>OV702292.1:522998614-532998614 GCA_916181665.1 Avena sativa | reverse complement strand
CACATGGCTCCATAACCATCGCTTCGCATACGATGGACGGTGTTGGGGGATCTCCCCGAGGTATCTTGATGGAGGGCTTGAGTAGTCTCTTCATGAGGACTTTCAGGGGTACGCATCCCGTGGAAGACGTGATCTTCGGTAATTCGTTGGCGAAGGTGTTGGAGCGACGGGGGACATGCTCATTCTGGAGCCCGTCAAAGTGCTACTCCAACTTTCTACCTTCTTCAACATAGGGGGCCATCTGCGTGGAATTGTAATCTTTGTTGATATGATTAATGACCAACTATGAGCCCCCGTGGATGACTAGGCTCTTGATCCTAGGGCCTACAAGCATACCTTCATACTCGCTGGTGTTGTTGGTCGAATGCTCTCTCTGATAGAGCATTTGGACCACGTACTTTAGCTGATATCATGTTGGCGACACCAGGAGCACGCCAGTCCCCGAGCCGTCAATTGAGTAGGAACCACCGAAGTACATGGTCCAATCACATGGATCGGATTCCCGGGAAGGGAGGAGGTAGGTCTGTCCTTGTCCTCTGGCATGGGAGTCCATTCAGTGACAAACACTACCGAGGCCAAGCTCTTGATGGTTTGGGTGTGAGCAAAATGAAGATCGATTTCTGATAGCTCCATTGCACATTCCTCCACACGTCACATAGCTTCTATATTGCGCAGCATGTGCTCCAAGGAGTGCTTGGTCACTACTATGACCCGATGGGCCTCGAAGTAGTGATGAAGCTTTCTAGATGGGATAAGGATGTCGAGCAGGAGTTTCAAGAGAATAGGGCAATGGACCCGAGTGTAGTGGAACACTATGCGGACGAAGTACATGGGGCGCTGCTCTTTCCGCTTTTTTGAGGGATCCTGCTCCTTAGTGGTTGAGTTACGGTGCCCGGGAGGACAAGCTTTTGGGCATCCAGGGTCGCTTTCAGACTCATGGAGTGTAGGAGGTGTGCCTAGCTCGGTCCTTAGCACTGGGCCCTCAGCGATGATGCCCTGGTCATCTCCATCCATGGCTTTCGACTCCTCAATATTGGGAAGGGATCTTCCATCCATCAAGGGTTGCTTCCTAAATCAAGGAGTTCAGGAGGTGAGCCTGGCTCGGTCCGCTAACCGGAGCCCTTTGTGAAGAATCTCGAGTTATCTCCTTCCCTCTCCATGATGAGAACCGCGCTGACCACCTGAGTGGTGGCAGCGACATATAACAATAGAGGTTCCCCTGGTGATGGAGCCACTAGGACCAAAGGGGAGGTTAGGTATCGCTTTAAGTCCTAAAACGGAAGCTCCCCCTCCAGGGTCTACTATATAGGCTTATTCCCCTAGTTGGGAATTGAAACATCCTAGGGACATAATGCAGTTGTTGAGGCGTTGCACATCCTCGGCCTGCCTAGGATCTTCCATCTAGTCGATAGCCTTTATCTTATAGGGATTAGCCTCGATGCCCCGATGAGACACCAGGAATCTGAGTATCTTTCCCGATGAAACCCTGAAAACGTATTTTTCGGGGTTGAGCTTGAGTCGAAACTTGTGCAGGTTACTGAACGTCTCATCTAGGTCATTGAACAAGGCACTATGATTCTTGGTATTGACCATGATGTTGTCGATGTAGGCCTCCATGTTGCGGCCGATTGGAGTTCCCAGGCATGCCCATATGGCGCGCTGGAACATGGTGCCAGCATTCTTTAGATTGAAAGGCATGCAAATGTAAAAAACGCATCCCTCTGGGCTAATGAATGTCGTATTTTCTTCGTCTTGTTTTTTCATCTTGATCTGTTGGTACCCGGAGAAAGCGTTGAGGAAGGAGAGGAGATCGCACCCTTCCATGGAGTTGACTGTTTGGTTGTTTGGACGCAGAGGGAAAGGATCATTAGGGAAGGCCTTGTTAATATAATTGAAGTCGACGCATAGCCTCTTGTTGCTATTGTGCGTTTTGGGCACAACAATAGGGTTCACAACCCAAGTCAGGTGACACACTTCACGAAGGACTCACGATTCCCTCAGCTTTTGATCCTCCGAGACTATGAATTCTTGTTTGTCCTGCGCCGGGCGCTGAACCTTTTGCTTTACTAGGTGAGCTCCTAGGAAAACTGCCAGATGGTACTCAATAACCTTCCTCAGAACTCCAAGAATATCTGCGGGCTCCCTGGCGAACACATCAGTGTTCTCCTAGAGGAAGGCAATGAGCGTGCTTTCCTATTTGGCGGTGAGGCGCGCCCCTATCGTGATGGGGAAGCCTCCGCCCTCGAGCAGAGGGGCCTTCTTAGTGAGGCAGCGATCCTCGGTCATGCGCTTCTTTCGCATGGGTGATGGGCCCGATGCATCAGTGTCCCGAGACTCCCAGGAGACCACTACCATAGTCTCCCAGTAAGACTGTTCCATGCAGAAGACAGCATCCCGTGGATTGGCATGGACGATGATGACCCCTTTGGGAGACGTAATATTCATGGTGTTGTAGCGTAGTTTGTGGCCGCCATGATTTTTTCTAGCACAGGTTGACTGAGTATGCCATTATAGGGAAGAAGATCTCCGCCACGTAAAACGTGATGTTCTCTGTGCGGAAATTCTCGGGCATCCCAAATGTTACTGGCAGAGTGACTTGCCCCAGTGGTTGGGTTGGTCCCAAGTTGATCCCTAGAACACTCCCATAGGGGAGAGGCACTTGGGTGGGATCCAGAGCTGCCTGATGATCTAGGCGGATAGGAGGTTTAGACCTGCACCCCCATCCATTAACATATTGGTTACCCTAACATTGCTGATAATCGGGGAGACCACCAACGGTAGGATCCCCACGCCCGCGCACCATTCGGGGTCATCCTCAGCGTCGAAAGTTACCGACATGGTCGACCATTTGAGGGGGCACTATGCCTCCATGCTCGGATGCATGGCGCACACCTCTCTAGTAAGACGTTTGACGGTGTTGTGCGAGGGAAAGGCCGAAGTGCCTCCATGGATGCACAAAACATCACGTAATCTGAATTTGCAGTGGGCACACCCTCGCGAAAGGCATACACCTAGGGTCTATTAGGGAGACGGACCAAGTGTCGGTCCTTCCCCCGTGGTACCGCCGCAGCCAGGTGGATGACCCCAGCCATGTGAGGGCATGCCAACTTTTGGTGCTGCAGAGAGTACCCCACTAGATCCACAAGCTTATAAGTCCATAATACCATGCTAGTGTTGTCCCCTATGCCCTCCGGTGGGAAGTGCAGGAGAGCATCGGTGGCTGCTAGCGCCGCCCTTCACCCAACAAAGCTCGGCGGAGGTGGTGGCAGCTCACTGGCCGTGCTAGTTGCTCCATTTTAGGTCGCTCCTCCTAGGCGAGCTGGCTCTTCTCCTCTAGGGAAGAAGAATGTGGTTCCGACCCTGCCGCATGCAGGGTCGCCGCGCCTTGTTCTATGGAGGATACAGGTGATCCTTTAACTTGGTTCTGCCACATTGAGCACCCTCTGACGGCGATTACCTTTTATCTATGCGGTCATGCAAAAAAGTAGCGACAAGCCTCTAGCAAAGGTTTCTCGCAGGTGTGTGCCCTTACCTAGTGGGCCAGATGTCGTGTCTAGATTTTCGACCCTAGGGATAGGGATCCCCTTTGTTAGGTCGGCCAGGGGCGCAACATCCGGCGATCTCGATCGACGAGCTAGACGAACACGCAAAAACAGAAGGACACATGTTTTACCTAGGTTCGGGTCCTTCATGTCAGGATCCCTATGTCCTGCAACTATCGGCTATCGGGTGGAAGATCATAGTTACAATGCTTCCTTTCCTAGGAATGATCTATCCTCAAAACCTCTCTCTTCTTCAGCTGCTTCCTTTTATGTGGCATGGAAAACTGCACGCCATCGACATGGAGGTGCACTCCAGTCACCTTACCATGTGACACTCGTGGTAAGCAGACTGGCACTAGTGTCTTGTCCTCCAGCGTGGCTCTTGTCGGAAGTCGATTCCCTGGGCTTGTAATCCCCAGGTTTCTGTGCGGCATTTCGGGAAGGGGCCTGATCAGGGTCCCATGAACCGTGAGCTATGCATGGATAATATGTTTCACGTTGCCTCTTCCAGCATGCACGATGTGGTATAATCATGTTGTCGTTGTTCGGTGTGGGATCGATGAGTCGTGGATAGAGGTTGGTCTATCCCTGGTTATGAATCATCTACTAGTTGTCTCTTCTTCTTTACCCGGGGCGTCGTCCGGTCTCTTTCCCCCAGTCCAAGCAACCGGGGTGATCTTCTCGGGTAGTTGCTTTGAGATTCTGATACCACGCCCCTGTGGAGCGCCCGATCCAAAGCCCGTTGAACTGCTAACCCCTCAAATCCGTGTGACCGACATGAACCAGCACCAACAGCGAGGCATGGCTAAGCAAGACACGAATATAAGCTCTAACAATGCTCACAAGCGAAACCTAGTTATGCTAGGAGAAGTGGATTAGGTAATATAGGATTCAGAAGTAGTAATGCAATAGATAGGATATTCTATCTTACAACAAAAGACCATAGTAGAATCATATGCATCATGGCAATAATTGAAATGCTTGAAAACATAGGATTGTATCATGGTGGGGATATGCTTCCCTTTGCCC
This sequence comes from Avena sativa, assembly GCA_916181665.1. Lineage (NCBI taxonomy): Eukaryota > Viridiplantae > Streptophyta > Magnoliopsida > Poales > Poaceae > Avena > Avena sativa. The sequence goes on along the minus strand of OV702292.1, from coordinate 532,994,043 downwards.
GTTGATAACCAAAATAAGCGTCTTCAAATTTGTTGTACTTGAATTGATCATAGATGGTCAAGTATTGATCGTTGATCTTCAGTGGTGCTGATATCTAACATTGATCTCGAACGGTTTCTCACATTATAATGGAAAGAACCAAACCACCGGAAAGAAAGAGAAACAATAAACACATGGGATCGATGCAATGCTCAAGCAATAATGATGATATGACAAGTTAAAGGGTGTTGAAATGAAACCCTAATACAAGTTTGACCAATTAAACGGGGTCGAAACACCTAATGACAATGTTTTTAAGAAAACCCCAGATGCACTTATGGGGGTTACTTCGTTCTTCTAATTAAAATTTCACTTAAAGTTCCTTAACAATTCATGAATTTGACTCTAAAAGATAGATCTTATTTTTCTGATCATTTTGACATATTATACACATTCTTCTGAATTAATATGTATTAGGTATTGAATTTACCGTATTAATACATTTTCTAGAATTGAACAAAACATGAAAACACTTTTGTACCAAGGCTAGAGCTAGCTAGAGAGGCTGACAGAGGGGCCCCAGGGCCACCTCAACATCCATGCCACTAGGAGGGGCCCACAGAGGGTTTCACCGGGGCTCACCACACGCGCTGGCGTCAGGATGACGTTAGCATGATGTGACTCGATGGTGCCTCCCATCCGATGAAGGGAAACAACGACTAAGGGCACGCAAGACTATGTAGGTACGTGCATTTGACTCAAGGCATCGAGGGGAGCATGCAGGTGGTAGCGCTGCTATTTTTAGGTCGCTGAAGTTTTGCCTACGGCAACGAGTGACAACGGCGAATGGCAGTGCTCGAGGCGACAACGTTGTAGAGCAGGAGGAAGAGAGTGGAGGGGTCCGGGAGGAGCACAAGCTCACCGGGATCATGCTCGTTTGGTCGGCTTGGTTGCAGTACACTGACATCGACGACAAGGGCAGAAGCAGAGCTTGTCGGAGGCAGTGAAGTTGGCGCATGGCGTCGACTATGGGTAACCCTCCTCGATTTTGTTGGCAGGGAATTATAGGACAGCGAGGCGGAGCTCCAAAGCGAGTCTGCTAGGCACGGGGAGGCCCGGAGCGGAGGCGATTCGAAGGCAACCTAGGGCTAGGGTTCGGGCATGTAGGAAAAGAGAGAAAGCACGAGAGGGGAGATAAGACCAAGTGGAGATATAGGAGGGTCGCATCACTCTTGTCCTCTTCTCATGGGTCGGTGGCATGCATTGCAGCACTCAGGAGGATCTACGGATGGCACACGGGTGCTTGCGCTAGGAGAAAGAACACGAGTTAATGGTTACACAGGTTGGGATCCTGCTGGTCCGGCTACTGGGCTGCTGGCTGGTTGCGGGATGCTACACGTGGTGGAAGGAAAGAGAGATGATATATGGTCCGCTGACCCAGTATCTAGGAAACCCATTTTTTGTTAAAAACTTTCTATTTTCTGTTTTCCTTTTGCTCATTTGTATTTCCAAATCCAATTATATTTAAAATTATTTCAAAAAATACCAGGGAGTATTAACTTAATTTTAAACACTTAGGGGCCACGTAATCCATTTGGGCTCCATTATCTTTGTGATTTCAAAATTCAAAATCATTTTTAGAAGTGTTTTCAAGAGAGGGAACAAAGTTAGGGTTTTAGGGTTCTGCTTTATTCTTGTTGAAATTTTGTCTTAGCAAAATAATGATGCTCGTGATGCACATAAAACCATAACTAGAGAGTTAGCTAAACCAGGGGTGTTACATGGCCTTTCCTCGTGGACCCTGTAGAGGCAGCGAGAGAAACTTTCAGGCATATGGGGGTGTTCACAGGCTCGTCATGGATCCTATAGGGTATCCCCAAGCTCGACACTAGGCCAGGGCAATCATTCATGCCTCGTGAGGCATCTCCTTGCTAACCTCGTCTAGGGTACTTCTAGGTTGGCTTTTCCGGAGACGGGGTTGGACCGAGGGAGCCACTCGCCCCCCTTTCCGCTCCGCTAGCTTGGGAGTGTGATATCGCTGATGACTGGAGGTGCGGCCCTATCGTGGTAGGGAAAGGTGCTTTCATGCATCTGGGGTGTTCCCAGGCTCCATTAGTGATGCCACCAAAGTCATATCATCACTACTTCTCGCTAGGGAAATTCCAGGTTTGTGGTGCTGGAGACGAAGGTTGAACCAGGAGCGCCACTTGGCGGTACCCCTAGTAGCCCGATTGCTCGAGGGTGGGGTTTGTCGATGGCTGGCAGTCTTTTGGCTGCCAGCGCCCGCAGGTTTCGGGATGCTCTTGACGAGGAGGAGAGCAATGGCAGGAGGCTTCTTTGGTCATTGATGGCTCTAAAAATAGCCATCTTCTACCATGTTTAAACATTTTTTCGGTCAAGCAATTGATAAGAAACTCTCAATCCTTGCCACTAATGACTAATAATTGCAAATATACGCAAAACCAAGCTTTTTAATTGTGTTGTGCAGGAAATCACGCTTTTTAATGTGAAATCAGGAGTCATAATGAAGGTTTTTTTAGGAAGTCCACACGACCAAGTAATTATGGAGTCAACTCCAGACATCAGACGCCGTACCACGTGGAGACGGCTTTGTATCATCAAACCCTACAACTTTCATGAAAATGCCTATATATTTTGAGCTCCAGCCGGCGGCTAGAGGGTCACCATTCTCAGATTGCATCACAACACAACCAAAGGAGATCCACGCCATTGTTCATCCATCCATCATCCACCCCCTCCATTAGCCATAGCCATTGCTTTGTACTTTAGATATCCCTGTGATTTGGCGACCACTATAAGAATATTTGATTTCAATCTAAGTATTTTGCACAATGTTTTCTATCCTTGTTCTTATTGTTATGAGTGAGTAGTCCTCACAGGCTGTGGTTTGGGGAGAAACCTCGAAGAGATTATGTGCATCTAATTCATGGGAGCATTGTGTATTATTTAAAATAGCGATTTGTATCTTTTGTTTATTTGTTTCTTGTCTTGATCTGTGGACTTGTAGGTACCTAAGATCCCATAGATTAATAAAGGCTTGAGGTGACATACTTGCCTAGCCGCGATCTCGTAGGAACCCAGTGACAAAAAGGGTAGTACGGTCTTGGTCTAGCGACCCACTCGGGATCACAACAACATCACCACTTAATGCTTTGATCTGTGTTTTAAACTTAATAATCGTTTGTAGCATGTTGCTTCGTTGTTAGGGATATGCTATATGGGTATCCTCATAGCATGTCACCAATCCGCCTAACCCGGGTGGCCCATAGTTGGTAGCAAGGCCTATGGCCTGCTGGGAGGCCCAGTTAGACGGATCCTGAAGGGAGGCCCATGCTGGATCAAGGAAGGCTATGCAGGAGTCACCGACATACTCGGAGCCTTGGAGTACAAGACACAGAAGACTAGTTCGTATAGGTGTAGGACTCTTTACCTTGTCCGACAAGGACCCTTCCCTATAAACCCTAGGTCTTGGCGCCTTTACAAGCTGGCCTATGGGAGCCTTTAGGGCACAACATTAAGTGCATAACACAATTTCTCTGATTGCAGCTTACATCGCGCAACACCTCGCACAGCGAACCTATCTCTGTAACTCGGCGTATTGCCATTATAGTGATTTATAGCAAGAGTAGAGTTCCTCCACCGTTGTGGGACTTGAACCTGGGTAAGCTGTGTTACCTCGTACCCGCCAACTCTCCGCCTTACTCCACGTCTCTAAACACGCACTATGAGGACCCCTCCATGGCGTAATCATCGGCAATACCACGACAGTTGGTGCCCACCGTGGGGCAAGAGGCGCTTCGAGCTCTACACCGGGCGTGGTCCAATGTCTTCGCGGGAATTGGCGATACAGTAGCCATCGGTCGTGTTCTCTTCTACGACAACGTCCCGATCGTCCCCCCAGACGAGTTTTGGGTGCCGGCAAAGACGAACCCCACGCGATGCTTCGTCATCCCCTTCGGAGACATGCACATATTCATAGGCTAAACTGACTCGGGTCCTAGCTCCCAGGAAGTAAGAAACTCGTCAAGCCCCGCACAGACCGCCTATGAGCAGGACACGTTCATGGAAGGATCTGTGCCATACCTCTCTTTGGATTATGGTGGCTCGGATCAGGAAAATTCAAGGCACACCCAAACTGCCCCTGTGCAGGATATAAAGGTGGAAGGACCCCGCAAATCCGCTTGGCTGCCCCGAGCGTTAGAGATGCGCAGGTCACACTTTGTCGGTGTCATCACCATCTTCGATTTGGCTAGATGCGTTCAAAGGATGAGGGTGAGGGAAACCACGAATACCTTGCCAGATGGATGAGGGTGAGGGAAACCATAGACGGCGACCGCACCGACGAGCTCGTGTACCACTTCGTGGAAGGGCTCACGCCTGGAACACTCCTTTGGCATACCCTCCGAAGGCGGCAGGCCGCAGGCCCTCTCACCCTTGGTGAGATGGTTGCCATCATCAATGAATATGCAGATGCCAATGAAGAGGTGCTTACTCAAAATGTTGAGCTCGTTGGGGAACCCCAAGAGGAAGGTATGATGAGTATAGCAACAAGTTTTCCCACAGTTATGAAACCAAGGTTATCGAACAGTAGGAGCAAGGAAACACCTCCAAGGTGTTGTTTCCAACTTGGAATCCTGCACAACACGACCACAGAACTTTGTGCCCAACTTACAGTGAGGTTGTCAATCTCACTGGTTTTGCTGAAAACAAAGGATTAAGCGTATGGTGTGGAAGAGAGTAATTGCTTTGCAGAAAGTAAACAGAAAATAGTAAACAATTGTAGATTGATGGTAAAAGAAAGGACCAGGGTCCATAGTTCACTAGTGGTGATTCTCCTTAAGATAGATGACATGTTGGGTGAAAAAATTATAACGGGGCAATGGACAAACATCGAGAAAGCATACATGCATATACTAATCATCTTGACTCCTTTGAGATTTGATTGGGCGTTACAACATTATACATAGACCGTTATCCAACTGCATCTATGACTAATAATCCACCTTCAGGTTATCATCCAAACCTCCACCAGTATTAAGTTGCAAGCAACAGATAATTGCATTAAGCAAAGTGTGTAAAGTAAACAATACGATTGTTCTATGAACAAAGGATTGCTATTTTCTCCCTAGTAGCAACATCACATCTAGTACCTTAGAAATTTCGGTCACTTCCCCAGATTACTAGAGGCATGAACCCATTATCGAGCATAAATACTCTCTCTTGGAGTTGCTATCATCTACTTGGCCAAGATAGCTACTAACAATGGAAAGCATGCCAGATCACAAATAACAAAGACATGATAGAATCAATGATCAATATGGAATAGCATCTCAATATCCATCGGGTCCCCGCAAACACAACATGTAGGATTACAACTAGATGATCTTGATCATGAACGGAGCTCACGAGATCATGATAGCACAAAGGAGAAGAACCAACCATCTAGCTACTACATGGACCCGTAGTCCAAGGATGAACTACCCATGCATCACACAGAGGCAGACATGGTGATGAAGAAGGCCTCTAGGGTGAATTCTCCCCTCCGACAGGGTGCCGGGAAGAGCTTCAGACCCCTCCCGATCTAGGGATGGAGATGACAGCGGATATAGACTCTTTTGTGGAATTTTGATCGGGTACTTAGGGTTTTTGTATCAGAGGCAATATATAGGCGAAGAGGGAGGCCGAGGGGGTGCCAGAGGTGGCCGCATGACCCCCTGGTGCGGGCCAGGCTTGGCCACACGGCCAGGTGGTGTGGCCCCCTCAGGGCCCTCCTCCGTCTCGTCTTTTGGCTCCGTGTTCCCCACGGTAAAAAATTGAGTTTGGCTATTGTCCTGTCAAATTCCGAGAATATACATTTTCTGACTTTCTGGAACCAAAAATAGCAGAAAACAGGCAACTGGCACTGTGGCATCTTGTTAATAGGTTAGTCCAAGAAAGTGTGTAAAAATACTCCAAAGTATGGACAAAACATAAGAAAGTACATATAAAACAAGCATGGAACATCAAAAATTATGGATACGTTAACAACGTATCAACATCCCCAAGCTTAACTCCTGCTCGTCCTTGAGTAGGTAAGTGATAAAAAGAAAAGAATAATTTTTGAGGTGACATGAACCATCACAATCTTGATCAAGGCATAAAACGTTGATAGCTAGAATCATAATACTTTAACATAGCATGAAAGATATAGTTCTAACAATAAGACATAGCAACTATGTTGTAACATGAAAAGTTCATAAGGGTGACTAGATACAAATAGTTTAAGAACAAGCAATATCAAAGTTATGAATCAATCAACAAGTCTTCCAACAATGCACATTAAACTAAGAATGGCCACTATGCTCTCTCAATAGGTGCATAAAGATAGAAGATGGGGACTCAACATAAAAGTAAAAGAAAGGCCTTCATGGAAGGAAGCAGGGATTCAAGTATCATAAAGAGCTTCAAAAAATTATGGTACTTATTAGCTTTCATCTCTAATTTCCCCTATCATAAGCATCTTCAAGTTATTAAGGTTAAAGAGACACAACTAAGAGGATATGCTTGACAAGTTATAAGTTGAAATCTCATGCGCCTTCCTTACGAGTACCGAACCTCATGCTACTCAACTTCAGTCACAAGTAAGCTCTTGTCATTCTAAGTACATATGTATCATAGAGAACCGCCAACGGGGTACCCCTTGCCCCATGACACAGGAGCTATCCCATATCAAAATGACAAGGCAACAGACAATGAGCATCTCAGTGATCTTTTATTTGCTATTTGCATAGGTTTTTATTGAGGATGCTTCATAGAATTCTCATTATGGTTATGCTGCAAGTTTCCACCATGATTAGGCATGGCTTAGGCTAGTAGCCCAGGCATTTCTCTAACACACATACAAACTCCGTGATCTTACAAGTTCCACTTTTATTTCACACCGCCGAGATCCATAAGAAAAAGAATCATGATATCAACGGAATATAAGTGCAATGTTCAAAGCGTTCCCCATGATACATGGTTCTGCTAACTTCAACTTATAAAGCGCAAGCATATACGCAACAAAGATGGACACAATGGTTCAATTTTATTAAATGAAAGAAAGTAAAGTGTGCCATCAAGTTCGTGAGAGCTATAATCACTAATTTTCACATAACAAGTTTAATTTGGAAGGTAGATAAAAACATGAATATACTTGGAGTAGCAAATGCTAATAGGTAGGTATGGTGGACTCTTTGGAATAACTTGGTTTTATTTGGAGTTGGATGCATGAGTGGAACTCATACTTGGTTATGGAGGCTAGCAAAAGACTGGGAGCGGCCAACTAAGAGAGCAATAATGGCCATAATCATGCAAAGCGACAAAACATCATTAATTAAAGCATAAATTGATATTACAAGTCAAAAACTAAATGATCATCGAGGCTATGGTGACTTGGGATAGTCATAACATGGTGTGATCATGTGCCAAGTCAACCCAGATAAAGCATCATAGGAGAATACTACAATACTATGCTTTAATGTGCTAAAACAATGCATGATCCTTTCAAGGCACATTAAGCAATCTCAATTGTTTATAACATGTCATGCTACATCAAAAATCACTAAGCATAAAGACAAAATAATATCAAGCATGATATGGAAAATCATAGGCCAGAGTCAAAATCAAGCTCCTTTTTACCACTTAAGCATGAACTTTTCCTACTCTTTTCCGAATCAAACCAACTTATTTGAAAACTAATGTATGAATGAGGGGGTCCAACCAATTTATTCAAGCAAACTAAGCAAACCAAAACCAAAACCAAAAAACAAAGAGGCTCCAAGAGCAACACAACTATGCATGAAACAATAAAAATGAAGTGTTTGGAAGAAACCTGAGATTTTTATTGGTAAAGAATGGGATGGCTTGGGCATCCCCAAGCTTTGACGCTTGTACTTCTTGGATATTTCTTGGGGTAAAACGCAAGGCATCCCCAATCTTGAGCTTTAGTCCATTCTTCATCTCATTACATCATTCTTTCCATACACCTGAAAATTTTATTCATACAAAACTTCACACAATCTTCATTAGGAACATTAGTGCACTCATGATAATAAGTCTTTTGGTTCAGTTCCGACACAAGTAAACCTTTCATTAAAACACAAGCTACTGTACCACTTCCTTTAAAAAGTTCAAATGATCAAAGAGAACTCAAAGAGAAAGAGATTAAGAGGCAAATGCAAATAATGGCAGAAATCTGTCAAAATAGACCAGCAGGTAAAAACCAATTTTTTTGAAGACCTTCTGTTGCTCAAATCGAAAAGTGTTGAGCGAACGAAAGTGAGATAACAACCTGGGGCAGAAGCACAAAAAACCACAGCTCAAACCGACATACATAGATTTTTCAAGCATTTTTACAGCGAAGCACAAAAATCTGCTTCGGGACAGCAACTTTCCCAAGGATTACTTCTCTCTCATTAGAGGTTACTCTTGGCACAAATCACACAAAATTATAAGGAGCAGTTATTACAGAAGTAATAACTTCCAAGACTCAACTAAAACTTTTGGGTTATCTCCCAATAAGTACTTTTCTTTAATGCCTTTAAGTTAGGCATAAGAAGCAAGAAAAGAATCAAGTGTTCTCAAATGAAGAAGCATTAAGATTAACACTTGAAATATCTTCAACAAGGCAAGGTATCTCAGCCTAATAAGTTCTATAGGAGCCTCTCTCAATGCTCTTGGGTTCACTATTTTCATCAAACGGGTTTTCAGGAACAATCCAATCAAAATTCATTTCTAAGGCTTCATGCATTCCTACAAGTTTAAAATGTATTGGTATCTTAATTTCCTCCACATTAGGTTCAGTTTTGTCCATCTTTTCTTGTGTACCAATAACATCTACACATGATCCTAGCATATTGAAACGATTAAACACTTTTCTAGCTTCCTTAGTAACATCATAGAATTATTTAAGCAAGGTTTCCAGAATAAAATCTCTCTGTTCAGGGTCCTCTATTTACTTAAGTTTAAGAAACATTACTTGCATTATGGGGTTAAGATTAACAAACCTAGCTTCCAACATGTGAACTAAAGAAGCTCCAGCAATTTCATAATTTGTAGCAAGTTCTGCAAGGGATCTATCCTCAATATCCTCATGCTTACTAACATGATTAAAGAATTCTTCAATATTATCTTTTCCAATTATAGAGCCACTACCTATTGAAAGGTCTTTCAGGGTGAACTTAGGGATCAACATGGTGAGCTAAGAAGGAGGTAACAACTATAGAAAGACTTAATTTTTTTGTGTTTTTGATAGAGGAAGCAAATTAGTACAACTAATTTTTTTGTGTTTTTGATAAAGAAAGCAAACTAGAACAACTATTTTTTTGTGTTTTTGATAAAGAAACAAGCAAACAAAGAAAAAATAAACTAAGCAAAAAAAAGTAAACAAAGTAAAGAGATTGGTTATGAGGGACTCCCCTTGTGAAGATTTCCTTGACTCCCCGGCAACGGCACCAAAAATATTCTTGCTTACGCAAAATGTTGAGCTTGTTGGGAACCCCAACAGGAATGTATGATGAGTATAGAAAAAAGTTTTCCCTCAGTTATGAAACCAAGGTTATCGAACCAGTAGGAGCAAGGAAACACCTCCAAGGTGTTGTTTCCAACTTGGAATCATGAACAACACAACCAAAGAACTTTGTCCCCAACTTACAGTGAGGTTGTCAATCTCACCGGTTTTGCTGAAAACAAAGGATTTAGCGTATTGTGTGGAAGATAGTAATTGCTTTGCAGAAAGTAAACAGAAAATAGTAAACAATTGTAGATTGATGTTAAAAGAAAGGACCGGGGTCCATAGTTCACTAGTGGTGATTCTCCTTAAGATAGATGACATGTTGGGTGAACAAATTACAGCGGTGCAATTGACTAATATCGATAAAGCATACATGCATATACTAATCATCTTGACTCCTTTGAGACCGTAATACAACTGCATCTATGACTAATAATCCACCTTCAGGTTATCATCCGAACCCCCTCCAGTATTAAGTTGCAAGCAATAGATAATTGCATTAAGAAAAGTGTGTAAAGTAAACAATACGATTGTTCTATGAACAAAGGATTGCTGCTTTCTCCCTAGTAGCAATAACACATCTAGTACCTTAGAGATTTATGTCACTTCCCCAGATTACTAGAGGCATGAACCCACTATCGAGCATAAATACTCCCTTGTGGAGTTGCTAGCATCCACTTGGCCAAGATAGCTACTAACAACGGAAAGCATGCAAGATCACAAATAACAAAGACATGATAGAATCAATAATCAATCTGAAATAGCATCTCAATATCCATCGGATCACTGCAAACACAACATGTAGGATTACAGACAGATGATCTTTATCATGAACGGAGCTCACAAGATCTAAACATGATAGGACAAAGGAGAAGAACCAACCATCTAGCTACTACATGGACCCGTAGTCCAAGGATGAACTACTCACGCATCACACCGGAGGCAGGCATGGTGATGAAGAAGGCCTCGAGGGTGAATTCTCCCCTCCGACAGGGTGCCGGCAAGAGCTTCAAATCCCTCCCGATGTAGGGATGGAGATGATGGCAGCTATAGACTCTTTCGTAGAATTTTGATCGGGTACTTAGGGTTTCTGTATCGGAGGTAATACATAGGCAAAGAGGGAGGCCGAATGGGTGCCCGAGGCGGCCACACTACCCCTGGCTCGAGCCAGGCCTAGCCGCGCGGCTAGGTGGTTAGGCCCCCTCGAGGCCCTCCTCCGTCTCGTCGTCTGGCTCCGTGTTCCCATTGGTAAAATATTGACTTTCGCTTTTGTCCCTTCCAATTCAGAGAATATTCATTTTCTGACTTTCTGGAACCAAAAACAACATAAAACATGCAACGGGCACTGTGGCATCTTGATAATAGGTTAGTCCAAGAAAGTGTGTAAAAATACTCCAAAGTGTGGACAAAACATAAGAATGTAGATATAAAACAAGCATGGATCATCAAAAATTATGGATACGTTAGCAACGTATCAAGAGGCCATGACGGCAATTGACGACGTAGCCGGAGGAGACAAAAAACAACAATGGCCCGCCTCCATCACCCTCCACTTCCGCCATCGCCAACACCGAAGCTAACTCTGACTCCGCCTCCATCAGTATGGATGCTGGTGGCTTGGACGCTAACTCAGAGGAATACGATGCTGTTATGAGGAAGATCGAGCAGGAGATCGAGAAGGAGGAGCATGAAGAGAAGACCAACATCTCCTACTAGGTGCTAGTCGCCATTGGGAGCGTGATGGATGAAGATGGACAGAAACAGGAACGTGAGAGAGCTCCGCCCATGCCAGCGGTCACCAAAGCAGCAGCAGCTAAGAAAGCCGCCGAGCCTCCGGTTCCGGCCAAGGCTCTGCCTCCTCAGGGTTCACGCCCGCCACCGGCGCAGGAACTTACCATGGCCCCTAATACGGCACGACAATCAAAACAGCCGCCAATGCCACCATCAACGTCTACAGCTATCAACCTGCTAGCCACTCCTGCTGCCAAAGAAACTACGATGCACTCCTCGTTGAGCCAATCATCGTCGCCCATATCCGGAGCGTTACGGAGCTTGACGAGAAGTGTGCGGAAATCTTGTTATAGGCAAAGTGCATCACGGAACAAGGCGCTAAGCTGGATGAAGACATGGCTAAGGCGACACAATTCATCAAGGCGGCAAGAGCTCTCGAGGCTGAATACAAGCAATTGCTGTTAAATCATAAAGCAAAGAAGGTACTAGCTCATGTCATCGAAGATCCCGATGTTCGATGAGATTTGGGATTTAACGGGTATAAGCCGACAAAAGCCACACCTTACATCGAATCAGAGGGGAGGCAGGTCATGCCAACCCCCGCTCTCAACATTGCCATCGCCAAGACCCTCCTGGAGCAGGACAAGTCACCAGAAGCAGTTGCTCAGGTGTACGACCTTGTCGCCAAGGCATGCAAGCAATAGGAAAAGGCCGCCTCATAGAGGCTTGAGTCCAACCCGGAGCTTTCCTAGTCAACCCTGAACAGCCGCAGAAGGCCAAAATCTCCCCGTGATGAGGGATCGCACACAGGCTCCACAAAGCAAAGACGGAGGGAGGCACACAATAGGACTGACACTATCGCCATATCCTCTGATCACGGAGAAAAGGCTCGTCCCATCGCTCGCCACCTCCACCACCATCTCGACGTCATGAGGAACTAGAGACGCACCATCGCACAAGAATGCCACCTCCAAGGTGGTTGATACATTGCAAATGTATCTATAATTTTTGATGTTCGATGCTTGGTTTTATCTACTTTCTTATATTTTGTTCCAACTTTGGAGTACTTTTCATATGATTTCTTGGACTAACCTATTAAGAAGATGCCATAGTGCCAGTTTCCTATTTTTTGCTGTTTTTGGTTCCAGGAAGTCAGAAAATGAATATTCTCGGAATTGGACGGGACAAAAGCCAAAGTTACTATTTTCCCGGAAGACTCACGGAGCCAGAAGGAGAGTCGGAGAGGGGCCATAGGGTGGCCACACCCCCCTTGGCGCGGGCCAGCCCAGGCCGCGCTAGGGCATGGTATGGGCCCCCTGGCCGGCCACCGACCTTGCCTCTTTCGCCTATAAGAGCCTCCCGATACCAAAACCCTAGATAGTCAATCAAAAATCCACGAAAAGTTCCGCAGCACCGCCGCCACCGAAGGGGAGATTCGGGGGACAGAAAGTCTCTGTTCTGGCACCCTGCCGGGACGGGGAAGTGCCCCCGGAGCCATCTCCATCGATCTCCACCGCCATCTCCATCACCATTGCAGATTAACATGATGAGGAGGGAGTAGTTCTTCCTCGAGGCTAAGGGTTATACCGGTAGCTATGTGTTCATCTCTCTCTCTCTCTATGCATGATCATATTGTGATCATGAGCTTGTAATCTATAGTTCTACCTTGCTACTCAAGTGCTTTAATAGATCTCTGCTCTCCCCATGTGTGTGAAAGTGACAGCGTGCACACCATGGTGGCACTTAGGCTAGAGATTACAAGTACTTCTTATGAGTTATATTTGCAGTTGGATGTCTATGAAATTGTGGTGTTTGTTGGACTCATCTAGTGCTCAAGGTGACAGTGTGGGGTTTTCTAGATGGGAAAGGCTTACTTTGAGGTGTGCTGTTATAGCCCTACCATCGATTAGAGTGTCCAACCGGAGAGTAGTTAAGAGTAGTATCATGAAGATAATATATTTATATGAGAGTGTTCACTAGTGAAAGTATGATCCCTAGGCCTTGTTTCTAAGCATGGATACACCATTTACAATTAGATCTATTACCTGTTTGCTTGTTTCCATCTTTATTTCAGTTTGCCTTTAGTCTTTTCCATGCCATCAAGCTATTTTATATCATCATTACCACTTATAATTATCCATACCACTTGTATTTCACTATCTCTTCGCCGAACTAGTGCACCTATATACCTGACAAGTGTATTGGGTGTGTTGGGGACACAAGAGACTTCTTGTATCTTGATTGCAGGGTTGCTTGAGAGGGGATACCTTTGACCAGTTCCTCACTGAGTTCGATAAACCTTGAGTGATCCACTTAAGGGAAAACTTGTTGCTGTTCTACAAACCTCTGCCCTTGGAGGCCCAACAACTGTCTGCAAGAATAGAAGTGCGTAGACATCAAGCTATTTTCTGGTGCCATTGCCGGGGAGGTAAGGTAAAACGTATTCATACCGGAGGATTAAAGAAGAAGAACCTCCCACGGCAAACGCCTATTTTCTGGCGCCATTGCCGGGAAGGTAAGGTAAAAGGTACTCACATCCTCCGGTGTGAGTGCCTGAAGTTATTTCCTTTAGATTCTGCAATTTTGTCTTTTTGTTTCATGTTTTCACTAGTTAGGCTTAATGGAAAACAACAAAAAAATTAGAGAACTTTATAGTATTTATCTTGAGTTAGGACATCAAGTGTTTGAAGAGAAAATTTAAAAACCTATGGACCTTTATTTGAATGCTAATAGCAATGTTGTTAGTATGAATTCTTTGGACACCATTATTGATAATGCTATGGAAAAGTCTAAGCTTGGGGAAGCTAGTTCTTATGAAAATGATCTTTTTAGTTCCCCAGCTTTGGAAGATAGCTATTCTATTGCTTATGATGATACCAAACCTCCAATATATGATGATTACAATGATGAATATGATATTTTCAGTCCACCTACTATTGAGGAGAAAATTAATGATTAAAATATACCTCCTATATTTGATGATTATGGTGATGAGAATACTAATGATAGCTATTTTTTTGAATTTGCTCCAACCATAATTAATAAGAATGACTATGCTTATGTGGAGAGTAATAATCATTATATGCATGTGGCTCATGATGAGAATGTTTTATGTGATAGTTATATTGTTAATTTTATTCATGATGCTACTGAAAGTTATTATGAGAGAGGGAAACATGGTCTTATGTATCTCAATAATATTAAGTTTCCCCTCTTTATGTTGAAAGTCTTGAAGTTGCACTTGTTTTGCTTTCCTATGCTTGTTGTTTTATGCTTTCATGACTTGTTTATTTACAAGATTCCTATGCATAAAAAGTGGGTTATACTTAAATGTGTTTTGAATTTGCTTCTTGATGCTCTCTTTTACTATCATGCCTAACTTAAAGGCATTAAAGAAAAGTACTTATTGGGAGATAACCCAACAGTTTTAGATGAGTCTTGGAAGTTATTACCTCTGTAATAACTCCTTGTCCTTTTTATTTGCTTTTTGTGCCAAGAGTAACCTCTAATGAGAGAGAAGTAATGATTGGGAAAGTTGCTGTCCCGAAACAGATTTTTGTGCTTCACCGTAAAAATTCATGACAGAGCTCTGTATGTCGGATTGAGCTGTAATTTTTTGTGCTTCTGCCCCAGGTTATTATCTAACTTTCGTGAGTTCAACACTTTTTGATTTGAGCAACAGAAAGTCTTCTAAAAATTTTGTATTTACCTGCTGGTCTGTTTTGACTGATTTCTGTCATTTTCTGCATTTGCTTCTTGTGGGTTTCTTTTTGAGTTCTTTTGGGGAATTGAGCTTTTTGAGGGAAGTACTACAGTATCTAGTGTTCTAATGGAAGTTTATTTGGTGTTAGAACTGAACCTTAAGACTTATTTATCTTGAGTGCACTAATGTTGCTAATAAAGATTGTGTGAAGTTTTGTACGAAGGAAAATTTTCAGGTGTATGGAAGGAATGAATAATGAGATGAAGGATGGACTAAAGCTCTTTCTTGGGGATCCCACGCGTGTCACCCCAAGAAACATCCAATAAGTACAAGCGTTAAAGCTTGGGGATGCCCAAGGCATCCCCTTCTTCATCAATAAAAATCCCAGGTTTCTTCCAAACGCTTCATTTTTATTGTTTCATGCACAGTTGTGTTTTTCTTGGAGCGTCTTCTTTTTCGTTTTTGTTTTGATTTTTAGTTTGCTTGGTTTGCTTAGTTTTCTGAATAAATTGGTTGGACCCCCTCTTTCATACATTGGTTTGCAAATAGTTTGGTTTGGTTTGGAAAATAGTAGGAAAGTTCATGCTTATGTGGTAAAAAGAGCTCGTTTTTGACTGTGGCCTGTGCTTTGTCATGCCATGCTTGATTTTGTTTTAGCTTTATGCTTAGTATTCTTTGCTGTAGCATTACTTGTTATAAACAATTGAGATTGCTTAATGTGCCTTGGATGAATCATGCGTTGTTTTAGCATATTAAAGCATAATATAGTGGTATTCTCCTTTGATGCTTTATTTGGGTTGACTTGGCGCATGCTCACACCATGTTATGACTGTCACAAGTCACCATACCCTTTATGATCCTTTAGTTTTCAACTTGTAGTATCACTTTATGCTTTGATCAATGATGTTTTGTCGCTCTGCATGATTATGGCCATTATTGCTCTCTTAGTTTGTCGCTCGCAGTCTTTTGCTAGCCTCCACAACCAAGTATGAGTTCCACTCATGCATCCAACTCCCTAAACCAAGTTATTCCAAAGAGTCCACCATACCTACCTACTAGCTTATGCTATTCCAAGTATATTCATGCTTTTGTTTTACCTTCCAAATTAAACTTGTTATGAGAAAACTAGTGATTAAAGCTCTCACGAACTTGATGGCACACTTTACTTTACTTGCCCTTAATAAACTTGAACCATTGTGTCGTCTATGTTGTATATGCTTGCACTTATTTGTTGGGGATTAGCAGAACCATGCTTTCATGGGGAACGCTTTCAACATTGCACTTGGTACTTGTACCTAGTTAATATCATGCTCCTCTGTATATGGATGTCGTCGGTGTGAAATGAAAGGGGAGCTTGTAAGTCCATGGAGTTATGTATATGTGTTAGAGAAACGCCTGGGCCGCTGGTCTAATCCATGCTGACATGGTGGAAACCTGCAGTGTAACCATAATGAGTTGTCTATGAAGCATTCTTCTTATAAAAAAAAGAGTCCTATATTGAGAAAAAAGAGAAAAAAATAAAGATACTATGAAAAGAGGAAAGAGAGAAAAAATCACCATTTTCCCATGGTAAATAAGAAGAATGCTGAGATGCTCGTTGTCTGCTTGCCTTGTCATTTTGATATGGGGATTCTTCCGTATCATCGGGCAAGGGGTACCCGGTTGGCGGTTTTCTATGATACACATATACTTACGATGACAAGAACTTACCGGTGACTAAACTTGAGTAGCATGAGGAGCGGCCCTCGTATACACGGTACATGAGATTTCTGACTTATACTTCATCAAGCATGTACACCATAGTTTGTTCACTTTAACCTTAATCACTTCAAGATGCTTATGATAGGGGCAATGAGAGCTGAAAGCTATAAGTACCATAATTTTTGGAAGCTCTTTATGAGACTTGAATCCCTACTTCCTTTTACAAAGGCCTTTCTTCCACCATTATATTGAGTCTCCACCTTCTATCTTTATGCACCTACTTTGAGAGCATAGTGTCTATTCTTAGTTCTATGTGCATTGTCCCAAGACTAGTTGATTGATCCATAACTTGATATTGCTTGTTTTAAACTATTGTATCTAGTCACTCTTATGAACTTTGAAGGTGTCCTATGCATTTATATTTTCTACTCTACTGAGGGACAAGCTGAATACTATTATGCTATGTTTTCTTTATGTGAAACAAGCAAACGTCTTGCAAAGCATTGTTATTCATGAATCTTTTGTTTGTGCCTTTTCATGTTGCATCATAGTTTCTTTGTCTTATTGCTAGAACTTTGTCTTTCATGTTATAATTGAAGTACTATGATCCCAGCCTTGAATGTTTCACAAATACTTTGATCAAGTCTTTGATGGTGCATGTCACCTCAAAAATTATTCTTTCTTTTTATCACTTACCTACTCGAGGACGAGCATGAGTTAAGCTTGGGGATGTTGATACATTGCAAATGTATCTATAATTTTTGATGTTCCATGCTTGGTTTTATCTACTTTCTTATGTTTTGTTCCAACTTTGGAGTACTTTTCATATGATTTCTTGGAATAACCTATTAACAAGATGCCACAGTGCCAGTTGCCTGTTTTCTGCTGTTTTTGGTTCAAGGAAGTCAGAAAATGAATATTCTCGGAATTGGACGGGACAAAAGCCAAAGTTACTATTTTCCCGAAAGACTCACTGAGCCAGAAGGAGAGTCGGAGAGGGGCCACAGGGTGTCCACACCCCCCTTGGCGCGGACCATCCCAGGCCGCGCCAGGGCATGGTGTGGACCCCCTGGTCGGCCACCGACCTTGTCTCTTTCGCCTATAAGAGCCTCCCGATACCAAAACCCTAGATAGTCAATCAGAAATCCACGAAAAGTTCCGCAGCGCCGCCGCCACCGAAGGGGAGATTCGGGGGATAGAAATTCTCTGTTCCAGCACCCTGCCGGGACCGGGAAGTGCCCCCGGAGCCATCTCCATCGATCTCCACCGCCATCTCCATCACCGATGCTGATTACCATGATGAGGAGGGAGTAGTTCTTCCTCGAGGCTAAGGGTTCTACCGGTAGCTATGTGTTCATCTCTCTCTCTATGCATGATCATATTGTGATAATGAGCTTGTAATCTATAGATCTACCTTGCTACTCAAGTGCTTTAATAGATCTCTGCTCGCCCCATGTGTGTGAAAGTGACAGCGTGCACACCATGGTGGCACTTAGGCTAGAGATTACAAGTACTTGTTATGAGTTATATTTGGAGTTGGATGTGTTTATGAAATTGTGGTGTTTGTTGGACTCATCTAGTGCTCAAGGTGACAGTGTGGGGTTTTCTAGATGGGAAAGGCTTACTTTGAGGTGTGCTGTTATAGCCCTACCATCGATTAGAGTGTCCAACTGGAGAGTAGTTAAGAGTAGTATCATGAAGATAATATATTTATATGAGAGTGTTCACTAGTGAAAGTATGATCCCTAGGCCTTGTTTCTAAGTATTGATACACCATTTGCAATTAGATCTATTACATGTTTGCTTGTTTCCATCTTTATTTCAGTTTGCCTTTAGTCTTTTCCATGCCATCAAGCTATTTTCTATCACCGTTACCACTTATAATTATCCATACCACTTGTATTTCACTATCTCTTTGCTGAACTAGTGCACTTATATACCTGACAAGTGTATTGGGTGTATTAGGGACACAAGAGACTTCTTGTATCTTGATTGCAGGGTTGCTTGAGAGGGGATACCTTTGACCACTTCCTCCCTGAGTTCAAGAAACCTTGGGTGATCCACTTAAGGGAAAACTTGCTGTTGTTCTACAAACCTCTGCACTTGGAGGCCTAACAACTGTCTACAAGAATAGAAGTGCGTAGACATCAGTGGTCCTAGCCCGGCATCGTCATACGCGATCAGGGCAAACAACCTAGGCATGCCGGAGAGCACAGCGGCCATGACAGACATAGGAGCAGGTCCCACAAGGAACCGCCGCGTCCGACAAGCAACCGCGACAGGCATGAGGAATTGCAAGAGGGCCACATCAAGAGAGCTAACCCACCACCTCCACCGCTGCCATTGCCACCTAGCAGCCATCATGGAGGAGAACATGGTGGATCTCATAGATCACGCCACAACTACCCTGCCCATGAGGGAAAAGGGAAGCAGCCAGGGCAATACGATGCATGTACACGACTGGACAATATCCAAGAGGATCGGGATCTCTCATACCTTGGGCCATGTTGTTTTGGACCAGTCATACAGGCCACAACCTACCCCAAGGGCCTCCGGATAGACAAGACCATCAAGCCATACAATGGCACTGCTAGGCCGGCAACGTGGTTGCAGGACTACAGCGAAGCGATCCACATCGCAGGGGGAAACCCCAATGTCGCCGTCAACTACCTCCCACTTATGTTGACCAGCACCGCCTGGCAATGGATCGACAACTTACCGGAGAAATTAATGTGCAATTGGTTGGACATGCATGAAGCGTGCACCAAGAACTTCGAAGGTACGTACAAACGTCCCTATACTGTTGGAGACCTACCGTGGTGTGTGCAAGAGAAGGATGAATCCTCCCGTGCCTACCTCTCTCGCTGGCTGGACATGAAAATTCCTCTGCAGGGGTACACGAATAGACCGCTATGGCTGCCTTCATAGATGGTCTGGAAAAGGGTACTTTGCTCCGGCATACGCTGAAACGCAGGCAGGACAACAATGACCTCGACCTCAATCCAATGATCGCCATGGCTAGCGAATTTTCCGCTGCTGATGACGACGCGCGTGGATCATTGCCGGCGATATCAGTCCCTACCTAGGCCAGGAAAAATAACAATAACAAGCGGAAGAATCTGCCCAAAGAGAAGCAAGTAGCCGACATGGTCGCTGCAACATTCACTGGCAGATGCAATGGCGGACAACATGGGCGTGGTCGGGGGCTAGTAGTGGCTAGCAGAGGAGTGACAATACACCCTCAACGCCCTGCGTCCCCTAAACGTACGAAGAGTTCCGCGATATGCCGTGTTTCGTCCACCTCGATGCCAATGGCAAATCCACTCACACCAATCGCTAGTGCAAGTTTATCAATGATCTCAAGGAGGACCCGGAGTCCGGCTACAAGCAAAATCGGAAAAATACACCCCACGGAAAAGGCAAAAGGAAGAAGAAGGAGGAAGAGCCTAAGGAATCAAGTGATATGGATGAGGACGTGGACCCAAAATCTTTCGACAAGGGAGAGGATAAAGGGAAAAATCCCTTCAAAAAGAAGGCTCCATGTTACCACACCTTCCTTGGTAGCCCAACCATCCGGGCCCAGAAAACCTCTCTGAGGATACTGATGGCTACCCTCCTTCCGGTTCACCAGTACGTCAGGTGGTCGGAAGTTCGAATTACTTGGGATAGGAAGGATCACCCAGAACTCATCCCAACCGAGAACCAGTATGCTATGGTCATCAACCCTTTGATTAACGACACGGAGTTCACCAAGTGCCTCATGGACAGTGGAAGAAGCATCAACATCATGTACATGTATACACTGCACAAGATGAACTTGATGGAGACCCAGCTAAGGAAGAGCAACATCGTGTTCCATGGTGTTGTCCCTGGCCGACAAGCAAGTTCCCTGGGCAGCATCACCCTTCTGGTCACTTTTGGCGATGTAAACAATTACCGCCAAGAACGCATGACATTTGAAGTGGTGCCTTTCAAGAGCGTGTACCATGTCATCTTTGGATGCGACATCTTCCACTCCTTCCTTACAAGGCCATGCTTTGTCTACAACAAACTCAAGATTCCCAGACCAAATGGCATCATCACCATTGACGGAAGCTTCACCAAGGCATAGGAGTGCGAGCTCAGCAAAGCTGCCATCACCGAAGCAGTCCTCTATGGTGAGGAGTTCAAGGAGATCTAGAACCAGGTCGATGCCTTGGAGATTCCGGCTTCGAAGAAGCAGATCACTGCTCCCGAACCGGCCTTCAAGGCCGCCATCAATACCAAGCAGGTGGAACTTGTCAAAGGTGATTCCTCCAAGACCACCGCCATTGGCACGGACCTGGATCCCAAATAGGAAAGCGCGCTCGTCGAGTTCCTCTGTGAGAATAGGAACAACTTTGCCTGGCAACCTGCCGACATGAAAGGTTTACTTGGGGAACTTGCCGAGCACAGCTTGAATATTGATCCTAATGCCAAACCGGTGAAACAACCTCTACGACACTTTGGTGATGAAAGAAGAAGGGCAATAGGTAAAGAAATGGCTAGGTTACTTAAGGCTGGCTTTATATGAGAAGTTATTCACACCAGATGGGTGGCAAATCCTGTACTTGTCCCCAAAAAGGGAACCCGTGAATTAAGAATGTGCGTTGATTACACCGGCTTGAACAAAGCGTGTCCGAAGGATCCGTTTGCTTTGCCTCATATTGACCAAGTCATTGATTCGACGGCTGGCTCGGAACTTCTGTGTTTTCTCGATGCTTATTTAGGATACCACTAGATCCGTATGCGAAAGTCAGACCAATTGGCCACTTCGTTCACCACACCCTATGACACGTATTGCTACGTCGTGATGCCCTTTGGGCTGAAAAACGCTAGTGCTACGTACCAGCGGACGATGCAACATTGTCGGCACGACCAAATAGGTCGCAACATACACGCTTACGTGGACGACATCGCGATAATGTCAAAGAAATGAAATGATCTTATCTCTGACTTGTAGGAGAGCTTCAACAATCTCTGGAAATACAACATGATGCTAAACCCAAAGAAGTGCGTCTTCGGGGTACCATCCGGCAAATTGTTGGGCTTCATCGTTTCACATCGTGGAATTGAGGTGAACCCGGGGAAAATCAAGGCCATCCTAGACATCAAACGTTTGACATGCCTAAAGGACATACAAAGTCTCACAAGATGCTTTGTAGCAATAAGCCAGTTCATCAGCCGACTTGGTGAGAAGGATATGCCGCTCTACAAGTTGCTCAAAAAGGCGGACAAATTTACATGGACGGACGAAGAAGATGCAACACTTCAGGAGTTGAAGATAATACTCTCCTCCCCACCTATACTTGCAGAACGGCACCAAGGGAGCCTATGTTAGTATACATGGCGGCAACCAACCGAGTAATCAGCATCGCCATCATGGTGGAGCGCAAGGAGCCAACGTACGAATACGGAGTTCAACGACCCATTTACTATGTAAGCAAGGTCTTGATGGAATCCAAGCAGCGTTACCCCCACTACCATAAGATAGATTATGGAGTTTTCCTTACTTCACGTAAGCTAAGGCATTATTTCCAGGAGCACCCCATCGCAGTAGTGAGCAAAGCTCCACTATCCAACATCATCAACAACATCGATGCTACAAGGAGAGTGGCAAACTGGGGCATTGAACTTGCCGCCTTCGACATCACCTACAAGCGACGTGACGCTATCAAATCACAAGCATTGGCGGATTTTCTTGCAGATTGGACAGAATTGCCAGAAGACACTCTTGTGCTAGAGCCAGAGTATTGGGTCATGCACTTTGACGGATCGAAGTTACTCAATGGCTCGGGGGCTGGTGTATTATTCCAATCACTAATAGGAGATAAGTTGCAATACGTCCTGCAGATCCACTTCAACGCTACAAATAACATGGCGGAGTATGAGGCCCTCATTCATGGACTTCGCGTAGCCAAGGATATTGGCATCAAGCGCATAGTTCACTGTGGAGATTCTGACTTGGTTGCCCAGCAAGTAGCTGGCGCCTAGAATGCGCAGAACCCTATGATGGCTACATATCAAGACGGAGTAGACGAAATAGCCAAGTGCTTCGATGGCTACGAAGTCAAGTACATCAAAAGGGAGGATAATGAGGGGGCAGATCTGCTATCAAAGCTTGGATCAACTCGTCGACCAATTCCGCCAGGCATTTTCCTAGAGCATTTACGGACTCCATCCATGAAGGGAGCGGACGCCGACAACCCAGATAGAGTGGACTCAATTGTTAACACAGTAACAATGACCTCTCCGGCTTGGACGAAGCCGTTCATGGATTATCTACAAGATGGAACTTTGCCCATCGACGAAGTCGAAAGCCAACAAATAGTATGCAGAGCAAAAGGCTACGTCATCATCGATGTCCAGCTATACAAGAGAAGTACCACTTGAGTTTTCCTACGATGCGTCTCCCAGCAGCAAGGTATTGAAATCCTTAGAGAAATACATCTCGGAGATTGCGGGCATCACGCTGCTCCCCGATCATTAGTGGCTAAGGCCTTCCGACAAGGATTCTACTAGATAACTGCCAAGGCGGACGCCGACAAGTTGGTACAAACATGCCTTGGGTGTCAGTTTTATGCAAGACAACTAAGTGTTCCAGCTGAAGAATTGTGAACAATACCAATAACTTGGCCGTTTGTAGTCTGGGGGCTGGACATGGTGGGGCCTTTGAAAACAGCACCCTGTGGATTTACACACTTGCTAGTAGAAGTGGACAAATTCAAAAAATGGATTGAAGCTAAATCCATTAAAAGCTCGATGGGGCAATAACCCTAAAGTTTGTCCGGGATCTAGTGGTGAGATTTGGTCTCCCACATAGCATCATCACCGACAATGGCAGAAATTTATCTCTCAGAGAAGTTGAGGAGTATTATCATGAGAAAGGTATCCGCCTTGACCTAGTATCTCTGGCACATCCACATTCAAATGGGAAAGTTGAAAGGGCCAATGGACTAATTCTTCACGGAATCAAGCCACGCTTAGAGGCACCGCTACGTAGAGCAGCTGGACCCTGGACGGAGGAACTACCATCTCTCTTGTGGAGTTTACAAACAACACCCAACAGATCCACCGGCTTGACTCCTTTCTTCATGGTTTATGGAGTAGAAGCAGTTCTCCCATCCGACATCCTCCATGACGCACCAAGAGTTTACGCCTACAAGGAGGAGGATGCTGAAGAATCCAGGTGACCATATGTGGACCTACTTGAAGAAGAGCATGTGCTGGCATGCCAGAGATCTGCCTTCTACAAACAGAAGCTGCGCGCCTAGCATAGACGCCGTGTAAAGCATCACTCGTTTAAAGAAGGAGATCTGGTGCTTAGACTCAAGCAGGAGAAATCACACAAATTGTCCCCGCCTTGGGAAGGACAATTCGTCATAAGCAAAGCATTGCTCAATGGTTCCTATTCCCTTGTAGATATTCGCGAGTTGAAAGATAGGCCAAAAAATCACAAGCGCAAGCAACATGACTTCGATGATGATTACCCGGAAACAGATCAGCCTTGGAACATAGCACAACTATGTCCCTTTTACACTTAGCACATTTATATTATGTAATAAGTTTTTTATATGATCAATGAAACAAAGCATTTGGTTCACTCATATTCTCTAAGTCTTTTTACCTCCTTTAGTTGTTCATTTTTGGATCATATAAACCCTTTATGCGCAAGGATTGCATTTTCCCTTGTGAAAATCCCGCCTAGGGGCATTAGCTTAAGTTTTCTGGTCTACACATTTTTTGAAGTTTTTATGTGGATTCCGGAGTAGTGACTTTTCGGCACTCAAAGCCGGCAATTTTGTTCTTAGGTACTTGACGGTGCTATTAAGCATCATCACCTGAGAGCATAGTTCTGTGCTACGAGTCTTCCGTCTCATGAAATGTCAAGCATACGAACCAGAATAATGAATAAGCCAGCAATTGCTTAAAAAATATATACACATGATGGAAACAAATAAGTTGTAGGAAGCTTGAGTACAAGTTTTTCCGCCTTAGCCATACATAAGTTTTTTCCGCATAAACACTCTTGAGATACATTTAATACAGATCTTGTTTTTCATGGCTCTACTGTAGGGGGCTTCGTGGTGGCATCATCAGGAGAGCCAGGCTGGGAGAGCTCGTCAAACTCTGAAGGAGAGGGGCTAGACTCAAAAGAGGCCATGTCCTCATCTAGGATCTCGGCAGGCATGAAGACATCAGCCTTGACCATCTTGGCAACCCTGGTATATATCAAAGCTGGTGAGAGAAATCCAAATAGCATCGCTATTGATCTCTTGTCCTTCCTCGTCTAGCTTGGGCATGCCGGAGGTCACCAAGTTGATGTCGGCATTGTCATAGTGAGCCTTGACCAAGGACAGAGCCATCCCAGCACCGGCCCAGATGCAAGAGGCTTTCCAGTCCTTGATTTTCTCGGAGGCTCGGTGCAGGATTTCCGACAACTTGGCTGCTAAGTCCGTCACCTTGATGTTGATGCCCAGAGGTTGAGCTATCTCCTTGGCCGTGGCGATGACGGTGCTGAAAAAGTTGCCGGCAAGAATCATGCGTTCCATGGTACTCGGAGCACCCTCACCCAAGTTGGCTAAGACAATGGGAGCTGTAATTTGCACAAGCATACAAGGACCATGAGTATACACAAGTCAAATGGTTATCCAACTTATAGAAAAAGACCAAGACGGAGAAAGGTTACGAAAGATGCTTGTTTCCGCTTGCATGCATGTCTCCGCCCAGTCATCGCACTCCTTCTGGACTGACTTGAACATCTCAAGACTCCTAGCATTCTGCACTTTGGTAGCTTGGTTCTGGTCTTTGAGTTGTGCAATCTCATACTTCAGGCGCTGCATCTCGATGTCAGCAGACTCTTGCATAGCCTTCCTCGTCGCCTCATGACCCTTGACGACATTGGCCAGGTCCTTCTTTAGAATCCTGTTTTCATCATCGAGCTCCTGGATATGCTTGGATTGCTCAACGACTCTTCGCCTTGGCAATGGCTTCTGTAAGATGGAAATCAGAAAGTGCTATCAGAAGATGGAAGAAATGATTCAATGAGAAAAGCAAGGAGCTGTTGTAGGAAACAGACTCTGGCTATTTTTGATCTATTCCTTCAGCAATTTGGTTTTACCCTGTTCAAGGTCCATCTCCTTCTGAATAGCAGTAAACCTCTCATTCGCGGATATCCTTCGTTTATTCTCATTCTACACAAGAAGAGAACATTCTTAGTTTCTCTAGAGCATCTAGTCGGAACTATTCAGTTTCAACTAAATGCTCGGGAGCTAAAGTACATGATTTTGAAGTAAACTAGTTTCTCTAGAGCATCTAGTCGGAACTAGACAGTTTCAATTAAACGCTCAGGGGCTACATGTACAAATTCTACGCTTAGTTCTTTGGAGCACTTAGGCCAATAACTATTGGATTATCTGCCTAAGAGCTCGGGGGCTATAGTGGGATATACTATACAAAGTAAAGCAAGTGAAGTTTAAAAAACTTATGATGGCAATGATCCTAGGATTGTTGGCCAGATGAGCGTAGGAATCACGGAAGGTCTAGGCATTCTTGTAGATTGCATCGGCCTGCTTGATGAGATCATCTAGGCTCAATGTTGGAGGAGTCGCAACCAATGGAGAGGTCGAGGCCGGAGGCATGGATGAAGCCCTAGCTGCCTCCTGCACCTTCAAGGCACTTGATGGCTCTAAGGCTCTCGCCTCAATCACAGCTTCCAGGTCCACCTCTTCCACTTCCTTCCCCTTCTCGGTGGCATCCTTAGTCGAAGCTTTAGCCACTTTAGAGGAGGTGCTCTCCTACGTCGCCTGGCCGCTGGGAGCAATGTCTGCCTCGATAGAGCCTGAGACATCAATGATTGGATTCATATCTATCTCCATGGTGGAGGTCTCAGGGATGTCGCCCTGCGGGAGCAGAAGAGGGTTTGGCGGAAGGAGTAGGGGGAGCGGTGGCGGGAGAGGGCTTGGCGGATGGACCCTTAGTCAACATGTCAGGAATGTTTTTTGACCCTCCAATATCTTTGGAGGATCACTTCAAACTAACACTGGATTTCCACCTGAAACGTACAAGGTATAAGTACAAGAGTTGAAAAAAGGTGTGCGCTGAAAAATACAAGCCAGAGAATGAAAGTACTTACTCCACGAAAAGAGCCTTGGTGAGGGGAATGCCGGTGGACTTCTTCTTCTTATCCTCCTCTAAGGCGGAGGTGGATTGTTTGGACACTCCACTCTCCATTTTCTTCCTCTTCTTGGCCTCGGCAACAGTGTTAGAGGTGGAGCTCTTCCGCTTTCGCACTGCCGGAACTTGTTAATCCTTAGAGGCGTCATCATCAGACACCAACTAGATATCCTTCAGCTTTGTATCATAGACCTGGGAGGCCATTTGATCCGATGCCAAGGTCGCCAGCTAGGATACAAAGGAGTGTTAGATGGACAACTTCAAGTCGGAAAAACCTTAGAGCATATAACAAGCGACAAAGGAAATAGAAGCTACCTTGGTGCATGTACCGCAATCGAACATGTCGAAAGTGATCTTGAAGCCACGCTTCTTGTCTTTCACCTTGACGATGTCCTTAAGACAGAGCTTGATGGAGTCCCTCCTGTCTTGGCTATATTTGCACATCACCTGGGCGTGGTGGTGAAGAGGCTGGATCCGCCTCACGTACCAACACATAGGAAGATCCAAGCCCGTTAGACCTCCGTCTATGAGCCATTCGATCCGCCTGACGGGGCGATTCGCTTTGTCGTCAGAGGGAAGAGAGGCTAGGGTCCGCCATGCGGGCACTTCGGTGGCAGCTCCATCGATGAAGTCGGGGTAGGTCTCAAGACGGTCTGGAAGAGGGACATCTGGCCCATAGAAATACGTGTGCTACCAGTTCTTGCAAGACTCGTGCCCTACGATGTCGGGGAAGCGCCGGCTAGGCCGGATCTTAAAGCTAATGGTTCTGCAGGTCTGCAATTCATTCTTGGACTCTACGGACTCTCTCTTGACGGTGAAAAAGTAGGCAAACAGATCTAATCTAGGCTTAATCCCTATATATCCTTCGCACAGAGCTACGAAGTTTCTAAGGACTAGGATGCTATTGGGAGAGAGATTGTGGGGAAGTACCCGGAAGTGCCAGAGGATGTCCAAGAAGAAGATGGAGACTAGCAGGCTAACTCCACGCACCAGCTGAGTTTTGAGGTACACCTTCTCTCTGGATTAGGGAGAAGGGACCACCTCGCCGGTTGGCGCCACCCACCAGACGAACTTCTCTGCTGCGGGGAGATACCCCTTGTCGACCAATTCTTGGAGATCTTAGGCAGAGAGATCGGAGCCTCTCCACACCCCCTTGTGGGAGTCGCTTTCTTCTTCAGCAGCTTCGGGCGCCTCCCATTCCTAGTCATCGCCGGCGGTCTCCGTCACGGCGGAGACGGGAATGACCACTCCCTCCGGCGGAACGATCACCCTTGGGATGGCTCCGTCGTAGCCTCGGGAATCACCGCCATTGAAGGAGCAGAGCTGCTGGAGGCCATTGTGACAGGAGAAGGTGGAGAGAGAAAAGCCCCTGGTTAGGGTTTTCGCAGGAGAGCTCAAACGGTTGTGCGGCTGGAGGAAGACGAAGACTGGGAAGTGAATGCGGGTAAAAAGAAATAAACTGACCGCAGTGGAAATATATAAGCCTTGCGCCAAGTTTTGTGCAAAAAGATCTGATGGTTGGGACGTTGCCAATGTGGAAGTGAACGTGCGCAGTAATTTTGCCACGTCCTCTGTCTTTTACCGCTCCACCGTTTCGGATTTCACACGCGTGAAAATAGCTGATGATTAATTCTCTGTTTCTGTGAGTTTTGAGGTAGTGTAGGCTTACCCTACGTCCTCCTCTAGAAACTTGCAGTGAAGGGTCACGCCCAAAGATTCCATCAAAGACGGAGATCATCTGACTCTGGAAATAAGGATTCCAGGAATCTCCGGCTACATTGTGAAGCCGGAGAGGATTGCAAGGTTCTTTGGGAGACCTTTGAGATATTGCTTAACGGATTGCCGGTAGTACTTAGACGGGATATTCGGACATTAACGAGCAAGACGGCGCAAGATTTCAAAGTCCACCGGGGGCTACTATTGGGGATATGCTATATGGGTATCCTCATCGCATGTCAGCAATCCGCCTCACCCGGGTGACCCATAGTTGGTAGCAAGGCCTATGGCCTGCTAGGCGGCCCAGTTAGACGGATCCTAAAGGGAGGTACATGCCGGATCAAAGAAGGCTACGCAGGTGTCTCTAACATACTCGGAGCCTTGGAGTACAAGACACTAGAGAATAGTTCGTATAGGTGTAGGACTCTTTTCCTTGTCCAGCAAGGACCTTTCCCTATAAAGCCTAGGTCTTGGCGCCTTTATAAGCCGGCCTATGGGAGCCTTTAGGGCACAACATCAAGTACATAACACACTTTCTCTGATTGCAGCGTACAACGCACAACACCTCGCACAGCGAACCTATCTCTTTAACTCGGCGTATTGCCTTTTTAGTGATTTATAGCAGGAGTAGAGTTCCACCACCGTTGTGGGACTTGAACCTAGGTAAGCTGTGTTACCTCGTACCCGCCAACTCTCCGCTGTACCCCATGTCTCTAAACACGCATTGTGAGGACCCCTCCATGGCGTACTCATTAGCAATACCACGACATTCATGGTGCACTTGGTTGGATTAAAAGACTTTTTGTATGCCCGATACATCACGGGGGCTCTAGTATATTAGGATGTGTTTCCCACAAGATATTATCACTATTATAATTTTACACATGATTGTGCTTATTATTATATTTTATCCCATATGATGTGCAGCTGCAGGTGGATCTTCCACCCTAGCCAATCTCCAGCCATTGATTCAACCCCCTATAAAAGTAAACTAGATTGGTCCAATAAAGAAAGGTAAAATGAAGAAACAAAGTCTACTAGATGTGTCATTTTTATTTCCTTTTAGCATTGATTTCCAAGGTTCAATTAAACCTAGGTCTTCTTTGGAAAAATCTATTATACTACATCCAAGAATCCAGATCGAAGGTATCAACCCTTTTTTTGGTGCCGTTGTCCTGGTGAGGTCACTAGAGACCCTGTTTTTAGTTTTATTATTGTTTGTAGTTTTATTCTTGTTATTAGTTTTCTTTCTAGTTATATATTGGAAAACCCAAAAAATAGTTACTTCTTATTTGTTTTCTTTACTTAAAAATACCAAAAATATAAAAAGCCATGGCTCAAAAGAGACTTGGGGAGTATGCTTGACATGGGTATACCTTACAGGTACTTAATTTTGGCATATACGGTTCAGCCTAGTAGAAGCACACGGTGTTATGAGGGCCCAATTAAAGATTCGAGTGACCTAAGGAGTCTCCGATTGCTTGCGGCACACGATGACCTTAAGATAGAAAGTTTAAACGGGACAATCCCTAACTTGTAACTGACTCGGCCTGCTACCCGAGACCTAGCCTATGTATATAAAGGCTAGGAGGGAGCAGCGGGGAGGACGATCACAACCCTAGTTTACACACCATTGCCAGATTGCATCTGCGCACCCCCTGTAACTTTTGACTCCTTCGATAATTCCAAGAGTAGACAAGAAGGAGTAGGGTCCTCTACGAGGCCTGAACCTAGGTAAACCTTGCATCCCTGTGTGCTTGTTTGCTAGCCGATTGATGCCTCCAGCGCTCCCCTCTTATCCACAACCCAAGTCCATAACAATGGGCATTAATGAGTTAAACCCTCGTCAATTGGCGCCGTCTGTGGGAAGTGGGAGTGCTGATGTTGCGGCTTCCTTAGTCCCATCAACTGCGATCTAAAACTTTGCAACAACGGAGGTTCGCCTCCCCTTCGGTGCCTTCGACTTCACTGTGCACACGTCGGCCACTCGCCCGGATTTTGAGTCCGTGGGCGATGGGATCGGTCTGGGCGATCAGGAGCTTACGCTTCCAAGTTGGTCAGCTGGGCACACTTCGCCTCCCTAACCAGCCGAAGGTTCCCGCTATTGCTCCAGCATTGTTGTTTCCACCGCCGATTGGCTCCCTGAGTGAACTCAACACCCTAACTGTAGTCGGGAATATGTTCAGCGACAGCAGTCGTGGATCCGATCTGGGCGATCTGGCCCCAAAAGATAGAGCCTACAGCTCCGGATCTGAAAGCGACGGAAGCAACAGCTTTCGCAAACACTACATGTGTGTTGTAGTCAAGACAGACGAGAACAACGACACTTGGGATAACACCGCTACTGGCAGCGGTATCCCAGTCGCAAACGGTGGTACCCCCAACGGAGCACCCACCAACAACGGGACGGAAGGCCATCCGCATCTCACTGCGAATGAACATGACCTAGAGCGCATGCTGATCAAACTCAACGACGCCGAGTGGGCTCACTGTCGAGAAGCCCTGTGGGGCAATCCCCTGCCACCAAACTCATCGCAAGACATGATGATGGGTTATCACTGGCTGCTCAAGGAGGAGTACAAGCACCAACAACAAGTAATCGCCTAGCTCGACGAGCGTAGAAGGGCGGCGGACGAGTCGAGCCTTCAGCAAGCTCAACTGTCTTCTATGAAAGGATCCTCCTCCAATGGTAACGACCTTGTGGCCGCCAATAGACGTTCTCGACTGGCCCACCTTACTGATAAGGAGCGAGAAGAGGCTGCACGAGACCTCGACTTCTCATCCATGATGGTGGATACGCGGGGTAATGTGCTCCCTAAGACACCACAGACAACGGTGACGGCGAACACCATGTACCTCCTCAACAACCAACCACCGGCTAGGGACCGACGGGCCGCCATGCACCGATCTATGATCACGGGCCTAGGGCTAGTCGAAGCTGCCCTAATCAAGGATCCAACACCGGAGCCAAAGAAAAAGAAGGCTCTGGAAAAATTCTACTTTTCACCCTCCTCCAGCGATGACACCCACGACTTGTCGCGACGGTACCGCTCATGGCGGCACGACTACGACTACGACACACGTGATGACATCACGCAGTGCAAGGTCGACAAGATGCATGCAAGGCGTGCCTGTTCGACTAACTCGGAAGATGACAGGAGAGCTCTGTGGTGCCAGCTGCTTCAGTAGGGCCATCAGACAGAAGCGAATACCAAAGGGGTTTAAACTCCCATCAGAGAACCTGAAAGTCGACAGCCTGCAGGACCCGAAGATCTGGCCGGAGGATCACAGCTCCTCCGTCAAGCTGCAAGGCGGAAACACGAGCACGGCAATGCAATGCCTCCATCTACAGCTGCAAGGTGCCGCCCGTGCGTGGCTCAACAACCTCCCGCACGAATCAATTCACAACTAGGAAGAGCTAGTTTATAGCTTCATACGAAACTTCAAGGGAACTTACGAGGCTGCTACTGATACGTCCATTTTGCATCACTATTCTACGTCATAATTCACTGTTATTCATTGATATATTTCGTATTGAGAGGTGATACTTATGTTATTTCATCTGTTTTTGCATGGTTGATGACTTTTGGAGCATGGACCGCTGCAGTCAAGATTCTGATGGAAAAGGTGCTGTTTGGAGGAAAAATTTGCGAAGATCAGAAAATCTGGGAAAATATACGGAAAATCCTATTTTTCCAGAAGACGAAGGAAGCCAAAAGGGGGCTAGAGATGGGCCATAGGGGGGCCACACCACCCCCTGGCGCGGGCTAGCCTAGGCCACGCCACCAGGTGGTGTGGCCGCCCTGGTCCACCCCTGGCACTCCCCTCTGGCATATATTATCCTCCCGAAACCCTAAGACTCGGGTAGCAACCACAGAACGATTCTGTCGCCTCTATAGGGCGGAAAACACAGAGAGAGAAAGATCTCTCCGGCAGACAGATTTCTGCCGGGGGAATTCCTTCCCGGAAAGGGGAGATCGTCGCAATCAACACCATCATCAAGCTGGAATTCATCGGGATCATCATCATCATCACCACCATCATCATCAGCACCCTCATCACCATCTCCATATTGCTGTAACAATTGGGTTGAATCTTGCATACTTCACAGGGGAAACTTTCTCGGTGTTGATTACTCTTTGTAGTTGATGCTATTGAGTGAACCGTTGAATTATTGTTTATGTTCAGATTGTTATACATCATTATTCCATCTCTAATCATGATTCATATGATGTCTTGTGAGTAGTTCATTTTGTTCTTGAGGACATGGGAGAAGTCATGTTGTTAGTAGTGGAATTGTGTTGAGAAAGATTCAATAGTTTGATATTTAAGTTGTGGTGTACTTCTTCTAGTGGTGTCTGTGAATGTCGACTACATGGCACTTCACCTATATGGGCCTAGGGGAATGCATTGTGTATTTGGCTACTAATCTTAGGGGTTGCCGGAGTGACAGAAACCTGAACCCACGTTAGGAAACCATTGCACAAGGGACGTAAGGGTCTTAGAGTTTAAACTGTGGTTAGGTTTCTACCTTAATTACTTTCTTCTACTTACGGATGTTTGCAAGGGGTATAATCACAAGTATGTATTATTCCTAGGAAGGTCGGTACATTAGCATAGGTTCACCCACACAACACTTAGCAAGCTAAATAAGATAATCAACTATATGAAGCGAAAGCACTTGACAATCTTCCCATGTGTCCTCGAGAACGTTTGGTCATCTTAAGTAATACAACCGACTTGTCCTTTGCTGCATAAAGGATTGGGCCACTTGCTGCATTTATTCCTACTGTCTTTTATTTACTCGTACTTTGTTTACTTGCTTTATCAAAAACCCCTAAAAATCCGTTTGCTAAGTATTTGCAGAGAATTCCTGATCCATACCACTAGCCAGCACCTTCTGATCCTCATTGGATTCGACACTCTTACTTATCAAAAATACTGCGATACACCCCCTATACTTCTGGGTCATCAGCTACCAGAAGACTGCGAGCCGCTGCACTCATACATCCAGAGATGCTCCATCATATTTTTTTTGCAAAATACATCTCAGAGGATCGCGCAATCGACGCGTTCAATAACGGCATGCGCCGAAGAGAGCTCAGGGAGGAGCTGGGCCGCTCGAAGCCCAAGACAATCGATGACCTGATGGAGATCGCGAATAGGTGGGATGCTGGAGAGGACTCGATAAAAAACCGTGTCCACTCCGATGATGATGACGACCTCGGCCACAGACACGATCGCCAAGCAAAACGTCGCATGCGCAGTTATGAGTACCGCGAAGAGGTTGACATGGTCGTGGCTGGCTATGCTGACAAACACAACAACAACAACCACAACAGCGGATACCACGGAGGTGGATACCACGACAGCGGAAAAACAACGCAAGTGTGGCAACAACGCACTCGCGATGAGGCGCCCGGGACTTCTATCCAGGACAAACTGTCTAGACCGTGTAACGTACACATCTTCATAGACAAGCACGATGTCAAGAAAAAGTCCAGTCACCTTCTAAAGGATTGCCGCATGTTCCTCAAGCTCCACGACGGCCTAGCCCAGATGAATCGCGACACGATAAACCAAGGCTATGGAGTTTCCCCGGGTGCTGTGGCCCTTGGATTACCTCCACCACCGCTAGGGCCACCCAACCTACGACTGCACCAATCCAAAATCATGGAGGCGAGTCATACCCAAGAGCGCTGGGAAACATGGGGATTATCCAAAAAGGTCGCCCCTTAAATCGAGTGTAAGAATCTATCACTCGCCATGTCAATCTGGTGATGAACTCTCCGCCCTCCACCATTGAGTACCTCAGTGGAAGCGAGTCCTGCATCACTTTCGACAAACGCGATCATCCGTGCCAAGTACCTCGCCCAGGCCCTGGTGCTCGAGGCACAGATTGGAGGCTTCGAGATGAGTCGCGTCTTCATAGATGGCGGAAGCGACATGAACCTCATGTTTGCAAGTACCTTGCGTTCAATGCGAATTCCTCTATCATGTCTAGAAACTTCAGACATGACTTTCCATGGAATCTTCCCAGGGAAGGGCATATATTCCCTGGGAAAGATTAGCCTCTATGTCATCTTTGGAACACCGACAAATTTTTGAAAAGAGCGCATCAAATTTGAAGTCGTCGACTGGCCCTCGCAATACCATTGCATCCTTGGACGTGTCACGTTCGCAAGGTTCATGGCGGTACCACACTACACCCATCTGCATATGAAAATCCTGGCCCGAAATGACATTATCATAGTCAATGGAAGATTCGAGAGATCCAATAGCTGTGACAGGGAACTCAACAAAATTTCCCAGTCTTTCGGCATGCAAGAGGAACTGGCAAGGTTGAAGGAGTTGACAGACAACAGTTTGCCTCCTCTAACTAAGCCAAACTCACCCGACCACTCCTTCGACATGTCGGTGCACACCAAGCCAGTCTAGGTCCACCCAACGGACCCGACCAAGATGGCTCTCATCGCCAACAACTTGAGTCATGCATAGGAACTCACGCTCATCAAATTCCTCTGTGAGCGCTGGGAAATCTTCGCCTGGTGTCCAGCAGACATGCCAGAAGTTCCCAGGGAATTCGCCGAGCACTCACTCAATGTGAATCCTGAAGCAAGGCTAGTTAAACAAACAATACGGCGACTGTCTGAACCAAGGGAAAAAGTGGTTGATATGGAAGTCAACAGACTCCTCGATGCTAATTTCATACACGAGATCAAGGAAAGCACGTGGGTAGCAAATCCCGTACTCGTTCCTAAAAAGACACGGATATCCTGCAGATGTGCGTGGACTTCACCTCCTTAAACAAGTATTGCCCGAAGGACCACTTCCCATTGCCACGGATCAATCAAATAATCGACTCCACTTCGGGATTCGAGCGCCTCTGCTTCCTTGACGCCTACTAAGGCTATAACCAGATTCGAATAAAGGAGTAGGATCGGGAGGAAATGGCGTTCGTCACGCCTTTTGGTGTCTTTTGCTACACAACGATGCCCTTCGAGCTGAAAAACACAGGAGCCACCTACCAGTGGTGTATGCAGGCCTGCCTCAAGAACCAGCTTGGTTGTAACATCCAAGTCTACATCGACGACATCGTCATCAAAATCTAGGAGGAAGCCTCGTTACTCGATAATCTCCACGAGACCTTCGATAACCTCGACCGATATCGGATCAAGTTGAATCCGAACAAATGTTCCTTCGGCGTACCATCTGGGAAATTACTCAGGTACCTCATCTCCGCAAGAGGGATCGAGGCCAACCCGAAGAAAATAAAAGCCATACTGGCTATGGAGAAGCCAAAGAACGTAAAACGCGTCCAACAGCTGGCTGGGAAAATCATGGCACTCAGTCAATTCATCAGTTGGATGGGCGAACAGGCACTGTCTTTCTACCAACTTCTCCGCAAGGCTCACAAATTCGAGTGGACAGAGAAAGCACAAGAAGCATTCGAAGACCTCAAGCGTTTACTGTCCACCTCGCCAATGTTGGTAACACCACGCGAAAAGGAGCCACTGTTGCTATACATCTCCGCCACCAACCAGGTGGTTAGTACCGTGATCGTAGTAGAGCGAGCCGAAGAAAATAAAGTCCACGGGGTGCAGCACCCAGTCAACTACCTCAGCGAGGTGGTCACGCCAACAAAACCGCGGTACCCGCATTATCAAAAGCTGGCGTACGTCGTATTCATGACAGCCAGGCGACTGTGCCACTACTTCCAACAACACCAAATTATTTTGGTGAACGAAGCCCCGCTAGGGCACATACTCAACAACCCCGACACCACTGGATGAGTCGCGCTCTGGGGGAATGAATTGTCTCCACGAGACATAACATATGAGAAGCGAGACGCGATCAAGTCGCAAGTTCTCCCGAACTTCGTCGTGCACTGGATGGAAAACCAGCTCCCCGACAAGCTAGACATGTCCTATCTATGGAAATGCACTTCGATGGGTCCAAGCGCAAGGAGGGAGCTGGCTCGGACGTCATACTGATGTCACCGCAAGGTGACAAGATGAGGTATGTTCTGCGAATGCAGTTCACCGCCTCCAACAATGAAGCTGAATACGAAGCCCTACTCCATGGGATGTGTATGGCAAAAGCCTGCAGCGCAAAGCGACTCGTAATCTACGGCGACTCCAAATTGGTGGTCAACCAAACAATGAACGAGTGTGATGCTCTGAGCGACAACATGATCGTCTACCATGACCTCTACAATGCACTCGAAGGGGACTTCGACGACTACAAGCTATGGCACGTCGGCCGCGAGATCAACAAGGAAGCAGACATACTCGCCAACATCGGCTCCACTTGTTCCCAGGTGCCACCCGGAGTATTTTAGAGTGCATCTGCGAGCACTTGATACATTGTAAACGTATCCATCATTTTTGAGGATCCATGCTTGTTTTATATCTACTTCCTTATGTTTTGTCCACACTTTGGAGTTTTTTTACACATTTTCTAGAACTAACCTATTAACAAGATGCCAAAGTGCCAGTTGCCTGTTTTGTGCTGTTTTTGGTTTCAGAAAAGCTAGTAAGGAAATATTCTTAGAATTCGACCGAACAAAAGCCAGAGTCAATATTTTACCCGAAGCAACACAGAGTCCGGAGGGGAGACGAAGTGGCGCACCAGGGCGTCCACACCTGGTGGCGGCGCGGCCTGGGGGTGCGCCACTAAAGGGTTTGGGCCCCCTGGTGCTCCACCGACCTAGCTCTTTCGCCTATAAATACCCCTCAAGACGAAAACCGTAAGCAACCTGATCAAAATTCCACAGAAGAGTCTGTAGCCTCCGTCATCTCCATCCCTAGAACGGGAGGGATTTGAAGATCTTCCCGGCACCCTGCCGGAGGGAAGAGATCACCCTAGAGGCGTTCTTCATCACCATGCCTACCTCCGGTGTGATGTGTGAGTAGTTCATCCCTGGACTACGGGTCCATGTAGTAGCTAGATGGTTGATTCTTCTCCTTTGTGCTACCATGTTTAGATCTTATGAGCTCCGTTCATGATCAAGATCATCTATTTGTAATCTTACATGTCGTGTTTGCGGGGATCCGATGGATATTGAGATGCTATTTCAGATTGATTATTGATTCTATCAAGTCTTTGTTATTTCTGATCTTGCATGCTTTCCATTGTTAGTAGCTATCTTGGCCAAGTAGATGCTAGCAACTCCAAGAGGTAGTATTTATGCTTGATAGTGGGTTCATGCCTCTAGTAATCTGGGGAAGTGACAGAAATCTCTAAGGTACTAGATGTGCTATTGCTACTAGGGAGAAAACATCAATCCTTTGTCCATAGGGCAATCGTATTGTTTACTTTACACACTTTTCTTAATGCAATTATCTGTTGCTTGCAACTTAATACTGGACGGGCTGCGGATGATAACCTAAAGGTGGATTATTAGTCATAGATGCAGTTGGATTACGGTCTATGTATAATGTTGTAATTCCCAATCAAATCTCATAGAAGTCAAGATGATTAGTATATGCATGTATGCTTTCTCGATGTTTGTCAATTACCCCGCTATAAT
The DNA here is from genome assembly GCA_916181665.1 of Avena sativa. Lineage (NCBI taxonomy): Eukaryota > Viridiplantae > Streptophyta > Magnoliopsida > Poales > Poaceae > Avena > Avena sativa. The sequence continues at coordinate 532,955,934 of OV702292.1, read as the reverse complement.
TTGTTCACCCAACATGTCATCTATCTTAAGGAGAATCACCACTAGTGAACTATAGACCCCGGTCCAGTCTTTACCGTCAATCTACAATCTACTATATACTGTTTTACTATTTACTTTCTGCAAACAATTACTATCTTCCACACAATACGTTTAATCCTTTGTTTCAACAAAACCGGTGAGATTGACAACCTCACTATAAGTTGGGGCAAAGTTCTATGGTTGTGTTGTGCAGGATTCCAAGTTGGAGACAACACCTTGGGGTTGTTTCATTGCTCCTACTGGTTCGATAACCTTGGTTTCATAATTGAGGGAAAATTTGCTGTTGTGATCATCATACCTTCCTCTTGGGGTTCCCAACGAGCTCATCATATTTTGAGCCATCAAGCCTATTTTTTGGCTCCGTTGTCGGGGAGTCAAGGACAGGTTCACAAGGGGAGTTGTTCATAACCAATCTCTTTACTTTGTTTTTCGTTTTCCTTAGTTTCCTTCTGCTTTGTTTGCTTGTTTCTTTTATCAAAAACACACAAAAAATTAGTTGTACTAGTTTGCTTCCTTTATTAAAAACACAAAAAAAATTTAGTTCCTATCTAAAGTTGCTATTATGTCTAGCATTGGTCCAATCACTATGTCACCTGAGGAATTGATTTTTACTTTCAAACAAGGAATTGAAGATAGCTTCAAAGAAGCTTGGTCTAGAATCTCTGAATTACATGCAAAAACTGAACCTAAAATGACTCTAAGCTAGTTTCTTAGCAGTTTTTACTTTGGAACTGCTCTTTGCTATAGATATGCTTTGGGTGTTGTAGTAAGAGGAGATTTCCTCCAATGCAATGAGGGTGAAGCTTTTAATGCCATAAAAAAGTTGGTTACAACATATGACTTGCCTAGCAAATCTGATTCTTCCTTTATAAACATATTTGCTAGATTGAACACTCTTGAGACCAACACTGCTAGTTTAAAAGAATGCTATAACATGCTTAGAGAGCATCATAAATATGTTCCAATAAATTCTGAATCTTCAAAATGGCTTCCTACAGTAAATGTTGTTATAAATAATGAAACTTTTCGTGCTCGAAGTGATATCATGTCTGAATACTGTCTTGTGCCTAAAGATATCTATAAATCTTTGAATCTTTGGGGACTTTTTGAAGGGGAGAAGAAATATCTCTTACTAATAATGCCACAATATTACCCATTGGAATATCTGAAGGAGTGTTTATAAAGATTCTAGGAAAAGTGGTGTCTACTGATTATCTTGTTATTGAATGTGTAGGAAAAGGACAGATTACACTTGGACGATCCCTACTAAAACTCCTTGGAGCAATAATAGATGTGGAAAAGGCCATCATGCATTTTGCTTCTCCACCAAACAATCATACATTTCCCAAGGATAAGAATAAAGGTAAGAAATGTAGGGGCAAGAAATTTGATCTTAATTCTTCTTCATTTGAGAATACTTGATTCTTGCTTCTTATGCCTAGCTCAAAGGCGTTAAAGAAAAGAAGTTATTGGGAGATAATCCAAATTTCTTTAGGAATATTTTGTTGAGTCTTGGAAGTTATTACGTCTATAATAACCTCTCCTTATCCGTTTTGTGTGGTTTTTGTGCCAAGAATAACCACTAATGAGAGAGAAGTAAGACTTGGGAAAGTTGTTGTCCCAAAACAGATTTTTGTGCTTCGCTGTAAAAATTCGTGAAAACTCTCTGTACGTCGGATTGAGCTATAATGTTTTGTGCTTCTGCCCCAGGTTGTTATCTAACTTTCGTTAGATCAACACTTTTCGATTTGAGCAATAGAAGGTCTTCAAAAAAATCGGTTTTTACCTGCTGGTTTGTTTTGACAGATTTCTGCCATTGGTTGCATTTGCCTCTTAGTGTCTTTATCTTTGAGTTCTCTTTGATCAGTTGAACTTTTAAAAGGAATTGCTAGAGTAGCTTATGTTTTAATGTAAGTTTTACTTGAGTTGAAACTAAACCGAAAGACTTGTTATCTTGAGTACACTAATGTTAGTAATAAAGATTGTGTGAAGGAAAAAATTTCATGTGTAGGGAAGAATAATGTTATAAGATGAAGTATGGAAAAAATTTCAAGCTTGGGGATGCCACCCGTGTCACCCAAAGAAATATTCAAGAATTACAAGCATCAAATCTTGGGGATGCCCAAGGCATCCCCTTCTTCATCAATAAAAATCTCAGGTTTTCTACCAAACACTTCATTTTTATTGTTTCATGCACAATTGTGTTGTTCTTGGAGTGTCTTCATTTTTGTTTTTAGTTTTCGTTTGTTTAGTTGGCTTGAAATAAATTGGTTGGACCTCCGCATTCATTCATTTGTTTTCTAATAAGTTGGTTTGGATTGAAAAAGAGTAGGAAAGTTCATGCTTATAAGTGGTATAAAAGGAGCTTGTTTTTGACTGTGACTTAGACTTTATCATGTCATGCTTGATATTGTTTTGGCTTTATGCTTAGTGATTATTGTTGTAGCATGACTTGTTACAAACAATTGAGATTGCTTAATGTGCCTTGAAATAATCATACGTTGTTTTAGCATATTAAATCATAGTATTGTGGTATTCTCCTTTGATGCTTTATTTGGGTTGACTTGGCGCATGTTCACACCATGCTAAGACTATACCAAGTCACCATAGCCTCTATGATCATTTAGTTTTTGACTTGTAATATCACTTTATGCTTTAATTAATAATGTTTTGTCGTTTTGGATGATTATGGCCATTATTGCTCTCTTAGTTGGTCGCTCCCAGTCTTTTGCTAGCCTCCACATGTACCAAGTATGAGTTCCACTCATGCATCCAACTCCAAATAAAACCAAGTTATTCCAAAGAGTCCACCATACCTACCTATTAGCATTATTGCTATTCCAAGTATATTCATGTTTTTATCTACCTTCCGAATTAAACTTGTTATGTGAAAAATAGTGATTAAAACTCTCACAAACTTGATGGCACACTTTACTTTTTTCGCACTTGATAAACTTGGACCATTGTGCCCATCTATGTTGCGTATATGCTCGCACTTTATAAGTTGTGAATTAGCAGAACCATATTACCATGGGGAATGCTTTCAACAATGCCCTTTATTTGGTTGATATCATATTCTTTTGCTTATGGATCCCAGCGGTGTGAAATAAAAGGGGAGCTTGTAAGCTCATGGAGTTTATATATGTGTTCGAGAAACGCCTGGGCCACTAGCCTAAGCCATGCCTAATCATGGTGGAAACTTGCAGCATAACCATAGTGAGCAATCTATGAAGCATCCTCAATAAAAACCTATGCACATAGAAAATAAAAAGATCGTTGAGATGCTCATTGTCTGCTTGCCTTGTCATTTTGATATGGGAAAGCTCCTGTATCATAGGGCAAGGGGTACCCTGTTGGCGGTTCTCTATGATACACATGTACTTACAGTGACAAGAACTTACTCGTGACTAAAGTTGAGTAGCATGAGGTTCAGTCTTTGTAAGTAAGGGGCATGAGATTTCAATTTATAACTTGTCAAGCATATCCTCATATTTGTTCACTTTAACCTTAATCACCTAAAGATGATTATGATAGGGGCAATGAGAGCTGAAAGCTAATGAGTACCATAATTTTTGGAAGCTCTTTATGAGACTTCAATCCCTAATTCCTTCTATGAAGGGTCTTTCTTTTAATTTTATGTTGAGTCTCCATCTTCTATCTTTATGCACCTATTAAGAGTGTATAGTGGTCATTCTTAGTTTAATGTGCATTGTCCCAAAACTTGTTGATTGATTCATAACTTTGATATTGCTTGTTCTTAAACTATTTGTATCTAGTCACCCTTATGAACTTTGAAGGTGTCCTATGCATTTATGTTTTGCTACACTATGAGGGACAAGCTGAATACCATTCTCATTATGTTTTCTATATGTGAAACAAAAAAACATCTTTCAAAGATTGTTATTCCTGAATATTTTGTTTGTACTTTTTTCATATTATAACATAGTTGCTATGTCTTATTGTTAGAACTATATATTACATGCTATGTTAAAGTACTATGATCCCAGCTATCAATGTTTTATAAATACTTTAATCAAAATTGTGATGGTGCATGTCACCTCAAAAATTATTCTTCTTTTTATCACTTACATACTCGAGGACGAGCAGGAGTTAAGCTTGGGGATGTTTATACATTGTAAACGTATCCATAATTTTTGATGTTCCATGCTTGTTTTATATCTACTTCCTCATGTTTTGTCCACAATTTGGAGTATTTTTACACATTTTTTGGAACTAACCTATTAACAAGATGCCACAGGGCCAGTTGCATGTTTTCTTTAGTTTTTGGTTTCAAAAAAGCTAGTAAGGAAATATTCTCGGAATTGGACCGAACAAAAGCCAAAGTCAATATTTTACCCGAAGCAACACGGAGTCCGGAGGGCAGACGAAGTGGCGCACTAGGGCGGCCACACCTGGTTGCGGCGTGGCCTGGGGGGCGCCACCAGGGGGTGTGGGCCCCCTGGTGCTCCACTAACCTAGCCACCGTCATCTCCATCCCTATATCGGGAGGGATCTGAAGCTCTTCCCGGCACCCTGCCGGAGTGGAGAGATCACCTTGGAGGCCTTGTTCATCACCATGCCTGCCTCCGGTGTGATGCGTGAGTAGTTCATCCCTGGACTACGGGTCCATGTAGTAGCTAGATGGTTGGTTCTTCTCCTTTGTGGTACCATGTTTAGATCTTGTGAGGTCCATTCATGATCAAGATCATCTATTTGTAATCTTACATGTTGTGTTTGCGGGAATCTGATGGATATTGAGATGCTACATCAGATTGATTATTGATTCTATCATGTCTTTGTTATTTGTGATCTTTTATGCTTTCCGTTGTTAGTAGCTATCTTGGCCAAGTAGATGCTAGCAACTCCAAGTGGGAGTATTTATGCTCGAAAGTGGGTTCATGCCTCTAGTAATCTGGCGAAGTGACAGAAATCTCTAAGGTACTAGATGTGTTGTTGCTAATAGGCAGAAAACAACAATCCTTTGTCCATAGGTCAATCGTATTGTTTACTTTACACACTTTGCTTAATGCAATTATCTGTTGCATGCAACTTAATACTGGACGGGTTTCAGATGATAACCTGAAGGTGGATTATTAGTCATAGATGCAGGTTGATTACAGTCTATGTGTAATGTTGTAATGCCCAATCAAATCTCAAAGGAGTCAATATGATTAGTATATGCATGTATGCTTTCTCGATGTTTGTCAATTGCCCCACTGTAATTTGTTCACCCAACATGTCATCTATCTTAAGGAGAATCACCACTAGTGAACTATGGACACCGGTCCAGTCTTTACCATCAATCTACAATCTACTATTTACTGTTTTACTGTTTACTTTCTGCAAACAATTACTATCTTCCACACAATATGTTTAATCCTTTGGTTCAGCAAAACCTGTGAGATTGTCAACCTCACTGTAAGTTGGGGCAAAGTTCTGTGGTTGTGTTGTGCAGGATTCCAAGTTGGAGACAACACCTTGGGGTTGTTTCCGTGCTCCTACTGGTTTGATAACCTTTGTTTCATATTTGAGGAAAATTTGCTGTTGTGCTCATCATACCTTCCTCTTTGATCCATCAGCGCTCCATCAAGCCTAAGGCTCTAGATCATAAAACCAGCATGGCAAAGGACTCTGGGGCTACGCCACCCAACGATCGAGCGACACTCGACGACATGGAGCCAAAAATAGGACTCGAAGGCCCCATGGAGGTCATGATGATCGAGCCATCCTGGACGCAACCATACATCACATACTTGCTCGACAAAAGATTGCCAGATGACCCGACAGATGCGCGCCATATAGCGCGACGATCCAAGGCATTCACCCACATCAATGGCGAATTCTACAAGCTCATCATCATAGGAGTCCTTCAACGGTGCATCTCCAATGGAAACGGAAGAGCCATCCTCCTCGACATACACGAAGGAACTTGCGGCCATCATGCTGGCAGTCACGCCCTCGCCGCCAAGGCTCTGCAAGCTGGATTCTACTGGCCAATAGCAATGCGTGATGCTAAAGACATCGTCCAGTGATGCAACGCCTGCCAGCAATTCGCGGACAAGCTGCATGCACCCGGCGCAGAGCTCAGGCCAATACCTGTAGCCTGGCCCTTCGCACAATGGGGACTCGATATGGTCGGCAAGCTCCAGAAGTCTTCACCTAGAGAATATGTCTACCTCCTCATTGCAATCGACAAGTTCACCAAGTGGATTGAGGCCATGCCAGTGACAAACCAATCAAGAGCCAGCACCGTTAAATTCTTTGAGTCCATTGTTGGGAATATGCCCTAGAGGCAATCATGTATGATGTTATTTCCAATGTATCCATAAAGTTATGGTCCATATATGAACTGCTGATATGTATCATCGAATATGTGATTTGATTGTGGAACTATATATTCATGTTGTTCATACTAATTGTCCTTGGTCATTAAGGTTGTGCTGGACACACAACTTAGACCAATGTGAAAGTCGGCATATGACTAGGTTCCACTTGTCATGGGCATAGAGATGCTATTCCGACTTACACGGACTCGGCTAAAGAGTTTAGCGAGTCGGACTGACCCATATTGAGATGCAACGAACAAGTTGTCATTTGCATGTCTCAATCAATGTAATCCTTAGACCTGAGGTTATTGCACAGTCCGAGTTGAGGATCACCGACTTAGGTTCTGTCAAACGCTGTTCCGTCACTGGGCAGTTATAAAGGCAGAGTTCGGGTCGACTGAGAATCAAGCTGCGTGATGTGAATATCCGAGAAGGGATTTTGCCCCTCCAACTGGAGAGATATTCGCTGCGCCTTCTCGGAAGATATGATTCGGAAAGCATGGCCATGCGTGACTCGGTTAAGTGTTAACCGAGGTGACCGACTAAGAGTTAGTCGGATAAATCACTTATCTCAGATCGAGAAAGAGAGTCAGACTATTTAAGGGATGAAGATCATTCGCCTATAGTCCGACAAGGTATATCGTGAGGCAAAAGGGACTCAGACGAAAGTCGCATTGGAAGGTATATCGTCATGACTCTTTTGTACTCGGGAGTTGGCACGTTTTGCTAGGAGCCGCTACCAACTGATCGGTCACGAGTGAGACTCGGATCGTGTCCGGGTCACCATGAGCCTGTCGGGTCACACACTTAAGAGCGGGAGCATATTTGGGTTGGACCCAAGAAGGAAATGGACAGAGTCAGTGAGTTGGACTCGCAGTGACTAATATAGGCCTTTTAGTGAATGGGCCACAAGTGAGTGGAGCCCACTTTCACTTCCTATATAAGCTGGGGCGCAGGTGCTTAGAGCACACGGTTAGGTCACTCCATGTGTTGGAAACCCTAGCCCCAGTCCGTCCTGTCGCCACTATACCGGACCTAGCAGTCCATCGCCGGTGCTCCTCCTCGTACGTGTGGATACCGGCGGAGGTGCTGTACGTTCAGCACTTCGACAATCATGGAACCGTAACGGATCGTGAGGTGTGGAACAGGAACGGATTGTGACTGCATCAAGCGATGTGCTTCATCGATTCAGCAACCGCGGGCCTAGTGGTAATTCTCGTGGCCTACTACCTCAGGTAGATCTTAGGATCACCGCGTAGGAAAAAGTTTTGTTTTTCTCTGCATGGCCCAACAGTGGTATCAGAGCGTTAGCTTCTGGTTTTAGGCTCGAGATCGTGCATATGTGATATGCGGTTGGCGTTAGATTGGATCTAATTGCAGTTTTGGTGGTCGATCTATGAGATAGATCGGTTTTGTACAAAGTTGATTGGATCAACTGTACTCGGGGGAATGGATGATCTGGTGTCTGTGATCTAACTGCTAAGGTCGTGGAACGACATACCCCTACCGGTCGGCTTCCTTCATCGGGGTAGACTGTGACACGTAAACCCGGATGTGGTGATCGAAGATCAAAGATTTTGGTCGAATCAGAGTCCGGATCGGATTTGGGACCGCTGGCTTTGCCCTGTCGTAGCGCTTTAGATGTCGTTGCGAGTTTCACAACGCCGTAGATATCGTATCTATGCATAACTTGTTTTTGCAGGATGATGTTGTGAATGGTATGGCTTATGTGCATGTGATGTGTGTAATCCATACGTGATCTGCGTATCACGGTTTTTGTCAGCCGGCTGGAGCCTAGGTGCTGTCATTTTATTGTCTAACGACCTGCATGTCGGATTCTCTATGTAATTTACATTACTAGCTAGTGTAGCTGTTTGGAGAACCCGGATGGAATGCAAGTCGATGTACAAGCCGGCTACATGGTGTAAGGCAGCACGTGACAAGAGTTGACAACGAGTCGAATTACAAGCTTCGTGGAGATGGAGATCGCCATGAAGAGAGCCATACCATTTCACATTATAATTACTTTATTTTGTGTTATTGTTATGTCTCTGTTTTACCTCTATTAGATAGTTGGTAGAAAGTAATCCCTCAAAGAAGGTCTAGTCGGTTTCCCCGCCAGTGCTGCACCATCACAAGTCGGACATTTTTGGTAGTGGGCTCATAAAATTGAGGTGCTATCAATTCTTTCCGACTAGGTGGGTTCGAGTTGGACTCTTACAGTGGAAGCACTTGGTAATCTAGACGGGTCTATCACAATGGTTGTGGGACTCGGGGAAAAGTCGGATGGGAGCCGGGGCATGTGATGCCACCCATCCAACAGGAGTCGTATGAGATACGATTGACAAGGAGTTGTCTACCTAGATCACTTGACGTCTAGCGGTGATGCTAAAGCTCACTAGTCGGCTTGCTTATTTACGGTCCTGAATCACTAAGTAACCATCGGAGGGGTGTTGGTTCTAGTGGGAGCATAAGTATTAAAGTGTTTAATATGCTTTCTCTTTTATGGATACATGTCTTAAGTGTTTTGCATTTTTCTGTTGTAGATCAATGGCACCTAGTAGTCTTCCTCAGATTTCTAGTTTTGCTTTGAGAACCATCTTAGAGAAAGATAAGCTAAATGGAACTAACTTTACCAACTGGTATTGTAATCTGAGAATTGTTCTCAAACCAGAAAAGAGGGACCATGTCCTAGACAACCCACTTCCAGATGAGCCAAATGAGAATGCGACTGTCGCAGCCACCAATGCCTACCGTCGGATTTGTGATGAATCCACGGAGATTAGCTGTCTTATGCTTGCTCACATGGAACCGGACTTGCAGCAGCAGTTCGAGAATGTTGAGGCCTACGATATGATCGAAAGCCTCAAAAGTATGTTCCTGGCTCAGGCAAAGACTGAGATGTATCAAGTCTCTCAGGCTTCGTTGAGCTGCAAGCTTAAGGATGGCGATCCACTGAGTCCGCATGTGATCAAGATGGTTGGTTACGTGCAGTCTCTGGAAAGGCTGGGCTACCCCATTAGCGAAGAGTTCGCTACGGACATAATTTTGAACTCTCTTCCTAGTGCGTATGGTCAGTTCATATCGAACTACCACATGCATGGTATGGATAAGAAGCTCACTGAATTACATGGGATGCTCAAGCAGGCTGAGGCGGATCTCAAGAAAGGTGCCAGTCAAGTGTTGATGGTATAGAATAAGGCTAAGTTCAAGAAGAGTTCTTGGACTAAGAAGAAGAAGGCTAAGTCGGGCGGTAAGGCTGAGGACCCGCTCCAAAGCGCTTCCTCGGGGACTAAGCCATATCCTGCAGCCGGATCCACTTGCTTCTACTGCAAGGCGGATGGCCACTGGAAGAGGAATTGCAGCAAGTATCTGGCTGACAAAGCCAAGAGTGGAGGTGTGACTTCCGGCTCAGGTACGCTTGTTTGAAATGTTATAGACATTTATCTTGCTGATGCACCTGGTAGTTCTTGGGTATATGATATCGGATCAGTTATTCACATCTGCAACTCGTTACAAGGACTAGTAAGAACTAGGAGTGTGGCGAGAGGCGAGGTTGACATTCGAGTCGGCAACAAAGCGAGAGTCGCTGCGTTGGAAGTCGGCACGATGCAACTTCATGTACCTTCCGGATTCTTAATGGAGCTGAATAATTGTTATTATGTTCCAGTGCTTAGTCGAAACATTATTTCTGCCTCATGTTTGATGAGACAAGGCTATGAGTCGAATATTAAGAATAATGGTTGTTCTTTATATTTGAATGATATGCTTCACGGCTTTGCACCCGTCCAGGACGGGTTATTTATTTTGAATCTTTATAGTGGATCTGTCTATAATATAAATGTGAAAAGGTTGAAACCAAATGATCTGAATATGACTTACTTTTGGCATTGTCGGCTTGGTCATATAAGTTGGAAACGCATGAAGAAGCTCCATGATGATGGACTCCTAACTTCGTTCGACTTGGAGTCATTCGAGACATGTGAATCCTGCCTACTCGGCAAGATGACCAAGACACCTTTTGCAAAGAGTTGTGAAAGGGCGTCTGACTTATTGAGACTAGTGCATAGTGATGTATGTGGCCCGAGGAGCACGGCAGCCTGAGGTGGTTATGAGTACTTCATTACCTTTACTGATGATTTGAGTAGGTATGGATATATCTACTTGATGAAACATAAGTCGGAAGCCTTTGAAAAGTTCAAGGAATTCTAGAATGAGGTACATAATCAACTCGGCAAGAAAATAAAGTTTCTTCAGTCGGATCGAGGAGACGAGTACATGAGCCATGAGTTTGATGACCATTTGAAGAGTTGTGGAATAGTTTCCCAGCTCACTCCTCCAGGAACGCCGCAGAGAAACGGTGTGTTGGAAAGGAGAAATCGGACCTTGTTGGACATGGTACGATCAATGATGAGTCGGACAGATCTGCCTTTATCATTTTGGAGTTATTGTCTAGAAACTGCAGCGTTCACACTAAACAGAGTACCATCAAAGTCGGTACAGAAGACACCGCATGAGATGTGGACTGGCAAGAAGCCGAGTTTGTCTTTTCTTAAGATTTGGGGTTGTGAAGCTTTTGTCAAGCAACTTCAGTCGGACAAGCTTGCAGCCAAGTCGGATAAGTGCATTTTCGTTGGGTGTGCAAAGTAAACCTTGGGTTACTACTTCTACAACCGAGAAGAGGGCAAAGTGTTTGTCGCTCGGAACGGTGTCTTCCTTGAGAAAGAGTTTCTTAGTCAGGAAGTCAGTGGGAGTACGGTGCGGCTCGAAGAAGTTCGAGAGGAACCGGTCAGTAGCAATTTGGTGAAAGCCTTGGAGGTTGAGCCAGTCGTGGTAGCTGAGCCGACAGCTGCACCTCCACTACGAAGATCGGCAAGATTGCCAAGTGTTCGTGATGTATTACTATTGGACAGTGATGAGCCGGCAACTTATTCAGAAGCGATGGTGGGTTCTGATTCTGAGTCATGGCTTGGAGCCATGAGATCCGAGTTAAAGTCCATGGATGATAATCAAGTTTGGAACTTGGTTGATCTTCCAGACGGTGCAAGACCCGTCGAGTGCAAATGGGTCTTTAAAAGGAAAACTGATATGGATGGAAACATTTCTATCCATAAAGCACGGCTTGTCACGAAGGGGTTCCGGCAGTTTCAAGGAGTTGACTACGATGAGACTTTCTCACCTGTAGCAATGCTTAAATCAGTTCGGATCATGTTAGCTATAGCATCCTATTTCGACTATGAGATATGGCAGATGGATGTCAAGACGGCTTTCCTTAATGGAAATTTAACCGAGGACGTGTATATGATACAACCCGAGGGTTTTGTCGTTTCGGCTAATGCTGACAAGGTATGCAAACTTCGGAAATCCATTTATGGGTTGAAGCAAGCATCTTGGAGTTGGAACATTTGCTTTGATGATGTAGTCAAATCGTTTGGCTTCATCAAGAGTTATCATTTCAAAAAAGTTTTCATACACAGATTATTCTATGCTACTACTTGTTGTATACGTTGATGCATATATAATATCATTTCTCTCACGATTACATACAGGCATATATATACACAACTTGGTATATGAGTGCCAACCAAGACTAGAGCTCGTCTATTTGATTTACACGAAGATCATTACATTATATGGATACTTTAAGGTCTATCCATGTTGTACTATCCTTTTGTGTTTATGACGGCCCTGAGCAAAAATTCCGACAACTCCTCTTGAATTGCTAGTAGGCGTTCATGTGGTTGGAGCTTATCCCACATCGCATCCAACTATATATAAAGAAGTTGATCATTATGAATGTGTACAACAAGAATTATGGTATAAAATAAATTGTGAATATATTGTTTACATACTCGAAGAAAGTCTGTGCCCTGCTCCATACACCCATGAATGAACTCGCATACGTAATATCCACATAAATTAGTCCCTTGTGGCTGCATCGCATACTGTTCGAGAATATAATTCAATCAAATAATAATCAAGCATGATAATTGTATGGATACTAGAATTGAAGAGATACGAGCACATATCTCTCGTACTACTTATCCGGATCGGACGAAAATTCAGCTCTTTACGCCAATCACCCTGAACCTTCTTCGTGAACCCTTTCCAAACCCTCTCCGGCAAAAAACAAATGACTGAGTTATTAATTACTTGACATCTCAGAGAATGAATGAAAGAGACAGATATAGTGCAATAATGATTGAAATTACTTTTGGAGCATATCAAGTATGCTTTGGTAGTCTTCCATCAACTTCTTTAACAAGTCTGAGATTTCAACTTTTGCACAGTCAATGTCAATGTTTAGAAGAATCTTGTGGTAGCTGTGCATGTTTATATACACTTAATGTGGAGCCCCCGGATTAATCCTCCGAGAAATCCCTGTTATGCATACACCACGTTTCCATGATCAGTGAGCCGTGGAACATAACCGACAAGTATCATTACAACAGCCGAGACATACCGAATTACAAGACTTACATAAATGCCTTTATGGCTACATCAATTATCATCAGCGGAACTTCATCAAGCGTAGAGCCCGATCCATGTCTCAACCTACAGGCAACTGACTGGGAGAACGTCCTAGATCGCATGGCCATCAACTTCATCCTCTTCTTGATATCTGACCAAGTTAATAGCCAGGGACAATGCCAGTGAGTACTTTGAATATACTCGCAAACCACCTTAACGTAACAATAATAACAAGAGGATATGCATTATGGCTGTGGTAGTTGGAGGGCTCCAAGAGGGGTTCTTTTCTCAATTAGTTTCTCTTGTAGATATAGCATCTACATATCTTTGTTGAAAACTTTTGTAAAACATTTTGGAAACTGGTTTGAAAAGTTTTGGAAAACCTTAGGACTGGGTCACCCATTTGTTCCCGTCTTCAGGTCGTCCCACGACCAAACTCCTTTCTCCTCCTTCGGACCATCCCATGGTAAAAACCTTTCTCCTCTACGACCATCCCATGGTCAAAACATTTCCAAAGCCATTTCCTTTCCGAAATCCTTTCTGAAAACAAAACCAGCACCGCTCTACAGAAGTTTGTCCAACCCGTCCATATCCACGGACACGGCTATTCAAATAGATTTACACTCTGCAGAGGTTGTACACTTTCCACACATCATCTCGGTACACTACCCTGATCTACACCGATCGTGGGACGAGTAACCGATCAAGACTCTCCGGATGCCCACTCCAATATAAGTGCCTATCCTATGAGTGTTACTCCCCTCAAAACCGGGACGTCGGGTACCGAGGACCAACCAGAGCACATTTTACACTTTACACATTGGGCGCTTTCAATGAGGGTCTCATAGTAACGCGTGGAGGTCCGCAGACCCTTCGTTCCTTCTCTAGGTCGATGTCCCACATGGACCCTTACGTGAGAAGGCCCACCCTCTAGGGAGTTTCATCCCCTGTAGTAATTGCGAGGTAGCTTATACCAGAATAGAAAACATCAAATCCAGCCCTGTCCCATTCCAGAGTAATGTGGTTGCACAGGGTTAAGTTGTTATAGCTAAACTGCAAAGAACCGGGTGTGTTTTCGTAAACCTTTTTCCTCCGGTTTTCCTCCAGCATTTTGTAAAACAAAAACATTTTCTCTTTCTCAACATCTATTGGGGAGGTCCCACCTCACCAAGGTTTTATCATAAAACATTTGGTAAAACTTTTCCGGGGTCTTCCCATCCTATATCTTTGCTTTGGCTAAATTGGGGGTCTCCAACGGGTATGGTGTATTGCACCATCTACCATACTAGGGACAAGTAGGTGTCATAAAGGGGGTTGTACTTAGTAGTACCAAGGTGTAATAGTTCGGAGGAGCCAAACCACTACCATATATACATCAACATATAGTAAAAATGCAGTTTTGATAAACAGTAGATAAAACATGCATAAGTAAAACAGTAAGACAAGGCTTATGAGCAAGAAGGTGGCTTGCTTGATGATCAGCAATATGGCAATACGTCCCTGGACTTCTTCTTTAGAAAACCAAGAATACCAATAATATATAAAAATAACCATCTTCTTCCGATCTCCGAGATAATCGCAACTTTCGTCATCAGGGAGCACACATGCAAGTAAGCAAGAGCATAATAAACACAAGGCATCCAAGCATTAATACATACAGCAAGCAAATGAATAATGCCAAACTAAGATTTAGAGGGTTTTGAGAGGATTTGATTTAGAAGGTGGAGATGGCCTTGCAGAAGGGGTGAACACCCCTTAGGGTTTATTGTCGAGGAACTACCTAAGAGGGGGTTTTGGACCAAGGACATATTCTGTAGGATACCATTGGGTAAAAATGATGCCAATAGATAGGATTTCATAAAATGAAACCAACGAAAGTGGTTTCACTATTTTATCACTTTTCTTGGAATACTTATGAATTTAATAGTGAAATGTACTCCAGTTTTAGGAGATAATTCACCAGAATAGTTCTAGAGCTTCAAAAATTATTTCCTTGTATGGTTCAGTAGGGTTTTAAGTACTGATCCAAATACAGTTGGAATCATGTCAAAATATTTACCAGAATGCCCTCAGGAAATTTCCTAAGGTAGGTATGTAGATGTTTTGTCTTTTTCACTGAATTAAATCTACAAAAGGTTTTGATTTGATTCCAAGGACACATGGTGGGTATTTATAATACCTTTCTGAAGAAATTGGAATCAACCTATTTGGAGTTGTAGAGCTACTGTGATTATTTTTCTAGTGATAAAACTACATACAGAGATGTTTAATTGATTAGAAATGCTCAGAAGTTCATTAATTCTTGATCTCCTGGAATTTGGTAGTATTAAGTGCACCACATCACTGGGAGGTTGATTTAGGTCAATACCCATGTTGGTTTGACCTCAAGAATTTTCTAAAGGCAGATCTGGATAGATTTTGTGATTTTTGCTACAGATGAACCAAGACTCAAATTTGCAATGGGTCAATTTTCATGGATTGGTATAATGAATATCTACCGGAGGAAACTTGATTCACTCCAGTTGAGTTTACCAAACTCTCTGAAAGGATTTTTTTCTAAAAAGGACACACCTAGATAGTTAATTTATTATGATTAATCTACTCAATATTTCTGGTTAATTCTTGTGCTGCATGTTAGAGGGTTCGTCAGGTAACGGCTACAAAATTAGATCTGGGCAAAATATGGTCATTTTCAGATTTATTTCGATTTAAACCAACAGTCAACTTTCAAAGCTGGATTTAAAAACAAATAAGAATTAGAAGGAGAGAGGCTAGCCCGGCCAGATCTGGGGTAAATGGGCCGTCCAGGGGAAGATGCGGCCCACGCGGGCGATGCTCGCGCGTGGGGCGTGGGTTTGAACCTGACGGGCAGGGCCCGTCAGTTAGTGAGCAAGGGGGCACGAAGGGGTATGGAGGGGCTGCCATCAGTCAGATCAAGTGAGGATCGACGGACGAGGTTCGTTATACACCTCAGTCTAGACGGTGGTGCAGGGCTAACCCTAGGCGTGTCGGGCGGCAGAAGGGAGCTCACCTGGGGGCTCGCCGGCGACCGTGGGGTGGCGAGGATGATGAGGTCGACGACGGCGATCCTGGAGAGGGGCGGCATGGCCGGTTTTGGTGCTGGGACAGGCACGCGCGTAGCAGCACCGGTGAATCCTTCGGGAGCTCGCCGAAGAGGCTTCTAGGGGCCATCCTGAGCAGGGAAAAGAAAGGGGATTAGAAGCGGCAGGGACAGGGGATCTCACACGGCGACATGCAGAGGAAGAGAGGGGAGGAGGAGGGAGCTTAGCTCGTTTTCGAGGAGAGGCCGAGAGCTCTTTCTGTCCTTCTCTCGGGCAGGACAAGGTAGGGGAGAGGATGGGGAGCTCCGGGGTGGTAAGTGGGAGCGAGAGGAGTGGAATGAGGGGCAGGGGAAGGCTCGGGGTGGGGGGGGCTCTGGCCTTTAAACCGAAGGGTGAGGCTCATGGTGGACTTTTTACCCATGGAGAGGTATGGAGGGAGGTGGAAACCAGAGGGGAGGATGTTGTGGGCATGGAGAGTGGTTTCTGGTGGTCTGAAGAGGGCAGAGGGAGCAGTGTGCAGCAGCTGCAAGAGGAGTAAAGAGGTTTGCAAGGCAAGACACCCACATGAGGTTAAGATCTAGTGTCCAAGAACTAGAGGACAAGCTGCTATAGTGATTTGCTACAGTGATCACGACCAGAGATGAGTGATGGGGGCTATGGTGCATTGGTTTGCAAGATTGGTGGTGTTTGGATTTGGTTTTTGATATACAAGGGTTAAATGTCCCAATTTTCCATGAGGGATGATCAAGGTTAAATCTTGATTTTTGATCTTGACATCTTGAGGTAAGGATGCTGGTAGATCGGTAGGGTTAGGATACACCTCCAAGATTTATTTGGGATTTTTAAGAACTTTTAATTCCACTTACAATTATTTATTCAAAAAGTACAGAAGTGGTTTCTAGAAGGTTATTTGATAATTTTACATTGGACAAGGTTGGTTTTTGGTTGGATATGGTCCCAAATGTGAATACTCACTTAGGGGAATTTTCCCAAGATCTATGGAGGTTTAAAAGTATTTAAAACTATTATTATTCCATTTCTGCCATTTGAGAAAAAGGGCAAAAAGAAATAATAAAGGATCTCAAAAATATTTATTTTTCAGATGGGAATGTAGGGTCTGATATATGGATCTCAATTGAGCAAAAAGTTGGGGAAGTGCTTTGGCAAAAACCACACTTTCCTTGGGAAGGGAGTTTTGGAGATTTGTCTATTTAAGAGATTAATTAGATTTGGAGCCATAATAATTATGGCTAATATTTGATAAATATTGATGATCAAGATAGATGATGTATACAAGGTGTAGCCAGCATTGGCAACCTTGGGAAATGGAAATCCAACTTGAAGTAGATGGAATACAAGGGGTTGTGGATCTAGGGTGATGTTAGTTTTATACCACCAAAACATGGGTGTATCTTGGAGCTCAGAGCTCCCATTGGAGCATGGGGTATATGGATGGATAGACCAAGTTATGTAGATCATCATGGTATAGGTGTTTGGGCTTGATCAAGTTTGAGCTCTCCAAGGATTGTTTCCAAACTTTGAATAAAATAAACCTGCCAAAGAAGATTATCAACTAGCCTTCAAAACCTTGTGGGTTTAAGAAGCACAAAGATCCACTTGGTGAAAGTGAAGTAGATATTGCTAGACCTATATGAGTAGAACACAACCATGCATAGAGTTGGTCCATAGAAGGTGGGATGGTGGTGTGAGCCTCTATCAAAGTAGGCATGTTGACTAGATTTGCAGGAATAGTTATTTTCTTGCCTGCAAAACCATAAGAACAAGTGGGTTGGAGGATGATATAACCCAGGGAAAGAGTGGGACCTGGTAGTCCTCAGGATGGTTAGCAAGATGGTTCAGATGCATTTTCAAAAATGCATAAGGGTTGAGAAAGGGTGGCATTCAAAAAGGTGATGTTGGAAATAGTTTTCCAGCCTTAGCCAAATTTGGCAGATTTAGGGTTTTTGACTAGAGCATGAGAGGGGATGTGTTTGATGGGTTGCAAGGTACCCAAGCATCATCAAGTGGAAAATGTTGAAATGTATATTGAGTAGAAAGGATCCATGCTTGATATTGGTCTTCATTGACTTGGAAACTTCTAGAAGGGATATCTTCATAATTGATCTGGTCAAGGGTGTTACATGATCACCTTGTGGCTAGAGATCAGATCCATCTTGTATTCTTGCTTAGGGTTTTGGGGATTTTAAAGTTTCTTGATCCTACAACATGAGCTCCTAGAGTAGCTCAAACTACTTCTAAGCAATCAAGTCAAACAGCAGATCAAGGCAACTCATCTTATAGACAAGTCAACTACTACTAGGGTTACCATAAAGCTTAGCTTGAAGTAAGTATGGGAAATTTTCAAAGGTTGGAGTTTGAGTAAGTTCAGAGTCCTTGGTATCCCTACCAAGGGTAGAATTCAAAAGTTTTATATATGGTTTTGAGAATCCTAGAGGTAGGAGTAGTTGAAGGTTCTGTCTTGAAAACATAAGGATATTATATTATATATCTCTCCATATTTTTGTCAATAGAAGCTACTAAAATAGTTTTGGTTACATAAGCCTCTTGGCTCATGTTTTGAAATGCCAGAACATTTTAGAATATGTAAAATGAGCCAGGATAGTTTTGGTAAATAGCTTTAGCAACTGATGGTGAGGTAAGGAGTATCATATGACATACACTCACATGCACAAGCACAAACAAACTATAAGAAAACATTGCACCAATGAACAAGAAAAAGTTTTTGTTCCCCCTAATTTTTGTATTCTGGACAACTAATCAGGGTTACTGAAATTGGGATGTTACACTTAACATCAAGTAAACAAAAAGTGAATGTGTACAAGACAGTAAGACTCTCACCCGTAGTGGTAAGGAAATAGTATTTGCATCTCGTAATGTTGCTCCATTAAAAACATTAGCAAGTTATCCTCCGTATCCTCGGGGTGCTCCTTTAGCGTATGTCCATTAACTCTGTTTGGGTAAACGAACCCAATGCTTTAGATTGACTTTATTCTACATTCCAGAATCTTCATTCTGCATATATAATAGCATACAGAAGGAGATATAGTGAGGATAACTACAGGCAATGAATTGAACGAGCTGAGTTAGAGATTTAATTACTTACAGACAATAGTAGCTGAGGAGGGACTTGTCGAGGGCGTCTAGGTTGAATAACTGAAATAATTCAGAAAGTTCAATAGAGATAATGTCTAGACGGAAGTACTCCTCTCCAACTTTACATAGGAGAAATTATTGCTCTTCCTTTGTGACTTTCAAGTACTAGACATGCAAAAGTCGCATATGTGTTGGCAGATCATCGAATACGTCATCGCTGACTAGAGGCTTCCCGTAGCCAAATTTCCATGCTATTGGTGCCTTGGCGACATCACCGCCACGTAGAAGTAGTTCCATAGGCACGTTAAACTCCTTGGCTAATTTAATAGCGTCTTCCATAACTATTGCACCATCAACGAGTTGGGGTAACACCTAGAGCGGGTCGATCGATTGTTTTGCCTATTTGCCGAGCTGGGCAACTTCTTTTGATCTTCTCCCACTTGTAGTACTGCTTGATGACTTATGTTTTAGTGTCATCGTAAGAAAACATGTATAGTCATCTTTCCTATTTAATACATGTTGGGGTGGTTGTGCAAGGAATGCCTTGAAGCGCTTCTTGACTTTTGGATCAACTTGCACCTATGGCTCAGGTTGTTTTGGTGCAAAATGGGCCTTCACTTTGGCTTGGGAGATCATCGTGCTTTCCTCATCAGCCCGGTGATAGGATAACTTGGGAGGAGACGATGATACTCTTGGGAGGGGCTCTTGTCGTTTTCAGCGTCGGTTATCCTTCGACGTAGCGGTGCTATTCTTCCGCTTTCTTCCCTTTGATTCAGTGGGTGGAGGCGGAGGCGCTGGAGATGGAGATGCACTCGCGCTGCGGTCCCTCTCAGGGAGTGGTGGGCTATTGTTTCTCGGTGGACTCGGAGGTGATGGTGGCCTCGGAGGTGATGGATTGCTTCTCGGAGGAGAAGATTGCCTTGGCGCCCAGCTGGGAAACACGATGTGCTGCTTTTTCCAAAGAATGATCCCACCCTCCACTTCTCCTAGTGTTTTCTCCCCTTCACCTGTAGGGATGTCATGCTCCAGTGATCGCCATGTAGGTTCAATTTCATCCACACCGACATGAGCATAGCTAGCTGGAATCTGACTTCCATGGTAGGGCGCTTCCAGTCGACAAGGTAAAACAAAGCCGAGCGCCACCTTCATAGAAATGTTCTTCACTTTCACATGTAGCTCACAAGTTGTCCTTGCCTCGACTTGATCCACAGGGTAGCGAACTATCGTTGCACCGGCTGCATTATTCTCCATCAGCAGTACATTATTAGCTGGTACCTCCGTGGAAGCCATGCTGCTTATCCGCTGAGATGGGCCCACCGGACTGTCGAATGCAGGATCTTGCTATCAGGCTAGTACTCTAAGTTCATTAATATGCTCTTGCTGTAGCTTGAACATGGCTTGAAATTCCTCGTTCCTTTTTTCAACTGCCTCCAACCGCGCTGCCTCCAACCGGTTCGTTTTTCTGGATCGGCTTCTATAAGTGTCAATGTCCTAGGGAAACCCAGTCTTCAATGGAACACATGGTCCAAAGCCTCGTGTTCATCCGACTTTTTTAGGATTCCCGAGGGCATGTGTCAGCTCATCGTTCTCTCTATCAGGAACGAACTTTTCATCTTGTCTCTCTTTTATCACTTTAACAAGTGCATCTTTGGGTTCAATAATGGCCTTCTTTGTAACAATAATCTCCCTAGTTTCAGTGTCATATGATCCCGCATGCCCAATTAACCAATTTTTGACCTCACGGGCCACTGATTTGTAGCTAGAATGACCCCTTTATCACGCATGGCTTTCTCAGTTTTTTCCCACTTAGGCATGGCCGTCTTATAGCCACATGTCCCCATAGTATGGTGATATTTCTTTTTGGCCGCATTTTTCTGATTCTTTGCCGACCTTGCCTTAGATTCTTCTGAGCCCTTGTACGCCACAAATGCGGCCCCGTTATCCCGTTGCATCTCCAGCGGGCTAGTGAATGGCGGAGTCAGCTTCTCCTTGACATAGTTGTTGTTTAATCTTTTCTTCCAGTCCTTGAATAGTTCGCCCATCTTCTTAAGGGTCCACGTTCTGACTGTCAACCTCAATGCCTCATTGAGTTCAGGAGTGTCCAATTCAGGTAGAGAGAAGTGTTTCATGAGCGAATTCCAAAGACACTCTTTGGCTCTGTCATCAAAAAAAGATGCTCCAACTTGATCGCTTTTCTTTCCTTGCTTAATCCACTTCTGAGTGGTGATCGGGATGGTGTCCCTGACTATCACTCCGCATTGATATACAGATGCACTTGTGGCCTCCGTCAGCTCCGAAGGTTCGCCCAACTCAGAAACGAGATCAATAGTGAAATGCGCACCATCGTCCAACTTTTTGGTTGGGCCTATTTTCCTTGCAGAAGATTGGCCCGATGCGGAGGTCTAAGAGAAGAAACAGTTGTTAGTATATATATAAATCAACTAATGCATCTACTAGCTCGTGATCAGCAGAGGCTTTATAAACCTCGCCGGACTTTTCTATGGTGTCTCCACCATCATCTCCATCGTCTTCTCCACCAAAGAATTCATCATAGTTGTTTGTACCATTGGCTTCATCCAAGTTGAGGTATTGGGATCCATCATCATCTCCATTGTCGTCTACTCCATCGTGATGGTAACCTCCTGTACCCTCATCTATCATCTTGTACATGCGCTCTTCATCGTCTCTACCGTCCATAACTTAACTAATACAGAAGAAAGATAAAACCATTTTGCTTAATGTGATAAATAAAGGAAGATAAAGTAATTCAGCTTAATATACCATATTACACATTAAAGTACCAATTAAACAATGCGATGAAGAAAGATAAAAGTACCAATTAAACAATAATACATCTCGAATAATCTAGCTAGTACAACAATAATAAAAGATCCCTATTACACGTCTAGCTCAACCAAGACGTCGATCCCCGCGGGAGGTCTCCTTCCAAAGAGTAGGAACCATCACCGGAGAATATCTCAGGTAAGGTGCCTAAAGAACCTGCCAGGTATCAGAGACCCTAACTTCCAAAATGTACATCTAATGTCGGACATCCTCGTCCTCTTTCCTGACACGACGCTGTACCACCTTGTCGGGGGCCGGCTCCTTCTGCACCACGCCTGGACCACTCGGCCGCCACCATAGAAGATCTAGGTCAACGACGACACCCGGATTCCTCACCAAAATAAACCTCACGGCTGGTAGCACCTCCTAGTGCCAGCTCGGGGGATTCCTGTCCCGTGGATGCCCGGCGACAGAGCCTAGTAGTCCTCCATTGTTCCTGCCGAGGCAACGAGGATGAGGACGCGGCATAATCCTAAACACTAAATTAAACCTACACACTTTAAACATGACGACAGTAATTAGTATCAACTAAAATAAACTATATTAAACACTAACAAAAATCTCTAATAAACTAACTAACTAAAATTCATAAACTAAATTATAACTAACTACCTAAATTAACCCTGAACTTTGAACTAACCCTAAATCCTAAAATAACCCTAAAATACTAACTACCTAATTAACCCTAAATCCTAAAATAACCCTAAAATACTAACTAACTAATTAACCCTAAAATACTAACTAACTAACTAATTTACAGTAATTAACACAAAATTATAAAAGAAACTAAATATAGACGGAGGGAGAGCTCACTTGCGGGGCGGGGAGACGCGGGTGGCGCTGCGGGCAGCGGCGGGTCGCCGGGGAGTTGCGGGCGCGTCACGTACGTGGGCGGCGCGGGGGCGCGAGCGGCGGACGGTGCTGGGGCGGCCGGGCGATGGACGGTGCTGGGCGGCCGGGCGGTGGACGGTGCTGGGGTACGAGCGGTGCCGGCTGGGGCACTTGGGAAGAAGAGGTGCTCCGGTTCGGTGCTCGAACTGGGGCGGACAGTCTGAGTATTTATATACTACCCCCCTTTAGTCCAGGTTTGTAATACAAAACGGGACTAAACTGTAACCTTTAGTCCCGGTTATGGGAACACCTCGTTTCACGCGCAGGGTCGCGCCCCTTTAGTCCCGGTTTGTAACACAACTAGGACTAAAGGTGACTTTGAAAGATTTAATTTATTTATATATTCTACTCTGTTAATTATCCTCGGATTTATTGTTTGTTGTTTATGGTTTAGGGTTAGGGGTTTAGTGTTTAGGGGGGTTTAGAGTTTAGGGGTTTAGGGTTTAGGGTTTAGAGGGGTTTAGGGTTAGTGTTAGGGATTTAGGGTTTAGTGTTTAGATATTTCCTGATATTTCCCACCGCTTCCCGCCCTCTTCCTCTGAACGGACCTTTTACTCCCGGTTGTAGCCACTAACCGGGACTAAAGATATTTCCCGCTATTTACCACCGCTTCCCGCCAAGTTTTCCATCTATATATAGGCCAATCGCGCCATGGCAATCCACACATCCACATCTTCCGCTCTCACAACAATGGGCAGCGCCTACTGGGCCATTCTGACCCTCGAGGAGGCCGAGACGCTGTGTGCCTCCAGCTACCCATGCCCGCCGGGCCACCGGCCGCCCGTCGGCTGGATACTGAGCGCTGGAGGGGTTCCTGTCCCTCTTGTGCCTCAAGGTTCCACCCGGCAGGCGGCCATCACGAACCACTTCTACCTCGAGCTCGCGCCGAAGCAGCAGATGGATCCCCAGTGGGATCCTGACAACTACGACACCTGGAAAGCCTTCTTCGCTAACCGGCAGGAAAGGGAGCTCGCCAGGTACGAGCGTGACGGCCCGCCCCCGGTGAACCACAACGAAGTTGATCGCTGTCTGTGGTGGGCGAACCGTACTATCATCAAAGTGATGCGCTACATCGCTAGGGGAGACCATCCTTGCCTATGGTGCCCACCTATCCCTCCGTAGAGCACCGTGAATCCGAGGCCAAGTGGCAGGTGCCCCCGGTATATTCCATGACTGGCCTGAGGATCTAGCCGCGTGCGCCTAGCCACGACGACGATGACGATGATGAAGAAGACCCTGAAGTTGCGTACTATAGGACTAGGCATGATTATGACTAAAGGGGCGGCTTTAGTCATGATTCTGTAGTCCGGGTTTTTAATATTAATAAATTTCTTGAGTGTTAGCTAGTCCCGGTCTGTGGCTGGACCGGGACTAAATATGAAGATGTTGTTGTATTCTTGTGAGTTCGCTCAAGTGATCAAATGCTCTTTTTTTCCACCTGCCTTCAGTAATCTCAGAAATTGTAAAAAAATAGGGTTAATTCAAAAAAGGATTAATCCATTATTACGTCACCAACATCCACATCTAGTGTTTTGGTTCTCTTATAGTCCATAGACATGGATCATCTTCCTTATTTAGCGGTATGCTTGGGTCAGTTTTCACTTTGAATGGTGGAATTTCATGAAATTTGTTATAATCTTCTGACATGTCTGTCCTGTCCTCAACTCCCACCATGTTTATTTTCCCTGGAAGAACTATGTGGCGCTTTGGCTCATCATATGATATTGTACCCTTTTGCTTATCTTTCCTTTTTCTCGGTCTAGTAGACATGTCCTTCACATAGAAAACTTGAGCCACGTCATTGGCAAGGACGAATGGTCCATCTCTGTAGACAACATTATTGAGATCCACTGTTGTCATTCTGTACTTCTGGTCTACCGTTACCCCGCCTCCTGTCATCTTGACCCATTTGCATCAAAACAATGGGACCTTGAAATTAGGACCATAGTCAAGTTCCCATATGTCCTCTATGTAACCATAATATGTGTCCTTATGCCCATTGTCATCTGATGCATCAAATTGGACACCACTGTTTTGGTTGGTGCTCTTTTTATCTTGGGTGTGCGTGTAAAATATATTCCCATTTATCTTGTACCCTTGGAAAGTCAATATAGTTGAAGATGGAGACCTGGCCAACAAGTACAACTGATCTCCAATAGTGGTGTTATTCATGAGATGTGTCTGCAACCAACCGCCAAAAGTCCTCATGTGTTCATCTCTAATCCAAGAGTGAGACTTCCCCGGGTAGTTGGAGCGTACAATATTCTTGTGTACCTTGATATATGGAGCCACGAAGGTGGAACTTTCTAGAACTGTATAGTGTGCTTTAGTTAAAGAATGCTCATCCATACATATCTTTGCTTTCTTTCCTAGCGTGCCTTTTCCACTAAGTCTCCCCTCATGACGTGATTCAGGTACACCAATCGGCTTAAGGTAAGGAATAAAGTCAACACAAAACTCAATGACTTCTGCTGTTCCATAGCCCTTGGAGATGCTTCCTTCTAGCCTAGCACGGTTATGGACATATTTCTTTAAGACTCCGATGAATCTCTCAAAGGGGAACATATTGTGTAGAAATAAGGATCGAGAATGGTAATATCTTCGACTAGGTGAACTAGGAGGTGCGTCATTATGTTGAAGAAGGATGGTTGGAACACCAACTCAAATCTGACAAGACACTGGACCACATATTTCTGTAACCCTAGTAGAATTTTTGGATCGATTACCTTCTGATAAATTGCATTGAGGAACACACATAGCTTCACAATGGGTACTCTAACATTTTCCGGCAGAAGCCCCCTCAAAGCAACCGGAAGCAACTGCGTCATAAGCACGTGGTGGTCATGAGACTTCAGGTTCTGGAATTTTTTCTCTGCCATATTTATTATTTCCTTTATATTGGATGAGAAGCCAGAGGGGACCTTGATACTACTCAGGCATTCAAAAAAGATTTCCTTCTCTTCTTTGGTAAGAGCGTAGCTGGCAGTACCTTGAAACAACTCTGGATGTCTGCCCTCTCGATCTTTCATACGTTGTTAGTCCTGCCGTGCTTCTGGTGTATCTTTATTCTTTCCATACACGCCCAAGAAGCCTAGCAGTATCATACAAAGATTCTTCGTCATGTGCATCACATCGATTGTAGAGCGGACCTCTAAGACATTCCAATAGGGTAGCTCCCAAAATATAGATTTCTTCTTCCACATGGGTGCGTGTCTGACAGCGTCCTTCAGAACAGACTGTCCGCTAGGATCCTTTTCCAAAGATTACTTTTAAATCGTTCACCATATCAAAAACATCATCACCAGTATGACGGATAGGCTTACTCTGGTGATCTGCTTCACCATTGAAATGCTTGCCTTTCTTTCTTAGGGAATGTGTGGGTGGAAGAAAATGACGATTCCCTAGGTACACATTCTTCTTACACTTATCCAAATAAATACTTTCAGTGTCATCTAAACAGTGTGTGCATGCATTGTATCCCGTGTTTGTCTCTCCTGAAATGTTACTAAGAGCAGGTCAATCATTGATGGTTAATAACAACAATGCTCGTAGGTTGAATTCCTCATGTTTGTGGTCATCCCACATACGTACACCTTGTCTGTGCCACAGCTGTAAAAGTTCTTGAACTAATGGCCTTAGGTACATATCAATGTCGTTTTCGGGTTGCTTTGGGCCTTGGCTGAGCACTGGCATCATAATGAACTTCCGCTTCATGCACAACCAAGGAGGAAGGTTATAGATACACAGAGTTACAGACCATATGCTATGACTACAACTCTGCTCCCCAAAAGGATTCATGCCATCTGTATTTAGACCAAACCATAAGTTCCTCGCGTCACCTGCAAAGTTCGGGTAGTTTCTCTCAAATTTTCTCCACTACGACCCATCAGCGGGGTGTCTCAACATCTCGTCTTTCTTATGGTCTACTTTGTGCCATCGCAACAACTTGGCATTCTCTTTGTTTCTGAACAAACAATTCAACCGTGGTATTATAGGAGCATACCACATCACCTTCGCGGGAACCCTCTTCCTAGGGCGCTCCCCCTCAACATCACCAGGGTCATCTCGTCAGATCTTGTACCGCAATGCAGTGCATACCGGGCATCTTTCCAAATTCTCGTACTGCTCACCACGGTAGAGGATGCAGTCATTAATGCATGCATGTATCTTCTGTACCTCTAATCCTAGAGGGCAGACAACCTTCTTTGCTTCGTAAGTACTGGCGGGAAGTTCGTTATCCTTTGGAAGTAGCTTCTTCATTATATTCAACAACTTTTCAAATCCCTTGTTAGGCACACCGACCTCTGCTTTCCATTGCAGCAATTCCAGTGTGCTACCTAGCTTTTTGTGGCCATCTTCGCAATTCAGGTAAAACAATTGGTTGTGATCCTCTAACATCTACTCAAATTTCAACCTCTCCCTTTTGCTATCACATTCTCCCGTTGCATAAGCAATGGCCCGACCAAGATCATCACCTGGCTCATATGATGCATGTTCTTCTGCTTCTTCTTCATCATTGTCTTACATTGTAGTACCATCGTATTCAGGGGACATAGGATAGTTGTCATCATTCTCTTCATCTTTGTTGTATTCCATCATAACCCCTCTTTCTCCGTGCTTGGTCCAACAATTATAGCCAGACATGAAACTGATCCAAAATAGATGGTCGTGAAGGACTCTTGAGGAAGAGTATTCCTTCTGATTCCGACACTCACCACATGGACAACACATAAAACCATTCCGCTTGTTTGCCTCTGCCACAACGAGAAAAGAATGCACACCTTTAATGAACTCGCCAGAGATTCGGTCAGCGTACATCCATTGCCGTCTCATCTGCATTATATAAGTACATCAAACAAAATCACGATGCTAAGATTAGCACTAGTCTAAAAATAAAAGCACACAGCGTATACATCAAACAACTATGCACTGATTTAAAAACTTTCTACTCCATCTTTAGTCCCGGTTGGACACACCAACCAAGACTAAAGGGGTTGCGGTAGGCTGGGGCTAACGTGAGCCCGTTTATTCACGGATGGTGTCTCCAGCCAGGACTAAAGGAGACTCCAGCCGGGATTAAAAGTGGGTGACGACACTATATGTCGTGAGTGGAGACACTATGTCATTGAGTGGCGACAATATTTCAGTGGGTGGAGACACTATGACAGGGGTGAGTGTCGACATTATGTCATGAGTGTCGACACTAGGTTGTGCTTCTTAGTCTATAAATAGGCTTCATTGTGAAATATCAACTACAAGGAACGAGACCAGGGGCACCACTATGGCGGAGCCTCTCAAAGATGTCTTAGGACCTCGTCCTAAGACATCTTTGAGGAGCTCGCCGTAGAGGCACTCCCTAATATGTGAAATTAGTTAGCTCCACCAGCATACTAATCTAGCTAGAGAAGATATAAACTGAAAGATGGTGTGCAAGAGCAGAGACACCACTACGGCAGAGCTTCTCAAAGATTTCTTAGGATCCCATCCTTAGACATCTTCGAGGAGCTCGCCATAGATGCACTCCCTAATTTAATTTGGTAGCTCCCCGGCGTGTTCATATTTTTGGTTTGCTTAAAAGGTCGATGATTAAAATGCTAGGGCCCCACTATATATATGTATGCCTTCATAGTTTGGGTTCTTATTTTTGTTGCAATGGATTTTGTGATGGCAGGTAGAAGAAGAAGGATATGTTGTTACTCGACGGTGGCATGATGCATTTGTATCTTAATTTCGAGACTATGTGTCAAACCAAGATATATAGATAGGATGAACTCATGTATCTCTATGCTTCGATGAATTAAATGAATTTCGAGGACTATATGTGCCAAATTAACCAGATATATAGAGATATAGAATCCACACAAATCCCTCCATTTCTAGAGCATAAAATGACCTAAAACAAGCAATGAAATATGAAAGGATGAAGTAGCTAACCTCTTAGGACCCTTAGATAGATGTGGAGCCAAAAAATCTTCACAAATCTTGAGAAAAATCAGCAAGAACTCGAGCTTGAGCGAAGAAATTTGAGGGAGATGCTTGTGTGTTCTTGAAATGGCTCGGGCAGGGGGAGGAAGAAGATATAGTCGGGCCCTTTAGTCCCGGTTCGTTTAAAAAACCGAGACTAAAGGTCCACCCATCCGCTCCTTCCCAGCGCCAGACCCTTTAGTCTCGGTTTGTTAAACGAACCGGGAGTAAAGGTCCCCTACGAACCGGGACTAATGTCTTCTAGGCCCTGCGGCCATTTCTAGCCGTTGGGACCATGCCATATGCCCGAGAGGCAATAACAAAGTGGTTATTATCTTATTCCATGTTTATGATAAATGTTTATTTTACATTCTAGAATTTTATTGATTCGGAAACATCAATACATGTGTGTTTAATAAACAAAAAGGGTTCCTAGTCATGCCTCTCTTATAGACTAGCTTGTTGATTAACAAGATGATCAAGGTTTCCTGATCATGGACATTGGATGTTGTTAATAATAAGGTCACACCATTGGTGGAATGATGTGATGAACATTCATCCGAAGTATAGCATTACGATCAAAGTCATTATGTTTATATTTCTATAACATCATACAAAGTAATCTTTATCCTTAGACCATGAGATCATGTTAATTGCTAACACCAGAAGAGTATCTTGATAACATCAAACGTCACACCGTAACACGGTGACTATAAAGATGGGTTCAGTGCTATGAAGGTGTTATGTTGAGGCTCATGGATCAAGAGTGGAATTTGTCAATCCCGATGACGGATAGATATACTCTGGGCCCTCTCAGTGATATCACATTGAAATAGCTTGCAAGCAAGTGATGTGATCACTAGAATGTTATATCACGGGAACGAGAAAAGAGTGCATGTCGGTAACGAGATCAAACTAGGTATGGAGATACCGATGATCGAATCTCGGACATGTAATATATCGCGGGACGAAGGGATTTAGTTACTAGCGTTAAAGGTTCTCACGATCACAGAAGTCATCGTTGAATGTGTAGGAGTCAGTATGGATCTCCAGGTCCCGCTGCTGATTATTGATCGGAGAGGGGTCTCGATCATGTCTGCATTATTCGTGAACCATAGGGTGACACACTTAAGGGATACCGACACCATTTGGAGCAAATATGTTTCAGATAAAGATTTAAGAAAGCGCTAGAATTATTTCAATAGACACCGAAACTGTTTCGGGTGAAATTGCTGAAATTTGTTCTGCATGTAATATTAAAATGTTGCAAGGGGTTTTATGTGAATGTTTGTTAATTAAAGTAATTAACAAAAATTCTGAATAAAAATAATAAAAGAGTTTTATTAAATGAGAGAGCATTAAATTTGGAGAAATTTAATGCATTTAAAGTGGAGTCTTTAAAAGGGAATGTGAAGAGGCATTTTAATGTGGAGGAGTTACGACCAAATGAATGGGGGAGGTGAAGGGTCACCTCCCCATGCGCCGTTCATGAAGGAGGGGTACCCTCCCCTCCTCCTATAAAAGGCCACCCTCTCCTCACTTCTCACACACACCTCCTTGTGAAGGATCTCTCCCCCTCTAGTATTATTCCCCATGGTCTCGGATTAGCGAGATACATGTTCCTGGTGGCTTTATCTGGAAAGGAGTTGCTGCTTCTGCTGCTTTGCTAGAGCTAGGGACGGAGGTGTGTGCGATCACGGATGCACCGCTGCTTTGTGGTGCTGGACTTGGTGGTGCTGGAGCTGGATCTGATGGACGTGCTGGAGCCGGACCTGCTGGACTTCATCACGATCTTGAGATCGGCAAGTGTACGACTACATCAACCACGAGTTCCTACTCGTTAACAAAGCTTGTTGTCTACGAGGGTAAGTTCTCGTTGGATGTATGTCCACCTGTTGCTTTGTACCTAATAGATAGATCTTGGCGTGTAGTTCACACCGTAGGAAATTTTTTGTTTTCTATACTGCGGACCCAACAGTGGTATCAGAGCCTGATCTATGCGTAGGTGCTTTGCACGGGTAGTACACATATGTTGATATGTGGGCGATGATGATAATGTTATTGCATCTTCTATGTATTTTGGATATTGGTGGCATAGTGGGATGAAGCGGCCCGGACCAACCTTACATGTCATCGTACATGAGACCGGTTCCACGACTGACATGCAACTAGTTTTGCATAAGTGGCTGGCGGGTGTCTGTCTCTCCTACTATAGTCAATATCTGATTTACAACGAGTTGCTAATAACTTGGTTATCCTCGTTGTGGTTCATGTTCGTAGGTAAGAATGGTTCTTTCTCCGAAAGCCCTAAGCCACGTAAAACTTGCAATTGATAAATTAGAGGCGTCCAGTTTAGATCGTTGTTGGGCTAGTGTATTGATATGGTATTGTTGTAAGTAGATGTATGATAGATACTCTTACAACACACTCAACGTGTAAGTTCCATAGACCTTGGACTTACACACAAAGGAATGATAGAGATCATACCACGATGCATATGATGGTGATCAAATGCATGGACCATATCATCTCACTTTACACATTAGATGTTAGCATCTTATACTGCTAGTTTGGCGCTTTCTGTAGCATTGTAAGATGATCCCTCTTTTAGATATCAAGATAAAAATGTGTTCTTCCTTAAGTATGCACCGTTCGATGGATCGTGTTTCAAGACATCACATGATGATCGGGTGTTCTCAACTCTACGCTTTCATGCAACGGGTGTAAGATAGCTTTACACACGCGAATACTAAGGTTCTTACTTGGAGAGCCTAGCATGTACAGACATGGCCTCGGAACACGGACCGAAAGGTTAAGCATGAGTCACATAGTTGATGTGATGACCATATTGATGCTCGCCTTTGAAGCTACACCGACTCACGTGATGATCGGACTTGGTGTAGTGGATTTGGTTCATGTAATCACCAAAAAGGCACGAGGGATGTCGTTTTTGAGTGGGAGTTCATTTCTAATTTGGATTAGTCGAACTCAATTTGTCATAAACTAAATTGAAGTGAATTTGCATAATTTATTGTAGTCATTGGCATCTTTTCACTACCTTATTCTTAGTTTTTATTTTAGATAATAGAACTATAGAATTTTGGATATTTACTTTACGAACTGGTATCATATTGTTTTGAATGTCAATTTAAAGTTTATAAGTCCTATTGCAAACTTTCAGCAAACTCTATTTACTCCATGAAGTTTAATAAGTAGTATTAAATCAAGAGTAAGAATTCCAATGTTAGTATCTAAAGTATCATGTTTGCCTCCATGATTATTGATATTCAAAAGTTGTTTTAATATCAAGATTATATTGGAGCTGAAAATTGTTTCAGAAACCATCATGTGTGAAAGATATTGTGATATCTGAAACAATGTTTTTTGGTTGCATTATGATAGAGTATAATTTAGCAAAATACATGTTCTCATATTGTATGAGAATTTGTGAAGGATGGAGATGCTAGGCATCCGAATCTACCAAAAAGGTTTTGGAAACTGATATTATACTCGTGATTCTTCCTTATAAGCTATAGTAGCTTGATCATGAAAGTTGTCATGATAAGGATGAATAGAAGATGTAAGTAAAAATTTTACTACACTAATAGATTACTAAAGAATGGATTTTTGAAAGAACACCAAACATTTGATGATTGTGATCCACTTCAAAGTGCAAGTCCAAAGGTATTAGTATTTGACTATATACGCTTTGTACCATGTGTCATGTTGATGACACCACTATTGATGTTGATAGATTCTTTTAAAAGAAAAGGAATTGCTGAAAGAGAATCTATAAAATATTTGGCAGAAAATAAAAGGTTGGAGATGTCCAACTTAGGTATATAGAAGATATACATGTTATGGCTATATTCTTTGCTTGTTAAAAAATGTGGTTCTTAGGTATTGGATACCGGTATTGGATACCGAATTGGTTGGTATGAAGTGTCATACAGGACAACACAATTCATGAACTACAATGGCCTAAGTAACCAGCAAGAGAATGAGTGATGATGTTCATCAAAAACAAATAAAGTGTTATTGTGTTTTTCGTTGTCATCAAACCAAGCCTTCAAGATTTGTTTGTTATTTTGTTCCGGTATCATGAGAACAATGGTTGTTCAAATAATTACCGTATTCCATAAAGGATGGATGAACTTTTACAAGTCTAGTTGGAGAAATCACATCCATAAACACTATTGCTAAAATGTCGCAAGACAAATGATTGAAAGATCACTTATGAAGTGACATCGCTGCTTAAATTATATTTGAAAGAAAACATGAAGAAACTCCATGTTGATGGAATTTTGGAGTCCTTGATTTTGATCAATTGACGCATGTGAGACTTTCCTCGAGATAATTGAAACTCCGTCCATAGGCTAGAGAGGAACGGATGACTAGCTTATTGGAAATTGTGCATGCTGATGTGCATAGTCCATTATGTATAGCCATAAGCGATGGATCTTTTTGCTTCATATGCTTTCTCCGAAAATTTGAGTGAATATATCTGTATATTTACTTAATAAGGAAGAAGTATGAAACATTTGAAAATTGTTCAAAGATTTTCAAGATGAAGTGGAAAATCATTGTAACAAGAAAATAAAGAGTTTATGATTCGATCATAAAGGAAGATATTTGAGTTACATGTTTAGCAAAAACACCTAAGACTTGAGGAATTGTTCCATGATTTGTGTTTCCCGATAAACCATAGGATTATGGCATATTCGAGATATAAAATCAAACCATGTTTGACATGGTAAGATCAAGGGTGTCATTTATAAAACTGCCATTATGTTTTAAGGATTGAAGATTTAGAGACTACCGCTTTTACACTGAAAAGAGCACCATCATGATCCATTGAAATGACACCATATGAGTTATGGTTTGGAATAAAACCCGAATTGTCTTTTCTTAAATTTTGGTATGCTATGCATAAGTAAAATGTTTACAACCAAAGTCGGATAAGCACGTCTTCGTAGGTTATCCCAAATAATTTGTTGGGAATTTCTCCATAACACCAAGGACAAAAGAGTTTGTTACTTGGAACGTCAAATTTCTTGAGAAGGAATTGTTCGTAAAAAGTTAAGTGGGAGGACAATAGAACTTTGATAAGGTTGTTGAACCTTAGCTATATGTGCTAAGTAGCGCAGCGCCGGAAAGTGTCCCGGTGGCGGCCACAATGCTCATGGCTCTCGTGATTACAAAAGGTGTGATCTCGGAGATTAGAGTTCCTATAGAACCGTGTGGGTCGGTAAGAATCAAATAGTAAGATTTGATAAGCAAGTCGTTATTGTTTTGACAATGATGAACCGACTACATGCAAAGAAGCGATGATGGGCCCTGACTCCATAAAATGACTAGAAGTCATAGAATCCGTGATAGTATCCATACACGAGAAATCAAGTTTCTGAATTTGGAAGACCCTCTGGAAAGGCGTGAAGCCTATCCGTCGTGTTTGGATCTATAAAGAAATAGACATGGATGTTTGACATCTATGAAATAGTTGACATGTCGGAAAGAAGTTTACGGCAATGTTCAAGGAGTGGACTATGACAAGATATGATCTTTCATAGCGATATATAGTCTTGACGGATTAATGTAGCAACCACTACATATAATTTGATATATGGTAGTTGAATAAACAAAACAAGGTTCTAATAGAACGGTAACCTAGGACATGTACATGACATGGTCCGAAGGGTTTTGTTAATTCAAAGGGTGCTAAAAGGGCATGTAAGCTTCAATAGTTGAAGTAAGCATAGCGGAGTTGGAATCTTCACCATGATGAAACTGTTAAAAGAGTTTAAGTTCATCGGAGATGATGAAGATGCTTGCATTTGCAAGAAATTAAGTGGGAGCGCTGAGACATATTTCTAATACATTATGTAGAGGACATATTATTGATTGGAAATGATGTATCTTGTATTGACACAAGTTAAGGATTTCATTAAATAAGATTTCGATGAAAGACTTGGGCAAACCCAGAATATTAGGCATCAATATCTATATGGATAGATTAAGGCGCTAATATGGTTGTGCCAGACATACATATATAAGATATTGAAAGGGTTCAATATGAGATATTGAAAGGGTTCAATATGGAAACAACAAGAAAGGTTCTTGCTGCATGGAAAGAATTGTATTCAGATTCAAGTGTTTCAACACTTGGTGAGTAAAATCACATGAAGATTCTGATCGATTATACCATGATATGTATATATATCCAGAATGTCCTATGCTCTAAATGTTATGAGCATATACCAGAATGATTCATAAGATGATCATTGTACAATAGTAAAGATATTCTTATGAGCTTTGGAAGAACTAAGAATATATCATGTATAAGTGACAAATAGTTAAAGGTAGTTCATTGTAAAGTGTTACATCGATACTAGTTTTGTCACAAGATACAAATTAAATTTATCTCAATTTATACTATGGGTGGCACAATATAATGGAAAGGATGTTCCATGATGGATTTGGATGAGTTCCAAAGTTGAGATATTGTGACGGATACTACAACAAAAGGCTAAGTATATAGCTGCTATAGTAGCAGCAAAGGAGGGCATTTGTGTTAAGTAGTTTTTTATCAAACTAGGTGTGGTTCAAAGTGGGCTAATACTATGAAGATATATTGTGTGACAATAATATCAACATATTTTGAGCCGAACGAACTAAAGGTCTCACCAGAGGACCAAATTTATACAATGCCATCTCATTTGAGAATGAGTGATGCATAGAGACGCAAAGATATGCAAATACACACGGATCTGAAACTGTCACATCCAGAGATTATGTTAACCACTAGCAATAGCGTATATGCAACACCAGAAAGCCATAGGTGTTCAATGCGCAAAGTTTTTCAAACTAGATTATTGACTCTAGTGCAAGTGGGAGACTGAAGGGAATATGCCCGAGAGGCAATAATAAAGTGGTTATTATCTTATTCCATGTTTATGATAAATTTTTATTTTACATGCTAGAATTGTATTGATTCGGAAACATCAATACATGTGTGTTTAATAAACAAAAAGGGTTCCTAGTCATGCCTCTCTTATAGACTAGCTTGTTGATTAACAAGATGATCAAGGTTTCCTGATCATGGACATTGGATGTTGTTAATAACAAGCTCACACCATTGGTGGAATGATGTGATGAACATTCATCCGAAGTATAGCATTACGATCAAAGTCATTATGTTTATATTGCTATAACATCATACGAAGTAATCTTTATCCATAGACCATGAGATCATGTTAATTGCTAACACCGGAAGAGTATCTTGATAACATCAAACGTCACACCGTAACAGGGTGACTATAAAGATGGGTTCAGTGCTACGAAGGTGTTATGTTGAGGCTCATGGATCAAGAGTGGAATTTGTCAATCCCGATGACGGATAGATATACTCTGGGCCCTCTCGGTGATATCACATTGAAATAGCTTGCAAGCAAGTGATGTGATCACTAGAATGTTATATCACGGGAACGAGAAAAGAGTGCATGTCGGTAACGAGATCAAACTAGGTATGGAGATACCGATGATCGAATCTCGGACATGTAATATATCGCGGGACAAAGGGATTTAGTTACTAGCGTTAAAGGTTCTCACGATCACAGAAGTCATCGTTGAATGTGTAGGAGTCAGTATGGATCTCCAGGTCCCGCTGCTGATTATTGATCGGAGAGGGGTCTCGATCATGTCCGCATTATTCGCGAACCGTAGGGTGACACACTTAAGAGATACCGACACCATTTGGAACAAATATGTTTTAGATAAAGATTTAAGAAAGCGCTAGAATTATTTCAATAGACACCAAAACTGTTTCGGGTGAAATTGCTGAAATTTGTTCTGCATGTAATATTGAAATGTTGCAAGGGGTTTTATGTGAATGTTTGTTAATTAAAGCAATTAACAAAAATTCTGAATAAAAATAATAAAAGAGTTTTATTAAATGAGAGAGCATTAAATTTGGAGAAATTTAA
The DNA here is from genome assembly GCA_916181665.1 of Avena sativa. NCBI lineage: Eukaryota > Viridiplantae > Streptophyta > Magnoliopsida > Poales > Poaceae > Avena > Avena sativa. The sequence goes on along the minus strand of OV702292.1, from coordinate 532,919,241 downwards.
TGCATTTAAAGTGGAGACTTCAAAAGGGAATATGAAGAGGCATTTTAATATGGAGGAGTTACCACCACATGAATGGGGGAGGTGAAGGGTCACCTCCCCATGCGCCGGCCATGAAGGAGGGGTACCCTCCCCTCCTCCTATAAAAGGCCACCCTCTCCTCACTTCTCACACACACCTCCTTGTGAAGGATCTCTCTCCCCCTCTAGTATTATTCCCCCATGTTCTCGGATTAGCGAGATACATGTTCCCGGTGGCTTTATCTGAAAAGGCGTTGCTGCTTCTGTTGCTTTGCTGGAGCGAGGGACGGAGGTTGTCGGGGTACCGGATGTGTGTGTGATCACGGATGCACCGCTGCTTTGCGGTGCTGGACTTGGTGGTGCTGGAGCTGGATCTGATGGACGTGCTGGAGCCAGACCTGCTGGACTTCATCACGATCTTGAGATCGGCAAGTGTACGACTACATCAACCACGCGTTCCTACTCGTTAACAAAGCTCGTTGTCTACGAGGGTAAGTTCTCGTTGGATGTATGTCCACCCATTGCTTTGTACCTAATAGATAGATCTTGGCGTGCAGTTCACACCGTAGGAAATTTTTTGTTTTCTATACTGCGGACCCAACATTGAGGTCATGTCGGAAGAAAATGAATCATTGCGGTACACGAAAGCCCACTTCTCACGCAAACCATAAAGAGTTTGTATCCATGAGTTCTCCACGAGGTCATAAGAAATCAACAATTCTTGCCACCTCTGCTCAAAGTATGCCACTGAACTTTCAAGGTATACAACTCTATTAAAATCAGCAAGAAACCAAGGATGGTTTGAAATTACATCGCTAAGATCCTTACCTGCATTTTGATAAATATTCCAAAGACATAGGCGATGCTTTGTGCTCCAAAGAACAATGCTAATTGCCTTTGACATTGCTGCACACTGATCCGTAAAAAATTTCACGGGTCGCTTGCCGGACATTGCTGTTAAAAATGTGTTGAAGAGTCATATAAACGAGTAAACTTTCATCGCATAGTAGTGCTGCTCCAAAAATAATGGTATGTTTATGATGGTTAGTTCTAAGAAATGGTGAAAAAGGCATTTCAAACTTATTCGTTTGAAAAGTGGTGTCAAACGACAATGCATCACCGAAGCAAGCATAGTCCATGATAGCTTGACCATTTGCCCAAAAAAAATTAGCTATCCGACAATCCTCCTCATCTAATTGTATAGCATAAAAAAAGACCTTCCAATTGTTTGTTTTTTAAGAACTCTAGTAGTGTTTATGCGTCATTCACTTCCAAATATTTCTTCCGCTCCGGACCTATATGGTTATTGCTACCCACTCGCAAGAAAGGTACATTCTGAGGTCCTCCATACCACTACTTGAAAATTTGTACACTTCCGCGGGCTTAAATCCTGCTTTCCTCATATGACCAATCACAAGTTTATCAGACTCTACCAAATGACGTTGTGCCCGCAACATGTGTCTTTTATCTGTTCTTGTGAGATAATGATTGTCCTCGACCTTCTGCACCCTCAAAACACCATCACGAGCAGTACTAAACTGAACACGGGCATCACAACAAGACCTTGTTTCAGAGTTTCATGTGTTGAATGAGCATGCCGTTCCCCCTCGTTACTACAAACTATATGCTTCTTATATAATGTTGTATCTGGTCTCAACTTTGAGTGGCTCTTTCGAATGCTAAAACCAATCTTACCAGCATATTCATTGTAAAATTCGTATGCATCCTCTTATGACTTGAAATCAATCCCAACTTCAGGAACAATTAGTGATTCAGAACTATTAACACCCTCCTGCGTTCAAGTATATATAAACTGAATTGCTATAACCATGATACTACAATGCATGGACCAGTTCGGTACCTTAGAGGGGGATGGAATTGTAGTGGAAGATTTGAAAGCGGAAGCAGTAGATTGGATCATCGCCGTGTACCTATGAGATTGTTCAACTGACCCTTGCATTGTCTGATCACGGGACATGAGAAAGGAGGTGGTCGTGGCCAGGTGATCCTGCGACGAGTCGACTGTCAATGAAGGACTCGGCTGTGTTCAGCCACCGGCGGTAGTGATGGTGTACTGGACATGGCAGGTCTCGGCTCCCGTGATCACTTCATGACCGGTGGACATGGGTGTCATGGCTATGGCATCGTCGAAATGCTAGAAGGCGGAGGTCACTGGCGGCGACTGATAGTTTCCAGACGCCAAGACTTCCTCTTAAACTTCAGAAGCACGTTGCAATCGGACATGGTCGGTTTACAGGTACGACCTACAATGACCAACAAGACTACAGGGTACAACTGTATAAGGCTTTTTTCTGTTGGTACAACAGCGGTATCCTGATACATCATAGGGAAGGATTAAGATATTTGAGAGCTCTGAGACTATGACTCCCATTGTAATGAGCAATACAAGGCACCACTACGTGTGGTTTCCCCTATCTTACATGGTATCAGACGCAAAACCCTAACCGGACAACATCGCTCCCTGCTTCCGCTATCGCCGCCACTGCCAATCTACAAACCACCGACCTCCCCCCTTCTCACCGCGCTGCCTCTCTTGGAGCCATGAGCGACGATGCTACACGGGTCACGCAGGCCGCCAAGGAGAAGACAGATCATGAGGCTCGCGAGGCCGCCGACGTTGATGCCAAGCTATCCTTCGCCACCGCCCCTTCCTCCAGCACGGGGGTCTTCTCTCTCACCTCCCTGCATGCTCAAGCCGTCGGCCACCACTCCATCAAGGGGCACATAACAGTCGAGCTGGCCCTCGACACGGGAGTTCATCGCCAATGGAGCACTTTCTTTCGCGCCGCCCTTCACAAGTACGTGCTGCTCGACCACATCGACAAGCCCGCTCCGATCGATCCAACTCCGGAGTGGTCCTTGTTGGATGCCGCGGTGGTCTCGTGGCTCTACGAATCCGTCTCCCTCAGCCTCCTCGACGCCGTCATGACGCCAGGTGAAGATCCTCTTGTCGTCGATCAGTGGACAAGCATCAACGACCTATTTAACAACCACAAGATCAATCGCCAGATCCACCTCTCCACCGAGCTCGGCGAGATCAAGATGAGCACACTTTCCATGTCCGAGTACCTGAAGAAGATCAAGGCCCTCGCCGATGGTCCAGGAGATCTCGGAGCACCAGAAGAAGATGCCAAGCTAGTGATCCATTGCCTCAACAGCCTCTCCGAGCAGTACGAGCACGCCACTGACTTGATCTCCCTCATGCCCGAGATCACCTTCGAGAAGTGTCGTTCTCTCCTCGCGCTCCAAGATATGAAGCACAAAAATCGTCGAGCACGCACCTCCAACACGATTCTCGTCGTTGACGGCGCCAACCCTAGCAAAGGCAATGTCAACCACCACAAGAAGAAGAAGGTTGCGGCTGAGGCCGCCAAGGAGGGGGCTATCGTCCAGCACCAGGCCTTTGCTACACCAACGGCCGTCGCTTCGCCAACCTAGCCCATGCCGCAACTCCCATGGAATGGCGCGATTCAGATGTGGCCCTATAGTCGGGCACACAGCTATGTGCCACATCCTGCGCCCTTGCCACACGCCTTCTATGCGCAGGGGCCCTATAGAGTGCCGCACTCCTATGGATACGGCTACGGCTACGCGCCCCCGCCCCTTCTCACTACAAGAAATATGGTGACTAGTGACCTCTTCTTAACGACCATGGATTTTTGGTCATAGATCTATGACCATTCGGAACCAGTTGGTCGTAGGGAATTTGGGAGGGTCCAAACCTTAAAAAATAATGACCAAATTTGTCAAAAGGTCATAATGTCCTAACACAAAAAGGTCATAGACGGATATGATTGGTTTGGAGCCTTTTATTTGGTAGACTACGACCAATTTAAATAGTCGTTATGGTTAAATTTTGTTAAATTTTGAGGAAAATTTTTATAGAATTGCCAACTCAGCAATATCACCTTCATGTCATGTTCATGTGTCATTTTTTAGTCTACGTGGCATTGGGGACCACCGTAGTGCTGGCATGTGGAAATTATTTCAGAAAAGAAGCGTTGTGGGAGTTTGAACTCAAGACCTCGCCGACTCCCACATCCGTCCTAACCACTACACCAATACCCTCCTTCGTGTTAGTAAGGGAATTCAAACAGGAACCTCTCCTTACCACCAAAGGAATAGAACCACCCCACCACACCGACTTTGTTGTTGATGACTCGCGCTTCGCTCTATTTAGTCAAAAAATGGTTGCTGGGCCTGGGCCTCCAGCGACCTAGGCCGTGTCCTACTCGGTCGGCTGGGGCAATAGCCCATTAGACCGTTAGCATGTCTATTTTGTTGGAAATTATAGGCTTTTTACAAACTTTGAGTCCATTCAAATAGATGGCTTTATTTTTTTCATAAGTTTAAAAATGTAATTTCTCTATAAATTTTTGCATATCACGTCAGATTGAGGTGATATAATAATCAATTTGGTTCATATTTAGGGGGTGAAGCTAAATATAATTTTTGCAAAAAATCACAAGCATTAGATAATGTACCTGTAGTTCAAACAGGACCCACTTCCTACTGATTCGGTAGAAATTTGTCTTTTTCACCAGGGATGGACAGAAAGGTTTCGGATACCCCACTTGGGACATTATCCATTTGAGGTGGTCTAGTATTTTTAAAAAATAGGGTTGTACCATTTTGAATTAGAACTTTGGTGGTTGCTTCACAAAACGCGCTGTTTTTTGCATTCAGAAAATGTAAAATGCATTTTCTGCGCGACGAAAAGGAAAACTTCCTCCTACGACATTGTTGGCCATCCCGAGATGCACATGCGTGCACAATATGGGCACCTTATAACAAACTATGCCGCGATTCTGGCCATAACATTGGTCGTTTGACTTGAAAGTCATGAAACCTCGAACAAGATAGGTCATTTCTGTGAAGGTTTTTTCGAGATGCAATCAATATAGAAACTTTGCTATTTTTCATTGCAACTATGTCACCTAATATAACACCACGCGAAGGATTTACCTAGTTTGAACCGTTTTTGAATTTCTTATGCCCGTTTCAAACTTTGGTCAAAACGGCGGGCACGAAGGTTCTTACCTAGGGGATGAGCCTCCCTAAAATTTTAGTGGATCTATGATAAAACAGCATATTATGAGCCTAAAAATGATATTTCTGAAAATTCATGAGCATTAGATCATGTACATGTAGTTCAAACTGGACCCACTTCCTACCGATTAGGCAAGAATTTATCTTTTTTACCAGGAGTGGACGGAAAGATTTCAGATACCCCACTTGGGATATTATCCATGTGAGGTGGTCTAGTATTTTTGAAAAATAGGGTTGTACCATTTTGAAACTATTATTTGGTGGCTGCTTCACAAAACGCTCCGATTTTGGCACTCGGAAAATGGAAAATGCTTTTTTCGTGCGACGAAATGGAAAACATCCTCCTGCAATATTGTTCTCCATCACAAGATGCACACGAGTGCACAATATGGGCACATTATCATAAACTATGTGGTGATTCTAGCCAGAACATTGGTCGTTTAGCCTAACAATGAAACCTCGAACATGATAGGTCATTTCTATGAAGGTCTTTTCGAGAAACTTGCAATATACCAAGTTTGGTATTTTTCCTTGAAACTATGTCAGATAATACAAGGCCACGCGAAGGATTTACATAGTTCGGATCGTTTTTGAATTTCTTATGCCCGTTTCAAAATTTTCTCGTTTCAAACTATGCTCAGAAGGTCGGCCATGAAGATAGGGGACCTCGCTCAACTTGCATTGGATCTCTGAAGAAACATCATATTGTAAGTCTAAAAATGATTTTTGCAAAAAACATGAGTATTAGATCATGTACCGGTAGTTCAAATCGGACCCACTTCCTATCGATTCGGCAGGAATTTGTCTTTTTCGCCAGGGGTGGACGGAAAGGTTTCAGATACCCCACTTGGGACATTATCCATTTGAGGTGGTCTAGTATTTTTCAAAAATAGGGTGGTACCATTTTGAAACTGTGAGTTGGTAGTTACTTAACAAAACGTCCCGTTTCTAGCATTCGAGAAATACAAAATGGCTTTTCTATGCGGTAAAAAGGAAAACTTCCTCCTACAACATTGTTCTCCGTCCCAAGATACACGTGTGTGCACAATACGGACATATTATCACAAACTATGCCACGATTCAGGCCATAACATTGGTCTTTTGACCTGAAAGCCATGAAACTCGAACATAATAGGTCATTTCTGAGAAGGGTTTACCGAGATATCTACAATATACCAGGTTTGGTATTTTTTCTTTCCACTATGTCACATAATATGACACCACGCGAAGGATTCACCTCATTTGGACTGTTTTTGAAATTCTTATGCCGTTTCAAACTATGGTCAAATGTCGAGCCAATCAGAAGAGAGAATAGGGCTACCCACGGATCAACCCAATGAAGCAGATCTCAACCATTCAGATGCCCTCCATCCAACGGTACAAAGTGTTGCACATCAGAAGTCGACAGGGGTAGTTTAGTAAAATTGTAGGCAATCGAGAGGGAACATCCACGCGGACCACGCCCCCAAACCCTAGCATTCTTCCTCTCCCTTCACGCGCGAAACCCCGCCTCCTCTCTTGGTCTCTCCAGATCGCCGCGAAACGCTAACCCAAGAAATCGCTCGACCCCGCCGCACCCCACTACTGTTCCGACACCGGGACGTCCCGCCGCCTGCCCGCTAAACACCACCGCCTCGCTAACCCTAGCCCTAGCTCGCCCCTAGGATGGTGTCGACAACGACGGGGCCAGGGCTCATGCTGGGAGTGGTCTTCTGTCGATTTCGGACAGGCCGGATCCATGGCGGCCGCGGCTGGCTTGGTCGCTGGCGCGCGCGTGCATCGCTAGGATGATGCGCGGCGCTCCGTCAAGCTCGCCTGCCAGCGTCCTTGGCACCGATGGCCGCAAGATCTCGCCAGGGATGGAGGGATGGAGGAGACGGCGGCCGCTTCCTTCGCCACCGCCGTCTTCTTATCTCGGGCTTTCGCCACCACCGCGTCTTCTTCTGCACCTCCACCGCGGACCAGGTCACCCAAGGCCTCACCACCATCGTCACCGGTAATGCCCCTCCAGTACCCTCCCGCCTCCTTTGTTTCCCGTGGATGCCGCCCATTTGTTGATGGACCTGGTTTTGGAACGTAGGGGCTTCTAGCGGGATCAGGCCGAGATGGCATGGGTCCTGGTGGCGTGCGGAACCTCGTCATGACCTCCAGGAACCTCGCTGAACCCCGACGAGTGGCTGATGCGAGAGGCTTTGCGGCATGGTATGTGGCCTAACCGCGTCGGGTGCCAGGAGCTCCGGTGCCTCCATGCCCAGGCTCCTTCTCCCGTGTACACGAACTGCCCAATCTGCTGAGCTCGTCTTGTGCAGAAGGTCCATCTCTTTTCCTCCTTGATCTGCTACTATGTTTCTTTTCCCGTGGGTAATAGCCTGAATGCATGTATATCGTTAATCTGTTCTACTAGTAGCCTACATCTATATCCTCCAAATATCACCTCTATATGCATCAGCTCCATCTATCTAAGAAGAATAAAAGTTGCAGGAAATGCATTAGTAAGATGGTGTGCCTACAACTAGGTTAATCATAAATCATATATAACCTTGTAGAGGGTTCACATGCATGTCAACTTTTGATGGATATTTTAGCTTGCACATGAGTTTTCCAAAGAAAATTTGCAGACTAAAACTAGTTGAAATTAGGTTTGGTAAGTTAGTTTGGAACATGAACCTGCCAATTAAAATTTGTGATGGAGATGCCAATGCAAATCAACTTCATTGTCTGGCAGAATTTTGGATTATAAACAGATAATTAAGCTGCATGTTTGTTAGATGAAGACCAAGTAGCTAGCCTGAATGCATGTTTGTGCCAAGTTGCTTTTGATATGTTGCTTGTGTTGGCAATTGCTTCATGAATTTGTCGTTTTAATAACGGAACTTTCTTTTTTTCCTTTGTGTCTTTGTATTTCAGCGGGTAAAGGAAGAAAAAGATTAAGAAGACCAGACAGGATCAACTAGATCTTTTAACTTTCTTTATCTATGTGATCCGTCTGTCCGTTGTAGGAGAGGGCGATGCGGCCTGGCCTCCCACACGCTTGCACCTGCTGACAGGTGGCGCTGCTGCTGGTGTGCTACCTGCTACCCATGTATGCTATTACTGTCTAGGTCCTTCGTAATTTGGGTTGTAGTGGATGAAGTTTTTTTATATGTGAACTCAATGTGGATTCCTTTCACAGGGATGGTGTCAGCTAAGACCAGTTCTACCAGCTTGTACTACACAAGATTGACACCATCCATGGGGTACCTAACGCTGCCCTTAGGTACGTGTGTCTCATCCTCTCCCTGCTCCTGCAGATGTTTGGATCTGTTCACTCTTGGTAACCTTGAAGGATCACAACTGCACTAGATAGGACATGTTAAGGATCAGTAAGAAGACCAGTAGATAGAATGTAGTATTTGAATACAGAGATGATCTTTTGTTACATGTTAGGATGTGTCTCAAAGATTATAATGGAGCAGTAAGTGTTATATACTAGAGATAATAGCCATCCTCCATGTACAACAAGTGTGCAGGATTAATTCCCCTGTTTCGCTGCTATTTTTCATTGTAAGTACATCAAATTTAAAAAGAGATGATATGGTGCTGTACTGTTTTTGTTGATTTGTTCGCTGAAATATAGTCAAAATATTGTTGAATTCATACTGGTATAGTTTAACTTGTTATCTAGGGTTTAGATTACCTATTCCTTGAATCTAGAAGTTCCATATATATCCACTAAAGAAAACATATGTCATTGTTGTCGTCATGCAGGTTGCAGCCGAGCTGGGAAGTGCCCGTGGCCTCAGCCCGCTCTCCAAGCGCCTCCTCACCTGGATTTGTTTCTCTTGACTCTAGAGTACGTCAGCTTCCTTCACTAGTACCAGTAGCTTGTTACCATTATTGCAATGTTGCTCTAGGAGTAGACTAAGATGTTTAAGAGATTCTCTTTTGTCTAGTGTAATGCTTGAAGTGTTGTTTTATTTTGCTTTGCATGTTTGAGTTACTCAGTTATAGTAGTTCAAATCAATGTCATGTTGATATTTGAATATATAACAAGTTGTCTGCATACTTCACTATGTGAATGATTAGTTGTAGGTTGTTATTTTGTGCTTCCAGTGGGCATACTTCCAGTGGGTATTTTGATTTCTACTATTGTATATTTTGCTTCATGTCTTTCACACTTTGTAGGTTTTGTATATGCCCAGTACCGATTTATAATTTAATTGCCACGTTGATTTCCTGTAGCTTTAGGTATACTCTTCATTGAGACTAAAATATGTCAATTCCTCTTCTACAGGAGCTCCACGATGACGAGGCAGCACATATAGGATGTCTGGCACAGCTTGAGCCTGATAGCAGAACGAGCAACCGGGAGGATATCTCGAGAAGAAATGACTCCAACTGCAGAATGTTGACTGCTACATAGCAAAGAGTAGCATATTATAATGTAATATTATGAATATCTAGGTAGATTGTAATAGGATTATTTCGGGATGAATTTCATGTTTGATGTTCTTATAAAATATTGTTTTATGTATGCAATGTTCTAGTGGGACCCAGATATATGAATAATCTGACAGTTTAGATCTTTTTGACCCGTGGACCAATTTATGAAATGATTCTGGTAAGTGGGACTGCTCTGATAAATGGGACCAGATCAAGATTAAAAAGGCCGAAAATGGAAAATGAATATAGATTGTAAAAAGGATGCGGCCCAGAAAATAAAAAGGCCAAAAGGATGGGGCCACTCCTTCGTCACCGGCTGACAGCTCATTGCTCGTCTATCACCTATCACCGTGGCTCCGATATGGCTTATCTCTTGCTCTATGTGGATGACATAATTTTGACTGCATCTTCCTCGACACTGCTGCATAGTTTAATTGCTTCACTCCGATCTGAGTTCACCATGACAGACATGGGTGATTTACATTACTTTCTGGGCATCTCCATCAAGCGCAGCAAGGGCTGTCTCTTTCTCTCGCAGGAGAAGTATGATAGGGAGCTCCTTGACCGCACTGGTATGTTACAGTGCAAGTATATCTCCACACCAGTTGATACAGCTTCTAAGCTTGAAGCTCAGTCTAGTGATGTTGCTAATCCTGTAGAGTATCGCAATATTGCAGGAGGTCTCTAGTACCTCACTTTTACTCGGCCTGATATCTCCTATGCAGTATAGCAGATATCTCTTCATATGCATGATCCACGGCCTAATCACTTGTTCCTTGTGAAGCGTGTTCTACACTACATCCGCGGCACCACCGAGTATGGTCTCACATTGTATCGACGCACCTCGAACAAACTGATGGCTTACTTTGACGCTAACTGGGCAGGTTGTCCAGACACTCGACGGTCTACTTCTAGCTATTGTGTGTTCCTCGGCGCAAATCTAGTGTCTTGGTCGGCCAAGCGACAACACACTGTTTCATGCTCAAGTGCGGAGGCTGAGTACCGGGCAGTAGAAAATGTGGTGGCCGAACTGTGTTGGCCACGACAACTACTTCAGGAGCTTCATCGACTGGTGCCTGATGCTTCCGTCATCTTCTATGACAATGTGAGTTCATTTTACGTGACAGAAAATTCAGTGCATCATTAGCGCACCAAACATGTGGAGATTGATCTACACTTTGTCAGAGATCGCATGACAACTGGCGAGGTCAGGGTTCTACACGTTCCTAGTTCATCTCAGTTCGCGGACATATTCATCAAAGGATTACCATTGCCTCTCTTTTTAGATTTTCGGGACAGTCTTAATATTCATCGGACGCCCATTTCTGACAGAGGGAGGGTGTTAGAATATGTGACCGTAACGTGTTTGTATAGGTATACGGTCATATTGTGTATTTCTTTTGTATGTGTCCGTGTTGTATGAGACTAGGACTCCCCTTGCAATCCTCCTACATAATGAGCAATACAAGGCACCACTACGTGTGCTTTCTCCTATCTTACATTTTGCTATCAGTTTAAGTCTATCTTCTCTAATGATCTCCTGAGAAATGTCTTCTCGTGTTACACATTACTAGATAATTCTGAGCTAATTTCCACGAAGCAATTGTTTAAGCCTCCCAAAAGAGCCTGGAAAGATGCGTTTAGTGGTCTATTTTTTAGATGAGAATGGTCAGCTCACATGGACGGACAATATTCCATCTAGAGACATAAATGCTGGTGACATTGTTGAAGAGATGGCAACCCTGGGTTTTGTTCTGGATTCTGAAATGGCTTTAGTGGACGTTGGGGTCAATTCTGAACCTGATACTGTCATCATCCTGCCCCTGACAAACAATTTTGAACCTGATAGTGTAATCACCCTGCCCCTGATTATGGAGAAAGCATGGCCTCCATTGTTTGTCTCCGGGAGACAAAAAAAGAGAGGATTTTAACATGAATTTCATTAAAGGCTTTGCTCCTAAGCGGTTTGATCAATATTCTTTTGTCCCTTCTGAGGGTGCTCCGGGTGGACTTTTAGTGCTCTGGGCTAGCAGTACTTTCATAGGTGAAATTCTTATGCAAGAAAGCTTTGGACTTTGGGCTTGGGATACATTTTCAATCCACTGTTTCAGCTGATAACTTCACTCTTGTGAATATCTGTGGACCCTGTGAGGGTATAGAGAGAGAACTTCATTGCATGATTATTTCATCTTGACATACCTGATGATTCAATGTGACTACTAGTTGGCGATTTCAACTTTTACCGCTACTCGGAAAGTCGTAACAGACCAGGTGCTAATGTTCATGATATGGCCACCTTTAATGAAGTTTTAAGTTATTTAGGTCTTGTTGAGTTACCGATAAAAGGCCGTGCATTCACGTGGAGCAATATGCAGCCTGACTCTTTTTTGGAACAAATTGATTGATTTTTTACATCACCTGCTTGGACTTCTAAATAACCTAATACGATGGTTAACCCCCAGCTCGCTCAACCTCGGATCACGTGCCCTGTGGCATTTCAGTTGGAACCTCTATCCCTAAGGCATAAGTGTTCCGTTTTGAGAACCATTAGGCCAAGATGCCTGGCTTTATAGATGTAGAAAGTCGTATTTGGGACATTAATTGCCCTGGATCAAAATTCTGTCCGGGAAATTCAAACTTCTTCGCAAAGGGCTAATGAAATGGAACACAAGTATTTCGGTTATTAACAGGATAATTGATAATTGTAATTAACAAAGTAATTTTTATGTTGGATGATTTGGAAAAGAAAAGGCATTTACACATCTTGGAATGGAACTTCAGAGTAATAGTCAAAGACCCCTTCATCATCTTTTGCTTTGTAAGAATGATTATTGGCGGAAACGTTGTACCGCTAGATGGGCAAAATCAGGCAATGAGAACACTGCTTTCTTTCATTCGATGGCCACAATCCAGTACCCGCGTAATACTATCTGCTCCGGTGCCCGCGTAATACTATCTGCTCGCTCCTCGAGAAGATGGTTCTGTGGCAGTAGAACACCATGAAGAAGTAGGAATTTTGTGGCAAACTCTTAAAGAGAACGTTTGGGCTTTGCGTCCCCAATTGATCCTACCTTCAACTTTGCTGATTTCATCCACCCTTCCGTTGATCTGGATGATTTATCTGCACCTTTCAGCCACGAGGAAATAGACAAGCGGGTAGCTGAGATCCCCCTGACAAAGCACCGGGGCATGATGGTTTTACATGACTATTTGTCAAAATCTGCTGGCCAATTATCAAATATAATTTTTACCGTCTATGTCAAGAATTCTAGGAAGGATCGGTGAATCTCCAAAGCATCAACGACGCCTTAATCACCCTGATTCCAAAAGTTCATTCGCCTAAGAGTCCCAATGATTACTGCCCAATTTCTTTGCTCAATATCAGTATCAAAAATTTCACCAAGATTTTGGCGAACCGATTGCAGAAGAAAATAAAAAGTCTTGTTCATGTGAACCATATGGCTTCTTGAAGACTAGAACCATCCAGGATTGTGTGACACGGGCATATGAATATATTCACCAATGCAAGCAAGCCAAAAAAGAGGTGGTGATCCCTAAATTAGATTCTGAGAAGGCCTTCGACACTATTGAACACCAAGCTATTCTGCATATTCTAAAATTTTGGGGTCTTGATGATCATTGGATAAGTTGGGTTCACGAAATATTCTCATCTGGTTTTTCCTCGGCACTCTTGAATGGTGTCTCTAGGAAAAAATCCCATGTCGTCGAGGGGTTCGACAAGGGGACCCATTCTCCCCAATTCTTTTTGTAGCTAGAGCTCCTTCAGACAGTGGTGGGATGATGCTTGTCCTATAGGGGCATCGGTTATGTGTTTATATAGTAGGGAAAAGCCCCCCCCCCCCCCGTGGCGTACAAGGTTTGTACGTGTATGATCGAAGTACTACTCTGTACACATACACGTACAGGTATTACATACGTTAACATCCCCACTCAATCTAAACCACGGGAGAGGTTTAGATTGCGTTTAAACGCATCTAGAATTTTAAACGGAAGAGCCTTGGTGAATCCATCGGCGATTTGATCCTTGGTAGAGACAAACTTGATACTCAGATTGTTGCTAGCAACTTTTTTCCGAACAAAGTGATAATCTATCTCAATATGTTTGGTACAAGCATGAAAAAAGGGGTTAGCAGACAGGTATGTAGCACCCAGGTTATCATACCAGAGACATGGCTTTTCTTGCTACTTCACTCCAAGGTCGGCAAGAATAGCCTCAACCCATGATAACTCAACAGTGGCATTTGCTAGAGCTTTGTATTGAGCCTCAGTACTTGCTCTAGAAACAGTGGCTTGTTTTCTGGCACTCTAGAGACTAAATTAGGACAACAAAGATAGTAAATCCACATGTAGAGCGTATGTCCTCAAGACAACCTTCCCAATCTATATCTAAGAATGCACTAAGAAGGGTGGAGGAAGACCGTCTGAATGTAATACCAATTTGAGATGTGTCCTTAACATATCGAAGAATGTGTTTTACAACTGTCCAATGAGTAGTGGTAGGAGCATGCAAATACTGACAGACCTTATTAATTAACATAAAATGACAGATCTGGTAGAGTAAGTGTGAGATACTGAAGTGCCCCAACAATACTGCGATATTGTGTACTATCATCAGGACCAAGAGGTGTACCTTCATGAAGTGACAGGGGCTCAGAAGGAGACAAAGGAGTCGGTGCAGATTTGCATTGAAGCATATTAACCTTGTCCAAGATATCATGAGATATTTTTCCTGAGTCAAAAGAAGACCATCTTGAGTCTTTTTAACTTCCATACCAAGAAAATAGTGGAGATCACCGAGATCCTTGATAGCAAAATTAACATTCAAGTCTTTGAGAAGAATTGAGATGGCATAATCTAAAGAACTGATCACATTAATATCATCAACATATATCAAGACAAATATAGTAACACCAAACTTGTTAAAGAGAAACATTGATGTGGTATCCTTAAGAGGGAACAAAGCCAAGAGCATGAAGTTTGAAACATAAGTAAGAGTACCACGCATGAGGAGCTTGTTTTAAACCATATAGAGCTTTGTCAAGTTGGCAAATATAGTGAGGAGTATCAGGATGCTCAAAACCTGGGGGTTGTTTCATATAGACCTACTCTTCTAGAACACCATGAAGAAACGCATTTATGACATCTAGTTGCCATAATTTCCAGTCTCGAGAGACAGAAATAGCCAAGACAGTTCTAATAGTAGCAATTTTAACCATGGGACTAAAGATATCCTCATAATCAATTCCATACCTTTGCTTGAAGCCTTTCGCAACATGCCGTGCTTTATAGCGATCAATAGAGCCATCTTCCTTCTTTTTATACGATATATCGATTTTCAATGAATTAAATTTTTATTACTGCTAGGAGGAGCAAGATGCCAGGTCTTGTTATCAAGAAGTGCAAGATACTCCTCCTTCATAGCTTGGCACCACTTGGAATCATTTAGTGCTTAATAAAGTTTACTGGATTCTCTTGTGGAAGAAAACATGCCATAGCAAACAGTGCCATCAGTGAACTTTTTGGGAACAGTGCCTACGTGACGTACAAGGTTTGTACATGTATGGTCGGAGTACTACTCCGTACACATACACGTACATGTATTACATATATTAACAAGTACCACCCCTACCGATCCCAAACACTGATTTTTGAACGTCCAATACGCCGATAACACGTTTTTAATCTTCCAAGCTTGCCCCGTTCAACTGCTGGCCTCAAAATTACTGCAAGTTTTTTCATTGGTAACAGGCCAAAAGGTGAACTATTCATAATCATGTCTAATGCCAGTCAACGTGGATGATACCCAACTCCTTCTCCTGACTCAGACATTTGGCTGTGTTGTTGGCTCGCTTTCATTTGCGTACCTTGGGCTTCCTTTGGGCACGACAAGGCCCACCGTTGAAGATCTGATCCCTATTGTCGATCAGATTGAGTGTTGCCTAAGCGCGAGTGCAGTTTTCTAGATTATGGTGGCAGACTGCAATTCATAAACTCTATTCTATCATCTCTACCTAGTCACTACCTTGTGTCTCTTAAGGTTCACAAGACCGTCCTCAAAATTGCTGATCGCTCACCAAAGAGGAAGATTCTAGCTCATCTAACTCTCTTGCGCCATGGTCCTTGGTATGTCGGCCAAAACACCATGGAGGTCTAGGTGTGATAAACTTTGAAATGAAAAACAAGACCCTTCTACTGAAACAACTTCACAAGTTCTACTGCAAATCTAATAGGCTCTGGGTAAAACTTGTCTGGTGACTTTATTCTTCAGATGCTGCCCCTCATGCTCAAACCAAACATGGTTCCTTCTGGTGGCGCGACGTGTTCAGTCTAATAGATATGTACAGAGGCATTACTTCATGTAAGATCGGTGATGGAAAATCAGTTTTGTTTTGGAAAGATTCCTGGCATTCGGACAAGCTGCTTTGTGACAAGTTCCCTCGCTTCTTCTCGTATGCTCTGAATGTGGATGAAGATCTGGCATCTACAACAGATCCCTTCTCAGAATTTGCCCAGCCACTCTCGGTTAAGGCCTTGACGAGTTAAATGCTGTCTAGTTGATCACAAATGAGTTGGATCTTAGTTCTGATAATACAGACACTAGAATGTTTCTATGGGGAGCTCCACTTACACATCTGCTAATTTTTATAAATTCATCTTTGGTGCATTGCCGGTGGAAATCAAAATACTTACCCAAGCTTAAAGTATTTGCATGGCTACTATTCATGGATCGTTTAAATACAAAGGACCTAATGCAAAGAAAAAGCTGGCATATAGATGGAGGTAATTCTTGTGTGCTCTGTAACACGATGGAGATGGAGTCTCGAGACCACCTTTTTTCAGCTGTCCTTTTGCTATAGAATGTTGGGCTATTAACATTCAATGGGACTATGTGGCCCAAATTTCACGGAGATTCACAGGAACTCGTCGCAATTTTAAATCCAGGGGCATGTGAACCAGGAGACTTTAGGCCAATAAGCTTGGTGCATAGCCTAGCAAAAAAATTCTCCAAAGTCCTGACTAGACGTTTGATCTCAGTTATGCCTGGTCTTGTTGGTAGTAACCAAGGTTCCTTTATCAAAGGTCATTCTTGTTATATGTTGATCCAAATTCTACAAAGTAAAGGCCAACTTCTACGGAGCGGAGCGAGGCCTGTCGCCGGAGGCTTGGACCGACAGCCCCCCGCGGTACGGATCATTGATGACCTAGGTTACCACCGCTATATATACTTCTTGTAAGCCGCCGGTTGGGACAAGTTGCATTTGTGAAATCCCCGGTGTTGTGTAAACACTCCCCGTTATAGTGAAGTTTCGCTGGCTGGCGCTCGTGGTTTTTCCCCTCTCTTTGTTGGAGAGGGTTTTCCACGTTAAATCAGTGTCCCCCTTGCTGCGATTTTATTTTTCGTTTTTCGTTATTTACTTGTCGCAAAGCTAACAAGTGGTATCAGAGCCCTAGGTTCTAATCTAGGGTTTGCGACATGTCGTCATTGAAGTTCGATCTACCGCAGCTGGACTACTCCACAAGATTCTGCTTGTGGCAGGTGAAGATGCGGACGATTCTCGCCCAAACTTCAGATCTGGATGATGCGCTGGATGGATTCGGGAAAAAGGATGCTAAGAGAAGCGGAAAGACCATAAGGCTTTTTCTATGATTCAACTTCATCTGTCCAATAATATTTTGCAGGAAGTCTTGACAGAGAAATCTGCTGCTGCCCTTTGGGGGAAATTGGAATCGATCTGCATGTCAAAGGATCTAACTAGTAAGATGCATGTGAAGATGAAGTTGTTCTCTCATAGATTGCAGGAAGGTGGATCGGTAATGAATCACTTATCTCTTTTCAGAGAGATTATTTCTGATTTGCAATCTATGGAAGTAAAATATGATGATGAGGATCTAGCTCTATTTCTCTTATGCTTGCTGCCTAGTTCTTATACACACTTTCATGATACAATGTTGTTGATCCGTGATAAGATAACCCTTGATGAAGTGCAAGTTGCCCTCAAACAGAGGGAAAAGATGAAATCTATGGTGCAGGCAGATGGGGCATCTTCCAAGGCTGAAGCTCTGCAGATTCGTGGCAGGACCGAGCAGAGATTTAACAACCATGGCAACCGAGATAAGAGCAAAGATGGCAGAAGTCGTTCGAAGTCCAAGGGAAATGACAAGTTCTGCAGGTATTGTAAGAAATATAATCATGTTATTGATGATTGTTGGAAGCTGCAGAATAAGGAGAAAAGGAACGGTACTTACCAACTGAAAGATACGGATCAAGGTAATGGTAAGGCTGTTGTTGTTTCTGGTGATAGTTCTGACGGTGAATGTTTAGCCGTTTTTGCTGCTTGTGCTTCTCGTGATGATGAATGGATACTTGATACTACATGTTTGTTTCATATTTGCTGTAACAAAGATTGGTTCAGTTCATATGAGTTTGTGCAGACTAGAGATTTTGTACATGTGGGGAATGACAACCCGTGCCATATTGTCGGAGTTGGATATGTTAAGATCAAGACACATGATGGCGTGACGCGTACGTTGAATGAGGTGAAGCACATACCAAGCATGGACAGAAATCTGATCTCCCTGAGTACCATGGACGTTGATGCATATAAGTACGCTGGTGGGCGTAGATTGTTAAAGGTATCAAAAGGTTCTCTTATTCACATGATAGGTGATATGAATTCTGCTAAGTTATATGTTCTTAGAGGTAGCACTTTGCCTGGTATTGCTGCTGCTGTTACTTCTAATGATTCTGATGATTGTGGTGAAACAAATATGTGGCATATGCGTCTTGGGCATATGAGCGAACATGGCATGGCAGAGTTGGTTAAGAGAGAGTTGATTGATGGTTGCAACTTGGGTAAGTTTGAGTTCTGTGAGCACTGTGTTTTTGGTAAGCATAAAAGAGTTAAATTCAATGCTTCCGTTCATACCACCAAAGGCATTTTAGATTATGTGCATGCTGATGTATGGGGTCCTTCCCGCAAGACATCTATTGGTGGTGCTAATTATATGCTTACTATTATTGATGACTACTCAAGAAAAGTGTGGCCATATTTTCTGAAACATAAATCTAATGTTTTTGATGCTTTTAAGAAGTGGAAAGTTATGGTAGAAAAGCAAACAGAAAAGAAGGTAAAGGTACTACGTACTGATAATGGTATGGAATTCTGTTCTAATGAGTTTGAGGAGTTTTGTAGTAATGATGGTATGATTAGGCACCACACCATCCCTTACACTCCTCAGTAGAATGTTGTCCAATGCAGGTACGCATAGACGTTTCTGGGCTAAAGCAGCCAACACAGCGCGTTACCTCATCAACAGGTCACCTTCTATTCCACTTGAGAAGAAAACTCCTATTGAGGTATGGTTAGGTGCGCCTGCTGATTATTCACAGTTGAGAGTTTTTGGTTGCACTGCTTATGCTCAAGTTGATAATGGAGAGTTAGAGCCTAGAGCTGTTAAGTGCATGTTCCTTGGTTATGGTTAAGGAGTTAAGGCATATAAACTATGGAATCCTGAAACTAAAAAGATTTTGTTGAGTAGAAACATTGTTTACAATGAATCCGTTATGTATCATGACAGCTTCCCATCAGATCCCTCTCATGTTGCTATTGGAGAGGAGGGAGTTCGTGTGCAGGTGGAGCACCTGCAGAAAACTATTGATAATAATGATGTTGCTGATGATACTCATGAGGAAAATATTGATGATGATGTTGTTCAGCACTCACCTACTGTTTTGCAGCAGCCATAGGAATCTATTGCTGCTGATAGACCGAGGCGTAACATAGTTCCACCTCGTCATTTGATTGAAGAGTGTAATCTGGCTCATTATGCTTTGAGTTGTGCTGAACAGGTGGAGCATGATACTGAACCTGCTACATACAATGAGGCCGTTGCATCCGCTGACCGCGAGAAGTGGGTTTCTGCTATGCAAGAAGAGATGCAATCGCTTGATAAGAATGACACATGGGAAGTTGTGTGCTTGCCTAAACAGAAGAAGGTCGTCCGCTTGTGAAGCATAGTTCTTTTCGTACTTTCTTTGGTATTGTAGCAAAAGGTTTCAGCCAGATTCCAGGTATTGATTATAATGATGTTTTCTCTCCGGTTGTGAAGCATAGCTCTATTCGTACTTTCTCTGGTATTGTTGCTATGCATGATCTTGAGCTTGAGCATCTAGATGTAAAGACTGCTTTTCTGCATGGTGAACTGGAGGAGGAGATTTACATGGACCAACCTTAAGGGTTCATAGTTCCTGGAAAAGAGGATTTTGCATGCAAACTGAAGAGATCGCTTTATGGTTTGAAGCAATCTCCAAGACAGTGGTATAAAAGTTTTGATTCATTATGATCTCACAAGGTTTTAAGAGATCTCAGTTTGATAGCTGTGTTTATATAAAGTTTGTTAATGGATCACCTATTTACTTGCTGTTATATGTTGATGATATGGTAATTGCTGCCAAGAGCATGAAAAAAATCACTACTTTGAAGGCACACCTAAGTAGTGAATTTGAGATGAAAGATCTTGGTGCTGCTAAGAAAATCCTAGGTATGGAAATTAAACGGGACAGAAAATCTAGGTTGTTGTTTCTTAGTCAGCAAAGTTACGTTGAAAAAGTTCTTCAACGTTTTAATATGCATGATGCAAAGTCTGTTAGTACTCCTGTTGCTCCTCACTTTAAATTGTCAGCATTGCAATGTCCTAGTTCTGATGAAGATACTGAGTACATGTCTCGAGTTCCTTATTCTAGTGCTGTTGGTTCCTTGATGTATGCCATGGTTTGCTCTCGCCCTGATTTATCATATGTTATGAGTTTGGTGAGTCGTTACATGGCTAATCCTGGTAAAGAACATTGGAAAGTTGTTCAGTGGATTTTCAGGTACCTCCGTGGCACATCGAATGCTTGCTTGAAGTTTGGCAAGACTAGTGAGGGACTCGCAGACTATGTGGATGAAGATTTTGCTGCCGACTTGGATAAGAGGAGGTCCCTCACAGGTTATGTGTTCACGGTAGGTGGATGTGCCGTGAATTGGAAGGCAACGCTGCAACCATTTGTTGCTCTATCTACAACCCAAGCAGAATATATGGCCGTTGCTGAAGCTTGCAAAGAGTCTGTTTGGCTGAAAGGTTTGTATGCTGAGCTTTGTCAGGATGATTCTTGCATTAACCTGTTCTGTGACAGTCAAAGTGCCATTTACCTTACTAAGGATCAGATGTTCCATGAGAGAACAAAGCACATTGATATCAAGTACCATTATGTTTGTGATGTTGTTGCACAAGGTACACTGAAGGTATGCAAGATAAGCACTGATGATAATCCTGCTGATATGATGACAAAGCCTGTTCCTATTGCTAAGTTTGAGCTATGCTCAAGCTTAGTTGGTATAACTGCTTATCCCGAGTGGCTTTTGGAGCCGAAAGTGTTTTCTTTATTTGTTCAAGGAGATGATTACTATTGATGCTACAAGAAGGAATTTGTCTCAAGGTGGAGTTTGTTATATGTTGATCCAAATTCTACAAAGTAAAGGCCAACTTCTGACGGAGCGGAGCGAGGCCCGTCACCGGAGGCTTGGGCCGATGCGGATAGTTGATGACCTATGTTACCGCCGCTATATATACTTCTTGTAAGCCGCCGGTTGGGACAAGTTGCATCTGTGAAATCCCCGGCGTTGTGTAAACACTCCCCGTTATAGTGAAGTTTTGCTGACTAGCGCCCATGGTTTTTCTCCTCTCTTTGTTGGAGAGGGTTTTCCACGTTAAATCTTTGTCCCCCTTGCTATGATTTTATTTTTCGTTCTTCGTTATTTACTTGTCACAAAGCTAACAATTCTCTTCATGATAACTTCAAGCTTGTCAAGGAATCGATCAAATTCCTTCGAAGGAAAAAAATTCAATTCCCTTCTTATAAAACTGGATATTGCGAAGGCTTTTGACACGGTCGCATGGCAGTTCTTACTGGAAATTGTTGATAAAAAGGGTTTTGGACGAGGTGGAAAGCTTGGATTTATATGCTTCTCAGATCTGCCTCCTCTAGCATCCTTCTCAATGGAAATCCGGAGCCTCAAATACCACATGCTCGTGGTCTTAGACAGGGGACGCCCTCTCTCCTATGTTGTTCATCATAGCTATGGACGCTCTTAGCCTCCTCTTTTCCAAAGCCGAGGAAGAAGGCGTGATTTCCCCTTTTCCTGTAGGCAAATCCATTCCATAGCGACTATCAGTGTATGCTGACGATGTCATTTTATTTTTAGGGGCCTCTGAACCGGATGCAAGGGCTGCGAAGTCGCTTCTCGAGGCCTTTGAAAGTGCCTCTGGGATGAATTGCAACATGGAGGAAAGTTCTGTCTCTCTGATTTTCGGACAGCAAAATATTTTTATTGAGATCAGTACACTGCTCAATTGTCGTGTCGCTGCACTCCCGATCACCTACTTGGGCTTGCCATTGCATTTTAGGAAAGCTCGCAAAGAGGATTTTCAGGCTCTTATAGACACGATCAGAAACAGGTTAGCTTCCTAGAAGACTCATATGCTTACTCAAAGTGGAAGATTGATTCTTGTCCAATCGGTTCTAAATGCAATTGCCATCTTCCACATGATGTCGCTTGATCCACCTCCCTGGGTTTTCAAAGCCATCGACAAAATAAGAAGGGCATTCCTTTAGAAAGGAACTGATGCGGTAAAAGGAGGACATTGCTTAATAAATTGGAAGACTGTCTGTCAACCAAAACAAAATGGAGGTTTAGGCATTCCAAATCTAGAAATCATGCACACGGCCTTGCGAGTCAAGTGGGCATGGAACCTTAGAGTTAGAGATCACAAACCATGGACCTCCTTGGCCACACCGATGGTTGAACTTGATCGACAAATCTTTAATGCAGCAACCAAGGTGGTCATTGCAAGCGGTGAAAGAGTTTTCGTTTGGACCGATGGGTGGTTGAATTGAAAAACCATACAATATCTAGCTCCTAATCTCTATCTCAACATTCCACCACTTATCAAGGCCCGAAGAATGCAGAAGCGGTCGTCAATAATTCATGGATTGAAGATATCAAAAAATCCATGAATATTCAAATTCCGTTCAAGCTCTTGAGATATGGGAGCATGTCAATGCTGTTCAGATAATGGACGGAGTTGATGACATATAGACATGGTCGTGGGATCCGAATGGTTGTTACATGGTTAAATCCGTTTACCGAGCTCACTTTTCAACCACCACTATCAGGGACATGGCGACACTAATTTGGAAAACTTGGGCGCCTCTAAGCTGCAAATTGGCAATGTGGCACTTTGTGCATGGTCGAATCTGGACTATAGATCGTCTGGTGAAAAGAGGGCTGCAGCATCCAGATGCTTGTGTCTTCTACAAATCGGTGGATGAAAACATGAGTCACCTCTTCATAGGCTGCGCCGTGATCAATATCGTATGGAGCTTGGTCCTTGCATGGGCTGACCTTTCCCAAGTTATGCCAAGGACGGGACAATCTCTCCGTGGTTGGTGGCACCAAGCAAGCTCAAATCTGCATGCTGGTTCCAAAAGAAGACTCAATTCTCTTGACATGTTGGTCGCTTGGAGCATTTGGAAGGAAAGGAATGGAAGGGTTTTCGATGGAATATTCAAGCCTATGGACACCTTCATCGAGCAGATCAAATCGGATGCAAGAATGTGGGCTCTTGCAAGCCATGGTCGATCCCTTTTGCCTCTATTTATGTTTCCTGGTTTGTTGTATTTTTTATGGTGTAGCTCATCCCCTAGAGTTTTGATCTGTTTGTTTTGGTCGTTCTAGTTGTTTTAAGACTTATGTACTCTTTCCCACTCTGTGGGTCTTTCTTCTAAATATATACATGTAGTTCTCCTGCATGATTCGATTTTTTTAAACGGTCCCTATCGTGGGAATGACCACGCCAGTTGCTACCAGGGTAGCGATTAAAAGGATTTGGGGCAAGAGCGGGCAACCATCTACGGAGCGAGATGAGGGCAAAGACATAGGGGTTTACCCAGGTTTGGCCTACTATAGGTAAAGTCCTACTCCTGCTAGATTGTATTATCGAGTGAGTACAACGGTGGTGAGCTCGGTGGCTAGGTAGCGAGTCGATGACGTGTATGATGGAACGTGAGTACAGAGAGTACCCTAGAGAGGCTTATATAGGGGTGCCTCGCTAGGGTTTATAGATATATACAACCGAATCAGTTACGGACTCGAAGGATTTGACCTAATCCGACTGGGGGGCCTCCAGCTTCTAGTCGCCAAGCTCCTTCTTCAGTCGCATTCTAGTTGCCGTCCTGCAGGCCCATTCGCAGAGGCCATGGTCTAGTCGAAACGTCCTACTGGACATACCCCCTTTGGCATATCCCCATCAGTAATCCCCGAGGCCAGCGTTCATTCGGCATAGGTGTTGTTTGGCAGTCGGAGTAGGCGAATCCAATCGGACACCTAGTCGAATCGGTAGTGGACTCCCTTAATGAAGGAAGGAAGTTCTTCAGCATATCTTCAGTCACATCATTGGCGAGTGGATGTATGATTGAGTCGCTACCCCCGGCCAATTGGAAGGGCGAGTAGTTGGGCAAGTTGAGTGAATGAAGTTGGACCGTTAGCTTGATCAAACTAGTCGTTGGGTAATCCAACGGTAACTTCGGCGAAATTACCACGGGGTAATGGCTACCCCGAAGTTGGCGGGTAAACCCCTTATAAGGAGAGTAACGAGGAGAGTGGTGATCCTTCTTCACATTCCTACGCCCCTATGCACTTGTAGTCTTCCCATCTTCTCCGATCCAAATTTCCGGACCAAGCGTCTTTGTTCTTCTCCGATCGCGCCTCCAAAGGACCTGTGGGGCAAATCGAAGTGCACCACAGCCTACCTGAAGTCTTTCTAGGACGTGTGCATCCTCTGCAAAGGGCATTGGAGAATCCCTGTGTCTGTTGAGACTGAACCCAAACCTCGCCCCGGGGAGTTCATTTGTTTCTAGAGCCATTTGGAGAGGGGACTGGGGTTCCCTACCTCAATTTTCTGCTGGCAATTCTGCGCGTATTACGCGATCAAGCCGTCAGATCTAGGGCCGCATAGCATGGAGCTACTCGCGATCTTCGTCGCCTTCTGCGAAGGTTATCTTGAATGCTGCCCATACTACCCCCTGTGGCTGGATGTTTTCCATGGTCGCCTCAGCTGCGAGGGAGCGAGCTCCGATCTTGGCAGCAGGCGGAGTCACCTTCTAGCTGAAGCCAATGGACCAATTCCTAAAGCTGCAGCTGCCAAAGAAGGCCGCAAGTGAGTGGAAGAAGTTCTGGTTCTACGTGACGGAGTCCACCCCTAATGGCAAAGTGTCACTCCCGACATATACCGCTGAGAGGAGTGAGTCGTGCCGGCTGTCAGCGGCCACTCTCCCTGATTACCAGAAGATGGCCGTGGACGAGATGTTGACCCAGATCCAGGAGTTGAAGAAAGAGGTCCTTGAGACGATCAATTTGTATAATTGCTAGCTCGGGCGGTGGCTAGTGCCATTGGCCACCCGAGCCCACTGGATGTACCATTACACCGGCAACGACGACGCCACGAAGGTGAGCAAGGAGGATTAGGACGCCAAGGATTACGTCGCCGCGCTAAAGAAGATCACGGAGGTGGAGTATTTCGACCCGAAGGCTGGGCTTGCTCCGTACACCACCGGGAAGCGCTAGGCCCGTACGTGAGTCTCCTTGCCTTGGAACTACACTTCGCAGTCACATTTTTGCAGTCGCCTTTGTCGACTAACCATCGTTCCTTCTGTAATTTGCTAGTTATTCAAAATCCTCGAGAATTGTCTTCCTCCACTCGATGAGGAAGTCCCCAAGGAGCTTTAAGAGGAGGAGGAAGGATCCTCCGATAGTGACGATGAAGTGACGGAGGTTGCCATGCCTATGCCCGCAGCTCAGAAGACTCGCGGGCAGAAGCAGCGTGAAATCAAGGAGAGTCATAGCCTCGAAGCGCACGACAGTGATGATAATAACATGCATAGCATAGCTCATGGCACGTGCCTACACCGTCAAAGCCTGCACGGAAGCTGAAGTCGCCTACGAAGAACACAGCACCAAAGCCGGTGTCGCCACCCAGATCAGTGGCGGCTTGCCATGATCAAGGAGGATCCCGGAGGACCCAACTCTAATGAAGGGATTGGGGGCCACGGCCGTGGTGGTGGAATCGGCGGTTCTGCTTGCCATGATCGCACCAACAGTCTCGACGGCCCCAGAACCAGGGGTTGCTGAAAACACGGGGTCGAAGTCCCCACCACCGGAGGGGCACCCATGTCTCCCGGACCAGAGGTTCCCGAGACTGCGACCTCGACGTCGAAGAAGCCCGTAATGTCGTGGGCCATGATCATGTTTGAGAAGGGGCTCACGTGCAGGTTGGGCCCGGAGCTGGAGAAGCCTGCCCATATTAGCACTTGTTTGCGCACTGTACCCATCGCCAAGTAAGTTTGTAATTCTTTCTTTCTTGTGCTTTGATATTTTCTGGTGTCGCTGGGCTGCTGATCGTGGCGATTTCATAGGACTGGTGCCAAGAATATCGGTCGCCCTTCGGTGGCCAAGGTTTCGCGAGGCGCCGCCGAAGGGAGGGTCGACCCACTCGAGAAGAGGAAGGCCATCTCAGTCGAGGCGCCAGTTGAAAGCACGAAGAGGAAGAACGGGGCGATTATGCTGCTGTGGCGGAGGAAGATGTGGGTCGACGCGATTCCACCATTCCTTCCAAGGATGAAGTGGTTGTCAGCTTAGAGCCGAGAAAACCGACCGTGCAATGGAGGTATCGGTGTCTGTAGTTAGCGCCCCAGCAGCGACGGCCACGACATTTCCTCTCTTCTGGTGAAGGCCTTCGCCGCGGCTACTGGAACACACTCGCCAAAAGTTCTTGAGGTCGTTGTTGTTGATGCCGGGCAGCAACACGGATGCACGCCTTTCGTGGTCCCTTCGAAAGGTGCCAGCGAGCTTCACGGCATATTAGGCGCTGCTATCCAGGTATGTCCACTCCCCGAGGATCTAGTCGCTAAATTTCAGTGGCTAGATACTTAAATTTTTTACTCATCCAGCACCCGAGGTTCTAGTACTGAATTTCAGCGGCTAGGCACTCAAAAATTTTGATCGTCCAGTCCCCGAGGATCTAGTCGCTGAATTTCTGTGGCTAGATTCTTAAAATTTTGGTTGTCCTGGCTCTTATTATCTTTCTGTCTTCAGGGTCTGCAGAGGGAGTCGTCCGATCGGCAGGCCGCGAAGGAGCATTTGAAACGCGACTTGCGGGTAGCACAGGAGGTCAATCGGTGACTCTAAGCATCTGGTGGTGAGTTGTTTTTCCCTTGGCAAGTTTTGACTTTTTTCGTTGGGCAAATATTTAGCCATGGTCTTCTTTCATGTAGATGATTGTTCTGCTGCAGTCGCCAAGGTCTGTGTGGGCTATGTCCTGGTCACCGAGCTGGATTCTGCGAAGGCGTCGGTGGCTGCGGCAGAAGAATGAACCAGCTCCTTATCGGCGAAGCTAGAGGCAGCGAAGGCCTCAATGATTGCCTCTGAAGAGAGAGCGAAGGCCACAGTTGCTGCAGCAGAAGACCTCTGACTCTATGATCATTGACCTTCAGAGGAAGCTATTCGCACTAGAGAAATTCGTCACAGAGAACAGCCGCAAGCTTCTTGGTAACATTTCTTTCCTCGTGCTTTCTCTTGGTACTAGTGGTCAAGTTCCCAAGCGAGTGAGTCCCCGAGCGGGAGAGTCCCTAAGCGGCAGATCTGTTGTTGAAACTTTCACATAAGCTTGTTTTTCTAACATTGCAGATGTAATAGGTTAGGGAGATCCGGTGGTGCAGACGTTTGATGCCATGCAGAGTGTGACGACGGTGGTGAACATGGCCACCGCCTCAGTGATGTGTGTCCAGGATGTCCTCTAGGGGATTTCTCCCACCGAGGTGATTCCCTGGGGCCTGACGGAGGTGTTGTGCTATCTCGAGGAAGCGCCTGCGGTGGTTGAGTGGATGGCACAGTCGACCTTCCACTGTGGAGCGACGACGACGCTGAGTCTTGGACTCGCGCACTTCCCCGATGACTTCGATCTGGATGACATCACCAGCAGGTACCCCTCGGTGACTAGTTCGGTGGAGATCACGGAATGCTCAGGTTGACCACCAAGGCCGCTCCATTCGTGGAACATGTGTTAGCAATGGGAGATCCGGTACTATACCAGGAGATAGTGGTGGCGCCGGGCGACTCCGAACTAGAGCATCGCGACCTGAAATCAGAGCAACCTTTTCGGTCATTGTTGGCAAAGCAGTTGACAACGTACCCGGCGATCCCTTGGGAGCCATACGTCCGAGTCTAGGGTGATGGTGGTGCCTCCTCGTCGGAGCCTGCAAAATAAGTGATTGCCCTGAGGCACTTTGTATGTTATGGCGGCTGGTCGCTTTTGTAATATAAACAATATATTTTGTTGCTGAAGTGAAAGAGGTCAATCGACTCTCAATGCTTTGTGATTTCTGTTTGTTTTGAGTATTTGGTTGTGCGAGTCCCTGAGCGCGTCCGCCCTTTAATGGGGTTTACCTCGTGTATATGTAAGTTTGTTCTTATTAGACTGTTAGTTTGGACAGAGTCGACTCGCCATGGCTCGTAGATCCAATCGCTTGGCAACCTCAAGGGGTGCTCTATACTTAGTTGTTTTCCCCAACGTGAACAGGGTCGGTTTAGGTGAGTCCCTGAGCGAGGTGCTTAGCCGTTCTAGTCGCATGCTCAAGGTAGGTAAGGACATGGTGCGTTGTTTGTAACGTGTCTTTCCTCCTGGCTCGGAAAGCCAGTCGCATGGTGAGTCCTAGGCATGCTCTCTTATTTAGTGCATTCCCGAGCCGTGTGGGGTCGTTTTGGACAAGTCCTCGTGCATGGTACTTTATCCATTCGAGTCTCCTATGCGCGAGGATGTGGAGGACAAGTCGTTGTAAGAAGCGTGTTCGGTTGTCTTGGCCCGGCAAGCCAGTCAGGCGAGGCGACTCTGATGGTGGCTTCGGGGTGGCGTTTTCGTGGATGACACAAGGCCCGAATATTTTCGGTGCCCTTGGGCCGCACTACTTAGCCGTGCCGGTCGCTCAACCAAGGGCTGACTTCCGTGGGTAACATATTGCTAAGTGTACGAGTGGCACAAGAGGATGGAGAGTAGACACAATTTTTGTGATCCAAAATTGTTTCATTATACAGTAGCCAAGTACAAGTTTTAGTTCTATGTATAGAACTTTTGGAGGAGTTTTACATTCCATGGCCGTCCAACTTCGAGCTGGACATTGCCTCGTACATCAACGAGGTAGTATGCGTCATTGTCGAGGACTCTCCCTATGGCGATTGGCCCCTACCATGGGGGAGAAATCTTGTGCGTGCCCTTCTTGTCCTAGATCAGTCATAGGACAAGGTCGCCTTCCTGGAAGGTGCGAGTCCGGACTCGGCGGCTGTAGTAGCGATGGATTCCCTGCTGGTAGATGGCGGTGTGAGAGCGAGCTAGGACGCTTGCTTCGTCGATCTAGTTGATCCCATCCTAGCGGGCAATCTCGTTGTCTGCCTCCACGTAGTTGATGACCCGAGGTGAGACATGTTCCAGGTTGGTTGGCATGACAGCCTCGGCGCCGTTCACCATGAAGAAGGGTGTGAACCCTGTTGAATGGTTGACGGAGGTGCGAATGCTCCATATCACGCAGGGGAGCTCTTTGACCTAACATCTAGGGGTTCGCTCGAGGGGGACTTGTAGTCACGGCTTGAGCCCGTGGAGGACGCTTTGGTTGGCGCACTCTGCTTAGCCATTTGACTCCGGGTGGGTGGCTGAGGCGAGGTCAAGTCGTATGACGTGCTCCTCGCAGAAAGTAGCCATGGTAACCTTGGAAAAGTTGGTGCCGTTGTCCGTGATGATGCTGTGCGGGTAGCCGTACCGGTAGATGAGCTCGTGGAGGAACTTGGTGGCGGTCTTGCCTTCGCGCTTCTTGATTGGCTTGGACTCTATCCACTTGGTGAACTTGTCGACTACGACCAAGAGGTGGGTGTAGCCAGATGGGGCCTTCTTGAATGGGCCCACCATGTCAATACCCCATACGGCGAATGGCTAGGTGATGGGGATGGTCTTGAGGGCCGAACCAAGGATATGCGTCTGGTTGGCATACTTCTGGAACCTGACGCATCATTGGACGATGTCGATAGCGTCAGCATGTGCGGTGAGCCAGTAGAACCCGTGTCGTATGGACTTGGTGACTAGTGACCTGGCGCCGGCGTGATTGTCGTAGTCGCCGACGTGGATGTCTTGGAGGATCTTCCGTGCTTCCTCTGGTTGTACGCAGCGCAAGAACATGCCGGCCATGCTGCGCTTGTAGAGCTCACCGTTGATGATGACACAGGATTTTCAACGCCGCACTATAATTCGCACCTCCGTCTCGTCCGAAGGTAGGATCTTGTGCTCGAGGTAGGTGAGGTACGGTGTGGTCCAGTCATTGGTCTCTGAAATCATGGTGATCAGGGCGGCCTCGGATTGCAGCGGTATCCTGATGTCGATCTCCTTCGATAGGGAGACCAAAGGCTTGTAGATGATGTCGAGGAAAACGCCCACGGGTGGTGTTTAGCGATCCGATCCGATGCGGGAGAGCTCGTCGGCCTCCTCGTTCTTTCACCTATCGATCCACTCAATGGAGTAGCTGGCGAAGTGGCCCTCTAGCTGGTCCACCGCTTGGCGGTATGCTATCATGGTGGGAGAGACGGCGTCGCAGGTCCCAGCGACTTGTGCGGTGATGAGGTTAGAGTCGCCGTAGCACTGTAGGCGATTGACGTTCATCTCCTTGGCAGCCCGCATGCCATAAAGGAGGGCCGCATATTCGGCCATATTATTGGTGCAGGCCGTGAAGTCAAGGTGTAGCATGTAGCGGAGATTGTTGCCTTTGGGGGAGGTGAGTATGATCCTACCCTCCCGCACCGTCTACATTCTTCGACCCGTCGAAGTGGAGCGACCAGTAGTGGAGATAGGGCAGCTTCTCCGGATGCTATGCTTCCTCCAAGTCGGCGAGGATATCGGCCAAGGCTTGTGACTTGATCGATTTACGTGGCTCGTACTTGATGTTGTGGACGCCGATTTCGACGGCCCACTTGGCGACTCGCCTAGTCTCCTCGCGATTGCGGATGATTTCCTGCAGCGGCGCGGAGGAGATGACCGTGATGGGGTGCTCCTAGAAGTAGTGCGGGAGCCGTCGCTGGGCTCTGAAGGGAGAAATGACATCATCTTCAGAAATTACAAACACCTTCGATTTGATGTTTCATGGAAGTTACAATTTGTGTTGCATGGAATATTTGGAAAGAGAGAAACGACTTAATCTTCAGAAATCAAACACCTTCGATTGCAAGATGGCAACTCATATTTAAAAGTGATCTATTAATTCATCAGTACAGGGTGAAGGGCAGTCAGATTGAATCACTGCTAGATTGGCTCTCAGCTTGTTTTATGTAATCATCTTTTACCTTTTCCTTCCTCATTTCTACCCCCTTGATGTAACTTCACCCTATTCTTGTACTTAGTTTTGTACATAATTTTATATAAGAAAAAAACATCGTAGGGGTTTTCCCTACAGTATCACGGTCAAAAAAGACATCTAGTAGGGCCCCGCTTGCTTGCTCTAGGGCATCCCGGATCAAATGAATCAACATAACTGAATTCTTTGCCCCAAAGTAGCGGAGCTAGCCCACCTAGGAGGGGCGACTGAGCACGGAGCAACCGACGTGGCTAGTGAGCTACCGCCGCCTCCCACGGGTTTCATCATGCCGTGGTGACAATGGGTTAACTGATCAATGCCCATCATCGATGGACTTAGTTTCGAGGAAGTGGGGAGCACTAGAGGCATCAATTGGCTAGCAAACAAGCACACAGGTGACACAAGGTTTTACCTAGGTTCAGGCCTCGTTCAGGACCCTACTCTTGCTTGTCTGGTCTGGATTATGAGGGAGTCGAAAGTTACAAGGGTGCGCAGATGCAATCTGGCGAGGTGGATGCGGGGGTGTCTAGATCGTTCTTCCTCGCTGCCCCTCCTAGACTTTATATAGTGAGGCTAGGTCTGAGTATAGCAGGCCGAGTCGGTTACAGATTAGGGTTTCCCTTTAATTTTCTATCTATAAGTTGACATGTCCTCCAAGAAGTCGAACTCCCATGGGCCACCCGAATCCTTGCTGGGCTTCATTTACACCTTGGACTCCTTCTTGGGTTGAACCGTATAGGATAATATCAAGTACCTGTAAGGTATACCCACATCAGTAGCCCCCGAGTATCTGGCCGAATCGTAGATTCCGGTAGAGACTATAAGTTTTCTAGTGCGTGGGATATAGGGTTATCCAAAGTTCTTTCGGGTGTCATATTTCGTGTCATAGGGATTGTTGATATCCGTGCCTGATTCATCCGACGGATTGGGATCAGTTTACTTCCTTAGGATAACACAACGCTATCTACTCAAATTCGAGTCCCCAGACTCGAATTCAGAATAATTCTAGCGTAATTCAACTCCTGCCATGGAGGCCTTACAGAGTCAAATTCCATTGTTTTAGGTGTGGGCACTCGACGCGTCTGTCAAGGCCTTTTCATCATGCCTGCAGACACGAATTATTTCTGGTAGAGCGCATCAGGTGCATTGTCAGGCCTTTTGTAGGTCTTACCTTCACGTTGTTAACGCAGCATCCAAACTTTTATTCACCACGGAGGTAATTCCGGTGACCCAAGAGACGCTGTCTCGTTGTAGGGTGTATTCAGTGTTTATGACGCGGAGTTGCCGAATTTTCGAATGCTCATGGTGCGGACGTAGACAACGCTTTTTTGCTTTGTATAGTATCTTTTCGTTTCATAGGGTGGGAGACCAGCACTCCCTATGGGAGTATCCCCTGACTGCCTACTCGAGTCGTAGACTCAAGTGGAAACTTTAAACAATTGTCTATAGTTGTCCTTAATTGTATCTTTGCTGATTGTGCTTTGAGTGCTCCCTATGGGAGGAGCCCCCGAGTCCATCATTGAATCGTTAATTCGATAGAGGGGGTTAAATGAAAATATCTTGCAGTTCTGTGCCATTTAATAATATTCGGGTGCACGGCCAGTGCTCCTGTTAGGAGTAGCCCCTAAGTGCTTGGTCGACTCGTAGAGTCAAGCAAGGACTAAATCAGTCGAAGGGATCTCCTGCTGGAGTAGATGACGTCAGTGCTGACGATTAGATAATCTCATTTGCCCGCTTAAGAAGCATTGACAAGACGTGATGGAGGTGGGGCCCCATTTCTGATTGGGATTTGACCAGGCTTGCGTAATCTTTGTTTTAACTATGCCTCCTCGATTCTCGCGCGTAGAGGGGAAAGTGTGGCGACGGTTCACTGTTTCCATCACCACGTGTCTGCATTGATTTGCGCCACGCATTTGGGTCAATCTTTGTGAGATGTTGGATGGAATATTTCTTGTGGTTAAGTATGGATTCCATGCGGTAAGTTTCCCACTATCCATCTTCTTCCTCTTTGCACACTACTGCCATTGCTCCTCACTGCTTCTCCATCACCCTTGCCCCCGCTGTTGCGTTGGACGGGCTCAGGACATTTCCAAGCTACTTCCTGTGATCCCACCACCACCGGAAGATGGGGAAGAACAAGGGTGCCACTGCTGCTGGATCCGCTACCGCTGCCACAACCAAGAAGAAGGGCACCGCTGCCAGGTCCGACACAGCTGCTGCAGCCGGGAAGAAAAAGGGTGCGGGAATGCCCGTCACCAATGGCTCATAGCGACGCACCACCATGGAGTCTTAGCTCCAATAACATCACTAGGACAGTCTGCTCCCTGCCAACGAAGAAGACTGTACGCTTCCTGGCCTAGAGGTAATCCATGATCCCCTTGTTGGATTTCGGGTGATGTTCCTTGGTTTTGTCCTTCGGGGCCTTTCTCTTCCCCTCCACAAGTTTGTGCGAGGGTTGCTCTGCTTCTATGGGCTCCAGCTGCATCAGCTGACCCCAAACTCTATTTTGCACACCGCATGTTATATCACCCTTTGCGAGTGCTGGCTCGGAATCGGGCCAAACTTTGGCCTTTTGAAAAAACTCTTCAAGCTGAAGCAACAATTGGGTTCTAGATCTATGGTCTACGATGACATTGGAGGCTGCCGCATCTATGTGGACCGGAATGTCCAATACTTCTCCCTCAAAATTGCTGATTCTGCCCAAGGATGGAGGGAAAAATGGTTCTACATCCCTGAACAGAAAGGTGATGATGAGCTTTTCGGACTTGCTCCTTTTGATCTGAAGGAAGAATGTAAGAGGAGAAGGTCTTGAAAAATGTGGTGATGCCCGACGAAGACGAGGAAGTCGAGGTCTTGTATAAGCACGTCTGTGATCTCCAACTCATCCGAGGGAAGGAAATTGCTGGCACGGACCTCATCCGTACCTAGATGCATCGTCAAGTGCAGCCACTATAGGCTAGGGCGCACCCAATGTATCTCTGGACTGACGTCGTCGACGTCACTCGTGTCTCCCAGGAGAACATATCTTCAGGTGAAGTGGACAAAAGGTTTACGGTACTAACCAAGTTCATCGCCAAGGTTGAACTCGCTGGGGATTCAGTCATGCTACCCTTTCACGAGTAATTCCCCTCCTGAGGTGACTTCATCATTTATGCTTCTACTCCGCTTCATTTTCCTGCAGGGCGTTTTGCAATTGTAACCTTGTGCTTTAACAGGGATGGAACGTAAAGACTGTTCTCCCTCCATAGCCAGAAGGGATAATTCCCTCTGACGCTACGGAGGAAGATGAATATGGGTCTACTGTGCCCGTCGTTGAGGAGCAGGGAGCCCCAGATTCCAGCAAGGGTGCCACTCGCAAGCGCTCCCGAAGCAAGGACTCAGATGCTTCTTCTCTGGAGACGCCGAAGGATCCGTCGATTGGGGTGGGTACCACGGATCCGATTCTAGCAGTGCCTGTCCACGTTGTAGCTCCTCCATCACGGAAGAAAACAAGGAAGCAGAAGGAGGAGTTGGATGAATCCTTCGACCTCGACAACTTTGATGGGTGAGTCTTCTACTTTGCCGATGTCTTAAAATTAGTCTCTTGTGGCTTGCGTTGATGATGAGATGGCTTATGCTTTGCTGAAGCATGACCGCCTCGTCGTCGTATGGCGAGTGCCATCTCCTGGAGGAGGTGGGAATCGTGGACTCCAAGAACAAGGGTGTGGTGGAGCCTGCGCCCTCCCCAAAGATAGCCGCCAACTCTGGCACAAATTCCTCAAGTTCTCCCAACATGGGGGAGAACCTGGTTCTTTCTCGGATGTCAACTCATAAGGAAACTTCAGATTCTTTGGGTGGCCACGTAAGTGTTCGCGTACCTTTTTTTGGAGAGTTATTGCTCGGAATCAAGATGACTCACGATATGTGATGTCCTTATGCAGCCCATTTTTCAGGCGTCTATTCGCCTTGGCAAACAAACCGTCGACCTGGGCCAGCAGCATGCTCAAATTAATATTGACAATCACTAGTTGCAAAGTAAGCTTATCGACTTGTGAAGTGCTGCTGCACATTTGTTTTGGTTGTCTTCATATGTTTTCCTTGTTTTGTAGAGGATAATAATGACTTGCTCCGTCGGGTGAACTTCCTCGAAAAGGGACTCAACGCGGTGGAGACCAGACGGGATGAGGCACTCGTGGCCCTCGACCCGCCTCAAGAAGGAGTCAAAGCAGTGCGAAGAGGAGCGGATGGCTGCTGCCGCTAATAGAGAAACAAAGTTCACGAAACAGCTTCTTTCCATCGCTAAGGCGCTTTCAGGTATGCTACTGTCATAGTTTTTGTGCCACTGCAACTTTACTTTCTTTACTTGTTTAGTTTCTACTGGATTTATGCGGATCCATTGCAGATGCCAGTAGGGTGAGTTTCGACCCCTAGGCTCTTGCTCACGAGGATGCGTTGGCCGGTGCCGTGGATGCAGTCAAAAACCGCAACATCTCGTCCAGGACTCACTCAAAAAGGCCAAGGATGTTCTTGGGCATCTTTAAGAGGAGATGGTCCCCAAGGCGAAACTTATTGAAGACCTAAATGGCCTGGTTGAGTCTTTCGCCAAAGGTGTCCCTGCGGACTTCAAGAATCCACAGAAGGCTCTCGACTCCATTCTAGGGCTAGCAATGACACAGGCCCACGGTGTCGACCTATATGCTAGCAAGGTCTCCTCCAAGATGTCGGTGACCGCAGATGGCCAGTAGGTAGTTTTCGCTCCTTTTGCCTCTTGCTGTAGAGACACTTGCGATGTACTCAAAGGGGTGGAAGCGTCTGAAGGCGGCGAAGGCCACGGTGTCAGGGGCCACCACAACTAGGGCTTCAGCGTCAGGTGCCACTTTAGCAAAGGCCAATGCATTGGAGGCTGCCGCGGAGTTGAAGAAGCCCGCGGGTGCCGAAGTGTAGGCGTAGATGTCCTCATTGCCTCCTTTTGTAGCTGTATGAAACATTTTAGCTTTGTCCGTTGGACTGCTTTTATGGGGATTCCCCTGTGAGAATTGGTTGCAATTCTTGATGTATAAATTATCTTTCGTGCTTGCATCATTCGACCTTTGTGTAGTGTTTCTTATTCTTCCAAACTTCTGCTTGGGTAGGGCCCTTCGAGGGGTTCACAGGATGTGCCTTCTGCTGATGCGCTTGGCGAACCTTCCTCTAGTGGTCCTATGGAGCAGCCACACTCGTAGGTGGAGGAGCTATCGCTTTTATCGCAACTACACGATTGTGTGAAGCACTTAGAGCAGGAAGTGGCAGTCCTCCGGTAATGCTGATGTCTGGAAATGGAACGCAGAGAAATCCTTACAGCGGGAAGCTTATCTTCTAGGCGAGATGGCCCAAATAAACGAGAAGTTGTAATGTGGGTGCTTTTTCAACTTTGTTGTGACAGTGTGCTGATGTTATTGCTTTCTAATGGCTGATGTTTTTATGCTGCTGTCTTTTGTAGTTGTCAATCTGATTCCGCAGGAAGAGAAGGATCGCATCAACATTCGACTGAGCTGTTTGACTAAAGATCAGCTAGAAACTAGTGGGTTCTTCTGGACTGATCAGGCCTGTGCGATCACGCTGGCGACGTTGCAGGATCGCATGTTGCAGGTGCTGTATTTTCTAAAGAAAGCGTAGTCGTGCCTGAAGAACATATTCCATGCCATGTTTCTGTTGTATGCCGCAGCCTCAAGCCTGTTGGCTCTGATGCATAAGTTTCAGAGTGTTAATGCAGTACGCGCGTGCACCAACAACTTGTTGTGGGTTCCAAGGCCGCGTTAGCACTTGTGCGCATGCTGCAACCTGATGTGGACTTGGATGCTGTCGCCACAGGACCACCGACACCTCCGGCGGGAATGGCGTGGAACATGGTGCCTCATTATCGAGTGGTTGATCTTCCAGCGTAATACATTGGAACATGTTCGACGAATGTACCAACGTCCTTCTTTCGCGTCAGTAGAATAGTGATTACATTGCACAGGATGTGTAAGTGTTGTAAATTTTGTATAGTTGCCTTGATTGGGTGTTGATACCCATGTTGTGTGTAAAGTTGTTAGCTTGTTTGTTTCACGAGTGTGCGATGCCTTTTCATTAGCCTGACACTTGCAGATCTCATCGCCTTGCCAGCCTACTAGTTGTGTTGCAACTGGGTTGATTTTATAAAGGGTTCGATTGGCAGTCTAGTCAGCTACTCGGGTCATCATTTTAAAAGTTTTTATATGTGTGACGAGGGCATCAAGGAGGCGTAGCCCCCGAGTGCAGAAAACAGTAATGAAAGTAAAATGTAACAAGATACATGCTGCTTGGAGGCACTTAGCTTTATTTGTTTGTAGAATATCAGGATGTACAATGTTTGGCTAAGTATCCTGGTTGAGTAGCCTTATTGTAAAGTAAAAACAATCTAGGGGTAGAATTTTCGCAGTTGTGTGACGTTCCATGGGTTGGAGTATGCGACTCCACTTTCTACGTCCTTCAGGCGATAGGCACCACCTGGGATTACTTTAGTAGTCACGTAGGGTCCCTCCCAGGGGGACTCGATCTTGAGGTGTCCTTTCTGCTTCAGTCGCATGACAAGGTATCCTTCGATGAAGGATCTTGGGCGCAGCCGTCGGCTGTGGTAGTTGTGGAGGCTCTGCTGGTAGATCGTTGATCGTTCTACCGCGATCTCACGGGATTCATCAAGGACATCGACGATGTCTTTGAGTACGACCGTAGATTCAGCATCGTTGTATGCAATGATCCATGGGGCCTTGTAGCGCACTTTTGCGGGTAGTACTGCTTCTGCGCCATTGACCATGAAGAACAGGGTGTAACTTGTGGCGCTGTTTGGAGTTATGCATAGGATCCATAGTACAAACGACAGCTCCTCAGCCCCATCCAATAGCTCACTCGAGTGGTCGGAGGAGTCTTTTCTTGATGCCCCTGCAGACGCGGCCGTTGGCCTTTTCGACCTAACCGTTGGTCTATGGATGTGCTACCAAAGCGTAGCTCATGTTGATTCCCAAGTTTACGTAGAAATCCTAGAACTCATTCAAGGTAAAGTTCGTCCCATTGTCGGTCATGATGCTGTGCGGCACTCCGAATCTGAAGATGATGGACTCGAACAACTTGACGGCGGCGGCTCCTAACTGGTTAGTCATCGGCATGGCCTCAATCCACTTGGTGAATTTGTCGACTGCGTCGAGGAGGTAGATGTATCCTCCAGGTGATGATTTATGTAGCTTGCCGATCATGTCGAGTCCCCATTACGCGAAGGGCCAAGCCATAGGTATTGGCCTAAGTTCTGCGCCTGGTGCCTGAGGCTTATCCGCAAATCTTTGGCAAGCATTTCATTTCTGGACGATGACCTTGGCGTCGCGCATCACCATTGGCTAGTAGAAACCAACTCTTAGAGCTTTGGCGACAAGGGCACGACTCCTGGCGTGATGACCACAAGTGCCTTCATGTATCTCGAGGAGGATGGCTCTCCCATCACCATTGAAGATGCACCACTTGAGGACTCTTGTAATGCTGCATTTGTACAGCTCACGATTGATAATTGTGAAGGCTTTGGAGCGTCGCGCTATGTGTCGCGCATCTGTCGGGTCATCTGGCAACCTGTTGTTGATTAGGTATGTGATGCCTGGTTGCGTCCAGGATGGCTCGATATGCATGACCTCCATGGGGCCTTCGAATTCTTCAGGTCCTTGGTCCGTATTGCTGGGACCTTCAGTTTCTTCGGGTGGCGTAGCCCCCGAGTCCTTTGATGTGTTAGATGGTCCTTTAGGAGTCTTTGGATTGATGGAGCACTCATAGATTTGCTCCAGGAATACTCCGGGCTACACCGGAGCACAAGTGGACCATATGTTGGCGAGGATGTCCGCGGCCTCATTGCTTTCATGGCCCACGTTCCATAGTTCGCAGCCGTCGAAATCACCTTCGAGTACATTGTAGAGGTTGCGGTATGCGATTTTGTTGTCGCTTAGAGCATCGCATTCGTGCATGGTTTGGTTCACCACGAGCTTGGAGTCACCGTAGATGACGAGTCGTGTTGCGCCATAGGCTTTGGACAACCTCATCCCGTGAATTAGGGCCTTGTATTCTTCCTCGCTGTTGGAGGCATAGAAATGCATCCGCGGGACATATCTCACTCTGTCGCCTTGTGGCGACGTTAGGATGACACCAGTGCCAGCTCCCTCTTGACGTTTGGACCCGTCAAAGTGCATTGTCCATAGGCAGGACATATCCGGTGTGTTTGGGAGTTGGTTCTCCATCTAGTGAACGAGGAAGTCCGGGAGAACTTGTGACGTGATCGCCACTCGCTTCTCATATATAATGTCTCGTGGAGATAGTTCAATCCCCCAAACTGTGACTCGTCCTGTGGCGTTGGGGTGGTTGAGGATGTAACCCAGTGGAGAATCATTTACTATGATGATTGGGTGCTCCTGGAAGTAGTGGCACAATCGTCGGGCTATCATGAAGACACCATATGCTAGCTTTTGGTAATGCGGGTATCGCTGTTTTATTGGCGTGAGTACCTCGCTGAGGTAATAAACTGGGCGTTGTACGCCATGGAGTTTGTTGTCTTTGGCTCGTTCTATCACCAGTACGGTACTAACCACCTGATTGGTGGTGGAGATGTATAGCAACATTGGCTCCTTTTCCCTAGGCGTCACCAGTACCAGAGAGGTAGATAGTAAGCACTTGAGGTCGTCGAATACATCTTGTGCCTCGTCCGTCCACTCGAACTTCTCAGCTTTGCAGAGGAGCTGATAGAACGGTAATTCCTTCTTGCCGATTCAACTAATGAATCGATTGAACTCCACGATTTGCCCAGCCAACTGTTGGACTCCTTTAATGTTCCTTGGCTTCTCCATCACCAATATGGCCTTTATCTTTTTGGTTGGGCCTCGATTCCCCTGACGGATATGAAGTACCCGAGTAGTTGCCCTGATGGTACTCCGAAGGCGCATTTTTCTAGAGTCATCTTGATTCGGTAGCGGTAGATATTATCGAAGGTTTCGAGAAGATCATCGATTAATTGGCCTCCTCCTTGGTTTTGAAGACGATGTCGTCAACATAAACTTGGATATTCTGGCGAAGTTGATTTTTGAGGCAGGCCTACATAAATCGCTGATAGGTGGCTCCTGCGTTCTTCAACCAGAAGGGCATTATATTGTGTAGTAGTAGACGCCAAAAGGCGTGATGAAGGCCTTTTTATGATGGTCCTCCTCCTTCATCCGAATCTGATGATAGCCTGAGTACACGTCGAGGAAGCAGAGGTACTCGCATCCCGTCGTGGAGTCGATTATCTGGTCGATCCGCGATAATGGGAAGTGGTCCTTCGGGTAATGCTTGTTAAGGGAGGTGAAGTCCATGCACATTCACAGGATATCCGTGTCCTTTTAGGAACAAGCACGGGATGTTCTACCCAGGTGCTTTCCTTTATTTCTCGTATGAAATTGGCGTCGAGGGGTCTATTTACTTCCATACAGAATGCCTTTGCCCTTGGTTCTGACGGTCGATGTATCGACTACTTTACTGGTCTGGCTTTCAGGATTCACGTTGAGTGAGTGCTCGGTGAATTCCCTGGGACTCCTGGCATGTCCGTTGGACACCAGGTGAAGATATCCCAGCACTCACGGAGGAATTCGATGAGCACGAGTTCCTATGCAGAACTCAAGCGGTTAGCGATGAGGGTCGTCTTGGTCGGGTCCGTAGGGTGGACCTGGACCGTCTTGGTGTGCACCGATGATCAGAAAGTTTGATCAGGTGAGGTTGGCTTGCTCGGTGGAGGTAGAATTTTGTCTATCGACTCCTTTATCCTCGCCAACTCTTCTTACATGCCGAAAGATTGGGAGATTCTATTAAATTTCCTATCGCAGCTATCTGATTTGGCAAAGCTTCCGCTGATGGTAATAATATTGTTGGGTCCCGGCATCTTCATCTACAGGTGGGCGTAGTGCGGGACTACCATAAACTGACACGACACATTCGAGAATTGTGTGATATTGCGAGGGCCAGTGGACCACTTCGAACTCGAGGCACTCTCGCCAGAAGTTTGCTGGCGTGCCAAAGATGACGTCCAGGTTGATTTTTCCCAAGGGGTATACGGCTTTCCCTTGTGTCTGAGACCTCTAGGAAGGAGAGGGGGATCCACATGGCACGTAGGGTACTGGCCAACATGAGATTGATGCCGCTGCCACCATCCATGAAGACGCGACTCATCTCAAAGCCACCTATTTGTGCCTCGAGCACCAGGGGTCAGTGGCCCGGGCGAGGTAGTTGGCACAGGTGATCGCACTTGTCGAATATGATGCAGGACTCGTAGCCTTTGAGGTACTCAGTGGTTGAGGGTGGAGAGTTGACCACCAAATTAACTTGGCGAGTGATTGACTTTTCCACCCTATTGGAGGGGCATCCTTTTTGGATCATGCCCATGTTTCCCAATGGTTATGGGTACTGCTCGCCTCCATTGTTCTAGGTTGGTGCATCCTCAGGTGGCGGTGGTCCAGGCGGTGGTGGTGGTGCTCCATGAGCCAAGGCACCTGGGGTAGCTCTGTAACCCTGATTTATCATGTCACGATTCATCTAGGCGAGGCCTTCGTGGAGCTTGAGGAACTCGCGGTAGTCCTTTAGGAGGTGGCTGGACTTCTTCTTGCCATCGTGTTTGTCGATGTAGAAGTGGACGTTGCACGATGTAGATTATTCATCCTGGATCGATGTTCCAGGAGCCTCATCGCGGGTATGGTGTTGCCATACATGCGCGATTTTCCTACTATCGCGGTAGCCACCATTGCGGTACCCGTTGATGCGGTTGCCGTCGTCGCATTTGTTTGTGTAGCTAGCCGCGAC
This sequence comes from Avena sativa, assembly GCA_916181665.1. Lineage (NCBI taxonomy): Eukaryota > Viridiplantae > Streptophyta > Magnoliopsida > Poales > Poaceae > Avena > Avena sativa. The sequence continues at coordinate 532,877,397 of OV702292.1, read as the reverse complement.
CATGTTAACTTCTTTGTTGTCTTCGTAGCCGCACAACCGATGTTTTCCCCGACGGTCGTGTCAGCGACTGAGGTCGTCATCATCATCTGAGTGGATGCGGTTATTTTTCACCGAGTCCTCACCATCTGCCCATCTAGTCACAATTTCCATCAGGTGGTCGATTGTTTTGGGCTTTGTGCGACCCAGCTCCTCCCTGAGCTCTCTGCATCATATGCAGCCGTTGAACGCGTCGATTGGACCGCCTCAGATATGTCCTCTGTTGAGTTTTTAATGATGGACCATCTCTGGATGTAGGAGCGTAGCGATTCGCTAGGCTTCTCATAGCAGGCCTTTAGTTCTTCAATTGACGCATGTCTTTTGTAAGTTCCTTTGAAGTTTTGCATGAAGCTATAGACCAGCTCTTCCTAGCTGCATGGCTGTGCTTTTGTTTCCACCGTGCAGCTTGATGGAGGAAATGTGGTCTTCTAGGTAGATCTTTGGGTCTTGGAGAGCATCAAACTTTGGGTTCTCCGACAGGAGTTTGAACTCTTTTGGCATTCGTGTTTCCCATATGGCCCTGCTGAAGCAGCCGGTGCCATAGAGCTCTGTTCCTTCGTCCTCCGACTCTGTGGAGCAGGCACGCCTAGCACGCATCTTGTCTTCTTTGCGCTATGTGATGTCATCATGTGCATCGTAGTCGCGATCGTGTCGACATGAGCAGCGTTGCCCGCGACAGGTCATGCTCGTCATCGCTAGAGGAGAGTGAATAGTACTTGACTTGAGCGTTGCTTTTCTTCAGCTCCAGCGTTGGGTCTTTGGTGAGCGCAAATTCGACCAATCCAAGCCCAGCGATCGTAGACCAGTGCATGGAGGATCGTGGATCCCCAGCTGGTGGTTGAGTGTTGAGCAGGTACAAGGTGGATACTGTCACCGCTGCTTGTGGTGTTTTTGGGAGAACATTGCCTTGCAAATCCACCATCATGAACGAGAAGTCAAGGGATCGAGTGGCCTCGTCTCACTACTTGTCGTTGAGTTGGGCTAGTTGAGAGCGCCTTTTGGCGGCTGCATGGTCATTGCCCTTGGAGGAGGACCCTCCGATGGAAGAGAGCGTCGCTCACCGAAGGCTCGACTGTTCCGCCACCCTTCTACGGTCATCGAGTTGAGCGCTCACCGCCTGCTGGCGCTTGAATTCTTGCATGAGTATCCAATGACAACCCATCAGCATCGGTTGTGATGAGTTCAGCGGCAGGGGGTTTCCTCGTAGGACGTCCCTGCATTGCGCCCACTCGGCGTCGTTGAGTTGGATCTCCTGCCGCACGTTGGTGCATTCGCCCTTAGGGTTGGGCGGATGTTGGTCGCTTTCAATGGGGCCAATGATAGGGGGTCGATTGGTCACCCCGTTGTTGGTGGGTCCACCGTTGGTGTTGTCCCTTTGAGTGTCTCCATCGCTTTTGTTGATGATGTCCCACATGTAGTGGCTGGGGAAGCTGTTGCTCCCATAGTTCTTAGATCCGGAGCCGTAGGCTCCACCTTCTGATGCTAGATCTCCCAGATCAGACTCGCAACTACTGTTGCCATCCGTGCCCTCGATTGACATCAAGGCGTTGAGCTTGCTCAGGGTACCGATCGGTGGTGGGAACCATGACGTAGGAGCAATCACGGGAGCCTGCATCTGATCTGGGAGGCGAAGCGTGCCAATCTAACCAACCTAGAAGCGTAGGCTTCCGATTGTTAGGGCGATCCCATCGCCCACGGACTCGAAATCAGGGCGAGTCACCGGCACGTGGACCATGAAGTGGAAGGAGCCGAATAGGAGGCGAATATCCGCTATAGCAGAGTTGTAGATCACGGTTCATGGGTCCAAGGAAGCTGTAACATCAGCACTCCCATTCCCCATGGATGACGTTAATTGACGAGGGGTTAACTCATTAATGCCCATCGTTGATGGACATAGGTTAGAGGAAGTGGGTAGCGCTGGAGGCATCGATCGGCTAGCAAACAACCACATAGGTGACACAAGATTTTACCCCGGTTCAGGCCTCGTAGAGGACCCTACTCCTGCTTGTCTTCTCTTGATTATGAGGGAGTCAAAAGTTACAAAGGGTGCACAGATGCAATATGGCGAGGTATATGCGGGGGTGTCTGGATAGGTCTTCCTCGCTGCACCCTCATAGCCTTTATACAGGGAGGCTAGGTCTCGGTATAGCAGGTCAAGTCGGTTATAGATTAAGGTTTCCCTTTAATTTTCTATATATACTTTGTCATGTCCTCCAAGAAGACGAACTCCCGTGGGCCACCCGAATCCTTGCTAGGCTTCATTTGCACCTTGGACTCCTTCTTGGGCTGAACCGTATAAGCTAATATAAAGTACCTGTAAGGTATACCCACGTCACGGGGGCTATGCTAGTGGCTGCTAATACTCTTCTGCATTTCCCACCGGAGTCCATCTGCATTTCCCACCGGAGGCGCAGGACAAGCAAGACTTCATTGTTTCAGAGATCTAGAAGATGAAGGCTACACGGGTCATCCATGAAGTGTGGCATCCGACTTGGGTTGTGAACCCCGTCGTGGTGCCCAAACTACACAGGTGCAACTAGAGGTTATGCGTCGACTTCATGGACCTGAACAAGGCCTTCCCCGAGGATCCGTTCCCTCTGTCTCAAATTAACCAAATAGTTGATTCCAAAACAGGGTGCGATCTGTTCTGCTTCCTCTGTGCTTTCACCGGCTAACACCATATCAATATTGTGAATGAAGATGAATAAAATACAACATTCATCAACCAGGAGGGATGCTTTTGTTACACTTGCATGGCTTTCTGTATAAAGAATGTCGGCACTACGTTCTAGCATGCCATGCAGGCGTGTCTAGGAACCCACATCAGCCGAAACATGGAGGCCTACATCAACGAACTTGTGGTTAAGACCAAGCATCACATCACCTTGCTCAGGGACTTGGATGAGACATTCAACAACCTGCACAATATTGTAACACCCTCGAATCGACCCTATGCAAGTTTCAGCGCTTCCCGCCAAACCCGCATAGAAACAATTCAAGGACGCCCACCAGGCACTTTCGTGCGGGTGGAAAACAAAGTAATACCATTACACAATAGTCCACGATGGAACCCATAGAACAGATATATGCAACACGACTCCATGAGTCAAGAATACAGATATACAATACAAAGATCCAAATCACCTTGAAAACGATACAAAGTCCGAGTATGGACAAGATGCAAATGGAGCTAAGAGCCCTGAAGAATAACCAATGGCGTCCATAACCCTGCCCAGGCCAAGCCAGAAGGGTAACCCTACTAACAACGTCGAACTCGTACCTGCTAAACAAAAGGGGTGCCGACAAAGGGCGAAGGGAAAAAGAGGAGCGTCGGTATTGAGGCCAGTACACGGTGAGGCTAGAATTGAGCGGCTCTCGCCTACATAGGTATGGCGGACTGAAGCTGCGGCGCATCAACACTAAACAACCTATAGAGACTCAGTAAAACTAGCGGCTATTAGAGAGGGATAAAAAAGACCTATTCGGATCCAACCTGATAGTAACACCAAACATACCCCTCCTGGCATTTCCCCCTCGAGACCAAACGAGGAAGTCAAACCGAGGAACTCACACAGTTGGCAGGTTTATTCATTCCATTATAGTTGAAATACTTACTAGTCAGATATAGATAGCATGAGTTATCCTGAAGCATAAGTAGTGGGCAGTTTTAATTACCATTCTGTTGTAGTTGGAACATTTACTAGTCAGCTGTAATTGTCCCGAGGAATCCCAAAACACAGCAGTTGTTGGCACTTTTATCACATTCCATTGGAGTTGCAATACTTACTAGGTAGATATATCAGAACACGATACGACCAAGATCCACTAGTTGTTGGCATTTTTAATATCCATTCCGTTATAATTGAGCTGATTACTAGTCACATATTAAGTCAAATTTATAGCACTACTTTAGTTTTGCTTGTCAATGATCGAGATACTGTGCTCCAAGTCGTCCATAACCGCGGACACGGCTTTCAGAAAAATTTACCCTGCAGGGGTGCACAAATAGCAACACACACTCGATCAACCTCAGAAAAACCAACTCAAAACCCAACGAGGCTTTCACGACAAAACAATCATAGGATTCATAAAATATTTCAGGGGCCCACCCCACTAAGCTACTGGCCGGCTCCGGAACGGACCCAGGGTTTGCGACGACAGCTGTAAACGACTGGGAACCCGAAAGTGTGACTGGGCTTGTCGATACCACGAAAACGTGGCGCGATCCAAAACAGTACGGGTGCTCCACGAGCAATCATAAATAAATCAGTAAAGCATGGCATAAGTACAGGATAGTAATAAAACCCCAAACTAGTTTGTGGCCCCAAGAAATAGAAATGAATCAAGCTATGGCTCAGGGGGATCCCATAGGGTCTCCCGGATGTGGATAGTGCGAATAGTCAAGGAACAGGTATCAACTACTCGGGGCCTTACGGGACACAAGTGAGCGTGGAAGAACCAAATAACATCTATTGCCCACTGATGCCTCTGCATTAGTTATATCTAGCAATTTAATAGTTGTATTTAAAGTCATGATCATCTCCACCATTAAACATCTCCACCAATTATCATGTGCCAACTTGCCGTCAACGGTGGAACGACAACGACGCGAAGCAACACAGAAGCAAGCAACTACGACTCGCAAGGCCGACTATCTATCAAACAACGGGCAATAGGATGTGTCCATGGCAATATTGAGTCTGCAAGGTGTATAAATGGTGCACGGAAACTACAACATCGCGACACAGATAGCAATAGATCAACAGGAGGAAATAAATACTATAAATGCAAAATAGGTAGAAAGAGGGAGAATGCTCGCCTGGGAAAACTACCGAGGGATCATATCCGGAGAACTTGTCGATACTCGCATCAACTCATCGGCCTAATCCGCGAAGAAGCAAACACTAGAAGAAACACCGGATGCAATATTTAATACTACGGGAGAAGATCAGGCATGCTTATGATATGATGCATGGCATGGCACAGATGCAGTGCAATTAGGCAATATTAAGCAGAACCGGGGTCCCGATAATTAATTACACGGTTCAAGTTATTTAGAACCCCCGCAATTTAAATGTTGTATGAGCAAGGCAAGTCATAGCATCGGTTCTCTACACAAATTTAAATGGAGTCTGCAATAAGATAAAGGTATCCCGCATCAACACTCCATATTTAATTATGAGTGAATCGGCATAATGCCCACAAACCCCACAAACAAGTATGCATGCATGAACAATTTAATATGCGACAGTTGATAATGTCATGTTATAAAAATAGGGGCTTAGGGTCACACATCTGGGTTCGGAAGATCTTGGGTTCCGGGGGGTCGGGGTTCGGTCTCAGGGATCGACAGGGACGGCAAGGTTCGGACACAAGATGGATAACTTGGGTGCCAAGCGGTCGATGTTGTCGTCGATGGCGAACTTGGGTGGATCGGGTACCGGGGTCTTTGAATCCGTGTAGACGGTCATGGCGTCCGGGATGAGGAACTTGGCGTATCTGGCGGTGATCTTGGCGGTCTTTGGGTTCGGGCCTTGGCGTCCGAGAGGAAGTACTTGGTGGTTCCGAGAAGGAGGTCTTGTCGCATCCGATGGATCGGTCCTCGGGGTCGAAGAACTTGGCGCACCAGGGTTCGGTCTTCGGATCTTGGAACCGGGCCTATCCGCATCCCTGAAGAAGTCCTTGGCGTTCCAGATCGGTCTTCAGGTCATCGACTCCAGGAAGAAGATCTCGTCGGTCTGGCATCATCGTGTTCGATTTCAATGTTGGAGGACTTCGAGTGGCATCGCCTTTGTTATGGTTCCGGTCTCCGAAAGATCTTGCGACAAGATAAACTTGGCTTGAGCGAACCAGGTCACGACACAGGGGACGGAGAGCTGGGCGTGAAACAGAGTCTGAACGAGGCAGTGGTCGGCGGAACATGCTGTAGAGGCACTGCCAAAATAGAAGCCTGATTCACATAGTGCACATGCACAAACATAGGCGTCGGCAGCTGATTAAACATACAAGCACACAAGCCTACTCATACAGGAGCGTGCATAGGAGCTGTAGGAGGACGCGCGGATAGAGGAGCGGTCAGTGCAACACGTGCTCACGAGGGAGCACAAGTACAGCAAAGGCATCAGAGGACATGGCGACGGGGATGCAGCTCGATGTCGCGGAGCACAGTCCTGCAGAGACAACGGCGGCATGGGGAACGGAGGCAGCGAGGTAGAGGCGGTACCAGGTCGAGGAAGAGGCCCGATACGACGGATGGAGCCAGAGCAGGAGGGAGGCGTCTGCGACCATGGAGTCGGCTGGAGGTCGAGGGAGAATAGCCGCGTCACGGCGAGATCGCAGGAGACAGATGTAGTGGACAGGGCACGCGGGGCGCGGCTCGAGCGGTCGAGGCAGCGACTGGGCTAGAGGCGGGGAGGACGAGGATGAACCGGTGGCGGCGGGGAAGAGCTCGGCGAGGCCGACTCGCTGACGGGCGGGCACAGGCCGGAGGTCGACGCACGCGGCGGCCGGAGGACGATGGAGCTTCTGGTGGCGGCGTCCCATGGTCGCTGATCGAGGCGGGATCGGCGTTGAGGAGGCGCTCGAGGTGGGCTTGAGGAGATGAAGAGGTTGGTCGGCGAGGCGGTTGGCGACCTAGCGGACGGGAGGAGCGGTGGTAGGCCAGGCGGCGTGCTGCAGAAGAGGGGGCCCGCGGCGGCGCGGCTCCGGGGTTGCTCGCGGGCGGCTGAGGCGAGAGGAGAGGAACACGGTGGCGAGGTGGCCATGGCGGCGTGGTTTTTGGGGCAAGAGAGGGGGTCCAAGCGGCGGCGGTTGGTGGCGAGCCCCTGACGGCGGCGGCGGGGATCGAACCTGAGGAAGGAGGCGACATGAGGGTAGAGGGTCACGGGTGGTTGGCGTGTGCAGGACACGGTCGCAGGAGGGAGTGGTGGGTCCACGGGGTGGGTCGGGGTAGGTGTCGGTTGGCGTTGAGTGCGTGTACCAGCGGGCGGGTGCGTGCATGTAGTGCGTGTGTGTGCGGGCGTGGGAGGGAGTTGGTGAGGGTAGGGTGGAGTGTGGGGATTGGGCCAGGGGGTGGGGCCAGGAGGCGGCGGTCGGGCAGGTGGGTGGGAGATGGTGGTGGGATGCGCGCCTAGGTGGCGGCGGCTGGGAGGGAAAAGGAGGGAGGAGGGGTAGGTGGCTGTTGTGGTTAGCTAGGGTTAGGATAGGTTAGATTTTGGGTGTTTTTATTCGGGCTGGCCGGCTGGGCCGGTTTGGGCCTGGTTCGGCTGCCCCCTAAAAATAATATAAATATTTTAATATTTAAAACAGGGCTTTTGCAAACCGTATTCAGACAAACCAAAAATATTCCGGAGGCCCAGGTTTTGTATTTTAATAAAGGCTAGGTATTTAGAAAACAGAAATAGGGTTTTTCGAAAATAGTTTCAGACAACAGATGCATGATGATGATGATGCTCAAATGCAATGTAGCATGATGACATGAGCATGCGGTCATGATGATGCAATGCACAAAAACACAGCGATTTTCTAGTAGTGGTTTTGAGCGGGGCGCCACAATTCGACACCACTAACAAGGGATCTCGCCCTCGAGATCCGCCTCATGGTACCGGGAAGAAGGCTGGCGATATGAATCTTCTTGCTTCATGTAGATCCTCGCGACACCACTAACAAGAGGTCGTTGTCCATGGTCGTCAAGAAAACACTCTGGGAACAAAGGACGAAGGTAAAGGTATCAAGAGATAAGGCCACCTTTAACTTCTGTGGAAGGAGCAAAGTTGCTTGATCCACCGATTCGATGTACAAAAGTGCACAGTGAGAGGCGGGTAGGGTGATCAGTCCATCCCGTACTCCAAGCATCCTTCTGTAAATGAATCGCAGAATTGTGCAACCAACTCTCAGGATTTAGACTGAAGATCTTCACAAGCGGTGTTCGGCACAAGAGGGGTGATGCAGGGTCTTCATCGGATCTGGCGTAGATGATGTCGTCGCATTGGGGACCACTGGAAGATACAAAGAAACATCATACGAAAAGACACAATGATCAGGTTTTGCGATGGTTCCATTGGCATGAACAACACATGCTCAAGGTATACTCCAACTTCACCAATGCTCATCCTTCTCATATGCTTTTCAACGATACAGATATCTGTCAAGGGGCACATACGGATAAAGAGTTCAAGGACAAAAGATTGGATGAAGGTACAACAGCCGAGAAGCAGATTGATGATTGTAGAACCACGGTTATAAAGGGAGGAAGCGAAACCCTGAAGGTACGACAGAAACCCAACCACGAGAATTCCTATACTCGAAGAAAAGATAAGATAGTGGAATCAAAACACGCAGAGGTAAGAGGAGAACAACAGAGGGGTAAGGAGTAAAAGCAGACCTAATCAGATCTATCCAACCGATTTTGCAAAAATAGTTTTGATACTCTACTTCGGTCGTTAGCTAGGTTATCCTACAGGCTGGACAAGTGGGGTATGGCAACTGCTGAGCTCTGATACCACTCTGTAACACCCTCGAATCGGCCCTATGCAAGTTTCAGTGCTTCCCGCCAAACCCGCATAGAAACGATTCAAGGACGCCCATCAGGCACTTTCGTGCGGGTGGAAAACGAAGTAATACCATTACACAATAGTCCATGATGGAACCAACAGAACAGATATATACAGCACGACTCCATGAGTCAAGAATACAGATATACAATACAAAGATCCAAATCACCTTGAAAACGATACAACGTCCGAGTACGGACAAGATGCAAATGGATCTAAGAGCCCTGAAGAATAATCAATGGCGTCCATAACCCTGCCCAGGCCAAGCCGGAAGGGTAACCCTGCTAACGACGTCGAACTCGTACCTGCTAAACAAAAGGGGTGCCGACAAAGGGCGAAGGGAAAAAGAGGAGCGTCAGTACTGAGGCCAGTACACGGCGAGGCTAGAATTTGGTGGCTCTCGCCTACATAGGTATGGTGGACTGAAGCGGCAACGCAGCAACACTAAACAACCTATAGAGACTCGGTAAATCTAGCGGCTATTAGAGAGGGATTAGAAAGACCTATTCGGATCCAACCTGATAGTAACACCAAACATACCCCTCCTGGCATTTCCCCCTCGAGACCAAACGTGGAAGTCAAATCGAGGAACTCACACAGTTGGCAGTTTTATTCATTCCATTATAGTTGAAACACTTACTAGTCAGATATAGATAGCATGAGTTACCCTGAAGCATAAGTAGTGGGCAGTTTTAATTACCATTCTATTGTAGTTGGAACATTTACTAGTCAACTATAATTGTCTAGAGGAATCCCAAAACCCAGCAGTTGTTGGCACTTTTATCACATTCCATTGGAGTTGCAATACTTACTAGGCAGATATATCAGAACACGATACGACCAAGATCCACCAGTTGTTGGCATTTTTAATATCCATTCCGTTATAATTGAGCTGATTACTAGTCACATATTAAGTCAAATTTATTGCACTACTTTAGTTATGCTTGTCTATGATCGAGATACAGTGCTCCAAGTCTTCCATAACCGCGGACACGGCTTTCAGAAAGATTTACCTTGCAGGGGTGCACAAATAGCAATACACACTCGATCAACCTCGAAAAAACCAACTCAAAACCCAACGAGGCTTTCACGATAAAGCAATCATAGGATTTATAAAATATTTCAGGGGGCCACCCCACTAAGCTACCCGCAACGAAGTTGGCCGGCTTCGGAACATACCCAGGGTTTGCGACGACGGCTGTAAACGACTGGGAACCTGAAAGTGTGACTGGGCTTGTCGATACCGCGAAAACGTGGCGCGATCCAAAACAGTATAGGTGCTCCACGCACAATCGTAAATATAGCAGTAAAGCATGGCAGAAGTACAGGATAGTAATAAAACCCCAAACTAGTTTGTGGCCCCAAGAAATAGAAATGAATCAAGCTGTGGCTCAGGGGGATCCCATAGGGTCTCCCGGATGTGGATAGTGCGAATAGTCAAGGAACAGGTATCAAGTACTCGGGGCCTTACGGGACACAAGTGAGCGTGGAAGAACCAAATAACATCTATTGCCCACCGATGCCTCTGTATTAGTTATATCTAGCAATTTAATAGTTGTATTTAAGGTGATGATCATCTCCAAGATTAAACATCTCCACCATTTATCATGTGCCAACTTGCCGTCAACGGTGGAACGACAACGACGCGAAGCAACACAGAAGCAAGCAACTACGACTCGCAAGGCCGACTATCTATCAAACAACGGGCAATAGGATGTGTCCATGGCAATATAGAGGCTGCAAGGTGTATAAATGGTGCACGGAAACTACAGCATCGCGACACAGATAGCAATAGATCAACAGGAGGAAATAAAGACTATAAACACAAAATAGGTAGAAAGGGGGAGAATGCTCGCCTTGGAAAACTGCCGAAGGATCATATCCGGAGAACTTGTCGATACTCGCATAAACTCATCGCCCTAATCCGCGAAGAAGCAAACACTAGAAGAAACACCGGATGCAATATTTAATACTACGGGAGAAGATCCGACATGCTTATGATATGATGCATGGCATGGCACAGATGCGGTGCAATTAGAAAATATTAAGTGGAACCGGGGTCCCGATAATTAATTACACGATTCAAGTTATTTAGAACCCCCGCAATTTAAATGTTGTATTAGCAAGGCGAGTCATAGCATCGGTTATCTGCACAAATTTAAATGGAGTCCGGAATAAGACAAAGGTATCTCGCATAAACACTCCATATTTAATTATGAGTGAATCGGCATAATGCCCCCAAACCCCACAAACAAGTATGCATGCATGAACAATTTAATATGTGTGAGTTGATAATGTCATGTTATAAAAATAGGGGCTTAGGGTCACACATCTGGGTTCGGAAGATCTTGGGTTCCGGGGGTTCGGGGTTCGGTCTCAGGGATCGATGGGGACGGCGAGGTTCGGACACAAGATGGAGAACTTGGGTGCCAAGCGGTCGATCTTGTTGTCGATGGCGAACTTGAGTGGATCGGGTACCGAGGTCTTCGAATCCGTGTAGACGGTCATGGCATCCGCGATGAGGAACTTGGTATATCTGGCGATCATCTTGGCGGTCTTCAGGTTCGGGCCTTGGCGTCCGAGAGGAAGTACTTGGTGGTTCCGAGAAGGAGGTCTTGTCGCATCCGATGGATCGGTCCTCGGGGTCGAAGAACTTGGCGCGCCAGGGTTCGGTCTTCGGATCTTGGAACCAGGCCTATCCGCATCCCTAAAGAAGTCATTGGCGTTCCAGATCGGTCTTCAGGTCATCGACTCCAGGAAGAAGATCTCGTCGGACCGGCATCATCGTCTTCGGTTTCAACGTTGGAGGACTTCGAGTGGCATCGCCTTTGTTATGGTTCCGGTGTTCGAAAGATCTTGCGACAAGATAAACTTGGCTTGAGCGAACCAGGTCACGACACCGGGGACGGAGAGCTGGGAGTGAAACGGAGTCCGAACGAGGCAGTGGTCGGCGGAACATGTTGTAGAGGCACTGCCAAAATAGAAGCCTGATTCACATAGTGCACATGCACAAACATAGGCGTCGGCAGCTGATTAAACATACAAGCACACAAGCATGCTCATACAGGAGCGCGCACAGGAGCTGTAGGAGGACGCGCGGACAGAGGAGCGGTCAGTGGAACACGCGCTCACGAGGGAGCACAAGTGCAGCAGAGGCATCAGAGGACATGGCAACGGGGATGCAGCTCGATGTCGCGGAGCGTGGTCCTGCAGAGACAGCGGCGGCATGGCGAACGGAGGCGGCGAGGTAGAGGCGGTACCAGGTCGAGGAAGAGGCCCGGTACGACAGATGGAGCCAGAGCAGGAGGGAGGTGTCCGCGACCATGGAGTCGGCCGGAGGTCGAGGGAGAACAGCCACGTCGCGGCGAGGTCGCAGGGGACAGGCGCAGGGGACAGGGGACGCGGCGTGCGGCTCGAGCGGCCGAGGCAGCTGCCGGGCCAGAGGCGGGGAGGACGAGGATGAACCGGTGGCAGCAGGGAAGAGCTCAACGAGGCTGACTCGCGGACGGGCGGGCGCAGGCCGGAGGTCGACGCATGCGGCGGCCGGAGGATGGTGGAGCTTCTGGTGACGGCGTACCATGGCCGTGGATCGAGGCAGGATCAGTGTTGAGGAGGCGCGCGAGGCGGGCTTGAGGAGATGGAGAGGTTGGTCGGCGAGGCGGTTGGCGACCTGGCGGACGGGAGGAGCGGCGGTAGGCCGGGCGACGTGCTGCAGAAGATGGGGCCCGCGGCGGCGCGGCTCCGTGGTTGCTCGCGGACGGCCGAGGTGAGAGGAGAGGAACACGATGGTGTGGTGGCCATTGCGGCGTGGTTTGCAGGGCAGGAGAGGGGGTCCAAGCGGCGACAGTTGGTGGCGAGCCCCTAACGGCGGCGGCGGGGATCGAACCCGAGGAAGGAGGCGACGTGAGGGGAGAGGGTCACGGGTGGTTGGCGTGTGCAGGACACGGTCGCAGGAGGGAGTGGTGGGTCCACGGGGTGGGTTGGGGTAGGTGCCGGTTGGCGTTGAGTGCGTGTACCGCGCACGAGAGTGCGTGTACCAGTGGGCGGGTGCGTGCGTGTAGTGCGTGTGTGTGTGCGCGCGCGGGAGGGAGTTGGTGAGGGTAGGGTGGAGTGTGGGGATTGGGCCAGGGGGTGGGGCCAGGCGGGGGCGGTCGGGCAGGTGGGTGGGAGATGGTGGTGGGATGCGCGCCCAGGTGGCGGCGGCTGGGAGGGAAAAGGAGGGAGGAGGGGTAGGTGGCTGGGGTGGTTAGCTAGGGTTAGGATAGGTTAGATTTTGGGTGTTTTTATTGGGGGTGGCCGGCTGGACCGTTTTGGGCCTGGTTCGGCTGCCCCCTAAAAATAATATAAATATTTTAATATTTAAAACGGGGCTTTTGCAAACCGTATTTAGACAAACCAAAATATTCCGGAGGCCCGGGTTTTGTATTTGAATAAAGGCTAGGTATTTAGAATACAGAAATAGGGTTTTTTGAAAATAGTTTTAGACAACAAATGCATGATGATGACGATGGTCAAATGCAATGTGGCATGATGACATGAGCATGCGGTCATGATGATGCAATGCACAGAACACAATGATTTTCTAGTAGTGGTTTTAGCGGGGCGCCACAAATATCCACCTCAAGCTCAACCCTGAAAAATGTGATTTCGGGGTTTCCTGGTGGGAAGCTACTTGGTTTCTTGGTTTCTCACCGGGGCATCGAGGCTAAACCCGACAAGATCAAGGACATCGACCAAATGGAAGCTCTCAAGCGTGTCAAGGATGTGCCACGTCTTAACAGGTGCATTACAACCGTATGACGCTTCATATCCTGGCTAGGGGAGAGGGCCCTTCCTTTCTTCAAGCTCTTGAAGAAGTCGGGGCTCATAGAATTGACCCTGAAGGTGGAGGATGCATTTCAAGATCTAAAGCGCTACTTCACCTCCGCTCTAGTGCTAGTGGTTCCCCACCTCGATGTCGAAAATCAATACACGACAAACGCTTAAGGGTCTGATGACGCCTAGAGATCATTTTGGCTTTATTGGTGACATAGGTATGCCCAACGGCCACCCGACTACATCCTATCTGTTGCAGCCCAACAGAAGGACCACTTGATGACCTGCCAAGGTCCATGGTGCCCATGCCGGTTCGGCTGGTATGAAGCCCATATGGATACAGACTCTAAGTGCATAACAAAAGGAAATCTCAGGACTTGAGTTCCAATCCAACTTGTAACCTACTCGTATTGGTACCTAAGACCTAGCCTCCCCATATATAAAGGATAGGAGGGTCCAACGAGGGGAGCGACCCCCACGATAGACAATAGATCTAGACACAACACAATAGAACACAACGCTAGTAGCATACATCAGATCCAATCTATGCATCCACCACCGTCTCAGCGACATTGTAACCTTCAGTTTCTCCATTAATCAAGAGCAGACAAGCTGGAGTAGGGTTTTCCTCTCGAGGCATGAACCTGGGTAAACCTCGTGTCCCCGTGTTGCTTGTCTGTTATCCGACGAAGTCTCTAGTGCGCGGCTCTTTCCTAAAACCCAAGTCCATAACAATGGGCATTATGTTAATCCCACGTCAATTGGCACCGTCTATGGGAAGTATGTGCGCTAATCTTGAAACTTCAGCGGCTCCAACCTCTGCAAGCTACGAATCGTCATCCGAGAGAGATCCCTCACCATCAATGGCGGCCAGATCGCATCTGGCGTTTCATCCACGTCATTGCGGTTAACTCCCTATTCACCAAACAACTCGACAATTGGGGACGGCTAGATCCGTTTCGGCTCGGTCGACATCTTTTTGCAAGCATCGAACTCCGAGATCAAGAAGACTATTTCTACTCTAGCACAAACTGTTTTGAATCTGCTGCAGATGGTTTCAACTCTGCAGATGAACTACGAATCATTCCCTGTGACATAATACGTGGAGCTAAAACTCTATCAAGGTCGAGCGCAATGGTCCATCAAAGCAAATTCACATGGAATCAAGGAGTTTGTCGCCAAGTACTTTTCGATTGGGATGTCCAGCGTTTCCATGGAAGGACCAGTGACATACATGCATGGATTCTGAGGCCAGAAGCCCACGTATGTGAGATCATTCTCAAAATAAAAGAGTCCTATAGCCACGACCTGGGAATTTTCATCGATATTTGAGGCATACAGCGGCTGTCAAATTTTCGAGTTGTTTTTCTACTGGGTGTCAAATCGCTTCAGACTGACAAAATTTTGATCTTATATTGATATCATACGGGCATCGTGTTTCCATGTGGAGAATCTATTATAGAAAAAAGGAAGGGCAGCTAATACGCGGCTGCTAGCCCGATCAGAATCGGAAGAAAAGAAAAAATCCGGGCAAAGGATCTTACTATCTGGTGTGGGCAAGGATAAAAAAATAAGAAAAGTAAAGCGGCAGGTTTCAAGGGTAGGGACGCGAGGACCATAACGAAACCCTCCGACACGCTGCTCTCGGGAGGGGCGGCACGGGCGGAAACCCAAGCCGCCGCCACCCCCGACTTCTCCTTCCGCACCTCCTCCGCTGCCACCGGAAGATGCCGGCGGGCTAAGCCTGGCCAGCCGACGATGGTGGCGGGGCTGCTTCCTCGCGTGGTTGCCTATTCCCCGCAGGAAGTCCCTTGGGCGCTCGATGGTTGTTGCCCCGACGGCAATCTGATGGCGGCGGGGTCTGGAAGCCGGGGCGGCGGCCTCGGGATTTGATGGTGGTTCTTCCTCGATGGATGGTGGTGCGGGTCACATCTGCTGGCAGAGGCTCGGTCCTAGGATTTCTCTCACGCCAAGACGAAGATCTGCCTTCAGCCTGTTTCCATAGATCTGGTGGCAGTGTCGTGTTCCGGAAGGCTCCACCGGCGAATTCCCATGGGCGATTCATGTCTAGAGATTGCTGGAACGGATGAGATTTGGTCGCGCGCAACCGTCGTTTTTCTGACCGTTTGGTTTCAGAGGAAGTGAGGTGAAGCTCTGCAGTCTGTTGCCATCATGGAACATGTCTTTAGTTCCATGGTGAAATCAGTGTGCGGAGAATGTCATGGAAGCCAAGATTGGTGGACTAGCTATGGTGGCTCGAGAACTCGTGGTGATGAGGAATTGGCTTGGTGATTCGTGAATTGTAGCAACGGCACCGGAAAGTGGGGGCAGTAGCACAGGAGGAGTTCACAGTCTTACCTTGGAGGGTGAAAATCCAAGGTCTGGCCATAATTGGTTGTGCCTGGCAATGACCGTGTTGAAGGCATTGTTTTGTGAGCGAAGACTTTCTCTAGGGTGAAAACCTATGATCTTTGATCGGG
This sequence comes from Avena sativa, assembly GCA_916181665.1. Lineage (NCBI taxonomy): Eukaryota > Viridiplantae > Streptophyta > Magnoliopsida > Poales > Poaceae > Avena > Avena sativa. Next base: position 532,861,514 of record OV702292.1, on the reverse strand, counting down.
CAATGACGGTGCTTGTGCTCTGTTTCCTTCTTGAAGGCATCACTATTGGAGATGTTGGACTTCTGGTGTTGTTCTGGTGGGGTTAGTGTCGCTGCTACTAAGGATCTAATCGCTGTAGCGGGACTTTTCTTTTTTGTAATTCTTCTTCCTTTTTTCGGCTGTGTGCATCTGTATTGCCAATAGGATATGCGTTGTTGCAGAGGCTGGGTGTAATTGGTATCCATGTGATATTAATATATGCTCATTTCCAAAAAAAAAGATAAAAAATTTAGTTATATCACTCGGCTACTTCATCTTCACTATCGACACATTCGGACTACTTCGCCAACCTCGACTCCACATCTGTTGCGTCTACTCCATCAACCGTGTTTACTCTACACTCGGAGGCTCGTTCGACTGTGGCGATTTACTACGATATTTGGTTTCGACAAACTACAGCTGCCATCGGTTCCGACGACCCGCTGTCGCATCGACTCCGGTTAGCCGCATCTTCTCTCGAACACCGCCTCGACTACATCGACTACACACTCGGGGCTCTGCCGACTCCACCAACAACACAATAGGACACAACACCAATATCATACGTCAGATCGAATCTGCGCATCCACCACCATACCGGCACACTAGTAGAAACAAGGCCTTTTGCCCCGGTTTGTAAGGGTTTAGTCCCAGTTGTCCAACCGGGACAGGGCAATCTGGACTAAAGCCCCAAACCTATAGTCCCGTATGGGCTGCAAACAGGGCCTTGGATTGCTTGTATCTAATCCTTTGGTAGAAGATGGTACCGCAACCATTCGATCTAATTTAAAAGAATGAGTCAACATATATGAAAGAAACTAAACACAATTGATGGTAATAAAACAAATTTCTAAATATTGTTTACATACTTGAAGTTGTTCTAAGTTTCTGCCCTTCTCACAGGTCGTGTGACGAATGAACTCGCACACATAGTATCCACATAAGTTATTTCCGTCTGCTTGCCTCAGACACTTTACGAGAACAAAGTTCAATCAAAATAATAATAATTAAGCATGATAATGGTATCAAAACTAGAATCAAAGAGATGCACAGATCTAGCTAGTAGTACTTACATTTAGTGGTTTAAATGTAAGCTTCTCTTTTCAGGCACCCTTAGCCTTGTTGGTGAATCGTTTCCAAGCGCTGCCCGGCAAAGAAAATGAATAAAATGAGTTATTAATTACTTGATATCAGTAAATGAACGAAAGTTGTTGATATAGTGTTATAATGACTGAAATTACCGCTGGAGCATATCCTGCATGGGGACCCACTTCTCAAGGGGTTTACATTTAGAGTCCATGACTTATACTACTTCATTGTCAGGTTGAATGATTAGCAGAATATAATGGAATATGCGCATGCATAACTCATCAATTATACACATAACATCGAGTAAGCGAAATAGAATGTGTACAAGACAATAACACTCACTCGAAGTTGTAAGGTAATAATATTTCCCTTTTGGTTTCTTGAGACCTTAGAGCCATTACAATTTTATCCTCTATGTCCTTGGGATTAAGTTTCACAGTATGTTCATGAACCTAATATGGGTCAATGAACCCAATGTCATAGATCTACCCTCTTCTGCATTCGAGAATCTTCAGTATGCATAATATAGTGAGTATGATTATACATGCGATATAAACGAGGTGAGCTAACTAGAGACTTAATTATTAGAGAAATAATACTTACAGAAAGTTGGCACTGACGATCGATTTGTCGAGGGCGTCTTGATTGAAAAACTGATGTAGTTCAGGAAATTCAATCAGTATCTGGGCATCTCCATACCCGTAATGCTCGTTTCGAACTCCGATCACTATTCAGTTTGCCCCTTCCTTTGTTGCTTTAATGTACCAATTATGCAATCTTCACATTTTTGTTGGTAGATACTTGGCGTCCTCAGGTCTGACGAGAGGTTTCCCGTACTCGTATTTGTATGCTTCCTCAGCCACGGGGAAATCTAACTCCTGTGTTCGTCCCTCGTGTTCCTTGTTCCCAAGGGCGAGTGCGAGCTCGTCATTCTCTCTATCGGGAACGAACTCCCCATCTTCAACAACCTTTACTACATTTCTAATGCCTTCGATGGGTATGGGAGTTTCTTTATGTCATATGTTATATATGCACTTCCCTTCTGAGTCCAATGTGCCCCCATGCCCGTAAAACCAATTCCTTACCCGTTCGATCCAATTGTATGGCTCTGGGGTGATCCCTTTAGCAATCAGCTCGGACTCACATTTCTCCCACTTAGGCTTGCTAGCCTTGTAGCCACCTTACCCCATAGTATGGTGATATTTCTTTTTAGCAGCATTTTGCTTATTCGTTTCAGACATTTTCTTAGCTGGCGCCGATGTCTTGTACGCCACAAAATCAGCCCAATAGTTTTTTATCTTCTCATACACTCTAGTAGTGAAATCCGGAGTCTTCTCTTTCACGACAAAGTCAGGGTGAAATCTTTTGTTTCAGTTGTTGAATTGCTTGGGTCATCTTCTTAAGAGCCCACTCCTTGACTTTTTGCTCCATGTGGTTCTGTAGTTCCTCCTGAGTTGGAATCTCCTCATCTGCATCGTAGTCATCTAGATCCACCTCTAACATCGGTAGGGTGAAATTAACCATGAGCTTTTTCCAAAGAGTGTCTTTGGCTAAGTCACTGACATATAGAGACTCTGGATCCTTTGACGACCTATTCCATTCTCGGACGGTGATCGGGATGTAGTCCCTAACAATAACTCCACATTGCCTTATAAATTTATTTGTAGCATCAATGGGAGCCTTCGGTTTGCCGTCTAGAGCCACTTCTTCGATCCTGTACCTTTCATGGTCTCCCAACTTTTTGGCTGGGCCTCGTTTATTCTTTGCATAAATTTGGTCGATCAGGAGGGCTAAAATAAGAAAGAGCGTTAATATTTATGTATATAGACAATAGAGGCTTAATTAATTAATATATATATATATATATATATGCACCTCGCCGACTTCTCTCTCACCGGCTTCTGCCTCACCGGAGCCGTCTGTTCGGTCGAAACCAGGATCTCCCTCACCGGAGTTGTTCAGATATAGTGAGATGACATCGTTATCGATATATCCTCCCTCGTTGATCATATCCTGAAGAGCCATTTCCTTTTGTTCATCTCTGGGTTCCATATTTCTGCAAAAGGGGAAAGCGGATGAGTCGAAGCGGCCAAGCGAGAATGTTAGGTAGGCAAGATTTGACGTGCTAGGAATATAAACCGTAATTCGAAGAAACCCTAATATATGGCACGTGTTGCCGCATCCGTCCATCATCCCTATATGGCGCGCGTTGCCGTGCCCGTCCATCGTCCCTATATGGTGCGTGTTGCCGCCCTCGTCCCTAACCTCAAACGCCAGCTGGGTTGTGTAACTCCAATGCTCATAAGCAATAACGGGGAGGGTTTGGTAAAAAGTTAGACCCGCCAAGTCTAACGGGGTGGGTTTGGTAGTGGCAAACCCAAACCCGCAGACCCTCTTTAAGACCTAATCATATCCCTAATAATCCTATGCCTAACCACACGTCCCACGCGGCCACGCACGCACACAACACATATCACATGCACGTGATGCAATATGGAGTTCTAGAAACAACACATGCATGCACGCGTCCATTTTCACCAACTACATCCGCATGCGCTAGCGTCCCTCCCATCTCACGTGCTGGCGGGTACCCGTTGGGGCCCCGAACCTGGCCGGGTCAGGGGTCTGGTAAAATATGAGACCTGACTAATTAAACGAGGCGGGTATGGGGGCCCGGACCCGGCCCCAAACCCGGCGGGTGCCATCCCTACTACTACTACTACTACTAGTACTACTACTACTACTTATTACTACTACTACAAATAATATTAAAAATACTACTAATACTAATAAACACATAATTATAAAGACAAATACTAAAAATACTAATTAAACGGGGTGGGTATGGGGGGGTCGGACCCAGCCCCAAACCCGGCGGGCGCATCCCTACTACTACTACTACTACTTCTACTACTACTACTACTACTACAAATAATATTACAAATACTACTACTAATAATAAACACATAATAATAAAGACAAATACTAAAAATACTAATAAACACATAATAATAAAAAAGACATAAAAAGAAAAAAATCACGGCCCCCCTGTGCTCGCGCCAGCCGGCTCCCCTGAGCCACCGTCTCTGCAGACGTGCCGCCCCGCGCCCTACTGGTCAAGGGAAAGCGTCGCCGCCGCTGGCCGTTCTCTGCTCGCGCCGTTGCTCGCGCCGCTGCCCCTGCTCGCCCAGCGACCGCCAAACCGCCATGCGTACGGGACTCGAGAGGGAGGGAGAGGGGTCGGGCGCACCTGGGACACGGTCACGGTCGGCGGCAGTGCAGCGTATACGATGGCGACGACGCATGCTACAGGTCCTCCTGGCAGCGGCGGCGACCTGCAGAGAGTGTAAGAGAGATTGGGGAAGGGAGAGGAACAACGCATGGTTATAAAGGGGATGGCCTTTCGTCTTGGTTGGATCCACCAACCAGGATGAAAAGTCCATACGTCCCGGTTGGTAGCTCCATCCGGGACAAAAGGCCAGAGCATACGTCCCGGTTGGAGCCACCAACCGAGACGTATGATGGTCACCGTAGGGGCGCGCGCAGAGGACCTTTAGTCCCGGTTGGTGGCTAAAAGTCTTTTTTTAAAAGTGTTTCAAACTTTTTAGATGTTCCTGCCTTATTTCTTATTTCTTATTTAGGTGTTCACATTTGAAATGATTTGAAGTTGAAAAAACTTTCTGTCTTATAAAATAATTATTCAAACTATTAAATTTGAAATGGTTTAAATTTGAATTCAAAAACACTTTTAACATGAAAAGTGTTTTAATTTGAATAACTAATGCAGAACCATTCTCTGTTTCCTAAAATAATTGTTCAAACTATTTTCCATTTAGCCATTTTCAAATAAAAATGCATTACATAATGAAAATAGTGGATCTCTCGACAATCTTGGATACACAAACGAATCATTCATCCTAGCCAATGGATTTAGTCATAATCATGTCTAGCCCTATAGTACACAGCTTCAGGGTCATCTTCCGAATCATCTTCGTTGCCGTCGCTATGGCATATTTCGGGGATCCTCGCCCCTTCCCCGGCTTGTGTTGTGTGACACCCCCGGGATTAAGGCTAGACAAATCCCAGACCTCCGTCTGACATAAGCCTAACCTAAATCTCAGAAGCATACAGAGAAAGAATCTGTAACATTACATTGACCCTCTGACACAAAAACTATTACAGCAAGCTCATAACTGAGCGAAGAAGCAAATTATTACAAGCATAGGTCACTGACCACAAACATCAAACAACGGAAGGCAAATTATGCTATTAAGTATAGCAAACTTAACAAATGGCCTAAGAGGCCTGAAGCATAACGATGACGTCCCATTCCATAGATTCTAGGCTGCCGACCGGGAATCCCAAACTACTCGTCGATGTTGATGCCATAACGAACTCATCTTCTATGGTAACACTTACCTGCTGCAAAAGTATCAACAAAGAAAGGCTGAGTGCAGGGTGTACTCCGCAAGACTTATGGCTGGTGGAGCTATTTTGTGTAAAGCTATCTTTGTTTGTAAAACAAGAGGGAGGAGAAAAAGCTCGCCCAAATAGATCATTTTAAAAGGGGATAAGAAAGCGATATCTCTAACATTGATCATCTCTTGATATCCAACAAAACATCATTAGTTGAACCTACCATCTAGAATCACCCCCTCGATCCCTGAGGAAGCATCCTTAAGCACACTTTACTTGCCAAGTTTTATGATTAGGTTATTCATCTCTATGATCTTTGAATTCGGTCACCAAGTTGTCCATAACTGTGGACACAGCTTTTTGAAAAGATTTAACCCTGTAGGGGTGTACAACTTTACCCACACGCGCCGACCAAATCTTAGCGTCACTTGACACACCTCCTTGGTGTGCTGACAGAGGGTGGTCGACCAAAACCTTTCCCTTGCTTTTGCCTAATCCATGAGTCACCCAGAAGGGCTCCCTGCTGCGGCAGCTGGCCGTACTCTAAGGAGGTCCTCGACTCTGTGTACCGGGATCTAGTTTTAGTGCCGTGCACCCTTCACCCGACCACGTCTATATGATGCACCATCTTTAACCCATCCAAATGTGCAGATGCCAAATCCAAATCTCAAACTATGGACTCGTGGATCAAACTAGACAAGTTGGGGTCAAGGGGGTCCCCATAAACCCCTATGTGGTTGCACGCTCGGTCTTGGTCCAAAGGATAGAACTCGGGTCCTAGTGGTGGCAAGTATAGGACTACAAAAACCACAACCCTCGTGCCCTCCCATACGAGCCTTGGCATGTTTAACATTCATCTCTGATCATACCACATTCTCGTGTCCAACTAGGTTCATTCGTAGCTCTGATTCATCAACTGGATGGACCAGCGGTAACAGCTAAGCATGGCTAAGCGCAACAAATAAAAATAGCTCTAGCGAAGCTCATAAGCCAAACCCTAGTTATGCTAGGAGAAGTGGATCAGGGAATATAGGCTACAAAGGAAAGATGCATCATATATGATTACTCTATCTATCGATAAAAGACTTTAGAATCGTATGCGCATGGGAAGAATGAAATACTTTGAAAGCATGTGATTTTATCGTGTGTGGGGCTATGCTTGCCTTTGCCTGTTGATACTCGGATATAGATCTTCATGAGCCTTGTTCTTGACTTGATTATAGTTGACCAAGTATTGTCGTCGATCTTCGATGGTGTTAACCTCGGTCTTCGATCTCGGAGTCGGTTTTATATTCTACCAGGAAGAACCAAACAGCGGAAAGAAAGGGGAAACAACAATCAACACATGGTATCGATGCAATGCGCAAACAAGAATGATGATATGACAAGTTAATTTGAATTGGAATAAAACCCTAAGGCATGCTTGGCAATTTAAGCGGGTTTCGAGAGGTACAAACCCTAGAATAGGGGGAACCTTGGAGTCACCTACGGGGTTCAATTGGTTGTTCTAATTAAACTTTCATTTAAAGTTGTTGAACAATGCAGGATTTTGATGCTATTGTGTATATCTCTTTTTTGAACATTTTGATATATTATACATATTTTTCTGATTTAAAATTAATTAGATATGAATTTTCTAGTTTTTATTCAATTTATAGAATTATTTAAACCATTTCTGAAAATATTAACCAACCCAGAAACTTTTTACACCGGGGCGACCCTAGCCATGCTGACCCGCGCGCTGCTGGCATCATGCTGAGGACAGCGTTGAGCTGCAGATCGTCAATAGAATCGGCGGCTAGGGGGCTTGTGGGACGACGCGGAGACGTGCGTTCGATGCAGCGCGACAAGGGTATCAAAAATAGGGCGGCGCCGCTGGGTATTGGCAACCAGAGGAGCCCTGCCGACCATGTCCGTGATGGAGGGTGGCGGTGCACGGTGCAGGCACAACAGAGGATGCGGGGGAGATGGTGGGGTGGTTCAGGAGGACGGTAAGCTTGCTATGATGTCATTAGTGTAGACGGCGAGGCTGGAGGTGGTCGGAGGCGGGAGCAAGGACGACAAAGCACCACGTCGGACTTCAGAAAGAAGAGGTCGATGCGGCAGAATTCGAGCGCGCCTCGGTGATTCCTGCGGTAGGCAAGACCATGGCAATGATGCGGTGCCGTTGGCAGTCTCAGACAGCGCGTGGGAGACTGGGAGCGAGCTCTAGCTCGAGGCCAGGGCGGCTAGGGTTCAGCTAGAAGGGAAAACACGAGAGGGAGTCATATGAGAGGGAAGGAGATGATAGGGACGAGGCAGGGGGTCGAGACGGCCTTATCTCCTCCTACATGATGGCAGCGGGCATCACGGCATGGCCGGTGTCATCGGGCGACAGAGGCGGCGATAGCCAGCTGCTTTACTACAGCGAGGAAGACGACGAACGGGAGGGGCTGAAGGGGTATTGGGCATGGGCTACAGGAGACGCGCTGAGCGGAAGGTAGGCGCGGGGATAGCTGGTCCGGCCTGTTGCGGGTCAGGCTTTATATTTTTTTAGCAAAACCTTTTTCTTTTTCTAGATGTCCTTTCTCTTTGTATTTCAAATCTTTTCCTGTTTTTGAATAATTTCCAAAATACTAGAGCTTTGTAAATCCAAAATAATGTAGGGCCCCTTTATATGGTTTGGGGCTCCACACTTTTGATCTTTTAAAAATACAAAACCTATTTTGAATTTCTTTTAAATAAGGGAGGGAAAACTAGGGCTTAGGGTTTTGTTTGTATTATTTTCTTGCATACATTTTAATATGATTAGATGATGTTAATCAATGCACAAACAACCTTAATTATTATTTGTAGAACTAGGGGTGTTACAGTTCTATCCCCCTTAACAGAATCTCGTCCCGAGATTCCTAGGTAGGAAGATAGAAGGAACAGGGTTACACTAGGCTTCAACGATCTTCCCGAAGAGGTTGTTCTATGCCACCATTATTGAATGAATGATGCGCTTCATTTCTTCGAGGTAGATGCACACACTAAGGGAGAGAGGGAAAAACTCAAAACCACGAAGAGAGTATCTCATGGTTAACTCATGGATAGATGTTTCATAACATCTCTGGAGCTAGCTGACATGAAACACATCAAGGTAAAGGAGGAAATAAAAGGAGATGGTTTCAAGGTGGTAGATATCTGGTCTTCATAAGGATTGAGACCATGGAGCTTGAGAAGAGTTTGAGCTTCTGAAAAGGAGAGCGTACAACGGAAAGAACATGACCATAGACTTCAAAAGATGAAACTCTACTAGACGGCTTAAGTAGAGCTTCCAGGGATACAGAGATACGGATAACCAAACAGTTGAACTATTTTTGATACAGAAGGATCACTCTTCATTCAACATAAGGTCAAGACAAAAAAGGTTGTTTTGGTGGAGAGGACTCATAAGAGTCACAAAGAACATGTAGCAAGAGAAACTTTTGATTATTGAAATCATGTTAGAGGGATCGAAGGAAACCCTTTATTCATCCAGGATTATGAAAATCTTTGCCAGAGATCATGATATCACTTTACACCACTAAGATGAATATATAAGAAGATTCCTGATGACATGTGGAAAAAGAAACTTCATTCTCAGACTTCAATTACTTGGCAAAACAAAATGCCTGCCAACATAAAAGGGTCTAGAGGATCAAACGAGAGACATTTAGCAACTCTACCACTACAAGAAAATTTTCCTTCCGCAACGAATTAGCCCGACGATCGTCGTAGAAGGCGCGTCTTCCGCGACGAAATTCTCGGCTCGACCGTGGCTGATGGAAAACTCTTTTTTTCCGGTTTCGCAGCCCTCTACTATGACGGATCTGCTAAAAACATGAAGGAAGCTCGGCCAGCGCGTGGCAGAAGCATGATTTTCGTTTCCTCGCGCGATGTTGACTCGCTGAAGTCTTTTGAGGTGTGTGTGTCCAGGACATTAGTGTCTCTAGCGGACCATACTTTTCGGTCGCGCATCCCTGATTTGAACTTGATAACGTACCTCGAGGCGTCTGTCGTTTAGTCAGGCTGCTAGGTCCCACATGTCAGCCTCTCATTAGAAGGATCGTGTGTATGATGAATTTTTTTTCCTTCACTCGCGCTACCCTATTCCGAAGTTGATAGCGCTGCTCTATGCATCTACCATCTAATCAACCTCCTAGGACCCACATGTCATTCTCTCATTAGAAGAAACGTGTGTATGATGGAATTTTTTCCTTTGCTGGCGCTACCCCATTCTGACTTGATTGCGCTGCTCGACGCATCTACCGTTTAACCAACCTCCTGAGCCCCACATGTCATCCTCTCATTAGAAGAAACGTGTGTATGATGGATTTTTTTCCTTCGCTCGCGCTACCCTGTTCCGAACATGATAGCGATGTTCGATACATCTACCGTTTAATCACGATGTTGGGCCCCACATGTCATCCTCTCATTAAAACAAACGTATTTATAATGGATTTTTTACCCTCTATAGTGCCTTCGTGTTCTGAACTTGATAGATTTTATCGCTGCATCAGTCGTTTACTTAGGCTGGTGGGTCCCTTATGTAAGCCTCACATTAGAAGAATCGTGGGTTCGCTGGAATTTGTTTCTTCTCTAGCGCTACCCTGTTCTGAACTAGATAGCATTGCTCGACGAATCTGCCGTTTACTCACGCTCTAGGATCCCCCATTTCAGCCTCTCATTAAGGGAAACGTGTACATGCTGAACTTTTTTCTCGCTCGCGCCTCCCTATTTCGAACTAGCTACGTTGCTCGATGCAGCATCTGTATAAGATCGCGCTGCTGGGTCCCACATATCAGCCTCTCTCTAAATGAAACGTGCGTATGATGGACTTTTTTTTGGCCATGTCTACTATTTTGACCTTGGCAACTTGTTGGGTCCTAGATGTCAGCCACCTCTGTACAGGAAGCATGTCTATGCTAGGTCCCAGCTGACAGCCTCTATTTGAAAGAAACGTGTGTATGTTGGACTATTTTTTCGGGTCCCAGATGTCAGCCTCAGAGTACGAAAAATTCTCATAAAGGCCGAATTAAAAAGAATCTGGGCTAAACTCGGGGTGGATGCCCTATTCATCATGGCTTATATTCTGTGGGCTCACTCCTAAGTTGAATGGGCTATGGTCTGTGGCCACAAGACCACGAAAAGGCCGAATTAGAATGTATTGGGCTATGCTTGGGGCTGATAGGCTAATTTCATAGGCTATGCATGGGTCTGCTGGGTCCGACATGTCAGCTTCTCCGTAAGTGCAATGTGTGTATGATGGACTTTTTTCGGCCGCGTCCACTGTTTTCACCGTGGAAGCCATGTATGGTCTTACTGCTGGGGCCCTTATGTTAGCCTCTCTAGCATGTTCTGGCTTGTGGGTCCCAGATGTAGCCTTGTATGTTCTGTCTGGTGGGTCCCTTATGCGAGCCTCTCTGTACAAATATTTAAACTTTGTTTCGAACCCACCCTCAAAACAAACTCTAGGGACACTGCATGCTGGTGGGTCTGTGACACCAGCCTCTCCGTAATGCGATATTGCTAGAAGAAAAAAAATGTAAATCCAAGATATGATTCAAACAAAAGACCTTCAAATCAAATAAACGTAAACTGATTGTGTTGCCAATACAACAAAGATATTTATAGAATAAATATCATTAAAATTTTATTAGTACTACAATTTATGTATTAGTCTTCTTAAAAATATTTTGGGTGTCTATGTTTATCTCTTTTAAAATATAAAGAGGCAGCGCTCCTGGCATCTCAATTTATAAAATACCACAATGGAGTATTTTCTTAAAAACATGGGTACGTAGAGTTTTTTTATTTTTAGAGGTGGGGGGAATGCCCAAAATGCCGAATTAAAAAGAGTTTGGCTATTCTACATAGGCTGCTCTACGTGGGTTCTACTCTGTATGGAAGGCTCCATGTGCTTCATTCTCAAATTTTAGTGGGATGTGCTCAGCAGTCCCCTAACCCCTAAAAGGATGAGTTAATATGTTCTCGGATATGGTCCATGGGGTCCTTTCGCAAATTTCACTAGCCTATGGTCAGCAGTCCCTGACCCTGAAAAGACCGAATAAAAATGTTCTGGGCTAAAGAGGGGACGAATGAGCTACTAGATATCTTCTCCTGGTTAATAAAAATTGCATTGTGATATGCTCAGCCGGATTCGAAACAGAGACCTCAAAGAGGGAGGGGAAAACGATAATTCTTTTTGGCAGCCATTCATGTCAAAATTCAGCAGTACAGAATAAGGTAAAAAAATTATCAACAGATTCGAAATTCATATTCATGAGCACTTGACCAATTCAATAGCCTTTCAAAAGTGACCAATTCAGCAATACAGACAATAAAATACAATAGCAGTACAGAGAGAACCAGCTTTTTTAGCTCTAAAAACCTTGTTGCGTGATCAGTTTGTCCTTTTCACCAAACACACTCGACCATTGGAGCAAGAAAAACTGACAATCAAGTATGCTTTGAGTACCTTCTTCTAGCATCAATGCCTGTGTGACCCCCGTATGCAACCCAAAATTCCCAAGTCTCATCTAGATTGTGACACGACCATGTTTCAAAAGAAAAGCAAGACTATCCATTGCCCTCGATTTAAACAAGTACCAGTACATCAATATTAGTTCCACAAAATGCTTTAGTAATAGTAATGACAAAACATTTGAGAGATTCAGTAGCTTTCTTGCTTGAAATTCAATAGCAGTACAGAGATAATAAGTTCTTGTTCTATCTCAAAAAACCTTGGCGCATGATCAGTTTGCCTTGTTCTCCGAATAGGCTCGATCATAGGATTCTCCCCCGCGATTGATGCATATTGAGTAACGCAGGCCGGTAATATGAGATGGTTCACTGCAGAACATAAAGGAATATTTTTTCCTCCGGATGATGCCCGACACCTCCCAGCTCCCATGCGTGGAGGAACTGCAGATTGTACGGGTCCAAAACCCTAGCTCTATTGTCGGGTAATAGACAGCGATCAACACATTGTACAAGGGCGACGAGCATACATCCGGCCTGATGCACACGACGGATCCGCTGATGTCGCCCGACTCATGCATGTTGAATAGCAGAGCAAACACCGTACCATCGTCCCCTGATCCGATCTTCTCTACTCTCGATGAGCGCGGTGCCAATAGCGGCTGAGAGATGTACCTGGAGTTTCTAAAGGAAGTAAGATTTAGCGGACTAAATTGGAGCATGCTAAATATTATAATAAAAAAATGATAAAGTAAATATGAGTAACCTAACTTCGATAAAACATACATAGTACTCCCTCCATTTCAAATATAAGATATTTTAGCTTTTGTGAAACGAGTGTATCTAGACCCCTTTTAGTATATGGGTTCACTCTGAACTACACACTAAAAAGAGTCTAGATAAACTCGTTTCACAAAAGCTTTCCTACTTGAAATTCAATAGCAGTATAAAGAGAATTAGTTCTTGTTCCAGCTCAAAAAAGGACTCGGTCATTGGAGTAAGAAAAACTGACAATCAAGTGACAATGCCTATGTGACCCCCCATATGCAACCAAAATGCCCAAGACTCATCTAAATAATTGTGACAATGCTAACTTTCAAAAGAAAAGCAAGACAAACTGCTGCACTTGATCTAAACAATTAACAGTACAACACTATTAGTTAAACAAAATATTTCAGTAATAGCGATGACAGAATAAAGGCAATGCAAGACCATCTCCTGTCCTTGGCCTAAACAAGTACTACCAGTACCGGTATATTGTAACACCGCAAAACTTATAATCAAGATTATCAAGTTCTAATCACCCCAATTTAGGGTTAACAAAAACTTTTATTAAGAAAATGAATATGAATGCATGTGTGTTTGCATTAGTATAGAATTGAGTGTATATGCCATGCTTGATTGTTTTGAATGATGTGAAATGGTTTAAAGATGAATGCTACATCATCTAGACCATTTCCAAGAAAAATCAAAAGAAGAAGAAATAAAAAATGAATAAATAAACCAAATGGTCATTTTGACAAAAATAAACCACTAGGCCACTTTGTGTGTTCCTAGAAGAGAAATCTTAACAAAAACAATTCTTCTTATTTTCACCCCTTGCTAGACCAAGTAAAAGTGTATCAAGGTCCACTTTGTTGGGTTCGCAGCATAGAAAACAAAAAAATTCCTACGATGGGAACTATACGCCAAGATCTATCTACTAGATACAAGCAACGGGTGGATATACATCCATAGAGAACTTACCCTCGAAGATAACAAAGCTTTGTTAACGAGTTGGAACTCGTGGATGATGTGGTCGTACACTTGCCGATCTCAAGATCGTGATGCAGTCCTTCAGGTCTAGCAGCTCCAGCACCATCAGGTCCAGCGCCATCAAGTCCAGCACCGCAAAGTAGCGGTGCAACCGTGATCACACACACATTCGGTCCACCGAAAAACCTCCGCCTCCTCGCTCCAGCGATGCAGCGGAAGCAGCAACTCCTTTCCAGATAAAGCCACTGGGAACATGTATCTCGCTAATCCGAGACCATGGGGAATAACTAGAGGGAGAAGAGAACCTTCACGAGGAGGTGGTGCAAGATGAGAGGAGGGAGTGGGGGGCCTTTTATAGGGAGAGGGGGGAAAGCCCCTCACCATGGCCGGTGGCCAAGGGAGGTGCCCCCACCTCTTCCATATTCATGTGGGTGGAGCTCCCACTCACATTATTAGCCTCCCACTCATAGTTCCACTCACCTCCATTAAATTTGCACTAAATTTAATGCAAGTTCTCATTAAATAAAACACATTTAGTTATTTTATTCAGAATTTTGTTAATTACTTTAATTAACAAACATTCACACAAAACTCCCTGCAACATTTCAATATCACATGTAGAACCAGTTTCAGCAATTTCATCCGAAACAATTCTGGTTTCCATCGAAAAGATTCCAGCGCTTACTTAAATATTTATCTGAAACATATTTGCTCCTAAATGGTGTCGGTATCCCTTAAGTGTGTCACCCTATGGTTCGAGAATAATGCAGACATGATCGAGACCCCTCTCTGATCAATAATCAGCAGCGGGGCCTGGAGATCCGTACTAACTCCCACATATTCAACGATGACCTTGTGATCGTGTGAACCTTTAATGTCGTAACTAAATCCCTTTGTCTCGCGATATATTACATGTCCGAGATTCGATCATTGGCATCCAAATACCTAGTTTGATCTTGTTACCTACATGCACCCTTTTCTCGTTCCCATGATATAACATTCTAGTGATCACATCACTTGCTTGCAAGCTATTTCAATGTGATATCACCGAGAGGGCCCAGAGTATATCTATCCATCATCGGGATGGAGAAATCCCACTCTTGATCCATGAGCCTCAACATAACACCTTCGTAGCACTGAACCCACCTTTATAGTCACCCTGTTATGGTGTGACGTTTGATGTTATCAAGATACTCTTCCGGTGTTAGCAATTAACATGATCTCATGGTCTAAGGACTAAGATTACTTTGTATGATGTTATAGCAATATAAACATAATGACTCTGATCGTAATGCTATACTTCAGATGAATGTTCATCACATCATTCCACAAATGTTGTGACCTCGTTATTAACAACATCCAATGTCCATGATCAGGAAACCTTGATCATCTTGTTATTCAACGAGCTAGTTTGTACGAGAGGCATTACTAGGAACTTTTTATTTTGTTTATTCAACACACATGTACTAACGTTTCCAATTAATACAATTATAGCATGCAAAATAAACATTTATCATAAACATGGAATAAGATAATAACCACTTTATTATTGCTTCTCGGGCATATTCCCTTCACACTTTACAAACTTACAAAAACATCTTGCAGATCAAATTAAAGGACAGTTGAAAATTGAATCTATTTCATATGTTAAGATCACACTTTTTCAAAAACCTACCAAATCAATTCCCCTTGACAAATCCAAGCAAACTTAGACTCTCAAGCTTAACTTGAGATCACTCAAAAAATTTGAATCAAAAATTCGAAAGTATCTTTCATGCGACAATTAACACAAACACATTGTCTGCATAGAATTAACCTCTGCCTAACTTCACAGTTGTGCACAGTAAACCTCGACCATTTGTGGTCATCGCCGACCGACCACGGCCAGCTCGCAGCAGACCACCCCGCGCACATCTAGGATGTCCAGGAGCTACGCCGCACTCTACCGTCACGCCTGTCCACAACGCGACCCCAGCCAAGCCATGGACCACCCTACTCACGCCGCGCATCGTGCCTCGGGGCCATGTCTAGAGCACGCCAGAGCACCCTGCCCGACAAGCCCCGCCAGCTCGCGCCTTGCCCTCACCGCGCACGCTACTGGCTCGTGGTTTATATCGAGCTCGTTGGGGAAACCCCAAGAGGAAGGTATGATGATCATAGTAGTAAGTTTCCCTCAGTTATGAAACCAAGGTTATCGAACCAGTAGGAGCAAGGAAACACATCGAAGTTGTTGCTAGCTGAGCTTTGCAAGGCGCACTACCGATGCTAGCAGCAACGTGGAATCCTGCACAACACAACCACAGAACTTTGCCCCCAACTTGCGATGAGGTTGTCAATCTCACCGGCTTTGCTGAAAAAAGGATTAAATGTATCGAGTGGAAGAAAGTAAAATCTTGCATAAACTAAACAGAAAACAGTAAACATTTGTAGATTTATGGTAAAAGAAAGGACCAGGGTCCATAGTTCACTAGTGGTGGTTCTCCTTAAGATAGATAGCATGTTGGGTGCACAAATTACAGCGGGGCAATTGACAAACATCAAGAAAGCATACATGCATATACTAATCATCTTGACTCCTTTGAGATTTGATTGGGCATTTCAACATTATACATAGACCACCATCCAACTGCATCTATGGCTAATAATCCACCTTCAGGTTATCATCCGAACCCCCTCCAATATTAAGTTGATAGACCAAGTAAAAGTGTATCAAGGTTCACTTTGTTGGGTTCGCAGCATAGAAAACAAAAAATTTCCTACGATGGGAACTATACGCCATGATCTATCTACTAGATACAAGCAACGGGTGGATATACATCCATAGAGAACTTACCCTCGAAGACAACAAAGCTTTGTTAACAAGTTGGAACTCGTGGATGATGTAGTCGTACACTTGCCGATCTCAAGATCGTGATGAAGTCCTTCAGGTCCAGCAGCTCCAGCACAATCAGGTCCAGCACCATCAAGTGCAACACCGCAAAGTAGCAGTGCATCCGTGATCGCACACACATTCGGTCCACCGAACAACCTCCGCCTCCTCGCTCTAGTGATGCAGCGGAAGCAGCAACTCCTTTCCAGATAAAGCCACCAGGAACATGTATCTCGCTAATCCGAGACCATGGGGAATAACTAGAGGGAGAAGAGCACCTTCATGAGGAGGTGGTGGAAGATGAGAGGAGGGAGTGGGGGCCTTTTATAGGGAGAGGGGGGAAGCCCCTCACCATGGCCGGTAGCCAAGGGAGGTGCCCCCACCTCTTCCACATTCATGTGGGTGGAGCTCCCACTCACATAATTAGCCTCCCACTCATTGTTCCACTCACCTCCATTAAATTTGCACTAAATTTAATGCAAGTTCTCATTAAATAAAACACTTTTATTTATTTTATTCAGAATTTTGTTAATTACTTTAATTAACAAACATTCACATAAAACTCCCTGCAACATTTCAATATCACATGCAGAACCAGTTTCAGCAATTTCATCCGAAACAATTCCGGTTTCCATTGAAATGATTCCAGCGCTTTCATAAATCTTTATCAGAAACATATTTGCTCCTAAATGGTGTCGATATCCCTTAATTGTGTGACCCTATGGTTCGCGAATAATGCAGACATGATCGAGACCCCTCTCCGATCAATAATCAGCAGCGGGACCTAGAGATCCGTACTGACTCCCACATATTCAACGATGACCCTTGTGATCGTGTGAACCTTAACGTCGTAACTGAATCCCTTTTTCTCGCGATATATTACATGTCCGAGATTTGACCATTGGCATCCAAATACCTAGTTTGATCTCGTTACCGACATGCACTCTTTTGTCGTTCCCATGATATAACATTCTAGTGATCACATCACTTGCTTGCAAGCTATTTCAATGTGATATCACTGAGAGGGCCCAGAGTATATCTATCCGTCATCGGGATGGACAAATCCCACCCTTGATCCATGAGCCTCAACATAACACCTTCATAGCACTGAACCCACCTTTATAGTCACCCTGTTACGGTGTGACGTTTGATGTTATCAAGATACTCCTCCGGTGTTAGCAATTAAAATGATCTCATGGTATAAGGACTAAGATTACTTCATATGATGTTATAGAAATATAAACATAATGACTATGATCGTAATTCTATACTTCGGATGAATGTTCATCACATCATTCCACCAATGTTGTGACCTCGTTATTAACAACATCCAATGTCCATTATCAGGAAACCTTGATCATCTTGTTAATCAACGAGCTAGTTTGTACGAGAGGCATTACTAGGAACTTTGTATTTTGTTTATTAAACACACATGTATTAACGTTTCCAATTAATACAATTATAGCATGCAAAATAAACATTTATCATAAACATGGAATAAGATAATAACCACTTTATTATTGCCTCTCGGGCATATTCCCTTCAGTCTCCCACTTGCACTAGAGTCAATAATCTAGTTTGAAAAACTTTGCGTATTGAACACCTATGGCTTTCTGGTGTTGCATATACACGATTGCTAGTGGGTAACATAATCTCCGGATCTGACAATTTCAGGACCGTGTGTATTTGCATGTCTTTGTGTCTCTACGCATCACTCATTCTCAAATGAGATGGCATTGTATAAATTTGGTCCTTTGGTGATACCTTTAGTTGATTCGGGTTAAAATATGTTGATATTATTGTCATACAATATATCTCCATAGTATTATCCCGCACTGAACCACACCTAGTTTGATGACAAACTACTTAACACAAATGCCCTCCTTTGCTGCTACTATAGCAGTCATATACTTAGCCTTTTGTTGTAATATCCGTCACAATGTCTCAACTTTGGAACTCATCCAAATCCATCATGGAACATCCTTTCCATTACATTGTGCCACCCATAGTATAAATTGAGATAAATTTAATTTGTATCTTGTGACAAAACTAGTATCAATGTAACACTTTACAATGAACTACCTTTAACTATTTGTCACTTATACATGATATATTCTTAGTTCTTCCAAAGCTCATAAGAATATCTTTACTATCGTCCAATGATCATGTTATGAATCATTCTGGTATGTGCTCATAACATTTAGAGCATAGGACATATATGGATATATACATATAACGGT
The DNA here is from genome assembly GCA_916181665.1 of Avena sativa. Lineage (NCBI taxonomy): Eukaryota > Viridiplantae > Streptophyta > Magnoliopsida > Poales > Poaceae > Avena > Avena sativa. Next base: position 532,842,644 of record OV702292.1, on the reverse strand, counting down.
ATAATTGATCAAAATATTCATGTGATTTTACTCACCAAGTGTTGAAACACTTGAATCTTGATACAATCCTTTCCATGCAGCAAGAACATTTCTTGTTGTTTCCATATTGAACCCTTTCAATATCTCATATATGTACGTCTGGCATAACCATATTAGCGCCTCAATCTATCCATATAGACATTGATGCCAAATATTCTAGTTTTGCCCAAGTCTTTCATCGAAATCCTATTTTAATGAAATTCTTAACTTGTGTCAATAAAAGATACATCATCTCCAATCAACACCATGTCCTCTACATAATGTATTAGAAATATGTCTCAGCGCTCCCACTTAATTTCTTGCAAATGCAAGCATCTTCATCATCGATGATGAATTTAAACTCCTTTAACATTTTCATCATGGTGAAGATTCCAACTCCGCTATGCTCACTTCAACTATTGAAGTTTGCATGCCCTTTTTAGCACCCTTTGAATTAACAAAACCCTTCGGACCATTTCATGTACACGTCCTAGGTAACCATTCTATTAGAAGAACCTTGTTTTGTTTATTCAACTACCATATACCAAATTACATGTAGTGGTTGCTACATTAATCCATCAAGACTAATTATCGCTATGACAGATCAAATCCTGTCATAGTCAACTCCTTGAACATTGCCGTAAACTTCTTTCCGACATGTCGACTATTTCATAGATGTTAAACATCCATGTCTATTTCTTTATAGATCCAAACACGACCGATAGGCTTCACGCCTTTCCGGAGGGTCTTCCAAGTTCAGAAACTTGATTCCTCATGTATGGATACTATCACGGATTCTATGACTTCTTAGTCATTTTATGGAGTCAGGGCCCATCATCGCTTCTTTGCATGCAGTCGGTTCATCATTGTCAAAACAATAACGACTTCTGTTTCAAATCTTACTATTTGATTCTTACCGACCCATATGGTTCAATAGGAACTCTAATCTCCAAGATCACACATTTTGTAATCACGGGATCCATGAGCATTGTGGCCGCCACCGGGACACTTTCCAGCGTTGCGCTACTTAACACATATAGCTAAAGTTCAACAACCTTATAAAAGTTCTATTGTCCTCCCACTTAACTTTTCACGAAAAATTCCTTCTCAAGAAACTTGACGTTCCAAGCGACAAACTCTTTTGTCCTCGGTGTTATGGAGGAATTCCCAACAAATTCTTTGGGATAACCTACAAAGACGTGCATATCCGACTTTGGTTGTAAACATTTTACTTATGCAAAGCATACCAAAATTTAAGAAAAGACAATTCGGGTTTTATCCCAAACCATAACTCATATGGTGTCATTTCAACGGGTCACGATGGTGCTATTTTCAGTGTAAAAGCGGTAGTCGCTAAAGCTTTAATCCTTAAAACATAATGGCAGTTTTATAAATGACACCTTTGATCTTACCATGTCAAACAAGGTTTGTTTTGATCTCTCGAACATACCATACTCCTGTGGTTTATCGGGAAATGCAAATTCATGGAACAATTCCTAAAATCTTAGGTGTTTTGCTAAACCTGTAACTCAAATATCTTCCTTTATGATCAAATCATAAACTCTTTTATTTTCTTGTTACAAAGATTTTTCACTTCATCTTGAAAGTCTTTGAACAAATTTCAAATGTTTCATACTTCTTCCTTATTAAGTAAAATATAGATATATTCACTCAAATTCTAGAGAAAGCATATGAAGCAAAAAGATCCATCGCATATGGCTACACATAATGGACTATACACATCAACATGCATAATATCCAATAAGTTAGTCATCCGTTCCTCTTTGGCCTATGAACATAGTTTCAATTATCTCGAGGAAAGTTTCACAAGCGTCAACTGATCAAAATCAAAAGACTCCAAAAATCTATCAACATGGAGTTTCTTCCTGTATACTTTCCAATATAATTCAAACAACGATGTCACTTCATAAGTGATCTTTCAATCATTTGTCTTACGACATTTTAGCAATATTGTTTATGGATGTGATTTCTCCAACTAGACTTGTAAAAAGTTCATCCATCCTTTATGGAATACGGTAATTATTTGAACAACCATTGTTCTTGTAATACTGGAACAAAATAACAATTATTAAAACAAATCTTGAAGGCTAGGTTTGACAATAGCAAAAATGCAATAACACTTTATTTGTTTTCGATGAACATCATCACTTATTCTCTTGCCAGTTACTTAGGCCGTTGTAGTTCATGCATTGTGTTGTTCTGTATGACACTTCATACCAACCAATTCGGTATCCAATACTGGTATCTAATACCTCAGAATCACATTGTTTAACAAGCAAGGAATACATCCATAACATGTATATGTTCTATATACCTAAGTTGGATATCTCCAACCTTTTCTTTTCTGCCAAATATTTTATAGATTCTCTTTCAACAATTCCTTTTCTTTTAAAAGAATCCATCAACATCAATAGTGGTGTCATTCACATGACACATAGTACAAAGTGTATATAGTCAAATACTAATACCTTTGGACTTGCACTTTGAAGTGGATCACCATCATCAAATGTTTGGTGTTCTTTAAAAAATCCATTCTTTAGTAATCTATTAATGTAGTAAACATTTTATCTATATCTTCTATTCATCCTTATCACGACAACTTTCATGATCAAGCTACTATAGCCTGTAACAAAGAATCGCGAGTATAATGCTAGTTCCCAAAACCTTTTTGGGAGATCCGGATGCCTAGCATCTCCATCCTTCACAATTTCTCAAACAATATGAGAACATGTATTTGCTAAATTATACTCTATCATAATGCAACCAAAAACATTGTTTCAGATATCACAATATCTTCCGCACATGATGGTTTCTGAAACAATTTTTTAGCTCCTAGATAATCTTGATATTAAAACAACTTTTGAATATCAATAATCATGGAGGCAAACATGATACTTTAGATACTAACATTAGAATTCTTACTCTTGATTTAATACTACTTATTAAACTTCATGGAGTAAATAGAATTTGCTGAAAGTTTGCAATAGGACTTCTAAACTTTAAATTGACATTCAAAACAATACGATACCAGTTCGTCAAGTAAATATCCAGAATTCTATAGTTCTATTATCTCAATTAAAACTAAACATAAGGTAGTGAACAGATGCCAATGACTACAGCAAATTATGCAAATTCACTTTGATTTAGTTTATGACAAATTTGAGTTCGACTAATCCAAATTAGAAATGAACTCCCACTCAAAAACGACATCCCTCGTGCCTTTTTGGTGATTACATGAACCAAATCCACTACATCAAGTCCGATCATCAGGTGAGTCGGTGTAGCTTCAAAGGCGAGCATCAATATGGGCATCACATCAACTATATGACTCATGCTTAACCGTTCGGTCTGTGTTCCAAGGCCATGTCTATACGTGCTAGGCTCGTCAAGTAAGAACCTTAGTATTCCGTGTGTGTAAAACTGCCTTACACCCGTTGTATGAAAACGCGGAGTCGAGTACACCCGATCATCACGTGATGTCTCGAAACACGATCCATAGAACGATGCATACTGAAGGAAGAACACATTTTATCTTGATATCTAAATGAGGGATCATCTTACAATGCTACCAAAAGCGCCAAACTAGCAGTATAAGATGCAAACATCTAATGTATAAAGTGAGATGATATGGTCCATGCATTTGATCTCTATCATTTGCATCGTGGTATGATCTGTATCATTCCTTTGTGTGTAAGGCCAAGGTCTATGGAACTTACACGTTAAGTGTGTTGTAAGAGTATCTATCATACATCTACTAACAACAATGCCATATCAAGACACTAGCTCAGCAACGATCTAAACTAGACGCCTCTAATTTATCAATTGCAAGTTTTACGTGGCTTAGGGCTTTCGGAGATAGAACCGATCTTACCTACGAACATGAACCACAACGAGGATAACCAAGTTATTAGCAACTCGTTGTAAATCAGATATTGACTATAGTAGGAGAGACAGACATCCGCTAGCCACTTATGCGAAACTAGTTCATGTTAGTCGTGGCACCGGTCTCATGTCGATGACATGTCAGGTTTGTCCGGGCCGCTTCATCCCACTATGCCACCAATATCCCAAATACATAGAAGATGCAATAACATGATCATCATCGCCCACATATAAACATATGTGTACTACCCGTGCAAAGCACCTACGCATAGACCTGGCTCTGATACCATTGCTGGGTTCGCAGCATAGAAAACAAAAAAATTCCTACGATGGGAACTATACGCCAAGATCTATCTACTAGATACAAGCAACGGGTGGATATACATCCATAGAGAACTTACCCTAGAAGACAACAAAGCCTTGTTAACGAGTTGGAACTCGTGGATGATGTAGTCATACACTTGCCGATCTCAAGATCGTGATGAAGTCCTTCAGGTCTAGCATCTCCAGCACCATCAGGTCCAGAACCATCAAGTCCAGCACCGCAAAGTAGCGGTGCATCCGTGATCGCACACACATTCGGTCCACCGAACAACCTCCGCCTCCTTTCTCCAGTAATGCAGCGGAAGCAGCAACTCCTTTCCAGATAAAGCCACCGGCAACATGTAACTCGCTAATCCGAGACAATGGGGAATAACTAGAGGGAGAAGAGAAGCTTCACGAGGAGGTGGTGCAAGATGAGAGGAGGGAGTGGGGGGCTTTTATAGGGAGAGGGGGGCAGCCCCTCACCATGGCCGGCGGCCAAGGGAGGTGCCCCCACCTCTTCCACATTCATGTGGGTGGAGCTCCCACTCACATAATTAGCCTCCCACTCATAGTTCCACTCACCTCCATTAAATTTCCACTAAATTTAATGCAAGTTCTCATTAAATAAAACACTTTTATTTATTTTATTCAGAATTTTGTTAATTACTTTAATTAACAAACATTCACATAAAACTCCCTGCAACATTTCAATATCACATGTAGAACCAGTTTCAGCAATTTCATCCGAAACAATTCCGGTTTCTATCGAAATGATTCCAGCGCTTTCTTAAATCTTTATCTGAAACATATTTGCTCCTAAATGGTGTCCGTATCCCTTAAGTGTGTCACCCTATGGTTCGCGAATAATGCAGACATGATCGAGACCCCTCTCTGATCAATAACCAGCAGCGGGACCTGGAGATCCGTACTGACTCCCACATATTCAACGATGACCCTTGTGATTGTGTGAACCTTTAACATCATAACTAAATCCCTTTGTATCGCGATATATTACATGTCCGAGATTTGATCATTGGCATCCAAATACCTAGTTTGATCTCGTTACCTGCATGCACACTTTTCTCGTTCCCGTGATATAACATTCTAGTGATCACATCACTTGCAAGCTATTTCAATGTGATATCACTGAGAGGGCCCAGAGTATATCTATCCATCATCGGGATGGAAAAATCCCACTCTTGGTCCATGAGCCTCAACATAAAACCTTCGTACCACTGCACCCACCTTTATAGTCACCTTGTTACGGTGTGATGTTTGATGTTATCAAGATACTCTTCTGGTGTTAGCAATTAAGATGATCTCATGGTCTAAGGACTAAGATTACTTCGTATGATGTTATAGCAATATAAACATAATGACTCTGATGATAATGCTATACTTCAGATGAATGTTCATCACATCATTCCACCAATGTTGTGACCTCGTTATTAACAACATCCAATGTCCATGATCAAGAAACCTTGATCATCTTGTTAATCAACGAGCTAGTTTGTACAAGAGGCATTACTAGGAACTTTGTATTTTGTTTATTAAACACATATGTATTAACGTTTCCAATTAATACAATTATAGCATGCAAAATAAACATTTATCATAAACATGGAATAAGATAATAACCACTTTATTATTGCCTCTTGGGCATATTCCCTTCACACTTTACAAACTTACAAAAACATCTTGCAAATTAATTTAAAGGACAGTTGAAAATTGAATCTATTTCATATGTTAAGATCACACTTTTTCAGAAACCTACCAAATCAATTCCCCTTGACAAATCCAAGCAAACTTAGACTCTCAAGCTTAACTTGAGATCACTCAAAAAATTTGAATCAAAAATTCCAAAGTATCTTTCATGCGGCAATTAACACAAACACATTCTTTACATAGAATTAACCTCTGCCTAACTTCACTGTCGTGCACAGTAAACCTCGACCATTTGTGGTCATCACCGACCTACCACGGCCAGCTTGCAGCAGACCACCCCGCACCCATCCAGGATGTCCAGGAGCTACACCGCACTCTACCGCCACCCCTGTCCAGGACACGACCCCACCCAAGCCATGGACCACCCTAGTCACGCCGCGCACCGTACCTCTGTGCCATGTCCAGAGCGCGCCAGAGCACCGTGCCCGACCAGCCCTGCCAGCTCGCGCCTTGCCCTCACCACGCACGCTGCTGGCTCATGGTTGATATCGAGCTTGTTGGGGAAACCCCAAGAGGAAGGTATGATGAGCACAGTAGTAAGTTTCCCTCAGTTATGAAACCAAGGTTATCGAACCGGTAGGAGCAAGGAAACACCTCGAAGGTGTTGCTAGCTGAGCTTTGGCAAGGCGCACTATCGGTGCTAGCAGCAACGTGGAATCCTGCACAACACAACCACAGAACTTTGCCCCAACTTGCGATGAGGTTGTCAATCTCACCGGTTTTGCTGAAAAAAAGGATTAAACATATCGAGTGGAAGAAAGTAAAATCTTCCATAAAGTAAACGGAAAACAGAAAACAGTTGTAGATTAATGGTAAAAGAAAGGACCAGGGTCCATAGTTCACTAGTGGTGGTTCTCCTTAAGATAGATAACATGTTGGGTGCACAAATTACAACGGGGCAATTGACAAACATCGAGAAAGCATACATGCATATACTAATCATCCTGACTCCTTTGAGATTTGATTGGGCATTACAACATTATACATCGACCACCATCCAACTGCATCTATGGCTAATAATCCACCTTCAGGTTATCATCCAAACCCCCTCCAGTATTAAGTTGCAAGCAACGGATAATTGCATTACGCATTGCGCGTAAAGTAAACAATATGATTGTTCTATGAACAAAGGATTGTTGTTTTCTCCCTAGTAGCAACAACACATCTAGTACCTTAGACATTTCTATCACTTCCCCAGATTACTAGAGGCATGAACCCACTATCGAGCATAAATACTAAATTTGGAGTTGCTAGCATCTACTTGGCCAAGATAGCTACTAACAACGGAAAGCATGCAAGATCACAAATAACAAAGACATGATAGAATCAATAATCAATCTGAAATACAATCTCAATATCCATCGGATCCCTGTAAACACAACATGTATGATTACAAATAGATGATCTTGATCATGAACGAAGCTCACAAGATCTAAACATGATAGCACAAAGGAGAAGAACCAACCATCTAGCACCAAGGATGAACTACTCACGCATCACACCGGAGGCTTGCATGGTGATGAAGAAGGCCTCCAGGGTGAATTCCCCTCTCTGACAGGGTGCCGGGAAGAGTTTCAGATCCCTCCCGATCTAGGGATGGAGATGATGGCGGCTATAAACTCTTTCATGGAATTTTGATCATGTACTTAGGGTTTCTGTATCGGAGGCATCTTATAGTCAGAAGGGGAGGCCGAGGGGGGTTCCTGGGGTGGCCAGACCACCCCTGGTGTGGGCCAAGCTAGGCCGCGTGGCCAGGTGGTGTGGCGCCCCCTGGCCCCTCTGCGTCTCGTATTCTGGCTCTGTGTCCTCCTCGGTGAAAAACTAACTTTGGATTTTGTCCCGTCCAATTCCGAAAATATTCATTTTCTGACTTCTTGGAATCCAAAACAGCAGAAAACAGGCAGCTGGCACTGTGGCATCTTGTTAATAGGTTAGTCCAAGAAAGTGTATAAAAATACTCCAATGTGTGGACAAAACATAAGAAAGTAGATAAAACCAAGAATGGAACATCAAAAATTATGGATACGTTAGCAACATATCTGCATCCCCAATCTTAAGTCCTGCTCGTCCTCGAGTAGGTAAGTGATAAAAAGAAAGAATAATTTTTGAGGTGACATGCACCATCATAAACTTGATCAAAGTATTTCTAAAACATTGAAAGCTAGGATCATAGTTCTTCAACATAGCATGAAAGATAAAGTTCTAACAATAAGACATAGAAACTATGTTGTTAAATGAAAAGGCACAAACAAAAGATTCATGAATAACAATGCTTTGCAAGACGTTTGTTTGTTTCACATAAAGAAAACATAGCATAGTGGCATTCAGCTTGTCCCTCATAGAGTAGCAAATATAAATGCATAGGACACCTTCAAAGTTCATAAGAGTGACTAGATACAAGTAGTTTAAGAACAAGCAATATCAAGTTATGCATCAATCAACAGGTATTGGGACAATGCACATAGAACTAAGAATGGCCACTATGCTCTCAAAGTAGGTGCATAAAGGTAGAAGGTGGCGACTCAACATAAAAGTAAAATAAAGGCCTTCTTAGAAGGAAGTAGAGATTCAAGTTTCATAAAGAGCTTCCCAAAATTATGGTACTTGTTAGCTTTCAGCGCTCATTGCCCCTATCATAAGCATCTTTAAGGTGATTAAGGTTAAAGTGACACAACTAAGAGGATATGCTTGACAAGTTATAAGCCGAAATCTCATGCCCCTTACTTACGAAGACCGAACCTCATGCTACTCAACTTTAGTCACAAGTAAGCTCTTGTCATTTTAAGTACATATGTATTATAAAGAACCGCCAACGGGGTACCCCTTGCACATGATACAGGAGCTATCCCATAATCAAAATGACAAGGCAAGCAGACAATGAGCATCTCAACGATCTTTTTATTTGCTATTTGCATAGGTTTTTATTGAGGATGCTTCATAGAATGCTCATTATGGTGATGCTGCAAGTTTCCACCATGATTAGGCATGGCTTAGGCTAGCGGCCGAGGCGTTTTTCTAACACACATACAAACTCCATGATCTTACAAGTTCCACTTTTATTTCACACCATCGGGATCCATAAGCAAAAGAACATGATATCAACGAGGTACAAAGTACAATTGCAATGTTGAAAGTATTCCCCCTCATACATGGTTCTGCTAATTTCAACTTATAAAGTGCAAGCATATACGCAACAAAGATGGATAGAATGGGTCAAGTTTATTAATTGCAAGAAAGTAAAGTGTGCCATCAAGTTCGTGAGAGCTTTAATCACTAATTTTCACATGACAATTTTAATTTGGAAGGTAGATAAAACCATGAAAATTGTTGGGGGGATACCCCCGGGTAGGGTCACTCCAGGGTATAAAGGCCGAGTTAGCCGAGGTTCGACAGGGTCAAAGGAGATGCTGGCCGGGTCACCTCAAGGCAGGCCGGATCACGGAGTAACCCGGACCAAGGGGGGTGGGGGTCGCCTAACATTATCTCAGCCGACTTAAGGAGTAAGTCGGAAGTGCTTGTCTAACCTGTATGCAGGAGCAGGTATAGCCGAATCTACCATGATCCGGGTCCCGTTTAGCTTCTGGGAGAAGGAAGGAATCTCGCTGGTCAAAAAGAAGGCCCGGTACACACTGCATGAGCGAAGCAGGCAAGGGTAGGACCACTAGGTCATGGCCGACAAGGGTGACGATGCCCGTGTCGGCTGACGCAGGCGCCGCAGAGGCTCACGTAGCTCAAGCATGTGTGACGCGGGGGAAAAGCACCCCGGTCGGGTTACCACTTTGAGAGGAGGCATATTCTTAGGAATATGCCTCCACGTATGTCCCAGGCAGAGACCAAGCCCCCTCTATATAAGGGGGGGCTAGGGTTTCAGTAGAGGGGGTTGGGTTTTCTTCTATTCTGATTGGTCTAAGGTTTTAGGTGTGATCTGTGGGTGAGAGTAAGAGAGCTCCTTCTTCCTCCTCTCGCCAATACAACTCAAGGAGCACTTGTAATATTGGAAGGAGAGCAATACAAACTTTTGTGTGGAGAATCACTCCACTATCCCTCCCTGGATTCCCCTAGCGTGTATTAGTCCCCACCTTTAGCCTATCCATGGCATCTGCCATGATACCACCACGACAGTTGGCGCCCACCGTGGGGCTAGCGGCGCTCGCAGGGGTCAAGATCCAGACGGGAAACTTCATCGCCACCGACGAACGCATCGTCTCCAGGCTCGTTCAGCGCTTTGGAGCGCTGGATTTCGTCAGCGACAACGCAGGCTGCTTCGGCACGCGCCCACTTCCGCGCAATGGCCTCTTTGTCAAGCTTGGCGCACACAAGGTCTACGTTGATGTGGACGTAACATGCGCTCATCCGCGCCGCATCGTCGAAGCAGGGGAACCACCCCTCACCGTGGCTTGCGGGGCGCGTATCGTTCGCTCCCCGGACGATGCAGAGGTGATGATGACCGCGCCTGGTGCAGGCACAAACAAGGATCCGGCGCCAGATCCGGAGGTAGCGCCTAAGGCGCCAAGGAAAGCTAGAGGTCCTCCACTAGAGAGACTAGAAAATGTGCTGAGAGAGGCGATGGATAGCTTGGCAAACCCTGTAGTAGCAGCAGTAGATCCGACTCGGGCGCAGGCCGAGCTGGAGGAAACTAGGCAAAAGACACTAGAAGGCGCAAAGAAAATAGCCGCGGCTGAGCAGTCATTGAACATGACGCTGCGTGAGTACGCAAAAGCAAACAAAGTTGATACGGTAAAGGTAAAAGGCAGAAATCTCATGAGTGCGATGAGCAGAGAAGGTGATAATGGTGCCAAGGAATCGGAAAACTATTTGTCCGTGGGGCTGCCGAAGTATAGCACCCCGGTGAAGAACCTTAGAGCAGCGGATGCGGCTGCATCCAAGTTAGAGGGTCTGACGGGTGAGGCCCATCAAAGACAACAAAATAGGGTTAACGAGCTAGATCGGATCGTGAACAGACAGAATGACGAGCTACACAGAGCTAACCCGGAGAGAGCTGGAGCTTCCAAAATCATCCATTCGGCGATGGGTAACCAGGAGAAATCCGCTGGAGCCGCATCATCTCCTCATGGTGGTCCAAGGAGAGAAGAGGTAGTAACCTCGGCCAGACGGAACAAACAGATCGTCCCGTACGACCCGACGCGGGCAGGAAAAGGAAAAGAAGCACAGAAAAATGATGATCGACGAAGCGTGAGCCGAGGTGAAGCTGGCCGAGGTAACCACGACCAACACAATGCCGGTCAAGGGAATGCTACCAATGGCAATGCCGGACAGCAAAACTCGGCAGGAGTAGGACAACCGCAACAGCGGAATATATCAAGGCAAGAGCAAAGCGCCGGCCGAGGTATGCAATAGAGAGGTGCGCCACGAGAGCAAAACCGGTACAACGATGGTGATTCGGAGATGGTGAACGCGGGGTACCCAAGACCGTACTACCATGTGATAGGGTCAAGATTGGGATGCAGGGATTTGATGCCGGATGATGCCAGGTTGAAACTAGATCGCCTGTATAGGTCGGAAAAGATTGAATGTCAAGGTCCACCGGGTCCAGCGTGCTTTGGACCCCGGATCATAAAGGATCCATCGGTACCCAACTTCCAGCTGCCCAGAGGCACGAAGACGTATGACGGCAGTACCAAGCCGGAGGATTGGCTGATAAACTATGCTACGGCTGTGAAAATTGCCACAGGCAACTTGAGATGGGTTGTACGATACGTACCCCAGATGTTGGAAGGGCCGGCAAGAGTATGGATGAACAATTTACCACCAGGAAGCATCAACTGCTGGATAGATTTTGAGGAAATGTTTATTAGCAATTTCTCAAGTACATATCAGAGGCCAAATAGGCCGCAGACCCTAGCAATGTGCAAGCAAAGGCGTAATGAGACAGACCGTAAATTCTTGACCCGCTGGTGTACCGTGAGAAACTAGTGTGAGGGTGTCATAGAGTCACAGGACATAGCGTGGTTTGCGCAAGGGTGCCGATATGGCAGCGAGCTGTGGATGAAGTTGCAAAGGAAAATGCCAATTACGTTGGCAGAGATGATCCGGATTGCCGATTCGTATGCTTTGAGTGATCCGACTCAACCTAGGCTCGCGTCAAATGAGTCGAACAAGGAATACTATCTGAGGGATGGAGCCGGGTCATCTCGGAGGAATGACTACAGAGGAAAAAGAAGAGACGATAGACCGGATCATCACTACGGTTCGCAACAAGTTGCGGCTGTGAATCAAGATCAACCTGGAGCAGGGAGCAATCAGTGCCAGAAAACTGGAGGGCAATGGACTCCAAGAAATGATGGCAAGAAAACATGGACGCCGGAGCAAAAGAGACAGTGGCAAGAAAAGAAAGACCGTCCGAGGTATACCTATGAGTCGATGTTGGACCAGCCGTGTAAGTTTCACACGCCAAATCCGAGTAATCCAGCGGGTCATACGACGAGGCAATGTGAGTGGATGCACAAGATTGAACAAGGTGGTTCCGGGAATGCTCAGGCACCCCGGAATGATCAGCCTCGGCAGGAGTTACCCCGGCAGCAACTGCTCTCCGGAGCAAACACGCAACAGCTAATGTTGCCTCCCCCTCCGCCGAGGTATGATAACATTGAGAGAAGGGATGCGGTGCATCAAGTGGAAAACCAACATCCGCCGGATCAGAGGTACCCCGGAAATGAGGGGAGAAATGAGTACAGGGAGCACCATCAGAGCTATTGCGTGTTCACCACAGAGGAAACTGATAGAAAAAGCCTGCAGCGTAGGCATATGGAGGTGAATGCGGTGATGCCGGCAGTGACGAGGTACATGCCTTGGTCGGACCAGGAAATCACCTGGAGCATAAAGGATCATCCCAAGCTTATGCCAAGCCCTGGTTCTTATGCGTTAGTGCTGGACCCGACATTCATTGGGCCTAACATCAATGTGAGGTTCTCCAAGGTACTAATTGACAATGGTAGTAGTATCAACATTATGTATGCGGATACAATGCGCAAGTTGGGTATCTCGGAGAACATGCTCTAGGCTACGAGGATAACTTTCCATGGTATTGTACCAGGCATTTCTTGTGAGCCCATAGGCAAAGTCCGGGTCGACGTATTCTTCGACACAAGAAATAACTGCCGAACTGAGAATCTGGAGTTTGAGGTGCTGAACTGGGAAAGTGCGTATCACGCGTTACTCGGAAGGCCAGCATTGAACAAGTTCATGGCAAGCTGCCACATCAGTTATTTGAAGATGAAGTTGCCTAGGCCAAATGGAGTGATTACCATTGCAGGAGATTTCCGACGTTCCATTGAGTGTGCCTCTACCGGATCTAACTTAGCCGAGTCACTTGTGATCGTGCAGGAGAAAAGGAAAATTCAAGAGGTGGCAGCTTTGGCTCAGTCCGCGCAGCAGTATATGCCGGCGCTGAGTAACCCGCATGGATCTGTCTCTTTCCAAGCCGCGAAAGATACCAAGAAGGTTCCAGTTGATCACATGTTCTCAGAGCGCACCGTAACAATTGTGTTGGGTTAACTTATAAATAGGAAAGCGAGCTCGTCAGCTTCCTCCGTGAGAATCGGGACATTTTTGCTTGGTCCACATAGGACTTGCAAGGTGTTCCGAGGGAGTTGGCCGAGCACTCTTTGAACGTAAGACCCGGAGCAAGGCCGGTGAAGCAACCTCTCCGCCGCTTCGCCGAGGATAGGAGAAAAGTCATTGGAGACGAAATAGCTCGATTGCTAGCAGCAGGATTTATCATGGAAGTACTGTATCTGGATTGGCTCTCTAACCTGAACGTAAGATCCGAACGTGGCAGTAGTTTGGCGTATGTGTATCGATTACACGAAACTGAACAAGGCGTGTCCAAAAGATCCATTTCCACTGCCGAGGATAGATCAGGTCATAAACTCAACCGCGGGATGTGAACTATTGTCATTCATTGATGCATATTCTAGTTTCCACCAGATACCTCTGAATCCGGATGATCAAATAAAGACTGCATTTATCACCCCGTATGGGGCTTATTGCTATCGCACTATGCCGTTTGGTTTACGTAATGCAGGTGCAACGTACCAAAGATGTATGCAAAAATGTTTGCACGACCAAATAGGTCAAAACGTACAAGTATATGTGGATGATGTGGTTATCAAGACCAAGGAAAGCAAAATGCTCCTTGACGACATCAGGCAGACATTCGCGAAGTTGAGGAGGTTCCGAATGAAGCTTAACCCGGAAAAATGTACCTTCGGTGTCCCGGCTAGGAAATTACTCGGATTTCTCGTCTCCAGCCGAGGTATCGAAGTCAATCCAACTAAGATCCGGGCCATTGAACGAATGGAGCTGCCGAAGTGTCTTAACGATGTCCAGAAGTTCACTGGGTGCCTAGCATGGTTGAGTCGGTTTGTATGTCGGTTGGGAGAAAAGGCATTGCCTCTCTACCAACTCATGAAAAAGTCGGATAAGTTCGTATGGACGCCACAGGCCGATGAAGCCTGTGCCCACCTAAAAAATATGTTGGCCACTGCCCCAGTGTTAGCCTCTCCACTGTCAAAGGAGCCAATGTTGCTGTACATAGCCGCGACCAACCGGGTTGTAAGTGCAGTGATTGTAGTAGAGCGCGATGAAGAGGGTAATTGGGTGCAGAGGCCAGTGTATTACTTGAGCGAGGTATTATCTGCCTCAAAACAGAACTACCCGCACTTTCAAAAGGTGGCATATGGTGTTTATATGGCGGCAAATAAGTTAAAGCATTACTTTGAGGAGCACCCCATCAAAGTAATATGTGAGGCTCCCATATCGGAGATAATGGGTAACAAGGATCCGAGTGGCAGAATTGCAAAATGGGCAATTGAGCTAGCTCCATATGCGCCCCAATACGACAGAAGAGAAGCAATCAAGTCTCAGGCTGTGGCGGATTTTTTTGTAGATTGGGCCGAGGTACAATACGAACCACCACCACCAGATCCGAACTACTAGAGGATGCACTTTGACGGGTCGAAAACCAAAAACAGATTAGGCGCCGGGGTTATGCTTACCTCGCCAAAGAAGGACCAGCTAAAATACGTATTGCAGATCCATTTCGCGGCATCGAACAATGTTGCAGAGTATGAAGCACTTGTGCATGGGCTCAAAGTGGCAAAAGAGATTGGGATACGTCGGATCATATGCTTTGGCGACTCGGATTTGGTGGTGCAGCAAGTGTCCGGAGTGTGGGACGCCCTGGATCCGAACATGGCACTGTACAGATTTCATGTGCAGAAGATATCTGGTTACTTTGAGGGGTGTGAATTTCACCATGTACCCTAGGTGGAAAATGAGGCTGCCGACATGCTAACGAAGCTCGGATCAACCCGACAGGCAATTCCACCGGGTGTAGCATTGGAACACCTCAGAAAACCATCCATCAGGCCGTCCCCAGGAACCGACTCAATCTATGTCCCGGAAGATACAAAATCCGGAGCTGAGCCCATGGACATTGACATGGGAGGTAGTGCGCGAAACTCGGGGACTGCATCAGCAAACCCGAGGACTACCTCAGCAAACCCGGGGACTACCTCGCCGGACCTGGGGACTGCTCAGCGTGATCCGGCTGAAGTTATGCCGGTGGATCAGATGGAAATTGATGAGGTTATGTTCCCTGCACAAGCAATACCAGCTTGGGCACTGCCTATATTTTAATTCCTAAAAGATGGAACATTACCCACTGAGGAGGTGTTAGCCAGGCAAACTCAGATGAGAGCAAAAGCATACACGATTATCAATTCCGAGCTATACAAAAGAAGTGTGACCAATATCCTCTAGCGATGTGTTGACCCGGAAGAAAGGCTTGACATCCTCCGAGATATACACCAAGGGGAATGTGGGCATCATGCCTCATCCCGAGCCTTGGTGGAAAAAGCTTTCCGACATGGATTCTATTGGCCAAGTGCCTTAGAGAAAGCAGAAGATCTGGTGAGAAAATGTAATGGTTGTCAGAGGTACGCTACCAAGACACATATGCCCATGTCGGAACTCAAGACCATACCAATCACATGGCCATTTACCGTATGGTGCTTGGATATGGTCGGTCCGTTCAAACCAGCAAGGGGAAGCATGACTCACATTTTGGTCATGGTGGATAAATTTACGAAGTGGATTGAAGTAAATCCTATTAGGAAATGTGATGGGGCTACGGTCGTAACGTTTCTCAAAGATATAATCCTGAGGTACGGTTACCCACACAGTATCATAACTGATAATGGCACAAATTTTGCGGAAGGAGCGTTTGCGCGTTTCTGCCGGGATAAGAGGATCCGACTGGACGTAGCCTCGGTAGCCCACCCCGCATCAAACGGACAAGTGGAAAGATCCAACGAATTAGTGTTATCCGGGATAAAACCCCGGCTTATTGAGCCGCTGCAAAGATCAGCGGGGTGCTGGATAGAAGAACTACCAGCGGTACTATGGAGTTTAAGAACAACTCTGAATCGATCAACAGGCTATACGCCATTTTTTCTGGTATATGGGGCAGAAGTTGTATTACCAGCCGACATAGAGCATGATTCGCCTAGGGTCACCCAATAGATAGAAGCCGAAGTGCAAGAAGCCCGGCAAAATGATGTTGATCTGCTGGAAGAAGCGAGAGAACTGGCACTGTCCAGATCCGCCATATATCAGCAAAATCTCTGATGCTATCATAGCCGGAAAGTGTGCCCCCGAGTCTTTCGGGAAGGCGATCTGGTGCTCCGGTTGGTACAACGTACTACTGGCATGCATAAATTATCGCCCCCATGGGAAGGGCCATTCATCGTGAGCAAAGCATTGCAGATTCTTATTATCTTATAGATGCAAAGCCACAGGAAAAGAATAAGGCGGACAGGTCTGAGGCATCGTCTTCGCTTTCTTCAATATCTGAGGCATCGCCTTCTTCGTCCTCATCTGACCCGTCTTCAGAGTTCTCAGCGTTCTCGTCCCCAACGGATTCCAGGAAGCTTGGTCCTTCAACCCATTCATGGATAGGAGAATATTCCATGAGGCTGTAGGCGCAAGCCTGGCGCCGAGCTATCCACTCCGGGTCATTAGTCCATCTGGATCCGGTGCGCAGGCGTGTAAGGAGGCTGAGGTCGATCTTCTCATACCATGTGAGTATGTGGTGAAGGATAGTATCAGCTGCGGCACGCCCAGCGGACTCTCTCCAGAGATCGAGCTGGGTCTCAGTCTCCATTAGCTTCTCGACGAGAATCGCAATGGTCTCCGGGCTATCTTCTCCGGGCCAGAACGTGTTGAAGATGCGAACTACAACGTCGAGGATATCCTTGCCATACTTCTTGATGAGTTCCACGCGAGATGACAAGCTGACCAACAGGTCCTCCATGTCGTAAGGAACCTCCTCACCATCAGGAGCGGCAGGAGTACCCCTCGCTCGACGAAAATCTGCAACTGTTGTGCTTGCAATAGTGATGCTCTCAGGAAATTTGCCTGGAAGCAAGACAAGGGAAGAAGGTAAAGAAAAGACATATGAAGTAACCCGGAAAAGTATGTCGGAAGGAACTTACGTGATATATGGCTGAGGATCCAAGTCAACTCCTTGATGCAGTCATCGCGTCTCTGGCGAAGTTGCTTAAGCTCAGCATTTGCCGATCCAAGCTGGATGTCGGATTCTTTGAGTAGGTCCTGGTCCTTGGAGATCTGGAGAGTAAGGCGCTCGCGCTCTTCTATGAAGTTCTGGCCAACCTTTTGGAGCTCAGTTTGGTGCTGGGCCTTCATCTTCTCCATCTCAGCCTTGAGCCTGGCAATCTCATTGTCCTTGGTCCGGAGGAGAGCGAGTTCATCATCTTTTTTCTTCAGCTCAACTTGATGCTGCCTTGCTTGTTCTAGAAAATGCAGCATCATATCAGGCACGGGCACACTATCCTCAAGCGATGCTAAAATAGTATGTTGACCCGGCAGAGCCGAGGAATGGATGTTTACCGAGCCAAGGAGAAAAGGAAATGAAAAACACTACAAGGTCGGACAAAAAGGACATACCCTTGATTTGCTCCAAGTTCTTCCGCATGATCTTGTTCTCAGCCTCCACCCCAACTGCAGAAACCGAATGATGAGTTTAGTTCAGCAGAAGAAGATGAAGAAAAACGGAAAAGCGCCAAGGGAGAAACTTACCCTTTTTCTCATGTTCCGCGATAAGTGCAACATGCTTTGCGCATAGCATCTTGTGGGTATCCAGCAGGCGTTGGAATTCAGCACTCCGGCAATTGGTGGTCACCTGAAAAAAGTACAGGAGCATAAATTAGCTTGGTGCATATTCGAAGTGTACAAGATCCGGGCCAAGTGGAACTTAACCCGGCTCTAGGTGTGTGCATATTCGAAGTTTACAAGATCCGGGCCAAGTGGAACTTAATCCGGCTCTAGGTGTGTGCATATTCAAAGTGTACAAGATCCGGGCCAAGTGGAACTTAACCCGGCTCTAGGTGTGTGCATATTCGAAGTGTACAAGATCAGGGCCAAGTGGAACTTAACCCGGCTCTAGGTGTATGCATATTCGAAGCGTAAAAGATCCGGGCCAAGTGGAACTTAACCCGGCTCTAGGTGTGTGCATATTCGAAGTTCTCATAGAGCTACGTTAGTTTTCTAATGAGCATCTGGCCGAGTAACAAGTTACTCCCCCGGAGGCTCGAGGACTAATGGTTATTATCTACAGTATGTAAAGGAGAAGCGACATACCTCCATCATCTGCCCCGCGAGGTTAATTGCCTTAGCGGCTATGTTCATTTGGGCGGAAAATTCTGCGGGGCCGAACTTTTCCGGGAGATCGTCGTTGTGGACGAACTCCGCCTTGTTCCAGTTCATGACGAACTCAATCAGGCTCGAAGGGTACCGCTCACCGGTGAGCATATGGGGTGCCACCAAGCCCTTCGCATGCGCTTCTTTCCTCTCAACCAAGGCAAGGGTTGGGCTAGTATGCAGAACCATTTTCTTTGCATTAGTTGGCTCGGCAGGGGCATCCTTCGCTGCTGGAGCTTTCTTGGGAAGCATTGACGGTAGGGTTCGCTACCCAGCCTCGACGAATGGTGACTTGGGAAGCATTGACGGTAGGGTTCGCTACCCAGTCTTTTTGCCCTTGGCTTGCTGGGAAGAAGTAACTGCAGCGGATTTCCCCTTAGGAGCTGCTGGGGTAGTTCCTCGCCGAGGTTGAGATGACTCGGACGAGGCGGAAGAACTTGGCGCTGGAGCTCTTATAGCTGGACTTGGTGCGGTTGTTGATTTTCTTGGTGCCGGAACGGGTGCTGGTGCTGGTTCGGTCACTGGTACTGGAGCTGTTGCTGGTGCTGGGGCCGGTGCTGGTGCCGAGGTAGTCTCGGTGGCTGCTGGTTGCGGCGATGCCAAAGTTGTGGACGCCGTCGCCCCGGCTAGGCCGGCCTCTCCTGCTCCGAGGTTGCGCTCCTCTTGACGAGGTACTGCGGAACCCAGAGCAGCCGCGGAACCCTCTGGTATAGGGCTCAGTGGACGTGACTCGTCATCATGAGGGGGAGAAGGGCTAAGTCGGAGCGGTGAGGAGATGCTAGATCTGCTCTGAGGGACCTCCACCAGAGCCCTGCAAAAGAGAATAATGTCAGAAGAGAAATTACAACAATGCAGGGAAAAGTGAGTTACGCAAGGAAAAATGACTTACGCATCCGAGGTTTGGGCCTCCTTGGGTTTCTGAGCCCTTCGTGCCGGGGCTTTGCCTGCTGGCTTGGAGGCAGTTTTGTCTCCGGCCTTCTTTCACCTTTTTGCGGGCTGAGAAGGTCCGGAGGAGGAACTTGGTGCGGCTCCGCGCTTCTTCTTCGGCGCTACCGGAACCGGTTCGCCCATAGCAAGCGGAGGATCCTCGTGGATATGCCCACCGGGGTTAGCTGATGCCGGAAAGGCAAAAAAAAGAGGGATAGCCTCAACAGGTTCAATCACGTCGACATCTGAGTCATCCTCATCATCGGGCCAGTCTCTAAGAGAAGAGAATTTACCGCTGGGTCGTTTTGTAGCGTCGGTCATAGGGAGAAACATCTCCTGGTCCGGCTCCTCCTCATCCGGGGTTTCTCGGTCCGGCGCCCACTTAAGGGTCGGATCCGTGCCGTCCTCAAGGGTTTGCTGAAGGAATAGCTGAGAAAAAGAATGAAGAACAGAGTCAAAAATACAACATAAACCGACATATATTTAATCCAAAGTAAGTTTGCCCCGCGAAGCTTACCTTGTGGGTGGTGAAGAGAGCCTTAACCCGGCGATAAATCTCCGTGTTACTTAGCTCGAAGGAGGAGGTCTGGTTGGGGTTGCGGCCGAAACTCATGTGGCACACCTTGTGGGTGCGCTTCTGGAGGGGAGAGATTCGGTTGCGCACGAACATGATCATGGCATCCTCGTTGCGCAATCCGAGCTTCTTCAGTTCCGCGAACCTCTTGTTAACCTGGTTGGCCAAGGCCGTGGGCTTCTTGGAGATCTCCTCCCAAAATTCTGGGTTAGGTGGACCTGGAGTATAGGGGAGCAACCGAATCAAATCTTCAGTGCCCGTATTTCGGACATAGAAGAAGGTCCGGGCCCATCCTTTGCAGGAGTCAAGACCGGTGACCCGGGGGAAAACGGAAGTCCTCCGGGGTGAGATGGACGCAACTCCGAATTGGGTGAGCTGCTTGTCCTCCGACTCAACTTGGATGTTGGGAATGACGTTACGACAAAGGCCGAAAAACCGGATCCACGACTCCTTCGTGGGCCACCGTCCGGTGTAGCCTTTGATCGTAGAAGCAAAAGCAGAGAGAGAAGTGACAGTGTTGGCTGGAAGGTGGTGCGGCTGCAGCTTGTAGGTGCTAAGCCAGTCCCGGAAGAAGTCGCTCACCGGCAAGCCGAACCCCCATTGGAAGTGGGACAAGAACACGACGAACTCACCCGGATTGGATGAGGGGGCCAGTTCGGCAGAGGGGAGACGAGCGACGACATCGGCAGGGATGCGTCTTGTCCGGTAAAGCCAGTCAAGGTCATCTTGACGACCCAAGACCCGGTCCACGCGCCACGGTCCGCCGCAGCGGTGTCCTCCTCCATTTCTTGCTCAGCGACGACGAGTTCCTCCCCCGTCATCTCGTACTCGCTACCCTCGCTGGCACTAGCGGCGGCGGGGGTCAGAGGCCTAGATTGGCGAGGACCCGTGGTGAGGGAGTTGCGCAGTGGTGGCTGCGACGCAGAGGCACGGGGAAAAATGCAGCAGCGGCGCTGCTGCTAGGAGCACTGGCGACGGCGTGCTCGCGAGGAAGACGAAGAAGAAAAGCAATGGGCAGAGGGGCGCAGAAGAGGAAAAAATCCTAAGGGGTGCGCCCCTCCGCTATTTAACCACTCCCTAAAGGGGTGAATGGGATCGCACCCTGCAAATGAGCCACATGGTGTGGCCGTGTATCACCTGCCTCAGCCAATCCGTGAGGAGCCACACGGAGGGCCACAGGGCAGAGGCGATCCCGTGACGTGACGCACTGATGCGGTAAACGAGGAGGCAGGCGTGACGTGACCCTCGCACAGTGATAACTGACAATTACTACGGCGATTACTGTGCAGGCCCTTAAAATAAGACAACGTAATGATTGGCCTCCACGTGGGTTGGCGTATGAAATAAGGAAACAAGGCCCGGATCGAACCATGGAAACCCGGATAGCCAGTAAAAACTTAGAATGTGCAGAGGGAAATTAAAACCTTGAGATCCGAGTCAAAATGGTAACCCGGCCGACAAGTGAATACTTTGAACGTGCGAAGGGAACGTAAATCCATATAATCAGAGAGAAAGAGCTAACCCGGAAATAACGTCCAAGGCTCGAACATAAATGAACCTGATGTGGCCTTAGCGGCCAAGGCACCTAAGACCGCACCAGCTTCGGGGACTAATGTTGGGGGGATACCCCCGGGTAGGGTCACTCCGGGGTATAAAGGCCGAGTTAGCCGAGGTTTGGCAGGGTCAAAGCGGATGCTGTCCGGGTCACCTCAAGGCAGGCCGGATCACGGAGTAACCCGGACCAGGGGGGTCGCCTAACATTATCTCAGCCGACTTAAGGAGTAAGTCGGAAGTGCTTGTCTAACTTGTATGCAGGAGCAGGTATAGCCGGATCTACCATGATCCGGGTCCCGTTTAGCTTCTGGAAGAAGGAAGGAATCTCGCTGGTCAAAAAGAAGGCCCGGTACGCACTGCATGAGCGAAGCAGGCAAGGGCAGGACCACTGGGTCATGGCCGACAAGGGTGACGACGCCCGTGTCGGCTGACGTGGGCGCCATAGAGGCTCACATAGCTAAAGCATGTGTGACGAGGGGGAAAAGCACCCCGGTCGGGTTACCACTTTGAGAGGAGGCATATTCTTAGGAATATGCCTCCATGTATGCCCTAGGCAGAGACCAAGCCCCCTCTATATAAGGGGGGGGCTAGGGTTTCAGTAGAGGGGGTTGGGTTTTCTTCTATTCTGATTGGGCTAAGGTTTTAGGTGTGATCTGTGGGCGAGAGTAAGAGAGCTCCTTCTTCCTACTCTCGCCAATACAGCTCAAGGAGCACTTGTAATCTTGGAAGGAGAGCAATACAAACTTTTGTGTGGAGAATCACTCCACTATCCCTCCCTGGATTCCCCAAGCGTGTATTAGTCCCCACCTTTAGCCTATCCATGGCATCTGCCGTGACACCACCACGACAAAAATAGTTGGAATAGCAATTGCTAATAGGTAGGTATGGTGGACTATTTTGAATAACTTGGTTTAAGGAGTTGGATGCATGAGTGGAACTCCCACTTGGTTACGGAGGCTAGCAAAAGACTGGGAGCGACAAACTAAGAGAGCAATAATGGACATAATCATGCAAAGCGACAAAACATCATTGATTAAAGAATAAAGTGATATTACAAGTAGAAAACTAAAAGATCATCAAGGCTATGGTGACTTTGGATAGTCATAACATGGTGTGAGCATGCGCCAAGTCAACCCAAATAAAGCATCAAAGGAGAATACCACAATACTATGCTTTAATATGCTAAAACAACGCATGATCCTTCCAAGGCACATTAAGCAATCTCAATTGTTTATAACATGTCATGCTACAGAAAAGAATACTAAGCATAAAGCCAAAATAATATCAAGCATGGCATGACGAAGCATAGGCCACATTCAAAAATAAGCTCTCTTTACCACTTAAGCATGAACTTTCCTACTCTTTTCCAATCCAAACCAAACTATTTGAAAACTAATGTATGAAAGAGGGGGTCCAAGCAATTTATTCAGCAAACTAAGAAAACCAAGCAAACTAAAAACCAAAACGAAAACGAAAAAGAAAATGCTCCAAGAACAACACAACTGTGCATGAAACAATAAAAATGAAGTGTTTGGAAGAAACCTGGGATTTTTATTGATGAAGAAGGGGATGCCTTGGGCATCCCCAAGCTTTGATGCTTTTACTTCTTGGATATTTATTGGGGTGACACGCGTGGCATCACCAAGCTTGAGCTTTAGTCCATTCTTCATCTCATTACTCATTCCTTCCATACACCTGGAATTTTCCCTTCATACAAGACATGATAGAATCAATAATCAATCTAAAATAGCATCTCAATATCCATCGGATCCCTGCAAAAACAACATGTATGATTACAAATAGATGATCTTGATCATGAATGGAGCTCACGAGATCTAAACATGATAGCACAAAGGAGAAGAACCAGCCATCTAGCTACTACATGGACCCGTAGTCAAAGGATGAACTACTCATGCATCACACCGGAGGCTTGCATGGTGATGAAGAAGGACTCCAGGATGAATTCCCCTCTCCGGCAGGGTGCCAGAAAGAGCTTCAGATCCCTCCCGATCTATGGATGGATATGACGGTGGCTATAGACTCTTTCGTGGAATTTTTATCGGGTACTTAGGGTTCCTGTATTGGAGGCATCTTATAGTCGGAAGGGGAGGTCGAGGGGGTGCCTGGGGCGGCTAGACCACCACCTGGTGTGGACCAGGCTTGGCCGCGTGGCCAGGTGGTGTGGCGCCCCCCTGGCCGCTCCCTGTCTCGTATTCTAACTCCGTGTCCTCCTCGGTGAAAAACTGACTTTGGCTTTTGTCCCATCCAATTCCAGGAATATTCATTTTCTGACTTCCTGGAACCAAAAACAGTAGAAAACAGGCAGCTGGCACTTTGGCATCTTGTTAATAGGTTAGTCCAAGAAAGTGTATAAAAATACTCCAAAGTGTGGACAAAACATAAGAAAGTAGATAAATCCAAGCATGGAACATCAAAAATTATGGATACGTTAGCAACATATCACACGCGCAGCCTCGCCATGATCACGCCAACCCAGCAGACACCCCCGTTTGCTGCCGCGCCACCCGCAGCTGCCGCACACCGCCGCAAACACCTCTGCCTCCACTCAGAACACCGAACACGCCCGACCGCACCATGTCGTTCCTTTATGCTCGTAAGAACCGCCAGGGAGCACTGCACCTTCCTACGCCCTTGCCCAAGAAGGTGGCCGACCTCGAGAAGACTATCCATGAGCAAGAAGTCCAACTGGAAGCAAAGGAAGAGGAGGAAGGTGAAGATATCCAAGATCTTTACTCTTACCTTAGTTATGACAATGACTACCTGGAGGATGATGCCATGGAGTTCCACACCGATGATGATATCGACTTCATTAATGATGAGTAGATGCACTTGATCACTACCATAGAAATTAGTTGTATCAGTCCCACTTTATCGTAGTTTCACAGAATGGTTCTTAAAACCATCTGTTTTCTATTTGTGTGTGGTGTGTGTTGTATTGTGTGATTTGAATGAATGAATGAATGAGAAGAAGTTAGTTTCCAAAACCTGAGTCAAACTCAAACTTTAAAATCTTTTGAAACAAAAACATGAACCTTAGAAATTTCCCTCTTATCTCATTATCTATCTCAGTCTTCAGATGACTTGTGGAAACCCCGGAGGAAGCAGCTCATCGCAGGACCCGATGCTGCAGATTCTTCAGATGCTAGTTTCTAACCATGAAGCTAGTAGAGCCGAACGCCAAGCCAACCTAGCCGCTCTTCAACAGATAGCTCGGATGGCCCACAATAATCAAGGCCATGGAAACCAAGATCACCATGGATCAAAGCTCAAAAACTTACAGAATACCAACCCACCTATCTTTAGTAAATCTGAGGATCCCTTAGATGCTGATGACTGGTTGCAACTATGGAGAATAATTTGGAAGTAGCAGGAGTTGAAGCAAACAAGAAACTACTGTTTGCTGCTCACTATCTAGCAGGAGATGCAAGAGCCTGGTGGAATAGCACCCATACCATGAACCACGGGCAGGTGATGATGTGGGAAGCCTTCAAGATCAAGTTCAACCACACCCATGTGCCGGAAGGTTTAGTCACTCGGATGAGAGATGAGTTCAGAGAACTAAAGCAAGGGAGGATGACAGTAGTTGAGTACCGTGACAGATTTCTGTCCTTAGCTAGGTATGCCCCTGATGAGATTAACACTGAAGCCAAGAAGAAGGAAAGGTTCCTGAATGGATTGCATGATGAAATGCAGACTGTTTTAGTCAACATCTGTTTTGAAGATCTCGAAGAACTTGTAGATTCCGCCATCCAAATGGAAGTAAAGATCAAACAAGCCAATGACAATCGCAAGCGCCAAATGATGCACCAGATTGGATCCACCAACAACCGGATGTACCGCCCCAACCTGTCTGCAGGATATGCCCCAAGAAACAACAGACCCCCGATGTCCCATCCAAGCTACCCCAATCGTAGCAGAGGAAATATGAAGTCTGGAGGAAACAACAACAACAACCCTAGCAACTCCAACAACTTCAACCGTGCACCGCCCAAGTCCAACGACAACAACAACAATACTGCCCCACGGACTAGAAGCAATGTTATGCCTGTTGCAGCCAAAGACAAGTCCCAGATTACTTTATTTGAATGTGGAGTCAAGGGTCACTACTCCAATGAGTGTCCCAAGAATCTTGTAGCAGCCACCAATGCGAATGCAGTCGCTCCGCAGCAACGCCGTGTTCAGCCTGGAAGGAGATTTTCCCAGGGAACTCGCTTAACCGCAACGGCCGTCTGTTCCACATGAATGCTGAAGAAGCTCAGGAAGCGCCAGATGTCGTGCTAGGTATGTTTTCTGTTAACTCGGTACTTGCAAGAGTGTTGTTTGATTCTGGAGCATCGCACTCGTTTGTTATAGAAGAATTTGCATGCACTAGTAAGATTCAACCAACAAAATTGAAGCATGTTATGATAGTTCAAATACCCGGTTCAACCACCAAAGCTAGAAAAATTTACAAGGCTATACCTATCAGAATCCATGGGATAGATTTTTATGCCAATCTAATAGTACTTTGAACCAAAGGTTTGGAAGTAGTACTAGGAATGGATTGGATGTCAAAACATAAAGGATTGATCGACTGTGCCAATAAAGCCATAACCATGACCAGTAGATCTGGAGTATCAGTAGAGCATGTATCTAAAACCTTGCCCCATCAGTTCAAATGCAACAAGAGTCTAGCCCAACCAACCCTTGACCAAGTCAGATTAGTTTGTGAATACCCTTATGTATTCCTAGATGAATTGCCCGGTATGCCCCCAGATCGGGATATCGAGTTCATTATTGAACTAATTCCTGGAACTGGACCCATAGCTCAGAACCCTATAGTATGAACCCCTCTGAATTAGTGGAGCTAAAGAAATAACTTGATGCTATGCTGGCGAAAGGTTTGATTCAACCAAGCGCATCGCCATGAAGATCGCTTGTTCTATCTGTGGACATGAAAGATGGAGGTAACCGTTTAAGTGTTTTCTAAGATTGATCTTAGAACTGGTTATCATCAACTCAAGATTCGTGTAACGGATATTCCAAAGACCGCCTTTACCATGAGATATGGATTGTATGAGTACACTGTCATGTCTTTTGGATTAACCAAAGCCCCCACTTATTTCATGAACCTCATGAATAAGATTTTGATGAACTTCCTGGATAAGTTTGTCATTGTGTTTATCGACGATATTTTGATCTATTCCAAGTCAGAAGAAGACCATGAGCTACACCTAAGAACCATCCTTGAAACCCTTAGAGAGCATCATTTGTATGCCAAGTTTAGCAAATGTGAGTTCTGGTTGAAGGAAGTAGGATTCCTAGAACATATTGTGTCGGCAGGAGGAGTCGCTGTCGATCCCGCCAAGATCAAAGATGTTGAAGAATGGAAAGCCCCAATCACTCAAACTCAAGTCCATGCATTTCTCGGATTAGCGGGATATTACCGCAAGTTTGTTGAAGGATTTTCTAGCATCGCAAGACCGATGACCCAATTATTGAAGAAACATAAGAAGTTCGAATGGACTAAAAAATGTGAACCGAGTTTTCAAGAGCTCAAGAAGAGATTGATTTCAGCCCCCCAATCTTGATTATGCCGGATATCAAGAAGCCTTTTGATGTGTATTGTGATGCATCCAAGTTTGGTCTCGGATGTGTGATGATGAAAGAAGGCAAAGTTATAGCATATCTGTCCCGACAACTGAAGCAGCATGAGCAAAACTACCCTACCTATGATCTTGAACTAGCAGCTGTAGTTTTAGCATTAAAGACATGTCATCATTACCTTATGGGTAACCGCTGTGAGATTTATTCAGATCACAAGTGCTTGAAGTATATTTTCACCCAGAAGGAGTTGAATATGAGGCAAAGGAGATGGATAGAGTTAATCAAGAATTATGACCTTGACATTCACTATCACCTCGGCAAGGCCAACGTGGTAGCAGATGCTCTTAGCAGATTGTCGTGTAGGTTAAACACCATGACCAAGGAATCTCAGCCAAGTTTGCATGAAGAGTTGGAGCAGTTTAGAATGGAGCTAATCAGCAAAGGATTTTTAGCTAGCATTGAACTTCAACCCACGTTGATCAGTCAGATCAAGGAAGCGCAGAAAGGGAATGCAAGTATCGATAGAATCAAACGTCGTATCAGTACAGGGAAGGTACTTGGATTCACGGAGGATGAAGAAAGAGTTTTGTGGTACAAATGACGTATCTGTGTACTAGCAGATTCCGAGCTGAAGCAAGCTATCATGCAGGAAGCTCATGATACTCTTTATTCTATCCACCCCGGAGGAACGAAGATGTATCAGGACTTGAAGGAGCAATTTTGGTGGCACAAGATGAAGAGAGAAATCGGAAGCTACATAGCCAAGTGTGATATCTGTCAGAGAGTCAAAGCGGAACATCAGAGACCCGCAAGACTTTTGCAACCATTGCAGATTCTGGAATGGAAATGGGATTCCGTCGGAATGGACTTTATCACCGGTTTGCCTACTTGTAGTAGGGGAAATGACTCTATTTGGGTCATAGTTGATAGACTGTCCAAGGTAGCCCATTTTTTACCTATCAAGACCACCTACCAGAGTTCGAAGCTAGCAGAGCTGTACATTGCTAGAATCGTCAGTTTGCATGGAACCCCTAAGACCATCGTGTCAGATAGAGGAATCCAATTTACCTCATGATTTTGGCATAAAGTCCAAGAAAGATTGGGAACCAATATGCATTTCAGCACAGCTTATCACCCACGGACCAATGGACAAACTAAAAGAGTTAATCAAATCTTAGAAGATATGTTGAGAGCTTGTGTTTTGGAATATGAATCAAAATGGCAAGATTGTCTTCCTTTCGTAGAATACTCATACAACAACAGTTATCAAGCCAGTTTGCAAATGGCCCCATTTGAGTTCTTGTATGGAAGAAAGTGTCGCACCCCCTTAAATTGGTCGCAAGTAGGAGAGAGTCAGATCTTCGGAGCCGGCATCCTACAAGAAGCAGAAGAGAAGGTTCACAAAGTCCGTGAGCACCTCAAGACCGCCCAATCCAGGCAGAAGAGTTATGCTGACAAGAGACATAGAGACCTGACCTTCAATGTCGGAGATTTTGTATATATCAAAGTATCACCCTTGAAAGGAATGCAACATTTTCAACTGAAAGGAAAGTTATCCCCAGATATATTGGACCTTTCAAGATTCTAAATCGCTGAGGAGAAGTATCATATCATCTGGAACTGCTAGAGGAGATGTCAGCCATCCATAATGTGTTCCATATCTTGTTACTTCGCAAATGCCTAGAAGTGTCGGAGAAGACCGAAGTTTTCAAGAACATCGATCACCGAGCCATTGATATCAACAAGGATTTGATGTATCATGAAGTGCCCATTCGTATTTTGGAAGAAGCCTTCAGAACCACCTGGACCCGGAGTATCAAGTTTCTCAAGATCCAATGGAGCAACCATACCGAAGAAGAAGCTACTTGGGAGCGAGAAGATTACATTAGGACTGAGTTTCTAGATCTCTTTAGTTCCTAGTTTTTCTTAAATCTCAGGACGAGATTTTGTTTAAGGAGGGAAGGTTTGTAACACTCCAAAACATATAATCAAGATTATCAAGTTCTAATCACCCCAATTTAGGGTTAACAAAAACTTTTATTAGGAAAATGAATATGAATGCATGTGTGTTTGCATTAGTATAGAATAAGTGTATATGCCATGCTTGATTGTTCTGAATGATGTGAAATGGTTTAAAGATGAAAGCTACATCATGTAGACCATTTCCAAGAAAAATCAAAAGAAGAAGAAATCAAAAATGAATAAATAAACCAAATGGTAATTTTGACAAAAATAAACCACTAGGCCACTTTGTGTGTTCCTAGAAGAGAAATCTTAACCAAAACAATTCTACTTCTTTTCACCCCCTTGCTAGACCAAGTAAAATGTATCAAGGCCCACTTTACAAACTTACAAAAACATCTTGCAAATCAATTTAAAGGTCAGTTGAAAATTGAATCTATTTCATATGTTAAGATCACACTTTTTCAAAAACCCGCCAAATCAATTCCCCTTGAAAAATCCAAGCAAACTTAGACTCTCAAGCTTAACTTGAGATCACTCAAAAAATTTGAATCAAAAATTCCAAAGTATCTTTCATGCGGCCATTAACACAAACACCTTGTCTACACAGAATTAACCTCTGCCTAACTTCATTGTTGTCCCCTCTTAACCCTCTAGTCCTCTCTGAGTCCAACCAGCACCCAGACCAACCCCCCTTTGCCGTGGAGCACAGTGGAGCACCGCCCATTTGTGGTCATCGCCGGCTAACCATGGCCAGCTTGCAGCAGACCGCTCCGCGCCCATCCAGGATGTCCAGGAGCTACGCCACACTCTACCGCCACCCCATGTCTAGGACACGACCCTAGACAAGCCATGGACCACCCTAGTCGCACCGCGCATCGTGCCTCCGCGCCATGTCCAGAGCGCCCCAGAGCGTCGTGCCCGACCAGCCCCGCCATCTCGCGCCTTGCCCTCACCGTGCACGCACAGCCTCGCCATGATCACGCCAACCCAGCAAACACCCCCGTTCACCGCTGCGTGACCCGCAGCTACCGCACGCCGCTGCAAACACCTCTGCCTCCGCTCAGAACACCGCACGCGCCCGACCGCACCACGCGGCCCCACTCCGTGCCTTTATGCCCGTAAGAACCGCCAGGGAGCACCGCACCGTCCTACGCCCTCGCCCACGCCGTTAGCCGCCTGTAGTGACGCCATCATCGAGCTCACCGCCGCACCGCTCGGTCCCCTCGCTGCAGTATAAAAGGAGGCCACCCCCGCCTCCAATCTCCACACCAATCCACTCACCACTCCTCACAGCCACTCCCCCACTTCTCCCCGGAGCAAGGCGAGCACCACCGCACCGGAATTTCACCAGAGCCCGCCGCTGCTGGAGGAGAAGGGCGTCGTCGATTTCGACCACCCCAAGTCCTGTCGTAACCGCGCCTAGCCTTGCTATCGTCTACCACGTCGATTTCCCCCATCACCAACCCTAGCTAGAGCCCAGGTGAGCCCCGCCAGACCCCCACAACCGCGCTAGGTCTTCTTCCTCGCCGAAGCTGTTCATCATCGACGATGACTCCTAGCCGTTGGATTAGAATTAGATCGCATGACTCAGATTCACCGATACCGTTTCGCTGAGTTAGTCTCGCTGACGAGTAGACCCCACCTGTCAGTAGCCCGCTGTGTTGTGCAGTGCAGCTGGGCCGGCCCATTTAACTTCCCGCGCTGGCCTGGCAATTCAAATAATTTTTTTTCATTTTAGTTTAAACTAGTTTCTATCCACTGAATTCAGAGAGTTTCACTGAACCAAATTGCATGATTCAAATTTTTCTTGAAAGTTAATTAAATTATCTATCAAGGCCTGTTGGATTTAAATCATTTCGAGTTAGAGATAATTTGTAGTAAAAATAACAAGACATAGACTTTTGCAACTTCAAAAAAATTTCAAAAATCAACATAATAGCTTTTGAGTTGATTCCAACTCTGAAAAATCACATTTGACAATATCTATCTGAATATGTAAAAACATTTAGGTTTGCATTCAGTGACATTGGACTAGTACCAAGAGAATGCTATTAGGGCATTTCTAGTCACTTTAAATCTATTAAGTAATAATCTTAAATTTTATAAAATGTGACCAACACTTTAAATCACATTCCCATGTATTAGAATATGTGGTGATGACATGTGTCAACATGATCCCATATTTTAATTGGAGAATATTAAATCTTAATTAATTTCAATGAGTAGAAATTACTTTTCTCAAATAAACTAAATAAAACTAGTTCTTTATTTCATGTGATGATTGTCGGACCCCCGGATTATTCATCCGAGAAATCCCTGTTATGCATACATCCACATTCCCATGATCAGTGAACCGTGGAACATAACCGACAGGTACCATTATAACATCCGAAACATAATGAATTACAAGACTTACATAATTGCCATAATGGCTACATCATCATTAATAGCGGAACAACGCCAAGCGCAGAGCCCAATCGTGCCTCAACCTACAGGCAGCTGACTGGGAAGACGGCCTAGCTCGATGGACGTCATCTTAAGATCCTGAAAGTCTGGCCAAGTAAATAGCCAAGGACACAGCCGTGAGTACTTTTGAATGTACTCGCAAACCAGCCAGACAAGAGATCAAAGGAAATGCAATTAGGGCTGTGGCGAGATAGCTCTATCTGGGGTTGCTTTTGAAAAGCCTAAACTAACTTTGAAGTTATGGCTTATCCATATCTTTGTTGAAAAAGAGTTTGAAAACATGCTTCTGTTTTGTAAATCAAGACACCTCCATGTGCTTGTTGAAAAAGAGTTTTGAAAACAATTTTTTTGTAGTTAATACCCTTTTTAAAACATCTTCGACCCCTCGAGTCAAAACAAAACCTTCGAACTCGGGTTCCCCCGGAACCTTCATCCTCAAAGTACTTGTTTCCCAAACAAGCACAGTTTGGGTACTCCTAGCCAACACCTTTACAACCGTCCTTGACCGTGGACACGGCTATTCGAATAGGTTATACTCTATAGAGTTTGCGCACTTTCCCCCCAAGAATCAATACATCCGCTGGGATTCAACCACGGCCCAATACCACTGTAGATGGGGGTCCGGATAATCAAACCTAACTTTTCGCTTGTCTATACTAGCAAAGGCATGCTTTTCCTCTTGGGTTTGTTCTCCCCGGCAACAAGTATGTGGCTCCCAGCCATAGTCCTTCCTTCCGTACATGCGCATACCCAAGCCGCAACTTGGCGTGTACCTTAAATCTGGAGACTCCACTTCCTTCCGTACTACCTAAGTCATATCGTCCGCGGGAGACCCAATTGTTGCACCGGCCTCCTGCCAGGTTAGGCTCACTCTTGCAGAAGCAAGCGATAGGCTTCAGATCCATCATCTGGGACGCCTGCCCGGTCTTCTAGGGATTCCTCCCTATAAGCATGGTAGAAGTGCCTCGGCTAATGCAGACAAACTACGGGTTAAGCCCCAGCAACCTAGGGTAATGTGGTTGTGCGGATAAAAAATGTTCCAGTAAAGGCGTAGAACATCCCATCACTTTTCCACTTCTTCTCATCACCATTTATTTTGTTAAAACTTCCACTAGGAATGATGCCTCTTCCCAGGGTTTTACAAAGCCGCTTTTGAAACATTTGTAGTGGGGAAAAAGTCCCAAAACAGTTTATTTTCTCAAAACCGGGGTTTCCAAGGAGGTAGGATGCTAACCATTGTACTCTCGGTCTAAAGGGGATAAAATTATAGGGTCATAGGGGTGGTGCCTCGAAGGACACGAAATCATAACTTGGAGGAGCCAAGTTACTATCGCCGTTTTTGTAACACAAATCATGCAAGTAGACTATGCAAATTTGTAAAGAAGATATAAAACAGGTAAAAGAGAGTAGGGCATATAACAGAGTTCAGGAAATGGTGGCTTGCATGTGATCAGCAATAAGTCCCTGGACTTCTTCAGATGACCAAGAATACCCAAAATATAATAATAAGAAATCCCGTTCTTCTTGTCGTCAAACACTCATACTATCGTCGTCAACGGGTATACATGCAAGCAGACAATATCTCAATCAATACAACGCATGCAAGCATCCAATCATACAGAAAACAACATACTGAATACTACTGGACTTGGGAGGTTTTTGGAGAAGTGGGATTCCAATTTGTGGGATTTACAAGATTGCCACTGGGGTGTTTTATCTTGGAAAATAGTTGTCAAAGTTACATACAAGGGACCTGGATTAGGGATCTATGGTCAGTAGGATATAAATGTGCAAAGGGGATATCCTTAGATAGGTCTGGTCATGACAAAACCATCACAAGTGGTTTCACTTGATTATCACTTTTCTAGAATTAGATATGCTTTTTATAGTGGATCAAACTCTAGTTTGAGGAAATAATTCACCAGAAAAGTTCTGGAGCTCCAATTTTTTTTTCCTTGGACGGTCAGGTAGTACTTGATGTACTGAACCACCTAGAGTTGGATACAGGTCAAAAGAATTGCCATAATGCCCTCAGGAAATTCCCAAAAGCAGTTCTGTATGGATCTTCTCTTTTATACCAGATTAATTCTACAGGAGTTATTGAGTTGGTTCCAAGGGCATATGACAGGTATTTAAAATACATTTCTGTAGGAATTGGATTCACCCTTTTTGGAGTTGCCAAACTCCTGGAATGATTTATTTAGTGAAAATACCAATCACAGAAGTATTTAAATCACTAAAATTCTGCCGTAGCTCAATAAATTCTGAGCTACTATGGCTTGGTAGATATAGGTACTGGGGTGTACTGGGAATTGGAATCAGGTCAATACCCTATTTGGTTTGACCTAGGGAATTTATCTAAGACAGAAAGTTGTCAGTTTTGTTAATGTTCGTAAAGGCAGAATACAGCTCCACTTGGCATGAGACCTATGCTAGATGACAGGTATTTCAAATACCTTCCAGCAGGTCTTTGATTCATCTCAAATGGAGATGTAGAACTCTCTGTAGAAATTATTTAGTGTACCAGATACATTCTAGCAGAATAATTACTAGTAATTAGAGAAAATTATTTAGGCCATGGGGTTGCCTCTACATGTTTGAGAAAACATCAGAGAACCACCAGAAAATTAGATCTAGGCATTTGGAAATGATTTACCATTTTATTTAGATTTAAAACTAGCAGAAACATTTCTGGAATAAAGGATCTGCTAAAGAAAAAAGAAAAAGGGTGAAAAAGGGCCGGATTTGAGGAGCTACTGGGCTGCAGGGGAGGTTTCGGCCCACGGCAGGGCAGCGCGACGCGTGGGAGCTAGCGGTTCGAACCTGACCGGCGGGGCCCGGCGGTCAGCGAGAGGAGAGGGCCGAAGGGGTATCGGGCAGATATGTCCGTCCGCTTAATTGGCGATGGACGACACAACGTCATTGTCCACGCGGAACAGAGCAGCCGGCGGCGAGAACCCTAGATGGAGCAGGGAGGAGCGGGGAGGATACCTAGGGTCTCGGGGGAGGTCGATGAGGCGGCAGGACGACTCGGTGGTCCATGACGAGCCGAACGAGGGGCGACACGAGGGGATCTGACGCCGGGAGGTAGCTGGCGCGACGGAGGCCGAGGATGAACTCTTCGGAGCTTGACGGCGATGACAGAGGAGAGGGTCCTGGGCAAAAAGAAAAGCACCATTAGGTAGAGGAGAGCTAGGGGAACTCGGGGGCTGACATGAAGAGAAAATGGAGAAGATGGGGAGATGTCTTGCTCGATTTTTGAGAGGAGGCCGAGGCTCTCCTCTTCTTCTTCCTTGGACAGCACAGATCAGGGGAGGGGGTGTGGTGCTCAGGGGAGGCAAGTGGGAGTGAGAGGGGGCAAATGAGGGCAGGGGAGAGCGGTGGGGAGGGCTGCTGGCCTTTATACCAAGGAGAGGGAGTGTATGTGGTAAATTACCATCTAGGACAAGGGGGAGAGCAATGCTAGCCAATGATTGGTTCAGAGAGAGCTGGAGAGGGGTAGGATGGTAATTGGGTCGTGCTGGACCAGGGAGAGAGGTGGTGTCATGAGTGGTAAATAATTAGATTGATCCTTGTAAGATTTTGGGGATTATCTCTCTCATACTTCTAGTACAAGGGAAAATGGGGATTTGTTGGGTGCTGCTATAGTGGGGGTTGACCAGTGGAATTGGAAGTGGTTTAGATTAGTGTTTTGTTAAATGGCCAAAGTTGATCAAACTAGGGGTTTATGAAGGAAGTACAAAATATTGCCTTGTACCAGAGGAGAAAAAGGTTCTGGTAGGTGGGTGAGGTCAAGGTGGACTTCTAGGATTTAATTGGGATTTTTACGTGGAGGTTGAGTCCACTTAAATCTATTTACTCAAAAAGGACAGAAATGATTTTTAGAAGATCATTTGATAAACTTTCATTGGACAAGGATGGATTTTGGTTTGAGAGGTTCCCAAATGTGAATACACACTTAGGGGAATTTTCCCAAGATTTATTGGGGAATAAAAGTATTTAAAACAATTATTATTTCAATTCAGCCATTTAAGAAAATGGGCAAAAAGAAATAATAAAGTTTCTCAAAAATATTTATTTTTGAGATTTAAAGATAGGGTATGATTAGTGGGACTCACATGAGTCAAAAGTTTGGGAAGTGGTTTGGTAAAAACCAAACTTTCCTTTATGGAGGGAGTTTTGGAAATTTTGACTATTTAAGTAATTAAATGGTTTTGGGGCCATAATAATTATGGATAGTTATTGATAAATATTGGTGATCAAGGTAGATGGGATATACAAGGTGTAGCAAGCACTTGCAACCTTGTGGAGTGAAATTCCAACTTAAAAAGGATGGAAAACAAAGAGTTAATGATCTAGGGTGGTGTTATTTTTATACCACCAAAACATGCTTGCATCTTGGAGCTTAGAGCTCACCTTGGAGCAATGGATGGATGGATACGTAGACCAGGTCATATATATGATCATGGAAGAAAGAGTTTGAATTATATGCATTTGAGGTGATCTATAAATGATGGCAAACTTTGTTGAAATTAAGGCTGCCATGAAATATGAGTCATGATGCCTTATAAACCATGTGGGTTTAATCAGCACAGAGATCCACTTGGGGCAAGTGAAGTAGGGTTTGATAGACATCAATGAGTAGATCACAACCATGTAGAGAGTTGGTCCATAGAGGTTTGGAGGGTGGTGTGAGCTTCTAGCAAAGTAGGTATGATGACTAGATTTGCAGGAATTGCTATTTTCTTGTCTGCAAAACCATCATGGACAAGTGGGTTGGCGGAGGTTCTAACCAGGGGCCAACGTGGGACTTGGTAGTCCTTAGGATGATTAACAAGATGGTTCAGGTGCATTTCCAGAAATGCACATGGTTTGAGAAAAGGAGGCATTCAAAAAGTTGATGCTGAATCTGTTTCCAGACTTTGCCAAATTTGGCAGTTTTGAGGAATTTGACTAGAGTATGAGAGGAAATGTTCTTGGAGGAGTTCCAAGGTATCAGAACTTTACAAAAGGGGGGATATGGAAGTGTAGAGTGAGTAGAAGAGATCCATGCTTGATGTTGGTCTTCAAAGACTTGAGAACATCTAGAAGGGAAAATCCTCATAATGGATCTGATTAAGGGTTTTAGATGATCACCTAGTGGCTAGGGATCATATCTAGATTAGCATTCTTGCTTAGTGATGAGCTCCTAGAGTGGCTCATACTACTTCCTAAGCAAACAAGTCAAACAGCAGATCAAAGCAACTCATCTTATACACTAATCAACTATTACTAGGGGTCACCATCAAGCTTAGCTTGGATGTAAGGTTGGGGCATTTTGAAGAGGTTGAGTTTTGAATAAGATGAGGGTTCTTGGTATCTCTACCAAGAGTAGAATTCAAATGCTTTGAACAAGATTTTTGGGAAAACTAGAGGTAAGATTAGTTGAGTGTTCTATCTTGAAAACATAAGGAGATTGTATTATATATCTCTCCATAGTTTTATTAATAGAAGCTACCCAAAAATAGTTTTGGTTACATAAGCATCTTGGCTCCTGTTTTGAAATGCCAAACGTTTGAGAATATGTAAGGTAAGTCAAGATAGTTTTGGTAAATAGTTTTTGTCAACTGAGGTTGAGGTAAGGAGTATCCTAAGATAGACATCATAAGCACAAGTGCAAGCAAACAACAAACAAGGACTACACCAAAGCACAAGAAAAGTTTTTGTTCCCCCTGATTTTTGCATTTTGGACAACTAATCAGGGTTGCTGAAATTGGGATGTTACAATGATTGTGATGATGCTAGATCATCAAGTGTGAGCCTTAGTGGGCTAAATAGCATTAGTTAAGTATTGTTTGGTGATTGTGTACCCCATATTTATTTATAGACGATAGTACCGACCAAGGATATGAGGAGGAGGAGTTCTACCCCGATCACTTCACCAATCAAGGCAAGCCATCATTAACAATGCATGCTAACACTTGAAATCTTGATAACCTAAGCAAGATGCTTTAGGCATGCTTTGGTTATATACCTTTGATTATACCAATCCCATGTTTTACTTGCAAGCTTTATTATTTCTACTTTATCAAAGTTCTTTACTTTTAGTATAGATAGAATAAAGAGTATAAAACTAGGCCTATATAGTTATACTTAGATGTCATTCTATGGCATGAGACTGAAGATTAGCACCCCTCATTAGTGAACACTCTTAACCTTGGTGGCTAGTGCTAAGCATAAAAGTTGATCACTTTAGATGGGAATACTTGGTGAAAATGATTATGAAAACTTTGGAATGATGCTTCATTCTATTGAGATGTTTTGACACGTGTTGAGAAACACAAAGGATTTGATGATGAAAATGTTGAGGCATGAGCCTTAGCCCTTTATAAAAAACTAATGGTTGGGTTCAGATGTGATACCATTCTAATTTTACCGTACAACCACAATACCTGAATTGGGTAAGGCTTAGCCGGAAGTTTATATGCATTAGTATGGGTTCCCTCGCAGGAGAGGTTTGAGCCGAGGCTACCTCTTGATGTTTGTCCACCTATGAAGTGCCTAGGATGGCAAATGGCCATGGATGGGAGGCCAAGCTCATAGGGGAGGTTCCTATACTAGAGTGTGTGATTGAAAGGTTATGATTGATTATCCGCATACTAAGTATGATTGATTCAGGGTTATCTGTGACGGATGTATCGAATTTTGTGGTGAAAGTGTACCACCTCTGTAGAGTGTCAAACTATTTGAATACCCACGTTCGAGGTCATGGGCAGTTGGAGTGGCCATACTGTTCCGTCATCAGATGTTTTCAAAATGAATTGTGACTTTGACTTGACCACAACAGGGTTGTGAATATGAACTAGTTCCCCACTTAGGTGATTTTAGAACATTTACTTAGTTTTCTTTACTTCTGAACTCAATTTCGATAAATCTGGCTTTTTGCAAATAAACTTAGAGCTTAGGATTCCTACTAGAACTACCTTACTTGTTAGTTATAGTTTGTGAGTACTTAAAGAGTACTCATGGCTTTGTCTCTGGCTATTCCCGTGGCTAGACTATGAGGAGGACTAACAGGATAATGGACTGCAGGAGGTCTAAGACAACTAGGATCATCTCCTATCGTCAGCATTGCCTGTGACCCTGAAGATGGAGCCCACTACTATGCTTTATTATTCCGCTGCTTGTTTGTATTTAGACTGGATCATGATATCCTTTATTTGTGTAAAAGCTTATTATGGTTTGTAATGGTTGATGTACTGTGATATCCAATCTGTTATGTCTCGCAAAAATGGTAATCCTAGGATTGCGAGGTATGGCATAACAGGCATCTGGGATTAAAAATCCAGGTGTTGACATATATAGTAGTAGAAAATAGTCAGAAGTACAAGAACTAGTGCTATACTAGTACTACTCTGTATCCAAAATCCAATCTCCAGTACACGTACGTCTGTGGTATGTAGTGAGAGTGGGATAAACAAAATCTGAGGTAGTAGAATGGTCAGTTTGGAATTCTCCCGCGCGGTGGATGCATACTAAGTAATACAGGACCTGGGTCTAAGAAGTTTGATGGTACACCACCATGGAATCCTTTTCCTTCTGCATGATGCTAGGCACCGCCCTGCTCCCAGCAGTGAAGGAATTGCGCACTACACGCTCCCAAAACCCAACCTCTGGTGACGGTGATAGACGGTGAACTGCACATTGTACAAGGGCGATGAGCACCCTTCCGACTTGACGCACACCACAGATACGATTATGTCACCCCACTCGAGCATGTCAAATAGCATAGTGAACACCGTACCATCGTCCCCAGATCTGATGTTCTCTAGCCTTGATGAGCGTGGTGCCGACAACGGCTGAGAGATGAACCTGGGATTTCTAAAGGAAGTAAGAATCGGCAGACTAAATTGCAGCATGCTAAATATACATATAAGAAGTTCTCATGCGCCTGAGATCTAGGCACTCCCAAGAAAAAATACAGAGCCATGTTTCAAAGGAAATGCTAGATTATCTCCAGCGTTTGATCTAAACAAACTTGAACGACAAATCATCATCATAATCATGATGTTCATATTTGCCAACTCCCACATTGTGGATGCAAAATGAGTAATCCAGTGTGAACCTATCATGTTTCTTAATCAGGAAATTAAGGTAATCTTCAGTAATCCTGACGGAGGCCGGCGACGCGCTGCTCTTCGGCTCAAAAAACAAGCGAACTCCTCCAGGTCCTCTCTAATCATTGAAGGTTTATAAAAGTGCAACTCCATCACGTATGGCGGAAACAAGCACGCCGCCGACCTGACGCGCTGGATGGATACGGC
Organism: Avena sativa; assembly: GCA_916181665.1. NCBI lineage: Eukaryota > Viridiplantae > Streptophyta > Magnoliopsida > Poales > Poaceae > Avena > Avena sativa. Next base: position 532,802,555 of record OV702292.1, on the reverse strand, counting down.
GAGGCCATAGTCGAGCATGTCAAATCGCACAGCAAACAATGTACCATCGTCCCCGGATAACACGATCTCTACTCTCCATGACCCAGGTGACAGCAAAGGCTGAGAGATGTACATGTGTTCCTCGCCGTAGTGGAAACTCTGCACTTCAATTAAGTGGGGGCTTTTTTGAGGTGAGCGAGGAGCGTTGTGGTCGGGGCGGCGAACTCACAGCCAGGCTCAGTGCAGTTGCATGGGCCGTGCGGGCACGCCGTCCTATGGTTGGCGAACTCGCAGCCAGGCTCACGCAGCCAACATTGGGGCATCTGCTACCTTTTCCACCGACGACTTGGCGGCACAACTCCTTGGAGCATGCGGCCAGCCGGACGGCGCTGGTAGTGTCCATACGCATAGCGATTTCTCCGAAGGCGTCGTCGCTGACCTTGCTGAAGAAGATGCACGAATCTACCAGATGCAGGTACTGTATCATAAACTATATATGATGTCAATATGGTCATGACCTTGGCTATTCGGGTCGAAACCAGGAATGTTCATACACCTTAGGCCAATACACACTATGAAGCAGCGAGAGATTTTTTTGTATTCAAAGGTGTCAAAACACATGTTTCTCATTTTCTTTCTTAGCACTATATAGTGTACGAATAACTTTAAATATTGACTGTTGGATCAAGACATGAATCCCAACATTATGATACATTCAATCTTCATTATTTCCATTTTAGCATCGAGAAGGTACTATTGATAGTGTCTTTATTTTCTTATCTTACCACTACTTGTAAAAGGCACGTGCCACACACGTATATACTATATGAAATGTGATTTAACAAACTTTAATTTGTTATTAACTGATAGTCTTGTTAGAGAAAAAATGGATACATTAAGTCTATTAATAATATATATACACATATTGAGAATACAACCTACTATGCTATGAAATTTTGGGGGTGGTGACATGATGCTTCTAGAACATGGTGGAGTTTACTATAGGTACTATTCAACACGAATCGAGCTTCTCTGAGCCATTGGATCTAACAGCCCAACGGTCAGGATTGGTACTATGGATCCAATTCAAATTAAAACTGCTCCATTATAGTAGTAGATATATGATGTCAATATGGTCATGACCATGGCTATTCGGATCAAAGCCAGGAATATACATACACCGTAGGCCAATACACATTGTGAAGAAGCCATAGCATTTTTTTGCATTCAAAGGTGTCAAAACACATGTTTTTCATTTTTTTTCTTAGCACTATATAGTGTACGAATAACTTTGAATATTGACCTTTGGATCAAGATGCGAATCCCAACATTGTCAGATGTTGGATCTTCATTTCCATTTTAGCATCGAGAAGATACTATTGATAGTCTTTCTCTTCTTATCTTACCACTATTTTTTATATATAGTGTGCGGACAACTTTGAATATTGACCGCTCATTCATGACCCGCGAATCCCAACATTGCTGCTAGTTATTGGATCCTCTACTCCATTCCATCATCTAGAAGATACTATTGATAGTCTTTGTTATCTTATCTTACCAATATATAATGTATGGATAACTTTGAGTATTAACCTATGGATCAAGACTCGCGAATCACAACAATGCTAGCCGTTGGATCTTCTTTTTTCCATTATACCGGGTGGTGGTACTTTTCTCTACTACTATAATAGAGCAGTTTTGAATTGGATCCATAGCACCAATCCTGACCGTTGGGCTATTACATCGAATGGTTAAGAGCAGCTGGATTCGTGTTGAATAGTACCTACAGCAAACTCCAACATGTTCTAGAACCATCATTTCGCCACCCCTAAAATTTCATAGCACACTAGGATGTATTACTAATAGACTTAATGTATGCATTTTTTCTCTAACAAGAATATTGGCTAAAACAACTTAACATTTGTTAAATCACATTTCATACCACTTTATCATTATCAATTTGTTTTCACCCATCAACTCAGTCATCCACGTAGGGCCAACAGATTAGGGAGGTCGCGGTCGCCTTGGACGCACCACAAAATTATGACTAGGCCATCGAGTGCAGGAAGTAGAGTCAGCATTCCATCCAATCGCTTACCCTAGTCATCAATATTTGCCACATGCATCGGCTTCATCAGCAATATTGATTGTGCCCTCACTTCGGTAATCTGCCACATTAATCTTGGATCACCTCCTTCCTATTTAATCTCTCCCCTTCCCTGCACCAAACCATCTCTAATCCCCCGCTTCCAGCAACCATCTCCGACCTCTTCTGTCAACCATGGCCACCTTCCGGCTTCCGCCCGCCGTACTGGAGCGCAAAGACCCCGACATCGCCGCACAGGAGGACAATGCCCTACGCATTTGGGCTTTCTCCCCGTGGAGAAAAAAGTGGCAGCTGGCATGCGCCTTCCTAGATGCTGGGTATGGTGACCGCAAGTACCAGATGTACGACATCTACGACAATCCGGATGGGATGCTGAAGGTCAAGTTCGTCAACTTCAGGGACGCCAATTGATACGTTGCTAACTTATCTATAATTTTTGATGTTCCATGCCTGGTTTATATCTACTTTATTATGTTTTGTCCCAACTTTGGAGTACTTATTATACACTTTCTTGGACTAACCTATTAACAAGATGCCACAGTGCCAACTGCCTGTTTTCTGTTGCTTTTGGTCCCAGGAAAGTCAGAAAATGAATATTCTTGGAATTGGATGGGACAAAAGCCAAAGTAAATATTTCACCGAGGGGGACACGGAGCCAGAAGATGAGACAGCGAGGGGCCAGACGGCCGCCACACCACCTGGCCGCGCGGCCAGGCCTGGCCCATGCCAGGGGGTGGTGTGGACGCCTAGGGCACCCCCTCGGCCTCCCCTTTTGACTATATATTGCCTCCAATACAGAAACCCTATGTACCCGATCAAAAATCCACGAAAGAGTCTGTAGCCGCTGTCATCTCCATCCCTAGATCGGGAGGGATCTGAAGCTCTTCCCGGCACCCTGCCAGAGGGGAGAATTCACCCTGGAGGCCTTCTTCATCACCATGCAAGCCTCCGGTGTGACGCGTGAGTAGTTCATTCTTGGACTACGAGTCCATGTAGTAGCTAGATGGTTCGTTCTCCTCCTTCGTGCTATCATGTTTAGATCTTGTGAGCTCCATTCATGATCAAGATCATCTATTTGTAATCCTACATGTTGTGTTTGCGGGGATCCGATGGATATTGAGATGGTATTTCAGATTGATTATTGATTCTATCATGTCTTTGTTATTTGTGATCTTGCATGCTCTCTATTGTTAGTAGATATCTTGGCCGAGTAGATGCTAGCAACTCCAAGAGGGAGTATTTATGCTCGATAGTGGGTTCATGCCTCTAGTAATCTGGGGAAGTGACAGAAATCTCTAAGGTACTAGATGTGTTGTTGCTACTAGGGAGAAAACAACAATCCTTTGTTCATAGAACAATCGTATTGTTTGCTTTACACGCATTGCGTAATGCAATTATATGTTGCTTGCAACTTAATACTGGAGGGGGTTTGGATGATAACCTGAAGGTGCATTATTAGTGATAGATGCAGTTGGATTACGGTCTATGTATAATGTTGTAATGCCCAATCAAATCTCATAGGAGTCAAGATGATTAGTATATGCATGTATGCTTTCTCGATGTTTGTCAATTTCCCCACTGTAATTTGTTCACCCAACATGTTATCTATCTTAAGGAGAATCACCACTAGTGAAGTATGGACCCTGGTCCTTTCTTTTACAATCAATCTACAACTGTTTACTGTTTACTGTTTTCTATTTACTTTTTGCAAGCTATTACTTTCTTCCACACAATACATTTAATCCTTTGTTTTTAGCAAAACCGGTGAGATTGACAACCTCACTGTAAGTTGGGGACAAAGTTCTGTGGTTGTATTGTGTAGGATTCCAAGTTGGAAACAACACATTGGAGGTGTTTCCTTGCTCCTACTGGTTCGATAACCTTGGTTTCATAACTGAGGGAAAACTTGCTGTTGTGCTCATCATACCTTCCTATTAGAGTTCCCCAACGAGCTCGATATATTTTGGGCCATCACCAATCTCCTCTACAACCAGGCCTTCCACTACGACTGCGAGATGGTGGTGTTCACTGGCTCCAACATTTTCACCAACTACTGGAATCGGTTCCCAAACAACGGCAACTTCATCCACAATGTTCTCCTGGAGTTGCCGATGGCTCCGGAGGTGCCGCCTCGTTTTTCGACAGTGTCGCCGATGGCTCAGGAGGTGTCGCCACCTTCTCTGGAGGTGTCGATGAGTTAGGAGTCGGCTCTATTGCTGGAGCTATCGTTGGTGTCGATGTCATGAGATGCTGTTGGCGGCACGGACTAGGTCCAAGGAGGCGCCGGACCTGCACTAGTTTAGCAGCGAGTCCTATATGAAGTTAATGGTTGTCTGAAGTTTCTTCTGGTACTACTCATCAAAAAAAGTTTCTTTTGGTACTACTCATTGTACCCTGTAGTACTAGTAGTAGTACTGCGAATGACGATCTATTGAATATCCTTTCCCCCGATTTTTGTGAAGGAAGTAAAAATTTCGAAACCAGGAAAGTTTAAATTGCTACTCTATTGTAAGGACCAAAATGGTTCCCGCCAACGCACCTGACGAACACGCCAGACAAAGACACGGAGCCACCAATGGGAGGTTGCGGTCGCCTTAGACGCACCACAAAATTATGACTAGGCCATCGAGTGCAGGTAGTAGAGTCAAAATTCCATCCAATCGCTTACCCTAGTCATCATCATCGATATTTGCCACACGCATAGGCTTCATCAGCAATATTGATTGTCCCCTCACTTCGGTAATCTGCGACATTAATCTTGGATCACCTCCTTCCTATTTAATCTCTCCCCTTCCCTGCACCAAACCATCTCTAATCCCCCGCTTCCAGCAACCATCTCCGACCTCATCTGTCATCCATGGCCACCTTCCGGCTGCCGCCCGCCATACTGGAGCGCAAAGACCCCGACATCACCGCATAGGAGGACAATGCCCTGCGTATTTGGGCTTTCTCCCCGCGGAGAAAAAAGTGGCAGCTGGCATGCGCCTTCCTAGATGCTGGGTATGGTGACCGCATGCAAATTCTTGGATATGGGATCATCGGCATAAAGTCTGATGTAGAGATATATGGCCTTGACCTTTTGGTCGTTCGGCTTCAATTCCAAGATTTTTCATACTCGTTGAAAACTATGCTTAAATTCATTGAAATTCACCACTTACTTTTAGATTAGCATTTTACACGGTCAGTGGGAGTACATTCTACACCAAGGACCTAAAAAGGGGAAAATTACATCGAGGTCCACACATTTAGCACAAATGACCCTAAAATTGAGCAAAGAAAACAGTCAGGCTCGGCTCCTTCTCGAGAGAGTAGCTGATCGAGCCACACTCTTCATACTACTTCATCTTTGATTGTTTTCAAAATATGGCCAAATTTGTCGGCATTCAAATTCTTGGATATGGGATCATCAGCATAAAGTATGATGTAGAGATATGGCCTTGACCTTTTGGTCGTTCGGTTTGAAATCCAAGGATGTTCATACTCGTTGACAACTATAATATGAAATTTGTTTAAATTTCACCACTTACTTTTAGGTTAGAATTTTACACGGTCGGTGGGAGTACATTTTACATCAAGGACCTAAAAAGGGAAAAATTTACATTGAGGTCCATACATTTAGCACAAAGGACACTAAAAACAAGCAAGCAAAACAGTCAGGTTCGGCTCCTTCTCGAGAGAGTTGCTGATCGAGCTACACTCTTCATACTACTTCATCTTTGATTGTTATAAAAATATGGCCAAATTTGTCGGCATTCAAATTCTTGGATATGGGATCATCATCATAAAGTATGCTGTAGATATGGCCTTTACATTGCTCGTTCGTCTTGAAAAACAAGAATGGTTCATACTCGTTGACAACTAAGCTTAAATTCATTTAAATTCACCACTTACTTTTAGGTTAGAACTTTACACGGTCGATCGGAGTACATTTTACATCAAGGACCTCAAAAAATCAAAAATTACATCGAGATCCATCCATTTACCATAAAGGACCCGAAAAGGAAAAATTTCTGGTTCGGCTCCTTCTCGAGAGATCAGTTGATCTGAGCCAAACTCTTGATAATACTTCATCTTTGATTGTTTTCAAAACATGGCCAGATCTATTGCCATGCAAATTCTCTGACATGGGATCATCATCATCATATAAAATATGATGTTGATATGGCATTGACCTTGGTCGTTCGGCTTGAAATCCAAGAATGTTCATACTCGTTGATAAGTAAGCTTAAAATCGTCTAAAATTCAGCACTTACACTTTTAGACCTAAAAGGGGGAAATTACATCGAGGTCCATACATTGAGCACAAAGGACCCTAAAATTAAGCAAGGAAAATAGTTGGGTTCGGCTCCTTCTCAAGAGAGTAGCTGATCAAGCCATGCTCCTCTTCATACTACTTCATCTTTGATTGTGTTCAAAATATTGCCAAATTTGTCGACATGCAAATTCTTGGATATGGGATCATCAACATAAAGTATGATGCAGAATATGGCCTTGACCTTGGTGGTTCGTCTTGAAGTACAAGAATAATTCTTCATACTCATTGACAACTAAACTTAAATTCGTTTAAATTTCACCACAATACTTTTAGGTTAAACTTTACACGGTCGACCGAAGTACATTTTACATCAAGGTCCATATACATTTAGCATAAAGGACCTTGAAAGAAAAAAATCTGGTTTGGCTCATTCTCAAGAGATCAGCTGATATGAGCTCTTAATACTACTTCCTCTTCGATTGTTTTCAAAACATGGCCAAATTTGTTGCCATGCAAATTCTCTAACATGGGATCATCATCACAAAGTATAATGTTGATATGGCCTTGGCCTTCGTCATTCGGCTTGAAATATAAGAATGCTCATACTTACTGACAAGTAAGCTTAAAATCATCTAAATTTCACCACTTACAATTTTAGACCTAACAAATGGGGGAAATTACATCGAGGTCCATATATTTAGCACAAAGGACACTAAAATTAAGCAAGGAAAACAATCAGTTTCAAATCCTTCTCTAGAGAGTAGCTGATCGAGCCATACTCTTCATACTACTTCATCTTTGATTGTTTTCAAAATATGGCCAAATTTGTCGACATGCAAATTCTTGGATATGGGCATCAGCATAAAGTATGATGTAGATATGGCCTTGACCTTGGTTGTTCGTCTTGAAATATAAGAATGGTTAATACTCGTTGACAACTAAGCTTAAATTCGTTTAAATTTCCCCACTTAGTTTTAGTTTAGAACTTTACACGGTCGATCGGAGTACATTTTACATCAAGGACCTCAAAAAAGTAAAAATTACATCGAGGTCCATATACATTTAGCAGAAAGGACCCTAAAAGAAAAAACATCTGGTTCGGCTCATTCTCGAGAGATCACCTGATCTGAGCCAAACTCTTAATACTCCTTCCTCTTCGATTGTTTTCAAAACATGGCCAGATCCGTTTCCATGCAAATTCTCTAACATGGGATCATCAACATAAAGTATGATGTTGATATGGCCTTACCTCTGTCGTTCAGCTTGAAATCCAAGAATGTTTATACCCATTGACAACTAAGCTTAAATTCATTTAAATTTCACCATTTACTTTTAGATTAACATTTTACAGGGTTGGTGGGAGTACATTTTACATCAAGGACCTAAAAAGGAAAATTATTACATTGAGGTCCATAGATTTAGAACAAAGGACCCTAAAAGGAAAACTTTATAGTTTGGCTCCTTCTTGAGAGATCAGCCGTAGGCCAATACACAATGTTGATATGGTCATGACCTTGGCTGTTCGGGTTAAAACCAGGAATGTTCGTACACTGTAGGCCAATAGACATTGTGAAAAAGCCAGAGCATTTTTTTGTATTCAAAGGTATCAAAATACATGTTTCTCATTTTTTTCTTATATAGTGTACGAATAACTTTGAATATTGACCGTTCGATCAAGACTCGAATCCCAACATTGTGAGACGTTGGATCTTCATTTCCATTTTAGCATCGAGAAGATACTATTGATAGTCTTTCTTTTCTTATCTTACCACTATTATATATAGTATGCGTACAAAAGTATGAAAATTAATTTATGCAAATTTGTTAAAATTATATGTCTATATTTTTTTAATAAATATATGCATGTATTTGAACTATTAATGACTGAAAAAATATTTTTATTGTCTAGAAAATTAAATATAGTTGAAAACTGGGGCATAAGTGTGAGATGTTTTTTTTCTACCTTGCTTTGGATCACTTTTGTCCATCAAATGAATATTGGGTGGTAGATACGGGGGCATGTTGATCCGAGTCCCCCTAGCAGTGGGAATGTGGAGTAGTAGTTGAACAATTTCAAAGAACACTTAAAATCCAAAATATAAACATTGACAGCAAAGACAGTTTACAGCCAAAATACACCCTTCCTAGTGCCAAAAGAGACCCTGCCTCCGACTACTACTACATTAACTAGTAAATGAGTGGTACTTTTCTATAACTAAATTAACTAGTAATACATCATTACCATCGCATTAGGATCACTTAGCCGAAGATTAAGATCAATTCATCATGTCGATGCGAATGCAGAAAGACAACACCTTGATTGTCCCGTACTGTCCATCAGCCGCGGTAATATACCGTGACGGCACCATAAGGAACTTCATATCTTCGAGGCCAACACTATCAGGCGACACGCATCTCGTCGGCTCAATGACCCCATTAAGGGTGTCCGTCGAGGAGTCCGTCGGCGACTGCGGGCCAGTCGCGCATAGCTTCACCCTGTACCGGGGCCACGAGCACGAGGCCACCCTGACGCACACCAAGGAAACAGCGGCATCCTGGCCGAGCTCGCCGATGATGAGGATGAACACGGTAGCGTCATCACCGTAGACGATGACCATGGATGGAGGAAAGTACGGTAACCGCATTGTTACTATACAGTCCATGGGCTGGCCGTACGATAGCCTATGCACTTGTACCTTGTGGACGCCACTGAGGTGAAAAAGGAGCTCGACCGGCGAGGCGGTGAATATGCAGCCGACCTCCGTGTAGCCGCATGGACTATACGGGCACGCGGCCTTGTGGTCCACAGGTTCGTGGTAGGCGACCATGGTGAGGCAGCCGTCGTGGGGGCATAGAATAGTTATCAGTGCTAGCTCATCTTTGTCCATCGCCAGCTAGCTCTTGGTGGAATCTGCCGACGCGCCTAGCGTTGGAGTGGTTCCCTGGAAGCTCGGCTCGCCGATGTAGTGCCCGCATTCCTAAATATTTATACAGCATTGAGTTTTTTTTTGAACTAAGGCTACCGAAAGTTGATAGGTGAGAGTAAATCAGGCACTTAATACCCTATACAGTACTGTACCAGACAAACAGATCCTACCCGCATGAGTGCTAAGAAGGTCTACGCCTTTTTTTTGGAAATGGAAAAGGTCCACACCAAGAGAGAGACGGATAAACCTGGAGCCTGGCGCAAAGTGTATAGTGCTGCGGGGGAGAGAACGAGGACTGCATGCATGTCTTCAACACCATCTGCATTTTATTCTATCTGCTTGTCTCTTCTAGCTCTTTCTTTCTCGACATGGCAAACTCGTTTCTCTTCTCCATTTCTTTCTTGTGGTTAAAGCTTGTCCAGATACAGATACAGAGTACTATTAGTAGTAGTACGTAGTACATTTGAACTAGTACTCTAGTAATACGGAGTATATGTCTTTTTATACTCGAGTTGTACTACCAGTACTCAATAGTAATACAGTACATATGTATTCTTTTTACTATACTACTACTAGTACTCCAGTAGGTAGGCATCTGCGGGTGGTGGGTGGCGGGCGGCGGTGGCTATTTATGGTTTTTACTACTCCTAGTGCAGCGGGCGGCGGGCAGTGGTGGAAGCAGGGTTCTAGTAGTACAGATTAGTACTCGAGTACTCCTGCTCACTAATTTCATGAAGTAATACTTCAGTAGTGTACTGTAGTCCTGTACTTCTTAGATGCAGCTGTCATCATGCCACGGTTTCTAGGGAGACGCCAAAGACACACGTGCTCAAATGCACGTCCTAGGTGGGCCCCGATGCCTAGCGTTTGGATAAAGCCTTGCTGCCTGACCACACAGCCAAGGCAATTCATTTCGCTACTCTCTGCTAGTATACTATTTCTTGGTGTGTTTCGAAATTAAGTTCACACCTTGTGACGAGTCATAGTTCGGAAAGATTCAACTTCTTGCTAAGAATATGCATTCCTAGAAATTTGACCGTATTTCGAAAACAACCAAAGAAACTGGCTCACCGCGTTTTGAAATTTTGCGTGTGTTTCGAAATTAACTACACACCTTGCGAAAATCTGTTCACTGGACCAACCAGGCAGTCAATATATCGAGAATGAGTGAGAGTTTGGAATGATTCAACTTATTGCTAAGAATATGCATGCCTAGAAATTTGACCGTGTTTTGAAAACAATCAAAGATGTTATGACTCACCATGTTTCGAAATTTTGGCTATGTTTCGAAATTAACTTCACACCTTGCGAAAACTGTTTGGTGGACCCACCACCAGGCAGTCAATGTATGGAGAGAGTGAGAGTTTGGAAAGATTCAACTTCTTGCTAAGAATATGCATGCCTAGAAATTTGACCGTGTTTTGAAAACAAACAAAGAGACTATGACTCACCGTGTTTTGAAATTTTGGCTGTGTTTCGAAATTAACTTCACAGCTTGCGATAATATTTTCAGTGGACCCACTAGGCAGTCAATGTATCGAGAACGAGCGAGAGTTGTTTGGCAAGATACAACTTCTTCCTAAGAATATGCATGCCTCGAAAGTTTGACAATGTTTTGAAAACAATCAAAGAGACTATGACTACCGTGTTTTGAAAGTTTGGCTGTGTTTCAAAATTAACTTCACACCTTGTGATAATCTGTTTAGTGGACCTACTAGGTAGTCAATGTATCGAGAACGAGTGAGAGTTTGGACTGATTCAACTTATTGCTAAAAATATGCATGCCTAGAAATTTGACCGTGTTTTGAAAAAATTCAAAGTGGCTATGGCTCACCGCGTTTTGAAATTTTGCGTGCGTTTCAAAATCAACTTCACACCTTGCCAAAATATGTTCACTAGACCCACCAGGCCACAGTCAATGTATCAAGAACAAGTGAGAGTTTGTAAAGATTCAACTTATTGCTAAGAATATGCATGCCTAGAAATTTGACCGTGTTTTGAAAACAATCAAAGTGGCTATGGCTCACCGCGTTTTGAAATTTTGCGTGCGTTTCGAAATTAACTCCAGACATACAAAAATCTATTCACTTGACCCTCCAGGTAGTTAGTGTATCGAGAACGAGTGAGAGTTTGGAATGATCCAACTTATTGCTAAGAATATGCATGCCTAGAAATTTGACCGTATTTTGAAAACAATAAAAGAGGCTATGACTCACCGTGTTTCAAAATTTTGGCTGTGTTTCGAAATTAACTTCACACCTTGCGAAAATCTGTTCAGTGGACCCACCAGGCAGTCAATGTATCAAGAACGAGTGAGAGTTTGGCAAGATTTAACTTCTTGCTAAGAATATGCATGCCTAGAAATTTGACCATGTTTTGAAAATAATCAAAAAGACTATGACTCACCGTGTTTTGAAATTTTTCCCGTGTTTCAAAATTAACTTCACACCTTGCAAAAATCTGTTCAGTGGACCCACCACCAGGCAGTCAATCTATGGAGATGAGTGAGAGTTTGGAAAGATTCAACTTCTTGCTAAGAATATGCATGCCTAGAAATTTGACCGTGTTTTCAAAACAAACAAAGAGACTATGACTCACCATGTTTTCAAATTTTGGCTGTGTTTCGGAATTAACTACACACCTTGCGATAATATTTTCGGTGGACCCACCAGGCAGTCAATGTATCGAGAACGAGTGAGAGTTTTTTTGGCAAGATTCAACTTCTTGCTAAGAATATGCATGCCTCGAAAGTTTGACCATGTTTTGAAAACAATCAAAGAGACTATGACTCCCGTGTTTTGAAAGTTTGGCTGTGTTTCGAAATTAACTTCACACCTTGCGATAATCTGTTTAGTGGACCTACTAGGTAGTCAATGTATCGAGAATGAGTGAGAGTTTGGACTGATTCAACTTATTGCTAAAAATATGCATGCCTATAAATTTGACCGTGTTTTGAAAACAATCAAAGTGGCTATGGCTTACCGCATTTTGAAATTTTGCGTGCGTTTCGAAATCAACTTCACACCTTGCGAAAATCTATTCACTGGACCCACCAGGGAGTCAATGTATCGAGAACGAGTGAGAGTTTGGAATGATTCAACTTATTGCTAAGAATATGCATGCCTAGAAATTTGACTTTGTTTTGAAAACAATCAAAGTGGCTATGGCTCACCGCGTTTTGAAATTTGCGTGCGTTTATAAGTTAACTTCACACCTTGCAAAAATTTGTTCACTTGACCCACCATGCAGTCAATGTATCAAGAATGAGTGAGAGTTTGGATTGATTCAGCTTATTTCTAAGAATATGCATGCCTAGAAATTTGACTGTGTTTTGAAAACAATAAAAGAGGCTATGACTCACCATGTTTCAAAATTTTGTCTATGTTTCGAAATTAACTTCATACCTTCTAAAAATCTGTCCAGTGGACCCACCAGGCAGTCAATGTATCAAGAATGAGTGAGAGTTTGGCAAGATTCAACTTCTTGCTAAAAATTTGCATGCCTAGAAATTTGACCGTGTTTTGAAAACAAACAAATAGACCATGACTCTCCGTGTTTTGAAAGTTTGGCGGTGTTTCGAAATTAACTTCACCCCTTGCGATAATCTTTTCAGTGGACCTACCAGGCAGTCAATGTATCGAGAACGACTAGGAGTTGTTTGGCAAGATTCAACTTCTTTCTAAGAATATGCATGCCTCGAAAGATTGACCGTGTTTTGAAAACAATCAATGAGACTATGACTCACCATGTTTTGAAAGTTTGGTTGTGTTTCGAAATTAACTTTACACCTTGCAATAATATGTTTAGTGGACCTACCAGGCAGTCAATGTATCGAGAACGAGTGAGAGTTTGGAATGATTCAACTTATTTCTAAGAATATGCATGCCTAGAAATTTGACCATGTTTTAAAATAATCAAACTGGCTATGGCTCACCATGTTTTGAAATTTTGTGTCTTGAAATTAACTTCACACCATGCGAAAATCTGTTCACTGGACCCACCAGGTAGTCAATGTTTAGTGAACTAGTGAGAGTTTGGAATGATTCAAGTTATTTCTAAGGATATGCATGCCTAGAAATTTGACTATGTTTTCAAAATGATCAAAGAGGCTATGACTCACCATGTTTCAAAATTTTGGCTGTGTCTCGAAATTAACTTCACACGTTGCGATAATCTTTTCAGTGGACCTACCAGGCAGTCAATGTATCGAGAACGACTAGGAGTTGTTTGGCAAGATTCAACTTCTTTCTAAGAATATGCATGCCTCGAAAGATTGACCGTGTTTTGAAAACAATCAATGAGACTATGACTCACCATGTTTTGAAAGTTTGGTTGTGTTTCGAAATTAACTTTACACCTTGCGATAATATGTTTAGTGGACCTACCAGGCAGTCAATGTATCGAGAATGAGTGAGAGTTTGGAATGATTCAACTTATTTCTAAGAATATGCATGCCTAGAAATTTGACCATGTTTTAAAACAATCAAACTGGCTATGGCTCACCATGTTTTCAAAATTTTGTGTCCGTTTTGAAATTAACTTCACACCATGCGAAAATCTGTTCACTGGACCCACCAGGCAGTCAATGTATAGAGAACTAGTGAGAGTTTGGAATGATTCAAGTTATTTCTAAGGATATGCATGCCTAGAAATTTGACTGTGTTTTCAAAATGATCAAAGAGGCTATGACTCACCATGTTTCGAAATTTTGGCTATGTCTCGAAATTAACTTCACACCTTGCAAAAATCTTTTCAGTGGACTCACCAGGCAGTCAATGTATCAAGAACAAGTGAGAGTTTGGGAAGATTCAACTTGTTGCTGAGAATATGCATGCCTCGAAATTTGACCGTGTTTTGAAAACAATTCGAGAAAGCAAAACGGATTCATAAACAACCTCATGAATTTCAAATTATAAAAAGCAACACAAAGAATTTTCAAAATATAAAATGGAAGAGAGAGGAGAGAGGGAAAATCAATTTTCTATTTCTTATGGGCAATCTACAAGCTTGAGGTGCACCTTAATGTTGATGTAGTCGTAGGTACCTCGACGGTGAGAATCGATGGGACCGAGGCTTGCTAGGGCTATGATTCTGATGTGTGTGTGTCTACTAGATTCTTTTGGCGTATATAGACCGATGTTTCGTGCTTGCTTGATTTTGGAGGCGACGCAGCCTTTTTGACATGCCGTGGTGACAGCCAGGGGATAGGGGAGAGCACGTGGCATGTTGGGAGGAGTTGATTTTTCAAATCAATGTGACATTAAATAATTTCAAATCAATGCCCCAAAAATGTCGTGCAGGGAGATGATTTACGTGGACTATACAGAGATTATTTTTTATCCATGGACTTTGATATACTACTAATCCGTATGTCACTTATAATGAATGATATTGGTAAGTAAAGAATACATGCGGGTTTCTAGGCTTCTTCCTTACAGTATTAATTACCTGAATTCAAGTGAGTAATTAATGTGGGTTTCTCTGTATTGGCACCCTTCTTTCCTTTAACGCATGCAGAAATTAAGGGGAGAAAGTAATTTCACCTTCCTCGGTAATACAAGAGGTTTTATTGCGTGGAAGTGGAAGATGAAATGACAAATGGAGTACTTATGATAGTACAAGATCGTAAACACCGTTCCAATTTGCACTTGATAATACTAATATTCAATGTCCAAACATTATTACAGAAAGGAAGTAGACGTGGAATTAAATAAAATTAATCCTAAGACTTCTTCATCTTCTTGGACCTGGATCCTTCCACTGTCACCTTTGTGTCGGCGTCGTCCTTCTGCTTCCCATGGCATCCCCTAGCTCTCGTCGTCTTCTTCTTCTTCAAGCCTCCCGCCTGCTTCTCCTTCCTCTTCTCATTGCGGATGAGGGAGGGATCGAGTGCACTCTTCTTGGAGACGAAGTCGAGAAATGGCCAAAAATCTTCTGACCCCTGATCCTCCTGCTCGTGCTCCCTCTTCTTCTTGTCGATGGAGGATGGATTGAGATATCTCGTCTTGAAGACGACGTCTCCTTCATAGATGAAAGACCAAGGATCCTCCTCCTCCTCCTCTTTGCACTCTGTCGGTGGCGTCCCCTCCATCAGATGACGGTAAGCAGGGTCCTCGTCAGAAAAATTACCTTCCAGTGTGTCGGAATAATACGATCTGTCAATGGACTCCCCGCTATCACCATGGTAGGGACTAATATCCCCGTTCTCCCATGTGTTCGACTCGTCAATGGAGGTACACTGATCGGAGCAGCTGCGCGGCATTTTTGTGTGTGTGGTGGCTTGGCCGGCCTAAAGGGACAGGGAGAGACAGAGAGAGTTCTTCGCTGTGTGTGCCGTGCCTAGATAGGAGAGGTGGTCGTTGTTGATCGCCCCTTAAAAGGTCTTGCTCGGGACATCCAGGTGTTTCCATGTGCCATAGGAGCAGCCTAGCAGTTCCCTTCCATCGTTTTTATACTCCCTTAAATCATTTTTTTACAAAAGTTCCCTTCCATCGTTGAAACATGATCAAACGGTTGGTAGTCCTTCGCCCTGAGTGCATCAACAGCGAGGATATTGCAAGTACCACCACATGTTGGGGAGGTTTTTGCACATAACAACAACCATAGACCTTTTTTGTGCAAAATACAAATATTTTCTGTAATCGTTGTACATAATACATAACCAGTCATTGAATGTTTCTTATTTTTTGGGGAAACATTTCATAGTTAATTATAAAATATAGTACTAAAATATAATTTTTATCTAAATTAACAATAGGTAAAGCTCAAAAAATAATTATAATTTTGAGCCACATCCGTAAAGTATCTGGTGTATTTTTGGTTCTTGTAAGTTGTATCATTTAGAAATCAACCTATTAGTAGGTACATAATTCCCAAGATGCTCTAGAGAAATGATATACAGATTCTATAATGATGGAAAGTGTGTTTTGAGGTTTATGCATGGCGTTCATTGTGCTAAAGACTATATCAATAGAATCTTCTAAATGTTAGAGTGGAAGGAAAATCCATCGGTAAGCAATGTTGGGATTTCCAATCTTCATCCAACGGTTAAAGTTCAAAGTTACTCGTACACTATATACTGGGTATGATAAGATAATTAAATGTATAACATGTCATTAGAATATTTTTGGTTTTTGGATAGCGTTCATTGTGCTAAGGACTATCGATAGAATCTTCTACGTGCTAGAATGGAAAAAAGATCCAAGAGTTAACATTGTTGGGATTTGCCAGTCTTGATTCAATTTTCATTGTTCAAAGTTACTCGTACATTATATAGTGGCAAGATTTGCAAGAAGTCACACGCTAGTTCCTACTAGTAAAAGGCACGCGCTACACTCATATATACTGTATGAAATATAACTTAATGAACATTAAGTTGTTATTAACCAATAGTCTTGTCAGAGAAAAAAGGCACACATTAAGTATATTAATAATAACTATCTACACATATTGAGAATATAACCTACTGTGTTATGAACATTTTTTTGCAGGGAGGGGGTGACATGATGGTTATAGAACATGGTGAAGTTTGCTCTAGGTACTACTCCATCAACACGAATCCAGCTGCTCTGAACCATTGGATCTAACAGACCAACAATTAGGATTGGTGCTATGGATCTAAGTCAAAACTGCTCCATTATAGTAGTAGAGATAATTCGAAAACATTGGCGATGATGCTATATATGCATGACCGAACAACTTTTGGATAATCTCAAGGAAAAATAAGGATGCATGTATCAATGAGCGTGAATGGACAATAAGAGTTGCGAGGACAGATTACTTCTGGGGCCTAGCAACCCCACATTTCTTCTTATTTTTAATGAGCTTACCTCATGGTTTGCTTTGATGTCGTTGCTCAGGCGCACTATATTATTCACGTTAGCGGAATAGTGGGTTCTCAAAATTTCATTTTAAACATAAGATTGAACACTCCCATCCATAGTGATTTAAAATTTATTAATAAAGGGGGTTTATTTATTGGGTGGCCGAGTGGTTGACACCACACGTCATTGTCATGTACTTCCTCCGTTCACAAATATAATATGTTTTATCTTTGTGAATCGAATGTATCTAGACGCCATTTATTGTATAGGTTCGTAGATGTTTGGAGTGAACCTTTACATTCAAAGGCGTCTAGATACATTTATTTCACAAAGCCAAAACGTCTTATATTTCGGAACAGAGAGAGTAGACATGATTTTTGCTAGGAAGGGTAAACACTAATGAATGCTTATAGGAAGGCTAGGAAATTGGAAATTGTGTTCTATTGATAAACCTTCGTGCTCCTCTTTCTAGAGTCAGATTTTAGCAATTCAATACAAAAAGGTTGTTGGACATGCTCCAAAGCCCAATAATTTTTCTTTTTAAATAAGAATAATAGTGATTAGCTCGAATAATTAATTGTGGTCTATGTATGTTGTACTACTGTACTCCATAGAACATGCTATGTGTGGACGGCCGAACAACTTTTGAAAAACCTGAAGGAAAATGTGGCCGCATTAATGAATGAGCGTGAAGTAAGGCTGGCAATGGGTAGGGTGTGAGTAGGGTAGAACAATATCATACACACTCCCATTTAGTCAATGGGTAGAAAATTTTACCCATACCCGTACTCGTGGGTATAAAACTTTACCCATGCCCATACCCATGAAAAATATCGAAGTTTAGAAGCCACAGTATCATACTCTTCCCTAGGTTGCTTGGCACCATAGGTTGTAACTCTACAGGTAAGTTTTACTACTATGTCAGTTTAAATGGGTAGGGTATGGGTATATCTACTCGTGCCCGTACCTATGACTTAGCGGGTTAGGGTATGAGTATTAACCTTGGGTATAAAATTGTGCCCATACCCTACTAACACGGGTATAGTACCTGCGGGCACTCGTGGGTAAAATTGGCATCCTTAGCGCAAAGGGACAATAAGACTTGTGAGAGCAAAGTACTTGTGGGGCCTAGCAACTTTCACATTTTTTTCGATGAGAGCACCGTTGCTGCTTACCTTATGAATGGTTTGATGTCGTACCTCAGGCGCTAGATTATTCACGTTAGCGAAATAGTGGGTTCCCTTATTTTTGTTTAGAATAGAAGTATGAACACTGCCAACCATAGTGATTGAAAAGTTATCGATAAAGGGCTCTTTATTTGTTTAAAGCTCGGGGCACTTTATTACTACACTAAATTCCCCATACCACCGACCTACCATTCTACTATTATTAGTTGGACTATGGATAAACAAATTCACTCGAGTTGGTTGGGGCTTTAATCATAATTTTCGTGCTCACTACCTGTCTTGGTGACAACATCTTCCTACGCATCATCGTTCATGAATAGATATAATACGGAAATATATCAATGCCATAGTATTTTAGTGCCTACCAAAGTAATACTTCAGTTTTCTTTCTTCTCAGTTTCTTCAAAAAGGGGTCTGACCTCTTTCTCAATTATTTTAAAAAACATAGTTTTGGAGAATACTTCAGTTTAAACCCATATTATTTGTTGGAAGAAAACACTAAAAAGTATTCAATAGTCTAGTTTATTCAGAAATCAAAATGTTTTCTAAATAATTTAAAAATACTTTGATGCCAAACTCATCCTTAATATCTGAACTGAGCCAATCTGGGCCATGGATGATCAATATTTAGATGCCACATGGCCAAATGGGCCCTTAATTTCTGAACTGAGGCAGTATGGGCCATGGATGATCACCGATGTGCCTGTCAGCCTTTGATTCCATGGAGTACGGCTTACCAATTTACTACTACTTGGACTATACATAAATCTGAATCTAGTCGAGCGAGAAAATCTCCCGCTATCCAATGTTTCAAACATCTTGGAATCCCCCTTGTACCCCTAGTGAAGTCGGTTCGTTGGGGCTTCAATCGTAATTTCCTCATTCAGTACCTCTATACCCCGACCCTACCATCGACCCCCCTCCCCTCACCCACACACAATCCTCGCCCCAACTACGCTAGCCCTGCGGAAAACCCTAGATCTACCTTCAGCACCTTAGATCTGATTCACCGTTGTCGCCGTGCACTGCACCAGATCTGCTTCACTGACCCACTCTCCTGGCGCGCCGAACACATTCCCACTGCCAGGAATCTGCTTCTTCGCCGCTGTCGATCAGAGCTCGGAGGAACCCTTGTTCTGCTTCACCTTCGCCCACAAGCACCGCAACCACAACACCCTCGACAACCTCGACGTCACCACCCAGGATTTGCATCATGCCTAAACACCATCGTGACTAAGGTAACCATATCTCCTTGGAGTTTGGTAAGATAAATATGTAGCAGTTAACTGTATTTTGTATTGGTGCTACTTTTGTAATAACTTACAAGTACAATACTTGTTACCCGTATCTTTCTAAATAATTTTGTGTAGTCGGGTTTAACCGTAAGGCATTCAAGTGTGATTTTGTATTTCATGGCGAAATATGAGTCAGCCAACGGTTAACACATTTGTTTCCATTATCTACTTTAGTAAGTGCCCATATGTGATGCGGTTATAATTTCTCTCTGGCTTGGCGTAGGCTATGGTACTAATTGTTATTTCTTGCTTGATGCTTTTGTCCTATGTATGCAGTATGCATTTAAATTCGATATATTGCTTCCACTAAGATGTCTGTTTCATTTGCTTCTACTTACCCCACTATTCTTAACCGTTTGCTGTTGTTACACAATGAACAGGTGCAGTTTACACTAGAAATCGTAGAATGAATGGCCCCTGTAATCTCGTAAGTATCTATTGCTTTTGTATCACTTCATGCTAACACCTGTGAGACTGGAACCTTTTTGTGTTCACTATTCACTGAACCATTATGCATAGGACCAACAGTGAATTATGGAGACCACCAGTCCAATTACTTGATGCAGCGGACATCGTCGATGAACATACCTATAACCATATCAGCAACCCTGACACTCTACATAGAGATACAGTAAGGATGTCCCCCCTTTTTAAGGTTTAAGTCCCTTGGTGTCATGCCACTGACTCTAGTTGAGTTGTTATTTTTGTTGGAGGCACTAGGGTGATTATAACAAGGCCACAAATGCAAAAGAATCCAATATAAAGAACCGCCTACTTCAAATCTCACTCTGGTAGCTACACGTGTATTGATATTTTAATACGAGTCAGATAATAGTGCACTTTGTCTTTGGGCAGACAATGAAAAAAAATTAACATTCTAACTGTTCGATAGATTGTTTGACCAATTATCTAAAATGATTTGGCTATTCTATTAGAGGTACCCATCTGCATGAGGTCCTTGTGTTGAGTGCTTACATCAGTATAACAGACCAAATAATATTTTGAAAATATTTGAGAATGAACATGGTAGTTTTGTTTCTTTGTATGATGTTGTAACTTCTTTTATCTTAGTTTCAGCCTTCATCAAGTAGAGCAGTCATTTCATAAGGCAGAAGTGATAGTTGCACACTATCTCATCCCTCTATGAAGTCAACTATTCCAATTATTCTAGAAGAAAGAGATGTATGATGCCCTGCCGTTACTAATTGCTTTCTTCCTTTTAGCCCCGCCGTTACTAATTCCAGAAGAAAGAAACTGATTTGAAATTTGTTGGTTTTTGTTTTCCTTGGTAATTATGTTATATGACGTTTCTTTTTGTTTTAGGTTGCAAATATAAATATGAAGGCAGAATACAAAACAACTACCTCAAGTGTAGATCTCTTTGGACAGAGCAGTAGTGACAGTGCGTATCTCTCACATAGGTACACAATCTCGACTGCTCCATACATTCCAGCAGAAAGTGTTTTTGGTGCTGCGCTCCAAGGTGCACTTGATGTAGTTGGACAGGAAGCCAATAGAACAGATGCAGTAGTCTCCATAGCAAGGAAGGAGTTATTTGAGTAAAAAAACAGGCAAGCTTTGACGGAGAATCTACTTAATAATATCCTCAACAAGTCTCGTGGTAATCCCGTTGTTACATGTGAGGCGGCGCGAGCTCCCTAAAAGGAACATTTTTTAAACTGAGATTATATTGTTTATCAGCTGTGTTGTACTCCAATGATGCTTTACGAGCTACGGAATTTTTTAGGAACTTTTCAGAATGACACAAATGTCCTTGTTGAGGTCTAAAGCAATAATGATTGCTAAGAATCTCAGATGGCCACATTGTTACACACATGCATCATTCACGAGCACGAAAGCTCGGAAGAAGGGTGGGTAAATATGTGTAAGAGCATCACTTCATTAAGATAGTCATGAAACTCAGCATGACCTCTTAGTATAAAAGGGTGTGATACTCTAAGGTAGAACAGTTAGAAACTAATGCCTCTTGATCTGCGGATTACAACACTTTGACCTGGTCCTAGATATGACGAGGTACTGGAGTTTGTTTCTCCTGACATCCCAAAATGGTTTGTCTAGACGAACCACAAGAGTATCTTACATCGGAAGGCACCAATGTGCAATACCACTTGGCTACCAACTGATAGATGAAGGTCGGAAACAATAAGGGGAAAGGAACATGCTCAAGATAGAATCCCGAGATGTAGATGCATAAGTCAACAATCTTCCGAGGACCGATGCATAGAAATGAGGTGTGGCAAAGTCATAGTTATAGAAGTGAGACTCACGAGGAGTACTCTTGTCGTGATCTATTTGGTTCCATTAAAGAACATCTGCCATAGCATGTGGTAGGGGAAGTCCTTGATTATCACAACTAAATCATGACAATAACCACAAGCATGAAGGCTAGAGTAGAAGGTACTAGCCATACTGAGGTAACGCTTGAGCATTAACAACAGGGGTCAACAAAATGGATCTTGGGTTAAAGTTTAGCTTCATGTACAAGATTCACAACACTAGAATCCAGCACAATCAGGGATCTTCGGTTCAAGTCCAAGGGTTAAAACCCGAGAAAGGAGTAACTACTATCTTAGTAGCACAGAGGGTACTACAAGGTAGTAATCACGAGGTAGCTTCCAAGAGAAGAAACAACTTCTGAAGTACCCAAACAAATGAAAAAGAGGCACATGAGGCAAGAGGAAACTTTGAGGCCTAGAACAGATCACTTTGGAACCATAAACACAATGTTGTGGACCCGTAAGATAGAGAGATCATGATGGAAAGGAATCTCTCAACTGAAGCAGAGCGAATAGAAACAAGGAACACACACACACACTAACTCTATAGAACTCAACACTAGGTCAACGGGTTGGGAAACGACATGCCAAAAAAGCACCTAAGTTTTGAAAGACGAGACGAGATAGCAAAACTTCTCCAAATCAACACAAGGTAGGATGACCCAGAGTTAGAGCGAAATTGGATAAGGAGAAAAACAAGCATACTAGAGTTTTCGCAATTACTTTTCATCTTTTAAAATAGTTTTCACAAGCACTAGACTCAACATCGACTAGTAGAAAGGTTTTCCTACAGTCGGTACTGCTCTGATACCAAAACCTGTGACACCCCCGGGATTAAGGCTAGACAAATCCCAGCCCTCTATCTAACATAAGCCTAACCTAAATCTCAGAAGCATACAAAGAAAGAATCGGTAACATTACAGTGACCCTACGACACAAAAACTATTACAACAAGCTCATAACTGAGCGAAGAACCAAATTATTACAAGCATAGGTCACTGACCACAAACATCAAACAACGGAAGGAAAACTATGCTATTAAGTATAGCAAACGTAACAAATGGCCTAAGAGGCCTGAAGCATAACGATGACGTCCCATTACATAGATTCCAGGCTACCGACCGGGAATCCCAAACTACTTGTCGATGTCGATGCCGTAACAAACTCATCTTCTATGGTAACACTTACCTACTCCAAAAGTATAAACAAAGCAAGGCTGAGTACAGGGTGTACTCCGCAAGACTTATGGCTGGTGGAGCTATTTTGCGTAAAGCTATCTTTGTTTGTAAAACAAGAGGGAGGAGAAAAAGCTCGACTAAACAAATCATTTTAAAAGGGGATAAGAAAGCGATATCTCTAACTTTGATCATCTCTCCGTATCCACCGAAACATCATCAGTTGAACCTACCATCTAGAATCACCTCCTCAATCCCTGAGGAAGCATCCTTAAGCACACTTTACTTGCCAAGTTTTACGATTAGGTTATTCTTCTCTATGATCTTTGAATTCGGTCACCAAGTCGTCCATAACCGTGGACACGGCTTTTCGAAAAGATTTAACCCCGCAGGGGTGTAGAACTTTACCCACACACGCCGACCGACTCTTAGCGTCACTTGACACACTTCCTTGGTGTTCTGACAAAGGGTGGTTGGCCAAAACATTTCACTTGCTTTTGCCTAATCCATGAGTCACCCAGAAGGGCTCCCTGCTACAGCAGATGGCCATACTCCAAGGAGGTCCTCGACTCTGTGTACTGGGATCCAGTTTTAGTGTCGTGCACCCTTCACCTGGCCATGTCCTATATGATGCAACATATTCAACCCATCCAAATGTGCAGATGCCAAATCCAAATCTCAAACTACGGACTCATGGATCAAACTAGACAAGTTGGAGTCAAGGGGGTCCCCATAAACCCCCGTGTGGTTGCACACTGGTCTTGGTCCAAAAGCAAGAACTCGGGTCCTAGTGGTGGCAAGTATGGGACTACAAAAACTATAACCCGCGTGGCCTCCCATATGAGCCTTAGAATGTTTAACATTCATCTCTGATCATACCACATTCTCATGTCCAACTAGGTTCAATCGTAGCTCTGATTCATCAACCCGATGGACCAGCGATAACAGCTAAGCATGGCTAAGCGCAACAGATAAAAATAGCTCTAGCGAAGCTCATAAGCCAAACCCTAGCTTTGCTAGGAGCAGTGGATTAGGGAATATAGGCTACAAAGGAAACATGCATCAGATAGGATTACTCTATCTATCGATAAAATACTTTAGAATCGTATGCACATGGCAAGAATGAAACACTCTGAAAGCATATGATTTTATCATGTGTGGGGCTATGCTTGCCTTTGCCTGTTGATACTCGGATATAGATCTTCATGAGCCTTGTGCTTGACTTGATTATAGTTGATCAAGTATTGTTCGTTGATCTTCGATGGTGTTAACCTTGGTCTTCGATCTAGGAGTCGGTATCATATTCTACCGGGAAGAACCAAACACTGGAAAGAAAGGGGAAAAAACAATCAACACATGGCATCGATGCAATGCGCAAACAAGAATAATGATATGAAAAGTTAATTTGAATTGGAATAAAACCCTAAGGCATGCTTGGAAATTTAAGCAGGGTCTGAGGGGTACAAACCCTAGAATAGGGGGAACCTCGGAGTCACATGCGGGGTTCAATTGGTTCTTCTAATTAAACTTGCATTTAAAGTTGTTGAACAATGCAGGATTTTGATGCTATTGTGTATATCTAATTTTTCTAAACATTTTGATATATTATACATATTTTCTTATTTAAAATGAATTAGATATGAATTTTCTAGTGTTTATTCAATTTCCGGAATTATTTAAACCATTTCTGAAAATATTAAACAACCTAGAAACTTTTTACACCGAGGCGACCCTAGCCACTACACCTGACAGAGGGCCCTGAGGCCACCTCAGTGTCCACGTGGGTGGGGTGGGACTGATATGTCCATTTTGCATCACTATTCTATGTCATAATTCACTATTATTCATTGATATATTTCATATTGAGAGGTGATACTTATGTTATTTCATCTGTTTTTGCATGGTTCATGACTTTTGGAGCATGGACCGCTGCAGTCAGGATTCTGATGGAAAAGGTGCTGTTTGGAGGCAAAATTCGCGAAGATCAGAAAATCCAAGAAAATATACCGAAAATCCTATTTTCTAGAAGACGAAGAAAGCCACAAGGGGGGCTGGAGATGGGCCATAGGGGGCCCACACCACCCCCTGGCACGGGCAGCCCTAGGCCACGCCAGCAAGTGGTGTGGCCGCCCTGGCCCACTCTAGGCTCTCCCCTCTGGCGTATGTTATCCTCCTGAAACCCTAAAACTCGAGGAGCAGCCACAAAAAGATTTTGCCGCCTCTACGGGGAAGAAAACACCGAGAGAGAAAGATCTCTCCGGCAGACAGATTTCTGCCGAGGGAATTCCTTCCCGGAGAGGGGAGATCGTCGCCATCAACACCACCATCAAGCTAGACTTCATCGGGACCATCATCACCATCAGCACCCTCATCCCCATCTCCATATTGCTATAACAATTGAGTTGAATCTTGCATTAGTTCTTAGGGGAAACTTTCCAGGTGTTGATTACTCTTTGTAGTTGATGCTATTGAGTGTAGCATTGAATTATTGTTTATGTTAAGATTGTTATACATCATTATTCCATCTCTGATCATGATCCATATGATGTCTTGTGAGCAGTTCATTTTGTTCTTGAGGACATGGGAGAAGTCATGTTGTTAGTAGTGGAGTTGCGTTGAGAAAGATTCAATAGATTGTTATTTAAGTTGTGTCATGTGAACGTCGACTACATGACACTTCACCTATATGGGCCTAGGGGAATGCATTGTGTATTTGGCTACTAATCGTAGGGGTTGGCAGAGTGATAGAAACATGAACCCCCGTTAGGAAACCATTGCACAAGGGATGTAAGGGTCTTAGTGTTTAAAGTTGTGGTTAGGTTTCTACCTTAATTACTTTCTTGTACTTACGGATGTTCGCAAGGGGTATAATCACAAGTATGTATTAGTCCTAGGAAGGTCGGTACATTAGCACAGGTTCACCCACACAACACTTAGCAAGCTAAATAAGATTAATCAACTATATGAAGCGAAAGCACTTGACAGCCTTCCCATGTGTCCTCGAGAACGTTTGGTCATCTTAAGTAATGCAACTGGCTTGTCCTTTGCTACATAAAGGATTGGGCCACTTACTGCATTTATTCCTACTGTCTTCTATTTACTCGTACTTTGTTTACTTGCTTTATCAAAAACCCCTAAAAATCCGTTTGCTAAGTATTTGCAGAGAATTCCTGATCCATAACACTAGCCAGCACCTTCTGCTCCTCGTTGGGTTCGACACTCTTACTTATCAAAAATATGGCGATACACCCCCTATACTTGTGGGTCATCAAGACTATTTTCTGGCGCTGTTGCCAGGGAGTGAAGCGCTATTGGAGAGTGGAACTGGTAAAGGAAACTTCTAGTGTGAGTATTGTTTACTTCTGCTAGTTGCTTTATTTTCGATATGGATAATTCGCTGAGTTTCTTATTTGGTAATGCTACTACCACTGCTAAGGTAGTAGATAAGCCACCACCTGCTGAGAATGATGTTTTCAAAATACCTACAAGAATTATTGATCGTGTTATGGATAACTACTATGTTGGGGATGGAACTGTCCATCCCGGTGATCATTTGCTCTTTATACACGAACTATGCGGGTTGTTCAAGTGTACATGTATTACTACAGATCAAGTTAATAAGAAGTTATTCTCATTGTCGCTGAAAGAAAGAGCTGAGGAATGGTATAAGATGCTGAAGAATGGTCAAGCTCTAGAATGGGAGGAAATAGTGCCTCTCTTTTATTCAAAGTTTTATCCTCCTAGTGAGATTCATAAAGATCGGAATCAAATATACAACTTTTGGCCTCTTGATGGAGAGAGTACATCTCAAGCCTGGGGGATATTGAAGTTACTAATCCTCAAATGTCCCATTCATGAGCTCCCCAACAATATTATTATCAATAACTTTTATGCAAGACTCCCTCCACATGACAAGGATTTATTGGATGCTTCTTGCGCTGGATCATTCACTCGCATGGAAGAAGAAGCTAAATGGAATCTTCTGGACCGTATTCAAGACAATGCTGAAGCATGGGAGAATGACAGAGGTAGAAAGTCAGTATAAATTATGATTATGAATGCATTGAATCTTTTATGGGGACTAATGACTTTCAAAATATTAAAAATGCTTATGGTCTAGACTCTCAAGCTATTGCTTCTTATTTTAAGGCTTTTGCTTCCTACATTGAAGTGCCTAAAAAGAAGTGGAATAAGTATCATGAACCTTATAAAGATGTTGCTAAGAGTGTTCCTACAAGGAATACTGAAGTTTATACTGCTAATCATGTCTTACCTAAACCTTATATTGAGAAAATGCATTTCCCAGTTAAGATAAAGGAACATTCTATGATAGCTAGTATGGTTAATGAAAGTATGAATAAAGATGTTGAACCTGATAAGCAAATGGTTGATGAACCTATAATAGCAAATGTGAAAGACTTTGTTAGTAAATATGAAAAAGAGGGACACACTATCCTTTGTAAGGATACCTCTAATATTGTTTCACATAGTAGTGTTATGAGAGCTAGTGTTCCTGTGTTTTCTGTTAGAATAAGTGATCATTGTTATGATGATCCTTGTGATAGTTATATTGTTAAGTTTATGCATGATACTGAAAGTTACTATGAGAGAGGTAAAAGTGTTCTTATGTATCTCAATAATATCAAGTTTCCTCGTTTTATGCTGAAAGTTTTTATGTTGCACTTCTTTTGCCTTCTTATGCAAGTACCTTCAGGTTTCAACAACTTGTTTGGTTACAAAATTCCCTGGCATAGGAAGTGGGTTAGACTTAAATGTGTGTGTGTGTGTTTGCTTCTTAATGCTCTCTTTCACTTTAATTTATATTCCTAAGCGAGCATCTTCAAAATTATCTTGCCCATCTTAATGGCTATAAAGAAAGAGCTTTTTGGGAGACAACCCAATTTGTTTTTTCTTTCAGTTTGTTTTTGTTTCTTTGAGTATTGGAAGTTATTACTTCGGTAATAACCACTCCTTATCCGTTTTGTTTGGTTTTTGTGTCAAGATCAACCTCTAATGAGAGAGAAGTAAGATTTGGGGAAGTTGCTGTCCCGAAACAGATTTTTGTGCTTCACCGTAAAAATTCGTGAGAGATCTTTGTATGTCGGATTGAGCTGTAATTTTTTGTGCTTCTGCCCCAGGGTGTTATTTAACGTTCGTTAGTTTTGCACTTTTTGATTTGAGCAACAGAAGATTTTCGAAAAAATTGATCTTTACCTGCTGGTCTGTTTTGACAGATTTTGCCACTCTTGCATTTGCTTCTTTATTCGATTTCCTTTTTGAATTCTTTTTGGGTTTTCGGAAGGAGTTTCTACAGTAGCTTATGTTTTGATGGTTTTCAGTTGAAGTTGGACTCAAAAGGTTTTATCAGTTGACTTATACTAATGTTGCTAATGAGAACTGTGTGAAGTTTTGTGTGAAAGAAATTTCCAGGAAGTGGAGATAATGGTGTAATAAGGAAGAGAAGAGTTTTATGACTCAAGTAATAAGTGTATGAAGATGAATATATTGATGTTGTTCAAGTGATGACTCCGGAAGAGTCTACTAGATACCAAATTCAGAGACCTATAGAGTTTGTTTTCAAATAGGTAACAGTTCTAGTATGGAAAGCTCCGCGAAAATACTATCCAACTATATTTTTGCGGTTTTTAGTCAATAAGGGAAGCTACGAAGCGAAAAACGGACGAAAACAGAGCCAGGGTGGCTCACA
This sequence comes from Avena sativa, assembly GCA_916181665.1. Classification (NCBI taxonomy): domain Eukaryota; kingdom Viridiplantae; phylum Streptophyta; class Magnoliopsida; order Poales; family Poaceae; genus Avena; species Avena sativa. The sequence goes on along the minus strand of OV702292.1, from coordinate 532,773,803 downwards.
CCACCCTGTGTTGCAGGCCCACCCCTGGCCACGCCACCAGGTGGTGTGGCCACTCCGGACTCCGCCTCCGACTTGTTTTCTCCTAGTACCTTCCTTTTGTTGTGAAACTTCGTAATATATACCCCCCCGGATCCCCCGAGGTTCGTATATCGTGTTTTTGTCATGTTTTTGTTTCGATCTGTTTCTGCCAGGACATACTCTTTGAAGGTTTAGAAGCACAATGGTGTCTGCCAAGGATAAAGGGAAGGAGCCTATGGAGGAAGACCTCCAAGACCCCGGGAAGGAGAAAGAGATCAAAAGTGAAGATGAAGAGGAGCAAGGCCAACATCCGCACACCAGCACTACCCTTGCAAGCATTGGAGTGGTGACAAAACCTGCCAGGGTTAGAAGGACTGCATGGATGCAGACTGGGGGGAAATCTCCTCGTCACTGCTTGGCTCCACGGTCACCTTCTCCAAGTACCAAGAGTCCCTTCCATACCTTTATCCATAACCATGCTGGAAAAGAAGACCACAAGGAAGGAGAGCGGAAAAGGAATCACAAGAGCTGGGATCCACAATCTGACATGATCATGCACCGCATCGAGCACAACTTGGAGTTGATTCATACCCTCACCTTCGAGATTGAGGACTTGGGGAAATTGGTCAAGAAGCTCATCGAGAGGATACCACCACCACCAAAGGAGTAATTCGTCATCAGGTTTGGCATCCCCTTGGTTTGTTCCAAGCTTGGGGGAGTGCCGCGGTATCACATCACTATCTTCTATCTTTTTACCTTTTTAGTAGAGTCATATCATGAAAAGAGGAGTTATTATGTAGTATGGTTTGCATTATGGAAGTATCCCCTCTCTCGTTAGATATGTATCCCTTTGTGTGAGTTGCCGTTATGGAATATTAATGAGAAGTTCTATCATTTACTCTTTTGCATAGCTTATATTAGTTTTCAATTCGTGGTTATATGATTGATCTTGTTGTTAGTATAGGTATCACTTTGGGATCATTGAGTTAATTTAGTTGGTTTTGGCAAACCTGGCTCGATCAGTAGCACACTATTTTTGAGAGCTGAAAGAAAAGATAAAAGTATCTTTAAAGAAAAATAATTTCATCATCTTTCTTTCTTGATTTGCTCATAAGTTTAGTATTCTCTAGTTAAGATCTTTTGTGCTTCCAAGGAAGATTGCATGTTTGTTTTTATCACTTGTATGTTTGGTTGTTTCCTTCAACTCTTGTACTTGCTACCCAGCCTTGCTAGCCAAAAACCTGTACTGAGAGGGAATTCTTCTCGTGCATCCACTCCTTTAAACCAAAACCCACGCCATTTGTGTCCACCATACCTACCTATTAGCATTATTGCTATTCCAAGTAAATTCTTGTTTTATCTACCTCCCAAATTAAACTTGTTATGTGAAAATTAGTGAATAAAGCTCTCACGAACTTGATGGCACACTTTACTTTCTTGCACTTAATAAACTTGAACCATTGTGCTCACCTATGTTGCGTATATGCTTGCGCTTTGTAAGTTGTGAATTAGCAGAACCATGTTGTCATGGGGAACACTTTCAACATTGCACTGGTACTTTGTAGCTAGTTGATATCATGTACTTTTGTCTATGGATGTCGTCAGTGTGAAATGAAAGGGGAGCTTGTAAGTCCATGGAGTTATGCATATGTGTTAGAGAAACGCCTGGGCCGCTGGTCTAATCCATGCTGACATGGTGGAAACCTGCAGCGTAACCATAACGAGTATCTATGAAGCATTCTTCTTAAAAAAGGAGTCCGATATTGAGAAAAAAGAGAAAAAGAAAAAAAGAGATTATGAAAAGAGGAAAGAGAGAAAAAAAGCACCATATTCCCATGGTAAATAAGAAGATTGTTGAGATGCTTGTTGTCTGCTTGCCTTGTCATTTTGATATGGGGATTCTTCCGTATCATCGGGCAAGGGGTACCCCGTTGGCAGTTCTCTATGATACACATATGCTTACGATGACAAGAACTTACCGGTGACTAAACTTGAGTAGCATGAGGAGCGACCCTCATATTCAAGGGACATGAGATTCTCAATTTACAACTTGTCAATGCATATCCTCATATTTGATCACTTTAACCTTAATCACCTAAAGATGCCTATGATAGGGGCAATGAGAGCTGAAAGCTAGTAAGTATCATAATTTTTGGGAGCTCTTTATGAGATTTGCAATCCCTGCTTCCCTCTGTGAAGGGCCTTTCTTTTACTTTTTACTTGATTCAGTAAACATATTCCCTTCTATCTCAGCAAGTATTTTGAGTTGTCGTGTTTCATTCATTCATATGATGATTTATTCATTCATGTTTCTTATGTTCCTTGTTTTGCACATTGCCCTTATCTTGATGTTTACTACTTTGAAAGCTATCATTGAAAACCAGTTATTTGTGAACTCTAGAAAATTATCAACTATTCTTCGACCAAGAGCTAAGTTTGCCATTACCAATTATGATTCACTTTATGTATCTTTATTGTGTTTCCTTTACCTATTACAAGTTGAGTTACATAATAGTGAGTTGTCTTCTACTATGATCTATGTATTTGATGAACATGATGCTTCTTGTTCGTATTATTTTATCGACTCTTCACTCCATAAACCCGAGGCCATGTTTATTGAGCTCAGTTTCACTTGGGGACAAGCGAAGTCAAAGCTTGGGGGGAGTTGATACGTCCATTTTGCATCACTATTCTATGTCATAATTCACTGTTATTCATTGATATATTTCGTATTGAGAGGTGATACTTATGTTATTTCATCTGTTTTTGCATGGTTGATGACTTTTGGAGCATGGACCGCTGCAGTCAGGATTCTGATGGAAAAGGTGCTGTTTGGAGGAAAAATTTGTGAAGATCAGAAAATCCGAGAAAATATACGGAAAATCCTATTTTTCCAGAAGACAAAGGAAGCTAGAAGGGGGCTGGAGATGGGCCACAGGGGGCCCACACCACCCCCTGGTGCGGGCAGCCCTAGGCCGCGCCAGCAGGTGGTGTGGCCGCCCTGGCCCACTCTAGGCTCTCACCTCTAGCGTATATTATCCTCCCGAAACCCTAAGACTCGGGGAGCGACCACAGAAAGATTCCGCCGCCTCTGCGGGGCAGAAAACACCGAGAGAGAAAGATCTCTCCGGCAGACAGATTTCTGTCAGGGGAATTCCTTCCCGGAGAGGGGAGATCGTGGCCATCAACACCACCATCAAGCTGGACTTCATCGGGATCATCATCATCACCACCATCATCACCATTAGCACCCTCATCACCATCTCCATATTGCTGTAACAATTGAGTTGAATCTTGCATTAGTTCTTAGGGGAAACTTTCCCGGTGTTGATTACTCTTTGTAGTTGATGCTATTGAGTGAATCGTTGAATTATTGTTTATGTTCAGATTGTTATACATCATTATTCCATCTCTGATCATGATCCGTATGATGTCTTGTGAGTAGTTCGTTTTGTTCTTGAGGACATGGGAGAAGTCATGTTGTTAGTAGTGGAGTTGTGTTGAGAAAGATTCAATAGATTGTTATTTAAGTTGTGGTGTACTTCTTCTAGTGGTGGCATGTGAACGTCGACTACATGACACTTCACCTATATGGGCCTAGGGTAATGCATTGTGTATTTGGCTCCTAATCATAGGGGTTGCTGCAGTGACAGAAACCTGAACCCCCGTTAGGAAACCATTGCACAAGGGACGTAAGGGTCTTAGAGTTTAAAGCTGTGGTTAGGTTTCTACCTTAATTACTTTCTTGTACTTACGGATGTTTGCAAGGGGTATAATCACAAGTATGTATTAGTCCTAGGAATGTCGGTACATTAGCACAGGTTCACCCACACAGCACTTAGCAAGCTAAAGAAGATTAATCAACTATATGAAGCGAAAGCACTTGGCAGCCTTCCGATGTGTCCTCGAGAACGTTTGGTCATCTTAAGTAATACAACTGGCTTGTCCTTTGCTGCATAAAGGATTGGGCCACTTGCTGCATTTATTCCTACTGTCTTTTATTTACTCGTACTTTGTTTACTTGCTTTATCAAAAACCCCTAAAAATCCGTTTGCTAAGTATTTCAGAGAATTCTTGATCCATACCACTAGCCAGCACCTTCTGCTCCTCGTTGGGTTCGACACTCTTACTTATCGAAAATACTGCGATACACCCCCTATACTTGTGGGTCATTAGGGACCCACCGTGGTTTGACCGTGCTGATCCGCGTGCTGCTGACGTCATGCTGACTTCGGCATGACGTCAGCACGGCATTGAGCTGCAGATCATCGATGGAATCGGCGGCTGGGGGGCTTGCAGGACGGCGCGGAGACATGCGTTCGATGCAGCACGACAAGGGGAGCCAAAATAGGGCGGCGCCACTGGGTATTGGCAACCTTAGGAGCTCCGGCAACCATGTCCGTGACAGAGGGCGGCGGTGCACGGTGCAGGCACAACAGAGGACGTGGGGGAGATGGTAGGGTGATTAGGGAGGACGGTAAGCTTAGCGTGATGCCGTTAGTGTAGAGGGTGAGGCTGGAGGTGGTCGGAGGCGGGCGCACGGACAACGAAGCACCATGTCGGACTTCGGAAAGAAGAGGTCGATGTGGTGGAATTCGAGCGCGCCTTGGCGATTACTACGGTAGGCAAGACCATGGCGACGATGCGGTGTTGTTGGTAGTCTCAGACAGCACGTGGGGGGCCGGGAGCAAGCTCTACCTCGAGGCCAGGGCGGCAAGCGTTCAACTAGAAGGGAAAACACCAGAGGGAGTCGTCTGAGAGGGAAGGAGAGGATAGGGATGAGGCAGGGGGTCGAGACATCCTTATCTCTCCAGGACGACGGCGGGCATCACGGCGTGGCCGGCGTCATCGGGCGGCAGAGGCGGCGACAACCAGCTGCTTCACTACAGCGAGGAAGACGACGAACACGCGGGGCCGAAGTGGTATTGGGCCTGGGCTGCGGCAGACGCGCTCAACAGTAGGTAGGCACGGGGATAGCTGGGCCGGCCTGTTGTGGGTCAGGCTTTATATTTTTTTAGCAGAACCTTTTCTTTTTCTAGATCTCCTTTCTCTTTGTATTTGAAATCTTTTCCTGTTTTTGAATAATTTCCAAAATACTAGAGCTTTGTAAATCCAAATAATGCATGGACCCCTTTATACTGTTTGGGGCTCCACACTTTTGATCTTTTAAAAATACAAAACCCATTTTGAATTTCTTTTAAAGGAAGGGAGGGAAAACTAGGGTTTAGGGCTTTGTTTGTATTCTTTTCTTGCATAATTTTTAATATGATTAGATGATGTTAATAAATGCACGAATAACCTTAATTGTTATTAGTAGAACTAGGGGTGTTACATGTAGGGGGGAACCGGGGACCATGAACCATGACATATTCCGGGGGCACCTGCCACTCCGACCTCGGATGCACGACGCGGGGGGAGGGGGGCTCCCGAATGACGATGCCGCTACGCCCGCGGCCTTTAACGCAGCCACCCTTATTGTTGCTTTGTGGCGAGTGAAAGTGTGGGTACCACAGGAGAGGATGATCTCCCTCAGCATTGTAGCGCATCACACCGGCGATAGTCCGGTTCGCCCACCAAAGGCGACGACTGGTTTCATTGTGGTTCACTGGGGGCGGGCCGTCACCCTCGTACCCAGCGAGCTCCCTTTCCTGCCGGTTAGTGAAGAAGGCATTCCAGGTGTCGTAGTTGTCGGGATCCCAATGGGGATCCATCCGCTGCTCCGCCGTGAGATCTAGGTAGAAGTGGTTTGTGATGGCCGTCTGGCGGGCGGAACCTTGAGGCCCAGGAGGGACAGGAACTTCTCCAACGCTCAGTGTCCAGTCAGTGGGTACCCGGTACCCCGGCGGGCATGGGTAGCTGGAGGCGCACAGCGCCTCAGTCTCTTCGAGTGTGAGAATAGCCTAGTATGTGGTGTCCATTGTTTAGAGATGAAGGTGTGGATGTGTGGATAGCCATGGCACGGTCGGCCTAGATATAGAGGTAAAGGGCGGGAAAACAAAGCAGGAAGCGATGGGAAATGGCGGGAAATATCTTTAGTCCCAGTTAGTGGCTCCAACTGGGACTAAAAGACCTGGTTTGAGGAAAAGGGCGGGAAAGCATAGCAGGAAGTGGTGGGAAATGGCAGGAAATATCTTTAGTCCCGGTTAGTGGCTCCAACTGGGACTAAAAGACCCGATTAGAGGAAAAGGGTGGGAAAGCATAGCGGACTATGTCATATAATCTGACACCATGCGAAGGATTTATATTGTTTGGACCATTTTTGAATTTCTTATGCCTGTTTCATAATTTACCCGTTTCCAACTGGTCATAACGGCGGGCATGAAGATAGGGGATGAGCCTCATTAAAACTTGCATTGGATCTCTAAAGAAACATCACATTATGAGTCTAAAAATGATTTTTTCAAAAAAATCACGAGCATTAGATCATGTACCTGTAGGTCAAACCGGACCCACTTCCTACCGATTCGGTAGACATTTGTATTTTTCTCCAGGGGTGGACAGAAAGGGTTTAAAATCCCTAGTTAGGACATTGTTCATGTAAGGTGGTCTAGTATTTTTGAAAAATGGGGTGGTGCCATTTTTTTATTTAACATTTCGTGTTGCTTCACAAAACGCCCCGGTTTTGGCACTCGAAAAATAGAAAATGGCTTTTCCATGCGACGAAAAATAATACTTCCTCGTGCAACATTGTTAGCCATCCCAAGATGCACAATATGGGCACAATATCACAAACTATGCCTCGATTATGCACATAATATTGGTAATTTGGACCGAAAGCCATGAAACCTCGAACATGATAGGTCATTTTGTGAAGGTTTTTTCGAGACATAAGCAATATACCAAGTTTGGTATTTTTCATTGCAACTATGTCATATAATCTGACACCAAGCGAAGGATTTACATTGTTCAGACCGTTTTTGAATTTCTTACGCCCGTTTATGGTCGCTTATGGTCGCTTCGGCCGTAACCATGGAGCATCTTCTTTGCTTAACGAGATGCTTGGGCCAGTTTTCACTATGAAGGGCAGAATTTCATCAAACTTATTATAATCTTCTGACATGTCTGTCTTGTCCTCGACTCCCACGATATTTCTTTCCCCTAAAAGAACTATGTGACGCTTTGGCTCATAGTGTGATGTATTCGTTTGCTTATTTTTTCTTTTTTTCGGTATGGAGGACATGTCCTTCACATAGAAAACCTGTGCACATCATTGGCTAGGACAAATGGTTCGTCTCTGTAACAAAGATTGTTGAGATCTACTGTTGTCATTCCGTACAACTGGTCTACCTTTACCCCTTCTCCATTCATGTTGATCCATTTGCACCGAAACAAAGGGACCTTAAAAAAAACTCCATAGTCAAGTTCCCATATCTCCCCTATGTAACCATAGTATGTGTCCTTCTTGCCATTCTCGTCGGTAGCATCAAAGCGGACACCACTGTTCTGGTTGGTGCTCTTTTTATCTTGGGTGATCGTGTAAAACATATTCCCATTTATCTCGTACTCTTGGTAATTCAATATAGTAGAAGATGGTGACCCATCCAACAAGTAGATCTAATCTCCAACAGTGGTGTCATTCATTAGATGTGTTTGCAACAACTGCCGAAAGTCTTCATGTGTTCATCTCTAATCCAGGAGTCTGGCTTTCTCGGGTTGTTGGAGCGTACAATATTATTGTGTTCCCCGATATACGGAGCTGCCAAGGTGGAATTCTGTAAAACCGTGTAGTGTGCTTGAGTGAAAATTGTCCATCCCTACATATCATTTCTTTCTTTCCCAACGTTCCTTTTCCACTCAGTCTCCCCTCATGTCGTGATTCAGGAACACCAATCGGCTTAAGGTCAGGAATAAAGTCAACACAGAACTCAATGACCTCATCTGTTCCATAGCCCTTGGAGATGCGTCCTTCTGGCCTAGCACAGTTATGAACATATTTCTTTAACACTCACATGAACCTCTCAAAGGGGAACATATTGTGTAGAAATACAGGAACGAGAATGGTTATCTCTTCAACTAGGTGAACTAGGAGATGCATCATAATATTGAAGAAGGATGGTGGGAACACCAACTCAAAACTAACAAGACATTGGACCACATCCTTCTGTAACCTTGTCAGAACATCTGGATTGATCACCTTCTGAGATATTGCATTGAGGAATGCACATAGCTTCACGATGGGTACTCGAACATTTTCCGGTAGAATCCCCCTCAATGCAATCGGAAGCAACTTCATCATAATCACGTGACAATCATGAGACTTCAGGTTTTGGAATTTTTCTATGCCATATTTATTATCCCTTGTATGATAGATGAGAATCCAGATGGCACCTAGATACTGTAAAGGACTTCAAAAAATATTTTCTTCTCTCCTTTCATAAGAGAATAGCTCGCAGGACTTATGTGATGCCATTTATCCGTCTTGTTCTGTGGATGCATGTTTTGTGGGTATTTTATACGTTGTTGGTCCTCCCGTGCTTCTGGTGTATCTTTTGTCTTCCCATATACGCCCAGGAAGCCTAGCAGGTTCACGCATATATTCTTCATCACGTGCATCACGTTGATTGAAGAGCGGACACGTAGGACTTTCCAATAGGGTAGCTCCCAAAATATAGATTTCTTCTTCCACATGGGCGCGTGTCTGGTAGCGACATCGTTTGGAACAGGTTGACCACTAGGACCCTTTCCAAAGATTAATTCTATGTCCTTGACCATACCAAATACATCATCACTTGTAAGGAGGTCAGTCTTCTTCCGGTAATCTACCTCACCTTTGAAATGCTTGCCTTTCTTTCTTACTTGATGATTGATCGGAAGAAATCGATGATTCCCTAGGTACACAACCTTCTTACATTTATGCAAATATGTAGCTTCAGTATCATCTAAACAGTGTGTGCATGCCTTGTATCCCTTGTTTGTCTGTGCTGAAAGGTTACTAAGAGCAGACCAATCATTGATAGTTACGAAAAGCCATGCTTGTAGGTAAAATGGCTCCTGCTTGTGCTCATCCCACACACGTACACCTGGTTTTCCCCACAACTATAAGAGTTCTTCGACTAATGGTCTTATGTACACATAAATGTCATTGCCGGGTTGCTTCGGGCCTTGGATAAGCACTGGCATCATAATGAACTTATGCTTCATGCACAGCCAAGGAGGAAGGTTATAGATACATAGAGTCACAAGCCAGGTGCTATGACTGCAGCTCTGCTCCCCAAAAGGATTCATGCCATCTGTACTTAGAACAAACTATAAGTTCCTCGTGTCACCTGCAAAGTCCGGGAACTCTCTCTCGATTTTTCTCCACTATGACCCATCATCAGGGTGCCTCAACTTCCCATCTTTCTTACGGTCTTCATTATGCCATCGCAACAACCTGGCATGCTCTTTGTTTCTAAACATACGTTTCATCCTTGGTATTATAGGAGCATACCACATAACCTTACAAGGAACCCTCTTCTTGGGGGGCTCATCATCACCATCAACATCACCAGGTTCATCTCGTCTGATCTTATACCACAGTGCAGTGCATACCGAACATTTATCTAAATTCTCGTACTCCTCACCGCGGTAGAGGATACAGTCATTTATGCATGCATGTATCTTCTGCACATCTAATCCTAGAGGGCAGAGAATCTTCTTTTCTTTGTAAGTACTCTCGGGCAATTCGTTATCCTTTGGAAGTTTTGGCTTCCTTATTTTCAGTAACTTCTCAAATCCCTTGTCAGATAAACTAGTCGCTGCCTTTCATTTCAGCAATTCCAGTGTGGTACCGAGCTTTGTGCTGCCATCTTCGCAATTTGGGTACAACAATTTTTTGTGATCCTCTAACATGCCCTCCAACTTCAACTTCTCCTTCTATGTTTCACAGTCTCGCTTTGCATCAGAAATGACCCGACCAAGATCATGAATGGGCTCATCTGATGTCCGTTCTTCACCTTCTTCTTCTTCTTCATTCTCTTCCATTGCAGTATCATCATATTCAGGGAACATATGACAATAGTTGTCATCATCCTCTTCTTCTTCATTGTCTTCCATCATAACCCCTCTTTCTCTGTGCTTCGTCCAGCAATTATAGCTGGGCATGAAACCTCTCTGAACCAGGTGGTCGCGAATGATTTTCAAGGAAGTGTACACCTTGATGTTCCGACATTGAACACATGGACAACACATAAATCCATTCTCTTTGTTTGCCTTAGCCACATCGGTAAATTTATACGCGCCTTGAATGTACACGGATTCACGTCAGTCGCCGTACATCCATCCCCGCCGGTTCATCTGCATCATTACAGAACATCTGAATAGTGAGATGACCACTTTACTCTGACGCATGCATTATTATATCAATGAAAGATCAAGGATAAGGTTGCTAACCTCGATCAATAAGTGAAGAAAGAGGAGAAAGACTTATGTGTGGCTCGGGCACCTCATATCATTTTTATTTTGTGTGAAATCAAGCGTATCATTCTCTTAGACATTTCGTCGAACACTTCATGTACATAGGAAAAAAACTAGCACACCACACCTCACTCCTTCAACCAAGAGAAAAAACAGAGGGAAGGCTGGCTGGGGTGGCGCATTTATAGGCGGGCTATTCGTCCCGGTTCGTATTACGAACTGGGACTAAAGGTGGGTGGCAGACCACATGTCATTGACTCAACACGTATCGAGCTTGTTGGGGAACCCCAAGAGGAAGGTATGATGAGCACAACAGCAAGTTTTCCCTCAGTTATGAAACCAAGGTTGTCGAACCAGTAGGAGCAAGGAAACACCTCCAAGGTGTTGTTTCCAGCTTGGAATCATGCACAACACAACCACAGAACTTTGCCCCCAACTTATAGTGAGGTTGTCAATCTCACCGGTTTTGCTGAAAACAAAGGATTAACCGTATTGTGTGGAAGATAGTAATTGCTTTGTAGAAAGTAAACAGAAAACAATAAATAGTAGATTGTACATTGATGGTAAAAGATTTGACCAGGGTCCATCGATCACTAGAGGTGATTCTCCTTAAGATCGTTGACATGTTGGGTGAACAAATTACAGCGGGGCAATTGACAAATATCGAGAAAGCATACATGCATATACTAATCATCTTGACTCCTATGAGATTTGATCGGGTATTACAACATTATACATAGACCGTAATCCAACTGATCTATGACTAAAAATCCACCTTCAGGTTATCATCCGAACCCCCTCTAGTATTAAGTTGCAAGCAATAGATAATTGCATTAAGCAAAGTGTGTAAAGTAAAACAATACGATTGTTGTATGAACAAAGGATTGCTGTTTTCTCCCTAGTAGCAACAACACATCTAGTACCTTAGTGATTTCTGTCACTTCCCCAGATTCCTAGAGGCATGGACCCACTATCGAGCATAAATACTCCCTCTTAGAGTTGCTAGCATCTACTTGGCCAAGATAGCTACTAACAACGGAAAGCAAGAAAGATCACAAATAACATAGACATGATAGAATCAATAATCAATCTGAAATAGCATCTCAATATCCATCGGATCCCCGCAAACACAACATGTAGGATTACAAATAGATGATCTTGATCATGAACGGAGCTCACAAGATCTAAACATGATATCACAAAGGAGGAGAACCAACCATATAGCTACTACATGGACCCGTAATCCAGAGATGAACCACTCACACATCACACCGGAGGCAGGCATGGTGATGAAGAAGGCTTCCAGGGTGATCTCTCCCCTCCGGCAGGGTGCCGGGAAGAGCTTCAGATCCCTCCCAATCTAGGGATGGAGATGACGGAGGCTATAGACTCTTTCATGGAATTTTGAACGGCTACTTAGGGTTTTCGTCCCGAGGGAAATATATAGACGAAGGGGCGAGGTCGGTGGCCGGCCAGGGGGCCCACACCCTGCCCTGGCGCGACCTAGGGTTGCACGCGCCTGGGGGGTGTGGCCTCCCTATGGCCCCCCTTCGTCTCTCCTTCGGAATCCATGTGTTTCCCTGTAGAATATTGACTTTCGCTTTTGTCCCTTCCAATTCTGAGAATATTACTTTTCTGGCTTTTCTGGAACCAAAAACAGCAAAAAATAGGCAACTGGCATTATGGCATCTTGTTAATAGGTTAGTTCTAGAAAATGTGTAAAAGTACTCCAAAGTGTGGACAAAACATAAGAATGTACATATAAAACAAGCATGGAACATCAAAAATTATAGATATGTTTGCAACGTATCAACATCCCCAAGCTTGACTCCTACTCGTCGTCGAGTAGGTAAGTGATAAAAAGAAGAATAATTTTTGAGGTGACATGCACCACCATAATCTTGATCAAGGCATTTATAACATTGATAGTTGGGATCATAGTACTCTAACATAGCATGAAAGATATAATTCTAACAATAATACATAGCAACTATGTTGTAACATATAAAGGTACAAACAAAAAGATTCATGAATAACTATACTTTGAAAGACGTTTGTTTGTTTCACATATAGAAAACATAATGAGAATGGTATTCAGATTGTCCCTCATAGTGTAGCAAAATATAAATGCATAGGACACCTTCAAAGTTCATAAGGGTGACTAGATACAAATAGTTTAAGAACAAGGAATATCAAAGTTATGAATCAATCAACAAGTTTTGGGACAATGCACATTAAACTAAGGATGACCACTATGCTCTCTAAATAGGTGCATAAAGATAGAAGATGGAGACTCAACATAAAAGTAAAAGAAAGGTCTTCATAGAAGGAAGCAGGGATTCAAGTCTCATAAAGAGCTTCCAAAAATTATGGTACTTATTAGCTTTCAGCTCTCATTGCCCCTATCATAAGCATATTTAGGTGATTAAGGTTAAAGTGAACAAATATGAGGATATGCTTGACAAGTTATAAGTTGAAATCTCATGTCCCTTACTTACGAAGACCGAACCTCATGCTACTCAACTTTAGTCACGAGTAAGTTCTTGTCATTGTAAGTACATGTGTATCATAGAGAACCACCAATGTGGTACCCCTTGCCCGATGATACGGAAGCATTCCCATATCAAAATGACAAGGCAAGTAGACAATGAGCATCTCAGCGATCTTTTTATTTGCTATTTGCATAGGTTTTTATTAAGGATGCTTCATAGATTGCTCATTATGGTTATGATGCAAATTTTCACCATGATTAGGCATGGCTTAGGATAGCGTCCCAGGGGTTTCTCTAACACATATACAAACTCCATGAGCTTACAAGCTCCCCTTTTATTTCACACTGCCGGGACCATAAGCAAAAGAACATGATATCAACCAAATAAAGTGCAATGTTGAAAGCGTACCCCATGGTAACATGGTTCTACTAATTCACAACTTATAAAGCGCAAGAATATACGCAACATAGATGGGCACAATGGTTCAAGTTTATTAAGTGCAAGAAAAGTAAAGTGTGCTATCAAGTTTGTGAGAGCTTTAATCACTAATTTTCACATAACAAGTTTAATTCGGAAGGTAGATAAAAACATGAATATACTTGGAATAGCAAATGCTAGTAGGTAGGTATGGTGGACTCTTTGGAATAACTTTGTTTTATTTGGAGTTGGATGCATGAGTGGAACTCATACTTGGTATGGAGGCTAGCAAAAGACTGGGAGCGACCAACTAAGAGAGCAATAATGGCCATAATCATGAAAAGCGACAAAACATCATTAATTAAAGCATAAAGTGATATTACAAGTCAAAAACTAAATGATCATACAGGCTATGGTGATATTTGAATAGTCTTAACATGGTCTGAGCATGCTCCAAGTCAACCCAAATAAAGCATTTAAAGGAGAATACCACAATAATATGCTTTAATATGCTAAAACAACGCATGATTCTTTCAAGGAACATTAAGCAATCTCAATTGTTTGTAACAAGTCATGCTACAGCAATAATCACTAAGCATAAAGCCAAAAAAATATCAAGCATGACATGACAAAGCCTAGGCCACAGTCAAAAAAGAACCTCCTTTTTATACCACTTATAATCATGAACTTGACTACTCTTTATCCAATCCAAACCAACATATTTCAAAACTAATATATGAATACGGGGGTCCAACCAATTTATTCAAGCAAACTAAGAAAACGAATACTAAAAACAAAACGAAGACGCTCCAAGAACAACACAACTGTGCATGAAACAATAAAATGAAGTGTTTGGAAGAAACCTGAAATTTTTATTGATGAAGAAGGGGATGTCTTGGGCATCCTCAAGCTTTGACGCTTGTACTTCTTGAATATTTCTTGGGGTGACACGCGTGGCATCCCCAAGCTTGAGCTTTTGTCCATACTTCATCTTATCACATTATTCTTCCCTACACCTGAAAATTTTCCTTCATACAAAACTTCACACAATCTTCATTAGCAACATTAGTGTACTCAAGATAATCAGTCTTTTAGGTTCAGTTCCAACATAAGTAAAACGTCCATTAAAACACAAGATACTGTAGCACTTCCTTTAAAAAGTTCAAGAATTTGGCAAAAACTCAAAGATGAAGAGATTAAGAGGCAAATGCAAATAATGGCAGAAATCTGCCAAAACAGACCAGCAGGTAAAAACCGATTTTTTCGAAGACCTTCTGTTGCTCAAATCGAAAAGTGTTGAGCTAACGAAAGCTAGATAACAACTAGGGGCAGATGCACAAAAAATTACAGCTCAAAATGACGTACAGAGATTTTCAGGAATTTTTACAGGGAAGCACAAAAATCTGTTTCGGGACAGCAATTTTCCCAAGCCTTACTTATCTCTCATTAGAGGTTACTCTTGGCACAAAAACCACACCAAAAGGATAAGGAGAAGTTATTACAGAAGAAATAACTTCCAAGACTCAACAAAAATAATCCTAACAAAATTTGGGTTATCTCCCAATAAGTGCTTTTCTTTAACGCCTTTGAGCTAGGCATAAGAATTTCGATGATGCTCACATAAGAAATATGAATTGAAGTACAAGAGAGCATCAAGAAGCAAATTCAAAACACATTTAAGTCTAACACACTTCCTATGCATAGGAATCTTATACTCAAATAAATTCACAAAGAATAAAGTGATAGCCATAGGAAGATAAAACAAGAGTAACTTCAAAACTTTCAACACATAGAGAGGTGTTTCAGTACCATGAAAACTTTTACAACCATATTTTCCTCCCATAATAATTTTCAGTAGCCTCATGAATAAACTCAACAATATAACTATCACACTCATCCTCCTGTGGTAAGAATGGAGGGCGATCAAATAAGGTATTAGTTAAAGAGTTACTCTTATTGGGAGGTAGACATGGGTAGCTGCTCCATTCTTCCTCCTCTTGATCATCACTCTCCTCCTCTTTTTCATCCAATGAGCTTCCAGTTTAGCAATTTCTTCTTCCATAGGCTCTTGCAAGGCATTAGTCTCTTCCACTGGTGGAGAGCATCTATTAAGATATTCAAGAATATAGCCATTTTCTTCCTTGTAATTATCAAAGAAAAATTTAAGTATATCATAAACCTCATATTTATAAGGTGCATCATCAGTATTTTCAAGCAAATAAGCAAGTTTGAATGCACCCTTCCAAGCAATAAATTCTTTAATTTGTTCAACATCATAAAAGTCATAATTTCCCTTAACATAAGAAGATATGGTAACATCATCATTATAATCACATTGAATAGGGAGGTGTTTATAGCTCCTACAACAACAAGATTTATCAAAGCAATAAGGAACTTATAAGTAGAGCACACGTTTCTAGCAATGGCATACAATTTATCAATTTGTTCCCATAAGTGTTTCCCTTTTTGTGACAATCGGTGTTCCTTATAATAATATTTTTGTTCTTCTGTGAACCCACATTGCCAATAAGATCTAGTTTCAAAGAAACCAACCATTGATAGGAAGCATGATAAAGCAAGGCAATAATAGACCAACGAAAATAACAACTATAGTAGGAATTATTATTTTTGTACTTTTGATAAAGGGAACAAGCAAACAAAGAAATAAACTAAGCAAAAGAAATAAAACAAAGTAAAGAGATTGGTTATAAGGGACTCCCCTTGTGAATATGTCCTTGACTCCACAGCAACGGCGCCAGAAAATGCTTGATGATCAGCTCAACACGTATCGAGCTCGTTGGGGAACCCCAAGAGGAAGGTATGATGAGCACAACAACAAGTTTTCCCTCAATTATGAAACCAAGGTTATTGAACCAGTAGGATCAAGGAAACACCTCCAAGGTATTGTTTCGAACTTGGAATCTTGCACAAACAACCATAGAACCTTGCCCCCAACTTACAGTGAGGTTGTCAATCTCACCGGTTTTGCTGAAAACAAAGGATTAAACGTATTGTGTGGAAGATAGTAATTGCTTTGCAGAAATTAAACAAAAACAGTAAATAGGAGATTGTAGATTGATGGTAAAATAATGGACCAGGGTCCATAGTTCACTAGAGGTGATTCTCCTTATGATAGTTGACATGTTGGGTGAACAAATTACAGCGGGGCAAGTGACAAACATCGAGAAAGCATACATGCATATACTAATAAATCTTGACTCCTATGAGATTTGATTGGGCATTACAACATTATACATAGACCCTAATCCAACTGCATCTATGACTAATAATCCACCTTTAGGTTATCATCTGAACCCCCTCCAGTATTAAGTTGCAAGCAACAGATAATTGCATTAAGCAAAGTGTGCAAAGTAAACAATACGATTGTTCTATGAACAAAGGATTGATGTTTTCTCCCTAGTAGCAACAACACATCTAGTACCTTAGAGATTTCTGCACTTCCCCAGATTCCTAGAGGCATGAACCCACTATTGAGCATAAATACTCCCTCTTGGAGTTGCTAGCATCTACTTGACAAGGATAGCTACTAACAACGGAAAGCATGCAAGATCACAAATAACATAGACATGGTAGAATCAATAATCAATCTGTAATAGCATCTCAATATCCATCGGATTCCCGCAAACACAACATGTAGGATTAGAAATAGATGATCTTGATCATGAACAGAGCTCACAAGATCTAAACATGATAGCACAAAGGAGGAGAACCAACCATCTAGCTACTACATGGACCCGTAGACCAGATATGAACTACTCACGCATCACACGGGAGGCAGGCATGGTGATGAAGAAGGCCTCCAGAGTGATCTCTCCCCTCAGGCAGGGTGCCGGTTAGAGCTTTAGATCCCTCCTGATCTAGGTATGGAGATGACGGTGGATACAAACTCTTTCGTGGAATTTTGATCTGGTACTTAGGGTTTTCGTCCCAAGGGAAATATATAGGCGAAGGAGCGAGGTCGGTGGCCGTCCAGGGGGCCCACACCCTGCCCTGGCGCGGCCTAGGGTTGCCCGCGCCTGGGGGGTGCGGCCGCCCTGTGGCCCCCCTTCGTCTCTCCTTCGGACTCCATGTGTCACCCGGTAGAATATTGACTTTGGCTTTTGTCCCGTCCAATTCCGAGAATATTACTTTTCTGGCTTTTCTGAAACCAAAAACAGCAGAAAACAGGCAACTAGCACTGTGGCATATTGTTAATAGGTTAGTTCCAGAAAATGTGTAAAAGTACTCCAAAGTGTGGATAAAACATAAGAAAGTAGATATAAAACAAACATGGAACATCAAAAATTATAGATACGTTTGCAACATATCAACCACGTGTTAGGGACCGGACCTTTAGTCCTGGTTCATAATACTAACTGGGACGAATAGCCCCTTAAGAACCGGGACGTATGCCCCTAGCTCCCGTGCGTTGCTCGGTCCCCTCGAACCGGGACAAATTCTTTAATTAGGCCCGGTTCGAGGAGGAATCGGGACAAAATATTTGGGAGGCTGCGAACTAAAGGCAATTTTTCTACTAGTGGCAACATTCTAACCTTTGGTTTCTCCATTAATCAAGAGAATACACAAGTAGGAGTAGGATTTCCCTCCGGGGCCCTGAACCTGGGTAAACGTCATATCCTCGTGTTGCTTGTCTGTTAGCCGACGAAGTCTCCAGCGCACCACTCATCCCTAAAAATCAAGTACATAACAATGGGCATTGCCGTGTTAACCCCACGTCAATTGGAATCACAGGAATAAAGTTATGAGAATACAAGAAGTGTTCCATTAGAGAATAGTAATCGTTCCGGAAGGATCTCAAGTAGTTCAGAGTGAACTGATAGGTGTTTTTGGTCAAAGAGAATTTAATAATATGTATTTTATATTAATTATTGAAATTAATATTAAATATAGTTTTAAATTTAACTTTAAAGGGGATCCCACCATAATGTGCCAATCATCGGAGGGAAAGGAGAATAGGGCAGGTCACCCAAAGGATGGGCAACGGAGCCACCGCTGCCATGAACCTAAGGCGCACGAGGATGGGGCCCACCCTGGCCGCCGGCCAGCCTTGGCTTGGAGTGCGGGTAGGGCCCACCTGGCCACCGCCCGACCGCCTCCACCTTGCGCCTCCTCCTTACTAGGTAGGGGTGCCCTCTTTTCCCCTATATAAGGAGGGTACTATGCGACATACCAATAATCTCGAAGGTAATTTCCTTAGGGAGTTTTGACTCTCTCTCATTCTTTTTGGAGTGGCGTGGTTCATAGAAAACTATACATGCAAGTGTCAACGCAACTGCAGCACACTGTTGTGCTGTGGGGATTCTAGCCAGAACTTCTACTTCCGTATTATCGACTAGACCAGTCAACCGGAGGTAGTCGTCGAGCACTAGACGTTTGCGACCACGGGGATGCAACCACTTGTGTCACTTGGACAGTCATGCAAGGACCTGTAGTGACTTGCGAGGAGTTTCACGACCTTGATGTCGGCTATGAGTACGAATACATCATCCATGCTCCCCGCAGAACATTGAATTCTTTCGATCTGTAAGGTTATGTTACCGAAACATTCTCCATTACAACATTACTCCTATACTTGCTAGTGACCCCTATACTTGCTAGTGAGAAATGTCACATCTCTTCATATAACTGGTCGATAATGACTGAAGGCTTGGATGCCTATAGAAAAAGAGAAGAACACTCGATGCAACACCCTCACAGTTGGGTAATTCGGCAACATGATGTGCTGGATGTTGATATAGGTTCCTGGATTCCTCTCCTTCGTTGTGTGGAGGAAACGAACAATGCAGTCATATCCATCTAGAAACAAACCAAATATTTCCTCCAGTGCCTTCTCCTTAGCCCTCCAAACCTTTCCATAAGAGTTGTTGTATCTAACCCTGACTTTATTCACGATACCTTTAATCTCCATTGCTTTGCTCTCCACAATCACCGTTTATAACAATCAAGATAGGAGCATAGACGTCAGGTTTCGATCATCCTGAAGGATACTAGGAAGTAGGCATGTGTGTCGCACAAAGTCGATCACCTTCCAATTTGTGGCATATTTGGGTAATAGCCATGCACCTTTGTGGGACAACTAACATTCTCGCATTGTCAAATATGTTTGAGACGACACCTTGGTTCCGAAAACCCTTTGAGTGGAGATTGCCCATTCTATGATCGCTTCCTGGAGATGTTTCTTACTAGGATACAAAGCACCCTAGGTGATGGTGTTCTGGTGATACTGCCAGGCAGAATTATGTCCATCATTCATAGTCATCGCTATCGAGAAGTCCAGATTCCATGATGCAGGAATCGATACCTCCTCTTCATCATCTGACTCATCAGAATCATCTGCAATGTCAATATCATCGTCTTTATCTTCCCGTTCCATCTGCTCTTGTAGATGACCATCTCTCTCGTCCGAATCTGCCTCTCCACTAAAAAGATTTTCTCCTATTGCCTAATTGCTTTGCTCTGATTCATAACCACCACCTCTAGTGTGTGCATGGATACTCTGCCATGATTCGTAACCACCACCTCCAGCTAGTACCTGGCTTCTCTGGCCATGATCAAGACTATAGGAGAACTGACCTCCTTCACCACGGGAATCACTAAGGCGACAGGGTGAACTCCCCTGGTCCGGCAACCTTTTAGCTAGCCCACCCACTTAGAGTTCTCATCTATCGACCTCAAGTAAAATTGAATGTTTGGCCTTAATTTTTTTCACAATGCATGCACGTTAACTGTGTATTTATCAGGTAGTCCTAAACACGCTGCCAACCAGTCGTTCAACTGTCTAAGTGTCCGTGTTAGAGGAGCCGTGAGTTCTAACTCTATATCCTCAAACTCACTCAGACCAATTCCCTCTAACAGTACCATAAACTAAACAAAACACATAAACTAAAAAAACACTAAGCTCGTCATAAACTAAACGGTAGCACATAATGCAGTCTAAAAAATACTCGGCGAATAGCTATATAAATAATATTTTAAGACCGTTACTAACCTGTCTGGACCAATATTCGCACAGCTAACTAACAATATCCACAAACTAACCAATAATAAACCATATTTAGCGAGACACTAGGGTTTACCCTTAAAGCGTGCGAAGCCCTCTGTCTTTAGTCACCGGGCTAGCAACACCATGTAGCTCAGCCCGCTCCAAAACCACCCTCCACCATTGCCATTGCTCTACGACACCACCACCACCACCATATTCCTTCAAAAATATACCACCAAATCGCCTCCCAAACTAACCAATGAGTAGATCGGAACTTACACCACAGTATTACTAAATATTGTGCGAATATCTGCAGAGAAACTATGCTAAATGGAGGAAAAACGATCTTGCCATGGGGGTGAGAATAAGAAAAACGAGAGAGAGAAGCTAGCTAAGAGCAACGGTAGGAGGAAGAAGGCTGCGGGGGAGCGAACGTCGGCGCCAACTTTATTTATTCAAGGGGTGATCGGCATGCGCGTCAAAGATTGCGTCTAGTCGGCGTACACGTGGAAGACTAACCCAATCGGTGTGGCCGACGAAGACTGCCACTGTCCACGCAGCCGTTGCGGCCTGTCAGCCCATGGCCCCTGCCACCAACAGTTAGAGACTGACGCAGTAGGTTTGGCCCAAGCAGACATTGTGCTAGATGTACAAATTTCCAAAATTGCATATTATTTTTGGAAATAATTAAATTAAATGTAGAATTTTAAAAAAAGACAGCATCCACGGGACATGTTTTTGTTATTTTTACACAACACAAAACATATCGTTTTTTGGTGAAACCGCACGTGCGCCTATATAATGTGTAGATACACTCAAATATATGTTTTCGAAACTTTTTGAAGATTTTAAAATATATGTTTTTAATAAAAGCAGCATAAAGTTAGCTACTAATCGTAAGTTGCGCTCTCCTTGTGACGTATACGATGAATTATTTTATGTGAATGGTGCTGCCTGTTGCTGGCACTCTGAGGACGTTGACTGCTCTGGCGATCGAGTGATGCTACGAAATCCTCTTCACCTCAGATAGAAGAATAGATGGCAAATAAACATATAGGCATTGCTTCCCCCTTGATTCATCCGCATGACCAGAAAATACAAATTGAGAACCGTTGGACTTAGGAGATCTTGCTCGGCGACGCTGCTCGGCGCTGACCCCGGTCTACTATATAAATCACTGTCTCTCTTGAGTCCTGATCCCCTCTCTCTATTAGGGGGCATGCGAGGCTGGCTGGCTGGCCATGGCAGAGAGGCAAGCAGAGCCACGGCGAGCTCCGACTTGGAGAGGAGGAGTCGTAGGTGAGCTAGGGATATATTTGGGGGAGAATGGAAGAGGTGACAAGAAGACCTGGTTCGGATGAGGATCAACTAGTCCACGCCGGTAAAGCATAACGAGAAATACTAACATGCCGGGCCAAAGAAGAGATAATGGGGGTTTCTCACGGTCTTATTTGAGTTCAAATGGTTTTCGTCGAGTCCAAACAACTGTATTTGTATTTACCCTATTTTGTACCCATGGATAGTTTTGACAACTAGTTGGTCCCTCATGCCCCCCCCCCCCTACTCCCCTCCCCCAACAACATCAAGAGGAGGAGAGCTCTTGAACCGCCGAACCTTAAAGTGATATGCCCCATGTTGCTTAACACATTTAGTTTTTTTTGATAATTGTTTAAGCTAGAAATTACTTTGATTTGTTAGGTAGAAATCTAACCTTTATACTTTCATGAATATCGTAACATAAATATTTCTAGGCCGATCAAAATTGTACTATCTAAAAATGCCTGGTAATTTAAAACAAAAGGGGTATAATAGACCGAAGTAAACAATTTTATCTACTCAAGATACTACCTCCGGCTTATATTAGTGTTCTCAATTTTGTCTAGATACAAATACATTCAGTCTAAATGTTTAATTAGATATATACGAATCTAGACAAAGTTGAGAACATTAATATGGACCGGAGGGAGTATTGGCTCTCCTTGTAGTGCATATGATGAAGTATTCTACATGGTGCTGTGCTTTGCTGGCACTCTAAAGACGTTGACTGCTACAAAACCTGTTCACTTGAGAATTCAGAATGCAGATAGAAGAATAGATGGCAAGCATGTGGGAATCGCTGTCCCCTTGATTCATCCGCATGACCAGAAGTCCAGAACATACAAATTGAGAACCGTTGGACTTAGGACTAGGAGGCCGCCCTGGCCGCCGACGCTGCTCGGCGCTGACCCCGCCCGGCCTCCTATATAAAGAACTCTCTACGCTGATCCCATCTCTCCCCTCATCCCCTCTCTCTATCTCTCTCTCTGTTCCACGACGCTAGCTCCTCCACCCTTTCTCCCACCAGCCCACCTCGCTCCACCTTAGCCATGACCATCGTCTCCGCGACGGGGGCCCTCCCTGTCTTCAACGAGAAGCAGAAGCTCCTGGAGGAGGTTGCCTTCCCTCAGGGAGGGACGCACAACAAATACGAGCCGCTGGAGAAACTCACCCGCCAGGACGAGAACGCCGCGAGGAAGGAGAGGAAGAAGGCCCGGAAGGAGGCTGCCCGAGCGATCGCCGCCTCTGCCTCCGCCACCGGCTCCCACGTTGACGCCACCGCCACCATCTCCTCCGTCTCCCACCACGCCCCCAACGGCTCCTCCAAGAACACGGCCGCGGAGATCGACGCCCCTGCCTCAACCTCAACCACCGGCTTCAACGTCGACCGCACCACCACCGGCTCCTCCGCTCGTCAGGGCCACGACGGTGGCCGTCGATGGGGTCGCCACCTCCTCCACTTCTTCCCTTCCTTCCAAGCGGTGGCTGTGGGGGGCTGGCTTCTCTGGGTGGTGATGTTCGCGCTCGGAGACTACCTCATGAGCCCGCCATCTTCATCTCCCCGCTGGTAGGTGCGCCCATCATTGTTCCCCATCGACCATTCTGGAACGTTCTTTCTTCGAATGCAAGAAACCAAGAATCACCAAGAAACCAAGAAAAGCAGCCACAAGGAAGAAACGAAGAGCATAACTTCTTGTTTTCTTGCAGAGGCTTCATTGGCCTGGACTGCAGCATGGCCGCCGCCCGGATGTGCTAGGGAATGAACTCCAAGCCAAGGTGGCCTCCGGTCGCTCATGGACGCTCCTGGCGTTCTACCGTGTTTCTTGGCTTTCCAAGTGGACTCTCTCCCTGAATGATTTTGAGTCGAGGAAACGACTCTATCTGTACTTCTCTGTAGTGTAGCCGTTTTTTATTTTTTAGTTCGAACCATCATGCGTATGTGTTTGCAGGAACTCTATGCTGAGAACTTGATTCAAACTATAATTTTGCAGTTGTCAAGTTCGACTATAGAACTTGATCAAATTTGCAACCACGCATGTAATTTCTGAGGAGACAGATTGCATAATGTGTTTTTCTGAGTGACACTTCAATTTGCGCTTGTAAATTCCAATTTACACAACATTTTAGCAATTATGTGTGGTGGCCCCCGGGTCTCACAAGATGATGCCTTGTGTGCCCGGACAATGTAGTGCTCACAAATGTATATATCGCTCGAAACTTGCCACTCCACATTATCTAGTCATAAGCAGATCGAATAACACTAGCCGTACTAACTCAGATGTTTTACAACCCATGCTTATCCAGAACCTACTAAGATGTTATATATTGTCGGTGCACATACGAAATTTATTAGGTATAATCCAACTGAACAATAGTCACATTTCTTGATGAATCATGGTAACTGCAACAGGGGGTGAACAACAAAATCAATTGATTGAGCCATGACCGAACCCACGACGAACATTTGATCGGCTAGTTTAAATTTGAAAGTTGGAGTATGAGAAGGAGACCACGCTAGGGTTGCTTCGGATGGCCTACGGCGGCAAGCGCAGTAGAGCGTCGGTCGACGCCAGCACATCCCCCATAACAAGGAGGTCGGTGGCCGCTTGCTGGGCGCTCCTGCCAGATCGTTCACGGTTGCTCCTCCTGGGCGCTCCACCGGCTCACCGCCCGCCTAGAAGAGCACCGATATGAAGGAGTCGGTTCCAAAGCCAGCAAGGACTCCATGCCTCGCCCATTGAGGAGCACGGGGAGCTCCTCTCATCCGATCCATCGTGTCGGACATTCTCATGCTCGGGCCGCCCTTTCCCTACGCTGCCATGCGCGAGGATGTCAGGTATTGTTAGTGACGTGGAAGAACTCTTGCAAGCCTGCCTTGTTTGCACACCCCACCTGGCGTTCTCGATGTCGCATCCTAGATTTTGACACCGGGATATGCACTCCCTTTTTTCCTTCCGTCTAGGGGTGCAGTACACAACAAGCTCGATTGTCGAACGCGAAGAACACACAATCACACAGAGAACAGGTTTTTTTACCCAGGTTCAAGTCGCATTGTACGAAACACTACGTCCTGCAACTATGGTGTATACGATGGATGATAAACTGATTATATGTGTTGTTCCCGGGGAAGGATACGCCGATTCCTTTCCCTCTAAGCTATCATGATCTTCTTCTAGACGATCTCCTATTTTCCTTGATCGGGACGGTTCTTTTTTTTATAATAGCAAAGGGATACCACAGGTGATAGCACCACACATCATGGTGTATCATGCATGGTTCTGTGGCCCGAGCGCGCGGACTATGGTGTGCATCGATTGCCAATCATACCTGCTTCCCACAGGTCCGTTGTCTAGATGCCAGGAACGCCCTTAGTCACGATCCTATCTAGGGATCCTTCGTCTAGAGACGCATTCTTCCGGTTATCCCTAAAGATGAAGCCCGAGATCGTCGCTTGATGTCTTGTCTAAGTCTTGAACACAAGAGACAAGTCAGGGAATCCCCACCGCTCTGGGAGAAATTGTCCCTTGGCTTCCTCCCTGCTTCACGCTGTGGAATGGTAGTTCCTTGCCCCGAGGAACATATACCCCTGGTTACCACGGGGGGAAACACTAATTGCAGCTGAAATAACTTAGCATACAGGCTGGCATCGTTCTGAGCCTCAATGAAACAAAACAACTCACTTTTATAGAAATTTAGTTTTAGAGCTAAAAGTTTCTCAAAAGTTGAAAAGTCAGTTTTTCAGATTTTTTCTTTTTCAACATCATGTTCCATAAACAAAATCCTATCGTCGGCATATTGAAGTATAGATAAACCTCCATACACTAGATGGGGAATTCGTCCTTCAATTTGGTCATCATACTTTGTATGCTCGATCATGACATCTAACATATGATCCACTATATTCAATAGCATTGGTGATAAAAGTTTGCCATGTCTTGGTCCTTTTTTAGTCTGGAAGTATTTGCAAACGTTATCGTTGACTTTGATGACAATACTACCTCCCGACACAAATATATGGAAAGCACGCCACTCAACTGAAAATATTTCATTCTGAGAGTCTTCTTAAGAAAATACAATTTTACTTTGTCATAGGATTTCTAAAAATCAATTGTTAACATAACCCCATTCAACTTTTTTATATATAGTTTATGTACAGTTTCATGTAGGGTAACCACATCGTCAAGTATGTTACGACCTTACATGAAAGCGGTCTGGGCAGGACGAACCACATGATGAACCATTGAGTTAAGTCTTGTTGTTGCAACTTTGATAAACATTTTAAAACTAATATTCAGAAGGAAAATTATTCTGTATTATTGGATCCTTTTTTCTCGTTAACCTTAGGTAATAAATTATCTCACCAAAATTTATAAGAAACACTTATAGGAGTCCGGCCTGTAAAAAATTGAATAGCTCAAGAAGATCTGACTTGATGACATCCCCGAAAGTTTGATAAAACTCTATTCGAAAGCCATCAGGGCCAAGGAACTTATTGTGTTCTATTTGAAAAATAACCTCTTTAACTTCCTCCTCAGAATAGGGAGCAATTATATGGTTATTTTCCTCGTCAGAAACCTAGGGTATACCATCTATTCGGGGCTCATCCAAAGAGAACTTGACTTCTTCTAGTGCCCCAAACAAACCTTTATAGTAATTGGTAATGTGTGACATTTATTTCTCATGCCCCTCAATCGTTCCCTATCTTGTGTTAGAGACTGAATAAATTCTTGCTGTGTCTAGCATCAGCAACACTATAGAAGTATATTGTATTCGAGTCACCTTGCAAAATGAATTGAGATTTGGAACGTTGATACCACTTAAGCTCCTCGTCGCGAATAATTCTTGCTAACTCTTCATTCGGTTGGCTCTTGAGATCAATTTCATGCATAGTTAGTGGAATAACTTCTGCATAAGCTTTGAGTTCGTTAATAAATGAGAAAGTCTCTATTTTTCATTCTTAAAAATTCCTGTTGTATGTCATGCCCATTCAGCAAGGTGTTTGTGTGTCACACACATTTTATTATTCCACCTCTTGATTGGTGTATAACCAGCATACGGTTTTCCCATACCGATTTGAACATACCCTGGAAGCCTTCATGGTGTAACCAACTAAGTTCACACTTGAACCATCGAGTACAGTGTTTCCTAGGAAATCTAGTAGTCAACAAGATGGAAGGATGGTCTAATAAAGGCTCTATACGTTCTAGAGCTCATACTAAGACTAGGGAAATTGTACTTCCCAATCAGAGTCCATCAGTACATGGTCTAGTTTTTCATACGTAGGTTTTGGATGGCTGTTTTCCTACGTAAATTGTCTTCTAGTCATTGCAATCTCTTTTAATCCAAACTGTCAATAACACCATTGAATAAAAAGGGCAAATGATCACCAAACCTCCCTCTACTCTTCTCAAATGGAAAATGAAGCATTGAAATCTCCCTCTATAAAAATAGGTATGGATTATCCTTTGCTAAGTGAACCAATTATCAAAGGAAGTCAGCCAAATCCTAGGCAGCACCATGCACGACAACAAGACTACATTTGAAGTTGCCAATTTTATTGTGGATATGGACTTTGATATCAAACTCTACGTACGAACAAGACAACACATCCATGGTATCAGTCCGTACACCAAGTAAAAATATGTCTAGAACCTCCACGTGGTGGACTAGAATGTCACACAAAGTCTATGCCACCCGAAAGGCGTTCAAAAAAACTTTGTGAGAACTTCCATCTATTTGTTTCCGAAATAGCCAGAAAATACGAATTATGATCCCGAGAATATTGAGCATATGTAAATGTTTAGCCAGAAAATACGAACTATTCAAAAACATGCCATTCATTGGGAACAATTAAAGATTTTGATGTTTTGGCCCATTTCCGAGACATATGACACTTTTTACAAGAAGTTGATTTAGATTTTTGTCTATAAGCTTTTAGTTCATATAATAAACTTAGCATGTCCTCATCTAATCCAACCTTCCATACCTCACCCACTAGATGAGAAAGAGCTAAACATCTGTTGTGGAATTCGCTTACTCATCATCTAAGTAGGTGGTATCCAACATGGTCGAGGCTTTTGGAATAACCCTTGGACGGTCAAATTTCATCTGCCTCAAGACCATAGTCAAAATATCGATAACTCTATCATTACTACCAAGTCTAACACCAACACTATTGACACTACAATTTGTGCTTGTAAAATCCAACTTACACAAAATTTTAGCAATTGTGCGTGGTGGCCCCTGGTCTCGCGGGACGATGCCTTGTGTGTCCGGACAATGTAGCACTCAAAAATTTATATGTCGCTCAACACTTGGCACTCATCATTATCTAGTCATAAGACGAATAACACTCGCTGACCCAACTCAGATGTTTGACAACTGATGCTTACCCAGATCCTTCTAAGATGTTATATATTGTTAATGCATAGTCAAGAAAATGGCCTTTTTCTTGATCAATGATGGTACCCACAACCGGGGATGAACAACAAAATCAATTGATTGAGCCATGTTGGAACCCACTGTTAGAGTATTGTACATACACGGTTATTGTGGTAGTTTAGGATAGTTAGGATTCTAGCCTAACTTATCTTGTACTCCTAATTAATCCCTGTACGCTTATATATACTCGTTCATGAGGCTCAATAATACAACCATTATATTCCGCCAATCTCTCTCCCTCTCTATCGTTCTACATGGTATCAGAGTGGTAAGATCCTTGACCTATCCGCAGCACACGCTTTCGCGCCGCCCCGCCCCCGGGGAGGTCGATCTCCATGATCTCCGTCGGGGGACACGCAACTCGTACGCAGGATTCGTCCGCCGATTCGTGATCGACTGCCCTATAAGTCTTTTTTTCAATCTCTTGATCGGTTTTCTTTTTTGGTTTACCGATCGTAGATCGGATTGAGTCGCCCACCGCCGTCTTCATCCGTGCGCCTCTACTCCGACCATCAGCATCGATGATCCACACCCCTCCTGTGCGCCTGCCCTCTCCGCTGCCTCGCCTTCCTTGGCAGGCTGCTGCGGTCTCTCGGTAGGCTGCCGCGCACCGCGGCCGGCTTCTACGCCTTCCTTGGAAGGCTACCGCGACCGACCCCCTCGGATCCTCTTCGTCGTCATCGTCTGGAACATCACCGACAACGTCGCCATCGACTCTGATCTACGTGTCATCCATGCTATGACACATGTCGGTCTGATCAACCGATCCCGCGCCTGTCTACGCCAAGCATGTCCCCGAGCACACGCCTACCACCGATTGAGCTACGGGCTGCCGCTGCATCGCCCCCTTGGGCCGCAGCGCCGCCGCCTTTGGTCCACACTACCAGCTTCCAACATGCCTTCCTTAGCGTGTACGGCACTCGTGGTCTCCTAGTCGCTGCACCGACTTGTGCCCTGCAGCTATGCCGCCTGATGGACTGCCTTCCTGCACCAATAATAAGGTTATTGCAGTACTTGTAGCAGCAAATATTTAAAGAGTTTGTCCCGATGGGAGCTCGGCGAACACGAACCCGCAGCCATGTTGTCAATGCGACCACGTTTTCACCCAAACCGTGGTTTGTAAATAGCCTATTCTATAAGTTGCTAGGATAAACGATTTTAAGATGTTTTGAAATAACTACTACTAGGACTAGAAGAAAACTAGAACAAAAGTAAAACTGAAAAGAGGTAAGTGCAATGAGATGAAATATTAATGCTATGATTCCTCAAGTAATGTTGGGTATACCGGTGTGTGATGTCTACGCACTTCTATTCTTGTAGACAGTTGTTGGGACTCTAAGTGCAGAGGTTTGTAGAACAGTAGCAAGTTTCCCTTAAGTGGATCACCTAAGGTTTATCGAACTCAGGGAGGAAGTGGTCAAAGGTATCCCTCTCAAGCAACCCTGCAATCAAGATACAAGAAGTCTCTTGTGTCCCCAACACACCCAATACACTTGTCAGGTGTATAGGTACACTAGTTTGGCGAAGAGATAGTGAAATACAAGTGGTATGGCTATAAGACAATGGTGCCAGAAATAGCTTGCTGGAGTGTGGTTAACGTGGGAAAAGACTAAAGGCAAACTGAAATAAAGAAGGAAGCAAGCAAACATATAATATATCTAATAGCAAACGGTGTATCAATGCTTAGAAACAAGGCCTAGGGATCATACTTTCACTAGTGAACACTCTCATATAAATATATTCGTCTTTATGATATTACGCTGAACTACTCTCCAGTTGGTCACTCTAATCCATGGTAGGGCTATAACAGCACACCTCAAAGTTCATCTTTCCCATCTAGAAAACCCCCACACTGTCACCTTGAGCACTAGATGGTTCAAACAAACACCACAATTTCATAAAGACATCCAACTCCAAATATAACTCGTAACAAGTATTTGAAACCTCTAGCCTAAGTGCCACCATGGTGTGCACACTGTCAACTTCACACACATGGGGAGAGCAGAGATCTATTAAAGCACTTGAGTAGCAAGGTAGATCTACTTGATTACAAAGCTCATGATCACAATATGATCATGCATAGAGAGAGAGAGATGAACACATAGCTACCGGTAGAACCCTTAGCCTCGAGGAAGAACTACTCCCTCCTCATCATGGGAATCAGCAATGGTGATGGAGATGGCGGTGGAGATCGACAGAGATGTCGGTGGAGATCGATGGAGATGGCTCCGGGGCACTTCCCCGTCCCGGCAGGGTGCCGGAACAGAGACTTGCTGTCCCTCGAATCTCCCCTTCGGTGGCGGCGGTGTTGTGGAACTTTTCGTGGATGGAGGCTTGACGATCTAGGGTTTTTGCATCGGGAGGATTTTAAAGGTGAAGGGGCAAGGTCGGTGGCTGGCTAGGGGGCCCACACCATGCCCTGGTGCGTCCTGGGGGGACCCGCGCCTAGGGGTGGTTTGGCCACCCTATGGCCCCCCTTCATCTCTCTTTCTGGCTCCGTGAATCTTCCCGGAAAATAACGACTTTGGCTTTTGCCCGGTCCAATTCCGAGAAAATTCATTTTCTGACTTTCTGGAACAAAAAACAACAGAAAACAGACAACTGGCACTTTGGCTCTTGTTAATAGGTTAGTCCAAGAAATCATATGAAACATACTCCAAAGTGTGGACAAAACATAATAAAGTAGATAAAACCAAGCATGGAACATCAAAAATTATAGATACGTTAGCAACGTATCAACATCCCCAAGCTTAACTCCTGCTCGTCCTCGAGTAGGTAAGTGATAAAAAGAAAGAATAATTTTTGAGGTGACATGCACCATCATAAACTTGATCAAAGTATTTGTAAAACATTCAAAGCTAGGATCATAGTACTTCAATCATAACATGAAAGACAAAGTTCTAGCAATAAGACAAAGAAACTCCGTTGCAACATGAAAAAGCATAAACAAAAGATCATGAATAACAATGCATTGTAAGACGTTTGTTTGTTTCACATATAGAAAACATAGCATAGTGGCATTTAGCTTGTCCCTCATAGAGTAGCAAACGTAAATGCATAGGACACCTTCAAACTTCATAAGGGTGACTAGATACAAATAGTTTAAGAATAAGCAATATCAAAGTTATGCATCAATCAACAAGTCTTGGGACAATGCACATAGAACTAAGAATAGCCACTATGCTCTCAAAGTAGGTGCATAAAGATAGAAGGTAGAGACTCAACATAAAAGTAAAAGAAAGGCCTCCATAGAAGGAAGTAGGGATTCAAGTTTCATAAAGAGCTTCCAAAAATTATGGTACTTGTTAGCTTTCAGCTCCCATTGCCCCTATCATAAGCATCTTGAAGTGATTAAGGTTAAGGTGAACAAACTATGGAGTATATGCATGACAAAGTATAAGTTGGAAATCTCATGTCCCTTGAATACGAGGGTCGCTCCTCATGCTACTCAAGTTTAGTTACCGGTAAGTTCTTGTCATAGTAAGTACATGTGTATCATAGAGAACCGCCAACGGGGTACCCCTTGCCCGATGATACGGAAGAATCCCATATCAAAATGACAAGGCAAGCAGACAATGAGCATCTCATCAATCTTCTTATTTACCATGGGAATATGGTCCTTTTTTCTCTCTTTCCTCTTTTTATATATCTTTTTTTTCTTTTTCTCTTTTTTCTCAGATCTGACTCTTTTTTTATAAGAAGAATGCTTCATAGACAACTCATTATGGTTACGTTGCAGGTTTCCACCATGTCAGCATGGATTAGACCAGCGACCCAGGCGTTTCTCTAACACATATACATAACTCCATGGACTTACAAGCTCCCCTTTCATTTCACACCGACGACATCCATAGACAAAAGAGCATGATATCAACTAGGTACAAAGTACCAGTGCAATGTTCAAAGCATTCCCCATGACAACATGGTTCTGCTAATTCCCAACAAATAAGTGCAAGCATATACAACATAGATGACACAATGGTTGAAGTTTATTAAGGGCAAGAAAAGTAAAGTGTGCCATCAAGTTTGTGAGAGCTTTAATCACTAGTTTGCTCATAACAAGTTTAATTTGGAAGGTAAACAAAAACATGAATATACTTGGAATAGCATATGCTAATAGGTAGGTATGGTGGACTCTTTGGAATAACTTGGTTTAGGGAGTTGGATGCATGAGTGGAACTCATACTTGGTTGCGGAGGCTAGCAAAATACTGGGAGCGACAAACTAAGAGAGCAATAATGGTCATAATCATGCACAGCGACAAAACATCATTGATCAAAGCATAAAGTGATACTACAAGTTGAAAACTAAAGGATCATGAAGGCTATGGTGACTTGGGATAGCCATAACATGGTGTGAGCATGGGCCAAGTCAACCCAAATAAAGCATCACAGGAGAATACCACAATACTATGATTTAATATGCTAAAACAACGCATGATTCTTCCAAGACACATTAAGCAATCTCAATTGTTTATAACATGTCATGCTACAGCAAAGATCACTAAGCATAAAGCCAAAATAATATCAAGCATGGCATGACAAAGCATAGGCCACAGTCAAAAACAAGCTCCTTTTACCACTTAAGCATGAACTTTTCCTACTCGTTTCCAATCCAAACCAAACTATTTGAAAACCAATGCATGAAATAGGGGGTCCAACCAATTTATTCAGCAAACTAAGAAAACCAAGCAAGCAAAAACCAAAAATGAAAAATGAAAAAGAATATGCGCCAAGAACAACATAACTGTGCATGAAACAATAAAAATGAGGTGTTTGGAAGAAACCTGAGATTTTTATTGATGAAGAAGGGGATGCCTTGGGCATCCCCAATCTTTGAAGCCTGTACTTCTTGGATATTTCATGGGGTGACACGCGTGGCATCCCCAAGCTTGAGCTTTAGTCCATTCTTCATCTCATTACATCATTCTTTCCTTACACCTGAAATTCTTCCTTCATACAAAATTTCACACAATCTTTATTAGCAACATTAGTGTACTCAAGATAATAAGTCTTTAGGTTCAGTTCTAACACCAATAAAACTTCCATTAAAACACAAGCTACTGTAGCACTTCCCTCAAAAAGCTCAATTCCCCAAAATAACTCAAAAAGAACCAACAAGAAGCAAATGCAAATAATGGCAGAAATCTGTCAAAACAGACTAGTAGGTAAAGACGAATTTTTTCGAAGACCTTATATTGCTCAAATCGAAAAGTGTAGAACTAACGAAAGTTAGATAACAATCTGGTCCAGAAGCACAAAAATTCACGCCTCAAAAGGACGTACAGAGATTTTACACGAATTTTTACAGTGAAGCACAAAAATCTGTTTCGGGACAACAACTTTCCCAAGCAGTACTTCTCTCTCATTAGTGGTTACTCTTGGCACAAAAAGCAAATAAAAAGGATAAGGAGCGGTTATTACAGAGGTAATAACTTCCAAGACTCATATAAAACTTTTGGGTTATCTCCCAATAAGTACTTTTCTTTAACGCCTTTAAGGTAGGCATGATAGTTTGAGAAGATGCTCATATAAGAAATATGAATTGAAGTAAAAGAGAGCATGAAGAAGCAAATTCAAAACACATTTAAGTCTAACCCACTTCCTATGAAAAATGATCTTGTAAAGAAACAAGTCACGAAAGCACAAAGCAACAAGCATCGGAAAGCAAAACAAGTGCAACTTCAAAAATTTCAACATAAAGAGGGGAACATAATATTATTGAGATGCATAAAACCATGTTTCCCTCTCTCATAATAACTTTCAGTAGCATCATGAATGAAATTAACAATATAACTATCACAAGAAACATTCTTATCATGAGCCACATGCATAAAAGAATTAATACTCCCCACATAAACATAGTCATTCTTATTAATTGTAGTGGGAGCAAATTCAACAAAATAGCTATCATTATTATTTTCATCACCATAATCATCAAATATAGGAGGCATATTGTAGTCATAATTAATTTTATCCTCAATAGTAGGTGGACTGAAAATATCATACGCATCATTGTAATCATCATATATTGGAGGCATAGTATCATCAAAGTAAATTTGCTCCTCCATGCTTGGGGGACTAAAAATATCATGCTCATCAAAACAAGCTTCCCCAAGCTTAGACTTTTCCATAGCATTAGCAATAATGGTGTTCAAAGAATTCATACTAATAACATTGCTATTAGCATGTAAATAAAGTTCCATAGGTTTTTAATTTTCTCTTCAAACACTTCATGTCCTAACTCAAGATAAATACTATAAAGCTCTCTAGTTTTGTTGTTGTTTTCCATTAAGCCTAACTAGTGAAAACAAGAAAAAAAAAGACAAAATTGCATAATCTAAAGGAAATAACTTCGAGCACTCACACTGGAGGATGTGAGTACCTTTTACCTTAAGTGGAATAGCTTGATGTCTACGCACTTCTATTCTTGTAGACAGTTGTTGGGCCTCCAAGTGCAGAGGTTTGTAGAACAGCAGCAAGTTTCCCTTAAGTGGATCACCCAAGGTTTATCGAACACGGGGAGGAAGTGGTCAAAGGTATCCCTCTCAAGCAACCCTACAATCAAGATACAAGAAGTCTCTTGTGTCCCCAACACACCCAATACACTTGTCAGGTGTATAGGTGCACTAGTTCGGCGAAGAGATAGTGAAATACAAGTGTATGTATATAAGACAACGGTGCCAGAAAATAGCTTGCTAGCATGTGGTTGACGTGGGAAAAGACTAAAAGCAAACTGAAATAAAGAAGAAAGCAAGCAAACATGTAATAGATCTAATAGCAAACGGTGTATCAATGCTTAGAAACAAGGCCTAGGGATCATACTTTCACTAGTGAACACTCTCATATAAATATATTCTTCTTTATGATATTACGCTGAACTACTCTCCGGTGGGACACTCTAATCCATGGTAGGGCTATAACAACACACCTCAAAGTTCATCTTTCCCATCTAGAAAACCCCACACTGTCACCTTGAGCACTAGATGGTTCAAACAAACACCACAATTTCATAAAGACATCCAACTCCAAATATAACTCATAACAAGTATTTGAAATCTCTAGCCTAAGTGCCACCATGGTGTGCACACTGTCAACTTCACACACATGGGGAGAGCAGAGATCTATTAAAGCACTTGAGTAGCAAGGTAGATCTACTTGATTACAAAGCTCATGATCACAATATGATCATGCATAGAGAGAGAGATGAACGCATAGCTATCAGTAGAACCCTTAGCCTCGAGGAAGAACTACTCCCTCCTCATCATGGGAATCAGCAACGGTGATGGAGATGGCGGTGGAGATCGACGGAGATGGCGGTGGAGATCGATGGAGATGGCTCCGGGGGCACTTCCCCGTCCCGGTAGGGTGCCGGAACAGAGACTTTCTTTCCCCCTAATCTCCCCTTCGGTGGCGGTGGCGCTGTGGAACTTTTCGTGGCTGGAGGCTTGACAATCTAGGGTTTTTGCATCGGGAGATTTTATAGGCGAAGGGGCAAGGTCCGTGGCTGGATAGGGGGCCCACACCATGCCCTGGCGCGGCCTGGGGGACCCGCGCCTAGGGGTGGTTTGGCCACCCTGTGGCCCCCCTTCGTCTCTCCTTCTGGCTCCGTGAATCTTCCGGGAAAATAACGACTTTGGCTTTTGTCCGGTCCAATTCCGAGAATATTCATTTTCTGACTTTCTGGAACCAAAAACAGCAGAAAACATGCAACTGGCACTATGGCTCTTGTTAATAGGTTAGTCCAAGAAATCATATGAAAAGTACTCCAAAGTGTGGACAAAACATAAGAAAGTAGATAAAACCAAGCATAGAGCATAAAAAATTATGGATACGTTAGCAACGTATCAGTGTGGATGATAAGTGCTTATGGAATAGCTGTTAACTATAATTGTGGCGGTCCCTCATATATCGTTGTCTCCCACCATTGGTAAGTGTCAACTAGACTACTCAATTTACCACACCCTCTTCGACCTTGGGTCATCTCGTAAGAGAATAGTGTATTAAGGTAACAAGACCAATCAAGGTAAACTAGAGCAAAGGCATTAAGTGCTATGGACAACCATACTGCTAAGCAAGTGTGCTAGTCACAAGATATCCCATCTGTCACTTTGGGGTCAAGCAATTCGCAACACTATACCTATATATATAATGAGTGATCTTGAGGGAATTTTGGGCGGTGCATCCTAAGTTGCTATTGCCTCTACAAATCACTTATAGCAAATAGCTTATTATTTATACCCATGGACTTTTCAGGTACCCATGGAAGAGTATAGACTAATGATAAGTTCTGTGACACTCCGTAAATCGCTGAAAAATTCCTCAACAATGGATTGGACCTCTCCAATCACTAGAATAAAATCATGAATAGAACAATGTAAAGAGAAAGTACAAACATATTAATTAACAAGAACACACCACACTTCAATTACTCAAATCATCATAACATTAATAAAAGGAGGTTCAAGCCATGCTACAACCCATCACGGAGATCATGATGGGGAAGGATGAAGGAGTAGCGGTGATGGAGATGGTGATGACAACACGGTGATGGTGGCGTCGGTGTGGTGATGGCGGAGTCCTCCTTCTCCTTCTCTTCTTGCTTGGATGACTTGGTGGTGTTGATGGAGATCTGGATGTTGGTGGAGCTATAGAGGCTATGGAGGCGGCACAGCGGCAGGGCGCCGCCGTGGAGGTGGTACATGGGATCTAGATCTTGTATATGGTGTATGGTGGCTTTCTCTCCTCTTATTTGACTCCTCCCTCCTTTATATAGGCCTTGGGGGTGCTCTAGGGTTCCCCCAATACCGTCATATGACTTAGGGAAGGTTCTGGAGCCTCCGGAGGGCGAAAACCTTTCGTTTGCGACCTTTTTGGCAACTATACGGCAGGAGCTACACGGTCTCAATTTTTGCTCATGTCGTATAGTTGGTCGTTAAACCATCAATCCTCTTTAGTATTTTGGTCGCCATTTCTTCATACGAACTTCGTTTTGGGTTTTCTTGGGCTCGTTGAGTTTGTATCGTCGAGGGCTACAACCATGTGGTCTTGGATATTTATTTTAAGAAGTTGGAAAAATTCACTTTTCCAACACCTCAAATGGCTAAGTCTGGTCCCTGTAGCTCCTCCATACTATGCTCTCTTTGTTCCTTTTGCTTTTGTTTTATCCATAATCATCATCAACACCTACACACATGTCAAAGACAACTAAGATTAATTAAATGACACCTAAACTACTAAATGTGCAAAGCTCATATTAAATTTAATAAAAACAAGTAATCATGCATATCAGGCATAGCAATCGTTAAATGGAGCATGATATGATAGGCAAATAACACAATTTATATTGCTAAAATTGTTGTAATATCACAACCATCAACTTCACCAAGCTAGATCTTGCTCGTCCTTGAGCAAAAGGGATCGATAACTTAATGGATGTGGTCTTGCTTATCATTAGAAATCAATGCACAGTATCCTTATTTTTCCTGCAAGCTCAAAGCAAGAGAGCACATAATCATACAAGGCAATATAAGCTCAGTTATATTATTCCAAACCACTATAGATTAGTCAAAAACTTCTATGCCCCATGTCAAAGTTAAATCTAGCTTGCAAGTAAACTTGTGATCCTTCTATACATACTTTATTGTATTTTTGTATTTTTATTTGTATAAGGAAAAGCTAAACACGGTTAGTTGTCAATCATAAATAGAAATAGAGTTTTCCAATGCTTCCCACTCATGCCATCTATTAAAGTCTCTCAAGTGCAAACTTCGATTGTTGAGCTCATAGAAAATATATTTTTTAGTAACGAGACCATGCCAAAAGAATGGTATATGTTCAATCGAGACTGTGTAGGCTGGGAAGGACACTCGTGACCATTACCAAGGTTTCCTTTTCGGTATAATGATTTCTCATAACGGTTAGAGGAGTATTCCGACTTTTGCTTTTAACGCAGGCCCATGAGAATACCAATGCATACCCATATATAGCATTTTTGCTACATATGTTGGGAAACTCATAGCCAAACTCCAAGAGTTTCCTCTTTTTGGATTGTCCAAAGGCCAGCGGAGTTGTTAGCATCCCATGTTGTGTGACAGTGGTGCAAGACACGCATAAAGCAATATCTCACTTTGATTTCTAAGACAAAATTTTGGCATATGTAGTCTCGAAACTTTTAAACATCATTTCTTATTTGAAAACTCACTCAGTAAGCATCTATTAAGACCATCATTTCCAACACTATGGGGTCGTGCTACTCTATAACTATTCACTTAAGAAAATTCTGAATAGTGACAACTAGCAAGTTTTGAAGAACTTCTTTATTATATTTTTTTCAAAATGTAGAGAACATGGCAATGTATATTTAGAGGATCACAATATTTTTCACAAGCTAGATAAAAGTTGAACAAGGTGCATCAAAGCTATGGCTTG
Source organism: Avena sativa (assembly GCA_916181665.1). NCBI lineage: Eukaryota > Viridiplantae > Streptophyta > Magnoliopsida > Poales > Poaceae > Avena > Avena sativa. Next base: position 532,735,290 of record OV702292.1, on the reverse strand, counting down.
TCTCCTATGGGGCCTAACATGAGCAAGCATATCTCTTATATAAATATGAACAAAATCTCACCTAAGCAAGCATTCAAAAACAAAGAGATACACAATAGCATGAAAACCTTTTAAGATAAAGAACTTTGCACAAGACTCTGCGCATAAAAAATAACCTCCCCAAGCTAAGAACTTTCCAAGTATCCACTTTAGAAGATCATGAAAACAAAAGAGAAAATGCAGTTATCAAAAGAGAGTATAAGAAGTGGTTACCTTTCCAAGATTAAGTTAAAGAAAGAGTGATACATTGCAAATGTATCTATAATTTTTGATGTTCCATGCTTGGTTTTATCCACTTTCTTGTGTTTTGTCCACACTTTGGAGTACTTTTCATATGATTTCTTGGACTAACCTATTAACAAGAGCCACAGTGCCAGATGCCTGTTTTCTGCTGTTTTTGGTTCCAGGAAAGTCAGAAAATGAATATTCTCAGAATTGGACGGGACAAAAGCCAAAGTGCCTATTTTTCTGGAAGCCATCAGATGCCAGAGTACGAGACGGAGAGGGTCCAGGGGGCCACCACACCACCTGGCCGCGCAGCCCAGCCTGGCCCGTGCCAGGGGGTGATCTGGCCGCCTCTGGCACCCCCTCGGCCTCCCTTTCCGCCTATAAGATGCTTTCGGGATGAAAACCCTAAGTACCCGATCAAAGATCCACGAAAGAGTCTGTAGCTGCCGTCCTCTCCATCCCTAGATCGGGAGGGATCTGAAGCTCTACTCGGCACCTTGCCGGAGAGGGGAATTCACCCTGGAGGCCTTCTTCATCACCATGCAAGCCTCCAGTGTGATGCGTGAGTAGTTTATCCTTGGACTACGGATCCATGTAGTACCTAGATGGCTGGTTCTCCTCCTTTGTGCTTTCATGTCTAGATCTTGTGAGCTCCGTTCATGATCAAGATCATCTATTTGTAATTCTGCATGTTGTGTTTGCGGGGATCCGATGGATATGGAGATGATATTTCAGATTGATTATTGATTCTATCATGTCTTTGTTATTTGTGATCTTGCATGCTTTCCGTTGTTAGTAGCTATCTTGGCCAGGTAGATGCTAGCAACTCCAAGAGTTAGTATTTATGCTCGATAGTGGGTTCATGCCTCTGGTAATCTGGAGAAGTGACAGAAATCTCTAAGGTACTAGATGTGTTGTTGCTACTAGGGAGAAAACAACAATCCATTGTTCATAGAACAATCGTATTGTTTACTTTACACGCAATTCGTAAAGCAATAATCTGTTGCTTGCAACTTAATACTGGAGGAGGTTCGGATGATAACCTGAAGGTGGATTATTAGTCATAGATGCAGTTGGATGGCGGTCTATGTATAATGTTGTAATGCCCAATCGAATCTCAAAGGAGTCAAGATCATTAGTATATGCATGTATTGCTTTCTCGATGTTTGTTAATTGCCCCGCTGTAATTTGTTCACCCAGCATGTTATCTATCTTAAGGAGAGCCACCTCTAGTGAACTATGGATCCTGGTCCTTTTCTTTTACATACAATCTATAAACTGTTACTGCTTTGTGTTTACTTTCTGCAAACTATTACTTATTTCCATTCGATACGTTTAATCCTTTGTTTTCAGAAAAACACGGTGAGATTGACAACCTCATCGCAAGTTGGGGACAAAGTTCTGTGGTTGTGTTGTGCAGGTCTCCATGTTGCTAGTAGCACCGGTAGTGCGCCCTGCCAAGGCTCAGCTAGCAACACCTTTGGGGTGTTTCCTTGCTCCTACTGGTTCGATTAAACCTTGGTTTCATAACTGAGGTAAACTTGCTGCTGTGCTCATCATACCTTCCTCTTGGGGTTCCCAACGAGCTCTACATCAACCACGAGCCATCAAGCATTTTTCTGGCACCGTTGCCGGGGAGTCAAGGACATCTTCACAAGGGAGTCCCTCATAACCAATCTCTTTACTTTGTTATTTTTGTTTTGCTTAGTTTCTTTTTGCTTTGTTTGTTTCTTTATCAAAAACACACAAAAAATAGTTTTACTAGCTTGCTTTCTTATTTCAAAAACACAAAAAAATTAGTTCCCTTCTTAAGTTGCCACTATGTCTAGCCTTGCTCCAGTCACTATGTCACCCGAGGAAATGATTTTCACTTTTAAACAAGGAATTGAGGAAAGTTTTAAGGAAGCTTGGTCTAGAATCTCTTATCTACATGAAAAAACTGAGCCTAAAATGACTCAAAGCTTGTTCCTTAGCAGTTTTTACCTTGGAATTGCTCTTTGCTAGAGATATGATTTAGATGCTGTTGTGGGAGGAGATTTCCTCCAATGTAATGAGGATGATGTTATAAATGCTATAAAGAATTTGATCCTGACTTACAACTTGCCTAACCAAAGTGATATTTATTTTGCAAGAATATTTGCTAGATTGAACACTCTTGAGACTAGCACTACTAGCTTAAAATATTGCTATAATATGCTTAGGGAGCATCATAATTATGTTCCAATAAATTCTAAACCATCAAAGTGGCTCCCTACAGTAAAGATTGAGATAAGCACTGAAACTTTTCAAGCTCGCTGTGATATCATGTCTGAATTTTGTCTTATGCCCAAAGATATTTATGAATCTTTGAATACTTGGGGGCTTACTGAAGGAGGAAAAGAAATATCTCTTACTAATAATGCTATCATATTACCTATTGGAATAGCTGAAGGAGTGTTTACAAAGATCCTTGGGAAAATGATTTATACTGATTATCTTGTTATTGAATGTGCAGGAAAAGGACAAATTACACTTGGAAGGTCCCTATTAGAACTCCTTGGAGCAATAATAGATGTGGGAAAGGGGACCATGCACCTTTATTCTCCACCAAACAATAATATTTTACCAAAGGTTAAGAATAAAAGTAAGAGAGGTAAGGGCAAGAAATTTGGTCTTAATGCTTCTTCATTTGAGAACACTTGATTCTTTCTTGCTTCTTATGCCTAACTTAAAGGCGTTAAAGAAAAGTACTTATTGGGAGATAACCCAAAAGTTTTAGATGTGTCTTGGAAGTTATTACTTCAGTAATAACCGATCCTTATCCTTTTTATTTGCTTTTTGTGCCAAGAGTAACCTCTAATGAGAGAGAAGTAATGATTGGGAAAGTTGCTGTCCCAAAACAGATTTTTGTGCTTCACCGTAAAAATTCGTGTAAAATCTCTAAACGTCTTTTTGAGGCGTGAATTTTTGTGCCTCTGCCCAGGTTGTTATCTAACTTTCGTTAGTTCAACACTTTTTGATTTGAGCAACAGAAGGTCTTCGAAAAAATTCGTCTTTACCTGCTGGTCTGTTTTGGCAGATTTCTGCCATTTTCTGCATTTGCTTCTTGTTGGTTCCTTTTTGAGTTCTTTTGGGGAATTGAGCGTTTTGAGGGAAGTTCTACAGTATCTAGTGTTCTAATGGAAGTTTATTTTGTGTTAGAACTGAACCTTAAGACCTTTTATCTTGAGTGCACTAATGTTGCTAATAAAGATTGTGTGAAGTTTTGTATGAAGGGAAAATTTCAGGTGTATGGAAGGAATGAGTAATGAGAAGAAGGATGGACTAAAGCTCAAGCTTGGGGATGCCACGCATGTCACCCCAAGATATATACAAGAAGTACAAGCATCAAAGCTTGGGGATGCCCAAGGCATCCCCTTCTTCATCAATAAAAATCCCAGGTTTCCTCCAAACGCTTCATTTTTATTATTTCATGCACAGTTGTGTTGTTCTTGGAGCGTCTTCTTTTTCGTTTTTGTTTTGGTTTTTCGTTTGCTTGGTTTTCTTAGTTTTTTGAATAATTGGCTGGACCCCCTCTTTCATATATTGGTTTGCAAATAGTTTGGTTTGGTTTGGTTTGGTGGTAAAAAGAGCTTGTTTTTGACTGTGGCCTATGCTTTGTCATGCCATGCTTGATATTGTTTTGGCTTTATACTTAGTATTCTTTGTTCTAGCATGACTTGTTATAAACAATTGAGATTGATTAATGTTCCTTGGATGAATCATGCGTTGTTTTAGCATATTAAAGCATAGTATAGTGGTATTCTCCTTTGATGCTTTATTGGGGTTGACTTGGCGCATGCTCACATCATGTTATGACTATCTCAAGTCACCATAAGCCTTTATTATCCTTTAGTTTTCAACTTGTAGTATCACTTTATGCTTTTATCAATGATGTTTTGTCTCCCTGCATGATTATGGCCATTATTGCTCTCTTAGTTTGTCGCTCCCAGTCTTTTGCTAGCCTCCACAACCAAGTATGAGTTCCACTCATGCATCCGACTCCCTAAACCAAGTTATTCCAAAGAGTCCACCATACCTACCTACCTACTATCTTATGCTATTCCAAGTATATTCATGCTTTTGTTTACCTTCCAAATTAAACTTGTTATGAGAAAACTAGTGATTAAAGCTCTCACGAACTTGATGGCACATTTTACTTTTTTGCATATAATAAACTTGAACCATTGGGTCCTTCTTTGTTGCGTATATGCTTGCGCTTTATAAGTTGAAATTAGCAGAACCATGTACCATGGGGAACGCTTTTCAACATTGCACTTGTACTTTGTACCCCGTTGATATCATGTTCTTTTCTTACGGATCCCGGTGGTGTGAAATAAAAGTGGAACTTGTAAGATCATGGAGTTTGTATGTGTGTTAGTGAAATGCCTGGGCCGCTAGCCTAAGCCATGCCTAATCATGGTGGAAACTTGCAGCATCACCATAATGAGCACTCTATGAAGCATCTTCAATAAAAACCTATGCAAATAGCAAATAAAAATATCACTGAGATGCTCATTGTCTGCTTGCCTTGTCCTTTTGATTATGGGATAGCTCCTGTATCATGTGCAAGGGGTACCCCACTGGCGGTTCTTTATGATACACATGTACTTACAATGACAAGAGCTTACTCATGACTAAAGTTGAGTAGCATGAGGATCGGTCTTCGTAAGTAAGGGGCATGAGATTTCGGTTTATAATTTGTCAAGCATATCCTCTTAGTTGTGTCACTTTAACCTTAATCACCTTAAAGATGCTTATGATAGGGGCAATGAGAGCTGAAAGCTATAAGTACCATAATTTTTGGAAGCTCTTTATGAGACTTGAATCCCTACTTCCTTTTATGAAGGCCTTTCTTCCACTATTATATATTGAGTCTCCACCTTCTACCTTTATGCACCTACTTTGAGAGCATAGTGGCCATTCTTAGTTCTATGTGCATTGTCCCAAGACTAGTTGATTGATGCATAACTTGATATTGCTTGTTTTAAACTAAATGACGAGTAAATAAAAGACGATAAGACTAAATGCAGCAAGTGGCCGAATCCTTTCTTTAGCAAAGGACAAGCCGGTTGTATTACTTAAGATGACCAAATGTTCTCAAGGACACATGGGAATATCGTCAAGTGCTTTCGCTTCATATAGTTGATTAATCCTCTTTAGTTTGCTAAGTGTTGTGTGGGTGAACCTGTGCTAATGTACCGACCTTCCTAGGACTAATACATACTTGTGATTATACCCCTTGCAAGCATCCGCATGTACAAGAACATAATTAAGGTAGAAACCTAACCACAGCTTTCAACTCTAAGACCCTGACGTCCCTTGTGCAATGGTTTCCTAACGGGGGTTCAGGTTTCTGTCACTCCGGCAACCCCTACGATTAGTAGCCAAATACATAATGCATTCCTCTAGGACCATATAGGTGAAGTGTCATGTAGTCAACGTTCACATGACACCACTAGAAGAAGTACACCACAACTTAAATATCAAACTATTGAATCTTTCTCAATACAATTCCACTACTAACAACATGACTCCTCCCATGTCCTCAAGAACAAAACTAACTACTCACAAGACATCATATGGATCATGATCAGACATGAAATAATGATGTGTAACAATCTGAACATAAACAACAATTCAATGGTTTACTCAATAGCATCAACTACATGGAGTAATCAACACTGGGAAAGTTTCCCCTAAGAACTATGCAAGATTCAACCCAATTGTTACAGCGGTATGAAGTGGTGATGATGATTCTGGTGGAGATGATGGTGGTGATGATGGTGATGATGATCCTGATGAAGTCCAACTTGATGGTGGTGTTAATGGCGACGATCTCCCCTCTCCAGGAAGGAATTCCCCCGGCAAAATTCTGTCTGCCGGAGAGATCTTTCTCTCTCGGTGTTTTCCGCCCCGCAGAGGCAGCGGAATCTTTCTGTGGTCGCCCCCCTAATCTTAGGGTTTCGGGAGGATAATATATGCTAGAGGGGAGAGCAAGGGGTAGACCAGGGCGGCCACACCAGCTAGTGGCGCGGCCTAGGGTGGCCCGCGCTAGGGGGTGGTGTGGGCCCCCTATGGCCTATCTCCACTTCCCCTTCTGGCTTTCTTCGTCTTCTGGAAAAATAGGATTTTCCATGTATTTTCCCGGATTTTCTGATCTTCACGAATTTTGCCTCCAAACAGCACCTTTTCCATCAGAATCCTGACTGCAGCGGTCCATGCTCCAAAAGTCATCAACCATGCAAAAACAGATGACATAACATAAGTATCATCTCTTAATATGAAATATATCAATGAATAAAAGTAAATTATGATATATAATAGTGATGCAAAATGGACGTATCAACTCCCCCCAAGCTTAGACTTCGCTTGTCCCCAAGCAAAACTGAACTTAATAAACATGACCTCAGGTTTATGTAGTGAAGAGTCGATAAAAGAATACGGACAAGAAGTATCACATTCATCAATACATAAGTCATAATATAAGGAAACTCACTATTACATAAGTTAACTTGCAATAAGTAAAGGAAACACAATAAAGATACATAAAGTAAATCATAATTGGTAATGGCAAACTTAGCTCTTGGTTGAACAATAGTTGATAATTTTCTGGAGTTCACACATAACTGGTTTTCAATGATAGCTTTCAAAGTAATAATCACCGGGATAAGAGCAATGTGCAAAACAAGGAACATAAGAAACATGATTGAATAAATCACCATATGAATGAATGAAACACAACAACTCAAAATACTTGCTAAGGTAGAAGAGAATGGGTTTACTAACTCAACTTAAAAAGTAAAAGAAAGGCCCTTCGCAGAGGGAAGCAGGGATTTCAAGTTTCATAAAGAGCTTCCAAAAATTATGGTACTTATTAGCTTTGAGCTCTCATTGCCCCTATCATAGGCATCTTTAGGTGATTAAGGTTAAAGTGACACAACTAAGAGGATATGATTGACAAGTTATAAGTTGAAATCCCATGCCCCTTACTTACGAGTACCGAACCTCATGCTACTCAACTTCAGGCACAAGTAAGCTCTTGTCATCGTAAATACATATGTATCATAAAGAACCGCCAACGGGGTACCCCTTGCAGACAATGAGCATCTCAGTGATCCTTTTATTTTCTATATGCATAGGTTTTTATTGAGGATGCTTCATAGAGTGCTCATTATGGTTATGCTGCAAGTTTCCACCATGATTAGGCATGGCTTAGGCTAGCGGCCCAGGCTTTTCTCTAACAAACATATAAACTCCATGATCTTACAAGTTCCCCTTTTATTTCACACCGCCGGGATCCATAAGTAAAAGAATCATGATATCAACGGAATATAAGTGCAATGTTGAAAGCGTTCCCCATGATACATGGTTCTGCTAACTTCAACTTATAAAACGCAAGCATATGCGCAACAAAGATGGACAGAATGGTTCCAGTTTCTTAATTGCAAGAAAGTAAAGTGTGCCATCAAGTTTGTGAGAGCTTTAATCACTAATTTTCACATAACAAGTTTAATTTGGAAGTTAGATAAAAACAAGAATTTACTTGGAATAGCAATAGTGCTAGTAGGTAGGTATGGTGGACACAAATGGCATAGGTTTTGGTTTAAGGAATGGATGCACAAGAAGCATTCCCTCTCAGTACAGGTTTTTGGCTAGCAAGGCTGGGTAGCAAGCATAAGAGTTGAAGGAAACAAACAAACATACAAGTGATAAAAACAAACATGCAATCTTCCTTGGAAGCACAAAAGATCTTAACTAGAGAATACTAAAATTGTGAGCAAATCAAGAAAGAAAGATGCTGAAATTATAGTTCTTTAAGAGTACTTTTATCTTTTTCATTCAATTCTCAAAATAGTGTTGCTACTGACCAAGCCAGGTTTGCCAAAACCAACTAAATTAACTCAATGATACCAAAGTGATACCAATACTAACGACAAGATCAATCATATAACCATGAATTGAAAACTAAAATAAGATATGCAAAAGAGTAAATGATAGAACTTCTCATTAATAATCCATAACAGCAACTCACACCAAGGGATACATAGATATCTAACGAGAGGGAGGACACTTCCATAATGCAAACCATCCTACATGATAACTTCTCTATTCATGATATGACTCTACTAAAAAGGTAAAAAGATAGAAGATAGTGATATGATACCGCGGCACTCCCCCAAGCTTGGAACAAACCAAGGGGATGCGAAAACCTGATGACGAATTACTCCTTAGATGGTGGTGGTATTCTATCGTCATCGTCCGACTTCCAAGGTAAGGGCTCCCCATCAACAAAAGACATCATGGTCTCCAGCATCCTGAAACTTGTAGCAGCACTTATGCGTTTAAACCTAACCTCGTACTCATAGTTTTGATTTTGAACGTCATAGAGTTGTGCTTGCAGTTGGTTGGTTGTTTGGTGGAGTGAAAGAATTTCATCCTTAAGCTCAGCAGTCTCCTTTTGGTGCTCGGCGATGAGTTCGGAACAAATCTTATGGATGAAATCCACTTCGCGTCCCGCCATCTTCTTGTACCTAAAGACTTCTTGCTCCAGCGCTTCCATCCTGTACTCCAGACTTCTTTCACCTTTAGGGCTTTGAACCTCTTTTATCCGTACCTCCCCATATTCAAGCAACAACTCCTTGGGATGAATCTTCAACTCTCGCATGTATGGCTTGATGATATCCGCTAGGGCATCTTCTTTGGCTGATCTAGAGGAAGACATTGTGGCTCCGAAACTGGGACTCTACCTGTCAAAAATAGATCGAAATGAAAACACAAAGAGAACACGATACATGAACCTCGGGGGATCCGGGAGATTATATATTATGAAGTTTTACAACAAAAGGAAGGTACTGGGAGAAAATGGGTCGGAGACAAAATCCGGGGTGGCCACACCACCTGCTGGCGCGGCCACGGGGGCCGCGCCAGGGGGTGGTGTGAGCCACCCTGGCTCTGTTTCCATCCCTCTTTCGCCTTGTGGCTTTCCTTGTTGGGTAAAAACTCCAAAAATACAACTGGATAGAATTTTCACGGAACTTTTCTTACCAGATCTGTTACCTATTCGAAAACGGACTCTGCAGGTCTCTGAATTTGGTCTTTGATAAAAAAAATTGGAGTCACCACTTGAATAACATCAATATCTTCATCTTCATACTCATATTGCTGGAGTCATGAAACATTTCTCTTTCTTATTACACCATTTTCTCCAATAATCTAGAAATCTCTTTCACACAAAACTTCACACAATTCTCATTAGCAATATTAGTGTGATGCGAGGTAATAAACCTTTTAAGTCCAATTTCAACTGAAATCCATCAAAACATAAGCTACTGCAGCAACTCCTTCTGAAAACCCAAAAAGAATTCAAAAAGAAAATCGACTTAAGAAGCAAATGCAAGAGTGTCAAAAATCTGTCAAAACAGACCAGTAAGTAAAGATCATTTTTTTCGAAAATCTTGTGTTGCTCGAATCAAAAAGTGCAAAACTAACGAAAGTTAAATAACAACCTGAGGCAGAAGCACAAAAAATTACATCTCAATCCGACATACATAGATCTCTCACGAATTTTTACGGTGAAGCACAAAAATCTGTTTCGGGACAGCAACTTCCCCAAATCTTACTTCTCTCTCATTAGAGGTTGATATTGACACAAAAACCAAACAAAAAGGATAAGGAGAGGTTATTACCAAAGTAATAAACTCAAAGAAACAAAACCTGAAAGCAAAAGAAATAATATGGGTTGTCTCCTAAAAAGCTCTTTCTTTATAGCTATTAAGATGGGCATGACAATTTCAATGATGCTCACGTAAGAATATGAATTGAAGTGAAAGAGAGCATTAAGAAGCAAAAATATACTTGTTTAAGTCTAACCCACTTCCTATGCAAGGGAATTTTGTAAACAAACAAGTTGTTGAAACCAGAGGCTACAAGCATAGGAAGGCAAAACAAGTGCAACATAAAAACTTTCAGCAAAAAACGAGGAAACTTAATATTATTGAGATGCATAAGAACAGTCTTCCCTCTTTCATAATAAATTTCAGTATAATGCATAAACTTAATAGTGTAACTATCACAAGAACCATTGTAGCAATGCTCACTTATCCTAATAGAAAACACATGGATACTAGATCTCATAACACTACTTTGTGAAGCAATATTAGGAATATCCTTACGGAGGATAGTGTGTCCAGCTTCTTCATCTTTAGTGACAAAATCTTTCACATTTGCTATTATAGGTTCATCATCAATTTTTTTATCAGGTTCAACAACTTTACTTGTACTTTCATTAACCATACTAGCTATCATAGAATGTTCCTTTATCTTAACTGAGAAAGGGATTTTCTCAATGTAAGGTTCAGGTAAAACATGATTAGCAGTATAAACTTCAGTATTTCTTGCAGGAACACACTTATCAACATATTTATATGGTTCATGATACTTATTCCACTTCTTTTTAGGAACTTCAATATAGGAAGCAAAAGCCTTAAAATAAGTTGCAATAGCTTGAGAGTCTAGACCATAAGAATTTTTAATATTTTGAAAGTCATCAGTTCCCATAAAAGATTCAATGCATTCATAATCATAATTTATACCTGACTTTCTTCCTTTGTCATTCCCCCATGCTTCAGCATTGTCTTGAATACGATCCAGAAGATCCCATTTAGCTTCTTCTTCCATGCGTGTAAATGATCCAGCATAAGAAGCATCCAATAAATCCTTATCATAAAGAGAAAGCCATGCATAAAAGTTATTGATAATAATATTGTTGGGGGGCTCATGAATAGGACATTTGAGCATTAGTAACTTCAATCTCCCCCAAGCTTGAGCTGTACTCTTTCCATCAAGAGGCCAAAAGTTGTCTATTTGATTCCGATCTTTATGAATCTCACTAGGAGGATAAAACTTTGAATAAAAGAGAGGTACTATTTCCTCCCATTCAAGAGATTGACCATTCTTCAGCAGCTTATACCATTCCTTAGCTCTTCCTTTCAGTGATAATGAGAATAACTTCTTCTTGACTTGATCTGTAGTAATACCTGCACACTTGTACAACCCGCATAATTCGTGTATAAAGAGCAAATGATCACCAGGATGGATAGTTCCATCTCCAACATAATAGTTATCCATAACACGATCAATAATTCTTGTAGGTATTTTAAAAGTATCATTATCAGTAGATGGTGGTTCATCTACTACCTTAGCAGTGGTAGTAGCATTACAAAATAAGAAACTTAGCGAATTATCCATAATGAAAATAAAGCAAGTAACAGAAATAAACAATACTCACAGTAGAAGTTTCCTTTACCAGTTCCACTCTCTAATAGCGCTTCACTCCCCGGAACAGTGCCAGAAAATAGATCTTGATGACCCACAAGTATAGGGGGTGTATCACAGTATTTTCGATAAGTAAGAGTGTCGAACCCAACGAAGAGAAGAAGGTGCTGGCGAGTGGCTAGGAGCAGGAATTCTATGTAAATACTTAGCAAACGGATTTTTAGGGGTTTTTGATAATGCAGGTAAATAAAGTACGAGTAAATAAAAGACAATAAGAATAAATCCAGCAAGTGGCCCAATCCTTTCTTTAGCAAAGGACAAGCCGGTTGTATTACTTAAGATGACCAAATGTTCTCGAGGACACATGGGAATATAGTCAAGTGCTTTCGCTTCATATAGTTCACTAATCCTCTTTAGTTTGCTAAGTGTTGTGTGGGTGAACCTGTGCTAATGTAACGATCTTCCTAGGACTAATACATACTTGTGATTATACCCCTTGCAAGCATACGCAAGTACAAGAAAGTAATTAAGGTAGAAACCTAACCACAACTTTAAACTCTAAGACCCTGACGTCCCTTGTGCAATGGTTTCCTAACGGGGGTTCAGGTTTCTGTCACTACGGCAACCCCTATGATTAGTAGCCAAATATACAATGCATTCCCCTAGGCCCATATAGGTGAAGTGTCATGTAGTCGACGTTCACATGACACCACTAGAAGAAGTACACCACAACTTAAATATCAAACTATTGAATCTTTCTCAACACAATTCCACTACTAACAACATGACTTCTCCCATGTCCTTAAGAACAAAACGAACTACTCACAAGACATCATATGGATCATGATCAGAGATGAAATAATGATGTGTAACAATCTGAACATAAACAATAATTCAATGGTTCACACAATAGCATCAACTACAAGGAGTAATCAATACCGGGAAAGTTTCCCCTAAGAACTATGCAAGATTCAACCCAATTGTTACAGCGGTATGAAGTGGTGATGATGGTGCTGGTGGAGATGATGGTGGTGATGATGATGATGATCCTGATGAAGTCCAACTTGATGGTGGTGTTGATGGCGACGATTTCCCCTCTTCGGGAAGGAATTCCCCCGGCAGAATTCTATCTGCCAGAGAGATCTTTCTCTCTTGGTGTTTTCCGCCCCGCAGAGGCGATGGAATCTTTCTGTGGTCACCTCCCGAGTCTTAGGGTTTCGGGAGGATAATATATGCCAGAGGGGAGATCTAGGGGTGGACCAGGGCGGCCACACCACCTGCTGGCGCGGCCTAGGGTGGCTCGCGCCAGGGGGTGGTGTGGGCCCCCTGTGGCCCATCTCCACTTCCCCTTCTGGCTTTCTTCGTCTTCTATAAAAATAGAATTTTTCATGTATTTTCACGGATTTTATGATCTTCGTGAATTTTGTCTCCAAACAGCACCTTTTCCATCAGAATCCTGACTGCAGCGGTCCATGCTCGAAAAGTCATCAACCATGCAAAAACAGATGAAATAACATAAGTATCATCTCTTAATATGAAATATATCAATGAATAAAAGTAAATTATGATTTAGAATAGTGATGCAAAATGGACGTATCAAGATGTCGTCGATATCTATACAGCCGGACCAAAGAGGTCCGGTCGTATAGTTGGTCATTAAACCTTCTGTACCCTGAAAAAGAATTTTGACGAAGGTATCGATAACTATACGACCGTAACTATACGGCTAGAATTTTTATTCCCGCTGTATAGTTGGTCGTTAAACCTTCTAGATTCGCTGAAATTTACCTGTTTCTTCAAGAATTCTTTCTTATCCTGAAACTTAGCGAAACACCATGTTTTGATAGAAAAATGACAGATTAAATATTTGACCAACATTTAGCATGTATAAAACATGATTTAAGTACAACCGAGTTTATACAACACATAGTAACAATAAATTCTACCTTTTAAAAAACTACCACAAGATTACTCTCATAGAATGACATGCGAAGAATAAAAGTACCAATGCAACATGAATCCAACTAGACTCAAGACACAAAACTAAGAAAGACACCTAGTAACTTCCGGGTTGCCTCCCGGGAAGTGCTCTCTTTAAAGCTATAAAGCCAGGCTAGGATGCTTCATACGTTACCAACCTGGATCCCAAGGGATATCGACTCGAGGTGAGGTTGTACATACCATCTTGGAGCATCTTGAAGTAGAGTTCGGTCAGAGTCGTACCCTCTTACAGTGCATCGGCATCATGTAGATGAACAAGTTCTCGCTTTCAAGCGAGTGTTGATGCACCAAGCTTGGCGAACATGCCTCCGTGTATAGCTGCAATGAGAGGATTTTAGATTCATATAAAATTCTTAAATCTTTACCTTGGTTACCTGTGTAGGGGAACATTTCATATTATTTTTCCTTCATAGTAGGGGTTCAGGACCCTGCATGTTAGTATATCAAGGTTCTATCTCTAGTTCATTATTATTAATGCTCTCCATATGAGTGTCTAGGCACAAGGCCTCCGTAGAACAATTATCAACAGTTTTTGCATCATAAAAATCACTACTAGAGTGACAGGCATCAGAAACAAAAGTTGTAGTGTGACTCTCTTTGTCAACCTCACCTTTTTGTTCCTCCTTTTCATCGACTAGTGTTTTAATAGCAATGATAGAATCAAAAGTAGGAGTCGAAGGTGTGAGAGGGTGATCAATCCGTTCTTCCTCCTTGTGCTCCATTTCCTCTTCGCTCTTTAGTTAATCCTGCAAAATGTTATGTTTCTCCATGGAGGTTTTAGACCGCTTCGAATAATATAATACCAATGCATTATTACTTAAATTATTGTCGCAAAAGAGGAATATGTGGTATACTAAATTAAAAACTCCATCAAGTGCTTCACTTTCAACATCAATAATTCCTAGTCTAAATACTATTTCATATGCACCTTTGAAAAGAAAGTATTCTAGTACTTCCTAACTAGCATAGGATTTATCTCTATTATAATTTGCTAGAGTAGGATTGTTGAAACACTCACATTGAAAATTAAGGTGATCATCTTTTATACAAATTGTGCAATAAGATCCATCATTAGCATGCAACCATAATGAATGCATTTCCAATTGGTCTACCAATTTCTTTATCAGCTCATGTCTAGCAACCAGGCTTGATGAACTTGAATCCTTTATCTCCTCCAATGCTTGTATTATCTCTTGAACAAAATTTATCTCGGAAGACATGATTAGTAGCAACAGTTTTTATAAACTTTTGGTTTTGTAAAACTTTTTATTGCTTTCAATATAAAAGAAAGTAGTAAGATAATAGCAACAAACTGAAATAAACTATGTGTGAGTAGATAACCGAACACTTTGCTCCCCGGCAACGGCGCCAATTTGATGGACTGGGTTCCTGCACCAATAACAGGGTTATTGCAGTACTTGTAGCAGAAAATATTTAAAGAGTTTGTCCCGATGGGAGCTCGGCGAACACGACCCCGCAGCCATATTGTCAATGCGACCACGTTCGCACCCAAATCGTGGTTTGAAAATAGACTATTCTATAAGTTGCTAGGATAAACGAATTTAAGATGTTTCGTAATAACTACTACTAGGACTGGAAGAAAACTAGAACAAAAGTAAAACTGAAAAGTGGTGAATGCAATAAGATGAAATATTAATACTATGATTCCTCAAGTAATATTGTGTATACCGGTGTGTATGATAAGTGCTTATGGAATAGCTGTTAACTATAATTGTGGCGGTCCCTTATATACCGTTGTCTCCCACCATTGGTAAGTGGCAACTAGACAACTCAATTTTCCACACCCTCTTCGGACATGGATCATCTCGTAAGAGAATAGTGTATTAAGGTATCAAGACCAATCAAGGTAACCAGAGCAAAGGCATTAAGTTCTATGGACAACCGTACTCCTAAGCAAGTGTGCTAGTCACAAGATATCCCATCTGTCACTTTGGGGTCAAGCAATTCGCAACACTATACCTATCTATATCATGAGTGATCTTGAGGGAATTTTGGGCGGTGCATCTTAAGCTGTTATTGCCTCCGCAAATCACTTATAGAAAATAGCCTATTAGTTCTACCCATGGACTTGTCAGGTACCCATGGAAGAGTAGAGACTAATGATAAGTTTTGTGACACTCCGTGAATCCCTAATAAATTCCTCAACAATGGATTGGACGTCTCCAATCACTAGAATAAAATCATCAATAGAACAATATAAAGAGAAAGCACAAACATATTTATTAACAAGAACACACCACACTTCAATTACTCAAATCATCATAACATTAATAAAAGGGGTTTCAAGCCATGTTACAGCCCATCAGGGAGATCATGATGGGGAAGGATGAAGGAGTAGCGACGATGGAGATGGTGATGACGACGCGGTGATGGTGGCGTCGGTGTGGTGATGGTTACGTCCTCCTTCTCCTCCTCTTCTTGCTTGGATGGCTTGGTGGTGTTGATGGAGATCTGGATGTTGGTGGATCTGTAGAGGCTATGGAGGCGGCATGGTGGCATGGCGCCGCCGTGGAGGTGGTAGATGGATGGTGGCTTCCTTCCCTCTTGTTTGACTCCTCCCTCCTTTATATAGGCCTTGGGGTGCCCTAGGGTTCCCCCAATACCGCCAAATAACTTAGAGAAGGTTCTGGAGCCTTCGGAGGGCGAAATACTTTTTTTTGCGACCTTTTTGGCACTATACGGCGGGAGCAATACGGCCGGAATTTTTTCTCCTGCCATATAGTTGGTCGTTAAACCATTAGTACTTTTTAGTATTTTGGTCGCCATTTCTTCATACGAACTCCGTTTTGGGTGTTCTTGGGCTTGTTGAGTTCGTATCGTTGAGGTATACAACCTTGTTGTCTTGGATATTTATTTTAAGAAGTTGGGGAAAATCACTTTTCCAACACCTCAAATGGCTAAGTCCGGTCCCTGCAGCTCCTCCACACTATGCCCTCTTTGTTCCTTTTGCCTTTGTTTTATCCATAATCATCATCAACACCTACACACATGTCAAAGACAAGGAAGAGGTATAAAATTCTACCTAAACTACTAAATGTGTAAAGCTAATATTAAATTTAATAAAAACAAGTAATCATGCATATCCGGCATCGCAATAGTTAGATGGAGCATGATATGATAGGAAAATGACACAATTTATATTGCTAAAATTGTTGTATTATCAAAGACATCACCGCCCCCTCTGGTCGTAGTGTCATTGCACGCAGTCTACTTCATCGTCCCGGTGCATCGACGTCCTCGTCTTTCACCGCGCCATCTCCTACAGGCGCGGATCGCCGCCGTCTGCATATGATCTTCCTCACGTCGCTGGGTTCTTCCTCGCTTACTTAGAGCACCGCCACCGCGCTTCACAAGGTAACCTGCAGGGCAACCTGTTGCCATCGCAGGTCCCGCTGACTACCCCATCGCCACTCCAGGCATCCAGCATGACTACCCCAGGTCGTCGCTATTTTCGCCGCCTTCTACATCTTCGTCCACTACAACTTTGCAGCCAGCATCATCGCCTCATCCCCGACTACACCACCTGCTACTCTACTCCGACAACCACGGACATCGCCGACATCTCTGCTTAGCGACTCTGCGCGTCGCAACCGCTCTGGAGGCTTCCTCTGCTAGTCTTTCTGACATGGCGACAAGTTCATGATGGTCCCTGCCTCCGCACGCTTGGTACAGGCAACACCGGGAGTGCCTTCATCCCCGACGCGTTCCCGAGTCTAGCAAGCTCGGATCAGCGCCTCTTCTTCATTGGCTTCGACAACGTCTTCTTCAGCATCGACCCCTCTATGACTGCCTCGACCGCGTCACCGACGGGTTCTTCTTTGCATCTCGGTTCTGGCAAAACCGGAGTGTGCGTTCGTCCCTAACATGCGCCTAGTTCTGGAAAAACTATGGCCGCACCTCGTCCTCGATGGCTCGGACTGCATCGGCTTCGACATCGACACCCTCGACGACTGCCTCGACGTGTCTCCATCATCCTCCTCGTGCACTATGCGCACGCGGCTACCTCGACACTGGCATCCCGACCACGACATCGACCACGGCGACCCCTCGCATGGCTACTTCGACCATGGCACTGCCTCACGCTCTCAGCTCCCTCAACATCAGCACAAGGGCTACCACCTCGTTTGAGCATCACCAGCTTCCTCTATAGTGCAAGAAACCGCGACACGACACCGTCCACGGCGTTCCCGCTATGACTGTGGGGGATGTCAGCCTACTGGATGCTACTTCGGTTTGTCTCTAGTCTGACCATCCGTAATGTTCCAGTTATTCACGACGCTACCACTATGATTGCGGGGGGATGTTAGAGTATTGTATGTACACGGTTATTGTGATAGTTTAGGATAGTTAGGATTCTTGTCTAACTTGTGTTGTACTCCAAGTTGATCTCTGTACGTCTATATATACTCGCCCATGAGGCTCAATAATACAACCATCATATTCCGCCAATCTCTCTCCCTCTCTATCGTTCTACACCCATGACGTCCATTTGACTGGCTAGTTCAACTTTGAAAGTTGGAGCATGTGAAGAAGAATGCCATCATAGAAAACGTTGTTGACATTTGCAGGGTATAATGTGAGACAAGTCGGAGGGAAGAGGTCGATGGACAAGAAGGCTAATATAGGATTTTGTCAATTTCCAAATTTCAAAATATTTGTTAAACCGCCAAATTCAAAATTAGTTGCTAAAAATACAGATTTTAATAAGTTTGTTTCTTCTCATCTTATATAACTGTTTTCAATTTATTTTTCATTTCTTCAAGAACATATTAATTTTATATCATGTATATTTTGACCAATTTTGTCTCGTGTCTTATGAATTGGACACGTTTCGTGGGCAAGATAAAATCGGAGTTAACACATGTCATAGATACTTCGTAATCACATTAATCATAAACTAGTTAAATATCGGTGCGTTGCTAGAAAAAATAGACACACGGATCAAACATTTATCTTCCTAATAATTTAGCTAACGATGAAAGGCCTACGAGCATTAAATTTTTGTTATTGCATCTTTTCATGTGCGAATGTATATTAAATCACCCCTATGTCATAGCGAGAGATAATACTAGTTATAATTTTTTTGTTATTGCACTTTTTGTTATTCATAATTGATAATACTAGTTATAAAACTAAAGTACGCTCGCATTGAAAACAATATCCTTCGTCTATGATTTTAGTGATTCAAGATACAGACAGAATGGTTGCCATCGATGTAAAATCACTGATGAAAACATTCTGTAGTGGTAGGCCACCTTGCGAATTACATCTCAATGTAACTCTTTTTCATCTTTCAAAGGGTATGCTCCGGTGTAATGACTATCATTCCACATCGTTTAAGAGAACCAAGTGATGTAGTTGCTGAAGCTCTAATTCAACCCGTCTCACTAATGACAAGTTTGTCATACTTATGTTACATGGCGCACCTCAAAATAAAAATGGTTACAGACAATGCCACACTTGAAATATCTAACAATTTAAATATTTGCAAAGAAAGTGCATAAAAAGGATTAACGCATCACAGATAATTCAAAATATTATACGATATGGTATAGTCCTTCTTACTTGCCTTGAGACATATTCAATGTCTTTGTCCATTAAGGCATAGCACCAAGGTCCACGGCGCTAGATCATCATCTTCATGTCGATGCAAGAATACAATTACTTATTATCTTATAGCTAAAGAAGTAAAATTACATCATATGAACATGGATTCTAGATCCCAAATAACAATCACATATCACCGCCTATCATGCCTAAATTACAAACATATAGCATCTTATATGAAACTTTAAATGATCAAACTATACCACATCACATACATTCCATACAAAAACGAGTCAAACGAGTCTCTACTCGTTCTTAGCAAGTTTTAGCAGGCTTCAACGATGTCTGAAACCATAGGATAAACTACCTATGTAAAAGCGAGTATGATCCATCATATGGTAATTTAATTTTCAGGGTGATAGAGGAGTAATAATTCATGAGAAAACTCCCAACGCTATCTAAAATTCATTAGTGCATATGACCCCCGTGAAGATCATATCTTTATTGCCCCGAATTATCTGCAATTCTCATATATTTTTTGCACTATAGAGAGACCCATCGAATAGAAGCATACCATTGATCAAACGAATCGGATATGCTCAAACACACTCGGATGGATCGTGCATAGCCAAACTTGGTAAAATCTCCCTATTCCATGAAGATCAATGCATGCAAACTCAAGTGAAGATTATGACCATGAAGTGATAGATCCAACCTAACACCCGCACACCTAGTAGTGCTATACCTTTACATCTCATGTACTCTAGATCGAGTGTGATCTATGCATAGACTGCTTAGATACCACTGTTAGGGTTTCACATAGGGAATTAAAATTTTCTGGTAGTACGAATACACCAACATCGAGCTATGAAAGAACATGCATATAAGAGATCTAGTACTCACCAATGTTGCAATGGAGATTGGTTTGTTTCTCAAGAGTTGGTGATGATCTCGATGTAGGATCAATAGTATTATCCCAAACTCGCGTCCACTCTCTCCTCCTGTACAACTCAGGAGGTGGCGGCGACCAAATCCTCCCAATCTTCACTCACCATAGTGTGAGTCCCCTCTCCCTCCATGGCGCTCTTGCGGCAGGAGGGAGGGGGATCTTGTTCCTGTATTCTATAGTAAGGGTTAGGGTATTTTCGCTGTGGAGAGTTGTTGGGGTGGTGGGAGCGACACAAGCGAATAAATCTGGCACAACTCTTCTCCCACACCGGCAGAGACCTTCACGGTGTTGTATCGGAGTTTATGGCAACATGTGATTGTCGATACTTTAGATAGGCGGTTGGTCTTCTCGGGGATCTTCAGATCTGGCGAGATAATTATATCGATGTGTTGGTGGTGTTCATCATTATCCACGGTAGTGTTGGGGGCCGGGGCGAGGATTCTAGGCTAGAGGTGGTGGATTTTGTTCCTCGATTTCTGTAGCATCCCAATTGTCTAACAATTGCAATGCTACTAGCCTAGTCTATATAATGGCTACTTCATATATATAATTGTTGCATCATCATTATATCATGCTCATGTCATCATGCCACCTTGCATTTGAGCATCATATAAACCCCTTTTCATTTGGTTCTTCTCTCATATGCATTGTTAATTGTATTTGACTCTTGATATTGTATTTGGGTCTTGATATATTGTTTAAATGCCCAAGTTGAGTTGGGGGCATATCTTTTACTAACTCCACCACCTTTTCTTTCACCACCTTATAATTCCACCATCCAACTAAATATGAGCTTGGCACTTATCGGTTTTACCTCTAGCTCATGTGGGTTGGGATGGATCCAATTCTTTTCCACATGCCCTCATCTTAGCATCATGTTGTTTTCACATTATTGATATATGAGAGCCACATGGCCATCTTTGCATGCCTTGTGAGTGGGACCTTTTCTAGCTTCCATATGTGTTGTTTTGGGGTTATCATCATGTTGGGATATTTTTGTGGGCTTATTAAATACCTAGTGGCATATACACACTAGCAAGCCCCAATTATAATCAAATGTGATCATCTCCCTCTACTCCACTTGGAACTTCTCTTAACTCCTTTGCTTAGGCCTTACTCCACATTTTGGAATGCATAAATATAAATGCTAGGGATATTCCTTTTTGTTCTCACAAGAGGAAACCTAGCATTTAATGCATTTGCATGGGCCATGCAACCATCACCTCTTTGGTCCTCTTTTGGTTTTATTTGTTTTTGAGTGAATCGTTTCCCCTCATCTCTCTCTTCCTCCTTTTAGCTTGATCTTATTTGATCATGCTTAAACCACATCACCTCATCCCTCCCTTTCTTGTCTTGTTCTTGATGAAGCTTGGCATGTGCTTGCTTGACTTTGTCAAAAGAGGACACTCCACCTAATCACCTCTTTAAACCCTAAACCTACCTCCCTCTCTCTCGGCCTCTCTCTCTCTCTCACCTAGCTTGGCCCCACCGGCCACCCTCTCTCCCTGGCCACCTCACCCCTGCCCTAGCTACCCTCATACCAAACCCTAACCGAGCCTAGCTCACCCGAGGCTCCCCCAAAACCCTAACCCGAGCCTACCCTCTCTCCCTCTCTTCTCTCCCTGCCTTGTGGCCCCCTAGCCCGAGCCTGCCCCTGCCTCCTTGGCCTCGCCCTCTGGTCCCACCTGGAAGCCACCCCCTGCCTGCCCTGCCCCTGCCCGACCGAGCACGTGCTCGAGGGGAGGCAGAAAAGGCCGAGGCCACCTTTTCCCTCCACCACTTCTCCACGGCACCTCCCCCTCTCTCTGCTACCTACCACCATCCCCGGCTCCCCTCTGCCTTCCCCAGATCCGCCCAGAGCGCCTACCGCTCCTCCCCTTCCTCTCCACCACCGACCTCTCTCTCTCGTCGACCACCGTCGGTCTCCTCCGATCCCCCCTTTTTCCAGCCGATGGCGTGACGATCGCTGGTGTCGAGGAAGGCCGTGGAGCTCCCCCACGTCACCCTGTACACGGAGCCGAGCAGGAGGAGCACCAGAGCGCCGGTACCAGCGCGAGCCCGACGTCCAAACTCTAGCTTCGGTCCGTCTGCGTCACGCCGATCCCCTGCGCCTCGAGCCGAACCGACCATGTCGACAGCCCCACGGTGAGCCACTTAACCCCCTGGACATGCCCCGCCTCGCCGTACCGCCCTAGATCCGTCGGACGTTCCGTCGTACACCCTCGGCGCACCGATGAGCGCGCGCGCCTGCTCGCCCCCGTGCCGCGCAAGACCCCATCGAGGCCCCAACCCCCTTTGCTGTCACCAAGCCCAGGCAACCGCAGTGGCTCCGCCTCCGCGCGCGAGCCCTAGGTCCCAGGATCGATCCCCCACCCCGCGCTGTCGCTCACCGATCCGTCCGCGGCTCGGCGAGAAGAGGAACAGTACGGCCCATGGTTGTTTTCCACTTAACCCCCTGCACCTTTTTGTGGCTAAACCCGCGGTCCGCCTGGCCCACTAGTCAGCCGCGCTAGCACTTTTACAGAACACCCCCTAGTCTTTTGTAAACCTTAACCCGCGCTCCAGCCCAGCCCCACCTGTCAGTGCCTGCCCCTCTCACCGCTGTCACGTGGACCCTGTGGCCGCTGGTCCCACCTGTCGGTCTCTGTGGCTGGCAGCAACCGCAGTGAGGAAAACCCTTTTCTGCCACTGTTTTGCTGAGTCAGCGTTGGACCCACCTGTCTGTGTCTTTGGCTAGATTAGTCTGAGTAACAAAAGTATTTTTTCTGTATCTGTTTTAATTCAAATCTTTTCAAATTTAATTCAAATTCAAATTTAATTATGTTTTTAAATAACTTTTAAAATACAAATCCAAATAATACAAATAATATATGTTTTCAAATCAGAAAAATGTTAGGATTTCAAATATGCCATCCAAAATATATTTTGGACACTTTATTTTTTCCAAGTTGATTAAAATTACAACAAAATGCCCTTTTACCTTAATTAATTAATAATTTTTGTTTTATAACTCCAAATTTAACAAATGATATGTCTAAAATGATTAGCTCGACGAGACCTTTCTGTTTATGCAATCTTTTATCTGTTTTGCAGCATGCATCATATAAATATAATGTGTACAGCAACTGATATGAGTAGAAAATGTGATTAAAACTCAACAAAATGATTTATTCTTGTATGCCACACCTCACCCATGCCATGCTACTTTATTGCCATGCAAATTGTGCATCATTCATCATGGCATGATTGTTTGCTTGACGCATTTTATTCATATGCTTGCGCACTTTATTTATGTTGGCCCTTGTTTGTTTGGTTCTTCTCCGAATAGACGCTGAGCAGGGGATATATCAAGAGACCCAGGAGCACTACCCAGATCCGTCTCTCGCTTCAACTGAGCTGCCAGGCAAGCACTACCACATGCTTGCATACATACAGTACCTATTGCCTCTTTCTTATTCTTGCATCATTGAGTCGCGATTGCATTAAACTGAATCCCAAGTATTGCATAGCCTTTACTTTTAAACCTCACCGAAGCTTGTTCCTCCATCCCATGAGCCATTACTACAGGAGTTATTTGAGCCATGCGAGTCGTAGAACAGCATGTGTAGGGTATGTGAGTGTTTGATGGAAAACGAGGTACCTAAACAACTTAACCTGAGTAGTAATGGGATAACTAATGAAAGTGGCATTGGTGAGCCATATTCGCTATTTGGTTTTTCAGGCTCACTTGTGTCCCGTAGGACCCCGAGTACTTGATTCCTGTTCCTTGAATATTCGCGCTATCCACATTCGGGAGGCTTATGAACCCCCCTGAGCCAGAGCTTGATACATTCTCATTTCTTGGGGCCACAAACTAGTTTGAGGTTTTATTTACTATCCTGTACTTATGCCATGCTTTACTGCTTTATTTAAGTTTGTGCGAGGAGCACCTGTACTGTTTAGGAAAGCGGAGTGTTTTCGCGGTATCGACAAGCCCAGTCACATTTTTGGGTTCCCAGTCGTTTACAGCCACTGGCGCAAACCTTGAGGCCGTCTCGGAGTCAGCTAACTTCATTGCGGGTAGCTCAATGGGGTGGCCCCCTGAAATATTTCTGAATCCTGTGATCGCTTTGTCGTGACTGCCTCGTTGGGTTTTGATTTGGTTTTTCCGAGGTTGATCGAGTGTGTGTTGCTATTTGTGCACCCCTGCAGGGTAAAACTTTCTGAAAGCCGTGTCCGCGGTTATGGACGACTTGGAGCACAGTTTCTCGATCATAGACAAGAATAACTAAAGTACCGCTTTTAATTTGACTAGACTAGGTACCTGACTAGTAAATAGTACAACACTCATGGAATGCTTAATAAAACTGCCAACGGATGGGGGGGTTGTTCGTCCGCTTCCTCGTCGGTAAGCGAGGAGGAGGATGGATCTGTTAAGATTACCGTTATAACTGTTATAACTGTTGTTATTAATTCACGGACATCCGTCTATCTCTGATTAGGCGGATGGTTAGCGAGTATCTATAGAATTGTTAGGGTTTATCTTTTGCTGCAATTGCGTCACCCCAGGTTGTGTCCCCTTTAGAGGCATAAAGACTTGCTGAGTACCCCTAGGGTCTCACACGATAAATTGTTTGATTCAGATGAACAGGTAAGCTCGCAAGGTGGATATTGGGCTGAGGAGACGGACGATGTGGGCAACGATCATTCGGTGTAGAGATTCCGGGAACGGGGATCCGTGAGATCTGTGGGCGGGATGTGCTTATTTATGGGGTATCTTATGCCGATTTGCTTCTTATCCGTACTCGGATTTTGTCTTCCGCTTCCGCCTGATACTCTGATGTTTGATGTATGAGGAGATATCCTAAACTATTATATCTATCTAGGATATTTGGATCTTGCCGTATGGCGTTGCTATATTTCCTTTCTTTTTAGATGGAATGGCTCTGATGTACTATTGTATGGTGGCTTGCATACATACTTATTTGTGTATGTAGTTGATCCCTTCGCCTGCCGATTACGCCGCCCGTTCTTGTCCCGATGTTTGGAAATGGTTGGGACGGCCGAAAGGTCTACTTGTGAGTGGCATTTGGGCCCCACCGTACTATTTCAACCATTTCTGCTCATCCAGGCTTGTAACTAGGAGCGTAATTCACCGAGGTAGTTACAATTGGTATCAGAGCCATCCCGCCCTTCAGGGTCCCAGCCAAATGGTCGTTGTCTGTCTAGCAAATATTTTGGTAGCTATGTATACTAGGGAAAAACAAAACGCGAGAGTAGGACTGCTTCCACTTTTCTTCTTACCCACCACCCACCCTTTTCTGGTAAGGAAGTGTAACATTTTCAATCCTCTTCTTAAATTCAAACTAGGATTCACGTGTTCTGGGTTTCCGTAGTACCATAGAAAGTGTGTGTGTGTGTGTGTGTGTGTGTAATTCCTTGTCTATCTGTTGCATCCAATTTGTTATCACAATCTGCCTTTGGTTATCAACTGTTGGTACATTCCATACTGACAGGTTTTTGAAAACCGATGCGACCTATCTGACTCCTTGTTAACCGGTGCCATCTTCTTAAGGGTGTTCTTCCTTCTAGAAACTCCTCATTCTGTGAAACCATCTGTTGCTAATCTCTACCTGATAAGTGATTTTTCGCATCTATTGGTATTTTAATGCCGAAAATGCGGAAAATTTTTCTTTGATACATTTGTGTTTCCACACTCCTTTTCAGTCGTGTGTGAAACATTATCTATCTCTCTTTTATCAGCATGTCCATGCTAACTCATTCTTTTGTCACCGGCGCTTAATCCTGAAGTTTGTTTCATCTCCTTATCTCTTGGGCTAATTACATAACATGTGTCAATCCGATGCTGATGATTGTAATTTGGCTCTCGGCATAGCTATATTCCACTCATGATAAGTGTAGATTGGAATATGGAAAATGCTATCAACGCTATCCTCCAAATAGTGACGGTTATATCCTGTGATTTTGAGTACACCGTCATCATATCTATGCATATTCAAGCATCTTTGGCAATCCGGAGTTTCTCAAAGCACTACGGCGGTCTATCATCTGTCCATCATGCTGCACATCTTTTTGAACCCCATATCTGTACAATTCTCCTGGATACGAGGGAATTGCATCTTTTCGCTTCTGATAGCTTTGCTTAAGGTATGAGCTATCATCGGTTCTTATCCAAGATCTCCTTATCTTTGTAACCGGTGATCCGATCAACAATGTGAACCAGGTGACATCTCTTTTTCTTCCGAAGGGCCAGATAATCTATTCTTCCAGTGCATCTTCTTCAACACGAACCCGTGCTCTTAATATTGATCTTTCTAAGAGCGTTGAGCTCAGGAAGTGTTCGAGCATTTGTTCGTTTCTCTCGCCTTTTGAACTTGATATTCTGGGAATATCCTGTTACTCCATGGTGGTATATGTTGTTAATATGCTTGCCTATTCCATATCAATGGAAGGACATGGAAGATCATCTGTGTCTCTTTCTCTCAAGCTTCGTGAGCACTGCCTGTGTGCAAAGTCTCAAAGTGAGAATTCTGACTTTTTGAAGTCACCTATCTCGGCCACGTCCTTCTGCTAAATAGATCGCTCAATTCTGGAATCAGCAAGTTCATTGTTAATTCCATCCTCCATCTTCAACCAATCCGGAGTTGTTCCTTGTTGGCAAGTTATCATCGTCGTTCCGCCGTAGTTTTCCTCAAGACTGCTAAATCTCTCTCAATCTTTTCAAGGACAACATGGAGTTCTTTTCACCTCTATCTTGCCAAGTAATCTCTTGAAACCCTCTCGCTCTATCGTCTATGCTCAATCCACCGGAGGCCATGAAGACTTTTCAGATCTTTCGTAATCCTTCTGTTCAAGTTGGTGCTATCTTTTCTGTAGCTGTTGAATCTTGCAGTTGTTCTCCGTAACCTTCCTTCATATCTTTCCGGTGGCTTGGTACTTCCGACATAACGACAACATCATCATCTTTATCTATCTATGGATCCGGCGATTCAATTGCATCTATCCTTGTTTTCTAACGGAGTTCCATGAGCTCTTCTTATCAATACCTTCAGTCTGTTTCCGTAGTGGGTTGCATGGTTTTCTTATTTGTGTGCGGAGTAATGCTTTGAGTGCGGGATGGAGTAGCTACCATACCACTACTCTTATCATTCGCTCTTGTACATTGAATTGGTGAATTAATGTGATTTCACTCATTCCACGGAAGTTAGAAGTGGCCTTTATCCCTTGATACTTTGACTTCTGTCCTTGTTTTTCCGGAGTGCTCTCTCGAAGAAAGCAATCAATAATCTCTTGTTGGTGATCTCACCCTTTCTACACGGAGAAAAATCTTCAATCATCTGGTGGAAACAAACGCAAACTCTTTTATGTCCTCGTCTTTCTACCGGTGCTCTACATCCCCAAACAAGATGGAAGGAAGCTATCTCTCTCTTTGTTTCATAAATTCTTTTTCTGTGGTAAAGCCAATTATGGTTGATTCCATCAGCTGCAAATCTATTGCGTTAGCCTCAAGGCTAAAGAAAGCAATAAGTATCTCTACAATAAACTCCAGATCCTCCATATTCTTTGCGTCTCGGGATTCCATCGTGATCTGGCTTCACATCCGTCTCTGGAAGTTATATCCGCGCACCTCAATTGCGTGATCTTTGGGTCTTACCGGCGCAAGAAGGATCTAATCCGACAATGTCTAACTAAATCTTTCTGTTGATATCAAGGGACTCTATTGTTTAAGGCAATATTGTTTCCGTACTTCTTTTCTCAAATCTGAGGGCAGATACGATGCTATCGTCATAGTGGTTCAAAACCTCTTCAACCTAGTCTTCCGGCGACACAAAGATTCATCCTCTCTAGTATCGGTAAATCTTCAATCTTAACGGTGTGTCGTTCTTTATCCAGGATACATCATCTTGTCCTTCTTTCACAAGTGGTTCTATTCTTTGTCATGTTTCTTGAGAAAACCGGAGCTATGTCCATCCTATCCTTCTTGTCTCACGACAATCCTTCAACTCTTCTAACCAGTTGTTTCTCTAGCAAAACGCAAGACTCGCAACAAGTCTAGCAAGTTTTTATTCCGTTCTTCATCATCTTGGGAACGTGAGGGTCACCTTCGTTCGAACACCCGCCTCTCCTTGTGTTGTTTCTTTTTCCTAGGAATCTCGGGGCGAGATTCTTGTTTAGTGGGGGAGAGTTGTAGCATCCCAATTGTCTAACAATTGCAATGCTACTAGCCTAGTCTATATAATGGCTACTTCATATATATAATTGTTGCATCATCATTATATCATGCTCATGTCATCATGCCACCTTGCATTTGAGCATCATATAAACCCCTTTTCATTTGGTTCTTCTCTCATATGCATTGTTAATTGTATTTGACTCTTGATATTGTATTTGGGTCTTGATATATTGTTTAAATGCCCAAGTTGAGTTGGGGGCATATCTTTTACTAACTCCACCACCTTTTCTTTCACCACCTTATAATTCCACCATCCAACTAAATATGAGCTTGGCACTTATTGGTTTTACCTCTAGCTCATGTGGGTTGGGATGGATCCAATTCTTTTCCACATGCCCTCATCTTAGCATCATGTTGTTTTCACATTATTGATATATGAGAGCCACATGGCCATCTTTGGATGCCTTGTGAGTGGGACCTTTTATAGCTTCCATATGTGTTGTTTTGGGGTTATCATCATGTTGGGATATTTTTGTGGGCTTATTAAATACCTAGTGGCATATACACACTAGCAAGCCCCAATTATAATCAAATGTGATCATCTCCCTCTACTCCACTTGGAACTTCTCTTAACTCCTTTGCTTAGGCCTTACTCCACATTTTGGAATGCATAAGTATAAATGCTAGGGATATTCCTTTTTGTTCTCACAAGAGGAAACCTAGCATTTAATGCATTTGCATGGGCCATGCAACCATCACCTCTTTGGTCCTCTTTTGGTTTTATTTGTTTTTGAGTGAATCTTTTCCCCTCATCTCTCTCTTCCTCCTTTTAGCTTGATCTTATTTGATCATGCTTAAACCACATCACCTCATCCCTCCCTTTCTTGTCTTGTTCTTGATGAAGCTTGGCATGTGCTTGCTTGACTTTGTCAAAAGAGGACACTCCACCTAATCACCTCTTTAAACCCTAAACCTACCTCCCTCTCTCTCGGCCTCTCTCTCTCTCATCTAGCTTGGCCCCACCGGCCACCCTCTCTCCCTGGCCACCTCACCCCTGCCCTAGCTACCCTCATACCAAACCCTAACCGAGCCTAGCTCACCCGAGGCTCCCCCAAAACCCTAACCCGAGCCTACCCTCTCTCCCTCTCTTCTCTCCCTACCTTGTGGCCCCCTAGCCCGAGCCTGCCCCTGCCTCCTTGGCCTCGCCCTCTGGTCCCACCTGGAAGCCACCCCCCTGCCTGCCCTGCCCCTGCCCGACCGAGCACGTGCTCGAGGGGAGGCAGAAAAGGCCGAGGCCACATTTTCCCTCCACCACTTCTCCACGGCACCTTCCCCTCTCTCTGCTACCTACCACCATCCCCGGCTCCCCTCTGCCTTCCCCAGATCCGCCCAGAGCGCCTGCCGCTCCTCCCCTTCCTCTCCAACACCGACCTCTCTCTCTCGCCGACCACCGTCGGTCTCCTCCGATCCCCCCTTTTTCCAGCCCGTGGCGTGACGATCGCTGGTGTCGAGGAAGGCCGTGGAGCTCCCCTACGTCACCCTGTACACGGAGCCGAGCAGGAGGAGCACCAGAGCGCCGGTACCAGCGCGAGCCCGACGTCCAAACCATAGCTTCGGTCCGTCTGCGTCGACGCCGATCCCCTGCGCCTCGAGCCGAACCGACCACGTCGACAGCCCCACGGTGAGCCACTTAACCCCCTGGACATGCCCCGCCTCGCCGTACCGCCCTAGATCCGCCGGACGTTCCGTCGTACACCCTCGGTGCACCGACGAGCGCGCGCGCAAGACCCTATCTAGGCCCCAACCCCCTTTGCTGTCACCAAGCCCAGGCCACCGCAGTGGCTCCGCCTCCGCGCGCGAGCCCTAGGTCCCAGGATCGATCCCCCACCCCGCGCTGTCGCTCACCGATCCGTCCGCGGCTCGGCGAGAAGAGGAACAGTACGGGCCATGGTCGTTTTCCACTTAACCCCCTGCACCTTTTTGTGGCTAAACCCGCGGTCCGCCTGGCCCACTAGTCAGCCGCGCTAGCACTTTTACAGAACACCCCTTAGTCTTTTGTAAACCTTAACCCGCGCTCCAGCCCAGCCCCACCTGTCAGTGCCTGCCCCTCTCACCGCTGTCACGTGGACCCTGTGGCCGCTGGTCCCACCTGTCGGTCTCTGTGGCTGGCAGCAACCGCAGTGAGGAAAACCCTTTTCTGCCACTGTTTTGCTGAGTCAGCGTTGGACCCACCTGTCTGTGTCTTTGGCTAGATTAGTCTGAGTAACAAAAGTATTTTTTCTGTATCTGTTTTAATTCAAATCTTTTCAAATTTAATTCAAATTCAAATTTAATTATGTTTTTAAATAACTTTTAAAATACAAATCCAAATAATACAAATAATATATGTTTTCAAATCAGAAAAATGTGAGGATTTCAAATATGCCATCCAAAATATATTTTGGACACTTTATTTTTTCCAAGTTGATTAAAATTACAACAAAATGCCCTTTTACCTTAATTAATTAATAATTTTTGTTTTATAACTCCAAATTTAACAAATGATATGTCTAAAATGATTAGCTCGACGAGACCTTTCTGTTTATGCAATCTTTTATCTGTTTTGCAGCATGCATCATATAAATATAATGTGTACAGCAACTGATATGAGTATAAAATGTGATTAAAACTCAACAAAATGATTTATTCTTGTATGCCACACCTCACCCATGCCATGCTACTTTATTGCCATGCAAATTGTGCATCATTCATCATGGCATGATTGTTTGCTTAACGCATTTTATTCATATGCTTGCGCACTTTATTTATGTTGGCCCTTGTTTGTTTGGTTCTTCTCCGAATAGACGCTGAGCAGGGGATATATCAAGAGACCCAGGAGCACTACCCAGATCCGTCTCTCGCTTCAACTGAGCTGCCAGGCAAGCACTACCACATGCTTGCATACATATAGTACCTATTGCCTCTTTCTTATTCTTGCATCATTGAGTCGCGATTGCATTAAACTGAATCCCAAGTATTGCATAGCCTTTACTTTTAAACCCCACCGAAGCTTGTTCCTCCATCCCATGAGCCATTACTACAGGAGTTGTTTGAGCCATGCGAGTCGTAGAACAGCATGTGTAGGGTATGTGAGTGTCTGATGGAAAACGAGGTACCTAAACAACTTAACCTGAGTAGTAATGGGATAACTAATGAAAGTGGCATCGGTGAGCCATATTCGCTATTTGGTTTTTCAGGCTCACTTGTGTCCCGTAGGACCCCGAGTACTTGATTCCTGTTCCTTGAATATTCGCGCTATCCACATCCGGGAGGCTTATGAACCCCCCTGAGCCAGAGCTTGATTCATTCTCATTTCTTGGGGCCACAAACTAGTTTGAGGTTTTATTTACTATCCTGTACTTATGCCATGCTTTACTGCTTTATTTAAGTTTGTGCGAGGAGCACCTGTACTGTTTAGGAAAGCGGAGTGTTTTCGTGGTATCGACAAGCCCAGTCACATTTTCGGGTTCCCAGTCGTTTACAGCCACTGGCGCAAACCTTGAGGCTGTCTCGGAGTCAGCTAACTTCGTTGCGGGTAGCTCAATGGGGTGGCCCCCTGAAATATTTCTGAATCCTGTGATCGCTTTGTCGTGACTGCCTCGTTGGGTTTTGATTTGGTTTTTCCGAGGTTGATCGAGTGTGTGTTGCTATTTGTGCACCCCTGCAGGGTAAAACTTTCTAAAAGCCGTGTCTGCGGTTATGGACGACTTGGAGCACAGTTTCTCGATCATAGACAAGAATAACTAAAGTACCGCTTTTAATTTGACTAGACTAGGTACCTGACTAGTAAATAGTACAACACTCATGGAATGTTTAATAAAACTGCCAACGGATGGGGGGTTGTTCGTCCGCTTCCTCGTCGGTAAGCGAGGAGGAGGATGGATCTGTTAAGATTACCGTTATAACTGTTATAACTGTTTTTATTAATTCACGGACATCCGTCTATCTCTGATTAGGCGGATGGTTAGAGAGTATCTATAGAATTGTTAGGGTTTATCTTTTGCTGCAATTGCGTCACCCCAGGTTGTGTCCCCTTTAGAGGCATAAAGACTTGCTGAGTACCCCTAGGGTCTCACACGATAAATTGTTTGATTCAGATGAACAGGTAAGCTCGCAAGATGGATATTGGGCTGAGGAGACGGACGATGTGGGCAACGATCATTCGGTGTAGAGATTCCGGGAACGGGGATCCGTGAGATCTGTGGGCGGGATGTGCTTATTTATGGGGCATCTTATGCCGATTTGCTTCTTATCCGTACTCGGATTTTGTCTTCCGCTTCCGCCTGATACTCTGATGTTTGATGTATGAGGAGATATCCTAAACTATTATATCTATCTAGGATATTTGGATCTTGCCGTATGGCATTGCTATATTTCCTTTCTTTTTAGATGGAATGGCTCTGATGTACTATTGTATGGTGGCTTGCATACATACTCATTTGTGTATGTAGTTGATCCCTTCGCCTGCCGATTACGCCGCCCGTTCTTGTCCCGATGTTTGGAAATGGTTGGGACGGCCGAAAGGTCTACCTGTGAGTGGCATTTGGGCCCCACCGTACTATTTCAACCATTTCTGCTCATCCAGGCTTGTAACTAGGAGCGTAATTCACCGAGGTAGTTACAATTTCATCAATGGGATGCGGCGGATCTTGGTGGAAGGTAGCACAGGGGTGTCCCTGGTCGACGTGCCACCGTGACATGTGCCTTGCTGCTTGCAGTGGGCGTATTCATTGACTCACAAAGCCTCATTGGCAATGGTGCTCCGTTGGATCCGGTAATGGTGGAGGATCGGCGTCTATACCAATGCACGTCTAGGTGGCGTTGATGTTTGGCGGCGGACGTTGGCTTTGGTAAGTGCAGAAAATCCTAGGGATAGTTCTCTGCAAAGTTTCCAGGATATTTGTTTTCTCCTGTTTTGTCTGTTAGTTTCCATGTTTGAGTTACTCATGTAACTTGATTTTCTATTAATTAAATATGTGGTTCCTCTCAAAAATAGTATTATTCCTCTAAAGGTATTCACACGTTTAGTGATCTTGTCCCGGCAGAGCTTCGCCATCCAGGGGTCGACAATGCTAGAGTAGTAGAGAAGCTTTCGCAGCTCGTATGTCGACATGAAGATATTAGAGGGAGGGGGCATCCAAAGGACTTTTTGGGATGGTTTGGAGGCTGCCGCTCCTTCCCTTTATATAGGAGGAGAGGAGGAGTGGGAGGAGGCTTGGCGCGCCAGGATTTCTCACTGGCCGCTGCCCCCTCCCTAGATACCCTAGGATCTCCTCCACCATTGCTTGATCTCCTCATTATATATAATATCATAGCCTACATCAAATAATAGATATGGTATCTTTCTATAATGACTAAATCAAATCAAATCTCAATCAATGGTTATGCTTAGAACTTTCCTAAATCGATCTCACCATTTTAGGAATGTGTGGAGCAAACATGGGAGTTCCACACCACAAATGATGGTCCTAGAAGCTCTATGCGCCACCCTAGGTGGACCATGGGTATCCCAGGCCCCAACACCTACTGGGGCTACGCTCTAGTACTCGTTTCTCACTCGGAACCATTCTGCAATTCAGAAATCTTTTAGTTTTTTCTGAAGATTTCGCCCGATGAGCCAGAACAATTCGGAGGCATCTCTCACATACATAAATTATCTACACACTCTACATAACAAGACCCCTTAAACGTGTGACCCCACAGGTTCAGTGTTATATACTCATGTTCGTAGAACTCCTTCTGGACAATAATCAATAGTGCGATCTGGGCACACCCATATTGCTTCCGACGCAACCACGAAGTAATCGAACAAACCTATTCATGTAATGTACTATCATTTTGCATCACGATAGATGATAATCTTGAGGTAAGACAATTTGGTATCCTCATAATACAACTCTTGATTACTATACCATGTTGACCCCTTTATATTGGTTTATCGTTCTTCTGCTTGTTCGTATATTCTGTTACCGGTGAGTATCATTACCCTGTGTCTAGCTAGACATAATGGTGATACCGTAATATCGAGAAGGGCCTGAGAATATCTCTCCAATGACGGAGGTGCAAATCCCATCTCGGACTACCTTGTGCCTAGTCATAGTTTCCAACATATGAGAAGGCACCCTTTATGATCACCCAGTTAAATAAGATGTTGAGATGCAATCAGGACAAGCCTTCCACTATGAAGGATAACTAATATCCTCATGGTCAAAGGACAAAGTAATATGACAACAACGATGTACCAACAACAAAATGACGACGTTTATTTTTCAGAAGATTGCTTTGACTTGGGTTGGTTCATCATCCTTGTTAAGTCATAAGAATATGCTCACATTATCAAATGATATCCTCATTACAATAACTATTCCACAATCTATGAACCTTGATCATCTTTGACAATGACTTAGACTTTTCCATGAGAAAAGGAACAGTTGATGCTTATATCTTTGCATGTGCTAAAACGTTTTCATTTGATTCTCACAATTAAGACACATAGAAGTTATAGCATAAATAATAAAATGCAATTATGAACAAGGGATAGCAATAAATATTTATTTGTCTCTAAGGCATATTCTCAACATGGGACATGTTGGTGTTTCGATTTACATGGTGAAGACATAGGCGGATAATATCATGGCGGCTGGGGTTTGAGGCAATGAGGACTTTTCTTGATTACTTGTGACTCGTAGCAGCGGCATCACCTAGTGAGTCGGCAACATATGAGGATAGACTCTTTTTAGGCTAAACACCTAAGGTCTGAATTTAATTGGTTGTGGCTACCAATGGCCTGCTTGTTGAACACATTGTTTCAAGAGCGGGGCTTACTTCATGGTGAAAACTTAACATCTATGATCGGGCGATGATGGATCTTGTACACCGTTTCCTTGTTGGAAGGTGTCGTTTTTTTTGGAGAATTTGAACTTTGGGTGTTGTCTGGGCCGCAGTTTGTGCTGCAGCTACAAGAAATTGATTAGTGTGGCGGGATCTTCTGCTTTTTTTCTTCCTTTTGTTTTTATCTGTGTATATCCATAATATCTTTAGGACATTTTGTTGTTGCATTGGATGGATGGTTGGAATTGGACCTCCGCAATATTAATATATTCCATTTGCTAAAAGAGAAAAATTTAGCGCCGGGTGTGAGGCATGCGATAGGGCTATGGCGTGGAAGGGCTAAAGAGGCAGTCGTGTGAACATACAATTGAGCCAGTTCCAATCAGAAAGCCCATGGGGTGTCAACGGAAGGGTTTCATCGTCCGACCAACGACTAGCGCAGGTAGACAATTATGGAGGCAAAAGAAAGCGCCAAGCATACCAAATAGGTAAACCGGAAATCCAATTCTTTTCACGGGTGCAAATGAACCCACTGTTTGAAAACATGTTTTGAAATGTTAAGAATTTAGAAAAAAAAAAAATGCATGTATATCCGGACATTCTATGGCACACGTTTTTGGGAAAAAACATTTTCTTATTTTCTCCTGTAAAATAGACAAATTCGGATCCTCTAATATTATTATTCTTGGATACTTTTTTTACACAAGTCACATAAATTCTTTTGTCGTGAAAACTTTTGTGCAAACACAAAGTGTACGAATTTTCTTCCAGAATTTTTCGACATTTTAAAATTTTTATTTTATGTATTTTTCACAATACGTTACCAGGATGTGCCCTTAGCCGTTTGGACCTATATATGCTCATGCTCCTAAGTCCGGATCAAACTCGATAGCTGCATCATGTGGGTGATGTCGTGGTCTTCATTGTCAAACTAATCTAGGTCAACGGCGAGCTTGACCCATGATCTGCCGGCGCCCGGTCCTGCAGCAGTCATGATAATAACCAGATCCGGTACGTGTATAAACGTAAGACCGAATTCCGAGTCCGACTTTCGCTCTTGTCGAACTTTCCTCGCAAGCTTTTATATATATACACGCGCACACGCAGCAAACTTGTCCAGACCAGGTAGCCATGGAACCGGAACCGGAGGTCATGTTTATAGACTACTACTGGTTCGGACTCCGGCCTGCCGGCAGTAACCGGCGGACAGGCCTGCTCATCGTCGACCGCACGGGGGTATACTCCACGGCACGCGGCCGATACATCCGCAAGAGGCGCTACCACCGTTACCGGGCCATGACCATGGACCTCGCCCCGCTCGTGAAAGGCTACCGCTCGCTGTAAAAGCTCGGAATGAACGACGAGGGAGCAAGGAAGGAGATCACGCAGTCGAAGCACAGGGTCATGGACGCGTACTGGGACGCCGCGCCAGAAAAGCGCAAGGCGATAGCCATCGAAAGGTACTTCAGGGCGCGGTACAAGCACGGGATGCTGTTGCTGCGGCTGGCGTGCGAGGGCGCCGTGGTGATCTGGGCCGGCCTGCTGCCCTTGTTGCCGCTGATGCTGCTCGGGAGGTTCGAGCTCGCCTTCTACATCATCCTGCTGCTGCTGGCCTTCTGCTTGGTCTCGTGGTTTGCGGTGGTGGTCACCGAGCGACTGGTCACGGCTCGGTGGAAACTCTCCCGCTCGCAGATTTACAACCTGCTAGAATTTGAGTTGAGAAGCTGACAATATATGTACTAGTAGCAGTTTATTTCATTTTGATCCATGCACATGTACTCCGAATTTGCAACATCAATATCGACACCTTGATTTATAGTACTGATAGAATACGTGTTGTACACGTGTGTTTATGTACGTGTTAGAGTCTTACTTGTATTTACCTAACACATGTATTTGTAACATTGATCTGACTATATAATGAGAAGAGATACCACAAGCATTGTAAGCCGCGTGACCTACTCCTACCATATTCGCTTCTTGTTATGGTATCAGAGCCTCACGAGCTCCTGACCTAAATAAACTACCGCGGCCGCGGTCCCTATCACTGCCGCCGCCATCTCCCTCGCGCCGCACTCTTCCGGCGGCCACCTCCACCACAATCTGCACCGTGCCCGCCATGACGAGTCAGTTCCTTCCGGGCTAGTCAATCTTCTTCACTGCTCCGCTCACCACCTCATCATCGAGCGCTGCCTTCCCAGTCAGGATGTAAACGGCAGCGGCGCCCAGCAAACTCGCATACGCTGTGCGCAAAAAAAAGTCTATATGGCGCATGTGGCAGACCGCTAAACTTAGATGCGTATGCGGGGGAATCCACCAAACCCAGCGGCGCCAGCGGCGAAGCTGCTCTTGCTTGCTTCCCCTGGCGCTCCCTGCTTTCCATCCACGCCTCCTCCTCCCTAGTAATTCTTGTAGGATCTCTGCTCCATGTCACTTAGGACGTCCTTGATCATATCTTCCTCAAGCTCTGCCTCTAACACAGAAGAATTCATCAAGTAATTTTTTATGGTGGTTGTCACGACGTGGCCCTGTGGGCATCCTCCGGTTCCTAACTGAGACTGCTCCCTCCTCGCTGATCAAGATTGCTTTCTAACAGAATCCTAGATGCTAGCTAACAACATGCAGATAAGCCTGAACATTGACGGTAGCCGGTAGATTGAGATTATCTAAACAGCAGGAGACCAACGTGCACAACAACACTACCAGAAATCAGTGATTTCCCCACGATCAAGTACCCACAGGAAAATATAAATCACCGTCAGGATAATATTCCCCGTCGGCTGGTCGACAGGAAAATTCCGTCGGGACAATTCCGACAGGGAAAAGAAGAATGCCTGTCGGTTGGCTGACAGGAAAAAATTTCCTGACGGTTCTTCCTGTCGATGGCTCACAGGAAATTTTCTGGCCTGTCAGGTTTAGCAACTTGCTTTCTGTGTCACTTAACCCACAGGAAAATGCCGCCAGAAAAAGTCTTTTCACACATGACACTGGACAGCTCACAGGAATATAGCTGTACGGCCAGGAAAATAAATATGAGCATAATCAGAATTCTTACAAAATTATTTAGTAAGTATACATTCAAGTCAATGGCCCACTTCATATTCCAATACATACTTCGAGAACAAGTCCATAAATAACAATGCACTAAAGGTTGATGATTGTAATGTACATACTTCCCAAAAGCAAGTATAACAATGACACACAAACATGTCATATGGTACCACCACTCTAGTTTGCATCCACCACATTGCACATGACAGTGCAATGTAACAACAAAATACATGAATTTCAAAGTCAAACATGTTCATGATCAGAAGCATCACCTACATACATAACTTTACTATTTGAAGTGTCAATAAGTAGTTGAAGTGCAAGTACACTAGTCGGATCCTCCTCTGGAAGCATAGTTACTATCACCATCTTGGTTGTAGCTATCACCACCAATATTCTCACCATCATTGCTACGTCCACTGTTTCCATGATCAACAAGGTCGTCCATAGCAGAATCCTCCAAGCGAGTGTTCCCCTACAAAGTCATGTGCATCGTGTAATGAACTTAATGTATAGTTCATGCACTAGTAAGCAAAACTAGAATAGCTTAATGTCAAACATGGGAAAACATTTATGTGTTGGTATGTATGCTGACCTGAGTATGAGCTTGGGTTTGACCTTGCTGGAACCATTCTGGTAGGTCTCTTCCCATCTCAGCAAAAATCATCTGCAGGAAGAAAGCATATTAAACTGAATATACGGTGCAACATATTTTTTTAATTTATAGCTAGACCTATAATAAATAAACTTATCATTACCCTGAACATTTGGTCATGCATTTCTGTTTTCCTTGTTAAAATCTCATTTGTATGACGTAACTGTTGATTCTCTTGGATGACATTACGGTAAGCAACAGAACTTGAGGGCTTCAAATTTGTTGCCCGTGCAGCAGAGATAATGTGGGCTTTCTTCACGGCACCAGTAGCAATTGATAAGCGCCCATGGGGCATGCCACCCGATGTGTTGTACAAGACACTTTCATCCAAATCAATGGCTTGCCAATCCTCTGGATGTGCTTGCTTAAGACCATCGGAATACGCATCCTATAATAGCAACACTTAGTTAGTTTCCACATAATTAATGAGCTAACACAAAAATAAGAGAAGCGGGAATCACATACAAGTCGTTTTTGTGCTTTCTCGCTGCTGATTGCACCACTACAGCCATTTTCATCAAGATTTTTCATACCAGATTTCATTACAGCATATGTGTTCATTATGGTAGCCTTCTCTGGTCCAAACTTATGTTCCTACATGTGCAATATATAGTGAATGAAACAATGTCAAAGATACATTATAGATTGAGTGAAATATACAATAAGTTCATGTCTTACCAAATACTGCCTTGTTTCTGTGAGCTATAGTGCAACTATAGTAGAACCTAAATCTTTGAGCTACAAAATAGAACGAAGCTATTTTTTTTTGCATCAATGCATTGTGAAAACAAAATAATCAATATGGTCAAAATGCAAAAGGTCCTAGTTATCTGAAAGAAAAGTATGGCTTATATTTTCACCTAAAACGAATTGTTTGGACTGCTGCAGCCTGGCCACCCATCCAGATCTTTCCTTTTCTTTTAGACTAATCCATCCATGCATGAATTAGCTAGGTCCTACACCGTACATCACATCACATCAAGTATGGCTTTACATAGAGCGCATCTGATCTTAGTTAACGAGCTACAAGCCAGAACCAATCAATACAAAAACTAGAAGGGTGCCTTAGCTATACGGTAGGAAGAACTGTATGAATGTCCTGTGGAAGTATAAAGTAATACAGTAGACATAATTGTAAGAAAATACAAAAATTTACCAATAATATCTAAGAGGAGTTGGCGGTTGCTGTGAACGTTGACTGAGAGGAACTGGGCGTCGGCCGCGAACAGATCTGGTGTTTGGGGCAGGGGATGCACGCGCAGCGCTCTCTGATGGAGGTGGAGGTAAAAGGAGAAGGGAGTTCGGGGAAGGCGGCAGCGGTGTAGGTCAGATGAGAGGAGCGGTGGACGCGGGGCTCGCGGACGGAGCTGGAGCAGGCGGTGGTGGAGGTCGGGGATACGAGAGTGGCGGAGCTACAGGTCGGCGATGGGTGGTGTACGCACAGGGATGGTGTGGCAGTCGGCGATGGAGGAAGGACGAGATGGGAGGCCGGCGGCGCTAGAACGAGGAGGCTGCAGAGGTTGCGGTGGTCGGCAATGGCGAGGAGCTGAGGGCGGCGGCTGTGAGTATGTGGGGAAGACAAAGAAATGGGAATTTTTTTCTAGGGCGTTGGCACATGTGATCTATACTTTTCTTTTCTCCCGTGGGCCAGCCCACACAGGAAAATAGAAGATGTGGCACGAATGCTCCAGAATCGGCGCGGAGATGGAAAATATTCGGCGCGAAATTGTCCGTCGCGGGAAGGGGGTGTCGGTTAGGCGGAAATATTTTCCTGTGAGCCGAAGGACACACAGGGAAATTTATTATCATGGCGGTTCTGTCAACCCCATAGGGAAATGAAGCATTTTCCTGGCGTCCTGTCTTCCGTCAGGATTACGTATATTTCTGGGGGCACTTCGGGCCTCACAGAAAAATAGGCAGCCGAGAGGAAAATACTGGTTTCTGGTAAGGACAACGGGGGGAGTGGCGAGCGTCAAGGCGCCAGAGAGAGCGTCGCGGCGGACGCGGGACCGTTTAACCGCACAGAGCCGTTGGACAAATTAAGCGGCTGCCGCAAAACACGGTAAACTAAAATGCGGCGGAAGCGCCAGTTCCCGCATCGCCCAGCGAGTGCGCCACTTACATCTCTAATTATATAAATATAACCATAACGCGAATAATCATTCGTGAATGTTATGAAAGAATCATATCCATCCACAGATGTCACAGGAAACGGACCGCATATATCCGTATGAATTATTTGTAAGATTCATGTGCTTCTTTTGGCGTCCTTTTTAATGTTCTTTACAAACTTTCCTTTAATGCAATCAATGCATTGCTCTAAATTTGAAAATTCTAAAGACGGTAGAATTCATTCTTTTACTAAGCGTTCTATTCTCCCCCTCGAAATATGGCCTAAACGACAGTACCATAATTTCGAATAGACATCATCAATTCTTTTCCTTTTATTCTTTCCATTCAGGGATGAGGAGGCATTCTCATTCTCAGCGCTTAATACATACATATTCTCACAAAGTGATAACAAATAAAGCTTGTCTTATCTGAAGGCAAGACCAACAATCTCATTATTACGCTTGATTTTATATTGTCCATCACCAAAATGGCAAGCAAAACCATCATCATCTAAGCGCGATACACTTATTAAGTTTCGATGCAAAGAGGGTACATAAAGTGCATGTACTAGTAAAAGTACAAAGCCATTTGATAATTCTAATGGGAGATCTCCAATAGCTTCGACTTCAGCTTAGACGCTATTTACCACTTTAATTCTTCTTTCTCCTCTTTGCAGGGTCCTTCTCATACGGAATCCCTGTAATGAATTTGCAACATGGACAGTCGCACCTGAGTCAATCCACCAAGTAGATTTTGCATAACTTAAAAATAGTGATTCATCAATAAAAGTAATTAAATTCTCACCTTTCTTGCACAGATGCTTTAGGAAGCTCACACGGTCACTCATGTAGTGACCATTTTCCTTGCACCACCTGCAGGTGTCCTTGTCCACTTCCTGTTGTCGGTGATCATCATTCTTTCCATGCGGCTTAGAAGGAGGGGATGCCCCTGAGGTTTCCCTTGTGGCCTGGAACCCTGAAAGTTCCTTTTCTTGGTTGGGCTCAGGTAGTTCACAGAATCACCAGATTGTCCCTTGAGCCTCTCTTCTTCTTGTGCGCACATGGCCATCATCTTCTCAATGCCCCACTTTTCTGGCTGTGCGTTGTAGTTCACAGCAAAAGTCTCAAATTGGTTTGGCAGTGAGGCAAAGATCAGATGAATAATGAACTCGACTGGGAGCTCCATGGCCATGGGCTTAAGCTTGGAAGACATGTTGCTCATTCGCAATATGTGGTCCCTTACTCCACCACCAGTGTATCTTGTAGTAACAAGTTTCTTAATGAGAGAGCTTGCATAGGCCTTTGAAGACCCAGCAAACTGACTCTTTACCTTCTTCAGGTACTCACTGGCAGTGCTACACTCTGGGATTGCTCCCCTTATTGCTTCCATAATGAAGCTCTTAATGACCATCAAGCACTTTATGTTGGATGAGTCCCACTTTGCACGATCAAGGTCGTACTTCATTCTTATTGGTCCATGGTCATGGACCCTTTTGTTGAAGTCATCTTCACTTTCTTTTTCGCTCCTCACGGGGTCCTCAGGTTCTTTGGGACAGGTCTCAATCAGTGCCATGTCGAGGTCAAGCAAAGCAAGCCCCATCTCAACCTTCTCTCGCCATGAGTCGTAGTTCCCTCTATTGAGGGGCTCAATAGCCGAGATGAAACTCATGGAATTGCCTGAAAACAAAATATCATCGAAACGAGTTAATTTAACGTTGGTCAAATTAAAACATGAAACTTCTCAATATTAATTCTACATCACCGTTGGGCAGAAATAGAACTAATAG
Source organism: Avena sativa (assembly GCA_916181665.1). Taxonomy (NCBI): domain Eukaryota; kingdom Viridiplantae; phylum Streptophyta; class Magnoliopsida; order Poales; family Poaceae; genus Avena; species Avena sativa. The sequence goes on along the minus strand of OV702292.1, from coordinate 532,692,563 downwards.
TGATGAAATTTACTATCTATAGTGAAAATCTTACTAACAACGTTGGTCATCAAATAAGATCATCACTTTATTGAATTTAAGCAATTAATTTTAACTGTTTGCAGCGGAAAAAACTTGAATAAAAACATCAACTTTATAATTTACAGAAACTTTACCATTACTTTATTATTTTTCTACACAAAATTTCGTTGGAAACTTTTGCTATAGAAAAAACTGTGCAAAAAACATTAAAAACAGACAAATAAAATGCCCAAAAAGCTTCTGTAAATAAAAACTAGGCGAACTGTACTGGGCGGAAATTAATCGGCCCAAAAAGACTATGCGTCGCGTACTGCAGTCCGCAGCTTGCTGCGGCCCGCCTTCAGCCCACAGCCGACCGCGACCTTCCCTCTATCACCCGCGCGCCCGTCGCCAGTGATGCGCAGCCGCGGCCCATGGCCTAGCCGCGCGGCTCGCTTGGCCCGGCGCTGCCAGCGACCGCCCGATCATGACCGTTCGTTTTACTTGACCTAGATCAGACGGCGTCGCGTGACTCTCGTGATATCAAAACGGCGGCGCCACTCTCAGCTGGAAAAAACCATAGCTCATTCTGTCCTCACTCCCCACGCGAGCACCCGCTCTCTGGCGGCGCCGCTTCTGTCTGCGAGCGATGCGAGGCGGCCGCGCCGCCCGGTGCAGTGCTAGCGGCGAGCCACTCCCTCTCTGCTTTCTTTCTCCAGCCTCGTTCACTCCCCCACCACCCCGCGCATCCACAGCGAGATGAGAGAGGAGGAATGGCGGCGTCCCCCTGCCCCTCTTGCCGGTTGTTCTTTCACCGGAGGGTGGATGCACCACCGTCAAGCGGCGTAGCGGCGGCGCCCCTTACCGGCGCACAGTGGCGGCCGGTGGCCCACTTCCCCCTTGGTTTTTCTCTATTTGAATTCGGATTCGGGGAATAAAAAGGGTAAAAACATGGGCTTTCTCTGCGGAAATTTGAGCTTCTTCCCTTTCCCCCTCCTACTTGGTTCTTCCCGAAAATATTCTGTTGGTTCTTGGGGTTGGGGATACGGGCTAGGGTTTGGGTTCTTCTTCCCGATGCCTCGGCTTACCAATGTGCATCGGGATCGAGAGGAACGACGCGGCCTTATGGCGGCACTTGTGTAAACCCTAGCCCCTTTCTTTTCTTTTGGATTTCTTGTACTACCTCGACTAGATCAACAACCCTAGGTTGCTCTGATACCATTGTTAGTATTTATTAGGATCTCTAGGTGTTGATCTAGCGAGTACTAGGCTTGTACTTAGGAAAAAGTGGATTAGCTAGTGGGATCTAGATGGGAACGACTAGGAGAAGAGGGATAGCATACCGTCGGTCTTCATTGTCTAGGATGAGGTCGACATGGGGGCGATAGAGTGGTGGCGGCGGTGTGGTGGCACTTCCCGCTGCTGCAGCGCTAGCCTAGTCGGAGGCTCTAGGGTTTTGTGTTGTGCGGTGGGCGAGTCGGCAGACGAACCTTGGGGTTCATGCCTTGGGACCCCACCTCTTTATATGCGTTGCGCGACGGAGGCCCACCAACGACGGTGACATTGGGCGCCCCCGATCAGGGCACGAGACCGAGTCGGTCACCCGTTGGGGTGACAGTGGAGATCTATCTAACAGCTGCCGCAAAACACGGTAAACTAAAATGCGGCGGAAGCGCCCGTTCCCGCATCGTCCAGCGAGCGCGCCACTTACATCCTGACTTCCCAGTCCCGTGCGTGGGATATCAGCAGTATGCGGGGTACCAGCAGTCCAATTTCTCACCAGGCATGGACGCGCAGCAGTTCAGTTCTCCGCCTGGCATACACACGGGTTATCAGGCCACGCAGCAGCCCGGTTTTCCGCCAGGCATGAACGTGGGACACGAGGCCATGTCGGGCGTTGCTCCTGGACTCCTGCCGCAGTTCACTGGGCTACCTCCGGTCATCAATATCAACTTATCGATCACAATTCGCCTGATGAGTGAGAATTATCTCATATGGAGGGCTCAGGTTGGCCCTCTTCCTTGGAGCCAGCTCCTGATGGGCTATGTCGATGGATCGTCGGTATGTCCGGCCGCTCACACCATCGTTGATCATGGCGGCGTCATGGTGCCGCAGCCTAACCCTCTACATCAACATTGGGTTCAGCAGGACCAGGCCATCCTCTCGGCCTTCGTCTCTTCTATGACGGAGGGTGTCGTCAGCATGGTTATGTTTACTGCCATTTCTCGAGAGGCATGGGAGACCCTCGCTGGTGCTTTCGCCGCCACCACTGTTTCTTGCTCCACCGGAATTTGCCAACAGATGGCTGGACTCAAGAAAGGGACATGACCGTGACGACCTATTTTCACAAGATGAAGGCCCTCTCTGATGAACTGATGAGCACCGGCCAGCCCCTTCACGACATAGAGTTCATTTCCTATCTCCTTGCTGGTCTCGTGAATGGCATGCTCGCCTCAGCTCTGTGCTTGGCTCACTAGGATTCTCACCGTCAGCTACTGATACATCACTATTCATTCTTCAGCGTCCAGATCTCACTATTTACTGACTAGTATATATTGATGATATCATTGTCATCAGCTCGACTGCGTCAGCCATTTCCAGATTAATTGCTGAGTTGGGTCTAAATTCTCTGTCAAAGATCTTGGTGTTTTGCATTATTTTCTGGGGATTGAGGTGCATTCACCGTCATCTGGTAGTCTTCTTCTCCGACAACGCAAGTATGCGCTTGAGTGTAACATCCCAAAACTTTAATCCAAGTGATCAAGATCAAAACCACCCAATTTAGGGTTAACAAAAACTTTTTCTCATTTAGAAGAATTAAGCATACATATGTGTGTTGCATTAAATAGGAGTTGTTTTGAGATGCCATGCTTGTTTGTTCTAATGGGTGTAAAATGATTCTAAAATGAATGCCACATCATCTAGATCATTTCCAAACAAAATCCAAAGAAAAAGAAATCAAATACAATTAATAATGGAAATGGTCACTTTTGCCATTTTAATCAACTAGGACACTTTGGGTGTTTCTAGAACTCAATTTCAAATAGAAACAATTGTGGATCTTTGCACCCCTTGCTAGTACAAGTTAATAGGTACCAAGGCCCACTTTGTGATCTCCCAAAAACATTTAAACTCTAATTTTAAATGACATTTGAAAATAAAATATATCTCATATGTCTAGATCACCCTTTTTCAAAAACCACTCAAATGAATTCAATTTGACAAATCCTCGCAAGCAGAGATGCTTAAGCATGTGACAAACCACTCCACCAAAAATCTCTGAAAAATTCAAAAGTTTTCTTCATGCGGCCATTTGGTCGAACACTTGGCATGCACTAATCACACTCTAGTTTAGCCTCACTGTTTCTACAGGGATTTGCCACCCATTTGACCCCAATTCACTCCCTATGTCCCTCTTTGATCTAACCAAGCCTTAATCATCCCACCCCTAGTCCCTAGCAGCAGTGTACCGCCACCCCGAGGCCATGCTCACCGGTCAACCATGCACATGCCGTAGGAGACCACCAGCCCCTCTCCGCTGCTCCAGGAAGGAAGGCGTGACCTCACCGCCATCCACGGTCCACCCCACGACCACTGCTAACCCCTAGACCACGGAGGCCAAGCCCCGCACTAAGTCTCTGCGCCGCGCCAGCGCACGCCAGAGCGTCGTCACCGCCAGCATGCCACACGCCGCGCCTCGACCCCTGACTGCACGCGCCGCTCCGCCTTGACCACCTCACCCTGCCAGACACGCCCGTACCCCGCCGCTCGACCCACAGCCGCTGGGAACCACATCGAGCACCGCCTCTGTCTCTCAGAGCGCGAGATGCTCCCGACCGCTATCCACCGCCCCTAGCACCACCATTACACCCTAGATGACTGCCAGGGAACCACCCACGGTCCGCCTACCTCACCCACGCTGATAGCCCCCTGTGTCGTCGTCACCGACGAGCTCCGCCCACACCTCTCTGCCACCTCGCTGGGCCTATATAAGGGAGCCTCCCCAGCACAAATTCTTCACACCTTCACACTCCCCTCTCTCCACTGATCCTTCCCCACCTCTCGCCGGAGCCGCTAGAGCAGCCAGCCGCCGGAATTTCGCCGGAGACAGCCGCAGCAGAGGAGGAGACGCCCCCGTCGATTTCGTCCACCCCCGGAGCTGTCACGACTTCGCCTGAGCCTGCCGTCGTCTCCTCGTTCATTTGCCCGCCTCTCCGCACTTGCTGGAGCCCTGGTATGCCCCCACTGCACCCCCACCGAGCCGTTAGGGCTCCACCTCGCCAGCGACAAGTCCGTCACCGACGATAAGCCCCAGCCGTAGATGCTAGCTCTAATCCTACGGTCCACAATGCCCCGTACCGTTTCGCGTTTAATGAGCCACTAACAGGCGGGACCCCCCTCTTAGCAGTCCTCAGCGCCGCAGAGTGAAACTGGGTCGGCTCGTTAGTATTTCTGCGCAAGCCCGTAGATCCAAATTTATATTTTTCCTTTTTAGCTAAAACTTAGTTCTGTCCCTTAGTTTGAAAATCAATTCAGGGAGTTCTACAAATCCAAATTGGGTGATTCTAATTTTGTTGGAAAGATAATAAAAATCTATATCCAAGCCCGTTGAATTTAAATCATTTAGAGTTATAGATCTTGCCTAGCTAAAATAACAAGACAAACGATTTTTCACATTCAAACATTTTTATAGAATCAGCCATAATAGCTTTTGAGTTGATTCCAACTCTCAAAAATCACATTTAACCATACCTATCTGAATATGTAATAATATTAAGGTTTGCATGCAGTGACTTTGGACTAGTACCAAAATAATGTTATATAGGCATTTCTAGTCACTTTAAATCATTAATTATTAAACTTAAACTTATTAAAATATGTTCCAACCTTTAAATCACATGCCCATGCATTAGAATATGTGGTGATAACATGTGTCCACATGATCCCATATTTTAATTGGAGAATATTAAATCTTAGTTAATTTCAATAAGTACAAATTACTTTTCTCAAATAAAATAAATGAAACTAGTTCATTAAACCTTGTGATGTTTGTGATGATACTAGATCATCAAATGTGTGCCTTAGTTTGCTAAGTAGACTAGTTAAGTATTGTTTGGTGATTGTGTATTCCGTATATATTTATAGACCATAGTACTGACCAAGTCTACGAGGAGGAGGAGTTCTACCCCGAGGAAGAAGAGGAAGGTGAAGATATCCAAGGGGATATTGACTCGTACCTCAACAATGATGATGACTATATGGAGGATGATGCCATGGACTTCTACACCGACGATGATGAATCCAACTTCATCGATGATGAGTAGATGCACTAGAGCACTATCGTAGGAGTGAGGAGTATCGGTCCCATTGTATCTTAGCTTGCAGAATGGTTCTTAAAACCATATGTTTTCCTTTGATGTTGTGGTGTGTGTGTGTCTGTATCGTGTGCTTTGCTTGGATGAATGAAAAGAAGTTAGTTGCAAAACCTGAGTCAAACTCAAAGTTTTAGCTTTGAAACCAAAACCAAAAATTGATCACTTTAGATGGGAATACTTGGTGAAAATGACTTGTGAAAACCTTGGAATGATGAGTCATTCTATTGATATGTTTTGACATGTGTTGAGAAACACAAATGGTTTATGATGATGATGAAAATGTTGAGGCATGAGCCTTAGCCCTTTTTAAAAGCTGATGGTTGGGTTCGGATGCGATACCATTCCAATTTTACCGTACAACCACAATACCTGAATTGGGTAAGGCTTAGCCGGAAGTTTATATCCATTAGTATTAGTTCTCTCGCGGGAGAGGTTTGAGCTGAGGCTACCTCTCAATGTTGTCCACCTGTGCAGTGCCCGGGATGACAGATGGTCATGGGTGGGAGGCCAAGCTCATAGGAGAGGTGCTTATACTAGAGTGTGTAAAGGAAAGGTTATGTTTGATTATCTGCATACTAAGTATGATGATTCAGGGTTATCCCTAACAGATGTATCGAATTTTGTGGTGAAAGTGTACCACCTCTGCAGAGTGTCAAACTATTCGAATAGCCGCGTCCGTGGTTATGGACAGTTGGAGTGGCCATACTGTTCGGTTGTCAGATGTTTTCAAAATGACTTATGAAATGAATTGTGACATGACTTCACCACAAGAGAGTTGTGACTATGACAACTAAGTTCCCACCTAGGTGTTTTCAAACTTATTTTTATCTTTCTTTGTTTCTGAACTCAGCTTAGGTTTCAAACTTAAGTTTACAAATAAGCTTAGAAATTAGCATTCCTACTAGAACTACTTTACTTATTAGTAATAGTTTGCGAGTACTTAAAGAGTACTCATGGCTTTTGTCCCTGGATATTCCTATGGCCAGACTATGAGGAGGACTACCCTGAAGGAGGATAGCAGGACGGCTACGACAACTAGGATCATCTCCCATCGTCAGCATTGCTTGTGACACTGAAGATGGACCCCACTGCTATGCTATTTATTCCGCTACTTGATTGTACTAAGACTGGATCATGAGATCCTTTATTTGTGTAAGACCTTATTATGGTTTGTAATGGATGATGTACTGTGATATCCAATCTGTTATGTCTCGCAAAAATGGTAATCCTGGGATTGTGATGTATGGCATAACAAGCATCTGGGATTAAAAATCCGGGTGTTGACAAGTTGGTATCAGAGCCATCCTGACCATAGGAGACCCTAGTTAGAATGGACGTCCGAACAAAAACTTGGTTTCAAAACCAAAGTGAGTATTTATGAAAACTATTTCCTCTCTTACCCTTGGGATTCTTTCTCTCAAAAAAAGACATGTTCCTCCAAATTCTTACCATACTACATAAAATTTTGACACACTTGATCACTTCACTAACTTTCTCATCCTAAATTCTTATTGATGGAAGTTCAGTACAGCAAGTTCTACTAGTTGGGCAATGGAGGCCAACTGATCTTCGAGAGGGATCTTGATTCACTATCTGAGTACTTGGAGCGTCCTCATCCGGAATTTCTTGGAGCTCAACTCAATGGTCCCCCAGGAGGAGATTTACAATGGATAGTAGTTGCTGATCTTCGAGGAAAGTTAGAAGCACCAATGTCCGAGAGGATTGAGTTGTCCGTGAGAGAGAACAACTGGCTAGATGGATTAGCTAGGGCAATGAATGAAGCTCTCGCTCGTCTTTGCGCATAGAGTGTCAACCTAATCCAAGGAACCCGCTTTGTTCACTATGCAAGGCGTGATTCCATGGGAATGCCTCTAGAGATGCCAAGTCACCCGGAGTTGAAGAGTCAAGTGGAGAACCTCGACTTCCTACTGTATGACAGACAGAAGGAATTGGACAATGCTAGAGATTTCGCCAACCACAACCTCGCCATTCTCGCCTAGAAGGCCCATACTTTCTCACTGCTAGTCAAGGATCGTCAGTCTCTTCATCGTCAACGTGCAAAGAAGGATCGCACCATCGACCGTCTTCACGAGAAGGTGGCCGACCTCGAGAAGAACATCAAGGAGCAAGAAGCTCAGCTTGCAGCAAAAGAAGAAGAAGAGGATAATTTCAACCACTACACCAACCAAGGCAAGCTAGCATTATACAAGTTAACCATGTAAGTGATTACTTGCAAGCCATCATTAACTATGCAAGCTAAACCTTGCAAGCTAGATAACCTAAGCAAGATGCAATAGGCATGCTTGGTGTTATACATTTTGACTATTACCTACCCCAAGTTTTACTTACAAGCTTTACTTGTTTTTACCTTACCAAAGTTTCTTACTTGTTTATAGATAGCATAAAGAGTCAAAAACTTGACCTATCTAGTTAGACTCAGATGTCATTCTATGGCATGAGATTGATCTTAGCATCCCACATTAGTGAACACTCTTAACTTAGTAGTTTAAAGACAAACCAAAAACTTGATCACTTTAGATGGGAATACTTGGTGAAAATGACTTGTGAAAACCTTGGAATGATGAGTCATTCTATTGAGATGTTTTGACATGTGTTGAGAAACACAAATGGTTTATGATGATGATGAAAATGTTGAGGCATGAGCCTTAGCCCTTTTATAAAAACTGATGGTTGGGTTCAGATGCTATACCATTCCAATTTTACCGTACAACCACAATACCTGAATTGGGTAAGGCTTAGCCAGAAGTTTATATGCATTACTATTAGGTCCCTCACAAAAGAGGTTTGAGCTGAGGCTACCTCTCAATGTTGTCCACCTATGTAGTGCCCAGGATGACAGATGGTCATGGCTGGGAGGCCAAGCTCATAGGAGAGGTGCTTATACTAGAGTGTGTAAAGGAAAGGTTATGTTTGATTATATGCATACTAAGTATGATGATTCAGGGTTATCCCTGACAGATATATCAAATTTTGTGGTGAAAGTGTACCACCTCTGCAGAGTGTCAAACTATTCGAATCGCGGCGTCCGCGGTTATGGACAGTTGGAGTGTCCATACTATTCTGTTGCCAGATGTTTTCAAAATGACTTATGAAATGAATTGTGACATGACTTGACCACAACACCGTTGTGACTATGACAACTAAGTTCCCACCTAGGTGTTTTCAAACTTATTTTTATCTTTCTTTGTTTCTAAACTCATCTTAGGTTTCAAACTTAACTTTACAAATAAGCTTAGAACTTAGCATTCCTACTAGAACTAGTTTACTTGTTAGTAATAGTTTGCGAGTACTTAAAGATTACTCATGGCTTTGTCCCTGGCTATTCCTATGGCCAGACTATGAGGAGGACTACCCTGAAGGAGGACAGCAGGACAGCTACGATAACTAGGATCATCTCCCATCGTCAGCATTGCCTGTGACATTGAAGATGGACCCCACCACTACGCTATTTATTCCGCTACTTGATTGTACTAAGACTGGATCATGCGATCCTTTATTTGTGTAAGACCTTATTAAGGTTTGTAATGGATGATGTACTGTGATATCCAATCTGTTATGTCTCACAAAAATGGTAATCATGGGATTGCGATGTATGGCATAACAGGCATCTGGGATTAAAAATCCGGGTGTTGACAAGTTGAACCTTAGAACTTTCCCTCTTACCCCTTTATCTACCTCAATCTTCAGATGAATCGTGGAAACCAAGGAGGGAGAAGCTCATCGCAAGACCCAATGCTGCAGATTCTGCAGACGCTCATTGCAGACCGTGAAGCTAGTAGGGAAGAGCACCAAGCTAATCTAGCAACACTGTAGCAGATCACCCAGATGGCTCACAACAATCAGAACCATGGAAATTAGGATCATCATGGATCCAAACTCAAAAACTTCCAGAATTCCAATCCCCCAATCTTTAGCAAGTCTGCAGACCCACTGGATGATGATGACTAGTTGCAGACAATGGAGAACAACTTAGAAGTCGCCGGAGTGGATGACAACGAGAAAGTTCTTTTTGCCACCCACTATTTTACAGGAGATGCAAGAGCATGGTGGAACAGCACCCGCACAATGAACCATGGTCAAGTGATGACATGGGAAGCCTTCAAGATCAAGTTCAGCCGCACCCACGTGCCGCAGGGTCTAGTCACCGGAATGAGAGATGAATTCAGAGAGTTAAAGCAAGGCAGAATGACTGTAGTGGAGTACCATGACAGATTCTTATGCCTCGCCAGGTATGCACCTGATGAGATCAACACGGAGGCCAAGAATAAGGGGAGATTCCTGAACGGACTGCATGATGAGATGCAGACTGTTCTCGTCAACATCCGTTTCGAGGATCTCGAAGAGCTAGTCGACTCTGCCATTCAGATGGAAGGGAAGATTAATCAAGCAAACGACAACCGCAAACGTCGGATGATGCACCAAGATGGATCCAACAGTCACCAGAAGTACCGTCCCAACCCGTCTGCCGGATATGCCCCGCAGAACAATCGACCCCCAATGTCTCGTCCAAGCTACCCCAATCGTAGCGGAGGAAATGTGAAGTCCGGAGGAAACAACAACCACCCCGGCAACTCCAGCAATTTCAACCGTGCACCTCCCAAGCACAACAACAACACTACACCTACAACTGGAAGCAATGCGGTGCCCGTGGCAGCAAAAGACAAGTCTCAAATTACTTGTTTCGAGTGTGGAGTGAAGGGTCACTACTCAAATAAGTGTCCCAAGAAGATTTCCGCCACTGCCAATATGAATGCCCCAGCTCAACAGTAGCGTCGTGTTCAACCTGGAAGAAGATTCGCCCCAGGGAACCCTCACAACCGCAATGGCCGTCTCTTCCACATGAACGCCGAAGAAGCCCAAGAAGCGCCAAATGTAGTGCTAGGTATGTTTTCTGTCAACTCAGTTTTAGCAAGAGTGTTGTTTGATTCTGGAGCATCGCACTCATTTGTCACCGAAGAATTTGCATGCACTAGTAAGATTCACCCAACCAACTTGAAGCATGTCATGATAGTTCAAATCCTCGGTTCAACTACAAAAGCTAGAAAAATTTGCAAAGTTGTACCTATCAGAATACATGGGATAAATTTTTATACCAACCTAATAGTACTTGGAACCAAAGGTTTGGAAGTAGTACTAGGATTGGATTGGATGTCAAAGCATAAAGGACTGATTGACTGTGCCAAGAAAGCCATCACCATGACCAGTAGCTCTGGAGTATCAGTAGAGCACATATCTAAAACCTTACCCCGTCAATTCAAGTGCAACAAGAGTCTAGCCCTACCCACCATAGACCAAGTCAGAGTAGTCTGTGAATACCTCGACGTATTCCCAGATGAATTGCCCGGTATGCCCCCGGATAGGGATATTGAGTTCATTATTGAATTAATCCCCGGAATCGGACCCATAGCTCAGAGACCCTATAGCTGATGGGTTCGTAGCATGGAAAACAAAAAATTTCTACCGCAAGAACGAACAAAACCTAGATCTAATCTAGATAAAAGCCAAGATCTAATCTATTAGACATGAGCAACAAGATAGATCTGTACTAACCCTCGTAGAACCGAAAGTGTTACGAGATTAGATCTCGGGGTTGATGTAGTCGATCACTTGCCGATCTCAAGATCGTGTGGACGATCCTTCCGGCGCCGCGTTCCGGCAGCGCTTCCGCAGTCGGTCACACGTGCAGAGTCGAAGCAGACCTTCGTCTCCCCGTTCCAGTGAGCAGCGGAGGTAGTAGATCTTCTCCACGGAATCCCAGCAGCACGACGGTGTGGTGGTGGTGGTGGAGTAGAGAATTCTGCAGGGCTTCGCCTAAGCCGGAGCAGAGCGAAGGAGGAGAAGAGAGGCGGCGGCTAGGGCTTGTTATGAGAGAGGGCTAGGGGTGGCGCCCCTCCCTTCTATTTAAAGGAGGGAGGCACGCCATGGGAGGGGGTGTCCTAGTAGGACTCCCCTCCCTCCTTGGTCGGCGGGTTGGGAAGGGGGAAGGAGTCCTCCTCCCCCACGAATCCGTGTCTTGCCCCACAAGGTTTCCTTGACCCTTTCTTGGTTTTGAAGCAAACACCAAGACCTCTTCTAGAACCTTCTAGAACATTCTGAAACCTTCTAGAATCTCCATACAAACACTCCGGAACATTTCCTAACTTAGAAAATGATCCCCAATATATGAATTTTATTCTCCGGACAATTCCGTATCTCCTCGTGATGTCCTGGATCCAATCCGAGACTCCGAACAACATTCGGTCTCCAACGCATATTCCATATCTACTTAAAACAACTTCGAACCTTAAGTGTGTCACCCTACGGTTCATGAATATGCAGACATGATAGAGACACATCTCCTATCAATAACCATCAGTGGGACCTAGAGATCCGTAAAGGCTCCCACATACTCAACGATGACTTCATGATCGATAGAACCATTAACATACGAAACCAATTCCCTTTTTCACGCGATATTCTACTTATCCGAGGTTTGATCGTCGGTATCTCCATACCTAGTTCTACCTCGTTACTGATAAGTACTCTTTACTCATTCCATATTATGTCATCCCTTGTGACCCAGTCACATGCTTGCAAGCTAACTAGATGACATTCTACCGGGAGGGCCTAGAGCATATCTATCCGTCATATGGTTGGACAAATCCTAATCTTGGTCCATGCGCTTCAACACATATTTTCAGAATACCCAATGACACCTTTATAACCACCCAGTTACGAAGCGGTGTTTGATGTCATCAAAGTACCCATCCGGTGATGGTGATTAACATAACTTCATGGTCGAAGGATTAGGTTACTATGCATTTGAAAGCTTACAGCAATACGAACTTAATGACTTGATCTTATGCTACGCTTACTATGGGTGTGTGTCCATCACATCATTCTCCTAATGATATAATCTTGTTATTAATGACATCCAATGTCCATGATCAGGAAACCATGATCATCATTTAATCAACAAGCTAGTTCCACAAGAGGCTTACTAGGGACTCTTTTATGTTTACAAAACACACATGTATTAGTGTTTCCTTATAATACAATTATAGCATGGTATGTAAACATTCATCATAAACACAAAGATATAATAATAACCACTTTTATTATTTCCTCTTGGGCATATCTCCAACAATAGCATGAACCCATCAGAGTTAGTAGAGTTGAAGAAGCAACTAGATGCTATGTTAGCAACATGCTTGATTCAACCAAGCACATCGCCATCGAGATCGCCCGTGTTATTCGTCGACAAGAAGGATGGAGGCAACCATTTGTGCATAGATTATAGGTAGCTGAATGACATCACAATCAAGAACAATTACCCTTTGCCAAAGATAGAGGATCTATTTGATCAGTTTACTGGTGCCAGAGTGTTCTCTAAAATCGATCTTAGGACTAGTTATCACCAACTTAAGATTCGAGCAACGGATATTCCAAAGACCGCCTTTACTACTCGTTATGGATTATACGAGTATACGGTCATGTCTTTTAGACTAACCAATGCCCCTGCTTATTTCATGAATCTCATGAATAAGATCTTTATGAATTTTCTAGATAAGTTTGTTGTTGTTTTTATCGATGATATGCTTATCTACTCCAAGTCAGAAGAAGAGCATGAGCAACATCTGAGAATCATCCTTGAAACCCTTAGAGAGCATCAGACTTTAGCTTCGCTACTGGTGAGAAAGTCTCATCATAGTCAACTCCTTGAATTTGTCGGAACCCTTTCGCGACAAGTCGAGCTTTATAGACAGTAACATTACCATCAGCATCTGTTTTTCTTTTGAAAATCCATTTGTTCTCGACAGCCTTACGGCCATCCGTTAAGTCCACCAAAGTCCATACTTGGTTTTCGTACATGGATCCCATTTCGGATTTCATGGCTTCTAGACATTTGTCGGAATCTGGGCTCACCATAGCTTCTTCATATGTCGCAGGGTCATCAGTGTTGTCCACCAACATGACGTTCAAGGCAGAGTCATACCAATCAGGAGTGGTACGAACCCTTGTTGACCTGCGAGGTTCAGTAGTAACTTCGTTTGAAGTTTCATGATCACCATCATTAGCTTCCTCTCCAGTTGGTGCAGGCGGCACAAAAACATCTTCCGGTGCTGCGCTACTCTCAACTCCGAGAGAAGGTTCAATAACCTCGTCGAGTTCTACTTTCCTTCCAGTCACTTCTTTCGAGAGAAACTCCTTCTCAAGAAAGGATCCATTCTTGGCAACGAAAACTTTGCCTTCGGATCTATGATAGAAGGTATACCCAATTGTTTCTTTAGGGTATCCTATGAAGACGCATTTTTCCGCTTTGGGTTCAAGCTTATCGGGTTGTAACTTCTTTACATACGCTTCGCAACCCCAAACTTTAAGGAACGACAACTTAGGTTTCTTACCAAACCACAATTCGTACGGTGTCGTTTCAACGGATTTAGATGGTGCCCTATTTAAAGTGAATGCGGCTGTCTCTAATGCATAGCCCCAAAATGATAGCGGTAAATCTGTAAGAGACATCATAGACCGAACCATATCTAAGAGTGTTCGATTACGACGTTCGGACACACCATTACGCTGTGGTGTTCCCGGCGGTGTCAACTGCGAAAGTATTCCACATTTCTTTAAATGCATGCCAAACTCATAACTTAGATATTCACCTCCGCAGTCAGAACGCAGAAACGTAATCTTCTTGTTACGATGATTTTCCACTTTACTTTGAAATTCCTTAAACTTCTCAAAAGTTTTGGACTTATGTTTCATAAATTAGACATACCCATATCTACTTAAGTCATCCGTGAAAGTGAGAACATAACGATATCCACCACGCGACGCTACTCATTGGACCGCACACATCGGTATGTATTATTTCCAATAAGTCCGTAGCTCGCTCCATTATTCCAGAGAATGGAGTCTTAGTCATTTTTCCCATTAGACATGCTTCGCATCTTTCAAGTGATTCAAAATCAAGTGATTCAAGAAGTCCATCAGAATGGAGTTTCTTCATACGCTTCACTCCAATGTGACCAAGACGATTGTGCCACATGTATGTAGAATTATCATTCAATTTTATTCGTTTAGCATCTATGTTGTGAACATGTGTATCACTACTATCGAGATTCAATAAGAATAAACCATTCATCTCAGGTGCATTACCATAAAAGATATTACTCATATAAATCGAACAACCTTTATTCTCAGACTTAAAAGAGTAACCGTCTTGCAATAAACAAGATCTAGATATAATGTTCATGCTTAACGCAGGCACCAAATAATAATTATTTAAATTTAAAACTAATCCCGAAGGTAGATGTAGAGGGAGCGTGCCGACGGCGATCACATCAACCTTGGAGCCATTTCCAACGCGCATCGTCACCTCGTCTCTTGCCAGTCTTCGTTTATTCCACAGCTCCTGTTTCGAGTTATAAATATGAGCAACCGAACCAGTATCAAATACCCAGGCACTACTACGACTACTAGTAAGATACACATCAATAACATGTATATTGAATATACCTTTCTTCTTGATGTTGCCGTTCTTCAGATCTGCCAGGTACTTGGGGCAGTTACGCTTCCAGTGACCAGCACCCTTGCAGTAGAAGCACTCAGTTTCAGGCTTAGGACCAGCCTTGGGCTTCTTAGCAGGTGCGGCAGCTTTCTTGCCGTCCTTCTTGAAGTTGCCCTTTTTCTTAGGCTTGCCCTGTTTCTTGAAATTGGTGGTCTTATTGACCATCAACGCTTGGTGCTCCTTCTTGATCTCCACTTCAGCAGTTTTCAGCATGGACGATAGTTCAGGCAACGTCTTGTTCATGCAGTGCATATTGTAGTTCATCACAAAGTTCTTATAACTCGATGGCAGTTATTGGAGGACATGGTGAATCCCTAACTCATTAGGAATCGTTATCCCCAACTCTTAGAGTTTCTTTGCGTGCCCAGACATGGTGAGCACGTGCTCGCTAACGAAGCTTCCCTCTTCCATCTTGCAGGTAAAGAACTTCTCGGAGGCCTCATAACTCTCCACGGCCGCGTGAGTCTCAAAAATGAGCTTGAGCTCCTTAATGATCTCGAATGGGTCGTGGTGCTCAAAACGCTTCTGGAGCTCCGTTTCTAAACCGTACAGGATGGCACACTGAACTGTGGAGTAATGATTTTTCCGAGTGGCGTAAACATTCTTTACGTCATCGGTGGCATCATCTGCAGGTGGGTCACCTAGCGGTGCTTCGAGCACATAGGTCATCTGACCAGCCCTGAGGACAATCTTTAGACCACGGAGCCAGTCTGTGAAGTTGCTTCCATTGTTCTTAAGCTTTTCTTTCTCTAGGAACGCATTGAAATTGATGGAGAGATTCTTCATAATCTACAACAAATTTGCAAGTAGTTTAGACTAAGTTTATGATAAATTGAGTTCTACTTTAATTCTTAAATTAACTAGGTGAACTCCCACTCAAAACAACATCCCTCACATTGTCTTAGTGATTACACGAACCAAGTCCACTACACCAAGTCCAACTTTCATGAGAGAAGATGTAGTTTCATCGGCGAACAATCTTCATGTTCATCATATCACTTATATGATTCATGATCTACCTTTCGGTATTCCGTGTTCCGAGACCATGTCTGTACATGCTAGGCTCGTCAAGATTAACCTTAGTTTCCGCATGTGCAAATCTGGCTTGCACCCGTTGTATGCACACGTAGAATCTATCACATCCGATCATCACGAGATGCTTCGAGACGACGAGTCTTAGCAACGGTGCCAACTAAGGACGAACACTTTATTACTTGAAATTTAGTGAGAGGGATCATCTTATAATGCTACCGTCGCGATCTAAGCAATACAAGATACATAAAGGATTAACATCACAGGCAATTCATAATTAGTGTGATATGATAAGGCCCTTTCTTCTTATGCCTTTGATCTCCATCTCCATCTCCAAATCACGGACATGATCTCCATCATCACCAGCATTGCGTCAAGGTCAGTGGCGCCGCTTCATGGTTGTCCATCATCACCAGCAACTATTACAACTACTTGGAATAAAGCTATTACAAGATGAATAGATACGCAGGTCTTAACAGAATTAAAGACAACCATTAGGCTCCTGCCGGTTGCCATCTTACAACAAGGATCATTGCATACATCAAATATAATCACAATAACATGATGGCCATATCACATCACAAAACCCCTGCAAAAACAAGTTAGACGCCTCTAATTTTCTTTGCAAGTTTTACGTGGTTTGGGGCTTTCGAATAAGAACGGATCTTACCTACGAAACTGAACCACAACGTTGATACAAGTGCTATCAAGTGCAAAGTGTAGATTGGATCTATACTATGATGGGAGAGACAGACACCCGCAAAGCCACTTGTGCAAAGCAAGTTACATGTCAAGCGTGGAGCAAGTCTCATGTGCGATGACATGTAAGGTTAGCCCGAGCCGCTTCATCCCACCATACCGCAAGATGCAAAGTACACAAAGCAAAAGACGCCACGAGCACCAATGCCAACAACATCATTGTGTTCTACTCGTGCAACAGATCTACGCATAGAGAAGGCTCTGATACCACTAATGGGTTCATAGCATGGAAAACAAAAAAATCTACCTTAAGAATGAACAAAACCTAGATCTAATCTAGATAAAAGCCAAGATCTAATCTATTAGACATGAGCAACGAGATAGATCTGTACTAACCCTCGTAGAACCGAAAGCGTTACGAGATTAGATCTCAGGGTTGATGTAGTCGATCACTTGCCGATCTCAAGATCGTGTGGACGATCCTTCCGGCGCCGCGTTTCGGCAGCGCTTCCGCAGTCGGTCACACGTGCGGAGTCGAAGCAGACCATCCTCTCCCTGTTCCAGTGAGCAGCGGAGGTAGTAGATCTTCTCCACAGAATCCCAGCAGCACGACGGTGTGGTGGTGGTGGTGGAGTAGAGAATTCTGCAGGGCTTCGCCTAAGCCGGAGCAGAGCGAAGGAGGAGAAGAGAGGCGGCGGCTAGGGCTTGTTATGAGAGAGGGCTAGAGGGTGGCGCCCCCTCCCTTCTATTTAAAGGAGGGAGGCGCGCCATGGGAGGGGGAGTCCTAGTAGGACTCCCCTCCCTCCTTGGCCGGCGGGTTGGGAAGGGGGGGAGGACTCCTCCTCCCCCACGAATCCGTGTCTTGCCCCACAAGGTTTCCTTGACCCTTTCTTGGTTTTCAAGCAAACAACAAGAACTCTTCTAGAACCTTCCAGAACATTCCGAAACCTTCTAGAATCTCCATACAAACACTCCGGAACATTTCCTAACTTAGAAAATGATCCCCAATATATGAATTTTATTCTTCGGACAATTCCGGATCTCCTCGTGATGTCCCGGATCCAATCCGAGACTCCGAACAACATTCGGTCTCCAACGCATATTCCATATCTACTTAAAACAACTTCGAACCTTAAGTGTGTCACCCTACGGTTCGTGAATATGCAGACATGATAGAGACACATCTCCTATCAATAACCATCAGTGGGACCTGGAGATCCGTAACGGCTCCCACATACTCAACGATGACTTCGTGATCGATAGAACCATTAACATACGAAACCAATTCCCTTTGTCACGCGATATTCTACTTATCCGAGGTTTGATCGTCGGTATCTCCATACCTAGTTCTACCTCGTTACTGATAAGTACTCTTTACTCGTTCCATGTTATGTCATCCCTTGTGACCCAGTCACATGCTTGCAAGCTAACTAGATGACATTCCACCGAGAGGGCCCAGAGCATATCTATCCATCATATGGATGGACAAATCCCAATCTTGGTCCATGCGCTTCAACACATACTTTCAGAATACCCAATGACACCTTTATAACCACCTAGTTATGAAGCGGTGTTTGATGTCATAAAAGTACCCATCCGGTGATGGTGATTAACATAACCTCATGGTCGAAGGATTAGGTTACTATGCATTTGAAAGCTTACAGCAATACGAACTTAATGACTTGATCTTATGCTACGCTTACTATGGGTGTGTGTCCATCACATCATTCTCCTAATGATATAATCTTGTTATTAATGACATCCAATGTCCATGATCAGGAAACCATGATCATCATTTAATCAACAAGCTAGTTCCACAAGAGGCTTACTAGGGACTCTTTTATGTTTACAAAACACACATGTATTAGTGTTTCCTTATAGTACAATTATAGCATGGTATGTAAACATTCATCATAAACACAAAGATATAATAATAACCACTTTTATTATTGCCTCTTAGGCATATCTCCAACAATTGCATGAACCCATCAGAGTTAGTAGAGTTGAAGAAGCAACTGGATGTTATGTTAGCAACATGCTTGATTCAACCAAGCACATCGCCATGGAGATCGCCCGTGTTATTCGTCGACAATAAGGATGGAGGCAACCATTTGTGCATAGATTACAGGTAGCTGAATGACGTCACAATCAAGAACAAGTACCCTTTGCCAAAGATAGAGGATCTATTTGATCAGTTTACTGGTGCCAGAGTGTTCTCTAAAATCGATCTTAGGACTAGTTATCACCAACTTAAGATTCGAGCAACGGATATTCCAAAGACCGCCTTTACTACTCGTTATGGATTATACGAGTATACGGTCATGTCTTTTAGACTAACCAATGCCCCTGCTTATTTCATGAATCTCATGAATAAGATCTTTATGAATTTTCTAGATAAGTTTGTCGTTGTTTTTATCGATGATATGCTTATCTACTCCAAGTCAGAAGAAGAGCATGAGCAACATCTGAGAATCATCCTTGAAACCCTTAGAGAGCATCAGTTGTATGCCAAGTTCAGCAAATGTGAGTTTTGGCTGAAAGAAGTAGGATTATTAGGACATATTGTGTCTGCCGGAGGAGTCGCTGTTGATCCTGCCAAGATCAAAGATGTCGAAGAATGGGAAGCCCCAACCACTCAAACTCAAGTCCGTGCATTTTTGGATTAGCGGGATATTACCGCAAGTTCGTAGAAGGATTTTCGAGCATAGAAAGACCGATGACCCAATTGTTGAAGAAGGACAAGAAGTTTGAATGGACCGACAAATGTGAAGCAAGTTTCCAAGAGCTCAAGAAGAGATTGATTTAAGCCCCAATATTGATTATGCCAGATATCAAGAAGACGTTTGATGTGTATTGTGATGCATCCAAGAATGGTCTCGGATGTGTATTGATGCAAGAAGGCAAAGTCATCGCATATCTGTCTCGACAACTGAATCAGCATGAGCAGAACTATCCTACCCATGATCTTGAGTTAGCAGCCGTAGTTATGGCATTGAAGACATGGTGTCATTACCTTATGGGTAATCGTTGTGAGATTTACTCAGATCACAAAAGCTTGAAGTATATTTTCGCTCAGAAGGAGCTGAATATGAGGCAAAGGAGATGGATAGAGTTAATCAAGGATTATAACCTTGACATTCACTATCACCCTAGCAAAGCCAATGTGGTAGCGGATGCTCTTAGCAGATTGCCGTGTAGATTAAACACTATGATCAAGGAGAAGCAACCAAGTTTGCATGAGGAGTTGGAGCAGTTTAGAACTGAGCTTGTTAGCAAAGCATTCTTAGCTAGCATTGAACTTCAATCCGCTTTGATTAGCCAAATCAAGGAAGCCCAGAAGGGAAATGCAAGTATTGACAGAATCAGACGTCATATTGGTATAGGAAAGGTACCCGGATTCACCAAAGACGAAGAAGGAGTTCTGTGGTACAAAGGACGTATCTGTGTGCCAGCAGATTCGGAGCTGAAGCAAGTTATCATGCAAGAAGCTCATGATACTCTTTATTCTATCCACCCCGGAGGAACGAAGATGTATCAGGATTTGAAGGAGAAATTTTCGTGGCACAAGATGAAGAGGGAAATCGGAAGCTACATCGCCAAGTGTGATATCTGTCAGAGAGTAAAAGCGGAACATCAGAGACCCGTAGGACTGTTGCAACTACTACAGATTCTGGAATGGAAATGGGATTCCGTCGGAATGGACTTTATCACCGGTTTGCCTACTTCTAGTAGGGGAAATGACTCAATCTGGGTCATTGTTGATAGACTGTCCAAGGTAGCTCATTTTATACATGTCAAGACAACCTACCAGAGTTCGAAGCTAGCAGAGTTGTACATTGCTAGAATTGTTAGTCTGCATGGAACCCCCAATTTACCTCGACATTTTGGCAGAAAGTCCAAGAAGGATTAGGAACCAAGCTGAATTTCAGCATAGCTTATCACCCTCAGACCGACGGACAGACTGAAAGAGTCAACCAAATCTTGGAAGATATGTTGAGAGCTTGTGTGTTAGAATATTGATCGAAATGGGAAGATTGCCTGCCTTTCACAGAATTCTCATATAACAACAGTTATCAAGCCAGTTTGCAAATGGCACCATTTGAATTCATATATGGAAGAAAGTGTCGTACCCCTTTAAATTGGTCGTAAGTAGGAGAAAGTCATATTTTCGGACCCGACATCCTACGAGAAGCTGAAGAGAAGGTTCACAAAGTCCGTGAGCACCTCAAGACCGCCCAATCCAGACAGAAGAGTTATGGTAACAACAGAAGGAGAGACCTGACTTTCAATGTCGGGGATTTTGTGTATCTCAAGGTTTCGCCATTGAAGGGAACGCAACATTTTAGTCTGAAAGGAAAGTTACCCCCAGATATATCGGACCCTTCAAGATTCTGAATCACCGAGGAGAAGTATCATATCAACTGGAACTGCCTGAGGAGATGTCTGCTATTCACAATGTGTTCCATATCTCGTTACTTCGCAAATGTCTAGAACTGCCGGAGAAGACCGAAGTTTTCAAGAACATCGACCACCGAGCTGTTGATATCAACCAGGATCTGACATATCGTAAAGTGCCCATCCGTATCTTGGAGGAAGCCTACAGAACCACTAGGACCCGGAGTATCAAATTTCTCAAGATTCAATGGAGCAACCATACCGAAGAAGAAGCCACTTGGGAGCGAGAGGATTACATTAGGACTGAGTTCCCAGATCTCTTTAGTTCCTAGTTTTCTTTCTTAAATCTCGGGACGAGATTTTGTTTAAGGGGGGAAGGTTTGTAACATCCCAAAACTTTAATCCAAGTGATCAAGATCAATACCACCCAATTTAGGGTTAACAAAAACATTTTTCCCATTTAAAAGAATTAAGCATGCATATGTGTGTTGCATTAAATAGGAGTTGTTTTGAAATGCCATGATTGTTTGTTCTAATGGGTGTGAAATGATTCTAAGATCAATGCCACATCATCTAGATCATTCCCAAGCAAAATCCAAAGAAAAAGAAATCAACTACAATTAATAATGGAAATGGTCACTTTTGCCATTTTAATCAACTAGGACACTTTGGGTGTTCCTAGAACTCAATTTCAAACAGAAAGAATTGTGGATATTTGCACCCCTTGCTAGTTCAAGTTAAGAGGTACCAAGGCCCACTTTGTGATCTCCCAAAAACATTTAAACTCTAATTTTAAATGACATTTGAAAATAGAATCTATCTCATATGTCTACATCACCCTTTTTCAAAAACCACTCAAATGAATTCAATTTGACAAATCCTCGCAAGCAGAGATGCTTAAGCATGTGACAAACCACTCCACCAAAAATCTCTGAAAAATTCAAAAGTTTTCTTCATGCGGCCATTTGGTCGAACACTTGGCATGCACAGATCACACCCTAGTTTAGCCTCATTGTTTCTACAGGGTTTTGCCACCCATTTGACCCCAATTCACTCCCTCTATCCCTCTTTGATCTAACCAAGCCTTAATCAGCCAACCCCTAGTCCCTAGCAGCAGTGCACCGCCATCCCGAGGCCATGCTCGCCGGTCAACCGTGCACACGCCGTAGAAGACCATCAGCCCCTCTCCGCCACTCCAGGAAGGAAGGGGTGACCTCACCGCCGTCCACGGTCCACCCCACGGCCACTGCTAACCCCTGGACCAATGAGGCCAAGCCCCGCACTAAGTCTCTGCGTCGCGCCAGCGCACGCCAGAGCATCGTTGATACATTGCAAATGTATCTATAATTTTTGATGTTCCATGCTTGGTTTTATCCACTTTCTTGTGTTTTGTTCCAACTTTGGAGTACTTTTCATATGATTTCTTGGACTAACCTATTAACAAGAGCCATAGTGCCAGCTGCCTGTTTTCTGCTGTTTTTGGTTCCAAGAAAGTCAGAAAATGAATGTTCTCGGAATTGGACGAGACAAAAGCCAAAGTGCCTATTTTTCGGAAGGGATCAAGTGCCAGAATACGAGACGGAGAGGGGCCAGGGGCCGGCCACACCACCTGGCCACGCGGCCAGGCCTGGACCACGCCAGGGGTGGTGTGGTGTCCCCCGGCACCCCCTCGGCCTCTCCTTCCGCCTATATATTGCCCTCGGGACGAAAACCCTAAGTACCCGATCAAAAATCCACGAAAGAGTCTGTAGCCGCCGTCATCTCCATCCCTAGATCGGGAGGGATATGAAGCTCTTCCCGGCACCCTGCCGGAGAGGGGAATTCACCCTGGAGGCCTTCTTCATCACCATGCAAGCCTCCGGTGTGATGCGTGAGTAGTTCATCCTTGGACTACGGATCCATGTAGTAGCTAGATGGCTGGTTTCTCCTCCTTTGTGCTTTCATGTTTAGATCTTGTGAGCTCCGTTCATGATCAAGATCATCTATTTGTAATTCATACATGTTGTGTTTGCGGGGATCCTATGGATATTGAGATGCTATTTCAGATTGATTATTGATTCTATCATGTCTTTGTTATTTGAGATCTTGCATGCTTTCCGTTGTTAGTAGCTATCTTGGCCAAGTAGATGCTAGTAACTCCAAGAGTTAGTATTTATGCTCGATAGTGGGTTCATGCCTCTGGTAATCTGGGGAAGTGACAGAAATCTCTAAGGTACTAGATGTGCTGTTGCTACTAGGGAGAAAACAACAATCCTTTGTTCATAGAACAATCGTATTGTTTACTTTACACGCAGTTTGTAAAGCAATAATATGTTGCTTGCAACTTAATACTAGAGGGGGTTCGGATGATAACCTGAAGGTGGATTATTAGTCATAGATGCAGTTGGATGGCGGTCTATGTATTATGTTGGAATGCCCAATCAAGTCTCAAAGGAGTCAATATGATTAGTATATGCATGTATCGCTTTCTCGGTGTTTGTCAATTGCCCCGCTGTAATTTGTTCACCCAGCATGTTTTCTATCTTAAGGAGAGCCACCTCTAGTGAACTATGGATCCCGGTCCTTTGTCTTTTACATACAATCTATAAACTATTTCTGCTTTGTGTTTACTTTCTGCAAACTTTTACTTATTTCCATTCGATACGTTTAATCCTTTGTTTTCCGCAAAACATGGTGAGATTGACAACCTCATCGCAAGTTGGGGACAAAGTTCTATGGTTGTGTTGTGCAGGTCTCCACGTTGCTACTAGCACCTGTAGTGCGCCCTGCCAAAGCTCAGCTAGTAACACCTTTGGGGTGTTTCCTTGCTCCTACTGGTTTGATTAAACCTTGGTTTCATAACTGAGGGAAAACTTGCTGCTGTGCTCATCATACCTTCCTCTTGGGGTTCCCAACGAGCTCTACGTCGATCGTCGAGCGCATCAACCGTCACCGCCAGCACGCCACACGTCGCGCCTTGACCCCAAACCACACGCGCGGCTCCGCCTTGACCACCTCACCCCACCAGACACGCCCGTACCCCGCCGCTCGACCCACAGCCGCCGGGACCCACGTCGAGCACCGCCTCTGTCTCTCAGAGCATGAAACGCTCCCGACCGTTATCCAACGCCCCTAGAACCACCATTACACCCTAGCTGACCGCCAGGGAACCACCCACCGTCCGCCTACCTCGCCCACGCCGATAGCCCCTTGTGCCATCGTCACCGACGAGCTCCGCCCACACCTCTCTGCCGCCTCGCGGGGCCTATATAAGGGAGCCACCCTAGCACAAATTCTTCACACCTTCACACTCCCCTCTCTCCACTGATCCTTCCCTACCTCTCGCCGGAGCCGCTCCAGCAGCCAGCCGCCGTAATTTCGCCGGAGACAGCCGCAACACCCCCGGAGCTGCCGCGACTTTGCCTAAGCCCGCCGTCGTCTCCTTGTTCATTTTGCCGCCTCGCCGCACTCGCTGGAGCCCTGGTACACCCCCACTGCACCCCCACCGAGCCGTTAGGGTTCCACCTCGTCGGCGACAAGTCCGTCGTCAACGATAAGCCCCAGTTGTAGATGCTAGCTCTAATCCTACGGTCCACAATGCCCCGTACCGTTTCGCGTTTAATGAGCCACTAACAGGCAGGACCCCCCTGTCACTAGTCCTCAGCGCTGCGGAGTGAAACTGGGCCGGCCCGTTAGTATTCCCGCGCAAGCCCGTAGATTCAAATTCGGATTTTCCTTTTTAGCTGAAACTTAGTTATATCCCTTAGTTTGAAAATCAATTCAGGGAGTTCTACAAATCCAAATTGGGTGATTCCAATTTTGTTGGAAAGCTAATAAAAATCTCTATCCAAGACCGTTGAATTTAAATAATTTAGAGTTATAGATCTCTCCTAGCTAAAATAACAAGACAGAAGCTTTTTCACATTCAAACAATTTTATAAAATCAACCATAATAGCTTTTGAATTGATTCCAACTCTCAAAAATCTCATTTAACCATGACTATCTGAATATTTAATAATATTAAGGTTTGCATGCAGTGACTTTGGACTAGTAGCAAAATAATGCTATATAGGCATTTCTAGTCACTTTAAATCATTAATTATTAAACTTAAACTTATTAAAATATGATCCAACCTTTAAATCACATTACCATGCATTAGAATATGTGGTGATGACATGTGTCCACATGATCCCATATTTTAATTGGAGAATATTAAATCTTAGTTAATTTCAATGAGTAGAAATTACTTTTCTCAAATAAAATAAATGAAACTAGTTCATTAAACCTTGTGATGTTTGTGATGATACTAGATCATAAAATGTGTGCCTTAGTGTGCTAAGTAGACTAGTTAAGTATTGTTTGGTGATTGTATATTCCATATGTATTTAGAGACGATAGTACTGACCATGTCTACGAGGAGGAGGAGTTCTACCTCGAGGAAGAAGAGGAAGGTGAAGATATCCAAGGGGATATTGACTCGTACCTCAGCAATGATGATGACTATCTGGAGGATGATGCCATGGACTTCTACACATACGATGATGACTCCGACTTCATCGATGATGAGTAGATGCACTAGAGCACTATCGTAGGAGTGAGGAGTATCGGTCCCATTGTATCTTAGCTTGCAGAATGGTTCTTAAAACCATCTGTTTTCCTTTGATGTTGTGGTGTGGGTGTGTTTGTATCGTGTGCTTTGCTTGGATGAATGAAAAGAAGTTAGTTGCAAAACCTGAGTGACATGGGTATACCCTACAGGTACTCGAGCTTGGTATATATGGTCCAAATACATACATGCCCACGGTGTCGGCAAGGCCCAGATGAAAGGACTCGAGTAACCTATGGACTCTCGATTGCTTGAAGGACAAGAAGAAGCTAAAGATAGAAAGTTTGAAGGGGAAAACCCTAACTTGTAACGGACTCGACCTGCTACCCGAGACCTAGCCTATCTATATAAAGGCTAGGAGGGGGCAGCGAGGAGCACACATGCAACCCTAGTTTCCACAACCTTCTCAGATTACATCTGCGCACAATTGTAACTTTCGACTCCCTCAATAATTCCACGAGCAAACAAGCAGGAGTAGGGACCTCTACGAGGCCTGAACCTGGGTAAATCCTTTGTCCCTTGTGTACTTGTTTGCTAGCCGATAGATGTCTCCAGCGCTCCCTCCTTCTCCAAAACCCAAGTCCATAACAATGGGCATTGACGAGTTAAACCCTCGTCAATTGGCGCCGTCTGTGGGAATTGGGAGTGCCGATGTCGCGGCTTCTTCGGCCCCATCAACTGCGATCTACAACTTTGCAACAGCGGAGATTCGCCAGATCTTCGGCGCCTTCGACTTCACCGTCCACACGCTGGCCACTCGCCCGGCCTTCGAGTCCGTGGGCGACGGAATCGGCCTGGCGATTGGGAGCTTCCGCTTCCAAGTTGGTCAGATGGGCACGCTTTGCATGCCTGATCAGCCGACAGCACCGGCGATTGCCTCGGCATCAAGGTTCCCTCCATCGATTGGCACCCTCAGCGAGCTCAACGCTTCGGTGGCAGTCGAGAACTCGGTCAGCGACAGCAGTCGCGACTCCGATATAAGCGATCTGGCCACTGAAGATGGAACCTACGGTTCCGGATCTGAAAGTTGTGGAAGCAACAACTTCCCTAATCACTTCATTTGCACCGTCATCAACGCGGGCGAAACCTCCGCCAATCGCGGCAACGGTGGTAACACCGGCAACGGCACCGATCCACCCAATCGCGGCAACGGTGGTAACACCGGCAACGGCACCGACCCACCCAACAACGGCAACGGTGGAAACGATAGCAACGGCAGGAACGGTGGCAACGGAGGAGCAGTCGAACCTCCTAGCATGATCAACGAGCAAACCGGCGAACGCGTCGTGATCAAGCTCAACGAGCAAGAGTGGGATCGCTGCCGCGAAGCCCTACGGGTGCACCTCTACCCTTCGGGTCCCCACAGGAACTGCTGATGGGCTACCACTGGCTCCTAAAATAGGAATTCAAGTGCCAAAAACAAGCAATCGCGCAACTTGAGGCATGTAAAAAGGCAGCGGACGAATCAAGCCTTCGTCGCGCTGGGCTCTCCTCCTATGGAGGATCCTTCTCAAGAGGTAACGAGTACCTCGCCAAGAAGAGGCAGTCGCGGATGGCTCACCTCACCGAACAAGAGCGCAAAGAAGCCGCGAAAGTCCTCGACTTCGGCTCTATGACAGTCGAAACGAGAGGCAACGTGGTTCCCAGGACACCGCAAGCCGCGGTGACAGCAGCCACCATGTATCTCCTCAATAACCAGCCGCCAGCTGGAGATCCCCGAACGGCCATGCACCAATCTACGATCGCGGGCCTGCGGCTAATCGAGGCCGCCCTCGACAAGGAGCCGGTGCCAGACCCAAAAAAGGGCAAAGCGCTAGCAAACCGCTACTCCTCGCCCTCGTCCAGCGATGACAGTCACGACCTGTCTCGACGCCGCCGCTCATGGCGACACGATCGCGACTACGATGCACGCGACGACCTCACACAACGCAAGATCGGCAAGTCAAGGGCACGACATGCTCGGTCGACTGCCTCGGAAGAGGAAGATGGGGAGCTCTGCGGCGCCAGATGCTTCAGCAGAGCCATTAGGCAGAAGCGAATGCCTAAAGGGTTTAAGCTCCCATCGGAGAACCTGAAATTCGACGGTCTGCAGGACTCCAAGATCTGGTTGGAGGATCACATCTCCTCTGTCGGGCTACATGGAGGCAGTCGAAGTACTGCCATGCAATGCTTGCAGCTACAACTGCAGGGCGCCGCCCGGGCATGGCTCAATAACCTCCCACGCGGATCCATTCGCAGTTGGGATGAGCTGGTCTATAGCTTCGTGCGCAACTTTAAAGGCACGTACAAACGGCCCGCCTCAATCAAAGAATTGAGATGCTGCCAGCAAAGATCTGGCGAATCGCTGTGATTTTACATCCAAAGGTGTTCCATTATCAAGAACTCCGCAGAGAACATCTCGGAAGACCGCGCGATTGATGCATTCAACGGTGGTGTCCGCCGCATGGAACTCAGGGAAGAGCTAGGCCTCTCAAAGCCCCAGACCATCGACCACCTGATGGAGATCGCGAATCGGTGGGCCGATGGAGAAGATTCGGTGAAGAATCGTGTTCACTCCGACGAGGAAGCAGAACTCGAACGCAGACACGACCGCCGGGGGAAACATTGCATGCGCATCTACGACGATCGTGCCGACGTCAACATGGTCGCAGCTAGCTACGCCGATAGACACGACGATAACCGCAACAGTGGATACCGCAGCAGCGGATACCACGACTCCGGGAAAACCACGCAAGTGTGGCAACGCCGCACTCACGATGAGGCACCCGCGACCTCCATCGAGGATAAACTATCCGGGCCATGCACGGTACACTTCTACATCGACAAGCATGATGGCAAGAGAAAGTCCAGCCACCTCCTCAAGGACTGCCGCAAGTTCCTCAAGCTACACGAGGGATTGGTTCGGATGAACCGCAACGCAGTCGAAAGAGGCTACGGAGCCACTCCAGGCGCCGTGGCACATGGCGCACCACCACCACCTGGGCCTCCCCCGAATGGAGCTGCACCGGACCAGCACCACGGAGGCGAACCATACCCAAGGGCCATGGGTACCATGATGATCCAAAAAGGGCGCTCCTCCAACAGGGTGCTAAAGGCCATCACTCGCCAAGTCAACTTGGCCACACACTTGCCACCATCCACCACTGAGTACCTCAGTGGCAGCGAGTCATGCATTACTTTCGACAAACACGACCACCCGCCTCAAGTACCTCTCCCAGGTCATTGCCCCCTCGTACTCGAGGCGCAAATTGGAGGCTTCGACATGAGTCGCGTCTTCATGGATGGCGGAAGCGGCATCAACCTCATATTCGCGAGTACCTTGCGAGCAATGAGGATCCCTCTAACCTGCTTGGAGGCATCGTACACAATGTTCCACGACATCGTCCCAGGGAAAGGCGTATACCCCCTGGGCAAAATCAACCTCGACGTCATCTTTGGTACGCCGAAGAACTTCCAGCGCGACCGCATCGACTTTGAGGTCGTCGACTGGCCCTCACAATACCATTACATCCTTGGGCGCGTCGCATTCACCAGGTTCATGGCAGTACCCCACTATGCCTACCTGCAGATGAAAATGCCAGGTCCCAACAGCGTCATAACAATCAACGGGAACTTTGAACGATCTGACGCTTGCGACAGGGAATTCAACAGAATCTCCCAGTCCTTCGGCATGCAGGAGGAACTCGCAAGACTGAAAGAGACAATAGACAACAGTCTGCCTCCCTTGAGTAGGCCAAGCTCACCTGATCTCTCCTTCGACTCATCCGTGCACACAAAGAAGGTGCAGGTCCATCCATCGGATCCCGCCAAGACGGCCCTCATCTCCAACAACTTGAGTCCCGCCTAGGAACTCGCGCTCGTCGAATTCCTCCGTGAGCACTGGGAAATTTTTGCCTGGTGTCCTACGGACATGCCAGGAGTTCCCAGGGAATTCGCCGAGCACGCACTCAACGTCAACCCCGACGCAAGGCTAGTCAAGCAAACAATCTGGCGACTGTCTCAGCCACGAGCGCAGGCAGTCGGAATGGAGATCAACAGACTCCTCGAGGCCAAGTTCATACGCGAGATCAAGGAAAGCACCTGGCTCGCCAATACGGTGCTGGTACCAAAAAAAGGACACAGACATCCTACGGATGTGTGTGGACTTTACTTCTTTAAACAAGCACTGCCCAAAAGACCACTTTCCGCTGCCACGGATCGACCAGATCATCGACTCCACCGCAGGATGCGAGCGCCTCTGCTTCCTCGATGCTTACTCAGGCTATAACCAAATTTGAATGAAGGAGGAAGATCAGGAGAAAACAGCATTTACAACGCCCTTTGGTGTGTTCTGCTACAACACAATGCCCTTCGGGCTAAAAACACGGGAGCCACGTACCAGCGATGCATGCAAGCTTGCCTCAAGGAACAACTAGGTCGTAACATCCAAGTCTATGTCGATGACATAGTAATCAAGACCAAGGAGGAAGCCTCTCTAATCGATGATTTGCGTGAAACCTTCACCAACCTCGATCGCTACCGGATCAAGCTCAATTCGGACAAATGCGCCTTCGGCATACCATCTGGGCAGCTACTTGGATACCTCATCTCCGCGAGGGGGATCGAGGCGAACCCGAAGAAGATAAAAGCCATACTGGCCATGGAGAAGCCGAAGAACATAAGAGGCGTCCAGCAACTGGCCGGACGAATCGCGTCTCTCAGTCAATTTATCAGTCGGATGGGTGAAAAGACACTGCCCTTCTACCAGCTCCTCCGCAAAGCCAAAAAATTCGAGTGGACCAATGAAGCACAAGAAGCATTCGAAGATCTCAAGCGCTTGCTATCCACCTCGCCAGTACTGGTGACTCCACGAGAAAGGGAACCACTGTTGTTGTACATCTCCGCCACCAACCAGGTGGTCAGCACAATGCTCGTCGTCGACCGAGCTGAGGAAAACAAAGTCCACGGCGTACAACGCCCGGTATACTACCTCAGCGAGGTCCTCACGCCAACAAAACAGCAGTACCCGCACTACCAGAAGCTGGCGTACGGCGTCTTTATGACCACCCGGCGACTGCGCCACTACTTCCAGGAACACCCAGTCGTGGTAGTCAACG
This sequence comes from Avena sativa, assembly GCA_916181665.1. Lineage (NCBI taxonomy): Eukaryota > Viridiplantae > Streptophyta > Magnoliopsida > Poales > Poaceae > Avena > Avena sativa. Next base: position 532,661,808 of record OV702292.1, on the reverse strand, counting down.
ACGCCCCGTTGGGGCATATCCTCAATAACCCCGACACCACAGGGCGAGTCGCGCTTTGGGGAATAGAGCTGTCTCCACGAGACATCACATACGAAAAACACGACGCCATCAAGTCGCAAGTGCTCCCTGACTTTCTCGTGCACTGGATGGAGAACCAACTCCCGGACAAGCCAGATATGTTCTACCTCTAGATAATGCACTTTGATGGGTCCAAACGGAAAGATGGAGCAGGCATAGGTGTCATATTGACATCACCTCAAGGGGACAATCTGAAATATATCCTGCGAATGCAGTTCACAGCCTCAAACAACGAGGCTGAATACGAGGCCCTGTTGCATGGGATGAGGATGGAAAAAGCCTGTGGCGCCAAAAGGCTCATCATATATGGCGACTCCAAGTTGGTCGTCAACCAAACAATGCACGAGCGCGACGCACTGAACGACAACATGATCGCGTACCGCGACCTCTACGATACACTCGAAGGAGACTTTGATGGTTGCGAGTTGCGACACATAGGTCGCGAAAGCAACGAGGAGGCGGACGCACTCGCCAACATAGGCTCTACCTGCGCCCCCATACCACCTGAGGTATTTCTCGAGCGCATATGCGAACGCTCCATCAAGCCAAAGGCCGCAGAGAAGAAAACAAGCGCAGCAACGGACTCGGGGGCTACGCCACCCAATGAGCCAATGGCACTCGATGACTTGGAGCTGGACACAGGACTCAAGGGACCAATGAGCATCATGATGATCGAGCAATCTTGGACGCAGTCGTACATTACGTACCTCCTTACCAAGAGACTACCGGAAGATCCGACAGATGCACGGCACATCGTGCGGCGCTCCAAGGCATTCGCCGTTCTCAATGGCGAACTGTATAAACGCAGCATCACAGGAGTGCTACAATGATGCGTCTCCATGGCTGACGAAGAGCAATACTCCTCGACATCCATGAAGGGACATGCGGGCACCACGCAGGCAGTCGCGCCCTCATCGCCAAAGCTCTACGAGCTGGATTTTACTGGCCCACGACCATGCGCGACGCCAAGGACATAGTCCAAAAATGCAATGCTTGCCAGCGATTCGCGGACAAGCCAACGCACCAGGCACAAAGCTATGGCCTATTCCATTGGCCTGGCCCTTCGCACAATGGGGGCTTGATATGGTTGGCAAGCTGCCAAGATCCTCGCGTGGAGGCTACGTCTACCTCTTGGTGGCAGTCGACAAATTCACCAAGTGGATCGAGGCCATGCAAATGACCAACCAATCAGGACACAACCCAGTCAAGTTCTTCAAGTCCATCGTCTACCGCTTCGGCGTGCCACACAGCATTATTACCGACAACGGGACAAACTTCACATCCAAGGAGTTCCAAGAATTCTGTGAGAACCTGGGAATCAACATCAGCTACGCCTTAGTAGCGCATCCACAGACCAACGGTCAGGTGGAAAAAGCAAACGGGCTCGTCTGCAGCGGCATCAAGAAGCGACTCCTGCGACCACTCGAACAAGCGGCGAGTTGCTGGCCAGATGAGCTGCAATCCGTACTCTGGAGTCTACGTACAACTCCAAACAGCGCCACAGGCTACACGCCATTCTTTATGGTGCACGGAGCAGAAGCAGTACTACCCGCCGAGGTACGGTACAAGGCGCCGCTAGTAGTCGCCTACAGCGAGCAAGAATCATCCCTCGCACTCGAAGACTCCGTCAACCTGCTCGACGAAGCAAGAGAAATCGCCGCAGAAAGATCTACGATCTACCAGCAGAACCTGTGCAACTACCACTGTAGAAGGCTTCGCCCCAGATCCTTCGTCGAAGGTGACTTGGTCCTGCGACTGAAGCAGCAGGGGCACCTCAAGCTCGAGTCCCCCTGGGAAGGACCGTACGTGATTACAGAAGTAATCCCAGGTGGCGCTTATCGCCTTAAAGACCTAGAGACAGGAGTCGCATACTCCAACCCTTGGAACGTCGCACAACTGCGACGCTTCTACCCCTAGTAGTTTTACTTTTATATCGCAAACAAGGCTACTCAGCCAAGGCTACTTAGCCGCACATTGTACCTCGCACTGTTCTTCGAATAAATAAAAGCTAAGTGCCCCAAAACACCGTGTTCTCCTTTACTTTGTCAATTTTTATACTCGGGCGCTGCGCCACCCATACGTCTGTTCTTCGAACCAGTAACGCGCTATCCTGAGTAGCTGGCACATCAATCGAACCCCTTAATACAAACCCTACCCAGCTGCAACGCACCTAGCAGGTTGACAAGGGACCAAGGGAAAAGATGGCCAGGCTAACGAAAAGGACTCGCATAGTGCAATGCACCTCATGCTTACAAAGCTATTTGTACACATTCAACAATAAATTATCTACAAATATATATGAACTTTACAACACAAGTACACTTATGTGTAGGATACATATTTGGCTACCCTTGCAACAGAAGAACATTAGTTTGTTCCTCGAAGAAGTCGACGATCTCCTCGGCTGGGCGGTCCACCGCCTGATAGTGCGGCGACATATTCCAGGAAGGTCCTGCTGGTGGCGCCGGTGTCCCAGAGGCAATGGCGGCGACATCCACGTCAGGCCTATGCAAACGCACCATCGAGAAGGCAGCCTTGGCACCAGCCACCAACTGCTGCCTCACGCACTCGCGAACCGCGAACATATCCTGAAATTTGGTCAGGAGAGCCAGCAGGCTTGATGGAGTGTCATCCAGCGGGAACATCGCCCGATAGATGTTCTTCAAACACGACTGTGACTTATTCAAGAAGAGCAGCACTCGCGAGGCGCGATCCTACAGGGTCGCCAATGCAGTCGCACGATCGTGATCTACCCAGAAGTATCCACTCTCCTGAAGTTGCTCCTGAGATCATGAAGGCGGATGGCAATCATATCCCTCTCCTCCTGCGGATGGCGTACGCTAACAACTACGCGAAGCAGCATCAACAGCATGAGTACAACATACCATTGCGACTAATTACAAAGGAAAAGATGAGGATGAGCAAACTAACACTTAAACTGGTCGCCCAGCTGCGTCACCTTGCCAAGCAGATATTGCTCGTGGCCAGCGGCTTTTTCAGTCTTCGACTTCCACACGTCCGCGCTACTGCGGATCACGGGCAACTCACGCTCCAGTTGCTTAACACGACCACGAAGTCGCGAAAGCAAGGACAACTCCTCTACCCTGGAGCGCGGTGGTGCCACTGTATCCTCAAGAGATGGCGATTCCTGGGTTCCCCCCACAGGACCACTTGATGTACCCTACCAAAAAGTCAAGCCAGAGGAAAATAAGGCGACCAACTTAACACAAAGTCAAAAGTAACAGATGCATTCAGGATCAGCATAAAGTACCCACAAACACACTCGCCAGCAGGCATGTTCTCCAATCAAAAGGACAATTCATCAACTATTAAAAAAACTAACTACGGAGCAGTTGGCTTCTTCGACTTCGACGGCTTTGGGGCCTTCATCAAGTCCGTGGCAGTATCAGACGCCACTGACTTTCCACCAGCTCCTGAGGCCGAAGCCTTCGCGACCTTCTTAGCATGCTGGAGCTCCTCCGAATATTTGGCAACGGTATTTATCAAGGAATGGCCATATTTGGCACAGACAGTCGCAAAGGGAGCGAATACTACATGCTGACCATCCCCGCGCCAACAGGCATCGTCATCGACACCGCAGAGGGATCTATCTCGACTCCGTGGGCTTGCACCATGGCAAGTGACATGGTCGCGCCAGCCGCGCGGAGGGAGTTCTTGTATGTGGCAGGCACACCCCCAGCGAATGACTCCACCAGCTCATCCACATTGTCGACCAGCTCCGCCTTCGGCATCAACTCCTCCCGGAGGCGACTAAGGGTGACCTTGGCCTTGGACAATGTATTTTGGACAGCGGCGCTACGGTCCTCGACTGCATACACCGCGCCCGCCAGAGCGTCATCGCGACAAAGGGCCTGCGGGTCAAAGCTCAAATTGCCAGCATCTGCACAGAAAACCCACACATGGATGAAATCTCTAGCGCCACCGGCAAAACTCCAGATGCAGAGAAGGACAACAATAAAATATCTACCGGCAAAGGTACCTGAGAGGGCCTTGGCGATTGAGAACAGTTGCTCTTCGAACAACATTTCCCTAGATGCAAAGGAGGCACGCAGATCCTCTTCGCGCTTCTGTGCATCATTACAAGCCGCGATTGCCTCGTCGTGCCCCTTCACAGCTGTGGCTAACGTCTTTTCCAAGGTGGCAACGTTGCACAATAAAGCATTATGCTCAGCTACAAGGCAACCAAAAGTTGACTATCAGTCGACTATACCAAAAAAAGGGAAGAGACGAAAAAGAATAAGTGTCGAACACTCACTTTTGACGACACGGTGACGCGACTCCAGCATTGCATGCTGGTGTCCCATTGCCATCACTTGCTCCGCCACTTGCGCGGCTTCCTTTACAAGGAGTTGTCGCACAAATCAAGGGATCAGAAAAGGCAACAGAAAACATCGACTGCCACACTAAAAAGAAAGGAAGATATACTTACATGGTCCTCTAGCGACTCCGAAGAGGTTTGTTGAACCGTCATCCGAGCAACCATTCGATGCTCCCCTACGTGAGGGGAGCTCGAAGAATTGTGCCCAGAGTGGGCCGCCGTCGGAGGAGAAGGAGCGCGCTCGACCTCTACCTTGGCCCTTGAAGCCGCAACTCCTGATTCTTTCAAAAACTCGATGTCACCAGAAGATGATGATGCCTCTTGACTACAAGAACAAATCCACATTGAGTAAAGGGCAAAACCAACAAGAAGAAAAATAGAAAAGAATGAATGACCTAGCAAACTTACCAGTTAAAGTTGTCAAGATCAAACATGGCTGCCGCCGATTCCGACGAAGACTCCTTGGGCAATCGCATCTTCTTGCGAGAAGACGGTGCCACAGCCCTCACAGGAACGACTGGAATTGGCGACTCCGCACGAACAGCCACGCCACCTGGAGTCGAAGGAGTCGACACGTCGGAGTCCTTGCTACGCCAACGCTTGCGAGTATCCGGGCTCTCGGACTCGGGGCTTCCTCTTCAACATCAGAAGGGACAGTCGACTCAGACTCGTCCTCTTCCAAAGCTTCACGAGGAATAATCCCCTCAGGGAGAGGAGGCATACAAGGCGACACCGCCCAATCCTGCATACAAACAGAACAAGTAAGCAAACAGAAAAGCAACCGTGAAAATAAGTTACGGCGTAGCACAATTATACCTCAGGAGGAGGATTCGAAGCATCAAAAGGAGGAACAACTGGTTCACTCGGAAGCACATCCTTGACAGTGCACTTCGTGACTAGTCGAATCCTCTTATCCACCTCACTCGCGGACATGCCATCGACAGACACGCGAGTGGCATCATCAGCGCCACTCCATTGAAACATGGGATGGACTCTAGCTTGGAGAGGCTGGACGCGACGGCACAGCCAAGTTCTGATAAGAGCGCAGCCTCCCTCTTCTGCGCCTATGCGACTTTCGAGGTCGCAGACGCGCTGATACAACACGTCCGTCTCCGCGAGTTTGCCAGGCATAACTACGTTCTTCCAAGAACACATCTTCTTGCAGGGAGTCGTCGGATCGAAGGGCGCGAGTCCAAAGTGCTCATCTTTGGCCTTCTGATCGCGGACATAGAAGCATTTGTCCCTCCATCCCTGGACGGACTTGGTAAGCTTGATATCGAAGTAGGTGGCGGATGGGTCGACATGGATGCCGCAACCACCTATGTCATAAACTAAAGAGCCAGATGCGGACTGACGCTTCAATTTAAACAAGCGCTTGAAAATACCAAAGTGTGGCTTGATTTCGAGCCAGCACTCGCAAAGGGTGATGAAGCAGGTGATGTGGAGAATCGAATTTGGGGACAACTGATGGAGCTGGAGCCCGTAGAAGCAAAGAAGACCCCTAAGAAAGGGGTGGAGAGGCAAGGAGAGACCTCGAATGACGAATGCGAGAAACATCACTCGAAAACCAGCGGGAGGAGTAGGAATGGTCTCACCACTGGGGATGCATGCATCGGCGACTGTCGTAGAAATAACTCCATCCTGGCGAAGAAGACGGAGATCCGATGCCTTGATGATGGAAGGGTGCCATGCACCATTCGTCACGCGGGTGCCCGCGATATCCTTGTTCACGCCAGTGGTGGCGCTGGTGCCCGCAGCAGCGGAGCCACCCTTCTTCTTCGTCGCGGCGACGGTGGCCGTGGAATCAGCGGCAGCACCTCCTTTCTTTTTCCCCATTGCGCGGCGGCGATGAGAGCACAGAAAGTAGCTTGGAAACGAGCGAAGGTGATCCAGCGCCGTGGAGGAGATGAGCGCAGGGAAAAGCAGAAGAACAGCAGCAATGGTGATGGCAGCAAGGAAGAAAGAGCGCAGATGGAAAATTACCGCCGCAGCACTGCTACTTAACCCCTGGGAGATGCAATCTAACGGCTGACAAAAACCCTATTGGACGCGTGGCACGCATCGCGTTGGACACGTGGAGAAGAGGAAGCGCGAACCGCCCCCCCCCCCACTTCTACCATTACGCGCGGAAATCGAGGAGCCGCGGTTAAAAATAAGATTACGCACGCCTAGAAAAATCAAAGTCAGAAAGTGGGACCCACCGCTCGTCACGTCCCGTCAAACTCGCTCACGCGGGCAACTGAGGTCATACAAGTTTCAGCACTTACGTCATCAAAGCTACGCAGCGCAAAACTTCGACTACTTTAGTCCTTGCTGGAGTCTTCGACTCCACCAAGCACTCGGGGGCTACTCCCAACTACTCAAAGCAACAGTTCGATTATGGACATGGGTTACTCCCATAGGGAGCGTCGAAAACAAATTCGACTGAAAACAAACAAGCAAAAAGACGACAGCAGTCGCAAAAGTTCTTTAGTCCCTACCCGAGTCTTCGACTCAACCAGGCACTCGGGGGCTACTCCCATAGGGAGCGCTGGTCGCGCACCCTATGATTATTTACACAAGAACTGTGTGTTGATAACATCCGCACTCGCAACTCTGGCGACACTGCCTAACAAACTTTCCCTACAAAGAGACTACGTCTCCTGGGACGCCCGAATCGTCTCCGCGATGATAAAATTCGGATGCCGCGCTTACGGCGTGAAGGTAAGACCTGAATAAGGCCTGGCAACGCATTTAACTGCGCACTACCAGAAATGTATCCGTGCCTACAGGCGGGATGAACATGCCTTGACGGACACGTCGAGTGCTCATACCCATATAACTGGAATTCAACTCCTGTAAGACCTCCACGGCCTGTGTCGAATTACACCAGCACTTTTCCAGATTCGAGTCCGGGGACTCGAATTTGAGTAGATTGCGTTGTTTCACCCTAAGGTGGTTAACTGACACTGATACTTCGATTATATCAGGCACGTATATCAACAATCCCTATGACACGAATAAAGGCAATCGAAATGTACTCATTTAGGCACTCGAAGGCTTCAAAAGTCCCCAGTCGAATCTGCGATTCCACTGGACACTCGGGGGCTACTGACATGGGTATACCCTACAGGTACTCGAGCTTGGTATATACGGTCCAAATACGTACAGGCACACGGTGTCGCTAAGGCCCAGATGAAAGGACTCGAGTAACATGTGGACTCTCGATTGCTTGAAGGACAAGAAGAAGCTAAAGATAGAAAGTTTGAAGGGGAAAACCCTAACTTGTAACCGACTCGACCTGCTACCCGAGACCTAGCCTATCTATATAAAGGCTAGGAGGGGGCGGCGAGGAGCACACACGCAACCCTATTTTCCACAACCTTCGCCAGATTACATCTGCGCACCATTGTAACTTTCGACTCCCTCAATAATTCCACGAGCAGACAAGCAGGAGTAGGGACCTCTACGAGGCCTGAACCTTGGTAAATCCTTTGTCCCCTGTGTGCTTGTTTGCTAGCCGATAGATGTCTTCAGCGCTCCCTCCTTCTCCAAAACCCAAGTCCATAACAATGGGCATTGACGAGTTAAACCCTCGTCACTGAGTCAAACTCAAATTTTTAGCTTTGAAACCAAAACCAAAAACTTGATCACTTTAGGTGGGAATACTTGGTGAAAATGACTTATGAAAACCTTGGAATGATGAGTCATTCTATTGAGATGTTTTGACATGTGTTGAGAAACACAAATGGTTTATGATGATGATGAAAATGTTGAGGCATGAGCCTTAGCCCTTTTATAAAAACTGATGGTTGGGTTCGGATGCGATACCATTCCAATTTTACCGTACAACCACAATACCTGAATTGGGTAAGGCTTAGCCAGAAGTTTATATGCATTAGTATTAGTTCCCTCGCGGGAGAAGTTTGAGCTGAGTCTACCTCTCAATGTTGTCCACCTATGCAGTGCCCAGGATGACAGATGGTCATGGCTGGGAGGCCAAGCTCATAGGAGAGGTGCTTATACTAGAGTGTGTAAAGGAAAGGTTATGTTTGATTATCTGCATAATAAGTATGATGATTCAGGGTTATCCCTGATAGATGTATCGAATTTTGTGGTGAAATTGTACTACCTCTGCAAAGTGTCAAACTATTCGAATAGCCGCGTCCGCGGTTATGGACAGTTGGAGTGGCCATACTCTTCTGTTGTCAGATGTTTTCAAAATGACTTATGAAATGAATTGTGACCTGACTTGACCACAACAGAGTTGTGACTATGACAACTAAGTTCCCACCTAGGTGTTTTCAAACTTATTTTTATCTTTCTTTGTTTCTGAACTCAGCTTAGGTTTCAAACTTAACTTTACAAATAAGCTTAGAACTTAGCATTCCTACTAGAACTACTTTATTTGTTAGTAATAGTTTGCTAGTACTTAAAGAGTACTCATGGCTTTTTTTCCCTAGCTATTCCTATGGCCAGACTATGAGGAGGACTACCCTGAAGGAGGACAGCAGCACGGCTACGACAACTAGGATCATCTCCCATCGTCACAATTGCCTGTGACACTGAAGATGGACCCCATCGCTACGCTATTTATTCCGCTACTTGATTGTACTAAGACTAGATCATGAGATCCTTTATTTGTGTAAGACCTTATTATGGTTTGTAATGGATGATGTACTGTGATATCCAATCTGTTATGTCTCGCAAAAATGGTAATCCTGGGATTGCGATGTATGGCATAACAGGCATCTGGGATTAAAAATCTGGGTGTTGATATTGAGCTCCTGGCACGTGCTAGTATGTTGAAGTGTAGTCCTGTTACTACTCCTATGGCATCGTATGAGCGTTTGTGTAGTACTGATGGTGATGTACTCTCGTCTACGGAGGCTACTTAGTATCGCAGCCATGTTGGTGGTCTTTAGTACATTACAGTGACTCGACCAGATCTGTCGTTTGTTGTCAACAAGGTTTATCAATACCTTCACGAGTCTTACACTCCTCATATGTATGCAGCAGTCAAGCGCATCCTTCATTATGTACGCTTCACTATTGACAGTGGTCTCTTGTTTCGTGCTTCTACCTCAACACTGCTCTCAGCATTCTCGGATGCGGACTCGGCTGGCAGTATGGATGATAGGTTATCCACCGGGGGATATGCTATATTTTATGGTGGGAATCTGATAGCCTGGAGTGCTCGTAAGCAGTCTACAATTTCCAGATCGAGCACTGAGTCTGAATATAAAGCTCTTGCTAATGCTACAGTGGAGCTTGTCTGGGTTCAGTCTTTGTTAGAGAAGCTTGGTGTGACACAAGCGCAACCTCTGGTGTTATGGTGTGACAACATCGGAGCGACGTATCTTTCTTCGAACCCAGTTTTTCATGCAAGGACAAAGCATATCGAGATCGACTTTCACTTTGTCTGTGAGCGTGTTGCTCAGAAACAGCTTCAGATTCGGTTCATCACTTCTCAAGATCAAGTTGCTGATATCTTCACCAAGCCACTCCATTTACCTTTGTATGAGTTTTGTAGGAGCAATCTCAATCTGTCTTCACCAGTTGAGATTGAGGGAGGGTGATAGAATATGTGTGGTACACGTGTGTTTATGTACGTGTTAGAGTCCTACTTGTATTTACCTAACACATGTTTTGTAACATTGATCTGACTATATAATGAGAAGAGATACGCAGGCATGCCTCGTGACCTACCATATTCACTTCTTGTTAAGTACTATCTCCGTTCCGCAATATAAACCTTTTTAGCAAGCTAAAATAGCTTTCCAAAAAGTCTTATATTATGGAACGGAGGTAGTATATTCTACCAGTTGTCAAATTTGATTGAAGAGTTCATCTAAGTTTGAAACACCCACGTGTTTTGAGAGAGGGTGACACTTTGAACCATATTTTAATTAATTTGAGTGACACAATAGTTTACAATTGTAATGTTTGATCTAAAAACCATTTCAGAAGTTGCATGGATGCAAAGGCCTAGTCTGATAAGACTATGCCACGTGCCAACACAACAAGGCATTCTTATGTCAGCTACCACACCTCGCGTGATATATCCCGCTCTTTACAGTTCAAAAATTGCTAGTTTAAAAATAAATTTATGGATGTGCATAAGATGTGTGTTTACAATCCCTGGTATTTGCGGGACAAATTTTCAAAACACACGTAGCTACTAGATGTGCACATGATGTGTGTTTACAATCTCTGGTATTTGTGCGTTTTCAAAACCTCCGTGTGAACGTAGGATATGTTTGAAAGTGTCCAAATATGCAATATAGGTGATAATAGAATCAAAATGCATGCTAAAAGAAAAATGGAGGAAAAAGAAGGCGAAAGAATGCAAAAAAAAATCTTGCGCACGGCAAAGGTGTATGCCCTCACGACAAAGAATCTATGTCTTGTAATGGCCCACGGCAAAGCAGTTCTAAAAATTATGAAAATTCTGCTGGGCCAATTTCGCACGTTATAAAATAAATGGCTGGAAATTTCGCTGGTAATTTTATTTTGATAATTCAAAATTTTGTCGTGCATGACACTGAGGCACATGGCCAAGCCCTGCCGTCATCGTGGTCCCGTCAACTGCGCCGAGGTGGTGGGCGCTACGTCACTGTGTGTCGTGTGGTTTCTTTGTCATGGGCCCGTTCTTGCCTTTGCAGTGGATTTCTGCTTTGTCATGTGCTATCTGGTTTTGCCGTGTGTGATTTCTCTATCAAGTGTCCTATGTCGTTTTACCGTGTGTGTCTTCTTTGATATGCGTTTCTTTCTGGCATGACACGGCAAAGTATTCTTTGTTGTGATGAGGCGCACGGCAACACCGTTTTTACCTTGTAGTGTAGAGAAACAAAAATGACACATCCAATGTGATTAGTGTCACAAAAAGACAGACACAAAATGACATATAGCAGTTTGTCTGTTTTGTTTCTCTTATTTCGAATTTAGTTCTAAAAAACTTAGGAAACGCAAACACAAATCTTTCAAACAAGGACTAATGTTTTTAGAATTTTTCACACTTATAAATTTTAATTTTCGGGTCACTCGCTTGTCTTGTGCTCATCTGACATTTATTTACTTTTTTTGTCCGGTATGAATGCCTTTGGAAAACGACAACAGGTCCTTAGCAAGCGGTACAATTGTTGGAACGCAGGGATATCGAATGGTTCAGGGAGGAGATTTGAGACATCAGATTTTGTCAGCGAAAATTAACATCTGTTGCGATAGCGGCGTTTGTGCAATGTTCCCTTGTTGAGAGTGTTAGAGTAAAACAATACATTCCTACACAACTAATTGAGGAGATTTTTTTATCTCTCATTTATGGTTAGGATCCTGTAATTTGGCTACATATTGACGAGCAACGGAATAGTCTGAGTATGGTCAATCCTCTCACATGGTATCAGCCTACGATCGCTCCTGATCGCTTTCGTGCCTCCTCCTCCCGTCACCCCCACTCTCCCTTTATCCTCCCAAAACCCTAGCCGCCACCACCTCCTCCTGCCTTTCATTGGTGCCAGAACCTGAGGTCCACCCCAACACATAGCTCTGGGTGCAGGCCACCGCCATCTAGAGTATATGTTCCCTCGTCCCCATCGTCCTCGACCTCAAGACCTCGGTGTACCCCAAGTGGCGCACGTTCTTCACCATCACCATCACCACTTACGCCCTCGAAGATCACCTCACCACCTAGACCACGCGGGCAAACGATACCACCTGGCTCTGTCTCGACGCCTTGGTCCTTTTTTGGTTGTATGGCACCATGGCACTAGCCATCATCGACCTTTTCATGACCTTCAACGCCACCATGTATAAGGTATGGACCGCTATCCACGGGCTCTTCAAGGACAACAAGAAAACCCGCGAGATTTATCTCACCAAGAAATTCTGCAGCATCAAACAGGAGGATCGGTCCTGATGGGGTTCGTTGCATAGAAAACAAAAAAATCCTAAGGTTTGTAACTACCAAGATCAAATCTAGGCGATACTTTGTAATAGTTACATATGGACTCACCCTCGTAGACCGTAAGAGGATCCCGCAATACCTACACGTATAGGGGTTCCGCGCATAAAAACAATAAATTTTACTCTATGCCCCTGAACCCCTGAAGCTGCCTGGACCTATCTATTAGTAATACAGTAACGGGAGAGGCTTTTCGCGAACTTACCCTTGAAGACCGAAAAGCGTTGTCAACGCTCAGGAGAGCGTGGTTGACGTAGACGAGCCAAATCCGACCTCAAGGTCGTGATGAAGTCCTTGCGCTCCTTCTGGCTCCAACGACTTGAGTGCCTCAAGTGCGACACCTCGTGGGGAGTTACACACGTCTGGTGCCTGACGATGACTCATGCTTCCCTGATCCAATAGCAGTTGCGGAAGTAGAGCTCCCGGATCTGAATCCCGCAGCGCGACGGCGCTCCGCGGTGAGGATGTCTCTCGCTCGCGCAGTACAGACTTGGGACCACGGTCACGAGAGAGAGAGAGAGAGAGAGAGAGAGAGAAAATATCAATTGGAGGTCCTCCCAAAAGTGGAGAGACCTTTATTGATTATTGGTTGTATTTTCTAGGCAAAATACCCCACTTTATATAGGGGGAGGGGAGGTACTACCTCCCCTCAAGTCCCGGGGTGGGACTAAAGGAGAGGAGGGGGAGGGGTGGCACCGCCGGCCACCCCCATGGGCCCCACGCGGGGGGGCTGGCCCACTAGGGCGCCGGCCACCCCTTTGGCCCCCTTCTCCCTCTCTTCTTTCCCTAATGGGCCCTCTCCCCTCCGAGAATTGGCCCATTAAGACTTTGACCTTTTAATTGATTTTCTCTTTATTTAAATAATTATGAATAAATGATTAAATCAATATTTAACATTCATTCACATATTATCTAATCTCCGTGGCCATGGAACATCTTCCACCTCCACTCTGGACATCCTCCGGACTTATCGAAACCCTTCCGGTTTTCTCCCTTCTTTTCTTCGGCGATTCTACCGATCCTATAAATACTCTCTAAGCATCATCAAGCCCTTAAGCGTGATACCCCACGGTTCGGGAACACTCCAGACATGGTCGGGACACCCCCGCACCAATGATCAACAGAGGGACCTGGATGGCCATGTGACCCCTGTGCATTCCACGAAGATCTTTCGTCGTTTGAACCGGTGACAACCGTGTCTTATTCCCTTTGTCATTTGATACTTGCATTGCCCGAGATTCGATCAATGACATCACCATGTCGGGTTCAATCTCGTTACTGAACAATGCTACTTAACTCGTTCCGACAAGTGATATCCCTGTGATCTAATCACACGTTGCGCAGTTATTGGATATAACTTCTCTGAGTGGCCCCTTGAGTATCTTCCCGTCACATGGACGGACAAATCCCGCTCTTGACATATATTGCCTCTACGGTTTCCCTCGAATACCTGAACACACCTTTATAACCACCGTTTTACCAGATGGCGTTTGATGCTATCTAAGCATTCTTGGGAGACAGTGATTGATATAGCCTTATGGTCTAAGGAATAGTCTACGAGGATCTATTTCTAATCATCATAACTTGAACTTCGTGACATGATCGAATCACGATGTTTAGGTTGGGTATTGGTTCATCATCTCATTCTCAGAATGAGATGACCTTATTTCCAACTGGCATAAATGCCACATGATCAGGAAACATGATCATCTGTTGACCAATGAACCAGTGACTAGAGTTTCACTGGGAACCCCTGGTTTGTTTGTATATCACACGTGTATTGATGTTTCCACTCAATACAGTTATAGCATGATATAAAACTTAATCATAAACTATATGAAATATGATAATAGTCCTTACTACTATTTGTCTCTAGGGCATATTTCCAACAACACGACCGTCCTCAAGGACGTGCAGACGATCAGCGCCATAGACGGGCAGCACCTCCATAATTGGTCACACGTTCAGTGTGCCAACGACTCCCGATCCCTTGCTCCAGCCGAGCAGCGGAAGTAGCGGATCCCCAGGAACTCCAACAGCGCTACGCCATGGTAGTGGTGGTGGAGGGAAAGGTTTAGATGAAGGAAATATGCCCTGAGAGGCAATAATAAAGTTGTTATTATGTATTCCTTGTATATGATAGATGTTTATTTTGCATGCTATAATTGTATTGATAGGAAACATCAATACATGTGTGCTTAATAAACAAAAAGGGTTCCTAGTTATGCCTCTCTTATAGACTAGCTTGTTGATTAACAAGATGATCAAGGTTTCCTGATCATGGACATTGGATGTTGTTAATAACAAGGTCACAGCATTTGTGAAATGATGTGATGAACATTCATCCGAAGTATAGCATTACGATCAAGTCATTATGTTTATATTGCTATAACATCATACAAAGTAGTCTTAGTCCTTAGACCATGAGATCATGTTAATTGCTAACACCGGAAGAGTATCTTGATAACATCAACCGTCACACCATAACAGGGTGACTATAAAGGTGAGTTCAGTGCTATGAAGGTGTTATGTTGAGGCTCATGGATCAAGAGTGGAATTTGTCAATCCCGATGACGGATAGATATACTCTGGGCCCTCTCGGTGATATCACATTAAGATAGCTTACAAGCAAGTGATGTGATCACTAGAATGTTATATCACGGGAACGAGAAAAGAGTGCATGTCGGTAATGAGATCAAACTAGGTATTTGGATACCGATGATCGAATCTCGAACATGTATTATATCATGAGACAAAGGGATTAAATTGCTGACGTTAAAGGTTCTCACGATCACAGAAGTCATCGTTGAATATGCAGGAGTCAGTATGGATCTCCAGGTCCCGCTTCTGATTATTGATCTGAGAGGAGTCTCAATCATGTCTGCATTATTCGCGAACCGTAGGGTGACACACTTAAGGGTTGTCAGACACCATTTAGGAGCACATATATTCTAGACAAAAGGTTTGCAAAGCGCAGGAAATGTTTCGATAGAAACAGGAATTGTTTCGATAGAAACCGGAATTGTTTCGGGTGAAATTGCAGAAAGTGGTTCTGCATGTGATATTGAAATGTTGCAAGGGGTTTTATGTGAATGTTTGTTAATTAAAGTAATTAACAAAATTCTGAATAAAATAAATAAAAGAGTTTTATTAATTGAGAGTTGCATTTAATTTGGTGGAAATTAAATACATGTGAGTGGGATTTTGGGTGGAGGCCATGTTTATGTGAGTGGAGGTTCACCACATGAATGAAGGAGGGGAGGAGTCCCCCCCTCATGCGCCGGCTATGGGAGGGGAGGGGTCTCCCTCCCTCCTATATAAAGCCCCCCTCTCCCCTCTCACAAAACACACCTCCTCGTGAAGGATCTCTCTCCCCCTCTAGATATTCCCCCATGGTCTCGGATTAGCGAGATACATGTTCCCGGTGGCCTTGCGTCTGGAAGGAGTTGCTGCTTCCGCTGATTCGCTGGAGCGAGGAGGTGGAGGTTGTCCGGTGGCTTGAACGTGTATGCGAGGACGGATGCGCTGCTGATTTGCGGCGCTCGGACTTCCACATGATCTTGAGATCGGCAAGCGTACGACTACATCAACCACGAGTTCCTACTCGTTAACAAAACTCGTTGTCTTCGAGGGTAAGTTCTCCATGGATGTATGTCCACCCGTTGCTCTGTATCTAGTAGATAGATCTTGGCGTATAGTCTCATCGTAGGAACTTTTTTGTTTTCTATGTTGCGGACCCAACAGTGGTATCAGAGCCTGATCTATGCGTAGATGCTTTGCACGGGTAGTACACATATGTTTATATGTGGGCGATGATGATCATGTTATTGCATCTTCTATGTACTTTGGATATTGGTGGCATAGTGGGATGAAGCGGCCCGGACCAACCTTACATGTCATCGTACATGAGACCGGTTCCACGACTGACATGCAACTAGTTTTGCATAAGTGGCTAGCGGGTGTCTGTCTCTCCTACTATAGTCAATATCTGATTTACAACGAGTTGCTAATAACTTGGTTATCCTCGTTGTGGTTCATGTTCGTAGGTAAGACCGGTTCTATCTCCGAAAGCCCTAAGCCACGTAAAACTTGCAATTGATAAATTAGAGGCGTCTAGTTTAGATCGTTGCTGGGCTAGTGTCTTGATATGATATTGTTGTAAGTAGATGTATGATAGATACTCTTACAACTCACTTAACGTGTAAGTTCCATAGACCTTGGCCTTACACACAAAGGAATGATAGAGATCATACCACGATGCAAATGATAGAGATCAAATGCATGGACCATATCACCTCACTTCACACATTAGATGTTAGCATCTTATATTGCTAGTTTGGCGCTTTTAGTAGCATTATAAGATGATCCCTCATTTAGATATCAAGATAAAATGTGTTCTTCCTTAAGTATGCACCGTTTGTTGGATTGTGTTTTGAGGCATCACGTGATGATCGGGTGTTCTCGACTCTACGCTTTCATACAACGGGTGTAAGACAGTTTTACACACGCGAATACTAAGGTTCTTACTTGACGAGCCTAGCATGTACAGACATGGCCTCGGAACACGGACCGAAAGGTTAAGCATGAGTCATATAGTTGATATGATGCCCATATAGATGCTCGCCTTTGAAGCTACACCAACTCACGTGATGATCGGACTTGGTGTAGTGGATTTGGTTCATGTAATCACCAAAAGGACACGAGGGATGTCGTTTTTGAGTGGGAGTTCATTAGTAATTTGGATTAGTTGAACTCAATCTATCATAAACTTAGTCTAAATAAACTTTACAAATTCTGTTGTAGATGGCACCACCTGCTTTTAATTTCAATGTGTTCATGGAGAAAGAGAAACTTGCTGCGAATGGTAGCAACTTCACCAACTGGGATATGAATTTGAGGATTCTCCTCACTGCTGCACAAAAGCAATATGTGCTAGAGGCGCCGCTAGGCCCCCCACCAGCTCCTGATGCCCCTGACGAGGAAAAGAACGTCTATGTAACTCGTCAGGAGGACCACAACTTAGTTCATTGTGGCATACTGTATGGGCTAGAGCCAGAACTTCGAAAACGTTTCGAAAATGGCAATGCCTTTGATACCATGGGAGAATTGAAAATGATTTTCGATATCCATGCTGCTATAGAGAGTTATAATGCTTCTGAAAAGTTCTTTAGCTGCATGATGGAAGAGAACAACTCCGTTAGTGAGCATGTACTCAAAATGTCTGGGTACGCTGATAAGCTTGTGTCCTTGGGAATAACGATTCCCATTGGCTTAGGCATACATCGTCTTCTTCAATCTCTGCCACCTAGCTACAAGAGCTTCGTGATGAACTATAATATGCAGGGCATGAAGAAGTCTCTTCCCGAGCTTCTGTCAATGCTTAAGACTGCAGAAGTGGAGATTAGGAAAGAACATCAAGTGTTGATGATCAATAAGACCACCGGTTTCAAGAAGGACAAGAAAGGCAAGCAGAAGGGAAAGAAGGGCGGCAAATCTGTTGCTGCGCCTGAAAAGAAACCCCGAGATGGCCCTAAGTCGGACACCGAGTGCTACTATTGCAAGGGGACTGGCCATTGGAAGCGCAACTGCCCCAAGTATTTGGCAGACAAGAAGGCCGGCAAGGCAAACAAAGGTATATGTGATATACATGTTATTGATGTGTACTTGACTAGTACTCGCAGTAGCACCTGGGTATTTGATACGGGATTGGTTGCTAATATATGTAACTCGGTTCAGGGGCTGCGGAACAAGCGACAGCTAGCAAGGGATGAGGTCACGATGCGGGTCGGCAATGGATCAAGAGTTGATGTGATCGCCGTCGGAACGCCACCTCTCCATATGCCATCGGGATTAGTTATAAACCTGAATAATTGTTATTTGGTGCCTGCACTGAGCATGAACATTGTATCCGGATCGTGTTTGATGCAAAGTGGTTATTCGTTTAAGTCTGAAAACAATGGTTGTTCGATTTATATGAATAATATCTTTTATGGTCATGCACCTGTGTTGAATGGTTTATTTCTGTTGGATCTCGATAGTAGTATTACGCATATTCTTAATGTTGATGCTAAAAGGATTAAACTTGATAATGACATATCTGCATATATGTGGCACTGCCGTCTAGGTCATATTGGCGTTAAATGCATGAAGAAACTCCATTCTGATGGACTTTTGGAATCACTTGATTTTGAATCATTTGATACATGTGAGCCATGCCTTATGGGCAAGATGACTAGAACACCGTTTTCCGGTTCAATGGAACGGGCAACAGATTTATTGGAAATCATACATACTGATGTGTGTGGACCAATGAGTGTGTCGGCATGAGGTGGATATTGTTATTTTGTTACTTTCACGGATGATTTGAGTAGATACGGGTATATCTATTTGATGAAACATAAGTCTGAAACCTTTGAAAAGTTCAAAGAATTTCAGAATGAAGTGGAAAATCATCGTAACAGAAAGATCAAATTTCTGCGGTCCGACCGTGGAGGAGAGTATCTTAGTTACGAGTTTAGCACACATATGAAAGACTGTGGAATAGTTTCACAACTCACACCTGCCGGAACACCACAACGTAATGGTGTGTCAGAACGTCGTAATCGTACTTTATTGGATATGGTTCGATCTATGATGTCTCTGACTGACTTGCCACTGTTATTTTGGGGTTATGCACTGGAAACCGCTGCATTCACTTTAAATAGGGCACCATATAAATCTGTTGAAAAGACACCGTATGAATTATGGTTTGGAAACAAACCTAAGCTGTCATTTCTTAAAGTTTGGGGATGCAATGTTTATGTGAAGAAACTTCAACCGGATAAAACCGAACCCAAAGCGGAAAAATGCGTCTTCATAGGATACCCTAAGGAAACGATTGGGTATACCTTCTATCACAGATCCGAGGGCAAGGTCTTTGTTGCCAAGAATGGATCCTTTCTTGAGAAGGAGTTTCTCGCGAAAGGTGTGAGTAGTCGGAAGGTAGAACTCGAAGAGGTTATTGAACCTTCTCTTCATGAAATGGCGAGTAGCGCAGCACCGGAAGTTGTTTCGGAGTTGACTTCACCTAATGAAGAGAGAGCTAATGATATTGATCATGAAACTCCGAAAGAGGACACTACCGAACCTCGCAGGTCAAGCAGGACACGTGCAGCTCCTGAACTGTACGGCAATCCTATTATGAATTTCATGATTGATGAAATAGATGACCCTGCGACGTATGAAGAAGCGATGATGAGCCCTGATTCCAACAAATGGCTAGAAGCCATGAAATCCGAGATGGAATCCATGTACGAAAACCAGGTTTGGACCTTGGTGGACTTACCTCACGACCGAAAGGCCGTTGAGAATAAATGGATTTTCAAAAAGAAAACTGATGCTGATGGTAATGTGACCATCTATAAGGCTCGACTTGTCGCAAAGGGGTTTCGACAAATTCAAGGAGTTGACTACGATGAGACATTCTCTCCCGTAGCGATGCTTAAGTCGGTTAGTATTATGTTAGCAATTGCTGCATATTTCGATTATGAAATATGGCAGATGGATGTCAAAACCGCGTTCCTCAATGGTAATATTGAAGAAGAGTTGTATATGATACAACCTAAGGGTTTTGTCGATCCTAAGGATGCTGATAAGGTGTGCAAACTTCAGCGATCCATCTATGGACTGAATCAAGCATCCCGGAGTTGGAGTCTCCGCTTTGATGAGGTGATCAAAGAGTTTGGATTTGTCCAAACTTATGGAGAGGCTTGTATTTACAAGAAAGTGAGTGGGAGCAATGTGGCATTTCTGATATTATATGTGGATGACATATTATTGATTGGAAATGATATAGATCTTTTAAACAATGTTAAAAGTTATCTAAATAGCAAATTTTCGATGAAGGACCTTGGTGAAGCTTTATATATATTAGGCATTAAAATCTATAGAGATAGATCAAGACGCCTAATTGGGCTATCGCAGAGTACAGACCTTGATAAGATATTAAAGAAGTTTAATATGGACGGAAGTAAGAAGGGGTACTTACCTATGTTGCAAGGCAAGACATTGAGTAAGACTCAAAGTCCGGCTACGGCGGAAGAAAGAGAGATAATGGATAAGATCCCCTATGCCTCAGCCATAGGCTCTATAATGTATGCCATGCTATGTACAAGACCGGATGTGGCACATGCTATTAGTTTGACTAGTAGGTACCAATCTGATCCAGGTTCGGAACACTGGATAGCGGTCAAGGATATCCTTAAGTACTTGAGAAGAACTATGGATATGTTTCTTGTATACGGAGGTGAAGAAGATCTAGTCGCTAAGTGTTATGTCGATGCTAGCTTTGACACCGATTCAGATGACTCTAAGTCTCAATCCGGATACGTATTTCTCTTGAACGGAGCAGCAGTTAGTTGGAGGAGTTCCAAACAACCTATGGTGGCTGGATCAACAACGGAGGCGGAATATGTTGCTGCTTCAGAAGCAGCGCAGGAAGCGGTTTGGATGAAGGAGTTCATAACGGAACTAGGTGTGGTTCCTAGTGCGTTGGACCCAATGGTGATCTATTGTGACAATAATGGAGCCATAGCCAACGCCAAGGAACCAAGGTCTCACAAGAATTCCAAACATATTAAGCGCCGGTTTCACTCCATCCGCGAGCATGTCAAGGATGGAGATATAAAGATTTGTAAAGTACACACGGACCTAAATGTAGCAGATCCGTTGACTAAAGTACTCCCTAGAGCAAAACATGATCAACACCAGAACTCCATGGGTGTTAGATTTATCACTATATAAACTAGATTATTGTCTCTAGTGCAAGTGGGAGACTGAAGGAAATATGCCCTGCGAGGCAATAATAAAGTTGTTATTATGTATTCCTTGTATATGATAGATGTTTATTTTGCATGCTATAATTGTATTGATAGGAAACATCAATACATGTGTGTTTAATAAACAAAAAGGGTTCCTAGTTATGCCTCTCTTATAGACTAGCTTGTTGATTAACAAGATGATCAAGGTTTCCTGATCATGGACATTGGATGTTATTAATAACAAGGTCACGGCATTTGTGAAATGATGTGATGAACATTCATCCGAAGTATAGCATTACGATCAAGTCATTATGTTTATATTGCTATAACATCATACAAAGTAGTCTTAGTCCTTAGACCATGAGATCATGTTAATTGCTAACACCGAAAGAGTATCTTGATAACATCAAACGTCACACCGTAACAGGGTGACTATAAAGGTGGGTTCAGTGCTATGAAGGTGTTATGTTGAGGCTCATGGATCAAGAGTGGAATTTGTCAATCCCTATGACGGATAGATATACTCTGGGCCCTCTCGGTGATATCATATTAAGATAGCTTGCAAGCAAGTGATGTGATCACTAGAATGTTATATCACGGGAACGAGAAAAGAGTGCATGTCGGTAACGAGATCAAACTAGGTATTTGGATACCGATGATCGAATCTCGGACATGTATTATATCATGAGACAAAGGGATTAAATTGCTGACGTTAAAGGTTCTCACGATCACAGAAGTCATCGTTGAATATGCAGGAGTCAGTATGGATCTCCAGGTCCCGCTTCTGATTATTGATCTGAGAGGAGTCTCAATCATGTCTGCATTATTCGCGAACCGTAGGGTAACACACTTAAGGGTTGCCGGACACCATTTAGGAGCACATATGTTCCAGACAAAAGGTTTGCAAAGCGCAGGAAATGTTTCGATAGAAACAGGAATTGTTTCGATAGAAACCGGAATTGTTTCGGGTGAAATTGCAGAAAGTGGTTCTGCATGTGATATTGAAATGTTGCAAGGGGTTTTATGTGAATGTTTGTTAATTAAAGTAATTAACAAAATTCTAAATAAAATAAATAAAAGAGTTTTATTAATTGAGAGTTGCATTTAATTTTGTGGAAATTAAATACATGTGAGTGGGATTTTGGGTGGAGGCCATGTTTATGTGAGTGGAGGTTCACCACATGAATGAAGGAGGGGAGGAGTCCCCCCCCTCATGCGCCGTATATGGGAGGGGAGGGGTCTCCCTCCCTCCTATATAAAGCCCCCCTCTCCCCTCTCACAAAACACACCTCCTCGTGAAGGATCTCTCTCCCCCTCTAGATATTCCCCCATGGTCTCGGATTAGCGATATACATGTTCCCGGTGGCCTTGCGTTTGGAAGGAGTTGCTGCTTCCGCTGATTCGCTGGAGCGAGGAGGTGGAGGTTGTCCGGTGGCTTGAACGTGTGTGCGAGGACGGATGCGCTGCTGATTTGTGGTGCTCGGACTTCCACACGATCCTGAGATCGGCAAGCGTACGACTACATCAACCACGAGTTCCTACTCGTTAACAAAACTCGTCGTCTTTGAGGGTAAGTTCCCCATGGATGTATCTCCACTCGTTGCTCTGTATCTAGTAGATAGATCTTGGCGTATAGTTCTCATCATAGGAAATTTTTTGTTTTCTATGCTGCGGACCCAACATTAGAGCAGGGCTTTACCGAGCACCTTTTGTACGGCAATGGACAAGCCAAGCAAGGGGGATAAGATGCCAACCTTGGGGCATATGAGAGAGCTTGTGAGAGAGTGTGTGGTGGGGAGGAGGTGGAGGGGACCACCTCCTTTTATAGGCGCTGATAGCTCCAAATTTCATCACTTTTTACCATTGGTTTTCTTCTTGTTTATTGACGGATTTCCCTAAAGATTTCCTTTCCACTAACGTAATGTTGCAATTAGCGAATCTCTGGTGTCTTGTGATGGTTTTCAGACAATGAACATTTATTGAAGATCTCGTAGCATTTATGGGCTAATTACACTAGAATAAGCAAATCCCCAATTGGAACCACTTTCATTGGAGGCGTCAGCATGCATAACGACCACTAGTACAGTTGGAGCACGCCCGTACCGTTCGCCCGTACTACCCACCGGTGTCTTCCTTATATCAATACAAGCAACTTTCGTAAAGGGGGAGGGACAAAAAGAACCACAGAAGAGAAGTTACAGCCGCCGCAACCCATCTGGAGGGGAAGATCAGATTTGGAAGAGGAGAAGAACTTCCCCTTGTTCCTCGACGATCTCCAACCTCTAAACCACACACTCCACCATCATTCCATCATTACTTAGAGAGAGAGATTGGCACTTGTAAGATTAGGGTTTGATACTTTGATCTACCTACAGTTTGTATTTGATTAGATCTTTAATCGCTATTGTGATTTGCTACAATAACTTGGAGATGATTTCTATTTGCAATTCAATTATGCCTTTTGTTTGTGTTCCTCTCATGTATGAGTAAATCCCCATAGGCATGGGAGATGTAGGGGATTGGTGAGATGTGATGTGCCTCCTTTAATTCCATCTATTTGTGATTGTTGCAATGTTTATTTAAACAGTGAGAATGCATATCTATGTTTGCCTAATGTGTGTTATCTAATTTAAGGGCTCAGGTAACATGATCCAAAGATCTCATAGGTCTGAACTTGTATGCTAGTAATTCGGTGACCCCTGAGTGACACGGCGGATATCAAAGAAGAGCTAGCACTACTCGAGGACAACAAGGAACCATCAAGATTAAAGCCTTGATCCGGTCAAAAGACCTTAATTAATGTGCTGACCATGCCGTAATAGGTAGATGGATCATTGGGATTAGGAAGAATTGGCCATGAGGAATCCTAGTCGGTATATGGGTTGCTTGTCTACTCACTTATAAATAAGAATTATCATTATCACTTATTCCACTTATTCCATTTGGCACTTTCACTATCACCATGAACTGATTCTCTCTGCGCCTAACTTCTCATCTATAGGACCTTTACACACCTTTCGCATCTTTACTTTTATGCAATTTACTTATTTCCTAAGCAAGTTCCTCTATCTTTTACTCACCACTTCCACCGTCAACATTTGCAGTCAGTTCACTCAAGACCCGTGACACCTTAGGTGCAACAAAAACACCGCATAAAAATACTTTCGTAGGCTCCTCGTTGGGATTGATATAAAAACTGGAATTAATACTTTCGTGAAAACATTCTCTGACGAACCTGTGCTCTTGCGGGCTATCAAGATATTTTCTGGCGCCGTTGCCGGGGAGCTAAGATCTAAGTGTTGTTTCTTGACAACAACAATTGTTGATACCATTCATGATCTCTGTTGAAGATAGAGGTACCACTCGATCAGGAAAAACCTATTTACCTCCATATATTGCTCTTGTTCCGATCGAGAGTTGATTAGAATTTATTGAAAGATTTACTAATTCACGTACTATAGATGTGGACAGCTTGATTCCATTGATGGTTGATTTGACCATCACCCGAGGGGGCGAACTTGAGTTACCTTTGGGAGAGTATGGGAATCCATCTAGGCACTTGAGGAAAATGTCTATTCTTTATCCTAAACTTGAAGGCTAGGAATTTAAAATATATCCTGAGCTAATATATATGATGAAAGAATTTCCTTCGCAGGAAAAGAAGAGGAAGACCCTAGTGACCACTTAACATGGGTACACGACCTTTGTGTTACTCTTAAACAAGCAAGTTTTCCAATAGAGTTTGTACTTCTTAAACTCTTTCGCTGGTCTTTGAAAGATAATGCTTTAGATTGGTTACAATCACTACCTAATCATACTATGAAAAGCTAGGAGGATTGCATCCGAGAATTTATGCATAAATATTTTTCATTTACTAAAATTATGCAAATCAAACGAGGGACAACAAAATTTTTGCAAACAATTGGAGAGATCTTTTATCAAGCATGGAATAGATATTATGCAACGTTTAAGAATTTCCAAATCATGGTTTTCACGAGAGTCTAGTTATCCAAAAAAATTATAATGGGCTTAATGATGAAACAAAAGATATAATTGATCTATCTGCTGGAGGAGCAATATGCAACCTGACACTATCGGAATGTGTAAAGCTTTTTGGTAAGATCCTTTAATGACGAACAATACAATCCAGTTGAGGATATTGAAGCACAAAAAGTATGATTCACAAACCACAAGATCTTATATCCGAAGTTAAAAAGTCCATGGAAGAGAAAGGTATAGCTTCAAAACTTGTAAAAGAAAACAAAGTTGACATTCTTCAAATTTATGTAATAGAAGATGATTTAAATCTTGTAATGCAAAAGTTTAAATATCAACAAAATCAATTCTGTGAGAAAAACTAGAAACGTCTTATGATGCAAAAAAAAAATATAAGAGATTTAATAGAAGTCTTTGACGACTTGGGTCAAGCCACGAAACATTTAGATAGATATCTAAGCATGGTTAAAACCTAGTGTGAGAAAATAAATGAAACTCAAACTTTGATTTTGAACCAAGGAAATTTCAATACTGTTTCTATTAACATTGTTACTATGTGTGGTACAGAAACTCAGGAACCACGAGGGCCACCTTGGTATCAAGAAGAGCAAGCTCGAAAAGCGAGAGAGACTCAGAGATGAGTCAAGAAGAAGAGGATCTAGTAGACCCCAGGATGATATTGATTATGAATCCTAGAAAAGAGAAAATAAAGCTTCGAGTACTCAAGAAGAAGAGGAAGCAGAGGATAAGCATAAACCATATGATTAAGATGCTGAGAATATCGATCCAAGGGAAGAAACCGATCTCAGGAAGGAACAAGAAGAGCAAATTATTATACGCGCGTGAAGAATACGCCAATAAGCAAAAATCTGCTGCAAGGAAAATAAAAAGAATGCTGAACCAGTGACAAATGTAAAAGAAAAGGTAATACCTACCAAAAAGAAAATTCCTTACCCTAACCGAGTTCATTACGAACCAGTTAAAGCTATTTATGATTCTTTTGCTGAGGCATTGGGAAGTTTGCGTTTAGAACTTCCTTTAACTAATGCTATTCAAGTTCCTACTTATAAAAAAATTATGAGATATATACTTAATAGAAAAAAGAAGATAACTAAGACTATAGTAGTTATGACAATCTTTAGTGATAAACTTCCTGCTAAGCTTGGGGAGCCATGGATACCAACCATCTCCTATGCAATAGGGAAAACTAATATATTCAATGATCTTTGTGATTTAGGAGCAGGCGTTAGTATTATGCCTTATTTCCTATTTAAGAAATTGAATCTTGGAGAATGTTCTCCTACTTCAATAACATTGCAAATGGCAGATAAGACAAATAAACAACATGTCGGAATGATCGAAGATGTTTTACTTAGAATAGATCAACATGTTATACCAACTGATTTTATTATTCCTGATGTTCCTGAGGATGACACACTATCTATCATTCTTGGAAGACCTTTTCTTAATACAGCTAGAGCTAATGCAGATTGCTCTAGCGGTAAGATTGTCTTCAATATATATGATGATCAGATCATTCGATACTTTCCTAAGAAACAGGAGCATAATGGAAAATACATTCCACCACCTAAGCATGATCAAGCGGCAAAAACTAAAAAAACAATGCTTGAGATGAACGCCGATGATATGGAGTTTGTTTAGTCAAATTTCTAGAATTAAACACTTGATGGGAGTTAACCCCTTCTTAATAAATTAAGTTTAAGTTTTTATTTTATCATTTGTGATTATGACTTTATTATTTGTATTACTTAATAAGTTTGTTTTGAGTTTTTTGTTCGCTCAGAGAATTTACCTTAATGATGCTGAGAAGCAAGGGAAAAACGAAGAAAATAAAAGGGGTCCAGTACATATAACGAGCACTAGAATGGCCGTGGTATGACCGTACCGTGTTCCCGTACCGTGTTTCAACGAAACCTATAGGACAACCAGCGCCGACGACGATCACTGGTACGGCCGCGGTATGACCGTACCGTGCGCCCGTACCAAACATCAACAAAATCATACCATGGCATCCGAATAGATAATGAGCAGTGGTACGGTCAGGGTACGACCGTACCGCGCGCCCGTACTAGGTCGACCAGGTTTGATCTCGAACCCTAATATTGATCCACGGTGACGACCACCGGTACGGGCGGGCTGCACCCGTACCGCCCGCCTGTACCGCGTGCGTCGCCAGGTAAAGGCTGACGGCGGCTGGCACGCAGCCAACCTCCTTCTTCTTCTTCCTTGTTCTTTCTCTTTCCACAACAAACCCTTGCCTCCTAAAACCTTTGATTCTTCATTGTTTTGGGGTTTTTGAGTTGGAGAATCTTCACATCGGTATGTTTCTCGTCTGATCCATACCACAGAAAATAGATGTGCCTGGTAGTAAGGACCTGGATGACATTCATATGGCTAGCACCAAGTTCATGGGTGTCTATAGTCCAGAGCGTTCCCTCCGTGCTTACCAGTTTTATTTTGTACCTAACGTTGATATCCACAAAATCTTGCTTCCTTTTGTCCAAGCTTTTGGTTTGCCAGGTAAACAGAGTTGGTTCCTCACTGAGGAGGAGTTCCAGCATGCATTGATCCTCTCATGAAGAACTGCGCCACCAGGTGGCCATCCCAATTGGGAAAACGTAGCAGCTGGCCAACAACAGCAAGATGAAGAAGGAGGAGGCTGGCATGACATGGGATGGGATGACTAAGGCCAGCAACACCACCACCAACAGCCTTACCACAAGCACCAACAACAAGGTATGTCTCCACCACAACCGGGATTCAACTACGTCCCGAGGAGTGATTTTGACTAGGTGGTGCATCGCATTGACAACATAGAGAACATGTTGCATGATGCGAACGCCAACATAGTCAATCTAACTCAAGATTTCACATATTTCATGGCCGACTTTACAAACAGCTACCCGAACTTCCCGTATCAGCAGCCGTCACATAATGGTAGCGGCAACTGATTCTGGTTAGGCAAAAACCTAAGCTTGGGGAGGTAAAAATCCTCCCACCTTTTTGCATTCATAATTTTGTTTCTTTTTTTATTTGTTTGTTTTCATTCAAATTCATTGTTTACTTTCAGTTTTGCATTATATAAAAGAAAAACCAAAAATATTAGACTATTCTCTAGCTTTATTTGTGCAAATTTCTCTCGGCTCTTGTTGATTCTTTCTGCATGTTGCTCACTTCTAGTGATCGAGCTATGAGACGAACACAAAAAGTTGACTCAAGTAGAAGACGAACGAGCAAGAGGAGGTACCGCATTCTTATTTTCCCTTTTCCTATAATCTTATTCATGAACATTTTATGTCCGTTCAGTTGCACTTGATTTCAATTCCACGCTTAGTTCGTTATCTTTTAGAATTTGAGCTCAAAGTTTTTTGTCACCTCTTTGGTTAAGACTTTTGACAATTAAATTAGTTTGAAAAACAACTCTTGGGATTGTATTCCAAAACTTTTAGAACAAGAGAAAGTGTCCATCGACAACTTTTGTGCCATATTTTTGTCTTAAGGGCTTAATTTTAGTAGTGGTCAACCCCACATACTGATCGTTGACATGATGATACCTTCTGAAAAAGAATTGCTTGATGGAACAAACTTTATAGAGTAGGAGAGGGAGATGCCAAAATTTGTATTGAATTGATATATAAAAAAGAGGAGAGAAAATAAAAAGAAAAGAAGATGGAAAAAGTACTTTGTTTCAAATACACACCTTTGGGATGCCAACAACTCCACTAGCTTTTGAACGATCTATGGTATAACCCCGTAATTCGGCTATGAGTTGATGGCATCAATGACATACGTGTCGCTATATGGGAAAAATTATGGGTATGCCCAATAGGTTGTGTAGGAGTTACAAAAGAAATATTCTTTGATCCTTAAGAAGGAAAAAGAAAAGATCCATTATCAAAATATGAGCTGAAACACTTTCTATACCTTTTGGTTATTGGTATCACCTCACTACCTAAAATGTGAAATTAGAGTTCTTGATAAGCAAGGAAAATAAGAGGTAGTTTATAGCCGTTATTATCGATGTGGGTGATTAATGAAAAAGCTCTAAGTTTATCCTTCTTTTGACATCTACATGTGCACCCTTAATTTTGACTTAAGAAGTATAGCTTAAAAATATTTTCACTCTCATAACAAGAGAGGCGCTGAAAGAAATTGATTTGCAAAGCCTCGCCAAATTTTAAACAATCTCATTTGAGTTATAAGAACTATTAGCTAGCGAATTACTTGCGTTTAGGGATCAAGCTTAAGTGCAACTGTTCAGATAAATTATGCTCGTGTTCAAGGTTGCAGGATTTGAGATGATGGAATATGATAAAACCTCGAACTTGTAAGTCTTATCTTGATTCAATTCTTCACTATTAATTCTTATAGCTTTGTCACTTGCGCGAGTAACCTCTAAGCTTGGGGATGTTAATAGCTCCAAATTTCATCACTTTTTACCAATGGGTTTCCTCTTGTTTATTGCCGAATTTCCCTAAAAATTGCCTTTTCCACTAACATTAATGTCGCAATTAGCGAATCTTTGGTTTCTTGTGATGGTTTTCAGACAATAAACATTTATTGAAGATCTAATAGCATTTATGGGCTAATTAAACCATAATAAGCAAATCCCCAATTGGAACAATTTTCATTGGAGGCGTCAGCACGCGTAACGACCACTGGTACGGTCGGGGCGCGCCCGTACCATCCGCCCGTACTACCCACCGACGTCTTCCTTACATCAATACAAGCAACTTTTGTGAAGAGGGAGACGAAAAAAACCACAGAAGATAAGTTATAGTCGTCACAAGCCATCTGGAGGGGAAGATCAGATCTAGAAGAGGAGAAGAACTTCGCCTTGTTCCTCGATGATCTCCAACCTCTAAACCACACACTCCACCATCATTCCATCATTACTTAGAGAGAGAGAGATTGTCACTTGTAAGATTAGGGTTTGATATTTTGATCTACCTACGGTTAGTATTTGATTGGGTCTTTAATCGCTATTGTGATTTGCTACAATAACTTGTAGATGCTTTCTATTTGCAATTCAATTATGCCTTTTGTTTGTTTTCCTCTCATGTCTGAGTAAATCCCCATAGGCATGGGAGATGTAGGGGATTGGTGAGATGTGATGTGCCTCCTTTATTTCCATCCATTTGTGGCTATTGCAATGTTTATTTAAACAGTGAGAATGAATATCTATGTTTGTCTAATGCGTGTTATCTAATTTAAGGGCCTAGGTAACATGAACCAAAGATCTCATAGGTATGTAATTGTATGCTAGTAATTCGGCGACCCCTGAGTTACACGACCAATATCAAAGAAAATCTAGCACTACTAGAGGACAACAAGGAACCATCAAGATTAAAGCCTTGATCCGGTCGAAAGACCTTAATTAATGTGCTGACCATGGCCATGGTAATAGGCAGATGGATCATTGGGATTGGGAAGAATTGGCCATGAGGACTCCTAGTCGTTATATCAGTTGTTTGCCTACTCACTTATAAATAAGAATTAGCATTATCACTTATTCCACTTATTTCATTTGGCACTTTCACTATCACCATGAACTCATTCACTCCGCGTCTAACTTCTCATCTGCAGGACCTTTACACACCTTTTGCATCTTTACTTTTATGAAATTTACTTATTTCCTAAGCAAGTTCCTCTATATTTTACTCACCACTTACACTGTCAACATTTGTAAACAATTCACTCAAGACATGTGACACCTTGGGTGCGACACAAACACCGCATAAAGACACTTTCCTAGGATCCTCGTTGGGATCGATATAAAAACTGGAATTAATACTTCCGCGAAAATATTCTCTGATGAACCTATGCACTTGCAGGCTATCAGGTGCCATGGGGATTCCCCCTCCCATCCTCTCATTTAATCTGCATTAAAGCACGTTAATTCCCTTAAAGGTCTATCCATTAAAGCACTTTAATTCCCTTAAAGGCATGTCCATTAAAGCACTTTAATTCCATTTTAATGCAACTCAATTTAATAAACACTTCATTTAATGAGTACTTCATTTAATGAACATTTTATTTAATAATAACATTAACATTTTTATCCCTTGCTTTGTTTCGTACCCCGAAACTATTTCGGCAGATTTGGCAGAACAATTTTCTGCGATGTCCATTGACTTCCCTTGTGTTCCCTATCCAGTCAAACACGTACTTTAACCGTAAGTGTGTCTCCCTACGGGTTCGAGAACTATGTAGACATGATCGAGACTTTCTCTGATCAAGAATCATTAGCGGGACCTGGAGAGCCATAACGACTCCCACTAGTTCCACGAAAATCAGATGATTGTTTGAACCTCTTTCGCTGTAATCAAATTCCTTTTGTCTCGCGATATATTACTTGTTCGAGATTCGATCACTCGGTACCATTTATATCTTGTTTAATCTCGTTCCGACAAGTACTCTTTTTCTCTTTCCTGTGATATGACATTCTAGTGATCAAATCACTTGCTTGCAAGACTATGTCAATGTGATATCACCGAGAGGGCCATGAGTATATCTCTCCATCATCCGGATGGAAAAATCCCAATGTTGACCCACGAGCCTCAACTTACACTTTCCAAATTCCTGATGACACATTTATAATCACCTTGTTACGATGTGACATTTGATGTAATCAAACTACTCTTTCGATGAAAGTGATTGACGTGATCTCATGGTCTAAGGACATTGAGTTACTACGAATGCGATAGCAATTTAAACTTGATGATGTGATCGTATTTTTACATCTACTGCGGGTGACTATTCATCATATCATTCTCAAATGATATGACCATGTTATTAACAACATCCAATGTTCGTGATGAGGAAACCTTTGATCATCTCTTAATCAAGAAGCTAGTATATAAAGAGAGGCTTTACTAGGAACCTATTTGTTTATAATTCATACAGGTATTAATGTTTCCTTATTGATACAATTCTAGCATGAAAAATAAACATATGTTATAAACCTAGAATAGCATAATAACCACTTTATTATTGCCTCTCGAGCATATTCCTTTCAGTCTCCCACTTACACTAGAGTCAATAATCTAATTTACATAGTCATGAATCTAACACCCATAGAGTTCTGGTGCTGATCATGTTTTTCCTTTGGGAGAGCTCCAGTCAACGGATCCGCAACATTCATATCTGTATCTATTTTGCAAATCTCTACATCGCCATCCTGAACATGTTCTGGGATGGAGTGAAAACGGTGCTTTATATGCTTGGAATTCTTGTGAGACCTTAGTTCATGAGCATTGGCTATGACACCATTGTTGTCATAGTAGATCACCATAGGATGCAAAGCACTTGGAACCACATCTAGTTTGTAAATGAACTCCTTCATCCAAACTGCTTCCGCCGCTGCTTCTGAAGTAGAGATATATTCCGCCTTCATTGTAGATGTAGCAATCACTGGTTGCTTGGAGCTCCTCCAACTCACCGCTGCACCATTCATCAAAAATACATATCCGGATTGTGACTTAGAGTCATCCGGATCGGTGTCGAACGTAGCATCGATGTAACACCTTGCGACGAGCTCTTCTTCACCTCCATATACGAGAAACATGTCTTTTGTTCTTCTTAAGTACTTAAAGACATCGTTGAATCCTTCCATTGTTCTAATCCTAGATCAGATTGATACCTGCTAGTCAAACTAACAACATGTGCCACATCGGGCCTTGTACATAACAAAACATACATAAGAGAACCTATGGCTGAGGCATAGGGGACACCGTCCATTATTTCTCTATCTGTTGCTGTCGCTGGACTTTGAGTCTTACTCAAAACCATTCCATGCAACATCGGTCAGAACCCCTTCTTACTTTAGTCCATTTTGAACTTCTTCAAAATATTGTCAAGGTATGTACTCTGTGACAATCCTATTAAGCATCTTGATCTATCTCTATAGATCTTGATGCCTAATATGTATGCAGCTTCACCAAGATTTTTCATCGAAAACTTACTATTTAAATAATCCTTTACACTTTTCATAAGTTCTATGTCATTTCTAATCAACAATATGTCATCCACATACAAGATTAGAAATAAAATAGAGCTCACACTCACTTTCTTGTAAATACAAGCTTCTCCGATGGTTTGGACAAATCTAAAACCTTTGATTACTTCATTAAATCGGAGATTCCAACTTTGGGATGCTTGCTTTAGTCCATAAATAGATCACTGAAGTTTGTATACCTTGTTAGCATCCTTAGGATAGACAAAACCTTTTGGCTATATCATATACAACTCTTCCTCAATGTTTCCATTAAGGAACGTTGTCTTGACATCCATCTGCCAGATTTCATAATTAAAAAATGCAGCAATTGCTAACATAATCCTAACAAACTTTAACATCGCTATCGGTGAGAAAGTCTCATCGTAGTCAACTCCTTGAATTTTTTGGAACCCTTTCGCGACAAGTTGAGCTTTATATACGGTCACATTACTGTCAGCGTCTGTTTTCTTTTTGAAAATCCATTTATTCTCAACGGCCTTTCGATCGTGAGGTAAGTCTACCAAATTCCAAACTTTGTTATCATACATGCATTCCATCTCGGATTGCATGGCTTCTAGCCATTTGTTGGAATTCGGTCTCATCATAGCTTCATCATACGTCGCAGGGTCATCACTTCCATCTATCATGGAATTGAGGACTAGATCACCGTATAGTATCGAAGTTGTATGTATCCTGCCCGACCTGTGAGGTTCGGTAGTAGTCTCTCTCGGAATTTCATGAGGAGGGGTGGGTACCACATCATCATTTCCTTCTTCCATGGTTGGAGTCAACACTGGAACAGATTCCGGCGCTGCGCTACTCGCCACTTCTGGAAGAGAAGGTTCATTAACCTCGTCGAGTTCTACCTTCTTACTACTCACACCTTTCAAGAGAAACTCTTTTTATATAAAGGATCCATTCTTGGCCATAAACACTTTGCCTTAGGATCGGTGATAGAAGGTGTACCCAATTGTTTCTTTTGTGTATCCTATAAAGACGCATTTTTCCGCTTTGGGTTCGAACTTATCAGGTTGAAGTTTCTTCACATAAGCATCGCATCCCCAAATTTTTAGAAATGACAGCTTAGGTTTGTTACCAAACCATAATTCATACGGTGTCATTTCAACGGATTTTGATGGTGTCCTATTTAAAATGAATGCAGCAGTCTCTAATGCATGACCCCAAAATGATGATGACAAATTTGTAAGGGACATCATAGATCGACCATATACAATCATGTGCGATTACGACGTTCAGATACACCATTACGTTGTGGTGCTCCGGCGGGAGTGAGTTGTGAAAAATTCCACATTGTCTCATGTGTGTGCCAAACTCGTAACTAAGATATTCTCCTCCACGATCGGATTGTAGACTTGATCTTACGGTTATGATGATTTTCTACTTCACCTATGCAATTCTTTGAACTTTTCAAATGTTTCAGGCTTGTGTTTTATTAAGTAAATATACCCATACGTACTTAAATCATCCATGAAGGTTACAAAATAACGATATCCGCCATGTGTCGACATACTCATTGGACCGCATACATCGGTATGTATTATTTCGAAAAAATCGATCCCACATTCCATGGTTCCGGATAACGGAGTTCTATCCATCTTACCCATAAGGCATGGTTCACTTGTTTCAAATGATTCATAATCAAATGATTCAAGCAGTCCATCAGCATGGAGCTTCTTCATGTGCTTTACACTAATATGACCCAAACGACAATGCCACAAATATGTAATAATATCATCATTCAACTTAATTCCTTTGGCATTCACATTATGAATATGTGTACTACTAATATCAAGATTAAAGACAAATAGACCATTCAACAAAAATGCGTGACCATAAAACATGTTATTCATATAAAAGAAACAACCATTGTTCTCTGGTACAAATGAATAACCGTCTTGCATTAAACATGATCCAGACATGATTTTCATGCTCAACACAGGCACATAATAATAATTATTAAGGTTTATTTTCAATCCCGATGGTAGATGAAGTGGCAGCATCCTGACAGCGATCACATCAACCTTCGATCTATTGCCTATGCACATCATCACTTCATCCTTAGCTAGTGGTCGACTATTCCTTAGTCCCTGTTTCGAGTTACATATATTAGCAACTGAACCGATATCAAATACCTAGGTACTATTTCGACTACTAGTAAGGTACACATCAATAACAAGTATATCATATATACCTTTGTTCACTTTCTCGGCCTTCTTATCCAACAAGTAATTCGGGCAGTTCCGCCTCCAGTGTCCAGCCTCCTTGCAGTAAAAGCACTCAGTATCGGGCTTAGGGCCTTCCTTGGTTTTCTTATCAAGCGTGGCAACATACTTGCCGTCCTTCTTGAAGTTACCCCTGGGCTTGCCCCTCCGACCCTTTTTCTTGAAACTGGTGGTTTCATTGACCATCAACACTTGATGTTCCTTTTTGATGTCTACCTTAGTAGTCCTAAGCAAAGCTAGGAGTTCGGTGAGCGACTTGTCGGCACCATTCATCTTGTAGTTAATTACAAACGCTTTGTAACTCGGTGGCAGCGATTGCAGAACCCTGTCCGTCATGAGATCAGCTGGAATCTCACATCCCAGTGTCTCAAGACGTTGAGTGTATCCTTTCATCTTTATGACATGCTCGTTCACAGAGCGGTGCTCCTCCTTTTTAGCGCTAAAGAATTTTCCCGAGATCCCATATCTCTCGGCACGGCTTGGGTCCCCAAACATAGTTTTGAGTTCCTTCACCATGACATTAGGATCAGTAAGTTCAAAACTCTTTTGGAGCGCGGGCTCCAACGATTGGGGCATTGCGCACCGCACAAGAGTGTAGTCATCAAACTGTGTGTCATACACATTGCGCTCTTCCCGAGTCACAGTTTCTGGAGGGGTGTCACCTAACGGACCGTCAAGTACATGGGA
This sequence comes from Avena sativa, assembly GCA_916181665.1. Taxonomy (NCBI): domain Eukaryota; kingdom Viridiplantae; phylum Streptophyta; class Magnoliopsida; order Poales; family Poaceae; genus Avena; species Avena sativa. The sequence continues at coordinate 532,625,711 of OV702292.1, read as the reverse complement.
CCTTTTTATGCCCATGAGGATAATCCTCAAATTGCGGTGCTAGTTGGTTATGTTAGACCCATTGTCTAGCAGCTTTTCTTTCTCAAGGAATGCATTGAAATTGAATGCAGGGGGTGCCATGATCTACAAAGTATTTGCAAAGACTATTTAGAATAGGTTTATAACAGATAGATTTCAAGCTAATTCAAAATTACTTATGTGAACTCCCACTCAAAATTACTTCCCTCTAGCCATTTTAGTGATTACCCGAACCAAATTCACTACGCCACGACCGATCATCATGAGTAGTGGCGCGGCGCCAATGGAGAGCATCGGATGGGTCATCATATCTCCATATGACTGGTGCTTTACCTTTCGGTTCATGTTCCAAGGCCATGTTGGTACATGCTAGCTCGTCAACTAAGAACCTTCGTATTCACGTGTGTAAAACTATTTTACATCCATTCTATGCGAACGTAGAATCTATCACACCTGATCATCGCGTGGTGCTTCGAGACGACAATTTTTTTAACGGTGCATACTAAGGAAGAACATATTATTATCTTGATATTTAGTGGGAGGGATCATCTTATACTGCTACCAAGGCAATCAAATACTACCTAGGCGATCAAATCAACACAAAATAAGATGCATCAAAGGATAAACAATCATATGCATATATAATGTGATATGATATGATCCTTCTCGCATTTGATCTCTATCTCGTTCGTCATGGCATGATCTCCATCATTCCACAGGTGTGTCACCAAGGTCCATAGCGCTACCGTCAAGGTTGTTCTCCACTAATCTAAATACATGGATTTCCATTTTTCGGCACGGAGTTCATAAAATAAAATAACAACCATATGGCTCCTACTGATTGTTTTACAATAAAACACATTACATACAAAAACATTTGTATCACAGACCATATCACATCACATGCCCTGCAAAATCAAGTTAGACGCCTCTAATTTATTTTTGCATATTTTACGCGGTTGTGGACTTTCTAGGATAGAATCATTCTACCTACGAACTTCAGCCACAACGGTGATAACCAAGTTATTAAGGAGACCGTTGTAAATCAGATATCAACTATAGTGGGAGAGACAGAAACCCGGTAGCCACTTATACAAAACGAGTTACATGTCAAGCGTGCAATAGGTCTCATGTGCAAGGACATGTAAAGTTTGTCCGAACCACTTCATCCTACTATGCCACCAATATCCGAAATACAAGAGATTTTCAATAACAAGACTTATCAATGCCCACAACTCCATGTATTCTAACCGTACAAAGCATCTACACATAGACATAGCTCTGATACCACTGATAAGGTTTGTTGCATAGAAAACAAAAAAATTCCTACGGTTTGCAACTGCCAAGATCGAATCTAGGCGATACTTTGTAACAGTTACAGATAGACTCACCCTCGTAAACTGTAAGCGGGATAATGTTCATTCAAACAAACGTGTTTGATATAGATGGTATGTGACCTTCCTCAAGGACGTGCAGACGATCAACGTCACAGACGAACAACGCCTCCATAATCGATCACACGTTCGGTGTGTTGATAACTCCCGATCCCTTGCTCCAGCCAGGCAGCGGAAGTAGCGGATCTCCGGGAACCCAAACAGTGCTACACCATGGTAGTGGTGGTGGAGGGGAAGGTTTAGAGTAGGCTGCACCGACCACCTTTTCTAGTGGCAATGGATAAGGCAAGCAAGAGGAGAATATGCCAACCTTGGGGCATACGAGAGAGCTTGTGAGAGAGTGTGTGGAGAGGAGGAGGAGGCCACCTCCTTTCATAGGCTCCATGGGTCTGCCCTCTGCCCTCCTCTCATTCAATCTCCATTAAAGCACTTTAATTTCTCTAAACGTATATCCATTAAAGCACTTTAATTCCATTAAAGCACTTTAATTTTCTTAAAGGTCTTTCCATTAAAGCACTTTAATTCTATTAAAGTATTTTAATTTTCTTAAAGGTCTTTCTATTAAAACACTTTAATTCTATTTTAATGCAACTCAATTTAAAGATGGAACCCGCCCCCGGCGCCCCATAGTATGAACCTATCGTTTCAAAACCCATTTTAAAATCTCAAACAATTTAGAAAATAATATACTCATGTAGACATTTTATGTTCACACACAAGTTTTCGGAAAAATAGAAATTTTTATGGTATTTTATGTAAAAAAAGACAAAATTTGATGCTCCCAACACGACTATTCAGAGACATTAATGTCTTTTTACACAAATCATATAAATGTTACTTTTTTCACGAAAAATTATATATAAGCATATAATGTTTGAACGGTACAAGAAAATTTTTATTTTAGATTTTTTGCCATTTTTAAATATGTTATATTTTTTAGTAATAAATTCGTTTGTACCCGTAACTGCATATAGTTGTACCCCCAGCTCACCAGAGTTCAAACCCCCGGTTTGACACTGGTGTTGCATAAAACGGCGGAATATTCTTTCAGTGGAAGACGACATTCCTGTCGACATCGAGGCATCCGTGATGACTTCGTCAATGTCAAGACCCGATCCGCTGGCTCAGTCTCTCGCAAGGATTTGGTTACCGGTCGGTTACCGGCCGGTAAGTCCGGTAACCAGATATCCCGAGCACCCTCGGGAAACCGAGTAACCGACCAAAAAAATTCGATTTTTTTTGAATATTTTGAATTTAAATTTCTTAATATGTATAAATACGTAATATGTCGCACAAATTACCTGTACAAGGTGTTGTGCAGTGGTTGCTATGTCAGGGACACGTCCGTGGAACCGTAAGATCCCAGGTTTTTTCCTTGCTTCGCTCATATTTCATTTTTTTGAAAGGTTATGTAATAACTGACTGAAATTATAATTCAGTAAAACCACGAAAAGGATGGTCAGTAGGAATCGAACCCGCAACCAGAGAATTCTGCATAGTTGCGTAAGGACAGGCCACTGAGATAGAACAACTTATGTGTTAAAGTTTAGTTTAAAACCTATAAGACAGATCTGACAAAAATTTAAATTCAAAATTTAATTTTAAAATTTGTCCGGTAACCGCTCGGGATTTCTCGGTAACCGCGGTAACCGAGAATCCCGAGCCCCCTCGGGATTTTTTTACGTTCAGAAACCAAAATCTTGGTCTCTCGGAGGTGCTCGTAGAGGTAGGGTGTGCATGTGTGCGTTCATAGGGATGGGTGTATGTACGTGTTGTGAGTGTCTACGATTGTACTGTGTTTCTCAAAAAAAATAGATTTTTTAAATATGTATTTTTTAGTAATAGATTCGTTTGCACCCGTAAGTGCATATAGTTCGAACTTAGGCAGCTTGGAGCGGGTGCCCCCAAAATCCGTGCCCAAGCCCAACAAACCGACGCCATTCTCTCATCCTCGAAGGAGAGAAAGACATAGAGTGAGGCGGAAAGAGAAACAAGACGCTAGACTAGATTGGGGATCCGCGCCGGCCATGGCTCCCTTCCCTGACTGGGTTATGCTGGACCGATTCGTGGTACGCCGGGACGACCTCGACGTGGACAACCCAACCGTGGCTTCCGGCAGCGGCTCCGCGGACCACGCGATCCACGTCGGATTCCAGCTCCTCGCGCCGCCGCGGGTGTCCCGCATCCTCCTGCGGGTAGACGCCGGCGCATCGTCCTTCAACGACTTCCGCGTCGTCGCCGCCCACCGCGACGCGTTGCTCCTTCAGATGTCACACATGATCGCCGTGCACTGCGGCCGCACGCTCCGCAAGTACGCGATGATCGACTTCTTCCTCTTCAGCGCCGCCGGTACCGGTGGCTCGTCTCGCCCGTCGCTCGACCTTCTCCCCGGTCTCGACGGCACCGAGGCCGAGATCCGGACCCTCATCGAGTCGGACGCCTTCGTCATGACGAACCAGCGCGAACGGAGATCCAAGGGCCTGGATCTCGGCGTCGTGCGTCGCGGCGAGAAGGATTTCGCAGTCGCCGAGCTCCAGATCAGCTGGTCTAACGAGCCACCACAGCTCCACGTGTTCTGCCCGTCCAGATCGAGCCAGTGGGAGATCACGCAGCCGGCGCTCATACCCGTGGGTAGCGCCGACGATGTTTCCTTGCAGCGGATGCTGTTCTACTGGAACGCGGACAAGGTCGTCACCTTCGGGAGCTCCATCTGCTGGATCGATTACTGCTACGGCATCATTTTCTGCGACGTGTTCGACGACATCCCAGTGCTCTACTACAAGGAATTCCCTGCAAAAGTGCCCAACCTCTATGACAACTGCCATGGCACTGGATGGGTTGATGCGTGCCAGACCGTCGGCGTTACCAGCTGCGGCTCCATGAAGTACATCACAGTTGTGCGTGACGACGGCGAGATCACAGGAGATTTCAAACATTTTCACCCTTCTAGTTTCACTGTCACCTCTTGGACTCTAAGGAGAACAGAAGTGAATAAGATGGAGTGGGAAAAGACCGATGAGGTTACGTCGGATGATCTTTGGTGTCTTGATGGTTTCCAGAGTCTCCCGCGCACCCCTTTACAGTTTCCTCACATCAGCATGGATGACCCCAATGTTGTTTGCTTTGTGTTGAGTCAGAGGGTTGAAGGGAAGTGTTATTCCGAGAGCTGGGTGGTTTCCATTGACTTGAGTAACAAGGTAGTTAAGGCTTCACATCCATATGCTAATCCAGAATTAGAAGAAACTGATATCTCTCTTGAGACTGACTTTTCAAAAACAAAGTACTGGTACTTCGAGTCCTTTCTTCCCACTGAGTTCACCAAGTACCTGAATCTGCTTAGGAACAGGTAATTAATTTCTGCTCGTATGTGTGTTTTATTATCTGCTGTGACCACGCGTGTGTGGAGTTTAATCACATCTATGCATTGCGAAGGCATGTTGTGTACACTTGTGTCTGCTCCTTTATGTTTGAATCAATAAAGCCATATACTAGTTTTTTCTACTTTTGAGTAAAACTACCTGTGAAATACCCTTTCTTATTTCACAGTATAAGATATTCAAGACATTGACATTGTCTTCAAAGTAATACATTTACCATAACGAATCTAGTAATATGAATTTGATGTTGTTAATGTTGATAATTCTTTTTCCACTTGAATTTCTTTTATAGAATGTCATTAATCTTGTATTTTCTGCAAGGTTTCGTGTTTGAATTCTTTTGGCTGCGCTAATTATGTTTTACGCGTCATGAAAAAGCGAGTACATCTTAGTCCAAGTGTAGATGATGAAAAACCAGTTTAAGTTAAAGCCTCGAATCAGGCTTTCGCCCCGCTATATTAACATAGCAAACTCTTTATAGTTAAGATAAGTGACACAATCAACTTGACTGGTGTGTTGCCTCATTGTTCTGGAAAACGTAACAGTCTTCTCTTAATCACCGACTGTGGTTCATTTGATGTAATCTGTAGCAAGTGGGAGTGGGTCACTTCAGGGTGCCACATAAGGAACTTAAAAATGCGCATTATAAAGGAAGCTATGATAATGGGTTGGCTACAAGGGCCTCGATTTTCTTGGGTTGGGTTTAAATGTACAATTGACTGGACTCAAACGGATTGAGCAGCACAAGGGATAGGTTTGGTTGCGTCTGCCTTGTAGTGGGTTGGTTGAGTGGAGTATTTTTCTTTAGTTAACATCTGGGTTGAGGCTCTGGTTTGGGTGCATTCTCTGTAGCTCCGCAGTACCTGATATCCGTTTCCCTCCTTCCCTGATCTCAATTGGTTTCTTTCTTTCTTAAACATGACCAATTAGGTTTATTCATTCGGTCTGATTACTATGCGATCTATTGTTGTCATTGTGCAATCAACTGAGTCTGACAGGTCAGAAATTTCATGTGGTGTATAAAGTGTATAGTTTCAGCTTATCATACAGAAGCTGTTCATAAGGACTGTAAACTATTGAGCGTTGGTCCATTGAAGCATGTACCTATACTGGATAATGGACAGTCTTTGGTTTATATTGTTATTTGTACCGTACCCATTTGAAATAAGCAAAGGATGTTCTATTGACTGAATAGTGTGCTCAACACTTTTGTGCAGGACTGACCTTATCCGTAATGAACCAAGACCTGGAAAGAGGAAGTTTATGGAAGGTAGCAAACATTTAGAGCTCACAGGATAATGTAGGGCGGTACTTCTGCAAACTTGCAGATATTCAATGCAGACAAACATCAAGACTGCGTGCATGATCACTGCAAGAGCGGAAATTGCAATTCATGTTTAACATAAATTTTATATATTTGCCACTTCGCAATGTATGCGAGATGAAAGAGTGTTAAGGTTCATATCTTTATTTTAACATGCATCAATAATGTCATAGGATTTCAGTACAAAAACCATATTAGGCCCACTGACTTTGTTGCAGCTGAATTTGGTGTTTTTGTTGATGGATTTGAAATTTTGACAATGATTGGCATACACATTTCCCACACATTTCCGTGTCGTGATCTTCAGACATTCGAGCGAATTGTGAGGGGTGTTTGGGAGTTTTGGTCAAGACCGATGTAACCAAGATTTTTTTTTCATTTGGGAGTTTTGGTCAAGACCGATTTTTTTCATTCGAGTTTTGGTCAAGACCACACCAGACATTCGAGCGAATTTTTTTTTCGAGCGAATTAAATGAAAAAGCTAGATTTACATCTTTTTCTTTACACCAAGTGTGGCATGGTGTGGTGGGGCCTGCCCTAGCCCAAGGCAATACGTGTTTTATACGGTGCACACAGAAGGTATAAATTGACGAAATGAGGAATTCAGCATTCGGTAGGATCATAGGAACAAGAACCAAATCTTTCTTCTCCAAGGTTGACTCTAACCGCCAATAAAACCAAACATTTCGTTCTAGGCTCAGCAAGTAAGCTATCAGCTGTTGCCTCTACCTAGTACACATGAAGTTCCAGAGGCATGCCTGCCTAATATCTGAAGAAACAACAGAATAGTTCCAAGTGTGGACAGACATGCAGTTATCTCGTATTGCGCCACAGCTTACCCTTTCGCTCCACGGCCGTGATTGACCAACGTGTGGGACGTTTACCCTCACTAAACTGATTTACTGTCTAATCATAGCTAGCGTATAAAACAGCTGAGTTGTACTATATCACTATCAATCTCTCTCTGTTGCTATTATCACAAACAATAGACAAGAATATATGTACAGGAGCTCAAACCCTGGCTGTGCTTGATTCCTCGCCAAATTCCATGTGATTTGTGTGTACCTACACTGTAGTAGTATATTACATCCAGGGCTGACAAGAAGACACTCGCCGGATACAAGAACATGTTAGTCAATAAGCTAACAGCAGCAGCAGTACAAGTATAGTACTATAAAACACAAACAACAAAATGTGAAGTGCAGAATATATTGCCAGATACAACAGAAATGTTATGCTATCATGTGAACATTGCTTCTATGTTTCTCGGACTCGGAGACATAACAAGTTAAGAACTGCCGATGGATTAAATTCTAATGAAGTTACAATATCTAAGAAAGAAAATAGCAAGTTCGGCGCTGATGAATGGTAGTCTTAAACAAGTTAATCACTATAGAATTTCTAACAATCTAAGGTCATTATAATCGACCATGATTCAGTGGCATCAATAACTGTTACCGTTGTAGGCATCCAAATTGATCTACCAAGGACAAGCAATCACAACACATTATGAAGACACCGAATTTGTTAACGCAGTTCGGCAAACTCGTCAACACTGCGGGGCATCACTATAGACGTTCCTCCCCTTTGATACCGACGCAACGGCTGTGTTAGTCGCCCGCATAAGCAACGGCTCCCCTTGCACGCCTGCTGCTATTAAGTTATGATATGTTACATTGTGTGGCACCCCCAAGTTATATAGGAGGCCTAAGCTCCAAGAGTACGACTTGTATCCTATCCGCAATACAGCACAAGTTCAATCGTAATCTAACTCGTACACTAATATTCGACATAAACTCAACGAACGCCGCCTTAGTGAATATTCTATCCCACCTTGAATTCGTCCACACATCGAACTTCCATGTACTATGAACTTGGTTGTCTTCCATGAACATCCACAATCTTGGCCCCACTATATATCCATTAGTCATACCAGATCGATGTCGAGTTCCACGCGATCGAGGCTGCCCAGAGTGGCACACCGGCATAACGACCACCTCAACACGATTCGTGCAGAAAGCGTCCACGCCGGGGGAAGGGAGGAGATGCCCACGTTGTCATTGCTGACGGCCCCGGTCTAGCGCCAAGCTGGAGCTCGACTCCGGAGCTCTTCGGAGTCGGAGAGGGCCCCTGGATGCCCAAAGAGCCTCTAGCCTAGACCACGTGCTTATCACCTTCCCATTGACTAGACTTCGATTGTCCGGATCCTTACGCCATAACCCCTCCTTAAGAACGAGCAGAATCTTCTATCAGACTCTAGCTCCACCTTCAACATGACTCCATGGATGATCAGTCCACCTATGCCCCGTTGACTTCAAGGTATCATGTGTACACTGTCTTGAGTGAACCCTGCGCCATCATCGTGTCAAACCACATGCCCCTTAGGCATCCTCCATGTGTTTCCATGCCACAGAATTTGTACACCATCAGCCCTCATGCTCCTATGTCATTTTCGACGATCTTCACCATTTTTTGTCCTATCAGATTATCCAGTCTGGCCCAGCCAAACTTATCCGACTGCATCCATGCTCCACCACGCGCCATATCAGCCCAAGCACCGTCTTGCACTACTTGACGCCTTTTGGTACATGATCCTCCATGACACGCTCCAGACTGCTATGATCCTTATACGCACGTCTTCTTCCCAAAAGAATCATGTCGCTTCCTTCGTAATTCTCTTGGCTAGCTCCCTGGTCTGGTCCTTGAGCTTCATCAGCAACTTGGCAAAGTTTTATTTTACACGAAGAACTAACTTTAGTCCAAATTGCACCACAATTTTTCTCTAATTACATGATGCACTATGTTAGCAACCATATGATCAATTCACTCAATCTAACACGCTACAAGTATTCTAGTAGCAATATGATAAAAAATGAACAGCATGAATTGGGGAAGGAAGGAAGAGCCAAGGTGGGACGAGAAGAAGCCACCACTAGTGCCAATGCCTGATCCTTCGGGATGCCTTCCTCATTGCTTCTATTGTTGTATATGTAGCTTGTAGCCCATATGTTCAGAAGGGCCAAGCTTGAGTGGTAGTTCAGACGGCCAGCCCATGTGCGTGTATCTATAAGAGAGGGTCCTAACATCCCTCCCTCCTTGAAATGTGACTTGACCCTAGGCCGACACCACTAAGAACCCTCTCGGGTCCCATTGCAATCGAAGATATTTGGATTGGTCTAGGTTATGGTAGTAGCTGGCTTGGGGAAAAATTCAATGAGGTAGAAGTAGTAGTTGTGGCTGATAGGGTCCCACTCAAAGAAGGCGCCAAAGTTATGGTAGTTGGCACTGGCACAGACTTCATCGAAATCGAGGTAGTAGTTGTGGCCGACTGAAACTTTCTCGAAGAATTTTGAATGGCCTCAACTTTTGAGTTATCCACATCTATTTTGTTTGAAGAAACTATGAAACCTAGGAAAATCAATTTGTCGCGAGCAAATGAACACTTGGGAAGATTAGCATAAAACTTTTCATTGTGAAGAATCTGCAAAATATCTTTGACATGTTGCACATGATCCTCAAGTGATTTTCTATTAACAACAATATCATCAAAATACACCACAAAAAATTCCATTCTTAGAGCATAAATAATACATTGTTCATCGATCTCATGAAAGTAGATGGTGCATTTGATAAGCTGAATGGCATAACCAACTACTCATAGAGACCAAGTTTGGTCTTGAATGTGGTTTTCCATTCATCACCAACAAGTGTGAGGATTTGGTGGTAACCACTGGAAGATCAATTTTAGAAAATATAGTTGCTCCACTAAATTCATCGAGCATATTGTCGAATCTAGGTATGGGGTGACAATAACGTATGATGATGGAATTGATGGGATCGGAATCCATGCACATATGCAAATATCATCCGTATTTGGGACAAAAATCATGGGAACCACGCACATACTTAGGATTTCATGAATCATACCTTTGAAGAGAATTTCTTGAATTTTCCTTTCAGTTTTCTTTGTTTCCTCGGGGTTTCTGCAATAGGCAGCATGGTTTGGGAGTAGTACATCGGGGATGACGTCTATGCGGTGCTCAATTCCTCAAAGAGGAAGGAGTCCATGAGATAGCTCGCAGGGGAAGACATCGTCAAATTCATGCAAAACAACCGTAAAAGGAGGAATTGTTGATAAATAGTTAGTGTATTGCACCAAACTCTTGCATATGAGCATGTAGTGCATCATGGATGGGTTTTCCCTCACTTCTCTCATCTCACATTTGGTGTAAATGAGAATACTCTTAGTTTTTTCACTCATATTTGGCTTTTGGCTATCACTCACATATTTGTGGTTCTCTCGCTCAACACTCACCTCACTTGAATTTTTTCCTTATTGCACCCTCACTGAAGTCTTCACATTGTCTGCGATTATTTGGCTACGAGACATCAGACGCAAGGCACACATTTTGCCAAGCTACTTAAAGCTATACATAATGGTGCGGCCATCATGGATAGCACTTTGTCAAATTGACATGGTCTCCTGAGCGACATGTGGCAAACGGTCATTGGGACCACACTACACTCAATTGTATCCTTATATGGCCTAATTATGGATTAGACCAAAACGACGTGTTTGATATTGAAGGTTCCACCATGTCTCAACCATTGTACATGGTAAGGGTGTTTATGTTGATGGAGAGGGAGTTTGAGCTTCTCACACAACTCAGTGCTTGCTAGGCTATGACAACTTCCTCCATAAATTATGAATTTGATAGATCTTCTATTGATGTTGGCTTTTGTTTGGAAAATATGGTATCAAATATCTTCACTTTCATGGACTTGTGTAGTTAATACCTTGGTGATGACAAGTGTTGTATTTACATCATGGTCACACATGAGAAGATCTTGATCAAACGCATCCGTGTCATGGATTGCAAGAGCTACTTTTGCTTTAGCTACATATTCATCTACACCCATTGACTCATAATATTCATTCTCATTGATGAACATAACCTTGGTGCTGGTACACTCAAAGGATTCACTATTAGGAAATGGGCTATAGCAGCATACGCTACTGCTGGAGGAAAAAAATGGGACGTGTTGGTGCTAATTACCGCCAGCGGACCACTTCGGTCATGTGCTGGCACTATTGGCATTATCGTCAGCGAATACCGTAGGCTATATGTCCGCGGTATGGATCGACCCATGCCCCCACCAACCCGGTCCTATGCCCAATTTTACCGCTAGCGCACAAATATAGAGGTGTCTGAGTGGTATATAACATATCATTGGTGGACCACTATACTGGTGCCCCGGTGGTACACTAGTAGAAAGGCCCCCCTTTGGTCCCGGTTTATAAGGGTCATTGGTCCCAGATTTTGAACCAGGACCAATCACTCGGGACTAATGATGGTCCCGGTTCTGGCACGAACCGGGACCAATGAGTCTCCACGTGGTCCGCCATCGCGTGTGCTTACAGTAGGACCTTTGGTCCCGATTCGTGGCATGAACCGGGACTAAAGGTCTTTTCTATTTTTTTTCAAAAAATAATTAATTTTTCAAAAATAAAATCTATTTTTTTTTGAATCTATGAATATTTGGACTGGTTAATCTCGCACACGAAGCCTCTCAATTGCACTTACTTTTTGGTCAGATTCTAATCTTTGGTTAAACTTTCCGGTCGATCATCCATCCTAACACTACTCCACCTCTAGCACGCTTAACATCTTGGTTCCTTCCCATCCCCCTTCCTATATACCACTTGTAACCTTATCTCTATAGTATGCTATTAATGATATTAACCCATGCATGTGAGTCACACATTTTTATAATTTGAGTTACAAACATGATTTTAATATACAAAAATGACTAAGTAATACTAATATTGAATAAATATAGAAATAAAATATGTTTTATTATTATTTTTGCATTAATTCATTTAATATGGCATAATTCATATATTTAAATCCATAAATTGAAATTCCACAAATAATATGTCCATTATTATTAGAAAAATGTGAGGAATCCAAATATGTCATTTTGAATTTTTTTAATAAAATTAAAAATCAGAATTTTGACTCTTTTGGATTTTCAAAAATCTAAAACAATTGCAAACGGCTAAAGGCGATTGACATTGGTATCGTAATTTTTTGCCAATAATTTTGATATATTATATATTTTTTTCTGGCATCGTATGCACAAATGGTGGCCATCTGAAGTTTTTATAACGTTTTCTTACAAAAAAAAAGAATTTATCCTGGTTTATGTCCCGAACCGGGACTAAAGAGGAACCCTTTGGTCCCGGTTCGTGGCATGAACCGGGACCAATGCTCCCCTAACCATTGGTCCCGGTTCATGCCATGAACCGGGACCAATACCCCGAGATGAACCGGGACCGATGTCCTGGCGGCATGAACCGGAACCGATGTCTGTCATTGGTCCCGATTTGTTATTCGAACCAGGATAAATGGCTTTGGGGGCTGGACCAAGGCCCTCTTTTCTACTAGTGGTACAGGGGCATGATACCACCGGCGCACGAGTATAGTGGTGTGCTAGCTTTAAGTGTGGTCTCACCCCACCCTCCTCCGATCGCCTTTTTTAGTTTTAGAAAAAATGATAAAAAAATTAAAATTTTAAAATCCTTTGAGTTGTAGTTATGTTACGTGAGTTAGTTATTAGGAAAATTAACAAACATATATTTCGATATATTTTGTCAAAAATCGTTATGATCCGGTAAAACGGGCATAATTATTGTATAAGACATCACATCAGGAAGTTTTTAATATGAAAAATCATCTATGCAAAAATTTACATCTGATTTCAACCTCTTAAGACCGTTACCGTTTTTTAGAATCCTCAAATTCGAAAGAGATTTTTATATGAATTTTTGAAGATTTTGACACTACTAAATGAATTTTATTTGGAACGTGCAGTACACTATTAAAAAGATATGATGCATGATGCAAAATATGATATGGATATCATATTTCGATTCCTATAATTTTTCTAATCCATTTAGATATAATATTTGATGAATTACGATTTACAAATTTAATGATATGAATTGTTCCATATTAAATGAAAAAGGAAAAAATGAAGTAAAATTCATTTTATTCTTATTTGAATTAAATATTATCAATACTTCATCATTGTTGTTTAGTTAAATAATTGTTGGAATTCCAATAATAAATGCATGTGATATCATGGCCCAAGGATCATTAGGATTTATAGGATACTATTATCAATGAGGTATAACTTTTTTTTATCGAAAGCTCATTCAGAAGGAACTTAGAAGTTAAGCGTTCTAGGACCGGAGAATTTGAGGATGGGTGACCGACAAGAATGTTTGACCGCGAGTGAGCAATTTGACTTGATATTAAGCATGCTTGGAGTTAAAGATGTTCCCTGTGCAATTAAATGGTCAAACAATTCAAATATTTTGAAATTTTGAAATGCTTTAAGGAATAACTATCACCGGTGCACCAGGGAATACAGCCGGCACATATGGTGCGTTGGCGGTATTCTTATATACCGCTGGCGTACCAAGGTGGTGCGCAGGCGGTAAGGCAACTACCATTGGCGTGATGGTCGCCGGCGGTAGCCTTTTTTGGTGCGCCGGAGATAGGCCTCTTCCTACTAGTGATTTGTTCCCTCATCCTCCAAACTTGTAACATTCCACTAGGCTACTTGAGGTGGAACTTTTTGCGGATGTTGCCGGTTTACCATTTGTTGGAGGTAGACTTGGTGTAGCTTGAATGATGGCTTTGTATTGCTTGAGGTCGAAGTGTTCTTTTTGGTCGAAGTGTTCTTTTGCACTTGTATAAGTAGTGGTGGAAGTGTTCTTTTTGGCAAAGAATGCTTTAGTCCTGACATACTTGAGATCCTCTTGGACTTGATGCTTGGCTTTGTTTGCATTATGTACAAGTTTAGCCAAGTTGGTGTAAGGTATGAACTCCGCAATATGCTTGATTGGATGATTCAAACCTGACAAGAAGCGTGCCATCATTTTCTTGTTTGGTTCTTGTAAATTTGCTCTTATCATGTGAAGTTCCATCTCCTTGAAATATTCTTACACACTCTTTGTCCCTTGGCTGAGATTTTGAAGCTTGTTGAAGAGATCTCTTGTGTAATGCATTAGGACAACACAGAGTGCAAGGAATGTTCCTTAATTTCTTAGCATGTAGCAATTTGGTGGAATTCTTCTATATTTGCAAGCATTTTCTATTTGTTTCCACCAAAGGTTTGCATACTCGTCAAACTTAAGGGATGCCATGGACACCATCTTCTCTTGGATATATTCTTACATCTGGGAAGTCTTGTCAACTTTGAGTGCCCATGAGAGGTACTCTTCCAGATCATTTTTTCCCACAAACTTTGGCATTGTGAACTTGAGCTTGCCAAAAATTCCTTCATGATCTTGTTGTAGATTATGATGATGGTGGTGTGAATTTGGAGGATGACATATTCAGTGATCGTTGGACCCATTATTGGGGTTATCATGTGGAATCATCATCCGGGTATTGATCACCTTGACATTCTTGTTGTTGTTGGTTTGGATTGTCTTGTTGCCTAGGTGGTGGTGGTGGATCTTCATGTCTTTGTTGCAGTTCTTGTGTCACTGATGGCAACAACTCCATGTGTACCAAATCGTTGGGAATCCAAGTGCAGAGTGTTGTAGCAAGCATCTTTTCCCCACAAGGATGACTCGATGATTTATATCAGACTCTCGGGGAATTGGCTAGAGACTTCTCCTTTTTTTCTTCAAGTAACCTACAAAAAAGTATATGTCTTGTGTCCCCAACTCTACCGTGTGGTTATAAAGCACAAGGTTTCGTATTATTAAAGCTAAAATAAAACTATAAATAAATAAAAGTAAAAACAATCTATAACTAGACAAGAAAGTAAAAACAATAAGCTAAAGGTCTTTTGAGGGTTTTTTGTGTTTGCTAATAGTAAACGTTTTTTTTTGTATTTTAGGGTTTAATCAATGCAGAAAATATAAAATACAATAAAATTAATGGAAAGTTGTTTATTATAATAAAAAAGTGGATCGGGGTTCATGAGTTCACTTGTGTATTCTCTCATAATGTGTAATGGACACAAAAAATCATAAGCAATACAATATTGATGAAACTTCATTATGTATATGATAAGCATTCAACCGGTCATCACGTTCTATTTTAAAGTTAATGCAACACATCTCACTTATTCTTCTCTAAAATTAAAGGGAAAACTCCATGCAATCTAGAATTAAGAATAAACATAGTATATCCTTTAGTACTTTGACATGATGTTTGAATAACAGATGTGCAACCTTGAACAAAAAATATCATCTGATCTGTCACTGGATGATATTATAACACATGCATTTACTTAATCCCTATTGAGGTAACAAAATAAAGGTAAAAACCATAGTGGATCTCGAATTTTGCTATCACTATCCAATCACCACCACCATGTTATTCCAACACACGCCCCCCCACACACACACGCTCTCTCATACATGTTAGATCAAAACAAGTACTTAAGAATAGAGTATATAATATGCATCTGCCAACACATCTCACACATAATAGAATTCCAATATAAAATATATGACCATACTCATGTTGGGCAGCTCATATGGTATAAGAACAATGATAGATGAAGACATAAATAGATCAAGCTACCACCACAAACCCGTAGTCCAGAGGGTGGACTACTCCCTATTCATCATGGTGATGACACTTCAGATATTGGAGAAGGTAGAGATCCCACCGGCGGCAGCTCTAGTGGCATTTATCCCTCCAATCTCCACTGGTTCTGTCTCTATTTCAGTGTTTTTGTGTTTCTGCGCCGCCTCCTTCAAGATCACCCCAGAAGGTATTTTTATAGGTGTTTTTAGGTCAAGACTTCGATTTTGAGATGAAGATGGACGGCTGCGGAGGCTCTAGGAGGGAACAAGGTAGGGTTGCATGACCATCAAGATGGGACATGCCACTTGAGCTTGTTTGGGCCTCAGGCTTCCCCTATGATGGTTTTGGTGCTCCAGTTGCTTCTATTCATGGAAAAATAACCCTTGAAAAATCCCCGAGCGATTTGACTTTGTTTAGATCCCTAAAAGATAAAAATACACAAAGATGGGTTTTCCCGTCCTACAAAGTTATAAACCAAATAAAGGGGATCATTGGTAAATCCCCATAAATCAATGTAAAGCATGGATATAACATTATATAAGTTGGAAATATGTAGGAATATGTATCAATAAGCTATAGAGTTTATGTATGCATTTTACATGCATTAGTCACGTGTTGAGGTTGAGGTGATTGAGCCTCTTGGAGCAGTAGAGGTGCTTGAGGTTCGTGCCTCGATTCTTGTTCTTGATCTTCACATTGTGGATGCACATTTTGTTGAGGACATGGGTGAGATTGCTCATCATTCCTTGGATGAGCATGATGTTCTTCAAGATGATGAATACATTCATGCTTTCATTGTGGCCATTGTTCCTCCTCATCATCATTGTTTCCTTGTTTAACATTCTTGTCGATGATTGTTTCTTAGAGGGGACTCGTAACTTAAAGTTGAGTGAAGTTCTTGAGGATGATGGTTTGGCGATGTCGACCTTGCAGTGTTGATAATTGCATTTTGTGTCATCATAATAGTCACATATGGGACTAGTTTTTATTGTTATTTGCATTGATACATCACTATTTATGCATTTTTAGATGATTTCTAGGACTTCCCTACAAAGTCCCTTGGTTTGGTATTTAATTTCTCGGAGGTAGAAAACCTCCTTTTTCGTATTTTGATGTTTGAGGGACCTTATGGACATCAATTAATTCAGGAAAAAATACCATGGAAGTTTTTCATCACGAGAAGGACATTGAGCACTGGAAGGAAATGAGAGGAGCCATGAGGCCCGAAAGAGGCCAGGTGGCGTGACCCACATGGTCCCTTTTGGCCCTCGGGCATCGTCTTGCCTCCTTTTATGCGCGTCTTCGTCTCGACAGAAAACCTATGCCATATTTCCCAATATTTACAGAGGCGGTGGCGGAGGCGAAAGTCTTCTCCTACTCCGAAAAAAGCGCAGATATTGCTGCTCTAAGACCTCCGGATAGGGGGAAATCGATGCCATCATCATCACCACGCTGCCTTAGCAAAGGGGAGACTGTCTCCATCACCATCTCCATCTCCCCCAACATCAGCACCATATCCATCTCGGGATAGATGTCATCCACCTCATAGTTTGTGTTACATTGAACCCTAGAACATTGTTTAAGTGTTGTATGGATGATGGTGCTTGGTAACTTGTCTTTTTTTGGTGAAGTTATAATTTTAGATTGTGTTGTCTACTGATCCATGCCATGTTTCTCTGTTGTGAGTAGATCCCCATGTCCCTGGGGGATAGGGTGAATTGGCTAGGATTTTCATATAGTATGCAATGAGTATTTGATTAAGTTTTAATATTTTATGTGGTTCTATGATGGTAATATGCGAACGTCGACTTCATGTTACTTCACCGTTATGGGCTCATAGGGTAGCTACTTTGTGTAATAAAGAGAGTAGGGAGGAACGGAATGACAAAAATTGTGTGATGAGACTTTGATTTGCATTAGGGGGTTCTTGATGAGGGACCTTAGACCTTTAAGAAATGATTAGGTATTTATGTCTTAATGAATCCTTTGGTTGCACATGAAAGTGGCCTTAGGACCAATCATTAGGCGTAAATCTAGAAATGGTTTTGGATTAACCTATTTAAATAGTTCGGTTTCTCGCAACGGATTTAGTTGGTTCTCTTTACTATGGGTCTATCTTGCCAGCAGGTTGGTTTAGTTTGGGTATATGGAGGATCGAGTTGGTTATGGTTGGGTTTGGGCCTGTTCAGTTTGGTCCCTAGTAGTTATTAACTATGGTCAAGAACTAGTTCTCTAGATTGGTTCTGAAATAGCGATGAGAGGAAGTGTGGATGTTAAGACGGATAGTGGCACACCAGAACATCCAGGCAGTGGAGGTTTCAAAGAAATCCATGGGTCCAGAACTGGCGAGGAGGCCGCCGCCTAGTGTGTGCTTGTGGTCATTTTCCTCATGGATGAACAAGCAGCAACAACACACTTGGCTGTAGGTTGTTATGTGATATGTACTCCTGCACAAGCACATGCACACACACATGGTTAACTGATTGCAAACCACAAGTTAAAACCATGGTTATTACCATTAATTTAGTATGGTTTAGGTGGAGATAGCGAGCGATTTAGTTTGGGTTTGGTAACAATCCAAATTTTGGTAGGTTAGTTTGGTTTAGTTTCCCTCAATCCATGTCATTGTTTCAGTTTAGGTATGTTTGAGTTCCCCAACCATTTCCAGGTTTAACACCTATTTTATTCTCTATTCAATGAGAGTAAAACTTGACAAGATACTTATCATACTATTTAGAAATCATTATTCTAGGTAAATCCATGTTGCTCTTAGGAATGTTTGTCACATATAAGAACACACTTGAGCTTGTCCTCTTACTCCATAGAGGATTGAGATTTCTATGAAAAGATCATTTATTTTCTTGCGATTTACTTTTCTGTAAACTATAAACCTAAAACACAAAACTTTTGCATCTTTTACAGTTTTACTTGTTGAAATTGCTAACCAATACCTTTATCTTCTCTTGGGTTCGAAACCCGTTTATATGAGATCTACTACACTTGGGAGACATCATGTGCCTCTTGCAGTTCTTCACAAGGATGGTTATGTTGGGGAAGGACGATTATTGTTGCATGGCGATGTGGTTCACCACCTATTTAATTTAACCTTGATGATGAAGAGTCGCCTAAGGTATCCGCTCGTCGTTGATATGGTAGGTGTTGCGAAGAGATTTGTTGACTTTCAAGAGGGATGTCATGTCGCCTTGAAGTGCCTGCAATAGCTTATTGGATGGCCATCATTTGCCATCTATTTTTTTGCATTTTCTCACGAAATTCTTCAAAAGTATTATCGAGACGTGCCTCAAATCTTGTGAACTGATGACACGTCTCTTGGCGTTGCACCCATATCTTGTGCCTTGTTGCAGCTCCATCATCATTTCGAATGTGCTTGGGTATTCCATATCCTTCCTCTCCTTCACTATTCATAATGAACCAAAACAAGTTTTATATATGTAAAGGAAACTTGGCGTCGAGAGCTTCGCTTTACCTTCGAACAGAGTATTGAACAAATGACCACACTTGAAATAAAAAGAACCACGGATAGTAAAGTGATAAAGAAAAACTCACCAAATAAGAAACACTCAAAGGCTTTTTGGTGGATGGGTTAGGAAAGTGGAAACCAAATGAAAATATCAAAGGACAAGGTTATTTTAAGAAGTGGATAAAATCAAAATGAACAAAAACTAAAGGAAAAGGTCATAAAGATTATGGAAACCTATAAAAAAAACACACACCTAGAGATAAATAGGGTCAACACGACTATAGGAGTGAACTAAGAACAAAAAAAAATCAGTGGAGACTAATGCTCAGTGCCATGCCAACATAAGAAGAGACCGTAGATTGTTTGCCAAAAGAGTAAAAGCATTGGATTTGTGCACTTGACTTGGTCACCCTTTGTTGGGTCCGCAGCATAGAAAACAAAAAAAAATCTACGATGAGAACTACACACCAATATCTATCTACTAGGTACAAAGCAACGGGTGGACATACATCCAACGAGAACTTACCCTCGAAGACAACGAGTTTTGTTAATGAGTAGGAACTCGTGGTTGATGTAGTCGTACACTTGCCGATCTCAAGATCGTGAGGAAGTCCGAGCGCCGCAACTCAGCAGCGCATCCGTACTCGCACACACGTTCAAGCCACCGGACAACCTCCACCTCCTCGCTCCAGCGATTCAGCGGAAGCAGCAACTCCTTCCAGACGAAATATCACCGGAAACATGTATCTCGCTAATCTGAGACCATGGGGGAATAATTCTAGAGGGGGAGAGATCCTTCATAAGGAGGTGTGAGGAAGAAGGAGGAGGAGGAGGGCCTTTTATAGGAGGAGGGGGGGTGCCCCTCCTCTCCATGGCCGGCGCATGGGGGGGGGGGGTGACCCCTCACCTTCCCCATTCATGTGGTGGTAACCCCTCCACATTAAAATGCCTCTTCACATTCCCTTTTAAAGTCTTCACTTTAAATGCATTAAAATTCTCCAAGTTTAATGCTCTCTCATTTAATAAAACTCTTTTATTAAATTTATTCAGAATTTTGTTAATTACTTTGATTAACAAACATTCACATATAACCCCTTGCAATATTTCAATATCACATGCAGAACCACTTTCTGCAATTTCACCCGAAACAATTTCCGGTTTCTATCGAAACAATTCCTGCGCTTTGCAATTCTTTTATCTGAAACATATGTGCTCCAAAATGGTGTCCGGTAACTCTTAAGTGTGTCACCCTATGGTTCGCGAATAATGCAGACATGATTGAGACTCCTCTCAGATCAATAGTCAGAAGCGAGACCTGGAGATCCATACTGACTCCTGCATATTCAACGATGACTTCTGTGATCGTGAGAACCTTTAACGCTTGTAATTTAATCCCTTTGTCTCATGATATAATACATGTCCGAGATTCGATCATCCGTATCCAAATACCTAGTTTGATCTCGTTACCGACATACACTCTTTTCTCGTTCCCGTGATATAACATTCTAGTGATCACATCACTTGCTTGCAAGCTATCTCAATGTGATATCACCGAGAGGGCCTAGAGTATATCTATCCATCATCGGGATTGACAAATTCCACTCTTGATCCATGAGCCTCAACATAACACCTTCGTAGTACTGAACCCATCTTTATAGTCACCCTGTTACGGTGTGACGTTTGATGTTATCAAGATACTCTTCAGGTGTTAGCAATTAACATGATCTCATGGTCTAAGGATAAAGATTACTTCGTATGATGTTATAGCAATATAAACATAATGACTTGATCGTAATGCTATACTTCGGATGAATGTTCATCACATCATTCCACCAATGGTGTGACCTTGTTATTAACAACATCCAATGTCCATGATCAGGAAACCTTGATCATCTTGTTAATCAACAAGCTAGTCTATAAGAGAGGCATAACTAGGAATCCTTTTTGTTTATTAAACACACACGTATTGATGTTTCCGATCAATACAATTCTAGCATGCAAAATAAACATCTATCATATATAAGGAATACATAATAACAACTTTATTATTGCCTCTCAGGGCATATTTTCTTCAGTCTCCCACTTGCACTAGAGATAATAATCTAGTTCACATAGTGATAAATCTAACCCCCATGGATTTTTGGTGTTGAACATGTTTTGCCCTAGGGAGAGCTTTAGTCAACGGATCTTTAATATCTTATCAAGGTATGTACTCTGCGATAGCCCAATTAGGCGCCTTGATCTATCTCTATAGATTTTAATGCCTAATATATATGATGATTCACTAAGGTCTTTCATCGAAAATTTGCTGTTTAGATAACTTTTAACACTGTTTAAAAGATCTATATCATTTCCAATCAATAATATGTCATCCACATATAATATCAGAAATGCCACATTGCTCCCACTCACTTTCTTGTAAATACAAGCCTCTCCATAAGTTTGGACAAATCCAAACTTTTTGATCACCTCATCAAAGCGGAGATTCCAACTCCGGGATGCTTGCTTTAGTCCATAGATGGCTCGCTAAAGTTTGCATACCTTATTAGCATCCTTAGGATCGACAAAACCCTTAGGTTGTATCATATACAACTCTTCCTCAATATTACCATTGAGGAACGCAGTTTTGACATCCATCTGCCATATTTCATAATCGAAATATGCAGCAATTGCTAACATAATCCTAACTGACTTAAGCATCGCTACGGGAGAGAATGTCTCATCGTAGTCAACTCCTTGAATTTGTCGAAACCCCTTTGCGACAAGTCGAGCCTTATAGATGGTCACATTACCATCAGCATCAGTTTTTCTTTTGAAAATCCATTTATTCTCAACGGCCTTTCGATCGTAAGGTAAGTCCACCAAGGTCCAAACTTGGTTCTCGTACATGGATTCCATTTTGGATTTCATGGCTTCTAGCCATTTGTTGGAATCCGGGTTCATCATCGCTTCTTCATACGTCGCAGGGTCATCCATTTCATCAACCATGAAATTCACAATAGGATTGTCGTACAGTTCAGGAGCTGCACGTGTCCTGCTTGACCTGCGAGGTTCGGTAGTGTCCTCTTTCGGAGTTTCATGATCAATATCATTAGCTCTCTCTTCATTAGGTGAAGTCAACTCCGAAACAATTTCCGGTGCTGCGCTACTCGCCATTTCATGAAGAGAAGGTTCAATAACCTCTTTGAGTTCTACCTTCCGACTACTCACACCTTTTGCGAGAAACTCCTTCTCAAGAAAGGATCCATTCTTGGCAACAAAAACCTTGCCCTCGGATCTGTGATAGAAGGTATACCCAATCGTTTCCTTAGGGTATCCTATGAAGACGCATTTTTTCGCTTTGGGTTCGAGTTTATCCGGCTGAAGTTTCTTCACATAAACATCGCATCCCCAAACTTTAAGAAATGACAGCTTAGGTTTGTTTCCAAACCATAATTCATATGGTGTCGTTTCAACGGATTTAGATGGTGCCCGATTTAAAGTGAATGCAGCTGTTTCCAGTGCATAACCCCAAAATGACAATGGCAAGTCAGTCAGAGACATCATAGATCGAACCATATCCAATAAGGTACGATTACGACGTTCCGACACACCATTACGTTGTGGTGTTCCGGCAGGCATGAGTTGTGAAACTATTCCACACTCTTTCATGTGTGTGCTAAACTCGTAACTTAGATACTCTCCTCCACGGTCAGACCGTAGAAATTTATCTTTCTATTATGATGATTTTCCACTTCATTCTGAAATTCCTTAAACTTTTCAAAAGTTTCAGACTTGTGTTTTATCAAATAGATATACCCGTATCTACTCAAATCATCCGTGAAAGTAACAAAATAACGATATCCACCTCGCTCCGACACACTCATTGGTCCACACACATCGGTATGTATGATTTCCAATAAATCTGTCGCCCGTTCCATTGAATCGGAAAACGGCATTCTAGTCATCTTGCCCATAAGGCATGTCTCACATGTATCAAATGATTCAAAATCAAGTGATTCCAAAAGTCCATCAGAATGGAGTTTCTTCATGCGTTTAACTCCAATATGACCTAGACGGCAGTGCCACATATATGTAGATATATCATCATCAAGTTTAATCTTTTTAGCATTAACATTATGAATGTGCGTAATATTACTATCGAGATCCATCAGAAATAAACCATTCAACACAGGTGCATGACCATAAAAGATATTATCCATATAAATCGAACAACCATTGTTTTCAGATTTAAACGAATAACCACTTTGCATCAAACACGATCCGGATACAATGTTCATGCTAAGTGCAGGCACCAAATAACAATTATTCAGGTTTATAACTAATCCCGATGGCATATGGAGAGGCAGCGTTCCGACGGCGATCACATCAACTCTTGATCCATTGCCGACCCGCATTGTGACCTCATCCCTTGCTAGTTGTTGCTTGTTCCACAGCCCCTGAATCGAGTTACATATATTAGCAACCGATCCCGTATCAAATACCCAGGTGCTACTGTGAGTACTAGTCAAGTACACATCAATAACATGTATATCACATATACCTTTGTTTGCCTTGCCGGACTTCTTGTCTGCCAAATACTTGGGGCAGTTGCGCTTCCACTGGCCAGTCCCCTTGCAATAGTAGCACTCGGTATCGGACTTAGGGCCAGCTCGGGGTTTCTTTTCAGGCGCGGCAACAGATTTGCCACCCTTCTTTCCCTGGTGCTTGCCTTTCTTGTCCTTCTTGAAACCGGTGGTCCTATTGATCATCAACACTTGATGTTCTTTCCTAATCTCCACTTCTACAGTCTTAAGCATTGACAGAAGCTCGGGAAGAGTCTTCTTCATGCCCTGCATATTATAGTTCATCACGAAGCTCTTGTAGCTAGGTGGCAGATATTGGAGAACATGATGTATGCCCAAGTCAATGGGAATCGTCATTCCCAAGGACACAAGCTTATCGGCGTACCCAGACATTTTGAGTACATGCTCACTAACGGAGCTGTTCTCCTCTATCATGCAGCTAAAGAACTTTTCAGTAGCATTATAACTCTCTACGGCAGCATGGGTATCGAAAATCCTTTTCAATTCTCCCATGGTATCAAAGGCATTGCCATTTTCGAAACGCTTTCGAAGTTCTGGCTCTAGCCCATACAGTATGCCGCAATGAACTAAGTTGTGGTCCTCCTGACGAGTCACATAGACATTATTTTCCTCGTCAGGGGCATCAAGAGCTGGTGGGGGCCTAGCAGCACATCTAGCACATATTGCTTTTGTGCAGCAGTGAGGAGAATCCTCAAATTCATAGCCCAGTTGGTGAAGTTGCTACCATTCGTAGCAAGTTTCTCTTTCTCCATGAACACATTGAAATTAAACTCAGGTGGTGCCATCTACAACAGAATTTGTAAAGTTTATTTAGACTAAGTTTATGATAGATTGAGTTCAACTAATCCAAATTACTAATGAACTCCCACTCAAAAAAGACATCCCTCGTGTCCTTGTGGTGATTACATGAACCAAATCCACTACACCAAGTCCGATCATCACATGAGTCGGTGTAGCTTCAAAGGCGAGCATCTATATGGGCATCATATCAACTATATGACTCATGCTTAACCTTTCGGTCTGTGTTCCGAGGCCATGTTTGTACATGCTAGGCTCGCCAAGTAAGAACCTTAGTACTCGCGTGTGTAAAACTGTCTTACACCCGTTGTATGAAAGCGTAGAGTCGAGTACACCCGATCATCACGTGATGTCTCGAAACACGATCCATAGAATGGTGCATACTCAAGGAAGAACACATTTTATCTTGATACCTAAATGAGGGATCACCTTACAATGCTACCAAAAGCGCCAAACTAGCAGTATAAGATGCTAACATCTAATGTGTAAAGTGAGATGATATGGTCCATGCATTTGATCTCTATCATTTGCATCGTGGTATGATCTCTATCATTCTTTTGTGTGTAAGGCCAAGGTCTATGGAACTTACACGTTGAATGTGTTGTAAGAGTATCTATCATACATCTACTTACAACAATACCATATCAATACACTAGCCCAGCAACGATCTAAACTAGACGCCTCTAATTTATCAATTACAAGTTTTACGTGGCTTAGGGATTTCGGAGATAGAACCGTTCTCACCTATGAACATGAACCACAACGAGGATAACCAAGTTATTAGCAACTCATTGTAAATCAGATATTAACTATAGTAGGAGAGACAGACACCCGCCAGCCACTTATGCAAAACAAGTTGCATGTCAGTCGTGGAACCGGTCTCATGTACGATGACATGTAAGGTTGGTCCGGGCCGCTTCATCCCACTATGCCACCAATATCCAAATATATAGAAGATGCAATAACATGATCATCATCGCCCACATATAAACATATGTGTACTACCCGTGCAAAGCACCTACGCATAGATCAGGCTCTAATACCACTGTTGGGTCCGCAGCATAGAAAACAAAAAATTTCCTACGATGAGAACTACACGCCAAGATCTATCTACTAGGTACAAAGCAACGGGTGGACATACATCCAACGAGAACTTACCCTCGAAGACAACGAGTTTTGTTAACGAGTAGGAACTCGTGGTTGATGTAGTCGTACATTTGCCGATCTCAAGATCGTGAGGAAGTCCGAGCGCCACAACTCAGCAGCGCATCCGTACTCGTACACACGTTCAAGCCACCGGACAACCTCCACCTCCACGCTCCAGAGATCCAGCGGAAGCAGCAACTCCTTCCAGACGAAATGCCACCGGGAACATGTATCTCGCTAATCCGAGACCATGGGGGAATAATTCTAGAGGGGGAGAGAGATCCTTTACAAGGAGGTGTGGGGAAGAAGGAGGAGGAGGGCCTTTTATAGGAGGAGGGGGTGCCCCTCCTCTCCATGGCTGGCGCATGGGAGGGTGACCCCTCACCTCCCCCATTCATGTGGTGGTAACCCCTCCACATTAAAATGCCTCTTCACATTCCCTTTTAAAGTCCCCACTTTAAATGCATTAAAATTCTCCAAGTTTAATGCTCTCTCATTTAATAAAACTCTTTTATTAAATTTATTCAGAATTTTGTTAATTACTTTAATTAACAAACATTCACATATAACCCCTTGCACTATTTCAATATCACATGCAGAACCACTTTCTGCAATTTCACCCGAAACAATTTTCGGTTTCTATCGAAACAATTCCTGCGCTTTGCAATTCTTTCGTCTGAAACATATGTGCTCCAAAATGGTGTCCGATAACTCTTAAGTGTGTCACCCTACGGTTCGCGAATAATGCAGACATGATTGAGACTCCTCTCAGATCAATAGTCAAAAGCGGGACCTGGAGATCCATACTGACTCCTGCATATTCAACAATGACTTCTGTGATCGTGAGAACCTTTAACGCTTGTAATTTAATCCCTTTGTCTCATGATATAATACATGTCCGATATTCGATCATCGGTATCCAAATACCTAGTTTGATCTCATTACCGACATGTACTCTTTTCTCGTTCTCGTGATATAACATTCTAGTGATCACATCACTTGCTTGCAAGCTATCTCAATGTGATATCACCGAGAGGGCCCAGAGTATATCTATCCGTCATCGGGATTGACAAATTCCACTCTTGATCCATGAGCCTCAACATAACACCTTCGTAGTACTGAACCCATCTTTATAGTCACCCTGTTACGGTGTGACGTTTGATGTTATCAAGATACTCTTCAGGTGTTAGCAATTAACATGATCTCATGGTCTAAGGATAAAGATTACTTCGTATGATGTTATAGAAATATAAACATAATGACTTGATCGTAATGCTATACTTCGGATGAATGTTCATCACATCATTCCACCAATGGTGTGACCTTGTTATTAACAACATCCAATGTCCATGATCAGGAAACCTTGATCATCTTGTTAATCAACAAGCTAGTCTATAAGAGAGGCATAACTAGGAACCCTTTTTGTTTATTAAACACACGTGTATTGATGTTTCCGATCAATACAATTCTAGCATGCAAAATAAACATCTATATATATAAGTAATACATAATAACAACTTTATTATTGCCTCTCAGGGCATATTTCCTTCACTCTTTTCTGTTTCTTACAACGTATGAGACTCTTTGTATTGGGAGAATTTTTTTTGATTTTTTATCCCTTTATGCTACCAAGTCAGCTTTTGCTATTTCTTACACAGTATCACTATCCAAGGATAAGTGCACAATGCTTGTGAAAACACAAAAATGAGATAGTCTCGATATCATAGGGTAACATAGAAAGGAAGAAATTTGGTTAACAAGGTGACGCAAGTTATACCTTCGGTATCTTGTTGATGAGGGACTTGAGGTTAGTGGTGGGACATAGCTTGAGTTCCATGGTGTTGAAGATCATGGATGGAGTTGGATAAGCTTGCTAGTATGTTATGACACACATACGAAATAGAAACAACAAGGGAAGTTAGCCAAACATAAAAATGAGGCAAAATAGGGTTAAAGGCCGTAGACTCCAGTCTATGGAGGCTAGAGCTTCCGGGATGTCCGGAGACTCTGGTACTTATGGTCTGAAGTCTCTAGGGTCAGGGTGACGTGAGCTATTTGCCCTCTTGGGTGGAAATCCGGGCCACCAAACCTCAAATCAGTGGGAAATTGGCCAAATTGGACTAGGCAAACACATGCACATGCGGACTAAGTCCTAAGACTATTCCATGGATTAAAACCACTCAAAATGCACTGAGTGATGAGATCGATCCGAGGTTAACTTTGGGGATATTTTTGGGGATTTTTTGGAATTTATGGAGAAAAGACAAAATCGAGGAGAAAACTGTGAGAAACTTGAGGCTCTCATGCCAATATGTTGGGGTTAACCCGGAGGGTGGCCTGGTCTTTCACGGTTCTCGGGGATGTGAGACATGGACTCATGCGAAAAATGGATAAGATGCGAAAGCGAATAACACGAACACGGAGAACACATCGAACTCACACAACACAAACACAATAACTTGACCAATATCTCTCGTTGGCGGTTACCGATCTACTACAATCCTCGCAAGAAATCTTGGGAAAGACGTTCCCTATATCTCAATCGAAGAGGGAAGAACACCTTGGAGAGTGATTGACAACGTCAACTCATAATAATGCAAGAGAAGGCCGTGTACATCTCTTTTACACCTTCAAGGCAAAGTTTAAAGAGGTCTTCAATTGATAAGAGGCTCCCTTGGCAAGGGAGGATACACAAATATAAGAATCCAATTTACGGTTCAAGTCTTATCATCTATTGAAAGGTCGTGGATGTCGCCTAGAGGGGGGGTGAATAGGCGGTTTAAATTTTTTACGATATGGGCTTAACAATGGCAGAATAAAATTAGCATTTTCTTTTGTCAAGCACAAAGCCTAGATATACTAAGGTTCACCTATGTGCACAAACAACTTATGCTAAGAAATACAATTAACAAAGTGATAGCAAGATAGATTACTTTAAGCACGAAGGCTATCACAATGTAAAGTGCATAAGTAAAGAGCTCGGGTATAGAGATAACTGAGGCACGCGCGGACGATGATATTTTACCGAGTTCCTACCAACAAGGGAGTATGTCTCATTGGAGGGGTGGGTAGTACTAAGACCACCAACGCCATAAGAGGCCTCACCCTATTCTCCCGAGCACCCACCACACGGCAAGAACCCATTCCACTATGGGACACTTGAGGGAGGTCACCAAACCCGTACAAGATTGGGGCAGTCTCCACAACTTAGTTGGCGGCTCCCCATAATCACCACCAAGACCTCAATCTTGGGGAGAGCTTCACAACTTAATTGAAGGCCCCAAGAACTTGCCACAAAGACCACACAACCGTCTAGGGTTCCAAGAACCCAAGAGGGAGAAGCTTCTTGATTTCACCAACCAAATCCTCCGAGGAGAACTCAAACCGATGCACCTAATGCAAATGGCAAGAACACCACAAAGATGCTCCAATCCTTCACTCTCAAGTTCCAACAAAGCTACTAAAGCAATTGGGGGAACAAGAGAGGAAGAATCAAAGGAGAACACAATCCCCCAAGATCTAGATCCCAAAGATTCACTCACAAAGAGATGATTTGGTTTGGTCAAAATGTAGATCTAGATCTCCTCACTCTTCCTCTCAAGTATGTGCAAGAATCAGTGGAGGGGAAGGGAGAAAACAAGCTCAAGGAGGGGTCAAACAAATGGAGCAAAGCTTGAACAAAAGAGGAATGAAGAAGCTAATAAAAAGGAGAGAGAAAGGGCTATAAATAGGGAGGGCCTAGAAATCAGCCCACTGGGCCAACTGCCGACCTCGGCCGGTAGTACCGTTGTTGGGCCGGTACTACCACCCAAGGACCAAGCAGCGCGAGCAACATACGCCGGCGTCCTAGCGCGAGGTCAGGAAACAATTGAAGCAAGGGGATCGAGAGGGCAGCGCTCGAGCGAGGGAAGTGGGGCCGCTGTGGGGTGAGCGCGTGAGGCAAGCGTGAGCAAGCAGGACGGCTGCATGCGCGCGAGGGTGTGATGGAGCGCGGCCCAGGAGAGGAGCATCGTCTGCTGGGAGCAAGGCGAGCTAGGCCGACAAGCCAGGCTAGTCCGGTAGTACCGGCCAGGCCGGTGCGGTAGAGCCGCGATGGGTCGGTACAACCAGTCAGCACAGCCGGGCCGACCAGAAGCCGGTGAGAAGCGTTTAGTACTGCCCGGTACTGCATGCGGTAGTACCACCCGACCCAAGAAAAAGTTGTTCCCCTTTTTATTTTTTAATCAAATAAGAGGCAACCTTCAAACGGCGATAACTTGAGTTAGGAAATTCTGATTGACCTGAGATCAATTTTGTTGAAAATATTGGATACCACCAAGTGAGAATGTATCAAGTATTATAATGTGAGATACCTCCCTTGGTGAGGATCCTGAAAACCTCCAAGATCAAAACCACAATGAGATATAAAAGAGAGATCCATTTTTGAAGAACTTGAGCTTGTAATGACCACAATCTCTAGAACCAAACATGGATAAGATCCAACAAACAACCAAGAAAGATGATGCTAAGAATGCAATGGTTTGAGCTCTCTCCGAAAGATATGATCGAGCTATACACTCAAGTGCCCCTCTTGGTAGTACGGTTAACTATCCTAAACCCAGTCTCCCCACATGAGACCGGCAAAATGGAAAACCTATCAAGATTATACCTTTTCCTTGAGCAATCCACTTGAGCTAGATGAGATGATCTTGTCCTCCTTAAGATGGACAACTTTATTGATTGCTCTTGCACGCACTCGCTTGATGAAGACTTGACATAGGCTCCCCCATACACCATGGGGAAGTCTCTTCATTGACCTTGTCTTCATCGAACCATGACCATCGAGAATGGCAAGATTCAAACATGAGATATTATAGAGATGGCGCATCTTGATCTTGCACAACAATTCTCCTAACTTCATATGACTCCAAAAGGCCCAAGGCCCTTGGACAATGCTTCTTCTTCTTCATTTCTTCCACCTTGAATCCAACACATGGTCTAAGCGAAGCCAATGGACAAATTCTAAAAGTGCAACTCAATGCAAACATTAGTCCATAGAGATTGTCATTAATTACCAAAACCACACATGGGGCCCACATGCTCTTTCATCTATGTCTAGGGTTTATAATAGGTGGTGGGGCCATATATATAGCCAGCCACTTAAAAATTGGTAAAATAGGCATAAAGATATATTTGGGGGCATTGCATGGGCTAATGCCCAGCTGATATAGGCATCTAGGATTCACTTGGGATGAAGACTCTAGGGGTGCGAGGCCAGAGACTCTGAGAAGGACTCTGGGGCAGACTCCGAGCAGGTGTCCAAGAGATCTTGGAAGTTTGTCGACTTTGGGTGGCGGGATATTCTAGGCTTGTGACGGAGACTCTAGCGCCGGGGCCAAAAACTCTGGGCTTGCAGGGCTGGAGACTCCAAGGGTTTCCAGCAAAGTCGGCTCCTGATGGATGTTCTCCTTCTCCAATAGCTTGGTGGTGATCTTAGAGTTCACACATGAGTATGCTAATTGTGTTTGCATGAAGCAGCAAGCCATTCAAATAAGTAGCAAAGTCACACACAGATATTAGCGAGTTAACCTTATCTTCGAGGAGCTTGTCTCGGACACAGATCATGGCTTGACTTTAGGAGCTTGGCGGTATAGATGTAGAGTCTTCGGTAGAATCGTCTGCATCGCAAAGGAAACATAGTATTGGGTCGAGCCTACAATCTAAATAGTTTAGTGAATGCTCGGGTGGTGCTATAGGCTACTCGACACGACGCGCCGACTCACACCGTTCAAGTGAGCCTAACATGGGCCGACCTCCTTCGTTGTTGTGTAGGTACGCGGATCATTTTTAATTTTTTGTTCTTTCTGTTTTTCAAATTTATATATTTTTGAATATGAACAAATTTTAAATCTATTTTTTGAAAAATAACAACTTTTAGATCAACAAAAAAATTCAAAAATTCATGAACGAATTTCAGAAACCATGAATCAATTTTGAAAACCATGAAGATTTTTTAAAAAAAAATGTGAATATTTTTGAGAAATCATAACTTTTTTTCAAAAATCATGAAACAATTTTAAAAACCAAGAGCAGTTTTTAGAAAACCTGAAGATTTTCCTAAAAAATAATGAACAGTTTTGTTGAAAAATGTGAATAGGTTTGTAAAAGCACGAACAATCTATCAAATACTAAACTATAAAACAGGAAAAACGAAAAGCGAAAAAACAAAAACTAAAGATAAAATGGGCCCGGTCCAAGAAGCAGTGGCTACGGCGGTAAAGGCATATAGCATTTGGCGAGAACGTTGGTGAACGCCGGTGATTGGCACTTGGCAGCACGGATGTTTTGAAACAAACTTTCTGAGACAGCACCCAACGCCACCCCGTGCAGTCAAGTGTTTCTATCGTTGCCGCCGGCCGCCCTACATCACCGCCGAGGCAACCACACTGTCTGCTATGCTAGAAATGAAAGACCATGGTCTTGGTCGCTGGCCTTGTCCGATACTGACCTAAACTACCGCAACCTCACGAGGCTGGTGACTAGCTAGGCCGCCAGCTGCTGACCACGTATGAACGGCACGACGTCGCACCGCCGGCAAGTTGATGGCCTGATGAGCCGCGCGTCCGCTTTCTCCATATGCAAAGAAACATTGGAGAGCCAAAGAAGAGAGGTGACCGCACCTTCACGCGCAAATCCAACAGGCGAAACGTATCCTACCTGCCTATACCAGCTGGTGAGTGAGTAGAAGACCGCTTTGAAGGAAAGCGTGGTTGCTGGCAAGAAAATTTTCTCTCGTACGGGGATAGACTTGTTTTTATTAATTTCGTGCTCACTAGTTTGCCTACGTTTATGCTATCTTTTCTAAAGATACCTAAAGGGGTCAGGAAGAGATTAGACTACTATTGTTCTCGTTTCTTTTGACAGAGCGATGAACTTAAAAAAAAATATCGGTTAACTAAATGGAATATTATCTGTTGCCCCAAAGACCCCGCGGGGGGGGGGGGGGGGGGGTTGGGGGTGGAAGTTTTAGAGATTAAAAACAAATATCTGTTGAGTAAATGGCTTTTCAAACTTTTGAATGAAGAAGGAATGTGGCAAGAAATTTTGCACAATAAGTACTTGAGGAATAAAACGCTTTCCCAAGTTACTGCAAAACTCACCGATTCTCCTTTCTGGAAGGGGCTTATGGGGGTTAAAGATGAGTTTTTTGAGAGAGGATCTTTTGTCATTGGGAATGGGTTAAAGACCCGGTTTTGGGAGGATACTTGTTTAGGGGACAAGCCCCTACTTCACCAATATCCATCTCTCTTTAACATTGTACGTCGAAAAAATGTTATTTAAATATTGAGTTTAGAAGAACTTTAACTGGTAATTGATGGAACAGATGGCTACATTTAGTCGAGTGGTTGATGGGTATTCATCTCACACGTGAAGCGGATTCTTTTGTTTGGAAACTAACAACCTCGGGAAGTTTTACTATCAAATCAATGTATGAAGACATGATAAATGGACATACTAGATTTCCCCGCAGTTACTTGTGGAAATTAAAAGTGCCACTTAAAATAAAGATTTTTATGTGATCTCTTTTTCGAGAAGTCTTGTTAACAAAAGATAACTTAGCTAAGCGTAAATGGAATGGATGTAAGAAATGTTGTTTATGTGATTCATCGGAATCGATACACCATTTATTTATTGCTTGTCCCTTTACTCGTCTTGTTTGGAGAGTTATAGAGTTTACTTTTAATCTTCCACCATCGGCTAATGTAACAAATATGTTTGGAAATTGGCTAAATGGTATTGGAAAATGTGACAAAGCTAGAATTCGAGTGGGAGTTTGTGCTTTGTTATGGTAGATATGGAACTCTAGGAATGATTTGGTTTTTAACAAAGAAGGAATTGTCAACTTCTTGCAGGTTATTCGCAGGGCTACACACTGGATCCATATGTGGTCCTATCTTCTCCCAGAGGGTCAGCGAGAGCCTATGGATACAGGGTGCAACCGTCTAGATACGGTCGCACTGTCTATATACAACCAGGCTAGGTGGCGGGATTCTAATAGGCTAGATGTTTCTTAAGAAAGCTGTGGTTTTCTGGTTTAGGTGGCTTATTTTTGTAGCTACTTTGAGTTATCCATGAGTTTTGTAATAAGTAACTTTATACTCTCTGTTTTGGGAGACTTCTTCTTTATGCAATAAAAGGGCTGTGTGCATCAATTGATGCAGAGGCCGGGTATAACCTATTTCTAAAAAAAAAACTGGTGAGTGAGTACTAGTGTACTGCCGATATTCTTTTGCTGTCACTATACTCAGTGCCGTTGGGGCTACGATGTTGGCATCCCAACCTCGATACCGAGTTGATTCAACGTCGACTACCAGGACATACCCGTGGCGGCTCAGCAGGACACGTGGACGGCACTCATCTTGGTCTTCTGGTGCATATGGAGGCACCGGAACGGCGTGGTCTTCAGCGGAGTAATGCCAGCGGCAGCAGCAATCAGGACGAGTATCACAAAGAAGTTCGATAGATGTTGCTTAGCGGGTCTCTTTAAGACCGACAATTTTAGCTTTTCGCTACCTCTGCTTCAGAAGTAGATGCATGGAGATTAGGGATTAGTCTGTCTGTAACGAGGAGCTGCCACCTGTTGTTGGCAGCGGACTTGCTGATTTGCGGCATTGTATGCTCTGACACTTCTTATGATTAATACACCTTTCAGGGTGTATTATAGAAAAAATTATATTCAATGTATACTTGCTAAAAATTCCCTAGTAGTGTATTTTCTGCATATATACACTACAGAACCTTTGGTTCCCAGTTTGCCACGAGCATCTGATAGACATAAATCTAGACTTTGGACCATGCCAGTTGTCATTGACAATGTACTTTTGTCTGCTAGTCACCTTACCGTCTGGCCAGTCTCACAATCACATGATTACAATTTGTCATGAATCATAGTAGACAGTATTTGAAATTGATATATTACATATTCGTGGGATACATCATTGCCTACATCCAGATATTTTCCAAAAAAATTATGAATATCAGAAATATGATTTTTGATTTTTTTTTTAAAAAGAGAACACCGGTTCCTTGCACAAATCTCCACTAATGTGTGTGCCTAACGAGTTCAAACAAAATTACGCAAGGGCATCAACTGGGCTCCCTGTAGCCAGTGAGAGAGTCACCCTTCTGTAGCTACATGCATTGTGAATTTCGATTGGTCTTCATAAAAATCACAGCATTTCCAACAGCAACATCCCCAATGAGCGCTTTCCCTGAAAGTACACACTGTTCCAAATTGTGCGAGCCCCAGCTGTTCTTAACCCCAGCTGTTCCACTCAACCGAAGATCTTTGTGGATTAGGAGAAAGAGATTGAACAACCACCATTGCACCAAGATAGGTGCTTGCCATTTGGAGACATGCACCATCAGGTGCAAAGTCTGGGTTTTTTTTCTGTAGCACACACATAAAAAAATCAAAAATAAAATGCCAACATAGGCTAATAATTCAGCAGCCGCCATCTATTTGACACGGTAAAATGTAATTTATTTTGCATATTTTTTGATGGAAGAATGCTAAATTTTGGTGTACATTTGTCTCCAAAACTACTTTCGTGGTAATATAAAAGTGCTAGGTTTCACAAATATTATATATTATATAAAAGCAATTTGCTATAATGTGTGCTTTGTTAGTTGCATCAATACCAATGTTCGAAAAAACAAATGTTGTTGAACCGGTACGTACGGCGGCTACAAGAGATAGGGCGATTCCCAAACCCATCTATACCGTTCGTTTCTGTTGGGCTTGGAGTCTTGAAGGCGTTATAGACCATGCCCCTCGCTAGCGTGAGGGTTTTCGTTTTTTTAGCCCGCTTCAGTGTCTTCTTTGAGATGTTGAGGCGGCACCTACGACTTGAAGTCAGAATAACTCCTCCCTTCATATTCTCGTTCCGGTGGTGCGTCTAGCGCTAGCAGAGACCGCGTGGAGTCGTGTGTCCGGTCTGTTTCATATTTGTTTGTGTGATTTCAGGTCAGTCTCTTCTGATCTATAAATATCATCATTGAACATGGTTGCTGCTCTAATGTGTTGGTTCTTTGGGACCATAACCCGACGACTTCCTGTTTGTCTATTACAACAATCACTATACGACAAGTTTTGCCTGGTCCGGCGATGGAGGGGTGAGGACTGCGGTGCGCCTTCGACATGGACTAGTTGTAGTCGTCGCTAGGTGGTCCATGGATCTATTTGTAATTTAATTATTTTTAGATTTATTTGTACTATTATTGATGATTATTAATAGAACGGTGTAATTTCGCAAAAGAAAAACAACCGTTGTGAGAGAAGCTTGTAGATATTTTGGAGGTAGCCATTTCAATGATACAGTAAAAAACCAAAGACAGCTCCAGGCTAGTGCATCTGGTGACAAGCATCAAAGAGAGTCTTCAAGAAAGGAATATCGGGATCAAGAAAATCAAATGCATGCAAAATGAAGCAACCCACATCATGGCCAATCTCGGTAGAGGATCTAAGAGGACTCAGTTCTGGATTAGAAACTACCCGGATGAAGTTCAAAACTGTGTAAACAATGATTGTAATTCCATCATAATTTAATGAAATCTATTCCTATCGCAAAAAAGAGAAGCTTCTAGATATTGAGACTAGCAGTTAAAATTTCACACGGTTAGAGCATTTCTAGCAGATACCGCAAAAGTGGCCAAACCCACAATTTTTTTTGCAGTTCCCCGCATATCAACCGATGTACCTAGTATATCTAGTTTTCGTGTCGATATTTAGATAAACTGTAAAGCGGTCAACGCTCGTCTGGACGAAAATTTCACACCCAACTGCTCCCGTCGGCAATCGATTTGGCTGTGGCAGAGCCTCAACTCTAGCGTCCAACTTCCATTCTCGCCGCAATTCCCTCAATCAGTTTTCAATTTCGTTGGACTATCCTAGCGCCCGCCGGCCGCGTGTGCATATGCATATGCGGCAAGCAGCGGCAGCAAACGGCAGCGAGCAGCAGGCACGCAGCGTGCAGCAAGCAGCGGCGACGACAGCAGGCACGCAGCAGCGGCAAGCAGACAAGCAGCCTCGTCAGGTTCCAGCGCTCCCGGCCGCATATGCGAAGAAGACGATCTAATATTAACGGAATATTCCATTTTGCGTATACACTATCTGTTCCGCGTCGCTGTTTTTGACAAGAAAAATCGGTTTACTGTATACCGCAGCTTTTTTACCAGCCAAGGATGCGGTATATCTGCAGAGATGCTCTTACGTAACAGATATTTTGTTTTGGAAAGCAACAAAGACGGAAAGACCGGTGCAGGTTTTGTCTCCACAAGCTTCCCAGTCGACAGATAACGTTACCGCCGCCATGGACCATGCATGCATAGGAAAACACCAAGTTTTGGTTTCACCTATGCTTGCAACAAACTTTGCCTTTCATTCGATCGTCCCACACTAGCTTCCACATTGCACAGCATGTTACCGTTGTAAAGATCCAGGGCATTGCATGAGAAATCATTTTCTAAAGGATGATTGAGACTCACTCCCGCATCTGCATCAAAATGATGCTTATTATCTGTTGTTTATTATGGCAAAAACATTCATCAAACAACTCGAAGCCACGATGTCATACGAATAAGCCCAATAATTAGGGAGCTTATGCAATCAGGGCCCTGTGTCCTAGACTCACAACCCACGGATCTGGGGCAACGAATCAAACTGCTAAAACTGGGATCACACGTTCGGTCTACCAGACTCTTAGAGCAGACCATATTCACACGCTCGAGAGAAGCCGTCTACCGTCGACCCATCTTCAGGACATGGGCCGAGACGGTGCCGCCGCCTTGCGGCCATCCATCATCACGCATCTGTCGGGCGAGCGCCGCCGTGACCCATAACGTTATACTTCCGCTGTCCAGAAATAACTGACTTGGACTTAATAGATTTAAATGTATGTAGATATATTTTAATATATAGATACATTCGAATCTAGACAAAACCAAATCAGTTATTTCTAGAGGAAGGGAGTATATTAATGCATATCAAAGTGTCATCGTAAAACAAGCTTATCATGGCTCTTTGAGAAAATTACAAAAAACCACCACATTAGCGGCTAGGGTTTCAAAAAGCAACCACTATTTGCTAGGGTTTCAAAAAACCACCACTTCAGCGCTAACATGCAACAAAAAGCACTGATTCGTCTTTAACCCTTTGCTAATAGAAAAACTGACCGGTGGGACCTGCTAGTCAGGCTGACGTGGCAAGTGGTAACGGTGGGGACAAAAGTCCATGAAGAGGCAGCCACCTCGGACGTAGGGCCCACCTGTCATCACCTTCACCCAGACTCTCTTTCTCCTAGACATTTTGGCAAGCACCTTGTGCACTGAAGCGCCGCCGCTACCATTGCCAATGGCGAGACATGCTGCACCACCGTGCTCTCTGCTTGCCGCCGTTGCAACCGAGTGCAAGCCGCCTACCCATGTGCTCCAGCCGTAGCTTCCCTCCCATGCCTCCCGTATTTCCCGGATGGACGCGGTCCATGTCGCTGGCGCGCATGCCGACGGCTGTTGGGGATATACTTTCCGGGTATCCTCACAGTTCCTCACTGACCAGGGTGGCCCACTTCGGGTTAGAGCTTTGCTTCACGGGCGGCCCAGTCAGGGAGAGAAGATGGAGTCCAATCCAGCTACGGGAAGGCCCAGAAGACTTACCGACTTAGGCCTATAATGTTACTTGTAGTTCAAGATGTACTCTGTGACCGACTCTTAGACGTAGTCGGATAGATCTCTCCTGTAAACCCTAGGCCGGATATCTATATAAGCCGGCCTAGGGAGAGCCTTTAGGGCACCCAATACTTTAGACCCTCAACTCGCACAGGCGAAACCCTTGTAACCCATATTCCGGCTCTGCCGTATTACTGGATTGCTAGCAGGAGTAGGATTCGTCCAAAGCCGATGGATTCGAACCTGGGTAAACTTGTGTGCTCACCGTCCCGGAACACCGTACGTCTCACACCCCTCTCTTCCGCACGCCTCGAGGACCCCCTCATGGCGTACTTGTCCTCAATCCGACGACAGTTGGCGCCCACCATGGGGCAAGTGAGCTTCGGATCTGCGTTCCGAGCGGATTCTGCAAGAATCGGAATCGGCGAGACTATCACTGTCGGTCGCATCCTCTACGCCAGCGACGTCCCTCTCATCGTTCTTGACGAGACTTGGATTCCAGCAAAGGAGGCCGTGACTGCCTACACAATCATGTATTTTGGTGAGATCGATGTTTACATCGGTTTTGCTGAACCTGCCCAACCCACCCCAGCGGTGATGATAGAGGCAGAAGAATTTTCTGGGTCCCCTTTGTCTGCGGAGGCGGCAGAGTTCCGGATCTCAGAAAACCCTAATCCCACCCAGCCCGCACCAGTTGCGGAGATAGTGGAGAAACCCGAGTCTGAAGAAGACCTAGCGGACCAAGTCGAATCTGGAGTGGATCTCCCCGGAGAAGCCGGATCCCAGATCGACCCACCCGTGGAAGTCGAAATCCAGGAGGAGCATATCAACGACACTGATTCCGGCTCTGATGATGCCGGGGCAGACAAGCCTTTCCTAAGGTACACACTACGACGTATGATACTGCAAGGCGAAAGCGCAGATGCAATACTCGAAACCATCAAAAGTTTCGATATGGCTGATCACGAAAGCCGCAGGTACCTCAGAAAGCACGCGTCGCACTTTGTCGGGTACGTGGGATCTGGATCCGGCTCTACCGATGCTGGAGAGAACATTGACTCTGTGCTGGAGGCAATTGGAACAAACGCCGACGTACCCGCATCCTCGGATGAGTCGATGACGTCAGCAGATTTCCGAAA
The DNA here is from genome assembly GCA_916181665.1 of Avena sativa. Lineage (NCBI taxonomy): Eukaryota > Viridiplantae > Streptophyta > Magnoliopsida > Poales > Poaceae > Avena > Avena sativa. The sequence goes on along the minus strand of OV702292.1, from coordinate 532,586,126 downwards.
GTTCTCCGCGGAATATGAAGAGGAGTACAACTCCAAAGCTGCAGAAGAAGGAGAAGCCATGGATGAAGGATCCGGGGAACACTCTCCCAAAACGCAGGATGACATGGACGTCAGAGATAATCCCGAGGTCCAGATGTCCGAAAGTACCGATCAGAGCTTGACTCCGGGAAACGGACCCAAAGCCGTCTTTGCTACCGGCGCTGCCAAGAAGGCAAAGAAGAAGAACAAGAAAAACAAGACCCTGGCAAAAGACCCTCTGACAGAGGAGGTGATTGTCGAGGAATACGAGGAAGACTCGGATGGAGCACTTATCCCAGACGAGCCGAAAAAAGAAGCATCAGTGGATGGACACGTGATCACTGAAGGTGCGCGTAAACTCATCGATGCCACATTAACCACACCTATTCCTACAGATGCAGAACTTACTGCAGATGAGCTGGACGAAAGGGCGCAAGCCCTATAAGCACGTCGCCAACAACTCCTCGATGAAGCCAAAAACATCGAGGTGGAGAAGAAACGCATGTCAAACAAGGAATACGTGTCTCGTCTACATCAGAAGACACGGAAGCGTCACATAGATGACAACCAATTCCCACGTGTCTGTGCCGTCCTTTTTGGAGATGAGATGGGGAAGCCACGGAAGGATAGCAACGGAGATTGGGTATACCCAACACCAGTACAAAATACCGTGGCAGCCCGAGAAATTCTATCGGCTAATCCAGGACCAGAGGAGATCCGTTTGGGTATCAAGCTATTCAACAAGGGACTGGAACAGCAAAAGGTTGCCCTGTCCAGAAGTCAAAAACTGGTCTCGAATTCTGACCAATGTCGTACAGATCCGGCGTGGGCTGGCGTAAGATCCCATTACGTTCGGGCGCAGTACCATCACCCCGAACGCAGGGAAGACAATTATTCAAGAAGGTGTGGGGAAGAAGGAGGAGGAGGGCCTTTTATAGGAGGAGGGGGTGCCCCTCCTCTCCATGGCTGGCGCATGGGAGGGTGACCCCTCACCTCCCCCATTCATGTGGTGGTAACCCCTCCACATTAAAATGCCTCTTCACATTCCCTTTTAAAGTCCCCACTTTAAATGCATTAAAATTCTCCAAGTTTAATGCTCTCTCATTTAATAAAACTCTTTTATTAAATTTATTCAGAATTTTGTTAATTACTTTAATTAACAAACATTCACATATAACCCCTTGCACTATTTCAATATCACATGCAGAACCACTTTCTGCAATTTCACCCGAAACAATTTTCGGTTTCTATCGAAACAATTCCTGCGCTTTGCAATTCTTTCGTCTGAAACATATGTGCTCCAAAATGGTGTCCGATAACTCTTAAGTGTGTCACCCTATGGTTCACGAATAATGCAGACATGATTGAGACTCCTCTCAGATCAATAGTCAAAAGCGGGACCTGGAGATCCATACTGACTCCTGCATATTCAACAATGACTTCTGTGATCGTGAGAACCTTTAACGCTTGTAATTTAATCCCTTTGTCTCATGATATAATACATGTCCGATATTCGATCATCGGTATCCAAATACCTAGTTTGATCTCATTACCGACATGTACTCTTTTCTCGTTCTCGTGATATAACATTCTAGTGATCACATCACTTGCTTGCAAGCTATCTCAATGTGATATCACCGAGAGGGCCCAGAGTATATCTATCCGTCATCGGAATTGACAAATTCCACTCTTGATCCATGAACCTCAACATAACACCTTCGTAGTACTGAACCCATCTTTATAGTCACCCTGTTACGGTGTGACGTTTGATGTTATCAAGATACTCTTCAGGTGTTAGCAATTAACATGATCTCATGGTCTAAGGATAAAGATTACTTCGTATGATGTTATAGCAATATAAACATAATGACTTGATCGTAATGCTATACTTCGGATGAATGTTCATCACATCATTCCACCAATGGTGTGACCTTGTTATTAACAACATCCAATGTCCATGATCAGGAAACCTTGATCATCTTGTTAATCAACAAGCTAGTCTATAAGAGAGGCATAACTAGGAACCCTTTTTGTTTATTAAACACACGTGTATTGATGTTTCCGATCAATACAATTCTAGCATGCAAAATAAACATCTATATATATAAGTAATACATAATAACAACTTTATTATTGCCTCTCAGGGCATATTTCCTTCACTCTTTTCTGTTTCTTACAACGTATGAGACTCTTTGTATTGGGAGAATTTTTTTTGATTTTTTATCCCTTTATGCTACCAAGTCAGCTTTTGCTATTTCTTACACAGTATCACTATCCAAGGATAAGTGCACAATGCTTGTGAAAACACAAAAATGAGATAGTCTCGATATCATAGGGTAACATAGAAAGGAAGAAATTTGGTTAACAAGGTGACGCAAGTTATACCTTCGGTATCTTGTTGATGAGGGACTTGAGGTTAGTGGTGGGACATAGCTTGAGTTCCATGGTGTTGAAGATCATGGATGGAGTTGGATAAGCTTGCTAGTATGTTATGACACACATACGAAATAGAAACAACAAGGGAAGTTAGCCAAACATAAAAATGAGGCAAAATAGGGTTAAAGGCCGTAGACTCCAGTCTATGGAGGCTAGAGCTTCCGGGATGTCCGGAGACTCTGGTACTTATGGTCTGAAGTCTCTAGGGTCAGGGTGACGTGAGCTATTTGCCCTCTTGGGTGGAAATCCGGGCCACCAAACCTCAAATCAGTGGGAAATTGGCCAAATTGGACTAGGCAAACACATGCACATGCGGACTAAGTCCTAAGACTATTCCATGGATTAAAACCACTCAAAATGCACTGAGTGATGAGATCGATCCGAGGTTAACTTTGGGGATATTTTTGGGGATTTTTTGGAATTTATGGAGAAAAGACAAAATCGAGGAGAAGAAACGCATGTCAAACAAGGAATACGTGTCTCGTCTACATCAGAAGACACGGAAGCGTCACATAGATGACAACCAATTCCCACGTGTCTGTGCCGTCCTTTTTGGAGATGAGATGGGGAAGCCACGGAAGGATAGCAACGGAGATTGGGTATACCCAACACCAGTACAAAATACCGTGGCAGCCCGAGAAATTCTATCGGCTAATCCAGGACCAGAGGAGATCCGTTTGGGTATCAAGCTATTCAACAAGGGACTGGAACAGCAAAAGGTTGCCCTGTCCAGAAGTCAAAAACTGGTCTCGAATTCTGACCAATGTCGTACAGATCCGGCGTGGGCTGGCGTAAGATCCCATTACGTTCGGGCGCAGTACCATCACCCCGAACGCAGGGAAGACAATTATTCAAGAACCGGATCGTCGGGACAGCATCGCAGAACTACACATAACTGGAGCAATGTCGCTCCAGCAGCCAAAAAAGACGCGGTCGCTCCACTGAATCTGAGGAACCCTCCCCGACGAGAGTCCAATGATCGAAAGGGAGAAGATAAAGAGAAACGTCGGGAGGAGGATCGTCAGAGAATGCCACCTCCTAGACGTGAGAACCGTCCGGCTGAGCCTCACCATGGTGGGAGCGACGGACGAAGGAACGACGGGAACCATGCTGGGACAAGCCGGCAGGGGGCTCGTCATAGTCAAGAACCTCCCCGGAACCGGAATAATGACGCTCCGGACGGAGGCCGGCGATCAGCTGGAAACTATCCAGCTGCCCCACCCTCTCTACCACACAGTTATCACAACGTCTCCTAAGGAGGTCAAGGAGGACGACATGGCGGAGGAGGTGGTGGCAGAAGCCGAAGTCCGGCTCCACGGCACCGTAGCCACAACCGGCATTCGGGACGATCTCTATCCCCGAACGACGCAAGGCACATGATCAACTCTAATATAGAGGCGCGACTCTATGAAAACGATGACGTGTATGTGGGCCCAAAGTGCTTCGGACCACGCATCAGAGCTACAAAATTCCCGGAAGGATTTGCTATCTCAAGGCATATCCAAGCCTACGACGGCATTGCTCGGCCAGACACCTGGTTACAGGATTTATTCCAAGCTTGCTGCATCGCTAAAGGCGGAAACAGCCTGGTCGCAACCCGATATCTCCCACTTATGTTGCGGAAGACGATACGATCATGGCTCAATGAACTTCCGGCAAACACCATCCTTAACTGGTATGACTTGCAAAGTGCGTTCTTTCAGAATTTCGAAGGCACATATCGAAGGCCCTGTACGGTTGGAGACCTACAACGTTGCACCCAGAAAGCCAGAGAAACTTGCCGGGATTACCTCGGACGATGGATCGACACCAAGAACTCCTGCGAAGGAGTAAATGATCAAACTGCGATTGAAGCTTTCATCGCAGGTCTCCCTATTGGTTTACTGCGCCATAGCTTGAAGTGTGACAAGGTTACTGATTTGGGAGAGATGATAGAAACAGCGAGCAAGTATGTAGATGCTGACGACGATGCAGAAGGATTACTCAACGCCCTGGCTGTGCCTCAGTTGGCAAAACAACCAAAGCAACAAGCTCAGAAGCGCAAAAATACCTCGAAAGAAAAACCCAACACGGAAACGGCGCTAGTAACTACTGTTTCTGTGTCTGGAGGGCGAGGAGGATGTGGCAGAGGCCGCGGGCGTGGCCGTGGGACTTCAAGGGTCTAAGGTAGAGGAGAACAACAACAAGGTAAAACCTACTCTTGGGCCGACATTGTCAATAACCCATGTGTGCATCACTTAGACGCCAATGGGGGCTCGTCTCACACCAACGTTGAATGTCGTTTTAATGACGACATCAAGAGAGATGATACCGCAAGCTACAAAGCTAAGCGGAAGAAGGGAAAGAAAAATCCCGAAAAAGACAAAGAGACCAAGGAAGATTCCGACATGGAGGAAGCTGATGCTTCAAATCCCAAGTCGGAAGGGAAGAAAACTTTTCCCACCAAGAAGGACACTTATGTCACCTTCCTCGGATCTCAACCAGCAAAGGTCAAGAAAGCAGTTCTACACGAGCTCAATGCAACAGTTCCGGCTGTCCCCCAGTATCTGGACTGGTCGGAAGTGGCAATCACGTTTGACCGCGATGATCATCCGCCTAAGTTACACAGGCGAGGAAAATACGCCTTAATCGTCAACCCACTTATTGATGGTTATGGTTTCTCCAAGACCCTCATGGACGGTGGTAGCAGCATCAATATTCTCTATGTCGAAATGCTACGCCGGATGAAGATCTCGGAGACCCAGCTGAACCATAGCTCTGTGATTTTTTACGGAGTTGTCCCAGGAAGACATGCTAATTCCCTGGGAGAGATCACTTTGGATGTTACCTTTGGAACTCCAAAGAACTATCGGACGGAGGCACTTTCCTTCGAAGTGGTCCCGTTCAAGAGCGCATACCACGCTATATTCGGACGTCCGGCTTACTGGGCTTTTATGGCTCGTCCTTGTTACATTTACAATATGATGAAAATTCCAGGTCCCAATGGCGTGATCACTATCAGGGGAGACCCGAAGAAGGCGCGAGAATGCGAGGATGGAAATGCCGCCTTTGCTGAAGCCGTGCTACACGGCCAGGAGTACCAGGAGATCAAAAAGAGCATAGATCCATCCGAGATGCCCGCAACGAAGAAGGAGGTGACCAAGCCAAATCCGGAGTTCGAGGCATCAGAAGAGACGAAGAAAGCGCCGCTGAAGGATGATGACCCCTCCAAGGTGACCCAGATAGGCGTAGGTCTAGATAGCGCATAGGAAAGCGCGCTCGTCAAGTTCCTCCAAGCAAATCAAGATATCTTCGCATGGCAGCCATCTGACATGACCGGAGTACCTAGGGAACTTGCCGAGCACTCTCTAAATGTAAACCCGAACGCTAAACCCATCAAACAGTCATTATGACGGTTCGGCGACGAAAAGCGTAAGGCAATAGCTAAGGAACTAGAACGGCTCGAGTTAGCCGGATTCATAGAAGAGGTCATCCACACAGAGTGGTCGTCCAATCCTGTAATGGTCCCTAAAAAGGACACCACTGATTTAAGGATGTGTGTTGATTATACTGCCTTGAATAAGGCTTGTCCAAAAGATCAGTTCGCTCTGCCTAGAATTGATCAAGTTATCGATTCTACGGCAGGCTCAGAACTCCTCTGTTTTCTTGACACATATTCTGGTTATCACCAAATCCGGATGAAGGAATCTAACAAAATCAAAACTTCATTCATAACCCCCTTTGGAACCTTCTGTTTTGTTACGATGCCCTTTGGGCTGAAGAACGCAGGAGCTACGTACCAGCGCACGATGCAGCGTTGACTCCACAACCAACTCGGACACAATGTACATGCATACGTGGATGATATCGCGATGATGTCCAAAAAGAAGGAAACACTCATTTTCGACTTGGAGGAAATGTTCGCCAATCTACGAAAATACAACATCATGCTTAACCCGAAGAAATGCTTCTTTGAAATACCAGCCAGAAAATTGTTAGGTTTCATCGTGTCTCAAAGAGGCATAGAGGTGAACCGAGACAAAATCAAGGCTATACTCAATATTTCCAGGCCAACTCGCCTGAAGGACGTACAAAGATTAACTGGCTGCATCGCTGCAGTCAGTCGATTTATAAGCCGGCTTGGGGAAAGACCCGCACCATTATACAAACTCCTGAAAAAGACCAAGGATTTTGTTTGGACTGACGAAGCTGAAGCTGCACTACAAGACCTGAAGAAAGTACTCTCATCTGCTCCTATCCTTGCAGCGCCGGAACCTCAGGAACCGATGTTGCTTTATATTGCTGCGACAAATAAGGTTGTTAGTATCGTCATGGTGGTGGAGAGACCAGAAGAAAATCAGGAACACCTGGTGCAGCGTCCGACGTACTTTGTTAGCGAGGTCCTGACAAAATCAAAACAGCGGTATCCGCACTATCAAAAGTTGGCTTACGGTGTTTTTCTAGCATCTCGTAAGTTACGACACTATATTCAGGAGCATCCAATTACCGTGGTGAGCAAAGCTCCCATGAGAGATATAATCAACAACAGCGACGCCATAGGACGCGTCGCCAAATGGGGCATAGAGCTTGCAGCTTTCGATATTGAGTATAAACCCCGGACAACAATCAAATCCCAGATCCTTGCTGACTTTACTGTTGATTGGACAGAGACGAAGGAGAACATGGTCCTCCCTGAGTCGGAATATTGGACCCTCTTTTTCGATGGGTCTAAGGCTCGAGGGGGCTCGGGGGCTGGCGTGGTGCTCAAATCACCCCAAGGAGATAAACTTTTATACGTGTTGCAGATCCACTTCATAGCGACAAACAATATTGCCGAGTATGAAGCACTACTGCATGGAATCCGGATTGCCAAGGATATTGGCATCCGACGTTTGATGTGTTACGGAGATTCGGATCTTGTTGCTCAGCAAGTCTCGGATATTTGTAATGCAAATAAGCGCATGGCAGCATATAAAGCTGTCGTGGATGATCTATCTAAATCGTTCGAAGGGTTTGAAGTTCAACACATCCATCGAGCAGAAAATGAGGAAGCAGATGCACTATCTCGAATAGGCTCTGCGTGGAAAGAGGCCCCGGATGGCGCATTTTTAGAGCACCTCAAAGTTCCCTCGATAAAGGGAGTAGATGAGGAATATCCGACCAAATCCGACTCACCGTTGATAGCAGTTTTGGCTGTAATTCCCATCTGGACTCAACCATACCTCGAATATTTGGTAGATGGCAAATTACCCGAAGACGAGGTGTTGAGCCGGCATATTATCCGACGAGCAAAAGCCTATACTATCGTTAAGGGTGAGCTCCATAAACGGATGTTTCTGGGGGTTTTCAGTGCTGTGTATCTCCGGAAGAAGGAGTGGAAATCTTAAGGGAAATCCACGAAGGCGAGTATGGTCACCACGCTACAACCAAATCTTTAGTGGCAAAAGCTTTTCGACATGGATTTTTCTGGCTTATAGCTCAGACAGATGCCGAACGATTAGTCAAGACATGCAAAGGCTGCTAAAAGTACGTCAAGCAAGCTCATGTTCCAGCTGATCAGCTGGGAACAATACCTATAACATGGCCTTTTGCGGTCTAGGGGCTTGATATGGTAGGACCATTTAAACGAGCTCCAAGTGGATTTACTCACCTCTTAGTGATAGTGGATAAATTCACCAAATGGATCGAGGCTAAACCTGTCACTAGTTGTGATGGAGCAACAGCCAAAAGATTTGTCGAGGATGTTATAATCCGGTACGGTTATCCGCATAGCATTATTAGGGACAACGGGAGTAACTTTTCTATGAGAGAACTGGCCGAATTCTGCGATGAGCAAAATATCCGGCTTGACATTGCGTCAGTCGCACATCCACAGGCTAACGGACAAGTCGAAAGAGCAAATGGTTTAATTCTAGAAGGCATGAAACCAAGACTCGAAGCACCACTACGTCGTGCTGTGGGGGCTTGGGCAGAGGAACTACCCTCTGTAATTTGGAGTTTACCAACAACTCTGAATAGGTCAATAGGATACACACCTTTCTTCTTGGTCTATGGCGCAGAAGCAGTTCTTCCTAGCGATTTAATTCATACTTCTCCTAGAGTGGCCACGTATATCGAAGAGGATGCCGAGATTTCTCGACAAAATGATCTCGACTTAGTCGAAGAAGTTCGCGTCATTGCTGAAATGAGATCTACAGCCTATCAGCAGAAGTTACGCAAGTATCATAGCCAGAGAGTCCGAACTAGATCTTTTAATAAAGGTGATTTGGTTCTCCGGCTTGTGCAACAAAGAAAGCACAAACTTTCCCTAGTATGGGAAGGGCCCTTTTTAGTTAGTCGAGTATTGCACAATGGATCGTACTACTTAACTGACATGAGGCCAGTCAAAGAAAGACCTGCTACTAAGAAGAGAAAGAGAGCTGGCGGCAGTACAAATCCGGATGAGTTAGACACACCGTGGAATATTGCTCAGCTACGTCCCTTTTATTCTTAGTTTATCTTTATTTGTAATCATACATATGTACATGTTCTGTGAGAAATAAAAGTTTTGGTTGTCTCAAAGTTTTTCTGAGAAGTTTTTACCATCTTATTTCCTAATGATCATGTCATAGTCAAAAATACCAGAATGCTTGAAAGTACTTTATGCTCATGTTCGTTCTGGTCTAGATTTCCGATTCTAAAACTGCTACCTTCGGGTATAACTCTAAAATTTCTAGTCTTTACTTTGGTTATTTGTCTGATTGCTGGATGCGGGCATTTTCCGAGTAGTGAATTGTTGGTACTGGAAGCCGACTTTGTTTCCGAGTTTAAACTGGTTTAGAAATTGAGCTCCGTTACTCGGCAAAGTTTCCGGCGAAAGGTTTAGCCGGCTCACGAAAGGGACGAGGCGGAAAGCCAGATAAATGATAAGTAGAGATGAAAAAACTATAAGTGCTTGTGTAAACATTTCAGGCACGCAAAAATTTCAAAAGGCAAAAGTGCTAAATAGATCAAAAGCTTAGCACTAGCAAGATAAATAGTATTTAATATTTACAATCGCATCAGGTTTTTTCTGGAATAATACATAAATTTCTGGTCTATGATGCAGGAGGAGATGAAGGAGATGTCGGCTCGCTGGTTACTCCGCCTTGGTATCTTTCCGAGATGTCCGCATCCGAGTTGGTGCGTTCATCATCGAAAACTTCTTTGTTTTCTTCTACAGGAGGCGGAGTATCCACGCGGGTGAAGAAGGGGATCTCGTAGCTGGTCAGATCAGCTACGTGGCACCCGTATCCGGCGCAAGAGTGCATGATGGCTTGAAGGTCTTGCTCCTGGCCGTCTTCGACTACCTTGCAGTACCCTCTGGTCACTTGCCATATCTCCATGTTTCCATGGTGGCTCATAACCATGGTGAGAGCATTCTGCGCAGCAGTCCGCGCGTAGGACATGTTCCAGTCCCAAACAAGCTGCGGCATCTCCTTGGCCTTGTCCCGCACCTGAAAATCCGACATGCCTGGCATGTCCGGAATCCTGAGAGACTCGCCAATGTCCTCAAGGGATTGGCGGTAGTCATGAAGAAGATCACCGACTTGGGTAAGCCGGTGGGTGCGGGGCTCGGACGAGGAAGAGTCCGTCAAGTTCAGAGGACCTATATATCAAAATAAAGTTAAGAAAAACCGACATTGATAGAAGTCGAAGAAAAAGATAAGTTAGAGAGGTGGAACGTACCAAAAATGACGACGTCAATCTTGGTCTTCTCCTCCCGGAGACTCTGGAGTTCAGCCTGGAGCGCCTGGGATATGTCCTTCTCTCTGCCAAGCTCATTCTTGAGATCTGAGATTATTTTATCCTGAGCAGCAATCTTGTGATCACGCTCATCAGTGGCCATGGAGGCGGATTCAAGGACTTGAGCTATGCTCCTTTCATGATCTGCCTTGAGCTTATCCAGCTCTTGGCGAAGTCCCTTGTTCTCCACCACCAGGGTCTTGAGGTTCTCGGCCTCTTCAATCATAGCGATGGATTGTTTCACCAGCGCTGTAAGTCAAAAAAAAGAACAACAGTTCAGGAAAAATTCGACATTGAAAAAGAACAAGACAAGGTTTGAATCTCGGAATGTTTACCTTCGGCTTCATCCTTGGCTACTTTGAGCTCAGCATTTTTAAGACGGAGAGCTTTTATCTCTCTCCGCTTACCACAGACATAGGTCAGTAATTCCTGGTTATAGGAACATACTTTCTGTAAGTCAGAATATCCAAAGTCAGAAAGCTACTTAAGACTCAGGCTAATATTTTTGCTAAATATCAGCACGAGCCTTGGGGGATACACTAGTTCATTCTTTGGCATCCTAATGAAGCATAAACTCGGATTCTATATCCTACTTCATGCTTGGGGGCTAGAGGATATGATATAACATAATGGAAAAAACAAGAGTTGGAATTCCGACTTACATATTGCTCGCGGGTGAGTTTATCTAAACCCGCGTTCACTTCAGCGACCACCTTCTTGGCAAGAGTAAGAGGGATCACTGGGGCTATTGGAAGCTCGCCAGTCCTAATCCTCTCGTCGTGAAGGCGGACTTGAGCGAGAAGGTCAGAGAACTTAACGTCCTCTACTTCTTGCGCTTCCTCCTCGGGGGATAAATGGCTTTTATCCAGGACTTGTCAGGCTAGCCGCTGGATCTCTTCTGTAGATTTCCGAGACAGGACAAACTTGGCAAGTCCCGGATTGCTGAGGAGGTTTTCGGCGAAGACTTCAGCCGAGGGATCATTACCCGAAGAGGGTTCACCCTTATCTTGAGATGACGCACCCAAGGTGACGTCAGTTTGCGACCCAAGGATCGCAGGCTCCGTTGGAGGAGCCGGATCTTCTGCAACCACCGGAGAAGGAGTGATCGCCGGAGTTGTAGAAGGTTGAGGGGCCGGAGTCGGAGGAGCCACGGCAGGGGAAGCTATGGTAAGCTTCGTCTGACGCAAGGGCTTCGAAGAAATCCCTTTCCCCTTGCCCTTGATGATCGATTTTGCTCTGAGAAGGTAATAAAGTCGGAAACGTTACATCTCGGAAAGAAATTTGAGTAAAGTACAAAGGCGAAAAAGTTGTGACTGAAAGTTACCTCTTCACGATAGGCACCTCCTTTGCGCCAACCGCCACTGTCGGAGCTTTGCGCTTCTTGAGCGCAAGGTCCGGCAGTGGAACTACTTCTACCTCCTGAGAGAACTCCGGAGGGTATCCTTCGAGCGGAGCAAGTTCTGACTCCGGGATATCAGCAAGCTAAAAAGAAGAAAACATATCAGTATTGCAGTTTAACTCGAAGATAGAAACACATAAAAGTAGTGATGATGGAAGCTTACCGGCACCACGGGGTTTTCTGCCGTGTGCATGTCCAGAGAAACCTCCGGAATCCTCCGCTCCCTGATTAGCCACTTGATTTGGCTTATGTAGCCTTGAGTGGTGTAGGCTTTGGAGCTGATACGGAGGGAGTCGGTGGGAGACGACGTGATGGAGTGCATCAGTCGGGTTCCGTGGTACTGAAGTGGCTAGATCCGAAGTGAGACCCAGCACTGGACCAAGTCGGATCCCTTCAGACCATTGTGCTTAATCAAATATTCGATCCGCCTCTTAGCGAGGATCAGATCATCGGTGAGAGCCGGAGCAGCCTCGTCCCAGGAAGGCTGGGCCGTGGCGGCTCCGTCAACAAAAGCCAGAAAAGCAGTAGCTTTGCCGGGAGCCGGAATATCCCTATGATAGAAAAATGTGGCTGGCCATTGTTTGACCGAGTCACTGGCTGAAATTTTGGGATATGCCCGGTCACGTCTAAGAGAAAAGCTAATAGTGCCGGTGATATAAGGAACACCGGCAGTGATGGAATTCCTCCGGACATGGAAATAATACCGGAAGAGAAGCAAACTTGGCCTAATGCCGAGAAAGCCCTCGCAAAGCGCAACATACGCACTCATTTCTAAAAGTGAATTGGGAGGAAGATTGTGGAGTTGAACTCCATAATGATCTATCACCTCGGAGAAGAACTCCGAGGGAGGAAAAGACAGACCTCAGTCACCGGCGGACCCGCTCGCCGTCGCGTGGGTTGGGGACGGTTTCACCAGAGCCGCTCCGCCAGTCGCCGTCGCGTGGGTTGGGGACGGTTTCACCAGAGCCGCTCCGCCAGTCACCGGCGGCGAGAAACCCCTCCTTCTCCATGTTCTTCAGGCCTGCTTCGTCAAGGGCGCAGGGGATCCAGATTCCCCGGTAGCTCTCCTTCTTTGCCGCTGCTTCCGCTTTCGCCGAAGCCGCTGCTGCCGCCAAACCTGAGGAAGAATATGATGAAGCCATTTCTCCGGTGAGAGGATGACCTTAAAGGGGCGACGCTGGGAGCTCTGTGGGGGAGGACGAGGAGGCTCTGTGCGTGCAGCAAGATTGGGAGGAAAGGAAACGGCGAAGGACTGGTGGAAAGGAGAAGAAGAAATCCGAACCCCTTATATCCACCTACCTGCGCCAAGATTCGTGCAAACGCTACAGTGTAACCGCCACGCGTTGTGGAAAGAACTGGGAAGGGCCTGCACGATGATTGTGTTGCCTCGATCTTCACGCACGCATTGAAACGAAGCCTCGGTTCCGCAGACTGCGGACCCACCAACGGTCGTGCTGACGGAACGCCTGTCAGATGACGTGACTTGACCATGCTTGTGTTAGGTGGCGTTAGAGACCAAGTTCCAGCTTAGTTTGAAATCGAGCTGAAGAATTCGAGTAACCTGTTGATAGGTCCGACTTACTTTTAAGACCCGGATCGTATTTTTTGTTGTAAAGTTTCAGGAACCCTTCAAGATTCTGCAATCCGAAGATCAAGCTAGACGATGATAAATCCGACTTTGGATCTTGGAGGCCTCCGGGGGCTGCTGTTGGGGATATACTTTCCGGGTATCCTCACAGTTCCTCACTGACCAGGGTGTCCCACTTCGGGTTAGAGCTTTGCTTCACGGGCGGCCCAGTCAGGGAGAGAAGACGGAGTCCAATCCGGCTACAGGAAGGCCTAGAAGACTTACCGACTTAGGCTGTTACTTGTAGTTCAAGATGTACTCCGTGACCGACTCTTAGACGTAGCCGGATAGATCTCTCCTGTAAACCCTAGGCCGGATATCTATATAAGCCGGCCTAGGGAGAGCCTTTAGGGCACCCAATACTTTAGACCCTCAACTCGCACAGGCGAAACCCTTGTAACCCATATTCCGGCTCTGCCGTATTACTGGATTGCTAGCAGGAGTAGGATCCGTCCAAAGCCGGCAGATTCGAACCTGGGTAAACTTGTGTGCTCACCGTTCTGGAACACCGTACGTCTCACACCCCTCTCTTCCGCACGCCTCGAGGACCCCCTCATGGCGTACTTGTCCTCAATCCGATGACAACGGCCGAAGCTGGTGGCGAGGAGCGGCGTCCGCGGAAGACGACATCGTGAGGCTCGACCAGCGGTGCTTGAATTTGCTACTCCAGTTGTTAGGGAGGATCGAAGGTCGTACACTCGCGGCGGCGCGTGGAGGCGAGCGGCGGTGGGCGCGCTGGAGGAGCAGGGGCTAGCGGCCGTGCGCCCTACAGCTTGAGTGGTTGCATATGGCGCTCTCACGCGAGGTCCCGACAGCGAAGGGGAGGGGCGGTGCCCGATACAGGATAGGGCGGTGCGCCTGCCGCCGAGAGGAGCAGATGGATGGCGCGCTGGTCGCCGGGAGGAAATCCGATATAGGAATTGAGCAGGGGCGGTAGCAGGGAAGGGGGCTTCTCGCCGGCAGGACCGGGAGACGACGAGTCGGTGGGAAAGGGATGCTCGCCGACGATAGCAGGGACACGCAGCGGGTGGTAGTGGCCTGAGTTCGGTCGTGGATTTTTTCGTGGGAACGGTTGCGTGGATTGGTCAACGCTGAATTTCAAGGAAAAGGAAAAAAGGAAAAAGAAGTAGGAAAAAAAAGAATGTCTAACGTGTGTATATGTCTCTACCGTTACCGCTTGTTTGCCACGTCAGCCTGACTAGCAGGTCCCACCGATCAGTTTTTCTGTTAGCAGAGGGTTAAAGACGAATCAGTGTTTTTTGTTGCATGTTAGCGCTGAAGCGGTGGTTTTTGAAACCCTAGCGAATAGTGGTGGTTTTTAAAACCCTAGCCCCTAATGTGGTGGTTTTTTGTAATTTTCTCTGGCTCTTTGCATTCCCTAATAATGCAGCATTTCAAGAGCTTTCGATCATTGAAGCCGTCCAATTTCGTGGGCCATGCACAGCTAGCTAAACGCTTGTCCAATGGGCAATGGCTTCCTCGGCGTGCCTCTCCCAAAAGATCGTGCCGTTGCCCATGCAATCCCGTGAACTCAAGCACGCCTCGCCAAATATCACTCACGTTACGTTGTTCTACCTGGTGCTGCGTACTACATGCCAGCTGCGCGAGCTGTCTCCTCCTCGCCTATATAAGCACCACATGAGCGCGCACACAGTAGCAAACTTGAGCCACACAGCAGCTAGCTTAGCACAGCAGCAGAGTAGCAAGCCATGGCCAACGCAATGTTGCTCCCGGTGCTCCTCTCCTTCCTCATCCTGCCCTTCTCCGCCATGGCCCTGACCCAGGACTTCTGCGTCGCCGACCTTTCCTGCAGCGACACGCCCGCCGGGTACCCGTGCAAGGCCAGCGTCACCGCCGGGGACTTCGCCTACCACGGCCTCGCCATCGCCGGCAACACCACCAACCTCATCAAGGCCGCCGTGACGCCCGCCTTCGTCGCCCAGTTCCCCGGCGTGAACGGCCTCGGCATCTCCGCCGCGAGGCTCGACATCGCCGTGGGCGGCGTCGTGCCGCTGCACACCCACCCGGCCGCCTCCGAGCTCCTCTTCGTCACCGAGGGCACCATCCTGGCGGGCTTCATCAGCTCCGGCGCCAACACCCCGTACACCAAGACGCTCTACCCGGGCGACATCATGGTCTTCCCCCAGGGCCTGCTCCACTACCAGTACAACGGCGGCAGCACCCCGGCGGTCGCCCTCGTCGCGTTCGGCGGACCCAACCCCGGCCTGCAGATCACCGACTTCGCGCTCTTCGCCAACAACCTGCCGTCCCCAGTCGTGGAGAAGGTCACCTTCTTGGACGACGCCACCGTCAAGAAGCTCAAGTCCGTGCTAGGCGGCAGCGGCTAAGCATATGAGGCTCTCATCATGCAAGCAAAGTCGTGGTCGGGTTAAGTTGCATGCGTATGTGCGTGTGCCTGTCATGTCAACTCTCCTTTCCAAGTTCCGTTTCATTGTTCATGTCGATTTCATTTCAATTGGTTCATGTAATTCCTTGAGGTTCCACTGTAATTTGCTGCAACGACACACAATTAATCACTCGTTCAGTTTATTTATATGTCTGCTTTGTTTATGCTATATATGGCCAGTGGTTATTATTTGGTTGGACAAGGCTCAGTTTTGGGCTGTGCGGTGGATTTAAGATAGATAGCTTTTCAGGTACCCTTATCCTCTTTCAAAATGGGTATTCTTGTCCATTCAAAAGAAAAGGATATTCTATAACCTTTATTTTTTTTTTACAAAAAGTCCATCATCAACAATATTATAAAGGACCCCAAATGTAATAAAAATTACAAATAGGATCTTGAATCACCTAGTGAAGACTATAAGCACTCGAGCGAGCTGAGGCGGGGCGCTGCCATTGTCGGAGCCAGGCAAAGGTTGTCATACTAGAGCTTGTTGGTGCACACAAACGGTAAGTACATCGAGTAGCGGACCTAAAAAATTTTTGAAGCCTGGGCAAACTTTAAATTGAAAGTCCTAAGTTGCTAATTTCAGTCAAATTTCTATGGAAGTATGCCTTGCCGGCTGGCCGGAAGCCCGGGCAAGTGCCCGGGCTGGAGGGGCGCTATATCCGCCCCCTGAGTACATCATCGTATTATAAGACCTCAAAGGAACAACACACGTGAGCGGTAACCATTGCCAGGCCGTCGATGAGGGTGATCGACCCGAGCGACCGAACAGGGCCCCCGATAATTAGGGCCCCCAAATCTCGATTAGTTAGTAGGCTTTAAGCCTGATTAGTAAGAAGAGCGTCACGTATCTCTAGAATTTGGTTTAATAAACAGAAATAATACTTCTCAAGGGCATGTTGGGAAGTAAAATATAACTGCACGGCTGCACCGGACAAAAATCACGCAACAACAAGTCAACAACACGGCCGCATCAGATGCAAATCACACAAGTCGGTTTTATCTTTCTATGCTTGCACTCGTGAGACTCCCAGACTCCAAGGCAGCGAGAACTGATCCGATCGAGCGATGGAGCATCAGCCATCCGACGAATCAAATCTCAGGTCAGGTTATTAATACTTGCTCCATCTCTCGAGAGATTAATCAACTCAAGTCAGTCGATTGCAATTTTCAATCATGAATCATGATCAATTTATTGGTTCCATGACAAAGCTAATTGTGTTTTACCTTGTCATTCGTCAAGTTATTAACTCGAATATAGATGAATAAAAAGTTATCATCTACTTTTGTTTAGGGAAATCCTAACACACAACTCACGATTTCATCATCATCGCCAATAAATAAATAACTCTTATAACTTAAGGTATGTTTACACCTTATTCGGCTTTCTTGACAAGCCTATAAATTGCTATCATAATATAATTCAGTTTTTTGTTTGTAAAATAGGAAAAATCATGAACTTTAGTGTTACATTTACCCTTTTAGCATATGCCTAAGTGATAGTATAATATCACTCTATTAGTTATACAAGAATTGTACAAAAAATTAGGCCCCAATTTAGAATTCGCACCGGGCCCCAAATTCGTGGAGACGGCCCTGACCATTGCCAATGATGAGAACCGTAGATTGCAGGATACAAACCTGCGACCACCGCAACGGACTCAAAAATTATTTGTATCCGAGGAGATTCGTCGAAGACACAACTCTACGTGCCCTCCACCGATGCTAGGCGCACCACCAGAGCGGGGATGGCCTTATTCTGACTCTGAGATGCTGCCACCACTTCACCATCGAAAAAAGACACTGAAACTTCCTAAAAGAAGAACGTATACCCTCCGTCGGCGAGCAGGCGTGGTACGCTGCGTCTCCAAGGCCCCAAGGGCCGCTAGAGGTGGGAGGGACCGACAACGTCGTTGGTGGGGCACGAAAACCCTAGATCAGGATCACCTTTTATCTCCCTAGCTCTATAATCCTCAAGCAATAATTCTCTCAGAGGTACTTAATTGATTCCCAAAAATAATTTTCTGTTATCAATGGTTTTGGCACATATAAATATACCCAAGACACATTGTTTTCAAAACTACTAATGAACTCGGGAGAGAGGTTAGGTTGTTTGTATGCTCGTGCCATACTCCATGCTTAGAAACGGCAATAGGGACCCATCCCCGCCAACCACGCGTGGATTTCATCCATTAGGGGTTGGGGATGGGCGAAGAACTCCCTCATGGAGATACTTACCGAACTAATTTATTCCCCATAAGGTATCGAAGGATAGGGGTGGTACCCTGTACCCCATACCTGATACCGCATGGGGGGCCGCTTCTCAGATATGACATGTAGATCCAACTGTATGTATATATGTACACCTACAAAAACTCTAAACAATTCACATATTATCCCAAGGAAATCACCACTTCACATAATGTTTCTTGAACCTGTTTGTGAGCTTGATAGGTCTGCATAAGCGCTCTATGATTTATGCTTATTGCATCTGCGAGGTCCCCTTTCACTATTTTTCTCTTTATTTGTTATAATCACCAAATATATGTATCAATTAGAGTATCTTACATTATACAATGTGGTTGTTTTGTTATGGGGAATGTTGAACTCAATGGGGCCATGTTCCCCATTTGGGGCTGGGTTTGGGAAAATCCTATCCCCGGTCATATATATATGGGGATATGATAATTATAAACTAATGGGGATGCGGATGTTCTAGGGGTCTCCATAGGTTGTTCCCATTGACATCCATTTAGTCGGGAGTTTTTAATTACCCGTTTCTTTACATTTTATTTTTATTCCTCCTCTCCACTTATATCACGGGGAGTCTGTGATTTTGGTCGACCAATCATTATAGTCTAACCTAGTAAAGACTTAGGGTTCATCGAGATGTACTTGACAATGGTGTTTGAAGTGTTGATGGTATTAGACTGAATATAGGCTTCTGAGACTCAGAGTGTCCATATCACACCCAGGATGTAGGGCTAGTGTAGGAAGCTTGTTTGTCTCCACTCATGCTTCCCTCTTAAAGGAACTTGTTTCTCCTTTTTCTTCCAAGCTTGTCTCTTTGAATGAATGAATTTAATCTTCCTTTGCTTTCATGCTTTCCTCTTGGATAGTCTATCTCGCTCTCACATCCACCACTCCCCTTCTTGCTTTAATATTTCTTTGCTCCAATCTGAACCTGTAGAGAGAAGTCTTGTAGGAATGACGTTGTTTTGCCCATTTTTTATTTTTGAACGATTTTACTAAATTAATTCAAATTTGAACTAGAATTATGCTCTACTTTGGTCAGAATTTTGGCTAGAATTATTACAAGGTACCCAACTATAGTTCTGTACAGCATCCACAAATAAAGTTGAAAGTTTCGACCATTTGCTATGAATCCCCATACCAAAAAACATGACTCGTTTTTGAGAAAAAATCATGGAAAATGTAAAATTATGAAAAAAAGTAAATCCAACGCAAAAGTCCTTTATGTGACCTAGTTGCTTGGAAAAATACAAGACCTGATATGTGACAGATATTTTCAAAATATCTTTCAAAAATTGCAATCATGTATGACATATCTTGGATTTCAAGGCAACGAAGGGGATGACCAATTCCACGGCTCTCTTCATGATAATGCGCCCCACTTTTTTCATGTAGTTGCATGTTGGCATGGCAACCAAAACTGAAAAAGGGAAGTTGATTTTTCATTTTATTATTGCTAAATGGGGTTTATTTTGCAAAGCAACTACACAAATATGGGGAGGGGGTAGCACCACTCAAATTTCAAAAATATTAGAATACAAGGAATGAAAAAATTTGGATATGTTTATTTTGCTCGATTTCTATCTATTTTTGAGTATTTGAATGATTTATCGGCTATTTTCTGAAATTAATTATAATTTGAACTATAGTATGTTCTAGTTTGGTCCAGAAGTTTGGAAAAAATCATTTTAAGCTACCCAAGTAGGGTGCTATGGAGCATCTACAAAGAAACATGCAATATTAAACCATTTTGTATGAATCCTCATGCAGCCAATTTTGATTACTTTTTGAAAAAAGTAAAAAAGGTAGACTTATCAGAAATATGAAAATCAGACGCAAAGTGTCCTTTTAAGCGACCCTGTTACCGTGAAAATAAGAAATATGATATTTTGTAGGTAAACAAAGTTTTCTAAAAAAATCTATCACGTATGACTTATGTTGACTTTCAAGCCAAATGAGGTACCTAATCCCTGCAAAATGGAACTCTCCACACTAAAATCTCCCTCATCTATCCCCTCCCTGTAACACCCTCGGTTTGGTCCTATGCAAGTTTTAGCGATTCTCGCCAAACCCGTATAGAAACGATTCAAAAGTTTCCACCAGGCACTTGCGTGTGGGTGGAAAACGAAGTAATACCATTACACAATAGTCCATGATAAAACCCACAGAAACATATATACAACAGCGACTCCATGAGTCAAGAATACAGATATACAGTACAAAGATCCAAATCACCTTGAAAATGATACAACATCCGAGTACGGATAAGATGCAAATGGGGCTAAGAGCCCTGAAGAATAACCAATGGCGTCCATAACCCTGCCCAGGCCAAGCCGGAAGGGTAACCCTGCTAACGACGTCGAACTCATACCCGCTAAAACAAAAGGAATGCCGACAAAGGAAAAGGAAAAAGGGAGCGGTCAGTACTGAGGCCAGTATACGGTGCTGGCCCAAAATATATCGAGCTCGTTGGGGAACCCCAAGAGAAAGGTATGATGAGCACATCAGTAAGTTTTATCTCAGTACGAAACCAAGGTTATCAATCCAGTAGGAGCAAGGAAACACCCCAAAGGTGTTGCTAGCTAAGCCTTGCCAGGGCGCACTACCGGTGCTAGTAGCAATGTGGAGACCTGCACAACACAACCACAGAACTCTGTCCCCAACTTGCGATTAGGTTGTCAATCTCACCGGTTTTGCTGAAAACAGAGGATTAAACGTATCGAATGGAAGGAAGTAATAGTTTGCAGAAAGTAAACACAAAGCAGTAAATAGTTTGTAGATTGAATGTAAAAGAAAGGACCGCGGTCCATAGTTCACTAGAGGTGGCTCTCCTTAAGATAGATAACATGCTGGGTAAACAAATTACAGCGGGGCAATTGACAAACATCGAGAAAGCATACAAGCATATACTAATCATATTGACTCCTTTGAGATTCGATTGGGCATTACAACATTATACATAGACCGTCATCCAACTGCATCTATGACTAATAATCCACCTTCAGGTTATCATCCGAACCCCCTCCAGTATTAAGTTGCAAGCAACAGATTATTGCTTTACGAATTGTGTGTAAAGTAAACAATACGATTGTTGTATGAACAAAGTATTGTTGTTTTCTCCCTAGTAGAAACAGCACATCTAGTACCTTAGAGATTTCTGTCACTTCCCCAGATTACCAGAGGCATCAACCCACTATCGAGCATAAATACTAACTCTTGGAGTTGCTAGCATCTACTTGGCCAAGATAGCTACTAACAACGGAAAGCATGCAAAATCACAAATAACAAAGACATGATAGAATCAATAATCAATCTGAAATAGCATCTCAATATCCACCGGATCCCCGCAAACACAACATGCAGAATTACAAATAGATGATCTTAATCATGAACGGAGCTCACAAGATCTAGACATGATAGCACAAAGGAGGAGAACCAGCCATCTAGCTACTACATGGACCCGTAGTCCAGAGATGAACTACTCACGCATCACACCGGAGGCTTGCATGATGATGAAGAAGGCCTCCAGGGTGAATTCCCCTCTCCGGCAGGGTGCCAGGAAGAGCTTCAGATTCCTCACGATCTAGGGATGGAGATGACGGCGACTACAGACTCTTTAGTGGAATTTTAATCGGGTACTTAGGGTTTCCATATCAGAGGCAATATATAGGCGGAAGGAGAGGCCGAGGGTGTGCCTGGGCTGGCCACACCACCCCCTGGCGCAGGCCAGGCCTGGCCGCGCGGCCAGGTGTTGTGGCCAGGCCCCAGCCCCTCTCCGTCTCGTATTCTGGCTCTAGATGTCTCCCGGTAAAATAGTGACTTTGGCTTTTGTCCCGTCCAATTATGAGAATATTCATTTTCTGACTTCCTGAAACCAAAAACAGCAGAAAACAGGCAGCTGGCACTGTGGCTCTTGTTAATAGGTTAGTCCAAGAAATCATATGAAAAGTACTCCAAAGTGTGGACAAAACATAAGAAAGTAGATAAAACCAAGCATGGAACATAAAAAATTATAGATACATTTGCAATGTATCAACATCCCCAAGCTTAACTCCTGCTCGTCCTCGAGTAGGTAAGTGATAAAAAGAAAGAATAATTTTTTAGGTGACATGCACCATCATAAACTTGATCAAAGTATTTGTAAAACATTCAAAGCTGGAATCATAGTACTTCAACATAGCATGAAAGACAAAGTTCTAGCAATAAGACAAAGAAACTATGTTGCAACATGAAAAGGCACAAACAAAAGATTCATGAATAAGAATGCTTTGCAAGACGTTTGTTTGTTTCACATAAAGAAAACATAGCATAGTAGCATTCAGCTTGTCCCTCATAGAGTAGCAAAACATAAATGCATAGAACACCTTCAAAGTTCATAAGAGTGACTAGTACAAATAGTTTAAAACAAGCAATATCAAGGTATGCATCAATCAACTAGTCTTGGGACAATGCACATAGAACTAAGAATGGCCACTATGCTCTCAAAGTAGGTGCATAAAGGTAGAAGGTGGAGACTCAATATAATGGTGGAAGAAAGGCCTTCATAGAAGGAAGGAGAGATTCAAGTTTCATAAAGAGCTTCCAAAAATTATGGTACTTATAGCTTTCAGCTCTCATTGCCCCTATCATAAGCATCTTGAGGTGATTAAGGTTAAAGTGAACAAACTATGGTGTACATGCTTGACGAAGTATAAGTTAGAAATCTCATGTCCCTTGAATACGAGGGCCGCTCCTCATGCTACTCAAGTTTAGTCACCGGTAAATTCTTGTCATCGTAAGTACATGTGTATCATAGAGAACCGCCAACAAGGTACCCCTTGCCCGATGATACGAAAGAATCCCGATCAAAATGACAAGGCAAGCAGACAACGAGCATCTCAGCAATCTTCTTATTTACCATGGGAAAATGGTGCTTTTTTCTCTCTTTCCTCTTTTCATAATCTCTTTTTTTATATTTTTCTCTTTTTTCTCAATATAGGACTCTTTTTTATAAGAAGAATGCTTCATAGACAGCTCATTATGGTTACGCTAAAGGTTTCCACCATGTCAGCATGGATTAGACCAGCGGCCCAGGCGTTTCTTTAACACATATACATAACTCCATGGACTTACAAGCTCCCCTTTCATTTCACACCGACGGCATCCATATACAAAAGAGCATGATATCAACTAGGTACAAAGTACCAGTGCAATATTGAAAGCGTTCCCCATGACAGCATGGTTCTGCTAATCCCCAACAAATAAGTGCAAGCATATATAACATAGACGACACAATAGTTCAAGTTTATTAAGGGCAAGAAGAGTAAAGTGTGCCATCAAGTTCGTGAGAGCTTTAATCACTAGTTTTCTCATAACAAGTTTAATTTGGAAGGTAAACAAAAACATGAATATACTTGGAATAGCTTAAGCTAGTCGGTAGGTATGGTGGACTCTTTGGAATAACTTGGTTTAAGGAGTTGGATGCATGAGTAGAACTCATACTTAGTTGCGGAGGCTAGCAAAAGACTGGGAGCGACAAACTAAGAGAGCAATAATTGCCATAATCATGCAGAGCGACAAAACATCATTGATCAAAGCATAAAGTTATACTACAAGTTCAAAACTAAAGGATCATAAAGGCTATGGTGACTTGGGATAGTCATAACATGGTGTGAGCATGCGCCAAGTCAACCCAAATAAAGCATCAAAGGAGAATACCACAATACTATGCTTTAATATGCTAAAACAATGCATGATTCATCCAAGGCAGATTAAGCAATCTCAATTGTTTATAACAAGTCATGCTACAGCAAAGAATACTAAGCATAAAGCCAAAACAATATCAAACATGGCATGACAAATCATATGCCATAGTAAAAAACAAGCTCTTTTTACCACTTAAGCATGAGTTGTCCTACTCTTTTCCAATCCAAACCAAACTATTTGAAAACCAATGCATGAAAGAGGGGGTCCAACCAATTTATTCAGCAAACTAAGCAAACAAAGCAAACGAAAAACCAAAATGAAAACGAAAAAGAAGACGCTCCAAGAACAACACAACTATGCATGAAACAATAAAAATGAAGCGTTTGGAAGAAACCTGGGATTTTTATTGATGAAGAGGGGGATGCCTTGGGTATCCCCAAGCTTTGACGCTTGTACTTCTTGGATATTTCTTAGGGAGGCACGTGTGGCATCCCCAAGCTTGAGCTTTAGTCCATCCTTCATCTCATTACTTCCATACACCTGAAATTTTTCCTTCATACAAAACTTCACACAATCTTTATTAGCAACATTAGTGCACTCAAGATAATAAGTCTTTAGGTTCAGTTCCAACACCAATAAAACTTCCATTAAAACAAAAGCTACTGTAGCAATTTCCTCAAAAATCTCAATTCCCAAAAGAACTCAAAAACGAACCACCAAGAAGCAAATGCAGAAAATGGCAGAAATCTGTCAAAACAGACCAGCAGGTAAAGACGATTTTTTCGAAGACCTTATGTTGCTCAAATCAAAAGGTGTTGAACTAACGAAAGTTAGATAACAACCTGGGGCAGAAGCACAAAAATTCACGCCTCAAAAGGACGTACAAAGAGTTTACACGAATTTTTACGGTGAAGCACAGAAATCTGTTTCGGGACAGCAACTTTCCCAATCATTACTTCTCTCTCATTAGAGGTTACTCTTGGCACAAAAAGCAAATAAAAAGTAATAACTTCCAAGACTCATCTAAAACTTTTGGGTTATCTTCCAATAAGTATTTTTCTTTAACGCCTTTAAGTTAGGCATGATAGTTTGAGAAGATGCTCACATAAGAAATATGAATTGAAGTAAAAGAGAGCATCAAGAAGCAAATTCAAAGCACATTTAAGTCTAACCCACTTCCTATGCATAGGAATCTTGTAAAGAAACAAGTCATGAAAGCACAAAGCAACAAGCATAGGAAAGCAAAACAAGTGCAACTTCAAAACTTTCAACATAAAGAGTGGAAACTTAATAATGTTGAGATGCATAAAACCATGTTTTCCTCTCTCATAATAACTTTCAGTAGCATCATGAATAAAAGTAAAAATATAACTATCACAAGAAACATTCTTATCATGAGCCATATGCATAAAAGAATTAATACTCCCCACATAAACATAGTCATTCTTATTAATTGTAGTGGGAGCAAATTCAACAAAATAGCTATCATTATTATTTTCATCACCATAATCATCAAATATAGGAGGCATATTGTAATCATAATTAATTTCCTCCTCAATAGTAGGTGGACTGGAAATATCATATTCATCATTGTAATCATCATATATTGGAGGTTTTGTATCATCATAAGCAATAGAATAGCTATCTTCCAAAGCTGGGGAACTAAAAAGATCATTTTCATAAAAACTAGCTTCCCCAAGCTTAGACTTTCCATAGCATTAGCAATAATGGTGTTCAAAGAATTCATACTAATAACATTGCTATTAGCATGCAAATAAAGTTCCATAGGTTTTTTAATTTTCTCAAACACTTCATGTCCTAACTCAAGATAAATACTATAAAGCTCTCTAATTTTTTTGTTGTTTTCAATTAAGCCTCACTAGTGAAAACAAGAAACAAAAAGACAAAATTGCAGAATTTAAAGGAAATAACTTCGAGCACTCACACCGAAGGATGTGAGTACCTTTTACCTTACCTCCCTGGCAACGGCGCCAGAAAATAGGCGTTTGCCGTGGGAGGTTCTTCTTCTTTAATCCTCCGGTGCGAATACCTTTTACCTTACCTCCCCGGCAACAGCGCCAGAAAATAGCTTGATGTCTACACACTTCTATTCTTGTAGACAGTTGTTGGGCCTCCAAGTGCAGAGGTTTGTAGAACAGCAGCAAGTTTTCCCTTAAGTGGATCACCCAAGGTTTATCGAACTCAGGGAGGAAGTGGTCAAAGGTATCCCCTCTCAAGCAACCCTGCAATCAAGATACAAGAAGTCTATTGTGTCCCCAACACACCCAATACACTTGTCAGGTGTATAGGTGCACTAGTTCGGCGAAGAGATAGTGAAATACAAGTGGTATGGATAATTATAAGTGGTAACGGTGCCAGAAAATAGCTTGCTGGCGTGTGGTTCACGTGAGAAAAGACTAAAGGCAAACTGAAATAAAGAAGGCAGCAAGCAAACATGTAACATATCTAATTGCAAACGGTGTATCAATGCTTAGAAACAAGGCCTAGGGATCATACTTTCACTAGTGAACACTCTCATATAAATATATTCTTCTTTATGATACTACTCTTAACTACTCTCCGGTTGGACACTCTAATCCATGGTAGGGCTATAACAACACACCTCAAAGTTCATCTTTTCCATCTAGAAAACCCCACACTGTCACCTTGAGTACTAGATCAGTCCAACAAACACCACAATTTCATAAAGACATCCAACTCCAAATATAACTCATAACAAGTATTTGTAATCTCTAGCCTAAGTGCCACCATGGTGTGCACGTTGTCACTTTCACACACATGGGGAGAGCAGAGATCTATTAAAGAACTTGAGTAGCAAGGTAGATCTATAGATTACAAGCTCATGATCTCAATAAGATCATGCATAGAGAGAGAGATGAACACATAGCTACTGGTAGAACCCTTAGCCTCGAGAGAGAACTACTCCCTCCTCATCATGGGAATCAGCAATGGTGATGGAGATGGCGATGGAGATCGATGGAGATGGCTCCGGGGGCACTTCCCCGTCCCGGCAGGGTGCCGAAACAGAGACTTTCTGTCCCCCGAATCTCCCCTTCGGTGGCGGCGGCGCTGCGGAACTTTTTGTGGCTGGAGGCTTGATGATTTAGGGTTTATGCATCAGGAGGCTCTTATAGGCGAAGGAGGCAAGGTCGATGGCCGTCCAGGGGGCCCACACCATGCCCTAGCGTGGCCTAGGGCTGCCCGCGCCTGGGGGTGGTGTGGCCAGGCCCTGGCCCTCCTCCGTCTCGTATTCTGGCTCCGTGAGTCTTCCGGTAAAATAGGAACTTTGGCTTTTGTCCCGTCCAATTCCGAGAATGTTCATTTTCTGACTTTACTGGAACCAAAAACAGCAGAAAACAGGCAACTGGCACTATGGCATCTTGTTAATAGGTTAGTCCAAGAAATCATATGAAAAGTACTCCAAAGTTGGAACAAAACACAAGAAAGTAGATAAAACCAAGCATGGAACATAAAAAATTATAGATACATTTGCAATGTATCAAACCAAAGAAGAAGGTATGATGAGCACATCAGTAAGTTTTCCCTCAGTACGAAACCAAGGTTATCAATTCAGTAGGAGCAAGGAAACACCCCAAAGGTGTTGCTAGCTAAGCCTTGGCAGGACGCACTACCGGTGCTAGTAGCAACATGGAGATTGCTAAATGGGGTTTATTTTATTTTATTATTGCTAAATGGGGTTTATTTTGCAAAGAAACTACACAAATATGGGGAGGGGGTAGCACTACTCAAATTTAAAAATATTAGAATACAAAGAATGAAAAAATCTGGATATGTTTATTTTGCTTGATTTCTATCTATTTTTGAGCATTTGAATGATTTATCGGCTATTTTCTGAAATTAATTATAATTTGAACTATAGTATGTTCTAGTTTGGTCCAGAAGTTTGGAAAAAATCATTTTAAGCTACCCAAGTAGGGTGCTATGGAGCATCTACAAAGAAACATGCAATATTAAACCATTTTGTATGAATCCTCATGCAGCCAATTTTGATTACTTTTTTGAAAAAAGTAAAAAAAGTAGACTTATTAGAAATATGAAAATCAGCCGCAAAGTGTCCTTTTAAGTGACCCTGTTACCGTGAAAATAAGAAATCTGATATTTTGTAGGTAAACAAAGTTTTCTAAAAAAATCTATCACGTATGACTTATGTTGACTTTCAATCCAAATGAGGTACCTAATCCCTGCAAAATGGAAGTCTCCACACTAAAATCTCCCTCATCTATCCCCTCCCCTGTAACGTCCTCGGGTCGGCCCTATGCAAGTTTTAGCGGTTCTCGCCAAACCCGTATAGAAACGATTCAAAAGTTCCCACCAGGCACTTGCGTGCGGTGGAAAAAAAAGTAATACCATTACACAATAGTCCACGATGAAACCCATAGAAATATATATACAACAGCGACTCCATGAGTCAAGAATACAGATATACAGTACAAAGATCCAAATCACCTTGAAAACGATACAACATCCGAGTATGGATAAGATGCAAATGGGGCTAAGAGCCCTGAAGAATAACCAATGGCGTCCATAACCCTGCCTAGGCCAAGCGAAAGGGTAACCCTGCTAACGACGTCGAACTCATACCCGCTAAAACAAAAGGAATGCCGACAAAGGCAAAGGAAAAAGGGAGCGGTCAGTACTGAGGCCAGTACACGGTGTTGGCCCAAAATATATCGAGCTTGTTGGGGAACCCCAAGAGGAAGGTATGATAAGCATGATGACCCACAAGTATAGGGGTGTATCGCAGTATTTTCGAGGGAAGTGAAACCCAATTTATTGATTCGACACAAGGGGAGCCAAAGAATATTTATAAGCCTTAACAACTGAGTTGTCAATTCAGCTGCACCTGGAAACAATCTTGCTCACAGCAGTTTATCAGTAGCAACAGTTTTGTAGTAGGAATAGCAAAGTAAAAGCAGTAGTAAAGTAAAGACAGTAGTGACAATAGCAGTAAACAGTGGGATTCGAGTGCGGTAGGCATAGGGATGGATGGACGGGCGTTGCATGGACAAGACAATTCACATAGCAATCAAAACATAGGGCAATTGCAGATAAATAAGATAAAGCATCCAAGTACTAGATAATCCTAGGCATGTGTTCCATATATAGTCATACGTGCTCGCAATGAGAACTTGCACAACATCTTTTGTCCTGCCAGCCCGTTCGCAACGGGGCCTCAAGGGAACTACTGGCAATTAAGGTGCTTCTTTTAATAGAGCACCGGAGCAAAGCATTAACACTCCGTGAACACATGTGATCCTCACATCAAAGCCATTCCCTCCGGTTATCCCGATTTCTGTCACTTCGGGGCCATTGGTTCCGGACAACAACGTGTGTATACAACTTGTAGATAAGACCAAAAACAATACTATCATAATGAATCAATAACATGTTCAGATCTGAAATCATGGCACTCGGGCCCTAGTGACAAGCATTAAGCACAACAAGTCGCAACAAAGTCATAAAGCACTAATTGAAGATACTAGGCACCATGCCCTAACAATCTGATGCCATTACATGAACGATCACATCCAATCCCTACCATCCCCATAGCCTACAGCGGTGGATTACTCACTCATAGATGGGGGAAACATGGATGGTCGATGGAGAAGCAATGGTGATGATGATGGCAATGATCTCATCCAATTCCCCATCCCGGCAGGGTGCCAGAGCAGAGTTTCTGGTGCTGTTTCGTGGAATCTGGTGGTGGCGGCAGAGCGGAACTCCTTCTGGAAAAACATCGAAACCCCCGAAGTTTTTAGGTCAGAAGGCTCCTTATAGGCAAAGAGAGAGGCCGAGGGGGCGCCTGGGGGGGCCACACCACCCCCTGGCGCGGCCTGGCCTGGCCCGCACCACCAGGTGGTGTGGCCACCCCCTGGCTCTTCTCCGTCTCGTATTCTGGCTCCTGGAGTCTTCGGGTGAAATAGGTTTTTTGGCATATTTTCCGGGATTTTTCCTGATAGTTGATTTTCTGCACAAAAAGTAGACACCAAGGCAATTCTGCTGAAAATAGCATCAGTCCGCATTAGTTGTATCCAAATCATACAAGTATAGAGGAGAAACAATAGCAAAAGTCTTCCGGAAAGTAGATACGTTTTGGACGTATCAACTCCCCCCAAGCTTAGCTTATTGCTTGTCCTCAAACAATTCAGTTGAAAAATGCGATAAAAGAACTTTCACGAACACATTTGCTTCATAAGATGTAAATATTCTCAGCAATGCGATTAATTACTTAGACAGTTCATAATAAAGAGTATGCAACTTCATCTACTTAATATTCATTGCAAGCTATGAAGATATTCCAACTCAAAAATAATAAGTAGCATGAAGTATAAACGTAAGCAACATTACAATGCTCATAAAAAGGTATGATAGAGTGGTATCTCGCTTGCCTTTGATTATGAATGTCAAGGCACCTCTGAAGTTCAAGTGATGACTAGAAGTAAAGATATCAAGGATACAAGCATCAAAGTCATAACACAAATAATCAAGTAATGAGACAAGCATAAAGAATGACAACTATGCTCTCAAGAAGGTGCTCAAAGGATAAATGGAGACTCAACAAGTAAAGAAAAAGGTTTTGAATAATTTTGAAAGGCTTCGAAATGCTGAAAGTATGGTACTTGTTAGCTTTGATCTCTCATTGCCCCTATCATAAGCATCTTTAAATGGTTAAGATTAAAGTGACACAACTAAAAGGATATGCTTGACAAGTTATAAATCGAAGTCTCATGCCCCTTACTTACGAAGACCAATCCTCATGCTACTCAACTTTAGTCACAAGTAAGCTCTTATCATTGTAAGTATATACGTATCATAGAGAACCGCCAACGGGGTACCCCTTGCACATGACATGGGAGCTGTCCCATAATCAAAATAACAAGGCAAGCAGACAATGAGCATCTCGTCAATCTTTTTATTTACTATGTGCATAGATTTTTATTGAGGATGCTTCATAGAGTGCTCATTATGGTTATGCTGCAAGTTTCCACCATGATTAGGCATGGCTTAGGCTAGCGGCCCAGGCGTTTCTCTAACATACATACAAACTCCATGATCTTACAAGTTCCACTTTTATTTCACACCGCCGGGATCCATAAGCAAAAGAACATGATATCAACTAGGTACTAAGTACCAATGAAATGTTGAAAACGTTCCCCATGAAATATGGTTCTGCTAACTTCAACTTATAAAGCGCAAGCATATACGCAACAAAGAAGGACGCAATGGTTCAGGTTTATTAAGTGCAAGAAAATAAAGTGTGCCATCAAGTTCGTGAGAGCTTTACTAACTAACTTTCTCATAACAAGCAAACATTTTATTCGGAAGAAAACAAGGCATAATGAATATGCACGGAAGTAGCAAATGATGCTAATGGGTAGGTATGGTGGACACTTTGGAAATATTTGGTTTAGGGAGTTGGAAACTTGAGTAAAACATACTCAGTGTAAGTGAAGTCTAGCAATAGTAAGGGAGAAACCAACGAGAGAGCAATAACTGTCATAATCATGCTTGCAACAAAACAGGACTAATCATGGCATGAAAGTGATTCAAGATCCTCAAGGCAAAATAATTCATCAAGGCTTAACTGATTATCACAGTCATGTGCATGCGTGAGCATGTGCCAAGTCAATTCAAATGAAACATTCAGAGGAGGATACCACGGTGTCATACCAATTTATGAATAGAATAATGCAAGAAAACATTCATAGGACATGCTACAAACTATTAGCGAGCCGGAGCTAATCATACGAAAGCAAGAACTACTAAGCATCCAAAGATAACGTACACCCTACATGAATAGACTAAGCATGCCCACAGTGATGAGTATATGTACAAAAATGAAAACAAATAGAGTTTGTTACCAGCCTCTTACCACGCCTCAAGTTGTCATTAATCCTCATTATTGCTCTTCACTTGTGTGGCTTGAATAATAATGTGAAACCAATATCCACTGATGACTGCTGAACCCTGTAGCAAACTCACAAAAACCAAAGAAGAACGACAAATATTTTTGGTGTTTTCGATTTTTTAAAACAAGAACCAAAGAGGAAAACAAGCAAAGCAAAATCTTTTTGGGTTTTTCGAATAGTTCAAACAAAGCAAAAGGGAAAAACAAACCAAGGCAAAAAGAAAAAGAAGCAAACCAAAGAGAAACAACAGAAATATTTTTGGTCGTTTTGTGTTTTAGAAAGCAAAAGCAAAGAAAGAACAAAAACTAAAGAGAGAACGAAAACATGAATATACAAAGTACCGACGCAACATGATATGGAGATGAGTGCGGTGTCGGCCTACCTCCCCCCAAGCTTAGGCTTTTGGCCTAAGTGGGTATCAATCCCAAGCTAGCCAGGATGAAGTGTCACCGTGGTACGACGAGGAAGTACCCTCGTTCTGGTGCGAGCTCGAGTACGCCCCTCCATAATGTGCGGAGTAATCATAGGAGGGCACATCCTCCTGGTGATGCTCGTGGAAACCCAGCAAGTGAAGCTGCTCGTCCACCTCCTGCTTGGAGCGCGACCACGGTCTCATGTGAACACTAAACAAAGAAGGTTGTGGCAAAAGGATCTCCCTTTCATCCCCATCAGTGAAAAACATCCTATATACTAGACTGTTCAAATCAGAAGTAGTAGTGACAAAGTGATGAGTTTTCATAGCAACAAGGTCAAGCCTCTGTGGTGCCAACATAGTATCATTGGGCTCCACTAAAAGACCTAATGCACCGACTATACGCGAGGCAATGATACCCCCATAGATAGGCCCCCTAGCAGCTAGGCGGCGAGCAATAAGAGAGCCAAGATTATACCGAGTATCATTGTTAAGCGCATCAACAAGGAATGCTAAATGATAGTTGGAGATATTACTTGTGTTCTCCCTACCAAGTACACTAGTAGCAAGATAATATGCAAAGTATCTAAGAGCAGGGAGTTGGATATTTCTTATCTTTCCGTGCTGCGCGCAAACACACGGTCATCATCATTGGTCACCCATCGGTAAAGCTCCAACAAATCAGCGGGTCGCCCTTGAATTTTCTTCACGGTCCTGTCATGCGTACACCTACAATACTGCAAAATCTCTCCAAAGGCATGGTGAAGGGCAGATTATAGATTTTAAAAGAGACAGTCGACTGATAGAATGTGTTAGTAAACGTGAAACTCTCAACAAAAGTTTTGGTGAGCGTAGCGTATTGCACACTCTCATCTTGCATATATGAGGTCAAACCAACCCTCTCAATCAGTAGCAAGAAATCATCAAGAATACCTATAGCTTGTAAGAAAGTAAAACAAGGAAAAGGGGATGGGTGAGCATCCCCATCATCCCTTTCACTACCAATACGAGTTGCAATGAGACCTTCGTTGTATGATGGCCTAGCTTGAGAGGCTGTTCTTGAGGGCCTCAACCTCCTAGGTGCATCACTCTCAAATATCTCTCCAAAAGTATGGTTGGTCATGCTTGGTATTCTGAAATTTAAACACCTATTAAACAAGTGATTGCAAAGTAAATATAATGAAGGATTCTACTCATAGGGACTTGCAAGAGGCCTAAACATGCATCAAAACTATATGTCTAAGCATCAAACAAGCTTACAAGCTCTTATAACCAGTCACCTACAGCAGCAAAATACTCAAGATATAATCCACTAAACACAAATCTACTTGGACAAGGGGAGGAGTCACATACCAAGGAACAAATGCTCCAAAATTTCAGCAAGAAAGATGGGCTGAGCAAGTAGATCGAAAAATCGAGAGCAAGCACAGCAAGAACGCGATTTTGAGCAATGAACTGGAGCTTACTCGGGAGAGAGAAGAAAGTGGCAGGTGAGAGAGTTAATGGGGGGCCAGGGGTGGCCCACACCAGGGCATGGCGCCACCCAGGGCTGGCCGCGCCACCATGTGGTGTGCCTGCATGGTGGGCCCCCTGGTACCTTCCAGGCACTGTTCTGCCCCTTTTTTCACGTAAAAATTTAATATGAATTTTATGGAAATTTTCGAGACACTTTATTTTTAGGCAATTTTCAGAAATAGAAGAATGATTTTCTGACAGACAGATTTTTTTTAGAAATGATGCAAAGACAAAACAGGGCTAGAACTACAGAAGTTCTAAGACACTCTAACATGCAAGCAACTAACAACAAAAATAAAGCTAAACGAAAGCAAAAACTAAAGTGCAAAGGATAGAAATAAACGGAGATAATCATAATGAAAACATTGTTTTGTTCAATGGAATCCTTTTGTTAACAAGGTTGATCAAGTCTTGCTACCAAAACAATTGCATATGAGACAAAACTTTGTATTCCACTAATGATTATCTTACCTCAACCTTGATAGCAATGGTCCCAATCATAATAGTTTCAAATTTTTCTCTTGGTATGGGACAATATATTTCTCCAACTTGAATGCCCTCAACATGTTCAAGTGAATTCAAACCATAAGTCCTTTCAATCTTCTTGGGGAAATAGACAGTATGTTCCTTGTCATTAACATTAAAAGTCACCTTTCCTTGATTACAATTAATAACAGCTCCTGCAGTATTAAGAAAAGGTCTCCCAAGAATAATAGACATATTATCATCTTCAGGCATTTCAAGCACAACAAAATCAGTTAATATCAAGCAATTGTGAGCCACCTAAACAGGTACATCCTCACATATACCCACAGGAATAGTGGTAGATTTATTAGCCATTTGCAAAGATATATCAGTTGGTATCAATTTTTCAAGCTTAAGCCTCTTATAGAGAGAGAAAGGCATAACACTAACTCCAGCTCCCAAATCACACAAAGCAGTTCTAACATAACTATTCTTAATAGAGCAAGGGATAGTTGGAAATCCATGGGTCTCCAAGTTTCTTAGGAACCTTACCATTAAAGGAACAATTAGCAAGCAAAGTGGAAATTTCTTCATTAGGGATCTTCCTTTTATTCGAGACAATGTCCTTCATATACTTTGAGTAAGGAGGCAATTTAATAGCATCAGTCAAAGGAATTTGCAAGAATAAAGGTTTCATCCACTCACAAAACTTATTATAGTGTTCATCCTCCTTTGACTTGTGTTTCTTATCAGGAAAAGACATAGGTTTTTGGATCCAAGGTTCTCATTCACTACCATGTTTCTTAGCAATAAAATCTTCTTTGGTGTATTTAGTATTCTTTTCAGGTTCTTCTTCAACTTTTTCTTCATTAGGAGCTTCATGTTCTTCATTACCACTTTCAGTTTCAGCATTAGAGATAGATATACTATTAGGATCTAAAGCAGGTTCAGAGGGTTCTACAATAGTTTTATGTTTCTTTTCCCTTTTCTTACGAGTAGAACCACTATTTTTAGCTTGTTGAGAATCCTGCTCAATTCTTTTGGGATGCCCCTCAGGATATAGAGGATCCTGGTTAGCAGCACCACTTCTAGTTCTAATTTCATAAGCATGTTTTTCTTTAGCAGCATTAACTAGCAAGTCATTTTGCACTTTAACGAGTTGATCTATTTGAGTTTGAACCATTTGAAAGTGTTTAATAATCATTTTAACATCATTAGAGGTTCTTTCCACAATATCTTTCAACTCAATAATAGCTCTAGTGTTTTCCATTAGATGATTTTGCACCCTTTTATTAAAGTTATCTTGCTTAACAATAAAGATATCGAATTCTTCTAAGCATTGATCAGGAGGTTTAGAGTAAGGGATATCACCTTCATCAAAGTGTTGGAGATAGTGTACCTCAATAGTGGATGAGTAGGCAATAGGCTTACATAATTCTTCTATAGGAGGTAAATTCTTGACATCTACAGCTTTAATTCCCTTCTCCTTAAGACATTTCTTAGCTTCCTTCATCACTTCATCATTTAATTCAATAACTCCCCTCTTCTTTGATGTTGGAATAGGCACCGGAATAGATGGTTCAGGTACAATTACTTCAGGTATAGCTTGTTTAGGAGGAGTCCAATCTTCATAATTCTTGCTTATTTTAGCCATTAATTCCTCAGCTTCCTTAGGAGTCCTATTCTTGAAAACACAATCAGCACAACTATCTAGGTATGTCCTAGATTCTTCGGTTAGTCCATTATAAAATATATCAAGAAGCTCATTCTTAGGTAATGGACTTCAAGCATGTGCATGAATCAAAGCACAAAACCTTGCCCAAGATTCGGGCAATACCTCCTTTTCTCCCTGTTTAAAATCAAAAAGTTCCTGCAAAATAGCATGTCTAGCACTAGGAGGAAAATATTTCTGCAGGAAAGTACTAATCAAGCACTCAGGGCTATCAATAGATCCAGGAGGCAATTTACTAAACCAAGTTTTAGCTTCTCCTTTCAGTGAAAAGGGGAAAATCTTAGCAACAAAGTAAGTACGCATCTTAATATCATTAGAAAACAAGCCACTCATGGTAGAAAGTTCATTCATATGTGCTACCGCACTTTCATTCTTAGTCCCACAAAAAGGTTCTTTCTCGACAATAGCTATGTAAGATAGACCGAGAGAGAAATCATAATCTTCATCTATGATGTTTATGGGGGAAGCAGCAAACTTAGCAGCAGGAGATAATTTGGATCTAATAGTACGCCTCTCAAGGAGACTCTTAGCAGCGCTCCTATCATGGGTGTTCTTACATTCTTTAATAAATTCGTTGGTCATCTCAACATAACCATCTTCAATATCATAACTCTCACTAGACTCAGGTGAACTAACAGGTGTGGTAGTGTCTTCATTAGGAGTTTCGGTATTTCCAGCTATAGTTCTAGCAATCATAGCATCTAGGAAAGGACCTAATGAACCACTCTTATCAAGCACATTAGAAGCAGCATCATAAGCATCAGAAGTTTCAGATTCAGCAGTAGTAGTAGTGTGTGTAGCATGTGTATGTGGTGGTGTAAGGAACTTACTCATAACAGATGGTGAATCAAGAGCAGCAGAGGTGTTCAGAACCATACCTCTTCTTGTAGTGGATGGTAAAATAGGAACCTTGTCATCACGAGACTTACCCATGATGGATGGATAACAGCGAACAATAGAGAATCCAAGTGAACTTGATAAATAAAGCTATGCTCCCCGGCAACGGCGCCAGAAAATAGTCTTGATGACCCACAAGTATAGGGGGTGTATCGCAGTATTTTCGAGGGAAGTGAAACCCAATTTATTGATTCGACACAAGGGGAGCCAAAGAATATTTATAAGCCTTAACAACTGAGTTGTCAATTCAGCTGCACCTGGAAACAATCTTGCTCACAGAAGTTTATCAGTAGCAACCGTTTTGTAGTAGGAATAGCAAAGTAAAAGCAGTAGTAAAGTAAAGACAGTAGTGACAATAGCAGTAAACAGTGGGATTCGAGTGCGGTAGGCATAGGGATGGATCGACGGGCGCTGCATGGACAAGACAATTCACATAGCAATCAAAACGTAGGGCAATTGCAGATAAATAAGATAAAGCATCCAAGTACTAGATAATCCTAGGCATGTGTTCCATATATAGTCATACGTGCTCGCAATGAGAACTTGCACAACATCTTTTGTCCTGCCAGCCCGTTTGCAGCGGGGCCTCAAGGGAACTACTGGCAATTAAGGTGCTCCTTTTAATAGAGCACCGGAGCAAAGCATTAACACTCCGTGAACACATGGATCCTCACATCAAAGCCATTCCCTCCGGTTATCCTGATTTCTGTCACTTCGGGGCCATTGGTTCCGGACAACAACGTGTGTATACAACTTGTAGATAAGACCAAAAGCAATACTATCATAATGAATCAATAACATGTTTAGATCTGAAATTATGGCACTCGGGCCCTAGTGACAAGCATTAAGCACAACAAGTTGCAACAAAGTCATAAAGCACTAATAGAAGATACTCGGCACCATGCCCTAACAATCTGATGCCATTACATGAACGATCTCATCCAATCCCTACCATCCCCATAGCCTACAGCGGAGGATTACTCACTCATAGATGGAGGAAACATGGATGGTCAATGGAGAAGCGATGGTGATGATGATGGCAATGATCTCCTCCAATTCCCCGTCCCGGCAGGGTGCCAGAACGGAGTTTCTGGTGCTGTTTTGTGGAATCTGGTGGTGGCGGCGGAGCGGTACTTCTTCTAGAAAAACGTTGAACCCCCTGAAATTTTTAGGTCAGAAGGCTCCTTATATGCGAAGAGAGAGGCCGAGGGGGTGCCTAGGGGGCCCACACCACCCCCTGGCGCGGCCTGGCCTGGCCCGCGCCACCAGGTGGTGTGGCCACCCCTGCCTATTCTCCGTCTCGTATTCTGGCTCCTGGAGTCTTCGTCTGAAATAGGTTTTTTGGCAAATTTTCCGGGATTTTTCCTGATAGTTGATTTTCTACACAAAAAGTAGACACCGAGGCAATTCTTCTGAAAACAGCGTCAGCCCGCATTAGTTGTATCCAAATCACACAAGTATAGAGGAGAAACAATAGCAAAAGTGTTCGGGAAAGTAGATACGTTTTGGATGTATCATAGCACAGCAGTAAGTTTTCCCTCAGTACGAAACCAAGGTTATCAATCCAGTAGGAGCAATGAAACACCCCAAAGGTGTTGCTAGTTGAGCCTTGGCAGGGCGCACTACCGATGCTAGTAGCAACGTGGAGACCTGCACAACACAACCACAGAACTCTGTCCCCAACTTGCGATGAGGTTGTCAATCTCACCGGTTTTGCTGAAAACAAAGGATTAAATGTATTGAATGGAAGGAAGTAATAGTTTGCAGAAAGTAAACACAAAGCAGTAAACAGTTTGTAGATTGAATGTAAAAGAAAGGACCGGGGTCCATAGTTCACTAGAGGTGGCTCTCCTTAAGATAGATAACATGCTGGGTGAACAAATTACAGCGGGGCAATTGACAAACATCGAGAAAGCATACAAGCATATACTAATCATCTTGACTCCTTTCAGATTCGATTGGGCATTACAACATTATACATAGACCGTCATCCAACTGCATCTATGACTAATAATCCACCTTCAGGTTATCATCCAAACCCCCTCCAGTATTAAGTTGCAAGCAACAGATTATTGCTTTATGAATTGCGTGTAAAGTAAACAATACGATTGTTCTATGAACAAAGGATTGTTGTTTTCTCCCTAGTAGCAACAACACATCTAGTACCTTAGAGATTTCTGTCACTTTCCCAGATTACCAGATGCATGAACCCACTATCGAGCATAAATACTAACTCTTGGAGTTGCTAGCATCTACTTGGCCAAGATAGCTGATGGCCCAAATATATCGAGCTCGTTGGGGAACCCCAAGAGGAAGGTATGATGAGAACAACAAGTTTTTCCTCGGTAAGAAACCAAGGTTATCAATCCAGTAGGAGCAAGGAAACACCCCAAAGGTGTAGCTAGCTGAACGTTGGCAGGGCGCACTACCGGTGCCAGCAGCAACGTGGAGACCTGGACAACACAACCACAGAACTTTGCCCCAACTTGCGATAAGGTTGTCAATCTCACCGGTTTTGCTAAAAATAAAGGATTAAACGTATCGAATGGAAGGAAGTAATAATTTGCAGAAAGTAAACATAAAGCAGTAAACAGTTTTTAGATTGTATGTAAAAGAAAGGACCGGGGTCCATAGTTTACTAGAGGTGGCTCTCCTTAAGATAGATAACATGCTGGGTGAACAAATTACAGCGGGGCAATTGACAAACATCGAGAAAGCAATACTTGCATATACTAATCATCTTGACTCCTTTGGAACTTGATTGGGCATTACAAGATTATACATAGACCACCATCCAACTGCATCTATGACTAGTAATCCACCTTCAGGTTATCATCCGAACCCCCTCCAGTATTAAGTTGCAAGCAATAGATTATTACTTTATGAATTGCGTGTAAAGTAAACAATACGATTGTTCTATGAACAAAGGATTGTTGTTTTCTCCCTTGTAGCAACAACACATCTAGTACCTTAGAGATTTCTGTCACTTCCCCAGATTACCAGAGCATGAACCCACTATCGAGCATAAATACTAACTCTTGGAGTTGCTAGCATCTACTTGGCCAAGATAGCTACTAACAACGGAAAGCATGCAAGATCACAAATAACAAAGACATGATAGAATCAATAATCAATCTGAAATAGCATCTCAATATCCATCGGATCCCCGCAAACACAACATGCAGAATTACAAATAGATGATCTTGATCATGAATGGAGCTCACAAGATCTAGACATGAAAGCACAAAGGAGGAGAACCAGCCATCTAGCTATTACATGGACTAGTCCAGAGATGAACTACTCATGCCTCACACCGGAGGCTTGCATAATGATGAAGAAGGCCTCCAGGGTGAATTCCCCTCTCCGGTAGGGTGCCGGGAAGAACTTCAGATCCCTCCTGATCTAGGGATGGAGATGACGGCAGCTACAGACTCTTTCGTGGATTTTTGATCGGGTACTTAGGGTTTTGGTCCCGAGGGCAATATATAGGCGAAAGGAGAGGCCGAGGGGGTGCTGGGGTCGGCCAGACCACCCCTTGCACGGGCTAGGCCTGGCCGCGCGGCCAGGTGGTGTGGCCGTCCCCCAGCTCTTCTCCGTCTCGTATTCTGGCATCAGATGTCTTCCGGAAAAATAGGCACTTTGGCTTTTGTCCCGTCCAATTCCGAGAATATTCATTTGTGACTTTCCTGGAACCAAAAACAGCAGAAAACAGGCAGCTGGCACTGTGGCTCTTGTTAATAGGTTAGTCCAAGACATCAAATGAAAAGTACTCCAAAGTGTGGAAAAAACACAAGAAAGTAGATAAAACCAAGCATGGAACATCAGAAATTATAGATACATTTGCAATGTATCAATAGCTACTAACAACGGAAAGCATGCAAGATCACAAATAACAAAGACATGATAGAATCAATAATCAATCTGAAATAGCATATCAATATCCATCAGATCCCCGCAAACACAACATGCAGAATTACAAATAGATGATCTTGATCATGAACGGAGCTCACAAGATCTAGACATGATAGCACAAAGGAGGAGAACCAGCCATCTAGCTACTACATGGACCCGTAGTCCAGAGATGAACTACTCACGCATCACACCGGAGGCTTGCATGATGATGAAGAAGGCCTCCAGGGTGAATTCCCCTCTCCGGCAGGGTGCCGGGAAGAGCTTCAGATCCCTCCCGATCTAGGGATGGATATGACGGCGGCTACAGACTCTTTCGTGGAATTTTGATCAGGTACTTAGGGTTTCCGTATAAGAGGCAATATATAGGAGGAAGGAGAGGCTGAGGGGGTACCTGGGCTGGCCACACCATCCCCTGGCGCAGGCCAGGCCTGGTCGCGTGGCCAGTTGGTGTGGCCAGGCCCCAGCCCCTCTCCGTCTCGTATTCTGGCTCCAGATGTCTCCCGGTAAAATAGTGACTTTGGCTTTTGTCCCGTCCAATTCTGAGAATATTCATTTTCTGACTTCCTAAAACCAAAAACAGCAGAAAATAGGCAGCTGGCACTGTGGCTCTTGTTAATAGGTTAGTCCAAGAAATCATATGAAAAGTACTCCAAAGTGTGGACAAAACATAAGAAAGTAGATAAAACCAAGCATGAAACATCAAAAATTATAGATACATTTGCAACGACGAGTCTAGAATTCGGCGGCTCTCGCCTATAGGTATGGTGGACTGAAGCGGCAGCGAAGCATGCACTAAATAACCTATAGAGGCTCGATACAACTGTCGGCTATTAGAGAGGGATAAGAAAGTCCTATTCGGAACTACCTGATACTAACACCAAACATACCCATCCTAGTATTTCCCCCTTGAGACCAAATGAGGAAGCCATTCCGAGAAAACACACATAGTTGGCAGTTTTATTCATTCTTTCCATGGTGGTTATCCAACTTACTAGCCATATCCGATACAAGTCCTATTATAACAGTAAACTTTAGTTATAGTTGTCTATGATCGAGAAACTGTGCTCCAAGTCGTCCATAACCGCGGACATAGCTTTTCGAAAATATTTAACCCTACAGGGGTGCACCAAAGTATCCACACGCACTTCAACCCTTGTTAGATCCGAATATGAGCAAGATCCTGAACATACACCCAGCGGTATGCGACGGGGCCTCGAACACGACGTTTACCAGACCCAAAGCAAGTACATGGGAGCCACCCCACTAAGCTACCCACAACGAAGTCGGCCGACTCCAAGACGGACCCAGGGTTTGTGCCAATGGTTGTAAACGACTGGGAACCCGAAAGTGTGACTGGGCTTGTCGATACTGCGAAAATATTCCACATTCCTAAACAGTACGGGCGCTCCAC
This sequence comes from Avena sativa, assembly GCA_916181665.1. Classification (NCBI taxonomy): domain Eukaryota; kingdom Viridiplantae; phylum Streptophyta; class Magnoliopsida; order Poales; family Poaceae; genus Avena; species Avena sativa. Next base: position 532,544,259 of record OV702292.1, on the reverse strand, counting down.
GCGCAATCGTAAATAAAGCAGTAAAGCATGCATGAGTACAGGATAGTAATAAAGCCCCAAACTACTCTGTGCCCCCAAGCACAATACTTTGAAATCGGGTAGTAATCCGATGGGGTGCCCACACACCCACCTGTGGTTAGCGCGCTCGATCTCGGAACATGTGTCAAGAACTCGAGTCCTAGGTGGACACAAGTGGGCGGTTAAAAACCACATATTGGCTATTACCCACGGGTGCCTCTACAATATATATATTTCCAACATTTTAGTTAACAAGTTATAATGAAATCCATGATCATCTCCACCATTAAGCATGTGCCAACCTTCCATCAACGGTGGAACGACAATAAAATGAAGCAGCACCTAAGCAAGCAACTACGACTCGCAAGACCGACTTTCTATCAAACAATAGGCAATAGGATGTGTCCAAGGCAATATAGAGGCTGCAAGGAATTTATATGGTGCACGGAAACTAAAACATCACAATACGGATAGCAATAGATCAACAGGAGGAAATAAAAACTATAAAAGCAAAATAGGTAGAAAGGGGGAGAATGCTCGCCTGCGAAACACGGCCAAAGATACATTATCCAAAGAACTGGTCGATACTCGCATCCACTCGATGGCCTAATCCGCGAATAAGCAAATCACTAAAAGAAACACTGGATGCACTATTTAATACTACGGAAGATGATCTAGCATGTTCATGATATGATGCATGACATGACAAAGATGCGATGCAACTAGGCAATATTAAACGGAACCGGGGTCCCGACAATTAATTAATGGGTTCATGTTGTTTAGGTACCCCGCAATTTAATGTTGTCTTAATAAGGAAAAACATGGCACCACTTCGCTAATAAATTTAAATAGAGCCAAAATAGGACTAGATTTGCCCGCATATGATCTCCATATTTAATATGAGGTGAAACGACATAGTACCCCCAAACAAATAAACATGTATGCGAGTATGGATGAGTTAACATGCAAAAAAAATATATGGCATTTATAAAATAAGGATAGATAGGGGTCACACGTCTCAGATCAGAGAACTTGGGGCTCGGAGGGGTTTCGGGTGGATCGGTCTTCCGATCCTTGGGACCGGGTTCTTCGAGGTCTCGGCCATCGGATCCAGGAAGATGAACTTGGCGTTCCGAGGGGTTCGGATTCCATGTTGACGACCTTCGGTTCCGGGGAGCTTCGGGTCGGGGGGTCTCGGCGTCCATGAAGAAGATCATGGCAGCGACACTCGAATCGTCGAATCCGTGTCGAGGTACTTAGGTGCCTTCACAGTACATATGCACATGTTGACCTTGGTGCTTGGACATCTTCACATGGTCAGTTGCGAAGAAGATCTAGTCGAGGCCCTCAGGTTCATCTTCTGTCTTGCTAGCACCGGAGTAAAGTGAGTCGATGTGGGCTCTAAAATCACCACACCAAAAACACCACATGCACATAGACTCTGTGTTGGGCATCCACACGTCACATGATCAGCACCAACGCAACAGGAACAAGCCAAAAATATGCAAAGCCGATAGGAGGCAAGGCCTGTGTTGACTGCAGAAGCGAGAGGCGGCGGCGGTTGAGCAGGGACACGGGGCGGCCCTTGGCTGATGGTGAGGCACGTACGGGGAGAAGAGGCGAATGGCCAGGACAGAGCAGGGCGCGGGCCAGGACACGCGGACGTCGGAGAAGCGAGGCCGGAAGGAGGAACTTGGTAGCAGAGGAGGTCCCGGTGGCGCGCAGGCCTGCGGGGCGACAGGACGGGTGTGCCGCGGCGGCGGGCAACAGGACGGCGCGAGGTGGAGGTCATGGAGGAGGGTCTTGCTGGCAGACTCGAAGAGGACCAAGGAAGAGGAGAGGCACAAGGAACCTGGCGACGGCGGGCTCAGGACGAGGTGAGGAGACAAGGCATGGGTGGCCGTGGAGATCGGCCGGCGATGCAGCGGTGAAGTAGGGGCTCAACGGAGCGGTGACGGACATGAGGCTGGGTGTAAAAGTTTATGAATCCCTATATTTCGGTGTATTGATTTGACCCTCGTGGGGGTTATATATAGAGTTACAAGGGGTAGATAGACTTGGAGTACAAGATGATCTTAGAGTCCTAATCTATCTCATATACGTATATGTATTTGTATTCTAACATCCCCTTCAGTCGTAGCGGGAGTGAAGCGGACGCTTGCGACTGGATTTGAAGTCTTGCCCTTACGTCATCTTCACCTCCTTATCATCATCACATGCGTGGATATGATCATGGCTGGAACCTAGGGGTGGTGACTGTGTCCCCTTCTGGTGCCTCTCTTCCCTCCCGCAGTCACAGCGGGAGTGATATGGACGCAAGTGACGACGTGGATGCTATTGACTGGAGTTCTTGAGTTACTGTAGACGTTGTTTTTTATGTCGATGTCGAGGTAGCCGATCGTGGTGTAGCCGTGGTCGAGGTGGGTGTGGTCGATGTCGTAGTCACCGTATGTTGTGTGGCCGTCATTGCCGAAGGCGCAAAAAATTGCGCGTTTTTGTTGTTATTGTTTGTTGTTGACGAAGCTGCGGTTGTGGACGTTTTGCACCTTGTAGAGGTACCGTCGGGGGCGTCTCGCGGACGCGGTTATAGCCGAGACCACCAGTTTTGCCAGGACTAGAGGAAGCCACCAAGCACACACGATTTTGCCAGAACCATATGCGCGGTCGTAGGGGCATCACAATTGTGACGCCGGTTTGTTGATGCAGTCGTCGGTGTCGTAGACGCCGTCGCTGCCGTCGTTGGGGTCGTGGACGCGGCCATGCCGTCGTCGTGCCTTGCAGTACGTGTACTGTCAGAGGGCGTCGTAGTTGTATGTCCATCGTGTGGACGGGGTATAGCGGCGGCGGCGGTGTGTCAACGAAGATATCGATGAAGACCACGTTGATGTAGACCTTGGCGATGATGTGTTAGTGATGAAGGAGTAGGCATGTCGGCGATGATCGTCGCTCGAAGGCGTCCCTTATGGCGGCGATGATGTCGAAACCTTGATGTCGAAGAAGTCGGCGTAGTAGTGTTCCACACCGGCCTGACGTGTGGATGATGTCGATCGTGGATATCCTAAATTAAGATCTTAATGTAGTCGTACAGCTTGACGTTGTTGTTCGGATTATTGTAGTTCGGCGTGATATAGTGCAGATCACTCGATGTGTATGCGCTGCACACAGAAAAGAAAAACATCTCGTACAGATGTGGTCTCCTGGCATGCTCGTTGTTTTGGCTGTGTTCTGCACACAGAAAAGAAAAACGGCACGGACGGTCACCGAGAACTTGGACGGGAGCACCACGTGCCCATTGGTTTGGACGTGTCCTGACTACGCACACGCTCGGTAACGTGTGGCAGATTGGATCCAGGCAGAGCCGTGTTCCTGATTGAATCGGAGCTGGAACTAGCACTCGTCGTCCGCGTGATGAAGACGAGCGCCTCGCGCCGCCTTGCACTGGTCTACTACACCAGAATGAATTCTCGGGTGGAATTTTGCACTGATTTGCGCCGAAGGGGGGTTGTCATCTGCGATTTGGGGATTTATTTGGCTAAACTAGATCTAATCTATGGAATTATAAAATTCGAAACTTGTCTAAACTAATCTATGGAACCGATCCGATCTTTGATCTAGACCGTATGCCACGCCCCCGAGGAGTAATCTTTCCGGGGGCGGTGCGTTGCGAAAGTGGTGGAAGAAACTAGGATCGGTGCCGTGAGGCTAATCGTTCTGATACCATGTAAAAGTTTATGAATCCCTATATTTTGGTGTATTGATTTGATCCTCGTGGAGGGTATATATACAAGATGATCTTAGAGTCCTAGTCTATCTTATATACGTATATGTATCCGTATTCTAACACTGGGGACGGGTGGCCTCAGGGCGGGGACGGGGCTTCCGTGGCGGCGCGACCTTGCTGGCAGGGCGGAACTCGCGCGGCGGGCCGGAGGACGACGGAGAACTGAGGCGGATGCGGGCTTGAGCGGCCGACGGGCGCGGTCGAGGAGAGGAGGCGTTGGGCGGCGAGGCTCGCGGGCGGAGCGACGCACAGAGGCGAAGCAGGGCGGCGGTGCTGGATCGAGAAGACAAGGGGCAGGGGCGGTAGGATCGAGGGTGGGCCGCTGGTTGGTTGGCGACGCGCACGGGAACGTGCGGTGCGTGTCACTGGGCTGGGGTCGGGGTGAGGTGCTGGCGTGTAGCGCGCGCGGGGCAGGAGCGTGCGACACTACAGGAGGTGGGACCAGGGTGCAGTCGTGTTGGCGTGGTGGAGGCTGGGGATGGTTAGGTGCGGTGCGTGTCCACCGGGTGGACCGGGTCGGCTGCTGCGCGCGCCGTGTGTGTGTTGCTAGGGTTTGCTCCGACTGGGCCTACCGGGGTAGTAGGTGGCCTGGCCTACGGACTGAGCTGCCTTCCTTGGGTTTTTATAAAACTGTTTTTATTTAATTAATTTGTTTTAAATATTTTTTGTAAATAGTTTTAGACAAATAAAAGATTCGAAATAAACCGGGATTTTAATTTGAAATAACGACGAGAATATTTAGAAAACAAAAATAAGCTTTTAGAAAATAGTTTTAGGCAAACATATGCATGACGATGATAATGCTCAAAAACAATGTGGTATGATGACATGAGCATACCATCATGATGATGCACAAAGTAAAAATAACAGGCGATTTTTTAGTATTGGTTTTACCGGGTGCTACATCCCCAACCGCCGATCCTCCCTCCTGCCCCTGCCTCTCACTCCCTTCCTTGCCTCTCCCTCCCTCCCGCCAGTCACTTTGTCCTTGCGACCCCGCTGCCTTCTGCACTATAGCAGTGCATCTCTGACACCGAGAGGTATATTTCTGGGGTTTCTCATTGGGTTTTTTGAGATATCATGTTAATTTAGTTTCATTTCTGAATTTTGTAGTACAAGGAAATATGCTCATAATAGAAGATAACGGGGTTGAAGCAGGGAAGACAATTGAAGACGGAAGATGGCATAACTGAACCTACAGATCGTCTATATCATCCAAAAAACACAAGATCTAGGCTGATGAGTCTAGGTTGAAGATGAGGTTGATCAAAAAGATATGCACTCAAGAAGGAAGTATGCCTACAATATGCATTCACAACTATTGTTATCCTAGTTCGGTTATAATCCGAATGTTCGGATTATTGTTAGAATTATTGAGAAACTCGAGATAGTTGTATTGTGGGTTCCCTTGTATGCTATGAACTGTATCCACTAGATGCCATCTTACGAGTAATGGAGCGGAGCGTCCTTTGTTGGAAAAAGTTGATGTCTTTCATTATTTCAGAAGGCTGTTTTCCAACGGCCATTTCCCACCGGCCTCTGTTCCAATGGGTATTTTCGAAGAGACCACGCTTCCCAGCAGTAGGTGCTATTCATGGACCCAGTAATCGGTGTTGGAAATTGGTCCCGACACGCCGCGTAAACTCGCCGAGTACTTTTCGTCGGTACGCACACATTGCACAACTAGCTCGATTACTTCCGGCGTGATACACACTTAGTCACTACATACGAGTTGATCGATTCTTTTGATTCAACTTAGTGTGTGCACGTGACTTCTGTCTCGCTGAGAACAACACACACGGAAACAATTTGATCGCCAAACGTATGTCTCGTACGTGTGTTTTTCTTTATTTCTCAATAGACACGGTGTGTTACAAGGACCACGTTACATGCATATATAGTATCAGCTAGCTACCTCAATCAATCCTACTCGGTTATGAACACTAGCTAAAATATACTCTAATACATATACGTATACTATCCGAACACACGCACCTATTCGGACAGGAACTCCGACCGAGCACACGACGCCGGGCCGGCGTTCAGAGTGATTATATTTCTAACAATCATCCTCCTAAGCACGATGTGCTCGTCTTCACGTCCTAGGTCCCAAATACGTCAGCTACCACTCGCGGGCGTCATCCTCGATATTTCTTTCGCCGCTCCAGGCGTTATCCTCCATGTCACCGACTTTATCTTCGCCGGCTTCTCCATGACTTAACGTTGATCCTCTTTGTCCGCATCCTCCTCATCTACGTCGTTGATGTCCGCGTCTTCAGTCTTCACTGGTCCCTTGATGAGCAAATATTGCCTTTTATGCTTCATCTTCACCGGATTCTTAACCGTCCGAAATTCCTTCTTCGAATAGTAGTCCAACACGCCTCGCATGCGTGTGCTCGCGTCGATCGTAATCGCTTCGTCCCAGTTCTATCTGAGACTGTGCGCGACGTACTCTTCTGCGTCTGGCCTAACACCAGTCAGTGCGCAACCTTCTGATCTTGACATCCTGCGTACTGTACTTGTATGCAATGTACGTGAAGGACATGCATCGATCACGTGTGTCCAATCTCCACACGCATGGTCCTCTGGCCGATTTGCATGCCCAGCACCAGCTGCGTTATGCATAAAGCCACAATTCGTGTGCGCTTGATCTGCTAGCGCTGCAGCACTCGCAGGTGCTGGCTGTTCCGGCATGTTTTCTGGGCCGGCCGCCCACGATCCTTTTCCTTGGCTTATGGGCAAACCGGGCAAAAATCACAGAATTAACCTAAAATTACGAAAAAATCATAGAATAACCTGCTTTTTTGAAGATATCACAATCTAACCTACTTACATCAGTAGCATGACGCTCCCCTCAAAAGCGCCATGGTCCATTTAACGCGCTGGTCAAAAACGTCATTGTTTGGTCCGACGTGGCGATCAACTGCGGCCGCGGGCCATTTTTTTAGTTTGACGCTTTTGCCGGGGGCGTCATGCCTACATGCATGGCGTTTTTGCAGGAGGCGCCATGCCTATGTGTATGTGCGCGAGCCGAACGAAAGCTTTCCAAAAAATTTTCTAAATCATGACCATGGCGCTTTTGGCAAAAGCGTCATGCTACTAAGCATGGCGTTTTTGGCAAAAGTGTTATGCTATTGACCATGGCGCTTTTGGCAAAAGCGTCATGCTACCATGGCGTGGAGTTACAGAACATATGCACGAGCCTAACAAAATCTCTCTAGAAAATTTGCTAAGTCATGAGCATGGCGCCCCCCGCAAAAACGCCATGCTAAAAAAGTGGGCCTGCGGGCCTGGTTGACTGCCACGTCGGCTGAGAGGATGACGTTTTTTACCAAAGCGCTATAGGTTGCATGACGCTTTTCGTGAGAGCGTCGTGCTATTGAGCATGGAGCTTTCCGGTAGAGCGTCATGCGAGTAGGTTAGATTGTGATATCTTCGAAAAAACAGGTTATTTTATGATTTCTTCACGACTTTAGGTTAATTATGTGATTTTTGCCCCCGCTGCACAGGTTTGACCCGCCTTTTATAATTGCTGGGTAGACGAGTGCGAGCGTTGTGGCTCCACATGGGCGTCTTTCCATCTCCGTGTCTAATGGCCACGGAATAGTCTTTTCTTTGGACTCTTTTTTTTCTAGGAGAATTCTTAGTGCTTCTGGCTTGGTCTCCACGCCTGGGGAACCTACTAGGCCTTTAACGTCTTTTGGGCCCGAACTTGCTGACAAGGATAAGCTTGGTTGATCCATATTTTCTTCATACTCAAGATCCCACGTGACGTGAAAAGTTAGATATCCCGGTTCGTTGGATCCCGAATTCCAATGCTCGCCTTTCTCAAAGATTACGTCGCCCCTGACAACCACCTTATTGGTATAAGGATTGCACAAGCGGTATTCCTTTGAGATTTCATAGCCTGTCATGATCATTGGAAAATGTTGATCCGCCAAATTGCTTTTATCGGACTCCGTCTTGACATGTGCCACGCATCCAAAAGTGCGAAGATGATCAACCGAGGGCTTTCTCTAATACCATGTTTCGTACGGGGTCATACCAAGCATACTCCTGGCCGGTGCCCTATTCAGCAAATAGACTGCCGTGTTGACTGCCTCACCCCAGACCTTTCCTGGCAAGCCTTTGCTCTTCATCATGCTCCTCGCCAAGGCCACCATGTTTTTATATTCACCCCCAAGCTGTGCGTAGGGATTTTTGCTTCCCCTCCGCCTTGACCTCTCCGGCTACCATGATCATCTCGAATGCATGTAGAGCTTGATCCTTACTTTTCAGCAACACAATCCACATGTATTGACTGTGATCATCCACCACAAGCATGAAGAATTCATTGCCGGACGGGGTTACAGGTGAAATTGGACCGCATACACCGCCATGAATGAGTCCCAAAGCTTCACGTGGCAACGGGGCACTCTGTTCCTCATGATCCACACACGGTAGATCGTGATCCACTTCTTTCACAATCTCCGTAGCCGGTGATGGAGGATCCTCCTCATCCTTCAGCTCAGTTACTTCGAGCATCAGCATCATCGGTCCATCATCTCCTTACTGGGCGATGAGAGCCCTCTCCTTTTCCTTTGGTGGTTTCCGGCAATCAGCCTTGAAGTGACTGAGCTCGCCGCAGTTATGACACCTTACTTTCTTTATGTCAAACTTCCTCCACGGCGGGGCGTCATCTTGGTCCTCCTGCCCCGCGATGTACTTTTTCGCTGGGCGTTGCTTCTCTTTGTCGCTCGTGGAGCCTCCTTGCTTTTCTTTCGAAAGAGTCATCCACTGCTGCTTCGTGAGCATCAGGTGCTCAACCTATTCTGGATCACCGAAGCTGATCTGAATTCTCTCGTCGTGTGCCTTGAATCTTCCAACGAGATCCTCAACCGTCAATGTATTCAGGTCGAGACATTGTTCGATCGATGTGACGATCTGCATGTAGCGCGCCGGCGCCACACGCAGGAACCTTCTGATGTTCTTGACCTCGTCCAATCTCTCGCCATATCCCCTGATTGCGTTGACGAGGGTAACGAATCGGGCGGCAAACTGATCAACCGTCTCGCTCTCCTCCATCTTCAGATCTTCATAGCTTTTCGTCAATGTTTGAAGATGCGCTTCCTTCACACGGGCATGACCTTGGTGCAAGATCTTGATCGTCTCCCATGGATCCTTCGCCGATTTCTTTCCGACGAGGTACTGCATCACGTTCTTCGGCACGATGGAATAGAGCGCTGTTAGCGCTTGGCGATCCTTCCGGTACTTCGCGCCTCCCTTGACGTACTCGTCACCTCCTGGATCGACGGCCTCCCAAACCTCCTGAGCCTTCATGGCCACCTCCATGTTGAGTGCCCAAAGTCCGTAGTCCTTGCGATCGAGGCACGGATACAAAGCCGCCCCCACCGTCGCCGATGCCGAGCTCTCGCCAAACTTCACCATCGCCATGACCTCCTTGTACTTTTAGCAGATCATGGACGACGACCTTGCTCTGATACCAATTGTTGAAAATTGGCCCCGACACGCTGCGTAAACTCGCCGAGTACTTTCCGTCGGTACACACACGTTGCACAACTAGCTTGATTACTTCCGGCGTGATACACACTTAGTCACGTACAGACTAGTTGATCGATTCCTTCGATTCAACTTAGTGTGTGCACGTATAAGCTAGCGACTTCTGTCTCACTGAGAACAACACACATGGAAACAATCTGATCGCCAAACGTACGTCTCGTACGTGTGTTTTTCTTTATTTCTCAATAGACACAGTGTGTTACAAGAACCACGTTACATGCATATATATAGTATCAGCTAGCTACCTCAACCAATCCTACTCGGTTATGAACACTAGCTAAAATCTACTCTAAGACATGTAGGTATACTATTCGAACATACCTATTCGGACAGGAACTCCGACCGAGCACACGACGCCGGGCCGGCGTTCAGAGTGATTATATTTCTAACAATCGGTGCTATTCACTGACCCAGATACCAAGGCGACGACGGCGAGGAGAAGTAGAAATGTGGGTTGGGAAGCCATTCATGGACGTTGGACGTACGGCCAGGGACGTACCCTTTTGGTGTATGCACTTCACTTCACTGTCCGGCCGGCCTCTTGATGTTAACATGAAAATTGTTCTAACAGTTTGGTTAATGTAATTCATACTCCCTGTGTCCCAAATTACTCTGTATTCTAGGTTTGGTCAAAGTCAAACATATTAAAACTTGTCTAAGCATATTCTATGAAATATCAACATTTATAAAATTAATTACATACAATATAAAAAGTATGTTTTATGGTGAGTCTAATTATATTTTTTTACATATTTTAGATGTTGATATTTTTTTTTATATACACGGTCAAAGTTTATAAAGTTTGACTTTGACTAAACCCAGAACGTGGAGTAAATTGAGACGGAGGGAGTACACCAAGAAACTAATTAATATGGATGTCAGTTTCATAGTCTACTCATTGGAATGAAAGAGGGGTCGTTGGCATTATCTCCTTAGGGGATGTGCAGTTAGCTTTGCCGCTCTCTCTAATCCAAATTAATTGACTTAGATTTGTTTAAATTCGAAGGTTTGTAGACATATTTTAATGCTAGATATATTCGAATCTAGACAAAGTTGAGTCAGTTAGTTTGGATCGCAGGGAGTAAACCTTTTCTTTTAGGAGCTGAGCTGGCCGTGTTATGGTTTTTGTGCTATCTGCTATGTAGTATAATGCATGTAGTTTGGATTTCTGACCATGTCAAATGTCAGTTATTTGATCAAGTCTAGTCTTTCAGCAAAATATAAATTAGGGACACGCTCCTGGATGAAAGCGTCGGCTGCATGCCCTCTTTTACCAAACCAAAGAGGTCAAAATTTCCGACATCAGCAACATTATTTTAATTATTTTTAAAGGTGTGTTTAATTCTCAGTCGACTCAGATTAGCTTAGTTCTTAGTTAGATGATGGCATTCAATATAAGTTGCAGTCTAACTTGTAACTAGAAGTACCCCTACTTCTAACTAAAATATCTTATTTGGAACCACACTTACAACTCAAAAATCCCAGTTACAACCCCAAATGTATCTCATGCGATTAATTAGAACCTGACCGAGCTCAGGCATATGCATGAGCAGCAGGACTAGCACGAAGAAAAATCAAGAAGCCCCTACTCCTAATGCATATACTCGAGCATGCGAAACTGCGCTATGAAACCGCCGCCGAAGGACTCCAAGATAGCAGCTCAGGAGCAGAACCAAAAGCGATTAAAGCCGCCTGCTTCTGAACGGCGAAGAACTGCAGTTGTGCAAGAAGCCGTTCAGAACTCTTGTATGTATGTTCTTTTTCTGGACCGAATCGTTATCTGCTACATGTAGCGAAATCAGGACTATTTGTATCAAAATAGGGATGAAGGGACGGGAAGGAGATCTGATCGTCGATTTGGTTCGATCGGGTGGCTGGGGACCCGGGGGACGCCTAGCACTGTCCAAGATTGCTAAGATTGCTCCGAGAGGGGAATCATATCCCCTCGCCTAAACTCGTGGGCGCTGAACCGCCGGAGAGGAGAGAGGCAACGAGCACACCATCACAGCCACCAAAAGGTACCTGCCAAAGGACCCAGAGAACTTCTTCCATAGCCATGGCAGAAACTCACCTCCCACTAACGCACATCCGAAGACCAACTCACCATACACAAGGAGCATCTCGTCTGAAGGCAGTGTCTCCAAGGAGCCCACGACACCGAAGCGCCGCCACCACTTGACCCAAAGGACCTAGGGTTTTCACCCGAGGCAGAGAAGGGGTTATGGAGACCACCACGACGCCTCCAAGGGGGGACATGGCGCCCGTAGGCATTGCTGTCATCAGGGCTGGCCAACACTAGTCGGGGCTTTCGCCCGGTCTCCCTCCGCCCCATGTGTAGCAACACTTGAGTCGGCATGGATCTGGCCACCAGGAGGGCAACTGCACTAGGATCCAGTGGAAAGGATGCAAAGGAAAGGAGGCAAAGGACACCAACCTCCAGATCTGATGATCGGACGACACCCGTTGTTCATCCCGCTACCCCGGCGAGAAGAGCGGACAACACCCGCGTGGGACCCCCGGCATCCAATCTCCCTCACAAAGGAAAACACTGGCAGAACCAGCAGGGCGCCCCAAGCGGGAGAGGTGGGGAACTCCCCGCAACCGCCGTCTACCGTGTGGCATAAGTCTTGCGGCGTCCTCTCGCAGCGGTGAGGGAGGGGGGGAGGAAGGGTGAGGAAGAGTTTAGGGGGGCTAGGGTTCCACCACCCGTGTCGCCCCGAGCGGAGCGACGTGGGGGAACTCATTTCCTTTCCACCAAAGACTAATTAAGCACAATGTTAACATGACATTGAAAAGGTAAAAATCTTCATGCGTATAGTAAGTCAAAGAAGAAGAAAATAGGGGGAGAAGTACACGCATGCATAAATAGAGTTACCCTTGATTGTTCCAAGTACACTAGTAGTGATTAAAATAGAAGAGACTCAGGTGTGCGTATAGTTTGGCAAGGAATGGCGCCGTCTTGGCTTCTGTCAGCTGCCATGGTGCCACGGCGGCTTAATGTCCTCCTGCTGCTCGCCGTGGTTGTTGTGTCGTCGCTGGACGTTGCCGCGGCACAAGAGGGGCAGGACTACTACCCGCTCTATCCTTACTGCTCGACCACCAACAACTACACGCAGCAGAGCGTGTACCGGCAGAACCTCCTCAGCCTCTTGGGTGACCTCCCCCCGAAGGCCATAAGCAACGCCGGGTTCTCCAACGGCACGGCCGGCGAGACGCCCGATCAGGTGTTCGCCCTCCAAATGTGCTTCGTCGACCGCAGCTGGGAACTCTGCCAGAACTGCCTGAGGGCCGCAACGGCAATCGCGGTAAGTGTGTGCCCGCAGAGCCGGGAGATGAAGGGCGCCGCCGACGCCTGCCTCCTCCGGTACTCCAACCAGTCCTTCTTCTCCGTCGCCGACCTCAACATTGCGTTCGTCGTCATCAGTAATCTGACTTACAAAGACGTCGTCCCCGGCGACGTGGCCACCATGGTCGACACGCGGTCCAGGCTGATGACCCGGCTCACCGCGGAGGCTGCGGGCTCGCCGATGAGGTTCGCGAACGGGTCCCAGCCGTACAACGGCTCGCAGGCGCGATTCATGTACGGGCTGGTGCAGTGCACCAGGGACTTGACGGCCAGCGAGTGCACGCGCTGCCTCGACTACTACACCGTTACTGGGCTGCCGCAATATTCCCCCAACGGCAGCGGAGGCGCGATCAAGGGCTACAGCTGCTACGTGAAGTACGAGCTCGGACCATTCAACATCACCCTGCCGCCATCGCCTCCACAGCCTGCTTCCATGCCGCCGCCGTCTCCACAACCGGACGGCGGAGGAGGTCAGTCTTCCAATCCATGCTAAAAGGCGTTGTTCTCGCCACGCCGTTGGGCTAAATCATGTTCTAATTAATCCAGTGTTTGTTGTTCTTGGATGTTTTTCGCGCAGAACCATCGCCTTCCAGCGAATCAGCGCTGGTGATCGGCCTCTCCGCCGGTTCTGCCACGTTCTTGGTCATTATGGTCCTGCTGATATGGCTATGCCGCCGGCGACAGCGACGGCGCAACCAGGCTAAAATGTTGGACGGCGACCTGGTCATGGATGACGACTTCGAGGAGGGGACTGGGCCAAAGCGGTTCCCGTACAGCGACCTGGTCGTAGCCACCGAAAATTTCTCCGATGAGATGAAGCTAGGAGAAGGAGGCTTTGGCTCGGTATACAGAGGATTCCTCAAGGAACAGAACCTGGAGGTGGCTATCAAGAGAGTGGCCAACGGCTCTAAACAGGGGAAGAAGGAGTACATTTCCGAGGTGAGCATCATCAGCCGACTTCGGCACCGGAACCTCGTGCAGCTCATCGGATGGTGTCACGCCGGCGGCGAGCTTCTCCTTGTCTACGAGCTGATGCCCAACGGCAGCCTGGACACCCATCTCCACGGTGCCAAGAATGCCGTGTTAACGTGGCAGGCCAGGTACTAATAATAGTTAAGAACAGCATTTAATTTGCCAGACAATTAATCTGCCATTATTAGATAGTCAAAATGCTCTGCTTGATCGATACCTGATTTTGTTACACATCCAAAATGCTAGGCACGAGATTGTGCTGGGCGTCGGCTCGGCCCTTGTGTACCTGCACCAAGAATGGGACCGGTGCGTTCTGCACAGGGACATCAAGCCCAGCAACGTCATGCTGGACGCCTCCTTCAACGCCAAGCTGGGCGACTTCGGGCTGGCGCGGCTCGTCGACCACGGCCAGGGCTCGCACATGACGATCATCGCCGGAACCATGGGGTACATGGACCCCGAGTGCATGGTCACCGGTCAGGCCAGCGTCGGCTCCGACGTGTACAGCTTCGGCGTCCTCCTCCTCGAGATCGCCTGCGGCCGGACGCCGGTCGTCGTTATGCAGGACAGGACAGCGATGCACATCTCACAGCTTGCGTGGGAGCTGTACGGCCATGGTGAGGTTCTGGACGCGGCGGACGCACGTCTAGACGGAGAGTTCGACGAGCAGGAGATGGAGGCGGTGCTGGTCGTCGGGCTCTGGTGCGTGCACCCTGACCGGACCGTGAGGCCGTCAGCCAGACAGGCCGTCAACGCGCTGCGGCTTGAGGCGCCACTGCCGAGCCTACCAGAGACCCCGCGAGATACGGTTTCTCTGGTTCAGGCTACATGTCTTTGGTCGTGACAGAGAGCAGCCTCGCTCGGTACCCATGTACACTAGCACTACCGAGGGTGGATCAGGAATAAGTTTTCTCTAGCGGAGAGCGGGCGATTCTAGCATGCATGCGAGATTCCCTGCACCTCCCTCCCATTGACACGTGTTGATTCGTTATTTTAAGATTCACGCTACACGGTTTTATTAAGTTTTATCACGTTTCAAAATCTGTGTCAAGATGAATTGCAACGAAATAGAGTACGTGATATATCATGCATGCTAGAATCATATTTTTTTTTCTCTAGTGTCACTCTATTAAGTCATGAAAACCTAATGTGGAGGTTTCATTTAATTCTTTCTCTTCTCTCTTTTATCAGATTGTACGTATCAATTTTTTCAAGGTAGCCACCTAATTAACCTTTAGTCGCAAACGATGTAGATTTAGCAAGAAATCTTAGGAGAAGTATCACTTGCTTTCGGCAGGTCTTGGGAATAAGAATCAATTATAGGAAAAGTCAGGGCCGAGCCGACAAAATCCAGCACCCTGTGCCAAAATCTAAAATGGGCCCTACCTCATAAAAAATTGAACTAACTAACCAAAATATAATATGTAGTTGATGATTTGAACTTGATTTTTAAATACAGCATACACTCATCTCTTTATTTTCTTGACACCAATGGCCAGTGGCGGACCGAGGAATAAACATTTAGAGGGACGACAAAATTACATGATTTTTCTAAGGTGCAAGCTTAGATCTACTTCAAAATTACAGACAAAAAATATCAAAATTTCAGGATAAAAAAAGGACAACTGCCTAAAGGATTTAAAAAGTATAATATTTCTAAAGATGGACTCCTTACGCTTGAAACATTCGTTGGTTGAGCAAAACGTGATATTTTTAGAAGAAGCAAAAACGTGTAGGTTGCAAACCAACTTGTGGTTCGGTGGCTAGGGGATGGTTGTACCCCTAGTTCACCAGAGTTCAAACCCCAGGTTTGACACAGTGTGTTGCATAAAAAGGTGGAATATTCTTTCAGTAGGAGGTGACGTTCCCGTCGACAGCGAGGCGCGCGTGGTGACTTCGTCAATCTCAAGACCCGATCCGCCGGCTCAGGCTCTCGGAGGTGCTCATAAGGGTAGGGTGTGCATGTGTGCGTTCATAGGGGTGGTGCATGTACGTATTGTGAGCGTCTATGATTGTACTGTGTTTCTAAAAAAAAAAACGTGTAGGTTATTTTTTTAGCGGGACGTGCAATTGAGACGAGTTGGAGGAGTGGGTACACTACATCCAGTTCGGCCCTGATCAATGGGCCTTTTCACTTTAACGGTTAAGCCCAAGGGTCCAGTTCAACGCATCTTCTTCTCCTGTACCCACGATGCTTCTTCCTGGAACTGAAAGCTTCAAGCCAGCATCCATGGCGATACTCCCTCGGCTGCTGGAATAGATAAGGGCTTGGGTATACTGCTCGGCCGCGGGACCCCTGGGTGGTCGCCGCTACTCATCCCTGGTAGGGGAGTGCTGAAGGGCTAGCTACTTCCAAGTGCCCATTCGAAAATCTGGGGGCCTCCAAAATTTCGGGCCCTGTGCGGCCGCACCGTCCGCACTCCCGTCGGCTCGGCCCTGGCAAAAGTGTGCTCATTCCCATCAATATGGATGAAGATGATACCAAACCTTTTGTTCATGTTTTTAGCTGCTCTTGGGCAAATTCCACATGAACTATCTACGTATCCACTCTACTATGACAAGTTGAGGAGCGAAAACCTTCAACCCCTGGCAGACAAAATATTTAAAAGGATTGCCAGGTGGAGAGAAAAACTCATATGTTATGCCGCTAGATTGGTCCTTTATAAAATCTTGTCTGGAAAGACCTACTCTCTTTTTTAAAATTTCCAAGTGGGCTTTAGATATGATACATACACACATGGCTAATTGTTTGTGGAAGTACTTTGAGGGTCATAGAAAAATCCGCCTAGCCAATTGGCCGCAAGGTAGTTAGAATTTCGATTCCATCATATGATTCTATGACTTTAAGATTTAAATTGAGTGGATGGATTCTACAATTCCATTAAGTAGAATCGATGATGTGCGATTCTACAAGTTATGATCCTACAATTTGCGATCTTACCGGATAGGTCTCGTTCCAATCTAGGATCCCGATCCTTACTACCTTGATTGGCCGCTGGTCTGTATGAAAAACAAAATTGGTGGCTTAGAATTACCAAACATTAGATACTTAAACATATGCTTGCTAGGCTCGTTGTAACTACCTCGGTGAATTACGCTCTTAGTTACATGCCTGGATGAGCGAAAGTGGTTAAAATAGTACGGTGGGGCACATGGGCCACTCACAGGTAGACCTTTCGGCCGTCCTAACCACTTTCAGAACATCGGGACAAGAACGAGCGGTGTAATCGGCAGGCGAAAAGATCAACTACATACACAAGTGAGTATGTATGCAAGCCACCATACAACTGTTCACAGAGCCATTCCATCTAAAAGAAATAGAATATTGCAATGCCATACGGCAAGATCCAAACATCCTAGATAGAGATAATATTTTAGGATAGCTCCTGATACATCAAACATCAGAGTATCAGGCGGAAGCGGAAACAAGATCCGAGTACGGATAAAAAGCGAATCGGCATAAGATGCCACATAAATAAACACATCTCGCCCACAGATCTTACGGATCCCCGTTCCTGGAATCTCTACACCGCGTGATCGTTGCCAACATCATCCGTCTCCTCCACCCAGTATCCATCTTGCGAATACACCTGTTCATCTGAATCAAACAATTTATCGTGTGAGACACTAGGGGTACTCAGCAAGTCTTTATGCCTCTAAAGGGGACATATACCTGGGGTGACGTAATTGCAGCAAAAGATAATAACTAACAAATCTATAGATACTCGCTAACCATCCACCTAACCAATGATAGACGGATGCCCGTTAATTAGTAACAATAGTTATAACAGTATAATTAACAGATCCATCCTCCTTCTCGCTTACCAACGAGAAAGCAGACGAACAACCCATCCGTTGGCAGTTTTATTAATCATTCCATGAGTATTGCACTATTTACTAGTCAGGTACTTAGTCAAATTAAAAGCGGTACTTTAGTTATACTTGTCTATGATCGAGAAACTGTGCTCCAAGTCGTCCATAACCGCGGACACGGCTTTCAGAAAGATTTACCCTGCAGGGGTGCACAAATAGCAACACACACTCGATCAACCTCGGAAAAACCAAATCAAAACCCAACGAGGCATTCACGACAAAGCGATCACAGGATTCAGAAATATTTCAGGGGGCCACCCCATTAAGCTACCCGCAACGAAGTTGGCTGGCTCCGAGACGGACCCAAGGTTTGCGCCAATGGCTGTAAACGACTAGGAACCCGAAAGTGTGACTGGGCTTGTCGATACCGCGAAAACACTCCGCATCCAAAACAGTACAGGTGCTCCTCGCACAATCTTAAATAAAGCAGTAAAGCATGGCATAAGTACAGGATAGTAATAAAGCCCCAAACTACTTTGTGGCCCCAAGAAATAAGAATGAATCAAGCTCTGGCTCTGGGGGTCCATAGGGTCTCCCGGATGTGGATAGTGCGAATAGTCAAGGAACAGGAATCAAGTACTCGGGGCCCTACGGGACACAAGTGAGCATAAAAGCCAAATAATAGATATTGCCCACCGGTGCCTCTTTCATTAGTTATCCCATTACTACTCAGGTTAAGTTATTTAAGTACCTCGTTATCCATCAGACACTCATATACCCTACACATGCTGTTCTACGACTCGCATGGCCCAAACAACTCCTATAGTAATGGCTCATGGGATGGAGGAACAAACTTCGGTGGGGTTTAAAAGTAAAGGCTATGCAGTACTTGGGATTCAATTTAATGCAATTCGCGACTCAATAATGCAAGAATAAGATAGAGGCAATAGGTACTATATGTATGCAAGCATGTGGTAGTGCTTGCCTGACAGCTCAGTTGAAGCGAGAGAAGGATCTGGGTAGTGCTCCTGGGGTTCCTGATATATCCCCTGCTCGGCGTCTATTCGAAGAAGAACCAAACAAACAAGGGCCAACATAAATAAAGTGCACAAGCATATGAATTAAAATGCGACAAGCAAACAAGCATGCCATGATGAATGATGCACAATTTACATGGCAATAATGTAGCATGGCATGGGTGAGGTGTGGGGTACAAGAATAAAGCATTTTACTGAGTTTTGGTCACATTTTAACCCTAAATAAGTTGTTGTATACTTTATATTTATATGATGCATGCTGCAATTCGGAACATGGAATGCATAGTTGGAACGGGCTCGTCGCGCTGACCGATTTAGACATATTATTTGTCGAATTTGGAGTTGTAGAATTAAAGTTATTAAGTTATTAAAAAAAGGGCATTTTATTGCATTTAAACAATTTCGAAAATTTAATTTGCCCAAAAGACATTTTGAATGGCAAATTTGAATTTCTCACATTTTTCTGATTCCAAAACATATATCATTTGTATTATTTGGAATTATAATTCAAAAGTTATTAAAAACAGATTTAAATTTGTATTTAAACATTTTCAGAAATTGTTTTATTAAAACAGAATTACACCGAGACTTTTTGTACACAGAAGAAGCTAGCCCCAGTCGCTGACGGGTGGGGCCAGTGCTGGATGGTCGAGACGGCGCGTCGGAAAACCTTTTGCACCGCGAGTACGCCCAGCCGCAGTGGATGACAGGTGGGGTCCGAGGCTCCGCTGACCCACACGCCAATGAGTGAGTGCGAGGCTGCCACACGGCACAGCGGGGGACCGCGGGTTGATGGAAACAAAGTGCCGGGTACCTTTTTGTAAAACGGTAACAGACATCGACTGGTGGGCCTGGGCTAGACCGCGGGTTGAGCAGCAAAAGGCGCAGGGGGTATGTGCAAAAGGGGCGCGGTACTGTTTTTCTTCTCGTTCTCTGACAAAATTGATGGGAACGCACGGCGACAGAGCGCGCGGCACGGGACGGGGGATCGAACTCGCGATCGAGCGCGCGCACGCGGCGGCGGCTACCGCTGGGCTAGGGAGGGGTTGCTGACAGGAGGACGGCAGGCGGCTAGGTGAGGTTCCGCGACGCGACGACAAGCAGACGCACGCGCTCGTCGGCGCACAGAGGGTGTGCGACGGTATGATCGATGCATACAGGGAACGACGACAACGGCGAGGATGTCTGGGAGGGTGAGTGGCTCACCGCGAGGTTGCTGGAGGTGGTGGATCAGGCAGGGGAGCGGCCGATCGGCAATGTAGCAGGCGGCCGGCCAGAGCTAGGGTTTCGGCGGCGCGTCGGTGTGCAGCGAGGCTGGTCCTTCTCCTCCTCATCTGCGGGTATAGGGGCGATGCGGAGGGTCGTCTCGGTCTTCCCCAACGCCTCCACGCCACGCCCGCCTCCTGTGTGGTGGTGGAAGAGGAGATGCTGACGGTGGACGGCGACGGAGGAGAGAGGGGGTAGCGGCAGGTGGAGAAGGAGAGGGGAAAGGCAAGGCCCTGGGGATGGATCTAGCACGAGAGAGAGACGGGAGGGAGTGGGTAAAGCAGAGAGGGAGAGAGGAGATGTCGTGGGGAATCGGTGGAGTAAAGGTGGCTTCGGCCACCTTTGTCCTTCTCCCTCACGTGCTGGGCGTGGCTAGGGCAGGGTAGGGAGGCCAGGGGCTGCTAGGTGGGACCATGGCGAGGCCAAGGAGCAGCAGGCTCAGGGTGGGGCCTGGCTGGCAGAGAGAAAGAGAGAGGGTCAGGTGTAGCTAGGGTTGGGGGTAGCTTGGCTCGGTCTAGGGTGGTTAGGGTTAGAGAGGGTAGTTAGGGCCAGGCTAGGGTGGTGCCTCGGCATGGAGGTAGATCATGGGGTGGTGGTGTGGTGAAGGTTAGGGTAAGGTGGAGTTAGGGTTTTAACTAGATCATGCAAGGGGTGGTTTAGGGTCTTGTGGTGATCCACCAAGATCAAGTAAAAGTGGAAGATGATGGTGAGATGAGGGGTTTTTGGTTGAGCACAAGGTGATGGTGAGGAAAAACACAAGAGAGAGAGAGAGGTGGGGTTTATGGAAAATGATCCCACATGATCATGCATGGATGGGGTGATGGATAAAGAGGGGGTAAGGTTTTCTGGTAAGCAAAAGAGTAGGGCCAACCTGAATTGATTCTTGAAGGACCAAGCTCCAATCAAAAATCCAAGTAAATCCCAAAAGAATAGAATGGAGTTGATTTGCATGGCCCATGCATGGGCATTAAATGCCATGTTGATCTTGTGTAAACAAAATAATGATCATGGCATTTATACACATGCATTCCAAAATATGGATTAAGGCCAAGCTAAAGGAAAATAGAATTGGATCCATCCCAACCCACATGAGCTAGATTAAACGCCAAAAGAAAATAAAAGCTCATGGGTAATTAGGATGGTGGAGTTATAAGGTGGTGACAAAGAAAGGTGATGGAGTTGAATAAAAGATATGCCCCCAACTCAACTTGGGTATCAAGCATTTATCAAGGACCAAATACAATATATCAAGAGCCAAATACAATTACTAATGCATATAAGAGAAGAACCAAATGAAAAGGGGTTTTATATGATGCTCAAATGCAAGGTGGCATGATGACATGAGCACGATATAATTATGATGCAACAATTATATGTAGGAATTAGCCATTATATTACTAGACCATGTAGCATTACATATGTTAGACAGATGGGATGCTACAATTCTCCCCCACTAAACAGGAATCTCGCCTCGAGATTCTAGGAAGAAGAAGAAGACATGAAGAGGGTAGGATACTTGGCACGGAGCTCATCCTCGCGTTCCCAAGTGGCTTCATCAACAGAATGGTGCGACCACTGCACCTTGCAGAACTTGATGGACTTGTTGCGAGTCCTTCTTTCTGCGACTTCAAGATTTTTTATGGGGTGTTCTTGATAAGACAGATCTTCTTGGAGATTAATGAGTTCATGGTCCACAGTCCTGCCAGGATCCTTGAAGCACTTCTTGAGTTGAGAGATATGGAAAACATCATGGACCTTGAGTTTTTCAGGTAGCTCAACAGCATAAGCAACTTCTCTTCTTCCACGAATTTTGAAAGGACCGATGTATCTAGGAGCTAGCTTTCCTTTGATACCAAAGCGGTGTGTGCCTCTCATGGGAGTGACACGAAGGTAAACGAGATCACCAGGGACATACTCCATGTCCGTGTGCTTTCTGTCATAATTGCTCTTCTGGTGACTTTGAGCAACCTTCAGATTTTCAAGAATGATGTGAACCTTCTCCTCCGCTTGAGTTACAATGTCGGGGCCAAACAATGTTCTTTCACATGCGCCCGACCAACCAATCGGAGTTCTACATTTGCGACCATAGAGAACCTCAAATGGTGCCATCTTTAGACTTTTCTGGAAGCTGTTGTTGTAAGAGAATTCAGCATAAGGAAGACATTCTTCCCACTTCATGCCGAAAGAGATAACGCAAGCACGGAGCATATCTTCCAGAATCTGATTGATCCTTTCAACTTGTCCTTGCGACTGAGGATGGTAAGCAGTGCTGAAGTTCAATTTTGTTCCCAAAGCATTTTGGAAACTTTCCCAGAACTTGGAAGTGAAGATGCTTCCACAGTCTGAACTGATTTCAAGAGGAACCCCATACAGAGAGACAATTCTGTTGATATAGAGCTCAGCCAACTGAATTGCAGAAATTGTTTCCTTGACAGGAAAGAAGTGAGCCACTTTAGAAAGCCTGTCGATGACAACAAAGATTGCATTGTTGCCCTTCTGTGACCTTGGAAAACCAGTTATGAAGTCCATCTCTACTTTCTCCCATTTCCATTCCGGAGGCTCCAATGGCTGTAGAAGACCGGAAGGTTTCTGATGAACAGCTTTAACTCTACGGCAGACATCACACTCCGAGACATACTTGGCACAATATCGTTTCAACCCAGGCCACCAATACTGTGTTTTCAAGTCCATGTACATCTTAGTGCTGCCAGGGTGGATAGAAAGAACAGAATCATGCGCCTCCTTGAGAACTTGCTCTCTTAAACCCGGGTAGTTCGGAACAAACATATGGTGTTCAAAGAAAAGAGCGCCTTGGTCGTCGACATGGAAGGACTCATTCTTCGGAAGCTGAATGTTGGAGATGATGTTTTTAGTGTAAGGATCACCAAGTTGAATGGAGCGAACTTTTTCTTCCAAGAGAGGAGTTGCTAGAAGGTTCAGAAGATACCCTTGATCCACAATTTCAAGGTTGAGCTGATGGAATTCCTCACACAAGAGAGGCTGTTGTTCTTCCACCATGAGGTTGTTGACATAAGCTTTTCGGCTGAGAGCATCAGCCATCACATTAGCTTTGCCCGGAGTGTAGTTGATGGTCAAATCGAAATCATTGATTGCTTCAATCCACCTCCTCTAACGAAGGTTGAGATCAGGCTGTGTGAAGATATACTTCAGACTCTTGTGATCAGAAAAGATTTCTCAACGGCTGCCAAGCAAGTAGTGCCTCCATATTTTCAAAGCAAAGACAACTGCTACGAGTTCAAGGTCATGTGTTGGATAGTTGTGCTCATGAATTTTCAACTGACGAGAGGCATATGCAACGACTTGCTTTTCTTGCATAAGGACCGCACCCAATCCTTGCAACGAGGCGTCACAGAATATCTGAAAAGGCTTTGATGTATCTGGAGGAATCAAGACTGGTGTGGAAGTGAGCTTTTCTTTGAGTGTTTCAAAGCTTGCTTGACATGCAGGAGTCCAAAGGTATTTCTTGCCTTTCTTGAGGAGATCGGTAAGAGGCTTCGCAATCTTCGAGAAGTTCTAAACGAAGCGACGGAAGTAACTAGCCAAACCAAGGAAACTCCGGACTTCTTTGACATTTATGGGAGGAAGCCAGTCAACAATTGTCTTAACAGTTTCTAGGTTGACGGCAATGCCCTTGGCAGAGATAACGTGACCAAGGTAGGTGACTTCAGGCAGCTAGAACTCACACTTGGAGAACTTTGCATACAGACGGTTCTCACGAAGCTTGTTTAGGACAGACCGAAGGTGTTCTTCCTTTGACTTAGAATAGACTAGGATGTCATCCAGATAGACCACAACGAACTTATCAAGATACTCCATGAAAACCGAGTTCATAAGCCTCGAGAAGGTGGCAGGTGCGTTGGTGAGACCGAAAGACATGACCATGTACTCATACAGGCCATAGCAGGTGGTGAAAGCTGTTTTGGGAACATCTTCTTTGCGAATCTTGATTTGACGATATCCACTTCTCAAATCAAGCTTAGAGAATACCACAGCTCCAGCTAGCTGGTCGAAGAGATCATTAATCCGCGGAAGGGGATATTTATTCTTGATGGTTTTAGCATTGAGAGCCCGATAGTCAACACAAAGTCTATCAGTCTTGTCTCGCTTCTTCACAAAGATGGTTGGGCTACCCCAAGAATAAGTACTGTGCTGAATGAAACCCAACTTCTCTTGTTCATCAAGCTGACGTTTAAGTTTAGCCAACTCAGTAGGACCCATTTTATAAGGCCGCTTGGAGATAGGAGCGGTTCCAGGTTCAAGCTCAATCACAAACTCGACCTCTCGATCAGGAGGCATACCTGGCAACTCTTCAGGAAAAACATCTGGGAACTCACAGACCACCGGAACACTCTGAATAGCTTCCATAGCATCATCATTCAGACCGCCAGAGAGAAAAGCTGAATTACAGGAGTCAGACTTGGAAAATAGACTATATGGCCTTCAGGAATTTTCAGAGAAACCGAGCGTTCAGCACAATCAATCACAGCTGCATTTGCTGTCAACCAATCCATGCCCAAGATAACATCAATGTCAGAATTGCCCAGAATAATTAAGGAAGCCAAGAACGAAGAACCACCAATCTCAATTTGATTGACATGGCTGATTTTGGAAGATGCCATTGTTGCTCCAGGAGAAAGGACCATTAACCGTTTAGGGAGAGGATCCATAGGTAACACATTCTCATCGGCAAAACTTGTAGAGACAAAAGAATGCGATGCACCAGAATCAAACAAAACTCGTGCAGGAACTGAGTTAACAGGAAGCATACCCATCACAACTCCCGGTGCATGCTCAGCTTGAGCGATGTTGACACAGTTGGCACGAGCAACCGTAGACCCGGGCTTGGTGTTGATGTTGAGAGCCCGAGGTGGAGGTGCACGAACCATAGAAGAACTTGCCGTAGGTCTTGGAGGTGGTGGAGGAAGAGCTTTGTTGTTCATTGGACAATTCCAGTGTTGATGCCTAGTGTTTCCACAGGTGTAACAGGCACCAGGTGGACGTGGAGCAGCGTAGCCAGGGACTCCGCCAGGCGCTCCAGGGTAGTTGTGGTTGTAGCCCCTAGGAGCCGCGGTGAAGGAGTTTGGTGGCCTTGCCGCGTAGCTTGACGGTCTTGGTGGAGCCGGGAGCGACGGTGGGGTGTTAGGAACCTACACACGGCGCTTAGAAGGAGCTGACATAGCTGAAGAGCTTGCTGCATTGCGGCTGTGTTTCTTGGACTCCTCAAACACTTGCCTACTTGCTGTGAAATTTGGGTATAAGTGGACAGTAGGAGAAGGGAAGAAAATCAGGTTTTGGAAAGACAACCAGTTTGGAACTTTCCCTCTAGCAATTCAATTTTAGACTTTGTACACTCTTTGCAATGAATAGTGCCAACCATTGCCCAGGTCGGGGATGGTCAGCAACTTAAGCTAACTTTTAGAGAAAAATGTTCCCTATACTTATGGAACAATTGTACATTTTGGAATCCATGTGCAAAGTGCAAAAAATATTCTTGAATTTTATAAAAATATATTGTTGATCGATTGTTGGGGGTTGCCGGTGTGGGGCGGCTCTCCCAAACGGCGGCATTTTGGACACTGGCCCCAAAGTTACTACGATGCACTTGCCAACCAACCAATGGGGTGCCGTTCATAAGTAGAAAGTGGGCCTTCCGTCTGGAGCTTTAGTCCCGACCGTGTTTGGGACCGAGACTAATATGAGCATTAGTCCCAGTTCAACGGCTAGGACACCGCACGGGCACGACCATCTTTAGTCCCGGATTAAACGGGACCTTTAGTCCTGATTGAAGATATCAACCGGGACTAAAGGGGTTGCGGCAGACTGTGGCCGATATGAGCCCGTTTAGTCCTGGTTGGTGTCTCCAACCGGGACTAAAGGTCTATCTTTAGTTCCGATTAGAGACAACAACTGGGACTAAAGTCTTTCCTATATCGTCGTCCCTGTCTGGGCCATATTCCATTTAAGCTTTCTCCTCTATTTTCTCCCCGAGCTCGAGTTCATTCCCATTTTTGCCCATGATTTGTCAAGATTTGGCGGGCCCCATCTATCCAAGGGTTCTAAAAGGTTAGCAACTTCATCCTTTCATCTGTCATTGCTACTTTAGCTCATTTCATGCTCTAGAAGTAGAGGAATTTGTGGGTTTTAGTTTGGGAGTAATTATGTGAGAGTTTATTTGATTTAAATGCAATCTGGGCTCAAATTAACTTCCTATTTTGCATATGTGTAGATATGGTTTACTTAGTAATTGATCAAAATGAGTATGAAGTAGAAAGTTTTTAAATCAGTGCATAGTTTTTTATTTTTGCAATAATAATATTTTGTCACTACTCTACTTTGGTTTTAATGTGATGAACTTATATTAATTTGGTCACTGCTCTATTCATGATATTGGGTAATGGTTTTTGATATACTTATATAATGCAGATGAGCCGGCAATGGATGTACGATGACCGATGGGCTGACGAGTTCATGAATGGCCTGCATTATTTTATTGGTGTGGATGAGCCAATCAAGCGAATGGTTTTATGTGTTGTTCATGTGGTGTCTATAAGAATAAGAATGATTACTCTTCCTCAAAAATCCTTCACAGCCACCTGTTTCGGTCGTGTGTGTGAAGACAAAGATACACCAGAAACACGGCAGGACTAGAAACACATGAAAGAACGAGATGGCCTGCATCTAGAATAGTATCAAGGTCCTGCCAACTACGCTCTTACCAAAGAAGAGAAAGAAATCTTTCTTGAAGGCCTAGGCAGTATTAAGGTCCCGTCTGGCTTCTCATCGAATATAAAGGAAATAATAAATATGGCAGAGAAAAAATTCTGAAACCTAAAGTGTCATGACTGCCAGGTGCTTATGACGCAATTGCTTCTGGTTGCATTGAGGGGGGTTCTACCATACAATGTTCGAGTACCCATTGTGAAGGTATGCGCATTCCTCAATGCAATTTCTCAGAAGGTAATCGATCCAGAAATTCTACAAAGGTTAAAGAATGATGTGGTCTAATGTCTTGTCACTTCTGAGTTGGTGTTCGGACCATCCTTCTTTAATATTATGATACACCTCCTAGTTCAGCTAGTCGAAGAGATTACCATTCTCGATCCTGTATTTGTACATAATATGTTCCCCTTTGAGAGGTTCGTGGGAGTCTTAAAGAAATAAGTTCATAACCATGCTAGGCCAAAAGGATGCATCTCCAAGGACTATGGAACAGAGGAGGTCATTGAGTTTTGTGTTGACTTTATTCCTGGCCTGAAGCCGATTGGTGTTCATCAATCGTGACATGAGGGGAGACTGAGTTGAAAAGGCACGCTAGGAAAGAAAGAAATTATAAGTATGAACGAGCATTATTTTACTCAAGCACACTACACAGTTCT
The DNA here is from genome assembly GCA_916181665.1 of Avena sativa. Classification (NCBI taxonomy): domain Eukaryota; kingdom Viridiplantae; phylum Streptophyta; class Magnoliopsida; order Poales; family Poaceae; genus Avena; species Avena sativa. The sequence goes on along the minus strand of OV702292.1, from coordinate 532,517,070 downwards.
ACAAAATTTCACCTTGGTGGCTCCGTATATCGAGAAACACATGAATATTGTATGCTCCAAAAACCTAGGACAGACTGACTCCTGTATTAAACATGCACACATGGCAACTTTCGACGGTTCATTGCAAACACATCTCATGAATAACACCACTATTTGAGATTAGTTGTACTTGTTGGTCAGGTCACTATCTTCGACTATATTGACTTTCAAAGGGTACGAGATAAATGGGAACAAATTTTACACGATTATCCAAGATAAAAAGAGCACCAACCAAAACAGTGGTGTCCGCGTTGATGCAACAAACAACAATGGAAAAAGGACACATATTATGGTTACATAGAGGAGATATGGGAACTTGACTTGGGTCCTTCTTTTAAGGTCCCTTTATTTTGATGCAAATGGGTCAAGCTGACAGGAGGCAGTATAAAGGTAGACCAGTAGTATGGAATGATAATAGTGGATCTCAACAACCTTGGGTATAGAGACAAACCATCTGTCCTAGCCAATTATGTGGCTCATGTTTTCTATGTGAATGACATGTCTACCAAACTGAAAAAAAAGAAAAGATAAGCAAACGAATATAGCATACGATGAGTCAAAGTGCCATATAGTTCTTTCATAGAAAAGAAACACCATGGGAGTAGAGTACAAGACAGACATATCATAACATTATAGTAAGCTTGATAAAATTATTCCTTTCACACTGAACACTGATCCAGGGATTCTGTTAAATAATGAAGATGCTCTATGGTTATAGCGCAATCATAAGCAAGGGACATACATGAAGAAACAGTTTTATACCCCAACACTAGATGGGGATGTTGGTGATGTGTAATAATGTATTAAACCTTTTATATAACTATTCTAAAAGTTGTTGAGGAAAATTGGATGACTTTACAGTTTAATAGATGTTAGTTTTTTTTTTTCCAAAGTAACTACCAAAAATAGGGTAGACTGAATTTGTCTTTTTCATGAGGGATGGACAAAAAGGTCTAAGATACCTCGGTTGGGACACTGTCCATGCAAGGTGGCCTAGTATTTTTGAAAAATAGGGTGGTACCATTTTAAAACTTTCATTTGGTGATTGGTTCACAAAACACCGTGTTTTTGACACTCGAAAAATGGAAAATTGCCTTTTGGTGCGACGAAAAGGAAAACTTCCTTCTGCAACATTGTTGCCATCCTAAGATGCACATGTGTGCATAAAATAGGCACATTATCTCAAACTATACCACGATTCTAGCCATAACATTGATTGTTTGGCCTGAAAATAATCAAACCTCGAACATGATTGCTCATTTGTGAGAAGTTTTTTTGACATATTTGCAACATTCCAAGTTTGACATTTTCCCTTATAACTATGTCACATAATATGACAACACACGAATGTTTTACATTGTTTGGATCGTTTTTGAATTTCTTATGCCCGTTTCAAATTATGGTCAAAACGGTGGGCATAAAGATTCTTAGATTGGGGCTGAGCCTCGCTAAAGTGTAGTGGATCTCTGACAAAATAGCATATTTTGAACCTAAAAATGATTTTTCCAAAAAATCATGAGCATCTGATCATGTACCTTTAGTTCAAATCTGACCCACTTCCTCCCGATTCAGCAGGAATTTGTCTTTTTCACGAGGGGTAGAGGGAAAGTTTTAATATACCCCGGTTGGGACATTGTTCATTCAAGGTGTCCTATTAGTTTTTAAAAATGGGTTGGTACCATTTTGAAAATTTCATTTGGTGGTTGCTTCACAAAACACCCCGTTTTGACACACGGAAAATGGAAAATAACCTTTTGGTCCGACGAAAAGGAAAACTTCTTCCTGTAACATTGTTTGCCATACTAAGATGCACATGTATGCACAATATGGGCACATTGCCACAAATATGATGTGATTCTAGCCATAACATTGCTCGTTTGGCCTGAAAACCATGAAACCTCGAACATGATAGCTCATTTCTGAGAATTTGTTTTGAGATATTTTCAATATTCCAATTTGACATTTTTCCTTGCAATTATGTCACAAAATATGACACCATGTGAAGGTTTTACATTGTTTAGATTGTTTTTTAATTTCTTATGCCTGTTTCAAACTATGGTCAAAACGGCGGGCATGAAGTAGCTTGGGGCTAAGCCTCGTTAAACTTACAGTGGATATTTGATGAAATAGCATATTATGAAACTAAAAATGATTTTTCCATAAAATCATTAGCATCAGATCATGTACCTTTAGTTCAAATCTGACCCATTTCCTACCGATTCAGCGGAATTTGTCTTTTTCATGAGGGGTGGACGGAAAGGTTAAAGATATCCCGGTTGGGACATTGTCCATGCAAGGTGGCCTAGTATTTTTTAAAAATGGGGTGGTACCATATTGAAATTTTCATTTGCTGGTTGCTTCACAAAACAGCCCGTTTTTGACACTCGGTAAATGGAAAGTAGTCTCATCTGTGCATCATGTATGCGCTCCAAGTGACTCCTCAGACAAGTGTGTTCCTCCATCTGTATAGAAAGGAACTCTCCAAGCAGCTCGTGCTTCCACATGCGTACATGGCTTATGAACTTCGCTCTCAGCCCACCATCAAATATGGGTCAAGATCACCCATGAGTGGGTGTAGTTCGTTCACCATCTAGTAACGCATTATTACTTGAATAAAAGTGCAAATATCTTGACGAAAATGGCGGTCTGCCCACTCTCATGGGGTCTCATAGTCATCTGGCTCGTCCAAATCCATCGTGAGGCGTATCTAATCTACCACATTATGCTTAGTATGGAGATCATTCAGACGCACTAGCCCTTCAGAGAAGTTAGATCCATCAAGTCTAAACTTTTTAGCAACTACCCACTCAGCAACATCAAAATAACCTTCACGGCGAGCCATCTCTACATTTGGAATTGCAAAAGGTATTTAGACTAAGTTTATAATTATATGAGTTAAAACAAGAACTCCACCAAAAACTCCTATCCCAAAAAGGGTTTTAGTGATTACACGGTCCCTATTCACTACACCGGCCTGATCGTCACGGCCGGCGATATAGTTGCAAAGGTGGAAGCTAAAACATCGATCAGATAATTCATACAAATCGTGCTCGATCTTTTGACCATCCGTGTTCCGAGGCCATATCTATACATGCTAGCTCGCCAACTTAACCTTACGTGGTTTTTGTTGTGCAACATGGCTTACACCCACCATATGTGAACGCGGTTATGTGTGACACTCGATCGTCACGGCATGCCTCATAACAGAGAACTTTCTTCGTGGTGCACACTAAGGGAGAACACCTACATTGGTATTTTGTTTAGGTATCATCTTATTAGGCTACCGTCGAGTATCTAATACTAGCATACTAATAATATGCACAAACAACAAACATTGAATGTAAGCGCGATGCGATATGTTTTTCACGCTGTGATCTCCATCTCGCGTCTCCGAATCCGGCACCAGGGTACCGACACCACATGCACCAGGGTGTCGGTGCCCTCCAGCGTGGTAGTCTGTCATCACCATGATTGTTACTATTACTTAGCAACTGAAAGTAAACTACTTTACCTTGACTACTACCATATCACATCACAATGCCCCTGCAAAACAAACTTAGATGCATCTACTTTATATTTGCATGTTTTATGTGGCTGCTAGGGCTTTCGCACAAGAACTGATTCTTACCTACGAACTTCCACTAGAACGTTGATCAAGTAGTTGTCTATACTACACCCCTTTCGGGGCCCTCCTTTGCAAATGGCATACCAACTAATGCGAGAGAGATAGCCAACCCCCAAAGCCTACGGTACAAGCCGTATGTGAAGCGTGGACCAGTATCGCGAATGAACACGTAAGGTCGGTTGGGGCCGCTTCATCAAGCATTATTGCAGCATACACAATTACACGTGGGAGGGTAACAACTAAAAAATCAACGCCCACACGCTACAACTCGTGTGTTCTACCCGTACTAGCAATACTAAGCAGAGATCTAGCTCTGCTACCACTGTAGAGATTCGTGCATGAAAACAATAAATTTTTCCTACGCCAAGAATCCTAATGCCAGGACCTATCTATTAGTAATGCAGTAATGGGACGGGATTTTCACAAACTTACCCTTGAAGACCGAAAAGCGTTGTCAACGCTCGGGAGAGCGTGGTTGATGTAGTCGCTCCGACACTGACCTCGAGGTCACGTTGAAGTCCTGGAGATCCAATGACTCCCAGTGCCCCAAGTTTTTCACCTCCTAGGGATTTACACACTTACGGTTCCTGGCTATGACTCCCACTCCTCCGATCCAACAACTGTTGCAGAAGTGGACCTTCTGGATCTGAATCCCGCAGCATGACGGTGTTCCACAGTGAAGAGGTCTCCTACTCACGTGTTCCAGACTTGGGACCACAGTCACGGGAGAGCGAGAGAGAGAGAATATCAGTTGGAGGTCTCCCCAAAGAGAGGGAAACTTTTATTGACTATTAGTGTATTTATTTTGTCAAAATACCTCATAATATATAAGGGAACCCCCCCCTCATAGCTAATTAGCTTAGCCATGTGTGACTAAACAAAGGAGAGGGGAGGAGGGGGTTGGCCGCCGTCGCCTTGGGCCTAAGTGGGCCCCACACAGGGTCCCTTGGCCTAGCCGGCCACCCCTATCCCTCTTCCCCTTTGGTCTTTCCCTCCTGAGCCTCTTCCCTATGGAATTAGGTCCAATTAGGTATTTGACCTTTTAATTTTAATTTTATTTTATTAAATAATTATAAATAAATGATTAAATCAATATTTAACATTTACTTACATATTATTCAATCCCCGTGGCTATGGAACTCCTTCGACGTCCACTCCAGACAACCTCCTGGCTTACCGAAACTATTCCGATTTTCTCTTTATCTATTCTTCGGTGATTTTGTCAATACCAAAACGATCTCCGAGCATCATCAAGGCCTTAAGCGTGATACCCCACAGTTAGGGAACACTCCAGACATGGTTGAGACCCCTCTCGTACCAATGATCATCAGCGGGACCTGGATGCCCATGATGACCCCTGTGCATTCCATGAATCTTTTGTCGCTGAACCATGAACGTCGTGTCGTATTCCTTTTGTCTCTTTGATACTTGCATTGTCCGAGATCTGATCAATGACATCACCATGTCATGTTCAATCTCGTTATCGACAAATGCCACTTAACTCGTTTCGACAAGAGATATCCCTGTGATCAAATCACATATTGCGCAGCTATTGGATATAACTTCTCCGAGTGGGCCTGTAGTATCTTTCCATCACGCGGATGGACAAATCACGCTCTTGACGCATAGTGCCTCTATATGTTTCTCCGAGTACCTGAAAACCCCTTTATGATCACTGCTCACGCAAGTGACATTTGATGCTATCTAAGTACTCTCGAGTGATAGTGATTGATATGGCCTCACGGTCTAAGAAATAGGACACTAGATCTTTTCCAATCATCGTAACTTGAACTTCGTGACATGATCGGGTCACGATGCTTATATTGGGTATAGATCATCATCTCATTCTCGTAATGAGGTGACTCCATTGTCAACTAGCATAAATGCCACATGATCAGGAAACCTTAATCATCCGTTGACTAATGAACCAGTGACTAGAGTTTCACTAGGAACTACTGGTTGTTTGTATGTCACACGTGTATTCGTGTTTCCTATCAATACATTTATAGCATGACATAAAACCTTAATCACAAACCTTATGAAATATGATAATAATACAAATTATTATTTGTCTCTAGGGCATATTTCCAACAGAAATAGCATATTGTAAACCTAAAAATGATTTTTTGGATCAGATCATAAACCTTTTGACATGGGTATGATTACTCAAATGCTCATTATTCACCACCCTACATTGGGTAAAGGGCCTGCGGCCCATAAGGATTCCAGATAAATAGCCCAAGAAAGCAACAGACAGAGACTCTTTTGTATTAGGAAAGAAACTATGAACCGACACTATGTTGCTATTGTAATAGGGCGTGTATGAAACCTATCCGCATACAGCTTTGAGACCCGACCTATTATATATAGGGCAGGAGAAGCCCAAGCGAGGGTACCGAAATCTAGAGGACAACTTGTAATAGAGTGTTTTCCCCAATATTCGACGAAAGCATATCCATGCCCACCCACCCATAAATCTACCCGCAAATCAACAGAAGTACAGGAACTTCCCACTACATCTCCAATGGAAATCGAGCCGCAGATCGACGAAGACAACGAAGACGGGCAAGTCGAGAAAAATCAGGGGGATCTTGATGGTCTCTATGACAATCTCTCCTTTGGATCAGACCGACCGTTCACGCCACCACACGAAGCAAGCCAGCTAGTTCAGAACCCAAAGAAAGTAGCAAAAGCATCGACTTTGGGATTCGGATGGCGAAAATTTATCTAGAGCAAAAGCTGATGGACTTCACTGGCTCATCCGATAGTATCTCCATCGGTGAAACGACGACGTTACTAGTCCGTACGCCACTCAGCACCAAGTATGCGTGATCATCGGAGACGCCACGACCCAACAAGACTCCAACGGTAACCCAATTCTTAACCCCGATGATATCCTCTCAAGCCAAAGTGCAGGAAGCAATGAAAACGAAGGAAGTCGAGGAAACGGAGCAGATCTAGAAGCTGACCGAGAAAATAGGGAAGAAGAGCAACCATGTGAAGTTGAGAGGCAAACCCTTGACCTACCAGCAAGTGCCTGGGAAAAAGCAAGATCAGCAATCTCAGGTGTGGTCCCAATGGCAACAGACGCCAACCACGAAGATCTATTGGCATACAGTGCCTTCTTCCCAACAAAAAGAGAGAAATACTCAGGATACAAAGGCAGCTCGACGAAAGGAAGAGAGTATCCAATGAATCTAGCTTACGAAGGGCACCACTAAGCCCCACCCGAGGGTCAAGAAGCATCACAGGAGGGGCATCTCCAAGAAGAGGGACGTCTAGATTAGGAAGTATACCCGAAGAAGAGAGAAGCGGATTAATTCTAGACCTTGATCTCTCGTTTATGTCAATAGATCAAGATGGAAATATCAAAGCAAAGACAACCCAGGGAGCCATCGTGGCCACACACACATACCTAATCACAACACAACCTGCACCCGACGATCCTCGCGCGGCCATTCATTGATCCGCGTTAATGAACCTCGGCTTGGTGGGGGAACTCTCGTGCAAATAAATAAAGGAACCACGAGGCAATTTGACAGGTCCCCTCGCCGTCGCAGCAGCCCTCGACGAGGAGGCTACACCCGACGATCAAGATCGCCACTTCGAGTACAGTTTTCATAACACGAGCCGTGCAACGATGCGAGAAACAATATCACTCAGTGAAGGATCGATCGATCAAGAGAAGAGCGTAACACCCGAGGATATCGTGATGGCAAAAGCAAGGATGAACAAGAATTATGCGGAGCTAGTTGCTTTACCTGATGGGTTCGCAAAACTCCAGTGCCGAAGGATTTTAAGCTACCACAGGATCGACAAAAATACGATGGCCTCCAAGAACCCGAAGCTCGGCTGACAGATTATCTAGCGACTGTCAAATTACAAGGAGGATCCAAGGCCACGACAATGCAAAGCCTGCAGCTCCACCTAACCGGTGCGGCACACTCTTGGCTAAAGCAACTACCAGAAGATTCCATCAGCAGCTGGAATGATCTTGAAGACAAATTCATTAGAAATTTTCAATCCACATTCAAGCGACCCACGACTTTAGAGCAATTACGCGCCTGCAAGCAAAACAGAGTCAATACGAGCCTTCATCCACTGATGGAACATCACCAAAAGTTCGGCTGAAGCGATATCCGACGAAAGGGCGATCGACGCCTTCAATGATGGTCTTCGATGATAGGAATTCATTTAAGAATTAGGACGAACAAAGACAAAAACAATTTCACAACTGATGGAAATAGCCAACCGTTGGGCTGATGGAGAGGATGCAGTACACAACAAAAGGGCCCGTTCACCCGACGAAAGAGACTGGCGTAATAGCGACCGGAGACACCGAACAAATGATGGATACCACACACCCACTTATGTTGCAGCGAGTTTTTCTGGAATGGACAAACTGACGAACTGACGACTACAACAGTGGATATCGCAGCAATAGGGATATCATCAATGAAAGCCAGACGTGACAACGATACCAGCCGATGAACCGAGACCCACCAATGTCAGCAGGACAAATGTTGGAAGGACCCTGCAATATGCACTACTACGTCGACTCCACAGGGAAAAGGCGATCAAACCACCTCCTAAAGGACCGTCGGACATTCCTAAAAATGCAAGAACTATGCAATGCAAACGCAGCCAAAGCAACAAGCAGAAACTACGCCCCTGCACCTGGCACTTTGGCCATTGGAGCTCCACCACCACCGTAGGGACCTCCACCGATGGGACAGCCGCAAAGCACAGTATACCAAGACAACAAATATCCCAGATCAAAGGGAGCAATGTCAATGATCCAGAAGGGGCCACCTTCCAATAGAACACAAAAGCTGATCACTAGGCAAGTAAATTTGGCGGTAACAAAGACACCCCCTACACCAGAGTACCTACATTGGTCAGAGCAAGATATCACTTTCAGCAGAGCTGACCATCCATTGCAGGTCCCTCAGCCAGGCCAGTCAGCACTGATAGTAGAAGCGTAAATTGGCGGGTTCGACATGAGCAAAGTTTTCTTGGATGCAGGAAGCAGCATCAACCTGATTTACGCCAAAACTCTGCGGGCCATGAACTGGTCCATGACGAACCTAACCCCAACCGATACAACTTTCCACGGGATAGTGCCTGGAAAAGCCAAAATTCCATTGGGCAAAGTCCACCTTGACGTTGTTTTCGGGTCAAAAAACAACTTCAGGCGAGAAAAGCTGGAATTCGAAGTTATGGTCTGGCCATCTCAATACCACGTGATCCTGGGGCGACCAACTTTCGCCAGGTTCAAGGGAGTACCTCACTACACATACCTAGTGCTAAAAATGCCAGCCCCCAACGGGGTCATCACAGTCAAAGGCAGCTTCAGCCGCATAGACAGTTGCGATCAAGAGTTCAACAAAATCTCGGAATCTTTCGGGATGGAGGCGAAGCTTGGGGAGCTAAAATTGATAGAGGAGGGGCGGCACACGAAGGGAACACCCGCAAGAAGAAAACATTGGAAAATCAAGAAGGCAACAGCCTCGCAAAAAGCAACGTATGCGGCCTCCAATAATGGTCCCGCATAAGAAGATCCCCAAGGACAGAAGCTGAAGTTCCTTCAGGAAACCCCTCTTTAGATGCACTCTATATTCAATAAAGGCTAATGGCCAGGCGATCATGCCATCGCAATGTACTCCCACCCATTATTATCAATAAATAAAGAAAGTATTCGGCAACATCAAACTTCTATGGCACACGAACATCCATTCATCGGATCCTCCAACAAGAGAACACATCATACAATCAAAATCTCGTATAAAATATACGACCTTTTTAACAAGTATAAAGTAGCTTTACACAAAGTACAAAAAAGAAGGAAAAAGCCTAATCAGATAGGGAAATTTACAAAAAACTCTTCGTCTTCCTCCAAACACTTTCGAATAATCCTAATGGCAGGTCTACGAGCGGCGGCATAATGAGGCACCATATCAATGAGGCCACCATCGGACGGACAAGGTAGCCACGAAGATACATCGTCCAAATCCAGCGTTGGATGATGCACATGCACCCAAGAGAGCGCGAGTTTAGCACCCACCACAAGTTGAAGCTTCACAAAGTGATGCATCTTTTCACCCTGTTGAAACTTCGCAATCAAGTCCACTAAGGTTTGAGGCTGGGGATCCCGAGGAGACATGGCATTATAAGTAATAGCTAGAGATCTGTGGCAGCACTCGACAAATTGCTCCAACTCTGATAGGTGATCCTGAAGCAATGCTACTGTATAGGCGCGTCGGTGATTAGTCCAAAAGTCCGTTTCAGAACTTTGGGAGGCAGCCATAAGAGCTTGCATTCGTTTGCGCAGACGCTAGGTCTCATTCCTCTCGCACAATTGAATGCCTAGAAGTTAGATAGACAAAAACATCAAAATTCCCGCAAGTCGGAAAAGGCAACCGAAAAAAGGGGAGAAGCAGAAAGAAGATGAATACTTACACAACAGCCTCTCGTTTGCTCTGGTGATTTCTTCCAAGAAGAAAGCCTCGTGATTGAGGGCTTAGCATGTTTTTGATTGGGATACATCCACCATTGATTGAATAACCCGAAGTTTTCCTTCAAGTTTTTTCACTTGTTCTATCTTTTCATCATACAATAGTGGGTCCACCGTACGCACGCTGGTGGAACTGTTTGCGCCTACTACAGTGGAAGGTGGAACAACATCCGACAATTGTGCGGGTCCAGAAGGAGACGAAGAATCATTCAAGATCTAACAAGACAAAAGATATACGGAACACTCAGCATACAAAAGCAAGCACACAGGCATATATTCAAAGGTTGCTTTCTTGTAAAAAGAAGCAAAGGGAGGCTGGATAAGGTCAAGATTCGTTACAATAAAGGGAGACACAATAAACTATTACAAAATAAATCCTACGAGGCTACATCCTTCAAAGACAAGGTGGTAGAAGGGGCACTAGGCACAGTAGCAGTAGCAGCCGAAGAAGGAGCACCCGCTGCGGTAAGAGCAGCTGAGGAAGGGGCAGCCGTTTTCCCTGAACCCGAGACCAGACCCAGGAGCAGCCGAGAATATTTTCTGGCTCTTTTAATATGCGGATTTAGATCAATTGCTTTGCCACTGGAGGAGACCGGGACAGAGGAGCTAACCTTCTCCCAGTCGACCTTCTCGCCATGCGCCATCGCCAGAGCCATCGAAGTTTCGGCACCGCTCCTTGATTGCGTCAGACTATAACCAACAAGGGGCTCAGGATCAACACCAAAAATGGCGACAAGATCATTCAGGTCCTTCGGCACATCCGTGGTTGGAAATACTTCGGCATGGAGTTTCTTGAAAGCGCAACACGAACGGACAAGAAGATTGCGCCCATGAACGTTGTTAGCTTCCAAAGTGCTAACAACATCCGATAAAGGATCAACCTTCTTGTTGTCATCCAGCGTTAGACTCTGGCCAGTCAGCTCTACGCAAGCAAAAGAGAAGAAGAGGTTGACAATCAAAAGAAAGAAACAAAAAAACAACAGGAAAGGAACGCACAAATCGAAACTTACGGGTCAGCGAGTTATTCAGGGCCTCCAGGCGCTGCCGCATATTTGCATCTCGAGCAGCGACTTGCTTGGTCACTTCATCAGCATCAGCTTTCGCCCTCTGATTGGCCTCTTCGGCAGCTCGGAGCCTGTTTTCCAGCTCATCAGCGCACTTTATCACCTCATCACAGATAAACGCAGATTATTTGGCAGCGGCTGCAGAAGCAAAACAGAATAAGGAGGATGAACATGATTACAAGGAAATTACAAAAGCAGTCAGCACATACCTTTCAGCTCTTCGGCATCATCACGGATCCTTATAAAGCGGGTGGCCATACCGACCATCTCATGCATCAAAGGCTGAGTAAAGGAAAAACACAGGAAAAAGGATGTCAAGGCAGAGTAAAAGTATAGGGAAGGAGAAAGTGCAGCGTCGAAAGTAACTTACATATTTCATGTCGACATCAACGGGTTCTTCAGATATCACCATCCCTTTACCCGCCATTTTTCTTCTTTTCTACGGCGGCGGCTTGGATGAAGCAGCAACATCTTGCTGGACCTCTTTCTCCACAGGAGAAAAAAAATTATCTTTCGGCTCCGCCGATGGCGGAGGGGTCTTCTTTGTGGAGCAGCCCACAGATGTGGGAAGAGGAGAAGCAGGAAGATCTTCATCATCACTACAAACAACACGACCAAGAGCAAAGCATCAGCAGTGAAAACACTCGGTGAAAACAGAAAAAGGAGAAAGGAAATACTTACGAAGACACATCTTATGCAAGACAAAACAAGTTCATCCGGGAAGGAGCAGCTGCGATCAGACAAGTACCAAAGGGCTTGGAAGCAGTCGAGTCATCTGAATCCTCGACGGTTTCCAACACACAAGGGTTCTTCCTCTTTTCACCGGCACGCTCCACGCGGAAGTCCCCGGAGTCAGCCAAAGGAGGAGATTGCGTCTTTGACGAAGAGTTAGATGCAGAAATATCCCCCTCCTCATCTACGACAGTCCTAGTCATAGGAAGATTGTCGGATGCAGAGGGGTGAACTGGGGGCTCACCACTTCCGGGAAGGGGAGGAAGTGAGCTCAGGTGATCAAAATCCTACAAAGAGCGGAAGAATTGAAATATGTACCTATAAACAAAAGACAAGAAAGAAACGGAAGGATAAGGAAACATACCTCGAGAAGCCGTTTCTTCTTGCCAAAGGGCTCTACAAGGCAAGTCGAAGGAACTGGGGTTTTTGCAGTTAAAGTCGTAAAGCTCCGGACTCTCTTCTCATACACCTTAAGGGAGAGGTCTTCCGAGGAAATTCTCATCGGATCCTTCTTAACGATATATGCCCACATACCGGACAACTAGGCCTGAAGCAGCTGGACACGGATCTGCAAAAAATATGCCAGGACTTGAAGACCCGACAATTCTTTGCCAATTTCTTGCCGCATTTTGGAAATACAATCAACGAAGGGCTGGATTTTGGCCATTTCTTCAGCAGAGGGATGCTGATCCGAGGAGTCGAGTTTACGACAGACTTTTTTTAGGTTCAAAGGGGCTAACCCGAAAGGTTGGCCTTCGAGTGGCTGGTCCTTGACATAGAACCACTTAGACATCCAACCTTGGACAGAATCTGTGAGTTTGAAGTCTAAGTAATCAACATCAGAGCGGACAGAAAAAATGGCGCCACCAACATCATGGACAATGGTGTCAGTGGCGTTGCAGCGAACATAGAAGAAGTATTTCCAAAGGCCCCAATGGGGATGAATCCCAAGGAAACACTCGCAAAAAGTGACAAAACAAGCTACATGGAGGATGGAATTGGGCGTGAGCTGATAAAGTTGCACGCCATAAACAAAGAGAAGGCCTCAGAGAAATTCATGGACAGGGAGAGAAAGACCGCGGAAGAGGAAGGAGAGGAACATTACCCTCCAGCCAGGCTCAGGGATGGGAGCAACTTTGTCGCCGGGGAGCTTGAAGGAGCCCTCCGTCAGAATGCCGGAGTTCCACGCCTCGCAGAGCTCTCGCGTTGTGCACTTAGTACGAGCCCACCCGACGGCCCTCTTCCTTGTGGCCTGATGTGCTCGTCGTTCGACGTAGAGCTCGTTGGGAACCCCAAGAGGAAGGTATGATGAGCACAGCAGCAAGTTTTCCCTCAGTTATGAAACAAAGGTTTAATCGAACCAGTAGGAGCAAGGAAACACCCAAAAGGTGTTACTAGCTGAGCTTTGGCAGGGCGCACTACCGGTGCTAGTAGCAACGTGGAGACCTGCACAACACAACCACAGAACTTTGTCCCCAACTTGCGATGAGGTTGTCAATCTAACTGTGTTTTGCGGAAAACAAAGGATTAAACGTATCGAATGGAAAGAAGTAAAAGTTTGCAGAAAGTAAACACAAAGCAGTAAACAGTTGTAGATTGTATGTAAAGAGAAAGGACCGGGATCCATAGTTCACTAGAGGTGGCTCTCCTTAGATAGATAACATGCTGGGTAAACAAATTACAGCGGGGCAATTGACAAACACCGAGAAAGCAATACATGCATATACTAATCATCTTGACTCCTTTGAGACTTGATTGGGCATTACAACATAATACATAGACCGCCATCCAACTGCATCTATGACTAATAATCCACCTTCAGGTTATCATCCGAACCCCCTCCGGTATTAAGTTGCAAGCAACAGATTAATGCTTTACGAACTGCGTGTAAAGTAAACAATACGATTGTTCTATGAACAAAGGATTGTTGTTTTCTCCCTAGTAGCAACAGCACATCTAGTACCTTAGAGATTTCTGTCACTTCCCAAGATTACCAGAGGCATGAACCCACTATCGAGCATAAATACTAACTCTTGGAGTTGCTAGCATCTACTTGGCCAAGATAGCTACTAACAACGGAAAGCATGCAAGATCACAAATAACAAAGACATGATAGAATCAATAACCAATCTGAAATAGCATCTCAATATCCATCGGATCCCCGCAAACACAACATGTATGAATACAAATAGATGATCTTGATCATGAAAAGAGCTCACAAGATCTAAACATGAAAGCACAAAGGAGGAGAACCAGCCATCTAGCTACTACATGGATCCGTAGTCCAAGGATGAACTACTCACACATCACACCGGATGCTTGCATGGTGATGAAGAAGGCCTCCAGGGTGAATTCCCCTCTCCGGCAGGGTGCCGGGAAGAGCTTCAGATCCCTCCCGATCTAGGGATGGAGATGACGGCGACTACAGACTCTTTCGTGGATTTTTGATCGGGTACCTAGGGTTTTCGTCCCGAGGGCAATATATAGGCGGAAAGAGAGGCCGAGGGGGTGCCTGGGCTGGCCACACCATCCCCTGGCGCGGGCCATGCCTGGCCGCGCAGCCAGGTGGTGTGGCCGCCCTCTGGCCCTTCTCCGTCTCGTATTCTTGCACTTGATCCCTTTCGGAAAAATAGGCACTTTGGCTTTTGTCCTGTCCAATTCTGAGAATATTCATTTTCTGACTTTCCTGGAACCAAAAACAGCAGAAAACAGGCAGCTGGCACTATGGCTCTTGTTAATAGGTTAGTCCAAGAAATCATATGAAAAGTACTCCAAAGTTGGAAAAAAACACAAGAAAGTGGATAAAACCAAGCATGGAACATCAAAAATTATAGATACATTTGCAATGTATCAACATCCCCAAGCTTAACTCCTGCTCGTCCTCGAGTAGGTAAGTGATAAAAAGAAAGAATAATTTTTGAGGTGACATGCACCATCAAAGACTTGATCAAAGTATTTGTACAACATTCAAAGTTGGGATCATAGTACTTCAATCATAACATTAAAGACAAAGTTCTAGCAATAAGCAAAGAAACTATGATGCAACATGTAAAGGCACAAACAAAAGATTCATGAATAATAATGCTTTGAAAGACGTTTGTTTGTTTCACATAAAGAAAACATAGCATAATAGTATTCAGCGTGTCCCTCAATAGAGTAGCAAATATAAATGCATAGGACACCTTCAGAGTTCATAAGAGTGACTAGATACAATAGTTTAAAACAAGCAATATCAAGTTATGCATCAATCAACTAGTCTTGGGACAATGCACATAGAACTAAGAGTGGCCACTATGCTCTCAAAGTAGGTGCATAAAGATAGAAGGTGGAGACTCAATATAATGGTGGAAGAAAGGCCTTTTGTATAAAAGGAAGTAGGGATTCAAGTCTCATAAAGAGCTTCCAAAAATTATGGTACTTATAGCTTTCAGCTCTCATTGCCCCTATCATAAGAATCTTGAAGTGATTAAGGTTAAAGTGAACAAACTATGGTGTACATGCTTGATGAAGTATAAGTCAGAAATCTCATGTCCCTTGTATACGAGGGCCGCTCATCATGCTACTCAAGTTTAGTCACCGGTAAGTTCTTGTCATCGTAAGTACATGTGTATCATTGAGAACCGCCAACGGGGTACCCCTTGCCCGATGATACGGAAGAATCCCCATATCAAAATGACAAGGCAAGCACACAACGAGCATTTCAGCATTCTTCTTTTTTTACCATGGGAATATGGTGCTTTTTTCTCTCTTTCCTCTTTTCATAGTAACTCTTTTTTTCCTTTTCTCTTTTTTTCTCAATATAGGACTCTTTTTTTATAAGAAGAATGCTTCATAGACAGCTCATTATGGTTACGCTGCAGGTTTCCACCATGTCAGCATGGATTAGACCAGTGGCCCAGGTGTTTCTCTAACACATATACATAACTCCATGGACTTACAAGCTCCCTTTCATTTCACACCGATGACATCCATGTACAAAAGAGCATGATATCGACTAGGTACAAGTACCAAGTGCAATGTTGAAAGCGTTCCCCATGAAAGCATGGTTCTGCTAATTCCCAACAAATAAGTGCAAGCATATACAACATAGACGACACAATGGTTCAAGTTTATTAAGGGCAAGTAAAGTAAAGTGTGCCATCAAGTTTGTGAGAGCTTTAATCACTAGTTTTCTCATAACAAGTTTAATTTGGAAGGTAAACAAAAGCATGAATATACTTGGAATAGCTTAAGCTAGTAGGTAGGTATGGTGGACTCTTTGGAATAACTTGGTTTAGGGAGTTGGATGCATGAGTGGAACTCATACTTGGTTGTGGAGGCTAGCAAAAGACTGGGAGCGACAAACTAAGAGAGCAATAATGGCCATAATCATGCAGAGCGACAAAACAACATTGATCAAAGCATAAAGTGATACTACAAGTTGAAAACTAAAGTATCATAAAGGCTATGGTGACTTGAGATAGTCATAACATGGTGTGATCATGTGACAAGTCAACCCAAATAAAGCATCAAAGGAGAATACCACTATACTATGCTTTAATGTGCTAAAACAACGCATGATTCATCCAAGGCACATTAAGCAATCTCAATTGTTTATAACAACTCATGCTACAGCAAAGGATACTAAGCATAAAGCCAAAACAATATCAAGCATGGGATGACAAAGCATAGGCCACGGTCAAAAACGAGCTCTTTTTACCACATAAGCATGAACTTTCCTACTCTTTTCCAAACCAAACCAAACTATTTGCAAACCAATGTATGAAAGAGGGGGTCCAACCAATTTATTCAGAAAACTAAGCAAACCAAGCAAACTAAAAACCAAAACAAAAAACAAAAAAGAAGACGCTCCAAGAAAAACACAATTGTGCATGAAACAATAAAAATGAAGCGTTTGGAAGAAACCTGAGATTTTTATTGATGAAGAAAGGGATGCCTTGGGCATCCCCAAGCTTTGACGCTTGTACTTCTTGGATATTTCTTGGGGTGACACGCGTGGCATCCCCAAGCTTGAGCTTGAGTTCATCCTTCATCTCATTACTCATTCCTTCCATACACCTGAAAATTTTCCTTCATACAAAACTTCACACAATCTTTATTAGCAACATTAGTGCACTCAAGATAAATAAGTCTTAAGGTTCAGTTCTAACACCAAATAAACTTCCATTAGAACACTAGATACTGTAGCACTTCCCTAAAAAAGCTCAATCCCCCAAAAGAACTCAAGAAGGAACCAACAAGAAGCAAATGCAGAAAATGGCAGAAATCTGTCAAAACAGACCAGAAGGTGAAGACGAATTTTTCGAAGACCTTCTTTTGCTCAAATCAAAAAGTGTTGAACTAACGAAAGTTAGATAACAACCTGGGGCAGAAGCACAAAACATTACAGCTCAATCCGACATACAGAGCTCTCTCACGAATTTTTACGGTGAAGCACAAAAATCTGTTTCGGGACAGCAACTTTCCCAATCATTACTTCACTCTCATTAGAGGTTACTCTTGGCACAAAAAGCAAATTAAAAGGATAAGGAGAGGTTATTACTGAAGTAATAACTTCCAAGACTCATCTAAAACTTTTGGGTTATCTCCCAATAAGTACTTTTCTTTAACGCCTTTAAGTTAGGCATGAGAAGCAAAGAAAGAATCAAGTGTTCTCAAGTGAAGAAGCATTAAGACCAAATTTTGTTTTCATAGGAGAAGCAAAAGAAATCTTTTCTCTCTTTTTAGGGAAGTGTTCTCTACCTTTCTTGAGTGGGAGTTGATATTTAATGGTGCCTTCTTTCATATCAATGATGGCACCAACAGTTATAAGAAAAGGTCTTCCCAAAGTAATAGGACAAGAAGCATTGTATTCAACATCCAAAACATAGAAATCAACGGGGACATGGGCATTGTTAACCATAATAAGAACATCATTAAGACTCCCCATGAGTTTCATTTTAGCATTATCATCAAGTGGGACATTCAAATAACAATCTTCAAGAGGAGGCAAATCAAGCATATCATAAATCTTTCTAGGCATAATAGAAACACTACTATCAAGATTACATAAAGCTTTGAAATCAAAGTCATTCACTTTCATATTAATGATGGGTTCCCAACCATCTTCTTGTTTTATAGGAATAGAAGCTTTATGTTTCATCTTTTCTTCTTTAATCTTTATGAGAGCATCAGTAATGCGTTTTGTAAAGGCCATGTTCATAGCACTAGCATTAGGACTTTTAGCAAGCTTTTGTAGGAACTTAATAACTTCAGAGATATTGCAACCATCAAGATCAAAATCAACTTTATCATGTAAAGTAGTAGAACTATTACTAGCCTCAACACTAGTGGTGGTGATGGTAGAAACACTAATGTTTCTAGCAATTCCATCTTCTCTTTCCCACTTAGCATGTAATTCAGCTAATAGTCTAACATTTTCATCAATTCTTACTTGTATGGTATTAGTAGCTGCAAAGAGATTATCATTAGTTTCAGGTTTAGCAGCCATTTTATTCAAAGAAGATTGAGTTTCAGCCAAAGATGCCATATTTCTTTCAGCATTAGGGAGTTTTTCCTCAATAGTTTTGTTGAAAGCAGTTTGTTTACTAATAAACTCTTTAAGCATAACTTCAAGTTCAGAGGGACCACTCTTATTATTGTCATAAGAATTTCCATAAGCATTACCATTGTTGAGAGGATATGGCTTATAATTGTTGTTACCAAAATTGTTCCTATAAGCATTATTACCATAAGCATTGTTGCCAAAGCTGTTATTTCTTATGAAGTTCACATCAACTTGCTCTTCTTGAGCAACCAAAGAGGCTAAAGGAACATTATTTTGATCAATATGGGCTTTCCCATTAACAAGCATAAACATAATAATATCAATTTTATCACTCAAGGAGGATGTTTCCTCAACAGAATTTACCTTCCTACCTTGTGGAGCTCTCTCAGTATGCCATTCAGAATAATTAACCATCATATTGTCCAGAAGCTTAGTTGCAGCACCCAAAGTGATGGTCATAAAGGTACCTCCAGCAGCAGAATTCAATAGGTTCCTTGAAGAATAGTTCAATCCTGCATAAAAAATTTGGATGATCATCCAAGTAGTCAGTCCATGAGTGGGACAATTCTTTACCAAAGATTTCATTCTTTACCAAGCTTGAGCAACATGCTCATTATCATTATTTCACTTCTCATGGATATAATCTTAGCAGGAGGATAATATTTTCCAATAAAAGCATCTTTGCACTTAGTCCAAGAATCAATACTATTCTTAGTTAAGGAATTCAACCACTCTTTAGCTTTTCCTCTCAAAGAGAAAGGAAACAATTTCAGTTTAATAATATCACCATCTACATCCCTATTCTTTTGCATCTCACAAAGTTCAACAAAGTTATTTAGATGGGAAGCAACATCTTCATTACCAATACCAGAAAATTGTTCTCTCATAACAAGATTGAGCAAAGCAGGTTTTATCTCAAAGAAAGTATTTTCAGCCATAGGCGCAGCAATAGGTGTGCTCATAAAATCATTGTTGTTGGTGCTAGTGAAGTCACACAATTTCGTGTTTTCAAGAGTAGTCATTTTTTTGGGTTTTCAAATAAGAAAGCAAACTGGTAAAACTATTTTTTTGTGTGTTTGAAGAACAAAACAAGCAAACAAAGCAAAAAGAAACTAAGCAAAACAAAAACAACAAAGTAAAGAGATTGGTTATGAGGGACTCCCCTTGTGAAGATGTCCTTGACTCCCCAGCAATGGCGCCAGAAAAGATCTTGATGTGCTCGTCGTTCGACGTAGAGCTCGTCGGGAACCCCAAGAGGAAGGTATGATGAGCACGGCAGCAAGTTTTCCCTCAGTTATGAAACCAAGGTTTAATCGAACCAGTAGGAGCAAGGAAACACCCCAAAGGTGTTACTAGCTGAGCTTTGGCATGGCGCACTACCGGTGCTAGTAGCAACGTGGAGACCTGCACAACACAACCACAGAACTTTGTCCCCAACTTGCGATGAGGTTGTCAATCTCACCATGTTTTGCGGAAAACAAAGGATTAAACGTATCGAATGGAAAGAAGTAAAAGTTTGCAGAAAGTAAACACAAAGCAGTAAACAGTTGTAGATTGTATGTAAAGAGAAAGGACCGGGATCCATAGTTCACTAGAGGTGGCCCTCCTTAGATAGATAACATGCTGGGTAAACAAATTACAGCGGGGCAATTGATAAACACCGAGAAAGCAATACATGCATATACTAATCATCTTGACTCCTTTGAGACTTGATTGGGCATTACAACATAATACATAGACCGCCGTCCAACTGCATCTATGACTAATAATCCACCTTCAGGTTATCATCCGACCCCCCTCTAGTATTAAGTTGCAAGCAACAGATTATTGCTTTACGAACTGCGTGTAAAGTAAACAATACGATTGTTCTATGACCAAAGGATTGTTGTTTTCTCCCTAGTAGCAACAGCACATCTAGTACCTTAGAGATTTTTGTCACTTCCCCGGATTACCAGAGGCATGAACCCACTATCGAGCATAAATACTAACTCTTGGAGTTGCTAGCATCTACTTGGCCAAGATAGCTACTAACAACGGAAAGCATGCAAGATCAAAAATAACAAAGACATGATAGAATCAATAATCAATCTGAAATAGCATCTCAATATCCATCAGATCCCCGCAAACACAACATGTATGAATACAAATAGATGATCTTGATCATGAACGGAGCTTACAGGATCTAAACATGAAAGCACAAAGAAGGAGAACTAGCCATCTAGCTACTATATGGATCCGTAGTCCAAGGATGAACTACTCACGCATCACACCGGAGGCTTGCATGGTGATGAAGAAGGCCTCCAGGGTGAATTCCCCTCTTCGGCAGGATGCCGAGAAGAGCTTCAGATCCTTCCCGATCTAGGGATGGAGATGACGGCGGCTACAGACTCTTTCGTGGATTTTTGATCGGGTACCTAGGGTTTTCTTCCCGAGGGCAATATATAGGCGGAAAGAGAGGCCGAGGGGGTGCCTGGGCTGGCCACACCACCCCCTGGCGTGGGCCAGGCCTGGTCGCGCGTTCACGTGGTGTGGCCGCCTTCTGGCCCTTCTCCGTCTCATATTCTGGCACTTGATCCCTTCCGGAAAAATAGGCACTTTGGCTTTTGTCCCGTCCAATTCCGAGAATATTCATTTTCTGACTTTCCTGGAACCAAAAACAGCAGAAAACAGGCAGCTGACACTATGGCTCTTGTTAATAGGTTAGTCCAAAAAATCATATGAAAAGTACACCAAAGTTGGAACAAAACACAAGAAAGTAAATAAAACCAAGAATGGAACATCAAAAATTATAGATACATTTGCAATATATCATGGCCTTCGCGGCGACAGTGGAAGTCCCAGAGGTTTTGTTTTTGCCCATGGCGGTGGAGCAGAGAAAGCAAGGCACGGAAATCACAGTTCGCAAGGAGCAAGAGCGCAAGATGGAAGAAGGAGAAGAGGGAGGCTGGGTGAAACAGTAAAAAGCGTATCCTTCCCCTTATAAAGAGCAGCAACACAAAGACCTAACAGTTTAATGCAAAATCAAAATGATAGAGGATTGCGCGATGACGATACGTGTTTACAAATGTCTCGATAAGGGGAAAATAAAAGAAGTTATGATTGCGGTAAAAACAGAGACCAAACGCGTGATGCCTCGATTCTCGTGCAGCGAGAGAATGTGTAGTCAAGAATCTCCGCTAAAAACGCCATCACGCGTCATCATTACTGCGCATCGGCCCACGTTTGACACGTCTCGTCATGGCGTGTTTTTTCTGAAAACTAACAATATCAGATACGTCATCACTAATGTCACAAAAAGCACTATAACGAAAATTGCGGCTTTCTCGGGGTAGGACCCGAAGAAAATCAATTGGAGTCGAAGTAAATTCCTCCAGAAGAAGATTTGAGACTACACTCGAAATATTCAACATTACGACTGTAGTCTCGGGGGCTACTCCTATCGGGAGGACTGGTCGTGCACCAACAAACATTATAGAAACATGACGCATTTTTTGGAGCCTATGTCTTGATATATATCTAAAACATAGCCTCGTGGGCTACTCCTATCAGGAGCGCTGGCGTGCACCTGATAACGAAAAATAACGAAGCATCCGACGATAAATACTCCTATCGGGAGCAGGACATGGAAAATAAAATAAAACTCTCGGATCACGCACAGACACGGGAAAAAATCCGAATATCGTGTTCAGAAACATGAAGGTAAGACCCCGGGACTTGTCCTGTGTGGCCTGGTAATCACACAAGAATGCGCTCTGCCAGTAAAAATTTGTATCAACGATACGATGAAAAATTCCGACGGACGCGTTGGGTACCCGATAAAAATAAAAAACTGGAATTCATTATTCGGTAAGACTTCAGCGGCTCGAACTGAATTACACCAGTTACAAATTCTGGATTCAAGCCTGGGGACTTGAGTTTGATGTAGGACAACCTTGTTTTTTCTCAGGAGCAATTAACTGATTTCCAATCCGTCGAAAACATCAGACGCGTTGTGCCAAAATCCCTAAAAAAAATAAAAATCAAACAAGATAAGAAAAAA
Organism: Avena sativa; assembly: GCA_916181665.1. Classification (NCBI taxonomy): domain Eukaryota; kingdom Viridiplantae; phylum Streptophyta; class Magnoliopsida; order Poales; family Poaceae; genus Avena; species Avena sativa. Next base: position 532,494,510 of record OV702292.1, on the reverse strand, counting down.
AGGAAAGAAAACTTTGAGATTCAACCAGAATACTGCGGATTCAGGTAGAATCTCGGGAGGCTACTAACACGGGTATGATTACTCGAATGCTCATTATTCACCACTAGGGGTGGAGACAGGAGGGGGGGGGGGCGAGAAGGGGTTAGACCCCTCCTAACGATCAGCCCCCCTCAACAAATCGGTGTAGATGCATGTACCAATACGGTAGTATATGCGTACAAATGAGCATGGGGACTTTCTTAGTTAGTGTATTCAGCCTTTCTCAAAAAAAAAAAGTTAGCGTATTCAGCCATGAAAAAAAGAAATTAGTATATTCAGCCCAAGCCTAACTCATTAGTCGTGGTGCTCTTGCTCCGTAATGTATTGAAGCCCAAAACGAGCCCATGCTTTTATTTTAGGCCATCGCGTGGTAAACTGCCTCCTATCCTTTGTTTTAGCTAGACCTAGCGCCAAATTCTCAAAAAAAAATACTAGACCTAGCGCCATCTGCTATCGTTTAGATTGATAGGCTGGATTGTAGTTCAGCTTCTTCCGCCGCTCGCTCGCGATGCTGTCGCCTTGCTAGCTAGATCGCTATCTCTGACAATCCTACGATGATGCGGACGATCGGCGTGCCAGAGTCTGTCCTCCTCAAACACTTGAATAAAAGGTACTACCACATATCGATTAGTTTCTTGTCAAGGGATTGGATAACCTAGTCTAATTGATTGGTTCACCTTTCATTTGCATGAGACAACTGATTAATTTACCTTTGATGGAGATAACTTATTTGATAAAAAATGCTTAGTATATTAGAAATAGTTTGCTATGAAGGCCCGCTTCAATAAAATTATCAATTTATTCGATGAACTCCGCAGTAGTAATGAACTTCATCTAATATAAATTATGCATTTTTTTTGTATTGCCCCAACATATATCTCGATGATGTGGTGAGACTTAATACATTATGAAATATTTCTTCATACTTTTCTACTAAAACAAAATACACTCACTTAGGTGCATCTTCCAAAAAAATCTTTTATAATACTTAGGTATCATTTTCATCATTATCGCAAAAAAAAGGTATCATTTTCATCTTTGCCCCCTATGTTCGAATCCTGGCTCCGCCCCTGTTCACCACCCTACATTGGATAAATGGCCTGTGAACCATAAGGATTCCAGATAAACAGTCCAAGAAAGCAACCGACAGAGTTTTGTATTAGAAAAGAAACTATGAACCGACACTATGTTGGTATTGTAATAGCGCGTGTATGAAACCTATCCGCATACAACTTTGAGACCCGATCTATTATATATTGGCCAGGAGAAGCCCAGGCGAGGGTACTGAAATCTAGAGGACAACTTGTAATAGAGTGTTTTCCCTAATATTCAGGCGACTTTGTCTTCATTATTTTCCCGACATCCGACAAAATCCCCAGCGTTCTCTTTTCTGTGAAACCCCAAGTCCATCACCATGAGCATTGTCGAGGTTACCCCTCATCACCTTTAGTTCAAATCTGACCCACTTTCTACCGATTTCGTAGAAATCTGTCTTTTTCATGAGGGGTGGACGGAAAGGTTTAAGATACTCCGGTTGGGACATTGTCCATACAAGGTGGCCTAGTATTTTTGAAAATGGGGTGGTACCATTTTGAAATTTTAGTTTGTTGGTTGCTTCACAAAACACCCCATTTTTAACACTCGGAAAATGGAAAATATGCTATATGAAAGTATATATAATATGTTTATGTTTTACTTAATATATATTCAACACAAATGTGTAATATTTTAGTTTAGATAGATAGATCTTATTTTTCTGCAAATTTTGATATATTATTTGTATTTTTCAAAATTAGAATAATTTAGTTATGATTTTTTAAGGATTAATGTGGCAAAAAAGGGGTGGATGGAATTACAACAACCCATTTAGTCTCGGGAGGTACCACGAACCGGGACTAAAGGTGTGCCTCGTGCGCGTATTTTTGCGGTCGGCCAAAAATATTTTTAGTCCTGGGCAGTACCACGAACCGGGACTAAAGGTTAGATGTTTAGTCCCGGTTCAGGACCTTTAGTCCCGGTCCGTGATACCGTCCGGGACTAAAAGGATCGTGATACATAACCCACGACCCTTTCGCTCTCTCTCGCCGTCGTTTGCTCAACCGAACCATACCCTCGTCAGACCCTGACCCTCGCCGTCGCTACGAGCCGCCCGAAGCCCAACCGAGCGCGCCACGAGCGCCGCGTTGCCGCCCCGTTCTCCTTGTCCGTGCACGATCGAATCGGGTCATCGTTCCCGACACCGGCCATAGCCACTCTCCGCCATTTCTTCCCACCTCAGTTCTCGCCGTCGCCTCCTTCAGCACCGTGGTGAGTTGCAGGTCCTTCTAGGACCACTCCTCTATCTCCCTTCCCCGTTGTAGCCCACTCCTGTTGTGATCCCGCAAGCTCCACTGTCGCTCGCCGTACTGCTTTCTCCGGCGGCCATTTAGTAGCGGCGCTAACAGTAGTAGCATCGCTTCGCTTCCGAGGTTCTAACATGCTTCCTTGCACTTGCTGAAACCGCCGGAGTCACCGCCGGCGACCACCGTCCGACGCGCCCCATGCTGATGTTGACGTGGATTCTGCGTGGTGCCTGCGTGGTTGCTACATGGGCTCGATGTGGCGCCTACGTTAACACTGGTCAAGCTTTGCCACTGTGGTAGCCGATGTGGACCTGGGCCCAGTAATCACTGTCTGGGTCTGGATCTGCCTCGGTAAGTAAAGATTAGGTTAGGTCATGATGACGTCAACCTGATACAATAATCCAATTCTAATTATTTCCAGGAATTTAATAAAATGGTTTAACATTGTAAAATCGACAACAAATTCATATTAAGTCAGAAAATATGTATAATATATCAAAATATTCAGAAAAATGAGATCTATATTTTAAAGCTATAGTCATACATTGTTAAACAACTTCAATTAAGAAGTTTAGTAGAATAACAAAGTAACCCCTCACAGGTGTTCCGGGGTTCTTCCTGAATTAGGGTTTGCAACCCTCAGACTCTATTTACAAAGGACAAGCATGCCTTAGGGTTTTATTTCAGTACCATTTTACTTGCCATATCATAATTTTTTCTTGAGCATTGCATCGATGCCATGTGTTGATTGTTTTCCTTCTTTTTCGGTGTTTTATCTTTCTTCTGGATTAGTTAAGGTATGAATGACCGTGGCAGAGACGATGAACATGCATTGTTCGACCTTATAGCCGGTGGAGAAGATGACGGCTCGCAATTTCTGAACGACTCCGGTGACGGAATGGAGCTAGAACCAAGAGACGAAGGGCAAACAAGCAATGATGGCAAAGAAAATGTTGGAGCCTTAACAAAGTCCGACGAGGTATATTAAGCCTCTAGTGATCACTAGATGCATTAATTGATTTGTATATATGTATTAACAAATATTTCTTCTTTTAGCCCTCCGGATCGAGCCAATCAACTAAGACAACGAGGCCCGACCAAAAACTTGGCCGATCATCAAAGGTTCACGATTGACGAAGTCGCTATGATGGCGAATAGATTGATCCCAAAGCGAATCATACATTTATTTATAAATCAATGTGGAGTTATTGTGAGGGACGGCATCGCGTTCACCACTCGAGAATAGAATAAGCCAAAGGTAGATCGAGTTAGTTATGTCGAACAAAGATCCAAAGATTTTCTTTGGGCTACACTCTTGTCACATTTCAACCTACCGCCAAATCTCACAGAGTGAAATCTGTCGAAAGTCAAGGAGTAGGTTCTTAAGAAGATGACCACACAGTTTCAAACCTTCAAGAAAATATTATACAATGACTATATCAAGAAAAAAAATCCAACATTCAGGAGACCACTAGAGAAGATAAAAAATCACTTGGACGCATTTGTGGAGTACGAGACATTGTCTGAAGCTCTACAAAGGTCAGAAAAAATAAGGCAAATGTTGCGAAAAAAGAAATATCATCATGTTGTGGGGACAGGTGGCTACAAGAGTGTCGTGCCTAAGTGGGGACAAACTAAGGACGCTCTGATTGCTAAAGGGATCACTCCAGCTATATCGAATCAGCCCGAGAGGTCCAAGTAGTGGTTTTACAGGCATGGGAATCGTTGGACCCACAAATAGGGTAGTGTATTATTGGAAAGAAACAAATTGGAAAAGCCTCCGAAGAACTTGTCAAAGCAATAATCAATGTTCGAGAGGGAATGTTCCAGCCAGAGAGAGAGAATGACGAGCTAACACACGCCCTCGGGAATCCTGAACATGAAGGACGAACACGAGGCAAAGGCACCATTCTGTGGAGGACTGGGTTTTCCGAGTGGAATGACAGTTATATTAGCCATCAGAGAAAAAAAGAAATAGGAGACAGACCGGTTCCAAAAAATAGAAAGAAAGAACGAGGAATTGGAACGCATATTAATGCGATAGCAGGAGCTACTGTATGCAATTAGCCAGCAAAGGGCATCTCAGTGGCAGCAAGATCCTACATTTGATAGTTGCGGCCCATCTCAGCGGAAAAGCAGCGTGGCTTTCACGGGTGTCCGAGCTAATGATGCACTGATGGATGACGCACCGATGGATCGCTACCCCGTGGATGATATCACGGAGAGGGAAAATTGTGAGCTACATCAGTCAATGAAAAACATATCCATGAAGGTGGCATATGGCTTTGCTTTACCTTCTGAACCTAGAGCATGCTTTCATGGTTGTCAGATTCCAGCTGGTTATGCTCGTGTCAGGGTGGATGAAGTTCTGAAGGGATATCTGACACTGGAGCTTGACATCCCTGCAGGTGACGGGGATATGACACTAGGAGAAGTCACACATGCTATCATTCTATGGAAAAAGGAAACATTGTATTTACAAACTCGGCGCTAAGGCCACCGACTCCTCCGAGTAGCAATCCACCTCTAAGTCCACCCCTCCCCGAGAGGGACACCAACGTGAGTCTATCTCGATCTCCAGCGCATCCGCCCACTCCGCCCACTAAGTCCTAGGTGCAAAAGCGGAAAACCACCGCTCCGTCGACTAGTACTACTTGGAAGAAAGCAGGTACAATGAAGAAAGCCAAGTAGGCTCATGCCAAGTTAGCTTATGAAATGACTAATGAGGAATGCAAAACGATGTGGCTGCCGAAGTGAAAAACCATTTTGCATCAGTACAACCCAGCTAAAGGAGAACATACCTACAAAAACCGTTCCACATCTGTGGACATCCTTAGTGACCATCATCACATTTGGATAATATGCCATCAGACTATGACCCCTGTATTAAGAAGTCATATAACGAACAAATGCAGCCGACGATAAGTAGTGCAAGTGGGAAAAAAGTTCCGTAGCTCGGAGAACATGAAATACAATCAACCCCCCCCCCCTCAAGGTGTTTCTCGATAAGGAATTATACAATGACATTCCAGATCAGTGTTGCTCAATTTATAGGCGGCGCAAATATCCTCAAGGCTAATCTAGCATGGAAAATTTCCCCGGGCAACCTCTAGTCAGACCTGAGCAGGTCCCGCATCTACCAACACAAATGCGTAAATTGTATGAGTGGTACATAGAAGTCATAAAGGAAGGGCGAACCATGCTCATCGTGGCAGTTAAGAAAGAACATTACTTCTTTGAATACCAGATATGTATTGAGCTTGAAGAATTGTTTCGGTTATACAATCAAGACATCCTCGACAAATCTATCATCAGTTGCTACTGTCTATAAGTGATTTATTTCTGTAATTTAAGTCTGTCTCTAGCTCAGCTCGTTCATTGCCTTTAATTATTCTCACTATATTCTTTTGTATGCTATTATACATAATGAAGATAATCGAATGCAAAAAAGTGAGAATCTATGATATTGGATTCATTGACCCATATATCGTTAATTTTGTTACGATACGATACCACGCCAAGGACACAGAGGCTAACTTGCTTAGGTTTTAAAGGAAAAAATTCAGAACAGAAATACTGTTTCCTTACAACTTCAAGTGAGTGTTACTATCTTGTATACATTCTATTTTGCTTACTCGATGTTAAGTGTAATTGATGAGTTATGCATGTATACGTATATAAATATGCGCAACTTTCACTAGATTCTGCTAATCATTCAGGTTGACGCAGAAAATTGATATCATAGACTCATTACATAAATCCCCTGAGGACTACATCAACCTGGTTTTAATGCTGCAAAGGTAATTTCAATCATTATCGCACTATATCAGCCTCGTTCGTTCATTTCTTGATACCAAGTAATTAATAACTCTTTTATTTATTTTCTTTGCCGGGCAGGTGTTGGAAACGATTAATCAAAGATGGTGTCGGTGAATGGAAAAAGGAGCTGTGTTTTCGACGGATCTAGCTAAGTAGTACTAGCTAGGTCTGTGCATCTCTTTAATTCTACTTTCAATATCATTACCATTTTTGATTATCATTTGATTGAATTCTATTCTCGTAAAGTGCTTGAGGCGGGAACATGAGACTAATTTATGTGCATATTACGTTTGCGAGTTCATTCACATAACGATCAGTGAGCGGTGCAGAGATCTAAGATAATTTCAAGTATGTAAGCACTATTCATAATTTTATTTTATTACCATCAATTGTATTGAGTTTTATTCATAAGTTTTTTATTTGATATATATACACAACTCCTATATTCATACTGATCCTCTTCTTTAGAAATCGAAGATATGCAGGAGCAGCTCCTACCAAAGAACCGCCTATGAGTAATTCAAAAGGAATTGATGGGATTTTTGCTTACGGAGGTCATATCTGAAACCGGAGAATAGCTAATGTCTCCATGTAATTAAATAGATATATATATATACCAAATCGTGTATTTATATATATCGACGCGGATTTGCTACACACAGGCGTAGCTGTGCATAGGCAGAGCACCGTTGGATTTAGGGATCAAATGTATGCAACCTCTAGATGGAAGTGGGGTGGAACATGGCTGAGATAACGGTGTTAGTTTTGTGCATGCATGCAAGAATCTAGGGTTTGTAATGGGATTCCAATTTAGCACACTGTTTTGACTACAAAACAACACTTATTTTGGTATGTGCTTGGTGGCCGCATGCATCCATGAGAATACGAAGAAAACGAAACAAAGGTTGTTTTGTTTATTGCGGCAGCCATAGGTATGGAAGCAAAACAAAGCTTGTTTTGATTATGGTTGCTTCTTTCTACTATTTTTTGGCGGGAGAGAATTAATTCTCGCGCGGTCCTGTTGGGTCTTTTTGTGTTTTCGTGCGCGCTACATGCTACTATACTGCTCTATAAAAAATAGTTAGCCGACGACAGCGGCGTGCACGACGACGAATGAAGTAGAACAAAGAAAGCAATCGCCGATTCCACCTTGTTTATCCAATGATCAAGGAAATTTGATGAAAGAATGAATAAGTGATGCTATGCCTTGCAGCTCGTAAAACAAGAGATAAAAATGAAAAGAAGTTGTTGTCTATATGCAGTAGCTAGTGCCCTTGTTTTGGGTTGTTGCTACTATAACTAAAGCAACCAAACCACCAAAATCCGAGAAGCTTAGTTTTGTGCATGCATGCAAGAATCTAGGGTTTGGCATGGGTTCCAATTTAGCACACTGTTTTGATTGCAAAAGTTTTAGCATCTAAAATGAGAAGGGATTGAGAACAAGGATTAAAACAGGTTTTGCATGCAAAAGCTTTAGACTATGTGCCATGCAAACGAGTGCCATAACAAAAGGTTGTTTTGGTATGTGGCCGCATGCATCCATGAGAATACGAAGAAAACGAAACAAAAGTTGTTTCGGCAGCCATAGCTATAGGAGCAAAACAACGCTGGTTTAGGGTGGCTACTTTCTGCGGTCCATCAACTAACGGAGCTAACAGCCGAACTAAATGATACACCGTTTTGGCTATGAAAATCTGTGCTCTCTATATCAAAAGTGGAGAGAATCAACGGTGGATAGGCTATGCGCAGCTACGCCCGTGTGTAGCTGGTTATTTTACATATATATGTAAGAGAAATTATATTATATATATGTATCAACGTGTACAATATGTAGTAGTGTAGAATATGTATACGAAAATTTGTTTGAAATGGAAACACAAAATAAAAATAAAAACATAAAATGAAAAATAATTGAATAAAAAACAGAAAATAAAAAAGAATTAAATAGAAAACGCAAAATCTTTAGTCCCGAGTCAAAACTAAAGTTTTCCGGCCAAGCGTCCGACCGCAGCCACGTGAAGCCTTTTAGTTCCTCTAGCCCTATCAATCGACCGCAGCCATGTGCCTTTAGTTTCGGTTTGTGCCCAAACGAAACTAAGGACAGGGTCTGTCCTCGATTTTATAGTTCCGGTTCGGATAATCAGTACTAGAGCCCGTTCGACAGGGTCTAGAGGCCCTTCTTCTAATAGTGGTTGGAGATGCTGTAGGTCACCTGGACAAAAAGAAAGAGCAAGTATGAGATGAACGTGCAACTTGTTTTTTTTTGAACGGGAAGTGCAAACCGCCGTGTCACCTGTCACGGACGGACGGACGGATGGACGCGCCACGCTTTGGCTTTGGGCTTTTCCCGCAAACGGCAACATTGCAAGCCCGTGACTGAGCCGCGGTGACCCGCAAGACTTGCCGGAATCGGCAATGCGGGAGGCTGCCCGCGCCGACCGGGGCAGCAGACGAGGCGGGCGCTTTTGATCCAACCAATCCTCTCCCAGTTTCCCCCAAAAAAGTGTAAATGTGTAGGCATGGTGACTCGATCATTCCGGAGAAGGAAATTCTCAACTTCATTTATTTTGTGAATCTGCATCCATCCGGAAATCTTGATGTTAAAGTCGTCAAGTGCATGGTCCTTGCTACTGTATTTGGGGGTGTTCTCTCTCTGTATTTATGATCAAGTCACTCAAAAGATGTTTGTTTTTTTAGTTTACCTGTAATCCTGTGGCATCTCCAGATTAGGATTCATGATTATATTCAGATGCTTCTGTACCCATCACCTCAGTGTTCTGTAAACTACTATACTACTTCTTAGGCTCAACCAGTTAAAGTACAACGAGTATTAGACAGCGGCATTCCATTTACGTATGCATACTCGTAGCAAGCATCAGGTAACGGTACCGAATGACTGAAACTTGATTACTTGCGTGTATATACCCACTGCACAATGTCCTATGGTGGTGGTGACATACTTCACTTGTGATTTGTTAAGCTGGAGTGAGCTAATTCAGCGTTACGAGGACACCACCAACGCCCAGCTCCAGGGGACAGATCATCATCATGATCAGGTTAATAAGCCAACACATGTACTACACTACATACAGGTGTAAACTCAAAATTAGATGCATGCATGATAGCATTATGACTGAATAATAAGAGGCGGTTCTGATTCTTGTGTGCAGAAGATGCTCGTGGAGATGGCAGGGCTGAGGCCTGAGCGTGATCGTCTCGAGGCCAGCCTGAGGAGGCAGACCGGAGAAGACCTGCCATCCGGGGCTACCTGGGAGGAGCTTGGTAATCTGGATCAGCAGCTCGAGTTGACGCTGGGCAAAGTCCGTGAAATGAAGGTTTTTATTATATATGCACAGCAAAATTCCTGCACAAAATTCAGTGCTCAGAACTTGAGTAAAACCGCATGAGTTTCTTTTGCGTGTTTGCAGGATAAACTAGTGAAGCACCAGTTGGATGAATCACGCCGCAAGGTAGTACCTAACTGTAATGAGTATCGCAAACAAAATAAATCGAGATGTAAACAGAGTAAAAAATGCGTGAATGATTTCTGCTTTCGTTTGTTCATGCAGGTGCACATCTTGGAGGACCAGAACAGCTTCCTTCGCCACATGGTAATATATACTCCCGTTGCTGCATCTCTGCTGGTACTCTAATATAATGTACTCCGGCTTCCTGAATGTGTTCCGGCGTGTTTAGATGAACGGACAGCATCGTGCTGCCGCGGAGGCGTCGGTGGTGGCCACGGAGACGGAGGGCATGATGACGGCGACGCTGCCGTTCGGTGGCTTCTTCCGGGAGGTGGAGGAGGGCTTGTCGACGTTGCTGCAGCTGTGGCCGCACTTCTCTGACGTGCAAGGCTTCGGCCTGCAGCCCAGCCTGCGGCTGTGCTGAAGGTCGTGCGTCTGAACACATTATTAGTAATCTATATGTTGCTTTTTGGTGATCAATCTGCTTCCTGACTCCTGTGGCACATTGTCCTGTTGGTAATCTGCAGGTTGAGATGATAGTCTGACGGAAGGGGGGCACAAGTTATTAATTATTCCCTAGTTAATGTATCGCTAAAACTAACTATCAGCTCAGTATAGTTGAAGGGGCAAGGACACGGCGTACGTTCATAGGCCGTAACTGTTGAGTGTTGACATTCAGATGCCATTCCGTTTTTGTACGTAATTTCCTTGATGGGTTTCATGGAGGATTCCCACTATATATTTGGTCATATGAATTTACGGTAGTGTTTCCTTGTTAACATCATCTATGTCATTGCTGATATATCTGTCGTGTACAAATGAGCACCATGGATGGTGCCCTGCTGGCGGCGAGCTGCTCCTCGTTTATGAGCTGATGCCCAACGGCAGTCTCGACACTCGTCTATACGACGATGACAACATACTGTTAGCAAATAATCACTTGGACACCGGAAGGGTGTCGTGTGCGTGTGTGTCCCATATAGCAGACCGAGTAGAAGTAGGTTTCCACCACCGACTTTGATTAGACCGATTAGACCTGCGTGTCTAGCTGGGTATTTATATACCATGTAAGTACCTTGTAAAACTAACGTGAAAATCAATCAAAAGAGTAAACAGGAGCGATACGCCCCTGTGGCCATCTCGTAGGGAGCTAGCTCAAGAAGGATCGATCGCTGGTTAGCTAGCTTGCCGATCATTGTTGGCTAGTTCTTGTACGTGCGCATACTCGCAGGATCATCGTCGTCACGCCGGACTGCACTCGGCGATCGGGGTTGGGTCAACAATTGGTATCAGAGCCTCGTGGAGAATCTCCTAGTAACGGGAGGTCATGACGAACCAGGTGGGCGAGTACTCCGATGCGGCCGCGGGTGCACCGGTGTCATCGCAGTACCTGCGGTACAACCGCGGCAACTACACGGTGTGGGCGACTCAGATGGAGTGGGCGATGGAGTCCAACGATATCTGGGAGGCTGTTGATCCCGGCGGCGACGAGTACAAGAAGGGGCGTCGAAGTACCGCAAGGACCGGCAGGCACTCACGGCCATCGGCTCGGTGATGCCGGCGGACGTGATGCAGCAGCTGATCTCGAAGAAATCTGCAAAGGAGGCGTGGGAGGCGCTCAAGACGCTAAATCTTGGGCACGAGCGCGTCCGCGATGCGACCCTACAAACCTTGCAGAAGAAGTACGATAATCTGGAGATGGGAGGAGACGAGACGTTGGACGCGTTTGCCTCGAGGGTAGCCACCTTGGTCAATGGGATTCGCGCACTCGACGAGAAGCTCGATGAGATCTCGATCGTTAGGCGCTTCCTTCGCGCGGTGCCGCCGCGTTACTTGTCCGTTGTGTCGGCAATCGAGCAATGTGTTGATCTCAAGACTCTCACAGTGGATGATCTGGTCGGACGGTTGAAGGCGCACGACGAGCGAATGAAGATCACCTGCGGCGACGCGAAAGTTGATGAGCACCTCATGCTTACGCGTGCCTAGTGGCAGGCAATGGTCGCCAAGGAGAGGGGCGATAAAGCATCTGGCAGCGGCGAAGCCTCTCGCCCGGCGAAGAAGTCGGACAACAAGTCGAAGAAGCCAAAGAAGAAATTCGACAAGAAGAATCTTCGCTGCCATAATTGCAATCAGCTCGGCCACTTCAAATCGGAGTGTCCCAATCCTTCAAAGGAGAAGGCTCTCATGGCGAAGGAAGGAGATGATGGACCGATGATGCTCATGGTCGAAGCTTGCGAGTTAATGACCACCAAGGAATCAACTCCTTAGGAGTCCGCTATGGAGATCGTCACGCTCATGGAAGAGAAGGTCTTCCTGCGGAGGATGCAGACGGCTCGTGACGTTTGGTACCTCGACACAGGCGCTAGCAACCACATGACCGGCGACAAGGCCCAGTTTTCTGAGTTAAACCTCATGGTGAGAGGCTCCGTTCGATTCGGCGATGGGTCGAAGGTGGAGATTGCAGGGCGAGCCACTGTCCTGTTTGAGTTGAAGGATGGAGGTCACAAGGTACTCACTGATGTGTACTATATTTCCAAGTTAAAGACCAACATCATCAGTCTTGGTCAGCTCGCAGAACGTGGATGCAAGATCGTGTTGGAGGACGAGTTCCTGTGGGGATATGACCGCCAAAGGCAACTCATCATGGAGGTGGTGAGGTCAAAGAATAGACTCTACATCCTCAATCTGGATCGGGCGGATCTAGTATGCTTGATGACAAGCATGGAAGACTCGGCGTGGAAGTGGCACGCGCGCTACGGACATCTAAATTTCCAAGCTCTACGACAACTTGGACAGAAGGAGATGGTGCGTGGCTTACCGTGTGTCAATCACGTTGAGCAACTGTGCGACGGTTGTCTCATTGGGAAACAAAGGCGACCCCGTTTTCAAGGGAGGGACAATATCGAGCAAGCAAGGTTCTTGAGTTGGTCCATGGAGACTTGTGTGGACCGATCACGCCGGCGACCCACGCTGGGAACAAGTACTTCTTGCTCATCATCGACGACTTCAGTAGATACATGTGGCTTGTGTTGCTGAAGACGAAGGATCAAGCTTTGCAAGCCTTCAGGATCGTGAAGATGGCGGCTGAAGTAGAGGCCCAAGGCCAAATTGAAGGCCCTCCATACCGATCGGGGGGGGGGGGGGGGGGGTGAGTTCATCTCCAATGAATTCAAGGCCTTTTGTGAAGGTAATGGGATCCGGCGGTATCTCACCGCACCATATTCACCGCAGCAAAACGATGTTGTGAAAATAAGGAACCAAACCGTGGTGGCCATGGCACGCAGCATGATGAAGAGCAAAGGCATGACAGGCAGGTTTTGGGGCGAGGCAGATAGTACAACTGTCTATTTGCTGAACAGGGCGCCAACTAAAAGTGTAGTTTGTATGACGCCGTACGAATCATGGTACAGACACAAGCCCTCGGTTGATCATCTTCGCACTTTCGGATGTGTGGCCCATGTGAAGACGGTGTCCGGGCATACAACCAAGTTGGCGGATAGAAGCACTCCAATGGTCATGATCGGCTATGAAGCCAGTACGAAGGCATATCGCGCGTACAATCTGGTGAACAAAAAATTGGTGGTTACACGCGATGTACTCTTCGAGAAAAAGAAGTCATAGAAATGGGGATCCGCGGAACCGGTATAGCTGTGATATATTTACTGTTGTTTACCGTGATTGTTAGCATGCATATGATCAATCTAGAACCAGCGCGGATGTGACGGACGCCGATGCATATTCTCCTACATGTACGGAAGCTAGCTCAGCTGAGGCGACACGTACTACTGGACCTCGGGACGCTGCAACGTCGCCTGGGCGCGAGTCGGATTGTTGGCTTTGTACGTGATTCAGCAGGAGCCTGGTATGGCTTGCATGGGAGCCCAGACGTGAGCAACAGCTCACGTACTGCACATTGAGCATCACAAGGAAGCCCTGCAAGGGGTCCATCTCATCCGGAAGTTGACCAAGGCTTAGCACGAGCGCTTGGAGGCGGAAGTTGACCAAGGCTACTACAGCAGATCGTGTGGCAAGTACTTCAATCGGCTCCGGCGTCTCCGACGGTGCAGGAACCAAGGGGACGGTCACCTACTCACGGAGAAACTGTGAGATGTTTTGGAGTTGTATCCACCGGAGGCTCTTCGCGGGCACGGACGAGGTAGAGGTCGGTGTTTACTCACCGAGGAGCCGACGAAATTCGAGGACGCTAATACGGAGGAGTGTTGGCGTTGTGCTATGGATGATGAATTGGGATCGATCAAAGACAACGATACATGGGAGCTTGTCGATCTACCCAATGATCATAAGGCCATAGGGCTCAAGTGGGTGTACAAGATCAAGAAGGATGCCGAAGGAAAGTTGGTGAAACACAAAGTTCGGCTAGTGGCCAAAGGATACGTGCAAGAGCAAGGTGTGGATTTGAAGAAGTGTTCGCTCCCGTCGCAAGGATGGAATCGGTGAGATTACTTATCGCTCTCGCGGCTCAAGAATCTTAGAAATTGCATCACATGGATGTGAAATCCGCGTTTTTGAATGGGGAGTTAGAAGAAGTTTATGTGAAGCAACCACTGGGCTACATCAAGGAGGGTGAAGAACACAAGGTTTTGAAGCTACACAAGGCGTTGTACGGGCTACGACAAGCCCCTCGGGCGTGGAACATCAAGCTTGATCGTACATTGATCTCTCTCGGATTCAAGAAGAGCCCACTGGAGCATGCGATGTATAAGCGAGGTAAAGGAAGGGATCATCTACTAGTTGGCATCTATGTTGATGATCTATTGATAACTAGAGCGGATGAGAAGGAGATTGCAAAGTTCAAGCTATAGATGAAGGAGTTATTCAAGATGAGTGATCTAGGCTTGTTGAGCTACTACCTTGGGATCGAGGTACATCAAAAGCTGGGTGAGATCACGCTATGCCAATAGGCATATGCAAAGAAGATACTCGAGAAGTGTGGCATGGAAGAGTGCAATCCAACTCATGTTCCGATGGAACCTCGTCTTAAACTGAGCAAAAGGAGTGAAGCACCCGCGGTTGATGCAACGGAGTATAGGAGTGTGGTCGGAAGTTTGAGGTATCTCATTAACACAAGACCGGACTTGGCCTATTCTGTTGGCTATGTGAGTCGCTTCATGGAAGCACCCACAGCGGAGCATTGGATAGCCGTGAAGCATATACTCAGGTATATCAAAGGTACTATAAACTTTGGTATTGTCTACTCGAAAGAGAAGGAGGAGGTGAAGCTACTTGGCTATAGTGATAGTGGCATGGCAGGAGATATTGACGACCGTAAGAGTACATCGGGCGTGGCATATTTCTTGGGGAGAAGCATAGTAAGTTGGCTATCACAAAAGCAGAAAGTGGTGGCACAATCATCATGTGAAGCTGAGTATATTGCGGCTACAACTGCGGCGTGTCAAGGTGTGTGGCTAAGGAGTCTACTCGGTGATCTCATCAATCGGGAGGCGGAATGAGTGGTGCTCAATATTGACAACAAGTCTGCAATTTATTTATGCAAGAATCCGGTGCACCATGACAGGAGTAAGCATATTGATACCAAGTATCACTTTATACGGCAATGCATAGAAGAAAGCAAGATTGAAGTCAACTATGTTTGCACCAATGATCAGCTTGCGGATATCCTAATTAAATCTTTGGAACGAGTGAAGTTCGTGGAGATGCGAGGAAGGATCGGCGTTCAAGCTGTGAAGACGGGCACATCGTGCTTAGTGGGGTGATTGTTAGCAAATGATGTGCATAAAACAAACCCTAATAAAAATATTTTGTTTATGAAAATAATTATAAAACATTCCTAGTTTAATATTTGTTTCCCATATTTTGTTAAATGTTTAGTTTTGAGCCAAATATAAAATCATAGTCATATAATTTAGTATTTTTTTTGAAATGGTTTCCTAAAAAGTCCAAACCATCTATTTTGAATTATAGGAAAATTCAACTTTTAATTTTTTTAGTCTATTTCAACATATAAACCTTGTGGGGAAATTACCCTATGGTAATTCAATACCCATTTTAAAAAAATTGTATTTTGATTAAAATTTCATCTGATATTTGAAAGTGTGTTTTACAAAAAAAATGGTTTAGATAATAGGATACTAATCCTATTTTCATTTTGAAAACACTATGTTTATGAAAAGAAAGAAATAAACCATTTGTTTAAAACTAATTGGAGGGGATTTGTTGCTATATTCTTTTACTAAGTTTAATCTACAAAACATATATTTATAAAACCATATTTATAAAATTTAATACCTTTAGTGTTGGAAAATAACATTCCAAAAACCCTAGTTTTGCAAATCCCTATATTTGACATGGGGCATCAAATGCTTAATGGCATTAGGGATATTTTTGTTTGGAATAAAAGATGGTTCTTTAGAGCCTATGAGGTGTGGTATGATTTTATAAAATTATAAAAATTGGAATCACTTAATTTGGAATTATAAAACTAAGTTACAAAAGGAATTATAAAAAAGGGAAAAGAAAAAGATTAAAAAAAGAAAAACAGATGGCTAACTTGGCAGACCCAGCCGACTGGCCCACCCGAAACTCTCCCCTCTCCCCTGCTGAGCCCCTCTCTCTCTCTCTCTCTCTGGCCCAAATGTCCAGTCCACTTTGCCCTTCTCAACAAATCAATGAAAATAAAGAGAGGCGTCGATAGGTGGGACCCCCATAGTCACCCCTAACCTCCCATCCACCCCATCTCGTGCACGACCGTGATGACCTATTGTGGCATTGTAGAGCCTTTGTGGCGTTTCTTGGGAGCCCTCCAATTGAGTTGTGGAGTTTGCCCTAAGCCTTGTATGGGTTCGGTAACCGTCCTCAAGTGTCCCGTAGTGGAACGTGAGTAAGCCTTTGTGGTGAGCTCACGGGAGAATATGGTGAGCCTTTTATGGCGTCGGTGAGTTGCGTGCCTTCACATCTTGGGGTGAGGCCTTGTGTGGCGTTGGGTGAGCATCGAGCCACCACACGTCGAGGTGAGCCATTTGTGACGTTCGAAGTATATTACGTCCCCGCACCTCTCCAACAGAGACGTAGCTTCTTTGAAAGTGCACTTCGGGAAACAAATCTTCGTCTCCGCGTCCATCGGTTATCTCTCAACCGAGCCATTTACTTATGCAATTTATATTGTGATGCCATCGTGCTTGAAGTATTATATCTTGCTATCACTTTGTTGCTTGTCTTGCTTAGCATAGGTTGTTGGTGTACTTAGTTGAACCTAGTGGATATAGATTTTGGCTTGATAAATTAAAAGTTAAGTTTTATTTCATATTTATTAGAGCATAAACTGTAATAATTTTAAAACGCCTATTCACCCGCCCCCACCCCCTCTAGGCGGCGTTCATTTCTCTTTCACTAGGTGATTTTGGTCTCGCAAGGCTCAACCATAGACGATGATCAATGTTCTTCTTCTTGAGATTGCATGCGGAATGCAGCCTGCGCTGGCTCCGGAAGAAGATGATGACGATAATCCATCTTGTGCAATGTGTTCGGAATTTATTAGGTGGAAGGATCATTGATGCAGCCGTTACACAACTCAACATGGAGTTTGGTAACCAGGAGATAGTGTGTGTGATGGTTGTCAGGATATGGTGCGCACACCCTGACCGTAGCCTCAGATTGTCGGGTTTGATTCTTCGTCTCAGCTGACAGAAGGGAGATGACAGTACACCGAACAAGCGATTAAAGCAGCTTGTCGAATCCCAATCTCAGCATCTTGTTTGTGAATATGGAAAACTGAAGAACAGTTGAAGGGTGGTTCATATTTTGAACCCAGAAGGAGCTTGACTTGTCGAGAAGACATAGTCCACAAGGGTAATTTGGTAGCACAGCTGCAGAGGTAACCCCGAAGGAAGTACTCATTTTCAGCTGGAGATACATCTCTACATATACAGTTCAAGGCAGTACTAGTACACAACATAAGACCTTATTATTCCAGGATAACATCTCTCGAACTGACCCAACAGTCTGTATAACATACATAGTCTTGCACACTCTTAATAATAGCTATATAAGGGGTCACAAACTTCGCCGCAGATCATTTCACTCGCTCCTCAGTGGAACTTACTTCCCTATTACTTCTTGTTAATCGTTGACCG
This sequence comes from Avena sativa, assembly GCA_916181665.1. NCBI lineage: Eukaryota > Viridiplantae > Streptophyta > Magnoliopsida > Poales > Poaceae > Avena > Avena sativa. Next base: position 532,476,732 of record OV702292.1, on the reverse strand, counting down.
GTAGCATCTCCAAGTTAAAAGAAACCGTCTCGTTTCTAGGAGAACATCGCAGCGCTATCACTAAATCTCCAGGACATAGTTCATAGGACAACACCAGACAAACCACCTCTCAAGGAGGGCACAGCTGTATGCCACGGATAATTATGGCGCAGGGAAGGATTGGTTAAGGGTTCTAGTTATGGCCCTGATGGTGTTTGGAGTTGTCCTGCAGCAGCCCCCAATAAGCACAGCTCCATCTTTGCACCACTCGCTTACATAAGAAACAAAATCACCATCTGACACGCCAGTAGATTCCTGCACACCAAATGAAGCATATCTTCATTGTTTTGGAGTTCCAGCTCAGGGGTACTAAGCTAAAGGATGGCTTCTGTGTATAGTTTATCAATGGAACGTGAGAAACGGCCCCTTCAAAATGCCACTTGAAGAAAACAAATAAGTTTTTTTTTGCTATTATGTCTTCCACGGAAAAACTACAGTGGTGATGTTTTTATTTTATTTTTGCACAGATCCAATCATTGTGGACATTTATCCATCTTATTTACTTTAGAAAGAGGATCTTTCGTCTCATGGTAGCCTCCTCCAGTCCCCTTACGGAACCTCCATCTTATTTCACATGGTTTCTATCTTAAGCGGAGTGTAAAAATGAAAAACAGAAGTAAACAGAAAATAAGCAAGATTTAGGTATTTGATTGACAGTTTTTTGTGTTAAAAAAAATAAGACCGTTGCTATTAAAAATGCGCATAAGTGCATTGAGATATACTTACCACCCACTCCTTTTTCTCGCCATCATATCTTTCTCCACTGTTGGGATATATCAGAATTGGCTTGTCAGTGACCTGCGGTTATGGAGCAAAACACAGGTAGTCAAACAAACAGTACTGCAGCTGCTCGGCAGTTAAAGTGGTAGAAAATGTCTCTACACTCAAAAACATGGGCGTGCACATTTCACACATCACAGGGAAAGGGTGGAAGCCTAACTTGCATTTGTTCACAACTAAAAGGAAGGGAAGATCCTCATACCTTCCGAATGGTGAGTATCAGGCTATGAATAAATCTTGGAGGCGTGCAGTTTATTCCAACAGCTCCAACCTTTGCACAGGAGTTAGCAATGGTAGCACATTCAATTAGTGAATCTCCACTCACAACATGAACTCCATCTTTTGAGTTGAACGAAAACCATGAAGGTATACTTATATTGCATTCCTCAAGAAGTTCAACATATGCCTAAAAGATCCATCACGAGCAAACCATCAGATATTATTTCACAAGAATGTGCTGTAAAATTTAAGATAGCATATCCCCATTACAAGCAGTAAACTTCAGCATACCTGAGCTTCCAATTTGTTGGGGATTGTTTCGAAAGCGATCAAATCAGGACGCGCCTCTGCAAGAACCTGAAGTCTTCGCCGATGGAAATCTTTCAGGAATTCTAGTGTTCCAGCTTCACCATAATCGCCACTGGTGATAGCCGGAAAACATTAGTATTTTCCAGAAGTAAAATGGAGAAGTATGTGTATGTTAAGTAGTAAAATACCTGTACTCAGAGCCATCGGCAAGATAAGCCCCATAACTTCCTATGGAAGCAGCAACCAGAATAGGACGGTGCATGGGAGTGGATTGATCCGAATGTTGCTTCAGAAACATCTCACGTGCTTCATGTGCAATCTCAACACTCTTTGTTAGTAAATTTTCACTTTGTTCTTTTGAAAATCCCTTGGACTGAAACCCTTGAATGGTAGCCTGGAACATCAAATGTGACTGTCAGTATGTTCATAAATGTCACAGGAACATAAAGAAGGAAATGGCAAAAGCATATCCTGGAACCTGATATGATGCCGTGATTATAATGTTTGCACCTGCTTCTATATAGTCTAAATGGACCTGTTTCAACATATGCAGACCACGATTAGCATGTGTAAATGGACATTTACATGTGAAAGAACAATTTTCTAATGGCTGCAATCGCTATATAACTACAGCAAAAACGGATGTGAATAACTGATAAACACAAGAAAGTAGAAACCCAATAAAGTGAACTGCTATCCAGGTTTGTTCCGATTTTAGTTTCAAGGTTGACCTAATAGTAACTGCATATTTCACTAATAGATTTACAGATCAGTATATGGTTAACATCTGAAATAACCTGGACGCCTGTAGCCAGCATCCACATCTCAGGTCAAACATGATCATGAATCTCAAAAGTTCAGGATTGATTCTAGCACTTGTTCAATGGAAAAGTAAAACCTATCTGTCTAGATCAGACCGGTGCACTTGCCAGGTAAGAAGGAACTAATGGAGCACAGTCGCATGATGTTCGAGATGGTTCAACAAGGCCAGGTAGAGAGTGGCCTGCGACGCCATGCTAAAAATTTCATGTCTAGCATATAGCAAAGACTTAATTATAGTTTCTAATAAGGATCAGCTTCATTCTGGAATACACGGAATAAATTTGGCATGTGGTATAATAAGCTTTGTTCCTGGTTCCAGAATGGTATGAGATTCTGAGCAATTTTGGCAATTGGCAGCCACTTTATTCTGCAACACTAACCCATTGTTTGCACGCTTGTAGATTTCCATCCAGTCCTGCCATGCAGATGCTCAACAAAAATTGCAGCATCAGGGTGCATAGAAGTGGATACATACACACAACTGGAATTTCCTTTTTCTGTCTCTCTTCACCGGCTAAGAGCATGACAAAGAAAGCACAATGAATCCTCCTTTGCCTAAGCTCATGCTAGCATCGCATCAGGTGCTATTGCCATGTTCATGATGCAGCACAAGACTTTATTCTAATGGGGGAACGTGTGTTTTTTTCCAGCATCCCTCAAGAAAGAAAGGAACATTTTCCAACCTCCTTGTAAGCTAGTGACCTATCAATTTCACACTCTTGACTTGTTCAGCTCAGCTTATCGTTAACCTGCTCCCCATCGAAAATAATACTGCTGAATTTTACGGTAAGCAAGAATCATGGCGGACAGGGGCGGACCTGGGCCCCGGGCAGCCTGGGCTACAGCCCGGGTCTTGGCCCAGGTAGTGCTGGTACGTCCTATGTACATTTTCCAAAAATCCCAGACCACAACCAGCGCAGCCCGTGTCTTATCTCCACAATGACCAGGGCTACTCTCACGAGCCCACTAAGCCAGCAAGCTGACCAATCCCTTGGGTGATCCACTAGCGCATCTCCGCGTCCGCGTGGCCGTAAAGGCCGTAACTTACTCGTATTTATTTTGCAGAAAAAAGAGAGCAGATGTTTGTGTTCTAAATCGCGCCCAGCGCCGTCCTATCTCATTGATAGCGCCGTCGAGCGGCCAGACGGAGACGATCTCGACCACGCCAAGGCGCCACCGCCACGTCGTTCGTCCGAGATACTGGCCTGCTGCTGCCGCTGCCCACGCGTTGCCACACCGGTGCCCGACGCTTGCGTTTCATCGTCCGCTAATCTTCTTTCGTTTCTAACTCTTCGATTTCTTGCCTGCTCATTGGTAATTCCCTTGTTTCTAAATTCCCATACAGTGTAAATTTTGAAGAACGGAAGAGTCAATTTCAGTCCCTGAACTAGCACAATTAGGTTTAGCTAACAGTCCTTCAACTAGCACAATTAGATTTAGCTAACTGTGGATTAACGGTTTTTATTTAATCAGCTTGCTTAGAAGATGAAGGAGACAAGGATATCGGAGATTTATTCATCAAGACCGGTATCGTCCTATATTCCATCAGCATCACATATTTCCAAGCATAGAAGATGATAAAATTTTGGATTGTTCCCAAATATGAGGTCACCTAATTGACAATTACAAAGTGAAGTTAGTGGTAAGATAATTTCTTACTAGTACGTGCCTAGATCTCAGGCGCCTGAGCACTACTTATGTCTAAGTCACTGACATCATCCTACTATTTATGCTAATTCTCAGTTGCAAGCTAGTTGCAACTTATAAGATTTGTACTAATTCTTAGTTCGAACCTAGTTACAACTTATTAAATTCTCGGTTAGACCCTAGTTGCAACTCATGTATACCTCTCATATTGCACGAATCACAAGGTAAATCGAATGGTGAAAGAGATGACTGAGATCTAAAAAGTTCTCTGACGCCTGAGAACTAGCAAATCCGTACTATTTATGTACCATGCATTCATCCATACTATTTTATGATTATGTTTTCTTGTTTTTATAGGTTCTGTTAATTATCCTATGATTGATGAGGCAATGATAGGCTGGACGAGAGAAAATCTTTATTTTTTAGGTACCAAGGTTATGCAATGACACCGTCACACTGTCGTGCTTTATTTTGTGCTTTCCTTATTATTGTTTTTCATGTCAAAACGCGTTTAATGCATTTGTAGTGTGCTTTGGCTGATAAATTGTGTGATTTTCCGGAGATGAGAAATTAGTATTTTTTTTCTTAGCTTTCCGGCTTTCAAATTAGCCCCGCTCTTGCACAAATCCTGGGTCCGCCACTGATGGCGGACATGACCATTTCTACTCCAATCAATGTTCCAAATTGTCTAAACAACACAAGAGAAAAATCAAAATGCTAGAAAAAACTGGCTGATCCTAAGAAGAGTATATGTCAAAAAATTATCGCGGAACTTGCAAGGGCAAGGTGGTAGTGACTAGTGTGCAGAGTAGTATGATGTCGAGTGGGAATACTCCAAAGAAATTTGGCTTTGTTCCTGATTCCTGAATGGTATGAGGTTCTGGGCAAACTTGACAGCTGGCACACACTTTATTCTGCAACACTAAAACCATCTTTTGCAGGATTAAAGCTTTCTATCCAAGTTCTGTCCTGCAGATGCTTATAAAAAATTATAGCATCGCAGGTCCTAGAAGTGGATACACACAAAAACAAAAGTGGATTTTCCTTTCCTTTTCTTCACCAGACAAAAGCATGACAAAGAAAGAAAAAGGAATCCTCCTTGGCCGAAGCCCATGCTAGCATCGCATCAGGTGCTATTGCCCTGTTCATGATGCGGCACACAACCTTATTTTAATGGGGGCCCGTGGGGTATTTTTCCAGCATCCCTGGAGAAAGAAAGGAAAATTTTCCAACCTCGTTGTAAGCTTGTGACAATTGATTTCATATTGTTGACTTGTTAAGCTGAGCTGACTCTTAATTGTTCCCCACCAAAATTAATCGCATACTGCTAAATTTCAGTAACCGAGCCTCATCATGAATCATGGCGAACGCCTCCATCCCATCAAAATGCTAGAGAGAAGCTGACTAATCCTGAGAAGAGTAAAAGACAAACAAACAGAAAATCTCCGTACGAACTGGCAAGGCCAAGGTGGTGGTGTGGCGGCTTGCCTTGCGGATGAGGTGCGGGGAGGAGAGGATGCACTTGGCGCTCCAGAGCGGGTCGTTGAGGTCGGCTCCGTGGGCCTCCAGCTCCGTGGCGAGCCCGCCGTCCAGCACCAGCCTGCCGCCGCCGGCCTCCACCCAGCGCCGCACCGCCGCGCCCGCCGCCCCCTCCTCCGCGGCGCCGACACCTCCGCTCTTGACCACCATCTCGGCTCTCCTGCTCCTGCTGCTACAGTGCAGTGTACTAGGTTTGAGATTTGAGGGGTGGGGGATTTTGGAATTTTTTTGCTTGCGGCGTTGGGCAAGATTTATAGGTGGGAGAAGGGAGGGAGGGAGAAGAGAACCTCAGCAGCAGAGATGAGTCACGAGTGGGTTCAGCCGATGCTGACGCGGCAAAAGGGTTTTTGGGTCCTATGTAACCCTATCTATCTACACTAGCCTCTTCTGTCCTAGGTAACATGGCACGTGATTTTGTTTGTCATCGTCGTTTAACTTGTTTTGGCGCTGAAGATTTGGTGCATATATGCCACAAGTGAATGTTTTCGAAACAAATTCAAAAGTCATACTCCCTCTGTCTATAAAATAAGTGACTTGAATTTATTTATATTCGTATGTTATATAGAAAGTAGACATGTTTTAATGTATAAATGTGAATTTACATAAAGTTAAGTCACTTGTTTATGGATGGAGTAAGTATTAATAATGCATACCACAAAAGTGTAAACTATTAAATTAAATTAATATTTCCTCCGTCCAAAAGTAGATTCGTAATTTATCTAGATTCGCATATATCTGTACGCATTTTATTGTATAGATACATACGGATTTATTTCGGAAAAAAAGATACATATGAATCTAGATAAATCGGCGACATCCTTTTCTAAACAGGAGAGTGTGTAATTTGAGCTACATAAAATGATAAAATTATGGATCTGAATATCACATTTTCAAATCTTCAAAAATTCAGATCTTGTTACTTTTGTGTAGCCCATAATAAATAAATTTTGCATGATTGTAGTACTATATATATCACTGACAAAATTCAGGAGTTTTTTTAAAATTTATAAATATTATTTTTAAATTTATAAGTATAAAGTGATCATTGATGCTCGTGTGCCAGAAGAGCTTTCCGTTGGTTCAGGCCCTGTTTAACCCACACACCCCACACACACACACACACACACAAAAAGACAATCAAAACAAATGGATAGACATTTTAGATTCTTCTTACGTAAAGAAAAAGCAAGAGTATACCTTATTTCGGGCGGAATTCTTTATAGAGTTTTGCTTTTGTGGGGTTGTAGAACAATCTTAAGGCATGTTTGATTCGTTGGATAAGAAAAACGCAGGAACAGAAAAAACACGGGATTAGAGTGTGTTTTTATAAAAAGAATATATTAATATCACGAAGATACCAATTACATCTAATTTTTGCACCAACGGAATGACTACGACATCTAGGATGCACACAACCTGAAAAAGAAAAAGAAGATGAAAGGGAAAAAATGATCTGCCACGGTGATCAACTCCTCGTAGCAGCAGCCCAACAAACCACCGCCAATGACAACATTCGGAATACAGAAAAGTTCTCCAAAAAACGACGCCTCCAAGAAGAAAACAGTGCACACGCGTCATCATTGAGCGAACCAAGATCTTAGGTTTTTACCCTAAAGAAAGTCTGAGCTCTAAAAACAATATCTTTAACAAGATCATTGTCAGACACAACCAATAAATCTTACACCTTAGGTTTTCACCGTAAAAGTCGAGACTCGGCACCCGAGGAGCACCCCCAAACTCGAGTTCCTCCGATGTTGCTGCCCCCACTTGCCAAGGTTGCTCCTGCAAGTCATCAAACACCAGGCTCACAGGTGCCATATCTGAATTGGATTCGAACACCATCCCATGTGAAGCAAAGTCTTCGTCACCTAGAAGACCCCCTTGCCAACACTGATCCTCTAATCTTAGCCACCATGACCTTCTCCACCGTTGTGTACACCATGGAAATCGATATGCTGACATGCCCCATGGTTTCAACATCTAGCGGGAGCTTCATGTCCCACACTCATGAAGCCACGGACGCTGATATGGGCGCGCACGACCGGATTTCATCCTATCAAGATATCAAGGGGTTTCATGCGCCAATCCATGAAGATTGCCGACGAAAGATCTGGAACACGTCGATGGTCGGATTGAACAGGATCAAACACGCATAATTTTGACTTGATGCGAGAAGAAAACTAGGACCGACACCTTCATTCGCAAAATTCGCTGGCCCCCATGCCGCCATTCATCTCCTTTCAGGGACGGTCCTAGAGGTGAGGGAAACCCAGTACGCAGCAGTAGGTTGGCCGGCGTGGCCAAGGCCACAGCCCGACTCCCACACCGCTGGCCCTTGCTAGGCCCCTTCTAGCCCATAGTGTCTTGTCCAGCCAAATCCTATAGGCTTTGGAACCTAAATGAATTTTCTTCAAGTAGCGTCTGAATCACATGAAAAGTAAAGAAACTTTAACATGAGGTTTGAGTGAATAAAATTTTTCTTCCAAAACAAGTTGCAATGCTATCCTAGATTTTTTTTGTAAGGACCTAACCCTACGAATCAAAAATTAGGTTCTTATTATTTCAAAAATCAAACTCGTTGTGGGGGGTTTCCCCTACCGCCGCCTTGTGGCTGGTCTCCTCGGCGACCACTCTGTAACGGATGCGATCTCACAGCCCAGGCCAGCGTCGAGCAAATGCGATCGACCATGAGTATCGGAATTGCTATAGTACCGAACAGGAACTGATAATTAATTTTGTCAAATCAAGGGTTGAAATAAATCCAAACGCATAGTAATCTCCCTCCGTCTCAAAATAGATATCGCAAATTGTGAAAATTTGTGATGAATCTGTATATAGATTCAACCAAATTTTGATAAACCCGCGACATCTATTTTGAGACAGAGAGAGTACCAAAGTTCTGGGAAGTACTTGCGAACCATCATAAAAACGCTTTTTTAATAAACTTAGTACGTACTTTCTCCGTCTGAAAATAAGTAACTTGTATTTGTTTAAATTCATATAAATTACATAGTAAAACACGTCTAGATAAATTATGAATTACATACAAATCTAGTGTGCGGGGTAGTTTTTTTTTCCGGATAAAACCACGTGTGCGGGGGGTAGATTTAACGGCACGAATCCTCGGGAACTCCAATAAATAAACTTCACCGACGGTGACACCACACGCCCATCGTACGTCCTGGTGCCGTAGATAAAACGGCGCTAATTTTTTAAAATAATATTTTTTTATTGAATTTCACAAATAATACACAAAACGGGAAAATTGCAAATATGTGGGTCGCTCGGCCGATCGACAGACGACAGACAGGGATCGTCCGTTGAACGGACGACGGACACGGTTCGTCCGTTGAACAGACGACCGTTTGGTCGACTTTTACCGAACAGCCGACAGCCTTGCCTTCTTTTCCCGAAAAGACGACCGCGCTGCCTTCTTTCTTTCAACAGACGACAGGGCATCACGCTGTCGGCCGACAGGGGTATTTCGTCCGTTCAAGGGACGAAGGTAGGGTTCGTCCGTTGACGGGCCGACGCCACCCAGCATATAAGTCGCCGACCCGTCGTCGCCCTCCACTCCTCTCGCTAGCCAGCCCTCCTCTCTCTCGGTTCCTCCTCTTTCTCACTAGCTCGCTCTCGTTTTCGCCAGTTGCTGCACCGATTTTTAGCCTAGATTTCTATCCAAACTCGCTGCTCTAACATATTAGCAAGCTAGTAGAGTCCTGATCTACTAATGGGATAGCCTGGTATAGTGATTTGAGTCGTTTTGGTGGAGGGATCTGGTGGTGTTCTTGTTGAGCAATGGCCATGGTGGAGGCCGGTGCTGGGACTTGAGGAAGGTGCATGGTGGAGGTGCTGATCCGTTGACCTGAGGCGGCTGCACGGCAGGACTTCACACGCTTCAAGGGTAAACCCTAAGTTCTTGCTAATTGCAGTCATGTGTGTATGTTTATAGGTAGCCTTTGATGGGGTCTGTTAGATGTAAGATATTTGTAGAGTATTATGTGTCAATGTACCTGTTTTTGACTATTTTCGGTATTTTTTAGGTCGAAAATCATGTCAAATAATGTAGTGTTTAGGTTCTTGTATGGTCCTGGTTCCGTCAGAATAAACCAGCACGGAGTTGATTTGAGCGAGTTTAGTTTTATGGATGAAGTGCTTCAGAATCCTAAAACAGTGCCCGTTACTCAGTTGAAGGATTGGTTATGTGTTCGTTTAGGGCTCCCTCCTACCCATACTGTCGGTGTGCATGCTTTATGGACTAAGTCAAGGCAAACCCCTAATTTTTATTTAAGGCCAATAGAAGCGCAACAGAAATGGGTCAAATTTGTGCAAGCTTGCCAGAAAAGAGAAGTTAACCCTAGTCTCTTAGTGTTACCTGTGGCGAAAGAGGCTGGGTATGATCATGGCCAGAGTAGTCAGACCGGTCATGCTGGAGATAGTTATGATCATGGCCAGAGTAGTCAGACTGGTCATGCTGGAGGTAGTTATGATCATGGCCAGAGTAGTCAGGGCCAAGAGGGTGGCGGCGGATATGAATCAGGTCACAGTAGCTATGCACACACCGGGGGTGATGGTTATGTATCAGAGGACGGTGGTGAAGGATTAGGGGAAGACATATTCAGTGGCGAAGCTGATGAGGATGAGATATATGATGGTTTGTTGCAACATCAAATGGAAGCCGAAGACTCAGAAGGCAACAGTGATACGGCTGATGATTCTGGCGAGTCTGATCAAGAAGAGATCGGCCAACCTATTCCGGCTCATGGAATAATGACAACATAGCAGCAACGACTGTGAACGATGGGCATGATTCGGCGTGGCATTATCACGCGAACAGCATCTCTCTGGGTGCATTATATCCTAGCAAGAGACATCTGCAGGAAGCAATTGTTGAGTGGTCAATGTCCATGCAACGGGTCATGAAAACGAAGGTGTCATCACAACAATATTTGACATTGGTTTGCGAGGAAGCTGGATGTCCTGCAAGGGTGCATGCCCATGTCCCTAGGTATGACACAAACTGGAAGGTCACCGATGTTGTGATGCACACATGCACACTTGAAAGTGTCCTTCAGGACCATCGTAACCTCACGTCAACCCTCCTGGCTAGACTGTTGTACACAGAGATAGTGGAGGGCAAAGCCATGGGGGTGAATGCTATCATTCACAAAGTTTCTGTCAGATTCCGCTACAATATTTCACACGGGAAGGCTTGGAGGACTAAGCAAAGGGCACTGGAGGCAAGGTTTGGTTCGTTTCGAGACGGGTATGACTGTGTTGTTAGGATGCTCCAAACACTGCAGGCTAGGAATCCAGGCACCTACGTGGACATCCAACACTTTACATTGCCACATGAACCTAATTTGAGGGTACTTCATCGAGTGTTCTTCTCATTTGCTATATGCATAGAAGCTTTCACTCACTGTCGACCAGTCATCTGTGTGGATGGTATATTTCTCACTGGCAAGTATAGGGGTCAGATATTGACTGCCATAGGACAAGATGGAAACAATCAAGTGGTTCCACTTGCTTTTGCTTTCGTGGAGAGCGAGAACACAGAGAGTTGGGTATGGTTTTTCAGGCAGCTGAAGATAGCAATTGTGAGAGATACACCGAATGTATGCGTGCTTCATGATAGGCATCCAGGTATACTAAGTGCGATAAAGAAGCTCACACAGCCCACACCTGATGAAGTAACTCCATGGCTGGACATGCAGAGTCGTTGGTGCATGCGGCATCTAGGGGCCAATTTTTTCTCACAGTTCAGGAACAAGGCTCTTATGAACCTATTCAAGAAGCTTTGCAAGCAGAACCAAGAGTGGAAGTATATCAAGTGTCGTGGCTATCTTGATGACTTCACTAAAAAACATGTGACTCAGAGGAGAGCAGCTAGAGCAGCAGCGGTCGCGGCTCATGCAGCGACGTTAGCTACACAGGCAACAACAGGAGCAGCACCACCGGAGGAAGAACCCATTGCCCTTTGTGACTTGCCAGGATTTGACCAACCCGGTACTAGGAGAAGGCCTGGTAGAAGGATTAAAAAATTTCAGGAATGGATACAACACGAGCCTGTAGAGAGGTGGTCTCTGCTGCATGACACTCATGGTGCTAGGTTTGGCGTCATGACTACAAATCTGGCTGAAACTTACAACTTTGTCTTGAGAGGAAGTAGGGCTCTACCATTAACAGCCATTGTGGAGTGTATTTTCACCGGAACTCTGAAGTATTTCAGAGACAGACTCCAGATGGCTCAGATGCATATCATGAACAACCCAAACACGAGGTATTGTTCAAAGATCATGCATTACATGGATGCCAAGATGGAGAAGGCTCGGTCCATGCATGTCATCGCCATCGGTAATCAGGAAAGAAGGTTCGAGGTACGCCTCCCTACCAACCGGATTGGAACAGGAGAAGAGGTAAAGACACAGGAGGTGAGGATAGGCAACGAAGCCTGGCCAACGTGTGAGTGCACGTGCAATAAACCCAAGCTGTTGCATCTGCCTTGCTCTCATGTACTAGCTGCATGCGGGCTGATGGGTATGGATGCGATCTCGTTTGTGTCTCCTTATTTCCTTAAGGACGCGGTGGTCAATACGTGGACAGGCGAGATGATGGGATATAGGGCATGGGGAAATTTCAGTAAAGTAAATCTAGGTGAAAGGGTTTACATCCCAGATCCTGTACTGATGAGGACAGGAAGAGGAAGGCGACAATGTGTCCGCATCCGTAATGATATGGATGAATCTGAAGCCGGAGGCCCTACTAGGCAATGTTTTCTGTGTAATCAATTTGGTCATATAGACACCAGTTGCCACATCTCCGGGACTGGTGGAGCTGCTCCTCGTGGACGTGGCAGCCGAGGAAGAAGAGGCAGAGGAAGAAGAGGCAGAGGAAGAAACTAGACGTGTGGAACTATGTCTTAAATTTATAATATGTGTGGAACTATGTCTTAAATTTGTAATATGTGTGAAACTGTCTTAAATTTATAATATGTGTGGAACTATGTCTTAAATTTGTAATATGTGTGGAACTATGTCTTAAATTTGTAATATGTGTGGAACTATGTCTTAAATTTGCAATATGTGTGGAACTAATGTGCAGATGGCGGGATCTTTGCTGAATGCTGACATAGATAGAAAGCACCGATCGACGGTACTGGATGCTAACCCGGGGTCCTTGAAGCACCTAGTGACTCACACTCCCATTTCGAACTGGTGCATACATCCTGATTGGCTTCAGAGGCATGTGACATTTATTTCTCTTGCTGTTGGGATATTTATGGGCCAATGTGACTAAACTGGACTGCTTTCTTCTTATGTAGATTGAAGTGGGCTGGGCTCTTACCATTCATTCGTTTGGTTGAGGCCACTCGTATGGAGGAGATAGAAGGGCGACAACTTGGGTTCCAGACTAGACGCTTACAGTACGACTCGTCTTTGCTCACGTGCTTGGTGGATCGATGGAGGCCCGAGACTCACACTTTCCATTTTCGATGGGGAGAGATGGCTCCTACCCTTCAGGACGTCTCGTACTTGCTGGGACTTCCGTTGGCTGGCGTGCCCATAGGCCCAGTGGATCCACCGGCAAATTGGGCCCAAGACATGGCCCAACGATTCCTTGGCATCCGTGATGGAGCTCTGGCCTTTGGCCATGACAATCATGGGCCAAAATTTGGATGGTTGGAGCAGTATCAGGTATGTTTCATTTATTTGTTCTATTTTGTTGGAGAAGTATCATGTACTGAAAATTGTTCTATTTGCCAATGCAGATACAGAGGTTTGGGTTCCCGGCCACTCCGATGACTGCCCCACAGATTACACGCAGCCTGGAGGCATACCTTATGTGGCTGCTCGGGAAGGTGATGTTCACTGAGAACCACGTGTCGACCATTAGTGCGCGATACATCCATTTTGCTAGAGGGATCGCGGAGGCGACGTGCCAGGAAGAATGCACACAGTGGAGTTGGGGTTCAGCTGTCTTAGCAGCTACGTACCGAGGTATGTGCAATGCTTGCCAGTTAACCAAGGACAGTTCTGCCTTGCTAGGATGCCCATTGTTGCTGCAACTGTGGTCGTGGGAGAGGTTCCCTATCGGCCGTCCAGATGTAAGTGTCAACCAAATAGTCGGCAACCAGGAACATGAAACAATTGTCTACCACTCTGACCTGCTGTTCGACGAAGAGCAAATTGATTTGCCTACATTTGGCACTCACTGGACCCGTCGCAAGGTCAGTGTAATGTCTTAATAAATTGCACACTGTGGTACTACAATATGAAAGTTACTAACAACTATTTTGTCATGCAATGTCATTTCGCGGGAGAGCAAGTCGTTAGATGCTATCCATCGTTCAGCGAGCAGTTCGACACACTGAAAGAGGATGTCGTGATTTGGGAGCCGTACACCCTGCAGACACGACACGCACGATATCCCGGCGGGTTATCTATTATGTGCACTAGAGATCGAGAGTACTGGCTGACTACATCGAAGATCATCTTTGATTGCCAAGTTGAGGAGATGTCTCAACAGAGGGTCATGCGACAGTTTGGTCTTTGCCAGATGGTAGATCCCCCGCGTCCGGATGTTCCCCTTCCAGATGTCGTGCACGCGTAAGTAAATATATGTACATAAGGAATGCATCTTATACTTCATCTATGTTCTTTAATGATGGTCTAACAAATTCTAATGACAGGTACTCTCGGAAAAGTAGCAAGACCGCCACTCAATGGCTCCAACGGGTGGGGATTTACGTCAACGAGTGGCAGAATGCACCAACACAAGTGTGGCGCGCTGGCCCGTTTGATATGGAGCTATTCCACGGATACCTACAGAGGTACATGTCGATGACACGGCTACGTCCCATTCCACACGCACATGACGATGAGATATACCCTAGCCAGTCAACACTGGAGTCCAGACAGTCAGCGGTAAGTACTTTATTTAGAGCATAATCAACATGAGTGCCTATGTAGTGCATACCTAACTATGAGACAAATGCAGGCCAATATGACGTGGGAGCTACAGACTGAGGTGGCTCAGTACGGACGATCGCTTTCGACCATTCCTCTTGTGCCCCGTCAGCAGGCTCAGTCCTTTGCCCGGCGGGTCGAGGAGAAGCTGCGGCCATCACGTGCACCAGCGTCTCCGACGTCGTTCAACACCGAGAAGCACAACGCCCACCGCGTCACTCGGTGGAGGAGCGCGCCCCACGTCGATCCACGCAGCAGCGCCCACCGCGTCACTCGGTGGAGGAGCGCGCCCCACGTCGATCCATGGAGCAGCCACCTTCTCCAGACCATGCTGGAGGCTCGGGATGGCACGAGGAGCATATTTCTCCACCACTCCGCCACGGGCCTCGTCCACGACTCTCACAGCAGGCGCCGCCGAGAGCACCACCTCCAGACCAGGCTGGAGGCTCGGGGTGGCAGCAATCACAGTTTACTTCTGACCCGTGGCAGCAATCGCAGTTTAATATCGACCAGTGGCAGCAGAACCAGATTACTTTCGAACAGTGGCAGCAGCAGCAGATCCCCTACATGGACTTCGCTTATCGACCACAATCTCATCCTCATGGTAAGCGTGTCCCTTCCTACTATTGTTAGATGCAGTAAGACATTGTTCGGTACTTAATTTCTTATACACTAGCAGGAGACTCCGTTACATGGGACAGTACTGACGACCGTGATCAGCAGACACAGCATGAGCAGGTAGACTGGTTTGGCCAGTATCAGCCAGGTACTCCACCACCTATCCCCACACAGGATACACAGGATCAAGGTGAAGGGTCAACTGCACCTCGCCGTGATGTGATGCCACCCCACAGATATGGATGGAGTACACCGAGGCCTCCGCCACCTCGTCGTCGACACCAGTGATATCTACTTATGTATCAGTCATTTACCTATCTATGTATGAGACATCATTCTATTATTTTATGATTTTATTCGACAAACTACTCAACATAACTTGCAACATAGTTCAACATAACTTGCGGTACATAAATAAGAGTCCTATCTATCCCTAGCATGATGCATTTCCCTTTCCCTTCGATGATGCCTCGCCCTTTCCCTTGGACGATCCCTCGCACTTGCTCTTCTTGGCCTGCGCTTTCTTCTTCTCCTGCCTCTTGTCCCACTCAGCTCTCGTCTTGCTTCCAACGGGTGGCGGCATGAAGATATCATCCTCATCTTCGCTCTCTTCTATCCAGGCCCTACGTGCCACAACCTGCTCCGTCATGTCAGCTTGACTCTTCTTGGCCTGCTCTTTCTTCTTCTCCTGCCTCTTGTCCCACTCAGCTCTTGCCTTGCTTCCAACGGGTGGCGGCATGAAGATATCATCCTCATCTTCGCTATCTTCTATCCAGGACCAAGGTGTATTAGCCACCTCCATCATGCGAGCTTCACTCTTGAAGGTGAGCTTGTCCCACCTTGCCTTGATCCTGAGAAGCTCTGCTCGTACCTGACTTGGGGTCTTCAGTTTCCACCCTCTTCGATGAAGTGACTTACCAAGTATAACGAGAGCATCATGGTTCGATACCAACGTATCCCAGTCGGCTGGTTTATCACCTATCTCAACAGTTCTGGCTATGAAGAAAAGCCCAATGGACATATCTACAGGCCAGGGAGACGCGTCGGTCATAGTGGAGAGGAGTGGAGGAAAATGCGAGAGCAAAAGGAGAGAGGGAAATGAGAGAGTAAGAGGAGGAAGAGATAAACTGGGTTAAAGGATACATCCCGTTGCCCGGATTTATAGAGACACCGAACCGAATAGGCGGGAAAAAAGGGCGGGAAGTCGTGGCGGGAAAAAAAGGGCGGGAAGTAGTGGCGGGAACAAAGGGCGGGGATTACTGGCGGGGAGTACCGGCGGGAAAAATTGGCGAGATATCCCGGCGGGAAAAATCGGCGGAAAGGATTGCCAAGGAGCGGACGATTATTTAGCGGCAGTAGGGAGTACAGGGGCGTCGTCTCCTCAACGAACGACAGCCAGTGTCGTCTCCTCAACCGACGACAGCATGTGTCGTCTGGCGAACAGCCGAAGCTCAGGGGCGTCGTCTCCTCAACGGACGACACCACCTGTCGTCTGCTCAACCGACGAATTCCCTCTGTCGTCCGTTGGACGGACGACGAACCGACAGAACTGAAATTTGTCAAATTTGCGTATTATTTGTGAAATTCAATAAAAAATGTATTATTTAAAAAAATTAGCTAAAACGGCACTATCAGTCAAGTGTCGCCTGATGATCTCAAAAAAAAAAAAAAGATCAAGTGTCGCCGTGCCAAAAATGCGCTATCTTCCAGAGCACCGCCACAGGGACAGTGACGGACGCTGAGGACGAAACCGACGGATGTGCGGGACAAAGCTCTCGATCTTGCACGAAAACCTACCGTCAGCTCAAGTGTATATATATTCTGAAAAAGAGGGCGACGGACGTGACGTGGCAGGTTCACTGTATCTGGCCGCGTCTACGGACCGACGCCACCAGGTCGAGCTCAGGATCAGTTGGTAGGTGGTGGTGTACCGTCGGTACTGTCAGGTTTCGGTCGCATTCGACTGGATCGGCCTTGGTTATCTGCTAGCCCAAAATATAAGCAGTGAGATTCTACTCGTACTAGTACTCCCTTCGTTTCAAAATATAAGGTATCTTAGCTTTGTGAAATGAGCGTATCTAGATGTCTTTTAATGCGTAGGTTCACTCTAAATCTTAATGAACCTACACACTAAAAACGCTCTAAATACACTCCTTTTATAAAGCTAAAACATCTTATATTTCGAAACGGAGGAAGTAGTATAGCTCACTGCCTAATCGCCTTTGAGTCGTCGTTATTTTTCTTTGAACGGGAGATCCCAGAAAAGCACGGAAAATGCGTGTTTCTGCCAAATTTGAGGCTTAAAGCATGCTGCTCTGCTCAGCATCAGATTGGCGTGGTCTGTACTAGGATGCGTGCACGTACTGTACAAGTTAGAGTAGGCGATCGGCAACCGGTCTGATTTTCGGATCGAAGCCTTATCTTGTCTGCCATCAGTGCTAATCCGGACGAATGACCTGACTCGGCAGTTTAATTAGCTGGCGGTCGATGAACGGTCCGCAAAGCTCAACGTCTTGCTCTTTTGCGACTCTGCTCGCACATGCCCTAGCACGTGTTAGTCTGCGTAATGCGGCTAAAATACACCGCAGGCCACAGGGAGAGATAGATGCGTGTTCTCCTATTTCTCATGTCAGTTGACATCGACAAGAGGGAACCGGGCGGACCATTGTAATTCTGTGGCCAGGGCCTAGAAACTTCTCCAAGCATGAGCAACTTATGTTTGTTTGGTTGTGGCTGGCTGGCTGTGGTGTTGTGTAGGAAAAACTGTTGTTCTGAGTTTCATTGTTTGGCTACTTAGCTGGCTATCTAGCTGTAAAATGAGGAATTATCTGAAATACCCATAAATCGTTTTTTTTTGCTAATTAATGTGTAAATAACATCTGAATCACTTTATGATAACATGAATAAAATATATAAACCAATAATACAATGAATATCCTTTTATCCTCAAGTTTATCTACATATGTCTAGATACATGCTTATTTAGACAATATTTGATCGGTTAGTTTGGAATAGGGAGTAAATATTATAGTTGTGTAATTATTGCGAGTGCAATTCATTTGCACTAGCAAATCACGTGCACTAGTATAATTTCTACATGAGTACTCCTGCTTGCATTAATTCACATAGCAGACAATACTACTCCCTCCGTTTCAAAATATAAGATGTTTTAGGTTTGTGAAGCAAATATATCTAGACTTATTTTATTACGTAGGTCCATTCTAATTTGGAGTGAATCTACAGACTAAAAAATGTCTAGATACATTTTTCTTTATAAACCTAAAACATCTTATATTCTAAAACGGGAGTGAGTATTACGTAGCAATATTTTAGTACTAATCGGCAAACACATAAGAGAGGAAGAGGAACGTGTGCCAGCGAACGAGAGTAGCATTTCACGGCAGCAGCGCACGCCTGTGAGCGGGCGGGGACGGCTTGGGTATTACAGCTGAACCATATGACCCAATGAAAAATCGTTTTGATTCCTAAGTAGGAAGCCACGGGAAGCACTTCCCGAGGGTCGTATCTTCCTATTGTGCTCGGCTGCTTCACACAAGCACACAGATAAAACACCCCGTTTATTTCGATTTGTCTGCTTTTTCTAATGAAAAGCTAGAAAAATCCTAAACAAACACCCCCTCAAGATGTTACTATTTTGGATAAATTTATTGTAGAAAGTCTCTTGTGAAACCTACTGCCGCCGCTCCCCCGAACCCCCACCCCACCCCTAACCGTCCGTGATTGGTTTAAAAAAATACGGTAGACAGTCACATATTCTAAACACTAAGAGCAAGTATAATAAGATCAAGAGCAGTGTATGTAGGCCGACAACGAGGCGGCATCCACGTAGGCCGACATTTAGAGAAGACAACATTTAGGCCTTTCACAATGGATGTTTCTTAGCGCAGTATCCTAGGTGCTTTGGCTATGTGGCATGTCATTTAATGAAAAAAGATGGTGTTGTTGTATTTTAGCTAAGCTACACCCCTTGCACGGTATCATAGGCAAAAAACTTGGCTAGATCAATCACACACATGCATGAGACTAAAATCATTAAATACAACACCGCTAAGAAACACCATCTAAGAAACAATGCATTGTCATTGTTGTTTCTTAAGTTTTAATTACTTCTATGAAAACGTGCTAAGAAACACCCCATTGTGAAAGGCCTTACAATACGTTTAGAAAGTCGATGATGCCTCGTTGATACGGACAATGAGACATCATCGACATTTACAATGCGGTAGAAAGTCGATGATGATACCTCGTTGTCGATTTTTCCTATTTCTAAATTATTAATAACAGGGCAATTATCTTCTCAT
Source organism: Avena sativa (assembly GCA_916181665.1). Lineage (NCBI taxonomy): Eukaryota > Viridiplantae > Streptophyta > Magnoliopsida > Poales > Poaceae > Avena > Avena sativa. The sequence goes on along the minus strand of OV702292.1, from coordinate 532,457,468 downwards.
TTTGACTTCAAGAGCTGATCAAAACATCGAGAATGAAATAGCCGCAACAAACTTCAACATTGACTTCCAATGATGGCAGCACAAGGGTAACAATAGAGGAGCTCCAACAACAATAACTCTAGGGAGTGAACGAAGCACGACGTCGTCCAAATAATGATGCCAAAATCATGAGTATCTGTCTCGAAGGGGAGTCGGCCAAACTCCATGCGATGACTTCTAACAAGGGAACTCTACAGTGTATGCTGGAGAGTGGTGTTTCTACCATGCACGTACGTGCCCTACTTTCTGTGTCTTGCACGGGATACAACGTGCATGCGCTACTTTCTATCTCTTCTACTTATGTGTCACTGATTTCTCTTTCCTCTCACATTTTATATGAACTACTTCTACAACTTGAAAGTCAAATTAGAAATTTAATTTGAAAACCGTTTGAATATTTAGGTTCTATTTAAGAGAGCTTCCAAAAGATAAATATTAAATATAATTGACAATATTTGAAAATCAATTTTTGAAACCTGGTAAAACTTTCAAAAACTTGGTGACACCTGGTGAAATATTTTTTTGAACAACTTGTTTCACTACGTTTCAAATTATATTGATCGTACTTAAGAATTAAGTGGTAATTTTCTTAAAGTTCAAACCATAAAATGTATTGATAAAAAACAAGATAAAAATATGGAATGTGTTTCACTATGAATCATGGAGTTTCATTGTGTTCAAGAATTCATTTTTTTGACTTTTGTTAATTTTAGTATTTTTAAAAGATATCATCAAAATAAAAACATAGGTCCAAACAGAATATTCCTTTGCTATTTATTTCGACACATACGACCCTTTCAAATCTGAGATTGAAAAAATAAAATAGGTGTGCTAATATATACTTCCTCCGTTTTAAAATATAAGATGTTTTACCTTTGTGAAAGGAGTATATCTAGACTTCTTTTAGTATGTAGGTTCACTCCAAGCCTAGATGAATATACATACTAAAAAGAGTCTAGATATACTCTCTTCACAAAGCTAAACATCTTATATTTTAAAACGGAGGGAGTAATAGAGAGTGAGTGTAGTGGGTGGGGCTCGGTGCATGCAAAACGGCATGTAGATGTTACCCAACTTAGAAAAGATTTCATTCATCTACATGTCTTAAAGCAATAGCAAAGAACATCATGCATGCGACTTGTATAGTATCATTGTCAGGCTAGGTTGTAACTAGAGTTCTCATCCTTGAAACTCGAGACCTGCACCTAACCGAAATGACTATATGTCGCCATGACCCGCCAATCCACGGGATCTAGCCACGCAAGTAGAAAAGCATGTCGGTGCAACACATCTTGTGAAGTACTCTCTATGTTCCATAATGTAGTACAGTATGAAACATTAAACAAGGGCCAGATCATGCACCCAACAGAAGTAGAGTTGCCATATCAGCTATCGTATGTTGAAAATACGAGCAACACTATATATGATTTAATCTGAATTAATCGATAAATCATAATTAATAAAACAGTAATTAAACTACTCATGTATACTAACAGAGTAGATGAACCAACGACATCTAAATATGATAAACCTCTCCAAACACTATAAACAGAAATTCTAGCAGAATCCAAAAGAAAGTTTAGAAGCACGTACGGTGCAGTCTGAGCAGTAGCAGTGTTCGTGTTTGTCAATCATGTTGCAGAAAGGACCATCAATGTCCGAGAAGAAGTCGTCGTCGGGAAACTCATCGTTGAACGACGTCGTGGTAACTAGTAGTCACATGAGCGCTCCCTAAAAAATCGGATCGCCCCTCACTCATACACAGGGGCGAATCCAGGCTTAGGGCAACCAGCTTAGGGCAACCAAGGCCATGGCCCGGGGAGCAGCGAAAATTCCTGCTTACCATCTATGAAAAATACAATTCGGCCTGGGGCGCGGCCCAAGTCTGGCCCAACTAGCCTTCGCTAGCTTGTTCGCTCAACCGTGACTACGGAAGTTCGCTCGCATCCACACCATCACTCTGCTTGTTAGTTGAGAAGTACGCCGCCGCGCCCAAGCCAGCTGATTGCTGCCCATCCCCCGGTCTCCTGTGCACCCTAGACTAGAGGTTGTCTCGTCTTGAGCGGTTGCGCCCCTACCTATGCAGCACCGCCAATCTTCCACGCGGTGCCGCCCGTCCCTGGCTGGCCTGCCCCTCCTCTAGTTCTCCGCTACGCCAGCGCCGGCCGCCGCCGTCAGATTGTTGCGGGCCTGCGGCTTTGCCTTCTCAACTTGGCTACTCCTCACAAGGTCATGTAGACAGAGGACTCGATTAAAATCAACTACGTAATTTCATGATCTTATCGCTAGTTCAATTGGATATACCATGGTAAGGGCATTCTGCACCGCTGTGCGGGCGTAAGACATCTTACAATCCTCGACCAACTGGGGGAAATCCTTCACTTTACCACGCACCTCAAAGGCGGATAATTTGTCTAAGTCGGAGAGATCAACGGTCTTCACCAATCTCAAGAGATTGGTGAAAATTATGAATTAGATCTCCGACTAAGACAAGTTGGTTGGTGCGTGATTTCGACGAAGACGAATCTAGGAGGTTGAGAGGCCCTGTAGAAAGGAGCAGTATTAACAAAATCTGATAGAAACAATTGGAAAAACTAAATAGGAGACAAATTGGCAGCAAACATACCAAAGATAGCTTCATCTACTTTGACCTTTTCCTATCGCAGACTCCGGAGTTCATTCCGTAGGGCTTTAGTGGTATCCTTTTGCCTGTCCATCTCTGCTTTTAAATCTGAGATTGCTTTGCCTTGACGAGCAATGGTTCGGTCGTGTTCTTCGGTGGCCATGTTGCTACATTTGAGGATATTGTTGACAAAACGTTCATGGTCCTCCCTCAATTTCTCAAGTTGCTCGCGCAAGCCTGCATTCTCGGACTCTAAGGCTTTGAAGTTATAAGCTTGCTCCACAAGTTTGCAAGATTGAGTCAGCAAGTCTAGAGTGAGAAAGACAAAGTTAGTCGAATTCAAAATTCAGCATAGCATAAAATTCTGAGAAGAGGTAGCCGGAAAACTTACTCTCAGCTTTATCCTTATCAACTTTAAACTGAGCATTTTCAAGCCGGAGAGCCTTGACCTCTCTTCCCTTGCTACAGATGTTCTTCAATAATTCTTGGTTGTAAACATTAACTTTCTGTAAGTTAGAATGGTAACCAGAGTCAGAAGTCTACTAAGACCCGGGCTGCTATTTTAACTAAGTTAAATTTTAGCACGACCCTTGGGGGCTACACTACTCCGTTCTTTAGCATCCTATAAAAGCAAAAACTCGAATTTCTAGTTCTATCCAACTTCATGCTTGGGGGCTAGAGGATATGATATAAATATAGTAAAAGAGTCAAAAAAATGACTTACAAAATGTTCATGTTGCAACTTGTTGAGGCTGCTGTTGATATCAGCAGAAACCTTCTCGACCAAAGTTAAAGGAATAATTGGTGGAGACGGAGCTGTATCGGCCTTTAACTTCTTGTCGTGAAGACGAACTTTATCCAGCAGGTCGGAAAGTTTTACATCTTCAGCTTCCTCAGCCTCTTCATCAGTAGTGATAGTCCTGGTCTCTAGGCAATTCAGGGAAAGCTTCTGAAGTTCCTCTGCACTTTTTCTGGTTATGCCACCATAAATCTTCAGGGGATCGTCGTCAAAAGCTTCAGCTGAGGGATCGTTACCCTTGCAGGGTTCACCCTTATTATCAGTTCTTGAGTCACTCATGATGACGTTGGTTTGTGAACCTAAGTTTACTGGTTCTTCAGATTGAGCCTCAACATCCCTAGCATGCAGAGATGGAATGTCCTCCATGCCTGACAATGCTTTTGGGTTAGGAGTCGGAGGCGCAGTAGCAGGTGAAGCCAAAGTTAACTTCTGATGGTGCAGAGTCTTCCCTGGCTTTCCATTTCCTTTTATCAATGGTTTAGCTTTGGAAAATAATAGATTATAATCGTTATGACCCGGAAAGAATACAAACAAAAGTACGAGATCTGGCAGAAGACCTTACTTCTTTACGACTGGCAATGTTTGCAGGCCAGCCGAAATAACCGGAGTTCTACACTTCTGGGTAAGCTCTTCAGGCAGTTCTTCATCCTCCACAGGAACTGGATCCTCTGGTGGATATCCCTCGACAGGAGCAAGCTCTGACTCGGGGAGGTCAGCAAGCTGAAAGTCGGCAAATATCTCAGCATTGCAATGTAATGAAACATCTATAGATCGATAAACAATGGCAAGGTAGGCCAGTTGGAAAACTTATTAGGGTCAGGGGTTTCTCGGTAGTGTACATATGCATGGAGATCTTCGAGACTTTCTAGTTCACCCGCTCCTTGATCAACCACTTGACCCGGGAATCATATTCCTTGGGGGGATCAGAGTCGGACTCACCTCCAGGTTGTCCTTTTTGTCGGTGGTGACCGTGTGCATTCGCCTATTTCCATGATATTGCAGAGGTTGAATTCAACGTGTTAGCCAGCAATGGACTAAGTCGAATCCCTTCAATCATTTATTCTTCATCAAAAACTCAATCTGCCTCGTCGTGCGGATCAAGTCTTCAGACAGAGTCAATGCCTCTGCATCCCAAGATTCTTGGTGGGCGGTGGCACCATCAGCAAAAACCGGCAAGCTTTCTGGATTGCCGAGATCCGGCTTATCCTTATGGTAAAAGAATGTGGTTGGCCATCTCTTCACTTACTCACTAGCCATGACCTTGGGGTAGACTCGGTCTCTCCTAAGGACAAGACTAAGAGTTCTTGTATTGTATGGAACACCGGAAGTGATAAGAAATTTCTGGGTACCGAAGTAGTACCAGAATAAAAGAAGACTCGATTTGATTCCGAGAAATCCCTCACAAAGAGAGACATGGGTGCTAAGCTCTAGAATGGAATTTGGGGGGAGATTGTGAAGATGGACGTCGTAGTGGAAAATTACCTCGGAGAAGAACTCCGGCGACGGTAAGCTCAATCCGTAATCCAAATGGGTCCCAAAGTGAACCCATTCGTCGTCGTGAGGGGCGGGCAGAAGTTCGCCAAAGCCTCTCCACCACTCGCTGGCACGGAGAAGTCCTTCCTCCCCCATGGTTCGAAGCTTCTCATCATCAAGTATGCATGTGATCCACACCCCACGGTACTTCTTATCTTCCGCTACCGGTGACACCTCGATCCTGGAACTCAATCCATCAGCCATATGGATTTGGCTGACCTTGGATGGGTGGCACTGGGGGATTTGGGGGCGGAGAGGGAGAGGAAGATGAGGGGCACAGGGTTTTCTCGCGGAGAAGGAGGAGTGAGGGCACAAATGGACGAAAATGAAGAGATTTTTGAAGGGAATATGTCCTGAGAGGCAATAACAAAGTTGTTATTATATGTATTCCCAGTATATGATAGATGCTTATTTTGCATGCTATAATTGTATTAAAAGGAAACGTTAATACATGTGTGTTTAATAAACAAATAAATAGTTCCTAGTTATGCCTCTCTTATAAACTAGCTTGTTGATTAACAAGATGATCATGGTATCCTGATCATGGACATTGGATGTTGTTAATAACGATGTCACAACATTGGTGAATGATGTGGTGAACATTCATCCGAAGTATAGGATTACGATCAAATTCATTGTGTTTATATCGCTATAACATAATACAAAGTAATCTTAATCCTTAGACCATGAGATCATGTTAATTGCTAACACCGGAAGAGTACTTTGATAACATCAAACGTCACACCGTAACAGGGTGACTATAAAGGTGGGTTTAGATACTCCGAAGGTGTTATGTTGAGGCTCATGGATCAAGAGTGGAATTTGTCCATCCCGAGTACTTTAGACATGGTAGCACAAAGGAGAAGAACCAACCATCTAGCTACTACATGGACCCGTAGTCCAAGGATGAACTACTCACGCATCACACCGGAGGCTTGCATGGTGATGAAGAAGGCCTCCAGGGTGAATTCTCCCCTCCGGCAGGGTGCCGGGAAGAGCTTCAGATCCCTCCCGATCTAGGGATGGAGATAACAGCGGCTACAGACTTTCGTGGAATTTTTGATCGGGTACTTAGGGTTTCTGTATCGGAGGTATCTTATAGGCGAAAGGGGAGGCCGAGGGGGTGCCCTAGGCGGCCACACCACCCCCTGGCATGGGCCAGGTGGTGTGGTGGCCCTCTGGCCCATCTCCGTCTCGTATTCTGGCTTCGTGTCCCCCTCGGTGAAAAACTGACTTTGGCTTTTTGTCCCGTCCAATTCCGAGAATATTCATTTTCTGACTTTCCTGGAACCAAAAACAGCAAAAAACAGGCAACTGGCACTATGGCATCTTGTTAATAGGTTAGTCCAAGAAAGTTTATAAAAAGTACTCTAAAGTGTGGACAAAACATAAGAAAGTAGATAAAAACCAAGCATGGAACATCAAAAATTATGGATACGTTTGCAACATATAAACATCCCCAAGCTTAACTCCTGCTCGTCCTCGAGTAGGTAAGTGATAAAAAGAAAGAATAAATTTTGAGGTGACATGCACCATCATAAACTTGATCAAAGTATTTGTAAAACATTGATAGCTAGGATCATAGTACTTCAACATAGCATGAAGGATAAAGTTCTAGCAATAAGACATAGCAACTATTTGCAATATGAAAAGACACAAACAAAAGATTCATGAATAACAATGCTTTGCAAGATGTTTGTTTGTTTCACATAAAGAAAACATAGCATAGTAGCATTCAGCTTGTTCCTTATAGAGTAGCAAACATAGATGCATAGGACACCTTCAAAGTTCATAAGAGTGACTAGAAACAAATAGTTTAAGAACAAGCAATATCAAAGTTATGCAACAATCAACAAGTCTTGGGACAATGCACATAGAACTAAGAATGGCCACTATGCTCTCAAAATAGGTGCATAAAGATAGAAGGTGGAGACTCAACATAAAATTAAAAGAAAGGCCTTCATAGAAGGAAGCAGGGATTCAAGTCTCATAAAGAGCTTCCAAAAATTATGGTACTTATTAGCTTTCAGCTCTCATTGCCCCTATCATAAGCATATTGAAGTGATTAAGGTTAAAGTGAACAAACTATGGAGTATATGCTTGACAAAGTATAAGTTGGAAATCTCATGTCCCTTGAATACGAGGGCCGCTCCTCATGCTACTCAAGTTTAGTTACCGGTAAGTTCTTGTCATAGTAAGTACATGTGTATCATAGAGAACCGCCAACGGAGTACCCCTTACCCGATGATACGGAAGAATCCCCATATCAAAATGACAAGGCAAGCAGACAACGAGCATCTCAGCAATCTTCTTATTTACCATGGGAAAATGGTGCTTTTTCTCTCTTTCCTCTTTTCATAATCTCTTTTTTTTCTTTTTCTTTTTTTTCTCAATATAGGACTCTTTTTTATAAGAAGAATGCTTCATAGACAGCTCATTATGGTTACGCCGCAGGTTTCCACCATGTCAGCATGGATTAGACCAGCGGCCCAGGCGTTTCTCTAACACATATACATAACTCCATGGACTTACAAGCTCCCCTTTCATTTCACACCGACGACATCCATAGACAAAAGAGCATGATATCAACTAGGTACAAAGTACCCGTGCAATGTTGAAAGCGTTCCCCATGACAACATGGTTCTGCTAACCCCCAACAAATAAGTGCAAGCCTACACAACATAGACGACACAATGGTTCAAGTTTATTAAGGGCAAGAAAAGTAAAGTGTGCCATCAAGTTCGTGAGAGCTTTAATCACTAGTTTTCTCATAACAAGTTTAATTTGGAAGGTAAAAAAAAGCATGAATATACTTGGAATAGCTTAAGATAGAAGGTAGGTATGGTGGGCTCTTTGGAATAACATGGTTTAGGGTGTTGGATGCATGAGTGGAACTCATACTTGGTTGTGGAGGCTAGCAAAAGACTAGGAGCGACAAACTAGGAGAGCAATAATGGCCATAATCATGCAGAGCGACAAAAACATCATTGATCAAAGCATAAAGTGACACTACAAGTTGAAAACTAAAGGATCATAAAGGCTTATTGTTACTTGGTATAGTCATAACATGGTGTGAGCATGCGCCAAGTCAACCCAAATAAAGCATCAAAGGAGAATACCACAATACTATGCTTTAATATGCTAAAACAATGCATGATTCATCCAAGGCACATTATGCAATCTCAATTATTTATAACAAGTCATGCTACAACAAAGAATACTAAGCATAAAGACAAAACAATATCAAGCATGGCATGACAAAGCATAGGCCACAGTTAAAAACAAACTCTCTTTACCACTTAAGCATGAGCTTTCCTACTCTTTTCCAAACCAAACCAAACTATTTGAACACCAATGTATGAAAGAGGGGGTCCAACAAATTTATTCAGCAAACTAAGAAAACAAAGCAAACAAAAATCAAAACAAAAACGAAAAAAAGAACGCTCCAAGAACAACACAACCGTGCATGAAACAATAAAAATGAAGCGTTTGGAAGAAACCTAGGATTTTTATTGATGAAGAAGGGGATGCCTTGGGCATACCCAAGCTTTGACGCTTGTACTTCTTGGATATTTCTTGGGGTGAAACGTGTGGCATCCCCAAGCTTGAGCTTTAGTCCATCCTTCATCTCATTACTCATTCCTTCCATACACCTAAAATTTTCCTTCATACAAAACTTCACACAATCTTTATTAGCAACATTAGTGCACTCAAGATAAATAAGTCTTAAGGTTCAGTTCTAACACCAGATAAACTTCCATTAAAACCCTGGATACTGTAGCACTTCCCTTAAAAATCTTAATTTACCAAAAGAACTCAAAAAGGAACCAACAAGAAGCAAATGCAGAAAATGGCAGAAATCTGTCAAAACAGACGAGCAGGTAAAGACGAATTTTTTCGAAGACCTTCTGTGGCTCAAATCAAAAAGTACTGAACTAACGAAAGTTAGATAACAACCTGGGGCAGAAGCACAAAAATTCATGCCTCAGTCGATGTACAGAGATTTTACACGAATTTTTATGGGAAAGCACATAAATCTGTTTCGGGACAGCAACTTTCCCAATCATTACTTCTCTCTAATTAGAGGTTACTCTTGGCACAAAAAGCAAATAAAAAGGATAAGGAGCGGTTATAACCTCCAAGACTCTTATAAAACTTTTGGGTTATCTCCCAATAAGTACTTTTCTTTAACGCCTTTAAGTTAGGCATAAGCAAAAACTAAAATGGATAGAATAGAAGTAAGCAGAGATAATCATGGTGAAAACATTGTTTTGTTCAATGAAATCCTTTTGTTAACAAGGTTGATCAGGTCTTGCTACCAAAACAATTTCATATGAGACAAAACTTTGTATTCCACTAATGATTATGTTACCTCAACCTTGATAGCAATGGTCCCAATCATAATAGTTTCAAAATTTTCTCTTGGTATGGGACAATATATTTCTCCAACTCGAATGCCCTCAACATGTTCAATTGAATTCAAACAATAAGTCCTTTCAATCTTCTTGGGGAAATAGATAGTATGTTCCTTGTCACTAACATTAAAGGTCACCTTTCCTTGATTACAATTAATAACAGCTCCTGCAGTATTAAGAAAAGGTCTCCCAAGAATAATAGACATATTATCATCTTCAAGCATTTCAAGCACAACAAAATCAGTTAATATCAAGCAATTATGAGCCACTTGAACAGGTACATCCTCACATATACCAACAAGAATAGTGGTAGATTTATCAGCCATTTGCAAAGATATATCAGTTGGTATTAGTTTTTCTAGTTGAAGTCTCTTATAGAGAGAGAAAGGCATAACACTAACTCCAGCTCCCAAATCACACAAAGCAGTTCTAACATAGCTATTCTTAATAGAGCAAGGGATAGTTGGAATCCATGGGTCTCCAAGTTTCTTAGGAACCTTACCATTAAAGGAATAATTAGCAAGCAAAGTAGAAATTTCTTCATTAGGGATCTTCCTTTTATTCGAGACAATATCCTTCATATACTTTGAGTAAGGAGGCAATTTAATAGCATCAGTCAAAGGAATTTGCAGGAATAAAGGTTTCATCCACTCACAAAACTTATTATAGTGTTCATCTTCCTTTGACTTGTGTTTCTTATCAGGGAAAGGCATAGGTTTTTGGGCCCAAGGCTCTCTTTCACTACCATGTTTCTTAGCAACAAAATCTTCTTTAGTGTAGTTAGTATTCTTAGTGTGGTTTTCAGGTTCTTCTTCAACTTTTTCTTCATTAGGAACTTCATTTTCTTCATTACCACTTTTAGTTTCAGCATCGGAAATAGATATACTATTAGGATCTATAGCAAGTTCAGCGGGTTCTACAACAGTTTTATGTTTCTTTTTCCTTTTCTTACGAGTAGAGCCCCTCGGGATATAGAGGATCCTGGGTAGCAGCTCCACTTCTAGTTCTAATTTCATAAGCATGTTTTTCTTTAGCAGCATTAACTAGCAAGTCTTTTTGCACTTTAATGAGTTGATCTATTTGAGTTTGAACCATTTGAAAGTGTTTAACAATCATTTTAACATCATTAGAGGTTCTTTCCACACTATCTTTCAACTCAACAATAGCTCTAGTGTTTTCCATTAGATGATTTTGCACCCTTTTATTAAAATTATCTTGCTTAACAATAAAGATATCAAATTCTTCTAAGCATTGATTAGGAGGTTTAGAGTAAGGGATATCACCTTCATCAAAGTGTTGGAGACAGTGTACCTCGATAGTGGATGAGTAGGGAATAGGCTTACATAATTCTTCTATAGGAGGTAAATTCTTGACATCTGCAGCTTTAATTCCCTTATCCTTAAGACATTTCTTAGCTTCCTTCATCACTTCATCATTTAATTCAATAACTCCCCTCTTCTTTGATGTTGGAATAGGCACCGGAATAGTAGGTTCAGGTACAATTAATTGAGGTATAGCTTGTTTAGGAGGAGTCCAATCTTCATAGTTCTTACTTATTTTAGCCATTAATTCCTCAGCTTCCTTAGGAGTCCTATTCCTGAAAACACAATTAGCACAACTATCTAGGTATGTCCTAGATTCTTCAGTTAGTCCATTATAAAATATATCAAGAAGCTCATTCGTAGGTAATGGACTTCCATCTTGTGCATGAATCAAAGCACAAAACCTTGCCCATGATTCGGGCAATTCCACTTTTTCTTCCTGTTTAAAATCAAAAAGTTCCTGCAAAATAGCATGTCTAGCACTAGGAGGAAAATATTTCTGCAGGAAAGTACTAATCAAGCAGTCAGGGCTATCAATAGATCCAGGAGGTAAATTACTAAACCAAGTTTTAGCTTCTCCTTTCAGTGAAAAGGGGAAAATCTTAGCAACAAAGTAAGTACGCATCTTAATATCATCAGAAAACAAGCCACTCATGGTAGAAAGTTCATTCATATGTGCTACCATACTTTCATTCTTAGTCCCACAAAAAGGTTCTTTCTCAACAATAGCTATGTAAGATAGATCGAGAGAGAAATCATAATCTTTATCTGCAATGTTTATGGGGGAAGCAGCAAACTTAGCAATAGGAGACAATTTGGGTCTAATAGTATGCCTCTCAAGGAGACTCTTAGCAGCACTCCTATCATGGGTGTTTTTACATTCTTTAATAAATTCATCGGTCATCTCAACATAACCATCTTCAATGTCATAACTCTCACTAGACTCAGGTGAACTAACAGGTGTAGTAGTAGTGTCTTCATTAGGAGTTTCAGTATTTCCAGCTATAGTTCTAGCAATCGTAGCATCTAGGAAAGGACCTAATGAACCACTCTTATCAAGCACAGTAGAAGCAGCATCATAAGCATCAGAAGTTTCAGATTCAGCAGTAGTAGCAGTGTGTGTAGCATGTGTATGTGGTGGTGTAACGAGCTTACTCATAACAGACGGTGAATCAAGAGCAATAGAGGTATTCAGAACCGTACCTCTTCTTGTAGTGGATGGTAAAATAGGAACCTTGCCATCACGAGACTTACCCATGATGGATGGATAGCAGTGAACAATAGAGAATCCAAGTGAACTTGATAAATAAAGCTATGCTCCCCGGCAACGGCGCCAGAAAATATTCTTGATGACCCACAAGTATAGGGGGTGTATCGCAGTATTTTCGAGGGAAGTGAAACCCAATTTATTGATTCGATACAAGGGGAGCCAAAGAATATTTATAAGCCTTAACAATTGATTTGTCAATTCAGCTGCACCTGGAAACAATCTTGCTCACAACAGTTTATCAGTAGCAACAGTTTTGTAGTAGCAATAGTAATGTAAAGACAGCAGTAACAATAGCAGTAACAGTAGGATTCGAGTACGGTAGGCATAGGGATGGATGGACGGGCATTGCATGGATAAGACAATTCACATAGCAATGAGAACATAGGGCAATTGCAGATAAATAATATAAAGCATCCAAGTATTATATAATCCTAGGCATGTGTTCCATATATAGTTATACGTGCTCGCAATAAGAACTTGCACAACATCTTTTGTCCTGCCAGCCCGTTTGCAGCGGGGCCTCAAGGGAACTACTGGCAATTAAGGTGCTCCTTTTAATAGAGCACCGGAGCAAAGCATTAACACTCCGTGAACACATGTGATCCTCACATCAAAGCCATTCCCTCCGGTTATCCCGATTTCTATCACTTCGGGGCCATTGGTTCTGGACAACAACGTGTGTATACAACTTGTAGATAAGACCATAAACAATACTATCATAATGAATCAATAACATGTTCAGATCTGAAATCATGGCACTCGGGCCCTAGTGACAAGCATTAAGCATAACAAGTCGCAACAAAGTCATAAAGCACTAGTAAAAGATACTAGGCACCATGCCCTAACAATCCGATGGCATTACATGAACAATCTCATCCAATCCCTACCATCCCCATAGCCTACAGCGGGGGATTACTCACTCATAGATGGGGGAAACATGGATGGTCGATGGAGAAGCGATGGTGATGATGATGGCGATGATCTCCTCCAATTCGCCATCCCGGCAGGGTGCTAGAACGGAGTTTCTGGTGCTATTTCGTGGAATCTGGTGGTGGCGGTGGAGCGGAACTCCTTCTAGAAAAACGTCGACCCCCCCTGAGTTTTTAGCTCAGAAGGCAACTTATAGGCAAAGAGGGAGACCGAGGGGGTGTCTGGGGCGGCCAAACCACCCCCTGGCGCGGCCAGGTGGTGTGGCTGGGCCCCAGCCCCACTCCGTCTCATATTCTGGCTCGGGGAGTCTTCTGGTGAAATAGGATTTTTGGCTTTTGTCCCGTCCAATTCCGAGAATATTCATTTTCTGACTTTCTTGGAACCAAAAACAGCAGAAAACAGACAGCTGGCACTGTGGCTCTTGTTAATAGGTTAGTCCAAGAAATCATATGAAAAGTACTCCAAAGTGTGGACAAAACACAAGAAAGTAGAAAAAACCAAGCATGGAACATCAAAAATTATAGATACATTTGCAATGTATCAGAGAGATCTTTCTCTCTCGGTGTTTTCCGCCCCACAGAGGCGGCGGAATCTTTCTGTGGTCGCTCCCCAAGTCTTAGGATTTCGGGAGGATAATATATGCCCGAGGGGAGTGCCAGGGGTGGACCAAGGTGGCCACACCACCTGGTGGCGCGGCCTAGGCTGGCCCGCGCCAGGGGGTGGTGTGGGCCCCCTGTGGCCCATCTCTAGCCCTCCTTCTGGCTTCCTTCGTCTTATGGAAAAATAGGATTTTCCGTATATTTTCACGGATTTTCTGATCTTCGTGAATTTTGCCTCCAAACAACACCTTTTCCATCAGAATCCTGACTGCAGCGGTCCATGCTCCAAAAGTCATCAACCATGCAAAAACAAATGAAATAACATAAGTATCACATATCAATATGAAATATATCAATGAATAACAGTGAATTATGACATAGAATAGTGATGCAAAATGGACGTATCAACCCCCCCAAGCTTAGACTTCGCTTGTCCCCAAGCGAAACCGAGCTCAATAAACATGGCCTCAGGTTTATGGAGTGAAGAGTCGATAAATATAATACGGACAAGAAGCATCACATTCATCAATACATAGATCATAATAGAAGACAACTCACTATTATATAACTCAACTTGCAATGAGTAAAGGAAACACAATAAAGATACATAAAGTAAATCATAATTGGTAATGGCAAACTTAGCTCTTGGTCGAAGAATAATTGATAATTTGCTGGAGTTCACAAATAACTGGTTTTCAATGATAGCTTTCAAAGTAGTAAACACCCAGATAAGAGCAATGTGCAAAACAAGGAACACAACATGAGTGAATAAATCATCATATGAATGAATGAAACACAACAACTCAAAATACTTGCTGAGATAGAGAGGAATAGGTTTACTGACTCAACTAAAAAGTAAAAGAAAGGCCCTTCACAGAGGGAAGCAGGGATTTCAAGTCTCATAAAGAGCTCCCAAAAATTATGATACTTACTAGCTTTCAGCTCTCATTTCCCCCTATCATAGGCATCTTTAGGTGATTAAGGTTAAAGTGACACAACTAAGGGGATATGCTTGACAAGTTATAAGTTGAAATCTCATGCCCCTTACTTATGAGTACCGAACCTCATGCTACTGAACTTCAGTCATGAGTAAGCTCTTGTCATTGTAAATATACGTGTATCATTGAGAACCGCCAACGGGGTACCCCTTGCACATGACACATGAGCTATCCCATAATCAAAATGATAAGGCAAGCAGACAGTGAGCATCTCAGCGATCTTTTTATTTTCTATTTGCATAGGTTTTTATTGAGGATGCTTCATAGAATGCTCACTATAGTTATGCTGCAAGTTTCCACCATGATTAGGCATGGCTTAGGCTAGCGGCCCAGGCGTTTCTCTAACACACATATAAACTCCATTATCTTACAAGCTTCACTTTTATTTCACCGCCGGTATCCATAAGCAAAAGAACATGATATCAACTAGGTATAAAGTACCATGGCAGTGTTGAAAGTGTTCCCCATGATACAGGGTTCTGCTAACTTCAACTCATAAAGCGCAAGCATATACGCAACAAAGAAGGACCCAATGGTTCAGGTTTATTAAATGCAAGAAAGTAAAGTGTGCCATCAAGTTCGTGAGAGCTTTAATCACTAGTTTTCACATAACAAGTTTAATTTGGGAGGTAGATAAAACAAGAATTTACTTGGAATAGCAATAATGCTACTAGGTAGGTATGGTGGACTCAATTGACATGGAAGTGGATGCACGAGAAGAATTCCCTCTCAGTATAGGTTTTTGGCTAGCAAGGCTGGGTAGCAAGTATAAGAGTTGAAGGAAACAAACAAACATACAAGTGATAAAAACAAACATGCAATCTTCCTTGGAAGCACAAAAGATCTTAACTAGAGAATACTAGACTCATGAGCAAATCAAGAAAGAAAGACGATGAAATTATTTTTCTTTAGAGTACTTCTATCTTTTTCATTCACTCTCAAAAATAGTGTTGCTACTGACCGAGCCAGGTTTGCCAAAACCAACTAAATTAACTCAATGATCCCAAAGCGATACCAATACTAACAACAAGATCAATCATATAACCACGAATTGAAAACTAATATAAGATATGCAAAAGAGTAAATGATATAACTTCTCATTAATATTCTATAACGGCAACTCACACCAAGGGATACATATCTAACGAGAGAGGGGACACTTCCATAATGCAAACCATCCTACATGATAACTTCTCTATTCATGATATGACTCTACTAATAAGGCAAAAAGATAGAAGATAGTGATGTGATACCGCGGCACTACCCCAAGCTTGGAACAAACCAAGGGGATGCCAAACCTGATGACGAATTACTCCTTCGGTGGTGGTGGTATCCTCTCAATGAGCTCTCTGATAAGTTTCCCCAAGTCCTTAATCTCAAAGGTGGGATTACAAATCAGTTGTGAGTTTTGCTCAATGCGGCTCATGATCATGTCGGGTTGAGAATTCCAGCTCTTGTTATTCTTTCCCCACTCTTCCTCCTTGAAGTCTTCTTTTCCTGCATGGCTAGAACGAGGCAAATCCCAATTGGAGGGTAATTTCCCCTTGGGCATATTCTGGTATTGATGCTCATGGATAAGGGTATGGAAAGGGTTCTTGGTGCGCGGAGGAAGTGACCGTGGAGCCAAACAGTGACAAGGAGCTTTCCCCCCAGTCTGCATCCGTGCAGTCCTTCTAACCCTGACAGGTTTTGTCACCACTCCAATGCTTGCAATGGTAGTGCCGGTGTGCGGACGTTGGCCTTGCTCCTCTTCACCTTCACTCTTGATCTCCTTCTCCTTCCCGGGGTCTTGGAGGTCTTCCTCCACAGGCTCCTTCCCTTTATCCTTGGCGGACACCATTGTGTTTCTAAACTTCAAGAATAGTTCCTGGCAGAAACATATCGAAACAAAAACATGACAAAAACACGATATACGAACCTCGGGGGATCCGGGGGGTTATATATTATGAAGTTTCATAACAAAAGGAAGGTACTGGGAGAAAACGGGTCAGAGACAGAGTCTGGGGTGGCCACACCACCTGGTGGCGCGACCAAGGGTGGGCCCGCGCCACAGGGTGGTGTGAGCCACCCTGGCTCCGTTTCCGTCCCTCTTTCGCTTCGTAGCTTTCCTTATTGACTGACAACTGCAAAAATATAGTTGGATTGTATTTTCGCGGAACTTTTCTTACCAGAACTGTTACCTATTTGAAAGCGGACTCTGCAGGTCTCTGAATTTGGTCCTTGATAAATTTTCTAGAGTTATAACTTGAAAGGCATCAACATCTTCATTATAAGAATCCCCAGCAATATAGTGTTTGAGTCATTGCCCATTCACTACTTGTGTAGTATTATCTTTTAAAGAAGAAAATTTTATTGCTCCGGAACGGTATACTTCTTCAATAATGAAGGGTCCTTCCCATTTTGACAGTAGCTTTCCTGCAAAAAATCTAAGACGAGACCTATACATTAGAACTTTCTCACCAACATGAAATTCTCTCTTAAGTATTCGCTTGTCATGCCATCTTTTAACTTTTTCCTTAAAGAGGCTAGCATTTTCATAGGCTTCACTCCTTCATTCATCTAAAGAACTTAAGTCAAATAATCTTTTCTCACCAGCGAGCTTATAATCTCTATTTAGTTCTTTAACTGCCCAGTAAGATTTATGTTCTAATTCTAAAGGTAGGTGACAAGCTTTCCCATAAACCATTTTATAAGGAGACATCCCCATAGGATTTTTGTAGGAAGTTCTATAGGCTCATAAAGCATCATTCAACTTTTTAGCCTAGTTTTTTCTAGATCTATTAACAGTATTTTGCAAGATGGATTTAATTTCTCTATTTGATAACTCTACTTCCCGCTAGTTTGGGGGTGATAGGCTGAATCAATTCTATGATTAACATCATATTTAGCAAGGGTCTTTCTAAAACCACCATGAATGAAATGAGAACCCCCATCAGTCATGAGATACCTAGGCACTCCAAACCTCGGAAAGATAACATCCTTAAGAATTTTTAGAGAAGTTTCCCCGTCAGCACTCTTCGTAGGAATGGCTTCTACCCACTTAGTAATATAATCAACGGCAACAAGAATATGAGTATAACCTTTCGAGGGAGGGAAATGACTCATAAAGTCAAATCCCCAGCAATCAAAGGGTTCAATAACTAGAGAGTAGTTCATAGGCATTTCATTGCGTCTAGAAATATTACCAACATGCTGACATTCATCACAAGATAAAACAAATTTTCTTCCATCTTTAAAAAGGGTAGGCCAGTAGAAACCTGATTGTAGCACCTTTTGTGCAGTTCTATCTCCTGCATGATGTCCTCCATAAGCACTACCATGACATTTACGCAATATCTCCTTTTGTTCATATTCTGGAACACATATTCACATAATACCATCCACTCCTTCTTTGTATAAGTGTGGGTCATCCCAAAAATAATGCCTCAAATCATAGAAGAACTTCCTTCTTTGCCGAGCTGTAAAAGTTGGAGGCAAATACTTGGAGACAATAAAGTTAGCATAATCAGCATACCAAGGGATCCCTCACGAGCTTACCCCTACTACGGCTAACTGCTCATTTGGGAAACTATCATTAATAGGCATAGGGTCAAAAGAGATGTTTTCCAATCGAGATAAATTATCAGCTACAGGGTTTTCATCACCTTTCGTATCTACTATATGTAGATCAAACTCTTGTAAAAGCAGCACCCATCTAATAAGCCTAGGCTTAGTGTCCTTCTTCGTCATAAGGTATTTAATAGCAGCATGATCAGTATGAATGGTGACTTTTGAGTCTACAATATAGGGTCTAAACTTATCACAAGCAAAAAACGACAACTAGAAATTCTTTTTCAGTAGTAGCGTAATTCCTTTGAGCAGTGCCTAAAGTCTTACTAGCATAATGAATACCGTTTAACTTTTTATCAATTCGTTTCCCAAGGACAGCACCTAAAGCAAAATCACTAGCATCACACATTATTTCAAAGGGTAAACTCCAATCAGGTGGTTGAACAATAGGGGTTGTAGTTAAAGCCCTCTTAAGAGTTTCAAAAGCTTCCTTACAATCATCATAAAAAACGAAGGGTACATCTTTTTGAAGAAGATTAGTGAGGGGTTTTGATATCCTAGAAAAGTCTTTAATAAACCTTCTATAGAAACCAACAAACCAAATGTACTACGAATACCTTTGATGTCTCTCAGGCATGTCATCTCCTCAATTGTCTCAACCTTAGCTCTATCAACTTCTATGCCTCTTTCAGAAACTTTATGCCCAAGGACAATCCCTTCATTAACCATGAAGTGGCATTTCTCCCAATTAAGAACAAGATTAGTTTCTTCACATCTCTACAAAACTTTATCAAGGTTGTGCAGACAATTATCAAAAGAAGTTCCATAGACAGAAAAGTCATCCATGAACACTTCTACAATTTCCTCACAAAAACCATGAAAGATAGCAGACATGCACCTTTGAAAAGTAGCAGGAGCATTACATAAACCAAAAGGCATTCGTCTATAAGCATAAGTTCTGTAAGGGCAAGTAAAAGTAGTTTTTTCTTGATCTTGTTGTTTAACAGCAATTTGAGAGAAACCGGAATAACCATCAAGAAAACAAAAATGGGTCTTTTTAGACAACCTTTCCAACATTTGATCAATAAAAGGAAGCGGGTAGTGATCTTTCTTAGTAACTTTATTGACTTTTCTAAAATCAATGCACATCCTATAGCCTACTACTATTCTTTGAGGAATAAGCTCATCATTATCATTAGGAACAATGGTAATACCTCCTTTTTTAGGAACACAATGAACAGGACTAACCCATTCACTATCAGCAATAGGGTAAATAATACCAGCATCAAGGAGTTTCAATACCTCATTCCTTACCACTTCCTTCATCTTAGGATTTAAACGTTGTTGGTGCTCTACTACTGGCTTTGCATCTGGTTCTATGTTGATAGAATGCTGACATATAGTAGGTGAAATCCCTTTTAAATTGTCCAGAGTATAGCCCATAGCTCCTCGGTGTTTCCTCAAAACCTCCAATAACCTTTCTTCTTCCTTTCCTGAAAGTTTAGAGCTAATAATAGCAGGATATATCTTTTTATCATCAATATAAGCATATTTAAGATCATCAGGGAGAGGTTGAGATCGAAGACCGGATCCTTTTTAGGTGGCAACGTGGTACCCAAGTCTTCTATAGGCAAGTTATGCTTAAGCATCTTAGGCTGATCACGGAGAATCTCGTCAATCTCATTCCTTTCTTCCATGAAGATTTCACTTTCATGATCTTCCATAAATTGCTGCAAAGCATTGTTAGGAGCAAGAGAAATAGAAGCAAGTTGTTCAACTCTAAAATCCTCATTATGGGTTTCCTCTTCACAAGGTTCTTTAGCAAATTTCGAGAAATTAAACTCATAAGATTCCCCATCAAACTTAGTCAAGATTTTCTCCCTTTTGCAATCTGTAATAGCTCCACAAGTACTCAAGAAAGGTCTACCAAAAATAATAGGATAAGTTTTACTAGCAGCTAAACCGAGTACTAGAAAATCAGCAGGGTACTTAATCTTACCACAAAGGACTTCCACTTCTCGTACAATACCGATTGGAGAGATGGTCTCTCTATTAGCAAGGTGAATAACCACATCAATCTCTTCCAATTCGCAGGGACTGATTTCATGCATGATTTCTCTGTAAAGCTCATAAGGAATAGCACTGGAACTTGCACCAATATCACATAAACCATAATAGCAATGATCACCAATTAT
The DNA here is from genome assembly GCA_916181665.1 of Avena sativa. Taxonomy (NCBI): domain Eukaryota; kingdom Viridiplantae; phylum Streptophyta; class Magnoliopsida; order Poales; family Poaceae; genus Avena; species Avena sativa. Next base: position 532,437,196 of record OV702292.1, on the reverse strand, counting down.
AATAGAAAGCACAAGAACACTAGATTTTTTAGTTCTATTAGGATGTGAAACAATATTATAAGCATCCTCACAAAAGACTATGTGTCCATCTTCTATGCTTTTAGTGATAAGGTCTTTCACAATTGCTACCACAGGTTCAATGTTTATTTGTTCATCAGGTTTTACAATTCTTTTTTCACTTTTGGTGATTACATTAGTTATCATAGGATGATCCTTTACCTTATCTGGGAAGGGAATCTTCTCGATATAAGGTTCAGGTAAGATGGGATCAATAATGCAATACTCAGCACTCCTAACAGGAACACAGTCAACACTATCTTTATAAGGTTCATGGTACTTGTTCCATCCCCTTTTCGGAATTGTAGTATAAGAAGCAAAATCCCTAAAGCAATTCGTAATAACTTGTAAATCAAGACCATAAGCATTTTTAATATTTTGAAATTCATCAGTTCCCATAAAAGATTCAATGCATTCATAATCATAATTTATACCTGACTTTTTACCTTTGTCATTCTCCCAAGCTTCAGCATTGTCTTGAATACGGTCCAGAAGATCCCATTTAGCTTCTTCTTCCATGCGAGTGAATGATCCAGCACAAGAAGCATCCAATAAATCCTTGTCATGTAGAGGGAGCCTTGCATAGAAGTTAATGATAATAATATTGTTGGGGAGCTCATGAATGGGACATTTGAGCATTAGTAACTTCAATCTCCCCCAAGCTTGAGCTGTACTCTCTCCATCAAGAGGCCAAAAGTTGTATATTTGATTCCGATCTTTATGAATCTCACTAGGAGGATAAAACATTGAATAAAAGAGAGGCACTATTTCCTCCCATTCCAGAGCTTGACCATTCTTCAGCAGCTTCCATTCCTCAGCTCTTCCTTTCAGCGATAATGAGAATAACTTCTTCTTAACTTGATCTGTAGTAATACCTGCACACTTGAACAACCCGCATAATTCGTGTATAAAGAGTAAATGATCACCGGGATGGACAGTTCCATCCCCAACATAGTAGTTATCCATAACACGATCAATAATTCTTGTAGGTATTTTAAAAACATCATTCTCAGCAGGTGGTGGCTTATCTACTACCTTAGCAGTGGTAGTAGCATTACCAAATAAGAAACTTAGCGAATTATCCATAACGAAAATAAAGCAACTAACAGAAGTAAACAATACTCACAGTAGAAGTTTCCTTTACCAGTTCCACTCTCCAATAGCACTTCACTCCCCGGCAACGGCGCCAGAAAATAGTCTTGATGGCCCACAAGTATAGGGGGTGTATCGCAGTATTTTCGATAAGTAAGAGTGTCGAACCCAACGAGAAGCAGAAGGTGCTGGCTAGTGGTATGGATCAGGAATTCTCTGCAAATACTTAGCAAACGGATTTTTAGGGGTTTTTGATAAAGCAAGTAAACAAAGTACGAGTAAATAAAAGACAGTAGGAATAAATCCAGCAAGTGGCCCAATCCTTTATGCAACAAATGACAAGCCGGTTGTATTACTTAAGATGACCAAACGTTCTCGAGGACACATGGGAAGACTGTCAAGTGCTTTCTCTTCATATAGTTGATCAATCTTCTTTAGCTTGCTAAGTGTTGTGTGGGTGAACCTGGAGATCCACACTGACTCCTACACATTCTACGATGACTTCTGTGATCGTGAGAACCTTTAACGCTAGTAACTAAATTCCTTTGTCTCACGATATATTACATGCCCGAGATTTGATCATTGGTATCTCCATACCTAGTTTGATCTTGTTACCGACATGTACTCTTTTCTTGTTCCCGTGATATAACTCATCACTTGCTTGCAAGCTAACCAATGTGATATCACCGAGAGGGCCTAGAGAATATCTATCCGTCATCGGGATGGACAAATCCCACTCTTGATCCATGAGCTTCTACATAACACTTTTGTAGGATTGAACCCACCTTTATAATCACCCTTTCACGGTGTGACGTTTGATGTTATCAAGATACTCTTCCAGTGTTAGTGATTAACATGATCTCATGGTCTAAGGATTAGGATTACTTTGTTAGATGTTATAGAAATATAAACACAATGACTTTGATAGTAATGCTATACTTCGGATGAATGTTCCATCGCATCATTCCACTAATGTTGTGATCTCGTTATTAACAACATCCAATGTACATGATCAGGAAACCTTGATCATCTTGTTAATCAACGAGCTAGTTTACAAGAGAGGCATAACTAGGAACTTTTCTTTTGTTTATTAAACAAACATGTATTACTGTTTCCAAATTAATACAATTATAGCATGCAAAATAAACATCTATCATATACTTGGAATATGTATAATAACAACTTTATTATTGCCTCTCAGGGCATATTCCCTTCAACGACGCCTCGGTTCCGCGTGGTGAGGACCCACCAACGGTCATGCTGACAGAATATTTGTTAGTGATAAGACAAGACCTAAAAAGTTGTCAAGTTATCTCACCGACCAAATTCCGGCTCAGTTTGAAATCGAGCAAGGAAACAATGATGAGATATTAATAGGTCCGACTTATTTGAGACTCGGATCCTACTTTTTGGTTTGAACTTTCAGGAACCCTTCAAGATTCTACAGCCAAAGAAGAATCAAGCTAGATGATGACATACGACTTTGGATCTTGGAGCTTCCGGAGGCTACTGTTGGGGATATACTTTCTAAGTATACCCACTATGACTCATTGACCAGGGTGGCCCACTTTGGGTTCAAGATCAAGCATTAGAGCTATGCTTCACGGGCGGCTCAGTCAGGAAGAGAAGTTGGAAACCCATCCAGCTATGGGAAGACCTAGAAGACTTACCGACTTAGGCATGTCGGTATATACTTGTAGTACAAGATGTACTATGTAACCGACTCTATATCATAGTCGGATAGGACTCTCCTATAAATCCTAGGACCGGATAACTATATAGACGTCCTAGGGATCAGCCTTTAGGGCATCGACAATCAACCTCAACTGGCACAGGCGAAACCTCTCTTGTAATCTGTACTTCCGGCTCTACCGATATACTGGATTGCTAGCAGGAATAGGACCCGTCCACCGCAGGCGAATTCGAACCTAGATAAGCTTGTGTGCTCACCATCCCGGACCAACGTACGTTTCACATCCTACATCTTTCCATGCTCCGAGGAACCCCTCATGACGTACTTGACTATTTCATTTTTTTGCCAAAGGATACACTATTGCAATTACTCTCTCTGTTCAGAAATAACTGATTTTGGTTTGTCTACAATCAAATGTACCTAGGCATATTTTAGTGTATAGATATATTTGAACCTAGACAAAGTCAAGTCGGTTATTTCTGGATGAAGGGAGTAGATGATTTTAGTAATTAGACTGATTTGTTGATTTGACAATTATTTGCAATCGATTTATCGTTGCATGACAAAAGATGAAGCGATTTTTCTATCCCTGTACTTCTGTTCGTAGCTTTTGGTAATCCCTTGTATATTGTGTGCCTTCTTAACCATTTAGAATGCATTTGAAAATATATGTTCATCTTGCTATCGGACAAATTTTTTTGCCCCATTATAAGAGATTTTTAGTAGTTTTTCACTATCAGTATTTTTGGCCCGGAGCTTCCTCCAATGTTGAATCCACCACTGCCCGTATAGGTCCTCGAGAGACGGGGTTCCAGATAACTACTGTCCCGATGTCCGATGCTGGCTGTAAACCAGGATGTGATAGACGAAGGAAGCGACGCAATGAACCAAAAGAATGTGTGTATTCTCATCTCTGATGTGGTACCCGACACATCTTAGATTACGAGGGATAAGATTTCCTTTTCCTTCTCTAATAAAGAAAGGAATACTGCACTATGTTGCAGTAGCACTGTCCAAAAGATTCAGAAAGATTCAGAAAGATTCACAGACGGTCGTGAATCCCATCAAACTTGACGGACGGTGACACGCCCGTCGTGCGGTAGATAAAATGGCCAGGCACACCCTGTGTCAGATTCATTCGAATCTGATTGATACGAGAATCCAACTCTGTTGTGTCGCCGTGTAAAAAATACACTACCGTAGAGGAGGAGGAAACGGACGGAAGTGCGCAATAAGCTGTCCGACGCGAAAACCGTCGATTTACTATATCCAGACAAAAGCGACGGGTGTGAGCGTGACGTGGCAGGTTCATTGTACCTGGTCACGCGTACGCCAAGGTGCTTTCAATTCAGGTCTAGCTCAGGGTTCGTTTATGGGTGGAGTCCGATCGGTACTGTCACGTTTCGGTCGCCTTCGATCGGCTGGATCGGTCTACAGGTTAGGTCAAAACTCTAGCTTTAAATGAACTTCTTTCACACTTATAGCTGCATGAATCTAATCTCGTACTCCCTTCGTTTTATTTACTTCGCGTTTTAGATTTAGTCAAAGTCATACTTTATCAAGTTTAACCAAAAATATTGCAAAATATATTAATATCCACCATTGCAAATACATATAATATGAAAATATACTTTATGAAAATTCTAATACTATATAATTTTATATTATAAATATTAATATTTTTCACTAAATATTTGGTTAAATTTTATCAAATTTGACTTTGACTAAACCCAGAACGCGAAGTATTTATGGACAGAGGAAGTAACAATTCGACTCGGATCAGTTATTTTCGTTGTGAAATGGAAAGGGGATGAGTCCGTCGGAGATTGCTTTGCTTGTTCTGGGTAAGACGGCGCTACTACACAAAATTGCCAAATTGCAGGCGCAAAGCTTGCTCAGCATCAGATTGGCGTGGTCTGCACTATATGATGCGTGCACGTACAAGTTAGAGTATGCGATGGGCAATCGGTTACTACTCTCTAATCTTCGGATCATGCCTTATCTTGTCTGCCATCAGTACTAATCCGGATGGATGGATGGCGACAGTTTAATTAGCTGGCGATCGATGAACCATCCACAACTTTAACGTCTTGTTCTTCTGCCACTTTTTTTTTTGCCAGGAGCTCTTTTGCCACTCTGCTCGTACATATGCCCTACGATTTTTTTTTTGGAGAGATGCCCTACGATTTTTTTAAACGAGGCAAAAGGCTTGCCATTTCATTGTTAGAGGAAGAAAGAGGTCTTAAGTGCGATACAAACGAAACGAAAAGCCAAAGAGGCTAGGAAGCAAAACAAACAACTACTCTCGCGGCATTACATTACTAATCGCTTTATTAGCTTCGGCCTTGGACCACAATGTCATCTCCTCCTTAATTCTTGAAACCATCATTATTTGGATAGTGGAGTAGTGATTACGGAAGACGCGGGCTTTTCTCTCCTTCCACACCTCTCATGAGACAAGCATGGCAAGGGAGGCCATCGCCTTCCTATAGCTTGGCCTCTCTTGAAAACAAATGAGCTCCACCATTCTTGGACGGTTTGCCACACCATCCCAATCACTTGGCATCACATCATGAAGGCCGAACCACTCTTTAACACTAGTCCAAACTCGTCTCGTGAAGCGACACTTGAAAATTTAGGTGGGGAGCAGTTTCTTGCACTTAGTTGCAAAGCTTGCAATTGCCACAATTTTGCCATCCACGCTTATTCTAGTCGACCCGCCGTCCAAATTCTATTTTGCATGACAATCCAAGTGAATGTTGTTTTACTTTTTGGAGTCGCCCCTGGCTTCCAAACCGTCTTTGGCATGCGAGAGTTGACACGCCCCTCAAATTGCATTTTGCATGCGGACGAGGAGGAGTATTGACCATTATTGTGAAATTTCCAAATAGTGGAATCGGTGGTGTCATCATGTAGATTGATGTTGGAGACACATTCCCATAAGGTGGTGAATTGCTCAATATGCTCGATGGTAATTCCTTGTGTGTTAATTTGCGAGACTCAGAAATTTTGGTCCAAGGCTTTGTGTACGGTAAGTTTTTTCTTTCGGCAAGAATCAAAGACCAATGGGGCGATGTCACGTGGCCTTATTCCATTAATCCAAGATGACTCCCAAAAGGAGGATTTCCTTCCATTCCCAATGGTAACTTTTGTGGCCATCGCAAAGAGCCCTGCCCTACGATGTTAGTTTATATAATGCGGCTAAAATGCACCACAGGCCGCCGGGAGAGATAGATGTCGTGTTCTTTTCTCTTCTAATCCTATTGAAGGGAATATTTCCTGAGAGGCAATAATAAAGTTGTTATTACACATATTCCAAGTATATGATAGATGTTTATTTTACATGCTATAATTGTATTAATTTGGAAACGTTAATACATGTGTGTTTGATAAACAAAAGGAAAGTTCCTAGTTATACCTCTCTTATAAACTAGCTCGTTGATTAACAAGATGATCAAGGTTTCCTGATCATGGACATTGGATATTGTTAATAACGAGGTCACAACATTAGTGGAATGATATGATGAACAATCATCCGAAGTATAGCATTATGATCAAAGTCACTGTATTTAAATTGCTATAACATCTAACAAAGTAATCCTAGTCCTTAGACCATGAGATCATGTTAATCACTAATACTGGAAGAGTATCTTGATAACATCAAACGTCACACCGTGAAAGGGTGATTATAAAGGTGGGTTTAGTGCTACGAAAGTGTTATGTAGAAGCTCATGGATCAAGAGTGGGATTTGTCCATCCCGATGACAGATAGATATTCTCTGGACCCTCTCGGTGATATCACATTGGTTAGCCTGCAAGCAAGTGATAAGATCACTAGAATGTTATATCACGGGAACGAGAAAAGAGTACATGTCGGTAACGAGATCAAACTAGGTATGGAGATACCGATTATCGAATCTCGGACATGTAATATATCGCGAGACAAAGGGATTTAGTTACTAATGTTAAAGGTTCTCACGATCACAAAAGTCATCGTAGAATGTGTAGGAGTCAGTATGGATCTCCAGGTCCCGCTTCTGATTATTGATCTGAGAGAAGTCTCGATCATGTCTACATTATTCACAAACCGTAGGGTGACACACTTAAGGGACACCAACACCATTTGGAGAAAATGTGTTTGAGACGAATGAATTGCAAAGCGCTGGAATTATTTCAATAGACACCAAAACTGTTTCAGGTGAAATTGCAGAAATTGGTTCTGCATGTAATATTGAAATGTTGCTGGGGGTTTTATGTGAATGTTTGTTAATTAAAGTAATTAACAAAATTCTGAATAAATTTAATAAAAGAGTTTTATTAAATGAGAGAGCATTAAATTTGGAGAAATTTAATGCATTTAAAGTGGAGACTTTAAAAGAGAATGTGAAGGGGCATTTTAATGTGGAGGGAGTTACCACCACATGAATGGGGGAGGTGAGGGGTCACCCCCATGAGGTGCCGGCTGATGGCCCAAAATATATCGAGCTCGTTGGGGAACCCCAAGAGGAAGGTATGATGAGCACAGCAGCAAGCTTTTCCTCAGTTATGAAACCAAGGTTATCAATCCAGTAGGAGCAAGGAAACACCCCAAAGGTGTAGCTAGCTGAACTTTGGCAGGGCGCACTACCGGTGCCAGCAGCAACGTGGAGACCTGCACAACACAACCACAGAACTCTGCCCCAACTTGCGATGAGGTTGTCAATCTCACCGGTTTTGCTAAAAACAAAGGATTAAACGTATCGAGTGGAAGAAAGTAATAGTTTGCAGAAAGTAAACACAAAGTAGTAAAAAGTTGATTGTAGATTGATGGTAAAAGAAAGGACCGGGGTCCATAGTTCACTAGTGGTGGCTCTCCTTAAGATAGATGACATGTTGGGTGAACAAATTACAGCGGGGCAATTGATAAACATCGAGAAAGCATATAAGCATATACTACTCATCTTAACTCCTTTGAGATTCGATTGGGCATTACAACATTATACATAGACCGCCATTCAACTACATCTATGACTAATAATCCACCTTCAGGTTATCATCCGAACCCCCTCCAGTATTAAGTTGCAAGCAACGGATAATTGCATTACGAATTGCGTGTAAAGTAAACAATATGATTGTTCTATGAACAAAGGATTGTTGTTTTCTCCCTAGTAGCAACAACACATCTAGTACCTTAGAGATTTCTGTCACTTCCCCAGATTAGCAGAGGCATGAACCCACTATCGAGCATAAATACTAACTCTTGGAGTTGCTAGCATCTACTTGGCCAAGATAGCTACTAACAACGGAAAGCATGCAAGATCACAAATTAACAAAGACATGATAGAATCAATAATCAATCTGAAGTAGCATCTCAATATCCATCGGATCCCCGCAAACACAACATGTATGATTACAAATAGATGATCTTGATCATGAACGGAGCTCACAAGATCTAAACATGATAGCACAAAGGAGGAGAACCAGCCATCTAGCTACTACATGGACCCGTAGTCCAAGGATGAACTACTCACGCATCACAACTGAGGCTTTCATGGTGATGAATAAGGCCTCCAGGGTGAATTCCTCTCTCCGGCAGGGTGTCGGGAAGAGCTTCAGATCCCTCCCGATCTAGGGATGGAGATGACGGCGGCTACATACTCTTTCGTGGAATTTTGATCGGGTACTTAGGGTTTCTGTATAGGAGGCAATATATACGCGGAAGGAGAGGCCGAGGGGGTGCCTGGGGCGGCCAGACCACCCCTGGCGCCGGCCAAGCCTGGCCGCGCGGCCAGGTGGTGTGGCCGGGCCCCAGCCCCTCTCTGTCTCGTATTCTGGCTCTAGGTGTCCCTCGGTGAAAAACTGACTTTGGCTTTTGTCCCGTCCAATTCTGAGAATATTCATTTTCTGACTTTCCTGGAACCAAAAACAGCAGAAAACAGGCAACTGACACTGTGGCTCTTATTAATAGGTTAGTCCAAGAAAGTGTATAGAAAGTACTCCAAAGTGTGGACAAAACACAAGAATGTAGATAAAACCAAGCATGGAACATCAAAAATTATGGATACGTTAGCAACGTATCAACATCCCCAAGCTTAACTCCTGCTTGTCCTCGAGTAGGTTAGTGATAAAAAGAAAGAATTATTTTTGAGGTGACATGCACCATCATAAACTTGATCAAAGTATTTGTAAAACATTGATAGCTGGGATCATAGTACTTCAATCATAACATGAAAGACAAAGTTCTAACAATAAGGCAAAGCAACTATGTTGCAACATGAAAGGGCATAAACAAAAGATTCATGAATAACAATGCTTTGCAAGACATTTGTTTGTTTCACATAAAGAAAACACAGCATAGTGTCATTCAGCTTGTCCCTCATAGAGTAGCAAACATAAATGCACAGGACACCTTCAAAGTTCATAAGAGTGACTAGATACAAATAGTTTAAAACAAGCAATATCAAAGCTATGCATCAATCAACAAGTCTTGGGACAATGCACATAGAACTAAGAATGGCCACTATGCTCTCAAAGTAGGTGCATAAAGATAGAAGGTGGAGACTCAACATAAAAGTAAAAGAAAGGGCCTTCATAGAAGGAAGTAGGGATTCCAGTTTCATAAAGAGCTTCCAAAAATTATGGTACTTATTAGCTTTCAGCTCTCATTGCCCCTATCATAAGCATCTTGAAGGTGATTAAGGTTAAAGTGACACAACTAAGAGGATATGCTTGACAAGTTATAAGCCGAAATCTCATGCCCCTTACTTACGAAGACCGAACCTCGTGCTACTCAACTTTAGTCACAAGTAAGCTCTTGTCATTGTAAGTACATATGTATCATAGAGAACCGCCAACGGGGTACCCCTTGCACATGATACAGGATCTATCCCATAATCAAAATGACAAGGCAAGCAGACAATGAGCATCTCAACGATCTTTTTATTTGCTATTTGCATTGCTTTTTATTGAGGATGCTTCATAGAGTGCTCATTATGGTTATGCTGCAAGTTTCCACCATGATTAGGCATGGCTTAGGCTAGCGGCCCAGGCGTTTCTCTAACACACATACAAACTCCATGATCTTACAAGTTCCCCTTTTATTTCACACCGCCAGGATCCATAAGCAAAAGAACATGATATCAACGGGGTACAAAGTACATATGCAATGTTGAAAGTGTTCCCCATGATACATGGTTCTGCTAACTTCAACTTATAAAGCGCAAGCATATACGCAACAAAGAAGGACGCAATGGTTCAAGTTTATTAAAATGCAAGACAGTAAGGTGTGCCATCAAGTTCGTGAGAGCTTTAATCACTAGTTTTCTCATAACATGCAGGGCATGAATAAGACTCTCCCCGAGCTTCTGTCAATGCTTAAAACTGTAGAAGTGGAGATTAGGAAAGAACATCAAGTGTTGATGGTCAATAGAACCACCGGTTTAAAGAAAGACAAGAAGGGTAAACAGAAGGGAAAGAAGGGCGGCAAATCTGTTGCTGCGCCTGAAAAGAAATCCCGGGCTAGCCCTAATTCTGATACCGAGTGCTACTATTGTAAGGGGACTGGCCATTGAAAGCGCAACTGCCCCAAGTTTTTGGCGGACAAGAAAGCCGGCAAGGCAAACAAGGTATATATGATATACATGTTATTGATGTGTACTTGACTAGTACTCACAGTAGCACCTGGGTATTTGATACCGGATCGGTTGATAACATATGTAACTCGAATCAGGGGATGTGGAACAAGCGACCGCTAGCAAGGGATGAGGTCAAGATGCGTGTCAACAATGGATCAAGAGTTGATGTGATCGCCGTCGGAACGCTACCTCTCCACCTACCATCGGGATTAGTTATAAACCTAAATAATTGTTATTTGGTGCCTGCACTAAGCATGAACATTATATCTGGATCTTGTTTGATGCGATGTGGTTATTCGTTTAAATCCGAAAACAATGGTTGTTCGATTTATATGGATAATATCTTTTATGGTCATGCACCCGTGATGAATGGTTTATTTCTGTTGAATCTTGATAGTACTCATACGCACATCCATAATGTTGATGCTAAAAGGATTAAACTTAATGATGATATATCTGCATATATGTGGCACTGCCGTCTAGGTCATATTGGCGTTAAACGCGTGAAGAAACTCCATTCTGATGGACTTTCGGAATCACTTGATTTTGAATCATTTGATACATGTGAGCCATGCCTTATGGGCAAGATGACTACAACGCCGTTTTTTGGTTCAATGGAACGGGCGACAGATTTATTGGAAATCATACATACTGATGTATGCGGTCCAATGAGTGTGTCGGCGTGAGGTGGATATCGTTATTTTGTTACTTTCACGGATGATTTGAGTAGATATGGGTATATCTATTTGATGAAACACAAATCTGAAACCTTTGAAAAGTTCAAAGAATTTCAGAATGAAGTGGAAAATCATCGTAATAGAAAGATCAAATTTCTGCGGTCCGACCGTGGAGGTGAGTATCTAAGTTACGAGTTTAGCACACACATGAAAGAGTGTGGAATAGTTTCACAACTCATGCCTGCCGGAACACCACAACATAATGGTGTGTCGGAACGTCGTAATTGTACTCTATTGGATATGGTTTGATCTATGATGTCTCTGACTGACTTGCCATTGTCATTTTGGGGTTATGCACTGGAAACCGCTACATTCACTTTAAATCGGGCACCGTCTAAATCCGTTGAAAAGACACCATATGAATTATGGTTTGGAAACAAACCTAAGCTATCATTTCTTAAAGTTTGGGGATGCGATGTTTATGTGAAGAAACATCAGCCGGATAAACTCTAACCCAAAGCGGAAAAATGTGTCTTCATAGGATACCATAAAGAAACAATTGGGTATTCCTTCTATCATAGATCCGAGGGCAAGGTTTTCGTTGCCAAGAATGGATCCTTTCTAGAGAAAGAGTTTCTCGCGAAAGGTGTGAGTAGTCGAAAGGTAGAACTCGAAGAGGTTATTGAAACTTCTCTTCATGAAATGGCGAGTAGCGCAGCACCAGAAGTCATTCCGGAGTTGACTTCACCAAATGAAGAAGGAACTAATGATAATGATCATGAAACTCCGAAAGAGAACACTGCCGAACCTCGCAGGTCTAGCAGGATGATGACCCACAAGTATAGGGGGTGTATCGCAGTATTTTCGAGGGAAGTGAAACCCAATTTATTGATTCGACACAAGGGGAGCCAAAGAATATTTATAAGCCTTAACAACTGAGTTGTCAATTCAGCTGCACTTGGAAACAATCTTGCTCACAGAAGTTTTATCAGTAGCAACAGTTTTGTAGTAGAAATAGTAAAGTAACAACAGTAGTAAAGTAAAGACAGCAGTAACAATAGCAGTAAACAGTAGGATTCGAGTGCGGTAGGCATAGGGATGGATGGACGGGCGTTGCATGTACAAGACAATTTACATAGCAATCCGAACATAGGGCAATTGCAGATAAATAAGATAAAGCATCCAAGTACTAGATAATCCTAGGCATGTGTTCCATATATAGTCATACGTGCTCGCAATGAGAACTGGCACAACATATTTTGTCCTGCCAGCCCATTTGCAGCGGGGCCTCAAGGGAACTACTGGCAATTAAGGTGCTCCTTTTAATAGAGCACCGGAGCAAAGCATTAACACTCCGTGAACACATGTGATCCTCACATCAAAGCCATTCCCTCCGGTTATCCCGATTTCTGTCACTTTGGGGCCATTGGTTCCGGACAACAACGTGTGTATACAACTTGCAGATAAGACCATAAACAATACTATCATAATGAATCAATAACATGTTCAGATCTGAAATCATGGCACTCGGGCCCTAGTGACAAGAATTAAGCATAACAAGTCGCAACAAAGTCATAAAGCACTAATAGAAGATACTAGGCACCATGCCCTAACAATCCAATGCCATTACATGAACGATCTTATTCAATCCCTACCATCCCCATAGCCTACAGAGGGGGATTACCCACTCATAGATGGGGAAACATGATTGGTCGATGGAGAAGCGATGGTGATGATGATGGCGATGATCTCCAATTCCCCGTCCCAGCAGGGTGCCAGAACAGAGATTCTGGTGCTATTTCGTGGAATCTGGTGGTGGCGGCGGAGCGGAACTCCTTCTGGAAAAACGTCGAACCTCCCAGAGTTTTTAGGTCAGAAGGCTTCTTATAGGCGAAGAGGGAGACCGAGGGGGTGTCTAGGGCGGCCAGACTACCCCCTGGCGCGGCCTGGGCTAGCCCGCGCGGCCAGGTGGTGTGGCCTGGGCCCAGCCCTCCTCTGTCTCGTATTCTGGCTCCGGGAGTCTTATGGTGAAATAGGATTTTTGGCATATTTTCCGGGATTTTTCCTGATAGTTGATTTTCTACACAAAAAGTAGACACCAAGACAATTCTGCTGAAAACAGCGTCAGTCCGTGTTAGTTGCATCCAAATCACACAAGTTTAGAGGAGAAACAATAGCAGAAGTGTTCGGGAAAGTAGATACGTTTTGGACGTATCAACTCCCTCGAAGCTTAGCTTATTGCTTGTCCTCAAGCAATTTAGTTGAAAACTGAGTGCGATAAAAGAAACTTTCACGAACACTTTTGCTTCATATGATGTATATAATCTCAGCATGTAATCAACTACTTAGACAATTCATAATAAAGAGTATGCAACCAAGTTTACTTAATAGGCATTGCAAGCTATGAAGAGATTCCAACTTAAAAATAATAAGTAGCAAGAAACATAAACAGAAGCAACATTATAATGCTCATAACAAGGTATGATATAGTGGTATCTCGCTTGCCTTTTTATTGTGAATGCCAAGGCACCTCTGAAGTTCAGGTGAAGACTCGAAGTAAAGATATCAAAGATACAAGCATCAAAGTCATAACACAAATAATCAAGTAATGCGACAAGCACAAAGAATGACAACTATGCTCTCAAGGAAGTCCTCGTAGAATAAGTGGAGACTTAACAAGGAAATGAAAAGGTTTTGAATAGTTTGAAAGGCTTCCAAATCCTGAAAGTATGGTACTCATTAGCTTTGAGCTCTCATTGCCCCTATAATAAGCATCTTTAATATGGTTAAGGTGAAAGTGAGGTCCAATCTGAGTTATATGCTTGACAAACTATAAACTGGAAATCCCATGTCCCTTGAGTACGAGGGCCGCTCCTCATGCTACTCAACTTTAGTTACCAGTAAGTTCTTGTCATCGTAAATACATGCGTATCATAGAGAACCGCCAATGGGGTACCCCTTGCCCGATGATACGGAAGAAACCCCATATCAAAATGACAAGGCAAGCACACAATGAGTATCTCAACAATCTTCTTATTTACCATGGGAAAATGGTGCTTTTTTCTCTCTTTCCTCTTTTCTCAAATCTCTTTTTTTCTTTTCTTTTTTCTCAATAGCTATCTCTCTCTTTTTTATAAGAAGAATGCTTTGTAGATATCATTATGGTTACGCTACAGGTTTCCACCATGATGGCATGGATTAGACCAGTGGCCCAGGCGTTTCTCTAACACACATACATAACTCCATGGACTTACAAGCTCCCCTTTTATTTCACACCGACGACATCCGCAAACAAAAGAGCATGGTATCAACTGGGTATATATTTACAAGTGTTGAAAGCGTTCCCCATGATAGCACGGTTATGCTAATCCTCAGCCTATAATTTGCAAGCATATAACTTTCATGGACAGTCACAATGGTTCCCGTTTATTAAATGCAAAAAATAAAGTGTGCCATCAAGTTCATGAGAGCTTTACTAACTAACTTTCTCATAACAAGCAAACATTTTATTCGGAAGAAAACAAGGCATATTGAATATGCACGGAAATAGCAAATGATGCTAATAGGTAGGTATGGTGGACACTTTGGCACTATTTGGTTTTAGGGAGTTGGAAACATGAGTAAAACATACTCAGTGAAAGTGAAGGCTAGCAATAGTAAGGGAGCGACAAACGAGAGAGCAATAGCTATCATAATCATGCTTGCAACAAAACAGGACTAATCATGGCATCAAAGTGATTCAGGACCCTCAAGGCAAAATAATTTATCGAGGCTTAACTGATTATTTCAGTCATATGCATGCGTGAGCATGTGCCAAGTCAATTCAAATGAAACATTCAGAGGAGGATACCACGGTGTCATACCAAGTTATGAATAGAATAATGCAGGCAAACATTCATAAGACATGCTACAAACTATTAGCAAGCTGGAACTAATCATATGGAAGCAAGAACTACTAAGCATCCATAAATAACATACACCCTACATGAACAGACTAAGCATGCCCACAATGATGAGTATATGTACAGAAATGAAAACAAATAGAGTTCATTACCAGCCTCTTACCACACCTCAAGTTGTCATTAATCCTCATTATTGCCCTTCACTTGTGTGGCTTGAATAATAATATAAAACCAAATCCCACTAAGGACTACTGAACCCTGCAACAAACTCACAAAATCAAAGAACAACAGCAAATATTTTTGGTGTTTTCGATTTTTAAACAAGAACCAAAAAGGAAGAACAAGCAAAGCAAAATCTTTTTGGGTTTTTCGAATAGTTCAAACAAAACAAAAAAAAAGGAAAAAGCAAACCAAGGCAAAAAAAAAGAAGAAGCAAACAAAGAGAAACAACAGAAATATTTTTGGTCTTTTTGTGTTTTAGAAAGCAAAAGCAAAGAACGAACAAAAGCTAAAAAGAGAACGGAACATGAATATACAAAGTATCGACACAAAATGATATGGAGATGAGTGCGATGTCGGCGTACCTCCCCCCAAGCTTAGGCTTTTGGCCTAAGTGGGTGTCAATCCCAAGCTGGCCAGGATGAAGTGTCACCGTGGTACGACGAGGAGGTACCCTCGTCCTGGTGCGAGCTCGAGTACGTCCCTCCGTAGTGCGCGGAGTAATCATAGGAGGGCACATCCTCCTGGTGCTGCCCGTGGAAACCTAGCAAGCGGAGCTGCTCGTCCACCGTCCAAATCAGAATCAGCTGTGACAAAATGATGAGTTTTCATAGCAACAAGGTCAAGCCTTTGAGGTGCCAATATAGTATCATTGGGGTCCACTGCAAGTCCTAATGCATTGACCATACGTGAGGCAATGATGCCCCCATAGATAGGTCCCCTAGCAGCTAGGCAGCGAGCAATAAGCGAGCCAAGGTTGTACCGAGTATCATTGTTAAGCGCAGCAGCAAGGAAGGCTAAATGATAGTTGGAGATATTACTCGTATTCTCCCTACCGAGAACGCTAGTAGCAAGATAATATGCAAAGTATCTAAGAGCAGGGAGTTGGATGTTTCTTATATTTCCGCGCTGAGCCACGCGGTCATCATCCTTGGTCACCCCTCGGTAAAGCTCCAGCAAATCAGCGGGTCGCCCTTGAATTTTCTTCACGGTCCCTGTCATGCTTACACCTACAACACTGCAAAACTTTTCCAATGATATGGTAAAGGGCAGATTATAAATTTCGAAAGAGACAGTTGACTGATAGGGCGTGTTAGAAAACACGAAGCTCTCAACAAAAGTTTTGGTGAGCACAGCGTATTGCTCACTCTCATCTTGCATATATGAGGTCAAACCAACCCTCTGAATCAGTAGCAAGAAATCATCAAGAATCCCTGCAACTTGTAAGAAAGTAAAACAAGGAAAAGTAGATGGGTGAGCATCCCCATCATCCCCTTCATTACCAATACGAGTTGCAATGAGATCTTCGTTGTATGATGGCCTAAACTGAGAGGCTGATCTTGAGTGCCTCGACCTCCTAGGTGCATCCCTCTCAAATATCTCTCCAAAGGTATGGTTGTTCGTGCTTGGTATTCTGAAATTTAAACACCTATTAAACAAGTGATTGCAAAGTGAATATAATGAAGGGTACTACTCATAGGGACTTGTAAGAGGCCTAAACATGCATCAAAACTATATCTCTAAGCATCAAACAAGCTTACAAAATCTCATAACCTGTCACCTACAGCAGCAAAATACTCAAGATATAATCCACTAAACACAAATCTACTTGGACAAGCGGAGGAGTCACATACCGGAGAAAAAATGCTCCAAATTTCAGCAACAAAGATGGGCTGAGCAAGGAGATCGAAAAATCGAGGGCAAGCACAGCAAGAACGCGATTTTGAGCAATGAACTGGAGTTTGCTCAGGAGAGAGAAGAAAGTTGCAAGTGAGAGAGTGAGTGGAGGGCCAGGGGTGGCCCACACCATGGCATGGCGCCACCTAGGGCAAGCCGCGCCACCAGGTGGTGTGCCTGCCTGGTGGGTCCCCTGGTACCTTCCAGGCACTCCTCTGCCCCTTTTTTCACACAAACATTTAATATGAATTTTCTAGAATTTTTCGAGACACTTTATTTTTGGGCATTTTTCAGGCATAGATGATTTTTTTGGAACTGATGCAATGCAAAACAAAACAAAAGCTACAGAAGTTCTAAGACACTCTAAAACGCAAGCAACTAGCACAAGAAAGGTAAACTAAACGAAAGCAAAAACTAAAATGGATAGAATAGAAGTAAACGGAGATAATCATGGTGAAAACATTGTTTTGTTCAATGAAATCCTTTTGTTAACAAGGTTGATCAGGTCTTGTTACCAAAACAATTTTATATGAAACAAAACTTTGTATTCCACTAATGATTATGTTACCTCAACTTTGATAGCAATGGTCCCAATCATAATAGTTTCAAAATTTTCTCTGGTATGGGACAATATATTTCTCCAAATTGAATGCCCTCAACATGTTCAACTGAATTCAAACCATAGGTGCTTTCAATCTTCTTGGGGAAATAGATAGTATGTTCCTTGTTATTAACATTAAAGGTTACCTTTCCTTGATTACAATTAATAATAGCTCCTGTAGTATTAAGAAAAGGTCTCCCAAGAATAATAGACATATTATCATCTTCAGGCATTTCAAGCACAACAAAATCAATTAATATCAAGCAATTATGAGCCACTTAAACAGGTACATCCTCACATATACCAACAGGAATAGTGGTAGATTTATCAGCCATTTGTAAAGATATATCAGTTGGTATTAGTTTTTCAAGCTGAAGTCTCTTGTAGAGAGAAAAAGGCATAACACTAACTCCAGCTCCCAAATCACACAAAGCAGTTCTAACATAACTATTCTTAATAGAGCAAGGGATAGTTGGAATCCTGGGTCTCCAAGTTTCTTAGCAACCTTACCATTAAAGGAGTAATTGGCAAGCAAAGTAGAAATTTCTTCATTAGGTATCTTCCTTTTTTTCGAGACAATATCCTTCATATACTTTGAGTAAGGAGGCAATTTAATAGCATCAGTCAAAGGAATTTGCAGGAATAAAGGTTTGATCCACTCACAAAACTTGTTATAGTGTTCATCTTCCTTTGACTTGTGTTTCTTATCAGGGAAAGGCATAGGTTTTTGGACCCAAGGCTCTCTTTAACTACCATGTTTCTTAGCAACAAAATCTTCTTTAGTGTATTTAGTATTCTTAGTGTGGTTTTCAGGTTCTTCTTCAACTTTTTCTTTATCAGGAACATCATTTTCTTCATTACCACTTTCAGTTTTAGCATCAGAAATAGATATACTATTAGGATCTATAGTAGGTTTAGAGGGTTCTACAACAATTTTATGTTTCTTTTTCCTTTTCTTACGAGTAGTACCACTATTTTCAGCTTGTTGAGAATCCTGCTCAATTCTTTTGGGATGCCCCTCAGGATATAGAGGATCCTGGGTAGCAGCACCACTTCTAGTTCTAATTTCATAAGCATGTTTTTCTTTAGCAGCGTTGACTAGCAAGTCTTTTTGCACTTTAATGAGTTGATCTATTTGAGTTTGAACCATTTCAAAGTGTTTGACAATCATTTTAACATCATTAGAGGTTCTTTCCACAATATCTTTTAACTCAACAATAGCTCTAGTGTTTTCCATTAGATTATTTTGCACCCTTTTATTAAAATTATCTTGCTTAACAATAAAGATATCGAATTCTTCTAAGCATTGATCAGGAGGTTTAGAGTAAGGGATATCACCTTCATCAAAGTGTTGGAGAGAGTGTACCTCAATAGTGGATGAGTGGGGAATTGGCTTGCATAATTCTTCTATAGGAGGTAAATTCTTGACATCTGCAGCTTTAATTCCCTTCTCCTTAAGACATTTCTTAGCTTCCTTCATCACTTCATCATTTAATTCAATAATTCCCCTCTTCTTAGATGATGGAATAGGCACCGGTATAGTAGGTTCAGGTATAATTACTTTAGGTATAGCTGGTTCAGGAGGATTCCAATCTTCATAATTTTTGCTTATTTTAGCCATTAATTCCTCAGCTTCCTTGGGAGTCCTATTCCTGAAAACACAATCAACACAACTGTCTAGGTATGTCCTAGATTTTTCAGTTAGTCCATTATAAAATATATCAAGAAGCTCATTCTTAGGTAATGGACTTCCACCCTGTGCATGAATAAAAGCACCAAACCTTGCGCATGATTCAGGCAATATCTCTTTTTCTCCCTGTTTAAAATCAAAAAGTTCCTGCAAAATAGCATGTCTAGCACTAGGAGGAAAATATTTCTGCAGGAAAGTACTAATCAAGCAATCAGGGCTATCAATAGATCCAGGAGGTAAATTACTAAACCAAGTTTTAGCTTCTCCTTTCAGTGAAAAAGGGAAAATCTTAGCAACAAAGTAAGTACGCATCTTAATATCATCAAAAAACAAGCCACTCATGGTAGAAAGTTCATTCATATGTGCTACCGCACTTTCATTCTTAGTCCCACAAAAAGGTTCTTTCTCAACAATAGCTATGTAAGATAGATCGAGAGAGAAATCATAATCTTTATCTTTAATGTTTATGGGAGAAGCAGCAAACTTAGCAATAGGAGACAATTTGGGTCTAATAGTATGCCTCTCAAGGAGACTCTTAGCAGCGCTCCTATCATGGGTGTTTTTGCATTCTTTAATAAATTCATCGGTCATCTCAACATAACCATCTTAAATATCATAACTCTCACTAGACTTAGGTGAACTAACAGGTGTAGTAGTGTCTTCATTAGGAGTTTTAGTATTTCCAGCTATAGTTCTAGCAATCGTAGCATCTAGGAAAGGACCTAATGAACCACTCTTATCAAGCATAGTAGAAGCAAAATCATAAGCATCAGACGTTTCAGATTCAGCAGTAGTAGCAGTGTGTGTAGCATGTGTATGTGATGGTTTAACGAGCTTACTCTAACAGATGGTGAATCAAGAGCAATAGAGGTGTTCAGAACCGTACCTCTTCTTGTAGTGGATGGTAAAATAGGAACCTTTCCATCACGATACTTACCCATGATGGATGGATATCAGCAAACAATAGAGAATCCAAGTGAACTTAATAAATAAAGCTATGCTCCCCGGCAATGGTGCCAGAAAATAGTCTTGATGACCCACAAATATAGGGGGTGTATCGCAGTATTTTCGAGGGAAGTGAAACCCAATTTATTGATTCGACACAAGGGGAGCCAAAGAATATTTATAAGCCTTAACAACTGAGTTGTCAATTCAGCTGCACCTGGAAACAATCTTGATCACAGAAGTTTTATCAATAGCAACAGTTTTGTAGTAGGAATAGTAAAGTAACAACAGTAGTAAAGTAAAGACATCAGTAACAATAGCAGTAAACAGTAGGATTCGAGTGCGGTAGGCATAGGGATGGATGGACGGGCGTTGCATGGACAAGACAATTCACATAGCAATCAGAACATAGGGCAATTACAGATAAATAAGATAAAGCATCCAAGTACTAGATAATCCTAGGCATGTGTTCCATATATAGTCATATGTGCTCGCAATGAGAACTTGCACAACATCTTTTGTCCTGCAAGCCCGTTTGCAGCGGGGCCTCAAGGGAACTACTGGCAATTAAGGTGCTCCTTTTAATAGAGCACCGAAGCAAAGAATTAACACTATGTGAACACATGTGATCCTCACATCAAAGCCATTCCCTCCGGTTATCCCGATTTCTGTCACTTCGGGGCCATTGGGTCCGGACAACAACGTGTGTATACAACTTGCAGATAAGACCATAAACAATACTATCATAATGAATCAATAACATGTTCAGATCTAAAATCATGGCACTTGGGCCCTAGTGACAAGCATTAAGCATAACAAGTCGCAACAAAGTCATAAAGCACTGATAGAAGATACTAGGCACCATGCCCTAGAAATCCGATGCCATTACATGAACGATCTCATCCAATCCCTACCATTCCCATAGCCTACAGCGGGGATTACTCACTCATAGATGGGGGGAACATGATTGGTCGATGGAGAAGCGATGGTGATGATGATGGCGATGATCTCCTCCAATTCCCCGTCCCGGCAGGGTGCCAGAACGGAGTTTCTGGTGCTGTTTTGTGGAATCTTGTTGTGGCGGCAGAGCGGAACTCCTTCTGGAAAAACGTCGAACCCTCCAGAGTTTTTAGGTCAGAAGGCTTCTTATAGGCAAAGAGGGAGACCGAGGGGGTGTCTGGGGCGGCCAGACCACCCCCTGGCGCAGCCTGGGCTGGCCCACGCGGCCAGGTGGTGTGGCCTGGGCCCAACCCCCCTTCGATTCTGGCTCCGGGAGTCTTCTGGTGAAATAGGATTTTTGGCATATTTTCCGGGATTTTTTCTGATAGTTGATTTTCTGCACAAAAAGTAGACACCAAGGCAATTCTGCTGAAAACAGCGTTAGTTCGCATTAGTTGTATCCAAATCACATAAGTTTAGAGGAGAAACAATAGCAAAAGTGTTCGGGAAAGTAGATACGTTTTGGACGTATCATAGGACACATGCAGCTCCTGAACTGTACGGGAATCCTGTTGTGAATTCCATGGTTGATAAAATGGATGACCCTGCGACGTATGAAGAAGCGATGATGAGCCTGGATTCCAACAAATGGCTAGAAGCCATGAAATCCGAGATGGAATCCATGTACAAAAACCAGGTTTGGACCTTGGTGGACTTACCTCATGACCGAAAGGCCGTTGAGAATAAATGGATTTTCAAAAGAGAAACTGATGCTCATGGTAATGTAATCGTCTATAAAACTCGACTTGTTGCAAAAGGTTTTCGACAAATTCAAGGAGTTGACTACGATGAGACGTTCTCTCCCGTAGCGATGCTAAAATCAGTTAGGATTATGTTAGCAATTGTTGCATATTTTGATTATGAAATATGGCAGATGGATGTCAAAACTATGTTCCTCAATGGTAACATTGAAGAAGGGTTGTATATGATACAACCAAAGGGTTTTGTCAATCCAAAGGATGCTAACAAGGTTTGTAAGCTTCAGCGATCCATCTATGGACTAAAGCAAGCATCACGGAGTTGGAATCTCCACTTTGATGAGGTGATCAAAGAGTTTGGATTTGTCCAAACTTATGGAGAGGCTTGTATTTACAAGAAAGTGAGTGGGAGCAATATGGCATTTCTGATATTATATGTGGATGACATATTATTGATTGGAAATGATATAGATCTTTTAAACAGTGTTAAAAGTTATCTAAACAACAAATTTTCTATGAAAGACCTAGGTGAAGCATCATATATATTAGGCATAAAGATCTATAGAGATAGATCGATATGCCTAATAGGGCTATCGCAAAGTACATACCTTGATAAGATTTTAAAGAAGTTTAAAATGGACGAAAGTAAGAAGGGGTTCTTACCTATGTTGCAAGGCAAGACATTGAGTAAGACTCAAAGTCCGGCTACGGCGAAAGAAAGAGAGATAATGGATAAGATCCCCTATGCTTCAGCCATAGGTTCTATAATGTACGCCATGCTATGTACAAGGCCGGATGTGGCACATGTTATTAGTTTGACTAGTAGGTACCAATCTGATCCAGGTTTGGAACACTAGATAGCGGTCAAGAATATCCTTAAGTACTTGAGAAGAACTAAGGAAATGTTTCTTGTATACAGAGGTGAAGAAGAGCTGGTCGCTAATTGTTATGTCGACGCTAGCTTTGACACTGATCCGGATGACTCTAAGTCTCAATCCGAATACGTATTTCTCATGAACGGAGCAGCAGTTAGTTGGAGGAGCTCCAAACAACCTGTGGTAACAAGGTCAACAACGGAGGCAGAATATATTGCTGCTTCAGAAGCAGCACATGAAGCAGTTTGGATGAAGGAGTTCATTATCGAACTGGGTGTGGTTCCTAGTGCGTTGGATCCAATGGTGATCTATTGTGACAACAATGGAGCCATAGCCAACGCAAAGGAACCAAAGTCTCACAAGAATTCCAAACATATTAAGCGCCGGTTTCACTCCATCCGTGAGCATGTCAAGGATGGAGATATAAAGATTTGTAAAGTACATACGGATCTCAATGTAGCAGATCCGTTGACTAAAACTCTCCCTAGAGCAAAACATGATCAACACCAGAACTCCATGGGTGTTAGATTTATCACCATGTAACTAGATTATTGTCTCTAGTGCAAGTGGGAGACCGAAGGGAATATGCCCTGAGAGGCAATAATAAAGTTTTTATTATACATATTCCAAGTATATGATAGATGTTTATTTTACATGCTATAATTGTATTAATTTGGAAACATTAATACATGTCTGTTTGATAAACAAAAGGAAAGTTCCTAGTTATGCCTCTCTTATAAACTAGCTCGTTGATTAACAAGATGATCAAGGTTTCCTGGTCATGGACATTGGATGTTGTTAATAACAAGGTCACAACATTAGTGGAATGATGTGATGAACAATCATCCGAAGTATAGCATTACGATCAAAGTCATTGTGTTTATATTTCTATAACATCTAACAAAGTAATCCTAGTCCTTAGACCATGAGGTCATGTTAATCACTAATACTGGAAGAGTATCTTGATAACATCAAACGTCACACCATGAAAGGGTGATTATAAAGGTGGGTTCAGTGCTATGAAAGTGTTATGTAGAAGCTCATGGATCAAGAGTGAGATTTGTCCATCCCGATGACGGATATATATTCTCTGGGCCCTCTCGGTGATATCACATTGGTTAGCTTGCAAGCAAGTGATAAGATCACTAGAATGTTATATCATGAGAACAAGAAAAGAGTACATGTCGGTAACGAGATCAAACTAGGTATGGAGATACCGATGATCGAATCTCGGACATGTAATATATCGCGAGACAAAGGGATTTAGTTACTAATGTTAAAGGTTCTCACGATCACATAAGTCATCGTAGAATGTGTAGGAGTCAGTATGGATCTCCAGGCCCCGCTTCTGATTATTGATCTGAGAGGGGTCTCAATCATGTCTGCATTATTCACGAACCGTAGGGTGACACACTTAAGGGACACCAACACCATTTGGAGCAAATGTGTTTCAGACGAATGAATTGCAAAGCGCTAGAATTATTTCAATAGACACGGAAACTCTTTCGGGTGAAATTGCAGAAATTGGTTCTACATGTAATATTGAAATGTTGCAGGGGGTTTTATGTGAATGTTTGTTAATTAAAGTAATTAACAAAATTCTGAATAAATTTAATAAAAGAGTTTTATTAAATGAGAGAGCATTAAATTTGGAGAAATTTAATGCATTTAAAGTGGAAACTTTAAAAGAGAATGTGAAGGGGCATTTTAATGTGGAGGGAGTTACCACCACATGAATGGGGGAGGTGAGGGGTCACCCCCATGAGGCGCCGGCCATGGGGAGGGGCACCCCCTCCTCCTATAAAAGGCCACCCCTCTCACCCTTCTTCCTCACACCTCCTCGTGAAGGATCTCTCTCCCTCTCTAGAATTATTTCCCCATGGTCTCGGATTAGCGAGATACATGTTCCCGGTGGCATTTCGTCTAGAAGGAGTTGTTGCTTCCGCTGCATCGCTGCAGCGAGGAGGCGAAGGTTGTTCGGTGGCCTGAACATGTGTGCGAGTGCGGATGCACTGCCGGTTTGCGGCGCTAGGACTTCCACACGATCTTGAGATCGGCAAGTGTACGACTATATCATCCACGAGTTCGTACTCGTTAACAAAACTTTGTTGTCTTCGAGGGTAAGTTCTTCATGGATGTATATCCACCCGTTGCTTGTATCTAGTAGATAGATCTTGGCGTATAGTTCTCATCGTAGGAATTTTTTTGTTTTTTATGCTGCGAACCCTTCACCTATTTCTCTGCCAGTTGACATCGGCAAGAGGGAACCGAGCAGACCATTGTAATTCTGTGGCTAGGGCCCATAAACTTCTCGAAGTATGAGCAAGAATGCTTAAGATGTTAATATTTTGGATAAATTTATTGTAGAAAGTCGCTCGTGAAACCTACTGCTCCCACCACACCGACCCCCTGTGATTGTTTTAAAAAACACGGTAGAAAGTCACATAATGTAAGCACTAAGAAGGGTTGTCGCCTAGAAGTTCGGGTGACTGCCCGGGCATGAAGGATGCTAGATACGCCCCTTGCATGTCAACGATGATTGTGAAGAGTGAAACTCATCATTCAATTCGATGATGCCTCGACGTTGTCGGCCTATGTGGCTGATTATTTCTGTGAAATTTGTTGGGATACTTGGTTAATGTTGTCTTCTCTAAATGTAAGTAAACTCTATGATACTACTTGGTAGCAATGTCGACCTAGTGTTGCCTCGTTGTTGGTTGTTATGTTTAGTGATGATAATCAACATGTGTCTCAGAGTTTTCCTATTTTTTAAATTATTAATAATAGGGAAATTACCTTCTCTTTTTGACATCAAGAGTTGATCAAAACATCAGAGAATGCACATAAATAAATTATTACAAAAAGGAGAAGAATGAAATGGCGTGCAATAAACTTCAACATCGAACACCAATGATGGCAGCCCAAGGGTAACAACAGAGGAGCTCCAACAACAATGACTCTAGGGAGTGAAAGAAACACGGCGTCGACCTCATTAATTGTGTCCAAATACTAATGACAAAATCATGAGTATCCGTCTCGAAGGGGAGTCAACCAAACTCATGCAAGAGGCCAAATATTTTCACACTATTGCCACCAGAAAATATAGACAACCATATAGCCATGCTGAAAAATGAGGATGGAATTGAAATCACTGATCATGAGAACAAAGCAGCTATTTTGTGGAATGCTTTTAAAAAGAGAGTTGGCTAGTGTGAAGGTATCGATATGCCATTTGATCTTGACCAGCTTATGACACCACATGATCTAGGTGAATTAGAAAACCCTTTCACCAATGAGGAAATTGATGACATCATCAAACACATGCCTAATGATAAGTCTCCTGGACTGGACCAGATGGCTTTAATAGTTTATTCATGAAAAATATTGGCATGTCATCAAGCATTAGTTCTACATCCTATGCCATAAATTTCATAGTGGAAATTTAGATCTTCAGAGCATAAACACTACCTTTATTGCCCTCATTCCAAAAGCGCCTAATACCCAAACTCCTGTTGATTCCAAGCCTATTAGCACTTGTTATTGTGGCTTTAAAAATTATCACAAAGTTGATTGCAGATAGAGTCCAGAATATCATTATCCCCTTGGTCCACAAAAATCAGTATGGCTTTATCAAATCAAGAACTATACAAGATTGTTTGGCTTTTGAATATCTTAATATATTCCATAAATCAAAAAAGAGAGATTGTTCTTATCAAACTGGACTTTGAAAAGGCTTTTGACATGGTATAATACAGTGCTATTATTTCTATGCTCAAGCACCTTGGATTTGGTGAACTGTTGATTTCATGGATACAAAACATTCTATCGAGTGCATCTACTTCCATTATCCTTAATGGAGTCCCTGGGAAAAACATTAAATGTAGGAGAGGAGTAAGAAATGGAGATCCAATATCCCCTTTGTTGTTTGTCACTACTTCTGAATTGTTGTAGATTATCATAAATCATGCCTGGCAAAATAATACCATTTCTCTCCCCATTAATGAATCATATGGATAGAGCTATTCAATTCTTCAGTAAGTTGATGATACATTATTAATTGTTATGCCAGGTGATCCTGCACAAATCAACAATCTCAAGGACATCTTACATGATTTCACTAAATTGACAAGTCTGAAATCGTTAATTACCACAAGTCATCAATTGTTCCAATTAATAGCAGCATATTTTGGATGCAGATGTAATCCATGCCATTCACCTATTTAGCCTTTCCTATGGGATCTACAAGGCCTAGAACTGAAGACTTGGCACCTATGATTAGTAAAATTGACAAAAGATCAACATGTATTTCAAATATGGTATCCCATTGCTCCAAACTGATAGTCATTAAGTCTATTATATATTCTATGCCAAATTTTATTATGTGTTAGTACACTGCACACACATTGATCATGTAGAAAAATCTACTATAAATTTCTTATGGCATGGAAATAAGATTGGAAGAAAAGGCAAGCATTTAGTGGCTTCAGACAAAGTTTGTCAGACAAAAGATGCAACGGGACTGGGGGTGTTGAATCTCAGCCAGCATAATAAGGCCCTAGTGATGAAAAATCTATACAAATTTTATAATTGCCATGTTCTCCGTGGATAGAACTCATATGGAAAGTATATTATCAGCGTGGAAATGTTCCCATTACAAACCAGAGAAGAGGATCAGGAGGATTTCAAGGCTTTGACATCATGCACACTAGGGAAAGGTAACGGTATTCTTCTACAGAAAGATAAATGGCATGGTCCGCCACTTGCTAGACAATTTCCAAAATTACATTCTTTTTCCAAAGGACAAAATGATCACAGTAAACTTAGCAAAAGATTTCAACATAGAGCAATACTATGAAATGTTTCAGTTACCTGTTTCTATAATTGATGTCACTCATCTTGAACAAGTTTCTGCCAAACTAGACTCTATATCTGATCATAACCAGTCTGATGTATGGACATTGGGGAGAAGACAATAAATATTCTACAAAGAAGGTATATTTATCTCTAATCAAACAACCTAATGCACCAGAGCCTTTTAAGTGGATTTGGAAATCACCTTGCCTCCCAAAGCACAAGTTCGTTTTCTGACTTGTGATTTAGGACAGATTAATCACTAGAGAGCTTATGAAAAGGAAGAATTTCTTCGTACAATGTGACACTTGTGTATTATGTGGTGAAGAAATAGAGAATATGATTCACTTACTTTTCTCGTGTGACTTTAGTCAGAATTTTTGGTGGAAGATTGCAGAGGAATGGAACATTGATCTACCATTTATTGACATGCTGATTGAAGCTAAGAAAAAAACCCCAAATCATCATTTCTTTAAGAAAACTTTAATTGTTGGTTGCTGAAGCATAAAGAATCATAGAAATAAGATTATATTTTATCAGGAGCAAAGAAGCTTAGATCAATGCTTTTCATTCTTTAAAAACTCAGTTTAGGATATCAGACATAGATTTAAGGTTAGTCTGAAAGGGATGCGGCTTGCCTGCGCCTCCGCTATGCGACCATCCGTGCGCCCTTCCGCTAATTCACCATCTAACGGTTTACGCAGTTTTCCTGTCCGCCTCTCTTTTCTTGCTAAAATAAATCAAGAAATAACTCTGTATTTTCTTCTCCTTAATACGCGGAACTACAGGGGAACCGTAGCACTTAGCAATGCATGAATTCCTAACCGAGTGGTTTATGAATTCCTACACGGATATCTCATCTTATGGTCCGTAAACTCCCTGGAGGAACAACGAGCGAGCAGAATCAACAATGCCGCCGTCGTCCGTCTTTTCGAGCGAGGAAGTGCGAGCTTGAGTTCTGCTGCTCTCTCTCAGGTGGCGGGTCGTCGTTCGTCGGAAACGGGGCCAACAACGCGGCAGGCTTCAGGGCCTTCCTCGCTCCAGCCGGTGACCAGCATCGTGTACTTCCGGCGGGAGTAGAAAGATGACAACAACGGGAGGAAATACGGGTCGCACGAGAGAGAAGGACCAGAAAGAATGGGGCGCGGCGGAGCAAATTCCGGACTTCATCTTCTCCGCCCTCCATGTTCCGCCCCAGCTCCGAGTAGGTAGAGGAGAAGATGGGGTCAGCGCCGGGGTGCCGCTCGTGCAATTTCCTATTTTCGATTTCCGATTTGTCTCTTGGAAAGGAAAGATCCAAGACCGGAATTATAGGATGTGCGACTGCGACCTGGTACACGGGCGCAGAAAATACAGAGTTAGTTGGTGTATTATTTTTGCGAGAAAAAAGAAGTGCAAGGTAAATTGTCTACACCGTTCGATGTTAAATTAGCGGTGTCATTTACTTCCTGCATTTTTCCTCCATACGTACATATCAATTAACCCTGCTTTGGGTTATTTATAAATGAAAAATGATGCAGTGGAGGCCTTTCCCACTGTATTTTGCGTCAAAAAATTTGTTAGGTTAGGTTAAACTTAGAGTTATTCGAGACCTAACACTCAAAGAGTGTCACCTAACCGAAATCACTCAGCCAATCCATCATTTGCACAAACACTTGACAGGATCGATCCACACAAGTAGAAGCATGTGCGTGCAATACATCTTGTCAAGTACTCGCACTATTTTGTAATAAAATAAACAAGGGCAAATCTTGTTTCAAAGTAAAATAAACAAGGGCGAATCATGCACCCAACAGAAGTAGAGTTGCCATATCTGCTGCCCGTGAACATTAATAAAAAATAATTGGCTCATTTAGAAAACAAATTATCTAGGAAGACAACTTTACCTAACAAACAATAAATGAGAGGTATATATTCTCCGTCGGTAGGGAACGAGACGTAAGTGTTGACTTGCCATCCGTATCAGTTAGTTTTTCTTTGTGTGATAACTGAGGGACTGTTTTGGTTGGGTTTAAATCTTGTTTTGTGGTTTTTATTTATAAGCTACACAAAAGCATCTAAGTATTTTTGGCTTTATCTATTAATGTTCAACTGGACATGGTTTTACGATGGTATAAGAAAAAAAGCCAAAATCAAAAGTGGCCTATAAGTGCTTTAAGACCAACCAAACACCCTCTGAAAACCTCATCACCGAGGATAAGCATCTTCCGTCGCTTCTGAAAAATGCCTACCTTGCTAGTAAAAAAAGTTAAGACACGTCCTTGATAGAACTTAGAGCATGGGAATTGAAAAAAGAGAAGGGCTCGACCCCATGTCGCCGAACCGTGCCGCCGGCCTAGAGGTCCCCCTCCCCTCCACCGCCGCCAAAGGTCCCGCCGGGCAAAGCCCGGGCAGCGGCGGGGCCTTCTCCCTCGCGCAACGGCGACACTCTCTTCTATGGCGGCGGTGTGTGGCTTGGCGGCGTTCAGCGGCGAGGAACTGTAGGAGTCTGACGAGGCACACGACTCGGCGACGTTCATGGAGGTGTCGCTCTCCCGCGATGGAGGCATCCCTGCGGCGGCGGCGGTAGAGAGCTCAGGGCACGCTCGTGGCCTAGATGGGCCTGAGCGGGCTTGTGGTTCTCGCCATCGTGGTGCAGACCGACGCGAGTGCTGTGGCGACGGCACTGGTGATGGCAACGGTGCTGGGAGGTGCTGGGTTGCGACAACGCCTGGGTGCTGCGGCGCTGGCAAGAACGACGGTATTGGCCGGAGTTGGTGTGGGTGAGGTCCTCTTGGTGCCTAGGTGTGGCACCGACAGCGGCTCACTGTAGTGCTGGACGACCAGAGTGGCGCGGGTGAGGGCGTCCTAGCGGCACGGATCTGCAGGTCCAGATCTGGACCATTTGGGCCCGATCTGGGTCAGATGGTTCCTGCCTAGCACAAGTCTGTAGTCCTAGTCATGGGTCTTTTCGGGCCTGATCTAGGTTGGATAGGGCCTGGCCGGTCTAGTCTCCCTGAGCCAGGTGTTTCAGCCACCACCACCTCCTCCTCCCTCCTTGGATCGACGGTTGCGCGGTTGTCATGGCAGATGGAAAGACTGGAGGTCGTAGGTTCTTCGGGGGTGTGCTTGATGCACGATGGCCAACTCGGTCAATCACTCTTGGGTGGTCGGAGTCCGGCGCGAGGCGGACGGTGGCATCCCATGTGTTCCTCGATGTGCAGCGCGTTGTGGCCTTTATTGGCAAGATGGTGGGCTAAACGAGTTCCCGAACTAACGCGATTCCTGAGGAACTAGGTCTTTGTGGCGGTGTCTGTGCGAGGTTGTGTGGCACGATTGTGGTCATGGTGCTCTGGTGTAGCATCCCAATTGTCTAACAATTGTAATGCTACTTCCTACATGTCATTTATTGCATTATCATTATATCATGCTCATGTCACCATGCCATATTGCATTTGAGCATCATATAAAACCCCTTTTCATTTGGTTCTTCTCTCATATGCATTTGTCTTATTAATTACATTTGACTCTTGATAAATTGTAGTTCATTCTTGATATATTGCTTGATGCCCAAGTTGAGTTGGGGGCATATCTTTGTTGGAATTATGCCCTAGAGGCAATAATAAAGATGTTATTATTATAATTCTTGTTCATGATAAAGTTTATATTCCATGCTAGAATTGTATTAAGCGGAAACTTTAATACTTGTGTGGTTTGTGAACAACACCGTGTCCCTAGTACGCCTCTATGGACTAGCTCATTGATCAATGATGGTTAAGGTTTCCTAATCATAGACATGAGTTGTCAATTGATAATGAGATCATATCATTGGGAGAATGATATGATGGACAGACCCAAACTAAGCGAAGCAATTAGATCGTGTCATTGTGTTCATCTTTGCGAAGCTTTTCCTATGTCAAATATTGTATTCCTTAGACCATGAGATAATACAACTCCCTGGTATCGGAAGAAAGCTTTGAGGTCATCAAACGTCATCCTATGAGAGGGTGATCATAAAGGTGTCTCTCAGGTGATCGGAAAGTATCTGTTGGGTTGTATGTATCGAGATGGAATTTGTCCCTCCCAAGTCGGAGAGATATACTTCGGGCCCACTCGGTAATCGATATCAACACCGCTTGCAAGCATGTGGTTAAGGAGTTGATCACAAAGTGATATTGGATTACGGAACGAGTAAAGTACTTGCTGTGAACGAGATTGAACTAGGTATGACGATACCGACGATCGAATCTCGGGCAAGTAAAATATCGCGAGACGAAGGGAATATATATATGGGATTGATTGAATCCTGGCATCGTGGTTCATCCGATATGATCATCGATGAATGTGTGGGAGTCAATATGGGTTCCCAGACCCCGCTATTGATTATTGATAGAAGATCATGTCTGCATATTCTCGAACCCGCAGGGTCACACACTTAACGTGTCTCGATGCTAGGATAGATTGGATAATTGGTTTATGAATTTTTGTTCGGAGTCTCGGATGGGATCCGGGATATCACGAGAGGTTCCGGAATGGTCCGGAGAATAAGATTCATATAAGGCAGTGCAGTTTTTGGAGTTCGGAATTGTTCCGGGTTAATCGGTATTGTACCGGAAGCTTCTAGAACCTTCCGGAAGGGGACCAACGTGGCCCCACCTTCCGGGAGGGGGCATGGGCCTATGAGGGAGTGTCCTGGCCGCATTGGGCCAGGGGCACAAGGCCCCATAGGGCCCAGCCGATCCTAGATAAGTTTAAATCGTTTAAACTAGAGATAAGATAGGGTTTCTAGATAAGGGAGAGTTTAAATCGTTTAAACTAGAGATAGGCTTGGAGGATGGGCAAGGGCTGGCCGCACCCCCCTCTATATATAGAGGACTGGTGCGCCCCTCCCCCCCAACCTACACCTTCCTCCAAACCCTAGTTGCCCTTCTGCCCTCCTCTCTCCCTCCCGACTGTTTGTAGGAGAAGCCCTGCTGCAGAAATTCTCCACCATATACACCACGCCGTCGTGTTGTAGATCCAATCTATCTCTCCACCATACTTGCTGGTCCGAGGAAGGAGGAGACGTCGAGGTGCCGCACGTGTGCATCTCACGGAGGCACCACCACTTGTGGTGCTGGATCGGATCGGATCGCGAGGAGGAGAAGCGAGTACGACTACATCACCCACGTTCCGACGAACGTTCCGTTGTGCGAATCTTCAAGGGTATGAAGATCTAATCCAATCTCTCTCGTTGTTTGCATCTCCTAGATTAGATCTTGGCTTTCCCTCTGTTCGCTTCCGTAGAAAATTTTGATTTACTATGCTGCAAAACCCTTCAGTGGTATCAGAGCTAGATCTATGCGTAGATGTGTTTCACGAGTAGAACGCAACATGGTTGTTGCGGGCGTTGATGTTTTCTGTTGCAAGCCTCTTGTTTGTGTTCTTCTTATGACGCGGGATAGTGAGATTGAAGCGGTCCAGGCCAACCTTACGCGACGTCGTTCGCGAGACCGGCTCCGCACTTGACGTGTGGCTTGTACCATACATGCGGCTGGTGGATGTCAGTTTCTCTCACTATAGTTGTCATGGGATTGACACCGGAGTTTGGAAACCATAATATCACCGTTGTGGCTTTCCGTAGGTAAGAATCGTTCTTAGCATCTACTCCCATAAGCCACGTAAAACATGCAACAACAAAGTAGAGGCGTCTAACTTGTTTTTGCAGGGAGTGTTTTCTGTGATATGGTATGGCCCAAGATGTGATGTGTATATTGTATGCGATGATCATGTTTTGTAATGTTTCACGACTTGCATGTCGATGAGTACACAACCGGCAGGAGCCATATGGTTGTCTTTATAATTGTGTATGGCCTGCGAGTCAACTTCTTATACGCCATGTAATAGCTTTACTTTATCGCTAAGTAGTTAGCAATAGTTGTAGCTGCTATTCGTGGTGGAGGCAATCATGGTGGAGTGATGGAGATCATGCCGGAACACACAAGATGGAGATCATTGCGCGAAGATTGGCTATACCATGTCACATAAAGTTATATGCATGTGATGTTTATCCTTTTATGTATCTTATCATGCTTAGATTGCGACGGTAGCATTATAAGATGATTCCTCACTTAAAGATCAAGATAAAACTGTGTTCTCCCCATGTATGCACCGTTGCGAAAGTTCGTCGTGTCCAAGCATCACGTGATGATCGGGTGCTATAGACTCTACGCTCACATACAACGGGTGCAAGCCAGTTTTGCACACGCGGAAATACTTGGGTTTGACTTGACGAGCCTAGCATGTACAGACATGGCCTCGGAACACATGAACCGAAAGGTTAAGCATGAGTCATATGAATGATATGATCGACACTTCGTTGTCCACCATTGAAGCCACATCTCTTCTCGTGAAGATCGGATTAGGTGTGGTGAATTTGGATCGTGTTCACTAAACAACTTGAGGGATGTTGAATTTAGTGGGAGTTCATCTAGTAATTTGATTAAGTTGAACTATTTATCATGAACATAGTCTAAATTGTACTTGCAAATACTGTAGATCACATGGCCAAGTCCAACTTCAACTTCAACATTTTTGCTGAGAAAGAAAAGCTTAGAAACAATGGGTCTAACTTCACCAACTGGTTCCGCAATCTAAGAATCATTCTGTCTGGCGGACAAAAGGACTATGTCCTTGAGAAAGCGTTAGGTAACCCCCCTGCTGCAACTGCGCCGGCTGATGAGAAAGCTGTCTATCAGTCGCGCAAAGATGATTATGGTGTGATTAAGAGCACCATGTTGTTTGCTATGGAACCGGAACTTCAAAATCGTTTTGAAAACTATCCCGGGCCCTTTGAGATTCTCGAAGAGCTGAAAACCATGTTTCAGACTCAGGCCCGTTCTGAGAGATATGAGATCTCCGAGAAGTTCTTTAACTGCAAGATGGAGGAAGGGAGTTCCGTTAGTGAGCACGCCATTAAGATGTCGGGCTACACTCAACGCCTTGAGCAACTGGACTGCAAGATTCCAGAGGAGCTCAAGATTGACAGGGTTCTGCAATCACTCCCTCCCAGCTACAAAAGTTTTGTAGTGACTCATAATCAGATTGGTTCCACTGATACGATCACCGAGCTCTTCGCAAAGCTGAAGGCTGCGAAGGTGGACATCAAGAAGGATAATCATGTGTTGATGGTCAACAAGCCCTCCTTTAAGAAAAGTAAGGGTGCAAAGAAGCCCTTCAAGAAAAGCGGCCGCAAGCGCGTTGCCCCTGCTGAGAAGAAGCTCAAGTCTGGTCCTAAGCCGGACACTGAGTGCTTCTATTGCAAGGACAAGGGTCACTGGAAGCGCAACTGTCCGAAGTACTTAGCGGACAAGAAGGCTGGCACCATCAAAGGTATATTTGATATACATGTCATTGATGTTTTCCTTACTAGCCCTCGTTGTAGTGCCTGGGTATTTGATACCGGTTCAGTTGCTAATATTTGTAACTCGAAACAGGAGCTACGGAATAGACGGCGGCTTGCGAGGGATGAGGTGACGATGCGCGTTGGCAACGGATCAAGAGTTGATGTGATGGCCGTCGGCACGCTCTCCTTAGTTTTACCTTCGGGATTAGTTTTAAACCTTAATAAATGTTATTATGTGCCTGCGTTGAGCATGAACATTATTTCTGGATCGTGTTTATTGCAAGACGGTTATTCATTTAAATCGGAGAATAATGGTTGTTCTATTTATATGAGTAACATCTTTTATGGTCATGCACCCCTTGTGAATGGTTTATTTCTTCTAAATCTCGAAAGGGATGAAACACACATCCATAACATTGAGGCTAAGAGATGCAAAGTAGATAGTGATAATACTACTTATTTGTGGCACTGTCGTCTAGGTCATATTGGTGTAAAGCACATGAAGAAACTCCATTCTGATGGACTTTTGGAGTCTCTTGATTTTGAATCATTTGACACATGCGAACCATGCCTCATGGGCAAGATGATCAAAACCCCGTTCTCCGGTATGATGGAGCGAGCAACGGACTTGTTGGAAATCATACATACCGATGTATGCGGACCGATGAGTGTTTCGACGCGCGGTGGATATCGCTATTTTCTCACTTTTACCGATGACTTAAGTAGATATGGTATATCTATTTAATGAAACATAAATCTGAAACGTTTGAAAAGTTCAAAGAATTTCAGAATGAAGTGGAGAACCATCGTAATAGAAAGATTAAGTTTCTATGATCCGATCGTGGGGGCGAATATTTGAGTTATGATTTTCTCACGCATCTCAAAGCAAGTGGAATCATTTCACAACTCACGCCACCCGGAACACCACAGTGCAATGGTGTGTCTGAACGCCGGAATCGAACCCTATTAGAATGGTCCGATCGATGATGTCTCTTACTGATTTGCCGTTATCATTTTGGGGTTATGCATTAGAAACCGCTGCATTCACTTTAAATAGGGCTCCATCTAAATCCGTTGAGACGAGACCGTATGAACTATGGTTTGGTGCTAAACCTAAGTTGTCGTTTCTTAAAGTTTGGGGATGCGAAGCTTACGTCAAGAAGTTGATGCCGGACAAGCTCGAACCCAAAGCGGAGAAATGCGTCTTCATAGGATACCCTAAGGAAACTATTGGGTATACCTTCTATCACAGAACCGAAGGCAAAGTGTTTGTTGCAAAGAACGGTTCCTTTCTTGAGAAGGAGTTTCTCTCGAAAGAAGTGAGTGGGAGGAAAGTAGAGCTAGACGAGGTTATTGAACCTTCTCTTGAATTGGAGAGTAGCGCAGCACCTGAAATTGTTCCAGTGCCGCCTGCACCAACAATAGAGGAAGCTAATGACAAGGATCATGAAGCTTCGGACGATGCTGCTACTGAACGTCGCAGGTCGACAAGGTCGCGTGCCCCTCCTGAGTGGTACGGCAACCCTGTCTTGACTGTCTTGTTAGTAGAAGACAGCGAACCTACGAACTATGAGGAAGCGATGATGAGCCCAGACTCTGAGAAATGGCTAGAAGCCATGAAATCCGAATTGGGATCCATGAGCGAAAACCAAGTATGGACTTTGGTGGACCCTCCTAGCGACCGAAAGGCCGTTGAGTGCAAATGGATCTTCAAGAAGAAAACGGATGCGGATGGTAATGTTACCGTCTATAAAGCACGGCTTGTTGCGAAAGGTTTTCGACAAGTTCAAGGTGTTGACTACGGTGAGACTTTCTCTCCCGTAGCGATGTTTAAGTCCATTCGGATTTTATTAGCAATTGCTGCGTTTCATGATTATGAAATATGGCAAATGGATGTCAAGACTACTTTCCTCAATGGCAACATTGATGAAGAGTTGTATATGATGCAACCCGAAGGTTTTGTCGATCCTAAGGATGCTGATAAAGTATGCAAACTTCAGCGTTCCATTTATGGACTGAAGCAAGCGTCTCGGAGTTGGAACCTTCGTTTTGATCAAGTAATCAAGAGCTTTGGATTTGTTCCAAATTGCTACGAAGCTTGCATCTACAAGAAAGTGAGTGGGAGCCCGGTGACGTTTCTGGTACTATATGTGGATGACATATTGATTATTGGAAATGATATCGACATGCTTAACGATGTGAAGAGTTATTTGAACAAGTGTTTTTCAATGAATTCCTAGGTGAAGTTGCTTATATATTGGGCATCAAAATCTATAGAGATAGACAAAGACGCCTGATAGCTTTAAGCCAGAGTACATACCTAGACAAAGTTCTGAAAAGGTTCAGAATGGATAAGGCATTGAAAGGTTCAGTGCCTATGTTGTCAGGTAAGATATTGAGCAAGGCTCAGTGTCCAGCTACGGTAAATGATAGGGAAGCTATGAGCAAAGTGCCTTATGCCTCGGCCATAGGTTCCATCATGTATGCCATGCTGTGTACTAGACCGGATGTGTCCAATGCTCTTAGTTTGACGAGCAGATATCAAAGTGATCCAGGAGTGGAACACTAGACAGCCGTGAAGAACATCCTAAGGTACCTAAATAGGACTAAAGAAATGTTCTTAGTCTATGGGGGTGATGAACAGCTCGTCGTAAAAGGTTACGTCGATGCTAGTTTCGACACTGACAAGGATGATGCTAAATCTCAGACAGGATACATGTATATTTTGAATGGAGGAGCTGTGAGCTGGAGAAGCTGCAAGCAAAGCGTGGTCGCGGGATCTACAGTAGAAGCGGAATACATGGCTGCTGCAGAAGCGTCAAGTGAAGGAGTTTGGATCAGAAACTTCATCACTGAGCTTGGCGTGGTTCCAAGTGCATTGGACCCACTGGAGATATTGTGTGACAACACTGGCGCCATAGCACTCGCTAAGGAACCAAGATATCATCCAAAGACCAAGCATATCAACCGCAAGTTTCATATAATCCGAGATTATATAGCAGATGGAGATCTGAAGATCAGCAAAGTACATACAGATCTGAATGTCGCAGATCCATTGACTAAACCTCTTCCACGTGTAAAACATGATCAGCACCTCAGTGCCATGGGTGTAAGATTGTTGCCAAATGTAAACTAGATTATTGACTCTAGTGCAAGTGGGAGACTGTTGGAATTATGCCCTAGAGGCAATAATAAAGATGTTATTATTATAATTCTTGTTCATGATAAAGTTTATATTCCATGCTAGAATTGTATTAAGCGGAAACTTTAATACTTGTGTGGTTTGTGAACAACACCGTGTCCCTAGTACGCCTCTATGGACTAGCTCATTGATCAATGATGGTTAAGGTTTCCTAATCATAGACATGAGTTGTCAATTGATAATGAGATCATATCATTGGGAGAATGATATGATGGACAGACCCAAACTAAGCGAAGCAATTAGATCGTGTCATTGTGTTCATCTTTGCGAAGCTTTTCCTATGTCAAATATTGTATTCCTTAGACCATGAGATAATACAACTCCCTGGTATCGGAAGAAAGCTTTGAGGTCATCAAACGTCATCCTATGAGAGGGTGATCATAAAGGTGTCTCTCAGGTGATCGGAAAGTATCTGTTGGGTTGTATGTATCGAGATGGAATTTGTCCCTCCCAAGTCGAAGAGATATACTTCAGGCCCACTCGGTAATCGATATCAACACCGCTTGCAAGCATGTGGTTAAGGAGTTGATCACAAAGTGATATTGGATTACGGAACGAGTAAAGTACTTGCTGTGAATGAGATTGAACTAGGTATGACGATACCGACGATCGAATCTCGGGCAAGTAAAATACCGCGAGACGAAGGGAATATATATGGGATTGATTGAATCCTGGCATCGTGGTTCATCCGATATGATCATCGATGAATGTGTGGGAGTCAATATGGGTGCCCAGACCCCGCTGTTGATTATTGATAGAAGATCATGTCTGCATATTCTCGAACCCGCAGGGTCACACACTTAACGTGTCTCGACGCTAGGATAGATTGGATAATTGGTTTATGAATTTTTGTTCGGAGTCTCGGATGGGATCCGGGATATCACGAGAGGTTCCGGAATGGTCCGGAGAATAAGATTCATATAAGGCAGTGCAGTTTTTGGAGTTCGGAATTGTTCCGGGTTAATCGGTATTGTACCGGAAGCTTCTAGAACCTTCCGGAAGGGGACCAACGTGGCCCCACCTTCCGGGAGGGGGCATGGGCCTATGAGGGAGTGTCCTGGCCGCATTGGGCCAGGGGCACAAGGCCCCATAGGGCCCAGCCGATCCTAGATAAGTTTAAATCGTTTAAACTAGAGATAAGATAGGGTTTCTAGGTAAGGGAGAGTTTAAATCGTTTAAACTAGAGATAGGCTTGGAGGATGGGCAAGGGCTGGCCGCACCCCCCCTCTATATATAGAGGACTGGTGCGCCCCCTCCCCCCAACCTACACCTTCCTCCAAACCCTAGTTGCCCTGCTGCCCTCCTCTCTCCCTCCCGACTGTTTGTAGGCGAAGCCCTGCTGCAGAAATTCTCCACCATATACACCACGCCGTCGTGTTGGTCCCCACCATACTTGCTGGTCCGAGGAAGGAGGAGACGTCGAGGTGCCGCACGTGTGCATCTCACGGAGGCAACGCCACTTGTGGTGCTGGATCGGATCGGATCGCGAGGAGGAGAAGCGAGTACGACTACATCACCCACGTTCCGACGAACGTTCCGCTGTGCGAATCTTCAAGGGTATGAAGATCTAATCCAATCTCTCTTGTTGTTTGCATCTCCTAGATTAGATCTTGGCTTTCCCTCTGTTCGCTTCCGTAGAAAATTTTGATTTACTATGCTGGGAAACCCTTCAATCTTTTCTTAACTCCACCACCTTTCTTTGTCGTCACCTTATAATCCCACCATCCAAACCATATATGAGCATTGCATTTATTTTGGCTTTTGTCTAGCTCACCTATGATAGGATGGATCCACTTGTAAATCTACAAGCTCCAATATATGATCTCTATTATTTTCACAATATTAGTATGTGGAGCCTCATGGCCACCTTTGCATGCCATGTGAGTAGAATGCTTCTTTAAGCTTCCATAGGGTTCTATTCATTCTATGCTCATGCATGATGCTACTTTGGCTATAAGTTGATCTAGTGGGAAAACACACACTAGTGGCCCTTTATATTCATATATGTGCATATGATAAATATTCTCATATAGTAGCAAGCTCCAAATTATTGGCATGGTATGTTCAACTTTGAATGCATGCATGGATGTATGTTGGCCATATGAGATCATAATTGTTTTTACAATTATAAGGTGGCCTATATATCATATGCATGTCCCATGCAAGCTTACACATCTACTAAACCATCCTCCCTTTCTTTTGGATTCTTTTGTTTTGTTACTTTATTTTCTTCTCTTCAAGATATGTTTCCACACATACATATATGAGATCCCACTTGTATGTTCTTGGCTAACATGACTTTTCCCTAACCTTCTAAAACCCTTTCTAGTTAAAAACACCAACCCATCTTCATGTATTTATGTATGGGGCGTTTCTCCTTTCCTTAAATTCTCTCTTCCTCTTGTCTCCATTTTATTAACTTGTCCTTCATTCATATGCTTCTGCAAGTTTTAAAAGTTTAAAAATCAGTGAACTTGTTTGAATTCAATTAAACCAAATAAGAAAACCAAAAGAAAGAAAAGAATAAGAGAATAAGAGAGGGAGAGACTCCAACCTAGTCCAGTGCTAAGCCCAAAATATATCGAGCCCGTTGGGGAGGGCTTGTTCGTCTGCGGTACCAAAGTTGGCAGGCCAGCGCATGGCGGTACCTAAGTTGCCTGAAATTACCGCGTTTCGAAAAGTTGGACCGCCAACTACTGAGAGGGCCATTTCGAGGCAAACTCATCTCACTCCTGCCAAATTCAAACATTCCGTTAAACTTCCCCGTGAAGTAGACGGTTGGGACCCTCATGTCGGTCATCTGTCCGTGACGTGGGCGCCAACGCGGCAACCTCTTAGGAAAATCGAGCAGCTAAGTGGATTGGATGCGTTGACCAATTTCACAAATCCATTCCCAGCTTTCCCCTAGCACCGACAGCGTCGGAATCCACCCTCCAGGCAGGACGATCCCTTCGGACATTTGACTTCCAGCGCCAAGTTGCTGCGCCCAGTTGCTACGCCCAGTTGCTGACCCCGAGCTCCAATGGCGCATGCCGCGAGGCTATAGCCCGCCTCCGCCGCCACGAGCCGAGCAGCTCGGAGGATGGCATATCCTACTATCAAGAAAGAAGAAGTTTTGTCTACAAGCGGGTGATCTACCCTTCTCTTTGCTATTCGCACTAGTTACAACTGCTAGCTGGCTACTGAACCTCAAATTGTTTGTTAGCCCAACGCTGGCAAACTTATTTTGTCCATAGTTTTGTGTCAAGTGGGATCTGCGTAGACCCCCCTTACCTGGTTACGGTAGTCCTCTACAGGTACGACTCTAAGGGCAAGTGGTATGGAAGCCATTGTTTCACGATGGAAGAAGCGCCTGCGCATATCTGCACTATATCTGGTATGGTTGCTGCTCTGCGTAATCATGTTGAATTATGGCCGAAGCAGACAACAAAGTTTAGCTTCATGGATGAACGTGGCATCATGGTTCCTATAACGTGTGATAGTCAGCTAATTGGGTTGATGAAAATGTATGCTTCAGCTGCCATGTTTGACCTGAAATGTCATGTACTGGATGTGGAAGCTGCTACAACTGGGAGTCGCCCTTCTATTCTTGGACAGGGTGGTTGCTCGAACCTAATTAGCTCCTAGTAAGCAAATGTCTCTTGGGGTTTGCATGTTTGTGCTGAATTGTAATTTTTGTTTTATTTACTCTGTAGATATTGGGCAGTTATGCAACAGTCTTGTTTCTTTGACAGGAAGCGCCACAAGGTTAGAAACATGACTGCCGGGTCAGTC
Organism: Avena sativa; assembly: GCA_916181665.1. Taxonomy (NCBI): domain Eukaryota; kingdom Viridiplantae; phylum Streptophyta; class Magnoliopsida; order Poales; family Poaceae; genus Avena; species Avena sativa. The sequence goes on along the minus strand of OV702292.1, from coordinate 532,395,268 downwards.
ATTTTGCTGCCCGAAGAAATTAAAAACGAGTAGAAAGATGTTATTTTGCTGCCCGAAGAAATTAAAAACGAGTGGAAATTTGTTGCTGGACAGGATTCTGGTGCCCATTGTCCCGGCGATGCAGAGTACGTGAAGCTAAGAAAATTGGCACCGAGGAAGAGGAAGAAGGCATGAAATGAAGAAGCCATCGGACGTGAAGGCTTGACACCCAGGCTGCGGAAGAAGGCTGCTGGCAATGAAGATGCATAGTAATGTGTTGAACTTGAACCTTTATATGTAATTCTGTTAAATTCTGATCGCTCTGTGTGTGGCATGTTGCTGGGCGAAACAATCTACCCACGTTCTCTGAGTAAAATATACCGTGACTTAGGGTTTGGAAACGCCCGAGTCAGTAGTTGAATCCGAAATTGTGATTGTGCCACTGCTATCTGAAAACAAGGATCCACCGGTTCCACGATTGCTGAGGGGCAGGAGGTCTCCAAATACGACGGAATGTAAGTGGCACATAAATAAATTATTTAAGCTGCCACACTCCACGAAGCAGCAACTTATTTCAGATACTGCACAACGACGTGGCAACATAAACAACAATGTTCTCACCGATAATGCCAAAATGAGGAGGAAATAGGTATCACTTTCTGGCCTAATCTTGAGCCCGTCTATCTCACCGCCTCTCTGCTCCTGCATCCCCTGCATCTGGCGAAGCTCCTGGATCTCCAGTAACCGGGTGTACGTGCTTCCACTTTATAAATTGTGGTTGTGCCATTTGCATGCAGCACAATCCACGTAGATTACGTTTAAACAAACCACCAATGTCAGAATACACTACTAATAAAGGTGTCTTTGGTCCACGGTCACGTTCCCAATCCGGGACAGAGATATAAATCGAGGCAGAAATTGATCTAAATCACAAAATCTTCCACAAATTAATTGAGACAGAGATCTAAATCGAGGCATTTCATTACTTCAACCACAAATTCTTCTAAACAAAGGTGTGATTTCACATCCTACATTAATTCAACCACTAGTCAATAATTTCATTTCCGCTGCCACTGTCCTCCGAGCCGCCAGCTTCCTTGTCGCTGTCGGACGGAACCTCCACGATGTCCGCATTGTTCGCGAGACGGAGCACCTCTTCGCATCGAGCAGCGGTGATGACGGTGTACTTGGTCCGTCCAGGAACGGACCAGAACCTCTCCCGCCCTTCTCGGTTGCGGAGATCCCGGTGCACCACGCGCCCGTCAACGATGCGGTTGCCAATCTTGGCCTTCCGCTCCTTCTTGAACAGCCGGCCAGTACGGGCTGGTCGCCGCGTACTGGGGCAGCCCCCTCTTCCACGCGGGCATCTAGCAGCAGCGCGCCGCGATTTCGCTCTCCATCTCGGCTCGTCCAGGTAGCGGAGCCACCGGCACCCCCGCAGAGCTGATGCGCCATCTGTGGGGCACCTTCACGGCTGGCGGCGCGAGGATGTCGAAGTTCGCGAACATCACCGCCTCGTACAAGTTCAGATCGAGCATCTCCATGGCGGCACGGTGGAGATTGGAGAGGACGAGGGGATGGACGACGAAGCGACGCGCTGTGGCACCTCCTATTTGTACAGGAGGACAACGAAGCGACGGTCATACAAAAGAAGTAATGCAGGGTCAGACAAAAGAAGTAATGCGGGGTTAGAGCAATTTTTTTCCTCCCTGGAATCCGGGACCAATAGTTCAGACCGCTAGGTCAACAAGTACAAATCTTACAACTTAAAAAGGCACGGAGCTTAAGCTAAATAGAACTAGTTATCACACATCTCCTTGATCTTCCTAATCTTGGCCCGATGGGCATCTTCCTACGAGAGCAAGGATCGAATTGTCTGCTCCTTCCATTTAGCATCTTCCTTGCACAACTTCAATTGTTTCTCTGCATTTTTCCTCATGCACTTGTCAATACTCGTAGTTGTGTACTGCAGGACTTTGGCCTGGTGGAGATCATTCCTTGCTTGAGTCAGTTCTTGCTCTGCTTTAGCCTTCAGGGCCAACGCCGCGTCCCTCTCCTTCTCGACTTTGATAACCTTGTCTTGCAACCACCTGAGATCTCGCTTATGCTTGGTCGTGTCAACTGGTTCCCATAGCTTCGTCTCAACACTGTCAAGAAGTGAGCTGAATACGGATTCTTTCAACTCGACAGTAATTTCCCATAGTTTGTCCAGCGTTTTCTGCATCGATTTGGGCCACTCCGAATCTACCCATTTAACAACACCGCAACTTCCGCCTTGCACCAGTTCACGATGTCCTTGACACCGTAGAAACCTCCTGCCTGCGTTTCGTCCTTCGAAGGCTACAAATTTAGCGGGCACATATCCATGTTTACATACTAGAGGACTGTCTTCATCCTCTAAACCGTGATAGTCGGAGTCATACATCGTCTGGTTGGCCTAACACATCATACGTGCATGAGTAAACATATTAGATCCAGCTCAAAAAATAGATAACTGGCCACAGATGATAGAAATAGAGATGAGACGACTCACATCAAAATCACCGTCCCGGTCGTCACGACGCGTTTCCTCGCCGTCTCCCCTTGAACCCATGGCGAGTGGGGAGGGGGGGGTGGCTGCCGGAGAGGGGATTGGGATGGAGGCGCCGTCGGCTTGCGGCTACGGCAGGATGGTAGTGAAGTGGGGAAAGTGGCTTCGAGGGTAAGGAAGAGAAGTATGGGGAGGAAGAGAAGTAATGGGGATGTGACACTGGGATGTGGCCCACTGAACTCGTGAGACGTGACACTCGCAACAGGGGAGCGCCCGGTGTTGCCAGTTTGTCCAGAGCAAGCATGGCCAATCATGCCGCTGAACAGCCTACTCGCGGATCGCTCTCACGAAGACCATCCCAATCGTCCAAGTGCCCCAATCGAACGGTATGTAACAACCGTCAAGCAGAACAACTGTGTTAGGGCGTGCCTTCTAGAAGGCTCGGTCTAACGGCTACCCATGCAATGACACTGGTTTATCCATGTGTGGTTTGTGAAAAGAAGAGACATACAATCACACTAGGTGGATCCATATGTGGTTTATGGAAGTAACAGACATGCAATGACTCTAGCTGTGATTCATTAAAAGAACAGACATGCAGTGACACTGGGCGGGGTTCATGAAAAGAACAAACATGCAATGACACTGGTGGATCCTTATGTGGTTCATGAAAAGAACAGACATGCAATGACACTGGTGGATCCTTATGTGGTTCATGAAAAGAACAGACATGCAATGACACTGGTGGATTCTTATGTGGTTCATGAAAAGAACACACATCCAATGACACTGGTGGATCCTTATGTGGTTTGTTTAGAGGAACAAACATGCAATGACACCGGTGGATCCACGTGTGGTTCATGAGAAGAACACACATCCAATGACACTGGTAGATCCTTATGTGGTTAATGAAAAGAACAGACATGCAGTGACACCAGGTGTGGTTCATGAAAAGAACAGACATGCAATGACACTAGGTGTGGTTCATGAAAAGAATAGACATCTAATGACTCTAGCTCTGGTTCATGAAAAGAACACACATTTAATGACACTAGGTGTGGTTCATGAAAAGAACAGACATGCAATGACACTGGTGGATCCTTATGTGTGGTTCGTGAAAAGAACATACATGCAATGACACTGGTGGATCCTTATGTGGTTTGTTTAGAGGAACAAACATGCAATGACACTTGTGGATCCATGTGTGGTTCATGAGAAGAACACACATCCAATGACACTGGTGGATCCTTATGTGGTTTGTTTAGAGGAACAGACATGCAATCACACTAGGTGGATCCATATGTGGTTTATGGAAGTAACAGACATGCAATGACTCTAGCTGTGATTCATGAAAAGAACATACATGCAATGACACTGGTGGATCCATGTGTGGTTCATGAAAAGAAGAGACATGCAAGGACACTGGTAGATCCTTATGTGGTTCATGAAAAGAACAGACATGCAATGACACTGGTGGATCCATATATGGTTTGTCAGGAGAACACACATGCAATGACATTGGGTGTGGTTCATGAAAAGAACAGACATGCAATGACATTGGTAGATCCTTATGTGGTTCATGAAAAGAACACACATGCAATGACACTGGGTGTGGTTCATGAAAAGAACAGACATGCAATGACACTGGTGGATCCTTATGTGTGGTTCATGAAAAGAACAGACATGCAATGACACTGGTGGATCCATATGTGGTTTGTCAGGAGAACACACATCCAATGACATTGGGTGTGGTTCATGAAAAGAACAGACATGCAATGACACTGGTAGATCCTTATGTGTTTCATGAAAAGAACAGACATGCAATGACATTGGATGTGGTTCATGAAAAGAACAGACATGCAACGACACTGGTGGATCCTTATGTGTGGTTCATGAAAAGAACAGACATGCAATGACACTGGTGGATCCATATGTGGTTTGTCAGGAGAACACACATGCAATGACATTGGGTGTGGTTCATGAAAAGAACAGACATGCAATGACACTGGTAGATCCTTATGTGGTTGATGAAAAGAACAGACATGCAATGACATTGGGTGTTGTACATGAAAAGAACAGACATGCAATGACACTGGTGGATCCTTTTGTGTGGTTCATGAAAAGAACAGACATGCAATGACACTGGTGGATCCTTATGTGGTTTGTTTAGAAGAACACACATGCAATGACACTGGGTGTGGTTCATGAAAAGAACAGACATGCAATGACACTGGTGGATCCTTATGTGGTTTGTTTAGAGGAACACACATGCAATGACATTGGGTGTGGTTCATGAAAAGTACAGACATGCAATGACACTGGTGGATCCTTATGTGTGGTTTGTGAAAAGAACATACATGCAATGACACTGGTGGATCCTTATGTGGTTTGTTTAGAGGAACAAACATGCAATGACACTGGTGGATCCATGTGTGGTTCATGAGAAGAACACACATCTAATGACACTGGTGGATCCTTATGTGGTTTGTTTAGAGGAACATACATGCAATCACACTAGGTGGATCCATATGTGGTTTATGGAAGTAACATACATGCAATGACTCTAGCTGTGATTAATGAAAAGAACATACATGCAATGACACTGGTGGATCCATGTGTGGTTCATGAAAAGAAGAGACATGCAAGGACACTGGTAGATCCTTATGTGGTTCATGAAAAGAACAGACATGCAATGACACTGGTGGATCCATAGATGGTTTGTCAGGAGAACACACATGCAATGACATTGGGTGTGGTTCATGAAAAGAACAGACATGCAATGACACTGGTGGATCCTTATTTGGTTCATGAAAAGAACACACATGCAATGACACTGGGTGTGGTTCATGAAAAGAACAGACATGCAATGACACTGGTGGATCCTTATGTGTGGTTCTTGAAAAGAACAGACATGCAATGACACTGGTGGATCCATATGTGGTTTGTCAGGAGAACACACATCCAATGACATTGGGCGTGGTTCATGAAAAGAACAGACATGCAATGACACTGGTAGATCCTTATGTGTTTCATGAAAAGAACAGACATGCAATGACATTGGGTGTGGTTCATGAAAAGAACAGACATGCAATGACACTGGTGGATCCTTATGTGTGGTTCATGAAAAGAACAGACATGCAATGACACTGGTGGATCCATATGTGGTTTGTCAGGAGAACACACATGCAATGACATTGGGTGTGGTTCATGAAAAGAACAGACATGCAATGACACTGGTAGATCCTTATGTGGTTGATGAAAAGAACAGACATGCAATGACATTGGGTGTTGTACATGAAAAGAACAGACATGCAATGACACTGGTGGATCCTTTTGTGTGGTTCATGAAAAGAACAGACATGCAATGACACTGGTGGATCCTTATGTGGTTTGTTTAGAAGAACACACATGCAATGACACTGGGTGTGGTTCATGAAAAGAACAGACATGCAATGACACTGGTGGATCCTTATTTGTTTTGTTTAGAGGAACACACATGCAATGACATTGGGTGTGGTTCATGAAAAGTACAGACATGCAATGACACTGGTGGATCCTTATGTGTGGTTCGTGAAAAGAACATACATGCAATGACACTGGTGGATCCTTATGTGGTTTGTTTAGAGAAACAAACATGCAATGTCACTGGTGGATCCATGTGTGGTTCATGAGAAGAACACACATCTAATGACACTGGTGGATCCTTATGTGGTTTGTTTAGAGGAACAGACATGCAATCACACTAGGTGGATCCATATGTGGTTTATGGAAGTAACATACATGCAATGACTCTAGCTGTGATTCATGAAAAGAACATACATGCAATGACACTGGTGGATCCATGTGTGGTTCATGAAAAGAACAGACATGCAAGGACACTGGTAGATCCTTATGTGGTTCATGAAAAGAACAGACATGCAATGACACTGGTGGATCCATAGATGGTTTGTCAGGAGAACACACATGCAATGACATTGGGTGTGCTTCATGAAAAGAACAGACATGCAATGACACTGAGTGTGGTTCATGAAAAGAACAGACATGCAATGACACTGGTGTATCCTTATTTGGTTCATGAAAAGAACACACATGCAATGACACTGGGTGTGGTTCATGAAAAGAACAGACATGCAATGACACTGGTGGATCCTTATACGTGGTTCATGGAAAGAACAGACATGCAATGACACTGGTGGATCCTTACGTGGTTTGTTTAGAGGAACACACATGCAATGCCATCGGGTGTGGTTCATGAAAAGAACAGACATGCAATGACACTGGGTGTGGTTCATGAAAAAAATATACATCCAATGAGTCTAGTTGTGGTTCATGAAAAGAACACACATGCAATGACACTTGGTGTGGTTCATGAAAAGAACAGACATGCAATGACACCGGTGGATCCTTATGTGTGGTTCATGAAAAGAACAGACATGCAATGACACTGGTGGATCAATATGTGGTTTGTCAGGAGAACACACATGCAATGACATTGGGTGTGGTTCATGAATAGAACAGACATGCAATGACACTGGTAGATCCTTATGTGGTTCATGAAAATAACAGACATGCAATGACATTGGGTGTGGTTCATGAAAAGAACAGACATGCAATGACACTGGTGGATCCTTATGTGTGGTTCATGAAAAGAACAGACATGTAATGACACTGGTGGATCCTTGTGTGGTTTGTTTAGAAGAAAACACATGCAATGACACTAGGTGTGGTTCGTGAAAACAACAGACATGCAATGACACTGGTAGATCTATATGTGGTTTGTTTAGAGGAACACACGTGCAATGACATTGGTTGTGGTTCATGAAAAGAACAGACATGCAATGACACTGGTGGATCCTTATGTGGTTCATGAAAAGAACAGACATGCAATGACACTGGTGGATCCTTATGTGGTTCATGAAAAGAACAGACATGCAATGACACTGGTGGATCCGTATGTGGTTCATGAAAAGAACAGACATGCAATGACACTGATGGATTCTTATGTGGTTCATGAAAAGAACACACATCCAATGACACTGGTTGATCCTTATGTGGTTTGTTTAGAGGAACAAACATGCAATGACACCGGTGGATCCACGTGTGGTTCGTGAGAAGAACACACATCCAATGACACTGGTAGATCCTTATGTGGTTAATGAAAAGAACAGACATGCAGTGACACCAGGTGTGGTTCCTGAAAAGAACAGACATGCAATGACACTAGGTGTGGTTCATGAAAAGAATAAACATCTAATGGCTCTAGCTCTGGTTCATGAAAAGAACACACATTTAATGACACTAGGTGTGGTTCATGAAAAGAACAGACATGCAATGACACTGGTGGATCCTTATGTGTGGTTCGTGAAAAGAACATACATGCAATTACACTGGTGGATCCTTATGTGGTTTGTTTAGAGGAACAAACATGCAATGACACTGGTGGATCCATGTGTGGTTTATGAGAAGAACACACATCCAATGACACTGGTGGATCCTTATGTGGTTTGTTTAGAGGAACATACATGCAATCACACTAGGTGGATCCATATGTGGTTTATGGAAGTAACAGACATGCAATGACTCTAGCTGTGATTCATGAAAAGAACATACATGCAATGACACTGGTGGATCCATGTGTGGTTCATGAAAAGAAGAGACATGCAAGGACACTGGTAGATCCTTATGTGGTTCATGAAAAGAACAGACATGCAATGACACTGGTGGATCCATATATGGTTTGTCAGGAGAACACACATGCAATGACATTGGGTGTGGTTCATGAAAAGAACAGACATGCAATGACATTGGTAGATCCTTATGTGGTTCATGAAAAGAACACACATGCAATGACACTGGGTGTGGTTCATGAAAAGAACAGACATGCAAGGACACTGGTAGATCCTTATGTGGTTCATGAAAAGAACAGACATGCAATGACACTGGTGGATCCATATATGGTTTGTCAGGAGAACACACATGCAATGACATTGGGTGTGGTTCATGAAAAGAACAGACATGCAATGACATTGGTAGATCCTTATGTGGTTCATGAAAAGAACACACATGCAATGACACTGGGTGTGGTTCATGAAAAGAACAGACATGCAATGACACTGGTGGATCCTTATGTGTGGTTCATGAAAAGAACAGACATGCAATGACACTGGTGGATCCATATGTGGTTTGTCAGGAGAACAGACATCCAATGACATTGGGTGTGGTTCATGAAAAGAACAGACATGCAATGACACTGGTAGATCCTTATGTGGTTGATGAAAAGAACAGACATGCAATGACATTGAGTGTTGTTCATGAAAAGAACAGACATGCAATGACACTGGTGGATCCTTTTGTGTGGTTCATGAAAAGAACAGACATGCAATGACACTGGTGGATCCTTATGTGGTTTGTTTAGAAGAACACACATGCAATGACACTGGGTGTGGTTCATGAAAAGAACATACATGCAATGACACTGGTGGATCCTTATGTGGTTTGTTTAGAGGAACACACATGCAATGACATTGGGTGTGGTTCATGAAAAGAACAGACATGCAATGACACTGGTGGATCCTTATGTGTGGTTCGTGAAAAGAACATACATGCAATGACACTGGTGGATCCTTATGTGGTTTGTTTAGAGGAACAAACATGCAATGACACTGGTGGATCCATGTGTGGTTCATGAGAAGAACACACATCCAATGACACTGGTGGATCCTTATGTGGTTTGTTTAGAGGAACAGGCATGCAATCACACTAGGTGGATCCATATGTGGTTTATGGAAGTAACAGACATGCAATGACTCTAGCTGTGATTCATGAAAAGAACATACATGCAATGACACTGGTGGATCCATGTGTGGTTCATGAAAAGAACAGACATGCAAGGACACTGGTAGATCCTTATGTGGTTCATGAAAAGAATAGACATACAATGACACTGGTGGATCCATAGATGGTTTGTCAGGAGAACACACATGCAATGACATTGGGTGTGGTTCATGAAAAGAATAGACATGCAATGACACTGGTGGATCCTTATTTGGTTCATGAAAAGAACACACATGCAATTACACTGGGTGTGGTTCATGAAAAGAACAGACATGCAATGACACTGGTGGATCCTTATGCGTGGTTCATGAAAAGAACAGACATGCAATGACACTGGTGGATCCTTACGTGGTTTGTTTAGAGGAACACACATGCAATGACATTGGGTGTGGTTCATGAAAAGAACAGACATGCAATGACACTGGGTGTGGTTCATGAAAAGAATATACATCCAATGACTCTAGTTGTGGTTCATGAAAAGAACACACATGCAATGACACTTGGTTGTGTTCATGAAAAGAACAGACATGCAATGACACCGGTGGATCCTTATGTGTGGTTCATGAAAAGAACAGACATGCAATGACACTGGTGGATCGATATGTGGTTTGTCAGGAGAACACACATGCAATGACATTGGGTGTGGTTCATGAAAAGAACAGACATGCAATGACACTGGTAGATCCTTATGTGGTTCATGAAAATAATAGACATGCAATGACATTGGGTGTGGTTCATGAAAAGAACAGACATGCAATGACACTGGTGGATCCTTATGTGTGGTTCATGAAAAGAACAGACATGCAATGACACTGGTGGATCCTTATGTGGTTTGTTTAGAAGAACACACATGCAATGACACTAGGTGTGGTTCGTGAAAACAACAGACATGCAATGACACTGGTAGATCTATATGTGGTTTGTTTAGAGGAACACACGGGCAATGACATTGGGTGTGGTTCATGAAAAGTACAGACATGCAATGACACTGGTGGATCCTTATGTGTGGTTCGTGAAAAGAACATACATGCAATGACACTGGTGGATCCTTATGTGGTTTTTTTAGAGAAACAAACATGCAATGTCACTGGTGGATCCATGTGTGGTTCATGAGAAGAACACACATCTAATGACACTGGTGGATCCTTATGTGGTTTGTTTAGAGGAACAGACATGCAATCACACTAGGTGGATCCATATGTGGTTTATGGAAGTAACATACATGCAATGACTCTAGCTGTGATTCATGAAAAGAACATACATGCAATGACACTGGTGGATCCATGTGTGGTTCATGAAAAGAACAGACATGCAAGGACACTGGTAGATCCTTATGTGGTTCATGAAAAGAACAGACATGCAATGACACTGATGGATCCATAGATGGTTTGTCAGGAGAACACACATGCAATGACATTGGGTGTGGTTCATGAAAAGAACAGACATGCAATGACACTGGGTGTGGTTCATGAAAAGAACAGACATGCAATGACACTGGTGTATCCTTATTTGGTTCATGAAAAGAACACACATGCAATGACACTGGGTGTGGTTCATGAAAAGAACAGACATGCAATGACACTGGTGGATCCTTATACGTGGTTCATGGAAAGAACAGACATGCAATGACACTGGTGGATCCTTACGTGGTTTGTTTAGAGGAACACACATGCAATGCCATCGGGTGTGGTTCATGAAAAGAACAGACATGCAATGACACTGGGTGTGGTTCATGAAAAAAATATACATCCAATGAGTCTAGTTGTGGTTCATGAAAAGAACACACATGCAATGACACTTGGTGTGGTTCATGAAAAGAACAGACATGCAATGACACCGGTGGATCCTTATGTGTGGTTCATGAAAAGAACAGACATGCAATGACACTGGTGGATCAATATGTGGTTTGTCAGGAGAACACACATGCAATGACATTGGGTGTGGTTCATGAATAGAACAGACATGCAATGACACTGGTAGATCCTTATGTGGTTCATGAAAATAACAGACATGCAATGACATTGGGTGTGGTTCATGAAAAGAACAGACATGCAATGACACTGGTGGATCCTTATGTGTGGTTCATGAAAAGAACAGACATGTAATGACACTGGTGGATCCTTGTGTGGTTTGTTTAGAAGAAAACACATGCAATGACACTAGGTGTGGTTCGTGAAAACAACAGACATGCAATGACACTGGTAGATCTATATGTGGTTTGTTTAGAGGAACATACATGCAATCACACTAGGTGGATCCATATGTGGTTTATGGAAGTAACAGACATGCAATGACTCTAGCTGTGATTCATGAAAAGAACATACATGCAATGACACTGGTGGATCCATGTGTGGTTCATGAAAAGAAGAGACATGCAAGGACACTGGTAGATCCTTATGTGGTTCATGAAAAGAACAGACATGCAATGACACTGGTGGATCCATATATGGTTTGTCAGGAGAACACACATGCAATGACATTGGGTGTGGTTCATGAAAAGAACAGACATGCAATGACATTGGTAGATCCTTATGTGGTTCATGAAAAGAACACACATGCAATGACACTGGGTGTGGTTCATGAAAAGAACAGACATGCAAGGACACTGGTAGATCCTTATGTGGTTCATGAAAAGAACAGACATGCAATGACACTGGTGGATCCATATATGGTTTGTCAGGATAACACACATGCAATGACATCGGGTGTGGTTCATGAAAAGAACAGACATGCAATGACATTGGTAGATCCTTATGTGGTTCATGAAAAGAACACACATGCAATGACACTGGGTGTGGTTCATGAAAAGAACAGACATGCAATGACACTGGTGGATCCTTATGTGTGGTTCATGAAAAGAACAGACATGCAATGACACTGGTGGATCCATATGTGGTTTGTCAGGAGAACAGACATCCAATGACATTGGGTGTGGTTCATGAAAAGAACAGACATGCAATGACACTGGTAGATCCTTATGTGGTTGATGAAAAGAACAGACATGCAATGACATTGAGTGTTGTTCATGAAAAGAACAGACATGCAATGACACTGGTGGATCCTTTTGTGTGGTTCATGAAAAGAACAGACATGCAATGACATTGGTGGATCCTTATGTGGTTTGTTTAGAAGAACACACATGCAATGACACTGGGTGTGGTTCATGAAAAGAACATACATGCAATGACACTGGTGGATCCTTATGTGGTTTGTTTAGAGGAACACACATGCAATGACATTGGGTGTGGTTCATGAAAAGAACAGACATGCAATGACACTGGTGGATCCTTATGTGTGGTTCGTGAAAAGAACATACATGCAATGACACTGGTGGATCCTTATGTGGTTTGTTTAGAGGAACAAACATGCAATGACACTGGTGGATCCATGTGTGGTTCATGAGAAGAACACACATCCAATGACACTGGTGGATCCTTATGTGGTTTGTTTAGAGGAACAGGCATGCAATCACACTAGGTGGATCCATATGTGGTTTATGGAAGTAACAGACATGCAATGACTCTAGCTGTGATTCATGAAAAGAACATACATGCAATGACACTGGTGGATCCATGTGTGGTTCATGAAAAGAACAGACATGCAAGGACACTGGTAGATCCTTATGTGGTTCATGAAAAGAATAGACATACAATGACACTGGTGGATCCATAGATGGTTTGTCAGGAGAACACACATGCAATGACATTGGGTGTGGTTCATGAAAAGAATAGACATGCAATGACACTGGTGGATCCTTATTTGGTTCATGAAAAGAACACACATGCAATTACACTGGGTGTGGTTCATGAAAAGAACAGACATGCAATGACACTGGTGGATCCTTATGCGTGGTTCATGAAAAGAACAGACATGCAATGACACTGGTGGATCCTTACGTGGTTTGTTTAGAGGAACACACATGCAATGACATTGGGTGTGGTTCATGAAAAGAACAGACATGCAATGACACTGGGTGTGGTTCATGAAAAGAATATACATCCAATGACTCTAGTTGTGGTTCATGAAAAGAACACACATGCAATGACACTTGGTTGTGTTCATGAAAAGAACAGACATGCAATGACACCGGTGGATCCTTATGTGTGGTTCATGAAAAGAACAGACATGCAATGACACTGGTGGATCGATATGTGGTTTGTCAGGAGAACACACATGCAATGACATTGGGTGTGGTTCATGAAAAGAACAGACATGCAATGACACTGGTAGATCCTTATGTGGTTCATGAAAATAATAGACATGCAATGACATTGGGTGTGGTTCATGAAAAGAACAGACATGCAATGACACTGGTGGATCCTTATGTGTGGTTCATGAAAAGAACAGACATGCAATGACACTGGTGGATCCTTATGTGGTTTGTTTAGAAGAACACACATGCAATGACACTAGGTGTGGTTCGTGAAAACAACAGACATGCAATGACACTGGTAGATCTATATGTGGTTTGTTTAGAGGAACACACGGGCAATGACATTGGGTGTGGTTCATGAAAAGTACAGACATGCAATGACACTGGTGGATCCTTATGTGTGGTTCGTGAAAAGAACATACATGCAATGACACTGGTGGATCCTTATGTGGTTTTTTTAGAGAAACAAACATGCAATGTCACTGGTGGATCCATGTGTGGTTCATGAGAAGAACACACATCTAATGACACTGGTGGATCCTTATGTGGTTTGTTTAGAGGAACAGACATGCAATCACACTAGGTGGATCCATATGTGGTTTATGGAAGTAACATACATGCAATGACTCTAGCTGTGATTCATGAAAAGAACATACATGCAATGACACTGGTGGATCCATGTGTGGTTCATGAAAAGAACAGACATGCAAGGACACTGGTAGATCCTTATGTGGTTCATGAAAAGAACAGACATGCAATGACACTGGTGGATCCATAGATGGTTTGTCAGGAGAACACACATGCAATGACATTGGGTGTGGTTCATGAAAAGAACAGACATGCAATGACACTGGGTGTGGTTCATGAAAAGAACAGACATGCAATGACACTGGTGTATCCTTATTTGGTTCATGAAAAGAACACACATGCAATGACACTGGGTGTGGTTCATGAAAAGAACAGACATGCAATGACACTGGTGGATCCTTATACGTGGTTCATGGAAAGAACAGACATGCAATGACACTGGTGGATCCTTACGTGGTTTGTTTAGAGGAACACACATGCAATGCCATCGGGTGTGGTTCATGAAAAGAACAGACATGCAATGACACTGGGTGTGGTTCATGAAAAAAATATACATCCAATGAGTCTAGTTGTGGTTCATGAAAAGAACACACATGCAATGACACTTGGTGTGGTTCATGAAAAGAACAGACATGCAATGACACCGGTGGATCCTTATGTGTGGTTCATGAAAAGAACAGACATGCAATGACACTGGTGGATCAATATGTGGTTTGTCAGGAGAACACACATGCAATGACATTGGGTGTGGTTCATGAATAGAACAGACATGCAATGACACTGGTAGATCCTTATGTGGTTCATGAAAATAACAGACATGCAATGACATTGGGTGTGGTTCATGAAAAGAACAGACATGCAATGACACTGGTGGATCCTTATGTGTGGTTCATGAAAAGAACAGACATGTAATGACACTGGTGGATCCTTGTGTGGTTTGTTTAGAAGAAAACACATGCAATGACACTAGGTGTGGTTCGTGAAAACAACAGACATGCAATGACACTGGTAGATCTATATGTGGTTTGTTTAGAGGAACACACGTGCAATGACATTGGGTGTGGTTCATGAAAAGAACAGACATGCAATGACACTGGTGGATCCTTATGTGGTTCATGAAAAGAACAGACATGCAATGACACTGGTGGATCCTTATGTGGTTCATGAAAATAACAGACATGCAATGACACTGGTGGATCCTTATGTGGTTCATGAAAAGAACAGACATGCAATGACACTGATGGATTCTTATGTGGTTCATGAAAAGAACACACATCCAATGACACTGGTTGATCCTTATGTGGTTTGTTTAGAGGAACAAACATGCAATGACACCGGTGGATCCACGTGTGGTTCGTGAGAAGAACACACATCCAATGACACTGGTAGATCCTTATGTGGTTAATGAAAAGAACAGACATGCAGTGACACCAGGTGTGGTTCCTGAAAAGAACAGACATGCAATGACACTAGGTGTGGTTCATGAAAAGAATAAACATCTAATGGCTCTAGCTCTGGTTCATGAAAAGAACACACATTTAATGACACTAGGTGTGGTTCATGAAAAGAACAGACATGCAATGACACTGGTGGATCCTTATGTGTGGTTCGTGAAAAGAACATACATGCAATGACACTGGTGGATCCTTATGTGGTTTGTTTAGAGGAACAAACATGCAATGACACTGGTGGATCCATGTGTGGTTTATGAGAAGAACACACATCCAATGACACTGGTGGATCCTTATGTGGTTTGTTTAGAGGAACATACATGCAATCACACTAGGTGGATCCATATGTGGTTTATGGAAGTAACAGACATGCAATGACTCTAGCTGTGATTCATGAAAAGAACATACATGCAATGACACTGGTGGATCCATGTGTGGTTCATGAAAAGAAGAGACATGCAAGGACACTGGTAGATCCTTATGTGGTTCATGAAAAGAACATACATGCAATGACACTGGTGGATCCATATATGGTTTGTCAGGAGAACACACATGCAATGACATTGGGTGTGGTTCATGAAAAGAACAGACATGCAATGACATTGGTAGATCCTTATGTGGTTCATGAAAAGAACACACATGCAATGACACTGGGTGTGGTTCATGAAAAGAAGAGACATGCAAGGACACTGGTAGATCCTTATGTGGTTCATGAAAAGAACAGACATGCAATGACACTGGTGGATCCATATATGGTTTGTCAGGAGAACACACATGCAATGACATTGGGTGTGGTTCATGAAAAGAACAGACATGCAATGACATTGGTAGATCCTTATGTGGTTCATGAAAAGAACACACATGCAATGACACTGGGTGTGGTTCGTGAAAAGAACAGACATGCAAGGACACTGGTAGATCCTTATGTGGTTCATGAAAAGAACAGACATGCAATGACACTGGTGGATCCATATATGGTTTGTCAGGAGAACACACATGCAATGACATTGGGTGTGGTTCATGAAAAGAACAGACATGCAATGACATTGGTAGATCCTTATGTGGTTCATGAAAAGAACACACATGCAATGACACTGGGTGTGGTTCATGAAAAGAACAGACATGCAATGACACTGGTGGATCCTTATGTGTGGTTCATGAAAAGAACAGACATGCAATGACACTGGTGGATCCATATGTGGTTTGTCAGGAGAACAGACATCCAATGACATTGGGTGTGGTTCATGAAAAGAACAGACATGCAATGACACTGGTAGATCCTTATGTGGTTGATGAAAAGAACAGACATGCAATGACACTGGTAGATCCTTATGTGGTTGATGAAAAGAACAGACATGCAATGACATTGAGTGTTGTTCATGAAAAGAACAGACATGCAATGACACTGGTGGATCCTTTTGTGTGGTTCATGAAAAGAACAGACATGCAATGACACTGGTGGATCCTTATGTGGTTTGTTTAGAAGAACACACATGCAATGACACTGGGTGTGGTTCATGAAAAGAACATACATGCAATGACACTGGTGGATCCTTATGTGGTTTGTTTAGAGGAACACACATGCAATGACATTGGGTGTGGTTCATGAAAAGAACAGACATGCAATGACACTGGTGGATCCTTATGTGTGGTTCGTGAAAAGAACATACATGCAATGACACTGGTGGATCCTTATGTGGTTTGTTTAGAGGAACAAACATGCAATGACACTGGTGGATCCATGTGTGGTTCATGAGAAGAACACACATCCAATGACACTGGTGGATCCTTATGTGGTTTGTTTAGAGGAACATGCATGCAATCACACTAGGTGGATCCATATGTGGTTTATGGAAGTAACAGACATGCAATGACTCTAGCTGTGATTCATGAAAAGAACATACATGCAATGACACTGGTGGATCCATGTGTGGTTCATGAAAAGAACAGACATGCAAGGACACTGGTAGATCCTTATGTGGTTCATGAAAAGAATAGACATACAATGACACTGGTGGATCCATAGATGGTTTGTCAGGAGAACACACATGCAATGACATTGGGTGTGGTTCATGAAAAGAATAGACATGCAATGACACTGGTGGATCCTTATTTGGTTCATGAAAAGAACACACATGCAATTACACTGGGTGTGGTTCATGAAAAGAACAGACATGCAATGACACTGGTGGATCCTTATGCGTGGTTCATGAAAAGAACAGACATGCAATGACACTGGTGGATCCTTACGTGGTTTGTTTAGAGGAACACACATGCAATGACATTGGGTGTGGTTCATGAAAAGAACAGACATGCAATGACACTGGGTGTGGTTCATGAAAAGAATATACATCCAATGACTCTAGTTGTGGTTCATGAAAAGAACACACATGCAATGACACTTGGTTGTGTTCATGAAAAGAACAGACATGCAATGACACCGGTGGATCCTTATGTGTGGTTCATGAAAAGAACAGACATGCAATGACACTGGTGGATCGATATGTGGTTTGTCAGGAGAACACACATGCAATGACATTGGGTGTGGTTCATGAAAAGAACAGACATGCAATGACACTGGTAGATCCTTATGTGGTTCATGAAAATAATAGACATGCAATGACATTGGGTGTGGTTCATGAAAAGAACAGACATGCAATGACACTGGTGGATCCTTATGTGTGGTTCATGAAAAGAACAGACATGCAATGACACTGGTGGATCCTTATGTGGTTTGTTTAGAAGAACACACATGCAATGACACTAGGTGTGGTTCGTGAAAACAACAGACATGCAATGACACTGGTAGATCTATATGTGGTTTGTTTAGAGGAACACACGGGCAATGACATTGGGTGTGGTTCATGAAAAGTACAGACATGCAATGACACTGGTGGATCCTTATGTGTGGTTCGTGAAAAGAACATACATGCAATGACACTGGTGGATCCTTATGTGGTTTGTTTAGAGAAACAAACATGCAATGTCACTGGTGGATCCATGTGTGGTTCATGAGAAGAACACACATCTAATGACACTGGTGGATCCTTATGTGGTTTGTTTAGAGGAACAGACATGCAATCACACTAGGTAGATCCATATGTGGTTTATGGAAGTAACATACATGCAATGACTCTAGCTGTGATTCATGAAAAGAACATACATGCAATGACACTGGTGGATCCATGTGTGGTTCATGAAAAGAACAGACATGCAAGGACACTGGTAGATCCTTATGTGGTTCATGAAAAGAACAGACATGCAATGACACTGGTGGATCCATAGATGGTTTGTCAGGAGAACACACATGCAATGACATTGGGTGTGGTTCATGAAAAGAACAGACATGCAATGACACTGGGTGTGGTTCATGAAAAGAACAGACATGCAATGACACTGGTGTATCCTTATTTGGTTCATGAAAAGAACACACATGCAATGACACTGGGTGTGGTTCATGAAAAGAACAGACATGCAATGACACTGGTGGATCCTTATACGTGGTTCATGGAAAGAACAGACATGCAATGACACTGGTGGATCCTTACGTGGTTTGTTTAGAGGAACACACATGCAATGCCATCGGGTGTGGTTCATGAAAAGAACAGACATGCAATGACACTGGGTGTGGTTCATGAAAAAAATATACATCCAATGAGTCTAGTTGTGGTTCATGAAAAGAACACACATGCAATGACACTTGGTGTGGTTCATGAAAAGAACAGACATGCAATGACACCGGTGGATCCTTATGTGTGGTTCATGAAAAGAACAGACATGCAATGACACTGGTGGATCAATATGTGGTTTGTCAGGAGAACACACATGCAATGACATTGGGTGTGGTTCATGAATAGAACAGACATGCAATGACACTGGTAGATCCTTATGTGGTTCATGAAAATAACAGACATGCAATGACATTGGGTGTGGTTCATGAAAAAACAGACATGCAATGACACTGGTGGATCCTTATGTGTGGTTCATGAAAAGAACAGACATGTAATGACACTGGTGGATCCTTGTGTGGTTTGTTTAGAAGAAAACACATGCAATGACACTAGGTGTGGTTCGTGAAAACAACAGACATGCAATGACACTGGTAGATCTATATGTGGTTTGTTTAGAGGAACACACGTGCAATGACATTGGGTGTGGTTCATGAAAAGAACAGACATGCAATGACACTGGTGGATCCTTATGTGGTTCATGAAAAGAACAGACATGCAATGACACTGGTGGATCCTTATGTGGTTCATGAAAAGAACAGACATGCAATGACACTGGTGGATCCTTATGTGGTTCATGAAAAGAACAGACATGCAATGACACTGATGGATTCTTATGTGGTTCATGAAAAGAACACACATCCAATGACACTGGTTGATCCTTATGTGGTTTGTTTAGAGGAACAAACATGCAATGACACCGGTGGATCCACGTGTGGTTCGTGAGAAGAACACACATCCAATGACACTGGTAGATCCTTATGTGGTTAATGAAAAGAACAGACATGCAGTGACACCAGGTGTGGTTCCTGAAAAGAACAGACATGCAATGACACTAGGTGTGGTTCATGAAAAGAATAAACATCTAATGGCTCTAGCTCTGGTTCATGAAAAGAACACACATTTAATGACACTAGGTGTGGTTCATGAAAAGAACAGACATGCAATGACACTGGTGGATCCTTATGTGTGGTTCGTGAAAAGAACATACATGCAATGACACTGGTGGATCCTTATGTGGTTTGTTTAGAGGAACAAACATGCAATGACACTGGTGGATCCATGTGTGGTTTATGAGAAGAACACACATCCAATGACACTGGTGGATCCTTATGTGGTTTGTTTAGAGGAACATACATGCAATCACACTAGGTGGATCCATATGTGGTTTATGGAAGTAACAGACATGCAATGACTCTAGCTGTGATTCATGAAAAGAACATACATGCAATGACACTGGTGGATCCATGTGTGGTTCATGAAAAGAAGAGACATGCAAGGACACTGGTAGATCCTTATGTGGTTCATGAAAAGAACAGACATGCAATGACACTGGTGGATCCATATATGGTTTGTCAGGAGAACACACATGCAATGACATTGGGTGTGGTTCATGAAAAGAACAGACATGCAATGACATTGGTAGATCCTTATGTGGTTCATGAAAAGAACACACATGCAATGACACTGGGTGTGGTTCATGAAAAGAACAGACATGCAAGGACACTGGTAGATCCTTATGTGGTTCATGAAAAGAACAGACATGCAATGACACTGGTGGATCCATATATGGTTTGTCAGGATAACACACATGCAATGACATCGGGTGTGGTTCATGAAAAGAACAGACATGCAATGACATTGGTAGATCCTTATGTGGTTCATGAAAAGAACACACATGCAATGACACTGGGTGTGGTTCATGAAAAGAACAGACATGCAATGACACTGGTGGATCCTTATGTGTGGTTCATGAAAAGAACAGACATGCAATGACACTGGTGGATCCATATGTGGTTTGTCAGGAGAACAGACATCCAATGACATTGGGTGTGGTTCATGAAAAGAACAGACATGCAATGACACTGGTAGATCCTTATGTGGTTGATGAAAAGAACAGACATGCAATGACATTGAGTGTTGTTCATGAAAAGAACAGACATGCAATGACACTGGTGGATCCTTTTGTGTGGTTCATGAAAAGAACAGACATGCAATGACATTGGTGGATCCTTATGTGGTTTGTTTAGAAGAACACACATGCAATGACACTGGGTGTGGTTCATGAAAAGAACATACATGCAATGACACTGGTGGATCCTTATGTGGTTTGTTTAGAGGAACACACATGCAATGACATTGGGTGTGGTTCATGAAAAGAACAGACATGCAATGACACTGGTGGATCCTTATGTGTGGTTCGTGAAAAGAACATACATGCAATGACACTGGTGGATCCTTATGTGGTTTGTTTAGAGGAACAAACATGCAA
Source organism: Avena sativa (assembly GCA_916181665.1). Lineage (NCBI taxonomy): Eukaryota > Viridiplantae > Streptophyta > Magnoliopsida > Poales > Poaceae > Avena > Avena sativa. The sequence goes on along the minus strand of OV702292.1, from coordinate 532,373,733 downwards.
TGACACTGGTGGATCCATGTGTGGTTCATGAGAAGAACACACATCCAATGACACTGGTGGATCCTTATGTGGTTTGTTTAGAGGAACAGGCATGCAATCACACTAGGTGGATCCATATGTGGTTTATGGAAGTAACAGACATGCAATGACTCTAGCTGTGATTCATGAAAAGAACATACATGCAATGACACTGGTGGATCCATGTGTGGTTCATGAAAAGAACAGACATGCAAGGACACTGGTAGATCCTTATGTGGTTCATGAAAAGAATAGACATACAATGACACTGGTGGATCCATAGATGGTTTGTCAGGAGAACACACATGCAATGACATTGGGTGTGGTTCATGAAAAGAATAGACATGCAATGACACTGGTGGATCCTTATTTGGTTCATGAAAAGAACACACATGCAATTACACTGGGTGTGGTTCATGAAAAGAACAGACATGCAATGACACTGGTGGATCCTTATGCGTGGTTCATGAAAAGAACAGACATGCAATGACACTGGTGGATCCTTACGTGGTTTGTTTAGAGGAACACACATGCAATGACATTGGGTGTGGTTCATGAAAAGAACAGACATGCAATGACACTGGGTGTGGTTCATGAAAAGAATATACATCCAATGACTCTAGTTGTGGTTCATGAAAAGAACACACATGCAATGACACTTGGTTGTGTTCATGAAAAGAACAGACATGCAATGACACCGGTGGATCCTTATGTGTGGTTCATGAAAAGAACAGACATGCAATGACACTGGTGGATCGATATGTGGTTTGTCAGGAGAACACACATGCAATGACATTGGGTGTGGTTCATGAAAAGAACAGACATGCAATGACACTGGTAGATCCTTATGTGGTTCATGAAAATAATAGACATGCAATGACATTGGGTGTGGTTCATGAAAAGAACAGACATGCAATGACACTGGTGGATCCTTATGTGTGGTTCATGAAAAGAACAGACATGCAATGACACTGGTGGATCCTTATGTGGTTTGTTTAGAAGAACACACATGCAATGACACTAGGTGTGGTTCGTGAAAACAACAGACATGCAATGACACTGGTAGATCTATATGTGGTTTGTTTAGAGGAACACACGGGCAATGACATTGGGTGTGGTTCATGAAAAGAACAGACATGCAATGACACTAGTGGATCCTTATGTGTGGTTCATGAAAAGAACAGACATGCAATGACACTGGTGAATGCTTATGTGGTTTGTTTAGAAGAACACATATGCAATGACATTGGGTGTGGTTCATGAAAAGAACACACATCCAATGACACTGGTGGATCCTTATGTGGTTTGTTTAGAAGAACAGACATGCAATGACACCGGTGGATCCACATGTGGTTCATGAGAAGAACACACATCCAATGACACTGGTAGATCCTTATGTGGTTCATGAAAAGAACAGACATGCAGTGACACCGGGTATGGTTCATGAAAAGAACAGACATGCAATGACACTGGGTGTTGTTCATGAAAAGAATAGACATCCAATGACTCTAGCTGTGGTTCATGAAAAGAACGCAGATGCAATGGCACTGGTTGTGGTTCATGAAATGAACAAACATGCAATGACACTGGTGGATCCTTATGTGTGGTTCATGAAAAGGACATACACGCAATGACACTAGTGGATCCTTATGTGGTTTGTTTAGAGGAACAAACATGCAATGACACTGGTGGATCCATGTGTGGTTCATGAGAAGAACACACATCCAATGACACTGGTGGATCCTTATGTGGTTTGTTTAGAGGAACAGACATGCAATCACACTAGGTGGATCCATATGTGGTTTATGGAAGTAATAGACATGCAATGACTCTAGCTGTGATTCATGAAAAGAACATACTGGTGGATCCATGTGTGGTTCATGAAAAGAATAGACTTGCAATGACACTGGTGGATCCTTATGTGTGGTTCATGAAAAGAACATACATGCAATGACACTAGTGGATCCATATGTGGTTTGTCAGGAGAACACACATGCAATGACATTGGGTGTGGTTCATGAAAAGAACATACATGCAATGACACTGGTAGATCCTTATGTGGTTCATGAAAAGAACACACATGCAATGACACTGGGTGTGGTTCATGAAAAGAACAGACATGCAATGACACTGGTGGATCCTTATGTGTGGTTCATGAAAAGAACAGACATGCAATGACACTGGTGGATCCTTATGTGTGGTTCATGAAAAGAACAGACATGCAATGACACTGGTGGATCCATATGTGGTTTGTTAGGAGAACATACATGCAATGACATTGGGTGTGGTTCATGAAAAGAACAGACATGCAATGACACTGGTAGATACTTATGTGGTTCATGAAAATAACAGACATGCAATGACATTGGGTGTGGTTCATGAAAAGAACAGACATGCGATGACACTGGTCGATCCTTATTTGGTTCACGAAAAGAACACACATGCAATGACACTGGGTGTGGTTCATGAAAAGAACAGACATGCAATGACACTGGTGAATCCTTATGTGGTTTGTTTAGAAGAACACATATGCAATGACACTGGGTGTGGTTCATGAAAAGAACACACATCCAATGACACTGGTGGATCCTTATGTGGTTTGTTTAGAAGAACATACATGCAATGACACCAGTGGATCCACATGTGGTTCATGAGAAGAACACACATCCAATGACACTGGTAGATCCTTATGTGGTTCATGAAAAGAACAGACATGCAGTGACACCGGGTATGGTTCATGAAAAGAACAGACATGCAATGACACTGGGTGTTGTTCATGAAAAGAATAGACATCCAATGACTCTAGCTGTGGTTCATGAAAAGAACGCAGATGCAATGGCACTGGTTGTGGTTCATGAAATGAACAAACATGCAATGACACTGGTGGATCCTTATGTGTGGTTCATGAAAAGGACATACATGCAATGACACTAGTGGATCCTTATGTGGTTTGTTTAGAGGAACAAACATGCAATGACACTGGTGGTTCCGTGTGTGGTTCATGATAAGAACACACATCCAATGACACTGGTGGATCCTTATGTGGTTTGTTTAGAGGAACAGACATGCAATCACACTAGGTGGATCCATATGTGGTTTATGGAAGTAATAGACATGCAATGACTCTAGCTGTGATTCATGAAAAGAACATACTGGTGGATCCATGTGTGGTTCATGAAAAGAATAGACTTGCAATGACACTGGTGGATCCTTATGTGTGGTTCATGAAAAGAACATACATGCAATGACACTAGTGGATCCATATGTGATTTGTCAGGAGAACACACATGCAATGACATTGGGTGTGTTTCATGAAAAGAACATACATGCAATGACACTGGTAGATCCGTATGTGGTTCATGAAAAGAACACACATGCAATGACACTGGGTGTGGTTCATGAAAAGAACAGACATGCAATAACACTGGTGGATCCTTATGTGTGGTTCATGAAAAGAACAGACATGCATTGACACTAGTGGATCCATATGTGGTTTGTCAGGAGAACACACATGCAATGACATTGGGTGTGGTTCATGAAAAGAACAGACATGCAATGACACTGGTAGATACTTATGTTGTTCATGAAAATAACATACATGCAATGACATTGGGTGTGGTTCATGAAAAGAACAGACATGCAATGACACTGGTGGATCCTTATTTGGTTCATGAAAAGAACACACATGCAATGACACTGGGTGTGGTTCACGAAAAGAACAGACATGCAATGACACTGGTGGATCCTTATGCGTGGTTCATGAAAAGAACAGACATGCAATGACACTGGTGGATCCTTATGTGGTTTGTTTAGAGGAACAAACATGCAATGACACTGGTGGATCCATGTGTGGTTCATGAGAAGAACACACATCTAATGACACTGGTGGATCCTTATGTGGTTTGTTTAGAGGAACAGACATGCAATCACACTAGGTGGATCCATATGTGGTTTATGGAAGTAACGGACATGCAATGACTCTAGCTGTGATTCATGAAAAGAACATACATGCAATGACACTGGTGGATCCTTATTTGGTTCATGAAAAGAACACACATGCAATTACACTGGGTGTGGTTCATGAAAAGAACAGACATGCAATGACACTGGTGGATCCTTATGCGTGGTTCATGAAAAGAACAGACATGCAATGACACTGGTGGATCCTTACGTGGTTTGTTTAGAGGAACACACATGCAATGACATTGGGTGTGGTTCATGAAAAGAACAGACATGCAATGACACTGGGTGTGGTTCATGAAAAGAATATACATCCACTGACTCTAGTTGTGGTTCATGAAAAGAACACACATGCAATGACACTTGGTTGTGTTCATGAAAAGAACAGACATGCAATGACACCGGTGGATCCTTATGTGTGGTTCATGAAAAGAACAGACATGCAATGACACTGGTGGATCGATATGTGGTTTGTCAGGAGAACACACATGCAATGACATTGGGTGTGGTTCATGAAAAGAACAGACATGCAATGACACTGGTAGATCCTTATGTGGTTCATGAAAATAATAGACATGCAATGACATTGGGTGTGGTTCATGAAAAGAACAGACATGCAATGACACTGGTGGATCCTTATGTGTGGTTCATGAAAAGAACAGACATGCAATGACACTGGTGGATCCTTATGTGGTTTGTTTAGAAGAACACACATGCAATGACACTAGGTGTGGTTCGTGAAAACAACAGACATGCAATGACACTGGTAGATCTATATGTGGTTTGTTTAGAGGAACACACGAGCAATGACATTGGGTGTGGTTCATGAAAAGAACAGACATGCAATGACACTAGTGGATCCTTATGTGTGGTTCATGAAAAGAACAGACATGCAATGACACTGGTGAATGCTTATGTGGTTTGTTTAGAAGAACACATATGCAATGACATTGGGTGTGGTTCATGAAAAGAACACACATCCAATGACACTGGTGGATCCTTATGTGGTTTGTTTAGAAGAACAGGCATGCAATGACACCGGTGGATCCACATGTGGTTCATGAGAAGAACACACATCCAATGACACTGGTAGATCCTTATGTGGTTCATGAAAAGAACAGACATGCAGTGACACCGGGTATGGTTCATGAAAAGAACAGACATGCAATGACACTGGGTGTTGTTCATGAAAAGAATAGACATCCAATGACTCTAGCTGTGGTTCATGAAAAGAACGCAGATGCAATGGCACTGGTTGTGGTTCATGAAAAGAACAAACATGCAATGACACTGGTGGATCCTTATGTGTGGTTCATGAAAAGGACATACATGCAATGACACTAGTGGATCCTTATGTGGTTTGTTTAGAGGAACAAATATGCAATGACACTGGTGGATCCATGTGTGGTTCATGAGAAGAACACACATCCAATGACACTGGTGGATCCTTATGTGGTTTGTTTAGAGGAACAGACATGCAATCACACTAGGTGGATCCATATGTGGTTTATGGAAGTAATAGACATGCAATGACTCTAGCTGTGATTCATGAAAAGAACATACTGGTGGATCCATGTGTGGTTCATGAAAAGAATAGACTTGCAATGACACTGGTGGATCCTTATGTGTGGTTCATGAAAAGAACATACATGCAATGACACTAGTGGATCCATATGTGGTTTGTCAGGAGAACACACATGCAATGACATTGGGTGTGGTTCATGAAAAGAACATACATGCAATGACACTGGTAGATCCTTATGTGGTTCATGAAAAGAACACACATGCAATGACACTGGGTGTGGTTCATGAAAAGAACAGACATGCAATGACACTGGTGGATCCTTATGTGTGGTTCATGAAAAGAACAGACATGCAATGACACTGGTGGATCCTTATGTGTGGTTCATGAAAAGAACAGACATGCAATGACACTGGTGGATCCTTATGTGGTTTGTTTAGAAGAACACACATGCAATGACACTAGGTGTGGTTCGTGAAAACAACACACATGCAATGACACTGGTAGATCTATATGTGGTTTGTTTAGACGAACACATGTGTAATGACATTGGGTGTGGTTCATGAAAAGAACAGACATGCAATGACACTAGTGGATCCTTATGTGTGGTTCATGAAAAGAACAGACATGCAATGACACTGGTGAATCCTTATGTGGTTTGTTTAGAAGAACACATATGCAATGACACTGGGTGTGGTTCATGAAAAGAACACACATCCAATGACACTGGTGGATCCTTATGTGGTTTGTTTAGAAGAACAGACATGCAATGACACCAGTGGATCCACATGTGGTTCATGAGAAGAACACACATCCAATGACACTGGTAGATCCTTATGTGGTTCATGAAAAGAACAGACATGCAGTGACACCGGGTATGGTTCATGAAAAGAACAGACATGCAATGACACTGGGTGTTGTTCATGAAAAGAATAGACATCCAATGACTCTAGCTGTGGTTCATGAAAAGAACGCAGATGCAATGGCACTGGTTGTGGTTCATGAAATGAACAAACATGCAATGACACTGGTGGATCCTTATGTGTGGTTCATGAAAAGGACATACATGCAATGACACTAGTGGATCCTTATGTGGTTTGTTTAGAGGAACAAACATGCAATGACACTGGTGGTTCCGTGTGTGGTTCATGATAAGAACACACATCCAATGACACTGGTGGATCCTTATGTGGTTTGTTTAGAGGAACAGACATGCAATCACACTAGGTGGATCCATATGTGGTTTATGGAAGTAATAGACATGCAATGACTCTAGCTGTGATTCATGAAAAGAACATACTGGTGGATCCATGTGTGGTTCATGAAAAGAATAGACTTGCAATGACACTGGTGGATCCTTATGTGTGGTTCATGAAAAGAACATACATGCAATGACACTAGTGGATCCATATGTGATTTGTCAGGAGAACACACATGCAATGACATTGGGTGTGTTTCATGAAAAGAACATACATGCAATGACACTGGTAGATCCGTATGTGGTTCATGAAAAGAACACACATGCAATGACACTGGGTGTGGTTCATGAAAAGAACAGACATGCAATAACACTGATGGATCCTTATGTGTGGTTCATGAAAAGAACAGACATGCATTGACACTAGTGGATCCATATGTGGTTTGTCAGGAGAACACACATGCAATGACATTGGGTGTGGTTCATGAAAAGAACAGACATGCAATGACACTGGTAGATACTTATGTTGTTCATGAAAATAACAGACATGCAATGACATTGGGTGTGGTTCATGAAAAGAACAGACATGCAATGACACTGGTGGATCCTTATTTGGTTCATGAAAAGAACACACATGCAATGACACTTGGTGTGGTTCACGAAAAGAACAGACATGCAATGACACTGGTGGATCCTTATGCGTGGTTCATGGAAAGAACAGACATGCAATGACACTGGTGGATCCTTACGTGGTTTGTTTAGAGGAACACACATGCAGTGACATTGGGTGTGGTTCATGAAAAGAACAGACATGCCATGACACTGGGTGTGGTTCATGAAAAGAATATACATCCAATGACTCTAGTTGTGGTTCATGAAAAGAACACACATGCAATGACACGTGGTGTGGTTCATGAAAAGAACAGACATGCAATGACACCGGTGGATCCTTATGTGTGGTTCATGAAAAGAACAGACATGCAATGACACTGGTGGATCGATATGTGGTTTGTCAGGAGAACACACATGCAATGACATTGGGTGTGGTTCATGAAAAGAACAGACATGCAATGACACTGGTAGATCCTTATGTGGTTCATGAAAATAACAGACATGCAATGACATTGGGTGTGGTTCATGAAAAGAACAGACATGCAATGACACTGGTGGATCCTTATGTGTGGTTCATGAAAAGAACAGACATGCAATGACACTGGTGGATCCTTGTGTGGTTTGTTTAGAAGAACAGACATGCAATGACACTAGGTGTGGTTCGTGAAAACAACAGACATGCAATGACACTGGTAGATCTATATGTGGTTTGTTTAGAGGAACACACGTGCAATGACATTGGGTGTGGTTCATGAAAAGAACAGACATGCAATGACACTGGTGGATCCTTATGTGGTTCCTGAAAAGAACAGACATGCAATGACACTGGTGGATCCTTATGTGGTTTGTTTAGAGGAACATACATGCAATGACACTGGTGGATCCATGTGTGGTTCATGAGAAGAACACACATCCAATGACACTGGTGGATCCTTATGTGGTTTGTTTAGAGGAACAGACATGCAATCACACTAGGTGGATCCATATGTGGTTTATGGAAGTAACAGACATGCAATGACTCTAGCTGTGATTCATGAAAAGAACATACATGCAATGACACTGGTGGATCCATGTGTGGTTCATGAAAAGAACAGACATGCAAGGACACTGGTAGATCCTTATGTGGTTCATGAAAAGAACAGACATGAAATGACACTGGTGGATCCATAGATGGTTTGTCAGGAGAACACACATGCAATGACATTGGGTGTGGTTCATGAAAAGAACAGACATGCAATGACACTGGTAGATACTTATGTTGTTCATGAAAATAACAGACATGCAATGACATTGGGTGTGGTTCATGAAAAGAACAGACATGCAATGACACTGGTGGATCCTTATTTGGTTCATGAAAAGAACACACATGCAATGACACTGGGTGTGGTTCACGAAAAGAACAGACATGCAATGACACTGGTGGATCCTTATGCGTGGTTCATGGAAAGAACAGACATGCAATGACACTGGTGGATCCTTACGTGGTTTGTTTAGAGGAACACACATGCAATGACATTGGGTGTGGTTCATGAAAAGAACAGACATGCCATGACACTGGGTGTGGTTCATGAAAAGAATATACATCCAATGACTCTAGTTGTGGTTCATGAAAAGAACACACATGCAATGACACGTGGTGTGGTTCATGAAAAGAACAGACATGCAATGACACCGGTGGATCCTTATGTGTGGTTCATGAAAAGAACAGACATGCAATGACACTGGTGGATCGATATGTGGTTTGTCAGGAGAACACACATGCAATGATATTGGGTGTGGTTCATGAAAAGAACAGACATGCAATGACACTGGTAGATCCTTATGTGGTTCATGAAAATAACAGACATGCAATGACATTGGGTGTGGTTCATGAAAAGAACAGACATGCAATGACACTGGTGGATCCTTATGTGTGGTTCATGAAAAGAACAGACATGCAATGACACTGGTGGATCCTTGTGTGGTTTGTTTAGAAGAACAGACATGCAATGACACTAGGTGTGGTTCGTGAAAACAACAGACATGCAATGACACTGGTAGATCTATATGTGGTTTGTTTAGAGGAACACACGTGCAATGACATTGGGTGTGGTTCATGAAAAGAACAGACGTGCAATGACACTGGTGGATCCTTATGTGGTTCCTGAAAAGAACAGACATGCAATGACACTAGTGGATCCTTATGTGGTTTGTTTAGAGGAACATACATGCAATGACACTGGTGGATCCATGTGTGGTTCATGAGAAGAACACACATCCAATGACACTGGTGGATCCTTATGTGGTTTGTTTAGAGGAACAGACATGCAATCACACTAGGTGGATCCATATGTGGTTTATGGAAGTAACAGACATGCAATGACTCTAGCTGTGATTCATGAAAAGAACATACATGCAATGACATTGGTGGATCCATGTGTGGTTCATGAAAAGAACAGACATGCAAGGACACTGGTAGATCCTTATGTGGTTCATGAAAAGAACAGACATGCAATGACACTGGTGGATCCATAGATGGTTTGTCAGGAGAACACACATGCAATGACATTAGGTGTGGTTCATGAAAAGAACAGACATGCAATGACACTGGTGGATCCTTATTTGGTTCATGAAAAGAACACACATGCAATGACACTGGGTGTGGTTCATGAAAAGAACAGACATGCAATGACACTGGTGGATCCTTATGCGTGGTTCATGAAAAGAACAGACGTGCAATGACACTGGTGGATCCTTACGTGGTTTGTTTAGAGGAACACACATGCAATGACATTGGGTGTGGTTCATGAAAAGAACAGACATGCAATGACACTCGGTGTGGTTCATGAAAAGAATATACATCCAATGACTCTAGTTGTGGTTCATGAAAAGAACACACATGCAATGACACTTGGTGTGGTTCATGAAAAGAACAGACATGCAATGACACTGGTGGATCCTTATGTGTGGTTCATGAAAAGAACAGACATGCAATGACACTGGTGGATCGGTATGTGGTTTGTCAGGAGAACACACATGCAATGACATTGGGTGTGGTTCATGAAAAGAACAGACATGCAATGACACTGGTAGATCCTTATGTGGTTCATGAAAATAACAGACATGCAATGACATTGGGTGTGGTTCATGAAAAGAACAGACATGCAATGACACTGGTGGATCCTTATGTGTGGTTCATGAAAAGAACAAACATGCAATGACACTGGTGGATCCTTATGTGGTTTGTTTAGAAGAACACACATGCAATGACACTAGGTGAGGTTCGTGAAAACAACAGACATGCAATGACACTGGTAGATCTATATGTGCTTTGTTTAGAGGAACACACGTGCAATGACATTGGGTGTGGTTCATGAAAAGAACAGACATGCAATGACACTAGTGGATCCTTCTGTGTGGTTCATGAAAAGAACAGACATGCAATGACACTAGTGAATCCTTATGTGGTTTGTTTAGAAGAACACACATGCAATGACACTGGGTGTGGTTCATGAAAAGAACACACATCCAATGACACTGGTGGATCCTTATGTGGTTTGTTTAGAAGAACAGACATGCAATGACACCGGTGGATCCACATGTGGTTCATGAGAAGAACACACATTCAATGACACTGGTAGATCCTTATGTGGTTCATGAAAAGAACAAGCATGTAGTGACACCGGGTGTGGTTCATGAAAAGAACAGACATGCAATGACACTGGGTGTTGTTCATGAAAAGAATAGACATCCAATGACTCTAGCTGTGGTTCATGAAAAGAACGCAGATGCAATGGCACTAGTTGTGGTTCATGAAAAGAACAAACATGCAATGACACTGGTGGATCCTTATGTGTGGTTCATGAAAAGGACATACATAAAATGACACTAGTGGATCCTTATGTGGTTTGTTTAGAGGAAAAAACATGCAATGACACTGGTGGATCCATGTGTGGTTCATGATAAGAACACACATCCAATGACACTGGTGGATCCTTATGTGGTTTGTTTAGAGGAACAGACATGCAATCACACTAGGTGGATCCATATGTGGTTTATGGAAGTAATAGACATGCAATGACTCTAGCTGTGATTCATGAAAAGAACATACTGGTGGATCCATGTGTGGTTCATGAAAAGAATAGACTTGCAATGACAATGGTGGATACTTATGTGTGGTTCATGAAAAGAACATACATGCAATGACACTGGTGGATCCATATGTGGTTTGTCAGGAGAACACACATGCAATGACATTGGGTGTGGTTCATGAAAAGAACATACATGCAATGACACTGGTAGATCCTTATGTGGTTCATGAAAAGAACACACATGCAATGACACTGGTTGTGGTTCATGAAAAGAACAGACATGCAATGCCACTGGTGGATCCTTATGTGTGGTTCATGAAAAGAACAGACATGCATTGACACTAGTGGATCCATATGTGGTTTGTTAGGAGAACATACATGCAATGACATTGGGTGTGGTTCATGAAAAGAACAGACATGCAATGACACTGGTAGATACTTATGTGGTTCATGAAAATAACAGACATGCAATGACATTGGGTGTGGTTCATGAAAAGAACAGACATGCGATGACACTGGTCGATCCTTATTTGGTTCACGAAAAGAACACACATGCAATGACACTGGGTGTGGTTCATGAAAAGAACAGACATGCAATGACACTGGTGGAACCGTATGCGTGGTTCATGAAAATAACAGACATGCAATGGCACTGGTGGATCCTTACGTGGTTTGTTTAGAGGAACACACATGCAATGACATTGGGTGTGGTTCATGAAAAGAACAGACATGCAATGACACTGGGTGTGGTTCATGAAAAGAATATACATCCAATGACTCTAGTTGTGGTTCATGAAAAGAACACACATGCAATGACACTTGGTGTGGTTCATGAAAAGAATAGACATGCAATGACACCGGTGGATCCTTATGTGTGGTTCATGAAAAGAACAGACATGCAATGACACTGGTGGATCGATATGTGGTTTGTCAGGAGAACACACATGCAATGACATTGGGTGTGGTTCATGAAAAGAACAGACATGCAATGACACTGGTAGATCCTTATGTGGTTCATGAAAATAACAGACATGCAATGACATTAGGTGTGGTTCATGAAAAGAACAGACATGCAATGACACTGGTGGATCCTTATGTGTGGTTCATGAAAAGAACAGACATGCAATGACACTGGTGGATCCTTGTGTGGTTTGTTTAGAAGAACACACATGCAATGACACTAGGTGTGGTTCGTGAAAACAACAGACATGCAATGACACTGGTAGATCTATATGTGGTTTGTTTAGAGGAACACACGTGCAATGACATTGGGTGTGGTTCATGAAAAGAACAGACATGCAATGACACTAGTGGATCCTTATGTGTGGTTCATGAAAAGAACAGACATGCAATGACACTGGTGAATCCTTATGTGTTTTGTTTAGAAGAACACACATGCAATTACACTAGGTGTGGTTCATGAAAAGAACACACATCCAATGACATTGGTGGATCCTTATGTGGTTTGTTTAGAAGAACAGACATGCAATGACACCGGTGGATCCACATGTGGTTCATGAGAAGAACACACATCCAATGACACTGGTAGATCCTTATGTGGTTCATGAAAAGAACAGACATGCAGTGACACCGGGTGTGGTTCATGAAAAGAACAGACATGCAATGACACTGGGTGTTGTTCATGAAAAGAATAGACATCCAATGACTCTAGCTGTGGTTCATGAAAAGAACAAAGATGCAACAACACTGGTTGTGGTTCATGAAAAGAACAAACATGCAATGACACTAGTGGATCTTTATGTGTGGTTCATGAAAAGGACATACATGCAATGACACTAGTGGATCCTTATGTGGTTTGTTTAGAGGAACAAACATGCAATGACACTGGTGGATCCATGTGTGGTTCATGAGAAGAACACACATCCAATGACACTGGTGGATCCTTATGTGGTTTGTTTAGAGGAACATACATGGAGTCACACTAGGTGGATCCATATGTGGTTTATGGAAGTAATAGACATGCAATGACTCTAGCTGTGATTCATGAAAAGAACATACTGGTGGATCCATGTGTCGTTCATGAAAAGAATAGACTTGCAATGACACTGGTGGATCCTTATGTGTGGTTCATGAAAAGAACATACATGCAATGACACTGGTGGATCCATATGTGGTTTGTCAGGAGAACACACATGCAATGACATTGGGTGTGTTTCATGAAAAGAACATACATGCAATGACACTGGTAGATCCTTATGTGGTTCATGAAAATAACACACATGCAATGACACTAGGTGTGGTTCATGAAAAGAACATACATGCAATGAAACTAGTGGATCCTTATGTGTGGTTCATGAAAAGAACAGACATGCATTGACACTAGTGGATCCATATGTGGTTTGTCAGGAGAACACACATGCAATGACATTGGGTGTGGTTCATGAAAAGAACATACATGCAATGACACTGGTAGATACTTATGTGGTTCATGAAAATAACATATATGCAATGACATTGGGTGTGGTTCATGAAAAGAACAGACATGCAATGACACTGGTGGATCCTTATGTGTGGTTCATGAAAAGAAGAGACATGCAATGACACTGGTGGATCCATATGTGGTTTGTCAGGAGAACACACATGCAATGACATTGGGTGTGGTTCATGAAAAGAACAGACATGCAATTACACTGGTAGATCCTTATGTGGTTCATGAAAAGAACACACATGCAATGACACTGGGTGTGGTTCATGAAAAGAACAAACATGCAATGACACTGGTGGATCCTTATGTGTGGTTCATGAAAAGAACAGACATGCAATGACACTGGTGGATCCATATGTGGTTTGTCAGGAGAACACACATGCAATGACATTTAGTGTGGTTCATGAAAAGAACAGACATGCAATGACACTGGTAGATCCTTATGTGGTTCATGAAAAGAACAGACATGCAATGACATTGGGTGTGGTTCATGAAAAGAACAGACATGCAATGACACTGGTGGATCCTTATGTGTGGTTCATGAAAAGAACAGACATGCAATGACACTGGTGGATCCATATGTGGTTTGTCAGGAGAATACACATGCAATGACATTGGGTGTGGTTTATGAAAAGAACAGGCATGTAATGATACTGGTAGATCCTTATGTGGTTTGTCATCGGATTGATGACAAGTACGCCATGAGGGGGTCCTCGAGGCGTGTGGGAGAGAGGGGTGTGAGACGTACGGTATTCCGGGACGGTGAGCACACAAGTTTACCCAGGTTCGAATCTGCCGGCTTTGGACGGATCCTACTCCTGCTAGCAATCCAGTAATACGACAGAGCCGGAACATGGGTTACAAGGGTTTTGCCTGTGCGAGTTGAGGGTCTAAAGTATTGAGTGTTATCTGGTGCCCTAAATGCTCTCCCTAGGACGGCTTATATAGATATCCGGCCTAGGGTTTACAGGAGAGATATATCCGGCTATGACTAAAAGTCTGTTACAGAGTACATCTTGAACTACAAGTAACATTATGGGCCTAAGTCGGTAAGTCTTCTGGGACTTCCCGTAGCCGGATTGGACTCCGTCTTCTCTCCCTGACTGGGCCACCCGTGAAGCAAAGCTCTAACCCGAAGTGGGCCACCCTGGTCAGTGAGGAACTGTGAGGATACCCGGAAAGTATATCCCCAACAGCAGCCCCCGGAGGCCTCCAAGATCCAAAGTCGGATTTATCATCGTCTAGCTTGATCTTCGGCTTGCATAATCTTGAAGGGTTCTTGAAACTTCACAACAAAAAGATACGATCTGAGTCTTAAAAATAAGTCAGACCTTACAATTGGTTACTCGGATTTTCCAGCTCGCTTTTAAACTAAGCCGGAATTTGGTCTCTAACGCCACCTGACACAAGCATGGTCAAGTCACGTCATCTGACATACGTTTCGTCAGCACGACCGTTGGTGGGTCCGCGGTTCGCGGAACCGAGGCGCCGTTTCAATGCGTGCGTGGAGATCGAGGCGACGCAATCATCACGCGGGCCCTTCCCAGTTCTTTCCACGACGCGTGGCGGTTACACTGTAGCGTTTGGACGAATCTTAGCGCAGGTAGGTGGATATAAGGGGTTCGGATTTCTTCTTCTCCTTTCCACCAGTCCCTTGCCGTTCCTTTCCTCCCAATCCTCCTGCACGCACAGAGCCTTCTCGTTCTCCCTCCAAAAAGCTCCTAGCACCGCCCCTTTAAGGTCACCTTTCCACCGGAGAAAATGGCTTCATCTTCTTCCTCCAGTTTGGCAGCGGCAGTGGTGGCGGTGAAGGCGGAAGTAGCAGCAGAGAAAGAAAACTACAGGGGAGTCTGGATCCCCTGCGCTCTCGACGAAGCAGGTCTCAAGAACGTGGAGAAGGAGGGGCTCCTTGCCGCCAGCAACTGGTGGAGCGGCTCTGGCGAGGCCGTCCCCAATCCAAACGAGGGCGAGCGTGTCCACTTCGGCACCCATCTGGACCAAGGTTTATCCTTTCCTCCCTCGGAGTTCTTCTCCGAGGTGATTGACCACTATGGAGTTCAACTCCACAATCTTCCTCCCAACTCCCTTCTAGAGATGAGCGCATACGTTGCGCTTTGCGAGGGCTTTCTCGGCATTAGGCCGAGTTTGCTTCTCTTCCGGTTTTACTTTCATGTCCGGAGGAATTCCATCGCTGCCGGTGTTCCTTACATCATCGGCACCATTAGTTTTTCTCTTAGACGAGACCGGGCATATCCCAAAATTTTTGCCAGTGACTCGGTCAAACAATGGCCAGCCACTTTTTTCTATCATCGGGATATTCCGGCTCCCGGCAAAGCTACTGCTTTGCCGGCTTTTGTCGACGGAGCCGCCACGGCCCAACCTTCCTGGGACGAGGCTGCTCCGGCTCTCACAGATGATCTGATCCTCGCTAAGAGGCGGATCGAATATCTGATCAAGCACAAGGGTCTGAATGGATCCGACTTGGTCCAGTGCTGGGTTTCACGCCGGATCCAGCCACTTTAGTACCACGGGGACATACTGATGCTTTCACGTCTTCCCTGACCGACTCCCTCCGCATCAGCCCCAAATCCTACACCACTCAGGGCTACATAACCCAGATCAAGTGGATGATCAAGGAGCGGATCGAGAGGCGGATTCCAGAGGTTTCTCTCGACATGCACACGGCGGAAAACCCCGTGGTTTCGGTAAGCTTTTATCATCACATCTTTTATGTGTTTCTACCTTCGAGTTACATTGCAATGCTGATACGTTTTCTTGTTTTCAGCTTGCTGACCTCCCCGAGTCGGAGCTTGCTCCGCTCGAAGGATACCCTCCGGAGTTCTCTCAGGAGGTGGAAGTGGTTCCACTGCCGGATCTTGCGCTCAAGAAGCGCAAAGCTCCGACAGTAGCAGTTGGCACAAAGGAGGTGCCAGTCATGAAGAGTTAACCTTTCTGTCACAACTTTTCCGCCTTTGTTGTTTACTCAAGTTTCTTTCCGAGATGTAATGTTTCCGACTTTACTACCTTCTCAGAGCAAAATCAATCATCAAGGGCAAGGGGAAGGGGACTTCTTCGAAGCCCTTGCGCCAGACGAAGCTTACAATAGCTTCCCCTGCCAGGGCTCCTCCGACTCCGGCCCCTCAACCGTCTGCAACTCCGGCGATCATCCCTTCTCTGGTGATTGCAGAAGATCCGGCTCCTCAAGCGGAGCCGACGATCCTTGGGTCGCATACTGACGTCACCACCAGTGCGTCAGCTCAAGATAAGGGTGAACCCTCTTCGGGTAATGATCCCTCGGCTGAAGTCTTCGCCGACAACCTCCTCAACAATCCGGGTCTTGCCAAATTTGGCCTGACCCGGAAGTCTGCAGAGGAGATCCAGCGGCTGGCCAGACAAGTCCTGGACAAAAGCCATCTATCCCCCGAAGAGGAGGCGCAAGAAGCAGAGGACATCAAGTTCTCCGACCTTCTTACTTAAGTCCGCCTTCGCGACAAGAGGATCAGGACTGGCAAGCTTCCAACAGCTCCAGCTTACTCTCGCCGAGAAGGTGGCAGCTGAAGTGAACGCGGGTTTAGACAAACTCACCCGCGAGCAATATGTAAGTCGGAATTCCAACTCTTGTTTTTACATTATGTTATATCATATCCTCTAGCCCCCAAGCATGAAGTAGGATATAGAATCCGAGTTTATGCTTTCGTTAGGATGCCAAAGAACAAACTAGTGTAGCCCCCAAGGCTCGTGCTGATATTTAGTAAAAATATTAGCCCGAGTCTTAAGTAGCTTTCTGACTTTGGGTATTCTGACTTACAGAAAGTATGTTCCTATAACCAGGAATTATTGTCCAATGTCTGTAATAAGCGGAGAGAGATCAAAGCTCTCCGGCTTAAAAATGCTGAGCTCAAGGTAGCCAAGGATGAAGCTGAAGGTAAACATTTCGAGATTCAAACCTTGCCTTTTGCTTTTTAATGTCGAATATTTCTGAACTGTTATTCTTTTTTGACTTACAACGTTGGTGAAACAATCCATCGCTATGATTGAAGAGTCCGAGAACCTCAAGACCTTGGTGGTGGAGAACAAAGGACTTCGCCAAGAGCTGGAAAAGCTCAAGGTGGATCATGAAACGAGCATAGCTCAAGTCCTGGAATCCTCCTCCATGGCCACTGAAGAGCACGATCACAAGATTGCTGCTCAAGATAAAGTTATCCCGGACCTCAAGAATGAGGTTGACAGAGAGAAGGATATCTCCCAAGCACTCCGGGCTGAACTCCAGAGCCTCCAGGAGGAGAAAGCCAAGATTGACGACGTCGTTCTTGGTAACTTCCATCTATCTGACTTATCATTTCCTCGACTTTTATCAATGTCGGTTTTTCCTTATCTTCATTTTGTGTATAGGTCCTCTAAACTTGACGGACTCCTCCTCGTCCGAGCCCCGCACTCACCGGCTTACCCAAGTCAGTGATCTTCTTCATGACTACCGCCAATCCCTTGAGGATATTGGCGAGTCTCTCAGGATTCCGGACATGCCAAGCATGTCGGACTTCCAGGTGAGGGAGAAGGCCAAGGAGATGCCGCAGCTTGTTCGGGACTAGAACATGTCCTATGCGCGGACTGCCGCGCAGAATGCCCTCTCCATGGTCATGAGCCACCATGGAAACATGGAAATATGGTAAGTGACTAAAGGGTACTGCAAGGTAGATGAAGACGACCAGGAGCAGGACCTTCAAGCCATCATGCACTCCTGCGCCGGATATGGGTGCCACGTAGCTGACCTGACCAGCTACGAGGTGCCCTTTTTCACCCGCGTGGATACTCCACCACCTCCTCCAGAAGACGCCGAAGAAGTTTCCGACGATGAATGGACCACCTCGGATCTGGACATCTCGGAACGATACCAAGGCGGAGTGACCAGAGAGCCAGTAGATCCTTCATCTCCTCCTGCATCATAGACCACAAACTTATGTATTATTCTGTGAAAGAACATGATGCGTTTTGTAAATATGAAGTACTGTGACTTTTGCTAGTGCTAAGTTTTTTAATCTATTCAACACTTTTGTTTTAGAATTTTTTGTGTGCTTGAAATGTTTGCACAAGCACTTAGAATTTTTCTTCTCTACTTATCGTTTATCTGTCTTTCCGCCTCATCCCTTTCGTGAGCCGGCTAAACCTTCAGCCGGAAACTTTGCCGAGCAACGGAGCTCAATTGCTAAACCAGTTTAAACTCGGAAACAAAGCCGGCTTCCAGTACCAACAATTCACTACTCGGAAAATACCCGCATCCAGCAATCAGACAAATAACCTAAGTAAAGACTAGAATTTTTTAGAGTTATACCCGAAGGTAGTAGTTTTAGAGTCAGAAATCTAAAACAGAACGAACATGAGCATAAAGTACTTTCAAGCATTCTGGGATTTTCGACTATGACATGATCATTAGGAAATAAGATGGTAAAAACTTCTCAGGAAAACTTTGAGGTAACCAAAACTTTTATTTCTCACAGAACATGTACATATGTATGATTACAAAGAAGGATAAACTAAGAATAAAAGGGACGTAGCTGAGCAATATTCCATGGTCTGTCTAACTCATCCGGATTTCTACTGCCTCCAACTCTCTTTCTCTTCTTAGTAGCAGGTCTTTCTTTGACTGGCCTCATGTCAGTTAAGTAGTACGATCCATTGTGCAATACTCGACTAACTAAAAAGGGCCCTTCCCATACTGGGGAAAGTTTGTGCTTTCTTTGTTGCACAAGCCGGAGAACCAAATCACCTTTATTAAAAGATCTAGTTCGGACTCTTTGGCTATGATACTTGCGTAACTTCTGCTGATAGGTTGTAGATCTCATTTCAGCAACGACGCGAACTTCTTCGACTAAGTCGAGATCATTTTGTTGAGAAATCTCGGCATCCTCTTTGATACACGCGGCCACTCTAGGAGAAGTATGAATTAAATCACTAGGAAGAACCACTTCTGCGCCATAGACCAAGAAGAAAGGTGTGTATCCTGTTGACCTGTTCGGAGTTGTTCGCAAACTCCAAATTACAGAGGGTAGTTCCTCTGCCCAAGCCCCCGTAGCACGTATCAGTGGTGCTTCGAGTCTCGGTTTCAAGCCTTGTAGAATTAAACCATTTGCTCTTTCGACTTGTCCGTTAGCCTGTGGATGTGCAACTGACGCAATGTCAAGCCGGATATTTTTCTCATCGCAGAATTCAGCCAGTTCTCCCATAGAAAAGTTACTCCCGTTGTCTGTGATAATGCTATGCGGATAACCATACCGGATTATAACATTCTCGACAAATCTTTTGGCTGTTGCTCCGTCACAACTAGTGACAGGTTTAGCCTCGATCCACTTTGTGAATTTGTCCACCATCACTAAGAGGTGCGTGAATCCACTTGGTGCTTGTTTAAAAGGGCCTACCATATCAAGCCCCCAGACCGCAAAAGGCCATGTTATAGGTATTGTTCGCAGCTGATCAGCCGAAACATGATCTTGCTTGGCGTACTTTTGGCAGCCTTTGCATGTCTTGACTAATTGTTCGGCATCTGCCTAAGCTGTAAGCTAGAAAAATCCATGTCGAAAAGCTTTTGCCACTAAAGATTTGGCTGCAGCATGGTGACCACACTCGCCTTCGTGGATTTCTCTTAAGATCTCCACTCCTTCTTCCGGAGATACACAGCGCTGAAAAACCCTAGAAACACTCTGTTTATGGAGCTCACCTTTAACAATAGTATAGGCTTTTGCTTATCGGATAATCTGCTGTCTTAGCACCTCGTCTTCGGGTAATTTGCCATCTACCAAGTAATCAAGGTAGGGTTGAGTCCAGCTGGGAATTACAGCCAGAACTGCTATTAACGGTGAGTCGGATTTGGTCGGATATTCCTCATCTACTCCCTTTATCGAGGGAACTTTGAGGTGCTCTAAAAATGTGCCATCCGGGACCTCTTTCCGTGCAGAGCCTATTCGAGATAGTGCATCTGCTTCCTCATTTTCTGCTCGAGGGATGTGTTGAACTTCAAACCCTTCGAACGATTTAGATAGATCATCCACGATAGCTTTATATGCTGCCATGTGCTTATTTGCATTACAAATATCCGAGACTTGCTGAGCAACAAGATCCGAATCTCCATAACACATCAAACGTCGGATGCCAATATCCTTAGCAATCCGGATTCCATGCAGTAGTGCTTCATACTCGGCAATATTGTTTGTTGCTGTGAAGTGGATCTGCAACACGTATAATAGTTTATCTCCTTGGGGTGATTTGAGCACCACGCTAGCCCCCGAGCCCCCTCGAGCCTTAGACCCATCAAAAAAGAGGGTCCAGTATTCCGACTCAGGGAGGACCATGTTCTCCTTCGTCTCTGTCCAATCAGCGACAATGTCAGCAAGGATCTGGGATTTGATTGCTGTCCGAGGTTTATACTCAATATCGAAAGCTGAGAGCTCTGTGCCCCATTTGGCGACACGTCCTGTGGCATCACTGTTGTTGATTATGTCTCTCATGGGATCTTTGCTCACCACGGTAATTGGATGCTCCTGAAAATAGTATCGTAACTTACGAGATGCTAGGAAAACACCGTAAGCCAACTTTTGATAGTGCGGATTCTGTCAAGACCTCGCTGACAAAATAAGTCGGACGCTGCACCAGGTGTTCCTGATTTTCCTCTGGTCTCTCCACCACCATGACGATACTAACGACCCTATTTGTTGCAGCAATATAAAGCAACATTGGTTCCTGAGGTTCCGGCGCTGCAAGGATAGGAGCAGATGAGAGTACTTTCTTCAGGTCTTGTAGTGCAGCTTCAGCTTCGTCAGTCCAGACAAAATCTTTGGTCTTCTTCAGGAGTTTGTATAATGGTACGGCTCTTTCACCAAGCCGGCTTACAAATCGACTGACCGCAGCAATGCAACCAGTTAATCTTTGTACGTCCTTTAGGCGAGTTGGCCTGGAAATATTGAGAATAGCCTTGATCTTGTCGTGGTTCACCTCTATGCCTCTTTGAGACATGATGAAACCTAACAATTTTCCGGCTGGTATTCCAAAGAAGCATTTCTTCGGGTTAAGCATGATGTTGTATTTTCGTAGATTGGCGAACGTCTCGTACAAGTCAGAAATCAATGTTTCCTTCTTTTTGGACATGCCCGCGATATCATCCACGTATGCATGTACATTGCGTCTGAGTTGGTTGTGGAGGCAACGCTGCATCGTGCGCTGGTACATAGCTCCTGCGTTCTTCAGCCCAAAGGTCATTATAACAAAACAGAAGGTTCCGAAAGGGGTTATGAATGAAGTCTTGACTTTGTCAGATTCCTTCATCCGTATTTGGTGATAACCGGAATATGCGTCGAGAAAACAGAGGAGTTCCAAGCCTGCCGTAGAATCGATAACTTGATCAATTCTAGGCAGAGCGAACGGATCTTTTGGACAAGCCTTGTTCAAGGCATTATAATCAACACACATCCTTAAATCAGTGGTGTCCTTTTTAGGGACCATTACAGAGTTGGCCGACCAATCAGTATGGATGACCTCTTCTATGAATCCGGCTAACTCGAGCTGCGCTAGTTCCTTAGCTATTGCCTTACGCTTTTCATCACCAAACCGTCGTAAGGACTGTTTGACGGGTTTAGCGTTCGGGTTTACGTTTAGAGAGTGCTCGGCAAGTTCCCTAGGTACTCCGGTCATGTCAGATGGCTGCCATGCGAAGATATCTTGATTTGCTTGGAGGAACTTGATGAGCGCGCTTTCCTATGCGCTACTTAGGCCTACGCCTATCTGGGTCACCTTGGAGGGGTCGTCATCCTTCAACGGCGTCGTCTTCGTCTCTTTTGATGCCTTGAACTCCGGATTTGGCTTTGTCACCTCCTTCTTCGTCGCAGACATCTCGGACGGATCTATGCTCTTCTTGATCTCCTGGTACTCCTGGGCGTGCAGCACGGCTTCGGCAAAGGCGGCATTTCCATCCTCGCACTCTCGTGCCTTCTTCGGGTCTCCCCTGATGGTGATTACGCCGTTGGGACCTGGAATTTTCATCATATTGTAAATGTAACACGGACGAGCCATAAAAGCCCAGTAAGCCGGACGTCTGAATATAGCGTGGTATGCGCTCTTGAATGGGACCACTTCAAAGGAAAGTGCCTCCGTCCAATAATTCTTTGGTGTTCCAAAAGTAACATCCAAAGTGATCTCTCCCAGGGAATTAGCCTGTCTTCCTGGGACAACTCCGTGAAAGATCACAGAGCTGTGGTTCAGCTGTGTTTCCAAGATCTTCATCTGGCGTAGCATTTCGACATAGAGAATATTGATGCTGCTACCACCGTCCATGAGGGTCTTGGAGAAACCATAACCATCAATAAGTGGATTGACGATTAAGGCGTATTTTCCTCGCCTATGTAGCTTAGGCGGATGATCAGCACGGTCAAACGTTATTGCTACTTCCGACCAGTCCAGATACTGAGGGACAGCCAGAACTGTTGCGTTGAGCTCGTGGAGAACTGCTTTCTTGACCTTTGCTAGTTGAGATCCGAGGAAGGTGACATAAGTGTCCTTCTTGGTGGGAAAAGTTTTCTTCCCTTCCGACTTGGGATTTGAAGCGTCGGCCTCCTCCATGTCGGAATCTTCCTTGGTCTCTTTGTCTTTTTCAGGATTTTTCTTTCCCTTCTTCTGCGTAGCTTTGTAGCCCGCGGTATCATCTCTCTTGATGTCGTCGTTAAAATGACATTCAGCGTTGGTGTGGGATGAGCCCCCATTGGCGTCCAAATGATGCACACATGGGTTATTGGCGATGTCGGCCCAAGTGTAGGTTTTGCCTGGTTGTTGCTCTCCTCTACCTTGGACCCTTGATGTCCCAGGGCCACACCCGCGGCCTCCGCCACGTCCCCCTCGTCCTCCAGACCCGGAAACAGTAGTGACTACCGCTGTCTCCGCGTTGGGTTTTTCTTCCGAGGTATTTTTGCGCTTCTGAGCTTGTTGATTTGGTTGTTTTGCCGACTGAGGCACAGCCAAGGCATTGCGTAATCCCTCTGCATCATCGTCAGCATCTGCATACTTGCTCGCTGTTTCTATCATTTCTCCCAGATCAGTAACCTTGTCACACTTCAAGCGATGGCGCAGTAAACCAATTGGGAGACCTGCGATGAAAGCTTCAATCACGGTTTGATTGTTTACTCCTTCGCAGGAGTTCTTGGTGTCAATCCATCGTCCGAGGTAATCTCGACAAGTTTCTCCAGCTTTCTGGGTGCAACGCTGTAGGTCTCCAACCGTACAGGGCCTCCGATATGTGCCTTCGAAATTCCGAAAGAACGCACTTTGTAAATCATACCAGTTGTGGATGGTGTTCGCCGAAAGCTCATTGAGCCATGATCGTGCCGTCTTCCTCAGCATGAGTGGGAGATATCGAGTTGCGACCAGGCTATTTCCGCCTTTGGCGATGCAGCAAGCTTGGAAGAAATCCTGTAACCAGGTGTCTGGCCGAGCAATGCCGTCGTAGGCTTGAATATGTCTTGAGATAGCAAATCCTTCCGGGAACTTTGTAGCTCTGATGCGTGGTCCGAAGCACTTTGGGCCCATGTACACGTCATCGTTTTCGTAGCGCCGAGCCTCTATGTTGGAGTTGATCCTATGCCTTGCATCGTTCGGGGATAGGGATCGTCCCGAATGCCGGCTGTGGCTGCGGTGCCTTGGAGCCGGACTTCGGCTTCTGCCACCACCTCCTCCGCCATGTCCTCCTTGACCTCCGTGGGGGCCATTGTGATAACTGTGTGGTGGAGAGGGTGGTGCAGCGGGGTAGTTTCCGGCTGATCGTCGGCCTCCGTCTGGAACGTCATTATTCTGATTCCGGGGAGGGTCTTGACTACGACGAGCCCCCTGCTGGCTTGTACCTGCATGGTTTCCGTTGTTCCTTCGTCCGTCGTTCCCACCATGGTGAGGCTCAGTCGGATGGTTATCATGTCTAGGAGGTGGCATCCTTTGGCGATACTCCTCCCGACGTTTCTCTTTATCTTCTCCCCTTCGGGGAGGATTCTTCGGATTCAGTGCAGGGATCGCATCTTTCTCGGCTACTGGAGCAACGTTGCTCCAGTTATGTGTAGTTCTGCGATGCTTTCCCGACGATCCGGTTCTTGAATAATTGTCTTCCCGTCGTTCGGGGCGATGATACTGCTCCGGAATGTAATGGGGTCTTATGCCAGCCCATGCCGGATCCGTGCGACATTGGTCAGCATTTGAGACCAGCTTTTGACTTCCGGATAGGGCGACCTTTTGCTGCTCCAGTCCCTTGTTGAGTAGCTTGATACCCAAACGGATCTCCTCTGGTCCTGGATTAGCCGATAGAATTTCTCGGGCTGCCACGGTATTTTGTACTGGTGTTGGGTATACCCAATCTCTGTTGCTATCTTTCCGTGGCTTCCCCATCTCATCTCCAAAAAGGACGGCACGGACACATGGGAATTGGTTGTCATCTATGTGACGCTTCCGTGTCTTCTGATGCAGACGAGACATGTACTCCTTGTTCGACATGCATTTCTTCTCCACCTCGATGTTTTTGGCTTCATCGAGGAGTTGTTGAAGACGCGCTTCTAGGGCTTGCGCCCTTTCATCCAGCTCATCTACAGTAAGTTCTGCAGCTGTAGGGATAGGTGTGGTTAATGCAGCATCGATGAGTTTATGCGCACCTTCAGTGATCACGTGTCCATCCACCGATGCTTCTTTTTTCAGCTTGTTTGGGATAAGTGCTCCATCCGAGTCTTCTTCGTATTCCTCAGCAATCACCTCCTCTGTCAGAGGGTATTTTGCCGGGGTCTTGTTTTTCTTGTTCTTCTTCTTTGCCTTCTTGGCAGCGCCGGTAGCAAAGATGGCTTTGGGTCCGTTTCCCGGAGTCAAGCTCTGATCAGTACTTTCAGACATTTGGACTTCGGGATTATCTCCGACCTTCATGTCATCCTGCATTTTGGGAGAGTGTTCCCCGGATCCTTCATCCATGGCTTCTCCTTCTTCTGCAACTTTGGAGTTGTACTCCTCTTCATACTCTAGGGAGAACTTTCGAAAATCTGCTGACGTCATTGTTTCATCCAAGGATGCGGGTACGTCGGTGTTTGTTCCAATTGCCTCCAGCACCGAGTCGGTGTTTTCTCCAGCATCGGTAGAGCCGGATCCGGATCCCATGTATCCGACGAAGTGCGACGCGTGCTTCCTGAGGTACCTATGACTTTCGTGATCAGCCATATCGAAACTTTTGATGGTCTCAAGGATTGCATCTGCGCTTTCGCCTTGCAGTATCATATTTTTTAGTGTGTACCTTAGGAAAGGCCTGTCTATTCCGGCATCATCAGAGCTGGAATTAGTGTCGTTGATATGCTCCTCCCGGATTTCGACTTCCACGGGTGGGTCGATCTGGGATTTGGCTCCTCCGGGGAGGTCCACTCTAGATTCGACGTTGACCGCTAGGTCTTCTTCAGGTTCGGGTTTCTCCACTATCTACGCAACTGGTGCGGGCTGGGTGGGATTAGGGTTTTCTGAGATCCGGAATTCTGCCGCCTCCGTGGACAAAGGGGACCCAGAAAATTCTTCTACCTCTATCATCACCGCTTGGGTGGGTTGGGCAAGTTCAGCGAAACTGATGTAAACATCGATCTTGCCAAAAGACATGATTGTGTAGGCAGTCACGACCTCCCTTGCCGGAATCCAAGTCTCGTCGAGAACGATGAGAGGGACATCGCTGGCGTAGAGGATGCGACCGACGGCAATGGTCTCGCCGATTCCGATTCTTGCAGATTCCGCTCGGAACGCAGATCCGTAGCTCACTGGCCCCACGGTGGGCGCCAACTGTCGTCGGATTGATGACAAGTACGCCATGAGGGGGTCCTCGAGGCGTGTGAAAGAGAGGGGTGTGAGATGTACGGTATTCCGGGACGGTGAGCACACAAGTTTACCTAGGTTCGAATCTGCCGGCTTTGGACGAATCCTACTCCTGCTAGCAATCCAGTAATACGACAGAGCCGGAATATGGGTTACAAGGGTTTCGCCTGTGCGAGTTGAGGGTCTAAAGTATTGAGCGTTATCTGGTGCCCTAAAGGCTCTCCCTAGGACAGCTTATATAGATATCTGGCCTAGGGTTTACAGGAGAGATCTATCCGGCTACGACTAAGAGTCTGTTACAGAGTACATCTTGAACTACAAGTAACATTATGGGCCTAAGTCAGTAAGTCTTCTGGGCCTTCCCATAGCCGGATTGAACTCCGTCTTCTCTCCCTGACTGGGCCGCCCGTGAAGCAAAGCTCTAACCCGAAGTGGGCCACCCTGGTCAGTGAGGAACTATGAGGATACCCGGAAAGTATATCCCCAACATGGTTCATGAAAAGAACACACATGCAATGACACTGGGTGTGGTTCATGAAAAGAACACACATCCAATGACACTAGTGGATCCTTATGTGTGGTTCATGAAAAGAACAGACTTGCAATGACACTGGTGGATCCTTATGTGGTTTGTTTAGAAGAACACACATGCAATGACACTGGGTGTGGTTCATGAAAAGAACAGACATGCAATGACACTAGTGGATCCTTATGTGGTTTGTTTAGAGGAACACACATGCAATGACATTGGGTGTGGTTCATGAAAAGAATAGACATGCAATAACATTGGTGGATCCTTATGTGTGGTTCATGAAAAGAACAGACATGCAATGACACTGGTGGATCCTTATGTGCTTTGTTTAGAAGAACACACATGCAATGACACTGGGTGTGGTTCATGAAAAGAACACACATATAATGACACTGGTGGATCCTTATGTGGTTTGTTTAGAGGAACACGCATGCAATGACATTGGGTGGATCCACGTGTGGTTCATGAGAAGAACACACATCCAATGACACTGGTAGATCCTTATGTGATTCATGAAAAGAATAGACATGCAGTGACACCAGGTGTGGTTCATGAAAAGAACAGACATGCAGTGACACTAGGTGTGGTTCATGAAGAGAATAGACATCCAATGACTCTATCCGTGGTTCATGAAAAGATCAGACATGCAATCACACTGGGTGTGGTTCATGAAAAGAACAGACATGCAATGACACTGGTGGATCCTTATGTGTGGTTCATGAAAAGAACATACATGCAATGACACTGGTGGATCCATATGTGGTTTGTCAGGAGAACACACATGCAATGACATTGTGTGTGGTTCATGAAAAGAACAGACATGCAATGACACTGGTAGATCCTTGTGTGGTTCATGAAAAGAACACACATGCAATGACACTTGGTGTGGTTCATGAAAAGAACAGACATGCAATGACACTGGTGGATCCTTATGTGTGGTTCATGAAAAGAACAGACATGCAATGACACTGGTGGATCCATATGTGGTTTGTCAGGAGAACACACATGCAATGACATTAGGTGTGGTTCATGAAAAGAACAGACATGCAATGACACTGGTAGATCCTTATGTGTGGTTCATGAAAAGAACAGACATGCAATGACATTGGGTGTGGTTCATGAAAAGAACATACATGCAATGACACTGGTGGATCCTTATGTGTGGTTCATGAAAAGAACAGACATGCAATGACACTGGTGGATCCATATGTGGTTTTTCAGGAGAACACACATGCAATGACATTGGGTGTGGTTCATGAAAAAAACAGACATGCAATGACACTGGTTGTGGTTCATGAAAAGAACAGACATGCAATGACACTGGTGGACCCTTATGTGTGGTTCATGAAAAGAACATACAGGCAATGACACTGGTGGATCCTTATGAGGTTTGTTTAGAGGAACAAACATGCAATGACAGAGGTGGATCCATGTGTGGTTCATGAGAAGAACACACATCCATTGACACTGGTGGATCCTTATGTGGTTTGTTTAGAGGAACAGACATGCAATCACACTAGGTGGATTCATATGTGGTTTATGGAAGTAACAGACATGCAATGACTCTAGCTGTGATTCATGAAAAGAACATACATGCAATGACACTGGTGGATCCATGTGTGGTTCATGAAAAGAACATACATGCAATGACACTGGTGGATCCTTATGTGTGGTTCATGAAAAGAACATACATGCAATGACACTTGTGGATCCTTATGTGGTTTGTTTAGAGGAACACACATGCAATGACATTGGGTGGATCCACGTGTGGTTCATGAGAAGAACACACATCCAATGACACTGGTAGATCCTTATGTGATTCATTAAAAGAACAGACATGCAGTGACACCAGGTGTGGTTCATGAAAAGAACAGACATGCAATGACACTGGGTGTGGTTCATGAAAAGAATAGACATCCAATGACTCTAGTTGTGGTTCATGAAAAGAACAGACATGCAATGACACTGGGTGTGGTTCATGAAAAGAACAGACATGCAATGACACTGGTGGGTCCTTATGTGTGGTTCATAAAAAGAACAGTCATGCAATGACACTGGTGGATCCATATGTGGTTTGTCAGGAGAACACACATGCAATGACATTGGGTGTGGTTCACGAAAAGAACAGACATGCAATGACACTGGTAGATCCTTATGTGGTTCATGAAAAGAACACACATACAATGACACTGGGTGTGGTTCATGAAAAGAACAGACATGCAATGACACTGGTGGATCCTTATGTGTGGTTCATGAAAAGAACAGACATGCAATGACACTGGTGGATCCATATGTGGTTTGTCAGGAGAACACACATGCAATGACATTGGGTGTGGTTCATGAAAAGAACATACATGCAATGACACTGGTAGATCCTTATGTGTGGTTCATGAAAAGAACAGACATGCAATGACATTGGGTGTGGTTCATGAAAACAACAGACATGCAATGACACTGGTGGATCCTTATGTGTGGTTTATGAAAAGAACAGACATGCAATGACACTGGTGGATCCATATGTGGTTTGTCAGGAGAACACACATGCAATGACATTGGGTGTGGTTCATGAAAAACACAGACTTGCAATGACACTGGTTGTGGTTCATGAAAAGAACAGACATGCAATGACACTGGTGGATCCTTATGCATGGTTCATGAAAAGAACATACATGCAATGACACTGGTGGATCCTTATGTGGTTTGTTTAGAGGAACAAACATGCAATGACACTGGTGGATCCATGTGTGGTTTATGAGAAGAATACACATCCAATGACACTGGTGGATCCTTATGTGGTTTGTTTAGAGGAACATACATGCAATCACACTAGGTGGATTCATATGTGGTTTATGGAAGTAACAGACATGCAATGACTCTAGCTGTGATTCATGAAAAGAACATACATGCAATGACACTGGTGGATCCATGTGTGGTTCATGAAAAGAACAGACATGCAATGACACTGGTGGATCCTTATGTGTGGTTCATGAAAAGAACAGACATGCAATTACACTAGTGGATCCATATGTGGTTTGTCAGGAGAACACACATGCAATGAAATTGGGTGTTGTTCATGAAAAGAACAGACATGCAATGACACTGGTAGATCCTAATGTGGTTCATGAAAAGAACACACATGCAATGACACTAGGTGTGGTTCATGAAAAGAACAGACATGCAATGACACTGGTGGATCCTTATGTGTGGTTCATGAAAAGAACAGACATGCAATGACACTGGTGTATCCATATGTGGTTTGTTAGGAGAACACACATGCAATGACACTAGTGGATCCATGTGTGGTTCATGGGAAGAACACACATCCAATGACACTAGTGGATCCATGTGTGGTTCATGGGAAGAACACACATCCAATGACACTGGTGGACTCTAGCTGTGGTTTGTTTAGAATAACACACATGCAATGACACTGGTGGATCCATGTGTGGTTTATGAGAAGAACACACATCCAATGAACTCTAGTGGATCTATCTTGGCATAATTTGATGTATTCCACGATGTATTTCATTATACAAGACACTTTCCATTTTTATACTACTCAGTTTTGCCCTTGGTTTTATGTGGTACTACTTAGTTTTGCCCCCCTCTCTATCTTTCGAAGAAGCCCAAACCTGTGCTCACCCTGTCTGCTACTCCCTGATTGGTTGCCACAGTTGTCACGCGGATCGTGCGAACCAACCGTGTATTCTGTGCGATCCAACGATGATCGTTGCACACGTCGTGCCCTTCACAGTACAGCGTGAGACATCACGGACGTCTCCTCTGCGAGACTTCTACAGGAAGGAACACGATGCCATCCATGGAAGTCGTCGAGTGGTCATGTCAAGTTTAATCAAGTCTGAAAAGCCTACTACTACTACTACAACTCATGCACAGGGCAACGGGGTCATCGAGTGCACGGTTGTCGACGGGACCCTGCAATTTATTGCCACTTGATTTTAATCAGACATATCCCATTTTTACGCAGCGCTCTCAATCTCACTTCCAACTGGGCCCTACCGCTAGTAACTTCCATGAGTCAAGGCCCCCCCTCGAGTAGATCTAACGTTGCTAGAAATTAGTTCCGTGCCACTTGCATGCAATGGAATTGAGGTCTGCAATGAGCGTGTTTTCAATGCAGCTCTAAAGTGGAGACCATGGCTGTTTCAAAAAAAAGGGAACCGAAAAAAGGGTGGAGATCGTGGTAGCCCCCCGCCCCCCGCCCCCGCCTACCACACATGTCCACTCGAGGACTACAAACGGTTCGGTGTTTATAACCCCCCTCGACCTTCTTCTTCCATGAGTTCGTGTCATTTCCCCCCAGTCTGTCTAGTCCCAACACCCCAATCTACACCTGCCGCACACGCCGAAGCTCCCTCATTTGCACTACCTCCTTCCCTTGGTGCGCCATGAAGCATACGCGTGGAGACGATCCGGAGGTGAAGCGAGTTGAAGGCACAGCAGCAGATGGCTCGGTCGTCGCCAAGCAGGCGGAGGCGTCTTCTCCGGGCACGAACACCGCTCGTTGCCGCGCCGTCGAGGGTGCAAACTCATCCGTCCAGCCAGTAGCCGTCGCGGCCGAGCAGCAGGTGGTAGCCGTCGCTGCCGAGCAGCAGTTGGTAGCCGTCGCCGCCAAGCAGCAGGTGGCCGAGCAGCAGGTAGTAGCCGTCGCCACCGAGCAACAGGTAGTAGCCGTTGCCGTCGAGCAGCAGGTGGCCGACAACGTCGTGGTGCCAGCGGCAGATCTGGATGGGGGGCAGGCGGCAGGCGGAGGCAATCCGGTGATCTACATCGACGACCCCATCGCCGTTCAAGAAATCTTTGATGCAATCGCGGAGAATGATGAGTTCAAGGAGGAGGTCCCTGATGAGGAGTCTGGGGTACTACATTGCTAGCTTCTCTAGTCACAGCCGCAGTTTTCACTATTCATACATAGGATTTGCTCAATCGTGTACATATTATTTTGCTCTTGAAGTAGGGTAGTATATATATGATTCGATCGGTTGATTGATGCATCTGCCATCTAGTCAAAACCCTAATCCGTCTAGTCACAAAACCCCAATCTGCTCATCTGCCATCTAGTTGAGTTTGCTAGTTGAGTGTTGATTTCCATACACGGTAGGCCTATAACATTACATTTCTATTCCTTACTGAGCCCAATGATTCAATTTTGCCCCAAAATAGTGCAAGGGCATCTGATGGTCTCGTTTTCTTAGGGATGGTTAGTGGCCCTGAGGCAGCAATGCACATAAACAATATAGGTTGTGCTGTTGGTATTTTGGTTCTCCGACTCCATCGGTGAAAAAAATGAGGCCCTAATTTTTTCTCTCATATGGAACCTAAATATATAATATTTGTATTGTTTCTGATCTATGAATGCATTGTATGATGCATTTGTATATCCCTGAATATTGTTTTGTACGATTACATTTCAATTTCTTATTCTGGCCAATGATTCAAATTTGCCCCAAAGAGAGGCAAACACATTGGTGTCAAATTTTTATAGGGATGAGTGAGCGAACCTGGGGCCATGTACAAGATCAATATAAGTTGTGCAATTGTTACTTGGTTCGCTTACGCCATCTCTGT
Source organism: Avena sativa (assembly GCA_916181665.1). Taxonomy (NCBI): domain Eukaryota; kingdom Viridiplantae; phylum Streptophyta; class Magnoliopsida; order Poales; family Poaceae; genus Avena; species Avena sativa. Next base: position 532,340,937 of record OV702292.1, on the reverse strand, counting down.
ACAAACTTATGAGGCTGCAATCTTAATTCTACATTCATAGAACTATGATATTTGAATTATCTATTCCATGCATTCATAGTGTATAAGAATTACATTTTAGTTTGTCACCGAGGCCGATGATTGAAATTTGCCCCAAAAGAGTTCAAGGGGAGACACGTATGATGGTGTCGTGTTTTAGGGATGGGTTGGTGAACCTGAGGCAGCAATGCACACAAACAATATAGGTTGTGATGTTGGTACTTTGGTTCCCCAACTCCATCTCTGAAACAAATTATGAGGCCCTTCATTTATTCTCATATGGAACTACATATATGATCCTTGAACTGTTTCTGATCTCTTAATGATTGGTATGATGCATATGTATATGAATGGTTTTGATCATAAGTATTTTTAACATGTACCTGGAGATTAATTGTTTGGTCAATATTTGGGCTTGTTTTTGTACCCGACTATGTATATCCCTGAATAATGTTTTGTACGATTACATTTCAATTTCTTATTGTGGCCAGTGATTCAAATTTGCCTCAAAAGAGAGGCAGACACATTTGTCATTGTATTGGGAACGGCAGTACCTAAGGAGGTTCGATAGAGGTGTGGGGACTAGCAGGGAAGCTATCTACGGTGTCCGCAGGCGGGATTGGATACAAGAAAGCGTAGCTAGACGCGGGAAGTACCCAGGTTCAGAGCCCTCGGGATGAGGTAAAGCTCCTACTCCTGCCGGATCTGACTATGAGGGATATACGAATTACAAGTGCTCCTTGAGCTGTATTCTCTAGCTACTGCCTTAAATGCACTGAGACCAACCCTTTCTACTAAGGCCTTGCCTCTCCTTATATTGGCAGAGAGGCAACGGTCTCACTGGCCAGTCCGACTAGCGGGCCCCACATGCGGGTCCCAGCCGGCTGGTCATCTACAGTACCTGGTATGGTATGTCACATCAGAGTACGAGCGGTATGGCTGTCGTAGCCACAGTGGACGCCGTGCGAGCCTGTCATCAGCATCGGGCCACTGTTCCTGCGTCATCCCCGCAAATTCTTCGGTATGGCCGGGTGGTTGCCGGTCTTGTCATCGTACATGGCGTACCGTGCACTGATACGCACGTCGTCCTGTCTCACTGATTGGTTCCGGCTATGTCGCCGTAGCCGGCTGCTCCTTGCCGATCCGGCTACCATGCGATAGCCGGCCTGTCTTGCCTTGTCCGGCTGCATCTGGTCAGCCGGACACGATCCGACTGCCCAGTTTCTTGTCCGGTTGGGGTATCTGGGGATCATCCCCCGACACTAGCCCCCAAGCGCGTGTGGATTCCGCCCTTAGGCGAAATGTGCGTGCTCCCTCTTGGTTTTGAATTTGTGTCCGGCTACGCTTGGCGGTTGCGCTACCCGTGACGTCAGTGCTGACACCGGCCATGCACGCACGCGCTATCATTGCACTGTGGCGGGCAGCGTAACGTCCTGTCACACGTCGCCTTGGGAAACAGCTGCCCGGCGCTTCGGTTCTTGCTCCCGAATCTTCTGCACGTCCCTCGTCGGTGCATGGGATCAGGGCGGCGGTTGGGGTGAGGGTCGTCCGGATGCGCGCCACATGGCGCTGTTGACGGTTGTGCTTCTGGTCCTTTAAAGGGACGCCGCAGGGGGAGCAGTTCCCCTCCTTCGCTCCCCCGCTCCAGTTTTCCTCTTCCTAGCGTGCTCCTGCCCTTTGCGCCCTTGCTCTGCTACCGCTGTAGCCCGCTGCGCCGCCCGCTCTTCATCGTCGGTGGTATGGGCCACCGTCACTCTTCTGTCGCCGCGCCTCCCTGTCAGCCGGTAATGGCAGCCGACCACGGACATTGGTGTGGCTCCTCCGTCAAGGAGGACCACATCTAGAAGTACCACGTGACCCGCGTCCTTCCACCGGAGGAGGAAGTGGCGGTGCGGTTGGCGCCGGCGGGAGAGGTGTCGTCGCACCCGGCGGAGGGGGAGCGCGTCATCTTCCTCTCCCATCTGGCGCACGGGTTCGCCTTGCCGGTGCATCCCTTCTTCCTCACCTTTCTGGCATTCTTCGATCTCCACCTCCACCATCTCGGCGCCAACGCAATCGGGACGTTCGCGCACTTCATGGCCTTCTGCGAGAGCTACCTTAGGATCCAGCCGGATCTCGGGCTGTTCTGTCGGCTCTTCCGAGTTCGGCCGCAGGTGCAGTACACGAAGGGGCCGCTAGTCGTCTGCGGCGGCGCCTCCATCTACTCCCGCGCCCAATCCGGCTACCCCAAGTTCTTGCTCCATGACACGGTACGACTGTGGCAGCGGTCGTACTTCTATGTCAAGAACATCACCAACATCGACCGGATCAATCTTCCGGCTTTCCAGGATGTCGAGTCTAGTCGGCAGAACTGGGAGCTGAAGATCCATGGCGACAAGGCGGAGTCGGACGCGATGCTGCAGCGCATGTGCTCCCTCGTCACCTGCCGGCTAACCGGCCTAGACATTACCCTCAGCTGGATGTCCCGGCTGATGATGTCGTTGCAACAGCAAGCGCACAAGATGTGCTACTACTTCGGCCGGCTAGACCCGACTCGGCTGTCGCGCCGCGATCCCCGCTACCACAACCTGAAGGAGTGGGTGTGGACGATCACCAAGGAGCGGCTGCCGGAGGGCTGGAAGTTCAGTCTGGCGCCCGACAGCCGGGAGAACCGTGTGCCTCGGGTAAGTTCTTCTAGCCGGAAGCTTCTTTTGTTCTTCTTGCATTTCTTTCTTGTTTTGTCCGGCTAACTTCTTGTATTCGGTAGATCTTCGCTTGCATTCGTCGCGAGGAGGGTGAATCTCCCCTTGAGGAGTTCACGCCTGACTTGCCCGAGCCGCGTGCTCGGCGGTCCGACAAGGAGTCGGACGGGGATGGTGATGCCTTCCCCAGCCGAAATGATGAGCCAGCTGCCGACCCCCACGCGGAGGTTCACGAGGAGGAGGAGGCCGCGCCGACCACCGATCTGGCGACGCGCTCTGTGACGGATGGCGAAGCTGGCGGGAGCCGCTCCAGCAGTTCCAGCTCCCGCCGGCCTACCGCGGAGGAGCCGGCCCCCAAGAGGAGCCGGACCAGCGTCCTGCCGCCGAGCCGCCTTGGCCAGAAGAAGGGGCCGCCTCTGGTTGTGTCGGGGTACGTCCCTCCTCCCTTTGCACTTATCATTTTCTGCCTGTTTCTTTTCCTGCTTTTCTGCCCTTGGCTTACTTGCTTTTGTTTCCTTTCTCCTGTCTTCTATTTTCTTAGCATGCTGGTCTCCTTTGGAGCCACGAGCCTGGCGCGGGCGCCAACCGGGTCACCACCTCATTCTCCGACCTTATCTGCCAGCGCCCCTCCTTCTCCCGTGGTGCCGCCTCCACCACCACCTCGATCTGAACCGGCTGCCTCAGCCGGAGCGGAGGGTCCACAGCCGGACGTGGTGGTCTAGCCGGAGGCGGATCCTCAACCGGGTGGCTCTTCCGCGGGCACGCGAGGGGCCGCTGCCGGCAAGGAGCTCGTGGTTGTCGGCGACGACAACTCCGACGACGAGCCGGGGGAGGAGTGGAGGACGGCGGTGGTTGCCGCGAAGGAGTCCTTGGCCGCCAACGCCGTGGATGATGATGCCTCCTCTGCCGCCTCGCTGACAGACCTCGTCGCCACCCTCAAACTGGTGGCGAAGGAGATCCGGCTGCTAGAGGCCACAGCCGGCGGGAACCGGACCCTAGAGCAGAAGCTTGCTGCTACCAACGGGACCTCCCATAGTAAGTTTGCTTCATCCGGCTCGTCCTTTTTTTTTGCTGATAGCCGGTTTTGTAACAGCCATCCTCGTGTCTCTCAGCGCGAGATCGATTGCTTGAAGAAAGCGAACGACCGGCTGAGCAAGTCCAACTCTACTCTGCGGCTACAGAATAAGGATTGACACGCGAAGGTAGACGGCCTGGAGGCCACCATTAAGGAGCACAACGCCTTCCTCGCCAGCCGGATCGAGGCCTTCAATCTCCTCGAGGCCCAGAACAAGGACCAAGAGAAAGTGATCAAACAGCTGGCGACAAAGGAGAAGGCTCTGGTGGAGGAGCTGATGCAGGTTGACCACACGGCTAAGGGTAAGTTCTTCTTTTCTGCTTCCCTTTCTTTTCGGATCTGGTAGCCAGATCTGACTCTCTTTTCTGACAGCGTTTTATCCCAGCATAGACCTGCTGGCATATAACCGGCTGCATGAGAACTGGCCGGGAGCGCACCCGACAGCCCAGGAGCTCGTCGTCCTTCTTGGCAAATAAGCTGCCAAAGCTTCGTCGAGCGGCACGAGACATCTTCTCCTTCCTGTGGCCGGATGCGCAGGTTTCGGAGACGATGGTGCAGCTGGCTGCGAAGGTGGGGGAGGTGTCGGCTGCGATGGACCGGCTGTGGGACTTGGCGGCGCGAGCCGGAGCGGAGATGGCTCTGGCTCTTATGCTCTCCTGGTACAAGGATGCCCACGTCGAGAAGATCGACGGAGGGTTCCGTGCCGACGCCGACCTTACCACCATCCGCCAGGCCCATCCGGAGCTCCGAGGATCCGCCATCAAGATCGCCGACTACGTGGACCCCGACGAGGTGCACACCGACTCGGAGTCCGTCGGTACTCCTGAAGTGGAAGCCCAGACGCAGCCGGCTGCGGACACCGGAACAGGATCGAGCCCCGCGCCTCCTCCTCCACCTGAAGCTTCTACCGACCAAGACGCTCCTCACGGCAAGGGTCCTGCCGCTTAGTCGTTGCCTCGGGATTCTGGGTGTATTTGTCTTGCTTTAGGTCCGTTTGAAACTTGTCTGTCTGTACCGGCTGTCTCTGACACCGGGTAAACTTATGGGAGCTTCGCCTCCCTCGCTAATGTTGACCTTGCTTGAATTTCCTTCAACTTGTGTACTTCGAATTTACTTTCAACATTTCGCTTGTTGACTTTATCCGACTGACTTCACCCGGTTACACACCTTTAGCCGGGAGACCTATATCTCCAGTGGGGGCGCGCTCAGCGCACCCACTGAGTGTAGCCCCCGGATTCGTAGTAGCCGGCATAGCCGGGTGCTTTGAATCTTCCTTCTCTTTCCCAAGTCTTCTAACTTTATCCGACTAGACTCGTCTTAGTCGGTTACTTCGCTGGCAGAACACCTTTAGCCGGGGGAACTTAACATTCCAGTGGGGGCGCGCGAGCGCACCCACTGGGTGTAGGCCCCGAGATTCGAAGTAGCTAGCATAGCCAGGTGCTTCGAATCTTTCTTGCCTTCTCTTTCTCTTGCCCTCACCTGGGCTCCGAACGACCGACTAAACACCTTTAGCTGGTCAAGAACTACAAGATTCCACTGGGGGCGTGCGAGCGCACCTAGTGGGTGTAGCCCCCGAGATTCGGAGCGCTTGATGAAGGCAAGGACTTCGAATCTTCTTCTCCTTTTCTTGCTCCTACCCTTGCCCTCACCTGGCCTCCGAACGGCCGGCTAAACACCCTTAGCCAGTCGGGAACTACAAGATTCCACTAGGGGCGCGCGAGCGCACCCAGTGGGTGTAGCCCCCAAGATTCCGAGCGCTTGATGAAGGCAAGGACTTCGAATCTTCGTCTCCTTTTCTTGCTGAATTCCGACTCAAGGTAGTCGGACAAGAATATACATACACATACATCCTCATCGGTTAGTAGGTTAGTCTGCCAAATTGTAGCCGGAAAACGGATTTGTTTTTTCGAAAACTAGCTTGCGCCTCTCTGGACAGTTGGTCGCTTTCCCGTGTGCTCTGCTGTTTTCGCTGCATCCTTGCCGGGCAGCCGGGTTATGGTCTGCAGCCAGAATCGAAGGGAGATGACAATACATTGTGCACGATACTGACGGCTTAGCAACCGGATTGGCTTAAGCTAGTTGCAAGGCCGGGACGCCCGATCTGTCGCGTCTCCTCCCTGTTTTTCGTGTGGGATGTCTCGGGATTTTGCTCTTGCTAGCCGGACAGCCGGGTTGCGGTCTGTAGCTGAGACAAAGAGTGGGCCTTTGACATCATCGCACACTACTCAATCGGTTTGTTGACTTAGCAGGCCGGACCAGCCGGCGAGCCCCCGGGTAAGGGTTGCCGGAGCCGGAAAACCATAATCGAAAAAACAGATGCGAAAACACATTTCTAGCAAGGAGCCCCCGAGCATCTCGTGGGGGTCCGCATTTTCATTCATAGGGTTTGTGTGATACATACACTGTCTGGCGACAAGGTGTAAAACGGGCGCAGCAAGGCCACGTTCCAGGGACGCTCGGTCTCCTTGTCTGATTTGTCCATCTTGTTCTTGCACGGCTGTTGCACGTCAATGAGGTAGTAGGAGTCATTGGGCATCGCCCGACTGATGATGAAGGGGCCCTCCCAGGGTGGCGATAGCTTGTGCATGCCCTTCGTGTCTTGCACCAGCCGGAGGACCAGATCGCCCTCGCGGAACGCGACTGGGCGGATCCGGCCTGAATGGTAGCGGCGTAGTCGTTGCTGGTACAGGGCTGATCTGGACAGAGCCAGCTTGTGGGCCTCCTCCAGGAGGTCCATTCTGTCCTCCCGCGCCTCCTGGATGGCCTTTTCGTCGTATAGGAGCTTGCGCGGTGAGTCGAACTCGATGTCCGTGGAGAGGACGGCTTCCGATCCGTAGACCAGGAAGAACGGGGTGTAGCCGGTTGATCTATTCGGCATGGTGTGGAGGCTCCATAGCACAGCCAAAAGTTCCTGGATCCAATGGCTTGATGAGACACGGCTTGATGCCGGCTAGCACCAAGCCGTTTGCTCTTTCGACTTGCCCGTTGGACTGCGGGTGCGCGACTGAGCATGGTCCAGCCGGATGCCCTTGTTGCTGCAGAATCGGGTGAAGGCCCCCTCGGCGAAGTTCGTGCCGTTGTCGGTGATGATGTTGTTGGGGTAGCCGAACCGGTTGATGATGTCGGTGAAGAAGGTGACGACTGTCGCCCCATCCAGCTTCCGGATAGGCTTGGCCTCGATCCACTTCGTGAATTTATCCACCGCTACCAGCAAATGGGTCATACCCGCGCATGCTCGCTTGAAGAGACCAACCATGTCGAGGCCCATGAAGGGCTATGCCCAGGACCAACTCCGGCAAGGCAGTGCCCTCCGGCTCGCAGGACCCGGAGGCTGCCGGTTCGCCAGGCGGCTCGGGGGCTGCCGTCCCGGGTACATCACCCGGACGACCCCCCGACATCCATCAACCGGAGAGCGGGAGCATCCTCGTCATTCAGGAAGTGCCATCCTGGGCACAGCCCTTCATGAACTACATCGCCAATGGAGAACTTCCGGATTGATGGAGGGTTTGTGCAGGTGCTCCAAGGGAACCCCCGGTGGGATCGCCTGCCTGGTGGATCCGATTCGGGCGAGTGAATCGGCTGCCTCGTTGTTGGCGTGGGGGACGTGATGGAATTCGCATCCGTCGAAGGAGGCATTGAGCTTCTGGATGTGGAACTGATAGAGGGCTATGTTTGCATCTCTGGCGTCCCATTCTCCAGACACTTGCTGCACCACTAGATCCAAATCACCGAAGCAAAGGATCCGGTTCACACCGATCTCCTTGGCCAGTCCGAGTCCGTGCGCCAGTGCCTCATATTTGGCTACGTTGTTGGAGGCCTTGAAGTGGATCTGCAGCACGTATTCCAGCCGGTCCCCCTTGGGTGAGGTGAGCACAATGCTGGCTCCCAAGCCCTCGAGCATCTTCAACCCGTCGAAGTGCATCTTCCAATGGTCCGAATCCGGAACCGCTGGGAGATACTGGGTCTTGGCCTAGTCGACGAGGAAGTCCGCCAGTGCTTGCAACTTGATCATGAGCCGGGGCTCGTACTGGATGGAGTAGGTGGCGAGCTCGATGGCCCACTTGGTGACTCGGCCGGTGGCGTCCTTGTTGCCGATAATCTACGAAAGGGGTGCGGTGCACACGACCTTAATCGGATGCTCCTGGAAGTACTGCTTGAGCTTCTTGCATGCCAGGTACATGCCGTAGCACATCTTTTGGTTGTGGGGGTAGTTCTGCTTGGAGAGGGAGAGAACCTCGCTGAGGTAGTAGACGGGCCTCTAAACCGGCTGAGCCTTCTCGGGGCGCTCCACCACCAGGACGACGCTGACGACCCGGCTGATGGCTGCTATATAGAGAAACATCGGCTCCTTGCTAGCCAGCGTGGCTAGAACCGGCTCTGTGGATAGCATGCGCTTTAGGTCATTAAATGCGGTGTCGGCTTGCGAAGTCCAAGAGAACTTGTCTGTTTTCTTCATCAGCTGGTACAACGGGAGTGCCTTCTCCCCCAGCCGGCTGACGAAATGGCTGAGGTAGTCCAGGCATCCGGTGAACTTTTGGACTCCAAGCAGGTTCCTGGGCAGCTGCATCCTCTTGATGGCCGTGATCTTCTCCGGACTTTCCTCGATGCCTCGTTGTGATACGAGGAAACTGAGGAGCTGACCGGATGGTACTCCGAAGACGCACTTCTCCGGGTTCAGCTTCGTCTGGTACTGGCGGAGGTTGCCAAATGTCTCTCCCAGATCTTCGAGGAGGGTGCGCTTCTCCTTGGTCTTGATGACCACATCGTCCACATAAGCATGCATGTTTTAGCCTATCTGCGAGTGCAAGCACTTCTGCATGCAGCGCTGGTAGGTAGTGCCTGCTTTCTTTAGACCGAAAGGCATGGTTACGTAGCAGAAAGCCCCGTAGGGGGTGATAAATGATGTCTTAATCTGATCGGCCGGGTTTAACCAGATCTGATTGTAACCAGAATAACAATCTAGAAAAGACAACAAATCACAGCTGGCCGTGGAACCGATGACTTGATCGATACGGGGCAAGGCGAAGGGGTCTTTCGGGCACGCCTTGTTCAGGCTGGTGTAGTCGATACACATGCGCCAGGTCTTGTTCTTCTTCAGCACCAGGACTGGGTTCGCCAACCAGTCCGGGTGGTACACTTCCATGATGAACCCGGCTGCGAGGAGCCGGGTGATCTCGTCACCGATTATCTTCCTCTTCTCCTCTGCGAACCGGCGCAGAGGTTGCTTGACCGGCCTGGCGTCCGACCGCACATGAAGTGAGTGCTCGGCGAACTCCCTTGGCACACTCGGCATGTCCTTGGGGGATCATGCAAAGATGTCCCAATTCTCACGGAGGAAGTCGACGAGCGCGCCTTCCTATTTGCTGTCCAAGCCAGCACCAATGGTGACGAACTTAGTCGGGTCGGAGGGGTCGAGCAGGATCCTCTTCATCTCCTTCGCCGGCTGGAAAGCTCCTTCTCCAGCCGGTTTGCTGCTAGCCGGTATGTCCTGCTGGGCCATGGCCACATTGTGCATGATCACGCGCTTCTCCTCGGCTATGATGAGGGCCTCTGCCAGTTTGGAACCGGCTGAGGCGCACTCCATCGACCGCCTGAAGCAGCCAACGACGGTGATCACGTCGTGGGGTCCCGGTATCTTCTTCTTGAGGTACGCATAGTGGGGGACGGCCATGAACCTTGCAAGGGCGGGGCGCCCGAGGAGAGCATGGTAGGAGCTCGTCAGGTTTACCACCTCAAACCAGATTGGTTCACGGCGGAAGTTCTCCTCGGTCCCGAAGATGACGTCTAGCTGGATTTTTTTCTAGCGGGGCGTAGGCTGGCCCCAGCAGTACGCCGTGGAACGTCGTGGTAGTCGGGCGCAGGTCGCATTCGCGAATCCCAGCTTCTCCAGCAAGGACTGGTAGAGGAGGTTGAGGCTGCTGCCTCCATCGATGAGGACGCACGAGAATCGGCAGGTGCGCGTGTTGGAGACGATGAGGGGGTCGAGCACCATGGCGTAGCCCCCGGGAATCGGCAGTTGCTCCGGCTGGTCTGCGCGGCTCCAGGTGATGGGGGTTTCCGACCAGTTCAGGTACTAGGGGACCAAAGAGACGATGTCATTGACCTCCTTGGAGCGTCGCCTGCGGCTGTGCTTGTCGTCCAGCTCCGTCTCGAAGATGTGGTAGGCGGCGTGCGGCTGGGGGTAGCCGTTGTTGTTGTTGCCGCCATTGCTACCGTTACCATCATTACCGGCTCCTCTAGCCGGCGGTGGTGGTCCACCAGGAGGGGGCGGGGGGAGACGAGGTTGGTTACCCTGGTCTTTTAGCTAGCGGGTCCAGCTACAATTCCGAGTGGTGTGCGTAGCCGGTTTGAAGGGACCGCTGTGCCACTTGCACAGGTCGTCAAACATATGATCGAAGGTGAGCCGTGGCTTCTGCCTCCTTGCATCGTTTGCCGGTGCGTCTGGCGCACCCTCCACAGCATTGACCTGCCGCGCGTGGTAGCATGGCTTCTGCTGTCTGGCTTGGTGGTCCCAATGGAACCAGTTGTCGTTGCCGTGGCGCTTGGAGGATCTGGCTTTGCCAGCCGGATTGCTCGGGCGGTCACGAGCCGGCTCCATAGGAGTCGGACGTCCGTCAGCATTTACTCGAAGGGGCTTCTTCATGGCGGCATCTGCCGTGGCATACTGGTATGCAACCGTCATGAGTTCCGCCATGGTTTTTGGCTCGTCACACAGTAGCCGGTGGCGAAGCATGGTGCCTTCTCGGCAACCCTCGATGAAGAAACTGATGGCCTGGCTCTCCAGAATGCCCTTGCAGGTGTTGTGCAGCTCCGTCCACTTGGCGAGGTACTCGCGGTCGGTCTCGCGGTCACCCTGGACGCACAAGGCCAGGTCGCGTGGATGCCCTGGACGCTTGTACGTGCCATTGAAGTTGCGGACGAATACCTTCTCGAAGTCTGGCCAGGCGTTGATGCTGTTGGGCGCAAGGCTGTTGAGCCATGTCCTTGCGGATCCGGTTAGCATAAGGGGGACGTAGCGCACGACAGTGCGTTTGTTCCCATGGGCGATGCCGACTGCCGTAGCATAGTCGGTCAGCCAGTCTTCTGGCTTCATGTTGCTGTCGTACTTGGGGGTGTCCCTGGGCAGGGAGAACTTATCCGAAAACGGCTCGTTCTAGATGCGGGGTCTGAAACAAACCGGGCCGGCAGAATCTTCTTCCTCTGTGACGCGCGCTTGAGCGAGAAGCTCAATGCAGTCACGGGCATCCGGACAATCCGGGTTGGGCGCTCCCACCCGGCCCAAGAGACAGGAACCGGCGGGGCTAGGCGCTCCGGTTGCGGGAGGGGGAGGCGGTGGGTTGCTATTCACCGTCTGCTCCTGGCGCGGCTGGCCGTTGTTGCCAGAGCTGCGACGCCTGCTGCGGGACTTAGCCGGCTGAGGGGAGGATGCCTGCTGGGTGTCACGCGGCGCATCCCTGCTGTTGGCAGGGAGCTTGCTCCCCTGGAGTAGCTGGGGTCCTCCTGCATCTTCCAACTGGCGTCAACCTGCTCGTCCGCGATGCGGAGGAGCTCCTGGACGCGGGCGTGCTGGCGGGCTCGCTCCTCGCCCTACAGCTTGGGCAGTTCCTCTGCTACGGCTCGTGCTGCGTGCAGGTTCTTGATGGGCGTGCTATAGGTGGGCCGGATGAGGGCGGGCGCAGGATCCGGCTCCCCATCCTTTTCCATCCTACCGCCTAGCTCGCCGCCCCGGCGCCATACCTGGCCGCGCCGGCTCGGCTCCACTGTAGCCGGAATGAAGCCGTGCGCGCGGTCGTACTCGCGCCGGGTGATCTCGAGTTGCTTGCGGGTTACCGCCAGCTCCATAGCCTCCTGGAGGAGGATCTGTCTCTCCATGCGAAGTTGGCCTCTGCCTCCTCCGGGTTATCCCCGAGGCTAACCGGCGTCTGGAGCCAATCAATGGCATCCTCCATTTGGTTCCGAGGCTGCGGAGGGGCGGAAGTTCCAACCTCGTCTGCGCCCTGCTCCCGTGGCTGGCGGGGATGAGAGCTGGAGCCGGCCATCATGACCTCCACGCCGCAGGACGCGGCGGAGGTGCTACCGCCCGAACACGGCATCTCCACGACAGAGACGATTTCCCTAGGGAAATGCTCCGGGACGGTGGCGACATAGACAGGGAGGTCGCCAGCTCCATAGCCTCCTGGAGGAGGATCTGTCTCTCCATGGCGAAGTTGGCCTCTGCCTCCTCCGGGTTATCCCCGAGGTTAACCGGCGTCTGGAGCCGATCAATGGCATCCTCCATTGGGTTCCGAGGCTGCGGAGGGGTGGAAGTTCCAACCTCGGCTGCGCCCTGCTCCCGTGGCTGGCGGGGATGAGAGCTGGAGCCGGCCATCATGACCTCCACGCTGCAGGACGCGGCGGAGGTGCTACCGCCCGGACACGGCATCTCCGCGACAGAGACGATTTCCCTAGGGAAATGCTCTGGGACGGTGGCGACATAGACAGGGAGGTTGCCGAATAGCAGGATGGTGTCGTTCGCCGGGAAAGAGGTTCCGGCAAAGCAGGAAGCGTTGTCGATGACGCAGTCGAATTTGCCGAGCGTGAGCACCAGGCCGGAGGCCACGCGCTCACCGGCTGAAGTGCGGGGTCCCGTGCAGAACGTGACTCCGGTCGAAGCCATCTGCCCCATGGTGGGTGCCAACTGTCATTGTATTGGGAACAACAGTACCTAAGGAGGTTAGATAGAGGTGTGGGGACTAGCAGGGAAGCTATCGACGGTGTCCGCAGGCAGGATTGGATACAAGCAAGCGTAGCTGGATGCAGGAGGTACCCTGGTTCGGAGCCCTCGGGATGAGGTAAAGCTCCTACTCCTGCAGGATCTGACTATGAGGGATATACGAATTACAAGTCCTCCTTGAGCTGTATTCTCTAGCTACTACCTTAAATGCACTGAGACCAACCCTTCCTACTAAGGCCTTGCCTCTCCTTATATAGGCAGAGAGGCAACGGTCTCACTGGCCAGTCCGACTGGCGGGCCCCACATGCGGGTCCCAGCCGGCTGGTCATCTACAGTACCCGGTATGGTATGTCACATCGGAGTACGAGCGGTATGGCTATCGTAGGCACAGTGGACGCCGTGTGAGCCTGTCGTCAGCATCGGGCCACTGTTCCTGCGTCATCCCGCAAAGTCTTCGGTATGGCCGGGTGGTTGCCGGTCTTGTCATCGTACAGGGCGTACCATGCACTGATACGCACGTTGTCCTGTCTCACTGATTGGTTCCGGCTACATCGCCGTAGCCGGCTGCTCCTTGCCGATCCAACTACCATGCGATAGCCGGCCTGTCTTGCCTTGTCCGGCTGCATCTGGTCAGCCGGACGCGATCCGACTGCCCAGTTTCTTGTCTGGTTGGGGTATCTGGGGATCATCCCCCCGACAACATTGGTGTCAGATTTTTTTAGGGACGAGTTAGTGAACCTGGGGCGATGCACAAGAACAATATAGGCTGTGCAATTGTTACTTGGTTCACTTATGCCGTCCCTGTAGAAACTTATGAGGCCTTAATCTTTATTCTACATTCATAGAACTATGTTATTCAAATTACCTATTCCATACATTCAGTGTATAAGAATTACATTTTAGTTTGTCACCGAGGCCGATGATTGAAATTTGCCCCAAAAGAGTTCAAGGGGAGACACGTATGATGGTGTCGTGTTTTAGGGATGGGTTGGTGAACCCGAGGCAGCAATGCACACAAACAATATAGGTTGTGCTGTTGGTACTTTGGTTCTCCAACTCCATCTCTGAAACAAATTTTGAGGCCCTAGATTTATTCTCATATGGAACTACATATATGATCCTTGAATTGTTTCTGATCTTTTAATGATTGGTATGATGCATATGTATATGAATGGTTTTGATCATAAGTATTTTTAACATGCACCTAAAGATTAATTGTTTGGTTTTTTATTTATAATTACAATATTTAGGCTTGTTTTTGTACCTGACTATGTATATCCCTGAATAATGTTTTGTACGATTACATTTTAATTTCTTATTGTGGCCAATGATTCAAATTTGCCCCAAAAGAGAGGCAGACACATTGGTGTCAGATTTTTTCAGGAACGAGTTAGTGAACCTGGGGCGATGTACAACAACAATATAGGCTGTGCAATTGTTACTTGGTTAACTCACGCCGTCCCTGAATAAACTTATGAGGCCGCAATCTTTATTCTACATTCATAGAACTATGATATTCGAATTATCTATTCCATGCATTCATAGTGTATAAGAATTACATTTTAGTTTGTCACCGAGGCCGATGATTGAAATTAGCCCCAAAAGAGTTCAAGGGGAGACACGTATGATGGTGTCATGTTTTAGGGATGGGTTGGTGAACCTGAGGCAGCAATGCACACAAACAATATAGGTTGTGCTGTTGGTACTTTGGTTCACCAACTCCATCTCTGAAACAAATTATGAGGCCCTAGATTTATTCTCATATGGAACTACATATATGATCCTTGAATTATTTCTGATCTTTTAATGATTGGGATGCATTGTAACATCCCAAAACTTCAATCCGAGCTTATCAAGATCAAATCATCCAAAAATAGGGTTAACAAAAACTTTTCCGAATTTAAAATGAAAGCATTCATATATGTATGCATTTAAAATAGGAGTTGTTTGAATTGCCATGATTGATTGATCCAATGCTTGTAAAATGTTTCTTAGGTGATTTAAACATCATCTACATCATTCCCAAGCTTTTCCTAAAGAAAATCAAATAAAAAATAATTAAAAAGGAGGAATGGTCATTTTGGCAAATTTAACTCTCATGCCTACTTTGGCTATTCCTAGTACTCAAAACTTAACAGAAATAATTCTTGATCTTTGCACCACTTGCTAGTACACATAATGAGGTACCAAGGCCCACATTTTGATCTGCTAAAAACATTCTGTTAACTATTTTAAATGACAGTTTAAAATTGAATCTAATGCATATGCATAGATCACCCCTATTTCAAAAACCATCTATTTTAGCTCCATTTTCAAAACCCTTGCAACCAGGGACTACCTATCACTAGTGGATATCACTCAAAAATTTTGAAACCAAAATTCAAAACTTTCTTTCATGTGGCCATTTCATCAAACACTTGGCATGCATAATCTCTACTCTAATCCTAGCTCACTGTTTACTACAGGGTTTTGCCCCCAATTGATCCCCATTTAATCCCCTTGTCCCCTCTTGATCTAACCAGAGCCTAACCAGCATCTCCCCTACCCCCTAGCTGCACTGCCATGCCATGCCGAGCACCACCTCGTCGGCCGACAGTGCACTCGCAGCAGCAGCTCTCAACCGTCCCAACCCCTCACCAGGATATGCACCAAGGAACAACCGACCCCCAAATTCTCGCCCAAGCTACCCCAACCATAGCGGAGGAAATGTCAAGTCCGGAGGAATCAATCACAACTCTGGTAATGCCAACAATTTCAACCGTGCCCCTCCCAGGAGCAACAACAACAACAACACTGCACCCAGAACTGGCAGCAATGTTGTGCCTGTCGCAGTCAAGGGCAAGTCCCAGATCACTTGTTTCGAGTGTGGAGTGAAGGGTCACTACTCCAATGAGTGTCCGAAGAAGACTACCGCCAATGCCCCTGTGAATGCCCCAGCTCAGCAGCAGCGTCGTGTTCAACCAGGAAGGAGATTTGCCCCAGGGAACCCTCACAACCGCAACGGTCGTCTCTTCCACATGAACGCAGAAGAAGCCCAGGAAGCGCCAGATGTAGTGCTAGGTATGTTTTCTGTCAACTCAGTTTTAGCAAGAGTATTGTTTGATTCTAAAGCATCGCATTCATTTGTCACCGAAGAATTTGTATGCACTAGTAAGATTCACCCAACCAACCTGAAGCATGTCATGATAGTTCAAATCCTCGGTTCAACAACAAAAGCTTGAAAAATTTGCAAAGTTGTACCTATCAGAATACATGGGATAGATTTTTATGCCAACCTAATTGTACTTGGAACCAAAGGATTGGAAGTAGTACTAGGTATGGACTGGATGTCAAGGCATAAAGGACTGATAGACTGTACTAAGAAAGCCATCACTATGACCAGTAGTTCTGGAGTAACAGTAGAACACATCTCTGAAACCTTACCCCGTCAATTCAAGTGCAACAAGAGTGTAGCCCTGCCCACCATTGACCAAGTCAGAGTAGTCTGTGAATACCCCGACGTATTCCTAGATGAATTGCCAGGTATGCCCCCGGATAGGGGTATTGAGTTCATTCTCGAACTAATCCCCGGAACCGGACCTATAACCCAGAGACCCTATACCATGAACCCCTCAGAGTTAGTAGAACTGAAGAAGCAGTTGGATGCCATGTTAGCAACAGGCTTGATTCAGCCAAGCGCATCGCCATGGAGATCACCAGTGTTATTCGTCGACAAGAAAGATGGAGGCAATCGTCTGTGTATAGATTACAGAAAACTGAATGATGTCACCATCAAGAACAAGTACCCTTTGACAAAGATAGAGGATCTATTTGATCAGTTGACTGGAGCCCAGGTATTCTCAAAGATTGATCTTAGGACTGGTTATCACCAACTTAAGATTCGTGCAACGGATATTCCGAAGACCGCCTTTACTACTCACTATGGTTTATACGAGTATACGGTTATGTCTTTTGGATTAACCAATGCCCCTGCTTATTTCATGAATCTCATGAATAAGATCTTTATGAATTTCCTAGATAAGTTTGTAGTGGTGTTTATCGACGACATGCTTATCTACTCCAAGTCAGAAGAAGAGCATGAGCAACATGTGAGAATCATCCTAGAAACCCTGAGAGAGCATCAGTTATATGCCAAGTTCAGCAAGTGTGAGTTTTGGCTGAAAGAAGTAGGATTCCTAGGACATATTGTGTCTGTTGGAGGAGTCTCTGTTGATCCCACCAAGATCAAAGATGTCAAAGAATGGGAAGCCCCAACCAATCAAACCCAAGTCCGTTCATTTCTCGGATTAGCGGGATATTACCGCAAGTTTGTAGAAGGATTCTCGAGCATAGCCCGACCAATGACCCAATTGTTGAAGAAGGACAAGAAGTTTGAATGGACAGACAAGTGTGAAGCCAGTTTCCAAGAGCTGAGGAAGAGATTGATATCAGCCCCAATTTTGATCATGCCAGACATCAAGAAGCTGTTTGATGTGTATTGTGATGCATCCAAGATTGGCCTAGGATGTGTATTGATGCAAGAGCAAAGTCATCGCGTATCTGTCTCGACAGTTGAAGCAACATGAGCAGAACTATCTGACCCATGATCTTGAGCTAGCAGCCGTGGTTCTAGCATTGAAGACATGGCGCCATTATTTGATGGGTAATCGCTGTGAGATTTACTCAGATCATAAGAGGTTGAAGTATATATTCACTCAGAAGGATCTGAATATGAGGCAAAGAAGATGGATAGAGTTAATCAAGGATTATGACCTTGACATTCACTATCACCCCGGCAAAGCCAATGTGGTAGCGGATGCTCTTAGCAGATTGCCGTGCAGGCTTAACACCATGATCAAAGAGAAGCAACCAAGTTTGTATGAGGAGTTGGAGCAGTTCAGGACTGAGTTAGTTAGCAAACGATTCCTAGCTAGCATTGAACTTCAACCCACTTTGATTAGCCAAATCAAGGAAGCCCAGAAGGGAAATGAAAGTATCGACGGAATCAAACGTCGTATTGGTACAGGAAAGGTACCTGGATTCACCAAAGACGAAGAAGGTGTACTATGGTACAAAGGACGTATCTGTGTGCTAGCAGATTCGGAGCTGAAGGAAATTATCATGAAGGAAGCTCATGATACTCTTTATTCTATCCACCCCGGAGGAACAAAGATGTATCAGGATTTGAAAGAGCAATTTTGGTGGCACAAGATGAAGAGAGAGATCGGAAGCTACATCGCCAAATGTGACATCTGTCAAAGAGTCAAAGCAGAGCATCAGAGACCTGCAAGACTATTGCAACCTTTGCAGATTCCGGAATGGAAATGGGATTCCATTGGAATGGACTTTATCACCGGTTTACCTACTTCTAGTAGGGGAAATGACTCAATCTGGGTCATACTTGATAGACGGTCCAAGGTAGCCACTTCATATCTGTCAAGACCACTTACCAGAGTGCAAAGCTAGCAGAGCTATACATTGCTAGGATTGTTAGTCTGCATGGAACCCCCAAGACCATCGTATCAGATCGAGGAACCCAGTTTACCTCAAGATTTTGGCAGAAAGTTCAGGAAGGTTTAGGAACCAAGTTGAACTTCAGTACCGCTTATCACCCGCAAACAGATGGACAAACTGAGAGAGTCAATCATCTCTTAGAGGATATGCTTAGAGCTTGTGTGTTGGAATACGGATCAAAATGGGAAGACTGCCTACCTTTCGCAGAATTCTCATATAACAATAGTTATCAGGCTAGTTTGTAGATGGCACCATTTGAATTCCTATACGGAAGAAAGTGTCGTACCCCTTTGAATTGGTCACAAGTAGGAGAGAGTCAGATCTTTGGACCCGACATTCTTCGAGAAGCAGAAGAAAAAGTTCACAAAGTCCGTGAGCACCTCAAGACCGCCCAATCCAGACAGAAGAGCTATGCTGACAAGAGAAGGAGAGGCCTGACTTTCAATGTCGGAGATTTCGTATATCTCAAGGTTTCACCATTGAAGGGAACTCAATGCTTTAGTCTAAAAGGAAAGTTAGCTCCCAGATATATCGGACCTTTCAAGATTCTGAACCGCCGAGGAGAAGTATCGTATCAACTGGAACTGCCTGAAGAGATGTCAGCCATCCACAATGTGTTCCATATCTTGTTACTTCGCAAATGCTTGGAAGTGCCTGAGAAGACGGAAGTTTTCAAGAACATCGATCACAGAGCTGTGGAAATCAACAATGACCTGACCTATCGAGAAGTACCCATCCGTATCTTAGAAGAAGCCTACAGAACCACCAGGACTAGGAGTATCAAGTTTCTCAAGATTCAGTGGAGCAACCATACCGAGGAGGAAGCTACTTGGGAGCGCGAAGATTACATTAAAACAGAGTTCCCAGATCTCTTTAGTTCCTAGTTTTCTTTGTAAATCTCGGGACGAGATTTTGTTTAAGGGGGGAAGGTTTGTAACATCCCAAAACTTCAATCCAAGCTTATCAAGATCAAATCATCCAAAAATAGGGTTAACAAAAACTTTTCCAAATTTAAAATGAAAGCATTCATATATGTATGCATTTAAAATAGGAGTTGTTTGAATTGCCATGATTGATTGATCCAATGCTTGTAAAATGTTTCTTAGGTGATTTAAACATCATCTACATCATTCCCAAGATTTTCCTAAAGAAAATCAAATAAAAAAGAATTAAAAAGGAGGAATGGTCATTTTGGCAAATTTAACTCTCATGCCTACTTTGGCTATTCCTAGTACTCAAAACTTAACAGAAATAATTCTTGATCTTTGCACCCCTTGCTAGTACACATAATGAGGTACCAAGGCCCACCTTTTGATCTGCTAAAAACATTATGTTAACTATTTTAAATGACAATTTAAAATTGAATCTAATGCATATGCATAGATCACCCCTATTTCAAAAACCATCTATTTGAGCACCATTTTCAAAACCCTTGCAACCAGAGACTACCTATCACTAGTGGAGATCACTCAAAAATTTTGAAACCAAAATTTAAAACTTTCTTTCATGCGGCCATTTCATCAAACACTTAGCATGCATAATCTCTACTCTAATCCTAGCTCACTGTTTACTACAGGGTTTTGCCCCCAATTGATCCCTATTTAATCCCCTTGTCCCCTCTTGATCTAACCAGAGCCTAACCAGCATCTCCCCTACCCCCTAGCTGCACTGCCATGCCATGCCGAGCACCACCTCGCCGGCCGACAGTGCACTCGCAGCAGCAGCTCTCTCCAGCCCCCCTCCTCATGTCTAGCAGCTTGCCTGTGGTCCACCTCCATCGCCCAACCAGCCCCAAGCCAGTGACAGAGAGCAGAGCGGCCAGGAACCGCCGCGCCCGGAGCCGGTCGAGCATGCCGACGCCGCCCCCAGAGCACGCCCTGTCCCCGCTCGCACAGACCATCCCTTGGCACCAGCCCGCGCCCGCCGCTCCACCTCGACCTGGAGAACACCCCAGACATCCTCGTTCGCCGCCCAAAGCCTCACAGCCACCGCTCGCCGTGGACACCGCCGCTTCAGCCGCGCAGAGCGCCACCTCGCCCAGACCGCGTGCCACCGCCCCTACGGCCGCATTTAAGTTCTAGAGCACCGCTAGGGAACCGCCCATCGATCGCCACCCCCATCCATGCCTCTACCCCGCCGTAGCCTTGTCGCCGGAGTCGCCTGCCCATTCCGCTCGGTCTCACCGTCGGACCTATAAAAGGAGCCCTCCCCTGCCTCTTCTCTCCACACCATTCTACTCCCCTCACCTCTCTGAACCTCACCCACCTCTCGCCGGAGCAAAGGGAGCAGCAGCTCGCTGGAATTGGAGCCGGAGCAGCCGCGGCAGAAGGAGAAGGGCGCCGTTGATTGCGACCACCCCAAGCTCCGCCGCAACCGCGCCTCACCTCGCCGTCGTTTGCCCGCCTCGCCGACCCCGCTGGATCCCTGGTACGCCCCAAGTAGACCCCCACCGAGCCGCTAGGGTTCGAGCTCGCCGGCGACCTGTTCGTCATCGACGACGACCCTCAGCCATTGATCTCGCTTCTAATCGCACGGCCCACAGCGCGCGTACTGTTTCACGTGTTAAGTGTCGCTGACACGCGGGACCCTCCTGTCAGCTGAGCCCCGCACCGCGGAGCGCCACTGGGCCGGCCCATTCCTTTTCCCGCGCTAGCCCATCGATTCAAATCTGGATTTTTCTTTTTTAGTTAAATCTAGTTTCCGTCCCCTAGTTTGAAAATCAATTCAGAGAGTTTTAGAAATCCAAATTGCATGAAACCAATTTTTTCTGAAAGGTATTAAAATGATCTATACAAGCCCGTTGGATTTAATTCAATTAGAGTTAAAGATCTCTCCTAATAAAAATAAGAAGACAGAAGCTTTTGCAACTTGCAACATTTTTATAAAATCAACCAAGTTAGTTTTTGAGTTGATTCCAACTCTCAAAAATCACATTTCATCATATCTATCTAAATATGTAATAATATTAAGGTTTACATGCAGTTACTTTGGACTAGTACCAAAATAATGCTATATAGGCATTTCTAGTCACTTTAAATGATTAAATAATAAACTTAAACTAAAGTAATATTGATCTAACCTTTAAATGTCATTCCCACATGTTAGAATATGTGGTGAGGACATGTGTCCACATGATCCCATATTTTGGTGGTGAATATTAAATTTTTAGTTAATATTTCAATGAGTAGAAATTACTTTTCTAAAATAAAAAGGATGAAACTATTGAATTAAAACTTGTGATGTTTGTGATGATAATAGATCATCAAATGTGTGTTTTAGAATGCTACTTAGCCTAGTTAAGTATTGTTTGGTGATTGTGCACTCCCTATGTATTTATAGAAGATAGTACTGACCAAGCTTACAAGGAGGAGGAGTTCTACCAAGAAGAAGAAGAAGAAGAAAACTTCAACCACTGCACCAACCAAGGAAAGCTATTGTTAGCAAGCTAGAATTAAGCTAGATGAATGAGCAAGGATGCTTTAGGCATGCTTTGATCACACCCCTTTTTAACTATTAGTACCCCAAGTCCTACTTGCAAGTTTTACTCCCCTTAGTATGCAAAGTTCTTTACTTATTTTTGAAGGTAGCATAAAAAGTATAAAACTTGACCTACTTAGAAACCTTTAGAGGTCATTCTATGGCATGAGATTGATCCCATCCTTCCACCTTAGTGAACACTCTTAACTTAGTCTTTTAGAGTAGATCAAAAACTTGAGTCACTTTAGATGGGAACAAGTGGTGAAAATGAATTGTGAAAACCTTGGAATGATGAGTCATTCTATTGAGATGTTTTGACATGTGTTGAGAAACACAACTGGTTTATGATGATGAAAATAATGAGGCATTAGCCTTAACCCTTTTATAAAACTGATGGTTGGATTCGGATGCGATACCATTCCAAATTTACCGTACAACCACACTACCTGAATTGGGTAAGGCTTAGCTGGAAATTTATATGCATTAGTATTAGTTCCCTCACGGGAGAGGTTTGAGCTGAGGCTACCTCTCAATGTTGTCCACCTATGCAGTGCCCAAGATGACTGATGGTCATGGTTGGGAGGCCACGCTCATAGGAGAGGTGCTTGTACTAGGGTGTGTAAAGGGAAGGTTATGTTTGATTATCTGCATACTAAGTATGATGATTCAGGGTTATCCCTAACAGATGTATCGAATCTTGTGGTGAAAGTGTACCACCTCTGCAGAGTGTCAAACTATTCGAATAGCCGCGTCCGCGGTTATGGACAGTTGGAATGGCCATACTGTTTCGTTGTCAGATGTTTTCTAAATAACTTGAAATGAATAATGAACTTTGACTTGACCACAACAGGGTTGTGTTGATGACAATAGCTTCCCAACTTAAGTGATTCTAGAACTTTACTTTATCTTTCTTTGCTTCAGAACTCAGCTTAGGTTTCAAACTTAACTTTATAGTTAAACTTAGCTCTAGCACTTTAGCTTAGAATTATACTCCTTGTTAGTATTAGTTTGCGAGTACTTAAAGAGTACTCATGGCTTTTGTCCCTAGCTATTATCATGGCCAGACTATGAAGGATACTATCAAGATGATGGTCAGCAGGACGACTATGATAACTAGGATTATCTGCCTCCGTCCGCATTGCCTGTGCCCCTGAAGATGGACCCCACTACTACGCTTATCTTTTAATTCCGCTGCTTGTTGTATTAAAGACTGGATCATGAGATCCTTATTTGTGTAAAACCTTATGTATGGTTTGTAATGGATGATGTACTGTGATATCCAATCCGTTATGTCTCGCAAAAATGGTAATCCTGGGATTGCGAGGTATGGCATAACGGTCATCTGGGATTAAAAATCCGGGTGTTGACATGCATTTGTATATGGATGGTTTTGATCATAAGTATTTTTAACATGCACCTGAAGATTAATTGTTTGGTTTTTTATTTATAATTACAATATTGAGGCTTGTTTTTGTACCTGACTATGTATATCCCTGAATAATGTTTTGTCGATTACATTTCAATTTCTTATTGTGGCCAATGATTCAAATTTGTCCCAAAAGAGAGGCAGACACATTGGTGTCAGATTTTTTCAGGGATGAGTTAGTGAACCTGGGGCGATGTACAACAACATTACAGGTTGTGTAATTGTTACTTGGTTTGCTGACTCCATCCCTGAAGAAACTTATGATGCCGCAATCTTTATCCTACATTCACTCTGATGCAATTATTTGTCATTGTGTTGAGATGAAATGATATATGCACCGATCAAACTATTGCTGAGATGCTTTATATTTGATATCCACGGATATATTGTCTTACATATACATGTTGTCAATTCTTGAGTTGTAATACAATTCAATCATATGTATGAGTTCTAAGTTATGTTCTTAAAAATCAATAGGAGGATGATGATGAAGTGGACGATAGCAAGGTATCCAGGGACAACAAGAGCCACTACGTGCTGAGGCGGTTATGGTGTGGGCTAATCCGTTTCTACCGTAGGGGGAGACTGTTTTGCCCATTATGTGACAGAGCAATCAACGTGGACCTCAACAGCATGATCCAGCATGCGGAGGGCGTTGGCAGAGGCGGAGGCAGAAGCCATAGGCTGATTACCTTGGCGCGGCACGCAGCCTACGGCAAATTCCTCCGGGAGTATGTCAGGACTGGCCTATATCCCATCGACTAGGCTGTCGCTGCCTCCTGCTGATAAACCCCTGCCCTGCTAGGCGTCTCCCTGTCCCGGCCTCCTGCTACAGCCCCTGTTTTTATTTTGTTCGAGTTAATTATTACATGTATGTGGCATGTAAGACAATATATCCATGGTGTCTCTGGTGAACCTTCTATATTAATCTACTCCTTTATATGGAGTGCCTTAAAGTTTCTAGTGTTCGATCATATTTACTGATCAGGCTCATGCACACTACAAAATATTTCTAGTGCTCGATTTTATTATAATTGTCAAGAAATACATCAACAAGTTAAATTGGTCAAAATTTTGTATTGAAGTAACTAAATGTATTACACACATAATAAACTAGAAACTAAAATCTAGTTCAAACACATAATGTATCACCACCACTTGTTGTCGTCCTTGACTTGCTTCCCCTTCAGCCGCTTGATGTCTCCACTGTCCCAAGATCCCTGCTCGTCCTGAAACCGCTTTCTGTCCTCCTCGCGCTTCTTCTTCTAGGCTAGCTTGCAACTAGGGCATAACTCTCTCGCGAAAAACCCCCCTTAACCATCCCATCTTTCATGGTAATGAGCTTACTATACAACTCGTACACCATGTAGGCGTCTCTGGCTGCATACTCGAGGCGCACCTGGCTCATCGGCTTCCACTCCCAGTAGTTGTGATCGAGTCACTTCAATTTCTTCAGTTTTTCATAGGATTTATCGATGATTTCCGCTGCCAGATCACCCATGCCATCCTTCGCTGGGTATGATTTGATCTTGTACAGATTTTGGATGTCGATGTGGTGCCCCTCTGGGATTTTTATCAACGCACGAGAAAGCATAATTGTGTCCTTTGTGATATCCAAGCTAGTGAAAGTTATCCCTTTCCTACACAAGAACTCGACCAGATCCGGACAACGCATCTCAGTTGGTTTATTCCTGCACTTAGATGGTTCTAGGGATGTAAGGGAACAAGGGATGCAGAAGTGGTGATCTCAAATTTAAATTTCACATACCTGCAGAAGTGGTAAACGAGGACCTCCTCATGTATGGTGATTTGCACGACAGCGATCTCCTGTGGAGGATTTTTTCGCTTATTTGCACGGGTGTACTCCAAGTCTAGCCCCACAAACTTGTGCTTCTCTTTCTCAAGCAATTGCTCAAACCTGGCGAGAGTTGTCTCCATAGTCGCTTCATCATTTGTGTACACCACTGTCAAATTCGTGGTGCCATGGGCAGGGACAAAGTGGGTCTCTGTTGTGCGTTTCCCATCGTCCATGCCTACAAGGAAATGGGTGAAAGGAAATGCCTGCAAGGAACTGCCTGCGAGAGGAAGAAGAAGATGAACCGACGGTTCCAGAACAGATGAAGAAGAAGCGCCCAGGAAAAACTGCAGAGGAATTACTGAGGAAGAGGAATGACTGCAGAAGAAACGTGGTAATTGCAACTTTCGGTTCGAGAACTCACCGTGGTTACGTGGAGATCGTGGCAATGCCGTCGGTTCAACAAGTGGGGCCAGTTCCTGCGAGAATATGAAATTATCTATGCATTTTTCTATGCAAGAAATTGAGAGAAGTCATTTATATTTTGTCTTTCATAATTAAACACAATGAAGTTGGTAAATCCCAAGAGATTTGAACAAAAGAGATTTGCTAATTTAACATACAACAACACTTACAGGCCCAACATGGCAGAATTTGGAGAGCCCTAGAACTTGAGCTACCACAGAGACCTCGGCAGAGGTGGCAGAATTGGTGCGGGTGCTACCACGACGACGGTGAGCTCGGATTCTAGAGGAGGAAAACAGAACCGAGCATGGTCGACAAGGTGATAGATCTCACTGGGAACCAATTCTCGTCCCCGACCGTGCCATGGGTGCGTCCACGGTGAGGGCGAGCTCCGACTCGGGATGGGGAGGAGAGCGGGGCCGAGCAGCTTCGTCACTTCCTAGCTCTACGCCATGGCCGCGACCACAGATTGCCTCTCCGGGGAAGAAGACGCGTAATGGATGCAGGCGCCAACGCTGCAAGCCTACAGGGAGGAGAGCTGGGCCGAGCAGGTTTGTCCACGTCCTAGCTCCGCGCCATGGCTCTGATGCCCCACAGATTGCCGCTCCGGGGAAGAAGAAGACGCGTAATGGATGCAGGCGCCAACGCTGCAAGCCTAATTGACACCTAAGCAACGGGAGCGACAGGAGCGACATAACGGTGAGAACTGACAGGGGGGTCCAACTTGACGGCCGTTAGCCTGATTTTTTGTATTGAAATGTAAAGTTGAATTCGTGCCGAAAAAGACCCTCTGAGTATTTGGCACATCAAGTGTAGTCATCACGGATGATTTCAGGGAACTCGGGTACCGCGTTGCCTGGACACCCCAACTTTCGGGCCGCAAAATGATATTATCCGTTGGGGAACCCCGAGAGGAAGGTATGAGGAGCACAACAGCAAGTTTTCCCTCAGTTATGAAACCAAGGTTTAATCGAACCAGTAGGAGCAAGGAAACACCTCAAAGGTGTTACTAGCTGAACTTTGGCAGGGTGCACTACCGGTGCCAACAACAACGTTGAGACCTGCACAACACAACCATAGAACTTTGCCCCCAACTTGCGATGAGGTTGTCAATCTCACCAGTTTTGCTGAAAACAAAGGATTAAACGTATCGAGTGGAAGAAAGTAATAGTTTGCAGAAAGTAAATAGAAAACAGTAAACAGTTGTAGTTTGATAGTAAAAGAAAGGACCGGGGTCCATAGTTCACTAGTGGTGGCTCTCCTTAAGATAGATGACATGTTGGGTGAACAAATTACAGCGGGGCAATTGACAAACATCGAGAAAGCAATCATGCATATACTACTCATCTTGAATCCTTTGAGACTTCATTGGGCATTACAACATTATACATAGACCATAATCCAACTGCATCTATGAGTTATAATCCACCTTCAGGTTATCATCCGAACCCCCTCCAGTATTAAGTTGCAAGCAACGGATAATTGCATTACGCATTGCATGTAAAGTAAACAATACGATTGTTCTATGAACAAAGGATTGTTGTTTTCTCCCTAGTAGCAACAACACATCTAGTACCTTAGAGATTTCTATCACTTCCCCAGATTACTAGAGGCATGAACCCACTATCAAGCATAAATACTAACTCTTGGAGTTGCTAGCATCTACTTGGACAAGCTAGCTACTAACAACAAAAAGCATGCAAGATCACAAATAACAAAGACATGAAAGAATCAATAATCAATCTGAAATAGCATCTCAATATCCATCGGATCCCCGCAAACACAACATGTAGGAATTACAAATAGATGATCTTGATCATGAAGGGAGCTCACAAGATCTAAACATGATAGCACAAAGGAGGAGAACCAGCCATCTAGCTACTACATGGACCCGTAGTCCAGAGATGAACTACTCACGCATCACACCGGAGGCTTGCATGGTGATGAAGAAGGCCTCCAGGGTGAAGTCTCCCCTCCGGCAGGGTGCCGTGAAGAGCTTCAGATCCCTCCCGATCTAGGGATGGAGATGACGGCGGCTATAGACTCTTTCATAGAATTTTGATCGGGTACTTAGGGTTTCTGTATCAGAGGCATCTTATAGGTGAAAAGGGAGGCCGAGGGGGTGCCTGGGCTGGCCACACCACCCCTTGGCACGGGCCAGGCCTGGCCACGCAGCCAGGTGGTGTGGCCGCCCTATGGCCCCTCTCTGTCTCATATTATGGCTTCGTGTGTCCCTCGGTGAAAAACTAACTTTGGCTTTTGTCCCGTCCAATTCCGAGAATATTCATTTTCTGACTTTCCTGGAACCAAAAACAGCAGAAAACAGGCAGCTGGCACTGTGGCTCTTGTTAATAGGTTAGTCCAATAAAGTGTATAGAAAGTACTCCAAAGTGTGGACAAAACACAAGAAACTAGATAAAACCAAGCATGGAACATCAAAAATTATGGATATGTTAGCAATGTATCAACATCCCCAAGCTTAACTCCTGCTCGTCCTCGAGTAGGTAAGTGATAAAAAGAAAGAATAATTTTTGAGGTGACATGCACCATCATAAACTTGATCAAAGTATTTTTAAAACATTGATAGCTGGGATCATAGTACTTCAACATAGCATGAAAGACAAAGTTCTAACAATAAGGCAAAGCAACTATGTTGCAACATGAAAAGACACAAACAAAAGATTCATGAATAACAATACTCTGCAAGACGTTTGTTTGTTTCACATAAAGAAAACATAGCATAGTGGCATTCAGCTTGTCCCTCATAGAGTAGCAAACATAAATGCATAGGACACCTTCAAAGTTCATAAGAGTGACTAGATACAAATAGTTTAAAACAAGCAATATCAAAGCTATGCATCAATCAACAAGTCTTGGGACAATGCACATAGAACTAAGAATGGCCACTATGCTCTCAAAGTAGGTGCATAAAGATAGAAGGTGGAGACTCAACATAAAAGTAAAAGAAAGGCCTTCATAGAAGGAAGTAGGGATTCAAGTCTCATAAAGAGCTTCCAAAAATTATGGTACTTTTTAGCTTTTAGCTCTCATTGCCCCTATCATAAGCATCTTGAAGTGATTAAGGTTAAAGTGAACAAACTATGGTGTATATGCTTGACAAAGTATAAGTTGGAAATCCCATGTCCCTTGAATACGAGGGCCGCTCCTCATGCTACTCAAGTTTAGTTACCAGTAAGTTCTTGTCATAGTAAGTACATGTGTATCATAGAGAACCGCGAACGGGGTACCCCTTGCCCGATGATACGGAAGAATCCCCATATCAAAATGACAAGGCAAGCAGACAACGAGCATCTCAGCAATCTTCTTATTTACCATGGGAATATGTGCTTTTTTTCTCTCTTTCCTCTTTTCTCATATCTCTTTTTTTCCTTTTTCTCTTTTTTTCTCAATATCCGACTCTCTTTTTTTATAAGAAGAATGCTTCATAGACAGCTCATTATGGTTATGCTGCAAGTTTCCACCATGACAGCATGGATTAGACCAGCCGCCCAGGCGTTTCTCTAACACACATACATAACTCCATGGACTTACAAGCTCCCCTTTCATTTCACACCGACGACATCCATAGACAAAAGAGCATGATATCAACTAGGTACAAAGTACAAGTGCAATATTAAAAGCGTTCCCCATGACAGCATGGTTCTGCTAATCCCCAACATATAAGTGCAAGCATATACAACATAGACGACACAATGGTTCAAGTTTATTAAGGGCAAGAAAAGTAAAGTGTGTCATCAAGTTCGTGAGAGCTTTAATCACTAGTTTTCTCATAACAAGTTTAATTCGAAAGGTAGATAAAAACATAAATATACTTAGAATAGCATATGCTAATAGGTAGGTATGGTGGACTCTTTGGAATAACTTGGTTTTAGGAGTTGGATGCATGAGTGGAACTCATACTTGGTTATGGAGGCTAGCAAAATACTGGGAGCAACCAACTAAGAGAGCAATACTGGCCATGATCATGCAGAGCGACAAAACATCATTAATCAAAGCATAAAGTGATACTAAAAGTTGAAAACTAAAGGATCATAAAGGCTATGGTGACTTGGGATAGTCATAACATGGTGTGACCATGAGCCAAGTCAACCCAAATAAAGCATCAAAGGAGAATACCACAATACTATGCTTTAATATGCTAAAACAACGCATGATTCTTCAAAGGCACATTAAGAAATCTCAATTGTTTATAACAAGTCAAGCTACAACAAAGAATACTAAGCATAAAGCCAAAACAATATCAAGCATGGCAACAAAGCATAGGCCACAGTCAAAAACAAGCTCTCTTTACCACTTAAGCATGAACTTTCCTACTCTTTTCCAACCCAAACCAAACTATTTGAAAACTAAATGCATGAAAGAGGGGGTCCAACCAATTTATTCAGAAAACAAAGCAAACTAAAAACCAAAACAAAAACGTAAAAGAAGACGCTCCAAGAACAACACAACTGTGCATGAAACAATAAAAATGAAGTGTTTGGAAGAAACCTAAATTTTTTATTGATGAAGAAGGGGATGCCTTGGGCATCCCCAAGCTTTGAAGCTTGTATTTCTTTGATATTTATTGGGGTGACACGCGTGGCATCCCCAATCTTGAGCTTTAGTACATCCTTCATCTCATTACTCATTCCTTCCATACACCTGAAATTTTTCCTTCATACGAAACTTCACACAATCTTTATTAGCAACATTAGTGCACTCAAGAGAATAAGTCTTTATGTTCAGTTCCAACACCAATAAATTAAAACACAAGCTACTGTAGAACTTACCTCAAAAATCTCAATTCCCCAAAAGAACTCAAAAAGGAACCAACAAGAAGCAAATGCAAATAATGGCAGAAATCTGTCAAAACAGACCAGCAGGTAAAGACGAATTGTTTCGAAGACCTTATGTTGCTCAAATCGAAAAGTGTTGAAATAATGAAAGTTAGATAACAACCTGGGGCAGAAGCACAAAAATTCACGCCTCAAAAGGACGTATAGAGATTTTACACGATTTTTTACGGTGAAGCACAGAAATCTGTTTCGGGACAGCAACTTTCCCAATCATTACTTCTCTCTCATTAGAGGTTACTCTTGGCACAAAAAGCAAATAAAAATGATAAGGAGAGGTTATTAATGAAGTAATAACTTCCAAGACTCATCTAAAACTTTTGGGTTATCTCCCAATAAGTACTTTTCTTTAACGCCTTTAAGTTAGGCATAAGAAGCAAGAAAAAGAATCAAGTGTTCTCAAATGAAGAAGCATTAAAACCAAATTTCTTGTACTTACCTCTCTTACTTTTATTCTTAACCTTGGGGAACATATGATTGCTTGGTGGAGAAGCAAAGTGCATGGTGCCCTTTTACACATCTATTATTGCTCCAAGGAGTTTCAATAGGGATCTTCCAAGTGTGATTTGTCCTTTTCCTACACATTCAATAACAAGATAATCAGTAGAAACCATTTTCCCTAGGATCTTTGTAAACACTCCTTCATCTATTCCAATGGGTAATAATGTGGCATTATTAGTAAGAAAATTTTCCTCTCCTCCTTCAGAAAGCCCCCAAAAATTCAAAGATTCATAGATATCTTTGGGCATAAGACAAAATTCAGACATGATATCACAACGAGCATTAAAAGTTTCATTATTTATAGAAATCTTTATTGTGGGAAGCCATTTTGAGGGTTCAGAATTTATTGGAACATAGTTGTGATGCTCTCTAAGTGTATTATAGCAATCTTTCAAACTAGCAGTGCTGGTCTCAAGAGTATTCAATCTAGCAAATATGTTTATGAAGGAAGAATCGGATTTGCTAGGCAAGTTGTAAGTAAAGACCAACTTCTTTATGACATTAATAGCATCATCCTCATTACATTGGAGGAAATCTCCTCCCACTACAGCATCCAAAGCATATCTATAGCAAAGAGCGATTCCAAGGTAAAAACTGCTAAGGAACAAGCTTTGAGTCATTTTAGGTTCAGTTTTTTCATGTAGATCAGAGATTGTAGACCAAGCTTCTTTGAAACTTTCTTCAATTCCTTGTTTAAAAGTGAAAATCATTTCCTCGGGTGACATAGTAGCTGGAGCAATGCTAGACATAATGGCAACTTAAGATCGGAACTAATTTTTTTTGTGTTTTTTTGATAAAGAAAGCAAACTAGTAAAACTAATTTTTTGTGTGTTTTTGATAAAGAAACAAGCAAACAAAGCAAAAAGTAAACTAAGAAAAACAAAAATAACAAAGTAAAGAGATTGGTTATGAGGGACTCTCCTTATGCAGATGTCCTTGACTCCCCGGCAACGGCGCCAGAAAATTGGTTGCTAAGCCCAAAATATATCGAGCCCGTTGGGGAACCACAAGAGGAAGGTATGATGAGCACAGTAGCAAGTTTTCCCTCTGTTATGAAACCAGGTTTAATCGAACCAGTAGGAGCAAGGAAATACCTCAAAGGTGTTGCTAGCTGAACTTTGGCAGGGCGCACTACCGGTGCCAGCAACAACGTGGAGACCTGCACAACACAACCACAGAACTTTGCCCCCAACTTGCGATGAGGTTGTCAATCTCACCGGTTTTGCTGAAAACAAAGGATTAAACGTATCGAGTGGAAGAAAGTAATAGTTTGTAGAAAGTAAACATAAAACAGTAAACAGTTGTAGATTGATAGTAAAAGAAAGTACCGGGGTCCATAGTTCACTAGTGGTGGCTCTCCTTAAGATAGATGATATGTTGGGTGAACAAATTACAACGGGGCAATTAACAAACATCGAGAAAGCAATCATGCATATACTACTAATCTTGACTCCTTTGAGACTTGATTGGGCATTACAACATTATACATAGACCGTAATCCAACTGCATCTATGACTAATAATTCACCTTCAGGTTATCATCCGAACCCCCTCCAGTATTAAGTTGCAAGCAACGGATAATTGCATTATGCATTGCGTGTAAAGTAAACAATACGATTGTTCTATGAACAAAGGATTGTTGTTTTCTCCCTAGTAGCAACAACACATCTAGTACCTTAGAGATTTCTGTCACTTCCCCAGATTACTAGAGGCATGAACCCACTATCGAGCATAAATACTAACTCTTGGAGTTGCTAGCATCTAATTGGCCAAGATAGCTACTAACAACGGAAGCATGCAAGATCACAAATAACAAAGACATGAAAGAATCAATAATCAATCTGAAATAGCATCTCAATATCCATCGGATCCCCGCAAATACAACATGTAGGAATTACAAATAGATGATCTTGATCATGAACGAAGCTCACAAGATCTAAACATGATAGCACAAAGGAGGAGAACCAGCCATCTAGCTACTACATGGACCCGTAGTCCAGAGATGAACTACTCACACATCACACCGGAGGCTTGCATGGTGATGAAGAAGGCCTCCAGGGTGAATTCTCCCCTCCGACAGGGTGTCGAGAAGAGCTTCAGATCCGTCCCGATCTAGGTATGGAGATGACGGTGGCTACAGACTCTTTCAGATCCCGGAGGCTTGCATGTATCGGAGGCATCTTGTAGGCGAAAAAGGGAGGCCGAGGGGGTGCCTGGGCTGGCCACACCACCCCCTGGCGCGGGCCAGGCCTGGCCACGCAACCAGGTGGTGTGGCCGCCCTCTGGCCCATCTCCGTCTCGTATTCTGGCTCTGTGTGTCCCTCGGTGAAAAACTGACTTTGGCTTTTGTCCCGTCCAATTCCGAGAATATTTATTTTCTGACTTTCTTGGAACCAAAAACAGCAGAAAACAGGCAGCTGGCACTATGGCTCTTGTTAATAGGTTAGTCCAAGAAAGTGTACAGAAATTACTCCAAAGTGTGGACAAAACACAAAAAAGTAGATAAAACCAAGCATGGAACATCAAAAATTATGGATACGTTAGCAACGTATCATCCAGCAGTACAGGGCCCAGCCGCCACAGCCTAGCGCAGTAGCCCATCACCTCCCCCTGGCTTCCTTCTCCTCTCGCTAGACCATCCTGCTTGGCCCAGTACCATTTGCAAGGGAGACCAACGCTGCTACTATTTCTCTTCTCTGTCTCGCGTTCCCCTCTGTCTGACTCTGACTGCAGCGGGCAGGTGGCTGTGGCGCGCTGTCATCCTCGTCATCCCTATGTCGTGTGCGTCACTTTCCTTATCTATCAAGCAGCAACGCCTGCAAAAAACCTAGATGCCACCCCCTTTTAGCCCCCTCTTCCTCTGCAGGTACCGAGTGTCGCTGCGGCCGCATGCCATGGTCGTAGCCGCCCGCAGGGATGCGGCCTCCCACCAAGAGCGCTGCCTCGCCTCTACCTCGTCCTAGCTCGCCTGCGTCACGGAGGGAGGAGGAGGTTCCTCATGCCGCGACCGACCCCGAGACGCATGCCGCTGTCGTTCGCCATCACCACCCGTCACCTTGTCTTGCTTGCCGCCCCCCTTGCCGTCCGCTTCCTCGATGAGTTGCCATCTCGTCCTAGTTCTCCCTGGTCATTTCGTGTTGCTACTACCATCCACACGCCCCGCCGTGTCCAACAATCGTAGCAACACCGTGCCATATCGCTCACCGCGCCGCACCGCACGCACACCGCTCTACAGCGACAGCAACAGTGGTCAGGCCACCTTTGTTCCTCCTTGTTTTCCGCCTGACACAACCCATCTACGACCGTACAACCTGAACAAAAATGGTAGCCGTGGTGCCCTCTACGATTATCGTTTTTGTGGCATTGCCAAATTCCTCCCCGTTTGCTCGTAATCTTCGTCTGAAGATCGAGCCAGCTAGCCTCACTCGTAGTGCTCGGATTCAGTTTTGTTAGTAAACACAACCTCAGCCAGAACCTTTTGCTAAAAAAAATGTCCCCTTTTGCAAGCCTCACCCCGCGGTCCTCAGCTGCCCCACGTGTCAGTGCCTCTGTTGACCGCTCGCCCTGTGGCCCTTGTGCATGTAATACCTCGGACATTACACTCTAAGCACAAGCCTGGATGAGCCAAAAGTGGATAAGTGATTGTAACACGGAGGCCCAAGGCCACCCGCGTGTAGGCCCGTAGGCCACCCACGTGTAAGCCCGTCAAAGTGGAGCAGGGCACGTTACCGGCCAACCACCTTATCCACTTTCAAGAACATCGGGACAAGAGCGAGCGGCGTAAGCGACAGGTAACGCGACCACGACATACACAAATGAGTATGTATGTCTGCGACTTACAATAGTCATCAGAGTCACACCATCTAAAACAATAGAAATATATATATTCAATGCCATACGGCAAGATCCAAATGTCCTAGATATATATAATAGTGTAGGATATCTCCTCATGTATCACACAACAGAGTATCAAGCGGAAGCGGAATACAAGATCCGAGTACGGATAAGAAGCAAATCGGCATAAGATGCCACAGAACTAAGCACATCCCACCCACTGATCTTATGGATCTCCATCCCCGGAATCTCTACACCTGATAGTCATTGCCACCATCATCGGTTTCTTCGACCCAGTAGCCTTCTTGGGAGTATACATGTCCATCTAAACCAAATATTTATCGTGTGAGACCCTAGGGGTACTCAGCAAGTCTTAATGCATCTAAAGGGAACGACAAGGGGATGATGCAATTGCAGCGAAAGATAATATCTACAAAGTACTATAGAAACACACTACATATCCACCCAACCAGAGATGGACGGACACTCGTTAATTAGTAACAACAGTTATAATAGTAATATAAGTAACCATCGCTCGCCCTCCTTCTCGCTTACCAATGAGAAGGCGGAAGAACATCCCATCTGTTGGCAATTTTATTAACCATTCCATAAGTGTTGCACTATTTACTAGTCATGTCTTAGTCAAATTAAAGGTGGTACTTTAGTTATGCTTGTCTATGATCGAGAAACTATGCTCCAATTTGTCCATAATTGTGGACACGACTTTCAAAAAGATTTACCCTGTAGGGGTGCAGAAATAGCAACACACACACGATCAACCTCGGGAAGAACCAAATAAAACGCAACAAGGCCTCACGACAATGCATTCACAGAATTCATAAATTATTTTAGGGGGATACCCCACTAAGCTACCCGCAACGAAGTTGGCCGGCTCCGAGACGGAACCAGGGTTTGTGTCAATGGCTCTAAACGACCGGGAACCCGAAAGTGTGACTGAGCTTGTCGATACCACGAAAACATTTCATGTTCCAAAACAGTACAGGTGCTCCACGCGCAATCGTAAATAAAGCAGTAAAGCATGGCATAAGTGCAGGATAATAATAAAGCCCCAAACTACTTTGTGGCCTCAAGAAATAAAGTGTGAATCAAGCTCAGCCAAAGGGGGATCCATAGGGTCTCCCGTATGTGGACAGTGCGAATAGTCAAGGAACAAGAATAAAGTACTCAGGATCCTACGGGACATAAGTGAGCTTAAAGAGCCAAATAGCGGATAATGCTCACCGATGCCTCTTTCATTAGTTATGTCATTACTACTCAGATTCAGTTGTTTAGGTACCTCGTTATCCAGAGACTCGCACAAACCCTACACATGCAATGCTACGACTCGCATGGCTCAAATAACTCCTGTAGTAATGGTTCATAGGATTGGGGAACAAGCTTCGGTGGGGTTTAAAAGTAAAGGCTATGCAATACTTAGGATTCAATTTAATGCAATCGCGACTCAATGATGCAAGAGCACGATAGAACATAGGTACTATATGTATGCAAGCATGGGGAATTGCTTGCCTGGCAGCTCAATTATGAAAAAAGAAGGATTCGGATAATACTCCTGAGGCTCCTGGTATTCTCCTCGCTCAGTGTCTATCCGGATAAAACCAAACACAAAAGGGCCAAAATAAATACATTGCACACTTGTATAAAACATATGCAACAAGCAAACAAGATATTCCATGATGTGATGATGCACAATTGCATGGTATAACATAGCATGGCAAGGGTGAGGTTGGAAACAAGAAATAAGCACTTTTATT
The DNA here is from genome assembly GCA_916181665.1 of Avena sativa. Taxonomy (NCBI): domain Eukaryota; kingdom Viridiplantae; phylum Streptophyta; class Magnoliopsida; order Poales; family Poaceae; genus Avena; species Avena sativa. The sequence continues at coordinate 532,304,835 of OV702292.1, read as the reverse complement.
AATTATTAGGTTAAGTTTTACTTGCATAAGCCATTCAGGTTTTGAAGTATTTATATGATCCATACTTCAATTGATATCATGGAATGCACAGTTAGAACAGGCTCATCGTGCTGATCGATTTAGACATATTATTTGTCGAATTTGGATTTACGGAAATAAAGTTATGAATTAATTAAGAAAAAGGTCTTTATTAGCAATTAAATAATTTCGAAATTTTAAGTTGCTCGAAAATTATTTTGGATGGCATATTTAAATTCCTGGAATTTTTTTGGTCAGAAAACATATATAATATGTATTATTTGAATAAAGTGAAGACAAGATATTATTTAACATTTATGAAAACATTTGTGAATATTCCCATAGAGAATTTGAAAACAAACAAGTTTGATATTTTAGGTTTTTTCAAAATAGTTACAGAATTCATTTAAATCTCTGGTCAAAGTTTGGAATGAGTTTGACTGTTCTCAAATTATTTGAATTTGAAATGTCTGAATCGTTTATTTCTTTTGTCACCGGGTCAAACCCAGCCATTGTCACTGAGCAGCTGGCCACGGGTGTGGTTTGGGTACAGCCGCTGGCAAGTGGGCCTGTTTGCAAGAGAGCAAGGTCGGTCGGGAGTTGCCTCCGAAGAAAACGAACAGGACATCGCGAAATTAGCTAGCTTGACCCAACTTCGAAGGATGATTATGACACCCTCTGAGCTCCGAATTGGGCAAGGTTTATTTCTGAGGCGAGCTGGTACATCCAAGTCTACATGAACGTGAAGAAACTCTCTAGAGAACCACCGAGATGCACGGGAGCAAGCTGGGAGCAGAGCCTGATTTCACTGCCGAAAACTGACGGAAAACTTAACTGACGAACAGAGTTTTCTCGATCTTCTGCAGAAGAAATCGAGGGCTACAGGTGACGTATTGGGGTGTATAGATACTCGAAATGACCGGGAGAAAAATATCTACACATTGGTATGATCGGCGTGTGCTGGGGTGGATCGTGTGTCGCGCAGTCTCGTGAAGAATGAAAACAACAGGAACCTGAAGACATGTTCGGACATCGATCTTGCTATCAATATTCCAAGAGCTGTGATGGATCGTTTTGATCGTGCTAAGGCTTGTTTTAAAGAGAAAGGCGAGCTCAACAGCTTTCATTCAGGAGTCACGCGCAGAAGAGAAACACAGGGAGAGATAGGTCACCATGAACGCAAGCAGCAGCAACAAGACGGCGGCGGCGAGAGATGGCAGGGGAACATGTCTGGGATGTCGAGGAGCTCACCCTGGGTATGTGGATGAAGGTGGTACGGCTCGAGCGGCCATGTTCTGGCGCGAGGCAGAGGATGCGAAGCTCCTGGATGATTCGGTTCACGGCGGCGCTGCTCCGTCTCCAGCGAGCTCCGGCGAGGTATGCGTGTTCAGGTTGATGGAGAAGACACTACGGGAGAAGACTGATACGCTGACAGCTGGGTCATGTCGGCGTAGCCCCAAAATCCCGTCGGCGTAGGCTGCGTCGACGGCTGCCATCGGCGTAGCCCCTCTATTCGTCGGCGTAGAAAAGCCGTCGGTGTATATAGGTACGCCGGCAATATGGGTCCCACCTAGATGACTAATGGTCGTTTGGCTACGCCGATGGCTTGCCGTCGGCCTAGATTTTTCCAACTTTTTTTTAAATTCTTTTTAACATTTTTAAATTGTTTAACTCATTAATCTCACATACATATTATTAATTCTAAGTACACTTAATCTTAAGTTAAATTGCACTAGTAGTCAAACTAACCGATCGGTCACCCATCCAAACACTACTCCAACCCTAACACGCTTAACTTCTCCATTCCTTCCACATAAGCTTACGACAAAGAAATTAGAACTTATTATAAATACTATCATATCAATCTTATTAACCATTGGATGATAATGTTAGACGTCTTTATTTTTTTACATTCCATATAATTATTTAAGTAAACAACAATGAATAAGTAATGATAATCTTAAATTGAAATAAAAATAAAATAAATTTTATTTATTTTGCCTTTTTTCCATTTAAAATTGAATAATTTATATATACAAATCCGTAAATCGTAATTCGACAAATAATATATCCAAATCGATCAAAAAAATGAGAGGACTTCAAATATGACATCTCTATCATCTATTTAATTATGTATTGTAACTTTTTAATACTAGACTAACCGAAACTATGCCCCATTCATTAAACACCTCGTTTTTGGCACTCGGAAAATAGAAAATAGCTTTTTGGTTCGACGAAAAGAAAATCTTGCATTGGATCTCTGTTGAAATAGCATATTGTGAACCTAAAAATGTTTTTTGCAAAAAATCATGAGCATCAGATCATGTACATGTAGTTCAAATCTGACTCACTAATTCGACATAAATTTGTCTTTTTCACGAGGGATAGACGGAAAGCTTGGAGATATCCCGGTTGGGACATTGTCCATACAAAATGGTCTAGTATTTTTGAAAAATATGGCGGTATTATTTTTTAATTTTTATTTGGTGGTTACTTCACAAAACACGCCTTTTTTGCACTTGGAAAATGAAAAGTGGCTTTTTGTTGCAACGAAAAGGAAAACTTCCTCCTGCAACATTGTTCGTCATCCCATGATACACTTACGTACACAATATGAACACATTATCACAAACTATACCGCGATTCTTGCCATAACATTGGTCATTTGACCTGGAAGTCAGAAAACCTCGACTCAGATATGTCATTTTGTGAAGGTTTTTTGAGACTCAATCAATATACTAAGTTTGGTATTTTTTCTTACAACTATGTCACATAATATGACACCACGTGAAGGTTTTGCATTATTTCGACCGTTTTTTTAATTTTTTATGCCTGTTTCAAACTATCGTCAAACTTTCTAAATCTGCGGGCACGAAGATTCTTAGCTAGGGACTGAGCCTCGCTAAACTTGCATTGGATCTCTGATGAAATAGCATATTGTGAACCGAAAATTGATTTTTGCAAACAATTATGACCATCACATCATGTACCTGTAATTCAAATATGTCACACTTCCTACCGATTCGGCATAAATTTGTTTTTTTCACGAGGGGTGGACTGAAAGCTTTGAGATACCTCGGTTGGGACATTGTTCATTCAAGGTGGTCTAGTATTTTTGAAAAATGGGGTGGTATCATTTTAAAACTTTTATTTGGTGGTGGCTTCACAAAACACCCCATTTTTTACACTCGGAATATAAAAAATGGCTTTTTGGTAGGACAAAAAGGAAAACTTCCTTCTGCAACATTATTCCCCATCCCATGATACACATGCGTGCATAATATGGATACATTATCGCAAACTATACCGCGATTCTAGCCATAATATTGGTTATTTGACCCGAAAGCCAGAAAACCTCGATTGAGATAGGTCATTTTGTGAAGGTTTTTTGAGACACAATCAATATATCAAGTTTGGTATTTTTCCTTGCAACTATGTCACATAATATGACACCACGCAAAGGTTTTGCATTGTTTCGATCGTTTTTGAAATTATTATGTCCATTTCAAACTATCATCAAACTTTCTAAATCAGCGGACATGAAGATTCTTAGCTCGAGGCTCAGCCTCGCTAAACTTGTATTGTATCTCTGATAAAATAGCATATTATGAACCTAAAAATGATTTTTACAAAAAACCATGACCATCAGATCATGTACCTGTAGCTCAAATCTGTCACACTTCCTACCGATTCAGCATGAATTTGTATTTTTCACGAGGGATGGATGGAAATATTTGAGATATCCTGGTTGAGAAATTGTCCATTCAAGATGGTCTAGTATTTTTGCAAAATGGGGTGGTATCATTTTGAAACTTTCATTTGGTGGTTGCTTCACAAAACACCCCGTTTTTTGTACTCGGAAAATAAAAAATGGCTTTTTGGTGCAACGAAAAGGAAAACTTCCTCCTAAAACATTGTTCACCATCCCATGATACACATGCGTGCATAATGGGAACATTATAGCAAACTATACCGCGATTCAAGCCATAACATTGGTTATTTGACCTGAAAGCCAGAAAACCTCGACTGAGATAGATCATTTTGTAAAGGTTTTTTTGAGACACAATCAATATACCAAATTTGGTATTTTTTCTTGAAACTATGTCACATAATATGACACCACGTAAAGGTTTTGCATTGTTTCGACCGTTTTTGAAATTATTGTGACCGTTTCAAACTATCGTCGAACTTTCTACATGAGCGGACATGAAGATTCTTAGCTCGAGGCTCACCCTCGCTAAACTTGCATTAGATCTCTGATAAAATAGCATATTATGAACCTAAAAATGATTTTTGCAAAAAATCATGACGATCAGATCATATACCTGTAGCTCAAATCTGTCACACTTCCTACCGATTCAACATGAATTTGTCTTTTTCACGAGGGGTGGATGGAAAGCTTTGAGATACCCCGGTCGGGAAATTGTCCATTCAAGGTGGTCTAGTATTTTTGCAAAATGGGGTGGTATATTTTTGAAACTTTTATTTGGTGGTTGCTTCACAAAACACCCCATTTTTTGCACTCGGAAAATGAAAAATGGCTTTTTGGTGCAACGAAAATGAAAACTTCCTCCTGCAACATTGTTCGCCATCTCAATATACACATGTGTGCACAATATGAGCACATTATCGCAAAATATACCGCGATTCAAGCCATAACATTGGTTATTTGACCTGAAAGCCAGAAAACCTCGATTGAGATAGGTCATTTTGTGAAGGTTTTTTTGAGACACAATCAATATACTAAGTTTGGTATTTTTCCTTGCAACTATGTCACATAATATGACACCACGTGAAGGTTTTGCATTGTTTCGACCATTTTTGAATTTTTATGCCCGTTTCAAACTATCGTTAAACTTTCTAAATCGACGGACCTGAAGATTCTTAGCTCGGGAATCAGCCTCGCTAAACTTGCATTGGATCTCTGATGAAATAGCATATTGTGAACCTAAAATTATTTTGCAAAAAATCATGACCATCAGATCATGTACATGTAGTTCAAATCTGACTCACTTCCTACCGATTCGGCATTAATTTGTCTTTTTCACGAGGGGTGGACGAAAAGTTTTGAGATACCCCGGTTGGAACATTGTTCATTTAAGATTATATAGTATTTTTAAAAAATAGGGTGGTATCATTTTGAAACTTTCATTTGATGGTTGCTTCACAAAACATCCCGTTTTTTGCACCCGGAAAATAAAAAACATGTTATACGAGAGTATTTTTATTATACATATATATATTTCAACAAAAATATATAATATTTGAGTATATATAGATAGATCTTATTTTTCTGCAAATTTTGATATATTATATGTATTTTTGTGAATTTAAATGATTTAGTTATGATTTTTTAAGATTAATGTGGCAAAAAGGAAAAATAGCTACGTGTGAAATCTACGCCAACGGCTTTGCCATCGGCGCAGACTTGACATTGTTACTCTGCCGTTAGCCCAATCGCTTACGCCGACGGCCCTGTTTACATCGACGGCTGCCGTCAGCCTATTCATCCTACGCCGACGGCAAAACTGGGCCGATGGCCACACTTCCCGGCTGTCAAGCCCGTCAAGCTGCGCCGACGGCTCCGACATTTTGCCGTCGGCGTAGAATGCTACCATCAGCGTATAAAGTTATTCCTATAGTGAGAAGCAGAAGGTCCCCCGAGCTCCTGGATACTCCTTGCACACCTCCATACGCCGGCTAGATGGAGGGCTGAGACGAGTCTAGGGTTTTGGTCATGGAGACATAGAGAGGCCATAGCCTTTCTTGGGGAAGAAGAGGGGGATGGGGAGGACGAACTGGGCAGCTAGATCTCGATCTGGAGATGGATGGGGCTTGGTGGTTGAGGAGATAAGTAAGGAAGGGAGAGCACGTGGGGTAGCTTTGATAGCTTTATGCCAAAAAGGGAGGAAGATAGGCATCGGTGGTATAGAGGCCTAGTGTGGTTGACGGGTGGGGAAGGTTAGGGTTCAGGTTTGGTGTGATTAGGTGGTGGTAATAGATATATTAGATTACCTAGTTGAGATTTGAGTTTGATTCAATTTACAAGAAACACAAGATTTGAATTCAAAGCAAGCAAAACAAAATAGATTAAGATGGGAGATGGAGGGTTTTAATGTTGCATGTGACATGCATGTGCGCACTAGTGCATGCACGTCTTGACAAAAATGGTGAAAACCATTTGAATTCATGAACAGGAGTAAGAAGGTAAAAAATATAGCAATGAGACCAAGATTTAGAGAAAGGACAAAACACATGGCATTTATAGAATGGTTTGGATCAAACCCATGTATGATCATGAGTAGATGAATAGTAGGATCCATACAACTATATATGTGGGATAGAATTAAATCTAAAAACAAACGAATATGCCCACATACATGTATATGGTAGAGTGAGGATGTGATCACATGGAAGTTGATATGGACAAGTTAGTAGGTGGAATGATTTTAAACGATATGCCCTCAACTCAAATTAGACATCTAGCAATATATCAAGAAGAAAATACCATATATCAAGAGGAAATTACAAGTGATACAATATAATGTATATATGAGGGAAGAACCAAATGAAAGGGGTTTTATATGATGCTCAAATGCAATGTGGCATGGTGATATGAGCATGATATAATGATGATGCAATAAGTGATATGTAGAAAGTAGCTATATATAGACTAGGCAAATAGCATTGCAATTGTTAGACAATTGGGATGCTACAGTGCCCTTGCGGCCCCATATGTCATCTTCTGTGGGTAGAAAACAGCTGAGTAAGAAAAGTTTCTGTCATTTTCCAAATATAAAATAAAATCAAAAATTCAATAAATCTTAAATAATTCATATCATTTTATATATTCAAATCTATATTCAAATTTGACCAGAGTCAACCCTAACTAGTCAAACGTGTGACATTTTACCCCTTTTTAATATAACTTGATTTGAATATTGTTTAAAATTCATATTTTCAAATAATACAAATGATATATGTTTTATGACCAACAAAATATGAGGAATTCAAATATGCCATCCAAAATAATTTTTTAGCAATTTAAAATTTCGAAATTATTTAAATGTTAATAAATGCCTTTTCTTGATAAATCTATAACTTTAATTCCGTAGTTCCAAATTCGACAAATAATATGTCTAAATAGATCAGTGCGATGAGCCCGTTATGATTATGCATTCCATGCTATGAATTGAAGCATGCATCATACAAACATTAAATAATTAGAACTGTTTATGGGAGTAAAATATGCCTTAATAAATTAATAAAGTGATTTATTATTGTCTCCACACCTCACCCATGCTATGCTATATTATACCATGCAGTTGTGCATCATTCCATCATGGCATACCTTGTTTGATTTTTGCATATGATTTATATGATTGTGCAATGTATTTATTTTGGACCTTGTGTGTTTGGTTTTTATCCGGATAGACGCTGAGTAAGGAGAATACCAAGAGCCTCAGGAGTATTACTCGGATCCTTCCTATTCTGCAACTGAGCTTCCAAGCAAGCAATTCCCCATGCTTGAATACATATAGTACCTATGATTCTATCTTACTCTTGCATCATTGAGTCACGATTGCATTAAATTAAATCCCAAATATTGCATAGCCTTTACATTTAAACCCCACCGAAGCTTGTACCTCAATCCCATGAGCCATTACTGCAGGAGTTGTTTGAGCCATGCGAGTTGTAGAATTGCATGTGTAGGATTTGTGTGAGTCTTTGGATAACGAGGTACCCAAACAACTTATTTTGAGTAGTAATGAGATAACTAATGAAAGAGGCACCGGTGAGCATTATCTACTATTTGGTTCTTTAAGCTCACTTGTGTCTCGTAGGACCCCAAGTACTTGATTCTTGTTCCTTGACTATTCGCACTATCCATATATAGGAGACTCTATGGATCCCCCTTCGCCTGAGCTTGATTCGTACTTTATTTCTTGGGGCCACAAACTAGTTTGGGGCTTTATTACTATCATGTACTTATGTCATGCTTTACTGCTTTATTTACGATTGTGTGTGGAGCGCATGTACTGTTTAGGAACCCCATGCTACGTTTATGCTGTATCGACAAATCCAGTCACACTTTCGGTTTCCCGGTCGTTTACCGCCGTCGTCACAAACCTTGGGTCCATCTCGGAGCCAGCCAACTTCTCCCCAGAAATAATTTATGAATCCTGTGAATGCATTATCGTGAGGCCTCGTTTCGTTTTATTTGGTTCTTCCCGATGTTGATTGTGTGTGTGTTGCAATTTGTGCACTCCTGCAGGATAAATCATTCTGAAGGCCATGTCCGCGGTTTTGAACGACTTGGAGCACAGTTTCTCGATCATAGACAAGCATAACTAAAGTACCGCCTTTAATTTGACTAAGACATGACTAGTAAATTGCAACACTCATGGAATAGTTAATAAAATTACCAACGGATGTGATGTTCTTCCGCCTTCTCGTCTATAAGCGAGAAGGAGGGCGAGTGATGTTTAATTATGTTACTGTTATGACTTTTGTTCTAATTAACGAGTGTATGTCCATCTCCGGTTGAGCGGATGTGTAGCATGTCTCTATAGAACTATTTAGTTATTATCTTTCGCTGCAATTGCGTCACCCCCAAGTTGCTCCCTTTAGATGCATTAAGACTTGCTGAGTACCCCTAGGGTCTCACACGATAAATATTTGGTTCAGATAGACATGTATACTGTCAGGAAGGTTACTGGGTCGAAGAGACTAATGATGGTGGCAATGACTATCAAGTGTTGAGATTCCGGGGATGGTGATCCATGAGATCTATGGGAGGGATGTGCTTATTTTAAGGACATCTTATGCCAATTTGCTTCTTATTCATACTCGGATCTTGATTTCCGCTTCCGCTTGATACTCTAATGTGTGATGTATGAGGATGTATCCTAAACTATTATATCTATCTAGGATTTTTGGATCTTGCCGTATGGCGTTGCAATATTTCTATTTCTTTTAGATGGTCTGACTCTGATGTACTGTTGTATGTCGAGGACATACCCACTTGTGTATGTCTGATCACTTTATCTGTCGACTACGCCGCTTGTTCTAGTCATGATGTTCTTGCAAAGTGGATAGGGTGGTTGGTCGGTACCGTGCCCTGTTCCGCTCAGACGGGACCTACACGTGGGTGGCCCTTGGGCCTCCTCGGTAGGACACCTTATGCACTTTGGGTTCATTCCTGGCTTGTTACTTAGAGCATAGTGTCCGAGGTATTACAATTGGTATCAGAGCCATTCCGCCCTTTAGGGTCTCAGCCAAGATGGTCGTTGTCAGTCTAGAAAATATTTTGGTAGCTATACATATTAGGGAAAAAATAAACGTGAGAGTAAGACTGCTTCCATTTTTCTTCTTACCCACCCACCCACCCTTTTCTGGTAAGGAAGTGTAACATTTGTCTTTCCTCATCTAAAAATTCAAACTAGGATTCACATGTTTGGGGTTTCCATAGTACCATAGGATGTGTGTTAATCTCTTGTTTATTTGTTGCATCCAACCTTGTTGTCGCAATCTGCCTTTGGTTATCAATTGTTGGTACATTCCATACTGACAGGCTTATGTATAAACCGACGTGATCTATCCGACTCTTTGTTAACCGACGCAATCTTGTTAAGGGTGTTCATTCTTTAGCATGCTTTCACATAATGTGGAATTCCTAATCTCTTTCTGTTAAGTGGTTTTGCGCATCTAGTTGGTATTCTAATGCCAAAAAATACGAATTTTTTTCTTTAATATATCTATGTTTCCACACTCCTTTTCAGTCGTGTGTGATACACTATTCACCTTCCTTTGTTTTCATGTCCATGCTAACTCGATCTTTTGCTACCGGTGCATAATCTGGAGTTTCACCTCATCTTCAATTATTTTGGATTAAATGCATAACTTGCATGGATACGATGCTTGTGATTGTAATTTGGTTCTTGGTATAGCTATATGACACTTATCATGAGTGGAATATGGTCAGTGCTATCAATTTAATCCTCCAAATGATGGCAGTTATTTCTTATGATTTTGAGTTATACCGTGATCATATCTATATCTCATTCAAGTATCTTTGGCAAATCCGAAGATTTCTGAAGGCACTATGATGGATTGCCATCCATTTATCATGCTTCACATCTTTTAAACTCCATATCTGCAAGGTTCTCTTTGATACAGGAGAATCTCATCCTTTAATCTTTGATAGTCGTGCTTAAATGTATGAGTTATCATCGCTTCTTATCCAAAATCTCTTGTATTTTTAAACGGTGATCAATTCGGCTATGTGAACAAGTCAGCATATCTTCTCTCTTCCGAAGGGCCAGATAATCTATTCTTCCAATGCATGTTTTGAGCACATGTTCGTTTCTCTTGCCTCATGAACTTGGTATTCTTGGAATATCTCTATAATTCTTGGTGGTATATCTTGATGATATGCTTGCCTATTCTATATTAATGGGAGAACATGGAAGATCATCAGTGTCTCATCCTATCAAGCTTCGTGAACACCACCCATGTGCAGAGTTCTCAAAGTGTGAATTCTGACTTTTTGAAGTCACCTATCTTGGCCATGTCCTTCTGCTAAAGACATTGCTATAATTCTGGAATCATAAAGTCAATTGTTAATTCCATCCTCCAACTCCAACCAAATCCAGAGCTTTTCCTTATTTGGCAAGTTATCTTTGTCGTCCCGCTGAAGTTTTCCTCAAGACTGCTATATCTCTCTCGGGTCTTCTTCAGAAGCACAAAGAAATTCTACTGGTCTTCCACACATCAAGAAATCTTTTTAAACCCTCTCATTTTATCGTCTATCCTCAATCCACCGAATGTTGTGAAGACTTTTCAAATCCTTTGCAATTATTCTATTCAAGTTTGGTGCTATCCGTAATCTATCTTTTGAATCTTTCATGTTTCACCATGACCTTCATTCATATCTTTCTGATGGCTTCCGACACGACGAAAACATCATCATCTTCGTCTACTTTGGATCCAACAAATCATTGAATCACATCCTTGTTTCCTTACGGAGCTTCATGATTTCTGCTTGTCAAGATCTTTAGTCTAAGTTTCTGAGAGTTGGGATGCATGAATGTCCTATTCATGTACGAATAAATGCTTTGAGTGCAGGATGGAGTCATGACCATACCACTACTCGTATCATTCGCTCGTGTACATTGAACTGGTGAATCAATGCAATTTTATCATTCCACGGAAGTTAGGAGTGGCCTCTATATCTTGATACTTTCACTTCCGTCCTTGTTTTCTAGAGTGTTCTCTCAAGCACATAATCAATAATCTTTTGTTGGTGGCCTCGTCTATTTCAAGATGGAGCAAATATTTAACATGTGGTGGAAACAAATGCAAAATCTTCTTCGTCCTCTTCTTTATACCGGTGCTCGACATCGTCAAACAAGATGGGTGGAAGATATAACAAACTTTAATTTGTCAATTCTTTTCTCTTGGGAAAGCCAATTATGGTTGATTCCATCAGTCGCGAAATCTATTGCAATAACCTGATGGTTAAGGAAGGCCATTAGCACCTCTACAATAACTCCAGATATCCAATATTCAACTTCTTATCAGGATTCCACCATAAACGAGCATCACCTCCTTCTCTTGAAGATATATCTGCGCACCTCAATTGCGTGATTCTTTGGTCCTTACCGGTGCAAGAAGAATCTAATCCGAGACTTCTAACCCAAAACTTTTCTGTGGTATCAAGGAACTCTATTATTTGAAGGCAATATTGTTTTCGAACTTCATTTCTTAAATCCGAGGGAAGAGACAATGCTATTCTCATATGGCTGATACTTCTCCAAATTCATTCTTTCCTTCCGGTGAAACAAAGTATCATCTTCACGTGCATCTGTTGATCTTTAATCCTAATGATGTGTCTTTCTTTTCTTTCCTTGATACATCATCTGTTCAAATTCCTTCAAGTAGTGGTTCTATAAGTTCATTGTGTTTTTTTCAAGAGCACTAGAGCTAGGTTCATCCTATCTTTCTCATCTCACAACAATCCTTCAGGTTCTTCAAAACCCTTGTTTTGAAGAAGCAAAATGCAAGACTTGCAACAAGTCTCTATCAATTTTTGCAAGGTGCAATGGTCGCACCATTCCATTGTCCATCAACTTGGGAACACGAGGATCACCTTTGTTCCGAACACCCGCCTCTCTTTGTGTCTTTTTCTTTTTCCTAGGAATCTCGTTGCAAGATTCTTGTTTAGTAGGGGAGAGTTGTAGCATCCCAGTTGTCTAATATGCATCTGTGGTGTCCAAAATATAATGCACGCCACCACTGGGTGGTGTTGTCGATGAGCCCCGATACACTGCATCTCCTGTGGTATAATCCTCTAGGTGAAAACCTAGATCGGGATTTTGGAGCTAGATCGGACAACGGCGACATGGTGATGTTGCTACCTTCTTGGAGGCATTGTTCTTGGAGATTGGACTCGGATTTAGAATGTGAGCTGATGACACGCACCTTGTCCCTCTGTCAGAACTTGTGTGCACCAGTGTCGTATGAGCATGGTTACTTTGCATGGCATGGGTAACGGTCGGCGGAGGATCTCGTGCCGCGGAATCTTGGACACATGGAAGAACTCGATAGAGTCAGCTAGCGGTAGTATCTACTTATGGCGATAGACTAGGGTTGGGGCATTTTAGGATGGTCCGGCATTCGGGGTGCCACTGCTTGTTGATGGATTTAGGCGAGACCTATAGTCCGCAGCGTTTTCGACTCTCCAAAGTAGGCACTAGTAGGAAAACCCTTATAGCAGTCATTTCTCTAGTGGTGTCCAAAATATAATGCACACCACCACTTGCAGACAAAATAGTAACGACGTTTAAATATTCAGGAACACCACCAGTAAACCCTAATAGTGGCGTCCACATATAAATAAACGCCACAAACAGGAGGGTCCCCATACTCAGTCAGGACAAACATAATAGTGACATTAGATTCAGTTAAATTCCACCAATATGTACTCTAGTGGTGGCGTTGGATTCTGTTAAACACCAGGAGTACACACGCGATTAATTATCGATCTTTCTTCTTCTCCTCACGGACGGCCCCTCTCTCATTCACACACTTCCTCCTTTCTGCCCCCTCTCCCTTCCATCACCGCCCCGCATCAGATGTCCAGCTCTGCTCCTCGGCCACACCTGTCCTCCTCTCCCAGCACACATGACTGCGCCCGACCACGCAAGTCTGCCTCCACCCGACCGCATCCGACGACTCCGCTTGATTTTCCACCGCCGGTTGCTGCAACCTTCTCCTCCCCGAGCCACCGGTCGCTGCATCGTCCCTCTCCCCAAGTCGTCGGTCGCTGCAACCTTCCTATCTCCGAGCCTCGTCACAGACCTCGCGGTGAGCCACCCGCCACGCCTCCCCTTTTTTATAGAAATTTAGAAATTATAGATGTATATGGTAGATAATGATCTTAGAAATTCTAGATATAGATATGCTAGATCGTGTTTTAGAGATAGTCTTTAGATACTAAACTTGGGCTCAAATTCTAGATATAGGAATGTTAGATAGTGCTTTAGAGATAGTGTTTAGATACTAAACTTGGGCTCAAATTCTAGATATAGAAATGTTAGAAAGTGCTTTAGATATAATGTTTAGGTACCAAACTTGGGCTCAAATTCTAGATATAGGAATGTTAGATAGTGCTTCAGAGATAGTGTTTGGGTACTAAACTTGGGCTCAAATTCTAGATATAGGAATGTTAGATAGAGCTTTAGAGATATTGTTTGGGTACTAAACTTGGGCTGAAATTCTAGATATAGGAATGTTAGATAGTGCTTTTGAGATAGTGTTTAGGTACTAAACTTGAGCTCAAATTCTAGATACAGGAATGTTAGATAGTGCATCCTATTTGGCTCACTCCCTCCCTCCTGCAAATATGAGGCCTTTTGATCTTTGCAAGCCTTGTGATTAATTAATGAGTGCTTTATATTAGTTATGGCGGTGTGTGAGACATGCATGTATAAAATAACTACATTTTCCTTGTAGAGGACATGGCGTTGTGTCAAGTTTGTTTCATGGACTATAGCGATGATACTAAGTCAGGCTCGCTATTCAGTGTGCGTCTCATACGGGGCCAATTTGAGCGTTCATTGGTATGTATAATTTTTCCTAGAATTCATTGAATTTCATTTCCATACTATTATCATTTATTTACTTAGTTTTTTTCATGCTTAGACTATCCCATGCAATTTAAGGAGGGACTTCAATAGAATAACAGGACAAAGCATGGAGTTTGAATCTCTTGAGCAAACATATGTTGTTGACATGCGCAAAGAGCGAGCAATGACCCTCCTTGTAGGTTCTTCATGGAGAAGGTTCATTTATGAAAACCGAATCTGCTCTGGTGTGTACCTGTTTTTTGGAATGGGAGCTCCTGGTCCAAGGATCACTATTGCATATATGAACGATGAGCAGGATGAGGATGAGGGCGATGAGGATATGGGCGATGAGGATGAGGGCGGCGACGAGGATGAGGGCGATGAGGAGAAGGACGAGGATGAGAGAGATGAGGAGCAAGCAAGACCATTGGTTTATACAATTGTCACTCAAAGATGCAAGCTTACCGAGAGTGAAGAGTGCTATCTCGTCCACAAAATTCCTATAACATCCCACTTTCATCAACCCTGACTAGTTGTCCAGAATGCAAAAATCAGGGGGAACAAAAACTTTTCTTGTGTAGTGATGTAGTGTTTGCTTGCTTGTTGGTGTTTAAGCATCTGACTATGTATTAGATGATATAATCCTTGCCTCATCCTCAGTTGAAAAAGCTATTTAACAAAACTGTACAGGCTCATTTTGAAGGGTTCCGTAGCAGAAAACAAAAAAATTCTATCTACTCGAACACTAATACCAGGATCTATACTATGTAAACATAAGCAACGAAAGAGAAAGACGGTATTCATACCTTTTGAAGACCGAGGCACGCCTTACGCATGAAGGCGTATATTGATGAAGTCGAGAAGCACCTCAAGTGCGGTGCCTCCAAAGTTTGTCACACGTCCGGTGTAGGTGACGTCAACCGGACTCCGATCCAGCCGAGCAGCGGAAGAAGTAGATGCTGGATCGCTGATCACACGACGGTGGTGTGAAAGTGGAGAACTCACCCATGAGGTCCTCCCCAATATTATGGAGAAGTCCTCAATGGATGAGAGAGAGAGAGAGAGAGAATGAGAGGGAATGGGATGATTCCAAAGGGGGAGGGGAGACCCCTATATATAGTGGGAGGGGCGCACCACCCAGGGGCCAGGCGGTGTGGGACTAATCCCCACACCCGCCGTCCACCTAGGGGCAGCCGCCGGCCCTAGGTGGGCCCCACTAGTGCAGCCCACCAAGCCCAGGCCGGCTGGACCCCTCTCCCTAGGCGCCTTGCTCTATTGGGCCCCCCTTCGAGCGAGGCCCATTAGCATTAGGAAGCCTTTAATAATAAAATAAAATATATATTTAATATTAATTCTCCAATTAATATTCAAATACATATATTATCATATTCCTTTTCTCTAGAACACCTTCCGGACCCCTACTGATCTCCATCGGATGTTACTCGGAACTATTCCGGTTTCTCTCTCTCTATTTCTCCTACGATACCTCATCTACCCTAAGCGTCCCACCCTTAAGCTTGACATCCTTCAGTTCGGAAACACTCCAGACATGATCGAGACTACTCTCACATCAATGATCAACCGAGGGACCTGGATGTCCATGTGACCCCCGTGCGTTTCACGAATATAATCGCTCGAACTGTGAGATAGTCGTTTCCCGTTCCCTTTGTCATTTGATACCTAATTCATCCGAGACTTGATCTTCGGTATCCCCATACCTTAGTTCGGTCCCATTACATATGAACTTTTTTAGTTGTTCTCATGTTGTTCCATTCCGTGACCAAGTCACATGCTTTCAAGCTTCATATGCAATGCCATCGAGATGGCCACATGTATCTATCCGTTACATGGATTAGAAAAATCCTAGTCTTGATATGTACTCCTCTACGTATCCCTTTGGAAAACCTGAGTGACACCTTTTTGATCACCCTTTTATGAGATGATTCTTGATAACCATCTAAGCTTCCTCCAGAATGGTAATTTGCATTACCTCACAGTCAAAGGATCAGGTTGCGAGGTTCTCTTTGTTTTATCATCAATGGTGAACTTTGTAACTAGATCTCATTCAAGATATAACGGTTGAATGTTTGTCTATCATGTCATTCAACTAATGACATGACCTCATTGTCAATTGGCATAAATTCCCATGATCTTGAAACCCAGATCATCCTCATGACCAATGAACTAGTTTGGTAGAGGTAACTAGAGACACGGTTTGTTTGCATACCACACGTGTATTAATGTTTCGTATTAACACAGTTATAGCACGATATGAAACATATTATGAACATATAGGAGATATATCAAATAATACACTTTATTATTTGCCTCTAGGGAATAACTCCTTCAGTCTCCCACTTGCACTAGAGTACAAATAAAACTAGTTTACAATTGGCAGGAACCTAACACCAATGGAATCTCGGTGTTGTTCGTGCTTGGCTTGTAGGAGAGCTTTAGTCAACGGATTTGCCATATTCAGTTCTGTATCTACTTTGCAAATCTTGACTTCACCTTCGTCAACATTCTGCCGAATGACGTGAAATCTAAGCTTGATATGTTTGGCTACGGAATGAGTCCTTGGTTTCATTGCATTTGCAATAGCTCCCGTGTTATCACAATATAGCGTCACAGGGTCTTGCGCATTTGGAAAGACTCCTAGTTCGATGATGAAATTCCTTAGCCAAACAACTTCATTCACTGAATCAGCTGCATCAACGTATTCAGACTCCATTGAGGACTGCGCCACCACCGTCTGCTTCTTACTCTTCCAGCTTACCGCCCCACCATTCACTAGGAACACAAATCCTGTTTGAGACTTCGAGTCATCATGATCTGAGTTCCAGCTTGCATCCATGTAACCCATTACGTTTAGAGATTCATCACTTCCTCCATAGATTAGGAACATATCCTTTGTTCTTTTGAGATACTTTAGGATATTCTTTACAGCTGTCCATTGATCCGGTCCTGGATTACTTTGGTATCGGCTCATCAAACTAAGAGCCAATGCCACATCAGGTCGCGTACTTAACATTGCATACATGATAGATCCTATGGTTGAGGCATAGGGGATGTAGGACATCTTTTCTCTATCATTACCCGTTACCGGACATTGAGTCACACTCATTATGCAATTCTTCATCATTGGCACAGAGCCCTTTTTGGCATTGTCCAGTTTGAACCTCTTCAAAAAAAATCATTGTAAGTACTCTGACTTAATGCAATTAAGCGTCTTGATCTATCTCTATAGATCTTGATGCCTAATATGTATGCAGCTTCACCTAGATCCTTCATGGAAAATTGACTACTCAGATATGCTTTCACACTTCTCATAAGATCCACATTGTTTCCCATGAGTAATATGTCATCCACATATACTACTAAGAAAACAACTGAGCTCTCACTTGCTTTATTGTAAACACAGAACTCTTGTTGATTTTGGAAAAATCCAAAACTCTTGATCACTTGATCAAAACGTTGGTTCTAGCTCCAAGATGCCTGCTTCAATCCATAAATGGACCACTGAAACTTGCACACTTTTCCAGCATCCTTAGGATCAGCAAAACCTTCTGGTTGCATCATATACAACTCTTCATCAATGTGACCATTGAGAAATGCGGTCTTGACATCCATCTGCTAAATTTCATAGTCGAAATGTGCAGTAATTGCTATTAAAATCCGGATAGCCTTAAGCATCACTACAGGAGAATAAGTCTCATCGTAATCAACTCCTTAAATTTGTCAAAACCCCTATGCGACAAGTCAAGCTTTGTGAACGGTCACATTACCATTTGCATCTGTCTTTTTTCTTAAAAATCCATTTATTTTCCACGGCCTTGCGGCCTTCCAGAAGATCTACCAAGGTCCAAACTTGGTTCTCATATATGGATCCTATTTCGGATTTCATGGCTTCTAGCCATTTATTAGAGTCAGCACTATCCATAGCTTCTTTGTAGTTTGCAGGTTCTTCCTATTCATCTAGGATGACAGACATCACAAGGCTAGTGTACCAATATGGAGTGGCATGAATTCTTGTAGACCTGCGAACCTCAGGAGTTTCGATGTTGTTGATTTGATCATCATCATTCGGATCTTCCTCCATGTTGGAGAGCGGTTTCGGAACAGCTTCCGTTGTGCTACTCGGAATTTGGAGAGAAGGGTCAACAACTTCATCTAACTCAATTTTCCTTCCACTAACTCCTTTATCAAGAAACTCTTTCTCAAGAAAGGTGCCGGTTTTTGCGATAAACGTTTTGCCTTCGGCCTAGTTGTAGAAAGTATACCCAACAGTTTCCCTTGGGCATCCCACAAAGATACATTTTTTCGATTTGGGTTTGAGTTTGTCAGGCTGCAGTTTCTTGATGTAAGCCTCACAACCCCAAACTTTTAGAAATGACAACTTTGGCTCCTGGCCATACCATATCTCATATGGAGTTGTCTCCACGGATTTGGATGGTGCTTAGTTTAAAATAAAAGCAGTGGTTTCCAACGCGTATCCCCAAAAATACACAGACAAATCAGTTAAAGACATCATGGACCACACGCTATCCAATAGGGTTCGGTTACGTCGTTCCGACACACCATTACGCTGTGGTGTTCCGGCTGGTGTAAGCTGTGGGATAATCCCGCAGTCCTTCAAGTGCATGTTAAACTCATAACTCAAATACTCGCCTCCCCGATCCGATCAAAGATGCTTGATTCTCTTATTAAGTTGATTCTCTACTTCTTTCTGAAATTCCTTGAAATTTTCAAAGGCTTCAGACTTTTGCTTCATTAAGTAGATATATCCATATCTACTTAAGTCGTCAGTAAAGGTAACAAAGTAACGATAACCATTGCGTGTTGAGACGCTCATTGGTCCACATACATCCGTATGTATGATTCCCAGTAGGTCTACAACTCTCTCCATTGTCCCGGAGAATGGTGTCCTAGCCATCTTGCCCATGAGGCATGGCTCACATGTATCAAGGGATTCGAAATCCAATGATCCAAGAAGCCCTTCTGAATGAAGCTTCTTCATGTGTTTTACGCCAATGTGACCAAGACGGCAATGCCACATAAACATGGAATTATCATCATTATGCTTACAACGTTTAGCATCAACACTATGGATGTGTGTATCACAATCAAGATCAAGTAAGAATAAAACATCACACACAGGGGAATGAACATGGAAAATATCATTAATATAAATTAAATAACCATTTGTTCCTGATTTAAACAAATAATGATCTTGCAATAAGCAAGACCCACTCACAATATTCATACTCAATGCGGGTACATAGTAGCATTTATTCAAAACCAAAAATAATCCTGACGGTAGACGTAGATACAGACTGCCGATGACCATCACTTCGACTCTCGAACCATTGCTGACACGCATCATCACCTCCTCCTTCCTTAGGCGCCTTTTACTCTGCAGATCCTGCTGAGAGTTACAAATGTGAGCAATAGAACCAGTATCAAATACCCAGGTGTTACTCCTGGCGCTTGTAAGGAACACATCAATAACAAGTATATCACATATACATTTGTCCTGTGCGGCTATCTTGTCGGCTTTCTTGTCTTCAAGGTACTTGGGGCAGTTGCGTTTCCAGTGCCCATCCCCTTTGCAATAGTAGCACGTAGTGCCGGGTTTAGGCTTGGCAGTCTTAGAGGTTCTGGCAACGAACTTGCCATCCTTCTTGGGCTTCTTGCCCTTGTCTTTTCCCTTTTGCCCTGGCTTCTTAAAGTTGGTGGTCTTATTTACCATCAACACCATGTGCTCCTTCTTGATTTCTACCTCAGCAGTTTTGAGCATGGCGAACACCTCAGCAAAAGTCTTAGTCATCCCTTGCATGTTGTAGTTCATCACAAAGCTCTTATATCTAGGGGCAACGAGTGCAGCACCCTATCGATCGCGAGCTCCTCCGGGATTTTGCAATCCAGGGCGTTCAAATGCTTAATGTAGCCAGACATTTTGACTACATGCTCACTGATACTATTGTGCTCTTCCATTTTAGCAGAGAAGAAGAGCTCGGAAGCATCATACCTCTATGCACGAGCCTGTGGAGCAA
The DNA here is from genome assembly GCA_916181665.1 of Avena sativa. Lineage (NCBI taxonomy): Eukaryota > Viridiplantae > Streptophyta > Magnoliopsida > Poales > Poaceae > Avena > Avena sativa. The sequence goes on along the minus strand of OV702292.1, from coordinate 532,284,635 downwards.
AGACAGCCTTGAGATCCTCAATGATCTCAAAAGCATTCATCTTCTCAAAATGCTTTTGAAGCTCCGGCTCCATGGAATAGAGCATTCCACTATGGATGAGGGAGAAATTGTCCGCCTTGGACTGCCAGACATTCTTTTCGTCCTAGGAGGCGGAATCTACAAGCTTAGCCGGAAGCTCAGCCTCGATGACATAAGTCAACTTGTAGGGGACTAGGAGGATCCTAAGATTGCGGAACCATGCGGTGAAGTTGGTTCTATCAGTTTTTAGCTTGTCCTTCTCGAGGAAAGTGCTAAGGTTGAAGGTGGGTGGGCGAGAATCTACAATGGATTTGCAAAGTGTTCAGACCATATTCATAATAATGAGTTCAAGTTTTAATTATACCATCGTACTTAAAACAAAAGAACTCCCACTCAAACGAACATCCCTCCACTCGTTTAGTGATCACATGATCCCAATCCCCTGCACCTCCCCCGATCATCACGGCCATCAGTGCAGTATCAAAGGTGGACATTCCCTAATGTCAATCACATCAGCCATGTGATTCATGCTTGACCTTTTGGTCTCCTGTATTCCGAGGCCATGTCTCTATAACATGCTAGGCTCGCTAGTTCTAACTTTTGTGTATTCACAGTGCAACATGGCTTACACTCACTATATGCGAACGTACATATGTCTGACACCCGCTCATCAGGGCCTGCCTCATACCGAAGAACTTTCTTGGTGCTGCACACACAAGGGGAATACGATTAACTGGAATACTGTGAGGGATTATCTTATTATGCTACCGTCGAATATATAATTATACTAGCACAATAAGTAATACTTCATAAAGTAAAGTGTTATTACATGGTTATAGCATCTTGATCATCATCAATAGCTTCAACGAAAGTTTCGCAAAATCGTCATTGCCATGTCTTAACACATGCCCCTATGCAATAATAAATATAGACGCCCCTATATTATCTATTGCAAGTTTTACGTGGCTTTAGGGCTTTCGCGGTAGAACCCCTTCCCACCTACGAACGTGGAGCCACAACATGGATTCAATGATTGTTGTTCTTCTTCCCTTTTCAGGACCCTCCAATGTTGATGCCATATGAACTACTATAGAGAGACAGACACCCCGTAAGCCACTTTGATTTGTGGACTAGTCTCGTGAATCACCACGTGAGGTCGGTTGGGGGCCGCTTCATCAAAAAGTGCCGTGATATGAACAACATAAAAGAGGGTAGCAACTCGAGAATCAGTGCCAACATATTGCTATGTGTTCTATCCATACGACATGTCTACCCATAGACCCGCTCTGATACCACTGAAGGGTTCCGTAGTAGAAAACAAAAAAATTCTATCTACTCGAACACTAATACCAGGATCTATACTATGTAGACATAAGCAAAGGAAGAGAAAGATGGTATTCATACCTTTTGAAGACCAAGGCATGATACGTTGCAAACGTATCTATAATTTTTGAAGTTCCATGGTTGTTTTATATCTACTTTCTTATGTTTTGTCCACACTTTGGAGTATTTTTTTACACTTTTCTGGAACTAACCTATTAACAGGATGACATAGTACCAGTTGCCTGTTTTCTGCTGTTTTTGGTTCCGGAAAAGCCAGAAAATGAATATTCTCGGAATTGGACGGGACAAAAGCCAAAGTCAATATTTCACCGAGGGGGACACGTGTTGGAAATATGCCCTAGAGACAAATAGTAGTAAGGACTATTATCATATTTCATATAGTTTATGATTAAGTTTTATGTCATGCTATAACTGTATTGAGTGGAAACATCAATACACCTGTGATATATAAACAACCAGGGGTTCCCAGTGAAACTCTAGTCACTGGTTCATTGGTCAACAGATGATCATGTTTCCTGATCATGTGGCATTTATGCCAGTTGGAAATGGATTCAACTCATTCGGAGAATGAGATGATGAACCAATACCCAACCTAAACATCGTGACCCGATCATGTCATGAAGTTCAAGTTATGATGATTAGAAATGGATCCTCGTAGACTATTCCTTAGACCGTGAGGCTATATCAATCACTGTCTCCCGAGAGTGCTTAGATAGCATCAAGCGCCACTTGGTAATACAGTGATTATAAAGGTGTGTTCAGGTACTCGGAGGAAACCGTAGAGGCAATATATGTCAAGAGAGGGATTTGTCCATCCATGTGACGGGAAGATACTCAAGGGCCCACTCGGAGAGGTTATATCCAATAGCTGCGCAGCGTGTGATTTGATCACAGGGATATCACTTGTCGGAACGAGTCAAGTAGCATTGTTCGGTAACGAGATTGAACACGACATGGTGATGTCATTGATCAGATCTTGGGCAATGCAAGTATCGCGAGACAAAGGGAATAAGACACGACTGTCCCGGTTCAAACAACAAAAGATCTTCGTGGAATGCACATGGGTCACATGGCCATCCAGGTCCCTCAGTCGATCATTGGTACGGGAGTGTCCTGACCATGTCTGGAGTGTTCCTGAACCGTGGGGTATCACACTTAAGGGCTTGATGATGCTTAGAGACTGTTTATAGGATCGGTAGAATCGCCGAAGAATGGTAGAGAGAAAACTGGAAGGGTTTCGGTAAGTCCGGAGGATGTCCGGAGTGGAGGTGGAAGTGTTCCATAACCATGGAGGTTGAATAATATGTGAATGAATGTTAAATATTGATTTAATCATTTATTCATAATTATTTAATAAAGAGAAAATCAATTTAAAAGGTCAAAAGGCTTAATGGGCCAATTCCTAGACGGGAGAGGGCCCATTAGGGAAAGGAGAGAGGGAGAAGGGACAAAGGGGTGGCCGGCTGGGCCTAGCCCGCCGCACGGGGCCCACTTGGGCCGACCGGCGGCTACCCCTCCCCTCCTCTCCTTTAGTCCCACCCCGGAACTTTGAGGGAGGTAGTACCTCCCCTCCCCCTATATATAGTGGGGGTATTTCGCCAGATAAATACACCCAATAATCAATAAAGGTCTTCTCACTTTTGGGAGGACCTCTAATTGATATTTTCTCTCTCTCCCTCTCTCTCTCGTGATCATGGTCCCAAGTTCGTACTGCGCGAACGAGAGACATCTTCACCGCGGAGCGCCATCGCGCTGCGGGATTCGAATCCAGGAGCTCTACTTCCGCAACTGCTACTAGATCGAGGAAGCGGGAGTCATCGTCAGGCACCGGACGTGTGTAACTCCCCGCGAGGTGTCGCACTTGAGGCACTCAAGTCGTTGGAGCCAAGGAAGCACGAGGACTTCATCACGATCTTGAGGTTGGCTTCGGCTCGTCTACATCAACCATGCTCTCCTGAGCGTTGACAACGCTTTTCGGTCTTCAAGGGTAAGTTCGTGAAAAGCCCCTCCTGTTACTGTATTACTAATAGATAGGTCCTGCCAACATCAGGGGTTCAGGGGCGTAGGGTAAAATTTATTGTTTTCATATGCAGAAACCCAACAGTGGTATCAGAGCTAGGTCTATGCGTAGTAATGCTAGTACGGGTAGAACACACGAGATGTAGCGTGTGGGCGTTGATCTTTTAATTGTTACCTGATACGTTGCAAACGTATCTATAATTTTTGATGTTCCATGCTTGTTTTATATCTACTTTCTTATGTTTTGTCCACACTTTGGAGTATTTTTATACACTTTCTTGGACTAACCTATTAACAAGATGCCATAGTGCCAGTTGCCTGTTTTCTGCTGTTTTTGGTTCCACAAAATTCAGAAAATCAATATTCTCGAAATTGTTCCGGACAAAAGACAAAGTCGATATTTTACCGGAAGACTCACAGAGCCAGAAGATGAGACAGAGAGGGGCCACAGGGTGGCCACACCACCCCTAGGCGCGGGTCCCCCTGGCCACGCCAGGGCATGGTGTGCCCCCCCTGGCCGCCCATCGACCTTCCCTCTTCGCCTATAAGATGCCTCCCGATGCAAAAACCCTAAATCGTCAAGCCTCCAGCCACGAAAAGTTCCGTAGCGCCGCCGCCACCGAAGGGGAGATTCGGGGGACAGAAAGTCTCTACTCCAGCACCCTGCCGGGACGGGGAAGTGCCCCTGGAGCCATCTCCATCGATCTCCACCACCATCTCCATCACCGTTGCTGATTCCCATGATAAGGAGGGAGTAGTTCTTCCTCGAGGCTAAGGGTTCTACCGGTAGCTATGTGTTCATCTCTCTCTCTATGAATGATCATATTGTGATCATGAGATTTGTAATCAAGTAGATCTACCTTGCTACTCAAGTGCTTTAATAGATCTCTTCTCTCCCCATGTGTGTGAAAGTGACAGCGTGCACACCATGGTGGCACTTAGGCTAGAGATTACAAATACTTGTTATGAGTTATATTTGGAGTTGGATGTCTCTATGAAATTGTGGTGTTTGTTGGAACCATCTAGATCTCAAGGTGACAGTGTGGGGTTATCTAGTTGGGGAAAGCGAACTTTGAGGTGTGCTATTATAGCCCTACCATGGATTAGAGTGTCCAACCAGAGAGTAGTTCAGAGTAGTATCATGAAGAGAAGATATTTATATGAGAGTGTTCACTAGCGAAAGTATGATCCCTAGACGTTGTTTCTAAACATTGAAACACCATTTGCAATTAGATTTGCTACATGTTTGCTTGCTTCCATATTTATTTCAGATTGCCTTTAGTATGTTCCACGCCATCAAGCTATTTTCTAGCACCGTTACCACTTATAATTATCCATACCACTTGTATTTCACTATATCTTCGCCGAACTAGTGCACCTATACACCTGACAAGTGTATTGGGTGTGTTGGGGACACAAGAGACTTCTTGTATCTTGATTGCAGGGTTGCTTGAGAGGGATACCTTTGACCACTTCCTCCCTGAGTTCGATAAACCTTGGGTAATCCACTTAAGGGAAAACTTGCTGCTGTTCGACAAATCTCTGCACTTGGAGGCCCAACAACTGTCTACAAGAATAGAAGTGCGTAGACATCATTACCCTCCCACGTTTACTTGTGTATACCGCAGTAATGCTTGATGAAGCGGCCCCCAACCGACTTTACGCGTTCATTCGCGAGACTAGTCCGCGCTTGACATACGGCTTGTACCGTATAAAGTGGCTTAGGGGGGGTGTCTGTCTCTCTCGCATTAGTTGGTATACCATTTGCAACGGAGGGCCCCGAAAGGGGTGTAGTAGAGACAACTACTTGATCAGCGTTGTGCTAAAAGTTCGTAGGTAAGAACGGTTCTTGTCTGAAAGCCCATTCAGCCACGTAAAACATGCAAAGATAAAGTAGAGGCATCTAACTTTGTTTTGCAGGGGGGCATTGCTTTGTGATATGGTTGTGGCAAAGGTAAAGTGATTACCTTATGTTACGTAGTAGTAGATAGTCATGGAGGTGACGGACTACCACGCCGGAATGACATCGGTACCCTGGTGTCTACGGCGCCGGAACCCTGGCGCCGGAATCTGGTGACGACGGATGGAGATCACGACGTGAAGGACCATATCACATCGCATTTACATTCAATGTTATTGTTTGTATATCTTATTGTGTGCTAGTATTAGATACTCGGCGGTAGCCTAATAAGATGATCCCTGTTAAAATTACCAACGATTGTGTTCCCCCTTAGTGTGCACCACCAAGAAAGTTCTTCGGTATGAGGCGATCCATGGTACAGGCATGGGTGTTAGACATATCTATGTTCGCATACAGTGGGTGTAAGCCATGTTGCACAGCGAATACACTAAGGTTGAGTTGGTGATCCTAGCATGTCCATACATGTCCTCGGAACACGGATGGTCGAAAGATCGAGCACGAGTTGCATGAATGATGTGACCGATATTTAGCGTCCACCCTTGAACCCACATTGATGGCCGTGACGATCGGGGGAGATGTGGCTGATAGGGGTCGTGTTATCACTAGGAACCCTTATGGGGATAGGTGTTTCTGACTGGCGTTATTATTAACTCATTTAATTATAAACTTAGTCTAAATTCCTTTTGCAATTATAAATGTAGAAAATGGTTCTCCCCGAGATTACCTTCCCTATTGATGATTGGTTAAAAGGAGAAAAGCTCAAGTTAGATGGATCCAACTTCTCTGCATGGGTCATGTGCCTTTTAGATCTCCTCGGTGAGAACAAAGTGGTTGACTACATGATCTACGAGATGTACTTGGAGCCACCCTATTCTCATGAGACCCAGGAGCAGCGGGATCTCCGCTGCCGTCGTCGTGTGATGGCCACGTTCATATCAGTGACGATGCGCCTCGGGATGGAGGATGGGCTATGGCCAATGGTGGGAAGTCTTAATCCCTAAATGGTTATGGCACATCTGAGATCGCATTTCGTGGAACAAGTGTGCATGTGGGAGTATGAGCTGATGGGAGACTTCCTCTCCATAAAGATGGAGGAGGGCTCCTCACTGGACGATCACTTGTTGAGCATGTACGATGCATACATGAGTCTGGCATACTACCTGGATAACTGGTTCGCAAGCTCTTTTGCAATGGGAGTTGTGCTACATTCTCTACCACCAAGCTTCCAAGCACAAGTCAGGATTTGCATTATGAGAGGCGACGCGGAAACACTGGATTTCCACGAGTTCATGTCACATTTCAGATATGTGGTGGTTGAACCCGATGTCACTGGGGTCATCAATGACAAAGGTATATATTTGATATACAATTTTATAAATGTTATAATCTTGCAAACACATTTGCAGTGTTAAGTATATTTGGTACTTGTTCTGTTTTGCTGAAAACAGGTCCTTCTGCATGAGAGGTGCTTGCTGGAGAGGAGGTGACGTTGCGTGTTGATGGCGAGCATGATGATGATGGCCGACGACACTCTCCCTCGACATTTATCATTTAGTTTATGTTTAGGATGATTATTGTAATCAAAATATTATGAACTTCTTTAGTGTGTCTCACACTGACGAGGGTTTAACTCGTCAATGCCCATTGTTATGGACTTGGGTTTTGGAGAAGGAGGGAGCGCGGGAGACATCTATCGGCTAGCAAACAAGCACACAGGGGACAAAGGATTTACCCAGGTTCAGGCCTCGTAGAGGTCCCTACTCCTGCTTGTCTGCTCGTGGAATTATTGAGGGAGTCGAAAGTTACAACGGTGCGCAGATGCAATCTGGCGAGGGTTTGTGGAATCTAGGGTTGCGTGTGTCCTCCTCGCTGCCCCCTCCTAGCCCTTATATAGATAGGCTAGGTCTCGGGTAGCATGTCGAGTCGGTTACAAGTTAGGGTTTTCCCCTTCAAACTTTCTATCTTTAGCTTCTTCTTGTCCTTCAAGCAATCGAGAGTCCACAGGTTACTCGATTCCTTTCATCTGGGCCTTGGCGACACCGTGGGCCTGTACGTATTTGGACCGTATATACCAAGCTCGAGTACCTGTAGGGTATACCCATGTCAGTAGCCCCCGAGTGTCCAGTGGAATCGCAGATTCGACTGGGGACTTTTGAAGCCTTCGAATGCCTAAATGAGTACATTTTGATTGCTTTTATTCGTGTCATAGGGATTGTTGATATACGTGCCTGATATAACCGAAGTATCGGTATCAGTTAACCACCTTAGGGTGAAACAACACAATCTACTCAAATTCGAGTCCCCGGACTCGAATCCGGAAAAGTGCTGGTGTAATTCGACTCAGGCCGCGGAGGTCTTACAGAAGTCGAATTCTAGTTATATGGGTGTGAGCACTTGACGCGTCCGTCAAGGCATGTTCATCGTGCCTGTAGGCACGGATATGTTTCTGGTAGTGCGCAGTTAAATGCGTTGCCAGGCCTTATTCAGGTCTTACCTTCACGCCGTAGGTGCGGCATCCGAATTTTATCATCGGGGAGACGATTCGGGTCACCCAGGAGACACAGTCTCTTTGTAGGGGGAAATTATGAGGCGGTGTCGCCATGAGTTTCGAGTGTGGATGTTATCAACACACAGTTTTTTGTACAAATAATCATAGGGTGCGCGACCAGTGCTCCCTATGGGAGTAGCCCCCGAGTGCCTGGTTGAGTCGAAGACTCGGGCAGGGGCTAAAGAACTTTTGCGACTGCTATCGTCTTTTGCTTGCTTGTTTCAGTCGATGACTCAGGCAGGTACTAAAACACTTTTGCGACTGCTGTCGTCGTTTGCCTGCTTGTTTCAGTCGAATTTGTTTCCGGTGCTCCCTATGGGAGTAACCCATGCCCATAATCGAACTGTGTTTCGAGTGGTTGGGTTTGCTTTTGTGATTGTCCATGTTCCTGCAACAAGAAAAATAAAAGTCGTAGGGTGCGCGGCCAGCGCTCCCTATGGGAGTAGCCCCCGAGTGCTTGGTGGAGTCGAAGACTCCAGCAAGGACTAAAAATAGTCGAAGTTTTCCACTGTGTAGCCTTGGTGATGTTAGTGCTGACGCTTGTATGACCTTAGTTGCCCGCGTGAGCGATTTTGACGGGACGTGACGAGCGGTGGGTCCTACTTTCTGACTTTGATTTGACTAGGCGTGCGTAATCTTATTTTTAACTGTGCCTCCTCGATTTCCGCGCGTAATGGTAGAAGTGGGGGGATGGTTCGTGCTTCCTCTTCTCCACGCGTCCAACGCGATGCGTGCCACGCGTCCAATAGGGTTTTTGTCAGCCGTTGGATTGCATCTCCCAGGGGTTAAGTAGCGGTGCTGCGGCGGTAATTTCCCATCTGCGCTCTTTCTTCCTTGCTGCCATCCCCATTGCTGCTGCTTTTCTGCTTTCCCCTGCGCCCATCTTCATCATCTATCCCCAAATTCGCTCCTCCACATCACTTGTTTCATCACTCTCTGCGAGTGTTAGCTCGGAATCGAGCCACACTTTGGTCTTTTCAAGCGCATCTTTAAATTGAAGCGTCAGTCCACATCTGGCTCTTTAGTTTATGATGTAGGTGGTTGCGGAATCCACGTCGACCCATCCGCCACCTACTTCGACATCAAGCTTACCAAGTCCATCCAGGGATGGAGGGACAAATGGTTCTATGTTCACGACCAGAAGGCCAAGGACGAGCACTTTGGACTCGCGCCTTTCGATCCCGCGACTCCCTGCAAGAAGATGCGTTCTTGGAAGAACGTGATCATGCCTTCCAAACTCACGGAGACAGACGTGCTATATCAGCGCGTCTGCGACCTTGAGAGTCGCATAGGCGCAGAAGAGGGAGGTTGCGCCCTTGTCAGGACTTGGCTGCATCGTCGCATCCAGCCTCTCCAGGCCAGGGTCCATCCCATGTTTCAATGGGGTGGTGCTGATGATGCCACTCGCGTGTCTGCTGATGGCATGTCCGCGAGTGAGGTAGATAAGAGGGTGTGACTGGTCACGAAGTACACCCTCAAGGATGTGCTTCCGAACGAGCTAGTCGTTCCTCCTTTCGATGCTTCGAATCCTCCTCCTGAGGAACAGTTGCGCTACGTAGTAGCTTATTTTCTCGATTGCGTTTTCTGTTGCTTACCTGTTATGTTTGCTGATTTTTACTGTTTGTATGCAAGAGTGGGCGGTGTCGCCTTGTATGCCTCCCCTCCCTTAGGGGATTATTCCTCGTGAAGCTTTGGAAGAGGACGAGTCTGAGTCGATTGTCCCTTCTGATGTGGAAGAGGAAGCCCCCGAGTCCGAGAGCCCGGATACTCGCAAGCATTCGCGTAGCGCGGATTCCGACGCGTCGACTCCTTCAACTCCAGGAGGCGCGGCTGTTAGCGCGGAGTCGCCAATTCCAGCTGTTCCTGTGAGGGCTGTGGCACCGTCTTCTCGCAAGAAGATGCGATTGCCCAAGGAGTCTTTGTCAGAATCAACGGCTGCCACGTTTGATCTTGACAACTTTAACTGGTAAGTTTGCTAGGTTATTCATTCTTTTCTGTTTTCTTCTTGTTGGTTTTTGCCCTGGAGTTTGCCCTTTTCTCAATGTGGATTTTGTCTTGCAATCAAGAGGCGTCATCATCTTCTGGTGACGTCGAATTTTTGAAGGAATCGGGAGTCGTGACTTCAAGGGCCAAGGTAGAGGTCGAGCGTCCTCCTTCTCCGGCGACGGCCCACTCCGGGCACAATTCTTCGAGCTCTCCTCACGTAGGGGAGCATCGAGTATTTGCTCGGATGACGGTTCAACAAACTTCTTCGGAGTCGCTTGAGGACCATGTAAGTATAGATTTCCTTCTTTTTTAATGTGGTAGTCAACGCCTTCTGCTGCCCTCTGCTGACTCCATGTTTTGTGCGACAGCTCCTTGTAAAGGAAGCCACGCAGGTGGCGAAGCAGGTGATGGCGATGGGTCGCCAGCATGCGATGCTGGAGACGCGCCACTGCGTGGTCGAGAGTGAGTGTTCTATACTTATTCTTTTCGTCTTCTCTCTGTTTTGGTATAATCGACTGACAGCCAATTATTGACTGCCATGTAGCCGAGCATAACACTTTACTGCGCGATGTCGCCACGTTGGAGAAGACACTAGCCACAGCTGTGAAGGGGCACGACGAGGCAATCGCGGCTCGTGATGATGCCCAGAAGCGCGAAGAGGATCTGCGCGCCTCCTTTGCAGCCAGGGAGAAGTTGTTCGAAGAGCAACTGTTCTCAGTCGCCAAGGCCCTCTCAGGTACCTTTACTGGTAGATATTTTATTGATGTTCTTCTCTGCATCTGTAGTGTCAGTGGCACTAGAAGTTTGATCCATGTGTGTATTTTGGTGTAGATGCTGGCGGCTTGAGTTTTGATCCACAATCCCTTTGTCGCGATGACGCTCTGGCGGGCGCGGTATCTGTGGTCGAGGATCGTAGCGCCACTGTCCAAAATACGTTGTCCAAGGCCAAGGCCACCCTGAGTCGCCTCCGGGAGGAGTTGATGCCAAAGGCGGAGCTGGTCGACAATGTGGAAGAGCTGGTGGAGTCGCTCGCTGGGGGTGTGCCTGCCACGTAAAAGAACTCCCTCCGCGCAGCTGGCGCGACCATGTCGCTTGCCATGGTGCAAGCCCACGGAGTCGAAGTAGATCCTTCTGCGGTGTCAAAGACGATGCCTCTTGGCGTGCATGGTCAGCAGGTAGTATTCGCTCCCTTTGCGACTGCCTGTGCCAAATATGGCCATTCCTTGATAAACATTGTTGCCAAGTATTCGGAGGAGCTCAATCGTGCGAAGAAGGCGGCAAAAACTTCGGCCTCAGGGGCCAACGGAAAGTCAGTGGCATCTGATACTGCCACGGACTTGATGAAGCCCTCGAGGTCATCAAAGTTGAAGAAGCCAGTTGCTTCGTAGTTAGTTTCTTGTAATAGTTGATGAATTTCTCTTTTGATTGGAGAACATGCCTATTGGCGAATGTGTTTGTATATACTTTTATGCTGATCCTGAATGCATCTGTTACTTTTGACTTTTGAGTTGGTCGCCTTATTTGCCTCTGGCTTGATTTTTGGTAGGGTACATCAAGTGGTCCTGTGGGGGGAACCCCGGACTCGCCATCTCTTGAGGATACAATGGCACCACCACGCTCCAGGGTAGAGGAGTTGTCCTTGCTTTCGCGACTTCGTGATCGCGTTAAGCAACTGGAGTGTGAGTTGCCCGTGATCCGCGGTAGCGCGGACGTGTGGAAGTCAAAGACTGAAAAAGCCGCCGCCCGCGAACAATATCTGCTTGGCGAGGTGACGCAGCTGGGCGACCAGTTTAAGTGTTAGTTTGCTCATCCTCGTCTTTTCCTTTGTAGTTAATCGCAATGGTACGTTGTACTCATGCTGTTGATGCTGCTTCGTGTAGTTGTTAGCGCACGCCATCCGCAGGAGGAGAGGGATAGGATTGCCATCCGCCTTCATGATCTCACCCAAGAGCAACTTCAGGAGAGTGGATACTTCTGGGTAGATCATGATCGTGCGACTGCATTGGCGACCCTGCAGGATCGCGCCTCGCGAGTGCTGCTCTTTCTGAAGAAGTCGCAGTCGTGTTTGAAGAACATCTATTAGGCGATGTTCCCGCTGGATGATACTCCATCAAGCCTACTGGCTCTCCTGACCAAATTTCAAGATATGTCCGCGGTTTGTGAGTGCGTGAGGCAGCAGTTGGTGGCTGGTGCCAAGGCTGGCCTCTCCATGGTGCGTTTGCACAGGCCTGGTGTGGATGTCGCCTCCATTGCCTCTGGGCCACCGGTGCCACCAGCAGGATCTTCCTGGAACATGGTGCCGCACTATCAGACGGTGGACCGTCTAGCCGAGGAGGTCGTCGACTTCTTCGAGGAACAGATTAATGTTCTTCTGTTGCAAGGGTAGCCAAATATGTATCCTGCACATAAGTGTACTAGTGTTGTAAAGCTCATATACATTTGTAGATAATATACTGTTGAATGTGTACAAATAGCTTTAAGCGGGGGGTGCGTTGCACTTATGCGAGTCCTTTTCGTTAGCCTGGCCATCTTTGTATCGTTCCTTTGTCAACTTGTCAAGTGCATTGCAGCTAGGTTGAGTTTGTGTTAAGAAGTTCGATTGATGTGCCAGCTACTCAGGATGTCGCATTATTGTTCGAAGAACATATGTGTATAGGGTGGCGTAGCCCCCGAGTATGAAAATTGACAAATTAAAGGAGAACACAGAGTTTTGGGGCACTTAGCTTTTATTTATTCGAAGAACAGTGCGAAGTACAATGTGCGGCTAAGTAGGCTTGGCTGAATAGCCTTATTTGCGATGTAAAAAGTAAAACTACTAGGGGTAGAAGTGTCGCAGTTGTGCAACGTTCCAAGGGTTGGAGTATGTGACTCCTGTCTCTAGATCTTTAAGGCGATAGGCGCCCCCTGGGATTACTTTTGTAATCACGTACGGTCCTTCCCAAGGGGACTCGAGCTTGAGATGCCCTTGCTGCTTCAGTCGCAGGACCAAGTCACCTTTGACGAAGGATTTGGGGTGAAGCCTTCTACTATGGTAGTTGCGCAGGTTCTGCTGGTAGATCGTGAATCTTTCTACAGCGATTTCTCTTGCTTCGTCAAGGAGGTCGACGGAGTCTTCGAGTGCGAGGGATGACTCCTGCTCGCTGTAGGCGACTACGCGTGGCGCTTTGTACCATACCTCGGCGGGTAGTATTGCCTCTGCTCCGTGTACCATAAAGAATGACGTGTAGCCGGTGGCACTGTTTGGAGTTGTACGCAGGCTCCAGAGTACGGATTGCAGTTCGTCTGGCCAGCAGCCCGCGGCTTGTTCGAGTGGTCGGAGGAATCGCTTCTTGATGCCGCTACAGACGAGCCCGTTTGCCTTTTCCACCTGACCGTTGGTCTGTGGGTGTGCTACTGAGGCGTAGCTGATGTTGATCCCCAAGTTCTCGCAGAATTCTTGGAACTCCTTGGATGTGAAGTTCGTTCCGTTGTCGGTGATGATGCTGTGTGGCACGCCGAAGCGGTAGACGATGGACTCGAAGAACTTGACTGCACTGTGCCCTGATTGCTTGGTCACCGGCATGGCCTCAATCCACTTGGTGAATATGTCGACTGCGACCAAGAGGTAGACGTAGCCTCCTTGCGAGGACCTTGGAAGTTTTCCAACCATGTCGAGTCCCCACTAGGCGAAGGGCCAGGCCAATGGAATAGGCCGTAGTTCTGCGCCTGGTGCATGTGGCTTGTCCGCGAATCGTTGGCAAGCATTGCATTTTTGGACAATGTCCTTGGCATCGCGCATGGCCGTGGGCCAGTAAAATCCAGCGAGTAGAGCTTTGGCGACGAGGGCGCGACTGCCTGCATGGTGCCCGTAGGTCCCTTCATGGATGTCGAGGAGAATTGCTCTTCCATCAGCCATGGAGACACATCGTTGTAGCACTCCTGTGATGCTGTGTTTGTATAGTTCGTCGTTGATAACGGCGAATGCCTTGGAGCGTCGCGCGATGTGTCGTGTGTCTGTCGGGTCGTCCGGTAGGCGCTTACTGAGGAGGTACGTAATGTATGGCTGCGTCCAGGATTGTTCGATCATCATGACGCTTATTGGCCCTTCGAGTCCTGTGTCTAGCTCCAAGTCATTGAGTGCCATTGGCTCATTGGGTGGCGTAGCCCCCGAGTCCATTGCTGCGCTTGTTTTCTTCTCTGTGGCCTTTGGCTTGATGGAGCGTTCACAGATGCGCTCGAGAAATACACCCGGTAGTATGGGGGCGCAGGTAGAGCCTATGTTTGGGAGTGCATCCGCCTCCTCGTTGCTTTCGCGACCTACGTGTCGCATCTCGCAACCATCGAAGTCCCCTTCGAGTGTATCGTAGAGGTCACGGTACGCGATCATGTTGTCGTTCAGTGCGTCGCACTCGTGCATTGTTTGGTTGACGACCAGCTTGGAGTCGCCGTATATGATGAGCCTTTTTGCGCCGCAGGCTTTTGCCATCCTCATACCGTGCAACAGGGCCTCGTATTCAGCTTCGTTGTTTGAGGCTGTGAACTGCATTCGCAGGATGTATTTCAGCTTGTCTCCTTGAGGTGATGTTAGTATGACACCTGCTCCTGCTCCATCTTTCCGTTTGGATCCATCGAAGTGCATGGTCCAGAGGTAGGACATATCTGGCTTGTCTAGGAGTTGATTTTCCATCCAATGCACGAGGAAGTCAGGGAGAATTTGCGACTTGATTGCGTTGCGCTTTTCGTATGTGATGTCTCGTGGAGATAGTTCGATTCCCCAAAGCGCGACTCGTCCCGTGGCATCGGGGTTATTGAGGATATGTCCCAATGGGGAGTCGTTGACTACCACGATTGGGTGTTCCTGGAAGTAATGGCGCAGTCGCCGGCGGTCATGAAGACGTCGTACGCCAGCTTCTGGTAGTGCGGGTACTGCTGTTTTGTTGGCGTGAGGACCTCGCTGAGGTAGTATACCGGGCGTTGTACGCCATGGACCTTGTTTTCCTCTGCCCGTTCGATGACAAGCACTATACTAACCACTTGGTTGGTAGCGGAGATGTACAGCAGTAGTGGTTCCCTTTCCTGTGGAGTCACCAATACTGGCGATGTGGATAACAAGCGCTTGAGATCTTCGAATGCTTCTTGCGCTTCATTGGTCCACTCGAATTTATCAGCTTTGTGGAGGAGTTGATAGAAGGGTAGTGCCTTTTCTCCCATTCGACTGATGAATCGACTGAGGGCCGCAATTCGTCCGGCTAGTTGCTGGACACCTCTTATGTTCTTTGGCTTCTCCATGGCTAGTATGGCCTTTATCTTTTTCGGGTTTGCCTCAATCCCTCTTGAGGAGATGAGATACCCGAGCAGCTGCCCAGATGGTACGCCGAAGGCGCATTTGTCCGGATTGAGCTTGATCCGGTAACGGTCGAGATTGGCGAATGTTTCGTGCAAGTCATCGATTAGAGAGGCTTCCTTTTTGGTTTTGATTACTATGTCGTCGAGATAGACTTGGATGTCGTGACCCAGCTGCTCCTTGAGGCAAGCCTGCATGCACCGTTGGTAGGTAGCTCCCGCGTTTTTTAGCCCGAAGGGCATTGTGTTGTAGCAGAACACACCGAAGGGCGTTGTAAACGCGGTCTTCTCCTGGTCTTCCTCCTTCATTCAAATTTGGTTGTAGCCTGAGTAGGCATCAAGGAAGTAGAGGCGCTCGCATCCAGCGGTGGAGTCGATGATTTGGTCAATCCGTGGTAGCGGGAAGTGATCTTTTGGGCAGTGCTTGTTTAAAGAAGTGAAGTCCACGCACATCCGTAGGATATCCGTGTCCTTTTTTGGCACCAGCATCGTATTGGCGAGCCAAGTGCTTTCCTTGATCTCGCGTATGAATTTGGCCTCGAGGAGTCTGTTGATCTCCATTCTGACTGCCTGCGCTCGTGGCTCAGACAGTCGCCTGATTGTTTGCTTGACTGGCCTTGCGTCGGGGTTGACGTTGAGTGCGTGCTCGGCGAATTCCGTGGGAACTCCTGGCATGTCCGCAGGACACCAGGCAAAAAAAATTCCAGTGCTCACGGAGGAATTCGACGAGCGCGAGTTCCTATGCGGGACTCAAGTTGTTGGCGATGAGGGTCGTTTTGGCGGGATCTGATGGATGGACCTGCACCTTCTTTGTGTGCACAGATGAGTCGAAGGAGAGGTCAGGTGAGCTTGGCCTACTCAGGGTCGGGAGACTGTTGTCTGTCGTTTCCTTCAATCGCGTGAGCTCCTCCTGCATGCCGAAGGACTGGGAGATTCTGTTGAATTCCCTGTCGCAAATGTCAGATCGCTCAAAGCTCCCGTTGATCATGATGACACCGTTGGGACCTGACATCTTCATCTGCAGGTAGGCGTAGTGGGGTACTGCCATGAACATAGCGAACGCGACGCGTCCGAGGATGCAGTGGTATTGGGGCCAGTCGACAACTTCAAAGTCGATGCGCTCGTGCCGGAAGTTCTTCGGCGTGCCGAATATGACGTCGAGGTTGATTTTTCCCAGGGGGTATACGCCTTTCCCTGGGACGATGCCGTGGAATGTTGTGTCCGATGCCTCCAAGCAGGTTAGAGGGATCCTCATTGCTCGCAAGGTACTCGCGAATATGAGGTTGATACCGCTTCCGCCATCCATGAAGACGCGACTCATGTCGAAGCCTCCAATTTGTGCCTCGAGTACGAGGGGGCAATGACCTGGGCGAGGCACTTGAGGCGGGTGGTTGCGTTTGTCGAAAGTAATGCACGACTCACTGCCACTAAGGTACTTAGTGGTGGATGGTGGCGATTGCGTGGCCAAGTTGACTTGGCAAGTGATGGCCTTCTCCACCCTACTGGAGGGGCGCCCCTTTTGGATCATCATGGTACCCATGGCCCGTGGGTACGGTTCGCCTCCGTGGTGTTGGTCCGGTGCAGCTCTGTTCAGGGGTGGCCCAGGTGGTGGTGGTGGTGCGCCATGTGCCATGGCGCCTGGAGCGGCTCTGTAGCCTCTTTCGACTGCATTGCGGTTCATCCGAACCAATCCCTCATGTAGCTTGAGGAACTCGCGGCAGTCCTTGAGGAGGTGGCTGGACTTTCTCTTGCCATCATGCTTGTCGATGTAGAAGTGTACCGTGCATGGCCCGGACAGTTTGTCCTCGATGCAGGTCGTGGGTGCTTCATCGCGAGTGCGGCGTTGCCACACTTGCGTGGTTTTCCCGGAGTCGCGGTGTCCGCCGCTGTGGTATCCGTTGTTGCGGTTATCGTCGCGTCTATCGGCGTAGCCGGCTGCGACCATGTTGACGTCATCGCGATCGTCGTAGACGTGCATGCGACGCTTACTCCGGCGGTCGCGTCTTCGTTCGAGTTTTGCCTCCTCGTCAGAGTGAACGCGATTCTTCACCGAATCTTCTCCATCAGCCCACCGATTCGCGATCTCCACCAGGTGGTCGATGGTCTGGGGCTTTGAGCGGCCTAGCTCCTCCCTGAGTTCCATGCGGCGGACACCACCGTTGAATGCATCAATCGCGTGGTCTTCCGAGATGTTCTCCGCGGAGTTCTTGATGATGGACCACCTTTGGATGTAAGAGCACAGCGATTCGCCAGATCTTTGCTGGCAGCATCTCAGTTCTTTGATTGAGGCAGGGCGTTTGTACGTGCCCTTAAAGTTGTGCACGAAGCTGTAGACCAGCTCATCCCAGCTGCGAATGGATCCGCGTGGGAGATTATTGAGCCATGCCCGGGCGGCGCCCTGCAGCTGTAGCTGCAAGCATTGCATGGCAGTACTTCGACTGCCTCCATGTAGCCTGACGGAGGAGAGGTGATCCTCCAGCTAGATCTTGGGGTCCTGCAGACCGTCAAATTTCGGGTTCTCCCATGGGAGTTTGAACCCTTTAGGCATTCGCTTTTGCCTGATGGATCTGCTGAAGCATCTGGCGCCGCAGAGCTCCCCATCTTCTTCTTCCGAGTTAGTCGACCAAGCACATCGTGCCCTTGACTTGTCGATCTTGTGCTGCGTGAGTTCATCGCGTGCATCGTAGTCGCGATCGTGTCGCCGTGAGCGGCGGCGCCGAGACAGGTCGTGACTGTCATCGCTGGACGAGGGCGAGGAGTAGCGCTTTGCTAATGCTTTGCCCTTTTTTGTTTCTGGTACCGGTTCCTTGTCGAGGGCGGCCTCGATTAGCCCTAGGCCCGCGATCGTAGATCGGTGCATGGCCGTTCGGGGATCTCCAGCTGGTGGCTGGTTATTGAGAAGGTACATGGTGGCCGCTGTCACCGCGACCTGTGGTGTCCTGGGAACCACGTTGCCTCTCGTGTCGACTGTCATAGAGCCGAAGTCGAGGACTTTCACGGCGTCTATGCATTCTTGTTCGATGAGGTGAGCCATCCGCGATTTCCTTTTCCTGGCGAGGTGCTCGTTGCCTCTTGAGGAGGATCCTCCATAGGAGGAGAGCCCAGCGCGACGAAGGCTTGACTCATCCGCCGCCTTTTTACGCACCTCAAGTTGCGCGATTGCTTGTTTTTGGCGCTTGAATTCCTCTTTTAGGAGCCAGTGGTAGCCCATCAGTAGCTCCTGCAGGGACCCGAAGGGTAGAGGTGCACCTCGTAGGGCTTCGCGGCAGCGTTCCCACTCTTGCTCGTTGAGCCTGATCACGACGCGTTCACCGGTTTGCTCGTTGATTATGCTAGGAGGTTCGACTGCTCCTCTGTTGCCACCGTTACCGCCGTTGCCGGCGTTGGGCGGGTCGGTGCCGTTGCCGGTGTTACCACCGTTGCCGCGATTGGGTGGATCGGTGTTGTTGCCGGTGTTGCCACCGTTACCGTGGTTGGCGGAGGTGTCACCTGTGTTGTTGACGGCGCACATGAAGTGATTTGGGAAGTTGTTGCTTCCACAACTTTCAGATTCGGAACCATAGGTTCCATCTTCAGTGGCCAGATCGCTTATATTGGAGTCGCGACTGCTGTCGCTAACCATATTCCCAACTACCGCCGGAGCATTGAGCTCACTGAGGGTGCCGATCGATGGAGGGAACCATGATGCTGGGGCAATCGCCGGTGCCGTCGGCTGATCGGGCATGCGAAGCGTGCCCATCTGACAAACTTGGAAGAGGAAGCTCCCAATCGCCAGGATGATTCCGTCGCCCATGGACTCGAAGGCCGGGCGAGTAGCCGGCGTGCGGATGGTGAAGTCGAAGGCGCCGAAAAGCTGGAGAATCTCTGCTATTGCAGAGTTGTCGATCGCGTTTGATGGGGCCGAAGAAGCCGCAACATCAGCACTCCCAATTCCCACAGACGGCGCCAATTGACGAGGGTTTAACTCGTCAATGCCCATTGTTATGGACTTGGGTTTTGGAGAAGGAGGGAGCGCTGGAGACATCTATCGGCTAGCAAACAAGCACACCGGGGACAAAGGATTTACCCAGGTTCAGGCCTCGTAGAGGTCCCTACTCCTGCTTGTCTGCTCGTGGAATTATTGAGGGAGTCGAAAGTTACAACAGTGCGCAGATGCAATCTGGCGAGGGTTTGTGGAAGCTAGGGTTGCCTGTGTCCTCCTCGCCGTCCCCTCCTAGCCCTTATATAGATAGGCTAGGTCTCGGGTAGCAGGTCGAGTCGGTTACAAGTTAGGGTTTTCCCCTTCAAACTTTCTATCTTTAGCTTCTTCTTGTCCTTCAAGCAATCGAGAGTCCACAGGTTACTCGAGTCCTTTCATCTGGGCCTTGGCGACACCGTGGGCCTGTACGTATTTGGACCGTATATACCAAGCTCGAGTACCTGTAGGGTATACCCATGTCACACACTATGTGAGACGGTTATTCATATGAGTTTGTAACAAACAGTTGTTCTACTTTTATGAATGATTTCTTTTTGTGTTCATATCTTGTTTGATTATATGTGAATTATCCTTGTTGTTTGAAATTAATTGATAATGCATGAACATTTGTAAAATATTGAAATGTAGAAGGTGTATAGGGGGTGTATCGTAGTATTTTCAATAAGTAAGAGTGTCGAACCCAACGAGGAGCAGAAGGAGCTGGCTAGTGGTATGGATCAGGAATTCTCTGCAAATACTTAGCAAATGGATTTTTAGTGGTTTTTGATAAAGCAAGTAAATAAAGTACGAATAAATAAAAGACAGTAGGAATAAATGCAGCAAGTGGCCCAATCCTTTATGCAGCAAAGGACAAGCCGGTTGTATTACTTAAGATGACCAAACATTCTCGAGGACACATGGGAAGACTGTCAAGTGTTTTCGCTTCATATAGTTGATTAATCTTCTTTAGCTTGCTAAGTGTTGTGTGGGTGAACTTGTGCTAATGTACCAACCTTCCTAGGACTAATACATACTTGTGATTATACCCCTCGCAAACATCGGTAAGTACAAGAAAGTAATTAAGGTAGAAACCTAACCACAGCTTTAAACTCTAAGACCCTTACGTCCCTTGTGCAATGGTTTCCTAATGGGGGTTCAGGTTTCTGTCACTCCGGCAACCCCTACGATTAGTAGCCAAATACACAATGCACTCCCCTAGGCCCATATAGGTGAAGTGTCATGTACTCGACATTCACATGACACTACTAGAAGAAGTACACCACAACTTAAATATCAAACTATTGAATCTTTCTCAACATAACTCCACTACTAACAACATGACTTCTCCCATGTCCTCAAGAACAAAATGAACTACTCACAAGACATCATATGGATCATGATCAGAGATGGAATAATGATGTATAACAATCTGAACATAAACAATAATTCAATGGTTCACTCAATAGCATCAACTACAAAGAGTAATCAACACCGGGAAAGTTTCCCCTATGAACTATGCAAGATTCAACCCAATTGTTACAACAATATGGAGATGGTGATGATGCTGTTGATGGTGATGCTGGTGGTGATGATGATGATGATCCCGATGAAGTCCAGCTTGATGGTGGTGTTGATGGCGACGATCTCCCCTCTCTGGAAAGGAATTCCCCCGGCAGAAATCTGTCTGCCGGAGGGATCTTTCTCTCTCGGTGTTTTCCGCCCCGCAGAGGCGGCGGAATCTTTTTGTGGTTGCTCCCTGAGTCTTAGGGTTTCGGGAGGATAATATACGCCAGAGGGGAGAGCCAGGGGTGGACCAGGGCGGCCACACCACCTGGTGGCGCGGCCTAGGCTGGCCCGCGCCAGGGGGTGGTGTGGGCCCCCTGTGGCCCATCTCTAGCCCCCCTTCTGGCTCCCTTCGTCTTCTGGAAAAATAGGATTTTCCGTATATTTTCCTGGATTTTCTGATCTTCGCGAATTTTGCCTCCAAACAGCACCTTTTCCATCAGAATCCTGACTGCAGCGGTCCATGCTCCAAAAGTCATCAACCATGCAAAAACAGATGAAATAACATAAGTATCACCTCTCAATATGAAATATATCAATGAATAATAGTGAATTATGACATAGAATACTGATGCAAAATGGACATATCAACTCCCCCCAAGCTTAGACTTCGCTTGTCCCCAAGCGAAACTGAGCTCAATAAACATGACCTCGGGTTTATGGAGTGAAGAGTCGATAAAAGAATACGGACAAGAAGCATCACATTCATCAATACATAGATCATAAAAGAAGATAACTCACTATTATATAACTCAACTTGCAATGAGTAAAGGAAACACAATAAAGATACATAAAGTAAATCATAATTGGTAATTGCAAACTTAGCTCTTGGTCGAAGAATAGTTGATAATTTGCTGGAGTTCACAAATAACTGGTTTTCAATGATAGCTTTCAAAGTAGTAAACATCAAGATAAGAGCAATGTGCAAAACAAGGAACATAAGAAACATGATTGAATAAATCATCATATGAATGAATGAAACACAACAACTCAAAATACTTGCTGAGATAGAAGGGAATAGGTTTACTGGCTCAACTAAAAAGGTGAAAGAAAGGCCCTTTGCAGAGGGAAGCAGGGATTGCAAGTCTCATCAAGAGCTCCCAAAAATTATGGTACTTACTAGCTTTCAGCTCTCATTGCCCCTATCATAGGCATCTTTAGGTGATTAAGGTTAAAGTGATCAAATATGAGGATATGCATTGACAAGTTGTAAATTGAGAATCTCATGTCCCTTGAATACGAGAGCTGCTCCTCATGCTACTCAAATTTAGTCACCGGTAATTTCTTGTCATCGTAAGCATATGTGTATCATAGAGAACCACCAACGGGGTACCCCTTGCCCGATGATAAGGAAGAATCCCCATATCAAAATGACAAGGCAAGCAAACAACAAGTATCTCAGCAATCTTCTTATTTACCATGGGAATATGGTACTTTTTTCTCTCTTTCCTCTTTTCATAATCTCTTTTTTTCTCTTTTTCTCAATCTCTATCTCTTTTTTTATAAGAAGAATGCTTCATAGATGCTCGTTATGGTTACACTGCAGGTTTCCACCATGTCAGCATGGATTAGACCAGCGGCCCAGGCGTTTCTCTAACACACATGCATAACTCCATGGACTTACAAGCTCCCCTTTCATTTCACACCGATGACATCCATAGACAAAAGAACATGATATCAACTAGGTACAAAGTACTAGTGCAATGTTGAAAGCGTTCCCCATGATAGCATGGTTCTGCTAATTCACAACTTACAAAGCGCAAGCATATACGCAACATAGATGGGCACAATGGTTCAAGTTTATTAAGTGCAAGAAAGTAAAGTGTGCCATCAAGTTCGTGAGAGCTTTAATCACTAATTTTCACATAAAAAGTTTAATTTGGGAGGTAGATAAAACAAGAATTTACTTGGAATAGAAATAATGCTAATAGGTAGGTATGGTGGACACAAATGGCGTGGGTTTTGGTTTAAAGGAGTGGATGCACGAGAAGAATTCCCTCTCAATACAGGTTTTTGGCTAGCAAGGCTGGGTAGCAAGTATAAGAATCGAAGGAAACAAGCAAACATACAAGTGATAAAGACAAACATGCAATATTCCTTGGAAGCACAAAAGATCTTAACTAGAGAATACTAAACTTATGAGCAAATCAAGAAAGAAAGATGATGAAATTATATTTCTTTAGAGTACTTTTATCTTTTCATTCAACTCTCAAAAATAGTGTTGCTACTGACTGAGCCAGGTTTGCCAAAACCAACTAAATTAACTCAATGATCCCAAAGTGATACCAATACTAACAACAAGATCAATCATACAACCACGAATTGAAAACTAATATAAGCTATGAAAAAGTATGAATGATAGAACTTCCCATTAATATTCCATAACGGCAACTCACACCAATGGATACATATCTAATGAGAGAGGGGACACTTCCATAATGCAAACCATCCTACATAATAACTTCTCTATTCATGATATGACTCTACTAATAAGGTAAAAAGATAGAAGATAGTGATGTGATACCGCGACACTCCCCTAAGCTTGGAACAAACCAAGGGGGTGCCAAACCTGATGATGAATTACTCCTTCGGTGGTGGTGCTATCCTCTTGATGAGCTCTTTGATCAATTTCCCCAAGTCCTCAATCTCGAAGGTGAGATTTCGAATAAGCTGTGAGTTTTGCTCAATGCGGCTCATGATCATGTCGGGTTGATGATATCCTCTAAGAGATCCTCCTTGGTTGATCCAGAGGAAGACATTGTGGCTCCAAATCTGGGACTCTACCTGTCAGAAACAGATCGAAACGAAAACACGACGAAAACACGATATACGAACCTCGGGGGATCTGGGGGGTTATATATTATGAAGTTTCATAACAAAAGGAAGGTACTGGACGAAAACGAGTCGAAGGCGGAGTCCGGGGTGGACTCACCACCTGGTGGCGCGGCCAGGGGTGGGACCACGCCATAGGGTGGTGTGAGCCACCCTGGCTCCGTTTCCGTCCCTCTTTCGCTTCGTAGCTTTCCTTATTGTCTGAAAACTGCAAAAATATAGTTGGATAGTATTTTCGCGGAACTTTTCTTACCAAAACTGTTACCTATTTGAAAACAAACTCTGCAGGTCTCTGAATTTGGTATCTAGTAGATTCTTCCAGAGTCACCACTTGAATAACATCAATATCTTCATCTTCATACACTTATTGTGAGTCCTGAAACCTTTCTCTTCCTTACTACACCATTATCTCCACTACCTGGAAATTTCTTTCACACAAAACTTCACATAGTTCTTATTAGCAACATTAGTATAAGTGAAGTGATAAAACCTTTTGAGTTCAACTTGAACTGAAAACCATCAAAACATAAGCTACTGTAGCAACTCCTTCCAAAAACCCAAAAAGAATTCAAAAAGGAAATCGAATAAAGAAGCAAATGCAAGAGTGGCAAAATCTGTCAAAACAGACCAGCTGGTAAAGATCAATTTTTTCGAAAATCTTCTGTTGCTCAAATCAAAAAGTGCAAAAATAATGAAAGTTAAATAACAACCTGGGGCAGAAGCACAAAACATTACATCTCAAACCGACATACAGAGATCTCTCATGAATTTTTACGGTGGAGCACAAAAATCTGTTTCGGGACAACAACAACTTCCCCAAATCTTACTTCTCTCTCATTAGAGGTTGATCTTGACACAAAAACCAAACAAAAACGATAAGGATCGGTTATTACCGAAGTAATAACTTCTGAGACTCAAAGAAACAAAAACAAACTAAAAGCAAAAATAAACTGGGTTGTCTCCCAAAAAGCTCTTTCTTTATAGCCATTAAGATGGGCATGATAATTTTGAAGATGCTCACATAGGAATGTGAATTTAAGTGAAAGGGAGCATTAAGAAGAAAAAATACACACATTTAAGTCTAACCCACTTCCTATGCAAGGGAATTTTGTAAACAAACAAGTTGTTGAAACCAGAGGCTACTTGCATAGGAAGGCAAAATAAGTGCAACATAAAAACTTTCAGCATAAAACGAGGAAACTTGATATTATTGAAATGCATAAGAACACTTTTCCCTCTCTCATAGTAACTTTCAGTATCATGCATAAACTTAACAATATAACTATCACAAGAACCATCATAGAAATGATCACTTATTCTAACAGAAAACACAGCAATACTAGCTCTCATAACACTACTTTGTGAAATAATATTAGAGGTATCCTTACAAAGGATAGTGTGTCCCTCTTCTTCATATTTAGTAACAAAGTCTTTCACATTTGCTATTATAGGTTCATCAACCATTTGTTTATTAGGTTCAACAGCTTTATGTGTACTTTCATTAACCATACTAGCTATCATAGAATGTTCCTTTATCTTAACTGGGAAAGGCATTTTCTCAATATAAGGTTCAGGTAAGAAATGATTAGCAGTATAAACTTCAGTATTTCTTGTAGGAACACTCTTAGTAATATCTTTATAAGGTTCATGATACTTATTCCACTTCTTTTTAGGCACTTCAATGTAGGAAGCAAAAGCCTTAAAATAAGAAGCAATAGCTTGAGAGTCTAGACCATAAGCATTTTTAATATTTTGAAAGTCATTAGTTCCCATAAAAGATTCAGTGCATTCATAATCATAATTTATACCTGACTTTCTACCTTTGTTATTCTCCCAAGCTTCAGCGTTGTCTTGAATATGGTCCAGAAGATCCCATTTAGCTTCTTCTTCCATGCGAGTGAATGATCCAGCACAAGAAGCATCCAATAAATCCTTATCATGAAGAGGAAACCTTGCATAAAACTTATTAATAATAATATTGTTGGGGAGCTCATGAATGGGACATTTGAGCATTAGTAACTTCAATCTCCCCCAATCTTGAGATGTACTCTCTCCATCAAGAGGCCAAAAGTTGTATATTTGATTCCGATCTTTATGAATCTCACTAGGAGGATAAAACTTTGAATAAAAGAGAGGCACCATTTCCTCCCATTCCAGAGCTTGACCATTCTTCAGCAGCTTATACCATTCCTCAGCTCTTCCTTTTAGTGATAATGAGTATAACTTCTTCTTAACTTGATCTGTAGTAATACCTGCACACTTGAACAACCCGCATAATTCGTGTATAAAGAGCAAATGATCACCAGGATGGACAGTTCCATCCCCAACATAGTAGTTATCCATAACACGATCAATAATTCTTGTAGGTATTTTGAAAGCATCATTGTCAGCAGGTGGTGGTTCATCTACTACCTTAGCAGTGGTAGTAGCATTACCAAATAAGAAACTCAGTGAATTATCCATAACGAAAATAAAGCATCTAACAGAAGTAAACAATACTCACAGTAGAAGTTTCCTTTACCAGTTCCACTCTCCAATAGCGCTTCACTCACCGGCAATGGTGCCAAAAAATAGTCTTGATGACCCACAAGTATAGGGGGTGTATCGCAGTATTTTCGATAAGTAAGAGTGTCGAACCCAACGAGGAGCAAAAGGTGCTGGCTAGTGGTATGGATCAGGAATTCTCTGCAAATACTTAGCAAACGGATTTTTAGGGGTTTTTGATAAAGCAAGTAAATAAAGTACGAGTAAATAAAAGACAGTAGGAATAAATGTAGCAAGTGGCCCAATCCTTTATACAGCAAAGGACAAGCTGGTTGTATTACTTAAGATGACCAAACATTCTCGAGGACACATGGGAAGACTGTCAAGTGCTTTCGCTTCATATAGTTGATTAATCTTCTTTAGCTTGCTAAGTGTTGTGTGGGTGAACCTGTGCTAATGTACCGACCTTCCTAGGACTAATACATACTTGTGATTATACCCCTTGCAAACATCGGTAAGTACAAGAAAGTAATTAAGGTAGAAACCTAACCACAACTTTAAACTCTAAGACCCTTACGTCCCTTGTACAATGGTTTCCTAACGGGGGTTCATGTTTCTATCACTCCGGCAACCCCTATGATTAGTAACCAAATACACAATGCATTCCCCTAGGCCCATATAGGTGAAGTGTCATGTAGTCGATGTTCACATGACACCACTAGAAGAAGTACACCACAACTTAAATATCAAACTATTGAATCTTTCTCAACATAACTCCACTACTAACAACATGACTTCTCCCATGTCCTCAAGGACAAAACGAACTACTCACAAGACATCATATGGATCATGATCAGAGATGGAATAATGATGTATAACAATCTGAACATAAACAATAATTCAATGGTTCACTCAATAGCATCAACTACAAAGAGTAATCAACACCGGGAAAGTTTCCCCTATGAACTATGCAAGATTCAACCTAATTGTTACAGAAATATGGAGATGGTGATGATGGTGGTGATCATGATGATGATGATTCCGATGAAGTCTAGCTTGATGGTGGTGTTGATGGTGATGATCTCCCCTCTCCGGGAAGGAATTCCCCTGACAAAAATCTGTCTGCCAGAGAGATCTTTCTCTCTCGGTGTTTTCCGCCCCGTAGAGGCGGCGGAATCTTTTTGTGGTTGCTCCCCGAGTCTTAGGGTTTTGGGAGGATAATATACCAGAGGGGAGAGCCAGGGGTGGACCAGGGCGGCCACACCACCTGGTGTCGTGGCCTAGGCTGGCCCGCTCCAGGGGTGGTGTGGGCCCCCTGTGGTCCATCTCCAGCCCCCCTTCTGGCTTCCTTCGTCTTCTGGAAAAATAGGATTTTCCGTATATTTTCCTGGATTTTCTAATCTTCGCGAATTTTGCCTCCAAACAGCACCTTTTCCATCAGAATCCTGACTACATCGGTCCATGCTCCAAAAGTCATCAACCATACAAAAAGAGATGAAATAACATAAGTATCACCTTTCAATATGAAATATATCAATGAATAACAGTGAATTATGACATAGAATAGTGATGCAAAATGGACGTATCAGGCACCAAATAAATCGTTGTAGTGTAGATGTAGAGACCATTAGTTAGAAATAGTTAGCACTCAACTAGAACATATAGTGAACCATCTAGATTTGCGAAAGCGGCTCCATATCTAGTATGGATCATCGTAAAAGTTTTAGGGTTATTCGATATAACCAAAACAATAGTGAATAAGTCCTTGTAGAGTATTCATTGGAAACTTTGAATACGAAATCCGTAGCTAAACCAAAAGGAAAGCAAAACTAGTATTGCTTGAATTTTGGTGCATTGGAAACTTTTAGTGATATTTCTCGATTATGAAGCTTTTGGAAGATAGTGAAAAACAGGATGAGGATTCAAAACCCTGCATGAGAGTGTTGAGAAGCGCAACAGACAACGCTCCTGAATGATTCTCTTCACAAAGGAAAGAAATCAATGATAATGATCATTGTGTTTTCCCCACTAGTGTTTTCACTACATGAAGTAGGATTCAAAATGTAATCCACATCTTGTATGGAGACATTTGTGAATCATTTGTCATGATTCTTGGAATATGACATACCTACAAACTAGAAAGGAAATAATGGTAAGCTAAATTATGAGAAATCCTAGAAGCAAAATTCACTTGAGATTAGAAAGCAATTCGTTGCTGAATCTCACAAGTAAAAGGAGTTACTTGAATTTTCCCAAGTGACTGCAAATCCATAGTGGAAAAGGGAGTGAATGACAAAAGCACAATTTTTCAAGTATTGGACGAATTCAAATGAATTTGATTCAAGTGTGCTAAATGTCTACTGGATTTAAGACTAGTAAAAGTGCTAGTATCTCATAGTAAATCTCTCACTTTGATATTTGATCAAAATATTTTGAAATTGTTCAAAATAGTGAGTGGATATGCAATTTGCATGAAATTGAGTGGGAGCTATGAAAGTCTTCCTAAAACAATATATGAATGACATATTTTTGAGTGGGAGCAATATAAGTCTCAAATTCAAATATGTATGAACATAGCTTGAGTAAGAGTATTGACTCGTACCCAAATATGGTAGGAACATATTTTGAGTGAGAGCTTATAGGAATAATTCTTAAGTCTGTTAAGAATAAAAGCGCAAGTATTTATAAATAATGATTTATGAGGTGTAAAAGTTGATAATAAGTGTATTATGATATTATGTAGTATTCCTTAAGGGATTCTGGAAAGGGTTTCAGAATAGAAGTCAATTAAGGAACTAGTCCTTAATAACTCAAATTAGGAATAGTATTAAGTTTAAACATCAATGGTTGAAAGAAAGAAAAGGATGATCATCATCCACTATGTTGAGACATAGGTTCTATCTTAGAAAACCATGATGATAACTTAACATAATATATGATCCAAGAAGGAACGTTTAAAAGTGATTAAGTTTGAATCACAAAACATTGAGCTATGTTTGTCCGCAGTGTCTAATAGAGAACTACATAAATGTTTTCCAAATCCATAAAGGATAACATATCTTAAAGCATAAAGGGTTATGTTATAAGGGAATATGTTGGAAACTCCAGTAAATACCGATTGAAGTCAAGTAGGAAACGAGGTGAACAAAACATCGAAAGTTGAACAGACTACACTAGTGTTTCGATGGTTACATTTATAATAATAGATAAGGGTACCATCTAAAGTGTTGTATAATGTTATGGCGGGGCTAGTTCGCTTTTAACATAGAATGATGTGTCCCAGGGCACAGTGCCCATGAGAAAGCCCTCGAGGTTGATCTAAAGTCACTATAGGCTCCTGGAATCAGGCCTCGTTCTGCTGCCATAGCGACAATGCATACACACAGATGTTATCATGTGATGATAAAGTATTAATGTCAATCAAGGTGACATTAGTAAGTTGCAAAGGATTTGGGACTGTAAAGTACAGACCCAAGACTCAACCTCTTCCATGAGCAAGCATGCTCAGGGTACCGGATATATGCTGCCAATGATTAAAGAACAAATGCAGCTAGTGTATTTGTACTCTAGTGCAAGTGGGAGACTGTTGGAAATATGCCCTAGAGACAAATAGTAGTAAGGACTATTATCATATTTCATATAGTTTATGATTAAGTTTTATATCATGCTATAACTGTATTGAGTGGAAACATCAATACACGTGTGATATATAAACAACCAGGGGTTCCCAGTGAAACTCTAGTCACTAGTTCATTGGTCAACAAATGATCATGTTTCCTGATCAAGTGGCATTTATGCCAGTTGGAAATGGAGTCAACTCATTCAGAGAATGAGATGATGAACCAATACCCAACCTAAACATCGTGACCCGATCATGTCATGAAGTTCAAGTTATGATGATTAGAAATGGATCCTCGTAGACTATTCCTTAAACCGTGAGGCTATATCAATCACTGTCTCCCGAGAGTGCTTAGATAGCATCAAGCGCCACTTGGTAATACAGTGGTTATAAAGGTGTGTTCAGGTACTCGGAGGAAACCGTAGAGGCAATATATGTCAAGAGCAGGATTTTTCCGTCCATGTGACAGGAAGATACTCAAGGGCCCACTTGGAGAGGTTATATCCAATAGATGCGTAGCGTGTGATTTGATCACAGGGATATCACTTGTCGGAACGAGTCAAGTAGCACTATTCGGTAACGAGATTGAACACGACATGGTGATGTCATCGATCATATCTCGGGAAATGCAAGTATCGAGAGACAAAGGGAATAAGACATGACTGTCCTGGTTCAAACGACAAAAGATCTTCGTGGAACGCACAGGGGTCACATGGCCATCCAGGTCCCTCTGTCGATCATTGGTGCGAGAGTGTCCCGACCATGTCTGCAGTGTTCCTGAACTGTGGGGTATCACGCTTAAGGGCTTGATGATGCTTAGAGAGTGTTTATAGGATCGGTAGAATCGCCGAAGAATGGTAGAGAGAAAACCGGAAGGGTTTCGGTAAGTCCGGAGGATGTCCGGAGTGGAGGTGGAAGTGTTCCATAACCATGGAGGTTGAATAATATGTGAATGAATGTTAAATATTGATTTAAGCATTTATTCATAATTATTTAATAAAGAGAAAATCAATTTAAAAGGTCAAAAGGCTTAATGGGCTAATTCCCGGAGGGGAGAGGGCCCATTACGGAAAAGAGAGAGGGAGAAGGGACAAAGGAGGTGGCCAGCTGGGCCTAGCCCCCCCTGTGCGGGGCCCACTTGGGCCAGCCGGCGGCTGCCCCTCCCCCTCCTCTCCTTTAGTCCCACCCCGGGACTTTGAGGGAGGTAGTACCTCCCCCCCATATATAGTGGGGGTATTTGGCCAGATAAATACACCCAATAATCAATAAAGGTCTTCTCACTTTTGGGAGGACCTCTAATTGATATTTTCTCTCTCTCCCTCTCCCTCTCTCGTGACCGTGGTCCCAAGTTCGGACTGCGCGAACGAGAGACATCTTCACCATGGAGCGCCGTCGCGCTGCAGGATTCGGATCCAGGAGCTCTACTTCCTCAACTACTGCTGGATCAGGGAAGCGGGAGTCATCGTCAGGCACCGGACGTGTGTAACTCCCCGCGAGATGTCGCACTTGAGGCACTCAAGTCGTTGAAGCCAAGGAAGCGTGAGGACTTCATCACGACCTTGAGGTCGGCTTCGGCTCGTCTACATCAACCACGCTCTCCTGAGAGTTGACAACGCTTTTCGGTCTTCAAGGGTAAGTTCACGAAAAGGCCCCTCCCGTTACTGTATTACTAATAGATAGGTCCTGGCAGCATCAGGGGTTCAGGGGCGTAGGGTAAAATTTATTGTTTTCATACGCGGAACCCCCAACAACACGGAGCCAGAAGACAAGACGGAGAGGGGCCAGCGGCCGGCCACACCACCTCGCCACGCGGCTAGGCCTGGCCCACACCAGGGGGTGGTGTGGCCTCCTAGGGCACCCCTCGGCCTCCCCTTTCGCCTATAAGAAGCCTCCGATACAAAAACCCTAAGAACCCGATCAAAATTCCATGAAAGAGTCTATAGCCGCCGTCATCTCCATCCCTAGATCGGGTGGGATCTGAAGCTCTTCCCGGCACCCTGCCGGAGGGGAGAGATCACCCTGGAGGCCTTCTTCATCACCATGCCTGCCTCCGGTGTGATGCGTGAGTAGTTCATCCCTGGACTACGGGTCCATGTAGTAGCTAGATGGTTGGTTCTTCTCCTTTGTGCTACCATGTTTAGATCTTGTGAGCTCCGTTCATGATCAAGATCATCTATTTGTAATCATACATGTTGTGTTTGTGGGGATCCGATGCATATTGAGATGCTATTTCAGATTGATTATTGATTCTATCATGTTTTTGTTATTTGTGATCTTGCATGCTCTTCGTTGTTAGTAGCTATCTTGGCCGAGTAGATGCTAGCAACTCCAAGAGGGAGTATTTATGCTCGATAGTGGGTTCATGCCTCTAGTAATCTGGGGAAGTGACAGAAATCTCTAAGGTACTAGATGTGCTATTGCTACTAGGGAGAAAACAACAATCCTTTGTTCATAGAACAATCATATTGTTTACTTTACACACTTTGTTTAATGCAATTATCTGTTGCTTGCAACTTAATATTGGAGGGGTTCGGATGATAACCTGAAGGTGGATTATTAGTCATAGATGCAGTTGGATTACGGTCTATGTATAATGTTGTAATGCCTAATCAAATCTCATAGGAGTCAAGATGATTAGTATATGCATGTATGCTTTCTTGGTGTCTGTCAATTGCCCCACTGTAATTTGTTCACCCAACATGTCATCTATCATAAGGAGAATCACCACTAGTGAACTATGGACCCTGGTCCTTTCTTTTACCATCAATCTACAACTATTTACTATTTTCTATTTACTTTCTGCAAGCTATTACTATCTTCCACACAATACGTTTAATCCTTTGTTTTCAGCAAAACCGGTGAGATTGACAACCTCACTGTAAGTTGGGAGCAAAGTTCTGTGGTTGTGTTGTGCAGGATTCCCAGTTGGAAACAACACCTTGGAGGTGTTTCCTTTCTCCTACTGGTTCGATAACCTTGGTTTCATAACTGAGGGAAAACTTGCTATTGTGCTCATCTTACCTTCCTCTTGGGGTTCCCCAACGAGCTCGATATATTTTGAGCCATCAAGCTATTTTTTCTGGCGCCGTTGCCGGGGAGTCAAGGACATCTTCACAAGGGGAGTCCCTCAAAACCAATCTCTTTACTTTGTTTTTGTTTTGCTTAGTTTATTTCTGCTTTGTTTGCTTGTTTCTTTTATCAAAAACACACAAAAAATTCAGTTCCTGCTATAGTAGTTATTTCTGTGTATCTGTTATTGTCTTGCTTTATCATGCTTTCTATCAATGGTGGGTTTCTTTTAAACTATATCTTATTGGCAAGATGGGTTCATGGAACAACAAAAATATTATGAGGAGCACCACTTGTCACAAAAAGGGAAACTCTTATGGAAACAAATTGATAAATTGTGTACCATTGCTAGAAACATGTGCTCTACTTTAATGTTACTTATTGCTTTGATAAATCTTGTTTTTGTAGGAGGTATAAACACCTCCCTTTTCAATGTGAGTATAATGATGATGTTACCATATCTTCTTATGTTAAGGGAAATTATGACTTTTATGATGTGGAACAAATTAAAGAATTTATTGGAATGGTGCATTCGAACTTGCTTATTTGCTTGAAAATACTGATGATGCACCTTATAAATATGAGGTTTATGATATACTTAAATTTTGCTTTGATAATTACAAGGTAGAGAATGGATATATTCTTGAATACCTTAATAGATGCTCTCCACCAACGGAAGAGACTAATGCCTTGCAGGATCCTGTGGAAGAAGAAATTGCTGAAATTGTAAGCTCATTGGATGAAAAAGAAGAGGAGAGTGATGATCAAGAGGAGGAAGAATGTATCTACCCATTCCTACCTTCTAATGACAGTAACTCTTTACCCATTCATTATTTGATTGTCCTCCATGCTTACCAAAGGAGGATGAATGTTATGTTCCTATGGACTCTTTTGAAAAAAAATATAATAAAGATCTAGATGATGGTCCTATATTGGTTGATAATATTAATTGTACTACTATTGAAAATGAGATTGATCAGTCATCTTGTTATAAAATTGTTAAAAGTGGGTCTGAAGGTTTTAATCCCACTATTTTTGAGCTTGATAAAAATTATGTGTTTGTAGATCATGAAAAAGATGCTTTATGTGATAGTTATATTGTTGAGCTTATTCACGAGTTTACTAAAAATTATTATGAGAGAGGAAAATATGGTTGTAAAAGTTTTCATGGTACTGAAACACCTCTCTATTTGCTGAAAGTTTTGAAGTTAATCTCGTTTTATCTTCCTATGCCTGTCACTTTGTTCTTTGTGAATTTATTTGCGTATAAGATTCCTATGCATAGGAAGTGGGTTAGACTTAAATGTGTTTTGAATTTTCTTCTTGATGCTCTCTTTTACTTCAATTCATATTTGTTATGTGAGCATCATCGAAATTCTTATGCCTAGCTCAAAGGCGTTAAAGAAAACTACTTATTGGGAGATAACCTAAATTTTTATTCAGTAAATTTTTCTTTTGTTGAGTCTTGGAAGTTATTGCCTCTGTAATAACCTCTCCTTATCATTTTTGTGTTGGTTTTGTGCCAAGTGTAACCTCTAATGAGAGAGAAGTAATTCTTGGGAAAGTTGCTGTCCCGAGATAGATTTTTGTGCTTCGCCGGAAAAATTCATGAAAAATCTCTATACGTCGGTTTGAGCTGTAATTTTTTGTGCTTCTGCTCCAGGTTGTTATCCAACTTTCATTAGTTCAACACTTTTCTATTTGAGCAAGAGAATGTCTTCGAAAAAAACGGTTTCTACCTGCTGGTCTGTTTTGACAGATTTCTGCCATTATTTGCATTTGCTTCTTGTTCATTCCCTTTTGGGTTATTTTTGGGGAAATTGAGCTTTTTGAGGGAAGTGCTACAGTATCTTGTGTTTTAATGGAAGTTTTACTTGTGTTGGAACTGAACCAAAACGCTTATTATCTTGAGTACACTAATGTTGCTAATGAAGATTGTGTGAAGTTTTGTATGAAGGAAAATTTTCAGGTGTAAGGGAAGAATGATGTAATGAGATGAAGAATGGACAAAAGCTCAAGCTTTAGGATGCCACCCCGTGTCACCCCAAGAAATATTCAAGAAGTACAAGCGTCAAAGCTTGGGGATGCCTTGGGCATCCCCTTCTTCATCAATAAAAATCTCAGGTTTCTTCCAAACACTTCATTTTAATTGTTTCATGCACAGTTGTGTTGTTCTTGGAGCGTCTTCATTTTTATTTTTGGTTTTCGTTTGCTTGGTTTGCTTAGTTTGCTTGAATAAATTGGTTGGACCCCGTCATTCATGCATTAGTTTTCAAATAAGATTGGTTTGGATTGGAAAAGAGTAGGAAAGTTCATGCTTAAGTGGTAAAAAGGAGCTTGTTTTTGACTGTGGCCTAGACTTTATCATGTCATGCTTGATATTGTCTTGGCTTTATGCTTAGTGATTATTTTTGTAGCATGACATGTTATAAACAATTGAGATTGCTTAATGTGCCTTGAAAGAATCATGCATTGTTTTAGCATATTAAAGCATAGTATTATGGTATTCTCCTATGATGCTTTATTTGGGTTGACTTGGCGCATGCTAACACCATGTTAAGACTATCTCAAGTCACCATAGCCTCTATGATCCTTTAGTTTTCGACTTGTAATATCACTTTATGCTTTAATTAATAATGTTTTGTCGCTTTGCATGATTATGGCCATTATTGCTCACTTAGTTGGTCACTCCCAGTCTTTTGCTAGCCTCCATAATCAAGTATGGGTTCCACTCATGCTCCAAATCCAAATAAAACCAAGTTATTCAAAAGAGTCCACCATACCTACCTATTAGCATTTTCTATTCCAAATATATTCATGTTTTTTATCTACCTTCCGAATTAAACTTATTATGAGAAAATTAGTGATTAAAGCTCTCACGAACTTGATGGCACACTTTACTTTTCTTGCCCCTAATAAACTTGAACCATTGTGTCATCTATTTTGTATATGCTTGCACTTATACGTTGGGAATTAGCAGAACCATGTTGTCATGGGGAATGCTTTCAACATTGCACTTGTACATTGTACCCGGATGATATCATGCTCTTTTATTTATGGATGTTATTGGTGTGAAATGAAAGGGGAGCTTGTAAGTCCATGGAGTTATGTATGTGTGTTAGAGAAATGCCTGGGCCACTGGTCTAATCCATGCCTAATCATGGTGGAAACCTGCAGCTTAACCATAATGAGCAATCTATGAAGCATTCCTCTTATAAAAAAGAGAGAGAGATTGAGAAAAGGAGAAAAAAGAGACGAGAAAAGAGGAAAGAGAGAAAAAAAAGCACCATTTTCCCATGGTAAATAAGAAGATGTTGAGATGCTTATTGTCTGCTTGCTTTGTCATTTTGATATGGGGATTCTTCCGTATCATCGGGCAAAGGGGTACCCCGTTGGTGGTTCTCTATGATACACATGTACTTACTATGACAAGAACTTACCGGTAACTAAACTTGAGTAGCATGAGGAGTGGCCCTCATATTCAAGGGACATGAGATTGCCAACTTATACTTTGTCAAGCATATACTCCATAGTTTGTTCACTTTAACCTTAATCACTTCAAGATGATTATGATAGGGGCAATGAGAGCTAAAAACTAATAAGTACCATAATTTTTGGAAGCTCTTTATGAGACTTGAATCCCTGCTTCCTTCTATGAAGGCCTTTCTTTTACTTTTATGTTGAGTCTCCATCTTATATATTTATGCACCTATTGAGAGAGCATAGTGGCCATTCTTAGTTTAATGTGCATTGTCCCAAAACTTGTTGATTGATTCATAACTTTGATATTGCTGGTTCTTAAACTATTTGTATCTAGTCACCCTTATGAACTTTGAAGGTGTCCTATGCATTTATGTTTTGCTACACTATGAGGGACAAGCTGAATACCATTCTCATTATGCTTTCTTTATGTGAAACAAACAAACGTCTTGCAAAGCATTTTTATTCATGAATCTTTGTTTGTACCTTTTCATGTTACAACATAGTTGTTATGTCTTATTATTAGAACTATATCTTTTATGCTATGTTAAAGTACTATGATCCTAGCTGTCAATGTTTTACAAATACCTTGATCAAGATTATGATGGTGCATGTCACCTCAAAAATTATTCTTTCTTTTTATCACTTACCTACTCGAGGACGAGAAGGAGTTAAGCTTGGGGATGTTGATACGTTGCAAACGTATCTATAATTTTTGATGTTCCATGCTTGTTTTATATCTACTTTCTTATGTTTTGTCCACACTTTGGAGTATTTTTATACACTTTTCTAGAACTAACCTATTAACAAGATGCCACAGTGCCAGTTGCCTGTTTTCTGCTATTTTTGGTTCTAGAAAAGCCAGAAAATGAATATTCTCGGAATTGGACGGGACAAAAGCCAAAGTCAATATTTCACCGAGGGGGACACAGAGCCAGAAGACGAGACGGGGAGGGGCCAGGGGCCGGCCACACCACCTGGCCACGTGGCTAGGCCTGGCCCACACCAGGGGTGGTGTGGCCGCCTAGGGCACCCCCTCGGCCTCCCCTTTCGCCTATAAGAAGCCTCCGATACAGAAACCCTAAGAACCCGATCAAAATTCCACGAAAGAGTCTGTAGCCTCCGCCATCTCCATCCCTAGATAGGGAGGGATCTGAAGCTCTTCTCGGCACCCTGCTGGAGGGGAGAGATCACCCTGGAGGCCTTCTTCATCACCATGCCTGCCTCCGGTGTGATGCGTGAGTAGTTCATCCATGGATTACGGGTCCATGTAGCAGCTAGATGGTTGGTTCTTCTCCTTTGTGTTACCATGTTTAGATCTTGTGAGCTCCGTTCATGATCAAGATCATCTATTTGTAATCATACATGTTGTGTTTGTGGGGATCCGATGGATATTGAGATGCTATTTCAGATTGATTATTAGTTCTATCATGTCTTTGTTATTTGTGATCTTGCATGCTCTCCGTTGTTAGTAGCTATCTTAGCCGAGTAGATGCTAGCAACTCCAAGAGGGAGTATTTATGCTCGATAGTGGGTTCATGCCTCTAATAATCTGGGCAAGTGACAGAAATCTCTAAGGTACTAGATGTGTTGTTGCTACTAGGGAGAAAACAACAATCCTTTGTTCATAGAACAATCATACTGTTTACTTTACACACTTTGCTTAATGCAATTATCTGTTGCTTGCAACTTAATACTGGAGGGGGTTTGGATGATAACCTGAAGGTGGAGTATTAGTCATAGATGCAGTTGGATTACGGTCTATGTATAATGTTGTAATTCCCAATCAAATCTCATAGGAGTCAAGATGATTAGTATATGCATGTATGCTTTCTCGGTGTCTGTCAATTGCCTCGATGTAATTTGTTCACCCAACATGTCATCTATATTAAGGAGAATCACTACTAGTGAACTATGGACCCCGGTCCTTTCTTTTACCATCAATCTACAACTAGTTACTATTTTCTGTTTACTTTCTGCAAGCTATTACTATCTTCCACACAATACGTTTAATCCTTTGTTTTTAGCAAAACCGATGAGATTGACAACCTCACTATAAGTTGGGGGCAAAGTTCTGTGGTTGTGTTGTGTAGGATTCCAAGTTGGAAATAACACCTTCGAGGTGTTTCCTTGGTCCTACTGGTTCAATAAGCTTGGTTTCATAACTGAGGGAAAACTTGCTGCTGTGCTCATCATACCTTCCTCTTGGGGTTCCCCAACAAGCTCGATATATTTTGAACCATCAAGGCACGCCTTACGTAGGAAGGCGTATATTGATGAAGATGAGTGGACCTCAAGTGTAGTGCCTCCAAAGTTCGTCACACGTCCGGTGTAGGTGACATCAACTGGACTCCGATCCAGCCGAGCAGCGGAAGAAGTAGATGCCGGATCACTGATCACACGACGGTGGTGTGAAAGTGGAGAACTCACCCACAAGGTCCTCCCCAATATTTCGGAGAAGTACTCAATGGATGAGAGAGAGAATGAGAGGGAATGGGATGATTCCAAAGGGGGACGGGAGACCCCTATATATAGTGGGAGGGGGCGCACCACCCAGGGGCCAGACGGTGTGGGACTAATCCCCACACCCACCGGCCACCTAGGGGCAGCCGTCAGCCTTAGGCCGGCCCTAGGTGGGCCCCACTACGGTGGCCCACCAATCCTAGGTCGGCTGGCCCCTCTCCCTAGGCGCCTTGACCTATTGGGCCTCCCTTTGGGTGAGGCCCATTAGCATTAGGAAGCCTTTAATAATAAAATAAATATATATTTAATATTAATTCTCCAATTAACATTCAAATACGTATATTATCATATTCCTTTTCTCCGGAACACCTTCTGGACCCCTTCCGATCTCCATCGGATGTTACTCGGAACTATTCTGGTTTCTCTCTCTCTATTTCTCCTACGATACCTCATCTACCCTAAGCTTCCCACCCTTAAGCGTGACATCCTTCGGTTCAGAAACACTCCGGACATGATCGAGACTACTCTCACATCAATGATCAATAGAGGGACATGGATGGCCATGTGACCCCCATGCGTTTCACGAATATAATCGCTCGAACTGTGAGATAGTCATTTCCCATTCCCTTTGTCATTTGATATTAATTCATCCGAGACTTGATCTTCGGTATCCCCATACCTTAGTTCGGTCTCGTTACCGATGAACTTGTTTACTTGTTCTCATGTCGTTGCATTCCGTGACCAAGTCACATGCTTGAAAGCTTCATCAATGCAACGTCACCGAGATGGCCACATGTATCTATCCGTTACATGGATTAGACAAATCCTGGCCTTGATACTCCTCTACGCATCCCTTTGGAAAACCTGAGTGGCACCTTTTGATCACCCTTTTACGAGATGATTCTTGATAACCATCTAAGCTTCTCCGGAATGGTGATTTGCATTACCTCATAGTCAAAGGATCAGGTTGCAAGGTTCTCTTTGTTTAATCATTAATGGTGAACTTTGTAACTAGATCTCATTCAAGATATAACGGTCGAATGTTTGTCTATCATGTCATTCAACTAATGCCATGACCTCATTGTCAATTGGCATAAATGCCCATGATCTTGAAACCCAGATCATCCTCATGACCAATGAACTAGTTCTCTAGAGGTAACTAGAGACACGGTTTGTTTGCATACCACACGTGTATTAACGTTTCGTATTAACACAGTTATAGCATGATATGAAACGTATTATGAACATATAGGAGATATATCAAATAATACACTTTATTATTTGCCTCTAGGGCATAACTCCTTCACATTTTACATATTCTCAAATGTTCTGGCATTTCAAAACTTGAGCCAAAATGCCTTTGCATCAACAACTATCTTCTTAGCTTCTATTTACAAAACTATGGAGATCTATATGATATATTCTCCCTATGTTTTCAAGGCAGAACTTTCAACTACTCTTACCCCTAAGTTTTTCCAAAACCTTTTATAAATATTTTAACTCTATTCTTGGTAGAAGTACCAAGAAATTTTACCTTCTTCAAAACTCAAACCTTTCAAACTACCCCTCCTTATCTCAAGCTAGGTTTGATGATAACCTCAGTAGAAGATTGGTATGCTTGCTAAGATGAATTGCCTTGATCTACTGTTTGACTTGTTTTATCTAGAAGTAGTAAGAAGCTCATCTTCTAGTATTTAGCTAATACACTAATACTAATCCTAAGCAAATTAATCAAGCCTGGTCTTATCTCCAGCCACTAAATTGACCATATATTTCCTTAACCACATCAATTTGGAGTTAATCCCTTCTAGAAGATTCCAAGTCAATGAAGACCAAATCAAGCATTGATCCTTTATACTCAGTATATACTTCAATATCATAACCTTGATGATG
Organism: Avena sativa; assembly: GCA_916181665.1. Classification (NCBI taxonomy): domain Eukaryota; kingdom Viridiplantae; phylum Streptophyta; class Magnoliopsida; order Poales; family Poaceae; genus Avena; species Avena sativa. Next base: position 532,244,116 of record OV702292.1, on the reverse strand, counting down.
ATTGGGAACCTGACAACCACTCAAAAACTTTAACTCTTCTATTCTAGTCAAAAACCACAAACCTACCAAATTTGGCCAAGTCTGGAAAATGGTTATCAATATCACATCTTTGAACCTCTCTCATTTCAAACCCCTATGCATTTTTGGAAATGAACTTGAACCATCTTGTAAAAAATCTTAAGAACTACCAAGTCCCACTCTTGCCCTTATCTAGATCAACATTTAACCCACTTGTTCTTGATGGTTTTGCAGGCAAGAAAATAATATTTTCTACAAATCTTACCAACATGCCTACTTTGGCAGAAGCTCACATCTTCATACTAACCTCTTTTGACCAAATATTTGCATGATTGTGCTCTACTAATAAAGGTATATACATCCCTACTTCACTTGTTTCAATTGGAGCCTTGTGCTTTCAAAACCCCCATGTTTTGGAGGCTATTTGATCATCTGTTTTTTCACCCTTATTTTATTCAAAGGTTGGCATCAATCCTAGGAGAGCTCACTCATGATCAACCTCAACTCTTTGTACCATGATGATATGCATAGCTTGATCTATCTATCCATATATCCCATGATCCAAGGGGAGCTCTGAGCTCCTAGATCCAACCCAGTTTTGGTGGCATAAAAATAACATCACCCAAGATCTACCATTTGTTTCCCTTCAAAATTAAGTATTATTTTAAAAACCCAAGGTTTAAAATGATAGATAACTCATGTGGACATCATCTACCTTGGATATAAAATTCTATCAAATATTATCCATAATTATTTTGACTCAAAAAGTATTTAATTCCTTTATTTGACAAAAACCTCTAAACTCCCTCTATAAAGGAAAGTTTGTTTTTCTCCAAATCACTTCTCCAACTTTAAGCACATTTGAGGCATATATATCATACCCTATCTCCCCACTTCAAAAATAAATATTTTTGAAGAGTTTTAATAATTCTTTTTGCGTATTTCCTTTAATGACGCAAATGAGAAAATAAATTTTTTTAAATACTTTTATGCCTCAATAAATCTTGGGAAAATTCTACAAATATTAATTCACATTTAGGACCATCTCAAACCAAAAACCCATCTTGTCCAATTCAAATATTTCAAATGAATCCCATAAAATAGTTTCAGCACTATTCGAATAATTGCTACCAAGTGGATCAAAAATCATTTGAAAAATCCCAAATAATTCTTGAAGGTGTACCTTGACCCTACCCATCTACCAGTACCTTTTTCCTACCTTGAAAAGCTCAAGAATTAAAACCTTCTTTAATGATCATCAAGTGTGGAAAATTTGATCATCATACAAAATCACTATCAAAATACCTCCAAACCCCATCAAGACTTGTCCAATACTTCTCCACAGCCACCATATCCCCTCCTGGTTGACCACCACAGTAGAAACCCTGTAGCTCCACCTCCCTTTTGTCTCTTGTGGTTGGAAGGAAGAGAAAAGAGAGAGCAATAATAGACCATAGCCTTAAACCTTGCTTACAGTAGCTCCCTGCTCCCTCTCACTTTCTGCACGACCATAGGCACCCCCACACTCCCTCTCCACCGCCCATAAGGACGTATCCCTGGGCATCCCTCCTCCTTAGCCCTCCCAAGGACCTAGTCCACCCTAAACCGACCCACTTCGGTCTATAAGGCCAGTGGCCAATACAGTGCTCCCCACAGCCCTCGGATCACCCTAGCCTCCAAAGCACCACTCCAATCGCCCTGCCCACTCCCTCTTCCTCCTTTGCCATGGAGAGAAGGAACAACCTTCCCTCGTCCATTTTGAGCTCTTGAGCTAGTGCTCATTTCCAACCACCCCGACCCCTCAACTACTGCCAGCATACTCCCCTACCATTGTACTCTCCTTCCCCAAACGCCCAGAGACACTCTCCCCTCTATAGGTCAAGATAAGGAAGGGATCTTCCCTCGGTTTCCAACATGCATGCGAGTTTGCAGGTCAACCCGACCCTCCCCTCTTCTTCTCTTTGCGTGCATGTGTCTCTCTCACTAAGATCTATCAAACCGTGCTATTTTTATGGCCTAGAACCACCTCTAGATTCACCGCTGTCGTGCTCCGTCGCTCTCCTTTCGGTTGTCGTCACGGAGCAGGTCAATGCCTAGGATGACCCACAAGTATAGGGGGTGTATTGTAGTATTTTCGATAAATAAGAGTGTCGAACCCAACGAGGAGCAGAAGGTGTTGACAAGTGGTTTGGATCAGGAATTCTTTGTAAATACTTAGCAAACAGATTTTTAGGGGGTTTTGATAATGCAGATAAATAAAGTGCGAGTAAATAAAATACAATAAGTGGCCCAATCCTTTCTTTAGCAAAGGATAAGACGGTTGTATTACTTAAGATGACCAAACATTCTCGAGGACACATGGGAATATCGTCAAGTGCTTTCGCTTCATATAGTTAATTAATCTTCTCTAGTTGGATAAGTGTTGTGTGGGTGAACCTATGCTAATGTACCGACATTCCTAGGACTAATACATACTTGTGATTATACCCCTTGCAAGCATCCGCAACTACAAGAAAGTAATTAAGATAAAAACCTAACCACAACCTTAAACTCTGATATCCTACACTCCCTTGTGGAAAGGTTTCCTAACGGGGTTCAGGTTTCTGTCACTCTGGCAACCCCTACGATTAGTAGCCAAATACACAATGCATTCCCCTAGGCCCATAAAGATGAAGTATCAGGTAGTCGATGTTTACATGACACCACTAGAAGAAGAATACCACAACTTAATTATCAAACCATTGAATCTTTCTCAACACAATTCCACTACTAACAACATGACTTCTTCCATGTCCTCAAGAACTAAACGAACTACTCACGAGACATCATATGGATCAAGATCAGAGATGAAATAATGATAAGTAACAATCTGAACATGAACAATAATTCAATGGTTCCACTCAATAGCATCAACTACAACAAGTAATCAACACTGGGAAAGTTTTACCTAAGAACAATGCAAGATTCAACATAATTGTTACAGCAGTACGAAGTGGTGATGATGGTACTGGTAGAGATGATGGTGGATATGATGATGATGATGATCCCGATGAAGTCTAGCATGATGACGGTGTTGATGGCGACGATCTCCCCTCTCCGAGAAGGAATTTCCCTGGCAGATTTCTGCCTGTCGAAGAGCTCGTTCTCTCTCTGTAGTTTCCGCCCCGCAGAGGCGGTAGAATTTTTCTGTCATTGCTCCCCGAGTCTTAGGGTTTCGAGGGGATTATATACACCAAAGAGCGATGCCATAGGTGGTCCAGGGTGGCCACACCACCTGGTGGCGCAGCCAGGGGTTGTTGTGGTCCCCCTGTGGTCCATCTCCACTCCTCCTTCTGGCCTCCTTCGTCTTCTGGAAAAATAGGAATTTCCGTATATTTTCTGGGATTTTCTGATCTTCACGAATTTTTCATCTGGATAGTGCTTTTTCCATCGGAATCCTGACTCCGGTGGTTCATCCTCCAAAAGCCATCAATCATGCAAAAATAGATGAAATAACATAAGTATCATCTCTTAATATGAAATATATCAATGAATAACAGTAAATTATGATATAAAATAGTGATGCAAAATAGACGTATCAACCTACCATCCCCTGACTCGCCGTCGATTACCGCTTACCCTCAACTGCATCCCCGTTAGTGGAAGGCACCCTGGTGAGCCCCACGAGCCCCGCCAACCCTCCGCCGAGAGTTTCTTCCCTTGCTCCTTGTTGCGGAAGGAAGATGGTTATCAGTCGTCATTGTCATTCTAATCGGGTGGTCGATGCTCCCTGGTACCGTTTCACCTCTACACTTAGGCTGACGGGCAGGCCCGCTCCCAGCGTTTAAACAAGCCCTCATGCGCACGTCAGTGCGTTTGCTGGGCTGGCCCAGCGCTGAGTCGCTGGGTTTGGTAAAAACCGGCCCAGCTACTGCCTTCACCTTTTTCTTTTTCTGATATTTCTTTTCCAGATCTACAATATGGCAATTAGGATTAAATCAAAACAAAAATGTAAAATACCTCAAAATATGCAGATCTAAACCTTTACATGTTCCCTAGTGTCTTCCTCAACATGTAGCATCAAAAGTTGGTCAAAATAATATTCAGATAGTTTCTATTAATTAAACTACACAAATATGCCATTTTTACCTTATAATTCCTTCAGAGAGTTTAATAGCTCCTATTTGAGTGAAACTAACTTCCTCTGGTAGGTATTCACTGTATCTATCTCATGGAATTGGCCTCAAGCCAAGTGGAACCTTAGATTTACTGTAGAAAAAATGACAAAATCCCTATAGATTAGACTTTAGTAATTTATCTAGGTCAAACCATGAAATGTGTGGACCTTATTCCAACTCTATTTGATGAGGTATATCAATACTTCTCAGAAACTAGGAGCTCGCTATTTATTGAGCCTATGTTGATTTATGGTGAATTAAACCTCTCTATTTAAGGTTAGTTCTCTAGATAAATCCTATTAGTAGTTTTGCAACTCCAAAAATGGTGAACCCAACTACTTACCATATGCCTTTGGATTCATATCAAAATCTTCTATAGTTTAAATCTGGTGAAAAAGACAAATTTCTTGTAGAACTGATTTTGGGATTTTTCCAAGGGCATTCTGGTAATTATTTTGAAGTGATTCTAACTCTAAAAAATCACATACTCAAGGATCTACAAAACTCTCATAGGAAAATTTTAATTGAGAACCAGATCTTTTCTGGTGATTTATTCACCTAAACTAGGGTTATTTCCACTAAATTAATCATAACTAATTAAGGAAAATTGATAAAATCATGAAACCACTTTTGTTGGCCTTTTTATTTCAATACCTATCTGATGATATCATTTTTGTACATTGATATCATACATACCCAAGCCTTAATTCAAAATCCCTTCTTTAGGTGGTATTCGACAAATAAATCATAAAAGAAAGTCTACAAAGACAATTAAAGTAATTCCAAATGCTATGATATCAATCTATCCAAAACCTAAAGAAGTTAGTAATGTGTTGTATGTTTTCTTATTGTATTGTATTGATGTTGTTTGCCTTGTGTTGATTGTGGCAATTGCTTGCTTACATGTATTCCCTTTGACGATGATAGTTGCGATTATATCGAAGACCCAAAGAAGATGGTTATGATTGGTTATTATGGTATCCTAAGAAGAAGTCCAGAGACATATTGCCATATTGCTTATCATAAGCAAGCCACCTTCTTGCTCATAAGCCTTTTCCCATGTTTTACTTACTTGTTTATGAAAACTGTATTGCTTTAATATATGATGATTTATTTCAGGTAGTGGCTTGGCTCCTCCAAACCATTACATATTTATACTACTAAGTACAACCCCTTTGATGACACCTACTTGCCCCTAGTATTGTAAGTGGTGTATAACACCATACCCCTTGGAGACCCCGTTTTAACCGAGCAAAACTATAGGATGGGAAGACCCCGGAAAAAGGTTTACAAACATGTTTTAAGATAGAAACTTGGTGAGGTTAGACCTACCAAGAGAGATTTAAGAAATAAACATGTTTTGTTTTACAAACGATGTTGAAGAGGTGGAGAATTTTTGTTGAAAATGCACCCGTTTCTTTGTAACTTTAGCTACAACAACTATACCCGTACAACCACATTACCCCAGAATGGGATGGGGCTTAACTCGTAGTTTGTTTCCCTTAGCATGGGCTACGCCATAATGCATACAAAGGGGTTAAAGTCCCCCGAAGCCAGTTCCTTTCCACTTAGGGGGTCATCGTACCCGGAGGGTTCTATTGCCTCAACGGAGGTCGGATGAAACTATGGGGATCCCCCGGATAGTACAGTTTATGGGAGTATGGAAGGGGAAATGATTCAGGCAGTGAGGTAGGGAGATTCAGGACTTGGGAAGTCCGATACTCGTCCAGGGAGAACTAAGACCATAGATAAAGTGCCCATACTAGGGACGGAAAATGAAAGGTTATGATTGATTATCTGGATCCCCGTACACTCGGTGTAGTAGGTCATGGTGTCATCACGGCGGATGTATCGAATGGTGTGGGTAAAGTGTACAACCTATGCAGAGTGTAAATATATTCTAATAGCCGTGTTCGCGGTTATGGACGGTTGGACAAACTACTATAGAGTGGTGCTGGTTTTGTTTTCAAAAAGGATTCTGGAAAAGCAAAGGTTTGAAAAGGTTTTGACCATGGGATGGTCGGAAAGGAAGGAAAAGAGTGTGGTCATGGGATGATCGGAAGGAGGAACGAATGGGTGACCCCAATCCTAGTGTTTTCCAAAACTTTTCAAAAAGGTTTCCAAAATGTTTTACAAAAGTTTTCAACAAAGATATGTAGATGCTATATCTATAAGAGAAACTATTTGAGAAAAGAATCTCTCTTGGAGCTCTCCTACTACCACAGCCATATTGCATATTCTTTTATTGTTAATATCTTAAGGTGGTTTGTGAGTACATTCAAAGTACTCACTGGCATTGTCCCTGGCTATTAACTTGGTCAGATTCGAGAAGAAGGTGACGTTGACAACTATGCGGGCTAGGACATTCTCCCAGTAAGCTACCTGTAGGTTAAGGCATGTCGGGCTCTACGCTTCGATAAAGTTCCGCTGATGATGACTAATATAGTCATAATGGTAATTGAGGTATGATTTGTATCCGCTTAAGTAATGGATGTTTACTTTAATACTTGTTGGTTATGTGTCACGATATACTGATCATAGGATCGTGGTGTATGCATAACAGGGATTCTCGGAGGATTAATCCGGAGGCACCACAATTCCTTTCAAAAAAATCCTACATCGTAGTACTTGTCACTCGCTTGACCAAGACGCATATTTAGGTACATGATATGGTATGTTTTCATTTATCATTCTTTCTTTAGCTCCTATTGTATTTGTATTGTATGATAGTTATAATATTTCTATCTTCTACATCTTAATTAGAAACTACCGTCGAGAATGGTTTCATCTCTTCAAATTTCTGAAAAAGACTTGGCTGGAATACGCGTTGGAGCAACAGGTGCCGTAAGCACCATTTCGTACAAAACAGTGAGTGATGGCCGCATGATCTTCAACATCCAGGAGTGGAAGAACTTTGTTGAAGCTCATGATGATCTACAAGTTGGGCAAGCCATTCTCCTCACCGGCAGGACCACTTCACGTCATAACATTCAGATAATGTTCGTCATTGACATCATCATTCATAGTGATTACCTAGTTCCTTGTGACGGTTTCTTAGTGTAGATGCAACAATTGTGATGTTTTCAACCGCTTGTGATGTTTTGAACCGCTTGTTAATAATGTATGGTGAACCAAATCGTTATTTTCCTGCTTATGTGAATATGCATTTCGTGATGTTACATTGTTGTTATATTGCAGCCTTTAATCAACAACGTGCAACACCTTTTTTTTAAAATTCAAAAATATACTTTTGATGTTTGACTTTGTTAAAACGCCACAAACAGTACACATAGTACTGGCGTTTGCGCCAAACCCCACCACTGTGTCTTCTAGTCGTGGCGTTCAGACCGAACGTCACCACTAGGACCTACCACTTGTGTCTTCCTAACTGTAGTCGTAAGGTAGTCGTAGTGTGTTTTGAGCGGTGGATGTTCCGGTCTTTTCTTAGGCTTGTAAAATAAATTTTTTTTCTATCAATGAATTGAACGTGGAAAAAAAATCATATCCATATCCTTGGAAGCATCTTCGTCGTGCCCAGCAATTTAAAATCCAGTTCCGATTGGATTACGGTTTTGTTTATGCGTTCATCGTCAGGTACGTGATCGGGCATCCATATATGCATGCACACGATCTTGATGCCGCATTTTTGAATGGATGGGCTACAAGCATCCCTGATCAACACGGCATCTCTTCTCGGTTGATTAAGAAAAAAAATCGCATCGAACATGATTCAATGAAGAAGGATCCCGTGGCAAAATTGCTGATTAGACGTCGTGGTATTGGGTAGGGTCCTGCGTTGGGTGGCTTAGAGAGCATCTCGAGCAGTGGCGCTAGCGCCGTGCTATAATAACTACTTTTTACCGCGCGTGCACTGTATACTCTTCTAGCAGAGGCGTCATTTTCACACGCGCTGCAAAAATATAGCGCAGCGCGGTATTTTGCACTATCTCGCGCCTAATATTTCCGGCTCCAACTACAGCACACACTATCGCTTCGCTTGCGCGGGAACACGCAACCGCTCGGACAATTCCCTTCCGCCCGCGCACTCTCTTCTTCCCTCCCAACCCATTTCAGTGTCGCGCCACCAACCGCGTCGGCGCCTCCGCCACCGCCAACCCCTCGTCAGCGCCCCGCTCACCGTCCCGGCGGTCGCCCCCGCTCGCCGGCCCGCGCACCGCCCCTGCCATCGCGCTGCGCGGTCAGATTTCCCGAAGCTTGGCGGCCGCGCGGTCTCGATTCGTTGGCGGCGTGCTGCCGCGGTGCCGCGCTCAAACTCGTCGCCGCCGATGTCTTCCTCAAGCCGGGAGGCAACTTGGCGCACACAAGGTGTTCATCGAAATCACCGCATGGTTCGTTCCGCCGCGCCCGCGCCCATTTTTTGTGCATTTTAGATGGTAGAAGTTGTTTCAATTAGTTTGCATATATGTAGATGAGTTCATCGTATGATGACTCCGATGATAACTTCGATGATGACTCCGATGATGACTTAGATGTTTCAACTATTTGTTGGTGTGTTGTAAAACTATTTGTCCTATTGCTGATGCAAAACTTGTTGTAATAAATTTTCTAAACAATTTATTGTTTATTTTTTGGTTTTTGTTTGATCTTGTTGAATGTATGCATATGTTGGTTTGGTGTTTGCACCTGTAGCGTGTGCTCTATTTTGCAGCGCCTGGTGGGGGAGGTTTTTTCACCGACACGCGCGCGCTACAAAATAGAGCCTCCGAGAATGGTCGCTGCATTATCACACGCTGCATCGCACATTTGCAGCGTTGCATTTTAGCGTCACTGCTGGAGATGCTCTTAGGACTTGCGTTACTGGGTTGCGTGGATCTTGGGGTGGAAATAAAACTCGAAGTCCACGAGCTTAACGAGTACGAACTTGGACACCCACCCTCACCATTCTTAGAACTATCAAGCCTTTTCGAATTCCCTATATGGGTACGAAGGCCTATCGGATTTATTTTAGGGTTAACAAGTCGAGCCGAGTTGGCATCTTTAACTGGTTGTCTTAACGGATTTAATTTTTTCGATAAAGGACGCTTTATTACTTAAAAGATTTAAGTATTACACCCGGCCTCTACATAGTTAGGATGCACATAGCCGATAAAATCCATAGATCCAACGAAATAAAATAAAAAAGGCGAATTACATATCAGAGTGAGAAATTATAAAATGCCTAGGATGCTGAAGGAGGGCCTATCCGAAGATTATGTTGTTATCCATGATGGATAAATAAATCCCGCACCGTATCCTCTAGCCATGTACACATCTTCATAAAAGTATCGTAAAAAATCGCACGATGCAGCGTCGACCAGGATCGTAGGGTGTTGGTACATCTGTAAATAATCTGCATGGGAGAGCAAATTTTATTATTAAAAACCTTACCATTTTTACATAGCCATAGCGACCATATAATGGCAATCGCTTCAACCCGAAGAAGTAACTTATACTTATGATCTATATCATATAACTAATTCTCAAATATATTGATAATACTACGTGGTGGATACAAGCCCAGATCTGTTTGGGTATCTAGCTAAATTATATTAAAAAACAAGTGTTTGATTGTCTCGTTATGATGACAAAACGTATACATAAGATTCATATGCCAATTCCGCTTGATAAGATTATCTTTACTAAGGATAACCTATCGACGAAGGTACCAAGCAAATATTATCGTATTATCTAAAACTAGTAAAACTGGCTGGACTAAAATATTGTATAAGGAACTAACAGAGAAAGAACAACTCTCACTTAAGTTCCAATGAAATTCATCGGGCCCAATCGATAATTGAACATTTGCTAATTGATGTAGCAACGTTATCCAAGAGTCCAGTCTGGTACCAATCAAATCTCTTCTAAAAGCCACATTGGATGGAATGATTCCAATACAGTGGCAATCGATTCCTCCTTATAAGGGACAATAGAATACAACGCAAGATATTGTTCGCGGAGTATAGTAGTGTCAAGCCACTTATCCTTCCAAAACATTATCTGAAAATCGTCCTTAATAGAAAATGTCCCAAGCGGAAGAAATGTTTCTTCGTTGCCATTAGGCCGGTCCAAAAGTGAGAGTCACCAGCTTTCCGAACCATTTGGGACAATGCTGTTGAACCAACATATTTTCTTTTTAATAGAGTCTCTCAAATGCCATCTTCAGTTAATAACTTGAAGAGCCATTTACTAAGTAGGGCTATATTCTTGATCTCCAGATCATGAATATACATCTCCCGTTCTTTGGGTCGGCAAAGCACACCCCATTTAACCAGTCTATATTTCTTCTTCTCAGAATCTCCTTGCCAAAAGAATCTTGATCAGAAATAATCCAATCTCTGCAAGACTCCTTTTGGAAGTTGAAAGAATGATATCATATACAGTACCATATTACTTAGTACTAAACTAAAGAGTACAAATCTTTCTCTTATGGGGAGTAACTTACCTTTCTAGCTACTCAATCTCAGTTGTAGTCTTTGCTCAACAATTTTCCATTCAGCATTTGTAAGCCTCCAATAGTGAGCCATAATGACCAAATACTGAATTGGAAAAATGCCCTGACTACAACCGAAGAGTTCAACATAAAGGTCCGTTGTATCTCGAGCCTCGCCAAAACAAAACAATTCTCTTTTATGGAAGTTTATCTTCAAATCCAAAAATTGTTCGAAAGTTGAAAGTATGAGTTTCAGATTCTTAGCCTTTTCGAGATCATGTTCCATAAAAATAATTGTATCATCGGCATATTGTAGTATAGATAATCCTCCATCCACTAGATGGGGAATCACACTTTTAATTTGGCCGCCAGACTTTGCATGCTCGATCATAATAGATAACATACCAGCCACTATATTGAATAGCATTGGCTTTAATTGGTCATCCTGTCTAAGCCCTTTTTTAGTCTGAAAATATTTACCAACATCGTTATTTACTTTGATGGCAACACTACATACTGACACAAAGCAATTAATTAAAGTGCGCCACACAGTAGAAAAGCCTTTCATCCTAAGCGTCTGCTGAAGGAAGGACCATTTAAATTTATCATAAGCTTTCTCAAAATCAATTTTTAGAATAACCTCATTCAAAATTTTCCTATGTAGTTCATGCACTATTTCATACAATGTAACCACACTGTCAAGTATGTTATGACCTTGCATGAAAACAGTTTGTGAAGGGATAACTACATGCTTAGCCACTGGATTTAACATGATGGTTGCAACTTTGGTAAAAATCTTAAAACTAACATTAAGAAGACATATCGATATGTATTGTTGGATACATTATGCTTCATTAATCTTAGGTAATAAGATAATCTCTCCAAAATTCAATCTAAACAAATCCAATTGTCCAGCGTGCAAAGCACTAAACATTTCCATAAGATCTGTTTTGATAACATTTCAAAAGGTTTGATGAAATTTAGATGGGAATCCATCCAGGACAGGGGCCTTATTATGTAATATAGCCTTCTTAACCTCCTCCTCAGTATAGGGAGCGGTCAATAGATTATTTTTCTCAACAGAAACCTGGGGTACGTCATCTGTTTGGGATTCATCCAGGGAGAAAGAACCTTCTTCTGGTTCCCCAAATAAATCCTTATAATAATTCATGATATAAGATTTCAACTTCTCATGTCCCTCAATTGTTCCATCTTCACCTTGCGTTAAGGATCGAATAAATTTCTTCTTGTGTCTGCCATTGGCAACACTATGGAAGTATCTAATATTCGAATCCTCATGCAAAATAAATTGAGCCTTGGAATAGTGGTATCATTTGAGTTCCTCTTCGCGCAGAAGATGTGCTAGCTCCGCACTCGACTGGCTTTTAAGCTTAATTTCTTGCGAAGATAACAAACGGGTTTCTACTAATGCTTCGATTTCATCAATAGTGGATGAGAGCCGCGTTTTTCTTTTTTAAGAGTACCGGTTGAATGATGAGCCCAATCCCCGAAGTGTTTGCGTGTCGCTCGAACTTTGTTGTTCCACCTCTGGATTGGACTAATACTCGTAACCGGTCTCTCCCAAACAGCTTTGACCATATCCTGAAAACAGACTCGATGTAACCATCCAAGTTCAAATTTGAACGAACGGGAACATCTAGCCCTAGGTATACCGGCAGTCAGCAAGATGGGAGCATGGTCTGAAAGAGCCTCAATATGTTCTAGAACACGTACTGAGACTAGGGGAAAATCTTCTTCCCAATCTGAGTCCATCAATATGCGATCCAGCTTTTCGTATGTAGGTTCAGGGAGACTATTTTCCTAAGTAAGCTGCCGTCCAATCATGGTTACTTCCTTTAAATCAAGATTGTCGATGAGAGCATTAAAAAGTAATAGCCAATGATCGTCGAACTGGCCTTTACTCTTCTCGAATGGGAACCGAAGCAAATTAAAATCACCTCCTATAAGAATAGGGTACGGATTATCCTTCACTAGGTTCACCAACTCTCCACAAAAATTAGCCTTGAAAGCATCATGTGCAACACCATACACAACTACAAGGCTCCATGTGAAATTGTTAGCTTTATTACGGATGTAGAGTTTGATATGAAAATCTCCTTCCGAACAAGCTAAAATATCCATGGTATCAGCCCTTACGCCAAGTAAAATGCCACCAGAACGGCCACGTGGTCGACGAGAATGCCAAACAAAGTCTATGCCACCCGATAGGCGGTCAAGTAAACTTTGTGAGAAATCTCGTCTACACGCCTCTGAAATAGCCACAAAATCTAAAATATGATCCCGAGAACAATGTGCGATATGTAGGTATTTATCCAAGTCGCGAAGACCTCTGCAGTTATGAAACATACCATTTATTGGGAAACAATAATTGATTTTGGTGCAAAATCTCGTTTCCGAGACTTGTTACATTTCCTACCGAAGGTAGATTTTCGGTTAGACGTTGTTAGATCATATAATAAACTCAGCTTGTCCTCATCGAAACCCACCTCTAGTACTTCACCCACAAGATGATATAGGAGCTAACCATCGGTCGTGGAATTCGCATCCTCAACATCTACATAGGTGGTGTCCAACAAGGTCGAAACTTTTGGACTAACCGTTAAACGGTCATATTCCATCTGCCTCAAGACCTTTGTTGAAACCGAAATATCACAAGCATTCGAACAAACAGAAACGCCTACACTACGCAACTCTGAATTAATACTAGAAGAAGAAAAGGAGAGGAAGGATTTAGAAGAAGAGACATTACCAACAGTGGCAAGGTTCTTTTTCACCTTGTGGCGCATTGCCTTTAACATGGAATCTTCATCTGAAGCCATAGATCCGTCTTCAGCCACCGGATGTCGCATGCTACGCCTCAGATTGGGCGCTGCGACATATTTGGGAGGACCCCTGTCCACCTTGGCTTCTGGGCGATGGCGAGAAGACCCTGCCTCCAAAGGCATCGTAGTAGCAGCAGCAGGGCTCGAGCCATCCGAGCCAGCCTCTAGGGGAGAAGACCTCTCGACCTCAGAGACCACCTCAATGAGTAGAGTTGTGAGTACTCGATAGGCTCATTAATATCTATTGACGTGATAGCTTATAGATCAATCAATACTAAGATACTAAAGAAAAACCAAGACCTCTAGGCCAAAAAAATACAAACACTATCCAAATTCTACGTAGAGACGCGTGAGGAGTGAAACATCCTTCTTGTACTCTTGATCTATGATGAATTTACACTATTAAATTACTTAATGGTTTTATCAAGCTTATTGAGCCAACTTGAGCTTTATCAAGTCGAGCCATCCTTAAGTTAATGAGCTGAGTCGAGCTAGCTCATTAACTAACGAGTATTTACGAGTTGAGTTGAGTCAAGATGGCTCGATATCCACCCCTAGATATTGGTCTTGGACTAGGTTGTGCAGGATATCCAGGCTAATAGATGATGACCCTATGCGCTAACACAGAACAACCGTAGTAGCTCAGATGAGACATCGCAATTCCACGCCGAAGTTGTACCCGGGCTTGAAGTTGAAGACCTCCTCTAGGATATCCTTCTCTGCCTCCCACCACATCCATCTTTGTTTTATTTTTGAACAAAGGAGGGGTCTAGAAAGACCCCGATGTTGCCAATATATTCAAAGCTGTGGGTACAAGTTACAAGCATGCCCTTTAAAACACAAGAATTGCAGAGAAAACCTGCGAATATGCAAGGAGGACCCTAAAAGTTTCTGAGAAAATGCAATCAGGTCCTTTGACTTCGCCACCGCTGTTGAACCCTTGCCGCTGGCCACCTCCATCCTGCCGACAATGAACCACTCGGCTGAACGAAGGTGTTGGACACCGACGTAGAGCTCATGGCGTGGAATGGGCCCTTCACAGCCGTAGATGCCGGTGGCAATCGTGGCCACCAAGCGAGAAGCTCGTCGAGGTAGTAGAGAGCCGCAGAAGTAGACACCATCGCCACCCTTTCCATCTTACCCCTCGCCTCCTCAGCCGACCAGGTCGATGGGATGGTCGTCGACGCCGCTAAACCGCAGTGAACATCGCTTATGACCTCGGGGCCTTGCGAGAGGAGCTACAACCAACAGGTCCCACCACGAGAGAACCGCATCACGGCTCCACCGCACCCACTTGGTGCAGCGCCGATGCACCAGAGAAGAACCCCACCATCCTCATGCTCCGTTGTCGCCCACTCTCAGCCTTCTCCTCCCCTGCCTCCATGGCCGGCCAGAGAGAGAAAACCGAGCAGTGTGAAGACCAGGAGCAAAGAGGAGGGCAACAACTTGGGCTTATTTTCGGAGATCCCTGGGGTGGTGCATCTTGTCGTTGACTCCGACCGCCGGAGCTCGCGGCTAAGTCTCCACCAACACAGGATGCACCAGGTCTAGCGCAAGCAGATCGGTGCCCTACTCCAAACTACTGGCATCAAGCCGAAAAATCTACATCTACACCTAGAAGCTACTCCGGCCGTCAGAGCCACCAGGGAAGGCTCGGGTTTGACCCGGTCTACACTAGTCAACGAGTAGGCGGTGGGGGGCGATAGAGGAGGGAGGGGAGAGAGCGAAGTTCAACCCTTCCCACAGCCATCTTTGCTACCATCCGCCTCTCTGTATGTAAGCGTTGGTGTGACATCTTCTCTGACCCCCAATTCCTACACCGCTTCCGCAAACACCACCGAAAATCCCCGCTGCTCGATTTCTTTGTTGGTGGGAATTTCAGCACTTCACCCATGTCCTGGACTGACCTGACCGCATATCCACTGCACACTTCCGATTTCCATGGAGACGCGGCCTCCACGAGCAGTTGAACTTCATCGGTTGCCTCCACGGCCTCGCCGTCCTAATCAACAAGTCGCGGCGCGAGACCATCGTGTGGGATCCCCTCACCGACATACAGTGTCGCGTGGCTTTCCCACCGGGGCTCCATTGTAACAAGGGGGAGAGACACCGGCCTGCCGAATTGGTGTGTGTTGGCCCTGAAGATGGGCATGTGCATGGTGACTACTTATCGAGCGGGTTTAAATTGGTCATGATTTACATCAACTTCAGCATGGCATTCGCTTACCTCTACGAATCAGCTTTTGGTATATGGGGAGATGTTGTCTCGGATGCTACTACAACAATACAATCTACCTGCTGAGGCCCAACATTCTGGTTGGGAACACACTTAGTTGGTTGCTTGGATGCATCATCCCCGAGTTTGATTTTGAAAGGCAGACCTTGGGTGTGATCAAGAACCCCGTGGACGTCATTGAGAATGATAATTTGTCTGTTCAGCTTGTACGAAAAGAGGATGGTGACCTCGGCCTTGCAGTTTTGTCAAAACTGAGCATTCAATTATGGGAGAGGAAATTGAACTGTGATGGTGTTGCAAGACGGGAGTTACTACACAAAACCATTCCACTTGAGGGGCTCTTCCCACACCGAATGGTTAATGACCACAAAAGGATACTCATGGTGGGGTATGATGAAGACACAAATGTTATTATTATATCTACGATGATTGGTGACTTCATGCTCCAGATTGAGTCGACGTCGTATCACAAATATTTCCAAAAGGAATTACATGTGTTGGAATACTTTTATCCCTACACAAACTTCTATATTCCAGGTAATACCTCGCTATCTACATTGGAGGAGCAACAAGATTGCGAATAGTTTTTATTCTGGGTAGATTACAACTACTTTTGGTATGTGTTTGCTCTAATCTTTTTTATTTGGTGTAGTTTGAGTTGTTTTTGTTTTTTGGTCCAGTGCTCATACGGTGATTTAATTTCTGATATTAAGAAAATGGCTTGGGCTAAACTAAAGGTAGAATAGGAATATAACTATAAATTAGTTTTTCACCTGGCCTTTGCTAAATATTAATTGTCGTTCTGCGCTAGCAACGATCTTTTCAGCTGATATCAAAATAGTATTTCGATTGGCGCATTTGGAAGTTTAAAGTCTGTTTTGTTTTTATCAGATGTTATTCCTTGAAGATAAGTGTACTGTGTATTTATCTTTTTTTTTTTGCGGGGGACTATGTATTTATCTTAACATTGATCAACAAACCATAATAGGTGTGATTTTTTTAATCAAGAAACGCTACCGGTTCATTAAATTTGAATAGCCAAGTGATGCACATTTTGCCACTAATTTCTCGATCAATGAATGTTTCGTTTCGGTGCTCTCTTATGATCATGCTCTGAGTAATTCTGGATGAATGTGTTTTCTCCAAACATCCAAATAGTCTTAACATGTCTTGGTAAAGGATTATTATCGTTCTTTCTTGCACCTAGCAATAGATGTGGCTTCATTCACTATTCTTGCAAAAAAAAAATACTTTATGCCCTCAATTTACATGAATATATAAAGATTTTAATTTATGCCTTCATATTGATTCAACTTCTTGAATTTTCATTGGTTTAGTGGGTTTATTTTGCTTGTAAGCAGGGAATTGGGTGGAAATGGATGGATCTGAAACTGAGAATACGTGAGATACATAATGTGCTACATTGTTTGACCAGGTGAGCTAGTGTATATTTTTATACTCCCTCCGTTTTAAAATATAAGATGTTTTAGCTTTATGAAAGGAGTGTATCTAGACCACTTTAGTAGGTAGATTCACTCCAAATCTAAATGAACATGTGTACTAAAGAGGTCTAGATACACTTTCTTCACAAAACTAAAACATCTTATATTATGAAACGGAGGGAGTAGTTCTTTAAGGGCTATTTGTCTTTTCATCTTGGTTACAAAGTTCATAGTACGACTCGTGGTTTACTGTTTTAGGTTTCTAGTGACTGAATTTGTTTATCTTGTAAACTGTCTAGTTCTCACATTATGAAATGTACACATTTTGAGTTAGACACTAGACGTTCTGCTTTCTAGGCTAATGAGCCTCCCATATGTTCATGATACAGAAAGTACCTTGAATGACCTGACAATCTAGGTAGTTTAGTTTTTGCCTCTGCTGGAGGCATTCGGTCACTGATCTTTTACTAGCTTCCACCGTGAGCTCAAGTATTTTTGTAGCACAACAACTTGAGAACTTGTCAACGTAGAGGCTGGAGGTGTGCCATAACAAGCTAATTATTCTTACATTGCCATCACAAACTGATCGTTCTTCTATCCTTGTTCTCTTGTAATGCTAGTTGATATTTTTCGTATAATTTGCAGAATGATGAAGTTCAAGTTTATTAACGGAACCATAGAAAAAATTGGTTTTTCTGCAGAAGGGTACAGCAAATTGGTGTAGGGATATAAAAATTTGGTGAGCGAGATGACTCTGGTTGTTCTGCATGTATCTAAAGTCACACCCGGTTTGCCAAGGCGCATAATTGGCTATGTGGTGTAGGTTCTTCCGTTCTGTATGCTGGGCTTAAATTCACTGATTCTCACAGTACATATTTTGTATGCTGTAGCATGCAAAGTGGACTTGTTGGATGCAACTGTGTTACTTTTTGCATTAAACAGAATAATGTGCATAGATTGGTCGACTTCATCATGCCTAGGATAGTGACCAACGGAGTTGCTTCGGTTAGTATCTGTAATCTACTAATATTGGATCGCTAATATTGCATCATTTGTCAATGGCGGTTTCTCAATCCCAGGCATCGCCATATGCGGCGTCCTTTGGCACCATATGGAATGATGCTGATTAGGCTCTGAACAAACATAAAGACTTCACAGCAATGTGGGCAGCTATGAACTGGAGCAGGCCACAGGTTATTAACTCCAGTCCAGAGTGCAAGATTGGCTAGGGACCAACTATATACCCAACTCCCTTCAGTAAACATCATGATTCAGAAATATAAGACGTTTTAGATTTGTGAATCGAATGTATCTAGACGTCTTTTAGTGTATACTCCCTCCGTTTCAAAATATAAGATGTTTTAGCTGTGTGAAAGAAGTGTATCTAGTCCATTTTAGTGTGTAGGTTCACTCCAAACCTCAATGAAACTACACACTAAAAGGGGTCTAGATACACTCTTTTCACAAAGCTAAAACATCTTATATTTTGAAACGGAGGAAGTAGATTCGTAGAGGTTCGGAGTGAACCTATACACTAAAAAGGGGTCTACATACATTCATTTCACAAACCTAAAATGTCTTATATTTCTAAACAGAGGGAGTAGTTTCACAAGAAACTACTGCTTTGAGGCCAAAAATAAATATTAAAGGAGCATAACATGGAAAAAAAAACTAAGAATCATGATAAAGAGAAAAAGGCAAACTTTTTGTTAGTATTTAGATAGCTTATATTTGCCCAGGAGGATGCGCCACTTCTGTAGGAGGCCAAGGTAACTCCAGAACTTGCATTATGGATATGCTCTATATGTATAATATGTTTAACCTGTACACTATACATCCCCTCTAAGCCCACGCCTATGGCCTTTACTACCAAAACTTCACTGCCAAGGGCAAAGAGCCAAAGGAAGACTATGCATTGCCCTGCAATACATTTATACGCCTTCGATTCACCTACTGTTATACTGTTGGGATATCTTAACAAGTACCTGAGATCGTCCAGTTGGCATAGCGTACAGGCACCTCAAAATCGTGGATCAAATTTCAGTCATCACGGACATGAGCGAATGAGCCCTTCATGTCAACTAATCTGGCAAATTTGCAACTTCTTTGCTCTCCAACTACTATGATCTACTTCCTCCAAGTCACTATCATCACTATCATCACAATAATCTAGAAGTGGTGCTCTAAGTATGACCTCTTCATTGTTCTTTGAGCTGTCAGAAGGTAAAATCTCAATATCTTGTTCAGTTTTTGTGCTGTCAGAAGGTAAAATCTCAACATCTTGTTCAGTTTTTGAGCTGTCAGAAGGTAGAATCTCAATATCTTGTTCAGTTTTTGAGCTGTCAGAAGGTAGAATCTCAATATCTTGTTCAGTTTTTGAGCTACCAGAAGGTAGAATCTCATTATCTTGTTCAGTTTTGGAGCTGTCAGAAGGTAAAATCTCAATAACTTGTTCAGTTTTTGAACTGTCGGGATCAATTTTCATGGTATCATCATCACCGTCCTTTAAGCTATCAGACAAAGTAGCTGCTTCTGAAAGAGCACAGCCTCTGATCCTGGTATCATCATCGTCGTCGTCGTCGTCCTTTAAGCTATCAGACAACGTAGCTGCTTCTGAAAGAGTACAGTCTGCGATCCTGCCATCACTTCCGCGGGTAGTCAGAGGTGTTCCTCCCGATGATCTGACTTCCATAAAGTCTTCTTCATCACGCATGCTAGTGTCTCCACCTCCTACAGCAATTTCTGAACTGTCACAAGGTGTAACCGCTTCTGATTCTCCTTCCTTTATGACACAATCTTCATCCGAGCCATCAGGTGCACCTGCCTCTGACATAACGTTATCAACCCTGGCATTTTCAAATAGTTTCAGAAGGAGTTCTCGTATGGTCTTTCTTAAATCAGAAGCAACTTCAGATCTGAACCAACTGCGACTAAACTGTAAAACCAAGACAAGCTCAGTGTTAAAACCTCGAGTAAGAAACTCCCTAAATTAAATAGGTAAAGCATTATAAGAACATGAAATACAGAAAAGGGTTGGCACCACTAACCATGTCAAGACTATCGCTTGTAAACCTTTTAGGTGCTTCCTTTATAAACTGTCGAATATAATAAAGCATGAAGATGCCACAGTCATATGCATTGTTCTGCCCTGGAACCTGGTCATTGTAGATTGTATAATTATATATTAATGAATTAAGAGCAACATGTACAGTAATTTATTTGCAGACTAATATCATGTTTAATGATGTAAGTGGGATGGGTCCACCCACCAAGCCTGCCTCCCGTACCGCCAGCAAAATCCACAAACCCCGTTCGTGGCATCCCACTTAGCACCACCGGAATAAGCAGCAGCGCCTGCTAATCCCGTTTGTACCGCGAGGCATGTATAGCTACTAGCTAGAAGGAGCAAGCAAGGCCAGAGCATGCATATCATGGGCCATTCTGTTCTCGCACCGGTGCACATGCTAACACGCAAATGGCTAATTGTCAGGATCCGTGAGACCGATGTGTCCCACTTCCTAATATCCCACTAAACGCGTTTAGTCCTGGGAGGCACAAGCAGGCGGGAGCCGGTCGTCCCGTGTCCGCACCGCTGGTATCGCTATAAGTGGGACGGGTCCACCTGCCTCCTGTCCCTGCAGCAAAACCCACTAACCCCGTTCGTGACATCCCACTTAGCACCACCAGAATAAGCAGCAGCGCCCGCTAATCACATCTGTACCATGAGGCATGCAACAACTACCAGCTAGAAGGAGCAAGCGAGGCCGGTCGCGGGCCATTCTATTCTCGCGCCGGCGAATGGTTAATTGATGGGACACGTGGTGTGTCCCACTTCCTAATATCGCACTAATCCAGTTTAGTCCCGGCGGGCACAAGCAGGCGGAAGCCGGTGATCCGATGTCCGCGCCGCTTGCATTGTTTATCATGTTCCATCTGGTTCGGTTTTGAACTGTTAGATCGACTAGGATGAAGTACTTAAAAGAGTTTCAGTTAGTTTTTCTCTTTCTGGAATACGAACAAGATGTGCACATCTATATACGAAGAAAAACACCACAATGTGGCACCTGTACACTGATCAACCAGACGCAGAAAAACAAAACAAAAACTATGGACTCAAGGACCTGGATAGTTAGCGGCCTAAAGAGTTTCCAGATAAGAGTTTGAGCCCTAGGAGACAAGTCCAGTTAATGAATCAAGCAAGAACAAATAATCCGTTTTTCATTATCAGAAGTCTTGTTGCTTATGAACTATGGTATATTTCTCCCTACTCAGCCTTCATTACCTTTAACACTTGCCATCATGGTCTGATTTTATAAGGTATCTAACTATCATGATCACTTACCTCAACTTTTTCCTTGTGAATATTCCCCGGAAGATCCTGCCATATTGTGTCTGAAATCGAAATGTCAGAAGGAGGGTTCTTCCTTAAATGATGCCATTCTTCTTCAAGGAATCTACAAAGAGTACAGTTGACGACATCAGCATTATGAAAGAGCTCTTTCCCTATCAAAATCAGCCAACCATGAAACACCAGTCATAAATAGTTACAGAAATTTCCAGCTGACACTCATATTGGTCGCTCACCTCCCAATTGTGTCAAAAATCTCAGCACTGGGGTGCATCCCTAAGGAGTCCAGATGAAGTATGATTGGTCCTAAATTACTCTCTTTTGCCGGAATGCACACAATTATCAAGCTCCAGTGTGACCTAATTAAATGGAAAGAAGCATTCAGCAAAAATACACATACAAGTTTAATGGGAGTATTATCATTATCCTCATAGGCCACAACCCGAAGCTTGTACAATGATTCAGAGCACTTTGATTGATGCATTTTATAAGCTTCATGTTGCAGATCCAGATGTAGCATAAAGTTATGTAACTTATCCAGGAGTATCTTTGAGGATAAAGTGATCAATAATATGCACAAACTAAAGTTGCATAACATACTATAGTGGTTTGGATTTCATGGCGGATATGTGAATATTTCACAAGAAGATCTCAGAATTCCTAAGCAAGTATGTAACTTACGTTCCATGGATTGGCAAGATAATGTATCCTCTCTGAAATATATTGACACCTTTCCACCATCTTCTCAACTTCAAGAACTTACCCTGGAACAAAAGTAGAGCATTGCAATACGAAATTATTATATGAAAATAATTAAATACTTCACAAACAAGAAATATATGTCATGAAAGAGTATTAGGTATATAAAAGACAAGTAATGAAGTACTAAGATAAGATTACAAAAGAATGCTCATACTAGGTTACTATCACATTTTCGCAAGGAAGCAACAAAAGCTTATCTCCAAAGTACTCATGTATCCAAGACAAAAGCACTTTGAGAAAATGGAAGTCCATTTTAGGGCATTAATCATAATAATATATAAAAATGTAAGTTCGTGGCACAAAAAGTGATACCTTATCCAACAATGCTTCTTGAAGCTTGCTATAAAAATATGTGTTAAACATGTAAAATTTGTCTGTGCCATATTCAGTATGCATTTCGGCTCTTTTGATATATCTGCCAGAAGAAAATAATTGGAAGAGTTAAACAGAAACATCAATTTGTAGGGAAAATTTCTTATGAACAGAATTCAGAAGTTTCTAGCTTCAGTTCCACTATCTATATGCAACTGCACTTTATCAAAACTCACATAACGCTATTTTTATTAATATATCCAGCTCAACAAGCTCAAATAGATAGCTTCATGATGTTTCAGACATTTCAATGCCAACAGGCAGTACACCTATTGCTCATCAACACCTAATATTCTCAAATTAAATCCTGCAATGATTGCCTCCTATTATTCAAAATTCAAAGACATAGGACATGCTCAAGCACTCTCTAACAAAATCATAAAATGATACAAAGTAAAACTTACGATAGGAATACATATTCTTAACTGAATGTAGTAGTTTATCACTGGCGATGACAAATATACTCCAGGATTAAGACATCTAATATCTGAACTGCTGAGCTCTACAGCTTCCGGATCATCACTGTTCACATGGGTAGTGTGTTAAAGATGGAACTAAAACATCTCAATACCATGAACTGATGGTCTTAAGAAACAATGCATGGTGTTTACCTTGATGGATAGTAGATTTTTAAATCTTTCCTGAAAAAAAAACGTTGTTTTTATCAGAAAGATGAATCAACAGCTTAACTCACTACATAGAATACAGCAGACACAATTTTGGGGAAAAAACATACCATTTGTCTAGCACTCCACAGTCTACTGGTTCATCAGGTTGCACATCTTCATCATCCAAGAGAACCACATCATTAACCTAATAGGCAATGCAATACGATAACACAATCGTGTAAGGTAAACTTTCCATGTGAAAGTGGCATCAGGACAATCTACTAATGGAAGTCATTACTTAGTGCCCAAGAAATGTCCTGTTTTGGTTTATGATGGCCTAACTTATATACGAAGCCTTAATTAGCATGGTCCAACTACTACTGGAAATTATAGCAGTATATACTAAATGGAGGAGGAGCTCTGCTTCTTGCAGAAGCCAACATCAAGTAACACTCAAGCAATAGGAAATGAGGATCATTTCTACTCCCTCCATTCAGAAATATAAGACATTTTAGCTTTGTGAAATGAATGTATCTAGACGCTTTTTAGTGTATAGGTTCACTCCGAACCTCTACGAACCTATACACTAAAAGACGTCTAAATACATTTGATTCACAAATCTAAAATATCTTATATTTCTAAACGGAGGGAGTATAGGGTAATATCTAAGGAACCTTTTCGAATCGTAATTTTATTATTATAAATGGTCAAAACTTAGTAAGCATGCCCACCTTCTGATGCACAAGAGATGAATCTTCCTGATGTGCCTTCCTCCTGTGTCGAAGAGTTGAATTCAAGGTAATTGTATAGTACATTGAGTTGCGTTGAAGAAAAATATTTTGGTTACATACAATAGTACATTGAGATGTACTGTATATAATTACTGAGAAATATGACTGTATGAGTATGTGAATAATACATACACAATGTTTAATACAACAGAACTGTGCTATAGAATAATTCAGCAGAATATAAATTCCACACATTTCTATTAACTTGTGCCCAAGCAGGTCTAACAAATTGGAGTACTGGTTCTCTTTATACCAAATGTGTAAGCAAGAAAAATGGTAAAGCACATATATCAAAACAAACATCAGAGAAGGCATTCTCTTTCCAAAAAACATGGATAACTATCATGTCCTTGCAGAATGCTTTACAGTAGATGTATGAACTTTGCATCAAGCCACCAATTAGATGGTATGATTCATTTCTATTATAAATGGATAAGGGGTGTTGCCCTGATTTTCTGAAAAAATGACACATACCTCTTTGCATAATTTCTGCAATAGTTGTTGTCATTCTGCCGAGATTTTTCATTATCATGTTCCTTTGGATCAACCGCATGAACTCTCTGTTTGTTTCCCCGTAAAGCTGTTGGAGATGTTTTGCTTGAGTACATCTTGTCCACTGCAATAGGCTTCCTCTGTCCAGTTTGGTTAGAACTTCTGCGTGTCTGTACACCTACCTGCATTCACAATGATCCCATCATAAGTTCCAGAGATGTCTAGAGATAAACAAAAAAAAATGTGGCTTTACTGTATACCCAGCCAAAGTTCTTTCTAGTCGAGCGAATGGGAGACGACTTCAGAAAGTATTTGCGAGAAGCATCTTCTGTCTGCAAATCCTCAATATCTGCAAGGAAAGGGCACATAACACCTTGGTACACTTTCCTTTGTATGGCAGATAGATAATGATGAACAAATTATGTGGAGCAGATTCAACAGTGATTTTATTGTCAATACATGCTTCAAACAAACTGCACGCGTTGCAGTCCAACTCACATGAACTCGCTTTGCCAATCCCTCTATTGACATTGCTAGAGGAGTGTGGTACAAACTCGGAATTGAAAAACGCAGTAAGCGAATATCTTACCAAATGTGTACACGCTCTTATCACTTGAAGGGGCACCCCGATTGCAACCATCACCATCCTACAAATAAAATGAGCAGCGATTTTAAGATATTGATAAGATGTACACAGAGCAGCGCCTGTAATCCCCCGCATGCACAAGCAATACACACGAATATCATTCCCCAATTCATGCGCGCCTGGAGCCCTAACCAATCGCATCGATCCTCACAACGCCATAGGTACATCGTACGAGATAGATCGAGAGAGAGAGAGATAGGGCCAATCAGACACGGGTACACGATCGAACCTTCGCGGCGTCCGTACGGATCCTTCGGCGCCGCGCCTCATTCTCGAGCAGCGGCAGGAGGCGTTGGCGGCGTTCCCTTTTCTCCCACCCGAGACGGCTTCCGAATGTGGTGAGGCCCGCGATCTCCCGCCGCAGCTCGCCGTCCGACATCTCCTCGATGTCCCGCCGCAGCGCGTCGTTGGGCCTACCCGAGTACTCCGCCTCCTCCTCCCTCCTCCGCTTCCCCTTCCCCTTGGCCGGCGCCGAGGGAGAGGAGACGGGGTAGAAATCCAAGCTGTCGGGGGAGGAGCGGGTGAACGCATTACCTTTCGCCTTCCCCTTCCGCGCCGCCGAAGGAGGGGAAGCGAAGCAGACATCGTCGCCGCGGGGGTCGGGGGCGGAACTGAACATCTCTACCCAGTCGATGGAGATGCGCTCGCCGCCCTTCTTCTCCGTCGCCGCCGCCGCCGCCCTCATCATCATCCGCGGCGCCGGCGATCGGCGCGGAGGGAGGGGGAGGGGGATGGGAACGTTGGGGGTTTGCGAGAGGGAATTATTTTTCGAGGTTAACGCGAGAGGGAAAAATTGGGTCTGGGCTTTGGGGTTCGGGGGGGAATGGGGGAGGTTGCCGCGGCGATTGGGATTACCCCGAAACTTATGCTCAACTTCCACCGGAAGATTGGCGGCACGGGAGTTTCTTATACCGTTAATTACACTCGACTGTACCTTTTTTGAAATAAATACTGTATTTTTGTTGTATGTACGGTTGGACGACCCGCGCGCCGCTCGGACTCCGGCACTGTGCTCGGGCTCGTGTGATGCGACAAACCAGGCGCGACGATCCGCCCAGCAAACGGGTCATTTTTTTTAATTCAACCAATCTATTAATAATCACTAGCAAACATACCCGTGCTCGTTACACCGGAAGACAAACTTTTCGATGGGAATTGATGCAACCCAAATTTTACCCTAAAATAAATCGACCATAGTAACCTTAGCCAATGAAAGTCTAATGGTTTGAGTCCTAGCAAAATCCAACAGTACATTTTATTTTCAACATCTCTACGGATTTGTTTGTATTTGTATTAATATCTACCGCATATTTATTGTTGCAAAACCCAGATAAATCAGTTGCAGGTAGCGATCAGCTACCACATAATCAATTAGCTTTAGGCGGACATGAACTCGCATGTACCCCTGTGTGTAGCTATAGACAAATGTGCAGAACACTGCAGCTAAATGCATAACATAAACAACATCCGTAACCAAGGGACACTGTGTCTACTCACAGACACGCTCCGTAGGGCGCCGTCACCAAGCAGCCGGCAACTTCCACTGGCTTACCCTGCTCCTCCTCCTCTTCAACGTCGTCGCCGGATTCCCTCATCGCTACCAGCCTCGACCGGCCGCCATCGCCATCGTGCGCCGGCCTCTAATCGGCCACGGCCCACTTTGGTCTCCACCATCTGAGCCACGACCCGCTGCCGCGTCTTCCTCACCCCTCCTCTCTGTTCCTCTTCGCCCCCCTCCCTCTCCCTCGACTTGTACCGCCTCCACCGCGGCGAGCTCCAGCCACCGTCCCGAGTCGTCTCCCGGACCTTCTCCCGTCAGCGAGCCCGCAGCCGTGTCGTAGAGCCCGCCACACCCGAGCTCCACCTCGCCCCGCCATGAGCGCCGCCGCCTTGCAGCTCAGCCTCATTATGGGGCATCAAACATCCCGAGTACTTCTTTGCGTAGCGGGGCCGGGACTGCAGGTACTGCAGCACACTGCTTGCTGTTGCGCTCTCACTCCACTTCCAAGGAGATGTTGCTTTGGTCAGACTCCACTTCCAAGGAGATGTTGCTCTGGTCAAGGCCAGCCGCCAGAGATATGCGTCAAGGCATCGCTCTCTCTCCCATTGACCCATCGTTATGCTTAGTTGCATCTTGTTTTCTGGGTCACTTGCGAATACTGCTGGAAACATAATGTATATAAACCGGTCAGACTCTATACGAGGGAGCGGTGTGGGACTATTGAACGCCACATGATTTAGCTAGTCGACGAAGTGTAGCCTTCGGACGGGGACAAGCGTCGCGGTCGTGGCCCATAAATAGGATGATGCAGCCTTTTGACGCGGAGCAAGCCTAGCAACGCTGCCAATAAAACGGATGGATCTCACGAAGCGGTACGGTGGAGACGATTGATTCGCTTACGGGTGGCATCGGTGGGTAATTTGGTGTCTGGTAGGAGAGCAAAACGGTCTAAAAAAGTGTTGGACCGGAAGAAACAATCTGTCCTTTATTATTAAGTATAGATATAGATTAACACCTGTAAAAAGATCTAAAAATAATAAAAATTACATAAGTTATTGGACCACCTAACGATGACTACAAACACTAGCGCGAGCCGAAGGCACGCCGCTGTTCTCGCCCCTCCATCACAGGAGTCGGCCAAAGCTCATTGTAGTAGACATACATGAAGTCGTCGTGCTAAGGACAGAATGAACCAGCGCACTAGAGCATCAAACCGCCAATAATGGCATCCGTAGATCGGAAGAGACTAATCTAAAAACAAACAGATGAAGACGAAAACGGACAGAATCTCAGGAGATCCACCGGACAAACGATTCATACGTCCTCCGTTAGCGCCAGATGCACCACTAGAGCGAGGATAGAGTGGAAAGGATTTTATTCTGACTTCAGGACATGGCCGTCGCCTCAACATCCCGAAGAAAACACTAAAAGACAGACGAAACAAAGAACGAAAAACCTCTCGCCGGCGAGAGACCGTGGTATGTCACACCTCCAAGGTCCAACAACGTCACCGGCCGAGAGGTGTGAAACCTTAAATGTCAACTTCAATAAGGAGAAAACAAATAAAGAAGTATTACTTTTTTAATCCAAATAAAGAAGTTCTAACGAGCAAATCTTGCAGCCTTCCATGGCAAAAGTGACTTTTTTGCGGGTCAAAAAAAGCTGGCACGTTGCTTATTGGAGTTTTTTTTGGATGTTTTAGAAATTAAATTGCGACTTGCGAGAATTGTTTAGATATGTCGCAACAGATACCTCATGTGAAAAAGTCAAAAACACACTTTTTTTGCAATGTTATAACGCCACCAAGAAATGGTAATGTATTTCTAGAAGATTTCCACCTAATTCACGAACAAGAGTTTAATTATTATTTTTTATTTAGCAATACAACTAAAACACTCCTTATACGAAAAGTTATGGCAACAATTTCAAAAATTGCTTCAGAAATAAGTTACACGGATGAATCATATAGTTAAAACTACAAAAATAAGTTAGTTATAGTTAAAAATAATTAACCAACAAGGAAAGGAGAAAAACAAGATATAGAAAATGAAAAGAAAAATGCAATGTAAAGAAATAACACTTAACAAAAATGAATGCACATGTATGTCAAATAAAATGGACATGAAACTTCAAAACTCGTTTTCACTAACAAGAAGTGTATTATGGAAAACATTTGTTGAAATATTCTACCATCCACAAATTCACGAACATGTATTTAATAAAATTTCTCATGTAGGAGGTTGAAAGTATTTCATATTACAAAACAAACATGATAAGCTCCTTTGTATTTCTTGTTTGCTTAGCCAGTTGAGAATGTTCTATGTTTCATGAAAGAAAAAATACTTTGTACTCCCTCCAATCCAAACTAATTGACTTAGATTTGTCTAGATTCGCATGTATTTAGACACGTTTTAGTGCTAGATACATCCGAATCTAGACAAACTTGAGTCAATTAATTTGGATCGGAGGTAGTATTAAATTTTCACCAATGGGGCCTCTCCTAGTCAAATGCGGCATATACATATACATAGCATATCATCAAGGTCAAATAATGTCGATGAAAATCCAAGCATCCATGCTCAACAAGTCAAAGGAAGGAAAGCCATTGAAAGATGGTCAAAAGAAGAAGCCCAACACAACGATGGCTCGAGATGGTGGGAACGGTAGCTAGTTGGTGTTCTTTTAAGTCCAAGTCGACTCAAAAAGGTACAGCTTCAGCTTAGAGCATCTCTAACATATGATCTAAAACATGTGTGATAATCTAAAAACTAACTTTTACATCACTAGAGATCAAAAATGCTGCCACGTTGTGGTGATCTAAAATATTTAGATCGTGATCTATTTGGATCACCAACCCCACTGATCTAAAAAATCACAAACGCGCGTATGACCCCAACCGTCATCCTAAACCTTCCCGCTCCCCTCCCGCCCGCGCGCGCCTTCCTGGCCCCCGCCACCGCCCCCGCCATGGACAGCTCCAACCTCACCCCCGACCCCTCTCTGATCCATCCCCCGGCCAATTCCACCCCGATGCTGGCCCTAGTTGTCATCGTCGCCGCCTGAAATCCTATGGGGCAGCCTCCACGTCGCCCACTGACATGGGCATGATCCTTCGAGTGTCTACTATTGGTACATATGGTGCGTTCCAACGAAAGGCTCACTCAAAGATATATTAAGATCCATGAAGCCCATGACGGTTTGGCTGATACGAAGCCTACTAGGACACATACTCCGGAACAAGACATGGAAAATCTAAGACTAGATTAGATACGAACTCTAACTTGTAATCAACTCGTATTGGTACTTGAGATCTAGCCTCCCCATATATAAAGGCTAAGAGGGTCCAACAAGGAGGACACAATACAATAGACGCGCTACACCCGACAATAGATCTAGACAATAGACATCAGATACACACATCTCTCTCGGAGAGATCGCATCTAGTCGACTCAACGAGTTTGTACTCTCCAATGATAATACGAGCAGACAAGCAAGAAGTAGGGTTTCCTCTACGAGGGTCTGAACCTGGGTAAATCTCCTCCCTTGTTTGTCTGTTAAGCCGACGAAATCACCAGCGCTCTCCTTTCCCACGAAACACAAGTCCATAACAATAGGCATTGTCGAGGTTACCCCTCGTCACCCACCTTATCGTCGCCCAGGTCGGTCGCCATGGTCGTGGATCTGGCACAGGCCGTCCCCGTGGTGGTTAAGAAGCCCGCCAGAGGCCGGAAGCCGGTCGGCGGAGCTGGCACAAAGAGACAGCCGCTCGCAGCTGCGGGGGAGAAGGCGAAGAAGCATAAGGCCCCGACCACCCGCAGTATGAAGACGGGTGTCGTCTCTGATGCCACCGTCGAGGACATTCTTCGCACGGCCCCGCCACCACTACCGGCAGGGGAAGAAGATTTTCTACCGACGTGGTTGCCGCCTGTCTCAACTCACGAGGCCGCTGCCGCCAAATGATGAATGCTCGCAAAGAGAAGAATAAGAGGAGAAGATGCCATGAAGATGAAGGAACTAGAAGAGAAAAGATATGCAGATCAACGTGAGGTGGCTATGGAGGAGAGGAGGATGATCCGGAGGATAGGAGGGCAGCGATCGAGGAGCTCAAGGCAGCCACGAAGGAGAGGAAGGTGGCTATGGAGCAAGAAAGCCCGAGCTATGGAGCAAGAGCAGTTCATGATCATGGACACTAGTGGGATGGACAAGAAGCAAAAGGCATACATGGAGCTTTGTCACGATTAAGTGTTGGCAAAGAAACAAATGATGGCAACATTTGGAGGAGGTTTTATGAATGCAATGGGAGGTGCATACATGGAAGGAATGGGAGGTGGCTTCATGGGAGCCATGAACAATGTTATGGGAGGTGGTGGCATGGGAGGTTTTGGCGGAGGATTCATGGGTGCTATGGGAGCTGGCGGCATGGGAGGTGGTAGCAGTGCCGGTGTCATGGGAGGCGGTGGCAGCGCCGGTGAAGCCAACTCTCATGTGACCAACAACACCAACATTGTCAATGACAACATGGAGCAACATGGAGATGCCAATGTTAGCATTGATGCATGAGAGCTATTTTATTTGTTATGAACTATGTCGTGTCGTTTAGTACTTTGAACCAGTGGCGTAGCCATGTAGAGAGTTGTGTGATCAATTGACCTCACAAGTTTTTGGCAAATCCTTTATCTACAAGTATAAATTATGCACAAAAAAACTAGTAGAAATATAAGTATTTGACACCTCATATAAGATTTCAAGTGGGACGGGCCTACCACTTGTCCCGTGTCCTATCCCACCAAAATAATTCCACTTATCCCGCTAAACACGTTCCCCTTAACCTGTTTGGATGAAGCAAACAAATCCATTTATCCCATGGAGCGGTTCCACTAGGATGCGTGGGAAGCCGCACTGGGAAGTTGAGGTCGCGCTAGCCATTCTCCGGTGAGCCAGGAGACGTCGTCGTCACGCCGGAAAGGAGCGGTCGTGTAGTACGTAGCTTTGGAAGCCCATGTTACAACTGATTCCACCGTGGCGTGAGCCTCCAACCACTACTGCCGCCGTATCCATCTTTTTTTAGGAAAACAATAGATATATTGAGCAATCAATCAGCCTTATTAAAAAACTTTCAGTCCTCGTAGTTACCCTGGTAAGTAAAAGTGTGCGTTAGAAATTTGCTACTACAGTCCGTTACATCTTTAATTACAAATGGCATGAAAGCACCAAGGGGTCTCCCTCCCAACTAAAACTCTCCTTTGAAGCAAAGGCATGTCTAACTAATTCATGAGACAATTGATTCGCCTTCCTTGAACAATGTTGAAAAGAAACTTCACTCATCTGACTAGCCGCCTTTTGAAAGCACTCAGCTAAAATCGCAGAATATGGGCTCCTCACTTCTGTCACACCATTACAAGCCTCAACCAGCTCCAGAGAATCCAATTCAATTAACGCACGACAACAACCATAATACTCCAGGAAACTTAAACCCTTCAACAGAGCAAGGGCTTCAGTAGACATCGGGTCTTCCACATTAGATAAGGTACCAAAAATGCCACCCATAACCTCCCCCTTATGATTCCGAAGGACAATACCAACACCACATGTGCCATCCGAATGATGAGACGCATCAGTGTTCAACTTTAGACACCCGGGAAGAGGTTTGGACCAATATAAATCCTTCATCTTGGCATTAGGCTTAGATGCATAAAAGTTTGATGCCAAAGAAGTGATTGCAAATGTCGAGCATGACGGTTTTGCCACCGCTGAATCATTAACAATCTGCATGCGCTGCCACCAAATATATCAGCAACCAACCGCAATCATTTGCTGAATACCCACATGTCCAATAATAGGAGATTTCTTATGTTTTCTATATATAAGATTTTCCAAGATTACCGATCTAGAATATTCAGCTTTCGCCGCTTGAACAGTTATATCCTTTAACCCCAATTCTTTACAAATCTATCTAGCTCTTAAACAAGAAAATAAAAGATGCTTCATATCCTCAGGACCTTGTTGACAGACCGGGCATTGGGGTTGCACCTTTATATGTCTATCAGCAAGAACTGAATTCCTAGGAACAATACCATGTAATGCCCTCCACATAAAATTTTTAACTTCACTTAGGATTTGTAAGTTCCAGAGAGTTTCCCAAACTAGATTAATTTATGAAGAGCCCTAATCATCATCGCGCCTTGTCTTCGCGCCGAATTGGTGTTCCTACTCAACGTGGTATGAAGATCTAACCGT
The DNA here is from genome assembly GCA_916181665.1 of Avena sativa. Taxonomy (NCBI): domain Eukaryota; kingdom Viridiplantae; phylum Streptophyta; class Magnoliopsida; order Poales; family Poaceae; genus Avena; species Avena sativa. The sequence goes on along the minus strand of OV702292.1, from coordinate 532,211,233 downwards.
AAATGTATAGCTTTTTGAATAGTGCCAAGCCACAAAGTCTTCAGTTAGATGTTCACTTAATGGAATGCGCAGGATCCTTTTCGCATCAATAATAAGTAGACTTGCACTTATTAGTTCTTCGTCCCACTGTCCAGTACACGGATTAATTAACTCATCAACAGTTCTAAGCAAACATTGTCCCTTTGCCGAAATTACTTTCCTTGTATTGCTGCTAGGAATCTAGGGATCATCCCAGATGTTGATGTGTGACCTTGTTCCTATCCTCCAAATATGACCGCATTTAAAAGTGAGGATACCTGAAACAATACTCTGCTATGTGAATTAAGAACCATTCTTAGGCCCCGCCTTAAGCATTTTGCCATTTGTTGATACCTCTACCTTCGCCTTTGTCTCCGGAGTGTTCTCTCGACGATCATGGACAACGACCTCTTGTTAGTGGTGTCGCGAAGATCTACATGAAGCGAGAAGATTCAGAACGCCGACCTTCTTCCCGGTACCATGAGGCGGATCTCGAGGGCGAGATCCATTGTTAGTAGTGTCGAATTGTGGCGTCCCGTAAAAACCACTACTAGAAAATCGCGTTGTTTTTATGCATTGCATCATCATGACCGCATGCTCATGTCATCATGCCACATTGTATTTGAGCATTGTCATCATCATGCATGGGTTTAGTCTAAACTATTTTCGAAACGCCTAGTTTTGTTTTCTAAATATTCCCGTCTTTATTTAAATCAAAACCCGGATCTCCGGATTATTTTGTTTTGTCTATCAACGGTTTGCAAAAGCCTCGTTTTTATTAAATAAAATATTTAATTATTTTTGGGAGGCAGCCAGCCAGGCCCGAAAGCCTGACCGGCCACCTCCAAAATTCCTAAAACTACCCAAACCTAATCTACCCAGCCCCCTCCACCTCACCACAGCCACTCACGGCGCGCCACATCACCCGGGCCCAAAACCCCACCCAATCAGCCGCCGCCACCTGCCCATCCACTCGCCACCTCACCCCACCTGCGCCTCCACCCGCGCTCATCTCCCCAGGTCCCCTGCTCGGCCCCACCCTGGACCGCTCCCGACCAACCCCGCGCGCGCCAGCTCCCGCCCACCTGCCGCGCAGCCGCCCCAGCACGCACTCCTCCACCTACCCCACCCCGCACGCGGACAACCACCCCGGCCCCCGCGCCTGGCCCCACCACTACGCACCCGCCTCCTCGCCTCGGGCCTATCGCCCGACGCGGTCTTCCCCCGCGACCGTCTCGCCCTACCTCGCCGCCTGCGACCTTCCCCTCGCCCGCAAGCTCCGTCGGACTCCTCGCCGCCCCTCTCGCCGTCTCCGCCCCGGCCCCTCACTTCGCCGACGGGCGCCGCCACCGCCAGCCCGCGCCTCTCCCCGCGAGGCAGCGCCGCCTCCCCGCCTGCCTCCGCGACCTCGTCGGCCTCCGCGCCGCCGTCGCCGCCCTCTTCCCGGAGCTCCGCCCCGCCTCCGACCGTCCTCCGCCTCGGCCACGTCCCGCCGCCTCCACCACATCAAGCTCCCCCGTTGCCGCCGCGTCGCCATCTCCCCGGACGCCTCCTCCCGTCCGCGGCCTTGTCTCCTCTCTGCAGACCGCATCATCGCCCGAGTTCGCCGCCCCGTCGCCTGCCGCTCCTTCCCTTCCGCCATGGCCGCGTCCGTCCGCTGTTGGCCGTCTCCTCCCCGGTAACGCCCGGCAACGAGCTCTCCGGCCCTATGCCCTCGCCGTCTTCCCGGTCGTCGCCCCAACGCCCTCCTCTCTGCAGCGCACCATTGCTGCCCCCAGCAAGCTGCCTCTGGTTGTGTTGTTCGCCTGCAGCGCGTGCTATCTTGTGTGTTGATGGCATCGTGTTGTACTGCTGCGGTGGATGTCCCTGCGCACAGATGGAGGACGCCCGATCTGTTGTCCGCTCCACCGTCGGCCTCGTGGTATCCTCCTCCAGCCTGTGACCGCGTGGCTCGTGTCGGTGGCTACCCGGAGACCTATCTCTGCGCGCCTTCAAGGTGTTTGGCTGTATGCCTGACCGGTTCTCTGCTACACCAGTCTAGCAAGCGAACGTTTCTGCTTCGGGACCCGGATATCCCCATCTCGGGCGCCAAGATCTACTTCCAGGACGGCAAGATCTCCCTCGCGGACCCGAAGACCGCGATGATGTGGAGCCAAGATCGCCATCGTCAATGAAACCGGTACACCAAGACCTTCGCACATGGATGCTCACCGACAAGACCGGCTCAATGCCGATGGGTTTGAGGGATGTACATGGTGCCACTAGAAGACCGCCAAGATCGCCACCGGAACGACAAGTACTACACCCTAGACTTCAAGGTCGCCGACACGGAACACCGAGTTCTCCATCGAGGGCGTCAAGCACGTCGACATGGAACCGAAGGACGCCAAGTTCCTCATCCTGGATGCCATGACCGTTTACACGGATCCGAAGACCCCAGTACCCGATCCAATCAAGTTCGCCATCGACGGCAAGATCGACACCGACCAGGGTGAAACCGATGATCCTCCGACGCCAAACCAAGTCCTTCGACGACCTTCGATCTTGATCCCCGTCGAACCCTGAGACCGGACCCCGAACCCCGGAACCAAGATCTCCCGAACCCAGATGTGTGACCCTAAGCCCCTATTTTTATAATATGACATTATCAACTGTCGCATATTAAATTGTTCATGCATGCATACTTGTCTGTGGTTTGGGGGCATTATACCGATTCACCTCATAATTAAATATGGAGTCTATATGCGGGCTATCTTTGTCTTATTCCGGGCTCCATTTAAATTGGCGTAGCGAAAACCGATGCCATGTTTCGCCCTGTTAAAACAATCTTAAAATGCGGGGTATCTAAACAACATGAACCACCTAATTAGTTGTCGGGACCCCGGTTCCGCTTAATATTGCCTAAATTGCACCGCATCTGCGTCATATCATAACCATGCCGGATCTTCTGTCATAGCATTAAATATTGCGTCCGGTGTTTCTTCTAGTGTTTGCTTCTTCGCGGACTAGGCCGATGAGTTGATGCGAGTAACGACAAGTTCTCCGGATATGATCCGTCGGTAGTGTTTCCCAGGCGAGCATCTCTTCCCCTTCTACCTATTTTGCATTTATAGTCTTTATTTCCTCCTGTTGATCTATTGCTATCCGTGTCGCGATGCTTTAGTTTCCGAACACCAGTTGTATCCCATGCAGCCTCTATATTGCCTTGGACACCTCCTATTACCTGTGTTTGGTAGATAGATGGCCTTGCGAGTCGTAGTTGCTTGCTCAGGTGCGATCTCGTGCTGTCAAGTACCACAGTTGTTGGAATGCTGGCAGATGTTTATTTGGTGGAGATGCTTATTGGTGGAGATGATCATGACTTTAAATACAACTATTAAATGGCTAGATATAACTAATGCAGAGGCATCGGTGGACAATAGATGTTATTTGGTTCTTCCACGCTCACTTGTGTCCCGTAGGACCCCGAGTACTTGATACCTGTTTCTTGATTTTTCACACTATCCACATCCGAGAGGCCTTATGGACCCCCCTAAGCCAGAGTTTGATTCATTTCTATTTCTTGGGGCCACAAAGTAGTTTGGGGCTTTATTACTATCCTGTACTTATGCCATGCTTTACTGCTTTATTTAAGATTGTGCGAGGAGCACCTGTATTGTTTAGGATTGCAGAGTGTTTTCGCGGTATCGACAAGCCCAGTCACACTTTCGGGTTCCCAGTCGTTTACAGCCATTGGCGCAACCTTGGGTCCGTCTCGGAGCCGGCCAACTTCGTTGCGGGTAGCTTAATAGGGTGGCCCCTTGAAATATTTATGAATCCTGTGATTGCTTTGTCGTGAAAGCCTCGTTGGGTTTTGAGTTGGTTTTTCCGAGGTTGATCGAGTGTGTGCTGCTATTTGTGCACCCCTGCAGGGTAAAACTTTCTAAAAGCCATGTCCGCGGTTATGGACGACTTGGAGCACAGTATCTCGACCATAGACAAGCATAACTAATGTAGTGCTATAAATTTGACTTAATATATGACTAGTAATCAAATTCAACTATAACGGAATGGATATTAAAAATGCCAACAGCTGGTGGATCTGTGGTGATCTGTGTCATACTATACCTGCCTAGTAAGTATTGCAACTCTAATGGAATGTGATAAAAGTGCCAACAACTGCTGGGTTTTGGGATTCCTCAGGACAATTATATCTGACTAGTAAATGTTTCCACTACAATGAAATGATGAATTAAAACTGCCCACTACTTATGCTATCAGGATGACTCTTGCTATCCATATCTGACTAGTAAGTGCTTCAACTATAATCGAATGAGTAAAATTGCCAACTGTGTGAGTTCCTTGGTCTGACTTCCTCATTTGGTCTCGAGGGGGAAATACCAGGATGGGTTTGTTTGGTGTTAGCTTCAGGTTGGATCCGAATAGGTCTTTCTTATCCCTCTCTGATAACCGCCAGTTGTATCGAGTCTCTATAGGTTGTTTAGTGCCGCTGCGCTGCCGCTTCAGCCCACCATACCTATGTAGGCGAGAGCCGCCGAATTCTAGCCTCGCCGTGTACTGGCCTCAGTACTGACGCTCCTCTTTTTCCTTTACCCTTTGTCGGCACCCCCTTTTGTTTTAGCAGGTTTGAGATCGACGTTGTTAGCAGGGTTACCCTTCCGGCTTGGCCTGGGCAGGGTTATGGACGCCATTGGTTATACTTCAGGGCTCTTAGCCCCATTTGCATCTTGTCCGTACTCGGATGTTGTATTGGTTTCAAGGTGATTTGGATCTTGTACTGTATATCTGTATTCTTGACTCATGGAGTCGTGTTGTATATATCTGTTCTGTGGGTCCCATCGAGGACTGTTGTGTAATGGTATTACTTCGTTTTCCACCCGCACGAAAGTGCCTGGTGGGCGTCCTTCAATCGTTTCTATGCGGGTTTGGCGGGAAGCGCTAAAACTTGCATATGGCCGATTTGAGGGTGTTACATATTGCTGCTAGGAATCTAGGGATCATCCCAGATGTTGATCTGTGACCTTGTTCCTATCCTCCAAATATGACCGCGTTTAAAAGTGAGGATACCTGAAACAATACTCTGCTATGTGAATGAAGAACCATTCTTAGGCCCCGCCTTAAGCATTTTGCCATCTGGGTAATATTTCGCTCGGAGAACTTGCGCACACAGAGAGTCATGGTTTGATAACAACATCCAACTTTGTTTAGCCAACATTGCTAGATTAAAAGCATGTAGATCCCTGAAACCCATACCTCCACTCTTCTTAGGGATGCACATGCGCCACTAGGCAAAACCAGTGCATTTTCCTTTGTTCATCTGTGTCCCCCCCACCAAAATTCTGCCATTGCATCATTCAATTGCTTACATAAAGATTTTGGAATTTTGAACATAGCCATGGCATAAACCGGTATTGGTTGAATAATAGCCTTTAACAACACTTATTTACCACCCATTGACAGAAACTTCTCCTTCCATCCCTTCAGACGAGAAATTACCCTTTCCAGAAGTTAGAGAAAGCTCTCCGTACGATCAAGACCCACCATAGCCGAAAGCCCAAGGTATTTATCTAAAATATAGCCTTTGTCGTAATTTTTAACTCAGTACAAATCTGAGCTTTCATATTTACCTCAACATTTGGACTAAAGAACAAGCTACATTTAGCTTTGCTCACCAACTGTCTAGAATTAGCACAATAAAGGTCAAGAACTTGTCTCAATGAGGTTGCATTAACCATATTTTCCTTCATAAGAATTAGGGAATCATCAATGAAAAGTAGATGAGATACCGATGGTGCATTTATGCACACCCTAATACCTTCCAAGCCACGAACATCCTCTCTATGAGCCAAAGGACTCGATAGACCCTCTACACAAATCAAGAACAGATATGGCAACAAGGGATCCCCTTGATGGAGACCTCTTGAAGGGATAAAGATATCAGTTTCCTGATCATTATACCGAACTTTGGAAGTTACCGACCGAACACAATCCATCAGTAATTCAACCACATCCTTTTGAAAACCAAGACGTGTCAGCATACGCTACAAAAAGATCCACTCCACTCGATCATAAGCTTTATGCATATCAAGTTTTACAGCACAATAACCCTCCTTGCCGGTCTTCTTTTTTTGATTGTATGGATACTCTCATAGGCCAACAAAATATTATCAGTAATTAACCTTCCCCGAACAAAAGCACGTTGTACCTTGGAAATAACCTCGTCTAGAATTGCCTTCAACCGAATAGCAATAATCTGGGAAATAACCTTATAAAGCACATCAGACTGATAGGTCTATATTGGGAAATATTTTCAAGGGTTTCCACCTTTGGGATTAGGACAATCATGGTATCATTCCAAGCCTCCGAGATCAATTTGTTGTTAATGGCCAATAAAATTTCACAAGTAAGATCTTCACCTAAAATACCCCAACATTTTTAAAGAACAGGCATGAAGACCATCGAACCTAGGGGCTTTCATATCCTCTATTGAGAATAACTCCTTCTTAACGTCCTCTTCAATATATGGTCTCGTCAGACTTTCATTCATTGCCACTGTAACCCGTGGAGTAACCATCTCAATAAGACTAGGATCCAGCTCTTCAACTTTAGTGGCAAAAGTTCCCGCAAAATAACAAGAAACCAAAGGATTTAAATAAGCAGTACCTTCCTGCCAAGCACTAGAATCATCCTTTAAACGATTTATTTTATTTCTTGCTCTTCGGGCAGAAGCAAATTTATGAAAGAACCTTGTATTCCTATCACCAAATTTAAGCCAATCCACTCAGCTCCACTGAGACCAATGAATTTCCTCCTACTCAAGAAGTTTTTCAATTTCAAAAGTCAGCTCTCTTTCCTTTGCAATATTAGCATCAGATAGCTCACTTCTTATTACCTCTTCCAGCTCCCTTTTAATTGTACTCAATCTGCGTTTTGATTTCTAAAGAACGGTTCTGTCCCACCGATGCAACCGCTCGTGAACCATTGCTAATCTTCCCGCCAGATCGTTATTTTGAAAGTTTTGGCCCGATAGGTCCCATGCACCTTGCACCACCTCACAGAAACTTGGATCCTTGAGCCAGTGGGCCTCAAACCTAAGTATCTAGGGCCCAACTCTCTCCTTAGTTACAGCTTCTCTGAAAGACATCAACATGGGCCTATGGTCAGATCGACTGTAATCATAGTTTTGCAAAACTGCATCTTCAAATTTTGATTGCTAGGCATGGTTGGCCAAACCTCGATCAAGATGTTCTCTAATACCCACTCTATGCCAGGTGAATTTTTCACCAACATAACCACAGTCCGTTAGTCCACAATCACTCAGAACATCACGAAAGTCTTACATGTTGTTTTCATGTCAATCATTGCCTCCTTCCTTTTCAAATTGGTAAAGAATCTCATTCATGTCGCCCATAATAAGCCATGGAAGATTTACTGCAACATTCAGGTCACGGATTCTCTGCCATGACAGGTGCTTATTTGTCCACTTTGGCTCACCATAAAACCCCGTGAACCTCTAGAAGTTTTCAAGACCAGCCCCTACAAATCGATGTAATTATCAGTTTTGTATCTTAACAAAACAACCACCTCCTTCTTCCAGAGAAGAAGCAAACCTCCCTTTCTACCATCACTAATGACCACCTCTTTATGGTCCATTCTGAGGGTTTTGCACAAACACTCAGCCGACCAAACATCTAAGTGAGTTTCCATCAGAAATAACATATCAGGGTTGTATCGCTTTTGGAGCTCCGCAAGCACCCTGATCGCCGTGGCTTTCTGAAGCCCACGACCATTGTAATTAAGAATTTTCATTGTGTCCGGTTAGCCTCTAATGATGGAGGCTGCCGATATCTCAGTGGTTGATTGTTCATCCTCCTTCCTAGAATGCTTTGGTGCTTGAACTTTACCAGGAGTCCCTCCATCAGCAGAAATTGGCATGCGGTCTTTCTCCCCACCAAACATACTGACAATTCCCGCAATAGACGTAGCAACCCTTGGTTCAGAGCTTGATGGGGTTAAATCTTCAACATTATCATAAGTAAGACTTTTCCTATTCATATTTGCTTGATCAAACATCTCCACATCATTGAGCCTACTTTTATTCAAATCTCCCAGCGCAGGAACATGCGCCTCATCATCTTGCATAAAAGGATCACTAAAATGTTGTCTAGACCGGCCTCTGCCTTGACCCATGAAACCACCTCTACCTATAAAAGGTTCTTGACCATAGCCATGACCACGGACACGTCCTCTGCCTCGACCCCGACCACCATCAGCAAGTATGAAGTCCCACATTCCAATTTTGATTCTTCATGCTCACCTGATCCGCATTCTTGGTGCCAATGCCCTAACAGCCCACAGGCACCGCAAAATAATGGAAGCTTTTCATACTTGACCTGGTACCACTCCTTCTTGTATTTAGTCAGAGAAACACAACGATGAAGCTTTTTATTCACATCAATACGAACTCTGATTCGCACAAATTCTCCAACAAATTTAGTCGACAATTTAATATGTACCTCTTTCACATCACCCACCTGCCTACACATACCCTTGATGATGTTCTCAGCTAGGTAGTTATCGGGGAGCTTGAGCACCCGAGCCCAGACCAAAATTTTATCCAGGGTTATATTTCTAGGGTTCAAAAACCCATCATATTCTTCAAGGATTAGAGCATAGTTGTTCCGAAACAACCATGGCCCCATAAACATTGCTTTTTTCCAATCACCCAGACAATCGAACTGGATTGTAAATAGGTTATATTCGCTTTCTCTAGATTACCTCCTTAGCAGGGTTCCATGCCGATCTCATATCAACATAAAGTGCGCTAGGGCTAAAACCCCTTGAAGTGAAGACCTTCCCAATCGCCAACCACTTGGATTTCTCCAGAGGGTCCATAACTTCATCTTCCCAGACGAACTCATCTTCCTCATCCTCGTGTAGATCCAATCTTGCCAGAAGATCCTCCACAGGATCCATTGCATCCTTCCCCACCTTACTTGACTCCCCTCTATCTCCCATTATCAATCAACCCGTAGGGCAGATTGAACCGATCGGACGAAGAGGACCAAATAACTCACGGCAGCAGTTGCCGCTGGAGGACAAAAACACTAGGTTTTATGGTAGGGGACTTGATGGGGATGTGCCAGATGGGGTATGCCCAACAGGATGTTCCGATTGGGCCAAAAGGTCTCACGAGTGGGCCTGTAGGATGGCGACTGGAATGCGACTAAAGGGAAGGCCCGGCGACTGGAGACTGGAGGCCCAGAAGCGTACCAGAATCCCAATCGGATTAGGTCAAAGCCTCCGAATCCTTATCTTGTTCGGTTGTAACTTGTAAACCCTAGCGAGGTGGCTCATATATAAACCTCCCTAGGGTATCCTGAGGACTTATGTTCCATCATACACCCCTTCAAGCGACTCCCTGCTTAGACGCCGAGCTCGCCACCCCTGTAACTCGCTCTCCAATAATCTAATCTAGCAGGATTAGGTCTTTACCCTCCAGGGGGCTGAACCTGGGTAAACCCATGTGCATCCGCCCCAATCTCGCACCGCAGATGGCCGCCAGCTCTCGCCCCCGATTCAATCAACCGCTGCCTACTGCAGCGACTGCCGTGGCCATTTCCACGATAGTGGCGCCCACCGTGGGGCATAGCAGGACTGGCCTGAGTTCTGCGGCGAGACCTTATTCGCCAATCGACCGGCCACTCGACACCGGCCGCATGATCGCCATTGGCGGGATCTTATAGATCCTGCCCAACAGCTACATCCCGGCATCACGCCCGGTCACTCATGGCGTGGTGATGCCAGTCGGCTCCATCAACCTCTTCGTCGGCTTCACCGGCGCGGTCGACCCAGTAGCGACGTTGATCGTTGGCGGATCGCCGCTGCACCGCGATCTGCTCTCGGAGGAGCAGGTCCGCTCCATCAGGAGCCTCGTCATTGAGTACGACTCGGCCGCCAGCAACGCGGCCGAGACCAACGCTGCCACAAACGACGAGGCCCTAAACGACGATGCCGTTTCCGCGACCCCTGCCTCGGTCGATGGATCTATCACCGCGGCATCACGAGAGGACTCCATCACGTAAGTCTCCAACCCGGAGGATTTCGAGGACTCCTCCATCCTCGGGATCTTTGACTCCGATTCCGGCTCGGAGTCGCCTGAAGACTTCCGCGCCAGATCCAATCGCTTTAACGTGATCTACATGGCTGGCAGCACGACCGCCCTGCCAGATCCGTTCTCCACACCGATCCCGCTGACTGCCATGACCACAGAGGTGGAGGAGGCTCGCCTATGACTCGCGGAGGCGTAGCGCAATGAGCTCGCCGAGCGCGAGAAATACCGCCTCGAGCGGGAAATGGCGCGGGAGCTATCGCTCTATCACCAGTGCCGCATCAGGACCCGCCTAAACTCCAACGTCTAGGGCCGTATCCTGTACTTCAACAACGAAAGCGACCCCGCACGCGCGGCCGAGCGCGAATATTGCGAGAACGCGCCATCAGGTGGAAGAAACAGACCACCACCCGACGCACCGGCGACTGGAGCCATTCCACCACCCATTGGCCGCGCGCCCCTGCTGGACCAGCCGCGGATCATCATCTCGCCACAAGCCCGCAACGCCAACGGACTCCCACTCTACTCCACCCCGATGGACAACGTCGTCGCATCCGACGCTGCCGTCGCCAACCTTGACGTCCAGGGGGACGGCACGCTGTAGATCCAGTACGCCAAGGCCCTACTCGCCAGGGTCGTCGAGCAACAAGCTGCGGGAGTGGACCCGCGGGGGAGGATGTATTCCCGCTCCTCAGCAATCAGGGCGGCCTCGAGTGGCCACCCCATCATCGCCAACGCTGTGACCTGCCCACCACCGCAGCCATTAGCGAACCAGCCACGGGCCGCCAACCCCGCACTCTCCACAAACAAACCGCGACCAGTGAACAACACGACCGCCGCCAACGGGCAGCCCATCAACACCCGCACGCACATCATCAACAACCAGGCCTGGCGGGCGCGCCATCCCAACGACTTGAGACACACCCTCAGTAATCATGGCGACCCCGAACCGAGGGGCTCGCTCAGCCGAGTTGGCCCCCAATGCTTCGGGCCTATGATTAGAGGGGAAAAGTACCCCGCCAACTTCAAGGCGCCCAAAGAGATCGAAAAGTACGATCCAACGTACGACCCAGCAGTGTGGCTGGACACATACCTCATGGCGATGGGAATCGCCGGCCACACCGACCTGCTCGCCGCTCGCTACCTCCCCCTAATGATGGAGGGTGCGACCAGGCAATGGATCAACACCCTCCCTGCCGACAGTATCAACTCTTGGGAGGAGATGCGGGATGCCTTCGTCAGGCACTTAGAGGGCTTCTACACCCGCGCCACCACGATCGAAGACCTGGAGCGGTGCATCTAGGGACAACGCGAGTCGACCCGCCACTGGATTCAAAGGTGGCAAGAACTGTGGATCAACGCCTCCGGCATCCACCCAGACACGACGATACATTGCTTCAAGAACGCGTGCCGGTACAAGCTACTGGTCGCTAAGATCAAGCCGGTCTACCGGACGCTCGACAACATCCCCGACCTCCTCAAAATCGCCAAGCGCCACGCGGAGGAGGATCCCAACCAAGACTCCGATGACGAGTCGAGAGGAAGATGTCGCACCAGCGGCCACGACAGTGGGCGACAGCGCGACATGCGCTACAGCAACACCCGCATCATCGGCAAGCGCCGCACAGACGGGCGAATCGACTTCGTCACCAACGCCGGCTCGGCCAACGCGACTCCAAGAGCTACCGACGTGATGGAGGAAATTACCGCGATAGCGGAAACTACCACGCCAACAACGCGGCGAGGCTGAAATTCGACCCCGCCGCCCTACTTAACTAGCCATGCGTCTACCACAGCAGGGAGGGGAAACCCGCCACGCACACCACCGTGGACTGCCACTCTCTCAAAGATATTGAAAAGGCAGGGCGAGCAAGGGAAGACCCCAACAACAACCCACCTCGAGACAACGGAAACGCTGGCGGCTTCGGCAACACCGTCGGCTCGCTACACACTTTCACCGGGCTTGGTACCAAGTGCGAGAGGAAGGTGCTCGCCTGCACAGTCGCTGTCAATGCGGTGACACAGGTCGACATCTCACGCTTCCTCAACTGGTTCGAGCAGAGCATCACCTGGAGCCGCCAGGACCATGCTCCCAAGATCGAGTACCCAGGGCGAGTCGCCTTGGTGGTTAGGCCCAAAGTGGCCGATTATTGGCTACCCAAGACACTGATGGACGGCGGGAGCTCCATCAACATCATGTATCTGGACACGTCAAGAGGCTCCATCTCCCGGAGTCGGCGATCCAGCCTACCCTGACAACCTTCCATGACATCATCCCCGGTCGGAAGGCATACCCGATCGAAAAAGTGACATTACCGGTCACCTTCGGCACACCGGCAAACTATCGCACCGAGCGAATCGAGTTCGAGCTGGTGAACTTCCGCAGCCCCTACCACTGCGTCCTGGGATGCCAAACGTTTGCCAAATTTATGGTGACCCCCCACTACGCGTACAACATGATGAAGCTCCCAGGGCCGAGCGGCATCATCACCGTCCACGGCGACCCCGATATGGCCGTGGAATGCAAGGACAAAGGCGCTGAGCTCGCCGACGCCGTCATCGCCGCGGAAACCGACCATGCGGAGGAGCTCGCGAAATACGCGGCAACATCAACAAAGACGACCCCACCATACTGAAAAAGCCAACCGCCGCGAACTCCACGTTTGAGGCAACCACGCATACCCGCATCGTCGAGCTTGTCCCGGGCGACTCTAGCCATACGGTCACCATTGGGGTGCATATGAGCCCCGCATAGGAAAGCGTGCTCATCAAGTTCCTCCGTGAGAACCGCGACATCTTCGCATGGAAGCCTTCCAACATGCCAGGTGTCCCGAGGGAACTCGCTGAGCACAAACTTCACGCTGACCCCAAAGTGCGACCGGTAAAGCAGTCGCTGCGACCCTTCAATGAAGAGCACCGCCGAGCAATCACCGAAGAAGTGCAACGCTTGTTGGCTGCATGATTCATTCGGCCAATAAAACACTCCAAGTGGCTGGCAAATCTAGTCCTGGTCCTGAAAAAGAACAACACATGGAGAATGTGTATCGACTACACCAACCTCAACAGCGCCTGCCCGAAGGAGGAGTTCGTCCTACCGCGCTTCGATCATATCATCGACTCGACCGCAGGATTGGAGTCGCTATGCTTCCTCGATGCTTATTTTGGTTACAACCAGATCAAGATGGTGGTCGAGGATGAGGAGAAGACGGTGTTCATTACACCATTCAGTGCCTTCTGCTACACGACCATGACGTTCGGCCTTAAGAACGCCGGTGCCACATACCAAAGGTGCATGCAGGAGTGCCTCGCGAGCCAAATTGGCCACAACATTCACGTCTACATCGACGACGTGGTGGTAAAATCCACCCGCTAGGATGACCTGCTCGCCGACCTGGCCGAAACCTTCGCAAATCTACGGAGATACAACATCAAGCTGAACCTAGGAAAGTGCACTTTCGACGTCCCCACCGGACAGCTACTGGGATACGTAGTCTCCAAGCGAGGCATCAAAGCCAACCCCACCAAGATCGACACCATCGCGCGACTCGGAAAACCCGAGTGCCTGCGCAACACCCAGAAGTTGGTCGGGTGAGTCACGGCTCTTAGTCGCTTCATCCCCCGGCTAGGCGAGAAGGCCATGCCCCTCTACCGCCTGATGCGCAAGAACCCCTCATTCCAATGGGACACGGAGGCGGACGATGCACTCAAAGCACTCAAAGAAGTGATACTCGCGGCTCCACTACTTCCCGCACCAGTCGACAAAGAGCCAATGGTCGTCTACGTGGCGACCTCCAATCGAGTTGTTAGCACCGTGATGGTCGTGGAACGACCAGAGGAGGGCAAGGAGCGCCCCATACAACGCCCCGTCTACTACATCAGCGAAGTCCTGACGGACTCACGACAGCGCTACCCGCAGTACCAGAAACTGGTGTACACGGTATTTCGAGCTCAGCGGCGACTCCCCCACTATTTCCAAGAGCATCCAATCATGGTGGTCTCATCCGCACCGCTGCAGGACATAATACGCAATCGTGAGGCGACTGGGCGAGTCGCCAAGTGGGCCGTCAAAATCGGCGTCCACAATATCAAATACGAGCCCCGCAAAGTAGTCAAGTCACACGCCCTAGCTGACTTCCTTGCAGATTGGGAAGAAGCGCAGCAGCCGGAGAAGCTACCATATCTCCACTACTGGTTGCTACACTTCGACGGCTCGAAGAACACCGACGGTGCAGGGGCCAGGGTCATACTGACCTCCCCCAAAGGGGACAAGCTCCAATACGTGCTCCACCTCAACTTCAAGCCCTGCACCAACAACATGGCAGAATACGAGGCCCTCCTCCACGGCATGCGGGCCGCCAAGGAAATGAACATCAACTGCCTACGGTGATACGGCGACTCCGATCTAGTCGCCGGCCAGGTCGCCGAAACATGCGACGTCGTCTCTCCAACAATGATCGCGTACCGCCAAGCGGTAGACCAGCCGGGAGGACACTTTGATGGCTATTTCATCGAGTGGATTGACAGACGCAAGAACAAGGAGGCAGATGCACTTTCCCGTATCGGGTCGGCCCGACAAGCGCCACCAGTAGGCGTATTCCTCGACATCATCCACAAACCTTTGGTCAGCCCACCGAAGGAGATTGATGTCGGGATACCACTGTAACCAGAGCCGACCCTAGTCGCCATGGTTGTGGAGCCTAGCGACTGGACGGCACCATACGTCGCCTTCCTCGAGCACAAGATCCTCCCAAGCAACGAGACAGAGGCGCGGATGATCGTGCGTCGCTGCAAATCCTTCGTCATCATCAACGGCGAGCTCCACAAACACAGTGTGACTGGCGTGTTCTAGCGCTGCGTACAGCCAGAAGAAGGCCGCAAGATCCTCCAGGACATTCACGCTGGCGACTGATAAATTGCAAATGTATCTATAATTTTTGATGTTCCATGCTTGGTTTTATCCACTTTCTTGTGTTTTGTCCACACTTTGGAGTACTTTTCATATGATTGCTTGGACTAACCTATTAACAAGAGCCACAGTGTCAGCTACCTGTTTTCTGCTATTTTTGGTTCCAGGAAAATCAGAAAATGAATATTCTCGGAATTGGACGGGACAAAAGCCAAAAATCCTATTTCACCAGAAGACTCCTAGAGCTAGAATATGAGACGGAGTGGGGCTAGGGCCCAGCCACACCACCTGGCCGCGCGGGCTGGGCCTGGCCGCGCCAGGGGGTGGTCTGGCCGCCCCAGACACCCCCTCGGTCTCCCTCTTCGCCTATAAGTTGCCTTCTGACCTAAAAACTCAGGGGGGTTCGATGTTTTTCCAGAAGGAGTTCCGCTCCGCCGCCACCACCAGATTCCCCGAAACAGCACCAGAAACTCCGTTCTGGCACCCTGCCAGGACGAGGAATTGGAGGAGATCATCACCATCGCTTCTCCATCGACCATCCATGTTTCCCCCATCTATGAGTGAGTAATCCCCCGTTGTAGGCTATGGGGATGGTAGGGATTGGATGAGATCATTCATGTAGTGGCATCAGATTGTTAGGGCATGGTGCCTAGTATCTACTATTAGTGCTTTTTGACTTTGTTGCAACTTGTTATGCTTAATGCTTGTCACTAGGGCCCGAGTGCCATGATTTCAGATCTAAACATGTTATTGATTCATTATAATAGTATTGTTTATGGTCTTATCTGCAAGTTGTATACACACGTTGTTGTCCAGAACCAATGGCCCCGAAGTGACAGAAATCGGGATAACCGGAGGGAATGGCTTTGATGTGAGGATCACATGTGTTCACGGAGTGTTAATGCTTTGCTCCGGTGCTCTATTAAAAGGAGCACCTTAATTGCCAGTAGTTCCCTTGAGGTCCCGCTGCAAATGGGCTGGCAGGACAAAAGATGTTGTGCAAGTTCTCATTGCGAGCACGTATGACTATATATGGGACACATGCCTAGGATTATCTAGTACTTGGATGCTTTATCTTATTTATCTGCAATTGCCCTATGTTCTGATTGCTATGTGAATTGTCTTGTCCATGCAACGCTTGTCCATCCATCCCTATGCCAACCGCACTCGAATCCCACTTTTACTGCTATTGTTACTGCTATCTTTACTTTTACTACCGCTATTACTTTACTATTGCTACTACAAAACTGTTGCTACTGATAAACTGCTGTGAGCAAGATTGTTTCCAGGTGCAGCTAAATTGACAACTCAGTTGTTAAGGCTTATAAATATTCTTTGGCTTCCCTTGTGTCGAATCAATAAATTGGGTTTCACTTCCCTCGAAAATACTGCGATACACCCCCTATACTTGTGGGTCATCAAGACTATTTTCTGGCACCGTTTCCGGGGAGCATAGCTTTATTTATCAAGTTCACTTGGATTCTCTATTGTTCGCTGCTATCCATCCATCATGGGTAAGTCTCGTGATGGAAAGGTTCCTATTTTACCATCCACTATAAGAAGAGGTACGGTTCTGAACACCTCTATTGCTCTTGATTCACCATCTGTTATGAGTAAGCTCGTTACACCACCACATACACATAATACACACACTGCTACTACTGCTGAATCTGAAACTTCTGATGCTTATGATGCTTCTTCTACTATGCTTGATAAGAGTGGTTCATTAGGTCCTTTCCTAGATGCTACGATTGCTAGAACTATAGCTGGAAATACTGAAACTCCTAATGAAGACACTACTACTAGACCTGTTAGTTCACCCGAGTCTAGTGAAAGTTATGATATTGAAGATGGTTATGTTGAGATGACCGATGAATTTATTAAAGAATGTAAACACATCCATGATAGGAGCGCTGCTAAGAGTCTCCTTGAGAGGCGTACTATTAGACCCAAATTTTCTCCTATTGCTAAGTTTGTTGCTTCCCCCATAAACATTATAGATGAAGATTATGATTTCTCTCTCGATCTATCTTACATAGGTATTGTTGAGAAAGAACCTTTTTGTGGGACTAAGAATGAAAGTGCAGTAGAACATATGAATGAACTTTCTACCATGAGTGGCTTGTTTTCTGATGATATTAAGATGCGTACTTACTTTGTTGCTAAGATTTTCCCCTTTTCACTGAAAGGAGAAGCTAAAATTTGGTTTAGTAATTTACCTCCTGGATCTATTGATAGCCATGATTGCTTGATTAGTACTTTCCTGCAGAAATATTTTCCTCCTAGTGCTAGACATGCTATTTTGCAGGAACTTTTCGATTTTAAACAGGGAGAAAAAGAGATATTGCCTGAATCATGGGCAAGGTTTTGTGCTTTGATTCATGCACAGGATGGAAGTCCATTACCTAAGAATGAGCTTCTTGATATATTTTATAATGGACTAACCGAAGAATCTAGGACATACCTAGATAGTTGTGCTGATTGTGTTTTCAGGAATAGGACTCCTAAGGAAGCTGAGGAATTAATGGCTAAAATAAGTAAGAACTATGAAGATTGGACTCCTTCTGAATAAGCTATACCTGAAGTAATTGTACCTGAACCTACTATACCAGTGTCTATTCCAACATCAAAGAAGAGGGGAGTTATTGAATTAAACGATGAAGTGATGAAGGAAGCTAAGAAATGTCTTAAGGAGAAAGGAATTAAAGCTGCAGATGTCAAGAATTTACCTCCTATTGAAGAGTTATGTAAGACTATTCCCTACTCATCCACTATCGAGGTACACTCTCTCCAACACTTTGATGAAGGTGATATCCCTTACTCTAAACCTCCTGATCAATGCTTAGAAGAATTCGATATCTTTATTATTAAGCAAGATAATTTTAATAAAAGGGTGCAAAATCATCTAATGGAAAACACTAGAGCTATTGTTGAGTTGAAAGATATTGTGGAAAGAACCTCTAATGATGTTAAAATGATTGTTAAACACTTTTAAATGGTTCAAACTCAAATAGATCAACTCGTTAAAGTGCAAACATATTTGCTAGTTAATGCTGCTAAAGAAAAACATGCTTATGAAATTAGAACTAGAAGTGGTGCTGCTACCCAGGATCCTCTATATCCTGAGGGGCATCCCAAAAGAATTGAGCAGGATTCTCAACAAGCTGAAAATAGTGGCTCTACTCGCAAGAAAAGGAAAAAGAAACATAAAACTGTTGTAGAACCCTCTGAACCTGCTATAGATCCTAATAGTATATCTATCTCTGATGCCAAAACTGAAAGTGGTAATGAAGAAAAAGTTGAAGAAGAACCTGAAAAACACACTAAGAATACTAAATACACCAAAGAAGATTTTATTGCTAAGAAACATGGTAGTGAAAGAGAACCTTGGGTCCAAAAACCTATGCCTTTCCCTGATAAGAAACACAAGTCAAAGGAAGATGAACACTATAATAAGTTTGTGAGTGGATGAAACCTTTATTCTTGCAAATTCCTTTGACTGATGCTATTAAATTGCCTCCTTACTCAAAGTATATGAAGGATATTGTCTCGAATAAAAGGAAGATCCCTAATGAAGAAATCTCTACTTTGCTTGCTAATTACTCCTTTAATGGTAAGGTTCCAAAGAAACTTGGAGAACCAGGGATTCCAACTATCCCTTGCTCTATTAAAAACAGTTATGTTAGAACTGCTTTGTGTGATTTGGGAGCTGGAGTTAGTGTTATGCCTTTCTCTCTCTATAAGAGGCTTCAACTAGAAAAACTAATACCAATTGATATATCTTTGCAAATGGCTGATAAATCTACCACTATTCCTGTTGGTATATGTGAGGATGTACCTGTTCAAGTGGCTCATAATTCCTTGATATTAACTGATTTTGTTGTGCTTGAAATGCCCGAAGATGACAATATGTCTATTATTCTTGGGAGACCTTTTCTTAATACTACAGGAGCTGTTATTAATTGTAATCAAGGAAAGGTGACCTTTAATGTTAATGACAAGGAACATACTGTCTATTTCCCCAAGAAGATTGAAAGGACTTATGGTTTGAATTCAATTGAACATGTTGAGGGTATTCAAGTTGGAGAAATATATTGGCCCATACTAATAGAAAATTTTGAAACTATTATGATTGGGACCATTGCTATCAAAATTGAGGTAACATAATCACTAGTGAAATACAAGTTTTGTCTCATATGAAATTGTTTTGGTATCAAGACCTGATCAACCTTGTTAACAAAATGATTTCATTGAACAAAACAATGCTTTCACCATGATTATCTCCGCTTACTTCTATTCTATCCATTTTAGTTTTTGCTTATGCCTAACTTAAAGGCATTAAAGAAAAGTACTTATTGGGAGATAACCCAAAAGTTTTAGATGAGTCTTGAAGTTAATACTTCAGTAATAACCGCTCCTTATCCTTTTTATTTGCTTTTTGTGCCAAGAGTAACCTCTATTGAGAGAGAAGCAATGATTGGGAAAGTTGCTGTCCCAAAACAGATTTCTGTGCTTCACCGTAAAAATTCGGGTAAAATCTTTGAACGTCTTTTTGAGCCGTGAATTTTTGTGCTTCTGCCACAGGTTGTTATCTAACTTTAGTTAGTTCAAAACTTTTTTATTTGAGGAACAGAAGGTCTTTGAAAAAAATCGTCTTTACCTGCTGGTCTGTTTTGACAGATTTCTGCCATTTTTCTGCATTTGCTTCTTGTTGGTTCCTTTTTGAGTTCTTTTGGGGAATTGAGCTTTTTGAGGGAAGTGATACAGTAGCTTGTGTTTTAATGGAAGTTTTATTGGTGTTGGAACTGAACCCAAAGACTTATTATCTTGAGTGCACTAATGTTGCTAATAAAGATTGTGTGAAGTTTTGTATGAAAGAAAAAATTTAGGTGTATGGAAGGAATGAGTAATGAGATGAAGGATGGACTAAAGCTCAAGCTTGGGGATGCCACGCGTGTCACCCCAATAAATATCCAAGAGGCACAAGCGTCAAATCTTGGGGATGCCCAAGGCATCCCCTTCTTCATCAATAAAAATCCCAGGTTTCTTCCAAACACTTCATTTTTATAGTTTCATGCACAGTTGTGTTGTTCTTGGAGCGTCTTATTTTTCATTTTCGTTTTGGTTTTTAGTTTGCTTTGTTTTCTTAGTTTGCTGAATAAATTGGTTGGACCCCCTCTTTCATACATTGGTTTGCAAATAGTTTGGTTTGGTTTGGAAAAGAGTAGGAAAGTTCATGCTTAAGTGGTAAAGAGAGCTTGTTTTTGACTGTGGCCTATGCTTTGTCATGCCATGTTGGATATTGTTTTGGCTTTATGCTTAGTATTCTTTGCTATAGCATGACTTGTTATAAACAATTGAGATTGCTTAATGTGCCTTGGATGAATCATGCGTTGTTTTAGCATATTAAAGCATAGTATAGTGGTCTTCTCCTTTGATGCTTTATTTGAGTTGACTTGGCACATGATCACACCATGTTATGACTATCCCAAGTCACCATAGCCTTTATGATCCTTTAGTTTTAAACTTGTAGTATCACTTTATGCTTTGATCAATGATGTTTTGTCGCTCTGCATGATTATGGCCATTATTGCTCTCTTAGTTTGTCGCTCCCAGTCTTTTGCTAGCCTCCACAACCAAGTATGAGTTCCACTCATGCATCCAACTCCGTAAACCAAGTTATTCCAAAGAGTCCACCATACCTACCTATTAGCATATGCTATTCCAAGTATATTCATGTTTTTGTTTACCTTCCGAATTAAACTTGTTATGAGAAAACTAGTGATTAAATCTCTCACGAACTTGTGGCACACTTTACTTTTCTTGCCCTTAATAAACTTGAACCATTGTGTCGTCTATGTTGTATATGCTTGCACTTATTTGTTGGGGATTAGCAGAACCATGATGTCATGGGGAATGCTTTCAACATTGCACGGGTACTTTGTACCTAGTTGATATCATGCTCTTTTGTCTATGGATGTCGTCGGTGTGAAATGAAAGGGGAGCTTGTAAGTCCATGGAGTTTTGTATGTGTGTTAGAGAAACGCCTGGGCCGCTGGTCTAATCCATGCTAACATGGTGAAAACCTGCAGCGTAACCATAGTGAGCTGTCTATGAAGCATTCTTCTTATAAAAAAAGAGTCCTATATTGAGAAAAAAGAGAAAAAGAAAAAAAGATTATGAAAAGAGGAAAGAGAGAAAAAAGCACCATATTCCCATGGTAAATAAGAAGATTGCTGAGATGCTTGTTGTCTGCTTGCCTTGTCATTTTGATATGGGGATTCTTCCGTATCATCGGGCAAGGGGTACCCCGTTGGTGGTTCTCTATGATACACATGTACTTGCGATGACAAGAACTTACCGGTGACTAAACTTGAGTAGCATGAGGAGCGGCCCTCGTATTCAAGGGACATGAGATTTCTAACTTATACTTCGTCAAGCATGTACACCATAGTTTGTTCACTTTAACCTTAATCACTTCAAGATGCTTATGATAGGGGCAATGAGAGCTGAAAGCTATAAGTACCATACTTTTTGGAAGCTCTTTATGAGACTTGAATCCCTACTTCCTTCTATGAAGGCCTTTCTTCCACCATTATATTGAGTCTCCACCTTCTACCTTTATGCACCTACTTTGAGAGCATAGTGGCCATTCTTTGTTCTATGTGCATTGTCCCAAGACTAGTTGATTGATGCATACCTTGATATTGCTTGTTTTAAACTATTTGTATCTACTCACTCTTATAAACTTTGAAGGTGTCCTATGCATTTATATTTGCTACTCTATGAGGGACAAGCTGAATGCCATTATTCTATGTTTTCTTTATGTGAAACAAACAAACGTCTTGCAAAGCATTGTTTTATTCATGAATCTTTTGTTTGTGCCTTTTCATGTTGCATCATAGTTTCTTTGTCTTATTGCTAGAACTTTGTCTTTCATGTTATGATTGAAGTACTATGATCCCAGCTTTGAATGTTTTACAAATACTTTGATCAAGTTTATGATGGTGCATGTCACCTCAAAAATTATTTCTTTCTTTTTATCACTTACCTACTCGAGGACGAGCATGAGTTAAGCTTGGGGATGTTGATACATTGCAAATGTATCTATAAATTTTGATGTTCCATGCTTGGTTTTATCTACTCTCTTGTGTATTGTCCACACTTTGGAGTACTTTTCATATGATTTCTTGGACTAACCTATTAACAAGAGCCATAGTGCCAACTGCCTATTTTCTGCTGTTTTTGGTTCCAGGAAAATCAAAAAATGAATATTCTCGGAATTGGACGGGACAAAAGCCAAAAATCCTATTTCACCAGAAGACTCCCGGAGCCAGAATATGAGACGGAGTGGGGCTGGGGCCCAGCCACACCACCTGGCCGCGCGGGCTGGGCCTAGCCGCGCTAGGGGGTGGTCTGGCCGCCCCAGACACCCCCTCGGTCTCCCTCTTCGCCTATAAGTTGTCTTCTGACCTAAAAACTTAGGGGGGGTTGACGTTTTTCCAGAAGGAGTTCCGCTCCGCCGCCACCACCAGATTCCACGAAATAGCACCAGAAACTCCGTTCTGGCACCCTGCCGGGACGGGGAATTGGAGGAGATCATCGCCATCATCATCACCATCGCTTCTCCATCGACCATCCATGTTTCCCCCATCTATGAGTGAGTAATCCCCCACTATAGGCTATGGGAATGGTAGGGATTGGATGAGATTGTTCATGTAATGGCATCAGATTGTTAGGGCATGGTGCATAGTATCTACTATTAGTGCTTTTTGACTTTGTTGCAACTTGTTATGCTTAATTCTTGTCACTAGGGCCCGAGTGCCATGATTTCAGATCTGAACATGTTATTGATTCATTATGATAGTATTGTTTATGGTCTTATCTGCAAGTTGTATACACACGTTGTTGTCCGGAACCAATGGCCCCGAAGTGACAGAAATCGGGATAACCGGAGGGAATGACTTTGATGTGAGGATCACATGTGTTCACGGAGTGTTAATGCTTTGCTCCGGTGCTCTATTAAAGGAGCACCTTAATTGCCAGTAGTTCCCTTGATGCCCCGCTGCAAACGGGCTGACAGGACAAAAGATGTTGTGCAAGTTCTCATTACGAGCATGTATGACTATATATGGGACACATGCCTAGGATTATCTAGTACTTGGATGCTTTATCTTATTTATCTGCAATTGCCCTATGTTCTGATTGCTATGTGAATTTTCTTGTCCATGCAACACCCGTCCATCCATCCCTATGCCCACCGCACTCGAATCCCACTTTTACTGCTATTGTTACTGCTGTCTTTACTTTTACTATCGCTATTACTTTACTATTGCTACTACAAAACTGTTGCTACTGATAAACTGCTGTGAGCAAGATTGTTTCCAGGTGCAGCTGAATTGACAACTCAGTTGTTAAGGCTTATAAATATTCTTTGGCTCCCCTTGTGTCGAATCAATAAATTGGGTTTCACTTCCCTCAAAAATACTGCGATACACCCCCTATACTTGTGGGTCATCAGCGACTGCGGCCATCACGTCGGCGCCAAGTCGCTGGTCGCCAAGGCCATGCGGCACGGCTTCTACTGGCTCACCGCGCACGCCGACGCCACCAACATCGTCCAACGATGCGTCAGATGCCAGAAGTACGCCCACCAGACGCACCTCCCTGGTTTAGCACTCAAGACCATCCCCATCACATGGCCATTCACTGTATGGGGCATGGGCATGGTAGGCCCATTCAAGAAGGCCCCATCCGGATTCACCCACCTCTTGGTCGCGGTCGACAAGTTCACCAAATGGGTCTAGGCCAAGCCAATCAAAAAGTGCGATGACAAGATAGCCACCAAGTTCTTACGCGAGCTCATCTACCGGTATGGCTACCCGCACAGCATAATAATGGACAATGACACCAACTTCGCCAAAGGGGCCATGGCGGAATTCTGCGAAGAGCACGGCATACGACTCGACCTTGCCTTAGTCGCCCACCCGGAGTCGAACGGCCAAGCAGAACACGCCAACCAGAGCGTCCTCCACGGGCTCAAGCCACGACTCCAGGTGCCCCTCGAGCGCACCCCAGGATGCTGGGTCGAAGAGCTCCCTTCAGTCATATGGGGGATTGCTGACTCGTGTATTAACGAGCTCGTTGGGGAACCCCAAGAGGAAGGTATGATGAGCACAGCAGTAAGTTTCCCTCAGTTATGAAACCAAGGTTATCAATCCAGTCGGAGCAATGAAACACCCCAAAGGTGTTGCTAGCTGAGCCTTGGTAGGCGCACTACCGGTGCTAGTAGCAATGTGGAGACCTGCACAAAATAACTACAGAACTCTGTCCCCAACTTGCGATGAGGTTGTCAATCTCACCGATTTTGCTGAAAACAAAGGATTAAACGTATCGAATGGAAGGAAGTAATAGTTTGAAGAAAGTAAACACAAAGCAGTAAACAGTTTGTAGATTGTATGTAAAAGAAAGGACCGGGATCCATAGTTCACTAGAGGTGGCTCTCCTTAAGATAGATAACATGCTGGGTGAACAAATTACAACGGGGCAATTGACAAACATCGAGAAAGCATACAAGCATATACTAATCATCTTGGCTCCTTTGAGACTTGATTGGGCATTACAACCTTATACATAGACCGCCATCCAACTGCATCTATTACTAATAGTCCACCTTCAGGTTATCATCCGAACCCCCTCCAGTATTAAGTTGCAAGCAACAGATTATTGCTTTACGGATGGCGTGTAAAGTAAACAATACGATTGTTCTATGAACAAAGGATTGTTGTTTTATCCCTAGTAGCAACAACACATCTAGTACCTTAGAGATTTCTGTCACTTCCCCAGATTACAAGAGGCATGAACCCACTATCGAGCATAAATACTAACTCTTGGAGTTGCTAGCATCTACTTGGCCAAGATAGCTACTAACAACGGAAAGCATGCAAGATCACAAATAACAAAGACATGATAGAATCAATAATCAATCTGAAATAGCATCTCAATATCCATTTGATCCCCGCAAACACAACATGCAGAATTACAAATAGATGATCTTGATCATGAACGGAGCTCACAAGATCTAAACATGAAAGCACAAAGGAGGAGAACCAGCCATCTAGCTACTACATGGATCCGTAGTCCAAGGATGAACTACTCATGCATCACACCGGAGGATTGCATGGTGATGAAGAAGGCCTCCAGGGTGAATTCCCCTCTCCGGCAGGGTGCCGGGAAGAGCTTCAGATCCCTCCCGATCTAGGGATGGAGATGACGGCGGCTACAGACTCTTTCGTGGATTTTTGATCGGGCCCTTAGGGTTTTCGTCCCGAGGGCATCTTATAGGCAGAAGGAGAGGTCGGGGGGGTGCTGGGGTCGGCCAGACCACCCCCTGGCGCGGGCCAGGCCTAGCCGCGCGGCCAGGTGGTGTGGCCAGGCCCCAGCCCTTCTCCGTCTCGTATTCTGGCTCCAGATGCCTTCCGGTAAAATAACGACTTTGGCTTTTGTCCCGTCCAATTCCGAGAATATTCATTTTCTGACTTTCTTGGAACCAAAAACAGCAGAAAACAGGCAGCTGGCACTGTGGCTCTTTGTTAATAGGTTAGTCCAAGAAATCATATGGAAAGTACTCCAAAGTGTGGACAAAACACAAGAAAGTAGATAAAACCAAG
The DNA here is from genome assembly GCA_916181665.1 of Avena sativa. Lineage (NCBI taxonomy): Eukaryota > Viridiplantae > Streptophyta > Magnoliopsida > Poales > Poaceae > Avena > Avena sativa. The sequence continues at coordinate 532,185,528 of OV702292.1, read as the reverse complement.
CATGGAACATCAAAAATTATAGATACATTTGCAATGTATCAACATCCCCAAGCTTAACTCCTGCCCGTCCTCGAGTAGGTAGGTGATAAAAAGAAAGAATAATTTTTGAGGCGACATGCACCATCATAAACTTGATCAAAGTATTTGTAAATCATTCAAAGATGGGATCATAGTACTTCAATCATAACATGAAAGACAAAGTTCTAGCAATAAGACAAAGAAACTATGATGCAACATGAAAAGGCACAAACAAAAGATTCATGAATAACAATGCTTTGCAAGACGTTTGTTTGTTGCACATAAAGAAAACATAGCATAATAGTATTCAGCTTGTCCCTCATAGAGTAGCAAACATAAATGCATAGGACACCTTCAAAGTTCATAAGAGTGACTAGATACAAATAGTTTAAAACAAACAATATCAAGTTATGCATCAATCAACTAGTCTTGGGACAATGCACATAGAACTAAGAATGGCCACTATGCTCTCAAAGTAAGTGCATAAAGATAGAAGGTGGAGACTCAATATAATGGTGGAAGAAAAGCCTTCATAGAAGGAAGCAGGGATTCAAGTCTCATAAAGAGCTTCCAAAAATTATGGTACTTATAGCTTTCAGCTCTCATTGCCCCTATCATAAGCATCTTGAAGTGATTAAGGTTAAAGTGAACAAACTATGGTGTACATGCTTGACGAAGTATAAGTTAGAAATCTCATGTCCCTTGAATACGATGGTCGCTCCTCATGCCACTCAAGTTTAGTCACCGGTAAGTTCTTGTCATTGTAAGTACATGTGTATCATAGAGAACCGCCAACGGGGCACCCCTTGCCCGATGATACGGAAGAATCCCCATATCAAAATGACAAGGCAAGCAGACAACGAGCATCTCAGCAATCTTCTTATTTACCATGGAAATATGGTGCTTTTTTCTCTCTTTCCTCTTTTCATAATCTTTTTTTTCTTTTTCTCATTTTTTTCTCAATATAGGACTCTTTTTTTATAAGAAGAATGCTTCATAGACATCTCATTATGGTTACGCTGTAGGTTTCAACCATGTCAGCATGGACAATACCAGCAGCCCAGGTGTTTCTCTAACACATATACATAACTCCATGGACTTACAAGCTCCCCTTTCCTTTCACACCGACGACATCCATAGACAAAAGAGCATGATATCAACTAGGTACAAAGTACCCGTGTGATGTTGAAAGCGTTCCCCATGACAACATGGTCCTGCTAATCCCCAACAAATAAGTGCACGCATATACAACATAGACGACACAATGGTTCAAGTTTATTAAGGGCAAGAAAAGTAAAGTGTGCTATCAAGTTCGTGAGAGCTTTAATCACTAGTTTTATCATAACAAGTTTAATTTGGAAGGTAAACAAAAAACATGAATATACTTGGAATAGCATAAGATAGTAGGTAGGTATGGTGGACTCTTTGGAATAACTTGGTTTAGGGAGTTGGATGCATGAGTGGAACTCATACTTGGTTGCGGAGGCTAGCAAAAGACTGGGAGCGACAAACTAAGAGAGCAATAATGGCCATAATCATGCAAAGAACAAAACATCATTGATCAAATCATAAAGTGATACTACAAGTTGAAAACTAAAGGATCATAAAAGCTATGGTGACTTGAGATAGTCATAACATGGTGTGAGCATGCGCCAAGTCAACCCAAATAAAGCATCAAAGGAGAATACCATAATACTATGCTTTAATATGCTAAAACAACGCATGATTCATCCAAGGCACATTAAGCAATCTCAATTGTTTATAACAAGTCATGCTACAACAAAGAATACTAAGCAATAAATCCAAAACATTATCAAGCATGGCATGACAAAGCATAGGCCACAGTCAAAAACGAGCTCTCTTCTACACTTAAGCATGAACTTTCCTACTCTTTTCCAAACCAAACCAAACTATTTGAAAACCAATGTATGAAAGAGGGAGTCCAACCAATTTATTCAGCAAACTAAGCAAAGAAAAAACAAAATTAAAACGAAAAAGAAGACGTCCAAGAACAACACAACTGTGTATGAAACAATAAAAATGAAGCGTTTGGAAGGAACCTGGGATTTTTATTGATGAAGAGGGGGATGCCTTGGGCATCCCAAAGCTTTGACGCTTGTACTTCTTGGATATTTCTTGGGGTGACACGCGTGGCATCCCCAAGCTTGATCTTTAGTCCATCATTCATCTCATTACTCATTCCTTCCATACACCTGAAATTTTTCCTTCATACAAAACTTCACACAATCTTTATTAGCAACATTAGTGCACTCAAGATAATAAGTCTTTAAGGTTCAGTCCTAACACCAATAAACTTCCATTAAAACACTAGCTAATGTAGCACTTCCCTCAAAAATCTCAATTCCCCAAAAGAACTCAAAAAGGAACCAACAAGAAGCAAATGCAGAAAATGGCAGAAATCTATCAAAACAGACCAACAGGTAAAGACGATTTTTTTCGAATACCTTCTGTTGCTCAAATCAGAAAGTGTTGAACTAACGAAAGTTAGATAACAACCTGGGGCAGAAGCACAAATATTCACGCCTCAAAAAGACTTTCAGAGATTTTACATGAATTTTTACGGTGAAGCACAGAAATCTGTTTCGGGACGGCAACTTTCCCAATCATTACTTCTCTCTCATTAGAGGTTACTCTTGGCACAAAAAGCAAATAAAAAGGATAAGGAGCGGTCATTACTGAAGTAATAACTTCCAAGACTCATCTAAAACTTTTGGGTTATCTCCCAATAAGTACTTTTCTTTAACGCCTTTAAGTTAGGCATAAGAACCAAGAAAAAGAATCAAGTGTTCTCAAATGAAGAAGCATTAAAAGAAAATTTTGTTTTCATATGAGAGGCAAAAGAAATATTCTCTCTCTTCTTAGGGAAGTGTTCTATACCTTTCTTGAGTGGGAGTTGATATTTAATGGTGCCTTCTTTCATATCAATAATGGCACCAACAGTTCTAACAAAAGGTCTTCCCAAAGTAATACGACAAGAAGCATTGTATTCAACATCCAAAACATAGAAATCAACGGGGACATAGGCATTGTTAACCATAATAAGAATATCATTAATACTCCCCATGAGTTTCCTTTTAGCATTATCATCAAGTGGGACATTCAAATAACAATCTTCAAGTGGAGGCAAATCAAGCATATCATAAATTCTTCTAGGCATAATAGAAACACTGCTATCAAGATCACATAAAGCTTTGAAATAAAAATCATTCACTTTCATATTAATGATGGGTTCCCAACCATCTTCTTGTTTTATAGGAATAGAAGCTTTATGTTTCATCTTTTCTTCTTTAATCTTTATGAGAGCATCAGTAATGTGTTTTGTAAAGGCCATGTTCATAGCACTAGCATTAGGACTTTTAGCAAGCTTTTGTAGGAACTTAATAACTTCAGAGATATTCCAACCATCAAGATTAAAATCAAAATTATCATCTAGAGTAGTAGAACTATTACTAGCCTCAACACTAGTAGTGGTGATAGTAGAAACACTAATGTTTCTAGCAATTTCATCTTCTCTTTTCCACTTAGCATGTAATTCAGCTAATAGTCTAACATTTTCATCAATTCTTACTTGTATGGCATTACTGGCTGCAAAGGGATTATCATTAGTTTCAGGTTTAGCAGCCATTTTATTCAAAGAATATTGAGCTTCAGCCAAAGATGCTATATTTCTTTCAGCATTAGAAAGTTTCAATTGTAAACTAGGGATTTCCCTATTTAGACTCTCACGTTGATGGCTAATGTTCTTCAAAATGGTAGATTGTTCCTCCATAGTTTTAGTGAATAGTTGATTTTTCTCATATCGCATTTGCATGAAGTTCTTAGTGGCTCTTTCAACTTCTAAAATTCTTCCTTCACTAGGTAATCCAGGTATACCATTATAACCATAAGTATTATTAGAATGGTAGGGCCTATAATTGTTATTACCATAAGCATTGTTGCAAAAATTATTATTTCTTATGAAGTTCACATCAACTTGCTCTTCTTGAGCAACCAAAGAAGCTAAAGGAACATTATTTGGATCAATATGGGCTTTCCCATTCACAAGCATAGACATAATAACATCAATCTTATCACTCAAGGAGGAGGTTTCCTTAATAGAATTTACCTTCTTACCTTGTGGAGCTCTCTCAGTATGCCATTCGGAATAGTTAACCATCATGTTATCTAGAAGCTTTATTGCAACACCCAAAGTAATGGTCATAAAGGTACCTCCAGCAGCAGAATCCAATAGGTTCCTTGAAGAATAGTTCAATCCTGCATAAAAGGTTTGGATGATCATCCAAGCAGTCACTCCATGAGTGGGACAATTCTTACCAAAGATTTCATTCTTTCCCAAGCTTGAGCAACATGTTCTTATCAGATTGTTTAAACTTCATTATTTCACTTCTCATAGATATAATCTTAGCAGGAGGATAGTATTTTCCAATAAAAGCATCTTTGCACTTAGTCCAAGAATCAATACTATTCCTAGTTAAGGAAGTCAACCATTCTTTAGCTTTTCCTCTCAAAGAGAAAGGAAACAGTTTCAGCTTAATAATATCACCATCTATATCCCTATGCTTTTGCATCTCACAAAGCTCAACAAAGTTATTTAGATGGGCAGCAACATCTTCATTACCAATACCAGAAAATTGTTCTCTCATAACAAGATTGAGTAAAGCAGGTTCTATCTCAAAGAAAGTAGCTTCAGGCATAGGTGGAGCAATAGGTGTGCTCATAAAATCATTGTTGTTGGTGCTAGTGAAGTCACACAACTTAGTGTTTTCAAGAGTAGTCATTTTTGTGTGTTTTTGATAAAGAAAGCAAACTAGTAAAACTAATTTTTTTGTGTTTTTGATAACAAAATAAGCAAACAAAGCAAAAAGAAACTAAGCAAAACAAAAATAACAAAGTAAAGAGATTGGTTATGAGGGAGTCCCCTTGTGAAGATGTCCTTGACTCCCCAGCAACGGCGCCAGAAAAATACTTGCCGACTCGTGTATTAACGAGCTCGTTGGGCAACCCCAAGAGGAAGGTATGATGAGCACAGCAGTAAGTTCCCTCAGTTATGAAACCAAGGTTATCAATCCAGTAGGAGCAAGGAAACACCTCAAAGGTGTTGCTAGCTGAGCCTTGGCAGGGCGCACTACCGGTGCTAGTAGCAACGTGGAGACCTGCACAACACAACCACAGAACTCTGTCCCCAACTTGCGACGAGGTTGAAAATCTCACCGGTTTTGCTGAAAACAAAGGATTAAACATATTGAATGGAAGGAAGTAATAGTTTGCAGAAAGTAAACACAAAGCAGTAAACAGTTTGTAGATTGTATGTAAAAGAAAGGTTCGGGATCCATTGTTCACTAGAGGTGGCTCTCCTTAAGATAGATAACATGCTGGGTGAACAAATTACAACGGGGCAATTGAGAAACATCGAGAAAGCATACAAGCATATACTAATCATCTTGACTCCTTTGAGACTTGATTGGGCATTACAACATTATACATAGACTGCCATCCAACTACATCTATGACTAATAATCCACCTTCAGGTTATCATCCGAACCCCCTCCAGTATTAAGTTGCAAGCAACAGATTATTGCTTTACGAATTGCGTGTAAAGTAAACAATACGATTGTTCTATGAACAAAGGATTGTTGTTTTCTCCCTAGTATCAACAGCACATCTAGTACCTTAGAGATTTTTGTCACTTCCCCAAATTACGAGAGGCATGAACCCACTATCGAGCATAAATACTAACTCTTGGAGTTGCTAGCATCTACTTGGCCAAGATAGCTACTAACAACGGAAAGCATGCAAGATTACAAATAACAAAGACATGATAGAATCAATAATCAGTCTGAAATAACATCTCAATATCCATCGGATCCCCGCAAACACAACATGCAGAATTACAAATAGATGATCTTGATCATGAACGGAGCTCACAAGATCTAGACATGAAAGAACAATGGAGGTGAACCAGCCATCTAGATACTACATGGACCCGTAGTCCAGAGATGAACTACTCACGCATCACACCGGAAGCTTGCATGATGATGAAGAAGGCCTCTAGGGTGAATTCCCCTCTCCGACAGGGTGCCGGGAAGAGCTTCAGATCCCTCCCGATCTAGGGATGGAGATTACAGCGGCTACAGACTCTTTCGTGGATTTTTGATCGGGTACTTAGGGTTTTGGTCCCGAGGGCAATATATAGGTGGAAGGAGAGGCCGAGGGGGTGCTGGGTCGGCTAGACCACCCCCTGGCACGGGCCAGGCCTGGCCGCGCGGCTAGGTGGCGTGGTCGGGCCCCAACCCTTCTCCATCTCGTATTCTGGCTCCAGATGCCTTCCGGTAAAATAGCGACTTTGGCTTTTGTCTCGTCCAATTTCGAGAATATTCATTTTCTGACTTTCCTGGAACCAAAAACAACAGAAAACAGGCAGCTGGCACTGTGGCTCTTTGTTAATAGGTTAGTCCAAGAAATCATATGAAAAGTACTCCAAAGTGTGGACAAAACACAAGAAAGTAGATAAAACCAAGCATGGAACATCAAAAATTATAGATACATTTGCAATGTATCAGGGATCTGCACATTTGTCAATCCCTCCACCGGGTTCACACCCTTCTTAATGGTGTACGGCGCAGAACCGTAATGCCAACAGACCTGGAGCACGACTCACCCCGAGTCGCCAATTACGTCAAGGCGACAAACGAGGCCGCCCGCCAAGACAACATTGACCAAATCGACGAGGCACGCGACCTGACCCATTCCCGTACAACCATCTACCAGCAGGGACTCCGCCACTACCATAACCCTCGAGTCCGGACTCGCACCTTCCAGGAGGGCGACCTGGTCCTACGACTGGGTCAAGATAATAAGGGCATGCACAAACTCTCCCCCCCATGGGAGAGGCCATTCGCCATAGGGCGAGTCCTCGGCAATGGCGCCTACTACCTCGTCGACATACGAGGCAATGGCCAGCTCGAGGTTGGGAGGCCATGGAATGTAAACCTCCTCCGGAAGTTCTATACATAGAACCGAAACATGTACTCAGCTGACATATATAATGAAATTCATTCGGTTCACAAAATTGTGTCTACTCGCCATATCCTTGTGCCACTCGCACTCATACAATCAGCAATACGCTACCCACGGAAGTCCACCTTTGGTCGAGCGACTAGCATGGCTAAGTAGTGCACCGAAAATACTCGGGCCTTGGGATGTCCACAAAAATGCCAACCCGAAGCCACCATCGGAGTCGCCTAGCTCGACAGGCCCACCGTGCCAAGACGACCGGTATACTCTTCTCACAGCGACCTGTCCTTCCCATCCTCGCGCAAAGCAACTCGAACGGTTAAGTACCACGCACGAGGACTCCGCAAGAATGGAACCTCCACGCGTCTCGGGAACACACCAAATAAGAGAGATGCCTTGGACTCGCCCAGCGACTGGCTCTCCGAGCCAGGGGAAGTGATGTGTTACAAACAACGCATTAACAATCTACAACAGGAATACGCCCAATAACGGCTAAGCACTACGCTCGGGGACTCGCCTACAAACAAAACCATTCGCGCTCGGGGACTAGCCCTTCAGGAGACGCAAAGGATAAACTAAACACCATAAAAGAAAACACATATGTACACAATCAAGTTATACCCCATTAAAGGGCGGACGCGCTCGGGGACTCGCTCAACCAAAAATAAACACACCACACAATCATGGTCGCATTGCGAGTCGATTGACTCCTCTTACTCAAAATATTTTTTATATTACAAAAGTCGCCACTTGGCATATATTACAAACTGCCCAACAATACTATCTATTCCGTAGGTCCTGACGAAGAAGCACCACCACCACCCTTGACACGAACGAAAGGCTGCCACGGGTTCGTTGGGTAGGTCGTCAGCGACTTCGACAACGCCGACCGGAAGGGCTGCTCCGACTTCATATCGCGATGCTCCGGCTCAGGGTCGCCAGGTGCCAATACCGTTTCCTGGTATGGCAGCAGATCCCCTATCGCCAACACCCGATCAGCAAAAGGGGCGGCCTTGGCAGTCAGCTTCAGCACCTGTGACATCTCCACTGTGCCCGTCGCTGAAGGGTAGCCGCTGGTGACGTCGTCGAGGTCGAAATCGTCGGGGAAATGGGCGAGACCCAGACTCAATGCCGTGGTAGCCCCGCGCCTAAAAGCCAAGCGCGCCATCCACTCCACGACGCCGGGCACCTCCTCCAGATAGCACCACACTTCTGTAAGACCCCCAGGAATAACTTCTGTGGGGGACATCCCTTGAAGGACCGCTTGGATGCACAATGCAGAAGCAGTGGCCGCGTTCACCACGGCAGTCACACACCGCGAGGCGTTGAAGGTCTGAACCACCGGGTCGCTTTGCTCTATCACAACTTCAACATCAGACATCAGTGACACTATGGATTCCCCTACTCGGGGACTCGCCAAACGTGTTAAGAAAAAATGGAGACTTACCAAGAAGCTTGCGGCAGTTCTCGGTGACATGCTTCTCCAAGGCGGCATGATCGTTCTGCAGCCCCACGATGATCGAGTCCGCGGCCTTGCGCTCCTCTTTAGCCGCAGCGACTGTGATACGTCCATTTTGCATCACTATTCTATGTCTTAATTCACTATTATTCATTGATATATTTCGTATTGAGAGGTGATACTTATGTTATTTCATCTATTTTTGCATGGTTGATGACTTTTGGAGCATGGACCGCTGCAGTCAGGATTCTGATGGAAAAGGTACTGTTTGGAGGCAAAATTTGCATAGATCAGAAAATCCGGGAAAATATACGGAAAATCCTATTTTTCTAGAAGACTAAGGATGCCAGAAGATGGAGTGGAGGTGGGCCACAGGGGTCCCACACCACCCCATGGCGCGGGCAGGCCTAGGCCGCGCCTGGAGGTGGTGTGGCCGCCCTGGCCCACTCCAGCCTCTCCCCTCTGGCGTATATCATTCTCCCAAAATCCTAAGACTCGGAGAGGGACCACAGAAAGATTCTGCCGCCTCTACGGGGCGGAAAACACCGAGAGAGAAAGATCTCTCCGGCAGATAGATTTCTCCCAGGGGAATTCCTTCCCGGAGAGGGGAGATCGTCGCCATCAACACCACCATCAAGCTGGACTTCATCTGGATCATCATCATCATCATCACCATCAGCACCCTCATCACCATCTCCATATTGCTGTAACAATTGCATTGAATCTTGCATAGTTCATAGGGGAAACTTTCCCGGTGTTGATTACTCCTTGTAGTTGATGCTATTGAGTGAACCGTTGAATTATTGTTTATGTTCAGATTGTTATACATCATTATTCCATCTCTGATCATGATCCATATGATGTCTTGTGAGTACTTCATTTTGTTCTTGAGGACATGGGAGAAGTCTTGTTGTTAGTAGTGGAGTTGTGTTGAGAAAGATTCAATAGATTGTTATTTAAGTTGTCGTGTACTTCTTCTAGTGGTGTCATGTGAACGTCGACTACATGACACTTCACTTATATGGGCCTAGGAGAATGCATTGTGTATTTGGCTACTAATCGTAGGGGTTGCTGGAGTGACAGAAACCTGAACCCCCGTTAGGAAACCATTGCACAAGGAACGTAAGGGTCTTAGAGTTTAAAGCTGTGGTTAGGTTTATACCTTAATTACTTTCTTGTACTTACGGATGTTTGCAAGGGGTATAATCACAAGTATGTATTAGTCTTGGATGGGGCGGTACATTAGCACAGGTTCACCCACACAACACTTAGCAAGCTAGAGAAGATTAATCAGCTATATGAAGCGAAAGCACTTGACAGTCTTCCCATGTGTCCTCGAGAACGTTTGGTCATCTTAAGTAATACAACCGTCTTGTCCTTTGCTTCATAAATATAGGGTTCCCAACCTTTAATAAGGTAGAGCCCCCTGTGTTTACAATGCTAGTCCCTGGATCAATAGCTAGCATCCACAGTTTAGATGTAATATCAAGAAACAAAGGTCATAATATAACTTTATAACCAGGAATAACATAAGTTTATTACATCAAACATAGCTCATTTGGCTATTACATTACATTGCAGCGGAATAACTATAGTCATGGGGTCCTTCATCTTCAAAGTGCCACAGGCAGATGTTGGTTGTAGACTTTGTAATGCTAATCAAACAATCTTCACTAAAATCAATCAAACCTGCAACATACAAGTTACAGCCACAAAGGGTCAATACATTTGAATTGTATTGGCAAGTGATACTATGATAGTATGGTGGAGTCTATCATCTATATGCATTTGGCTAAGTGGAGTTGAGGCTTGCATTGCTCAAAATAGATTTTTCCTTAACATTTGAAAATACTAAGTTTTTGCTTTGATAAAATCATTTTTCTCAATCAAAGATTGAGGATCCTTTACAAGGCATCTCTCAATCAAAGACTGAAGATTTCAAACAACCCTTGTTCAAACCACAAGATTTTAAATTAGAAATTTGAATGATGAGATTCTTGATTGCTTCCATGTCTTGATGCTCAAATTGTCCTTTACCAGGGACATGGCTAAGTACTTAGATTTTACACTCTGCAGAGGTGGTGCACTTTCCCCACAAGACTTGGTTTCCCAAGACAAGATCTTTCAGAAGCCTTCCCTTAGACCAAAATGGACACGTTCCAACCTATCAAACACTACCACCCACTGTCCATTTGGCTAAGTTCTTGCAACCTATATGATCATGGCAGAGCCCATATTGCCAAGTGGCTGCACTTGAAGCTTCTCAACATTTGACATCTCAAATCTCTTTGTTCCTGGGTGGCCATCCACAAGTGAGAAACCAAGTTTTCCCCAGCATACTGGACTTGGTGATGCCCAAGTTTTCCCCAGCATACCGGACTTGCATGACCACTCAACACAAACCATTCCTTCCATTCCACCCAGGTGATTCATTAACTTAGTTGTTTTATTAAACAAAACACAAGTCCTCAGACTTAGAATATTTTCCATAGTGTGAATATATATTCCACCCATGTTTTCTATTAGCTAGGCTAAGCTTGATAGTAATAGGAATCTTAACTTAGGAAGATTTCCACTATGGTTTCATCTACTAGGTGCTACTATAGCAAGGTCTATACTTTTAGCAAAATTCCATGCAAGTTTTACTTAGCAAAATCACTAATGCATATTGAAAGTAATGGGACAAAAAGTATGAAGCATCACTTGCCTTTTTGGTAGAGTATGGGTTCACTCCTTGTCCTTGCAACAATCACACTCTTCAAGTCACTACAAATCAATCAAGCAAGGCACAAACTCAATCTACCAATCAAGCAAAACAACACACAAAATGACAAAGTCAAAGTAATGCATGCAAGCATGCAAAAGATGGTTCTAATTGCAAAGGTGGTCTCCACTAGGCTTCTAAACTTTGTAAGGTCCAAATTGGTCATTTACCAAAATGGCAAAGTCATTTGTAAAAGGTTTCACTTCAAAACCATTTTCAAAACAAAGTATCATTTTATGTGGTGTAGAAATATTTTTACTAAGGCTTTAATCTATAGGGTTCACCCAATTTGTTTTCCAACCATAAAACTTGGTATTTAGGGTCAGAGAGTTTAAAACAAAACATTTTCCAAAGGTTTTCTTACAAAACCATTTTTAATAAATAAACCACATTTCTATTTGACTAGAAATGGTTTTAAATCAAAGAATCATTATTTTGTTTCACCAAATTCATTTTTGAATCCACAAAGTGTTTCCTATGGTTAGTAGGTTTGATCCAAAACATTTTCCCAAAGTTTTCTTTACAAAAACATTTTCATAACCAAAATCTTTATTTTCATTTGGCTAGAAATGGGCTAAATCAAGTTTTCCATCCTAAACTTTACCAAATACATTTTCCAAACTATGGATTGGTTCCTAGGGTCAGTGAGTTTACAACAAACCATTTTGCAAAGGTTTTAACCCTAAAAACATTTTTAAACAATTTTTCTAATCCAAACAAGCTCACAAAAGTATCTGCAAAAACAAGCAAACTAACAGATACTATTTGTTAAACCAAGGGCATGGTTGGCTAGGTCTTGCTCTTCTGAATCCAACGACATAAAGTTTGCAAAATTTGGACGTGTGGATTCAAAGTTACAAGGGTTTGAAATTTGCAAACAAATCTGTTTTCAATTTCTGTTTTAAACTAGAGCTGGCCACGCGTCATGCTTTCATTGGACGGTACCGCTTCGCACGGATCATGCTCTGTAGGCCGTAGGATCTCATTTAGATCGAGCGGCACAGGGACATTCGATACCTCTTCGTTTAAGTTCTATTACAGCCTTACGATCTAGATCTAATGGATGCAATCGATCAGATCACTAACCGGCGGCGCTGTGCAGTGGTGGACGGCAGCGACGGCCAGACGAGATGCTCGCGGTGGTTCTAGGAAGCGAGGAAGACAGAGGGGGTGCTCACCGTGATCGCAGGGGTATGGCGAAGCTCAAGGTGGTCTTCGGGTAGCAGGGGGCGCACGGTTGTCATCGGGATTCCTCGCCGGAGATCAAGACGGCGTCTGGCGGCTCTGTCTGTCGTCGGGGCGAAGCTAGAGGCCGCGCTAAGACAAGGTAGAGGCATGGTTAGGTGCGCACGAGGGTCGCGAGTAAGGGAGCATCATCGGGAGGTGCCGGGGAGGTCTGAGCTTACCAGAAGTGCTCGTCGGAGTTAAGCCAGACGGTGGCGACGGTCGGAGTCGTCGCTGCAGATCGCCCTAAGGCAAGACAGGAGCATGTTCAGATGCGCAAGAGCAAGGCGATGATGTGTGCGTGATCTAGGAGGCGCGGGGTGGTCGGTGTTCACCTGGAATGCTTGACGGAGTAATGGCAGACAGCGGCGCTGTCAGAGCTTGTCGAAGCCGACGCTCTGGGGCGCCCGCGGTTGAACGGTGGGTACTAGGAGATGCGCCAGGGAATGGGGAGTCTCCTAGTGTGCTCAGGAAGGCCAGGGGTGGTGAGTCTTGGTCGGAATCGACACCGGACCTCGTCGGAACAGAGGATGGTTTCTGGCAAAATACGGCAGCCTGAGGGCGAGATGAGGTGTGGTGACAGAGGGGAAAGGAGGAGAAGACGCTGGCGTTTTATAGCGTGCAGACGCGGCGAGGTTTAAGGCGCGGCATCAATGCGAATTGATCGCGGCTTTCAAAGGCAGCAACGGCAGGCGTCGTTAACGCGAGGAGGAAGAAGGGGTCGTGCAGGTGAGGAGGATGAACAGTAGAGGTGGGGTCGTCTTGTCAGCGATAGAAAAGGAAAGGGGGTTGGGTCCACCAGTCATACTCTGTGTGGGTTTCTTTCGCGGTGAAGAAAAACGGTTCGCTCGGGTGGGGGTGAACGATGAACAGGCGAGTGGGTCCGCTTGGCAGTGAAAGAAAGGGAGTGGGGTGGGGTCCAGTTGTCACTCTCTGTGCGGGTAAGTTTCTGAGTGAGAAAAGAATGCTTCGGGGAAGAGAACAGGTGGGCTAGGTGGGCTGTTGGGCTGGAGCTAGGCCAGATGGTGGGCTGTTCTTTTTTTTCTGTCTGAAACATTTTTCTTTTTCTAAATCTAATTTCTGTTTTGAATTTCAATCAACTATTCAAACAACATTCAAATTGATTCAAACAATCACCAAACTTCACAACTTTGAACTTGGTTCTGTTTATCAACATAAACCAAATTCTAAAAATAAAATAATAATTTTATTCTTTTTAGGATCCATTCTTTAATTAAATAAAATGGATCTTTAGTTTATTAATAAAATAGGGTTTGATTTAATTAATAAAATCTCCATTTGAAAACCAAATATTTTCAAAAACAAATCAGTAGGTTTTATTTGGAAATAAAGAATACTTGGAAAGCTTGTTTAAAACAAAATAACATTTTTGCTATAGGGTCCATTAATAATTAAATAAAATGGACCTTAGTTAATAAATCAAGTAGGATTTGTTTTAATAAAATATTTATTTTGAAATCAAAAATAAAACCAAAATAATTCAGTAAGTTTTATTTGAGAATATAAAATATTTGGAAAACTTATTTAAATAAATAAATAAGTTTTGATGTTTTGAAAATTGTAAAATCTTTATTAATAAAACTTGGATATTTAAATCCTTTTTATTTTATTTTAAATAAACCTTTACTAATTTAATCAAAGCAAAACCTTTTGTTTAAAAATCTTGGCCAAGGTTTAATTTGGCTTTATAAAATAATCTTTATTTAAAATGTTTCTTTTCATTTTGAAAACCAAAACCTTTTATAAAAAGATTTCAAAGTAGTAATAAAATACTTGGAAAACTTATTTAAAATAAATAAATAAGTTTTAGTGTTCATTTAAAATGGGAAAAGCCTTTACTTAAATAAAATTTGGATATTACATCCTTATTATTTTATTTAAATAAGCCTTTACTCATTTTATCAAAACAAAATATTTTATTATAAAAGCTTGGCCAAAATTAATTTGGCTCTTTTAAAATATAATCTTTATTTATAATTCTATCTTTGCTTTTGAAAACCAACTTCTTTTATTTTAAAGATTCAAAATAGTAACTCCAAAACATTTTATTTGCCTTTATTAAATGTTTATCTTTATAAATCCCTTTAGGATTTAATTGTTCAAAATAGGTTTGAAGATTCCCAATTGAATTCAAAAGTTTCTTCTGGCTCTGAAAAACAACAAAGTTTTGTTTTATTCATTTATTTTCACATTACAAGATTTGGAAAATCTTGGGATGTGACAATAAAGGATTGGGCCACTTGCTGCATTTATTCCTACTGTCTTTTATTTACTCGTACTTTGTTTACTTGATTTATCGAAAACCTCTAAAAATCCGTTTGCTAAGTATTTGCAGAGAATTTTTGATCCATACCACTAGCCAGCACCTTCTGCTCCTCGTTGGGTTCGACACTCTTACTTATCGAAAATACTGCGATACACCCCCTATACTTGTGGGTTATCAAGACTATTTTCTGGCGCCGTTGCTGGGGAGTGAAGCGCTATTGGAGAGTGGAACTGGTAAAGGAAACTTCTACTGTGAGTATTGTTTACTTCTGCTAGTTGCTTTATTTTCGTTATGGATAATTCGCCGAGTTTCTTATTTGGTAATGCTACTACCACTGCTAAGGTAGTAGATAAGCCACCACTTGCTGAGAATGATGTTTTCAAAATACCTACAAGAATTATCGATCGTGTTATGGATAACTACTAGAATTATCGATCGTATAAGCTGCTGAAGAATGGTCAAGCTCTGGAATGGGAGGAAATATTGCCTCTCTTTTATTCAAAGTTTTATCCTCCTAGTGAGATTCATAAAGATCGGAATCAAATATACAAATTTTTGCCTCTTGATGGAGAGAGTACATCTCAAGCTTTGGGGAGATTGAAGTTACTAATGCTCAAATGTCCCATTCATGAGCTCCCCAACAATATTATTATCAACAACTTTTATGCAAGGCTCCCCCTACATGATAAAGATTTATTGGATGCTTCTTGTGCTGGATCATTCACTCATATGGAAGAAGAAGCTAAATGGGACCTTCTAGACTGTATTCAAGACAATGCTGAAGCTTGGGAGAATGACAAAGGTAGAAAGTCAGGTATAAATTATGACTATGAATGCATTGAATCTTTTATGGGAACTAATGACTTTCAAGATATTAAAAATGCTTATGGTAGAAAGTCAGTTTTTTTTGTTTCTTTGAGTCTTGGAAGCTATTACTTCGGTAATAACCGCTCCTTATCCGTTTTGTTTGATTTTTGTGTCAAGATCAACCTCTAATGAGAGAGAAGTAAGATTTGGGGAAGTTGCTGTCCCGAAACAGATTTCTGGTGCTTCACCGTAAACATTCGTGAGAGATCTCTATATGTCGGATTGAGCTGTAATTTTGTTGTGCTTCTGACCCAGGTTGTTATTCAACTTTCATTAGTTTTGCACTTTTTGATTTGAGCAACAGAAGATTTTCGAAAAAATTGATCTTTACCTGCTGGTCTGTTTTGACAGATTTAGCCACTCTTGCATCTGCTTCTTTATTCGATTTCCTTTTTGAATTCTTTTGGGTTTTCGGAAGGAGTTGCTACAGTAGCTTTTGTTGTGATGGTTTTCATTTGAAGTTAGACTCAGAAGGTTCTGTCACTTCACTTATACTAATGTTGCTAATAAGAACTGTGTGAAGTTTTGTGTGAAAGAAATTTCCAGGAACTGGAGATAATGGTGTAATAAGAAAGAGAAGGGTTTTATGACTCAAGTAATAAGTGTATGAAGATGAAGATATTGATGCCTTTCAAGTTATAACTCCAGAGAAATTCATTGAGGACCAAATTCAGAGACCTGCAGAGTCCATTTCCAAATAGGTAACAGTTCTGGTAAGAAAAGTTCCACGAAAATACAATCCAACTATATTTTTGCAGTTTTCAGTCAATAAGGAAAGCTACAAAGCGAAAAACGGACGGAAATGGAGCCAGGGTGGCTTACACCACCCCATGGCGCGGGCCCACCCCTGGCCGCGCCACCAGGTGGTGAGGCCACCCAGGACTCCGCCTCCGACTCGTTTTCTCCCAGTACCTTCCTTTTGATGTGAAACTTCGTAATATATAACCTCCCGGATCTTTCGAGGTCCGTATATCGTGTTTTCGTCATGTTTTTGTTTCGATCTGTTTCTGCCAGGACATACTCTTTGAAAGCTTAGAAGCACAATGGTGTCCGCCAAGGATAAAGGGAAGGAGCCCATGGAGGAAGATCTCCAAGACCCCAAGCAGGGGCTGGTACCTTTAGTCTCTTGCCCTGCATCAACGGAATCCCTACGAGTCACTAAGGAGTTTTGCGACAAGTACCAAGACTTGAGGAGGAAGGTGTACATGCTTCAATGGGAGAATGATAGGCTTCGCAAGACACTGGAAGATTTCCTCGCGTCAACTAAGAAAATAATACCACCACCACCGAAGGAGTAACTCGTCATCAGGTTTGGCATCCCCTTGGTTTGTTCCAAGCTTGGGGGAGTGCCGCGGTATCACATCACTATCTTCTATCTTTTTACCTTTTTAGTAGAGTCATATCATGAATAGAGGAGTTATTATGTAGTATGGTTTGCATTTTGGAAGTGTCCCCTCTCTCGTTAGATATGTATCCCTTGGTGTGAGTTGCCGTTATGGAATATTAATGAGAAGTTCTATCATTTACTCTTTTGCATAGCTTATATTAGTTTTCAATTCGTGGTTATATGATTGATCTTGTTGTTAGTATTGGTATCACTTTGGGATCATTGAGTTAATTTAGTTGGTTTTGGCAAACCTGGCTCGGTCAGTAGCAACACCTTTTTGAGAGTTGAAAAGAAAAACATAGAAGTATTCTAGAGAAAAATAATTTCATCATCTTTCTTTCTTGATTTGCCCATAAGTCTAGTATTCTCTAGTTAAGATCTTTTGTGCTTCCAAGGAAGATTGTATGTTTGTCTTTATCACTTGTATGTTTGTTTGTTTCCTTCAACTCTTGTACTTGCTACCCAGCCTTGCTAGCCAAAAACCTATACTGAGAGGAAATTCTTCTCATGCATCCACCTCCTCTAAACAAAAACCTTTGCCATTTGTGTCCACCATACCTACCTATTAGCATTATTGCTATTCCAAGTAAATTCTTGTTTTATCTACCTCCCAAATTAAACTTTTTATGCGAAAATTAGTGATTAAAGCTCTCACGAACTTGATGGCACACTTTACTTTCTTGCAATTAATAAACTTGAACCATTGTGCTCACCTATGTTGCGTATATGCTTGCGCTTTGTAAGTTGTGAATTAGCAGAACCATGCTGTCATGGGGAACGCTTTCAACATTGCACTGGTACTTTGTACCAAGTTGATATCATGTTATTTTGTCTATGGATGTCGTCGGTGTGAAATGAAAGGGGAGCTTGTAAGTCCATGGAGTTATGCATATGTGTTAGAGAAACGCCTGGGCCGCTGGTCTAATCCATGCTGACATGGTGGAAACCTGCAGCGTAACCATCACGAGTATCTATGGAGCATTCTTCTTATAAAAAAAGAGATAGAGATTGAGAAAAAAGAGAAAAAGAGATATTATGAAAAGAGGAAAGAGAGAAAAAAGCACCATATTCCCATGGTAAATAAGAAGATTGCTGAAATACTTGTTGTCTGCTTGCCTTGTCATTTTGATATGGGGATCCTTCCGTATCATCGGGCAAGGGGTACCCCGTTGGCGGTTCTCAATGATACACATATGCTTACGATGACAAGAACTTACCGGTGACTAAACTTGAGTAGCATGAGGAGCGGCCCTCGTATTCAAGGGACATGAGATTCTCAATTTATAACTTGTCAATGCATATCCTCATTTTTGATCACTTTAACCTTAATCACCTAAAGATGCCTATGATAGGGGAAATGAGAGATGAAAGCTAGTAAGTATCATAATTTTTGAGAGCTCTTTATGAGACTTGCAATCCCTGCTTCCCTCTTTGAAGGGCCTTTCTTTTACTTTGTAGTTGAGTTAGTAAACCTACTCCCTTCTATCTCAGCAAGTATTTTGAGTTGATGTGTTTCATTCATTCATATGATGATTTATTCAATCATGTCTTATGTTCCTTGTTTTGCACAATGCTCTTATCTTGATGTTTACTACTTTGAAAGCTTTCATTGAAAAACCAGCTATTTGTGAACTCCAGCAAATTATCAACTATTCTTCGACCAAGAGCTAAGTTTGCCATTACCAATATGATTCACTTTACGTATCTTTATTGTGTTTCCTTTACTTATTACAAGTTGAGTTATATATTAGTGAGTTGTCTTCTACTATGATCTATGTATTTGATGAATGTGATGCTTCTTGTCCGTATTCTTTTATCGACTCTTCACTCCATAAACCTGGGGTCATGTTTATTGAGCTCAGTTTCGCTTGGGGACAAGCGAAGTCTAAGCTTAAGGGGAGTTGATACGTCCATTTTGCATCACAATTCTATGTCTTAATTCACTATTATTCATTGATATAATTCGTATTGAGAGGTGATACTTATGTTATTTCATATATTTTTGCATGGTTGATGACTTTTGGAGCATGGACCGCTGCAGTCAGGATTCTGATGGAAACGGTGTTGTTTGGAGGCAAAATTCACGAAGATCAGAAAATCCGGGAAAATATACGGAAAATCCTATTTTTCCAGAAGACTAAGGATGCCAGAAGATGGAGTGGAGGTGGGCCACAGGGGGCCCACACCACCCCATGGCGCGGGCAGGCCCAGGCCACGCCTGGAGGTAGTGTGGCCACCCTGGCCCACTCCAGCCTCTCCCCTATGGCGTATATCATCCTCCCGAAACCCTAAGACTCGGAGAGGGACCACAAAAAGATTCCGCCGCCTCTGCAGGGTGGAAAACACCGAGAGAGAAAGATCTCTCCGGCAGACAGATTTCCGCCGGGGGAATTCCTTCCTGGAGAGGGGAGATCGTCGCCATCAACACCACCATCAAGCTAGACTTCATCGGGATCATCATCATCATCATCACCATCAGCACCCTCATCACCATCTCCATATTGCTGTAACAATTGCGTTGAATCTTGCATATTTCATAGGGGAAACTTTCCCGCTGTTGATTACTCCTTGTAGTTGATGCTATTGATTGAACCGTTGAATTATTGCTTATGTTCAGATTGTTATACATCATTATTCCATCTCTGATCATGATCCATATGATGTCTTGTGAGTAGTTCGTTTTGTTCTTGAGGACATGGGAGAAGTCTTGTTGTTAGTAGTGGAGTTGTGTTGAGAAAGATTTAATAGATTGTTATTTAAGTTGTGGTGTACTTCTTCTAGTGGTGTCATGTGAACGTCGACTACATGACACTTCACCTATATGGGCCTAGGGGAATGCATTGTGTATTTGGCTACTAATCATAGGGGTTGCCGGAGTGACAGAAACCTGAACCCCCGTTAGGAAACCATTGCACAACGGACGTAAGGGTCTTAGAGTTTAAAGCTGTGGTTAGGTTTCTACCTTAATTACTTTCTTGTACTTACGGATGTTTGCAAGGGGTATAATCACAAGTATGTATTAGTCTTGGATGGGGCGGTACATTAGCAAAGGTTCACCCACACAACACTTAGCAAGCTAGAGAAGATTAATCAGCTATATGAAGCGAAAGCACTTGACAGTCTTCCCATGTGTCCTCGAGAATGTTTGGTCATCTTAAGTAATACAACCGGCTTGTCCTTTGATGCATAAAGGATTGGGCCACTTGCTGCATTTATTCCTACTGTCTTTTATTTACTCGTACTTTGCTTACTTGCTTTATCGAAAACCCCTAAAAATCCGTTTGCTAAGTAATTGCAGAGAATTCCTGATCCATACCACTAGCTAGCACCTTCTGCTCCTCGTTGGGTTCGACACTCTTACTTATCGAAAATACTGCGATACACCCCTGTACTTGTGGGTCATCAGACTGCAGCCTTCGCTCGATCCTCAGACGAAATTGAGACCGCTTTCGCCTCCTCTAACTCCTGGATCAGCGAGGCAATTCGCCCATTCGCCGCGTCCAGCTCGGCGACTGGAACATACCTTTCACGGGCCTTGGAAATAGCAGCTGGAAGACCATCTAGAAAGAAAAGGGACAAATCATCAACACACCGGCACACCAACAGTTCACAGCTGGAAAGAAAAGTACTTACCAACAGTCTCCTGGAGTCGCCGATTTGCTTCCTGCACCACGCGCAGATCCCGCTCCAGGCACTCCCTCGCGTCCTGTCGGTTGGTCGACTCCCTCTGCAAACCCTGCAAAAGTAACAAAAATCAGTACTTAACAAGAACAATATTCAGCTCCGAGCCGCTGAAATTCAGCAACTAGGAACTCAGGGACTGGAGAGTAGAAAGAAATTCAGTTCCTAGCCGCTGAAATTCAGCGACTAGGAACTCGGGGACTAGAGAGTAGAAAGAAACTCAGTACCTAGCCGCTGAAATTCAGCGACTAGGAACTCGGGGACTGGACGTACCTGAATAGCGGCGCCAAGCATCTTGTGGAGATCTCCGGCGTCAGTCGACGGGACCGTGAAGGAGGTGCGCCCACGATGGGACCCAATGTCTTCATCGACGATCTCCGGGCTATGTGGAAACTGGTTGTCCGCCACGCCTAGAAACCCCCTCGCCATGAAGTGCGGGAATGTTGCCGACGCCCTAGCCGGGGCACTGGTTGTCGGAGCTGGCGCTTCCGTCGCAGGAGCAACCGTGACTGGCTCCGACCGCGCCACCGCCGCTTCTTCGGCGACTGCAGCGAGATCGCACTCCTTGGCACTATCCTTCGCCACGACATTGTCGGCACCGCCCTTTTGCCTCTTCGCGCCCTCCGCAGTCGCCGCATCTCCAGTAGATTTCCTCTTCTTGGGGAGGTCGCCCTCTCTCGTGGTGGCGACCGGCGGAATCTTCGCCACTGAAGGGCGACCAATCTTCTTGGCTCCAAACCTGCCAAAACCTCCAAAGTCAACACAGTGACAGCACAAAAACGAGATATGACTTGGAATGGAGAAGCCAATACTTACTTAGCGACTGGAAGAACACGCAGCCCGGTACTGATGTGGGCAGGCTTGTCTAGTTTTGGGCCCAGCTTGCACGTGAGACACCTCTCAAAGACATATGAAGCCCATGACACCGCGGGCTTCCTTGATGACGAAGCCGCGGTCGCCGAAATTTTCGGCTCCGGAGACACGGCTGCCCTTGAAGGTTGCGGCGATATCGGCGCCGCGGCGTCAGTCGCCTCCTGGCTTGGGTCCCTCGAAGCTTCAGGCGCGATCACTGCCAGAGGAACTTCCACTGTCGCCTCGGTGTCCTCGTCCCCCAATCCCTTCATCGGAATCGCATCCTCCAGTATCTTGTGCGAAGAATCGGGGGCACCATCGTCATCGGAGTCGTCATCAGATTTAAACACCACCGACGACCTTGGCAGCGACGCTGGCTTCTTCGCTGGTGACTTTGGTCTACGCGCGGGCTTTGCTGGTGTGGCTGTGCGCCGAGACGTGTGCTCCTACACGATTTCGTCGCCCCCTTCATGATCATCAAGGCTGCGACTCGCCTCGAACTCACGCTGCTTCTGCATGCGAGTCTTGCGGCCCGTAGGCGCTAGGGGGAACCTCCTCCTCTTCCTCCTCCTTGTCGCTCCCAGAGGAGTCTTCCCCGGAGGCCTCTTCGAGCTCCTGGGGAACCTCTTCGTCAAGCGGAGGGAGCTAACCCCCCAACACTTGGAACAACTGAGAACAACCACCAATGAATATCAAATGATGCGACTGCGAATCACATTGCGGAAATGGCGACTAGAAGGAAAACTTACCGTGGGGGCTTCATTCTTTACGGGAGTGTATGGGGCGAGCCCGGCCGATGTGGTTGTGAATTCTGCATCGGTGATCTTCTTCAAGGCAGCCTTGTAGTCTTCGATCTCCCACGACTCTTTGATGGTCCAGGAGGGATCATGTTTCCCACTGTACTCATACATCCAATGCGACCGAGCCGCTAGCGGAACCATACGCTGCCCGAGCCAGCAGTTGTAGAGGTTGACCGAGGATAGCCACTGATCCTTCAACCTCTGGATCTGGTCCATCATTTCTACGATGACCATCCTCTGGTCTTCCGGAAGCTTCTTCGCCGCCAGCCAGCGAGGCTCGCTCCTTTCTGCGACAAACTCGGGGAGCGCTACTTCGCCGGAGGGAGTGGACTCTTTGACATAGAACTATCTCTTCTTCCACTCGCTCGCGGCCTTCTTCGGTAGCAGAAGCTTGATAAAGTTGGCCTTCGGCTTCAGCTAGAACGTGACGTCGCTGGCGACCAACATCAAACCGCCGGCCGCCTCGCGCCCGATGCGGTCATGGAAGAGCTCCAGCCACAACTTACGGCCTGTAGCCCAGATAGCATTCGTAGAAGGCGACAAAGATTGCCAGCTGCTCGATGCTGTGCGGTCCAAGATCTGACGGCTTGATTGCGTAATATGCGTAGAAACACCGGAAGAACAGTGAGGTGGGGAATCCTAAACCTCTCTCTAGGTGGCTTGGGAAGCAAATGAACTCACCGGCCCGCGGCTTTGGCTCGATCTCGGAGGAAGCAGGGATTCGCCAGTTCCCCTTGCAGTGGAATCCGGCGTCCTCGAAGGACTTGAGTTGGGACGTGGTGCACTTGGATTTCCCCCATGAACCTTTGGGAGGTGCCATTGGGAAGGATGTGGAGTTTCTCGGTGCGAAGGATCAAATCGAAGGAAGACAGAAAGAATGAATGCACGAGAATGAGGAATGTGGGGAAGGATTTGTAGAGCTGATTCGCCACTCCCCTTATAAGGGGGGCGCTACCCGCCAAATTTGGGCTAGCCGTTACCTGCGGTAATTACGCCGAAGTTACTGTTGGAATATCTAATGGATAGTTTGACCAGGTTGACGGTCCAAGTCCTCCATTCCACTTGCTGGCAACTAGCCCTGTCCACTCGTTGAAGCGGCAACTTGGCAGCTGTGACATTCACCGGAGCGGTGACTGGGAGCCTAGGGAAAATCTCCTTGGTTTCAGTGGAGTCCACGGCCGATTCGACTGGGTGTCCAAATTGGACTCACCTACTCCGACTGCCAATGACCACATGCGTCTGATTCAACGATGGCCTCGGGGACTACTGATGGGGATGTGCCGGATAGGGTATACCCAGCAGGACGTTCCGATTGGGCCAAAAGGTCTCATGAGTGGGCCTGCAGGACGGCGACTAGAATGCGACTAAAGGGAAGGCCCGACGACTAGAGACTGGAGTCCCAGAAGCGTACCAGAAGCCCAGTCGGATTAGGTCAAAGCCTCTGAATCCTTATCTTGTTCGGTTGTAACTTGTAAACCCTAGTGAGGTGCCTCATATATAAACCTCCCTAGGATATCCTGAGGACTTACGTTCCATCATACACCACTTCAAGCGACTCGCTGCTTAGACGCCGAGCTCGCCACCCCTGTAACTCGCTCTCCAATAATCTAATCTAGCAGGATTAGGTCTTTACCCTCCAGGGGGCTGAACCTGGGTAAACCCATGTGCATCCGCCCCAATCTCGCACCGCAGATGGCCGCCAGCTCTCGCCCCCGATTCAATCAACCGCTGCCTACTGCAGCGACTGCTGTGGCCATTTCCACGACATGACTCGAATAGGTGCGATGGCACATGGCACTGCCATATCCATCTAGTTCATGTCAGTATATCTTTTCCGGGTAGTCATGTGCCTGAGAAGATTAGGTTCGCATATCTCTAGTTCATGTTAGTCTTGTGCCTGAGAAGAATAGTTGGGCCCCGTGGGTCCTGCTTATCCCGGTTTCAAATATCCCATATGATCCAGATAGTCCATCGGGCAAGAAAAAGTGGGACGCAGGCTTCCCACACCCGTCCCATTTGAAATCTTAATCTCATATTTGAAATGATAACATAGACTTTTACCCCTAGCTTCGCCACTGCTTTGAACTATGCATTTCGTTCTTGTGTGCTATGAACTATGTCAATGGTGAACTACTTTATGATATTCTATGTTGATATGTGAAGAATTTAATGCTCTTGGTGATAATTTAGTTCATATTGTTGTTGATATGCTTGTGATGGTCCAGTTTTAGTTAAAATGTTGGGGGGAGAGATTGAAATAGGTGATCTATTTTATATCACCTGCTATGGTACATGTGATCTAAAATACATCATCTAGAAAATGAGTAAGTGCACAGGTGATGTAAAACAACCAATTTGGTGATCTAAAATCACCTATTTTGGGCGTTCTATTATAGATCTTTTGTTAGAGATTCTCTTCATACAATAGTTTTTTCCAGTGTCTTAATACAGTAGTTTGCACGCCTTAGAATCAATGAGGAACTAACTAAGGCCTAGTTTAAAAAAGACAGGACGCAACGAGGGTCCACGTAACAACCAAAATAGAGTACGTGATCAGCCCCTGCCTCTCCTCCGCCTCCTTCGTAGATCATGAAAGAACATTTCCTAATCCCTAGAGTTTTGTGTGTTAGATAATAATACCAAGGAAGATTTAATGTGTGTTAAGTGTTGTAGATAAATGTTCATATAAAGTGCAGCCAAAATAGGCTTTGGGGGGGGGGGGGGGGTGGATTATCCGCCCCTGCCAGGGGCCGGATTATCCGTCCTGGCTCGATCGTCAAGGGAAGCAAGGAGCGTCACGCAGTATGGGGGCGGACTATCCTTCGGACTGTCCGGCCAGGGCCGAAGTTTTTGTTTACAAAGGGAGCCAAGGCACGTCATGCAGAGAGGGGGCGGATTTTCCCCTAGAAAATCCGACGCTGGGGTGGAGCTTTTGCCCCAGATAGATAATTCGGCCCCCACTTGGTCCGGATAATCCGACCCCAAAATCTCCAATGGCCGAGTTTGGACGGGGGTATAAATACCCCAATTACTTCTCCTATCAGAACTCTTGATTCATTCGAAAAAATGTTGTTCTATTCTTCAAGCTCTCAACGGAGATCTCTCTCTTAAACCACCCGAAGGCTCCAATCTTTGGGGAATCGAAGGAGGAGGCTTCGATCTTCTACAACACCAATCAAGCGCATCACTTCCCCTCAATTCACTTGGAGGATCCTCGATCTAGTATTTCTTGCAAATATCTAGATCTTGTGTTTTGGTTATTGATAATACTAGTTCTTGTGGTAGCTTGTTTTCATCACGGGAACCTCCAATTCGGTTGTGGATGTGTGCCCTGCTAGTTGTGTAAAGGCACCGGTTCCCGCCTCGAAGGGTACCAATTGTGGAAAGGTGGATCAGGCCTTTGGTGGCGAGATCCATCGGAGAACAGGGTGAGTCCTATTGTGGCGTGGTGGTCTTAGTACCTCCCACCCCTCCAATGCAGATGTACTTCCCTTAACAAGGGAGGAACTGCGGTAAAACAAATCGTGTGTCTCCGCGTGCTCCAATACGGTTTCCTCGCTCCTCACTTTTACTCGCTTAGTAGTTAGGTTTACATATAGGGAAATTTGTTGTAGTTGCATATTTAGAGAATTTACCTTTGTGTCAAGCCTAAAATTGAAAAAGAATTAAAATTTGAAGTAGCACCTATTCACCCCCCTCTAGGTGCCCACACGATCCATTTCAATTGGTATCAGAGCCTCGCCTTTTTATTCGGGCTTTACCGCCTAAGAGAATATGGGCACTAAGGGAGATGGTAGTGAGGCTATGGACAAGGTCACTATGGATGATCTCAAGATGTTGGAAACAACCTTGCTGAAATCCATAAAGACCAAAATGGAAGAGATTCATCAAATGATTGCTCGTCTCTCTCCATCTACATCCCCACTTCCATCTACCTCTGAGGCTACCACCCCGCTCTCTAAGGAGAAAGCTAATGCTAACTCCAAGGAAGACGAGTTGGTGGGTGATAAAAATAATGGCTCCTCCTCCAAAAAGGGAAATGGTAAGGAGGACTATAGTGAGGTCTCTCACTTATATTCACCTGATCCACCAATCCCTCATCCTCATATAAATAATAAGGGTGATCCACCCAAGCTTACTGCATCCTCATTTAATCAATGGAAATTCTTGATGAAATCTCATGTATGCAGTTCTTCCATTGAGCTTTGGAGAATCATTGAAGATGGCCTCCATGTTGATAATCCCAACAACTTGACAAGAAGAGAAGTCGTTGATAGCCAATTCAATGCAACCGCTCTTCACATGATCCGGCTTGGTGTGGGTCCCAAGTACTTGCCACACATTGAACACTTCAACACCGCCAAGGAAGCTTGGGATGCACTCACTAACCTATTTATTGGAAATGAGAGCATGCGGAGAAATAGGTATGATGCACTAAGAAATGAAGCCAAAGTGTTCTATATGTTGGATGGTGAGGATCATGAATACATGTATAGAAGGCTCAAAGGCATTACCACTACATTTAGAAAGCATGGTGCCACACGTGTTGATGATGCTTGGATCAAGAGGAAGTATGTGAGTGCTCTTATGCCATTTGAGCCCACTGATTTTAAGAGCTTGCAAGGCCGACACAACTATCACCAAATGACCTCCAACGAAGTCATGCAAGAAATGGATGCATCCAAAGTTGCAGCAAAGAATGCCGAAGATGCTCGTGCCCGAGCAATTGGAATGCAAAAAGGCGTGAATGTTGCATTGAAGGCCAATGTCATTGAACAAGATGAAGATGAGAGGGTTTTTGACACCATCTCCATGAGTTGTCCTGAGGAGGTCAAGCATGCTCATGGTGAGTACATGGCCTTCTACGCAAGAAACTTTTGGAAGGACCCAGCCAAAGCCAAATCTAAACTTGAGCGCAAGAATGGGTCAAGTGGACAAACGGAAAACGGTCCAAAGTTGAGAACTTGTTACAATTGTGGAGACCGTTTGCACTTTATAGCTGAGTTCCCTTATCAAAGTAGAGAAGACAATGGGGGCAGGCTCATTCTCAAGGAAAGGTCTAAGGCACCTCGGAAGATGTCATTTCTCCTGAAAAATTCTACTTATAAGAAGCAACCAAAGATTGTGTTGGTCGCACAAGAGGAGTACTCATCCGGAAGTGAAGACAAAGAGGATGATTGATGACCCACAAGTATAGGGGGTGTATCATAGTATTTTCGAGGGAAGTGAAACCCAATTTATTGATTCGACACAAGGGGAGCCAAAGAATATTTATAAGCCTTAACAACTGAGTTGTCAATTCAGCTGCACCTGGAAACAATCTTGCTCACAGCAGTTTATCAGTAGCAACAGTTTTTTAGTAGGAATAGTAAAGTAGCAGCAGTAGTAAAGTAAAGACAATAGTAACAATAGCAGTAAACCGTAGGATTCGAGTGCAGTAGGCATAGGGATGGATGGACGGGCGTTGCATGGACAAGACAATTACATAGCAATCAGAACATAGGGCAATTGCAGATAAATAAGATAAAGCATCCAAGTACTAGATAATCCTAGGCATGTGTCCCATATATAGTCATACGTGCTCGCAATGAGAACTTGCACAACATCTTTTGTCCTGCCAGCCCGTTTGCAGCGGGGCCTCAAGGGAACTACTGGCAATTAAGGTGCTCCTTTTAATAGAGCAACGGAGCAAAGCATTAACACTCCGTGAACACATGTGATCCTCACATCAAAGCCATTCCCTCCGGTTATCCCGATTTCTGTCACTTCGGGGCCATTGGTTCCGGACAACAACTTGTGTATACAACTTGCAGATAAGACCATAAACAATACTATCATAATGAATCAATAACATGTTCAGATCTGAAATCACGACACTCGGGCCCTAGTGACAAGCATTAAGCATAACAAGTCGCAACAAAGTCATAAAGCACTAATAAAAGATACTAGGCACCATGCCCTAACAATCTGATGCCATTACATGAACGATCTCATCCAATCCCTACCATCCCCATAGCCTACAACAGGGGATTACTCACTCATAGATGGGGGAAACATGGATGGTTGATGGAGAAGCGATGGTGATGATGATGGCGATGATCTCCTCCAATTCCCCGTCCCAGCAGGGTGCCAGAACGGAGTTTCTGGTGCTGTTTCGTGGAATCTGGTGGTGGCGGCAGAGCGGAACTCCTTCTAGAAAAACGTCGAACCCCTAGAGTTTTTAGGTCAGAAGGCACCTTATAGGCAAAGAGGGAGACCGGGGGGAAGTCTGGGGCGGCCAGACCACCCCCTGGCGCGGCCTGGGCTTGTCTGCGCGGCCAGGTGGTGTGGCCTGGGCCCAGCCCCCCTCCGTCTCGTATTCTGGCTCCGAGAGTCTTCTGGTGAAATAGGATTTTTGGCATATTTCCGGGATTTTTCCTGATAGTTAATTTTCTGCACAAAAAGTAGACACCAGGGCAATTTTGCTGAAAACATTGTCAGTCCGCGTTAGTTGCATCCAAATCACACAAGTTTAGAGGAGAAACAATAGCAAAAGTGTTCGGGAAAGTAGATACATTTTGGACGTATCAACTCCCCCAAGCTTAGCTGATTGCTTGTCCTCAAGCAATTCAGTTGAAAACTGAGTGCGATAAAAGAACTTTCACGAACACATTTTCTTCATATGATGTATATATTCTCAGCATGTGATTGACTACTTAGACAATTCATAATAAGGAGTATGCAACTAAGTTTACTTAATAGGCATTGCAAACTATGAAGAGATTCCAACTCAAAAATAATTAGCAAGAAGCACAAACATAAGCAACATTAAAATGCTCATAAGAAGGTATGATAGAGTTCAAGTGAAGACTAGAAGTAAAGATGTCAAAGATACAAGCATCAAAGTCATAACACAAATAATCAAGTAATGAGACAAGCACAAAGAATGACAACTATGCTCTCAAGAAAGTGCTCAAATAATATGTGGAGACTCAACAAGTAAAAGAAAAGATTTTTAATAATTTGAAAGGCTTCCAAATGCTGAAAGTATGGTACTCGTTAGCCTTGAGCTCTCATTGCCCCTATCATAAGCATCTTTAATGTGGTTAAGGTGAAAGTGAGGTCCAATCTGAGTTATATGCTTGACAGACTATAAACTGAAAATCCCATGTCCCTTGAGTACGAGGGCCGCTCCTCATGCTACTCAACTTTAGTTACCGATAAGTTCTTGTCATCGGAAATATGTGCATATCATATAGAACCGCCAACGGGGTACTGATGGCTCGGTGTTGATGTAGAGCTCGTTGGGAACCCCAAGAGGAAGGTATGATGAGCACAACAGCAAGTTTCCCTCAGTTATGAAACCAAGGTTTAATCGAACCAGTAGGAGCAAGGAAACACCCCAAAGGTGTTGCTAGCTGAGCCTTGGCAGGGCGCACTACCGGTGCTAGTAGCAACGTGGAGACCTACACAACACAACCATAGAACTCTGTCCCCAACTTGCGATGAGGTTGTCAATCTCACCGTGTTTTGCTGAAAACAAAGGATTAAATGTATCGATTGGAAGGAAGTAATAGTTTGCAGAAAGTAAACACAAAGCACTAAACAGTTTGTAGATTGTATGTAAAAGAAAAGGACCGGGATCCATAGTTCACTAGAGGTGGCTCTCCTTAAGATAGATAACATGCTGGGTGAACAAATTACAGCGGGGCAAATGACAAACATCGATAAAGCAATACATGCATATACTAATCATCTTGACTCCTTTGAGACTTGATTGGGCATTACAACATTATACATAGACCGCCATCCAACTACATCTATGACTAATAATCCACCTTCAGGTTATCATCCGACCCCCCTCCAGTATTAAGTTGCAAGCAACAGATTATTGCTTTACGAATTGTGTGTAAAGTAAACAATACGATTGTTCTATGAACAAAGGATTGTTGTTTTCTCCCTAGTAGCAACATCACATCTAGTACCTTAGAGATTTATGTCACTTCCCCAGATTACCAGAGGCATGAACCCACTATCGAGCATAAATACTAACTCTTGGAGTTGCTAGCATCTACTTGGCCAAGATAGCTACTAACAACGGAAAGCATGCAAGATCACAAATAACAAAGACATGATAGAATCAATAATCAATATGAAATAGCATCTCAATATCCATCGGATCCCCACAAACACAACATGCAGAATTACAAATAGATGATCTTGATCATGAACGGAGCTCACAAGATCTAAACATGAAAGCACAAAGGAGGAGAACCAGCCATCTGGCTACTACATGGATCCGTAGTCCAAGGATGAACTACTCACGCATCACACCGGAGGCTTGCATGGTGATGAAGAAGGCCTCCAGGGTGAATTCCCCTCTCCGACAGGGTGCCGGGAAGAGCTTCAGATCCCTCCCGATCTAGGGATGGAGATGACGGCGGCTACAGACTCTTTCGTGGATTTTTGATCGGGCCCTTAGGGTTTTCGTTCCGAGGGCATCTTATAGGCGGAAGGAGAGGCCGAGGGGGTGCTGGGGTCGGCCAGACTACCCCCTGGCACGGGCCAGGCCTGGCCGCGTGGCCAGGTGGTGTGGCCGGCCCCCAGCCCTTCTCCGTCTCGTATTCTGGCATCTGATGACTTCCAGAAAAATAGGCACTTTGGATTTTGTCCCGTCCAATTCCGAGAATATTCATTTTTTGACTTTCCTGGAACCAAAAACAGCAGAAAACAGGCAGCTGGCACTATGGCTCTTGTTAATAGGTTAGTCCAAGAAATCATATGAAAAGTACTCCAAAGTGTGGGCAAAACACAAGAAAGTGGATAAAACTAAGCATGGAACATCAAAAATTATAGATACATTTGTATCAGGTACCCCTTGCCCGATGATACGGAAGAATCCCCATATCAAAATGACAAGGCAAGCAGACAATGAGTATCTCAGCAATCTTCTTATTTACCATGGGAAAATGGTGCTTTTTTCTCTGTATCCTCTTTTCATAAATCTCTTTTTTTCTTTTTCTCAATAGTTATCTCTCTTTTTTATAAGAAGAATGCTTCATAGATATCATTATGGTTACGCTGCAGGTTTCCACCATGTCAGCATGGATTAGACCAGCGACCCAAGCGTTTCTCTAACACACATACATAACTCCATGGACTTACAAGCTCCCCTTTTATTTCACACCGACGACATCCGCAAACAAAAGAGCATGGTATCAACTGGGTATATATTTACAAGTGTTGAAAGCGTTCCCCGTGACAACACGG
Source organism: Avena sativa (assembly GCA_916181665.1). Taxonomy (NCBI): domain Eukaryota; kingdom Viridiplantae; phylum Streptophyta; class Magnoliopsida; order Poales; family Poaceae; genus Avena; species Avena sativa. The sequence goes on along the minus strand of OV702292.1, from coordinate 532,153,905 downwards.
TTCTGCTAATCCCCAGCCTATAATTTGCAAGCATAAAACTTTCATGGACAGTCACAATGGTTCAGGTTTATTAAGTGAAGAAAATAAAGTGTGCCATCAAGTTCGTGAGAGCTTTACTAAGTAACTTTCTCATAACAAGCAAACATTTTATTCGGAAGAAAACAAGGCATTTTGAATATGCACGGAAATAGCAAATGATGCTAATAGGTAGGTATGGTGGACACTTTGGCAATGTTTGGTTTTAGGGAGTTGGAAACATGAGTAGAATACTCAGTGAAAGTGAAGGCTAGTAATAGTAAGGGAGCGACAAACGAGAGAGAAATAGCTGTCATAATCATGCTTGCTACAAAACAGGACTAATCATGGCATGAAAGTGATTCAAGATCCTCAAGGAAAAATAATTCATCAAGGCTTAACTGATTATTTCAGTCATATGCATGCGTGAGCATGTGCCAAGTCAATTCAAATGAAACATTCAGAGGAGGATACCACGGTGTCATACCAAGTTATGAATAGAGTAATGCAAGCAAACATTCATAAGACAAGCTACAAACTATTAGCAAGCTGGAACTAATCATCAGAAAGCAAGAACTATTAAGCATCCATAAATAACACACACTCTATACGAACAGACTAAACATGCCCACAATGATGAGTATATGTACAAAAATGAAAACGAATAGAGTTTGTTAGCCTCTTATCACACCTTAAGTTGTCATTAATCCTCATTATTGCTCTTCACTTGTGTGGCTTGAATAATAATATGAAACCAATATCCACTGAGGACTGCTGAACCCTGCAACAAACTCACAAAGCCAAAGAAGAACAACAAATATTTTTGGTGTTTTCGATTTTTTAAAGCAAGAACCAAAAAGGAAAAGCAAGCAAAGCAAAATCTTTTTGGGTTTTTCGAATAGTTCAAACAAAGCAAAAAGGGAAAACAAACCAAAGCAAAAATAAAAAGAAGCAAACCAAAGAGAAACAACAGAAATATTTTTGGTCTTTTTGTGTTTTAGAAAGCAAAAGCAAAGAAAGAACGAAAGCTAAAAAGAGAACGAAACATGAATATACAAAGTACCAACGCAACATGATAAGGAGATGAGTGCGATGCCGGTGTACCCCACCCCCCCAAGCTTAGGCTTTTGGCCTAAGTGGGCATCAATCCCATGCTGGCCAGGATGAAGTGTCACCGTCGTATGACGAGGAGGTACCCTCGTCCTGGTGCAAGCTGGAGTATGTCCCGCCGTAGTACGCGGAGTAATCGTAAGAGGGTACATCCTCCTGATGCTGCTCGTGGAAACCCAGCAAGCGGAGCTGCTCGTCCACCTCCTCGTTGGAGCGCGACCACGGTCTTCTATGAACACTAAACAAAGAAGGCTATGGCAAAGGGATCTCCCTTTCATCCCCGTCAGTAAACAACATCCTATATACTAGACTGTCCAAATCAGAATCAGCAGTAACAAAGTGATGAGTTTTCATAGCAACAAGGTCAAGCCTTTGTGGTGCCAATACAGTATCATTGGGGTTCACTTAAATTCCTAATGCATTGACCATACGCGAGGCAATGACGCCCCCATAGATAGGCCCCCTAGCAGCTAGGCGGCGAGCAATAAGAGAGCCAAGGTTATACCGAGTATCATTGTTATGCGCAGCAGCAAGGAAGGCTAAATGCTAGTTGGAGATATTACTTGTGTTCTCCCTACCAAGTACGCTAGTAGCAAGATAATATGCAAAGTATCTAAGAGCAGGGAGTTGGATATTTCTTATCTTTCCGCGTTGCGCCACGCGGTCATCATCATTGGTCATCCCTCGATAAAGCTCCAGCAAATCAGCGAGTCGCCCTTGAATTTTCTTCACGGTCCCTGTCATGCTTACACCTACAATAATGCAAAATCTTTCCAATGGCATGGTAAAGGGCAGATTATAAATTTTGAAAGAGACAGTTGACTGATAGGGCGTGTTAGTAAACGTGAAGCTCTCAACAAAGGTTTTGGTGAGCATAGCATATTGCTCACTCTCGTCTTGCATATATGAGGTCAAACCAACCCTCTCAATCAGTAGCAAGAAATCATCAAGAATCCCTACAGCTTGTAAGAAAGTAAAACAGGGAAAAGTAGATGGGTGAGCATCCCCATCATCCCTTTCATTACCAATACGAGTTGCAATGAGATCTTTGTTGTATGATGGCCTAAACTGAGAGGCTGATCTTGAGGGCCTCGACCTCCTAGGTGCATCCCTCTCAAATATCTCTCCAAAGGTATGGTTGTTCATGCTTGATATTCTAAAATTTAAACACCTTTTAAACAAGTGATTGCAAAGTGAATATAATGAAGGATACTACTCATAGGGACTTGTAAGAGGCCTAAACATGCATCAAAACTATATCTCTAAGCATCAAACAAGCTTACAAGCACTCATAACCTGTCACCTACAGCAGCAAAATACTCAAGATATAATCCACTAAACTCAAATCTACTTGGACAAGGGGAGGAGTCACATACCAGAGAACAAGTGCTCCAAATTTCAGCAACAAAGATGGGCTGAGCAAGGAGATTGAAAAAATCGAGAGCAAGCATAGCAAGAACGCGATTTTGAGCAATGAACTGGAGCTTACTAGGGAGAGAGAAGAAAGTGGCAGGTGAGAGAGTTAGTGGACGGCTAGTGGTGGCCCACACCATGGCATGGCGCCACCCAGGGCAGGCCACGCCACCAGGTGGTGAGCCTGCCTGGTGGGTCCCCCTAGCACCTCCCAGGCACTCCTCTACCCCTTTTTTCACGTAAAAATTTAATATGAATTTTCTGGAATTTTTCGAGACACTTTATTTTTGGGCAATTTTCAGGTATAGAAGAATGATTTTCTGACAGAAAAAGATTTTTTTGGAAATGATGCAATGACAAAACAAGGCTAGAACTATAGAAGTTCTAAGACACTCTAACATGCAAGCAACTAACAACAAAAAGAAAACTAAATGAAAACAAAAAATAAAATGGATAGAATAGAAGTAAGCGGAGATAATCATAGTGAAAACATTGTTTTGTTCAATGAAATCCTTTTGTTAACAAGGTTGATCAGGTCTTGTTTCCAAAACAATTCCATATGAGACAAAACTTTGTATCCCACTAATGATTATGTTACCTCAACCTTGATAGCAATGGTCCCAGTCATAATAGTTTCAAATTTTTCTGTTGGTATGGGACAATATATTTCTCCAACTTGAATGCCCTCAACATGTTCAATTGAATTCAAACCATAAGTCCTTTCAATCTTCTTGGGGAAATAGACAGTATATTCCTTGTCATTAACATTGAAAGAACCTTTCCTTGATTACAATTAATAACAGCTCCTGCAGTATTAAGAAAAGGTCTCCCAAGAATAATGGACATATTATCATCTTCAGGCATTTCAAGCACAACAAAATCAGTTAATATCAAGTAATTATGAGCCACTTGAACAGGTACATCCTCACATATACTAACAGGAACAATGGTAGATTTATCAGCCATTTGCAAAGGTATATCAGTTGGTATTAATTTTTCTAGTTGAAGCCTCTTATAGAGAGAGAAAGGCATGACACTAACTCCAGCTCCCAAATCACACAAAGAAGTTCTAACATAACTGTTCTTAATAGAGCAAGGGATAGTTGGAATCCCTGGGTCTCCAAGTTTCTTTGGAACCTTACCATTAAAGGAATAATTAGCAAGCAAAGTAGAGATTTCTTCATTAGGGATCTTCCTTTTATTCGAGACAATATCCTTCATATACTTTGAGTAAGGAGGCAATTTAATAGCATCAGTCAAAGGAATTGGCAGGAATAAAGGTTTCATCCACTCAGAAAACTTATTATAGTGTTCATCTTCCTTTGACTTGTGTTTCTTATCAGGGAAAGGCATAGGTTTTTAAACCCAAGGCTCTCTTTCACTACCATGTTTCTTAGCAATAAAATCTTCTTTGGTGTATTTAGTATTCTTAGTGTGGTTTTTAGGTTCTTCTTCAACTTTTTCTTCATTTGGAGCTTCATTTTCTTCATTACCACTTTCAGTTCCAGCATCAGAAATAGATATACTATTAGGATCTATAGCAGGTTCAGAGGGTCCTACAACTGTTTTATGTTTCTTTTTCCTTTTCTTACGAGTAGAACCGCTATTTTTAGCTTGTTGAGAATCCTGGTCAATTCTTTTGGGATGCCCCTCAGGATAAAGAGGATCCTGGGTAGCCGCACCACTTCTAGTTCTAATTTCATAAGCATGTTTTTCTTTAGCAGCATTAACTAGCAGGTCTTTTTGCACTTTAACAAGTTGATCTATTTGAGTTTGAACCATTTGAAAGTGTTTAACAATCATTTTAACATCATTAGAGGTTCTTTCCACAATATCTTTCAACTCAACAATAACTCTAGTGTTTTCCATTAGATGATTTTGCACCGTTTTATTAAAATTATCTTGCTTAACAATAAAGATATCGAATTCTTCTAAGCATTGATCAGGAGGTTTAGAGTAAGGGATATCACTTTCATCAAAGTGTTGGAGAGAGTGTACCTCGATAGTGGATGAGTAGGGAATAGGTTTACATAACTCTTCAATAGGAGGAAAATTCTTGACATCTACAGCTTTAATTCCTTTCTCCTTAAGACATTTCTTAGCTTCCTTCATCACTTCATCGTTTAATTCAATAACTCCCCTCTTCTTTGATGTTGGAATAGACACTGGTATAGTAGGTTCAGGTACAATTACTTCAGGTATAGCTTGTTCAGGAGGAGTCCAATCTTCATAATTCTTACTTATTTTAGCCATTAATTCCTCAGCTTCCTTAGGAGTCCTATTCCTGAAAACACAACCAGCATAACTATCTAGGTATGTCCTAGATTCTTCGGTTAGTCCATTATAAAATATATCAAGAAGCTCATTCTTAGGTAATGGACTTCCAGCCTGTGCATGAATCAAAGCATAAAACGTTGCCCAAGATTCGGGCAATATCTCTTTTTCTCCCTGTTTAAAATCAAAAAGTTCCTGCAAAATAGCATGTCTAGCACTTGGAGGAAAATATTTCTGCAGGAAAGTACTAGTCAAGCAATCAGGGCTATTAATAGATCCAGGAGGTAAATTACTAAACCAAGTTTTAGCTTCTCCTTTCAGTGAAAAGGGGAAAATCTTAGCAACAAAGTAAGTACGCATCTTAATATCATCAGAAAACAAGCCACTCATGGTAGAAAGTTCATTCATATGTGCTACCGCACTTTCATTCTTAGTCCCACAAAAAGGTTCTTTCTCAACAATAGCTATGTAAGATAGATCGAGAGAGAAACCATAATCTTTATCTATAATGTTTATGGGAGAGGCAGCAAACTTAGCAATAAATTCATCGGTCATCTCAACATAACCATCTTCAATATCATAACTTTCACTAGACTCAGGTGAACTAACAGGTCTAGTAGTAGTGTCTTCATTAGAAGTTTCAGTATTTCCAGCTATAGTTCTAGCAATCGTAGCATCTAGCAAAGGACCTAATGAACCACTCTGATCAAGCATAGTATAAGTAGCATCATAAGCATCAGAAGTTTCAGATCCAGCAGTAGTAGCAGTGTGTGTAACATGTGTATGTGGTGGTGTAACGAGCTTACTCATAACAAATGGTGAATCAAGAGCAATAGAGGTGTTTAGAATCGTACCTCTTCTTGTAGTGGATGGTAAAATAGGAACCTTGCCATCACGAGACTTACCCATGATGGATGGATAGCAGCGAACAATAGAGAATCCAAGTGAACTTGATAAATAAAGCTATGCTCCCCGGCAACGGCGCCAGAAAATAGTCTTGATGACCCACAAGTATAGGGGGTGTATCGCAGTATTTTCGAGGGAAGTGAAACCCAATTTATTGATTCGACATAAGGGGAGCCAAAGAATATTTATAAGCCTTAACAACTGAGTTGTCAATTCAGCTGCACCTGGAAACAATCTTGCTCACAACAGTTTATCAGTAGCAACAGTTTTATAGTAGGAATAGTAAAGTAGCAGCAGTAGTAAAGTAAAGACAGCAGTAACAATAGCAGTAAACAGTAGGATTCGAGTGCGGTAGGCATAGGGATGGATGGACGGGCGTTGCATGGACAAGACAATTCACATAGCAATCAGAACATAGGGCAATTGCAGATAAATAAGATAAAGCATCCAAGTACTAGATAATCCTAGGCATGTGTCCCATATATAGTCATACGTGCTCGCAATGAGAACTTGCACAACATCTTTTATCCTGCCAGCCCGTTTGCAGCGAGGCCTCGACGGAACTGGCAATTAAGGTGCTCCTTTTAATAGAGCACCGGAGTAAAGCATTAACACTCCGTGAACACATGTGATCCTCACATCAAAGCCATTCCCTCCGGTTATCCCGATTTCTCTCACTTCGGGGCCATTGGTTCCGGACAACAACGTGTGTATACAACTTGCAGATAAGACCATAAACAATACTATCATAATGAATCAATAACATTTTCAGATATGAAATCATGGCACTCGGGCCCTAGTGACAAGCATTAAGCATAACAAGTCGCAACAAAGTCATAAAGCACTAATAAAAGATACTAGGCACCATGCCCTAACAATCTGATGCCATTACATGAACGATCTCATCCAATCCCTACCATCCCCATAGCCTACAGCGGGGGATTACTCACTCATAGTTGGGGGAAACATGGATGGTTGATGGAGAAGCGATGGTGATGATGATGGCGATGATCTCCTCCAATTCCCCATCCTGGCAGGGTGCCAGAAAGGAGTTTCTGGTGCTGTTTCATGGAATCTGGTGGTGGCGGCGGAGCGGAACTCCTTCTATAAAAACTTCGAACCCCTAGAGTTTTTAGGTCAGAAGGAAACTTATAGGCGAAGAGGGAGACCGAGGGGGAGTCTAGGGCGGCCAGACCACCCCCTGGCGTGGCCTGGGCTTGCCCGCGCGGCCAGGTGGTATGACCTGGGCCCAGCCCCCCTCCGTCTCGTATTCTAGCTCTAGGAGTCTTCTGGTGAAATAGGATTTTTGGCATATTTTCTGGGATTTTTCCTGATAGTTGATTTTCTGCACAAAAAGTAGACACCAGGGAAATTCTGCTGAAAACAGCGCCAGTCTGTGTTAGATGCATCCAAATCACACAAGTTTAGAGGAGAAACAATAGCAAAAGTGTTCGGGAAAGTAGATACGTTTTGGACGTATCAATGATCATAGCTCACGAGAGGTGGCGGCTATATCCACCACATCTACACCTACATCTCTCTTCGACTCTCCCAATGAGAACGTCATCAACAATAACGTCACTTGTCTTATGGCAAGAGGTTCCGAGGTATAATCTTCTGCCACTTATTTTCCTAAGACTACTATGGATGTTGATATGGATGATCATACTAGTCTTAAAGTTAAAGAAGAATTTATTGCTTTGGATATTTTTATCACTAACTTGCAAGGTGAGAATAAACTGCATTTTGAGGTTCTTATGAGTCAACTTGTCCACTCTGAAGAGCTTCTCAAAGAAAAGGGCAGAATTGAGAGAGAGGATGCAATGGAAATTGCATCTTTGAAGAATGCTCTAGAAGAAGAAGAAGAGATTCGAGTCTCTCTAGAGGAGAGACTTGATTCAATTGAGGAGTCACATGATGAGGCTGTGGCCAAACTTGCAAAGGAACATGATAATGCTATTGCCAAGGCAAAGAAATTAAAGAAGGAAAAGGTTGAGTTTGGTGCTGCTCATGCTAGACTTTCCAAGAAATATGAGGCACTCAACATTGCTCACAAGGCATTGTAGAGTGAATTCACGATTCTCAATGATTCTCATGATCAGCTTCAAACTCGACTAAACAAGTATGATATGCCTAGCACTTCTGCCTCAACATGTGGACATGAAGAAGTTCTTGAAGAAAACGCTAGGTTGAGAGATGATCTAGCCAAGGCACCTCCATCTAAAGGTAAGGAAGTTCTAGATGAGGTCCTTAGTAAGCAAAGGACAAATAATGGAAAAGAGGGACTTGGTTATATTCCAAAAACCAAGAAGAAGAACAACAAGAAGAAGTCCAAGAATGCTCAAGCAAACACAAGCACCACTGAAAAGAACACAATGAGGGACAAAACTGATTATTATGGTTTTGCAGGGTCTAACAATCCTCATTATGAATTATTTCGTGATTATTATGGTGATGTCTATGCTAGCTATGTTGGTACTTTTGATAATTATATTGCTTGGTCCATTTGGGTCCCAAAGACCCTTGTAACTAACATGAGAGGACCCATTGAAAAATGGGTACCTAAAACCAAGAAGTAATTTTCTTGTAGGGATATGCTTCTAGTGGATCTAAATGGGTGCTCGATAGTGGCTGCACAAGTCCTATGACCAAAAGCAAGGAGATCATCATGGAGATGAGGCCAAATCATGATCAAATAACTCTCTCCTATGGTGATAAATCGAAGTCAAAGGTATTGGGTCTTTGCAAAGTTGTGGTTGCTCACGATATCTCACTCGTGGACATCATGCTTGTTGAGACCCTTGGTTACAATTTACTTTATGTTCGTGCCCTTGGTAAGATGGGCTTTGTAGTTTTCATTGATGATGAAATTGTGGTACTCTTGTGGAGCAAGTCTCTAAAGGTCACTTTTGTTGGATATGTTGAAAATGACTTGTATGTGGTGGAATTTTCGGGGAAAACCACTGCAGGTCCGATGTGTCTATTCGAAAAGGCTGACGCGGGTTGGTTATGGCATCACCGTCTAGCCCACATTAATATGAGAACTTTGCAAAGCCTTCACAAGGGTGGCCACATTCTTGGACTAAAATAAAATGTCTCCTTTGCCAAAGATCGTGTTTGCAGGGCTTGTGTTGAAGGAAAGATGCACGACTCTCCCCATCGAAGGAAGACGATTATTTCATCAAAGAGGATTTTGGATCTCCTTCATGTGGATATCTTTGGTCCTCCATCTCATGCAAGGATTGGTGGGAATAAATATTGTCTCGTCATTGTTGATGATTACTCAAGGTATACATGGGTCTACTTCTTCAGGTAGAAAAGTGAGACTCAACAAACGGTCATCGACTTTGCCAACGAGGTTCAACATCAACACAATGTTCCTATATTGGCAATTAGAAGTGACAACAGACCCGAGTTCAAGAACTACACTCTAAATGAATTCCTAAGTGAAGAAGGGATAAGACACCAATATTCCTCTGCATACACCCATCAACAAAGTGGTGTTGCTGAGAGGAAAAACCGGACTCTTATGGACATGGCAAGCTCTATGTTGGATGAATTCAAGTCATCATGCAACTTTTGGGCTGAAGGTATATCCACCGCTTGTGACTCATCTAACCAGATTTACCTTCGCAAAATCTTGGACAAGACACCCTATGAGATACTTACCGGTAATAAGCCCAACATTTCATACTTCCGGGTGTTCGGTTGTAAGTGTTTCTTTCTCATTGAAGGAGTTCGTTTATCTAAATTTGAGTCTAAGGCTTTAGAAGGCATTTTTGTTGGTTATGGTGCCGAATCCCACACTTATAGATGAAGGAAATATGCCCTGAGAGGCAATAATAAAGTTGTTATTATATATTCCTTATACATGATAGATGTTTATTTTACATGCTAGAAATGTATTGATTCGGAAACATCAATACATGTGTGTTTAATAAACAAAAAGGGTTCCTAGTCATGCCTCTCTTATAGACTAGCTTGTTGATTAACAGGATGATCAAGGTTTCCTAATCATGGACATTGGATGTTGTTAATAACAAGGTCACAACATTTGTGAAATGATGTGATGAACATTCATCCGAAGTATAGCATTACGATCAAGTCATTGTGTTTATATTGCTATAACATCATACGAAGTAATCTTTATCCTTAGACCATGAGATCATGTTAATTGCTAACACCGGAAGAGTATCTTGATAACATCAAACTTCACACCGTAACAGGGTGACTATAAAGATGGGTTCAGTGCTACGAAGGTGTTATGTTGAGGCTCATGGATCAAGAGTGGAATTTGTCAATCCATATGACGGATAGATATACTCTGGGCCCTCTCGGTGATATCACATTGGGATAGCTTGCAAGCAAGTGATGTGATCACTAGAATGTTATATCACGGGAACGAGAAAAGAGTGCATGTCGGTAACGAGATCAAACTAGGTATGGAGATACCGATGATCGAATCTCGGACATGTAATATATCGAGAGACAAAGGGATTTAATTACAAGCGTTAAAGGTTCTCACGATCACAGGAGTCATCGTTGAATGTGTAGGAGTCAGTACGGATCTCCAGGTCCCGCTGCTAATTATTGATCGGAGAAGGGTCTCAATCATGTCTGCATTATTCGCGAACCGTAGGGTGGCACACTTAAGAGTTACCGGACACCATTTTGGAGCACATATGTTTCAGACGAAAGAATTGCAAAGCGCAGGAATTGTTTCAATAGAAACCGGAAATTGTTTCGGGTGAAATTGCAGAAAGTGGTTCTGCATGTGATATTGAAATATTGCAAGGGGCTATATGTGAATGTTTGTTAATTAAAGTAATTAACAAAATTCTGAATAAATTTAATAAAAGAGTTTTATTAAATGAGAGAGCATTAAATTTGGAGAAGCTTAATGCATTTAAAGTGGAGACTTTAAAAGGGAATGTGAAGAGGCATTTTAATGTGGGGGGGGGGGGGGTTACCACCACATGAATGGGGGAGGTGAGGGGTCACCCCCCCATGCGCCGGCCATGGAGAGAGGGGGCACCCCCCCTCCTCCTATAAAAGGCCACCCATTCCCTCCTTCATCCTCACACCTCCTTGTGAAGGATCTCTCTCCCCCTCTAGAATTATTCCCCCATGGTCTCGGATTAGCGAGATACATGCTCCCGGTGGCATTTTGTCTGGAAGGAGTTGCTGCTTCCGCTGGATCGCTGGAGCGAGGAGGTGGAGGTTGTCCGGTGGCTTGAGCGTGTGTGCGAGTGCGGATGCGCTGCTGAGTTGCGACGCTCGGACTTCCTCACGATCTTGAGATCGGCAAGTGTACGACTACATCAACCACGAGTTCCTACTCGTTAACAAAGCTCGTTGTCTACGAGGGTAAGTTCTCGTTGGATGTATGTCCACCCGTTGCTTTGTACCTAGTAGATAGATCTTGGCGTGTAGTTCTCATCATAGGAAATTTTTTGTTTTCTATGCTGCGGACCCAACAGTGGTATCAGAGCCTGATCTATGCGTAGGTGCTTAGCACGGGTAGTACACATATGGTTGATATGTGGGCGATGATGATCATGTTATTGCATCTTCTATGTATTTTGGATATTGGTGGCATAGTGGGATGAAGCGGCCCGGACCAACCTTACATGTCATCGTACATGAGACCGGTTCCACGACTGACATGCAACTTGTTTTGCATAAGTGGCTGGCGGGTGTCTGTCTCTCCTGCTATAGTCAATATCTGATTTACAACGAGTTGCTAATAACTTAGTTATCCTTGTTGTGGTTCATGTTCGTAGGTTAGACAGGTTCTATCTCCGAAAGCCCTAAGCCACGTAAAACTTGCAATTGATAAATTAGAGGCATCTAGTTTAGATCGTTGCTGGGCTAGTGTTTTGATATGGTATTGTTGTAAGTAGATGTATGATAGATACTCTTACAACTCACTTAACGTGTAAGTTCCATAGACCTTGGCCTTACACACAAAGGAATGATAGAGATCATACCATGATGCTAGTGATAGAGATCAAATGCATGGACCATATCATCTCACTTTACACATTAGATGTTAGCATCTTATACTGCTAGTTTGGCGCATTTGGTAGCATTATAAGATGATCCCTCATTTAGATATCAAGATAAAAATGTGTTCTTCCTTGAGTATGCACCGTTTTGTGGATCGTGTTTTGAGGCATCACGTGATGATCGGGTGTTCTCAACTCTACGCTTTCATACAACGGGTGTAAGACAGTTTTACACACGCAAATACTAAGGTTCTTACTTGACGAGCCTAGCATGTACAGACATGGCCTCGGAACACGGACCGAAAGGTTAAGCATGTGTCATATAGTTGATATGATGCCCATATAGATGCTCGCCTTTGAAGCTACACCGACTCACGTGATGATCAGACTTGGTGTAGTGGATTTGGTTCATGTAATCACCAAAAGGACACGAGGGATGTCATTTTTGAGTGGGAGTTCATTAGTAATTTGGATTAGTTGAACTCAATCTATCATAAACTTAGTCTAAATATACTTTACAAATTCTGTTGTAGATGGCACCACCTGCTTTTAATTTCAAAGTGTTCATGGAGAAAGAGAAACTTGCTACGAATGGTAGCAACTTCACAAACTGGGCTATGAATTTGAGGATTCTCCTCACTGCTGCACAAAAGCAATATGTGCTAGATGCGCCGCTAGGCCCCCCACCAGCTCCTGATGCCCTTGACGAGGAAAAGAATGTCTATGTGACTCGTCAGGAGGACCACAACTTAGTTCATTGCGGCATACTGTATGGGCTAGAGCCAGAACTTCGAAAGCGTTTCGAAAATGGCAATGCCTTTGATACCATGGGAGAATTGAAAATGATTTTCGATACCCATGCTGCCGTAGAGAGTTATAATGCTAAGAAAGTTCTTTAGCTGCATGATGGAGGAAAACACCTCCGTTAGTGAGCACGTACTCAAAATGTCTGGGTACGCCGATAAGCTTGAGTCCTTGGGAATAACGATTCCCATTGACTTAGGCATACATCGTGTTCTCCAATCTCTGCCACCTAGCTACAAGAGCTTCGTGATGAACTATAATATGCAGGGCATGAAGAAGTCCCTTCCCGAGCTTCTGTCAATGCTTAAGACTGCAGAAGTGGAGATTAGGAAAGAACATCAAGTGTTGATGATCAATAGGACCACCGGTTTCAAGAAGGACAAGAAAGGCAAGCACAAGGGAAAGAAGGGTGGCAAGTCTGTTGCCGCGCCGGAAAAGAAACCCCGAGCTGGCCCTAAGTCTGACACCGAGTGCTACTATTGCAAGGGGACTGACCATTGGAAGCGCAACTGCCCCAAGTATTTGGCGGACAAGAAGTCCGGCAAGGCAAACAAAGGTATATGTGATATACATGTTATTGATGTGTACTTGACTAGTACTCGCAGTAGCACCTGGGTATTTGATACCGAATCGGTTGCTAATATATGTAACTTGGTTCAGGGGCTGCGGAACAAGCGACAACTAGCAAGGGATGAGGTCACGATGCAGGTCGGCAATGGATCAAGAGTTGATGTGATCGCCGTCGGAACGCTGCCTCTCCATATGCCATCGGGATTAGTTATAAACCTCAATAATTCTTATTTGGTGCCTGCACTAAGCATGAACATTGTATCCGGATCGTGTTTGATGCAAAGTGGTTATTCATTTAAATCTGAAAACAATGGTTGTTCGATTTATATGAATAATATCTTTTATGGTCATGCACCTATGTTGAATGGTTTATTTCTACTGGATCTCGATAGTGGTATTACACATATTCATAATGTTGATGCTAAAACAATTAAACTTGATAATGATATATCTACATATATGTGGCACTGCTGTCTAGGTCATATTGGCGTTAAACGCATGAAGAAACTCCATTCTGATGGACTTTTGGAATCACTTGATTTTGAATCATTTGATACATGTGAGCCATGCCTTATGGGCAAGATGACTAGAACGCCGTTTTCCGGTTCAATGGAACGGGCGACAGATTTATTGGAAATCATACATACTAATGTGTGTGGACCAATGAGTGTGTCGGCGCGAGGTGGATATCGTTATTTTGTTACTTTCACGGATTATTTGAGTAGATATGGGTATATCTATTTGATGAAACACAAGTCTGAAACATTTGAAAAGTTCAAGGAATTTCAGAATGAAGTGGAAAATGATCATAATAGAAAGATCAAATTTCTACGGTCTGACCGTGGAGGAGAGTATCTAAGTTACGAGTTTAGCACACACATGAAAGAGTGTGGAATAGTTTCACAACTCACGCCTGCCGGAACACCACAACGTAATAGTGTGTCGGAGCGTCGTAATCGTACCTTATTGGATATGGTTCGATCTATGATGTCACTGACTGACTTGCCACTGTCATTTTGGGGTTATGCACTGGAAACAGCTGCATTCACTTTAAATAGGGCACCATCTAAATCCGTTGAAAAGACACCGTATGAATTATGGTTTGGAAACAAACCTAAGCTGTCATTTCTTAAAGTTTGGGGATGCGATGTTTATGTGAAGAAACTTCAACCAGATAAACTCGAACCCAAAGCAGAAAAATGCGTCTTCATAGGATACCCTAAGGAAACAATTGGGTATACCTTCTATCACAGATCCGAGGGCAAGGTTTTTGTTGCCAAGAATGGATCCTTTCTTGAGAAGGAGTTTCTCGCGAAAGGTGTGAGTAGTCGGAAGGTAGAACTCGAAGAGGTTATTGAACCTTCTCTTCATGGAATGGCGAGTGGCACAGCACCGGAAGTTGTTTCGGAGTTGACTTCACCTGATGAAGGGAGAACTAATGATAATGATCATGAAACTCCGAAAGAGGACACTACCGAACCTCGCAGGTCAAGCAGGACATGTGCAGCTCCTGAACTATACGGCAATCCTGTTGTGAATTTCATGGTTGATGAAATGGATGACCCTGCGACGTATGAAGAAGCGATGATGAGCCCGGATTCCAACAAATGGCTAGAAGCCATGAAATCCGAGATGGAATCCATGTACGAGAACCAAGTTTGGAACTTGGTGGACTTACCTCACGATCGAAAGGCCGTGGAGAATAAATGGATTTTCAAAAGGAAAACCGATGCTGATGGTAATGTGACCATCTATAAGGCTAGACTTGTCACAAAGGGGTTTCAACAAATTCAAGGAGTTGACTACGATGAGACATTCTCTCCCGTAGCGATGCTTAAGTCAGTTAGGATTATGTTAGCAATTGCTGCATATTTCGATTATGAAATATGGCTGATGGATGTCAAAACTGCGTTCCTCAATGGTAATATTGAGGAAGAGTTGTATATGATACAACCTAAGGGTTTTGTCGATCCTAAGGATGCTAATAAGGTGTGCAAACTTCAACGATCCATCAATGGACTGAAGCAAGCATCACAAAGTTGGAATCTCCGCTTTGATGAGGTGATCAAAGAGTTTGGATTTGTCCAAACTTATGGAGAGGCTTGTATTTACAAGAAAGTGAGTGGGAGCAATGTGGCATTTCTGATATTATATGTGGATGACATATTATTGATTGGAAATGATTTAGATCGTTTAAACAGTGATAAAAGTTATCTAAACAACAAATTTTCGATGAAAGACCTTGGTGAAGCTTCATATATATTAGGCATTAAAATCTATAGAGATAGATCAAGACGCCTAATTGGGCTATCGCATAGTACATACCTTGATAAGATATTAAAGAATTTTAATATGGACGAAAGTAAGAAGGGGTTCTTACCTATGTTGCAAGGCAAGACATTGAGTAAGACTCAAAGTCCGGCTACGGCGGAAGAAAGAGAGATAATGGATAAGATCCCCTATGCCTCAGCCATAGGCTCTATAATGTATGCCATGCTATGTACAAGACCGGATGTGGCACATGCTATTAGTTTGACTAGTAGGTACCAATCTGATCCAGGTTCGGAACACTGGATAGCGGTCAAGAATATCCTTAAGTACTTGAGAAGAACTAATGATATGTTTCTTTTATACGGAGGTGAAAAAGAGCTAGTCGCTAAGTGTTATGTCGATGATAGCTTTGACACTGATCGACTCTAAGTCTCAATCTGGATACGTATTTCTCTTGAACGGAGCAGCAGTTAGTTGGAGGAGCCAAACAACCTGTGGTAGCTGGATCAACAACGGAAGTGGAATATGTTGCTGCTTCAGAAGCAGCGCAGGAAGCGGTTTGGATGAAGGAGTTCATTACAGAACTGGGTGTGGTTCCCAGTGCATTGGACCCGATGGTGATCTATTGTGACAACAATGGAGCCATAGCCAACGCAAAGGAACCAAGGTCTCACAAGAATTCCAAGCATATTAAGCGCCGGTTTCACTCCATCCGTGAGCATGTCCAGGATGGAGATATAAAGATTTGTAAAGTGCACACGGACCTGAATGTAGCAGATCTATTGACTAAAGTACTCCCTAGGGCAAAACATGATCAACACCAGAACTCCATGGGTGTTAGATTTATCACTATGTGAACTAGATTATTGTCTCTAGTGCAAGTGGGAGACTGAAGGAAATATGCCCTGAGAGGGAATAATAAAGTTGTTATTATATATTCCTTATACATGATAGATGTTTATTTTACATGCTAGAAATGTATTGATTCGAAACATCAATACATGTGTGTTTAATAAACAAAAAGGGTTCCTAGTCATGCCTCTCTTATAGACTAGCTTGTTGATTAATAGGATGATCAAGGTTTCCTAATCATGGACATTGGATGTTGTTAATAACAAGGTCACAACATTTGTGAAATGATGTGATGAACATTCATCCGAAGTATAGCATTACGATCAAGTCATTGTGTTTATATTGCTATAACATCATACGAAGTAATCTTTATCCTTAGACCATGAGATCATGTTAATTGCTAACACCGGAAGAGTATCTTGATAACATCAAACTTCACACCGTAACAGGGTGACTATAAAGATGGGTTCAGTGCTACGAAGGTGTTATGTTGAGGCTCATGGATCAAGAGTGGAATTTGTCAATCCATATGACGGATAGATATACTCTGGGCCCTCTCGGTGATATCACATTGGGATAGCTTGCAAGCAAGTGATGTGATCACTAGAATGTTATATCACGGGAACGAGAAAAGAGTGCATGTCGGTAACGAGATCAAACTAGGTATGGAGATACCGATGATCGAATCTCGGACATGTAATATATCGAGAGACAAAGGGATTTAATTACAAGCGTTAAAGGTTCTCACGATCACAGGAGTCATCGTTGAATGTGTAGGAGTCAGTACGGATCTCCAGGTCCCGCTGCTAATTATTGATCGGAGAAGGGTCTCAATCATGTCTGCATTATTCGCGAACCGTAGGGTGGCACACTTAAGAGTTACCGGACACCATTTTGGAGCACATATGTTTCAGACGAAAGAATTGCAAAGCGCAGGAATTGTTTCAATAGAAACCGGAAATTGTTTCGGGTGAAATTGCAGAAAGTGGTTCTGCATGTGATATTGAAATATTGCAAGGGGCTATATGTGAATGTTTGTTAATTAAAGTAATTAACAAAATTCTGAATAAATTTAATAAAAGAGTTTTATTAAATGAGAGAGCATTAAATTTGGAGAAGCTTAATGCATTTAAAGTGGAGACTTTAAAAGGGAATGTGAAGAGGCATTTTAATGTGGGGGGGGGGGTTACCACCACATGAATGGGGGAGGTGAGGGGTCACCCCCCCATGCGCCGGCCATGGAGAGAGGGGGCACCCCCCCTCCTCCTATAAAAGGCCACCCATTCCCTCCTTCATCCTCACACCTCCTTGTGAAGGATCTCTCTCCCCCTCTAGAATTATTCCCCCATGGTCTCGGATTAGCGAGATACATGCTCCCGGTGGCATTTTGTCTGGAAGGAGTTGCTGCTTCCGCTGGATCGCTGGAGCGAGGAGGTGGAGGTTGTCCGGTGGCTTGAACGTGTGTGCGAGTGTGGATGCGCCGCTGAGTTGCGGCGCTCGGACTTCCTCACGATCTTGAGATCAGCAAGTGTACGACTACATCAACCACGAGTTCCTACTTGTTAACAAAGCTTGTTGTCTACGAGGGTAAGTTCTCGTTGGATGTATGTCCACCCGTTGCTTTGTACCTAGTAGATAGATCTTGGCATGTAGTTCTCATCGTAGGAATTTTTTGTTTTCTATGCTGCGGACCCAACAATAGAGTCTACAATAAGCTCTCCGGAACTGTTGTAAAATCTTGTAGCGTGGTGTTCGAGGAAAATGATGGCTCCCCTGTGGGGCAAGTTGATGTTTGTGATGCAGATGTTGAAATACCCCAAGATGCCATAAGAAGAATGGGCGTGGGATTTTTCCGCCCCATTGAGGAACCCCTATGGCGGATCGGGAAGGACAATGCTCTACTGAAGTAGAGCCCTCATCTTCACAAGATCGACAAGGTCCACCTGCTGGAGAAACTACTACACCAACACAACAAACTTTTGAAGTTCATTAGTCATTTGAAGAAACTGGGAGTCCCAGGCCGAATTATTCGCCTGAGGCCAGATTATCCGGCCCATCATCACCACCCGCCAGGAAGGACCAGGAAGCTCGGGAAGGAGCAGAAACTCCCAAGCCAGATTTTCTGCCAGAGGCCAGATTATCCGGCCCAACGCCTTCAATTGCCATAAATGTCTAGGAAACGCAAGGAGAAGCAGAAAATCTCAGGCCGGATTATCCGACCCCTCCCACGGCCGGATTATTTGGCCCTAGAAATTCAACTCAGCAGCCTCCTATTATGGCCGCTGATCAAGATCAAGGGAAAGCTTCTCCATCATCTATCCATGCTGAATATCTTGTTATCATGGTCAAGACGAAGACACTAATGATGAAGAAATACCTCCAAGAAACAACAAGGAGATTGAATTTCGTCACAAAGCTCAGGCTGATAGAAATCTCAAACTTCGAGGCCATGCACTCGATAAAGTTGTAGGCGACCTAAGAAGGAGGGTGTCCACAAGAAGGGAACTTGCAAGTGATGACTGCAAGTGCACATATTGTTTGTAGCTAGTTTCGAAATAAAGATATCGATCCCATAGGGAGCAGTAGGCGAAAGACTAAAATGCCTATAATTAAAACTCAATGAAGTACTTAATGATTAACTTTAAGATGCAAGAAAAGTAGAGTTGTTTTTGGGTTTTTGGTTGAACAAGGTAATTTAGAGTAAAGTAAAACTTAATGCAGAAAGTAAGAATTGCATGTGTAAAAGAACTTGGAACTGCAATGGGAAAAAGGCGTTCTCAGGGAGTAGTGGATACATGATGGCTCAATGCACGGCGCCCAGAAAAGTGTTGATGGCTCGTGGTTGATGTAGAGCTCGTTGGGAACCCCAAGAGGAAGGTATGATGAGCATAGCAGCAAGTTTCCCTCAGTTATGAAACCAAGGTTTAATCGAACCAGTAGGAGCAAGGAAACACCTCAAAGGTGTTACTGGTTGAGCTTTGGCAGGGCGCACTACCGGTGCTAGTAGCAACGTGGAGACCTGCACAACACAACCACAAAACTTTGTCCCCAACTTGCGATGAGGTTGTCAATCTCACCATGTTTTGCAGAAAACAAAGGATTAAACGTATCGAATGGAAAGAAGTAATAGTTTGCAGAAAGTAAACACAAAGCAGTAAACAGTTGTAGATTGTATGTAAAAGACAAGGACCGGGATCCATAGTTCACTAGAGGTGGCTCTCCTTAGATAGATAACATGCTGGGTGAACAAATTACAGCGGGGCAATTGACAAACACCGAGAAAGCAATACATGCATATACTAATCATCTTGACTCCTTTGAGACTTGATTGGGCATTACAACATAATACATAGACCGACATCCAACTGCATCTATGACTAATAATCCACCTTCATATTATCATCCGAACCCCCTCCAGTATTAAGTTGCAAGCAACAGATTATTGCTTTACGAACTGCGTGTAAAGTAAACAATACGATTGTTCTATGAACAAAGGATTGTTGTTTTCTCCCTAGTAGCAACAACACATCTAGTACCTTAGAGATTTCTGTTACTTCCCCAGATTACCAGAGTCATGAACCCACTATCGAGCATAAATACTAACTCTTGGAGTTGCTAGCATCTACTTGGCCAAGATAGCTAGTAACAACGGAAAGCATGCAAGATCACAAATAACAAAGACATGATAGAATCAATAATCAATCTGAAATAGCATCTGAATATCCATCGAATCCCCGCAAACACAACATGCAAAATTACAAATAGATGATCTTGATCATGAATGGAGCTCACAAGATCTAAACATGAAAGCACAAAGGAGGAGAACCAGCCATCTAGCTACTACATGGATCCGTAGTCCAAGGATGAACTACTCACGCATCACACCGGAGGCTTGCATGGTGATGAAGAAGGCCTCCAGGGTGAATTCCCCTCTCCGACAGGGTGCGGGGAAGAGCTTCAGATCCCTCCTGATCTAGGGATGGAGATGACGGCGGCTATAGACTCTTTCATGGATTTTTGATCGGGCACTTAGGGTTTTCGTCCCGAGGGCAATATATAGGCGGAAGGAGAGGCCGAGGGGGTGCCAGGGCTGGCCTCACCACCCCCTGGCACGGGCCAGGCTAGCCACGCGGCCAGGGGGTGTGGTGGCCCTCTGGTCCCTCTCCGTCTCGTATTCTGGCACTTGATCACTTCCGTAAAAATAGGCACTTTGGCTTTTCTCTCGTCCAATTCCGAGAATATTCATTTTGTGACTTTCCTAGAACCAAAAATAGCAGAAAATAGGTAGCTGGCAGTGTGGCTCTTGTTAATTGGTTAGTCCAAGAAATCATATGAAAAGTACTCCAAAGTTGGAACAAAACACAAGAAAGTGGATAAAACCAAGCATGGAACATCAAAAATTATAGATACATTTGCAATGTATCAACATCCCCAAGCTTAACTCCTTCTCGTCCTCGAGTAGGTAAGTGATAAAAAGAAAGAATAATTTTTGAGGTGACATGCACCATCAAAGACTTGATCAAAGTATTTGCAAAACATTCAAAGCTAGGATCATAGTACTTCAATCATAACATGAAAGACAAAGTTCTAGCAATAAGCAAAGAAACTATGATGCAACATGAAAAGGCACAAACAAAAGATTTATGAATAACAATGCTTTGCAAGACGTTTGTTTGTTTCACATAAAGAAAACATAGCATAAAAGTATTCACCTTGTCCTTCATAGAGTAGCAAATATAAATGCATAGGACACCTTCAAAGTTCATAAGGGTGACTAGATACAATAGTTTAAAACAAGAAATATCAGGTTATGCATCAATCAACTAGTCTTGGGACAATGCACATAGAACTAAGAATGGCCACTATGATCTCAAAGTAGGTGCATAAAGGTAGAAGATGGAGACTCAATATTATGGTGGAAGAAAGGCCTTTTGTAAAAGGAAGTAGGGATTCAAGTCTCATAAAGATCTTCCAAAATTATGGTACTTATAGCTTTCAGCTCTCATTGCCCCTATCATAAGCATCTTGAAGTGATTAAGGTTAAAGTGAACAAACTATGGTGTACATGCTTGACGAAGTATAAGTCAGAAATCTCATGTCCCTTGTATACGAGGGACCCTCCTCATGCTACACAAGTTTAGTCACCGGTAAGTTCTTGTCATCGTAAGTACATGTGTATCATAGAGAACCGCCAATGAGGTACCCCTTACCCGATGATATGGAAGAATCCCCATATCAAAATGACAAGGCAAGCAGACAACGCGCATCTCATCATTCTTCTTATTTACCATGGGAATATGGTGCTTTTTTCTCTATTTCCTCTTTTCATAGTATCTCTTTTTTCTTCTTTTCTCTTTTTTCTCAATATAGGACTCTTTTTTTATAAGAAGAATGCTTCATAGACAGCTCATTATGGTTACGCTGCAGGTTTCCACCATGTCAGCATGGATTAGACCAGCGGCCCAGGCGTTTCTCTAACACATATACATAACTCCATGGACTTACAAGCTCCCCTTTCATTTCACACCGACGACATCCATATACAAAAGAGCATGATATCAACTAGGTACAAGTACCAAGTGCAATGTTGAAAGCGTTCCCCATGAAAGCATGGTTCTGCTAATTCCCAACAAATAAGTGCAAGCATATACAACATAGAAGACACAATGGTTCAAGTTTATTAAGGGCAAGTAAAGTAAAGTGTGCCATCAAGTTCGTGAGAGCTTTAATCACTAGTTTTCTCATAACAAGTGGAAGGTAAACGAAAGCATGAATATACTTGGAATAGCATAAGCTAGTAGGTAGGTATGGTGGACTCTTTGGAATAACTTGGTTTAGGAAGTTGGATGCATGAGTGGAACTCATACTTTGTTGTGCCCTCTAACAAAAGACTGGGAGCGAAAAACTAAGAGAGCAATAATGGCCATAATCATGCAGAGCGACAAAACATCATTGATCAAAGCATAAAGTGATACTACAAGTTTAAAACTAAAGGATCATAAAGGCTATGGTGGCTTTGGATAGTCAAAACATGGTGTGAGCATGTGCCAAGTCAACCCAAATAAAGCATCAAAGGAGAATACCACTATTCTATGCTTTAATATGCTAAAAGAACGCATGATTCATCCAAGGCACATTAAGAAATCTCAATTGTTTATGAAAAGTCATGCTACAGCAAAGAATACTAAGCATAAAGGCAAAACAATATCAATCATGGCATGACAAAGCATAGGCCACAGTTAAAAACAAGCTCTTTTTACCACAAAAGTAAGAACTTTCCTACTCTTTTCCAAACCAAACCAAACTATTTGCAAACCAATGTATGAAAGAGGGGGTCCAACCATTTTATTCAGAAAACTAAGCAAACCAAGCAAACTAAAAACCAAAACGAAAAAGAAAAAGAAGACGCTCCAAGAAAAACACAACTGTGCATGAAACAATAAAAATGAAGCGTTTGTAAGAAACCTGGAATTTTTATTGATGAAGAAGGGGATGCCTTGGGCATCCCCAAGCTTTGACGCTTGTACTTCTTGGATATTTCTTGGGGTGACACGTGTAGCACCCCCAAGCTTGAGATTTAGTCCATCCTTCATCTCATTACTCATTCCTTCCATACACCTGAAATTTTTCCTTCATACAAAACTTCACACAATCTCATTAGCAACATTAGTGCACTTAAGATAAATAAGTCTCAAGGTTCAGTTTTAACACCAAATAAACTTCCATTAGAACACTAGCTACTGTAGCACTTCCCTCAAAAATCTCAATTCCCCAAAAGAACTCAAAAAGGAACCCACAAGAAGCAAATGCAGAAAATGGCAGAAATCTGTCAAAACAGACCAGCAGGTAAATACGAATTTTTTCGAAGACCTTATGTTGCTCAAATAAAAAAGTGTTGAACTAACTAAAGTTATATAACAACCTGGGGAAGAAGCACAAAAAATTACAGCTCAAACCGACATACAGATCTCTCTCACGAATTTTTACGGTGAAGCACAAAAATCTGTTTCGGGACAGCAACTTTTCCAATCATTACTTCACTCTCATTAGAGGTTACTCTTGGCATAAAAAGCAAATAAAAAGGATAATGAGAGGTTATTACTGAGGTAATAACTTCCAAGACTCATCTAAAACTCCTGGGTTATCTCCCAACAAGTACTTTTCTTTAACGCCTTTAAGTTAGGCATAAGAAGCAAAGAAAGAATCAAGTGTTCTCAAATGAAGAAGCATTAAGACCAAATTTTGTTTTCATAGGAGAAGCAAAAGAAATCTTTTCTCTCTTTTTAGGGAACTGTTCTATACCTTCCTTGGGTGGGAGTTGATATTTACTGGTGCCTTCTTTCATATCAATGATGGCACCAACAGTTATAAGAAAAGGTCTTCCCAAAGTAATAGGACAAGAAGCATTGCATTCAACATCCAAAATATAGAAATCAACGGGGACATAGGAATTGTTAACCATAATAAGAACATCATTAAGACTCCCCATGTGTTTCTTTTTAGCATTATCATCAAGTGGGACATTCAAATAACAATCTTCAAGAGGAGGCAAATCAAGCATATCATAAATCCTTCTAGGCATAATAGAAACACTACTATCAAGATCACGTAAGGCTTTGAAATCAAAGTCATTCACTTTCATATTAATGATGGGTTCCCAACCATATTCTTGTTTTATAGGAATAGAAGCTTTATGTTTCATCTTTTCTTCCTTAGTCTTTATGAGAGCATCGGTAATGTGTTTTGTAAAGGCCATGTTCATAGCACTAGCATTAGGACTTTTAGCAAGCTTTTGTAGGAACTTAATAACTTCAGAGATGTTGCAACCATCAAGATAAAAATCAACTTTATCATCTAAAGTAGTAGAACTATTACTAGCCTCAACACTAGTGGTGGTAATAGTAGAAACACTAATGTTTCTAGCAATTTCATCTTCTCTTTCCCACTTAGCATGCAATTCAGCTAATAGTCTAACATTTTCTTCAATTCTTACTTGTATGGCATTAGTAGCTGCAAAGGGATTATCATTAGTTTCAGGTTGAGCAGCCATTTTATTCAAAGAAGATTGAGCTTCAGCCAAAGATGCTATATTTCTTTCAACATTAGAGAGTTTTTCCTCAATAGTTTTATTGAAAGCAGTTTGTTTACTAATAAACTCTTTAAGCATAACTTCAAGTTCAGAGGGAGCACTCTTATTATTGTTGTAAGAATTTCCATAAGCATTACCATTGTTGGGAGGATATGTCTTATAATTGTTGTTACCAATTGTTCCTATAAGCATTATTACCATAAGCATTGTTGCCAAAATTGTTATTTCTTATGAAGTTCACATCAACTTGCTCTTCTTGAGCAACCAAAGAGGCTAAAGGAACATTATTTGGATCAATATGGGCTTTCCCACTAACAAGCATAGACATAATAATATCAATATTATCACTCAAGGAGGAGGTTTCCTCAGAATTTACCTTCTTACCTTGTGGAGCTCTCTCAGTATGCCATTCAGAATAATTAACCATCATATTGTCCAAAAGTTTTGTTGCAGCACCCAAAGTGATGGCCATAAAGGTATCCAGCAGCTGAATCCAATAGGTTCCTTGAAGAATAGTTCAATCCTGCATAAAAAGTTTGGATGATCATCCAAGCAGTTAGTCCATGAGTGGGACAATTCTTTACAAAAGATTTCATTCCCCAAGCTTGAGCAACATGCTCATTATCAAGTTGTTTAAACTTCATTATTTCACTTCTCATGGATATAATCTTAGCAGGAGGATAGTATTTTCCAATAAAAGCATCTTTGCACTTAGTCCAAGAATCAATACTATTCCTAGTTAAGGAATTCAACCATTCTTTAGCTTTTCCTCTCAAAGAGAAAGGAAACAATTTCAGTTTAATAATATCACCATCTATATCCCTATGCTTTTGCATCTCACAAAGTTCAACAAAGTTATTTCGTTGGGAAGCAGCATCTTCATTACCAATACCAGAAAATTGCTCTCTCATAACAAGATTGAGTAAAGCAGGTTTTATCTCAAAGAAAGTATTTTCAGGCATAGGTGGAGCAATAGGTGTGCTCATAAAATCATTGTTGTTGGTGCTAGTGAAGTCACACAACTTAGTGTTTTCAAGAGTAGTCATTTTTTTGGATTTTCAAATAAGAAAGCAAACTAGTAAAACTAATTTTTTTGTGTTTTTGATAACAAAACAAGCAAACAAAGCAAAAAGAAACCAAGCAAAACAAAAACAACAAAGTAAAGAGATTGGTTATGAGGGACTCCCCTTGTGAAGATGTCCTTGACTCCCCGGCAACGGTGCCAGAAAATCGCTTGATGGCTCAATGCACGACGCCTAGAAAAGTGTTGATGGCTCGTGGTTGATGTAGAGCTCGTTGGGAACCCCAATAGGAAGGTATGATGAGCACAACAGCAAGTTTCCCTCAGTTATGAAACCACGGTTTAATCGAACCAGTAGGAGCAAGGAAACACCTCAAAGGTGTTACTGGCTAAGCTTTGGCAGGGCGCACTACCGGTGCTAGTAGCAACATGGAGACCTGCACAACACAACCACAGAACTTTCTTCCCAACTTGCGATGAGGTTGTCAATCTCACCGTGTTTTGCGGAAAACAAAGGATTAAACGTATCGAATGGAAAGAAGTAATAGTTTGCAGAAAGTAAACACAAAGCAGTAAAAAGTTGTAGATTGTATGTAAAAGACAAGGACCGGGATCCATAGTTCACTAGAGGTGGCTCTCCTTAGATAGATAACATGCTGGGGGAACAAATTACAACGGGGCAATTGACAAACACCGAGAAAGCAATACATGCATATACTAATCATCTTGACTCCTTTGAGACTTGATTGGGCATTACAACATAATACATAGACCGCCATCCAACTGCATCTATGACTAATAATCCACCTTCAGGTTATCATCCGAACCCCCTCCAGTATTAAGTTGCAAGCAACAGATTATTGCTTTACGAACTGCGTGTAAAGTAAACAATACGATTGTTCTATGAACAAAGGATTGTTGTTTTCTCCCTAGTAGCAACAACACATCTAGTACCTTAGAGATTTCTGTCACTTCCCCAGATTACAAGAGGCATGAACCCACTATCGAGCATAAATACTAACTCTTGGAGTTGCTAGCATCTACTTGGCCAAGATAGCTACTAACAACGGAAAGCATGCAAGATCACAAATAACAAAGACATGATAGAATCAATAATCAATCTGAAATAGCATTTGAATATCCATTGGATCCCCGCAAACACAACATGCAGAATTACAAATAGATGATCTTGATCATGAATGGAGCTCACAAGATCTAAAAATGAAAGCACAAAGGAGGAGAACCAGCCATCTAGCTACTACATGGATCCGTAGTCCAAGGATGAACTACTCACGCATCACACCGGAGGCTTGCATGGTGATGAAGAAGGCCTCCAGGGTGAATTCCCCTCTCCGACAGGGTGCCGGGAAGAGCTTCAGATCCCTCCCGATCTAGGGATGGAGATGACGGTGGCTACAGACTCTTTCGTGGATTTTTGATCGGGCACTTAGGGTTTTCGTCCCGAGGGCAATATATAGGCGGAAGGAGAGGCCGAGGGGGTGCTAGGGCTAGCCTCACCACCCCCTGGCGCAGGCCAGGCTGGGCCATGCGGCCAGGTGGTGTGATGGCCCCCTGGTCCCTCTCCGTCTCGTATTCTGGCACTTGATCACTTCCGGAAAAATAGGCACTTTGGCTTTTGTCCCGTCCAATTCCGAGAATATTCATTTTCTGACTTTCCTGGAACCAAAAACAGAAGAAAACAGGCAGCTGGCGCTGTGGCTCTTGTTAATAGGTTAGTCCAAGAAATCATATGAAAAGTACTCCAAAGTTGGAACAAAACACAAGAAAGTGGATAAAACCAAGCATGGAACATCAAAAATTATAGATACATTTGCAATG
The DNA here is from genome assembly GCA_916181665.1 of Avena sativa. Classification (NCBI taxonomy): domain Eukaryota; kingdom Viridiplantae; phylum Streptophyta; class Magnoliopsida; order Poales; family Poaceae; genus Avena; species Avena sativa. Next base: position 532,126,733 of record OV702292.1, on the reverse strand, counting down.
TATCAATACACCACTAGCAATTTAGACTAAGCAATCAAGATTATTATAATGAATATTCTAATGATATGTATGTATGTGGGAGGATCTTCATATATGGACAAATAGGCAGCAACCGCTGCTCACATCTGATGACCCGCAAGTATAGGGGGTGTATTGCAGTATTTTCAATAAGTAAGAGTGTCGAACCCAATGAGGAGCAGAAGGGGCTGGCTAGTGGTATGGATCAGGAATTCTCTGCAAATACTTAGCAAACGGATTTTTAGGGGTTTTTGATAAAGCAAGTAAACAAAGTATGAGTAAATAATAGACAGTAAGAATAAATGCAGCAAGTGGTCCAATCCTTTATGCAGCAAAGGACAAGCCGGTTGTATTACTTAAAGATGACAAACGTTCTCGAGGACACATGGGAAGACTGTCAAGTGCTTTCGCTTCATATAGTTGATTAATCTTCTTTAGCTTGCTAAGTGTTGTGTGGGTGAACCTGTGCTAATGTACCGACCTTCCTAGGACTAATACATACTTGAGATTATACCCCTTGCAAACATCTGTAAGTACAAGAAAGTAATTAAGGTAGAAACCTAACCACAACTTTAAACTCTAAGACCCTTACATCCCTTGTGCAATGGTTTCCTAACGGGGGTTCAGGTTTCTGTCACTCTGGCAACCCCTACGATTAGTAGCCAAATACACAATGCATTCCCCTAGGCCCATATAGGTAAAGTGTCATGTAGTTGAGGTTCACATGACACCACTAGAAGAAGTACACCACAACTTAAATATCAAACTATTGAATCTTTCTCAACACAACTCCACTACTAACAACATGACTTCTCCCATGTCCTCAAGAACAAAACGAACTACTCACAATACATCATATGGATCATGATCAGAGATGGAATAATGATGTATAACAATCTGAACATAAAAAATAATTCAATGGTTCACTCAATAGCATCAACTACAAAGAGTAATCAACACCAGGAAAGTTTCCCCTATGAACTATGCAAGACTCAACCCAATTGTTACAGCAATATAGAGATGGTGATGATGATGCTGATGGTGATGATGGTGGTGATGATGATGCTGATGATCCCGATGAAGTCCAGCTTTATGGTGGTGTTGATGGCGACGATCTCCCCTCTCCGGGAAGGAATTCCCCCGGCAGAAATCTGTCTGCCGGAGAGATCTTTCTCTTTCGATGTTTTCCGCCCCGCAGAGGCGGCGGAATCTTTCTATGGTCGTTCCCCAAGTCTTAGGGTTTCGGGAGGATAATATACGCCAGAGGGGAGTACTAGGGGTGGACCAGGGCGGCCACACCACCTGGTGGAGCGACCTAGGCTGGCCCGCACCAGGGGGTGGTGTGGGCCCCTTGTGGCCCATCTCCAGCCCCCTTCTGGCTTCCTTCGTCTTCTGGAAAAATAGGATTTTCCGTATATTTTCCTAGATTTTCTGATCTTCGCGAATTTTGCCTCCAAACAGCACCTTTTCCATCAGAATCCTGACTGCAGCGGTCCATGCTCCAAAAGTCATCAACCATGAAAAAACAGATGAAATAACATAAGTATCACCTCTCAATATGAAATATATCAATGAATAACAGTGAATTATGACATAGAATAGTGATGCAAAATAGACGTATCAACATCATCCTTCATAACCACAGCCGACAGATAAACGGCATCAATCGTATTATCCCGCTATTAAGGGATTTCTCCCATGGCATGAACATGGCTTTATGAGTTCTCCTTGATTCCCCAAGTTAGTACGTAAATAATGACAATAGCTTTATAATCACAGTAAGTGCTATCATCCTTCCGTCTGCCAACAAGTAATCCCCTTCATCGAGTCCCCATAGGAGGCAAATATTAAGGAGGTGCACAACTCCCAACATCAAGAAAGACAATTAACACATACACATAATTATGTATAACATAATAATCAATATCTCATCTCAATCATATGCTAGGGTTTCTCCATCTCCCCAAGAACTAGAGATCTACTCAGACATGGAGGCAATCAACATCATGGAAATGGTAATGGAAACAATTGAAAATGAATAGTTCTTGTATAAATCCACAACGAGTATGGAAATTACAACAAGATATAGATGGGGTGAGATGGGATGGATGGAGATGGTGATGGTCCAGCGGTTGATGATGATGGAGATCGATGCCTTGGCCTCCCAGATCTGCGTACGACGAAGATGGATCCCTTGGGCAAGTTCCTCCTCCAGATGCCTTCCGAAAGTGAGGTTTCGGTGATTTCTGGGTGTTCTGTATGTCATCTCTCCAATCCAGTTGCACGGGATGAAAATATTTGAGGGGGTGGAGGCGGCGCCAACTATACGGCAGGAACTATACAGCCGAAAAATTTATTCCTACGTATAGTTGGTCGTTAAACCATTTGCCTCCTTCGTTCGCCACTACCAGGAAAATGACTATAGGTAATATGCACATCTGTGGCGCACGTGCTAGTGGTGCCCCACGGCTAAAATAGGCGTGGCGCACTAGCCACAGGTGCCCTATGGTTATCTACCATAATAGTGGCGCACATGCGGTTGGTACGCCACGGTCGTGTGTGGGCCAGGCCACTATCGGCCGTAGACCACATAGCCGTAGCGCACCCCTGTGAAGTGCGCTACAGGTGTGGCCGGTAGTCGTGGCGCACATGGCCTCCGTGCGCTACAGGCAAGATCGGGCCACCCGTACTGTTAACTGGGAAAACACGTCTGTGGCGCACTGCCGGTATGTGCGCCACGAATGTTCTTTACTCCTGTGGCGCACCCCCCCCCCATGTGCGCCACGGATGTGTGTTCTGCTACTTCTTTTTGGCAGATACACCTTTGCACATTTGACTAGATCTCACCATCTCACACTTCACTTTCCCCTCCTTCTTCCTCCTTGGATCTCGCCCCCTCCTCCTTCCACCTCAATTTCTCCACTCTTTCACCATTTGTAGCATGTAAAACTTACCTTGGATGCTACATATATAATAGAGGAAATCTCTCCTTCCGGCCACCATCCTCTCGGTCTCTTACCTCTCCTTCGAGATCTTCTCGGTCTCTCATCTTGGTAAGTTGTCTATGTAAGAGGATGTGTTTATGTGTATGGATGATATATGGTCACATATCTATGGAGAGGATCGATGCTCTCATGTGTTTGGAGAGCATGCATTGTATGCTCTCTCATATATTGCCATTGTTTTGCCAAAATGTTGATTCATTTCCATTTTGGCAAGACTTTGGCATTTCGCAAAGGTCCTAATTTTAGGATAGGTCATGCCGAAATTTTCCATCGACCATTGCATGCATGCATTGGTTCTGTGGTTGTAATAAACTTCTAATTCTACCTTGTACACCGCGCAGGCAACCATGGTCCGCATAATGAGCGAAGGAATTGTGGCTAGATTTTTGAAATGCGCGATGGCCGACATGATATGAAATAACATGACGGAGATAAGATGTCCGTGCAAAAGATGCAAACTCAATTGGTTGATTGACCCAGATTCCGGAAATCTGCAGGCGCACCTGCTCCGCCATGGTTTCATGGATGGCTACACTCGGTGGATAAGTGATGACGAAGACGATGAGGCCGTAAATGGGGCAGCGGAAAATAAGGAAGGCGGGCAACATGATCATGATCACGGCAAGGACGGGTGAGATGAAGAAGAGTCTCCTGGAGATGGTGAAGGTGCGGAAGCAGACCAGGATGATGATGATCTAGATGCCGGAGCAGACGATGGAACAACGTCAGGCTAGGTGCAGGACCCTTATGTTCAAGAACTACTTCTCAAGCAAACGAGTAACACCAGGGCTACTGCTAGAGAGAAAGCCAAGCTTACGCAACTTGAGAAAGACGCGGTTACTCCATTGTATGAAGGATGCAAGCTCGATGATACCCGGTTGAATGTAACGCTCAAGGCTATGGAGATGAAGGCAAAACACAAATGGACCGACGCAAGCTTCGACGATATGATGGCATTCTGGCATGATCGTCTCCCGGAGGGGAACACGTGTCCAACTAGTATCGAGGATGCCAAGAAAATCGTGTGTCCTCTTGATCTACCGCACATTAGATACCACGTCTGCATCAACGATTGCATCATTTATCGGGGCGAGGACGCGGAGAAAACCACATGCCCGGTGTGCGGCGTTAGTCGATACAAGAAAGGGAAGAAAGCTCCTCGAAAAGGGGTATGGTACTTTCCTATCACTCCTCGTCTGCAGCGCTATTTCGCAGACCCTAAGGAAGCAAATCTCATGCGCTGGCATGCGGAAAGAAAGAAGCCAGCAGATGACGATGACCCTGAAAAGGACGAGCTGCTGACGCACCCTTCAGATGGTAGCCAGTGGAAAGCATTAGACCTCAAATTCCTAGAATTTGGTGGAGATTCGAGAAACATCAGGCTAGGTGCAAGCACCAATGGACTCAATCCGTTCGGTAGCCAGAGCAGCACGCACAGCACTTGGCCCGTGTTTGTATGGATGTACAACCTCCCTCCCTGGTTGTGCATGAAAAAGAAGTACATACAAATGAGTATGCTAATTCAAGGGCCAAAACAACCTGGTACCGACATCAATCTATATCTCGGGTTGTTGAAAGAGGAGCTAGCCATGTTATGGGAATCCGGAGCCAATACGTATGACACTGTCGCACAAGATTATTTCACTATGAGAGCCACGTTGGTCACTACGGTGCAAGACTATCCAGGTTGCGGATATTTCTCGGGGTAGGTTATCCAAGGATTCTACGCATGCGTTAGGTGCATGGATAACACGACCTATCTCCAACTAGAGAAAGATCCAGGGTCTTCGAAAACCGTGTTCATGGGGCACCGAAGGTGGCTTGGAAAGAATGATGCATGGAGAAAACATGGAGATCTGTTCAATGGAAAATCCGAGACCCGAGGAATCCCAGAGCGGAGGAGCAGTGAAGAAGTGGATGAATTGCTGAAAAACTGGAAAGAGTGTCCTAAACCAGGAAAGAAGCGAAAGAGGTAGCAAGACAAGCCGTTGATGCAGGTATGGAAAACAAGGTCTGTTTTCTGGGAGTTTCCATACTAGAAGTTTCTCCGCACGCCTCATATCCTTGACATCATGCATATTACGAAGAACATGTGCGAGAGTCTAGTCGCCACCCTAATCAACATGCCATATAGGACGAAAGATGGTCCTAAAGCAAGGAACGACTTCATATTCATGGGCATCCGGAAGGATCTTCATGGAGGATGCCCTACTCCTGATGATCAGGAAGATGACGATGATCATCAGTCGGAGGCGACACAAGGTCGTTGAAAGGGTAAAAAGGTCAAGAAGAACGAATATTACTGCCCCCTTCGTGCTTCACACTAAGCCAGGATGAGATCAAACAGTTTTTCAAGTGCCTTCTAGGAGTCAAATTTCCTTACGGCTACGCTGGCAAGATAAGCAGGTACCTAGATGAGGCTAAGCAGAGGTTTAGTGGTATGAAGTCTCACGACTGTGACGTGCTAATGACACAGATACTTCCGGTTGCAGTACGAGGTATAATGGATGAGCATGTCCGAGAAACATTGTTTGGGCTCTGCAAGTTTTTCGACGTCGTCTCTCGAAAGTCAATTGGCGTGAAACAGCTCGGGAGGCCACAAGAGGAGATCGTGGTGATACTATGCGAGCTCGAGATCTACTTCCCGCCCGCATTCTTCGACATTATGGTGCATCTGCTGGTCCATATCGTGGAGGATATCATCCAACTCGGGCCAATGTTCTTCCGCAGCATGATGCCATTCGAAAGGATGAATGGACACATCAAAGGATACGTTCGCAACAGGTCCCGTCCAGATGGAAGCATAGCCTAGGGCTTTCTGACCGAAGAGTGCATCTCTTTCTGCACGAATTATCTAGGCATCGAGAACCCGGTCTTCCTGTCAATAGGCACCTTGGCAAGCTCGATGGATCGGGTCACCGAGAGGGTCATCGCGTACTGCATGCAGACTACGATTGTCGACGCGCAGACTTTGATAGAGCAAACCTAGTCGCGCTACAACATTTAGAATTGGTCGATCCTTGGGTACAAAAGCACAAAAGGTCAATCGAGAAGAAGTATAGTGACCGGGGCATACAGAGGACGCAGGGAGAAATAATCAAAGAGCGCAACTTAGATTTCACGCGTTGGTTTAGGCAGATGCTCCTAGATAATCCCCCGCAATCGCATTCTGCGGAGGAAAACATCATATTCACCTTGTCGCAGGGACCCATGCACAACCTGGTGACCTATCATGCATATGATATCAACGGCTACACATTCTACACAGAGGAAAAGGACAACAAGTGTGACTATCAGAACTCAGGCGTAACATCGAAATTCTACACCGATGACAACGTGAAGGAAAGATTTTACGAAAGGATCAAGGAGATCTGGGAGCTCGACTACTGTGGAGAAAAGGTGCTGATGTTCCTTGTCAGATGGGCTAAGAGCGTCGAAAGAGAAGACCGGTATTTCACAACCATGTTAATACCCGAAGCAGCCAAATCCAAGGCCACCGGTGCGCACGTCGCCACGAAAAATGAACCGTGGGTACTGGCTAGCAAAGTGGACCAATGTTTTTTTATTACTGACCCGACAAAGCCTAGCCGTGTTGTCGTGAGGAGAGGAAAAAGAAACATCATCGGAATGGATGGAGTCGCCAACGAGCAAGACTTCGACCAGTACGGTGATCCAAAGATTGAAGATGACGACGACTACGATGAAGAAACATACATCACAAGAAGAAAAAGGACAACCTTACCCAAAAAAGGTAGCCTGTTCGAGCGAAGAAACATAAAAGTGCCAGGGCTAAATTATTCAACCGCAACAAAGAAAGGAAAAAGATTGTAAAACTCTAGCTCAAAAAAGATTGTAAAACACATGCTCAAAAAAGATTGTATTGATGCATATGGATGGCATATTATTAATGGACACATTATTATTTAATTTCTTTCTACTTTGAATCACTTTGTACCACTTTTGATGATATATATATGTACCATTTTTGTCATATAAAACATATACCATATATTTTATATAGTTTACATAATTTTTGGGATATTTTTTAACATTTTAAAGTAGTTTTAAAATAAAAACAAAAAATGGGGGTACCAGAGTTCGAACCTGGGTGCTCCGGGTTTAGTGAGCGTACATAGCTAGGCGGAACCAATGGGATATGCAAGTGCTAGTGTCAACTAACGGGGCGGCAGCCTTTTGTTTGACTTGACACGACACTTGGATGTAGCGCACCCTTACCTAGTGCGCTATGGTTACCCGTAGTGCACTAGGTAAGGATGCTCTACGGCTAAGTGTTGTGACAAGTCTGTGCTACGCACGATCACATCTCCCATCGTCTCCCATCTCTATCTACCGACAAGTCTATGCTGCAGCTACGACGCGCCGCCTCCGCTCGCCCGCTGCCGCATCCGTGGAGGAGGAGAGGAGGCCGCCACGTCCGTGGAGGAGGAGTGGAGGTCGCCGCGTCCGAGGAGGAGGAAAGGAGGCCGCCGCGTTCATGGAGGAGGAGAGGAGGCTGCCACATCCGAGGAGGAGGAGAGGAGGCCGCCGCGTGTCCGTGGAGGAGCTCCGTCCGCGCTCTTCGTCATCGTCCGCGCGCTCTTCATCGTCGTCGTCTTTGAGGTGAGCGTCCCCTCTCCCATCTCTCCCCTCTCTGACCTAGAACATAGGGCTGCCTGCCGAGGGTTTCCTGACCTAGAACACAAAATTTCAGTGATAGTGTTGTTGGTGATAGGTTTGATTCAGTGATAGTGTTGCTAATATAGAACAAATTTAGGTTGCCGAATTTTTGCTGACCCAGAACAACACTATCACTGCCGAGGGTTTGTGCTAAATCAAAATTTCCTAACCTAGAACACAAAAATTTTGCTGACCCAGAATTTTTTTTTGCACATAAACCCTAGCTTGATTCAGTGATAGTGATGTTGGTTATAGTTTTGATTCCTGAATGTTACAGTGAGTTGAGACTGAAACCCTAGCTTGATATTTTTTCACATATGTTGGTTCCTCTGGACTCTGGTGAACACAGTGCAATCACATATGTTGGTTCCTCTGGACTCTGGTGAACACAGTGCAATTACTTGGATGAGATGTGCTTGTGTTGTAGCTATTAGGTAGTAGATGTATAGCTCGATTAAGTGTTATTGCCTAGGCTGCTGAGGCGTGGTTTTCTTTTCATTCCCTTTTGTGTACTAGATCCTATACTAGAGAAACTAGTAGTGTTTCAGCATCAGTTTTTTCTGGCATGTAGCACCGTCACTTCGTTGTATTGGTTGTAATCTGTAAATAACCATCACTGAAAGAAAATCTGTAAATAACCACAGTTGTAAATTGTAACTTGTAGATATTTATTTACATGAATCTGGACGTATGACAGCTGGTCTGATTTGCTCTACCACTAGGTTTATATTGGAGAATTATTGGGATTTTTTTGATTTTGTGATATATATCGGCTATTCTTTCAGATAAACACGAAACTTAACTGTAAATTGTCTTCATTCTGAATTTTACTTTGTGATGATCATAGTGGTATCAGTCTACGGAGCAGCAGTTACTGTCTTTTGCTCTCGGTCACTGCCATTTCCATGCATGGACTCCAGACTGATCATAGTGGTATCAGTCTAGTGGTATCAGTCTACTAGTGTAGATGCATACATCATTCAGAGCTAGGGTACTGCTTGTTTTGGAGGTGAAGTGATGAAATTTTTGGGCTAGCTGTACCGTATCTGATATAGATGAAAGCTACAGGAAAATTAGAAGAAAAATACTCTAGTGCTTTCTAGCTTTGTGTAGCTCCAAGTCTGCTGTTATAGATGAAAGCTACAGGAAAATTATTTCTAACCATTATTTTGTGTAGCTCCAAGTCTGCTGTTAGGCTTATATGCAGGTGCTCCAGGTCTACTGTTAGGCTTATATACAGGAAAATACCCTGCCTAGTTGTATTCGTATGCAGGTGCTTGTATGAAATGAGTTCCGATTTTCGCCGAAATGTTGATTAACTTCCGTTTCGGCAGAAATCGGGCACTCCTAGTTCAACAAAAATGAGCAATGGTCATGCCGGATTTTTCCGCGCACTTTACTAACCATTATTTGCCTTTCATTAGTGCAAACATGTGTGACAACGACGAGGCTGGATCTTCTCAGCGTATCAATGCTGAAGGAGAAGTGAGACCTCAAAACAGCCCTTGTCATTCTAGGAGGAGGTCGAGTGGCTAGAAAGAATGTCAGAGGGTGATGAAGAATACAACCCTTCCGAGAGCGATGCCGATGAGATGGAAGACGCGGAGGAAGAAGAAGCGGCCGAAGGAACGGCGGATGATGAAACCACTAATGGCGGCGAGGGCACAACAAGTGGTAGTAATCCGCCTAAGAAGAAGAAGGAAAGGCGCCCGAACACGGTCGGCACTTTAGAGAGGAAATTACCGAAGTGAGCCCAAAAGGGGTTCCTTTGGCGCCTGACCATGTGGTCAAAGGGTACGGTGGGCAAGTGGCGGCTATCACCCGAACCACCATCTTGATCAACACCGAGAATCTCTGGCTTAAAGATAATGGCCATTTGCGCACACTCCTCTTCGAGAAGCTGCATGCAAGATACAAGTTCCCCCTTCAGTATCGGAACACAGATTATCATGGGAATGAAGTAAATAAATCCGCCCTCACGAGGATGAGCACCGCCCTGGCCAGCTGGAGAACCCGGATAAAGAAGAAGATATTTAAAGAAGAGAAAAGTCTCAAGGAGATCCAGAAGATTGACCCGCAGATCACCGAAGATCAATTCCAGGAGTTCAAGGCCAAGTGCACCTCCGAAGCAGCCAAGGCCTCGAGTAAGTGGGCACAGGAATTGCAGGAGATGAATATAGGTCACCACCATCTCGGATCTGGTGGTTACAGAGCTGCGGAGCCCAAATGGGATAAGGAGGACGACGAGTATAGAGCTAAGGGGATAACTAACCCCTTTTCGAAATTTGAAAACAAGCAGCTTCGAAACTTCATCAGGGCTCGTTACCATGTGGACCCCAAAACCAAAGAACTCACCACGGAAACTAAGGTGAAGGACTTCGAGGTTCTTGCGGTAAGTAATTTAATTACCGCGGATCAAGTCGATTACATTATAATCGATCAAGTCGAATTTCTAAACGGTTCACGTTACTTATTCTGCAGGACGAGGAAATTGCTAGTCAGGGATCCCATGGTTCCTCATCCCACGGGTCGACGGCGGCCACCCGGTGGGATAACCCTTTTAACAGGGCGATGAACCGGGCCAAGAAAATCATGCCGGTTACAAAGAAGCCATCATCGGCTGGCCGTCTGGCCGGCTTCGGGGATAAGAATTGGGTGGATCATTTTGGTCCACCCCCGAGGACGCGTGTGGAGGGAAGGAGCGACGAGGAAAACCGCGAGGTTCAGGAACTTAAGGAACAAGTGGCGCGGATCCCGCAGATCGTCCAAGACAACCTGGCAATCACCCTCACCTCCATCCTGCCTACCTTGGTGGAGTCAATAGCAAACTGGAGTGCGGGTGGTCGACAAGGCCGTGCCCGATTCCAAGCATGGTCAGTAGCCACTCAAACAATGCGGCGCCAGCGATCCTGGTGAATTATGTGTTCGTGACTCCGCCCGCTAGCACGGCGGCGCCAGAAGCATTGGTGACTCCCCCTGCCATCACCGCGGCGTCGGAGCTTAATGCAACCGATAGGGAGAATACATCGGCGGCCGGCACCGTGCCATCAAGCAGCCCCTTCGTCTCTTGCACGCCCGTCATCGTATGTGGTGCCTCGACATTAGCCGAGCTCGACGCCATCATGGTAAACCAAATACTTTACCGCCTTGCCATTTATTACTCATATGGCATCTTTTTAATGCCACACATGTTGTTCGCAGACGAATGTTCCATGCACTCTCTTAAGCTTCATGAACAACGAGTTGAGGGACGTTGCCAAGGGTACCATCATTCAACCCTTGCACCGCACGTTCCACTCAAAGCCGATGCCAGATAGCGTGCATAGGGTTAAAATTATCCAAGTGCTAAGGGGCTGCGATGACCTGGAACCTCCCATTCACCCCCAGGAGCGGATGAAGAAGAGCCGGCTGTCTTCAGAAGTTGCTTCGGCTTATTCCTGCTATGGCCAAAGAGCATGATTCATTTGGGGATGGCCGGGGGAACACTGCCTGTCGTGCAAGCGCCAAGCCATGACAAGACCCCCACACCGTCACCTCCACGTGATTGTTCGGCTGGTCATATTGACATGACCATGGCGCAGGATCCGAACGAGGATGACGAAGATTACTTCGATGATTTCATTAACACTAATCTTTTCCCCGGCAACCTAAACGAAGACCCAACTGGTGGCCCCGCAGAGAAAGCCACTTGCAACAAACGTCTCTTTGGTTCTCAGGAGACGCCTCCAGCTTGCACCTTCACCGAGCCAGCGGATACATCCAACCGGCCCTTTGTTCTAAGCCCTGACACACTACATAGGGTGATCGATGCTCAGATTGCGGTGCCTACCCACTTCCCAAAAGGCAAGAAGACCAGGAAAAGAAAATCTCGTAGCTCGAGCCTGCCGGTGGCGTCAACTGCGAATCCGATCAGGTTTCAGGACGGGCCACCAAGACCAAAGGGTATTATGTGGAGGATGCATGTGGCAGGTGAGCCCATGCTAACTAAGAAATTGCTCAGGCTCGCCACTTCAGAAATGAGGAGTGTGCATGATGGTGTGCTGACGATAGAGAGACGCCTTCTTGCGGAGAAAGATCCCTCGCACCCGGTATTCATGGTTAAGGTGCCACGAGGCTTGGGCTTCGTTGATAATGTCCCTGCGGATCTGTTCTTCCTATGGTTTGACGACATCTTCAATATGTTCCACCTGTATCCGCTGCACTATACCATGGTACACCTGTTTTCTCTCAGCCTGGCCATTCAGATCATTAGAGAGAACACCCCGGGCATCACTATAGTGGACCCCTACTACATGCGTGATGGCTGCTTGGGAAGCGCCATTGAACGGCGATTCATGGCCTCGTACCTCCAAGGCATATTGGTGGCGAACAAGACAAAGGAATACATTCTCGTGCCTTTCTTTCCCGAGTAAGTCATTATTCACTCGCCGCCATAACATGCTTTATTAGATTTTCATCATTCTTTTTCCAACACATTCCGTTTAAATTGTTTTGCGCAGAGATCAACACTGCACACTGATCTGCTTGTCGCCGAAACATTCGCAAGCCACGTATTTTGACTCAGGGAGTCAAGAGAAGAAGAAAAACTACGACAAGATCAAGGAAGTTCTGGATGATGCTCTCACTGGCTATACCTCAGCGGAAGGCGCCACCTTCGTGTGTAAGAAGCTCAAGTTTGGCAGGGACGTCTTCACCCATGTGACGGAATTCCCCTGCGTGAAGCAGCCGGCAAGCAGTCAGAAGGAAGCCTACTATGCACTCCATCACATGAGGGCGTCTCTACTAGAGCAACAAAATTCTACGCCGCCAGATCATCTCAAACGGTGGGCCAAAGTCAAGGCCATGATCAATGATTCAGATATTAGACAAGAGATGTATCGCATCCAACAACAGTTTGGGGCAATCATCAGCCGTGATGTCATGACTTCAGGGGGTCTTCTACGGAGGCAATCCCCCGAATAACCGTGACGTAGTAAATCGCCTAAAGATGCAGGGTGACTATAGGGCGTTCATGACAAAACAAGGCGTCCTCCCGTTCCCTGAGCCGAGCCAGAAGTCTTGATGTGTTGGTCTAGTTGTAATTCTTTATCCCCACGAGTACTTGTGTGTGTCGACTTGTACATGCTACTACTTGGTATTTTTTGCTTACTTTGTTACCTTATCTGATAAGTATATCTTTATATGCGACTTTTACTTGTTTTTTCACCATCATTTAATTATTATTGCCAACTTTTAGATGACGTGGTACGTCATGTACAAGGGACGGGTTCCTGGAGTCTATGATGATTGGGAAGACTGTCGGAGACAGGTGCACCATTTCAGCGGCAATAGCTACAAAGGGTACAATACTACGGCGGAGGCGGAAGCTTGATACGCGTGCTATCTAGCGGGAGTTAGGACGAGGAACCAGATGAAGACCTATACCTCCGTCACGGTGATGGTTATCATCCTTGGTTGTCTGTCATGTATGTTCCTACTTTAGATGTCTAGGCGAGCTTCCGCGAGCTCTAACTTGGTTGAGACATGTATTCATGTCATCACTAGCTACTTTGTAACTTGATCGAAATAATATAACTTATACTGTATATTTATGTATGTGACTTATCTATATGTATTTGTTTCTATCTTGTCCGTGTATTTATTTCTGTATTGTATATCTGTGTATTTATTTCTGTACTGTATATCTGTGTATATCAACTATATTGTATATAAACTGTATTGAATATCATCTGTATTGAGTATTTGTTTTTTGTTTTTTGAAAAGCTAAGCCGTGGCGCACATGTACGTGGTTAGTGGCGCACCACGTTGGTGGCGCACCTGGTCAGGTACTAGTAGCGCACTACGTCATGCGCCACAGGAATAAACGTAGTGGCGCACCAGCCAGTGCGCTACTAATAACTAGATAGTAGCAACGCACTTGTCATGCGCCATAGGAAAAATAGTGGTAGCACACTGTGTTGTGTGCCACTACTAACTCGAGATACCTATAGCGCACCTGGCAGTGCGCTACAGGCACTTTTTAGCCGTAGCGTAGAAGTCGTGGCGCACCCCTAGTGCGCCACGGAAGGGGAAAATATGTGTGCCACAGATTAGCTGTTTTCTAGTAGTGCACTTCGGATTTTCTTCTGGTATTATTAATATTTCTCAAATAAGCGATTTAAGTTGTTTTTTTCTCCTTTTCTCCTCAGTACAACTGCTCCAAGAATTGTGTCCATTGTATCTATCAGCTATCCTGATCCTGGTGAAAACAGACATAAAACATGCGCCAAACACCGCAAAATACTAAGATCCTACATCTAAGGTGCAAAATAATAATATAAAACATGATGCAAATATGCACTCATCAACTTCCCCCAAGCTTAGACTCTTGATTGTCCCAAGAAAGTTTAGCTTAATGGATGTGATCCTTATATTCATGAAGCTGAGTCGATAAAATAAATGAGGCAGTTGCAGCATATGATCATCATATATGATACATAGGAATAAGTCCATGAATAGTACCTTACTCAAACTATATGAATAGTATTAGCAGGCTTCCGCACCTTAGTGATCAATAGTTCACAAGAGATGAATCTCAACATAATATAGAAGTATTCGGTTCAACCGAATGAGTTAGGGAGGTAGTCCCAAGTGTTTTAGGATTAACATATCCACTTGGGATTTAAAATTTAAAAGGTGTCTATTTGTCATACTACAATATGGTGGTGTATGCCTATTTTCTCTTTGCACATTTGCTCTTTTTCTTCTTTTCTTTTTGTTTGTATGTATATGCTCACACTTTTGTTTAAGTGTTATGTAAAGGAGCTAACCATACATTCCACTTCATGTAGGAATTCAAAGTTTGATGATCTCAATTATCAAATTCCAATTGTATATGAAGCATTTTTATGACTTGAAGATTCTACCTCGACTTGGTCTCACTCTAATTTGATAGAACTTTTTATTTTCCTTTGTTCAAGGTTTCTTTTTCAATTTAACTGCAAAGATAATTTCTTTTGTAAATCAAACTGTAGACTTGCAACATATTGACCAAATTAGCTTTATATGTTCCATTCATACTAATGGTGTGGAAGACCACTATTGCTATCATCAAGTGCAAGTAAAATTATACTCAAGCCATTCATATATCCAATAAGACAAACACAAACTCAATATTGCTCCATATATAATAATAAACTTAGAATTTCATAAAAGGAATTGACTATTCCTTCAGGGAATTCAATTGATGCAAACTTTATTTCTAAGCTTGAACTAATGCAAAACTAAAATAGTAATATAAATTTATAAGATAATTTACAAGGTCTTAAAGATCTCTCCAAGCTTAGAATCAAGCCATGCGGGATCAAATAACTCCTTGCTGATACCTATTCCTCCTCATGGGTAGGAAGAGTATTGCCTTCTTCCTTTGTGTTGCAAACTTTAGCCATGCTTGCGAGGCAAATGCTGAGCTCGGCCATGTCATATTGAAGCTTCAAAATTTTCTTCTTAAGGAATTTATTCTCATCTGTCAACTGAAAAACAGTTTTAATCAAGAGGCCAACTCTACCATCAATGTCATTAACCTTTTCCTCAAGGTCTTTGCTCATCATCCAGTAGGAGTCGATCCCTTCTCCAATTGTTTCAACACATGCTTTCGAAGCTTTTTCCAACTCATAGATCTTATCATGAATCTCATCTTACCACACCTTCTTAGGATTCAGAGGTGACGGACCTAGAGGAGGTTTATAATAAGATCCTATGTTGTGACGATAGGGATTAGAGAGATACTCATCCTTGCTCTTTCCCTGCTCCGCTTGCCTCATCATCTTCATCCTTTGCAGGAACATGTCCTCCTAGTTAGGGAGAGGCTTGATCTCCAGGCTGGATGATAATGATGATCCTTTAGGTTCTACTTAGTCGATCCTCTTCACGGGCTTCTCTCCTTTCTACCTCCAGATCTTGTTGACATGGAAAGGCTGCATGGCTTCGCTACACGAATGTTGTTAGAATGGCTTGTATAAGGATGGCGAGGACTTTTCGAGGCTGGAGGCGGGGCTTCTACGAAAACTTAATGAAAAAGGTTAGATGCGATCAACTTTAAAAGGGCAGGTCAAAAACCCTAGCCACCGTCCGTAACGAGTAACTATACAGGCGTTGCCCGTATAGTTCACGTCGTATAGTTATGAACCGACTATAGATTTCTATCTACGGTGGACCAAACTATACGACCGGAGCTATATGTGTGGGCATTTTTATTCCCACCATATAGTTGGTCATTAAACCGTCAGTACCCTAAATAGAATTTGTGGAGATGGGATGATATCTATACGACCGCAACTATACGGATGGAATTTTTATTCCCGCCATATAGTTGGTCGTTAAACTATCAGTAGCCTTCGAAGGATTTTTGACAACAACATTGATATCTATACGACGATAACTATACGGCCGAAATTTTTATTTCCACTATATAGTTGGTCGTTAAACCTTCTATACCTTTTGTAAACGGAAAAGGTGATGTCGAAATATCTATACGATAGCAACTATACAGCCGGAATTTTTATTCCCGCTGTATAGTTGGTCGTTAAACCTTCTGGATCCGTAAAAAATTGCCTGCTTCTCACATAATTCTTTATAATCTAAAACTTAATAGAATGTCAAGTTTTGACAGAAAATGATAGCTTACATCTTTGACCAATATTTAACATTATCAATCTTCTTTTTCTTTGTAAAACCTCAAAATGTTCCTTATTCTACACAAGCTCAACTAAAACTTAATTTAAAACTTAAAAAGTTTACTCAAACCTTTACTTTGCATGGGTTGCCTCCCATGAATCGCTCTTTTATGGTCAATAGCTTGACCGTAGTGTTGCTCATTCCGTCTCAAGTCCATTCTTCTTGAAGTTGTCATTCCTTGTATATCTTTGCTTAATAAGTTCTTCTGGGGTGATCACTTCTATGGTGACTACACTTATATCTTCTTTTACTCGATAATGCTTCAAGCGTTGTCCATTTACCACCCATGCAAGAGAGGGTGTTTTTCCCTAGATCTTTACTGCTCCCGATGAATAAGCCTCTTCAACTATATATGGTCCTTCCCACTTCGATCTAAGATTCCCTGGAAACAACTGAAGATGAGAATTATAAAGCAATACTTTGTCTCCACTTTTAAAGGTCTTATTCTCTATTTTCTGTCATGCCATCTTTTCACTTTTTCCTTAAACAACCTAGCATTATCATAGGCCTCACTTCTAAACTCATCTAAAGCACGAATATCTAATAAACGATTTTCTCCTACTGCTTTAAGATCATAATTTAGGTTTTTGATTACCCAAAAAACTTTGTGTTCCAATTCTAAAGGTAAATGGCATGCCTTACCGTACACCATCTTATAAGGTGTCATATCCATTGGATTTTTAAACGTAGTACAGTATGCCCGTAGAGTGTCATTTAACTTGTATGACCAATCTTTTCTTGATTTGTCCACCATCTTCTTGAGTATGGTCTTTAATTCGCTATTAAAAAGTTCCACTTGACCACTTGTTTGAGGATGATACGGTAAAGAAACGCGGTGAGTTACTCCATATTTGCTGAGGATTTTCCTGAAAGTTCCTTTCATAAAATGAGAACCACCATCAGTGATTAAAAATCTAGGAACTCCAAACCTAGGGAATATGACATCCTTGATCATCTTCACTGAGGCGGCTACATCTGCATGACTTGTTGGAATAGCTTCAACCCATTTAGTAACATAATCAACAGCAACAAGAATATGAGTATAACCATTTGATTCTATAAAAGGTCCCATGTAATCCATTCCCCATACATCAAAGGGTTCAATTATGAGACTATAATTCATTGCCATTTCTTGTCTCCTACCTATATTACCTCTTCTTTGGCAAGCATCGCAGTATTCCACATACATGCGTGCGTCCTTAAGTAAGGTGGGCCAATAGAATCTAGATTGAAGTACCTTCGCTGCAGTTCGCTTACATGCATGATGTCCTCCATACGGATTGTCATGACAAGCTTGCAATATTGCATTCATTTCATGGTTAGGAACACACTTCCGAATCATTCCGTCAGGTCCATGACGATATAGATACGGATCCTCCCAAAAATAATGTCTAAGATCATTAAAGAATTTCATCCTTTGATTTCTTGTCATACCAGGAGGTATGAATTTTGCTACGAGATAATTAGCATAATCTGCATACCATGGATCAGCAGTTTCAACATTTGCTAAATATTCTCCCGGAAATGATTCATTTATAGCTACGGGGTTAGTGATTATTCCCTCCATCCTAGAGAGATGATCTGCTACCGGATTATCCTTACCCCTCCTATCTATTATTTGCAAATCGTATTCTTGTAGTAATAAAACCCACCTAATCAACCTGGGCTTCACATCCTTTTTCACAAGGAGGTGACGCAAAGCTTGGTGATCTGTATGAACTATTACCTTAGAATTAATGATGTAAGATATAAATTTGTCGCAAGCAAAAATTATAGCCAGGACTCCTTTTCTGTGGTAGCATAATATTTCTGAATCTTACTAAGAGGTCTACTAGCATAATAAATAACATTTAAATTATTTCTGTCTCGCTGTCCTAACACAGCCCCTAAAGCATAGTCACTAGTATCACACATAATTTCGAAAGGTTCATCCCATTTTGTAGATTGCATGATAGGTGGTGAAACTAATTTGTTTTTAAGGTTTTCAAAAGCTGCAATGCAGTCATGATCTAAGTAGAATGGAGTTTCTTTATCAAGAAGATTGGTGAGAGGCATAGCTATTTTAGTAAAATCTTTTATAAAGCGCTTATAAAAACCTACATGTCCTAGAATTTTTTTAAGTTCTTAATGTCCTGAGGTATTGGAAGATTTTATATACCATTTGTATTAGTTTTATCTATTTCTATTCCCTTCTCTAAAACCTTATGTCTGAAAACTTTACCTTCTCTTTCCATAAAACGACATTGTTCCCAATTCAAAACCAAATTTGATTGCCTACATCTCTGCAAGACTTTGGTTAGATTGTAAAGGCAATTATCCAAGGTTGTTCCATAAACAACAAAATCATTTGATAATCAAATTGTTGTATCAATTCTTTTCTTTAATTGATCGTTTTGCAGAACTTCCATAGTCTTCTCAACAAAATAATCAAATATTTTTTAAACACATTCTTGAAAAGTTGCTGCTGCGTTACATAGGCAAAACGGAATTAATCTATAAGCATACGTGTCATAAGGGCAAGTAAAAGTTGTTTTCTCTTGATCTTCTGGTTGTATGGCAATTTGAAAATATTCAGAATAACCATCAAGAAAACAGAAATAAGAATTATTACTAAGTCTTTCTAAAATTTTATCCATGAATGGTATAGGGTTATGGTTTTTCTATGTCTCACGGTTTAGCTTCCTAAAATCAATGCACATACGATATCCAACAATAGGCCTTACATGAACTATCTCACCATTCTCATTCATAGCAGCATCAAGACCACCTTGTCTTGGTATGCAATGAGCTGGGCTAACCCACTAACTGTCAGAAATAGGATATATTATGCCAGCGTCTAGTAAGCGTATAACCTCTTTTCTTACTACTTCCTTCATTTTCGGATTAAGCCTTATTTGTGTATCTACTATAGGTTCAACATCATCAAGCATGGTAATCTTATGTGTTATAATAGATGGATCTATTCCTTTAATATCACTTAGAGTATATCCAAAAGCTTCATGATGCTTAACCAAGACCGAAATGAGTTTATTTGTTTCACTTTCTGATAAATTTTTGCTAATAATAACAGGACATTTGTTTTCATTATCTAAAACCTCATACCTCATATCGTCTGGAAGTTGTTTCAATTTAATTGGTGGAGGCTCTTCATCTCCCTTTCTTACCAGTTCTTCATAGTCGTGTGGATTTTGTGCTTCCGGAACTGAATCAAGATAATCATCCATTTCTTCCTTCTCCTCATCATTTGGTGCTTCCTCCCAATTAATTACGCTCCTCTCTAATTCATCTTGTGGAGTACTGAAATGAATTACGGCCAGCTCGGCAATCATTTTCTCTTCCTTGATATCTTCCACTTCATATGGCCTATTATTTAGTTTGGCAAAGTGTAATGTCATTTCCTATTCTCCAAACATCAGTGAAATAGTCTCCTTCTTATTATCAACTCGAGCTTTGGTTATGGAAACAAAAGGCCTGCCTAAAAGAATGGGACAAAAAGAATCTCGAGGCATATCAATCATATGAAAATAAAGGGGGTACATGAGTGATCCAATAAAGACATAAAGTATTTCTGATTACACCTTCCGGTTTTATATTGGTCCTATTAGACAATTTAATAGTAGAGTCTACCGGCTCCACCTCTGGATTATTTAAATTGTAGCGAAGTTCCTCATAAAGTGATGAAGGCATAATATTTATAGTGGAAATCGGCTCACAAATTCCGTATAAGAAAGTTTCTCCATAATATATAGGAGTCATAGGTTTAGAGGTTTCATTACCTCATACTTTACCTTCGACGAACTCTGAAGTTTCAAGGTATAGCATAACCACTTCATCATCCACTATTCGTGCTTCCATAAGATCCCTTAATATAAGATTATTGATATTGGTAGCTTCGGGGTTCTTTTCTAGTTTCTTCGATCTCTTCTTTATCTGTTCTTCCTCTTTTTGCCTTTTCTCGATGATCCCTTGAATTGGGATCGAGGAGAACTCTTCCATTAGCGCTCTTGCACGCTTATTTTCTTCAAGGAGTTTATGGGGTTCCCATTCTATAGGTAGATGCAAATGCCCTGCATAATGATGGCTCAAAATATATCGAGCTCGTTGGGGAACCCCAAGAGGAAGGTATGGTGAGCACATCGACAAGTTTTCCCTCAGTTATGAAACCAAGGTTATCGAACCAGTAGGAGCAAGGAAACACCTCCAAGGTGTTGTTTCCAACTTGGAATCCTGCATAACACAACCACAGAACTTTGCCCCCAACTTACAGTGAGGTTGTCAATCTCACCGGTTTTGCTGAAAACAAAGGATTAAACGTATTGTGTGGAAGATAGTAATTGCTTGCAGAAAGTAAACAGAAAATAGTAAATAGATTGTAGATTGATGGTAAAAGAATGGACCAAGGTCCATAGTTCACTAGTGGTGATTCTCCTTAAGATAGATGACATGTTGGGTGAACAAATTATAGCAGGGCAATTGACAAACATCGAGAAAGCATACATGCATATACTAATCATCTTGAATCCTATGAGATTTGATTGGGCATTACAACATTATACATAGACCGTAATCCAACTACATCTATGACTAATAATCCACCTTCAGGTTATCATCCGAACCCCATCCTATATTAAGTTGCAAGCAACAGATAATTGCATTAAGCAAAGTGTGTAAAGTAAACAATATGATTATTCTATGAACAAAGGATTGCTGTTCTCTCCCTAGTAGCAACAACACATCTAGTACCTTAGAGATTCCTGTCACTTCCCTAGATTACTAGAGGCATGAACCCACTATCGAGCATAAATACTCCCTCTTGGAGTTGCTAGCATCTACTCGGCCTAAATAGCTACTAACAACGGAAAGCATGCAAGATCACAAATAACAAAGTTATGATGGAATCAATAATAAATCTGAAATAGCATCTCAATATCCATCGAATCCCCACAAACACAACATGTAGGATTACAAATAGATGATCTTGATCATGAATGGAGCTCACAAGATCTAGACATGGTAACACAAAGGAGAAGAACCAACCATCTAGCTACTACATGGACCCGTAGACCAGGGATGAACTCCTAACGCATCACACCGGAGGCAGCCATGGTGATGAAGAAGGCCTCCAGGGTGATCTCTCCCCTCCGGCAGGGTGCCGGGAAGAGCTTCAGATCCCTCCCGATCTAGGGATGGAGATGGCGGCGGCTACAGACTCTTTCCTGGAATTTTGATTGGGTCCTTAGGGTTTATGTATCGGAGTCTTCTTATAGGCGAAAGGGGGGGGCGAGGGGGTGCCCGAGGTGGCTGCACCACCCCCAGGCACGGGTCAGGCCTGGCCGCGTGGCCAGGTGGTGTGGCCAGCCCCTGGCCCCTCTCCGTCTCGTCTTCTGGCTCTGTGTTCCCCTCGGTGAAATATTGACTTTGGCTTTTGTCCCGTCCAATTCCAAGAATATTCATTTTCTGACTTTTCTGGAACCAAAAACAGCAGAAAATAGGCAACTGGCACTATGGCATCTCGTTAATAGGTTAGTCTAAGAAAGTGTGTAAAAATACTCCAAAGTGTGGACAAAAGATAAGAAAGTAGATATAAAACAAGCATGGAACATCAAAAATTATAGATACGTTTGCAACGTATCCATAATTCTCAATAATTTTCTTTACTGAGTAAGAATCGACATCGAGGGTTTTAATCATTGCACAAGTCCTTTCATCTGCAAGGAAATCATTAACACAAGCATATTCAGAAGAACTATTTGTAATGTTCTCCTCATTTTTAAGATTTTTTGTTGCCTCCTTCATTTTTATTATTAGTTTCCAAGCTTCATCATAGGTATAAGATAGAAAGCTGCCATTAGAAGCAGTGTCTAGATTCACTCTATTTTCAATATTAAGCCCTTCATAAAAAGTGTGAGTGACTAACCAATCAGGCAAACGATGATGGGGGAAATTATTTAGGTAGCTTTTGTACCTTAAATATCCCTCATACAAACCCTCATCAGGATTGTTTTTGAAACTGATAATAATACCTCTCATCCTATGAGCTTTGCTTTTTGAATAATATTTTGATAGGAATTTGGTTGTCAATTCTGTCCAAGTCCTCGGTGCTTCGGCAAAAAAATATCTATACCAGTCGCAAACATTATTAGAGAGAGTTTGTCTAAACAATTGGGTTTTAACCATACCAAGGTTATAGTCATCGAATATAAAGGAACTAATAATATCTTCAAAGAATTGTAAGTGTCCATATGGACTCCCTTCATTGGTTCCTGCAAATTTCTTAGAGTGCAGTAGTTCAAATAATAAAGGGTGGATCTCAATTCCATCCGGATTTATGCTTTTATTTACAGTTATAAAAGCATCCATGGGCGAACCCATATTCCTTACTGCCTCAAGCTGGATTAAATGTTGAGTATTGTCCATTGTTGCGGTCCTGCAACTTAATTAATAAATTAGTACATCGAAAGTAAATAACTAAAAGTAAAGTGACTTATAGCGCTAAGCTCCCCGACAACGATGCCTGAAAATAGCTTGATGACTGTAATTGCACAGACCGTTTTTAGCTAGTTTCGAAATAAAGATATCGATCCCATAGCGAGTAGTAGGCGAAAGACAAAAATGCTTCTAATTAAAACTCAATGAAGTACTTAAGGATTAACTTTAAGATGCAGGAAAAGTAGAGTTGTTTTTGGGTTTTTGGTTGAACGAGGTAATTTAGAGTAAAGTAAAACTTAATGCAGAAAGTAAGAATCGCGTGTGTAAAAGAACTTGGAACTGCAATGGGAAAAAGGCGTTCTCAGGGAGTAGTGGATACACCGCTAGCAATTTAGACTAAGCAATCAAGATTATTATAAGGAATATTCTCGTGATATGTATGTATGTGGTAGGAGCTCCATATATGGACAAATAGGTAACAACCGCTGCTCACATCATCCTTCATAACAACAGCTGACATATAAACAACATCAATCGTATTATCCCGCTATTAAGGGATTTCTCCCGTGGCATGGACATGGCTTTATGAGTTCTCTCCTTGATCCCCCAAGTTAGTATGTAAAGAATGACAACAACTTTATAGTCACAGTAAGTGTTATCATCCTTCCGTCTACCAACAAGTAATCCCCTTCATCGAGTCCCCATAGGAGGCAAATATTAAGGAGGTGCACAACTCCCAACATCAAGATGAAGACAATTAACACATACACATAATGATGTATAACATAATAATCTCTATCTCATCTCAATCATATGCTAGGGTTTCTCCATCTCCCCAAGAACTAGAGATCTACTCAGACATGGAGGCAATCAACATCATGGCAATGGTAATGGAAATAATTATAAATGAATAGTTCTTGTATAAATCCACAACAAGTGTGGAAATTACAACAAGATCTAGATGGGGTGAGATGGGATAGATGGAGATGGTGATGGTGCAGCAGTTGATGATGATGGAGATCGATGCCTTGGCCTCCCAGATCTATGTAGGGCGAAGATGGATCCCTTGGGAAAGTTCCCCCTCCAGATGCCTTTTGTAACAACCTCGGGACCAGGGTTAAACAAACCTCAGGTTAACTACTGAGATAAACTTAACCCCAACCTCAGAGACTCATAGTATATGATTCAGTAGCATTACAGAACACAGAGATACAACATCATAAGTTTAAACTCTTAACAGAGTACGATATTAGATTATTGCAAACCAGGGGTCACAGACCCATCATCACACCAAGCAACAAAAGCAAATTATGTTGTTCTACACAACAAACTTAAAAAAGGGCCTAAGAGGCCATAAACATAAGCGACGTCCAACCCATAGTCCTCAGGATGCTAGGTTACTCTAGCTACTGGCAAAAGACCACATTGGAATCGTGTGCAATACAGCGAGAAAGTACATACTTTGTAAAACATAGGTTCAGAATGAGAGGCTACGCTTGCCTTGTCCTTCAATCGACAGATATGGATCTTCGGTGTCATTGACTTTGGCCTCGTGCTCGGATCCTATCACGAAGAAGCAATACCGGAAAGAAAGGCAACAATCAACATCTCGATCCATGCAATGCACAAGCACATGAATGATATGTCAGATTAAAGTTATCATGGCAACCCTAGGATTAGCATCGATTTAAATGGGTTCGGAGTGCCGAGGGTTTGGCATTCCATCGATCCCATATGCAATTAGGGGGTTCGATGTTCCTATAAACTAGCTAGGGTATATGTTGCTTTAACACTGCATGATTATATTTTAAAAGTGTAGATCTCATTTTTATGAACATTTTGATATATTATTCATATTTTCTGATTGAATATGAATTAGTTATGAATTTTATAAGATTATAACAATTTTTCCTTATTTAAAACATTTCTGAAAATAATAAAGCCTTTATGACGTCAGCCTGATGTCAGTTAACCCTAACCCTAAACTTTTTACACTGCAGGCATGTCTAGCCACAGAGGCTGACTAGTGGGGCCAGGCCTAGGTCAGCTGCCTCGCTGGCGGTCAGTGGTTTGCGGGTCCAAGGCCCACGTCACCGTGACATCAGGGTGACGTCACCACGACGACCACCGTCGGGTGGTCACCGGCGGTGACGGAGGAGAGCGCGCGGGGCTACATGAACGTGTGCGTTTGAATCGGGGATTCGTGGAGAACCTAACCAAGGTGGCATCGCCCTGGATTGGTCACCGGAGGCGTGGCTACGAGAGTGGTCTACGGCGGCGAGTGGCGGCGTGCAACGTAGAGGCAGCATAGGCGATGCCAGGAAGCGAGGAAGAGACAGGGAGAAGCAGGAGATCACCGTGAAACTAACTGTGCAGGCGGCGACGTGAGAGGGAGGCCGGAGAGGAAGCTTGGGCAGCAGCGGATCTCATCGGTGTCAGAGAAGACGACGTTGATGCAGTCGTCTGGAGGTGGCTGGGGTCGATTCGAACAGTGAGGAAGAAGTAGAGGTCGAGGCAGAGCTCGTGGTGTAGTCAGCGAGGCTCGGGGAGGGCAGGAACGACAGCTAGCCGGCGACCATGGCGGCTAGGGTTCGGACACGGGGCGATAACCAGAGAGAGGAAGAGAGGGAGGGATCTGGGGCGAGTGAGAGGATAGGGAGAAGGAGGAGGATGTCTCAGCGGTCTTATCCTCGTCTCCATGTGGACGAATGGGCGGGAATCGCGGTGCGGCGGTCGACAGTAGCGACGACACACAGCTTCTTCTAGCTGGAGAATACGATGGCGGTTTTGCAGAAAACCCCTGGGAAAGCGAAGAAACAACTTGCGGTCCAGACAACTCGTTCCAAGGACTGGGTTTTGCAGGAAAACCCCTAGTTTTTAAAAAACCCTACATCTTTATTATAAAAAAATCCCTTTTAATTGATTTTTAAGTCTTTTTAAGTAGGGAAAAGGCAGGGACCTTTTTGTAAAATACTAGAGCAACCCAAATTTTGAATTTGGGCACATTTTGAAACCATTTGTAAAGAAACTAAGGTTTTTCACTTGCATTTGTTCATACATATAGCTCATATGCATAGATTTTATTGATTTGAACACATGCATGCAATGCTTAAGTACTAATTACAGATATTACAAACTTAGGTTGTTACAGCTCTACCCCCCTTACAAGAATCTCGTCCCGAGATTCCTAGGTTTTAGAAAAGAAGGCAGGGTACTCAGATCAAAGACAATCTTGTCATTCCCAGGTTGCTTCGTCCTTAGAGTGATGAGACCACTAAACCTTCAGGAACTTGCTGTTTTGACGATGAGTCTTGTGCTCGGCTTCATCAAGGATATGGACAGGATACTCTCGATAAGTCAGATCCTCTTGAAGGTCAAGAGTTTGGTGATCAACACCACGAATAGGGTCTTTGAAGCAACGCTTGAGTTGAGACACATGGAAGACGTCATGTACCTCAGGGAAATTTGCAGACAGCTCCAATTGATATGCGAGCTTACCTTGCTCGGAAAGGACACGGAAAGGACCAACATAGCGAGGAGCTAGTTTGCCTTTGATACCAAAGCGATGGACACCCTTTAACGGAGTAACTCGGAGATAAACTTGATCACCAACTTTGTATTCAACATGTTGATGGTGACAATCATGATAACTATTCTAGCGATACTGAGCGGTTTTCAAACAATCTTGTATAATATGAACTTGATCTTCTACTTGCTTGATCATATCCGGTCTAAAGAATTTTCTTTCACCGGTTTCAGACCAATTCAGAGGAGTACGACATGTTCTTCCGTATAAGAACTGAAAAGGAGCCATGTCTATGCTCGACTGATAACTATTGTTGTAGGAGAACTCAGCAAAAGGTAGGCATTTCTCCCAGTTCTTGCCAAAAGATATGACACATGCTCTAAGCATGTCTTCAAGGATTTGATTCACCCTTTCAGTTTTACCACCACTGCTAGGATGATAAGCTGTGATGAAGGATAGACGAGTTCCCATAGCAGTTTGAAAACTGTCCCAAAACCTTGAGGTGAACAAACTTCCGCAATCAGATACTATCTTCTTAGGAACTCCGTGCAGAACGACTATTCGGGAGATATATAGATCAACCAATTGACTAGCAGTAATCCTCTCACGGATAGGTAGGAAGTGAGCAACCTTGGACAAATAATTGACGATTACCAAGATAGCATCATTTCCTTTTTGAGTCTTGGGAAGACCAGTGATAAAATCCATACCAACTTCATCCCATTTCCACTCAGGAATACGGTGTGGTTGAAGGAGACCAACAGGTCTTTGGTGTTCAGCCTTGACGCGACGACAAATGTTACATTCAGCAATAAAATGGGCGATATCTTTCTTCATACCAGACCACCAGAATCTTTGACGAAGATCCCGATACATCTTGGTACCTCTAGGGTGAATGGAGAGAGGTGATTCATGAGCCTCTCAAGAATTAAATCCCTCAATTTTGTTATCTTCGACAATACCAAACGGTTACCAAAGTAGACAATACCTTGATCATCAATAGCGAAACATTTAGCAACTCCCTTAGCAATGCTTTCTTTGATCTCATCAACCTCGGAATCATTCTTTTGAGCAAGCTCGATTTCATCCTCTATAGAATACTTCACCTTAAGAGTAGAAAGGAATCCACGAGGAACAACTTCAAGATTCAGTCGAGAAAATTCCTCATGAAGAGAAGGCTGAGCTTGTTTGATCAACAGATTGTTGCAGTAAGACTTCCGACATAGCGCATCAGCAACGACATTGGTTTTGTCGGGTTGATAGTTGAGACCCAAATCATAATCTTTGATGAGTTCCAACCATCTTCTTTGCCTGAGATTCAGACCAGGTTGTGTAAAAAGATACTTCAGACTCCGATGATCCGAGTATAACTCACAACGACTACCGATAAGGTAATGTCGTCATTGCTTAAGAGAATGAACAACAGCTGCAAGCTCGAGATCATAAGTTGCATAGTTATTCTCATGCAGTTTCAGCTGTCGAGAGGCATAGGCCACCACATGACCATCTTGCATCAACACACATCCAAGACCTTGGTGCGAGGCATCACAGAAGATAACAAAGTCTTTGTTGGTGTCTGGAAGAAGTAGCACCGGAGCAGTAGTTAGCTTGGTTTTCAAAACCTGGAAGCTTTCTTCAGCCTTGTCAGACCATTCAAACTTCTTATCTTTCTTAAGAAGATCAGTCATTGGCTTAGCAATCTTGGAAAAGTTCTCAATAAATCGACGGTAATAACCCGCCAACCCGAGAAAACTTTGAACATCCTTAACGAATTTGGGGGATTCCCAATCGAGAATAGATTGAACATTGCTCGGAATAACGGCAACCCCTTCGGAAGAAACAACATGACCAAGGAATATAAGTTCTTGTAACCAAAACTCACATTTGGAGAACTTGGCATAGAGACAATGTTCTCAAAGCTTTGTCAACACCAAGCGCAGATGTTCAGCGTGTTCTTCTTCAGTCTTTGAATAGACCAGAATATTGTCGATGTAGACCACAACAAACTTATCGAGATACTCCATGAAGACAGAGTTCATGAGCCGCATAAAAGTGGACGGAGCATTGGTAAGACCAAAGGACATGACGGTGTACTCATAAAGACCATAACGAGTGGTGAAAGTAGTCTTTGGAATGTCTTCCTTTCGGATCTTGATTTGATGATACCCTGACCTTAAATCCATCTTGGAAAATACGGTGGCACCACTTAACTGATAAAAAAGATCATTGATCCTAGGGAGAGGATACTTGTTCTTAATAGTCACAGCATTAAGAGGGTGATAATCCACAACCAAACGTGGTATATTGGTATCCCGCTTCTTAACAAAGATGGTAGGACATCCCCAAGAAGATGTGCTAGGCTGAATGTACCCTTTTATCTCCAACTCCTCTATTTGCTTCTTCAACTCCACTAGCTCATGAGGAGGCATACGGTAGGGTCTCTTGGAAACAGGTGCATTTCCAGGAACCAACTCTATGACAAACTCCACACTTCGATTAGGTGGCATGCCAGACAACTCTTTAGGAAAGACATCCAGGAATTCACATACCACGGAAACATCTTGAATCTATAATGGAGGTTGAACTTCAAGAGCATACAACTCCGCTTGAGGAATAGAAACAGCGGAAGGAGACAGTGACCCTATAATCCAATATGTGACTATTATGCCAGCAGGACTTGTCAGAGTCACAAACTTGGTTGCACAGTCAATGACCGCTTGATATTGAGACAACCAGTCCATGCCCAAAATGACGTCAATATCAATTGACTTGAGGGAAATAAGAGAAGTGGGGAACAACTGGGAGGCAACATTGATTAGGTTCCCATGACTAACCATGGTGGTTTTCCATCTATGACCAGGAGAATGAACCATCAAAGGTTTAGACAACCCCTCAAAACTTATCCCATGCATTTCAGCAAAAACTTGTGACATGAATGAATGCGATGCTCCAGAATCAAACAAAACTTTAGATGGAATGTGGTTGATACGAAGCGTACCCATAACGGTGCTTGGATCTTTCTGAGCTTCTTCAGAAGAGATATGGGTCATACGACCACTTCCCACTGCTTGGGGCTTGGCATACTTGTTTGGTGGTGGAGCAACCTAGGTAGTAACCTTTTGAGGACACTCCCTTGCAAAATGACCGGGCTGGTGACAAGTGAAGCAAGTACGTTCTCCTGAAGTACTAACATTATGACGATAGTTTGACCCATCGGCATTGCTTGGAGGAACATTCAGGCGAGGAGCATATCTACAAGACCTCTAGGTGTAAGGAGCACGTGGCACATCGCTGTATGGAACAAAGACTCGACGCTTCTTGTTGCCAGAGGAAGACGCACGAGAGTTCCGTTCTTCACGCTTCTGGGAAACCTCCATTTCCTTTCTTCCATGCTCCAGGGTAAGAGCCTGGTTGTGCAGTTCCTGGAAAGTTCTGAACTTGAAAGGTAGCAACTCATAGCGAACTGTAGGACTAAGTCCCTTACGGAACAACTCTTGCTTATCTTCATCATTGGTCACATCCCTGGGTGCATAACGAGACAAGCGAGTGAACTCACGCCCATATGCTTCGATATCCATACACCCCTGAGTCAGATCCAAAAACTCCCTCCTTTTGAGATCCATGACGGGCTTAGGAATATGGGAGGCACGAAATGTTGCAACGAACTCCTCCCAGGTGACAACATGTCCTTAAGCTTGCATACCTAGATACCCATCCCACCAAACACCGGCCTCACCTTCTAGCTGATAGGTGGCGAAGCTGACACGGTCATTCTGACGAACACGTAGAGCACTGAAATTGCATTCAATTGTGCGGAGCCAATCATAAGCATCAAGGGGTTCTTTGGGGTGGGTGAAAATTGGGAGAAAGAGCGGATGGAATCCCCAAGTGTGACACAGTCATCGGGGCAACGTTCAGTGTTCTGAGCTACACGCTCGAGAAGGCGTTCATTCCTCAGATGGTTGGTATCAATATTATTGAGAACCTCAGCCATTGTGGGAGGTGGCGGGAGTTTCTCATCAGCATTGTTGTGGCCTTGACAACCAACAGAACCACGAGTACCGGAAGACATCCTGAGGAGAAAACAGAACCCGTGAGATTGGATAACCAAGAGAAGTACATCAAAAGATGACTTGAACCACAACGAACGGTCACGGTGGAAACAACCATATGGATTGAGGTCACATCATAACACCAAGTATGGCAGTAGAACAAGCATACTAAACATATACACTACCAACTTAAATAGAAACCATAACAATGGATTGCAAACATGGCATGATACCAACAAACCATAGGAGAGGAAAGAAGTGGAATTCCAAACACCCTTAGCACGGTTAAGAACAATGCTTCAGATGCCCGAATACATCTTGGAAACTCTGAGCTTTGCAACCGGATACGGAGTACTTGGAAAAACAACCCCGGAACCGTGATCCTAAAAGTTTGGAATGTAAGGTAAGAAATGAAAACCTTTTCAAACCAAATAGGGTAAGAGAACTCAAGCATTAGAATCATACCAGGAAAGGAGAAAAAGAATCCTAGTTATAGTTTTTACAAATAATTTTCAACTTTCAAATAGTTTTGTCAACTTCTAGACTCAACATCGACCAATACTAGGGTTTCCTACAGGTAGTCCTGCTCTGATACCAAAACCTGTAACACCCTCAGGACCAGGGTTAAACAAACCTAGGGTTAATGTCCGAGATAAACTTAACGCCAACCTCAGAGACTCACAGTATATGATTCGGTAGCATTAGAAAACAAAGATAAACAACAACATAAGTTTAAACTCTTAACAGAGTATGATATAAGATTATTACAAACTAGGGGTCACAGACCCATCATCACACCAAGCAACGAAAGCAAATTATATTGTTCTACACAACAAACTTAACAAAGGGCCTATGAGGCCATAAACATAAGCGACATCCAACCCATAGTCCTCAAGCTGCTACCTAGGACCCCCAACTACTCGTAGATGTCAACATAGAAGCCTTCAGCTGCAATTAGATCATCTGTAGAAAACAACAACTGCGCAAGGCTGGGTACGAGAAAGTACTCCGCAAGACTTAGATAACCTAGTATCTACATGCTCTGGCTAGAAAAGATTTCTCTGGATTTTCTTTGCATAAAGCCAACTTTATTTGTAAACAAGAGAGAGTACATGCTCGACTATAGAAAGTACTTTTGAAATGGGGTAAGAGAGCGACGACTCCATCTTGAACATCCGAACTTGTTAACCAAGAACATCTGAACTCCTCATCTAGGATCACCCCCTCGAACCCTCGAGGAAGCATCCTTAAGCACACATGAAACATCAAGTTTTATATTTAGTTATCATTCTCTATGATCATCACATCCGTTCCCAAGGTATTCATAACCGTGAACACGGCTTTTCGAAAAGATTTAACCCTGCAGGGGTGTACAACTTTACCCACACGTACCAACCGACTCTTAGTGCCAAATTATTAGCCCTCTTCCTTGGAAGGTCGGGAGAGGGTGGTTGACCACGACCTTTACCTTCCTTTCTCCGAGACCATGAGTCACGCCCAAAGGAGGGTTCCACCATAACGGGTCAAGTCTCGAAGCCGGTCCCTAGAGATGTGGGCGGGGTTGGTTTACCAGAGGAACCTCCTCCCCAACCCCAGCCACGCGTGCCTACCTGTTATGATGCACCTCCTTCTCCTCCTCTTTTGAAAACATTTTCAATGCGTATGCCAAATGGAAAACCCGAACTAGGTGACTCATGGAATCTACTAGGCAAGTTAGTCAGTCGATGGGTTTTCTAGGCCCCGTGTGGCTGTACGCTCGTCTTGGTTCAAGATGCAAGAACTCGGTTCCTAGTGGTGGCGAGCATAGGACTACAAAAACCACACCCAACGTGGCCTCCCATACAAGCCTTAGCATGTTTATCTGTCACCTTCGATCATGTCTCCATCTCCTACCTTTCTAGAATTCTGTGGCATCTCCGACTCATCATCATCGAGATGGATCAGACATAATTACTAAGCATGCCTAGGCTTGACGGTTGAAATAGCTCTAGAAACACTCACATGCCAGTCCTAGGTATGCTAGGAGTAGTGGATCAGGTGTATAAGGGTACAACAAGGAAACTATGCAGCAAATAGGTTACTCTAGCTACTGGCAAAACACCACATTGGAATTGTGTGCAATATAGCGAGAAAGTAGATAATTTGTAAAACATAGGTTCAGAATGAGAGGCTATGCTTGCCTTGTCCTTTAATAGACAAATATTGATCTTCGGTGTCGTTAACTTCAACCTCATGCTCGGATCCTATCGCGAATAAGCAATACCAGAAAGAAAGGCAACAATCAACATCACGATCCATGCAATACGCAAGCACATGAATGATATGTTGGATTAAAGTTGTCATGGCAACCCTAGGATTAGCATCGATTTAAATGGGTCCAGAGTGCCGAGGGTTTGTCATTCCATCGATCCCATGTGCAATTAGGGGGTTCGATGTTCCTCTAAACTAGCTAGGGTTTAGGTTGCTTTAATAATGCATGCTTATATTTTAGAAGTGTAGATCTCATTTTTATGAACATTTTGATATATTATTCATATTATTCTGATTAAATATGAATTAGTTATGAATTTTATAAGATTTTAACAATTTTGCCCTATTTAAAACGTTTCTGAAAATAATAAAGCCTTTATGACGTCAGCCTGACGTCAGTTAACCCTAACCCTAAACTTTTTACACTGCAGGCGTGTCTAGCCGTAGAGGCTGTCTAGTAGGGCCAGGGCCAGGTCAGCTGCCTCGCTGGCGGTCAGTGGGTCCAAGGCCCACGTCATCGTGACATTAGGGTGACGTCACCACGACGGCCACCGTCGGGTGGTCACCGGCGGCGACGGACGAGAGCGCACGGGGCTACGCAAACGTGTGTGTTCGAACTGGGGCTTCGTGGCGAACCTAACCAGTGTGGCACCGCCCTGGATTGGTCACCCGAGGCGTGGCTCGGACAGGGGTCTGCAGCAGCGAGCAGCAGCACGCAACGCAGAGGCAGCACATGCGATGCCAGGAAGCGAGGAAGAGACGGGAAGAAGCGGGATCTCACTGTGAAACTAACTGTGCAGCCGGCGAGGCGAGAGGGATGCCGGAGAGGAAGCTAGGGAAGCGATGGATCTCGTCGTTGTCGGAGAATACGGCGTCGATGCGGCCATCTGGAGGCGGCTGGGGTCGATTCGAACGGCGAGGAAGAAGCAAAGGTCGAGGCGGAGCTCATGGTGCGGTCAGCGAGGCTCGGGGAGGGCAGGAACGACAGCTAGCTGATGGCCATGGCGGCTAGGGTTCGGGCGTGTGACGAGAACTAGAGAGAGGAAGAGAGGGTGGGATCTAGGGCGAGTGAGAGGATAAGGAGAAGGAGGAGCACATCTCGGTGGTCTTATCCTCATCTCCACGTCGACGAATGGGCGGGAATCGCGGCGTGGCGGTCGATGGTGGCGGTGGCATGCAGCTGCTTCCAAATAGAGAAGACGATGGCGGTTTTGCAGGAACCCCCTGGGAAAGCAAAGAAACAACCCGCGGTCCAGACAGCTCGTTCCAGGGACTGGGTTTTGCAGGAAAACCCCTGAGTTTTAATAAAACCTGCATGTTTATTATAAAAAGCCCTTTTAATTGATTTTTAAGTCTTTTTAAGTAGGGAAAAGGTAGGGACCTTTTTGTAAAATACTAGAGCAACCCAAAAATTTGAATTTGGGCACATTTTGAAACCATTTGTAAAGAAACTAAGGTTTTTCACTTGCATTTGTTCATACATATAGCTCATATGCATAGATTTTATTGATTTGAACACATGCATGCAATGCTTAAGTACTAATTACAGATATTACAAACTTGGGTTGTTACACCTTCTAGAGGTGAGGTTTCGGTGATTTCTGGGTGTTCTATATGTCGTCTCTCTGATCCAGTTGCACGGGTGAAACTATTTTAGGAGGCGGAGGCAGCGCCAACTATACGACCGAAAAATTTATTCCCACCGTATAGTTGGTCGTTAAACCGTCTGCCTCCTTCATTTTCTTTAGGTTTTCTTCTGGTATTATTAATATTTCCCAAATAACCGTTTTATGTTGTTTTGGCTCCTTTTCTCCTCAGTATAACTGATCCAAAAATTGTGTCCATTGTATCCATCATTTGACCTAATCCTGGTGAAAACATACATAAAACATGCGTGCGAACGCCGTAAAATACCAAGATCCTACATCTACAATGCAAAATAATAATATAAAACATGATGCAAATATGCACTCATCAGCAAGTTTCAGTGATCATCAAGATCATATTTCTATGGTGGAGCTTTAAAAGGTTTTTGAAGCCCTTGAAGATCCAGATTGGGTCATTGCTATGCATGAAGAACTAAATAATTTCGAGTGCAACAAGGTCTAGAAATTAGTAGAGAAGCCCAAAGATTGCCTCAATGTTATCGGCACCAAGTGGATTTCCAAGAACAACCAAGACGAGAATGGAATTATTGTAAGAAACAAGGCAAGATTGGTAGCACAAGGTCTCTCTCAAGCGGAAGGCATTGACTTTGGTGAAACTTATGCTCCTGTGGCTCGCCTTGAGTCTATCTGTATCCTTCTTGCTTATGCAGCTCATCATAACTTTAAATTACAATAAATGGATGTTAAGAGTGCTTTTCTTAATGGTCCTCTAAATGAGTTAGTTTATGTAAAGGAACCCCCGGGTTTCGAGGACCCCAACTTCCCGGACCATGTCTACAAACTCGATAAGGCGCTCTATGGCCTTAAACAAGCCCCATGTGCGTGGTATGAGCATCTTAAAGAGATTTTGTTAGACCATGGCTTCGAGGTTGGGAAGATCGATCCCACTCTTCTTACTAAGAAGGTTAAGGAGGAGCTCTTCGTATGCCAACTATGTGTAGACGACATTGTCTTTGGCTCTATTAATAAAGCTTTCAGTGATGAATTTTCAAAGCTTATGGCTGACAGGTTTGATATGTCTATGATGGGGGAGTTATAGTTCTTTCTTGGATTCGAAATCAAACAACTTAGAGAAGGAACCTTCATCAATCAAGAAAAATACATCCAAGACATGCTCAAGATGTTCAAGATGACGGATCTTAATGGCATTGCTACATCGATGCAAACTAAATGCCATCTTGAACTCAATCCCAATAGTAAAGACGTGGACCAAAAGGTATATCGGTCCATGATTGGCTCTCTCCTCTACCTCTGCGCATCTAGACCCGATATTGTGTTGAGTATAGGTGTGTGTGCAAGGTATCAAGCGACTCCTAAAGAAAGCCACTTGGTGGCGGTCAAGAGAATCTTCCGATATTTGGTTCATTCCCCTAATTTTGGTTTATGGTATCCCAAGGGCTCCAATTTCCCTCTATGTGGTTATACAGATTCTGATTGGGCTGGTAACAAGGATAATAGGAAGTCCATTCTGGATCTTGTCTTTCTTGGGAAGATCTTTGGTATGTTGGTCTTCGAAGAAACAAAATTGTATATCTATATCCACCACCGAAGCTGAGTATGTGGTTGCTGCTAGTGCATGCACTCGACTCTTATGGATGAGGCAAACTTTAAAGGAATATGGTGTCAATTGTGACAAAGTGCTTCTTTTGTGTGATAATGAGAGTGCTATCAAAATTTCTTATAATCCGGTGCAGCATACAAGGACAAAGCATATTGAGATTCGCAGTCACTTCATTTGGGATCATGTTGCTCGTGGTGATATTGATCTATCATTTGTGAGCACGAAGAACCAACTTGCTGATATTTTCACGAAGCCACTTGATGAAGCAAGGTTTTGTTATTTGAGGAATGAGCTAAATATCGTGTATTGAAGGAGCTTGTCTTGATTACTTATGCATACCCACTTACATCACTTCCTCTATTTGATTTAGGTGTGGGCATAGACAAGGGGGAGTATGGTCCTAATCTATCATATTTTGTATAGATGTTGTTGGTTGTTGGTAGAACTTGGTCTAGAAGTTGCCTTGTGTTTCATATTCATGCTAGAAATCATAGACTAGCAATACCTGTGCCCGATCTACATTGATACTTTTGATCTGGGGCAGTTCTAAAAAAATTCGCCAGGGCCAGATTATCTGCCCCAGGCAGACCAGATTATCCGGCCTGGAAGGTTTGCCACTGGTTCAGGATTTCCCAGATTCTAGCATCATGTAGTTTTGGGCTATGGATTGTTTTTCTATTGTTTATGCATTCCTCCTAGACTTGTGGGTGTGCTTATCTACTTGTTATCCATCTTATGCGTGCCATAGGTGGTTCTCGTGTTACTCCAACATACAAGCGCCATCCTCGTGCTCGCTATTTCAGGCCCGATAGTGAAGGATGTCTTGTTGACGAGGTTGAGTTGCGCAGACGCTCGAGAGAGGCTAAAAGAATGGCTAAACGTGCAAGGAAGGAAAAGGCCACTCGGGCAAGTTCCAAGAGGAAGGATAAGCAAACCAGGGTCAACTATAAGCAGATGGACAGTATTGCTTATGCTTCTATTTGTCACTGTGATCTGTATGATGAGGTTGATCGTCATGAAGATCTTGGAGATTCCCGTTTTTGGTGTACTAATCACAATTTCATCTTTGAGGACGTCTATTCCTCTCTGAAGATTCGTCCTATGCGTCCCATGGTTTTGTCTGATGCTAAGGAGAAGCCCCAAATTGTTGATGCTTTGGCTGTGGCTGAATGGATGGGGTTGCACCATCTCATGTCTCTCTAGTGCAACTATGACCCCACAGCGGTGAAGCAATTCTTCTCCACTCTTGTGATTTGTGGAGATCGCATTATTTCTCCCATCAAGCCAAACAAGGATACATTGCTCTCTCCCTGATGTGGTCCCAATGGTGCTATGGGCAAGTTTGCAAGTCTCCTGCCTCTCTAAGCTCAGCTAGTCAGTGTCTTTCGTGACTCCATTACACCTAGTGGGGGCAACAATGATATCATCCAGGGCCACCTTGTTTAGTTACTTGCTTCTGCTCATGAATGTGCCACTGCTGAATATCCTAATGTTGGTTACCGGCTGGATGTGATGGACTTTATTTATCATGAGATGACTGATGCCATGTTCAACAGGCTCTCCATTCCTTATGCTCCGTACATCATGTTGCTAATCAAGCATATGGTTCCTCTTGAGAACTTCAACTATGATGGTGAGCATAAAGTGAAGAACATTTACAACAAGTCGAGGAAAACCTCCCATCCCTCTTTAGCTCCAAAGGGCTTCATGAGTGATGCTCGTTCTAGTGGGCGAAGGCCCCCTGTACCGTTGATACATTGCAAATGTATCTATAATTTTTGATGTTCCATGCTTGGTTTTATTCACTTTCTTGTGTTTTGTTCCAACTTTGGAGTACTTTTCATATGATTTCTTGGACTAACCTATTAACAAGAGCCACAGTGCCAGTTGCCTGTTTTCTGCTGTTTTTGGTTCCAGGAAAGTCAAAAAATGAATATTCTCAGAATTGGACGGGACAAAAGCCAAAGTGCCTATTTTTTCGGAAGGGATCAAGTGCCAGAATACGAGACGGAGATAGACCAGGGAGCCACCACACCACCTGGCCCGCGCCAGGGGGTGGTGTGGCCGCTCCCGGCACCCCCTCGGCCTCTCCTTCTGCCTATATATTACCCTCGGGACGAAAACCCTAAGTACCCGGTCAAAAATCCACGAAAGAGTCTGTAGCCGCCGTCATCTCCATCCCTAGATCGGGAGGGATCTGAAGCTCTTCCCAGCACCCTGCCAGAGAGGGGAATTCACCCTGGAGGCCTTCTTCATCACCATGCAAGCCTCCGGTGTGATGCGTGAGTAGTTCATCCTTGGACTACGGATCCATGTAGTAGCTAGATGGATGGTTCTCCTCCTTTGTGCTTTCATGTTTAGATCTTGTGAGCTCCGTTCATGATCAAGATCATCTATTTATAATTCATACATGTTGTGTTTGCGAGGATCCGATGGATATTGAGATGCTATTTCAGATTGATTATTGATTCTATCATGTCTTTGTTATTTGTGATCTTGCATGCTTTCCTTTGTTAGTAGCTATCTTGGCCAAGTAGATGCTAGCAACTCCAAGAGTTAGTATTTATGCTCGATAGTGGGTTCATGCCTCTGGTAATCTAGGGAAGTGACAGAAATCTCTAAGGTACTAGATGTGTTGTTGCTACTAGGGAGAAAACAACAATCCTTTGTTCATAGAACAATCGTATTGTTTACTTTACACGCAGTTCGTAAAGCAATAATATGTTGCTTGCAACTTAATACTGGAGGGGGTTCGGATGATAACCTGAAGGTGGATTATTAGTCATAGATGCAGTTGGATGGCGGTCTATGTATTATGTTGTAATGCCCAATCAAGTCTCAAAGGAGTCAAGATGATTAGTATATGCATGTATTGCTTTCTCGATGTTTGTCAATTGCCCCGCTATAATTTGTTCACCCAGCATGTTATCTATCTAAAGAGAGCCACATCTAGTGAACTATGGATCCCGGTCCTTTTTCTTTACATACAATCTACAACTGTTTACTTCTTTGTGTTACTTTCTGCAAACTTTTACTTCTTTCCATTCGATATGTTTAATCCTTTGTTTTCTGCAAAACACGGTGAGATTGACAACCTCATCGCAAGTTGGGGATAAAGTTCTATGGTTGTGTTGTGCAGGTCTCCACGTTGCTACTAGCACCGGTAGTGCGCTCTGCCAAAGCTCAGCTAGTAACACCTTTGGGGTGTTTCCTTGCTCCTACTGGTTCGATTAAACCTTGGTTTCATAACTGAGGGAAACTTGCTGCTGTGCTCACCATACCTTCCTCTTGGGGTTCCAAACAAGCTCTACATCAACACCGCCATCAAGAATTTTTCTGGGCACCGTGCATTGAGCCATCAAGCATTTTTCTGGCGCCGTTGCCGGGGAGTCAAGGACACCTTCACAAGGGGAGTCCCTCATAACCAATCTCTTTACTTCGTTATTTTTTTTTTGCTTAGTTTCTTTTTGCTTTGTTTGCTTGTTTTGTTATTCAAAAACACAAAAAAAATTAGTTTTACTAGTTTGCTTTCTTATTTCAAAAACACAAAAAAATAGTTCCTACTATAGTTGTTATTTTCGTTGGTTTGTTATTGTTTTGCTTTATCATGCTTTCTATGAATGGATGGTTTCTTTGAAAATGAATCTTATTGGCAAGGTGGGTTCACGGAAGAACAAAAATATTATTATAAGGAACACCGCTTGTCACAAAAAGGGAAACTCTTATGGGAACAAATTGATAAATTGAATACCATTGCTAGAAACGTGTGCTCTACTTATGATGTTACTTATTGCTTTGATAATCTTGTTGCTGTAGGAGGTATAAACACCTCCCTTTTCAATGTGAGTATAATGATAATGTTACCATATCTTATGATGTTATAGGGAATTATGACTTTTATGATGTGGAACAAATTGAAGAATTTATTGCTTGGAAGGGTGCATTTGAACTTGCTTATTTTCTTGAAAATACTGATGATGCACCCTATAAATATGAGGTTTATGATATACTAAAAATTTTCTTTGATAATTACAAGGTAGAAAATGGCTATATTCTTGAATATCTTAATAGATGCTCTCCACCAATGGAAGAGACTAATGCCTTGCATGAGCCTATGGAAGAAGAAATTGTTGAAACTGGAAGCTCATTGGATGAAAAAGAGGAGGAGAGTGATGATCAAGAGGAAGAATGGATCTACCCATCCCTACCTTCTAATGAGAGTAACTCTTTACCCCTTACATTATTTGATTGTCCCCCATGCTTACCAAAGGAGGACGAATGTCATGTTCCTGCGGATTCTTTTGAAAATGTTTATAATAAAGCTCTAGTGTTTGTAGATCATGAAAATCATGCTTTATGTGATAGTTATATTGTTGAGTTTATTCATGAGGCTACTAAAAATTATTATGAGAGAGCAAAATATGGTTGTAGAAGTTTTCATGGTACTAAAACACCTCTCTATGTGCTAAAAGTTTTGAAGTTACTTTTGTTTTATCTTCCTATGCCTGTCACTTTGTTCCTTGTGCATTTATTTGCATACAAGATTCCTATGCATAGGAAGTGGGTTAGACTTAAATGTGTTTTGAATTTGCTTCTTGGTGCTCTCTTTTACTTCAATTCATATTTCTTATGTGAGCATCTTCTCAAACTATCATGCCTAACTTAAAGGCGTTAAAGAAAAGTACTTATTCGGAGATAACCCAAAAGTTTTAGTTGAGTCTTGGAAGTTATTACTTCAGTAATAACCTCTCCTTATCCTTTTTATTTGCTTTTTGTGCCAAGAGTAACCTCTAATGAGAGAGAAGTAATGATTGGGAAAGTTGTTGTCCCGAAACAGATTTCTGTGAGAGTTAGATCATTCTGCTGTGGTATGGACTACACCCTCACGATTTCCGAGGCATGCCTCTCTGAGGCCCCTCCCACCGGCTCTCGTCGGCGCCACTCTGG
The DNA here is from genome assembly GCA_916181665.1 of Avena sativa. Taxonomy (NCBI): domain Eukaryota; kingdom Viridiplantae; phylum Streptophyta; class Magnoliopsida; order Poales; family Poaceae; genus Avena; species Avena sativa. The sequence continues at coordinate 532,085,885 of OV702292.1, read as the reverse complement.
CGTCGTCGCACACCAAATCATGGGCTCCTCTTCACTTGATTCTTCTGGTGGTGATTGGAAAATCACCTATTCTGGGAGTTCCACCGATGGTAAGTTCCTTGTTGGATCTCTGGTTCTCTCGGCTAATCGCTGGCTGGTCATTCTCAATGCTAACGGTTCTCCACTTGAGGGTAGAAGCATGGAAAATGGGGAGGTACTCATGATTGGTTCTGTGGTGAGGTTCTCCTCTCATCTTGCAAGAATCAATGATATTTTGACACCATCTGCTGGTTTTCTTGGGACTCCTCATGTTCTTGATAATAAGGGTGAAGATTTGAAACTTATGTGGCACGTTACTTGCACTTCCTTGCAATCTGATGATTTGGACAAAGCACCTGGTTTTTTGGTCCTCTATTCTCTTGCTAAGCAGATTGTATTGCTAAATCATGACAAGGTTGTAGTTGATGCTAGATTCCTTCTTCAAAATGAGAAAATCTCTCCTGGTGTGACTTTGGACCTTGTCACCAAAAGGGTGGTGGTGGGTGCTCAAATTGTTGATGTGCCTCTTGCATCAGCAGCCAAGCACAACAATTGCACTTCACTGGATTTCTCTAAAGGGAAGATTTTTGAGACAAATATGTTCAAGAAATTTGGTCATCACATCAATTTCTCTGGAGGATTTCGCAGAAGGCCTTTCTTCCTTGTTGGATCATTTGGTCATGCAAATTTTAAGATTGATGTTCATACTATTGGGATTGTTCTTCAAGCATGTTTTGGGGGACAGGCATCAAAATTTCAAGTCAAGATCCTCTAAGATAGAACCTTTGGGTTCTCTGTTGCATCGAGAGCTGTGGGTTTTGAAATTTATAATTCTGGCTCTTTCTTAGATGAATCATTTATCTTGAAGATCAACCTTTGGGGTGATGGAGGTCCAAATTGGAAATTTGAAGAGAAAGAATACTACAAAGATTTGGACAAAGATTGGACTTTTGTTTCATACAAAAAGAAAAATAAGGCATCTGTTTTTGATCGTAATGGTTCGCCGACGTCATCGATCCCATGCAGTAACGGTCAAATAAAAGGTGACATTAAACGTGTAGTATCGGGCACATCATTTGCGGAAATTGTGATTAATGGTCAAGTTATTGAGGGTGCGAAATCACCTACAGTCAACAAATCAGCCACAATTAATTTGGCTGGTCTTTTGCCATTTTTGAAATTTCCTACTTTCCCTACTTGTCCATGGCCCGACAAATCTTACCTGAACTGGTTCAAGGCCCATGTCATGCCGCAAGTTTCACGGCCCAGGGTGTACGATTGTCTTAAAGATTTTGCTCTTGACCAAAAAAAAAAGTATTCGCCCGAACCCCTGCCTCCTCAACTCCCACGCCTACGAAAACCCCAACCTCCTTGCTCTGCTTGTCGTCGGCGACAACCACCGAAGCAATGGCAAACATTCCACTCGACCCACAAACTTTCCTACCCCATGGCTTCGAGATTATGCAGGTGGCTGGCCGGAATCAGGTCAAGAGGGTGGTGGTTCCTCGTCGTCCAAGGGCACAAGAACAGTATGCCATTGCGCACATCCACCCCCTTCCCCCTGGTCCAGTTCCTTTTGATAATATCTATGATGTGTTTCAAGATTTCTTTTTCAATGAAGCTCGTGTTGAGTTTCGTGATATTCAAGATTGCCCATTTGGCTCTGCATATGTTTAATTTGCAAATGTCAGTGACCGTGACCGGTTAATTGCTGCGGGACCTATCCCCTTCCAGGATGTTGCTATCTCTTTTGTTAGACACAATGAGGGTATTAACTGGCGTAGGACTCAATTTAACAATGAATGTTGGGTTATGCTCCTGGGTCCTCCACTTGATCACTGGCATACTGAGGACCTGAATGCAGTATTCTCTGATATTGGTAAAGTGCTGCTCTGGGAAAGGGACCCTGAGCATAAAGGAAGAATCATTGCTAAACTCAGAGTCACTGACCTTTTGGATGTTCCTAAAAGTGTCAGATTCACCATTGGAGACCTTGTGGATACATAATCATGGACTTTCTCTGTTGAAATTTTAAACAGCAATCTCCTAGGAGGGGGCCCACCTGATGAGGACCCACTACCTGATGATGGTGCTGACCCTCACCCCCTGCCTATGGTGGGACCCATTTTTGGCCCCCCTCCACCACCATCTCCTCCACAACCAGAAGGGGACATTGGTGGATGGGACCAATGGGTTGAGCCTGCACCTCAGCAAAATAATGCTGGCTGGGGAAACTAGAATGTTGTCCAAGGACCTATGTTTGCTGAAGGTGTTGACATGCCTATTGATAACCTGAATTTGTCACCTCAGGAGGCTGACAATGCTGTTACTGGATATGTTCCTGTGGCCAATATTTCTTCTGACAGTGATAAGGCATCTGTCCATGGTGCTGAGGACATTGAAGTGGAGCAATTAATTGCTAATGATAACCAGGATATGGGCATGGGAGATGGAGTGCTTAATATTCTGCAAAATTACCAGGATGATGAGGAGGACAACCACCATGCTAATGAGGATTATGTGCAAGATGACTGGATGATGGAGGACACAAACCTTCTTTCCCCCAATGAGGCACATCTGCAAATTGGAATGGCCATCACTCCATTTGTCAATTCCTCTGAATTGCTATCTACTAGACAGTCATTCTCAAAGCAAGGCCTGGAACTATGGGACAGATTCTTTGCTCCACACATTAATCCCTCACCTAGCAAAGGCAAACTGCAATGTGACATCCCTGTAAGTTGGTTTAACTTTATCACCCTCATGCTCATCACTCCTGAAAAATTCAGTTGGGCTAGACACTTTCTTACCTCTCCCCTTTGGGATATTATTAAGGAGCCAATTGTAGAAGAAACTACTTTCACTTTCATTATCCCTGATGAATGTGTTGGACAGATCCCTCCTCACTGCCTGAATGAATCCCCACCAAATATGATGGTGCCAAATGCTCCTGCAAAGAGGAGGAGGGGTAAAGAACCAATGGTGGACTCTGAGGTGAGAAGGAGCCCCAGAATTGTGGAACTTAATGGGGGGGGGGTTTAAAAGCCATGTGAATTGTTCTGGTCATAATTGTCTCTCTTGCAATCCTGCACCACCTTGTCTCAGTAATAAAGTTGTTAAGAACCTTGCTGATTCATTTTGCAAGGTTAAGGAGGGAGAGCTTGAGAAAAGGTTGCTGAAGAAGAGCAAGATCAATGATTTGATCATCAAGCCTCCTGGAAAACCTGGACCAAAGAAGACTGGTTCTGAATCAAACCTTCCAAGCAAGAAGAAGGGTGGTCATGCTGATTCTTGTGGACAGCAAGCCAATAAGAAAGCACCTAAATAATGTTGTTAATGTCGGCAAAATACTATCCTTTTGTGTCTGGATTATTTACCTTTGGTGTCTGTTCTGAGCTGTTACAGACCTATATGCTGTTATGCATGTTTATGAACTATGTTCCCTATGATATGTTCAATCTTGTTTGTGTGACTACAAACCTTGTGTCACCACGTTACTCACCCAACATGTTTATCAATGAGTAACAACAGAAATTGGAAGATTCTGAACTGGAACCTCAGAGGAATTAACTCTAAAAAAATGGTTGGCATTAAAAAGCAAAATCATGGAATCTGAATGTGATATCATTTGTCTCCAAGAAACTAAGAGAGAAAATTTTGATATCAATTATTTAAGGAAATTCTGTCCAAATAAGTTTGACTGTTTTGACTTCTTACCCTCATTTGGTGCTTCTGGAGGGATCATCATCATTTGGTGCAGTTCATTATTTAATGGCATCAGAGCCTTCCAAAATGAATTCTCCACTTCTGTCACTTTCACTTCACAATTATCCAATGACTCTTGGACTCTTAAAAATATATATGGTCCATGTCAAGCTGATAGGAAAATTGATTTTTTGGACTGGTTTTCAAACATCACTATGCCTGATAATATTGACTGGATTGTCTTAGGGGATTTTAATCTTATCAGAAGTCTTACTGATAGAAATAAAAGTGGGGGAGATGTTAATGAAACTATGCTTTTCAATGATGCTATCAGTAACCTGGGACTTATTGAGCTGCCACTGAAAGGTAGGAAATTCACCTGGAGCAACATGCAAAAAGATCCACTTCTGGAAAGACTTGATTGGTTCTTTACTTCTAGCTCATGGACAACCAAATACCCTTACACTTTGGTTACACCCTTATCCAAGCCCACTTCTGATCACCTTCCTTGTGTCATCTCTATTGGAACTAACATTCCCAAGGCACAAATATTTAGGTTTGAGAATTACTGGCTTCACCATTCTGATTTTAAGATGATTGTGCAAAATGCCTGGAATATACCGGTGAATTATCAGGACTTGGCAAAAAGAATATGTGCCAAGTTGAAAAATGTGAGGAGAGGCATCAAGATTTGGGCCAAGCAGTTACCATGCTTAAGGGACCAAATTGCTAAGGTGAATAACACCATTGACCTGCTTGATCTACTTGAAGAATCTAGAACATTAACCATCAATGAATGGCACCTCGGAGATATCCTGAAATCCCATATTATCTCACTTCTCCAGAACCAAAACACCTATTGGAAACAAAGAGGAAAAATTAAATGGGTGAAACTTGGGGATGAAAACACAAAGTTCTTTCACTCCAAATCTACCATCAGTTTTAGACACAATTATATCTCAATGATAAAGAATGCAAATGGACAGGAATTTACCAATCACCATGACAAGGCTGATATTCTTTGGAATGACTTCAAAGCAAGAATGGGTACTTCAGTCAAAACTGAGATGCATTACAATCTAGCAGATTTTTATGGGAATGGAATGACTGATGAGATGAAGAATTCACTTGAAAAACCATTTCTTGACAAAGAAATTGAGGAGATTATTTCTGAATTACCATATGACAATTCACCTGGGCCTGATGGTTTTAATAATGAATTCATCAAAAGTTGTTGGTCTATCATTGGGAATGATATCAAATTAATGATTCATGATTTCTTCAATGAGAAAGTTTCCCTTGAGAGCATCAACTCTTCATACATTACTCTAATTCCTAAAGTCATATGCCCTTCTACCTCTGCTGATTTCAGGCCAATTTCCTTATTGAACTGTGTATTCAAAATAGTTACAAAACTTCTTGCAAATAGACTGCAATCTGTTATTCTGGAATTGGTGCATAAAAATCAATATGGTTTCCTCAATAATAGGTCTATTCAAGATTGCATTGGATGGGCATTTGAATACGTATTCCAATGCCACAAATCAAAGGAGGAAATTCTAATTCTAAAACTTGATTTTGAGAAGGCATTTGATACAATTGACCACTCTGCCATCATAAATATCCTTAAAGCTAGAGGATTTGGGAGGAAATGGATCAAATGGATAGAAATGATCTTTGAATCTGGTACTTCTAAAATCCTTCTAAATGGTGTGCCTGGTAAAAAGTTCTATTGCAGAAGAGGTGTGAGACAAGGAGACCCCCTTTCTCCATTACTTTTTGTTCTTGTTGCTGATCTTCTTCAATCTGTCCTGAATAAGGCCATGCATATGAACCTTCTAACACCACCTATTGAAGGACCACCCAACAGTGATTTCCCTGTTATTCAATATGCTGATGATACATTGGTGGTACTTAAGGCAGATGCTGCTCAATTATTGTGCTTGAAAGCACTTCTTCAAACATTTGCAAGTTCCACTGGGCTCAAAGTCAACTATTTGAAATCTAGCATGATGCCAATAAACATATGTAATGATAGACTCATGCATTTTGCTATGACAATGAACTGTCAAACTGGGTGCCTCCCTTTCACCTACCTTGGTTTACCACTAAGCATTACAAAACCTTCTATGGAGCACTTTCTACCCATTGTTCAAAGAGTGGAGAGAAGATTATGTGGTATTGCTGATTTCTTGAATTATGGAGGAAAGTTGCAACTGGTAAAATTTGTTCTGTCCTCGCTTCTTCTATATTTCATGAGCTGTTTGGAGGTACCAATTGCCATCAAGGATCAAATTATAAAATACATGAGATATTGTCTATGGAGAAAGAATATTGAAGATGTTCAAGCAAAAGGACAAGCTCTTGTGTCATGGGATAAAATCTGCCGTCCTAAGGTTCAGGGGGGTCTTGGGGTGCTAAACCTACAGATCCAAAATACTGCCCTCCTTCTAAAGAACTCGGACAAATTCTACAATCACCATGACATCCCTTGGGTTCATCTCATATGGGAAACTTACTACAAAAATGGAAAACTACCTGGTAGCAGCATGGAAGGATCATTCTGGTGGAAATCTCATATCAAATTAATCGACAACTTTAAAGGCATGGCTAAGTGCAATCTGAATTCAGGAAAGTCTGCATATTTCTGGTCAGACCTTTGGCAAGATGAGTGTTTGATGAATAAATTCCCTCATCTTCTATCCTATGCTAAATTTTCAAATATCAGTGTACATGACTTCTTACATGATGATTACTTAGAGGATAACTTTCATCTACCACTGTCTCAACAAGCATACTCTGAATTCTTAGTCATGGAAGAAAGATGCCAGGAATTCAGGCATACCACACAGGGGAATACCCATGATAATTGGAACTATATTTGGGGGTCAGATAAGTTTGAAGTAAAAAAGGCATATACAACCATGATTGGATATTCACCATCACCACCACATTTCTCTTGGGTATGGGCATCCTCTTGCCAAAATAAACATAAGTTCTTCTTCTGGCTCCTGCTTTTAGACAGATTGAATACAAGGAATCTTCTAAAAAGAAAACAGTTCATACTGCCTGACTTCAATTCTGTAACTTCAAACTGCTACTTGGAAGAATCAGTTAATCATCTATTTTGGGAATGCCCATTTGCAAATAAATGTTGGGACCATATTTACAGAAACAGAGTTGCAAATCTAACAGGATTGGAAGCTATTTCAGACATCAAAGAAAAGTTACACCTACCATTTGCAATGGAGATCATTATCATGTCTACCTGGGGTATCTGGATATGCAGAAATGAGAAGATTTTTAGCGACAAAAGGCCCACAATTGAAAGATGGAAAGCAATATTCTTCCAAGAAATGAGATGGCTACAATTCAGAATCAAAGGAAAATACAAAGAAAAATTCAAAGCCTGGCTTAACCAGCAATTGGACCAGGGATAGGGTAGAATGATGTTACTTTACTGTTTTGATCTACCTTAGATCATTTTTTTACATTGTATATACTCATTCTCATATATTATAATAAAAATTGCAGTGGGAATTTTCCCTACTGTTTCACCTAAAAAAAAACAGATTTCTGTGCTTCACCATAAAAATTCGTGTAAAATCTCTGAACGTACTTTTGAGGCGTTAATTTTTGTGCTTCTTCCCCAGGTTGTTATCTAACTTTCGTTAGTTCAACACTTTTTGATTTGAGCAACAGAAGGTCTTCAAAAAAATTCATCTTTACCTGCTGGTCTGTTTTGACAGATTTCTACCATTTTCTGCATTTGCTTCTTGTGGGTTCCTTTTTGAGTTCTTTTGGGGAATTGAGATTTTTGAAGGAAGTGCTACAGTAGCTAGTGTTCTAATGGAAGTTTATTTGGTGTTAGAACTGAACCTTAAGACTTATTTATCTTAAGTGCACTAATGTTGCTAATGAGATTGTGTGAAGTTTGGTATGAAGGGAAATTTTCAGGTGTATGGAAGGAATGAGTAATGAGATGAAGGATGGACTAAAACTCAAGCTTGGGGATGCCAAGCGTGTCACCCCAATAAATATCCAAGAAGTACAAGCTTCAAATCTTGGGGATGCCCAAGGCATCCCCTTCTTCATCAATAAAAATCCCAGGTTTCTTCCAAACGCTTCATTTTTATTGTTTCATGCACAGTTGTGTTGTTCTTGGAGCGTATTCTTTATCGTTTTCGTTTTGGTTTTTAGTTTGCTTGGTTTGCTTAGTTTTCTGAATAAATTGGTTGGACCCCCTCTTTCATACATTGGTTTGCAAATGGTTTGGTTTGGTTTGGAAAAGAGTAGGAAAGTTCATACTTATGTGGTAAAAAGAGCTTGTTTTTGACTGTAGCCTGTGCTTTGTCATGCCATGCTTGATATTGTTTTGGCTTTATGCTTAGTATTCTTTGCTGTAGCATGACTTGTTATAAACAATGGAGATTGCTTAATGTGCCTTGGATGAATCATGCATTGTTTTAGCATATTAAAGCATAGTATAGTGGTATTCTCCTTTGATGCTTTATTTGGGTTGACTTGGCATATGCTCACACCATGTTATGACTATCACAAGTCACCATAGCCTTTATGATCCTTTAGTTTTCAACTTGTAGTATTACTTTATGCTTTGATCAATGATGTTTTGTCGCTCTGCATGATTATGGCCATTATTGCTCTCTTAGTTTGTCGCTCCCAGTGTTTTGCTAGCCTCCAGAACCAAGTATGAGTACCACTCATGCATCCAACTCCCTAAACCAAGTTATTCCAAAGAGTCCACCATACCTACCTACTAGCTTATGCTATTCCAAGTATATTCATGCTTTTGTTTACCTTCCAAATTAAACTTGTTATGAGAAAACTAGTGATTGAAGCTCTCACGAACTTGATGGCACACTTTACTTTACTTGCCCTTAATAAACTTGAACCATTGTGTCTTCTATGTTGTATATGCTTGCACTTATTTGTTGGGAATTAGCAGAACCATGCTTTCATGGGGAACGCTTTCAACATTGCACTTGGTACTTGTACCTAGTTGATATCATGCTCTTTTGTATATGGATGTCGTCGGTGTAAAATGAAAGGGGAGCTTGTAAGTCTATGGAGTTATGTATATGTGTTAGAGAAACGCCTAGGCCGCTGGTCTAATCCATGCTGACATGGTGGAAACCTGCAGCGTAACCATAATGAGTTGTCTATGAAGCATTCTTCTTATAAAAAAAGAGTCCTATATTGAGAAAAAAAGAGAAAAGAAAAAAAAGAGAGATACTATGAAAAGAGGAAAGAGAGAAAAAAACACCATATTCCCATGGTACCATAATTTTTGGAAGCTCTTTATGAGACTTGAATCCCTACTTCCTTTTATAAAGGCCTTTCTTCCACCATTATATTGAGTCTCCACCTTCTACCTTTATGCACCTACTTTGAGAGCATAGTGGCCATTCTTAGTTCTATGTGCATTGTCCCAAGACTAGTTGATTGATGTATAACTTGATATTGCTTGTTTTAAACTATTGTATCTAGTCACTCTTATGAACTTTGAAGGTGTCCTATGCATTTATAATTGCTACTCTATGAGGGACAAGCTGAATACTATTATGTTATGTTTTCTTTATGTGAAACAAACAAACGTCTTGCAAAGCATTGTTATTCATGAATTTTGTTTGTGCCTTTTCATGTTGCATCATAGTTTCTTTGCTTATTGCTAGAACTTTGTCTTTCATGTTATGATTGAAGTACTATGATCCCAGCTTTGAATGTTTTGCAAATACTTTGATCAAGTCTTTGATGGTGCATGTCACCTAAAAAATTATTCTTTCTTTTTATCACTTACCTACTCGAGGACGAGCAGGAGTTAAGCTTGGGGATGTTGATACATTGCAAATGTATCTATAATTTTTGATGTTCCATGCTTGGTTTTATCCACTTTCTTGTGTTTTGTTCCAACTTTGGAGTACTTTTCATATGATTTCTTGGACTAACCTATTAACAAGAGCCACAGTGCCAGTTGCCTGTTTTCGCTGTTTTTAGTTCCAGGAAAGTCAGAAAATGAATATTCTCAGAATTGGACGGGACAAAAGCCAAAGTGCCTATTTTTCCGGAAGGGATCAAGTGCCAGAATACGAGACGGAGAAGGGCCAGGGAGCCACCACACCACCTGGCCGCGCGGCCAGGCCTAGCCCACGCCAGGGGGTGGTGGGCTGCTCCCGGCACCCCCTCAGCCTCTCCTTCCGCCTATATATTGCCCTCGGGACGAAAATCCTAAGTACCCGATCAAAAATCCATGAAAGAGTCTGTAGCCGTCGTCATCTCCATCCCTAGATCGGGAGGGATCTGAAGCTCTTCCCGGCATCCTGCCGGAGAGGGGAATTCACCCTGGAGGCCTTCTTCATCACCATGCAAGCCTCCAGTGTGATGCGTGAGTAGTTCATCCTTGGACTACGGATCCATGTAGTAGCTAGATGGCTGGTTCTCCTCCTTTGTGCTTTCATGTTTAGATCTTGTGAGCTCCGTTCATGATCAAGATCATCTATTTGTAATTCATACATGTTGTGTTTGCGGGGATCCGATGGATATTGAGATGCTATTTCAGATTGATTATTGATTCTATCATGTCTTTGTTATTTGTGATCTTGCATGCTTTCCGTTGTTAGTAGCTATCTTGGCCAAGTAGATGCTAGCAACTCCAAGAGTTAGTATTTATGCTCGATAGTGGGTTCATGCCTCTGGTAATCTGGGGAAGTGACAGAAATCTCTAAGGTACTAGATGTGCTGTTGCTACTAGGGAGAAAACAACAATCCTTTGTTCATAGAGCAATCATATTGTTTACTTTACACGTAGTTCGTAAAGCAATAATCTGTTGCTTGCAACATAATACTGGAGGGGGTTCGGATGATAACCTGAAGGTGGATTATTAGTCATAGATGCAGTTGGATGGCGGTCTATGTATTATGTTGTAATGCCCAATCAAGTCTCAAAGGAGTCAAGATGATTAGTATATGCATGTATTGCTTTCTCGATGTTTGTCAATTGCCCCACTGTAATTTGTTCACCCAACCTGTTATCTATCTAAGGAGAGCCACCTCTAGTGAACTATGGATCCCGGTCCTTTTTCTTTACATACAATCTACAACGGTTTACTTCTTTGTGTTTACTTTCTGCAAACTTTTACTTCTTTCCATTCGATACATTTAATCCTTTGTTTTCCGCAAAACACGGTGAGATTGACAACCTCATCGCAAGTTGGGGACAAAGTTCTGTGGTTGTGTTGTGTAGGTCTCCACGTTGCTACTAGCACCAGTAGTGCGCCCTGCCAAAGCTTAGCTAGTAACACCTTTGGGGTGTTTCCTTGCTCCTACTGGTTCGATTAAACCTTGGTTTCATAACTGAGGGAAACTTGTTGTTGTGCTCATCATACCTTCCTCTTGGGGTTCCCAACGAGCTCTACATCAACACCGCCATCAAGCATTTTTCTGGGCGCCCTGCATTGAGCCATCAACCGTCTGTTGCCCGTGAGGTGAAGCAACTCAATTGGTTCCAGCGAAACATTCTGTGCATGGGGATATACACGCACAAGGGGAAGTATGAGGCTTGCAGACATCACCATGATATGGCTCAAACCCAACAGGTCATTCTCCACCATGCCTCAGGGGCATCTGGCCCTCCTCATACTCCTACAGCTCCCATACCGTATGCTCAGTGGAACACTTTCGGCACCAACTATGGAGAGCTTGAGCGTCACTTGTTCCCCACCTTTGAGAGGGATCCTACTCCACCAGCTGCTGATGATGAGGACGATGAAGATGAGTATGATGATGAGTATAAGGACGAGGATGAGGACTATGTTGAGGACGCGGAGTGATTCCTTGGGGCATTAGCATCACTCTTCTTCCTTTTTGGCATTTCGATGCCAAAGGGGGAGAAGTAGTTCTATTAAGATATCGTGGATTTGCATGATTGGGCGCAAGCATTTGCACTTTATCGTTTTGTTGTATTCTCGCTTGTGCCCATTTTAGTGTTGAACTTTAAATTTTCTATTTGGTTTGTATGAGACTATGTGGTTTGTGTGGTACTTTAGATTTATCCCGGTCATAACTGGAATTATCATTATGGATTTATCTATTGGGGTGTATGGATTCATCTAGATTCTATGGGATTATGATTTTATCTCTATGGATGCATCCAAATGGTATTATGCTTCGAAGTCTTAATGAGTGATGATTATATTGGCTATCTATATACTATTGAGAACTTCATCCTCTCAGTGGTATAACTTTTTTTGTAACTCATCATTTGTTTGTAGCTTTCAAGCCAATGAAAAGCCTTGTACCTTCTTGTGTGCATTTGTATTCAAATGCAAATTTCATATATGCACACATTTAGGGGGATTCTTTTTCATCCTTGAAATGATGATATTAGTAGGACATTTATGCAGATCCTAGTATTTTCATCTAACACCAAAAAGGGGAGATTGAAAGAACATTTCCTAATCCCTAGAGTTTTGTGTGTTAGATAACAATACCAAGGAAGATTTAATGTGTGTTAAGTGCTGCAAATAAGTGTTCATATAAAGTGCAGCCAAAACAGGCTTTTGGGGGGCGGATTATCCGCCCCTGCCAGGGGCCGGATTATCCGCCCTGGCTCGGTCGTCAAAGGAAGCAAGGCGTGTCACGCGGTATGGGGGACAGACTATCCTTCGGATTGTCCGGCCAGGGCCGGAGTTTTTGCCTGGGCCGGATAATCCGCCACCTAGAACTTTTACAAAGGAAGCCAAGGCGCGTCATGCAGAGAGGGGGCGGATTTTCCCCCAGAAAATCCGATGTTAGGGTGGAGTTTTTGCCCCGGTCGGATAATCCAGCCCCCACTTAGTCCGGATAATCTGGCCCCAAAATCTTCAACTGCCGAGTTTGGACAGGGGGTGTAAATATCCCAATTACTCCTCCTGTCAGAACTCTTGATTCATTCAAAAAAAGTGCTATTCTATTCTTCAATCTCTCAATAGAGATCTCTCTCTTCAACCACCTGAAGGATCCGACCTTTGGGGAATCGAAGGAGGAGGCTTCGATCTTCTACAACACCAATCAAGCGCAGCACTTCCCCTCCATTCACTTGGAGGATCCTCGATCTAGTATTTCTTGCAAATATCTAGATCTTGTGTTTTGGTTATTGATAATACTTGTTCTTGTGGCAGCTTGTTGTCATCACGGGAGCCTCCAATTCGTTTGTGGATGTTTGCCCTGCTAGTTGTGTAAAGACACCAGTTCTCGCCTCGAAGGGTACCAATAGTGGAAAGGTGGATCATGCCTTTGGTGGCGAGATCCATCGGAGAATAGGGTGAGGCCTATTGTGGCGTGGTGGTCTTAGTACCGCTCACCCCTCCAACGCAGATGTACTTCCCTTAACAAGGAAGAAACCACGGTAAAGCAAATCATGTGTCTCCGCGTGCTCTACTATGGTTTCATCACTCCTCACTTTTACTCGCTTAGCAGTTAGGTTTACATATAGGGAAATTCTCCGTAGTTGCATATCTAGAGAATTTACCTTTGTGTCAAGCCTAAAATTGAAAAAGAATTAAAATTTGAAGTAGCACCTATTCACCCCCCCTCTAGGTGCCCATACGATCCATTTCAGATCGGTTCCCCCTCCTCCGACCGGCCTCGCTGGTGTCAGAAGGGTGGGAACCCCGATCTATGGGTGGAGTTTTCAGTAAAATTAATGTTTTAAGAGATTAGATTGGAGTTTTGGTAGCCATGTTTTTGGTCTATAGATCAATGAAGATGATATTGTCTATAATAAGTGATCTTTGGTCTTTCGTTCGACGACGAGATCTTCTTCCCGACGTCAATGGCAGTGTTGTAAGATTACAATTTTATAGGTACTGTCTTTTAGATCTTACTTCGCCTAGTCGATTTTGGAGTTTTTTTCATGGTTGCCGCGAGGATTACCCTCGCAATATTTGTCCTGTCTGCTACGTCCTTGACAATGGTGGTTCGTACTATCGATTCGCCAGCGACGTCAATCAGGCTGTTCGGTTACTTTTGACTGAAATACTAGTGTTGGTACTCTTGCCGATGTGATTACTCTAATGGTTGTGCGCGTGCACACAACTTTGGCACTGCGGCTCAAATTAAAATTATGAGAGAACACTCGTTGGTATTTACAGGTTGTGGTTTGATATCTATCAGTTCTTAGTTGCCTTCAGAAAAGTTCAAGATGGTGTCTTGGAAAAAGAAAGAGTTTGAAGACCTCAATATTTTACTAGTTTCTTTTAGACTTTATTTTGTAATCGCTGGAGATAGCCTATGTATATCTCTACCATGTAATATATGCTACTATGAATATATCGTGGTATTGTTGTAAAAAAACTAAGACCTAGTTTATTTCTCTCGTATTTTTACCCACTAGAGTTTTGGGGATATGCGGGAATTTGGTGTTCACCCAATACTTTTTAATCCCCTACAATACTTTTTAATCCCCTAAAATACTCTACCTTAAAGGAGAATTTTCAATCTAGTCTCCAATTCCCTACAATACTTCCTTTTTTCCCAAAAATACTCTAAGGAGAGTTTTTAATATAAACAAAAACATGAAGGATTTGTGGGGATATTTCGGGATTATTCCAACCTAATTCAGCGTGGTAAACGGAGTATGGGGATTTTGAGAAATTGGAAATTTAGAATAATCCCCTCGATCCCATGAATACATTAGCGAATACGAGAGAATTAAATAAGGCATAAGTGTTCCAGTAATACTCGCGAGCAGCGTGTTCCATTTCCATATCATCATGGGTTAATTGGATTCATGCCATTACAACTTTCACACTTTGGACAAATGCTATCATCAAAGTCTGCAAAGGAAAAAGAGCACCTTGGCAGTCGGTAGCACACTTCCCCTTGTATGGTATTCCCCTTAACGCACAAACCATGCTTAGCGGTAAGCCAGTAACAGAGAAGAAATTAACTGGAGCACAATTCAGCAGCCGTTTTACCCCTAGTTGTATATTTGAGAAACTAATTATCCCATTTAGTAAAATTAAACCGAAATATCTCATTTAAGAGTTTTTGAACATATTTTTATCCTAATTTAATATTTTACTTGTTTTTGTTACATAGAGCTAGCATGTTACGCCAAGGTGACACAGTAAAATGTGTAAAGATCGGAGGACATGGTCGACAATCATGTTCATACTTCTTGTATCCATATTTTTAATTCCTCGTCAACGTCTTGATACATTTAAACTTCGGTCAACACCTTACACCTTGCTCAATAGACATACATCAGAAAATGAGGATTCAAAATTTATAAAAGGGGTAATCCAGACAATTTTTTTCTCGACGGCTAATTAGTGTCACAAATACATAACTGGAGGTAAAAAGGGGTAAAAAGTGAAATTCACTCTTTTCCTGTATAAAACAGGTTTATTTTCATCGGTTGCTTCATATGAACAACTGACAGCTTCGTCCCATACAATATCTCAACAACTTCACCGACACAACTCCCGTACCCATATTTTGCTCAATTAAACCTCTTACCGTTGCTACATAATGTGTAGACACGTAATCAGCATCCTACAAAACAAACTAAATGAGCAACAGTTCTAAGGACAACAGGCACTCGGGCAAAAGTACCTAATTCAAAATAAACTGAGAGCATGATGAATACAACTGCTCTAAGAGCAAAGAGATGATGCAAAATAGGGGAAATGTTATAGGGCATCATGTGTTAATAGTGTTATAGGGCACCCAAAAAAATCTGCTCTGACGGATGCAAAATAGGGCACCATCAAATGTGCTCCCGTAGAAGAATATGTATAGTAAGACATCAAATATGCATTTTGCAAGATCTCACCACCGCACACACGTATCATCAAGAATATATCAAATTAAACTTTGAATCTGCGGATCAAATTCAAACCATAACATAGTGCACCACAAACACAAACAAATTCAAGTTCATACAAACACATCATAACCATAAAGCAAAGCATAGCCACTCAATTAACGTTGGCGGCATTGGCATCACTTGCATCTCCATGTGTTGCCTCATCTTTTTGTGTGGCCTCCTTGCTTCCATGGGCACCCAAGCCGCCTCCCATGGCATCATGGGAACCAAAGCCGCCAGCCATGCCAGCATTGGCATTTGAGCCACCACCCATGCCATCCATGGCGCCTCCCATGGAACCCATAAATCCACCCATGGCACCCATGAATCCGCCCATGGCACCCATGAACCCGCCCATCATGCTCATCGACCTCTTCGCCAAAACTTGGTCACGACAAAGCTCAACGTATGCTTTTTGCTTTGCATCGAGATGACTTGTGTCCATGAACATCAACTTTTGCTCTTGTTCAATTGCTTTGAGGCTTTCTTCCATAGCCACCTTCCTCTCCTCCAAAGCCACCCTCCTCTCCTCGGCTGCCGCCATCCTCTCCTCGGCTGCAGCCCTCCTCTCCTCGGCCACCACCTTCCGCTGCTGAGCCGCTGTCCGCTCCCGCATTTCCTTCATCTTCATTATCTTCCTTTCTTCATCCATCTCTTTTCTCACATTCATGATGACATTCAATGATTCTTTTATATCATCGTCTTCGGTCTTCTTACCATTTTCTTTGGCATGGTTTCTTCCATCGGGCGTTTTGGTAGTAGCAACCGAGTTGGGAGTGGGGCTTCTCTTGCCATCGTCATCACTTGATGCATCATCATCAACTATTATTGCATCTCCAACCGAGCTCTTGGATCTCCTAGGATATTATCAGGAAATAGAAAATATAACATGCTTGTTGAATACAAAAGTAGTAATACTAGTTAAATCCAGGGTGCATGGAAGAAATACTATGATTTAGTAGCACGGAGATTCTAAAATAGGTCTCATCTGCCTAACAATATATAGCCCACGAGGGATCATTCCCCGGGGGTCAACGTTTTGAGATTCTAAAATAGGTTGGGCAAGGATAAAAGGAACAGACACCGTCAAAAAACAAAAATGGACACATATGTGGGTATGCTAAGAAACTGACGCTACATGGTATGATTTATTTCTGTTATAGATGGATAAGGGGTATCGACCTGATTTTAAGAAAATTGGCACATACCTCTTTGCATGATTGCTGTAATTCTGCCGATATTTTTCATTATCATGTTCCTTTGGACACATATGTGAGTATTTGCGAGAAGCAGCTTCCGTCTGCTCATCCTCAGTATCTGCAAGAAGAAAAGGGCACATAACACCTTGGTACACTTTCCTTTGTATGGAAGATACTTAATGATGAACAAAATATGTGGATCAGATTCAACAGTCATTTTATTTTCAAATGCATGCTTCAAACAAAACTGCATGCATTGCACTTCAACTCATATGCCAATCCCTCTATTCTCATTGGTAGAGCAGTGTGGTATAAGCTCGGAGCTGAAAATGCAGTAAGCGAAAATCTTACCAAATGTGTACACCCTCTTCTCACTTGAATGGGCACCCCGATTGCAACCATCACCATCCTACAAATAAAATGAACAGCGATTTTAAGATATTGATAAGATGTACACAACACTCTACAGCAGCGCCTGGATAGATCCTCACAACGACATAGATACATGTACGAGATAGAGAGGGAGGGCCAATCAGGCACGGGTACACGATCGAACCTTCCCGGCGTCCGTAAGGATCCTTCGGCGCCGCGCCTCATTCTCGAGCAGCGGCAAGATGCGTTGGCGGCGTTCCCTTTTCTCCTTCGTGAGAGGGCGTCCTAATGTGGAGAGGCCCGCGATCTCCCGCCGCAGCTCACCGTCCGACATCCCCTCGATGTCCCGCCGCAGCGCGTCGTTGGGCCTACCCGAGTACTCCGCCTCCTCCTCCCTCCTCCGCTTCCCCTTCCCCTTGGCCGGCGCCGAGGAAGGGGAGACGGGGTAGAAATCCAAGCTGTAACCGGGGGAGGGGGTGAACGTATTCCCTTTCGCCGTCCCCTTCCGCACCGACGAAGAAGGGGAGACGAAGCAGAAATCGTCACCGCGGGGGTCGGGGTCGGCGGAACTGAACACCTTCTTCCAGTCGATAGAGATTCGGTCGCTGCCCTTCTTCGCCGTGGCCGCTACCCCCATCACCGCGGCGCCGGCGATCGGCGCGGAGGGAAGGTAGGGAGATGGGAACCTTGGGCGTTTACGAGAGGGGATTATTTTTCGAGGCTAATGCGAGAGGGAGATTTTGGGTTTGCCCAATAGCCTCCCCGATACCACACATAGGGGAGAGAGAGAGTACATACATAGAAACACGTACTCGAGTCCGATAAAAAGACAGAATACCCTAGATTAGGGTCTGCTCAAAAAACAAAAAAAAAGTACTCCAGTCCGATAAAAAGACAGAATACCCTAGATTAGGGTTGGCAACGGTGGCGATCTTCGGCGCTGACGGTGGTAATCGGCAGGCGCTGCTACGATCTGGTCCCCTCCTTCCTCTCCTGTGACGGGGGGTACTTGGGCTGGTCATGAGGCCGACTAGTTTGGCTGCCCGGCCTTGGTACTCTCCTGAGGTGAACGGCGAGCCGGGGCAGGAGGAGCTGCTGCAGAGTCTGAACCTAAAGGGGAAGACATTGGTGGTTTTTTCTTAGGGAAGGAGGAGATCGAATCTTTGAAGGAAGACACAAAGTGGATAGCAGTGATGCGGCTATTGAAGACGAAGCCTTTCAGTGTGACTTCATTAAAGAAGACCATGCTCTTTGTGTGGGCACCGTCGAAGGAGATCGAGTTCTGCGAGCTGGAGGAGAACCGGTTTCTTGTCCGAGTAAACTGCCTGAGAGACTAGCAGCGGATCACGGAGCAGGGGCCATGATTTTTCAGGGATCACGGCTTGCTGGTTGAGAAATACAATGGCAGCTGCAAAGCGGCGTCGGTGCAGCTGAAGAGGATCCATACTTGGGTCCAAATACATGGCATACCTGAGTTATACTGCAAGAAAGCGATCATCATAGGTACAACGACGAAGATCGGTGAGGTCCTTGCAGTTGATATGAGTGGAGGAGATTTCGTGCGGGTGCGTGTGTGGTGGTTGGATGTGACGACCGATCTCACAAGGTTTGTCACGATTATACCGGAGGGAGAGGCACCGATAGTGATGCGAGTGAAGTACGAGAAGATTCTGAGGTTTTGCTCGGTTTGTGGTTTCCTGGGTCATGTGAAGGAGGAGTGCGTCAATGGAGTCCATGCAAAAGAGGAATATGGTAAATGGTTGCTATCGGATACGGCGTGGAATAGAACACAGCTACACAGGGGGAGTGATCAGTACGTGCCTCTTCCGCGGAGAGATAGCTATGGTGCTATAGCTCGGGGCCGTGGTGGCAGTGATCCTGGTCGTGGCGGTGGACGCGGACACAGTGATGGAGGTACTATTGTCGCTGACAGCTATAGGTGGAACTCAGCGGCTACTAGTTTCACAAAGGTAAGCCCTGTGAAGGAGGCTGCTGATGGTGTAATGCCGGTGATGCTCGATTGGAAGAAGCAGGGGAGATCGGTTAAGTGGACAAAAAAGGTGCCCAGAAGGCGCTAACTTTCCAGGAGGGTGCCAAACCGAAGCCAAGACGATTTGCTGACAAAACAAATTGCCTCATGGTCGTGTTTCCCCCTCTTGGTCAGCATGTGAAGGAGCGCATGCGAATGCGGACAAAAAATATTTGCATCTCCATAGGCGTTTTCACATATGGAATAAGATAGTCTTTTATCACCAGCGTTTGGTTGGACGACTGATACATTGCAAACATATCTATAATTTTTAAGGTTTCATGCTTGTTGTATATCTACTTTCTTATGTTATGTCCACACTTTGGAGTATTTTTACACATTTTTTGGAACTAACCTATTAACAAGATGCCACAGTGCCAGTTGCCTGTTTTCTGCTGTTTTTGGTTTCAGAAAAGCTAGGAAAGAAATATTCTTGGAATTGGACCGGACAAAAGCCAAAGTCAATATTTTACCGGAAGACCCACGGAGCCAGAAGACGAGACGGAGAGGGGCCAGGGGCTGGCCACACCATGTGGTGTGGGCCCCTGGTCCACCCTCTGACATCACCCCTTCGCCTATAAAATCCCCCTGGGACGAAAACCCTAAACACAAGATCAAAATTCCATAAAAAGTTCTGCAGCGCCGCCGCCACCGAAGAGAAGATTTGGGGGACAGAAGTCTCTGTTCCGGCACCTTGCCGGGACAGGGAAGTACCCCCGGAGCCATCTCCATCGACTTCACCGCCATCTCCATCGCCGTTGCTGACTCCCATGATGAGGAAGGAATAGTTCTCTCTCGATGCTAAGGGCTCTACAAGTAGCTATGTGTTCATCTCTCTCTCTCTATGCGTGATCTTATTGAGATCATGAGCTTTGTAATATAGATCTATTCTGCTACTCAAGTACTTTCATTAATCTCTGCTTATCCCCATGTGTGTGAAGTTGACAGTGTGCACACCGTGTGGCACTTTGGCTAGGGTTACATAAATACTTGTTATGAGTTATATTTGGAGTTGGATGTCTCTATGAAATTGTGGTGTTTTTTGGAACTATCTAGCGCTCAAGGTGATAGTGAGGGGTTATCTAGATGGGAAAAGCAGACTTTGAGGTGTGTTGTTATAGCCCTACCATGGATTAGAGTGTCCAACCCGAGAGTAGTTCAGAGTAGTATCATGAAGAGAAGATATTTATATGAGAGTGTTCACTAGCGAAAGTATGATCCCTAGGCCTTGTTTCTAAACATTTAAACACCGTTTGCAACTAGATCCGTTACATGTTTGCTTGCTGCCATCTTTTTTCCTTTAGTCTTTTCCTCCCATCAAGCTATTTTCTGGCACCATTGTCTTATATCCATACCACTTGTATTTCACTATCTCTTCGCCGAACTAGTGCACCCATACACCTGACAAGTGTATTGGGTGTGTTGGAGACACAAGAGACTTCTTGTATCTTGATTGCAGGGTTGCTTGAGAGGGATACCTTTGACCACTTCCTTCCTGAGTTCGATAAACCTTGGGTGATCCACTTAAAGGAAACTTGCTGCTGTTCCACAAACCTCTACACTTGGAGGCCCAACAACTGTCTACAAGAATAGAAGTGCGTAGATATCAAGCTATTTTTTGGCATCAGGGAGGTAAGGTAAAAGGTACTCACATCCTCTGGCTACTAAGCTATCTTCTAGTACTGTAGTTGGTGTGTGAGTGCTCGCAGTTATTTCCTTTAGATTCTGCAATTATATCTTTTTGTTTCTTATTTTTTATTTTCACTAGTTAGGCTTAATGGAAAACAACAACAAAATTCGAGAGCTTTTTAGTACTTTCCTAAGGTAGAACATGAATGGTCTGAAAAGAAAATTAAAAAACCCATGGAACTTTCTTTGGATGCTAATAGCAATGTTATTAGTATGAATTTTTTGAACACCTTTGTTACTAATGTTATGTAAACGTCTAAGCTTGGGGAAGTTAGTTTTTATGAAAATGATCTTTTTAGTTCCCCAGCTTTATAGAAGAAAATTTGCTCTGATGATACTTTATCTCCCATATGTGGTAATTCTAATGATACTTGTGATATTTTAAATCCACATACTGAAAGCATCTCTTTTAAAATACCTATAAAAATTGTTGAACATGTTATGAACAACTGTTATTTTGGAGATGTAACTGTCCGTCCTGGTGATCATTTACTCTTTATACATGAATTATGCAAGTTCTTCAAGTGTGCAGGTATTTCAATGAACCAAGTTAAGAGGAAGCTATTCCCTTTTTCACTTAAGGGCAAAGAAAGAGAGTGGTATGAGCTACTAGATGATCCTCGTCATTTGGAGTGAAAGGAACTTGAATCTCTCTTTTACTCTAAATTTTATCCTGCTCATGAAATTCATAAAGATAGGAATTACATTTATAATTTTCATCCACATGATGGAGAAAGTATTGCCCAAGCATGGGGGAGATTGAAGTCACTAATGCTCAAATGTCCCATTCATGAGATCCCCAATAATATTGTTATTAATAGTTTTTATGCAAGGCTTTCAGGACACTACAAGGACTATCTAAATACTTGCTTAGAGGGATCCTTCACGAGTAAGGAGGTTAAAGCTAAGTCGGATCTTCTTGAAACAATTTAAAGCAATACCGAAGATTGGGATAACGACAAAGGTAAAGAACCAGGTATAAACTATGAGTATGGTTGCATTAAGTCTTTCGCTGAAACTGCTGATTTTCAAGAGCTTAGTGCTAAATATGGTCTTGATCCTCAAATTCTTATTTATTGTTTTAGAGCCTTTGCTTCTCATAATAATGCTCCTAAAGAAAAATGGGACATGTATCATGATCCTTTTAAAGACACTTGCATGGAAAATGAAATTGTTATTAATGATAGCAATAAACATGCTCAAACCTCTGAAAGTACTATTTCTTATAAGCATGTTAATTTTTGTGGAATACATAGACCATGTGAGAAGAATCAAATTTAAGAAGAATATTGTATCACCCACAAGAATAAAAAAACTAGAACGTGGTATAGAGCTCTAAATGATCTTGGTAAAAAAAGTTTTTGCCCTCTATCCTTTTATTTGTGAACTTTGCTTTGAAGTGGGTCATTTCAATTTTCAATGTTCAGGCCATAATAATAGCCCTTATAATCCAATGAGTACTGCAAGTTTGTATTGTGATAACATGGTCACTCCTAATCAACATGATGAACTTACATTATTTTTGGGGTGTGAAGAGTTATCAAGAAATACCTCTTTGGTAGATATGAGTGCTTTTGATATGAATAGTGTCCTGCATGGTTGTCATCTTTATTGTGTTGATAATTGCCACACAAATACTTACATACAAAATATTATAAAAGATGATATTTTACCAAAATACGATAGGACTAATATGTGTTTTGATCTTATTAATGAAAAGAAGGAATCCTCCAAAGTTTCTTCTATTGTCTCTAACAATAAACCAGGGTATATGGAGAAGCTTCCTTTCAAGCCTCTCCCTCCTAAAGAGAAGAAGAAAAAGAAGAAGAGGAGGAGTAAAAGGAGAGAGGAAACTGTATTTTCCCCTAAGCATGTTGCTCCTATTATAGTTTTTGATGAGTCTGAACTCGATGATGTTCCTATGCCTATTACCTATAGTAGTGATCATGATTAGGAAAAGCACACTTCTTTTGATACTGAAAATCTCTTTGGTACCAATTCTGAAAATGATGATATTAATAATTGCTGTATTATTAGTGTTATCCATGTTCCTTCCAATGATGATATGTTTATAAATGAATACACTTTGGAATATAACTATTCTATTGCTTATGATGATACTATATCTCCAATATATGATGATTACAATAATGAATATGATATTTTCAGTCCACCTACTATTGAGGAGAAAATTAATTATGATTACAATAAGCCTCCTATATTTGATGATTATGGTGATGAGAATAATAATGATAGCTATTTTGTTGAATTTGCTCCCACTACAATTAACAAGAATGACTATGTTTATGTGGGGAGTATTAATTCTTCTATGCATGTGGCTCATGATAAGAATTTTTTATGTGATAGTTATATTGTTAATTTTATTCATGATGCTAATGAAAGTTATTATGAGAGAGGGAAACATGGTTTTATGTGTCTCAACAATATTAAGCTTCCCCTCTTTATGTTGAAAATTTTGAAGTTGCACTTGTTTTGCTTTCCTATGCTTGTTGCTTTGTGCTTTCATGACTTGTTTTTTTACAAGATTATTTTTCATAGAAAGTGGGTTAGACTTAAATGTGTTTAAAATTTTCTTATTGATGTTCTTTTTTACTTCAATTCATATTTCTTATGTGAGCATCATCGAAATTATCGTGCCTACCTCAAAGGCGTTAAAGAAAAGCACTTATTAGCAGATAACCCAAATTTCTTTAGGAGTCTTTTTGTTGAGTCTTGGAAGTTACTGCTTTAGTAATAACCTCTCCTTATCCTTTTTGTGTGGTTTTTGTGCCAAGAGTAATCTCTAATGAGAGAGAAGTAAAACTTGGGAAAGTTGTTGTCCCGAAACACATTTTTGTGCTTCCCTGTAAAAATTCGTGAAAAATCTCTGTATGTCAGATTGAGCTGTAATTTTCTGAATTAATCCCCCAAGTTGTTAGATAACTTTAGTTAGTTCAACACTTTTTGATTTGAGCAACAGAAGGTCTTCCAAAATATCAGTTTTCACCTGCTGGTATGCTATGACAGATTTCTGCCATTATTTGCATTTGCCTCTTTATCGATTTCTTTTTGGGTTCTTTTTGGTAAATTGAGCTTTTTCAGGGAATTGCTACCGTAGCTTGTGTTTTTAATGAAAGTTTTTCTGTTTTAAAACTAAACCCCAAAGGTTTATTATCTTTTGAATGCACTAATGTTGCTAATGAAGATTGTGTGAAGTTTTGTATGAAGGAAAATTTAAAGTGTAGGGAAGAGTAATGTGATAAGATGAAGTATGGAAAAAAGCTCAAACTTGGGGATGCCACCCGTGTCACCCCAAGAAATATTCAATATGTACAAGTGTCAAAGCTTGGGGGTGCCCAAGGCATCCCCTTCTTCATCAATAAAAATTTCAGGTTTCTTCCAAACACTTCATTTTTATTGTTTCATGCATAATTGTGTTGTTCTTGGAGCGTTTTTGTTCTTGGTTTTCTCTTGTTTGGTTTGCTTAAATAAGTTGGTTGGATCCCAACACACTTCTTTTGGAGAGAGAGACACCCCGTTATTCATTGCCTAGAACACTCTAGTTTTCACTCTTATTGTTCTGCGAATGTTCTCCTTTCCTTGCACTACGTTTAGCTTTAGTTTTCAGTTGGTGTTGGAAAAGAGTAGGAATTTTCATACTTATAGTGGTATAAAAGGAGCTTGTTTTTGACTGTGACTTAGACTTTATCATGTCATGCTTGATATTGTTTTGGCTTTATGCTTAGTGATTATTGTTGTAGCATGACATGTTATAAACAATTGAGATTGCTTAATGTGCCTTGAAAGAATCATACACTGTTTTAGCATATTAAAGCATAATATTGTGGTATTCTCCTTTAATGCTTTATTTGGGTTGACTTGGCGCATGCTCACACCATGTTAAGACTACACCAAGTCACCATAGTCTCTATGATCATTTACTTTTCGACTTGTAATAGCACTTTATGCTTTAATTAATAATGTTTTGTCGCTTTGCATGATTATGGCCATTATTGCTCTCTTAGTTGGTCGCTCCTAGTCTTTTGCTAGCCTCCATACCAAGTATGAGTTCCACTCATGCATCCAACTCCAAATAAAACCAAGTTATTCCAAAGAGTCCACCATACCTACCTATTAGCATTTGCTATTCCAAGTATATTCATGTTTTTATCTACCTTTCGAATTAAACTTGTTATGTGAAAATTAGTGATTAAAGCTCTCACGAACTTGATGGCACACTTTACTTTTCTTTCCCCTAATAAACTTGAATCATTGTGTCATCTATGTTGTATATGCTTGCACTTATATGTTGGGATTAGCAGAACCATGCTGTCATGGGGAACGCTTTCAACATTGCACTTGTACATTGTACCTAGTTGATATCATGCTCTTTTGTTTATGGATGTCGTCGGTGTGAAATGAAAGGGGAGCTTGTAAGTCCATGGAGTTATGTATGTGTATTAGATAAATGCCTGGGCCGCTAGCCTAAGCCATGCCTAATCATGGTGGAAACTTGCAGCATCACCATAGTGAGCAATCTATGAAGCATTCTTCTTATATAAAAAAAGAGAAAATAGGAAAGATAGAAAAAAGCACAATTTTCCCATGGTAAATAAGAAGATTGCTGAGATGCTCATTGTCTACTTGTCTTGTCATTTTGATTATGGGATTGCTCATGTGTCATGTGCAAGGGGTACCCCCGTTGGCGGTTCTCTATGATACACATATACTTACTATGACAAGAACTTACCGGTAACTAAATTGAGTAGCATGAGGAGCGGCCCTCGTATTCAAGGGACATGAGATTATCAACTTATACTTTGTCAAGCATATACTCCATAGTTTGTTCACTTTAACCTTAATCACTTCAAGATGCTTATGATAGGGGCAATGAGAGTTGAAAGCTAATAAGTACCATAATTTTTGGAAGCTCTTTATGAGACTTGAAATCCCTTCTTCCTTTTATGAAGGGCCTTTCTTCCACTTTTATATTGAGTCTCCACCTTCTATCCTTAGGCACCAATTAAGAGAGCATAGTTGTCATTCTTAGTTCTACATGCATTGTCCCAAAACTTATTGATTGATTCATAACTTTGATATTGCTTGTTCTTAAACTATTTGTATCTAGTCACCCTTATGAACTTGGAAGGTGTCCTATGCATTTATGTTTTGCTACACTATGAGGGACAAGCTGAATACCATTCTCATTATGTTTTCTATATGTGAAACAAACAAACGTCTTTCAAAGCATTGTTATTCATGAATCTTTTGTTTGTACCTCTTCATGTTACAACATAGTTGCTATGTCGTATTATTAGAACTTTATCTTTCATGTCTATGTTAGAGTACTATGATCCTAGCTATCAATGTTTTACAAATACCTTGATCAAGATTATGATGGTGCATGTCACCTCAAAAATTATTCTTTTTTATCACTTACCTACTTGAGGGTGAGCAGGAGTTAAGCTTGGGGATGTTGATACGTTGCAAACGTATCTATAATTTTTGATGTTCCATGCTTGTTTTATATCTACTTTCTTATGTTTTGTCCACACTTTGGAGTATTTTTACACATTTTCTAGAACTAACCTATTAACAAGATGCCACAGTGCTAGTTGCCTGTTTTCTGCTGTTTTTGGTTTCAGAAATGCTAGAAAAGAAATATTCTCTAAATTGGACCGGACAAAAGCCAAAGTCAATATTTTACCGGAAGACTCACGGAGCCAAAAGACGAGATGGAGAGGGGCCAGGGGCTGGCCACACCATTTGGTGGCACGGGTCCCCTGGCCATGCCACCAGGAGGTGTGGGCCCTTGGTCCACCCTCTGACATCGCCCCTTCACCTATAAAATCCCCCCAGGACGAAAACCCTAAACACAAGATTAGAATTCCACAAAAAGTTCTGCAGCACCGCCGCCATCGAAGAGGAGATTTGGGGGACAGAAGTCTCTATTCCGGCACCTTGCCAGGATGGGGATGTGCCCCCGGAGTCATCTCCATCGACTCCACCGCCATCTCCATCGCCGTTGCTGACTCCCATGATGAGGAGGGAGTAGTTCTCTCTCGAGGCTAAGGGCTTGATGACCCACACGTATAGGGGGTGTATCACAGTATTTTCGATAAGTAAGAGTGTCGAACCCAACGAGGAGCAGAAGGTGTTGATGAGCGGCTTGGAGCAGGAATTCTCTATAAATGCTTAGCAAACGGATATTTAGGGGTTTTTGATAATGCAGATAAATAAAGTACGAGTAAATAAAAGACAATAATAATAGATGCAGCAAGTGGCCCAATCCTTTCTTTAGCAAAGGACAAGCCGGTTGTATTACTTAAGATGAACAAAGGTTCTCGAGGACACACGGGAATATTGTCAAGTGCTTTCGTTTCATATAGTTGATTAACCTTCTTTAGTTTGATTGGTGTTGTTTGGGTGAACCTGTGCTAATGTACCGATCTTCCTAGGACTAATACATACTTGTGATTATACCCCTTGCAAGGATCCGCAAGTACAAGAAAGTAATTAAGATAAAAATCTAACCACAACTTTAAACTCTGAGATCCTAACCTCCCTTGTGCAAAGGTTTCCTAACGGGGGTTCAGGTTTCTGTCACTCCCGCAACCCCTACGATTAGTAGCCAAATACACAATGCATTCCCCTAGGCCCATAAAGGTGAAGTATCATGTAGTCTATGTTCACATGACACCACTAGAAGAATAACACCACAACTTAAATAACAAACTGTTGAATCTTTCTCAACACAATTCCACTACTAACAACATGACTTCTCCCGTGTCCTTAAGAACTAAATGAACTACTCACAAGACATCATATGGATCAAGATCAGAGATGGAATAATGATAAATAACAATCTGAACATAAACGATAATTCAATGGTTCCACTCAATAGCATCAACTACAACACGTAATCAATACTGGGAAAGTTTCCCCTAAGAACTATGCAAGATTCAACCCAATTGTTACAGCGGTATGGAGATGGTGATGAGGATGTTGGTGGAGATGATGGTGGTGATGATGATGATGATCCCGATGAAGTCCAGCTTGATGGTGGTGTTGATGGCGACGATTTCCCCTTTCTAGGAAGGAATTCCCCCGTCAGATTTCTGCCTACCGGATAGCTCTTTCTCTCTCTGTAGTTTTCCGCCCTGCAGAGGCGGCAGAATCTTTCTATGGTTACACCCCAAGGCTTAGGGTTTCATGGGGATAATATACGCCAAAGGGGAGAGCCAGGAGTGGGCCAGGGTGGCCACACCACCTGGTGGCGCGGCCAGGGGGCCCGCGCCAGGGGGTGGTGTGGGCCCCTTGTGGCCTAACTGTGTGATACGTTGCAAACGTATCTATAATTTTTGATGTTCCATGCTTGGTTTATATCTACTTTCTTATGTTTTGCCCACACTTAGGAGTATTTTTATACACTTTCTTGGACTAACCTATTAACAAGATGCCACAGTGCCAACTGCCTATTTTCTGCTGTTTTTGGTTCCAGGAAAGTCGGAAAATGAATATTCTCGGAATTGGACGGGACAAAAGCCAAAGTCAATATTTCACCGAGGGGGACTCGGAGCCAGAATACAAGACGGAGAGGGGCCAGGGGCCGCCCACACCACCTGGCCAGGTGGCCAGGCCTGGCCCGCGCCAGGGGGTGGTTTGGACGCCTAGGGAACCCCCTCGGCCTTTCCTTTCGCCTATATATTGCCTCTGATATAGAAACCCTAAGTACCCGATCAAAAATCCACGAAAGAGTCTGTAGCCACTGTCATCTCCATCCCTAGATCGGGAGGGATCTGAAGCTCTTCCCGGCACCCTGCCGGAGGGGAGAATTCACCCTGGAGGCCTTCTTCATCACCATGCAAGCCTCCGGTGTGTTGCGTGAGTAGTTCATCCTTGGACTACAGGTCCATGTAGTAGCTAGATGGTTGGTTCTTCTCCTTTGTGCTATCATGTTTAGATCTTGTGAGCTCCGTTCACGATCAAGATCATCTATTTGTAATCCTACATGTTGTGTTTGAGGGGATCCAATGGATATTGAGATGCTATTTCAGATTGATTATTGATTCTATCATGTCTTTGTTATTTGTGATCTTGCATGCTCTCCGTTGTTAGTAGATATCTTGGCCGAGTAGATGCTAGCAACTCCAAGAGGGAGTATTTATGCTCGATAGTGGGTTCATGCCTCTAGTAATCTGGGGAAGTGACAGAAATCTCTAAGGTACTAGATGTGTTGTTGCTACTAGGGAGAAAACAGCAATCCTTTGTTCATAGAACAATCGTATTGTTTAATTTACACGCAATGCTTAGTGCAATTATCTGTTGCTTGCAACTTAATACCGGAGGGGGTTCGGATGATAACCTGAAGGTGGATTATTAGTCATAGATGCAGTTGGATTTAAGTCTATGTATAATGATGTAATGCCCAATCAAATCTCATAGGAGTCAAGATGATTAGTATATGCATGTATGCTTTCTCGATGTTTGTCAATTGCCCCGATGTAATTTGTTCACCCAACATGTCATCTATCTTAAGGAGAACCACAACTAGTGAACTATGGACCCTGGTCCTTTCTTTTACCATCAGTCTACAGCTATTTACTGTTTTCTGTTTACTTTCTGCAAGCTATTACTTTCTTCCACACAATACTTTTAATCCTTTGTTTTCAGCAAAACCGGTGAGATTGACAACCTCACTGTAAGTTGGGGGCAAAGTTTGTGGTTGTGTTGTGCAGGATTCCAAGTTGGAAACAACACCTTGGAGGTGTTTCCTTGCTCCTACTGGTTTGATAACCTTGGTTTCATAACTAAGGGAAACTTAGTGTTGTTCTCATCATACCTTCCTCTTGGGGTTCCCCAACGAGCTCGATATCAACCACGAGCCAACAAGTATTTTTCTAGCACCGTTGCCGAGGAGACAAGGACATCTTCACAAGGGGAGTCCCTCATAACCAATCTCTTTACTTTGTTGTTTTTGTTTTGCTTAGTTTATTTCTGCTTTGTTTGCTTGTTTCTTTATCAAAAACACAAAAAAATTAGTTGTTCTAGTTTGCTTTCTTTATTAAAAACACAAAAAAAATATTATTAGTTCCTATCTTAAGTTTCTAGTATGTCTAGCATTGTCCAATCACTATGTCACCTGAGGAAATGAATTTCACTTTCAAACAAGGAATTGAAGAGAGTTTCAAAGAAGCTTGGTCTAAAATCTATGGTTTACATGAAAAAACTTAACCTAAAATGACTCAAAGCTTGTTTCTTAGCAGTTTTTACCTTGGAACTGCTCTTTGCTATAGATATGCTTTGGATGCTGTAGTGGGTGGATATTTCCTCCAATGCAATGAGGATGATGCTTTTAATTCCATAAAGAAGTTGGTCTTACTTACAACTTTCCTAGCAAATCTGATTCTTCTTTTATAAACATATTTGCTAGATTGAACACTCTTGAGACCCACACTGGTAGTTTAAAAGATTGCTATAATATGCTTAGAGAGCATCATGATTATGTTCCAATAAATTCCGAACCCTCAAAATGGCTTCCCACAGTAAAGATTGTTATAAATAATGAAACTTTTCATGCTCGCTGTGATATCATGTCTGAATTCTGTCTTATGCCTATGGATATCTATGAACCTTTGAATCTTTGGGGACTTTATAAAGGAGGAGGAGAAATATTTCTTGCTAATAATGCCACAATATTACCCATTGGAATAGTTGAAGGAGTGTTTACAAAGGTCCTAGGGAAAATGGTTTCTACTGATTATCTTGTTATTGAATGTGTAGGAAAAGGACAAATTACACTTGGAAGATCCCTATTAAAACTCGTTGGAGCAATAATAGATGTGGAAAAGGGCACCATGCATTTTTCTTCTCCACCAAACAATCATATGTTCCCCAAGGTTAAGAATAAAAGTAAGAGAGGTAAGGGCAAGAAATTTGGTTTTAATACTTCTTCATTTGAGAATACTTGATCCTTTTTCTTGCTTCTTATGCCTAACTTAAAGGCGTTAAAGAAAAGTACTTATTGGGAGATAACCCAAAAGTTTTATATGAGTCTCAGAAGTTATTACCTCTGTAATAACCGCTCCTTATCCTTTTTATTTGCTTTTTGTGCTAAGAGTAATGTCTAATGAGAGAGAAGTAATGCTTGGGAAATTTGTTGTCTCAAAATAGATTTTTGTGCTTTGCTGTAAAAATTCGTGTAAAATATCTGTATGTCGGTTTGAGCTGTGATTTTTTGTGCTTCTACCCCAGGTTGTTATCTAACTTTAGTTAGTTCAACACTTTTAGATTTGAGCAACAGAAGGTTTTCGAAAAAAATTGTTTTTACCTGCTGATCTGTTTTGACAGATATCTGCCATTATTTGCAGTTGCTTCTTGTTGATTCCTTTTTGGGTTCTTTTTGGGGAATTGATATTTTTAAGGGAAGTGCTACAGTATCTTGTGTTTGAATGGAAGTTTTATTGATGTTGAAACTGAACCCAAAGACTTCTTATCTTGAGTGCACTAATGTTGCTAATAAAGATTGTGTGAAGTTTTGTATGAAGGAAAAAAATTCAGGTGTATGGAGAGAATGATGTAATGAGATGAAGAATTGACTAAAGTCAAGCTTGGGGATGCCATGCGTGTCACCCCAATAAATATCCAAGAAGTACATGCATCAAAGCTTGGGGATGCCCAAGGCATCCCCTTCTTCATCAATAAAAATCTCAGGTTTCTTCCAAACACTTCATTTTTATTGTTTAATTCACAGTTGTGTTGTTCTTGGAGCGTCTTCATTTTTGTTTTTGGTTTTCGTTTGCTTGGTTTGCTTAATTTGCTTGAATAAATTGGTTGTACCCCCTCTTTCATACATTAGTTTTCAGATAAGTTTGGTTTGGTTTGGAAAAGAGTAGGAAAAGTTCATGCTTAAGTGTTAAAAAAGAGCTTGTTTTTGACTGTGGCCTATGCTTTGTCATGTCATGCTTGGTATTGTTTTGGCTTTATGCTTAGTGATTTTTGCTGTAGCATGACATGTTACAAACAATTGAGATTGCTTAATGTGCCTTGAAAGAATCATGCATTGTTTTAGCATATTAAAGCATAGTATTGTGGTATTCTCCTTTGATGCTTTATTTGGGTTGACTTGGTGCATGCTCACACCATGTTATGACTATCCCAAGTCACCATAGCCTTTATGATCCTTTAGTTTTCGACTTGTAATATCACTTTATGCTTTAATTAATGATGTTTTCTCGCTTTGCATGATTATGGCCATTATTTCTCTCTTAGTTGGTTGCTCCCAGTCTTTTTCTAGCCTCCATAACCAAGTATGAGTTCCACTCATGCATCCAACTCCAAATAAAACCAAGTTATTCCAAAGAGTCCACCATACCTACCTATAAGCATTTGCTATTCCAAGTATATTTATGTTTTTATCTACCTTCCGAATTAAAATTGTTATGAGAAAACTAGTGATTAAAGCTCTCACGAACTTGATGGCACACTTTACTTTTCTTGCCCCTAATAAACTTGAACCATTGTGTCATCTATGTTGTATATGGTTGCACTTATATGTTGGGGATTAACAGAACCATGCTGTCATGGGGAACGCTTTCAACATTTCACTTGTACACTGTACCTAGTTGATATCATGCTCTTTTGTCTATGGATGTCATCAGTGTGAAATGAAAGGGGGGCTTGTAAGTCCATGGAGTTATGTATGTGTGTTAGAGAAACGCCCGGGCCGCCGATCTAATTCGTGCCTAATCATGGTGGAAACCTGCAGCGTAACCATAATGAGCAATCTATGAAGCATTCTTCTTATAAAAAAAGAGATATATATTGAGAAAAAGAGAAAAAAGAAAAAAAAAGATAAGAAAAGAGGAAAGAGAGAAAAAGGCACAATTTTCCCATGGTAAATAAGAAGATTGCTGAGATGCTCATTGTCTGCTTGCCTTGGCATTTTGATATGGGGATTCTTTCGTGTCATTGGGCAAGGGGTACCCCGTTGGCAGTTCTCTATGATACAAATGTACTTACTATGACAAGAAATTACCGGTAACTAAACTTGAGTAGCATGAGGAGCGGCCCTCGTATTCAAGGGACATGAGATTTCCAACTTATACTTTGTCAAGCATATACTCCATAGTTTGTTGACTTTAACCTTAATCACTTCAAGATGCTTATGATAGGGGCAATGAGAGATGAAAGCTAATAAGTACCATAATTTTTGGAAGCTCTTTATGAGACTTGAATCCCTGCTTCCTTCTATGAAGGCCTTTCTTTTACTTTTATGTTGAGTCTCCATCTTCTATCTTTATGCTCCTATTGAGAGAGCATAGTGGCCATTCTGAGTTTAATGTGCATTGTCCCAAGACTTGTTGATTGATGCATAACTTTGATATTGCTTGTTCTCAACCTATTTGTATCTAGTCACCCTTATGAACTTTGAAGGTGTCCTATGCATTTATATTTGCTACTCTATGAGGGACAAGCTGAATGCCACTATGCTATCTTTTCTTTATGTGAAACAAACAAATGTCTTGCAAAGCATTGTTATTCATGAGTATTTTGTTTGTGCCTTTTCATGTTACAACATAGTTGCTATGTCTTATTGTTAGAACTTTATCTTTCATGCTATGTTGAAGTACTATTATCCCAGCTATCAATGTTTTACAAATACTTTGATCAAGTTTATGATGGTGCATGTCACCTAAAAAATTATTCTCTCTTTTTATCACTTACCTACTCGAGGACGAGCAGGAGTCAAGCTTGGGATGTTGATACGTTGCAAACGTATCTATAATTTTTGATGTTCCATGCTTGTTTTATATCTACTTTCTTATGTTTTGCCCACACTTTGGAGTATTTTATACACTTTCTCGGACTAACCTATTAACAAGATGCCATAGTGTCAGCTGCCTGTTTTCTGTTGTTTTTGGTTCCAGGAAAGTTAGAAAATGAATATTATCGGAATTGGACGGGACAAAAGCCAAAGTCAATATTTCACCGAGGGGGACACAGAGCCAGAATACGAGACGGAGAGGGGTCAGGGGCCGCCTACACCACCTGGCCGCGCGGCCAGGCCTAGCCCGCGCCAGGGGGTGGTGTGGCTTCCTAGGGAACCCCCTCGGCCTCCCCTTTCGCCTATATATTGCCTCTGATACAGAAACCCTAAGTACCTGATCAAAAATCCACGAAAGAGTCTATAGCCGCCATCATCTCCATCCCTAGATCGGGAGGGATCTGAAGCTCTTCCCGGCACCCTGCCAGAGGGGAGAATTCACCCTGGAGGCCTTCTTCATCACCATGCAAGCCTCCGGTGTGATGCGTGAGTAGTTCATCCTTGGACTACGGGTCCATGTAGTAGCTAGATGGTTGGTTCTTCTCCTTTGTGCTATCATGTTTAGATCTTGTGAGCTCCATTCATGATCAAGATCATCTATTTGTAATCCTACATGTTGTGTTTGCGGGGATCCGATGGATATTGAGATGCTATTTTAGATTTATTATTGATTCTATCATGTCTTTGTTATTTGTGATTTTGCATACTCTCAGTTGTTAGTAGATATCTTGGCCGAGTAGATGCTAGCAACTCCAAGAGGGAGTATTTATGCTCGATAGTGGGTTCATGCCTCTAGTAATCTGGGG
This sequence comes from Avena sativa, assembly GCA_916181665.1. NCBI lineage: Eukaryota > Viridiplantae > Streptophyta > Magnoliopsida > Poales > Poaceae > Avena > Avena sativa. Next base: position 532,051,375 of record OV702292.1, on the reverse strand, counting down.
AAGTGACAGAAATCTCTAAGGTACTAGATGTGATGTTTCTACTAGGGAGAAAACAACAATCCTTTATTCATAGAACAATCATATTGTTTACTTTACACACAATGCTTAATGCAATTATCTGTTGCTTGCAACTTAATACTGGAGGAGGTTCGGATGATAACCTGAAGGTGGATTATTAGTCATAGATGTAGTTGGATTACAGTCTATGTATAATGTTGTAATTCCCAATAAAATCTCATAGGAGTCAAGATGATTAGTATATGCATGTATGGTTTCTCGATGTTTGTCAATTGCCTCGCTGTAATTTGTTCACCCAACATGTCATCTATCTTAAGGAGAACCACCACTAGTGAACTATGGACCCCGGTCCTTTCTTTTACCATCAATCTACAACTGTTTATTATTTTCTATTTACTTTCTGCAAGCTATTACTTTCTTCCACACAATACTTTTAATCCTTTGTTTTCAGCAAAACCGGTGAGATTGACAACCTCACTGTAAGTTGGGGGCAAAGTTCTGTGGTTGTGTTGTGCAGGATTCCAAGTTGGAAACAACACCTTGGAGGTGTTTCCTTGCTCCTACTGGTTCGATAACCTTGGTTTCATAACTAAGGGAAACTTACTGTTGTGCTCATCAGACCTTCCTCTTGGGGTTCCCCAACGAGCTCGATATCAACCACGAGCCAGCACTCCGCTCCCCCTTCTGGCATCCTTCGTCTTCTGGAAAAATAGGATTTTCCATGTATTTTCTGGAATTTTCTCATCTTCGCGAATTTCGCCTCCAAACAGCGCCTTTTCCATCAGAATCCTGATTGCAGCGGTCCATCCTCCAAAAGTCATCAACCATGCAAAAACAGATGAAATAACATAAGTATCATCTCTTAATATGAAATATATCAATGAATAACAGTAAATTATGATATAGAATAGTGATGCAAAATGGACGTATCAACTCCCCCCAAGCTTAGACTTCGCTTGTCCCCAAGCGAAAACTGAGCTCAATAAACATGACCTCAGGTTTATGGAGTGAAGAGTCGATAAAAGAATACGGAAAAGAAGCATCACATTCATCAATACATAAATCATAATAGAAGACAACTCACTATTATATAAATTAACTTGCAATAAGTAAAGGAAACACAATAAAGATACACAAAGTAAATCATAATTGGTAATGGCAAACTTTTCTCTTGGTCAAAGAATAGTTAACAATTTGCATGATTTCAAACATAATGGGGGTTTCAATGATAGCTTTCAAAGTAATATTCACTAAGATAAGAGCAATGTGCAAAACAAGGAACATAAGGAACATGATTGAAGAAATCATCATATGAATGAATGAAACACAACAACTCAAAATACTTGCTGAGATAGAAAGGAATAGGTTTACTGACTCAACTAAAAAGTAAAAGATAGGCCCTTCACAGAGGGAAGCAGGGATTTCAAGTTTCATAAAGAGCTTCCAAAAATTATGGTACTTATTAGCTTTCAGCTCTCATTGCCCCTATCATAAGCATCTTTAGGTGATTAAGGTTAAAGTGAACAAACTATGGAGTATATGCTTGACAAAGTATAAGTTGGCAATCTCATGTCCCTTGAATACGAGGGTCGCTCCTCATGCTACTCAACTTTAGTTACCGGTAAGCTCTCGTCATAGTAAGTACATGTGTATCATAGAGAACCGCCAACGGGGTACCCCTTGCCCGATGATATAGAAGAATCCCATATCAAAATGACAAGGCAAGAAGACAATAAGCATCTCAGCATCTTTTTATTTACCATGGGAAAATGGTGCTTTTTTCTCTCTTTCCTCTTTTCTCATCATTTTTTTCTTTTTTTTCTCAATCTCTATCTCTTTTTTTATAAGAATAATGCTTCATAGAATGCTCATTATGGTTATGCTGTAGGTTTCCACCATGATTAGACATGGATTAGACCAGCCGCCTGATGGCTCAATGCACGGCGCCTAGAAAAGTGTTGGTGCGGTGTTGATGTAGAGCTCGTTGGGAACCCCAAGAGGAAGGTATGATGAGCACAACAGCAAGTTTCCCTCAGTTATGAAACCAAGGTTTAATCGAACCAGTAGGAGCAAGGAAACACCCCAAAGGTGTTGCTAGCTGAGCTTTGGCAGGGCGCACTACTGGCGCTAGTAGCAACGTGGAGACCTGCACAACACAACCACAGAACTTTGTCCCCAACTTGTGATGAGGTTGTCAATCTCACCGTGTTTTGCAGAAAACAAAGGATTAAACGTATCGAATGGAAAGAAGTGGAAGTTTGCAGAAAGTAAACACAAAACAGTAAAGGACTGTAGATTGTATGTAAAAGACAAGGACCGGGATCCATAGTTCACTAGAGGTGGCTCTCCTTAGATAGATAACATGCTGGGTGAACAAATTACAGCGGGGCAATTAACAAACACCGAGAAAGTAATACATGCATATACTAATCATCTTGACTCCTTTGAGACTTGATTGGGCATTACAACATTATACATAGACCGCCATCCAACTGCATCTATGACTAATACTCCACCTTCAGGTTATCATCCGAACCCCCTCCAGTATTAAGTTGCAAGCACCAGATTATAGCTTTACGAACTGCGTGTAAAGTAAACAATACGATTGTTCTCTGAACAAAGGATTGTTGTTTTCTCCCTAGTAGCAACAGCACATCTAGTACCTTAGAGATTTCTGTCACTTTCCCAGATTACCAGAGGCATGAACCCACTATCGAGCATAAATACTAACTCTTGGAGTTGCTAGCATCTACTTGGCCAAGATAGCTACTAACAACGGAAAGCATGCAAGATCACAAATAACAAAGACATGATAGAATCAATAATCAATCTGAAATAGCATCTCAATATCCATCGGATCCCCGCAAACACAACATGTAGAATTATAAATAGATGATCTTGATCATGATCGGAGCACACAAGATCTAAACATGAAAGCACAAAGGAGGAGAACCAGCCATCTAGCTACTACATGGATCCGTAGTCCAAGGATGAATTCATGCATCACACCAGAGGCTTGCATGGTGATGAAGAAGGCCTCCAGGGTGAATTCCCCTCTCCGGTAGGGTGCCGGGAAGAGCTTTAGATCCCTCCCAATCTAGGGATGGAGATGACGACGGCTACAGACTCTTTTGTGGATTTTTTGATCGGGAACTTAGGGTTTACGTCCCGAGGGCATCTTATAGGCGGAAGGAGAGGCCGAGGGGGTGCCAGGAGCCACCACACCACCCCCTGGCATGGGCCCAGCCTAGCCACACGGCCAGGTGGTGTGGCTGGCCTCTGGCCCTTCTCTGTCTCGTATTCTAGCACTTGATGACATCCGGAAAAATAGGCACTTTGGCTTTTGTCCCGTCCAATTCCGAGAATATTCATTTTCTGACTTTCCTGGAACCAAAAACAGCAGAAAACAGGCAGCTGGCACTGTGGCTCTTGTTAATAGGTTAGTCCAAGAAATCATATGAAAAGTACTCCAAAGTGTGGGCAAAACACAAGAAAGTGGATAAAACTAAGCATGGAACATCAAAAATTATAGATACATTTGCAATGTATCAACATCCCCAAGCTTAACTCATGCTCGTCCTCGAGTAGGTAAGTGATAAAAAGAAAGAATAATTTTTGAGGTGACATGCACCATCAAAGACTTGATCAAAGTATTTGTAAAACATTCAAAGCTGGGATCATAGTACTTCAATCATAACATGAAAGACAAAGTTCTAGCAATAAGCAAAGAAACTATGATGCAACATGAAAAGGCACAAACAAAAGATTCATGAATAACAATGCTTTGCAAGACGTTTGTTTGTTTCACATAAAGAAAACATAGCATAATAGTATTCAGCTTGCCCCTCATAGAGTAGCAAATATAAATGCATAGGACACCTTCAAAGTTCATAAGAGTGACTAGATACAATAGTTTAAAACAAGCAATATCAAAGTATGCATCAATCAACTAGTCTTGGGACAATGCACATAGAACTAAGAATGGCCACTATGCTCTCAAAGTAGGTGCATAAAGATAGAAGGTGGAGACTCAACATATAAGTGGAAGAAAGGCCTTCATAGAAGGAAGCAGAAATTCAAGTTTCATAAAGAGCTTCCAAAAATTATGGTACTTATAGCTTTCAGCTCTCATTGCCCCTATCATAAGCATCTTGAAGTGATTAAGGTTAAAGTGAACAAACTATGGTGTACATGCTTGACGAAGTATAAGTTAGGAATCTCATGTCCCTTGTATACGAGGGCCGCTCCTCATGCTACTCAAGTTTAGTCACCGGTAAGTTCTTGTCATTGTAAGTACATGTGTATCATAGAGAACCGCCAACAGGGTACCCCTTGCCCGATGATATGGAAGAATCCCCATATCAAAATGACAAGGCAAGCAGACAACGAGCATCTCAGCATTCTTCTTATTTACCATGGGAATATGGTGCTTTTTTCTCTCTTTCCTCTTTTCATAGTATCTCTTTTTTTTCTCTTTCCTCTTTTTTTTCTCAATATAGGACTCTTCTTTTTATAAGAAGAATGCTTCATAGACATCTCATTATGGTTACGCTGCAGGTTTCCACCATGTCAGCATGGATTAGACCAGCGGCCCAGGCGTTTCTCTAACACATATACATAACTCCATGGATTTACAAGCTCCCCTTTCATTTCACACCGACGACATCTATATACAAAAGAGCATGATATCAACTAGGTACAAGTACCAAGTGCAATGTTGAAAGCGTTCCCCATGAAAGCATGGTTCTGCTAATTCCCAACAAATAAGTGCAAGCATATACAACATAGATGCCACAATGGTTCAAGTTTATTAAGGGCAAGTAAAGTAAAGTGTGCCATCAAGTTCGTGAGAGCTTTAATCACTAGTTTTCTCATAACAAGTTTAATTTGGAAGGTAAAGAAAAGCATGGATATACTTGGAATAGCATAAGCTAGTAGGTAGGTATGGTGGACTCTTTGGAATAACTTGGTTTAGGGCGTTGGATGCATGAGTGGAACTCATACTTTGTTGTGGAGGCTAGCAAAAGACTGGGAGCGACAAACTAAGAGAGCAATAATGGCCATAATCATGCAGAGCGACAAAACATCATTGATCAAAGCATAAAGTGATACTACTAGTTGAAAACTAAAGTATCATAAAGTCTTATGGTGACTTGAGATAGTCATAACTGTTGGAGATATGCCCAAGAGGCAATAAGAAAGTGGTTATTATTATATCTTTATGTTTAGGATAAATGTTTACATCCCATGCTATAATTGTATTAACCGGAAACATTAATACTTGTGTGTTTTGTAAACATAAAAGAGTCCCTAGTAAGCCTCTTGTTAAACTAGCTTGTTGATTAATGGATGATCATGGTTTCCTGATCATGGACATTGGATGTCGTTAATAACAAGATCATATCATTAGGAGAATGATGTGATGGACACACACCCATAGTAAGCATAGCATAAGATCAAGTCATTAAAGTTCGTTTTGCTACAAGCTTTTCAAATGCATACTAACCTAATCCTTCGACCATGAGGTTATGTTAATCACCATCACCGGATGGGTACTTTGATGACATCAAACGCCGCTTCGTAACTGGGTGGTCATAAAGGTGACATTGGGTATTCTGAAAGTATGTGTTGAAGCGCATGGACCAAGATTGGGATTTGTCCATCCATATGACGGATAGATATGCTCTGGGCCCTCTCGGTGGAATGTCATCTAGTTAGCTTGCAAGCATGTGACTAGGTCACAAAGGATGACATATCACGGAACGAGTAAAGAGTACTTATCAGTAACGAGGTAGAACTAGGTATGGAGATACCGACGATCAAACCTCGGATAAGTAGAGTATCGCGTGACAAAGGGAATTGGTTTCATATGTTAAATGGTTCTATCGATCACAAAGTCATCGTTGAGTATGTGGGAGTTGTTATGGATCTCCAGATCCCGCAACTGCTTATTGATCGGAGATGTGTCTCCATCATGTCTACATGTTCACGAACCGTAGGGTGACACACTTAAGGTTCGAAGTTGTTTTAAGTAGATATGGAATGTGCATTGGAGACCGGATGTTGTTCGGAGTCTCGGATTGGATCCGGGACATCACAAGGAGATCCGGAATTGTCCGGGGAATAAGATTCATATATTGGGGATCATTTTCTAAGTTAGGAAATGTTCCGGAGTATTTGTATGGGGATTCTAGAAGGTTTCGGAATGTTCCGGAAGGTTCTAGAAGATTTCTTGGAGTTTGCTTGAAAACCAAGAAAGGATCAAGGAATCCTTGTGGGGCAAGACAAGGATTCGTGGGGGAGTAGGACTCTCCCCCCACCTCCTTGATCCGCCGGCCAAGGGAGAGGGGAGTCCTACAAGGACTCCACCTCCCCATGGCGCCTCCCTCCTTTAAATAGAGGGGTGGAGGCACAAACCCCCTTGCCCCTCATATTCTCTAGATCTCAAGTTGCCTCTCTCCTCCTCCTTCCCTCTGCTCTGGCTTAGGCGAAGCCCTGCAGAATTCTCTACTCCACCACCACCACCACGCCGTCGTGCTGCTGGATTCCGTGGAGAGATCTACTACCTCCGCTGCTCGCTGGAACGGGGAGAGGAAGGTCTGCTTCGACTCCGCATGCGTGACCGACTGCGGAAGCGCTGCTGGAACGCAGCGCCGGAAGGATCGTCTACTCGATCTTGAGATCGGCAAGTGATCGACTACATCAACCACGAGATCCGATCTCGTAACGCTTTCGGGTCTACAAGGGTTAGTACAGATCTATCTCGTTGCACATGTCTAATAGATTAGATCTTGGCTTTTATCTAGATTAGATCTGGGTTTTGTTCATTCTTGCGGTAGAAATTTTTTGTTTCCATGCTACGAACCCATCAATAACATGGTGTGAGCATGTGCCAAGTCAACCCAAATAAAGCATCAAAGGAGAATACCACTATATTATGCTTTAATATGCTAAACCAACGCATGATTCATCCAAGGCACATTAAGCAATCTCAATTGTTTATAACAAGTCATGCTACAGCAAAGAATACTAAGCATAAAGCCAAAACAATATCAAGCATGGCATGACAAAGCATATGCCACAGTCAAAAACGAGCTCTTTTTACCACATAAGCATGAACTTTCCTACTCTTTTCCAAACCAAACCAAACTATTTGCAAACCAATGTATGAAAGAGGGGGTCCAACCAATTTATTCAGAAAACTAAGAAAACCAAGCAAACGAAAAACCAAAACGAGAACGAAAAAGAAGACGCTCCAAGAAAAACACAACTGTGCATGAAACAATAAAAATGAAGCGTTTGGAAGAAACCTGAAATTTTTATTGATGAAGAAGGGGGATGCCTTGGGCATCCCCAAGCTTTGACGCTTGTACTTCTTGGAGATTTCTTGGGGTGACACGCGTGGCATCCCCAAGCTTGAGCTTTAGTCCATCCTTCATCTCATTACTCATTCCTTCCATACACCTGAAATTTTTCCTTCATACAAAACTTCACACAATCTTTATTAGCAACAGTGGTGCACTCAAGATAAAAGGTCTTAAGGTTCAGTTCTAACACCAAATAAACTTCCATTAGAACACTAGATACTGTAGCACTTCCCTCAAAAACCTCAATTCCCCAAAAGAACTCAAGAAGGAACCAACAAGAAGCAAATGAAGAAAATGGTAGAAATCTGTCAAAACAGACCAGCAGGTAAAGACGAATTTTTTCGAAGATCTTCTGTTGCTCAAATAAAAAAGTGTTGAACTAACGAAAGTTAGGTAACAACCTGGGACAGAAGCACAAAAACTTACAACTCAATCAGACATACAGAGCTCTCTCAGCAATTTTACGGTGAAGCACAAAAATCTGTTTCGGGACAACAACTTTCCCAATCATTACTTCTCTCTCATTAGAGTTACTCTTGGCACAAAAAGCAAATAAAAAGGATAAGGAGAGGTTATTACTGAAGTAATAACTTCCAAGACTCATCTAAAACTTTTGGGTTATCTCCCAATAAGTACTTTTCTTTTAACGCCTTTAAATTAGGCATGATAATTTCGATGATGCTCTCATAAGAAATGTGAATTGAAGTAAAAGAGAGCATCAAGAAGCAAATTCAAAACACATTTAAGTCTAACCCACTTCCTATGCATAGGAATCTCGTATGCAAATAAATTCACAAAGAACAAGGTGACAGGCATAGGAAGATAAAACGAGAGTAACTTCAAAACTTTCAGCAAATAGAGAGGTGTTTCAGTAGCATGAAAACTTTTACAACCATATTTTCCTCTCTCATAATAATTTCCAGTAGCCTCATGAATAAACTCAACAATATAACTATCACATAAAGCATGCTTTTCATGATCTACAAACACTAGAGCTTTATTATAAACATTTTCAAAAGAATCCTCAGGAACATGACATTCGTCCTCCTTTGGTAAGCATGGGGGACAATCAAATAATGTAAGGGGTAAAGAGTTACTCTCATTAGAAGGTAGGGATGGGTAGATCCATTCTTCCTCCTCTTGATCATCACTATCCTCCTCTTTTTCATCCAATGAGCTTTCAGTTTCAGCAATTTGTTCTTCCATAGGCTCCTCCAAGGCATTAGTCTCTTCCATTGGTGGAGAGCCTCTATTAAGATATTCAAGAATATAGCCATTTTCTACCTTGTAATTATCAAAGCAAAATTTAAGTATATCATAAACCTCATATTTATAAGGTGAATTATCAGTATTTTCAAGCAAACTAGCAAGTTCAAATGCACCCTTCCAAGCAATAAATTCTTCAATTTGTTCCACATCATAAAAGTCATAATTCCCTTTAACATAAGAAGAAATGGTAACATTATCATTATACACACATTGAAAAGGGAGGTGTTTATACCTCCTACATCAACAAGATTTATCAAAGCAATAAGTAACATTATAAGTAGAGCACACGTTTATAGCAATGGTATACAATTTATCAATTTCTTCCCATAAGTGTTTCCCTTTTTGTGACAAGCAGTGTTCCTTATAATAATATCTTTGTTCTTCCGTGAACCCACCTTGCCAATAAGATTCAGTTTCAAAGAAACCAACCATTGATAGAAAGCATGATAAAGCAAGGCAATAATAGACCAACAACTATAGTAGGAACTAATTTCTTTTTGTGTTTTTGAAATAAGAAAGCAAACTAGTAAGACTAATTTTTTTGTGTTTTGTTGAACAACAAAACAAGCAAACAAAGAAAAAAGAAACTAAGAAAAACAAAAATAACAAAGTAAAGAGATTGGTTATGAGGGAGTCCCCTTGTGAAGATGTCCTTGACTCCCCGGCAACGGCGCCAGAAAAATGCTTGATGGCTCAATGCACGGCGCCCAGAAAAGTGCTGGTGCGGTGTTGATGTAGAGCTCGTTGGGAACCCCAAGAGGAAGGTATGATGAGCACAGTAGCAAGTTTCCCTCAGTTATGAAACCAAGGTTTAATCGAACCAGAAGGAGCAAGGAAACACCCCAAAGGTGTTGCTAGCTGAGCTTTGGCAGGGCGCACTACCGGTGCTAGTAGCAATGTGGAGACCTGCACAACACAACCACAGAACTTTGTCCCCAATTTGCCACGAGGTTGTCAATCTCACCGTGTTTTGCGGAAAACAAAGGATTAAACGTATCGAATGGAAAGAAGTGGAAGTTTGCAGAAAGTAAACACAAAATAGTAAAGGATTGTAGATTGTATGTAAAAGACAAGGACCGGGATCCATAGTTCACTAGAGGTGGCTTCCTTAGATAGATAACATGCTAGGTGAACAAATTACAGCGGGGCAATTGACAAACACCGAGAAAGCAATACATGCATATACTAATCATCTTGACTCCTTTGAGACTTGATTGGGCATTACAACATTATACATAGACCGCCATCCAACTGCATCTATGACTAATAATCCACCTTCAGGTTATCATCCGAGCCCCCTCCAGTATTAAGTTGCAAGCAACAGATTATTTCTTTATGAACTGCGTGTAAAGTAAACAATACGATTGTTCTATGAACAAAGGATTGTTGTTTTCTCCCTAGTAGCAACAACACATCTAGTACCTTAGAGATTTCTGTCACTTCCCCAGATTACCAGAGGCATGAACCCACTATCGAGCATAAATACTAACTCTTGGAGTTGTTAGCATCTACTTGGCCAAGATAGCTACTAACAATGGAAAGCATGCAAGATCACAAATAACAAAGACATGATAGAATCAATAATCAATCTGAAATAGCATCTCAATATCCATCGGATCCCCGCAAACACGACATGCAGAATTACAAATAGATGATCTTGATCATGAACGGAGCTCACAAGATCTAAACATGAAAGCACAAAGGAGGAGAACCAGCCATCTAGCTACTACATGGATCCGTAGTCCAAGGATGAACTACTCACGCATCACACCAGAGGCTTGCATGGTGATGAAGAAGGCCTCCAGGGTGAATTCCCCTCTCCGGCAGGGTGCCGAGAAGACCTTTAGATCCCTCCCGATCTAGGGATGGAGATGACGGCGACTACAGACTCTTTCATGGATTTTTGATCGGGCACTTAGGGTTTACGTCCCGAGGGCATCTTATAGGCGGAAGGAGAGGCCGAGGGGGTGCCAGGGGCCACCACACCACCCCCTGGCGCGGCCCCATCCTGGCCGCGCGGCCAGGTGGTATGGCCGGCCTCTGGCCCTTGTCCGTCTCGTATTCTAGCACTTAATGACATCCGGAAAAATAGGCACTTTGGCTTTTGTCCCGTCCAATTCCAAGAATATTCATTTTCTGACTTTCCTGGAACCAAAAACAGCAGAAAACAGGCAGCTGGCACTGTGGCTCTTGTTAATAGGTTAGTCCAAGAAATCATATGAAAAGTACTCCAAAGTGTGGGCAAAACACAAGAAAGTGGATAAAACCAAGCATGGAACATCAAAAATTATAGATACATTTGCAATGTATCACCGCCCAGGCATTTCTCTAACACACATACATAACTCCATGGACTTACAAGCTTCCCTTTCATTTCACACTGATGACATCCATAAACAAAAGAGCATGATATCAACTGGGTACAATGTACAAGTGCAATATTGAAAGCATTCCCCATGGCAACATGGTTCTGCTAATTCCCAACGTATAAGTGCAAGCATATACAACTTAGATGACACAATGGTTCAAGTTTATTAGGGGCAAGAAAAGTGAAGTGTGCCATCAAGTTCGTGAGAGCTTTATGTTGGGGTTCCGCGTATGAAAACAATTAATTGTACTCTACGCCCCTGAACCCCTGAAGATGCCAGGACCTATATATTAGTAATACAGTAACGGGAGGGGCTTTTCGCGAACTTATCCTTGAAGACCGAAAAACATTGTTAACGCTCAGGAGAGCGTGGTTGATGTAGACGAGCCGAAGCCGACCTGAAGGTCATGATGAAGTCCTTGCGCTCCTTTGGATCCAACGACTTGAGTGCCTCAAGTGCGACACCTCGCGGGGAGTTACACACGTCCGGTGCCTGATGATGACTCCCGCTTCCCTGATCTAGCAGCAGTTGTGGAAGTAGAGCTCCCGGATCCGAATCCCGCAGCACGACGGCGCTCCGCGGTGAAGATGTCTCCCGTTCACGCAGTCCAGACTTGGGACCACAGTCACGAGAGAGAGAGGGGGAGAGAGAAAATATCAACTGGAGGTCCTCTCAAAATTGAGAAGACCTTTATTGATTATTGGTGTATTAATTTGGCCAAATACCCCCACTATATATAGGGGGAGGGGAGGTACTACCTCCCTCAAAGTCCCGGGGTGGGACTAAAGGAGAGGAGGGGGAGGGGGGCACCGCCGGCCACCCCCATGGGCCCCACGCGGGGGTCTGCCAACTAGGGTGCCGGCCACCCCCTTGGCCCCTTCTCCCTCTCTCCTTTCCCCTAATGGGCACTCTCCCCTCCAGGAATTGGGCCATTAAGCCTTTGACCATTTAATTGATTTTCTCTTTATTAAATAGTTATGAATAAATGATTAAATCAACATTTAACATTCATTCACATATTATTCAACCTCCATGGCTATGGAACACCTTCCACCTCCACTCCGGACATCCTCCAGACTTACCGAAACCCTTCCGGTTTTCTCCCTACAATTCTTCGACGATTCTACCGATCCTATAAACACTCTCTAAGCATCATCAAGCCCTTAAGCATGATACCCCACGGTTCGGGAACACTCCAGACATGATCGATAGAGGGACTTGGATGGCCATGTGACCCCTCTGCGTTCCACGAAGATCTTTCGTCGTTTGAACCGGGATAGTCGTGTCTTATTCCCTTTGTCTCTCGATACATGCATTGCCCGAGATCTGATCAATGACATCACCATGTCGTCTTCAATCTCGTTACTGAACAATGATACTTGACTCGTTCTGACAAGTGATATCCCCATGATCAAATCACACGCTGCGCAGCTATTGGATATAACTTCTCCAAGTGGGCCCTTTGAGTATCTTCTCGTCACATGGACGGACAAATCCCGCTCTTGACATATATTGCCTCTACGGTTTCCTCCGAATACCTGAACACACCTTTATAACCACTCTATTACCAAGTGGTGTTTGATGCTATCTAAGTACTCTCGGGAGACAGTGATTGATATAGCCTCACGGTCAAAGGAATAGTCTACGAGGATCTATTTCTTATCATCGTAACTTGAACTTCATGACATGATCGGGTCACGATTTTTAGGTTGGGTATTGGTTCATCATCTTATTCTTGGAATGAGATGACTCCATTTCCAACTGGCATAAATGCCACATGATCAGGAAACATGATCATCCGTTGACCAATGAACTGTAGGGGTTCCGCGTATGAAAACAATAAAAATTTACACTACGCCCCTGAACCCCTGAAGCTGCCAGGACCTATCTATTAGTAATACAGTAACGGGAGGGGCTTTTCGTGAACTTACCCTTGAAGACCGAAAAGCGTTGTCAACGCTCAAGAGAGCGTGGTTGATGTAGACAAGCCGAAGCCGACCTCAAGGTCGTGATGAAGTCCTTGCGCTCCTTCTGGCTCCAACGACTTGAGTGCCTCAAGTGCGACACCTCGTGGGGAGTTACACACGTCCGGTTCCTAATGATGACTCCCGCTTCCCCGATCCAGCAGCAGTTGCGGAAGTAGAGCTCCTGGATCCGAATCCCGCAGCGCGACGGTGCTCCGTGGTGAAGATGTCTCTCGCTCGCTCAGTCAAGACTTGGGACCATGGTCACGAGAGAGAGGGGGGAGAGAGAAAATATCAATTAGAGGTCCTCCAAAAAGTGGGGAGGCCTTTATTGATTATTGGTGTATATTTCTAGGCCAAATACCCCAATATATAGGGGAGGGGAGGTACTACCTCCCTCAAAGTCCCGGGGTGGGACTAAAGGAGAGGAGGGGGGAGGAGGTGGCCACCGGCCACCTAGTGGGCCCCGCGCGGGGGGTCTAGGCCCAACCGGCCTCCCCCTTGGCCCCTCTCCCTCTCTCCTTTCCCCTAATGGGCCCTCTCCCTCCGGAATTGGCCCATTAAGCCTTTTTGACCTTTAATTGATTTTCTCTTTATTAAATAATTATGAATAAATGATTAAATCAACATTTAACATTCATTCACATATTATTCAATCTCCATGGCCATGGAACACCTTCCACCTCCACTCCGGACATCCTCTGGACTTATCGAAACCCTTCCGGTTTTCTCCCTTCTCTTCTTCGGTGATTCTATCGATCCTATAAACACTCTCTAAGCATCATCAAGCCCTTAAGCGTGATACCCCACGGTTCGGGAACACTCCAGACATGGTCGGGACACTCCCGCACCAATGATCGATAGAGGGACCTGGATGGCCATGTGACCCCTGTGCGTTCCACGAAGATCTTTTGTTGTTTGAACCGGGACAGTGGTGTCTTATTCCCTTTGTCACTCGATACTTGCATTGCCCGAGATCTGATCAATGACATCACCATGTCGTGTTCAATCTTGTTACTGAACAGTGCTACTTGACTCGTTCTGATAAGTGATATCCCCGTGATCAAATCACACGCTGCGCAGCTATTTGGTATAACTTCTCCGAGTGGGCCCTTGAGTATCTTCCCGTCACATGGACAGACAAATCCCGCTCTTGACATATATTGCCTCTACGGTTTCCTCTGAATACCTGAACACACCTTTATAACCATCATTTTATCAGATGGCGTTTGATGCTATCTAAGCACTCTCGGGAGACAGTGATTGATATAGCCTCACGGTCTAAGGAATAGTCTACGAGGATCCATTTCTAATCATCATAACTTGAACTTCGTGACATGATCGGGTCACGATGTTTAGGTTGGGTAGTGGTTCATCGTCTCATTCTCCGAATGAGATGACCTCATATCCAACTGGCATAAATGCCACATGATCAAGAAACATGATCATATGTTGACCAATGAACCAGTGACTAGAGTTTCACTGGGAATCCCTAGTTGTTTGTATATCACACGTGTATTGATGTTTCCTCTCAATACAGTTATAGCATGATATAAAACTTAATCATAAACTATATGAAATATGATAATAGTCCTTACTACTATTTATCTCTAGGGCATATTTCCAATAGTCTCCCACTTGCACTAGAGTACAAATACACTAGCTGCATTTGTTCTTAATCATTGGCACCATATACCCGGTACCATGAACATGCTTGCTCATGGAAGAGGTTGAGTCTTGGGTCTGTACTTTACAGTCCCAAATCCTTTGCAACTTACTAATGTCACCTTGATTGACATTAATACTTTGTCATCACATGATAGCATCTATGTGTATGCATCGTTGCCATGGCAGTAGAACGAGGCCTGATTCCAGGAGCCTACAGTGACGTTAGATCAACCTCGAGGGCTTTCTCATGGGCACTGTTCCCTGGGACACATCATTCTACGTTAAAAGCGAACTAGCCCCACCATAACATTATACAACACTTTAGATGGTACCCTTATCTATTATTATAAATGTATTCATCGAAACTCCCATGCACTCTGTGCAACTTTCGATGTTTTGTTCACCTCGCTTCCTACTTGACTTTAATTGGTATCTACAGGAGTTTCCAACATATTCCCTTATAGCACTACTCTTTATGCTTTAAGATATGTTATCCTTTATGGATTTGGAAAATGTGTTCACAGTTCTCTAATAGACATTGCGGACAAACTTAGCTCAACGTTTTGTGATTCAGACTTAATCACTTTCAAACGTCCCTTATTTGGATCACATATTATGCTAAGTTATCATCATGGTTTACTAAGACAGAACCCATGTCTCAACATAGTGGATGACGATCATCCTTTTCTTTCTTTGAACCATTGATGTTAAACTTAATGCTATTCCTAATTTGGGTTATTAAGGACTGGTTCCTTAATTAACTTCTATTCTGAAACACTTTTCAAAATCCCTTAAGGAATACTACATAATATCATAATACAATTATTATCAACTTCTACATCTTATAAATCATTATTTATAACTATTTGCGCTTTCATCCTTAACACGCTTAAGAATTACTCCTATAAGCTCCCACTCAAAAATATGTCAATCACATATTGTTTTAGGAAGACTTTCATAGCTCCCACTCAATTTTATGCAAATTGCATATCTCCTTATTGTTTTGAACAACTTCAAAATCTTTTGATCAAATATCAAACTTGGAGTTTTACTATGAGATACTAGTACTTTACTAGTTTTAAATCCACTAGACATTTAGCATACATGAATCAAAATTCATTTGAATTTGTCCAATACTTGACAAATTGAGCTTTTGTCATTCCACCCCCTTTTCCACTATGGCTTTGCAGTCATTTGGGAAAATTCCAAGTAACCCCTTTACTTGTGAAATTCGGCAACGAATTTCTTTCTAATCTCAAGGGAATTTTACTTCTAGGATTTCTCATAATTTAGTTTACCATTATTTCCTTTGTAGTTTGTAGGTATGTCATATTCCAAAAATCATGACAAGTGATTCACAAATGTCTCCATACAAGATATGGATTTACATTTTGAATTCTACTTTATGTGGTGAAAAACAATAGTGGACAGAAAAACACAATAATCAAAATCATTGATTCTTTCCTTCTGTGAAGAGAATCGTTTAGGAACATTGTCTGTTGCGCTTCTCAACACTCTGATGCAGGGTTTTGAATCCTCATCGTGTTTTTCACTAATTTCGATTTGCTTCATAATTGAGAAACATCATTAAAAGTGAGCTTTCTCAAGAATGCACCAAAATCCAAGCAATACAAGTTTTGCTTTCCTTTTGGTTTCAGCTATGGATTTTGTATTCAAAGTTTCCAATGAATACTCTACAAGGACTTATTCGTTATTGTTTTGGTTATATCGAATAACCCCAAAACTTTCACGAAATTAAATGGTTCACTACCTTCTAATTGAGTGCTAACTATTTCCAATTAATGGTCTCTACATCTACACTACAATGATTTAATTGGTGCCTTCTATTCAGCCCCTTTGATATATAATATCATATTGTGATGCTTTGCATTTTGATGTTTCAAAACGCTTTGCATTCCACAATTTCTTTGATGCTATTCTTATAAAGTCGAATTTCATTACTATTGATCAAATCACAGTAATTAGATTCTCTTTTATATTTATACCCTTTATTGATGAAACACTTTGATCAAATCAAATAGTTTCATATAGTCATATAATGATAATTACCATTTTCGTTAAAACACAATACATCGAATATGTATTTACTTTCAATAATTCATTAAACACTTTGTATTCAAGTAATACACGGTGTTCAAGTTATTTCGCCGAACTTAGGCATGATTTATATGTGGCAAGAAATCGAATGACTTTCACATATTATCACATAACTTTGAATTTAAACAATGGTTTCATTCATCAATGAAATATCATTAAGTTGGGTATTTTTTTAAACAAGGCATTTTAATGTTTTATAAATGTTCATACATTATCAATTAGTTTCAAACAATAAGGATAATTCGCACATAATCAAACAAGATATGAACACGAATAGAAATCATTCATAAAAGCAGAACAACTGTTTGTTACAAACTCATATGAATAACCGTATCACGAAGTGTGAGACACACTAAAGAAGTTCACAATCTCTTGATTACATTAATCATCCTAAAACACAAACTAAGTGATAAATGTCGAGGGAGAGTGTCGTCGGCCGTCATCATCATGCTCGCCATCAACACACAACGTCACCTCCTCTCTCCAGCAAGCACCTCTCATGCAGAAGGACCTGTTTTCACCAAAACAGAACAAGTATCAGATATACTTAACACTACAATGTGTTTGCAAGATTATAACATTTATAAAACTGTATATCAAATATATACCTTTATCGTTGACGACCTCTCCGGTGATTGGTTCAACCTTTACGTTCCTGAAATGTAATATGAACTCATGGAAATCCAATGCTTCCGTATCACCACTCATGATGCTACTCCGGACATGTCCTTCGTAGCTAGGAGGCAACGATCATAGCAGTACATCTATCGCAAATGGATCAGCCATCCAGTAATCCACGAAGTGAACCAATCTTGTGTGTGCATCAAGCATGCGCTCCAAGTGACCCTTCAGACATGTATGCTCCTCCATCTGTATGGAAAGGAACCTCCAAGCAACTCGTGCTTCCACATGCGCACATGGCCTATGAACTCTGCTCTCAGCTAATCCACCATCGAATATGGATCAAGCTCACCCATGAGCGGATGTAGTTCATCCACCATCCTGTAACGCATTATTATCTGAATGTAGGTGGACATCTCTTGACGATAGTAGCGGTCTGCCAGCTCTTGTGGGGTCTCATAGTAGTCTGGCTCAGTCAAATCCATTGTGCGTCTTATGTAGTCTACCACATGATTCCTAGTAAGGAGATCATCTAGGCGCTCAAGCCAACTAGGGAAGTTGGATCCATCAAGTCTAAGTTTTTCACCCTTTACCCAATCCTCGATGACAAAGTAAGCTTCACGATGAGCCATCTACATTTATAATTGCAAAAGGAATTTAGACTAAGTTTATAATTAAATGAGTTAATAATAACTCCACTCAGAAACACCTATCCCCAAAAGGGTTCCTAGTGATAACACAACCCCTATCAGCCACATCTCCCCCGATCATCACGGCCATCAATGTGGGTTCAAGGATGGACGTTAAACGTCGGTCACATCATTCATGCGACTCGTGCTCGATCTTTCGACCATCCGCATTCCGAGGCCATGTCTGTACATGCTAGGCTCGCCAACTCAACCTTAGTGTTTTCGCTGTGCAACATGGCTTGCACCCATTGTATGTGAACATAGATATGTCTGACACCGATCATCACGGTCTGCCTCATACCGAAGAACTTTCTTGGTGGTGCACACTAAGGGGGAACACAATCGTTGGTTATTTTAACAGGGATCATCTTATTAGGCTACCGTCGAGTATCTAATACTATCACACAATAAGACATACAAACAATAACATTTAATGTAAATGCTATGTGATATGGTCCTTCACGTCGTGATCTCCATCCGCCGTCACTGGGTTCCAGCGCTAGGGTTCCGGCACCGTAGACACCAGGGTACCGGTGTCATTCCGGCGTGGTAGTTCGTCACCTCTGTGACTATCTACTACTATGTAAAAAAAGGTAATTACTTTACCTTTGCCACAACCATATCACAAAGCAACGCCCTCCTGCAAAACAAAGTTAGACGCCTCTACTTTATCTTTGCATGTTTTACGTGGCTGAATGAGCTTTCGCACAAGAACCGTTCTTACCTACGAACTTTCAGCACAACGCTGATCAAGCAGTTGTCTCTATTACACCCCTTTCGGGGCCCTCCGTTGCAAATGGTATACCAACTAATGCGAGAGAGACAGACACCCCCTAAGCCACTTTATACGGTACAAGCCGTATGTCAAGCGTGGACCAGTCTTGCGAATGAACGCGTAAAGTCAGTTGGGGGCCGCTTCATCAAGCATTACTGCGGTATACACAAGTACACGTGGGAGGGTAACAAATAAAAGATCAATGCCCACACGATACATCTCGTGTGTTCTACCCGTACTAGTATTACTACGCATAGATCTAGCTTTGATACCACTGTAGGGGTTCCGTGTATGAAAACAATAAAAATTTACACTACGCCCCTGAACCCCTGAAGCTGCTAGGACCTATCTATTAGTAATATAGTAATGGGAGGGGCTTTTCGCGAACTTACCCTTGAAGATCGAAAAGCGTTGTCAACGCTCAGGAGAGCGTGGTTGATGTAGATGAGCCGAAGCCGACCTCAAGGTCGTGATGAAGTCCTTGCGCTCCTTCTGGCTCCAACGACTTGAGTGCCTCAAGTGCGACACCTCGCGGGGAGTTACACACGTCCGGTGCCTGACGATGACTCCCGCTTCCCCGATCCAGCAGCAGTTGCGGAAGTAGAGCTCCCGGATCCGAATCCCGCAGCACGACGGCGCTCCGCGGTGAAGATGTCTCTCGCTCGCGCAGTCCAGACTTGGGACCACGGTCACGAGAGAGAGAGGGGGAGAGAGAAAATATCAATTAGAGGTCCTCACAAAAGTGGGGAGACCTTTATTGATTATTGGTGTATTTTTCTAGGCCAAATACCCCACTATATATAGGGGGAGGGGAGGTACTACCTCTCTCAAAGTCCCGGGGTGGGACTAAAGGAGAGGAGGGGGAGGAGATGGCCACCGGACACCTAGTGGGCCCCGCGCGGGGGGGGGGCTAGGCCCAGCTGGCCTCCCCCTTGGCCCCTCTCCCTCTCTCCTTTCCCCTAATGGGCCCTCTCCCTCCGGAATTGGCCCATTAAGCCTTTTTGACCTTTAATTGATTTTCTCTTTATTAAATAATTATGAATAAATGATTAAATCAATATTTAACATTCATTCACATATTATTCAATCTCCATGGCCATGGAACACCTTCCACCTCCACTCCGGACATCCTCCGAACTTACCGAAACCCTTCCGGTTTTCTCCCTTCTCTTCTTCGGTGATTCTACCGATCCTATAAACACTCTCTAAGCATCATCAATCCCTTAAGCATGATACCCCATGGTTCGGGAACACTCTAGACATGGTCGGGACACTCCCGCACCAATGATCGATAGAGGGACCTGGATGGCCATGTGACCCCTGTGCGTTCCACGAAGATCTTTCGTCATTTGAACCGGGACAGTCGTGTCTTATTCCCTTTGTCACTCGATACTTGCATTGCCCAAGATCTGATCAATGACATCACCATGTCATGTTCAATCTCGTTACTGAACAATGCTACTTGACTCGTTCCGACAAGTGATATCCCCGTGATCAAATCACACGCTGCGCAGCTATTGGCTATAACTTCTCCAAGTGGGCCCTTGAGTATCTTCCCGTCACATGGACGGACAAATCCCGCTCTTGACATATATTGCCTCTACGGTTTCCTCCGAATACCTGAACACACCTTTATAACCACCGTTTTACCAGATGGTGGTTGATGCTATCTAAGCACTCTCGGGAGACAGTGATTGATACAGCCTCACGGTCTAAGGAATAGTTTACGAGGATCCATTTCTAATCATCGTAACTTGAACTTCGTGACATGATCGGGTCACGATGTTTAGGTTGGGTATTGGTTCATCATCTCATTCTCCGAATGAGATGACCTCATTTCCAACTGGCATAAATGCCACATGATCAGGAAACATGATCATATGTTAACCAATGAACTAGTGACTAGAGTTTCACTGGGAACCCCTGGTTGTTTGTATATCCCACGTGTATTGATGTTTCCTCTCAATACAGTTATAGCATGATATAAAACATAATCATAAACTATATGAAATATGATAATAGTCCTTACTACTATTTGTCTCTTAGGCATATTTCCAACATGAACCAGTGACTAGAGTTTCACTGGGAACCCCTGGTTGTTTGTATATCACACGTGTATTGATGTTTCCTCTCAATACAGTTATAGCATGATATAAAACTTAATCATAAACTATATGAAATATGATAATAGTCCTTACTACTATTTGTCTCTAGGGCATATTTCCAACACTTTAATCACTAATTTTCACATAACAAGTTTAATTCGGAAGGTAGATAAAAACGTGAATTTACTTGGAATAGCAATATTGCTAATAGGTAGGTATGGTGGATACAAATGGCATAGGTTCTGGTTTAAGGATTGGATGCACGAGAAGCATTCCCTCTCAGTACAGGTTTTAGGCTAGCAAGGCTGGTAGCAAGCGTAAGAGTTGAAGGAAACAAACAAACATACATGTGATAAAAAACAAACATGCAATCTTCCTTGGAAGCACAAAAGATCTTAACTAGAGAATACTAAGCTTATGAGCAAATCAAGAAAGAAAGATTATGCAATTATAATTCTTAAGAGTACTTTTATCTTTTTCATTCAATTCTCATATAGTGTTGCTACAGACCGAGCTAGGTTTCCCTAAACCAACTAAATTAACTCAATGATCCCAAAGCGATACCAATACTAACAACAAGATCAATCATATAATAGTAATTGAAAACTAAAATAAGATATGCAAAAGAGTAAATGATAGAACTTCTCATTAATATTCCACAACGGCAACTCACACCAAGGTATACATAGATATCTAACGAGAGGGGGGCACTTCTATAATGCAAACCATCCTACATGATAACTTCTCTATTCATGATATGACTCTACTAAAAAAGTAAAAAGATAAAAGAGAGTGATGTGATACCGCGACACTCCCCCAAGCTTGGAACAAACCAAGGGGATGCCAAACCTGATGACGAATTACTCCTTCGGTGGTGGTGGTGTTCTCTCGATGAGCTTTTCAATTAATTTCCTCAAGTCATCAATCTCGAAGGTGAGAGTACGAATCAACTCTGAGTTGTGCTCAATGTGGTTCATGATCATGTCGGGTTGTGAATCCCAGCTCGTACGATTCTTTCCCCACTCTTCCTCCTTGAAGTCTTCTTTTCCTGCATGGTTAGAACGAGTCATATCCCAATTGGAGGGTAGTTTCTCCTTTGGCATATTCTAGAATTGATGCTCATGGATAATGGTATGGAAGGGATTCTTCGTGCGTCGAGAAGGTGACCACGAAGCTAAGCAATGATGCGGAGTCCTCCCTCCAGTGGACATTCGTGCAGTCCTTTTGAACCTAGAAGGGTTTGCCACCACTCCAATGCTTGCAATGGTGGTGCTGGTGTGTGGATGCTGGTCTTCCTTTGCCTCCTCTTCAACTTCACTATCGATCTCCTCCTCCTTCTCAGAGTCTTGGAGATCTTCCTCCATAGGCTCCTTTCCCTTATCGTTGGTGGAAATCATTGTGCTTCTAAACTTTAAGAATAGTTCCTGGCAGAAACAGATCGAAACGAAAACATGACAAGAACACGATATACGAACCTCGGGGGATCCGGGGGATTATATATTACGAATTTTCACAACAAAAGGAAGGTATTGGGATAAAACGGGTCGGAGACGGACTCCGGGGTGGCCACACCACCTGGTGGCGCGGCCAAGGGGGCCCGCACCACGGGGTGGTGTGAGGCACCCTGGCTCTGTTTTCTTCCCTCTTTCACTTCGTTGCTTTCCTTGTTGGATAAAAACTGCAAAAATATAACTAGGCAGATTTTTCGCGGACCTTTTCTTACCAGAACTGTTACCTATTCGAAAACAGACTCTGCAGGTCTCTGAACTTGATGTTTAATAAATTCTTCCGGAGTCACCGCTTTAATAACATCAATATCTTCATCTTTATACACATATTGTTTGAGTCATTTAACCATTCACCATCTTATTACACCATTACCTCCTACAACTTGGAAATTTCTTTCACACAAAACATCACACAATTCTCATTAGCAACATTAGTGCATGCGAGGTAATAAACCTTTTAAGTTCAATTTCAACTGAAATCCATCAAAACATAAGCTACTGAAATAACTCCTTCTGAAAGTCCAAAAGGAATTCAAAAAGGAAATCGATATAAGAGGCAAATGCAAGAGTGGTAAAAATCTGTCAAAACAAACTAGCAGGTAAAGATCAATTTTTTCGAAAATCTTCTATTGCTCAAATCAAAAAGTGAAAAACTAACGAAAGTTAAATAACAACCTAGGGCAGAAGCACAAACAATTACAATTCAATCTGACTTACAGAGATTTTCACATATTTTTACAGCGAAGCAAAAAAATCTGTTTCGAGACAGCAACTTCCCTAAATCTTACTTCTCTCTCATTAGAGGTTAATCTTGACACAAAAACCAAAAAAAAGGATATGGAGAGGTTATTGCAGAAGAAATAACTTCCAAGACTCAAAGAAACAAAAACAAACTGAAAGCAAAAGAAATATATTGGGTTGTCTCCCAAAAAGCTCTTTGTTTACAGCCTTAAGATGGGCATGATAATTTAAATGATGCTCACATAAGAGTAAGAATTGAAGTAAAAGGGAGCATCAAGAAGCAAAAATACAAATGTTTAAGTCTAACCCACTTCTTATGCAAGGGAATTTTGTAAGCAAACAAATTGTTGAAACCAGGGACTGCTAGCACAAGAAGGCAAAACAAGTGCAACATTAAGACTTTCAGCACAAAGCGAGGAAACTTAACATTATTGAGATGCATAAGAACAATTTTCCCTCTCTCATAATAACTTTCAGTATCATGCATAAATTTAACGATATAACTATCACATGAACCGTTGTAGCAATGATCACTTATTCTAACAGAAAACACAGGTATACTAGCTCTCATAACACTACTTTGTGAAACAATATTAGAAATATCCTTATAGAGGATAGTGTGTCCATATTCTACATATTTAGTGACAAAATCTTTCACATTTGCTACTACTGGTTCAGCAGCTATTCGTTCATCAGGTTCAACAACTTTATTTGTACTTTCATTAACCATACTAGCTATCATAGAATGTTCCTTTATATTAACTGGGAAAGGCATTTTCTCAATGTAAGGTTCAGGTAAAACATGATTAGCAGTATAAACTTCAGCATTTCTTGCAGGAACACTATTAACATTATCTTTATATGGATCATGATACTTATTCCATTTCTTTTTAGAAATTTCAATATAGGAAGCAGAAGCCTTAAAATAAGTTGCAATAGCTTGAGAGTCTAGACCATAAGCATTACTAATATTACGATAGTCATCAGTTCCCAGAAAAGATTTAATGCATTCATAAACATAATTTATACCTGACTTTCTTCCTTTATCATTCTCCCATGCTTCAGCAATGTCTTGAATATGGTCTAGAAGATCCCATTTAGCTCCTTCTTCCATGCGTGTAAATGATCCAGCACAAGAAGCATCCAATAGATCCTTATCATGAAGAGAAAGCCTTGCAAAAAGTTATTGATAATAATATTGTTGGGGAGCTCATGAATAGGACATTTGAGCATTAGTAACTTCAATCTCCCTCAAGCTTGAGTTGTACTCTCTCCATCAAGAGGCAAAAAGTTATATATTTGATTCTGATCTTTATGAATCTCACTAGGAGGATAAAATTTTGAATAAAAGAGAGGTACTACGTCCTCCCATTCAAGAGCTTGACCATTCTTCAGCAGCTTATACCATTCCTCAGCTCTTCCTTTCAGTGATAATGAGAATAACTTCTTCTTGACTTGATCGCTTGTAATACCTGCACACTTGAACAACTCGCATAATTCGTGTATAAAGAGCAAATGATCTCTGGGATGGACAGTTCCATCTCCAAAATAGTAGTTATCCATAACACGATCAGTAATTCTTGTAGGTATTTTAAAAGTATCATTTTCAGCAGGTGGTGGTTCATCTACTACCTTAGCAGTGGTAGTAGAATTACGAAATAAGAAACTAAGTGAATTATCCATATTGAAATAAAGTAACTAACAGAAGTAAACAATACTCATAGTAGAAGTTTCCTTTACCAGTTCCACTCTCCAATGGTGCTTCACTCCCCGGCAACGGAGCCAGAAAATAGTCTTGATGACCCACAAGTATAGGGGTGTATCAAGTATTTTCGATAAGTAAGAGTGTAGAACCCAACGAGGATCAGAAGGTGTTGACGAGTGGCTAGGAGCAGGAATTCTCTATAAATGCTTAGCAAACAAATTTTTAGGGGTTTTTGATAATGCAGATAAATAAAGTACGAGTAAATAAAAGACAAAAATAATAGATGCAGCAAGTGGCCCAGTCCTTTCATTAGAAAAGGACAAGCCGGTTGTATTACTTAAGATGACCAAACGTTCTCGAGGACACACGAGAATATCGTCAAGTGCTTTCGTTTCATATAGTTGATTAATCTTCTTTACTTTGATAGGTGTTGTGTGGGTGAACCTGTGCTAATGTACCGACCTTCCTAGGACTAATACATACTTGTGATTATACCCCTTGCAAGCATCCGCAAGTACAAGAAAGTAATTAAGATAAAAACCTAACCAAAGCTTTAAACTCTGAGATCCTAACCTCCCTTGTGCAAATGTTTCCTAATGGGGGTCAGGTTTCTGTCACTCCGGCAACCCCTATGATTAGTAGCCAAATACACAATGCATTCCCCTAGACCCATAAAGGGGAAGTGTCATGTAGTCGATGTTCACATGACACCACTAGAAGAATAACACCACAACTTAAATAACAAACTATTGAATCTTTCTCAACACAATTCCACTACTAACAACATGACTTCTCCCATGTCCTCAAGAACTAAACGAACTACTCACAAGACATCATATGGATCAAGATCAGAGATGGAATAATGATAAGTAAAAATCTGAACATAAACGATAATTCAATGGTTCCACTCAATAGCATCAACTACAACAAGTAATCAATACCGGGAAAGTTTCTCCTAAGAACTATGCAAGATTCAACCCAATTGTTATAGCGGTATGGAGTGGTGATGATGGTGCTGGTGGAGATAATGATGGAGATGATGATGATCCCGATGAAGTCCAGTTTGATGGTGGTGTTGATGGCGACGATCTCCCCTCTTCGGGAAGGAATTTCCTCGGCAGATTTCTGCCTGCCGGAGAGCTCTTTCTCTCTCTGCAGTTTTTCGCCCCGCAGAGGCGGCGGAATCTTTCTGTGGTCGCTCCTCCAGGCTTAGGGTTTCGTGGGGATAATATACTCCAAAGGGGAGAGCCAGGAGTGGGCTAGGGTGGCCACACCAGCTGGTGGCGTGGCCAGGGGCCCGCGCCAGGGGGTGGTGTGGGCCCCTGTGGCCTAACTCCGCTCCCCCTTCTGGCATCCTTCGTCTTCTGGAGAAATAGGATTTTCCATGTATTTTTTGGAATTTTCTCATCTTCGTGAATTTCGCCTCCAAACAGCGCCTTTTCCATCAGAATCCTGACTGCAGCGGTCCATCCTCCAAAAGTCATCAACCATGTGAAAGCAGATGAAATAACATAAGTATCATCTCTTAATATGAAATATATCAATGAATAACAGTAAATTATGATATAGAATAGTGATGCAAAATGGGCGTATCAGGGCTCTACAAGTAGCTATGTGTTCATCTCTCTCTATGTGTGATCTTATTGATATCATGAGCTTTGTAATATAGATCTATTCTGCTACTCAAGTGCTTTGATTAATCTCTGCTTATCCCCACGTGTGTGAAGTTGACAGTGTGCACACCGTGTGGCACTTTAGCTAAGATTACATAAATACTTGTTATGAGTTATATTTAGAGTTGGATGTATCTATGAAATTGTGGTGTTTGTGTCACATCCCAAAATTTTCCAAATTTTGAAATGTGAAAATTTTAAACAAAATGAAGAACCAAGTTCTTTGAAATTCAGAAGGAACAAAAACTTTTAGAACATTTAATATAATGCCTCCAAAATCCAAGCCAAATAAAATGGTTTTTGTTTGTGAATTGGTGTGCATGTTTTAAAATCCCAAATCATGAAGCATGCATGAGCATCTTGCCTTGGTTGCGTTTTAAAAAAACTAAGAGAAGTGAAAAATACCTCAAACCCTAAAACTCTAATTATTTGTTAACACTAAGAACAACACAATACTATGGATATACTCCATATTTATATTACACAAAATAACTCCTATGAGGGCTAAAAAGATAAAGGACAAAATAATGAAACAATAGAAATTGGTTTCATCCAATTTGGAGCCATGGATAAAAAGATATGAATTATTTTGAGAATATAATTAAGAAAGGCAATATTAACTATTAAAGCCAAAGTGAATAAATTTGGTTAGAAAAATTTGAGTTAGAAAGTAATTGTGTTCTATAATGCCCTAAAAACCTAATTTGAGTTTTACAAATTTTTAGAAATTTGTTTGATTCAAATTGGATTATTAAATCAAAAGTTACTTAAGAAAACAGAAAAAGAAAAGAAAAACTGAAGGAATAAAAAAAACAGCAACCCCAGCCCTTCGGCCTTTCGGCCCAAAACCAGCCCACCCGGCTCTCTCCTCTCCCCCTGCTTTCCTTACCGCGCCGCTGCCCACCCCCTTCCACTTACACCCCGACCCCACGCCCACGTCACCCGCCACCTCAGCTTCTTCCACCGTGACGAACAGCCCCTCTCCCTCCCTCTACCGTTTCCAAATCAGCTCGAATTCGTGCGTTTGCGCAATTAATCTCCACCCCGACCCCTGCCCTCTTAACCGCCACCCCCTCCTCTCCATTTTCCCTCAAGCCCCACAACCCCGGAGCCACTAGGCTGCTCGGAATCGAGCTCGAACCACCGCGGCCACCGACGAGATCCGGCGAGGATTCCGGCGAGAACCGACAACCCCACGCCCCCTCTCTGTCCTATAAGCTTTGCCATGCTCTGGCGCACCTACTGACGCTTTCCCATGCTTTTTCTGTGCCTAGGTCGTTGCCACGATCACCACCGGCGTCACCCTCTGCTGCCGCCATTCACCGGCAATTTCCGGCGAGACACAGGTTCCCACCGCCCTCTTTTGGCCACAGCCAGCTTCTACACGACAAGGCGTACTCCTCTGACCCCCTGTTTTGTCTGCTCGAGCCCCAGGTCGACGACACCATCTCGGAGACACAAGCTTCGCCATCGGCAAGTACTCCGACGAGGAATCCCCGACGAATCTGAGCGCCCCTCCCTCCACCACGACCACCATCGAGATCATCGAGACCACCGCAAACCCTCGGTAAGATCGTTGCTTCCCCTAACCCTCTAGAATCGCCGGAGCACCACCCGTCCGACGCGTCACCGCCGCGCACCGTCACCAGCACCGCCAGTCCGTGGCCAAGCACAGAGATCCGTTGGGTCTAGATTCTAGGGTTGAGATTAGATCACTAATCGAATGGGTACCGATTAATCTGGATCGCCCCTTGCCACTTAAAATCCAACAGCCCGCAGCAGCCGATCCGCCCGAACCGGTACGAGCCAATCAGAGCACGCCACGTAGGCCTGAGTGTCTATTTAAATTAGAAAATAGACAGAATAATTGTTAAACTTAGAAATTCAATAACTTTTGATCCACAAATCAAAAAAATGCAAATTTGGTGTCTATGGATTCAGAAAAATGAGAACTTCACTGCTGAGGCATTATTTCACCCTTTTGCTTCTGAAAATTTGGAGTTTTAGGCAGAACCTTTTTAGGAGTATTTCACCCATAAAAATTGTTTTGTAAATTATTTTTGGGTGAATCTTTTTGCTATGGATTGAAAATTGAACCCTTTGTCCAGTAAGACCAAAATATAAATTTGGTTGGCTTTGCCTAATAGCATGGAAATTATTTAGTGAGTCTAGCCTTTCCAAATGCTAGAAATTATTGCTAATTATTACAATTACACAAATGGTTGCATTTGTAACCTTGCAATTATAAAATGTTCAGAAAGCACTTACTATTGTTCAAAACCTTGTTATAACAATTTGTACAATAAAAATTGCCATATTGCATGCTTGCATATTTTGCATGATTTTTGTATTGCCATTAGTATTGATCTTATGCATGTTTTGTCTTGGTTGTTTTGTTTGATAGATTGTGTGGATTGTCAAGTGTGTTATTGCAAAGAGTGTACCAACACCACCAACTACTAAGGCAAGTGGCACTATCATCCATGTCCTACTATTTTTCATTACACTTAGTGGATTTTTGTAGTATGCATGATAGGACTACTATGATACTATGCTATGCTATATCCTATTAGGATATCCTTTATATATCCCTTAGTGGAAATACTGTAGTTAGAGTATGCTTAGCCCTGCTATAGATTCGGGGTGGAATATACCATATTGTGATTATATGAAGTGTTGGAAAAATATATGTTTTGTATAATAAAACAAGTACTCAATGAATCACCTAGGTGGAATGTGGTAAGGTGGCAATGAAGGGAACCATGTCTATGGATATATCTTTTGTGTGTGCACTAGAAGAATACCACCCAGGAACTTAGAGATTGAACATGTTTCTCGTACAGTGGCTTTCGTGTACAGCCACATGCCAAATGGGCTCTGGCCTAGTCAATTACATAGTGGGAGACCCATGCATTGGTACCTCTTCAGGTTAACTTGAATTATGCATTGGAGGTTTATCCTTGCATTGGTGCCTGGTAGATGTGCTGGCATTATGTATTGGGAGGACTTCTATGGAAAGACTTTGTCACATTCTCGATCTGCCGGTACTCCATCTTGGTGAGTACTAATCCAGCGGCCACTGGTGGCGTCAAGACGAGATTGTGTCTTGTGGGTAAAGTGTACAACTTCTGCAGAAGATCAAATTCTAAGTACTTAGCCGTGTCCCCGGTTATGGACAACTCTGAGCAACTAAGGCCTGAAGCTATGGAAGATCTCGACATTCTAATTTCTCAAAGTAAAACTTGATGGTGACAACAGGAGAGTAGAAGCACTTGGAGTTTGCCAAGGAGTTCAGAAAGTTATTGAAAGATCAAAACTATTTTTGCAAACATAGGATAAAACCATGTTGCTTTCTACAAATAAGCCTAAGCTCTACTTAGCCAAATATGCATGTAGTGATAGTCCAACTTATATTCACCAACTTGTGACACTTGCCAATGCATTCAAAGTATTGACCCTTTGTGGCTGCAACCTATCATGTTGCAGGTTATTCGATTGATGAGTGAGGATTGATGATAGAGGTTATGAGTCTACACCCAACATGTTTGCCTGTGGCACATGAAGATGAAGGACTCCATGCTTTACTTGTATTCTGCTGCTTTGTAATAAGATAGCCTATGGCTATGAGTATGTAATAAAGTATTTATATTATGGATCATGCGATGTAATATGACCTTTGTATCTTGATATTACATCTTAAACTGTGGGTGCTAGCTATTCGATCCAGGGACTAGCACTGTAATCACAGGGATTCAAACCAAACCAGGTTTGGGTCTTTACAGTTTGTTGGAACAATCTAGCGCTCAAGGTGATAGTGATGGGTTATCTAGATGGGGAAAGTGGACTTTGAGGTGGGCTCTTATAGTCCTACTATGGATTAGAGTGTCCAATCGGAGAGTAGTATTATAAAGAGAAGATATTTATATGAGAGTCTTCACTAGCGAAAGTATGATCCCTAGGCCTTGTTTCTAAACATTGAAACACCGTTTGCAACTAGATCTGTTACATGTTTGCTTGCTTCCTTCTTTTTGCATTTAGTATTTTCCTCCCGTCAAGCTATTTTCTGGCACCGTTGTCTTATATCCATACCACTTGTATTTCACTATCTCTTCGCTGAACTAGTGCACCCATACACCTGACAGGTGTATTGGGTGTGTTGGGGACACAAGAGACTTCTTGTATCTTGATTGTAGGGTTGCTTTAGAGGGATACCTTTGGCCACTTTCTCCCTGAGTTCGATAAACCTTGGGTGATCCATTTAAGGGAAACTTGCTGCTGTTCTACAAACCTCTACACTTGGAGGCCCAACAACTGTCTACAAGAATAGAAGTGCATAGACATCAATGATGCCTATTAGCCGAACGCGTGAGGATTCTATGGATGTCCGACATTCACTCTACATTAAATGCATCAACTTAGCCATGTCGGGTCGACCGACTATGTACTATTGTATGTACAATAAAGCCTTCAACAGTTGTACAGTTGTAGCGCACACCCTTATCGGTCAAATTTCATGTCTCTTTCCAAAAGTTTATTCAGCTAACTATTTGTCGTGCAAGTCGCATGGGGGTAATGGACAGATGCGTCGGGCAAGAGGATATGGCATGTCCTGGCATTACTACGGGACGTTTTGTTCCACCTCATCAAACCAAACTACGCAGAACTGGTTTATAGCCTTCATCACATAAGTACCAGTCGTAGTTTTTATCTGTTTGATTAATTCATTTCCATGAAATGATCATACAGATTAAATATGTATTTATGAGACAAAGCGCTTCGCTATTTTCAACAGTTCTTGAAACGTTATGTCTGGATGTCGCCCCCCGGGGGGCGCAGAGAGGAGTCTAGTTTGTTTTATACCACCACAGTTTATGAGAGAGAGTAGACAAGTGAACAAATTATACCCCGATACATCTTTTATTATAAGAAACACAACCTTTTTTTTTACTTTCATTGCTTTTATAATTACTATACCAATTAAATCCCAAAACAACAAAAATACTTTTACTATTACCAAACAAAAACAAAAACACAAAAAGACTTTTACCTTATTGTTTTTTACTTTTGTCTAGTTATAGTTGTTGGAGATATGCCCAAGAGGCAATAATAAAAGTGGTTATTATTATATGTTTGTGTTTATGATGAATGTTTATATCCCATGCTATAATTGTATTATTAGGAAACACTGATACATATGTGTTTTGTATACATAAAAGAGTCCCTAGTAAGCCTCTTGTTGAACTAGCTTGTTGATTAATAGATGATCATGGTTTTCTAATCATGGACATTGGATGTCATTAATAACAAGGTTATATCATTAGGAGAATGATGTGATGGATACACACCCATAGTAAGTGTAGCATAAGATCAAGTCATTAAGTTCGTATTGCTACAAGCTTTCAAATGCATAGTAACCTAATCCTTCGACCATGAGGTTATGTTAATCACTATCACCGGATGGGTACTTTGATGACATCAAACACCGCTTCGTAACTGGGTGGTTATAAAGGTGTCATTGGGTATTCTGAAAGTATGTGTTGATGCGCATGGACCAAGATTGGGATTTGTCCATACATATGACGGATAGATATGCTCTGGGCCCTCTCGGTGGAATGTCATCTAGTTAGCTTGCAAGCATGTGACTGGGTCACAAGGGATGACATATCATGGAACGAGTAAAGAGTACTTATCAGTAACGAGGTAGAACTAGGTATGGAGATACCGACGATCAAACCTCGGATAAGTAGAGTATCACGTGACAAAGGGAATTGGTTTCGTATGTTAATGGTTCTATCGATCACGAAGTCATCGTTGAGTATGTGGGAGCCGTTATGGATCTCCAGATCCCGCTGATGGTTATTGATCGGAGGGGTGTCTCCATCATGTCTGCATATTCACGAACCGTAGGGTGACACACTTAAGGTTCGATGCTGTTTAGGTAGATATGGAATGTGCGTTGGAGACCGAATGTAGTTCGGAGTCTCGGATTGGATCTGGGACATCACAAGAAGATCCGGAATTGTCCGGAGAATAAGATTCATATAATGGAGATCTTTTTCTAGGTTCGTAAATGTTCCAAAGTGTTTATATGGGGATTCTAGAAGGTTTCGGAATGTTCCGGAAGGTTCTAGAAAATTCTGTGGAGTTTACTTGAAAACCAAGAAAGGAAAAGGGGAAACTTGGGGGGGAAGGAAACTCCCCCCAAGCCCCCCTTGTGCACCGGCCCTAGAGGTGGCCCTAGGGGTGGGAACCCTAGGCGCCACCCCTCCCTCTATAAATAGAGGGATGGAGGCGCCACCCCCCCCTTTCCCCTCCACTCCTTGCCCTAGCTGCCTCTCTCCTCCTCCTTCGCTCTGCTCTGGCTTAGGCAAAGCCCTGCAGAATTCTATACACCACCACCACCACGCCGTCGTGCTGTTGGGATTCCGTGGAGAAATCTACTACCTCCGCTGCTCGCTGGAACGGGGAGAGGAAGGTCTGCATCGACTCCGCACGTGTGACCGACTGCGGAAGCGCTGTCGGAACGCATCGCCGGAAGGATCGTCCACTCGATCTTGAGATCGGCAAGTGATCGTCTACATCAACCACGAGATCCGATCTCGCACAAGGCTTTCGGATCTACAAGGGTTAGTACAGATCTATCTCGTTGCACATGTCTAATAGATTAGATCTTGGCTTTTATCTAGATTAGATCTGGGTTTTGTTCGTTCTTGCGGTAGAAATTTTTTGTTTTCCATGCTATGAACCCATCAATAGTTTGCTTTTACTTCTATTTATTTATAGTTTAATTTTAGTTTACTAATACGATAGCCACACATGGAGTTGGGCACACAAGGAAACTGAATTGTTTTGTTGTTTGCTTGAAGAAGGAAACAAAATAAGTCTCTAAGTTAACTCCCCAATAGTTCGATATAAACCCTCGACTCACCCTTGTGGAGAAAATACACTTGCTACAACAATTTGCAGTTGGAGTCCCAACGAGTTGGTACACACGGAGTTATTTCTATCAACAACATTTTTTGGCGTTGTTACCAGGGAATTGCTAGAGACATCTCATAGTGTTTGCGGCATGGTGAAACTCCCATGGCAGCTACCAGAACATTTTCTGGCATCATTGCCAGGGAATTGCAGAGACTAATCATAGTTGCATCATCACCAAGTTTGGAGTACAAACTCCCACTTCCACTGCCAGAACACATTTTCTGGCACCTTTATTTGGGAGTTGCAAGACACATCTCATAGTGGAGCACATCAACTACTAGAACATTTTCTGGCGCACTTCAATAGTCATAACACATTCTCTCGCATAATCTTCACCAACTTATGCAAACACCCAAGCTTGAGGAAGTTGCACCACTATGAGCTTTTCTTCTTTTTAGATTTACCAAGCACTTTATTTGTCTTGTTTTTGTATTTTATGCTTGTTTGTTTACTTTTAGTCTTGTCTTTATATTTTTAATATACCCAAATATCCATAAAAATTAGTGTAACTTCACTTTTATAGAAAACATGGGGCATAAAGGAATAAGGGGAGCCTTACCTACTTATAGTAAGAATATTGGAAACCATAAGAACCTTGAATGTTATATTGACCCAAAAATGATGAGAAATAATTATTTTAACCTTTTTCCTTGGGTAGTATGGCTAGTGCATTAAATCATGTTAAAAGGTTTGCCAATATATGTGTTACTATAAAAACTCCTAATATAAATCCGTATGTAGAAGTTAAGTTATTCCCACATACCCTCATTGGAGTTACAAGTTGTGGTTCCAAAGCACATTCAAATGAAACTTAAAATCTTGGTTTAACATGAGAGATTCATTCTTAGAAAGGTTTAAACTTACAGGAAGTGACTCTATCATTAGAAAAGAAATATTTGCATTTAACCAACAATTTAATGTAACACTTACTGATGCTTGGGCGATATTAAACAATTTCCTATAATATTTAACACAGTTTGAGGGACTGGATGCTTATACATAACTTTTATAGTGGACTAAAAATTGAATCCATGTGTTTTCTTGATGAAGAAACTAATAGTTCCTTTATGGACACCAAAGCCTCTAATGCTTGGGAAATCTTAGATGGGATCCTTGTTGAAATTAATATCTATGCTTGGATACACTTGGGTATGTTGAGAAAACACCTTATGAAGAAAATAAGAAAAGAAAAGTAGAAGTTGTTATCATGGAACATACCATGGTAGTAAAAGAAAACAAAGATAAACTGATAGGGTAAGTCAAAATGCTTAATGAAGTAAAAGACCCTCCACTAGATCTTGATAGATGTAGCTTGCATGAACTCATCAATATACTATAGGAATTTTCTAATTATCCTTCTATTAATGTTTGTCAAATAGGATTTGGATCATACATAGAAAACTATGTCATCAAAGAAAAGATAGAAAGATACAATAATAAAGCTATGATACTACCAAACTTTGGGGATTCTTGGCTCCCCAAGATATCAATCACTATTGGCAAAGAAACTCACCATGCTACCTTAGATGTAGGATCTAATTTTTCAGTTTTGTCAAAAAATTGTATGACTTGCTTGAACTAAAAAGTACGAAAAATGCACTATAGATCTTTTATTTGTTGTTGATTCTACAAAAACAAATCTTTAGGTAGATTTAGTGATGTAATTACATATGACTTTTGTACCTATTGATTTTGTTGTTATGGACATGGAGAGTAAAACCTCTAGTCCTATAATCTTGGAAAGACCTTTTTTAAGAACCACAAGGATTGTCATTGATTAAAAGGAAGGGAATATGAAATTTCAGTTTTCTCATAAGAAGTGCATGAAACACTTTCCAAGGAAGAAGGATACATCAAGGTACAATCTACCAAATGATCTCCACTCATCTTAAGCCAACTAAGTAAAACCTAACTATATGGCTATAAAGAAAGTGCTTTTCGGGAGGCAAACCGTTTGTTTTTGTTTTAGATTTTTTTGCACTATTTTTGTAGTAAGAGAGTTTACTTTTAATTTACCTTCTGAAGTTTTTAATAAAGTACCAAGTTTTTCCCATTTGGATGATATTAAGTTGATAGAATTATTCGGAACTACATTTTTCTGCATGATGTTGTTTACGAAAACATTACCTATGAAGTTCTGTAACTCTGTTTGATCTTGTATTTAAACTAAAGTTGCAACTTTTCATCCTAGATATGCACAAAAATCAGAAAACATTCCTAACATGTCTAAGTAGGTGAAAAAGTACGTTCTGTAGTTACTATCTTTCTGGATAAATTCTGTTTTTTGTTGTTTATGTTATTACTTTGAGTGTCATTATGATTTTCTATAATTTTTTGATCTTATGTTAATGTTGGCAATATCTTCTGGACATCTCAAACCAAATTTTATTTGGGATTTTATACCAGCTTGTAATATATATCTCTGTGCCACAATGTTGCCTATCAGAAAAGAGTTGGGAAGAAAAGTTTTGTGTTGAAGTTTTTTCACAGGTAATGGAGGAACATCATACAATGATTTATCCAAGAACGGTGAAGACCATAAGCTTGGGGATGCCCAAGACACCCACTAGACACCTCTAAACTTTGTTTTTGAGCAACATAAGATTTACGCATAAACTTGGAGCATCTTTATCTAGTTTTATGTTTTATTTTGTATGTTTATCTTTTAAATAATGATACGACTACTTATAGTTATTTTTAATAAGTATGAAAGAGCTACTAGAATAAAAAGAAAGATTAGGTTGGATGCTATTTAAAATAAGGGAAAAGGGAAGTATAAGTTGAGATACAAGCCATGCATATTGTATGTTTCATGCCCTTAACGAATATTAATTTACAAGTACCTAATGTGGTACTGTCTTTATTTACTTACATGTATGATTAGCTTTATTACTTTTCCTAATAGAGAGTGGTAGTACTATGGACACTTTTGCATTTTTGTAGATGTCAACCTTCCTATCAACTAACCCAAAAATATTTCCGAAAAAGCTAAGACTTGTATCCAAATCCCTTAAACCTCATTACTCCAACAATTTACACCATACATACCTATATAGCGCTTGCTATTCCAAAGTATATTATATGTGCTACATCTTTGAGTATTTGAAAACATCTAATTTTGTTCAAAGCTCATGTGAAATTAAGATGTTGGGTGATACCACTAGTGCACAACAACTTGAAATAAAGCATAATACTTGAACTTAAATCACTATGGACACAATTATGTATGTTATGGACATGACAACTTATGAGTTGAGCCTTAGCAGAACCATTCTAACATGGGGCTTGCTTTTCATCATTGCACTACCTTTTGATGATATCATGTATCTTTTGGCTGTGGGTACCTCTGATGCCAAATAAGGGGGAACAACGCTAAAGATTTCTAGAGTTTGCATATGTGTCAGAGGGCTGCCTGAGCCACCAATCTAAGGCATGTATAATGGTGGAAATTTACAGCATGGACGCCAATGGAGCATTTTAAATAAAAAGTTATGCAAATGTTGAATAAAAAGAAATGCCAATGGGTTTATTTGTCTGTTTGTCTTGTCATCTGAGTATATGTAGCCCCTCACAAAAAGGACTCCTTGTATAATGGGGCAAGAGGTACCTAGGTTGCCACCCTTGTTTAGAACTGTATGTATAACAATGAAAAAAATTAGGGCCTAAGGTGAGTAAACACGTGAACTTGGTGCCGATGGTCAATGGGCATGAGACATTCAACTTGTAAGGGGTCAAGAACATGAACCATAGTTGTCTTTATACATAACGCCCAAAAGATCCTGGAGCCCCAGT
The DNA here is from genome assembly GCA_916181665.1 of Avena sativa. NCBI lineage: Eukaryota > Viridiplantae > Streptophyta > Magnoliopsida > Poales > Poaceae > Avena > Avena sativa. The sequence goes on along the minus strand of OV702292.1, from coordinate 532,014,012 downwards.
CTTATGATTACTATTTACATGAGCTACATATCTAAAAAACTTTATTTTACTTTCTCTTACAATTATCAAAAATCTAGCACATGTATTTCCTGCTTACTATCTCTTACTAGAAAGAAGAAAAAAAGAAGAAATAGAAAAGAAAAAAAGGAAGAGGAAAAGAAAAAAATGTGGCTGAAAGACCAAACATAGGATTTACCCTTTCTGTTTTTTATATGCTTAATGGACCATATTATTTTCATTCGATATTTTATGAGTAACTATTGTCAAGCGTACTTGTTAGTTTATAAGAGGTATCACTTTATAGCTCATATGTTTATTGTTGTTCTTAAAAAAGTATGAAGTAATTTTCTTTGCAATGTAACTAATCATGTACAAATTAAATTGAACACATACAATGAAACAACATAAGTCGTTGCAATCATATGAAAACGGGACAGTCAATAAGTAAACCACGTCTACGAAGGCCTATATTTCGTAGACTGTTGGATTCATGGATCCGGATGCCCCTTCACACATGAAAAAGTAAACCGTGCGCATTTTACATACGCATCGCACACCAGGGATAGTGATAGTTCAATTCACTTTGTGTGACTGGCCGATTCCACGACGTGCAAATGTCTGTTTTGTACTAGTAAATATTACTGGCAAATTCAATAGAAGCAACCGTTCTTGATAATTGCTGAAATTACGTTAGTGGTGTGATAGAATTATGGTGCGCCATTAGTATGAGATACCGGTGGCATGCATGAAACGCATCACCGGTATGTAAAAGTACAAGTGACGTGTTCGTTTTACATCACTAATGGGTGTTTTGCCTTGCTATTTCTTCTCGAAACGGGTTTTCGTCTCGCTATTTTAATATAACAATCACACGATACAACGAGAAAACTGGGGCCGCAGACCCAAAAGAGAAACAAATGCCGATATTGGCACTCCGACGAAACGAACATGACCCTCAATCGTTGCGCCTCTCCAGAAAAGTCCCACCGCGCTCCTGGCATTCTGAACCATCATGTACGAAATAAAACCTTCACCAAGGAATGCGACAATGACACCACTACTGCCAGAACTGGTCTTAGGGTTTTCCCCGGTACACGAAGGAGAGTGGAAAAGAGGTACGCCCAACGCCCTTCAGGAAGGAATGCCGATACCCGCAAGCATCACCGTGTTACTGCGAGACAGAGCCGACACAGATTACTTCCAACCCCCAAAAAATCATCACCCCATACGATCTATAGCGCTCCACCAAACCCGCCGCCAACCAGCAAGCGCCACTATGGAAAAGGCACCATCTTCATCATCTCAGAGTGGATACCGTCACGATGCCTTGAGGCTCAAGAAGAGTGACAGTAGGAGCGGGCGCAACAGCATCGCATCCGCGCGGGAGGAAACTTCCTCCACCGCAATCACGGTAGCTGACCGTACGCAACAACAGTGGCACATCAGGCCCTCCTGGTCCGACCAAGCCCAAAAGGGCCCACAAATCCCCTGTCCCCACGCTACAGCAGGGGTGGTTGTGAGCGCCGCCACCACCCAGACCATTGTCGCTGTTCTGCACCTCCAGAGAGCACCTCAAACTCGCAGAGCAGCCGGGCCGTCCTAGATGGGCCCCAAAGGGACCTAGATCTGGGCCGAGTGGGCGGCACCGACCATCGCTCGCTATGCCCCCTGCCACCCAAGTGGTAGCACCGTCGCGCCTCCACCCACCCTACCCACGGATACCATGCCGCCAAGCAGGACCGCCGCCGTCCAGGGCCCGCGCACCGGGGAAAGGCCATCCCACCGCTCCCAGCCCCGCGCGGAGAATGCCGTGTGGTCCACACCAGCGGGGGCGATAGGAGAGAGGGAGAGGGAGAGGTATGGGATGGGGGATATGAGGGGGCGGCCTCTCGTCGCCAGCGAGAGGGACGGGGAAAGTGAGCCCGAGGGTTCTTTTCGACTTGCAAAAATGATTTGATTTTCGTAGGTTCAAATAGTTTTGTGGAGCATCCCAATTGTCTAACAATTGTAATGCTACTTGCCTAGTCTATATATTGCTACTTTCTGCATGTCATTTATTGCATCATTATTATATCATTCTCATGTTATCATGCCACCTTGCATTTGAGCATCATATAAAACCCCTCTATTTGGTTCTTATCCCATATGCATTATATATTGTAGTTGCCTCTTGATATATTGTATTTGCTTTTTGATATATTGCTTCATGCCCAAGTTGAGTTGGGGGCATATCTTTTCTTGACTCCACCACATTTCTTTGTCACCACCTTATAATTCCACCATCCAAACTATATATGAGCACTTGCTTTTCTTTTGGAATTATGTCTAGATCATATATACTAAGATGGATCCACTTCTAAATCTACATGCTCCCATATGTGTCACATGTTGTTTTCACAATATTGAGTATGTGGAGCTTTATGACCATCTTTGCGTGCCATGAGAGTAGAATTGCTTACTAAGCTTCCATATGGTTCTATTTACTATATGCTCATGTATGGTGCTATATTTGGCTACAAGTGATCTAGTGGGAAACCACACACTACGATGATCCTTTAGCTTCATACAAGTGCATACGCTAATTAATTTTATATGTTAACCAAGTTTTCTTTCCTTTGTGTGGCTTTAATTCAAATATGAATCAGTGTATGAACTTTGACCATGAATACAAATAGTTGTTTATACAACTAGTAGAAGTGGCTTTAATATTCATGCATGGCCCATGCAAGAAACACCATCACCTCCCTCTCTATCTCTTTGGTATCTCTATTTTGTATTCTATAATTTGGGAATCCATTGCTAGGGTTCCATATTTATGAAATGCGTTTATTCTTTTTTCTAAAACCCAAAATTCCATATCTTGTAAAATGCCCAATTTGAAAATGTGTTACATGTGGGCATTTTCTTTTCCCTTCTCTTGTTCCCTCTTGATCTATGCTTGTTCCTAATCCTATGTTCAAAATGCTTCCTCCAATTTTCAAAAAATCTATCAAAGCTTGCTTGAATTTGAACTCAAACCAAATAAGCAAAACAAATAAATAAAGGAAAAATAGGAATAGAGAGAGGGAAAGTTACCTGACGCAGCCCACCTTTCTGGCCCGGCCGTAGCAATAGAGTAGCCCAGCAGCACGCCTTCCCTCTCCGGCCCATTCCTTCTCCTATCCAGCCCATCTCGTCGGACCTATACCCCTTCGACAGGAGGACGACGCTGTCTCCTGTTTCTCTTCTCCTTGACTTTGCTATTCCCCCCTCTCTGAAGCTTGACAGCAGGCAACAGGTAGGCGTGAGCCGTCATCGTCCATGTCAGCAACGCGCAGCTCGTGGGCACCTTCCTCCTTTTTCTCCATGTGCCGCTCCATTCCGAACCCTAGACCCCTTCTATGTTTCCCCTTCCTCCTCTTCCCCATCGAGCTAGGGCCACCGGCGTGTGCCGTTGTTCGTCTCTGCTCCAGTAGCTGCCGAGGCCATGGAGTACCACAGGAGCCTCGTCGTGCTCATCCACGACAAGATGTGCCAGCGATTGGAGCAGAAGCCTCGATCGAAATCCTCCCCAACCTGATCCTGTGGGCACCGTCGCTGTCTTCCACGTCTCCGAAATCCCAAGACCACCGAGGCCACAACCGGCTTTGAGGTAGTCTTTCCTCCCGTCTCCCCTCTCAACGCCCTCTCTCGGTTGATCGATCACGCACCCCCTCTCGATTCCATGAACACCACCATGCCAATGCCTCGTCCACCTCGGTGATACTTCACTTTGCCTCGTCCCTCTCTTATCCCCTCCATCCTCGCCACGCGCGCACCGTGCCTTGCCGCTCGCCGCGCCGCGCGCCGTGCAAGACGCGCACGAGTAATAGCAGCAACCACAAACTCCCCTGTTCTAGTCAAAGTTACGGCCGCCACAGACCTTCCCCGGTGACACCCAGCTCTCCCCTGTGAAGAGGGTACCTTCCTCTTTCCATCGAGCCCGGTCGCGCACTTTTTGTTGCACCACAGCCCTTGCCAACCTCGCCAGAAGAAAACCCCGCCGTCGACCGTCGCTGTCAAAATTCAGAGAGCAGTAGATGTTCAGTTTCGTCAGAGGATCAGCTCGCGATGCTTTTCTAGAAACCCCCTGGCTTTTCTGTTCAGCAAACCACATCCCATGCTTTAACACGCGTCGACCGCCAGCGGCCCGCGCGCAAGCTGGGCCCGTCACCTCGCCGACCCCACCAATCAGAGACCTTGGCTAGCACCCGCTTGAGTACAAAAAATCTCGGTGGTTCTTCTAAAATAAAAATACAAAACAGAAATTGAATATATCTTAAATAAGTCATATCTTTTTATATAATTTGAATTTGATAAAAAATTCAAGATGAAATATGATTCAAATTTAAATATGAATTCAACCCTATTTTCAAATTTGCACAGATTTGACTCTAACTAGTCAAACCTTTGACTTTTGGCCCCCCTTTTAATATAATTTGGTTTAAATATTGTTTTAAATTCATAATTTCAAATAATACAAATAATATATGCTTTTAAATCAGAAAAATGCCAGTTCTAATTATACATTCGATGATATGAATTAAAGCATGCATCATATAAATATTAAATATTCAGAACTATTATGGGAGTAGAACATGCCTAAATAAATGAATAAAATGCTCATTTCTTGTCTTCATACCTCACTCATGCCATACTATGTTATACTATGCAATTATGTACCATTCCATCATGGTATATCTTATTTGTTTGTTGTATATGATTTATATAATTGTGCAATGTATTTATTTCGGCCCTTATGTGTTTGGTTTTTTCCAGATAGACACTAAGCAAGGAGAATATCAGGAGCCTCAGAGTATTATCCGGATCCTTCCTACTCTGCAGCTGATCTGACAGGCAGGCAATTCCTCATACTTGCATACATATAGCATCTATGCTTCTATTTTATTCTTGCATCATGGAGTCATGGTTGCATTAAATTGAATCCTGTATAGCCTTTACTTTTAAACCCCACTGGAGCTTGTATCCTCAATCCCATGAGCCATTACTACAGGAGTTGTTTGAGCCATGTGAGTCGTAGAATTGCATGTGTAGGGTTTGTGCGAGTCTATTATGGATAATGAGGTACCTAGACAACTTAACCTGTGTAGTAATGTGATAACTAAAGAAAGAGACATCGGTGGGCAATAGTTGTTATTTGGTTCTTCCATGCTCACTTGTGTCCCATAGGACCCCGAGTACTTGATTCCTGTTCCTTGACTATTCGCACTATCCATATACGAGAGGCTCTATGGATCCCCCTTCGCCTGAGCTTGATTCGCACTTTATTTCTTGGGGCTTTATTATTATGTACTTATGCCATGCTTTATTGTTTTCTTTACGATTGTGCGTGGAGCGCCTGTACTGTTTAGGATTGTGGAGTGTTTTCATGGTAACCGACAAGCCCAATCACACTTTTGGATTCCTAGTCGTTTACAACCATTGATGGAAACCTTGGGTCCGTCTCGGAGCCGGCCAATTTCGTTACGAGTAGCTTAATAGGGTGGCCCCCTGAAATAATTTTTGAATCTTGTGAATGCATTGTCATGAGGCCTCGTTGCTTTTTATTTGGTTCTTCCCGAGGTTGATCTTGTGTGTGTTGCTATTTGTGCACCCCTGCAGGGTAAATCTTTCTAAAAGCCGTGTCCGCGGTTATGGCTGACTTGGAGCATACTTTTTCAATCATAGACAAGCATAACTAAAGTACCGTCTTTAATTTGACTAAGACATGATTAGTAAATAGTGCAACACTTATAGAATGGTTAATAAAATTGCCAACGGATAGGATGTTCTTCCGCCTTCTCGTCGGTAAGCGAGAAGGAGGGCATGCGATGTTTAGTTATGTTACTTATATCACTGTTGTTAGTAACTAGCATAGTGGCCCTCGCAAAAGGGAGGGCTCCATCTTTATGTGTTTGGGACTAACATCAATGGTTGGATGCAACAATGACTAACATCAATGGTTGGATGCAACAATAAAGAAATTGCTTGGCGTTCGTGTTAGGAAGCATCGTTTTGGATGGACATTGTTTTGTTCGGATGGTGCCAAAGGAGGGGTATAAGTTGAAGATTAGTTATTCATATTGATCATTTTTTCCCATTTTAATAAAGTGTTTGTGTGCATCCTAGAATTTGAGTTTCGTTAACCCTATGTATAAATGTAGTGTGTCATGAATGTTACTTCCGCTCGTTTACTATAGTCGTATGAATGTGTTCTCCTTTGCTTCGGTTGATTTTCCCCTTACCATCGAAGTCCATTATAATTGGTAAGGGAAAATGTGCACAATTGAATTGAGTTTTTTGCGGCATACCTTATTCTTATTCTTTACTACGCTTTTAACTCTCTCATGGTTTATAATCAATAAATAATAATATATAACATGTGTATTCAGAAGAGATAGTCTTCTAGCTAGTACATGCATGCGTCTTTATTCTCTTGCAAGCACAATGCATCATCTGATGTTTGGTTCACAATGTATTCAGAAAAGTTGGATTTTTTTATTGAGATGGGTCGCCTAATTCTCTAACTCGGAATGTAACCGAAAGGAACTCACAGATGGTTGTCGTGGACTAAATAAATTCTAGGCCTATATTATACAGACTAGCTGAATGCCCGTGAGTTGCTACGGCACGAACAACGAATGCCGCAAAAAATCTAGTCGATCTCTGTTGTGATATTTTACTTTTCTAGTTTGCATTATTGTTCATCAAAATTTTATGGTATGCAATACAAAATTGTTGAACACCACCATATTCTAGTATTTATGTGTAAATATGTATTTCTATCATTTCCAAGTGTACATCTTGTGAGCCTATTTATCTTTCTTGTTATTGTAGAACATGCTCCTAATCCATCACATCATTAAATTTATATGGTAAAAACTAATTTTCTCTATCAAATCATGTTAGTCTGAATAATAATCTTTCGAAAAAAGTCTGAATAATAATCATGTTTTTAAAAAACGTCTTCAAGCCCTCATAACTCACATGTCACTATCTGCTAACTGGTCGACTTTTCTGTTAATTTTTTGTTACGTGTATTTTGCCTAACAACTTTTTATTTTTATTTTTTTGTGCCTTGGGCCAAGTCAAAAGCAAGGCCAAATAGTTAATGGAGAACTGTCTCGTTGTGTAACTGGTCCGAGTTTTAATTCTCCGGCCAGAATATATACTTGTCTGTCCTTTGAACAGCCACCGAGCCAGCCAAATAGGATATCCTTTCTTTTCTCTAGCGACTTGCCTATATTGACTGAAATGAAGATCCCCTTTCTTCTCTCTTCCGGTGAGCTTGCCCTACCAAATCAAGTGTTCAGTCCCTCAAGATTGGGCTTGGCAGGTCATGCTCTTGGAGTCAAGTTCTTAACAAGGCAGTCATTTTGCATGGAGCTGCACATCTGGAGCCGTCTAGCGAGTTCATGGATGTTGGGTTCGAAGGACACAACGGGATGACGAAATAGAGGGCCCCGGGACAGATAGTAGTCATGCGGAAAGTGCGGCCTTTCACCATGATCATAGAAGGATGCTCGGCTGCATCGAGGACCAGGAGGCACGGGGACGATGAAGGCGGCGCTCGGCGGCTGGATTGAAGAAGGCGAACGCGGATCGCTTGATCCCGTGGTGGGTGGCATCGGCCTGGTACTCCTTCGTTCATAGTAGTCCAAGGTCGTAGCACTCTTTGTCGCTGGCCATGGTGAGCCACGGCGATGCGACTCGAGGGATTGGAAGGCGGCGAAGAGGTTTGAGGCCTGGCGCGTTCACCTCCTGCCTGGTAGGAATCTTGTGCTACGTCCTGGCCTCGTGACCATGCCCTACATCGTGTCGTCTACCTCCGCCGAGCGAGCGCTCTCCTCCGCCTTTCTTCCCGAGCTCGTCGACGCCCTTGTCATGGAAAAGATCGATGTGTGGCAGCAGGAGAGACAAGTACATTGCAGGTGGTCAAATTAGGAGGAAGCAGGGATTGAGCTTTCAGATGTTGTACAAAAAGATAAATTGATTATAACATGACAGAAACTATGATCTTGGGATGTCTTAAGAATGCATAGATCTTCAGTTCAATTATAGAAACAGTCTTTGTATGCTAAACCAAGTCAGACACGGAAACAAAAATACAGATATTTCACCTGAAGTTTCTCATAACCAACTTCCCACCAGACAAGCTCAACAAAATGCACAATCCCAAATATATCTAACAGCTCAGGAACAACAACATCCAGAGCAGCAAGCATGGCCCATCGACAATGTAAGATCTCAAAGCTGCAATGGAGATATTGTTCATGAGATATTATAGTTGTGGTTCAGCTTCACAAAGGAAAATGTTTACCACTGAACTATACACATCAGTTTAACCCAAAAGGGAAGGCTTGAATAAAAAGCATATATATTATCATATAGTGCAGATAAGCCTACAATGCACCTTCTTTGTTAAGGACCTCTACTTTAAGCAACAAGCATTATGAGCAAAATGGAGCACAAAAGGAACATACTATTTACTATTGAATTTGAAATAGCACGGTTACTTTTGTAGGGACATGTTTCAATGATCTTGCTCCTGCATACGATACCCGATAGTTGAAAATAGATTCAGAAAGATACAACATGAATAATCGTTAACTACTCCAAAAGGCTTTCTAGGCTTCAGACATAACGTTGCTGCGAGCTGCATAGAAGACATTGCCAGGTAAATTACGTAGTAACGCCCATATGATAGAAGAAGTCATAGGATCATCCAACATAATTTCTCCTTACATCTCAAATTTTCAATCGCTTTTGTTTTTCCACCATAGTCCTTGGTCAACATTATCCTTTGTTTGATAGTTCTTTTTTTTCTAGGTTTTCTCATTTTTCATAAGAGTTTAAGCCATTTATTTTTCGATCGTTGTCCACGACAAATCAATAAGATTGGCATTAGCATTTTTCGCAACTCCCACAATTTGATTTCATCGGATCATCCCTGCACCAAATCCTGTAGATCCAGAGCATTACTATCGTCATCCTACCCACACAGAATAATATCCTACGAAGTTATGTTAAAAAAAATCTTGTTTCATGTTAGGTAAACAAAAATCTTGGAATATAAAAAAAATATTGATGGATCTAAAGAAAGTAGAATTACAAGGGCACAACTAACTATCGGCATTTAACACTGAGGAGGCAAACAAGTCAATTGCAATATGCAAGATGGAGACATACTTTTTTTAAGAAGAAGAAGATGGACACAGGAGCTAAATAGTGACTACTTATCAATCAACAACTGTTGTTCAAAAAGGACTGGTTCACTGGTAAGACATTTCTATAAACAATGTACTGGTCCAGGAATGTAAATACTCCACAAAGGATTAGAAGAACAACAGTGACATACTTAAAGTAGTTTGCGGAAGCAACGGGACCCCTGCCTAGACCTGCTACATCGAACCCGTAATTGCCCGGGAACTCTCCATCCAGATGCTCTGGGTGGTCATACGGGATGGGACCGAGCCACCGCGGCCGAGCTCCACCATACCAGAAGCTTCAAAAATACATTCCCCAAACGGATCATGAGGGTCAGCTGATTTGTAGTACAAACTAATGGAGAATCGACAAGAACAGATACATGGAACGGCTTGGTTTTGTCAGGAGGGAGGGAGAGTGCGTACCTGGAAGTGCGGGCTTGGCACGATCTACGCTACGCCTCGCACACGTCAGCCGCCGCCGGCAGACACCGACGGGAGGAAGAGAGGAGAAGGAGGTGAGGCATGTCGGCGATGATGTAGGCCCCGCCTAACAACGTCCAGAAGGGCGAAGGCAGTAGAATCGAATGCTCGAAAGAAAAGAACAGAATACCCGTGCGTTGCCACAGTTCTTAAAATTTCTTTACTTGTTCTACATGTATAAAATGAGAGAAATTAGCATTACTTGATGAAATAGGATCTTATAATCAATTTCAAACCATCTGCTAAAGTGCCCGTACATCGACGTTGCACAAAAGCCCACCACCAACATTTCCGCACCAGGGCACTTTGCCATATGTACTGCTGATGACTTGACCTTGATCGCTGGCGGTTCTATATTTTCTTATAATCCATTTGTTCGGAAATAAAATTGGATTTGTCTAAATTCGCACGTATCTATACACTAAACATCGTCTAGATACATGTAAATCTAGATAAATATTTCTGGATAGAGAAAGTATATACAAATTGTTTGATAAAATTTTATCAAACACCACGACATCACCCATGTCTAACATTACTAATCCTACTTAGTTGGCCGATTTAGATAATTTGATACTCGTTATGAGATTTGGCAGCACCGGGCTGAACAGTGTCATGTGACCCGCCTGACTCGGGGGTTAGCTGTTATATCTAGATAGTTTGTTTTTTGAAAAAAAAGATAGTTTTATTCTTGAGCACCATAATTAGGATCACAAAAAAAAATGTAGGTCGTCGTGGCCAAACAGCTGAAACACCGTCCTTGCTACTCCCTCCATTTCAAAACGAGTGACTTGAATTTGTCATGCACCTAGACATGTTTTAGTACTCCCTCTGTCTTAAAATAGATGTCGCAAACTTTTTAAAATTTAAATATATCTAGACTAAATATTGTCTACGTACGACATCTATTTTAAAAATCTAGACAAATCTAAGTACTCTCTCCATCTAAAAGAAGTGACTTACATTTGTCTAGATTCATATGTATCTTCAACTAAAACAATTAGATACACGAATCTACGCAAAAAGTCACTTATTAGGGGACAGGAGAGTACTTATTTTAGAATGGAGGCAGTAATTCATTTCGCTAGCTAGAAGTATTTGATATGTACCTCGCTCTTTGTACTTTGTACAGGATGTAGTACAAGGCTGTGGCTTAACTCCCCGGAAATAAAAGGTTGTGGCTTAAAACAAAAATCTCCCCATTCGCACCGGAGATAAACAATTATACAGTAATGAAATTGACTTGACCTTATCCTCTCCAAGAGCACTGCCGTCCACTCATTTAGCGGTCATCTCCTACCTCCTCTCTTGGTCAGTACAAGCCCGGGACGCACGCTGTGCAAAGACCGCCGCGCGCTGCTGCAACCAGGACGATCCCCTACCTCCTCTCTCCCAATTCTTCCTGCTCTGACTCTGAAAAATTCTCCAAAGCCAGATGCCCGGGGCTCCCCTATGAACGCCCATCTCCATCTCCACCGAGCTGCCCCTAGCTTGAGCTCCCCACCAGATCCGACGCATTCCATTATCTCAAAGGCTCCGGTGCTTCAACCTATGTCACATATTTTCCTGGCGATTGTTTCTACTCTATCGCCTCCAACGCACCACAGACCTCCGTCGCCCCTGCCTCTCGCAGCTTCGATGGGGCATGACCGGCTGTGGGGTAGGACTTGGGAGACGGGGATCGTGAGAGGAGTAGGGCAGGGCCGCCCGCCTTGAGCATGCGCAAGCTCCAAGGCCGTCGGCCGGCGCCTGATCGAGTGGCAGATGGCCACCACAGTGATCATTCCCTTTCCGTTCAGGGAGGGGGATGGAAAGGTGCGGGCTGCGGGGCCGACAAGTTCGAGGATCCACGGCCGAATCCACTCCGAGGCGCGGTTGAGGTCGTTGTCGACCACGAAGCACGTGGCCGTGGCTGTGGGAGGTGGTGAGTGGGCAGCGAGCGATGTGGCTTCAGGTCGCTGCTCGCCATCGGCCAAGAGCTCACGGAGGTAGTTTCGATGCAGCCCGCCGCGTAGATGGAAAGGCTCGCCGCCTCCGCATCCAACCAAGCAACCGACGTCGGGTGGGACGGCTCGTCACGCGGGCATCGGCTTCCGCGGCGTCTGGGACGCGCGCTCGCCCCTGTTCCTAGTCGGTTCTTGGAGGTCTCATTGCCTGCAGCGCCGCACTGGAGGTCCGAAACGCCCCGGACCAGCGGCAAGGAACGATGATCAAAGGGCGGCGTCCTGGTTCGGTCGAGTCCGGATATATATTGCGGAATGTCCTAGGACCATGAGTCCCTGTCGGCAATGCATCCAGTAGACGGACGAATTTGGAACAGGCTCACGAGGACGATGGACCAAGGAACATGACTAATTTTTTTTAGCAATGGAAACGATGACGGACAGCGGAACTTACGAACTTTAGTACCACCTCGCTAAAACAATAATAGAGGTTGAAAACGTATTTTTGACGGATGAAAACGTATTACGACCAACTTACCACAAGACTTATTATAGTATAGATAGATAGATAGATAGATAGATAGATAGATAGATAGAAGAGAAGATAGAAGATAGATAGATATAGATCTACTAATAGTCAATATATTTTGAGTGCCGGCCGGCCGGACAGTCCACATATGGGATTATTGCGACCCTTTCCATAAGGTGTATGCTCTAGTTTCCTTTTGAACTCACGTTAGTTTCCTTTTGAACTCACGTGCCATATACTCATCTGTACACGTTTAGTGTTTTACGTAACACTTTTTATATTTTAATCTTAACCGTTAATATGCAGATCAACGTAGTATATTTTTTATATCTATATGGATCAACCTGGTGTCTCGAGAAACACTCTTATATTGCGTTTAGTATATAATAGGTTAACGAGCGTTTGTCCATCGCTGATTGGGCGGATGTGTAGTTTGTCTCTATAAAATGTTTAGCTATATCTTTCGCTGCAATTGCGTCACCCCAGGTTGGTCTCTTTAGATGCATTAAGACTTGCTAAGTACCCCTAGGATCTCACACGATAAACATTTGATTCATATGAACAAATATACTTTTAGGAAGGTTACTGGATCAAAGAGACTGATGGTGGCAATGACTGTGAGGTGTAGAGATTCCGGGAATGAAGATCCATGAGATCTGTGGGCGGGGTGTGCTTATTTTCAGGGCATCTTATGCCAATTTGCTTTTTGTCCGTACTCGGATCTTGTTTTCCGCTTCCGCTTGATACTCTGATGTGTGATGTATGAGGATGTATCCTACACTATTACATCTATCTAAGATATTTAAATCTTGCCGTATAGCGTTGAATATTTCTGTCTTTATTGTTTTTAGATGGTGTGGATCTGATGTCTATTGTATATCACTAACAAACATACTCATTTGTGTATGTTTTGATTGCTTTACCTGTCGACTACGCCGGTCGCACCTGAAGCTATGATCATAAAAACGGGTGAAATGGTTGGGCGGTACCGTGCCCTGCTCCACGAGTTGTGTCTACTGTGTGTGGCTACGCGGCCTCACGGTAGTATGTCCTATCCACTTTTGGATCATACCAGCTTGTTGCTTAGAGCGTAATGTTCAAGATATTACATTTTACCATGCTAATGATTGTCTTTTCCGCACTAGTGAGTCATCGCCAGAATTACCATGGCAACCATGAGAAAACCACACAACAGGCTCTATTCTTATGTCCGTCCACACACTAGTGGTAGCGAGACAACTCAAGATGAATGCAAATATACGACTAGAAGTGTCAAATTACGTTCTGCATTCCCTAGGAAACTCTGTTCTCTATGGTTTAACATTTTAATTAATTCTATTTGTCCTTCTAACCTAGCCGTGCAAACTTTTTTTGCACATCGAGATTTAGTAATAATGTTAATAAACAGTTATCCGGAGAGGCGTGTACGCAATTGTCTCAGAAGCTCTATTTGATGGTTGGATGGAAGGTTACATTTCACATCCTTCCCTATATCTCGGAACTTTTCGGAGTTGAGTGCGCGGGCACGTTTATGCCTTCCGCAGTGCCCCTCCTCAAAATGGAAAGAAGCAAGCGTCTGGTCCCGGTTATTCCAAAAATAGAAAAATAATGTCCCACACGTTCAGTGCCCTGCATCTCCCGAGTAGGTAGCGTGCAGCGATTCTTTCTCGTCTTTGAAAAGACAGCACATGCGGACCCTAGAATACTACCTAGCCCTCCCAGTCCTTCATGCACCTTCTGCTTCCCTCCACTCTGGCACCGCTACAAGTCCATGGCCGAAAAAATGGCAACTCTTAATCCTACAAATACATGTGAAGTCGGCAATCCACAGGAAAAAAGCATATGTAAATGCATCTATCTCCTTTCTTTTCCTCCAAAAAATACATCCCAGTCTGAAAGAGAAGTTGCTAGTGTTACATCTTGAGCCTTCCACCATTCTTGATGCAAAATTAGAGATAACACTTATATCCATTTATAAAAATTACATCCATAATAGAGGAAAGGTTACCGGAGTTACATCCTTCTATAGTTCTAGATGTTAAAAATTAAGACAAAGTCACATCTAGAAACATAATTATTTTAGAAGTTTCATAAAAGGCAGAATATTGCATCGAGTCACAGAAGTTACATCTAGGGAGGATAATTGATCTAGGAAGTTTCATGAAAAAATTACATCGATTCAAAAGTAGTTACATCCAGGAAAAAATATTGGGAGTTTCATAAAGAAAAGAGAGAAAATATTACATCAAGTCAAAAGTTTCATCTAGGGAGGATAATTTATCTAGGAAGTTTCACGAAAAAATTACGTCGATTCAAAAATAGTTACATCCAGGAAAAATATTGGGATTTTCATAAAGAAAAGAGAGAAAATATTACATCGAGTCAGAAGTTTCATCTAGGGAGGGTAATTGATCTAGGAAGTTTCACGGAAAAATTACATCGATTCAAAAATAGTTACATCCAGGAAAAAAATATTGGGAGTTCCATAAAGAATAGAGAGAAAATATTACATCGAGTCAGAAGTTTCATCTAGGGAGGATAATTGATCTAGGAAGTTCCACGGAAAAATTACATCGATTCAAAAAAAGTTGCATCCTGAAAACAAATTATTGGGAGTTTCATAAAGAAAAGAGAGAAAATATTACATTGAGTCGTAAAAAGTTACAAGTAAGAAGCAAAATTGTTTCAGAAGTTTCTTATGGAGCATTAGCAAATAAACTTACATTCCCAGGATGTTGGAGGCCAATAAATCATCAGCATCTTCATGAAGTACAGTTGGGGAGGCGGAAAAATACTCAGCGGACTAAAATGCCACAAAATAAAGAGGACCTCCCTACTTGGGATGAAAGATGTGAGGTTGACAACGGCAACCAGCACCATGTTAACTAACACTAAGCCGATGGTCTAAAGAAAATCACTCGCTACTACCGTGATGCCGGTGTGGATTTAAATAATAAACAGAGCTAGTTAAGACGCGAGATCAAACGACTACACTTCAGATCATGTATGAGAAAGAATCGAGCCATAATCACCATTGAACACTCCATTTTCCACTGAAACAGTGTATGGAATAAGTAAAACTGGAGCACTTCAGTTAAGGTATAAAAATAATAAACCAACTCCTCTACTACAGTCTACAGTAGCTAAAAACTCAGACGTATTGAGGGCCATTTGGCACCTATCATGTTGGGCGGAGTTTCTTCTCATTTATATACAGTACAGGCACAGAAGTACAAATGGCACATCCCCAAATGCACGTTAACTGTGAGTCTGTGAAGAATCGCAACCAATTTATATATCCCGTTATGAGCTCCACAACCCAAAATCTAGAAATAGCAGGGGAAAAAGGTTCCATTTCTATTGAGCAGACATGGCTATACTTACAAGCTATAAGTCTCCTTGCCTTGATCACTTACTGAGACTAGTTGATTCTTCTAGCCTTGTCGTTGAATTGTCCAGATTAGCTCACACCAGAGATCAAGAGCTTGAGCAACTCCAAGGAATGTTGTTTCAGCTCAAGTGCACGCTCAGAATGAAGAGCAACAACCAACCCAGCGTTAGTCCAGTCTGGCCATGATACTTTGGATGTATTCTTCTTCCTATAAAAAAAACAAGATTATTTATTACGATATTGGAAAATACAGGTCGTTCCTATCATACCAACGGGATTGCTAACCACTAGTGAGATTTTTGTCCATCAGCGAGATCAACTTTGCAGACCTCCGGGCCTCACTCGTCCTTCACTGCTCGAGAGGATAAGGACCAGGGACGGAGGACCTCGATGTCCTCCATAGAAGCGATGGTCACAGCCACCAGAGTCCAGGCCCCACGGAGGACGAGACGCGGAATACGGCGTTGCCGAGACAGGAGCTTCGTGGGCGGCAGTGCATGACGGGGAACCAGACCCATCGACTGGTGTGGTCAGTGCAGCCTGATTCGAGGTAGCTGGGGGCAGGGAGGACGCATCCATGGTGAGAATGGATGGGGAGGACGGATCGGAGGACAAGACATCGGCTGCAATCGCGGTGGCAGCGGCGGCGACGACACATACGGACGGCGTGAGCAGTGCGGGAGAAATGGGGAATCGAGAGGAGAGGGAGCGCCGAGGGACATACGTCTGGAGGAGCGACGGGTGAACGGATAAGAAAAATCGTGGCGGTCTGGCGTGAATCGGACGGAGACGAAGGTTGCGCACGCTGTAAGACAAGAAAGTGCTCAGGCATTTATTACACCACCATATTTCAAATCAGAACTAACGGTAACCATTACAGAGGCTCTAGAACAAGGTCTGCTTGCTGGAGAGAACCAATTGATCACGTGGGGAGGAGAGTGCTCCATATCCGCATAATATATCACCGAGTCTGCAAAAGAAAAGTCACATAACACCTTGGTAGTCGGTACATTTCGACGAAACTCCGATTCAAATGGAGGCATGAGCTACAAGTCTTTATATAAAAAAATAAAAAGTATATTTTAAAGTTTCAAAAATTCTAAAAAGTTTTGGATATAGCGAATGACGTATACTACAAGTGTGTACAATTTCAATTTGAACTACTTTGTATTTCAGACTACACAAAAAAGACAGAGGTATAGATCTGAGTATAGTGAACAATGCATATTTTAAAATATAAAATATGTCAGATTTTATCATTTTTGTGTAGCATTAAATATAATATAAAAGAAATTCACATTATGATTTTTCACGCTTGTAGGATACTTTATTTTTTTACGAAAATTCCACCGATCTATTAATAATCATCAACAACAGTAAAAAAAACAAAAGTGATAAAAATAACAGATATGCCTTTGGACCATCCTGCGAAGACTACAGACACTAACGCGAGCCAAAATCTTCGACATCGCCCTCCATCATCGGAGCAGGGCAAAACTTGTCGTAGTAGAGCTTGTTGTAGTATACAGGCGGGAAGTCATAATGCTGAGTTCTCAAAGGACCAGCTCACCAGAGCAGTAACTATCACCAATAATGAAATCGTAGATTGGAAGAGCCTGATCTGAAACCACACCACCAAACACCAAAACGGCTAGATCCCAGGAGATCCGCTGGACAAACGACTCTACGCACCCTCCACCGGTGCTGGAGACACCTCCGGAGCGAGAATTTGGTGTGGAGGACCTTATCTTGACTTCAGGCTTCAGGATGTGGCTACTGCCTCACCATCCTAAAGAAGACATTGGCGTATAAAGAATGAAAACTCTTGCGCCGGTGGGAGCTCTGTTACACTTCCAAGGCTCCAAGGCCACGGGAGGCGAAGCAGACCGACAACGTCACCGACAAGGGGGTGAAACCATAGATGGTGGGTTCTAGAGTCGCCTCACAATCGACTTTTCGAGTCCTCCGTATGTATACTTCATTGACTACTTTCAAACTTGTTTCAAAGTTTCTGAAGCTATAAATATGATTTTGGAACTTTAAAAAATAAAAGAGCTACATGCTCGGTCACTCAGTGCACTCATATGCCTAGCAAATACTATAACTCTGTCCCATATTGTAAACGTTTTAGCTAACTATAAGTTACTAGAACAGAGGCAGTAGCAACGAAGAGATGATAAACACTGGAGCAAATTCAGCTGTCGTTTTATTTCATCCGATGCTCGAAAATAGCTGTCGTTTTATTTCAGCTGTTACTTTATTTCATCCGTGTACAAGCTCAGAACTGAGAGAGCGGTATACCTAGGTGAAAAAAATCTTACCGAACGTTTAGACACGGTTCACACCCCAACTGCGACGATCATCACTTCATCAGCATCCTACAGAACACAGTGAGCGACAGTTCTAAGAACAACAACAAGCACCGGCGCAAATGGAAAATACAGAATCATACTGCCATGAATTTAATCTACGATCGAACCTTCTTCGTACGCGGCGTCCGTATCATCCATATCGCCCGGCGTACGCGGCCCGGCTACAACCGCCGCAGCGCGTCGTCGGACATTCCGGGGATGTCCCGCCGTAGTAGCCCGTCGTTTGACGTCGCCGCGAACTCGCCCCCCGCCTCCGCCTGCCTGCTCCTTCCGCTTCTTCCCCTTCCCATTCCCCTTGGCCGCCGGCGAAGGAGGGGAGGCGTCGCAAGCGTCGCCGCTGCGGTCGTGGGAGGAGCGGGCGAACGCGTCCAACCAGTCGATATGGATGCGGCCGTCGCGGTCATGGGAGGATCGGTCGAGCTCTTTCCCCTTCCTCTTCCTCGATGCCGGTGAAGGAGAAGATCTGGCGAGCGCATTATTCCCCTTCCTCTTCCTCGATCCTGATGCAGGAGAGGAGCTGGCGAGCTCCTTCCCCTTCCCCTTCCTCTTCCTCGACGCCGACGTAGGAGAGGAGCTGGCAATCACATTCCCCTTCCCCTTCGCATCCCTCTTCCTCGATGCCAACGAAGGAGAAGAGCGGGCGGGCACATTCCCGGCGTCGGTCGACTCGATAGCGATGCGGCCAGCGGCCTTCTTCGCTGTCGCTTTCTCCTTCGTCATCGTCCGCGGCGCCGGCGATCGGTGCGCGTGAGAGGGCAGGAGATGATGCGGATGTTGGGAGGTTGAAAAATTTGGGCTGGCGAGAGGGAAAATCACGTTTTGATTTGGGATGGAGGATTTGGGAGCCGTGACTGTTGCTATTAGGGCAGGTACATCGCGGGCGTTAAGGACGGACGCTAAGATAAGATTCCCACTAGTTTTGCCAAGATTCCGGCCAATCACAGTAAAATAGCTAGCGTCGACGTAAAAATAAGAGTCGGCGCTTCGTCCGGTTTTTCTAGTGTGGACTCTACTGACGCACTAAAAACAGACTCTGTTTAGCGCCTGGATTAGCGGCGCGCGATGAGGGACACGACGCTTGCCTAAATTTTCTTTTCGTACGTATTGTTTTTAATCAGTTTAGCGTCTATCTAAACGTCTGCCATTATACAGCCCGAAACTTAAGCTTAACGTCCACATAAGGAAGATTCGCTCGCGGACAGATCGACATTCAACAGATTCTCACAAGTATAAAAAAGAAACAGATCAGATCAGATCAGATACAGATTACACGGTGCAGATTAGCATCTACTAGCTGAATATCCGCGTTTTTTGACAGACTTTAAAAGGATATTAATCGCTAAAAAGTGCTCAAAGTCTCCTTGTGATGTCTGATGAAGAACTGAAGACGGATGACAACTACCGTTCTGATAGCCACAAAAAGCGAGTTTTCCCATTCCCATTCTCTCCTAGGCTCTGATTCAAATGCCACCACCTGCGGTCTCGACTTGCGCCGCCACCGCTGGTCGGTCCTCCAGGCTCTCCTCCCCTCCTAAGGACACCTCCAACGCCCCCCCCTCTCAAAACGGATAGCCATTTTAACAGTTTTGATCCGTTTGCAGCCTGTTCATCCAGACCTGACCGGTGCACCCAACGGTGCCTCCCATTTATCTAACCCGTTTCTTTTTTTCTCTAAAAACTATATGGTTGCATAATATACATATACACATTCATATAACTAAAATAGTTCTAAAATTTAAAGTAAAATGGATAATTCACAACAAATAGAAGTGCATGGTCCGAATCAAGTTTACACACTCAAATTACATGAATTAAAATTAAAATAAAAGTAGAAATAAGTTAGTTATTCGTCTCCTCATTCGGTTGGTTTCTCACAATCTCACAAATTTCCACATATGGTCAACCAAATCATTCTGGGGGTTTGTTGTGAGTTTCTCGATCTTGAATCTCATGATGCACCCGCGAAATTTTTACAAAACTAGGTAGCGGGCCAGCTCGGGTTCAACCAATTCTCCCTGAAATTTCTAGCCTTGGTCATAGATGCATTCATCACGCTCATCTTCGACGATTATTTTGTGCATGATCACACAAGCCGTCATTATTTCCCACATTGTGTATTTGTTCCAAGTTCTAACTGAAGGGGATCCGTAGCAGAAAACAAAAAATTTTCTACGATGGAACCCTAAAACTGCCTAGGATTTATCTATTTAGTAATGCGATAATGGTCAATACGTATAGAATACATACCCTTGTAGACCGTACGCAGTTAACGTTCCGCGGGGAACGTGGTTGAAATAGTCGTACTCGTAGCCGACCTCAAGGTCGCGAAGCTCCTCGCATGTCACTCCTTGCTCCTTCTTCATCGTGCAGCAGCTCCGGCTCACGATATTTAAGCGCGTCAAGTGTTGCGCCTCGTGTCTTCATACACATTCGGTGCATGATGAGACCTCCGGCTCCCGATCCCACCGGAAGTGCGGAAGTTGATATTCGGCTAGGAATCCCTGTAGCGCAACGGCGTACTGCAGGTGTGTCTTGTTCGCGCAGCCCAAACTTAGGGCTATGGTCACAAGGGCTAGAGAGAGAGGGAAGAAGGAAGTCAACCAAAGGACTTCTCCAAATATTGGTATGTCTCATCCCTCCCTTTATATAGGGGGAGGGGTGTGCCCTCCCCTTTGGGTTTCCCATGTGGGACTATTCAAGGGAGAGGGGGGAGGCGCATGGGCCCTTAGGGCACCATGGGACGGCCTGCCAGGGGTGGGCCCCACCCCACGCATAGCCCTAGGCTGGCCGGGTGGGCCCCCTTGAGGCGCCTAGGCCTTGGCCCTTTGGCCCTTGGCCCTTTCCTCGTTTGGTTTTTTCTCATAGGCCATTTTTTCCTAGAAAGTTTGGCCCATTAGTGAAATACCCCTTCAAATTAGATTTTAACATCTATTATATACTAAAAGCAATATAAAGGTGTTTTTCGAGACACCACGTTAATCCACATCACCTAAATTATATTGATCTTTAGATCAACTATTTATGGCTACGATTTAAAGATAACAAAAGGTTACGTGAAATTGGTTGGTAAAAAAAAAAAGTCAACAATGCCACGTACGAGGAGTCCCAGATTTATTTGAATAGAGTCCAGATCGATCCTAAGTCACGCTGATAGGCACCAAAAAAGTTCTGCCGCCACGCGGAAGAAAAATAGTTCTGCCTCCAGAAAATTCTACCGTTACATAGGTATACGTTGGTACGTGGACAAGCGCAATCGCTATTAGGCCAACCTGTAATCAGGTGCTATGGATGTTTGAACTACTCCAATAAATAAATGTATAGGTAATGTAGTTGCAGTTTACCTCACACAGCAATATTTAGCAATTTCTCTAAGAAAAATTAATATTAATAAATTGAATGCTCAGTTTAGCATTAAAGTAATTTTGAATTGTTCAGAGAATACTTTGATTCTTGAAAATACCGATGTATTAAATATTTTAAGGTGCTTGAATCCATTAAATTTTGCAGTTTAAAAAGTGAAGCATTTTCTAAAACTATGGATTTTTAAGTACTGGGGAATGAGGTCTGACATTCTTTTTAAAAAAACCGAGAAAAGGAAAAAACAGTGGTTTTTGTTTGCACGATACTAAAATACTATGGTCTTGAAATTCTTTAGTTTGGAAAATACAAAGCTACAGAAACTTAGCTGAAGTTATCTACCGGGACAATGATCAACCACGCATATAGTTATCATTGCCGTTAGTATTACAAAAGTTTTCATTCACATATGAAATCTATGTTTCTCTTAGACTCTTGGTTTGGCTTTCCATGTTTGTTACGTTCCCGTGACAAAAAAAGTCGATATCAATATACAACGAGACATGTAGATTCAATGCAGTCAAAGTGACTAAAAATTGGTCAACACAATGCATCATTTCAATATACTCACTGGGAGAAACTTGTGCCTCAATACATGCCGACCACTATCGTACAGAAGAGATCTCGCCATATGTCTACTCGGTCAGTTGCAACCATGCATCACTCCTTTGCAGTTTTCTTAGATGTCTCCCTCCACTTCGATTAGTCTTTATCGAGTTTGAGGATGAAACATGTCAAGTATTTTTGGGATTGGTCTTTCGTGGCAGTTTTCACTCCTTAGCAACATACTTATATCTTGCAAAACTGAAATCCAAAATACACATCCACCCACATATATGATTCTTAATATCGGCGGTTCATGTACTACATCATCATGTTAAGTACTACCAACTATGACTACGGTCACAATGTATGTTGTTAATAGAAGAAGGACCTAGCAAATTGTTTTTATTTTTTCACAACTAACAGAAGATAAAGTTTTTAGATAGATATTATACCATTAGATTTGTTATCTTAAGGAAGTACTTTTAGTTAAACGGGTAGTACGCTTGGTCGAGTGAGCACTAAGAAAACCTCATCTGATGTGAACATAGATGCTCGGCGAGTGGTGAGCCATTAAATCAGCTACGTCGATGAATAAAAAAGAGAAGATAAACAAATTATTTGACCATAAGATGACAACTGAGATGGATGGCTAGACTTGGATAGACTAAGTCTTTAGAAAAACTAAAATAATTGAGAAATGGGAAATTAGTTTTTTATATACACCCATTTGGGCTGGCCTTCTACATCAAGATAAATTACATGTTAGCCCATAATGCAACAATATTTCAGCAATTACTACCTTTCTAACCAGAGTTGATACAAAAATGTATAGCTCATGGACCATTTTGACCGCCAAAGTGAGCGCCAATGCATGTGGTTGTTACGGTAGAATCCATATTATTTTTATGATATGTTGGATCAATTCATAATATTAGGAAGACCATCGGTCTCCTCTATATGATATAGAGTAATGTTAGTCTATATGTTTTGGACCAAATAATGATGAAGTTCTACTAGAACAATAAAGAGATGAGGCTTAGATTATTCAACAGAAATGAGAAATACTAAATACACATGAGATACTTATTTTCCACTTTATCTCTGATGGTCATAGAAACATATTACTCCTTCCGTTTCAAAATATAAAATGTCTTGGCCGTTTTTGAATACGGATGTACCTAGACTTTTCCAGTGTCTAGGTTCGGAACAAAATTAGTGAACCTAAATATTAAAAGGTGTCTAGATACATGTGGTCCAAGAAAAAGCTAAAACATATTATATTTTAAAACGGAGGGAGTATTATGCATAGAGCATAATATAAGTAATCACGAGAAATCACTCTAAAATATATAAAGATGATGCCCTCGCATTTGCGAGGGCCACCTTGCTAGTTATATTTAATATTAATTACACTAATTAATATGTAAATACATATTATAAAACCTGATTCAACCTGAAACACCTTTTGGTTCCCCTTTCTATATCCTCCGAACAACTTTGGAATTCCCGGAATGATTCCGGTCCTTTATTCTTTCTCTGAACTACTTCGGATTTCTCCGCGGAACGATTCCGGCTTTCTCTTTCTCTACTGTGATTTCGTCTTACGAATGATCGCTCATTGTACCCTTAAGTGTATCCTCTCACGGCTCCGGAATGCTCTATACATGATCTAAATCAATGATCAACAGAGGGACCAGGGATATCCATGGGACCCCTATACATTCCTGATGACAATGTCGTTTAAACCGCTAAATGTAGCATCCAATTCCTTTTGTTTCTTGATACGACTTGTCCGAGATCCGATCATTAGTATCACATACCTTGTTCAATCTCGTTCACAACAAGTTCTGTTTTTTTACCATGATATTACATTCCCATGACCGAGTCACATGTTGCAACATTTATGGATGTAATCTCACCAAGCCGGCCGTATGTATCTTTACCCGTCATGTGGGTGAACAAATCCCGGTCTTGCAATCACATGTCATCTATTGTTCCTTCGGAATACCCAACGTACACCTTTATGGCCACCGTATTACTAGATGACGGTTGATGCAGTCTAAGTAGCCTCGGGAAACAGTGAGTAATATGATCTCAGGGTCTAAGGAAAAGGAGTCTAGGTATAGTTATTGCAACAATGAACTATATGACTTGATCGTGTTGTAATCCTTCGACGAATGTCCATCACATCATTCTCCAATGATATGACCCCGTTGTCAGTTGGCATAAATGCCCATGATCTTGAAACCCAGATCATCCTCATGACCAACGAACTAGTATGAATAGAGGCTACTAGGGACTTGGTTATTTCATACCACACCTGTACCAATGTTTCTACTTGGCACCGTTATAGCACAATATGAAACTATTATAAACTAATTAAGATATGATAATAAAACCTATTTATTATTTGCCTCTAGGGCATATCTCCTTCAGTCTCCCACTTGCACTAGAGTACAAATAATCCAGCTCGCATTTTACTCATATAAACCATATACCATATGCGTTTACAGATCATGCATGCTCATGGGAAACGTCATGTCCATGTTCTGTTTTACCAGATCATTATGTCTTTTGCAAATCGTTAATGTCTTCCTAATTTTGACATTCACACCATTATCGTATAATGGGTCGAAGTATTTGTTTGACGACAAAGTGAGACTTTGTTTCTAGTGTTTATAATGACGGTCGTTTTCACTGTTGTCATCTAAACTTCAAAACACACTTTGCTATCCTTTGTGTATATACTGTAGTCATGGCAGCAGAACGAGGCTGGATTCCAGGAGCTTACAGTGACTTTATATCAACCTCGAGGGCTTTCTCATGGGCCCTGGGCCCTGGGACACATCATTCTACGTTAAAAGCGAACTAGCCCCGCCATAACATTATACATCACATCAGATGAAGCCTTTATACCTCTATATCTATGTAGATCCTAGTGCATGAAATGCAACTATGCCTACTTACTTTGCTTCTTGCCATTTATGTACAAACTTAATTCTGGTTCAATGATCAACTTAGGAATCACTTAAAGACATGCTCTTATAGTTAAGACTTTGTCCTTCCAACCAGAACCTCGGGTCACATTACGTCGAGTATATAACATGGTTATATGGAAGAACCTATGACTGAGGCATAGGAGATGCAACGCATCTCTTTCTTTCAACCATAGTTGCAATACTAACTCAATGCTTCATACAACAAGAACTTATTTCTTACCTTGTTCCATTCTGAGCTTCTTCAGAATCTTGTCTTAGGACATTCTAAACATCTTTCAGAATCAAGTTCAAGAAGCATTCGGCATTTAGTGTTTATTAAACTCACCAATCTATCTCGATAGATCTTATTGTTTAATAACTTCAACTTCCTCCTTATTTATCTAACTTAAATATTATTAACACCAATCACATCATTCACATATGTCGTCAACATATCCCAGAATGATTTCACACTCCCACTCAAATATGACATTCATGTTTGAGATCCAGGGATTTAACTTAGCTCCCACTCAAAATATGTTAGCTACATATTATGATTTAGCCAAGGTGATTTGCTCCCACTCAAATCTAGGTCCTCTCGATAATCTTGGACATTCCAAGATTCTTTGATCATCATCAATTTGAGAATTCCAATTACGAGACTTCAATATCCATATATTTCTAGTGTAAATCTAAATGACTTAAGCATCACTACTGTTGTAGTCAACTCCTTGAATTTGTCCAAACTTATGACAAATCGAGCTTTTTGTCATTCATTAAGTTTCATTTCCTTCTCATGACTTTGCAGTCATTCAGAAATATTAAGTAAACTTCTTTACTTTAATACGATCAAGTAACATGTTACTTTGCAATCTTAAATGTAACTTAATATAGGATTTTATGGCTCCTAGTCATTTCTCGCACTCAGGTCCATCACGCTTCTTTGTAATTTATAGGTATGTCTTGTTCAAAAGATGACAAGTGAATCAATAATATAATTCCACAAACTTGTAGAATATATAGTTGAATCCTACTTTCTTTAGTAAAAGTATTCACTAAAACTTTATGATCATTATCATTGGTTTATCCTCTATATGTAGAGTTTGGATTCACGAAACAAATTCCGCTGCGCCACTCAACAATTCGGACGTAAGGTCAAATACCTTGTTTTGATATTTTACTTTCTTCCACCTGTATCTTCATCAAGACACGTCAACTTTGGACAACAATAGATTTGCCCCTTTTGTGGAAGATGCATTCATAGCTTCCTAAGAATGCTCTAGAAAGACTTGTTTATTCGCCACGATTTCAACTTGTCGAAATCTCTAGAAACTCGAACTTGCCATAACACTTATGGTGTTGTTTCCACGAATCTTTTAGATGTTCCTTTGCATTTCAAATGAGTGTTTGTTTATTTCGATCTCTAACTCTAAATGACAACTATAACCCTGATAAGAGATAATATTATACCATATGTATCTAATATATAATGATTATGATGTTTAGACATTTCAACACAGTTTGAATTCGTCCAATTATCATAATTTGTGAAACATCTTTCACAAGTTCCTTTTATGCTAAACTTAACTTGAATACTTTATTCATGTCGATCAAATCGAAGAGACCTCATATTATTGTTAATTTCAGTATCCTCCTTTTGTTGTGAACTCATTTGAACAATTCAAATCATTTCAAACTTCATGTTTCATTAAGTAAATATGCTTATTCACTTAAGTCCACAATTAACAAATAATTTCCACTACTTGTTGAAATATGATACATCACTATGTATAAGTTTCAACATTTCTTCGCATATCACCGTTTTACCAGAATGCGGAGTTTTAGTCATTTTGCCCAACGAGGCATGGTTTTGCAAAGTCTCTAGATTAAGCATCTAGGACCCCGATATTCATTAAGAACATGCAATAACCAAAATGACTTAAACTATAGTGTCATTTCATTATTAAACTTTGGATATCTTTTAGCATTCTAATCCTTTAATAAATGTTTAAACCACTATCATTAACATAGTGATGAGAATAACTTGTTTGTAATCGTAATGTGACCATAACGGTATTGTTCATAAGAATAGTACAAACTGGCTTGTAACTTGTTCATATGAATAATCGTCTCGCCAAAAGCAAGACACACAAACAAGAATTACAAATTATATTCAAGTCCACTAATCCAAATGACAAACTTTGAGGAAAGAGGTGATGTCGGCCATCAACTGTTTTGCTTGCCGTCATCAAGTCACGCTACCTCAAAAATAGCAATTCTCAAGCAGATCCTCCTGTTTTCACAAAACATGACAAGTATCAAATACTTTGCAAACTGCAACGAGTTTTGCAAGAACCACATTTATAATTTGTATATCTTACATATACCTTTTCATCCATGACCTCCACTGCAATCAAGCCCTTCCAAGAGTTCTCAACTCTAATGCAAGATCACTAAGTGTTTTTCCAAACATTCTCTTTTCATCCATGGCGGAGGAAAACCCATCCAATGGCTCATACTCTATGTGCCTTATTCTGCAGAATACAAAATGTAGCCCAATTCTCCATCGAATGGAGAATGGATTATTGGATGATTATGGAGAAAATATAAACATTCCGGAGTCATCGAATTATCACCTAATGGTTATTGTATCAAGAAGAGAAGATCACCTTTTACGAGGATATCCCTCAGGCGTGGGTATTAATCTCTAGAGTTGGACCCCTTTGCTAAGTTCCATATTAAGCAATATATTCCCATGGTCCCAAAGGACCTCAATGGAATAGGCCAAGAACTACTAAGATATTTGCAAACAGACATCTAGACTAAGATTATAATAAGAGATCAATTTATAATTGGTCTCCACTAAAATTGTCATCCCCTGGACGATTTTAGTGATCACATGATCTCTATCCTCTACACCTCCCCCGATCGTCATGGCCATCAGTGCAGTATCAAAGGTATACATTCACTAATGTCAATCACATCATCCATGTGACTCATGCTCGATCTTTCAATCTCTTGTGTTCCGAGGCCATGTCTGTGAGACATTGCAAATGTATCTATAATTTTTGATGTTCCATGCTTGGTTTTATCTACTTTCTTGTGTTTTGTCCACACTTTGGAGTACTTTTCATATGATTTCTTGGACTAACCTATTAACAAGAGCCGTAGTGCCAGTTGCCTGTTTTCTGCTATTTTTGGTTCCAGGAAAGTCAGAAAATGAATATTCTCGGAATTGGACGGGACAAAAGCCAAAGTTCCTATTTTACCGAAAGACTCATGGAGCCAAAAGACGAGACGAAGAGGGGCCACAGGGCAGCCACACCATGTGGTGGAACAGGCTAGTCCTGGCCGCGCCACCAGGTGGTGTGGGCCCCCTGGCACTCCACCGACCTTGCCCTTTCGCCTATAAGAATCCTCCGATACAAAAAACCCTAAATCATCAAGCCTCCAGCCATGAAAATTTCCGTAGCGCCGCCACCACCGAAGGGGAGATTCGGGGGACAGAAAGTCTCTATTCCGGCACCCTGCCGGGACGGGGAAGTGCCCCCGGAGCCATCTCCATCGATCTCCACCGCCATCTCCATCACCATTGCTGATTCCCATGATGAGGAGGGAGTAGTTCTCTCTCGAGGCTAAGGGTTCTACCGGTAGCTATGTGTTCATCTCTCTCTCTATGCATGATCTTATTGAGATCATGAGCTTGTAATCTATAGATCTACCTTGCTACTCAAGTGCTTTAATAGATCTCTGCTCTCCCCATGTGTGTGAAAGTGACAGCGTGCTCACCAAGGTGGCACTTAGGATAGAGATTACAAATACTTGTTATGAGTTATATTTGGAGTTGGATGTCTTTATGAAATTGTGGTGTTTGTTGGACCTATCTAGAGCTCAAGGTGACAGTGTGGGGTTTTCTAGATGGGAAAGGCTTACTTTGAGGTGTGTTCTTATAGCCCTACCATGGATTAGAGTGTCCAACCGGAGAGTAGTTTAGCATAGTATCATAAAGAAGAATATATTTATATGAGAGTGTTCACTAGTGAAAGTATGATCCCTAGGCCTTGTTTCTAAGCACTGAAACACCGTTTGCTACTAGATCTGTTACATGTTTGCTTGCTTCTATCTTTATTTCAGTTTGCCTTTAGTCTTTTCCACGCCAACAGGCTATTCTCTATCACCATTACCACTTATAATTATCCATACCACTTGTATTTCACTATCTCTTCGCCGAACTAGTGCACCTATACACCTGACAAGTGTATTGGGTGTGTTGGGGACACAAGAAACTTCTTGTATCTTGATTGCAGGGTTGCTTGAGAGAGGATACCTTTGACCACTTCCTCCCTGAGTTCGATAAACCTTGGGTGATCCACTTAAGGGAAAACTTGCTGCTGTTCTACAAACCTCTACACTTGGAGGCCCAACAACTGTCTACAAGAATAGAAGTGCGTAGACATCAAGCTATTTTCTGGCGCCGTTGCCAGGGAGGTAAGGTAAAAGGTATTCACACCGGAGGATTAAAGAGGAAGAACCTTCCACGACAAACGCCTATTTTCTGGTATGAGTACTCGAAGTTATTTCCTTTAGATTCTGCAATTTTGTCTTTTTGTTTCTTGTTTTCACTAGTTAGGCTTAATGGAAAACAACAACAAAAATAGAGAGCTTTATAGTATTTATCTTGAGTTAGGACATGAAGTGTTTGAAGAGAAAATTAAAAAAACCTATGGAACTTTATTTGCATGCTAATAGCAATGTTGTTAGTATGAATTCTTTGGACACTATTATTGCTAATGCTATGGAAAAGTCTAAGCTTGGGGAAGCTGGTTTTGATGAGAATGATCTTTTTAGTCCCCCAAGCATGGAGGAGAAAATTTACTTTGATGATACTATGCCTCCAATATATGATGATTACAATGCTGAGTATGATATTTTCAGTCCACCTACTATCGAGGAAAAAATTAATTATGATTACAATTGCCTCCTATATTTGATGATTATGGTGATGAGAATAATAATGATAGCTATTTTGTTGAATTTGCTCCCACTACAAATAATAAGAACTATGTTTATGTGGAGAGTAATAATTCCTTTATGCATGTGGCTCATGATAAGAATGTTTCTTGTGATAGTTATATTGTTACTTTTATTCATGATGCTACTGAAAGTTATTATGAGAGAGGGAAACATGGTTTTATGCATCTCAATAATATTAAGTTTCCCCTCTTTATGTTGAAAATTTTGAAGTTGCACTTGTTTTGCTTTCCTATGCTTGTTGCTTTGTGCTTTCATGACTTGTTTCTTTACAAGATTCCTAAGCATAGGAAGTGGATTAGACTTAAATGTGTTTTGAATTTGCTTCTTGATGCTCTCTTTTATTTAAATTCATATTTCATATGTGAGTATCTTCTCAAACTATCATGCCTAACTTAAAGGCGTTAAAGAAAAGTACTTATTGGGAGATAACCCAAAAGTTTTAGATGAGTCTTGGAAGTTATTACTTCAGTAATCACCGCTCCTTATCCTTTTTATTTGCTTTTTGTGCCAAGAGTAACCTCTAATGAGAGAGAAGTAATGATTGGGAAAGTTGCTGTCTCGAAACAGATTTTTGTGCTTCACCGTAAAAATTCGTGAGAGAGCTCTGTATGTCGGATTAAGCTGTAATTTTTTGTGCTTCTGCCCCAGGTTGTTATCTAACTTTCGATAGTTCAACATGTTTTGATTTGAGCAACAGAAGGTCTTCTAAAAAAGTCGTCTTTACCTGCTGGTCTGTTTTGACAGATTTCTGCCATTTTCTGCATTTGCTTCTTGTTGGTTCCTTTTTGAGTTCTTTTGGGGAATTGAGCTTTTTGAGGGAAGTGCTACAGTAGCTAGTGTTCTAATGGAAGTTTATTGGTGTTGTAACTGAACCTTAAGACTTATTTATCTTGAGCGCACTAATGTTGCTAATAAAGATTGTGTGAAATTTTGTATGAATGAAAAATTTCAGATGTATGGAAGGAATGAGTAATGAGATGAAGGATGGACTAAAGCTAAAGATTGGGGATGCCACGCGTGTCACCCCAAGAAATATCCAAGAAGTACAAGCGTCAAATCTTGGGGATGCCCAAGGCATCCCCTTCTTCATCAATAAAAATTCCAGGTTTCTTCCAAACGCTTCATTTTTATTGTTTCATTCACAGTTGTGTTGTTCTTGGAGCGTCTTCTTTTTTGTTTTATTTTTGGTTTTTCGTTTGCTTTGGTTTTATTAGTTTTCTGAATAAATTTGGTTGGACCCCCTCTTTCATACATTGGTTTGCAAATAGTTTGGTTTGGTTTGGAAAAGAGTAGGAAAGTTCATACTTATGTGGTAAAAAGAGCTTGTTTTTAACTATGGCCTATGCTTTGTCATGCCATGCTTGATATTGTTTTGGCTTTATGCTTAGTATTCTTTGTTGTAGCATGACTTGTTATAAACAATTGAGATTGCTTAATGTGCCTTGGATGAATCATGCGTTGTTTTAGCATATTAAAGCATAGTATAGTGGTATTGTCCTTTGATGCCTTATTTGGGTTGACTTGGCACATGCTCACACCATGTTATGACTGTCTCAAGTCACCATAGCCTTTATGATCCTTATATTTCAACTTGTAGTATCACTTTATGCTTTGATCAATGATGTTTTGTCGCTCTGCATGATTATGGCCATTATTGCTCTCTTAGTTTGTCGCTCCCAGTATTTTGCTAACCTCCACAACCAAGTATGAGTTCCACTCATGCATCCAACTCCGTAAACCAAGTTATTCCAAAGAGTCCACCATACCTACCTACTAGCTTATGCTATTCTCTATGATACACATGTACTTACGATGACAAGAACTTACCGGTGACTAAACTTGAGTAGCATGAGGAGCGGCCCTCGTATACAAGGGACATGAGATTCCTAACTTATACTTTGTCAAGCATGTACACCATAGTTTGTTCACTTTAACCTTAATCACTTCAAGATGCTTATGATAGGGGAAATGAGAGCTGAAAGCTATAAGTAACATAATTTTTGGAAGCTCTTTATGATACTTGAATCCCTACTTCCTTCCATGAAGGCCCTTTCTTCCACCATTATATTGAGTCTCCACCTTCTATCTTTATGCACTTACTTTGAGAGCATAGTGGCCATTCTTAGTTCTATGTGCATTGTCCCAAGACTAGTTGATTGATGCATACCTTGATATTGCTTGTTTTAAACTATTTCTATCTAGTCACTCTTATAAACTTTGAAGGTGTCCTATGCATTTATATTTTCTACTCCATGAGGGACAAGCTAAATACTACTATGCTATGTTTTCTTTATGTGAAACAAACAAACTTCTTGCAAAGCATTGTTATTCATGAATCTTTTGTTTGTGCCTTTTCATGTTGCATCATAGTTTCTTTGTCTTATTGCTAGAACTTTGTCTTTCATGATTATGATTGAAGTACTATGATCCCAGCTTTGAATGTTTTACAAATACTTTGATCAAGTTTATGATGGTGCATGTCACCTCAAAAATTATTCTTTCTTTTTATCACTTACCTACTTGAGGACGAGCAGGAGTTAAGCTTGGGGATGTTGATACATTGCAAATGTATCTATAATTTTTGATGTTTCATGCTTGGTTTTATCTACTTTCTTGTGTTTTGTCCACACTTTGGAGTACTTTTCATATGATTTCTTGGACTAACCTATTAACAAGAGCCACAGTGCCAGTTGCCTGTTTTCTGCTATTTTTGTTTCCAGGAAAGTCAGAAAATGAATATTCTCGGAATTGGACGGGACAAAAGCCAAAGTTCCTATTTTACCGGAAGACTCACGGAGCTAGAAGACGAGACGGAGAGGGGCCACAGGGCGGCCACACCATGTGGTGGCGCGGGCTAGCCCTGGCCATGCCACCAGGTGGTGTGGGCCCCTTGGCACTCCACCGACCTTGCCCTTTCGCCTATAAGAAGCCTCCGATACGAAAACCCTAAATCATCAAGCCTCTAGCCACAAAAAGTTCCGCAGCGCCGCCGCCACCGAAGGGGAGATTCGGGGGACAGAAAGACTCTGTTCCAGCACCCTGCCGGGACGGGGAAGTGCCCCTGGAGCCATCTCCATCGATCTCCACCGCCATCTCCATCACCATTGCTAATTTCCATGATGAGGAGGGAGTAGTTCTCTCTCGAGGCTAAGGGTTCTACTGGTAGCTATGTGTTCATCTCTCTCTCTCTATGCGTGATCTTATTGAGATCATGAGCTTGTAATCTATAGATCTACCTTGCTACTCAAGTGCTTTAATAGATCTCTGCTCGCCCCATGTGTGTGAAAGTGACAGCGTGCTCACCATGGTGGCACTTAGGCTAGAGATTACAAATACTTGTTATGAGTTATATTTGGAGTTGGATGCCTTTATGAAATTGTGGTGTTTGTTGGACCTATCTAGAGCTCAAGGTGACAGCGTGGGGTTTTCTAGATGGGAAAGGCTTACTTTGAGGTGTGCTGTTATAGCCCTATCATGGATTAGAGTGTCCAACCGGAGAGTAGTTCAGCGTAGTATCATAAATAAGAATATATTTATATGAGTGATACATTGCAAATGTATCTATAATTTTTGATGTTCCATGCTTGGTTTTATCCACTTTCTTGTGTTTTGTTCCAACTTTGGAGTACTTTTCATATGATTTCTTGGACTAACCTATTAACAAGAGCCACAATGCCAGCTGCCTGTTTTTTGCTGTTTTTGGTTCTAGGAAAGTCAGAAAATGAATATTCTCGGAATTGGACGGGACAAAAGCCAAAGTGCCTATTTTTCCGGAAGGGATCAAGTGCCAGAATACAAGACGGAGAGGGACCAGGGGGCCACCACACCACCTGGCCGCGCGGCCCATCCTGGCCCGTGCCAGGGGGTGGTGAGACCACCCCTGGCACCCCCTCGGCCTCTCCTTCCGCCTATATATTGCCCTCGAGACGAAAACCCTAAGTGCCCGATCAAAAATCCACGAAAGAGTCTATAGCCGCCGTCATCTCCATCCCTAGATTGGGAGGTATCTGAATCTCTTCCCGGCACCCTGCCGGAGAGGGGAATTCACCCTGGAGGCCTTCTTCATCAACATGCAAGACTCCGGTGTGATGCGTGAGTAGTTCATCCTTGGACTATAGATCCATGTAGTAGCTAGATGGCTGGTTCTCCTCCTTTGTGCTTTCATGTTTAGATCTTGTGAGCTCCGTTCATGATCAAGATCATCTATTTGTAATTCTGCATATTGTGTTTGCGAGGATCCGATGGATATTGAGATGCTATTCCAGATTGACTATTGATTCTATCATGTATTTGTTATTTGTGATCTTGCATGCTTTCCGTTGTTAGTAGCTATCTTGGCCAAGTAGATGCTAGCAACTCCAAGAGTTAGTATTTATGCTCGATAGTGGGTTCATGCCTCTGGTAATCTAGGGAAGTGACAGAAATCTCTAAGGTACTAGATGTGCTGTTGCTACTAGGGAGAAAACAACAATCCTTTGTTCATAGAACAATCGTATTGTTTACTTTACACGCAGTTCGTAAAGCAATAATCTGTTGCTTGCAACTTAATACTGGAGGGGGTTCGGATGATAACCTGAAGGTGGATTTTTAGTCATAGATGCAGTTGGATGGCGGTCTATGTATTATGTTGTAATTCCCAATCAAGTCTCAAAGGAGTCAAGATGATTAGTATATGCATGTATTGCTTTCTCGGTGTTTGTCAATTGCCCCGCTGTAATTTGTTCACCCAGCATGTTATCTATCTAAGGAGAGCCACCTCTAGTGAACTATGGATCCCGGTCCTTGTCTTTACATACAATCTACAAACTGTTTACTTCTTTGTGTTTACTTTCTGCAAACTTTTACTTCTTTCCATTCGATACGTTTAATCCTTTGTTTTCCGCAAAACACGGTGAGATTGACAACCTCATCGCAAGTTGGGGACAAAGTTCTGTGGTTGTGTGGTGCAGGTCTCCACGTTGCTACTAGCACCGGTAGTGCGCCCTACCAAAGCTCATCTAGTAACACCTTTGGGGTGTTTCCTTGCTCCTACTGGTTCGATTAAACCGTGGTTTCATAACTGAGGGAAACTTGCTGCTGTGCTCATCATACCTTCCTCTTGGGGTTCCCAACGAGCTCTACATCAACACCGCCAACAAGCATTTTTCTGGGCGCCGTGCATTGAGCCATCAAGCATTTTTCTGGCACCGTTGCCGGGGAACGAAGGAGTAGAAGAAACTCCCACGTCAACTACATGCCATAAAAAGTATGATTTTCTGGCGCCGTTGCCGGGGAGTCAAGGACATCTTCACAAGGGGAGTCCCTCATAACCAATCTCTTTACTTTGTTGTTTTTGTTTCGCTTAGTTTCTTTTTGCTTTGTTTGCTTGTTTTGTTTTTCAAAAAACACAAAAAAAATAGTTTTACTAGTTTGCTTTCTTATTTCAAAAACACAAAAAAATTAGTTCCTATCTTGAGTTACCACTTTGTCTAGACTTTCTCCAATCACTATGTCACCCGAGGAAATGATTTTCACTTTTAAACAAGGAAGCTTGGTGTAGAATCTCTGATCTACATGAAAAAACTGAGCCTAAAATGACTCAAAGCTTGTTCCTTAGCAGTTTTTACCTTGGGATTGCTCTTGCTATAGATATGCTTTAGATGCTGTTGTGGGAGGAGATTTCCTCCAATGTAATGAGGATGATGCTATTAATGCTATAAAGAAATTGATCCTCACTTACAACATTTCTAGCCAAACTGATATTTCTTTCGCAAAAATATTTGTTAGGTTGAACACTCTTGAGGCTAGCACTACTAGCTTAGAAAGTTGCTATAATACGCTTAGGGAGCATCACAATTATGTTCCAATAAATTCTGAACCATCAAAGTGGCTCCCTACAGTAAAGATTGAGATAAACACTGAAACTTTTCAAGCCCGCTGTGATATCATGTCTGAATTTTGTCTTATGCCCAAAGATATTTATGAATCTTTGAATATTTGGGGGCTTACTGAAGGAGGAAAAGAAATATCTCTTGCTAATAATGCTACCTTATTTCCTATTGGAATAGCTGAAGGAGTGTTTACAAAGATCCTTGGGAAAATGATTTCTACTGATTATCTTGTTATTTATTGTGCAGGAAAAGGACAAATTACACTTGGAAGATCCCTATTAGAACTCCTTGGAGCAATAATAGATGTGGGAAAGGGGACCATGCACCTTTCTTATCCACCAAACAATCACATTTTCCCAAAGGTTAAGAATAAAAATAAGAGAGGTAAGGGCAAGAAAGTTGGTTTTAATGCTTCTTCATTTGAGAACACTTGATTCTTTCTTTGCTTCTTATGCCTAACTTAAAGGCGTTAAAGAAAAGTACTTGTTGGGAGATAACCCAAGAGTTTTAGATGAGTCTTGGAAGTTATTACTTCAGTAATAACCTCTCCTTATCCTTTTTATTTTCTTTTTGAGCCAAGAGTAACCTCTAATGAGAGTGAAGTAATGATTAGGAAAGTTGCTGTCCCGAAACAGATTCTTGTGCTTCACCGTAAAAATTCGTGAGAGAGCTCTGTATGCCGGATTGAGCTGTAATTTTTTGTGCTTCGGACCCAGGTTGTTATATAATTGTCGTTAGTTCAACAATTTTTGATTTGAGAAACAGAAGGTCTTCGAAAAAAATCGTCTTTACCTGCTGGTCTGTTTTGACAGATTTCTGCCATTTTCTGCATTTGCTTCTTGTGGGTTCCTTTTTGAGTTCTTTTGGGGAATTGAGATTTTTGAGGGAAGTGCTACAGTATCTAGTGTTCTAATGGAAGTTTATTTGGTGTTAGAACTGAACCTTAAGACTTATTTATCTTAAGTGCACTAATGTTGCTAATGAGATTGTGTGAAGTTTTGTATGAAGGAAAAATTTCAGGTGTATGGAAGGAATGAGTAATGAGATGAAGGATGGACTAAAGCTCAAGATTGGGGATGCCACGCGTGTCACCCCAAGAAATATCCAAGAAGACAAGCGTAAAATCTTGGGTATGCCCAAGGCATCCCCTTCTTCATCAATAAAAATTCCAGGTTTCTTCCAAACGCTTCATTTTTATTGTTTCATGCACAGTTATGTTTTTCTTGGAGCGTCTTCTTTTTCGTTTTCATTTTGGTTTTTTGTTTGCTTGGTTTGCTTAGTTTTCTGAATAAGTTGGTTGGACCCCCTCTTTCATACATTGGTTTGCAAATAGTTTGGTTTGGTTTGGAAAAGAGTAGGAAAGTTCATGCTTATGTGGTAAAAAGAGCTTGTTTTTGACTGTGGCCTATGCTTTGTCATGCCATGCTTGATATTGTTTTGTCTTTATGCTTAGTATTCTTTGCTGTAGCATGACTTTTTATAAACAATGGAGATTGCTTAATGTGCCTTGGATGAATCATGCGTTGTTTTAGCATATTAAAGCATAGTATAGCGGTATTCTCCTTTGATGCTTTATTTGGGTTGACTTGGCGCATGCTCACACCATGTTATGACTATCTCAAGTCACCATAGCCTTTATGATCCTTTAGTTTTCAACTTGTAGTATCACTTTATGCTTTGATCAATGATGTTTTGTCGCTCTTCATGATTATGGCCATTATTGCTCTCTTAGTTTGTCGCTCCTAGTCTTTTTCTAGCCTCCACAACAAAGTATGAGTTCCACTCATGCATCCAACTCCATAAACCAAGTTATTCCAAAGATTCCACCATACCTACCTACTAGCTTATGCTATTCCAAGTATATTCATGCTTTTGTTTACCTTCCACTTGTTATGAGAAAACTAGTGATTAAAGCTCTCATGAACTTGATGGCACACTTTACTTTACTCGCCCTTAATAAACTTGAACCATTGTGTCGTCTATGTTGTATATGCTTGCACTTATTTGTTGGGAATTAGCAGAACCATGCTTTCATGGGGAACGCTTTCAACACTGCACTTGGTACTTGTACCTAGTTGATATCATGCTCTTTTGTATATGGATGTCGTCGGTGTGAAATGAAAGGGGAGCTTGTAAGTCCATGGAGTTATGTATATGTGTTAGAGAAACGCTTGGGCCGCTGGTCTAATCCATGCTGACATGGTGGAAACCTGCAGTGTAACCATAATGAGCTGTCTATGAAGCATTCTTCTTATAAAAAATAGAGTCCTATATTGAGAAAAAAGAGAAGAAAAAAAAGAGATACTATGAAAAGAGGAAAGAGAGAAAAAAGCACCATATTCCCATGGTAAATAAGAAGAATGCTGAGATGCTCGTTGTCTGCTTGCCTTGTCATTTTGATATGGGGATTCTTTCGTATCATCGGGCAAGGGGTACCCCGTTGGCGGTTCTCTATGATACACATGTACTTACAATGACAACAACTTACCGGTGACTAAACTTGAGTAGCATGAGGAGCGGCCCTCGTATACAAGGGACATGAGATTTCTGACTTATACTTCGTCAAGCATGTACACCATAGTTTGTTCACTTTAACCTTAATCACTTCAAGATGCTTATGATAGGGGCAATGAGAGTTGAAATCTATAAGTACCATAATTTTTGGAATCTCTTTATGAGACTTGAATCCCTACTTCCTTTTACAAAAGGCCTTTCTTCCACCTTTATATTGAGTCTCCACCTTCTATCTTTATACAGCTACTTTGAGAGCATAGTGGCCATTCTAAGTTCTATGTGCATTGTCCCAAGACTAGTTGATTGATGCATACTTTGATATTGCTTGTTTTAAACTATTGTATCTAGTAACTCTTATGAACTTTGAAGGTGTCCTATGCATTTATATTTGCTACTCTATTGAGGGACAAGCTGAATACTAGTATGCTATGTTTTCTTTATGTGAAACAAACAAACGTCTTGCAAAGCATTGTTATTCATGAATCTTTTGTTTGTGCCTTTTCATGTTGCATCATAGTTTCTTTGCTTATTGCTAGAACTTTGTCTTTCATGTTATGATTGAAGTACTATGATCCCAGCTTTGAATGTTTTGCAAATACTTTGATCAAGTCTTTGATGGTGCATGTCACCTCAAAAATTATTCTTTCTTTTTATCACTTACCTACTCGAGGACGAGCAGGAGTTAAGCTTGGGGATGTTGATACATTGCAAATGTATCTATAATTTTTGATGTTCCATGCTTGGTTTTATCCACTTTCTTGTGTTTTGTTCCAACTTTGGAGTACTTTTCATATGATTTCTTGGACTAACATATTAACAAGATCCACAGTGCCAGCTGCCTGTTTTCTGATGTTTTTGGTTCCAGGAAAGTCAGAAAATGAATATTCTCGGAATTGGACGGGACAAAAGCCAAAGTGCCTATTTTTCCAAAAGGGATCAAGTGCCAGAATACGAGACGGAGAGGGACCAGGGGGCCACCACACCACCTAGCCGCGTGGCCCAGCCTGGCCTGCGCCAGGGGGTGGTGAGGCCAGCCCTGGCACCCCCTCCGCCTCTCCTTCTGCCTATATATTTCCCTCGGGACGAAAACCCTAAGTGCCCGATCAAAAATCCACGAAAGAGTCTGTAGCCGCCATCATTTCCATCCCTAGATCGGGAGGGATCTGAAGCTCTTCCCGGCACCCTGCCGAAGAGGGGAATTCACCCTGGAGGCCTTCTTCATCACCATGCAAGCCTCCGGTGTGATGCGTGAGTAGTTCATCCTTGGTCTACGGATCCATGTAGTAGCTAGATGGCTGGTTCTCCTCCTTTGTGCTTTCATGTTTAGATCTTGTGAGCTCCATTCATGATCAAGATCATCTATTTGTAATTCTGCATGTTGTGTTTGCGGGGATCCGATGGATACTGGGATGCTATTTCAGATTGATTATTGATTCTATCATGTATTTGTTATTTGTGATCTTGCATGCTTTCCGTTGTTAGTAGCTATCTTGGCCAAGTAGATGCTAGCAACTCCAAGAGTTAGTATTTATGCTCGATAGTGGGTTCATGCCTCTGGTAATCTGGGGAAGTGACAGAAATCTCTAAGGTACTAGATGTGCTATTGCTACTAGGGAGAAAACAACAATCCTTTGTTCATAGAACAATCATATTGTTTACTTTTCACGCAGTTCGTAAAGCAATAATCTGTTGCTTGCAACTTAATAATGGAGGGGGTTCGGATGATAACCTGAAGGTGGATTATTAGTCATAGATACAGTTGGATGGCGGTCTATGTATTATGTTGTAATGCCCAATCAAGTCTCAAAGGAGTCAAGATGATTAGTATATGCATGTATTTCCTTCTCGGTGTTTGTCAATTGCCCCGCTGTAATTTGTTCACCCAGCATGTTATCTATCTAAGGAGAGCCACCTCTAGTGAACTATGGATCCCAGTCCTTGTCTTTACATACAATCTACAAACTGTTTACTTCTTTGTGTTTACTTTCTACAAACTTTCACTTCTTTCCATTTGATACGTTTAATCCTTTGTTTTCTGCAAAACACGATGAGATTGACAACCTCATCGCAAGTTGGGGACAAAGTTCTGTGGTTGTGTTGTGCAGGTCTCCACGTTGCTACTAGCACCGGTAGTGCGCCCTGCCAAAGCTCAGCTAGTAACACCTTTGGGGTGTTTCCTTGCTCCTACTGGTTCGATTAAACCATGGTTTCATAACTGAGGGAAACTTGCTGCTGTGCTCATCATACCTTCCTCTTGGGGTTCCCAACGAGCTCTACATAAACACCGCCAATAAGCATTTTTCTGGGCGCCGTGCATTGAGCCATCAATGAGAGTGTTCACTAGTGAAAGTATGATCCCTAGGCCTTGTTTCTAAGCACTGAAACACCGTTTGCTACTAGATCTGTTACATGTTTGCTTGCTTCTATCTTTATTTCAGTTTGCCTTTAGTCTTTTCCACGCCAACAAGCTATTCTCTATCACCATTACCACTTATAATTATCCATACCACTTGTATTTCACTATCTCTTCGCGGAACTAGTGCACCTATACACCTGACAAGTGTATTGGGTGTGTTGGGGACACAAGAGACTTCTTGTATCTTGATTTTAGGGTTGCTTGAGAGGGATACCTTTGACCACTTCCTCCCTGAGTTCGATAAACCTTGGGTGATCCACTTAAGGGAAAACTTGCTGCTGTTCTACAAACCTCTGCACTTGGAGGCCCAACAACTGTCTACAAGAATAGAAGTGCGTAGACATTAGTCTGCACATGCTAGGCTCGCCAAATCTAACTTATGTGTATTTGCTGTTCAACATGGCTTACACCCACTGTATGCGAACGTAGATATGTCTGAACCCAATCACCTCAGGGCGCCTCATAATGAAGAACTTTTTTGGTGGTGCACACACAAGGGGAACACGGAACATTGGAATTTAAATTGGGATTATCTTATTTGCTACTGTTGAGTATCTTAATACTAGCACACAATAAGATGTAAAGCAAGTATCAATATCATATGTATAATGTGATATGATATGGTGCTTCTTGCGCCTTGATCTCCATCGAGCGCTCCGGCATGATCTCCATCTTGCCCTTAGTTTGACACCAAGTCCACGACGCCTCCACCAGGTCGTTCATCGAAACGATGACTATTACTATACTACTTAGTAACAGAAAAGTAAACTACTTTACCTTCTCAACGACTAATGCCATATCATAATCACATGCCCCTGCAAAATAAAGTTAGATGCCTCTACTTTATCTATTACAAGTTTTACGTGGTTGTTAGGGCTTTCGCAATAGAACCGTTTCTAAACTACAAACTTTCCAACCACAACATGGATCCTACAGTTGTCTCTATTACACCCCTTTCGGGGCCCTCCGCTGTAAATGCTATATCAACTATTGAATGAGAGATAGACACCTGCTAGCCACTTATACGGTACAAGCCGTATGTTGAGCGTGGAACCAGTCTCGCGTACGAATACGCGCAAGGTCGGCCCGGGCCGCTTCATCAAACAATACTGTGATATAAACAAGTACATGTTAGAGGGTAACAACTAAGGGATCAATGCCCGCACAATACTTGTGTG
This sequence comes from Avena sativa, assembly GCA_916181665.1. Lineage (NCBI taxonomy): Eukaryota > Viridiplantae > Streptophyta > Magnoliopsida > Poales > Poaceae > Avena > Avena sativa. The sequence continues at coordinate 531,972,177 of OV702292.1, read as the reverse complement.
TACTGGCCGTACAACACTCCTACGCATAGATTGGCTCTGATACCACTAAAGGGGATCCGCAGTAGAAAACAAAAAAATTCCTACGAGGGAACCCCAAAACTTCCTATGATCTATCTATGTAGTAATGCGGTAACAGCCAATGCTTATAGAATACATACCCTTGTAGACTGTACGCGGTTAATGTTCCGCGGGGAACGTGGTTGAAGTAGTCGTACTCGTAGCCGACCTCAAGGTCGCGAAGCTCCTCGCAGGTCACCCCTTGCTCCTTCTTCATCGTGCAGCAGCTCCGGCTCACGACATTTAAGCGCCCCAAGTGTTGCGCCTTGTGTCTTTGTACACATCTGGTGCACGATGAGACCTCTGGCTCCCTGATCCCACCGGGAGTGCGAAGTTGATATCCGGCTAGGAATCCCTGCAGCGCAACAGCGTACTGCAGGTGTGCCTTGTTCGCAAAGCCCAAACTTGGGGCCATGGTCACAAGGGCTAGAGAGAGAGGGAAGGAGGAAGTCAACCAAAGTACTTCTCCAAATATTGGTGTGCCTCATCCCACCCATGGGCACCCCTTTATATAGGGGGAGGGGTTGTGCCCTCCCCTTTGGGTTTCCCATGTGGGACTATTCAAGGGAGAGGGGGGAGGCGCATGGGCCCTTAGGGAACCATGGGCCGGCCGGCCAGGGGTGGGCCCCACCCCGTGCACAGCCCTAGACTGGCCGGGTGGACCCCTTGAGGCGCCTAAGCCTTGGCCCTTGGCCCTTCCCTCCTTCGGTTTTCCCTCATGGGCCCTTTTTCCCTAGGAAGTTTGGCCCATTAGTGGAATAACCCTTCAAATTAGATTTTAATATTAATTACACTAATTAATATGTAAATACATATTACAAAACCTGATTCAAACCGAAACACCTTTCAGTTCCCCTTTCTATATCCTCCGAACAACTTTGGAATTCCCGGAATGATTCCGGTCCTTTATTCTTTCTCCGAACTGCTTCAGATTTCTCCATGGAACGATTTCGGCTTTCTCTTTCTCTACTGTGATTCTGTCTTACGAATGATCGCTCTCATCGTACCCTTAAGTGTATCCTCTCACGGCTCGGGAATGCTCTAGACATAATCTAAATGAATGATCAACAGAGGGACCAGGGATATCCATGTGACCCCTATGCATTCCTGATGACAATGTCGTTTGAACCGCTAAATGTAGCATCCAATTCCTTTTGTTTCTTGATACGACTTGTCCAAGATCCGATCATTGGTATCACATACCTTGTTCAATCTCGTTCACAACAAGTTATGTTTTCTTGTTACCGTGATATTATATCCCCGTGACCGAGTCATATGTTGCAATATTTATGGATGTAATCTCACCAAGCCAACCGTATCTATCTTTACCCGTCATGTGGGTGAACAGATCCCAGTCTTGCAATCACATGTCATCTACTGTTCCTTTGGAATACCCAGCGTACACCTTCATGGCCACCGTATTACCAGATGACGGTTGATGCAGTCTAAGCAGCCTCGGGAAACAGTGAGTAATATGAGCTCACGGTCTAAGGAAAAGGAGTCTAGGTATAGCCGTTGCAACAATGAACTATATGACTTGATCGTGTTGCAATCCTTCGATGAATGTCCATCACATCATTCTCCAATGATATGACCCCGTTGTTAGTTGGCATAAATGCCCATGATCTTGAAACACAGATCATCCTCATGACCAACGAACTAGTATGAATAGAGGCTACTAGGGACTTGGTTGTTTCATACCACACCTGTACCAATGTTTCTACTTGGCATAGTTATAACACAATATGAAACTATTATAAACTAATTGAGATATGACAATAAAAACCTATTTATTATTTGCCTCTAGGGCATATCTCCTTCACTAACAGGGTGCTCCACATGCTTTTTAGCGGCCTCCTGCTCCTTGGCAAACCTCGTGTGCTTCTCTTTGGTGGGCTTGTGAATGGTTTTCACAAAGATAACCCAAGTAGGATAGATACCATTTGGAAGGTAATATGCATTGTTGCACGTGTGGCCTCGCACTTGAAGCTTCACACAAGGAGTGATGCCTTATGCAAGCCTAGAAAACACACGGGACCTCCGAACGATAGATATGTCATTGTAGGAACCAACCATGCCAAAGAAAGAGTGCCAAATCCAAAGATCGTGGGATGCAACAACCTCAATTATGAATGTACAGCCCTTATAATGTCCTTTATATTGCCCCTTCTAGGCAAACGGACAGTTCTTCCACTTACAGTGCATGCAATCTATGCTTCCCATCATTTCTGGAAACCCTCTGGTTTTGTTGAAAGCCAAGATTCGGAGAATGTCGGCAACATTGGGTGCCCTCAATAATTATTCAAAAAAACCTCCACTACAGCTTTGCAGAACTTGTATATTGCTTCTAAACAAGTGGACTCCCTCATGCGCAAGTACTCATCAACACAATCAACAGCTACTCCATAAGCAAGCATGCGAATAGCTGCAGTGCATTTCTGGTAGGAGGTCAAGCCGAGCTTACCGGTCACATCTTTTTCAATCAGAAGTAGTTGTCATGACCCCTCACTCCATGATGAAGACACATGAAGACCTTCTTTGACATCCAAAAGCGCCGCTAGAAAAGGGCAGGAGGGTACAAAGGATTCGTGCAATCGAAGTAGTCCCGAAACAGTACCCCATGGCCAAAGACTCGGCCATGGCCTGGCCCTTCACCGAGCCATGGTACGTTTGCTTCGTTCCCTCAGTGTGCTGATGGAGGAGCACGGCCATGGCCAGCAAAATCTCACTATCATCATCAGACTTGTTGGAGGACAACGCGGTGTAGTTCTTGAAGAACTCGTCCCCACTGTCGTCCATGGTCTGCACGATGAAACGGATGAGATCAGGCCTGCGTACCAGGACAATGATGGCCACGACCATAAAAAAAGTGGTAGAATGTAGTACATGTACCTATCCCAGCCGGGGCAAAGGGTCGAACTAGTGGCATGCGACCTAGGAGAAGGCCGAGTTCGAGGTGGTGGCCAGCGGATCTCTGGGTACTAGCCAGTCTAGTACGACACGCGGCCTCCCAAGGCCCCCAGAGCGCTTCGTAGGGCTCCTAGGACTCGATAACAAGCGGGCAAGAAGGAGAGGGATGATACATGTGATATACACCACATTTTAGCAATATAAATTGTGTCATTTTCTTATCATATCATGCTCCATCTAACTATTGCTATGCCTAATATGCATGATTACTTGTTTTTATTAAATTCAATATGAGCTTTGGACATTTAGTAGTTTAGGTAGAATTTTATCCCTCTTCCTAGTATTTGACATGTGTGTAGGTGTTGATGATGATTATGGACAAAACAAAGGCAAAAGGAACAGAGAGAGCATAGTATGGTGGAGCTGCAGGGACCAAACTTAGCCATTTGAGGTGTTGGAAAAGTGAATTTTCCAACTTCCCAAAATAAAGATCCAAGACCACAGGCTTGTAGCTCTCGATGATACGAACTCAACGAGCCCAAGAAACACCCAAAACGGAGTTCGTATGACAAAATAGCGACCAAAATACTGAAGTATACAAATAGTTTAATGAGCAAATATACAACCGGAGCAATAATTCCAGCCGTATAGTTGCGCCCATATAGTTGTAAAAAGGGTCGAAAATGACGGGATTTCGTCCTAGAAAAGCTCCAGAACCTTCCCAAAGTCATATGACGGTATTGGGGTAACCCTAGGGCACCCCCAAGGCCTATATAAAGGAGGGAGGACCCAAGAAAGAGCCACCAAGCCATAGCCCTTCAGGGGCGGTGCCCTGCCGCCGCTGCCGCCACCCATCCGATCTCCATTGCAGCGGAGCTCTGCCTCAACCACACCTCCGAGATCTAGATCTCCCTCAACACCATCACCATCAAGGCATCCAAGCAAGAAGAAGAGGAGGAGAAGGAAGACATCACTACCACCACGCATCGATCTCCATCTCCATCTCCCTCTCTCTCTTGTGTTTGGTAATTGTAAGATTGAACACAATTGTGACATCACTATAAATATATATATATGTTTTGATGTTCATCCATGTGTGAGTGATTGGTTCAATTCTAGGTTGAGGTATGATCTAGTGCGCTCAGTTAGAATTTATTATGATCTAAGATGATTTTATGTGATCCTTTGGTCCGGAAATGCCTTTTGCCTTGCGGTGACGCACGAGAACCATGCATAGTGCACACAGTGTGACAACCCTTTAATTAATTGGGGAACGTTTATTTGTCTGAGAAATCTCTTATAGATCACACGTATATTTGCCCATCTAGTACTAGTGAGACCGAAGCCTAGAAGCCCTCTCTCATACCATTCAATCCTATAACTACAATCTCTTTAATTCAGTTCATATTCATGTTTACTTTTCGTCTTTGTTTATTTTGTTCTTGTTAAAACTTCTTTGTTATTAGATATTTTAAACCTCTCTCAGTTATCGTTGTTCTAGTAACTTATAGAATAGGCTATTTCCAAACCATGGTTTGGGTGCGAAACGTGGCCGCATTGACAACATGGCTGCGGGATCATGTTGTTACCATTTGTTGATCTCCCATCGGGACAAACTCTTAGCCATTTGAGGTGTTGGAAAAGTGAAATTTTCCAACTTCCCAAAATAAAGATCCAAGACCACAGGCTTGTAGCTCTCGATGATACGAACTCAATGAGCCCAAGAAACACCCAAAACGGAGTTCGTATGACAAAATAGCGACCAAAATACTAAAGTATACAAATAGTTTAATGAGCAAATATACAACCGGAGCAATAATTCCAGCCGTATAGTTGCGCCCATATAGTTGTAAAAAGGGTCGAAAATGACGGGATTTCGTCCTAGAAAAGCTCCAGAACCTTCCCAAAGTCATATGACGGTATTGGGGTAACCCTAGGGCACCCCCAAGGCCTATATAAAGGAGGGAGGACCCAAGAAAGAGCCACCAAGCCATAGCCCTTCAGGGGCGGTGCCCTGCCGCCGCCGCCGCCCATCCGATCTCCATTGCAGCGGAGCTCTGCCTCAACCACACCTCCGAGATCTAGATCTCCCTCAACACCATCACCATCAAGGCATCCAAGCAAGAAGAAGAGGAGGAGAAGGAAGACATCACTACCACCACGCATCGATCTCCATCTCCCTCTCTCTCTTGTGTTTGGTAATTGTAAGATTGAACACAATTGTGACATCACTATATATATATATATATATGTTTTGATGTTCATCCATGTGTGAGTGATTGATTCAATTCTAGGTTGAGGTATGATCTAGTGCGCTCAGTTAGAATTTATTATGATCTAAGATGAGTTTATGTGATCCTTTGGTCCGGAAATTCCTTTTGCCTTGCGGTGACGCACGAGAACCATGCATAGTGCACACAGTGTGACAACCCGATAATCAATTGGGGAACGTTTATTTGTCTGAGAAATCTCTTATAGATCACACGTATATTTGCCCATCTAGTACTAGTGAGACCGAAGCCTAGAAGCCCTCTCTCATACCATTCAATCCTATAACTACAATCTCTTTAATTCAGTTCATATTCATGTTTACTTTCCGTCTTTGTTTATTTTGTTCTTGTTAAAACTTCTTTGTTATTAGATATTTTAAACCTCTCTCAGTTATCGTTGTTCTAGTAACTTATAGAATAGGCTATTTCCAAACCATGGTTTGGGTGCGAAACGTGGCCGCAGGATCATGTTGTTACCATTTGTTGATCTCCCATCGGGACAAACTCTTAAATATTTGCTGCTACAAGTACTGAAATAACCCTGTTGTTGGTACAGGAATCCAGTCATCAAATTGGCGTTGTTGTCGGGGAGCTAAGCATCCGGTTATTACCTTCCTACTCGCACATAGTTTATTTCCGATTGTTGCTATTTATCTTGCTGCTTTTGATTATTTGAAAAGAACAAAAAAATTAGTTTACCTTTTGTTAGTAGTCTTGTTATTTATTTTAGTTATAGGAAATTCAAAACATAGGAATTATGGAAACAAAAGTCTTATTGAGTACGGTGCTCCGAGTGTTGATCATTTACATGATCCTAATGTTTAGCCCACTATTGATGTGGATGAATATGAGACTAATCCTATGTGGATAAATATGATCATGGAAACAGCTTTTGTAGGAGATCCGGACAATGATCCATATGAGCATATTGAAAAATTTACTTCATTGTGTTCCACGGTGAAGGCAAATGGATGGACAAATGATAAGCTGAAGTTATATCTGTTCCGGTTCTCTCTGAAAGGAAAAGCTAAAGATTAGCTAAAATCGCATCCCGCGGGACACTTCAATTCATGAAAAGGTATCTCCGAAGCTTTTCTCGGTAAGTATTTCTCACAAAAGCAAACTTATGAGCGTAGGCTTCATATGCTAAGTTTCAAGCAGAGCAACAATGAGGATTTACTACAAGCTTATAGTAGGTTCTCAAAATTAATGCATGATTGTCCACATCATAATTTACCTAATTGGTTATTGTTGAATCACTTTTATTGAGGCTTAAATCACTCTTCTAAGGATAAGCTAGATATGATGTGTGATGGTGCATTCCTTGGAAAAAGTTTGGAAGAAGCTTGTCAACTCTTAAGAGATATACATAATAATTTTCATCAATGGCAATGTGAAATTGTGAATGAAGAAAAACCTCTCCCTACTGATCTAGAGAACTTGGTCAATGAGTTTCTTAAAGATGAATATAGAAGAGGAAAAATTCCTTATGATGGTACCTTAGTTAGATATGTTCTTTCTAAAGCAATGCCTTTCATAGCTGATTATTTTAATAATATTAGAATTGTTGCTACTAACGATGGAGAATAGCCCTCTACTATTAGTCCCATATCTTCCACTTGTTGCATCATTGAAGCAGGAAAGAAGGGTAAATCCATGAAGCATAAAACCAGGAAAAATAAAAATAAGAAGCCTCGTGTTGAATATCCCACACATCTGACATCTGTAGATAAAGTGAAACGGCTTCATGAAGAGTATTGGGGACGCATCAAGAAGAAAGAAGAAAGAAGAAAAAGTGATGGGGATATGCCGAATGGGGTAGACCCGACAGGACGTTCCGATTGGGCGAAAGGTCTCGCGAGTGGGTTTGCAGGACGGCGACTGGAATGTGACTAAGGAGAAGGCCTGGCGACTGGAGACTGGAGGCCCAGAAGCGTACTCAAAGCCCAGTCGGATTAGGTCAAAGACTCCGAATCCATATCTTGTTCGGTTGTAAACTGTAAACCCTAGCGAGGTGCCTCATATATAAACCTCCCTAGGGTATCCTAAGGACTTACGTTCCATCATACATCCCTTCAAGCGACTCGCTGCTTAGACGCCGAGCTCGCCGCCATTGTAACTCGCTCCCTTTTAATCCAATCTAGCAAGAGTAGATCTTTACCCTCCGGGGGTCCGAACCTGGATAAATCCATGTGCATCCGCCCCCATCTCGCACCGCATATGGCCGCTAGCTCTCGCCCCCGATTCAATCAATCGTTGCCAACTACAGCGACTGCCGTGGCCATTTCCACGACAGTGGCGCCCACCGTGGGGCCTAGTCGGATTGGCCTAAGTTTTGCAGCGAGACCCTACTCGCCGATTGATCGGCCGATCGCCACCGGCCGCATGATCGCCATCGGCGGGATCCTACAGATCCTGCCCAGCAGCTACATCCCGACATCGCGCTCGATCACCCACAGTGCGATAATGCCGGTCGGCTCCCTCAACCTCTTCGTCGGCTTCACCGGCACGGTCGACCCAGCGGCGATGGTGATCGTTGGCGGATCACCGCCGCACCGCGATCTGCTCTCGGAGGAGCAGGTCCACTCCATCAAGAGCCTCGTCACCGAGTACGACTCGACCGCTAGCAACGCGGCCGAGACCAACACCTCCACAGACGATGCGGCCCTAAACAACGATACCGACTCCGTGACCCCTGCCTTGGTCGATGGATCTATCACGGCATCACGGGAGGACTCCATCACGCCGGTCTCCAACCCTGAGGACTTCGAGGACTCCTCCATCCTCGGGATCATCGATTCCGATTCCGGCTCGGAGTCTCCAGAGGACTTCCGCTCTAGATCCAATCGCTTCAACGCGATCTACATCGCGGGCAGCACGGCCGCCCCACCAGATCCGTTCTCCACACTGATCCCGCCAACCGCCATGGCCACGGAGGTGGAGGAAGCCCGCCAACGACTGGAGGAGGCGACGCGCAAGGAGATAGCCGAGCGCGAGAAATTCCGCCTCGAGCGGGCGACTGCGCAGGAGATCTCGCTCTACCACCAGCGCCGCATTAGGACCCGCCTGAACTCCAACGTTCAAGGTTGCATCCTAAACTTCAATGACGAGAGCGACCCCGCACGTGAGTCGGAGCGCGAATACTGCGAGAACGCACCACCAGGCGGCATCAATTGACCACCACCCGGCGCACCGGCGACTGGGGCCCCGCCACCACCCATCGGTCGCGCACCCCCGCCAGACCAGCGGCGAATCATAATCTCGCCATAGGCCCACGACGCTAAGGGACTCCCACTTTACTCCACCCCAATGGACAATGTCGTCGCGGCCGACGCGGCAGTCGCCAACCTCAACGTCCAGGGAGAGGGCGCGCTACAGATCCAGTACGCCAAGGCCCTACTCACCAGGGTCGTCGAGCAGCAAGCCGCAGGAGTCGACCCGCGGGGGCAGATGTATTCCTGCTCCTCAACAAGCAGGGCGGCCTCAAGCGGTCACCCTACCATCGCCAACGCCATGACCTGCCCACCACCGTAGCCCCTGGCGACACAGCCACGGGCCGCCAACCCCGCGCTCTCCACCAACGAGCCACGACCGGTGAACAACACGGTCACCGCCAACGAGTAGCCCATCGACGCCCGCACGCACATCGTCAACAACCAGGCTTGGCAGGCGCGCCAGCCCAATGACTTGAGGCACACCTCAGCAACCGCGGCAACCCCGAACCCAGGGGCTCGCTCAGCCGAGTCGGCCCCCAATGCTTCGGACCTATGATCCGAGGATAAAAGTACCCCGCCAACTTCAAGGCACCCAAGGAGATCGAAAAGTACGATCCGACGTACGATCCAGCGGTCTAGCTGGACAGATACCTCATGGCAATGGGAATCATCGGCCACACCGACCTGCTAGCCGCTCGCTACCTCCCCCTGATGATGGAGGGTGCGACCCGGCAATGGATCAACACTCTCCCCGCCGACAGCATCAACTCCTTGGAGGAAATGTGGGATGCCTTCATCAGGCACTTCGAGGGTTCCTACACTCGCGCCACCACCATCGAGGACCTAGAGCGATGCATCCAGGGACAACGCCAGTCGACCCGCCACTGGATTCAAAGGTCGCAGGAACTGTGGATCAACGCCTCCGGCATCCACCCAGACACGACGATACATTGCTTCAAGAATGTGTGGCAGTACGAACCCCTAGTCGCTAAGATCAAGAGGGTCTATCGGACGCTTGAAAACATCCCCGACCTCCTCGAGATTGCCAAGCGCTACACGGAGGAAGACCCCAACCAGGACTCCAACGACGAGTCGGGAGAAAGATGCCGCACCAACGGACACGACAGCGGACGACAACGCGACATGTGCTACAGCAACACTCGCATCACCGGGAAGCGCCACAGGGATGGGCGAGTCGACTTCATCGCTAACGCTGGCTACGGCCAACGCGACTCCAAGAACTACCGCCGCGATGGAGGAAACTAGCGCAACATCGGAAATTACCGCGCCAACAACACAACGAGGCTGAAATTCGACCCCACTGCCCTGCTTAACCAGCCCTGCATCAACCACAATAGGGACGGGAAACCGGCCGCCCATACCACCGCGGACTGCCATTCTCTCAAAGAGATCGAGAAGTCAAGGAGAGCAAGGGAGGACCCCAACAACAACCCACCTCGGGACAACGGAAACGTTGGCGGCTTCGGCAACGCCGACGGCTCGCTACACACCTTCACCGGGCTCGGTACCAAACGCGAGAAGAAGGTCCTCGCCCGCGCGCCGTCAACACGGTGACCCAAGTTGACATCCCTCGCTTCCACAACTGGTCCGAAGAGAGCATCACCTGGAGTCGCCAGGATCACGCGCCCAGGATCGAATACCCTGGGCGAGTCACTCTACTGGTCAGGCCCAAGGTGGTCGACTACTGGCTTCCCAAGACACTGGTGGACGGTGGGAGCTCCATCAACATCATGTACCTGGACACGTTCAAAAGGCTCCAGCTCCTAGAAGCAGCATTCGAGCCGACCCTGACAACCTTCCATGGCATCGTTCCCGGTCGGAAGGCGTATCTGATTGGAAAAGTGACGCTGCCAGTCACCTTTGGCACACCAACAAATTACCACACAGAGAGGATCGTGTTCAAACTAGTGAACTTCCGCAACCCCTACCACTGCATCCTGGGACGCCAAACATTCGCCAAATTCATGGCGACCCCCCACTACGCCTACAACATGATGAAGCTTCCAGGGCCGAGTGGCATCATCACCGTCCATGGCGACCCCGATATGGCCGTGGAATGCGTGGACAAAGGCGCTAAGCTCGCCGACGCCGTCATCGCCATGGAGACTGATCATGCGAAGGATCTCACAAAATACGCGGGCAACATCAACAAGGACGACCCCACCATCCTGAAGAAGCCAACCGCCATGAACTCCACATTCGAGGCGACCACGCATACCCGCACCATTGAGCTCGTCCCGGGGGACTCCAGCCAGACAGTCACCATTGGGGCGCAAATGAGCCCCGCATAGGAAAGCGCGCTCATCGGGTTCCTCCGTGAGAACCGCGACATCTTCGCATGGAAACCTTCTGACATGCCAGGTGTCCCGAGGGAACTCGCTGAGCACAAACTAAACGCCGACCCCAAAGTGCGACCAGTAAAGCAGTCGCTATGGCACTTCAATGAAGAGCGCCGCTGAGCAATCACTGAAGAAGTGCATTGCCTGTTAGCCGCAGGCTTCATTCGGCCAATAAAATACTCCAAATGGCTGGCAAACCCAGTCCTGGTCCTAAAAAAGAACAACACGTGGAGAATGTATATCGACTACACCAACCTCAATAGCGCCTGCCCGAAGGAGGAGTTTGTCCTACCGCCCATCGACCAGATCATCGACTCGACCACGGGATCGGAGTCGCTGTGCTTCCTCGACGCATACTCTGGGTACAACCAGATCAAAATGGTGGTCGAGGATGAGTAGAAGACAGTGTTTATCACGCCATTCGGCGCCTTCTGCTACACGGCCATGATGTTCAGCCTCAAGAACGTCGGCGCCACGTACCAAAGGTGCATGCAGGAGTGCCTTGCAAGCCAAATTGGCCGCAACATTCATGTCTACATTGATGACGGGTAAATTCCACCCGCCAGGATGACCTGCTTGCCGACCTAGCCGAAACCTTCGCAAACCTGCAGAGGTACAACATCAAGCTAAACCCAGGAAAATGCACCTTCGGAGTCCCAACCGGACAGCTCCTGGGATACGTGGTCTCCAAGCGAGGCATTGAGGCCAACCCCACCAAGATCGACACCATCGCACGACTAGGGAAACCCGAGTGCCTACATGACGTCCAGAAGTTGGCCGGGTGAGTCGCGGCTCTCAGCCGCTTCATCCCCCGGCTCGGCGAGAAGGAAATGCCCCTCTACCGCCTAATGCGCAAGAACCCCATGTTCCAATGGGACGCGGAGGCGGAGGACGCACTCAAAGCGCTCAAAGAAGTGCTACTCGCGGCACCACTCCTCGCCGCCCCCAGTCGACAAACAACCAATGCTAGTCTATGTGGCGGCCTCCACTCGAGTCGCCAGCACCATGATGGTCGTCAAACGACCAGAGGAGGGCAAGGAACACCCCATACCGCACCCCGTCTACTACATCAGCGAAGTCCTGACGGGCTCAAGACAGCGCTACCCGCAGTACCAGAAACTGGTATACGCTGTATTCCAAGCTCAACGGTGACTCCCACATTACTTCTAGGAGCACCCTATCAGGGTCGTCTCCTCCGAACCACTGCAAGACATAATACGCAACCGCGAGGCGACCGGGCGATTCGCCAAGTGGGTCATCTAAATTAGCGTCCACAACATCAAATACGAGCCTCGCAATGCGATCAAGTCGCAAGCCCTGGCTGACTTCCTCGCAGACTGGGAAGAATGAAAGCAGCCGGAGAAGCTACCATACCTCCACTACTGGTCGCTCCACTTCGACGGGTCCAAGAACACCGACGGCGCAGGGGCCAGGGTCATCCTAACCTCCCCTAAGGGAGACAAGCTTCGCTACATGCTCCACCTCAACTTCAAGCCCTGCACCAACAACATGGCATAATACGAGGCCCTCCTTCACGGCATGCAGGCCGCCAAGGAGATGAACATAAACTGCCTACGGTGTTACGGCGACTCCGACCTAGCCGTCGGCCAGGTCGCCGGAACCTGCGATGCTGTCTCTCCGACGATGATAGCATACCGCCAAGCGGTAGACCAGCTGGGAGGACACTTCGACGGCTATTCAGTTGAGTGGATTGACAGACGCAAGAATGAGGAGGCAGATGCCCTTTCTCGCATCGGGTTAGATCGACAAATGCCACCCGCAGGCGTCTTCCTCGACATCATCCACAAACCTTCGGTCTGCCTACCGAAGGAGATCGATATTGGGATACCACTACAACCCGAGCCGGCCCTAGTCGCCATGATCATGGAGCCCAGCGACTGGACGACACCATACATCGCCTTCCTCGAGCACAAGATCCTCCCAAGCAACAAGATGGAGGCGCGAATGATCGTGCGCTGCTGCAAATCCTTTGTCATCATCAACAAAGAGCTCCACAAACGCAGCATGACTGGCGTGTTCCAGTGCTACGTATAGCCAGAAGAAGGCCGCAAGATCCTCCAGGACATCCACGCCGGCAACTGCGGCCATCACGCCGACGCCAAGTCGCTTGTCACCAAGGCCATGCAGTATGGTTTCTATTGGCTCACCGCGCATGCTGACGCCACCGACATCGTCCAACGATGCGTCGAATGTCGGAAATACGCCAACCAGACGCACCTCCCTGGTTCGGCACTCAAGACCATCCCCATCACATGGCCATTCGTTATATGGGGCATGGACATGGTAGGCCCATTCAAGAAGGCCCCATCCGGCTTCACCCATCTCCTGGTCGCGGTCGACAAGTTCACCAAATGGGTCGAGGCCAAGTCGATCAAAAAGTGCAACGGCAAGACGGCCACCAAGTTCTTACGCGAGCTCATCTACCAGTACGGCTACCCACACAGCATCATAACGGACAACGGCACTAACTTTGCCAAGGGCGCCATGGCAGAGTTCTGCGAGGAGCACGGTGTACGACTCGACCTCACCTCAGTCGCCCACCCGGAGTCAAACGGACAAGCAGAACGCGCCAACCAAAGCATCCTCCACGGGCTCAAGCCATGACTTCAAGTGCCCCCAGAGTGCACCCCGGGATGCTGGGTCGAAGAGCTCCCCTCCGTAATATGGGGAATCCGCACCTCCATCAACCGCTCCACGTGGTTCACACCCTTCTTCATGGTGTACGTCGCCGAAGCTGTAATCCCAACCGATCTGGAGCACGACTCAACTCGAGTCGCCAACTATGTCAAGGCGACAAACGAGATTGCCTGCCAAGACAGCATCGACCAGATCGATGAGGCACGCGACTTGGCTCGCTCCCGCACCGCCATCTACCAGCAGGGGCTCCGCCGCTACCACATCCGCCGAGTCTGGACCTGCACCTTCCAGGAGGGCGATCTGGTCCTACGACTAGCCCAGGACAAGAGGGGCATGCACAAGCTTCCCCCCCATGGGAGGGGTCATTTGCCATAGGGTGAGTCCTTGGTAACGATGCCTACTACCTCATCGACATACGAGGCGATGGCCAGCTCGAGGTCGGGAGGCCATGGAATGTAAACCTCCTCCGAAAGTTCTATACATAGAACTCAAACTTGTACCCAGATGATATATAATGAAATTCATTCGGATCACACAAATTGTGTCTACTCGCCATACTCTTGTGCCACTCGCACTTGTACAATTAGCAATATGATACCCACGAAAGTCAACCCTTGGTCGAGCGACCGGAACAACTAAGTAGTGCGGCCCAAGGGCACCGAAAACATTCGGGCCTTCTGTCGTCCACGAATACGCCAACCCAGAGCCACCATCGGAGTCGCCTATCTCGACTGGCCCACCGAGCCAAGACGACCAGTATACGCTTCTCACAACGACCTGTCCTTCCCATCCTCACGCAGAGCGACTCAAACGGTTAAGTACCACGCACGGGGACTCCGCAAAGTGGAAACCCTCACGCGGCTCGGGAACAACCAAGTAAGAGAGCTGCCTTGGACTCGCCCAGCGACTGGTTCTCCGAACCAGGGGAGGAGACGCGTTACGAACAACGCATCAGCAACTCATAAGAGGCACGCGCCCAAAACAATCCCACTCGCGGTCGGGGACTCGCCTGAGGACTCGCCTACAAACAATCCCACTCACGCTCGGGGACTCAGCCCTTTCAGAAAACGCAAAAGACAAAGAACAAAAACCAAAGCAAACACACACGTATACAAACGAGTTATGCCCCATTAAAGGGCAGACGCGCTTGGGGACTCACTCACACAAAAGTTAAACACAACACAAAATCAAGCATGCATTGCGAGTCGATTAACTCCTCTTACTCTCATACAAAATATTGTTCATTTTACAAGCAGTCGCCACTTGGCATATCTTACAAATCGCCCAGAAAGGCCATCTATTTCGCAGGCCCTGATGATGAAGCGTCCACACCACCCTTGACACGAACGAATGGCTGCCACGGGTTCGTCGGATAGGTCGACAGCGACTTCGACAGCACCGGCCGAAAGGGCTGCTCCGACTTCAGATCACGATGCTCCGGCTCGGGGTCGCCTGGCGCCACCATCATCTCTTGGTACGGAAGAAGGTCCCCCATCACCAACACCCGATCAGCGAAGGGGCGGCCTTGGCAGTCAGCTTCAGTACCTCCGACATCTCCACCGTACCAGTCGCTGAAGGGTAGCCGCTAGTGACGTCATCGAGGTCGAAGTCGTCGAGAAGTGAGCAAGCCCCGGACTCAACACCGTGGTGGCCCCGCACCTGAAAGCTGAGCGCGCCATCCACTCCACGACGCTGGGTACCTCCTCTAGATAGCGCCACACTTCAGTCAGTCCCCCAGGAATAACCTCGGTAGGGAACATTCCTTGAAGAACTGCCTGGATGCACAACACCGAGGCAGTGGCCGTGTTCACCATGGCAGTCACGCACTGCGAGGTGTTAAAGGTCTACACCACCGGGCTGCTTTGCCCTATCACCGCTGCAACTTCAGACATCAGTGACACTACGGATTCCCCCACTCGGGGACTCACCGCACACGTTAAGCAAAACAGAAACAACGACTCACCAAGGAGATTCTGGCAGTTCTCGGTGACGTGCTTCTCCAGGGCAGCGTGATCGCTTTGTAGCCCCAGGATGATCGAGTTCGTGGCCTTCCGTTCCTCTTCAGCCGCAACGACCGCAGCCTTTTCCCTATCCTCAGAAGAAACCGAGGCCGCCTTCACCTCCTCCAATTCCTTGACCAGCGAGTCGATACGCCCATTCGCCACGTCCATCTCGGCAACTGGGACATATCCTTCTCGGGCATTAGCAATCGCAGCTGGAAGACCATCTGAACAGGGAAAAAGCGACTGTCAACACTACGGAACACCAACAGCTCACATCCGAAAATGTATCAAGTACTCACCAACTGTCTCCTGGAGTCGCCGGTTTGCCTCCTGCGCCACACGCAGATCCCGCTCCAGACGCTCCTTTGTGGCATGTCGGTCTGTCGACTCCCTCTGGAAGCCCTGTAAGAAGAACAAAAAGTTAGCACTTACAAAAATAGAAAGCAGTTCCTAGCCGCTGAAATTCAGCGACCAGGAACTCGGGGACTGGCGACTAGAAGAAATTCAGTTCCTAGCCGCTGAAATTCAGGGACCAGGAACTCGGGGACTGGAGACTAGAAGAAACTCAATGCCTAGCCGCTGAAATTCAGCAACTAGGCACTCAGGGACTGGACGTACCTGAATGGTGATACGTCCATTTTGCATCACTATTCTATGTCTTAATTCACTATTATTCATTGATATATTTCATATTGAGAGGTGATACTTATGTTATTTCATCTGTTTTTGCATGGTTGATGACTTTTGGAGCATGGACCGCTGCAGTTAGGATTCTGATGGAAAATGTGTTGTTTGGAGGTAAAATTCGTGAAGATCAGAAAATCCGGGAAAATATACGAAAAATCCTATTTTTCCAGAATACTATGGATGCCAGAAGATGGAGTGGAGATGGGCCATTGGGGGCCCACACCACCCCATGGCGCGGGTAGCCCTAGGCCGTGCCTGGAGGTGGTGTGGCAACCCTGGCCCGCTCCAGCCTCTCCCCTCTGGCGTATATCATCCTCCCGAAACCCTAAGACTCAGGGAGTGACCATAGAAAGATTCCACCGCCTCTGTGGGGCGGAAAACACCGAGAGAGAAAGATCTATCCGGCAGACAGATTTCTGTCGGGGGAATTCCTTCCCGGAGAGGGGAGATTGTCGCCATCAACACCACCATCAAGCTGGACTTCATCGGGATCATCATCATCATCATCACCACCATCATCACCATCAGCATCCTCATCACCATCTCCATATTGCTGTAACAATTGAGTTGAATCTTGCATAGTTCATAGCAGAAACTTTCCCGGTGTTGATTACTCTTTGTAGTTGATGCTATTGAGTGAACCATTGAATTATTGTTTATGTTCAGATTGTTATACATCATTATTTCATATTTGATCATGATCCATATGATGTCTTGTGAGTAGTTCGTTTTGTTCTTGAGGACATGGGAGAAGTCTTGTTGTTAGTAGTGGAGTTGCATTGAGAAAGATTCAATAGATTGTTATTTAAGTTGTGGTGTACTTCTTCTAGTGGTGTCATGTGAACATCGACTACATGACACTTCACCTATATGGGCCTAGGGGAATGCATTGTGTATTTGGCTACTAATCGTAGGGGTTGCCGGAGTGATAGAAACCCGAACCCCCGTTAGGAAACCATTGCACAAGGGACGTAAGGGTCTTAGAGTTTAAAGCTGTGGTTAGGTCTCTACCTTAATTACTTTCTTGTACTTACGGATGTTTGCAAGGGGTATAATCACAAGTATGTATTAGTCTTGGATGGGGCGGTACATTAGCACAGGTTCACCCACACAACACTTAGCAAGCTAGAGAAGATTAATCAACTATATGAAGCGAAAGCACTTGACAGTCTTCCCATGTGTCCTCGAGAACGTTTGGTCATCTTAAGTAATACAACCGGCTTGTCCTTTGCTGCATAAAGGATTTGGACACTTGCTGCATTTATTCCTACTGTCTTTTATTTACTCGTACTTTGTTTACTTGCTATATCAAAAACCCCTTAAAATCCGTTTGCTAAGTATTTGCAGAGAATTCCTGATCCATACCACTAGCCAGCACCTTCTGCTCCTCGTTGGGTTCGACACTCTTACTTATCGAAAATACTGCGATACACCCCCTATACTTGTGGGTCATCAAGACTATTTTCTGGCGCCGTTGCCGGGGAGTGAAGCGCTATTGGAGAGTGGAACTGGTAAAGGAAACTTCTACTGTGAGTATTGTTTACTTCTGTTAGTTGCTTTATTTTCGTTATGGATAATTTGCTGAGTTTCTTATTTGGTAATGCTACTACCACTGCTAAGGTAGTAGATAAGCCACCACCTGCTGAGAATGATGTTTTCAAAATACCTACAAGAATTATTGATCGTGTTATGGATAACTACTATGTTGGGGATGGAACTGTCCATCCCGATGACCATTTACTCTTTATACACGAATTATGCGGGTTGTTCAAGTGTGCAGGTATTACTACAGATCAAGTTAAGAAGAAGTTATTCTCATTATCACTGAAAGGAAGAGCTGAGGAATGGTATAAGCTACTGAAGAATGGTCAAGCTCTGGAATGGGAGGAAATAGTGCCTCTCTTTTATTCAAAGTTTTATCCTCCTAGTGAGATTCATAAAGATCGGAATCAAATATACAACTTTTGGCCTCTTGATGGAGAGAGTACATCTCAAGCTTGGGGGAGATTGAAGTTACTAATGCTCAAATGTCCCATTCATGATCTCCCCAACAATATTATTATCAATAACTTTTATGCAAGGCTCCCTCTACATGATAAAGATTTATTGGATGCTTCTTGTGCTGGATCATTCACTCGCATGGAAGAAGAAGCTAAATGGGATCTTTTGGACCGTATTCAAGACAATGCTGAAGCTCGAGAGAATGACAAAGGTAGAAAGTCAGGTATAAATTATGATTATGAATGCATTGAATCTTTTATGGGAACTGGTGACTTTCAAAATATTAAAAATGCTTATGGTCTAGACTCTCAAGCTATTGCTTCTTATTTTAAGGCTTTTGCTTCCTATATTGAAGTGCCTAAAAAGAAGTGGAATAAGTATCATGAACCTTATAAAGATATTGCTAAGAGTGTTCCTTCAAGAAATACTGAAGTTTATACTGCTAATCATGTTTTACCTGAACCTTATATTGAGAAAATGCCTTTACCAGTTAGGATTAAGGAACATTCTATGATGGCTAGTATGGTAGATGAAAGTATGAATAAAGCTGTTGAACTTGATAAACAAATGGTTGATGAACCTATAATAGAAAATGTGAAATACTTTGTTACTAAATATGAAAAAGAGGGACACACTATCCTTTGTAAGGATACCTCTAATATTGTTTCACAAATAGTGTTATGAGAGCTAGTATTCCTGTGTTTTCTGTTAGAATAAGCGATCATTGCTATGATGGTTCTCGTGATAGCTATATCGTTAAGTTTATGCATGATACTGAAAGCTACTATGAGAGAGGGAAAAGTGTTATTATGTATCTCAATAATATCAATTTTCCTCGTTTTATGCTGAAAGTTTTTATGTTGCACTTGTTTTGCCTTCTTATGCAAGAAGCCTCTGGTTTCAATAACTTGTTTGTTTACAAAATTCCCTTGCATAGGAAGTGGGTTAGACTTAAATGTGTGTGTGTTTTTGCTTCTTAATGCTCTCTTTCACTTCAATTCATATCCCTATGAGAGTTTCTTCAAAATTATCATGCCCATCTTAATGGCTATAAAGAAAGAGCTTTATGGGAGACAACCCAATTTGTTTTTTGCTTTTAGTTTGTTTTTGTTTCTTTGAGTCTTGGAAGTTATTACTTCAGTAATAACCGCTGCTTATCCGTTTTGTTTGGTTTTTGTGTTAAAATCAACCTCTAATGAGAGAGAAGTAAGATTTGGGGAAGTTGCTGTCCCGAAACAGATTTTTGTGCTTCACCGTAAAAATTCGTGAGAGACCTCTGTTTGTCGGATTGAGCTGTAATTTTTTGTGCTTCTGCCCCAGGTTGTTATTTAACTTTCGTTAGTTTTGCACTTTTTGATTTGAGCAACAGAAGATTTTCTAAAAAATTGATCTTTACCTGCTGGTCTGTTTTGACAGATTTAGCCAATCTTGCATTTGCTTCTTTATTCGATTTCCTTTTTGAATTCTTTTTGGGTTTTCGGAAGGAGTTGCTATAGTATCTTATGTTTTGTTGGTTTTCAGTTGAAGTTGGACTCAAAAGGTTTTATCACTTCACTTATACAAATGTTGCTAATGGGAACTGTGTGAAGTTTTGTGTGAAAGAAATTTCCAGGAAGTGGAGATAATGGTGTAATAAGGAAGAGAAAGGTTTTATGACTCAAGTAATAAGTGTATGAAGATGAAGATATTGATGTTATTCAAGTGGTGACTCCGAGATAATCTACTAGATACCAAATTCAGAGACCTACAGAGTCTGTTTTCAAATAGGTAACAGTTCTAGTAGGAAAAGTTCCGCGAAAATACAATCCAACTATATTTTTGCAGTTTTCAGTCGATAAGGAAAGCTACGAAGCGAAAAAGGGATGAAAACGGAGCCAGGGTGGCTCACACCACCCTATGGCGCGGGCCCACCCTTGGTCGCGCCACCAGGTGGTGAGTCCACCCCGGACTCCGCCTCCGACTCGTTTTCTCCCAGTAACTTCCTTTTGATATGAAACTTTGTAATATATAACCCCCCCGGATCCCCCGAGGTTCATATATCGTGTTTTCGTCGTGTTTTTGTTTCGACCTGTTTCTGCCAGGACATACTCTTTGAAATCTTAGAAACACAATGGTGTCCGCCAAGGATAAAGGGAAGGAGCCTATGGAGGAAGACCTCCAAGACCTTGGGAAGGAGAAGGAGATCAAGAGTGAAGGTGAAGAGGAGCAAGGCCAATGTCCGCACACCGGCACTACCATTGCAAGCATTGGAGTGGTGAAACCTTCTAGGGTTAGAAGGACGGCACAAATGCAGACTGGGGGGAAAGCTCCTCGTCATAGTTTGGCTCCACGATCATTTCCTCCATGCACCAGGAATCTTTTCCATACCCTTATCCATGAGCATCAATACCAGAATATGCCCAAGGAGAAATTACCCTCCAATTGGGATTTGCCTCGTTCTAGCCATGCAGGAAAAGAAGACTTCAAGGAGGAAGAGTGGGGAAAGAATAGCAAGAGCTGGAATTCTCAACCCGACATGATCATGAGCCGCATTGAGAAAAACTCGCAGCTTATTCGTAATCTCACCTTTGAGATTGAGGACTTGGGGAAACTTATTAGAGAGCTCATTGAGAGGATACCACCACCACCACCGAAGGAGTAACTCGTCATCAGGTTTGGCATCCCCTTGGTTTGTTCCAAGCTTGAGGGAGTGTCGCGGTATCATATCACTATCTTCTATCTTTTTACCTTATTAGTAGAGTCATATCATGAATAGAGGAGTTATTATGTAGTGTGGTTTGCATTATGGAAGTGTCCCCTCTCTCGTTAGATACGTATCCCTTGGTGTGAGTTTCCGTTATGGAATATTAATGAGAAGTTCTATCATTCACTCTTTTGCATAGCTTATATTAGTTTTCAATTCGTGGTTTTATGATTGATCTTGTTGTTAGTATTGGTAGCACTCTAGGATCATTGAGTTAATTTAGTTGGTTTTGGCAAACCTGGCTTGGTCAGTAGCAACACTATTTTTGAGAGTTGAATGAAAAATATAAAAGTACCTTTAAAGAAAAATTATTTCATCATCTTTCTTTCTTGATTTGCTCATAAGTCTAGTATTCTCTAGTTAAGATCTTTTGTGCTTTCGAGGAAGATTGCATGTTTGTGTTTATCACTTGTATGTTTGGTTGTTTCCTTCAACTCCTATACTTGCTACCCAGCCTTGCTAGCAAAAAACCTATACTGAGAGGGTATTCTTCTCATGCATCCACCTCCTTTAAACCAAAACCTTTGCCATTTGTGTCCACCATACCTAACTATCAGCATTATTGCTATTCCAAGTAAATTCTTGTTTTATCTACCTCCCAAATTAAACTTGTTATGTGAAAATTAGTGATTAAAGCTCTCACAAACTTGATGGCACACTTTACTTTCTTGCATTTAATAAACTTGAACCATTGGGTCCTTCTTTGTTGTGTATATGCTTGCGCTTTATGAGTTGAAGTTAGCCGAACCATGTATCATGGGGACCGCTTTCAACACTTCATTTGGTACTTTGTACCTAGTTGATATCATGTTCTTTTGCTTATGGATCCCGGCGGTGTGAAATAAAAGTGGAACTTGTAAGATCATGGAGTTTTTATGTGTGTTAGAGAAACGCCTGGGCCGCTAGCCTAAGCCATGCCTAATCATGGTGGAAACTTGCAGCATAACTATAGTGAGCATTCTATGAAGCATCCTCAATAAAAACCTATGCAAATAGCAAATAAAAAGATCGCTGAGATGCTCACTGTCTGCTTGCCTTGTCATTTTGATTATGGGATAGCTTATGTGTCATGTGGAAGGGGTACCCCGTTGGCGGTTCTCAATGATACGCATGTATTTACAGTGACAAGAGCTTGCTCGTGACTGAAGTTGAGTAGCATGAGGATCGGTACTCATAAGTAAGGGGCATGAGATTTCAACTTATAACTTGTCAAGCATATCCTCTTAGTTGTGTCACTTTAACCTTAACCACCAAAAGATGCCTATGACATGGGCAATGAGAGCTGAATGCTAGTAAGTATCACAATTTTTGGGAGATCTTTATGAGACTTGCAATCCCTGCTTCCCTCTGCGAAGGGCCTTTCTTTTACTTTGTAGTTGAGTCAGTAAACCTCTTCCCTTCTATGTCAGCAAGTATTTTGAGTTGTTGTGTTTCATTCATTCATATGATGATTTATTCAATCATGTTTCTTATGTTCCTTGTTTTGCACATTTCTCTTATCTTGATGCTTACTACTTTGAAAGCTATCATTGAAAACCAGCTATTTGTGAACTCCAGCAAATTATCAACTATTCTTCGACCAAGAGCTAAGTTTGCCATTACCAATTATGATTCACTTTATGTATCTTTATCGTGTTTCCTTTACTCATTGCAAGTTAAGTTATATAATAGTGAGTTGTCTTCTATTATGATCTATGTATTTGATGAATGTGATGCTTCTTGTCCGTATTCTTTTATTGACTCTTCACTCCATAAACCTGAGGCCATGTTTATTGAGCTCAGTTTTGCTTGGGGACAAGCGAAGTCTAAGCTTGGGGGGAGTTGATACGTCCATTTTGCATCACTATTCTATGTCTTAATTCACTATTATTCATTGATATATTTCATATTGAGAGGTGATACTTATGTTATTTCATCTGTTTTTGCATGGTTGATGACTTTTGGAGCATGGACCGCTGCATTTAGGATTTTTATGGAAAAGGTGCTGTTTGGAGGCAAAATTCGCGAAGATCAGAAAATCCAGGAAAATATACGGAAAATCCTATTTTTTCAGAAGACTAAGGATGCCAGAAGATGGAGTGGAGATGGGCCATAGGGGGCCCAAACCACCCCATGGCGCGGGCAGCCCTAGGCCACGCCTGGAGGTGGTGTGGCCACCCTGGCCCACTCCAGCCTCTCCCCTCTGGCGTATATCATCCTCCCGAAACCCTAAGACTGGGGGAGTGACCACAGAAACATTCCACCGCCTCTGCGTGGTGGAAAACACCGAGAGAGAAAGATCTCTCTGGCAGACAGATTTCTGTCGGGGGAATTCCTTCCCGGAGAGGGGAGATTGTCGCCATCAACACCACCATCAAGCTGGACTTCATCGGGATCATCATCATCATCACCACCATCATCACCATCAGCATCCTCATCACCATCTCCATATTGCTGTAACAATTGAGTTGAATCTTGCATAGTTCATAGCAGAAACTTTCCCGGTGTTGATTACTCTTTGTAGTTGATGCTATTGAGTGAACCATTGAATTATTGTTTATGTTCAGATTGTTATACATCATTATTTCATATTTGATCATGATCCATATGATGTCTTGTGAGTAGTTCGTTTTGTTCTTGAGGACATGGGAGAAGTCTTGTTGTTAGTAGTGGAGTTGCATTGAGAAAGATTCAATAGATTGTTATTTAAGTTGTGGTGTACTTCTTCTAGTGGTGTCGTGTGAACGTCGACTACATGACACTTCACCTTTATGGGCCTAGGGGAATGCATTGTGTATTTGGCTACTAATTGTAGGGGTTGCCAGAGTGACAGAAACCTGAACCCCCGTTAGGAAACCATTGCACAAGGGACGTAAGGGTCTTAGAGTTTAAAGCTGTGGTTAGGTCTCTACCTTAATTACTTTCTTGTACTTACGGATGTTTGCAAGGGGTATAATCACAAGTATGTATTAGTCTTGGATGGGGCGGTACATTAGCACAGGTTCACCCACACAACACTTAGCAAGCTAGAGAAGATTAATCAACTATATGAAGCGAAAGCACTTGCCAGTCTTCCCATGTGTCCTCGAGAACGTTTGGTCATCTTAAGTAATACAACCGGCTTGTCCTTTGCTGCATAAAGGATTTGGACACTTGCTGCATTTATTCCTACTGTCTTTTATTTACTCGTACTTTGTTTACTTGCTATATCAAAAACCCCTAAAAATCCGTTTGCTAAGTATTTGCAGAGAATTCCTGATCCATACCACTAGCCAGCACCTTCTGCTCCTCGTTGGGTTCGACACTCTTACTTATCGAAAATACTGCGATACACCCCCTATACTTGTGGGTCATCAAATGGCGGCGCCAAGCATCTTGTGAAGTTCTTCGGCGTCCGTTGAAGGGACCATGAAGGAGGTACGCCCGCGACGAGACCCAATGTCTTCATCAATGATCTCTGGGCTTTGTGGAGACTGGTTGTCCACCACACCCAGAAACCCCTTCGCCATGAAGCGCGGAAACGTCGCTGACTCTCTAGCCGGGGCACTGGTCATCGGAGCCGACGGTTCTGTCGTTAGAGCGCTCGTGGCTGGCTCCGATCGGGTAACCGCCACCTCTTTGATGACCGCAGCAAGATCACTCTCCTTGGCGCTATCCATCGCCACAGTATCGTCGACACCGCCCCTCCGCTTCTTCGATCCCTCCGTAGGCGCGGAGTCTTCAGCAGGCTTCCTCTTCTTGGGGAGATTGCCCTCTCCTGTGGTGGCGACTGGCAGAATCTTCGCCATCGAAGGGCGACCAATCTTCTTGACGCCAGACCTACCAAACCTCCAAAGTCAGCACATAGATAACACAAAACCGGAACACGATTTGGAAGCAAAAATTCGAAGCTTACTTGGCGACCGGGAGCACGCACAACCCGGTGCTGATGTGGGCGGGCTTGTCAAACTCTGGCCCCAGCTTGCGCATGAGACCTCTCTCGAAGACATCTGAAGCCCACGACACTGCGGGCTTCCATTATGACGAAGCCGCGGTCGCTAGAATCTCCGGTTCCAAAGACACGGCCACTCTTGAAGGTTGTGGCGACTTTGAGGCCGCGGCCTGGGCCGCCTCCTGTTCTGGCATCGTCGAAGTTGTTGGCGCAATCACCGCCAGTGGAACTTCTACCGCTGCTTCGATGTCCTCAGCCTCCAACCCCATCATCGGAATCGCGCCCTCCGGGATCTTGTGCAAAATTTTGGGGGCGTCATCATCAGATTCATCATCTCATTCAAACACCATCGCCGACCTGGACGGCGACACCAGCTTCTTCGCTGGTGACTTCGGTTTGCGTGCGGGCTTTGCCGGCGTGGCCCTGCGCCGAGAAGTGTGCTCCTGCACGATCTCGTTGCCTCCTTCGTGTTCTTCGAGGCTACGACTCGCCTCGAACTCACGCTGCTTCTGCATACGAGTCTTGCGGGCCGTAGGCGCTAGGGGAGGAACCTCCCCCTCTTCCTCGTCGCCTTTAGAGCAATCTCCTTCGGAGGCCTCTTCGAGCTCTCGGGGGACCTCTTTATCAAGCGGAGGGAGCCAACCCTCTAGCACCTGGAACAACTGAGAACAACCACAAATAAGTATCGGATGATGCGACTGCAAATTGCGCCACAGACATTGTGACTAAAAGGAAATTTGAGGAAGGAAAACATAATGTGGGGGCTTCGTTCTTCACGGGAACGTACGGGGTGAGCCCGACTGATGTGGTTGTGAATTCCGCGTCGGTGATCTTCTTCAGAGTGGCCTTGTAGTCTTCAGCCTCCCAAGACTCTTTGCTGGTCCGGGAGGGGTCGTGCTTCCTGTTGTACTCATACATCCAATGCGGCTGAGCCACTAGCGGGACCAGACGCCGCCCGAGCCAGAAGTTGTAGAGGTTGATCGAGGACAGCCCCTGGTCCTTCAGCCTCTGGATCTGGTCCATCATCTCCACGACGGCCATCCTCTGGTCTTCGGGGAGCTTGTTTGCTGCCATCCACCGAGGTTCACTCCTTTCTGCGATGAACTCGGGAAGCGCTACTTCACCGGAGGGAGTGGACTCCTTCACGTAGAACCAACTCTTCTTCCAGTCGCTCGCGGCCTTCTTCGGCAGCAGGAGCTTGATGAAGTTGGCCTTCGGCTTCAATTGGAACGTGATGCCGCCGGCCGCCAACATCAGGCCGCTGGACGCCTCGCGCCCGATGCGACCGTGGAAAAGCTCTAACCACAGCAGGAAGTACGGCCTGTAGCCAAGATAGCATTAGCAGAAGGCGACAAAGATCGCCAGCTACTCGATGTTGTGCGGACCAAGATCTGACGGCTTGATTCCGTAGTACGCATAGAAACGCTGGAAGAATAGTGAAGTGGGGAACCCCAAACCCCTCTCTAGGTGACTGGGGAAGCAATGAACTCGCCGTCCCGTGGTTTCCGCTCGATCTCGGAAGGCGCGGGGATCTGCCAGTTCCCCTTATGGAGGACTCCGGCATCCTCGAAGGACTTGAGCTAAGCCGTGGTGCACTTGGATTTCCCCCCATGAACCTTTTGGAGGCACCATTAGGAAGGACGTGGGGTCGCTCGGTGTGAAGGGATTGGATCGAGGGAAGACAGAAGAAATGGGTGCGCGAGAATGAAGAATGCAGGAAAGGATCTGCAGAACTGATCTGTTACTCCCCTTAGGTGCTACCCGCCAAACTCGGGGTAGCCGTTACCCCTGGTAATTATGCCGAAGTTACCGTTGGAATATCCAACGGATAGTTTTGACCAAATTGACAGTCCAACTCCTCCATTCGACTCGCTTGCAACTGACCCCTGTCCACTCGTCGAAGCAGCGACTTGACAGCGGTAGCATTTGCCAAAGCAGCGATTGGGGACCTAGGGAAAATTTCCTTGGTTTCGGTGGAGTCCACCGCCGATTCGACTAGGCATCCAAATTGGACTCGCCTACTCCGACTACCAAAAAGACACCTGCATCTGAATCAACGATGGCCTCGGGGACTACTGATGGGGATATGCCGAATGGGGTATGCCCAGCAGGACGTTCTGATTGGGCCAAAGGTCTCGCGAGTGGGCCTGCAGGATGGCGATTGGAATGTTACTAAGGAGAAGGCCTGGTGACTGGAGACTGGAGGCCCAGAAGCATACTCAAAGCCCAGTCGGATTAGGTCATAGCCTCTGAATCCATATCTTGTTCGGTTGTAAATTGTAAACCCTAGCAAGGTGCCTCATATATAAACCTCCCTAGGGTATCCTAAGGACTTACGTTCCATCATACACCCCTTCAAGCGACTCGCTGCTTAGACGTCGAGCTCGCTGCCATTGTAACTTGCTCCCTTTTAATCCAATCTAGTAGGAGTAGGTCTTTACCCTCCGGGGGGCGAACCTGGGTAAATCCATGTGCATCCGCCCCCATCTCCAACGCAGATGGCCGCCAGCTCTCGCCCCCGATTCAATCAATCGCTGCCAACTGCAGCGAATGCCGTGGCCATTTCCACGACAAAAAGAAATCAAGGGATGGAATAAATTGAAAGCCGCTCTGAAACCTGATCCCCCACCTATTCCTGATCCTTATTATTCTTCTGACTTTAGTGATGATGAGGACTTAAATTATTCTAGAATCCCTGATAATTGCCATGAAGAAGTTTTTGATGATTCTAGTAGCATCTACTTAAATACTCTTTTCGGGGAAATCAATTATGATGAGCCAAAGACGAAACCCTATGTGCCTCCCATGTTTGTTTGCTATGACTTTTGTTTTACTAATGAGGTGCAGGAAAGTCAGGTGGCAAAGGCCAAGCTACTGGATCCAAAAGGACATTATGAGATGTACCCTCAAAATAGTAATCAAGGTAAAGATTCAAAGTTTGATAATAAATCTTTAACACCCTCTATGCAGGAAGGAAAGAATACATATTTACCACGTTTGGTGCATCCATCCTCACGTGGCAACGAGAACATCTACAAGATACCGATGCACCACAAGTGGGTACGTCTTAGAGCAAACAATGATATAAATCCCGCAGACACTCGTTGGAGGTAAGCAAAACTACTCCTATAGCTACCTCCATTGCTGAATAAATGTGGAGTATAAAAGCTTGGCTACTTGGTTACAAGAAAGCGCTTCCCGGGACCCGGAAGTCATTAGGCGTCTTTCTTAGTTTTGTGTCTTGAGTCTAATTGCATTCATGTTGCATTGGCATTTTTATTCTTCACATGTCTTGCTATTAGAGTGATCTTGTTGAAGTTTTCAAAAGGTAGAATTTATTATTACTATGTGTTGCATAAACTTGGTTGTACCGAAATCCTGTTTTATACATGCTAAATGTTGGTCGAAAATTTAATCTATCATTTTACTGTCAAAACATAGTGTTTCGCTAAGCTTCAGAATAAGAAATAATTCTCGAAGAAACAGAATTTTTTATGGCTATAGAGAGTTTAACGACCAACTATACGACGGGAATAAAAATTCAGGCCGTATAGTTCTGGTCGTATAGATATTTTTACCATCGACAATTTTTCTTCCATAAGTACTAATGGTTTAACGACCAACTATATGGCAGGAATAAAAATTCTGGCCATATAGTTCCGGTCATATAGATATCAATGCTTTCATACAATTTCTTTTCTAGGTACAGAGATTTTTACAACCAACTATACAGCGGGAACAAATTGTTCCGGACATATAGTCCTGGCCTTATAGCTGCGTCGCTAGGTAGAAACCCTAAATTTTTGACAGCATGCCAACTATACGGCAAGAACACATTGTTCCGGCCGTATAGTTGGGAAACCCCCTCAAACGCCAACTGGAAGGTAACCATTCCTCAAAATTTCATTCTTTCTTCTTCCTTCTTCTTCTAAAAACCTTGAAACACCACCTGGGAGCTTCTCCCATGTTTTAGAGAGGCCGAGCATATTTTTGTAACCATTCCTCAATATTTTTGTAAACAATAAAGTTCTATCTTATAAATTCTTTAAGTTGTAATTCTCTTTAGTAGTTCATGTTTTCTTTTCTTTTTCTTTCATTAGTTGGGTGAACAAACTTTGTTCGTACACCAAACCGTTGTCTTTTATTTTGTGTGTTATTTTCGTACGTACTTGAACCTTGTGTAACGACGTGTACGGTAGTGCCAACCATGCAAACACTCGTATGAGCCACTTGGTTGATTAAATTCAACATTTCAACAATCAGTGTCTGGTAAAACCTTCCAACTCAACCCTCTTTTAAATAAGCACATAGGGGTTGCACACTCGTGTTTCTTATTTTGTCTCACTTACACTTCATCACAATCTAGGAGAAGCGCACTTCTAGAATTAGTTTGTTGACTTAAGCATGGTGTTTAGGTTGATGAACCGACTCAGTGGGACTTGTATTTTTATCACTTATGAGCAAACCCGTGTCTTCAAAAACACAAAAATATTTTGTCTTCTTTCTAGTCTTGTTCCTACCAGATTCTTAAGGAAGGCATACACCAGATCACGAAACATTCATTGAAGCAAAGGTTCCTTGTCCATCAAAGTAGAGGTTAAAAGCAACTCAACGGTAAAGTCTGTCACCCTTGCTTTAACTTAAGCTTGGGGAGGTAACCATTTCTTATACTCTCTTTTGATAACTTCATTTTCTCTTTTGTTTTCATGATCTTCTCAAGTTTAGCTTGGGGAAGTTATTTTGCATGCGTAGAGTCTTGTGCAAAGTTCTTTATCTTAAAAAGTTTTCATGTTATTGTGTATCTCTCTGTTTTTGAATGCTTGCTTAGGTGAGATTTTGTTCATATTTATATATGGGATATACTTGCTCATGTTAGGCCACATAGGAGACAAGCCATAACTTTGATACACCTTGTTCAACTTTTATCTAGCTTGTGAAAAATATTGTGATCCTCTAAATATACATTGTCATGTTCTCTACATTTAGAAAAGAAAAAATATATAATAATGAAGTTCTTCGAAACTTGCTAGTTGACACTATTTAGAATTGTCTTAAGTGAATGGTTATGGAGTAGCACGACCCCATAGTGTTGGAAATGATGGTCTTAATAGATTCTTGCTGAGTGAGTTGGCAAATAAGAAATGATGTTTCAAAGTTTCGAGATTACATATGTCAAAATTTTGTCTTGGAAATCAAAGTGAGATATTGCTTTATGTGTGTCTCGCACCACTATCGCACAACATGGGATGCTAATAACTCCGCTGGCCTTTGGACAATCCAAAAAGAGGAAACTAATGGAGTTTGGCTATGAGTTGCCCAACATATGTAGCAAAAAATGCTATATTTGGGTATGCATTGGTATTCTCATGGGCCTGCGTTAAAAGCAAAAGTCGGAATACTCCTCTGACCATTATGGGGAATCATTATACCAAAAAGGGAAACCTTGGTAATGGTCACGAGTGTCCTTTCTAGCCTGCACAGTCTCGATTGAACATCTACCACTCTTTTGGCATGGTCTCGTTACTAAGAAATATATTTTCTACGATCTCAACAATCGAAGTTTGCACTTGAGAGACTTTAATAGATGGCATGAGTGGGCAGCAATGGAAAACTCTATTTCTATTTATGATTGAAAACTAACCGTGTTCAGCTTTGCCTTATACAAATAAAAATACAAAAATACAATAAAATGCGTATGGAAGGATCACAAGTTTACTTGCAAGCTAGATTTAAGTTTGACATGGGGTATAGAAGTTTTTGACTAATCTCTAGTGGTTTGGAAAATATAACTGAGCTTATATTGCCTTGTATGATTATGTGCTCTCCCATCAGGACAAACTCTTAAATATTTGCTACTACAAGTACAGCAATAACCCTGTTGTTGGTGTATGAATCTAGTCATCAAGGGCCAGCAATAGCTGCAGCTGCTTCGCTACTCCGGTGACACTAGGTATGCCATAAGCTTAAATGGCAAGAGGCATGTCGGAGGCAAAGGCAACGAGAGAGACAAAAGGGTCTGACGGCGGCCATCTTGGAGAGACGGTGGCAAGGTAGTGGCGGAGGGGGTGGGATAAGGTGGGAAAGAAGGGGCTGGGATGCACTTTTGTAGCTTACGGGAGGGCCCGAGCGGGGGAAGGGTAGGACATCACACAGACGCGCGGGTTGTTCGTACCCCCGCAAACCCAGCTCAATTTTAGACCCGGTTTGCACCGAAACGGACTGGCTCAAGACTATGTCGCGATTGGATAGGATCGGAACGCACGATCCATTCCTGTCCAATCGACCCCCTTCTCTTCGCCTTGATCTCCTCTGTTCCTGCGACACCTCCCCATCTGAAGGGGTTCTATGGCAGAAAACAAAAAAAATCCTATTATGAGAATGCAGCAATCTAAGATCTACCAATGGAGAAGTACAATAACGAGCGAGACACGGTGCTGATACCTTTGAAGACCGGACGAGGGATTACGTTCCTGCACAAATGTTGCCGATGAAACCGAGCCTAGCAGACCTCAAGGTATACAAGGCTTCAAGCGTCCAACACCACTAACTTCAGTGCCTCGTTGAGTTTTACACATGTATGCATGGTGTAAAGACGTCTCCCGGGCCCCGGTCTGTCAAGGCAGTGGAAGAAGAAGATCTGAACCGATTCCAATGGCACGATGACATGCGCTGGGTGGAGAGAACTCTACCTCGTAGAGCATGTTCTAGACTTGGAATACGCTTGAGAGGGAGAGGGAGGGAGAGATATAATGACAAAGGCCAATTATTTTTCTATGGTTATTTCTCCAGAACACTTCTAGATCTCTCTCTCTTCTTGTTTCTCTATGGATATCAGATCAACCCAAGCATCTTTACCCTTAAGCGTGACACCGATCCGGTCTGGAAATATTTAGACATGATTGAGACATCTCTCCGATCAATGACCAATAACGGTATCTAGAAACACATGATGGCCCTTGTATATTCCAAAATTTGGTTGTTCGCTTGAACCTTCTAAACATCGAGTCTTATTCCATTTGCACAACGATACCTAGTTTGTCCAAGACCCGATCTCATGTATCCTTATACAGTTTGATCTTGTTACTAACAAACACATTTACTCGTTTCTGTGGTATTACATCCTTGTGACCTAGTCACATGGTTGCAAGATCATTTACGCAATCTCACCGAGTGGGCCTAGAGTATCTATCTGCCACTCGGATAGGCAAATCCCAATCTCGATACATACGCCTCAACTATTCGTCTAGAATACCCAATGCACATCTTTATAGCCACCTAGTTATGGTCATGGCGGTGGATGCGATCAAAGAAGCCATGGGGGATAGTGATTAAACATAATCTCACTGTCGAAGAATTAAGACACTATGCTTTGCTAGATATCACAACATTGAACATTTTGATTGGATCACATTGCAATTCTATCGTTGGGTGTGTCCACCACTTCATTAGGTGACCTCGTTGTTAGTTAATCTTTTATCAAATCATGACCGGGAAACCTTGATCATCATCTGCCCAGCGAACTAGTATTAGAGGATACTAGGGACCTATTTGTTTATATACCACACATGTATTAATGCTTCTGCTTAATACAATTATAGCATGATACAAAACTATTATGAACATCAGAGATATATCAATAAAACAACTTTATTTATTGGCCTCTGGTGCATATTTCCTTCACCATCCTCGTCTATAGCAGTCCTCCCCTCCACCGCCCCTCCTGTGTGAAGAACAGACTAGCTCAATAGATGCGTACAATAAAAGGCAACAACGACTCTCGTTCTTATTCCGCTGGCTCTTCTACCTGA
This sequence comes from Avena sativa, assembly GCA_916181665.1. NCBI lineage: Eukaryota > Viridiplantae > Streptophyta > Magnoliopsida > Poales > Poaceae > Avena > Avena sativa. The sequence continues at coordinate 531,939,555 of OV702292.1, read as the reverse complement.
CTAGACCAGCTAGGGAGTTGTCTCCATGGTTGCAATGTATGATCTGCTCCAGTTTCTTTCGTCAGAAAGTGGGCGGGCCCTCCTCGATGCTTTGGCGCATGGCTTGCGAGCGCGCACCTGGAGATGGCGTTAGCCCGCGTGCGAGGCAAGAGCTGGAGAGTCGGGTCACTGAAATCTGGGGTGCTCCATTCTGTCGTGCCCACGAGGTTGACTCCCCATCTTCCCTGGCGACAGGAGTCTTGAGGAACTATAGTGTGCTGCCTAGTCAACAAGCTCTGCTCGCCATGGCCCGATGTTGGTCTACCTTGAGCATCCTACAGTTCAATTTCGAGGTCCTGTGAGTTGATTAGGGAAAAGTGTAGGTGGAGGAATGCGGGGATCATGGTGGGAGGAGTGCAGGTGGAAGATGGTTTACTCTTGGATCTAGATCCACTGTGTTCTCCTCTCTATTTTTTCTGAATTTCCAGTTGCACATGATTCTCAATTTGTGGTTGCACATGGTTGTGAGCAAGACCAGAACATGAGCTTGACTAATTCCCTCAATCATGGAAACCCCAAGGGGAAATTTGGGTAAAGGTAATGTGGACCCCTCCTTTATTTTTGAATTGACTGAAGCGTCGCGGTGTCGTCCCCACCTGTGCTAGGGATGCTAGCAGCCGGTTGTAGCAGTCGAGGGTATGCACCGGGTGTTGGGGGGAGGAGGATACATACAACCTCCCCGCTCTGCCTACGGTGAACCTTCGAGGATAGTTTCAATCAACAAATATACATCGGAAATAGAACAACGAGCACATGCATAGGTGACACAAGGATTTACGTGGAAAAACCTCCTCAAGGTGAGGAGGAAAAAACCACGGGTGCGGACCAACCGGTCCACGTGAGCTTTGATGGCTCAATGCACGGCGCCCAGAAAAGTGTTGGTGCGTGGTTGATGTAGAGCTCGTTGGGAACCCCACGAGGAAGGTATGATGAGCACAGCAGCAAGTTTCCCTCAGTTATGAAACCAAGGTTTAATCGAACCAGTAGGAGCAAGGAAACACCCCAAAGGTGTTACTAGCTGAGCTTTGGCAGGGCGCACTACCGGTGCTAGTAGCAACGTGGAGACCTACACAACACAACCACAGAACTATGTCCCCAACTTGCGATGAGGTTGTCAATCTCACCGTTTTTTGTGGAAAACAAAGGATTAAACGTATCAAATGGAAAGAAGTGAAAGTTTGCAGAAAGTAAACACAAAGCAGTAAAAGATTGTAGATTGTATGTAAAAGAAAAGGACCGGGATCCATAGTTCACTAGAGGTGGCTCTCCTTAGATATATAACATGCTGGGTGAACAAATTACAGCGAGGCAATTGACAAACATCGAGAAAGCAATACATGCATATACTAATCATCTTGACTCCTTTGGAACTTGATTGGGCATTACAACATTATACATAGACCGCCATCCAACTGCATCTATGACTAATAATCCACCTTCAGGTTATCATCCGAACCCCCTCCAGTATTAAGTTGCAAGCAACAGATTATTGCTTTACGAACTGCATGTAAAGTAAACAATATGATTGTTCTATGAACAAATGATTGTTGTTTTCTCCCTAGTAGCAACAACACATCTAGTACCTTAGAGATTTCTGTCACTTCCCCAGATTACCAGAGGCATGAACCCACTATCGAGCATAAATACTAACTCTTGGAGTTGCTAGCATCTACTTGGCCAAGATAGCTACTAACAACGGAAAGCATGCAAGATCACAAATAACAAAGACATGATAGAATCAATAATCAATCTGAAATAGCATCTCAATATCCATCGGATCCCCACAAACACAACATGTAGAATTACAAATAGATGATCTTGATCATGAACGGAGCTCACTAGATCTAGACATGAAAGCACAAAGGAGGAGAACCAGCCATCTAGCTACTACATGGATCCGTAGTCCAAGGATGAACTACTCACGCATCACACCGGAGGCTTGCATGGTGATGAAGAAGGCCTCCAGGGTGAATTCCCCTCTTCGGCAGGGTGCCGGGAAGAGCTTCAGATCCCTCCCGATCTAGGGATGGAGATGATGGCGGCTACAGACTTTCGTGGATTTTTGATCGGGCCCTTAGGGTTTACGTCCCGAGGGCATCTTATAGGCAGAAGGGGAGGCCGAGGGGGTGCCGGGAGCGGCCACACCACACCCTGGCACGAGCCAGGCTGGGCCGCGCGGCCAGGTGGTGTGGTGGCCCCCTTGCCCCTCTCCGTCTCGTATTCTAGCATCTGATGACTTTCGGAAAAATAGGCACTTTGGCTTTTGTCCCGTCCAATTCCGAGAATATTCATTTTCTGACTTTCCTGGAACCAAAAACAGCAGAAAACAGGCAGCTGGCACTGTGGCTCTTGTTAATAGGTTAGTTCAAGAAATCATATGAAAAGTACTCCAAAGTGTGGACAAAACACAAGAAAGTGGATAAAACCAAGCATGGAAAATCAAAAATTATAGATACATTTGCAATGTATCAAGCTTCACTCTGAGCAACCTGGGTATAGAGTCTTCTCTAGAACATCTAGAGATATACAACACACTTAGCATGTTGCCAACAGATGACTGGATTCCTACACCAACAACAGGGTTATTGCAGTACTTGTAGCAACAAATATTTAAGAGTTTGTCCCAATGGGAGATCGTTGAACGGAAACAACACGACCCCGCAACCACGTTGTCAATGCGGCCATGTTTCGCACCCAAACCGTGGTTTGGGATTAGCTTATTCTATATGTTACTAGAACAACAATAATTGAGAGAGGTTTAAAATATCTAATAACAAAGAACTTTTAACAAAAACAAAATAAACTAAGACGGAAAGTAAACAGGAATATGAACTAAATTAAAGAGATTGTAGTTGTAGGATTGAATGGAATGAGAGAGGGCTTCTAGGCTTAGGTCTCACTAGTACTAGATGGGAAAATATATGTGTGATCTATACGAGATTTCTCAGACAAATAAACGTTCCCCAATTGATTACCGGGCTGTCACACTGTGTGCACTATGCATGGTTCTCGCGCGTCACCGCAAGGCAAAAGGCACTTCTGGACCAAAGGATCACATAAACTCACCTTAGATCACAATAAATTCTAACTTAGCGCACTAAATCATACCTCAACCTAGAATTGAATCAATCACTCACACATGGATGAACAGCAAAACATATATAAATATATAATGATATCACAATTGTGTTCAATCTTACAATTACTAAACACAAGAGAGAGAGGGAGATGGAGATCGATGCGTGGTGGTGGCGATGTCTTCCTTCTCCTCCCCTTCTTCTTTCTTGGATGCCTTGTGGTGATAGTGTTGAGGGAGATCTAGATCTTGGAGGTGTGGTTGAGGCAGAGCTCCACCGCAATGGAGATCGGATGGGTGGCGGCGGCGGTAGAGCTCTGCCCCTGAAGGGCTATGGCTTGGTGGCTCTCTCTTGGATCCTCCCTCCTTTATATAGGCCTTGGGGTGCCCTAGGGTTCTCCCAATACCGTCATATGACTTAGGGAAGGTTCTGGAGCTTTTCTAGGGTCAAATCCTGTTGTTTGTGACCTTTGTGGCAACTACACGGGCGGAGCTATACGACCAAAATAATAGCTCCGGCCGTATAGTTGCTTGTTAAATTCTTTGCATGCTCTAGTATTTTGGCCGTCATTTCTTCATACAAACTCCGTTTTGGGTGTTCTCGGGCTCGTTGAGTTCGTATCATCGAGGGCTACAACCTTGTGGTCTTGGATATTTATTTTGAGAACTCGGAAAAAATCACTTTTCCAACCTCTCAAATGGCTAAGTCTAGTCCCTGCAGCTCCTCCATACTATGCTCTCTTTGTTCCTTTTGCCTTTGTTTTGTCCATAATCATCATCAACACCTATACACATGTCAAATACAAGGAAGATGGATAAAATTCTACCTAAACTACTAAATGTGCAAGGCTCATATTGAATTTAACAAAAACAAGTAATCATGCATATTAAGCATAGCAATCGTTAGATGGAGTATGATATGATAGGAAAATGACACAATTTACATTTCTGAAAAGTGTTGTATATCACAGCCATCAACTTCCCCAAGCTAGATATTGCTCGTCCTCGAGCAAAAGGGATCGATAACTTAATGGATGTGATCTTGCTTATCATTGGAAATCAATGCACCGTATCCTTATTTTTCCTGCAAGCTCAAAGAGAGAACATAATCATACAAGGCAATATAAGCTCGGTTATATTATTCCAAACCACTAGAGATTAGTCAAAAACTTCTATGCCCCATATCAAAGTTAAATCTAGCTTGCAAGTAAACTTGTGATCCTTCTATATGCACTTTATTGTATTTTTGTATTTTTATTTGTATAAGGCAAAGCTAAACACGGTTAGTTGTCAATCATAAATAGAAATAGAGTTTTCCAATGTTGCCCATTCATTCCATCTATTAAAGTCTCTCAAGTGCAAACTTCGATTGTTGAGATCATAGAAAATATATTTCTTAGTAACGAGACCATGCCAAAAGAGTAGTATATGTTCAATCGAGACTGTGCAGGCTAGGAAGGACACTCGTGACCATTACCAAGGTTTCCCTTTTTGGTATAATGATTTCTCATAATGGTCAGAGGAGTATTCCGACTTTTGCTTTGAATGTAGGCCCATGAGAATACCAATGCATACCCAAATATAGCATTTTTTGCTACATATGTTGGGCAACTCATAGCCAAACTCCAAGAGTTTCCTCTTTTTGGATTGTCCAAAGGCCAGCGGAGTTGTTAGCATCCCATGTTGTGCGACAGTGGTGCAAGACACTTATAAAGCAATATCTCACTTTGATTTCCAAGACAAAATTTTGGCATATCTAATCTCAAAACTTTGAAACACCATTTCTTATTTGCCAACTCACTCGGTAAGCATCTATTAAGACCATCATTTCTAGCACTATGGGGTCGTGCTACTCCATAACCATTCACTTAAGACAATTCTGAACAGTGTTAACTAGCAAGTTTCGAAGAACTTCTTTATTATATATATTATTTTTTTCAAAATGTCGAGAACATGGAAATGTATATTTAGAGGATCACAATATTTTTCACAAGCTAGATAAAAGTTGAACAAGGTGCATCAAAGCTATGGATTGTCTCCTATGGGGCCTAACATGAGCAAGTATATCCCTTATATAAATATGAACAAAATCTCACCTAAGCAAGCATTCAAAAAAAGCGGGATACATGATTTAATTAAACCTTCATCGAATACGAACATTGCACAAGACTCTACACATGCAGAAGTAACCTCCCCAAGCTTAGAACTTTGCAAGAACCAAACTTGAGTATATCACCAAAAGAAAAGAGAAAATACAGTTTACAAAAGAGAGAGTGATAAGTGGTTACCTCCCTAAGCTTAGTTGAAAACAAGGGGGACACACTTTACCGTTGAGGTACAAGTAACGTCTCTTTTGGTGGAAAAGGAACCTTTGCTTCAACATGTATTTCTTGATATGGCCCGGTATGCCTTCCTTGAGGACCTGCTTAAAAACTAAAAAGAAAACAAAATATTTTTGTGTTTTTGAAGACACGGGTTTAGCTCACAAGTGATAACAATACAAGTCCCACCGAGTCGGTTCATCAACCTAAGCACCACGCTTAAGTCAATAAACTAGTTCTAGAAGTGGCCTCTCCTAGATTGTGATGATGTGCAAGTGTAACAGAATACGAGACACGACTGTGCATCCCCTATGTTCTTATTTAAAAGAGGCTCGAGTTGGAAGGTTTTACCAGACACTGATTGTTGAAACGTTGAATTGAAGCAACCAAGTGGCTCATGCGAGTGTTTTCACGGTTGGCACTACCGTACATGTCGTCACACAAGGTTCAAGTCCCTGCAAAAATAACACATAAAATAAAATGCATCGGTTTTGTATACGAACATAGTTTGTTTACCCCACCGATAAAAAGGAAAATAAAAAGGAAACATGAACATCTATAGAGAATTACAGTCTCGAAAGTTTCTTAGGAGAAAGTATATCGGAATTTTGATACCAGGGTTACCTTCCCATAGCGATTTTGTGGTCGGACGCAACTATACGGGCGGAACTATACGGCCCGAACAATGTGTTCCCACCGTATAGTTGGCCTACTATCAAAATTTTAGGGTTTCCACCTGGCGGCGCAGCTATACGGCCGGAACAATTTGTTCCTGTCGTATAGTTGGTCATCAAACCCTCTATACCTGGAAAAGAAATTGTACAAGAGCATTGATTTCTATATGACCGAAACTATATGGTCAGAATTTTTATTCCCGCCGTATAGTTAGTCGTTAAACCATCAGTACTTATGAAAGAAAAATTGTCGATGGAAAAAAGTATACAGTCGGAACTATACGGCCAGAATTTTTATTCCCGCCATATAGTTGGTTGTTAAACTCTCTGTAGCCATCAAAAAAATTCCTTTTCTTCGTGAATTCTTTCTTAACCTAAAACTTAGCGAAACACCATGTTTTGATAGAAAAATGACAGATTAAATTTTCGACCAACATTTAGCATGTATAAAATGGGATTTAAGTACAACCGAGTTTATGCAACACATAGTAATAATACATTTTACCTTTTGAAATTTTCAACAGGATTACTCTCATAGCAAGACATGCGAAGAATAAAAGTGCCAATGCAACATGAATGCATCAAGACTCAAGACACAAAACTAAGAAAGACACCTAATGACTTCCGGGTTGCATCCCGGGAAGCGCTTTCTTATAAACAAGTAGCCAGGCTTTTATACTCCACATTTATTCAGCAATGGAGGCAACTATAGGAGTAGTTTTGCTTACCTCCAACGAGTGTCTGCAGAATTTTTATCATAGTTTGCTCTAAGACATACCGGCTTGCGGTGCATCAGTATGTTGTAGGTGTTGTCATTGCCGCGTGAGGATGGATGCACCAAGCGCGGTAAATATGTATTCTTTCCTTCCTACATAGAGAGTGTTAAAGATTTATTATCAAACATTGAATCTTTACCTTGATTACTATCTTGAGGGTGCAGCTCATAATGTCCTTTTGGATCCAGTAGCTTGGTCTTTTCCACCGGACTTTCATGCACCTCATTAGTAAAACAAAACTCATAGCAAACAAATAGATATGGAGGCACATACGGTTTCGTCTTTGGCTTATCATAATTGATTTTCCCGAAAAGAGTATTTAAACAGATACTACTAAAATCATCAAAAACTTCTTCAGGGCAATTATCAGGGATTCTAGAATAATTTTAAGTCCTCATCATCACTAAAGTCGGAAGAATAATAAGGATCGGGAATAGGTGGGGGATCAGGTTTGAGAGCGTTGATACATTGCAAATGTATCTATAATTTTTGATGTTCCATGCTTGGTTTTATCTACTTTCTTGTGTTTTGTCCACACTTTGGAGTACTTTTCATATGATTTCTTGGACTAACCTATTAACAAGAGCCACAGTGCCAGTTGCCTGTTTTCTGCTGTTTTTGGTTCCAGGAAAGTCAGAAAATGAATATTCTCGGAATTGGACCGGACAAAAGCCAAAGTCGATATTTTACCGGAAGACGAGACGGAGCCAGAAGACGAGACGGAGAGGGGCCACACGGTGGCCACACCATGTGGTGGCGCGGGCTAGCCCTGGCCACGCCACCAGGTGGTGTGGGCCCCCTGGCCGCCCATCGACCTTGCCTCTTCGCCTATAAGATGCCTCCCGATGCAAAAACCCTAAATCACCCGATCAAAAATCCACGAAAGAGTCTGTAGCCGCCGTCATCTCCATCCTTAGATCGGGAGGGATCTGAAGCTCTTCCCGGCACCCTGCCGGAGAGGGGAATTCACCCTGGAGGCCTTCTTCATCACCATGCAAGCCTTCGGTGTGATGCGTGAGTAGTTCATCCTTGGACTACAGATCCATGTAGTAGCTTGATGGCTGGTTCTCCTCCTTTGTGCTTTCATGTTTAGATCTTGTGAGCTCCGTTCATGATCAAGATCATCTACTTGTAATTCTGCATGTTGTGTTTGCGGGGATCCAATGGATATTGATATTCTATTTCAGATTGAATATTGATTCTATCATGTCTTTGTTATTTGTGATCTTGCATGCTTTCCGTTCTTAGTAGCTATCTTGGCCAAGTAGATGCTAGCAACTCCAAGAGTTAGTATTTATGCTCGATAGTGGGTTCATGCCTCTGGTAATCTGGGGAAGTGACAGAAATCTCTAAGGTACTAGATGTGTTGTTGCTACTAGGGAGAAAACAACAATCCTTTGTTCATAAAACAATCGTATTGTTTACTTTACATGCAATTCGTAAAGCAATAATCTGTTGCTTGCAACTTAATACTGGAGGGGGTTCGGATGATAACTGGAAGGTGGATTATTAGTCATAGATGCAGTTGGATGACAGTCTATGTATAATATTTTAATGCCCAATCAAGTTCCAAAGGAGTCAAGATGATTAGTATATGCATGTATTGCTTTCTCGATGTTTGTCAATTGCCCCACTGTAATTTGTTCACCCAGCATGTTATCTATCTAAGGAGAGCCACCTCTAGTGAACTATGGATCCCGGTCCTTTTCTTTACATACAATCTATAAACTGTTTACTGCTTTGTGTGTACTTTATGCAAACTATTACTTCCTTCCATTCGATACATTTAATCCTTTGTTTTCGGCAAAACACGGTGAGATTGACAACCTCATCACAAGTTGGGGATAGAGTTCTGTGGTTGTGTTGTGCAGGTCTCCACGTTGCTACTAGCACCGGTAGTGCACCCTGCCAAGTTTCTTCTTGATGCTTCCCCAATACTCTTCATGAAGCCGTTTCACTTCATCTACAAATATCAGATGTGTGGGATATTCAACACGAGGCTTCTTATTTTTATTTTTCCTGGTTTTATGCTTCATGGATTTACCCTTCTTTCCTGCTTCAATGATGCAACAAGTGGAAGATATGGGAGTAATAGTAGAGGGTTGTTCTCCATCATTAGTAGCAGCAATTCTTATATGATTAAAATAATCATCTATGAAAGGCATTGCTTTAGAAATAACATCTCTAACTAACGTATCATCATAAGGAATTTTTCCTCTTCTATATTCATCTTTAAGAAACTCATTGACCAAGTTCTCTAGATCAGTAGGGAGAGGTTTTTCTTCATTCACAATTTCACATTTCCATTGATGAAAATTATTATGTATATCTCTTAAGAGTTGCCAAGCTTCTTCCAAAGTTTTTCCAAGGAATGCACCATCACACATCATATCTAGCTTATCCTTAGAAGAGTGATTTAAGCCTCCATAAAAGTTATTCAACAATAACCAATCAGGTAAATTATGATGTGGACAATCATGCATTAATTTTGACATCCTACTATAAGCTTGTATTAAATCCTCATTGTTGCTCTGCTTGAAACTCAGGATATGAAGCCTACGCTCATAAGTTTGCTTTTGTGAGAAATACTTACCCAGAAAAGCTTTGGAGATACCTTTCCATGAATGGAAGTGTCCCGCGGGATACGATTTTAGCCAATCTTTAGCTTTTCCTTTCTGCGAGAACCAGAACAGATATATCTTCAGCTTATCATTTGTCCATCCATTTGCCTTCACCATAGAACACAATGAAGTAAATTTGTCAATATGCTCATATGGATCATTGTCCAAATCTCCTGCAAAAGCTATTTTTGTGATCATATTTATCCACATAGGATTAATCTCATATCCATCCACATCAATAGTGGGATGTACAATAAGAGCATGTAAATGATCAACACTCAGAGCACCATACTCCTCAAGACTTTTACTTTCCATAGTTCCTATGTTTTTAATTTCCTATAAGTAAAATAAATAACAAGACTACTAACAAAAGGTAAACTAATTTTTTTGTTCTTTTCAAATAATCAGAAGCAAAAAGATAAATAGTAACAATCGGAAATAAACTATGTGTGAGTGGGAAGGTAATAATCGGACGTAGATCTCCCCGGCAATGGCGCTAATTTGATGACTAGATTCCTGCACCAACAATAGGGTTATTGCAGTAGTCGTAGTAGCAAATATTTAAGAGTTTGTCCCGATGGGAGATCATCGAACGAAAACAACACGACCCCGCAGCCAGTTATCAATGCGGCCACGTTTCGCACCCAAACCGTGGTTTGGAAATAGCCTATTATATAAGTTACTAGAACAGCGATAATTGAGAGAGGTTTAAAATATCTAATAACAAAGAACTTTCAACAAGAACAAAATAAACTAAGACGGAAAGTAAACAGGAATATGAATGAATTAAAGAGATTATAGTTGTAGGATTGAATGGAATGAGAGAGGGATTCTAGGCTTAGGTCTCACTAGTACTAGATGGGCAAATATATGTGTGATCTATAAGAGATTTCTCAGACAAATAAATGTTTCCCAATTGATTACCGAGTTGTCACACTATGTGCACTATGCATGGTTCTCGCGCGTCACCGCAAGGCAAAAGACACTTCCAGACCAAAGGATCACATAAACCCATCTTAGATCACAACAAATTCTAACTTAGCGTACTAGATCATACCTCAATCTAGAATTGAATCAATCACTCACACATGGATGAACAACAAAACATATATAATATATAATGATATTACAACCATGCTCAATCTTACAATTACTGAACACAAGAGAGAGAGAGGGAGATGGATATTGATGGATGGTGGTGGTGATGTCTTCCTTCTCCTCCCCTTCTTCTTGCTTGGATGTCTTGCTGGTGATGGTGTTGAGGGAGATCTAGATCTTGGAGGTGTGGTTGAGGCAGAGCTCCGCTGCAATGTAGATCGGATGGGTGGCGGTGGCAGAGCTCCGCCCCTGAAGGGCTATGGCTTGGTGGCTCTCTCTTGGGTCCTCCCTCCTTTATATAGGCCTTGGGGATGCCCTAGGGTTCCCCCAATACCATCATATGACTAAGGTTCTGGAGCTTTTCTAGGGTCAAATCCCGTCGTTTGCGACCTTTTTGGCAACTATACGGACGGAGCTATACGACCAAAATGATAGCTCCGGCCGTATAGTTGCTTGTTAAATCCTCTGCATACTTTAGTATTTTGGCTGCCATTTCTTCATACGAGCTCGATTTTGGGTATTCTTGGGCTCGTTGAGCTTGTATCGTCGAGGGATAAAACCCTGTGGTCTTGGATCTTTATTTTGAGAAGTTGGAAAAATCACTTTTCCAACCTCTCAAATGGCTAAGTCTGGTCCCTGCAGCTCCTCCATACTATTCTTTCTTTGTTCCTTTTGCCTTTGTTTTGTCCATAATCATCATCAACACATACACACATGTCAAAGACAAGGAAGAGGGATAAAATTCTACCTAAAGTACTAAATATACAAGGCTCATATTGAATTTAACAAAAACAAGTAATCATGCATATTAAGCATAGCAATAGTTAGATGGAGCATGATATGATAGACAAATGACACAATTTATATTGCTAAAAAGTGTTGTATATCATAGCCATCACCAACCGGCAACAACAACAACAACCACTTGAGAGAAAGATTACAACAAAGTAGAGTATCTTAGTTTTTGTCCTCTTCGGTAATCAGCAAAATACTCTTAAACTGGGTAGACAAGATGACATACGAGTACCCAATATACTCACCAAAATTCAGGTCAATCGGATACTGTTTGCCTGCCCAAACTGTCCGTCTACCAAAACTGCTATGTGCTGAAACTTCAGTAGTCCGAACTGAATAAACCGCTTCCAAATCTGAAGCTACCCTGACCCAAAACTCAAACCAACTAACCAAATCAAAGTACTCAAAGCAAGGAACGAGCTCACCAAGTTTGGAGCCAATCCAAGCACCTTTGATTCTCTAAACACTAGCTTGAAAATAGACCAGTCAGATCTCAGAAATCTGGACAGAAATCACCTCTCTTTCTTCTTCCTCTCTTCTCACTAGGTTGTGGTGTTCTTGTGTGTTCTCTCACCCTCTCTCAGCAGCCATGATGGCTTGCTTGCTCAGCTCTCACACTCACTGATTAAGTCACACAGCCACCAAGGGTGGCTAGGGTTTTATTTTCTACTCTCTCAAGGAGCACCTCAGTCGTTGGATATGACCATCGATCAACGGTTGAAACGTGTTGGACTTTCACGGGTATATGTTGGGCTGCCAACACACCTCCGTGTGGAGGGACATTGCCCAACAAACTCCCCCTCCCGACATCATGGAGGGTCTCACTGCCACCCGGCAGTCATGCCGGTGAGCCGACGGCATACCTCAAGCTTTCCTCTTGTCACCACCTTGGTCAACATATCGGCCCCATTGTCATCTGTGTGCACCTTCTCAATTTGCATTTGCTTGGAATTCAACACATCTTGAATCCAGTGATAGCTCACATCAATGTGCTTCGACCTTGAATGAAACTTGCATTCTTACTCAGGTGAATGGCACTTTGGTTGTCACAAAACAGCACATACTTGTCTTGCTCAAAACCAAGCTCACAAGCCAATCGTTTTAGCCCCAATAGCTCCTTGCTTGCCTTAGTTACTGCGATGAACCCAGCCTCAGTTGTGTTCAGCGCCACACACTTTTGCAACCTACTTTGGTATTCCACTGCTCCCCCTGAATGGGTAATCAAATAACCTGAAGTAGACTTCCTTCCATCGACATCTCCAGCCAAGGCTGAATCTGAATATGCAATCAGCTTGGACTCACTACCACCAAAGCAAAGCTTCATATTAGTGCTGCCCCGGAGATACCTCAAAATCCACTTCATGGCTTCCCAATGTGGTTTTCCTGGATTGGACATAAATCTGCTCACAGTACTAACTGCTTGAGCAATGTCAGGCCGTGTGCACACCATAGCATACATCAAACTCCCAACCGCTGAAGCATAAGGAACTTTCTGCATTTTTCTTTTCCATCTCTTCATTGGTGGGACATTGCTTTTTACTCAACTTGAAATGAGTTGCGAGTGGACAACTCATTTCCTTTGCCTTGTCCATCTTGAACTTGCCAATATATTTCTCTTGAGACAAGTACAACTTGTTGGATTTTCCATCTCCCTGAATTCTCATGCCGAGAATACACTTTGTTGGACCCAAGTCTTTCATGGCAAAACTTTTGCTCAACTCTTTCTTTAGCCTAGAAATTCTTGAGGCATTCTTGCCAACAATCAAGATATCATCCACAAAGAGCAACAACATGATAAAATCAGCACCTGAGAATCTCTGGATGAATACACAATGGTCTGAGCTTTTGGGTTCGCAGCATAGAAAACAAAAAAATTCCTATGATGAGAACTATACGCCAAGATCTATCTACTAGATACAAGCAACGGGTGGATATACATCCATAGAGAACTTACCCTCGAAGACAACAAAGATTTGTTAACGAGATGGAACTCGTGGATGATGTAGTCGTACACTTGCTGATCTCAAGATCATGATGAAGTCCAGCAGGTCCGTCTCCAGGACGTCCATCAGATCCAGCTCCAGCAAGTCCAGCACCACCAAGTCCAGCACCGCAAATCAGTAGTGCATCCGTGATCGCACACACGTCCGGTACCCCAAAAACCTCCATCCCTCGCTCCAGCAAAGCAGTGGAAGCAACAAATCCTTTCCAGATAAAGCCACCGGGAACATGTATCTCGCTAATCCGAGACCATGGGGAATAATACTAGAGGGGGAGAGAGATCCTTCACGAGGAGGTGTGTGTAAGAAAAGGTGTGAGGGGGGCCTTTTATAGGAGGAGGGGGGTACCCCTCCCTATGTCCAGCGCCCCAAGGGGTGACCCCTCACCTCCTCATTCATGTGGTGGTAACTCCCTCCACATAAATTTTCCCCTTCACATTCTCTTTTAAAGTCTCCACTTTAAATGCATTAAATTTCTCCAAATTTAATGCTATCTCATTTAATAAAACTCTTTTATTAATTTTATTCAGAATTTTGTTAAATACTTTAATTAACAAACATTCACATAAAACCCCCTGCAACATTTCAATATTACATGCAGAACCAATTTCAGTAATTTCACCCGAAACAGTTTCGGTGTCTATTGAAATAATTCCACCATTTTCTTAAATCTTTATTTGAAACATATTTGCTCCAAATGGTGTCGGTATCCCTTAAGTGTGTCACCCTACGGTTCGCGAATAATGCAGACATGATCGAGACCCCTCTCAGATCAATAATCAGAAGCGGGACCTGGAGATCCATACTGACTCCTACACATTCAACGATGACTTCTGTGATCGTGAGAACCTTTAACGCTAGTAACTAAATCCCTTTGTCTCATGATATAATACATGTCCAAGATTTGATCATCAGTATCCAAATACCTAGTTTGATCTCGTTACCGACATGCACTCTTTTCTTGTTCACGTGATATAACATTCTAGTGATCACATCACTTGCCTGCAAGCTATGTTAATGTGATATCACCGAGAGGGCCTAGAGTATATCTATCCGTCATCGGGATGGACAAATCCCACTCTTAATCCATGAGCCTCAACATAACACCTTTGTAGCACTAAACCCACCTTTATAGTCACCCTGTTCCGGTGTGACGTTTGATGTTATCAAGGTACTCTTCCGGTGTTAGCAATTAACATGATCTCATGGTCTAAGGACTAAGATTACTTCATATGATGTTATAGATCATAATGCTATACTTCGGATGAATGTTCATCACATCATTCTACCAATGTTGTGACCTCGTTATTAACAACATCCAATGTCCATGATCAGGAAACCTTGATCATCTTGTTAATCAACGAGCTAGTTTATATGAGAGGCATTACTAGGAACTTTGTATTTTGTTTATTAAACACACATGTATTAACGTTTCCAATTAATACAATTATAGCATGCAAAATAAACATTTATCATAAACATGGAATAATATAATAACCACTTTATTATTGCCTCTCAGGCATATTCCCTTCAGTCTCCCACTTGCACTAGAGTCAATAATATAATTTGAAAAACTTTGCGTATTGAACACCTATGGCTTTCTGGTGTTGCATATACGTGATTGCTAGTGGTTAACATAATCTCCGGATCTGACAGTTTCAGGTCCGTGTGTATTTGCATGTCTTTGCGTCTCTACACATCACTCATTCTCAAATGAGATGGCATTGTATAAATTTGGTCCTTTGGTGAGACCTTTTAGTTTGTTCGGGTTAAAATATGTTGATATTATTGTCATGCAATATATCTTCATAGTATTAGCCCACTTTGAACCACACCTAGTTTGATAACAAACTTCTTAACACAAATGCCCTCCTTTGCTGCAACTATAGCAGTCATATATTTAGCCTTTTGTTGTAGTATCCGTCACAATGTTTCAACTTTGGAACTTATCCAAATCCATCATGGAGCATCCTTTCCATTACATTGTGCCACCCATAGTCTAAATTGAGATAAATTTAATTTGTATCTTGTGACAAAACTAGTATCAATGTAACACTTTACAATGAACTACCTTTAACTATTTATCACTTATACATGATATATTCTTAGTTCTTCCAAAGCTCATAAGAATATCTTTACTATTGTCCAATGATCATATTATGAATCATTCTGGTATGTGCTCATAACATTTAGAGCATAGGACATTCTGGATATATACATATCATGGTATAATCGATCGAAATCTTCATGTGATTTTACTCACCAAGTGTTGAAACACTTGAATCTTGATACAATCCTTTCCATGCAGCAAGAACCTTTCTTGTTGTTTCCATATTGAACCCTTTCAATATCTCATATATGTATGTCTGGCACAACCATATTAGCGTCTCAATCTATCCATATAGATATTGATGCCAAATATTCCAGTTTTGCCCAAGTCTTTCATCGAAATCTTATTTTAATGAAATTCTTAACTTGTGTCAATACAAGATACATCATTTCCAATCAACAATATGTTCTCTACATAATGTATTAGAAATATGTCTCAGCGCTCCCACTTAATTTCTTGCAAATGTAAGCATCTTCATCATCTCCGATGAATTTAAACTCTTTTAACAGTTTCATCATGGTGAAGATTCCAACTCCGCTATGCTTACTTCAACTATTGAAGTTCGCATGCCCTTTTAGCACCCTTTGAATTAACAAAACCCTTCAGACCATGTCATGTACACGTCCTAGGTAACCGTTCTATTAGAAGAACCTTGTTTTGTTTATTCAACTACCATATACCAAATTATATGTAGTGGTTGCCACATTAATCCGTCAAGACTAAATATCGCTATGAAAGATCAAATCTTGTCATAGTCAACTCCTTGAACATTGTCGTAAACTTATTTCTGACATGTCGACTATTTCATAGATGTTAAACATCCATGTCTATTTCTTTATAGATCCAAACAGGACCGATAGGCTTCACGCCTTTTCGGAGGGTCTTCCAAGTTCAGAAACTTGATTTCTCGTGTATGGATACTATCACGGATTCTATGACTTCTAGTAATTTTATGGAGTCAGGGCCCATCATCGCTTCTTTGCATGTAGCCGGTTCATCATTGTCAAAACAATAACGACTTGCTTATCAAATCACACTATTTGATTCTTACCGACCCACACGGTTCAATAGGAACTCTAATCTCCGAGATCACAACCTTTGTAATCACGGGAGCCATGAGCATTCGGGCCGCCACCGGGACAGTTTCCGGCGCTGCGCTACTTAGCACATATAGATAAGGTTCAACAACCTTATCAAGGTTCTATTGTCCTCCCACTTAACTTTTCGTGAAAAATTCCTTCTCAAGAAACTTGACGTTCCAAGTAACAAACTCTTTTGTCCTCGGTGTTATGGAGAAATTCCCAACAAATTCTTTGGGATAACTTACAAAGACGTGCTTATCCGACTTTGGTTGTAAACATTTTACTTATGCATAGCATACCAAAATTTAAGAAAAGACAATTTGGGTTTTATCCCAAACCATAACTTATATGGTGTCATTTCAATGGATCACGATGGTGCTCTTTTCAGTGTAAAAGCGGTAGTCTCTAAATCTTCAATCCTTAAAACATAATGGCAGTTTTATAAATGGCACCTTTGATCTAACCATGTCAAACATGGTTTGATTTCAACTCTCGAATATGCCATACTCCTATGGTTTATCGGGAAACACAAATCATGGAACAATTCCTCAAATCTTAGGTGTTTTGCTAAACATGTAACTCAAATATCTTCCTTTATGATCGAATCATAAATTCTTTATTTTCTTGTTACAATGATTTTCCACTTCATCTTGAAAGTCTTTGAACAATTTTCAAATGTTTCATACTTTTTCCTTATTAAGTAAATATATATAGATATATTCACTCAAATTTCTGGAGAAAACATATGAAGCAAAAAAGATGATGGGTTCGTAGCATGGAAAACAAAAAATTTCTACCACAAGAACGAACAAAACCCAGATCTAATCTAGATAAAAGCCAAGATCTAATCTATTAGACATGAGCAACGAGATAGATCGGTACTAACCCTCGTAGAACTGAAAGCGTTACGAGATTAGATCTCATGGATGATGTAGTCGATCACTTGCCGATCTCAAGATCGTGTGGACGATCCTTTCGGCGCCGCGTTCCGGCAGCGCTTCTGCAGACGGTCACACGTGCGGAGTCGAAGCATACCTTCCTCTCCCCGTTCCAGCGAGCAGTGGAGGTAGTAGATCTTCTCTATGGAATCCCAGCAGCACGACGGTGTGGTGGTGGTGATGGAGTAGAGATTTCTGCAGGGCTTCGCCTAAGCCGGTGCAGAAGAAAGGTGCAGGAGAGAGGCGGCTGAGATTGGTTGTTATGAGAGGAGGGTCAAGAGGGGGCGCCCCTCCCTTCTATTTAAAGGAGGGAGGCGCGCCTGGGGAGGGGGAGTCCTAGTAGGACTCCCCTCCTCCTTGGGCCGGCGGGTTGGGGGGAGGAGTCCTCCTCCCCCACGAATCCGTGTATTTCCCCACTTGGACTCCCTTGATCCCTTTCTTGGTTTTCAAGTAAACTCCAAGAAATCCTCTAGAACCTTCCAGAACATTCCGAAACCTTCTAGAATCTCCATACAAACACTCCGGAACATTTCCCAACTTATAAAATGATCCCCAATATATGAATCTTATTCTTCGGACCATTCCGGATCTCCTCGTGATGTCCCGGATCCATTCCGAGACTCCGAACAACATTCGGTCTCCAACGCAAATTCCATATCTACTTAAAACAACTTCGAACCTTAAGTGTGTCACCCTATGGTTCGTGAATATGCAGACATGATGAAGACACCTCTCCGATCAATAACCATCAGCGGGATCTGGAGATCCATAACGGCTCCCACATACTCAACGATGACTTTGTGATTGATAGAACCATTTAACATACGAAACCAATTCCCTTTGTCACGTGATATTCTACTTATCCGAGGTTTGATCGTCGGTATCTCCATACCTAGTTCTACCTCGTTACTGATAAGTACTCTTTACTCGTTCCGTGTTATGTCATCCCTTGTGACCTAGTCACATGCTTGCAAGCTAACTAGATGACATTCTACCGAGAGGGCCCAGAGCATATGTATCTGTCATATGGATGGACAAATCCCAATCTTGGTCCATGCGCTTCAACACATACTTTCAGAATACCCAATGACACCTTTATAACCACCCAGTTACGAAGCGGTGTTTGATGTCATCAAAGTACCCATCCGGTGATGGTGATTAACATAACCTCATGGTCGAAGGATTAGGTTACTATGCATTTGAAAGCTTACAACAATACGAACTTAATGACTTGATCTTATGCTACGCTTACTATGGGTGTGTGTCCATCACATCATTCTCCTAATGATATGATCTTGTTATTAACGACATCCAATGTCCATGATCAGGAAACCATGATCATCTATTAATCAACAAGCTAGTTTAACAAGAGGCTTACTAGGGACTCTTTTATGTTTACAAAACACACAAGTATTAATGTTTCCGGTTAATACAATTATAGCATGGGATGTAAACATTTATCATAAACATAAAGATATAATAATAACCACTTTATTATTGCCTCTTGGGCATATCTCCAACAAAAGATCCATCGCATATGGCTACACATAATGGACTATATACATCAACATGCATAATATCCAATAAGTTAGTCATCCATTCCTCTTTGGCCTATGGACGGAGTTTCAATTATCTTGAGGAAAGTCTCACAAGCGTCAATAGATCAAAATCAAACCACTCCAAAAAATCCATCAACATGGAGTTTCTTCATGTTTTCTTTCCAATATAATTTAAACAGTGATGTCACTTCATAAGTGATCTTTCAATCATTTGTCTTGCGACATTTTAGCAATAGTGTTTATGGATGTGATTTCTCCCACTAGACTTGTAAAAGTTCATCCATCCTTTATGGAATACGGTAATTATTTGAACAACCATTGTTCTCATAATACCGGAACAAAATAACAATTATTAAAACAAATCTTGAAGGCGCAGTTTGACGACAATGAAAACACAATAACACCTTATTTGTTTTCGATGAACATCATCACTTATTCTCTTGCTAGTTACTTAGGCCATTGCAGTTCATGAATTGTGTTGTTCTGTATGACACTTCACACCGACCAATTCGGTATCCAATACCGGTATCCAATACCTAAGAACCACATTGTTTAACAAGCAAGGAATACAGCCATAACATGTATATCTTCTATATACCTAAGTTGGACAACTCCAACCTTTTCCTTTCTGCCAAATATTTTATAGATTCTCTTTCAGCAAATCCTTTTCTCTTAAAAGAATCTATCAACATCAATAGTGTTGTCATTCACATGACACATAGTACAAAGTGTATATAGTCAAATACTAATACCTTTGGACTTGCACTTTGAAGTGGATTACCATCATCAAATGTTTGGTGTTCTTTCAAAAATCCATTTTTTTAGTAATCTATTAGTGTAGCAAACATTTTACTTACATCTTCTATTCATCCTTATCATGACAACTTTCATGATCAAGCTACTATAGCCTGTAAGGAAGAATCGCGAGTATAATGTTAGTTCCCAAAACCTTTTTGGGAGATCCGGATGCTTAGCATCTCCATCCTTCACAAATTCTCATACAATATGAGAACATGTATTTTGCTAAATTATACTCTATCATAATGCAACCAAAAACATTGTTTCAGATATCACAATATCTTCCACACATGATGGTTTCTGAAACAATTACTTCAGCTCCTAGATAACCTCAATATTAAAACAACTTTTGAATATCAAGAATCATGGAGGCAAGCATGATACTTAAGATACTAACATTGGAATTCTTACTCTTGATTTAATACTACTTATTAAACTTCACGGGGTAAATAGAGTTTGCTGAAAGTTTGCAATATGACTTCTCAACTTTCAATTGACATTCAAAACAATACGATACCATTTTGTAAAGTAAATATCCATAATTCTATAGTTCTATTATCTCAATTAAAACTAAGCGTAAGGTAGTAAACAGATGCCAATGACTATAAAAAATTATGCAAATTCACTTTGATTTAGTTTATGACAAAATATGAGTTCGACTAATCCAAATTAGAAATGAACTCCCACTCAAAAACGACATCCTCCTGCCTTTTTGGTGATTACATAAACCAAATCCACTACACCAAGTCCAATCATCATGTGAGTCGGTGTAGATTCAAAGGCGAGCATCTATATGGGCATCATATCAACTATATGACTCATGCTTAACCTTTCGGTCCGTGTTCCAAGGCCATGTCTGTACATGCTAGGCTCGCCAAGTAAGAACCTTAGTACTCGCGTGTGTAAAACTGTCTTACACCCGTTGTATGAAAGCGTAGAGTCGAGCACACCCGATCATCACGTGATGTCTCGAAACACGATCCATAGAACGGTGCATACTTAAGGAAGAACACATTTTTTATCTTGATATCTAAATGAGGGATCATCTTAAAATGCTACTAAAACGCCAAACTAGCAATATAAGATGCAAACATCTAATGTGTAAAGTGAGATGATATGGTCCATGCATTTGATCTCTATCATATGCATCATGGTATGATCTCTATCATTCCTTTGTGTGTAAGGCCAAGGTCTATGGAACTTACACGTTAGGTGTGTTGTAAGAGTATCAACTATACATCAACTTACAACATTACCATATCATGACACTAGCCTAGCAACGATCTAAACTAGACGCCTCTAATTTATCCATTGCAAGTTTTACGTGGCTTAGGGCTTTCGGCAATAGAACCGGTCTTACCTACGAACATGGAACCACAACGAGGATAACCAAGTTATTAGCAACTTGTTGTAAATCAGATATTGACTATAGTAGGAGAGACAGACACCCGCCAGCCACTTATGCAAAACTAGTTGCATGTCAGTCGTGGAACGGGTCTCATGTGCGATGACATGTAAGGTTGGTCCGGGCCGCTTCATCCCATTATGCCACCAATATCCAAAATATATGAAAGATGCAATAACATGATCATCATCGCCCACATATAAACATATGTGTACTACCCGTGCAAAGCACCAACGCATAGATCAGGCTCTAATACCACTGTTGGGTTCGCATCATAGAAAACAAAAAAAATCCTATGATGAGAACTATACGCCAAGATCTATCTACTAGATACAAGCAACGGGTGGATATACATCCATAGAGAACTTACCATCGAAGACAGCAAAGCTTTGTTAACGAGATGGAACTCGTGGATGATGTAGTCGTACACTTGCCGATCCCAAGATCGTGATGAAGTCTAGCAGGTCCGGCTCCAGCACGTCCATCAGATCCAGCTCCAGCAAGTCCAGCACCACCAAGTCCAGCACTGCAAAGTAGCGGTGCATCCGTGATTGCACACACGTCCGGTACCCCGACAACCTCCGTCTCTTGCTCTAGCAAAGCAGCAGAAGCAACGACTCCTTTCCAGATAAATCCACCGGGAACATGTATCTCGCTAATCCGAGACCATGGGGGAATAATACTAGAGGGGGAGAGAGATCCTTCACGGGGAGGTGTGTGTAAGAAGGGGTGTGAGGGGGGAATTTTATAGGAGGAGGGGGGTACCACTCCCCATGGCCGGCGCCCCAAGGGCTAACCCCTCACCTCCTCATTCATGTGGTGGTAACTCCCTCCACATAAATTTGCCCCTTCACATTCTCTTTTAAAGTCTCCACTTTAAATGCATTAAATTTCTCCAAATTTTATGCTCTCTCATTTAATAAAACTCTTTTATTAATTTTATTCAGAATTTTGTTAATTACTTTAATTAACAAACATTCACATAAAAACCCCTGCAACATTTCAATATTACATGCAGAACCAATTCAGCAATTTCACCCGAAACAGTTTTGGTGTCTATTGAAATAATTCCAGCGCTTTCTTAAATCTTTATCTGAAACATATTTGCTCCAAATGGTGTCGGTATCCCTTAAGTGTGTCACCCTACGGTTCGCGAATAATGCAGACATGATCGAGACCCCTCTCAGATCAATAATCAGAAGCGGGACCTGGAGATCCATACTGACTCCTACACATTCAACATTGACTTCTGTGATCGTGAGAACCTTTAATGCTAGTAACTAAATCCCTTTGTCTCATGATATAATACATGTTTGAGATTCGATCATCGGTATCCAAATACCTAGTTTGATCTCGTTACCGACATGCACTCTTTTCTCATTCCCGTGATATAACATTCTAGTGATCACATCACTTGCTTGCAAGCTATCTTAATGTGATATCACCGAGAGGGCCCAGAGTATATCTATCCGTCATCGGGATGGACAAATTCCATTCTTGATCCATGATCCTCAACATAACACCTTTGTAGCACTGAACCCACCTTTATAGTCACCCTATTATGGTGTGATGTTTGATGTTATCAAGATACTCTTCCGGTGTTAGCAATTAACATGATCTCATGGTCTAAGGACTAAGATTACTTCGTATGATGTTATAGCAATATAAACATAATGACTTTGATCGTAATGCTATACTTCAGATGAATGTTCATCACATCATTCTACCAATGTTGTGACCTTGTTATTAACAACATCCAATGTCCATGATCAGGAAACCTTGATCATCTTGTTAATCAACGAGCTAGTTTATATGAGAGGCATTACTAGGAACTTTGTATTTTGTTTATTAAACACACATGTATTAATGTTTCCAATTAATACAATTATAGCATGCAAAATAAACATTTATCATAAACATGGAATAAGGTAAAAACCACTTTATTATTGCCTCTCGGGCATATTCCCTTCATGAGCTACACCTCTTGTAGCCTTGCTCCCCCATGACAGATTCAAATTTCATGTACCATTGTCTTGGTGCTTGTTTCAGGCCATAGAGACTTTTCTTCAATTTGCACACATAGTCTTCTTTGCCTTTAACAAGAAACCCCTCAGGCTGCTCCATGTAGATTTCTTCTTCCAACTCTCCATGAAGGAAAGCTGTGTTCACATCCATTTGCTCAATCTCCAAGTTGAGATTTGCTGCCATGCCAAGGATCATTCAGATTGATGTCATCTTCACCACCGGAGAAAATATTTCATCAAAGTCAATACCTTTTATCTGGCTGAATCCTTTTATAACTAGCCTAGCCTTGTACCTTGGATGTGACGTGTTCTCTTCTTCCTTGATTCTATAGACCCACTTGTTCTTTAGAACTTTCTTGCCCTTGGGCAACTTCACCAGCTCATAAGTATGATTCTTATGCAAGGAATCCATCTCTTCTCGCATAGCCTTATTCCACTCATTTTTGTTCTCATATTTCATAGCATCTAGAAAGCATTCAGGTTCTGAACCATCAGACAATAACACCACATATTGGTCTGAATCGTACCTAGTGAAAGGAGCATGGCCTCGGGTGGACCATATGAGTGGAGCAGCTAGTGGACTATTTGGTTCAGGTGCTTGCTGATCATGATTATCTTCTTCGGCATCATACTCTTGTTGTTGGGGAGCATCCTCACATGTACCACTATGTGCATCACCTTACACATCTTTTGCATCATCATCTTCAGCTTCTTCTTCAGCTGAATCTATAGGAACTGGGTCAGAATCAGATTTGTCTCACTACTGATTTCAAGGAGGAACATGTATCGGAACTTGCTCCGGAACCTGCACCTTTGTCTTCACAATATCCTCAATTTTTTGGTCTTCAACGAACACAACATCACGGCTCTCACAACCTTTCTTGCTATTGGATCATACAACTTATAGCTGAACTGATCATCTCCATAGCCAAGAAATATACACTGTCATGTCTTTGAATCAAGATTTAACCTTTCATCTTGAGGGATATGAACAAAGGCCTTGCACCCAAAAACCTTCAGGTGCTCATACGAGACGTCCTTGTTGTTGGGTCGCAGCATAGAAAACAAAAAATTCCTACGATGAGAACTATACGCCAAGATCTATCTACTAGATACAGAGCAACGGGTGGACATACATCCATGGAGAACTTACCCTCGAAGACAACGAGTTTTGTTAACGAGTAGGAACTTGTGGTTGATGTAGTCATACGCTTGCTGATCTCAAGATCGTGTGGAAGTCCAAGCGCCGCAAATCAGCAGTGCATCCGTCCTCGCACACACGTTCAAGCCACCGGAAAACCTCCACCTCCTCGCTCCAGCGAATCAGCGGAAGCAGCAACTCCTTCCAGACGCAAGGCCACCGGGAACATGTATCTCTCTAATCCGAGACCATGGGGGAATATCTAGAGGGGGAGAGAGATCCTTCACGAGGAGGTGTGGTTAGTGAGAGGGGAGAGGGGGGCTTTATATAGGAGGGAGGGAGACCCCTCCCCGCCCATAGCCGGCGCATGAGGGGGGGGGACTCCTCACCTCCTTCATTCATGTGGTGAACCTCCACTCACATAAACATGGCCTCCACCCAAAATCCCACCCACATGTATTTAATTTCCACCAAATTAAATGCAACTCTCAATTAATAAAACTCTTTTATTTATTTTATTCAGAATTTTGTTAATTACTTTAATTAACAAACATTCACATAAAACCCCTTGCAACATTTCAATATCACATGCAGAACCACTTTCTGCAATTTCACCCAAAACAATTCCGGTTTCTATCGAAACAATTCCTGTTTCTATCGAAACATTTCTTGTGCTTTGCAAACCTTTTGTCTGGAACATATGTGCTCCTAAATGGTGTCCGGTAACCCTTAAGTGTGTCACCCTACGGTTTGCGAATAATGCAGACATGATTGAGACTCCTCTCAGATCAATAATCAGAAGCGGGACCTGGAGCTCCATACTGACTCCTTCATATTCAACGATGACTTCTGTGATCGTGAGAACCTTTAACGTTAGCAATTTAATCCCTTTGTCTCATGATATAATACATGTTCGAGATTCGATCATCGGTATCCAAATACCTAGTTTGATCTCGTTACCGACATGCACTCTTTTCTTGTTCCCGTGATATAACATTCTAGTGATCACATCACTTGCTTGCAAGCTATCTTAATGTGATATCACCGAGAGGGCCCAGAGTATATCTATCTGTCATTGGGATTGACAAATTCCACTCTTGATCCATGAGCCTCAACATAACACCTTCATAGCACTGAACCCACCTTTATGGTCACCCTGTTACGGTGTGACGTTTGATGTTATCAAGATACTCTTCTGGTGTTAGCAATTAACATGATCTCATGGTCTAAGGACTAAGACTACTTTGTATGATGTTATAGCAATATAAACATAATGACTTGATCGTAATGCTATACTTCGGATGAATGTTCATCACATCATTTCACAAATGTTGTGACCTTGTTATTAACAACATCCAATGTCCATGATCAGGAAACCTTGATCATCTTGTTAATCAACAAGCTAGTCTATAAGAGAGGCATAACTAGGAACCCTTTTGTTTATTAAACACACATGTATTGATGTTTCCTATCAATATTATAGCATGCAAAATAAACATCTATCATATACAAGGAATACATAATAACAACTTTATTATTGCCTCTCAGGGCATATTTCCTTCAGTCTCCCACTTACACTAGAGAAAATAATCTAGTTTATATAGTGATAAATCTAACACCCATGGAGTTCTGGTGTTGATCATGTTTTGCCCTAGGGAGTACTTTAGTCAACGGATCTGCTACATTTAGGTCCGTGTGCACTTTACAAATCTTTATATCTCCATCCTTGACATGCTCGCGGATGGAGTGAAATCGGCGCTTAATATGCTTGGAATTCTTGTGAGACCTTGGTTCCTTGGGGTTGGCTATGGCTCCATTATTGTCACAATAGATCACCATTGGGTCCAACGCACTAGGAACCACACCTAGTTCCGTTATGAACTCCTTCATCCAAACCGCTTCCTGCGCTGCTTCTGAAGCAGAAGCATATTCCGCCTCCGTCGTTGATCCAGCCACCACATGTTGTTTGGAGATCCTCCAACTAACTGCTGCTCCGTTCAAGAGAAATACATATCCGGATTGAGACTTAGAGTCATCCGGATCAGTGTCAAAGCTAGCATCGACATAACACTTAGCGACTAGCTCTTCTTCACCTCCGTATACAAGAAACATATCCTTAGTTCTTCTCAAGTACTTAAGGATATTCTTGACCGCTATCCAGTGTTCCGAACCTGGATTAGATTGGTACCTACTAGTCAAACTAATAACATGTGCCACATCCGGTCTTGTACATAGCATGGCATACATTATAGAGCCTATGGCTGAGGCATAGGGGATCTTATCCATTATCTCTCTTTCTTCCGCCGTAGGCGGACTTTGAGTCTTACTCAATGTCTTGCCTTGCAACATAGGTAAGAACCCCTTCTTACTTCCGTCCATATTAAACTTCTTTAATATCTTATCAAGGTATGTACTCTGTGATAGCCCAATTAGGCGTCTTGATCTATCTCTATAGATTTTAATGCCTAATATATATGAAGCTTCACCAAGGTCCTTCATCGAAAATTTGCTGTTTAGATAACTTTTAACATTGTTTAAAAGATCTATATCATTTCCAATCAATAATATGTCATCCACATATAATATTAGAAATGACACATTGCTCTCACTCACTTTCTTGTAAATACAAGCCTCTCCATAAGTTTGGACAAATACAAACTCTTTGATCACCTCATCAAAGAAGAGATTCCAACTCCGGGATGCTTGCTTCAGTACATAGATGGATCGCTGAAGTTTGCACACCTTATCAGCATCCTTAGGATCGACAAAACCCTTAGGTTGTATCATATACAACTCTTCTTCAATATTACCATTGAGGAACGCAATTTTGACATCCATCTGCCATATTTCATAATCGAAATATGCAGCAATTGCTAACATTATCCTAACCGACTTAAGCATCGCTACGGGAGAGAATGTCTCATCGTAGTAAACTCCTTAAATTTGTTGAAACCCTTTTGCGACAAGTCGAGCCTTATAGATGGTTACATTACCATCAGCATCAGTTTTTCTTTTGAAAATCCATTTATTCTCCACGGCCTTTCGATCATGAGGTAAGTCCACCAAGGTCCAAACCTGGTTTTCGTACATGGATTCCATCTCGGATTTCATGGCTTCTAGCCATTTGTTGGAATCAGGGCTCATCATCGCTTCTTCATACATCGCAGGGTCATCTATTTCATCAATCATGAAATTCATAACAAGATTGTCGTACAGTTCAGGAGCTGCACGTGTCCTGCTTGACCTGCGAGGTTCGTAGTGTCCTCTTTCGGAGTTTCATGATCAATATCATTAGCTCTCTCTTCATCAGGTGAAGTCAACTCCGAAACAACTTCCGGTGCTGCGCTACTCGCCATTTCATGAAGAGAAGGTTCAATAACCTCTTCGAGTTCTACCTTCTGACTACTCACACCTTTCGCGAGAAACTCCTTCTCAAGAAAGGATCCATTCTTGGCAACAAAGACCTTGCCCTCGGATCTGTGATAGAAGGTATACCCAATCGTTTCCTTAGGGTATCCTATGAAGACGCATTTTTCCGCTTTGGGTTCGAGTTTATCCGGCTGAAGTTTCTTCACATAAACATCGCATCCCTAAACTTTAAGAAATGATAGCTTAGGTTTGTTTCCAAACCATAATTCATACGGTGTCGTTTCAACGGATTTAGATGGTGCCCTATTTAAAGTGAATGCAGCGGTTTCCAATGCATAACCCCAAAATGACAGTGGCAAGTCAGTTAGAGACATCATAGATCGAACCATATCCAATAAAGTACGATTACGACATTCCGACACACCATTACATTGGTGTTCCGGAAGGTGTGAGTTGTGAAACTATTCCACGGTCTTTCATATGTGTGCTAAACTCGTAACTAAGATACTCTCCTCCACGGTCGGACCGCAGAAATTTGATCTTTCTGTTACGATGATTTTCCACTTCATTCTGAAATTCCTTGAACTTTTCAAAGGTTTCATACTTATGTTTCATTAAATAGATATACCCGTATCTACTCAAATCATCCGTGAAAGTAACAATATAATGATATCCACCTCGCGCCGACACACTTATTGGTCCACACACATCAGTATGTATGATTTCCAATAAATATGCCGCCCGTTCCATTGAACCGGAAAACGGGGTCCTAGTCATCTTGCCCATAAGGCATGGCTCACATGTATCAAGTGATTCGAAATCAAGTTATTCCAAAGGTCCATCAGAATGGAGTTTCTTCATGCGTTTAACGCCAATATTACCTAGACGGCAGTGCCACATATATGCAGATATATCATTATCAAGTTTAATCCTTTTAGCATCAACATTATGAATATGTGTAATACTACTATTGAGATCCAACAGAAATAAACCATTCAACACATGTGCATGACCATAAAAGATATCATTCATATAAATCGAACAACCATTGTTTTCAGATTTAAACGAATAATCACTTTGTATCAAACATGATCCGGATACAATGTTCATGCTCAGTGCAGGCACCAAATAACAATTATTCAGATTTATTACTAATCCCGACGACATATGGAGAGGCAGCGTTCCGACGGCGATCACATCAACTCTTGATCCATTACCGACCCGCATCGTGACCTCATCCCTTGCTAGCTGTCGCTTGTTCCGCAGCCCCTGAACCAAGTTACATATATTAGCAACCGATCCCGTATCAAATACCCAGGTGCTACTGCGAGTACTAGTCAAGTAAACATCAATAACATGTATATCACATATACCTTTGTTTGCCTTGCCGGCCTTCTTGTCCGCCAAATACTTGGGGCAGTTGCGCTTCCAATGGCCAGTCCCCTTGCAATAGTAGCACTCGGTATCAGACTTAGTGCCAGCTCGGGGTTTCTTTTCAGGTGCGGCAACAGATTTGCCGCCCTTCTTTCCCTTCTGCTTGCCTTTCTTGTCCTTCTTGAAACCGGTGGTCTTATTGATCATCAACACTTGATGTTCTTTCCTAATCTCCACTTCTGTAGTCTTAAGCATTGACTGAAGCTCGGGAAGAGACTTCTTCATGCCCTGCATGTTATAGTTCATCACGAAGCTCTTGTAGCTAGGCGGCAGAGATTGGAGAACAAGATGTATGCCTAAGTCAATGGGAATCGTTATTCCCAAGGACACAAGCTTATTGGCATACCTAGACATTTTGAGTACGTGCTCACTAACGAAGTTATTCTCCTCCATCATGCACCTAAAGAACTTTTCAGAAACATTATAACTCTCTATGGTAGAATGGGTATCGAAAATCATTTTCAATTCTCCCATGGTATCAAAGGCATTGCCATTTTCGAAACGCTTTCGAAGTTCTGGCTCTAGCCCATACAGTATGCCGCAATGAACTAAATTGTGGTCCTCCTGACGAGTTATATAGACGTTCTTTTCCTCGTCGGGGGCATCAGGAGCTGGTGGGGGGCCTAGCGGTGCCTGTAGCACATATTGCTTTTGTGCAGCAGTGAGGAGAATCCTCAAATTCATAGCCCAGTTGGTGAAGTTGCTACCATTCGCAGCAAGTTTCTCTTTCTCTATGAACACATTGAAATTAAAAGTAGGTGGAGCCATCTACAACAGAATTTGTAAAGTATATTTAGACTAAGTTTATGATATATTGAGTTCAACTAATCCAAATAACTAATGAACTCCCACTCAAAAACGACACCCCTCGTGTCCTTTTGGTGATTACATGAACCAAATTCACTACACCAAGTCCGATCATCACGTGAGTCGGTGTTGCTTCAAAGGCGAGCATCTATATGGGCATCATTTCAACTATATGACTCATTCTTAACCTTTTGGTCCGTGTTCCGAGGCCATGTTTGTACATGCTAGGATCGCCAAGTAAGAACCTTAGTATTCGCGTGTGTAAAACTGTCTTACACCCGTCGTATGAAAGCGTAGAGTTGAGAACACCCGATCATCACGTGATGCCTCGAAACATGATCCATAAAACGATGCATACTTAAGGAAGAACACATTTTATCTTGATATCTAAATGAGGGATCATCTTATAATGCTACCAAAAGCGCCAAACTAGCAATATAAGGTGTAAACATCAAATGTGTAAAGTGAAATGATATGGTCCATGCATTTGATCTCCATCATTTGCATCGTGATATGATCTCTATCATTCCTTTGTGTGTAAGGCCAAGGTCTATGGAACTTACACGTTGAGTGTGTTGTAAGAGTATCTATCATACATCTACTTACAACAATACCATATCAAGATACTAGCCCGGCAACGATCTAAACTAGACGCCTCTAATTTATCAATTGCAAGTTTTACGTGGCTTAGGGCTTTCGGAGATAGAACCGATCTTACCTACGAACATGAACCACAACGAGGATAACCAAGTTATTAGTAACTCGTTGTAAATCAGATATTGACTATAGTAGGAGAGACAGACACCCGCTAGCCACTTATGCAAAATGTAACACCCTCAAATCGGCCTTGTGCAAGTTTTAGCCCTTTCCGCCAAACCCGCATAGAAACGATTCAAGGACGCCTACCAGGCACTTTCGTGCGGGTGGAAAACGAAGTAATACCATTACACAACAGTCCTCGATGGGACCCACAGAACAGAGCCGGAAGGGTTATGGACGCCATTGGTTATTCTTCAGGGCTCTTAGCCCCATTTGCATCTTGTCCGTAGTCGGACGCTCTATCGTTTTCAAGGTGATTTGGATCTTTGTATTGTATATCTGTATTCTTGACTATTGGAGTCGTGTTGTATATATATCTGTTCTGTGGGTCCCATTGAGGACTATTGTGTAATGGTATTACTTCGTTTTCCACCCGCACGAAAGTGCCTGGTGGGCGTCCTTGAATCGTTTCTATGCAGGTTTGGCGGAAAGGGCTAAAACTTGCACATGGCCGATTTGAGGGTGTTACAGAGTGGTATCAGAGCTCAGCAGTTGCGATACCCCACAAGTCCAGCATGTAG
Source organism: Avena sativa (assembly GCA_916181665.1). Classification (NCBI taxonomy): domain Eukaryota; kingdom Viridiplantae; phylum Streptophyta; class Magnoliopsida; order Poales; family Poaceae; genus Avena; species Avena sativa. The sequence continues at coordinate 531,908,148 of OV702292.1, read as the reverse complement.
GATAACCTAGCTAACGGATGATCTAGAGTGTCAAAACTATTTTGCAAAAATGGTTGGATAGATCTGATTAGGTCTGTTTTAGTCCTTACCCCTCTGCTGCTCTCCTCTCACCTCTGCGTGTTTTAAATCTGCTCTCTTATCTTTTCTTCGAGTCCAGGAATTCTCGTGGTTGGGTTTCCGTCGTACCTTCAGGTTTTCGCTTCCTCTTTTGGCAACGGTGTGTCTACCTCCGGACTTCATGTTATCTGAGTGATCCTTTATCTGTGGTACCATTCTTTGTTCCTTGTTTGTGCCTTCTGGCATTTTTCGACGCGACGACATCATCTACGCTAGATCTGATGCAGGGCATGCATCACTCTTTTGTTCTGAACCTCGATTGTCGAGATCTTCGGTCCGATTCTGAGAATGGTTGCACGTTTTTCTACTGATTGTGCAGAGTAATAGTTTGGGTGCATGATGGATTGGCCCCCATGCCGACTACTCAATCTATTTGCTCTCTTACATTGAAGTGGATAAGAATGCGTCGTTCCTCTCTTTTTATCAAAGTTAGAGGTGGCTTTATTTGTTGATACCTCTATCTTCGCCTTTGTTTCCAGAGTGTTCTCTCGACGATCACGGACAACGACCTCTTGTTAGTGGTGTCGCGGGGATCTACACGCAGCGACAAGATTCAAATCATCAGCCTTCCTCCCGGTACCATGAGGCGGATCTCGAGGGCGAGATCCATTGTTAGTGGTGTCGAATTGTGGCATCCCGCAAAACCACTACTAGAAAATCGCGTTGTTTTTGTGCATTGCATCGTCATGACCACATGCTCATGTCATCATGCCACATTGCATTTGAGCATCGTCATCACCATGCATCTGTTTGTCTGGAACTATTTTCGAAAACCTATTTTGTTTTTCTAAATAAGCCCCGTCTTTATTCAAATCAAAACCCGGGTCTTCGGATTATTTTGTTTCGTCTACCAATGGATTTCAAAAGCCCTGTTTTAAATAATAAAATATTTATTTTATTTTCAGGGGGCAGCCGTACCGGGCCGATCCGACCCAGTCGGCCACCCCCAGTACAAAAATCAGAGCTACCCCAAACCTTTTCCTACCTAATCCTAATCTACCCATCCCCAGCCACCTCACCCCAGCCAATCACCGGTCGCCACCTCACCCTGGCCCTATCCTCCCTCCAACCCTTGTGCGCCACCTCAGCCGCTGGACAGACGCGCCACCACTCCCACCTGCGGTCTGCCGCCCGCCTGGCCTCCCACCGTCCTTTTTCCCGCTCGCGCGCCCCCACGCAGCTGCACGCGTCCCACCCCACCTGGTCGCCGCCTGTTCCCGCCTGGATCCCCGCTTGCTTCCCCACCTACTGCGTCGCGGGTCCCACCCCGAGCGACAGCCGCCCGCCTCGTTTTCCGCCCCGGACCCACGCGGGAGACGTGGTCGCCCCGCGTGCCGCTCCCCCCTCTCTCTCCCTCGTTCACTTCCTCCTCGCCCGCGTCAACCCCCCCCCCCACCTCCGTCTGACCGTCCTCCGCGCAACGGCTCGACCCGCGGCCACCTCCTCCGCCTCCTCCTTCCGCCGCCTTCCGCGAGCCCCTGGTCGATCTCCTCCCCCACCGCGCGAACGCCGTCGATCCTCCCCGAGCCCGGCCGCCTGCGCCCCGCCTCGCCGGAGCACGGCCTGGCCCTAGCACCACCGCCTCGGCGCCCCTCCTCATCGGCCAGCCTCGCCGTGTGCCTCCGCTCGCCCTCCTCTCAGAGCCCGCCGTCGGCGTCTTCTGACCCGGACCTCCTCGCGCCGCCCTCCGTCGTCTCGCCGCGCGCCGCCACCGGGGCTCGACCTCACCTTCCCCGTGATCTTCCCTTGCCAGGAGCCTCCTCTGGTCTCGCCGCGTCTGGCCTCCTTCCTTGTTGCCGGCCTCGGCGCCTCGTCCATCGCGCCCTTGTTCTCCGTCTCCCACCTGCACATCCGCGCTGCCCCTCCTCCTGCGGCCGGCCGACCCGCCTCTGGCCGGAGATCCGTCTCGCCTGCTCCTGGCTCGGGCGCCTGCCGCCGCGACCCCGCCGTCTCCTACCCCGCCGGCCTCTGCAGGTCGCCATCGATGCCGCTGCCTGCCAGCTCTCGCTTCTGTCGCCCTCCTGCAGGAACCCGTGAGCTCCATCGCCACCTCTGCTTCGACCCGCACTGCCACTGTATCCTTTGCTCTGCTAGGTACCAGTGTGCCGCGTGGTCGTGTTCGAGTGACCCGCTGATCCATGTGTTGCTGTTTGTGTTTTTCTGTCTCGGTTCAACTGTAATCTGCCAAGACCCATGCTGATTGAAGTTCCGGTACCGGCGATCATCAACAAGTTCTACATGGACACCGAGTGACAAGATCTCCGACATGGACAGGATGGCCGAGGCCTGAACCCGAAGACCTCCACGGACGCCAAGTCCTCCTTTGGGGATCCGATGACCGAGACCCCGGACGCCGAGGCCCTATCATGGAATCGAAGACCCCGGATCCGAACCTGAACCCTAGCACGCCAAGCTCTCCTTCCCGAAACCGGTCAAGGGGGAACACTAAGTTCTTCTTCGTGGATTCCGAAGCCCCGAACCCCTCCGAACCAAGATCTTCGGCCTAAAATGTGATCCCCTTCCCGAGAACCCTATTTTATAAATGCTATATATAAAACTTGTTACATCTTAATTGTTCATGCATACATGTCTGTGGTTTGGGGGCATTATGCCGATTCACCTCATAATTAAATATGGAGTCCATATGCGGGATATTTTTTGTCTTATTCCGGACTCCATTTAAATTGGTGTAGCGAACCGATGCCATGTTTCGTCATGTTAAAACAACATTTAAATTGCGGGGGTTCTAAATAACTCGAACTTATTAATGAATTGTCGGGACCCCGGTTCCGCTTAATTTGCCTAATCGCATCGCATCTGTGCAATGCCATGCATCATATCAGAATCATGCCGGATCTTCTGCCGTAGTATTAAATATTGCATCCGGTGTTTCTTCTAGCGTTTGCTTCTTCCCGGATAGGACGATGAGATGTTGTGAGATTCGACAAGTTCTCTGGATATGATCCGTCGGCAGTACTTTCCCAGGCGAGCATCTCTTCCCCTTCTACCTATTTTGCATTTATAGTCTTTATTTCCTCCTGTTGATCTATTGCTATCCGTGTCGCGATGCTTTAGTTTTCCGCACCAGTTATATCCCGTGCAGCCTCTATATTGCCTTGGACACCTCCTATTACCGTTGCTTGGTGGATAGCTGGCCTTGCGAGTCGTAGTTGCTTGCTCAGGTGCGATCTCGTGTTGTCGAGTACCACAGTTGTTGAAATGCTGGCAGATGTTTATTGGTGGAGATGCTTACTGGTGGAGGTGACCATGCCTTTAAATACAACTAATAAAATGCTAGATATAACTAATGCAGAGGCACCGGTGGGCAATAGATGTTATTTGGTTCTTCCACGCTCACTTGTGTCCCATAGGACCCCGAGTACTTGATATCTGTTCCTTGATTTTTCGCACTATCCACATCCAGGAGGCCTTATGGACCCCCCTGAGCCAGAGCTTGATTCATTCTTATTTCTTGGGGCCACAAAGTAGTTTGGGGCTTTATTACTATCCTGTATTACTGCTTTATTTAAGATTGTGCGTGGAGCACCTATACTATTTTGGATCGTGGGATGTTTTCGCGGTATCGACAAGCCCAATCACACTTTCGGGTTTCCAGTCGTTTACATCCATTGACACAAACCCTGGGTCCGTTCCGGAGCCGGCCAACTTCATTGCGGGTAGCTTAGTGGGGTGGCCCCCTGAAATACTTCTGAATCCTGTGATCGCTTTGTCGTGAATGCCTCGTTGGGTTTTGAGTTGGTTTTTCCGAGGTTGATCGAGTGTGTGTTGCTATTTGTGCACCCTGCAGGGTAAAAATTTCTGAAAGCCGTGTCCGCGGTTATGGACGACTTGGAGCACAGTATCTCGATCATAGACAAGCATAACTAAAGTAGTGCTATAAATTTGACTTAATATGTGACTAGTAATTCAGCTTCAACTATAATAGAATGGATAATAAAAATGCCAACAACTGATGGATCTGTGGTGATCTGTGTCATACTATACCTGCCTAGTAAGTATTGCAACTCCAATGGAATGTGATAAAAGTGCCAACAATTGCTGGGTTTTTGGGATTCCTCAGGACCATTATATCTGACTAGTAAATGTTCCAACTACAACGGATTGTTAACTAAAACTGCCCACTACTTATGCTATCAGGATGACTCATGCTATCTATATCTCATTAGTAATTGCTGCAACTATAACGGAATGAGTAAAATTGCCAACTGTGTGAGTTCCTTGGTCTGACTTCCTCGTTTGGTCTTGAGGGGGAAATACCAGGATGGGTTTGTTTGGTGTTAGCTTCAGGCTGAATCCGAATAGGACTTTCTTATCCCTCTCTGATAACCGCCAGTTGTATCGAGTCTCTATAGGTTGTTTAGTGCCACTGCGCTGCCGCTTCATCCCATCATACCTATGTAGGCGAGCGCCGCCGAATTCTAGCCTCGCCATGTACTGGCCTCAGTACTGACGCTCCTCTTTTTCCTTTGCCCTTTGTCGGCACCCCTTTTGTTTTAGCAGGTTTGAGATCGACGTCGTTAGCAGGGTTACCCTTCCGGCTTGGCCTGGGCAGGGTTATGGACGCCATTGGTTATTCTTCAGGGCTCTTAGCCCCATTTGCATCTTGTCCGTAGTCGGACGCTCTATCGTTTTCAAGGTGATTTGGATCTTTGTATTGTATATCTGTATTCTTGACTATTGGAGTCATGTTGTATATAAATCTGTCTGTGTGTCCCATCGAGGACTGATGTGTAATGGTATTACTTCGTTTTCCACCCGCACAAAAGTGCCTGGGAGCGTCCTTGAATCGCTTCTATGCGGGTTTGGCGGGAAGCGCTAAAACTTGCATAGGGCCAATTTGAGGGTGTTACACAAAACTAGTTGCATGTCAGTCGTGGAACCGGTCTCATGTACGATGACATGTAAGGTTGGTCCGGGTCGCTTCATCCCACTATGCCACCAATATCCAAGATACATAGAAGATGCAATAACATGATCATCATCGCCCACATATAAACATATGTGTACTATCCGTGCAAAGCACCTACGCATAGATCAGGCTCTGATACCACTGTTGGGTCCACGGCATAGAAAACAAAAGTTTCCTACGATGAGAACTATACGCCAAGATCTATCTACTAGATACAGAGCAACGGGTGGACATACATCCATGGAGAACTTACCCTCGAAGACAACGAGTTTTATTAACGAGTAGGAACTCGTGGTTGATGTAGTCGTACGCTTGCCGATCTTAAGATTGTGTGGAAGTCCGAGCGCCGCAAATCAGCAGCGCATCCGTCCTCAAACACACGTTCAAGCTACCGGACAACCTCCACCTCCTTGCTCCAGTGAATCAGTGGAAGCAGCAACTCCTTCCAGATGCAAAGCCACCGGGAACATGTATCTCGCTAATCCGAGGCTATGGGGGAATATCTAGAGGGGAGAGAGATCCTTCACGAGGAGGTGTGCTTTGTGAGGGAGGAAAGGGGGGCCTTTTATAGGAGAGTGGGGGCTCCTCCCCTCCCATGGCCGGCGGCCAAAGGGGGGTGCCCCCACCTCTTCCTCATTCATGTGGTGAAGCTCCACTCACATAAATTTTGACTCCACCCAAAATTCCACTCACATGCATATAATTTCCAACAAAATTTAATGCAACTCTCAATTAATAAAACTCTTTTATTTATTTTATTCATAATTTTGTTAATTACTTTAATTCACAAACATTCACATAAAACCCCTTGCAACATTTCAATATCACATGCAGAACCTCTTTCTGCAATTTCACCCGAAACAATTCTGGTTTCTATCGAAATAATTCCTGTTTCTACCGAAACATTTCCTGCGCTTTGTAAACCTTTTGTCGGAAACATATGTACTCCTAAATGGTGTCTGGCAACCCTTAAGTGTGTCACCCTACAGTTCGCGAATAATGTAGACATGATTGAGACTCCTCTCAGATCAATAATTAGAAGCAGGACCTAGAGATCCATACTGACTCCTACACATTCAACGATGACTTCTGTGATCTTGAGAACCTTTAATGCTAGTAATTTAATCCCTTTGTCTCATGATATAATACATGTTCGAGATTTGATCATCGGTATCTAAATACCTAGTTTGATCTCGTTACCGACATGCACTCTTTTCTCGTTCCCGTGATATAACATTCTAGTGATCACATCACTTGCTTGCAAGCTATCTTAATATGATATCACCGAGAGGGCCCAGAGTATATCTATCCGTCATCGGGATTGACAAATTCCACTCTTGATCCATGAGCCTCAACATAACACCTTCGTAGCACTGAACCCACCTTTATAGTCACCATGTTACGGTGTGACGTTTGATGTTATCAAGATACTCTTCCGATGTTAGCAATTAACATGATCTCATGGTCTAAGGACTAAGATTACTTCGTATGATGTTATAGCAATATAAACATAATGACTTTGGTCGTAATGCTATACTTTGGATGAATGTTCGTCACATCATTTCACAAATGCTGTGACCTCGTTATTAACAACATCTAATGTCTATGATCAGGAAACTTTGATCATCTTGTTAATCAACATAAGAGAGCCATAACTAGGAACCCTTTTTGTTTATTAAACACACATGTATTGATGTTTCCTATCAATACAATTATAGCATGCAAAATAAAGATCTATCATATACAAGGAATACATAATAACAACTTTATTATTGCCTCTCAGGGCATATTTCCTTCAATAATGACTCCGACTCCAAATGTGCAAGACTATGAAACTCTAGAGTTCGAATCTGAGTTGTAACCTACTCGATCACGGTACCTGAGACCTAACCTCCCATATAAGGACTAGGAGGGTATGTCGAGGAGGATAGATCTCCACAACTTTAGCTTCCATCGCAAACATGCTAGGTCTAATCCGCGCAACCGCAACCATATCGACGACTTGTAATCTTCATCAATTCAATCAAGAACAGACAAGAAAGAGTAGGGTTTTCCCTTCGGAGGCCTAAACCTGGGTAAACTTGTGTCCCCTGTTGTCTATTAGCTGACGAAGTAACCAGCACACACCTCCTTTCTCGAAAACCCAAGTCCATAAAGCATGGACATTGTCGTGGAGACCTCACGTCAGAAACTCCTAGCACACCTCCATCAGTGCCACCGTAAGTCTCCAGCAGAAAGCCTAGCCTAGTTTAGTTGACACCAACATTGTGCAGAACCAGTGTAGCGGCATCGGAGTGTTCTACCCAAGAGAGCTAGGAGAGAAGCCAGAGATCTTGCAACCAGCCTCAAAGTGTAGCTACGGCACAACGGGCTAGATGAAATGAAGAGCTAGCCCAGCGGTGATAAGATAGTGCCTAACCAAGACCCCGAAGGTTGGAGAGGCTTGTACGCAAAAATCTACCATGAAGGAGATGAGTTAGAGGTGAATTCTTATCTTACTAACTGTTTAGTGACTAAAAAATAGTAGGAAGCAACTAAAGTTTCTCATTTTTCCAAATAGATGGACTAGCTTCGATCTAGGGGAAAATGACCCGCCTAGGCGATGGGGACAGCGACCCGCTTGGTGCTCCGGCGGCCACCGCAGGACCATGCTGCAGTGGCAAGTTTTGGGCTTCACCGGACGTAGAGTATGATGAGGAGGACCCTATTACGTTGTAGCCACCATCGGCGAGTCTCGCAATCTTGGTTGGGGTGGAGAAGATTTCATTGACTTCGCCATCTTCAAGGACATCAAGGCGGAGCGAAAAAAGAAGGCAACAAAGGTTAGCTGCAATTGCACTATATGTTAACTCCACAGATTTGTCTTCATAGAACCGAAATGCGTGGAACCAAGAAGATCGACGTTCCATCTACCGGTGCTAGAACCATCGACGTTCACGGAGGAGAGCTTCGATGCGACTCAATGGATCACGATCCACAGGAGATGTGCAAGAGCTGGATGCAGGCACCCAGGTTGGCCGTCTGCCGGAGCATCAGCAGCCTCTAGATCGTTGATGCGCAGATCGCCGTCATACTCAAGTAAAACATATCACAGTAATCACGGAAATTTGAGATCTTACGATACTGGAGTTGGGCTGGATGGGCACAGATCCCGTTGTAGCCCAAAATCTATTTATCTGATCAATGTGGGCCACAGTGGTCAACATAGATCAACTTCACGACCAAAATCTGGCATTCCGTTGATAAGGGTCTTAGTTGTTGTGTAGCATCGAAACAAGGATACACAAGTAGCAAAAAACAACGTACAAGTTAGGGTTTCACCTACGTAGAGTATGGCGGCTCGGGGAGGAGCGAGTTTTAATCGTGGAGGTGGAGCCAACTTCGGCCGTGGTGGTCCTGGCCGCTGTGGAGGTGAGGTCAATCCGAGCTTCCCCTCAGACCAGGGACCAGATAGGTTCTTTGAGCAAGGCAGATCTTCTTTTTCTGGGAATAATGCTCATGGTAGAAATTTCCAACCTGGGCCTAGGAGGTTGAATGTTGCGCCCCATCAACTTAGAAATAATAGTTTCGGTGGAGAGAATCAGCATTGGAATGGAGATGGATGGAATGTCAATCAAGGTAACTGGTCTGATATGGGATCAAATTCTTTTCAATCCGGTGGATTCTCTGGTAGTTCGGAGAGTTTGACGGAGGTTATTACGATAGAGACCAAACTTTTCAGTCAGGTTTTGGTAATCAAAGCTATCGCTGTAATCACCCAAGTGGGGTGTATGGTGGCAGAAGTAGAGGAAGCTATAGGGGGTACAACCGGGGCAGATTCAGAGGGCACGGTGGTCGGTTTGTGCAGAAGGATGATTCGTCGAAGGGAACAACAGAGGTTCTGACCACAGAGGTTCAGAAATCTAATGTTGCCGACAAGACGGTGGTTGTGGTTGTCGCAGAAAAGATGCAAACTGACAATTTAGATGACAGTACAGCTACTGCGGCCCCAACTGAGATGGAGTTAGACTCTTCGCAGCAAGGGGCTTCCAAGAATGCAAATAAACCTGACAAGATTACTTGCTTTCGCTGTGGACTTACAGGTCATGTTGCGCTAGGTTGTGCTGTAGAAATATGCATTTATTGCGAGTCCGCACTTCATGTGTCACAAGACTGTCCTCTACCCAAAATTCCCAAACATGTTGCTACCATGTATGGGCTGGCAAGTGACAAGTTGTTGTTTTTCGACATTCCGAGGACACCTGGCTTAAAAGAGATGAGGGAGAGTGGGAAAGTAGGTTCCATTAGAGTGGAAGGTGGTACTATGTCTGCTGCTCAGGTGGTACAGGAGTTAGAATGGCTTGTACCAGGGAATAGTCAGTGGGACATTCACACATTGCCTGATAATATGTTCAAGGTTGCTTACCCTTCCAAGCTGGATTTGATTAGGCTTTGCAAAATCCGAAAAATACCAATAGAGGGCACTAATCATGTCTTACACTTTGAGGAGTGGGCAATGAAGGATTTATAATCCTGGGATTTCACTGAGGTGTGGGTGAAAATTAAAGGATGCCCAGAAAGCTTGTGGAGAGATTACCTCGCATTCTTTGCTCTCGGATCCCTCTTTGGCAAAACTATTGATGTAGACATGCCCTTTACTAGAGAGCATGATGTTGTTCATGAGAAAATCTCAGTGGTAGACCCTATCGCAATCCCTGTTAGAGCTGACTATAGTCATGAGGGTCACTATGGATATTTTTGTTGAAGGGCTGGATGAGTTTCTAAAGGAGGCTAATTCAGTGGATGGAGAAAGGAAGGATGATAACGAGGGGAAGGATGAGGAATCTAAAGGTGCTACAGATGGCAAGGTTGATCCTGCCGATAAACCTGTGATGAAGCAGCAACCAGTGCCTATCAATCAAAAGGTTCAAATAATGAGTCCAAACAAGTTGAAGAGGTAAAAATTCAGTTTGGCTCTATAGATCTTTCTTTATGCACGCCTAAAGGTACTCCAAAACGTGGCTCTGGAGCTGCCTCCGAGCCTCGTCGCTCGTGGTACCAGATGGTCGAGGAATATGAGGCAGCTGAGCGGTTGGCAACATCAGCCCCACCTGCTGTTTAGCCCCGATCAAAGTCTGACACGGCAGTATCCCCTGCCGCGGTAGAGATTTCGGCTGCCGTGGTTGGATTTCCGGTCCATTCCTCTACCGCGGCAGACTCAGCAGAAGAATGTCCCTGGATGATTCCTGCCGAGCCAGCATCTTATGTTATTTCCACTACCGCGGTAGCGCTATCGTCTGCCGGAGTGGAAAATTTCTCATCTTTCTCTACCGTGGCAGACACGGCAGGAGTGGGGACTGCGAGTTCACCTATACCATCAAGGCCAAGTTCTCCTGCATCATCAGCACCTGTATTCTCGGTGAATGGATCGCCACGGACGCTAGCTTTCAGGTCATCGATCAATTCAGATGGTCCAGGAACAGGTGCCTTCCTGGGAGGAAGATATACGTAGGCGAACGTGGTGGCTTTCGGGGGGGGATCCCATTCTCTGCTGGCGCAGGTGTACGGTCGAGTGACCTTATTAGAGCCCAGCCAGATGCAGTTAATACTCAATTGGAGCGTTCATAGCGTCGCGCACAAGCCAAAGAGGAATCCCCTTATTCACATTTAGGTACTAATTTTATTAAGAAATTTTCTCTTTCCGCTTTACCCGCTGATTCTATTATGTCTAAAACGTCCAAGTTAGGTGTTTCGCTGGGGGTGCTCGCCGAGCCAAATTGAAAGGTCAGTTAAGGTAATAAAAGATTTAGATCTCCAAAGAACACTAGTAATGTTTAAAAGGAATGAAGAGAAAGCTAGAAATGATAATGACAACCTATACAGTATGTAACAAATGAAGCCTTGGGTTTAAGTGAAGATATGTTACTTGAAGAACAAAAAAACTTGAAAGACCAGGAAGGCCTAGCTACAACGGCTATTCGAAGCAAAAGAACTTATAAAAAAAGAGACGTGGCTAATGCCACTATTAGAACTAGTGCACGGTTAAAGAACAAGAAAAATTTAATGCAATGAAAGGAGGGTTCTGGAATAGTGATGGGTTTGCGGATGTTGCCAAGCATTTTTTGTTAGAGAGACATTTAGAGAGCATAAGCTTGACTTTTTTGCAATTTCAGAAACAGGGAGAGATAATTTTGTGGCTCCTTTTTTATCACATCTTGTAGGAGGATGTGATATTAAATGGTATTTCCTTCCTCCTATTGGTAGATTAGGAGGTATGTTAATAGGGATTAATATGAAAACTTTGAATTTTAAAAGTGTTGTTGCTGGGATAGGTGTGTTAAACTCCATTTGACAAACAAAGTAGACAACTTCGAGTGGTGTTTAGTTTCTGTTTATGGGGCTGCTCAAGACACACAGAAACGAGAAATTCTATCGGAGCTTGTTAGGGTTTGTGAGGATGTCAGTATTCCTCTGTTAGTTGGTGGTGATTTTAATCTTATACGAAGACAAGAAGAAAAGAACAATGATAATTTCAACATGCGTTGGTCGTTTAAGTTCAACATAATAATTGAGAGCCTTAATCTCAAAGAGATTGCTTTATCCGGTAGACAGTTCACTTGGGCAAATCGCAGAGAAACACCCACTTATGAAAGGTTAGATAGAGTTTTGTCGAGTATCTCTTGGGAGAAGAAGTTCCCTCTCGTGTCTGTAAGGGCCTTCCCAAAGCAGGGTCCGATCACACGCCTCTCGATGACCCACAAGTATAGGGGGTGTATCACAGTATTTTCAATAAGTAAGAGTGTCGAACCCAACGAGAAACAGAAGGTGCTGGCTAGTGGTATGGATCAGGAATTCTCTGCAAATACTTAGCAAACGGATTTTTAGGGATTTTTGATAAAGCAAGTAAATAAAGTACGAGTAAATAAAAGACAATAAGAGTAAATGCAGCAAGTGGCCCAATCCTTTATGCAGCAAAGGACAAGCCGATTGTATTACTTAAGATGACCAAACGTTCTCGAGGACACATGGGAATTCTATCAAGTGCTTTCGCTTCATATAGTTGATTAATCTTCTTTAGCTTGCTAAGTGTTGTGTGGGTGAACATGTGCTAATGTACCGACCTTCCTAGGACTAATATATACTTGTGATTATACCCCTTGGAAACATCCGTAAGTACAAGAAAGTAATTAAGGTAGGAACCTAACCACAGCTTTAAACTCTAAGACCCTGACGTCCCTTGAGCAATGGTTTCCTAACGGGGTTCAGGTTTCTGTCACTCCGGCAACCCCTACGATTAGTAGCCAAATACACAATGCATTCCGCTAGGCCCATATAGATGAAGTGTCATGTAGTCGATGTTCACGTGACACCACTAGAAGAAGTACACCACAACTTAAATATCAAACTATTGAATCTTTCTCAACACAACTCCACTACTAACAACATGACTTCTCCCATGTCCTCAAGAACAAAACGAACTACTCACAAGACATCATATGGATCATGATCAGAGATGGAATAATGATGTATAACAGTCTGAACATAAACAATAATTCAACGGTTCACTCAATAGCATCAACTACAAAGAGTAATCAACACCGGGAAAGTTTCCCCTATGAACTATGCAAGATTCAATCCAATTGTTACAGCAATATGGAGATGGAGATGATGGTGCTGGTGATGATGATGGTGGTGATGATGATGATGATCCCGATGAAGTCCAGCTTGATGGTGGTGTTGATGGTGACAATCTCCCCTCTCCGGGAAGGAATTCCCCCGGCAGAATTCTGTCTGTCGGAGAGATCTTTCTCTCTCGGTGTTTTCCACCCCGTAGAGGCGGCGGAATATTTCTATGGTCGCTCCCCGAGTATTAGGGTCTCAGGAGGATTATATACGCCAAAGGGGAGAGCCAGAGGTGGGCCAGGGCGGCCACACCACCTGGTGGCGCGGCCTAGGCTGGCCCGTGCTAGGGGGTGGTGTGGGCACCCTGTGGCCCATCTCCACTCCTCCTTCTGGCTTCCTTCGTCTTTTAGAAAAATAGGATTTTCCGTATATTTTCCCGGATTTTCTGATCTTCGCGAATTTTGCCTCCAAACAACACATTTTCCATCAGAATCCTGACTGCAACGGTCTATGCTCCAAAAGTCATCAATCATGCAAAAACAGGTGAAATTACATAAGTATCACCTCTTAATATGAAATATATCAATGAATAACAGTGAATTATGATATAGAATAGTGATGCAAAATGGACGTATCAACTCCCCCAAGCTTAGACTTCGCTTGTCCCCAAGCGAAACTGAGCTCAATAAACATGGCCTCAGGTTTATGGAGTGAAGAGTCGATAAAAAATACGGACAAGAAGCATCACATTCATCAATACATAGATCATAATAGAAGACAACTCACTATTATATAACTTAACTTGCAATAAGTAAAGGAAACACAATAAAGATACATAAAGTAAATCATAATTGGTAATGGCAAACTTAGCTCTTGGTCGAAGAATAGTTGATAATTTGCTGGAGTTCACAAATAACTGATTTTCAATGATAGATTTCAAACTAGTAATCACCAAGATAAGAGCAATGTGCAAAACAAGGAACATAAGAAACATGATTGAATAAATCATTATATGAATGAATGAAACACAACAACTCAAAATACTTGCTGAGATAGAAGGGAGTAGGTTTACTGACTCAACTAAAAAGTAAAAGAAAGGCCCTTCGCAGAGGGAAGCAGGGATTGCAAGTTTCATAAAGAGCTCCCAAAAATTATGATACTTATTAGCTTTGAGCTCTCATTGCCCCTATCATAGGCATCTTTAGGTGCTTAAGGTTAAAGTGATCAAATATGAGGATATGCTTGACATGTTGTAAATTGAGAATCTCATGTCCCTTGAATACGAGGTCCGCTCCTCATGCTACACAAGTTTAGTCACCGGTAAGTTCTTGTCATCGTAAGCACATGTGTCTCATAGAGAACCGCCATCGGGGTACCCCTTGCCCGATGATACGGAAGAATCCCTATATCAAAATGACAAGGCAAGCAGACAACGAGCATCTCAGCAATCTTCTTATTTACCATGGGAATATGGTGCTTTTTTCTCTCTTTCCTCTTTTCTCATCTTTTTTTCTTTTTCTCCTTTTCTCAATCGCTATCTCTTTTTTTATAAGAAGAATGCTTCATAGATGCTCATTATGGTTACACTGCAGGTTTCCACCATGACAGCATGGATTAGACTAGCGGCCCAGGCGTTTCTCTAACACACATGCATAACTCCATGGACTTACAAGCTCCCCTTTCATTTCACACCGACAGCATGGTTCTGCTAATTCACAACTCACAAAGCGCAAGCATATACGCAACATAGATGGGCACAATGGTTCAAGTTTATTAAGTGCAAGAAAGTAAAGTGTGCCATCAAGTTTGTGAGAGCTTTAATCACTAATTTTCACATAACAAGTTTAATTTGGAAGGTAGATAAAACAAGAATTTACTTGGAATAGCAATAATGCTAATAGGTAGGTATGGTGGACACAAATGGCATGGGTTTGGTTTAAGGATTGGATGCACAAGAAGAATTCCCTCTCGGTACAGGTTTTTGGCTAGCAAGGCTGGGTAGGAAGTATAAGAGTTGAAGGAAACAAACATACAAGTGATAAATACAAACATGCAATCTTCCTTGGAAGCACAAAAGATCTTAACTAGAGAATACTAAACTTATTAGCAAATCAAGAAAGAAAGATGATGATTTTTTTTCTTTAGAGTACTTTTATCTTTTTCATTCAACTCTCAAAAATAGTGTTGCTACTGACCGAGCCAGGTTTGCCAAAACCAACTAAATTAACTCAATGATCCCAAAGTGATACCAATACTAACAACAAGATCAATCATATAACCATGAATTGAAAACTAATATAAGATATGCAAAAGAGTAAATGATAGAACTTCTCATTAATATTCCATAACAGCAACTCACACCAAGGGATACATATCTAATGAGAGAGGGGACACTTCCATAATGCAAACCATCCTACATGATAACTTCTCTATTCATGATATGACTCTACTAAAAAGGTAAAAAGATAGAAGATAGTGATGTGATACCGCGACACTCCCCCAAGCTTGGAACAAACCAAGGGGATGCCAAAACCTGATGATGAATTACTCCTTCGGTGGTGGTGGTATCCTCTCATCATCGTCCGACTTCCAGGGTAAAGGCTCCCCATCAACAAAGGACGTCGTGGTCTCCAACATCCTGAAACTTGCAACAGCACTTATGCGTTTAAACCTAACCTCATACTCACAATTTTGATTTTGAACGTCGTAGAGTTGTGCTTGCAGTTTGCTAGTTGTTTGGCGGAGTGAGAGGACTTCATCCTTGAGCTCAACAGTCTCCTTTTGGTGCTCGGCGATGAGTTCGGAACAAATCTTATGGATGATATCCACTTCGCGTTCTGCCATCTTCTTGTACCTAAAGACTTCTTGATCCAGTGCTTCCATCCTGTCCTCCAGACCTCCTTCACCTTTAGGGACTTGAACCTCTTTTATCCGGACCTCCCCATCTTCAAGCAACAACTCCTTGGGATGAATCTTCAACTCTCTCATGTATGGGTTGATGATATCTTCTAAAAAATCTTCCTTGGCTGATCCAAGGGAAGACATTGTGGCTCCAAATCTGGGACTCTACCTGTGAGAAACAGATCGAAATGAAAACACGACGAAAACACGATATACGAACCTCGGGAGATCCGGGGGATTATATATTACGAAGTTTCACACCAAAAGGAAGGTACTGGGAGAAAACGGGTTGGAGACAGAGTCCGAGGTGGCCACACCACCTGGTGGCGTGGCCAGGGGTGGGCCCGCGCCACAGGGTGGTGTGAGCCACCCTGGCTCCGTTTCCGTCCTTCTTTCGCTTCGTAGCTTTCCTTGTTGGCTAAAAACTGCAAAAATATAACTAGACAGATCTTTCGCGGAACTTTTCTTACCAGAACTATTACCCACTGGCGGAGGGCCTTGGAGGCGAAACTGGGCTACAACCCCCCCCCCCTTTCAAAAGTGCAAATGTAGTTCTAGGCATACTCTGCATACTGTGCAGCAGCGGTCTTCTGTTTCCTACTGCCGATCAAGTACAGAGGAGCGAGGAAGAGGCATCGGTTCTCAATCAGCTGGATTATTCAATGGGTATGTGACGGGATGGGTCTGGCCTATTCAATGGGTATGTGACGGGATAGCCAAAATAGTACTATCTGTAGGTTATTTTTTTGTTTACATCAGGCTTCGGCCATCAGTTTTTTTTTTGGCAAAGAGGCCGTCGATTGATTCTTGATGTTTTCTCTTATTGGCCATCGCGGGATCTTGCCATCTCGGAGTTAGCTCTCCTTTTTATTTACTCCTTACGTCCAAAAATATAAGATCACTTCGTATTTTGTGTCAAACTTTAACAAATAATTTAGCCAATGAAACGTCATCCAAAAATATAACATTGAAAAGTTCTTTAAAGTGTGCATCCGATGAGATAATTTTGGATGTCATGTAACTTCTATTCGGTTGACTAAATTAATTGTCAAAGATTGCCTCGGAAAATTGCCATACGCCGATATGGCTGTCCAAAAAATTAACTTTCCTCTATTACTTGCTATGTAAAATCCTGTGTAAAACAAGAAATATTTTCTCAAGTTTGCCAATCATCTCTAGATACTGTGAATGAGATTGCAGCAAAATTAGCCTAAAATGTTGATTTGGCGGACATATTTTTCGTCCCCCCTTCACTTTTGGTCACGCTCCGCCACTGCTATTACCTATTTGAAAACGGACTCTGCAGGTCTCTGAATTTGGTCCTTAGTAGATTCTTCCAGAGTCACCACTTGGATAACTTCAATATCTTCATCTTCATACACTTATTACTCAAGTTATGAAACCTTTCTCTTCTTTACTACACCATTATCTTCACTACCTCGAAATTTCTTTCACACAAAACATCACATAGTTCTTATTAGCAATATTAGTATAGTGAAGTGATAAAACCTTTTGAGTCCAATTTCAACTGAAAATCATCAAAACATAAGCTACTGTAGCAAATCCTTCCGAAAACCCAAAAAGAATTCAAAAAAGAAATCGATTAAAGAAGCAAATGCAAGAGTGGCAAAATCTATCAAAACAGACCAGAAAGTAAATATCAATTTTTTCGAAAATCTTCTGTTGCTCAAATCTAAAAGTGCAAAACTAACGAAAGTTAAATAACAACCTGGGGCAGAAGCACAAAAAATTACAGCTCAATCTGACATACAGAGATCTCTCACGAATTTTTATGGTGAAGCACAAATATCTGTTTCGGGACAGCAACTTCCCCAAATATTACTTCTCTCTCATTAGAGGTTGATCTTGATACAAAAACCAAACAAAACAAATAAGGAGTGGTTATTACCGAAGTAATAACTTCCAAGACTCAAAGAAAAAAAAACTGAAAGCAAAAATAAATTGGATTGTCTCCCAAAAAGCTCTTTCTTTATAGCCATTAAGATGGGCATGATAATTTTGATGATGCTCACATAAGAATATGAATTGAAGTGAAAGAGAGCATTAAGAAGCAAAAATACACACATTTAAGTCTAACCCACTTCCTATGCAAGGGAATTTTGTAAACAAACAAGTTGTTGAAACCAGAGGCTACTAGCATAGGAAGGTAAAAGAAGTGCAACATAAAAACTTTCAGCATAAAACAAGGAAACTTAATATTATTGAGATACATAAGAACACTTTTCCCTCTCTCATAGTAACTTTCAGTATCATGCATAAACTTAACAATATAACTATCACAAGGGCCATCGTACCAATGATCACTTATTCTAACAGAAAACACAGGAATACTAGTTCTTATGATACTACTTTGTGAAACAATATTAGAGGTATCCTTACCAAGGATAGTGTGTCCCTCTTCTATATATTTAGTGACAAAGCCTTTCACATTTGCTATTATGGGTTCATCAACCATTTGTTTATTAGGTTCAACAGCTTTATTTGTACTTTCATTAACCATACTAGCTATCTTAAAATGTTCCTTTATCTTAACTGTGAAAGGCATTTTCTCAATATAAGATTCAGGTAAAACATGATTAGCAGTATAAACTTCAGTATTTCTTGCAGGAGCACTCTTAGCAATATCTTTATAAGGTTCATGATACTTATTCCACTTCTTTTTAGGCACTTCAATGTAGGAAGCAAAATCCTTAAAATAAGTTGCAATAGCTTGAGAATCTAGACCATAAGTATTTTTAATATTTTGAAAGTCTTCAGTTCCCATAAAAGATTCAATGCATTCATAATCATAATTTATACCTGACTTTCTACCTTTGTCATTCTCCCAAGCTTCAGCATTATCTTGAATACGGTCTAGAAGATCCCATTTAGCTTCTTCTTCCATGCGAGTGAATGATCCAGCACAAGAAGCAGCCAATAAATCCTTATCATGTAGAGGGAGCCTTGCATAAAAGTTATTGATAATAATATTGTTGCGGAGCTCATGAATGGGACATTTGAGCATTAGTAACTTCAATCTCCTCCAAGCTTGGGCTGTACCCTCTCTATCAAGAGACCAAAAGTTGTATATTTGATTCCGATCTTTATGAATCTCACTAGGAGGATAAAATTTTGAATAAAAGAGAGGCACTATTTCCTCCCATTCAAGAGCTTGACCATTCTTCAGTAGCTTATACCATTCTTCAGCTCTTCCTTTCAGTGATAATGAGAATAACTTCTTCTTAACTTGATTTGTAGTAATACCTACACACTTGAACAACCCGCACAATTCGTGTATAAAGAGCAAATGATCACCGGGATGGACAGTTCCATCCCCATCAAAGTAGTTATCCATAACACGATCAATAATTCTTGTAGGTATTTTAAAAACATCATTCTCAGCAGGTGGTGGTTCATCTACTACCTTAGCAGTGGTAGTAGCATTACCAAATAAGAAACTCAGCGAATTATCCATAACGAAAATAAAGCAACTAACAGAAGTAAACAATACTCACAGTAGAAGTTTCCTTTACCAGTTCTACTTTCCACTAGCGCTTCACTCCCCGGCAATGGCGCCAGAAAATAGTCTTGATGACCCACAAGTATAGGGAGTGTATCGCAGTATTTTCGATAAGTAAGAGTGTCGAACCCAACAAGGAACAGAAGGTGCTGGCTAGTGGTATGGATCAGGAATTCTCTGCAAATACTTAGCAAACGGATTTTTAGGGGTTTTTGATAAAGCAAGTAAATAAAGTACGAGTAAATAAAAGACAATAAGAGTAAATACAGCAAGTGGCCCAATCCTTTATGCAGCAAAGGACAAGCCGATTGTATTACTTAAGTTGACCAAACGTTCTCGATGACACATGGGAATTCTGTCAAGTGCTTTCGCTTCATATAGTTGATTAATCTTCTTTAGCTTGCTAAGTGTTGTGTGGGTGAACCTGTGCTAATGTACCGACCTTCCTAGGACTAATACATACTTTTGATTATACCCCTTGGAAACATCCGTAAGTACAAGAAAGTAATTAAGGTAGGAACCTAACCACAGCTTTAAACTCTAAGACCCTGACGTCCCTTATGCAATGGTTTCCTAACGGTGGTTCGGGTTTCTGTCACTCCGGCAACCCCTACGATTAGTAGCCAAATACACAATGCATTCCCCTAGGCCTATATAGGTGAAGTGTCATGTAGTCGACGTTCACATGACACCGCTAGAAGAAGTACACCACAACTTAAATATCAAACTATTGAATCTTTCTCAACACAACTCCACTACTAACAACATGACTTCTCCCATGTCCTCAAGAACAAAACGAACTACTCACAAGACATCATATGGATCATGATCAGAGATGGAATAATGATGTATAACAATCTGAACATAAACAATAATTCAACGGTTCACTCAATAGCATCAACTACAAAGAGTAATCAACACTGGGAAAGTTTCCCCTATGAACTATGCAAGATTCAGTCCAATTGTTATAGCAATATGGAGATGGAGATGATGGTGCTGGTGATGATGGTGGTGATGATGATGATGATCCCGATGAAGTCCAGCTTGATGGTGGTGTTGATGGCGACGATATCCCCTCTCCGGGAAGGAATTCCCCCGGCAGAATTCTGTCTGCCGGAGAGATCTTTCTCTCTCGATGTTTTCTGCCCCGCAGAGGCGGTGGAATCTTTCTGTGGTCGCTCCCCGAGTATTAGGGTTTCAGGAGGATTATATACGCTAGAGGGGAGAGCCAGAGGTGGGCCAGGGCGGCCACACCACCTGGTGGCGTGGCCTAGGATGGCCCGCACCAGGGGGTGGTGTGGGCCCCCTGTGGCCCATCTCCACTCCTCCTTCTGGCTTCCTTCGTATTCTAGAAAAATAGGATTTTCCATATATTTTCCTGGATTTTCTGATCTTCGCGAATTTTGCCTCCAAACAACACCTTTTCCATCAGAATCCTGACTGCAGTGGTCCATGCTCCAAAAGTCATCAACCATGCAAAAACAGGTGAAATTACATAAGTATCACCTCTTAATATATATCAATGAATAACAGTGAATTATGATATATAATAGTGATGCAAAATAGACTTATCACCTCTCCTTTTGGACTCGGGTGATCAGGCTCACCTTGGTAATAAGGCTCATTTCTCCTTCGAGCTCTCATGGCTTAAGCAAGAAGGTTTTTCTGACCTGATTGCAGCTGAGTGGAATAAACAAGTCCCCGGAAACAATCCTTTAGACATTTGGAAAAATAAAATCATACATTTGCGCAAGTTTTTACGGGGTTGGGCTAAAAATCAAAGTGGTACTTATAGAATAGAAAAAGGAAAATTTGCTAGATATTATAGAGATGCTAGACATGAAATCCGAGACCATCCCTCTGTCGGATACAGAGAGGAAGGCTTTGAAGGAGGCTGATGAAAAGCTTGCCGGGTTGCGAAGAGATGAGGAGTTCAAGTGGGTCCAAAGGGCAAAAGTGAAACACATTTAAGAGGGTGGCAACAACACCAAGTACTTTCATTTGATTTCTAATGGAAAACATAGAAGGAAACTTATATTCCAATTTGAACAAGATGAGGGTACCTTTGTGGGTCAAGAAAACATAAAAACTCTCATTTTGAATTACTACAAAACTTTGTTCGAACCACCTGAGCCTAGTTTCTGCTCTCTTATTGAGACGGAAACACATGATATCCCACAAATCTCAGAACATGAAAGCAGAATTCTAATCACTGACTTCACAGAGAAGGAAGTACATGAAGCTATTTTACAAATGGAAAAGAACAAAGCGCCGGGTCCCGACGGTTTTCCCGCTGAATTCTATCAAGTCTTCTAGGAATTGATTAAAACTGATTTGATGGCCATATTTAAAAACTTTGAACAAGGGGAACTTCCTCTTTTCCACCTTAACTTTGGGACTATCATTCTACTCCCTAAAAAGGAGAATGCAATACAAATCCAGCAATATCGTCCCATTTGCTTGTTAAACATGAGCTTTAATTTTTTACAAAAGTAGGTACCAACAGATTAATGGACATTGCACATAAAGTGGTACGGCCAACACAAACAACTTTTATGCATGGCCGCCATATTCTAGAAGGAGTACTAGTGCTACATGCGACTATCCATGAGTTACATTCCAAAAAATAGACGGAGTAATTTTAAAACTGAATTTTGAAAAGGCGTAAGATAAAGTGAAATGGGCTTTCTTGCAACAAGTGTTGCGTATGAAAGGCTTCGACCCCAAATGGTGTAATTGGATTGAGAATTTCGTAATGAAAGGGAGCGTTGGCATAAAAGTTAATGATGATATTGGACATTATTTTCAAACTCAAAAAGGTTTAAGCCAGGGGTACCCATTGTCCCCTATCTTATTCAACATAATAGCGGAATGCCTGGCAATTTTGATTGGTAGAGCTAAATGTGAAGGTATTGTAAGTGGACATCCTCACCTAGTGGAGGGGGTGTTTCTATTCTATTCTACAATACGTGGATGATACTATCATGTTTATGGAAGACAATCATGATATGGCAATGAACATGAAATTGATCCTCAGTGTTTTTGAACAACTGTCAGGTTTAAAATTCAATTTCACAAGAGTGAGTTATTTTGTTTTGGGCATGCCAAAATAGAAGAGGATCATTATCGTAACCTTTTTAGATGTGAGATAGGATCATTCCCTTTTAGGTATCTTGGAATACCTATTCATTACCGCAAACTGAAGAATGGCGAGCGGAAGCCTATTGACGATAGATTCGAGAGAAAGCTAGCTAGTTGAATTGGAAAAATGCTTTCGTATGGTGATCGTCTTGTCCTCATTAATTCAGTGTTAACGAGTCTACCTATGTTTTTGTTATCCTTCTTTGAAATACCCAAAGGGGTAAGAAAGAGACTGGATTTCTATAGATCGCGATTCTTTTGGCAAAGCGATGATCACAAACGGAAATACAGGCTTACTAAGGGGAACATTATTTGTAGGCCAAAAGGAACGGGGGGCTAGGTATTGAGGTTTTAGAATTGAAAAATAAATATCTTTTGAGCAAGTGGTTATATAAGATCCGTGAAGGAAAGGGAGTTTGGCATGAGCTGATTCATAATAAATACCTGCAAATTAAAAGTTATCTCAAGTTAAGGTGCCTCCTTCGGACTCACCTTTTTGGAAAGGGTTGATGAAAGTTAAAGAAGACTTCTATAGTAGAGGTCAATTTCAGGTCGGCAATGGTCAAAAAACTCGTTTTTGGGAAGACGTCTGGTTAGGTGATATCCCTCTATCAAGGCAATACCCGTCTTTGTACAACATTGTTCAGAAGAAAGAGGCCACAGTGGCTGATATCTTCGCTAACACGCCTCTAAATATTCAATTTGGACGTGCTCTTAGGTAATAGGTGGAGTCGTTGGTTGCATTTAGTGGAAAGACTAATGGAGATAAACATTTCCGATCATGAGGATGTGTTTCAATGAAAATTATCAAATACAAATAAATTTACAGTAAAATATATGTATTTGGACCTTATGAATGATCATACGCCTTTGCTCAGAAAATATATTTGAAAGATCAAAGTTCCAATGAAAATCAGAATTTTCATGTGGTTCCTTTATCGCAAAGTCATTCTTACAAAAGATAATTTAAAGAAGCAAAAATGGCAGGGATGTGAGAAATGCTTCTTCTTTAATGATTGAACAATTATTCATCCATTGCCCTTTAGCTAAAATAATGTGGCGTATTGTACATATATCTTTTAATATAGTGTCCCCAACTAGCATCTCAAATCTATTCAGCGCATGGTTACAGGGGTTAGTAAAGAAGATAAAATGCAAATTAGAGTGGATGCATGCACTTTGGTTTGGGATATATGGACAGTACGGAATGAATTTGTGTTTAACAAATCTTTAGAAACGACTTTTTTGCAGGTTATCCCATGTGCTACACACTGGATCCGTATGTGGTCTTTCCTTCAGCGGGAACAGCAGTGGCAGGTCACAGACTCTGGGTGCAACCGTATGAAGACGGTAGCTTGGGATTTGTTCAACCTTTACAGCTGACGGCTTGTTTTTAGAATATCAGCATGATGGATCAACAATTTACATTTCTACTTTCTATTTTTGAGTGGTTGATACATATATGAAACCTAAGTGATCCTTGAGTTGTACCAAATCTAATTTTGAATAAAGTAATAAAAAGGTTGTATGCATCAACCGATGCAGAAGCCAGGGTAACCCCCATTTCGAAAAAAAAACTTCGATCTATGGCATGTATACGAGTTCATCGGTACATAAGATTATGGCTTGGAGAGAAATGTGGCGGTGCAAGATGTGAAATTGCTTGCGAATTGCAACTAGATTGTGTCTGTTTCACCGCTGGTTGATATGCTTCATACTAAAATTTATTGGGACTGCAAACAGAAGGAAAAAATAGTGTGGACTAACAGGCAGCATGTGTACAAACAAGTTGAGTACTCTCGTCAGTTTACGCAGATTTGGGACACATTTTTAGTTACTCGTTGGGTGGAACTGTTTTCTATGGTTGATTATGTTGGTGCACCATATGTTGCTGCTAGAGGTGCTGCTACTGATGTTTGTGAACTACATGCTATTAAAGAATCAATGTACCATATTGTTTTACAAGTGGACCCATACACTCTAAGACTTGATAATGGCAAACAAAGGGTTGTGGAGTGTGTTGATGTGGACATCATGGTCGAAACCCACATGATAATCGTTGATCAGATTATTCAAAAGCTAGCTGAGAAGATGATTTTGGGCTCTAATCAGAAGGAACATTTATGTTGGTGGCACATTAGGAAGAAGGATTTCATAGAAATTATTGACGTTCAGATCTGGTGGAGTTTTTTCGAAGGAAAAAAAGAAGTAAAATGGTATTATTCCTTGTTGAGATTTCGAATAATGGTGAAGATGTTGATGTTGATGAAGACGTGAAGATGGAATTTCTAGCACCATAAGTGCTCCTTAATCACATTCAATCAGAAGTGCAATCCAAGTCTTTTCCCTGTTAAAATCTACATGCTACTATAAATTTGTTAACTTTTTTTCAACTATATGCCCGAAACTTTAACTACAAATGTATTTCTATGGTTATTTTTATTGAGATATTGTAACATATTTTTTTGTGAGATATTGAGATATTGGAAGATATTCATTCAAATACTCATTATTGTAAGACACATACCTTGTGATTTTATTTGAATTTACGCAAATGCAGTTAGCAGAAGATTTGTCATGTAAAATATATATGTTTGAACAATAGCTATCATCCATGTTTCACGTGGCAGTCTAGCAAGAAATGTAATGATCAGTTAAACCACACCTCGAGGCTTCAAGGAGGGAGCTCAGCTAGGTGTTAACCATTATTGGTTGGTGTCGCTAAGTAAACAGTTATCGTTGACGTATAGTTAAGTTTAGACAACCATAATTTAGTGATCATTCGGACAACACATACTGTATTTTTTACCGAATTTGCAGTGAAGATGCACTATGTTTACACTACAAATACACAGTATATTCACTGCATATTCAGTACAAATTTATATCCATTTCAAGGACAACTCAGTGTGAACGCAGTGAAATTCCCCTGCAAATTCATTAAATATTAATACAACAATTCAAGCTCAGCTTAGTGAAAGTTGAGTGCAAGATCATTAAAAAATCATACAAGATTTAAAGCACATCTTAGTGCATATTCAATACAAAATTTAGTGCATTATCCCTGCAAATTCAGAACAAATTCATACATCATTTGAAGCACAGCTCAGCGTATGTTTGATACAAATTTAGTAAAATACAAACAACGTTCAAACAAAGTTTTAGTTGCATTGTCAGTCTTTGGTCTTCACTCTTCAGTTGCACTAAAATCCAGTCTTAACAATTGAGGAATCAGAACCATCACGTGTCAAGAGAGATTCCACCAAAATCTCACTTGTTGTTTATTTCGTCATTTTTAGTGTAAAATTTGGTTTAAATTTTGTATTCACTCTGGTCTAAAATAATAATACCCATATTTTTTTAGATTCGGATGTATCTAGCATTAAAACATGACTAGATATATACGAATCTAAACAAATCTGAATCCATTAATTTGAATCAAGAGAGTACTAGAAATGATAAAGTAATTTTTTATAAAAAATGACAAAATATGTTAGAAGTATGACTTTGATGAGATCCCTAATATTCGGGGGTTTACAGAGGGATATAGCCGGATAGGCAGGGCTTGGTCGTTGTAACTCTGGGCTTGGGGGTTGAGCTCTATGGATCAGATCCGTGTCCTATTAAGCTTTTGCTAAACATAATAGGCTCGAGGCCGGCTTAACCACAGCTGGACTCGCGGTACAGTCCAGTTTGGAAACGGATCTAACTAATTACTCAAGCCCCTTGACAATCGACATACAATTCCGACGACGGGGCGTGCAAGACCGACGTAGCCTAGCGATGGACGGCGGCGACATCGAGAGCGGCGGCGGCATGACGGTGGCGGAGGCCGAGCCGGACGATTGTGGTAGGATCAGGGTTATCGTCACTGTGGGCATAATAACGTTGTCGATTATCAGGTTCTCCATATACCTTATGGGTCCAGAAGCTTTGGACGACGATGCTCCGGAACCGGACAATATGTTTGTTTTCGTGGCAGGGATCATATGCCTCGCCATCGGTGGTTGCTTCTTCATACTGTTTGGAAACCTCGTCCATGAATCGCAGCCTGGGCACGAAGTACATAGACGTAGAATTGTAGATCTGTTGCTGATGTAATTCGTCCTACAAGCCCACCATATTGCATATTCTTTCTTTTTTTGCGGGTATATTGCATATTCGGTAATCGATCATTACTATACAGTATATTGGTTAATTGCTGGACATATATTCTATTAATATATGTGTGTAAATTGTGAGATATTAGGTTGATTCCTAAGGCCATTCCAACGGCGTGGACGCCGATTATGTCGAATTTGTACATTTAGAGCGCGGCGAGGACACGTTGCACACCCCCCGGTCCCTCCATGCCCCCGAGGGGGAGTATTTCTCCCGCCAATTCAGTCTCGGATGTGGACGCATGCGTGGCTAGAGGCCATTTTTTATATTTTCAGCCTTAAATTGGACCAATTTTACAGTTTTTTTACCTTAATTTATAACACACAAATATGTCAACATATAATAGTTCAACTTACAATTAATCAGACATAAAAATGTTCAAATAAAGGACCAACATAGTTCAACACAAATTATTAGATAAATATGGAATGATCATGCATCCCTTTCGAGGATCATCTACTTTCTCTCGGTCCAAACCCTTTGGCTTGGACCCATCTTACTCGTGTCGACCGTCATGATATGGTTCTTCTCGGTGAGTAGTTTGAGCTCAACTTCTCTTTGCTTGAGCTCAAAATCCTTGACCCTTTGTTGGGCATTGAGCTCAACTTTCCTTTTTTGACCTCCACCTCTTTTACGCTTGCTTGAGCATTCAACTCAATTATTTTGAGTTTGAGCTCGCTTTCCTTTTGCTTAAGTTGGAATTTGAGCTCAACTTCTATGGCCTTGGCCTTGGTTTTGTTCTCATCAATCTATAACTTCCTAGTTTAGTAGTCATTGAAGCTCTTAGTTTGGTCAGCGGCGGCGGTTGGTGAGAGAGAGAGAGGAGTGGGGGTTGGTGGGATTTTTGTCTGGCTGACAGTGGGCTAGGACCGACATGGGGTGAACCAAATGTGCATCCGTACTTGGGCAAATGCATCTTGGGTTTGCTTCTGAATTGCGCTAGTCTGGCCCAAAATCGGTCTGCATACCGTTTGTGGTGCCCCGTTGGAGACTAGCAAAACAGACAACCTTTGTCTCTTTGTTCCCTTCTGTTGGGATGGCCCAAGGAGTAGCTGCTTGGTGAACTTCGATCTCTACCTCCACTTCAAGATACAAGACTGTAATTTGACCATCCAAGTCGATGCCTTTATTGATTGCGAGTCCAGTGATCCATAGTTTCGTCTATTCTTTAGTTCTCTACTCTACACTACTCAAGATACAAGGTAGGTTCAAACTTTTTCCGATAGAGCAAATATATCAGTGTGGTACTAGTTACATCCAGCCTCTGCAATTAAGGGCTAGTTGGGACATTATAGACACCACCAAAAAACTAAATAAAAAAGAAAAACAAATGGCTCAGCCACACAATCAACATCTTGCAGTAGAAACACCATTGCAATGCATTGATAGCCATGATCACAGTTGTGGCACACACTGTTTAGATGCGGACATCGCCACACAAACGAAACCATATTCGCACAAACGATGTGACATATTCAACTCCATCCACTGCAACCACAGCCAGGCCTTTTTGCGCTAGATCCTGACCCATCGCAAGTCGGGCAGTATGAGAATTGCAGACGCCTTCATAGGCATCGATCACTCCCATGCCTGCATCAAAACGGTCGCGATGTACCACACGATTCATCCATTTACCTTCATCAAGATGTGAGTCATATAATGCAACCAACGAGGGTTGTTGCTATCGATATTTTTATCTTGGCTGGAGGTTTTTCTCGGATCTGTTCGGGGCATATAATCGGTCCAAAACTAGAAAACGTCCGGAGTTTTTCAGTTTTAGGCCATTTTTCCGGGATCTGCTAGAGATGCTCTAATACCGTTAAAGAACTTCATGTGCCTACTACCAGTCTTCTCTGATTGATGTACCCCTTGACCATGTCATCAACCGTTCTATCTAACCACCACGCCCAAAGCAAAGATTACTAAAGTCAAATTTCCAAGGCTACTGGAAATTTTATTACTCCATCAACATTGCGATAACCATTACAAAGAAAAGTTAGAAGAATTATTAGAAATTAACAACTTATGCTACCATCTCAGTTCTAGTTTAACCCCCATGTGGTAAAGCTTTATCCCTAATGCACAACTGACGGGCCAAGTGGGTGATGATGTGATGTGAGTCTTAACTATATGGCAAACATGTAGTGCTAATATTGTACTTTAGCATTTCATTCATTATGTTCCTATGATAGTTTTCTAATTGTTGAAATAAATTGCTTATCTCTTTTCATCAATTTGAATTTTTGGTTGAGTTGGCTAGTATATGCAATTCAATATGGTATCAAATCAGGAGGTCATATGATCAAGTCCTAGCCAACGCAAAAATTAAAAAAAAAAATATTACGGCTTCCCAAATATGCATCACAATAGGCCAAAGAGTAAAGACATAGTGTGAGTGTTGAAATAAATTGCCTACGAGTTTGGACTTTTGATTAAATTGGCTATGCATGCAATTCAATAATAATAATATGCCAAACATATCCCCTTGGGATTGAATACCGTTACTAAGGACTTGAGCATTTTCTTCACGTATACTATATACTCCCTCCATCTCGAAATAGATGTCGCAGGTTTGTGAAAATCCGGATGAACCTATATATAAATAGTGTATAAATTCATCCAAAATTTTGACAAATATGAGACGTCTATTTTGAGATGGAGGGAGTATGTGTATTAAAGCAAATTTGGAACTTACTTGAACAAGAGTTTCCATGGCTTATTGAAGGAGATGCACAGAGTTCTAGTGCCCCTGGACGTTGTTAGTTGCAATTGTGACGAGACAGTGTTACAATTAAGAAGCCACCTTTATTTGAAGCATATATGCAATGTTTGATCATCGCAACAAAACCCAGGAAATTGTTATTTTTCCTGACAATAGATCATCTCGCTGATTAGAAGAACCACTCTTTAGTGACGAGGCCATTGGAATGACTGGACATTCAAACAGAACTTAAGCCAGACTTTGAATGGAGTGGACAGGAGGTATCCGTGGGGCCTTGCCTGCCTAGCTATCCGACCCAAATCAGCTTTAGAAATTCCAGAATTTGTTCGTTACTCAACCACAACAAGCATAGGACTATTCGCGTACTTAACCAGAATGAGATCCGGTTTGTTGACAGCCTTACACATAAATATATAACT
Organism: Avena sativa; assembly: GCA_916181665.1. Classification (NCBI taxonomy): domain Eukaryota; kingdom Viridiplantae; phylum Streptophyta; class Magnoliopsida; order Poales; family Poaceae; genus Avena; species Avena sativa. The sequence goes on along the minus strand of OV702292.1, from coordinate 531,878,635 downwards.
ATAGTTTTGCTCGTTCTAATAAAACATAGATCTGGTGGTCGATATGGTCCATAACACTAAAACCCCTCTAGCAGCCTCGAACTAATATCACCCAACTCTGGCCACTCCAGGACGTAGCAACAACCGTGAAGAAGAAGCTGCACGAGAGAGGTGACGATGGTGGTGATGTGAGGCACCTACAGACATAACCCAAGATTGACAAGCAATATCATCAGATATACTCCCTCCGTCTCAAAATAAGTGACTTGTATTTGTCTAGATTCGAATGTATCTGATACTAAAACAAGTCTAGATACATACAAATCAAGATCACTTATTTTGGAACGGAGGGAGTATATTTGCTATTTTCCAATCATCGACAATATATTTATGGTGTATCTCGTTGAAATTCATCAGAAACTTACCGCCATGGAACCAATGACCTCCGTCCCCGCGAAAGCGTACCACGTCCACACACTTCTGCTCACTAAAGGCGCCAAAGGAACCGGCCGGGGGGGCATGCTCATATAGACTCGTAAACAGATCCCTGTGTACCTCTTCACGAACATACCATGATGTTCAAACAAATTTTTCAGCAAACATACTTACAGATCATGATGTTAGTTTATTGCGAGAAGGAAAGAAGAACTTACCACATTGAGCAGGGGGAAAAGGCCAACACAACGCAACTTGTAGCGCAAAGCACATCGAAATGAGCCGTCTTTCCCATATAGTAGAAAACGAGTACAACCGTGTAGAGTACAACCGTGTAGCCAGTCACCGGTAGAGCGAACCATCCAAGCCACCAACGGCGTTGAGCAGCCGTGGAGCACCAGAGAAACACGCCGAAGTTAGATCGCCTGGACAATGGCCGCTGCAATGCTCATCCAAGCGACGAACTGGTCCTTGGCGATCTTGCCGCAAAGGATCTAGACGCCACTATTGAAGAGCCACTACAGGAATGGATCGGTAAGCCGAGGAACAAAAGCCGTCGGCGTAGGCTACGCCGACGGCTGTCCTCGGCATAGCGGCCGTTGGCTATGCCAACGGCCGGTTGCAAAAATACCTTTAAATTTTTTTTTCAAATTTTTTTAATCTTTGAATTGTTTGACTCGTTAATCTTCCACTTGAAACATTGTTAGTATTAATTACACTTAATTTTTGATTAAATTATAGTCTTGGTCAAACTTACCGGTCGGTCACCATCCTCACTATTCCATCCCAGCACGCTTAACTTCTTCGTCCTTCAGAATCAGTTTCCGCGAAGAAATTCATACCTTGTTGTCAATACTATGATATCAATCCTATTAACTCTTATATCATTATATCACACGTTTTTATTTTCTAAAATTACAAACAATTACTTAAGTAAACAACAATGAATAAGTAAAAATAATACCGAATTCAAATAAAAATATAATGATTTTATTTTTTTGTATTTTTCTATTTAGTATGGAATAATTAATATCTTTAAATTCGTAAATCGGAATTCGACAAATAATATGTTTAAATTGATCAGAAAAATGAGATGAATCCAAATATGATATCCATATCAACTTATCAGAAACTATGATGTGATTCTAGCCATTATTTCATTTGCCCGTTTAAAACGGTGGACATGAAGATTCTTAGCTCGGGGTTGAGCCTCGCTAAACTTGCATTGAATCTCTGATGAAGTAGCATATTTTGAATCTAAAAATAATTTTTGTAAAAAATCATGAGCATCAGATCATGTACCTGTAGTTAATATCTAACCTACTTCCTACCGATTCAGTAGAAATTTGCCATTTTCACTAGGATGGACGGAAAGATTTGAGAACCCCTGTTGGGATATTGTCCATGTTAGGTGGTCTAGTATTTTTGAAAAATAGAGTGGTAGCATTTTGAATTAGCCATTTGGTGGTTGTTTCACAAAACCCCCCGTTATTTGCGCTCGGAAAAAAAAATAGGTTTTCATGCGACGAAAAGAAAAAAATTCTCCTATAATATTGTTCACCATCCCATGATGCACATACATGTATAATATGAACACATTATCACAAACTATGTCTTGATTCTAGCCATAACATTGGCCATTTGACCCGAAAGTTAGAAAACCTCCAATGAGATAGGTCATTTTGTGAAGGGTTTTTTTTGAGACATAATCAAAATACCAAGTTTTATATTTTGTTGCAAATATATCACATAATATGACACCACGCGAAGATTTTACATTGTTTGGATCATTTTTTAATTTTCTTATGCCTATTTCAAACTATATGTAATATTTTATGTTTCACTTAATTTTTATTTACAAATGTGTAATATTTGAGTGTAGATAGATAGATCTTATTTTTCTGCAAATTTTGATATATTATTTGTATTTTTCTGAATTAGAATTATTTAATTATGTTTTTTCAAAGATTAATGAGATAAAAGAAAAAAATAGATATGCCGAGGGCAGCCATCGGCGTAGGCTATCCTACGCCGAGGTCAATTCTACATCGATGGCCAACTTCGTGGGACGCCCAGATCGTGGTCTATGCCGACGGCCCCAACTTTTGGCCGTCGGCGTAGCGACCGGCCGTCGGTGCTTCGCGACATTCTTGTAGTGAGTGCCGCAATGAACGGAACAGGCGATCGATTTCCATCCGATCCTGTATCCCATGCTTCTCTGAGGGTAGTGAACCTGCAGAAAGGAGTTCGTATTGGATCATAAATTCATAATGGAGTGAAAATATGGTGCCGTTATTGAATTGTTTATGCATAGTTTGTAATCTCTTACATGCAACCAACGTGTATACAAGAAAGCAAAGAGCTGGCTACAAATAATTTGTATCCATGTTGGTGTGTGCATGTGGTATAACATTGTATTGTGACCGTGTATGACAGCACACACTTGGTTATGAATTTGCAATACATGGTTGCTCACATCTATCGGCATAATCAGAAAGGGTAAGCATGCCGTTGAAAAGATTAAGAAAGGTAAAACCAATAGCCATCTAGTACTATGACGCATCAGCTTGTAATTTCAAGCTAACGCCTGAGGCAAAATATGATAGTACCAAGTTTCAGAGTATGCATAATTGGTGAATGCGCGCGTATAAGCTAGCTAAATCAAAGGTACTGGATAGCTGTTCCTAATTAACTGTCACGGCTTGTTTAAGGTGCATGCGCATAACAAGATTCAGGTAACCATGTTCAGGAAACAAACACTCATGGATGCCAAAAAAATCTTTTCTCAAGATAAATTTATGTGCTTTGCTACACAAACTAAATGTAGATATTATGGAGTATGCTCCATTAGCTAACAAAAATGAATAGAACAGAGTCAATATAACTAGTAAATTCTTGCAAGTGCAACCATTTTTATTTTTTATTTTTGAGCAAAACCCATTTTTCCAGTTAGCATGTACGATACCCCCCCCCCCCCCCTCCCCTCCTCCTCCTCCTCAAACTTAAGTTTTCATGACCTAGTTTTCTTTCGACCCCGTCGAAACCCATATCCACACCATGTATACCTCCGTATAGGTGTACTCGATCGAGCTAGGTATACTCCACGTTCCCACCGGCTGATCACACCGCCCGTTATCGTGATCTATGTCTTTTCATGCCATATTTTAAATTTTAGTTGCTGCTGCTATATAACTTCTGATTTCCGCCTCCTGTTATGGGCTTCACGTGGGTTCGTAGGTCTTCGAAACGAATCAGTAACGAGTTTTTTTTGTCAAAATTGAAGAGGAGGGAAGGGAGAACACCGAAGCAAAAAGTGATAAGCAAGTACTCCCTCCGTTTCAAAATATAAGATGGTTTAGCTTTGTGAAGAGAATGTATCTAGACTCCTTTTAGTGTGTAGGTTCACTCCAAATCTAGATGAACCTACACATTAAAAGATGTCTAGATACACTCCCTTCACAAAGCTAAAACATCTTATATTTTGAAACGGAGGGAGTAAGTCACGCAGATGCTGATGGGCATGGGCAACCTCATCCATGACAACGCCGATAGCATGCAACCCATCTGTAGGGGCTCACTGAAGTGAAACAAGGACAACTTGAAGCGTGATCGAGAAGGTGGCCATGAGAAGTTGTATAAGGTCTACTTCCATCCTACGGAGCCACTATACCCAGAGCACACATTTTGGTGTCACTTTCGAATGTTGAGGAAGTTGTTATTGACAATTCTAAATATCATGGGGGGCAAGTTCAAAAAAATGTCATGGGGGACAATTCTAAGTGTCACTTTCAAAAGAACGATGCGATGGGTAAGATCGACTTCACTTCTTACCAGAAATGTTCCGAACCTATTTGCATGCTTGCATATGGAGTTTTCGGTGATATTGTTGATGAGTACATGTGCATGAGACAGAGCACATGCCTTAAGTCAATGTACAAGTTCTGCAAATCGGTGATTATGGTTTTTGAGTGAAGTTTACTTGAGAGAGACAAATGTTGCTAACACTGCCCACCTTTTGTCCATCAACGAGAAAAGGAGCTTTCCTAGGAAGCAAGAAAGAATAGATTGCATGCATTGGGAGTGGAAGAACTATCATTTTGCTTGGAAGGGGCAGTGTTGTGGACATGTGGATAGGTGTATAGTGATACTTGATGGTGTTGCATCACAAGATATTTGGATTTGGCACACTTTATTGGCATGACAGATTCTAACAACGATATCAACATGCTCCCGGGTATTCTCTAGGCATGTGGAAGGCAATGCTCTAGTGCTTCACTATGAGATCAATGGCCATGCATATGAAAAAGGGTATTATCTAGTTGATGGCATCTATCTTGATTGGGGAACACTTGTGAATACAATCTATGAGTCTAGTGATGAGAAATGTGCGAGGTTTGTGAAGGAACAAGAGACTTGTAGGAAGGATGTGGAGCGGAAATTTTGTGTGCTCCAATCTCGGTGGGCTATTCTGCGGCACCCTGCTAGAACATGGAGAAATAAGACTATGTGGGAGGTGGTGACTGATTGTGTGATCATGCACAACATGATCATGGAGAGGATGAGCCTGGTGATAGGCACTACTAGGAAAATGCTTATCCATGGGTTTGATACCCAGTGGCGCATGGGTAAGTGCATGCGCCACAGGTAAATACCTATGGCGCACCTATGGCACATGCACCACGGATAACCCAACTATTTGTGGCGCACCAAACTACTATGCGCCATGGATAAGTCTGAGGAATCCATACCTACCACTTATGGATGGACCCTGACTTATCTGTGGCACATGATGTTGTGGTGCGCCACGGATAGGGGTCTACGAAGCTGTGGGATGGTACTTTCAACAGGACAACAAACATTTTCAAGAAGAGGGAGAAGTGGAAGCCACTGACGTTAGGTGGTTGTGTGTCTAGCCTTGGCATGACCGCGAAAATGAGGGACTACTACAAACAGGATGCCAAGGGTGGGATGACTGTCTGAAACACGACGGCCACGAAAATGAGGGACGGGAAGTCTATGGAGAGTGGGAGGATTGTCTGAAATAGGTAAACAAGTTCAGCAGCAACAACTATAAAGGGTACAAGACTATGGTGAAAGCTAGGTGGAGGAACCACCTGCAAGAGGAAGCTAGGTGGAAGAACTGGACGAAGGCTTTGGTCATGGTCCCCGTATTGTTCACCATCATTGCGGTTCTACTGTATTTGAATGTAGTTTAGGTGAACACTTGATTTGTAATGTGATGGCTAACCTATTACTCGATTGGTCTTGAATTCTTATTAATGTGATGAAGTATTATCACTATCATTTTGTCTATATATACTTGTATAATACATGTACAATACATGTACAAATACGAGGGAGCATATAAAAACTTAATCGAAAAACTATCACTAGCGCACCATGTGTAGCATTAGTGATGCACGACAACGCAGTGTGCCACGAATAGTGAAACTATATCCATGGGCGGTCGTTATTCATGGCGCATGGTTGGGGATGTGGCATGAATATTTATACTATATGTGGCGCATGTGTCCGTGCGACACTGATAAAAATATCAGTGGCGTGATGGCAGTGGCGCATGGGCCATGTGCCACGGATAGCGTATGCCGTGCACCATTGATAAGGTTTTCTTTAGTAGTGAGATTCTATGACCAAGGGTGTGAATTTGGGGGGTTAAATAGTTGAGCTGACACATAGGTCTATCGTTCGACGAGTTCCTCCATGTGCATCATGAGATTTGTGATTGTAACACAATCTACTTCAAGCAGAATTTTTGAGAGAGTTCAAACGGATTTGACTAAGCATATGTGGGCTCACATAGGAAGCCACTAGACATCACCTCTAATTTTACTTATTTTTTACCTATATTTGTTTTGAACTATGTTTTTGTGAGCTATGTGTTTTATTTGATTTTGAACAACTTAAATTTATTAGATTGTAAACTATGTTTTATTTGATTCATTATTTTCTATTCTAAATGGTTAAATTGGTTGACATGTGCAAAAAATGGGCCAAAATGGCTAGTGCGGACCAAATAGGTCGCGTAGCTAGGACACCCCCACCAAAAAGTGGTTAGCATCGGACAACAACATGTTTGTTGTCCGCGGCCTGGTCCAAATGGACAAAACATTGTGTGTTCAAAATGGATCGTCTCGTTAGAGATACCCTAAAAAGTGAAATAGTCTTGGAGAAAATAAATGTGGTAATACATTCAGTTCAAAATACAGTACTTATAGTAGTCTTAGAACATGGTTGTCATATACATCACTAAATGAAAAACATAGTTTACTAAAAGTTATATGCAAGAATAATAGGTCACTTCTATGCTTTTATTTATGAGAAAACTCAATGCACAGATAAAATTACAGAAAATACACCACAATTCACTCGTAAGATCGAAAAATCACATGGATACGAAAAACTCGCAATATGCATGTCTACCATAAGATAGTGATAAAATACACCAAATGTCCATTATAGACTGGCTAACCTATTAGCTGGATAGTAACTCCATTGTGAGGCAAAAGTGCATCTATTGCCTCATGGTGGGTTTTGGATGACGGATGACAATATCAATTAAGGGACTAACTTTTGTATCTATTGTTTACATACATATAGTACTAGAAAAGTTGGTGGACCATGGAAAACACTATAAGAACTCAAGCAACATATGCCAACTACATCAACATCAGGCATGGTTTATAGTCCCCCTAAGTCATCATAAGACAACACTCAGTTGAAGTACTCAATATGCATATATCTGCATGAAGTAACTCATGGAATCTTGAGATACTACTTGTTGTAGTGACGAACGACATGTTGTGGTTGACGGCTGAAGTACTCAAGATGCATAATACATGCTCAAGCATTATTTGGCATCATGAGACACTATTGGACTGAAACAACAACCTCGTTGTGACCTATGACTGAAGTACTCAAGATGCTTTCATCTGCTTGAAGCATATTACTAAAATGCTATCGGTCATAGTCACAACACTGTTGTGGATAACATTCACTGAAAGTACTCCAAGATGCATACTCTTTCTTGAAGCATTCCTAGGAATCCTGGAGTATTATCTTTTGTAACCACAACAAAACCGTATACAACAAACTTAATACTCAGGATGCATACACATGTTTGAAGAAACTGCTGGCATCCTGATCACTGCAAGTGCACAGGTACATTGTAGTTAGTTTCAAAAGTAAGAGTATCAAACCATAGAGAAATATTTGATAGAGGTCTTTATGTCCCTTGTCACTATTTATCAAAAGTCACTTGTAAGTTGTCCTTGATCTCAAGTAAGAGTGTTTAAGAAAGTTGTTTTGGGTGCAAAGTAATAACTGAAAGTAAAGTAGACAAAGAGTGACAAACGCAATGTAAATAGTAATAAAACTTCAGAAAGGCAAAATGTTCTGGGGGAATTTAGGATACACATCTAGAAATGGTATTAATTATAATTAGGATGAATCTATGTATTTCGTGATGACATGTGTAGGGAGAGCTCCATAATAAGATGTTCACAGAAAAGCCATCTGATATTACATCCCTAATAACCACAACAATGATCATGATCAAGCCACTTTGATCCCTCTAGTCGAGACGAGCCAAGTCACGAACTACTCGTTTAGCTCGCGAGATTCGAGTTATAATTCCTGCCTTATTGTGAAATTCTACATATTGATGTAATAACACTAGAAAACTAACAAATTTATTTGGCGAGTAACATCAGATATAGTTCAACCATATTTTACATGATAACCTATAAATTAGAAATAGTATGTACATATCATGTCCAGGTTTGTCTACAGTGGAAGTAAGTTTATATTCTAAAAGATAATCGCATGGGAATGAAATCAAAACCTAGCACTTTAATTATATAACAGTGTAGTGGGAAATAGCTATGTTTAATAGTGAATAAAATTATATATTACAATTATGACAGAGAAATAGGAAAATCTATATGGCATTACACCAATGAATAATAGCTAGCAGAATTATCTCATTTTTTGGACGAGTAAAACATGAATTCATAGTTCTTGCACGTTGAGACCCTAGTATGCATTTTCAAGTGAGAGATAACACTAGTCCTCTATAAACCCAAATAATCATCTTAAAAACAAAGAACCACATAGATAAACAAGAATTTGTAAGAAAGAATCCTTTAAAATATCAAATTGAAGATAGAACAAAACATCAGCACTTAACAATTGACGGGTGCCTAAAAAACCATCAGCGAGATGCATACCACTGACAGTGAACCATAAGTACCCATCAGAATAGGCAGTCAATGGTGACTTCATCTTCTTCTCATGGTTTCTTGTTTTTTACCCATCTAAGGATTGACGCATATATTGAGTGTGTGGGACTTAATGAAATTCAGCATACCCTAAGGCTACCGGAACCTTTTCTAGGAGATTTTCTTCTAACCGGTCACTTGTGCATTGCACAAGTTCCATTCACTGTAGACTTCTGGAATCTTCATAGGAGGTTTTGTTTTTTTGGAGAGGAATAGGAGATTTTATTGTAACCAATCACTTGTGCATTGCAGAAGTGACATTCATTGTAGACTCATGGAACCTCCCTTTATACAATGCATACCACTCGTTCATCTCCCTAGAGAGAAGAACAAAAAAATCAACATGCAAGTAGCTCAAGTTCACAACTAGATATGCAACATACCAACATAAGCATGCATGATTCATGTACCAAAAGCATCACAACTTCAATCTACAAACTAGGGCGTGATCCTACTATCACATTAGTTGCTACGGTATTATCCTACTGCCATTGCAAAAGAGGTGTAATCCTACCACCGTAAGTTCACCGTCTAAGGGATTAGTATATATCACCTCACAAAATATACATACCTTCACTACAATATAGCATTTGGTACACGGCGGTTACAAATGATGAGGCACACGCCTAATCGCCATGTTTGCACTATCGTGGCAAAAAATGGCAGTGATAACTGCATCGAGGCAAGTGCATATGCGGTGCTTGAAGGGTTCACAACATAGAAAACAAACATTTTCCTACGATGGGAACTATACGCCAAGATCTATCTACTAGATACAAGCAACGGGTGGATATACATCCATGGAGAACTTACCCTCGAAGACAACAAAGTTTTGTTAACGGGTAGGAACTCGTGGATGATGTAGCCGTACGCTTGCCAATCTCAAGATCGTGCGGAAGTCCTAGCGCCGCAAACCAGCAGCGCATCCGCACTCGCACACACGTTCAGGCCACCGAACAACCTCCGCCTCCTTGCTCCAGCGATGCAGCGGAAGAAGCAACTCCTTCCAAACGAAATGTCATCGGGAACATGTATCTCGCTAATCCGAGACCATGGGGAAATAATTCTAGAGGGGGAGAGAGATCCTTCACGAGGAGGTGTGAGGAAGAAGGGTGAGAGGGGTGGCCTTTTATAGGAGGAGGGGTTACCCCTCCCCATGGACGGCGCCCCATCGGGGGTGACCCCTCACCTCCCCCATTCATGTGGTGGTAACCTCCTCCACATAAAAGTGTCCCTTAACATTCCTCTTTAAAGTCTTTACTTTAAATGTATTAAATTTCTCTAAATTTAATGCTCTCTCATTTAATAAAACTCTTTTATTGATTTCATTCAGAATTTTATTAATTACTTTAATTAACAAACATTCACATAAAACCCCCTGGAACATTTCAATATTATATATGAACCAATTTCAGCAATTTCACCCGAAACAGTTTTGGTGTCTATTGAAATAATTCCAGCGCTTTGCAATTCATTCATCTGAAACATATTTTCTCCAAATGGTGTTGGTGTCCCTTAAGTGTGTCACCCTACGGTTCGTGAATAATGCGGACATGATCGAGACCCCTCTCATCTCAATAATCAGAAGCGGGACCTGGAGATCCATACTGACTCCTACATATTCTACGATGACTTCTGTGATCGTGAGAACCTTTAACGCTAAGTAACTAAATCCCTTTGTCTCACGATATATTATATGTCCGAGATTCGATCATCGGTATCTCCATACCTAGTTTGATCTCGTTATCGACATGTACTCTTTTCTCGTTCCCATGATATAACATTCTAGTGATCTTATCACTTGCTTGCAAGCTAACCAATATGATATCACCGAGAGGGCCCAGAGTAAATCTATCCGTCATCAGATGGAAAAATCCCACTCTTGATCCACGAGCCTCTACATAACACTTTCGTAGTACTGAACCCACCTTTATAATCACCCTTTCATGGTGTGATGTTTGATGTTATCAAGATACTCTTCCAGTGTTAGTGATTAACATGATCTCATGGTCTAAGGACTAGGATTACTTCGTTAGATGTTATAGCAATATAAACACAATGACTTTGATCATAATGCTATACTTCGGATGAATGTTCATCACATCATTCCACTAATGTTGTGATCTCGTTATTAACAACATCCAATGTCCATGATCAGGAAACCTTGATCATCTTGTTAATCAACGAGCTAGTTTATAAGAGAGGCATAACTAGGAACTTTCCTTTTGTTTATTAAACAGACATGTATTAACGTTTCCAAATTAATACAATTATAGCATGCAAAATAAACATCTATCATATACTTAGAATATGTATAATAACAACTTTATTATTGCCTCTCAGGACATATTCCCTTCAGTCTCCCACTTGAACTAGAGACAATAATCTAGTTACATGGTGATAAATCTAACACCCATGGAGTTCTGGTGTTGATCATGTTTTGCTCTAGGGATATTTTTAGTCAACGGCTCTGCTACATTAAGATCCGTATGTACTTTACAAATCTTTACATCTCCATCCTTGACATGCTCATGGATGGAGTGAAACCAGTGCTTAATATGCTTGGAATTCTTGTGAGACCTTGGTTCCTTTGCGTTGGTTATGGCTCCATTGTTGTCACAGTAGATCACCATTGGATCCAACGCACTAGGAACCACACCCAATTCGGTAATGAACTCCTTCATCCAAACTGCTTCCTGTGATGCTTCTGAAGCAATAATATATTCCGCCTCCGTTGTTGACCTTGTTACCACAGGTTGTTTGGAGCTCCTCCAACTAACTGTTGCTCCGTTCATGAGAAATGCGTATCCGGATTGAGACTTTGAGTCATCCAGATAGGTGTCAAAGCTAGCGTTGACATAACAATTAGTGACCAGGTCTTCTTCACCTCCGTATACAAGAAACATTTCCTTAGTTCTTCTCAAGTACTTAAGGATATTCTTGACCGCTATCTAGTGTTCCAAACCTGGATCAGATTGGTACCTACTAGTCAAACTAATAGCATGTGCCACATCCGGTCTTGTACATAGCATGGCGTACATTATAGAGCCTATGGCTGAAGCACAGGGGATCTTATCCACTATCTCTCTTCCTTCCACCGTAGCCGGATTTTGAGTCTTGCTCAATGTCTTGCCTTGAAACATAGGTAAGAACCCCTTCTTACTTTCGTCCATTTTAAACTTCTTTAAAATCTTATCAAGGTATGTACTTTACGATAGCCCTATTAGGCGTCTTGATCTATCTATATTTATCTTTATGCCTAATATATATGACGCTTCACCAAGGTATTTCATAGAAAATTTGCTGTTTAGATAACTTTTAACACTGTTTAAAATATCTATATCATTTCCAATCAATAATATGTCATCCACATATAATATCAGAAATGCCACATTACTCCCACGCACTTTCTTGTAAATACAAGCCTCTCCATAAGTTTGGACAAATCCAAACTCTTTGATCACCTCATTAAAGCGCAGATTCTAACTTCGTGATGCTTGCTTCAGTCCATAGATGGATCATTGAAGCTTACACACCTTGTTAGCATCCTTAGGATCGACAAAACCCTTTGGTTGTATCATATACAACTCTTCTTCAATATTACCATTGAGGAACGCAGCTTTGACATCCATCTGCCATATTTCATAATCGAAATATGCAGCAATTGCTAACATAATCCTAACTGACTTTAGCATCGCTACGGGAGAGAATGTCTCATCGTAGTCAACTTCTTAAATTTGTCAAAACCCTTTTGCGACAAGTCGAGCTTTATAGATGATTACATTACCATCAGCATCAGTTTTTCTTTTGAAAATCCATTTATTCTCAACGGCCTTTCGGTCGTGAGGTAAGTCCACCAAGGTCCAAACCTAGTTTTTGTACATGGATTCCATCTCGGATTTCATGGCTTCTAGCCATTTGTTGGAATCCAGGCTCATCATCGCTTCTTCATATGTCGCAGGGTCATCTATTTCATCAACCATGAAATTTACAACAGGATTCCCGTACAGTTCAGGAGCTGCACATGTCCTACTTGACCTGCGAGGTTTAGTAGTGTCCTCTTTCGGAGTTTCATGATCATTATCATTAGTTCCTTCTTCATTTAGTGAAGTCAACTCCAGAACGACTTCCGGTGCTGCGCTACTTATCATTTCATGAAGAGAAGGTTCAATAACCTATTCGAGTTCTACCTTTTGACTACTCACACCTTTCGTGAGAACTCTTTCTCTAGAAAGTATCCATTCTTGGCAACAAAAACCTTGCCCTTGGATCTGTGATAGAAGGAATACCCAATTGTTTCTTTAGGGTATCCTATGAAGACGTATTTTTCCGCTTTGGGTTCGAGTTTATCAGGCTGAAGTTTCTTCACATAAACATCGCATCCCCAAACTTTAAGAAATGACAGCTTAGGTTTGTTTCCAAACCATAATTCATATGGTGTTGTTTCAACGGATTTAGAAGGTGCCCTATTTAAAGTGAATGCAGCGGTTTCCAGTACATAACCCCAAAATGACAGTGGCAAGTCAGTCAGAGACATCATAGATCGAACAATATCCAATAGAGTATGATTACGATGTTACGACACACCATTACGTTGTGGTGTTCTAGCAAGTGTGAGTTGTGAAACTATTCCACACTCTTTTATGTGTGTGCTAAACTCGTAACTTAGATACTCACCTCCACGGTCAGACCGCAGAAATTTGATCTTTCTATTATGATGATTTTCCACTTCATTCTGAAATTCCTTGAACTTTTCAAAGGTTTCATACTTATGTTTCATCAAATATATATAGCCGTATCTACTCAAATCATCCGTGAAAGTAACAAAATAACTATATCCACCTTGCGCTGACACACTCATTGGACTGTATACATCAGTATGTATGATTTCCAATAAATCTGTCGCCCGTTCCATTGAACCGGAAAACGACGTTCTAGTCATTTTGCTCATAAGGCATGGCTCACATGTATCAAATGATTCAAAATCAAGTGATTCCAAAAGTCCATCAGAATGGAGTTTCTTCATGCGTTTAACACCAATATGACCTAAACGGCAGTGCCACATATATGCAGATATATCGTTATCAAGTTTAATTCTTTTAGCATTAACATTATGAATATGTGTAACACTATTATAAAGATATAATAGAAATAAACCATTCATCATAGGTGCATGACCATAAAAGATATCATTCATATAAATCGAACAACCATTGTTTTCGGATTTAAACGAATAACCACATCGCATCAAACAAGATTCGGATATAATGTTCATGCTCAGTGCAGGCACCAAATAACAATTATTCAAGTTTATAACTAATCCCGATGGTAGGTGGAGAGGCAGCGTTCCGACGGCGATCACATCAACTCTTGATCCATTTCCGACACGCATCTTGACCTCACCCCTTGCTAGCGGTCGCTTGATCCGCAGCCCCTGATTAGAGTTACATATATTAGCAACCGGTCCAGTATCAAATACCTAGGTGCTACTGCGATTAATAGTCAAGTACACATTAATAACATGTATATCATATATACCTTTGTTTGCCTTGCCAGCCTTTTTGTCTGCCAAGTACTTGAGGCAGTTGCGCTTCCAATGGCCAATCCCCTTGCGATAGTAGCACTCGGTATCAGACTTAGGGTCAGCCCAGGATTTCTTTTCAGGCGCAGCAACAGATTTGCCGCCCTTCTTTCCCTTCTGTTTACCCTTCTTGTCTTTCTTGAAAACGGTGGTCCTATTGACCATCAACACTTGATGCTCTTTCCTAATCTCCACTTCTGCAGTCTTAAGCATTGACAGAAGCTCGGGAGAGTCTTCTTCATGCCTTGCATGTTATAGTTTATCACGAAGCTCTTGTAGCTAGGTGGCAGAGATTGGAGAACACGATGTATGCCTAAGTCAATGGGAATCGTTATTCCCAAGGACACAAGCTTATCGGTGTACCCAGACATTTTGAGTACGTGCTCACTTATGGAGCTGTTCTCTTCCATCATGCAGCTAAAGAACTTTTATGAAGCATTATAACTCTCTACGGCAGCATGGGTATCGAAAATCATTTTCAATTCACCCATGGTATCAAAGGCATTGCCATTTTTAAAACGCTTTCGAAGTTCTGGCTCTAGCCCATACAGTATGCCACAATGAACTAAGTTGTGGTCCTCCTGACGAGTCACATAGACATTCTTTTCCTCGTCATGGGCATCAGGAGCTGGTGGGGGCCTAGCGGCGCTTCTAGCACATATTGCTTTTGTGCAACAGAGAGGAGAATCCTCAAATTCATAGCCCAGTTGGTGAAGTTGCTACCATTCGCAGCAAGTTTCACTTTCTCCATGAACACATTGAAATTAAAAGCAGGTGGTGCCATCTACAACAGAATTTGTAAAGTTTATTTAGACTAAGTTTATGATAGATTGAGTTCAACTAAACTTCCACTCAAAAACAACATCCCTCGTGTCTTTTTGGTGATTACATGAACCAAATTCACTACACCAAGTCCGATCATCACGTGAGTTGGTATAGCTTCAAAGGCGAGCATCTATATGGGCATCATATCAACTATATGACTCATGCTTAACCTTTCGGTCCGTGTTCCGAGGCCATGTCTGTACATGCTAGGCTCGCCAATCAACAACCTTAGTACTCGCGTGCGTAAAACTGTCTTACACCCGAAATATGATCGTGGATTCAAGTACACCCGATCATCACGTGATGTCTTGAAGCGGCGAAACATAAACGGTGCATACTTAAGGAAGAACACATTTTTATCTTGATATTTAAATGAGGGGTCATCTTATAACGCTACTAAAACGCCAAACTAACAATATAAGATGCGAACATCATATGTGTAGAGTGAAATGATATGGTTCTTGCATTTGATCACTATCATATGCATCGTGGTATGATCTCTATCATTCCTTTGTGTGTAAGGCCAAGGTCTATGGAACTTACACGTTAAGTGTGTTGTAAGGGTATCAACTATACATCCACTCACAACATTACCATATCATGACACAAGCCCAGCAACGATCTAAACTAGATGCTTCTAATTAATCAATTGCAAGTTTTTACGTGGCTTAGGGCTTTCGAAGATAGAACCGTTCTTACCTACGAACATGGAACCACAATGATGATAACCAAATTATTAGCAACTCGTTGTAAATCAGATATTGACTATAGTAGGAGAGACAGACACCCGCTAGCCACTTATGCAAAACTAGTTGCATGCCAGTCGTGGAACCGGTCTCATGTGCGATGACATGTAAGGTTGGTCTGGGCCGCTTCATCCCACTATGCCACCAATATCCAAAGTACATATAAGAAGCAATAACATGATCATCACCGCCCACATACTCTTATGTGTTCTACCCGTGCAAAGCACCTACGCATAGATCAGGCTTTAATACCACTGAAGGGTTCGCAGCATAGAAAACAAAAAAATTCCCTACGATGGGAACTATACGCCAAGATCTATCTACTAGATACAAGCAATGGGTGGATATACATCCATGGAGAACTTACCCTCGAAGACAACAAAGTTTTGTTAACGAGTAGGAACTCGTGGATGATGTAGTCATACGCTTGTCGATCTCAAGATCATGTGGAATTCCTAGCGCCGCAAACTAGCAACGCATCCGCACTCGCACACACGTTCGAGCCACTGAACAACCTCCGCATCCTTGCTCCAGCGATGCAGTGGAAGCAGCAACTCCTTCCAGACGAAATGCCATCGGGAACATGTATCTCGCTAATCCGAGACCATGGGGGAATAATTCTAGAGGGGGAGAGAGATCCTTCACGAGGAGGTGTGAGGAAGAAGGGTGAGAGAGGTGGCCTTTTATAGGAGGAGGGGGTACCCCTCCCCATGGCCGGCGCCCCATGGGGGGTGACCCCTCACCTCCCCCATTCATGTGGTGGTAACCCCCTCCACATAAAAGTGTCCCTTAACATTCCTCTTTAAAGTCTTTACTTTAAATGCATTAAATTTCTCCAAATTTAATGCTCTATCATTTAATAAAACTCTTTTATTAATTTTATTTATAATTTTGTTAATTGCTTTAATTAACAAACATTCACATAAAACCCCCTGCAACATTTTAATATTACATGTAGAACCAATTTTAGCAATTTCACCCGAAACAGTTTCGGTGTCTATTGAAATAATTCGTTTGTTTGAAACATATTTGCTCCAAATGGTGTTGGTGTCCCTTAAGTGTGTCACCCTACGGTTCGTGAATAATGCATACATGATCGAGACCCCTCTTAGATCAATAATCAGAAGCGGGAACTGGAGATCCATACTGACTCCTACACATTCTACGATGACTTATGTGATCGTGAGAACCTTTAATGCTAAGTAACTAAATCTCTTTGTCTCGTGATATATTACATGTCCGAGATTCGATCATCGGTATCTCCATACCTAGTTTGATCTCGTTGCCGACATGTACTCTTTTCTCGTTCTCGTGATATAACATTCTAGTGATCTTATCACTTGCTTGCAAGCTAACCAATGTGATATCACCGAGAGGGCCCAGAGTATATCTATCCGTCATCGGGATGGACAAATCCCACTATTGATCCATGAGCCTCTACATAACACTTTCGTAGTACTGAACCCACCTTTATAATCACCCTTTCACGATGTGACATTTGATGTTATCAAGATACTCTTCCAGTGTTAGTGATTAACATGATCTCATGGTCTAAGGACTAGGATTACTTTGTTAGATGTTATAGCAATATAAACACAATGACTTTGATCGTAATGCTATACTTCGGATGAATGTTCATCACATCATTCCACTAATGTTGTGACCTCGTTATTAACAACATCCAATGTCCATGATCAGGAAACCTTGATCATCTTGTTAATCAACGAGCTAGTTTATAAGAGAGGCATAACTAGGAACTTTCCTTTTGTTTATTAAACACACATGTATTAACGTTTCCAAATTAATACAATTATAGCATGAAAAATAAACATCTATCATATACATGGAATATGTATAATAACAACTTTATTATTGCCTCTCAGGGCATATTCCCTTTAGTCCTTCTTTTCTCTCGGCATATGGGAATCCGCTGTGTGATCTATTCCGCAGCACCATACGGGATGTGCCTCGGTAGATTACAGAAGATGGTGCAATTTTAGTGTCATGTAATGGTAAGGTGTGTGAAAGTGTAAGATGGTTTACCTAGAGGGGGGTGAATAGGTTTCTACAAAATTATTTATAATAGTTTGCAAGTTTTAGGCTTTGCGGAATATAAGTGTGCCTAAATACAAACTAGGTGAGGCAACCTAGATGATGATACAAGATACTTCAAGCACGGAGGTTATCACAAAGTAAACAACACAAGTAAGAGAGTGGTTAAGTAATAACCAAAGCACGCGGAGACGAAGATGTATTCTCGTGTTCACCACCTTTGGGAAGGGGGCTACGTCACGTTGGAGAGGTGTGAGTTTCCACGAAGGATTCCCCACCGCCATGAAGGCTCACCTTATTCTCCGAGCCTATCCCACGAAGGAATAGCTCACTTACTCGTGGTAGACTTTTAAGGTAGTCTCCAAACCCTCACAAACTTTCCACAGAGCAAATCACAAGTTAAATGCCTCCGGGCGACCCTAGCCGCCTAGGGTTTCCCACAAACCCAAGAGTAATAAGCTAACTCGATGAACTCAAGGGGGAATGAAATTTGGCTTGGTGGAAACATAGATCGGGACCTCCTCTTGCTTTCTACCAAAGGGATTTGAATTTGGTTTGGTAGAATGGGAGATCCTCAAGAAATTGTGTTTCAACAATGTGGGGAGAGAGAGAGATTCAAGAATGAAATATGAACGAACGCCTAACATGCTCAAGGTGGAAGAAGAGGTATTTATACCCAAGGGAGAAATCTAGCCATTTAGAGCATTTTCTGCGAAGTTCGGTTTCAAGTTCAGTTGGACCGGCCCACACACCGGATCGCCCGGTATACAGCCCGAAAGACCGGAATCCAAACCAGGATGCTCTCAGTACGTGAGCCCCGAATATACTCGGTATAACAAACCGAGATTGCCGGTTTGGGTTCGGTTTTCCGTGGCTGTTACCGGACCGCCCGGTCTAGGAGCCGGTTCAACCAGCCTGTACACCGAACTTGGCAGAGATGCTATGAAACATAGATTTCTCTCTCCTCTCTCTTTGGTTATGGAACTAGTGGGTGTATGGGATGTGTATAAGGCTTAGAAATTCATCCCCAACAAGCTCATCGAGATAACCCATCTTAATAGTGCGGTGTTCCTAAAGACTCAAGATACATATAAAAGGCAAAACTCCAACACTTCTCTTCGTTATCGAAATGGGGGGTCTCCGATGATCTTCCAACATACCAGCAGACTAAAACCTTTTTAAGACACTAGGAGGTAGCATTAGTCTGCTCTAACTACGGTGTCATTGTCAACCAAAAACAGTAGAGGGTAAACTACCCTTTCAATCTCCCCCTTTTTGGTTGGTGATGACAAACCAAGCTAGAGTTCACAAGGATATAATAGAGAGCTATAAACCAAGGAATTCCATAGATTCATATGTGAGATCCCCCATAAAGTATGCACTCGGTTGAATTTGCGTTTGAATGCAAGGTGCACCTAAATAGTGCATGGAGAGCTTCCCACATGTCTTTATGGAAGCAAGCATAATATGACAAGATATAAAGCATGGATATCTACCCAAAGCTAGACAAATAGTAGAAGTACACATAGTCATAGCATAAAAGACATATCCATGGTTCACACACATAGCACACACTTGTCCAACATACGGAAGTAAAGCAAATAGTTCCAACACGAAAGCAAATGGAAAGCACAATGCCATAAGAAGCAAAGAGAAAGCAAAGGGCATTGTGCAAACGGCTAACCCCAGAAAACCCCGACAAGGAACCTATAGACCTAAATAAACTCTATTCTTCTCCCCCATTGGCATTGAAACACCAAAAAGGAAGAAGAGTAGAGTGATGCTAATGGAACCCAACTAGAAGAACGTAGGAGCAGAGGAGGGCGAACGGGGGCATCTTCGTCTTCATGGATCTCCTCTTCATCCTCATCCTCATCATCAGAACTAGGAGGAGTAGCAGAGGAACCGCTAGGGCCAACCGGAGGATACTGACTGGGGAAGTAGCCAAAGAGCATAGCATCATCAAGTGGCGGCATCTCATAGTTTACATAAGGAACTGGAGTCATCTCGGGACCATTCGGAGGAGGAGTGACATTCTAGGTCACAAGAAACTCATTGTGCTTGCGCTGAGTCTCTTGGCTCATCTCAAGAGCCTTGTGGCTCACATCATAGGACGAGCGACACATCTGAAATAGCCGCTTGAAGAACGTGGCAGCACCACCCTTGTGCCTGGGACGAGAGGAGGAAGACTCTCCAACAGGACGACGAGAACCAGCCCGAGTAGCAAAGTGAGGCTAAGGATCATGAACAGCCTTGGTGTGCTGCTCGGGGGGCCTCATCGCAGGAACCTCAGGAGACTGACCACGAAGAGAAAGGGTAAGCAGCTCCTGTTCCACATGCTCACCAGCCATCACACCAGAAGGCACAACCTTGTTGAGAAGCTTTTGAACATACACGCAGAAAGTGGGGGCCATCCTGTCCAAAGCATCCCGCCACAGCTCGTGGTACAAAGTCACAACCATCAATCTTCCTCAACCTGTCAGGGCGACAATAATATAGGAGATTGGCAAAGAAGCCGCAGCAGTTTGTAGTATCTCCAACTCGGGGAACAAGCGACTGATAGAAGATGTTGGCCAAAGTGTGATAGTAGAAGTACATGCCAGAGATGCATGGAGGAGCGTACTCAGAGTCCTTGGGATAGCAGAAAGCAAGAGTGTCAGCAGGCTTGATCTTCTTGCTATGAATGCAAAAACCACCTGGCTTGCCAGAATAGCCCATAACTTCAACCAGATCTGCAAAGGTGGCACGAAACCGCCGCGTGCCAGTCATCCAAGTCATAGTGTGGTCATCATCATCATGAAAATATACTGTGCAGAAGAGCTGACGGATATACTCAGGATGGTAGTCCTCCTTGAGACACACAAGGTCAAACAAATCCATTTTCTTCAAGGCATCATCAACAAAATGATAATCTGAGGCAGTATACATGTTGAACTAGTCCACATGGAAAGCAAGAATGATACCGCAGGAGGTGACCTTGAACTGAGTGTAAATGTGATCCCACATCAAGGCTTGAGTCTCAGTCCAAAACTTCTTGTCAGGGCTAGGATAAGTGCGAGACTTGAAGCGATAGGGATTCTGCTTGCGAAGGGCCCGGTACATAGCAATCTCCATATTCTTCAGATTTTGAGTAGGCACATCTTCCTCATCATCCTGCACGGCAGGTTTCTTGCCCCTGATGTCCTTGCTCTTGATGCGACCAGAACGGGCGTTGCCCTCTTCCTCATGTTGCACTGACTGACTGGCTCGACGAGCCCTCTTGCCCTGTCAGTTTCCTTAGGCACATACTCATCGCTCACATAGTCATCACCATCTGCACCTGTGAAAAAGAGAGATAGGTTGGGGACCACAAGGATAAGGACACATGCCATAAGGAAAAAATGGAGGAAAAACTTGGATTTGGGCAAGTGCATGGTAGAAAAGAGACATTGTAGAGAGATTCGGTGTCAGGGCCGGTCGGACCGGCTCCAGTACCGGACGGTCCGGTGTCAGCACCGGATAACTGGACTCAAACCGGACGACCCGGTGGCAGCACTAGTTATCCGGACTCAAACCGGATGACCCAGTGTTAGAGCTAGTTCAACCGAGCCTGGAACCGAACCAATCGGGGAGGACCAAAAACTGATATGTGCAATGTAAAAAATTTACCCATGACTCAATACTTGCACAAATACAAACTTCTCAAGAGGTGTAGGCCATGGTTTGACATGGTTGGCATACAAAGACAAAGGTGGAAACCCTAACTTGGCAAATCCATCAAGATGTGTAGAAAAACATGGCGATTTGACAAGGAAAAGGTAAAGGAGCAAGGGATTACCCGAGGACATGGCTTCCCGTGGAGGAAAGCACCAAGAGCCCTTGAGAAAGAAGATCACAAAATGCTCCCAAACCACCACGAGATGGAGAGATTCCTTTAGTGGAGAGCCTCCAAAGGTCCTTCTCCGCAATTTGGTGGCCCGATCTATGAATCCTAGGGGTGGAAACACCCTAGGAGAGGGGGAGGGTGGGAGGGGCGGCAATGGACAGAGAGAGGGCCGGGGGAAGTGAAAAGGTAACTTGTGGAGGGGTGGGGGCGGCCAGGGAAGAAGGGAATTTTTTTTCAGATCTCGGTTTGAGGTTCGGTCCAACCGAGATGCAAACCGGGCCGCTCGGTGTCCAGTCCGGTCAACCGAACTTAAAACCGAATCTGCGGATATTTTTTAGGCGAGGAAGATTCGCTTGGTTGTCTGGTCAACTGGCTCCACAACCGGAGTACCCGGTTGGAAAACGGACTGGCAACCGAACTTCGTTCAGTAGACTTTTGTCTGCAGGTTCAGATAGACTCGGTTGAAACCGGGCTGGAAATCGGCCGGTCCGGTTCTGGGGCCGGTTGGACCGGCTAGAAACCGAACATCCAAAAAACTTCAGAAAAATTTGTGGGAAATAGAAAAATTTCGGGAATGGCATGTGCATGTAGAAGAAGATAGTAGACTCCAAAAGGGTAGAGGAGGCAGGTGATCTAGGCATACCTATTGGAGAAGAACCAAATCAACACACTCAATAGTAACAATAGGCATGGTTCAAAAATAACAAGAGCCGCAAGAGACCAAAGTTGGCGGGGGAATTCTCCCCCTATGCTTAAGCACACATGTCATGGCGCCTCAAAGATAGATGCTTGGACCCATATCATGACACAAGATCAATTAATATCGCACGCATAGGTATGCATCAAACCAAGACATGGTAAGATGACTATCCCTATGTGTGCTGCACGACTAGGCTACATAGCAAGTTAAGAGCAGGAATATAATGCAAGAAGTGAATCAATCCAAGTTTTTAGGATCTAGAATACCGAGTTCTTCCCTCAACATGACAAAACGGGCTTCATCCAAAGGCTTCGTGAAAATATCCGCCAATTGGAACATTGTTCCCACATGAGTGAGATTGATGTCACCATTTGCGACATGGTCACGTAGGAAGTGGTGGCGGATGTCAATATGTTTGATGCGGCAATGTTGGACGGGGTTATTGGCAATCTTTATTGTGCTTTCATTGTCACATAGAAGAGGCACCATACCAAGAGACACACCTAGTCTTTCAAGGTTTGCCTCATCTACAAGAATTGGGCGCAACAAGATGTCGCGGAAATGTATTCGGCTTCGGCGGTGGATAGGGCGGTGGAGTTTTGTTTATTGGATGATCAACTCACCAACAAGTGAGTTGCTTATTCTTGTTGTGAGTCTCTATTCCTATTGATATGCTTCCAAGTATATTATTGACTTGGAGTCCACTTGCAATAGAGGCGGACTTGATCTTCTGGATAGTTCCTTCACGATCAATGAATTCATCCTTCATTGGTCCTTGATCATTGACCACATCTTGAGCTTGACCTTGATTTTGGGGAACTAGAACGTCTTCTTGGTCTTGCTCAACGGGTTGAGGGCTTGGTTCTTGTTCTTCGGTTTGCGAGAGTTGTTCGTCATGAGGTGCACTTGATGGTTCGACTTGAATAGAGCTAGGCTCTTCTTGAGTTGGGCTTGATCCTCCCCCATCAACATCTTGATCATGAGTATGATGTTCGGTGGGCAAGATATGCCCAATTCCCATCAACTTGATGACTTGAGAGGAATCTCCATCACCTACAACATGTGGAACAACTTTCCCTCTTAGGGGCCATTATCTTCCAAAAACTCCACGTCACAAGATACTTCAACACAACCATTGGCTTTGTTGTAGTATCTATAGGCGTGAGAGTTTTCCGCATAACCAACAAAAATACCCTCAATAGTTCTAGATTCAAATTTACCGAGCTTTTCTTTCTTGTCCTTGATGAGGCACTTGCACCAAAAGACTCGGAAGTAGTTGACATTGGGCTTGTTCTTTGTGATAATATCGTATGGAGTCATGTCAAAGGGATTTCAGAGGAAGAGCCGGTTCGAGTAGTGAACCGCGGTGGCGATGGCTTCTCCCCAAAAGTTGTGGGGTGACTTGAACTCACTCAACATAGTTCTTTCCATCTCAATGATAGTTTGGTTCTTCCTTTCAACAACACCATTTTGTTGAGGAGTATATGGAGCCAAGAATTCATGTTTGATCCCCTCATCTTGGACAAACTCTTGCATGGTATAATTCCTGAATTCGGTGCCATTGTCGGTCCTAATGGTCTTGATCTCCACTTCATGAATGCGTTGAGATTGCTTGGTGAAGATCATCAAGTACTTGTAGGTCTCATCCTTTGACTTGCGAAGGAATACCCAAGTGTATCTTGAGTAATCACCAACGATGACAAGACCATACTTCCTTACACCAAGAGTATCATATGTTGATGGCCCGAAGAGATCCAAATGGAGAAGCTCCAAAGGTCTTGACGTGGCCACCTTGGATATTGATGGATGACTCCTCCCATGTTGCTTTCCTGAAATGCAAGCACTACACACATGATCTTTCTCAAAATACACACCGGTTAGTCCAACAATATGTTCACCCTTTAGGAGTTGTTTAAGATTTCTCATGTTGACATGGCGAAGGCGGCGATGCCAAAGCCATCCCTCATCAACTTTGGCCATTAGACATGTCGGAAGAGAGTGACTCTCTTGCGAGAGGTCGACCACATAGAGGTCGTCTTCCACATATCCAACAAGGACCAACTTGAGGTTATCACTCCTAAAGACTTTCACACAAGTTCTAGAGAAATAGGAATCATAACCGGCATCCGCAAGATGTTTTATTGGAAGTAAGTTGTAGCCAAGATTTTCAACAAGCATGACGGTCTCTAGGGTCAAGGCCTTGGAGACCACCAACTTGCCAAAACCTAGTACCTTTCCTTTAGATTTGTCTCCAAAAGTGATGCTTGACGTTGAATTAACATCATGAATAAACTGGTCAAGCGCACTTCTACCTCTGTTCATATGATTGGTGCATCCACTATCAAACACCCATTTTGTTCCACCGGAGGCATACCCCTACAAAATCAATTCTTTGGTTTAGAAACCCATTAAGTAATGGGTCCCCTAGCATTATCAACAAGATATTTTTGTACCCAAATTGAGTACCACCTATATGCATAACCATTGCGAGGGCCAACATCTTTGGCATATACATCTCCTTGGGTTCCCTTACATAGCACATAGGAGGGATTAGATTTTCTCGCAAACTTGTGGTTGGGGTTGCCCCTTGTGGCTCCCCCATTCACAACATTCTTCTTTACTTGGTCAACCACCGTGTGCCCTTCATGCACAAAGTTGATCCTTTTAGGTGGGTTGGCACCATTCTTGTCGTTCTTGGGGTCATACCCTATACCTTGCCTTGGAACTCTCATCGTTTGTCGGGCAAGAATCTCATCAAGAATCTTGCCCTTGGTGGTAGGTTTGAGACGCTCCATCTCAAGTGGTTCCTTCAACTTCTTATTCTCCTTAAGGAGACTAGCTTGATCCAAGGAAGGGTTAGAAGCACAAGTAATATCCTCAACAATAATAGGATCCTTCAATGTACCAAGAGCCTTCTCATAGGACACTCGAAGTTGATCATGATTCTTCCCAAGTTTTATGAGCTCACGCTTGACAAGCAAATTAGCTTTCTCAAGGTTATCAAGGTCATTGGTGAGAGAAGAATGAGCAACCTTAAGTTCTTTCTTTGAAGTATCAAGCTCTTGGGACAAGGTGATAGCTCTATCTATGGTATCCATATCTTTTGCCTTATCTAGTTCATAGATTTCAATTTGTTCTTTAAGAAGGGAAGTAATGTCCCTTTCCTTGCTTAGCTCTTTCTCAAGAAGATTGAATCTTAGTTTCTCATCATCAATATGAGACTCCAAACTATCAATGGTCTCGTCACGTGAATTGACAAGGCTCATTAATTGTTTGAATCTAGCACGAGCATTGCTAGGAAGGGACTTCATGATTTTACACATTTCTTGTACATAGTTTTCATAGAATTCATCATCATCACTATCATTGGTACTAACATGATCATCCAAGATGCTAGAGAGAGATGGAGGGGAAGAGATTACCTTGGTACTCCTTGCCATGAGGCAAGTATCGGCGACCTTGGGAGTGATTGAGTCATCAGCATAGTCTTTGGTGTAGTCATATGTGAAGAGTGACCCGGGTTCGGCAAAAGCCAAACCGTCCACTCCCACAACCTTCTCCTCATCTTCACTTTCCACATCGGATAGGTACTCTTGGCCAAGAAAGCCTTTGCCCTCACGCTTCTTGTTCCTCTTGTATCTCTCGTTAATGGGGTTTGGCTTTAATCTTGGCTTGGCGCCCTCTTCATACTTGGGCTTGTCAAGTCTCTTATCATATGGGAATTTGTCGGCAAAGTGGTCCGACTCATCACAATTATAGCAATTCCTCTTCTTCTCGCTTGGTCCGGTTGAGCTTCTTCTTCTTCGGAACTTCAAGTTCTTGGTGAAGAGAGCACCTTGAGCTAGCATGTCGTGAATGCCCTCACTATCACTCTCTTCATCATTTGCACCATTCTCTTGCACATACTTGGCCTTCAATGCTAGGTATTGAGAAGGCCCAATGGCACGGTTGATCTCCTTGATCTTTTGTCCTTCATCCGCCATATTGTTCGTGGCAACAAGATAAGACATTGGATCATCATGCGAGAAGTGGTGAGCTAAACCTAGAAGTTGCAAGTTCAAGGCAAGCTTCTTGTCGGAGGCAGCAATCATGGAGAGAACCTTGGACTTGATGAGCTCATCATTCAAGTTGAACCCATCATCATACTTGTCACAACCAAGACCATCAATCTTTACACGGAGGGCAACAAGTCTCTTGTATGCTTCTGCGATGGACTCACCATCATTGTTCATGAACATGCTCATCTCCGACTTGGCAGCTTCATACTTGTACTTTTGGATAAGGGAAGTTCCCTCTTGGAGAATGAAAATCCTCTCCCAAAGCTCCTTTGCGGTGGGGATGTTGCTAACCTTATCATAGAGAATGCGGTGAATGGCACTCCTTATCATGTCACAAGTCTTGCATTTAGTTGACGGTCATAGTATTCTCCCGGAGTGAGATTGTTGGGATCTTATGGATAGAAGCCCTTGCCCACAATCTCCCAAAGCTCCACACTGCAGCTGCGAAGATGAGATTCCATAGAAACTTTCCAATGAGAGAAGTGATTTCCATCATAGTGAGGTGCGGGACCTGAACCATTAATATGAGGCATGATGTTCTTTTGTTTAGGATATATATACGGAAATGGATTAGGAGGCATAGAGGCTTTTGTCGGGTCACTTCGCTAGAGGCCTCGTTCATGGCCTCCTTACCGGTGTCCATCGGCCTCCCTTGAGGTACTATCGAAAGTCTGGCAAGCATGACCCCCTCGCCCATCCCCGTAAAACGTCCCTCAAGAAAACTTATTCGAGCAAGGAGATCGGAATCCGCCTTAGCCTTTTCAAGGGACTGTTTGGCAAAGAGTTCACGGATCTCCTTAATCGAATAAGTCTTTCCCTCCTCATCATCAGAGAAAACCATCTTTTCTCTTAGGTGGTAAAGCCCTTAGAAGAGCACTAGCCTCTGATACCAATTGAAAGTGTAAGATGGTTTACCTAGAGGGGGGTGAATAGGTTTCTACAAAATTCTTTATAATCTTTTGCAAGTTTTAGGCTTTGCGGAATATAAGTGTGCCTAAATGCAAACTAGGTGAGGAAACCTAGAAGATGATACAAGATACTTCAAGCACGAAGGCTATCACAAAGTAAACAACACAAGTAAGAGAGTGGTTAAGGAATAACCAAAGCACGCGGAGACAAAGATGTATTCCCGTGTTCACCACCTTTGGGAAGGGAGCTACGTCACGTTGGAGAGGTGTAAGGTTCCACGAAGGACTCCCCAACACCACGAAGGCTCACCTTCTTCTCCGAGCCTATCCCACGAAGGAATAGCTCACTTACTCGTGGTAGACTTTTAAGGTAGTCTCCAAACCCTCATGAACTTTCCACGGAGCAAATCACAAGCCGAATGCCTCCGGGCGACCCTAGCCGCCTAGGGTTTCCCACAAACCCAAGAGTAATAAGATAACTCAATGAACTCAAGGGGGAATGAACTTTGTCTTGGTGGAAACGTAGATTGGGACCTCCTCTTGCTTTCTACCAAAGGGATTTGAATTTGGTTGGGTAGAATGGGAGATCCTCAAGAAATTGTGTTTCAACAATGGGGAGAGAGAGAGATTCAAGAATGAAATATGAACTGAATGCCTAACATGCTCAAGGTGGAAGAAGGGGTATTTATACCAAGGGAGAAATCTAGCCGTTTAGAGCATTTTCTGTGAAGTCCGGTTTCAAGTTCAGTTGGACCGGCCCACACACCGGACCGCCCGGTATATAGCCCGGAAGACCGAAATCCAAACCGGGATGCTCTCAGTACGTGAGCCCCGGATAGACTCGGTATAACAAACCGAGATTCCTGGTTTGGGTTCGGTTTTCTGGCGCTGGTACCGGACCGCCCGGTTTGGGAGCCGGTTCAACCGGCCTGTACACTGAACTTGGTAGAGATGATATGAAACATAGATTTCTCTCTCCTCTCTCTTTGGTGATGGAACTAGTGGGTGTATGAGATGTGTATAAGGCTTAGAAATTCATCCCCAACAAGCTCATCGACATAACCACTCTTAATAGTGCGGTGTTCCTAAAGACTCAAGATACATATAAAAGGCAAAACTCCGGCACTTCTCTTCGTTATCGAAATGGGGGGTCTCTGATGATCTTCCAACATACCAGCGGACTAAACCCTGTTTAAGACACTAGTAGGTAGCATTAGTCCGCTCTAACTACGGTGTCATTGTCAACCAAAAACAGTAGAGGGTAAACTACCCTTTCAGTGTGGCGCAATATTTTGTCATGTTTTGTACACCTTTTAGCGGTACAATAGCTAATGACAATTAGGGGTAGCAATTTTTTTGATTATAACCAGATTATGATTTTGGTTTTTTAAGATATAAAATTCCATTTTATTAGAAGATGTAAAACTCACTACATTATACTTTGATTAGTATTGCACTCTTGTAATGGTCCAATTTTAAATTGGTGCAATTAAATAAGAGGGGTTTGAGCCCCTCTTCATTCAGCTAGCCTAATCGTCTAACCTAGTTACACTAATTTTGGTTCTTGGCTCTGCTTATGGTGGTAAGGCCTTTGACCATATCTTCGTTTTGCAGGGCGCCGATGACCTCGCCATGGACCTAATGATGATCTTATGCATGGATCTACATGGCGCTGGAAATCCCATAGTTGACCTAGCGACCATCTTCCGCGTTGTGGATCTGTACGATGCTGGCAACCTTGTCGTTCACCTTGCAAGCAACTTCCACGCAGTGGATCTGCACATCGCTAACGATCTCTCTAGGGATCTGAAAAGTACATATCTAAAATTAAAAAGATAAATAATAAGAACGTGAAACGCGACCTATAGATGGCATGAAGCCTAACCCTAGTCGCGAACACCGATTGAGGACTAGTGCAGTTACAACATTCAAGCCATATCGATTGAGTGGGCTGATTTGGGATCTGAAACTATCGTTTTCGATGGAGATTTAGGAGTACGATACCGGGTAGTGGGGGTTTGCAAGGGTTTTCACATATTATATAAGAACTAGTAATGGGGTTTGGGGTTTTTGATGGGCCTTTAGTATGTGTGGCACAACATTATGGTCCGGCGTTGCTCCCATGGCCCATAGTAATCTAATATGTTGCTCATTTGCTGGTGGGACACACATGTCAGCGTGAGAGCGAGGGTATCCTTGTGAACAAATTAGAATTAGTAAACCAGATTTATGTTAAATGTATAAGGACTAAATTATCTAACATCTCAGTGGAATACACATATGTGTTATCCGTATTGTTGCCTCAAATGAAAAGTGCCTACTCATAAGTAAGTGATGGCAACAAATCACGTGGATACCAATTTATTGGGACTCAAGTGCAAAGTGATGTATCAAGGGTATTTTCCCCACAAGGGTAACTTAGTGTTTAATATCGAACTCTAGGGAAATGGTACAACCCTTTCCCTCTCCTCTTCTAGCAACTTGGAAAACAAGATAATTTACCTTGTGTCCCCAACTCCATCATGTGGTTTTCAGACACAAGGTTTTGGTATTAGAATTGAAAAATAAGGAAATAAAATAAACTAAGTATGCAAGCAATGAAACTAAAATAATCTATATGCAAAGCTAAAACGAAATGCAATGGTAATGGGAGTGTTGTTTTTGGATTTTGGATGGTAAATGCAACAAATAAAAGTGTTTTTTATTTTCGGATTAAATTAATGCTAAAAATAAAAAAGCTTATAAATGCAAGTAAAAGGTGTTTATGATTAAAAGTGAACCAAGGTTCATTGTTTCACTTGTATACTCTCTCATAAACATGGTGGATAAGAAACTGACTTAGAGATATCATAAATCTTGATGAGACTTTCATGCTAGTATTGGGCTTGTATTCATATCGACATCACGTCCTATAATGAAGATGATGCAAAACATCTACTTCATACTTCTCTAGTAAGAGAAAACTCCGCAAACTAGATTTAAGATAAACAGAGTATAACATTAAGTAATTTGACATGATGTTCAATAACAAATATACCACCTCGAACAAATGATCTCATATTTGTTGTCACTATATGATAATAGCATAAGTATTCCATTCTCCCTAGTGAGCTAAAAAAATCATAGTAGATCTCAATTTTTTGCCACTATCTAGTTACTTCTATCCATTACACTATCTAATACACACTTCCCTACACGTGTCCTAGCATAATATTTTGATCAGAACATGTATACGAGAACAAGGTAACCATATACATCTATAAATACACCAAAGACATACTGAAAATTTGCAGCCTCATATAACCATCTTATAAACAAAGATCCACCACAAGGGAATTACATATATGTGAACATAATAATCATGTTAGGTAGTTCATATGGTTCTAAAACAATCAAAGCACAAGCGAGAGAGATATCAAGCTACTATTCCAAGGGTGGACTACTCTATCTTGATCATACAGACGAAGGTGATTATGTTGGAGAGGTTGGAGATGGAATCAGTGGTGATTCCGATAGCATTTATGTTAGAAATGGTGCCCTAGAGGCACCACTTTCGGAGTTGTAATTGTACGATTGTCCGACTTGAACCATGTACTTATATCCAGTTCGATGTTGCTTTGTCCTTAGTTGTTTGAGATTGTGCTAGACAACTATTGTCATGTACTCGTATACTTGTTATTGAGTTGAGATAATATTTTTTTATCAAATGTGTTATCGATGAAAGTAAAATTATAAATAATTTGTGTAGTATTTGATCTACCTGCTAAGTATCCAATGGCTACGGCGCCAGGTATGGATGTGTGTTTACCCGTGGGAAGGGTATCGGTAGAATTTTGTACCCATTGACTATATGGGTACCCTGCCCATCGTCTCCTTAAGGGGGTGGTGGCGCTGGATTTTCGTTGTGAGACAAAGGGTGATAAATAGGCTTGCAAAGCGGTGGGAGTTGACGAAATTTCTCCCGCTGATTTTTCAGGGACTCGGTGCAAGCTCATGGCATCTTTGCACTGCATGAACTCGGTATAGTCGTCTCAAACTTTGCACGGCGGAGCTTGGCTCTGGGAAAAGCGCTAATTCAGCGGTTCCACCTCAGGCGGGCTAAAACATGTTTTAAGAATCATAGAGGCCGAGATTTGAGAGTAGGGAAAAACAACCAAACAATCCAAATTTAGCACCCTAGAGACTGCATGAGAAAGTTTGGGCAACCAAACGAGCCGAGTGCCACATTGGTACGCAAAATTAGTATAGATATTTCAAATCTAATGATATATATATGAGTTGGTAAAGAAGTACCGTCAAACATATCATAGCCTTAACAAATATATGTCGATGCCTTTGTTGGGGGGATACCCCCGGGTAGGGTCACTCCACGGTATAAGGGCCGAGTTAGCCGAGGTTCGGCAGGGTCAAAGCGGATGCTAGCCGGGTCACCTCAAGGCAGGCCGGATCACGGAGTAACCCGGATCAGGGGGTCGCCTAACATTGTCTCAGCCGACTTAAAGAGTAAGTCGGAAGTGCGTGGCTAACTTGTATGCAGGAACAGGTGTGGCCGGATCTACTATGATCCGGATCCCCGCTTAGCTTCTGGGAGAAGGAAGGAATCTCTCTGGTCAAAAAGAAGGTCCGGTACGCACTGCATGAGCGAAGCAAGCAAGGACAGGACCACCGGGTCACGGCCGACAGGGGTGACAACGCCCATGTCGGCTGACGCAGGCGCCGTAGAGGCTTACGCAGCTAAAGCATGTATGACGCGGGGGAAAAGCACCCCGGTCGGGTTACCACTTTGAGAGGAGGCATATTCCTAAGAATATGCCTCCACGTATGCCCTAGGCAGGGACCGAGCCTCCTCTATATAAGGGGGGCTAGGGTTCCAGTAGAGGGGGTTGAGCTCTAGTGGGGTTGGGTTTTCTTTGATACTAGCGGAGCTAAGGTTCTAGGGAAAAACTGTGGGCAAGAGTAAGAGAGCTCCTTCTTCCTCATCTCGCCAATACAGCTCTAGGAGCACTTGTAATCTTGAAAGAATCCAATACAAACTTCTGTGTGGAGAATCACTCCACTATCCCTTCCTGGATTCCCCTAGCGTGTATTAGTCCCCACCTTTAGCCTATCCATGGCATCTGCCGTGACACCACCACGACAGCCTTGTAGAGACAAGACATGATATGTACAATTTGATTGATAGGCTACGCTCTTTGTTTGTTAGTTTGTTACTATTCGGGCTACTACCACATTAAGACAATGCAGTGTAACAAGATGGAAGATGACAATATTGCCAATAGCTTTGGTAGTCCGCATGTAGTGAACTTACTTATAAGTGCAACTATTAAGATGTCACTAACAAATGTAAGAGCATAACCAAAGACATTACGAACTCCAACTCCATGGTTCTGAGATGGCTAACTCCATTACGAAGTTGGATTTTATGTGGGTGTTTTTTTTTTTACACGTGTATGTTGTAACCAATGCGTACAAGAGAAATCTAAATTTCTTGCAAGGCTGCACATTCTAGCTTGCTACGGTACTTCGATTGAGCATTTGAAAATTGGCCCCTGCTGACAATTTTGTGTAGCTCTGCCCTGCACGTTATGTGAAATATAACTCGTTTGTCAACTCTTCTATTATCCCTCTGTTGATCGATAGCAGCACACCATCACCCTACTGGTATTGTGTTTCTCTCCAAGTCGCAGTTACATATAATCGCTTTCACTAATTCTGTGCGGGAAAATTGTTATTTTGCTTCCCATAGAGAGCCAAACTGTCAGTGAGTTCAAACAGGTTCCCCTCACCAAGGAAAAAAAAGTAGTTCATAGGCAAAACGTGCTCAAAGCTCAAAAGTAGAGTTCTTACATTTTACCCATTTTGATCCAAGTACAAATCCATGGCTTGATGGTTTGTTTCAGTTTCATGGATAAAATAAATATATAATTAATTATACAGATGAAGAGGGATGTGCAACTCAACAAGGATCTGTCTCCACAAGTGTAGACATCGTTACAAGCAGGCAGAGGGCTCTCAAGGAATACTTTGGTGTACATTATTATTCAACATTCTACTATAGAAGGAATACTTATAAGGCTCTAAATCGAACTGGCAAAACAGAACTCCCTTGGCTGTTCATCAAACTCTGAAGGACGAAAGAACCGACGCAGACCATGGGGCATTGGCCATTTGGGGAACCAACAAGTGAATAACGAAATGACCTGCACATGAATAGGTGTTAACTGGGTGGGTGAGTACAGACTGGAAATAAAATTCACATCTCGACAAGGAAAAGATGAAGGTTTACCTCAAAGTGACAAATGCTGATGAGTTCAAGGAGGCAAGGTGGTCTTGGGGTCCACGTTATTTACATCACCACAAAGAGAAGGGAATGAAGGGATAGATTTCAGGATCAACTTCCTGCCACTCTTGCAGATCGGAGACAATCCAGTACCAATGCGCGGGGGAGATACCCTCTTCTTATTCGGTGACACGACCTTGACAGAAGTTTGAGGAGATAAACCTCCTTTCAGGCTATCTGATGTACCACCACCCCAAACCATTTCTGCAGAATAGTTTTCAAATGGGGAGAGCAGTATGTCAGCCTTCGAAGGAGCTTGAGGGTTGCGTACTCGAGGAGAATGTCCAAGGAGCTTTGTCGAAGATCGTGGCCTCTTGGAGCTTGAAGGCGGAAGAGAAGCCAAGGGTCTGCAAAGAAGAGAAAATTGCCACAAATTTCAGTACCACTGTAGGATTCACATTTGATGGTAACATATGTGCAAAGGTGTGATACACAAACCTGATACTCATAACTGAAGGTGTAGTCAGTACATTCTCAGCAGGAGCTGGATTAGCAGCTTGGATGATAATGAGCTGATTATCATTCTCGTTTTTTTCTTCCTTCACACAAGCACTATTTTCCTCATCTCCCAGCTTAACTTCGTCTAAGCTCAACAGTGCAACTCCTTCAATGGAAAAATGGACCATCAAATGCTTGTAGCTACTTATGACTGGTAACAAATTATGAACAAGACTAAAATTTCAACTTTCTGAACTTAACAGTAATGGCTGGAACAGAAGTTTCAGAAAACTATACAAGAAAGTTATATCATGGTCATATATAAACAACTTTGGTTCCACCAAGATGCTTATATATTTTTCTTTTCTTGTTGTTCTATTTGGTGCTACTGCACTTAGAAAAAGATATACAGATATAGTTTATAATGTACTGCTAACATCTTACTAAAACAAAACAAAAAACGCCATCAGTTCACAAGCTAATCTTCGAATGTCTTGGCAACAGTTAGAAGTAGAAAAATATGTATTAAAAGCAGGCAATTGTACCAACTCAAAGTGAAGCAGTGTAGCCAGGCCTTCTAAATTTGCCACATCGTACAATGATGAAAGTTACAAAATACTGTCAGGAGAGCACATTTCATACAGAATAACATGCAAAATACACTAGCAAATACTAGTACACTCTTGGACCCTGGTCCAAGATTTTCAAGCTGAAATATTAAACTTCAGCTCCAGACAACCAATCGAGCACGTTATTTTAATATGAAGCAATTACTGTCAACCTAAAGCTCTAGAAACCTCTTTTTATTCGCCTAACCTGTGTTGAATAAAAAACACACAGATGCAACTATGCTCTCTGGTGCATCCAGAAGTTTGCAGATTTATAAGAGAAGCCTATGAATATAAAAGGAACTCACCCTCTCTTCTTCCAAAAGCATTCTTACATCCTTCGCATCTGCAACTTATGGAGCATCCCACGCCACCCTTGATGAAGAGCACAGTAAGATAAATGCAGGCGGGCTAACCAGCTAAGTAAAAAAATATCAAATCATGTGGGAGTAAGAACCTGATAGCATTCACAATATTTTTTCAGACACGATGACTTCTTGCAGTTGCAGCCTCTTTTGTGACGGGCCGAAGCAGGAGTTTTGTTAGAATACTCCTACAGTGTTCGAAAAATGGTAATGAGTGATAGTAAAGGGGAAAAGGGAAGAAAAATATGAAGAAAGGCTCTTACCCCTAACTCCTGACCAGGCTCAGATGTGCGAATTACTTTAGGAGCGAATGCGAGTGGATTACGAGATTCAATCTGCTCTCGAGTAGATAGAACTATTTCCATGTTGGTAGGCTTATTTAGACAGCCTTGACATGAACAGGGTTCTGAACAAAATACTCCAGCATGAAAACACTCACAGTAACTGCATGAGAATTAGCCAATACGTCAATACATTAGATAGAAGGGTCACAGGATGAAGTTTTTCTCCCGAACAAGAGCTGCTCTTCGTAACTCTTAAAATGGGCAAACAAAAGTAAATTGGGTGCCAAAACGAGTATGAACTACTCAAGAGGAGTAAAAAAGGGTAAAACTGGCTACAATACACTCTAGATTCATGGCATTTGCTATCACTCTAGATTTCTGGCTTTGCATAAAATACACTCTTAAGTGTAATTTGCCACAACACGTCACACACATCCTTGTACACTTGAGAACCTGGCTACAATACGCTCTAGGTTCATGGCATTTGTTATCACTGCAAATTTCTGGCTTTCCATTTGTATGTTACAGTGCAAGGTTGTGTTATTTCTATCGCTTGATTATTCCACAAACATATTTGTTGTCAAATCTACATATATGCAGTGCTATGCTATGCCATTCAATTCTAGAGGAACATCAGAAGCACGGAACAGCTTGTGTATTATCTCCTATTCTGATGCTAGCTCAAGGTACTGCAGGATAGAGATTCAAAGGAAACATGGATAGCAGTAGGTACAAGAATATTAAATTTCACTGCAAAAATGCTTGATGTTAACATAATAATTCAACAGAACTTGTGGAGAAATACTGTTTACAGTGTATTAGAAAACAAGCAAAAATGAAGGCATCAAGATGCAACGCTTGAATGTAACCAGATGTCCTACAAAGATAATTTCATTTTTCTGGCATAACAAATATAGTCATCCAGAGTACTGCTATTTAAGATCACAGATCCCTAGTTTAGTATACTTCAAGTTTCCCTCTTTCATTTGTGTGCCCGCTTGGTTCAAAGAAAGAACTTCTCTGGAAACAAACAAGCACATGTTTCTCATTTTATCAAGCATTGTTCTCTCACAAGAGAAGAACATTGGGGAAAAGGGGAAAAAATAGAGATACCAGTAACGATATTCAGAAGAAACACACACTCCAGATTGGGTATCTAGATTTTAATTCATCTAAATCTGAAGTCAGTTGCATTGTACCCTTACAGTTTTAAACTCTAGCCCAAAAACCATCAAATCGAAAAGCAGATCCCTAAACTTGGCATCGGTTTCACTCTTAATCTAAATCACTCCTCGGAGGCACAATTTGCCCTGCTGCACCGCATGAAGAAAAACTTGGGACTAAAGTTTAGTGACCCACAGTGCAATCTCCTCGTTGAAGTGCTCAAAAGTTAGTGATGACAGATCAAACTGCCCTGCATTAGGATATGTGTATATAGTTGGGTGATTAGAAGACCAGATGTGGTAACACATTAAGATACATGTATATGTATATACTTGGGTGACTAGAACACCAAATTTGGTAACACGGGATCTGCAGCTGTATATTTGCCAAGCACACCACAGCTTTCTATTTTAGGCTTACTCATATTGAATTATGCTCATTATTATGTCATCGGAAATGATGGAAATAGGCCTTATAAAATTGCCAGTCATTCTCATGTCAATGCCACCATTCCGTGTCGAACAGTTCAGCGACAGTGAGGCTCCATTTGAGTTATTGTGCTTAACTTTCAGGCTGCTGTGAAAAGCCTATTACTCTGAGGAGAGCAGATTGAAGTTGAAATTTATGTTTTCCTCAAAAAAAAATTGAAAATTATGTTATCCAACTCTCTTCTTGCATTTTATTAGCACAACAATGTATACATTTGTAACTGGGTTATGAAAAGAGCAGCTAACGAGCAACACCAACATATGAACTCATACATTCCATAGGTGGCAACTCTGGCTAGCCTTTTGTGTGAGCAAGGACAAAAACACAAAAGAGCTTCTATGTGCGCATGGCCAACCCAGTACAGGGTTAAGTCTAGGCCAGTTTCAAACCTAGGGCATTACAATGAGTCAACTAGAAGTTTAAAGAATCATTCGTAATTAGAGGCTTAGAGCAACGAATTTATCTGAACTATTTAGTGCAAAACTAGGAGCACCTCATCAGCATGATAACTCTGTACACCTTCATCTTAGACATCGAGTGCTATAAACAGCACCAGCACATTTAGATAACTAATAGTATTCAAAGTTGCTTTCATGTCTGCATTAATGACATGGCATAGTAGTTGATGAAATCAGAGGAAATGGTACAAGAGACCTTACAGTTTCAAGCATTTTGACTTCTTGCAACTACAGCGCTTGCATGAAGTCCCATCACCATCATCGAACTTGTATCTGCACAGTACTATTGTATTTCCATGATTTGTCCAATGAACTGATGCTGGTGACCTAAAATAATGGGCATAGACATCATACCTTTTTTTCTTGGGACCAGCCTGAGCAGGCTCATCAGCATTTGCAACCACTATTGGCTGAGAGGAATCTTCATCTGCAGTATTTGGTTCCGATGTTGGTGGAGAAGAACTGACAGCACATGGAAAGTTGCTGGCTTGATTTATAGAAGACTCAGCAGCATGGGGGACTATTTTCTCTTTTACTATTTTCTCTTTTGGTATTGTGGCAAGGGCATTCAGATGCAAACCAATACCAGGCAATGCGCATGGAGGGGTTCTCGTAGGCTTTGAGTTGTTATCACCAGAACTAGTTTTGCATCTGGGGGTTGTGTTTGCAAAACTTTGACCTGAGGTCTTCTTCACAGCTTTATTGACAACTCCGGTCTTTTCGTTGAAAAGGCAACGCCTCCGCATAACACGCATATGCTGTGACAAGGCCTGCCAGAACAAGAAAACAAGTTACTGTGATATGATAAGGACATCGACACTTCAGTCAGATTAAGTATAGCCTTATAGGTAGTAAAAGCAAACAAACACTAGGCAATATATGCAAAGGTCAGATTCATTTATATATTATGAGAAAATGGCTGCTAGAGTGCAGAGAGTTAAACCCTAATCGTAAGTTGTTAATATATTAATAATAGATTGTCAAAATGGAATCAGGATCACCTAAATGGTTTTGTTACAATTTCTCAAGCTTGTGAGTTGTAACATTTCATATACATAACCACTGTTATATCTAGTTAGATAAATAAGAACCCAACTATTATTTACTGTAAGCCGATATGTGAACATGTGCAATTTTTTTCACAATACTTCGATGTATCTTCTCCTAGGAGAATTGTAAACTGAAACCCTGCCATTTTAATGCAATAAAACGCTAAAGTCTGTTGTGTTTTTCTTGAAAAAATTTGCACAACAGCACGAGGTTAGAAGTATACATACATTTTGGTCCATTGGCAAATATTCACAAGGTTCCTCGAGGGCATTACAGATTTGATCATTTGGTACCAACTGACTTTGGCAAGCACCAGGGAGCAATTGGGGGGTATAATCTGTTGCAGACCCTTCAACTGCTCCATCCCAGTAAAGATTAGGATCATCTGCAGCATTGTTCATATAAGAGACACTTGACCCATCAGTCGACAAAGATTTACCAGAGAATGCATTCTCAGCATTTAATGTCTCATTCGCTAACTGTGTCTCTGGCGCAAATGGTGGGGCTAATCTCAGCATATCAATACTTGATTCGTGTGTAATCAAGTAATCCCCATCATATGCCGCAAATCCATCCTCATGTTGTTCAGGTAGTTGGTTTTGATGAACAATTGTCCCAGGTTGTGATGAATCCATTTGATCTGGACCAGTCTGATCAAGGAGGACGTCTTCTAGTTCTGTGCATTCCTGATCTGTACTAAGATCTTTACCATCAGCATTCTGATTCTTATCACATTCTGCAGGACCACCAACGAATTGGATGGTTTGAGGCAATTCACTTGTAGAGTTTGATCTGTCGACAGAAGAATCAATAGGTCCCTCATTTAGATGACAAGTGAAACTGCAGTTCTCTTGAACAATGTTTTTGCATTTAATCATCCTAATCGTACTCCCTAATCGAGTTCTGACACTATTAGGAGAATTCGAATCTTCAGAAATTTGAACAGAATCATCCCTGGTAAATATGAAAAGACATAGTAAGGCTTAAGCCTAAATGGATTTAACTACGCAGGTTACAAACAACGCAAATTTACCTTGTCGGGAGTTTAGGTTCCTTTGGAGGATTCACATGTGGTGATGCAAAGATTGAAGAAATAGGAGCTAAGTCCAAAGTCTTGAATAGCTGCCCATTATGTGCTGAAGCTTGAGGTTTATGAGTTGGTATAGGAGATAGATTATTGATAAAATTGAAGACAGGGGAGTCCTGCAGGTAGGAGAAATCTAATCAGAAAACAAACTACTGGATTTTTTATTGGGGGAATTAAAATGTATATCTCTATGTCACATGTATAAAAGTGAGCTTAGATGCAAAATGATATTAGATGGTATACAGGCATAATTAAGTTACAAAATCAACAGATGAAAGAACGGTAGGTGAATGCTTAGATGGATCAACCATAGGTTCTACCAAGCAAATACACATGTAAATAGGCATAACAACACCGTCTTGTCTGTAGATCATCTAATGCCCAGTGGTTCACAAACATGTCCCCTCCCCCCAACTGCAGGCCCCATGCAAGGTATCACTCAAGTACTTCAAATAGACTATATCAAATAGGTGGTAAATTCAGGAGAAAATTGCGTAGTGTGGAGCATGACACGATCAGATCCTAAATTTTTACACTTCAGATAGGAATAGGATTTTGTTGACCGGATTTAAGAGAGGCCATGGTTAACAGAGTTCTACAATCACAACCAAAAGAGTGCAGACAACCAGGTTTCTAGAGCAAAGCCGACCATACTGCAATTGTATCCATTCTTAATTAGCACAACAATTTCCCCATGATCAAGTAGTAAGGCTAATCAAACTGTCGTGTCCAAGCTGAAGGCAGAAGATACAGTGACCAATAACCGGACCAAATCGGCAGGCATTGCTGTATGGCACACATCATAAGATCTTAATACTTTTCAATGAAACAAAGAGGGCAATCTAAGCAGGAAGACGACCTCCCCTCCCAGAATCAACAACTGAGTCAGTTGATCTGACAATAGTGGCCCCAATCCCCAGGGAGAATGCCAATAGCGTCTCAGGAGATGATTTGATTATTCTGAAATGAAGTCAAACCCCAACCTAAGCCCCTGAATCTCCCCCATCCAAGCATCACAGAAAGCTAAATGCAGGCTGAATGGAAACCCTAGCCGCGCACCCAAATGCATCCCCTTAAACCTAGCACACCCAACGAATTCAGGCCCCCAGTACACCCATTAACAAGGGGGGGATCGATTCCCCGCAGTACCAAATCCGCGCACACGAATCCCCGCACCTCAGGACCAAACCGGCCGCCGCGCCCCCCGTTACCCCCAAGCCCTACCCCTCACGATTCGTCCCCCTTGAAAATCAGGGCCCTGGCTGAGACGCGGACCTCGAATCCGGCGGCGGCAGCGCCGCCGGCGCGGGGCCTATCGGGCGTGTCCATCGCGTCTTCCTCAGGCGGCGGCGGCGGCGACCCCCGGTGGGATCTCCCGCATCCGCCCCTCGCTCTACTCTCTCTCTCTCTCTACCCTACTCTCTGCCTACCCTACTGGTAGTGACGACGAGTGATGAGTAGCAACGCCACCACCGCTGCGCTGATGATGGTTTTTTACTGGGCCGTGCGCTCCATTCGACCTAAGCTAGATATACTACTGCCACTGCGACTAAAATTGTGTTGCGTGTTTTCGCCACTGGTCCGCGTGGTCGGGTGGATGCGTTGCGTTTCGACGGGGTGGGGGAGGCGGCCATGGGCGGGAACCCCATTTTTTCGCCCCGGCAGGTGGGGCGCTGCTGTCGGTGGGCTGTGTGTTTCGGCTAGGACCAAGACCAATGAGGCAACTAACTATCGTGCCACTTGTTCTAGACTAGAAAAAACAACGTGACACCTGTAGAAGGAAACTGTCCACCGGCCGTCCATTTTATCGATGTGGGCAATTTTGGTTGAAATCTGTACACTCATTTCACAGAGCTAAAATATTTTATATTTTAAAATAAAGTACATATTTGTCTAGGCCGCCAAATTGCTCTCGCGAGGGCGACACGAGTGACGTTTGGAACCTTAGCTCCCGCCGCCTCTCCCCTCCCATCATCATTCTTGCGTCATCGAAGTATGTTGTTGGCGAAGCCCGTGCGGCCGATGACGCCTCGGGTTTCCTGCGTGCGTTTTTTCGATTATGTTGGGTGTTGGTCGTATAAGTTATGGTGTAGCACCCTCGTCTGATAAGACTGATTTTCTGTGTATAGTGTCAATCTTTGGATCGATTCACTGGCACACACGGTACGGATGTGCATCATTATTACATCGAATGATCCAGAATTTGCAATTATTATATAGTGCATAGCTCAAGGCTAGCTGAAATATTCAAATAGCATACAAAAGCATAAAATAGATAATAGGCTCCATCATTCAACTGCGCCACACGCGAACAAATGTTGAGTGGAGTATCGCAACCTAGTCGATCACTCAAAATCGGAATATCCTGCAACATAAAACGTAGCAGCCCCGAAGGGTTAATATTTGAAATATATGGCAAGTAGAACCAACTAAGGAGACAATACACCTAGCAGCTACATGTTTATTTGGCTAGTGGCTAGCTTGCATTTTCAAATACCTTTGTCTTACTTTCATAAACCAATATGATT
Source organism: Avena sativa (assembly GCA_916181665.1). Taxonomy (NCBI): domain Eukaryota; kingdom Viridiplantae; phylum Streptophyta; class Magnoliopsida; order Poales; family Poaceae; genus Avena; species Avena sativa. Next base: position 531,836,378 of record OV702292.1, on the reverse strand, counting down.
CACATCAACCCATTAAGTTCACCCATCAAGTTTTAGTAATCAAAAAATAAAGATGAGTGAGAATATGTAGTCTCGATATCTAGCAACTCAATTGTACGTAACCGGAGACATGGCTAAGTACTTAGTTTTACACCCTGCAGGGGTTTGTACACTTTACCCATATGACCTGATCAACCCGCTCGTACCACCACACTCATTCTGTGTGATGATAGGAAGAAGCCCAAGAAGAGACCGTTCTGAAAGTAGTTTTCCAAACCCCCTGCGCACCGTTCCAACCTAACCATTCACTACATCTTTGACTATGCTGGGTTCGGGTCACCACGACCTACTAAGTCCAACCAGTCACTCATTTCTTACTAACACATGGTTGCACATGTAATCTACTATAATAAAGAAAACCAATCCTTCTCAGTACCCTGGGCGGCACCATTATTCACACTCTGATGACAAACCAACCACTCCGCATAGGTAGTTCATTGACATTATGTTGTTTTAAAATAGAGGGAGTATATATGTGTCCAGGTCGTCAAATTGCTCCCGCGAGGACGACACGAGCGACGTTCGGAACCCTAGCTCCCATCGCCTCTCCCCTCCCCTCATCATTCTTGCATCGTCGAAGTATGCCGTTGGCGAAGCCCTTGCGGCCGACGATGCCTCGGGTTTCCTGTGTTCGTTTTTTCAATTATGTTGGGTGTTGGTCACATAAGTTGTGGTGTAACATGATAAGGCTGAGTTCCTGTGTATAGTACCAATTCCTGGATTGGTTCACTGGCATACACAGTACAAATGAATACCAAAAAAATTAACAGTGCATTATTATTACATCGAATGATCCAGAATTTGCAATTATTACATAGTGCATAACTCAAGGCTAGCTGAAATATTAAAATAGCATACAGAAGCATAAATAGACAATAGGCTCCATCATTCAATTGCGCCACACGTGAACAAATATTGAGTGGAGTACCACAACCTAGTCGATCACTCAAAATCAGAATATCCTGCAACATAAAACGTAGCAGCCCTGAAGGGTCAATACTTGGAATGTATGGCAAGTAGGACTAAGTAAGGAGACAATACACCTAGCATCTACATGCTTATTTGGCTAGCTGATCTTTGGCTAGCTTGCATTTTCAAATACCTGTGTCCTACTTTCATAAACCTATTTGATTCACAACAACCCATTAAGTTCACCCATCAAGTTTTAGTAATCAAAAAATAAGGATGAGTGAGAATATGTGGTCTCGATATCTAGCAACTCAATCGTATGTAACCAAGAACACGGCTAAGTGATGACCCACAAGTATAGGGGGTGTATCGCAGTATTTTCGAGGGAAGTGAAATCCAATTTATTGATTCGACACAAGAGGAGCCAAAGAATATTTATCAGCCTTAACAACTGAGTTGTCAATTCAGCTGCACCTGGAAATAATCTTGCTCATAGCAGTTTATCAGTAGCAACAGTTTTGTAGTAGGAATAGCAAAGTAACAGCAGTAGTAACAAAAGCAGTAAACAGTGGGATTCGAGTGCGGTAGGCATAGGGATGGATGGACGGGCGTTGCATGGACAAGACAATTCACATAGCAATCAGAACATAGGGCAATTGTAGATAAATAAGATAAAGCATCCAAGTACTAGACAATCCTAGGCATGTGTTCCATATATAGTCATACGTGCTCGCAATGAGAACTTCCACAACATCTTTTGTCCTGCCAGCCCGTTTGCAGCGGGGCCTCTAGGGAACTACTGGCAATTAAGGTGCTCCTTTTAATAGAGAATCGGAGCAAAGCATTAACACTCTGTGAACACATGTGATCCTCACATCAAAGTCATTCCCTTTCGGTTATCCCGATTTCTGTCACTTCGGGGCCATAGGTTCCAGACAACAACGTGTGTATACAACTTGTAGATAAGACCAAAAACAATACTATCATAATGAATCAATAACATGTTCAGATCTGAAATCATGGCACTCGGGCCCTAGTGACAAGCATTAAGCACAACAAGTCGCAACAAAGTCATAAAGCACTAATAAAAGATACTAGGCACCATGCCCTAACAATCTGATGTCATTACATGAACGATCTCATCCAATCCCTACCATCCCCATGGCCTACAGCGGGGGATTACTCACTCATAGATGGGGGAAACATGGATGGTCGATGGAGATGATGGTGGAGATCGATGTAGATGGCTCGGGGGCACTTCCCCGTCCCGGCAGGGTGCCGGAACGGAGACTTTCTGTCCCCCGAATCTCCCCTTCGATGGTGGCGGCGCTGCGGAACTTTTTCTGGAAAAACGTCGAACCCCCCGAAGGTTTTAGGTCAGAAGGCTTCTTATAGGCGAAGAGGGAGACCGAGGGGGTGCCTGGGGCCACCACACCATGCCCTAGCGCGGCTAGGGCCAGCCCGCGCCTAGGGGTGGTGTGGCCAGCCCCTGGCCCTCCTCCGTCTCGTATTCTGGTTGCTAGAGTCTTCTGGAAAATAGGCACTTTGTCTTTTGTCCCGTCCAATTCCGAGAATATTCATTTTCTGACTTTCCTGGAACCAAAAACAGCAGAAAACAGGCAGCTGGCACTGTGGCTCTTGTTAATAGGTTAGTCCAAGAAATCATATAAAAAGTACTCTAAAGTGTGGACAAAACACAAGAAAGGAGATAAAACCAAGCATGGAACATAAAAAATTATAGATACATTTGCAATGTATCAACATCCCCAAGCTTAACTCCTGCTCGTCCTCGAGTAGGTAAGTGATAAAAAGAAAGAATAATTTTTGAGGTGACATGCACCATCAATAACTTGATCAAAGTACTTGTAAAACATTCAAAGCTGGGATCATAGTACTTCAATCATAACATGAAAGACAAAGTTATAACAATAGGACAAAGAAACTATGATGCAACATGAAAAGGCACAAACAAAAGATTCATGAATAACAATGCTTTGCAAGACGTTTGTTTGTTTCACATAAAGAAAACATAGCATAATAGCATTCAGCTTGTCCCTCATAGAGTACCAAATATAAATGCATAGGACACCTTCAAAGTTCATAAGAGTGACTAGATACAAATAGTTTAAAACAAGCAATATCAAGGTATGCATCAATCAACAAGTCTTGGGACAATGCACATAGAACTAAGAATGGCCACTATGCTCTCAAGAAAGTGCTCAAAGAATGTGTGGAGACTCAACAAGTAAAAGAAAAGGTTTTGAATAGTTTGAAAGGCTTCCAAATGCTGAAAGTATGGTACTCATTAGCTTTGAGCTCTCATTGCCCCTGTCATCAGCATCTTTAATGTGGTTAAGGTGAAAGTGAGGTCCAATATGAGTTATATGCTTGACAGACTATAAACTGAAAATCCCAAGTCCCTTGAGTACGAGGGCCGCTCCTCATGCTACTCAACTTTAGTTACCGGTAAGTTCTTGTCATCGTAAGTATGTGTGTATCATTGAGAACCGCCAACGGGGTACCCTTGCCCGATGATACGGAAGAATCCCCATATCAAAATGACAAGGCAAGCAGACAATGAGTATCTCAGCAATCTTCTTATTTACCATGGGAAAATGGTGCTTTTTTTCTCTCTTTCCTCTTTTCATAAATCTCTTTTTTTCTTTTTCTCAAAAGTTATCTCTCTCTTTTTTTATAAGAAGAATGCTTCATAGATATCATTATGGTTACGCTGCAGGTTTCCACCATGTCAGCATGGATTAGACCAGCGGCCCAGGCGTTTCTCTAACACACATACATAACTCCATGGACTTATAAGCTCCCCTTTTATTTCACACCGACGACATCCGCAAACAAAAGAGCAAGGTATCAACTGGGTATATATTTACAAGTGTTGAAAACATTCCCCGTGACAGCACGGTTCTGCTAATCCCCAGCCTATAATTAGCAAGCATATAACTTTCATGGAGAGTTCACAATGGTTTAGGATAATTAAGTGTAGAAAATAAAGTGTGCCATCAAGTTTGTGAGAGCTTTACTAACTAACTTTCTCATAACAAGCAAACATTTTATTCGGAAGAAAACAAGTCATATTGAATATGCACGGAAGTAGCAAATGATCCTAATGGGTAGGTATGGTGGACACTTTGGCAATATTTTGTTTAGGGAGTTAGAAACTTGAGTAAAACATACTCAGTGTAAGTGAAGGCTAGCAATAGTAAGGGAGCAACAAACGAGAGAGCAATAATGGCCATAATCATGCAGAGCGACAAAACATCATTGATAAAAGCATAAAGTGATACTACAAGTTGAAAACTAAAGGATCGTAAAGGCTTATGGTGACTTGAGATAGTCATAACATGATGTGAGCATGCGCCAAGTCAACCCAAATAAAGCATCAAAGGAGAATACCACTATACTATGCTTTAATATGCTAAAACAACGCATGATTCATCCAAGGCACATTAAGCAATCTCAATTGTTTATAACAAGTCATGCTACATCAAAGAATACTAAGCATAAAGCCAAAACAATATCAAGCATGGCATAACAAAGCATATGCCACAGTAAAAAACGAGCTCTTTTTACCACATAAGCATGAGATTTCCTACTCTTTTCCAAACCAAACCAAACTATTTGAACAGCAATGTATGAAAGAGGGGGTCCGACCAATTTATTCAGAAAACTAAGCAAACAAAAGCAAACGAAAACCAAAACGAAAATGAAAAAGAAGACGCTCCAAGAACAACACAACTGTGCATGAAACAATAAAAATGAAGCGTTTGGAAGAAACCTGGAATTTTTATTGATGAAGAAGGGGATGCCCAAGCTTTGACGCTTGTAATTCTTATTGGGGTGACACGCGTGGCATCCCCAAGCTTGAGGTTTAGTCCATCCTTCAGCTCATTACTCATTCCTTCCATACACCTAAAAAATTTTCTTCATACAAAACTTCACACAATCTTTATTAGCAACATTAGTGCACTCAAGATAATAGGTCTTAAGGTTCAGTTATAACACCAAATAAACTTCCATTAGAACACTAGCTACTGTATTACTTCCCTCAAAAAGCTCAATTCCCCAAAAGAACTCAAAAAGGAACCAACAAGAAGCAAATGCAGAAAATGACAGAAATCTGTCAAAACAGACCAGCAGGTAAAGACGAATTTTTTCGAAGACCTTCTGTTGCTCAAATAAAAAAGTGTTGAACTAATGAAAGTTAGATAACAACCTGGGGCAGAAGCAAAAAAATTCACGCCTCAAAAAGACGTTCAGAGATTTTACACGAATTTTTACGGTGATGCACAGAAATCTGTTTCGGGACAGCAACTTTCCCAATCATTACTTCTCTCTCATTAGAGGTTACTCTTGGCACAAAAAGCAAATAAAAAGGATAAAGAGCGGTTATTACTGAAGTAATAACTTCCAAGACTCATCTAAAACTTTTGGGTTATCTCTGAACAAGTACTTTTTCTTTAACGCCTTTAAGTTAGGCATAAGCAAAAACTAAAATGGATAGAATAGAAGTAAGCGGAGATAATCATGGTGAAAACATTGTTTTGTTTAATGAAATCCTTTTGTAACAAGGTTGATCAGGTCTTGTTACCAAAATAATTTCATATGAGACAAAACTTTGTATTCCACTAATGATTTTGTTACCTCAACCTTGATAGCAATGGTCCCAATCATAATAGTTTCAAATTTTTCTCTTGGTATGGGACAATATATTTCTCCAACTTGAATGCCCTCAACATGTTCAATTGAATTAAAAACCATAAGTCCCATAAATCTTCTTGGGGAAATAGATAGTATGTTCCTTGTCATTAACATTGAAGGTCACCTTCCCTTGATTACAATTAATAACAACTCCTGCAGTGTTTAAGAAAAGGTCTCCCAAGAATAATAGACATATTATCATCTTCAGGCATAATAGTTTGAGAGGATGCTCTCATAAGAAATAAGAGTTGAATTAAAAGAGAGCATCAAGAAGCAAATTCAAAATAGATGTAAGTCTAACCCACTTCCTATGCATAGGAATCATGTATGCAAATAAATTCGCAAAGAACAAAGTGACAGGCATAGGAAGATAAAACAAGAATAACTTCAAAACTTTCAGCACATAGAGAGGTGTTTCAATACCATGAAAACTTTTACAACCATATTTTCCTCTCTCATAATAATTTTCAGTAACCTTATGAATAAACTCAACAATATAACTATCACATAAAGCATGATTTTCATGATCTACAAGCACTAGAGCTTTATCATAAACATCTTCTTCAGAATCCTTAGGAACATAACATTCATCCTCCTTTAGTAAGCATGGAGGACAATCAAATAAAGTAAGGGATAAAGAGTTACTCTCATTAGAAGGTAGGCATGGGTAGCTAATCCATTCTTCCTCATTTTGTTCATCACTCTCCTCCTCTTTTTCATCTAATGAGATTTCAGGTTCATCAATTTCTTTTTCCATAGGATCCTGCAAGGCATTAGTCTCTTCCATTTGTGGAAAGCATCTACTAAAATATTCAAGAATATAGCCATTTTCATCCTTGTAATTATCAAAGCAAAATTTAAGTACACCATACACCTCATATTTGTAAGGTGAATCATCAATATTTTCAAGCAAACTAGCAAGTTCAAAAGCACCTTTCCAAGCAATAAATTCTTCAATTTGTTCCGCATCATAAAAGTCATAAATTCCTTTAGCATAGGAAGATATGGTATCATTATCATTATACTCACATTGAAAAGGGAGGTGTTTATACCTCTTTATGCAACAAGATCCATCACAACAATATGTAACATTATAAGTAGAGCACACGTTTCTAGCAATGGTATACAATCTATCAATTTGTTCCCATAAGTGTTTCCCTTTTTGTGACAAGCGGTGTTCCTTATAATAATATTTTTGATCTTCCGTGAACCCACCTTGCCAATAAGCTTCAGTTTCAAAGAAACCAACCATTGACAACAAGCATGATAAGGCAAGACAATAGCAGACCAACAAAAATAACAACTAGAGTAGGAACTAATTTTTTTGTATTTTTGATAAAGAAACAAGCAAACAAGGAGAAAATAAACTTAGCTTGGACAATAGTGAATCCAAGTGAACTTGATAAATAAAGCTATGCTCCCCGACAATGGTGCCAGAAAATAGTCTTGATGACCCACAAGTATAGGGGGTGTATCGCAGTATTTTCGAGGGAAGTGAAACCCAATTTATTGATTCGACACAAGAGGAGCCAAAGAATATTTATCAGCCTTAACAACTGAGTTGTCAATTCAGCTGTACCTGGAAACAATCTTGCTCATAGCAGTTTATCAGTAGCAACAGTTTTGTAGTAAGAATAGCAAAGTAACAGCAGTAGTAAAGCAAAGACAGTAGTAATAAAAGCAGTAAACAGTGGGATTCGAGTGCGGTAGGCATAGGGATGGATGGACGGGCGTTGCATGGACAAGACAATTCACATAGCAATCAGAACATAGGGCAATTGCAGATAAATAAGATAAAGCATCCAAGTACTAGACAGTCCTAGGCATGTGTTCCATATATAGTCATACGTGCTCGCAATGAGAACTTGCACAACATATTTTGTCCTGCCAGCCCGTTTGCAGCGGGGCCTCTAAGGAACTACTGGCAATTAAGGTGCTCCTTTTAATAGAGAACCGGAGCAAAGCATTAACACTCCGTGAACACATGTGATCCTCACATCAAAGCCATTCCCTTCCGGTTATCCCGATTTCTGTCACTTCGGGGCCATAGGTTCCGGACAACAACGTGTGTATACAACTTGTAGATAAGACCAAAAACAATACTATCATAATGAACCAATAACATGTTCAGATCTTAAATCATGGCACTCAGGCCCTAGTGACAAGCATTAAGCACAACAAGTCGCAACAAAGTCATAAAGCACTAATAAAAGATACTGGGCACCATGCCCTAACAATCTGATGCCATTACATGAACGATCGCATCTAATCCCTACCATCCCCATGGCCTACAGCGGGGGATTACTCACTCATAGATGGGGGAAACATGGATGGTCGATGGAGATGATGGTGGAGATCAATGGAGATGGCTCCAGGGGCACTTCCCCATCCCGGCAAGGTGCCAGAACAGAGACTTTCTGTCCCCCGAATCTCTCCTTCGGTGGTGGCGGTGCTGTGGAACTTTTTCTAGAAAAACGTCGATCCCCCCGAAGGTTTTAGGTCAGAAGGCTTCTTATAGGCGAAGAGGGAGACCGAGGGGTGCCTGGGGCCACCACACCATGCCCTGGCGTGGCCAGGGCCATCCCGCGCCTGGGGGTGGTGTGGCCAGCCCCTGGCCCTCCTCCGTCTCGTATTCTGGCTGCTGGAGTCTTCTGGAAAAATAGGCACTTTGTCTTTTGTCCCGTCCAATTCGAGAATATTCATTTTCTGACTTTCCTGGAACCAAAAACAGCAGAAAACAGGCAACTGGCACTGTGGCTCTTGTTAATAGGTTAGTCCAAGAAATCATATGAAAAGTACTCCAAAGTGTGGACAAAACACAAGAAAGGAGATAAAACCAAGCATGGAACATCAAAAATTATAGATACATTTGCAATGTATCACTAAGTACTTATTTTTACACCCTGTAGGGGTTTGTACACTTTACCCATGTAACCTGGTCAACCCGCTCGTACCACCACACTTATTCTGTGTGATGATAGGAAGAAGCCCAAAAAGAGACCTTTCGTGAAATAGTTTCCCAAACCCCCTACGCATCGTTCCAGCCTAACCATTCACTACATCTTTGACCACGCTGGATTCGGGTCACCACGACCTACTAACTCCAACCAGCCACCCATTTTTTACTGATACATGGTTGCACATGTAAGCTACTATAATAAAGAAAACCAATTGGTGTCAATACCCTGGGCAGCATTTCCCACCATTGTTCACACTCCCATGACAAACTAACCACTCCGCCCAGGCAGTTCATTGACATTAGGTTGTTTTAGTTGAGCAAAACATATATTCCACCATGGTATAATCCCTTCCCCGTCTTTACAGCATGTCTAAGCATATCTACCATACGGGGCTCAACTACAAGGGATTCCTACACTACTAGGAAAATAGCTATAGGTAATCCGTAACGTCGTGGCACATATGCCAGGTAGTACCCCACGGGAAAATAGCAGTGGCGCACCTGTCATAAGTGCCCCACGGGTAGGTCACTTACCCGTGGCACATGCCCTACATGGTGCGCCACCACTATGTGTGAGCCAGGTGCTAGGGGTCACACCGTAGTTACCTGTGGCGCACCCCGTACTAGTGCGCCACGACTATTTTATTACCTATGGCACACAATTACCTGATGTGTCACGTGTACCAAAACAGTTATGGCGCATCGTGTATAGTGCGTCAGCACTATGTGCCACCTACCACCCCTTCAAGTAGGCCCAAGCCTAGCACAAACCACCAGCCAGCCACACACATGTGACGCACACACGCAGCACCCTGATCCAACACAATCGATCCCTTCCTCTCTGGCTTCCTCCCCGTTGACCCCCATGCCCCATCACCCCGCAGCCTTGCCCTCTCCTGCAACCGCTGGCTCCGGCGAGTCCCTGCACCACAGACCATCGCCCCAGTAGCCCCTCCACCACCTCTCTCGATCCCATGGTGTGGAACCATGGACCCCCTGCTCTACTGATACGTTGCAAACGTATCTATAATTTTTGATGATCCATGCTTGTTTTATATCTACTTTCTTATGTTTTATCCACACTTTGTAGTATTTTTACACATTTTCTGGAACTAACCTATTAACAAGATGCTATAGTGCTAGTTGCCTGTTTTCTGCTGTTTTTGGTTCCAGAAAAGCCAGAAAATGAATATTCTTGGAATTGGACGGGACAAAAGCCAAAGTCAATATTTCACCGAGGGGAACACAGAGCCAGAAGACGAGACGAAGAAGGGCCTCGAGGGGGCCACACCCCTGGCCGCGTGGCCTGGCCCGCACTTGGGGGGTGCAGCCGCCTCGGGCACCCCCTCGGCCTCCCCTTTCGCCTATAAGAAGCCTCCGATGCAAAAACCCTAGGTACCCGATCAAAATTCCACAAAAGAGTCTGTAGCCGCCGCCATCTCCATCCCTAGATTAGGAGGGATCTGAAGCTCTTCCTGGCACCCTACCGGAGGGGAGAGATCACCCTGGAGGCCTTCTTCATCACCATGCATGCCTCCGGTGTGATGCGTGAGTAGTTCATCCCTGGACTACGGGTCCATGTAGTAGCTAGATGGTTGGTTCTTCTCCTTTGTGCTACCATGTTTAGATCTTGTGAGCTCCGTTCATGATCAAGATCATCTATTTGTAATCCTACATGTTGTGTTTGCGAGGATCCGATGGATATTGAGATGCTATTTCAGATTGATTATTGATTCTATCATGTCTATGTTATTTTTGATCTTGCATGCTTTCCGTTGTTAGTAGCTATCTTAGCCGAGTAGATGCTAGCAACTCCAAGAGGGAGTATTTATGCTCGATTGTGGGTTCATGCCTCTAGGAATCTAGGGAAGTGACATAAATCTCTAAGGTACTAGATGTGTTGTTGCTACTAGGGAGAAAACAACAATCCTTTGTTCATAGAACAATCATATTGTTTACTTTACACACTTTGCTTAATGCAATTATCTATTGCTTGCAACTTAATACTGGAGGGGGTTCGAATGATAACCTGAATGTGGATTATTAGTCATAGATGTAGTTGGATTACGGTCTATGTATAATGTTGTAATGCCCAATCAAATCTCATAGGAGTCAAGATGATTAGTATATGCATGTATGCTTTCTCGATTTTTGTCAATTGCCCCGTTGTAATTTATTCACCCAACATGTCATCTATCTTAAGGAGATTCACCAATAGTGAACTATGGACCCCGGTTCATTCTTTTACCATCAATCTACAACTATTTACTGTTTTCTATTTACTTTCTGCAAGATATTACTATCTTCCACACAATATGTTTAATCCTTTGTTTTTAGCAAAACCGATGAGATTGACAACCTCACTGTAAGTTGGGGCAAAGTTCTATGATTGTGTTGTGCAGGATTGCAAGTTGGAAACAACACCTTGGAGGTGTTTCCTTGCTCCTACTGGTTCGATAACCTTGGTTTCATAACTGAGGGAAAACCTGATGTTGTGCTCATCATACCTTCCTCTTGAGGTTCCCAACGAGCTCGAATATATTTTGAGTCATCAAGCTATTTTTCTGGCACCATTGTCGGGGAGTCAAGGACATATTCACAAGGGGAGTCCCTCATAACCAATCTCTTTACTTTGTTTTATTTGTTTTGCTTCGTTTATTTCTGCTTTGTTTGCTTGTTTCTTTAACAAAAACACCAAAAAAATAGTTGCACTAGTTTGCTTCTTTATATTAAAAATATAAAAAAAATATTAGTCCCTATCTTAATTTTCCATTATGTCTAGCATTTCTCCAATCACTATGTCACCTGCAGAAATTATTTTTACTTTCAAACAAGGAATTGAAGAGAGTTTCAAAGAAGCTTGGTCTAGAATCTCTGATTTACATGAAAAAACTGAACCTAAAATGACTCAAAGCTTGTTTCTTAGCAGTATTTACTTTGGAACTGCTCTTCGCTATAGATATGCTTTGGATGATATAGTAGGAGGATATTTCCTCCAATGCAATTAGGATGAAGCTTTTAAAGCCATAAAGAAGTTGGTCTTAACATATAACTTGCCTAGCAAATCTGATTCTTCCTTTATAAAACATATTTGCTAGATTGAACACTCTTGAGACCCACACTGCTAGTTTAAAAGAATGCTATAACATGCTTAGAGAGCATCATGATTATGTTCCAATAAATTCTGAACCCTCAAAATGGCTTCCTACAGTAAAAGTTGTTATAAATAATGAAACTTTTCATGCGCGCTGTGATATCATGTCTGAATCCTGTCTTATGCCTAAAGATATCTATGAATCTTTGAATCTTTGGGGACTTTCTAAAGGGGAGAAGAAATATCTCTTGCTAATAATGCCACAATATCACCCTTTAGAATAGCTGAAGGAGTGTTTACAAAGATTCTAGGGAAAGTGGTGTCTACTGATTATCTTGTTATTAAATGTGTAGGAAAAGGACAAATTACACTTGGAAGATCCCTACTAAAACTCCTTGGAGCAATAATAGATGTGGAAAAGGGCATCATGCACTTTGATTCTCCACCAAATAATCACACATTCCCCAAGGATAAGAACAAAGGTAAGAAAGGTAGGGGCAAGAAATCTAGTTTTAATGCTTCTTCATTTGAGAATACTTGATTCTTTTCTTGCTTCTTATGCCTAACTTAAAGGCGTTAAAGAAAAGTACTTATTGAGAGATAACCCAAAAGTTTTAGTTTAGTTGGTTATTTCTTCAGTAATAATCTCTCCTGATCATTTTTATGTGGTTTTTGTGCCAAGAGTAATCTCTAATGAGAGAGAAGTAATGCTTGGGAAAGTTGCTGTCCCGAAACAGATTTTTGTGCTTCGCTGTAAAAAATCGTGAAACATCTCTGTATGTCGGTTTGAGCTGTAATTTTGTGTGCTTCTGCCCCAGGTTGTTACCCAACTTTCGTTAGTTCAAGACTTTTCGGTTTGAACAACAGAAGGTCTTCGAAAAAATTAGGTTTTACCTTCTGGTCTGCTTTGACAGATTTCTACCATTATTTGCATTTGCCTCTTAATCTCTCTCTCTTTGAGTTCTCTTTGATCATTAGAACTTTTTAAAGGAAGTTCTGCAGTATCTTTTGTTTTAATGGAAGTTTTACTTGTGTTGAAACTGAACCAAAAGACTTATTATCTTGAGTACACTAATGAAGATTATGTCAAGTTTTGTATGAAGGAAATTTTTAAGTGTAGGGAAAAGTAATGTGATGAGATGAAGAATGGGCAAAATCTCAAGCTTGGGGATGCCACCCGTATCACCCCCGGAAATATCCAAGAAGTACAAGTGTCAAAGCTTGGGGATGCCCAAGGCATCCCCTTCTTCATCAATAAAAATCTCAGGTTTCTTTCAAACACTTCATTTTTATTGTTTCATGCATAGTTGTGTTGTTCTTGGAGCGTCTTTGTTTCCATTTTTGGTTTTCGTTTGCTTAGTTTGCTTAGTTTGATTGAATAAATTGGTTGGACCCCCTCATTCATACATTAGTTTTCAAATAAGTTGCTTTGGATTGGAAAAGAGTAGGAAAAATTCACGCTTAAGTGGTAAAAAGGAGCTTGTTTTTGACTGTGGCCTATGCTTTGTCATGTCATGCTTGATATTGTTTTGGCTTTATGCATAGTGATTTTTGCTGTAGCATGACATGTTATAAACAATTGAGATTGCTTAATGTGCCTTGAAAGAATCATGCATTATTTTATCATATTAAAGCATAATATTATGATATTATCCTTTGATGCTTTATTTGGGTTGACTTGGCGCATGCTCACACCATGTTAAGACTATCCCAAGTCACCATAGCCTCTATGATCCTTTAGTTTTCGACTTGTAATATCACTTTATGCTTTAATTAATGATATTTTGTTGCTTTGCATGATTATGGCCATTATTGCTCTCTTAGTTGGTCGCTCCCAGTCTTTTGCTAGCCTCCATAACCAAGTATGAGTTCCACTCATGCATCCAACTCCAAAAAAACCAATTTATTCCAAAAAGTCCACCATACCTACCTATTAGCATTTGCTATTCCAAGTATATTCATGTTTTTATCTACCTTCCGAATTAAACTTGTTATGTGAAAATTAGTGATTAAAGCTCTCACGAACTTGATGGCACACTTTACTTTTCTTGCCCCTAATAAACTTGAACCATTGTGTCATCTTTGTTGTATATGCTTGCACTTATACATTGGGGATTAGCAGAACCATGCTGTCATGGGGAACGCTTTCAACATTAAACTTGTACATTGTACCCAGTTGATATCATGATCTTTTGTTTATGGATGTCGTCAGTATGAAATGAAAGGGGAGCTTGTAAGTCCATGGAGTTATGTAAGTGTGTTAGAGAAACGCCTGGGCGGCTGGTCTAATCCATTCCTAATCATGGTGGAAACCTGCCACGTAACCATAATGAGCAATCTATGAAGCATTCTTCTTATAAAAAAACAGATAGAGATTGAGAAAAAAAGAAAAAAATGAGAAAAGAGGAAAGAGAGAAAAAAGCACCATTTTCCCATGGTAAATAAGAAGATGCTGAGATGCTTATTGTCTGCTTGCCTTGTCATTTTGATATGGGGATTCTTCCGTATCATCGGGCAAGGGGTACCCCGTTAGCAGTTCTCTATGATACACATGTACTTAATATGACAAAAATTTACCGGTAACTAAACTTGAGTAGCATGAGGAGCGGCCCTCGTATTCAAGGGACATGAGATTGCCAACTTATACTTTGTCAAGCATATACTCCATAGTTTGTTCACTTTAACCTTAATCACTTCAAGATGCTTATGATAGGGGCAATGAGAGCTAAAAGCTAATAAGTATCATAATTTTTGGAAGCTCTTTATGAGACTTGAATCCATGCTTCCTTCTATGAAGGCCTTTCTTTTACTTTTATGTTGAGTCTCCATCTTCTATCTTTATGCACCTATTGAGAGATCATAGTGGCCATTATTAGTTTAATGTGCATTGTCCCAAGACTTGCTGATTGATTCATAACTTTGATATTGCTTTTTCTTAAACTATTTGTATCTAGTCACCCTTATGAACTTTGAAGGTGTCCTATGCATTTATGTTTTGCTACACTATGAGGGACAAGACGAATACCATTCTCATTATGTTTTCTATATGTGAAACAAATAAACGTCTTGCAAAGCATTGTTATTCATGGATCTTTTGTTTGTACCTTTTCGTGCTACAACATAGTTGCTATGTATTATTGTTAGAACTATATCTTTCATGCTATGTTAAAGTACTATGATCCCATCTATCAATGTTTTATAAATGCCTTGATCAAGATTGCGATGTTGCATGTCACCTAAAAAATTATTCTTTATTTTTATCACTTACCTACTCGAGGACGAGCATGAGTTAAGCTTGGGGATGTTGATACGTTGCAAACGTATCTATAATTTTTGATGATCCATGATTGTTTTATATCTACTTTCTTATGTTTTGTCCACACTTTGGAGTATTTTTACACATTTTTTGGAACTAACCTATTAACAAGATGCCACAGTGCCAGTTGCCTGTTTTCTGCTATTTTTGGTTCCAGAAAAGCTAGAAAATGAATATTCTTGGAATTGGACGGGACAAAAGCCAAAGTCAATATTTCACTGAGGGGAACATGGAGACAGAAGACAAGACGGAGAAGGGCCTCAAGGGGGGCACACTGTAACATCCCAAAACTTAAATCCAAGCTTATCAAGAACCAAATCATCAAAATTAGGGTCAACAAAAACTTTTCCAATTCAAAGTATGAAAGCATTCATGTGTATGTGCATTTAATTTAGGAATTGATTTGAATTGCCATGGTTCTGTGATCCATTGCTTGTAAAATGATTCTTAGGTGAAATAAACATCATCTAAATCATTCCCAAACTTTTCCCAAAGAAAAACAACTCAAAATGAACAAATGAAGTGAATGGTCATTTTGGCCAAATTAACTACCATGCCTACTTTGGCTATTCCTAGTACTCAAAACTTAACAGAAACATTTGTGGATCTTTGCACCCCTTGCTAGTACACATAATGAGTTACCAAGGCCCACTTTGTGATCTGCTAAAAACATTCAAATACTAATTTTAAATGACAGTTTAAAATTGAATCCATTTCATATGGGAAGATCCCACTATTTCAAAAACCACTCAAACAAGCTCAATTTTCAAAACCCAAGCATCCACAGAGTCTCAAGCTTAGTACTAGCACACCCACCAAAAATATTTTCAAAATTCAAAAGTAAAGTTCACGCGGCCATTTTATCAAACACTTGGCAAGCAGAATTCAAACAAAACCAAATTCACTATTTTGAATAGTGTTCTGGCCAAACTTGTCTCCCATTTGACCCCCATTTGCTCCCATTGTCTCCTAATGATCTAACCAGGACCTAACTACCCTATCCCCTACCCCCTAGCAACATGGCCGTGCCAAGCCGAGCCCAACTCGCCGGACAACCATGCCATCACCCCAGCAGACCGCCTCCCCCTCTCTCGCCATGTCTAGCAGCTAGCCAACACCTCACCGTCGCCCACTATCCCCTCCCCAAGCCAGGCCCAACCATGGACCACCGAGAAATCCCCGCGCCCAGTGCCACCGTGCCATGCCGAGCACGTGCCAGAGCGCCGCACCCGGCACGCGTGCACAAGCCGCCGCTCGACCGCAGCCCGCATCCACCGCGTCGCCACGACCCAGGGAGCACGCTAGACACCCCCATTCGTTGTCCAACGCCTCACAGCCACTACTCGCTGTCAAAGCCGCCGCCTCTGCCGCTCAGAGCACCAGCTCCGCCCGACTGCTTACCACCGCCCCTAAGCCCGCATTAAAGTTCTAGAGCACCGCCAGGAGACCGTGCGTCGATCGCCACCCTCATCCATGCCGCTAGTAGCCTGTAGCTATGTCGCCACCGTCGCCTGCCCATCCCTCTCGGTCTCGCCGTCGAGCCTATAAAAGGAGGGCACCCCCAGCCATTTGCAGCACACCACTCCACTCCCCTCACCTCACTGATCATCCCACACCTCTAGCCGGAGCACAGGGAGTAGCAGCTTGCCGGAATTGTACCGGAGCAGGCCGCCTCTGGAGGAGAAGGGCGCCGCTGATTGCGACCACCCCCGGAGCTGCCTCGACCATCCCTGAGCTCGTCGTCGACCACCAGACCATTTGCCCGCCTTGTCGTCGTCGCTGGAGCCCTGGTACGCCCCCTATGCACCCCCACCGAGCCGCTAGGGTTAGAGCTCGCCGGCGATAGGTCCGTTGTCGATGACGATCCCCAACCGTTGATCCCCACTCTAATCCAACGCCCCAGATCGCCTCGTACCGCTTCGCGCGTTATGAGCTGCTGACTGGTGGACCCCCCTATCAGCTAAGCCCCACGCTGTGTTAGATACCGCGAGGGGCGCTGTCCTTCGAACCCCGCAAGGGGAGACCCCCTAGACCCCCCTTAATCGTAGCCCCCTTTTGGTATCACGTTAAGGTTCATAGGTGCTACGATTTCACATGATCCGGTAGAATGCGATTCTATGCACAACTTGTTTTTGCAGAATTTATATGATCAGTATGGCCCAAAAATGTATGTGATGCATGTATATGTTTTTCATGACCTGCGTGTCGTGAGTAGGGCAACACGACTGGAGCCATATGTGTTGTCAATTATTGTAATGGCCTGCGTGCCAACTTGTGATGATCCCAATACCATGTAATTTTGATTACTAGCTGTTAGGAGTAATAGCTTGTATTAGTTCTTGGAGAACTCATCACTTGGAGGATGGCTCGCATAGAGCATGAAGATGGAGATCATCATGGTGGACAGGTTCTATGGCGATGGAGATCACCATGAGAAAAATGGGCCATACTGTATCACATCTATGTGAATACTATTCTTATACGTTTTACTACTATGCATGCTTAGATGATAGAAGTAGAACGATCCCTCACAAAGTTTAAGTTAAACCAATGCCTCCCAACCAAACCTTGCACCATCCTATGCCCTGTACAATCGTTGGTGGGTCTATGAAATTAGGGTGCCGCAGTTTTCCTTGGCTGGATGGGTTTGTATCGGATACCTACACGCATAAGGGTTGGTGAGCTTAACAAGGTCATCTTAATAGTTAAGGACCTTGGGGCATAAAGGTTGGGCGCCTAGTTTTGACATAGAGATGTCACCCAACAACAAGAGTCATATGTGATATGATTAGCAAAGGTTGCTTACCGATTTACCTTGTCTTCTAGCAGTGATGCTAAATCTCACTAGTCGACTTGTTAATTGTGGATCTTGAATCACTTAGTATCAATAGAGGGATGTTGATTTAAGTGGGAGTATATGCTATTAAATTGTTTAATATGTTTTACTCTTTCATGGTTACATGGCTTAGTATTTTGCATATTTTTGTTGTAGATCAATGGCACCGAACAATTCATCACCGTTTTCTTTGTGTTCGATTCTTGAAAAGGATAAACTAAATGGAACACACTATTCGGACTGGGTCTGTAACCTGAGAATTGTTCTCAGGGCTGAGAAAAAGGAAACTTTTCTGGATACCCCAATCCCGGATGAACCTGCTGATAATGCAACTGCTGCCCTTAAGAATGCCTATAAGAAAGCATGTGATGAATCTCTTGAGGTTAGTTGTCTTATGCTTGCATGCATGGAACCTGATCTTCAAAAGCAGTTTGAGGATCAGGAAGCGTACGATATGATCGGTGCGCTTAAGGACATGTTCTAGACTCAGGCTAGGACTGAGAGGTACAATGTCGCTAAGTCCTTTGTGGAATGCAAGCTGGCAGAGGGAGCATCTGTAGGCCCCCATGTGATCAAAATGGTTGGTTACAGTCAGACTTTGGAAATGCTTGGTTTTCCATTAGGCCAAGAGTTGGCCACTGATTTCATTTTGGCATCTCTTCCATCTAGCTATGGGCATTTCATTTCGAACTACCATATGCATGGGGTGGAGAGGGGCCTTAATGAATTATGTGGGATGCTGAAAACAGCAGAATGTGACATTAAGAAGTGTGTAGGGCATAGCCATGTGATGGCTGTGCAAAACAAACCTAGCTTCAAGAAAAAGGGCACTTCTTGGCATAAGAAGAAGGGCAAGGCTAAGGATACGATCCCTAAGCCAAACCCTGCACCCAAGCAAAAGGCTGGACCTGCAGGAGACACTGAGTGTTTCTTTTGTCATGAATATGGCCACTGGAAGAGAAACTGTAGCAAGTACCAGGCTTCTTTGAAGAAGGGTGGAAGTAAGAGTACTTCCCACTCAGGTACGCTTGTTGTAAATGTTGTGGACATTTTTCTCGCAGATTCTTATGTTAACTCTTGGGTATTTGATACCAGATCGGTTGCTCATATTTGCAATTCGATGTAGGGGCTAATAAGGACTAGAGAAGTGCAGAAAGGCGAAGTGGATTTTCGCGTCGGAAATAAAGCAAGGGCTACTGCATTGTTCGTCGGTGTCATGCAACTTCACCTTCCGTCAGGATTTATCATGGAATTGAATAATTGTTATTACATTCCTAGTATGGGTCGAAACATTTTATCACCTTCATGTTTGATTGGGGATGGTTATTCATTCGCGAGTACAAACAATGGTTGTGTAATCTCTAAGAATGCTATGTTTGTGGCTGATGCTCCCATTGTGAATGGGTTATTTATTTTAAATCTTGATAATGCATGTGTTTACAATGTTAGTGCTAAAAGGCTTCGGCCAGATGATTTGAGTCCTACCTATTTATGGCATTGTCATTTGGGGCATATAAGTGAAAAGCGCATGAAGAAGCTCCATGGTGATGGTCTTCTAACTTCGTTTGATTTTGAATCATACGAGACATGTCAAGCTTATTTACTTGGAAAGATGACCAAGACTCCTTTTACGGGGTTTCCCGAGAGAGTGACAAACTTGTTGGAACTCATACATACTGATGTATGTGGACCAATGAGCACAACAACCAGAGGAGGTTATCACTACTTCATTACTTTCACTGATGATTTCAGTAGATATGGCTATGTCTACTTGATGAAGCATAAGTCTGAAACTTTTGAAAAGTTCAAAGAGTTTCAGAATGAGGTAGAGAATCAACGTGGCAAGAAAATAAAGGCCTTACGATCTAATCGTAGAGGTGAATATTTGATTCACGAGTTTAGCAATCATCTTAAGAGTTGCGGAATTGTTCCACAGCTCACGCAACCCGGAACGCCTCAAAGAAACGGGGTCTCCGAACAGCGTAATCGAACTTTGTTGGACATGGTTCGATCGATGATGAGCCAGTCGGATTTACCATTATCATTTTGGGGTTACACACTAGAAACAACAGCTTTCACACTAAACAGGGTACTGTCTAAATCCGTAGTTAAGACACCGTATGAGATGTGGACTGGAAAGAATCCCAGTTTGTCTTTTCTAAAGATTTGGGGTTGTGATGCATTTGTCAAGCGGCTTCAGTCGGACAAGCTAACACCCAAATCAGATAAGTGCATTTTTGTGGGATACCCAAGGGAAACCTTAGGGTATTACTTCTACAACCGAGAAGAGGGCAAAGTGTTTGTCGCTCGTAGCGGTGTTTTCCTAGAGAAAGAGTTTCTCACAAAGGGAACGAGTGGAAGGTCGATGCGACTTGAAGAAGTTCAAGATGAGCCAGTCGGGGATGCTTCTACGAGTGATGCTATTGTAACAGAACAAGTTGAGGAACCCATGGCAATAGAAGCACCACAACCACGAAGGTCAGCGAGGATCCACGAAGCGCGAGAGTTATTATTGTTAGACAATGATGAGCGTACGACCTATGCAGAAGCGATGGTGGACCCAGACTCTGATAAATGGCTGATTGCCATGAGATCCGAGATAGAGTCCATGGGAGACAATCAAGTTTGGAACTTGGTTGACCTGCCTGATGGTTTTAAAGCCATCGAGTGCAAGTGGATCTATAAGAAGAAGATTGATATGGATGGAAATGTTCACATCCATAAAGCTCGACTTGTTGCAAAAGGTTTTCGACAAGTTCAAGGAGTTGACTACGACGAGACTTTCTCACCCGTAGCGATGCTTAAATCTATACGGATCATTCTAGCCATTGCTGCATATTTCGATTATGAGATATGGCAGATGGACGTCAAGACGGATTTCTTAAATGGAATCCTTACTGAGGACGTGTATATGATGCAGCCCGAAGGTTTTGTCGATCCAAACAATGCTGGAAAGGTATGCAAACTTCAAAAGTCTATTTATGGGCTGAAGCAAGCATCTCGGAGTTGGAACATTCGATTTGATGAAGTTGTAAAGGAGTTTGGCTTCATCAAAAACGAACAAGAACCTTGTGTGTATAAGAAAGAAAATGGGAAATCGGTTGTATTTCTAATCTTATATGTAGATGACATATTACTGATTGGAAATGACATTTCTATGCTCGAGTCTGTTAAGACCTCATTGAAAAATAGTTTTTCTATGAAGGACTTAGGAGAAGCAGCATATATTCTGGGTATCAAGATCTATAGAGATAGATCAAGGAGGCTAATTGGATTAAGCCAGAGTACGTACATTGACAAAGTGTTGAACCGGTTCAGCATGGAAGAGGCTAAGAAGGGGTTCTTGCCCATGTCTCACTGCATTAAACTTATCAAGACTCAGTGTCCTTCGAGCACTGATGAGCGAGAGCGCATGAGTAGGGTTCCATATGCTTCGGCTATTGGATCCATCATGTATGCGATGACATGTACTCGCCCAGATGTTTCCTATGCTCTAAGTGTTACGAGCAGATACCAGGCTGATCCAGGTGAGAGTCACTGGATAGCGATAAAGAATATCCTTAAGTACTTGAGAAGGACTAAGGATATATTCCTAGTTTATGGAGGTGAGGTTGAACTCAGTGTAAAGGGTTACACAGATGCGAGTTACCTTAACGACTCAGATAACTCGAAATCGCAATCAGGTTATGTGTTTGTCATGAATGGTGGCGCTGTGAGCTGGAAAAGTTCCAAGCAAGATACAGTGGCCTCCTCTTCAATAGAAGCTGAATATATTGCTGCCTCGGAGGCTACAAAGGAAGCTGTTTGGATTAGGAATTTCCTGATCGCTCTTGGTGGTTCAGGGCTCGTCCAATCCCTTGGACGTTTATTGTGACAACAATCACAAGCCAAGGAACCTAGACATCACCAGAAGAACAAACATATTTGCATGCGTTACCATCTGATTCGTGAGTTCATTGATGATGGTAGTGTCATGTTATGCAAAATACATATGGACTCAAATGTTGCTGATCCCTTGACTAAGCCACTCCCGCAGCCTGCGCATGAAGCGCACACAAGAGCAATAGGTATTAGATACTATCTAGATTGACTCTAGTGCAAGTGGGAGACTGAAGGAAATATGCCCTAGAGGCAATCATAGAGATGATTGTATTTAATATGTATCCATGAGTTTTTATATTGTTCCTTCAATATCCATATACCAGGCAACTTGTAATGATTGGCAATTTTGTGAATTGTTTGTGAAACTCTTTACTTGTATGGTTATCTAATAATTGTCCCTAGTCGGAGTTCATGTGAGGACACACGTGAATATTAGACTAGCACATCGATTGGTTGATGACTATGTTTCGCAAGTCATAGACATGGAGATGTCAAACCAATGATGTGGACACATGTTATGAACATGGGGTTGGACTGACCCAACTTGAGACTAGCAATAATACTTGCAATTCTCTCTACACATCGTGTACGTTTTGTCCTTAAACCTGAGATTGTCGCATGTACTTGAGATGTGGATCGACCTACTTTGGGGCTATCAAACACTACTCCGTAACTGGGTAGTTATAAAGGTAGCTTTCGGGTTTGTCCTGATACATGCTGCAAGGCATCGGTCAATCAAGATGCGATTTGCCCCTCTCTACTCGAGAGAGATATCTCTGGGCCCCTTGAGTGATCGGATCCAGAAATGCATGGTCGTGCTACATATGGTTAAGAGTTAACCTAGTAAAAGGATTCCGAATCACAGTATCAAGAAAGAGAGGTCAGCTTGGAGCTAGACCAAATATCGTGAGGCAAAGGGAAAGACATGTACTCAACCTTGTGATAGTTCGTCTGAATGATCTTTATATGCGTTTAGGAGTTGGCACGTCTATCTAGAGGCCGCTACCAACTATTGACAGAGTAAGTGTACTCGTGTCATGTCTATACGTGTATGAACCTATAAGGTCACACACTTTAGGGGCTGGAAGCCTAATGAGGATTGGATCCGAATTAGACCAGGCTTAGGATGCTAATGGGCTGCTAATGTAGAAGCCCACCAGGGATGCCTATATAAGAGAGAGTTAGGCGAGCTGAATAGGGTTGAGCATTCCACCCAGCCGCCACTCCTCTTCCGCCTCTGTTGCACGTGCAGACCTAGCAGTCTGGCGTGTGACGGCTTCCACTCCGGACGTGTGGATACCTCGGAGGTGCTGCATCTGTAGCACTTGGACGAGCCGCGCAAAGGGGGGCTGCTCGTGGGACGAGGGCAAGGAGGAGACGTAGAATGTCTACACTGCCGTGACGTGCTTCATCGAGTTCCGCACCTGCGCGTCTAGCGGTAATCCTGTTATCTATGACTATAGTATTCCTGGTTGACGCGGTAGAATTTTTTGATTTTACGCTAGTGTAGCCTACCCGTCACCCTACAGGCACCCCCAGCCATTTGCAGCACACCACTCCACTCCCCTCACCTCACTGATCATCCCACACCTCTAGCCGGCGCACGGGGAGCAGCAGCTCGCCGGATTGTACCGGAGCAGGCCGCCTCTGGAGGAGAAGGGCGCTGCCGATTGCGACCACCCCAAGCTGCCTCGACCGTCCCTGAGCTCGCCGTCGACCACCAGACCGTTTTCCCGCCTCGTCGTTGTTGCTGGAGCCCTGGTACGCCCCCTATGCACCCCCACCGAGCCGCTAGGGTTAGAGCTCGCCGGTGACAGGTCCGTCGTCGACGACGATCCCCAACCGTTGATCCCCACTCTAATCCAACGCCCCAGATCGCCCCGTACTGCTTCGCACGTTATGAGCCGCTGACTGGTGGACCCCCTGTCAGGTGATCCCCATGTTGCGGAGTGAAACTGGGCCGGCCCGTTAGCATTTCCCGCGCGACCCAGTTAGTTTGAATTAGGATTTTCCTTTTTAGTTTAAACTTAGTTATGTCGTCTAGTTTGAAAATCAATTCAGAGAGATTTACAAATCCAAATGAAGTGATTCCAATTTTGTTAGAAAGCTACGGAAAAGATCTACGCAATCCCATTGGTTTAATTCAATTAGAGTTATAGATCTCTCCTGGTAAAAATAATAAAACAGAAGCATTTGCACCTTGCAACATTTTTATAAAATCAACCAAGATAGATTTTGAGTTGAGTCCAACTCTAAAAAATCACATTTCATCATACCTATCCGAATATGTAATAATATTAAGGTTTACATGGAGTGACTTTGGACTAGTACCAAAATAATGCTATATAGGCATTTCTAGTCACTTTAAATCATTAAATAATGAACTTAAACCAAAGTAATTATGATCCAACCCTTAAATTACATTCCCACATGTTAGAATATGTGGTGAGGACATGTGTCCACATGATCCCATATTTTAAGTGGTGAATATTAAATCTTAGTTAAATTTTCAATGAGTAGAAATTACCTTTCTAAAATAAAAGAAATGAAACTAGTAATAAAACTTGTGATGCTTGTGATGATAATAGATCATCAAAGGTGTGTCTTAGAATGCTAATTAGACTAGTTAAGTATTGTTTGGTGACTGTGTACTCCGTATGTATTTATAGACGATAGTACCGACCAAGTCTACGAGGAGGAGGAGTTCTACCAAGAAGAAGAAGAAAACTTCAACCACTGCACCAACCAAGACAAGCTAACACTTGCAAGTTAATGCTTAGCAAGCTAGGATTAAACTAGATGGTTTAGCAAAGATGCTTTAGGCATGCTTTGATTATACCACTTTGACTATTAGTTACCCCAAGTATTTATTTTCAAGCTTTAATTCCTTTACTATACCCAAAGTTCTTTACTTGTTTTGAAGGTAGCATAAAGAGTATAAAACTTGACCTATTTAGAACCCTTTAGATGTCATTCTATGGCATGAGATTGAACCCATCATTTCCACCTTAGTGAACACTCTTAACTTAGTAGTCTAGAGTAGATAAAAACATGAGTCAC
This sequence comes from Avena sativa, assembly GCA_916181665.1. Classification (NCBI taxonomy): domain Eukaryota; kingdom Viridiplantae; phylum Streptophyta; class Magnoliopsida; order Poales; family Poaceae; genus Avena; species Avena sativa. Next base: position 531,811,567 of record OV702292.1, on the reverse strand, counting down.
TTTAGATGGGAGCACTTGGTGAAAATGAATTATGAAAACCTTGGAATGATGAGTCAATCTGTTGAGATGTTTTGACATGTGTTGAGAAGCACAAATGGTTTATGATGATGAAAATGTTGAGGCATGAGCCTTGACCCTATTATAAAACTGATGGTTGGATTCGGATGCGATACCATTCCAAATTTACCGTACAACCACACTACCTAAATTTGGTAAGGCTTAGCTAGAAATTTATATGCATTAGTTTTAGTTCCCTTGCGGGGGAGGTTTGAGCTGAGGCTACCTCTCAATGTTGTCCACCTATGTAGTGCCCAAGATGACTGATGGTCATGGTTGGGAGGCCATACTCATAGGAGAGGTGCTTATACTAGGGTGTGTAAAGGGAAGGTTATGTTTGATTATCTGCATACTAAGTATGATGATTCAGGGTTATCCCTGAAAGATGTATCGAATCTTGTGGTGAAAGTGTACCACCTCTGCAGAGTGTCAAACTATTCAAATAGCCGCGTCCGCGGTTATGGACAGTTGGAATGGCCATACTGTTTCGTTGTCAGATGTTTTCAAAATGACTTATGAAATGAATGAGGAATCTTGACTTGAACACAACAAGGTTGTGTTTATAACAATAGCTTCCCCACTTAAGTGATTCTAGAACTTTATTTTATCTTTATTTGCTTCAGAACTCGGCTTAGGTTTTAAACTTAACTTTATGGTTAAACTTAGATTTAGCACTTTAAGTTAGCACTATACTACTTGTTAGTGGTATTTTGCGAGTACTTAAAGAGTACTCATGGCTTTTGTCCCTGGCTATTCTCATGGCCAGACTATGAAGGAGACTATTAAGATGATGGCCAGCAGGACGGCTATGATAACTAGGACTATCTGCCTTCGTCAGCATTTCCTGTGCCCCTAAAGATGGACCCCACCGCTACGGTTATCTTTTATTTCCGTTGCTTGTTGTATTAAGGCTGGATCATGAGATCCTTATTTGTGTAAAACCTTATGTATGGTTTGTAATGGATGATGTACTGATATCCAATCCGTTATGTCTTGCAAAAATGGTAATCCTGGGATTGCGAGGTATGGCATAACGGGCATCTGGGATTAAAAATCCGGGTGTTGACAAGTTGGTATCGGAGCCATCCTGACCATAGGAGACCCTAGTTAGAATGGACGTCCGAACAAAAACTTAGTTTCAAAACCAAAGTGAGTATTTATGAAAAACTATCTCCTCTCTTATCCCTGTGGATTCATTCTTTCTCAAAAATTCATGTTCCTCAAAATTCTTACATTACTACTTAAAATTTGACACACTTGATCACTTCACTAATTTCCTCATCCTAAATTCTTGTAGATGGAGACTCAGTTCAACAAGTTTTACCAGTTGGGAAACAGAGGTCAACTGATCTTCGAGAGGGATCTGGATTCACTGTCGGAGTTACTAGGACGCCCACATCCAGAGTTTCTTGGAGCTCAACTTCCAGGACCCCTAGGAGGAGACCTGTAGTGGCTAGTCACCGCTGATCTTAGAGGAAGCATCAAAGCACCAACTTCTGGGAGAATTCAGTTCTCCATGAGAGAGAACAACTGGCTGGATGGATTAGCCAGGGCAATGCATGAAGCTCTCGCACGTCTATGTGCCCTCAGCGTCAACCAAATCCAGGGAACCTGTTTTGCTCACTATGCAAGACGTGACTTCATGGGAATGCCAATAGAGATGCCAAGTCACCTAGAGTTGAGGCGTCAAGTGGAGAATCTTGACTTCTTGCTGTACGACAGACAATGGGAACTGGATAATGCCAGGGAGTTAGCCAACCAGAACCGTGCCATTGCCGACCAGAAGGCCCAGACTTTCGCACTGCTCGTCCAGGATCGCCAGTCGCTTCGCCGCCAACGTGCAAAGAAGGATCGCACCATCGCCCGTCTTCGCAAGAAGGTGGCCGACCTTGAGAAGACCGTCAAGGAGAAGGAAGCTCAGCTTGCCGCCAAGGAAGAAGAAGATGAGGGTGAAGACATCCAGGGAGACATGGATTCTTACCTCAGCAACGATGATGACTTTCTGGAGGAGGATGCTGTGGACTTCTACACTGACGATGAGGACTCCGACTTCATCGACGATGAGTAGATGCACTAGAGCACTATCGTAGCATGAGATGTATCGGTCCCACTGTATCGTAGCTTACAGAATGGTTCTTCAAACCATCTGTTTTCCCTTTGATTGTTGTGGTGTGTGTTGTATCGTGTGCTTGTTTGCATGAATGAAATGAAGTTAGTTGCAAAACCTGAGTCTAACTCAAAGTTTTAGATTTGAAACCCAAAACCATGAACCTTAGAACTTCCCTCTTATCCCTTTATCTACCTAAATCTTCAGATGACTCGTGGAAACCAAGGAGGGAGCAGCTCGTCGCAAGACCCAATACTGCAGATCTTGCAGAATCTCATCGCAGACCGTGAAGCAAGCAGGGCAGAGCGCCAAGCCAACTTAGCAACACTGCAGCAGATCACCCAGATGGCTCTCAACAACCAAGGGCATGGAAATCAGGATCATCAAGGATCCAAGCTGAAAAACTTCCAGAATACAAATCCCCCAATCTTTAGCACGTCAGAAAACCCATTAGATGCTGATGACTGGTTGCAGACGATGGAGAATAACTTGGAGGTAGCCAGAGTTGATGACAACAAGAAAGTTCTCTTCGCCACCCACTATCTGGCGGGAGATGCAAGAGCCTGGTGGAACAGTATCCGCCTGATGAACCATGGTCAAGTTATGACATGGGAAGCATTCAGAGTCAAGTTCAGCCACACCCACGTGCCGCAGGGTCTAGTCACCCGAATGAGGGATGAGTTCTGAGAGTTGAAGCAAGGAAGAATGACTATGGTAGAGTACCATGACAGATTCCTATCACTTGCCAGATATGCACCTAACGAGATCAACATAGAGGAAAAGAAGAAAGAGAGATTCTTGAACGGACTGCATGATGAGATGCAGACTGTCCTCGTCAACATTTGTTTCCAGGATCTCGAAGAGCTAGTCGACTCTGCCATTCAGATGGAAGGGAAGATTAACCAAGCAAACGACAACCGCAACGTCGTATGATGCAGCAATCAGGATCCAGCAGTCACCAGAAGTACTGTCCCAACCCCTCACCAGGATATGCACCAAGGAACAATCGACCCCCAATGTCTCGCCCAAGCTACCCCAACCTTAGCGGAGGCAATGTGAAGTCCGGAGGAAATAACAACCACTCCGGCAATGCCAACAATTTCAACCGTGCACCTCCCAAGAGCAACCACAACAACAACAACACTGCACCCAGAACTGGCAGCAATGTTGTGCCTGTCGCAGTCAAGGACAAGTCCCAGATCACTTGTTTCGAGTGTGGAGTGAAGGGTCACTATTCCAATGAGTGTCCCAAGAAGACTGCTGCCACTACCAATGTGAATGCCCCAGCTCAACAGCAGCGTCGTGTTCAACCAGGAAGAAGATTTGCCCTAGGGAACCCTTGCAACCGCAACGGTCGTCTCTTCCACATGAACGCAGAAGAAGCCCGGGAAGCGCCAGATGTAGTGCTGGGTATGTTTTCTATCAACTCAGTTTTAGCAAGAGTATTGTTTGATTCGGGAGCATCGCATTCATTTGTCACCGAAGAATTTGCATGCACTAGTAAGATTCACCCAACCAACTTGAAGCATGTCATGATAGTTCAAATCCCCGGTTCAACTACAAAAGCTAGAAAAATTTGCAAAGCTGTGCCTATCAGAATACATGGGATAGATTTTTATGCCAACCTAATTGTACTTGGAACCAAAGGATTGAAAGTAGTACTAGGTATGGACTGGATGTCAAGGCAGAAAGGACTGATAGACTGTGTTAAGAGAGCCATCACCATGACCAGTAGTTCTAGAGTCACAGTAGAACATATATCTGAAACCTTACCTCGTTAATTCAAGTGCAACAAGAGCCTAGCCCTACCCACCATAGACCAAGTCAGAATAGTTTGTGAATACCCCGACGTATTCCCAGATGAATTGCCAGGTATGCCCCCGGATAGGGATATTGAGTTCATTATCGAAGTAATCCCCGGAACCGGACCCATAGCCCAGAGACCCTATAGCATGAACCCCTCAGAGTTAGTGGAACTGAAGAAGCAGTTGGATGCCATGTTAGAAAAAGGCTTGATTCAACCAAGCACTTCGCCATGGAGATCACCAGTGTTATTCGTCGACAAGAAGGATGGAGGCAATCGTCTGTGCACAGATTACAGAAAGTTGAATGACGTCACCATCAAGAACAAGTACCCCTTGCCAAAAATAGAGGATCTATTTGATCAATTGACTGGAGCATAGGTATTCTCAAAGATTGATCTTAGGACTGGTTATCACCAACTTAAGATTCGTGCAACGGATATTCCGAAGACCGTCTTTACTACTCGCTATGGTTTATACGAGTATACGATTATGTCTTTTGGATTAACCAATGCCCCTGCTTATTTCATGAATCTCATGAATAAGATCTTTATGAATTTCCTAGATAAGTTTGTAGTTGTGTTTATCAACGACATCCTTATCTACTCCAAGTCAGAAGAAGAGCATGAGCAACATCTGAGAATCATCCTAGAAACCCTGAGAGAGCATCAGTTATATGCCAAGTTCAACAAGTGTGAGTTTTGGCTGAAAGAAGTAGGATTCCTAGGACATATTGTGTCTGCCGGAGGAGTCTCTGTTGACCCCGCCAAGATCAAAGATGTTGAAGAATGGGAAGCTCCAACCACTCAAACCCAAGTCCGTGCATTTCTCGGATTAGCGGGATACTACCGCAAGTTCGTAGAAGGATTCTCGAGCATAGCCCGACCCATGACCCAATTGTTGAAGAATGACAAGAAGTTTGAATGAACTGACAAATGTGAAGCCAGTTTCCAGGAGCTAAATAAGAGATTGATATCAACCCCAATATTGATCATGCCAGACATCAAGAAGCCGTTTGATGTGTATTGTGACACATCCAAGATTGGTATAGGATGTGTATTGATGCAAGAAGGCAAAGTCATCGTGTATCTGTCTCGACAATTGAAGCAGCATGAGCAGAACTATCCGACCCATGATCTTGAATTAGCACCCGTAGTTTTGGCATTGAAGACATGGCGTCATTATTTGATGGGAAATCGCTGTGAGATTTACTCAGATCACAAGTGCTTGAAGTATATCTTCACTCAGAAGGAGCTGAATATGAGGCAAAGGAGATGGATAGAGTTAATCAAGGATTATGACCTTGACATTCACTATCACCCCGGCAAAGCCAATGTGGTAGCGGATGCTCTTAGCAGATTGCCGTGTAGGCTAAACACCATGATCAAGGAGAAGCAACCAAGTTTGTATGAAGAGTTGGAGCAGTTCAAGACTGAATTAGTTAGCAATGGATTCTTAGCTAGCATTAAACTTCAGCCCACTTTAATTAGCCAAATCAAGGAAGCCTAGAAGGGGAATGAAAGTATCGACGGAATCAAATGTCGTATTGGTATAGGAAAGGTACCTGGATTCACTAAAGACAAAGAAGGAGTATTGTGGTACAAAGGCCGTATCTGTGTGCCAGCAGATTCGGAGCTAAAGCAAGTTATCATGAAGGAAGCTCATGATACTCTTTATTCTATCCACCCCGGAGGAACAAAGATGTATCAGGATTTGAAAGAGCAATTTTGGTGGAACAAGATGAAGAGAGAAATCGGAAGCTACATCGCCAAATGTGACATCTGTCAAAGAGTCAAAGCAGAGCATCAGAGACCTGCAGAACTATTGCAACCATTGCAGATTCCAGAATGGAAATGGGATTCCGTTGGAATGGACTTTATCACCGGTTTGCCTACTTCCAGTAGGGGAAATGACTCAATCTGGGTCATAGTTGATAGACTGTCCAAGGTAACCCACTTTATACCTGTCAAGACTACCTACCAGAGTGCGAAGCTAGCAGAGTTGTATATTGCTAGGATTGTTAGTCTGCATGGAACCCCCAAGACCATAGTATCCGATCGAGGAACCCAGTTTACCTCGAGATTTTGGCAGAAAGTTCAGGAAGGATTGGGAACCAAGTTGAACTTCAGCTATTGTGACGGATTTGGATGAGTTCCAAAGTTGAGATATTGTGACGGATACTACAACAAAAGGCTAAGTATATGACTGCTATAGTAGCAGCATAGGATGACATTTGTGTTAAGTAGTTTGTTATCAAACTAGGTGTGGTTCAAAGTGGGCTAATACTATGAAGATATATTGTGTGACAATAATATCAACATATTTTGAGCCGAACGAACTAAAGGTCTCACCAAAGGACCAAATCTATACAATGCAATCTCATTTAAGAATGAGTGATGCGTAGAGACGCAGAGACATGCAAATACACACGGACCTGAAACTGTCAGATCCAGAGATTATGTTAACCACTAGCAATAGCGTATATGCAACACCAGAAAGCCATAGGTGTTCAATACGCAAAGTTTTTCAAACTAGATTATTGACTCTAGTGCAAGTGGGAGACTGAAGGGAATATGCCCGAGAGGCAAAAATAAAGTGGTTATTATCTTATTCCATGTTTATGATAAATGTTTATTTTGCATGCTATAATTGTATTGATAGGAAACGTTAATACATGTGTGTTTAATAAACAAATAAAAGGTTCCTAGTCATGCCTCTCTTATAGACTAGCTCGTTGATTAACAAGATGATCAAGGTTTCCTGATCATGGACATTGGATGTTGTTAATAACGAGGTCACAACATTGGTGGAATGATGTGATGAACATTCATCCGAAGTATAGCATTACGATCAAAGTCATTATGTTTATATTTCTATAACATCATACGAAGTAATCTTTATCCTTAGACCATGAGATCATGTTAATTGCTAACACCGGAAGAGTATCTTCATAACATCAAACGTCACACCGTAACAGGGTGACTATAAAGATGGGTTCAGTGCTACGAAGGTGTTATGTTGAGGCTCATGGATCAAGAGTGGAATTTGTCAATCCCGATGATGGATAGATATACTCTGGGCCCTCTCGGTGATATCACATTGAAATAGCTTGCAAGCAAGTGATGTGATCACTAGAATGTTATATCACGGGAACGAGAAAAGAGTGCATGTCAGAAACAAGATCAAACTAGGTATGGAGATACCGATGATCGAATCTCGGACATGTAATATATCGCGAGACAAAGGGATTTAGTTACAAGCGTTAAAGGTTCTCACGATCACAGAAGTCATCGTTGAATGTGTAGGCGTCAGTACGGATCTCCAGGTCCCGCTGCTGATTATTGATCGGAGAGGGGTCTCGATCATGTCTGCATTATTCGCGAACCGTAGGGTGACACACTTAAGGGATACCGACACCATTTGGAGCAAATATATTTCAGATAAAGATTTAAGAAAGCGCTGGAATTATTTCAATAGAAACCGGAAATTGTTTCGGGTGAAATTGGAGAAGGTGGTTCTGCATGTGATATTGAAATATTGCAAGGGGTTTTATGTGAATGTTTGTTAATTAAAGTAATTAACAAAATTCTGAATAAAAATAATAAAAGAGTTTTATTAAATGAGAGAGCATTAAATTTGGAGAAATTTAATGCATTTAAAGTGGAGACTTTAAAAGAGAATGTGAAGGGGCAAATTTATGTGGAGGGAGTTACCACCACATGAATGGAGGAGGTGAAGGGTCACCTCCTCCATGCGCCGGCCATGAAGGAGGGGCACCCCCTCCTCCTATAAAAGGCCACCCCCTCCTCACTTCTCACACACACCTCCTTGTGAAGGATCTCTCTCCCCCTCTAGTATTATTCCCCCATGGTCTCGGATTAGCGAGATACATGTTCCCGGTGGCTTTATCTGGAAAGGAGTTGCTGCTTCCGCTGCTTTGCTAGAGCGAGGGACGGAGGTTGTCGGGGTACCGGACGTGTGTGCGATCACGGATGCACCGCTGCTTTGCGGTGCTGGACTTGGTGGTGCTGGAGCTGGATCTGATGGACGTGCTGGAGCCGGACCTGCTGGACTTCATCACGATCTTGAGATCGGCAAGTGTACGACTACATCAACCACGAGTTCCTACTCGTTAACAAAGCTCGTTGTCTATGAGGGTAAGTTATCTTTGGATGTATGTCCACCCGTTGCTTTCTACCTAGTAGATAGATCTTGGCGTGCAGTTCACATCATAGGAAATTTTTTGTTTTGTATGCTGCGGACCCAACACAATAGTTATCAAGCTAGTTTGCAGATGGCACCATTTGAATTCCTATACGGAAGAAAATGCCGTACCCCTTTGAATTGGTCGCAAGTAGGAGAGAGTCAGATCTTTGGACCCGACATTCTCCGAGAAGCCGAAGAGAAGGTTCACAAAGTCCGTGAGCACCTCAAGACCGCCAAGTCCAGACAGAAGAGTTATGCTGACAAGAGAAGGAGAGACCTGACCTTCAATGTCGGAGATTTTGTATATCTCAAGGTTTCACCATTGAAAGGAACCCAACGCTTTAGTCTGAAAGGAAAGTTAGCCCCCAGATATATCGGGCCCTTCAAAATTCTGAACCGTCGAGGAGAAGTATCGTATCAACTAGAACTACCTGAAGAGATGTCAGCCATCCACAATGTGTTCCATATCTCGTTACTTCGGAAATGCTTGGAAGTGCCAGAGAAGACTGAAGTTTTCAAGAACATCGATCACAGAGCTGTAGAAATCAACAATGACCCGACCTATCGGGAAGTGCCCATCCGTATCTTAGAGGAAGCCTACAAAACCACCAGGACCAGGAGCATCAAGTTTCTCAAGATTTAGTGGAGCAACCATACCGAGGAGGAAGCCACTTGGGAGCGCGAAGATTACATTAGGACAGAGTTCCCAGATCTCTTTAGTTCCTAGTTTTCTTTGTAAATCTCGGGACGAGATTTTGTTTAAGGGGGGAAGGTTTGTAACATCCCAAAACTTAAATCCAAGCTTATCAAGGACCAAATCATCAAAATTAGGGTCAACAAAAACTTTTCCAATTCAAAGTATGAAAGCATTCATGTGTATGTGCATTTAATTTAGGAATTGATTTGAATTGCCATGGTTCTATGATCCATTGCTTGTAAAATGATTCTTAGGTGAAATAAACATCATCTAAATCATTCCCAAACTTTTCCCAAAGAAAAACAACTCAAAATGAACAAATGAAGTGAATGGTCATTTTGGCCAAATTAACTACCATGCCTACTTTGGCTATTCCTAGTACTCAAAACTTAACAGAAACATTTGTGGATCTTTGCACCCCTTGCTAGTACACATAATGAGGTACCAAGGCCCACTTTGTGATCTACTAAAAACATTCAAATACTAATTTTAAATGACAGTTTAAAATTGAATCCATTTCATATGGGAAGATCCCACTATTTCAAAAACAACTCAAACAAGCTCAATTTTCAAAACCCAAGCATCCACAGAGTCTCAAGCTTAGTACTAGCACACCCACCAAAAATCTTTTCAAAATTCAAAAGTAAAGTTCATACGGCCATTTTATCAAACATTTGGCAGGCAGAATTCAAACAAAACCAAATTCACTATTTTGAATAGTGTTCTAGCCAAACTTGTCTCCCATTTGACCCCCATTTGCTCCCATTGTCTCCTAATGATCTAACTAGGACCTAACTACCCCATCCCCTACCCCCTAGCAACATGGTTGTGCCAAGCCGAGCCCTAACTCGCCGGCCGACCATGCCATCACCCCAGCAGACCGCCTCCCCCTCTCTCGCCATGTCTAGCAGCTAGCCCGCACCTCACCGCCGCCCACTGTCCCCTCCTCGAGCCAGGCCCAGCCGTGGACCACCGAGAAATCCCCGCATCCAATGCCACCGCGCCATGCCGAGCACGCGCCAGAGCGCCGCATCCGACACGTGTGCACAAGCCGCCGCTCGACCACAGCCCGCATCCACCGCGTCGCCATGACCCAGGGAGCACGCCAGACACCCCCATTCGCCGTCCAACGCCTCATAGCCACTGCTCGCCGTCGAAGTCGCCGCCTCTGCCGCTTAGAGCACCAGCTCTGCCCGACCGCTTACCACCGCCCCTAAGCCCGCATTAAAGTTCTAGAGCACCGCCAGGAGACCGCGCATCGATCGCCACCCTCAGCCATGCCGCTAGCAGCCCGTAGCTATGTCGCCACCATCGCCTGCCCATCCCTCTCGGTCTCGCCGTCGAGCCTATAAAAGGAGGGCACCCCCAGCCATTTGCAGCACACCACTCCACTCCCCTCACCTCACTGATCATCCCATACCTCTAGCCGGAGCACGAGGAGTAGCAGCTCGCCGGAATTGTCCCGGAGCAGGCCGCCTCTGGAGGAGAAGGGCGCTGCTAATTGCGGCCACCCCTGGAGCTGCCTCGACCGTCCCTGAGCTCGCCGTCGACCACAAGACCGTTTGCCCTCCTCACCGTCGTCGCTGGAGCCCTGGTACGCCCCGTATGCACCCCCACCGAGCCGCTAGGGTTAGAGCTCGCCGGTGATAGGTCCGTCGTCGACGATGATCCCCAACCGTTGATCCCCACTCTAATCCAACGCCCCAGATCGCCCCGTACCGCTTCGCGCGTTATGAGCCGCTGACTGGTGGACCCCCCTATCAGCTGAGCCCCACACTGCGAAGTGAAACTGGGCCGGCCCGTTAGCATTTTCCGCTCGACCCAGTTAGTTTGAATTAGGATTTTCCTTTTTAGTTTAAACTTAGTTCTGTCCCCTAGTTTGAAAATCAATTCAGAGAGATTTACAAATCCAAATGAAGTGATTCCAATTTTGTTAGAAAGCTACTGAAAAGATCTACCCAAGCCCGTTGGATTTAATTCAATTAGAGTTATAGATCTCTCCTAGTAAAAACAATAAAACAGAAGCATTTGCACCTTGCAACATTTTTATAAAATCAACCAAGATAGATTTTGAGTTGATTCCAACTCTCAAAAATCACATTTCATCATACCTATCTAAATACGTAATAATATTAAGGTTTACATGCAGTGACTTTGGACTAGTACCAAAATAATGCTATATAGGCATTTCTAGTCACTTTAAATCATTAAATAATGAACTTAAAACAAAGTAATTATGATCCAACCCTTAAATTACATTCCCACATGTTAGAATATGTGGTGAGGACATGTGTCCACATGATACCATATTTTAAGTGGTGAATATTAAATCTTAGTTAAATTTTCAATGAGTAGAAATTACCTTTCTAAAATAAAAGAAATGAAACTAGTAATAAAACTTGTGATGCTTGTGATGATAATATATCATTCAAGGTGTGTCTTAGAATGCTAATTAGACTAGTTAAGTATTGTTTGGTGATTGTGTACTCCGTATGTATTTATAGACGATAGTACCGACCAAGTCTACGAGGAGGAGGAGTTCTACCAAGAAGAAGAAGAAGAAAACTTCAACCACTGCACCAACCAAGGCAAGCTAACACTTGCAAGTTAATGCTTAGCAAGCTAGGATTAAACTAGATGGTTTAGCAAAGATGCTTTAGGCATGCTTTGATTATACCACTTTGACTATTAGTTACCCCAAGTATTTATTTTCAAGCTTTAATTCCTTTACTATACCCAAAGTTCTTTACTTGTTTGGAAGGTAGCATAAAGAGTATAAAACTTGACCTATTTAGAACCCTTTAGATGTTATTCTATGGCATGAGATTGAACCCATCATTTCCACCTTAGTGAACACTCTTAACTTAGTAGTCTAGAGTAGATAAAAACATGAGTCACTTTAGATGGGAGCACTTGGTGAAAATGAATTATGAAAACCTTGGAATGATGAGTCATTCTGTTGAGATGTTTTGACATGTGTTGAGAAGCACAAATGGTTTATGATGATGAAAATGTTGAGGCATGAGCCTTGACCCTATTATAAAACTGATGGTTGGATTCGGATGCGATACCATTCCAAATTTATCGTACAACCACACTACTTAAATTGGGTAAGGCTTAGCTGGAAATTTATATGCATTAGTATTAGTTCCCTCACGGGAGAGGTTTGGGCTGAGGCTACCTCTCAATGTTGTCCACCTATGCAGTGCCCAAGATGACTGATGGTCATGGTTGGGAGGCCATGCTCATAGGAGAGGTTCTTATACTAGGGTGTGTAAAGGGAAGGTTATGTTTGATTATCTGCATACTAAGTATGACGATTTAGGGTTATCCCTGACAGATGTATCGAATCTTGTGGTGAAAGTGTACCACCTCTGCAGAGTGTCAAACTATTCGAATAGCCGCGTCCGCGGTTATGGACAGTTGGAATGGCCATACTGTTTCGTTGTCAGATGTTTTCAGAATGACTTATGAAATGAATGAGTAATCTTGACTTGACCACATCAAGGTTGTGTTTATAACAATAGCTTCCCCACTTAAGTGATTCTAGAACTTTATTTTATCTTTCTTTGCTTCAGAACTCAGCTTAGGTTTCAAACTTAACTTTATGGTTAAACTTAGATTTAACACTTTAAGTTAGCATTATACTACTTGTTAGTGGTAGTTTGCGAGTACTTAAAGAGTACTCATGGCTTTTGTCCCTGGCTATTCTCATGGCCAGACTATGAAGGAGACTATCAAGATGATGGCCAGCAGGACGGCTATGATAACTAGGACTATCTGCCTTCGTCAGCATTGCATGTGCCCCTCAAGATGGACCCTACCGCTACGCTTATCTTTTATTTCCACTGCTTGTTGTATTAAGATTGGATCATGAGATCCTTATTTGTGTAAAACCTTATGTATGGTTTGTAATGGATGATGTACTGTGATATCCAATCCGTTATGTCTCGCAAAAATGGTAATCCTGGGATTGCGAGGTATGGCATAACGGGCATTTGGGATTAAAAATCCGGGTGTTAACACACACCCCTTGGCTACGCGGCTTGGCTTGGCCCGCGCCTGGGGGGTGCAGCCACCTCGGGCACCCCCTCGGCCTCCCCTTTCACCTATAAGAAGCCTCCGATGCAGAAACCGTAGGTACCCAATCAAAATTCCACGAAAGAGTCTATAGCCACCACCATCTCCATCCCTAGATCGGGAGGGATCTGAAGCTCCTCCTGGCACCCTACCGGAGGGGAGAGATCACCCTGGAGGCCTTCTTCATCACCATGCCTGCCCCCGGTGTGATGCGTGGGTAGTTCATCCCTGGACTATGGGTCCATGTAGTAGCTAGATGGTTGGTTCTTCTCCTTTGTGCTACCATGTTTAGAACTTGTGAGCTCCGTTCATGATCAAGATCATCTATTTGTAATCCTACATGTTGTGTTTGCGGGGATCCGATGGATATTGAGATGCTATTTCAGATTGATTATTGATTCTATCATGTCTTTGTTATTTGTGATCTTGCATGCTTTCCGTTGTTAGTAGCTATCTTGGCCGAGTAGATGCTAACTCCAAGAGGGAGTATTTATGCTCAATAGTGGGTTCATGCCTCTAGGAATTTGGGGAAGTGACAGAAATCTCTAAGGTACTAGATGTGCTGTTGCTACTAGGGAGAAAACAACAATCCTTTGTTCATAGAACAATCATATTGTTTACTTTACACACTTTGCTTAATGCAATTATCTGTTGCTTGCAACTTAATACTAGAGGGTGTTCGGATGATTACCTGAAGGTGGATTATTAGTCATAGATGCAGTTGGATTACGGTCTATGTATAATGTTGTAATGCCCAATCAAATCTCATAGGAGTCAAGATGATTAGTCTATGCATGTATGTTTTCTCGATGTTTGTCAATTGCCCCGCTGTAATTTGTTCACCCAACATGTCATCTATCTTAAGGAGAATCACCACTAGTGAACTATGGACCCCGGTCCATTCTTTTACCATCAATCTACAACTATTTACTGTTTTCTGTTTACTTTTTGCAAGCTATACTATCTTCCACACAATACGTTTAATCCTTTGTTTTCAGCAAAACCGGTGAGATTGACAACCTCACTGTAAGTTGGGGACAAAGTTCTGTGGTTGTGTTGTGCAGGATTCAAAGTTGGAAACAACACCTTGGAGGTGTTTTCTTACTCCTACTGGTTCGATAACCTTGGTTTCATAACTGAGGGAAAACTTGTTGCTGTGCTCATCATACCTTCCTCTTGGGGTTCCCCAACGAGCTTGAATATATTTTTGAGCCATCATCCACGTCGAGCCCTAGGAGCGCCAGATCTAGCAGCAGTGGCGATGGACCTTGTTCTCCAGCAGCGTGCGCGGCTCCCTCACGATGGTGTGCCATGTTCATCGATGCTGCCCCACCCGTGCCCTGCCTCCGGTCTGCCCGCTAGGGTTAGGTCAGCGGGATGGATGCTGCATCCCACTGTGTTGAGCATCGTCGTCGATTTGGATAAGCAGGGGCATTTTCAGGTGGACTCATCCGTTTTCTCTTGCATGCCACCGGCCATGGCTCCGGCCCGCTGCTGCCCACCGCCTCCCCCAACCAGCTGCTTCCCGGTGAGACCCCTCCCCCTTCTCCCCCGTGTATTATTCTTGCAGAGAAATGTTTATTTTCCATGTCGAACATGTGTAAGCAAGCAGTGGAGAAACCGTCAGTGTGGAACATGTGTAAGCAAGTCCATATTGATTTACTAAACACCCCCTTTGATTTAGCTTTAGTAATTTGATTTGCTGTGTATAGTTCTTTTCTTCTCATATCCATATCCATCAGTGTGGTTCCTTTGTATTGTAATGTACATTGCAACTTGGATGTAAAAATTCAAGTTTTTTCTCTAGTACTGTCATGTGTGATGGTCAACCATTTGTAGCTATTTTCTATTCTTCCGCACTATCTTCAGAACTTCAGGGAAAATCCATGTCCATCAGGAGTATTAATTTTGCAGGTGTGTAATGAAAATACACTTCTTTTTTTATATGAACCCAGTGTTTCTTCCTCTAACAATCCACATCAAAATATGATTCGTGAACCAGGGATGCTGGATATCCCCATTAGAGAGCAACCTACATCTATCGTCATTTGGTTTCCTGCCTGTTGTCAAGAACTCATACAAGAATACTCAAATAATTAGAAAAAACAACGCTTCATTCAGACTAACCAGCTTTTAGCTTGCATAGTAGTCCAGTAATTTTCCCCACAGCCAAAGTGGTCAATGGATGTTCACGTGTCTCAAACAAAACTCCAAGTTTTTTCAATGGCATATGCATTCATTTGGTGAAGATAATTAAGCTAAGTATGAATGGTCCATCTCATAACTGAATAGCTATAGTGAGTTCCATTGTTCTTTGACCCTTCCTAGAATTTTTTTGTTAGATGTTTAGAACATAGTACATACCCTGGCAATACATTCAGTATATTTCAGTTCTTGTCAATGAGTGCCTATTTGTTCCCTGTGGCATAGCAGGTTTGATTCCTACTGCTTATTTTCTTGTATTATTTTTCTGACCAAGTTTCTTTAATATTTGTAGGTGACCAAGTTCCATTTTGTTTCATACGCGGCAATCCTGGCACCATTTGATATGCCGCCTCGCTGCCTCACTTTAGTGGTGATGTACTGGTGGGCTGCTGCTGTTGTGATGACATTGTCGTGCCGCCAACTTCCACCTCGACCCCGGCGGGACGGTGTTGCTATAGCAGCGCAACCTCGGAGTCGACTGAGATGACTACAACGCCTCCGCTTCAGGTAGTTACTCATGTGACCAGCCCTCGAGCCGATGAACTAATGTAGGTGTAGTAGGATTATGGTGATCTCCTGGTTGTGGTGGTGTTTGTGAGCTACTAGTGATGACCCCTTGCTAGTTAAGCACTTATTCAAGTGATATATGAGATGTGCTAAGTGTGGTGCCTCAAGCATGTGTGGCTCTTTTTGATCTTGCTTGATTTCTTGGCTAGCCAATGATGCAAAGACCGAGGCATTTATTCTTGATAAGAATAGATGTTGCTAGTTTAAATATTAGCTTCTACTATCGTGATCTTGGTTAGCTTTGTGTATGGAATCATCATATAAGATGATCTAGTATGTAAAATAGTTTGGAACAGCCCCTGCCTATGATGCAAAAGGCTAAGGCCCTTATCTTCAGAGGAACATATGCTACAATTGATTTGGTCTAAAGAAATTGATGGAATGTGAGGAGGCTAACTGATTTATGATAAGAAAAGATGCTACAATTCTGTCCCTGCCAATGATGCACAAGGATGAAGCCCTATTCTTTTGTGTGTAGGCTTATGGAGAAATTTATAAGAACAGATGCGGCCATGACTTCCCCTCCTACGGCATGGGGACGATGGCTCCAACAAGGCGATGGCTTTCACCGCTGCGGCCACGACCTCCCGCACCTCCCCTGCGGTGGTAGGCCGTGGCCATGACCACCTGCCCGCAACGAGGCAATGACGGTGGCGGTGTCGGGACCAGATGTCATGTCCTTGATGGCTTCTTTGTTCCTTTTTAGGGTGTTTTGTGTAAATGTGCATTGTAATAATTATTTTTGTTTCCCAGAAGTCTTAGGCGTGGCGCACTAGGTTTTGTAGCTGTGGCGCATTTGGTGGTGCGCGGCCACTGTTTCAACTATGTGTGGCGCACCAGATTTTGTAGTTGTGGCGCATTTGGTCGTGCGCGGCCACTGTGTGAACTATGCATGTCGCATCCCATATGCATCACGACTAAGTAGTTAGTAGTGACACAAGTCTAGTGGCGCACTAGTAGTGCGCCACGGATGGGAAAAATCAGTGTGCCATGAAAGTCCCTTTTTCTAGTGGTGCTACCACAATATATAGGATATAGCATAGCATAGTAATACCTACATATGCATCTAAAAAATACACTACACATGCATAAGGAAAATAGTAGGACAATTCATGAAAAAAATAGCATCTACTTGACTTGGTGGTGGGTGTCGAGAGTACAGTCCTTAAGAAGCAAGCGTTGCACTCGTCACAATCTACACGATACAATTACAACACATAATCAATCATATACAATCATAAACAAATACACAAATGCATGCATGACAATTAAATAGAGGTTTCAGTGGTATATTTATGTTCTCTTATCATCATACATACTGATGACATGCATGAAAAACTTTCAATGCATCAAAACCATTTAATGCTAATTATTGATCTAGTTAATAGGCTTTTATTCAAATTATTAGACCTCTACTGCAAACATCATGATCAACTCTTGGTTACAATACTACTGGGTAGATACTTTGATTTAGAGCTAGGAGCAAAAAAGAATCACGCCAAAAGGAATTACAGATCTTTTTCTAGAATTAAAATACTACAATATGCCTTTTAATATATCAAAATTTATCTGTAATATAAACTCATGATTTTATTTCAGAATCATGTTCTACACAATTTTGTTAATCCAGGGGTACATCATTTGTATTTTTCTGATCTGTATTTTATTTTATATGAATTAATTGCTTCAAAAAGGATATTAAAGCAATTAAATAATCACGACAAATACTTACCGTAAATGCTGGATACAATTACATATTAATAATATACACAAAATTGTGAATCCAACGATATATTATTTTCATTTTTTGGAGTTGTAGTTTAATTTCTATGAATTTTACAAATTTTACACAATTTCTGCAATTTTTATTCAATTTCAGATTTCAAGGGAATATTCTTGCTGACTGTACGCTGACTGGGACGCAGCAGCTGATGCGTCAGCCACGCGGCATTGACGCGGCTGCCACGCTGGCACCACACGGCGTTCTGCAGTTGGTTGTTACCGGTTCGGTCGGATCTAATCTGGGTCGTCCATCCAAGATCCGATGGGGGGGGGGGGGGCGAAAGCATCTAGGGCTCACCGTTGATGATGTCATGGCGGCGGCGGCTCTGGAGGTGGTCCCCGACGGTGCTACGGTGGTTTACGATGAAGGCGAGGTAGCGGACGATGCACGGCGAAGCACGACGAACCCAACAGCTCCCTCGACATCGCTTTTCACTTCGTCTATAGGCGGTGAGGCGCGGCCAGAGTAGAAGGGCGACGCGCGGACTCCGGCGACGATTCCGTGGTGCTGTGGTGACCTTGACTACGGGATCAATCTGGAAGCTCCGTCGGCAAGCTCGATGGTGGCGCTTAGAGTTTGCGTTTTGGCGGAAAAAATGAGAGGGCTCTGGTGTGAGGGTTTTAAAGGGCACCGGGGCGCACGAAGGGGTGAGGGAATTGACCGAATTTGGCCTGATTTCACGGGGGGGGGGGGGGGGGGTCAGATCATAATCAATCCCGTGTGGGATGTGATCTCCCGTCTGGAGGTGGAAGAAGATCGGGGTGGGGGCGCCGTGTCAACGACACAGAGAGGGGGAGACAGGCTGCCTGTGCTAGAGACTGGGTCGGCCATGGGCCATTAGCCGCTGCGCGGGCGCTAGGTTGGCTTGCTTGCTGGGCGCTGCGTTGTTTGCTCGCTGCTGCGCACGTGGTAGGAGAGGTGGGCTGGGCTGGCCGGCTCTGGTTAGGTTTAGTTTATTTTTTTTCTGTTTCTTCTTCTTTTTCCTGTTTTCTATTTCTTTTATAACTTTTGATTTAGAACTCCAAATGAGCCCAAACTAGTTTCAGAATTTTTCTATAATTCAACAGATCAATGTAGGGTTGTTTTGTAGTATTTTATTTAGTTCAAACTATTGCATTTATAAAATCCTTGTATAATTCCATATAGGAACATTTGGCAATTCAAAATTAGCATTTTGAACTAGGGTTTTGAATTCGATATTTGAAAACTTTTGCAAAGATGCAATGCAATGCATATGAATGCTAACAAATACAAAAAAATTCTAGTCCCAATTTCTAAAATCTTGGGATGTGACATGTGGTGGCACGACTGTGATCCCCTAGAGGTCGACAAGGTTATCCCCTCCACTCCCCTCTGAGTGAAGGGGTTACATTAGGGAAGTAGCATCATGTTATGTCACATCCCTTCTCGAAGTTGTTGCATTGGTACGTACCTTCTGATATGTGGTACATGTAGTCTTGTGGGACAAGTTCAGATGGCACACTCGCCACAGGTTGTGATCTCGCTTCGTTGCTTTGCCATCGATGCCCTCAGTCCCTCGAGAGTTATATCGTTGTTTTCTATCTTGTTGGGGTTATATATACTAGATACCTCTCTACACCTCAAGGAGCGTGGCTGTTAGGAAAACATTTGATGAGGGAGAGACAGTCGTCCAGAGTTATTGGCTCTCAACAACGTTTGATTTATAAGCTGGTCAAACGCATGTTAAATTCAATAGTCCATGGTTATGAGATTGGTTATTGTATCCTAGTACACGATTGTTTGCACATGCGACCAATGGTGTTTATGTTTGAACATGCGCATTGATCGCGCCGCAAACACGCTAGGATGTGTTTGCTAGGCCGGATTTTCATTTCCCGCTTACGGCTCGCAGAAATAAGCTCGTTTGCTAGGCTAGACCACATCAGTGGCTCGCATGTCACGAGTTTTAAAGCAAGGCAAAACTTGGCCCATTGGAAACGCCCAAATCGAGCATTTTGACGGAGCCAGGATCTAGCGAGTGCCACGTGCCTCGCGGTTGCATGCATTGGGAAGCGTGGGAGACGGGATGTTTTCTTCTTAACTCCCACTCCACTCCCCTCACCACCCAAGACACTCCCTCACCCCCATTCGGTTTTGCCCTCCATGGCCGGTGCACCTCCTCCTCTCCCTCTGCTCCGCTCCTTCATCATCGGAGAGATGACGACCCAAGAAAAATGGGCTGCCTCCCAATTGGAAAAGCTCATCACCGGAGGCGAGGCGGCCTTGGTGAGGGTGCTTAAGGCTCCCCCATCTACGTGAGTGTTGGGTTCGCAGCATAGAAAACAAAAATTTCCTACGATGGGAACTATTATACTCCAAGATCTATCTACTAGATACAAGCAACGGGTGGATATACATCCATAGAGAACATACCCTCGAAGAACAACAAAGCTTCATTAACGAGATGGAACTCATGGATGATGTAGTCGAACGCTTGCTGATCTCAAGATTGTGTGAAAGTCCTAGCACCACAAATCAGCAGCGCATCCGTCCTCACACACACGTTCAGGCCACTGAACAATCTCCACCTCCTCGCTCCAGCGATGCAGCGGAAGCAACAACTCCTTCTAGACGAAATGCCACCGGGAACATATCTCGCTAATCCAAGACCATGGGGGAATAATTCTAGAGGGGGGAGAGATCCTTCACGAGGAGGTGTGAGGAAGAAGGAGTGAGAGGGGGGCCTTTTATAGGAGGAGGGGGGTACCCCTACCCATGGCCGGCGCCCCATGAGGGGTGACCCCTCACCTCCCCCATTCATGTGGTGGTAACCCCCTCCACATAAATTTGCCCCTTCATATTCTCTATTAAAGTCTCCACTTTAAATGCATTGAATTTATCCAAATTTAATACTCTCTCATTTAATAAAACTCTTTTATTAATTTTATTCAGAATTTTGTTAATTACTTTAATTAACAAACATTCACATAAAACCCCCTGCAACATTTCAATATCACATGCAGAACCAATTTCAGCAATTTCACCCGAAACAATTTTGGTGTCTATTGAAATAATTCCAGCACTTTGCAATTCTTTCACCTAGAACATATTTGCTCCAAATGGTGTTTGGCAACCCTTAAGTATGTCACCCTATGGTTCGCGAATAATGAAGACATGATCGAGACCCCTCTCAGGTGAATAATCAGAAGCGGGACCTAGAGATCCATACTGACTCCCACACATTCAACGATGACTTCTTTGATCGAGAGAACCTTTAATTATAGTAACTAAATCCCTTTTTATTGTGATATATTACATGTCCGAGATTTGATCATTAGTATCTCAATACTTAGTTTGATCTCATTATCGATATGCACCCTTTTCTCGTTCCCATGACATAACATCCTAGTGATCACATCACTTGCTTGCAAGCTATCTTAATGTGATATCACCGAGAGGGCCTAGAGTATATCTATCCATCATCGGGATTGACAAATTCCACTCTTAATCCATGAGCCTCAACATAACACCTTCGGAATACCCGAACCCATCTTTATAGTCACCCTATTACGGTGTGATGTTTGATGTTATCAAAGTATTCTTCTGGTGTTAGCAATTAACATGATCTCATGGTCTAAGGATAAAGATTACTTCATATGATGCTATAGAAATATAAACATAATGACTTTGACCGTAATGCTATGCTTCGGATGAATGTTCATCACATCATTCACCAATGTCGTGACCTCGTTATTAACAACATCCAATGTCCATGATCAGGAAACCTTGATCATCTTGTTAATCATTGAGCTAGTTTATAGTGAGGCATAACTAGGCACTTTCTATTTGTTTATTAAACACACATGTATTAAGGTTTTCGTATTAATACAATTATAGCATGCAAAATAAACATCTATCATATACTTGGAATACATATAATAACAACTTTATTATTGCCTCTCGGGGCATATTCCCTTCAGCTCATGGCTCCCCCATCTACGTGAGGCCTCACGGCACTCGGTCGACAATTACCGTGGCTGGGGTGGCCTCTTCTTCAGCGCCGGTGGTGGGCACATCTTCTTCATCAGCGGACGCATCAACGGCCAAGGCGGTCGGAAAGGCCCTTGCATTCGCGGGCTAACCCTCGACAAACAGATGAGGGTTTTTCTTCCCGTCCAAGCGACCCCAACCCCCACTCCAGCGCACTGTCTCCTGCTCTAGCGCCACCTACAGGTGCTCCAGGATCATCCACATCGGCCGTATTCTCTATTGTAAGTTGTCGATCTTCCCAGATTTGTTTAGCGGTTAGGGTTTACACAATTGGATTGCACAAAATTGAATAGCAATTTAGGATTAGGTTACGGTTAGGGAGTGAGTCGACCAATGTAGGATTCTATAGCAGTTGGGAATTGAAATTTGGGGTTTTCTTTGTAGTTTCTATTTAGGGATTTGGTTGTGTGCATTCAAAATTAGGGATTGGAATTGCAAAATGCCCCCAAATTGGGGATGTGATTAGTACTTCATGTGCATTGTTCTTGTTACTATGTAGCGGATTTGGGAAAGTTTAGTAGCAACTACTAGTTCATGTGCATTCTAGTACTTCATATATACTTTTATTCATGTGCATTGTAGTATTTCATTTGTACTTTTATTCATGTGCATTGCCCAATTTGGGAAAATTTAGTTGCGACTACATGTTCATGTGTATTGTAGTACTTCTTTTGTTCTTTTATTCATGTGCATTGCCTGATTTGGGAAAGTTTAGCAGCATTGCCCAATTTGGGAATGCTTCATATGTTATGGACAATCTCATTTTGCTTCCTACCAAGGTTCTGAAGCTAGACGGTAACATGGTGGGGAGGGGTGGCATCCTCCCCAGGGTATTAGGACGTGCTCCCTATTAACTGCTGGGCTCGGGCAGTGAAGGAACTGGTGCTTGGAAGGCTAGAGGCGGCGCACCAGTTAGCTAGCAAGCATGGCTGTCAGCCTAGGATTAGACACCACCCCAGGGCCCACCTCCCTCGCCAGTTCATCATCCAGCTGGAGGAGGCTGACTTCCACATGTTACTGATATTGACAGTGTTCTAGAAGGGCATGAGGGACTAGATCATGATCCCATTGCCCCGCGTCATGCCGGTGTTAGCCTGCCGCTGGTGCGCTGAATGGGTGCAGGTGGACTAGTTTGGCGGCTAGGTGGCATTGAGGATAAACTGGCCAGATATGGTCTATAAGTACGACGACGTTATGGAGTTCAAGCTTCAGGCATTCATCATCAAGATGAAGATCTACAAGGCCAGCTCCTCCAACACTAGGTAGTACACCTGCCCTGACCACGGCTAGACGATGGCCTGATGTTCAATTATGTTTAAGTTAGCTATGTAAGTATGTAGTTGTAGCTAGTGATGTTGAACCTATATATGATGGTGAACTTCTTTGATGGCTTTTGATCAGGGGTTAAACCCTTGGTGGTTTAGGGGAATGGGATACTCCTGTTGATGCTGCTTTTTACCAGGGATGTTAGTAAGAACCCCTAATTGTGGGCTTGTAGGTGTGCTTGAACCTGCTAAGTAAGTATTAAGTACTAATATCCTAATTTGTGTGATATGCGTGCTTTGTGTGTTATGTCTAATATGTTTATGTTGTTGTCAAATGTGGTGGTAAGATCAAACAATTTTAAATGGGTGACCATAAGCCGTGTGATCAGGTGCAAAGCAAAGTACCAAACACCTGCAACTTGCATCAACCGGAAAATAAAGCACAAATGTGTGCAAGCAAACAACTAGGCCAAATTGCACGAAACCTGGATACTGGAAGCCAAACGAAATGTGCCAATGTTGGCCCAAGCCCAATCTTGCCGGATGCAGCATCCAGCGAGCCAATTTCCAAAACCAGAAATTTAAGCCCGACCAAACAAACACACCCCTAGTGATTGTCACGTCTAATCGAACCATAAACAGACTAGTCATTTGCACAACTACCTTACAGATCTACAACGGTATACATAAATTAAATATAAAAAAATTCATAGATAAAAGTATCACAAACTACAGAAGTGTAATATAACACTACTTCATCATGCTAGAAGGTAAAGTTTCCTTGAAGGCTATGGACCCGCCACCAATGTTCTTGAAAGCTATATGGACACATTGTTGGAGAACCAAAGGAGAGCGGTAGAATACATGGCCAAAAAATGTTTCCTCGCTTAGGGAGAGGGGGACAAAAGAGCTTCACCATCAGTTCACAGGGCTCCTTAGAGCATCTCCACTCGTTCAGCGTTCTCAGGACTAAATCTGACGCTATTTAGCGCCTGATGGATGTGACTTTTGGCCTGGAAACGACAAGTCTCCCACTCGCCTTCCCAACCAAACCTAGAAATCCGGTGAAATGTTTGAATTTTTGGTTCCCGTCGGCTAAATCATGCCCAAAAGATGTTCGATGGAAAATCGCCCAATACAGAGGTTCGGCGATCAGATTATTACAAAACATGATGAAATCCAGTGGTCATTCATCGACGGGGATAAGATCCTCCTCCGGGTCGGCTACTGTAGGGCTCGTAGAAGGGTTCGAGGAGGTGGAGGTAGAGCTCGGTGATACGTTCATTTTGCATCACTATTTGATATCATAATTTACTATTATTCATTGATACATTTCATATTAAGAGATGACACTTATGTTATTTCATCTGTTTTTGCATGATTGATGACTTTTGGAGGATGGACCGCTGAAGTCAGGATTCTGATGGAAAAGGCACTGTTTGGAGGCGAAATTCGCGAAGATCAGAAAATCCCGGAAAATATATGGAAAATCCTATTTTCCAGAAGACGAAGGATGCCAGAAGGGGGAGGAGAGATGGGCCACAGGGGGCCCACACCACCCCCTGGCGCAGGCTACCCTAGGCCGCGCCACCAGGTGGTGTGGCCACCCTGGCCCACCTCTAACTCTGCTCTGTGGCGTATATTATCCTCCCAAAACCCTAAGACTCGGGGAGTAACCACAGAAAGATTCCACTGCCTCCGCAGGGCGGAAAACTGCACTGAGAGAAAGAGATCTCCGGCAGGCAGAAATCTGCCGGAGACATTCCTTCCCAGAGAGGGGAGATCATCGCCATCAACACCACCATCAAGCTGGACTTCATCGGGATCATCATCATCATCTCCATCATCATCTCCACCATCACCATCATCACCACTCTATACCGCTGTAACAATTGGGTTGAATCTTGCATAGTTCTTAGGGGAAACTTTCACGGTGTTGATTACTTGTTGTAGTTGATGCTATTGAGTGGAACCATTGAATTATTGTTTATGTTTAGATTGTTATTTATCATTATTTCATCTCTGATCTTGATCCATATGATGTCTTGTGAGTAGTTCGTTTAGTTCTTGAGGACATGGGAGAAGTCATGTTATTAGTAGTGGAATTGTGTTGAGAAATATTCAATGGTTTAATATTTAAGTTGTGGTGTTATTCTTCTAGTGGTGTCATGTGAATGTCGACTACATGACACTTCACCTTTATGGGCCTAGGGGAATGCATTGTGTATTTGGATACTAATCGTAGGGGTTGCCGGTGTGACAGAAACCTAAACCCCCGTTAGGAAACCTTTGCATAAGGGAGTGTAGGATCTTAGAGTTTAAAGGTGTGGTTAGGTTTCTATCTTAATTACTTTCTTGTACTTGCGGACGCTTGCAAGGGGTATAATCACAAGTATGTATTAGTCCTAGGAAGGTAAGTACATTAGCACAGGTTCACCCACACAACACTTATCAAACTAAAGAAGATTAATTAACTATATGAAGCGAAAGCACTTGACGATATTCCAATGTGTCCTCGAGAACGTTTGGTCATCTTAAGTAATACAACAGGCTTGTCCTTTGCTAAAGAAAGGATTGGGCCACTTGCTGCATTTATTATTATTGTCTTTTATTTACTTGTACTTTATTTATCTGCATTATCAAAAACCCCTAAAAATCCGTTTGCTAAGTATTTACAGAGAATTCCTGCTCCAAGCCACTCGTCAACACCTTCTGCTCCTCGTTGGGATCGACACTCTTACTTATCAAAGATACTGTGATACACCCCCTATACTTGTGGGTCATCAAGACTATTTTCTGGCGTCGTTGCCGGGGAGTGAAGTGCTATTGGAGAGTGGAACTGTAAAGGAAACTTCTACTGTGAGTATTGTTTACTTATGTTAGTTACTTTATTTCAATATGGATAATTCACTTAGTTTCTTATTTCGTAGTGCTACTACCACTGCTAAGGTAGTAGATGAACCACCACTTGCTGAAAATGATACTTTCAAGATACCTATAAGAATTATTGATCGTGTTATGGATAACTACTATTTTGGAGATGGAATTGTCCATCCTGGTGTCATTTGCTCTTTATACACGAATTATGCGGGTTGTTCAAGTGTGCAGGTATTACTACAGATCAAGTGAAGAAGAAGTTATTCTCATTATCACTGAAAGGAAGATATGATGAATGGTATAAGCTGCTAAAGAATGGTCAAGCTCTTGAATGGGAGGAAGCAGTACCTCTCTTTTATTCAAAATTTTATCCTCCTAGTGAGATTCATAAAGATCGGAATCAAATATACAACTTTTGACCTCTTGATGGAGAGAGTACAGCTCAAGCTTGTGGGAGATTGAAGTTACTAATGCTCAAATGTCCTATTCATGAGCTCCCCAATAATATTATTATCAATAACTTTTATGCAAGACTTTCTCTTCATGATAAGGATCTATTGGATGCTTCTTGTGCTGGATCATTTACACTCATGGAAGAAGAAGCTAAATGGGATCTTCTAGACCGTATTCAAGACAATGCTGAAGCATGGGAGAATGATAAAGGAAGAAAGTCAGGTATAAATTATGATTATGAATGCATTAAATCTTTTATGGGAACTGATAACTTTCATAATATTAGTAATGCTTATGGTCTTGATTCTCAAAGTATTGCAACTTATTTTAAGGCTTTTGCTTCTTATATTGAAATTCCTAAAAAGAAATGGAATAAGTATCATGAGCCATATAAAGATATTGTTAATTGTGTTCCTGCAAGAAATACTGAAGTTTATACTACTAATCATGCTTTACCTGAACCTTACATTGAGAAACTGCCTTTCCTAGTTAAGATTAAGGAACATTCTATGATAGCCAGTATGGTTAATGAAAGTACAAATAAAGATGTTGAACCTGATGAACAAATAGCTGATGAACCTGTAATAGCAAATGTGAAAGACTTTGTCACTAAATATATAGAAGATGGACACACTATCCTCTATAAGGATACTTCTAATATTGTCTCACAAAGTAGTGTTATGAGAGCTAGTGTCCCCGTTTTTTCTGTTAGAATAACTGATCATTGCTGCAATGGTTCATGTGATAGTTATATCGTTAAATTTATGCATGATACTAAAAGTTATTATGAGAGAGGGAAGATTGTTCTAATGCATCTCAATAATATTAAATTTCTTTGCTTTATGTTGAAATTTTTTATGTTGCACTTGTTTTGCCTTCCTATGCTAGCAACCTCTGGTTTCAACAATTTATTTTCTTACAAAATTCCCTTGCATAGGAAGTGTGTTAGACTTAAACATATGTATTTTTTCTTCTTGATGCTCTCTTTTACTTCAATTCATATTCTTATGTGAGCATTATTGAAATTATCATGCCCATCTTAATGGCTATAAAGAAAGAGCTTTTTGGGAGACAACCCAATATATTTTTGCTTTCAGTTTGTTTTTGTTTATTTGAGTCTTGGAAGCTATTTCTTCTGCAATAACCTCTCCTTATCCTTTTTGTTTGGTTTTTGTGTCAATATCAACCTCTAATGAGAGAGAAGTAAGATTTGGGGAAGTTGCTGTCCCGAAACAAAATTTTGTGCTTCACTATAAAAAATCGTTAGAAATCCCAGAATGTCGTACTGATCTGTAATTTTTTGTGTGCATCCCCCAGGTTATTATTTAACTTGCGTTAGTTTTGCACTTTTTGATTTGAGCAAAACAAGATTTTCGAAAAAAATGATCTTTACCTACTGGTCTGTTTTGACAAATTTTTGCCACTCTTGCATTTGCCTCTTAAATCGATTTTCTTTTTGAATTCCTTTTTGGGATTTCAGAAGGAGTTGATACAGTAGCTTATATTTTGATGGATTTCAGTCAAAATTGAACTTAAAGGTTTATTACCTTGCATGCACTAAATGTTGCTAATGAGAATTGTGTGAAAGAAATTTCCAGGTTGTAGGAGAAAATGGTGTAATAAGATGATGAATGGTTAAATGACTCAAACAATATGTTTAAGAGGATGAAGATATTGATGTTATTCAAGCAGTGACTCCAGAAGAATTTATTAAATGCCAAGTTCAGAGACCTACAGAGTCCGTTTTCGAATAGGTAACAATTCTGGTAAGAAATGGTCCACGAAAAATCTGTCAATTTATATTTTTGCAGTTTTTATCTAAGATGGAAAGCACTGAGTAGAAAGAGGGATGGAAATGGAGCCCGGGTGGCTAACACCACCCCATGGCGCGGGCCCACCTGGCCGCGCCACCAGGGGGTGTGACCACCCCGGAGCCCGTCTCCGACCCGTTTTCCCCCAATACCTTCCTTTTGTTGTTAAAATTCGTAATATATAATACCCTGGATCCCCCAAGGTTCATATATCGTGTTCTCGTCGTGTTTTTGTTTCGATCTATTTCTGACAGGCAGAGTCTCAATCTTGGAGCCACAATGTCTTCCTCTGGATCAGCCAAGGAAGATTCCTCCACAGACATCATCAACCTATACATGCGTGAGTTGAAGATTCATCCCAAGGAGTTGTTGCTCCAAGATGGGAAGGTATAGATAAAAGAGGTTCGGGGCCCTAAAGGTGAAGGTAGTCTGGAGGACAGGATGGAAGCACTGGAGCAAGAAGTCTTTAAGTACAAGAAGATGGCGGGATGTGAAGTGGATATCATCCATAAGATTAGTTCCGAACTAATCACCAAGCTCCAGAAGGAGACCGCTGAGCTTAAGGATGAAATTCTCTCACTCCACCGAACAACCAACCAACTACAAGCATAGCTCTATGATGTGCAAAATGAAAACTATGAGTATAAGGTTAGGTTTAAACACATAAGTGTTGCTGCTAGTTTCAGGATGTTGGAGACCAGGATGTCTTTTGTTGATGGGGAATCCTTACCTTGGATGTCAGACGATGATGAGAGAACACCACCACCACCGAAGGAGTAATCCGTCACCAGGCTTTGGTATCCCCTTGGTTTGTTCCAAGCTTGGGGGACTGCCGCGGTATCACATCACTATCTTTTATCTTTTTACCTTTTAAGTAGAGTCATATCATGAATAGAGAAGTTATCATATAGGATGGTTTGAATTATGGAAGTGTCTCCCCTCTTGTTAGTTATCTATGTATCCCTTGGTGTGAGTAGCCGTTATGGAATATTAATGAGAAGTTCTATCATTTACTTTTTGCACATCTTATTAGTTTTCAATTTCTGTTATATGATTGATCTTGTTGTTAGTATTGGTATCACTTTGGGATCATTAAGTAAATTAATTTGGTTTTGGCAAACCTGTCTCGGTCAGTAGCAACACTATTATGAGAGTTGAATGAAAAAGATAAAAGTACTCTTAAGAAATATAATTTCATCATCTTTCTTCCTTGATAGGCTCATAAGCTTAGTATTCTCTATTTAAATATCTTTTGTCCTTCCAAGGAAGAGTGGCATGTTTGTTTTTATCACTTGTATGTTTGTTTGTTTCCTTTAACTCTTATGCTTGCTATCCATTCTTGCTAGCCAAAAACCTGTACTGAGAGGATATGATTCTCGTGCATCCAATCCTTAAACCAAAACCTATGCCATTTGTGTCCACCATACCTACCTATTAGCATTATTGCTATTCCAAGTAAATTCATGTTTTTATCTACCTTCTGAATTAAACTTTTTATGTCAAAATTAGTGATTAAAGCTCTCACGGACTTGATGGCACACTTTACTTTCTTGCACTTAATAAACTTGAACCATTATGCCCATCTATGTTGCGTATATGCTTGCGTTTTGTAAGTTGTGAATTAACAGAACCATGTTATCATGGGGAACGCTTTCAACATTGCACTTTATTTAGTTGATATCATGTTCTTTTTCTTATGGATCCCGGCGGTGTGAAATGAAAGGGGAGCTTGTAAGGCTCATGGAATTCGTATATGTGTTAGAGAAACGCCTAGGCGGCTGGTCTGCCTAATCATGGTGGAAACCTGCAACGTAACCATAGTGAGAAATCTATGAAGCATCCTATATATAAAAAACCCTATGGAAATAGGAAAGAAAGAAAAGAGAAAAAAAGAAGGCCTATGCAAATAGGAAATAAAAGGATTACTCAGATGTTGATTGTCTGCTTGCCTTATTATTTTGATATGGGGAATCTTCCGTATCATCGGGCAAGGGGTACCCCGTTGGCGGTTCTCTATGATACACATGTACTTACAATGACAAGAACTTACCTGTGACTAAACTTGAGTAGCATGAGGAATGGTACTCGTAAGTAAGGGGCATGAGATTTTCAGCTTATAACTTGTCAAGCATATCCTCATATTTGATCACTTTGACCTTAATCACCTAAAGATTCTTATGATAGGGGAAATGAGAGGTGAAAGCTAATAAGTACCATAATTTTTGTAAGCTCTTTATGAAACTTGAAATCCCTGCTTCCCTCTATGAAGGGCCTATCTTTTAATTTAGTTGAGTCAGTAAACCTATTCCTTTCTATCTCAGCAAGTATTTTGAGTTGTTGTGTTTCATTCATTCATATGATGATTTATTCAATCATGTTTCTTATGTTCCTTATTTTGCACACTGCTCTTATCTTAGTGAATATTACTTTGAAAACTATCATTGAAAACCCCATTATGTTTGGACTCCTACAAATTGTTAACTATTCTTTGACCAAGAGCAAAGTTTGCCATTACCAATTATGATTTACTGTGTGTATCTTTATTGAGTTTCCTTTACTTATTGCAAGGCAAGTTATATAATAGTGAGTTGTCTTCTATTATGATTTGTGTATTGATGAATGTGATGCTTCCTGTCCGTATTCTTTTATCGACACTTTAGTCCATAAACCTGAGGTCATGTTTATTGAGCTCAGTTTTCGCTTGGGGACAAGCAAAGTCTAAGCTTGGGGGGAGTTGATACGTCCATTTTGCATCACTATTATATATCATAATTTACTGTTATGCATTGATATATTTCATATTAAGAGATGATACTTATGTTATTTCATCTGTTTTTGCATGATTGATGACTTTTGGAGGATGGACCGCTGAAGTCAGGATTCTGATGGAAAAGGCACTGTTTGGAGGTGAAATTCGTGAAGATCAGAATATCCCGGAAAATACATGGAAAATCCTATTTTTCCAGAAGACGAAGGATGCCAGAAGGGGGAGCGGAGATGGGCCACAGGGGCCCACACCACCCCCTGGCGCAGGATACCCTAGGCCGCGCCACCAGGTGGTGTGGCCACCCTGTCCTACCTCTAGCTCTGCTCTTTGGCGTATATTAACCCTAATACTCAGGGAGTGACCACCGAAAGATTCCGCCGCCTCTGCAGGGTGGAAAACTACAGAGAGAGAAAGAGCTCTCCGACAGGCAGAAATCTGCCGAGGAAATTCCTTCCCAGAGAAGGGAGATCGCCACCATCAACACCACCATCAAGCTGGACTTCATCGCCATCATCATCATCATCTCCATCATCATCTCCATCATCATCTCCACTAGCACCATCATCACCACCCCGTACCGCTGTAACAATTGGGTTAAATCTTGCATAGTTCTTAGGGGAAACTTTCCCGATGTTGATTACTTGTTGTAGTTGATGCTATTGGGTGGAACCATTGAATTATTGTTTATGTTCAGATTGTTACTTATCATTATTTCATCTCTGGTCTTGATCCATATGATGTCTTGTGAGTAGCTCGTTTAGTTCTTGAGGACATGGGAGAAGTTATGTTGTTAGTAGTGGAATTGTGTTGAGAAAGATTCAATGGTTTAATATTTAATTTGTGGTGTTATTCTTCTAGTGGTGTCATGTGAACGTCGACTACATGACACTGCACCTTAATGGGCCTAGGGGAATGCATTGTGTATTTGGCTACTAATCGTAGGGGTTGCCGGAGTGACAGAAACCTAAACCCCCGTTAGGAAACCTTTGCATAAGGGAGTGTAGGATCTTAGAGTTTAAAGCTGTGGTTAGGTTTCTATCTTAATTACTTTCTTGTACTTGCGGACGCTTGCAAGGGGTATAATCACAAGTATGTATTAGTCCTAGGAAGGTAAGTACATTAGCACAGGTTCACCCACACAACACTTATCAAACTAAAGAAGATTAATTAACTATATGAAGCAAAAGCACTTGACGATATTCCCATGTGTCCTCGAGAATGTTTGGTCATCTTAAGTAATACAACCGGCTTGTCCTTTGCTAAAGAAAGAATTGGGCCACTTGCTGCATTTATTAGTATTGTCTTTTATTTACTCGTACTTTATTTATCCGCATTATCAAAAACCCCTAAAAATCCGTTTGCTAAGTGTTTACAGAGAATTCCTGATCCAAGCCACTCGTCAACACCTTCTGCTCCTCGTTGGGTTTGACACTCTTACTTATCGAAAATACTACGATACACCCCTGATACATTGCAAATGTATCTATAATTTTTTATGTTCCATGCTTGGTTTTATCCACTTTCTTGTGTTTTGTTCCAACTTTGGAGTACTTTTCATATGATTTCTTGGACTAACCTATTAACAAGAGCCACCATGCCAGCTGCCTGTTTTCTGCTGTTTTTGGTTCCAGGAAAGTCAGAAAATGAATATTCTCGGAATTGGACGGGACAAAAGCGAAAGTGCCTATTTTTCCGGAAGGGATCAAGTGCCAGAATACGATACGGAGAGGGGCCAGGGGCCGGCCACAACACCTGGTCACGCGGCCAGGCCTGGCCCACACCAGGGGGAGGTGTGGTGGCTCCCGGCACCCCCTCGGCCTCTCCTTCCGCCTATATATTGCCCTCGGGACGAAAACCCTAAGTACCCGATCAAAAAATCCACGAAAGAGTCTGTAGCCGCCGTCATCTCCATCCCTAGATCAGGAGGGATCTGAAGCTCTTCCCGGCACCCTGCTGGAGAGGGGAATTCACCCTGGAGGCCTTCTTCATCACCATGCAAGCCTCCGGTGTGATGCGTGAGTAGTTCATCCTTGTACTACGGGTCCATGTAGTAGCCAGATGGCTGGTTCTCCTCCTTTGTGCTTTCATGTTTAGATCTTGTGAGCTCCGTTCATGATCAAGATCATCTATTTGTAATTCATACATGTTGTGTTTGCGGGTATCCGATGGATATTGAGATGCTATTTCAGATTGATTATTGATTCTATCATGTCTTTGTTATTTGAGATCTTGCATGCTTTCCGTTGTTAGTAGCTATCTTGGCCAAGTAGATGCTAGCAACTCCAAGAGTTAGTATTTATGCTCGATAGTGGGTTCATGCCTCTGGTAATATGGGGAAGTCACAGAAATCTCTAAGGTACTAGATGTGCTGTTGCTACTAGAGAGAAAACAACAATCCTTTGTTCATAGAACAATCATATTGTTTACTTTACACGCAGTTCGTAAAGCAATAATCTGTTGCTTGCAACTTAATACTGGAGGGGTTTCGGATGATAACCTGAAGGTGGATTATTAGTCATAGATGCAGTTGTATGGCGGTCTATGTATCATGTTGTAATGCCCAATCAAGTCTCAAAGGAGTCAAGATGATTAGTATATGCATGTATTGCTTTCTCGGTGTTTGTCAATTGCCCCGCTGTAATTTGTTTACCCAACTTGTTATCTATCTAAGGAGAGCCACCTCTAGTGAACTATGGATCCTGGTCCTTGTCTTTTACATACAATCTACAATCTTTTACGGCTTTGTGTTTACTTTTTGCAAACTTTTACTTCTTTCCATTCGATACGTTTAATCCTTTGTTTTCCGCAAAACACGGTGAGATTGACAACCTCATCGCAAGTTGGGGACAAAGTTCTGTGGTTGTGTTGTGCAGGTCTCCACGTTGCTACTAGCACCGGTAGTGCGCCCTGCCAAAGCTCTTCTAGTAACACCTTTGATGTGTTTCCTTGCTCCTACTGGTTCGATTAAACCTTGGTTTCATAACTGAGGGAAACTTGCTGTTGTGCTCATCATACCTTCCTCTTGGGGTTCCCCAATGATCTCTACATCAACAACGAGCCATCAACACTTTTCTGGGCGCCGTGCATTGAGCCATCAAGCGATTTTCTGGCGCCGTTGCCGGGGAACAAAGAAGAAGAAACTCCCACATCAACTACACGCCAGCAGACATTTTCTGGCGCCATTGCCGGGGAGTCAAGGACATCCTCACAAGGGGAGTCCCTCATAACCAATCTCTTTACTTTGTTCTTTTTGTTTTGCTTAGTTTCTTTTTGCTTTGTTTGCTTGTTTTGTTCTTCAAAAAACACAAAAAAATTAGTTTTACTAGTTTGCTTCCTTATTTCAAAAACACAAAAAAATTAGTTCCTTTTTTTAAGTTGCCTTTATGACTAGCTCTGCTCCAATCACTATTTCATTATGGATAGCTCACTCCGTTTCCTATTTGGGAACAATATTATGACTGCTAAGGTAATAGGTGAACCACCGCCTGCTAGAACCTCCATGGAAGAAGAAATTGCTGAACTTGAAAGCTCATTAGATGAAAAAGAGGAGGAGAGTGATGGAAAAAAGGAGGAAGAATGGATCTACGCATGCCTACCTTCTAATGAGAGTAACTCTTTATCCCTTATATTATTTGATTATCCCCCATTCTTATCAAAGGAGGGTGAATGTTATGTTCCTGAGGATTCTTTTGAAAATGTTTATAATAAAGCTCTAGTGCTTGTAGATCATGAAAAGCATGCCTTCTGTGATAGTTATATTGTTGAGTTTATTCATGAGGCCACTGAAAATTATTATGAGAGAGGAAAATATGGTTGTAGAAGTTTTTATGGTAATGAAACACCTCTCTATGTGCTGAAAGTTTTGAAGTTACTTTTGTTTTATCTTCCTATGCCTGTCACTTTGCTCTTTGTGCATTTATTTGCATACAAGATTCCTATGCATAAGAAGTGGGTTAGACTTAAATGTGTTTTGAATTTGCTTCTTGATGCTCTCTTTTACTTCAATTCATATTTCCTATGAGAGCATCTTCTCAAATTTTCGTGCCTAACTTAAAGGCGTTAAAGAAAAGTACTTGTTGGGAGATAACCCAAGAGTTTTAGATGAGTCTTGGAAGTTATTACCTCTGTAATAACTGCTCCTTATCCTTTTTATTTGCTTTTTGTGCCAAGAGTAACCTCTAATGAGAGTGAAGTAATGATTGGGAAAGTTGCTGTCCCGAAACAGATTTTTGTGCTTCACCGTAAAAATTCCTGAGAGAGATCTGTATGTCGGAATGAGCTGTAATTTTTTGCTCTTCGGATACAGGTTGTTATCTAACTTTCGTTAATTCAACACTTTTTGATTTGAGCAACAGAAGGTCTTCGAAAAAATTCGTCTTTACCTGCTGGTCTGTTTTGATAAATTTCTGCCATTTTCTGCATTTGCTTCTTGTTGGTTCCTTCTTGAGTTCTTTTGGGGAATTGAGCTTTTTGAGGGAAATGCTACAGTAGCTAGTGTTCTAATGGAATTTTATTTTGTGTTAGAACTGAACCTTAAGACTTATTTATCTTGAGTGCACTAATGTTGCTAATAAAGATTGTGTGAAGTTTTGTATGAAGGAAAATTTTCAGGTGTATGGAAGAAATGAGTAATGAGATGAAGGATGGACTAAAGCTCAATATTGGGGATGCCATGCGTGTCACCCCAAGAAATATCCAAGAAGTACAAGCGTCAAAGCTTGGGGATGCCCAAGGCATCCCCTTCTTCATCAATAAAAATCCCAGGTTTCTTCCAAACGCTTCATTTTTATTGTTTCATGCACAGTTGTGTTTTTCTTGGAGCGTCTTCTTTTTCATTTTCGTTTTGGTTTTAGTTTGCTTGGTTTGCTTATTTTTCTGAATAAGTTGGTTGGACCCCCTCTTTCATACGTTGGTTTGCAATTAGTTTGGTTTGGTTTGGAAAAGAGTAGGAAAGTTCTTACTTATGTGGTAAAAAGAGCTCGTTTTTGACTGTGGCCTATGCTTCGTCATGCCATGTTTGATATTGTTTTGGCTTTATACTTAGTATTCTTTTCTGTAACATGACTTGTTATAAACAATTGAGATTGGTTAATGTGCCTTGGATGAATCATGCGTTGTTTTAGCATATTAAAGCATAGTATAGTGGTATTCTCCTTTGATGCTTTATTTGGGTTGACTTGGCGCATGCTCACACCATGTTATGACTATCTCAAGTCACCATAGCCTTTATGATCCTTTAGTTTTCAAATTGTAGTATCACTTTATGCTTAATCAATGATGTTTTGTCGCTCTGTGTGATTATGGCCATTATTGCTCTCTTAGTTTGTCGCTCCCAGTCTTTTGCTAGCCTCCACAACAAAGTATGAGTTCCACTCATGCATCCAACTCCCTAAACCAAGTTTTTCCAAAGAGTCCACCATACCTACCTACTAGCTTATGCTATTCCAAGTATATTCATGCTTTTGTTTACCTTCCACTTGTTATGAGAAAACTAGTGATTAAAGCTCTCACGAACTTGATGGCACACTTTACTTTTTTGCCTCTAATAAACTTGAACCATTGGGTCCTTCTTTGTTGCGTATATGCTTGCGCTTTATAAGTTGAAATTAGCAGAACCATGTTTCATGGGGAACGCTTTCAACATTGCACTTGTACTTTGTACCCCGTTGATATTTTGTTCTTTTTCTTACGGATCCCGACGGTGTGAAATAAAAGTGGAACTTGTAAGATCATGGAGTTTGTATGTGTGTTAGAGAAACACCTGGGTCGCTAGCCTAAGCCATGCGTAATCATGGTGGAAACTTGCAGCATCACCATAATGGGCACTCTATGAAGCATCCTCAATAAAAACCTATGCAAATAGCAAATAAAAAGATCGCTGAGATGCTCATTGTCTGCTTGCCTTGTCATTTTGATTATGGGAAAGCTCCCGTATCATGTGCAAGGGGTACCCCGTTGGTGGTTCTTTATGATACACATATACTTACAATGACAAGAGCTTACTCGTGACTGAAGCTGAGTAGCATGAGGATCGGTCTTCGTAAGTAAGGGGCATGAGATTTCGGTTTATAACTTGTCAAGCATATCCTCTTAGTTGTGTCACTTTAACCTTAATCACCTTCAAGATGCTTATGATAGGGGCAATGAGAGCTGAAAGCTATAAGTACCATAATTTTTGGAAGCTCTTTATGAAACTTGAATCTCTGCTTCCTTTTATGAAGGCCTTTCTTCCACCATTATATTGAGTCTCCACCTTCTATCTTTATGCACTACTTGAGAGCATAGTGACCATTCTTAGTTCTATGTGCATTGTCCCAAGACTAGTTGATTCATGCAGAACTTGTTATTGCTTGTTTGAAACTATTGTATCTAGTCACTCTTATGAACTTTGAAGGTGTCCTATGCATTTATATTTGCTACTCTATTGAGGGACAAGCTGAATACTTTTATGCTATGTTTTCTATATGTGAAACAAACAAACGTCTTGCAAAGCATTGTTATTCATGAATCTTTTGTTTGTGCCTTTTCATGTTGCATCATAGTTTCTTTGCTTATTGCTAGAACTTTGTCTTTCATGTTATGATTGAAGTACTGTGATCCCAACTTTGAATGTTTTACAAATACTTTGATCAAGTCTTTGGTGGTGCATGTCACCTCAAAAATTATTCTTTCTTTTTATCACTTACCTACTCGAGGACGAGCAGGAGTTAAGCTTGGGGATGTTGATACATTGCAAATGTATCTATAATTTTTGATGTTCCATGCTTGGATTTATCCACTTTCTTGTGTTTTGTTCCAACTTTGGAGTACTTTTCATATGATTTCTTGGACTAACCTATTAACAAGAGCCACAATGCCAGCTGCCTGTTTTCTGCTGTTTTTGGTTCCAGGAAAGTCAAAAAATGAATATTCTCGGAATTGGACGGGACAAAAGCCAAAGTGCCTATTTTTCCGGAAGGGATCAAGTGCCAGAATACGAGACGGAGAGGGGCCAGGGGCCGGCCACACCACCTGGTCGCGCGGCCAGGCCTGGCCCGCGCCAGGGGGTGGTGTGGTGGCTCCCGGCACCCCCTCGGCCTCTCCTTCCGCCTATATATTGCCCTCGGGACGAAACCCCTAAGTACCCGATCAAAAAATCCACGAAAGAGTCTGTAGCCGCCGTCAACTCCATCCCTAGATCGGGAGGTATCTGAAGCTCTTCCCGACACCTTGCCGGAGAGGGGAATTCACCCTGGAGGCCTCTTCATCACCATGCAAGCCTCCGGTGTGATGCGTGAGTAATTCATCCTTGGACTACGGATCCATGTAGTAGCTAGATGGCTGGTTCTCCTCCTTTGTGCTTTCATGTTTAGATCTTGTGAGCTCCGTTCATGATCAAGATCATCTATTTGTAATTCATACATGTTGTGTTTGCGGGGATCCGATGGATATTGAGATGCTATTTCAGATTGATTATTGATTCTATCATGTCTTTGTTATTTGAGATCTTGCATGCTTTCCGTTGTTAGTAGCTATCTTGGCCAAATAGATGCTAGCAACTCCAAGAGTTAGTATTTATGCTCGATAGTGGGTTCATGCCTCTGGTAATCTAGGGAAGTGACAGAAATCTCTAAGGTACTAGATGTGCTGTTGCTACTAGGGAGAAAACAACAATCCTTTGTTCATAGAACAATCGTATTGTTTACTTTACACGCAGTTCGTAAAGCAATAATCTGTTGCTTGCAACTTAATACTAGAGGGGGTTCGGATGATAACCTGAAGGTGGATTATTAGTCATAGATGCAGTTGGATGGCGGTCTATGTATTATGTTGTAATGCCCAATCAAGTCTCAAAGGAGTCAAGATGATTAGTATATGCATGTATTGCTTTCTCGGTGTTTGTCAATTGCCCCGCTGTAATTTGTTCACCCAGCTTGTTATCTATCTAAGGAGAGCCACCTCTAGTGAACTATGGATCCCGGTCCTTGTATTTTACATACAATCTACAATCTTTTACTGCTTTGTGTTTACTTTCTGCAAACTTTTACTTCTTTCCATTCGATACGTCTAATCCTTTGTTTTCCGCAAAACACGGTGAGATTGACAACCTCATCGCAAGTTGGGGACAAAGTTCTGTGGTTGTGTTGTGCAGGTCTCCACGTTGCTACTAGCACCGGTAGTGCGCCCTGCCAAAGCTCAGCTAGTAACACCTTTGAGGTGTTTCCTTGCTCCTACTGGTTCGATTAAACCTTGGTTTCATAACTGAGGGAAACTTGCTGTTGTGCTCATCATACCTTCCTCTTGGGGTTCCCCAACGAGATCTACATCAACCACGAGCCATCAACACTTTTCTAGGCGCCGTGCATTGAGCCATCAACCCCCTATACTTGTGGGTCATCACTCGACGACGACGTGGTAGCGGAGACGGTCGGCGCAGAGCTCGGTGTGGCAGAGGGAATGTCCTTGTCCGGGATGGCATTGCGGCAAGCCATGTACCAGGCCTGAACCCGGGGGCTGATATGTTGCTAACGTATCCATAATTTTTGATGTTCCATGCTTGGTTTTATCTACTTTCTTATGTTTTTTCCACACTTTGGAGTACTTTCTATACACTTTCTTGGACTAACCTATTAACAAGAGCCACAGTGCCAGCTGCCTGTTTTCTACTATTTTTGATTCCAGGAAAGTCAGAAAATGAATATTCTCGGAATTGGACGGGACAAAAGCCAAAGTCAGTTTTTCACCGAGGGACACATAGAGCCAAAATACGAGACCGAGAGGGGCCAGGGGGCCGCCACACCACCTGGCCGCGCGGCCAAGCCTGGCCCGCGCCAGGGGGTGGTCTGGCCGCCTCGGGCACCCCCTCGGCCTCCATTTCGCCTATAAGAAGCCTCCGATACAGAAACCCTAAGTACCTGATCAAAATTCCACGAAAGAGTCTGTAGCCGCCATCATCTCCATCCCTAGACCGGGAGGGATCTGAAGCTCTTCCCGGCACCCTTCTGGAGGGGAGAATTCACCCTGGAGGCCTTCTTCATCACCATGCAAGCCTCCGGTGTGATGCGTGAGTAGTTCATCCTTGGACTACGGGTCCATGTAGTAGCTAGATGGCTGGTTCTTCTCCTTTGTGCTATCATGTTTAGATCTTGTGAGCTCCGTTCATGATCAAGGTCATCTATTTGTAATCATACATGTTGTGTTTGCGGGGATCCGATGGATATTGAGATGCTATTTCAGATTGATTATTGATTCTATCATGTCTTTGTTATTTGTGATCTTGCATGCATTTTGTTGTTAGTAGCTATCTTGGCCAAGTAGATGCTAGCAACTCCAAGAGTTAGTATTTATGCTCGATAGTGGGTTCATGCCTCTGGTAATCTGGGGAAGTGACAGAAATCTCTAAGGTACTAGATGTGCTGTTGCTACTAGGGAGAAAACAACAATCCTTTGTTCATAGAACAATCGTATTGTTTACTTTACACGCAATGCGTAATGCAATTATCTATTGCTTGCAACTTAATACTGGAGGGGGTTCGGATGATAACCTGAAGGTGGATTATTAGTCATAGATGCAGTTGGATTACGGTCTATGTATAATGTTGTAATGCCCAATCAAATCTCAAAGGAGTCAAGATGAGTAGTATATGCATGATTGCTTTCTCGATGTTTGTCAATTGCCCCACTGTAATTTGTTCACCCGACATGTCATCTATCTTAAGGAGAGCCACCACTAGTGAACTATGGACCCCGGTCCTTTCTTCTATCATCAATATACAACTGTTTACTGTTTTCTGTTTACTTTCTGCAAGCTATTACTTTCTTCCACACATATCATTTAATCCTTAGTTTTCAGCAAAACCGGTGAGATTGACAACCTCACTGTAAGTTGGGGGCAAAGTTCTATGGTTGTGTTGTGCAGGTTTCCATGTTGGTGCTAGCACCGGTAGTGCGCCCTGCCAAAGGCCAGCTAGCAACACCTTGGAGGTGTTTCCTTGCTCCTACTGGATTGATAACCTTGGTTTCATAATGAGGGAAAACTTGCTGTTGTGCTTGATACGTTGCAAACGTATCCATAAATTTTGATGTTCCATGCTTGGTTTTATCTACTTTCTTATGTTTTGTCCACACTTTGGAATACTTTTCATATGATTTCTTGGACTAACCTATTAACAAGAGCCACAGTGCCAACTGCCCGTTTTCTACTGTTTTTGGTTCCAGGAAAGTCAGAAAATGAATATTCTTGGAATTGGACGGGACAAAAGCCAAAGTCAGTTTTTCACCGAGGGACACCTGGAGCCAGAATACGAGACATAGAGGGGATGGGGCCCAGCCACACCACCTGGCAGCGCGACCAGGCCTGGCCCGCGCCAGGGGGTGGTCTGGCCGCCCCAGGCACCCCCTCGGCATCTCCTTTCGCCTATATATTGCCTCTGATACGGAAACCCTAAGTACCCGATCAAAAATCCACGAAAGAGTCTGTAGCCGCCGTCATCTCCATCCCTAGATCGGGAGGGATCTGAAGCTCTTCCCGGCACCCTGCCGGAGAGGGGAATTCACCCTGGAGGCCTTCTTCATCATCATGCAAGCCTCCGGTGTGATGCGTGAGTAGTTCATCTTTGGACTACGGGTCCATGTAGTATCTAGATGGCTGGTTCTCCTTCTTTGTGCTGTCATGTTTAGATCTTGTGAGCTCCGTTCATGATCAAGTTCATCTATTTGTAATTCTGCATGTTGTGTTTGCGGGGATCCGATGGATATTAAGATGCTATTTCAGATTGATTATTGATCCTATTATGTCTTTGTTATTTGTGATCTTGCTTGCTTTTCGTTGTTAGCAGCTATCTTGGCCACGTAGATGCTAGCAAATCCAAGAGTTAGTATTTATGCTCGATAGTGGGTTCATGCCTCTGGTAATCTGGGAAGTGACATAAATCTCTAAGGTACTAGATGTGCTATTGCTACTAGGGAGAGAACAACAATCCTTTGTTCATAGAACAATCGTATTGTTTACTTTACATGCAATTCGTAATGCAATTATCCGTTGCTTGCAACTTAATACTGGAGGGGGTTCGGATGATAACCTGAAGGTGGATTATTAGTCATAGATGCAGTTGGATGGCGGTCTATGTTTAATGTTGTAATGCCCAATCGAATCTCAAAGGAGTCAAGATGAGTAGTATATGCTTGTATGCTTTATCGATGTTTGTCAATTGCCCCGCTGTAATTTGTTCACCCGACATGTCATCTATCTTAAGGAGAGCCACCTCTAGTGAACTATGGACCCCGGTCCTTTCTTTTACTATCAATCTACAATCAACTGTTTACTGCTTTGTGTTTAGTTTCTGCATACTATTACTTTCTTCCATTCGATATGTTTAATCCTTTGTTTTCAGCAAAACCAGTGAGATTGACAACCTCATCGCAAGTTGGGGACAGAGTTTTGTGGTTGTGTTGTGAAGGTCTCAACGTTGCTGCTGGCACCAGTAGTGCACCCTGCCAAAGTTCAGCTGGCTACACCTTTGGGGTGTTTCCTTGCTCCTACTGGATTGATAACCTTGGTTTCATAACTGAGGGAAAACTTACTGCTGTGCTCATCATACCTTCCTCTTGGGGTTCCCCAACGAGCTTGTTAATACACGAGTGTGCAAGTACTTTTTTTGGCGCCGTTGTCGGGGAGTCAAGGACATCTTCACAAGGGGAGTCCCTCATAACCAATCTCTTTACTTTTGTTATTTT
Organism: Avena sativa; assembly: GCA_916181665.1. Classification (NCBI taxonomy): domain Eukaryota; kingdom Viridiplantae; phylum Streptophyta; class Magnoliopsida; order Poales; family Poaceae; genus Avena; species Avena sativa. Next base: position 531,769,164 of record OV702292.1, on the reverse strand, counting down.
TGTTTTGCTTAGTTTACTTTTGCTTTGTTTGCTTGTTTCTTTATCAAAAACACAAAAAATAATTTTACAAGTTTGCTTTCTTTATTAAAAACACAAAAAATTAAGTCTTTCTGTAGTTGTTACCTCTTTCTTAGCTCACCATGTTGATCCCTAAGTTCACCCTGAAAGACCTTTCAATAGGTAGTGGCTCTATAATTGGAAAAGATAATATTGAAGAATTCTTTAATCATGTTAGTAAGCAAGAGGATATTGAGGATAGATCCCTTGTAGAGCTTGCTCCAAATTATGAAATTACCGCAATTTCTTTAGTTCACATGTTGGAAGCTAGGTTTGTTAACCTTAACCCCTTAGTGCAAGTAATGTTTCTTTAACTTAAAGAGATTGAGGACCCTGAAAAGAGGGATTTTATTCGGGAAACTTTGCTTAAAGAATTCTATGATGTTGCTAAGGAAGCTAGAAAAGTGTTTGAACGTTTTAATATGCTAGGCTCATGTGTAGATGTTGTTGGTACATGAGAAAAGATGAACAAAACCAAACCTAATGGGGAGGAAACTAAGATACCAATACCCTTTAAACTTGTAGCAATGCATAAAGCCATAGAAAAGAATCTTGATTGGATTGTTCCCGAAAACCCGTTTGATGAAAATAGTGAACCAAAGAGCATTGAGAGAGGATCCTCTAGAACTTATTTGGATGAGATACCTTGCCTTGTTGAAGATATTTCTAGTATTAATTTTAATGCCTTCATTTAAGAATACTTGATTCTTTTTCTTGCTTCTTATGCCTAACTTAAAGGCGTTAAAGAAAAGTACTTATTGGGAGATAACCCAAAAGTTTTATATGAGTCATGGAAGTTATTACTTCAGTAATAACCACTCCTTATGAGAAGATGTTCACACCCGAGGAAGAGAAGAAGATACTTGAGGAGGCAGGCAAATACAGGGACGAGATCATCGAGGCCAATACGCAGACAATTTACAAGGAAGTGGTACGACTAAATACACTTAAATATGACAAGCGGGATGAGCTCATCGTGCTTCTCCAAAAAGCTGGAGCAGCCTCGAGGGGAACTCAAGATTCTGTAGAGATGTTGACAGACACAGAGCCGCAAGTGTGTGGTTCGGAGAGAAGTTACCAGGAGGCTCAAGACAACGGACAGAGTAAGAAGCTCAAGGTTGCTGATGATGACGTTGATACAACGTAGAGCGGTGAAACGTTTGATTACAAGAACAAGACAACTCCATAGTTGCCCTTTTACTGTCCTATCAATGGTATAATGTGCTTCAATCAGTTCTTTGTTGCGTGCGATACACAAATTTTTAACGGTCTGAATCCAGTGTCATGAACTCTGTTGATTAGTTTCTTAGATTTTGCTTGCTTGTACTCCCTCCCATCCAAACTAATTGTCTCGGTTTTGTCTAGATTCAGATATATCTAGACATGTTTTAGTACTAGATACATCCGAATCTAGATAAATCCCAGTCAACTAATTTGGATCGGAGCGAGTAACTGAAACTTTTCCCTCCAAATAATTGGTCCAGTAATTGTTCCCTTTGGCAAAAAAAGTCTGTTCAAAATTTGTTTCATGATGGTTGGGAGGGCATCTATATCGATTTTAGGTCTTTTTTTGCTAAATGACTGGAAAATTCTCTTCCTCTTTTTTCGATAAAGAGTGGTAATCTTGCCCGTATCTACTTTTGCATTGTTGACATAGTATGTGCTAGTTGTTAATTTTGATCTTTGTACTGAGATTCTCCTCCATACTAGAGGAATCAACACCCTTTGTTTGCTCATGTTGTCAATATGGCATCAGTTACACATTTTAACTTGAAGTGATATTACCTTGCATATCATGCTCAAACTTATGATGGTAGTGGGTGAAAGTGATCGGAAATGTTGCTTAGATGAGTCTATTAGGTAAAGATTCATTTTGATGACAATACAAAAATAAACTATGTGCTATTAGTCCAAAGTATATTTATGTGCTTCCTTTATGTCCCTGCAAAACTTAAGCCTTCATGTAGGTATTTTGGAATAAAACAAATGGTGCAATACAAAAATTATGGAAAGTTTTTTTTAGAAGAAACAGTTGACAATACCTCTACTGTATATTGCATATTCTAAGCAAAAAAAGATAGTAAATGATTCATGATGTGTCTAGCCATTTTGGAATGCCCCTTCCGCCTTCTTCCTTCTTTCAACCCCTGCTTAGCACTAAGTATATTAATAGTGAAAACCTGCTTCGAATGTGGTGATAGCCTTTCCTTAAAATGCTGCATTGTGGTGGTTCCAACCACTCCTGGTGATTTTCTTTTTTGAGAAGTCCAGATGATTTTTGTAAAACAGGACTCGTGTATCACCTCTGCTAACCTTATCAAGCAAACCGTTTTATCTTTTCTAATACGACTTAATTGCACGGAGACAAGTCTAGACCCTTAGATTGGCGCAATATCATTTTCTGAAGATTTTATGTCAAGCAATATTTTCATGCTTTACTTATTAGATATAAATAGGATGCCTTAACTTCCAATAAACTAAGTGCATGTACAAAATGAGAATACCATGTGCTGAATATTATTGGGCTAGATTTCTGTCTGACGAGAGAGAACAAATTTTTCTTACTTTAAAGTACATTGGAAAAGTAGAAATACACCCTTTTATGGATAAATTTTTGAAGCTAAACAACCACTTATTTGTGGATGGAGGGAGTAGTCAAAGGCTCTTGGAAACTGTTACAAAGGGATGCACTTATTGTCTACTACTCCCTCCGTTTCAAAATATAAGATGTTTTAGCTTTGTGAAAGAAGTGTATCTAGACCCATTTTAGTGTCTAGGTTCACTCCAAACTTAGATGAACCTAGACACTAAAAGAGGTCTAAATACATTTCATTCACAAAGCTAAAACATCTTATATTTTGATATAGAGGGAGTACCACACACCAACATATATATGAGACGGGAATTTCTCTGGAATGCGACCTTATCCTCTCCCTCTCCTCCCCTGCTAAAGTAAATCAGGATCCTCTCCGGCCCCTGCGTCGCCCTGAGGCCTCGCTCGCCGGCGCCGCCGGCTGAGCGGGTGTAACACCCAAAAAATACTAATCAAGATTATAAAGTTCTAATTACCCAAGTTTAGGGTTAACAAAAACTTTTATTACAAAATTGAATATGAATGCATATGTGATTTGCATTAGTATAGGATTGAGTGAAATTGCCAAGTTTGATTGCTACAAATGATGAGAAATGGTTTAAAGATGAATGCTACATCATCTAGGCCAATTACAAACAAAATCAAAAGAAAAAGAAATCAAATATGAATTAAATAAGCTAATGGTCATTTTGACCAAAGTTAACCACTAGGCCACTTTGAGTGTTCCTAGAAAAGAATTTCTAACAGAAACAATTCCATTTCTTTTCACCCCTTGCTAGACCAAGTAAAAAATAAATACAAGCAAACTTTACAAACTCACAAAAGCTATTTCCAAATCAATTTAAAGGATAGCTCAAATTTGAATCAAGTTCATATGGTAAGATCATCATTTTGCAAAAACCACCCAACTCAATTCCCCTTGGCAAACCCAAGCAACCATAGACACTCAAGCATAAGATCAAAACACTCACCAAATTTCATTCCAAAATTTCAAACTTAATTTCTTTCAGCCATATAACCAAACACCTGGCAAACACTAATCAAACATGGCCTAACTTCACGGTTTGGAGCATTGATCACTAGATCAAATGCCCCCATTGCACTCCCCTGTCTACCCCAGCATCTAGCAGCACCAGACAGGCAACCACCCTTTGTCGTTGCACCAGTGCACCGCCGCCCGAAGCCACACTCGCCGGCCGACCAGGGACAGAGCGCCACACACCACGCCGCCCTCTCCCACGACGACCACCAGACAGGCGACCGTCCACCGCCACCCCCTGTCTAGCACTTGACCACAGCCTGGCCCTGGACCACCCCAGCAGCGCTGCGCCCAGTGTCTCTGCGCCGTGCCGAGAGCGCGCCAGAGCGCCGTAGCCTACCAGCTCGCACGCGCCGCGCCTCGCCCTCACCTAGAGTGCACCCACTCGCCTTAACCCCAGCTAGATCCCAGACACCCTCGTTCGCCGCAGCGCGACACGTAGCCCCCGTGCGCCGTCTCGAACACCGCCGGTTCCGCGCAGAGCGTCGCACGCGCCCAACCATTCCAGACCGCCCCGTGCCGCGCCATTATGCCCGTGATGACCGCCAGGGAGCACTGCGTCGCCTGCTACCCGTAGCCACACCAATAGCACGTTGTACCGCCCTCGCCGGAGACGCCAGCCCATCCAGCTCGGTCCCCTCGTTGGTGTATAAATAGAGGCCCTCTCCGCCTCATTTCTCCACACCACCTCACTCCCCACTCCTCACCACACCTCCCACACCCTTCCCCGGAGCAAGCCGAGCACCGTTCGCTGGAATTTAGCCGGAGCCCGCCGTTGTAGTGAAGGAAGGGCGCCATCAATTGGAGCCGTCCTAGGAGCTGCCGCGACCATCGTTCGAACCGTCGTTGTCGACCACGTCGTTCGCCCCCATCGCCGACCCTAGATGGAGCCCTGGTGAGCCTCACACGACCCCCACCGCCGCGTTAGTGTTCAGACCTCGCCGGAGCTGTTCGTCATCGATGATGAACCTCAGCCGTTGGATCGCTTTCTAATCGTAGGGCCTATATTGCACGATACCGTTTCGGTTAGTTTGAGTCGCTGACTAGTGGGACACCCCTGTCAGTAGCCCGCTGCATCACGCTGTGCAGATTGGGCCTGCCCAGTTAGTTTCCTGCGCAGGCCTGTGAATTCAAATAGCTATTTTCCATTTTTAGTTAAAACCAGTTTCTGACAGTAGATTAAAAATCAATTCAGAGAGTTTCACTGAACCAAATTGTATGATTCCAATTTTGTTAGAAAGGTATTTAAATTATCTATCCAAGCCCATTGGATTCAAGTCATTTGGAATTAGAGATCACCTATAGTAAAAATAACAAGACATAGACTTTTCCACATTCAAACATTTTTCAAAAATCAACCATAAATGCTTTTGAGTTGATTCCAACTCTCAAAAATCACATTTGATAAGATCTATCTGAATATGTAAAAATATTTAGGTTTGCATGTAGTGACATTGGACTAGTATCAAAAGGATGCTATATGGGCATTTCTAGTCACTTTAATTCTATTAAATGATAATCTTAAACTTTATAAAATATGACCACCACTTTAAATCACATTCCCATGTATTAGAATATGTGGTGATGACATGTGTCAACATGATCCCATATTTTAACTAGAGTATATTAAATCTTAAGTATTTTCAATGAGTAGAAATTACTTTTCCAAAATAAGATAGATAAGACTAGGTCTTTATTTCATGTGATGATTGTGATGATGCTAGATCATCTAGTGTGAGCCTTAGTGTGCTAAATAGAAGTAGTTAAGTATTGTTTGGTGATTGTGTACCTCGTATTTCATTTATAGACGATAGTACTGACCTAGGATACGCGGATGAGAAGTACTACCAAGAAAAAGAAGAAGAAAACTTCAACCACTCCACTACTCAAGGAAAGCCTAGCACTACAAGTTAACTATGCAAGTTAACCACTTGCCCCCTTCATAACCTATGCAAGATGCATTAGGCATGCTTGGTTATATAACTTTGATCATACCAATCCCAAGTTTTACTTGCAAGCTTTATTCTTTTACTTTACCAAAGTTCTTTACTTTTAGTTAGTGCTTTGTGAGTATTGGAACAATAGTATAGATACCATAAAGAGTATAAACCTAGGCCTAACTAGTTATACTTAGATGTCATTCCAAGGCATGAGGTTAGAGTTGGATAGTTACACTTGATTTGCACCCCTCATTAGTGAATACTCTCAACTTTAGTGGCTAGTGCTAAGCATAAAAGTGGAGCACTTTAGATGGGAATACTTGGTGAAAATGATTATGAAAACCTTGGAATGATGATTCATTCTATTGAAATGTTTTAACATGTGTTGAGAAACACTAAAGGATGTTGATGATGAAAATGTTGAGGCATGAGCCTTAGCCCTTTATAAAAACTGATGGTTGGGTTCGGATGCGATACCATTCCAATTTTACCGTACAACCACAATACCGAATTGGGTAGGGCTTAGCTGGAAGTTTATATGCCTTAGTATGGGTTCCCTCGCGGAAGAGGTTGAGTTGAGGCTACCTCGTGAGTGTGAATTGTCCACCTATGTAGTGCCCAGGATGGCAGATGGCCATGGCTGAGAGGCCAAGATCATAGGGGAGGTGCCTATACTAGAGTGTGTAATTGAAAGGTTATGATTGATTATCCGCATACTAAGTATGATGATTCAGGGTTATCCCTGACAGATGTATCGAATTTTGTGGTGAAAGTGTACCACCTCTGTAGAGTGTCAAACTATTCGAATAGCCGTGTCTACGGTCATGGATAGTTGGAGTGGCCATACTGTTCCGTCGTCAGATGTTTTCAAAATGACTTGTGAATTGAACTATGACTTTGGACTTGACCACAACAAGGTTGTGGATATGAAGACTAGGTTCCCACCTAAGTGATTTAGAACATTAACTTAGTTTTCTTTACTTCTAAACTCAGTTTTAGATAAATCTAGCTTTTTGCAAATAAACCTAGAGCTTAAGATTCCTACTAGAACTACCTTACTTGTTAGTAATAGTTTGCGAGTACTTAAAGAGTACTCATGACTTTGTCCCTGGCTATTCCCGTGGCCAGACTATGAGGAGGACTATCAGGATGATGGACAGCAGGAGGTCTACGACAACTAGGATCATCTCCCATCGTCAGCATTGCTTATGACCCTGAAGATGGAGCCCCTACTACGTTTATTTTCCGCTGCTTGATTTGTATTAAGACTGGATCATGAGATCCTTTATTTGTAAGACCTTATTATGGTTTGTAATGGATGATGTACTGTGGTACCAATCTGTTATGTCTTACAAAAATGGTAATCCTAGGATTGTGATGTATGGCATAACAGGCATCTGGGATTAAAAATCCGGGTGTTAACAAGTTGGTATTAGAGCCATCCTGACCATAGGAGACCCTAGTTAGAATGTATGTCCGAACAAAAACTTAGTTTCAAAAGAAAAGAAGTGAGTATTTATGAAAACCTATTCCCACTCTTATCCTTGATTCTTTCAAAAAAAGTCATGTTCCTCGAAAAACTTCTTGCATTCCTACATAAAATTTGACACACTTGATCACCTCACTAACTTACTCACCCTAAATTCTTATAGATGGAAGTCCAGTATTGCAAGTTCTACCAGCTGGGCAACGGAGGCCAACTGATCTTTGAGAGGGATCTAGATGCACTGTCAGAGTATCTTGAGCGCCCACATCCGGAATTCTTCGGGGCCCAACTCAACGATCACATAGGAGGAGATCTACAATGGATGATAGTTGCAGATCTCAGAGGCAAGATGGAAGCACCCAGTTCGGAGAAGATCCAATTCACCTTGCGTGAGAACAACTGGCTAGATGGATTATCCAGGGCTATGCATGAAGCTCTTGCCCGTCTGTGTGGGAAAAACATCAACTTGATCCAGGAAACTCGCTTTGCTCACTTTTCAAGGCGTGATTCTATGGGAATGCCCTTGGAGATGCCAGGATGCCCGGAGCTGAAGCACCAGGTGGATAATCTTGACTTCATGTTGTATGATAGGCATAAGGAGTTGGACATCGCCCGTGCCTACGCCAACCACAACCATGCCATTGCTGTCCAGAAGGACCAGACCCTCGCCATTCTCGCCAAGGAGGGCCAATCACTTCGTCGTCAGCGTGATGAGAAGGATCACACCATCAATCGTCTTTGCAAGAAGGTGGCCGCTCTCGAAAAGACCATCTGTGAACAGGAAGTCCAGCTTGAAGCGAAGGAGGAGGAAGGTGAAGATATCCAAGGAGATCTTTACTCTTACCTCAGTGATGACAACGACTACCTAGAGGATGATGCCATGGAGTTCCACACTGATGATGATGAGTCTGACTTCATTGATGATGATTATATGCACTTGAGCACTATCGTAGGAATGAGTTGTACCGGTCCCATTGTATCGTAGTTTCACAGAATGGTTCTTAAAACCATCTGTCTTCTATTTGTGTTGTGGTGTGTGTTTGTATGGTGTGCTTTGAATGAATGAATGAGAGGAAGTTGTTATTTTGTCAAACCTAAGTCAAACTCAAAGTTTAGAGCTTTTAAAACAAAACCATGAACCTTAGAAATTTCCCTCTTATCTCATTATCTATCTCAATCTTCAGATGACTCGTGGAAACCCCGGAGGAAGCAGCTCAACTCAGGACCCAATGTTGCAGATTTTGCAAATGCTAGTTTCTGACCATGAAGCTAGTAGAGCCGAACGTCAAGCAAACCTAGCCACTCTTCAACAGATAGCTTAGATGGCCCACAATAATCAAGGCCATGGAAACCAAGATCACCATGGATCCAAGCTCAAAAAAATTCAGAATACCAACCCACCTATCTTTAATAAGTCCAAGGACCCCTTAGATGCTGATGACTAGCTGCAAACCATGGAGAACAATCTGGAGGTCGCAGGAGTTGAAGCCAATGAGAAAGTACTGTTTGCCACCCATTATCTGGCAGGAGATGCAAGAGCCTGGTGGAATAGAACCCGTACCATGAATGAAGGTTAGATGATGACTTGGGAGGCATTCAAGATCAAGTTCAGCCGTACCCATGTGCCCCAAGGTTTGGTCACCAGGATGAGGGATGAGTTCAGGGAACTGAAGCAAGGAAGGATGACGGTAGTTGAGTACCGTGAGAAATTTCTGTCGCTAGCTAGATATGCCCCTGATGAGATCAACCCCGAAGCAAATAAGAAGGAAAGGTTCCTAAATGGATTGCATGATGAGATGCAGACTGTGTTAGTCAACATCCGTTTTGGAGACCTAGAAGAGCTAGTAGACTCTTCCATTCAGATGGAAGGGAAGATCAACCAAGCCAATGACAATCACAAGCGCAGGATGATGCACCAGACTGGATCCCACCATACTCAGAAGTATCGGCCCAACCTGTCTGCAGGATATGCCCCAAGAAACAACAGACCCCCTATGTCCCGTCCAAACTATCCCAATCGTAGCCGAGGAAACCTGAAGTCTGGCGGAAACCACAACAACAACCTCGGCAACTCCAATAACTTCAACCGTGCATCACCCCAAGTCCAGCAACAACAACAACAATACTTCCCCAAGGACTAGAAGCAATGTTGTGCCCGTTGCAGGAAAAGACAAGTCCCAGATTACTTCCTTTGAATGTGGAGTCAAGGGTCACTACTCCAATGAGTGCCCCAAGAAGCTTGCAGCAGCCACCAATGTGAATGCACCCGCTCAACAGCAACGCCGTGTTCAGCCTGGAAGGAGATTTTCCCCAGGGAACTCGCTCAACCGCAATGGCCGTATGTTCCACATGAATGCTGAAGAAGCCCGGGAAGTGCCAGATGTTGTGCTGGGTATGTTTTCTGTTAACTCAGTACTTGCAAGAGTGTTGTTTGATTCTGGAGCATCGCACTCGTTTGTTACAGAAGAATTTGCATGCACTAGTAAGATTCAACCAACAAAATTGAAGCATGTTATGATAGTTCAAATACCTGGTCAACCACCAAAGCTAGAAAAATTTGCAAGGCTGTACCTATCAGAATCCATGGAATAGATTTTTATGCCAATCTAATAGTACTTCGAACCAAAGGTTTGGAAGTAGTACTAGGAATGGATTGGATGTCGAAACACAAAGGATTGATCGACTGTGCCAAGAAAGCCATAACCATGACCAGTAGCTCTGGAGTACCAGTAGAGCATGTATCTGAGACCTTGCCCCGTCAATTCAAATGCAACAAGAGTCTAGCCCAACCAACCATAAACCAAGTCAGAGTAGTCTGTGAATACCCCGACGTATTCCCGGATGAATTGCCCGGTATGCCCCCAGATCGGGATATCGAGTTCATCATTGAACTAATTCCTAGAACTGGACCCATAGCTCAGAGACTTTATAGTATAAACCCATCTGAATTAGTGGAGCTGAAGAAGCAACTTGATGCTATGATGGAGAAAGGTCTGATTCAACCAAGCGCATCGCCATGGAGATGACCTATTTTGTTTGTGGATAAGAAAGATGGAGGTAACCGTTTGTGCACGGATTACTGGAAGCTAAATGATGTCACCATCAAGAACAAGTACCCACTACCGAAGATAGAGGATCTATTTGACCAGTTGACTGGTGCCGGAGCGTTTTCTAAGATTGATCTTAGAACTAGTTATCATCAACTCAAGATTTGTGCAACGGATATTCCAAAGACCGCCTTTACCACCAGATATGGATTGTATGAGTATACGGTCATGTCTTTTGGATTAACCAATTCCCCCGCTTATTTTATGAATCTCATGAATAAGATTTTTATGAACTTCCTGGATAAGTTTGTCATTGTTTTTATCGATGATATTCTAATCTATTTCAAGCAGAAGAAGACCATGAGCTACACTTGAGAACCATCCTTGAAACCTTTAGAGAACATCAGTTGTATGCCAAGTTTAGAAAATGTGAGTTCTGGTTGAAGGAAGTAGGATTCCTAGGACATATTGTGTCGGCAGGAGGAGTTGTTGTTGATCCCGCCAAGATCAAAGATGTTGAAGACTGGAAAGCCGCAACCACTCAAACCCAAGTCTGCGCATTTCTCGGATTAGCAAGATATTACCGCAAGTTCATTGAAGGATTTTCGAGCATCGCAAGACCGATGACCCAATTGTTGAAGAAAGATAAGAAGTTCGAATGGACAGATAAATGTGAAGCAAGTTTTCAAGAACTCAAGAAGAGATTGATTTCAGCCCCAATTCTGATTATGCCGGATATCAAGAACTTTTGATGTGTATTGTGATGCATCCAAGATTGGTATCAGATGTGTGTTGATGCAGGAAGGCAAAGTCATAGCATATCTATCCCGATAACTGAAGCAACATGAGCAAAACTACCCTACCCATGACCTAGAACTAGCAGTCGTAGTTTTAGCCTTGAAGACATGGCGTCATTACCTTATGGGTAACCGCTGTGAGATTTATTCGGATCACAAGAGTCTGAAGTATATTTTCACCTAGAAGGAGCTGAATATGAGGCAAAGGAGATGGATAGAGTTAATCAAGGATTGTGACCTTAACATTCACTATCACCCCGGCAAAGCCAATGTGGTAGCGGATGCTCTTAGCAGATTGCCGTGTAGATTAAACACCATGATTAAAGAAGCCCAGCCAAGTTTGCATGAAGAGTTGGAGCAGTTTAGAACGGAGCTGGTTAGCAAAGGATTTTTAGCTAGCATTGAACTTCAACCCACTTTGATCAGTCAGATCAAGGAGGTGCAGAAAGGAAATGCGAGTATCGACGGAATCAAACGTCGTATTGGTACAGGGAAGGTACCCAGATTCACTAAAGACGAAGAAGGAGTTTTGTGGTACAAAGGACGTATCTATGTGCCAGCAGATTCCGAGCTGAAGGAAGTTATCATACAGGAAGCTCATGATACTCTTTATTCTATCCACCCCGGAGGAACAAAGATGTATCAGGATTTGGAGGAGCAATTTTGGTGGCACAAGATGAAGAGAGAAATCGAAAGCTACATAGCCAAGTGTGATATCTGTGAGCGAGTCAAAGTGGAACATCAGAGACCCACATGACTTTTGCAAGCATTGCAGATTCTGGAATTGAAATGGGATTCTGTCGGAATGGATTTCATCACCGGGTTGCCTACTTCTAGTAGGGGAAATGACTCTATTTGGGTCATAGTTGATAGACTGTCCAAGGTAGCCCATTTCTACCTGTCAAGACCACCTACCAGAGTTCGAAGCTAGCAGAGTTGTACATTGCTAGAATCGTTAGTTTGCATGGAACCCCTAAGACCATAGTGTCAGATCGAGGAACCCAGTTTACCTCAAGATTTTGGCAGAAAGTCCAAGAAGGATTAGGAACCAGGCTGAACTTCAGCACAACTTATCACCCGCAGACCAACGGACAAACTGAAAGAGTCAACCAAATCTTAGAAGATATGTTGAGAGATTGTGTTCTAGAATATGGATCAAAATGGGAAGATTGTCTGCCTTTCACAGAATTCTCATACAACAATAGTTATCAAGCCAGTTTGCAAATGGCCCCATTTGAATTTCTGTATGGAAGGAAGTGTCGTACCCCTTTGAATTGGTCGCAAGTAGGAGAGAGTCAGATTTTCGGACCCGACATCCTACGAGAAGCCGAAGAGAAGGTTCACAAAGTCCGTGAACACCTCAAGACCGGGGTTGTTCATCTGCGGTACCAAAGTTGGTAGGCCAGCGCATGGCGGTACCTAAGTTGACTGAAATTACCGTGTTTCGAAAATTTGGGCCGCCAACTACTGAGAGGGGCCATTTCGAGGCAAACTCATCTCACCCCTGCCAAATACAAACATTCTGTTAAACCGCCCCGTGAAGTAGATGGTCGGGACTCACATGTCGGTTATCTGTCCGTGACGCGGGCGCCAACGCGACAACCTCTTAGGCAAATCGAGCAGCTAAGTGGATTGGATGCGTTGACCAATTTCACAAATCCATTCCCAGCTTTCCCGTAGCACCGGCAGTGTCGGAATCCACCCTCCAGGCAGGACGATCCCTTCGGACATTTGACTTCCGGGGCCAAGTTGCTGCGCCCAGTCACTGATACCGAGCTCCAATGGCGCATGCCGTAGCCGCCGTTGTGAGGCTCTAGCCCGCCTCCGCCACCGATGAGCCGAGCAGTTCGGAGGATGGCAGATCCTACTATCAAGGAAGAAGAAGTTCTGCCTACAAGCGGGTGAGCTACCCTTCTCTTTGCTATTTGCACTAATTACAACTGCTAGTTGGCTACTGAACCTCAAATTGTTCATTAGCCGAATGCTGACAAACATATTTTGTCCACAGTTTTCTGTCAAGTGGGATCTGCACGGACCCCCCTTACCTGGTTATTGTAGTCCTCTACAGGTACGACTCCAAGGGCAAGTGGTATGGAAGCCATTGTTTCACGATGGAAGAAGCGCCTGCATAGATCTGCACTATATCTGGTATGGTTGCTGCTCTGCGTAATCATGTTGAAGTATGGCCAAAGCAGACTGCAAAGTTCAGCTTCATGGATGAACGTGGCATCATGGTTCCTATAACGTGTGACAGTCAGCTAATTGGGTTGATGAAAAGGTATGCTTCAGATTGCATGTTTGAGCTGAATTGTGATGTACTGGATGTGGAAGCTGCTGCAACTGGGAGTCACCATTCTATTCTTGGACAGGGTGGTTGCTCGAACCCAATTAGCTCCTGGTAAGCAAAGGTCGCTTGGGGTTCGCATGTTTGTGCTAAATTGTAATTTTTGTTTTATTTACTCTGTAGATATTGGGCAGTTATGCAACAGTCTTATTTCTTTGATAGGAAGCGCCGCACGGTTAGAAACATGACTGCTGGGTCAGTCATTTTGCTGCCCGAAGAAATTAAAAACGAGTGGAAAGATGATGTTGGACACGATTCTGGTGCCCATTGTCCCGGCGATGCAGAGTACGTGAAGCTAAGAAAATTGGCACCGAGGAAGAGGAAGAAGGCAGGAAATGAAGAAGCCAGTGGACGTGAAGGCTTGGCACCCAAGCTGCGGAAGAAGGCTGCTGGCAATGAAGATGCATAGTAATGTGTTGAACTTGAACCTATATATGTAATTCTGTTAAATTCTGGAGCTCTGTGTGTGGCACGTTGCTGGGCGAAACAATCTACCCACGTTCTCTGAGTAAAATGTAGCACGACTTAGGGTTTGGAAACGCCCGAGTCAGTAGTTGAATCCGAAATTGTGATTGTGCCACTGCTATCTGAAAACAAGGATCCACCGGTTCCACGATTGCTGAGGGGCAGGAGGTCTCCAAATACGACGGAATGTAAGTGGCACAGAAATAAATTATTTAAGCTGCCACACGCCACGAAGCAGCAACTTATTTCAGATGCTGCACAACGACGTGGGAACATAAAAAGCAATGTTCTCGCCGATAATGCCCAGATGAGGAGGAAATGGGTACCACTTTCTGGCCTAATCTTGAGCCCGTCTATCTCACCGCCTCTCTGCTCCTGCATCCCCTGCATCTGGCGAAGCTCCCGGATCTCCAGTAACCGGGTGTACGTGTTTCCACTTTATAAATTGTGGTTGTGCTATTTGCATGCGACCAAATCCACGTAGATTATGTTTAAACAAACCACCAATGTCAGAATACACTAGTAGAAAAGGGGTCTTTGGTCCACGGTCACGTTCCTAATCCAGGACAGAGATCTAAATCGAGGCAGAAATTGATCTAAATCACAAATTCTTCCACAAATTAATCGAGACAGAGATCTAAATCGAGGCATTTCATTAATTAAACCACAAATTCTTCTAAACAAAGGTGTGATTTCACATCCTACATTAATTCAACCACTAGTCAACAATTTCACTTCCGCTGCCGCTGTCCTCCGAGCCGCCGGCTTCCTCATCTTCGTCAGACAGAACCTCCACGATTTCCGCATTGTACGCGAGACGGAGCACCTCTCCGTGGCGAGCGGCGGCGATGACGGTGAACTTGGTCCATCCAGGGACGGACCAGAACCTCTCCCGCCCTTCTCGGTTGCGAAGATCCCGGTGCACCACGCGCCCGTAAACGATGCGGTTTCCAATCTTGGCCTTCTGCTCCTTCTTGAACAGCGTCGGCCAGTACGGGCTGGCCGCCGCGTACCGGGGCAGCGCCCTCTTCCACGCGGGCATCTGGCGGCGACGTGCCGTGATTTCACTCTCCATCATGGATCCACCGAGGACGAGGAGCGGAGCCACCGGCACCTCCGCATAGCTGATGCGCCATCCGTGGGGCACCGTCGTGGCTGGCGGCACGAGGATGTCGAAGTGCGCGAACATCACCGCCTCGTAGAAGTTCAGCGAGGGCCTCTCCATGGCGGCGCGGTGGAGATTGGAGAGGGAGTGAGGGGGTGGACAGCACAGTGGAGATTGGAGAGGGCGAGGGGATGGGCGACGAAGCGACGAGCTGTGGCACCTCCTATTTGTACACGAGGACGACGAAGCGACGGGCGGAATATCCAAGGGGCGTTGGTCAGACAAAAGGAAGTAATGCAGGGTTAAGACAGATTAACGGGCGACCAATTTTTTTACTCCCAGGACTCCAGGGCCAATAGTTTAGACCGCTAGGTCAACAAGTACAACTATTACAACTTAAAAAAGGCACGGAGCTTAAGCTAAATAGAACTAGTTATCACACATCTCCTTGATCTTCCTAATCTTAGCCCTATGCGCATCTTCCTGCGAGAGCAAGGATCGAATCATCTGCTCCTTCCTTTTAGCATCTTCCTTGCACAGCTTCAATTGTTTCTCTGCATCTTTCCTCATGCACTTGTCAATACTCGTAGTTGTGAACTACAGGACTTTGGTCTGGTGAAGATCCTTCCTTGCTTGAGTCAGTTCTTGCTCTGCTTTAGCCTTCAGGGCCAACGCCGCGTCCCTCTCCTTCTCGACTTTGCTAACCTTGTCTTCCACCCCCATGAGATCTCGCTTATGCTTGGTCGTGTCAACTGGTTCCCATAGCTTCATCTCAACACTGTCAAGAAGTGAGCTGAATGCGGATTCTTTGAACTCAACAATCATTTCCCATAGTTTGTCCAGCGTTTTCTGCATCGATTTGGGCCACTCTGGATCTACCCATTTGACAACACCGCAACTTCCGCCTCGCATCATTGCATGATGTCCTTGACACTGTAGAAACCTCATGCCTGCATTTCGTCCTTCAAACGCTACAAATTTAGCGGGCACATATCCATGTTTACATAGCAGAGGACTGTCTTCATCCGCTAAACCGTGATAGTCGGCGTCATACATCGTCTGGTTGGCCTAACACATCATACGCGCATGAGTAAACGGAGTAGATCTGGCTCAAAAAATAGATAACTGGCCAGGGATGATAGAGATAGAGATGAGACGACTCACATTGAAATCACCGTCCCTGTCATCACGACGCATTTCCTCGCCGTCTCCCCTTGAACCCATGGCGAGAGGGGAGGGGGTGGCTGCCGGAGAGGGGATTGGGATGGAGGCGCCATCGGCTTGCGGCTACGGCGGGATGGGAGTGAAGTGGGGAATGTGGCTTCGAGGGGAAGGAAGAGACGTACGGGGAGGAAGAGAATTAATGGGGACATGACACTGGGATATGGCCTGCTCAACTCGTGAGTCGTGACAATCGCAATAGGGGAGCCCTCGGTGTTGCCAGTTTGTCCAGAGCAAGCGTGGCCAATCATGCCGTAGAACAGACTACTCGCGGATCAATCTCACTAAAACCATCCCAATCGTCCAAGCGCCCCGATTGAACGGTATGTAACATTCATCAAGCAGAACAACTGTGTTAGGGCGTGCCTTCTAGAAGACTCGGTATAACGCTAAGGTTAGGGCTCTCCTAAGGTTAATTAGTATCCATATGCGGTTTATGAAAAGAACATGCATCCAATGACACCAGTGGATCTAGCTGTGGTCTATGAGAAGAACACACATGCAATGACACCGGTGGATCCTTACGTGGTTTGTGAGAATAACACCCATGCAATGACACTGGTGGATCCATGTGTGGTTCATGGGAAGAACACACATGCAATGACACTGGTGGATCCATGTGTGGTTCATGGGAAGAACACACATGCAATGACTCTAGCTGTGGTTCATGAAAAGAGCAGACATGCAATGACACTGGTGGATCCATGTGTGGTTCATGGGAAGAACACACATGCAATGACACTGGTGGATCCATGTGTGGTCTGTGGGAAGAACACACATCCACAGACACTGGTGATATGTGGTTTGTGAGAAGAACACACATGCAATGACTCTAACTGTGGTTAATGAGAAGATCAGACATGCAATGACACCGGTGGATCCATGTGTGGTTAATGAGAAGAACGCACATGCAATGACACTGGGTGTGGTTCATGATATGGTTTGTGAGAAGAACACACATGCAATGACTCTAGTTGTGGTTCATAAAAAGAGCAGATAAGCGATGACCCTAACTGTGGTTCATGAAAAGAGCAGACATGCGATGCCACCGGTGGATCCATGTGTGGTCTATGAGAGGAACACACATGCAATTACACCGGTGGATCCTTACGTGGTTTGTGAGAATAACACACATGCAATGACACTGGTGGATCCATGTGTGGTTCATGGGAAGAACACACATGCAATGACACTGGTGGATCCATGTGTGGTCTGTGGGAAGAACACACATGCAATGACACTGGTGATATGTAGTTTGTGAGAATAACACACATGCAATGACTCTAGTTGTGGTTCATGAAAAGATCAGACATGCAATGACACTGGTGGATCCATGTGTGGTCTATGAGAGGAACACACATGCAATGACACCGGTGGATCCATGTGTGGTTCATGGGAAGAACACACATGCAATGACACCGGTGGATCCATGTGTGGTTTGTGGGAAGAACACACATGCAATGACACTGGTGATATGTGGTCTGTGAGAAGAACACACATGCAATGACTCTAGCTGTGGTTCATGAAAAGAGTAGACATGCAATGACACCGGTGGATCCATGTGTGGTTAATGAGAAGAACACACATGCAATGCCACTGGGTGTGGTTCATGATATGGTTTGTGGGAAGAACAGACATGCAATGACTCTAGTTGTGGTTCATGAAAAGAGCAGACATGCGATGACTCTAACTGTGGTTCATGAAAAGAGTAGACATGTGATGCCACCGATGGATCCATCTGTGGTCTATGAGAGGAACACACATGCAATGACACCGGTGGATCCTTACGTGGTTTGTGAGAATAACACACATGCAATGACACTGGTGGATCCATGTGTGGTTCATGGAAAGAACACACATGCAATGACACTGGTGATATGTTGTTTGTGAGAAGAACACACATGCAATGACTCTAGCTGTGGTTCATGAAAAGAGCAGACATGCAATGACACTGGTGGATCCATGTGTGGTTCATGGGAAGAACACACATTGAATGACACGGGTGGATCCATGTGTGGTCTATGGGAAGAACACACATGCAATGAAACTGGTGATATGTGATTTGTGAGAAGAACACACATGCAATGACTCTAACTGTGGTTAATGAGAAGAGCAGACATGCAATGACACCGGTGGATCCATGTGTGGTTAATGAGAAGAACACACATGCAATGACACTGGGTGTGGTTCATGATATGGTTTGTGAGAAGAACACACATGCAATGACTCTAGTTGTGGTTCATGAAAAGAGGAGACAAGCGATGACTCTAACTGTGTTTCATGAAAAGAGCAGACATGCGATGCCACCGGTGGATCCATGTGTGGTCTATGAGAGGAACACACATGCAATTACACCGGTGGATCCTTACGTTGTTTGTGAGAATAACACACATGCAATGACACTGGTGGATCCATGTGTGGTTCATGGGAAGAACACACATGCAATGACACTGGTGGATCCATGTGTGGTCTGTGGGAAGAACACACATGCAATGACACTAGTGATATGTGGTTTGTGAGAATAACACACATGCAATGACTCTAGCTGTGGTTCATGAAAAGAGCAGACATGCAATGACACCGGTGGATCCATGTGTGGTCTATGAGAGGAACACACATGCAATGACACCGGTGGATCCTTACATAGTTTGTGAGAATAACACACATGCAATGACATTGGTGGATCCATGTGTGGTTCATGGAAAGAACACACATGCAATGACACTGGTCATATGTTGTTTGTGAGAAGAACACACATGCAATGACTGTAGCTGTGGTTAATGAAAAGAGCAGACATGCAATGACATCGGTGGATCCATGTGTGGTTAATGAGAAGAACACACATGCAATGACACTAGGTGTGGTCCGTGATATGGTTTGTGAGAAGAACACACATGCAATGACTCTAGCTGTGGTTCATGAAAATAGTAGACATACAATGACACTGGTGGATCCATGTGTGGTTCATGGGAAGAACACACATGCAATGACACTGGTGGATCCATGTGTGGTCTGTGGGAGGAACACACATGCAATGACACTAGTGATATGTGGTTTGTGAGAAGAACACACATGCAATGACTCTAACTGTGGTTTATGAGAAGAGCAGACATGCAATGACACCGGTGGATCCATGTGTGGTTAATGAGAAGAACACACATGCAATGACACTGGGTGTGGTTCATGATATGGTTTGTGGGAACTACACACATACAATGACTCTAGCTGTGGTTCAAGAAAAGAGCGGACATGTGATGACTCTAACTGTGGTTCATGAAAAGAGCAGACATACGATGCCACCGGTGGATCCATGTGTGGTTTATGAGAGGAACACACGTGCAATTACACCGGTGGATCCTTACGTGGTACATGGGAATAACACACATGCAATGACACTGGTGGATCCATGTGTGGTTCATGGGAAGAACACACATGCAATGACACTGGTGAATCCATGTGTGGTCTGTGGGAAGAACACACATGCAATGACTCTGGTAATATGTGGTTTGTGAAAAGAACAGACATGCAATGACTCTAGCTGTGGTTAATGAAAAGAGCAGACATGCAATGACACCGGTGGATCCATGTGTGGTTAATGAGAAGAACACACATGCAATAACACTGGGTGTGGTTCATGATATGGTTTGTGGGAAGAACACACATGCAATGACTCTAGCCGTGGTTCATGAAAAGAGCAGACATGCGATGACACCGGTGGATCCATGTGTGGTCTATGAGAGGAACACACATGCAATGACACCGGTGGATCCTTACGTGGTTTGTGAGAATAACACACATGCAATGACACTTCTGGATCTATATGTGGTCTGTGAAAAGAACACACATGCAATGACACTAGTGGATCCATGTGTGGTTCATGGGAAGAACACACATGCAATGACACTGTTGGATCCATGTGTGGTCTGTGGGAAGAACGCACATGCAATGACACTGGTGATATGTGGTTTGTGAGAAGAACACACAACCAATGAACTCTAGTGGATCCTTACGTGGTTTATGAGAAGAACACGCATCCAATGAACTCTAGTGGATCTATCTTGGTATAATTTGATGTATGCCATGATGTATTTCATTGTACAAGACACTCACTTTCCATTTTTATACTACTCAGTATCGCCCTTGGTTTTATGTGGTACTACTCAGTTTTGCCCCCTCTCTCTATCTTTCGTAGAAGCACAAACCTGTGCTCACCCTGTCTGCTACTCCATGATTGTTATCACAGTTGTCACGCGGATCTTGCACACCAACCGTTGATTTTGTGCGATCCAACGGTGATCATTGCACACGTCGTGCCCTTCACAGTACAACGTGAGACAGCATAGACGTCTTCCTCAGCGAGACTTCTACAAGAAGGAACACGATGTCGTCCATGGAAAAAGTCATTGAGCGGTCATGTCATGTTTAATCAAGTCTGAAAAGCCTACTACTGCTACTACTACGCCACAACGCATGCGTCAACGAGTGCACGGTCGTCGATGGACAGCTGCAATTTATTGCCACTTGATTTTAATAAGACATATCCCATTTTTTACGTAGCGACTCTCAATCGCCAATTTTAGGGCCATGTCAAACTTCGTACATAGAAATTGTGTGTGCGCCCTTTGCATGCGGCTCAATACAGAACTGCCATGCATGGCCCGGGAAAAAACGTGACATACCGTGCGCATGTCGTGGTGCACGGTGCAGTCGACTGCGCGGCGCGTTGCACGGTGGTGCAACGAAACGTGCCTTGCTTCTATCCACCTTAACTATAGAGCCCCTCTCCGCACACCCACTCCCACTCTCGCTCACTGTCCCCACGCAACCCTCTCCACTGTCCCACTAGCATCCGCAAACTCCCGAGAATACCCCGTCCGTGCCGACGATGGCCGAGGAGGATAAGGTGGCCATCGTCGCCTCCGTGGCCGCCGACGAGGAGGCCCCCGTCTCCTCGCTGGTCCCCCTCGATGCATTGAAAGCAGCCGCTGTCCATGTCCAGGCCCCAGTCGAGGCATCGATGGCAGCCGTCGTTCCCGTCCAGGCCCCCATCCCCGCTACCGATGGAGCCGCCAAAGAGGAGCCCCCCCGCCAACGAGGAGGCCCCTGCCGGTCACAAGAAGATCACGCACTTCTTGGGAACCTACGATCCAGATAAGTACATCGCTCTGCTGAACCCCTACGACACCGGCATCGATGACCTATGGTCGGAGGTAACTAGGGTTTGCTCCCCTCCCCTGGTTCTTCTACCGTTTATTAGAAATAATGGGCTAATCTATTTAAAATTTAGCTGGTATTATCATGTTTAATATTCTGGAATTAATCATGGAAATTGTGCCTAATTATCCAACACCGTTCCCATTGTTGGATGCTAGATCTTGGTTTATTAGGATTCGCTTGTTCGCATTTCGATTGCTCGATCTTCTTACACCATCTACTCCCCCATTTTTCCTTTCTTCCAATAGGTTTCCAGTAGCGACGTCTGCAGCGATGACGAGTCCATTCACACCAAGGCTCGTCAAGTGTTGAGGAGGCTGCGGGCCGGCAAGTACGACGGCTTCCTCAGGGGACCCTACTATAGCTACCCCTTCCGCAAGGGGGCGCCTACTGCTTGACGAGTCGCGCCAGCAGTGGCACCGAATTGAACACCTTACCAAAGCATGCAGAGGCCACGGGCTCTGGCATCCACAAAAGCGGCAAGTGCGAGACCGTGAACATCAACGCCTACATCGTTGAACACCGGGCCCTCTGCATTCACCTCCGAAACCTCTAGCGGGTGGCCATCAAAGAGGGTCGCATGCCTCCAATCAGGCCCAAGGCCCCCAAGTCCAAGAATCTAGGCAACAAGAAGTGGAGGAAGCGCTGGAGGGAGGAGGCGGAGGCGCGGGCGCTTGCAGGATGTGCCTGCAGCTGCGGCGGCTGCTGCTGCTAAGCAGCTTCTTTCTAGCTATATCCTATTTCTGGCTGAATGCATCGAACCTCGTTAAGCAACCTACTTTCTATCGCTATATCCTATTTAGCTGCGCACAGCTATATCTACATTTGTTTTGTTTTCTGAATGAATGTATTCTTCCTGGTGTGATTTGCTGCTCTAGATTTGCTACCTGATCGGAGGCAAAAAGAGGTCCAAAAGGGAACGAAATATCGAACTGAGAATCTTCTCTAGATTTGCTACCAATTTGGGCAAAATGAAACATATATGTTTAGTGAGAGAGAAAAAGGGCACTCTTTCAAACTGCCAGTTAAGAAGCTACCATCTTGACAAGCTACAAGACACATACATAAACATAACACAACGAGGGTTAAATTTATTTTACTAGTATCACTTGAGGCGCTAGACATCTTGGCAAGCTAACTGAGTTCCACAGAACAGAAACATAACACTGACAAGTAAAATTTAATTCACTCCTCATCAGACCACTTGAGGCGCTTGCCATCGTTCCTAGGTGACGAACTGCGACCATTCTAGGTACTCCACATCTCACGAACTGCTTTGTCCCACCTGGCATCTACTTGGCTTCCCTATCTTTAGCGTCATGCGGCACAATTAGCGGTGCATCACAGGCCTGATTATTGCCGCTAGAAGATGCTGCCTCTCGGTTTGCCGCTTCAGCTACAGACTCTCTGTCAGCTGCTTCTTCAGTTGCAAGCTCTCTTTCAGCTGCTTCTGCAGCCTCACTATCAGCTGCTTCAGATGCAGCCAATTTCTTTCCATATTCAACTTCAAACTCAGCTATTCTGCATGTTCTACAAAGGGCTCCCCTAAGCTCGTCTTCCCTCTTGCAAATAGGGCAAAACACGAGGTAACGTAGAAAAAAATGGATCTTCTTGTACAGCTGGTAGGTCATGTAAGCATCTATGGCTGCATACTTCAGGTTTATATCAGACAACGGCCACTCATCCCAGAAATCGTTCCTATCCGTAGGGAAATCTTCCTTCATTTTGTCGTACGACTCATTGAGGATTCTAGTTGCGAGTGATGCCATTCCATCCTTCCTCGAGCCCCCTAGGATCTTAACCAGACTCTGAATATCGATCCACTTGTGCGCAGGAATTATAATTTCCTCTTGATACAATTTTGAAAAATCAGTTCTTTTATCGACAGTGCAGAAAACAATTCCCTTTTCTACAAGGAACTGGCGCAGCGCCAGACATTTCCTGTCAGTCCTGAAAGTATGTAGTTTGTCATCACCAAAATTTGTAACTACAAATATTTTGTCAATGCAAGATCATCAACTCAATATAATTTTGAAAAGTTTAGTAAATGCAAGATCAAGACTCTCAACATTGTATTTTCATAATTTATTCAGTTTTGCTATTTCTCAGTCGACTGAACGAGTTGCACATTTCTTTTAACTACGGTTGCACTTTTCTTAGGTGATTGAGACTAAAGAAAATCTCAGTCGATTGAGAGATAGGCAAACCCTAATTCATTTGGTCCTAAATAAAATCTAGTAGTTGCAAGATGAGCAAGTGGATAAAGAACAAGAGGAGAAAACCCTAAAAGCGGTTAGCTACAGAGAGCAGATCTACAAACTGGGAGAGGTGGTAGACGAGGACGTGTTTCCGCATGGCCAGTTGAACGACGGCGACTTCACTCCCTTCATATGGGTGCTCCGGGGTGTACTCGAGGTCCAATCCCACAAACTTGTCCTCGTCTATCCCAAGCCAACCCTCGTACATCCTCAGGACACGCACCACTTTCTCCTCCTTGTTGGTGTAGACAACGTCTATCTTCTTGTTGTCATGGGTAGTGAAGCTTGTCTCTAGAGTGCATAGATCTTCCATGGCGGCAAGGAGAAGACGGGAAGAAGATAGTAGATGACAGGAAGAAGAAGAGTGGTTTCTGCGAGGCAGGGGAACGGTGGAACCGTCAATGCGCTTTTATGGTAGGGGTTAACGATTGGGACGGAAGTCCAAGGAGAGACGCATGGCGGTGGCCGTTCCAGCTTCTGAGTAAACAAAAAATAATTATAACGCCGATACATGGGCCTGTTTTGTCACGTCAATACACTGGGTAGGGGGTGTTGTCCTATCCACTGTGCCAACGCTGCAAGCCTAGATGACAGCCACCCTGCCTAAGCGACGGGAGCGACATACCGGCGAGAACTGATAGGGGGCCAACTTGACGCCCGTTAGCATGATTTTTTGTATTGAAACATAAAGTTGAATTCGTGCCAAAAAAGACCCTCTGAGTATTTGGCACACCAACTGTAGTCATCCCGGCTGATTTCAGGGAACTTGGGTACCGCGTTGCCTGTACATCCCAACTTTCGGGTCGCAAAATGATATTCTCCTCAAGACCGCCCAATCCAGACAAAAGAGTTATGCTAACAAGAGACGTCGAGACCTGACCTTTGATATATTGCAAATGTATCTATAATTTTCGATGTTCCATGCTTGGTTTTATCTACTTTCTTGTGTTTTTCCACACTTTGGAGTACTTTTCATATGATTTCTTGGACTAACCTATTAACAAGAGCCACAGTGCCACTTGCCTGTTTTCTACTGTTTTTGGTTCTAGAAAGTCAAAAAATTAATATTCTCGGAATTGGACAGGACAAAAGCCAATATGCCTATTTTTCCCAGAAACACACGGATCCAGAATATGAGACGGAGGAGGGCCAGGGCCTGGCCACACCATATGGTGGCACGGGTGACCCCTGGCCGCGCCACCAGGTGGTGTGGGCCCCTCGGCCGCCCACCGACCTTGCCTCTTCGCGTATAAGAAGCCTCCTGATGCATAAACCCTAAATCATCAATCAGAAATCCATGAAAAGTTCCGTTGCGCTGCTACCACCGAAGGGGAGATTCGGGGGACAGAAAGTCTCTATTTCGGCAACCTGCCGGGACAGGGAAGTGCCCCCGGAGCCATCTCCATCGATCTTCACCGCCATCTCCATCACCATTGCTGATTCCCATGATGAGGAGGGAGTAGTTCTCTCTCGAGGCTAAGGGTTCTACCGGTAGCTATGTGTTCATATCTCTCTCTCTATGCATGATCATATTGTGATCATGAGCTTTCTAATCAAGTAGATCTACCTTGATACTCAAGTGCTTTAATAGATCTCTGCTCTCCCCATGTGTGTGAAAGTGACAGCGTGCACACCATGGTGGCACTTAGGCTAGAGATTACAAATACTTGTTATGAGTTATATTTGGAGTTGGATGTCTTTATGAAATTGTGGTGTTTGTTGGAACCATCTAGTGCTCAAGGTGATAGTGTGGGGTTATCTAGATGGGAAAGGCTTACTTTGAGGTGTGCTGTTATAACCCTACCATTGATTAGAGTGTCCAACCGGAGATTAGTTAAGAGTAGTATCATAAAGACATGATATTTATATGAGAGTGTTCACTAGTGAAAGTATGATCCCTAGGCCTTGTTTCTAAGCATTGATACACCGTTTGCAACTAGATCTGTTACATGTTTGCTTGCTGCCATCTTTATTTCAGTTTGCCTTTAGTATCTTCCACGACATCAAACTATTTTCTATCACCGTTGTCTTATATCTATACCACTTGTATTTCACTATCTCTTTGCCGAACTAGTGCACCTATACACCTGACAAGTGTATTGGGTGTGTTGGGGATACAAGAGACTTCTTGTATCTTGATTGCAGGGTTGCTTGAGAGGGGATACCTTTGACCACTTCCTCCCTGAGTTCGATAAACATTGGGTGATCCACTTAAGGGAAAACTTGCTGCTGTTCTACAAACCTCTGCACTTGGAGGCCCAACAACTGTCTACAAGAACAGAAGTGCGTAGACATCAACCTTCAATGTCGGAGATTTCGTGTATCTCAAAGTATCACCCTTGAAGGGAATGCAACGTTTTCAACTGAAAGGGAAGTTAACTCCCAGATATATTAGACCCTTTAAGATTTTGAATCGCCGAGGAGAAGTATCATACCAACTGGAACTGCCAGAGGAGATGTCATCCATACATGATGTGTTTCATATCTCGTTACTTCGCAAATGCTTAGAAGTTCTAGAGAAGACCGAAGTGTTCAAGAACATCGATTACCGAGCCATAGATATCAACAAGGATCTGACGTATCGTGAAGTACCCATTCGTATTTTGGAAGAAGCCTTCAGAACCACCAGGACCTGGAGTATCAAGTTTCTTAAGATCCAGTGGAGCAACCATACCTAAGAAGAAGCTACTTGGGAGTGAGAAGATTACATTAGGACTGAGTTTCCAAATCTCTTTAGTTCCTAGTTTTTCTTAAATCTTGGGATGAGATTTTGTTTAAGGAGGGAAGGTTTGTAACACCCCAAAAATACTAATCAAGATTATAAAGTTCTAATCACCCAAGTTTAGGGTTAACAAAAACTCTTATTACAAAATTGAATATGAATGCATGTGTGATTTGCATTAGTATAGGATTGAGTGAAATTGCCATGTTTGATTGCTACAAATGATGAGAAATGGTTTAAGATGAATGCTACATCATCTAGGCCAATTACAAACAAAATCAAAAGAAAAAGAAATCAAATATGAATTAAATAAGCTAATGGTCATTTTGACCAAAGTTAACCACTAGGCCACTTTGAGTGTTCCTAGAAAAGAATTTCTAACACAAAAAATTCCATTTATTTTCACCCCTTGCTAGACCAAGTAAAAATTAATACAAGCAAACTTTAGAAACTCACAAAAGCTATTTCGAAATCAATTTAAAGGACAGTTCAAATTTGAATCAAGTTCATATGGTAAGATCACCATTTTGCAAAAACCACCCAAATCAATTCCCCTTGGCAAACCCTAGCAACCATAGACACTCAAGCATAAGATCAAAACACTGACCAAAATTCATTCAAAAATTTCAAACTTAATTTCTTTCGGCCATTTAACCAAACACTTGGCAGACACTAATTAAACCTGGCCTAACTTCACTGTTTGGAGCATTGATCACTTGATCAAATGCCCCCATTGCACTCCTCCTGTCTCCCCAGCACCTAGAAGCACCACACATGCAACCCCTCTTTACCACTGCACCAGTGCACCGCCGCCTGAAGCCACACTCACCGTCCGACCATGGACAGAGTGCCACGGACCACGCCGCCCTCTCCCACGACGACCACCAAACAGGCGACCGTCCACCGCCACCCCCTGTCTAGCACTTGACCACAGCCAGGCCCTGGACCACCACAGCAATGCTGCGCCCAGTGTCTCTGCGCCGTGCCAAGAGCGCGCTAGAGTGCCACAGCCGACCAGCTCGCATGCGCCGCACCTCGCCCTGACCTTGCGTGCACCCACTCGCCTTGCCCCAGCTAGCTCCCAGACACCCCCGTTCGCCGCCGCGCGACCAGTAGCCCCCGTGCGCCGTCTCGAACACCACCGGTTCCACGCAGAGCGTCGCACGTGCCCAACCGTTCCAGACCGCCCCGTGCCACACCATTATGCCCGTGATGACCGCCAGGGAGCACTGCGTCGCCCCCTACCTATAGCCACGCCGATAGCACACTGTACCACCCTCGCCGGAGACCATGTCATTCGCCCCCATCGCCGACCCTAGATGGAGCCCTGGTGAGCCTCACACGACCCCCACCACCGCGTTAGGGTTCAGACCTCGCCGGAGCTGTTCGTCGTTGACAATGAACCTCAGTAGTTGGATCGCTTTCTAATCGTAGGGCCTAGATTGCACGATACCTTTTCGGTTAGTTTGAGTCGCTGACTAGTGGGACACTCCTGTCAGTATCCCGTTGCGCCGCGCTGTGCAGATTGGGCCGACCCAGTTAGTTTCCCGCTGTAACACCCCGGTAAAACCACTACTAGAAAATTGCTTGCTATTTCTGTTTTGTGCATCATCATGACCGCATGCTCATGTCATCATGCCACATTGCATTTGAGCATCGTCATCATCATGCATATGTTTGTCCAAAACTATTTTCTAAAAGTCTATCTTTGTTTTCTAAATATCCGTAGTCTTTATTTCAAATCAAAATCCCGATCTATTTCAGATCTTTGGTTTGTCTAAAAACTATTTGCAAACATCATTTAAAAATAAAATAAATAAAAATGTTTTATCCGGGGAGGCACTCCAGTCGGTCAGGCCAGAGGCCCAACTGGCCAAACCGCCTACCACCCGACCCAAAAGAAACCCTAATACCTACCTGCCCCAAACCGTAGTTAACCAACACCCTACCCCGATGCCAGCCACACCCGGCCACATCGACACCACCCCAGCTGTCGCCACCACCCCAGCTGCGTGCGAACACACAAACACACACACACACACATCGACACGCTTCGTACGCGTCATGCGACGCCAGCGAAACCCATCTCACGTCGCTCCCTAGCCCCACCTACCCCTGCTCGAACCAGTCCCCATCGCCTAGCCTCGATCCCCACCCCGCGCGGTCAACCACCGCTAGGCCCGATCCCTAGATCCCGCAGCCCGGCCCTACCTCCTCGCTTCCTCGCGTCGCCGCCCGCCCCTATGGTCCGCGAGCATGTAGTCACCACCAAGCCGCCTAACCCTGCTCCTCCCCGCATCGCCCTCATCCTCGCCCGTAACCCTCGCTGACCACCGTCGACCCTGTCGCAGATCCTCCCTGCGCGAGCGCAGCCGCGACGCCCAGCTTCCGCCCTGGCCGCCCTCGTCGCGCGAGGCCGCCTCTGCTCGACCCTGCGCCGCCGGCTCACTAGGAGCTCTCCCGACGGCAACCACGTGGTCCCGCTTTCACCGGCAACCGCCACCTCCTCCACCTCCCCGCAGGCTCCCTCCTCTCTTCCCCGAGGCTGCTCCACCTACACCCCGTCCTCTGCTCGCCGCCACGCGCGGGAACCCCAAGCTCGGGCTGCCACCGCTGGCCCCCTCTCCGTCGCCGGCGAGCGCCTTTTCACCTGCGAGCTCCTACATCTGTTGCCGTCGCCTCGCTCTGCTTCCGCAGACGCCACCGATGGGCGCCCTTCCGCTGGCCTCTTGCCACCCATCGTCGCCGCCACCGCGGGCCCTGGCAGCTCTGGCCGCCCTATGCTCTGTGTGTGCACGCTTGGTGCTGACGAGTCCATGTTGCTCTTGTTGCGCACCAGTCTAGGTGCTATAATTTTTCGGTGCCATGTTGTTCTTGTCCATGCCCTCTAGATCCTCTTCATCCTAGGGATGGCTCCGTATCCATCAAGAATTCCACGTGGTTCCCAAAATACAAACGTGCCTTCGCCACGATCTTCTGCTGACCAAGGAGAAAACCGGACCAAACATGGTGTCCCCCAAGACTACCTGTACCCAAGGGGTTTCGAGAAGACACGCAAGATCTGCTACACGGATTGCGAAGACCTCGACACCCAAAACCAAGATCTCCGTCTGCCTGCGTGAATAGTGAAACGCCAAGATCTTCGGCTCAGACTCGAAGAACCCGATCCCGAGGATCCGAAGACCGAACCCGAACCCCGTCAAACCCCAAGACCATTGGTGTCAAACCCTAATGTGATCCCTTATCCGAGACCTCTATTTTTATACTATATGATATCTATCTTGTTGCATATAATTATTCATGCTTGCATACATGTTTGGTGGTTTGGGGGCATTATGCCGATTCAATCATAATTAAATATGGAGACTATATGCGGGCTTTTCTAGTCTTATATTGGCTCCATTTAAATTTGCGTAGCGAACCGATGCCATGTTTTGCCTTGTTAATACAACATTTAAATTGCGGGGTATCTAAATAACTTGAACCATTAATTAATTGTCGGGACCCCGGTTCCGCTAAATATTGCCCAATTGCATCGCATATTTGCCATGTCATGCATCATACATGCATCATGCCCGATCTTCTATTGTAGTATTAAATAGTGTATCCGGTATTTCTTCTAGTGCTTTGCTTCTTCACGGATTAGGCCGTTGAGTGGATGCGAGTGTCGACCTGATCTCCAGATGAATCTTCGACTATGTTCCCCAAGCGAGCATTCTCCCCCTTTCTACCTATTTTTCCTTTATAGTCTTTACTCCCTCCTATTGATCTATTGCTATCCATGTTGCGTTGCTATAGTTTTTGTACCATTCATATCCCCTACAGCCTATATTGCCTTGGACACATCCTATTGCCTATTGATTGATAGTCAGTCGGCCTTGCGAGTCGTAGTCGCTTGCTCAGGTGTTGCTTTGCGTCGTTGTCGTTCCACCGTTGATGGAAGATTGGCACATGCTTAATGGTGGAGATGATCATAACTTTCATTTCAACTGATAATTAAAATGCTGGGAATAGATATAACTAATGCAGAGGCACCGGTGGGCAGTAGCTAATATTTGGTTCTTCCACGCTCACTTGTGTCCCATAGGCCTCGAGTACTTGATACCTGTTCCTTGACTATTCACACTATCCACATTCCGGAGACTCTATGAATCCCCCTTTGCCTGAGCTTGATTCACACTTTATTTCTTGGGGCCACAAACTAGTTTGGGGCTTTATTACTATCCTGTACTTATGCCATGCTTTACTTCTTTATTTACGATTGTGCGTGGAGCACCTGTACTGTTTTGGATCGTGACACGTTTTTGCTGTATCGACAAGCCCAGTCACACTTTCGGGTTCCCAGTCGTTTACCACCGTCTACACAAACCCTGGGTCTGTCTCGGAGCTGGCCAACTTCGTTGCGGGTAGCTTAGTGGGGTGGCCCCCTAAAATGATTTATGAATCCTGTGAATGCTTTGTCGTGAGGCCTCGTTGCTTTTTATTTGGTTCTTCCCGAGGTTGATCGTGTGTGTGTTGCTATTTGTGCACCCCTGCAGGGTAAATCTTTCTGAAAGCCGTGTCCGTGGTTATGTATGACTTGGAGCACAGTATCTCGATCATAGACAACTATAACTAAAGTAGTGCTATAAATTTGACTTTGACATGTCTAGTAATCAGATTCACTACAACAGAATGAGTAAATAAAAGTGCCAACAACTGCTGGTTTTGGGAGGCCTCATGCTAATTGTCTCTGACTAGTAAGTATTGCAACTACAACGGAATGGTTAACTAAAACTGGCCGCTACTTATGCTATCATGATGACTCATGCTATCTATATCTGACTAGTAAGTGCTGCAACTATAATGGAATGAATAAAACTGCCAATTGTGTGAGTTCCTCGGTTTGACTTTCTCGTTTGGTCTCGAGGGGGAATACCAGGATGGGTATGATTGGTGTTAGTATAAGGTTGGTTCCGAATAGGTCTTTCTTATCTCTCTCTAATAGCCGACAGTTTATCGAGTCTCTATAGGTTGTTTAGTGCATGTTTCGTTGCCGCTTCAGTCCACCATACCTATGTAGGCGAGAGCCGCCAAATTCTAGCCTCACCGTGTACTGGCCTCAGTACTGACCACTCTCTTTTTCCTTTGCCCTTTGTTGGCACCCCTTTTGTTTTAGCAGGTATAAGTTCGACATCGTTAGCAGGGTTACCCTTCCGGCTTGGCCTGGGCAGGGTTATGGACGCCATTGGTTATTCTTCTGGGCTCTTAGCCCAATTTGCTTCTTATCCGTACTCGGATGTTGTATCGTTTTCAAGGTGAATTGGATATTTGTACTGTATATCTATATTCTTGACTCAATGAGTCGTTGTTGTATATATATGTGTTGTGGGTTCCATCATGAACTATTGTGTAATGGTATTACTTCGTTTTCCACCCGCACGCAAGTGCTTGGTGGGCGTCCTTGAATCGTTTCTATGCGGGTTTGGCGGGAAGCGCTAAAACTTGCATAGGGCCGATTCGAGGGTGTTACAAAGTGGTATCAGAGCTCAGCAGTTGCGATACCCGACTGGTCTAGCCAGTAGGATAACCTAGCTAACATCCGATGTAGAGTGTCAAAACTATTTTGGAAAAATCGGTTGGATAGATCTGATTAGGTCTATTTTTACTCCTTACCCCTATGCTATTCTCCTCTTACCTCTGCGTGTTTTGAATCTGCTCTCTCATCCTTTCTTCGAGTCCAGGATTTCTCATGGTTGGGTTTCCGTTGTACCTTCAGGGTTTCGCTTCCTATCTTTTATAACGGTGGTGCTACAATCATCAATCCACACCTTGTTTGTTGTACCCTTCATCGAATCTTTTGACCTTAAACTCCTTATCTGTATGTGCCCCTTGACAGATATCCGTATTGTTGAAAAACATTATGAGAAGGATGAGCATTGGTGAAGTTGGAGTATACCTTGAGCATGTGTTGTTCATGCCAATGGAACCATCGCAAAACCTAATCATTGTGTCTTTTCAGACGGTTTATTTTGTGTCTTCCGGTGTTTTCTGACGCGACGATATCATCTATGCCAGATCTGATGGAGATCCTGCATGAGTCCTTTGTTTCTTGAACATCGTTTATCAAGACCTTCAGTATGAATTCCAAGAGTTGGTTGCATAAATCTTCTATTTGTGTACAGAGTAATGTTTTGAGTGCAGGATGGAGTCGCGACAATACCACTACTCTTATCATTCGCTTTTATACATTGAATGGGGCATCAATGCGATTTACTCCTTCTATGGAAGTTAAAGGTGGCATTATCTTTTGCGACCTTTGTCCTTCATCTTTGTTTCTCCGAAGTGTCTTCTAGACGAACGTGAGCAACAACCCTTTGTTGGTGGTGTCGCGATTTCAAGACGGAGCAAGGACCCTTGTTAGTGGTGTCGCGAGGATCTACACGAAGCGAGAAGATTCAGACAGTCAGCCTTCTTCCCCGTACCGTGAGGCGGATCTTGAGGGCGAGATCCATTGTTAGTGGTGTCGAATTGTAACACCCCGGTAAAACCACTACTAGAAAATCGCTTGCTATTTCTGTTTTGTGCATCATCATGACCGCATGCTCATCTCATCATGCCACATTGCATTTGAGCATCGTCATCATCATGCATATGTTTGTCTAAAACTATTTTCTAAAAGTCTATCTTTGTTTTCTAAATATCCCTAGTCTTTATTTCAAATCAAAATCCCGATCTATTTCAGATCTTTGGTTTGTCTAAAAACTATTTGCAAACGTCATTTAAAAATAAAATAAATAAAAATGTTTTATCCGGGGAGGCAGTCCAGCCGGTCAGGCTAGAGGCCCCACTAGCCAAACCGCCTACCACCTGGCCCAAAAGAAACCCTAATCCCTACCTGCCCCAAACCCTAGTTAACCAACACCCCACCCCGATGCCAGCCACACCTGGCCACACCCTGTCGCCACCACCCCAGCTGCGCGCGAACACACAAACGCACACACACATCGACACGCTTCGCACGCATCATGCGACGCCAGCGAAACCCATCTCACGTCGCTCCCCAGCCCCACCTACCCCTGCTCGAACCAGTCCCCATCGCCCAGCCTCGATCCCCACCCCGTGTGGTCACCCACCGCCAGGCCCGATCCCCAGATCCCGCAGCCCGGCCCCACCTCCTCGCTTCCTCGCGTCGCCGCCCGCCCCTCTGGTCCGCGAGCATGCAGCCACCACCAAGACACCTGACCCTGCTCCTCCTCGCACCGCCCTCGTCCTCGCCCGTGACCCTCGCCGGCCACCGTCGACCCCGTCGCGGATCCTCCCTGTGCGAGCGCAGCCGTGACGCCCATCTTCCGCCTTGGCCACCCTCGTTGCGTGAGGCTGCCTCCGCTTAACCCCGCGCTGCCGGCTCACCAGGAGCCCTCCCGACAGCCGTCGCGCGGTCCCGCTTTCACCGGCAACCGCCACCTCCTCCACCTTCCCGCGGGCTCCCTCCTCTTCCCCGAGGCTGCTCCACCTACACCCCGTCCTCTAGCCGCCGCCACGCGCGGGAACCCCAAGCTCGGGCCGCCACCGCTGGCTGATACATTGCAAATGTATCTATAATTTTTTATGTTCCATGCTTGGTTTTATCTACTTTCTTGTGTTTTGTTCCAACTTTGGAGTACTTTTCATATGATTTCTTGGACTAACCTATTAATAAGATGCCACAGTGCAAGTTGCCTGTTTTCTGCTGTTTTTGATTCAAGGAAAGTCAGAAAATGAATATTCTCGGAATTGGACCGGACAAAAGCCAAAGTTGTTATTTTCCCGAAAGACTCACGGAGCCAGAAGGAGAGTCGGAGAGGGGCCACAGGGTGGCCACACCACCCCTTGGCGCGGGCCAGCCCAGGCCGCGCCAGGGCATGGTGTGGGCCCCCTGGCTGGCCATCGACCTTGCCTCTTTCACCTATAAGAGCCTCCCGAGGCAAAAACCCTAGATCGTCAAGCTTCCAGCCATGAAAAGTTCCACAGAGCCGCCGCCACCGAAAGGGATATTCGGGGGACAGAAAGTCTCTGTTCCAGCACCTTGCCAGGACGGGAAGTTGAAGGAAATATGCCCTGAGAGGCAATAATAAAGTTGTTATTATGTATTCCTTGTATATGATAGATGTTTATTTTGCATGCTATAATTGTATTGATAGGAAACATCAATACATGTGTGTTTAATAAACAAAAAGGGTTCCTAGTCATGCCTCTCTTATAGACTAGCTTGTTGATTAACAAGATGATCAAGGTTTCCTGATCATGGACATTGGATGTTGTTAATAACAAGGTCACACCATTGGTGGAATGATGTGATGAACATTCATCCGAAGTATAACATTACGATCAAGTCATTATGTTTATATTGCTATAACATCATACGAAGTAATCTTTATCCTTAGACCATGAGATCATGTTAATTGCTAACACCGGAAGAGTATCTTGATAACATCAAACGTCACACCGTAACAGGGTGACTATAAAGATGGGTTCAGTGCTACGAAGGTGTTAGGTTGAGGCTCATGGATCAAGAGTGGAATTTGTCAATCCAGATGACGGATAGATATACTCTGGGCCCTCTCGATGATATCACATTAGGATAGCTTGCAAGCAAGTGATGTGATCACTAGAATGTTATATCACGGGAACGAGAAAAGAGTGCATGTCGGTAACGAGATCAAACTAGGTATGGAGATACCGATGATCGAATCTCGGACATGTAATATATCGAGAGACAAAGGGATTTAGTTACAAGCGTTAAAGGTTCTCACGATCATAGGAGTCATCGTTGAATGTGTAGGAGTCAGTACGGATCTCCAGGTCCCCCTGCTGATTATTGATCGGAGAAGGGTCTCGATCATGTCTGCATTATTCGCGAACCGTAGGGTGGCACATTTAAGAGTTACCGGACACCATTTTGGAGCACATATGTTTCAGACGAAAGAATTGCAAAGCGCAGGAATTGTTTCAATAGAAACTGGAAATTGTTTCGGGTGAAATTGCAGAAGGTGTTTCTGCATGTGATATTGAAATATTGCAAGGGTCTATATGTGAATGTTTGTTAATTAAATTAATTAACAAAATTCTAAATAAATTTAATAAAAGAGTTTTATTAAATGAGAGAGCATTAAATTTGGAGAAACTTAATGCATTTAAAGTGGAGACTTTAAAAGGGAATGTGAAGAGGCATTTTAATGTGGAGGAGTTACCACCACATGAATGGGGGAGGTGAGGGGTCACCCCCCCATGCGCCGACCATGGAGAGAGGGGGCACCCCCTCCTCCTATAAAAGTCCACCCATTCCCTCCTTCATCCTCACACCTCCTTGTGAAGGATCTCTCTCCCCCTCTAGAATTATTCCCCCATGGTCTCGGATTAGCGAGAAACATGTTCCCGGTGGCATTTCGTCTGGAAGGAGTTGCTGCTTCCGCTGGATCATTGGAGCGAGGAGGTGGAGGTTGTCCGGTGGCTTGAACGTGTGTGCGAGTGCGGATGCGCTGATAAGTTGCGGCACTCGGACTTCCTCACGATCTTGAGATCGGCAAGTGTACGACTACATCAACCACGAGTTCCTACTCATTAACAAAGCTCGTTGTCTTCGAGGGTAAGTTCTCCATGGATGTATGTCCACCCGTTGCTCTGTACCTAGTAGATAGATCTTGGCGTGTAGTTCACACCATAGGAATTTTTTTGTTTTCTATGCTGCGGACCCAACAGTGGTATCAGAGCCTGATCTATGCGTAGGTGCTTTGCATAGGTAGTACACATATGTTTATATGTGGGCGATGATGATCATGTTATTGCATCTTCTATGTACTTTGGATATTGGTGGCATAGTGGGATGAAGCGGCCCGGACCAACCTTACATGTCATCGTACATGAGACCGGTTCCACGACTGACATGCAACTTGTTTTGCATAAGTGGCTGGCGGGTGTCTGTTTCTCCTACTATAGTCAATATATGATTTATAACGAGTTGCTAATAACTTGGTTATCCTCGTTGTGGTTCATGTTCGTAGGTTAGACAGGTTCTATCTCTCAAAGCCCTAAGCCACGTAAAACTTGCAATTGATAAATTAGAGGCGTCTAGTTTAGATCGTTGCTGGGCTAGTGTTTTGATATGGTATTGTTGTAAGTAGATGTATAATAGATACTTTTACAACTCACTTAACGTGTAAGTTCCATAGACCTTGGCCTTACACACAAAGGAATGATAGATATCATACCACGATGCAAATGATAGAGATCAAATGCATGGACCATATCACCTCACTTCACACATTAGATGTTAGCATCTTATATTGCTAGTTTGGCGTGTTTGGTAGCATTATAAGATGATCCCTCATTTAGATATCAAGATAAAATGTGTTCTTCCTTAATTATGCACCGTTTTGTGGATCGTGTTTTGAGGCATCACGTGATGATCAGGTGTTTTCAACTCTACGCTTTCATACAACGGGTGTAAGACAGTTTTACACACGCAAATACTAAGGTTCTTACTTGACGAGCCTAGCATGTACAGACATGGCCTTGGAACACGGACCGAAAGGTTAAGCATGAGTCATATAGTTGATATGATGCCCATATAGATGCTCTCCTTTGAAGCTACACCGACTCACATGATGATCGGACTTGGTGTAGTGGATTTGGTTCATGTAATCACCAAAAGGACACGAGGGATGTCGTTTTTGAGTGGGAGTTCATTAGTAATTTGGATTAGTTGAACTCAATCTATCATAAAATTAGTCTAAATATACTTTACAAATTCTGTTGTAGATGGCACCACCTGCTTTTAATTTCAATGTGTTCATGGAGAAAGAGAAACTTGCTGTGAATGGTAGCAACTTCACCAACTGGGCTATGAATTTGAGGATTCTCCTCACTGCTGCACAAAAGCAATATGTGCTAGATGCGCCGCTAGGCCCCCCACCAGCTCCTGATGCCCCTGACGAGGAAAAGAACGTCTATATAACTCGTCAGGAGGACCACAACTTAGTTCATTGCGGCATACTGTATGGGCTAGAGCCAGAACTTCGAAAGCGTTTCGAAAATGGCAATGCCTTTGATACCATGGGAGAATTGAAAATGATTTTCGATACCCATGCTGCCTTAGAGTTATAATGCTACAGAAAAGTTCTTTAGCTGCATGATGGAGGAAAACAGCTCCGTTAGTGAGCACGTACTCAAAATGTCTAGGTACGCCGATAAGCTTGTGTCCTTGGAAATAACGATTCCCATTGACTTAGGCATACATCATGTTCTCCAATCTCTGCCACCTAGATACAAGAGCTTCGTGATGAACTATAATATCTAGGGCATGAAGA
The DNA here is from genome assembly GCA_916181665.1 of Avena sativa. Taxonomy (NCBI): domain Eukaryota; kingdom Viridiplantae; phylum Streptophyta; class Magnoliopsida; order Poales; family Poaceae; genus Avena; species Avena sativa. Next base: position 531,731,549 of record OV702292.1, on the reverse strand, counting down.
AGTCTCTTCCCGAGCTTCTGTCAATGCTTAAGACTGCAGAAGTGGAGATTAGGAAAGAACATCAAGTGTTGATGATCAATAGGACCACCGGTTTCAAGAAGGACAAGAAAGGCAAGCACAAGGGAAAGAAGGGTGGCAAGTCTGTTGCCGCGCCTGAAAAGAAACCCCGAGCTGGCCCTAAGTCTGACACCGAGTGCTACTATTGCAAGGGGACTGGCCATTGGAAGCGCAACTGCCCCAAGTATTTGGCGGACAAGAAGTCCGGCAAGGCAAACAAAGGTATATGTGATATACATGTTATTGATGTGTACTTGACTAGTACTCGCAGTAGCACCTGGGTATTTGATACGGGATCGGTTGCTAATATATGTAACTCGGTTCAGGGGCTGCGGAACAAGCGACAACTAGCAAGGGATGAGGTCTCGATGCGGGTCGGCAATGGATCAAGAGTTGATGTGATCGCCGTCGGAACGCTGCCTCTCCATATGCCATCGGGATTAGTTATAAACCTAAATAATTGTTATTTGGTGCCTGCACTGAGCATGAACATTGTATCCAGATCGTGTTTGATGCAAAGTGGTTATTCATTTAAGTCTGAAAACAATGGTTGTTCGATTTATATGAATAATATCTTTTATGGTCATGCACCTATGTTGAATGGTTTATTTCTGTTGGATCTCGATAGTAGTATTACGCATATTCATAATGTTGATGCTAAAAGGATTAAACTTGATAATGATATATCTACATATATGTGGCACTACCGTCTAGGTCATATTGGCGTTAAACGCATGAAGAAACTCCATTCTAATGGACTTTTGGAATCACTTGATTTTGAATCATTTGATACATGTGAGCCATGCCTTATGGGCAAGATGACTAGAACGCCGTTTTCCGGTTCAATGGAACGGGCAACAGATCTATTGGAAATCATACATACTGATGTGTGTGGACCAATGAGTGTGTCAGCGCGAGGTGGATATCGTTATTTTTTTTTTACTTTCACGGATGATTTGAGTAGATATGGGTATATCTATTTGATGAAACACAAGTCTGAAACTTTTTAAAAGTTCAAAGAATTTCAGAATGAAGTGGAAAATCATCGTAACAAAAATATCAAATTTCTGCGGTCCGACCGTGGAGGAGAGTAATCTTAGTTACGAGTTTAGCACACATATAAAAGACTGTGGAATAGTTTCACAACTCACGCCTGCCGGAACACCACAACGTAATGGTGTGTCAGAACGTCGTAATCGTACTTTATTGGATATGGTTCGATCTATGATGTCTCTGACTGACTTACCTCTGTCATTTTGGGGTTATGCATTGGAAACAGCTGCATTCACTTTAAATAGGGCACCATCTAAATCCGTTGAAAAGATACCGTATGAATTATGGTTTGGAAACAAACCTAAGATGTCATTTCTTAAGTTTGGGGATGCGATGTTTATGTGAAGAAACTTCAACCGGATAAACTCGAACCCAAAGCGGAAAAATATGTCTTCATAGGATACCCTAAGGAAACGATTGGGTATACCTTCTATCACAGATCCGAGGGCAAGGTCTTTGTTGCCAAGAATGGATCCTTTCTTGAGAAGGAGTTTCTCGCGAAAGGTGTGAGTAGTCGGAAGGTAGAACTCGAAGAGGTTATTGAACCTTCTCTTCATGAAATGGCGAGTAGCGCAGCTCCAGAAGTTGTTTCGGAGTTGACTTCACCTAATGAAGAGAGAGCTAATGATATTGATCATGAAACTCCGAAAGAGGACACTACCGAACCTCGCAGGTTAAGCAGGACACGTGCAACTCCTGAACTGTACGGCAATCTTGTTATGAATTTCATGATTGATGAAATAGATGACCCTGCTACATATGAATAAGCGATGATGAGCCTGGATTCCAACAAATGGCTAGAAGCCATGAAATTCGAGATGGAATCCATGTACGAAAACCAGGTTTGGAACTTGGTGGACTTACCTCACGATCGAAAGGTCGTTGAGAATAAATGGATTTTCAAAAGGAAAACTGATGCTGATGGTAATGTGACCATCTATAAGGCTCGACTTGTCACAAAGGGGTTTCAACAAATTCAAGGAGTTGACTACGATGAGACATTCTCTCCCGTAGCGATGCTTAAGTCGGTTAGGATTATGTTAGCAATTGCTGCATATTTCGATTATGAAATATGGCAGATGGATGTCAAAACTGCGTTCCTCAATGGTAAGATTGAAGAAGAGTTGTATATGATACAACCTAAGGGTTTTGTTGATCCTAAGGATGCTAATAAGGTGTGCAAACTTCAGCGATCCATCTATGGACTGAAGCAAGCATCACGAAGTTGGAATCTCCACTTTGATGAGGTGATCAAAGAGTTTGGATTTGTCCAAACTTATGGAGAGGCTTGTATTTACAAGAAAGTGAGTGGGAGCAATGTGGCATTTCTGATATTATATGTGGATGACATATTATTGATTGGAAATGATTTAGATCTTTTAAACAGTGTTAAAAGTTATCTAAACAACAAATATTCGATGAAGGACCTTGGTGAAGCTTCATATATATTAGGCATTAAAATCTATAGAGATAGATCAAGGCGCCTAATTGGGCTATCGCAGAGTACATACCTTGATAAGATATTAATGAAGTTTAATATGGACGGAAGTAAGAAGGGGTTCTTACCTATGTTGCAAGGCAAGACATTAAGTAAGACTCAAAGTCCGGCTACGGAGGAAGAAAGAGAGATAATGGATAAGATCCCCTATGCCTCAGCCATAGGCTCTATAATGTATGCCATGCTATGTACAAGACCGGATGTGGCACATGCTATTAGTTTGACTAGTAGGTACCAATCTGATCCAGGTTCGGAACACTGGATAGCGGTCAAGAATATCCTTAAGTACTTGAGAAGAACTAAGGATATGTTTCTTATATATGGAGGTGAAGAAGAGCTAGTCGCTAAGTGTTATGTCGATGCTAGCTTTGGCACTGATCCGGATGACTCTAAGTCTCAATCCGGATACGTATTTCTCTTGAATGGAGCAGCAGTTAGTTGGAGGAGCTCCAAACAACCTGTGGTGGCTGGATCAACAACAGAGGCGGAATATGTTGCTGCTTCAGAAGCAACGCAGGAAGCGGTTTGGATGAAGGAGTTCATAACGGAACTGGGTGTGGATCCCAGTGCGTTGGACCCGATGGTGATCTATTCTGACAACAATGGAGCCATACCCAACGCAAAGGAACCAAGGTCTCACAAGAATTCCAAGCATATTAAGCGCCGGTTTCACTCCATCCGCGAGCATGTCAAGGATGGAGATATAAAGACTTGTAAAGTGCACACGGACCTGAGTGTAGCAGATCCATTGACTAAAGTACTCCCTAGGGCAAAACATGATCAACACCAGAACTCCATGGGTGTTAGATTTATCACTATGTGAACTAGATTATTTTCTCTAGTGCAAGTGGGAGACTAAAGGAAATATGCCCCGAGAGGCAATAATAAAGTTGTTATTATGTATTCCTTGTATATGATAGATGTTTATTTTACATGCTATAATTGTATTGATAGGAAACATCAATACATGTGTGTTTAATAAACAAAAAGGGTTCCTAGTCATGCCTCTCTTATAGACTAGCTTGTTGATTAACAAGATGATCAAGGTTTCCTGATCATGGACATTGGATGTTGTTAATAACAAGTTCACACCATTAGTGGAATGATGTGATGAACATTCATCCGAAGTATAGCATTACGATCAAGTCATTATGTTTATATTGCTATAACATCATACGAAGTAATCTTTATCCTTAGACCATGAGATCATGTTAATTGCTAACACCGGAAGAGTATCTTGATAACATCAAACGTCACACCGTAACATGGTGACTATAAAGATGGGTTCAGTGCTACGAAGGTGTTATGTTGAGGCTCATGGATCAAGAGTGGAATTTGTCAATCCAGATGACAGATAGATATACTCTGGGCCCTCTCGGTGATATCACATTAGGATAGCTTGCAAGCAAGTGATGTGATCACTAGAATGTTATATCACGAGAACGAGAAAAGAGTGCATGTCGGTAACGAGATCAAACTAGGTATGGAGATACCGATGATCGAATCTCGGACATGTAATATATCGAGAGACAAAGGGATTTAGTTACAAGCGTTAAAGGTTCTCACGATCATAGGAGTCATCGTTGAATGTGTAGGAGTCAGTACGGATCTCCAGGTCCCGCTGCTGATTATTGATCGGAGAAGGGTCTCGATCATGTCTGCATTATTCGCGAACCATAGGGTGGCACACTTAAGAGTTACCGGACACCATTTTGGAGCACATATGTTTCAGATGAAAGAATTGCAAAGCGCAGGAATTGTTTCAATAGAAACCGGAAATTGTTTCGGGTGAAATTGCAGATGGTGTTTCTGCATGTGATATTGAAATATTGCAAGGGGCTATATGTGAATGTTTGTTAATTAAATTAATTAACAAAATTCTGAATAAAATTTAATAAAAGAGTTTTATTAAATGAGAGAGCATTAAATTTGGAGAAACTTAATGCATTTAAAGTGGAGACTTTAAAAGGGAATGTGAAGAGGCATTTTAATGTGGAGGAGTTACCACCACATGAATGGGGGAGGTGAGGGGTCACCCCCCATGCGCCGGCCATGGAGAGAGGGGGCACCCCCCTCCTCCTATAAAAGGCCACCCATTCCCTCCTTCATCCTCACACCTACTTGTGAAGGATCTCTCTCCCCCTGTAGAATTATTCCCCCATGGTCTCGGATTAGCGAGATACATGTTCCCGGTGGCATTTCGTCTGGAAGGAGTTGCTGCTTCCGCTGGATCGCTGGAGCGAGGAGGTGGAGGTTGTTCGGTGGCTTAAACGTGTGTGTGAGTGCGGATGCGCTGCTGAGTTGCGATGCTCGGACTTCCTCACGATCTTGAGATCGGCAAGTGTACGACTACATCAACCACGAGTTCCTACTCGTTAACAAAGCTCGTTGTCTTCGAGGGTAAGTTCTCCATGGATGTATGTCCACCCGTTGCTCTGTACCTAGTAGATAGATCTTGGCGTGTAGTTCACACCGTAGGAAATTTTTTGTTTTCTATGCTACGGACCCAACAGAAGTGCCCCCGGAGCCATCTCCATCAATCTCCACCGCCATCTCCATCACCATTGCTGATTCCCATGATGAGGAGGGAGTAGTTCTCTCTTGAGGCTAAGGGTTCTACCGGTAGCTATGTGTTCATCTCTCTCTCTATGCATGATCTTATTGAGATCATGAGCTTGTAATCTATAGATCTACCTTGCTACTCAAGTGCTTTAATAGATCTCTGCTCTCCCCATGTGTGTGAAAGTGACAGCGTGCACACCATGGTGGCACTTAAGCTAGAGATTACAAATACTTGTTATGAGTTATATTTGGAGTTGGATGTCTTTATGAAATTGTGGTGTTTGTTGGACTCATCTAGTACTCAAGGTGACAGTGTGGGGTTTTCTAGATGGGAAAGGCTTACTTTGAGGTGTGCTGTTATAGCCCTATCATCGATTAGAGTGTCCAATCAGAGAGTAGTTCAGCGTAGTATCATGAAGATGATATATTTATATGAGAGTGTTCACTAGTGAAAGTATGATCCCTAGGCCTTGTTTCTAAGCACTGAAACACCGTTTGCTATTAGATCTATTACATGTTTGCTTGCTTTCATCTTTATTTCAGTTTGCCTTTAGTCTCTTCCACGCCATCAAAGTATTTTCTAGCACCGTTATCTTATATCCATACCACTTCTATTTCACTATCTCTTCACCGAACTAGTGCACCTATACACCTGACAAGTGTATTGGGTGTGTTGGGGACACAAGAGACTTATTGTATCTTGATTGCAGGGTTGCTTGAGAAGGGATACCTTTGACCACTTCCTCCCTGAGTTCGATAAACCTTGGGTGATCCACTTAAGGGAAAACTTGCTGCTGTTCTACAAACCTCTGCACTTGGACACCCAACAACTGTCTACAAGAATAGAAGTACGTAGACATCAAGCTATTTTCTGGCGCCATTGCCGGGGAGGTAAGGTAAAAGGTATTCACACCGGAGGATTAAAGAAGAAGAACCTCCCACGGCAAACGCCTATTTTCTGGCGCCGTTGCCGGGGAGGTAAGGTAAAAGGTACTCACATCCTCTGGTGTGAGTACTCGAAGTTATTTCCTTTAGATTCTGCAATTTTGTCTTTTTGTTTCTTGTTTTCACTAGTTAGGCTTAATGGAAAACAACAACAAAATAAGAGAGCTTTATAGTATTTATCTTAAGTTAGGACATGAAGTGTTTGAAGAGAAAATTAAAAAACCTATGGAACTTTATTTGCATGCTAATAGCAATATTGTTAGTATGAATTCTTTGGACACCATTATTGCTAATGCTATGGAAAAGTCTAAGCTTGGGGAAGCTAGTTCCTATGAAAATGATCTTTTTAGTTCCCCAACTTTGGAAGATAGCTATTCTATTGCTTATGATGATATTAAACCTCCAATATATGATGATTACAATGATGAATATGATATTTTCAGTCCACCTACTATTGAGGAGAAAATTAATTATGATTACAATATGCCTCCTATATTTGATGATTATGGTGATGAGAATAATAATGATAGCTATTTTGTTGAATTTGCTCCCACCACAATTAATAAGAATCACTATGCTTATGTAGAGAGTAATAATGATTATATGCATGTGGCTCTTGATAAGAATGTTTCATTTGATAGTTATATTGTTAATTCTATTCATGATGCTACTGAAAGTTATTATGAGAGAGGGAAACATGGTTTTATGCATCTCAATAATATTAGGTTTCCCCTCTTTATGTTGAAAGTCTTGAAGTTGCACTTGTTTTGCTTTACTATGCTTGTTGCTTTGTGCTTTCATGACTTGTTTCTTTACAAGATTCCTATGCATAGGAAGTGGGTTACACTTAAATGTGCTTTGAATTTGCTTCTTGATGCTCTCTTTTACTTCAATTCATATTTCTTATGTGAGCATCTTCTCAAACTATCATGCCTAACTTAAAGACGTTAAAGAAAAGTACTTATTAGGAGATAACCCAAAACTTTTAGATGAGTCTTGGAAGTTATTACCTCAGTAATAACCGCTCCTTATCCTTTTTATTTGCTTTTTGTGCCAAGAGTAACCTCTAATGAGAGAGAAGTAATGCTTGGGAAAGTTGTTGTCCTGAAATAGATTTCTGTGCTTCACCGTAAAAATTTGTGTAAAATCTCTGTACGTCCTTTTGAGGTGTGACTTTTTGTGCTTCTGCCCCAGGTTATTATATAACTTTAGTTAGTTCAACAATTTTTTATTTGAGCAACAGAAGGTCTTCGAAAAAATCCGTCTTTACCTGCTGGTCTGTTTTGACAGATTTATGCCATTTTCTGCATTTGCTTCTTGTTGGTTCCTTTTTGAGTTCTTTTGGGGAATTGAGATTTTTGAGGGAAGTGCTACAGTATATAGTGTTCTAATGGAAGTTTTATTGGTGTTAGAACTGAACCTAAAGACCTATTATCTTGAGTGCACTAATGTTGCTAATAAAGATTGTGTGAAGTTTTGTATGAAGGAAAATTTTCAGGTGTATGGAAGGAATGAGTAATGAGATGAAGGATGGACTAAAGCACAAACTTGGGGATGCCACGCGTGTCACCCCAAGAAATATCCAAGAGATGCAAGAGTCAAAGCTTGGGGATGCCCAAGGCATCCCCTTCTTCATCAATAAAAATCTCAGGTTTCTTCCAAACACTTCATTTTTATTGTTTCATGCACAGTTGTGTTGTTCTTGGAGCGTCTTCTTTTTCATTTTCGTTTTGGTTTTTCGTTTGCTTGGTTTGCTTAGTTTGCTGAATAAATTGGTTGGACCCCCTCTTTCATACATTGGTTTTCAAATAGTTTGGTTTGGAAAAGAGTAGGAAAGTTCATGCTTAAGTGGTAAAAAGAGCTCGTTTTTTACTGTGGCCTATGCTTTGTCATGCCATGCTTGATATTGTTTTGGCTTTATGCTTAGTATTCTTTGTTGTAGCATGACTTGTTATAAATAATTGAGATTGCTTAATGTGCCTTGGATGAATCATGCGTTGTTTTAGCATATTAAAGCATAGTATAGTGGTATTCTCTTTTGATGCTTTATTTGGGTTGCCTTGGCGCATGCTCACACCATGTTATGACTATATCAAGTCACCATAGCCTTTATCATCCTTTAGTTTTCAACTTGTAGTATCACTTTATGCTTTGATCAATGATGTTTTGTCGCTCTGCATGATTATGGCCATTATTGCTCTCTTAGTTTGTCGCTCCCAGTCTTTTGCTAGCCTCCACAACCAAGTATGAGTTCAACTCATGCATCCAACTCCCTAAACGAAGTTATTCCAAAGAGTCCACCATACCTACCTACTAGCTTATGCTATTCCAAGTATATTCATGCTTTTGTTTACCTTCCGAAATAAACTTGTTATGTGAAAATTAGTGATTAAAGCTCTCACGAACTTGATGGCACACTTTACTTTTCTTGCCCTTAATAAACTTGAACCATTGTGTCGTCTATGTTGTGTACGCTTGCACTTATTTGTTGGGGATTATCTGAACCATGTTGTCATGGGGAACGCTTTCAACATTGCACTTGTACTTTGTACCTAGTTGATATCATGCTCTTTTGTCTATGGATGTCGTCGGTGTGAAATGAAAGGGGAGCTTGTAAGTCCATGGAGTTATGTATATGTGTTAGAGAAACGCCTGGGCCGCTGGTCTAATCCATGCTGACATGGTGGAAACCTGCAGCGTAACCATAATGAGCTGTCTATGAAGCATTCTTCTTATAAAAAAGAGTCCTATATTGAGAAAAAAGAGAAAAAGAAAAAAAAGAGATTATGAAAAGAGGAAAGAGAAAAAAAGCACCATATTCCCATGGTAAATAAGAAGATTGCTGAGATGCTCGTTGTCTGCTTTCCTTATCATTTTGATATGGGGATTCTTCCGTATCATCGGGCAAGGGGTACCCCGTTGGCGGTTCTCTATGATACACATGTACTTACGATGACAAGAACTTACCGGTGACTAAACTTGAGTAGCATGAGGAGCGGCCCTCGTATACAAGGGACATGAGATTTCTAACTTATACTTCGTCAAGCATGTACACCATAGTTTGTTCACTTTAACCTTAATCACTTCAAGATGCTTATGATAGGGGCAATGAGAGCTGAAAGCTAATAAGTACCATAATTTTTGGAATCTCTTTATGAGACTTGAATCCCTGCTTCCTTCTATGAAGGATTTTCTTCCACCATTATATTGAGTCTCCACCTTCTATCTTTATGAACTTGCTTTGAGAGCATAGTGGCCATTCTTAGTTCTATGTGCATTGTCCCAAGACTAGTTGATTGATGCATACTTTGATATTGCTTGTTGTAAACTATTTGTATCTAGTCACTCTTATGAACTTTGAAGGTGTCCTATGCATTTATATTTGCTACTCTATGAGGGACAAGCTGAATGCTATTATGCTATGTTTTCTTTATGTGAAACAAACAAACGTCTTGCAAAGCATTGTTATTCATGAATCTTTTGTTTGTGCCTTTTCATGTTGCATCATAGTTTATTTGCTTATTGCTAGAACTTTGTCTTTCATGTTATGATTGAAGTACTATGATCCCAACTTTGAATGTTTTGCATATACTTTGATCAAGTCTTTGATGGTGCATGTCACCTCAAAAATTATTCTTTCTTTTTATCACTTACCTACTCGAGGACGAGCAGGAGTTAAGCTTGGGGATGTTGATACATTGCAAATGTATCTATAAGTTTTGATGTTCCATGCTTGGTTTTATCTACTTTCTTGTGTTTTGTTCCAACTTTGGAGTACTTTTCATATGATTTATTGGACTAACCTATTAACAAGATGCCATAGTGCAGTTGCATTTTTTCTGCTGTTTTTGGTTCTAGGAAAGTCAGAAAATGAATATTCTCGGAATTGGACCGGACAAAAGCCAAAGTTGTTATTTTCCCGGAAGACTCACGGAGCCAGAAGGAGAGTCGGAGAGGGGCCACAGGGTGGCCACACCACCCCTTGGCACGGGCCAGCCCAGGCTGCGCCAGGGCATGGCGTGGGCCCCCCTGGCTAGCCATCGACCTTGCCTCTTTCGCCTATAAGAGCCTCCCGAGGCAAAAACCCTAGATCGTCAAGCCTCTAGCCACAAAAAGTTCTGCAGCGCCACCGCCACCGAAGGGGAGATTCGGGGGACAGAAAGTCTCTGTTCCGGCACCTTGCCAGGACGGGGAAGTGCCCCCGGAGCCATCTCCATCGATCTCCACCGCCATCTCCATCACCATTGCTGATTCCCATGATGAGCAGGGAGTAGTTCTCTCTCGAGGCTAAGGGTTCTACCGGTAGCTATGTGTTCATCTCTCTCTCTATGCATGATCTTATTGAGATCATGATCTTGTAATCTATAGATCTACCTTGCTACTCAAGTGCTTTAATAGATCTCTGCTCTCCCCATGTGTGTGAAAGTGACAGCGTGCACACCATGGTGGCACTTAGGCTAGAGATTACAAATACTTGTTATGAGTTATATTTGGAGTTGGATGTATTTATGAAATTGTGGTGTTTGTTGGACTCATCTAGTACTCAAGGTGACAGTGTGGGGTTTTCTAGATGGGAAAGGCTTACTTTGAGATGTGCTGTTATAGCCCTACCATCGATTAGAGTGTCCAACCGGAGAGTAGTTCAGCGTAGTATCATGAAGATGATATATTTATATGAGAATTTTCACTAGTGAAAGTATGATCCCTAGGCCTTGTTTCTAAGCATCGAAACACCGTTTGCTATTAGATCATTACATGTTTGCTTGCTTCCATCTTTATTTCAGTTTGCCTTTAGTCTCTTCCACGCCATCAAAGTATTTTCTAGCACCGTTATCTTATATCCATACCACTTCTATTTCACTATCTCTTCACCGAACTAGTGCACCTATACACCTGACAAGTGTATTGGGTTTGTTGGGGACACAAGAGACTTCTTGTATCTTGATTGCAGGGTTGCTTGAGAGGGGATACCTTTGACCACTTCCTCCCTGAGTTCGATAAACCTTGGGTGATCCACTTAAGGGAAAACTTGTTGATGTTCAACAAACCTCTGCACTTGGAGGCCCAACAACTGTCTACAAGAATAGAAGTGCGTAGACATCACTGCCCTCTCTCCATCACCGACGAGCGCCTTTCTGCCCGCGAGCTCCTACATCTGTCGCCGTCGCCTCGCTCCGCTTCCGTAGACGCCACCGACGGGCGCCCTTCCGCCGACCTCTTGCCGCCCATCATCGCCGCCACCGCGAGCCCTGGCAGCTCTGGCCACCTTATGCTCTGTGTGTGCACGCTTGATGCTGACGAGTCCCTGTTGCTCTTGTTGCGCACCAGTCCAGGTGCTATAATTTTTCGGTGCCATGTTGTTCTTGCCCGTGCCCTCTAGATCCTCTTCGTCCGAGGGATGGCTCCGTATCCATCAAGAACTTTGTGTGGTTCCCAAAATACGAGCGTGCCTTCGCCACGATCTTCTGCTGACCAAGGAGAAAACCGGACCGAACACGGTGTCCCCCAAGACAGCCTGTACCCAAGGGGTTTCGAGAAGACACGCAAGATCTGCTACACGGACCGTGAAGACCTCGACGCCCAAAACCAAGATCTCCGTCCGCCCGCGTGAATAGTGAAACGCCAAGATCTTCGGCTCGGACCCGAAGACCCTGATCCCGAGGATCCGAAGACCGAACCCCAAGACCATCAGTGTCAAACCCTAATGTGATCCCCTATCCTAGACCTCTATTTTTATACTATATGATATCTATCTTGTTGCATATAATTATTCATGATTGCATACATGTTTGATAGTTTGGGGGCATTATGTCAATTCACTCATAATTAAATATGGAGACTATATGCGGGCTTTTCTAGTCTTATATTGGCTCCATTTAAATTTGCGTAGCGAACCGATGCCATGTTTTGCCTTGTTAATACAACATTTAAATTGCGGGGTATCTAAATAACTTGAACCATTAATTAATTGTCGGGACCCCGGTTTCGCTTAATATTGCCCAATTGCATCGCAACTTTGCCATGTCATGCATCATACATGCATCATGCCCGATCTTCTGTTGTAGTATTAAATAGTGTATCCGGTGTTTCTTCAAGTGCTTTGCTTCTTTACGGATTAGGCCGTTGAGTGGATGCGAGTGTCGACCCGATCTCCAGATGAATCTTCGACTATGTTTCCCAGGCGAGCATTCTCCCCCTTTCTACCTATTTTGCCTTTATAGTGTTTACTCCCTCCTATTGATCTATTGCTATCCATGTTGCGTTGCTATAGTTTTCGTACCATTTATATCCCCTGCAGCCTATATTGCCTTGGACACATCCTATTGCCTGTTGATTGATAGTCAGTCGGCCTTGCGAGTCGTAGTCGCTTGCTTAGGTGTTGCTTCGCGTCATTGTCGTTCCACCGTTGATGGAAGGTTGGCACATGCTTAATGGTGGAGATGATCATAACTTTCATTTCAACTAATAATTAAAATGCTGGGAATAGATATAACTAATGTAGAGGCACCGGTGGGCAATAGCTAATATTTGGTTCTTCCACGCTCACTTGTGTCCCGTAGGCCCCGAGTACTTGATACCTGTTCCTTGACTATTCACACTATCCACATACGGGAGACTCTATGAATCCCCTTTGCCTGAGCTTGATTCACACTTTATTTCTTGGGGACACAAACTAGTTTGGAGCTTTATTACTATCATGTACTTATGCCATGCTTTATTGCTTTATTGCTTTATTTTAAATTGTCTGTGGAGCACCTGTACTGTTTTGGATCGTGACACGTTTTCGCTGTATCGACAAGCCCAGTCACACTTTCGGTTTCCTAGTCGTTTACCGTCGTCTACACAAACCCTGGGTCCGTCTCAGAGCCGGCCAACTTCGTTGCGGGTAGCTTAGTGGGGTGCCCCCCTAAAATGATTTATGAATCCTGTGAATGCTTTGTCGTGAGGCCTCATTGCTTTTTATTTGGTTCTTCCCGAGGTTGATCGTGTGTGTTGCTATTTGTGCACCCCTGCAGGGTAAATCTTTCTGAAAGCCGTGTCCACGGTTATGGACGACTTGGAGCACAGTATCTCGATCATAGACAACTATAACTAAAGTAGTGCTATAAATTTGACTTTGACATGTCTAGTAATCAGATTCACTACAACAAAATGAGTAAATAAAAGTGCCAAAAACTGCTAGTTTTGGGAGGTCTCATGCTAATTGTCTCTGACTAGTAAGTATTGCAACTACAACGGAATGGTTAACTAAAACTGCCCACTACTTATGCTATCATGATGACTCATGCTATCTATATCTGACTAGTAAGTGCTGCAACTATAATGGAATGAATAAAACTGCCAACCGTGTGAGTTCCTCGGTTTAACTTTCTCGTTTGGTCTCGAGGGGGAATACCAGGATGGGTATGATTGGTGTTAGTATAAGGTTGGTTCCGAATAGGTCTTTCTTATCTCTCTCTAATAGCCGACAGTTTATCGAGTCTCTATAGGTTGTTTAGTGCATGCTTCGTTGCCGCTTCAGTCCACCATACCTATGTAGGCGAGAGACGCCAAATTCTAGCCTCGCCGTGTACTGGCCTTAGTACCGACCGCTCTCTTTTTCTTTTGCCCTTTATCGGCACCCCTTTTGTTTTAGCAGGTATAAGTTCGACATCGTTAGCAGGGTTACCCTTCCGGCTTGGCCTAGGCAGGGTTATGGACGCCATTGGTTATTCTTTAGGGCTCTTAGCCCAATTTGCTTCTTATCCGTACTCGGATGTTGTATCGTTTTCAAGGTGAATTGGATATTTGTACTATATATCTGTATTATTGACTCAATGAGTCGTTGTTGTATATATATGTGTTATGGGTCCCATCGTGAACTATTGTGTAATGGTATTACTTCGTTTTCCACCCGCACGCAAGTGCCTGGTGGGCGTCCTTGAATTGTTTCTATGCGGGTTTGGCGGGAAGCGCTAAAACTTGCATAGGGCCGATTCGAGGGTGCTACACCCGCGCAGGCCTGTGAATTCAAATAGCTATTTTCCATTTTTTGTTAAAACCAGTTTCTGTCAGTAGATTCAAAAATCAATTCAGAGAGTTTCACTGAACCAAATTGCATGATTCTAATTTTGTTAGAAAGTTATTTAAATTATCTATCCAAGCCCATTGGATTCAAGTCATTTGGAATTAGAGATCACCTATAGTAAAAATAACAAGACAGAGACTTTTCCACATTCAAACATTTTTAAAAAAATCAACTATAAATGCTTTTGAGTTGATTCCAACTCTCAAAAATCACATTTGATAAGATCTATCTGAATATGTAAAAATATTTAGGTTTGCATGGAGTGACATTGGACTAGTACCAAAACGATGCTATATGGGCATTTCTAGTCACTTTAATTCTATTAAATGATAATCGTAAACTTTATAAAATATGACCATCACTTTAAATCACATTCCCATGTATTAGAATATGTGGTGATGACATGTGTCAACATGATCCCATATTTTAATTGGAGAATATTAAATCTTAAATATTTTCAATGAGTAGAAATTACTTTTCCAAAATAAGATAGATAAGACTAGGTCTTTATTTCATGTGATGATTGTGATGATGCTAGATCATCTAGTGTGAGCCTTAGTGTGCTAAATATAAGTAGTTAAGTATTGTTTGGTGATTGTGTACCTCGTATTTCATTTATAGATGATAGTACCGGCCCGTGATACGAGGAGGAGTACTACCAAGAAGAAGAAGAAGAAAACTTCAACCACTGCACTACTCAAGGCAAGCCTAGCACTACAAGTTAACTATGCAAGTTAACACTTGCCCCCTTAATAACCTATGCAAGATGCATTAGGCATGCTTGGTTATATAACTTTGATTATACCAATCCCAAGTTTTACTTGCAAGCTTTATTCTTTTACTTTACCAAAGTTCTTTACTTTTAGTTAGTGCTTTGTGAGTATTGGAACAATAGTATATATACCATAAAGAGTATAAAACTATGTCTAACTAGTTATACTTAGATGTCATTCCAAGGCATGAGGTTAGAGTTGGATAGTTACACTTGATTTGCACCCCTCATTAGTGAATACTCTCAACTTTAGTGGCTAGTGCTAAGCATAAAAATGGAGCACTTTAGATGGGAATACTTGGTGAAAATGATTATGAAAACGTTGGAATGATGATTCATTCTATTGAAATGTTTTGACATGTGTTGATAAACACTAAAGGATTTTGATGATGAAAATGTTGAGGCATGAGCCTTAGCCCTTTATAAAAGCTGATGGTTGGGTTCGGATGCGATACCATTCCAATTTTATCGTACAACCACAATACCCAAATTGGGCAGGACTTAGATGGAAGTTTATATGCCTTAGTATGGGTTCCCTCGTGGAAGAGGTTGAGCTGAGGCTACCTCGTGAGTGTGAATTGTCCACCTATGCAGCGCCTAGGATGACAGATGGTCATGGCTGGGAGGCCAAGCTCATAGGGGAGGTGCCTATACTAGAGTGTGTAATGGAAAGGTTATGATTGATTATCCGCATACTAAGCATGATGATTCAGGGTTATCCCTGACGGATGTATCAAATTTTGTAGTGAAAATGTACCACCGCTACAGAGTGTCAAATTATTCGAATAGCCGCGTCCGCGGTCATGGACAGTTGGAGTGGCCATACTGCTACGTCGTCAGATGTTTTCAAAATGACTTGTGAATTGAACTATGACTTTGTACTTGACCACAACAGGGTTGTGGATATGAAGACTAGGTTCCCACCTAAGTGATTTTGAACATTAACTTAGTTTTCTTTACTTCTAAACTTAGTTTTAGATAAATCTGGCTTTTTGCAAATAAACCTAGAGCTTAAGATTCCTACTAGAAGTACCTTACTTGTTAGTAATAGTTTGCGAGTACTTAAAGAGTACTCATGGCTTTGTCCCTGGCTATTCCCGTGGCCAGACTATGATGAGGACTATCAGGATGATGGACAGCAGGAGGTCTACGATAACTAGGATCATCTCCCACCGTCAGCATTGCCTGTGACCCTGAAGATGGATCCCGTACTACGTTTATTTTCCGCTGCTTGATTTGTATTAAGACTGGATCATGAGATCCTTTATTTGTAAGACCTTATTATGGTTTGTAATGGATGATGTATTGTGGTACCAATCTGTTATGTCTCGCAAAAATGGTAATCCTGGGATTGCGATGTATGGCATAACATGCATATGGGATTAAAAATCCGGGTGTTGACAACGGGGCTGGGGGGAGGGAGTGGCGGCCCCTTTAGTCTAGGCTGTAGATATAGGTATAGGGTTGCGTCCCCGGTCTTGGTGGCAGTTTTCCGCCAGGAGGCCGCCATGTCCACGGCCAAGATGCGGCGGCGCTGCACTGGATCTTGAGCTCTGCCTCGGCACTCTGGCGGCCGGAGTTGAAGGTAGACTTGGGCCTCGGCCTCCCCATGAATAAGGCTTTTCGCCACGCCCTGTTTGAGCTTCTTCTCCCTCCTTCTCTCCTCGCCGGCCGGCCGTGGCGGCGAGGGATGGGGATTGGAAGGGGGAACGTCTGACGAGGTGCTGGTTGGGTAGGCCCCCTCTTGGTGGTGTTTGGCATGGCGCCAAGAGATGCTTCCGAGCTTCGATACTGCGCTCCCGTGGTGGTGGTCGACAGAGTGCTTCTCGGAAGCGAGCCTCCCAAATAATCTCCTCCATCGTCTTGTACTGCCTGCTCGAAGTCTCCACTCTCTCGGTCGGCCGGGGTGGCGAGGGAGAAAGTGGATGGTCGGTTGTGCGGCTAGATCTTGGTGGTGGCGGATGTCGAGCTACTCTTGACATGCTGGGGTAGCGCTAGGAGGTTGTGATGCGGCTCTATTTCGACGTCCCCATGGTGGGTGGTGCCGCTAGAGGTGCGGTGTCTACTGCTCGGATGATCTGCTCGGGCTTCCCGGTTGAAGCATCCGATTCGTCTCTTCTCTTGCCTTGTGGCCGGCCGTGGCGGCAAGGGCGAGCGGGGAAGTGGCTTTATTTGGTGATTCTTCTCGAGGAAGCTTTTTGCCTAAGAGGTGCTATGCTGCTATGTTTTTTCCCTGGAGCTTCTCTTTGGCGTTTTCTTGGCGGCTCAGCTGCCAACGCGCCGGACCTTATGGCAGTAGGGCTGTCGCTCCGCCACTGCTTTTCCTCCGCACCGGTGCTCGTCATCGCCTCTCCGCCAAGTGGTTCGTCCCCGGTGGCTTGGTGGTGGCCGGTTGCGAGGAGTTTCTCGCTGGTTCGAGCGTGGTCGAGCCCTTCCTCAGACCTCATCGATGGCTTGCCTCCGAGGTTGCCGGCGTTCGTGGCAGAGACGCCTGTCCTTGATTGCTTTTCGTTGTTCATTTCAGGATGTTTTCTATTTTTTGGAGGTCCTTATCTTCGAATGTAGGTCCTTTGCGAGTGTTGTTTGGACCTCCTGTAATTTGTACCTGCCACGGGTTCTAATGATAAGTTTGGGTGCTTTGCACCTTTAACCGTTAAAAAAACATATATATGAGATGATAAGCAGTAGTGCTGACGAGGTGCCGAACAACCCATGCGAAACTCACACCCGAGCTACTACTAGGATGTGAGCAGGCTGTCTGCAACGCCACTTTGTCAAGCCCACTTAAGTGCGTACATGGGCGCCCACAATAGCGACATGGAAATTAGTGGGATTTGCGGGCAGGTCCACATCTAGGTCTCACATCCCACTTAGCCCCACATACACCTTACTCTTTTTTTTTGCAGAGCACCCGATATATGGCTGCATTGAAGTCTCTAGAACATACAAGAAGGCCTAAAAAGTAAAAATTACACAGAGGCCTAGAAACATCGCACAGAGGACCCTAAAGAAAGCTTGAAAAAGCGACCAGGTCCCTAGTCTTCGTCTTCCAGAACGATGACCACCTCCGACGCCAGCCTGCAACAGCGCCACCGGGGCGCACCACTTGGGGCGAAGAGCAGTGAAGCCAAACACACAGAGAAGAGAAGCGGCGGAGCGGCAGCCCTACTGCCATTGGGTCCAGCGCGGTGACGGATATCAAGCCGCCCATAATCGCCGGAGAGAAGCTCCAAGATGAGATCATCGTAGCACCACTTAGGCAGAGTCCAATGAAGATCGATGCAGAAAGTAGAACCATGGCAGTCGCCCCCCTCGCCACCTCGGCAGGCCAGGGTCAGCTACAACACAGCTCATACCCACATCAGTCGGCATTGGCGCAGAACCGAGCGAAACCCCGAACTCGACATCTCATCCCAACTCGCCCTCGCCACCACGGCCGGCCTCAAGCCAGAATAAGAAGCTAAACCAGAAGTACCCTCCGAGAAGATCGAGCAGATCAACCGAGTTGCAACACTATGCAACCTCCAGGCGCTGCTCCAGCACACCGGGAGTAGCTCGGTGTCATCCACCGCCGAAATCCAACCACACCATTGTTGACTTCACCCTCTCCCTCACCACCTCGGCCGGCCAAGAGAGCATAGTCGGCAGACAGGCGACATCGAAGACGGTGGAAGCGCTTATTAGGGAGGCTCGCCTCCGAAATCTATGTCATCGTCCTCCACCAAGAAGGCCCCGCACCAAGGCTTTAGAGGCAACTCATGGCGTCGCGCAAAGCACCAACCTCACCCGTCCGCCCCCGCCACCATGGTCGGCCGACAAGGAAGGAAGAGAGGAAGCGATAAAAACAACTGGACGAGGCCCAAGCCTTATTCAAGGGGGCTGAAGCTCCCCTCCACCTCCGTCTCTGGCCACCGGAGCACCACACGGCGGAGATCGAGACACCACAGCCTCCGCCCCATCTCGGCCAAAAGACGGGCGGTTCCGGCGGAACGCAACTGCCAAACCCAGGGACGAAGCCCCAAACCACTAAACTACACCTAATCTACACCCCGCTCAGCCCCGCTCAGCCGGCAGCGCCGGCGAGCAAGGCCTTGGGGCAGCGCAACGCAGGGAGAGAGACAGTAACTGTAGCGGGGTTGGGAAGGAGAGGATAAGGATGAGGTGTGTTTCTCCACGAAAATAAGTAGGTCCGCATACACCTTGCTCGACTAAACACATGACAGAGGACAGTGGTGCCCATCTAGTAAATAATATTGTTGTTGATGTATGGACCCTCTCCCCTCAAAGATGCACACATAGAGTAAGTCATGATTTACACTAAAATGCACTCACTACACATGAATTTCTCCAATTGTACAATTTAGTACATCAAATTGTGCAACTTGCTTTGAATGGACTACAACTTGCAATTAGAGGCCAGTTTAGTGCAAATCCTAAACACAAGATAGCATATGTCAGTGAACATTGACATTTACCCGGGAGAGGTTTTTTAGGGAGGTTGCTTGCAAAATAATGCAACCATTTCTCATTTTGAACCCGGCACATTCTAACCACATGCACCCAATCTCCAAATTTCCCACCCAGCATAATCACTCTTCTACATCTAAAGAAATAAACGAAGGGAACCCCAGGGCCTCCCACAGAAATCTGCTACTTTCGGCCATCCGATCGAGCTAGCCAGCAGATCCTATCCGTTCGTTTTCTGTCGACTATTCACGTATCCCGCCCGTCAGCGACTGTAGAGGGAACAAAATATGGTGCAAACAGGTCCGTGCAAACCGCGCGTGGGAGCCAGAGACAAAACTCACGCTCCTGATGCAACCCTTGGCCAATCCGTCTCCCCAATCTCCTCTCTAATCCTCTCCCCCAATCCTCGAAGCCCCAATCCTCTCGCTCTGCCCCGCTGCCTCTCCCAGCCAGTCGCCGCCACCCCCTCCCGTTCCATCTCGTCCTCCTCCTCCTTCCTCCTCTCCAGCCTTCATCTCCCTGCCGCCGAGCATGGCCATGACGGCCGCAACGCCGCGCGAGGTGGCCAGGCAGACACCCTCCTCCAGCCCTTTAGCTCCCTGATGCCGACCTCATACCTCCGAATATGGGCCGCCTCCGCGTCGGCGAGAAAGACGTCAACCCGAAGTGAGCCACCGTCGTTCTTGTCTATCTCCACTACCGCCTCTCCTCTGCTCGTCCTCTTTCCCGTGCACGACCACGACGCCATCCTCTTCTCCTGATGTTGCGGCACTGTTGCTTGCTCTACTCTCACACTGTGCAACCTCCTCTTATTTTCACAAGAATCGCTGATGGTAGGAAGCACGGTGGCTCTGATGGCTGGTGGAAAATAAGGTGGAACCATATTTGGTCTGCTCAGGTACAAAAGCTGCAACTTGCAGGTAATGGTTCTAGCAGGTTGCACATGCTGCATCTTCAATGATTCTATCAGGTTGCATATGCTCCTCTCTTTTCCTTGATTCTGCTCCTCCTCTACTGTCAGTACCCTGAACCTCCTGCAAACAGACACACCTCAACTCCGTCAGTTATCCTACGGTTCAGACTCAAGATCCTACCTCAACGGTCCAGATACGTTCCGGAAGTGAAACAGTAACTGAAGCACCGTTCTCTGTAATTTTTGTTACTTGTTGTAACTCGAACCATTATATGTATCAGCCATGCCGTGAGCTAGGGGTAAGGAAGTTGAAACTAAAGTAGCGTATTATTAGCCTAGCAGCTTTCCTTCACCAACTCTGGGTCGATCTGAGATCTGATCTTGTATCGCTACTCCTCAAATCAATATGCACATCTGAGTTCCTGTGATCTAATTTGATTCGGGCATTACATCTACCCCTTCAACTCCTTTGTTTGAACCCCTATAACATATAATATATGTGTGCTTGCAGTCTTCATTTTCTATCTATGCCAACAAGGTGTTTGATAAAAATTCAGACAGGTTGCAGAGGAAGATTCATCTATGTAAATGTTATTTTTGGGCCTTTTTTCAAGGACTCAGATGATTCTCCCGGTGGCGGGGCTTGCAGTTCATGACAAGAACACTTCGGCGTGTGACGATGCATCTCACCGCAAGATATGATGTGTTGTGGTGAGCTTCCAAAGGAAACCTCTATTTTTGGTTTAAAAGGTTCTAGCAATGAGTTATTTTTGGTTCATCTAATTGTGAGTGACTCAACAATAATCAACTTGTATGATCTATGCTCTTATTTCTCAGGGTCATATCATAGAAATACTAAATAGTTCCATAAATTATTTGAACATATTAGCCTCTGTGTGTATTGCACTATGTACATATTTTCCATGTTGCATGGACCTGAGCTCATGTATTTTTCCTTTGTAATATCGGGTTTAGCGTAATACTTCCCCTGAAGGTTGAGATCTCTTCCATGGCGTTAGTGACAAGATCCGGCTTGCTCCATTCCCGAGGCGATTTCTTCAATTACAGGCCAGATTTCATTTCATCTCATACTACCACTTGATTCATGTATTTTTTCTCCGGTTCATTTCTTCAAGGTCACGGACCTTGTTCTGCTCTTACAACAACGGACCCCAAGACCATGGTAAGACCATCTCCTTAACTGAACTGGGGATATCTCCAATTGAACATGTTCGGTTCATTTGGTATTTGGTGCTTTGGATAAATTGCACATTGTTTTTTTGCTATGTTGATGTCAGGTCAACACCTCTGTCCCAAGAGTGGTCACGGGACTGGATTCATTCTTCTAGACATCTGGATGAATTCCATAGTCATCTCCTCCTTTCTCTCATCTATTCCTTGGTTCAATAGGTTGCACTACACATGTTACTTGTATTTCTTTAGTCTGCCTTTAAATTGCAAAAGGGATATGGACATGTTGTTTTCTTGCTGTGCTTGATCTGACAGTCTTTCCTTTATTATGTTGGTTTCCTACTAATGTCTTTGATTATATGCCCACCTTTATCCAATCAAACTGACCCAGGTATTTGAGGTTATCATGCAAATCAGTTACTGTCAGGTTCTGTATGGAATCAGTGATGAGAAAAGTCCAGAGTCGAGTATGTTCATATGATCTTTGAGATAATTACCTATTCTTGGCCTTTTATATATTTGAAGAAAATAAGGTGAGAACTTCAAAATAATTCTACTTACAATGGTTTTTACCTTTCTAATGTTTGATTTCCCATATTCTTTCCCTGTTTGATATTGGTTATGCTTGTGTGATGCACCATCTTGAATGATTGCATATGTCCATACATTATTCTAGGAAGAGTTCAATACATACATGCTTTCCCTACCTATTTTAAAAATTCAGCTGCATGGAAGCAATAGTTTTTCCGCCTCTGTGCTAATTGTACATTTCCAAAGTTTTCTTGTTCTTGCTATGTTTTTTTTGAGGAATTTACTTTCACAGAAAATTTTACCCCACGGGATGGGGACCACACTCACCGTTGCTATATTTGAAATGGGTCTCTATAAGCTAATCTAGAATATTTTTATGTTTAGATTTCTAAAAGCAAGAAAATTTGACATTGAGAAAGAAAAGCAAATGTGGGTGGATATCATCCAGTGGAGGAAGGAGTATGGTACTGATACAATTGCTGAGGTCAGCTGGCTGAAATTAAAGTCTTAATACAGTTTAGATTCTTTTGGCTATAAGTAACAGCTAGAGCCATATTTATTTGTAGGAATTTAATTGCACCTAGGTGGACACTATTCTGGAATAGTATCCCCATGGTTATCACGGTGTTGAAAAAGAGGGTAGACATGTTTATATTGAAAGGCTTGGAAAGGCTGCCCCCAACAAGCTTATCTACGTAATAACTATGGTGAGCTATGTGAGGTACCATGTGAAGGAATTTAAGAGGAGCTTCTTGGTCAAATTTCCAGTATGCTCTCTTGCCGCAAAAAAGCACATCAACTCCAGCACGTCAATTCTGGGTGTTCAGGGCATGGTATGTTGCATAAGACTAAATATTCACAACTTGTCCATGTTTTCACTCGCATGGTGTGGTCGGGCGCAGCTTCACACTCTCACTCGCATGTATTGTGCAAAAACTAACCCTATGTTCTTGCCTGCTCTGTAGGCCCTTGAGGAAGAGGCCAAGGCGAAGTACGACAATACTATCTTCATGATGCAGTGGATGGTAGATATAATGGGTATGGTCCTGCTCTGGAAAGGACCTAAGTTTGTGCACTATACCACATGTTTTTTCCAACTCCGGGGCAATCTACTTACTTGATCTATATAAGCTGAAACTCTAGGTGTGTGCTATATATATTTTTACTAAGAAATCAGTTTGGGTGTCAAATACCAGAAGTAGAGCATTATTGTTGTCTGTATTTTTAATATTTCTATTTGGAGCACTTCACTTAACATTGTTCTTCTTGACGGCCGCTCCCATTTCAGATGTGGACTGGTCAAATGCAGGCTTCAATGAAACAAAAGAAGAAAGATATAGTGCATTTCAACAAAGGGATTTTGTTGCTGCAGTGATTGCTACTGTCAATTTACCGTTTATATGTTTGTACATTATTTCTCAAGTTGTTGGGTTTAGGTTAAAAATTGTAAACTCTGTTTCATGTCATGCAGTATATATGTCATTCCGGTTGATCAGAAATAATCTGACTTGCCAACAGTTCTGATCCTAAAAGGTTTGGTTTTAAATTGTGTTTATTTTCTTCAGAAAGTTCCCGAGTAGATGATATTTGAGCCAAGAAGCATATAATATGTTAATCTGCATTACTTTTTTTTAGATCGTCAATCTGCATTACTGTTACTGCTATTCTGATCCAATGTTACGTTTGAGAATATTTAGACTTGGTGTGAGTTTCCAGATTTTCATCAACCTTACAATGGTTAAATCTCTGAAACAGTAGTTGGCTCTTGTATGAACTAAATTTAATTTTTTTTGCGCTTCAAATTTTGATTTACTAATTGGATTTTTCTATGCTTTATTTCTGATGCTCATGGTCTCATAACTGTACTAACTGAAAGTCAATTTGATCCAGATGCCATGAAATATTATTGTCGTTGAGTGGTGTCTGCTGAACCTTGTCATATGTCCAGGCATTGCTCCTGGCTTGGTCATCCAAGAAATGTAATTGGCCATCTTTCGAACGAATAGGAACCATCTTATTTTTGTTATCTCATATCTTTGGAGAGATGGAAGACAACGGACCTAAGTTGTTAGTGTCCCTGTTCTAGCAAACACTAGAGTTTGTTAGCTGAAAGTCATATCTTTGTTAGCTGGCAAACAAAAAAAGGTAGAACCACGGGGCAGGAAATGTCCGTGTTCTGTTCCATTGGATGAAACACTAGAGTTTAAAGCACCCGCTATTACTGATCAAAATACCATGTTTGATCCTACTGAAGTGCAAACACTACTCCTTTTTTGTGCTGCTTTAATGCTGGAGCTATGTTTAGTAATAATTCAAATGAATCATGAGTTATGTTTAGTAAAAATATCAGGATTTTGATGCTTGAGCTATATGTAATTTATATTCCAGATAATTAGAAGGTATTATTTTCTTCCCTTTGGCTCTAACCTTTGGCAATATGCACGTTAAACTCACTAAATTAATAGACGAATTTCATGATTATTTTTTGTGCTTAAGATGGTTTCACATATAGAATTTAGAAAAATATGAATACTTCACATTAACATGCCATCTTTGACATAATACACTTGGCTTAGAATTTACATAAATACGAGCCAAGTAATATCCATCTTTAAATAAACATGAATCCTTAAAATGAAGATTGGTAATTTAAACTAGCTTGCAGTTTGATCCCTTTTAAAATAACATATGTAGTAAACCTTTCCTATTTTTCAAAGGAACTGTTATGCACCTGTCCCTTCAATAGCAAGCAGAGTAAGTTAATATAAGTTAAGTGCCTGTTGAACTAAAATATTTAAGTGCCTCCAAGATTTTTGTGGATGGCTGCACATCAAACAAAGTGTCGGAACATGCTGTTATGTTCTCAAAACTGATAATTTTTAATCACTGTCATAAATTCAACGGGGCTTTTAATCACCTCCACTTCTCCTCCACATTAATCCCCTCCACTTCTCCTCCACATTAAACAAAGTTTTTAATCACTGTTTTGCAACACGAATTCAACGGGATCGTGCGCCAAGGCGCACCCCTAAATCTAGTCATATATAAGTAGAGCACCGGAATTGGGTAATGGGACGGATAAGAGGGTGAAGTTTTAACCCCTCATCTCCCTGAATATTTTTTGGAGTAGATTATTTTGTTGCTTGAGGTGGCTTAGAAAGAGATATCGGTCAACTCGAGGGGCCTTGTTTGTTTATCCCATTGCACTGAATTTTAAAACATTAGTGAAAAACAATATGGAAAAAACACTCTGTGTTAACCAATCGTAGCTCCTCCAAACTCCAAACAAGATAAAAACTAGAGGTATATACAGTTTTAGTCCCACAACTTGTACAGAGAAAGCATTTTAGTCCCACATCTTGCAAATTGAACAAAACTAGTGCTACAACTTGCAGTCTCAGAGCAAATTAGTCCAATTCGACCGAATTTGACCGAATTCGTCCGCGCGTGCTCTGTCACGACCACACGCTTTTGCATTTTAGTGCAGAAAAGAGTTATGGTGTCGTTCATAGGTCCTGCCACGAGAGGGGTCGGTGAAGATTTTTTGAAAACCACCCTAGCCTCAGTTTCGTCCAAGAACATAAGGAGCTAAGATCCTCGTGACACGGTGAGCCCGCGCATGAACTACCACTCATATCATCCTCGGCCGCACCGGCCGCCGACCGCTCTGAGTAGCTGCTCATGCCGCTGCTCTCCCCACTTGCCATCTTCCATGGGCATCCGCGTCGTCCGTGCTCTTCTGGATCCTCACGTGCTCGTCGATGATCGACCAAGGCGGCCCGTAGGACAACGTTGTTGGCTAGCGTGGAAATGAGCTCGCCGACGTTGATGGCCTGGCCGGCGCTCTCGGCGACAGTGAGGACAAGTGCCGCAGAGCCCTCGCGGACGGCAAGCCACGAGTCAGTGCGGCGGTCGCTAAAGAGCTTGACCGCGCTGAGCTTGCGTACCTAACGCCAAAAGTGGCCATAGTGGGCGAACCCCATGTCAACGCGGTCGTAGGTTAGGTACGCGATGGCGGTGCTTGGCGGTCAGTTGGAGAAGACGATGTCCTGTACGTGGAGCACCTCGCGCGCGTACTCGGGCGTTAACACCACCACCATGTGGACGCGGCCGAGCAGGAGGTGGAACAGGCCGTCGTACTTCGCAGCCAGAGCTGCCAGCCCGCGGTGCGTGAGCTGGTCCATCATGAGCATGTTCCCGATGATTGGTGGTGGCATGGGTCCCGGCGGCAGCAGTGGGACACGGCTTGTCAGACGCGTTGTGTGACCAGCGCGAGCCACATCAGAATGAACCAAGGGTCCTGGGGCAACTGCCCCGTCATGGCTGCCATTGCTGCAGCTAGCTAGCTTAAGGAGCTCGGGCTGATGCTATGAGAAATTTGTGAAGAACGGGACACTATTTATAGTCTGAAAATCATGGCTCAAGGACTGATCGGTTGTACATCATACGCCGGGTGATCTAACGATGTCTTCCTAGAACTCCTCCAAGATGATATCGATGCGAGCAAACCCATGAGCACTGGCCATGCAAAAATTACCATGCAGAGGGGGTAGTAAGTTGGCGCCGAAGTGGCCGCGACGTGCTTGGTGCGTAGCTTGGCGCGCATGCCGACCACAGGGCGGATGTCGAGGCGATAGCTGGCCTCGATTTGTCGAGCTCCTCCTCCCACTCGAGCACGATAACGGTGTTAAGACCCATAGTGCGGGCGATGAGGGCGAGCGAGATGTACTCGAGGTCCTTGTATTCGTTGCAGATGAGCAGGGCATCGGGGTGCCACGCGCGGCGAGATAACTCATGGTGAGCAGCAGCTCCGCCTTGGAGCCGGCTTCGAGGCTGAAGCCAAAGGGCGCGCTGAACTCGACGATGTCCTCCACTGTCCCGGTTGCACTTGACAGGTTAAACGCCCTGGTATACCTCCCGCTGTAGCCCGTGGAGCTGATGGCATAGCTGACGGCCGCTTTGAGGGTCTCGACACAGTGCGCAGCACGTCGGTGAAGTGCACGAGCAGCGGCAGCGGAAGGCCAAAGCCGCGGGCAGCCCAGGCGATGACCTTGGTGAGGTTGATCTCCTAGTCGGGCAGCATGGCTGCGCCATGGCGCACGGCGACGTCGCTGTCATCGTTGACAAAGAAGTAGGGCACGCCCCAGCCGTCGGACGTTGTAGAGCGTTGAGGGGAGGTCGGCAGAGACCAGGCAAGCTTTTCAGCTGCGGTCAAGAAAACGTTGGCGGGGCACAGCCGCGCGTGCGTACCACATGCTCGTCCATCTTCACTGACCCCACGCGGTTCAGCCTGAACAACGCCAGAATTCTTCTCTGGACTGAAACGCTAAAGCGCGCGGTCGTGGCATCGCATGCGCGGGCAAATTTGTTCAAATTCGCTGAAATTCGGTTGAATTAGACTAATTTGCTCCCTGTTGCAAGTTGTGGGACTATTTTTGCTCATTTTGCAAGATGTGGGACTAAAGTGTTCCTAAGATGCAAGTTGTGGGACTAAAAATGTATATACCTCTAAAAACTAGGACCGTGGACTATGTGAATTGAAGGAGCCATCATGATCGGCTATTTTAATACTCTCTCCATCCCAAAATAAATGACTTGGTTTTGTCTAGATTCGCATGTATCTAGACTTGATTTAGTGTAAAATACATTCGAATCTAGACAAATGTAAGTCACTTATATATGAAAAACAAGGTCGTACGAAAGTTATAGGAGGTAAAATAACCATGTCAGGGCATGCATGAAGAAGAGAAGACGTGTCGTACCTTAGTCTTTCTTGTTATTTAGAGAATGTGATATACACTCCCTCTGTTTTATAACATAGGATGCTGCGTCTAGATATATTCGTTTAACAAAGGCTAAACAAAGGCTAAAGTATCTTATATTTTATAACGGAGGGAGTATGTGGTAAAACACATAATCTTTATCATCATTCCTACCAACTAATGAGTATTTATTAAGCTCAAGAAAAAACATATTTTACTAAAAATAGAACATATTGTATAATAAAAAACAAAACTTTCTCTTAATTTTTAAATTCAGCTCTTATTTGAGGAAATGCAACTTACTCTTTCTATGTTTCCTCTCTTCCAACAAGTCCAATGAAAGATGGTTGTCAACAACAAAACCCAATGAAATTATTGAAATCACTTTATTGTATATGTCTTCATTTCACTTTTTTGTGTGAATTCCGCAGATCTAGTAATAATCCTGAACAATGGTACAAAGGAGGCCAAAAGTAATAAAACTTATAAATAGGTCATTGAACCACGATGACTACGTGCACTAGCACGAGCCAAAGGCATGTCGTCGTCCTCACCCTGCCGGAGTCGGGCAAAACTTATCATAGTAGAGCTTGTTGCAGTAGATGGACGAGAACCATCGCACCATAGCAACAACCATCATCAAAAATAACAATATGAGACTGATATCAAACCAAACAATACGTAAAATACTGAATCCCGAGAAATCCATAGGACACACGACTCCACGTACCCTCAGTGAAGCCTATATGGTTCGGCCTAAAAGAAACACACGACGTAAATGAGTTTCATAATATTCGGGTGACCCAAGCCTAAGAAGATGCGACTCCTTAGAGGTCACGGTAAATAATAGATAGAAAGTTTAAAGGGAAAAATCATAATATGTAACCGACTCGTCTTGCTATCCTGAGACCTGGCCTCCCTATATAAAGGCCTGGAGGGGGCAGCGAGAAGGGCATCGCAACCCTAGTTCATACACCGTCAAATTACATCTGCACACCTTGTAACCCTCGGTTCTATCAATAATCAAGAGTAGACAAGCAGGAGTAAGGTTTCCCTCCGGAGGCCTGAACCTGGGTAAGCTTTGTGTTCCCGATTTGCTTTTCTGTTAGCCGAACGAAACTTTCAGCACTCCCCTCTTCCTTAAACCCAAGTCCATCAACCATGGGCATTGACATGCTAACTGTTGGAGTATGTTACGGCTAGATATATTTGGTAGTTTAAGTTTGTAATTCAATTCTATCTCTAGTAGTCTTCTTGTCTCCCAAGTCTTCTAACTATATAAACAGCCTAAAGGCTCACGATGTAATCACCTCTTGCAATATCAATATAATCTATACTTCCGCAATCTTAGATGGTATCAGAGCGGGTTGCTCCTCGGCCTAGGGTTTAGCCACCACCGCTTTCGCCGCGCCGCCCCCGGGGAGATGCTTCTCTGCCGGGGGCCGCGCAATAGTAGATTAGATCTTCTTCACAAAATTTTCTCGCCGGCCGCTTGACCGGCGTTTCTTCTTCTTTTGCCGATCATAGATCGGATCGTGCCGTCTACAGCCGCATGTCGTCATCACGCGCCTCTACTTCAACCTCAGCGTCGACTCATATCCGGTAAATCATCGCCAACGATTGTGCCAAGGAGGCTCCGTGCGGCGTCCAAGGTCACGCGCTACGTCGGCTTCTCCGTCCTCACGTTGTTACCATGCCGGCCCGTCTTCGTCGACATCGACCGGGATGCACGTCCATGAGTACACGCTCGCCATCAACAAAGGGCTACAATTTCATCAACCATGGTCATCATCGCTGACAACCATCTACACCAACATCATCGTCACATCGTCGCCGCCACCACCAATCATGGTCATCGTCAACGCCAACACGTTCTTCTCCACGAGCGACGCCGCGCTCATACAAGCGGAAAATACAGGTCTAATCCCCGAAATCGACTACCGCTATAATTCAATCGCCATCGACAACTACCACCGTCGTCTTCATCCACCACGATCTTGCCGCAAGAGTCACAGTCTAATTTTTATTTGCACAAGTCTGTGCTCAATTTTTCTTCTTGCAGCCACTTCGTCTACTCCGACACGGCGGTCAACTTCTACACCAACCGTTTACGAAAAATTTTCTTTGCTCCTCAATCCGGCTCTGGCACACATGGCTCATGATGGTCCCTGTCTTCGTACGTCCGGTATTGGTAACACCGATGCGTGCCTTCGTCCCCGACACGCTCCCGAGTCTGACAATCTCGGCATTGCGGGTCGAGCTACTTCGACCCAAATTACGTCTACTCAATTACTATGGCGAATTCTTCAGGCTCAAACAACGACATCGACCACAACACAACAACATCGACATCATCGACTTCATCAATGGCAACTTCCCCAACGGTACCATTGTCCATAACTACAACATCCTCACTCCCGGCTACATCGACATCGACAACCAGGGCTACCACCTCACCTTCGGCTTATTCTCCAGTCAAACCGTCCGCGTCACTATCGATCCGACCGCGGGGGGTGTTGGAGTATGTTACAGCTAGATATATTTGATAGTTTAAGTTTGTAATCTAATTCTATCTCTAGTAGTCTTATTGCCTCCCAAGTCTTCTAGTACTATACAAACAGCCTAAGGGCTCACGA
Organism: Avena sativa; assembly: GCA_916181665.1. Lineage (NCBI taxonomy): Eukaryota > Viridiplantae > Streptophyta > Magnoliopsida > Poales > Poaceae > Avena > Avena sativa. The sequence continues at coordinate 531,701,094 of OV702292.1, read as the reverse complement.
TGTAATCACCTCTTGCAATATCAATATAACTATACTTCCGCAATCTTTCACTAACCCCACGTCACTCCGCTAGCGCAAAGATAGAGCGAAAGTGATCTTATTCTGATTTTAGGACATAGCCGTCGTCTCAACATCCTGAAAAAAGAAAAAACATTCTAACAAATTACGTGAACCTTCCTACCGACGAGACTATGGTCCGTCACACCTTTAAGACACCAATGCCATCGAAAATAGAGCGGAGCGGCGACATCGACGAGAGGGACGAAACCCTAGATGTGTTTTACAAGGACGCCGCCTCTCCAGCCCTAGAAGTTCGTCCTCATATCATTCTAGTTATTTTTAATTATTATTTCTATGATAATCTTAGATAATTTGACTAAATTGTTTTTCCTTTTGTGGAAACATGAAAAAAGAAATAGAACCGGTACGTACTGCTACCAGGCGACCGCGAGAACTTAGCTAAAACCCATGTAGAGTTTCATCCCCTCGCCGACGATGTTGCTCGTCCGCTCCTCCTCCGATGGCTTTAGGGTGTTGGAGGTGTGGTAGATCACAACCTCTCGCCGGCGAAAGGTTTTTCATTCTTATGTTTAGCCTGTTTTTCAGTGTTTTCTTTCGGGATGGTGAGGCGATGACTACGTCCTGAAGTTAGAATAAGATCCTCCCCGCTCTATCCTCACTCCCGTGGTGCATCTAGCGCCGGCGGAGGACGTGTGGACTCGTTTATCCGATGGATCTTCTCAGATTCTATCTGTTTTCGTGTTTGTTGGTTTGTTTTCAGCTCAGTCTCTTTCGATCTACGGTTATCATTATTGACGATGGTTACTGTTTTGTTGCGCTAGTCCTTTATGATATTAGCACGACGACTTTCGGTCTATCGACTACAACAATTCTACTACGACAAGCTTTGCGTTGCTTCGCTGACGGAGGAGCGAGGACATACCTTCGGCTCGCGCTAGTGCTAGATAGATCGGTGGAATTTAAAAAAAACATAAAAATAGAATACAACACAAATCCAAAAGAGCATCGCATCCAAATTACACGTGAGGTGCGCGCTGTCGGAGCAGTGAGTCATCAGTCCATCCTCACTCATCCACCCCAGCATCCGACATCGCTGGGAAGAAGAAGAAGAAACGTCGGGGACTTCTCCTCGACGTCTGTCCCCAGTCACCACACTTATCCACCACACCGCGGCGCAGCATATCCCCGACCAAGCCCATCCCCGCTCAATCACCCCGCCACACCGCTCTGCCGTGACGATGGCCTCCCGCCTCCTCCGCCTCCACCACCAGCTCCGGCGCCGGCGGCACGCCCCGGGCCCCGCTCTAAGCAGGCTGCTGTCCTCCTCACCCTCTTCTGCCCCGGAGCCGCCGCCGCCCCCGACGGTGGAGAAGGTGCTGGTGGCGAACCGGGGCGAGATCGCGTGCCGGGTGATGCGGACGGCGCGCCGGCTCGGGATCCCCACCGTGGCCGTCTACAGCGACGCCGACCGGGCCGCGCTGCACGTGCGCGCCGCCGACGAGGCCGTAAGGCTCGGCCCGCCGCCCGCCCGGGAGAGCTACCTCAACGCCGCCGCCATCGTCGACGCCGCCCTCCGCACCGGCGCAAAGGTGAGCCACAGCAAGCGAGAGCTCGTTACGCTTTTGGCCAATGCTGCCACCCGGATCCATTTGGTAGCACCGCTTTGCTGCTGTGTAGACTTCAGCTGGTCCGTTACTTGAAATGAGGCACCCCCTGTTCCACTGACTGACACCAGTAGCTAGTCTGTCAATACTTCTGCTCCGTGATACGCTCGCTGGGTCATGCTGATCGCTGAAGGAGGTCCCTTCCTCGCTAGGATTAACATCATAACTGAAACTAGTTACTTGTTTCTAATGTTCGTTACTCCTAGAATAAAAGTCCCCTCACAATTTTTTTCTAATGTTCGTTACTTGTCAGGATTTACATTATGACCGAAACTAGTTACTGATTATTACTACCGGACTAGCGCATTCTTGGTTTTGGTGTACAGTTGCCAATTTATGTGCTCGATTGAGGTGTGCCATGATGGGATAATGATTTCTCTGAAGTCTGACAGATATATGTTCTTGTAGGCTATCCACCCTGGATACGGTTTTCTTTCAGAGAGCGCAGATTTCGCGCAGCTCTGCGAATCGGAGGGGCTTACATTCATTGGGCCTCCGCCATCTGCAATCCGAGATATGGGTGATAAGAGGTAAATATTCTTGGCATGTCGTTTGCATAAATATTACTTCTCCTTATTGTATATGGGACAATGTCGTCTAACGAAATTCTGTAAAAAATAGCGCGTCAAAGAGGATCATGGGTGCTGCTGGCGTACCGCTTGTTCCAGGCTACCATGGGGCTGACCAAGACATCGAGTTGTTAAAACATGAGGCTGATAAGATTGGATATCCAGTTTTGATAAAGCCTACCCATGGTGGAGGGGGCAAGGTATGCTGGGAATGCTTTGCACTCTATAATATTAATTTCAGTTTCCAATATTATCATGAGAAGAAGTGAATACTAATCCACATGGAACACATTTGTGTATGCAGTTTTAGGCTCTCTTGTGCGTGAGTTGCGTGATCAAATCTAAGAGCATATTTCGCTGATCTAAATCAAGTCCTCTGTCATAATGCTCTTCTATTGATCTTTGATTTTTGTATTCAAGGGGATGAGGATAGTTCAAGGGCCTGATGACTTTGTGGATTCTGTACTGAGTGCTCAACGTGAAGCGGCAGCATCATTCGGCATAGATACGCTGTTGATTGAGAAGTATATTACTCAACCCAGACATATAGAAGTCCAGGTAACATTCCAATTTCTGTCCTTCCACAATCCCTCTATCAATCTGCACAGGTCATCTGTTGTTTAATGTGGTGCTGTCTCAATATGTGAAGGTATTTGGTGACAAACATGGAAATGCTATTCACCTTTACGAGAGAGATTGCAGTCTACAAAGAAGGCATCAAAAGATTATCGAGGAAGCACCAGCTGTAAGGCTTTATTACCTGTCAATGCGCTGGATTATTATTTTTGAAGAAAATAACATTTTACGTTTTCCATTTATATATTCTCTGCAGCCAAATGTGACAACGAAGTTTCGGACTCATATTGGTGAAGCTGCTGTGTCTGCTGCGAAGGTGACATACTTAACACTTTACACAGTATTGCATGCTGTGATTTAAGATATAGATTTGATGTTCTTATGTTTTCATCTCATTTCACTATCTAGTCATTTGTTTGTTCTTCGGTACTTGATATACTTGTGAACTGAGTAATAAAACTGGCTGTGTGCATCAATTGATGCAGAGGCTGGGGCTCTGTTCCCCATTTAAAAAAAAAGTCATTTGTTTGTTCCCTGCACATAATAAGTCCAGGGACCAAGCCATACAGTCTTCCTTGCATCATACAAATGGCAAATATGCAATCAAATTATTCCATAGCTTGAGTGCGATTTATTGATATTTTCCTGTTTAGAAACATGGGTTCATCCACTATTTATGAAACAGTTCCCAACTTAACACTTGGAAACTACCTAACCCTGCATCCTATGTTCTGCTGTAGTTATTCTGTTTAATCTTTATATTTTATACACAGGGTCACTTATTGGATTCTTTGTGTTGAAGGCAGTTGGTTACTACAGTGCTGGAACAGTGGAGTTCATTGTGGATACACTTTCAGGAGAATTTTATTTCATGGAGATGAATACTCGACTCCAGGTACTATATTATGACTATCAATTGCTCATGTAAGACACTTGAGTACCTTGTGATACCAAAACACCCAAAGCTGCAAGAACCACATAGGTGATATAATCTGTTCAAAATTAGAAGACGAGGGTGTGTCACATATTTTATTCGATTTGCATATGTATAATGGATAGCGTACTAACCACATCTGGCTTAAATGCATAGTATGCGCTGTTGCGGCCATACTCTATCTCTCTCAAACTCACCTGGATTTTTTAAGGTTGAACATCCAGTAACAGAGATGATCGTTGGTCAAGATCTTGTGGAGTGGCAAATACGTGTTGCAAACGGAGAGCGCCTACCGTTGTCTCAGGAGCAGGTCCCATTAAATGGTAATTCCTGTCAAGGCATTCATGATTTCATCCTAAACACCAACATACATTTTGTTAGTGACATGCTTTATCTTTTGGTTGTGTCCTTCTCATTTTAAACTTCATCACATACCCATCTCTTTTAGTTGTATTTGGGTTATGCTTTTGACGATCCAATCTCTGTCGATTAATCTGATAGTGCTGCACATCACGGTGGTGTTGTTGGTTAAACTCGTTAAGCAGGTATACTAGCAAGTAGGAAAAATCCACTCGCTTATTGCTATTGACTTTTCTAGCTTATTGGATCCACCTAGAAGAGAAAATAAATCCAACTACTCTCTAGAGGCGGGCTGGAATCCTTTTGTGCATTTACCAAAAATGTGCATAGCATGCATGTCTTCTCTTGATACTTGAGCCAGTATCTGTTACCCTGAATTTATGTTAGATGAATAACATAAGTACTTTTGATATACATACACAAATTATATCTGTGATCCCAGATTGGGAGCATTAATAGGTCAAGTTTATAATGCCACTTGAAGTAAGAACTATTATTAACCATCAGTGTACCCTGATCCAGGACATGCATTTGAAGCCCGTATATATGCTGAAAATGTTCCAAGAGGATTTCTCCCTGCAACAGGAACCTTACATCACTATCGACCAGTCCAGGCTTCCACAACAGGTAACTTTGGATACATCCAGCGACAGAATATTTACCAGTTATTTTCTGTATGGTGGTGCTAATATATTCTTGATCAGTAAGAGTTGAAACTGGAGTTGAACAAGGAGATACTGTCAGCATGCATTATGATCCCATGATAGCCAAACTTGTAGTTTGGGGTGAAAGTCGCAATGCTGCACTAGTCAAGCTAAAGAACTCCTTGTCGAACTTTCAGGTATATATGCCCATCACCTTAGTTGCACCTTTTCAGAATTTTTTGGATATTTTTTTTATCCTACTAGTTACCTGGATATTTACTTTCGTTATCATTGATATGTTAAGAATCATGATGCATTACTTTTGATATCCCCTGCCTAGCTTTGCTATAATGAATGGACAGATTGCAGGTTTGCCTACAAATATTGCTTTCCTTCAAGACCTCGCAGGCCATAGTGCATTTGAAAGAGGCCTAGTTGATACACACTTCATTGAGCGGTACAAAGATGATCTTCTGAGTACTTCTGCTAAGGCCACGAGTGAAGAACATAATTCAACTGAGCTTGGTGCAATTTTGGCTGCTGCCTGCATTTGCAGAAAGGACCACATTACCTCTGAAGAATCCCTTCGTATGTTCTTTGCCTGCCCTTCTGTTTTGTCACTCGACAACATTGCTAATATGGCCTGATATTGACATATGCTTGTCGGTAGGTGACAAGACACTTTCTGTATGGTATACCCGTCCACCTTTCAGAATGCATCACTCATCGAAACGGCTGATGGAATTTGAGTTTGATAAAGAACTTGAGGGGTCGAGTGATGAGCTTCTCAAATTGTTGATTACATATAAATCTGATGGAAGTTACTTCATTGAGGTGATTACTCTACACGTAGATTTTTTTTTGCTTTTCGTTGTTTTAATTGTAAAACCTAAGGAAGCTTCTTTACTGAGGTGTGACTTGTGAGTACTAATACAAGTGTATAATATAACACTAATAGGCAATGTTGGAAAATGGGAAATGATATTTTTTTTTGGGTGCAAACTGTCTTCAGTCTTCATATATTTGATATCAGTCATGTTTCAACAAAATATTTCTGACAAGTATTGTGTACTTACATCAAAATGCACATTTCAGCAATACTTTTGATAATCCACTATAGTTTGGTCCTTATCACGGAAGGTACTACATGTTGCTTTCTACAACATCATTTTAAATGAAGTTGTATGCCCCACTTTGTTTTTTATATGCATTTTTACAGTTAAGCAAATATGCTTCAAGAGCGCAACAGTAGACTGAAACATTTTCGAGTAGATTAGAAACTGAACTTTGTGTGCACTACCCATATCAGAATTTCTCGTTACCAGAGCAACTTCTTAATTGGCGTGTTTAATACTGCATCCCTGTTAACGAAATCTTGGCTCATTGTTCCACTTGTGACTTGTGTCCAGACTGAAGATGGCTCTTCTCCTGGCTTGGATATCAAAGTAGATGATAGGGGTGAACATGATTTCCGGGTTGATGTTGGTGGTGTGCAAAGAGATGTAACATTAGCATTCTATTCAAAGGTGAACCTGATACCTTACTATGGTGGTTATTACTCCCTCCGACCCAAATTAGTTGACTTGATTTTGTCTAGATTCGGATGTATCTAACATTAAAACAAGTCTAGATACATTCGAATCTAGACAAATCCGAGTCAACTAATTTGGATCGGAGGGAGTACCTTACTCATTAGTTTCTTCTGGCTGTAACATCCCTAATTTTTTTCCTCTGTTGCTTTCAGGATAGTAGCAGACATATACACATCTGGCATGGGAAGCATCATCATCATTACAGGCAGACCATGAGAGCTGAGCAGTTACTTGATGATAGTTCTCAACCTACCCATGCTTCAGAGGGAAGGTCTCATCCAAAAGGAAGTGTTTTAGCACCAATGGCGGGTTTGGTTGTGAAGGTTTTGCATAAGGATGGGGAACATGTGGAGGCTAGTCAGCCTGTTATGGTTATAGAAGCAATGAAGATGGAGGTTCGAATGAACTTGCTGCCGTTTCTTCTTTTGATAGAATTAATCAAAGCTGATATAACTATCTTGTACTCCTTCTCTCAGCATGTTGTGAAGGCGCCTCGGGCTGGTTACATAGAAGGGCTGAAGGCTACTGCTGGACAACAAGTTTTTGACTCCAGTGTCCTTTTCGCTGTCAAGGTATGTGTCAAGTATTGATCATATATTCATATCTTGGAGTTTTACACTTATCTTTCTATTTTGTCAGATAAAGTTTATGTCAAGTCTAAATTTTGTCGTCATTATATTTTGACCCATACCAATGATATTCTTGAGAATGTATTCGAAATTAAAGGGAACAATTGAAAAGTCCATAAGAAATCATATTAAGAAGTCAAAGAGCAGTTGTCAAAGAAGCACCTGCGGTAGCGGTAAGCCGGTAACACCTATTTTCTGCTAGAGGCTGCTATAGATTGAAACTGACCTTTAGCGTCTTAATTGTCTCCTGGTAAACCGGGATGTCGTGTAGAATGAAATAAAACAAAACATTTCAAGTTTAAATAATGTCCTCTTCCAATCAGCAGAAAACGTCCCATCATTCCAAATGATACTAGTATCGTTGCTTTTATTACCCATCTGAATATCTGAATTCGATCGTTTCATTTCTCCAGGACAAGAACACGAACTGATGAACCTGGAAAACGGACCCTGTCGTGATCTGTACCAATCGATGTACAGATGCTTCAGAATTCGGCTCCCCTCTCTGTCTAGCCCAGAGAGATGAATAAGCAAACAAGCAGCTGGAGATCATCCTGTAACGAAATAATACTACTCTGCTGCATCTCCCTAGTAGATGTAGCTGGAGCTCATCTCTCGCTGCATCCATTTTCCTGTGTAGCGTGTTTATCACTGTGTCGGTGGTTAATTTGAGAAACCATGTACGTATGTGTTTTATTCATTGGTGTGCCACGCATTGTCCACTTCTTTTCGAGAAACCAAGAAGGAGCGCTGCGAGTTCATGAAAAAATGTAGAAGCACCTTGTTTTTACAAGGAACATGTACATGAGACGCGTCACCATGCTTGCGCTTGTACACCCATTTTATTCTCTTTCTAGGATGCATTCATAGAAGGGAACCAGCGATCATCCACCCGTAGAAAAATTCTGGATCCTGCGCATACACGTATTGGCTTAAGCTTGTTTAGCTAAAAGACCGTCGGAGAAATCGCTGGAGACTGGGGAGGGTCGGTGGCAAACATTAAAGAGGAGTGTTCATGTCGTGGTATACTGGTAAAAGATCATTGATAGCCACTTACTGGAAGTAGGAAATTCATGCAGCTCTTCAAAGCTTTGATTACTCCACTTTCAAGGATTAGATACTTTCTAGACTGAGAGATTATTATTTTACATTGGATAAAATCGAACACTTTTTTTTTCATCCCATGACCTTCTTCTGTTGTACTTCTTTCTAGCTGGAGAAACACCCTACTTAGATTATCGAAAACCGACTAACTTGTGTGGAATCAGAAGGTTCTAAACATTACAACCCAAACGGAAATGAAGTAAACATGATATATATAATCCTTGAAGAAAGCGCTGACCGACCGACAAATGACATGTGGTTTCTATTCTGTTGCTGGTGATTTGTTTGGTGACGACAAACTAATAAAAAGTCAAGAGTGCACCATAAGAACGGAATTTTTGCATGTGGAGGCTCCAGCAGAGCTATTAATTAAGAATTAGCACAATCAGATCATCGCAGAAAAGGAGTAAAGAAGGCGACAACTTTTAGTGAGGATAAATAATCAATGCCTACATCCCGAGGCATATATGACTATGAAAGCTCCTCCCTATCAGAGGCAGAGCTTGAGCACAGTTCATGTGCGAGCCAAACAACAATTTGTAAGTAAGATATCATGGGAAACGAGGGAGCAACTAAGTTGTACAAAGTACTCCCTCTGTTTTAAAATATAAAATATTTTAGCTTTGTCAAATGAATGTATCTAGATTCCTTTTAATGTGTACGTAGGTTTGGAGTGAACCTACACATTAAAAGGGGTCTAGATACAGTCCTTTCACAAAACTAAAACATCTTATATTTTAAAACGGAGGGAGTAGATATACTAAGGTATGGTGCAAAGGGCTAGCCAAGCCTTATTTTGTTCCAACGTACTCCCTCCGTTTCAGAATATAAGATGTTTTAGGTTTATGAAAATAGTGTATTCAGATATCTTCTAGTGTGAAGTGAACCTACGCACTAAAAGATCTCTAAGTACACTCCTTTCACAAACCTAAAACATCTTATGTTTTAAATCGGAGTAAGTAGATCCACCACCGCTGACGAAGCTAACCAAAGAATTGCAAGCTTAGCGATGATTTGCCCAAAAATTCTCATTATAAACCACTAACACGTATTTGTTCTCAGTCGTTTGGTCACTTTGCCCAATCCGGTGGCTGCGCTAATGTTCCATTGTAAAAAATCCCGACTCAGCACACTAGCAACAAAACATGTGTAAGCCACCGGGCTTCGTCTCGGTCACTGTGGAATGACTAGTGGTATCACCCTTGTTAAGGCACCTGAACTTACCCCACGTAGTCTCCCCTACTAGCTTAGTCCATTTTGCTTACTTGTCTTTATCACTACAAGAATTTGGATGATCCATGATTTTTTTCATGATGCTATCTAAAAACGTCGCGGATCCGTGACGTTCTATTTTTTTTCGTCAGGAGGGGCTCGGAGTGCCTCTAGCCCGGTTATTCATGACGTTTCTGGATTTCGTTGCAGCAAAATCGTCGCGGATTTCATCCCCGCCCCTGAAGCCCAGTTGTCCACCTCGTCTCGCGTATAATCATCATAGATTTCGTCACGGTGCATGTTTGACTCATTTTTCCCAACGAACGCGTCATCCGTGAACTAACCCCAACCTGTCAGCGTAGTTTGCACGGTAGTACTTCATGGAAGGGCTCAATGTGAAGGTGGTTTTTGGCCGGTCCCATATGCCAGTTTGTTTGATAGAAGAAATTAAATGACACAAAAATCAGTTCTGAGAAGTAGCGGTTGGACGGAATCGAACCCGAGACCTCCGCTTCGGTAGCGCATAGCTCGAACCGCTAGATCACCGAACACTGCTGTTAGAAGTTGATATTTCACTCTTTCTTATACCATATTGTGAATCACAACAAACACAACAAACTAAAATCATCATAAGAATAATCAACACTGTTGATTCAAACTTGCAAGTTCCTCAACCGCGTAGTGCATGGCAGTTCATGCGCTAGTTCTGGAAAAAATCATGCAAACAGTTCACGCGCTAGTTCTTAAAAAAACCCGTTGATCCAAACTTGTAGTGGCAGTTCCGCTTTGTCTCCCTCATCTCCTCGCAGTGGCAGTTCCTCTTCATCTCCTCCTCTTCTTCTTCTCTTCGTCTTCATGTTCTTCTTTCTTCCTCCTCGTCTCCCTCCTGGTCTACCTATTCTTTTTTCTTACTCGATCGATAGGAATCATTCCCACATGTAAGCCATGGCCAGGAGTCGGATGAAGGTGTAACATGTCCGATCTCCCGGCTGACCCACTTCGCAAGATTGCTGACTACTTGCTGGAGAATGAGGAGTATGTCGACACCTATGCTGTTTGTCGGGAAGTCTGTGTCGATTGGTGCTGCACTTTAAAAGAGTCCAAATTCCATCTTAACAACTAGATCCTGATAGATCACACACTTCCAGACATCGACGACTTCACCTTCCTCAACCTCGTCACTAGGGATGTAAGCGCGCACCACTTAATCATGCGTAATACCGTTTATTAGTACTCTAGTTAAATAAAGTTTGCTTTTCCTCAAAAAAGAACTAACTAGTTGAATAAACAGGACTTGCGGATGCTGTTTAGGCACCATTTACTTCCCTACTCGCCACATGTCATTGCTTCACAATGAATCTAATGGACGTCCATCGTAGGTTCACATTCATCCGATATATATATAACATTCATTTATTTGTATTTTCCATTGTACACATCTTAGGGCTAATTGTCCTCTTCTTCCAAATATTCTACTTCCTCGGTATTTCTCGTGACGTCATCGTGCTTCCTCAGAGGGTGGAGCCGTGCAAGATTCGGCTTCTGAACCCGTTCACTCATAAGTCCAACACTGAGTTTTAGGAACAAATGCATCGGATATTCTGCAATCTATCGTCGTGAAGAAGTCCCCGCTGATGGTGTTCATTTGCGCAAATTATCCGAAGTATATTGCATGGGCCGATGAGAGCAATCCAACGGGGCAATTCAATGGATCATTTGGAGAAGGAATTTATTCGCCACCACCCGATGTGCTTCTGAACTGCATGGTGCCATTCCGTGGGGAAGTATATGCAATACTTGAGAATGGAGACATCCTGTTGACCAACATCCAGTTAGACTAGTGCGCGAGCACTGTAACGATGACCAAACTAATTGCAGCCTCAGTCTTTGAATAGATACACGGAACCTACAATTTTTACCTTGTGGAGTTAGATGGTGATCTGCTTCTTGTGTTGAACGAGATTTTCGCCAAAGGTCAACCGGTGCTATACCAGGTGGACACAGAGAACCACTCTTTCTAGGCCGTCGGTGATATTGGAAGTCGTGCCCTCTTCGTTGATTTCCATCGGTCTATCTCCATCGACACCAGGCTGCACCCCATAGTCAAACCCAACTGTATATACTATAACTATTATATCAGACTATACAATCGTTCAGGCCTGGGAAGAGGAACCAACGGTGGTATTTTATGGCTTAGGTCATCATCAGTTGGAACGTATACTGAGGCCTTACCTTCTAGACGAGATACTGGTAGCACACTACAGACAGAGAGTTTCCTGAACATGTGACGCAGCACTCGGGAGCCACCGCCGATAAATATAGGGGAGAATGAATCCTATATTCATTCTAGGTTAGTTGCTAGCGTGTTCAGCTCTATTCGAAGTCAAAATTTGTATTGTATTTATATTATTTTACCAGTATGCGTATTACCTTTCAGATAAAATTGTAATGTATTTATTTTTAGTACTTTTAGAATTCAGTGTGGTAGCTTTCAAAATTCTTTGTGATAGCTTGCAGAATTATGTGTAAGTACTATATTTCAGCTTTTACTCATAGCACTCAAGTTGTAATTAGCGATTCAAAAAATCTCACGGAGATCAGAGTCTAACGAAAATCTCTCGAACTCGCGATCAGGGACCCTCTCGCGAGCAGCCCAAACGACCGGAATGCATGTGGACATGAAAGCTTCCATAATTCTTTGTAGTATCTTCCATAATTCATTGTAGTAGCTTCTAGTTCACACAATCATAACCATATCTGACAAAATCTTCCAAAAGTAGACTAACATGCAAATATATTATATATACGTAGCATATAGACCACTAGGTTGACATCAAGTTTCAAACAACTAATTAACTATTTCAGACTACGACATACTAGTTAACCTTAACAGTTCCAACCAAAACTACTATAGATGGTCTCGAACACAAGCTTCGCGTGCCAGTGATTAGCACAGTTTTTCCAACTTTTAGATCATCTTCACTCTGGTGGAATTTCTTCCACCCCTGATTGCTGAAGACTATATGACCACCTAGGTCAGTCTTGTATGCAATTGGGGTGATGTCAAAATATTCTACTTGTACTCCAGCCATGCCATCATCACAAATGTCCATGGAGGAAACCACTTTCATAGGTCATCTCTGCGATGCCGCGCCGTGGATAAAAAAGAAAGAAGTAATCATGCCAGATGACCACCACAAGTTATATATGGAGCCAAATAACAAAAAAACAAAGGTAGTTGTCATACCATATTATGTTGGACAAGATTTTTCCTTGTCAAACGGGTCATAAATGGAACCCCGATGAAGGTGTTGATTGGCGGTAGGGTATCTAGAAGGTGTTCCATATCATCATCGCTAAGGTGGCATCTTTGGACGACAACAGTAGATTCATATACGTCTTCCTCGCCACCAAGACCATATAAATAGATAATATTTATCCTTGGCATGTGTCCTGTCAAAGAAAAATATAACATTTCTTCCCCGATAAGATTGTTATGTGTAATGAATTGCTTCGATGCTTCACCTCCCATGATAGTCCTGTTCTTTCTTTTCTCGGGGTCAATCTTGTAGGTGCATCCAAGCACCTTGAAGGGAACACTCTCACATTCAGCTGTAGCTACATTGAACATGGACCTTGAATTGCATGGCACAGTCTGTGCACCATAAAAAAAAGAATCATACATTAAACAAATGGTTACAGACTTATAATGTAGTTTGAAATAAAATTATTTGTTACCACTTACCACTGAGTTCTGGAACCCCTATGACTCTGACAAGTAGATACAAAAGGACATGCCTGATGACAGCTTGGATTCGCAATTGCTCTTGCATACTAGACACAACTCCATATCCTGTTAGGCAAAAATGATGAATGTATAAATGATATATGGAACTAAACTCTCAAAAGGAATAAACTGTATATACATTAAACGTATTATAATTTGAACACCTAAGTTGTGATTCTAGTTTTCTTAGATTTGTTGACTCTAACAACAACATCATATGCTCTGAACCTCGCTTTCTTAGGTCTCTTGACTACAGGTTGCTTCGCATCATCATCAGAAGCTCTGAATCTCGCTTTCTTAGGTCTCTTGACTACAGGTTGCTTTACATCATAATAATCATCATCATAATCATCATTTGATGTGACATTGTGACATCGATTAAGCCATTGTTGGTTTTAGAAACCTAAATAGAAATTGCAGTAATTAGAATGTTTTGTTTTGACATTGTATAGTAGGTTTAACTACTATCTAAGAGTCAGTAGCAACAATTTTAAAACCTGTATTTCGATGCTATGTTGTACAGTAGGCTCCTTCTGCATCAACCCTTCTATTTTATAGTATTCACAGTTCCTACATGCTCCTCTTTCTAATTCTTCCCTTGATAGTGCAACCATTTGAAGACTTGCTAACTAGAAGAATCAAATAATAATTAGTGAACTACATGAATCAAGTTTAAAAACGTATGGTTTGGTCACAACTACAAGCATCATCCAATGAGATAAATCTATATCTACCAAGGAGCATGTACAACCATAGTGGCCATACAAAGACGGTAAGTAGATGCCTATCATCCCATCAACATTCAAAGTGCCACATTTTCATCATTGACTAGTTGTAAATAGTGAAAATCATAAGATTATCCCTTAGCACTAATTTAGCTATGAAAAAAAACAATTTGAGCCTCATACTAACAACGCACACATAAGTCAATGAGATAATCAAACATATAGCAAGAAGCATGCACAACAAATGTGTTTGTACAGAACATGTGCTATATGCACATTATCCTATGGACATAGATATTGCCATAATTTAATCATTGGCCAAATGCACGTGACCTAATTTATGACCAACATCAATATATAATGTGGGCTCCATAGTAAGATATCACACACAAGTCAATGCGATGAATCTGTGTCTACCAAGAAGATGTAGAATCATAGTGGTTGTACAAAGACACTAAGTAGATGCAGATCATCCCATCAAGTGCCACATCTTCATCATTGGCCAGTTGTAAACCGATGTACTACCGACTATTACTTGAACCTCTCCAGATTCTGTACCATCTCGACTCCGCTATCGCGTCCGGATGGATTGGGGGCGAGGGCAAATCTATGTAGAGCCGTTGGTGGCCTAGAAGGATTTATGTAGCGGGCGAGATGGCGAGGAAAATGTGTGAAGCGTGTGGTGGATATGATCCCAAATGCGGCCAGACGGTGTTGGCGAGTGGGGATAAACAGAGATGGGGAAGATGGAATGACTCTTTGAAAGATGTTTTTTCTTTTGCGTGTTCCTTCGGTGGTCTTCTGCTGCAGGGCACAACTACATCGAGGACGTCGGCTAGCGTAATAGACTAGCACGCCACCATGCACTAAATGAACCATATAATTTCCTAGCGCAGTATAGTCTCGTCGAAAACATTAGTTTGACCAGACACATGATGTATTTACAACTTCTATTTTCATACCTACATCTGTACTAGTCTTACCACTATATAGTGTATATATGAATAACTTTTAATATTGACCGTTGGATCAAGCCTAGAAAATCCCAACATTTCCAACCGTTAGATGATCTTCTTTTCGATTCTAGTATCTAGAAGATTTTATTGATAGTCTTTAGCACAATGAACGCTATGCACAAACCTCAAGAGATACTTCTCCATCATTCTAGAATCTTCTTCGTCGTTTCTCTAGACCATGTTACTTCGTTGGTCTTCTACTATAGGAAGCGGCTGCATTGAGGATGCCGACTAGCGTTTTAGATAGACTAGCATGCCACCTTACACTAAATTAACCATGTCAGTTTCAGGCGCAACATAGTCTCATTACGTCAGTTTGACCAGACTCATAATTTATTTACAGCTTCTATTTTCATACTACTAGTCTTACCTTATCATTATATAGTGTACGGATAACTTTGAATATTGACCATTGGATCAAGACTGGTGAATCCCAACACTCCCAGCCATTGGATCATCTTTTCCATTCTAGCATCTAGAAGATTCTATTGATAGTCTTTAGCATAATAAACACTATGCACAAACCTCTAAACACATGTCTCCATTATTCTACAATCTTCTCTGTCATTTCCCTAGACCATGTTACCAAATTTTTTAAGTATTAGATAGCTAATAAATGTTTAATTCTACATGATACAAAGTATAAGAACTAAATATACACCCATACTTTATAGATGTCAATCATTTTTTTTGAGCTTTAACTATTATAATTTTATATACTGATGATATTTTATACGTCTATTATCTGAGTCTCATGTGCAGGCAACTTACTAGTACTAGTAGTACTCCGAGAAGAAGAGTATGTATCTTCTCGGCAACCCCGCGCGCACCTACCCGCTGATGTCTCCCTCGTCCACAGTGTGGCATTGAGCACGTGTGGGGTTAGGGTTGCGAGTGGGATCTCGCGAAAGTCCCGCTTCTATTTCATTTGAAAATTCTGTAGTACATTTTGTAGAAATGTTAAACTAGTAAACCTCAAAATAAACTATAAGCGGTACTTTCGCGGGATTGATACGTCCCATCGCATTCGATGCACTTTATTAGCAACATCTGGAAAAAGAGATCACCACGCTGATTTCCTTTTTAAGCAAGTAGTAGTTCTAGTATGAAGAGTATGCCTCAACTAGTGGGTGGAGAAGAAGTGTCAGTCCCTACTGCTTTTCTCCATGCTTATTTTAGGGCCCTTCATACTAAATATATGGACTTGGATGTAATTTTCTCTTTCTTTGGTCCTTGATGTAATTCCCCTGACCGTGTTAATGAAGGGAATATGCCCGAGAGGCAATAATAAAGTGGTTATTATATTATATTCTATGTTTATGATAAATGTTTATTTATCATGCTATAATTGTGTTAAGCGGAAACATTAATACATGTGTGTTTAATAAACAATAAAATGTTCCTAGTAATGCCTCTCATTATACTAGCTTGTTGATTTAATGGATGATCAAGGTTTCCTAATCATGACATTGGATGTTATTAATAATGAGGTCGCATCATTGGTGGAATGGTGTGATGAATATTCTCCCAAAGTATAGTAATACGATCATGTCTTCAAGTTTATATTACTATCTCATTCAAAGTAACTCTAATCCTTAGACCATGAGATCACGACAATCACTAACTCTGGAAGAGTACTTTGATTCCATCAAACATCACACCATAATAGGGTGATTATAAAGATATCATTGAGTACTTGGAAAGTTTTAGTTGAGGCTCATGGATTAAGAGTGAGATTTTTCCATTCTGATGACGGAGAGATATATCTAGGGCTCTCTCGGTGATATCACATTAACATAGCTTGCAAGCAAGTGATAAGATCACTAAAAATGTTATATCACAGGAATGAGAAAAGATTACTTGTCGATAACAAGAACGAACTAGGTACGGATGGTACCAAATGATCAGATCTTGTTCATGTAAAATATAGCGAGACAAAAGGAATTGGTTACTGTGAAAAAGGTTCACGCGATCACTAGTTCATCGTTGAATTAGTGGGAGTCATTATGGATCTCTAGGTCCCGCTAATGATTATTGATTGGAGAGAGTCTCGATCATGTCCACTTAGTTTACGAGCCCGTAGGGATACACACTTAAGGTTCGTTGATGCATTTGAGTGAATAGGGAACGCAAGAGAAAATACTGGACAATGCAAAAACTGTTCTAATAAAAACTATCAAAATAGTTTCAGTGTATCAAAATATTGAAAGGGATAAAATCTTAATGTGTTCATTAAATGAACTATTCATTAAATGAAGTGTTCATTAAATTGAGTGGCATTAAACCAAGTGAATTGAAGTGCTTTAATGGAAAGACCTTTGATTTCTTGAGTGGAAATTTAATGAGGGATGAGTGGAGATGAATGCATGTGAGTGGAGTATCCACCCATATAAATGGGGGAGACATGGGGGAAGCACCATGGCTGCCATGACATGGACCTTGGGGCTGCCCTCTCACCTATAAAAGGCCTCCTCCTCCTCTCAGCTCACTCTCCTTCCTCCTCTCATATGCCCTTTGGTTGGCATCTTCCTTCCCTTGCTAGCCTTGTCCATTGCCAGGAGTACGGTGCTTTGGTGAATACCTGTGAAAAATCTTATCCACCACCACCGCTACCATGTCGTAGTGTTGCTAGAGTTCCTAAGGATCCACTACTTCCGCTGCCCAACTGGAGAAAGGGACGGAGGTCGTCGGCACACCGAACGTGTGGCTTATTACGGAGGCACTGCCCTTTGTGGCGCTGACAGTCATCGTGTCCTTGAGGATGGTCATGTACATTGTACACCAGCCACGTTTGTTTGCGAAAATGTTGTCCCACTTAAGGTATTTAAGGGTGAGTCCTTCTGAAACCGTTACAAGTATCGCCTAGATTCAATCTTGGTAGTTGCAACCATAAGATTTTGTTTTTGTTTTTTATGCAACGAACCTCATCAGTTAAGTTGTTAACCGAGACATCTAGATCCTTCTGGGCCAAACCTAGTTGAAAAAGTGCCACCACCCCACATTTCAGACGAAGTGGACCATGATTTCTTATAACCCCTAGTTTTAAAAAATTTCAAGCTTTTTAGCTAGCTAACTTCACCCACTTAGACGAATTTATGCTGCTTTAATGAAATTAGGTCAAATATGAACTACAAGTAAGTGCGATAGGTTTCTCTTAAATTAGATAGATGTTTTTTGAAGCCTTCGCAAATTGAAGGTACCAATGTTGTCAATATATCGAGAACCATCGCAAATTTTAAAAAATGCAACTAACTTCGTGTTAAGAATATGCATGCCTATAAATTTGATAATATTTTGAAGACACTAAAATAAAATAATGAAAATCAACCAAATTTGGCATCCTCTTACGTGTATTGCTTGCCATAAAAAAATCAGAAACAAGTGTTTGACTTCTTTTCAAAAGGAAAAAACTATTGAGGTGCTTCACAATATCTATACCACTATATAGTGTACGAATAATTTCGAACATCGTCAGTTGGATATAGATTGTAAAATCTCAACATTGTTGACCATTGTATCTCTAGCATTTAGATGATTTCATTATTAGCCTTCAGCACCATGAATACTATGCACAGAAAGTATGAAGAATGTGGTTCTGAATGCCACAAACCGAGTTTACAGACATAGTGGACCATGTTTTATATACGATTCCCAAGTTTTATGAGTTTTCAAACTTCCTAGCTAACTCGTCCCACTCGAATGAATTTATGTATCTTTAACAAAATCAAGTCAAATTTGAACTACAATCTCTAGTAAGTGGTAGACTGCTATTGAAGTTCTATAAAAAGCTTTTAGAGGTACCCATCGGGCAGTTAATATATCGGAAACAATCAGAAGTTTTGACCGATTCAACTTCCTGCTAAGAATTTGCATCTTGATAATTTTCAACCCATTTTGAAATAATCACATATAATAAATAAAAATCATAAAAACAAATATTTATGCATGGCATGCTATCACGTCACGTGTACTACCTGCCAGGAAACCGATAACCACAGGATTTGACAACTTTTGAAAAACCAGCTCCACGATATTATTCCACCATGTATGAATATTATTTGGTTTCAACCCTGACAACCAAGAAGGTCATGGCAATATATCAACATCATAGTTTATGACACCATTCCCACATTAATTTGGTAGATGAGTGCATCTTGTCATAGTAGACAATGTTGCCCATGGGAGTCTCCAACATTTAGGAAAAAATATTTTTAGTTTTCATAGTGACACGATGATGTTTTTGCGTAAAGAGAGAGAGTCAGAAGAATATTATGGCTCGGAGTGCCATAAGCCCATGTTTTCAAACATAGTGGTCCGTGCATGTTTTACTTACTATTCCCATGTTTTAAGCATTTTCAAACTAATTTCGCCTACTCAAATGACTTTATGTTGATTTATCGAAATTAGGTCAAGTTAATTTGAAATATAGGTAAATGCTGGATTGTTCTTAAAATTTTACGAAAGACGTGTGCATGGAATTCTTTTGCATATAACACCTGCCATGTAAAATGATAAACTTGAGTTTTGAGAACTTTTGAAAAACTAGCTTCACAAAATTCTCCTACCATGTATGGACATGTTTCAAGCTAGACGACCAAGGTCAATGCCATATCCTGTCATCCACATCATAGTTTATGATAATTTTCCCATATTAGGTAGATTGGTGCATCTTTGCATGGTAAACAATATGTTGCCAATGGGAGTTTCCAACAAGTATTAGGAAAAGAGTCAATCTCAATTTTCCAAGTGACAAGATTTTTTTGCAGAAACGGGAACGTTGTTTTCCGTAAAACAAGTAATAGTACTAGGAAAAAGATGGCTCTAAATGGAGGGGAAAACCAAAAAGCTATTATAGAAGAGATTATGAGGTTAGAGAATGAAAGGAAGGCAGCCCGAGAGGGCAGCAACGAGGAGTTGAAAGAGGTTCAATGTCAGAGCAAAGTCATGAAAAAAGAAGAGTTGAAGGCAGTTCGATGTCAGAGCAAAGTTATGATGGGTTCCAACATGAGGTACTCCTGCAGGGTTAGGTCATCCGTAATGTATCAGGTGAAGTTTTGACATAAGGTAGGACCCACATGGCTTATGGAGAATGCCACAATGTGTAATCTCAACATTTGCCACAAGGTAGGACTCACATAGCTTGTCATATTGCTCCATGCAAGATAGAGGAGAGAGGGAAAATAATTTTTCTATTTCTTATGGGAAACCCACAAGCTTGAAGTGCACCTTAGGCTTAAAGACATGATTATTTTCTCGACAATGTATAAGGTGAACCTTAGGGAATGCCACATAGGCCTTATGGTGTGTGTTTTTACACATTGTGGATGCCCTTATAGTGTAATCCTCCTCCTCTACCATTACTATTACTGTAGTAGCAGTAAGTTTCAGGACCTATGCAGACAAAACAAATTGTGTACTTCTCTCTCCTTCATTGCTTCTCACTATCAATCCTCTATATCTTATGGCCAACCCTGCGCTCACCTGCGAGCTGATCTCTCCCTCGTCCACAACATTGCGCTATGCACGTGTGCCATTATTAGGGTTGTGAGTGGGTTCTCGCGAAAGTCCCGCTTCTAATTCATTTGAAGATTCGATAGTACATTTTTTGAGAAAAGTGAAACTAGGAAACATCAAAATGAATTAGAAGCGGGACTTTTGCGAGATCCCTCTTGCAACCCTAGCCATGGTACGGTGGCTCTATGTCTGTCTTTGGCATGTTCGTCAGCTGCGTAGCATTGGTGTACATAGGAAGGAGCCACTTTGAGCCTTGGGTTAGGTCGGTGGCAAAAAGTAGTAGCGATTCAAACTTTTCCAGTATTGAATTTTTCACTTGCTTCCCAAACATCCGGATAGAAGGTTATTCCAAAGACCACAACTAACAATGTGGACATGGGATACTGTTCGCATTCGATGCACTTCATCAACAAGATCTGGCAAAAGTGAGCACCGCCCTTTTTTCCTTTGTTAAGCAAGTAGTAGTTCTAGTACGAAGAGTATGCCTTAGCTAGTGGGTGGAGAAGGAGAGCAAGGCCCGACTACTTTTCCATGCTTATTTCTAGAGCTATTTGTACTAAATGTATGGACTTGGATGTAATTTTCTCTTTTTGAGGTCCTTGATGTAACTGTACTTCCACTGACTGTGTTAGGTTTTTAACTGAAGCATCTCACTCCTTCTGGGCCTACCCTAGCATTTCTTACCACTATATAGTGTACGAATAACTTTGAAAATTGACTATTAGATCAAGACAGGCAAATCCCAACATCGCTAACCCTTGGATCTTTGAAATTAAAATTATATTTCGAGCTTCACCTATTATAATTTTATACAAGAAATGATATGGCATACTTGTACTATTTGATTCTCGCGTGCAAGGGGCAGATGCAACTTACTAGTCATACAAAGTGGATCATGTTTTCTTACAATTCCCTAGTTTTAGAAATTTTCAAGCTTCCTAGCTAATTTTGCCCACTTAGAGGATTTTATATCACTTTAACGAAATTATGTTAGATATGAACTACAGGGAAGCATGATAGGTTGCTCTTGAATTTTATAGATGGCATACCAATGCTGTCAATATGTCAAAAACCAGCACGAGTTTGAAAAATGCAACTATCTTCATGCTAAGAATCTGCATGCCATCAAAATTGATACGGTTTAAGAGTTCTCAAGATAACTTTGCCCACTTATATGACTTTATGTCGATTTATTGAAATTATGTCAAATTAATTTGAACTACAGGTAAATGGTGGATTGCTCTTAAATTTTGACAAAAGGCCTTTGAAGGTAACCCACCAGGCAGCCAACATACGAGAACAACCGAGAGTTTTGAAAGATTCTACATCTCGCTAATAGTTTGTGTGCCCAAAAATTAAACCTTGCTTTGAAAACAACTGGAGAAAATAATAAAAATTCACAAAAAAGAGGCATGCTCATGACATCCTTTTTTGTGTATTAAATTCTATAGGAAGAATGATAAACATGAGTTTTGACAACTTTTGAAAAATCATCTTCACAAAATTGTCCTGCCATGTATGAAATGGTTTCAAGCTGGATGACCAAGGACAATGCCATATCCACATCATAGTTTATGATAATTTTCCTATATTAGGTAGATTGGTGCCTCTTCGTATGGTAAACAATATGTTGCCAAGGGGAGATTCCAAAAAGTATTAGGAAAAGAGACAATCTCCAAGTGAAATGATTTATTTTTGTGAAAACAGAAACATTTTTTCTTGTAAAGAAAGTACTAGTACTAGGAAAAAGATGGCTCGAAATGGAGGGGAAAACGAAGAGCTACTGTAGAAGAGATTTATGAGCTCAGAGAATAAAAGGAAGGCAACACGAGAGGGCAGCGACAAAGAGGTGTTGAAGGCGGTGTGACGTCAGAGAAATGTTATGATGGGCACCTGACACGAGGTACTCCTGCAGCCTTACAGTGTGCTACTCCTCCTCTATATAGGGAAAATAATTTGTGTACTACTCTCTCCTTTGTTTCCTCTCACGTCCGCCGTCCATATATTCTCGACAACCCCGTGCGTACCTGCAAGCTGATATCTCCCTCGTCCATAGCGTGGCACTACGCACATGTGCCATGGTACAAAGGCTCTATGTATATCTCTGGCGTGTTCGTCAGCTGTGTAGTGTTGGTGTACATACGAATGAACGACTTTGGGCCTTGGTTTGGGGTGGCAGCAAAAAGCTGTAGCGATTGAAACTTTCCTATTTTCGAATTTTTCACTTGCTTCCCAAACATTAGGAAGGAAGGTTATTCAAAATACCGCCACTCGCAGTAGTGGACAAGGGTTACATTACTTGATATAGTAATAGTAGGTTGCACGTGTCCGTTGCACGTGAGAATCAGATAATAGAAGTATGACATATCATTTTTTATATAAATTATAATATGTGAAGCTCAAAAAATAATTTTAATTTCAAGCCACGTCTATATAGTATCGGGTGTATATTTGGCTGTGCTTGTACCTTATATCACTTAGAAATCAGCCTTTATTATCTACGAGTACCTAATACTTGAAAATTTTGGTAACATGCTCCAAAGAAATGAGAGAGAAGATTATAGAATGATGGAGAACTGTGTTTTGAGGTTTGTGCATAACATTCATTATGCTAAAGACTATCCATAGAGTCTTCTAGATGCTAGAATGTTAAAGAAAATTCAACGGATAGCAATGCTAGTATTTGCATGTCTTGATCTAATGGTTAATGTTCAAAGTTATTCGTACACTATATAGTGGTAAGATAAGATACATCCCATCGCATTCGATGCACTTCATCAACAAGATCTGGCTAAAGTGAGCACCACACTAATTTCATTTGTTAAGCTATTGTTTTTAGTACCCCGTATGAAGAGTATGCCTCGACTAGTGGGTGGAGAATGAGAGCTAGACCTGACTACTTTTCCATGCTTATTTTCAAGGCCCTTTGTATTAAATATTTGAACTTGGATGTAATTTTGTTTTTTGAGGTCCTTGGTATAACATGTACTTCCATTGACCTTGCTAAGTTGTTAACTAAAGCATCTTGCTCCTTCTAAGCCTACCCTAGATGAAAAATGCCACCACCCCACATTTCAGACAAAGTGGACCATGCTTTTCTTACAATTTCCTACTTTTAGCATTTTTCAAGCTTCCTAACTTCGCCACTTAGAGGACTTTATGTCGATTTAACGAAATTAGGTTAGATATGAACTACAGGTAAGCGTGATATGTTTGTTATTGAATTTTAAAAATGTCGTTTGAAGGTACCAACGATATTGATATACCGAGAACCAACGCAAGTTTTGAGAAATGCAACTAACTTCATGCTAAGAATCTACTACATGCCTACAAGTTTGATAATGTTTTGAAGACATTGAAATAAAACAAAGAAGTTAACATAAACCAAATACTTTCATGTGGCGTCCTCTTACGCATATTACTTGCCATGATTACCATTTTCATGGCACGTAGTGCACGCGACATGATAGGACATTATGCGTAAATCTTTTCTTTTTTGTTTTTTCTTAATTTCATGTGATTGTTTTCAAAATGGGTTCAAAATTGTCAAGATGCAAAATCTTAGCAAGAATTTGAACTTGTTGTAAAAATTCTTGGTGGTTTCTGATATATTAATTGATCGCCCGATGGGTACCTCCAGAAGCTTTTCGAAAAAAATCAAAGCAATCTACAATTTACTTGTAGTTCTAATTTGACCCAATTTTGATAAATTGGCATAAAGTCATTCAAATTGGTAGAGTTTGAGTGGAAGTTTTAAAACTCATAAAACATGGGAATCATAAGTACTATATATGTCTGAAAACTTGGCTTGTGACATTTAGATCCATATTCTTTGGACTTTCTTTACGGGAAAGAACAACAATCTCGTCATCACTCGAAAAATTGAGAATGTTTTTTCCTGATAGTTGGAAACTCACACTAATAGTATTTTCTACTATAAAAATATGCACCCATCTACCTTTGAAAAGACATTTAATTCAAGAGGAGTCTATTGCTCTTACTTGTAGCTCATGTTTGACATAATTTCATTATTGTCAAGATGCAAAACCTTAGCAACAAGTTGAACTTGTTGTCAAAACTCTCGGCGGTTTCTGATATATTAATTTACCCCTGATGGGTACCTCCAAAAGCTTTTTCGTAAAACTTTTAAAGAAACCTATAATTTACTTGTGTTCAAGTTTTAACTAATTTTGATAAATTGACATAAAGTCATTCAAGTGGGCAGAGTTAACTAGGAAGTTTGAAAATTCATAAAACATGGGAATCATAAGTACAACATGTTGGTCCACTATATATCTCTAAAAGCTTGGCTTGTGGCATTCAGATCCATATTCTTCGGACTTTCTTTACGGGAAAGAACAATCTCGTCATCACTCGGAAAATTAAGACTTGAATGTTCTTTCCTGATAGTTGGAAACTCACATCGATGATATTTTTTACTATAAGAAGATTCACCATCTACCTCCAAAAAGACATTTGTTTCAAGAATAATCTATCACACTTACTTGTAGCTAAAGTTTTACCTAATTTTGGTGAGATTTTGATCTAACTAGAAGTGGGATTTTGGTGGGAGCCCACTTGACACCCTACTGGACAAGGACCCGACTACTTTTTCTTGCTTAAATTTACGGTCCTTTGTGCTAAATGTATGAACCTCTATGTAATTTTCTCTTTTTTAGGTCTTGATGTAAACCGTACTCCCACCGACCGTGTCAAATTTTAACTACAAATAAGTGCGATTGATTGCTCTTAAAATTTTCCAAAAAACTTTTGAAGCTAACGAGGAATCTGGTATATCAAAAACTACCGAAAGTTCTAAAAAAATCAAGTTCTTGCTATCCATCTACATCCCTACAAAATTGACACTGTTTTGATAATATTCAAATAAAGAATAAATAGTAGAATATTTCTGTGTGGCGTCCTGTTACGTGTATTCATAAACACGTGGCTTTTGAGAACTTTTGAAAAACAACAACTAAGTGGACGCTCCAATATTAGCAACCATGCATGAACATTATTAATTCTTCTTTGGTTTCAACCCAAACTTAACGACAAATGTCATGCCCTTATCGACATCATATGTTTATTTATGATACGGTTCCCGCATTTAGTAGATTGGGTGCATCTTGTTGTACTAATCCGTTTTTCTAGTGGGAGTTTCCAAATATTAGGAAAATGTTTATGATAATTTTCCGTGTGACATGAGTGTTTTTCTATATAGAATGTACGAAGAGTATGACTCGAAATACCACAACCATAGTTTTAGACAGAGTGGATGACCATGTTCTTACTCATTGTTCCCAAGTGTTGGGGATATACTTTCCGGGTATCCTCAGAGTTCTCGCTGACCAGGGTGACCCACTTCGGGTTAGAGCTTTGCTTCACGGGCGGCCTAGTCAGGGAGAAGAGGCAGAGTCCAATCCGGCTACAGGAAGGCCCAGAAGACTTACCGACTTAGGCCCATAGTGTTACTTGTAGTTCAAGATGTACTCTATAACCGACTCTCAGTCGTAGCCGGATAGATCTCTCCTGTAAACCCTAGGCCGGATATCTATATAAGTCGTCCTAGGGAGAGCCTTTAGGGCACCCTCAATAGTCTACAATCTCAACTCACACAGGCGAACCCTTGTAACCCATATTCCGGCTCTGTCGTATTACTGGATTTCTAGCAGGAGTAGGATCCGTCCAAAGATGGCGGATTCGAACCTAGGTAAACTTATGTGCTCACCGTCCCGGAACACCGTATGTCTCACACCCCTCTATTCCGCACGCCTCGAGGACCCCCTCATGGCGTACTTGTCATCAATCCCGCGACAGTTG
The DNA here is from genome assembly GCA_916181665.1 of Avena sativa. NCBI lineage: Eukaryota > Viridiplantae > Streptophyta > Magnoliopsida > Poales > Poaceae > Avena > Avena sativa. The sequence continues at coordinate 531,674,927 of OV702292.1, read as the reverse complement.
GCGCCCACCATGGGGCAAGTGAGCTTCGGATCTGCGTTCCGAGCGGAATCTGCAAGAATCGGAATCGGCGAGACTATCGCCGTCGGTCGCATCCTCTACGCCAGTGACGTCCCTCTCATCGTTCTCGACGAGACCTAGATTCCGGCTAGGGAGGCTGTAACTGCCTACACCATCAGGTCTTTTGGCGAGATCGATGTTTACATCGGTTTTGCTGAACCTGTCCCACCCACCCCAGCGGTGATGATAGAGGCAAAGGAATTTTCTGGGTCCCCTTTGTCCGTGGAGGCGGCAGAGTTCCAGATCTCAGAAAACCCTAATCCCACCCAGCCCGCACCAGTCACGGAGATAGGGGAGAAATCCGAGCCTGAAGCAGACCTAGCGGTCGAAGTCAAATCTGGAGTGGATCTCCCTAGAAGACCGAATCCCAGACCCACCTGCTGAGGTCGAAATCCAGGAGGAGCACAATAACAACGACGGTTCCGGCTCTGACGATGCCGGGACAGACAGGCCTTTCCCGAGGTACACACTAAGACGCATGATAATGCAAAACTCAGGCGTAGATGCAATTCTCAAGACTATCAAACGTTTCGACAAAGCCTACTATGAAGACCGCAGCTATCTCAGGAGGGGCACATCACACTTTGTCGGATATGTGGGATCCGGATCCTGCATTGCCGATGCTAGAGACAACACCAACTCTGTGCTGGAGGCGATTGGAACAAACACCGACATACCCGCATCCTCGAATGAATCGATGATGTCAGCAGATTTCCAAAAGATCTCCACGGAATATGAAGAGGAGTATAACTCCAAAGCTGCAGAGGAAGGAGAGGCCATGGATGAAGGATCCGGGAAACACTCTCCCAAAGCGCATGATGATATGGAAGTCGGAGATAATCCCGAGGTCCAGATGTTTGAAAGTACCGATCAGAGCTTGACTCCGGAAAACGGACCCAAATCCGTCTTTGCTACCGGCGCTGCCAAGAAGGCAAAGAAGAAGAACAAGAAGGACAAGACCCCGGCGAAAGACCCTATGGCAGAGGAGGTGATTGCCGAGGAATACGAGGAAGACTCGAATGGAGCGCTTATCCCAGACGAGCCCAAAAAAGAAGAATCGGTGGATGCACACGTGATCATTGAAGGTGCACGTAAACTCATCGATGCTGCATTAACCACACCTATTCCTACAGCTGCAGAACTTACTGTTGAAGAGCTAGACGAGAGGGCACAGGCCCTAGAAGCACATCGTCAAGTACTCCTCGATGAAGCCAAAAACATTGAGGAGGAAAAGAAACACATGGCATCTGTGGAGAAGTACAACTCCAGGCAGCACCAGAAGACCAGGAAACGTCATACGAATGACAACCAATTCCCGCAGATTCACAAAGTCCTTTTCGGAGGAGAAATGTGGATGCCTCGGAAAGATAGCAAAGGGGATTGGGTGTATCCAACACCAGTACAGAACACCGTTGCGGCCCGAGAAATCCTATCGGCTATCCAGGACCGGAGCAGATCCGGTTGGGCATCAAATTACTCAACAAGGGACTGGAGCAGAAAAAGGTCGCCATGTCCAGAAGTCAAAAGCTGGTCTCCGATTCCGACCAGTGTCGCACAGATCCGGCATGGGCTGACGTAAGACCCCAGCGCGTTCCGGAGCAGCACCACCGCTCCGATCGCCGGGAGGACAATTACTCAAGAACCGGATCTTTGGGACAACACCACAAAGCTACCCGTGAGTGGCGTAACGTTAACCTAGTTGTGGAGCAAGAGGCAATTGCTGCACTGAATCCGAGGAACCCGCCCCGACGAGAGTCGAAAGACCGCAGGGACGATGATGATAAAGAGAAACGTCGGGAGGAGGACCAACAAAGAATGCCACCTCCTAGACATGCAAGCCGTCCGGATGACGGACGAAGGAACGACGGATACCGTGCCGAGACAAGCCGACAGGGGGGCTCGTCACAATGAAGACCCTCCCCGGATCCGGAATAATGATGTTCCGGATGGAGGCCGGCGATTGGCCGGAAATAACCCAGCTGCTCCACCCTCTCCGCCAAGTAGACATCACAATGGCTCCCAAGGAGGCCAAGGAGGGCGTCATGGTGGAGGAGGTGGTGGCAGAAGCCGAAGTTCGGCTCCAAGGCACCGCAGCCATAGCCGACACTCGGGACGATCTCTATCCCCGAACGACGCAAGGCACATGATCAACTCCAATATAGAGGCGCGGCGCTACGAAAATGATGATATATACGTGGGCCCAAAGTGCTTCAGACCATGCATAAGAGCTACAAGATTTCCGAAAGGATTTGCTATCTCAAGACATATCCAAGCCTACGACGGTATAGCTCGGCCAGATACTTGGCTACAGGATTTCTTCCAAGCTTGCTGCATCGCCAAAGGTGGAAACAGCCTGGTCGCAACCCGATATCTCCCACTCATGTTGCGGAAGACGGCACGATCATGGCTCAATGAACTTCCGGAGAACACCATCCACAACTGGTATGACATGCAAAGTGCTTTCTTTTGGAGTTTCGAAGGCACATACCGGAGGCCCTGTACGGTCGGAGATCTACAACATTGCACCCAGAAAGCCGGAGAAACTTGCCGGGATTATCTCGGATGATGGATCGACACCAAGAACTCCTGTGAAGGAGTAAATGACCAAACTGCGATTGAAGCTTTCTTTGCAGGTCTCCCAATTGGTTTACTACGTCATCGCTTGAAGTGTGACAAGGTCACTGATTTGGGAGAGATGATAGAAACAGCGAGAAAATATGCAGATGTTGACGATGATGCAGAGGGGTTACTCAACGTGCTGGCTGTGCCACAGTTGGCAAAACAACCAAAGCAACAAGCTCAGAAGCGCAAGAACACCTCGGAAGAGAAACCCAACACGGAAACGGCAGTGGTCACTGCTACTTTCGGGTCTGGAGGACGAGGAGGACGCGGCGGAGGCCGCGGACACGGCCGTGGGACTTCGAGAGTTCAAGGTAGAGGAGACCAGCAACCCGAAAAACCTACTCTTGGGCCGACATTGCCAATAACCCGTGTGTGTATCACTTAGACGCCAATGGGGGCTCGCCCCACACAAACTCCGAGTGTCGTTTCAACGACGACATTAAGAGAGATGATACCGCTGGCTACAAAGCTAAGCGGAAGAAGGGAAAGAAGAATCCCGAAAAATATAAAGAGACCAAGGAAGATTCCGATATGGAGGAAGCTGATGCTTCAAATCCCAAGCCGGAAGGGAAGAAAAAATTTCCGACCAAGAAAGACACTTATGTCATCTTCCTCGGATCTCAACTAGCAAAGGTCAAAAAGACAGTGCTACATGAGCTCAATGCAACAGTTCCGGCTGTCTCCCAATTCTTGGACTGGTCGGAAGTGGCAATCACATTTGACCGCGCTGATCACCCACCTAAGTTGCACAGGCGAGGAAAATACGCCTTAATCGTCAATCCACTTATTGACAGTTATGGTTTCTCCAAGACTCTCATGGACGGTGGCAGCAGCTTTAATATTTTGTATGTCGAAACGCTACGCCGGATGAAGATCTCGGTGACCCAGCTGAACCACAGCTCTGTGATCTTTCATGGTCTTGTCCCAGGATGACAAGAAAATTCCCTAGGAGAAATCACTTTGGATGTTACTTTTGGAACTCCAAAGAACTATAGGACAGAGGCACTTTCCTTCGAAGTGGTCCCGTTCAAGAGCGCGTACCACGCTATATTCGGATGTCCGACTTACTAGGATTTTATGGCTCGTCCGTGTTACATTTACAATATGATGAAAATTCCAGGTCCCAACGGCGTGATCACCATCAGGGGAGACCCGAAGAAAGCGCGAGAGTGCAAGGATGGAAATGCCGCCTTTGCTGAAGCCGTGCTGCACGCCTAGGAGTACCAGGAGATCAAGAAGAGCATGGATCCGTCCGAGATGCCCGCAATGAAGAAGGAGGTGACAAAGCCAAATCTGGAGTTCAAGGCATCAAAAGAGACGAAGAAGACACCGTTGAAGGATGATGACCCCTCCAAGGTGACCCAGATAGGCATAGGCCTAGATATCGCATAGGAAAGTGCGCTCGTCAAGTTCCTCAAAGAAAATCAAGATATCTTCGCATGATAGCCATCTGACATGACCGGAGTACCTAGGGAACTTGCCGAGCACTCTTTAAATGTAAACCCGAACGCTAAACCCGTCAAATAGTCCTTACGATGTTTCGGTGATGAAAAGCATAAGGCAATAGCTAAGAAACTAGCACGGCTCGAGTTAGTCGGATTCATAGAAGAGGTCATCCACACTGAGTGGTCGGCCAATCCTATAATGGTCCCTAAAAAGGACACTACTGATTTAAGGATGTGTGTGGATTATACTGCCTTGAACAAGGCTAGTCCAAAAGATCCGTTGGCTCTGCCTAGGATTGATCAAGTTATCGATTCTACGGCAGGCTCAGAACTCCTCTATTTTCTCGATGCATATTCCGGTTATTACCAAATCCGGATGAAGGAATCTGACAAAGTCAAAACTTCATTCATAACCCCTTCAGAACCTTCTGTTTTGTTATGATGCCCTTTGGGCTGAAGAACGCAGGAGCTACATACCAGCGCACGATGCAGCGTTGCCTCCACGACCAACTCGGACGCAATGTACATGCATATGTGGATGATATTATGGTGATGTCCAAAAAGAAGGAAACACTGATTTCTGACTTGGAGGAAACGTTCGCCAATCTACGAAAATACAACATAATGCTTAATCCGAAGAAATGCTTCTTTGGAATTCCAGCCGGAAAATTGTTAGGTTTCATCGTGTCTCAAAGAGGCATAGAGGTGAACCGAGATAAAATGAAGGATATACTCAATATTTCCAGGCCAACTCGCCTGAAGGACTGATACATTGCAAATGTATCTATAATTTTTGATGTTCCATGCTTGGTTTTATCCACTTTCTTGTGTTTTGTCCACACTTTGGAGTACTTTTCATATGATTTCTTGGACTAACCTATTAACAAGAGCCAAAGTGCCAACTGCCTATTTTCTACTGTTTTTGGTTCCAGGAAAGTCAGAAAATGAATATTCTCGGAATTGGACGGGAAAAAAGCCAAAGTGCATATTTTTCCGGAAGTCATCAAGTGCCAGAATACGAGACGGAGAAGGGCCAGAGGCTGGCCACACCACCTGGCCGCGCGGCCAGGCTGGGCCCATGCCAGGGGGTGGTGTGGTGGCCCCTGGCACCCCCTCGGCCTCCCCTTCCGACTATAAGATGCCCTCGGGACGAAAACCCTAAGTGCCACGATCGAAAATCCAAGAAAGAGTCTGTAGCCACTGTCATCTCCAACCCTAGATCGGGAGGGATCTGAAGCTCTTCCCGGCACCCTGCCGGAGAGGGGAATTCACCCTGGAGGCCTTCTTCATCACCATGCAAGCCTCCGGTGTGATACGTGAGTAGTTCATCCTTGGACTACGGATCCATGTAGTAGCTAGATGGCTGGTTCTCCTCCTTTGTGCTTTCATGTTTAGATCTTGTGAGCTCCGTTCATGATCAAGATCATCTATTTGTAATTCTGCATGTTGTGTTTGCGGGGATCCGATGGATATTGAGATGCTATTTCAGATTGATTATTGATTCTATCATGTATTTGTTATTTGTGATCTTGCATGCTTTCCGTTGTTAGTAGCTATCTTGGCCAAGTAGATGCTAGCAACTCCAAGAGTTAGTACTTATGCTCGATAGTGGGTTCATGCCTCTGGTAATCTAGGGAAGTGACAAAAATCTCTAAGGTACTAGATGTGCTGTTGCTACTAGGGAGAAAACAACAATCCTTTGTTCATAGAACAATCGTATTGTTTACTTTACACGCAGTTCGTAAAGCAATAATCTGTTGCTTGCAACTTAATACTGGAGGGGGTTCGGATGATAACCTGAAGGTGGATTATTAGTCATAGATGCAGTTGGATGACGGTCTATGTGTAATGTTGTAATGCCCAATCAAGTCTCAAAGGAGTCAATATGATTAGTATATGCATGTATTGCTTTCTCGATGTTTGTCAATTGCCCCGCTGTAATTTGTTCACCCAGCATGTTATCTATCTAAGGAGAGCCACCTCTAGTGAACTATGGATTCCGGTCCTTTTCTTTACATACAATCTATAAACTGTTTACTGTTTTGTGTTTACTTTCTGCAAACTTTTACTTCTTTCCATTCCATACATTTAATCCTTTGTTTTCTGCAAAACACGGTGAGATTGACAACCTCATCGCAAGTTGGGGACAAAGTTCTATGGTTGTGTTGTGCAGGTCTCCACGTTGCTACTAGCACCGGTAGTGCGCCCTGCCAAAGCTCAGCTAGTAACACCTTTGGGGTGTTTCCTTGCTCCTACTGGTTCGCTTAAACCTTGGTTTCATAACTGAGGGAAACTTGCTGCTTTGCTCATCATACCTTACTCTTGGGGTTCCCAACGAGCTCTACATCAACACCGCACCAGCACTTTTCTGGGCGCCATACACAGAGCCATCAAGCATTTTTCTGGCGCCGTTGCCGGGGAGTCAAGGACATCTTCACAAGGGGATTCCCTCATAACCAATCTCTTTACTTTGTTGTTTTTGTTTTGCTTAGTTTGTTTTTGCTTTGTTTGCTTGTTTGGTTATTCAAAAACACAAAAAAATTAAGTCTCCTTTAGTTGTCACCCCTTCCTTAGCTCACCATGTTGATCCCTACATTCACCCTGAAAGACCTTCAATTGGTAGTGGTTCTATAATTGGGAAAGATAATATTGAAGAATTCTTCAATCATGTTAGTAAGTATGAAGATACTGAGGATAGATCCCTTGCAGAACTTGCTCCAAACTATGAGATTGTTGCAGCCTCTTTAATTCACATGTTGGAAGCTAGGTTTGTTAACCTCAACCCCTTAATGCAAGTAATGGAGAGGTTTCAATATGCTACAAGTAATGAGGATAGATCCCTTGCAGAACTTGCTCCAAACTATGAGATTGCTGCAACCTCTTTAATTCACATGTTGGAAGCTAGGTTCCAATATGCTAGGCTAATGTGTAGATGTTGTTGGTACACGAGAAAAGATGAACAAAACCGAACCTAATGGAGAGGAACCTAAGATACCAATACCCTTCAAACTAGTAGCAATACATGATGCCATAGAAAAGAATCTTGATTGGATTGTTCCTTCAAACCCTTTTGATGAGAATAGTGAACCTAAGAGAATTGAGAGAGGATCCTCTAGAACTTATTTGGATGATATACCTTGCCTTGTTGAAAATATTTCTGGTATTGATCTTAATGCTTCTTCATTTGAGAACACTTGATTCTTTCTTTGCTTCTTATGCCTAACTTAAAGGCGTTAAAGAAAAGTACTTATTGGGAGATAACCCAAAAGTTTTAGATGAGTCTTGGAAGTTATTAATTCAGTAATAACCGCTCCTTATCCTTTATATTTGCTTTTTGTGCCAAGAGTAACCTTTAATAAGAGAGAAGTAATGATTGGGAAAGTTGCTATCCCGAAACAGATTTTTGTGCTTCACCGTAAAAATTCGTGAGAGAGCTCTGTATGTCGAATTGAGCTTTAATTTTTTGTGCTTATGCTCCGGGTTGTTACCTAACTTTTGTTAGTTCAACACTTTTTTATTTGAGCAACAGAAGGTCTTCGAAAAAAATTCGTCTTTACCTGCTGGTCTGTTTTGACAGATTTCTGCCATTTTCTGCATTTGCTTCTTGTTGGTTCCTTCTTGAGTTATTTTGGGGAATTGAGCTTTTTTAGGGAAGTGCTACAGTATCTAGTGTTCTAATGGAAGTTTATTTGGTGTTAGAACTGAACCTTAAGACCTTTTACCTTGAGTGCACTAATGTTGCTAATAAAGATTGTGTGAAGTTTTGTATGAAGGAAAATTTTCAGGTGTATGGAAGGAATGAGTAATAAGATGAAGGATGGACTAAAGCTCAAGCTTGGGGATGCCACGTGTGTCACCCCAAGAAATATCCAAGAAGTACAAGCGTCAAAGCTTGGGGATGCCCAAGGCATCCCCTTCTTCATCAATAAAAATCCTAGGTTTCTTCCAAACGCTTCATTTTTGTTGTTTCATGCACAGTTGTGTTGTTCTTGGAGCGTCTTCTTTTTTGTTTTCGTTTTGGTTTTTAGTTTGCTTGGTTTGCTTAGTTTGCTGAATAAATTGGTTGGACCCCCTATTTCATACATTGGTTTGCAATAGTTTGGTTTGGTTTGGAAAAGAGTAGGAAAGTTCATGCTTATGTGGTAAAAAGAGCTCGTTTTTGACTATGGCCTATGCTTTGTCATGCCATGTTTGATATTGTTTTTGCTTTATGCTTAGTATTCTTCGCTGTATCATGACTTGTTATAAACAATTGAGATTGCTTAATGTGCCTTGGATGAATCATGCGTTGTTTTAGCATATTAAAGCATAATATAGTGGTATTCTCCTTTGATGCTTTATTTGGGCTGACTTGGCGCATGCTCACACCATGTTATGACTATCTCAAGTCACCATAAGCCTTTATGATCCTTTAGTTTTCAACTTGTAGTATCACTTTATGCTTTGATCAATGATGTTTTGTCGCTCTGCATGATTATAGCCATTATTGCTCTCTTAGTTTGTCACTCCCAGTCTTTTGCTAGCCTCCATAACAAATTATGAGTTCCACTCATGCATCCAACTCCCTAAACCAAGTTATTCAAAAGAGTCCACCATACCTACCTATTAGCTTATGCTATTCCAAGTATATTCATGCTTTTGTTTACCTTCCAAATTAAAATTGTTATGAGAAAACTAGTGATTAAAGCTCTCACGAACTTGATGGCACACTTTACTTTACTTGCCCTTAATAAATTTGAACCATTGTGTCGTCTATGTTGTCTATGCTTGCACTTATTTGTTGGGAATTAGCAGAACCATGCTTTCATGGGGAACGCTTTCAACACTGCACTTGGTACTTGTACCTAGTTGATATCATGCTCTTTTGTATATGGATGTCGTCGGTGTGGAATGAAAGGGGAGCTTGTAAGTCCATGGAGTTATGTATATGTGTTAGAGAAACGCCTGGGCCGCTGGTCTAATCCATGCTGACATGGTGGAAACCTGCAGCGTAACCATAATGAGTTGTCTATGAAGCATTCATCTTATAAAAAAAAGAGTCCTATATTGAAAAAAAAGAGATACTATGAAAATAGGAAAGAGATAAAAAATCACCATATTCCAATGGTAAATAAGAAGAATGCTGAGATGCTCGTTGTCTGCTTGCCTTGTCGTTTTGATATGGAGATTCTTCCGTATCATCGGGCAAGGGGTACCACGTTGGCGGTTCTCTATGATACACATGTACTTACGATGACAAGGACTTACCTGTGACTAAACTTGAGTAGCATGAGGAGTGGCCCTCGTATACAAAGGACATGAGATTCCTAACTTATACTTCGTCACGCATGTACACCATAGTTTGTTCACTTTAACCTTAATCACTTCAAGATGCTTATGATAGGGGCAATGAGAGCTGAAAGGTATAAGTACCATAATTTTTGGAAGCTCTTTATGAGACTTGAATCCCTGCTTCCTTCTATGAAGGCCTTTCTTCCACCATTATATTGAGTCTCCACCTTCTACCTTTATGCACCTACTTTGAGAGCATAGTGGCCATTCTTAGTTCTATGTGCATTGTCCCAAGACTAGTTGATTGATGCATATCTTGATATTGCTTGTTTTAAACTATTTGTATCTAGTCACTCTTATGAACTTTGAAGGTGTCCTATGCATTTATATTTGCTACTCTATGAGGGACAAGCTGAATACTATTATACTATGTTTTCTTTATGTGAAACAAACAAACGTCTTGCAAAGCATTGTTATTCATGAATCTTTTGTTTGTGCCTTTTCATGTTGCATCATAGTTTCTTTGCTTATTGCTAGAACTTTGTCTCTCATGTTATGATTGAAGTACTATGATCCCAGCTTTGATTGTTTTGCAATTACTTTGATCAAGTCTTTGATGGTGCATGTCACCTCAAAAATTATTCTTTCTTTTTATCACTTACCTACTCGAGGACGAGCAGGAGTTAAGCTTGGGGATGTTGATACATTGCAAATGTATATATAATTTTTGATATTCCACGCTTGGTTTTATCCACTTTCTTGTGTTTTGTCCACACTTTGGAGTACTTTTCATATGATTTCTTGGACTAACCTATTAACAAGAGCCACAGTGCCAGCTGCCTGTTTTCTGCTGTTTTTGGTTCTAGGAAAGTCAGAAAATGAATATTCTCGGAATTGGACGGGACAAAAGCCAAAGTGCCTATTTTTCCGGAAGTCATCAAGTGCTAGAATATGAGACGGAGAAGGGCCAGAGGCCGGCCACACCACCTGGCCACGCGGCCAGGCTGGGCCCGCACCAGGGGGTGGTGTGGTGGCCCCTGGCACCCCCTCAGCCTTCCCTTCCGACTATAAGATGCCCTCGAGACGAAAACCCTAAGTGCCACGATCAAAAATTCACGAAAGAGTCTGTAGCCGCCGTCATCTCCATCCCTAGATCGGGAGGGATCTGAAGCTCTTCCCGGCACCCTGCTGGAGAGGGGAATTCACCTTGGAGGCCTTCTTCATCACCATGCAAGCCTCCGGTGTGATGCGTGAGTAGTTCATCCTTGGACTATGGATCCATGTAGTAGCTAGATGGCTGGTTCTCCTCCTTTGTGCTTTCATGTTTAGATCTTGTGAGCTCCGTTCATGATTAAGATCATCTATTTGTTGTGTTTGCGGGGATCCGATGGATATTGAGATGCTATTTCAGATTCATTATTGATTCTATCATGTGTTTGTTATTTGTGATCTTGCATGCTTTCCGTTGTTAGTAGCTATCTTGGCCAAGTAGATGCTAGCAACTCCAAGAGTTAGTACTTATAGTCGATAGTGGGTTCATGCCTCTGGTAATCTGGGGAAGTGACAGAAATCTCTTAGGTACTAGATGTGCTGTTGCTACTAGGGAGAAAACAACAATCCTTTGTTCATAGAACAATCGTATTGTTTACTTTACACGCAGTTCGTAAAGCAATAATCTGTTGCTTGCAACTTAATACTGGAGGGGGTTCGGATGATAACCTGAAGGTGGATTATTAGTCATAGATGTAGTTGGATGGCGATCTATGTATAATGTTGTAATACCCAATCAAGTCTCAAAGGAGTCAAGATGATTAGTATATGCATGTATTGCTTTCTCGATGTTTGTCAATTGCCCCGCTGTAATTTGTTCACCCAGCATGTTATCTATCTAAGGAGAGCCACCTCTAGTGAACTATGGATTCCGGTCCTTTTCTTTACATACAATCTATAAACTGTTTACTGTTTTGTGTTTACTTTCTGCAAACTTTTACTTCTTTCCATTCCATACATTTAATCCTTTGTTTTGTGCAAAACACGGTGAGATTGACAACCTCATCGCAAGTTGGGGACAAAGTTCTGTGGTTGTGTTGTGCAGGTCTCCACGTTGCTACTAGCACCGGTAGTGCGCCCTGCCAAAGCTCAGCTAGTAACACCTTTGGGGTGTTTCCTTGCTCCTACTGGTTCGCTTAAACCTTGGTTTCATAACTGAGGGAAACTTGCTGCTTTGCTCATCATACCTTCCTCTTGGGGTTCCCAACGAGCTCTACATCATCATCGCACCAGCACTTTTCTGGGCGCCATACACAGAGCCATCAAGGACGTACAAAGACTAACTGGTTGCATCGCTGCAGTCAGTCGGTTCGTAAGCCGGCTCGGTGAAAGAGCCACACCATTATACAAACTCCTGAAAAAGACCAAGGATTTTGTGTGGACCGACGAAGCTGAAGCTGCATTACAAGACCTGAAGAAAGTACTCTCATCTGCTCCTATCCGTGCTGCACCAGAACCACAGGAACCGATGTTGCTTTATCTTGCTGTGACAAATAAAGTCGTTAGTATCGTCATGGTGGTGGAGAGACCGGAGGAAAATCAGAAACACTTGGTGCAACATCGGACTTACTTTGTCAGCGAGGTTCTAACAGAATCAAAACAGCGGTATCCGCACTATCAAAAGCTGGCTTACAGTGTTTTTCGAGCATCTTGTAAGCTACGACACTATTTTCAGGAGCATCCAATTACCTTGGTGAGCTCAGCTCCCATGAGAGATATAATCAACAACAGTGACGCCACAGGACGCGTCGCCAAATGGGGCATAGAGCTCTCGGCTTTCGATATTGAGTATAAACCTCAGACAACAATTAAATCCCAAATCCTTGCCAACTTTGTTGCTGATTGGACAGAGACGAAGGAGAATATGACCCTCCCCGAGTCGGAATATTGGACCCTATATTTTGATGGATCTAAGGCTCGCGGGGGCTCGGGGGCTGGCGTGGTGCTCATATCACCCCAAGGAGATAAACTTCTATACGTATTGCAGATCCACTTCATAGCAACAAACAATATTGCTGAGTATGAAGCACTGCTACATGGAATCCGGATTGCTAAGGATATCGGCATCCGACGTTTGATGTGTTACAGAGATTCGGATCTTGTTGCTTAGCAAGTGTCGGATATTTGTAATGCAAATAAACACATGGCAGCATATAAAGCTGTCGTGGATGATTTATCTAAATTGTTCGAAGGGTTTGAGGTTCAACACATCCCTCGAGCAGAAAATGAGGAAGCAGATCCGCTATCTCGAATAGGCTCTGCACGGAAAGTGGTCCCGGATGCCGCTTTTTTAGAACACCTCAAAGTTCCCTCAATAAAGGGAGTAGATGAGGAATATCCGACCAAATCCGACTCACCTCTAATAGTAGTTCTGGCTGTAATTCCCAGCTGGACCCAACCCTACCTTGATTATCTGGTAGATGGCAAATTACCCGAAGACAAGGTTCTGAGCCGGCAGATTATCCGATGAGCGAAAGCCTATACTATAGTTAAAGGTGAGCTCTATAAGCGGAGTGTGTCTGGGGTTTTTCAGTGCTGCGTATCTTCGGAAGAAGGAGTGGAAATCTTAAGAGAAATCCATGAATGCGAGTGTGGTCACCACACTGCAGCCAAATCTTTAGTGGCAAAAGCTTTCAGACACAGTTTTTTCTGGCTTACAGCTCAGGAAGATGCCGAACGGCTAGTCAAGACGTGAAAAGGCTGCCAAAAGTATCCCAAACAAGCTCATGTTCCAGCTGATCAGCTGCGAACAATACCTATAATATGGCCTTTCGCGGTCTGGGGGCTTGACATGGTAGGACCGTTTAGATGAGCTCCAAGTGGATTTACTCACCTTTTAGTGATGGTGGACAAATTTGCCAAATGGATTGAGGATAAACCCGTCACTAGTTATGATGGAGCAACATCCAAAAGATTTGTCGAGGATGTTATAATCCGGTATGGATATCTGCACAGTATTATCACGGACAACGGGAGTAATTTCTCTATGGGAGAATTGGCCGAATTCTGCAACGAACAAAATATCCGGCTTGACATTACGTCGGTCGCACATCCACAGGCTAACGGATAAGTCGAAAGGGCAAATGGTTTAATCCTACAAGGCCTAAAACCGAGACTCGAAGCACCACTACGACGTGCTGCGGGGGCTTGGGCAGAGGAATTACCCTCTGTAATATGGAGTTTACGAACAACTCCGAACAGGTCAACCGGATACACACCTTTCTTCTTAGTCTATGGCGCAGAAGCAGTTCTTCCTAGTGATTTAATTCACACTTCTCCTAGAGTGGCCGTTTATATCGAAGAGGATGCCGAGATTTCTCGACAAAATGATCTTGACTTAGTCGAAGAAGTTCGCGTCGTTGCTGAAATGAGATCAACAGCCTATCAATAGAAGTTACACAAGTATCATAGCCAGAGAGTCAGAAACAGATGTTTCAATAAAGGCGATTTGGTTCTCCGGCTTGTGCAACAAAGAAAGCACAAACTTTCCCCAGTATGGGAAGGTCCCTTTTTACTTAACCGAGTATTGCATAATGGTTCGTACTACTTAACTAATATGAGGCCAGTCAAAGAAAGACCTGCTACTAAGAAGAGAAAGAGAGCTGGAGGCAGTACAAATTCGGATGAGTTAGATAGACCATGGAATATTGCTCAGCTACGTCCCTTTTATTCTTAGTTTATCCTTCTTTGTAATCATACATATGTACATGTTCTGTGAGAAATAAAAGTTTTGGTTGCCTCAAGTTTTTTCTGAGAAGTTTTTACCATTTTATTTCCTAATGATCATGTCATAGTCGAAAATCCCAGAATACTTGAAAGTACTTTATGCTAATGTTTCTTCTAGTTTAGATTTCCGATTCAAAAAATGCTACCTTCGGGTATAACTCTAAAGTTTCTAGTCTATACTTTGGTCATTTTTCTGATTGCCGGATGCGGGCATTTTTCGAGTAGTGAATTGTTCTTACTGGAAGCCGGCTTTGTTTCTGAGTTTAAACTAGTTTAGCAATTGAGCTCCGTTGCTCGACAAAGTTTCCGTGCTAAAGGTTTAGCCGGCTCATGAAAGGGACGAAGCGGAAAGCCAGATAAACCTTGAGAGCTTCGCCAATGTCCTCGATGGATTGGCGGAAGTCATGAAGTAAATCACCGACTTGGGTAATTCGGTGGGTGCGAGGCTCGGTAGAAGTAGAGTCCGTCAAGTTAAGAGGACCTATTCGTATAATGCAAAACTAAGTAAATCTGACATTGAAAGAGTCGAAGAATGTAGACAAGTCAGAAAGATGGAAACATACCGAAGATGACGTCATCAACTTTGGTCTTCTCTTCTCGAAGACTCCGGAGTTCAACCCAGAGCGCCTCAGAAAGATCCTTCTCTCTACAAAGATCATTGTTGAGATCCGAGATTCTCTGATCTTGAGCCGCAATCTTACGATCACGTTCATCAGTAGCCATGGAGGAGGATTCGAGAACTTGAGCGATGCTCTTTTCATGATCTGCCTTGAGCTTATCCAGCTCTTGGCGAAGTTCTTTATTCTCCACCACCAGGGTTTTGAGGTTCTCGGCCTCTTCTATCATAGCACAGGACTACTTTATCAGTGTTGTAAGTCAAAAAGAACAACAGTTCAGCAAAAAATATTCGACTATGAAAACACAAGACAAGATTTGAGTCTCGGAATGTTTACCTTCGACCTCATCCTTGGAAACCTTCAGCTCAGCATTCTTAAGTCGGAGAGCTCTGATATCTCTCCTCTTGTTGCAAACATTCTTCAACAAATCCTGGTTATGTGAATTAACTTTCTGTAAGTCAGAGTACCCAGAGTTAGAAGTCTACTGAAGACTTGGGCTAATATTGTTACTAATATCAGCACGAGCCTTGGGGGCTACACTAGTTCATTCTTTGGCATCCTAAGGAAGCATAAACCCGGATTATATATCCTACTTCATGCTTGGGGGCTAGAGGATATGATATGAAGTATAATAAAGAAAAACGTGAGTTGGAATTCTGACTTACATGATGTTCATGTGTGAGCTTGATCAGGCACATGTTCACCTTGGTGGTAACCTTCTCGGCGAGGGTGAGTGGAATAATTGGAGGTGGTGGAAGCACACCAGCTCTCAGTCTTCTTCTTCTTGTGCTTGATGTCCTCCGCTTCTTGTGCTTCTTCTTCGGCAGAGAGATTTCGGCTCTCAAGGCATTGCCAGGACAGAAGCTAGATTTCTTCCGTAGATTTCCGTGACAAGCCAAATTTGGCAAGTCTCGAATTGTTCAGGAGGCTTTTGGCAAAGGTCTCTGCCGAGGGATCATTACCCGAAGAGGGTTCACCCTTATCTAAACCTGAGCCACCCATGGTGACGTCAGTCTGCGATTCAAGGATCGCTGGCCCCATTGAAGGAGCCGGATCTTCTGCGACAACTGGCGATGGAATGATCACTGGTGTTGCAGAAGGTTGAGGGGCAGGAGTCGGAGGAGCCATGGCAGGAGAAGCCATAGTCAGCTTCGTCTGCCGCAAGGGCTTCGAAGAAGTTCCCGTCCCCTTTCCCTTGATGAGCTGCTTAGCTCTGGGAATGTGATAGAATAGAAAACATTACATCTCGAAAGAAATTACGAGTAAAGTACAAAGGCGGAAGTTGTGTGGAAAGTTACCTCTTCACGACTGGCACTTCCTTTGTGTCGACAGCCACTGTCGAAGCTTTGCGCTTCCTGGGCACAACATCCGGCAGTGGAACCAGTTCCTCCTCCTGAGAAAACTCCGGAGGATATCCCTCGATAGGAGCCAGTTCCGACTCGGGGAGGTCGTCAAGCTGAAAAGAAGATAATATCTCAGTATTGCGAAATAACTTAAAGATGAGACACATAAAAAGGGTTTATTGTTAAAAGCTTGCCGGCACTACAGGGTCTTCCGTTGTGTGCATGTCCAGAGACAAGTCCGGAATCTTTCTCTCAATCCGCTCCTTGATCAGCCATTTGATCTGGCTTATGTAATCCTGTGGCTTTAAAGCCTTAGGACTGATGCGGAGGGAGTCATTCTTCGACGCCATGATGGAATGCATCAGACGGTCATCGTAGTGCTGGAGGGGCTGGATCCGACGTGCAACCCAAGAATGGACTAAGTCGGACCCTCGCAGGCCCTTGTGTTTTATCAGGTACTCGATCCGCCTCTTAGCAAGGATCAGATCGTCACTGAGAGCCATAGGAGCCTCGTCCCAAGATGGAAGGGCCGTGGCGGCTCCGTCGATGAAAGCCGGCAAAGCAATAGCTTTGCCGGGAGCAGGAATATCCTTATTGTAAAAGAAAGTGGCCGGCCATTGTTTGGCCGACTCACTAGCTGAAATGCGAGGATAACTACGCTCGCGTCTAACAGAAAGGCTAATAGTTCCGGTAATATAAGGATTACCGGCAGTGATGGAGTTGTCACAGACATGAAAGTAGAAACGAAATAAAGTGAGACTCGGCCTAATGCCGATATATCCCTCACACAAAGTCGCATAAGCGCTCATCTCTAAGATGGAGTTGGGAGGAAGATGGTGGAGCTAAACACCATAATGGTCTATCACCTCGGAAAAGAAATCCGAGGGAGGGAAAGACAAACCTCTGTCGAGGTGGGTGCCAAAGTGTACCCGCTCGACGGTGTGCGGGTGGGGGATGGTTTCGCTGAAACCGCTCCGCCAGTCGCCGGCGCGGAGGAGTCCTTCATTATCCACGCCGTGGAGCTTCTCGTCATCGAGGAGATACCAGATCCAAACCCCACGGTTACTCTCTTTCTCCGCCGCCATCGCCGCCGCTGTGAAGCCAGCCAAGCCGGACGATGAAGAAGAACCCATTTCTCCGGTGCGCCGGTGACCTTGGATGGGCGGCGCTGGGAATCTGGGAGGCAGTAGAGCTCTGTGCGCGAGGGAGAAGTGGAGAACGGCAAGGGAATAGGTGAAGAAGAGGAAAAGGAAATCCTCACCCCTTATAACCACCTAACCGCGCCAAGATTCGTGCAAACGGCACTGTGTAAACACCACACATCGTGGAAGGAGCTGGGAAGGACCCACGCGATGATTACGTCGCCTCGATCTCCGCATACGCATTGAAACGACACCTCGGTTCCGCGAACGACGGACCCACCAACTGTCATGCTGATAGGATGTTTGTCAGATGACGTGACTTGACCATGACCAGTGTCAGATGACGTCAGATACCAAGTTCCGGTTTAGTTTGAATATCAAGTTGGAAAATCCGAATAATGTACTGATATGTCCGACTTATTTTTAGACCCGGATCGTACCTTTTGTTTTGAAGTTTTAGGAACCCTTCAAGATTCTGCAAGCGGAAGATCAAGCTAGATGATGAAGAATCCGACTTTGGATCTTGGAGACTTCCAGGGGTTGCTGTTGGGGATATACTTTCCGGGTATCCTCACAGTCCTCACTGACCAGGGTGGCCCACTTCGGGTTATAGCTTTGCTTCACGGGCGGCCCAGTCAGGGAGAAGAGGTGGAGTCCAATCCGGCTATGGAAAGGCCCAGAAGACTTACCGACTTAGGCCCATAGTGTTACTTGTAGTTCAAGATGTACTCTGTAACCGACTCTCAGTCGTAGCCGGATAGATCTCTCCTGTAAACCCTAGTCCGGATATCTATATAAGCCGTCCTAGGGAGAGCCTTTAGGGCACCCTCAATAGTTTACAATCTCAACTCCCACAGGTGAACCCTTATAACCCATATTCCAGCTCTATCGTATTACTGAATTGCTAGCAGGAGTAGGAGCCGTCCAAAGCCGGCGGATTCGAATCTGGGTAAACTTGTGTGCTCACCGTCCTGAAACACCGTACGTCTCACGCCCCTCTCTTCCGCATGCCTCGAGGACCCCCTCATGGCGTACATGTCATCAATCCGACGACACCAAGCTCCATGAGTTTTCAAGCTTCTTATTAGCTGAACACCGCCCACTTAAATTACTTTATGTCCAATTATCAAGATTACCAATTTTCTAAGTGACATGAATATTTTTTCAATTTATAGTATCAAAAAAGCATTTTCAGTTTTTTAAGTGACAAGAATGTTTTTTTTAAACCATGCACACAAAATGTGGCTTAGAGTGCCACAAAGCCAGTTTTTAGACATATTATGGACTATGTTACACTTAAGGTTACAAAGTTTAATTACGATTTTTCATGATTCTTAGCTAACCATGCAATCAAAAGTGAAATTTAAAATACAAGTAAGCGTGATAAATTGTTCTTAAAAATTTACAAACATCCTTCGAGTCTTTATGGTACTGAGGCAGTCAATACATCAAAAACCAACGAGAGTATTGTAGGAGTCAAGTTCTTGATATGAATAAGCATGTTGACAATTTGATCCTCACTAGCTATGAAACAAAATTAATGAAAACCCTAAAAAAGTGAAGCCTTCTGCATGACGTCCTGCTGCGTGTACTACCTGCAATAAAAAATAATTAATAACCGTTAGTCATCATAACTTACGAAAAAACTGATCCACAATATGGCCTACTGCGTATGAATATTCTTGGGCTTCAAGCCGAGCGACAAAGGTAACATCCATATGTACATCGTACTTTATGGTAATTTTCCCATATATTTGGTAGATGTGTGCATCTTGGCATTGTGAAAAATAGTGTCAACCGGAGTTTCCAAGTTATAAGGACCAAGAAAACTTTTTCAATTTTTGAAGCGACAAGATTTTTTCTGTAAAAACAAACACGAAGAAAAATACATGGCTCGGAGTGCCACAACAATAATCCTAGTTTTCATACAAAGTGTGGATCGTGATTCACTTATGATTTATTACTAAGATTTATAAGTTCTCAAGCTTCGTAGCGAACTTTGCCCACTTAAACGAATTTAATTCAGTTTGTCATATTAGGTAAAATTTGAACTACAAGTAAATGGTAGAAAAATTGCTCTTATGGTTATTCAAGTATCTTTTGAAAGTACCCACCAGGGTGTTAATATATAAAACCAGGGTGTCAATATATAAAAAACCAACGAATTTGTTGAAAGTTTAAACTTCTAGCGCTAAGAATTTGCAAGTAGAAAAATTGACCTTTTTTTGAAAACAATAAAAAAATAAATGAAAAAAAACATGGCGCGATGTCCTCTAACTTATACTACTTGTTGTGAAAAATGATAATCATGAGCATTCACAACTTCTGAAAAAACAATCTGCTTCAAAATATGGCCTGCCAAGTATGAATATTCTTAGGCTTCAGGCCAAATGACAAGGGTAAATAGCCATACTTTATGGTAATGTTTGATCTCATATTTGGTAGATGGGTGCATCTTGGCATGGTGAACAAAAAAGCTGCCAAAAAAGAGAAAATGACGGCCAAGGCCATATATTTAGTACAAAGGGCCCTGAAAATAAGCATGGAAAAGTAGTCGAGACTAGCTCTCCTTCTCCATCCACTAGCCGAGGCATATTCTTCGTACTAGAACTAGTATTTACTTAACAAAAAGGAAATCAATGCGGTGCTCACGTTTGCCTGATCTTGCTGATGAAGTGCATATAATGTGATGGGATTTATATATATCAAATATAGTATCCCTTGTCCACAACTGCGAGTGGCGATCTTTGGCATAACCTCACATCCTGATGTTTTGAAAGCAAGTAAAAAATTTAAAACTGGAAAAGTTTGAATGCATGGCTACTACATTTTGCCGATGCCCCAACCCAAGGCCCAAAGTGGTTCCTTCCTATATACACTAGTGCTATGCAGCTGATGAACACGCCAGAGACAAACACAAAGCTGGCGTACCATGGATAGGGTTGCAAACAGGATCCCACGAAACTCCCTCTTCTAGTTTATTTTGAGGTTTCCTAGTTTAAATTTTCTGAAAAAATTGTATTATAGAATCTTTAAATGAACTAGAAGCGGGACTTTTGTGGGAACCCGCTCATAACCATAACCATAGAACACGTGCATAATGCCATGTTGTGGACGAGGGAGAGGTCAACTGGCTGGTGCGCGAGGGGTTGCCAAGAAGATACATACTTTTATTTTCAGACTCCTACGTACTAGTACTAGTGCTATGAAAATAGAAGATGTAAATAAATAATCTGTCTGATCAAACTGGCGTGACGAGATAATTCATGGTGTTAAAGGTTAACAATGAAATCTTCTAGATGCTAGACATAATATAATTTATCTAATGTACCGAAAGAGATCCAATGCTCGACAATATTTGGATTTGCCAATCTATATCCATCTGCCGATGTTCGAAATTATTCGTACACTATATAGTGGTATATTAGATATTTTGAAGTAACATAGCGGTTTATTCTTTTGAGAAGTTGTCAAACACATGTTTCTCATTTCTCATGGCAATTAATACACATAAGAGGATGCCTGATGAAAGTCTTTGGTTTATTTTCTTTGTTTTTTT
The DNA here is from genome assembly GCA_916181665.1 of Avena sativa. Taxonomy (NCBI): domain Eukaryota; kingdom Viridiplantae; phylum Streptophyta; class Magnoliopsida; order Poales; family Poaceae; genus Avena; species Avena sativa. The sequence goes on along the minus strand of OV702292.1, from coordinate 531,654,095 downwards.
TCAATGCCTTTAAAACAATATCAAATTTGGAGGCATGCAGATTCTTAGCACGAAGTTAGTTGCATTTTTCAAAATCGTGTTGGTTCTCGATATATTTGCAGCGTTGGTACCTTTAAACGACATCTGTAAAATTCATGAACAACCTATCACGCTTACTTGCAGTTCATATCTAACCTAATTTCGTTAAAGTGGCATAAAGTCCTCTAAGTGGGCGAAGTTAGTTAGGAAGCTTAAAAATACTAAAACTAGGGAATCGTAAGAAAACATGGTCAACTTTGTCTGAAATGTGGGGTAGTGGCATATTTTCAACTAGGGTAGGCCTAGAAGGAGCGAGATGATTTGGTTAACAACTAAACACGGCCAGACCTCAAAAAGAAAGAAAATTACATCCAAGTCCATACAATTAGTACAAAGGACCCTGAAAATAAGCATGGAAAAGCAGTTGGAACCCGCTCTCCTTCTCCACCCACTAGCCGAGGCGTAATCTTCATACTAGAACTAGTACTTTCTTAACAAAGGAAATCAACGTGGTGCTCACTTTTGCCAGATCTTGTTGATGAAGTTCATCGAATATGATGGGACGTATATATATATATATATATCAAGTATAGTGACGATCTTTGGCATAAACTTCCATCCCGATTTTGGGAAGCAAGTGAAAAATATGAAACTGGAAAAGTTTGAATGCATGGTACTGCTTTTTGACGACGCCTCAACCCAAGGCCCAAAGTGGTTCCTTCCTATCAACACCAACACTACGCAGCTGACGAACACGCCAGAGACATACACAGAGCCGTCGTATCATGGCCATGGTTGCAAATGGGATCCCACGAAACTCCCGCTTCTAGTTAATTTCGAGATTTTCTAGTTTAAATTTTCTCCAAAATTGTACAGTATTATAGAGTCTTCAAATGAACTAGAAGCAGGACTTTCGTGGGTTCCCACGCAACCCTAATTAACCATGGAACACGTGTGCAGCGCCAGGCTATGGATGAGGGAGAGACCAGTTGACAGGTGCGTGCGGGGTTGGCAAGAAGACACATACTCTTCTGTTTGGAGTACTACTACTACTAGTACTAGTACTATGAAAATAGAAGTTGTATAAATCATCTGTCTAGTGACGAGACAATTAATGGTGCTAAAGGCTAACAATGAAATCTTCTAGATGCTAGATATAACACAATTTATCTAATGTACTGAAAGAGACCCAATGGTAAACAATGTTGGAATTTTCCAATCTATATCCAACTGACAATGTTCGAAGTTATTCGTATAGTATATAGTGGCATATTAGATATTCTGAAGCAACCGAACGGTTTTTTCTTTTGAGAAGTTTTCAAACACATGTTTTTATTTTCTTATGTCAAGTAATACACGTAAGAGGACGCCACATGAAAGTATTTGGTTTATTTTCTTTGTTTTATTTCAATGCCTTCAAAATAGTATCAAATTTGTAGGCATGTGGATTCTTAGCACGAAGTTAGTTGTATTTATCAATAATCGATAAATCATGTGCCTGGTCAAACTGACATGGCGAGACAATACCGCCTCAGGAAGTGACATGGTTAATTTAGTGCACGATGGCATGCTAGTTTATTACACATTTACACTAGACGGCGTCCTTGATGCAGCCGTGCCCTGGAGCAAAATATCGCCGAAGAAAAAACTTTTTTAAAAAGTCATCCCATCTTCCTCATCTCCATTATCCTCATTCTCCAACACCGCCTGGCCGTATTTGTGATCTTCTCCAACATGCACTTCACACATTTTCCTCGCTATCTCGCCCGCTGCATCACTCCTTCCAGGCCACCACCTCTCTCCTCCAAAAACCCCCAACAGCTCTACATAGATCCTCCCTCGCCCCTAATCCTCCCAGATGCGATGGCGGACTCGAGGCGCAACCCGCGATACTACGGCTAGAGAAAGGTCGGTGACAACATCTTCAATGAAATCGCTATGCATCTACACACTATGAGCGCCGTCCGGCTGGCCACATGCTGCAAGGAGCTACATCGCCAAGTACCCGGCGAATAAGGTAGCAGATTCCCCAATGACCGTTGTTCGACATTGGTCTCCTATAAGAACATCTATGGCCACAATCTCGGGTGTTACTATGCCCTGTGTGTATGCACAAAGCCAGGATGCGAGTTCATCACCCAGCCATTGACTATGCATGAGCTCTTGGACCACTTGAGAGTTGCCCAGATGAGGTATGTGCTCTAAGTGGCCTATAGCTGCAAAAGGTGGTACTTGTTTGAGACGATGCCTGCATCGGGCTTGCGGGGAGCAAAGATCATCGACATCGAGAAAGAGGGCACGGAGTTTGTCACCCAAATTGACGACCGCACTACATACATTTTCCTATCCGTTAGGTAAGTCAGGTCGGCGGCGTGCAAATCGCCGCGGTACAAGGTTAAGTTATGGTGGCTATCGTCATGGCATAAGCTCCATTATTTCAAAATGACGACGACATCTGAGCTCACGAGCAGGCCTTCATCAGCTGAAGTTGCACTAGAAAGGCCCATGTCATACCTATCAAAACTGTGGTGTTACCTGCTGAAATGGAAATGGACGTCGCCTAAAGAGGGGGTGAATAGGCATTTTAAAATTATTACTGTTTAGGCTCTAATAAATGCAGAATAAAACTAATGTTTAATTATCAAGCCAAAACCTATATCCACTAGGTTCACTAAGTGCACCAACAACCTATGCTAAGCAAGACAAGCAACAAGGTGATAGCAATATAAAATACTTTAAGCACGATGGCTATCACAATGTAAATTGCATAAGTAAAGGACTCGGTTGAGAGATAACCGATGGATGTAGAGATGATGATTTGTTATCCCGAAGTTCACTTCCAAAGATGCTACGTCTCTGTTGGAGAGGTGTGATGGCGCTATGCTCTCCGAATGCCATAAATGGCTCAGCTTGAGGTGTGGTGTCTCGATGCTCACGCAATGCCACACAAGGCCTCACCTCAAGATGTGTAGGCACACAACTCACTGACGCCACAAAAGGCTCACCCTATTCTCCCGTGAGGTCACCACAAAGTCCTACCCACGTTCCACTATGGGACACTTGAGGGCGGTCACCGAACCCGTACAAGGCTTAGGGCAATCTTCACAACTCAACTGGAGGGCTCCCAAGAAATGCCACAAAGGCTCCACAAAGCCACAATAGGCAACAAAGTTGAGGAATCTCCACAACTCAATTTAAGGCCTCAAGAAGACACCAAAACTCCACACAACAATCTAGGGTTCCAAGAACCCAAGAGAAACAATCCCAAGAGCTTGAACTCGCTGAATCTCCACGGAGAACTCAAACCTATGCATCAAATGCAAGATGCAAGTCCTTCTCTCTCAAATTCCACCAAAGCTACAAAATCTATTGTGCGAATAAGAGAGGAACAACACAAGAGGAGAACACAAAACTCTCCAAGATCTAGATCTCAAGGATTCCTTCACAAAGAAGGGATTTGGTTTGGTGGGGGTTGTAGATCTAGATCTCTTCTCTCAAATCCCTCAAAAAGATACAAGAAAGGATTTAGTTTGGTGGGGGTTGGGATCATAGGAGGGGGAAGGGTAGAGGGCAAGCTCTTCAAGGTTAACAATGGAGGAGAGAGAGAAAGCGAAAAACCAAGAAAAGAGCTTTCCCCATGAAGGGCTCCCATATCTGGCTGTTATGCACATATTCGTGCACTGCCGGTAGTACCGGTGGGCGGCCGATACTACCGCTGGCACCTAGCCAATGGTCACAAAACGCGATACAAAAAGAGAAAAAATCTGGCCGGAACTACCACTGGAATTTCCGGTCGAAGTTTCAACAAATAGCACATTCCAGACAGAAGACCTACTTAACATGATCGGAACTTCAGCCGGAACTAGGTCCGATACTACCGGCGGCAAACATACCCTAGCGGTACTACCACCTAAAATTATGGTGGAAGTTCCGACAAAAAGAACACACCAAAACAGAGAGGCTACTGAACCGAAAATAGTGTGAGCGGAAGTAGCCCCGATACTTGCGCCAGTACTACCGGTGGCAATTATGCCCTAGTAGTACTACCGGTGGTGAGCTAGAACTTCCGCCTAGGGAACCTTCAGAAACCAGAAATGCAATAACTTTCGCATACGAACTCCAAATGAGATGAAACCAATTTTGTTGGAAAGATAACGACATGTAGAATCCAACAAGGGAGAAAATACCATGAATAAATATATGAGATATATCTCAAGGCATGGAGCCGAAAAACCCGCAAGATCAAAAACACAATAAGATATGCAAGGGAAATTCTTTTTGATAAACTAGGGCTTGTTATGAAGATAACCACAAGCTCTAGATCCCCACATGGATAAGAACCAAACAACAACCAAGAAAGATGATGCTATGTATACAAAGGTTTGAGCCCTCTCCAAAAGATACGATCGAGCACTCACTCGAGATCCCCCCTTGATAGTATGGCTATCTATCCTAAACCCGGTCTCCCAACACTACAAGAGACCGGTAAAATAGAAAACCTATCAAGATCATACCTTTGCCTTGAGCATTGCACTTGAGCTTAATGTACACTGTTGTGTCCTTCGCAAGATGGATCTCCTTTCTTGATTTCTCTTGCTTGATGATGACTTGTGAAATGCTCCCCCATACTCCATGGGGAACCTCTTCTTTGAACTTGTATTCATCACTCCATGACCGTCGAGGATAGCAAGCTTCAAGCATGAGATCTTCTAGAGATGGTGCATCTTGAGCTTGCCCTTCATTTCTTGATGATGTATTGAAGATAGCCATAAGGAACTCCATCTTCTTCTTCAAGACATACTTGATCTTGTTCTTCTTCTTCATGATTCCAATAGGCACAAATCCCTCGGAAATTGGTTCTTCCTTTTCAACCTTTAAACCAACACATGGCCAAGCGATGCCAATGGACAAACCTACAAGTGAAACTCAATTTACACATTAGTCCATAGAGATCATCATTAATTACCAAAACCACACATGGGGTCATACATGCCCTTTCACCTTTGAACTTCTAAATCGGTCATCGGAATTCCCCCTGGATTAAAAGTATAGCAACAACAAGTTTCAAGTGTATGTTAACACATATAAATCTTCTTGTGATGATCCTAATGTGAATATATGTAATATCGTGCCAATTAATTACTTTATATTGGTGACAAGCCCAATTGGTATTTGCTACCTGGCTAGATGGCCGTTTTAAGGATTCATGATTAATGCTCATTGCTGGACCACAACTGCGTGGTCCTAGGCTACGAGTTCGCTCCCTCGAAGTCAGTGCTCCTCGCCCACCTTAGAGAACCACACTCCATTAGGTTGCGCATTTTCCGTTACGATAGGCAAGCCATGTACATCTCTAAGCCGATGCCTACATTGGGTTCACAAAATGTAGATATCGGGGTATTCAAGGATGATGATACCATGTTCTGTGTGCTGTTTGATGGGCGCGACAATGTCATGTTGATATCTGTCTTGTGTGTCAGGCCGCCGACATGCCTGTTGCCGCAGTACAAGGTAAAGTTGAGCTGTGCAAAGCCAAATGTGTTGGAGGAGTAGGTATTCTTTGCGAAGACTAAAGCCACTTGCTCTGTGTCGGTTTGTCGGTCTAATCTGGTTGATCATCATTGGAATCGACCATCGGAGTTCACCGTGGAATACAAGCTTCACATGGGCCGTGCACGCGGGGTTGCGCTCGTCATCGAAATTCAGGGTGCGACCCTGAGTGGTGGGGTTGAGGCGGCTCTTGATGAGGCATTGGTGATAGAGCGACAATTCTTGCATCGTTTGTTGCTCGAGGCAGAATTTCTTGCGCTTGACATGCTCCTTAGCAAAGGCTACCTCTAGTCATTGGTGGTGCTCCTCGACTTCCGCTGCCTTTGCCGTTGCTAGGAGCGGTGTTGTGAAGGGATCCACCCGCGCGTTTTTGTCCACCATGTAGATGGCGTTGTAGCGATTAAATCTGGCGTGAGCCTCGTCAGGGGACTTTGACCTGGAGTCGGAGTCGAAGATCTGGAGGATGGATGGATCATTGAAATCGCCGGTGTTGGAGACACGCGTGATGGAGTTGGCGTGTGATGCAGTGGTGATGGATCCGGCGACTAAAGCAGGGGTCGCTGAATCAGCATCGTCGCAGAGAGCCGCATCGCTTCTAGCCATGTCGCTCACGACTGGGTCGCAGTTGGCTGGGTCACACTCAAAGGCGAGAAGGGTGGTGGAGCGGACTTTCTCCTCCGAGGGTAGGTCGTGCGGGGGAAACCCATTTGTGATGTCGAATTCCACCGATTCGGCCGGGTCGGTAACGTCCGTGAACCCGACGAAGAGGTTGATGGTGCTGATTGGCACCACAGCGGCGTGGATGAAACAAGCACGACACCGATATGTAGCTGCTCGTAAGGATTTCTAGGAACCCGCCATTGGTGATTATGCGACTGGTGGTGAATGGATGGTCGACTAGTACATAGGGTCTCGTTGCAGATCTGAGGCTTGAATGGTGGGCGCCATGTCGTGGGAATGGCCATGGCAATCGCTACCAGGGATAGCGATTGAGTCGAGGAGGGAAAGGGTGAGTAAGAGCCATCTGTGGATCGAGATTGAGAAGGCCCAGGGTCTTACCCAGGTTCAGGCCCCCCCACAGGGTTAATATGCTAATTCCTGCTGGATGTATTTATATGTGTGAGATTACAAGGGATGACGAGATCGGAAATGAGGGTAGCGAGTCACCTTTATGGGGTTTATCAAAGTGTGTCCCGTAGAGGTACCCTAGGGCGGCTTATATAGTGCTACCTCGCTAGGGTTTACATGGATAATAACGAATCTGTTACAGTTTTGATGATCTTGACCTAATCCGTCTAGGCCTTGCTATGCTTCTAGACCTTCTGCCTCCAGTCGACATGCATCTTGAGTCGAAGTGCTTCCAGTCTCCATACCAGTGAGCCCACTCATCATGGGCCTAGTCAATCGAATCCACCTCCCAGGGATACCATCATTGGCATATCCCCATCACATATCAACTAAGGGAAGAGAGACAGATACCCGCCAACCACATATATGCTACAAGACATATATTAGGTGTGAAACCAGTCTTGTGTAAGGTCGGTCTGAGCCGATTCAACAAACAATACCACGATGTGAATAAGTACATGTGGGAGGGTAACAACTATAAAATCAATGCCCACATATCACTATGTGTTCTAGTCGTACCAATACATCTCCAACAGTGGTGGTAGGGGAGAACTAGGCGGGGGACATGGTAGGTGGGGAGAGAGAGGCTTCACGTGGGAAAGGGGCAGTAGTGGGCGAACATGCTAGACACATCTACGTTGTTCATTCCACCGCAAATGGACCTCAAAATGGAGAGGAAATGGGAAGGTCCGAGCCAAAAATCGGACAAAACTATATTTGCGGTGGCTCGTTGGGGGATCCTTGCTATCCGATTTTGTCCTCCCAGGCTGGATTTGTTCGTTTGGGGCATCCCTTGGAGATGACCTCAAGAAAATGACCGGCGAGTTCTACCAGTATGACAAGGTAAAGACAACATTGGCCATGTATTTTTCAATTGTGTGCACGTGTATTTGTGTGGCATGCGGCATCGACAATGTGTTTGACCCATTTGTGTATGTGCATGCGTATGCCATGGACAACGATGTATTGAGCATCATTTGGCAGGTGTGAGGTGGTGGCAACTACGAGCTCTTCCCCAATACTGAAGACACTGATTTTGATGATGAGGACGACAATGAGGTGGAGAGTGTAACATCCTCGAATTGGCACTATGCAGATTTTAGTGATTCCCGCCAAACCCGTATATAAACGATTCAAGAATCCCCACCAGACATTTGCGTGCGGGTGGAAAATGAAATAATAACATTACACAATAGTTCACGATGGAATCTACAAGAACATATATATACAACAACGACTCAACGAGTCAAGAATACAGATATACAATACAAAGATCCAAATCACCTTGAAAATGATACAATATCCGAGTATGAATAAGATGCAAATTGGAGTAAGAGTCCTGAAGAATAACTAATGGCGTCCATAACCCTAGCCAGGCCAAGCCGGAAGGGTAACCTTGCTAACGTCGACGAACTTATACCTGTTAAAACAAAAGGGGTGCCGACAAAGGGTAACGGAAAAAGGGAGCAGTCAGTACTGAGGCTAGTACACGACGAGATTAGAATTCGGTGGTTCTCTCCTACATAGGTATGGTGGACCGAAGCGGTAGCGAGGCATGCACTACACAACCTATAGAGAATCGATACAACTATCGGCTATTAGAGAGGGATAAGAAAGATCTATTTGGAATCAACCTGTTACTAACACGAAACATACCCATCCTGGTATTTCCCCCTCGAGACCAAACAAGGAAGTCCTTCCAAGGAAAGTCATACAGTTGGCAGTTTTATTCATTCATTCCATGATGGTTATCCAATTTTACAAGTCATATCAGATCCAAGTCCAATTATAATAGTAATTCTTTAGTTATAGTTGTCTATGATCGAGAAACTATGCTCCAAGTCGTCCATAACCACGGACACAACTTTTCGAAAAGATTTAACCCTGCATGGGTGTACCAAAATATCCACACGCACTTCCACCCTCGTTTTCCAGATCAGGTAGGTGCAAGATCATAAAACATACACCCATCGGTATGTCGGCGGGGATTCGGACACAATGTTTTCCAGACCCAAAGTAAGTATTTGGGGGTCACCCTACTAAGCTACCCACAACAAAGTCGGCCGGATCCAAGAAGGACCCATGGTTTGTGTCAATGGTTGTAAACGACTAGGAACCCAAAAGTGTGACTGGGCTTGTCGATACCGCGAAACATTCCACATTTGTTTCTAAACAGTACAGGTAAGCGCTCCACGTGCAATAGTAAATAAAGCAATAAAACATGGCATAAGTACATGATAGCAACAACGCCCCAAACTAGTTTATGGCCCCCAGCACAGTACTTTGAAGTCAGTTAGTAAGTCGATAGGGGTGCCCACACACCCCACATGTGGTTAGCACGCTCGGTCTCGGAACATGTGTCAAGAACTCGGGTCCTAGGTGGACACAAGTGGGCAGTTAAAAACCAGATCTCAATTATTGCCCCCCGGTGCCTCTTCATTAATTATATCTTCTACCAACATTTAATTATCCAGGGATAAGTAAAACCATGATTATCTCTACCATTAAGCATGTGCCAACCTCCCAAAAATGGTGGAACTCGACAACACGAAGCAACACTTGAGCAAGAAACTATCACTCGCAAGGCCAACTATCTACCAAACAACGGCAATAGGAAGTGTCCAAGGAAATTTAGGCTGCAGGGGATATAAATGGTATGGAAACTAAAGCATCGCAACACGGATAGCAATAGATCAACGGGAGGAATTAAAGACTAGAAATGCAAAATAGGTAGAAAAGGAGAGAATGCTCGCCCGAGAAACATTGCTGAAGTTACATATCCGAAGAACTTATTGATACTCGCATCAACTCAATGACCTAAGCCGTGAAGAAGCAAATCAAGAAAAGAAACACCAGATACACTATTTAATACTACAACAGAATGATGCATGACATGACAACGATGCGATGCAACTAGGCAATATTAAGCAGAATCAGGATCCCGATAATTAATTAGAAGGTTCAAGTTATTTAGGTACCCTGAAATTTAAATGTTGAATTAACAAGGCGAAACATGACATCGGTTCACTACACAAATTTAAATGGAGTCTAGATAAGACAAATATACCCCGCATATACACTCCATATGTGATTATTAGATGAATCGATGAAATACCCCCAAATTGATGGGTTCGTAGCATGGAAAACAAAAAATTTCTACCGCAAGAACGAACAAAACCCAGATCTAATCTAGATAAAAGCCAAGATCTAATCTATTAGACATGTGCAACGAGATAGATCTGTACTAACCCTTGTAGATTCGAAAGCCTTGTGCGAGATCGGATCTCGTGGTTGATGTAGATGATCACTTGCCGATCTCAAGATCGAGTAGACGATCCTTCCGGCGCTGTGTTCCGGCAGCGCTTCCGCAGTCGGTCACACGTGCGGAGTCGATGCAGACCTTCCTCTCCCCGTTCCAGTGAGCAGTGGAGGTAGTAGATCTCTCCATGGAATCTCAGCAGCACGACAGCGTGGTGGTGGTGGTGGAGTAGAGAATTCTGCAGGGCTTTGCCTAAGCCTGAGCAGAGCGAAGGAGGAGGAGAGAGGCGGCTAGGGCAAATAGTGGAGGGGAAAGGGGGGTGGCGCCTCCACCCCTCTATATATAGAGGGAGGGGTGCGGCCTAGGGTTCCCACCCCTAGGCCCAGCTCCTAGGGCCGGCGCACAAGGGAGAGGGGGGAGGGAGTTTCCTTCCCCCCAAGTCTTCCCCTTTCCTTTCTTGGTTTTCAAGTAATGTCCACGGAACCTTCTAGAACTTTCCGGAACACTCCGAAACCTTCTAGAATCCCCATATAAACACTCCGGAACATTTCCGAACCTAGAAAATGATCTCCATTATATGAATCTTATTCTCCGGACAAATCCGGATCTCCTCGTGATGTCCCAGATCCAATCCGAGACTCCGAATAACATTCGGTCTCCAACGCACATTCCATATCTACCTAAACAACATCGAACCTTAAGTGTGTCACCCTACGGTTCGTGAATATGCAGACATGATGGAGACACCTCTCTGATCAATAACCATCAGCGGGATCTAGAGATCCATAACGGCTCCCACATACTCAATGATGACTTCGTGATTGATAGAACCATTAACATATGAAACCAATTCCCTTTGTCACGCGATACTCTACTTATCCGAGGTTTGATCGTCGGTATCTCCATACCTAGTTCTACCTCGTTACTGATAAGTACTCTTTACTCGTTCCATGATATGTCATCCCTTGTGACCTAGTCACATGCTTGCAAGCTAACTAGATGACATTCCACCGAGAGGGCCCAGAGCATATCTATCCGTCATATGGATGGACAAATCCCAATCTTGGTCCATGCGCTTCAACACATACTTTCAGAATACCCAATGACACCTTTATAACCACCCAGTTACGAAGCGGTGTCTGATGTCATCAAAGTACCCATCCGGTGATGGTGATTAACATAACCTCATGGTCGAAGGATTAGGTTACTATGCATTTGAAAGCTTGTAGCAATATGAATTTAATGACTTGATCTTATGCTATACTTACTATGAGTGTATGTCCATCACATCATTCTCCTAATGATATAACCTTGTTATCAATGACATCCAATGTCCATGATCAGGAAACCATGATCATCTATTAATCAACAAGCTAGTTCAACAAGAGGCTTACTAGGGACTCTTTTACGTTTACAAAACACACATGTATTAGTGTTTCCTTATAGTATAATTATAGCATGGGATGTAAACATTCATCATAAACACAAAGATATAATAATAACCACTTTTATTATTGTCTCTTGGGCATATCTCCAATAGTCTCCCACTTGCACTAGAGTCAATGATCTAGATTACATGGTAATATACCTAACACCCATGGCGTTCTGGTGTTGGTCATGCCTTGCTCTAGGGAGAGGTTTAGTCAACGGATCTGCCACATTCAGATCAGTGTGTACTTTGCAAATCTTTATGTCACCATCTTGGACATACTCGCGAATAGCATGGAAACGTAGCTTGATGTGCTTTAGCTTGCTATGTGACCTTGGCTCCTGTGCATTAGCTATGGCACCTGTGTTGTCACAGTAGATGGCCATCGGGTCCAACGCACTAGGAACCACGCCAAGTTCAGTAATGAACTCCTCCATCCATATGGCTTCTTGTGCAGCCTCCGAAGCAGCTATGTATTCCGATTCAGTTGAAGATTTCGCCACAATGCTTTGCTTGGCACTCCTCCAGCTCACTGTAGCACCATTCAAAATAAATACGTATCCAGACTGTGACTTCGAGTCATCTTAATCGGTGTTCTAACTAGCATCACTGTAACTGTTTACAACAAGCTGTTCATCACCTCCATAAGAAAGAACCATATCCTTAGTCCTATTTAGGTACTTTAGGATATTCTGGACCGCTGTCCAGTGCTCCATTCCAGGATCACTTTGATATCTGCTAGTCAAACTAACAGCATGTGCTATATCCGGTCTTGTACACAGCATGGCATAGATGATAGAACCTATGGCCGAGGCATAGGGAATATTATTCATCTTCTCTCTATCTTCTGCCATAGCTGGACTTTGAGTCTTACTCAAGGTCTTACCTGACAACATGGGCACGAACCCTTTCTTGCTCTCTTCCATTCTAAACTTCTTTAGAACTTTGTCCAAGTATGTACTTTGTGAAAGCGCTATTAGGCGTCTTGACCTATCTCTATAAATCTTGATGCCTAGAATATATGCCGCTTCGCCAAGATCCTTCATTGAAAAACTATTATTCAAATAGGCTTTGACACTATTAAGAAGTTCTATGTCATTCCCAATCCACAATATGTCATCTACATATAGTACTAGGAATGCTATAGAGCTCCCACTCACTTTCTTGTAAATACAAGCTTCTCCATAAGTTTGTATAAATCCAAAGTTTTTGATTACTTTATCAAAACATTGATTCCAACTCCGGGATGCTTGCTTCAGTCCATAAATGGAGCGCTGAAGTTTGCATACCTTGTCAGCATCACTAGGATCGACAAAACCCTTGGGTTGTACCATATACAACTCTTCCTCAATGTCTCCATTAAGGAACGCTGTTTTGACATCCATCTACCAAATCTCATAATCAAAATATGCAGCAATTGCTAACAAAATCCTCACAGACTTTAGCTTCGCTACTGGTGAGAATGTCTCATCGTAGTTAACTCCTTGAATTTGTCGGAACCCTTTCGCGACAAGTCGAGCTTTATAGACGGTAACATTACCATCAGCATCTGTTTTTCTCTTAAAAATCCATTTGTTCTCGACAGCCTTACGGCCATCCGGTAAGTCCACCAAAGTCCACACTTGGTTTTCGTACATGGATCCCATTTCGGATTTCATGGCTTCTAGCCATTTGTCGGAATCTAGGCTCACCATAGTTTCTTCATACGTCGCAGGGTCATCAGTGTTGTCCACCAACATGACGTTCAAGGCAGGGTCAATCAGGAGTGGTACGAACCCTCGTTGACCTGCAAGGTTCAGCAGCAACTTCGTTTGAAGTTTCATGATCACCATCATTAGCTTCCTCTCCAATTGGTGCAGGCGGCACAAAAACATCTTCCGGTGCTGCGCTACTCTCAACTCCGAGAGAAGGTTCAATAACCTCGTCGAGTTCTACTTTCCTTCCAGTCACTTCCTTCGAGAGAAACTCCTTCTCAAGAAAGGATCATTCTTGGCAACGAAAACCAGAAGATCTTGTGGCGGTCTTACGTGAGCTCCAGTGGTCTTCAGACGGAATCATCTATGTTCACTGATGGTAAAACTTCTGCTGGTGTCGACTTCGGTCTCAATCCCTCGTGGGTATGGTCATGACAACCAGAAGATCTTGTGTTCAACAAAGACCACGAGCAAAACTTGCATCGGCACCCGAACAACACAGGAACAAGAACAAACTCACATGCCCGCAGATGAGGAGCAGAGGTCTCACTATAGATACAGAAACTACCACCGACGGGCACCCTACACTGCACAAGCCACCAGAGCAATGGCCATGGCATGTTGGATGCACGCGGCAGCAGCTGGCAGCAGGCAGGAGGTCGAGGCGGCTCAGGAGAGGGTGCAGACGACACTGCAGACAGAGAGGCAGTGGCGGGATGAGGACGACGGCTATCGGGGCGGCGGCACCATGCGGGACCAGATGGCGACGCTGCGGTAGACGAGGAGGAGGCGCGGGAAGGAGATGGTTGCTCGCGGAGCCGGGAGTAATGTGGGGTCGGTGGCGTGGCCTTGGAGACAGGAGAAGACAGTGGGACGACAGGCACCCTGCCGACCGGAGGAGAGGAGGATGCGCGACCCCTGGCCGCGGGAGGAGCTCCGGGCGGGAAGGCGGCGAGGCTATCGCGAGGTGGTGCTGCAGAGTAGGGGAGAACGCGAGTAGTGGAGGGCGACAGGGAGCATGACGGTGCTGCACGGGGCCGCGAGGACGGAGAGCGGAGGTGCTCTGGAGTGGGGCGAGCGCTGTGAGGCGGAGGTTGTTGAAGTATGATCTAAATTCTATTTAGGAGGCTAACTTCTAACGGAGCGGAGCGAGGCCCGTCGCCGGGAGGCTTGGGCCGAACATTGGAAAGTTGTTCAGTGGATTTTCAGGTACCTCCGTGGCACATCGAATGCTTGCTTGAAGTTTGGCAAGACTGGTGAGAGACTCGCAGGCTATGTGGATTCAGATTTTGCTGCTTACTTGGATAAGAGGAGGTCCCTCACAGGTTATATATTCACGGTAGGTGGATGTGCCGTGAGTTGGAAGGCAATGCTGCAACCAGTTGTTGCTCTATCTACAACCGAAGCAGAATATATGGCTGTTACTGAAGCTTGCAAAGAGTCTGTTTGGTTGAAAGGTTTGTATGCTGAGCTTTATCAGGATGATTCTTGCATTAACCTGTTCTGTGATAGTCAAAGTGCTATTTACCTTACTAAGGATCAGATGTTCCATGAGAGAACAAAGCACATTGATATCAAGTACCATTATGTTTGTGATGTTGTTGCACAAGGTACACTAAAGGTATGCAAGATAAGCACTCATGATAATCCTGTTGATATGATGACAAGGTCTGTTCCTGTTGCTAAGTTTGAGCTATGCTTAAGCTTAGTTGGTATAACTTCTTAGCCCAATTGGCTATTGGCGCCGAAAGTGTTTTCTTTGTTTGTTCAGGGAGATGATTGTTGTTGATGCTACAAGAAGGAATTTGTCTTAAGGTGGATTTGGTTGAAGTATGATCTAAATTCTATTAAGGATGCTAACTTCTGACCTAGCGGAGCGAGGCCCGTTGCCGGGAGGCTTAGGCTGAAGCGGATCATTGATGACCTAGGTTACCACCGCTATATATACCTCTTGTAAGCCGCCGGCTGGGACAAGTTGCATCTGTGAAATCCCCCGGCATTGTGTAAACACTCCTCGTATAGTGAAGTTCTGCTGGTTGGCGCCCGTGGTTTTTCCCTCTCTTTTTTGAGAGGGTTTTCCACGTTATATCTGTGTCCTCCTTGCTGTGATTTATTTATCGTTCGTCGTTATTTGATTGTCGCAAAGCTAACAGAGGTCCCGATGACGGAGCTTGGCACGGGCCGCGGTGACTCGAGCGGCGGTCGGGGAGAGGGTGAGGGGATCGTGCGGGGGCGGGTGGGGAGTCGTGTCACGTTGCGTGCGGAGAATGGGCGTGGTGGTGGGACCACGAGCGCAGTGCAGGAGTGCGCTGGTGGGTTGCGGGGCCGGGCTGGCATGCGTGTCAATGGAGTCCTGTTGGGTTGGGTCTGCAGCTAGGTGCGGGTCCAGCGATGCTACATCTACGGACAAATTCTACGAAATAATTTTACGGACTAACAATCCAAGGCACAACAGTTTGAGAACATGGTCTGCAATTGCAGGAAGGAAAAAATTAGCACCAAGTGCGTGGCTCTACATAATCCCGTAACGCCTGTTCGTTTGCAAATTTCCGTAGGTACAACATTAATGGTGCGGGTCAGGGTGCTGGGTGCGGTGCTGCAGGTGTAGCGGCACGGGTAGGTGGTCAGGTGCGCTTCCGCGCGCGCCTCTGTCTATGAGTGTGTGGTGGCGGCAGGTAAGCAAGGTTTCGGGGTTGGCTAGATTTAGGGTTTGGGGTTGGACTGGGGTAGTATGCTGCTGGCTTGCTGGGCTTTTGGCCTGGCAGACTGGCGGCCTCCCCCAGTTTTTTATAAAAGTTTTTATTTTATTATTAGAACAAACCATTTTGTAAAGATAGTTTTAGACGAACAAAATATCTAGAGAGACTAGGTAGAAAAACAAAATACGCTTTTAGGAAAATAGTTTTAGGCAAGAATATGCATAATGTCATGATGGTGCATAAGTAGTAAACAACAGGTGATTTTCTGGTAGTGGTTTTCTGGGGTGCTACAAAGAGCGACATGGTTGATGCCGAAACTGGTGCCAAAGTGAAGAAGAAGTGGTTCGGGAGCCGTGGGCCTAAGTGGAAGTCATTGGAGGAAAAATGTCTTGTAGAGGCGTGGAAGGAAGTGAGCCTTGACCCCATCACCGACGCCAACCAAACAACCGAAAAGTACTACAAAAGTATCTATGATCAATTCAATAAAAGGAAGCAATTTGGTGAATTTGTGACAATCTGCACGATCCGGGGCCGAGGGCGGCTTGTCGCATAGGTTAGCTGCAATAAAAAAAGGAATGCAACAAGTTTCATGGCCACCCTGAGACCATAATTACAAGGAAAGAGAGTGCCAAGACCATGATCGACTAAGTAAGTTGCATATATCAAGGTGACACACTTTTCTTGTGCATTCATGTACGGGTTCCTTGCTAGTTGTTGGATGCCCTCAAGTTGCACAAGGCCGACAACAAGGATAAGGACTTCCCCTTCATGCATTGCTTCAAGATACTCTGAGGTTGCAAGAAGTGGGACAATGTCCGGCTCGCACTTAAAAGTGGCAACAGTGCTCGTGAAGATATGCCGCCCCTCCTCGGCTGCCTCGGCCGGCTGCCCAATCCTCAACAAGAAGGAAAATTCCGAGAAGAATGGCGCCTCCTCATTGGCCGGCATTAATGCATCCATTGAAAATATGATGGAGTCTTTCTCCTCCAAGAACAAAGAGGGGGATGATTGGAGCAATGCAATATGGAGGGCCATGTTGGGAAGCAAGATGCCAAGTTGAAGTTTGAGAAAGAGAAGGTTGAAGCCACCAAGATGGAAGCCCAAGCCGACATTCTCAAGGCAATGAATGAGGCATCGCAGTTTGCATTGTCCAAGGTGAAGGAGGAAGCAATAATTTGATGCCCGACATGTTGACGATGGATCCGTTGGCGAGGGCGTGGTATGAGATGTATCATGATCACATCGACAAGGAGATGATGGATGCAGCGGCGGCTACACCTACAGTGACGGAAACACCTGCACCAACACCGACAACGATGACACCTACCCCAATGACCGAGCCGACGCCCTCGACGAGGGATGAGGACCCGGAGGTGATGGAGGAGGCACCGCTCTTCGTTTGATAGATGCTCGATGGTAAGCCTATGTTATTTTTGAAGCAGAATTTGGATGGCTATTTGGTGGACTGTGTATGTGGCCGAAACTTGTTTAATCCGTGTGAACCTTCGAATTTCTATTCGTAAACCGTACAAATATATGTTCTTTGTGATCTTTGCGATGAATTTGTATTTTCGTTGCCGAATTGGTATTGGGACCAGCGGTATTGGGCGCGCCGCTGTGGGTAGCCCTTTCTTATAGGCAAGCACCGTCCGGGTGCTCCCCATAGTATTGTGCCAGCCATGCTGTCCGCTACGATTCCAAGAGCGCCGATGGAGATGATCTGAAATAGTAGTAGTAATGGAGTTCTTTTCTTAGAAGGTGAGATAGCAGGTAGTTGGTTCAACCCGACGACCATTTAGCGTCCAAAAGTGTGTTTTATTTTCATTACTACGTACTCCAGTAGATATATAAGACCAAAACTGTTACCGTGCAATGTTTTAAAAGAAGTGTTGCCACGTACCTGTATGTGTGTGTGTGTGTGTGTGTGTGTGTGTGTATATATATATATATATATATATATATATATATATATATATATATATATATATGTATGTATGTATGCATGTATGTATGTATGTATGTTTATGGTAGGTTGGTATTGTCCGGCCGGGTGGATTAAAGATTAACCTAGGCACCGTTCGAATCAGAGTCCACATCGCCATCGGTGTCCTTGCCAAAGTCTGTTAGGAAAGCCGCTAATAAATATTGGCAGGGACGAAAGCCGCTGGATCCCCAAGTGCGTACGTGCTCGATATTTCTGTTGCCGGCGGAAGTTAGTTCTCTGGTGGGCTGCGATGGCGTCGAGCAAGGTAAAGTTCTCCGGAATACTCGACGCCGGCGACGCAGCGGTTACCGCCTCAGAGCCGGAGATGAAGACGACGCTGCGCTCGGGCTTCCTCGGCGACGACGAGTACGTGAGAGCCGACATGTTCGACCTCGACACCCTTGACGTCGAGGTGGACAAGAAGGCCATCGCCAAGCTTCTCGCCGGGGAGAAGGAGCGGCACAGGGGCGACGACGAGCTGATGGAGCCATGGGAGATCGACCTCGCCAAGCTCGAGGTTCACGAGCTGATATCGCCGGGGACCTTCGGCTCCGTGTACCGCGCCACCTACGACGGCAGGGTCGTCCTAGGTACGTATCGCCGATTTTTATTCCTCGATCGATCGATGCTCTCGCGCGGTGTTGCTTGATTTTTGAGATCTTTGGCGTGTGTGTGCATGCATGAGCTACGGTGGTCGCCCAAGGGTTTAGTTGTTCTATATTGTCGTACCGATCTACCATGGAGATTCAAGGGTTTAGGATTGTAGTGTTTTATCGATCATCTACTTGGTCCAACGATCCTAGTCTAATTATTCGTCTTCTGTCAAATAGTAAATTACAAGTGATAGGATCATAATTGTTCGGTTTGAGTTATCCTTCAACAAGTCTAATCTTGCGAAATCAGGGTACCTGCGAATTGGATGTATACCATGTTTTACTCTATGTGCTTATCACCATCATGCAAGTAGTATGGATTACCACAGATCGTCGTCTGCTGCATGCATGTGCATATTTCTTTCTATGAACAACATAGATCATACTTCTTTTGTATCCCCCTCATCAGATTCTTGCTCCGTTTGTGGGCTACCTAGATCTTCAATAATTAATTCCACATGGGTACATAATATTAATTTCTATATAAAAAAACTACTCCTTTCTATCCAAATTAACGGACTCAATTGTCTAGATTCGGACGTATCTAGCACTAAAACATGTCTAGATATAAACAGATCTAGACAAATCCAAGTCCATTAATTTGGATCGAAGGGAGTATTATTAACTCTTTCCAAAGATGCACTAGCTATAAAATTTGAGATTTATTTTTCCGCTTCAGTTTCTTAGTGTGACTTTCGTACTACTATCTTGGGTGATACCATGAGCTGATCCACTTGTGTTTTTCTGCCTGCTTACTTTGTGCGTAGCTAAACTGCTTGACTGGGGAGAGGATGGATTCCTCAAAGATGCTGAAATCGCTGCTCGGCGCGAGGCTTTGAGGAAGGAGGTTGCTGTTTGGAAGGATCTCAACCACCGAAATGTTACAAAGGTGAATATTTCTGCTCCCAGTTATCCACCCTATGAATGAATGATCTTCTGTAGAGGCTTTATTCTTTCTGCATTATGTAATTATTTTGTGTTATTTTCTTGCAGTTCATTGGTGCATCAATGGGTACCATTGACCTTAACATTCCAGTTCCAGCTAACAACGAGGACGACGAAATCACTACACCCATTGATTTCCCTGAAAGGGCATGTGTGGTCGTCGTTGAATATATAGACGGAGGAACACTTAGGCAATATCTATATGCGCACAGGGAGGAGAAGCTCGAATACAGCGTTGTGGTTGATCTTGCGCTGGATTTGGCCAACGGGTAAGCAAGTCAGCTAAATTTCGCTGTCATGTATTTTCCAAATGTGAATCCGTGCATAATTAACCAGCAATATCTCATACGTATCATCTGCAGATTGAGCTACCTACATTCTAAAGATATCGTGCATCGGGATGTCAAAGCCGAAAATATGTTGCTTGATTCTAAACGAACTCTAAAGATCGCCGACTTCGGCGTTGCCCGCATCCAGGCACCAAATCCTGCTGAAATGACAGGCCATACAGGCACACTAGGTTACATGGCCCCAGAGGTACGCACTACTTGCCGCCAGCCACCAACTTATGATTTTGGTGCTCTATTATATTCTTGCATTTCTTACAATTTCATGTGTTTCCTCTGCAGGTCCTTGAGGATAAGCCATACAATAGAAAGTGTGATGTTTACAGTTTTGGGATATGCTTATGGGCGATCTACTGCTGTGACATGCCATACTACCCAAGCCTCAGTTTTGCAGAGAGTTCCTCCGCAATTGTTCATCAGGTTTGTTTTCGGCAATGGATTTACTCTCATTTTTACAACATGAACTTTTCTTCATGCAGACATTTTAAACTACTAGCACATGCGACATATTTTCTTTTGCTAACAGCATTCGTTGTTTATTATGTTCGTTGCACAGAAATTGCGACCTCAGATCCCACCTTGCTGCCCGGCGCCAATGGCGAACATCATGAAGAGGTGCTGGGACGCCAACCCCGAGAAGCGTCCCGATATGAAGGACGTGGTGCTGCTCCTGGAGGATCTTGACACGAACCATGGCGGCGGCATGACCCCGGAAGGGATCGCGGAAGGGAAGAGCCCCGGGTGCTTCTGCTTCTTCAGGCCCCGTCGTGGTTGATTGATTTGCCTCGCATTATGTTAGGGCTTCAGTATAGATTTCTGTTAGTTTTGATTAGGAAAGTGGTGGTGGTGTTATTTACGGGTTTACAACTCTGAAAAGTTTGCATGGAACACGGCTGGTCAATTTGGCACTTATTCATGGTTGCCGAATTTAGTTTTGCTCCCAGGTGAAGTGTGGATTATAATTGAAAGGTGTAGACTGTGTTTTTTTTAAACGAAAGTAGGCTGTGTATTTGGCATTTGATTTGGTTGACCCTGCTGTTTTTTTTTGCCCTGTTTTTGTGTGTGTGATACATGCCACGTAGATATGAGATATCTTGCTTTTGCTTATCCTCTGCCTGATCTGACCTTTTTCTAACGAAAAATTCAGTAAGAATGTGTTAGTTTTCATGGCTTCCCACGGTAAGAACGTAGGCTTGTGTGGTTCACCGTTGGGATTATTAGAAACACGAATTGTTCTTCTATGAGCAGACTGTATATATAAATGTATTTGCTTTTTCGGGAAAGCCGGCTCAGTTAATTTTGTTCTCATTTATTGACATTTTCACTCTGTCTTCCTGTGTTATAGTTTCGGACTATAACTTCCGCCGGTTATCCTCCATCCCAAACCCAAACACATTTTCCCTCTCGCTAACCAAATATATTCAAAACCCCATCGATCTCCGGTGCCATGGATGATGAAGGAGGAAAAGGCGACAATGAAGAAGGGTGGCGGCAGCATGGCTATCGACTGGTTAGATGTGTTCCGCCGATCCTCTTCCACTCATGACGTTCCACCTCCCTCCATATCGAGGAAGAAGAAGGGAATGTGCTCGCCTGCGGCAGCCACCTCAATATCGACTAGGTAGATGTGTTCCGCCGCGAGGACGGGATAGATGCCCAATGGTTAGGGTTGCAGTGGCGTACCTTGTAGACTGTTCTCAATACCTAATTTCTGCTGTTGTACTGCCATGGCCCTCATGGGGATTATATAGGGGTACAAGAAGGAAGATAGACTTGGAATACAAGTAGGTCTAGAAATCCTAGTCTATTCTGAAATTGCAATACACGTGTATTCCAAAATTGATGCATGTGCGTTGATGCAGTTTCTTTATGTCAGACGCTTTAATACCGTCGTTAGTGTCATGTCACATCTTGAAGTAGTATTGCCAGCTGACGTGTGTCTATCCTTGTGGACGATGAAGTGTTGGCGGCGGTGTGTTGACAAGGATGGTGATGAAGACTACACCGATGCAGACGTTGGCGATGAGGTGTCAACAATGAAGTACCATGCATGAAGTAGCACATCGCTTGAAGGTGTACCTTATTGGCAAAGTACTAAGCATCCAACAATAGAGCACTAGCAGTCCATTGTTAGAGAATTTACGGCTGCCACTCCCCAGCTGTAGCAAAGTACTAAGCAGACAACAACTGCCATGCCAATAGGCAACAAAAAGTACCTAGCATTCAAGAACTGTCAAGCCAAGTTCTAGCCAGCGGCCTCCCTCTTCAACTGCACCCAAGCCCCACTTCCAGCCTTGAAATACCTCTCAAACTGCACCTAAGCCCACTTACAGCCAAGTGACTCCCTTTCGAAATTGCACGCAGGTCCATTTTCTCTCCAACCTCATCTAAGCCCAGTTCCTGTTAGTAGAGAATACCACATAACCATCCACTGCCAAGTGCACTGGCATGCATGTATGCCACTTCCATCCAAAAACAAGTGGCGTGCAACCGCCACCCTACTACAACGTCCTCCCGTGCAAAGAATGTGAGCCACCAGCTCGATGTTGCACCACCATTCCCCACAAATAAATGTATCCAGGATCCTGAGTCAACTACTGCTACCCCAGTAGAGGATGTGAGCCTACAACCCGAGGCACCCGTCAACCTACACACGATGCATGTGAGGCAGATAACAGGCACCCACTGCACGTGCGACAGATTCTTGCAACCGCGAAGCACCGCCATCCCACTAAAGATATGTTAGCCAGAAGCTACAGGCAGGAACTACCATCCCACTAAAGATATGTGCAAGACCAAACACGCTTCTATGGTGAAGGATACGTGCAAAAAAGTGTGAGTGCAAGCTACTGAATACTTTACCATCGCTAAGACAGAGCAATTCACCGATTTAAATTGGCAACAATTAGCTCCGGTTGAAATGAATCTTGCACACCATTACGTGCGTGGACAACAATTTCTTCTACCCAACGAGCTCCGAAATTAAATAAAGTTGTCCATGACTTCCATGATAAGTGCGTGAAGATTATGAAAATAGATATGATGTTTCACATGTCCTTGCTCGATAATCTTTTTTTGGTGGGCAAGGTGATAACCTGGTAGACATGAAGGACGTTTTCCTCCTCAACCACGCATAGTGTTGGATGATGATAACCCCCAAGAGAAGGGATAGCTGTATCAACTCCCAATGTGTTGTTTTTATCCTCTTTTCTTTAAATGGAAATATCAATATTCAATATTAAAGTTAAAGTTACGGTGGTATGTGGTGTCACAGCTCAAGATAATTACATGAAAAATGAAATCTCACAACCACCCCAATAACCAACGTATCTTATCCCACAAATTCTACTAACACATCATTAACTTATCTCAACAAACTAATCTTAGACCATCCCTAAAAGATCCTCTATAATTTAGAGGAGTAAATGGAGAAGTACACTTAGAGTAAAATTTTACTGTTCTAACGGTGGCCGAACCAAATGGATCCCTCAAATTTAACTCCTCAAACAAAGTGACCCCATATAGAAACCTCTCTACATCTTCTTATTCCTTGCTTCTCTTCCTTCGACGACTAACTTGGACAAGGACAATGGCATGATACGTCCGACGGTTGTGCATGCACACACGTAGCAGCACACATGCTCACACAGGCAGCACCAGAAGTACTATTGGAAGGTATAGCCCACCCGCTCTTCAGACACCCGCCGTAGTCGATTGCTTGTGTCCAGAAAGCAGTCCTTGTTTTAGTAGAGATTTTGTAATGGTTATTGTCTTAGTTGAATTGAAATGTGTTTGTGTGATTTACTCTAGGGAGTGCACATGGTTAGTTTGGCACTTGATTCATGCTTCCAATGGCTTGATGCAGCGTGGATTTGTGGGCGAGCGAGATCGGGTGCTCTTACGAGGTTTCTTCACTTTCTTGTCTTGCTAGTTTCTACCAGTATTATTGCATGAGTAGAAGAGTAGAGATTGTGATTTCGTCATGTTGTCTATATCTTTTCCCTATTGGTTTTTTGTCCCTACTCGAGACAGCTCCCAGATCGCGATGTGGAGGCCTGACTCATGGACAGTGGGTGGTTATCGCGATGTGGAGGCCTGACTCGGGAACAGTGGGTGGTTCTAGTTCTTGGGAGTGGTCTGCAAGTTTGTATGGATGAACTATTAGGGTACCTGTAGCTCCGGTTTCTTTTGGCCTCATTCTGGTGTCTTTGGTGGCAAGTTCTTATTCTTCGTGTTATTTTCTTTTCTTTATCTTTCATGTGCTATGTACGAGGGTCTCATTATCTCCTTGTATCGGTTCGGTCGTTGTGGCTTTATTTAGAAACATGGAAGAAAGCCTATTTCTAGATATAACAATTCATTAAAAGTATGTGTTAGGATCTATTTGGCAGCTTAGTTTTTATAAAACTAAAGTATTTTAAAAACATGCTATTCCAACGCCTAGGAATGGGTTACTTTATTTAAAAAAACACAGTTTTTGGAAAAAAAAAGGCCCAAACCTCTTTCTTCTATTATAGTGTGAAAATAACTCGGTTTTTCTTTAAATTTTTGGTATTTCATTGTAGCCAAAAAATTCAAAATATTGTAAACTATAGTATTTAAAAATGTGGTGTCTTTGAAATATAGAGAAAAAACTACATTGCGGAACATACTCTCACTTTTTCATGACCCCCTTGTTTCTTTTTGTCATCTCTTTCTAGAGGGAAACCTCAGTCTTTGCTATTAAAGTCAAAGTTGTGGTGATGTGTGGTGTCACAGTTCAAGATAATTACACAATGACATCTCACACCCACCCCAATAACCAACATATCATATCCTACAAATTCTGCTAAGATATGGTTAACTTGTCTCAACAAACCAACCTTAGAGCATCTTCACGGGCGACCCCAATAAGTTTCAAATAGGCCTATGGGGCTCAGGCCCAATTTTTGGCTCACATCAGCGGTCAATAAGCCGCCAGAATTTTTTTGGAGCCCAATACAATAGCCGACAACCTCACGCCGGCTCCTGCCCACAATGCGTGTGTTGGGAGCGGTGGTACCTCAAGCCACGTCGTATGTCGCCGATGGGCCATCCTTGGTAGCCACCCATTCCCCACCTGCCTCCTGACCCCCCTGAATCGTCATCGCCGCCGACGTAGTTGCCTCCCCACGCTCGCTGACCGAATCATCGGACGACGACGACGATGACGAGTCGTCGAAGAAGAACTGCTCGCTCGAGACATCTAAAATAAACGACGATTAAAATTACCGTGTGACGCGTACATGAACCGAGAGATCGGGAGGAATCGAGCACACACCTCATCCATGGCGGCTGCGGCGACCTCGTCCTAGAACTTCGGTGGAGAGAGGCTGCTGCGGTTGCGGGGGCGGCGAATCAAGCAGCCCTTTTCGGTGTCTGTTGTTCGAGTCACTTTTAACGCGCAAATCCGAAAACTGGCGGCGTTTTCGGTGCGTGAGAGCTGCTCTAAACGAGGCTCGGCGCACACTACCCATTCGTGTCGATTCGGGTGCCGCGCGTGTGGATAAGCTGCCGGACACGTGTGAACGAGCATCCGAGACACGCAGGTAGCGACAATAGCGCAGTGCTGGCAGTAGTGAAAGCGATACTTCACCTGTAGACGGTTCTTGCCACAAGGAGGCGAGGCGAGGGAAGCAAGCCGGCCCAAATTAAGCTCTGCTGCTGCCGCTGCTGGTACGAGCCCGAACGAAGATGGTGGCGCCGCGGCAGCTCTGCGGCAGCTTCTTGTTCCTCCTCTTGATGTTCGCCGTGGCCCCGCGCACCATGAATTCCAAGCTGGTGACCAGCCTCCCTGGCTTCCACGGCCGCCTCCCCTTCAATCTCCACACTGGGTGGGTACCTCCATCTCAATTTAAGTTTCTTCCGTTGGATTGATTCTCTCTTCTTCTTAAAAGCAACGTACTAGTATACAATTCGATTGATTTGCATGCAAGGTACATGGAGGTTGACGAGGGCACGGAGCTCTTCTACTACTTCGTCGAGTCGGAGTCGAAGGCCCCTTTCCTTCTCTGGCTCACCGGCGGCGACCGCTGCTCCGTCTTCAGCGGCCTCGCCAACGAAATCGGTACTAGTATCTCTAATCAACTAATTACAATTATTAATTCCCGCATCGTCTCCATCAGCAACACGATCCTTATCATCATCATGTTCACAATTGTCAAAGTGCTGGAAGCAATCAATCATTCATATCTAATGCAGGTCCCATCAGATTCGTGGTGGAGCCCTACGATGGCAGCATCCCACGCCTGCAGGTCAATCCAAACTCGTGGACCAAGGTAGGTATTGCTACCTTCTTGTTTCATCTATCTGCAGGAGCAGACTACTGCCTCTAATCTGTACTTACATGCTAGTAGTAATACCAACAGGTAGCACACATCCTGTTTGTTGATTCACCGGTTGGAGCTGGATTCTCCTATTCCAGACGACCCGAAGGCTACGAGGTTGGGGATGTATCCTCCTCAGTGCAGATCCATGACTTCCTTATCAAGTGGTTCAGCGACCACCCCAAATACCTCCAAAGCCCTTTCTACATCGGGGGAGACTCCTATGCGGGGAAACTCGTGCCATTCATCGCACACATCATTTCACAAGGTACATTACATACAGATTAATTGTTTCATTTCACTAAGCTTCTTTCAACTTTACATATTAAGTCATGTTGCTAGCCCCCATGTTCAGGTATTGAAGCAGGAAACACTCCCGTCGTCCTTAATCTTAAGGTACCATATTAATCCGTACTGCCACTACTTATTGACGCTGCTAACGGTAAGCATCATCAATCATTAGTTAGAATTTTATGCATATGTTTGCTGATTTTCAGGGTTATCTAGTTGGTAACCCGTCAACCGGTGAGATCATTGATATAAGTTCTAAAGTGCCATATGCGCACGGAGTTGGCATAATATCAGATCAATTATACGAGGTAACTAAACTCAACACCTAGCTTCCATTTTATCGCCTAAATCGAAGTGGTCATTAATAATGTTCTTTCTGGATCAGACGATATTGGGCCATTGCCAAGGACTGGACTACGTGCTTCCTTCAAATGCACGGTGCGCCGAAGCTCTGGATACTTTCAATCATGTAAGAAGAACAGAAACAAAAACATGTTATGTTAGAATTAGACCACATACGTACTTATATATGGAGGATATATGTGGATGTGATGGTGCGTGCAATTGTTGCAGCTTATGTCCCAAGTTCAGCAGGCCCAAATTTTATTGGACACCTGCGTTTACGCGTCGTCCGCTCCCACCGGACCAGCAGCCGCTGATACCAAGGCCGAGTACTCAGGTGAAACTGGTAGGAGGATCCTTGTTGGGAATCCGCCGGCTCGTCCTCCATTGGGATGTGTTGTAAGTTCTCCATCTCCATCCTCCGTATGCGCACACTAACTGCGTTTCGTCGCTTTATCAACTTCTCTTCTTTTTTTTACGGGGAACAACAAGCAGCCTTTTTTTAGTAGGTACAGAGTTATATACTAATTAAACCATGCCTCAAAAAATGAAAAGGAAACACCCAAAAGAAAATCGTAGAGATTTAGCAAGTTATTATACCGTGTCATGAACGGGGCAAACTGATACCACCAATTGTGGCAGATGTATAAAAACTACCTGTCATACTTCTGGGCAAACGCGGAGGTGACCCGAGAAGCTCTCGGGATCAAGGAGGGCAGCGTGGAGGAGTGGGTGAGGTGCCACAACGGCGATCTGCCCTACTCAATCGACCTCGGGAGCAGCATCGAGTACCACCGGAACGTCACGGCCAACCTTGGATACCGCGCGCTCGTGTACAGCGGCGACCACGATGCGCTGGTACCTCACCTGGGGACGCAGGCGTGGATCAGGTCACTCGGCTTCCCCGTCGTCCACGACTGGAGGGCATGGCATCTGAATGGCCAGTCTGCTGGGTACAGTCTATTATCATCACCATTGCTACTATTGCTAAGCAAAGACTAGTTTTTGCCAGCAGCATGCTTGCTTGCTGTATAATACTACTGGTTAATGCATCTTTGCCTTGCAGATTCACTCTAACATACTCCAACAACATGACATTTTCTACCATCAAGGTAAAAATGACCACTTCTTTATTTGCCTCACACACCTATGCTTGGTTCTGAACTTCTGATACAGTTCGATTTGGTTGGTGATGATGGTGCAGGGTGGCGGGCACACGGCGCCGGAGTACGAACCTGAGAGGTGCTTTGCCATGTTCAGCCGTTGGATACTCGGGGAGCCACTCTAGATACACTTCACAGCAACAACCAACAAGACAAAGGACCGCATGAAAACCTTGAATGGAGGCTACAATTTTCCATATTATCAATTAATGAAAAGAAAGAGAAATATCTCCTCTGCTATTTCCGACGGTTTAGATTATACTAGCACAAATGTCCATGCGTTGTAACAGGAAACGAAAAATGTGCGTCCCGGTTAGATGCGCCACCACTACCTTCCATGCCCACCGCGTCGGCCAGGCCACCCGGTACACATGCGTTGGACGAAGAGAGAAACAGTCATGAATGAGCATTCTCCATATTGTGCTTTGAAGAGGACTCCGAACCTCCACACTCTTTAGCACGAGATTTTGAGTCTCGTGTGTCTACCATTTCATCATCAAGGAATCTTGAAAGTGAATCGATTCCATGAATATGATATCTATCTAATGTGACATGTGGAATATATGACAAATGTAGAGTCTCAAAGTATTTCGATCGATTGGTCATATAGGTCTAAGTCAGACATCAAATAGATTCGGTTTGCACTATCCGTAGGATACCTCATATGTATGAAAATTGATATTAAGAAGAGTTCCTGGGTAACCAATTCCCGTACATGAGCTGAAACCTAATTGTGCTGCCACCACCAACTGCTCCTGGTAATGAAGGAGCACAACACCGCCGCTGGGATAGAGCAGAAATTGGAGGATTTTAGGAGAGATCCCAACTTCACGATGCTCCAGATCCAATTCTCCGCCGAGGATTCATTGGCTTCTGATACCACTTGATAGGCCTAACTATCTTAGTGGGAAAAATACGATGATCACACAATGACATAAGGGGATTTCAGAGTTCATCCTCTCTTTTATTAGGCGGTTTCAGAAACGCCTTGTTGACTTCAGTAGCGATTATTACAGACCAACATAGGACAGCCGGAACACGATGGCCAGGGTTAGACCCAAGAGGGAAGAATGAGGATTACAGGCTCATGTGCAAGCTAGATATAGAAGTAAAACAACAAACTAGTGAGCAGGTGAGGGAGACAGAAGACATGTGTAAAGATACATGTCTGGATTCAAAAGCAACCTTTGGAGCCACAAGAGCCGTCTGATCTACGGATGATCTTGATCGAGAGTGCGCGAAGCTGAAAGGAGTCTTGACCTCAGGTTCAACACCCCTGCGCATCAGGGGATGGCTGCGCGCCAGCGAGCGAGGGTTCGGGTCGGAGTCGCTCCCCTTCACGTCCTTCTTCAATTTCGGCGCCATCGAGGAGCAGTGAGAGCGGCGGTGTTGGGTGCTGCTCCCGTCCATGACGGCGAGTGGGTTCTGTCGAGGATTTGACTGAGCGAAGGTGAAAATGGAGATCTGGGCCGTTACCAGCCCACGAGAAAATGCAGGCATCTGGACTGAGTGCAACGGCGAAGCCCATTACCAGTTCCATGATCCAACAGGAAAAAAGGCCCATTGCGTGTCTGGGCACTTGATGAAGGCTGCAAGCGCTACATTGCAAGGATATTTGCCGGTAGAACAAGCATGAAAAAACTACAACCGAAACATTTCCCAGGCACAACACCTCTGCATTCTCAACCCCGAAACAGTATAGAACCACAAAAATACAAGACAATTGTTCAGCCAAAAGCAATCATGGTAAAACATAAGAGCACGGTTAAAACTCTCTAGAAGGATTTATTTACCCCAATGGCAGAAACCAAGAAGCTAGTGCCAAGCCTGCACTGGGACAAAGATACCAAATATCAATTGAAATAGATGGGTAGGAAGAAATATTCAAAGGGCAAGATGCATGGGCATGACGCCTAGCTGTGTATATATGTTTGTACCTCTGTACTAAATCTGTCAGAACATGCAAATAGACGGAGTGATGATCCATATCCTCTGGTTTCCTGTAAACTAACAAACATAAACAACAGTCTGTCCATTCATCAGCCGATGTTTCGATTCTGATACTAAATGAGAAAAAATGTATATACTGCCAAAAGCAACTATCAGTTACTTGCATACCTATGTTAACACGAGCACAGCTCTGGAAGAACCAAACACCAAGTAAATTGACCAAAAAGTTTGTGACAGCAGAGACAATTACGCAATGCCTGAAATAAACTATTAGGACAATAAAATGTTTAGATTGATAAGGTCATCATGAGTGAAGAAAAGGTATATGGTGAATGCAGGGAAATAAAAGATCACCAAACAATTCTCAGTTCCTCGGGCAAATAATGTAACAGGCCACAGAACTAGGCGATGCAGCGGTCGCTGGTAGAAACGACGCCGTAGTTGGGGTTCCACGCCTTCAGATCCGCCATCATCCTCCATTGTTGGAGACGAGGACTTGGCTGAGGGCCCAGCCCAACAACAGATGATTAATTGAAGTGATATCAGTTGTCTCGACATATAAGAAAAAAAAGGAAATAACTATCATAAAAAAAGCGAAATTAATTATCAGTTACTACTGCTGAGTTGACCATCACTAGCTAGTGTAATCTAGTGTTGATTTTTGAGAACAAAAGAAACAAAAATAATAATACAGTATGCTACTGCTGGTCAAGGCTAGGAAGGAATGATGGGGTGTTCATAACATCAATTCTTTAACATGTTACCAGCTTTGCCACCACCAGCCACAGCCCTGGCTGATTCTACCCATCTTGGTTTTCAGCTTCACACTTTTACTAGATGGAGCATAATATGTAGCATCTGTCATATAATTGACCAACCGAGACAAAATCAATCAGATTGTAAACCACATAATCAACCATGACAGCGTAAGACAAGCAGTAACAAATTTCGTCAGTCACAATGGACGAATACAGTAACAACAAAATCACCATCCTCTCAACATAACAAATCCACCAGGTCAATCGCTCTGTATCTACCACTTTAAGCAACACAGCTAAATATTAGCACAAGATCTCTCTGCGAGGAATATACTAAAACAGAGGGGACTCAAAACGGC
This sequence comes from Avena sativa, assembly GCA_916181665.1. Classification (NCBI taxonomy): domain Eukaryota; kingdom Viridiplantae; phylum Streptophyta; class Magnoliopsida; order Poales; family Poaceae; genus Avena; species Avena sativa. The sequence continues at coordinate 531,623,182 of OV702292.1, read as the reverse complement.
ACACGAACCGTTTCCTGTAGTCTGTCTTCAGGAAAGGAAACATATTACTTGAGTCTGTCTTCAGGAAAGGAAACATATTACTTTGTCGACGTGGCAAACCACCACTGTTGCGTGACGTGTCGGTTTCCAAAAACCACCCAGTGGCCACCACTTGGCCATTCCACTGTCTCTCTTAATTCATCAGTCCATAGGCCTCCCAACATCACTAATCTCAGCATTCTTCTTGGAAGTCGGAACCTGCACTGCACCTATCTGTCAAATAATTGACCAACCGAGACAATATAAATCAGACTGCAAACAAAAAATTAACCATGACAGTGCAAAACAAAAGGAGCAGTAACAAATTTTGTCGTCACAATGGACAGATACATTAACAACAAAATCATTCATCTTCTTAACATAACAAATCCACCAGGTCGATCGCTCGGTATCTACCACTTTAAGCAACACAGCAAAATACTACAAGGTTTCTTCGCGAGAAATATACTAAAACAGAGGGAACTCAAAACAGCACATAAACCGTTTTCTGGAGAGTCAGCCTCCAGGAAAGGAAACATATTACACTGTCGACGAAACAAACCACCACTGTTGTCGGTTTCCAAAAAGTGAATCACCGCCACGTGGCTTCGCTCTGTCGTCGTCGACAAGTATCTACAGTAATAACCACCACTTTGCCATTCCACTGTCTATCTTTCTTCCACCAGTCCATAGCCCGAGTGGCTCAGGCCTGCCTCCTCTCGTCCTCAGCACTCTTCTCTGGCTCTACATTGCCATTATCTAGAGACTTGTCAAGGGCATTATCAGCACCAGAGGACGGATCACCCTTCTCTGTGCTATCCTCAATTGTGTTGTCAGCATCAGCAGCAGCATCACCCATCTCAGTGTCATTCTCCTCAACCGTATCGTTGTCAGCGCCAGCTGCAGCATTAGCATTACCCCTCTCAGTGCCATTGTCCAAAGCCTCCTCAACCGTGTTGTTGTCAACACCATCTGCAGCATTAGCATTACCACACCCAGTGCCATTCTCCAGAGCCTGCTCAACTGCGTCATCATCAGCAGCAGCAGCAGCCCTCATCTCATTGTCATTCTTCAGAGCCTCCTCGACCGCATTGTTGTCAGCACCATCTGCAGCATTAGCATTACCCCTCTGAGTGCCATTCTCCAGAGCCTCCTGAACCATGTTGTTGTCAACACCATCTGCAGCATTAGCATTACCCCTCTCAGTGTCATTCTCCAGGGCCTGCTCAACTGCATCATCGTCAGCAGCAGCAGCAGCCCTCGCCTCCACAACAGCAGTATTCTCAGCGCTGCCAACAGCACCGTCAGAAAACCGCGCCTCGATCGCCTCCAGCCGGCGCCTCATGTCGACCACCTCCTGCTCCATCAGAAAGAGCCTCTCCTTGAGCGTCAGGTTCTCCTCCTCCAGCCTTGCCACATGCATATCCACATCCTGCCTGCGGTCATACTCGTCGTCCTCCTCAAACACGTACTCGCCACCAGGTTGAGGGTACACCATCTCGAACCTGCTGAGGTCGTGGTCGAGCCTTCTCTCGACCTCCACGTGCTCCTCCACATCGCTTCCCCCACTCGAGTTCTCATCCTCGTCCTCCTCGGCACCGGGAGGAGCGTTGGCGGGGCGGAGGCGGATGAGGCCCTTCATGGAGCCGTACCCGTCGACGCCCCACTGCTGCTGCGCCAGCACGTCGGAGAGGAGCCCCTCGTCGCGGGCGGGGGAGATGACGGGGGTGGGCAGCACGGCGGGGGTGACGGGGCACGGGGAGACGAGCGGGGCGATGCCGCCCGCGCGCTTGGAGCGGATGATGAAGGAGGAGGTGTTGCGCGGGGCCTTGGCCTTGGGCTTGTGGAAGAAGGGCCTGCGGTTGGGGTTGGTGTTGTTGGGGTTGCTGCTGCTGCTGTTGTTGGGCTTGAACCAGCGGCGTGCCTTGGCGCGGTTCTGCACCTGGAGGTCGCCGACGGCGGGGGGCTGGTACCCGGAGGAGTTGGGGTTGGGGTTCTTGCGCTTCCAGCCTCGGTTGGGGGCGAGGTTGGCGTTGGGCGGAGGGAGGAAGGGCAGCTGCGGCGGCGGCATGGCGTCGGAGGAGGTGGGTGGGGGCGGGGGCCACATGGGGAAGCTCCGGGGCATCATCTGGCTGGGATCCATGGCCTGTTCCGGTGGTGGGAGTTAGAGCGAGTGATTCGAGCTGATCTGTGTTCGGAATCGGTCGATGGAATTTGGTGGTCGGATTCGCTGCCCGGAGCACCGATTCGCCCGTCCAAACCCTAACCCTAGCTAGCACCTCACCTACTCGAATGGTGGGTGGTGGGGATCACGACGAGGAAGGAGGAGGAGGAGGATTAGCGCAGTGAGATGGGATTAAGGGAGCAGATCGCCTTCTGGCGGAGTTTGTTCTCGTTTCGTTCGGTTCTCGATTGGGGAAATCTGGAGGAGGAAGGAAGTAATCGTGGCAGAGAGCCGGTTGTGGTCTGGATTTATAGGCCGCGTCGTGAGGACGCACGGCCCAGATTAGTCTCGTACAGCGGTACAGGCCCAGAGTCATATAGGCCACACATACACGCGTTGCCCAACTTCGCTCGAAGAAAAACGCTGCCGAACAAATCCATTCAGCTTTTGCAACTCTCCACTTATGGATTGAAATCCAAGTTTGGTGTGTTTTCATCGGTTTCGAAACTTTTCGTTTCAAGTTCCAACCTTGCTATTATGACGCCCCCTATACTCGATGTTCCACATGGTACGATGGATCAACGAGTTCTGTCTCTGATATTATCGCGCCGTCCTCCCGCGGGCGACGGAAGCGGCGGCGGCAAACCCTAACTCCCTCCCTCCCCACCACCCCCTCCCCCTCCGCCGCCGCCGGCGGTTGCCGCCGGGCAAAGCTCGTGCGGTGCCGGCGGCGGCGGCCTTCCATTCCCCGGCGGCGAGGGGACCCGAGCGGGACGGGGCTTCGGCGCGCGGTGTGCATAGGCGGGGGCGGCGTTGCTCGGCGTGGCGTCGGCCGGCGTGCTGCGCCAGGGCGGCCTCGCGCTACTAGAGGCGGCGGCAGGTGGTGGGCTCGTGGCTGCTACAGCCGGCGGCGGCAAGGGCCCGAGCTCACCCCTGCTGACGAGGGTTAAACTCGTCAATGCCCATTGTCATGGACTTAGGTTCGAGGAATAGGGGAGTGCTGGAAATCTCGATCGGCTAGCAAACAAGCACACAGGAGACTCGAAGATTTACCTAGGTTCAGGCCTCGTAGAGGACCCTATTCCTCCTTATCTGCTCTTGATTGATGATGATCCGAAGGATTACAATATCGCCGATGGCGATGAGTGCGCAGATTGGATCTGGCGTATGTGCGAGAGATCAATGTCTAGATCTATTGTCTATTGTGGCGATCATAGATCTGTCTATTGGGGTGACTCGCGATTGCCTTCTTGTTGGACCCTCCTAGCATTTATATATGGGGAGGCTAGGTCCCAAGTACCAATACGAGTTGGTTACAAGTTAGATTCAAACTCTAGTATTGAGACTTCCTTGCCTTGTGCGTTTGAGAGTCCGTGTCCATATGGCTTCATACCACACGAACCGTTATAGGCGTCATGGACCTTGGCAATTCGTCGAGTGGGCCTTCCGTCGAGCCGTACCAGGTAGGCTGTAGTTGGGTGCCTATTGGGCATACCCATGTGCAGTAGTCCTCGAGTGTCCATGCGAATCGTAGATTCGGGTGGAGACTTAGAAGTCTTGAGTTTTGCATTAGAATGCTGGAGTCGATAGTTGTATCGAGTGCGAAGCACTTCACCCGGAAGTTTATCGGGTCAGTCGAAATTCGTAATAGTTCATAGGGATGTCGGTAAACGTGTCTGGTGCACTCGATGGATCGGGACCAGTTAATTGCTTTAGGGCAAAAACAATGCTACCTACTCAAACTCGAGTCCCCGGACTCGAATTCGTAGACTCGAGCAGAGACTTGTAGTCATCGGTTGTGTAGACACAACAATCCGAAAGTGCTTCAAATGATATTGCGAGTGCCATCAACGTCGGCGCTTTTTCGAATGCGCGACCAGCGCTCCCTATGGGAGTAGCCCCCGAGTCCTTAGTCGAATCGTGGATTCGAGTGAGGATTTGGAGCGTGCCACTCGAAGATCTTGTATATGCTCGTCCAGCGCTCCAGTTTGGAGTAGCCCCCGAGTATCTGGTGGAGTCGTAGACTCGGCAGAGACTCGAGTCTTGTATCTTGCAGCCATAGTCAAAAATTATGAGAGGAGAAACCACCGTGTAGCGTTTAGCCGGAAGGACTCGACATTGCGAGTCGTGCGATGCTTAGCCATGTGAGTCGACGATGCGGATGGAGTCGACACAGTTTCTTATGTCGGGCATGTGGCCAGTGTTGCGTCTTTGTAGCAGATGCAACCATCTGGGAGGAACTCGACTCGGGTCTTGAGTGTATGGCGTAGTCAGTTGTTTTGTCGATTCCTATTAGAGGATCAGATAGAATAGCTCGACACAGTCGACATCCTTATAAGCTGCATAAAACATGAAGAATTGTGAAGTACTTATATCTTGTAAAGAATAGTTGCATGTTGGATTATAAAATAAGATTCTGGTGTCAATCGAGTCGACACATTTGCACTGCATGCTAGGCCTTTTCGTTAGCCTGATTACCCTTAGTCCTAGTACCTTGCCGAGGCACTCGGAGTTTAAGGATTTGACGATCAGGCAGAATCCGCTACTCGGACATATCGAAGTGCATTGTCCAGAGGTAGGACATATCTGGCTTGTCCAGGAGCTGGTTCTCCATCCAGTGTACGAGAAAGTCAGGGAGCACTTGCGACTTGATGGCGTCGTGTTTTTCGTATGTGATGTCTCGTGGAGACAGCTCTATTCCCCAAAGCGCGACTCGCCTCGTGGCGTCGGGGTTATTGAGGATATGTCCCAACGGGGCGTCGTTGACTACCACAATTGGGTGTTCCTGGAAGTAGTGGCGCAGTCGCCGGGCGGTCATAAAGACGTCGTACGCCAGCTTCTGGTAGTGCGGGTACCGTTGTTTTGTTGGCGTGAGGACCTCGCTGAGGTAGTATACCGGGCGTTGTACGCCGTGGACCTTGTTTTCCTCAGCTCGCTCGACGACGAGCACTATGTTGACCACCTGGTTGGTGGCGGAGATGTACAGCAACAGTGGTTCCCTTTCTCGTGGAGTCATCAGTACTAGCGAAGTGGATAGCAGGCGCTTGAGATCTTCGAATGCTTCTTGCGCTTCATTGGTCCACTCGAATTTTTCGGCTTTGTGGAGGAGCTGATAGAAGGGCAATGCCTTTCACCCATCCGACTGATAAATCGACTGAGGGCCGCGATTCGTTCGGCCAGTTGCTGGACGCCTCTTATGTTCTTCGGCTTCTCCATGGCTAGTATGGCTTTTATCTTATTCGGGTTCGCCTCGATTCCCCTCGCGGAGATGAGATATCCGAGTAGCTGCCTAGATGGTACGCCGAAGGCGCATTTGTCCGGATTGAGCTTGATCCGGTAGCGATCGAGGTTGGCGAAGGTTTCGTGCAAATCGTCGATTAGAGAGGCTTCCTCCTTGGTCTTGATTACTATGTCGTCGACATAGACTTGGATGTTGCGACCTAGTTGTTCCTTGAGGCAAGCCTGCATGCGTCGCTGGTAGGTGGCTCCCGCGTTTTTTAGCCCGAAGGGCATTGTGTTGTAGCAGAACACACCAAAGGGCGTTGTAAACGCTGTTTTCTCCTGATCTTCCTCCTTCATTCGAATTTGATTATAGCCTGAGTAGGCGTCGAGGAAGCAGAGGCGCTCGCATCCCGCGGTGGAGTCGATGATCTGGTCGATCCGTGGCAGCGGAAAGTGATCTTTTGGGCAGTGCTTGTTTAAAGAAGTGAAGTCCACACACATCCGTAGGATATCCGTGTCCTTTTTTGGTACCAGCACCGTATTGGCAAGCCAACTGCTTTCCTTGATCTCGCGTATGAATTTAGCCTCGAGGAGTCTGTTGATCTCCATTCCGACTGCCTGCGCTCGTGGCTCAGACAGTCGCCTGATTGTTTGCTTGACTGGCCTTGCGTCGGGGTTGACGTTGAGTGCGTGCTCGGCGAATTCCCTAGGAACTCCCGGCATGTCCGCAGGACACCAGGCAAAAATTTCCCAGTGCTCATGGAGGAATTCGACGAGCGCGAGTTCCTATGCGGGACTCAAGTTGTTGGCGATGAGGGCCGTCTTGGCGGGATCTGATGGATGGACCTACACTTTCTTTGTGTGCACAGATGAGTCAAAGGAGAGGTCAGGTGAGATTGGCCTACTCAGAGGAGGAAGACTGTTGTCTGTCATCTCTTTTAGTCTTGCGAGTTCCTCCTGCATACCAAAGGACTAGGAGATTCTGTTGAATTTCCTGTCGCAACTGTCAGATCGCTCGAAACTCCCGTTGATTGTTATGACACCGTTGGGTCCTGGCATTTTCATCTGCAGGTAGGCGTAGTGGGGCACTGCCATGAACCTGGCGAATGCGACGCGCCCAAGGATGCAATGGTATTGTGAGGGCCAGTCGATGACCTCAAAGTCGATGCGCTCGCGCCGGAAGTTCTTCGGCGTGCCGAAGATGACGTCGAGGTTGATTTTGCCTAGGAGGTATACGCCCTTCCCTGGGACGATGTCGTGGAATGTTGTGTCCGATGCCTCCAGGCAAGTTAGCGGGATCCTCATTGCTCGCAAGGTACTCACGAATATGAGGTTGATGCCACTTCCACCGTCCATGAAGACACGACTCATGTCGAAACCTCCAATTTGCGCCTCGAGTACGAGGGGGCAATGACCTGGGCGAGGTATCTGAGGCGGGTGGTCCCTTTTGTCGAAGGTGATGCACGACTCGCTGCCGTTGAGGTACTCAGTGGTGGATGGTGACGAGTGCATGGCCAAGTTGACTTGGCGAGTGATGGCCTTCTGCACCCTGTTGGAGGGGCGCCCCTTTTGGATCATCATGGTACCCATGGCCCGTGGATACGGTTCGCCCCCGTGGTGCTGGTCCGGTGCGGCTCCGTTCGGGGGTGGCCCAGGTGGTGGTGGTGGTGCGCCATGTGCCACGGCGCCTGGAGCGGCTCCGTAGCCTCTTTCGACTGCATTGCGGTTCATCCGAACCAATCCCTCGTGTAGCTTGAGGAACTCGCGGCAGTCCTTGAGGAGGTGGCTGGACTTTCTCTTGCCATCATGCTTGTCGATGTAGAAGTGTACCGTGCATGGCCTAGACAGTTTGTCCTCGATGGAGGTCGCGGGTGCCTCATCGCGAGTGCGGCGTTGCCACACTTGCGTTGTTTTCCCGACTGTTGTTGCTTCCACAGCTCTCAGATCCGGGACCGTAGGTTCCATCTTCAGTGGCCAGATCGCTCAGATCGGAGTCGCGACTGCTGTCGCTGATGGTGTTCTTGACTGTTGTCGGGGTGTTGAGCTCGCTGAGGGTGCCGATCGGCGGAGGGAACCATGATGCCGGGGCAATCGCCGGTGCTGTCGGCTGATTAGGCATGCGAAGCGTGCCCATCTGACCGACTTGGAAGCGGAAGCTCCCAATCGCCAGGCTAACTCCATCGCCCACAGACTCGAAGGCCGGGCGGGTGGCCGGCGTGTGGACGATGAAGTCGAAGGCGCCGAAGAGCTGGCGAATCTCCGCTGTTGCGGAGTTGTAGATCGCAGTTGATGGGGCCGAAGAAGCCGCAACATCAGCACTCCCAATTCCCACAGACGGCGCCAATTGACGAGGGTTTAACTCGTCAATGCCCATTGTTATGGACTTGGGTTTTGGAGAAGGAGGGAGTGTTGGAGACATCTATCGGCTAGCAAACAAGCACACATGGGACAAAGGATTTACCCAGGTTCAGGCCTCGTAGAGGTCCCTACTCCTGCTTGTCTGCTCGTGAAATTATCGAGGGAGTCAAAAGTTACAAGGGTGCGTAGATGCAATCTGGCGAAGGTTGTGGAAACTAGGGTTGCGTGTGTCCTCCTCGCCGCTCCCTCCTAGCCTTTATATAGATAGGCTAGGTCTCAGGTAGCAGGTCGAGTCGGTTACAAGTTAGGGTTTTCCCCTTCAAACTTTCTATCTTTAGCTTTTTCTTGTTCTTCAAGCAATCGAGAGTTCGCAGGTTACTCGAGTCCTTTCATCCGGGCCTTGGCGACACCGTGGGCCTGTGCGTATTTGGACCGTATATACCAAGCTCGAGTACCTGTAGGGTATACCCATGTCAGTCGCGTATGAGGTGCTCGAGTGCGTGGAGTCGACGACACATTAGGTTACTCGAAGAGGGCGCAACCCCCGAGTGTTTCGAGTGCGAGTTTAAAAAAAATCAGCTCTAAGTAGAGGAGAACTTAGCTTTATCGGTTGACGACGAGGTGGACGGGTCGTGGGAGCCAACGCAATCGGCAGGTCACCGTCGAGGGAATCGATGTAGCAGAGGATTGCCGCAACCGAAGATTGCAGTGAGTAGGCACAGTTGAAGAGCGCAGCAAGTCGGCGCAATCGTAGACCGTAGGGGGTCGTTGATGCCGAGGGAGCCCTCGAGTGTAGCGTCGAGGTGGTTGATGGAGTCGAGGTAGTGTTCGAGAACCGATGTGGCGGACCGGAGTCAACGCGGTAGAGAGTCGCCGAAGCCGATGGCGGCAGTAGTTTGCTACAACCGAAGATTGTAGCGGGTCACTGGAGCAACGAGCCCCCGAGTCGCCGAAGCAGAAGGCCACAACAGATCGCTGGAGTCGAAGATCGCGACGGGTCGTCAAGGTCAAAAACCGCAACGGGTCGTTGGAGCTGAGGGAGCCCCCGAGTCGCTAGATCCGAAGACCGCAACGGCTCGCATGGAGGAGTCGAAGCAACCCCGAGTATAGAGTTGATGTGTTCGGACATAGTCGTCGCAGCGGATGTGTGGTCCGAGTCGATGGAGTCGCATGGAGGACGTGTGGTCCAGGCTGATAAATTCTGGCCGGAAAAAGACAGCCTATGATGAGTATGTGGACTCGTCGATTCACGAGGCGTTGATGCCTTCATCTTGTTGATGGCTTCATCTTGTCTCCACGTCCCGTTTGATTCGCGTATTGTAAATACACGTTTTGCAAAAACGACCAGGCAGTGTATTAGATCAGATAGAATAATTGATTTGATAGACTAATCAATAAGTGAAAGAAAGAAAAATTAAATATTAACTATCCATGATCTGGGCGGCGCGGCGGCGCTTGGTCGGTGTGCGGCGCCGATATGGTGGGCGCGCGGCGTCGGAGTGGTAGGCACGGGGGCTGCTACGCGGGGTTGCGCCTCCGTGGTCTATGGGCGCCCATGGCGGCTGCGCCCGATCTGGGCGCCTGCGGGCCGGGGCGGGCCATGGCCTCGGGGCGTGGTGATGAGCGGGGATGCGCGTGGCTCCGTCTCCGGGGCGATGTCGGCGCAGCAGTGGTGGTGGCGAGCCAGCATGGGGTCCCTCCTCCGACCCCATGCGGGCTGGCCGTGGAGCCGGTGGTAGCCGAGGCGCCTCTCTTCTTCGTCGGTGAGGCCGGCGGTGCTTCTCTCCTTCCTGTTGTAGCTTCTCAAGCCGGCGCCTTGCGTCCCCGCCCGCCCACTCCACGCCGCCCTTTGGGTGGGTCTTGGTGACACGAGCTATGGCCAGGTGAAAACCCTGCTCGGCTGGAGCTGATGCTGGCCGCGACGACGTCTGCGGGTGCCGTTACCTCCTTGGGGGCGCGGTCATGGCATGTATCGTGTCTCTCTGTTCTCGTGTGCCCGGGGAAACCCTTGGTTTGGGTCTCTGGACCAGACGGCGGCGGCACCACGATGTCATGATCTTCTTGAAGACGTCGTCGAGGCTACACGAGAAGGGCCAATTTTGTGGAGTGGGGGTGGTTGGGTGCGGCCGTTGTTGGGAGTTGCTCAGGGCGCGAGCAGCAGGGGCGCAATGTACATCATGGTGGGCGCCTCTTGGTCGACGTCTTCCTCGAGGCTGGCTGGATCCTGCTGACTTCTCGCCGATCTCTTCTAGGCGTATGAGGGGGAGGTGCTTTGATCCATGCGGCCTTGGAGTCTTGGTCGTGCTATGGTGGAGTCTCGCTTTGATCGTGACGCGGGTCGGTTGCTTTGTGCCTCGTCTCCTCACCTTTGGTAGGGGACTTGGCGAGGCGAGGTCGGTACCGTCGGATCGTTGCAGAGGGTGTTTTGTAAGCCGCTTGGCGTTGTATCGTGTGAGTTGTACCGTGTTGGGTGTGTGGTGTGGTTGACTTTGGACGTTGTATCGATCGTCGGCCTCTCCTCTATGTGTTTGGTACGTATCCCAGAATGTATCCTAGGAAAAAAAAGTAGGTTGGAGATGATTCAATAGACAATCAGCATTTAGTTATTGCTAAGTTTCTATTTCTCTCGGCTAAGATCATGTCTAGCAATATGAAAGATTCTTTTTGTCCCGAGTCTAACCAAGTCGCCAGCTCTATGACTCGGTGGTTAGTCAACGAGTTCTGATATTATCGGAGTATACTGAATTAGGTTGGAGATAATTCAATCGACAATCAGCATTTAGTTTTTGCTGATTTTTTATTTCTCTCGGCTAAGAGCATGTCTAGCAGATTTCTATATAGCAATATCAAAGATTCTTTTTGTCCCGAGTCTAACCAAGTCGCCAACTCTATGACTCGGTCGTTAGTCATTGTATAGTCGCCATAAGTGTCGCGAGTCTCCTTGGTTTCGAGAAAACGACTCGGGCGACTATTTTAGCGACTCAAAAACCATGGTAATACTTTAAAAAGTACATGGCGGGGAGGCTAAAAAATGTTTTATGGCTTGAAATGTGCTCCGCCAGAATAGATACCTAAAATCCATACAGTATAATTTGCAAAAAAAAAAACGCTACAAAATTCAACACACAAACATATATAAAGTTCATACATCTATAGATAGATTGTTCATCATACATGGATGGATAGATAGATAGTTTGGTTGTGCCATGAATTAAAACTAGATTTAACCTAACCATAACCAAAATCCGACGATGTTCACTCCTCGTCGGAGGAGGTAAGGTTGACGACGGTTCATGGCTCAGTGTCTGTTCTGCTTCGCGATTTTGCAAAATCTTATATCGTCATTTCACCGACGTAGAGTATCTCTAGTAGACCCTTTATCCATACTAAAACCTTGAAATAACCGTCACTTTATGGTTTTGGTCGGAAAAAGTGGCTGAACCAGACACCTCAAAACATCCCGACCTTTAATTTTTTAAGGGTGTCGAGAAAAACACCCCCGGCCCGTAGATACATGGCTTTCGCCTCCGACCCGATGTCGACCCTTATCGCTAGAAACCCTAGGTGAGAGGGACATTTTCAACTCGTTCCCCTCCCGTTACCAACTGTAGCTGCCGCCACCCTGCGCCGCCATTGATTCAGGCCATACCATGTCGATTCCTCTTGCGCAGGAGGTTGTCGTGCCCGCCACACCCGTTCCCGACCTGCGTTCTGACCAAGGTTGCCACACGATGGAGATCTGGCTCGCGGCCATGGATAATAAATAAAGCTTCTATACCCCATTGATTCTAAGAACAAGCTACCATACATAGTAATATTGAAGGCTTAAAGTAACCCTAATCCACTAAGGCACTTCCGTTGTCTTCGTCATCTAACGGGTTCTCACATGGTCATCCTCCTCCATGTCGCCGTCCACTTCCTCCTGATCAGAATAGATCTCGACGATCTCGACATTGTTCGCCCTCCTCAAGAACTCTTCGCGGCACGCCGTCTCAATGACTGTGTAGATTGTGTGGCCACAAATGGCTGAGAATTACTCTCTCCCTTCGTGGTTGCGGAGATCTGGGTGTACACGCTGCCCGTGAGCGACGCACAGGCAAGCTCTGCCTTTCGCTCCTTCTTAAAACGCTTCCGCAAGTACATGCTCGTGGGTGAGTACCGGGAGATAGTCACGTTCAGCGGTACAGGCCCAGAGTCATATTTTTTTCGATAATGGGCGCTTTATTACTCAAAAAATAAGTACTACACCCGGTCTCTGCATAGCTAGGATGCACACAGCCGATAAAGTGACCAAACGAGTTCAAACGAAAAAATAAAACTCGATAGCGAGTTACAGAAGCAATGTTTAAATGCAACTACGCCAAAGGAGCTGGAGGCGGACCGATCCGAAGATTATGCTGCCATCCATGTCTAGTAAATAGGTCCCGTGCTGTATCCTCCAGCCTCGTACACACCTCCAAAAAAAGGTCTCGCAGCTCCACATGATGTAGCACCGACCAAGCCCGAAGGGTATGCGTCAACCTGTAAATAACCTGCAGAAGGGAACAGTTAACATCATTAAAAACCTTATCATTCCTACATAGCCATAGCGACCAAAGTAATGCCATCGCTCCAACCCGAAGAAGTGACTTAAACTTGTTATCTATACCATGTAACCAATTCCCAAAAATGTTGGCAATACTACGTGGTGGAGACAAGCCAGAAGCTGCTTGGGTGACTGACCATATAGACCGTGCAAAATTGCATTGGAAAAACAGGTGTTTGATTGTCTCATTGTGGAGACAAAACATGCAGTTCGGATTCCCATGCCAATTGCACTTAATAAGGTTGTCTTTTGTTAGGATAATTCCATGACGTAGATACCAAGCAAAAATCTTGTTTTTAAGAGGTATCTTCATCTTCCATATCATCCTATTATCTAAAACTGGTATTACTGGCTGAGTTAAAGCATTGTATAAAGAGCTAACCGAGAAAGAACCGTTCTCAGTTAGATTCCATCGAAATTCATCTGGCTCATCTGTCAACTGGACCTGTGCCAATCTATGTAGCAGCATGATCCAAGAGTCAAGTATGACACCAGTTAAATCCCTTCTGAACGTTATATTGGGTGGAAAAGATTCCAATACAGTAGCAATTGTCTCCCCCTTATAGCGAACAATGGAATACAACACTGGATATTGTTCTCGGAGGGTAGCATGACCAAGCCATTTATCCTCCCAAAACCTTATCTGAGACCCATTATTAATAGAAAATGTGCCATAGCAAAGAAAATGTTTCTTTGTCGCCATCAGGCCAGCCCAAAAGTGAGAGTCTCCTAGTTTCCAAACCATTTGGGACAATGCTTTTGATCCAACATATTTTCTTTTAATAAGAGTTTGCCATATCCCTTCTTCAGTTAATAACTTGAAGAGCCATTTACTAAGGAGGGCCATATTCTTGATTTCCAAATCATGAATACCAAGCCCACCCTGTTCTTTGGGATGACATAACACACTCCATTTAGCCAGTCTATATTTCTTCTTCTTGTTATCTCCTTTCCAAAAGAATCTTGATCTGAAGTAATCTAACCTTTTCAAGACTCCTTTAGGTAGTTGGAAGAAAGATAACATATAAAATACCATGTTACTGAGTACTGAATTTATGAGTATCAATCTTCCACCTATGGATAATAATTTACCTTTCCAACTGCTCAAACGCAGTTGTAGTCTTTCTTCGACAATTTTCCATTCAGCATTTGTAAGCCTATGGTAATGTACCGGAATGCCCAAATATTTGATCGGAAAAACACCGTGGCTACAACCGAACAGTTCACTATAAAGACTAGTCGCTTCTTGAGCCTCGCCGAAACAAAACAATTCACTCTTTTGAAAATTAATCTTTAATCCCGATAGTTGCTCAAAAGCTGAAAGTATAAGTTTCAGGTTTTTTGCCTTTTTGAGGTCATGTTCCATAAAGAGTATTGTATCATCCGCATATTGAAGTATAGATAAACCACCATCCACTAGATGAGGAATCACACCTTCAATATAGCCCTCTGATTTGGCGCGTTCAATCAAGATGGAGAGCATATCAGCCACTATATTAAATAGCATTGACGATAATGGATCTCCTTGTCTTAGCCCCTTTTTAGTCTGGAAGTAGCTACCAATATCGTCATTGACTTTGATGGCAACACTACCTCCGACCACAAAGCTATTGATTAAAGCATGCCATTCAGCGGAGAAGCCTTTCATTCTAAGAACTTGCTGAAGGAAAGACCATTTGACATTATCATAGGCTTTCTCAAAATCTATTTTAAGAATGACCCCGTTCATTTTCTTCCTATGAAGTTCATGAACAGTTTCATGTAAAGTTACTACGCCATCAAGAATGTTACGACCTTGCATAAAAGCAGTTTGCGAAGGTCTAACAACATGATCAGCCACATAATTTAGCCTAATAGTAGTAACTTTGGTAAAAATCTTAAAACTAACATTAAAAAGATAGATCGGTCTATATTGTTGTATCCGTTCTGCTTCATTAACCTTAGGTAATAAGATAATTTCACCAAAATTCAAACAAAACAGCTCAAGTTGTCCCAGGTGCAAAGCACCGAACATAGCGAGAAGATCTGTTTTGATGACATCCCAGAAGGTTTGGTAGAACTCCGCTGGGAATCTATTAGGACCAGGTGCCTTATTATGTTCCATTTGGAAAACAGCTAATTTGACCTCCTCCTTAGAATAAGGAGAGATCAGATAGCTATTTTCCTCATCGGAGACCTGGGGCACATCGGTTATTTGAGATTTATCCATAGTGAAAGAACCTTCATCCGGTTCTCCAAATAGAGCTTTATAGTAACTTGTAATCTAAGATTTCAATTGGTCGTGTCCTTCAATCGGTTCTTCATCATGCATTAAGGAATGAATACGTTTCTTCTTGTGTCTGCCATTGGCTACACTGTGGAAGTATCTAGTATTCGAATCCCCTTGCAAGATAAACTGTGATTTAGAACGTTGATACCATTTGAGTTCCTCTTCCCGCAGTAACCGCGCAATCTCCGCATTCGATTGGCTTTTGAGCTCAATTTCCTGCGGAGTTAGCAGCCGAGTTTCTGCTAGGGCTTCAAGGTCATTAATAATAGAAGAAAGCCTCATTTTCTCTTTTTTGAGGATACCGGTTGTGTGTCTCGCCCAACCCCCCAAGGTGTTTACGTGTCATACGCACTTTATTATTCCACCTCTGGACTGGGGTATCACCCTCAACCGGTCTTTCCCACACCGCTTTCACCATATCCTGGAATCCATCTCGTGTTAGTCATTCCAGTTCAAATTTGAACGGGCGAGCCGAGCAAGTTGATGGTAACCCCGTGGTAAGCAGAATGGGAGCATGATCCGACAGAGCCTCAATACGTTCGAGAGCGCGTACCGTGACTAGAGGGAAATGATCTTCCCAATCAGAGTCCATGAGTACACGATCAAGTTTTTCGTATGTAGGTTCAGGCAGAGAATTGGCCCAAGTAAATTGTCTTCCAATCATCGACACTTCCTTTAAATCCAAACTGTCAATGACAGCGTTAAAAAGGAAAGACCAATGATCATCAAAACGGCCTCTACTCTTCTCGTGTGGGAATCTAAGCAAATTAAAATCTCCCCCTATTAGAATAGGGTGTGGATTGTCTTTTGCTAGGTTCACCAATTCACGAAGAAAGTCAGTCTTGAAAGCCTCTTGGGCAGCACCGTAATTTCAAACTATCAGCCTTGTTACGGATATGAAGTTTTATATGGAACTCCCCTTCCGAAACTGCTAATATGTCCATGGTATCCGCCCGCACACCGAGTAAAATACCCCTGACCATCCCCTAGGTGTATGAGAATGCCACACAAAGTCTAAACCACCCGATAGGCGGTCCAGCATACTCTGTGAGAATTCCCGTCTACCTGTTTCGGAGATAGCCACAAAATCTAAATTGTGTTCCCTAGAACAAAGTGCAATGTGTAAATGTTTAGCCAAGTCTCGAAGGCCTCTGCTATTCAAAAACATGCCATTCATTGGGAAACAATGATAGATTTGGGAGCAAGATCTTGTTTACGAGATTTATTACATTTTTTCCCAAAAGTCGATTTGCGACCAGAAGCAGTGAGCTCATATAATGAGCTTAAACTGTCCTCATCCAAACCAACTTCCAGAACTTCACCTACTAGATGAGATAGGAGCTGACCATCCGTAGAATGGTCCGCATCCTCATCATCCGAGTAAGAGGGAAAATAAGAGGTCGAAGCTTTAGGAACAATCGTTAGCCGGTCAAATTCCATCCACTTCAAGACCTTAGCAGAAATTGAAATATCACTAGCATTCTTACCTAGACTAATACCAACAGAGTTTAGCTTAGAAGAAATACTAGTAGATGGAAAAGAAATAAAAGATTTGGAAGATGCGAAATTACCACCAGAGTCCAGGTTCTTTTCAGCCTTTCTGCGCATGTCCTTCTCCAAAGTATCCATGTCCGTCGCAGAAGCACCACCGTGGCCCTCCATGTGCCTTCCGCTCCTGCGAAGCACCGGGAACATCGATGGCATCTTCTTCCGAGCGCCAGCTGTAGCGCCAGCTGCAGGTGCCTGCGTAACAGATGCAACCCCCCCCCCACAGCTGGCACCACCACCAGCATGAACACGTCTGCCATCGTCGGCGTCACAGTCTCGGAAAGAGGGGCCTCTAGGAACCCAGCCGTCGAAGAAGAGGGGACCACCGCCAGAGGGACCTCCAGCAGCTCCGGCCTCTCCGAAGGCCCACGGTCGGCAGGCGGCGGAACAGTAGCTCCAGCCGCCCTCTGATGGAGCGGGGCAGGTCGCTCCCCAGCAGGCGCCTCATCAGCAGGCTCGACGAGGATCACCGACGAAGGAGTGGGAGATTGAGCCGGCTGCAGGAACGAGACGGTCCGTTCCCCAGCAGACATCCCCTCAGCAGGCAAGTCAACGAAGTCCGTCAGCGAAGGAGTAGGAGGTCGAGCCAGCGAGGGAGGAGTAGGCCAGGCCTCCACCGCCCGTAGCAGGGAGATCAGTGAAGTGGCCCGTGCCCCCGCTAAGGAACGATAAGTACTCCGGGACGCTGAAAGCCTGAATGAGAGAGACGTGCAGCATCCACAAAAGCTTTCCCCCGCGGAGTCTGAGGTCGCGGGTTAAAAGGAGTAACCGCAAAGACAGGTAATGAAGAAACATTGTTTACGGGAGGGCCTCCCGTAGCTGAATGGGCACCCATGTTATCAACATCCATGTGATTCCCTTGAGATCGCGGAGCACTCTCATCAGCAGGTGAATCCGCATCTTTCTGGCCAGTGCCATCATCCTCAAAATCATCCCCCTTACGCCTCCAAAAAAAGGGGTGAAAGCAGAATCAGGGACAAAGTCCGCAGCCTCCTGGCGGAACGTGAAATCAAACCCCTTCAGCTTCAGGGTAGAAGTAGTACAAATGTATGGGCCCTTGGCATCCACACACTTCAGCAATGCATTAGGATTCATCATAGCCACACAAATGCGCACAACGTTGCGACTATACAGGGCAAATCCACATCCACAGTCGTACCCAACAGAGAACCAACTGCCCAAAGACCATGGAAATGACGGATAGTATGGGGAACCCCCTCCACATGAACCCACACCTGAGGCAGAATAAACTTGGGCTGGATATCCTGCATCTCCCAAATGCTGATCATAACCCTGGTATTATGAGAAGGAACCGACATCTGGATACCATCAACCCGCCGAAGATCCTCAAAGGAGGGAAAACTCACAAGGAAAGCGTCATCACCATGAGGAAGCGCCTCCCATTTCCACCGAGTGCTGAGCGGACAAATATGCATCATCTGAGCCTTAATAACAGCCGCAGGAACCAACGCGCCGATCATCGACACCTTAGCAGTAGGTGTGCACTTCAGTGCAAGATTAGCCTTAAAAATATAGTCCGGCAACTGGTTAAAAAGAGTATCCTCTATACCATTCCCCGCAACAATCATCGTGGGCTTAGGCAACTTCAACGTTGGGCACTTGATAGTAGGGTGAGCCGAATTGTTACATACCAAACAATAGTGCGCGATCGGGCAGTTCTTGGACGCATGAGAATCACTAGAGCACTTCCAACATTTCAGAATCTTCTTGGCCTTGCCCACATCAGACTGTACCGGAGTGTCCACAGCCGTACCCACAGGTGCCTGAGCAACAGCGACCAAAGGCATACTCAAAGCAGGAGCAGCATACCCCAGACCTGTAGACTATGAAACCGCCATATGCTGAAATTGGGGTTGAAAAATCGGCTGAGAAGGAGCCGTCTGAGGCGCAGAAGGGGCCTGCAGATTCTTCTTTTTCTTCCTTTTATTCCGAGGCACTGTCGGATTAACAACGGGTGCAGAAGCTTGCGCGTATTGCGGAAACATCTGAGCAAACTGCTGAGGTGGTATAATCGGAGGGAATACCGTCCTCGAGAAATTCTGCGGCGTCTGGAACTATGGTGGCTGAAAGAACTGCCCCGGGGGTTGCAATGCGAAGCCTGGCGGACCAGGCGGACGGAAAGGGGGTTGCAGCGGCCTGAACGGAATCGAGGCAGCCACCATCGGATGACCCCCCAGCCATGGAAGCCACAAGTAGCGAGTGCAGAGGAGGGAAAGTAGACGACACAGCCAGGCCCGGCCCCGACGAAGGAAAGGCCGGCGCTCCGACCCCAGCTCCTCCCGCCGAAGTTGTCGGCTATGTCCCAGCCATGACGATCCGGGTAAAGGAGGTCGACCCCGGCGACCAGGTAGGACGGCGACGTTCGGCCAGAGGAGACCGCGGTGGCGGCAGAGGCGTTGAAGGCGGAGGCAGAAACGGCAGAGGAGACGGCGGCGCAGATACGTACGTAACAGAAATCTTGGAGTTGGTCGGTATAGGCCTGTGTAGCCTCACAGCCCGTCTCCGTACCGCCCCTGGACTCCGTAACGCACTAGTACTCCCGCGGGACCCACCTGGCGCAGCAATTAAGACCGACGGATCCTCCACGATATGCGGCGCCCCCGAAGGGAAGGCCCGTGACTCCGTGAACGCTGCCACAGGCGCCGCTGCAGTGGCCAACAGAGGGTCCGAGCTCCACCTCGATCCCGGGAAAAAAGACCCCAACACCGGTGGTGGAGTCACCCGGCGCCCAGGCGGCGGCCCGCGCCAAGGACCCATCCGCGGGGGCTGAGAGAGCCGTAGCCCCGACGGCGAGGAAGACGCACAGCACCGCTGGCCACCGGGAGCCTCCCCCTGCAACGACGGCGACAAAGATCGTGCCCTTGACACATCCAGCACGGACGTCTCTGGTGGATTTCGCGGCCGCCGCTCCCAGAACCGAGACTCCGGTGAAGGATACCCTGCCGCCGCCCAGAAATCCGACAAGATCTCGGCATGAGGTCTTCTTCTCCGATGCACCACCGGCGTCCATTCCCCATCCTCGACAATGGCCTCCTCCGCAACCAGAATGGCGACGTGACCCTCCTCAAGGCAGGAGAAGCGCGATCCCGCCAGCCGGCCAACCGATTCCGGCGAGGAAGGGGGTGGCGCCAGCGTCAGCCGCCGGTGACGAGCACCCATCAAAGAGGAGCGATCCCGCCTGCCAGCCAACTCTTAAGCTGCACTTATGGCAAACACAAACACATATCTAATACTGCTGATCTTCACAAACATACATGGATGGATAGATAGATAGATAGTTTGGTTGTGCCATGAATTAAAACTAGATTTAACCTAACCATAACCAAAATTTGACGATGTTCACTCCTCGTTGGAGGAGGTAAGGTTGACGGCGGTTCATGGCTTAGTGTTTATTCCTCTTCGCGATTTTGCAAAATCTTATATCGTCATTTCGCCGACGTAGAGCATCTCTAGCAGACCCTTATCCATACTGAAACCTTAAAATAACCGTCACTTTATGGTTTTGGTCGGAAAACGTGGCTGAACTAGACACCTCAAAACACCCCGACCTTTAATTTTTTAAGGGGGCATATGTCAATCCTTATTGCTAGAAACACTAGGTGAGAGGGACATTTTCGACTTGTTCCCCTCCTTCCGCTTCCAACTGTAGCCGCCACCACCCCACGCCGCCATTGATTTAGGATGCACCATGTCGATTCCTCTTGCGCAAGAGGCTGCCGTTGCCCGCCACACCCGTTCCCGACCCGCGTTCTGACCGAGGTTGCCACACGACGGAGATCTGGCTCGTGGCCATGGATAATAAATAAAGCTTCTATACTCCATTGATTCTAAGAGCAAGCTACCATACATAGTAATATTGAAGGCTTAAAGTAACCCTAATCCACTATGTCGCTTCTGTTGTCTTCGTCATCTAACGGGTTCTCCACCTGGTCCTACTCCTCCTCCATGTTGCTATCCACTTCCTCCTCATCAGAACAGATCTCGACGATCCTTACATTGTTCGCCCTCCTCAAGAACTCTTCGCGGCATGCCGTCTCAATGACTGTGTAGATTGTGCGGCCACAAATGGCCCAGAATTGCTCTCTCCCTTCGTGGTTGCGGAGATCCGGGTGTACCCGCTGCCTATGAACGGCGCACAGGGAAAGCTCTGCCTTTCGCTCCTTGTTGAAACGCTTCGGCAAGTACATGCTCGTGGGTGAGTACCGGGAGATTGGCGATAATGCTCCTTGATCTGTATCGCCAATTCATTGCCGTGCAAGAGCTGTGCCACGGGCACACCGATGTAGCTGATCTCGAAGCCAGCCGGAAGCATCGCGCGCGGCGGCACGAGGATATCATAGTGGGCGAATATCACGGCCTCATAGAAGTTTAGGGTGGGCTTGTCCATGGTAGCGGGGAGTAGAGAGTGTGAGGGTGGGGATGGACCTGCCCTCATCGGGCATATATACACGGAGGCAACGAAGCGACGCTGGAATCAAGACATAATATTCGTGTTTACATATTGCAAATACGGGGTCTATTCTTCCCCAACCCTCACGGAGGAAAACCACATTTTCTCGGTCCTTATACGTGTTTAAGGCCGAACGGATAAGGGTCTGCTAGAGATGCTCCTATAAGGGCGAGGGTTTGCTAGAGATGCTCAAGGGTCGGGTATTTAGGGCATGTTTGGTAGCTTGCATCCATTTTTTGACCCAGGCCGACAGTGTTGTGGCTGGCACTGCCAGCCTCATATATGCCTTGGGCCATGAATGGCAACTTGTTTGGTATCATGCATACTATTTTTGCATCCACGAAAAACATAAATGTGATTGTTTGGTTGACTACCTGCATCTATGAACACAAGCAAGCCATGCGTTTGGTTGCCTACAGCGTTGCTGATAGGGTCACGTCTTTTGGAGAGAGGTGAGGATACCACTGAAAACAATCACAAACACAAACAGAAATATTGATCAATGATAGTTCACAATAGCGCACGAAAAAGGTCTAGTTCATTGGCCACACACACAAATCAAAAATACTTCATCTAGACAGAAGTCACAGATGCTCCACGATCCTTCTGAAAGCTTCAGGATTCTCATGGCACCTCTTGACAACCTCGGCTTGAGTGTAGTCATAGATGACAACCTTGTAAACATTTGGGTATATCTTCTTGAAGGTCAGCAAGTAACCGATCTTCAGGTTATGAGCTACTAAAAAAGGTGCCCAACCTTGATCGAAGCAAGCTTTAACATTGACATCCGAGATCGTGATGTCCCATTGGCATCCAGTCGTTAGCTTTAGAGTGACCGTGTCAGGGACACTGTCCAAATATGGCATGAATGCGTCTGGGATAGGAAGCAATCCCAGTCGAGGTACTATCAACATCTTGCAGAACTGGGTAGGGGTCACTGCCTCATCCTAGGTGCCAACATTGGGAGGCATCCCTGATTTTTTTGGCACTCTTGTTCGAGCCATCAGAAGGCTCCTTTCCCCGGCCACCGATCTTGACAGCCTGCAATGACTCACAAAGATAACCAATGAACACAATGCAAAGCAATCTACACAAAGCAAACCAATCAACACAAGACAAAGCAATGAACAGAAAGCAAACCAGTGAGTCATAAATCTGTTGCGCACATAATGTGGTAAATGCATGTCACCTTTAGGGATGGCATGAGCGAACCAAATCAGATGCACAAATACAGGATTTATACATACAACAAGGTTCGATCATACATCCTTGAAGTTACATTGTGTGACAATTATAATCATCGGTGTAGCACACATAGGAGGGACATAAGATCACAACAATCAAACATGTCCCTATAGATGATACCTTAGTACCAAGGATCCTGTACAAAATTCCTCTTTGGGCAAAAATATTAGGTACTAAAGCCCATCTATAGAAAGTTAATGCATGTGGAACTATCCTAATCATTGGTAGTTCGTAAAGGTGGAAACATTGCCTCATATAGCGCATTTTTGTAGATTTAGATTCTTACTGCATGTGGCACTTGACATACTACATTTTCAGAGATGGAGTGAGCTAATCTAGTAGAATGCTCAAGCAATGAACACACCACTTGGTTCGATAACTCCATCCCGAAAGTGCAGTTGGTCAGTCTAATCTCGAAAAATGTTCATCCATGAACCATTGGCATATCTACCTTACTTGATACACAAATCAATGGTGCATACTACCGAAAAAAGGAAGCACAAATCACATGAACTCGTCCTAATAATGGTGCAACAGTAAACTCCCAAATCGGAAAAAAACCTAGACTAGGGGATATTGTTGGAAATATGCCCTCGAGACTAGGGGATATTACATGTTTTACGTGGCTGATTGGGCTTTCGCATAAGAACCATTCTTATCTACGAACTATCACCACAACGCTGATCGAGTAGTTGTCTATACTACACCCCTTTCGGGGCCCTCCGTTGCAAATGGTATACCAATTTGAAGGGTTCGCAGCATAGAAAACAAAAAAAATCCTACGATGGGAACTGTTATACGCCAAGATCTATCTATTAGATACAAGCAACGGGTGGATATACATCCATAGAGAACAAACCCTCGAAGATAACAAAGCTTTGTTAACGAGATGGAACTCGTGGATGATGTAGTCGTACACTTGCCGATCTCAAGATCATGATGAAGTCCAGCAGGTCTAGCTCCAGCACGTCCACCAGATCTAGCTCTAGCAAGTCCAGCACCACCAAGTCCAGCACCGCAAAGCAGCGGTGCATCCGTGATCGCACACACGCCCGGTACCCCGACAATCTCCGTCCCTCGCTCCAGCAAAGCAGCAGAAGAAGCAACTCCTTTCTAGATAAAGCCACCAGGAACATGTATCTCACTAATCCGAGACCATGGGGGAAAATACTAGAGGGGGAGAGAGATCCTTCACGAGGAGGTGTGAGGAATAAGGAGTGAGAGGGGGCCTTTTCTAGGAGGAGGGGGTACCCCTCCCCATGGCCGGTGCCCCATGGGGGGTGACCCGTCACCTCCCCATTCATGTGGTGGTAACCCCCTCCACATAAATTTGCCCCTTAACATTCCCCTTTAAAGTCTTCACTTTAAATGCATTAAATTTCTCCAAATTTAATGCTCTCTCATTTAATAAAACTCTTTTATTAATTTTATTCAGAATTTTTTCAATTACTTTAATTAACAAACATTCACATAAAACCCCCTGCAACATTTCAATATTACATGTAGAACCAATTTCAGCAATTTCACCCGAAACAGTTTTGGTGTCTATTGAAATAATTCCAGCGCTTTCTTCAATCTTTATCTAAAACATATTTGCTCCAAATGGTGTCGGTGTCCCTTAAGTGTGTCACCCTATGGTTCGTGAATAATGCAGACATGATCGAGATCCCTCTCGGATCAATAATCAGAAGCGAGGCCTAGAGATCCATACTGACTCCTACACATTCAACAATGACTTCTGTGATCGTGAGAACCTTTAACGCTAGTAACTAAATCCCTTTGTCTCGCGATATATTACATGTCCGATATTCGATCATCGGTATATCTATACCTAGTTTAATCTCGTTACCGACATGTACTCTTTTATCGTTCCCGTGATATAACATTCTAGTGATCTCATCACTTGCTTGCAAGCTAACCAATGTGATATCACCAAGAGGGCCCAGAGTATATCTATCTGTCATTGGGATGGACAAATCCCACTCTTGATCCATGAGCCTCTACATAACACTTTCGTAGTACTGAACCCACCTTTATAATCACCCTTTCACGGTGTGATGTTTGATGTTATCAAGATACTCTTCCAGTGTTAGTGATTAACATGATCTCATGGTCTAAGGACTAGGATTACTTCATTAGATGTTATAGCAATATAAACACAATGAATTTGATTGTAATGCTATACTTCGGATGAATGTTCATCACATCATTCCACTAATGTTGTGACCTCGGTATTAAGATCATCCAATGTACATGATCAGGAAACCTTGACCATATTTTTAATCAACGAGCTAGTTTATAAGAGAGGCATAACTAGGAACTTTCCTTTTGTTTATTAAACACACATGTATTAACGTTTCCAAATTAATACAATTATAGCATTCAAAATAAACATTTATCATAAATAAGGAATAAGATAATAACCACTTTATTATTGCCTCTCGGGCATATTCCCTTCAGTCTCACACTTGCACTAGAGTCAATAATCTAGTTTGAAAATTTTTCCGTATTGAACACCTATGGCTGTCTGGTGTTGCATATACACGATTGCTAGTGGTTAACATAATCTCCGGATCTGACAGTTTCAGGTCCGTGTGTATTTGCATGTCTTTGCGTCTCTACGCATCACTCATTCTCAAATGAGATGGCATTGTATAAATTTGGTCCTTTGGTGAGACCTTTAGTTTATTTGAGTTAAAATATGTTGATATTATTGTCATACAATATATCTTCATAGTATTAGCCCACTTTGAACCACACCTAGTTTGATAAAAAACTACTTAACACAAATGCCCTCCTTTGCTGCTACTATAGCAATCATATCCTTAGCCTTTTGTTGTAGTATCCGTCACAATGTCTCAATTTTGGAACTCATCCAAATCCATCATGGAACATCCTTTACATTACATTGTGCCACCCATAGTCTAAATTGAAATAAATTTAATCTGTATCTTGTGACAAAACTAGTATCAATGCAACACTTTATAGTGAACTACCTTTAACTATTTGTCCCTTATACATGATATATTCTTAGTTCTTCCAAAGCTCATAAGAATATCTTTACTATTGTCCAATGATCATCTTATGAATCATTCAGGTATGTGCTCATAACATTTAGAGCATAGGACATATCTGGATATATACATATCATGGTATAATCGATCAAAATCTTCATGTGATTTTACTCACCAAGTGTTGAAACACTTGAATCTTGATACAATCCTTTCCATGCACCAAGAACCTTTCTTGTTGTTTCCATATTGAACCCTTTCAATATCACATATATGTACGTCCGACACAACCATATTAGCGTCTCAATCTATCCATATAGACATTGATGCCAAATATTCCAGTTTTGCCCAAGTCTTTCACCGGAATCCTATTTTAATGAAATTCTTAACTTGTGTCAATAAAATATACATCATTTCCAATCAACAATATGTACTCTGCATAATGTATTGGAAATTTGTATCAGCGCTCCCACTTAATTTCTTGCAAATTCAAGCATCTTCATTGTCTCCGATGAAATTAAACTCCTTTAACATTTTCATCATGGTGAAGATTCCAACTCCGCTATGCTCACTTCAACTATTGAAGTTTGCATGCCCTTTTAGCACCCTTTGAATTAACAAAACCCTTCAGACCGTGTTGTACACGTCCTAGGTAACCATTCTATTTGAAGAACATTGTTTTGTTTGTTCAACTACCATACACCAAATTATATGTAGTGGTTGCTACATTAATCCGTCAAGACTAAATATCGCTATGAAAGATCAAATCTTGTCATAGTCAACTCCTTGAACATTGCCGTAAACTTCTTTCCGACATGTCGACTATTTCATAGATGTTAAACATCCATGTCTATTTCTTTAAAGATCCAACCACGACCGATAGGCTTCACGCCTTTCCGGAGGGTCTTCCAAGTTCAGAAACTTGATTTCTCGTGTATGGACACTCTCACGGATTCTATGACTTCTAGTCATTTTATGGAGTCAAGGCCCATCATCTCTTCTTTGCATGCAGTCGGTTCGTCATTGTCAAAACAATAACGACTTGTTTATCAAATCTTACTATTTGATTCTTACCCAATGCATATGGTTCAAATAGGAACTCTAATCTCCAAGATCACACCCTTTGTAATCACAGGAGCCATGAGCATTGTGGCCGCCACTGGGACATTTCCTGGCACTGCGCTACTTAGAACATATAGCTAAGGTTCAACAACCTTATCAAAGTTTTATTGTCCTCCCACTTAACTTTTCGTGAAAAATTTCTTCTCAAGAAACTTGACATTCCAAGCGACAAACTATTTTGTCCTCGGTGTTATGGAGGAATGCCCAACAAATTATTTCGGATAACCTACAAAGACGTGCTTATCCGACTTTGGTTGTAAACATTTTACTTATGCATAGCATACCAAAATTTAAGAAAAGACAATTTGGGTTTTATCCCAAACCATAACTCATATGGTGTCATTTCAATGGATCATGATGGTGCTCTTTTCAGTGTAAAAGCGGTAGTCTCTAAAACTTTAATCCTTAAAACATAATGGCAGTTTTATAAATGGCACCTGATCTTACCATGTCAAACAAGGTTTGATTTGATCTCTCGAACATACCATACTCCTATGGTTTATCGGGAAATGCAAATTCATGGAACAATTCCTGAAATCTTAGGTGTTTTGCTAAACCTGTAACTCAAATATCTTCCTTTATGATCAAATCATAAACTCTTTTATTTTCTAGTTACAATGATTTTTTCACTTCATCTTGAAAGTCTTTGAACAATTTTCAAATGTTTCATACTTCTTCCTTATTAAGTAAATATATAGATATATTCACTCAAATTTCTGGAGAAAGCATATGAAGCAAAAAGATCCATTTCATATGGATACACATAATGGACTATGCACATCAGCATGCACAATTTCCAATAAGCTAGTCATTCGTTCCTCTTTGGCCTATGAACGGAGTTTCAATTATCTTGAGGAAAGTTTCACAGGCGTCAATTTATCAAAATCAAAAGACTCCAAAAATCCATCAACATGGAGTTTCTTCATGTTTACTTTCCAATATAATTCAAATAACGATGTCACTTCATAAGTGATCTTCCAATCATTTGTCTTACGACATTTTAGCAATAATGTTTATGGATGTGATTTCTCCAACTAGACTTGTAAAAGTTTATCCATCCTTCATGGAATACGGTAATTATTTGAACAACCATTGTTCTCGTAATACCGGAACAAAATAACAATTATTAAAACAAATCTTTAAGGCTAGGTTTGATGACAACTAAAAACACAATAACACTTTATTTGTTTTCGATGAACATCATCACTTATTCTCTTGCTAGTTACTTAGGCTATTGCAGTTCATGAATTGTGTTGTTCTGTATGACACTTCACACCAACCAATTTGGTATCCAATACCGGTATCCAATACCTAAGAACCACATTGTTTAACAAGCAAGGAATACAGCCATAGCATGTATATCTTCTATATACCTAAGTTGGACATCTCCAACCTTTTCTTTTCTGCCAAATATTTTATAGATTCTCTTTCAGCAATTCCTTTTCCTCTTTAAAAGAATCTATCAACATCAATAGTGGTGTCATTCACATGACACATAGTACAAAGCGTATATAGTCAAATACTAATACCTTTGGATTTGCACTTTTAAGTGGATCACCATCATCAAATGGTTGGCGTTCTTTTAAAAATCCATTCTTTAGTAATCTTTTAGTGTAGTAAACATTTTAGCTACATATTCTATTCATCCCTATCACGACAACTTTCATGATCAAGCTACTATAGCCTATAAGGAAGAATGCGAGTATAATGTTAGTTCCCAAAACCTTTTTGGGAGATCCGGATGCCTAGCACCTCCATCCTTCACAAATTCTCATACAATATAAGAACATGTATTTTTCTAAATTATACTTTATCATATTGCAACCAAAAACATTGTTTTAGATATCACAATATCTTCCACATATGATGGTTTCTGAAACAATTCTTTCAGCTCCTAGATAACCTCGATATTAAAAACAACTTTTGAATATCAATAATCATGGAGGCAAACATGATACTCCCTCCATCCCAAAATATAAGGCATCTAAGGATTGGTCAAAAGTCAAACCTTACTAACTTTGACCAAATATTTAGAAAAAAATATCTACAGCCACAATATTGAATGGACATATTAAGAAAATATACTTTATGGTGAATCTATTGATATTAATTTAGTATTATAAATTTTTATATTTTTGTGTATAATCATGGCAAACTTAAAAAATGTTGACTTTTGACTAATCCTTAGGCGCCTTATATTTTGGGATGGAGGGAGTACTTTAGATACTAAGATTGGAATTCTTACTCTTGATTTAATATTACTTATTAAACTTCATGGAGTAAATAGATTTTGCTGAAAGTTTGCAATAGGACTTCTAAACTTTAAATTGACATTCAAAACAATACGATACCAGTTCGTAAAGTAAATATCCAGAATTCTATAGTTCTATTATCTCAATTAAAACTAAACATAAGGTAGTAAACAGATGCCAATGACTACAACAAATTATGTAAATTCACTTCGATTTAGTTTATGACAAATTTCGTTTGACTAATCCAAATTAGAAATGAACTCCCACTCAAAAACAACATTCCTCGTGCCTTTTTGGTGATTACATGAACCAAATCCACTACACCAAGTCCGATCATCACGTGAGTCGGTGTAGCTTCAAAGGCAAGCATCAATATGGGGATCACATCAACTATATGACTCATGCTTAACCTTTTGGTCCATGTTCCAAGGCCATGTCTGTACATGCTAGGCTCGCCAAGTAAGAACCTTAGTACTCGCGTGTGTAAAACTGTCTTACACCCGTTGTATGAAAGCACAGAGTCGAGTACACCCGATCATCACGTGATGTCTCGAAACACGGTCCATAGAACGGTGCATACTTAAGGAAGAACACATTTTATCTTGATATTTAAATGAGGGATCATCTTATAATGCTACTAAAACGCCAAACTAGCAATATAAGATGCAAACATCATATGTGTAAAGTGGAATGATATGGTCCATGCATTTTATCACTATCATGTGCATCGTGGTATGATCTCTATCATTCCTTTGTGTATAAGGCCAAGGTCTATGGAACTTACATGTTAGGTGTGTTTTAAGGGTATCAACTATACATCAACTTACAACATTTACATATCATGACACTAGACCATCAACGATCTAAACTAGATGCCTCTAATTTATCAATTGCAAGTTTTTACGTGGCTTAGGGCTTTCGAAGATAGAACCGGTCTTACCTACGAACATGGAACCACAACAATGATAACTAAGTTATTAGCAACTCCTTGTAAATATGATATTGACTATAGTAGGAGAGACAGACACCTGCCAGCCACTTATGCAAAACTAGTTGCATGTCAGTCGTGGAACCGGTCTCATGTACGATGACATGTAAAGTTGGTCCGGGCCACTTCATCCCACTATGCCACCAATATCCAAAATACATAAAAGAAGCAATAACATGATAATCATTACCCACATATAAACATATGTGTACTACCCGTGCAAAGCATCTACGCATAGATCAGGATCTGATACCACTGAAGGGTTCGCATCATAGAAAACAAAAAAATCCTATGATGGGAACTATTATACGCCAAGATCTATCTATTAGATACAAGCAACGGGTGGATATACATCCATAGAGAACATACCCTCGAAGACAACAAAGCTTTGTTAACGAGATGGAACTCGTGGATGATGTAGTCATACACTTGCCGATCTCAAGATCATGATGAAGTCCAGTAGGTCTAGTAGGTCCAGCTCCAGCACGTCCATCAGATCCAGCTCCAGCAAGTCCAGCACCACCAAGTCCAGCACCGCAAAGCAGCGGTGCATCCGTGATCGCACACACATCTGGTACCCCGACAACCTCCGTCCCTCGCTCTAGCAAAGCAGCGGAAGCAGCAACTCCTTTCTAGATAAAGTCATCGGGAACATGTATCTCGCTAATCCGAGACCATGGGGGAAAATACTAGAGGGGGAGAGAGATCCTTCACGAGGAGGTGTGAGTGAGAAGTGAGGAGAGGGGGCCTTTTATAGGAGGAGGGGGTAGACCCTCCCCATGGCCGTCTCCCATGGAGGTGCCCCTTCACCTCCCTCATTCATGTGGTGGTAACCCCCTCCACATAAATATGCCCCTTCACATTCTCTATTAAAGTCTCCACTTTAAATGCATTAAATTTCTCCAAATTTAATGCTCTCTCATTTAATAAAACTCTTTTATTAATTTTATTCAGAATTTTGTTAATTACTTTAATTAACAAACATTCATATAAAACCCCCTGCAACATTTCAATATTACATGCAGAACCAATTTCAGCAATTTCACCTGAAACAGTTTTGGTGTCTATTGAAATAATTCCAGCGCTTTCTTAAATCTTTATCTGAAATATATTTGCTCCAAATGGTGTCGGTATCCCTTAAGTGTGTCACCCTATGGTTCGTGAATAATGCAGACATGATCGAGACCCCTCTCCGATCAATAATCAGCAACGGGACCTGGAGATCCGTACTGACTCCCACATATTCAATGATGACTCTTGTGATCGTGTGAACCTTTAACGTCATAACTAAATCCCTTTGTCTCGCGATATATTACATGTCCGAGATTCGATCATCGGCATCCAAATATCTAGTTTGATATCGTTACTGACATGCACTCTTTTCTCATTCTCGTGATATAACATTCTAGTGATCACATCACTTGCTTGCAAGCTATTCTCAATGTGATATCACCAAGAGGTCCTAGAGTATATCTATCCGTCATTGGGATGGACAAATCCCACTCTTGATCCATGAGCCTCTACATAACACTTTTATAGCACTGAACCCACCTTTATAATCACCCTTTCACAGTGTGACGTTTGATGTTATCAATATACTCTTCTAGTGTTAGTGATTGACATGATCTCATGGTCTAAGGACTAGGATTACTTCGTATGATGTTATAGCAATATAAACACAATGACTTTGATCATAATGCTATACTTTGAATGAATGTTCATCACATCATTCCACTAATGTTGTGACCTCGTTATTAACAACATCCAATGTCCATGATCAGGAAACCTTGATTATCTTGTTAATCAACGAGCTAGTTTATAAGAGAGGCATAACTAGGAACTTTCCTTTTGTTTATTAAACACACATGTATTAACATTTCCAAATTAATACAATTATAGCATGCAAAATAAACATTTATCATAAATAAGGAATAAGATAATAACCACTTTATTATTGCCCCTCGGGCATATTCCCTTCAACAATGAGCTGGCTATAAGAAATAAAATATTATAGTTTTGGTGATGTGGAGGATAGATAAGAAGAGAGAGAATTTAGGCGGGCTGTAAGTTATGAGCCGGCTCTATCACGTGCTCCTAGGCAGTTTGTGAGAGTGAAATATGAGCCACATATTAATAAAGTAATAGGCTGTTGTAGCTAACAATTGTAGTAGTAGACTATAGAACTGTCTATAGATGATATGGCATTTTCTTATAGTCAATAGCCGGCTATATCATTGAACTTCTCTAAGGGCATCTCCATCGGGGCGACCCAAACGCGTGACCGAAAATGTCCGTTTCTGTCCGTTTGGGTCGGCACGCGGTCACTTTGGGGCCGCGGTCCGGACGACCGTGCCCAGCAGCGAGACCCAAATGTCCACGCCTGGCATTTCTTGGTGCCATTGCTGGCCAACGCTGTCGAACACTCAAATTCATAGGCAATGGCATGCAAAGTGACTAGCAGATGAATTGGCAGACATGTGCCATCGCCCTTTGGGCATCACCAACTAGTGGCCAGCGGTTCTGAAATGTACAAAAGGGGGCAATATCATAAACAATGTCCAAAGAATTGCGGCCTCTATGTACAAAAGGTTGCAGCCATTGTCGCCATTGTCGCCATTGTCGTTCAAGCATCACGAGCATGGATGGCCTGCTACCTACAAGCGACCCAGGCCCTGCGATCGGGGTCGGCGATAGTGTCCAGGTCGGTGAGCATGATGGCAGTCTCCTCGGCCATGATCTTGGCTTCGCCTTCCTTGGCCTTGGCCCCTGCCTCCATGTCAACACCTGGATTTTTAAGTCCAGATGCCTATTATGCCGTACATCGCAATCCCAGGATTACCATTTTTGCGATACATAACAGAATTGGTACCACAGTACATCATCCATTACAAACCATAATAAAGGTCTTACAAATAAAGGATCTCATGATCCAGTCTTAATACAATCAACGTAGTGAAAAGTAAATGTAGTAGGGCTCCATCTTCATGGTCACAGGCAATGCTGACGATGGGAGATGATCCTGGTTGTCATAGACCTCCTGCTGTCCATCTTCCGGGCAATCCTCCTCATAGTCTGGCCATGGGAATAGCCAGGGACAAAGCCATGAGTACTCTTTAAGTACTCGAAAACTATTACTAATATAAGTAAGGTAAAGCTAGTAGGAATCATAAGCTCTAGGTTTGTTTGCAAAAAAGAGCCAGGTTTACTTCATAAAGCCTTAAGAGTAAAGACCTAAGTTTAGTTCTCTATATTACTTAAGTGGGAACTTAAGTTTCAAGTCCACAACTCTATTGTGGTCAAGTCAAAGTCATCTTTCAAGTCACAAGTCATTTGGAAAACATCTGACAATGGAACAGTATGGCCACTCCAACTGTCCATAACCGCGGATGCGGCTATTCGAATAGTTTGACACTCTGTAGAGATTGTACACTTTCACCACAAAATTTGATACATCCATCAGGGATAACCCTGAATCATCATACTTGGTATGTGGATAATCAATCCTAACCTTTCAGTTACACACCCTAGTATAGGCACCTCCCCTATGAGCTTGGCCTCCCAGCCATGGCCATCTGCCATCCTGGGCACTACATAGGTGGACATTCATCACGAGGTAGCCTCAGCTCAACCTCTTCCGCAAGGGAACCCATACTAAGACATATAAACTTCTAGTCAAGCCCTACCCAACTCAGGTAATGTGGTTGTACGGTAAAATTGGAATGGTATCGCATCTGAACCCAACCATCAGTTTTTGTCAAAGTCAAGGCTCATGCCTCATTCAGTTTCATCATCAACCCATTGTGTTTCATAACACATGTCAAAACATTTCAATAGAATGAATCATCATTCCAAGGTTTTCATAATCATTTTCACCAAATGTTCCCATCTAAAGTGATCAAGTTTTAGCTTAGCACTAGCCACTAATGTTGAGGGTATCACTAGTGGGGGTACTAATTAAGTATAAGTGTCCAAGGCTGGTTCTATGATCTTGATGGTATCCTTCCTACTCTCCCACTAATCACAATTCATTAACTAAGTAAGAAACTTTAATAAAGGAAAAGTAAAGCTGGTAAGTAAAAACTGGGATTGGTATAATCAAAGTTGCATAACCAAGCATGCCTAGTGCATCTGGTATAGGGGACTTGCATAGATAGCATGCTTAGTTCTAGCTTGCTAGATAGCTTGCACTGATAGCTTGCCTTGTTGGGTGCAGTTGTTAAAGTTCTCTTCTTCTTCCTCGAAGTACTCCTCCTCATCGTAGCCCGGTTCAGTACTAGCATCCATAAATACATACAATGTACACAATCACCAAACAACCCTTCACTACTTCTATTTAGCACACAAAGGCTCACACTAGATGATCTAGCATCATCTCAATCATCCTATGGGATAATGGCACATTCTTATTTGGGAAAAGTAATTTCTACTCATTAAAAACACTTAAGATTTAATATTCTCCAACTAAAATAGTGGATCATGTTGACACATGTCATCACCGCATATTCCAATACTTGGGAATATGATTTAAAATGGTGGTCATGCATTACAAGATTTAATATTACTATTAATAATATTTAAGTGACTAGAAATGCCTATATATATATCATTCCTTTAATACTAAACCATGTTTCATATTTGTAAAACAAAATCTTTTTACATATTCTTGTAGAGCATGGCAAATGTGATTTTTGAGAGTTGGAATCAACTCAAAAGAATTTATGGTTGATTTTATAAAAATGTTTGAAGTGGTAAAAGTCTCTGGCTTGTTATTTTTAGTATAGGTGATCTATAATTTCAAATGGTTTGAATCGAATGGGAGTGTGTAGATATTTTCAATACCTTTCTAACCAAATTAGAATCATGCATTTTGGATCAGTACAACTCTTTGAATTGAATTTTGAATCTACTAACAGAATAGGGTTTTAACTAAATAGCAAAATTTCCATTTAACATGTTGGGCTCTGCGCGGGAAAAGAAATTGGCCGGCCCAACTACACAGCGCGGGCGCGGGGGGTTACTGAAAGAATAGTCCCACGCGTCAGCGACATATTCTAACTGAAACGGTATCTATCAATCCCAGCCTTATGGCTAGAACGAAATCTACGGCTGAGGTTCATCGTCTACGACGAATAGCTCTGGCGAGATTCTAAACCTAACGCGGTGGTGGGGGTTGCTGGGGACTCACCGGGGCTCCAGCTAGGGTCGGCGACAGGGGCGAACGAGCTGGTCGACAACGGTGGTTTGAGGGATGGTCACGGCGGCTACTGGGGCGGCTCTAATTGATGGCTTCCTTCCTTCACTGCAGCGGCGGACTCCGGCCAAATTCTGGCGTCGTGGTGCTCGCCTTGCTTCGAGAAGGGTCAGAGAGGTTCCTGGGTGAGTGGGGAGTGGAATGGTGTGCCGAATGAGGTCTGGGGTGGCCTCTATTTATACACCAACATCGGAGGCAGGGTGCCATGGTCAGGCTTGTTGGAAATATGCCCTAGAGACAAATAGTAGTAAGGACTATTATCATATTTCATATAGTTTATGATTAAGTTTTATATCATGCTATAACTTTATTGACTGGAAACATCAATACACATGTGATATACAAACAACTAGGGGTTCCCAGTGAAACTCTAGTCACTGGTTCATTGGTCAACAGATGATCATGTTTCCTGATCATGTGGCATTTATGCCAGTTGGAAATGAGGTCATCTCATTCTGAGAATGAGATGATGAACCAATACCCAACCTAAACATTGTGACCCTATCATGTCACGAAGTTCAAGTTACGATGATTATAAATGGATCCTCGTAGACTATTCCTTAGACCATGAGGCTATATCAATCACTGTCTCCCGAGAGTGCTTAGATAGCATCAAACGCCATCTGGTAATACGGTGGTTATAAAGGTGTGTTCA
This sequence comes from Avena sativa, assembly GCA_916181665.1. Classification (NCBI taxonomy): domain Eukaryota; kingdom Viridiplantae; phylum Streptophyta; class Magnoliopsida; order Poales; family Poaceae; genus Avena; species Avena sativa. Next base: position 531,588,023 of record OV702292.1, on the reverse strand, counting down.
GGTATTCGGAGGAAACCATAGAGGCAATATATGTCAAGAGCGGGATTTGTCCGTCCATGTGACGGGAAGATACTCAAGGGCCCACTCGGAGAAGTTATATCCAATAGCTGCGCAACGTATGATTTGATCACGGGGATATCACTTGTCGGAACGAGTCAAGTAGCATTGTTCAGTAACGAAATTGAACACGACATGGTGATGTCATTGATCAGATCTCGGGCAATGCAAGTATCGAGTGACAAAGGGAATAAGACCCGATTGTCCCGGTTCAAACGACGAAAGATCTTCGTGGAACACACAGGGGTCACATGGCCATCCAGGTCCGTCTGTCGATCATTGGTGCGGGAGTGTCCCGACCATGTCTGGAGCGTTCCCGAACCGTGGGGTATCACGCTTAAGAGCTTGATGATGCTTAGAGAGTGTTTATAGGATCGGAAGAATCGCAAAAGATTTATAGAGAGAAAACCGGAAGGGTTTCGGTAAGTCCAGAGGATGTCCGGAGTGGAGGTGGAAGGTGTTCCATAGCCACGGATATTGAATAATGTGTGAATGAATGTTAAATGTTGATTTAATCATTTATTCATAATTATTTAAATAAAGAGAAAATCAATCTTAATGGTCAAAGGCTTAATGGGCCAATTCCGGAGGGAGAGAGCCCATTAGGGGAAAGGAGAGAGGAAGAAGGGGCAAGGGGGCTGGCTGGCTGGGCCTAGCCCCCCGCGCGGGCCCCTCTAGGGTGGCCGGCGGCCACCCCTCCCCCTCCTCTCCTTTAGTCCCACCCCGGGACTTTGAGGGAGGTACTACCTCCCCTCCTCCTATATATAGTGGGGGTATTTGGCCAAATTAAATACACCAATAATCAATAAAGGTCTCCCCACTTTTGGGAGGACCTCTAATTGATATTTTATCTCTCCCCCTCTCTCTCGTGATCGTGGTCCCAAGTCTGGACTGCACGAGCGAGAGACATCTTCACCGCGGAGCGCCGTCGCGCTACGGGATTTGGATCTGGGAGGTCTACTTTCGCAACTGCTGCTGGATCAGGGAAGCGGGAGTCATCGTCAGGCACCGGATGTGTGTAACTCCCCGCGAGGTGTCGCACTTGAGGCACTCAAGCCGTTATAGCCAAGGAGCGCAAGTACTTCATCACGACCTTGAGGTCGACTTAGGCTCGTCTACATCAACCACGCTCTCCTGAGCGTTGACAATGCTTTTCGGTCTTCAAGGGTAAGTTCAGGAAAAGCCCCTCCCGTTACTGTATTACTAATAGATAGGTCCTGGCAGCTTCAGGGGTTCAGGGGCGTAGAGTAAAATTTATTGTTTTCATACACGGAACCCCTACAGTGGTATCAGAGCTAGATCTATGCATAGTAATGCTAGTACGGGTAGAACACACGAGATGTAGCGTGTGGGCATTGATCTTTTAGTTGTTACCCTCCCACGTGTACTTGTGTATACCGCAGTAATGCTTGATGAAGCGGCCCCCAACCGACTTTACGCGTTCATTCGCGAGACTGGTCCACGCTTGACATACGGCTTGTACCGTATAAAGTGTCTTAGGGGGTGTCTGTCTCTCTCGCATTAGTTGGTATACCATTTGCAACGGAGGGCCCCGAAAGGGGTGTAGTAGAGACAACTACTTGATCAGCGTTGTGCTGAAAATTCGTAGGTAAGAACGGTTCTTGTGCGAAAGCCCATTCAGCCACGTAAAACATGCAAAGATAAAGTAGAGGCGTCTAACTTTGTTTTGCAGGGGGCGTTGCTTTGTGATATGGTTGTGGCAAAGGTAAAGTGATTACCTTTTGTTACGTAGTAGTAGATAGTCACGGAGGTGACGAACTACCACGTCGGGAAGACACCGGTACCCTGGTGTCTACGGTGCCGGAACCCTGGCGTCGGAACCCGGTGATGGCGGATAGAGATCACGATGTGAAGAACCATATCACATAGCATTTACATTCAATGTTATTGTTTGTATGTCTTATTGTGTGCTAGTATTAGATACTCGACGGTAGCCTAATAAGATGATCCATGTTAAAATTACCAACGATTGTGTTCCCCCTCAGTGTGCACCACCAAGAAAGTTCTTCGGTATGAGGCAATCCAGGGTTACAGGCCTGGGTGTCAGACATATCTACGTTCGCATACAGTGAGTGTAAGCCATGTTGCACAACGAATACACTAAGGTTGAGTTGGCGAGCCTAGCATGTGCAGACATGTCCTCGGAATGCGGATGGTCGAAAGATTAAGCACGGGTCTCATGAATGATGTGACCGACATTTAGCGTCCACCCTTGAACCCACATTGATGGCCATGACAATCGGGGGAGATGTGGCTGATAGGGGTCGTGTTATCACTAGGAACCCTTTTGGGGATAGGTGTTTCTGAGTGGAGTTATTATTAACTCATTTAATTATAAACTTAGTCTAAATTCCTTTTGCAATTATAAATGTAGAAAATGGTTCTTCCCGAGATTACCTTTCCTATCGACGATTGGTTGAAAGGAGAAAAGCTCAAGTTAGATGGATCCAACTTTTCTGCATGGGTCATACGCCTGTTTGATCTCCTTGGGGAGAACAATGTAGCTAACTACATGACCTGCGAGATGTATTTGGAGCCACCCTATTCTCATGAGACCCAGGAGCAGCGGGATCTGCGTTATCATCATCGTGTGATGGCCACATTTATATCAGTGACCATGTGCCTCGGAATGGAGGATGGGCTATGGCCAATGGTGGGAAGTCTCAAGCCTCGGGTGGTCATGGCACATTTGAGATCGCATTTCTGGGAACAAGTGCGCATGTGGGAGTATGAGCTGATGGGGGACTTCCTCTCCATAAAGATGGAGGAGGGTTCCTCACTAGACGAGCACTTATTGAGCATATACGATGCATACATGAGTCTGGCATACTACCTGGACAACTAGTTATCAAGCTCATTTGCGATGGGAGTTGTGCTACGGTCGCTTCCACCAAGCTTCCAAGCACATGTCAGGATCTGCATTATGAGAGGTGACACGGAAACATTGGATTTCCTCGAGTTTATATCACATTTCAGAAATGTGTTAGATGAACCCAACGTCGCTGGAGTCGTCAACGACAAAGGTATATACTTGATATACAGTTTTATAAATGTTATAATCTTGCAAACACATTTGCAGTGTTAAGTATATCTGATACTTGTTCTGTTTTGCTGAAAACAGGTCCTTCTGCATGAGAGGTGCTTGCTGGAGAGGAGGTGACGTTGCGTGTTGATGGAGAGCATGATGATGATGGCCGACGACACTCTCCCTCGACATTTATCATTTAGTTCGTGTTTTAGGATGATTATTGTAATCAAGAGATTGTGAATTTCTTTAGTGTGTCTCACACTTCGTGAGACGGTTATTCATATGAGTTTGTAACAAACAGTTGTTCTGCTTTTATGAATAATTTCTATTCGTGTTCATATCTTGTTTGATTACATGTGAATTATCCTTGTTGTTTGAAACTAATTGATAATGCATGAACAAAACATTAAAATGCCTTGTTTAAAATACCCAACTTAATGATATGTTCATTAATGAATGAAAAACCAATGTTTAAATTCAAAGTTATGCTGATAATATGTGAAAGTCATTCGATTTCTTATCACATATAAATCATGCCTAAGTTCGGCAAAATAACTTGAACACCGTGTATTACTTGAATACAAAGTGTTTAAAGAATTGTTATAAGTAAATACATATTCGATGTATTGTGTTTAACAAAAATGGTAATTATCATTAAATGATTGTTTAAATGTGTAAAGTAGTTTACCAAAGGAAACATGAATATGAAACTATTTGATTTGATCAAAGTGTTTCATCAACAATGGGTATAAATATAAAAGAGAATCCAATTACTATGATTTGATCAATAGTAATGAAATTCAACTTTATAAGAATGGCATAAAAGTAATTGTGAAATGCAAAGTGTTTTGAAATGTCAAAATACAACGCATCACAATGTGATATTAGATATCAAAAATGGGTTGAATAGAAGGCACCAAATAAATCGTTGTAGTGTAGATGTAGAGACCATTAGTTAGAAATAGTTAGCACTCAATTAGAAGGTAGTGAACCATTTGAATTCGTGAAAGTTTTGGGGTTATTTGATATAACCAAAACAATAGCGAATAAGTCCTTGTAGCGTATTCATTGGAAACTTTGAATACGAAACCCATAGCTGAAACCAAAAGGAAAGCAAAACTTGTATTGCTTGGATTTTGGTGCATTCTTGAGAAAGCTCACTTTTAGTGATGTTTCTCGATTATGGAGCAAATGGAATATAGTAAAAAAACACGATGAGGATTCAAAACCCTGCATTAGAGTGTTGAGAAGCGCAACGGACAACGTTCCTGAATGATTCTCTTCACAGAAGGAAATAATCAATGATATTGATCATTGTGTTTTCCCCACTAGTGTTTTCACTACATGAAGTAGGATTCAAAATGTAATCCATATCTAGTATGAAGACATTTGTGAATCATTTTTCATGATTCTTGGAATATGACATACCTACGAACTACTAAGGAAATAATGGTAGAAATCCTAGAAGTAAAATTCCCTTGAGATTAGAAAGCAATTCGTTGCTGAATCTCACAAGGAAAAGGGGTTACTTGGAGTTTTCCCAAATGACTGCAAAGCCATAGTAGGAAAAAGGGGTAAATGACAAAAGCACAATTTGTCAAGTATTGGATGAATTCAAATGAATTTGATTCATGTGTGCTAAATGTCTAGTGGATTTAAAACTAGTAAAGTACTAGTATCTCATAGTAAAATCTCCAAGTTTGATATTTGATCAAAGGATTTTGAAGTTGTTCAAAATAGTGAGTGGATGTGCAATTTGCATAAAAATTGAGTGGGATATATGAAAGTCTTCCTGAAACAATATGTGATTGACATATTTTTGAGTGGGAGCTTATATGAGTAATTCTTAAGTATGTTAAGAATGAAAGCGCAAATACTTATAAATAATGATTTATAAGATGTAGAAGTTGATAATAGGTGTATTATGACATTATGCAGTATTCCTTAAAGGATTCTGGAAAGGGTTTCAGAATAGAAGTTAATTAAGAAACTGATCCTTAATAACTCAAATTAGGAATAGTATTAAGTTTAACATCAATGGTTGAAAGAAAGAAAAGGATGATCATCATCCACTATGTTGAGACATAGGTTCTATCTTAGTAAACCATGATGATAACTTAGCATAATATGTGATCCAAATAAGGAACGTTTAAAAGTGATTAAGTTCGAATCACAGAACGTTGACCTAAATTTTTGTCCGCAGTGTCTAATAGAGAACTGTAGACATGTTTTCCAAATACATAAAGGATGACATATCTTAAAGCATAAAGGGTTATGTTATAAGGGGATATGTTGGAAACTCCTGTAGATACCAGTTAAAGTCAAGTAGGAAGCGAGGTGAACAAAACATCGAAAGTTGCATAGAGTGCACGGGAGTTTCGATGAATACATTTATAATAATAGATAAGGGTACCATCTAAAGTGTTGTATAATGTTATGGCGGGGCTAGTTCGCTTTTAACGTAGAATGATGTGTCCCAGGGCACAGTGCCCATGAGAAAGCCCTTGAGGTTGATCTAACATCACTATAGGCTCCTGGAATCAGGCCTCGTTCTGCTGCCATAGCGATGATAAAGTATTAATGTCAATCAAGGTGACATTAGTAAGTTGCAAAGTATTTGGGACTGTAAAGTACAGACCCAAGACTCAACCTCTTCCATGAGCAAGCATGTTCGGGGTACCGGATATATGGTGCCAATGATTGAGAACAAATGCAGCTAGTGCATTTGTACTCTAGTGCAAGTGGGAGACTGTTAGAAATATGCCCTAGAGACAAATAGTAGTAAGGACTATTATCATATTTCATATAGTTTATGATTAAGTTTTATATCATGCTATAACTGTATTGAGTGGAAACATCAATACACGTGTGATATACAAAAAACCAGGGGTTCCCAGTGAAACTCTAGTCATTGGTTCATTGGTCAATAGATGATCATGTTTGCTGATCATGTGGCATTTATGCCAGTTGGAAATGACGTCATGTCATTCTGAAAATGAGATGATGAACCAATACCCAACCTAAGCATAGTGACCCAATCATGTCACGAAGTTCAAGTTACGATGATTAGAAATGGATCCTCGTAGACTATTCCTTAGACCGTGAGGCTATATCAATCACTGTCTCCCGAGAGTGCTTAGATAGCATCAAACGCCATCTGGTAATACAATGGTTATAAAGGTGTGTTCAGGTATTCGGAGGAAACCATAGAGGCAATATATATCAAGAGCAGGATTTGTCCGTCCATGTGACGGGAAGATACTCAAGGGCCCACTCGGAGAAGTTATATCCAATAGCTGCGCAGCGTGTGATTTGATCATGGGGATATCACTTCTCGGAACGAGTCAAGTAGCATTGTTCAGTAACGAGATTGAACACGACATGGTGATGTCATTGATCAGATCTCGGGCAATGCAAGTATCGAGTGATAAAGGGAATAAGACACGACTGTCTCGATTCAAACGACGAAAGATCTTCATGGAACACACAGGGGTCACATGGCCATCCAGGTCCTTCTGTCGATCATTGGTGCGGGAGTGTCCCGACCATGTCTGGAGTGTTCCCGAACCATGGGGTATCACGCTTAAGAGCTTGATGATGCTTAGAGAGTGTTTATAGGATCGGAAGAATCACCGAAGATTTATAGAGAGAAAACCGGAAAGGTTTCGGTAAGTCCAGAGGATGTCCGGAGTGGAGGTGGAAGGTGTTCGATAGCCACGGAGATTGAATAATGTGTGAATGAATGTTAAATGTTGATTTAATCATTTATTCATAATTATTTAAATAAAGAGAAAATCAATCTTAATGGTCAAAGGCTTAATGGGCCAATTCCGGAGGGAGAGAGCCCATTAGGGGAAAGGAGAGAGTAAGAAGGGGCAAGGAGGCTGGCCGGCTAGGCCTAGCCCCCCGCGCGGGCCCCACTAGGGTGGCCGGTGGCCACCCCTCCCCCTCCTCTCCTTTAGTCCCACCCCGGGACTTTGAGGGAGGTAGTACCTCCCCTCCCCCTATATATAGTGGGGGTATTTGGCCAAATTAAATACACCAATAATCAATAAAGGTCTCCCCACTTTTGGGAGGACCTCTAATTGATATTTTCTCTCTCCCCCTCTCTCTCTTGTGACCGTGGTCCCAAGTCTGGACTGCACGAGCGAGAGACATCTTCACCGCAGAGCGCCGTCGTGCTGCGGGATTCGGATCCGGGAGCTCTACTTCCGCAACTGCTGCTAGATCGGGAAGCGGGAGTCATCGTCCAGCACCCGACGTGTGTAACTCCCTGCGAGGTGTCACACTTGAGGCACTCAAGTCGTTGGATCCAAGGAGTGCAAGGAATTCATCACGACCTTGAGGTCGGCTTCGGCTCGTCTACATCAACCACGCTCTCCTGAGCGTTGACAACGCTTTTCGGTCTTCAAGGGTAAGTTCGCGAAAAGCCCCTCCCGTTACTATATTACTAATAGATAGGTCCTGGCAGCTTCAGGGGTTCAGGGGCGTAGAATAAAATTTATTGTTTTCATACGCGGAACCCCTACAAGGCTTTGCCGGCAATGCTGCTACAAGTCGCGCTAAGCATGGCGGAGGGCATGGGTCGATGCGGAGTACTATGGCGATCGTCATGCGCATGATGGCACAGCAAGGAGCAGTCTCAGTCTGTCGGGCAATATCGGTGCTCTGCTCAGGTATGGAAGTGTTCGTCACTAAGTACAGTGGTCACGGGGCGCACGGCGGTGAAACATCATGTCTGGGAAGTCACTGGTGCCACGGTGACTATGGGTACGAGCGGAGAGAGTGAGGCGCAGCGTGTGTGCGCGAGGCGACTACGGCACTCCGTCGTGCTCTCGACATGGCGGGGTGTTAAATGGGCGCGGTGATTCCAGCGTCTCCACTGCTCTCCATTGGTCAAGGGGTGGACAAGGGGTGGCGGTGAGGTCACGGATAGCAGCTAGGTGTCGTGGGAGAGGGCGGCACGGCGTGCAACGACTTGTTCGTGGTCGACCGACATGACCTCGCTCGGGTACGACTTGGCACTAGCGCAACGGCAAAGGTGAGCTCCTCCACTGCATGGCCAGGTACTGGGGTGGTCATGGACAATTGAATGGGTTGATTGCGGTACAAGAGATGATCAATTGATAGATCAAAATAGTAGATAGTGGTTGAGGTTGTACTGTGCTTGCTAAGCGTTCGACTTAATGGCCGCATGAACTTTACTTTGGAATTTTTGAATGATTTTTGATGAGTGATCTGGTTACTTGCTTAGCAGTCTATGGTTGCTAAGAATTGCCAAGGGGTGATTGTTTGAGTGGTTTTTGAAAAGTGATGATCTAGGTACATACACTTGATTCAATTTTGAATTGCCTCTTAAATAGATTTGAAAATAGTTTCTGTGAATTTGTAAGGTTTGCTTGGGTTCACTTTTACTTGGTCTAGCAAGGGGTGAAAAGAATTGGGATTATTTCTACTAGAAATCTTTTACTATAGATGCCCAAAGTGGGCTAGTGGTTAATATTTGCCAAAATGACCATATGCTCATATGATCCATATTTGACTTTCTTTTCATTTGATTTTGTTTGTAAATGACCTAGATGATGTGGTAATCCTTTTTAAACTAATCCTTATCCTTTGTAGCAATCAAACATGGCAATTTCAAGCATTCATGCCTTAATGGAAATCACACATGCATTCATATCAAGTTTAATAATAAAAGTTTTTGTTAACCCTAAACTTGGGTGATTAGATCTTGATAAACTTGTTTAATATTTTTGAGATGTTACAAACCTTCCCTCCTTAAACAGAATCTCGTCCCGAGATTCAGGAAAAACTAGGAACTAAAGAGATTGGGAAACTCGGTCCTAATATAATCTTCTCGTTCCCAGGTGGCTTCCTATTCAGTATGGTTACTCCACTAGATTTTGAGAAACTTGATACTTCTGGTCCTGGTGGATCTAAAGGCTTCTTCCAAAATACGAATGGGTGCTTGTTGGCCCAAAATATATCGAGCTCGTTGGGGAACCCCAAGAGGAAGGTATGATGAGCACAGCAGCAAGTTTTCCCTCAGTTATGAAACTAAGGTTATCGAACCAGTAGGAGCAAGGAAACACCTCCAAGGTGTTGTTTCCAACTTGGAATCCTGCACAACACAACCACAAAACTTTGCCCCCAACTTACAGTGAGGTTGTCAATCTCACCGTTTTTGCTGAAAACAAAGGATTAAACGTATTGTGTGGAAGAAAGTAAAAGCTTGCAGAAAGTAAACAGAAAACAGTAAACAGTTGAAGATTGATGGTAAAAGAAAGGACCGGGGTCCATACTTCACTAGTGGTGATTCTCCTTAAGATAGATGACATGTTGGGTGAACAAATTACAACGGGAAAGCATACATCGAGAAAGCATACATGCATATACTAATCATCTTGACTCCTACGAGATTTGATTAGGCATTACAATATTATACATAGACCGTAATCCAACTGCATCTATGACTAATAATCCACCTTCAGGTTATCAATCCGAACCCCCTCTAGTATTAAGTTCCAAGCAACAGATAATTGCATTACGCATTGCGTGTAAAGTAAACAATACGATTGTTCTATGAACAAAGGATTGTTGTTTTCTCCCTAGTAGCAACAACACATCTAGTACCTTAGAGATTTCTGTCACTTCCCCAGATTACTAGAGGCATGAACCCACTATCGAGCATAAATACTCCCCCTTGGAGTTGCTAGCATCTAATCGGCCAAGATATCTACTAACAACGGAGAGCATGCAAGATCACAAATAACAAAGACATGATAGAATCAATAATCAATCTAAAATAGCATCTCAATATCCATCGGATCCCCACAAACACAACATGTAGGATTATAAATAGATGATCTTGATCATGAACGGAGCTCACAAGATCTAGACATGGTAGCACAAAGGAGAAGAACCAACCATCTAGCTACTACATGGACCCGTAGTCCAGGGATGAACTACTCACGCATCACATTGGAGGCAGGCATGGTGATGAAGAAGGCCTCCAGGGTGATCTATCCCCTCCGGCAGGGTGCCGGGAAGAGCTCCAGTTCCCTCCCGATCTAGGGATGGAGATGACGGTGGCTACAGACTCTTTCGTGGAATTTTGATTGGGTACTTAGGGTTTCTGTATCGGAGGCATCTTATAGGCGAAAGGGGAGGCCGAGGGGGTGCCCTAGGCGGCCACACCACCCCTTGGTGCGGGCCAGGCCTGGCCGCGCGGCCAGGTGGTGTGGGAGGCCCCTGGCCCATCTCCATCTCGTATTCTGGCTCCGTTTCCCCCTCGGTGAAATATTGACTTTGGCTTTTGTCCCGTCCAATTCCAGGAATATTCATTTTCTAACTTTCCTGGAACCAAAAACAGCAGAAAACTGGCAGCTGACACTATGGCATCTTGTTAATAGGTTAGTCCAAAAAAGTGTATAAAAAGTACTCCAAAGTGTGGACAAAACATAAGAAAGTAGATATAAACCAAGCATGGAACATCAAAAATTATAGATATGTTTGCAACGTATCAACATCCCTAAGCTTAACTCTTGCTCGTCCTCGAGTAGGTAAGTGATATAAAGAAAGAATAATTTTTGAGGTGACATGCACCATCATAAACTTGATCAAAGTATTTATAAAACATTGATAGTTGGGATCGTAGTACTTCAACATATCATGAAAGATAAAGTTCTAACAATAAGACATAGCAACTATGTTGTAACATGAAAAGGCATAAACAAAATATTCATGAATAACAATGCTTTGCAAGACGTTTGTTTGTTTTACATAAAGAAAACATAGCATAGTGGCATTCAGCCTCTCCCTCATAGAGTAGCAAACATAAATGCATAGGAAATCTTCAAAGTTTATAAGGGTGACTAGATACAAATAGTTTAAGAACAAACAATATCAAAGTTATGCATCAATCAAAAAGTATTGGGACAATGCACATTAAACTAAGAATGGCCACTATGCTCTCTCAATAGGTGCATAAATATAGAAGGGGAGACTCAATATAAAAGTGAAAGAAAGGCCTTCATAGAAGGAAGCAGGGATTCAAGTCTCATAAAGAGCTTCCAAAAATTATGGTACTTATTAGCTTTCAGCTCTCATTGCCCCTATCATGAGCATCTTGAAGTGATTAAGGTTAAAGTGAACAAACTATGGAGTATATGCTTGACAAAGTATAATTTGGAAATCTCATGTCCCTTGAATACGAGGGTCCCTCCTCATGCTACTCAAGTTTAGTTACCAGTAAGTTCTTGTCATAGTAAGTACATGTGTATCATAGAGAACCTCCAACGGGGTACCCCTTGCCTGATGATACGGAAGAATCCCCATATCAAAATGACAAGGCAAGCAGACAACAAGCATCTCAGCAATCTTCTTATTTGCCATGGGAAAATGGTGCTTTTTTCTCTCTTTTCTATTTTCTCATATCTCTTTTTCTTCTTTTTCTCTTTTTCTCAATCTCTATCTCTTTTTTTCATATAAGAAGAATTTTTCATAGACAACTCATTATGGTTACGCTGCAGGTTTCCACCAAGATTAGGCATGGATTAGACCAGCGGCCCAGGCGTTTCTCTAACACACATACATAACTCCATGGACTTACAAGCTGCCCTTTCATTTCACACCGACGACATCCATAGACAAAAGAGCATGATATCAACTAGGTACAAAGTACAAGTGCAATGTTGAAAGCGTTCCCCATGATAGCATGGTTCTGCTAATCCCCAACATATAAGTGCAAGCATATACAACATAGACGACATAATGGTTCAAGTTTATTAGGGGCAAGAAAAGTAAAGTGTGCCATCAAGTTCGTGAGAGCTTTAATCACTAGTTTTCTCATAACAAGTTTAATTCGGAAGGTAGATAAAAACATGAATATACTTGGAATAGCAAATGCTAATAGGTAGGCATGGTGGACTCTTTGGAATAACTTGGTTTTATTTGGAGTTGGATGCATGAGTGGAACTCATACTTGGTTATGGAGGCTAGCAAAAGACTGGGAGCGACCAACTAAGAGAGTAATAATGGTCATAATCATGCAAAGCGACAAAAAATCATTAATAAAGCATAAAGTGATATTACAAGTCGAAAACTAAAGGATCATAAAGGCTATCGTGACTTGGTATAGTCATAACATGGTGTGAGCATGTGCCAAGTCAACCCAAATAAAGCATCAAAGGAGAATACCACAATATTATGCTTTAATATGCTAAAACAACGCATGATTCTTTCAAGGCACATTAAGCAATCTCAATTGTTTATAACATGTCATGCTACAGCAAAGATCACCAAGCATAAAGCCAAAACAATATCAAGCATGACATGACAAAGCATAGGCCACAGTTAAAAACAAGCTCTCTTTACCACTTAAGCATGAACTTTCCTACTCTTTTCAAATCCAAACCAAACTATTTGAAAACTAATATATGAAAGAGGGGGTCCAACCAATTTATTAAAGCAAACTAAGAAAACCAAGCAAATGAAAACAAAAACAAAGACGCTCCAAGAACAACACAACTATGCACGAAACAATAAAAATGAAGTGTTTGGAAGAACCTGAGATTTTTATTGATGAAGAAGGGGATGCCTTGGGCATCCCCAAGCTTTGACGCTTGTACTTCTTGGATATTTCTTGGGGTGACACGGGTGGCATCCCCAAGCTTGAGCTTTAGTCCATTCTTCATCTCATTACATCATTCTCTCCATACACCTGAAATTCTTCCTTCATACAAAACTTCACACAATCTTTATTAGCAACATTAGTGCACTCAAGATAATAAGTCTTTGGGTTCAGTTTTAACACCGATAAAACTTCCATTAAAACACAATCTACTGAAGCACTTCCCTCAAACATCTCAATTCCCCAAAGAGAACTCAAAAAGGAACCAACAAGAAGCAAATGCAAATAATGGCAGAAATCTGTCAAAACAAACCGGCGGGTAAAAACCAATTTTTTCGAAGACCTTCTGTTGCTCAAATCGAAAAGTGTTGAACATCGAAAGTTAGATAACAACCTGGGGTAGAAGCACAAAAATTCACGCCTCAAAACGACATACAAAGATTTTACATGAATTTTCACAGTGAAGCACAAAAATCTATTTTGGGACAACAACTTTCCCAAGCATTACTTCTCTCTCATTAGAGGTTACTCTTGCACAAAAAGCAAATAAAAAGGATAAGGAGCGGTTATTACTGAAGCAATAACTTCCAAGACTCATCTAAAACTTTTGGGTTATCTTCCAATAAGTACTTTTCTTTAACGCATTTAAGTTAGGCATAAGAAGCAAGAAAAAGAATCAAGTGTTCTCAAATGAAGAAGCATTAAGAGTAAATTTTGTTTTCATAGGAGAGGCAAAAGGAATCTTCTCTCTCTTCTTAGGGAAGTGTTATATACCTTTCTTGAGTGGGAGTTGATATTTAATGGTGCCTTCTTTCATATCAATAATGGCACTAATAGTTCTAAGAAAAGCTCTTCCCAAAGTAATAGGACAAGAAGCATTGTATTCAACATCCAAAACATAGAAATCAACAGGGACATAGGCATTGTTAACCATAATAAGAACATAATTAATACTCCCCATGAGTTTTCATTTTAGCATCATCATCAAGTGGGACATTTAAATAACAATCTTCCAATGGTGGCAAATCAAGCATATCATAAATCCTTCTAGGCATAATAGAAACACTACTATCAAGATCACATAAAGCTTTGAAATCAAAATCATTCACTTTCATATTAATGATGGGTTCCCAACCATCTTCTAGTTTCATAGGAATAGAAGTTTTATGTTTCATCTTTTCTTCTTTAATTTTTCTGAGAGCATCAGTAATGTGTTTTGTAAAGGCCATATTCATAGCACTGGCATTAGGACTTTTAGCAAGCTTTTGTAGGAACTTAATTACTTCAGAGATATTGCAACCATCAAGATCAAAATCATAATTATCATCTAAAGTAGTAGAGCTATTACTAGCTTCAACACTAGTGGTAGTGATAGTATAAACACTAATATTTCTAGCAATTTCGTCTTCTCTTTCCCACTTAGCATGCAATTCAGCTAATAGTCTAACATTCTCATCAATTCTAACTTGTATGGCATTAGTAGCAGCAAAGGGATTTCCAATAGTTTCAGGTTTAGCAGCCATTTTATTAATCAAGGAGGATTGTGCTTCAGACAAAGATGATATATTTCTTTCAGCATTAGAAAGTTTCAATAGTAAACTAGGAATTTCCCTATTTAAACTCTCAACTTGATGACTAATATTTTTCAAAATGGTAGATTGTTCCTCCATAGTTTTAGTAAATAATTTATTTTGTTCATATTGCATTTGCATGAAGTTTTTAGTGGCTCTTTCAACTTCTAAAATTCTTCCTTCACTAGGTATTCCAGGTTTACCATGATAACCATAAGTATTATTAGGAGGGTAAGGCCTATAATTGTTATTACCATAAGCATTGTGCCAAAAATTTTATTTCTTATAAAGTTCACATCAACTTGCTCTTCTTGAGCAACCAAAGAGGCTAAGGGACATGATTTGGATCAATATGAGCTTTCCCATTAACAAGCATAGACATAATAACGTTAATTTTATCACTCAAGGAAGAGGTATCTTCAATAGAATTTACCTTCTTACCTTGTGGATCTCTCTCAGTGTGCCATTCAGAATAGTTAACCATCATATTATCTAGAAGCTTTGTTATAGCATCCAAAGTAATGGTCATAAAGGTACCTCCAGCAGCAGAATCTAGTAGATTTCTTGAAGAATAGTTCAATCCTGCATAAAAGGTTTGAATAATCATCCAAGTAGTCAGTCCATGAGTGGGACAATTCTTTACCAAAGATTTCATTCTTTCCCAAGCTTGAGCAACATGTTCATTATCAGATTGTTTAAACTTCATTATTTCACTTCTCATAGATATAATCTTAGCAGGAGGATAGTATTTTCCAATGAAAGCATCTTTGCATTTAGTCCAAGAATCAATACTATTCCTAGTTAGGGATTGCAACCATTCATTAGCTTTTCCTCTCAAAGAGAAAGGAAACGATTTAAGCTTAATAATATCCCCTTCTATATCCCTATGCTTTTGCATCTCACAAGGTTCAACAAAGTTATTTAGATGAGCAACAACATATTTAGTACCAATACCATAAAATTGTTCCCTCATAACAAGATTGAGTAAAGCAGGTTTAATTTCAAAGAAAGTAGCTTCAGGAACAGGTGGAGCAATAGGTGTGCACATGAAATCATTGTTGTTGGTGCTAGTGAAGTCACACAACTTAGTGTTTTCAAGAGAAGTCACTTTTTTGTGTTTTTAATAAAGAAAGCAAACTAGTACAGCTAATTTTTTGTGTTTTTGATAAAGAAACAAACAAACAAAGCAAAAATAAACTAAGCAAAAAAAAATAACAAATTAAGGAGATTGGTTATGTGGGACTCCCCTTGTGAAGATGTCCTTGACTCCCCGGCAACAACGCCAGAAAAAAAGCTGCTTGTTGGCCCAAAATATATCGAGATCGTTGGGGAACCCCAAGAGGAAGGTATGATGAGCACAACAGCAAGTTTTCCCTCAGTTATGAAAGCAAGGTTATCGAACCAGTAGGAGCAAGGAAACACCTCCAAGGTGTTGTTTCCAACTTGGAATCATGCACAACACAACCACAGAACTTTGCCCCCAACTTACAGTTAGGTTGTCAATCTCACCGGTTTTGCTAAAAACAAAGGATTAAACGTATTGTGTGGAAGAAAGTAAAAGCCTGCAGAAAGTAAACAGAAAACAGTAAACAGTTGTAGATTGATGGTAAAAGAAAGGACCAGGGTCCATAGTTCACTAGTGGTGATTCTCCTTAAGATAGATGACATGTTGGGTGAACAAATTACAGCGAGGCAATTGACAAACATCGAGAAAGCATACATGCATATACTAATCATCTTGAATCCTATGAGACTTGATTGGGCATTACAACATTATACATAGACCGTAATCCAACTGCATCTATGACTAATAATCCACCTTTAGGTTATCAATCCGAACCCCCTCCAGTATTAAGTTGCAAGCAACAGATAATTGCATTACACATTGCATGTAAAGTAAACAATACGATTGTTCTATGAACAAAGGATTGTTGTTTTCTCCCTAGTAGCAACAGCATATCTAATACCTTAGAGATTTCTATCACTTCCCTAGATTACTGATACATTGCAAATGTATCTATAATTTTTGATATTCCATGCTTGGTTTTATCTACTTTCTTATGTTTTGTCCACACTTTGGAGTACTTTTCATATGATTTCTTGGACTAACCTAATAACAAGAGCCACAGTGCCAGCTGCCTGTTTTCTGTTGTTTTTGGTTCGAGGAAAGTCAGAAAATGAATATTCTCGGAATTGGACGGGACAAAAGCCAAAGTCATTATTTTACCGAGGGACACCTGGAGCCAGAATACGAGACGGAGAGGGGATGGGGCCCGACCACACCACCTGGCCGCGTGGCCAGGCCTGGCCCGTGCCAGGGGGTGGTCTGGCCGCCCCAGGCACCCCCTCAGCCTCTCCTTCCGCCTATATATTGCCTCTGATACGGAAACCCTAAGGACCCAATCAAAAATCCACGAAAGAGTCTATAGCCACCGTCATCTCCATCCCTAGATCGGGAGGGATCTGAAGCTCTTCCCGACACCCTGCCGGAGAGGGGAATTCACCCTGGAGGCCTTCTTCATCATCATGCACGCCTCCAGTGTGATGCGTGAGTAGTTCATCTCTGGACTACGGGTCCATGTAGTAGCTAGATGGCTGGTTCTCCTCCTTTGTGCTTTCATGTTTAAATCTTGTGAGCTCCGTTCATGATCAAGATCATCTATTTGTAATTCTGCATGTTGTGTTTGCGGGGATCCGATGGATATTGAGATGCTATTTCAGATTGATTATTGATTCTATCATGTCTTTGTTATTTGTGATCTTGCATGCTTTCTGTTGTTAGTAGCTATCTTGGCCAAGTAGATGCTAGCAACTCCAAGAGTTAGTATTTGTGCTCGATAGTGGGTTCATGCCTCTGGTAATCTGGGGAAGTGATAGAAATCTCTAAGGTACTAGATGTGTTGTTGCTACTAGGGAGAAAACAACAATCCTTTGTTCATAGAACAATTGTATTGTTTACTTTACATGTAATTCGTAATGCAATTATCCGTTGCTTGCAACTTAATACTGGAGGGGGTTCGGATGATAACCTGAAGGTGGATTATTAGTCATAGATGCAGTTGGATGGCGGTCTATGTATAATGTTGTAATGCCCAATCAAATCTCAAAGGAGTCAAGATGATTAGTATATGCTTGTATGCTTTCTTGATGTTTGTCAATTGCCCCGTTGTAATTTGTTCACCCAGCATGTTATCTATCTTAAGGAGAGCCACCTCTAGTGAACTATGGACCTCGGTCCTTTCTTTTACTTTTAATCTACAATCAACTATTTACTGCTTTGTGTTTACTTTCTGCAAACTATTACTTTCTTCCACTCGATATGTTTAATCCTTTGTTTTCAGCAAAACCGGTGAGATTGATAACCTCATTGCAAGTTGGGTGCAAAGTTGTGTGGTTGTGTTGTGCAGGTCTCCACGTTGCTGCTGGCACCGGTAGTGCGCCCTGCCAACGTTCAGCTAGTAACACCTTTGGGGTGTTTCCTTGCTCCTACTGGTTCGATTAAACCTTGGTTTCATACTGAGGGAAAACTTGCTGCTGTGCTCATCATACCTTCCTCTTGGGGTTCCCCAACGAGCTCGATATATTTTGGGCCATCAATTACTAGAGGCATGAACCCACTATCGAGCATAACTACTCCCTCTTGGAGTTGCTAGCATCTACTCGACCAAGATATCTACTAACAACAGAGAGCATGCAAGATCACAAATAACAAAGACATGATAGAATCAATAATCAATATGAAATAGCATCTCAATATCCATCGGATCCTCGCAAACACAACATGTAGGATTGAAAATAGATGATCTTGATCATGAACATAGCTCACAAGATCTAGACATGGTAGCACAAAGGAGAAGAACCAACCATCTAGCTACTACATGGACCCGTAGTCCAAGGATGAACTACTCATGCATCACACCGGAGGCTTGCATGGTGATGAAGAAGGCCTCCAGGGTGAATTCTCCCCTCCGGCAGGGTGCCGGGAAGAGCTTCAGATCCCTCCCGATCTAGGTATGGAGATGACAGTGGCTATAGACTCTTTCGTGGAATTTTGATTGGGTCCTTAGGGTTTCTGTATCGGAGGCATCTTATAGGCGAAAGGGAAGGCCGAGGGGGTGCCCTAGGCGGCCACAGCACCCCCTAGCGCGGGCCAGGCCTGGCCGTGCGGCCCCTGGCTCCTCTCTGTCTCGTATTCTGGCCCCATGTCCCCCTCGCTAAAATATTGACTTTGGCTTTTGTCCCATCCAATTCCGAGAATATTCATTTTTTGACTTTCCTAGAACCAAAAATAGCAGAAAACAGGCAGCTGGCATTATGGCATCTTGTTAATAGGTTAGTCCAAGAAAGTGTATAAAAAGTACTCCAAAGTGTGGACAAAACATAAGAAAGTAGATATAAACCAAGCATGGAACATCAAAAATTATAGATACGTTTGCAACGTATCAATGGACACTTCACGATAAGTTAGATCCTTGTTGATATCTATGGTTTGGTGATCGATGTTCTTGAAAAATTCGTTCTTCTTCGGAACTTCTAGGCATTTGCGAAGTAACGAGATATGGAACACATTATGCACGGCTGACATCTCCTCAGGCAGTTCCAGTTGATATGATACTTCTCCTCGGCGATTTAAAATCTTGAAGGGTCCAATATATCTAGGGGGCTAGCTTCCCTTTCAGTTGAAAACGCTGCATTCTCTTCAAGGGTGATACTTTGAGATACACGAAATCTCTGATATTGAAGGTCAGGTCTCGACGTCTTTTGTCGGCATAACTCTTTTGTCTGGATTGAGCGGTCTTGAGGTGCTCACGGACTTTGTGAACCTTCTCTTCAGCTTCTCGTAGAATGTTGAGTCCGAAGATTTGACTCTCTCCTACTTGCGACCAATTCAGGGGTGTACGACACTTTCTTCCATACATAAACTCAAATGGGGCCATTTGCAAACTGGCTTGATAACTATTGTTGTAAGAGAATTCCACGAAAGGCAGACAATCTTCCCATTTAGATCCATATTACAACACACAAGCTCTTAACATATCTTCTAGTATTTGGTTGACTCTTTCAGTTTGTCCATTGATTTGCAATGATAAGCTATGCTGAAATTCAGTTTGGTTCCTAATCCTTCTTGGACCTTCTGCCAAAATCTTGAGGTAAACTGGGTTCCTCAATCTGACACTATAGTCTAGGGGGTTCCATGCAAACTGACTATTCTAGCGATGTACAACTCTGCTAGCTTCGAACTTCGGTAGGTAGTCTTGACGGGTATGAAATGGGCTACCTTGGACAGTCTATCTACCATGACCCAGATAGAGTCATTTCCCCTACTAGATCTAGGAAAATAGGTGATGAAATCCATTCTGACAGAATCCCATTTCCATTCAGGAATCTGCAAGGGTTGCAAAAGTCCTGCGGGTCGCTGATGTTCCTCTTTGACTCTTTGATAGTTGCTCCTTCAAATCCTGATACATCTTGGTTCCTCCCGGGTGGATAGAATAAAGGGTATCATGGGCTTCCTGCATAATGACTAGTTTCAACTCCGAATCTGCTGGAACACAGATATGTCCTTTGTACCACAGAACTCCTTCTTCATCCTTCATGAATCCGGGTACCTTCCCTATTCCTATACGATGCTTGAATCCATCGATACTTGGGTTTCCTTTCTGGGCCTCCTTTATCTGACTAATCAAAGTGGGTTGAAGTTCTATACTGGCCAGAAATCCTTCGCTAACTAGCTCCATTCTAAATTTTTCGATCTCCTCATATAGACTTGGTTGGGCTTCCTTAATCATGGTGTTTAATCTACATGGCAATCTACTAAGAGAATCCGCTACCACATTGGCTTTGCCGGGGTGATACTGAATGTCAAGGTCATAATCCTTGATTAACTCTATACATCTCCTTTGCCTCATATTCAGCTCCTTCTGGGTGAAAATATACTTCAAACTCTTGTGATCCGAACAAATCTCACAGCGGTTACCCATAAGGTAATGACGCCATGTCTTCAAAGCTAAAACTACGGCTGCGAGTTCTAAGTCATGGGTAGGTTAATTTTGTTCATGTTGCTTCAGTTGTCTAGACAGGTATGATATGACTTTGCCTTCTTGCATCAGCACACATCTAAGACCAATCTTGGATGCATCACAATACACATCAAAAGGCTTCTTGATATCTGGGATGATCAAAATTGGGGCTGAAATCAATCTCTTCTTGAGATCTTGAAAACTTGATTCACATTTGTCCGTCCATTCAAACTTCTTGTCTTTCTTTAACAACTGGGTCATTGGTCTTGCGATGCTCGAAAATCCTTCAACGAACTTGCGGTAATATCCGGCTAATCCAAGAAATGCGCGGACTTCTGTTTGGGTGGTTGGGGCTTTCCATTCTTCAACATCCTTTATCTTGGCGGGATCGATGGCAACTCCTCCTGCCGACAAGATATGGCCTAGGAATCCTACTTCCTTTAACCATAATTCACATTTGCTAAACTTAGCATACAACTGATGCTCCCTAAGGGTTTCAAGGATGGTTCTTAGGTTTTGCTCATGGTCTTCTTCTGACTTGGAGTAGATCAAAATGTCATCGATAAAAACGATGACAAACTTATCTAAGAAGTTCATAAAAATCTTATTCATGAGGTTCATGAAATAAGCGAGGGCATTGGTTAGTCCAAAAGACATGACATTTTACTCATACAATCCATATCTGGTGGTGAAGGCAGTCTTTGGGATATCCGTTGCACGAATCTTCAATTGATGATAACCAGTTCTAAGGCCAATCTTAGAAAACACTCTAGCACCAGTCAGCTGATCAAACAAATCTTCTATGTTTGGCAGTGGGTACTTATTCTTGATGGTGATGTCATTCAACTTCTAATAATCAGTACACAAATAGTTGGCACCATCCTTCTTATCAACAAACAGAACAGGTGATCTCCATGGCGATGCACTTCGTTGTATCAGACCTTTTCCCAGCATATCATCAAGTTGCTTCTTCGGATCCACTAGTTCAGATGGGTTCATACTATATGGTCTCTAAGCTATGGGTCCGGTTCTAGGAATTAGTTCAATGATAAACTCGATATCCTGATCCGGGGGCATACCGGACAATTCATATAGGAACACATCAGGGTATTCACAGACTATTCTGACTTGGTCAAGGGTAGATTTGGCTAAACTCTTGTTGCACTTGAATTGACGGGGTAGCGTCTCAGATACATGCTCTACTGATACTCCGGTGCTACTGGTCATGGTTATGGCTTTCTTGGCATAGTCGATTAATCTTTGATGTTTCGACATCCAATCCATCCCTAGCACTGCTTCCAAACCTTTGGTTCCCAGTACTATTAGATTGGCATAAAAATCTATCCCATGTATTCTGATGGGTACGACCTTGCAAAATTTTCTAGCTTTGGTAGTTGAACCAGGTATTTGAACTATCATAACATGCTTCAAATTTGTGGGTTGAATCTTACTAGTGCATGCAAATTCTTCGGTAAAAAACAAGTGCGATGCTCCGGAATCAAACAACACTCTTGCTAGAACTGAGTTAACAGAAAACATACCCAGCACGACATCTGGCGCTTCCTAGGCTTCTTCAGCATTCATGTGGAATAGACGGCCATTACGGTTGTGCGGGTTTCCTGGGGACAATCTCTTTCCAGGCTAGACACGGTGTTGTTGTTGGGCAGGTGCAGTCACATTGGTTGCTGCGGCAAGCTTCTTGGGGTAATCGTTGGAGTAGTGACCCGTGACTCCACATTTAAAGCTAGTGATCATTGACTTGTCTTTCCCTACGATAGGCACAACATTGCTTCCAGTTCTTGGGGCAGTATTGTTGTTGTTGTTGGACTTTGGCGGTGCACGGTTGAAGTTATTGGGGTTGCCGGGGTTGTTGTTGTGGTTTCCTCCTCCACAGTTGGGGTAGTTCGGACGGTTCATTGGTGGCCTATGGTTCCTTTGGGCATATCCCGCAGACAGGTTGGGGCGATACTTCGGGGTATGGTGGGGTCCTGGTTGATGCATCATCCTACGCTTGCGGTTCTCACTAGCTTGGTTGATCTTGCCTTCCATCTGGATTACAGAATCCACTAAGGCTTCAAGGTCGTCAAAGAGGATGTTGACTAGCACTATCTGCATCTCATCATGCAGACCGTTCAAGAATCTCTCCTTCTTCTTTGCTTCATTGTCAATCACATCAGGTGCATATCTAGCTAGTGACAGAAATTTGTCACGGTACTCAACCACTGTCATCCTGCCTTGTTTTAGTTCTCTGAATTCATCTCTCATCCTCTTGATCAGACCCAGGGGCACATGGGTCCTACTGAACTTGAGCTTGAACTCCTCCCAAGTCATCATCTGACCTCCATTCATCGTACGAGTACTATTCCACCATGATCTGGCATAGCCGAACAGATAGTGGGTGGCAAACAACACCTTCTCATTAGCATCTACTCCTGCAACTTCTAGATTGTTTTCTATGGTTTGCAGCCAATCATCAGCAACTAAGGGCTCCTCAGACTTGCTAAACATAGGAGGATTGGTATTCTAGAAGTTCTTGAGCTTGGATCCATGGTGATCTTGGTTTCCATGGCCTTGATTATTGTGAGCCATTTGGGCTATCTGTTGAAGAGTGGCTAAGTTGGCTTGACGTTCAGCTCTACCAGCTTCACGGTCAGAAACTAACATCTGTAGGATCTGAAGCATTGGGTCCTGAGATGAACTGCTTCCTCTGGGGTTACCGCGAGTCATCTGAAGATTGAGATAGATAATGAGACAAGAGGGAAATTTCTATGGTTTATGGGTTTGTTTTCAAAAGCTTTAAACTTTGAGTATGACTCAGGTTTTGAATACTAACAACTTCTTCTCATTAATTCATTCCAAACACACAATACAAACACACACCACAACTAGAAAAACAGATGGTTTTAAGAACCATTTTGGGAAGCTACGATACAATGGGACCGGGTACAACTCACACCTACGATAGTGCTCAGGTGCGACTACTCATCATCGGGGGTGTCGAGCTCCTCATCATCAATGAAGTTAGCATCATCCTCATCAGTGTTGTCCTCCATGGCTGCATCCTACAGGTAGTCATTGTCATCGCTGAGGTAAGAGTGGATATCCCCACATATATCTTCCCTTCCTCCTCCTTCTCCTCCAGCTGGATCTCCTAATCGTGGATGGTCTCCTCTAGAGTGGTTATCTTCTGACGAAGACGGACAATGATGCGATCCTTTTTATTGTGCTGGTGACGAAGAGACTTGTGCTCCCTAGCAAGCATGGCGAGGGTTTGCTTCCTTTCAGCGGCTTTAGCATGGTTCTGGTTGGCGTAAGCACGGGCATTGTCTAACTCCTTCTGAGTCTCATGTAGCATGAAAGCCATGTGGTCCACGTGATGCTTCAACTCTAGATGTGCCGGCATGGACAAAGGTTGTCCCGTAGAGTCACGTCTTGCATAGTGGGCAAAACGGGTGTCGTTGATCTGGTTGATGTTTTGTGCACACAGACGTGCAAGAGCTTCTTGCATAGACCTGGCTAATTCGTCTAGCCAGTTGTTCTCCCTTACGCTGAACTGAATCTTATCAGAAAGAGTTGGCTCCATTTTTCCTCTCAGGTCGGCAACAAGCAGCCATTGTAGCTCCCCTCCGGCTTGGTCATCGAGCTATGCTCCGAAAAACTCCGGGTGCGGGCGTCCAAGATACTCCGAAAGCTGGTCCAAATCCCTCTCAAAGATAAGATGCCATCCATTACCCAAGTGGTAAAACTTGCTATATTTGACCTCCATCTATAAGCAATTAAGATGAGTAAGTTAGTGAAGTGAGCAAGTGTGTCAAGTTTTATGTAGAATTTCAAAAAAATTGAGGAACAAGTGATCTCTTTTTGAAAGAATCTCAAGGATAAGGGTGAGAATAGGTTTTGTAAATACTCACTTTCTTTGTTTAGAAACTAAGTTTTTCAGATGTCCATTCTAACTAGGGTCTCCTATGGTCAACCTGGCTCTGATACCAACTTGTCAACACCTGGATTTTTAAGTCCAGATGCCTGTTAGGCCACACATCGCAATCCCAGGATTACCATTTTTGTGAGGCATAACAGAATTGGTAACACAGTACATCATCCATTACGAACCATAATAAAGGTCTTACAAATAAAGGATTTCATGATCCAGTCTTAATACAATCAACGCAGCGGAAAGTAAATGTAGTAGGGCTCCATCTTCATGGTCACAGGCAATGCTGACGATGGGAGATGATCCAAGTTTTCATAGACCTCCTGATGTCCATCCTCCGGGTAATCCTCCTCATAGTATGGCCATGGGAATAGCCAGGGACAAAGCCATGAGTACTCTTTAAGTACTCGCAAACTATTAGTAATATAAGTAAGTGTTACGTTGCAAACGTATCTATAATTTTTGATGTTCCATGCTTGGTTTATATCTACTTTCTTATGTTTTTTCCACACTTTGGAGTACTTTTTATACACTTTCTGGTACTAACCTATTAACAAGATGCCACAGTGCCAGCTGCCTGTTTTCTGCTGTTTTTGGTTCCAGGAAAGTCAGAAAATGAATATTCTCGGAATTGGACGGGACAAAAGCCAAAGTCAATATTTCACCGAGGGGGACACGGAGCCAGAATACGAGACGGAGAGGGTCCAAGGGCCACCCACACCACCTGGCCGCGCGGTCAGGCCTGGCCCATGCCAGGGGGTGGTGTGGCCACCTAGGGCACCCCCTCAGCCTCCCCTTTCGCCTATAAGATGCATCCGATATAGAAACCCTAAGTACCCAATCAAAATTCCACGAAAGAGTCTGTAGCTGTTGTCATCTCCATCCCTAGATCGGGAGGGATCTGACGCTCTTCCCGGCACCCTGCCGGAGGGGAGAATTCACCCTGGAGGCCTTCTTCATCACCATGAAAGCCTCCGGTGTGATGCGTGAGTAGTTCATCCTTGGACTACGGGTCCATGTAGTAGCTAGATGGTTGGTTCTTCTCCTTTGTGCTACCATGTCTAGATCTTGTGAGCTCCGTTCATGATCAAGATCATCTATTTGTAATCCTACATGTTGTGTTTGCGAGGATCCGATGGATATTGAGGTGCTATTTTAGATTGATTATTGATTCTATCATGTCTTTGTTATTTGTGATCTTGCATGCTCTCCGTTGTTAGTAGATATCTTGGCCGAGTAGATGCTAGCAACTCCAAGGGGGAGTATTTATGCTCGATAGTGGGTTCATGCCTCTAGTAATATGGGGAAGTGACAGAAATCTATAAGGTACTAGATGTGCTGTTGCTACTAGGGAGAAAACAACAATCCTTTGTTCATAGAACAATCGTATTGTTTACTTTACACGCAATGCATAATGCAATTATCTGTTGCTTGCAACTTAATACTGGAGGGGGCTCGGATTGATAACCTGAAGGTGGATTATTAGTCATAGATGCAGTTGGATTACGGTCTATGTATAATGTTGTAATGCCCAATCAAATCTCATAGGAGTCAAGATGATTAGTATATGAATGTATGCTTTCTTGATGTTTGTCAATTGCCCCGCTGTAATTTGTTCACCCAACATGTCATCTATCTTAAGGAGAATCACCACTAGTGAAGTATGGATCCCGGTCCATTCTTTTACCATCAATCTACAATTGTTTACTGTTTTCTGTTTACTTTCTGCAAGCTTTTACTTTCTTCCACACAATATGTTTAATCCTTTGTTTTCAGCAAAACCGGTGAGATTGACAACCTCACTATAAGTTGGGGGCAAAGTTCTGTGGTTGTGTTGTGCAGGATTCCAAGTTGGAAACAACACCTTGGAGGTGTTTCCTTGCTCCTACTGGTTCGATAACCTAGGTTTCATAACTGAGGGAAAACTTGCTGTTGTGCTCATCATACCTTCCTCTGGGGGTTCCCCAACGAGCTCGATATATTTTGGGCCAACAAGCAGCTTGTTTCTTGCACCGTTGCTGGGGAGTCAAGGACATCTTCACAAGGGGAGTCCCTCATAACCAATATCTTTACTTTGTTATTTTTGTTTTGCTTAGTTTATTTTTGCTCTGTTTGCTTGTTTCTTTATCAAAAACACAAAAAAATTAGTTGTACTAGTTTGCTTTCTTTATTAAAAACATAAAAAACGACTACTCTTGAAAACACTAAGTTGTGTGACTTCGGTAGCACCAGCAACCATGATTTCATGTGCACACCTATTGCTCCACCTGTTCCTGAAGCTACTTTCTTTGAAATTAAACCTGCTTTACTCAATCTTGTTATGAGAGAAATTTTTTTTGGTATTGCTACTGAAGATGTTGTTGCTCATCTAAATAACTTTGTTGAACTTTGTGAGATGCAAAAGCATAGGGATATAGATGGGGACATTATTAAGCTTAAATTGTTTCCTTTCTCTTTGAGAGGAAAAGCTAAAGAATGGTTGCAATCCCTAACTAGGAATAGTATTGATTCTTGGACTAAATGCAAAGATGCTTTCATTGGAAAATACTATCCTCCTACTAAGATTATATCTATGAGAAGTGAAATAATGAAGTTTAAACAATCTGATAATGAACATGTTGCTCAAGCTTGGGAAAGAATGAAATCTTTGGTAAAGAATTGTCCCACTCATGGACTGACTACTTGGATGATTATCCAAACCTTTTATGCGGGATTGAATTATTCTTCAAGAAATCTACCGGATTCTGCTGCTGGAGGTACCTTTATGACCATTACTTTGGGTTCTGCAACAAAGCTTCTGGATAATATGATGGTTAACTATTCTGAATGGCACACTGAGAGAGCTCCACAAGATAAGAAGGTAAATTATGTTGAAGAAACCTCCTCCTTGAGTGATAAAATTGATGTTATTATGTCTATGCTTGTTAATGGGAAAGCTCATATTGATCTAAATCATGTTCCCTTAGCCTCTTTGGTTGCTCAAGAAGAACAAGTTGATGTGAATTTTATAAGAAATAATAATTTTAGCAACAATGCCTACATGAATAATTTTGGTAATAATAACTATATGCCATATCCTCCCAATAATGGTAATGCTTATGGAAATTCCTACAATAATAATAGGAGTGCTCCCTCTGAACTTGAAGTTATGCTTAAAGATTTTATCAATAAACAAAATACTTTCAATAAAACTATTGAGGAAAAACTCTCTAATGCTGAAAGAAATATA
Organism: Avena sativa; assembly: GCA_916181665.1. Classification (NCBI taxonomy): domain Eukaryota; kingdom Viridiplantae; phylum Streptophyta; class Magnoliopsida; order Poales; family Poaceae; genus Avena; species Avena sativa. Next base: position 531,560,532 of record OV702292.1, on the reverse strand, counting down.
GCATCATTGGCTGAAGCACAATCTTCTTTTAATAAAATGGCTGCTAAACCTGAAACTAATGAAAATCCATTTGCTGCTACTAATGCCATACAAGTTAGAATTGATGAGAATGTTAGACTATTAGCTGAATTGCATGCTAAGTGGGAAAGAGAATATGAATTGCTAGAAATATACGTGTTTCTACTATCACTACCACTAGTGTTGAAGCTAGTAATAGCTCTACTACTTTAGATGATAATTATGATTTTGATCTTGATGGTTGCAATATCTCTGAAGTAATTAAGTTCCTACAAAAGCTTGCCAAAAGTCCTAATGCTAGTGCTATGAATATAGCCTTTACAAAACACATTACTGACGCTCTCATAAAAATTAAAGAAGAAAAGATGAAACATAAAGCTTCTATTCCTATGAAACTAGAAGGTGGTTCGGAACCCATCATTAATATGAAAGTGAATGATTTTGACTTCAAAGCTTTATGTGATCTTGATAGTAGTGTTTCTATTATGCCTAGAAAGATTTATGAAATGCTTGATTTGCCACCACTAGAAGATTGCTATTTAAATGTCCAACTTGATGATAATGCTAAAAAGAAACTCATGGGGAATATTAATGATGTTCTTATTATGGTTAACAATGCCTATATCCCCGTTGATTTCTATGTTTTAGATGTTGAATGCAATGCTTCTTGTCCTATTACTTTGGGAAGACCTTTTCTTAGAACTGTTGGTGCCATTATTGATATGAAAGAAGGCACCATTAAATATCAACTCCCACTCAAGAAAGGTATAGAACACTTCCCTAAGAAGAGAGAGAAGATTCCTTTTGCCTCTCCTATGAAAACAAAATTTGCTCTTAATGCTTCTTCATTTGAGAACACTTGATTCTTTTTTTGCTTCTTATGCCTAACTTAAAGGCGTTAAAGAAAAGTACTTATTGGGAGATAACCCAAAAGTTTTAGATGAGTCTTGGAAGTTATTACCTCAGTAATAACTGCTCCTTATCCTTTTTTATTTGCTTTTTGTGCCAAGAGTAACCTCTAATGAGAGAGAAGTAATGCTTGGTAAAGTTGGTGTCCCAAAACAGATTTTTGTGCTTCACTGTAGAAATTTGTGTAAAATCTCTGTATGTTGTTTTGAGGCGTGAATTTTTGTGCTTCTGCCCCAGGTTGTTATATAACTTTCTTAGTTCAACACTTTTCTATTTGAGCAACAAAAGGTCTTCGAAAAAATTGGTTTTTACCTGCTGGTCTGTTTTGACAGATTTCTGCCATTATTTGCATTTGCTTCTTGTTGATTTCTTTTTGAGTTCTCTTTGGGGAATTGAGCTTTTTGAGGGAAGTGCTACAATATCTTGTGTTTTAATAGAAGTTTTATTGGTGTTGAAACTGAACCCAAAGACTTATTATCTTGAGTGCACTAATGTTGCTAATAAAGATTGTGTGAAGTTTTGTATGAAGGAAGAATTTCAGGTGGATGGAGAGAATGATGTAATGAGATGAAGAATGGACTAAAGCTCAAGCTTGGGGATGTCATGCGTGTCACCCCAAGAAATATCCAAGAAGTATAAACGTCAAATCTTGGGGATTCCCAAGGCACCCCTTTCTTCATCAATAAAAAATCTTAGGTTCTTCCAAACACTTCATTTTTATTGTTTCATGCACAGTTATGTTGTTCTTGGAGCGTCTTTGTTTTTTTGGTTTTTGTTTGCTTGGTTTTCTTAGTTTGCTTGAATAAATTGGTTGGACCCCCTCTTTCATACATTAGTTTTCAAATAGTTTGGCTTGGATTTGAAAAGAGTAGGAAAGTTCATGCTTAAGTGGTAAAGAGAACTTGTTTTTGACTGCGGCCTATGCTTTGTCATGTCATGCTTGATATTGTTTTCGCTTTATGCTTAGTGATCTTTGCTGTATCATGACATGTTATAAACAATTGATATTGCTTAATGTGAGATTGCTTAATGTGCCTTGAAAGAATCATGCGTTGTTTTAGCATATTAAAGCATAATATTGTGGTATTCTCCTTTGATGCTTTATTTGGGTTGACTTGGCACATGCTCACACCATGTTATGACTATACCAAGTCACGATAGCCTTTATGATCCTTTAGTTTTCGACTTGTAATATCACTTTATGCTTTATTAATGATTTTTTGTCGCTTTGCATGATTATGACCATTATTACTCTCTTAGTTGGTCGCTCCCAGTCTTTTGCTAGCCTCCATAACCAAGTATGAGTTCCACTCATGCATCCAACTCCAAATAAAACCAAGTTATTCCAAAGAGTCCACCATGCCTACCTATTAGCATTTGCTATTCCAAGTATATTCATGTTTTTATCTACCTTCCGAATTAAACTTGTTATGAGAAAACTAGTGATTAAAGCTCTCACGAACTTGATGGCACACTTTACTTTTCTTGCCCCTAATAAACTTGAACCATTATGTCGTCTATGTTGTATATGCTTGCACTTATATGTTGGGGATTAGCAGAACCATGCTATCATGGGGAACGCTTTCAACATTGCACTTGTACTTTGTACCTAGTTGATATCATGCTCTTTTGTCTATGGATGTCATCGGTGTAAAATGAAAGGGGAGCTTGTAAGTCCATGGAGTTATGTATGTGTGTTATAGAAACGCCTGGGCCGCCGGCCTAATCCATGCCTAATCTTGGTGGAAACCTGCAGCGTAACCATAATGAGCTGTCTATGAAAAATTTCTTCTTATATGAAAAAAAGAGATAGAGATTGAGAAAAAGAGAAAAAGAAGAAAAAGAGATATGAGAAAATAGAAAAGAGAGAAAAAAGCACCATTTTCCCATGGCAAATAAGAAGATTGCTGAGATGCTCGTTGTCTGCTTGCCTTGTCATTTTGATATGGGGATTCTTCCGTATCATCAGGCAAGGGGTACCCCGTTGGCGGTTCTCTATGATACACATGTACTTACTATGACAAGAACTTACTGGTAACTAAACTTGAGTAGCATGAGGAGGGACCCTCGTATTCAAGGGACATGAGATTTCCAAATTATACTTTGTCAAGCATATACTCCATAGTTTGTTCACTTTAACCTTAATCACTTCAAGATGCTCATGATAGGGGCAATGAGAGCTGAAAGCTAACAAGTACCATAATTTTTGGAAGCTCTTTATGAGACTTGAATCCCTGCTTCCTTCTATGAAGGCCTTTCTTTCACTTTTATATTGAGTCTCCCCTTCTATATTTATGCACCTATTGAGATAGCATAGTGGCCATTCTTAGTTTAATGTGCATTGTCCCAATACTTTTTGATTGATGCATAACTTTGATATTGTTTGTTCTTAAACTATTTGTATCTAGTCACCCTTATAAACTTTGAAGATTTCCTATGCATTTATGTTTGCTACTCTATGAGGGAGAGGCTGAATGCCACTATGCTATGTTTTCTTTATGTAAAACAAACAAACGTCTTGCAAAGCATTGTTATTCATGAATATTTTGTTTATGTCTTTTCATGTTACAACATAGTTGCTATGTCTTATTGTTAGAACTTTATCTTTCATGCTATGTTGAAGTACTACGATCCCAACTATCAATGTTTTATAAATACTTTGATCAAGTTTATGATGGTGCATGTCACCTCAAAAATTATTCTTTCTTTATATCACTTACCTACTCGAGGACGAGCAAGAGTTAAGCTTAGGGATGTTGATACGTTGCAAACGAATCTATAATTTTTGATGTTCCATGCTTGGTTTATATCTACTTTCTTATGTTTTGTCCACACTTTGGAGTACTTTTTATACACTTTTTTGGACTAACCTATTAACAAGATGCCATAGTGTCAGCTGCCAGTTTTCTGCTGTTTTTGGTTCCAGGAAAGTCAGAAAATGAATATTCCTGGAATTGGACGGAACAAAAGCCAAAGTCAATATTTCACCGAGGGGGACACGGAGCCAGAATACGAGATGGCGATGGGCCAGGGGCCTCCCACACCACCTGGCCGCGTGGCCAGGCCTGGCCCGCACCAAGGGGTGGTGTGGCCGCCTAGGGCACCCCCTCGGCCTCCCCTTTCGCCTATAATATGCCTCCGATACAGAAACCCTAAGTACCCAATCAAAATTCCACGAAAGAGTCTGTAGCCACCGTCATCTCCATCCCTAGATCGGGAGGGAACTGGAGCTCTTCCCGGCACCCTGCCGGAGGGGATAGATCACCCTGGAGGCCTTCTTCATCACCATGCCTGCCTCCAATGTGATGTGTGAGTAGTTCATCCCTGGACTACGGGTCCATGTAGTAGCTAGATGGTTGGTTATTCTCCTTTGTGCTACCATGTCTAGATCTTGTGAGCTCCGTTCATGATCAAGATCATCTATTTATAATCCTACATGTTGTGTTTGTGGGGATCCGATGGATATTGAGATGCTATTTTAGATTGATTATTGATTCTATCATGTCTTTGTTATTTGTGATCTTGCATGCTCTCCGTTGTTAGTAGATATCTTGGCCGATTAGATGCTAGCAACTCCAAGGGGGAGTATTTATGCTCGATAGTGGGTTCATGCCTCTAGTAATATGGGGAAGTGACAGAGATCTCTAAGGTACTAGATGTGTTGTTGCTACTAGGGAGAAAACAACAATCCTTTGTTCATAGAACAATCGTATTGTTTACTTTACACGCAATGCGTAATGCAATTATCTGTTGCTTGGAACTTAATACTAGAGGGGGTTCGGATTGATAACCTGAAGGTGGATTATTAGTCATAGATGCAGTTGGATTACGGTCTATGTATAATATTGTAATGCCCAATCAAATCTCATAGGAGTCAAGATGATTAGTATATGCATGTATGCTTTCTTGATGTTTGTCAATTGCCCCGCTGTAATTTGTTCACCCAACATGTCATCTATCTTAAGGAGAATCACCACTAGTGAACTATGGACCCCGGTCCTTTCTTTTACCATCAATCTACAACTGTTTACTGTTTTCTGTTTACTTTCTGCAAGCTTTTACTTTCTTCCACACAATACGTTTAATCCTTTGTTTTCAGCAAAACCGGTGAGATTGACAACCTCACTATAAGTTGGGGGCAAAGTTCTGTGGCTGTGTTGTGCAGGATTCCAAGTTGGAAACAACACCTTGGAGGTGTTTCCTTGCTCCTACTGGTTCGATAACCTTGGTTTCATAACTGAGGGAAAACTTGCTATTGTGGTCATCATACCTTCCTCTTGGGGTTTCCCAATGAGCTCGATATATTTTGGGCCAGCAAGCAGTAAGGTAAAGCTAGTAGGAATCATAAGCTCTAGGTTTGTTTGCAAAAAGCCAGGTTTACTTCATAAAGCCTTAAGAGTAAAAACCTAAGTTTAGTTCTCTATATTACTTAAGTGGGAACTTAAGTTTCAAGTCCACAACTCTGTTGTGGTCAAGTCAAAGTCATCTTTCAAGTCACAAGTCATTTGGAAAACATCTGACAATGGAACAGTATAGCCACTCCAACTGTCCATAACCGTGGACGCGGCTATTCGAATAGTTTGACACTCTGCAGAGATTGTACACTTTCACCACAAAATTCGATACATCCGCCATGGATAACCCTGAATCATCATACTTGGTATGCAGATATCAATCATAACCTTTCAATTACACACCCTAGTATAGGCACCTCCCCTATGAGCTTGGCCTCCCAGCCATGGCCATCTGCCATCCTGGACACTACATATGTGGACATTCATCACGAGGTAGCCTCAGCTCAACCTCTTCTGCAAGGCAACCCATACTAAGACATATAAACTTCCAGTCAAGCCCTACCCAACTCAGGTAATGTGGTTCTACGGTAAAATTGGAATGGTATCGCATCCGAACCCAACCATCAGTTTTTGTCAAAGTCAAGGCTCATGCCTCATTCAGTTTCATCATCAACCCATTGTGTTTTATAACACATGTCAAAACATTTCAATAGAATGAATCATCATTACAAGGTTTTCATAATCATTTTCACCAAGTGTTCCCATCTAAAGTGATCAAGTTTTAGCTTAGCACTAGCCACTAATGTTGAGGGTATCACTGGTGGGGGTACTAATCAAGTATAAGTATCCAAGGCTGGTTCTATGATCTTAATGGTATCCTTCCTACTCTCCCACTAATCACAATTCATTAACTAAGTAAGAAACTTTAATAAAGGAAAAGTAAAGCTGGTAAGTAAAAACTAGGATTGGTATAATCAAAGTTGCATAACCAAGCATGCCTAGTGCATCTAGTATAGGGGACTTGCATAGATAGCATGCTTAGTTCTAGCTTGCTAGATAGCTTGCACTGATAGCTTACCTTGTTGGGTGCAGTTGTTGAAGTTCTCTTCTTCTTCCTCGAAGTACTCCTCTCATCGTAGCCCGGGTCGGTACTAGCGTCTATAAATACATACAATGTATACAATCACCAAATAACCCTTCACTACCTCTATTTAGCACACAAAGGCTCACACTAGATGATCTAGCATCATCTTAATCATCCTATGGGATAATAGCACATTCTTATTTATCTTATTTGGAAAAAGTAATTTCTACTCATTGAAATACCTTAAGATTTAATATTCTCCAACTAAAATAGTGGATCATGTTGACACATGTCATCACCACATATTCCACTACTTGGGAATGTGATTTAAAATGGTGGTCATGCATTACAAGATTTAATATTACTATTAATAATATTTAATTGACTAGAAATGCCTATATATCATTCCTTTAATATTAAACCATGTTTCATATCTGTAAAACCAAATCTTTTTTACATATTCATGTAGAGCATGGCAAATGTGAATTTTGAGAGTTGGAATCAACTCAAAAGCATTTATGGTTGATTTTATAAAAATGTTTAAAGTGGTAAAAGTCTCTGGCTTGTTATTTTTAGTATAGGTGATCTATAATTTCAAATGGTTTGAATCCAATGGGAGTGTGTAGATATTTTCGATACCTTTCTAACCAAATTAGAATCATGCATTTTGGATCAGTACAACTCTTTGAATTGAATTTTGAATCTACTGACAGAATAGGGTTTTAACTAAATAACAAAATTTCCATTTAAACTGCTGGGCTCTGCGCGGGAAAAGAAATGGGCCGGCCCAACTGCACAGCGCAGGCATAGCGGGCTACTGACAGAATAGTCCCACGCGTCAGTGACTAATTCTAACCGAAATGGTATCTATCAATCTCAGCCTTACGATTAGAACGAAATCTACGGCTGAGGTTCATCGTCTACAACGAACAGCTCCAGCGAGATTCTAAACCTAACGCGGCGGTGGAGGTCGCTGGGGACTCACCGGGGCTCCATCTAGGGTCGGCGACGGGGGCGAACGAGCTGGTCAATGACGGCGGTTCGAGGGGTGGTCGCGGCGGCTCCTAGGGCGGCTCCAATCGATGGCTTCCTTCCTTCACTGCAACGGCGGACTCCGGCCAAATTCCGGTGTCATGGTGCTCACCTTGCTCCGGGGAAGGGTCAGTGAGGTTCCTAGGTGAGTGGAGAGTGGAATGGTGTGCTGAATGAGGCCTGGGGTGGCCTCTATTTATACACCAACGTCGGAGGCAGGGCGGCATGGTCAGGCTTCGCCGGTGACGCTGCTACAGGTCGCGCTAAGCATGGCGGAGGGCATGGGTCGATGCGGGGTACTATGGCGATCGTCACGGGCGTGACGGCACGGCAAGGGGTGGTCTCAGTCGGTCGGACGATGTCGGCGCTCTGCTCAGGTACAGAAGTGTTCGTCACTAAGTACGGTGGTTACGGGGCGCGCGACGGTGAAACATCATGTCTGGGAGGTCACTGGTGCCACGGCGACTACGGGTACGAGCGGAGAGATCAAGGTGCGGCGTATGTGCGCGAGGCAACTGCGACGCTCCGTCGTGCTCTCGGCATGGCAGGGTGTTAAATGGGCGCGGCGATTCCAACATCTCCACTGCTCGCCGTTTGTCAAGGGGTGGACAGGGGGTTGCGGTGAGGTCACGGCTAGCAGCTAGGTGTCGTCGGAGAGGGCGGCGCGGCATGCAGCGACTTGTTCATGGTCGACCGGCATGACCTCGCTCAGGTACGGCTTGGCACTGGCGCAACGGCGAAGGTGAGCTCCTCCACTGCACGGCCAGGTACTGGGGTGGTCGTGGACAATTGAATGGGTTGATTGCAGTACAAGAGATGATCAATTGATAGATCAAAACAGTAGATAGTGGTTGAGATTGTACTATGCCTGCTAAGTGTTCGACTTAATGGCCGCATGAACTTTACTTTGGATTTTTTGAATGATTTTTGATGAGTGATCTAGTTACTTGCTTAGCAGTCTATGGTTGCTAGGAATTGCCAAGGGATGATTGTTTGAGTGGTTTTTGAAAAGTGATGATCTAGGTATATACACTTGATTCAATTTTGAATTGTCTCTTAAATAGATTTGAAAATAGTTTATGTGAATTTGTAAGGTTTGCTTGGGTTCACTTTTACTTGGTCTAGCAAGAGGTGAAAAGAATTGAGATTGTTTCTGTTAGAAATCTTTTACTGTAGATGCCCAAAGTGGGCTAGTGGTTAATATTTGCCAAAATGACCATATGCTCATATGATCCATATTTGACTTTCTTTTCATTTGATTTTGTTTGTAAATGACCTAGATGATGTGGTAATCCTTTTTAAACTAACCCTTATCCTTTGTAGCAATCAAACATGGCAATTTCAAGCATTCATGCCTTAATGGAAATCACACATGCATTCATATCAAGTTTAATAATAAAAGTTTTTGTTAACCCTAAACTTGGATGATTAGGTCTTGATAAGCTTGTTTAATATTTTTGAGATGTTACACTCCAACACCCTAGACCTGGCCTCGGCCTCCTTGGCCTTGGCATCGGCCTCCCTCGCCCTTGCCTTCGCCTCGATCTCGGCCAGCCTGGCCTTGGCGTGGGCCTCTTCCGCCTCGATTGACCTTGTCTGGAGCTCGACAAATGCCTTGGCGGTGGCCTCTTTCTCTTTACGCTGCCTCTCTTCCCTCTCGACGATGGCCTCTTCCTTCTTCTCCATGATCTTCGTTAGCGTCTCCTAGAATGCCAACAAATCATCCTAGCGGGTGATGTTTGCCTTCGTAGCCTTGTGGCCTCTAGGCCGGCGAGCACGGGCGCCTAGAGGGTTGGTGAAGCCTTTGTTATTGCCTCCGTCGTCTAGGTCGATGACACCGCCCGTAGAAGCATTGCTCTTGCCCTTCTTGTTGTTGTGGAGTTCTTTCCAAAGGACATAGCTAGTCTCCCATTTTTTGCAGTCTTTGATCAACGTCCAACAATGCGTCAACGTGAAGGCCTTGTTGTCATTCACCGTCCTGAAGTGCTCCATTGCTTTCATGACCTACACATATGGATGCCGACAATGTCTTAATGCATATGCAAGACATAGACAAGGAGAGGGAGGGATTTTACCATGTCAATTGGCAACATGCCGCTTATTTTCCTTTTCGTCACCATCTCGTAGGAGCCTTGGAACTTGCTATACTCGGCATGGATGGTGCCCCATCATTTGGAGAGAGAGATTATTTCGATCGCTGTAGAAGGCATCCTTGCCGAATTTCCGGGCATCATGGAAGAACTTGCCCACCTTTTTCCAATAGGAAAAGCCCCTTTTCTCGGCGCCGCATAGTGGATCTTGCGAAACCTCCATCCATGCCTTGTATAGGACCTTGTCCTCCTCGGTGGTGTAGCTCGTGGTTTGTTGGCTCAACTTCTTGGTGTCGACGAGCGACGCCGCAAGTGAAGCGACTAGCGACGCGGTAGTGACCCCCACGCCCATGGAAACGACATCGTTTCCGAACAATGACTCGTCCGCAATGTTGTAGGCATCTTGCTGCGTCTCTTGCTCCTGCGTCTGTTGTTGCGTCTCCGTGTCGTCGCCATAGCCATCGCCATACTCCTGACCACCCTCGTTGATCATGTCGTTCATGGCGTCCTCGGCATCATTGGCCATGAAATCCTGCACCGAAATTGGCCTGGGTGAAGAGACGAAAGCGGTGTGGTGGCAAAGGCGAAGAGATGGTGTGATCATACCGTGCCTTCGTCGGTCGGCAGCGTGTCCAGCATTCCGCCGAACAGGTTGACTGGCGCCGGCATATCCGCGACGGAGATGGACCGCTGCTTCTTCGACGCCTCCGGGGTTGTGTCCGTGGTCGTTAGAGTGCGGTTGAGGTCGATGGCGGGCTCTCCCACCTCCGACGACGCCGTGGGGGGATGGACGAATCGGGAGAGCGAGGCGACGATCCTAGTGTGGCCTCCGAGCGAAGGTGTGCGCAGGCATAGCGTCCTGGCCTGGCCGCAAGGGACGGACGTGAAGGAGCTGGTAGAGGATGCGCCGGCCATGGACATGCCGCCGACGCCGAATGCTAGTGTGCCACCGAAGGCGGCGGTCATCTCCTCCTGCTTTATCATGTGCACGGCGTGCTTGGCGGCATCCACTGCCAGCTCCTTTTGGTTGACCCTGTTCTACACGGCGAGGATGCGCTCATTCTCCTCCCAACGCTCCTTCTCGAGCTTGGCTTGGGCGAGTCGACCTCGCGCCACAAGCCGCCGGCCGGCTCGCTTATCCGTCTCAATTTTCCGCTCCGTCGACGTCATGTCGGCCACGCTTCTTGGCGGCGGGGACGCCGGAGGGCGTAGCGTCGACCATGGCAACGGGATCCATCACCTTTCTCGCCGCTCCCGGCAATGGGAATTTTGGGAGAGGTTTTTTGGAGAGAGAAGTAGAGTGGCCTGTGTTCCACTGGCGGGAGGGACCGCAAGTGGATATGGTCGGACACGCCCGAATGCTGCGTGTCCGAGCCGACTCAGCGGTCACGTAAATTAGACGTACAGATGGGTCAAGCCGAACACGTCACAGCGGATGGGTCGTACCGCTGCGCCACGCGCGTCCGCACGGACGGGTTCGAACACGGCAGGACGAGTCGAGTCGACCCGGTGGAGATGCCCTAACCGAGACGGTTATTGAGAAGTGAACTGCCCCTCCCGGCCTCCGCCGCGGCAGCAACCCGGCAAGCACCGCAGCCATGCCGACGGCGAATGGGGGTTCCAGGTTGCCCTCGCAAGCGCCATCATCGGAGCGTTCGGGGAGAAAAAGAAAGAGGAGGAGGAGGAGATCCGTCAAAGCAGGGGAGGGAACCTCGACCGAGGCCGCCGGTACGAGGACCAGGGAGGATGATGAGAATGAGGCGGAGAAGAAGAGGGAGGATGAGGAGGTGGTCTCTTCTGCACCCAGCTCTCCACTCTGCCAGCCCGCCTTCCCCGACGGTCCGGACCCTCCACCGGAGTTAATCGAGGCCTTCGAGCGTGCAGAACACGACTACGAAATAAAAAGAGGTAATAACTGTTTAAGCCCTCTCTGTAAGCCATCTCGATTCCTCCGCATATCGGAGATCTATCGATCCATCTTCTTCATCTTGCAGACCGCCATGGGCACTTGGTCACGATGGAGTACTGCAGACCTTCGCAAATGTTTTTCAATCCGGAGCTTTTCCCTGTCGCTGAACCTGCAACAAAGGCAGTGCTTTTGGCTGGCAGATTTGTTGTTGGGCTTTCCTCCTCCTTCGGTATGCAATCTCATCATGTCCATCTCTTTGTCTAATTAGGGCTGGTCGATATGATAATGTATAATCATTTGGATTGTGATTCTGTGTGCAGACGGTAATCAGCTAAGGAAAAGGTGCTCTGGATTCTGGATTGACTGGGAAAAGGAGAACAAAACCGGCATTGTTTTGACAAGTACACATCTATTTAGCTCAGAGGGGTGTTCTGTTGAAAAAAGGGGAGAGGAAGTTGAGGAAGAGTATGCTCCTCGTGGCAAGGTGAAGTATTATCCCCATGCCAAGGTGAGTTCATGCCAAAGGTTAGGAGCAATGACACTTTCTATTCAACTGACGTTGGCCTCTATCCTTTGCGTGCAGTCTCACTTTAATTGTTTAGTTGGTCCCGTGATAAATTGAATTATCTCAAATAACTCTAGCTATATCTGGAGGCTTCCCATATCGATATTGTTTAGTTTAATTGTTTGTGGTGTAAATTAGATTGGCTGTGTTAGATTTTTCTAGATAAACTTGCAGTTGGAAAAACAACAGTGCGCAGCTGGCCTTTTTTGGTAGCAGGCTCTCTAAACAATGTAATTTCATATTATTAGCGACCAAATTTCAGGTTACTGTTCACTTGATGGATGGATCCGCTACAGTGGGCCACCTGATCTACTTCCAGGAGCACTATGATCTTGCTTTTTTTAAAGTTAAAGTGGATCAATCGGTTCAGTTACCATCTTATAATGATGAAGTAAAATGGGGTCAACTCGCCTTATGGCTTGGAAGAGATGCCAAATCCAATCTAACAATGGCCCATCTTAGGCCAGGATATATGACTCCAAACGCATATGAACAACCTCATTACATGTTCTTTCCAGGTAAAGAACATATTATTAAGGTAAAAGTATATTCTATTGAGCAGATTGTATTGTATATTGTTGGCTTTGGGGAAAAATTCTGGATGGGCTGGTCTCTTGGACCTCCACACCCTCTTATATATATAGCTGAACTTTGGTACATCTTAACTAGTACACTGGAATACTCTAGAATCTTATAGGACACTAACTTAGACTCCAACATTCACTGGAATGTTCCAGGCACTCCTAGCACAACACTACTATACTAATACTCACTGGAATATTCTAGGCTCTCCTAGGACAGTCTCCAACACTCCCCCTCAAGATGGGTGATAGATATCTATCATTCCCATCTTGTTACAAGCTGAACTACATTCTTTATTTCCTAATCCTTTAGTTAAACAGTCTGCAATTTGCTCGCTAGAGGTTACATGATTTATCTTAATTATACCGTCATCCAATTTCTCCTTTATGAAGAAGCGATCAATCTCCACATGCTTGGTTCTATCGTGTTGAACAGGGTTGTTTGCGATGTTGATCGCCGACTTGTTGTCACACCACAAATTTAAAGGGCCTTTCCTCAACACTTTCAGTTCTGAAAGAAGATTCCTCACCCATAACATCTCACTCAAACCTTGTGACATAGCTCTGTATTCAGCTTCAGTTGTTGACTTTGAAACCACCTGCTGCTTCTTACTTCACCATGACACTAAATTTCCCCCGACAAATACACAATAACCAGATGTTGATCTCCTATCATCCAAGCAACTTGCCCAGTCAACGTCACAATACCCATCCACATTTAGATGACCATTTCTTTTGAACCATAGTCCCTTTCCTGGACTACCCTTCAAGTACCGGAGGATTTGATTGACCGCATCCAAGTGTCCGCTCCTAGGATCATGCATGTATCTGCTCACTACACTCACTGCATATGAAATATCAGGTCTTGTGTGACATAGATAGATGAGCCTTCCAACAAGCTTCTGGTACTTCTCCTTATCCACTGGTTCCCCAGATTCGGCACATAATTTGTGGTTTTGATCGATAGGTGTTGATGCAACCCGACACCCAAGCATGCCTGTGCCACTAAGCAAGTCTAATACATACTTTCGCTGGGAGAGAACAATCCCTCTGGGAGATCTAGCAATTTCTATGCCAAGAAAGTACTTGAGTTGCCCAAGGTCCTTTACCTCAAATTCCTTGCGTAGGCTGTCTTTCAATCGTGATATCTCCACCTCATCATCTCCGGTGATTATAATATCATCAACATATACGGCAAGGATTGTAATCTGGCTATTTGAGTGCCGATAGAACACCGTATGATCCCCATTACACTGCTTATATCCCATACCACATACAACTCGTCTAAATCTATCAAACCATGCCCGTGGAGATTGCTTGAGGCCATATAGAGATTTTCTCAACCTGCATACCTTTCCTGATGTTCTAGGAGTAGAGAAACCATGTGGGATCTCCATGTATACCTCCTCGTGTAAATCTCCATGTAAGAATGCATTCTTGACATCCAACTGATGCAACGGCCACCCGAAGTTAGTTGCACATGAGATTAGGATCCTCACTGTGTTCATTTTTGCCACCGGCGCAAATGTCTCATCATAGTCAATCCCATATGTTTGACTATATCCTCTCGCAACTAGTCTTGCCTTGTACCTTTCAATTTTCCCTTCTGGATTCTGTTTCACGGTGTAGATCCATTTACACCCAACAGCTTTCTTTCCTGCTGGAAGATGTACAAGTTTCCAAGTTTTATTCCTTTCGAGAGCATTTAACTCCTCTATCATGGCCTCGCGCCACTTCGGGTCTTGCTTTGCTACTTTCCAGTCTCTTGGGATCACCACAGATTGCAATGATGCGATGAAGGCCATATAGTTTGTTGATAGAGATGTATATGATACATAATTAGCTATGTCATGCTCCTCCTGGTACCAATTTTGAGGTTTTCTAGCTCCAGCTCGGGTTCCTTTTCTTAAGGCAATGGGCAGATCCAATGAGTCATCAGTGACACATGGCACACTCAGATGTGTCAACTTCATCGACCCTTGGAATTTGTTGTTGATGTTGCTCCCCCTGCAGCTGGATCTCACCATTTGTTTGACCCTGTTGTTGATGTTGCTCCCCCTGCAGCTGGATCTCACCATTTGTTTGACCTTGTTGTTGATGCGGTTGCCTCCTCGTATACACCCTTAAATTTTCTTCTTCATTTGGTTTTCTCCATCTCTCTTCACTCATAGGACATGGAATTGAATCAACCACAAATCTCGATGGTTCATTTTCCCTTGTCCTGAATGGTTCACTCTCCCCCTCTCGACTAGCATTACTTGTGCTAGGAGCGTCAAAGTCAAATAATGAGCTGAGGTCCGTCTTCTCTCCATAGAACGGCTCAGACTCTCTGAATGTCATATCCATGCTTACAAATGTTCTCCGTTCACTAGGACTCCAACACTTGTAGCCCTTTTTGTCCAGATGGGTATCCAATGAAGATGCACTTCACAACGCGTGGATCTAATTTTCCCACTGATGGTCTGTGGTCCCTAACAAAGCATGTACATCCAAATACCTTTGGGGGAACAATGAACTCATTTTTTCCATAGATCATTTCATACGGAGTCCTCATCCCAAGAACTCTTGATGGCATCCGATTGATTAGATAAGTAGCAGTCATAACTGCTTCACTCCATAAGAATTTAGGCACATTCATAGTAAACATAAGTGATCGAGCTACCTCTAGCAGATGTCGATTCTTCCTCTCAGCTACTCCGTTTTGTGGAGAAGTATCAGGGCACGAAGTTTGATGAATTACTCCCTTTTCTGAAAGAAAATTGCCAAATTCATGGTTTACATACTCTGTCCCATTATCAGTCCTGATAATTTGAACACCAATGTTGAAATGATTTTGGATATATGCATAGAAGTCCCTGAAACATGCAAACACCTCACTTTTTTGTTTCATGAAATATATCCAAGTCATCCGAGAGTAACAGTCAATGAAGGTGACAAAATACTTCATTCCACTAACAGAGACCACAAGAGACATCAGAGTGAATCAGTACAAAGGGCGATGTGCTCCGAAGTCCACGACTCACATATGATGTCCTTGTGTGTTTTCCATACTCACATGCATCACACACAAGCTTGTCTTTATCCACCTTCTTCATCTCTTCAGGAAATACCTTACTCATAGTATCAAAGGACATATGGCCCAATCGACAATGTTGGAGTATCACCCTTGCCTCATCATTACTTGCAACTGCCAAAGCGGTGCACAATGCTCCATCACTTTCGTGTCTATCTAAGTACCATAGTCCCTTATGTCTCACACCAATCCCAAGCCTCCTTCTGGTCTTCCTCTCCTCAATTATGCAATTGTATCGATCAACGATAATTCTACAATCAATATCATCTACCAAGGAGCTCATAGACACCAAACTCACCGGAAATGATGGAGCATATAAGACTGAAGACAATGTAATTGACGGAGTGCATTTCACCGTGCCGACACCTTTGACAGGTTGATAAGTTCCATCGGCTGTTTGGATGGTCTCTTTATGCATTGGTGGATGTGGAGCATATGATTCAAACTCACTCCACCTACCTGTGACATGTGTCGTTGCTCCTGAGTCTAGTATCCAATTTGAACGAGAAGTTTCATCTAATGTAGGAGCCTGATTTGAGATACCTTCTTTAATTTGTGCAAGATTAACAAAATTGCCAAGAACTGTTGTTTTCCCACTCTGATTGGCTCTTTTCGCACTCCTATTTGATTTTCTTAATGTCTCCAAATCTGTGGTCGAGAGTTCAAGCACCTCCCCTGATCCCTTGGCAGTCAAAATCAACGTGTCCTTGTCTTTGCCCTTGAACAGTTCAGCCAATTTGTTGAGCAATTGCTCAATATCTCGATTCTCTTCCATTCTTGGAGCACCGCTATGCCCTCTTGTTCTCCCTTTCTTACGTGTCTTGCTGCACTAGGCCCTCTTGTTCTCTCTTTCTTATGTGTTTTGCTACACGAACTCTGCTTCTCCTTAGCACGAACTCTAAACCACACCAGCTCTTTAGCTGCCTACCGCTGCTGAAGCCACCACCGCAACCGATTCAAGCAGCACGAGTCTGCACTTTCCACCAGCTCACCTTTTAGACTGCTTTGTGAGCCTCCAATCCACTCCTCCCTGCAAATGCTGCTAAACTATCTACAGCTGCTCTGGCTCCTTCTCCTCTCTTCCTTGCTGCAGTAGCAACTCTCCCTGCAACACCAAGTCAACCACGTACAAGAGTAGGGTTTACTTCTCTGCACCAAGCCACCAAGCTGCCGTTGGCTTCAATTGCGTCCTCCTCACTAATCCACTGTTGTTTCCAACTTGCTGCAGCGCCGCTAGTTTTCCTCGCGCACTGCTGGCCACCAGTCTAGCCTTTTCTTCTTCCTAGAGTCACCACTGAGCCTCACCTACAGCTTGCCCCCTGCTCCACCGCCGTGTCTCCTGCAGGGCACCTCCACACACGCGAGCTCTAGCACTTGGCGATTCACCGTCGGCCACCTCCAGGAACCAGCAGCACCTCCACCTTGTGCTCTGATACCATGTTGGCTTTGGGGAAAAATTCAGGATGGGCTGGTCTCTTAGACCTCCACACCCTCTTATATATATAGCTGAACTTTGGTACATCTTAACTAGTACACTGGAATACTCTAGAATCTTATAGGACACTAACTTAGACTCCAACATTCACTGGAATGTTCCAGGCACTCCTAGCACAACACTACTATACTAATACTCACTGGAATATTCTAGGCTCTCCTAGGACAGTCTCCAACATATACATTATTTCTCTAGTTTCAGTTGTTTTTAATGTAACTTTGATGTTATAGTGTGCAACCGCTGCAATTTTGGTATGACAAAATTGTAATAGTATTTGTCAATGCATGTAGTATGACAATGGGGGGCCGATCATTGACTTGGATGCAAATGTCGTCGGAATAATCACCGGTGATAGGAGTGGGTCTTTTATACCTTCTTCTGTTTTGCTCAAGTGCTTGGATTTGTGGAAGGAATTTGAGTACGGTTTCCCTTTCTGTTCTATGCAAGTGTCACTAATCTAATGCTTTCTTCCATGCTGTTTTTTCCTTGTTTTCAGGGGTTGAAGTTAACAGTATCATCTTAGCACCATATCTAGGCCCATGTGTCCTATATCCCTTGTATATGTTGATCTGGTTATGCAATAGGAGAGATGATGATTTGGTCATGTTTTCCACGAGACAAGGACAAAACTATACGATTTACCTTGTCAAATGATATAACCTAGAAAGTAACAGTGATTGCATTCACATTTCCCATGCATGACTGATAGATTTTCACAATATTCATGTAATCTGGAAATATGATATTGTTGAGTTTTTGAATTATGTTTGCATTTTAATTTTTTGTATTTTCACTCTCTTACCTCATGCAATTTAATCACGGCGAGTTATATTCAGATATTTTGGCAATGCGATTGTTGTCAACTTGTCATGCTTTTATGTATAATGACTATGTTTGAATAGATTACAATAGTTTTTTGGCAAAATGATCCATGCTGTGAATTTTACTGGGGAAAGGAGTGATGGTCACTTAATTATGCTATGCTTATTTTCAATGTTATTTTAATAGAAAATGTCCAAAAATTATATTCAGTGATAAATGTGTTCTCTTTTAACTGGGATGAGACATCTAAGGTTCGTAAGAAAAAAATTCATGTTAACTCGATTCGAAATATTTGGCCTACTACAGGCACATTTTCAACACGTTAGACATGATTTGGATTTCAACAAAAGTAGCTCATTAGGACCGGTTTATTGCTCCTGCATACCTAATTTGTCCAAATGTGCTGAATGCTTATTTCTTATGGTATAGGTGCATCCCTCGCCCCCAACCTGGATTGTTGTTTTCATGTATCAAGCTTTTAGATTTTGTTCAAGTGGAGAAAATATGGCTCAAGTACAAGATTGATGATGGTCTTATTGTTAACGAGGTATTATAATGTTAATGGTTTCTTATGTGTAGAGTGACTGTGTGATTTCCTGAAGGTGCTTCTCTTACCATGCGTATTATTGCCAATTGAACCTTAGGTACTAAAAGGATCACATGCGGATGAAATTGGAATCCGAAGAGGTGATATTATCGAAAGTTTTAATGGAGAGTGCATTTCCACTACGGTTCAGGTGGGTGTATTTATAAATTTGTTATGGGAAAAAAATGCATTGCACTCTCCTTTGAACTACTGACAAACAACACTTATGTCCTCTCAGCAAGAATCAAATATCTTAGAAGCTGTTTCTTTTTTCTGAGTGTGAAGTTTCTTTCATGCTACTTTTATCGAGTCCATGGTTTAACCGAAATCATGGTCACTCACCAGGAATATTTAATATTTTTAAGAGCGGACGCTATATGCATATAAAATGTTTCTTGCGTGGTAATATTAGATGTTTTGAAGTGCTGGTGCTTCTTCATCTACAAAAGACAAGGTTGTTAATTGTTGTATACATGTTTGTGTATCTTATATGCTACATTCTTTGTAGCTTGCATTACTTCAAGTTTCAACCTTGTTTTTTGTTTTTTCCAAAATCTTGCTGTTAGGTGTTGTTGATTACAGAAAATTAGCCCCGACACACTAAAAATTAAGATATGTAGGATTTGATGTACTTTATGCGCCCTGCTGCGGATATTTTAAAGCTACAGGAGAGGAAGAAAATCTAGCTTAGAAGGTTAGATCTAGAAGACCCAGGGACTGTATGGGTTTGAGTATACATATCATTGGCAAATAGCGTTTTCCAAAAGCCAAACGAGGGAGGGGTTAATGTTCTCAAAGATTCTGGTGTTGCATTGCAGATTAATATCTAAGAACTAAGATGGCACAATTTTGTTAGATAGTCTAACCTGCAATTCCTAACCATATCTGAAAAGTAATTCGTTGGTTACAGATTTTTAGTGTGCAAAATTGCATAAATTGCCATCCAGGTACCATGTGGGGTCTCAAGTCCTGTTTTCAACATCTTGCTGTTAGGTGCTTTTGCAGATTAATATCTAAGAACTAAGATGGCTCAGTTGTGTTAGATAGTCTACCTGCAATTCCTAACCATATCTGAAAAGTAATTCGTCGGTTACATATTTTTAGTGTGCAAAAATGCCACCCAGCCATGTGGTGCTCAAGTGTCAAGTCCTCAACTAGTCATATTGCTTTATGGTCCTCACTTGCGTAGTTATTTCTGCTATTATCAGCTGGAGAACTTGTTGCTGAGCCTATGCAAATCAGCTGGAAGAGGCCTTGATTCCAAAATTCATGTTTCAGTAAGTCTACTTGTATGTTTTAGTTGTGATTAGTTTACTTGATATGTCGAAGGGAATTATGAGTACTAAGGTAGTATATGTAATGCTGGCTTCGTAGGTCAGGGTGTTTCAGGTACGCAAGCGTCGCCGGAAGACAAGAGAGTTCACTGTAGGTGTATCTGAGAGTCTGGAAGTTATTGAAAGAGGTACAGTACACATCTCCATCCCTACTATTCTGAGCATTAGCTTAGATGCGTGCCCTACATTGTGTAGGAGTGCGTATGAAACATGCTTGCATGTGTACATATTTTCCTCAATTTGCATGGATATATGGAACATACACTTAGCCTGAACAGAGCTTTGTTTTTACAGTTTATAAACTTGTCACTCTTGAAGAAGGGACTTCTGCTACTGTGGAGTCAGACCTGACCAAGTGGCTCAGTTAATTGGCATTTTCTGTGTTAGATCGATGTGAACTATAGTAGTATGTGTTAGACCTGACCAAGCTACTTTTGTAATGGAAGGGGGGTCGTCTCAAGGAAGTACTCCCTCCGTTTCGAAATATAAGATGTTTTAGCTTTTGTAAAACAAATGTATCTAGATATCTTTGGTGTGTAGATTTGGAGTGAACTTACACATTAAAAGGAGGCTAAATACATTCGGTTCACAAAAGCTAAAACATCTTATATTATGGAACATTTCTTAATCAAACGAGCACAGCATCGCCGATCATTCTGCGGAGGACACGGTGCTGCATAGCGGAGGAGCCGTGCCTTCATCCACTGGCCTTGAAACTGATCTCTTGATCCCACCTATGACACATCTGATGTAAATTGCATGCGTTGATAGATCAAGTATGAATCGATGAGTTGTGTGTTTCCTTCTTTTATTTGGGCTGATAGATCAAGTATGAATCGATGAGTTGTGTGTTTCCTTCTTTTATTTGGGTATAAGCGTCCCTTAAACGTCTTACTACCGAGTTCATTGCTGTGTCTGCTCCCCCGTGGCCTCCCATTGCTACGTTCGATTTTACTAATTGTCAGTTCTCTGAAATTTTGGCTGCCTAATATTGTACACCCCTCTAATGAAAATTGCAGTATTTAGATAGGGGTGCAATCTTGGCCACCTAAAACTGTACGCCCCTTCCATGAAAGCTGCAGCATTTAGATGAACATGTAAATGCATTCTTATCCCAATCATATTTTTTGATTGCCTTAGCATCTAAATAACGAACCTAGATAAAATATCCCACCAAAATAATTTTGGAGGCAGTTTTCTGATAGTGCATATATTAGGTTTGGTTCATCTAAGCAGTAGACATGGTGACTTAAAAAAATGAGTAGTACTACGTCTCTATAGTGTTCATGTGGAACTTATAAGACCTTTTCCAAAACCCTTGAAATTACAAGATCGAACAAAATTAGAGCATCTCTAATGTATGATGTAAAATAGGGCAGACCAAAAAAGTTATAGGGCACCACTTTTAGACATATAGGGTACAAAAACAGTTTTTGCTTTTCTCGATGATGTATTTTAGGACATGTCTGCCACAGCGGATCCCCTAAAATAGGGCACTAAACTAAAATCCGACGATTCTAAGCGGGGGAGACATATATAATGGTCGCGTAGGCAGAGCTCGATTTTGGCTGACGGAGGTCGCCGTAGACGGATCTCTCAATCTCTATTTAAATATATGAAAGTTGACATACAAAAGCTAACTCGTTTGTCAAAAAAGATTTGCACATGCAAGAACAGATCTAGCAAGTGGCCGCGTAGGTGGAAGAAATGTCCCATATGCTGCACACACGAATAAGCAAATGGAAAAAAATGAAAGAAATTGGTTGGCAGTGTAGACTGGTTGGTGGCGGGGCTCTCCTTGTACGCGCGCCTCGCCACCCGCTCCTTCTCCTAACCAGGGCCTCCGATGGCAACGCGGCTCGCGTGACCTAAATATACAACATGAGGGGGCATTTTTTAGGGTGTGACCAAATTTTTTTTGAGAGGAAGAGGGTTTACATCATCCATTGAAAATGGTTTTTTGCCCTCTTATAACCTAAAAAGTAGTTTGAGTTGTTTTACATCATCCATTAGAAATGCTCTTAATTCTGAAGGAGTTTTAGAACGATATCATCCACATGGCAAAACCACATCGCAATGCGCTAGATGAGCAAATTTAATCCCCCAAACCGGTCCGGAATGTTATCTAAAAATATTTTGGAAAAAATAGTAAATTAATTTTCCTTTTTTTAGTGGATTTAAATTACATTTTCCAATAAGGGTTGGCCGGTCGGCCCAGTACAGACTACAGAGGATGAGAAGAGGGGCTCTGGGAGATGACCCTTCTTTGGGCCGTCCGAGAGAACAACAGTCCTGTGCTGTCTACAAGCCTGACCTGGACTTAGCCCAATAGAGCCCACCAAGCTCCCGTACTTCCCCGCACGCTGCCCCGCTTCGTCTCGCACTGTCGCACCCGTGCACCACCACCACCACAAAGGGGAACGAGCGCCGCCGACCACGCACGCCTCCCCCGCCGGTGCACCAGCGCCGCCCCCGAAGTCCCACCGCATCCGCCGGCCCCCCTCCCCTGCTCTTCCACTTCGCTGGAATGGCGTCAAGCGGTGACGCGGCGGGAGTTGTCGGTAAGCCCTAGCTCGCTCCCCGTACCGCTCCTGCTACCTCCCCCTCCCCGCCAGCCACCACGCCCCAAATCTATCCGTGTGTGATGGATACGAAGCTCCAGTCCGCCCAGTCAGTCGCGGATTTGTTCGCCCGTGCCGTGGATCCGTTTCCCATCCACCCAGCCATGCTCGGATCGAGTCTTCTCGAGCTCACGCGCGCGTGGGGAAGAGATATTCCCGTGCTAAGTACATCTGTTACGGTGCTAACAGAAGTTTCTCAATTTTAGCAACACCAAAAAAAAAAAAAAATACTCGGGTTCAGTTTAGTTCATTCAATTCCGGGGACTCAGCTTTGGTCGTCGCCTTCATACTGCTTAGTAATTAGTGTTTAGGAAAATTGACAAGCTGCCATATGTTACCGCCCGCCTTCCTGGGGATGTCTGCGCAGCGCTTTGGCACATAAGGCAATAGCTAATGTTCTGATGGCGAGAAAATCATGGGAAGTGACCTTTTACTGTCCGGGGCAGTCCATAGCTGTTGGTAATCTTTATGATGGAGTAGGGAGCGTAGGATTTCATTTATACAAAAGATTGGATGAATCTAATGGATTTTCCATATTTTAGTAGAATGCATTAGATGGATTAGCGTTGTGCATAGTGGTGGTAAAATCATAGTAGCCAGGAACGTGATCGAAGCTGTGTTCCACGACCCGGGGTCAATCGACCCGATTGAGGGTCCGGAACGAGATGGGGTCGACGGGAGTCGACGCCCGGGACGCGACCCAGAACAACCTCGTGCGATCCTGGGAGATTAGAAGGAGAGGAGGCAGGATGGAGATCAATATGTGTCCTGTAGGGTTAACATTGGGCTGGGTTATTAAGGCCACTGTTTTATTTACTTTTGACATGCTAGAATATCTTAAAAGCTATACATACGATCCTTGTTCGAAGAGGCAGCGTACCATGTACGATGACCCCGTTCCTCGACCCGGACGACCTGGCTTTCTGGCAACTATGGGTAAAATAGGAGACTTGGCAGCTCTTCATTTACCCTGAAGCAGTGCTAGAATTGAATACTTGAGGTTTATGTATTCCTCATGAATTCTTGTTTGTTGTCACGACATAAAATATTTTACTGGCAGCTGGTTGCTTTCGTTCTGGAAAATTCATTATGCAAGTCTGCAAGGTGTAGATGACTGGGTGATTTCACCCAAAAAATGGGAAATAATAGTACTCCCTCCGACCCAAATTAGTTGACTTGGTTTTGGCTAGATTCGGAGGTATCTAGCACTAAAACAAGTCTAGATACGTTCGAATTTAGACAAATCTAAGTCAACTAATTTGGATCGGAGGGAGTACCTTTATAGTAATATTGGTATCCATTAATCCTTGGAATAGAAGACACTTTCATATTAATCTTTATTGCTTCCACACGAAATTTCCACTATTGTGTAGAGCTTGTGATGAGACACACTTTTTCCATGTACATGAATAGAACGCTTTTCTGTGATTGTTTAGCTATACAAGTGTGAGTAATCTTCTGATGTTGTACGCAGCCAAGCGGGATTGTACACTAGAATATTAGGCACAAATTTGCTAGAATCCAAGATATCTGAGAATTGTTGTCATTCAGGACTGCGATAATCTACTCTATGCAGTATGGTGCAAACGTCCCTTTGTTATGTACTGGCTCCTAATATATTATTGGAACAACTTGTGTTAGGAACTCAGCAAGTAAAATTAGAATTGGCAGTAAGCTGCCTACTGTAAGAACAGCCACCTGGTTTTGTGCATCTGGGTCAAATTTGTTTGATGATATTTATGCAGCTGTCCTAAGATCAGATTTGATTTGAATCCCTATGCTGAAGCTATTAATGCTGTTGGTAACAAACTATTGATGTTCACTGGCATAAAAATATTTCTGTAGTGCCGAGGAACTTCAGACTGCTGGAAGAGCTTGAGAGAGGAGAGAAGGGCATCGGGGATGGAACAGTTAGTTACGGAATGGATGATGCAGATGACATTTACATGCGCTCTTGGACAGGAACAATAATTGGTCCCCAC
Organism: Avena sativa; assembly: GCA_916181665.1. NCBI lineage: Eukaryota > Viridiplantae > Streptophyta > Magnoliopsida > Poales > Poaceae > Avena > Avena sativa. The sequence goes on along the minus strand of OV702292.1, from coordinate 531,536,136 downwards.
AATGTGAGATATTTCCACTTGCTTACTCTTGTTTGTTCAAATATGATTGTTGCTTTTCTGAGTTTGTGCTTTTCTGTTGACGTATATTTGGCTTTGTAGACTGTCCATGAGGGCCGGATTTATCAATTGAAGCTTTTCTGTGACAAGGACTATCCAGACAGGCCACCAACTGTTAGATTTCACTCAAGAATCAATATGACCTGTGTAAATCCTGAGACTGGATTGGTATGTCACTGCGCCGTGATGCTGAACATTTTATATCACTTGCTCTCCTTGCATTTCAAACTTAATTTGGATTAAATGCAGGTTGACCAGAGGAAGTTTAACCTGTTATCCAACTGGCGCCGTGAGTACACAATGGAGAACATATTGATACAGCTTAAGAAAGAAATGGCGACATCACACAACCGGAAATTAGTGCAGCCTCCAGAGGGAACATTCTACTGAAAGCGCCAGTCTCACCTATCATCCAAGAACTTTCGTGGTTCCCAATTTAGATATTGCATAAGATCAAACTTTAATCCAACATTTAGTGCAAACGATTGTACTTGAGACTTTGCCAGTGTCCTTTGCATGGTTTGCGTGTGTCGTGTCTCGCTTTCTTCGATAGTAGTAGCCACTAAGGCATTATCTCCTGGGTAAACCTGTGTTGTAATGATGCCCTTCAGCTTCAGCTATGTTTCTTAAAAGTACAAGTACGTATTTATGTTGCTTCGCTTTGCAAGTGTTATGTTGTTTGGTTACTCTGTCTGTAAAACCTGATCTTGCATGTGAAACCTTGTTGCGTGTGATGTAGAGAGGAGTACCTAATGTGCTAGATAAGTACTTGCATATATAGTCATAGATTAACTTTTTTAAGTTTTACTGAGTTTATAGACATGGAACATCTGCAGTACTTCCTCCGTCCTCAAAAGAATGTTGCAAATTTGTCTAAATTCAGATGTACCTATATACTAAATAATGTGTTTGAATTTAGCTAAATCTCCAACATCTTTTTTTAGGGCAGGGAGTACCAAATCAAATTAATGTATATCATAAAATATATTTTCATTGCAAATACAGTTTTGTTATTTTATTGTATATATTTAGTCGAACTTTAAAAGCTGCTACTCCCTCCCTTCCAAATTATAAGATGTTCTAGTCTTTTTATGAAATGCATGCATCTAAACATTTTTTAGTGTGTAGTTTAGGAGCAAAATGAATAAAGTTATACACTAAAAGACTGTTTTAGAAATGGTTAAAGCATCTTATACTCCCTCTATCCCAAATTAAGTGACCCCACTTTGTCTAGATATATTTTAGGTGTAAGGATGACAATTTTACCTACGGGTAAGAGTACCCGTGGATACCATATCCTTATGGGTATGGTATGGTCACACTTTTATACCCATGCGTAATACATATATCTTGATAAGTCACGGGTACGGATATAAGCTTGGACCCGTGGGTATACCCATATTCTACTCGTTTAAACTGACATGTACTCCCTCCGTTTTAAAATATAAGGTGTTTTTTTAAAACAAAACACCTTGTATTTTGAAACGGAGGGAGTAAAATGTACCTAGACTCAACCTATGCAGCCGAGTAACTTAGGGAGACTCAACCTATGCGGCCGAGCAACTTAGGGACGAGTATGAGATTGTGACATCAACTTCGATAATTTTTATGTACTCGTCTACCTTATTGAGTAGAGATAGTTATGAACGTAAAATTGTGAATAACTTGTGTACTATTGAATCTACCCACCGGGTACCCAATGACTACAGGTACCTATTGGGTATGGGCATGGGTAAAGATTTATACCCATAGGCACGAGTATGGCTAAAATTTTCTACCTGTTGACTACACAAGTATGAGTATGGTATTGATACCTGCCCATACCCTGCCCATTGACATCCTTATTTATGTATAGATACATGTCTATCTAGCCTAATTGAAGTCATTTAACTTGAGACAGAGGGAATATTTTATAATGGATGGAGCACTTAATCCAAGCTTACGGAGTTCTACAACTATATAGAAGAAAATACCAACTTCTAAAGTACATGAATAGATATATTTTAATAAGGATATTTTTTTAAAACAAATTTTTTTATTATTTTTTAAAAATAATACGCAATTTTTGAGAAATTGCAAAAATAATACGAACTCGGTGTTGGCCAAGCAGGGAGACGCGGGACGAGAGGAAAAGTTTCACCGGATGGCAAAATATACCTCTAACGTATGTCGTTTCCAGTTCAGTAAGAGTTCTCTTAACGCCCTTGTGGTTAGTAGATTCCCGCGGATGGTAGGTCATGTGTGCCACTTACCGCTTCATCCCAATGTTTTTATTATTAGACCGTATATTTTCGTACAATCTTACTATAAACCGTACTTTTTCGTACAATTGTTTTATCACATTTGTATGTGGATTTTGAACTATCGCTGTAATCATTTTCGGTGTGTGCTTCGTTCCTGTTTCCTATATGCTTCCATGTATTATGACTGCATGTGTTTTTACTTGATGCTTCAGCACCAAAAAAACATAAAGAAATAATTCTTCTTTAAGTATACTAGTGCTTCCAGGTTGTATTAATATTGATCCATACTGTAACTTGCTACTAGATGATTTTTGATGCGGAGATGCAACTATGATGTCTATTCTTGCTCCTTATAATTTAAGGCTAAACTTAACTCTGGTTTCGTGATTAACTCTGGAATCACCTCAAGACATGTTCTTACAACTAAGAACCTATTTTTTTAACCAGAAACTTGGGTCACATTACATCGAGCATACAACATAGTTTATATGGAAGAACCCATGACTGAGGCATAGTAGTGTAACACATCTCTCTTATTCCTTTTAACCCGTTGTTGTAATACTAATATTAACTCAATGGTTCATCTAGATATTCAAGTAGGAACCTCTTTCTTACCTTGTTCCATTCTGAACTTTTTCATAATCTTATCTAGGATATTCTGAACTCATTCAGAATTAAACCCAAAAAGCATTTCGACTCTAATGTTTATTAAACGTATCAATCTATTCGGATAGATTTCAATGTTTAATACTTCGTTCAACTTCATCCGTAGGATATTTACTAACTTAAATATTATTAATACCAATTGCATCATTCATTATATGTCACATACATATTTACGAATGTTGTCACGCTCCTACTCAAATATGGCATCCATATATGAGATCCAGAGATTTCATTTAGCTCCCACTCAAAATATACCACTTACATATTAAGATTTAGCCAAGCTACTTAGTTCCCACTCAAATTCAAGTCCGCTCAATAATCTTGGACATTCCAAAATTCTTTGATCATCATCAAATTGAGAATTCCATCATCCATAGGGGTTTGACAAGATCTACTTTGTTGTAACAATTATAACCATTTCTTCAATCTTGCATTGAAGAACATGCAGTTTTGACAAACTATACCACCAATTATCAAATTGGAGTAATTGCCAGTGTAAAGCCAATAAACTCAAGCATCGCTGCACTTTGTAGTCAATCCCTTGAATTTGTCCAAACATACTTTATGACAAATCAAGCTTTTAAGTCATTCTTTAAGTTTCATTGCTTCCTTATGACTTTGTAGACATTTGGAAAGATTAAGCAAACATATTTACTTAATAAGAGCAAGTAACATATTACTTAATAATCTTAAATATAACTTAATATAGGATTTTATGACTCCTAGTCATTTGTCACATTTAGGTCCATCACGCTTCTTCGTAGTTCGTAGGTATGTCATGTTTCATCAACATGACAAGTGAATGAATAATATAATTCTGCAAACTTGCAGAATGTATTATTGAATCCTACTTTCTTTGGTAAAAATATTTGCTAAAACTTTATGATCATTATCATTAGTTTATCCTCATGTATAGTAGCCCCTTGGAGCGAGTTCCGCTGCGCTACTCTATATTTTGGATGCAAGGTCAAATACCTTGTTTATGCTTTTACTTTCTTCCACCCGTATCTTCATCAAGAAACTGCTTCTTGGGAGAACACAATTCTTATGACAACAACAGGTTAGTCCTTTGTGGAAGATGTATTCATAGTTTCCTATGAATACTCTACAAATATTTGTATCATTCACCACGACTTCGAACTATTGAAATCTCCAGAAACCCGAACATGCCATAACTCTTATGGTGTTGTTTCCACGAATCTTTCAGATGTCACTTATATTTCAAATGAGTGATTGCTTATTTGATTTCTAACTCTAAGTGATAACTATAGCCCTGATAAGAGGTAATATTAGACCATATATATCCAATACAATATGATTATGATATTCATACAAGTCAATACACTTTGAAATTGTCCAATTGTCATAATTTGTGAAACATCTTTCACAAGTCCTTTTATGCTAAAACTTAACTTAAATACTTAGTCATGTCGATCAAATCATAGAGACTTTAATATCCTCCTTCATTCTGAAATCATTTGAAATATTCAAATAGTTTCAAACTTGTGTTTCATTAAGTAAATACACACATTTACTTAAAATCACCATGAAGTTTATAAAATAATGAATTCCACTATTTTGTTGAAAATACAATACATAATATGTATAAAATTCAACAATTATTCGCATATCACCGTTTTACCGGAATGCAGAGTTTTAGTCATTCTGCCCAACGAGGCATGGTTTTGCAAAGTCACTAGATCAAATATCTAAGACCCCGATTTTCATTAACATGAAAAACATGCAATAACCACAATGACTTAAATAATAGTGTTATTCAATATTTAAACTTGGATATCTTTTAGCAATTCTTAAGCAGACAATCATGTTTTCACAAAACTGGACAAGTATCAAATACTTTATAAACTGCAATGAGTTTTGCAAGAATTGCATTTACAATTTGTATATCTAACATGAATGACTCCCACTATGATCAAGCCCTTTTTAGAGTTCTTAACTCTATCATGAACTTGTGAAAGGTGAACTATTCATCTTTCATTATATAGCCCCTGATGACATCTTTGTGACTGGGAAGAAGTGAGTGCGACGCCCCATTTGCCACAGAGTTGTCGGTAGTTCACATCATATGTGTGGCATTCATGACACTAATGCAAGATAGCTAAGTTATTCTCCAAGATCTGTTTTCTTCCACCTTGGAAAGAAACTCATCCAACGGCTCATAAATTTATGTGCCTGATTTGCGTGAAAACATAATCATCGTCAAGCCTAGCATCGATCGAATGGAGCATGGCTTATCAGACGATAATGGAGAAAACAGAAAATATCATGAATGGAGTAGAGTCCATTGGATGACATTTGCGGAGTCATTAGAATATCTCCTAATGGTTTTGTATCAAGAAGAGAAGATCATCTATCACGAGGATATCCCTCAGTCGTGGGTATTAATCTACGAAGTTGGACCCTTTTGTAAAGTTTCACAACTGCAAGAAAATTCCCATGGTCGCAAAGGACCTAAATGGGATAGACCAAGACCTACTAAGATATTTGCAAAAGCATATAGATGAAGTTCATAATACGAGTTCAATTCTATAATTGAGATCCTGATACCTTCGATCCGGATTTACAGATGTAGTATAGTAGCTTTTTCCTTAGTAGACCTAGGTTTAATCGAATCCTTGGGAAACAATGCTAAAAGGAAAATAACAATGCATGTCTACAAGACTTGTTTCTTTGTTTTACCTTCGTTCACTGGAACTTTCTAGTTTACTTTATAACATGAGTTGTATCAATGGATGAAGATATGCCAGGGTTGAAGATTTACCTGCAGCTACTGAAATGGATCGTATGGGCACCTAGAGGGGGGGGGGGTGAATATGTGCTACACCAATTTTTAATTCTTTTTCAATTTTAGGCTTAGCACAAAGGTAAATTTTCTAGATAAACTAATGTGTGGAATTTCCCTATATGCAAACCTATCTACTAGCGAGTAAGGAGCGAGTGGAAGAGGAACGAGTGAACTGAAGTGAAGCACGCGGAGACACAGGATTTGTTTGACCGCAGTTCCTTCCTTGTTAAGGGAAGTACGTCTGCGTTGGAGGGGTGGGCGGTACTAAGACCACCATGCCACAAAAGGCCTCACCCTGTTCTCCGATGGATCTCGCCACAACAGGCCTGATCCACCTTCCACTATAGGTACCCTTCGAGGCGGGCACTGGCGCCTTTACACAACTAGCGGGGCAACAACTCCACAACAACTTGGAGGCTCCCAAAGTGACAACAAGCTGCCACAAGAACAAAGTTGTCAAATACAATAACACGATCTAGGTATTAACGAGAATACTAGATCAGGGATTTCTCCAAGTGAATGGAGAGGAGTTGGAGCGCTTGATTCTTGATGTTGATGATGAACTTCTCCTCCTTCAATTCCACCAAAGATCAAGACCTTAGGGTGGTTGAAGTGGGAGATCGAGATTTAGAGCTCTTGCACAGAGTCTGGTCAAATTCGAATGAATCAAGAGTTCTGGACGTTGGGGAAGAAGGGGTACTTATACCCCCTTCCAAAAACCAGCCGTTGCACACTTTGGGGGCCGGATTATCCGGTCTGAGGAAACTCCGCCCCAGACTCGGAATATCCGGCAGAAAAACCGCCCCCTATCAGAGCGTCGCGCCGAGCTTGCCCTTGATCAACTTCTGGAGGCCGGATTATCCGGCCCTATGCGAAGGCCAGATTATCCGGCCTGGGGAAGAAAAACGCCCCAATTCGGATTTTCCGGTAGAAAATCCGACTGGATACCGAGCGACGCGCCTTGGCTCCTTTTGCTCGAAAACTGGGGCCGGATTATCCGGCCCTTGCGAAACCCGGATTATCTGGCCTGGGGAGGAAAAACCGCCCCAGTTCGGATTTTTCGGGAGAAAATCCGACTGGACACAGAGTGACGCGCCTTGGCTTCCTTGAGAGATGAGGTAGGCCGGATTATCCGGCTCTTGGAGGGGCGGATTATCCGGCCCCCCTCAAAACTTCCTGCACACTTAGCACACATGAAAAGTCTCCATAGTATTGTTATCTAACACGCAAAACATAGGGAAACATGAAATGTTCTTTCAATCTCCCCCTTTTTGGTGTTAGATGACAATACCAGGATTTGCAGGAGAAAGACACAAGACACACAGAGATAACTATGAAAGGGACTCCCCCGCAATGTGTGCATAAAAGAGTTTTACATTGGAATACAAACGCACACAAATAGGTGAATCTATTCCATAGACAAACGGGCAAAAACACTTACCACCGAAGTAGAGAATAGGCATCCTTGACATAAATCACAATTATTATTGGATAACCATTATGAGCGCGCGCCTTCCGTGATAAACCTCCAGCAATAGGATATGAATAGATATAGCCATGAGCATAATCCATGATATGAAGTCCATAGGTATCATCCAGACAACCACATAAAGTCTCAACCACAAATCACAAACCACGAATATAAAAGTTCAACGCTAAATGGGCATAAACAAGAAATAACGAATAAAAAGTGCAAGTGCTTATGCACGACCCATGCAAATCCACTGACAACCTAATAGAACTACTTCTCCCCCTTTGGCATCGAGACACCAAAAAGGGAGAAGAGCGATGCTATCGAAGCCACCTTGTTGGAGTGTATGGTGTGACACCGCGAAGATATATCTTGGGTTCATGACCAATACTCATCAATAAGCTCACATATCACAACATGATATTAAGATAAATGATATACTTGCTATTGGCATTATGGGGGGAGGGTTAGCCCAATAAGTTAGGACCACACTCTCCCTATATCCATGCCCACACCTAGACCAAACAAGGATTGAGACGTATGAGTGAGTGCATGGGTAATCAAGACAAACTCCCGAAATCAATGATATTTAGCTCATTCCTCAAATAGCAGAATCTTGCTTCATCAAGTGGCTTTGTAAAGATATCCGCCAGTTGGTTCTTCGTGCTCACAAAAGATAGATCAATATCGCCTCGAGCAACATGGTCACGAATAAAATGATTCCGAATCTCAATATGCTTCGTACTTGTGTGTTGAAATGGATTGTACGCAATTTTGATAGCACATTCATTATCACATAAAAGAGGCACTCTATCACAATTGACACCGTATTCCTTTAAAGTTTGCCTCATCCACAATAATTGAGTACAAGCGCTGGCCGCAGCAACATATTCAGCTTCTGTGGTGGAGAGAGATATACAATTCTGCTTTTTGGAGGACCAACATACAAGAGATCTTCCCAAGAATTGACAAGCTCCAGAAGTTGACTTCCGATCATCCTTATCACCAGCCCAATCTGAGTCAGTATAACCACATAAAGAGAAATTGGAGCCCTTGGGATACCAGAGACCAAAGTTGGGGGGATGAACTAAATATCGAAAGATCCTCTTGACCGCCACTAAGTGGATTTCTTTAGGAGCTGCTTGATACCTTGCACACACTCCCACACTCAACACAATATCGGGTCTAGATGCGCAGTGGTAAAGAAGAGAGCCGATCATGGACCGGTATACCTTTTGGTCCACATCTTTACCATGAGGGTTGAGTTCGAGATGACACTTTGTTTGCATCGGAGTAGTGACACCATTTAGATCCGTCATCTTGAATCTCTTGAGCATGTCTTGGATGTACTTTGCTTGATTAATAAAGGTTCCTTCTCTTAGTTGCTTGATCTCGAATCCAAGAAAGAACCGTAATTCCCCCATCATAGACATCTCAAACCTGCCAGTCATAAGCTTTGAAAATTCATCGTTAAAAGCTTTGTTAGTAGAACCAAAAATGATATCATCTACATATAGTTGGCATACGAAGAGCTCCCCCTTAACCTTCTTAGTAAAAAGAGTGGGGTCGATTTGCCCAACTTCGTAGCCACGATCTAACAAAAGCTCTTTAAGGTGCTCATACCACGCACGTGGGGCTTGTTTAAGGCCATAGAGTGCCTTATCGAGTTTGTAGACATGGTTCGGGAAGTTAGGATCCTCAAACCCCGGGGGTTACTTTACGTATACCAACTCATGTAGAGGACTGTTAAGGAAGGCACTCTTGACGTCCATTTGCTGTAACTTAAAATTGTTATGAGAAGCATAAGCAAGTAGGATACGGATGGACTCAAGGCGAGCCACAGGAGCATAATTCTCGCCAAAGTCGATGCCCTCAACTTGTGAGTAACCTTGTGCCACAAGTCTTGCCTTGTTCCTCACAACAATGCCATTCTCATCCTGCTTGTTCTTGAAAATCCACTTGGTGCCGATAACATTGCGGCACTCTTTGGGTTTCTCCACTAGTTTCCAGACTTTGTCGCGCTCGAAATTATTCAATTCTTCATGCATAGCAATAACCCAGTCTGGGTCTTCAAGAGCTTCAAAGACCTTCTCAGGTTCCACCATGGAGATATGAGCTTGATGCTCACCAAAACTGGCCAATTCTCTTCTAGTAGACACCCTTCGTCGAAGATCACCAAGAACCTTGTCGAGAGTGTGACCCCTCAACTCAAGGTTATGATCATCCCGAGCCTTGCGACGAAGTTCAATAAGTTTATTGTCTCTTGGTGGAGGAGATTCATCACTTGAGTCTTCATTGGAGGCATTTTCTCCGCCTTGATCAGTAGCTAGAACATCAGTAGTAGGTGGTGGAGATGCATGCCCTTGAGGTGAGTCCGTAGCCATAACAGGCGGCTGCAGAACTGGAGAGTCAGGGCCGGATAATCCGGCCGATGAAGTGGCCGGATAATCCGGCCTGGGAGGACTTGCAGCAGCATCATCAGGAAGTCTAGGACTAGCTTGACCTGGCGAGGAGCCGGATAATCCGGGTCCAACCAGAAAATCCGGCCTGGAGCTTGTGTTGATATCTTCACCACCAGGAGCTGCATGGACAGTTGAAATGGGGTGGCCGGATAATCCGGTATCCACCGGAAAATCCGGCCTGGAGCTTTCTGGAGCATCTTGACCTTCAGCAGTTGATGGAGATGGTGTAGAAGTTGCCCCCGTGGTTGGAGCATGTTGCATATGTGTAGATGATGGCTCTATATGAGTAGAGCATTGTCCTTCCCGGTCCGCCACAAGGGGTTCCTCAATGGGGAGGAAGAATCTCACGCCCATTCTTCTTATGGAATCTTGGGGTATTTCAACATCTGCATCACAAACACCAACTTGCTCCGCACGGGAACCGTCATTTTCCTCGAACACCACACTACAAGATTCTACAATAGTTCCAGAGAGCTTATTGTAGACTCTATAAGTGTGGGATTCGGCACCATAACCAACAAAAATACCTTCTAGAGCCTTAGATTCAAACTTAGATAAATGAACTCCTTTAATAAGAAAGAAACACTTACACCCGAATACCCGAAAGTATGAGATGTTTGGCTTATTACCGGTAAGTATTTCATACGGAGTCTTGTCCAAAATCTTGCGGAGGTATAACCGGTTGGATGAATGACAAGCAGTAGAGATTGCTTCAGCCCAGAAGTTATATGGAGATTTGAATTCGGCCAACATTGATCTTGCCATGTCCATTAGAGTCCGATTCTTCCTCTCGGCTACACCATTTTGTTGAGGGGTGTACGCAGCAGAATATTGATGTATTATCCCCTCTTCACTTAGGAACTCATTTAAGGTGTAGTTCTTGAACTCCGAGCCCTTATCACTCCTTATAGCCAGAATGGGGACGTTGTGTTGACGTTGAACCTCGTTGGCGAAGTCGATGACAGTTTGTTGAGTTTCACTCTTCAATTTGAAGAAATAAACCCAAGTGTATCTGGAGTAATCATCAACAATCACTAGACAATACTTCTTCCCACCGAGTCTTGCATGAGATGGAGGTCCGAAGAGGTCCACATGAAGGAGCTCCAAGATCCTTTTTGAAGAGATAATGGTTTTCCTTCGATGAGGTGAATCATGCATTTTCCCTTCAACACACGCCCTGCAAACACGATCTTTGGCAAAAGAGACATTTTCTTTTAGTCCAAGAATGTGGCCACCCTTGTGGAGACTTTGCAAAGTTCTCATATTGACGTGGGCTAGTCGGCGATGCCATAGCCAACCCGCGTCAGCCTTTCCGAAAAGACACATCGGACCTGTAATGGTTTTCCCCGAAAAGTCTACCACGTACAGGTCGTTTTCGACATATCCCACGAAAGCGACTTTTAGAGACTTGCTCCACAAGAGTACCACCAAATCAGCATCAAAGTAAACTGCAAAGCCCATCTTACCAAGGGCACGAACAGAAAGTAAGTTATACCCGAGGGTCTCAACTAGCATGACGTCCACGAGAGAGATATCGTGAGCCACCACAACTTTGCCGAGACCCAATACCTCAGATTTTGACTTGTCACCATAGGAGACAGTAATGTGATCAAGGTTCGGCCGCATCTCTGTGATGATCTCCTTGCTTCCGGTCATATGACTCGTACAACCGCTATCGAGTACCCATTTAGAACCACCGGAAGCATAGCCCTGCAAGAAAATTACTTCTTGGTTTTAGGTACCCATTTTTCAATGGGTCCTCTCATGTTAGTAACAAGGGTCTTGGGAAACCAAATAGACCAAGGAATGTAACAATCATAAGGCCCTACACAACTAGCATAAACATCACCATAAGAATCACAATATAGTTCGAAGTTAGGATTGTTGATCCCTGCAAAACCATCATAATTAGTCTTGTCATTGGTAATGTTGCTAGTCTTCGATTGAGCAGTCTTGTTCTTCTTCTTCTTGTTGTTGTTTTTGCTCTTTATCTTGGGTATGTAACCAAGACCTTTACTATTGTTTGTCCTTTGCCTGCTCAGTATCTCATCAATGACCCCTTTACCTTTGTGTTGAGAACTCCTTGCAAGATCTTCTTTTCCAAAGGATGAAGATGAGGTACTTGGTACATTATACCGTTTCAATTGAGTTTGGAGCTGGTCATGAGACTCATTTAGAGTAGAATGATCACTCTTCAATGCCTTGTGAGCACTTTCAAGATCATCAAACTTCTCCAAAAGTCTAGCATGAACAACCCCAAAATCAATCTTTTCTTTCTTTAGTTTCTTTACCTTGGTAAGGGAATGGTCACGTTCTTTAATGAAATGAGCTACTGCTTCTTCTTGTGACTCCTCTAGGGATTCGAGTCTTTCTTCCAAAGAAACTCGAGTTTCCTCTTCCTCTTCCAAGGCATTCTTCAAAGAGGCTATCTCCAAAGCATCTTCTCTTTCAATTCTGCCCTTTTCTTCAAGGAGATCTTCGGCTCGAGCAAGTTGACTCATAAGAGTATCAAAATGGAGTTTGTGCTCACCTTGTAGGTTAGTGAAAAAAGTATCCAAGGCAATAACTTCTTCTTTCATTTCAAGACTGTTATGATCATCCATATCCAAAATTATGTTAGTCTTAGAAAATGAGGAGTTAGAAGTCGATACCTCGGATCCTCTTGCCATTAGGCAAGTGGCGTTGTTGTTGATGGCGTTCTTGTTCGGCGAGTCGAAGAGAGAGGAGGGAGTCGATGTGGTGGCTATAGCAGCCACTTCACGGGAACTATCATCATCCTCTTCATCTTCACTTGCGGAGGAGTATTCCTCTTGAGCTACAAGGACCATCTTGGGTTGCTTCTTGAAAGGACCATTCTTCTTAGAAAATGGCTTCTTCTTAGGAACTTTGGATTTCTCTTTGAGAATGAGCCTGCCACCATTGTCTTCTCTATTTTCATAAGGACACTCGCTACAAAGTGCAGTCTATCTCCACAGTTGAAGCAAGTTCTCAATCTTGGGCCACTTTCTCTTCTTCCATTTGACCCGTTATTGCGCTCAAGTTTAGACTTGGCTTTGGCAGGGTCCTTCCAAAAGTTCCTTGCATAGAATGCCATGTACTCACCATGAGCACGTTTGACCTCATCGGGGCCGTCCATGGATATCCTCTCAAATGCTCCTTCATCATCCTCTTGCTCAACAACATTGGCTTTGAGAGCCACATTGACACCCTTTTGCATTCCAATGGCCCGAGCACGAGCATCTTCAGCATTCTTTGCCGCCACTTTGAATGACGCCATTTCTTGCATGAATTCATTGGATGTCATTTGATGATAGTTGTGTCTACCTTGCAAGCTCTTCAAATCCGTTGGTTCGAAAGGCATTAAGGCACTCACATACTTCTTTTTTATCCATGCATCATCAATGTGAGTGGCCCCATGCTTTCGAAATGTTGTTGCGATGCCCTTGAGTCTTCTATACATGTCCTCATGGTTTTCACCATCCAACATGTAGAATCCCTCAGCTTCGTTACTAAGGGCATCATACCGGTTTCTTCTCATGCTTTCATTTCCAACAAAAAGGTCCGTAAGAGCATCCCACGCCTCTTTAGCCGTGTTGATATGTTCAATGTGTGGCATGTCCTTGGGACCCACACCCAGCTGTATCATGTGGAGAGCAGTGGCATTCAACTGGCTATCCACAACTTCCCTTCTTGTTAGATTGGTTTGATCTCCAACATGAAGACCTTCTTCAATGATCCTCCACAATTCAATAGAGGAGCTGCAAACATGAGATTTCATTAGAAATTGCCATTGGTTAAAAGAAGATGCAGTGAGCTTGGGTGGATCACCCCTATTGTTTATATGAGGATGAGGAATAGGTGGGTCGGGGGAATATACGTGGCGAACCTCACTATATTCCTCCTTGCCAATTCCCTTTTTAGAGGTGGAACCATTTAGTTTTTCACCTTCCACATCATCATCCTTAGATCCGGTGTTACCCTTTTCCTTAGATGATGGTGAGGGAGCCTTAGAGGAGGATGGAGATGGGGCTATGGATGATGTAAGGCGAGCAATCATTTGATTCATCACCGCCATCTTGGCCTCAAAGGATTTCAACAAGGTTGTTTCCAACGACTTGAGATCATCCATTGTGACCTTATCCACAGCCTCATTTCCATCATCCCTGGTACCCATACTACTCTTAGGCGGTTAAGCCCGAATTAAGAGTCGGGGCTCTGATACCAATTGAAATGGATCGTATGGGCACCTAGAGGGGGGGGGTGAATAGGTGCTACACCAACTTTTAATTCTTTTTCAATTTTAGGCTTAGCACAAAGGTAAATTCTCTAGATAAACAAATGTGTGGAATATCCCTATATGCAAACCTATCTACTAGCGAGTAAGGAGCGAGTGGAAGAGGAACGAGTGAACCGAAGTGAAGCACACAGAGACACAGGATTTGTTTGACCGCGGTTCCTTCCTTGTTAAGGGAAGTACGTCTGCGTTGGAGGGGTGGGCGGTACTAAGACCACCACGCCACAAAAGGTCTCACCCTGTTCTCCAATGGATCTCGCCACAACAGGCCTGATCCACCTTCCACTATAGGTACCCTTCAAGGCGGGCACCGGCGCCTTTACACAACTAGCGGGGCAACAACTCCACAACAACTTGGAGGCTCCCGAAGTGACAACAAGCTGCCACAAGAACAAAGTTGTCAAATACAATAACACGTTCTAGGTATTAACGAGAATACTAGATCAGGGATTTCTCCAAGTGAATGGAGAGGAGTTGGAGCACTTGATTCTTGATGTTGATGATGAACTTCTCCTTCAATTCCACCAAAGATCAAGACTTTAGGGTGGTTGAAGTGGGAGATCGAGATTTAGAGCTCTTGCACAGGGTCTGGTCAAATTCGAATGAATCAAGAGTTCTGGACGTTGGGAAAGAAGGGGTACTTATACCCCCTTCCAAAAACCAGACGTTGCACACTTTGGGGGCCGGATTATCCGGCCCAAGTGAGGGCCGGATTATCTGGTCTAAGGAAACTCCGCCCCAGACTCAGAATATTCGGCAAAAAAACCGCCCCCTATCAGAGCGTCGTGCCGAGCTTGCCCTTGATCAACTTCTGGGGGCCGGATTATCCGGCCCTATGCGAAGGCCGGATTATCCGGCCTGGGGAAGAAAAACCGCCCCAGTTCGGATTTTCCGGTAGAAAATCCGACCGAATACCGAGAGACGCGCCTTGGATCCTTTTGCTCGAAAACTGGGGCCGGATTATCCGGCCCTTGCGAAACCAGGATTATCCGGCCTGGGGAGGAAAAACCGCCCCAGTTCGGATTTCCGGGAGAAAATCCGACTGGACACAGAGTGACGCGCCTTGTCTTCCTTGAGAGATGAGGTAGGCCAGATTATCCGGCCCTTGGAGGGGCGGGTTATCCGCCCCCCTCAAAACTTCCTGCACACTTAGCACACATGAAAAGTCTCCATATTATTGTTATCTAACACGCAAAACATAGGGAAACATGAAATGTTCTTTCAGCTGCACATCATATGGGATAAAGTTAGTCATATGCATATTCATGTGTAATGATTTAATATAGATAAAATTTGTGGGAGCACATCCCGATATATTAGAGCCCCTGCGAGTCATAGGCATAACAATAGTCTTTTGATCCAACCGTTTGCACCACAAAGCACTAGGTTACAAACAATTATTAAGTGAAAACATAGATCAAAACCTTAAGAAGTGATGTTGCTGTTGTTCCCCAATGGATCACTAAACAAAGAACGTACTCCCCTTTTTTCACTAGGTTTCCTACGAGATCGCCGCTAACCAAGTATCTCACCTCAAGTCTTTATCAACCTCTGGAATCTTGGGTACCTACAAGTCCATAGATCGAGACAAGAGATAAAAAAACAAAGAAACAAATCTCTATTCAATCAATACATAGTACTCTGATGAGTGCATATTTGCATCATGTTTTACATTATTATTTTGCATTGTAGATGTAGGATCTTTGTATTTTACGGCACTCATGCGCACATTTTATGTCTATTTTCACCAGGATCAGGACAGATGATGGATCCAACAGATACAATTCTTGGAGTAGTTGCACTAAGGAGAAAAGGACTCAAAAACAATGTAAATCGCTTATTTGGGAAATATTAATAATACTGGAAGAAAACACGAAGCGAACAAAGGAGATAGAGGGTTCAACGACCAACTATACGACCATAATAAATTTTCCAGCCGTATAGTTTCGGCCATATAGTTGGCGCCACCTCCTCAAATAGTTTCACCCCGTGCAACTAGATCGGAGAGACGACATACATAACACCCAGAAATTGCCGAAACCTCACCTCCGGAAGGCATCTGGAGGGGGAACTCATCCACCAGGGATCCATCTTCAACCTGCGTAGATCCGTGAGGCTAAGGCATCGATCTTCATCATCCACCGCTGCATCACCACCATACCCATCCATCCCATCTACATCTTTTCTAGATCTTGTTGTAATTCCCGTACTCGTTGTGGATTTATACAAGTACTATTCATCTATGATTGTTTCCATTACCATTGCTATGATGTTGATTGCCTCCATGTCTGAGTAGATCTCTAGTTCTTGGGGAGATGGAGAAACCCTAGCATATGATTGAGATGAGATAGAGATTATTATGTTATACATCATTATGTGTATGTGTTAATTTTCTTCATCTTGATGTTGAGATTTGTGAACCTCCTTAATATTTGCCTCTCATGGGGACTCGATGAAGGGGATTACTTGTTAGTAGACGGAGGGATGATAGCGCTTACGGTGACTATAAATTTGTTGTCATTTCTTACGTGCTAACTTGGGGAATCAAGGAGAACTCATTAAGCCATGTCCATGCCATGGGAGAAATCCCTTAATAGCGGGATAATACGATTGATATCGTTTATTCGTCGGCTATGGTTATGAAGGATGATGTGAGCAGCGGTTGCTGCCTATTTGTCCATATATGGAGCTCCTCCCACATACATACACATTATGAGAATATTCGTTATAATAATATTGATTGCTTAGTCTAAATTTCTAGCGGTGTATCCACCACTCCCCGAGAACGCCTTTTCCCCATTACAGTTCCAAAGTTCTATTACACACGCGGTTCTTACTTTCTGCATTAAGTTTTGCTTTACTTTAAATTCCCTTATTCAACCAAAAACCCAAATACAACTCTACTTTTCTTGCATCTTAAAGTTATTTCTTAAGTACTTCGTTTAGTTGTAGTTAAAAGCATTTTAGTCTTTCGTCTACTGCTCCCTATGGGATCGATATCTTTATTTTGAAACCATCTACAAATGATCTGTGCACTTGCAGTCATCAAGCTATTTTCTAGCGCCGTTGCCGGGGAGCTTAGCGTTATAAGTCACTTTACTTTTAGTTATTTACTTTCATTGTACTAATTTTTACTTGAGTTGCAGGACCGCAACAATGGACAACACTCAGCATTTAAACCAGCTTGAGGCAGTAAGGAAAATGGGTTCGCCCATGGACGCTTTTATAGCTGTCAATAAAAGCATAAATCCGGATGGAATCGAAATCACCCTTTATTATTTGAACTATTGCACTCTAAGAAATTTGCAGGAACCAATCAAGAGAGTCCATATGGACACTTACAATTCTTTGAAGACGTTCTTAGTTCCTTTATTTTCGACGATTGTAATCTTGATATGGTTAAAACCCAGTTGTTTAGACAAACTCTCTCTAATAATGTTTGCGACTGTTACAGATCTTTTTGTGCAGAAGCACCGAGGACTTGGGAGGAATTGACAACCAAATTACTATCAAAATATTATTCAGAAAGCAAAGCTCATAGGATGAGAGGTATAATTATCAGTTTCAAAAATAATCCTAGTGAGGGCTTATATGAAGGATACCTAAGGTACAAAAGCTACCTAGATAATTGCCCCCATCATCGTTTGCCTGATTGTTAATCACCCATACTTTTTATGGAGGGCTAAATATTGAAATTAGGATGAATCTAGACACTGCTTCTAATGGCAGTTTTCTATCTTATACCTATGATGAAGCTTGGAATCTAATAATAAAAATGAGAGAAGCAACATAAAATCTTAAAGATAAGGAAAACATTACAGCTAGTTTTTCTGAATATGCTTGCATTAATGATTTCCTTGCAGATGAAAAGATAGATGCAATGATTAAAACCCTCGGTATTGATTCTTACTCAGTAAAGAAAATTATTGAGAATTATGCAGGGCATTTGTAGGTACCTATAGAATGGGAACCCTATAAACCCCTCGAAGAAAAGAAGCGTGCAAGAGTGCTGATGGAAGAGTTCTCCTCGATACCTATTCAAGGGATTATCGAGAAAAGGCAAAAAGAGGAAGAACAAATAAAGAAGAGATCAAAGAAACCAGAAAGGAACCCCGAAGTTACCAATATAAATAATGTTATATTAAAGGATCTTATGGAAGCACGAATAGTAGGCAATGAAGTGGTTATGTTAGACCTTGAAACCTCAGAATTCATCGAAGGTAAGGTATGAGGTAATGGAACTTCTAAACCAATGACCCCTATACGTTGTGGAGAAACTTTCTTATATGGAATTTGTGAGCCAATTTTCACTATAAATATTATGCATTCATCACTTTATGAGGAACTCCGCTATAATTTAAATAATCCAGATGTTGAACCGGTAGACACTGCTATTAAATTGCCTAATAGGACCAATATAAAACCGGAAGGAGTAATCAAAAATATATATGTCTTTATTGGGTCACTCATGTACCCCCTTGATTTTCATATTGTTGATATGCCTCGAGATTCGTGTTGTCCTATTCTTTTAGGCAGGCCTTTTATTTCCATCACCAAAGCTCGAGTCGATAATAAGAAGGAGACTATTTTATTGATG
This sequence comes from Avena sativa, assembly GCA_916181665.1. Taxonomy (NCBI): domain Eukaryota; kingdom Viridiplantae; phylum Streptophyta; class Magnoliopsida; order Poales; family Poaceae; genus Avena; species Avena sativa. Next base: position 531,517,540 of record OV702292.1, on the reverse strand, counting down.
TTTGGAGAAGAGGAAATGACATTCCACTTTGCCAAACTAAAGAAGAGGCCATATGAAGTGGAAGATATCAAGGAAGAGAAAACGATTGCCAAGCTGGCAGCAATTCACTTCAGTACTCCACAAGATGAATTAGAGAGGAGCCTGATTAATTGGGAGGAAGCACCAGATGATGAGGAGAGAGAAGACATGGATTATTATCTTGATTCAGTTCCGTAAGCTCAAAATCCACATGACTATGAAGAACTGGTAAGAAAAGGAGATGAAGAGCTTCCACCAATTGAATTGAAACAACTTCCAAATGATATGAGGTATGAGTTTTTAGATAATGAAAATAAATGTCATGTTATTATTAGCAAGAATCTATCAGAGAATGAAACAAATAAACTCATTTCAGTCTTGGTTAAGCATCGTGAAGCTTTAAGATATACTCTAAGTGACATTAAAGGAATAGATCCATCTATTGTAACACATAAGATTACCATGCTTGATGATGTTGAACCTGTAGTGGATACACAAAGAAGGCTTAATCCAAAAATTAAAGAAGTATTAAGAAAAGAGGTTATACGCTTATTAGATGCTGGTATAAATATCCTATTTCTGACAGTAAGTGGGTTAGCCCAGCTCATTGCATACCAAGACAAGGTGGTCTTGATGCTGCTATGAATGAGGATGGTGAGCTAGTTCCTGTAAGGCCCGTTGTAGGATATCGTATGTGCATTGATTTTAGGAAGATAATCCGCGAGACACAGAAAAATCATAAACCTATACCAATCATGGATAAAATTTTAGAAAGACTTAGTAATAATTCTTATTTTTGTTTTCTTGATGGTTATTCTGGATATTCTCAAATTGCCATACAACCGGAAGATCAAGAGAAAACAACTTTCACTTGCCCTTATGGCACATATGCTTATATATTAATTCTGTTTGGCTTATGTAATGCAGCAGCAACTTTTCAAGAATGTGTTCTAAAGATCTTTGATGACTTTGTTGAGAAGACTATGAAAGTTCTAACAAATGATTTTTTTTGTTTGTGGAACAACTTTTGATAATTGCCTCTATAATTTGACCAATGTCTTGCAGAGATGCAGGCAATCAAATTTGGTTTTGAATTGGGAACAATGTCGTTTCATGGAAAGAGAAGGTAAAGTTTTCGGGCATAAAGTTTCGGAGAAGGGAATAGAAATATATAAAACTAATATAAATGCTATAGAAAATCTTCCAATACCTTAGGACATTAAAAACCTAAAAATGTTTGTGGGACATGCAGGTTTTTATAAGCGTTTTATAAAATATTTTGCTAAAATAGCTATGCCTCTCACTAACCTTCTTGATAAATAAACTCCATTCTACTTAGATCATGACTGCATTGTAGCTTTTGAGAACCTTAAGAATAAATTAGTTTCAGCACCTATCATGCGATCTCCAAAATGGGATGAGCCTTTCGAAATCATGTGTGATGCTAGTGACTATGCTTTAGGGGCTGTGTTGGGATAGCGAGACGAAAATAATTTGAATGTTATTTATTACGCTAGTAGACCTCTTAATAAGATTCATAAACATTGCGCTACCACAGAAAAAGAGTTCCTAGCTATAATTTTTGCTTGAGACAAATTTAGATTCTACATCATTAATTCTAAGGTAATAATTCATACGGATCACCAAGATTTGCATCACCTCCTTGTGAAAAAGTATGCTAAGTCTAGGTTGATTAGGTGGGTTTTATTACTACAAGAATACGATTTGCAAATAGTAGATAGGAGGGGTAAAGATAATCCGGTAGTAGAACATCTCTCTAGGATGGAGGGAATAATCAATAACCCCATACCTATTAATGAATCATTTCTGGGAGAATATTTAGCAAACATTGAAATTGTTGATCCGTGGTATGCGGATTATGCTAATTATCTTGCAACAAAATTTATACCCCTGGTATGTTAAGAAATCAAAGGATGAACTTCTTTAATGATCTTAAATATTACTTTTGGCATGATCCGTATCTATACCGTCATGGACTTGACGGAATGATTCGGAAGTGTGTTCCTAATCATGAAATGAATGCAATATTGAAAGCTTGTCATGACAATCCATATGGAGGGCATCATGCAGGAAAGCAAACTACGGAAAAGGTACTTCAATTCAGATTCTATTGGCCCACCTTGCTCAAGGACACACAGAGGTATGTGGAATACTGCGATGCTTGCCAAAGAAGAGGTAATATAGGTAGGAGACCAGAAATGGCAATGAATTATAGTCTCATAATTGAACCCTTTGACGTATGGGGAATGGATTACTTGGGACCATTTATAGAATCGAATGGTTACACTCATATTCTTGTTGATGTTGATTATGTTACTAAATGGGTTGAAGCTATTCCAACAAGTCATGCAGATGCAGCTACTTCAGTGAAGATGATCAAGGATGTCATATTCCCCAGGTTTGGAGTTCCTAGATTTTTAATTACTAATGGTGGTTCTCATTTTATGAAAGGAACTTTTAGGAAAATCCTTAGCAAATATGGAGTAACTCACCGTGTTGCTTCACCATATCATCCCCAAACAAGTGGTCAAGTGGAGCTATCTAATAGAGAATTAAAGACCATACTTGAGAAGATGGTGGACAAATCAAGAAAAGATTGGTCGTAGAAGTTAAATGACACTCTATGGGTTACCGTACTGCATTTAAAAACCCAATGGGTATGACACCTTATAAGATGTTGTACGGTAAGGCATGCCATTTACCTTTAGAATTGGAACACAAAGATTTTTGGGCAATCAAGAACCTAAATTATGATCTTAAAGCAGCAGGAGAAAAGCGTTTATTAGATATTCATGCTTTAGATGAGTTTAGAAGTGAAGCCTATGAGAATGCTAGGTTGTTTAAGGAAAAAGTGAAAAGATGGCATGATAGAAAAATAGAGAATAAGACTTTTAAAAGTGGATACAAAGTGTTGCGCTATAATTCTCATCTTAAGTTGTTTCCAGGAAACCTCAGATGAAAGTGGGAAGGCCCATATATAGTTGAAGAAGTTTATTCATCGGGAGCAGTGAAGCTCCAAGGAAAAACACCCTCTCTTGTATGGGTGGTAAATGGACAATGCTTGAAGCATTATCGAGTAAAAGAAGATATAAGTGCAGTCACCATAGAATTGGTCACCCTAGAAGAAGTGATTAAGCAAAGATATACAAGGAATGGCAACTGCAAGAAGAATGGACTCGAGACGGAATGAGAAATACTATGGTCAAGCTATTGACCATAAAAGAGCGCTTCATGGGAGGCAACCCATGTGAAATAAAGGTTTGAGTAAGTTTTTAAATTTTTAGTTAAAGTTTAATTTGAGCATTGTGTTAACTAAGAAACATTTGATGCTCTAGCAAAGAAGAAGGGAGATTGATAATGCCAAAATTGGTCAAAAATCTAAGCTGATATTTTTCTGTCAAAACTCGATATTTCGTTAAGTTTCAGATTAATAAAGAATCCTTGGAGAAGCAGAAAATTTTTGGTGGACACGAAAGGTTTAACTACCAACTATACGGCATGAATAAAAATTCCAACTGTATAGTTGCAGTCGTGTAGTTGTTGCGACATCACCCCTTCCATCCACGAAAGGTACTGAGAGTTTAACGACCAACTATACGGCTGGAAATAAAAATCTCACCCATATAGCTACGGTCGTATAGATATCAACTCCTTTGACAAAATAATTTTCTGAGTACTCAGAGTTTAATGACCAACTATATGGCCGAAATTAAAAATTCGGCCTGTAGTTGTGGTCGTATAGTTATCAACCCATCTCAAAAAAAAATATTCAGAATCCAGGGAGTTTAACGACCAACTATACAACGGGAATAAAAATTCCTGCCCATATAGTTCTGGCCATATAGTTGGTTCCATCGTAGATGTAAACTATAGTCGGTTCATTACTATACGGCGGGAGATATACGGGTCACGCCCGTATAGTTGCTCGTGACGAAAGGCGGCTAGGGTTTTTGACCTCTCCTTTAAAAGCTGATCGCATCTAACCTTTTTCATTAAGTTTTGGCATAGCTTCAGCCTCCAGCCTCGAAAAATCCTCACCATCCCTATACAAGCCCCTCTAACAACATCCGTGCAGCAAAGCCATGTAGCCCTTCCATGTCAACAAGATCTAGAAGAAGAAAGAAGATAAGCCCATGAAGAGGATTGAAGAAGTAGAACCTAAAGGATCGTCATCATCATCCAGCTCGGAGATCAAGCCTCTCCCAAATTTGGAGGACATGTTCCCGCAAAGGATGGAGATGATGAGGCAAGCTGATCAGGGAAGGAACAAGGATGAGTATCTCCCTAATCCTTATCATTACAACATAGGATCCTATTATAAACCTCCTCTTGGTCCATCACCTCTTAAACCTTAGAAGATGCGGCAAGATGAGATTCATGATAAGATCTATGAGTTAGAAAATGCTTCGAAGGCATGTGTTGAAACAATTGGAGAAGGGATTGACTCCTACTAGATGATGAGCAAAGACCTTGAGAAAAAGGTCGATGACATCGATGGTAGAGTTGGTTTCTTAATTAAAACTATTTTTGAGTTGACAGATGAGAAGAAATTCCTCAAAAAGAAAATGTTGAAGCTCCAATACGACATGTCTGATCTCAGCATTCTGTTTGCAAGCATAGTTGAAGATGGCAACATAAAAGAAGAGGGTGACGCTCTTTCTACCCAGGAGGAGGAATAGGTACCAACAAGGAGTTAATTGATCCCGCCTGGCTCGATTCCAAGCTTGGGGAGATCTTTAAAGACCTTGTAATCTATCTTATAAATTTTATATCACTATTTTGTTTTGCATTAGTTCAAACTAGAAATAAAGTTTGCATCATTAGAATTCCATTCAGGAATAGTCGATCCCTTTTATGAAATTCTGAGTTTATTATTATTATGGAGCAACCTTGAGTTTGTGCTTATCTTATTGGATATATGAATGGCTTGAGTATAATTTTACTTGCACTTGATGATATCAATAAGAGTCTTCCACACCATTGGTATTAATGGAACACATAAAGATAATTTGGTCAATATGTTGTAAGTCTATGGTTTGATTTAGAAAGAATAACTATCTATACAGTTAAGTTGAAAAAGAAACCTTGAACAAAGGAAAATGAAAGTGCTATCAAAATAGAGTGAGAACAAGTCGAGGTAGAATCTTCAAGTCATAAGAATGCTTCATATACAATTGTAATTTGATAATTGAGATCGTTAAACTTTGAATTCCTACATGAAGTGGAATGTATGGCTAGCTCCTTTGCACAACACTTAAACAAAAGTGTGAGCATATATACAAAAGAGAAGAAAAGAAAGAAGAAAAAGAGCGAGTGTGTAAAGAGCAAATAGGCATATACCACTATATTGTAGTATGACAAAGAGACACTTTTGAGATTTTGAATCCCAAGTGAATACGTTGATCCTAAAACACTTGGGACTACCTTGCTAACTCATTCGGTTGAACCGGATACTTTTACATTATGTTGAGATTCATCTTTTGTGAACTATTGATCACTAAGGTGTGGAATCCTGCTAATACTATTCAGATGGTTCAAGTAAGGTACTATTCATGAACTTATTCCTTATTATCGTATATGATAAACACATGCTGCAACTGCCTCATTTATTTTATCGACTCAGCTTCATGAATATGAGGATCACATCCATTAAGCTAAACTTGCTAGAGTCTAAGCTTGGGGAAGTTGATGAGTGCATATTTGCATCATGTTTTACATTATTATTTTGCATTGTAGATGTAGGATCTTGGTATTTTACGGTGCTTGCGTGCACATTTTATGTCTATTTTCACCAGGATCAGGACAAATGATGGATCCAATGGATACAATTCTTGGAGCAGTTGTATTGAGGAGAAAAGGAGTCAAAAACAATGTAAATCACTTATTTGGGAAATATTAATAATACTAGAAGAAAACCCAAGTCGAACAAAGGAGACAGAGGGTTCACCGACCAACTATACGACCGGAATAAATTTTCTGGCCGTATAGTTCCGGCCATATAGTTTGCGCCGCCTCCGGCTCCTCAAATAGTTTCACCCCGTGCAACTGGATCAGAGAGACGACATACAGAACACCCAGAAATCACCGAAACCTCACCTCCGGAAAGCATCTAGAGGGGGAACTCATCCGCCAGGGATCCATCTTCAACTTGCGCAGATCCGGGAGGCTAAGGCATCGATCATCCACTGCTGCATCACCACCATCTCCATCCAATCTACATCTTGTTGTAATTCTTGAAGGAAATATGCCCTGAGAGGCAATAATAAAGTTGTTATTATGTATTCCTTGTATATGATAGATGTTTATTTTACATGCTATAATTGTATTGATAGGAAACATCAATACATGTGTGTTTAATAAAAAAAAGGGTTCCTAGTCATGCCTCTCTTATAGACTAGCTTGTTGATTAACAAGATGATCAAGGTTTCCTGATCATGGACATTGGATGTTGTTAATAACAAGGTCACACCATTGGTGGAATGATGTGATGAACATTCATCCGAAGTATAGCATTACGATCAAGTCATTGTGTTTATATTGCTATAACATCATACGAAGTAATCTTTATCCTTAGACCATGAGATCATGTTAATTGCTAACACCGGAAGAGTATCTTGATAACATCAAACGTCACACCGTAACAGGGTGACTATAAAGATGGGTTCAGTGCTACGAAGGTGTTATGTTGAGGCTTATGGATCAAGAGTGGAATTTTTCAATCCAGATGACGGATAGATATACTCTGGGCCCTCTCGATGATATCACATTAGGATAGCTTGCAAGCAAGTGATGTGATCACTAGAATGTTATATCACGGGAACGAGAAAAGAGTGCATGTCGGTAACGAGATCAAACTAGGTATGGAGATACCGATGATCGAATCTCGGGCATGTAATATATCGAGAGACAAAGGGATTTAGTTACAAGCGTTAAAGGTTCTCACGGTCACAGGAGTCATTGTTGAATGTGTAGGAGTCAGTACGGATCTCCAGGTCTCGCTGCTGATTATTGATCAGAGAAGGGTCTCGATCATGTCTGCATTATTCGCGAACCGTAGGGTGGCACACTTAAGAGTTACCGGACACCATTTTGGAGAACATATGTTTCAGACGAAAGAATTGCAAAGCGCAGGAATTGTTTCAATAGAAACCGGAAATTGTTTCGGGTGAAATTGTAGAAGGTGGTTCTGCATGTGATATTGAAATATTGCAAGGGTCTATATGTGAATGTTTGTTAATTAAAGTAATTAACAAAGTTCTGAATAAATTTAATAAAATAGTTTTTATTAAATGAGAGAGTATTAAATTTGGAGAAACTTAATGCATTTAAAGTGGAGACTTTAAAAGGGAATGTGAAGAGGCATTTTAATGTGGAGGAGTTACCACGACATGAATGGGGGAGGTGAGGGGTCACCTGATGGGTTCGTAGCATGGAAAACAAAAAAATTCTACCGCAAGAACGAACAAAACCCAGATCTAATCTAGATAAAAGCCAAGATCTAATCTATTAGACATGTGCAACGAGATAGATCTGTACTAACCCTCGTAGAACCGAAAGCGTTACGAGATTGGATCTCGTGGTTGATGTAGTCGATCACTTGCCGATCTCAAGATCGTGTGGACGATCCTTCCGGCGACGCGTTCTGGCAGCGCTTCCGCAGTCGGTCACACGTGCGGAGTCGAAGCAGACCTTCCTCTCCCCGTTCCAGCGAGCAGCAGAGGTAGTAGATCTTCTCCACGGAATCCCAGCAGCACGACGGTGTGGTGGTGGTGGTGGAGTAGAGAATTCTGCAGGGCTTTGCCTAAGCCTGAGCAGAGGGAAGGAGGAGGAGAGAGGCGGCGGCTAGGGTTTGGAGTGGAGGGGGGCAAGGGGGTGGCGCCCCCACCCCTCTATTTAAAGGAGGGAGGCGCCATGGGAGGGAGAGTCCTAGTAGGACTCCCCTCCCCTCCTTGGCCGGCGGATTGGGAGGGGGGAGGAGTCCTCCTCCCCCACGACTCCTTGTCTTACCCCACAAGGACTCCTTGATCCTTTCTTGGTTTTCAAGCAAACTCCAAGAAATCTCCTAGAACCTTCCGGAACATTCCGAAACCTTCTAGAATCCCCATACAAATACTCCGGAACATTTCCTAACTCAGAAAATGATCCCCAATATATGAATCTTATTCTCCGGACAATTCCGGATCTCCTCGTGATGTCCTGGATCCAATCTGAGACTCCGAACAACATTCGGTCTCCAACGCACATTCCATATCTACTTAAAACAACTTCGAACCTTAAGTGTGTCACCCTACAGTTCGTGAATATGCAGACATGATGAAGACACCTCTCCGATCAATAACCATCAACGGGACCTGGAGATCCATAACGGCTCCCACATACTCAACGATGACTTCGTGATCGATAGAACCATTAACATACGAAACCAATTCCCTTTTGTCATGCGATATTCTACTTATCCGAGGTTTGATCGTCGGTATCTCCATACCTAGTTCTACCTCGTTACTGATAAGTACTCTTTACTCGTTCCATGTTATGTCATCCCTTGTGACCTAGTCACATGCTTGCAAGCTAACTAGATGACATTCCACCGAGAGGGCCCAGAGCATATCTATCCGTCATATGGATGGACAAATCCCAATCTTGCTCCATGCGCTTCAACACATACTTTCAGAATACCCAATGACACCTTTATAACCACCCAGTTACGAAGCGGTGTTTGATGTCATCAAAGTACCCATCTGATGATGGTGATTAACATAACCTCATGGTCGAAGGATTAGGTTACTATGCATTTGACAGCTTATAGCAATACGAACTTAATGACTTGATCTTATGCTACGCTTACTATGGGTGTGTGTCCATCACATCATTCTCCTAATGATATAACCTTGTTATTAATGACATCCAATGTCCATGATCAGGAAACCATGATCATCTACTAATCAACAAGCTAGTTCAACAAGAGGCTTACTAGGGACTCTTTTATGTTTACAAAACACACATGTATTAGTGTTTCCTTATAATACAATTATAGCATGGGATGTAAACATTCATCATAAACACAAAGATATAATAATAACCACTTTTATTATTGCCTCTTGGGCATATCTCCAACATCACCCCCATGTGCCGGCCATGGAGAGAGGGGGCACCCCCCTCCTCCTATAAAAGGCCACCCATTCCCTCCTTCATCCACACACCTCCTTGTGAAGGATCTCTCTCCCCCCTCTAGAATTATTCCCCCATGGTCTCGGATTAGCGAGATACATGTTCCCGGTGGCATTTCATCTGGAAGGAGTTGCTGCTTCCGCTGGATCACTGGAGCGAGGAGGTGGAGGTTGTCCGGTGGCTTGAACGTGTGTGCGAGTGCGGATGCGCTGCTGAGTTGCGGCGCTCGGACTTCCTCACGATCTTGAGATCGGCAAGTGTACGGCTACATCAACCACGAATTCCTACTCGTTAACAAAGCTCGTTGTCTTCGAGGGTAAGTTCTCTATGGATGTATGTCCATCCATTTGCTTTGTACCTAGTAGATAGATCTTGGCGTGTAGTTCACACCGTAGGAATTTTTTTGTTTTCTATGCTGCGGACCCAACAGTGGGATCAGAGCCTGATCCATGTGTAGGTGCTTTGCACGGGTAGTACACATATGTTTATATGTGGGCAATGATGATCATGTTATTGCATCTTCTATGTACTTTGGATATTGGTGGCATAGTGGGATGAAGCGGCTCGGACCAACCTTACATGTCATCGTACATGAGACCGGTTCCACGACTGACATGCAACTTGTTTTGCATAAGTGGCTGGCGGGTGTCTGTCTCTCCTACTATAGTCAATATCTGATTTACAACGAGTTGCTAATAACTTGGTTATCCTCGTTGTGGTTCATGTTCGTAGGTTAGACAGGTTCTATCTCCGAAAGCCCTAAGCCACATAAAACTTGCAATTGATAAATTAGAGGCGTCTAGTTTAGATCGTTGCTGGGCTAGTGTTTTGATATGGTATTGTTGTAAGTAGATGTATAATAGATACTCTTACAACTCACTTAACGTGTAAGTTCCATAGACCTTGGCCTTACACACAAAGGAATGATAGAGATCATACCACGATGCAAATGATAGAGATCAAATGCATGGACCATATCACCTCACTTCACACATTAGATGTTAGCATCTTATATTGCTAGTTTGGCGTGTTTGGTAGCATTATAAGATGATCCCTCATTTAGATATCAAGATGAAATGTGTTCTTCCTTAAGTATGCACCGTTTTGTGGATCGTGTTTTTGAGGCATCACGTGATGATCGGATGTTCTCAACTCTACGCTTTCATACAACGGGTGTAAGACAGTTTTACACACGCAAATACTAAGGTTCTTACTTGACGAGCCTAGCATGTACAGACATGGCCTCGGAACACGGACCGAAAGGTTAAGCATGAGTCATATAGTTGATATGATGCCCATATAGATGCTTGCCTTTGAAGCTACACCGACTCACGTGATGATCGGACTTGGTGTAGTGGATTTGGTTCATGTAATCACCAAAAGGACACGAGGGATGTCATTTTTGAGTGGGAGTTCAGTAGTAATTTGGATTAGTTGAACTCAATCTATCATAAACTTAGTCTAAATAAACTTTACAAATTCTGTTGTAGATGGCACCACCTGCTTTTAATTTCAATGTGTTCATGGAGAAAGAGAAACTTGCTGCGAATGGTAGCAACTTCACCAACTGGGCTATGAATTTGAGGATTCTCCTCACTGCTGCACAAAAGCAATATGTGCTAGATGCGCCGCTAGGCCCCCCACCAGCTCCTGATCCCCTGACAAGGAAAAGAATGTCTATGTAACTCGTCAGGAGGACCACAACTTAGTTCATTGCGGCATACTGTATGGGCTAGAGCCAGAACTTTGAAAGCGTTTCGAAAATGGCAATGCCTTTGATACCATGGGAGAATTGAAAATGATTTTCGATACCCATGCTGCCGTAGAGAGTTATAATGCTACAGAAAAGTTCTTTAGCTGCATGATGGAGGAAAACAGCTCCGTTAGTGAGCACGTACTCAAAATGTCTGGGTACACCGATAAGCTTGTGTCCTTGGGAATAACGATTCCCATTGACTTAGGCATACATCATGTTCTCCAATCTCTATCACCTAGCTACAAGAGCTTTGTGATGAACTATAATATGCAGGGCATGAAGAAGTCTCTTCCCGAGCTTCTGTCAATGCTTAAGACTGCAGAAGTGGAGATTAGGAAAGAACATCAAGTGTTGATGATCAATAGGACCACCGGTTTCAAGAAGGACAAGAAAGGCAAGCACAAGAGAAAGAAGGGTGACAAGTCTATTGCCACGCCTGAAAAAGTTGGCCCTAAGTCTGACACCGAGTGCTACTATTGCAAGGGGACTGGCCATTGGAAGCGCAACTGCCCCAAGTATTTGGCGGACAAGAAGTCCGGCAAGGCAAACAAAGGTATATGTGATATACATGTTATTGATGTGTACTTGACTAGTACTCGCAGTAGCACCTGGGTATTTGATACGGGATCGGTTGCTAATATATGTAACTCGGTTCAGGGCCTGTGGAACAAGCGACAACTAGCAAGGGATGAGGTCTCGATGCGGGTCGGCAATGGATCAAGAGTTGATGTGATCGCCGTCGGAACGCTGCCTCTCCATATGCCATCGGGATTAGTTATAAACCTAAATAATTGTTATTTGGTGCCTGCACTGAGCATGAACATTGTATCCGGATCGTGTTTGATGCAAAGTGGTTATTCATTTAAGTTTGAAAACAATGGTTGTTCGATTTATATGAATAATATCTTTAATGGTCATGCACCTATGTTGAATGGTTTATTTCTGTTGGATCTCGATAGTAGTATTATGCATATTCATAATGTTGATGCTAAAAGGATTAAACTTGATAATGATATATCTACATATATGTGGCACTGCCGTCTAGGTCATATTGTTGTTAAACGCATGAAGAAACTCCATTCTGATGGACTTTTGGAATCACTTGATTTTGAATCATTTGATACATGTGAGCCATGCCTTATGGGCAAGATGACTAGAACACCGTTTTCCGGTTCAATGGAACGGGCGACAGATCTATTGAAAATCATACATACTGATGTGTGTGGACCAATGAGTGTGTCGGCGCGAGGTGGATATCGTTATTTTGTTACTTTCACGGATGATTTGAGTAGATACGGGTATATCTATTTGATGAAACACAAGTCTAAAACTTTTGAAAAGTTCAAAGAATTTCAGAATGAAGTGGAAAATCATCGTAACAGAAAGATCAAATTTCTGCGGTCCGACCGTGGAGGAGAGTATCTTAGTTACGAGTTTAGCACACATATGAAAGACTGTGGAATAGTTTCACAACTCACGCCTGCCGGAACACCACAACGTAATGGTGTGTCAGAACGTCGTAATCGTACTTTATTGGATATGGTTCGATCTATGATGTCTCTGACTGACTTGCCACTGTCATTTTGGGGTTATGCACTGGAAACCGCTACATTCAGTTAAAATAGGGCACCATCTAAATCCGTTTTTAAAGACACCGTATGAATTATGGTTTGGAAACAAACCTAAGCTGTCATTTCTTAAGGTTTGGGGATGCGATGTTTATGTGAAGAAACTTCAACCGGATAAACTCGAACCCAAAGCGGAAAAATGCGTCTTCATAGGATACCCTAAGGAAATGATTGGGTATACCTTCTATCACAAATCCGAGGGCAAGGTTTTTGTTGCCAAGAATGGATCCTTTCTTGAGAAGGAGTTTCTCACAAAAGGTGTGAGTAGTCGGAAGGTAGAACTCGAAGAGGTTATTGAACCTTCTCTTCATGAAATGGCGAGTAGCGCAGCTCTAGAAATTGTTTCGGAGTTGACTTCACCTAATGAAGAGAGAGCTAATGATATTGATCATGAAACTCCGAAAGAGGACACTACCGAACCTCGCAGGTCAAGCAGGACACGTGCAACTCCTGAACTGTACGGCAATCCTGTTATGAATTTCATGATTGATGAAATGGATGACCCTGCGACATATGAAGAAGCGATGATGAGCCCGGATTCTAACAAATGGCTAGAAGCCATGAAATCCGAGATGGAATCCATGTACGAGAACCAAGTTTGGAACTTGGTGGACTTACCTCACGACCGAAAGGCCGTTGAGAATAAATGGATTTTCAAAAGGAAAACTGATGCTGATGGTAATGTGACCATCTATAAGGCTCGACTTGTCGCAAAGGGGTTTCGAAAAATTCAAGGAGTTGACTACGATGAGACATTCTCTCCCGTAGCGATGCTTAAGTCGGTTAGGATTATGTTAGCAATTGCTGCATATTTCGATTATGAAATATGGCAGATGGATGTCAAAACTGCGTTCCTCAATGGTAAGATTGAAGAAGAGTTGTATATGATACAACCTAAGGGTTTTGTCGATCCTAAGGATGCTAATAAGGTGTGCAAACTTCAGCGATCCATCTATGGACTGAAGCAAGCATCACGAAGTTGGAATCTCCGCTTTGATGAGGTGATCAAAGAGTTTGGATTTGTCCAAACTTATGGAGAGGCTTGTATTTACAAGAAAGTGAGTGGGAGCAATGTGGCATTCTGATATTATATGTGGATGACATATTATTGATTGGAAATGATTTAGATCTTTTAAACAGTGTTAAAAGTTATCTAAACAGCAAATTTTCGATGAAGGACCTTGGTGAAGCTTCATATATATTAGGCATTAAAATCTATAGAGATATATCAAGACGCCTAATTGGGCTATCGCAGAGTACATACCTTGATAAGATATTAAAGAAGTTTAATATGGACGGAAGTTAGAAGGGGTTGTTACCTATGTTGCAAGGCAAGACATTGAGTAAGACTCAAAGTCTGGCTACGGCGGAAGAAAGAGAGATAATGGATAGGATCCCCTATGCCTCAGCCATAGGCTCTATAATGTATGCCATGCTATGTACAAGACCAGATGTGGCACATGCTATTAGTTTGACTAGTAGGTACCAATCTGATCCAGGTTCGAAACACTGGATAGCGGTCAAGAATATCCTTAAGTACTTTAGAAGAACTAAGGATATGTTTCTTGTATACGGAGGTGAAGAAGAGCTAGTCGCTAAGTGTTATGTCGATGCTAGCTTTGACACTGATCCGGATGACTCTAAGTCTCAATCCGGATATGTATTTCTCTTGAACAGAGCAGCAGTTAGTTGGAGGAGCTCCAAACAACCTGTGGTAGCTGGATCAACAACGGAGGCGGAATATGTTGCTGCTTCAGAAGCGGCGCAGGAAGCAGTTTGGATGAAAGAGTTCATTACGGAACTGGCTGTGGTTCCCAGTGCGTTGGACCCGATGGTGATCTATTGTGACAACAATGGAGCCATAGCCAACGCCAAGGAACCAAGGTCTCACAAGAATTCCAAGCATATTAAGCGCCGGTTTCACTCCATCCGCGAACATGTCAAGGATGGAGATATAAAGATTTGTAAATTGCACACGGACCTGAATGTAGCAGATCCGTTGACTAAAGTACTCCCTAGGGCAAAACATGATCAACACCAGAACTCCATGGGTGTTGGATTTATCACTATGTGAACTAGATTATTGTCTCTAGTGCAAGTGGGAGACTGAAGGAAATATGCCCTGAGAGGCAATAATAAAGTTGTTATTATGTATTCCTTGTATATGATAGATGTTTATTTTACATGCTATAATTGTATTGATAGGAAACATCAATACATATGTGTTTAATAAACAAAAAAGGGTTCCTATTCATGACTCTCTTATATACTAGCTTGTTGATTAACAAGATGATCAAGGTTTCCTGATCATGGACATTGCATGTTGTTAATAACAAGGTCACACCATTGGTGGAATGATGTGATGAACATTCATCCGAAGTATAGCATTACGATCAAGTCATTGTGTTTATATTGCTATAACATCATACGAAGTAATCTTTATCCTTAGACCATGAGATCATGTTAATTGCTAACACCGGAAGAGTATCTTGATAACATCAAACGTCACACCGTAACAGGGTGACTATAAAGATGGGTTCAGTGCTACGAAGGTGTTATGTTGAGGCTCATGGATCAAGAGTGGAATTTGTCAATCCAGATGACGGATAGATATACTCTGGGCCCTCTCGGTGATATCACATTAGGATAGCTTACAAGCAAGTGATGTGATCACTAGAATGTTATATCACGGGAACGAGAAAAGAGTGCATGTCGGTAACGAGATCAAACTATGTATGGATATACCGATGATCGAATCTCAGGCATGTAATATATCGAGAGACAAAGGGATTTAGTTACAAGCGTTCAAGATTCTCATGATCACAGGAGTCATCGTTGAATGTGTAGGAGTCAGTACGGATCTCCAAGTCTCGCTGCTGATTATTGATCGGAGAAGGGTCTCGATCATGTCTGCATTATTCGCGAACCGTAGGGTGGCACACTTAAGAGTTACCGGACACCATTTTGGAGCACATATGTTTCAGACGAAAGAATTGCAAAGCACAGGAATTGTTTCAATAGAAACCGGAAATTGTTTCGGGTGAAATTGCAGAAGGTGGTTCTGCATGTGATATTGAAATATTGCAAGGGGCTATATTTGAGTGTTTGTTAATTAAAGTAATTAACAAAATTCTGAATAAATTTAAGAAACGAGTTTTTATTAAATGAGAGAGCATTAAATTTGGAGAAACTTAATGCATTTAAAGTGGAGACTTTAAAAGGGAATATGAAGAGGCATTTTAATGTGGAGGAGTTACCACCACATGAATGGGGGAGGTGAGGGGTCACACCCCCCATGCGCCGGCCATGGAGAGAGGGGGCACCCCCCTCCTCCTATAAAAGGCCACCCATTCCCTCCTTCATCCACACACCTCCTTGTGAAGGATCTCTCTCCTCCTCTAGAATTATTCCCCCATGGTCTCGGATTAGCGAGATACATGTTCCCGGTGGCATTTCGTCTGGAAGGAGTTGCTGCTTCCGCTGGATCGCTGGAGCGAGGAGGTGGAGGTTGTTCGGTGGCTTGAACGTGTGTGCGAGTGCGGATGCGCTGCTGAGTTGCGGCGCTCGGACTTCCTCATGGTCTTGAGATCGGCAAGTGTACGACTACATCAACCACGAGTTCCTACTCGTTAACAAAGCTCGTTGTCTTCGAGGGTAAGTTCTCTATGGATGTATGTCCACCCGTTTGCTTTGTACCTAGTAGATAGATCTTGGCGTGTAGTTCACACCGTAGGAAATTTTTTGTTTTCTATGCTGCGGACCCAACAATTCTCGTACTCGTTGTGGATTTATACAAGTATTATTCATCTATGATTGTTTCTATTACCATTGATATGATGTTGATTGCCTCCATGTTTGAGTAGACCTCTAGTTCTTGGGGAGATGGATAAACCCTAGCATATGATTGAGATGATATAGAGATTATTATGTTATACATCATTGTGTGTATGTGTTAATTGTCTTCATCTTGATGTTGGGAGTTGTGCACCTCCTTAATATTTGCCTTTCATGGGTACTCGATGAAGGGGATTACTTGTTAGTAGACGGAGGGATGATAACGCTTATAGTGTCTATAAAGCTATTGTCATTTATTACGTGCTAACTTTGGGAATCAAAGAGAACTCATTAAGCCATGTCCATGCCATGGGAGAAATCCCTTAATAGCGGGATACTACGATTGATGTCATTTATTCGTCGGCTGTGGTTATGAAGGATGATGTGAGGAGCGGTTGCTGCATATTTGTCCATATATGGAGATCCTCCCACATACATACACATTATGAGAATATTCATTATAATAATCTTGATTTCTTAGTCTAAATTGCTAGCGGTGTATCCACCACTCCTCGAGAATGCCTTTTTCCCCATTGCAGTTCCAAAGTTCTATTACACACATGATTCTTACTTGCTGCATTAAGTTTTGCTTTACTTTAAATTACCTTGTTCAACCAAAAACCCAAAAACAACTCTACTTTTCTTGCATCATAAAGTTATTTCTTAAGTACTTTGTTTAGTTGTAGATAAAGCATTTTAGTCTTTCACCTACTGCTCCCTGTGGGATCGATATCTCTATTTCGAAACTAGCTACAAATGATCTGTGCACTTGTAGTCATCATACTCCCATAGATTAGATGCACATAATCGCTGCGAGGTTTCACCCCAAGCCGCATCTCGTGAGGACTAATCACTCATAAAATAACATCAAAGATAGCAAATATTTTGCAAAATACTTAGATTGAAATCAAATATTCTTACAATGGTCGCCGAAACACAAGGAGAACTCAAGTACAAGCTAATGGCTATGGCTATGGAGAGGATGGATGGTGGAAAGGATGACCTATGGTGGTGGATGTCATTCGGTGGTGTTGTGATGCAATCTGAGAATGGTGTCCCTCTGCACGGTGGCTGGGACCTCAAAATATATATGTGTCTTCATGAAAGTTGTAGGGTTTGATGAGATGAAGTCAACGCCACCTGGTACGGGCAGGCCGTACGGGCGGACTTTGACCGTACCAATGGTTGTTATGGCCTCTGTCGACTGGTTTGGTCTCTAGAATTACTTGGCCATGTGGACTTCCTCAAAATCTTCATTTAGGGCTCCTGATTTCGCCTTAAAAGCATGAGTTCCTGCACAACACAATTCAAAACAATGGATTGCACATCTTTGCAATAATTAGTCATTAGTGGCAAGGCTAGAGATATTCTTGGTCAATTACTTGACTAAAAACAAAGTTTAAACGCAGAGAAAGATGGCTATTTTCACAGCCATCAACTTCCCTAAATCTCAAACCTTGATCGTTCTTGAGCAAACAACAAACCATAAAGAACTCAACGTTTAAACTGAAACAACAAGAGTATGAATTCACTTATGGTTGGTAGTCATATGCGTCCAACACTTCTTCTATTTTAAAAGCTCATCAAAGTTAGAGAGATGCTAAGAATACTATAAGCTTCGATAGCTCAAAACAATCAAAGTAGAGTTTAATATAAGTACAAATAACTCTAAGTGTAACAATCAATCCAATTCCTCTGGTTAACTCTTAGCCTGCCAAGGAACACTAGGATGTTTCATAATAGCAAAATTAAGTAAGAGAGATCATGTCCTAAGTAGCATCACGGTGAAGTATCTTACTGACACCCACATCAGTAAATCAAGACTATCAAAACACTATTGTTCCAACATTGTCTTTCACGAAAATTCATAGAGTAGTAACGAGACCATGCCAAAGAAAGTTTTGTGTGGATATTTAAATTCAAGGGTAATTCTCAACAAGGATCATTGAGTGATTCTTTTAACAAATGATTTGCACAACCTTCAAGAGTACCAATACTTTTCCCCATTACGGTGACAAGTTCCACCCATGTCATCAACTCATTACCCAAATCAGGGGTTGTACCATTGATCGTTTGTAGGCTAGCGAAGTTGTTGGCATCCAAAAACGTGTGAATCAAAAACACAAAAGCTTTTTAAATAGTATCATAGATTGATCCACGAGGTTAGCTTTGGCATGAATCACAATTACCAGTAGACTTTATTTCAATCAAACAACTCCTTTCAAGAGTGCCATCAAGTATATCAAAACATCTATGGGGTTAAGTATCTTCAAAGGTATACTCTCAAGACAATCATTCATCAAACAAGTAATAAATTTAAGATTTTTCTTGTTGTACTTGTTTGGCAATATTATTTCGAAGGAAAGACTCGGCTAGCTACAAGAACTAGAGAAAAAGCTTCCACAACTAATTACTCATGAAAATAAAAAGCTTTACTCTATCTATTTTGAATTACTCCCACTAGCATAACATCTTAACAAATCAGCTAACGAAGATAAACAATTCAAACTCCTAAAGTGGGAGACATAGGACATACCTCTCATGAGTGACTTCATAAATCTCTTCCTTATGGGGATGTGTTCCTTAAAAACTCCAATTAAAATCACTCTCATAATAATATTGAAGCAAAGAGGCAATAGGCAAATCCACTTTCACAAAAAAGGATAATGATACATTGCAAATGTATCTATAATTTTTGATGTTCCATGCTTGGTTTTATCCACTTTCTTGTGTTTTGTCCACACTTTGGAGTACTTTTCATATGATTTCTTGGACTAACCTATTAACAAGAGCCACAGTGCCATCTGCCTATTTTCTGCTGTTTTTGGTTCCAGGAAAGTTAGAAAATGAATATTCTCGAAATTGGACATGACAAAAGCCAAAGTGCCTATTTTTCCGGAAGTCATCAGATGCCAGAGTATGAGACGGAGAGGGGCCAGGGGGCCACCACACCACCTGGCCACGCGGCCTAGCCTGGCCCGCGCCAGGGGGTGGTCTGGCCGCCTCCAGCACCCCCTCGGCCTCCCGTTCCGCCTATAAGATGCCCTCAGGACGAAAACCCTAAGTACCCGATCAAAAACCACGAAAGAGTCTATAGCCGCCGTCATCTCCATCCCTAGATCGGGAGGGACCTAAAGCTCTTCCCGGCACCCTGCCGGAGAGGGGAATTCACGCTGGAGGCCTTCTTCATCACCATGCAAGCCTCTGGTGTGATGTGTGAGTAGTTCATCCTTGGATTACGGATCCATGTAGTAGCTAGATGGCTGGTTCTCCTCCTTTGTGCTTTCATGTTTAGATCTTGTGAGCTCCGTTCATGATCAAGATCATCTATTTGTAATTCTGCATGTTGTGTTTGCGGGGATCCGATGGATATTGAGATGCTATTTCAGATTGATTATTGATTCTACCATGTCTTTGTTATTTGTGATCTTGCATGCTTTCCGTTGTTAGTAGTTATCTTGGCCAAGTCAATGCTAGCAACTCCAAGAGTTAGTATTTATGCTCGATAGTGGGTTCATGCCTCTAGTAATCTGGGGAAGTGACAGAAATCTCTAAGGTACTAGATGTGCTGTTGCTACTAGGGAGAAAACAACAATCCTTTGTTCATAGAACAATCGTATTGTTTACTTTACACATAGTTCGTAAAGCAATAATCTGTTGCTTGCAACTTAATACTAGAGGGGGGTCGGATAATAACCTGAAGGTAGATTATTAGTCATAGATGCAGTTGGATGGCGGTCTATGTATAATGTTGTAATGCCCAATCAAGTTCCAAAGGAGTCAAGATGATTAGTATATGCATGTATTGCTTTCTCGATGTTTGTCAATTGCCCCGCTGTAATTTGTTCACCCAGCATGTTATCTATCTTAAGGAGAGCCACCTCTAGTGAACTATGGATCCCGGTCCTTTTCTTTTACATACAATCTACAAATTGTTACTGCTTTGTGTTTACTTTCTGCAAACTATTACTTCTTTCCATTCGATACGTTTAATCCTTTGTTTTCAGCAAAACACGGTGAGATTGACAACCTCATCGCAAGTTGGGGACAGAGTTCTATGGTTGTGTTGTCCAGGTCTCCACGTTGCTACTAGCACCGCTAGTGCACCTTCCAAGGCTCAGCTAGCAACACCTTTGGGGTATTTCCTTGATCCTACTGGTTCGATTAAACCTTGGCTAACTGAGGGAAACTTGCTGCTGTGCTCATCATACCTTCCTCTTGGGGTTCCCAACGAGCTCTACATCAACCACGAGCCATCAGATAAAAGGAATTTTTTTTTGTATTTTTGAGGATGGGGATTAAAGAATAGAAAAGAACTTGCGACCACTCAAGGAACTAAGAAAAGAAAAACAAACAAAAAAGAAAAAATAAAGAAAAAGCGAAGTGTTGGAGCAAACCAACACGAGTGTTTCAAATCTCACAAGGATCTTATGTACAACCTCATTATTACGCAAATAAAAATGTCGGGGGACACATCCCCAAGCTCAGTCTTTTGAAAGCCCTTTTGATGCTCATTTTGGTGGTGGATAATCTCTCAAGTTCCATTGGCTGCTCTAATTGGTGAACTAGGTTGAGAGGTTGGCAGTAGCATCTCGAAGGTTGATGGAGAGGTTGCTCATGTTCTGGATGCATCCTTCAAGAGTATAGATATCATAATAGGTGGTGTAGTAGTTTGGTGGCTACACATATTGTTCAGGTCCTTGTTGTTCTACTTCTTCATCTTCTCCTTCTTCTACCACGGGTTCTTCATGTTGGGGTAGACTTGCTTCAACCTGCACGTCAAAACGCAAATGTCCATCGTCGATTGAGAACAGACCATTAGGCAAAGGAGCTGGGATCAAGTGATCTGCTCCAGGTATATCAAGAAAGTATCTACCATTGGATTTAGAAATCATACCACAAGCTATTAGAGTAGAGAAACCGAGAAGACGGTCTCCTTCCATAGGTTGGATATTACCTAGGTTGACGTGAAGAGCACGTCTCAAGTACTCAAAGATATTCTTTACTCTTGTCTAGTGGCTTTTGATAGGATCTGACTGATATCTGCTCGTTACACTTAGAGCATAGGAAATATCCGCCCTAGTACATATCATCACATACATGATCAATCCTACTGCCGAAGCATAAGGGATTCTCTCCACCCGACTTCGCTCATCATCCGATGTTGGGCATTGAGTCTTACTAAGTCAGATTCCATGTTCCAACGCTAAGAACCCCTTCTTAGCCAAATCCATATTGAACTTCTTCAATATCATAACCAGATATGTATTCTCACTCAAGCCTATGAGTCTCTAGGATCTATCTCTATAGATCTTAATTCCTAGTATAAATGCCACCTCACCCAAGTCCTTCATTTGGAAACACCTTTCCAAAGAATTTTTGGTTTCTTGCAAAATTGGAACATTGTTTCCGAGTATCAGTATGTCATCAACATACAGTAGCAGAAAAACAGCTGATCTTTCACTAAACTTCATGTACACACAAGAATCTTGTTCACTCTTGATGAAACCAAATGATTTGACTACTTCATCAAAGCAAATGTTCCAACTCCGACTTGCTTGCTTCAATCCATAGATAGACTTTGGAAGCTTTTAAACTTTGTTAGGACTAACCGATCGACGAAACCCTTGGGATGTATCATATACACGTCCTTGGTTAAATTTCCGTTAAGGAAAGCCGTTTTGACATCCATATGCTATATCTCCCAATCAAAATATGTAGCTAGTGATAGCATGATCCTCACCGACTTAAGAATCGCTACTTGCAAGAAGGTCTCGTCATAGTCAACTCCTTGAACTTGTCAAAACCGTTTCGCGACAAGCCATGCTTTATAGATAGAAATATTTCAGTCTTGGTCAGTTTTCCTCTTAAAGACCCATTTTCTCTCAATGGATCTTGCACCATCTGACAGATCAACCAAGTTCCAAACTTGATTGTCATACATGGACTTTAATTCGGTTCTCATGGATCTAAGACATGACTTGGAATTAGCACTTCCCATCGCATCATGATAAGTAGTCATCTCATCGCTGTCCAACATAAGTATGTCTCCATGTAGTCTTGCTGATCTTCGTGGATCTGGTGCATTTGCCGGCTTAGGCACAACGTCCGGCTCAACCTCCAAGGTTGTCGACTTGTCCTAAGTCGGTGAATCCTGAATTTCTTCAAGGTGCACCCTATTCCCACTATCTTTCCGACTTAGAATCTATTTCTCCAGAAAGACACCGTTTCGAGCAATAAACACTTTGCCCTCTTCTCAGTTGTAGAAAAAGTAACCCAAAGTTTCCTTATGGTAGCCTATGAAAACTACCTTATCTAACTTAGGGTTGAGCTTGTAAGATTGTAATTTATTGACAAAAGCTTCACATCCCCAAATCTTGAGAAAAGCCAAGGTCGGATTCTTGCCCGTCCACATCTCATGTGGTGTCTTTTCTACTGATTTATATGGTACTTTGTTTAGTGTTATTTATGCTGTCTCTAGACAAAAAACCCATAATGATAAAGGTAGATCCGTCTTCCTCATCATCGACCTTACCATGTCTAACACGGTTCAGTTATGCCTTTGTGACACACCATTTCTTTGAGGTGTTCCTAGCAGGGTGAGCTCTTAAACTATTCCACAACTCTTGAGATGGTCATCAAATTCATGGCTCATATATTCGCCTCCACGATTTGATCGGAGAAACTTAATATTCTTGCCGAGTTGGTTTTGCACTTCACTCTGAAACTCTTTGAACTTTTCAAAGGTTTACGACTTGGATTTCATCAAGTAGACATAACCATATCTACTGAGATAATCCGTGAACATGACAAAATACTCATAACCACCTATGGATGTCGTGCTCATTGGACCACATACATCACTATGTATTAGTTCCAGCAAGTCAGACACCCTCTCGCAACTCATTGGACCTTTTAGCATTCAAGTTATATACTGATTTACATTCAAGATCAAGCAAAAAAAAAGTCTAGCTTGGACAGATGCATATCCATGAAACACATTATTCAAATAAAAGGAATAACCATTGTTCTTAATACTCGACTCAGAACCCTCCTCCATAAAACATGAGAAATAAATGATGTTTTGGCTTAGTACAGGAACATAATAACACTTATTTAGTTCTAGTACAAATCCTGAAGGTAACTGGAGTTGCATAGTCCCTATAGCTAACGCATAAACTCATGCCTTGTTTCCAACTCTGATGTCAATCTCCCCTCTCGCCACGCCTTACTAGTCCCTACATCGAGTTGCACACATGAACAATCGATCCGGTATCGTATACCCAGGTGCTACTAGGAGTGTCGGCAAGATAAATGTCTATAAGATTCACACCAAGTGCACCTAAGTTGGAAGTTGTACTTCCACTCCTAGCTTTATCCGCCTTGTACTTGTCGTAGTTCCTCTTCTGGTGACCCTCTGCCTTATATTAAAAGCATATTGTACCCGGAGATTTTTCCAGGTTGTCAGTCATTGAGACAACGCTAGGAATTGGATCCGGTGTGTCGTCTCCCTTTGTCTTGGCTTTCTTAGACCAAGATTTATTCTTGATCTTGGAAGTGTTCTCCACCATGAACACTTGACTGGTGTCACCTCTCTTGATGTCGGCCTCTGCTGTCTTGAGCATCCCTTGGTGTTATGTTAGTTTCTTATCCATACCATGCATATGGTAGTTAGAAATGAACGGACCATAAGTACCTGGAAGATAATTCAGGAGAATGTCGGTAGCGAACTCTTCACTGAAGGGAAAACCTAGATGATCCAAGGACTGCACATATCTGACCATCTGGATCATGTGTGGTCCTAGTGGATCTCCGTATTTCAGCTTACACCCAAGCAAGGCTCTGGAGACATTGTACCTCTCCGTCCCAGCCCACGTCTCAAACATGATCTTGAGGGAAATGATCATATCGTACGCCTAACATTCTTGAACTGTTGCAGTTCTAGCTCCATCTGAGAGAGCATGACGCAACTGACTTCCGTAGGCTCATCTTGAGCCCGACGAAAGGCGGTTCTTACAGCATTAAGTTCATCATTGCCCGGCTCGTCTAGAATCGGATTGTCCACGACATGTTCCTTCTTTTCTTACTTGAGAATGATTCTCAAGTTACGATACCAATTGGTAAAGTTTGTTCCATTCAATTTGTCCTTCTCAAGGATCATACGCAACGCAAAATCGGAAATCTGAACGGTGCTAGGTGGTGCCATCTACAGACGAAATATGCAAAACACTTAAGACAATGTATCTGTAACATGAGAAGGTGGATTAAACTCTTTAATCATGCACACTCCCACTAAGACTGATATCCCTCCGACTATCAATAGTGATTCAGGATCTCGGTCAGTTATTTGACTAGTGAGCTTTTGAGTCATTGCTAGTCGGAGAACCTTCCGAGTAGGCAACACCTTGCCAATCAGATCTCTATCTGATTCTTGTTGGATTGTATAAAAACCCTCCTTACCCCGAAGCCCACAACTATTGTGATAGATTCGTCTAGCTACCAAGTGCCCTGCGGAGAGAGTCTGAATCTCTCACACTTTATCGAAGAGAACTGGCAGTGCCCCCCCAATATGATCCCACTAACCAAAAATGTCCGACTTGTAGTGTTGCAGCAAATGGTGGGGTAATCCGACTAGACCTTCTTTGAGGGAAAAAGAAGCAAATAAAATTGCAAGTCGGATTTCCGACTCACACCAGCTAACTTTTAGCTGTAACTTTGACAAGGTACAACTATCCTATTCTTGTCCAACAAGAAAAGAAACTTTAGTGGTTGATCGTGAACGTCAGCCACATGATCTCCCACTCATATCTGGACCAGTTTTCACCAACTTCTTGGCCAAGACAAACAAGATCTAGCCACTGCCCTAGATCAAAACAGATCAAAAAGGAAAAACGAGAATAGCAAAAAAGATCTAGTATTTCCCACTAGTGTATCTCATGCGCAAGAACTAGACCAAAAACCTAGAGTGCTCTGATACCACTATGGGGCAACATGAAGAGCCAGTCCAAAAACAAAAACTTTTCTGCTCCGGCTAGAACTCCGGTGAGCCACCCAAGATCCGGTCAAGGTCAAAGGCAATAGCTCGTACCTCTCGACGTGCAGGTGCAGAAGCTAAGGAAGCACGTCACGGTGTTGCTGTATGTTCCCGTCGTGATGTAGCTCGACCTACGGTCATTACCACATCAAGGTCTCCAACTTATGCCAAGTCGTCATGGAATCCAAAGGTGAATCCTATCCTCTTTGAGATCCCACTTCCTACCCTATTGAATGGTATACTACTTCATACTCCTTCCTATTACCATGATAGGTTCACACCAACAAGTACGGAGACGAGGGAGGAAGCCCAGGGACTCATGCCCGATAAAATGGAGGCTTGGAAGATAAGAAGGAAAAGGTAGAGCCAAACCGGCGAAGGATCCAGCGCCTCCGAATCCACTGCTAGAATATCTGGCGCTAGAACCAGGGACTGGATACCGCGCCGACCAAACCGGCGACCAAACCAACCGGGACTCTAGCCGGAAACGCCTACAGAACACCAATTCGGTGCCGACCGGAATAACCGACGACCGCTAGAACTTCCGTCACCGCCGGACTTACCACCGGAATTACCCGTCTGCGCGCAGATCTGGGTTTGTTGTCCTAGAATATTCCCTTTACTTACCCTTTTGCCTAAACTACCCCCATTCTAGTGGCTGGCCTATAAATAGAGCCCCCACCCCTCATGTGTCCCTTAGGCATAGATGATATACTAAAGACAACCCCATTTGTGGAATCTCTAGTTTTGCCCCATCCCCTTTACCAAGGGGACCGACTATCATCACCAACCTCGTTGGAGTTTGCATCGTGCATCCATCGTTGTACAAGGCCTACGTTTGCGAGTGCATGAGCGTAGTTGTAAAGGCCCTCCCCAAGGTGTTCTTCCCTCTCTGCTTGGGCTTGATGGGAGCACGTTGACTAATCTTTCCTTGTGAGGATTCTATCGGACCGATGGCCGCCGGCAGGAGCAATTGGCCTTGTATCATGTGAGTTGTGTATGTTCACCGTGTTCTTCATGAGGTGTGTGTCCGCTTCTGCTACTCCCGCTTTCCCATCAATTTGACCATGAGCTCCGTGAAGATCAGGCCACCCTTGAGGTCACCCCTTATCATCTGGCCTCAGAAGCTTTTGGTTGCCACAAATTCGTCATTGATTTGGTCTTTTCCCCATAAATTTGAAAATTCCATAAAAAAGCCCTAATTTCGTTTTTTGGATCGATTTGTGATTTGAGAGCATTTTGGTAGGTTTTGATCCATTGATTAGTTGCTACACTAGTTGATCTACCTCCCCCTGCGTTCCCATGGCCTAATTCCATCATTTGCCCCTCAGATCTTAAGTTTTCCATCAAGTTTTTCCGTAGAAATCGCGATTTTTGCGTGCACGAACTCGTTCTGGCACCAGATCTGGTGAACCGAAGCAGCCGCCAGAATTTACGGTCAGATTTCCGGCACCGCCGGCCCCTCCGCCGGAAATTCCGGTGCCAATTTTGGTCCCATCGATTTTGCCACCAATAGTTTCAGCGCCGCACCGCTTTAAGCATAACTTTTGCATCCGAACTCGAAGTTTGGTATTCTTAGCTTGTTTTGAAGAGAAGGATCTCTACATAATCATCCAAGTGATTCATGCTATATACTCCAACCAAATTTCGTGAGCAAGGTGGAATCCAATAATAAAGGGTGAAGATCAACGATGAAAGGTGTAAACATTTTGCAACTTCTCCCCACTTGCATTCCTTTGTGAGCTACACTATCTTTGCGACCAACAAACACCTATTGAGACTAGTTCCTCCTATGATTGCTTGGGCTATGCACATTTGATACCTCGTAGAATTCCGAGCAAAAGTTGTGAGCGCGCTATCTCATATAGTTATCTTGTATAGTTGTTGGCACAAGGAAGAGGCAAGTGAAGAAGAATAGAAAAGGAAAGAAAAGAGAAAGAAAAAGAGTGAAAATAGAAAAAAGGAAAAGAAAAACAAAACAAACAAACAAACAAACAAGTGCCTCATAGAATAGGAAGCTGCTGACTCGTGTAATAACGAGCTCATTGGGGAACCCCAAGAGGAAGGTATGATGAGCACAGTAGTAAGTTTTCCCTCAGTTGTGAAACTAAGATTATCAAACTAGTAGGAGCAAGGAAACACCTCCAAGGTGTTGCTAGATGGCCTTTGACAGGGTGCACTACCGGTGCTAGCAGCAACGTGGAAACCTACACAACACAACCATAGAACTTTGTCCCCAACTTACAGTGAGGTTGTCAATCTCACCGGTTTTGCTGAAAACAAAGGATTAAATGTATTGTGTGGAAGAAAGTAATAGTTTGTAGAAAGTAAACAGAAAGCAGTAAACAGTTGTAGATTGATGGTAAAAGAAAGGACCGGGGTTCATAGTTCACTAGTGGTGGCTCTTCTTAAGATAGATGACATGTTGGGTGAACAAATTACAGCGGGGCAATTGACAAATATCGAGAAAGCAATCATGCATATACTAATCATCTTGACTCCTTTGAGATTTGATTTGGCATTACAACATTATACATAGACCGTAATCCAATCGCATCTATGACTAATAATCTACCTTCAGGTTATCATCCGAACCCCCTCCAGTATTAAGTTGCAAGCAACAGATAATTGCATTATGCATTGCATGTAAAGTAAACAATACGATTGTTCTATGAACAAAGGATTGTTGTTTTCTCCCTCGTAGCAACAACACATCTAGTACCTTAGAGATTTCTGTCACTTCCCCATATTACTAGAGGCATGAACCCACTATCAAGCATAAATACTAACTCTTGGAGTTGCTAGCATCTACTTGTCCAAGATAGCTACTAACAACGGAAAGCATGCAAGATCACAAATAACAAAGACATGATAGAATCAATAATCAATCTGAAATAGCATCTCAATATCCATCGGATCCCCGCAAACACAACATGTAGGATTACAAATAGATGATCTTGATCATGAACGGAGCTCACAAGATCTAAACATGATAGCACAAAGGAGAAGAACCAGCCATCTAGCTACTACATGGACCCGTAGTCCAAGGATGAACTACTCACGCATCACACCGGAGGCTTGCATGGTGATGAAGAAGGCCTCCAGGGTGAATTCTCCCTTCCGGCTGGGTGCCAGGAAGAGATTCAGATCCCTCCCGATCTAGGGATGGAGATGACGGTGGCTACAGACTCTTTCGTGGAATTTTGATCGGGTCCTTAGGGTTTCTGTATCGAAGGCATCTTATAGGCGAAAGGGGAGGCCGAGGGGGTTCCTTAGGCGGCCAGACCACCCCCTGGCACGGGCCAGGCCTGGCCGCGCAGCCAGGTGGTGTGGCCAGCCCCTGGCCCCTCTCTGTCTCGTATTTTGGCTCCGTGTCCCCCTCGGTGAAAAACTGACTTTGGCTTTTGTCCCGTCCAATTCCGAGAATATTCATTTTCTTAGTTTCCTGGAACCAAAAATAGCAGAAAATAGGCAACTGGCACAGTGGCATCTTGTTAATAGGTTAGTCCAAGAAAGTGTATAAAAAGTACTCCAAAGTGTGGACAAAAAATAAGAAAGTAGATAAAACCAAGCATGGAACATCAAAAATTATAGATACGTTAGCAACGTATCAACATCCCCAAGCTTAACTCCTGCTCGTCCTCGAGTAGGTAAGTGACAAAAAGAAAGAATAATTTTTGAGGTAACATGCACCATCATAAACTTGATCAAAGTATTTGTAAAACATTGATAGTTGGGATCATAGTACTTCAACATAGCATGAAAGACAAAGTTCTAACAATAAGACATAGCAACTATGTTGTAACATGAAAAGACACAAACAAAAGATTCATGAATAACAATACTTTGCAAGACATTTGTTTGTTTCACATAAAGAAAACATAGCATAGTGGCATTCAGCTTGTCCCTCATAGAGTAGCAAACATAAATGCATAGGACACCCTTCAAAGTTCATAAGAGTGACTAGATACAAATAGTTTAAGAACAAGCAATATAAAAATTATGCATCAATCAACAAGTCTTGGGATAATGCACATAGAACTAAGAATGGCCACTATGCTCTCAAAATAGGTGCATAAAGATAGAAGGTGGAGACTCAACATAAAATTAAAAGAAAGGCCCTTCAAAGAAGGAAGTAGGGATTCAAGTTTCATAAAGAGCTTCCAAAAATTATGGTACTTATTAGATTTTAGCTCCCATTGCCCCTATCATAAGCATCTTGAAGTGATTAAGGTTAAAGTGAACAAACTATGGAGTATATGCTTGACAAAGTATAAGTTGGAAATCTCATGTCCCTTGAATACGAGGGCTGCTCCTCATGCTACTCAAGTTTAGTTACCGGTAAGTTCTTGTCAGAGTAAGTACATGTGTATCATAGAGAACCGCCAATGGGGTACCCCTTGCCCGATGATACGGAAGAATCCCCATATCAAAATGACAAGGCAAGCAGACAACGAGCATCTCAGCAATCTTCTTATTTACCATGGGAAAATGGTGCTTTTTTCTCTCTTTCCTCTTTTCTCATATCTCTTTTTTTTGTTTTTCTCTTTTTTTTCTCAATATCTGACTCTTTTTTTATAAGAAGAATGCTTCATAGACAGCTCATTATGGTTACGCTGCAGGTTTCCACCATGATGGCATGGATTAGACCAGCGTCCCAGGCGTTTCTCTAACACACATACATAACTCCATGGACTTACAAGCTCCCCTTTCATTTCACACCGATGACATCCATAGACAAAAGATCATGATATCAACTAGGTACAAAGTACAAGTGCAATGTAGAAAGCGTTCCCCATGATAACATGGTTCTGCTAATCCCCAACATATAAGTGCAAGCATATACAACATAGATGACACAATGGTTCAAGTTTATTAAGGGCAAGAAAAGTAAAGTGTGCCATCAAGTTCGTGAGAGCTTTAATCACTAGTTTTCTCATAACAAGTTTAATTCAGAAGGTAGATAAAAACATGAATATACTTGGAATAGCAAATGCTAATAGGTAGGTATGGTGGACTCTTTGGAATAACTTGGTTTTAGGAGTTGGATGCATGAGTGGAACTCATACTTGGTTATGGAGGCTAGCAAAAAACTGGAAGCGACCAACTAAGAGAGCAATAATGGCCATAATCATGCAGAGCGACAAAACATCATTAATCAAAGCATAAAGTGATACTACAAGTCGAAAACTAAAGTATCATAAAGGCTATAGTGACTTGGGATAGTCATAACATGGTGTGAGGATGCGCCAAGTCAACCCAAATAAAGCATCAAAGGAGAATACCACAATATTATGATTTAATATGCTAAAAGAACGCATGATTCTTCCAAGGCACATTAAGCAATATCAATTGTTTATAACATGTCATGCTACAGAAAAGATCACTAAGCATAAAGCCAAAACAATATCAAGCATGGCATGACAAAGCATAGGCCACAGTCAAAAACAAGCTCTCTTTACCACTTAAGCATGAACTTTTCCTACTCTTTTTCCAATCCAAACCAAACTATTTGAAAACCAATGCATGAAAGAGGGGGTCCAACCAATTTATTCAAGCAAACTAAGAAAACCAAGCAAACAAAAACCAAAAACAAAAACGAAAAAGAAGACGCTCCAAGAACAACACAACTGTGCATGAAACAATAAAAATGAAGTGTTTGGAAGAAACCTGGGATTTTTATTGATGAAGAAGGGGATGCCTTGGGCATCCCCAAGTTTTGATGCTTGTACCTATTGAATATTTATTGGGGTGACACGGGGTGGCATCCCCAATCTTGAGCTTTAGTCCATTCTTCATCTCATTACATCATTCTCTCCATACACCTAAAATTTTTTCTTCATACAAAACTTCACACAATCTTTATTAGCAACATTAGTGCACTCAAGATAATAAGTCTTTAGGTTCAGTTTCAACACCAATAAAACTTCCATTAAAACACAAGCTACTGTAGCACTTCCCTTAGAAAGCTCAATTCCCCAAAAGAACTCAAAGAGGAACCAACAAGAAGCAAATGCAAATAATGGCAGAAATCTGTCAAAACAGACCAGCAGGTAAAAACCGATTTTTTCGAAGACCTTATGTTGCTCAAATCAAAAAGTGTTGAACTAACTAAAGTTAGATAACAACCTGGGGCAGAAGCACAAAAATTCACGCCTCAAAAAGACGAACAGAGATTTTACACGAATTTTTATGGTGAAGCACATAAATCTGTTTCGGGACAACAACTTTCCCAATCATTACTTCTCTCTCATTAGAGGTTACTCTTGGCACAAAAAGCAAACAAAAAGTATAAGAAGAGGTTATTACTGAAGTAATAACTTACAAGACTCATCTAATTTTTTTGGGTTATCTCCCAATAAGTACTTTTCTTTAACACCTTTAAGTTAGGCATAAGAAGCAAGAAAAAGAATCAAGTGTTCTCAAATGAAGAAGCATTAAGAGCAAATTTTGTTTTCATAGGAGAGGCAAAATAAATCTTTTCTCTCTTCTAAGGGAAGTGTTCTATACCTTTCTTGAGTGGGAGTTGATATTTAATGGTGCCTTCTTTCATATCAATAATGGCACCAACATTTCTAAGACAAGGTCTTCCCAAAGTAATAGGACAAGAAGCATTGCATTCAACATCCAAAACATAGAAATCAACGGGGACATAGGAATTTTTAACCATAATAAGAACATCATTAATACTCCCCATGAGTTTATTTTTAGCATTATCATCAAGTGGGACATTCAAATAACAATCTTCTAATGGTGGCAAATCAAGCATATCATAAATCCTTCTAGGCATAATAGAAACACTACTATCAAGATCACATAAAGCTTTGAAATCAAAATCATTTACTTTCATATTAATGATGGGTTCCCAACCATATTATTGTTTCATAGGAATAGAAGCTTTATGTTTCATCTTTTCTTTAATTTTTATGATAGCATCAGTAATGTGTTTTGTAAAGGCCGTATTCATAGCACTAGCATTAGGACTTTTAGCAAGCTTTTGTAGGAACTTAATTACTTCAGAGATATTGCAACCATCAAGATCAAAATCATAATTATCATCTAAAGTAGTAGAGCTATTACTAGCTTCAACACTAGTGGTAGTGATAGTAGAAACACTAATGTTTCTAGCAATTTCATCTTCTCTTTCCCACTTAGCATGCAATTCAGCTAATAGTCTAACATTTTCATCAATTATAACTTGTATGGCATTAGTAGCAACAAAGGGATTATCAATAGTTTCAGGTTTAGCAGCCATTTTATTCAAAGAAGATTGTGCTTCAGCCAATGATGCTATATTTCTTTCAGCATTAGAGAGTTTTTCCTCAATAGTTTTATTGAAAGCAGTTTGTTTACTAATAAAATCTTTAAGCATAACTTCAAGTTCAGAGGGAGCACTCCTATTATTGTTGTAGGAATTTCCATAAGCATTAACATTATTGGGAGGATATGGCCAATAGTTATTATTACCAAAATTATTCCTGTAGGAATTGTTGCTAAAATTGTTATTTCTTATAAAGTTCACATCAACTTGCTCTTCTTGAGCAACCAAAGAGGCTAAGGGAACATGATTTGGATCAATATGAGCTTTCCCATTAACAAGCATAGACATAATAACATCAATTTTATCACTTAAGGAGGAGGTTTCTTCAACATAATTTACCTTCTTACCTTGTGGACCTCTTTTAGTGTGCCCTTCAGAATAGTTAACCATCATATTATCCAGAAGCTTTGTTGCAGCACCCAAAGTAATGGTAATAAAGGTACCTCCAGCAGCAAAATCCAGTAGATTTCTTGAAAAATGGTTCAATCCTGCATAAAAGGTTTGGATAATCATCCAAGCAGTCAGTCCATGAGTGGGACAATTCTTTACCAAAGATTTCATTCTTTCCCAAGCTTGAGCAACATGTTCATTATCAGATTGTTTAAACTTCATTATTTCACTTCTCATAGATATAATCTTAGTAGGAGGATAGTATTTTCCAATGAAAGCATCTTTGCATTTAGTCCAAGAATCAATACTATTTCTAGTTAGGGATTGCAACCATTCTTTAGCTTTTCCTCTCAAAGAGAAATGAAACAATTTAAGCTTAATAATATCCCCATCTAAATCCCTATGCTTTTGCATCTCGCAAAGTTCAACAAAGTTATTTAGATGAGCAGCAGCATCTCCATTACCGATACCAGAAAATTGTTCTCTCATAACAAGATTGAGTAAAGAAGGTTTAATTTCGAAGAAAGTAGCTTCAGGAACAGGTGGAGCAATAGGTGTGCACATGAAATCATTGTTGTTGGTGCTAGTGAAGTCACACAACTTAGTGTTTTCAAGAGTAGTCATTTTTTGTGTTTTTAATAAAGAAAGCAAACTAGTAAAACTATTTTTTTTGTGTTTTTGATAAAGAAACAAGCAAACTAAGCAAAAATAAACTAAGCAAAACAAAAACAACAAAGTAAAGAGATTGTTTATGAGGGACTCCCCTTGTGAAGATGTCCTTGACTCCCCGGCAATGGCGCCAGAAAAAGTACTTGTTGACTCGTGTAATAACGAGCTCGTTGGGGAACCCCAAGAGGAAGGTATGGTGAGCACAACATTAAGTTTTCCCTCAGTTATGAAACCAAGGTTATCGAACCAGTAGGAGCAAGGAAACACCTCCAAGGTGTTGCTAGATAGCCTTTGGCAGGGCGCACTACCGATGCTAGCAGCAACGTGGAAACCTGCACAACACAACCATAGAACTTTGTCCCCAACTTACAGTGAGGTTATCAATCTCACCGGTTTTGCTGAAAACAAAGGATTAAACATATTGTGTGGAAGAAAGTAATAGTTTGCAGAAAGTAAACAGAAAGCAGTAAACAGTTGTAGATTGATGGTAAAAGAAAGGACCGGGGTCCATAGTTCACTAGTGGTGGCTCTCCTTAAGATAGATGACATGTTGGGTGAACAAATTACAGTGGGGCAATTGACAAACATCGAGAAAGCAATCATGCATATACTAATCATCTTGACTCCTTTGAGATTTGATTGGGCATTACAACATTATACATAGACCGTAATCCAACTGCATCTATGACTAATAATCCACCTTCAGGTTATCATCCGAACCCCCTCCAGTACTAAGTTGCAAGCAACAGATAATTGCATTACGCATAGCATGTAAAGTAAAAAATATGATTGTTCTATGAACAAAGGATTGTCGTTTTCTCCCTAGTAGCAACAACACATCTAGTACCTTAGAGATTTCTGTCACTTCCCAAGATTACTAGAGGCATGAACCCACTATCGATCATAAATACTAACTCTTGGAGTTGCTAGCATCTACTTGGACAAGATAGCTACTAACAACCGAAAGCATGCAAGATCACAAATAACAAAGACATGATAGAATCAATAATCAATCTGAAATAGCATCTCAATATCCATCGGATCCCCACAAGCACAACATGTAGGATTACAAATAGATGATCTTGATCATGAACGGAGCTCACAAGATCTAAACATGATAGCACAAAGGAGAAGAACCAGTGATCTAGCTACAACATGGACCCGTAGTCCAAGGATGAACTACTCACGCATCACACCGGAGGCTTGCATGGTGATGAAGAAGGCCTCCAGGGTGAATTCTCCCCTCCGATAGGGTGCCGGGAAGAGCTTCAGATCCCTCCCGATCTAGGGATGGAGATGACAGGGGCTACGACTATTTCGTGGAATTTTGATCGGGTTTCTGTATCAAAGGCATCTTATAGGCGAAAGGGGAGGCCAAGGGGGTGCCCTAGCGGCCAGACCACCTCCTGGCGCGGTCCAGGCCTGGCCGTGTGGCCAGGTGGTGTGGCCGGCCCTGGCCCCTCTCCGTCTCGTATTCTGGCTCCATGTCCCCCTCGGTGAAAAACTGACTTTGGCTTTTGTCCCGTCCAATTCCGAGAATATTCATTTTCTGACTTTCCTGGAACCAAAAATAGTAAAAAATAGGCAACTGGCACTATGGAATCTTGTTAATAGGTTAGTCTAAGAAAGTGTATAAAAATTACTCCAAAGTGTGGACAAAACATAAGAAAGTAGATAAAACCAAGCATGGAACATCAAAAATTATGGATACGTTAGCAACCTATCAGAAGCGCAAGCTTGGTGAACATCATATATGTGGTACTTATTGTGCATATCTTGTAGCCCACCAATTTTTGTGCAATCTAACTAGTGTCTCTCCTTCCACTTGTGCGACACGAGTTTATAGTCTTCGCTAGGTAATCATTTGGTTCTTAACTCATTTTTCTCTGTCACAAAAGTCCCATTTATCCCACTATGTGTGTTTCCTTCTACACAATTCCTATTTTGTGGATTAACTTGTTTGCTTTGTGATCATCGTGGTTCTTTACTTGCCATTACAACATCTTGATTTCAGATTGTTTCTTGACATTCCACTATCCATACCTATCCACCATAAGCTTTGTGAGTGTGTGTTTTTAGTGGTTAGTTGGTTTTGGTGTTCCGCGTGAACTTCACTTTGCTTGGTTTATTGCTCTCAAGTGTGGCCACTTGTATGATACTATCTTCCAAGGTAAAGTAAGGTTTGACATTGTTTCCCTAACACCCACTACCACTTCCATATATACCATTTGGTCTTGTGAAGCATGTCTAGGGACTCCGGAACCGAGGAGGATTTCTATGACGAATTCATGATGAGCCACCATGCCTATACCTCCACAAGCATGGATGACATGATGGAGCACGACACCGACAATGGCTCCACATGCTTGGGTGATATGGAGTACTACAACAACAATGACTCCCCAAGCATGGACAACTTCGAGTGTGGCATCGACGATGCCTCTCCAAGCATGGAGGACATGGAGAACTTCATCGACTTTGATAGCTCTTCCATGAGCCATGAAGAATTTATGCACCGCTTGGAGATGGAAGACTACTATGCTAATCAAGCGGAGGCGCATCATCAAGAAACCATGAACTTCAAGGCCAAGCGTGCCACACCAAAGGGCACCACTTGCTTTGATGATCCACCTCCAAGGCGTCAAGCGCCACCGCGTACAAGGCGTCAAGCGCCACCATCTCCAAGGCGCCAAGTGACACCACCTCCAAGGCGTCAAGCGCCAACACCACCAAGGCATCAAGTGCCACCTACTCCAAGATGAGTGGCGCCCAAACATCATCTCCTACTAGAGGTGCCACACAACAAGAATCTTCATCGACATACATCCTCTTGTGATCATCGCCAACATCAAACGGATACAAGATGTCGTTTAAGGCATCTTTGTCATGAAGATGGAGAATACATGTTGAGCACCATCCATAATGCTCAATCAAGCTCAAGAAGGCACCACCATCACAAGAAGATTGCCAAGGAAAAGGATCATCATCGCGAGCGTCATGTGGATGACCAAGTGCTTCACCAACATAAACCTTCGACAAGGCACGCCAATGACCTCCGTCGACACCTTCCACTACTAGTGCCACCACCAAAATGGCACCAAGAGCAATCCTTCTTTCACGCCAGCAAGCTTCAACACGAAAACTTCAAGTTCAAGATGACGTATCCACCTACAAGAGCTTCAATGCAACTTCTTCTTCTCCAAGCACTCCAAGAATGTCATACAAGCAAGAGATGGACCTCTACTTCTCCAAGTTGGACGAGGCCATCAAAAATATGACCCCCATGATATAGAAGAAAACAAGTTGCTTTGCCAACAATTGGTTGCAATGGTGAAGATGGTGTCAAGTACCAATACTTCCGATATGAGTGCCACCACCACAATGGCATCCAAAGTACAAGGCGACGACAAGGTCAAGAATAGTGACCATGGGATTTTCCTTCACCAAAGGAGGCGCATGGAGTTGAGATAACCGAGCCTATCCCTATATGCTTGAGTGATGATGTTGTACCAATCCCATGTGAGTATGAGAGCCACTTAGCCCACTTGAGTGAGAACAAGAGTGAGATGAGTGACTCCACCATACGTGAGATTGTGTGCTTCCATTTGGATGGCATGGGTGATACACCGAGTGAGTTGAGAGTGGTAGTTGATAGGTCATGTGAGAGCATTTTGATTTCTAACGACTTACCCTCTACCTCTAGTGTGTTTTCTCATGATGTGATAGGTACCATGGATCAAGAAGCACCAAGATTGGAGATGATGATGCCTCCTATCGACAAGATGTACATGGTGGATGAAGATGACACCATCCCCATATTGGATGATGAAGTCGCCCACATGGAGGCCAATACTACCACAACACCAACTTCATATGAGAGGTATGATCAAGGTAAAAATAAGGGTGTTGATGATGCCATGATCCCACTAGTGGACATGATGACTTGTGATGATTTGCATGCTATGGATGATACTTGTGACATGGCATATTTCCCACTCTTATTCCCATGTGTTGATTTTGCTATGCATCATAATAACCATGTGGAATCCTTTTATTGTCATTATATTGCCATAGACATGATATGCTTTAAACATTACGTTGATGACATCATTTCTTGCACTTTGTTGAACAATTGCTCTTTCAAATGT
Source organism: Avena sativa (assembly GCA_916181665.1). Taxonomy (NCBI): domain Eukaryota; kingdom Viridiplantae; phylum Streptophyta; class Magnoliopsida; order Poales; family Poaceae; genus Avena; species Avena sativa. The sequence goes on along the minus strand of OV702292.1, from coordinate 531,479,553 downwards.
TTTGCTTGAAATGATGATAACAACGGTATCCCTAGGACCATGCTTTGTCATGGATGTTTTACAATTTCTCCCGTTGCTAGCAATAAGATGAATAATTTCTCTTTCACATGTTTTGCATGCAACAATAATTATCATATGTTTTCTATTGAGATGCCCACCATAGCTTTCTCAAATTTTGTAGATTTTGATGATCACCATGATAAGCATGTCCCCCACTTGAATACTCACCATGCATCTATTTCACACATGATTGACACTAATGGTGATGTGCACAAGAAGAGATATGTCATGATGGATGATGTGTTTCTCTACCATGCACACACGTTCTTCCTTTTGTGTATGGTGTGTGTAGGTACTCACAATAGAGTGTCAACCTCGGTTGAGCACGAGTTGACAAAAAAAGCTCTAGAGAAATCCCCTAAGTGACTTCAAGATCAAACCCAGCTCTGATACCTTTTGCATGCTTTGCATCTTTCATGTTAAAAAATTGCTATTTCCTATGGTTTGATTGTAAGAATGTTAATGTATTCTTTCACCTTGTGACAATCATGTTTCTTTGCTATTGTATATTGATGCTTTGTGTGTTGCAACAAAAATGTTGAACAATTTATCTTTTCGATGTTTTGTGTGCAACCATAATGCCATTATGAGCATGTATTGTCATGAGAGCTCCCAAGTATCTCATATAGTTGTTGCAACAAACATAAGGACCACTTGCTCTTTCAGATGGCTTGTTTGCAAATATGTTATTTTTGCTTCCGCTCGTGATACACATACTTATATGATCTATTCTTTGGATGATTTGTGTGTGGCATCCAACATATTGAACAATTTCTCTTTCAACTGGTTGGTTTGCACACATAATGATGTTGTTTTGAATGTTCTTTCTCATGTGTTTTTCCTGAATTCTCCTATTCTCGCACCAAAGATGTTGATCAACATCTTATTCAATTGCTTTGAGTGCCACACTAATACATTATATGGAGTTTTTGAGTTCCCACATTTGGATGATGTTCAAACAATTTCCATGCAATTTGACCTTGCATATGCATTTCATTTGCTATACTTGAGTTGTGCTAATAGTGTTGTGAACAAGAATGGACATGCCACAAATGACACGCTCCTCTATCACGCACGAAAATATGTTGTTTGGTATTTGTTGTGTGAAGGTATGAATGCATACACGTCAACCTCTACCAACCAAGAGTTGACAAGATGAATTGAAGAGAGTTACCTATGGCTGCTCTTCAACAAGCTATATCTACATCATAATGTGACTTCCTTCTACTTGAGGACTCATTCTATAATATTCATGAATTGGCTATGCTTTGAGTGTTACTTTGCCTTTGTGGTGAGCTTTGTAGGCTTCATGGAAGGTGAAGGAACATTGAAGCATTGTAAATTCAATCTTCCCAGGACGACTATATAGTGAACCCCAGGATCAAGAATTTTTCTCAACCTATTCGACTTTGTGATGAGCATGTAGAGTCAAGGACGACTCTTTTTGAAGGGGGAGCTGATGTATCTCGACCTATGATAGTTACCACATCAAGGTCTCCAACTTATGCCAAGTCGTCATGGACTCCAAAGGTGAATCCTATCCTCTTTGAGATCCCACTTTCTACCCTACTGAATGGTATACTACTTCATACTCTGTCCTATGACCATGATAGGTTCACATCCACAAGTACGAAGATGAGGGAGGAAGCCCGAGGACTCATGCCCGACAAGACAGAGGCTTGGAAGAGAAGAAGGAAGAGGCAGAGCCAAACTAGCGAAGGATCCAGCGCCACCGAATCTAGAGCCGGAATATCCAGTGCTAGAACTGGTGGACCAGATACTGTGTCAACCAAACCGGCGACCAAATCGGTGGACCGGGACTCCAACCGGAAATTCCTACAGAACACCAATCTGACGCCGACCGGAATAATCGGCGACTGCCGGAACTTCTGGCACCAGCTCCGGCGCCACCGGACTTACCGCCAGAATTACCCATCTGCCTATGGATCGGGGTTTGATGCCCTAGAATATTCCCTTTACTTACACTTTTGCCTAAACTACCCCCATTCTAGTGGCTGGCCTATAAATAGAGCCCCACCCCTCATGTATCCCTTAGGCCTAGTTGATAGACTAAAGACAACCCCCTTTGTGGAATCTCTAGTTTTGCCTCATCCCCTATATTAAGGGGACCGACTATCATCACCAACCTCGTTGGAGTTTGCATCACGCATCCATCATTGTATAAGGCCTACGTTTGCGAGTGCGTGGGCATAGTTGTCAAGACCCTCTCCAAGGTATTCTTCCCTCTCTGCTTGGGATTGATGGGAGCACGTTGACTGATCTTTCCTTGTGAGGATTCTATCAGACCGGTTGGCGCCGACAGGAGCAATTGGCCTTGTATCGTGTGAGTTTTGCATGTGTTCATCATGTTCTTTGCGAGGTCCGTGTCAACTTATGCTACCTTCCCCCTTTCCCCTCGCTTTCCCATCTATTTGACCATGAGATCCGTGAAGATCGGGCCACCCTTGAGGTCATCTCTTATCACCTTGTCTCATCCGGCTCCGGTGAACTTCTCGATCCTAGGACCACCTCATCGCCGGCTCCGTGCTCCTCCTTCTTCCACCTCCAACTTTTATACCCAAGTGCCGACGAGCACCGCATGTGTGGTGCCTCTGCTGTCTCACACACGTACAAGGTGGAACAGTAGAAAGTGAGATGCTAGTCTCGATCTTGCCACCGCGGGACAGGAAGGTGGAATTGCCAAGTCTAGCGAAACCCTAGGAAGCAGCACTGGATCATCTTGTCTGCCACCACCCACCTTCCTTTGTATAGGCGAGTAGGTGAGGGCACACAATACTTGTGTCCCTCGGTCCTAGACCCTAACCCTAGTCAAAACGGGTCCAACCCATTGACAAGTGTCCCTGTCCGAACAAGTCCAACTTGCGTCTTGTGATATATAGTCGGATCATCATCCGCCTAGTTCCACTCTCTTAAATGTGCGATCCCGTAGGCTTACGGTAAGCCAGACACAACTCAACAATCATTCAGTCAAAGCAATAGCTCAATGACTTTCCGACTAGAGTTGATAATCGATAGCGGCCTCTAGCAAGACCTTATCGACTCTCGGTTTACGCAAGTGCCCTCAATGTGATGATATATCTGAGTCCCTTTGTCTCACGATATTGGTGATAAACCGCATGGGATATTTCGTCATCCCGGTGTGGTTTAACTATCTGCTCGTTGCAGTGATAACTGATTCCCTTCAACTTCACTAAGTCAGACTACCACGATCAACACTTGATCGAGTAGCGCATGGCCATGCTTCTGAATCATATCACACGAGAGGGCCTAGAGAATATCTCTCCGAGATGGAAGGGAAAATTCCGGCTTGGCTGATCCACGTCATGAAACTTGCTTTGAAGTTAGCCCAAGACCACCCTTATGACTCATAGTTACGGTGAGCGTTAGATGGAGTCAAAGCCTACATTTCCGCAACTCGGATCGTGCGATCTCCTTAGGTCTAAGAATTTCATTATGTTAGTCGGAGCGTATGACAGTGTACTCACGTCCTACTAACCTTTGGATCGGCCCGGCTATTGTACCTCTTCCGACTAGCCAATGCAAGGCAGATAGCATCTCCATGCTCATGACACGTGAAACATTGTCATCTTTTGACTTACAAATTAGTCTTGGCAGTGGGTTTCCCTTCCAATCTCAAATGACTACGGACCAACTGGCTAGAGCTAGATATAAGTATGTGGTTCCACACCTACAACAATTGCAGTAACACATAAAACTAGGTCTAAGCCGGATTCCAGGTTACAAATACAAGGTGGAAGGTGAATGATATGTCGTAAACGTATCTATAATTTTTTATGCTCCATGCTTGTTTTATATCAACTTTCTTATGTTTTGTTTACACTTTGAGGTATTTTTATACATTTTCTGGAACTAACCTATTAACAATATGCCACAGTGCCAGTTGCCTGTTTTCTGCTATTTTTGGTTTCAGAAAAGCTAGTAAGGAAATATTCTCAGAATTGGACGGGACAAAAGCCAAAGTCAATATTTTACCAGAAGGAACACGGAGTCCGAAGGGCAGCCGAAGTGGGGCCACGAGGTGGCCACACCTAGGGCTAGCGCGGGTACCCCCCGGGCACACCACCAGGTGGTGTAGGCCCCTCGGGCCTCCACCGACCTTGCCCCTTCGCCTATATATTTCCCCCGAGATGAAAACCCTAAGTACCAGATTAGAATTCCACGAAAAGTTCCGCAGCGCTGCCGCCACCGAAGAGGAGATTCGAGGGACAGAAGTCTCTGTTCCAGCACCCTGCTGGGACGGGGAAGTGCCCCAGGAGTCATCTCCATCGACTCCACCGCCATCTCCATCGTCGTTGCTGACTCCCATGATGAGGAGGGACTAGTTCTATCTCGAGGCTAAGGGCAATACCGGTAGATATCTGTTTATCTCTCTCTCTATGCATGACCTTATTGAGATCATGAGCTTTGTAATCTAGATCTATTCTGCTACTCAAGTGCTTTAATTAATCTCTGCTTATCCCCATGTGTGTGAAGTTGACAGTGTGCACACCGTGTGGCACTTAGGCTAAGGTTACAGAAATACTTATCATGAGTATAATTTGAGTTGGATGTCTCTATGAGATTGTGGTGTTTGTTGGAACCATCTAGCACTCAAGGTGATAGTGAGGGGTTATCTAGATGGTGAATGCGAACTTTAAGGTGTGTTGTTATAGCCCTACATCGTCCAATCGGAGAGTAGTTCAGGGTAGCTTAATGAAGATAAGATATTTATATGAGAGTTTCCACTCATGAAAGTATGATCCCTATGCCTTGTTTCTAAGCATTGAAACATCGTTTACAATCAGTCCTGTTACATGTTTGCTTGCTACCACTCTTATTTCAGATTGCAATTACCACTTATAATCGTCCATATTACTTGTATTTCACTATCCCTTCACCGAACTAGTGCACCTATACACCTGGCAAGTGTATTGGTGTGTTGGGGACATAAGAGACTTCTTGTATCTTGATTGCAGGGTTGCTTGAGAGGGATACCTTTTACCACTTCCTCCCTGAGTTCGATAAACCTTGGGTGATCCACTTATCGGAAACTTGCTGCTGTTCTACAAACCTCTGCACTTGGAGGCCCAACACTGTCTACAAGAATAGAAGCGTGCATAGACATCAAGCTATTTTCTAGTGCTGTTGCCGGGGAGATAAGGTAAAAGATACTCACATCTTCTGACTACTAAGCTATCTTCTAGTACTGTTGCTGGTGTGTGAGTGCTCGAAGTTATTTCCTTTAGATTATGCAATTATACGTTTTTGTTTCTTGTTTTTATTTTCACTAGTTAGGCTTAATGGAAAACAACAACAAAATTAGAGAGCTTTATAGTATTTATCTTGAGTTAGGACATGAAGTGTTTGAGAGAAAATTAAAAAACCTATGGAACTTTATTTGCATGCTAATAGCAATGTTATTAGTATGAATTCTTTGAACACCATTATTGCCAATGCTATGGAAAAGTCTAAGCTTGGGGAAGCTAGTTTTGATGAGCATGATAATTTTTAGTCCCCCAATCACGGAGGAGGAAATTTACTTTGATGATACTATTACCTCCAATATATGATGATTACAATGATGAATATGATATTTTCAGTCCACCTACTATTGAGGAGAAAATTAATTATTATTACAATATGCCTCCTATATTTTACAATTATGGTGATGAGAATAATAATGATAGCTATTTTTTTGAATTTGCTCCCACTACGATTAATAAGAATGACTATGCTTATAGGGAGAGTAATAATTATTTTATGCATGTGGCTCATGATAAGAATGTTTTATGTGATATTTATATTGTTAATTTTATTCATGATGCTACTGAAAGTTATTATGAGAGAGGGAAACATGGTTTTATGTATCTCAACAATATTAAGTTTCCCCTCTTTATGTTGAAATTTTTGAAGTTGCACTTGTTTTGCTTTCCTATGCTTGATGCTTTGTGCTTTCATGACTTGTTTCTTTACAAGATTATTTTTCATAGGAAGTGGGTTAGACTTAAATTTGTTCCATATTTGCTTCTTGATGCTATCTTTTAGTTCAATTCATATTTCTTATGTGAGCATCATCGAAATTATCATGCCTATCTTAATGGCTATAAAGAAAGAGCTTTTGGGAGACAACCCATTATATTTTTACTTTCAGTTTATTTTTGTTTTTTGAGTCTTAGAAGTTATTGCCTTTGTAATAACCTCTACTTATCCTTTTTGTTTGGTTTTTGTGCCAAGAATAACCTCTAATGAGAGGGAAGTAAGATATGGGGAAGTTGTTGTCCCGAAACAGATTTCTGTGCGTCACTGTAAACAAATCGTGAAAAAACTCAGTATGTAGTATTGAGCTGTAAATTTTTGTGCTTATTCCCCAGGTCATTACCCAACTTTCGTTAGTTCTGCACTTTTCGATTTGAGCAACAAAAGATTTTCGAAAAAATCGGTCTTTACCTGCTGGTCTGTTTTGACAGATTTCTGTTATTATTTGCATTTGTCTCTTAATCGGTTTCTTTTTGAGTTCTCTTGGATCACTTGAGATTTTAAAAGAAATTTCTACAAGTAGCTTGTGTTTTAATGAAAGTTTTACTTGTGTTGAAACTGAATCCGAAGGATTATTATTTTGAATACACTACTGTTGCTAATGAAGATTGTGTGAAGTTTTGTATGAAGGAAGTTTTCAAGTGTAGGGAGAGAATGATGTGATGAGATGAAGTATGGACAAAATCTCAAGCTTGGGGATGCCACCCGTGTCACCCCAAGAAATATTCAAGAATTACAAGCGTCAAATCTTGGGGATACCCAAGGCATCCCCTTCTTCATCAATAATCTCATGTCTTCTTACAAGACACTTTATTTTTATTACCTTATGCACTATGTGTTGTTCTTGGAGCATATTTGTTTTTAGTTTTCTTTTGCTTTCTTTGCTGCAATAAGTTGGTTGGATCCCAACACACTTCTTTTGGAGAGAGACACACCCCGTTATTCATTGCCTAGAACACTCTAGTTTTCACTCTTATTGTTCTGTGAGTGTTCTCCTTTGCTAGCACTGCGTTTAGCTTTAGTTTTCTTATTCTTTTGGATTATAAATTTTTAGTTCTTCTTTGTAGATGGATTAGACAAGATCTCTGGTATTTATTGATTATTATCTTTGAGACTTGTTTCAAATAAGTCGATTGGTGTTGGAAAAGAGTGGGAAGTTTCATGCTTATAGTGGTACAAAAGGAAGCTTGTTTTTACTGTGACTTAGACTTTATCATGTCATGCTAGATGTTGCTTTGACCATATGCTTAGTGATTATTGTTGTAGCATGACTTGTTTCAAACAATTGAGATTGCTTAATGTGCCTTGAAGGAATCATGCGTTGTTTTAGCATACAAAAGAATAATATTATGGTATTCTTCTTTGATGCTTTATTTGGGTTGACTTGGCACAAGCTTACACCATGTTAAGACTATAAACTAGTCACCTTAGCCTCTATGATCATTTAGTTTTTGACTTATAATATCACTTTATGCTTTAATTAATAATGTTTTGTCGCTTTGCATGATTATGGCCATTATTGCTCTCTTAGTTGGTCGCTCCCAGTCTTTTGCTAGCCTCCACCTGTACCAAGTATGAGTTCTACTCATGCATCCAACCTCCAAGAAAACCAAGTTATTCCAAAGAGTCCACTATAAATTCCTATGCATGGTGTGTTACACCATTCCAAGTATATTCATATTTTTATCAACCTTCCAAATTAAACTTGTTATGTGAAAATTAGTGATTAAAGCTCTCACAAACTTGATGACACACTTTATTTTCTTGCACTTAATAAACTTAAACCATTGTGTCCATCTATGTTGCTTATATGCTTGCACTTTATAAGTTGTGAATTAGCAGAACCATGATACCATGGGGAACGCTTTCAACATTGCACTTATTATTCAGTTGATATCATGTTCTTTTGTTTATGGATACCGGCGGTGTGAAATAAAAGGGGAGCTTGTAAGCTCATGGAGTTTGTATGTGTGTTAGAGAAACGCCTGGGTGGCTAGCTTAAGCCATGCCTAATCATGGTAGAAACTTGTAGCATAACCATAGTGAGCATTTTGTGAAGCATCCTCAATAAAAACCTATGCAAATAGCAAATAAAAAGATCGCTGAGATGCTCATTGTTTGTTGCCTTGTCATTTTGATATGGGATAGCTCATGTATCATGTGCAAGGGGTACCTTTATTTGTCAAGGGGCATGAGATTTTCAACTTATAACTTGTCAAGCATATCCTCATATTTGTGTCACTTTAACCTTAATCACCTCAAGATGCTTATGATAGGGGCAATGAGAGATGAAAGCTAATAAGTACCATAATTTTTAGAAGCTCTTTATGAAACTTAAAATCCCTGCTTCCTTCTGTGAAGGGCCTTTCTTTTTTACTTTTATGCTGAGTCTCTATCTTCTATCTTTATGCACCAATTGAGAGATCATAGTGGTCATTCTTAGTTTAATGTGCATTGTCCCAAAACTTATTGATTGATTCATAACTCTGATATTGCTTGTTCTTAAATTATTTGTATCTAGTCACCCTTATGAACTTTGAAGGTGTCCTATGCATTTATGTTTTGCTATACCATGAGGGACAAGCTGAATACCACTCTTATTATGTTTTATATATGTGAAACAAACAAACGTCTTTCAATGCATTGTTATTCATGATCTTTTGTTTGTACATTTTCATGTTACAACATAGTTGATTTGTCTTATTGTTAGAACTCTAACTTTCATGCTTATGTTTAGAGTACTTTGATCCCAGTTATCAATGCTTTACGAATACCTTGATCAAGATTGTGATGGTGCATGTCACCTCAAAAATTATTCTTTTTATCACTTACCTACTTGAGGACGAGCAGGAGTTAAGCTTGGGGATGCTTGATACGTCGTAAACGTATCTATAATTTTTGATGCTCCATGCTTATTTTATATCAACTTTCTTATGTTTTGTTTACACTTTGAGGTATTTTTATACATTTTCTGGAACTAACCTATTATCAAGATGCCACAGTGCCAGTTGCATATTTTCTACTGTTTTTGGTTTCAGAAAAGCTAGTAAAGAAATATTTTCGGAATTGGACGGGATAAAAGCCAAAGTCAATATTTTACCAGAAGGAACACGGAGTCTGAAGGGCAACCGAAGTAGGGCCACGAGGTGGCCACATCTAGGGATGGCGCGGGTACCCCCCAGGCGTGACACCAGGTGGTGTGGGCCCCTCGGGCCTCCATCGACCTTGCCTCTTCGCCTATATATTTCCCCTGAGATGAAAACCCTAAGTACCAGATCAGAATTCCACGAAAAGTTCCGCAGCACCGCCGCCACCGAAGAGGAGATTCGGGGGACAGAAGTCTCTGTTCTGGCACCCTGCCGGGACAGGGAAGTGCCCCTGGAGCCATCTCCATCAACTCCACCGCCATCTCCATCGCCGTTCCTGACTCCCATGATGAGGAGGGAGTAGTTCTCTCTCGAGGCTAAGGACTCTACCGGTAGCTATGTGTTCATCTCTCTCTCTATGCATGATCTTATTGAGATCATGAACTTTGTAATTTAGATCTATTCTGCTACTCAAGTGCTTTAATTAATCTCTGCTTATCCCCACGTGTGTGAAGTTGACAGTGTGCACACCGTGTGGCACTTAGGCTAAGGTTACAGAAATACTTATCATGAGTATAATTTGAGTTGGATGCCTTTATGAGATTGTAGTGTTTGTTGGAACCATCTAGCGCTCAAGGTGATAGTGAGGGGTTATCTAGATGGGGAATGCGTACTTTAAGGTGTGTTGTTATAGCCCTACATCGTCCAACAGGGGTAGTTCAGGGTAGCTTAATGAAGAGAAGATATTTATATGAGAGTGTCCACTAATGAAAGTATGATCCCTAGGCCTTGTTTCTAAACATTAAAACACCGTTTACAATCAGTCATGTTACAAGTTTGCTTGTTGCCACTCTTATTTCAGATTGCAATTACCACTTATAATCATCCATATTACTTGTATTTCACTATCTCTTCGCCGAACTAGTGCACCTATACACCTGACAAGTGTATTGGGTGTGTTGGGAACACAAGAGACTTCTTGTATCTTGATTGCAGGGTTGCTTGAGAGGGATACCTTTGACCACTTCCTCCCTGAGTTCGATAAACCTTGGGTGATCCACTTAAGGAAAACTTGCTACTGCATTTGGAGGCCAAACACTGTCTACAAGAATAGAAGCGTGCGTAGACATCAGTGAGCCTCTAGGGCATCATTCCTAACATCCGCCAGCTGCGCGTTGATGAACGCCTTTCGGCGACGCCGAGCCTCCCTCGCAACCCTCCTCTCTGCCCTCTTCGAGGCATAGAACTCGACCTCCGCCTGTACGTCCTCCAAGAACTATTCCTCTAAGCCACCAACAATCGCTCGTCCGCCTCGGTGATGGCGAGCCGCCGCTGCATTTGGCGATGGCGGCAACGGTCCTTGTCGGTGACGAGGCATGGAGCCCCAGTGACGAACTCCGCCTCGGCCAGGGAGTTGACATCATCGAAATTCATGGCCTGGCGCGGGCGGCCGAGGTGCCACGCCGCCGCGTCGTAGGCGCACGCGGCCTCGTGTGTGCTCGCATAGGTGTCGAGCATCAAGCGCATCCCGGCGGCATGGAGCTTGGTATAGAACGTCCTGTTCGGATGCGCACGTACGTCGTAGAAGTCAGACGAACTAAGGGGACCGCGGCGGCGGGACGGCATCCCGGCGTGAGAGCGGATCATTTCCCTAACACCACGGGGTGAGCGGGGAATATAAGGGTCGTCTCAACCAGCGGCCAGGCCAGCGTACCAAACAAACCCTAGAGAACACCCACCCTCTCTTTCTCCCCCGACCCATTCGTTCGACGCCATGGATGCCGCCTCCTCTACCACCCTGAGTCCGCCTCCACTACCCGAGTGCGATGGCCACGACGCCCCAAATTGGTTCCTCCTCGACATCCTCGGTTATGTGGGTGACTACAGCAACGCCACCTTGGCCAGGCAAAAATCACAGAAATAACCTAATTAAAAAATGATCACACGAAATAACCTACTTTGTCGAAGAATTCCCGATCTAACCTTTTTCATGGCGCTTTACCAGAAGGCGCCATGGTCAGTAGCATGGCGCTCCCGCCAAAAGCGCCATGATACCATAGCGCCCTTGTAAAAAACGCCATGCCCCGTCCGACGTGGCAGTCAGCGTGGACCACGTGGGCCTGATTTTAATGTTTGGCGCTTTTGCGTGGGGCGCCATGCTACCTAGCATGACGTTTTTGCAGAGGGCGCCATGCCCCTTTAACTGGGAACGACGCGAGCTAGTCACTACCACTCACCTGTTCGTCCCCGACTGTGCCCCTCTCTCTCTCTCTCGCCCCCAGCTCTGCACCTACTCAAATCCCTTCAAATTTGTTGCTTTTCTCCATGGATTTCGACTCCCCCTTGCCTCAAGAGGTAATCTCCCCCGATCCCCTTGGTTTGGTCCAAATAGATCTATGCAATTTGGTTCTCTTTTAACAAAAATTCTGAAACCCTAACCCTACCTAGGGTTGGTGTTGTTGCTTCTAGTAATTAGATTTGTAGCTTAGGGATAGGATCTATATGTTAGAAGTAGCAAAGTGGTATGACTTGTTTTAGTAGGTTGCTATGGTTGTTTGTGGTAATATAATTCCCTTTGATGTGTAATAGTTGTTGTCAATGTTTTTTAGATGGCAAGAATCGTTAAGGTTCATCATGTGGACAAAGCCGCATTTTTGAAAGGCAATCCTGAGTGTGACCCGGAGGAGGTAGTTATGGTGTTTGCCACTAGTCCTACCTATGCCGAGATTGTGGAAAGAGTTAGGAATGATTTGAAATGCATGGATCCTAGTGATGCGTATGAGTTGGTTGGAAGGTATAATGCCGGGTTTGGCCATCACAATAGATTGAAGATAATGCCTATCAACTCCGAGTTTAATTGGAGTGCATATAAGGAGATGGTTACGGAATCCAAAGATAAGTCACTTGAGATATTTGCCACAAGAAAGGTTGGGGCTCGGTTGCAAATTGACTTGAACCGGCATGCTTCCATGAGCCCGGCTCAAGGTGAGCCACATGTGTATGAGACAACAATGAGCCAACCTCCCTTGAGCCTGGTCCGCGTAGAGCCAACCTACGTTGACACAACAATGAGCCAACCTCCCATGAGTCTTGTTTGCAATGAGAATTATGAAGCACCCCAAATGGAGGATGATGACCTTGAGGGTGATGAAGTAGAGCATGGCCTTCGTGACAATGAAGTAGGAGATGTGGAGGCAAATTGCGATGAGGAGGACATGGACCATGATCTCCCTTATTTGCGGTGTCATGCATCGGACTCCGAGGATGAAGGACCAGATGAAGATGTGGATGAGGATGGTCTAACAGTTAAATTCGCCGAAGCTCATAAAAAGGTAGTAGGTCGTGATCATCGACCTTCATTGTTCCGTGATGTTAGCCTGGCGGATGAGGCCCAAGTTGACGGTGGAATTAGTCGAGTGCTCGAGCCACGAGCACCTTCTAAAAAGGACTTGAAGCCGAAAAAGTACGGGATAAATCCTGGGGTGAAGTTTGATAGCTTGTTGGAATTTCAGATGTGGATCAAGGACTACGCGGTGAAGTACCATCGACCGTACAAGGTGGCTCACTCAGACACTAAGGTGCGTTACACAGTCAAGTGTGAGAAGAAAGGATGTCCATGGGTTGTGCGTGCACGACCATTGAGGGGCGGGCCATAATGGACCATCGTAAGTTGTCAGTCTATTCATATGTGTGATGACAAGTTTATCAAAGATGGCAAAGTTGTCAAGGATGACCATCGTCAGCTAACCTCCGATTTCATCGCGTATAGAGTTGCAAATAGCATAAGGTCTCTCCCAACATATACTATCAAGGGTGTCATAGATTTGGTTAAAGAAGTATTCGGTTATAAAGTGAAGTATGGTAAGGCGTGGAAGGCCAAACAAGCCGCATTTAAGATGTTGTATGGTGATTGGGAAGAAGCATACAACCGCCTCCCTAGGTTGTTAGGAGCGATGGCCGCAAGGAACCCAGGAATGTATCATGTGGTGGAGCCTCTTGGGTCGGTGACTAGGTTGTACAATGGTGCCACTGTCCGAGTATTTGGCCGTGCATTTTGGACATTCGGACCATGCATTAGGGGATTCAAGCATTGTCGGCCTGTTATGTCCGTGGATGGCACATTTTTGACCGGCAAGTTCAAGGGCACACTATTGACTGCCATATGCCACGACGCAAACAACCGGGTTTTGCCTTTGGCTTTTGCCTTGGTTTTGGTGGAGAACAACGACAACTGGGAGTGGTTTTTCCATATATTGAGGACCAAGGTTATAGAACCTGATAGAGAGGGTTGCATCATCTCGGATCGCCATCAAGGAATACTCAACGCAGTTGAGAAGGACATTCCCGGGTGTGCTCGTATCCACCATCGATGGTGCATGAGGCATTTCGTGTCCAACTTCTATAGAGCATGTGGCAACAAGGAGCATGCCGACGATCTACAAGATTGTTGTCTTGCCTTCACCGCTCGGCATTTTCAAAAATTATATGATAGATTGTATTGTCTCACAAATGATGGTGGAAAAGAGTTTCTCCACAGTATGTTGCATTTTTATTATAGGTATGTCGACCCAACCCACCAAGGAGAACAATGATGGGAACGGTATGAGCTACTCCACAGTATGGGAGGAGGCTATGGGGAGGGTGAAGGAGAGGGATGATGAAGTAGCTAAGTTGATCAAGAAAAGGGACGAGGAAAGGAAGGAGGCTGAGGAAGAACGGCGGTGGCTGGAAGATTTCAACAGGAGATTGCTAGAGGCAAGCATAAAGAAAGCAAAAAAAGAACATGAGAGAAAGGAAAAACAAGCAAAATATGAAAGAGACATGTACTTGAAGAGCATGATAAATTATCGAAGACTTGAGAGGGTGGCTGAAGAGGCGAGTCTCATAAGAGAGGAAGAAGAAGAGAAAAAGAGGAAAGAGGAGAGTAGACGCCAATACGAGGCCGAGTTCGACTCGGTTGTCAAGCTTGCACGCGACTTGAGGGAAAAGGAAGAGGAAGTGGAAGAGAGGAAGAGGAAGGCAAAGCTTGGTACGGTACGACATTGACGAATAGCAATTTAAGCACAGATAAAAGTACTATAGCAATTTGAACGGTATGAACACATACCTCCACAAACTCTCGAAGGGCTGACTCGGATCCCTTCCCTGGAGGATGTTTTAGAGTGGCGTCATCCACGTGTTTCGAGATCTCCTCGCGCTAGCAAAAGGACAAAGTAGTCAATATTTTGTTGCTATAATTGCACATCACAATCTCCCGGTACAATACTTACCACAAAGCGGATAACCCCCACTGAATTTGCGCCCCTACCGCTTCGAACAAGTCTGTTGTACTCCAGCTGGCTCAGCTCATCAAAAGCAGGATATGGGTCCTCCACTATGTCATCAGATGTAAAAGCAGACGGTTGCAGGTACAAGCGAGATACTCCACCAAGCCACACGAGATACCGATTAAAGGCTGCAGCATCATGCAGCACCTCAGGATGAGAGACCGCATTTGGATTTTCTATCTCCTCAATCCTTGCATACCACTTCTGAATATACTTATGATGATATGCAGGCCAATTTTTTTCCCTCTTCTGCTTTATCTTGTCCAACCTACAATCATTTTCATCACCTTATTAGTATCACTAGACACCCAACAAAAGTAGCAAGTTAGGGTACACGAACCACTCACCCGTGAAGAGCTGTGCTAGTGTCCTTGTACGGCAGCGGGGTCTCCTGGAATAGCCCAAACTGCCTCATCACCCGCTGTGGAAGGTGGAACTCAACAGCATAGACACATATTAACGGGGCACGAATCCGCTAGAGATGTGCTTCTTGCATACATTTGCGGTTCAAGTCCGCCTGGAACCAGACACCCGTACCCACATTCCCTCGAGTTCCGTATGGCTCCCATTCCACCTGTGAGGAACACAACCTTATCCTGTCAACCCAAAGTACATTTGTAGGAAAAGATGAGTTCTTGAGACTAATCAAACTATTACCTTCTCCGGAGTTAGCAAGTCTAGTTGGTTGGTGTACCGCAAGTAGCATTCCTCGGATTCACCGTGGAAAACTTCGGTATTATCCCACAAGTACGCCCATGTAGGCGCGCGGAGACGGCTATTGCCATGATCATCCCATGGTTTTCCCTTCATCGGAATGGGCCGACCAACTGGTATGCGCAACCATGACCATATCGTCAGTAGAACCATAGGTCCACCAATACTTGCTCCTTTTCCGGTCCTACAACACGCCTCGTCCAGCTGCATATGGAGAAAGCATAGGTAAGTATCTAGGTGAGCAAACATATGTAGTAGAAGAATAAAATATGTATGGTTCATTACCTGTCGGTACAAGTAAGCGAGTGCCGCTGAACCCCAGCTATGCATATAGCCCCATTCCGCAAAGAGAGTGAGACACATGAAGGACGCGATCCTTCCCGTGCCATCCGAGAAAAGAGTTCTACTTATGACATACCATAAGTATGCACGGACATACATCTAGATTACCTCCTCATCAGCATCCTCAGGGCATTTCTTAAAATTTTCTTGGATCCATTTGTAAGTAGCACCGGCAGACATCTTCTCTTGCGTTGGCGCCTTACCAATTAGGCCAATCATCACTTCACGCCAGTTATCCGAATCTGAGCTCATACACACGGGCTGTCCTTTGATGGGAAGCGCAAATATCATGGAGATATCCTGCAAAGTCACCGTCATCTCACCACAAGGGAGGTGAAAACTGTGTGTCTCCGGTCTCCATCTATCAACAAGCGCTGTTATCAAACAGGGGTTCATATGCGGCGTCGAACGAGAGACAAGCTGGACGAAGGGGAGAAGTCCAGTCCGCTGAATGTATGGAGTGTAGCGCTCATCATATGGCATTTTCTTGCTATGCACCTCTTTGGACCTAAGGTGCAGCCACTTAAAGACATGTTTCTTCTCCGCAATGTACCGCCCACGGTGTCGTTGGTCATAATGGCCATTCAAAATAGATTGTTCTTCCATCCTACATATGTGAGCAACGAGAGGAATGAATAATTTAAGTTATGCACATTCTCTAATCCACCACAAATTTACATAGAATCTATATAAACAAACAAAATCTATGCCAATCTATGCCCATATATGAATATATGCCCATCTATGCCAATATATAATAAATGTATGCCCATCTATAATCCATATATGCCAATCTATAATCAACATATGTCCATCTATGCCAATCTATAAACCATGCCATCTATACTCCATACATTCATATATTCCCATCTACAAAAACCACAATATGGATACACCATTCTACCATATACATGCCAAATAAATTTTACTAACCCTAACTAAGCAATTTCACTCATTTACTAACTAACATTAACAAACTATAATGGCACCACACTGATTTCTCCAAAGAAATTCATATATATGCCACATTTGCAAAGAACTAGGGTTAGGAGGAAGAGGACCATGTGAGGATTCCAACCAATAGAACAAGAAAAATCAAAGGAGAATACCTCAAGTGAGGGGAGAGGAAGAAAATCCACAGAAATCACCTCAGATCCTTGGGTTTAGAGTGTGGATTTGAGGGGGGGGGGTGTGGAGGGGAGCAGCCGCCGCCATGGTCTGTTCTCGGGGGTATGGCGCTGAGAGGGGATAACTGGGAGGGGTCGGGGCGGTGGCTCGCGTCGTTCCCAGTTAAAGGGACATGGCGCCCTCCGCAAAAACGTCATGCTAGGTAGCATGGCGCCCCACGCAAAAGCGCCAAACATTAAAATCGGGCCCACGTGGTCCACGTTGACTGTTACGTCGGACGGGGCATGGCGTTTTTTACAAGGGCGCTATGGTATCACGGCGCTTTCGGCGGGAGCGTCATGCTACTGACCATGGCGCCTTCTGGTAAAGCGCCATGAAAAAAGTCGGATCGGGAATTCTTCGACAAAGTAGATTATTTCGTGTGATTATTTTTTAATTAGGTTATTTCTGTGATTTTTGCCCCCCGGCCACGAGCTTCACGAGCACCGGCGAAAGCATCCAAGTTTCCTTCCACGCCGCTCGTCCGCCCCAGGTGTCCCACTTCTGCGTCTTCTGCCCAGATCTCGGACCCGCCGGTTTCGTGGTGCCTCCCAAGGTTGTCAGCGCGGATTCCGATCTGGTCCTCTTCCGCGTTTCCGTGTGCCCGCAGCTCCGGTTCACCCCGCGTGCCTGCGACTACTTCCTCTACAGGGCTCACCCTCGGAGCCCATCGCTGCACCTTCTTCCGCACCCGTACCCCAGCCGCTTCAGCGATCGGGAGGCCGCCCTCCTGAGCTTGGGCAACGAGTACGCCGTCGCCGCTCTCAGGAGAAGGTACCCCAAGAACAACGAGAATGTGGCGCTTACCAAGGAGTTCAATCTCTACCTTTACCGCTCCATGTGGCGCTTGGCATGGTCGGCTGGGTCGACCTCTGGCGCGGCATCCTCGTCTGCAATGTGCTCCAGGCGAATCCCGAGCTTGTCGACATACCACTGCCGCTGCCGGCGCGGGGGAACCGGAGACTCTACCACAGATGCTGCCCCTACGTCATCCGGGACATCACTGTCAGCCTGCTTAAAGATTCCATCAAGTACATCGAGATGGAAAACTCACCCAGAAAGGTGGTTAGCCCTCCTGATCATCCCTGTGTTCACCAAAGGCAGCGCAGTAGAGCCTGGAAGGCCACCACATGGACCCTACCGATCCCAATCCTTCCATCCAAGGTTTGGCATGTCGACTGCACCTTCGACGTTGCTGACCTCACTGTTGACCCAATGCATTGTAGGCTGCTACCTAGGATGCGCAGTGCTGATGACGACAAGCCCTCTGAGTCTGAGGAAACATTACCGGCACACCTCGTTGCTTTCCCCACCATCAGTATGGATGATGACGTTGTCTACCTGCTGTATAAGGCCTACTGCACGGGGCAGACGGATGTAGTGATTGCTGTTGACATGAGGAAGAAGATACTGCAAGGATTTGCAGAGCTTGTTGCAGGAAAAGACTTCACTTTTACGCGGAACTGCGCCAGTGAAATCTCCAAATACCTTTGTTAGGATGAAGGTAATTTTGCTATACTAGTACTAGTATCTGCTACGTGTTTGTGTGACTATCTGTATGAATAGTCTGCTTATCCATATATGTCGAGTATCTGTGCGACTATCCGTGTGAATGGTAATTTTCCCTGTCAGAACAGAGAGTCATCATGTATAGTACTGTGCTAGTGTAATCGTGTTATGCGCAAATGTTGAGCATCCCCACCTGTGAGTGTGCATTTCTCCAATATCTGTGCACTGAAGCATGCTACTGCTTACTTGAATTTTAACTCTCGGTCTTGTATTACCACATTGCTTAAGTTTATTCTTGCTTTCCTATTCTGCATTTTCATTAAGATTTTGCTCTTGTTTACTCTATCAGCCTAACACCACCCAAGGAAATATCATAGTAGGCTTAATTACTTGCTTGCGAGTGACCAATTGATGGATGCAAACTGAAAGGAAAAAATGATGTGTGTTTAGGATATGTAGGCATTTAGATTATTTTGGAACAAGTTTTTTTGTTTTCAAGTAGAACTATTCATACTTGCGGGTCCTTTTCTTTTGCCTTCCTTCTTACATCAAACAGAAGTGCCCTGTGAAGAAAAATGATATCACTAAGTTCTTCAGTCTTTATTCCTGTGATGAAAATCTTCAGAGCATTGTCCTGGCAGTTGCATCCTGCATGCCTGTGGCGATGTGCCATTGCTTACCACTACTGCAAAAGAAGTGGAGTTTTTCTTCTACAGGAGGAGTTCTATCGTTTGTTATTTCTATGAGCACTCGTTTTCCTTATGTTAGCTGTGAGGAAGGCTTGTTCCCTTCAGAATTTTGTTTCTGTTTAGAACGACTTTTTTTGTTTGTTTGATATATTCATTCAGCTTTATCTAATGAAAGTGTGCCCCTAACTGCATTTTTTCCGTCAGAACAGAGACTGGTCATGTATAGTACTGTACTAGCTATTAATGGTGTTATCTGTAAATGTTGAGAATCCCCACCTGTGAGTTCACATTTCTCACGAGCAATGAGTGGTCGAGGGAAGAATGGTTCCCCCGCGTCGCTCCCGCGAGCGACCGGGCAGAACCCTAGCCGCCGGAACCTCCTCGCCCCCCGGTCCCTTCACCTCGCTTGTCGCCGCCAGAGGGCGCCACCGGGCGAAGCCCGGCCGGCGCCGGCGCCGGCGGGGTCCTTTCTCCTCCCCGAGCGGTGGGCTGGCGCAGGCCGGCGGTGGTGCTCCGGGACGCTGCGGGGCGCAGGCTGCAGCGGCGCGGCGGCGAGTTGTCGGGGCGGCGCGGAGGGCTGCGTGGCGGTGCGGATTCGAGTGGTCGCGGCGTTCCCCGGGCGGAGGCAGTGGAGGCCTTCGGGCAGCTCCTTCTCTGGCGGTGGGTGGCTCGGGAATGGCCGGTTCTTTGGCGGGCTCGTCCCCAAGGTTGGCGGTGCGGCGCGGTGGTGGCGGAGCCTCCTGGAGCTAACGACGGGGTGGCGGCGCTCGACTCGCGGTGGCGGGCGGAGGCGCGCGGTGGTGCCGTGGGGACTCGGCCTAGATCTGGGCCAGGTTGGGCTCGATCTGAGCTGTCCCGGCCCAGGCCCTGCGCGCGGTTCCAAGTTGGAACCCCACCTCTCGGCGACAGTGGGTTGCGTGGCGGATCCCGCAGCGCCCCTTCGGCCCTTCCTCGGTGTCGAGGGATCTAGGCCAGGTGGGCCTGGATCTTGCTTCAACCCCCATGTCGGCACCAAGGGTCTCCTCACGGTGGTGCCGGTCGTTCCGAGGGGTTGAGCTCGTGGAGGCCAAGGTGTATCTCAGACCGATAGTGGGCCGGTAATCCCGGGTGCGCGTGGGGGTGGTAGTGCTTCTACTTGGTGGCAGGAATCGACGGTCGCAGTGGATCCTCTGATGGACGGCGAAGTAGGGGCTTGCGTGGGGTTGGCTTGGACGACAGTTCCCCTGCTGCAGTACGGCGGCGGGGCTTCACGAGCCCTGGTGGGCTCGGCCAGGCTAGGTGGGCCTGGTTTGCCCTGCGGCTGTATCCGGTCGGCTACCGCCTTCCGATGGTGGAGATAGTTCCCTCCCGCGCACTGTTGTCCCGGCAACCCTCACCGTCGCTTCCACTTTGTTGTTTATCGGCCCTACTTCATGTGTCACGGTGAGACGACGGTGATGGATTCATGACCGATGTGGCATGTGCTGGCGGGCGACGAGCATGGTGGTGCACTGCGAAGTGTCCGGGGGTGTGTTTTTTTAGGGGTCGGGAGAAATCCTTGTCATCTTGACACCGACGTGATGACGCCTGCGGGTGCCACCATCCTTCTTGAAGGGCATCGGGTGTACCTCTTTCCCACCTCCTGGAGCGTGCCGGGGGAAACGCTAGGACCTGTCCGGACAACAGGGTCGTCATCGTCGCCTTCCTTCCTGGAGGTGCTGCTTGGGCGTGTGGTGGAACTTAGCTGGAGGACGCAACGGTCGCGATTCCTCCTCGTTTTCGTCGAGCCATTGTTATCGGTTTTGTTTTGTTTTCTTGTTCTTTTTGGTTTCTTTGTTTTTCTCTTTTGGATGTTGTGTTGTCTGGCTTAGCAGCAGTTTCAAATGGTTGCTATATTAATATAGTTGGGCGTATGCCTGTTTTGAGGAGTTCTCATTTCTCCAATAGCTTTTCTCTGCGAGACATTTGCCATTCTAGACCTGTATTTCATGCCGGAATAAATTATAGTTTCATATGAAACTGAAATTTTGAAACTTTCTCCTGATGCATATAGGAGCAGAAGATGTCGCTGTCAGTGGCGCACTGCTGGAGACTGTCGGAAGGCGATGTCAGGGGCGCTGGCGTCGACCGTGGCCCCGTCATGAGATGTTGATTTCAATTAGAAAAATCTTAACAATGTAAATTATCTTATCAGTGTGAGCATGAGCGCTGTTATGAACATGTGATGACCGATGAGCATGTTTGTCTAGTCATTCAAGCAAGAACCATAGACTAGTGCCACTAATTTATTTTCTCTATGCACTAAATTCTTCTATATAAACTCCTATAGACAGTTCCCATGTGGACTATGTATTTCCGTTTAGAACTTGAGATGCTAGGTTGCGGTTTGTACTTCAGCTCAGCAGCCGGTTGAAGAACCACTAGCTGGTTTTGTGAGTCACACTAAGTCCGTTCCAGTGCTTCTGCTGATGGTAGCATGCCTCCTTCTGTCTCTGCAGACTATACTCTGAGCCCACACACGTTCTCGGTCATATCCAAGAGAAATCAGCACACAACAGAAATGATAAGGCCTCGTTCGGTTTAACGGGGGCTGAAGAGGATTGGAACGTATCGATATGGATTAAATCCCACACAAGTCAAAATCCCCCCAAATCCACTCCAATCCTCTTGACGAATGGATTAACCGAACATTGCCTAAATGTATATCGGCAACATATCATCCAAGAGGAATCGGCACACAACAAGAATACGTTTAATTAGAGCTACGGTGGTTATCGCTGGAAGAATCCTTTTGTTGTTGACTGATATATTAAGACCTTGACTCTGATTATGAATAAGTTCGTAACTTGAAATGATATGCTGTCTGATTTAAATATCTTGTAAAAATTTGTAAGCTCAAGACGCAGGGAGCTCAGGTAGAGCCGCAGTTGAAGAAGAAGAAGTCATGAACAAGGAACAAGTATATTGTCTAAAATGATCTGTGTATACCTCTTAGATATACTCTTAGATATTCTTATGGTTTTAAGTGGGCTTGTGCAGCTTCTAGGAGGTAGATGTGTTAGGCTTATGTTCTTTATTTTTCTATTTGTTTTACCTTTAGATTTGCCACCGGCTGATATGTGCTTTGCTTTTCACGAGTGTTGCATCCTGGTCACACGGGTCGTCTGAGGTTAATTAGTTATTAATTACGTATGTAGAATTTTTTTTAAGGGGACGTGTGTGGGATTTAAGGACAATTCCTTTCTTTTGTAGTTAGCACGTAAATATGAACTAAGTGCCAGGTACAAGTTCCCTTGTTCACCTCGTGTGGGTCCTACTTTCATCCTTCCTTAGCGGTTGTCTTGCTCGAAGGCTTTTGGTTCATCGTGGCTTCTCCTACCCCGTGGTGTTTTTATCGGAAAAACACTATTGCAAATTCCTGACTAGGTTCAACTCTGCACTTATCACGTGTATATTGTTCTAGCCCACCTTGGCTTACTCATAAAAAAAACCTTTGCTAATTCTAGTTTGGTGCCACTACCTACTTATTAAGGTGCTTTTATCAGTGGTTATAAGATGATGTTCTCTTGCTGTTGCTTTGTCTTTGTGTATGTACACATTTTGGCATCGTATGTTCAGAAGTCTTAACCCGGCGGTTCTTTAGCAACCAAATACAACGGTTTGAATTCCTTTGTGCTTCTTCGGTACTTTGCCAGGAATTGATGCTCGTTCCAATACACAATCATTATGAAGGAAGAAAATCAAGTTTGCTTCTTCATTACTTTGCCAGGTTAGAATAAGATTTGTTCAGACAGCTCATCAGGAATTTCTCTGAATCATGAACATGCCACGATCATTTTAGAGGTTCGACTAGCAGCAACAACAAATCAAACTTACACGGATAAAAAAATGATTTTGACATAGAGTAGAACATTGATTTTAAACAAAAGACTATCCATCAGTGTGCACGGCAGTGAATCAAATTATTGAGAAATAAGACAAAATCCAGCATCTAAACCTAATTCCTAAGTCTGCAAAGGGAAGCTTTGGAAATCCTTTGAAAGTGTCATTTTCACGTAAGGACCGTGTTCATTATGCATGAAGATAACTAAACCATACTTGGTATGAATAGGACGTTCTTTATCACCGTTCTACAAAATGTTAGCCAACAAGGATTCCACGGGATCGTGTGCCGTGGTGCACCCCTAAATCTAGTTACTCTAGAGCCCGGTCATGTCAACTCTGATCGAACACATGATTGTACTAGGAGTCTCCTGAATTTTTTTTTTTGAGGTGTTGGATCGCGAGGATTTGTTTCCCATGTAAGCCATTTGAATTATGGAGTTGGGGTTACCAAAATTCCTTTGCGATCCATTCCACGTTCTCCATCACGGGCCACTTTGGCTTAAAGGACGAGTGAATTTCAAAAAACCGATGAAAAGAAAACACAAGATAAATTTGTTATGATCTCAGTTTCTTAGGATAAAGACATAAATTTTACATTCCCTTGGACCTCCTTTTTGAGCAAGCAGCAAAAAACAAGACCAAGGTCTTTAGTGGCATGATAACATCTTAATTATACTTTCTTATGTGGCGTGACCTTGGTTTGACCATGTTTGTTAGGACTTCTATGTTCTTCTTGCCCAACCAACCAAATATCCAAGTTTACAAAATTCATGACATTTTCAAACCACAGTTTTACACGTGCATTCTTATCATATTATTGTGCTTTCCTATTCCTATTTTGTTTTTCAGATTCATTCATGCAGACCAGGCCTTTCATAAAGATCTCAAAACTCATATTTATCTCATTTTATAAGTCCAGTCTGTCACTCCTCAATTCGCCAAAATTCATGTATTTGTTTCGTGTGCATCATCCAAAGACAATTGTTGTAAAATTTCTATGTTCTGAATCCCGTAGAAATTCTTGGAAGTGGATACCTCACAATCTTGTACTTTTTCTACTCCCGCATATTCAAATCGTACAATCCAAAGAAGACACGATTACATCCATCCTTGAACGGTTTGTCTGTTGTGGTGCTAATAAATATGTATCAACTCTACTCCCACGCTGCCGACATCCTTCATGGCGGTGTCTCAGAGTTGATGGCAATGTGTGCTTGCCGGTACTTCAGATCGACAACGCTAGGGTTCGTGGATGGCGTCAGCGAGGCGACGACAACGCCATCAGATGTGTTTGTCCTCTTGTTATCTTCCCATTGCTACAATGTTCTCTTCGGTGCTGTGGAGTAGCAGGGAGGATTTACTCAGGAGCTGTCTAGCGGCTGCTTCCTGTGGTGGTGGCACCGCCAGTTTATGGTTGAAGATGGTGACCATGAAGCTTTGGAAGGTGGTCTGTGGATGACAAATATGGCGTGATCTCTCGACAACGTCAATGGGAGGCGGTGGATAAGGGACCAGGAAGGCACGGGCTCGCTGCGTGCTGCAGGCATAGCCTTTGGCTAAAAAAGCCTTGATGGCGATGGTGTTTCCCCTATTCCAACAACGACGAGGCATCTCTTCTCTTCTTCAGACGAGCGTCTCGGCGGCGCTAGTGGTTGGGATGGCTCACAACTTCGGTATGTGATCCCCAAGGGCACTTTGTTTTTTCGGGTCCTTTGTGCAAAGTTCTCAGGACAATTGTCGTCACACACTTTGGTACTTTCCCTAAGGATCGAGTCTCAAAATTTTCGTTTTTAGATTATTGGAATAACACGGTTACTTAAATTCTTTTTTGGCTAGAACCACATTCATGTAGTCCTCGCATACAAACTTTGCGGTAGAAAATCAGAAGCAACACCCATTTCTGTGAAGAAAATAAAATTTATTAGAAGCAAACCGAATTCCCTGCGTTGTGTTTGGATGCACTGAATTGGACCTTCGAATTGAATTGGATTGGAATACCAAAACCAAGATGAAAAGGAAATGACCTCGAATTCAATTCTGTTGTTTGGATGTGCATGGTATTTGTTGTTTGAAATCAAAATATGACCTCTAATTCCAATTCCTGTTTGGATGTACAAACCATCGAATTGGATGTTTTCTTAAGTTTACACAGTATAAATTTCAAGATGAAAATCGGCACATGATCAAACATGCGTTTGTTCTTTCAAGGGAAGAGCAAATGAATAGCTATATATCAGGAGCCATGAAACGAATCCTTGGATGGATCACAACGCAAGGAACTCGACCCTGTTGCCACACAGCTTGCGTGAGCCTGACCGCGGGCAGCAGCAGCTCTGCTTTGTGTCACAGCAAGACACCGGCCACTGCACGTAACACAGCAAGAAACCCAACACACCACGCACTCTGCAGCTACCGACGAACTGAATTTGACTGACCACGCGTCCGTCACCGCACTCCCGTCGGCCAGCACGAGAAGAAGAGGGCCAAGGAAGGGGATGGCGTGGAGGAGGGGGGCAGGGCAGGGAGAGGCCGCCGTTTCCATCCCGCCGCCTCCAGCCGCCGCCGTTCCCCCTCCCGCTGCCACCGCCATGTGCAACATCTAGGGTTAGGGCGAGCATGGAGAGGGCGCGGGAGCTTGGGAGGGCGCTGGGGATCGGGAAGGTGGGGGAGATATTGACGCCGAAGGCAGGGAAGAGGAGGGCAGCGGTTACCTGCGCGCGTGGTACCTGCCCACACGAGCTCGAGCTCGAGATCGCTCTTGTTTCCTCGCGTGCGAGGACGAAGGGGTAAGTTGCGGGGCGCGGGTTAGCAATTCCACACCAATACGGAGCCTCTCGCCTCCGTATTCGCTCATGCGGCAGGACAGGCGCGCGGGTGCCGCTTGGAATTGGGCTATAGTTTCCGGGCGTGAATTCTAAACCAACCAAACGTTCGTATTCGGTGTCCAATTCCGGAATTCCAATTCGGCAGTCCAACTCTGTGCATCCAAACACAGCGTGAAGATTTACCAGAAGCAGATCGAGACCAAAAGAGGGCCCACAGATCCGGATCTTGGAGCGGGCAGCGGCCCGTCCCGAATCGTGAAGCCCTCCACGCGCCGTTCGATCTACCCCCTCCGCCTCCTCTCCAATCCCACTCCGCCTCGTGCACTCCTCCACCTGACCACCTCCCTCTCTCTCCTCTCCCCCCGGCCTCGCCACCACGGCGAATCCACCGCCGCCGCCGATCGGGCGGCCGCCGTCGCCCTGCCCGATGTCCACCGCGGAGGAACCAGACGAGGAGCCCCCGAATCCTCCACCGCCGCTCGAGCCCTCCGGATCCGAGGGTCCCCCCGACGACCCCGTCCCGGCCCCTCCCCCTCCCCCGCCGCCTCCCGTCCCCGCTCCATCCGCCCCGGCCACCGAAGCTGCGGCGCCCGCATCCGTACCTGCACCCCCACCCTCCGCGGTGTGGACGGCCGTGTCGCTGTCGCCGCCGGCGGAGGCGAACGGGAACTCCGACAGGAAGAAGAAGTCGGTGCCCCCCTTTTTCCCTTTTCGGCAAAGTTTTGGCTTTCCCCCCGATTTCCTATTTTGGTTCGTTGCGTGCTGGGTATTTTCTCTGGGATTCCCGCTTAACCCTTTTCTTCCCCTGTGTGTTTGTCAGGAGGAGGGCGGAGGACGGCGACGGATGCAGGACGTGCAGCTGTAAGAAGTCCAGGTGCCTGAAGCTGTAAGTACACACTATTTTCCCACTGCCTTCGTTGATAATGGCAAATGTTGTGTGTGCCTCATCCTAGAACACGGGAATTCTAGCGAGGGAAGCGATGTAGACAGTGAACAAACCCACTTGGATTCTCAGTACAGCTTATAATTGTTTGTTCGTGGCTGTGTATAGGATGCAATTGCCATTTTGATCCGGCACTAGTTCAGTTCGACGCCTGCAACGAGTCTGGTGCTGTTTATTTAGCAACTCTAGATGTGGTAGCCGAACTTTTGCAGTTGTGTGGTGGAAAAGGCACCCAATGTAGTCAATCCCAGACTGCCTTATTGTCAAAATTCTGCAACTCTATTTGAGCATGCTTTGCCAGCTTTATTTGAACATGCCAGTAACTCTTTTTTCTTCTGAAACGAACCCGGAACTTTATTTGAACGTGTTGAGATGTTGAGTGTTCTGTGGAGAGAGTTGTGAGAGGAAACCGGTACTTCTTTCGATTTTATGTTCGCCTGTACTTAATAAGTATACTGCAGTGGCACACAGTTGAAGCGCAATTTGAATAAGCAGATTGGTTCTGATTTCCGGGCTAGCTGTGCATAGCCTTCCTATAATTATTTCCATGCGATGCTTCCCAGCACTTGAGGGAACTGAATTTTGGGCAGGGAATGGTGATGCATGGAAACAGGGGGGAATGCTGATTCTTGCGCGCATTGATGCACCATCCATCCTAGCTATCTAACACCCTAGCTATCTAACATGCTGATGCATGCACATAACCTGATTTATGATTTCTTACTGCTAAATTCAAGTTCCATTTTTGTTTGTAATGATCAGTTGCTTTATGTTGGGCAGTTATTGCGTGTGTTTCGCTTCTGGATCACATTGTTCTGAATTATGTGGGTGTGAGCCATGTTACAACAAGCCTATCCATGGTGTTCCACGGACTGCACCAGGCTTGTCTTTGCAAGTTGTTCGAACCGCAGAGACTGGTCAAGATGCAGCGGTATAATTCTTGTTCAAACATAAACCTGTAAATGCCTAACTACTTCCTTGTTCTGTTTATGACGATCCTGCTATTTTTTTCTCTATAGGAACAACTTATAAGATCCCCCATGGACCTTCTTAGAAGAAAATGCACTTGCAAAAAGTCGAGCTGTCTTAAGAAATACTGTGACTGCTATCAGGTTCTGTATCCAACTCTATGTTACTCCCTGCGGGTCCATATTAATGGCCTCAACTTCGTCTAGATTCGTACGTATCTAGTTAAGTATTTAGACTAGATGCATTCGTATCTAGACAAAGTTGAGGCCATTAATATGAACCGGAGGGAGTATTAGTTTTCCATTTCTCGGCTTGTGACTAACATTTTTTTTCCTTCTGTTTTGAAGGGAGGGGCAGGATGCTCCATCAACTGTAAATGTGATGACTGTAAAAACCCATATGGAAAAAAAGGTAATGTTAAACTGGTGTCAACTTGTGGATTACTGAACTACTGAATTGCAATATGTTACGTCAGTTTTGTGATGGGGTACTAATTACTTAATGAGTAATCACAATATAAACGAGTTTCCAAAATTCAATGGATATTGCACATTTATGTGTCCAATGTCCTTGGTACATATTTATTTATAGTATTGAAAAACATCTTACTTATCGCAATAATATAAAATTATTGAAAATCACTTACAAATTAGAAATATTCTACATTTTATGGTCTGTACTTCATCTATATGGTACATATTGTGGACAGCACTGCACAGTACTGTAAATGATTATGTTAGTAGTACTCCGTAGTAAAAATAAGCTATTTCAGTGCCTAATTGGGACAAATGGATTATTAATAGGAAAACAGCCGATTAGTCATTTGGCAGCATTAACAACCCTCAGAATATTTCCGCAGAAAGGAAGAAAACTCTGAATATTTATCGCAATAATTAAAAATTGATTGAACAAATTAGATATGTTCTACAGTACATTTTAGTGTCTGTACTCCATCTATAAAATAAGCTGTTTCAGTGCCTAAATGGGACAAATGGATTATCAATCGGAAAACAGTCGATTTTTTTATTACAGTCGATTAGTCATTTTTGGCAGCATTAACACCCTCCGAGTATTCTCGCAAAAAAAAACCCTCTGAATATATGGTGCTAAGAGTTGAGTGGTGCTTTCTGACCTGAATGTGTTTTAGTGGGTAGAACAGGATGGACTTTTTCTTTAGATTATCATTATTTTGGTAGTACAAGGTATTAACACTTAGTGGTTCAGGGCCTCCAGAATAGCTTGGTTGATGCTGCATATTATTCTTGGATATATTGGAATTTACTTGATGGGTTCTATTGCAATACTTTCCTTTTTTCGAAGATTTTTGGCATAATATATTTTTTCTGATGACTTGCTTGCTATACCCCCTCATTGTGAAAATGACTTGATCTCAAGTACGACTTTAGGCACCTAAAATGAATTTTGTTTGTTCATGTTCTGCAGTTGGTGTTATTTTGGATAGTAGAAGTATGCTTACCGCACCTGCAGTGAATGAAAGGAATGGAACGGAAGTTGACTCAAGCGATGATGACGATGATGAGGAAGATGATTTTTACATGAACCGTCCGCTCTCACCTATCCCACCATCTCCCGTATCCAGAGAGTCCTCATTCCAACAGGATACTCTGGTTGGCGTCGAAGTTCATACCATGAACGGTCACCTGTACCCGAAACCGCTGACCCAAGTGCGGCCAGAGCCATGGTCGCTCTCCAGGAGGCCCGCCGAGGAAGCACGGGTAGAGCAATGGCGCTTCTCGAGGAGGCCCAGCGAGGACGGGACATCTGATGTCATGGAAGGACACGCTGATCAGCCCAAGTTCCAGAGAGACAACAGTAAGCGGCCAGAGAGCCATGCTGACAGGTACAGCATCACGCGGTGCATTGAGGTGATGAACTCCATGGCGGAGCTCTCGCCGGTCGAGAAGTCGCTCGCCCCGGACATCTTCTTGGACGCGAGCAGCCGGGAGATTTTCCTCTCGCTGAGTGTAGATATCCGGACCATGTGGCTGAAGCGCAAGATGAGGAGCCTCGTGTAGTAGAGAGATAGTAGCACCCATGATTTTTTCCCCGGCGTACACACCTTAAATAAGTTAAGTATGCGATTGTACTGTAGATATATGCCTAGCCTTGTTATGAGTTATGCATCGATGTATCTAGTATGACTGATTTATTTATTGTGAAGCTATATTGGTTTCCAGCCTGGTAGCAGCAATATATGTTCATCATGATCTTCAGCTAGATATGAAGTTCTCCCTGCTACTACTGCTACTGCTGCTGCCTGATTTCCTCTCGAGGTTCATGTATCTCTTGCCTGTCTTTCATCTGGAAGAGACATCTGTCTCTGGTATTTAAGAACCATTGCTTTGACAGTTTAATGGCATGCTCAATGATTGAACCCTAAACTTCAACCATGATGCAAGCTATACACAATGAGATTGACAGCACAAGACAAGTTATTGCTCCCTAGGCCAAATAGACAAACCTGAGAACATGTGAGCCATGGGCGCCAATGAGAAGAGCCCCAGATGGGTTGCTGGCGCTCAACGGGGCCAACTCATAACTGATTGTGATTTTCCCATGGACCGTTGGCAGAAATGGATTGTGCTTTCATACAATCATCACTTGTTTCAAAGGTTGACAGTGCTGTCTGCTTCTTTAGCAAGCAGGATTTTTATCATCTTCATTGCCGGTGCGAGTCGAAAACTGGCATCCTTATTCCGTAACATTCTCGGCATGTTCGGGTTACCAACATCATAGATACTCTTTTGTGTTTTGTGCCAACATTCCGATTTGGAGTTCCAGGAACCAGGATGTTTGTGTTTTCTCCCTCCATCATCTTACTACTTTAACCGAATTTTCTTCAATATGATAATGCAAGTAGAGGCAGGGTTTTCAGGGGTGCAAGCATGACATTTACCATTAGCCAGAATTTCAGAAACTGCATTTGTTCGATGCATGAAATTTGCAGCTTTGGAGTGTGTCCCCTTTAAGACACCATTCCGAATATTGCTGAGAAATGAAACCCTAATCCGCCACCGCCTCTCGGCTCGGAGGTCATCTCTTTCTCTGTTTCTCACCTTGTTCCCTGAAATTCTCACCCTTTTCTTCAGGTATTATCCGAATTATCTGCAGTTTTGTAGTACCAAGCAAGCCGCCAGGTGCAAGGCGGAGGACTGACTGAACCCACTAACAGTCCTGGATCCGGCCCTAGTAGTACTGGGCCGGGCTCGTTTCATCACTCTCTGCCTTCCTACCTCGGCCGCTCGCTTCGGCTCCGGCGATGCCGCCCCAGGCAGACCCTAGCCTCCACCTCGCGGTGCTCGTCTGACCCTGCCGCGGAGGCCGCCGGAGATGGAGATGGAGGCAGGCGGTCCATGCTCGAGGAAGAGGAAGTCTGCGGGACTGGGCTCGCTCGACGCGGGGGCGGCTTCAGAACCTATGGCGGGGGACCAGGACCAGGAGCCGCTGCCCGCAGCGGAAGGAGGCGGCGGCGACCGCATCAGCAACCTCCCCGACGCCGTCCTCGGGGAAATCATCTCGCTCCTCCCCACCAAGGAAGGCGCACGCACCCAGGTCCTCGCCTCCCGGTGGCGCCGCCTCTGGCACTCCGCCCCTCTCAACCTCGACTACCGTCCGTTCCTATTCGACAAGGGGGCCCTCTATGGCATCATATCGCGCGTCCTCGCCGCCCACCCTGGCCCCGGCCGCCGCTTCTGCGCGCCCGTGTACCATCTCGACGGCGACCGAGCCAACGCCTGGCTCCGGTCCCCCAGCCTCGACAACCTCCACGAGCTTGAGCTCTGCAGCTTCACACGTAGCTTACCGTTTCCACCGGCAACGCGGCAGCCAGCGCCGATGGCTGCCTTCCGTTTCTCTGACACTCTCCGTGCTGCCACCATCGGAAGTTTCCACCTTACTGACAGCACCGTCCAAGCGCTTCACTTCCCGAAGCTTCAGAAGCTCGCGATTAAAATGGTCAGCATCTCCGAATCCTCGCTGCACACCATGATTGCTGCTTGCCCTGCTCTGGAGTGCTTGCTCATTCAGAATTGCACCGGCTTCCGTTGTGTCCGAATCAACTCCACTAGCATCCGAAGCATAGGAGTTGGAGGTTATAACTATGGGGAAGAGCTTAAATTTGGGGAACTTGTTATCGAGAATGCCCCTTGTCTTCAAAGCTTGCTCCAACTTGGTTCATCTGTGTGCCTGGATATAGCGGTAATCTCCGCGCCTAAACTGGAGGCCTTAGGCTACCTTTCTGCTTCTAGAACCAGATTCGTTTTTGAGTCCACAGTTATTCAGGTAGCTGCCCCCTTTCCACTTATCTGCATTTGTTTGTGCTGATGGATTACATAGTACCTGCACCTACATTAAAGTTGTCTGCCATGCTTCATGAAGGGATTTTGTGTTGATAGCTTGACGACAACGGTGCGAACGGTCAAGATTTTAGCTGTTGATATGCATGGTCTTAGTCTGGATGCTGTTATTGACTTGATGAGATGCTTTCCGTGCTTGGAAAAGCTGTACATTCAGGTGGCAATTTCATCTGTGATGATGGTTCATAGTATTCAGTGCTCGTTTTATCTATTTACAGTTCTGAAATGATTGGTATTTTATTTGTCTATGTTCTTTTTCAGTCAGATGGACCAGGGAAAACCAACGTCTGGCGTCGTAAACACCGGAGCCTTATAAGATCTCTTGACATCCGACTGAAGACAATTGTTTGGCGACACTATCGGGGCATCAAGTCACATGTTGACTTCGCCACGTTCTTTTTACTGAATGCTAGAGTGCTAGAGTTAATGATCTTTGAGGTTAATGACGAACAATACAATGAGGTGTTTTTTGCGCAACAACGTGAGACGCTTCAGGTGGATAACAGGGCCTCAAGAGGTGCACAGCTTCGTTTTACATCAGATTGGTCTTATCACTACATTATTGGCATTGTCAGTTATAGTGTCCATGATTTGGATCCAGCTGATCCCTTTGAAAGGAGACAGCCTCCAAAAGCAGATACCAACTTTGTGCTATGTGGTAACTGTTAGTGATTCTTACGTTTGTAGCTTGTTTAAGTTTGTATTATCTTGGAACCTTCTTGACAGTTAAACATGCTACCCATGATGTTAGTTCTATTGAAACCAAATTGTGCTGACGTGCGCTTATTTGATGATGTTAGTTTGTATTATCGGCTATTTGCAGTGCGGATCAATATCGCTTCTGCCGGCACCTCATCTTGGAAGCACGGGATTATTTTGTGTGTCCGGCATGCATTCCTGATGTTGAGCTGCTTTTGATCAATGCACTGACGCTTTCTGGAAGTAGGCCGGTGCGCCTCCCCATTCCTCTGATTTATGATTTCTTAAGGCTGAACTCAAGTTTCTGCAATGACCAGTTGCTCTCCATCCCTTTGATGTGAGTTTGTCATGCTACTATGGTGATGCATCTTGTGCCTGTCTTTCTTCTGGAATGCAAGAAGCCAAGAACCATTGATTGTACAGTTTAATGGCAATGCGCAATGATTGAACCCTAAACTGCAATCCTGATGCTAGCTGCTGCATTGAGCATGTGCCCTGCAACAGCTGAGGTGACAATAAGAGCACATGCATGGCAAGTCCTTGCTCCCTAGCCCAAAGAGACAAACCTGGGAACGTTTGAGCCACGGGAGCAGATCAGCAGAGCACCAGATGGGGTGCCGGCGCCGAACAAGACCGACCCCTAACTGATTGGCCGTCACCCATGGGCCATTGTCTGGCAGAAATGGATCGTGTTTCATGCAATCAGTTGTGCACAGGTACCTCGTGGTATTCTTCTTCCTTATCTAACATGGCCATTTTCGCATTGCCGGTGCCGGTCGAAAACTGGTGTCGATGTCTGGAAACATTTAAGCGTGGTGTTCTCTTTTGGAAGGCCGGAGTTTTCAACATAACACTAGTGAAATTCTGCACAACAGAAGTGTTCCAAACGCGGGGCTTATTTTTCGGATTGTTGTCACTGGTCGAGTTCAGGACGACCCGTTTATGCTCTTATTCAGTGTTTCTCGAAAGCATAAGTTTTACACGCTATGAGGAATTTGTTCACAAAATAGGTTTGTCCCTTTTGCAATCTCCTACTAGTATGAAGAACCGTATGATCTGACAGTCAAACAATTTGACCCTCTTTTTGTATCGTGATGCTCACAGGAACGGGTGGCCTGAAAGCCTGCGCTCTTTTGATTTGGAGTTCCAGGAACCAGGAACCAGGATGTTGTTTCTCTCTCCACATCATCTTACTTTTAACTGAATTTTCTTCAACATGATAATGACATTTTCTATACTTCTACTGCTACTATAGTACAGGAGTTTTTGAATTTGGATTAGCCATCCAGGTGATGCATGGCCAAATATTAGCCGTTGATTTGATCAATTGGGTGAACATCGGCCATCCATCAGTGCCCAGCGCAAGTGATCTGACGGCTCAAACTTCATGGATTCGCTTGTACGAACACCCGCCAAAATAAGAGATGTAGGACATTCTAGAGTTCTCGCGGACGCGGCTGCCTGTGCCGTCACGTTTGACTGATGGGATAGTTTGCTATATGAAATATTTTGTGTCTACATCTACGAGTAAATGCTCAACGAGTGGAAATACATAAGAAATCGGCAATGAAGATTTAACAACCAGATCACTCAGATGTAGTTATATTAGTTTCATGTCTGCACAACCAACTTTGAAAAAATAATTCCCTTTGACGTACTGCCTCCGGTCTAAAATATAAAATGTCTTAACTTTTGTGAAGTAAATTTATTTAGACGACTTCGTAGGTTTAGAGTGAATCTACACATAAAAAACATATATTTGTTTTATAAATATTAGAACATCTTATATTTGGAATGGAGGGAGTACTTTAAAAAATGATCCCCTTAGACGTAATTACAACCTGATCGTCTCACTACTGGAAAAAGGATCTCGCTCATGTGGCCATGCCAGGCTGCACCAGAGTGCTCCCGTCACCCCCCCCCCCCCCCCCTCAAGGTTTCATACGCCAACCACCCTCTCCTTTCGCCGCCGCTGGTAGCATCACTAGGCAAAGCCTTGGCGGCGCAGCGGCATGGTCTTTCTCGAGCGCTGATCTGAGAAGGGGCGACGGCTGCTACTCTGTCTACTCCAACAATAATTCTGAGGGACGACGATGACCCTATGTAGCGCTTCGTGCGGTGGTGGACACCGGAGGGCGTGAATGCTTCGCCGGGCGCGCCAGGCTGGCTATGATGGAGGAACATGGTGGAGTACCTGGGCATTCTGCTGGCCTGCAGTAGAAAGACACCGGGGCTAGGGCCCTAGACATGGAGGTGGCGTCCTCCTCATGCGGAGGTGGTTGGCCAAATGGGGTCTGGTTGTGGCAGATCTAGGGATCCTGCACTGAGTCTCGGGGTGGCAAGCTGGAGGTCTATGAAGCTGCAGGTTCGGGGAGGCGCAACTGCCGGTGAAAATTGAGCTGACTCCGGTCATGGCAGATGGTGGCAGCATATTTGGGTCGTTACTTTATCGAATGCACCGTTGTTGCATCTCTCGTCTCCTTGCATAGGCTGCTCCAGGGGAAACCCTAGATCTTTGTCTTCCGGATTGGAAGATGTCGATGCGCTCCGATCTCCCTCCTAGGGGCATCGTGTTTGGAGCAGTTGCTGTCGTGGTGGTGGCACGGCAGATGCCATGGATAGGCTAAAGATGAGGCTAATGTGTGCTAGGGGAATCCAGGGAGGGAGAGCGTGGTGATTCCACGCACGGAAGTTCTTATATATTCTCTATCAATGGTGTTTACAAGTGCTCCTGAGGCTCTTAGCAAGAAGGAGACAATGTCTCTTACTCCCTACTAACTTGCCCTAGAGTTCTACCTTGGACAGAGTGTGATTCCTCTATTTGCCGTCCCTCTCTATGGAGGCCCCGGTGCTCCTTATATAGGGGAGCCCGAGTTACAATTCTAGGGCACAGGTGGCAGCATATTCTATGAATATGCTCCTTTCCTAAAGCAGATGCTTCTTTATTCCTCTTTAACGGCTCGTCCGAGCTTTGAACGTAACCCGCAACGTCATCCTCGTCTTTTGGCGTCACCAGGCACGAGCTACGTCATCCGTCTTTGCCCGCGTCACCTTGGTCGCCACTGACCCGCTGGTCCTCTTCTTTACTTTACTTTGCACATGCTTCAGCTAATAAAGCCACCTTTTGACTAGCGGGGGATTCCTTCTCTTGGAAGCTAAGATAATCCGGCTAGCATATAGCTAATCCGGCTTACCCATTTACCTGCAAAACATATAGACATGGCCGGCATAAATCTTATGCCGGCCGGACCATTGCCAAGGGAAATGCCCCATGGGCCGGGCCACACCGTGATTCGGCCTGCCTTGAGGTGACCCGGTCAACACTTCGCTTTGACCGCGCCGTACCCCGGCTAACTCGGCCCTTATACCCCGGTGTTACCCTACCCGGGGTATCCCCTCAACATTAGTCCCCGAAGCTGGTGCGGTCTTAGCAACTTTTAGTTGTTAAGGCCATAGTAGGTTCCCATATTCAGATCTTTCACTCCTTAGGCCGAGTTACCTCGTAACCCGGAGTTTCTTTTCTTGCAACTCTTTTGCTCTTTCCGAGTCATTCCTCGTTGGCTAGATCTTTTGCTTGCTCATCCGAGTCACCTTTCCTTCTCTCGTACGCTTCTCCACATCCTACGTGGAGGGTAATCATCATTTGCCTTATTTTAAGGGCCATGCATATTTACCGCGCCGGTTACTGTCGCTGCGTCAGGCATAACTGCTGTAAACGTCCCATTACTGTTGTGCCTCGTTAATCGTAACATTGCTTCACATCATGGGGTCATCTGCTCCTGTAACCCCTCCTGTGGCCTTGCTCTGACTGGTTGTTCTGGCCCCATACACGCTAGTTGCGTGTGGCATGTTGCCCGCAGTGGATCCCACGACGCGCATGCAGCGCGGTTAAGTAGGAGGCGTGGGGCGATTTCAGGGGATGTTCCTCCATTTCCCCCGCGCTTTGCAGCCTCTCTCTTTCACAACGACTCTGCCGCCGCCGCCAGTTCTCTGCTTCACGAGCGCCACCGCGACCACGCTCAGACAGCCACTCATCTCTGCGCCGCTGTTCCCGCTCGAGGTTTCAATCACGGGGCCTTGCGCTTCCCGCTTCCCTTCTTCCGGCTACCTCTACTCCGATTACTCCTTGGAAGATCTTGAATCCACCATGTCTGAGGCGGAAGCAACGGTGGTGGCGCAGTAGGAAGAAGGGGCCGAGGGCCGCGAGCGCGGTTGCTGGGACGGCTCCATCGTCCGCAAGGAGGATTTGGCCTGGCTCCACGCCTCCCGTCGCATTCCTGCCGGCGTCGCCTGCCGTCTTGCCGCCAGTGAGATTACTCCTGCCCCCAAATCTGGGGAATACGTGGTTTTCTTATCGCATTTCCAGCGTGGCTTCGGCCTCCCCACTTCCAATTTCTTCTTTGATTTTGTTGGTTTCCCTTTGTAACTCGGTGATTATTCTCTCAGAAATTTCTCCAGCAACCACTGGAGGATGGCGAGGTACCGGCGAGCAAGTGGTTGGAGGACCGCGCCGAGGGAGATGAGGAGGAGACTGACTCGGAGGCCTTCTTGCCTGCCCCGGACGTCGTCAAACGCAGCACTGGTAAGGCCTCTTCTCTAAGGGATTGGCCAGACGATGATGATTCGGACATTGAAGTCCTTGAGGTACTTGATCCGGTTCTCATCTCTTATTTGCACCTGGCTTATGTTCGAATGTTCAGCTAACCCGGACGATCAGGTCCATGAGGTTCCTCCCCTTGCCACCGGTGGCCCGGCTCCGGCTCCATCCCAGAAGCGCGCGGCTACCTCGGCCACAGCTTCGGAGGCGCCGCCGCCCAAGAAGAGGCAAAAGAAGTCCAGGGTTAAACCCTCGGCCAAGCCTGCCGCCAAGAGCACAGTTCGAAGGGCACCCAAACCTCGGGCTCCTCCCACCGCAGATGAGTAAGTCCTTTTAGCATTGCTACTTCGGATCTTCTTCTTTGCTTGCCTTTGTTTCTGGTTGGTTCTCTCTTTTTGACTCACTGTCCTTCCTTTTTTCTAGAGCTCCTGTGGATATTTCCCAGAGAGGTTCCGACATAGCCTCCCCACTTCGGAGCAGTCCCTCTCCCCCCGCAACGATGATCATCGTCCGCTTAGCCCTATTCAAGAGGGTTCTGCGGCCGCGCCTGACCAGAGCCCACCTCGCCAAGAGGAGGGCAACGTCGGCGCGGGGGGTAGTGGGGCAGCTCGGGACACGGCGATGCCGGATCTCCCCAGCTCCTCGGCCTCTATGCCTAATGTTGAGGCGCCAGTTTCATCTGCGCCGCCCCCAGCAACCCCAGTACCAGCACCAGTAGCAACAGCACCAGCACCAGCAGCAACAACACCAGCAACAGCAACACCAGCACCAGGATCAGCCGCACCAGCAGCAACAACAGCAACAACACCAGCAGCAGCAACATCAAGAGCTTCCAAGCCTCCAAAGGGAAAAGCTCCTTAGGCTCCCACCGGGTCTGCTCCTTCAATCGCTGATTTCTTTCAACAAGCTCCTCAATCCTCATCCAGCAAAGCTAAGAAGACCTCCAGGTCAGCTTCATCCGGGCCAGCTTCCGGATCAGAGGGCAGCAAGCAGCTGGTTTGCACACCAGCCCCGCTGCGGCTCAATCCGCTAGGTGTGAGGCCCATGTGAAGGGCTTAGTGACGAGCCATTCTCCGAGCGGCGAGAGTTACAGTCCACTACTCCTTGAGTACGTGAAAAACTGGAACAATGCCGAATTCATCGATCCCCAAGATGATCTTCTAGAAAGGTTCGGCCTAGCCGGGTTCAGCGCCCAGATGAACTCCGCTACCAAGGCTATCTCCCTGGCTGGCCGGATGATGGAGGTAATTTTTTTTCTCTGCTGTTGGTGTTTTTCATAACTGAGCATTTGTAGGTATATCCGCTAGTCCCTGAGCCTCCGAGGGAATAACTTGTTATTCGGTCGGATGCTCCTTAGTTTTTTTTCATAATGTCATTAATTTGCAATAAATTTTGGGCCGGGTCTAGTTCCCTTGGCCCGGATCTTGTAGACTTCAAATATCCGTACACCTAGAGCCGGGTTAAGTTCCACGTGGCCCGAATCTTGTAGACTTCAAATATCCACACACCTAGAGCCGGGTTAAGTTCCACTTGGCCCGGATCTTGTAGACTTCAAATATCCACACACCTAGAGCCGTGTTAAGTTCCACTTGGCCCGGATCTTGTAGACTTCGAATATCCACACACCTAGAGCCGGGTTAAGTTCCACTTAGCCCGGATCTTGTAGACTTCGAATATCCACACACCTAGAGCCGGGTTAAGTTCCACTTGGCCCGGATCTTGTAGACTTCGAATATCCACACACCTAGAGCCGGGTTAAGTTCCACTTGGCCCGGATCTTGTAGACTTCGAATATCCACACACCTAGAGCCGGGTTAAGTTCCACTTGGCTCGGATCTTGTAGACTTCGAATATCCACACACCTAGAGCCGGGTTAAGTTCCACTTGGCTCGGATCTTGTAGACTTCAAATTATTTCTGCTTTGCCTCTGAACTTTTGTCTCTTCCTTGCCTGTTTCAGATTACC
Source organism: Avena sativa (assembly GCA_916181665.1). Classification (NCBI taxonomy): domain Eukaryota; kingdom Viridiplantae; phylum Streptophyta; class Magnoliopsida; order Poales; family Poaceae; genus Avena; species Avena sativa. The sequence continues at coordinate 531,440,364 of OV702292.1, read as the reverse complement.
ACTAACCGCCGAACCGCTGGGTTCCAGCGCCTGCTGGACTCTTACAAAGACATGCGCGGGCGATATGGTAAACTCCTGGAGGAGTACCAGAAGAGGGGTTAGTTTCCATCCCTTTTCTTCCTTGTTCATTCAAATTTCTTAGGACTTATATGAATGTCTTGTCCGAATTACGCAGCTGAGGTTGAAGCTGAGAATATAATTAGGAGGAAGAACCTTGCGGAGATCAAAGGTAAACTCATCCCTTTCATATAATCATTGTACTTTCTCTGCCTCATCCGGTGGACACTCATACTTTGGGTCCTCCAGATCATGTTGCAGTTGCTCTTGACGATAGTGTCCCCATGCCTGAACTGATGACCCACTGCCTCGAACAAGAAGGGAAGTACGAAGCTGAGCTAAAGAAGAAAGACGCTGAGATAGCTCGGCTCCAGCAGCAGGACTCGGAGATTACTCGGCTGAACGCCGAAATCCAAAAGCTGAAGAGCTCCATCAGTCCGTGCTGGAGAAGGCCGGCCAGGAGTTTGCCGAAGAGAAGGAGCGTTTAATCACACAAATCTCTAAGGACAAGAGCCTACTGGAGGAAGCCGACGTCAAACTTACGTCGGCGACCACCGAGTACGAAAAACTTCGGGTCCACAATGCCAATGTTGATTCCGAGCTTCAGCGACTCCTCTTTCAAATTGCGCGTAAGTTTTTCGCCCTTGCTTGATCTGTTATTATTCGGATTTGGTCCATATGCTCACTGATTTTCTTCTTATCCTTAGGCAAATTTCCAGAGAGCGACACGCTTGCTGCCTCTGTCGTACGCCACTCCCACGAGCAGCGTGGAATTTCTGTTGCCCCTGGTGGCGAGCCAATCTGCTATACCACGGAAGATCTCCTGGCGAGTCTCACCGCTCGCCTTGAGGTAGTAAAGAATTTCGGCGCGGATATTATCCCAGCGGCAACACGGATGTTCGGCTGCCTCTGGCCCAGTGAGACCATTCCCAAGAAAACCTCGGCTTTTATAGCCAAACTCATGGAATGTGACACGCAGCTGCATTTCTGGCGCGAGTCTGCTGCCCGGGCTAGGGCCGACACTGCTCTGGAATTTGCGCTCTCGTGGTATGAAGGAATTGACTTGGCATTGCTCAACCGCCTACGCACCGGGTCACAGTGGTGTGAGGATCCGGAGTGGATTGCGCGCTGCCAAGCCTGTGCGAACAATCTCATTCAGTACTCCTTCTGCCACGCCTGGAATGAGGGGCCGAGTTATCTTGATGTCGCTGACGACGAGATTGTCCCTGGAGCTAAAGAGGAAGGGAGCGAGAGCGAGGGCTCCAAACTAGGCGACGAGGCTGAAGACCCGGAGGGCAATGAAGTTGACCCGGAGGCCGAAGTCGAAGCTAGCGCTCCTCCCCCACATTCCGGAGTACCTCCCTCCTCAACAAATGATTCGCCTGCTGCTCCTGCCTCTTGAAAAACACTTGTCAAATTTATCAGATCCCCGGAATGCCGGGCGCAGATGTACTTAAATACTTTGGTTTGTTCGTGCTACAATTTTATGTTCCAAACTAAGTTTTATTGCCAGATTATCGTGGGAGAAGTCCCCGAGTTTCATTTTCTTGTTCCTCCAATTTTTGACTCGGCTCGCGTCTACCTTGATTCGGTTTTTTGACTTACGAGTCCGAGGTTCAAAAAATTGACTTAACAATACTTGAAACCTTGAGATTAGCTCAAAATGATTCGACGCTTTAGTGAAGAAAATAAACTAGGGGTTAGTCAAAAAACCAATGTCAGCCCGCTTAAGTTCTTTTCCTTAGTCATTTTTCATGTGCTTTGCCATTCCAAACTTGTTCTCTTGCTTGCCATGAAGCCAATTCTTGTTGGACAACAGCAAATTCAAAGAGTTAGGTTTTTGGTGCTCACACATTACTAATCCAACTAAGACATAAGCGACTTAATCCAGCCGACACACAAATACGAAAACAGGAGACAAGTACTACAACAGTCCCCGAGTCTCTGCTCGGGGTGGCAAGGTTATTATTGATAAGCTCATTGTCGACATACATACCGACATACGAGTAGTTCGGATACATTCACCTCTTAGGTGTAGAAAGGACGAAGCAGTGCTACGTTCCATGGCTGTTTGGATTCTTCTCCGGACCTGTCCGCCTTGTTCTTTTGCTGGGGATGTGCATCAATAAGATAGTAGGAATCATTGCGCAAAGATTTGCTTACAATGAAAGGTCCTTCCCATGGAGGAGATAACTTATGCATGCCAGCAGTGCATTGTATTAGCCTTAGCACCAAATCACCTTCCCGGAAAACTCGGGGGTTTACTTTCCGGCTATGGTAGCGTCGGAGATTTTGCTGATATATGGCGGATCTAGACAAGGCCAGTTCTCTCGCTTCTTCCAACAGATCAACATCATTTTGTCGGGCTTCGTGCACTTCGGCTTCTGTGTATTGGGTGACCCTTGGCGAATCATGCTCTATGTCGGCTGGTAATACAGCTTCTGGCCCATATACCAGAAAGAATGGCGTATAGCCCGTTGATCGATTCGGAGTTGTTCTTAAACTCCACAGTCCCGCTGGTAGTTCTTCTATCCAGCACCCCGCTGATCTTTGCAGCGGCTCTATGAGCCGGGGTTTTATCCCAGATAGTACCAGTCCGTTGGATCTTTCCACTTGCCCGTTCGATGCGGGGTGGGCGACTGAAACGACATCTAACCGGATCTTCTTTTCCTGGCAGAATCTCGCAAATGCTCCTTCAGCAAAATTCGTCCCATTATCAGTTATGATGCTATGGGGGTAGCCGTACCTTAAGATTATATCCTTGAGGAATCTTACTGCTGTTGCCCCATCACATTTCCGAATTGGTTTCACTTCAATCCATTTGGTGAACTTATCAACCATGACCAGGATATGGGTCATCCCTCCTTTGGCCGGCTTAAATGGTCCTACCATGTCTAGGCACCATATAGAAAATGGCCATGTAATGGGGATAGTTTTTAGCTCCGACATTGGCAGGTGAGTTTTTGTGGCGTATCTTTGACAACCATTGCATTTTCTCACCAAGTCCTCTGCTGCTCCAAAGCGCTGGGCCAATAAAACCCATGCCGGAAAGCTTTTGCTACTAAGGCCCTTGAGGAGGCATGGTGGCCACATTCCCCTTGGTGAATATCCCGGAGTATGTCAAGTCCTTCTTCCGGATCAACGCACCGTTGTAGTACCGCTGTCACACTTCTTTTGTATAATTCGGCGTTGATAATGGTATAGGCCTTTGCCCTTCTCTGAATTTGCCTTGAACTTATTTCATCATCTGGCAAGATTCCCTCTTTCAGGAAATCAAAAATTGGCTTTGCCCAAGTTGTTATAGTCCGGACAGGGAATGGTTCCTCATCAACCTCCATTGCATCCACAGACATAACTCCTGCCGGAGCAAGCTGAACAGTCCCCGGGTTTGCTGAAGTAGTCCCCGGGTTTACTGGAGCAGTCCCCGGGTTTGCGGAGGTGCTTCCCTATTCTATCTCCATAGGTGCAGCTCCTGATCCGGGAAGTGATGGGATATAAATTGAATCTGATTCGGGTGATGGCGTGATAGATGGTTTTCTCAAGTGCTCCAAAGCTACATTTGGCGGAATGGGTTGCCGGGACGAGCCCAGCTTGGAAAGTGTATCTGCTGCCTCGTTTTCGATCCGAGGTACGTGATGGAACTCACACCCTTCGGAGAACCCGCTTATTTTCTGAACATAGAATCTATACAGGGCCATGTTAGCATCCAGGGCATCCCAATTTCCAGATACTTGCTACACCACCAAATCCGAATCTCCAAACCATTGTATCCGACGTATCCCCACTTCCTTTGCCACTTTGAGACCATGTACCAATGCTTCGTACTCCGCCACATTATTCGAAGCACTGAAGTGGATTTGAAGGACATACTTTAGTTGATCCTTCTTGGGTGAGGTAAGCACTACTCTAGCGCCTAATCCGTCTTTTAGTTTCGATCCGTCGAAGTGCATTTTCCAATAATTGGAGTCCGGCAGGGGTGGATCGTATTGCATTTCAGCCCAGTCCACAAAGAAATCCGCCACAGCTTGTGACTTGATCGCATCCCTTCTGTCGAACTGTGGTGCGTATGGAGCTAATTTGATGGCCCACTTTGCAATTCGGCCGCTTGCGTATTTATTACTCATGATCTCTGAAATGGGTGCCTCACATATCACCTTGATGGGGTGTTCCTCAAAATAGTGTTTGAGTTTCTTGGCCGACATATATACGCCGTATGCCATCTTCTGATAATGAGGATAATTCTGTTTTGAGGATGACGATACTTCGCTCAGATAATACACCAGCCTTTGCACCAACTTTCCTTCCTCCTCGCGTTCCACTACGATCACTGCACTTACGACTCGGTTGGTCCCGGCTACGTAGAGCAACGTTGGTTCCTTAGGTAACGATGCAGCTAGGATGGGCGCGGTAGACAACATCTTTTTCAACTCTGGACATACAAGATCTGCCTGTGGCGTCCATGTGAACTTATCTGCCTTTTTCATCAGCTGATAGAGGGGCAAGGCCTTCTCTCCCAACCGACATACGAACCGACTTAACGATGTCAGGCAACCAGTGAACTTCTGGACATCGTTAAGACATTTTGGCAATTCCATTCTTTCTATGGCCCGGATTTTCGTCGGGTTAGCTTCAATGCCACGGCTAGATACCAAGAAACCGAGTAACTTTCCGGTTGGTACGCCAAAGGTGTATTTCTCCGGGTTCAGTTTCATTTGGAACCTTCTTAAGTTCGCGAATGTCTTCCAGATATCCTCAAGGAGCGTATTGCTTTCCTTGGTCTTTATTACCACATCATCCACATAGACCTGCACATTCCGACCTATTTGGTCATGCAAGCATTTCTACATGCATCTCTGGTACGTTGCTCCTGCATTATGTAACCCAAATGGCATAGTTCGATGGCAATAAGCCCCGTATGGGGTAATAAATGCAGTCTTTATTTGATCATCCGAATTCAGGGGTATCTGATGGAAACCAGAATACGCGTCAATGAATGACAGTAGCTCACATCCGGCTGTTGAGTCTATGACTTGATCTATTCTAGGGAGTGGAAATGGATCTTTTGGACACGCCTTATTCAGGTTCGTGTAGTCGATACACATGCGCCATACCACTGCCACATTCGGATCATCTTTCTTTCTCTCCACCAGCACCGAATTAGAGAGCCAATCCGGATAGAGTACCTCCATGATAAACCCGGCCGCTAGTAATCTTGCTATCTCATCTCCAATAACTTTCCTCCTGTCTTCTGCAAAACGTCTGAGAGGCTGCTTTACCGGCTTAGCCCTGTGTCTTACATTCAATGAGTGCTCAGCCAACTCCCTCGGTACACCTTGCAGATCTTGCGTAGACCAAGCAAAGATATCCCGATTCTCACGGAGGAAGTTGACGAGCTCTCTTTCCTATTTGCTGCTTAACCCGGCACCAATTGTGACGGTGCGCTCTGGGAACAGATCATCGATTGGCACTTTCTTCGTGTCCTTAGTTGCCTGAAATGATACGCTCCCATGCGGGTTGGTCAGGGCCGACATATGTTGTTGCGCGGATTGAGCCAATGCCGCCACTTCTAGTATCTTCCTTTTTTCTTGAGCTATCACGAGTGACTCGGCTAAATTGGATCTGGCTGAAGCACACACGATCGAACGCTGGAATGCCCCTGATATAGTTATCACGCCCCTTGGTCCGGGCAATTTCATTTTAAGGTAACTGACATGGGTAGTTGCCATGAATTTGCTTAGTGCTGGCCTGCCGAGTAACGCGTGATAAGCACTTTCCAGGTTCACCACCTCGAATTCTAAGTTCTCAGTGCGACAGTTGTCTCTTGTGCCGAATAACACGTCAACCCGGACCTTACCAATTGGTTCACACGAAATACCCGGCACAATGCCATGAAAGGTGGTCCTTGTTGCTTGCAACATGTTCTCTGTTATCCCCAACTTGTGCATGGTATCCTTGTACATAATGTTGATACTGCTGCCATTGTCAATCAACACCTTGGAAAATCTCACGTTGAGATTCAGCCCGATGAACGTCGGATCCAGGACCAGAGTGTAGGTTCCTGGGCTTGGCATGATCTTTGGGTGATCCTTGACACTCCATGTAATCTCCTGATCCACCCAAGGCATATACCTCACCACCACTGGCATTACTGCGTTTACCTCCATATGCCGGTGCTGTAAGATTTTCCGGTCATTCTCCTCCATGGTGAACACACAGTAGCTTTGATGATGCTCCATGTACTCATTTCGTCCCTCATTCTCGTTGTAACCTTGGCCTTGTTGTTGGTTATTTCCCACTTGATGTATCGCATCCCTTATTTCCAGATTCTCGTACCTCGGCGGAGGTGGTGGCAGCATCAGTTGTTGTCCATTTCCCCCTGTCAGTAACGGTGGCCGTGGCGTTTCTCTAGGTGCTTCATTCCGAGGTGCCTGAGCATTCCCCGAACTCCCCTGTTCTAATTTCTTCATCCATTTGCACTGCCGGGTCGTATGATTCGCTGGACTGTTCGGACTTGGCGTATGAAATTTGCAAGGTTGATTAAGCGTAGACTCAAAAGTATACCTCGGCCTATCCTTTCTTTCCTGCCATTGCTTTTTCTGCTTCGGGGTCCAAGGCTTTCTCCCTTCGTTTTTCTGTTACCAGCTTTGCCCACCAGTTTTTTGGCGTCGACTGGCTCCGGCATTGGGTTGATCCCGATCCACTGCTACGACTTGCTGCGAGTTATACCGATAATCCGGGCGCTCATCCCTTCTTTTTCCTCGGAAATCATTCCTCCTTGATGATCCGAGGCCATCCCGGCCGTAATATTCATCGTTTGCTTCGCTAGACATCAACCGGGGTTACGTTGGATCTCCCAAGGCATATGAATCTGCGATCCAGATCATCTCAGCCAAGGTAGTTGGCATATCTCGCTGTAATCTTTGCCACAACATACTTCCATATCTGCACCCCTGAGCGAACCAAGCAATAGCTTGTGATTCAATCACTCCTTCGCATGAGTTTCTCACATTGTACCACCGAGTCAGGAAATCTCTATCCGGCTCATTCGGTCTATGCCGACACAATGCAAGTGTTTGCGGTCTATTGGGTCTCTTGTAAGTGCTTGAGAAATTACTAACGAACAGCTCCTGGAAATCCAACCAGCAGTTAACGCTTCCTGGTGGGAAATTGTTCAACCAAACTCGCGCTGGTCCTTCCAATATCTGCGGTACATGTCTCACCGCCCATCTCAAATTTCCTGTTGCGATTTTGAACGCTGTGGCATAGTCAATCAGCCAATCCTCTGGCCTGGTACTACCATCATAAGTTCGGGTTCCTCTGGCCAGCTGAAAGTTCAACACTGGTGGCTCATTCATGATCCGGGGCCCGAAACATGCTGGACCCGGTGGACCTTGTAACTCGATTTGCTTCGACCTATAAATCATATCCAACTTCAACCTCGCATCATCTGGCTGCAGGTTCCTGCTTCCCAACCGTGATCCAATTACGTGGTGATCCGGTCTAGGGTATCCATCGTTGACCATAGCCGAATAACCATCATTGTATCTTTCCTGATCTCGATGTGCATGATGCTGTTGTGCCGCTTGTCCTGCACTTCCTTCTTGCTGATGTACGCGCTGTTGCTGCGTCCGAGGTACATTTAGCCCTGCTCCCACGGGGTCGCGCTGTCCGGCATTGCCGTTGGCAGCATTTCTTTGACCAGCATTGCCTTGGTCACGGTTACCTCGGGCAGCCAGACCTCGGCTGGTACTGTGCCGGTCCTCATCAACTTGCACTGCTTTGCCTTTTCCAGCTCTTACCGGGTCATAAGGAACCATTTGCTTGTCTCTTCTCCCGGAATCCACTACCTCTTCTCTCCTAGGGTTATGACCCGGAGATGACGCGGCTCCTCTGGATCTTGCTGAGTTATTTCTGGCCGAATGTACCACCTGCGAGGCCCCTGGTGGTGCCAGGTTAGCCTTGTTTATTTCTTCATTTTGTTGGCATGCAACTCTCAACAGGTGATTTAACCTCTCTTACTGACTTTGTCGAGCCTCTCCGGTTAAACCTTCTAACTCGGACGCGGCCGCATTTGCTGCTTTGAGGTTTTTTGCCGGGGTACTGTACCGATCCAACCCTCCTGTTACTATCGTAGCTGTCTGACCCGGCCTAGGCTTGTACTCCTTGTCAATCTCAGTGATCAGGTTCCTGCCCCGGATTTTCACTCCATCGATACGATTTGCCTTAGCATACTCTCTCAAGGTGATGTTCAGCTACTGATGCAGCTCTGCTACCTTCTTTGCTCCGACTAACATCTTCCGCCTAGTTTCCTCTAACTCAACTTGCGGCTGAGCCGGATCTACTACAGGTGCTATTGGCGTTGGCAAGCTATCTATCACTTGCTGGAGCACATTCTCTGGCTTCTCTAGCGGAGGAAACCTAGATCTTGTCTGTTTGGGCGTTACCTCTGGCTCTGGCGCCAGACCTTTGCTCGGTCCCGCATCTGGTGCGGTCATCAGGACCTCAACGCTACTTGTGGGGCGAGCGATACGCACTCCACGAGCGGCATTGAGAGGTGGCTCGCCTCCCTCGATGACGTGCCGTGGGTGAACGCAGGACTCATCCACCCCGACGTAGATCTTGTGCGTGCCAAGCTTGAGGAAGACGCCGTTGCGCGGTGGAGGGTGCCTGCCGAAGCTTCCCACGTTGTCGCTGACGTAATCCAGCGCGCCAAAGCGCTGAACCAAGCCTGAGACGATGCGCTCGCCGGTGCTTGAGAAGTTTCCCATCTGAATTTTCACCCATGCTAGCACCGCTAGCCCCACGGTGGGCGCCAACTGTCGTGGTGGTGGCACGGCAGATGCCATGGATAGGCTAAAGATGGGGCCAATGTGTGCTAGGGGAATCCAGGGAGGGAGAGTGTGGTGATTCCACACACGGAAGTTCTTATATATTCTCTATCAATGGTGTTTACAGGTGCTCCTGAGGCTCTTAGCAAGAAGGAGACAATGTCTCTTACTCCCTACTAACTTGCCCTAGAGTTCTACCTTGGACAGAGTGTGATTCCTCTATTTGCCGTCCCTCTCTATGGAGGCCCCGGTGCTCCTTATATAGGGGAGCCCGGGTTACAATTCTAGGGCACAGGTGGCAGCATATTCTATGAATATGCTCCTTTCCTAAAGCAGATGCTTCTTTATTCCTCTTTAACGGCTCGTCCGAGCTTTGGACGTAACCCGCAGCGTTATCCTCGTCTTTTGGCGTCACCAGGCACGTGCTACGTCATCCGGCTTTGCCCGCGTCACCTTGGTCGCCACTGACTCGCTGGTCCTCTTCTTTACTTTACTTTGCAAATGCTTCAGCTAATATAGCCACCTTTTGACCAGCGGGGGATTCCTTCTCTTGGAAGCTAAGATAATCCGGCTAGCATATAGCTAATCTGACTTACCCATTTACCTGCAAAACATATAGACATGGCCGACATAAATCTTATGCCGGCCGGACCATTGTCAAGGGAAATGTACCATGGGCCGGGCCACACCGTGATTTGGCCTGCCTTGAGGTGACCCGGTCAGCACTTCGCTTTGACCGTGCCGTACCCCGGCTAACTCGGCCCTTATACCCCGGTGTTACCCTACCCGGGGGTATCCCCCCAACAGTTGCTGGCCTAAGGGCCCTGAGTTGGAGCGGTGTGCTTTCTTCCGCGTCAAAGATAGTGGGCCTCAGCGGCGTGGTGCAACACGGTATTGTCAATGGGCACACGTTGATGGGCGTACTCAATCTGGTGGCGTTGTCTGGCATCGTGGTGGCATCGACTACAGACCTAGAAAAGTCAATGTGTTGATGCATCACCTGAAGATCGGATCGCGAAATTCCATAGCGACGACTTCCTATAGTATGTGCATATGACACACGATGAGTGTCTGCTGGACCGGTTTGTGCTTCCAGCTCACCGTTGGCCGGCTTGATGAGGCTTTCGAATTTAGGTTATGTGCGTAATTTTGAGGTTAGGGTACATGGCCAAGATCATGGCCATCCCGCGATCAAGCTTTTAGGTGTAGTGTCATAAGTCGGTAAGCATTATGGTTATATGCGGTTTGAAGATGACAATTGTAAGGCTTTATTGAATAGTATGATTAAACATAAGGGGTGAATCATTTTGATACAGAGGCCGGAGAATTCAACCTCCTTTCTAGAAAAGAAAAAATAGACAAAAAATCGAGTCAATTCAGCAATAAAATATGGTAGACCTTTAGCAAGAAAGGACCAAAATGGCACTGCCAATGAATAGATAGCACCTCAAAATACCTCCATAAAATAAATTTTGCGTGTGCTCTTATATTTCCGGTGTTTATAATTGTAAAGCTGATGCAATATTTTTAAACCATATTTGCGATCTTTTTAGCAATTTTGAATATTTGAGTCTAGACATACAAAGACAATTTCTACCCTTGATTGGGTTCCATCCGATGGCCTAGGTCCCTAGGACACTGGGATTCGCAAGCAGCTACAGTAACACCCGCATTTCTCTACATCGTTCCAGAAATATCCGTGAATTTATTCACACCCCACCGTTCATGACGTAACTGCTCACTCTGATAACAATCCACCTAAAAACCAGGTGACAAACTAACGGCCGTGTGCCATGTTGGTAAAACAAAAAACGGAAAGGTTGCTTAACGCAGGCAGAGCATAGCGAGCCGCAACAGTTTAGGGTGTGTTTGATGGGTCGGGCCATCAGAGAATGACTTTTTCTTCTCAGGTATTCTCACCTCATACAAGCTGCATCGAGACTTTGTCACGTGTTTGGTGGGTCGTGTGTGTTCGTCCATGTTGTGTCAAGATGTTGTTTCGTAGCTTGTATACATTGAGATCTGAGTTAGATCTGCTTACTTACACACAAGACCCTCTACCAAAAACTAAAATGCAAACAAGTCCAACATTTTACACATAACACCCTGAATAAAAAACAAAAATCAATCAAGTCCTCTCGTGAGTGGTGGCTGGCAAAGTTGGGTCTGGGCACCGCCACCGGTGGGAATCCAGGCCAGCGAGCTGGCCGCCGGTGAAGAACGAGGATGGAAGAAGCCTGCTATGGTGTAGATCGGGGCGGGGACGAAGAGCAATGGTGCAGATCGAGGCGGGACGGCGAGCTGCAGGGCTGGTGTCGAGGAGGGAGAAAGGGCAGCACCAAGGGGCTGCGTCAAGATTACTTTGTATGATGTTATAGCAATATAAACATAATGACTTTGATCGTAATGCTATACTTCGGATGAATGTTCATCACATCATTCCACCAATGGTGTGACCTTGTTATTAACAACATCCAATGTCCATGATCAGGAAACCTTGATCATCTTGTTAATCAACAAGCTAGTCTATAAGAGAGGCATAACTAGGAACCCTTTTTGTTTATTAAACACACATGTATTGATGTTTCCGATCAATACAATTCTAGCATGTAAAATAAACATTTATCATAAACATGGAATAAGATAATAACCACTTTATTATTGCCTCTCGAGCATATTCCCTTCAGTCTCCCACTTGCACTAGAGTCAATAATCTAGTTTGAAAAACTTTGCGTATTGAACACCTATGGCTTTCTGGTGTTGTATATACGCAATTGCTAGTGGTTAACATAATCTCTGGATCTGACAGTTTCAGGTCCGTGTGTATTTGCATGTCTTTGCGTCTCTACGCATCACTCATTCTCAAATGAGATGGCATTGTATAAATTTGGTCCTCTGGTGAGACCTTTAGTTCGTTCGGGTTAAAATATGTTGATATTATTGTCACACAATATATCTTCATAGTATTAGCCCACTTTGAACCACACCTAGTTTGATAACAAACTACTTAACACAAATGCCCTCCTATGCTGCTACTATAGCAGTCATATACTTAGCCTTTTGTTGTAGTATCCGTCACAATGTCTCAACTTTGGAACTCATCCAAATCCATCATGGAACATCCTTTCCATTACATTGTGCCACCCATAGTCTAAATTGAGATAAATTTAATTTGTATCTTGTGACAAAACTAGTATCAATGTAACACTTTACGATGAACTACCTTTAACTATTTGTCACTTATACATTATATATTCTTAGTTATTCCAAAGCTCATAAGAATATCTTTACTATTGTCCAATGATCATCTTATGAATCATTCTGGTATATGCTCATAACATTTAGAGCATAGGACATTCTGGATATATACATATCATGGTATAATCGATCAAAATCTTCATGTGATTTTACTCACCAAGTGTTGAAACACTTGAATCTTGATACAATCCTTTCCATGCAGCAAGAACCTTTCTTGTTGTTTCCATATTGAACCCTTTCAATATCTCATATTGAACCCTTTCAATATCTTATATATGTATGTCTAGCACAACCATATTAGCGCCTTAATCTATCCATATAGATATTGCTGCCTAATATTATGGGTTTGCCCAAGTCTTTCATCAAAATCTTATTTTAATGAAAACCTTAACTTGTGTCAATTCAAGATACATCATTTCCAATCAACAACATGTCCTCTACATAATGTATTAGAAATATGTCTTAGCGCTCCCACTTAATTTCTTGCAAATGCAAGCATCTTCATCATCTCCGATGAATTTAAACTCTTTTAACAGTTTCATCATGGTGAAGATTCCAACTCCGCTATGCTTACTTCAACTATTGAAGTTTACATGCCCTTTTAGCACCGTTTGAATTAACAAAACCCTTCGGACCATGTCATGTACATGTCCTAGGTTACCGTTCTATTAGAAGAACCTTTTTTTGTTTATTCAACTACCATATACCAAATTATATGTAGTGGTTGCTACATTAATCCGTCAAGACTATATATCGCTATGAAAGATCAAATCTTGTCATAGTCAACTCCTTGAACATTGTCGTAAACTTCTTTCCGACATGTCGACTATTTCATAGATGTTAAACATCCATGTCTTATTTCTTTATAGATCCAAACACGACCGATAGGCTTCACGCCTTTCCGGAGGGTCTTCCAAGTTCAGAAACTTGATTTCTCGTGTATGGATACTATCATGGATTCTATGAATTCTAGTCATTTTATGGAGTCAGGGCCCATCATCGCTTCTTTGCATGTAGTCGGTTCATCATTGTCCAAACAATAACGACTTGCTTATCAAATCTTACTATTTGATTCTTACCGACCCACATGGTTCTATAGGAACTCTAATCTCCGAGATCACACCTTTTGTAATCACGAGAGCCATGAGCATTGTGGCCGCCACCGGGACACTTTCCGGTGCTACGCTACTTAGCACATATAGCTAAGGTTAAACAACCTTATCAAAGTTCTATTGTCCTCCCACTTAACTTTTCACGAAAAGTTCCTTCTCAAGAAACTTGACGTTCCAAGCGACAAACTCTTTTGTCCTTGGTGTTATGGAGAAATTCCCAACAAATTCTTTGGGATAACCTACAAAGACGTGCTTATCCGACTTTGATTGTAAACATTTTACTTATGCATAGCATACCAAAATTTAAGAAAAGACAATTCGGGTTTTATCCCAAACCATAACTCATATGGTGTCATTTCAATGGATCACGATGGTGCTCTTTTCAGTGTAAAAGAAGTAGTCTCTAAAGCTTCAATCTTTAAAACATAATGGCAGTTTTATAAATGACACCCTTGATCTTACCATGTCAAACATGGTTTGATTTTATCTCTCGAATATGCCATACTCCTATGGTTTATCAGGAAACACAAATCATGGAACAATTCCTCAAGTCTTAGGTGTTTTTGCTAAACATGTAACTCAAATATCTTCCTTTATGATCGAATCATAAACTCTTTTATTTTCTTGTTACAATGATTTTCCACTTCATCTTGAAAGTCTTTGAACAACTTTCAAATGTTTCATACTTCTTCCTTATTAAGTAAATATACAGATATATTCACTCAAATTTTTGAAGAAAGCATATGAAGCAAAAAGATCCATCGCATATGGCTACACATAATGGACTATGCACATCAGCATGCACAATTTCCAATAAGCTAGTCATCCGTTCCTCTCTGGCCTATGGACAGAGTTTCAATTATCTCGAGGAAAGTCTCACATGCGTCAATTGATCAAAATCAAAAGACTCCAAAAATCCATCAACATGGAGTTTCTTCATGTTTTATTTCCAATATAATTTGAAACAACGATGTCACTTCATAAGTGATCTTTTAATCATTTGTCTTGCGACATTTTAGCAATAATGTTTATGGATGTGATTTCTCCCACTAGACTTGTAAAAGTTCATCCATCCTTTATGGAATACGGTAATTTATTTGAACAACCATTGTTCTCGTAATACCGGAACAAAATAACAATTATTTAAACAAATCTTGAAGGCTTGGTTTGATGACAACGAAAAACACAGTAACACTTTATTTGTTTTCGATGAACATCATCACTCATTCTCTTGGTAGTTACTTAGGCCATTGTAGTTCATGAATTGCATTGTCCTGTATGACACTTCATACCAACCAATTCGGTATCCAATACCGGTATCCAATACCTAAGAACCACATTGTTTAACAAGCAAGGAATATATCCATAACATTAATATCTTCTATATACCTAAGTTGGACATCTCCAACCTTTTATTTTCTACCAAATATTTTATAGATTCTCTTTCAGCAATTCCTTTTCTTTTAAAAGAATCTATCAACATCAATAGTGGTGTCATCAACATGACACATGGTACAAAGCGTATATAGTCAAATACTAATACCTTTGGACTTGCACTTTGAAGTGGATCACCATCATCAAATGTTTGGTGTTCTTTCAAAAATCCATTCTTTAGTAATCTATTAGTGTAGTAAACATTTTACTTACATCTTCTATTCATCCTTATCATGACAACTTTCATGATCAAGCTACTATAGCCTATAAGGAAGAATCGCGAGTATAATATCAGTTCCCAAAACCTTTTTGGTAGATTCGGATGCCTAGCATCTCCGTCCTTCACAAATTCTCATACAATATGAGAACATGTATTTTGCTAAATTATACTCTAGCATAATGCAACCAAAAACATTGTTTCAGATATCACAATATCTTTCACACATGATGGTTTCTGAAACAATTTTCAGCTCCAATATAATCTTGATATTAAAACAACTTTTGAATATCAATAATCATGGAGGCAAACATGATACTTTAGATACTAACATTGGAATTCTTACTCTTGATTTAATACTACTTATTAAACTTCATGGAGTAAATAGAGTTTGCTGAAAGTTTGCAATAGGACTTATAAACTTTAAATTGACATTCAAAACAATACAATACCAGTTTGTAAAGTAAATATCCAGAATTCTATAGTTCTATTATCTCAAATAAAAACTAAGCCTAAGGTAGAAAACGAATGCCAATGACTACAAAAAACTATGCAAATTCACTTTGATTTAATTTATGACAAATTTGGTTCGACTAATCCAAATTAGAAATGAACTCCCACTCAAAAACGACATCCCTCGTGTCTTTTTGGTGATTACATGAACCAAATCCACTACACCAAGTCCGATCATCACGTGAGTTGATGTAGCTTCAAAGGCGAGCATCTATATGGGCATCATATCAACTATATGACTCATGCTTAACCTTTTGGTCCGTGTTCCGAGGCCATGTTTGTACATGCTAGGCTCGCCAAGTAAGAACCTTAGTACTCGCATGTGTAAAACTGTCTTACACTCGTTTGTATGAAAGCGTAGAGTCGAGTACACCCGATCATCACGTGATGTCTCGAAATACGATCCACAAAACGGTGCATACTTAAGGAAGAACACATTTTTATCTTGATATCTAAAAGAGGGATCATCTTACAATGCTACAGAAAGCGCCAAACTAGCAGTATAAGATGCTAACATCTAATGTGTAAAGTGAGATGGTATGGTCCATGCATTTGATCTCTATCACTTGCATCGTGGTATGATCTCTATCATTCCTTTGTGTGTAAGGCCAAGGTCTATGGAACTTACACGTTGAGTTTGTTGTAAGAGTATCTATCATACATCTACTTACAACAATACCATATCAATACACTAGCCCAACAACGATCTAAACTAGACGCCTCTAATTTATCAATTGCAAGTTTTACGTGGCTTAGGGCTTTCAGAGATAGAACCGTTCTTACCTACGAACATGAACCACAACGAGGATAACTAAGTTATTAGCAACTCGTTGTAAATCAGATATTGACTATAGTAGGAGAGACAGACACCCTCCAGCCACTTATGCAAAACAAGTTGCATGTCAGTCGTGGAACCGGTCTCATGTACAATGACATGTAAGGTTGGTCCGGGCCGCTTCATCCCACTATGCCACCAATATCCAAAATATATAGAAGATGCAATAACATGATCATCATCGCCCACATATCAACATATGTGTACTACCCGTGCTAAGCACCTACGCATAGATCAGGCTCTGATACCACTGTTGGGTCCGCATCATAGAAAACAAAAATTTTCCTACGATGTGAACTACATGCCAAGATCTATCTACTAGGTACAAAGCAACGGGTGGACATACATCCAACGAGAACTTACCCTCGTAGACAACGAGCTTTGTTAACGAGTAGGAACTCGTGGTTGATGTAGTCGTACACTTGCCGATCTCAAGATCGTGAGGAAGTCCAGCAGGTCCGGCTCCAGCACGTCCATTAGATCCAGCTCCAGCAGCACCAAGTCCAGCACCGCAAAGTAGCGGTGCATCCGTGATCGCACACACGTCCGGTACCCCGACAACCTCCGTCCCTCGCTCCAGCAAAGCAGCAAAATCAGCAACTCCTTTCCAGATAAAGCCACCGGGAACATGTATATCGCTAATCCGAGACCATGGGGGAATAATACTAGAGGGGGAGAGAGATCCTTCACAAGGAGGTGTGTGTGAGAAGTGAGGAGGGGGTGACCTTTTATAGGAGGAGGGGGGTGCCCCTCCTTCATGGCCGGTGCATGGAGGAGGTGACTCTTCACCTCCTCCATTCATGTGGTGGTAACTCCCTCCACATAAATTTGCCCCTTCACATTCTCTTTTAAAGTCTCCACTTTAAATGCATTAAATTTCTCCAAATTTAATGCTCTCTCATTTAATAAAACTCTTTTACTATTTTTATTCAGAATTTTGTTAATTACTTTAATTAACAAACATTCACATAAAACCCCCTGCAACATTTCAATATTACATGCAGAACCAATTTCAGCAATTTCACCCGAAATAGTTTCGGTGTCTATTGAAATAATTCCAGCGCTTTCTTAAATCTTTATCTGAAACATATTTGCTCCAAATGGTGTCGGTATCCCTTAAGTGTGTCACCCCACGGTTCGTTAATAATGCAGACATGATCGAGACCCCTCTCCGATCAATAATCAGCAGCGGGACCTGGAGATCCATACTGACTCCTACACATTCAACGATGACTTCTGTGATCGTGAGAACCTTTAACGCTAGTAACTAAATCCCTTTGTCCCGCGATATATTACATGTCCGAGATTCGATCATCGGTATCTCCATACCTAGTTTGATCTCGTTACCGACATGCACTCTTTTCTCGTTCCCGTGATATAACATTCTAGTGATCATATCACTTGCTTGCAAGCTATTTCAATGTGATATCACCGAGAGGGCCCAGAGTATATCTATCCGTCATCGGGATTGACAAATTCCACTCTTGATCCATGAGCCTCAACATAACACCTTTGTAGCACTGAACCCATCTTTATAGTCACCCTGTTACGGTGTGACGTTTGATGTTATCAAGATACTCTTCCGGTGTTAGCAATTAACATGATCTCATGGTCTAAGGATAAAGATTACTTCGTATGATGTTATAGCAATATAAACATAATGACTTTGATCGTAATGCTATACTTCGGATGAATGTTCATCACATCATTCCACCAATGGTGTGACCTTGTTATTAACAACATCCAATGTCCATGATCAGGAAACCTTGATCATCTTGTTAATCAACAAGCTAGTCTATAAGAGAGGCATAACTAGGAACCCTTTTTGTTTATTAAACACACATGTATTGATGTTTCCGATCAATACAATTCTAGCATGTAAAATAACATTTATCATAAACATGGAATAAGATAATAACCACTTTATTATTGCCTCTCAAGCATATTCCCTTCACATACTTCCGTAAAACAGTACAGAAATATTTATTCAGCGATTTATTTATTACACAGAAAACTAAAACTAGTTGTAATCCTACCTAGACCTGTCGTACACGGCTTCGGGGTCCTCGGCGTCCTCGTCGTCATGATCGCTTGGAGTGCGCGGCTGGAACCTGAGTCCTTCTGTAGTTTGATGCGGGTAGCATAGGCCGTCGATCAGCATAGACCGACGGCCGCAGTTGCTGCAGCTGCCTACCGCACTGTCCTTGGCGTGATCCAAAGAGGCGCGCATGGCCGCGCGCTGGCCCGGGAACTCCTCCGGGTCGTCGGTGCGCCCAAGCTGGCGTGCCGCCAAAGCGTACTCTAGTGGCACCTATCACTCCGACCTCGGAGGCTGGCCATCTGGAGGTGGGGTGCCCGGACTAGCGACACGGGCGTTGCTTCCGCCTCTGCTGGGGCTCCGCGGAGGCTGAAATTGCGGGTACCGAAGACGAGGGTAATCTCTTTCGGCAATGTGGCGCATCACCCCGGCGAGCGTTCGGTTCGACCACCATAGTTGTCGGCCGGCTTCGTTGTGGTTGACCTGAGGAGGTTTGTTGCCCTCGTACACTACAAGAAATGTTTCCTTCTGCAACGACTTGGCCCGAAGGTCGTCATAGAAGGTGCGTCTTCCACGAAGAAATTGTCGGCTCGACCGTGGCCGATGGAAAACTTTTTTTTTTGATTTCGTGCCCCTCTACTACGACGAAACCGCTAAAACGTGGATGAAGCTCGGCCGGTGCATGGAAGAAGCAAGATTTCCAGTTCCTCGCGCGATGTTGACTCGCCGAAGTCTTTTGAGGCGTGTAGATCCCGGACGTCGGTGTCTCTAGCTGACCATACTTTTCGGTCGCGCCTCCTTGATTTGAACTCGATAACATTGTTCGATGCCTCTTCCGTCTAGTCAGGCTACTGGATCCCACACGTCTGCCTCTTATTCGAAGAATCGTGTGTATGATTGTCGTGGTGGTGTCACGACGGATGAAATGGGTAGGCTAAAGATAGGGCCAATATGCACTAGTGGTATCCGGGGAGGGATAGTGTAGTGAATCTACACATGAAAAGATGAAACAACACAACACAAGATGAACTGCTCGAAGATCTTATATTATGATCCAAGGCTAATACAGGTGCTCCTTGAGCTGCATTGTAGAGAGGAAGGAGATGAAGTGCTCCTGCTCTCTACTCTCTATAGGGTTCTTCCCTTAGCCAAAAATATCCCCCTCCTTTGGAGGCCCTGGCTCACATTATAAAGGGGTGGCCAGGTTACATCTAGGGCTTACGTGGCCCGATATATTCTCTAGAGATCCTCTTCCCGAAATAGCAAAGTGGTGCTCCTCTTTCCTATGTCGCTAGCCTCTGTGCGGCAATACCCCAGAGTCCATGTTGTCTGTCCGTTGGCGGTCAGACATCATC
Source organism: Avena sativa (assembly GCA_916181665.1). Classification (NCBI taxonomy): domain Eukaryota; kingdom Viridiplantae; phylum Streptophyta; class Magnoliopsida; order Poales; family Poaceae; genus Avena; species Avena sativa. Next base: position 531,420,717 of record OV702292.1, on the reverse strand, counting down.
ACACTTGTGAGCCTCTGCTCTGATTCTGTCTCTCTGTCATTTGTCTCTAGAGCTTGTCTCTACAGGAAAACCCAGTAGAGAGAGAAAAGCGTTGACCTTGGGGATGATTTCTTCCTTCTCGCATAAGCCATCTCCCGACTCAGCCTAGGTATAGTTAACCCGACCAAGTTGGTACCTGCAAAAGGAAAATAGTTCCTTCCTTGTGCCGACATATCTTGTATGTTGGCCGAGTCTTGCAAGTGCTTTCTGGCTCAGGGTGACCCAGCCATAACCCGGTCGGCCCTTCTATGATTCGGCTAGCTCACGCTTTTACCTGTCTTTGCCTCAGCGGACCTTGTACTTTTACCCCGGCTTTACCCTACCTAGGGTCATCCCCCAACATTAGGCCCCAAAGCTGGTGTGGTCTCATCAGCCTTAGTTGATAAGGCCTCAGCAGGTTCAATCTTATTCGGATCACTATCCATCTCGCCGACATATTCATACGTCAGCCTATACCAATTTTAACTCGGAAGTGCCTCATGGTGATTTGATTTTCACTTCGACTTTCTTTGGCTCTTTTCGAGTTATCTCTTATTGACCGAGTCATAGCATTGCATCCGAGATATACCTCTTATATGCCTATCTTCTCAGGTACTCCTCGTATCCTACGTGGTAACTAATCATTGCCTTTGCCTAATTTTAAGGGTTGTGGCAGCGGTTACTGCCATGCACCGTCAGAGGTTACTGCACCCCCATCACATCGTGGGGTGCCTCTTGGATAATAGATCCACGTCCCATCGCTTGATCTTCTGCATTGTGTGAACCCTTGTGTGGCTCGCCGCTGATTCGTTCTTTCGCGGAGTACATGCCCGCACCGTGTGGTTTGCTGCAGTTAGCAATCCCACTACCCACAATGTGGGTGTGGTTAAATAGGGGAGCCGGGAGGTCCTTAGCCATTTCCCCCACTCGCCTTTTGATACATTGCAAATGTATCTATAATTTTTGATGTTCCGTGCTTAGTTTATCCACTTTCTTGTGTTTTGTTCCAACTTTGGAGTACTTTTCATATGATTTCTTGGACTAACCTATTAATAAGAGCCACAGTGCCAGCTGCCTGCTTTCTGCTGTTTTTGGTTCCAGGAAAGTCAGAAAATGAATATTCTCGGAATTGGATGGGACAAAAGCCAAAGTGCCTATTTTCCTGGAAGTGATCAAGTGCCAGAATACGAGACGGAGAAGGGCCAGGGAGCCACCATACCACCTGGCCGCGCGACCAGGCCTGGCCCGTGCCAGGGGGTGGTGTGGCTGCTCCCGGCACCCCCTCGGCCTCCCCTTCCGACTATAAGATGCCCTCGGGACAAAAACCCTAAGGGCCCGATCAAAAATCCACGAAAGAGTCTGTAGCCACCGTCATCTCCATCCCTCGATCGGGAGGGATCTAAAGCTCTTCCCGGCACCCTGCCGGAGAGGGAAATTCACCCTGGAGGCCTTCTTCATCACCATGCAAGCCTCCGGTGTGATGTGTGAGTAGTTCATCCTTGGACTACGGATCCATGTAGTAGCTAGATGGCTGGTTCTCCTCCTTTGTGCTTTCATGTCTAGATCTTGTGAGCTCCGTTCATGATCAATATCATCTATTTGTAATTCTGCATGTTGTGTTTGCGGGGATCCGATGGATATTGAGATGCTATTTCAGATTGATTATTGATTCTATCATGTCTTTGTTATTTGTGATCTTGCATGCTTTCCGTTGTTAGTAGCTATCTTGGCCAAGTAGATGCTAGCAACTCCAAGAGTTAGTATTTATGCTCGATAGTGGGTTCATGCCTCTGGTAATCTGGGGAAGTGACAGAAATCTCTAAGGTACTAGATGTGCTGTTGCTACTAGGGAGAAAACAACAATCCTTTGTTCATAGAACAATCGTATTGTTTACTTTACACGCAGTTCGTAAAGCAATAATCTGTTGCTTGCAACTTAATACTGGAGGGGGTTCGGATGATAACCTGAAGGTGGATTATTAGTCATAGATGCAGTTGGATGGCGGTCTATGTATAATGTTGTAATGCCCAATCAAGTCTCAAAGGAGTCAAGATGATTAGTATATGCATGTATTGCTTTCTCGGTGTTTGTCAATTGCCCCGCTGTAATTTGTTCACCCAGCATGTTATCTATCTAAGGAGAGCCACCTCTAGTGAACTATGGATCCCGGCCCTTGTCTTTTACATTCAATCTACAATCTTTTACTGATTTATGTTTACTTTCTGCAAACTTTTACTTCTTTCCATTCGATACGTTTAATCCTTTGTTTTCCGCAAAACACAGTGAGATTGACAACCTCATCGCAAGTTGGGGAAAAAGTTATGTGGTTGTGTTGTGCAGGTCTCCACATTGCTACTAGCACCGGTAGTGCGCCCTGCCAAAGCTCAGCTAGTAACACCTTTGGGGTGTTTCCTTGCTCCTACTGGTTCGATTAAACCTTGGTTTCATAACTGAGGGAACCTTCCTGTTGTGCTCATCATACCTTCCTCTTGGGATTCCCAACGAGCTCTACATCAACACCGCCATCAAGCATTTTTTTGGGCGCCGTGCATTGAGCCATCAAGCGATTTTCTGGCGCTGTTGCCGGGGAGTCAAGGACATCTTCACAAGGGGAGTCCCTCATAACCAATCTCTTTACTTTGTTGTTTTGTTTTGCTTAGTTTCTTTTTGCTTTGTTTGCTTGTTTTGTTCTTCAAAAACACACAAAAAAATTAGTTTTACTAGTTTGCTTTCTTATTTGAAAACACAAAAAAATGACTACTCTTGAAAACACTAAGTTGTGTGACTTCACTAGCACCAACAACAATGATTTTATGAGCACACCTATTGGTCCACCTGTGGCTGAAAATACTTTCTTTGAGATAAAACCTGCTTTACTCAATCTTGTTATGAGAGAACAATTTTCTGGTATTGGTAATGAAGATGCTGCTTCCCATCTAAATAACTTTGTTGAACTTTGTGAGATGCAAAAGCATAGGGATATAGATGGTGATATTATTAAGCTAAAATTGTTTCCTTTCTCTTTGAGAGGAAAAGCTAAAGAATGGTTGAATTCCTTAACTAGGAATAGTATTGATTCTTGGACTAAGTGCAAAGATGCTTTTATTGGAAAATACTATCCTCCTGCTAAGATTATATCCATGAGAAGTGAAATAATGAAGTTTAAACAACTTGATAATGAGCATGTTGCACAAGCTTGGGAAAGAATGAAATCTTTGGTAAATAATTGTCCCACTCATGGACTGACTGCTTGGATGATCATCCAAACTTTTTATGCAGGATTGAACTATTCTTCAAGGAACCTATTGGATTTTGCTGCTGGAGGTACTTTTATGACTATTACTTTGGGTGCTGCAACGAAACTTCTGGACAATATGATGGTTAATTATTCTGAATGGCATACTGAGAGAGCTCCACAAGGTAAGAAGGTAAATTCTGTTGAGGAAACTTCCTCCTTGAGTGATAAGATTGACATTATTATGTCTATGCTTGTAAATGGGAAAGCCCATATTGATCCAAATAATGTTCCTTTAGCCTATTTGGTTGCTCAAGAAGAGCAAATTGATGTGAACTTCATAAGAAATAATAATTTTGGCAACAATGCTTATGGTAACAACAATTATAAGCCATATCCTCCCAACAATTGTAATGCTTATGGAAATTCTTACAACAATAATAAGAGTGCTCCCTCTGAACTTGAAGTTATGCTTAAAGAGTTTATTAGTAAACAAACTGCTTTCAATAAAACTATTGAGGAAAAACTCTCTAATGCAGAAATAAATATAGCATCTTTGGCTAAAGCTCAATCTTCTTTGAATAAAATGGCTGCTAAACCTGAAACTAATGAGAATCCCTTTGCAGCTACTAATGCTATACAAGTAAGAATTGATGAAAATGTTAGACTATTAGCTGAATTACATGCTAAGTGGGAAAGAGAAGATGAAATTGCTAGAAACATTAGTGTTTCTACTATTACCACCACTAGTGTTGAGGCTAGTACTAGTTCTACTACTTTAGATGATAAATTTGATCTTGATCTTGATGGTTGCAACATCTCTGAAGTTATTAAGTTCCTACAAAAGCTTGCTAAAAGTCCTAATGCTAGTGCTATGAACATGGCCTTTACAAAACACATTACTGATGCTCTCATAAAGATTAAAGAAGAAAAGATGAAACAGAAAGCTTCTATTCCTATAAAACAAGAGGATGGTTGGGAACCCATCATTAATATGAAAGTGAATGACTTTGATTTCAAATCTTTATGTGATCTTGATAGTACTGTTTCCATTATGCCTAGAAGGATTTATGATATGCTTGATTTGCCTCCTCTTGAAGATTGTTATTTGAATGTCCCACTTGATGATAATGCTAAAAATAAACTCATGGGTAGTCTCAATGATGTTCTTATTATGGTTAACAATGCTTATGTCCCCGTTGATTTCTATATTTTGGATGTTGAATACAATGCTTCTTGTCCTATTACTTTGGGAAGACCTTTTCTTAGAACTGTTGGTGCCATCATTGATATGAAAGAAGGCACCATTAAATATCAACTCCCACTCAAGAAAGGTATAGAACACTTCCCTAAAAATAGAGAAAAGATTTCTTTTGCTTATCCTATGAAAACAAAATTTGGTCTTAATTCTTCTTCATTTGAGAACACTTGATTCTTTCTTTGCTTCTTATGCCTAACTTAAAGGCGTTAAAGAAAAGTACTTATTGGGAGATAACCCAGAAGTTTTAGATGAGTCTTGGAAGTTATTACCTCTGTAGTAACCTCTCCTTATCCTTTTTATTTGCTTTTTGTGCCAAGAGTAACCTCTAATGAGAGAGAAGTAATGATTGGGAAAGTTGCTGTCCCGAAACAGATTTTTGTGCTTCACCATAAAAATTCGTGAGGGAGCTCTATATGTCGGATGGATCTGTAATGTTTTGTGCTTCTGACCTAGGTTATTACCTAACTTTAGTTAGTTCAACACTTTTTGATTTGAGCAACAGAAGGTCTTCGAAAAAATTTGTCTTTACCTACTGGTCTGTTTTGATAGATTTCTGCCATTTTCTGCATTTGCTTCTTGTTGGTTCCTTCTTGAGTTTTTTGGGGGAATTGAGATTTTTGAGGGAAGTGCTTCAGTAGCTAGTGTTCTAATGGAATTTTATTTGGTGTTATAACTGAACCTAAAGACCTTTTATCTTGAGTGCACTAATGTTGCTAATAAAGATTGTGTGAAGTTTTGTATGAAGGAAAAATTTCAGGTGTATGGAAGGAATGAGTAATGAGATGAAGGATGGACTAAAGCTCAAGCTTTGGGATGGCACGCATGTCACCCCAAGAAATATCCAAGAAGTACAAGCGTCAAAGCTTGGGGATGCCCAAGGCATCCCCTTCTTCATCAATAAAAATTCCAGGTTTCTTCCAAACGCTTCATTTTTATTGTTTCATGCACAGTTGTGTTGTTCTTGGAGCGTCTTCTTTTTCGTTTTGATTTTTCGTTTGCTTTTGTTTGCTTAGTTTTCTGAATAAATTGAATGGACCCCCTCTTTCATACATTGGTTTGCAAATAGTTTGGTTTGGTTTGGAAAAGAGTAGGAAAGTTCATTCTTATGTGGTAAAAAGAGCTCGTTTTTGACTGTGGCCTATGCTCTGTCATGCCATGCTTGATATTGTTTTGGCTTTATGCTTAGTATTCTTTGCTGTAGCATGAATTGTTATAAACAATTGAGATTGCTTAATGTGCCTTGGATGAATCATGCGTTGTTTTAGCATATTAAAGCATAGTATAGTGGTATTCTCCTTTGATGCTTTATTTGGGTTGACTTGGCGCATGCTCACACCATGTTATGACTATCTCAAGTCACCTAAGCCTTTATGATCCTTTAGTTTTCAACTTGTAGTATCACTTTATGCTTTGATCAATGATGTTTTGTCGCTCTACATGATTATGGCCATTATTGCTCTCTTAGTTTGTCACTCCCAGTCTTTTGCTAGCCTCCACCACCAAGTATGAGTTCCACTCATGAATCCAACTCCCTAAACCAAGTTATTCCAAAGATTCCACTACCTACTAGCTTATGCTATTCCAAGTATATTCATGCTTTTTTTACCTTCCAAATTAAACTTGTTATGAGAAAACTAGTGATTAAAGCTCTCACGAACTTGATGGCACACTTTACTTTTCTTGCCCTTAATAAACTTGAACCATTGTGTCGTCTATGTTGTATATGCTTGCACTTATTTGTTGGGAATTAGCAAAACCATGCTTTCATGGGGAACGCTTTGAACATTGCACTTGGTACTTGTACCTAGTTGATATCATGCTCTTTTGTATATGGATGTCGTCGGTGTGAAATGAAAGGGGAGCTTGTAAGTCCATGGAGTTATGTATATGTGTTAGAGAAATGCCTGAGCCGCTGGTCTAATCCATGCTGACATGGTGGAAACCTGCAGCGTAACCATAATGAGCTGTCTATGAAGCATTCTTCTTATAAAAAAAGAGTCCTATTGAGAAAAAAAAGAGAAAAAAAAGATACTATGAAAAGAGGAAAGAGAGAAAAAAAGAACCATATTCCCATGGTAAATAAGAAGAATGTTGAGATGCTCATTGTCTACTTGCCTTGTCATTTTGATATGGGGATTCTTCCGTATCATCAGGCAAGGGGTACCCCGTTGGCGGTTCTCTATGATACACATATACTTACAATGACAAGAACTTACCGGTGACTAAACTTGAGTAGAATGAGGAACAACCCTCGTATAAAAGAGACATGAGATTTCTGACTTATACTTCGTCAAGCATGTACACCATAGTTTGTTCACTTTAACCTTAATCACTTCAAGATGCTTATGATAGGGGCAATGAGAGCTGAAAGCTATAAGTACCATAATTTTTGGAAGCTCTTTATGAGACTTGAATCCCTACTTCCTTTTACAAAGGCCTTTCTTCCACCCTTATATTGAGTCTCCACCTTCAATCTTTATGCACTTACTTTGAGAGCATAGTGGCCATTCTTAGTTCTATGTGCATTGTCCCAAGACTAGTTAATTGATGCATAACTTGATATTGCTTGTTTTAAACTATTGTATCTAGTCACTCTTATGAACTTTGAAGGTGTCCTATGCATTTATATTTGCTACTCTATGAGGGACAAGCTGGATACTATTATGCTATGTTTTCTTTATGTGAAACAAATAAACGTCTTGCAAAGCATTGTTATTCATGAATCTTTTGTTTGTGCCTTTTCATGATGCATCATAGTTTCTTTGCTTATTGCTAGAACTTTTTATTTCATGTTATGATTTAAGTACTATGATCCCAGCTTTGAATGTTTTACAAATACTTTGATCAAGTCTTTGATGGTGCATGTCACCTCAAAAATTATTCTTTCTTTTTATCACTTACCTACTCGAGGACGAGCAGGAGTTAAGCTTGGGGGTGTTGATACATTGCAAATGTATCTATAATTTTTGATGTTCCATGCTTAGTTTTATCCACTTGCTTGTGTTTTGTTCCAACTTTGGAGTACTTTTCATATGATTTCTTGGACTAACCTATTAACAAGAGCCACAGTGCCAGCTGCCTATTTTTTGCTGTTTTTGGTTCCAGGAAATTCAGAAAATGAATATTCTTGGAATTGGACGGGACAAAAGCCAAAGTGCCTATTTTTCCGGAAGTGATCAAGTGCCAGAATACGAGACGGAGAAGGGCCAGGGAGCCACCACACCACCTGGCCGCGCGGCCAGGCCTGGGCCACGCCAGGGGGTGGTGTGGCCGCTCCCGGCACCCCCTCGGCCTCCCTTCCGACTATAAGATGCCCTCGGGACGAAAACCCTAAGGGCCCGATCAAAAATCCACGAAAGAGTCTGTAGCCGCCGTCATCTCCATCCCTAGACCGGGAGGGATCTGAAGCTCTTCCCGGCACCCTGCCGGAGAGGGGAATTCACCCTGGAGGCCTTCTTCATCACCATGCAAGCCTCCGGTGTGATGCGTGAGTAGTTCATCCTTGGACTACAGATCCATGTAGTAGCTAGATGGCTGGTTCTCCTCCTTTGTGCTTTCATGTCTAGATCTTGTGAGCTCCGTTCATGATCAATATCATCTATTTGTAATTCTGCATGTTGTGTTTGCGGGGATCCGATGGATATTGAGATGCTATTTTAGATTGATTATTGATTCTATCATGTCTTTGTTATTTGTGATCTTGCATGCTTTCTGTTGTTAGTAGCTATCATGGCCAAGTAGATGCTAGCAACTCCAAGAGTTAGTATTTATGCTCGATAGTGGGTTCATGCCTCTGGTAATCTGGGGAAGTGACAGAAATCTCTAAGGTACTAGATGTGCTGTTGCTACTAGGGAGAAAACAACAATCCTTTGTTCATAGAACAATCATATTGTTTACATTACACGCAATTCGTAAAGCAATAATCTGTTGCTTGTAACTTAATACTGGAGGGGGTTCGGATGATAACCTGAAGGTGGATTATTAGTCATAGATGCAGTTGGATGGCGGTCTATGTATAATGTTGTAATGCCCAATCAAGTCTCAAAGGAGTCAAGATGATTAGTATATGCATGTATTGCTTTCTCGGTGTTTGTCAATTGCCCCGCTGTAATTTGTTCACCCAGCATGTTATCTATCTAAGGAGAGCCACCTCTAGTGAACTATGGATCCCGGTCCTTGTCTTTTACATACAATCTACAATCTTTTACTGCTTTGTGTTTACTTTCTGCAAACTTTTACTTCTTTCCATTCGATACTATTAATCCTTTGTTTTCCACAAAACACGGTGAGATTGACAACCTCATCGCAAGTTGGGGAAAAAGTTCTGTGGTTGTGTTGTGCAGGTCTCCACGTTGCTACTAGCACCGGTAGTGCGCCCTACCAAAGCTCAGCTAGTAACACCTTTGGGGTGTTTCCTTTCTCCTACTGGTTCGATTAAACCTTGGTTTCATAACTGAGGGAAACTTGCTGCTGTGCTCATCATACCTTCCTCTTGGGGTTCCCAACGAGCTCTACATCAACACCGCCATCAAGCATTTTTCTGGGCACCGTGAATTGATCCATCACCTTTCCTTCTTCTTCTTCCTCCCAGCACTGCCGCCATTGCTGCTCTTTGCTCTACGATAGCACCGCCGCTGTCGCTCTCCGCTCTTCCTCGCCCCATGCCTAGCACCGCTGCTTGCTGCTACTATAGGGCCACGCCAGTCAAAACCTCTCCCCTGCTCAACAAGCTCCTCCTCTACAGGTTCAGACCTGGAGATGCCTCAGGATGTTGCTGTTATGGAAGAACACGAGGAGGGCGGTGCCGCCCATGAGTGTGGTCCCTGGGCCGGTGATGAGTCAAAAATTGAAGCATGTTTACCTTTTGTTTCTGCATAAATAGAGTAGGGATCTTTGTATTTCACTGCATCTACATGCGCTATTTTGTTCTTGTTTCAACAGGATCCCAAATCATGGAGTCATATATGAACATATCAATTAGAGCTGTCATATTGTGTAATTATATGATATTTGTAAGTGATAAAAGTCATTTTATGAATTTACCTTCACACCTGGAAGAATACCAAACAAGGAAGAGGCACCAGTACCAATAAAGACCACTGGTACGGGTGGAGCCCTCCCGTACCATCCACCCGTACTAGGCGCCATCACGATCGCCTCATCAAATAGTTTCTCCTGGCAAAGACAAGAGGCGGATCCGACATTCATAGCCACCAGAAACCATGAAAAACCACATCCGAGAGGGATGTGAAGGAGGAATTTGGCTGGGGAAAAATCCCAACTGCTTCACGGATCATTGGAGGACAACGCATCATCCCCTTCATCATCAACCGCCACATCTCCATTACCACCATTACTCCCATCTTTCATCTATTAGATCTCTTTGTAATTCCAAATCCAATTGTGGTTTGCATTAGATCTACCGCCGTACTTCTATCCATTCATTTGATTATGATGTTGTTGTTGATTGCTTCCATGAGTGAGTACTTCCTTTGTTCTTTGGGGAGATGGAGAAACCCTTGAAGCATTATGAACTTGTAATAAAGATGATCTATTCTTGTGTCCGTATGACTTTCTTTGTCTATGATATAATTATTATTTGTGTTTGATATCTCTCTTTAGATGGTATGCATAGTCAACCGCATATCATTTGCCTTTTGTACTAAAGGGAGGGAGAAATCCTTTGGACGTGTCTTGGAAGCGTACCCGGAATGCCTCGTGATAGATTGGTGTCGGCTTGTAACCTACACGGTCAAAGGAGGATTAAAGAGGGACTCCCTAAGCTAATTACGATATCCACGGGGAAACCCTTAATTGCGGTGGTTTGTATGGGTGACTGCTCTCAGACATCGCACTGGTTATTTAGAGGTGACCTCACTCTTGTCTCAACAAAGTAGCTTCCTACGATCCTTGTAGTGAACATCTTATTATGGGGCTCTCTCCACACATATCATGACACAAGGAGTATGTTATATTGATTACACACAACAATAATACTATGCTAGTGGTGTATCCTACATCCCCGAGGACGTTTTAGCCCTATTGAGTTCAACCACGCTTTCACATAAACTTGTTACTTGTTTTCTTTTACTTGTTTTAATTAATTTTCTGTAATCAACCATAAACCTCTCATACACCCTTTATTTGAGATTAAAGAAAACTAAGTATACTTTAGTAGAGAGTAACGAGGGGCATAAAGACCTTTACCAATAGCTCTCTGTGGGTTCGATACCTTTACTTCAAAACTAGCTACAATTGGTCTGTGTACTTGTAGTCATCAAGCTATTTTCTGGCACCATTGCCGGGGAGCTAAGCGCTTTTGGTCTTTGTTCTTAGTTACTTATTGGAAACATATCCTATGCATCCGGCTTCTTCCGTGTATCCGTGCATCCAGCTGACCTCGTCCCTTTGATCTAAATCGCACGCTCGGCGTCACAACCATGTCCAATTTACAATTAGACGCCCGCCTGTACACAAAGTAACTAACCTATTTACACTAACCACCCCGCCAAGCGTTGAGACGGCGACGATGCAATGTGATGGCCAGCGATGACCACATAACACGACGGCAAGCCGGAACATCAGATCATATTTTGTGACGACCAGCGGCGACCACACAACGCACGTCTTGTGGCGGCAGCGGCGGAGAAGCGGTGACCATGTAACGCGGCGACAAGCCGAAACACCAGATCGTACGTGCATTTACTCGTATTGATCAGATGTAGGCATCAGTTGATGTTCCATGCATGATACGAGCCTTTCTGGCCATTGATGGACGCCACCGGCCATGCATTTTGCGGTTGCTGCCGTTGTTGCCGATTACCGCGTTGGGAGATTGCCGCCGCCCATTCGTCCCAAGCTGTCGATAGCTGTGTTGGTATCATCGTTGACTCTCCATGGTGGTCTGCTCTAGTATAGAATCGATCTGGTGTTTTTTTAATGTAGAATCGATCTGATCTACTAGTATGGAACCGATCTGTTCCATGGAACAAACGAGCATAAACGCTTGGAGGGGTTATCGCAAAGATTATAGTGACTTCGTGTCCAGGCGGGCGTCTAATTGTAAATTAGAAATGGCTGCGACAGAGAGCATGCGATTTAGATCGAAGGGACCAGGGCAGCTGGATGCACGGATACACGGAAGAAGCCGGATGCATAGGATATATTGCCAATACCTCGGGAGATGATCCGACGAGGATCCTTACAATCATTGTTTTACTAAAGTTGTTTACTAGTTTCAGGTGAGAACCATGACTGCACTCGGACAGATTAATCAGCTCGATGCTGCTAAATACCTCGGGAAGTTCAATAGAGGACTAGTCAAAGAATTCTCGAGTGGGAGCGAACCAGAATACAAGGTCAACCCTTGTTTTATCGCTATTATTAAAGAAAACTTTTGCAGGAGATGATCCGACGAGGATCCTTATAATCATTTATTTCATTTTATCGAGCTCTGTTGGACTCTTAAATTGAGACGCTATTCTAATGATGAACTAAAACTTTAAACTATTTAGTCAATCTCTAACCAACACTGCTTTAGCTTGGTACAGATCAAATTTTCCCTATAGAGAAAATTGATACCTGGGAAAAACTTAAAGGAGAATTTGTGCCTCGATTCTTTCCCAGTGTAAAAGCTGCTAAAGTAAGAAGGGCGATTACAAAGTTCAAGAACCGCCCATGTGAAGGTTTGGTAAGAGCCTACAAAAGGTACAAGTCTCTACTTCATAAATGTCCCCATCATGATTTACCTGAATGGTACGTTTTGCATATTTTCTATGGGCGACTTAATCAAGAAATTAAACATGAGCTTGACACAAATTCAGGAGGTTCTTACATAGAGTTAACTATAATCAAAGCCTGTGAACTTTTAGAACGAATTCACCGTAATAGAGAAACATGGGGATTTGATTTAGGAGGCGAAGGAGGTATAGAAATTGAATATGATTGTCTCAATGCTTATAAATACTCCAATATGGTAAAAGAAACCGTTAATGAATTTCAACTTGATGATGACATTATTTTGCAAATCCTTTAGTATTTTATAAAACATATTGAAGCTCCTAAGAAATACTGGCTTCATTATACTCCGCCACCCGAGCCAGTTGTAGAAGAAGATCCAATAATCATGGCTCATGTCGAGCCACTAAGAGATGTATCCCCATATGTTGAACCCTTTCCTTTTCCAAGGACGGTGAGAAAACATATGATGGCTCAACAACTGGAGGATCAACACAAAGAGGAAGAATTATTTCTCAAGGAGCTAGAAGAGGAAACACAAATAAAGAAAACTGAAGAAGATCGTGTACAAGAGGCGGAGGCACCAATAAAGGAAGATATTTTAACCATGTTTGCACATTACAATGTGATTGAGCTAGATACCGAAGCTTCGCAATTTTTTGAAGAAAAGGTAAAAGCTAAAGAAGTGGGTAAGCCTATCCTCCCGTGCACTTCTAGAGGAACTTCCTATTATGGCCTTTGTGATATTGGTACGCCTGTTAATGTTATCCCTTTTAATTTTTATTTAAAAATTCAAAACAAATTAGCTCCGGCTGAATTGGAAGATATGGATATGACTATAATGCTTCTAGATAAAACTCTTAGAGTCCCTATGAGAATAATTAGGAATGTACCAATCTGCATTGGACCTTACAAATATCCCATTGATTTTGTGCTTATTGATATGTCCACTAACGTTTATTGTCCCATCATTCTTGGAAGAACTTTTCTAAATACCGCAGGAGCAAACATAGACTGCAAGAAGCAAACTACGTCTCTCAAGTTTGGTGAAGAGAAAATGGATTTTCATTTCTCTAAATTTGACCATAAGCTGTCTATTGAAGAATTAGATGATGATGAGTACGAACGTGTGGAAGAAGGTAATATCGTAAATTTAGCCTCAAGAGTCATCGAGACTCCGAATGATGATCTAGCGAGAAGTTTAGTCAATAATAATAATATTCTTCAAGACATAGAAAAAGCTGAAATAGATGACTATCTCGACTCCACACCTAAGGTGGACATCGAGATTAATCAAAAATATGAAGAACCCATAAGGAAAGGAGACGAGGCTCTTCCTCTTCCAATCCTTAAAACTCTACCAAAGGAACTAAAATATAGGTTTCTTGATGAGACAAATAAATTTCCTGTTATTGTAAGTGCTAACCTCATAGAGAAAGAGGAGGAAAACTTAATGAAGGTTCTCCGCATGCATCGAAATGCTCTTGGGTATTGGATGAGTGACTTGAAGGGGATTAGTCCCTCGATAGCCACCTATAGAATATTCATGGAGGAAGGAGCTCAGCCGGTCGTGGACTTTTACGTCTTAAATCTCACATGAAAGAGGAGGTAAGAAAAGAAATAATTCGTTTGTTGGATGCAGGCGACATCTTTCATGTGGAGGAGAGTGAATGGGTAAGACCTGTTCATTGTGTTCCAAAGAAAGGTGGGTTTACGGTTGTAGAGAATGAACATAATTAAATGGTACCTACTAGGACTATTGTTGGACACATGATGTGCATTGACTATAGGAAACTTAATAAGGAAACTCGGAAGGACCATTACCCTTTACCGTTTATAGATCAAACTTTTGAAAGGCTTGCTATGCATTCTCATTTTTGTTACTTAGACGGCTATTCCGGTTTTTCCCAAATTGTTGTACACCCTAATAATCAACTTAAAACTACTTTTATTTGTCCTTATGGTCTTTATGCTTATCGTTGTATGCCTTTTGGTCTTTGTAATGCTCCTGCCACTTTTCAAAGATGCATGACTGCTATTTTTGCCGATTATGTTGGAAGTATTATGAAAGTATTCATGGACGATTTCTCTATTTATGGAACTTCTTTTAATCATTGTCTCCATAATCTTCATAAAGTTTTGCAGAGATGTGAAGACACTAACTTAGTATTGAACTCAGAGAAATGTCATTTTATGGTTCAAGAAGGCATAGTACTTGGTCACAAAGTCTCAGGTAAGGGCATAGAAGTCGATAAGGCAAAGATTGAAGCAATAGAAAGGTTACCCCCTCCTCGAGACATAAAATGTATAAGAAGCTTCTTAGGTCATGTCAGATTTATAGAAGATTCATTAAGAATTTCTTGAAAACTGCTAAACCTTTAACTAACCTTCTTCCAAATGATGTTCATTTTAATTTTGATAAAATGTGTCTTACTTATTTCAATATATTAAAACAATACCTTCTTGAAGCTCCCATTATAAAACCACCTAATTGGAAGAAACCCTTTGAGCTGTTTTGTGAAGCTAGTCATGAAGTCGTAGGAGCAATTCTTTGTCATTATGATGGTGATGACCTTAATATCATTCATTATGCTAGTCGCACCTTAAACGGGGCCCAAAATAACTATCCTATGGCAAAAAAGAATTCTTCACAGTAGTTTTTTCCTGTGATAAATTTAGATCTAATATCATGGACTCCAAAGTAAGAGTACACACTGATCGTGTTGGCTTAAAGGAAATCCAAGAAAGGACCGATGTTAAGCCAAGAATGATCCGTTGGACTCTACTTTTGCAAGAATTTGATTTACAGATCCTACAAAGGAAGGAAGAGATGGAGGAAACGTTCATGAACACTCAAGAAGTTGCTCATCCTAAGAAGGTGTCATCCGTGTACATACACGTGGGAACCACACTACCAAAAATAAAGTTCTCTATTTCTTCTTTCAAAGGTTTTGGCGATTTTCTATGACCTACTTTATTCGAAGAGAGGAAGAAAAGAAACTCAAATGAGTCCATATTCCCTCAATGATCATGGCTTATGAAATCCTGAAGACATCTTTGTTCTGGTTGATTTTCTGCTATTTCTTTTTGTATATTTGATTTCCTTTTTTCTGAGTTCATTGCCGATCTTAGGAAGTCGGTACGGGCGGGCGGTACGGCCGGATCCGCCCGTACGGATGGTCATTAAGCCTACGGATGCTTCGGGCTTGTTTTCGCATAATCGGTATGGCCGCACCGTACGGGCGCAACCTCCCGTACGGCTGGTCGTTATCTATTTTATGACCGCCTTCAACTTTTCGTTTATTCTCCTGTAAAAAATAAAATTGAACCGCCACGAAGTCGGTACGGACGGGCCGTACGGGTGGGACCCACCCGTACCTCTTAGTCGGTTGACTAATTACCGGCTTCGACCCGTATTGTTTTTGGAAACGACCCAGTACAGGCGTGCCATATGGGCATGCGCCCGTACCGACTGGTTGTTACGACCCGAATTTCCTTCTTTTGCACTTATTTGTTTCCATATTTGTTAGGATTCTTTTCTTGGGCGACCCTTTTCCTCTCAGTACGAATTTTACCGTGCCTCTAACCCTTTATAAGTCTCTTTAGAGATCCACCTCTCTCTTATATCAACCGATCTAATCTACTTGATGCGCTACTCGATTCAAGGCAAGGGCAAGCCTCTGAACTTTATGGCTCGTTCGTGGGATAGTTTCTAGACCTCCTCCATCGAAGCTGATGATCGTGAACGTCAAGGCCTAAGCCCAAAGGATAAGCGGTACACTTATGATTCTGATGATGATTCTGAAGATGAGGAGTTTCAGATCTTCATGGAGCAATTAAAGAGAGGATGGAAGCAACTAGACTAATTGACAATGGTGAAGCCTGAAGATGAGGAAGAAGCCAAGAAAACTCATGGGAAGGGGTTCACGGAGTCGCTCAAGCTCATCTTTGTCAACTACTCTTCACCAAAGCGTAAGTAGTCTAACCGCTCCAATGCAGGAACTTATCAGGAGACTATGGCTCATACGTCAACAACAAAGAAGATCACCATGAACGCGCGCTTGAGCGTGAAGCCACAAGAGGATTGGGGGTTCGACCTTCTAGACATGCCAGTTGGCGCGCACGTCCCGCACAATGAATACCGTCTTAATAGGATAGAGAAGTACCAAAAAGAAGATCTCGTCCATAGGGAGATCGTGCACAAGCGCCTTTTGGATCTTGAAGTCAAGAAGGAGCTCAATGACATGATGAGCAAAGTTGTTGATGGGATGTTCCTCTTGCGTTCGGATCTACAGAAGTGTCTTCAACACATATCTGCTCTAGAAAAGACGAACAAGAAGCTTCGAGTGGCACTCTCCAACAAGACTCCTTCACCATGATGCACTCCATGGTATCGAATAATCGCAAGGAATTATTTGATCCACCTGGCTTGATTCCAAGCTTGGGGGGATCTGTGAGAACCTTGTAATCTATCTTACAGTTTTTGCATGTTTACTTTTCTGCACGCATGGTTAGGTTTAAAATTCTGAATTTGCATTAGTTGCATCAACTTCGGGTTCCCTTTGTTCAAGAGAAGATTTATATCCGTTGAGTTATGAGACTTTATGATAATTGAAGTTGTGTTTGATTCATGATTATTATATTAGATGATTGAACTAGGTTGAGTGTTATGATACTTGTATAACTATCATAATTTTAGGGACTTCCACACCAACAAAGGGATTGATTAAGTTATGATAAGAAGAATCCGGGTAGCATATTATAATTAAGAGTTTTTGAAAGCCATGGAAGTAGTGAGCATGATCAAATAGCTATGCTGAAAATAAAAATAGAAAAGAGAGCAAGCAAAAATATAGACATACAAGTATCAAAAGAAAAGAAGAAAGCATCTATCAAAAGAATCAAACATAGAAAAAAGAAGAGAGAAAATGATCATGAATCTTTATTACTAAACTTAGTGCTCTATATCTTTAAACTTTGTGATTATATGATATGTTGAATCACTAGTAGCTTCTTATAATTTCATTAATACTAAAAAAGGTGTGGAAGTCTCTAAGTTATGTAATGTGTAAGGGTATGGTAATACCCCCGACGTATATCTACATCCAATGTTGTATTCCTGCTTCAATTCCTACCTCATTTATTGTAATGACTCGTGTCTCATGAACATGATGATCTTGTCCATAAGCCACCATCTTGCTCGGGGACGAGCAAGAGCCTAGCTTGGGGGAGTTGTTGAGTCCAAAATTGAAGCATATTTACCTTTTGTTTTTGCATAAATAGAGTAGGGATCTTTGTATTTCATTGCGTCTACACGCGCTATTTTGTTCTTGTTTCAACAGGATCCCAAATCATGGAGTCATATATGAACATATGAATTAGAGCTGTCATATTGTGTAATTATATGATATTTCTAAGTGATAAAAGTCATTTTATGAATTTACCTTCGCACCTGGAAGAATACCAAACAAGGAGGAGGCACCGGTACCGATAACGATCACTGGTACGGGCAGAGCCCGCCCGTACCAGGCGCCATCGAAAATGCCTCATCGAATAGTTTCTCCTAGCAAAGACGAGAGGGGGATCCAACATTCACAGCCACCAGAAACCACGAAAAACCACATCCGAGAGGGATCTAAAGGAGGAACTTGGTCGGGGCAAAATCCCAGCTGCTACACAGATCATTGGAGGACAACGCATCATCCCCTTCATCATCGACCGCTGCATCTCCATTACAACCATTACTCCCATCTTTCATCTATTAGATCTCTTTGTAATTCCATATCCAATTGTGGTTTGCATTATATCGACCGCTGTACTTCTATACATTCATTTGATTATGATGATGTTGTTGATTGCTTCCATGAGTGAGTAGTTCCTTTGTTCTTGGGGAGATGGAGAAACCCTAGCACCATTATGAACTTGTAATAAAGATGATCTATTCTTGTGTCCGTATGACTTTCTTGTCTATGATATAATTATGATCTGTGTTTGATCTCTCTCTTTAGATGGTATGCGTAATCAGCCGCATATCATTTGCCTTCGGTACTAAAGGGAGGGACAAATTCTTTGGACATGTCTTGGAAGCGTACTCGGAATGCCTCATGACAGATTGGTGCCGGCTTGTAACCTACACAGTCAAAGGAGGATTAAAGAGGGACTCCCTAAGCTAATTACGATATCCACGGGGAAACCCTTAATTGTGGTGGTTTGTATGGGTGACTGCTCTCAGACATCGCACTGGTTATTTAGAGGTGACCTCACTCTTGGCTAAACAAAGTGGCTTCCTACGAGCCTTGTAGTGAACATCTTATTATGGGGCTCTCTCCACACATATCATGACACAAGGAGTATGTTATCTTGATTACACACAACAATAATACTATGCTAGTGGTGTATCCTACATCCTCGAGAACATTTTAGCCCTATTGAGTTCAACCACGCTTTCACATTAATTGTTACTTATTTTATTTTACTTGTTTTAATTATTTTTCTACAATCAACTATAAACCTTTCAAACACCCTTTACTTGAGATCAATGACAACTTATAAGTATACTTTGGTAGAGAGTAACGAGGGGCATAAAGACCTTTACAAATAGCTCTCTGTGGGTTTGATATCTTTACTTCGAAACTAGCTACAATTGGTTTGTGCACTTGCAGTCATAAGCCGACTCAAGGGTGACACAACAAGAACTGGATTGGCTCATCTGCATGCGCCGCGTCCCTGCAGGGGTCAGCTGCCATATCCCCGGCGACGAGCTAGTTCCCGCCCCCGAGGACGGTGAGTTTATTGTCTTCCTCTCCCACTTCGCTCATGGCTTTGGCCTTCCCGTTAGCGATTTCTTCCATGATTTCCTCGCGAATTTGCTCATCAACCCCATCATCTCCCTGCGAACGCCATCGCCTCTCTCTCGGCCTATGCCTGCGGCCTTGAGGGGTATCTCGGCCTCTGGCCCAACATTCAGATTTGGTCCAAATTCTTTCGAATTCTGGCCAACATCGTTCCGAATAAGGATCTCTATCCTGGCGATAAGGCTCTGACTCAGTGCGGGGCGGCATCTATTTATCCTCGGTGAGGTTCCATTTTTTCCCGGGTTACGGGTCTAGAGTCCTGCAAAGGGTGGGCGAAGACGTTCTTTTATGTAAAGAACGTTACCTCGGTCAACAAGATTCAGTTGCCTCCCTTTTATGTCGGTGTCCCCAATAGGAAGAACTGGGAACAAGACCCCAATAGGGTCGATGCTCTAGTCAATCTCGTGGAGAAACGCGTCACCGAGCTGATTGTGGATGGGCTAACCGGTGAGGATCTAATGATCACTTTCATCTGAAGCCGAATCTGCTCGCTGTAGAAGTGCTCCCACAAACTCTATTATATGAGCGGTCATCTTGAACCCAACCGAGTTTCATCAGTTGAGCTCTACGATGCTCAGATCTATCACCGGGTTAAATCCATTCTCAAGACGCCTTTGACCAAGGACTAGGAATGTGGACTAGAGCCCTTCAACCGAGATAAGCATGTTCCCTAGGTATATCTTTTGTGTGATCCTTTTCCGAGTTATACTCTATGTCAGCCTGTATCATTTTTATGACCTTCCTATGATGCTTTGTTCAGAAATTTCTTCAGCAAGGAATCGAGGACACCAAGACTCTGGCCCTTACTTGGGGCAAGGATCGGTATACCTCGGATCATGAGGAGCCGGACTCCGAGGAATTCATGCCTATTCTGAACTCTAGCTCTGGCCGATCCTCCTGTCTTAAGGGATTGGACGGATGATGATGACGATAATGATGATGTTGAGGTTCTCGAGGTACTTAACCCCATTCCCATCTCTTACACCTTTCCGGCTAATCCCCCTCCAGCTAACCTAGCTGGTTAGGTGCATAATGTGCCTCCTATTGCGGTGGGTTGCCAAGGCACCGTGAAGAAGTGAGCCGCAACCTCGGCTCCTCCATCTGACCGAGCCAAACCCGGCAAGAGGTACACGAAGGCTGGTAAGAAGCCCGCAATTTAGAAGGCTCCCACGCCCAAACCTCCTCTGTATGTATCTGGGTAAGCACTTTTCTCTGGGTTACTTTGGTGTTTCATGTTTCTTGTTTTCTTGTTTCTCTCTTTCTTACTTGACTTGGTCTTTTCATTATTTGATTTGGCAGAGCCACCGTGGACATTTCCCAAAGTGGCTCTAGCATCGCCTATCCTATCCATGAGGGACCACCCTCTCCTCGTGGCGACGCTCCTATCCTTAGCCCTGTCCGGGAGAATTCTCCCGCTGCGCCCAACAATAGTCCACCTCGGCGGGAGGAGGACAACATCGGCACATGTAGAGGGGGCTCCCTTGAGGACGTGGCTATGTCGGATCAGCGGGATTCTTCCTCCGCCATCCAGCAAGAAGATCGTGGCGCCAGCAACATCGGCGCCGAAAATGTTTCTACCGAGGTGCCAGAAACCCCGACACCAGTTCAAACTCATCCTCCGCCTCAACCTCAGCAAACTCCAGCTTAAAGTTCTCTGCAGCAAGCACCGCCAGCCTCGTCCGAGCCTCCCTAGACTCGGCGAGAAGACCAACCTTGGTAGAGCCCGTAGGCCAAGTCTTTCGCGCCAGCTTCTGCGGCTGAAGCTCAAACCACAACCTCACAACAGCGGGTCAAACCAGCTACTAAGGGCAAGAAATCTGCTGAAGCGACCAAAGCAGCACCCAAGGGATCAACGGTCGGGTCCGGGCAGCACACCATTGCTTCTATAATGCAACAGGGCATCGCTGCTTATGGCCCTACTCCCGATAGGCAGATCACGATACACAGCAGTCCGGCCACTGCAAAGGTCGCTCGCCAACTGCTCACAGAAAGGGTTAGTCCTAACTCGGAATCTTAGTAGCGAGAGCCTCGGCTCTCTTGCTGAGTACGCCGAGAATTGGAATAATTTCGAATATATTGATGTCATCTCTAGGAATCCTGTGACATTCGGCCCTGTGGAGATTGGTGCCCAGATGAACACTACTAGCAAAGCCATTTCTATGCCGGCAAGATGATGGAGGTAAACCTTTTAACCGTATTTTTATACTTGCGCAAGTACTTGTATACATATCCTCCAGTCCCCGAGCCTCCGGGGGAGTAATATATTACTCGGTCGGATGCTCTTAGTACTGAACTTGCCCAATTTTGTCTTTTATCTTCTTTTCAGTTCCAAAGTATTTTAACTTAGCTATTAGAACATAGACCAATAGTTCGGTTAGCCAGCCACCTAGATTCGAATCGATTTTTACTCGGTTCAAACCTTGAGTAGAAGTTTGATATCCAGCCACCTAGAGCCGGGTTAAGTTCCACTTGACTCGGCTCTGGAATAACTTTGAATATCCAGCCACCTAGAGCCAGGTTAAGTTCCACTTGACTCGGATTTGAAATAACTTTGAATATCCAGCCACCTAGAGCCAGGTTAAGTTCCACTTGACTCGGATCTGAAATAACTTTGAATATCCAGCCACCTAAAGCTAGGTTAAGTTCCCCTTGACTCGGATCTGGAATAATTTTAAATATCCACCCACCTAGAGCCGGGTTAAGTTCCTCTTGACTCGGATCTGGAATAATTTTGAATATCCTTATTGCTCATGAACTAACACTTGTGCTTTTCAGATCACCACCAACCGCCATACTGCCGAATTTCAACGGCTGCTAGATGCACATAAGGAACTTTCTTCGAAGCACAAGGCCTTGCTGCCAGAGCTGAAGAACACTATTTTTAGTTTGATTCCTCTTGATCTTATCCTGCCGAGTTAAATCTTGACTCAAACTTCTCCAGCTAATGTCGAGGCCCAAAATGCGGAGCTGAAAAATCAGGTGGCGAGCTGAAAGGTACTTTTCCTTTTGCTCTTTATCCTTTGACTTTTTTCCTTCTGCCTCAGTGGGTAATTATATCTTGGCTCAGCCGGGTCAAAATCTTTTCAGTGTCTCTTCAGGATTGTGTTTCAATGCCTTAATTGACGCTTCACTTTCTCAAACAAGAAGGCCAGCATCAAGCTCAGCTTAAGGAGAAGGATGAAGAAATCTCTTGGCTCCATGCTGAGATTGATAACTGAAGAACCTCCAAAAAGCTGAACTTGAAAAGGTCGAATAGACTTTTGCCGATGAGAAGGACCGGCTCAAGACCCAGCTCGAGAAGGAGCAAGATTTATTGAAAAATGTCGAGGTCAAATTTGACTCGGTGAATCTTAAGCTGGAAAACTTCTGGAAAAAGGCTGCTTCCTGGTTGATGGAGGTTACCCGCATCAACAGTGTCATCACTCGTAAGTTTTCCCGGATTTCTTCTTATTTGTCGATGTTCTTGTCGTGTCCTCTGTTTCTTGTACTAACTTGTTCCTTTTACTTGCTTTTCAGATAACTTCCCTGAATTCGACGCTCGTGTTGTCACTGTTGTTCAGAAAGCTTGAGCCCAGAAAGGTGTTCCTGCTAACACCGTCGCAGCGTTCGACATGGATGACTCATTGGTCAGCCTCTGGGCCCGAGTTAAAGTGATGAAGTCATTTGGGGTGGACCTTCTGGATGTAGCCATCCGGGTTTTCCACGTCCTTTGGTCGAATGAGACTGCACCCAAGGGTCCCTCCCAGCTGGCCGAGAAACTCATGGAGAGTGAGACCATGCTGAATCTGTGGCGGGAGTCTGCCGCACGGTTGGTGCTGATATAATATTGGCCTTCGTGCTATCATGGTATGACAAACTTAATCTGGCCACACTCCAGAACATGCGCGATGGCTCTAGGTGGATCAATGAACCGTCCCTCGTCCAACAATGCCAAGACCGAGCCTATCAGCTAATCCAATATGGCAATATTCATGCCTGTACTAATGGGCCAAGTTTCCTCGACGAGGTGGATGATGGGTATGTTAAGGAGGGTGCTGATGAGGACCAAGAGGATCCGGATGATGCCGAGGCAAAACCGGACGAGGAAGAAGAGGCCGACGCTGCTGACCCCGACGCTGCTGTTCCACCTCCTGTTGTGGATGATCCGGCTACCGCCACTCCTTGAGCGAAAAAACTTCAAACTTTGTTATATCCCTGGAATGTTGGGTGCAACATGTATGATACAATTTAAGTCATTTTGCTACTATTTATGTTTTTATGTCGGATCTGTTTGGGCGAAGTCATGGGTTTCATTTTTCTTGTTCTCTCAATCTGATGACCCGGTTCGCGTCTACCATTATTCGGCGTTCGACTTATGAGTCCAAGGTCAACAAACTAAATTAATAGTACTTTTGAAACTTTGAGGATTAGCTCAAAATAATTCGGCATAAGAGTAAGTAAAGAAAGTAAATGCAGGGGTTAGTCCAAAAAATGAACGTTGGCTCGATTACATCCCTTTCCTTAGTTGTTTTTCATGTGTATAGCATTTCTAAACTTGTTATGTTGCTTGCCGTGAAACCAATCTTTTTGGCTAGCAGCAAGTCAAAGAGTTAGCTTTTGGTGCCGACACTCTACTAACTCGGCTAAGGGGTAAGAAATTTAAGCCAGCCGACATATAAAAGGTAAATGCAGAAAAAGACAATTACTACTAGGGCAGTTCCCGAGTTTCTGCTCGAGGTGCCGAGGTTTCATTGATAAGCTCATTGCCGACATACAGACCAACATATGAGAGTTCAAGATACATACACTTTAGCTAAGTGTAAAATGGACGAAGTAGTGCTATGTTCCATGGCCTTTTTGATTCTTGTCCAGACCTGTCTGCCTTGTTCTTCTTCTGTGGTTGAGCATATATGAGATAGTATGCATCATTGTGCAGTGCTTTGCTCACAATGAATTGTCCTTCCCATGGAGGTGAGAGCTTATGCATGCTGGCAGTGCGTTGCACTACCCGAAGTACCAAATCTCCTTCCCAGAAAACTCAGGGGTTCACTTTCCGGCTATGATAGCGTCAGAGGTTTTGCTAATATATGGTGGATCTGGACAATACGAACTCCCTTGCCTCTTCTAGCAGATCAGCATCATTTTTCCAGGCTTCTTGCACTTCTGCTTCTCTGTATTGGGTGACCCTAGGCGAGTCATGCTCTATGTTGGCTACTAATACAGTTTCTGCCCCATATACAAGAAAGAATGGTGTACAACCAGTTGATCGATTCGAAGTAGTTCTTAGGCTCCATAGTACTGCCGGTATTTCATCTATCCACCACCCTGCTGATCTTTGCAGCGGCTCAATGAGCCGGGGTTTTATCCCGGACAGTACTAGTCCATTGGATCTTTCCACTTGCCCGTTCGATGTGGGGTGTGCCACTTCTGCAACATCTAGCCGTATTATTTTATCTTGGAAAAACTGGGCAAATGCTCCTTCGGCAAAATTTGTGCCGTTATCTGTTATGATACTGTGTGGGTACCCGTATCTCAAGATGATGTCTTTGAGAAATGATACGGCAGTAGCTCCATCCCATTTTCTGATTGGCTTTACCTCGATCCACTTAGTGAACTTGTCCACCATGACTAGGATGTGAGAAATGTTTCCTCGGGCCGGCCTAAATGGTCCAACCATATCCAAGCACCACACAGCAAATGGCCAAGTGATTGGTATAGTTTTGAGTTCAGAGACCAACATATGTATATTTCGAGCGTACCTCTAACACCCATTACATTTCTTCACAAGTTCCTCAGCCTGTTGCAAGGCACTAGGCCAGTAAAATCCATGCCGAAAAGCTTTGGATACTAAGGCCTTGGATGAGGCATGATGCCCACATTCGCCCTGATGGATATCTCGGAGGATTTCTAGCCCTCCTGTCAGGTCAATGATGGCTCAAAATGTATCGAGCTCGTTGGGGAACCCCAAGAGGAAGGTATGATGAGCACAGTAGCAAGTTTTCCCTCAGTTATGAAACCAAGGTTATCAAACCAGTAGGAGCAAGGAAACACCTCCAAGGTGTTGTTTCCAACTTGGAATCCTACACAACACAACCACGGAACTTTGCCCCCAACTTATAGTGAGGTTGTCAATCTCACCGGTTTTGCTGAAAACAAAGGATTAAACGTATTGTGTGGAAGATAGTAATTGCTTGCAGAAAGTATACAGAAAACAGTAAATAGCTTGTAGATTGATGGTAAAAGAATGGACCGGGGTCCATAGTTCACTAGAGGTGATTCTCCTTAAGATAGATGACATGTTGGGTGAACAAATTACAGCGGGGCAATTGACAGACACCGAGAAAGCATACATGCATATACTAATCATCTTTACTCCTACGAGATTTGATTGGGAATTACAACATTATACATAGACCGTAATCCAACTGCATCTATGACTAATAATCCACCTTCAGGTTATCATCCGAACCCCCTACAGTAT
This sequence comes from Avena sativa, assembly GCA_916181665.1. Classification (NCBI taxonomy): domain Eukaryota; kingdom Viridiplantae; phylum Streptophyta; class Magnoliopsida; order Poales; family Poaceae; genus Avena; species Avena sativa. The sequence continues at coordinate 531,395,150 of OV702292.1, read as the reverse complement.
TAAGTTGCAAGCAACAGATAATTGCATTAAGCAAAGTGTGTAAAGTAAACAATACAATTGTTTTATGAACAAAGGATTGCTATTTTCTCCCTAGTAGCAACATCACATCTAGTACCTTAGAGATTTCTGTCACTTCCCCAGATTCCTAGAGGCATGAACCCACTATCGAGCATAAGTACTCCATCTTGGAGTTGCTAGCATCTACTCGGCCAAGATAGCTACTAACAACAGAAAGCATGCAGGATCACAAATAACATAGACATGATAGAATCAATAATCAATCTGAAATAGCATCTCAATATCCATCGAATCCCCGAAAACACAATATGTAAGATTACAAATAGATGATCTTGATCATGAACGGAGCTCACAAGATCTAAACATGGTAGCACAAAGGATAAGAACCAACCATCTAGTTACTACATGGACCTGTAGTCCAGGGATGAACTACTCACCCATCACACCGGAGGTAGTCATGGTGATGAAGAAGGCCTCCAGGGTGATATCTCCCCTCCGGCAGGGTGCTGGGAAGAGCTTCAGATCCCTCTTGATCTAGGGATGGAGATGGCGGCGGCTACAGACTCTTTCATGGAATTTTGATCGGGTACTTAGGGTTTTCGTCCCGAGAGACTTTTATAGGCGAAGGGGCCAGGTCGGTGGAGTACTAGGGGGGCCACACCACCCCCTGGCGCAGCCTGGCCTGGCCCGCGCCACCAGGTGGTGTGTCCAGCCCCTGGCCCCTCTCTGTCTCGTCTTCTAGCTCCATGAGTCTTCCGGTAAAATATCGACTTTGGCTTTTGTCCAGTCCAATTCTGAGAATATTTCTTTTCCAGCTTTTTTTAAACCAAAAACAGCAGAAAACAGGCAACTGGCACTGTGCCATCTTGTTAATAAGTTAGTTCCAGAAAATGTGTAAAAATACTCCAAAGTGTGGACAAAACATAAGAAAGTAGATATAAAACAAGCATGGAACATCAAAAATTATAGATACATTTACAACGTATCAACATCCCCAAGGTTAACTCCTGCTCGTCCTCGAGTAGGTAAGTGATAAAAAGAATAATTTTTCAGGTGACATGCACCATCATAATCTTGATCAAGGTATTTGTAAAACATTGATAGCTGGGATCATAGTACTTTAACATAGCATGAAAGATATAGTTCTAACAATAGGACATAGCAACTATGTTATAACATGAAAAGGTACAAACAAAAGATTCATGAATAACAATGCTTTGAAAGACGTTTGTTTGTTTCACATATAGAAAATATAATGAGAATGGTATTCATCTTGTCCCTCATAGTGTAGCAAAACATAAATGCATAGGACACCTTCAAAGTTCATAAGGGTGACTAGATACAAATAGTTCATGAACAAGCAATATCAAAGTTATGAATCAATCAACAAGTTTTGGGACAATGCACATTAAACTAAGAATGAGGACTATCCTCTCTCATAGGTGCATAAAGATAGAAGATGGAGACTCAACATAAAAGTAAAAGAAAGGCCCTTCATAGAAGGAAGCAGGGATTCAAGTCTCATAAAGAGCTTCCAAAAATTATGGTACTTATTAGCTTTCAGCTCTCATTGCTCCTATCATAAGCATCTTTAGGTGGTTAAGGTTAACGTGAACAAATATGAGGATATGATTAACAAGTTATAAGCTTAAAATCTCATGCCCTTACTTACGAGTACCGTTCCTCATGCTACTCAAGTTTAGTCACAAGTAAGTTCTTGTCATTGTAAGTACATGTGCATCATAGAGAACCGCCAACGGGGTACCCCTTTCCCGATGATATGGATGATTCCCCATATCAAAATGACAAGGCAAGCAGACAATGAGCATCTCAGCAATCCTTTTATTTCCTATTTGCATAGGCATCTTTTTTTCTTTTTTTCTTTCCTATTTGCATTGGTTTTTTTTATAAAGGATGCTTCATAGATTTCTCACTATGGTTACGCTGCAGGTTTCCACCATGATTAGGCATGGCTTAGACCAGCCGCCCAGGCGTTTCTCTAACACATATACAAACTCCATGAGCCTTACAAGCTCCCCTTTCATTTCACACCACCGGGATCCATAAGCAAAAGAACATTATATCAACTAAATAAAGTGCAATGTTGAAAGTGTTCCCCATGATAACATGGTTCTGCTAATTCACAACTTACAAAACACAAGCATATAGGCAACATAGATGGGCACAATGGTTCAAGTTTATTAAGTGCAAGAAAAGTAAAGTGTGCCACCAAGTTCGTGAGAGCTTTAATCACTAATTTTCACATAACAAGTTTAATTCGGAAGGTAGATAAAAATATGAATATACTTGGAATAGCAAATGCTAATAGGTAATTATGGTGGACACTTTGGAATAACTTGGTTTTATTTGGAGTTGGATGCATGAGTGGAACTCATACTTGGTATGGAGGCTATCAAAAGACTGGGAGCGACCAACTAAGAGAGCAATAATGGTCATAATCATGCAAAGCAACAAAAAATTATTAATTAAAGCATAAAGTGATATTACAAGTCGAAAACTAAATGATCATAGAGGCTATGGTGACTTGGTATAGTCTTAACATGGTGTGAGCATGCGCCAAGTCAACCCAAATAACGCATTAAAGGAGAATACCACAATATTATGCTTTTATATGCTAAAATAACGCATGATTCTTTCAAGGCACATTAAGCAATCTCAATTGTTTGTAACAAGTCATGCTACAGCAATAATCACTAAGCATAAATTCAAAACAATATCAAGCATGACATGATAAAGTCTAAGTCATAGTCAAAAACAAGCTCCTTTTATACCACTTATAAGCATGAATTTTCCTACTCTTTTCCAATGCAAATCAACCTATTTGAAACTATGTATGAATGCGGGGGTCCAACCAACTTTATTTAAGCAAACCAAGCAAACGAAAACTAAGAACAAAAACGAAGACGCTCCAAGAACAACAAAATTGTGCATGAAACAATAAAAATGAAGTGTTTGGAAGAAACCTGAAATTTTTATTGATGAAGAAGGGGATGCCTTCGGCATCCCCAAGCTTTGAAGCTTGTACTTCTTGAATATTTCTTAGGTGACACGAGTGGCATCCCCAAACTTGAGCTTTTGTCCATCTTCATCTTATCACATTACTCTTCCCTACACTTTAAAATTTCCTTCATACAAAACTTGACACAATCTTCATTAGCAACATTAGTGTACTCAAGATAATAAGTCTTTAGGTTCAGTTTTAACTCAAGTAAAACTTCCATTAAAACAAGCTACTGTAACACTTCCTTTTAAAAGTTCAAGAATTTTGGCAAGAACTCAAATAGAGAGATTTAAGAAGCAAATGCAAATAATGGCAGAAATCTGTCACAACAGACCAGCAGGTAAAAACCAATTTTTTTCAAAGAGCTTCTGTTGCTCAAATCGAAAAGTGTTGAACTAACCAAAGTTAGATAACAACCTGGGGCAGAATCACAAAAAATTACATCTCAAACCGATGTACAGAGATGTTTCACGAATTTTTACAGCAAAGCACAAAAATCTGTTTCGGGACATCAACTTTCCCAAATCTTACTTCTCTCTCATTAGAGGTTACTCTTGGCACAAAAACCACACAAAAACGATAAGGAGAGGTTATTACTGAAGTAATAATTTCCAAAACTTAACAAAGATTCCTAACAAAATTTGGGTTATCTCTCAATAAGTGCTTTTCTTTAATGCCTTTGAGCTAGGCATAAGAGGCAAGAAAAGAATCAAGTATTCTCAAATGAAGAAGCATTAAGAGCAAATTTTGTTTTAATAGGAGAGTCAAAAGGAATCTTCTCTCTCTTCTTAGGGAAGTATTCTATACCTTTCTTGAGTGGAAATTGATATTTAATGGTGCCTTCTTTCATATCAATAATGGCACCAACAATTCTAACAAAAGGTCTTCCCAAAATAATAGGACAAGAAGCATGGCATTCAACATCCAAAACATAGAAATCAACGGGGACATAGGCACTGTTAACCATAATAATAACATCATTAATACTCCCCATGAGTTTCTTTTTAGCATTATGATGACCCACAAGTATAGGGGGTGTATCGTAGTATTTTCGATAAGTAAGAGTGCCGAACCCAACAAGGAGCAGAAGGTGTTGGCGAATGGCTTGGAGCAGGAATTCTCTGTAAATACTTAGCAAACGGATTTTTAGGGGTTTTTCATAATGCATGTAAATAAAATACGAGTAAATAAAAGACAATAAGAATAAATGCAGCAAGTGGCCCAATCCTTTATTTAGCAAAGGACAAGCCGGTTGTATTACTTAAGATGACCAAATGTTCTCGAGGACACATGGGAATATCGTCAAGTGCTTTCGCTTCATATAGTTGATTAATCTTCTTTAGTTTGCTAAGTGTTGTGTGGGTGAACTTGTGCTAATGTACCGACCTTCCTAAGACTAATACATACTTGTGATTATACCCCTTGCAAGCATCCGCAGGTAAAAGAAAGTAATTAAGGTACAAACCTAACCACAGCTTTAAACTCTAAGACCCTGACATCCCTTGTGCAAAGGTTTCCTAACGGGGGTTCAGGTTTCTGTCACTCCGGCAACCCCTACGATTAGTAGCCAAATACACAATGCATTCCCCTAGGCCCATATAGGTGAAGTGTCATGTAGTCGATGTTCACATGACACCACTAGAAGAAATACACCACAACTTAAATATCAAACCATTGAATCTTTCTCAACACAATTCCACTACTAACAACATGACTTCTCCCATGTCCTCGAGAACAAAATGAAGTACTCACAAGACATCATATGGATCAAGATAAGAGATGATATAATGATATGTAACAATCTGAACATAAACAATAATTCAATGGTTCACTCAATAGCATCAACTACAAGGAGTAATCAACACCGGGAAAGTTTCCCCTAAGAACTATGCAAGATTCAACCCAATTGTTACAGCTGTATGAAGTGGTGATGATGGTGCTGGTGGAGATGATGGAGGTGATGATGATGATGATGATCCCGATGAAGTCCAGCTTGATGGTGGTGTTGGTGGCGACGATCTCCCCTCTCCGGGAAGGAATTCCCCCGGCAGAATTCTGTCTGCCGGAGAGATCTTTCTCTCTGTGTGTTTTCCACCCCGCAGAGGCGGCAGAATCTTTCTGCGGTCGCTCCGCGAGTCTTAGGGTTTCAGGTGGATAATATACGCCAGAGGGGAGAGCCTGGAGTGGGCCAGCGCGGCCACATCACCTGGTGGCGCGGCCAGGGGTAGCCTGCGCCAGGGGTGGTGTGGGCCCCCTGTGGCCCATCTCCACTTCCCCTTCTGGCAATCTTCGTCTTCTGGAAAAATAGAATTTTCCATGTATTTTCCTGGATTTTCTGATCTTCGCAAATTTTGCCTCCAAACAACACCTTTTCCATCAGAATCCTGACTACAGCGGTCCATGCTCCAAAAGTCATCAACCATGCAAAAATAGATGAAATAACATAAGTATCATCTCTTAATATGAAATATATCAATGAATAACAGTAAATTATGATATAGAATAGTGATGCAAAATGGACGTATCAACTCCCCCAAGCTTAGACTTCGCTTGTCCCAAGCGAAAACAAGCTCAATAAACATGACCTCAGGTTTATGGAGTGAAGAGTCAATAAAATAATACGGACAAGAAGCATCACATTCATCAATACATAAATAATAATAGAAGACAACTCACTATTATATAACTTAACTTGCAATAAGTAAAGGAATCACAATAAAGATACATAAAGTAAATCATATTGGTAATGGCAAACTTAGCTCTTGGTCGAAGAATAGTTGACAATTTGCAGGAGTTCACAAATAACTGGTTTTCAATAATAGCTTTCAAAGTAATAGACACTAAGATAAGAGCAATGTGCAAAACAAGGAACATAAGAAACATGATTGAATAAATCATCATATGAATGAATGAAACACAAAAACTCAAAATACTTGCTGAGGTAGAAGGGAATAGGTTTACTGACTCAACTAAAAATTAAAAGATATGCTCTTCGCAGAGGGAAGCAGGAATTTAAAGTTTCATAAAGAGCTTCCAAAAATTATGATACTTATTAGCTTTCAGCTCTCATTGCCCCTTTCATAGGCATCTTTAGGTGATTAAGGTTAAAGTGATCAAATATGAGGATATGCTTGACAAGTTGTAAGTTGAAAATCTCATGTCCCTTGAATACGAGGGCCACTCTTCATGCTACTCAAGTTTAGTCACCGGTAAGTTCTTATCATAGTAAATACATGTGTATCATAGAGAACCGCCAACGGGGTACCCCTTGCCCGATGATACGGAAGAATCCCCGTATCAAAATGACAAGGCAAGCATACAACAAACATCTCAGCAATCTTCTTATTTACCATGGGAATATGGTGCTTTTTCTCTCTTTCCTCTTTTCTCGTCCCCTTTTATTTCTTTTTCTCAATCTCTATCTCTTTTTTTATAAGAAGAATGCTTCATAGATGCTCATTATGGTTACGCTGCAGGTTTCCACCATGATTAGGCATGGATTAGAACAGCGGCCCAGGCGTTTCTCTAACACATATACATAACTCCATGGACTAACAAGCTCCCCTTTCATTTCACACCGATGACATCCATAGACAAGAACATGATATCAACTAGGTACAAAGTACTCGTGCAATGTTGAAAGCGTTCCCCATGACAGCATGGTTCTGCTAATTTACAACTTACAAAGCGCAAGCATATACGCAGCATAGATGGGCACAATGGTTCAAGTTTATTAAATGCAAGAAAGTAAAGTGTGCCATCAAGTTCGTGAGAGCTTTAATCACTAATTTTCACATAACAAGTTTAATTTGGAAGGTAGATAAAAACATGAATTTACTTGGAATAGCAATAGTGCTAGTGGGTAGGTATGGTGGACACAAATGGCATAGGTTTTGGTTTAAGGATTGGATGCACGAGAAGCATTCCCTCTCAGTACAGGTTTTTGGCTAGCAAGGCTGGGTAGCAAGCATAAGAGTTAAAGGAAACAAACAAACATACAAGTGATAAAAACAAACATGCAATCTTCCTTGGAAGCACAAAAGATCTTAACTAGAGAATACTAAACTTATGAGAAAATCAAGAAAGAAAGATGATGAAATTATATTTCTTTAAGAGTACTTTTATCTTTTCATTCAATTCTCCAAATAGTGTTGCTACTGACCGAGCCAGGTTTGCCAAAACCAACTAAATTAACTCAATGATCCCAAAGTGATACCAATACTAATGACAAGATCAATCATATAACCATGAATTGAAAACTAATATAAGATATGCAAAAGAGTGAATGATAGAACTTCTCATTAATATTACATAATGGCAACTCACACCAAGCGATACATAGATATCTAACGAGAGGGGGGACACTTCCATAATGCAAACCATCCTACATGATAACTTCTCTATTCATGATATGACTCTACTAAAAAGGTAAAAATATAGAAGATAGTGATATGATACCGCGGCACTGCCCCAAGCTTGGAACAAACCAAGGGGATGCCAAAACCTGATGACAAATTACTCCTTCGGTGGTGGGGGTCTTCTCTCGTCATCGTCCGACTTCCAAGGTAAGGGATCCCCATCAACAAAAGACATCATGGTCTCCAGCATCCTGAAACTTGCAGCAGCACTTATGCGTTTAAACCTAACCTCGTACTCACAGTTTTGATTTTGAATGTCGTAGAGTTGTGCTTGCAGTTGGTTGGTTGTTTGGTGGAGTGAGAGAATTTCATCCTTAAGATCAGCAGTCTCCTTTTGGTGCTCGGTGATGAGTTCGGAACAAATCTTATGGATGATATCCACTTCGCGTTCCGCCATCTTCTTGTACCTAAAGACTTCTTGCTCCAGTGCTTCCATCCTGTCATCCAGACTTCCTTCACTTTTGGGGCCTTGAACCTCTTTTATTCGTACCTCCCCATCTTCAAGTAACAACTCCTTGGGATGAATCTTCAACTCTCACATGTATGGGTTGATGATTTCCGCTAATGAATCTTCCTTGGCTGATCCAGAGGAAGACATTGTGGCTCCAAATCTGGGACTCTACCTGTCAGAAATAGATCGAAACGAAAACACGACGAGAACACGATATACGAACCTCGGAAGATCCGAGGGATTATATATTATGAAGTTTTACAACAAAAGGAACATACTAGGAGAAAACGGGTCGGGGACGGAGTCCGGGGCTGCCACACCACCTACTGGCGCGGCCAGGGGTCGCGCCAGGGGGTGGTGTGAGCCACCCTGGCTCCGTTTCCGTCCCTCTTTCGCTTCGCAGATTTCCTTGTTGGATAAAAATTGCAAAAATATAACTGGATAGAATTTTCGCGGAACTTTTCTTACCAGAACTGTTACCTATTCGAAAACAGACTCTGCAGGTCTCTGAATTTGGTCTTTGATAAAAAAATTCGGAGTTACTACTTGAATAGCATCAATATCTTCATTGTATGAATCTCTAGCAATATAGTGCTTGAGTCGCTGACCATTCACCACTTGTGTAGTGTTATCTTTTAAAGAAGAAATTTTTATTGCACCTGAACGATATACTTCTTCGATAACAAAAGGTCCTTCCCATTTTGAAAGTAGTTTCCCTGCAAAAAATCTGAGACGAGACCTATACAATAGAACCTTCTCACCAACATGGAACTCCCTCTTAAGAATTCTCCTCTCGTGCCATCTTTTAACTTTTTCCTTAAAGAGTCTAGCATTCTCATATGCTTCACTTCTCCATTCATCCAACGAACTTAAGTCAAACAATCTTTTCTCACCAGCTAGTTTATAGTCTATATTAAGTTCTTTCACTGCCCAATAAGCTGTGTGTTCTAATTCTAAGGGAAGGTGGCAAGCTTTTCCATAAACCATTTTGTAAGGAGACATTCCCATAGGATTTTTATAGGCAGTCCTATAAGCCCATAAAGCATCGTTCAACTTTTTAGCCCAATTTTTTCTAGATCTATTAACAGTCTTTTGCAAGATGGATTTAATTTCTCTATTTGATAACTCTACTTGTCCACTAGGTTGGGGATGATAAGCTGAAGCAATTCTATGATTAACATCATATTTAGCAAGGGTCTTCCTAAAACCACCATGAACAAAGTGAGAACCTCCATCAGTCATAAGATACCTAGGCACTCCAAACCTAGGAAAGATAATATCCTTAAGCATTTTTAAAGAGGTCTCCACATCAGCACTTTTTGTAGGTATGGCTTCTACCCACTTAGTAACATAGTCAACAGCAACAAGAATATGGGTATAACCCTTTGAAGGGGGAAAAGAACCCATAAAGTCGAATCCCCAACAGTCAAATGGTTCAATAACTAGAGAGTAATTCATAGGCATCTCATTGCGTCTAGAAATGTTACCTACTCATTGGCACTCATCACATGATAAGACAAATTTTCTTGCATCTTTAAAAAGGGTAGGCCAGTAAAAACCTGATTGTAGTACCTTCTGTGCGGTTCTATCTCCCGCGTGATGTCCTCCATAGGCACTACCATGACATTTTTGCAATATCTCCTTTTGTTCATATTCTGGAACACATCTTCGCATAATACCATCTAGTCCTTCTTTATATAAATGCGAGTCATCCCAAAAATAATGCCTCAAATCATAAAAGAACTTCCTTCTTTGCTGAGCTGTAAAAGTTGGAGGCAAATACTTGGAACAATAAAGTTAGCATAATCAGCATACCAAGGGCTCCCTCGCGAGCTTACCCCTACTGCAGCCAACTGTTCATTTGGGAAACTATCATTAACAGGCATAGGATCAAAAGAGATGTTTTCCAATCGAGATAAATTGTCAGCTACAGGATTTTCAACACCTTTCCTATCTACAATATGTAGGTCAAACTCTTGTAAGAGCAGCACCCATCTAATAAGCCTAGGCTTAGCATCTTTTTTCGTCATAAGGTACTTAATAGCAGCATGATCAGTATGAATGGTAACTCTTGAGTCAACAATATAAGGTCTAAACTTATCACAAGCAAAGACAATGGCTAAGAATTATTTTTCAGTAGTAGCATAATTCCTTTGAGCAGCGTCAAGAGTCTTACTAGCATAATGGATAACATTTAACTTTTTATCTATTCGTTGCCCAAGGACAGCACCTACAGCAAAATCACTAGTGTCACACATTATTTCAAAGGGTAAGCTCCAATCAGGTGGTTAAACGATAGGAGCAGTAGTTAAAGCCTTCTTTAGAGTTTCAAAAGCTTCCTTACAATCATCATCAAAGACAAAGGGTACATCTTTTTGAAGAAGATTAGTGAGGGGTTTTGATATCTTAGAGAAATCTTTAATAAACCTCCTATAGAAACCAGCATGACCAAGGATACTATGAATACCTTTGACGTCTCTTGGACAGGGCATTTTCTCAATTGCCTCAACTTTAGCTCTATCAACTTCTATGCCTCTTTCAGAAATCTTATGTCCAAGGACAATCCCTTCATTCACCGTGAAGTGGCATTTCTCCCAATTAAGAACAAGATTAGTTTCTTCACATCTCTACAAAACTTTATCGAGGTTGTGCACACAATTATCAAAAGAAGTTCCATAGATGGAGAAGTCATCCATGAACACTTCCACAATTTCCTCACAAAAACCATGAAAGATAGCAGACATGCATCTTTGAAAAGTAGCAGGAGCATTACATAAACCAAAAGGCATACGTCTATAAGCATAGGTTCCATAAGGGCATGTAAAAGTAGTTTTTTTCTTGATCTTGTTGTTTAACAGCAATTTGAGAGAAACCAGAGTATCCATCAAGAAAACAAAAATGGGTCTTTTTAGCCAACCTTTCTAACATTTGATCAATAAAAGGAAGTGGGTAATGATCTTTCTTAGTAACTTTGTTAACTTTTCTGAAATCAATGCACATCCTATAACCTACTACTATTCTTTGGGGAATAAGCTCATCATTATCATTAGGAACAACGGTAATTCCCCCCTTTTTAGGGACATAATGAACAGGACTAACCCATTCACTATCAGCAATAGGGTAAATAATACCAGCATCAAGGAGTTTCAATACCTCGTTTCTTACCACTTCCTTCATCTTAGGATTTAAACGATGTTGGTGCTCTACCACTGGCTTTGCATCTGGTTCTATATTGATAGCATGCTGACATATAGTAGGAGAAATCCCTTTTAAATCATCCAGAGTATAGCCCATAGCCCCTCGGTGTTTCTTCAATACCTCCAATAATCTTTCCTCTTCCTTCCCTGAAAGTTTAGAGCTAATAATAACAAGATATATTTTATTATCATCAATGTAAGCATACTTAAGATCGTCAGGTAAAGGTTTTAGATCGAAGACCAGATCCTTTTTAGGTGGCAACATGGTACCCAAATCTTCCACAGGCAAGTTATGCTTAAGCATCTTAGGTTGACGACGGAGAATCTCGTCAATCTCATTTCTTTCTTCCATGAAGATTTCACTTTCGTGGTCTTCCATAAATTGCTGCAAAGCATTGTTAGGAGCAAGAGAAATAGAAGCAAGTTGTTCAACTCTAAAATCCTCATTATGGGTTTCATTTTCATAAGGTTCTTTAGTAAATTTCAAAAAATTAAACTCATAAGATTCCCCATCAAATTTAGTTAACATTTTCTCCCTTTTGTAGTCAATAATGGCTCCACAAGTACTCAAGAAAGGTCTACCAAAAATGATAGGATAGGTTTTACTAGGAGTTGAACCAAGTACTAGAAAATCAGCAGGATATTTAATCTTACCACAAAGAACTTCTACATCTCGTACAATACCAATTGGAGAGATGGTCTCTCTATTAGCAAGGTGAATAACCACATCAATCTCTTCTAGTTCGCAGGGACTGATTTCATGCATAATTTCTTTGTAAAGCTTATAAGGGATAGCACTTGAACTTGCACCAATATCACATAAACCATAATAGCAATGATCACCAATTCTAACAGAAAGCACAGGGACACTAGCCTTTTTAGTTCTATTAGGATGTGAGACAATATTAGAAGCATCCTCACAGAAGACAATGTGTCCATCTTCCACACTTTTAGTAACAAGGTCTTTCACAATTGCTACAGCAGGTTCAATGTTTATTTGTTCATCAGGTTTTACAGTTCTCTTTGCACTTTTATTGATTACACTAGTTATCATAGGATGCTCCTTTACCTTATCCGGGAAGGGCATTTTCTCGATATAAGGTTCAGGTAGGATGTGATCAATAGTGCAAAATTCAGTACTCCTAACATGAACACAATCAACAATATCTTTATATGGTGCATGATACTTGTTCCATCCCTTTTTCGAAATTTCAATATAAGAAGCAAAAGCCTTAAAACAATTTGTGATAACTTGAGAATCAAGACCATAAGCATTACTAATATTCTGAAAGTCATCAGTTCCCATAAAAGATTCAATGCATTCATAATCATAATTTATACCTGACTTTCTTCCTTTGTCATTCTCCCATGCTTTAGCATTGTCTTGAATACGGTCTAGAAGATCCCATTTAGCTTCTTCTTCCATGCGTGTAAATGATCCAGCACACGAAGCATCCAATAAATCCTAATCATGAAGAGAAAGCCTTGCATAAAAATTATTGAAAATAATATTGTTGGGGAGCTCATGAATGGGACATTTGAGCATTAGTAACTCCAATCTCCCCCAAGCTTGAGCTGTACTCTCTCCATCAAGAGGCCAAAAGTTGTATATTTGATTCCGATCTTTATGAATCTCACTACCAGGATAAAATTTAGAATAAAAGAGAGGCACTACTTCCTCACATTCAAGAGATTGGCCATTCTTCAGCAGCTTATACCATTCCTCAGCTCTTCCTTTCAGTAATAATGAGAATAACTTCTTCTTGACTTGATCTGTTGTAATACCGGCACTTGAACAACCCTCATAATTTGTGTATAAAGAGCAAATGATCACCGGGATTGATAGTTCCATCTCCAACATAATAGTTATCCATAACACGATCAATAATTCTTGTAGGTATTTTAAAAGTATCATTCTCCGCAGGTGGTGGCTCATCTACTACCTTAGCAGTGGTAGTAGCATTACGAAATAAGAAACTCAGCGAATTATCCATATTGAAATAAAGCAACTAACAGCAGTAAACAATACTCATAGTAGAAGTTTCCTTTACCAGTTCCACTCTCCAATAGTGCTTCACAACCCGGCAACGGCGCCAGAAAATAGTCTTGATGACCCACAAGTATAGGGGGTGTATCGCAGTATTTTCGATAAGTAAGAGTGTCGAACCCAACGAGGAGCAGAAGGTGTTGGTGAATGGCTTGGAGCAGGAATTCTCCGTAAATACTTAGCAAACGGATTTTTAGGGGTCTTTGATAATGCAGGTAAATAAAGTACGAGTAAATAAAAGACAATAAGAATAAATGCAGCAAGTGGCCCAATCCTTTCTTTAGCAAAGGACAAGCCGGTTGTATTACTTAAGATGACCAAATGTTCTCGAGGACACATGGGAATATCGTCAAGTGCTTTCGCTTCATATAGTTGATTAATCTTCTTTAGATTGCTAAGTGTTGTGTGGGTGAACCTGTGCTAATGTACAGACCTTCCTAGGACTAATACATACTTGTGATTATACCCCTTGCAAGCATCCGCAAGTACAAGAAAGTAATTAAGGTAGATACCTAACCACAGCTTTAAACTCTAAGACCCTAACGTCCCTTGTGCAAAGGTTTCCTAACGGGGGTTCAGGTTTCTGTCACTCCGGCAACCCCTACGATTAGTAGCCAAATACACAATGCATTCCCCTAGGCCCATATAGGTGAAGTGTCATGTAGTCGATGTTCACATGACACCACTAGAAGAAATACACCACAACTTAAATATCAAACCATTGAATCTTTCTCAACACAATTCCACTACTAACAACATGACTTCTCCCATGTCCTCAAGAAGAAAACAAACTACTCACAAGACATCATATGGATCAAGATCAGAGATGATATAATGATATGTAACAATTTGTACATAAATGATAATTCAATGGTTCACTCAATAGCATCAACTACAAGGAGTAATCAACACCGGGAAAGTTTCCCCTAAGAACTATGCAAGATTCAACCCAATTGTTACATCGGTATGAAGTGGTGATGATGGTGCTGGTGGAGATGATGGTGGTGATGATGATGATGATCCCGATAAAGTCCAGCTTGATGGTGGTGTTGATGGTGACGATCTCCCCTCTCCGGGAAGGAATTCCCGTGGCAGAATTCTCTCTGTCGGAGAGATCTTTCTCTCTCGGTGTTTTCCGCCCCGCAGAGGCAGAGGAATCTTTCTGTGGTTGCTCCCCGAGTCTTAGGGTTTCGGGTGGATAATATACGCCAAAGGGGAGAGCCTAGAGTGGGCTAGGGCGGTCACACCACCTGGTGGCACGGCCAGGGGTGGCTCGTGCCAGGGGGTGGTGTGGGCCTCGTGTGGCCCATCTCCACTTCCCGTTCTAGGAATCTTCATCTTCTAGAAAAATAGAATTTTCCATGTATTTTCCCGGATTTTCTGATCTTCACAAATTTTGCCTCCAAACAGCACATTTTCCATCAGAATCCTGACTGCAGCGGTCCATGCTCCAAAAGTCATCAACCATGCAAAAACAGATGAAATAACATAAGTATCATATCTTAATATGAAATATATAAATGAATAACAGTAAATTATGATATAGAATAGTGATGCAAAATGGACGTATCACATTATCATCAAGTTGGACATTTAAATAGCAATTTTCCAATGGTCGCAAATCAAGCATTTCATAAATCTTTCTAGGCATAATAGAAACACTACTATCAATATCACATAAAGCTTTGAGATCAAAATCATTCACTTTCATATTAATGATGGGTTCCCAACTGATACGTTGCAAACGTATCCATAATTTTTGATGTTCCATGCTTGGTTTTATCTACTTTCTTATGTTTTGTCCACACTTTGGAGTACTTTTCATATGATTTCTTGGACTAACCTATTAATAAGAGCCACAATGCCAGCTGCCTGTTTTCTGTTGTTTTTGGTTCCAGGAAAGTCAGAAAATGAATATTCTCGGAATTGGACGGGACAAAAGCCAAAGTCAGTTTTTCACCGAGGGACACCAGGAGCTAGAATACGAGACAGAGAGGGGCTGGGGCCCGGCCACACCATCTGGCCGTGCAGGCTAGGCCTAGCCGTGCTAGGGGGTGGTCTGGCCGCCCCACGAACCCCCTCGGCCTCCCTCTTCGCCTATAAGTTGCCTCCTAACCTAAAAACCCAGGGGGGTCAACGTTTTTCCAGAAAGAGTTCCGCTCCACCGCCACCACCAGATTCCGTGATTCGGAACCAGAACTCCGTTCTGGCACTCTGTCAGGACGGGGAATTGGAGGAGATCATCGCCATCATCATCACCATCGTTTCTCCATCGACCATCCATGTTTCCCCCATCTATGAGTGAGTAATCCCCCGCTGTAGGCTATGTGGATGGTAGGGATTGGATGAGATCATTCATGTAATGGTATCGGATTGTTAGGGCATGGTGTCTAGTATCTACTATTAGTGCTTTTTGACTTTGTTGCAACTTGTTATGCTTAATGCTTGTCACTAGGGCCCGAGTGCCATGATTTCAGATCTGAACATGTTATTGATTCATTATGATAATATTGTTTATGGTCTTACCTGCAAGTTATATACACACGTTGTTGTCCGGAACCAAAGGCCCCGAAGTGACAGAAATTGGGATAATCGGAGGGAATGGCTTTGATGTGAGGATCACATGTGTTCACGAGTGTTAATTCTTTGCTCCGGTGCTCTATTAAAAGGAGCACCTTAATTGCCAGTAGTTCCCTTGAGGCCCCGCTGCAAACGGGCTGGCAGGACAAAAGATGTTGTGCAAGTTCTCATTGCGAGCATGTATGACTATATATGGAACACATGCCTAGGATTATTTAGTACTTGGATGATTTATCTTATTTATCTGCAATTGCCATGTGTTCTAATTACCATGTGAATTGTCTTGTCCATGCAACGCCCGTCCATCCATCCCTATGCCTACCACACTTTAATCCTACTATTTGCTGCAATTGTTACTATTGTCTTTACTTTTACTACTGCTATTATTTTGCTATTCCTACTACAAAACTGTTGCTAGTGATAAACCGTTGTGAGCAAGATTGTTTCTAGGTGCAGCTGAATTGACAACTCAGTTGTTAAGGCTTATAAATATTCTTTGGCTCCCCTTGTGTCGAATCAATAAATTGGGTTTCACTTCCCTCGAAAATACTGCGATACACCCCCTATACTTGTGGGTCATCAAGACTATTTTTTGGCGTCGTTGCCGGGGAGCATAGCTTTATTTATCAAGTCCACTTGGAATCACTATTGTTCAAGCTTAGTTTATTTCCGCCTTGTTTGCTTGTTTCTTTATCAAAAATACAAAAAAAATAGTTCCTACTCTAGTTGTTATTTTCGTTGGTCTGTTATTGTCTTGCTTTATCATGCTTTATATAAATGGTTGGTTTCTTTGAAACTGAATCTTATTGGCAAGGTGGGTTCACGGAGGAACAAAAATATTATTATAAGGAACAACGCTTGTCACAAAAAGGGAAACACTTATGGGAACAAATTGATAAATTGTATACCATTGTTGTAAATGTGTGCTCTACTTATAATGTTACTTATTGCTTTGATAAATCTTGTTGCTGTAGGAGGTACAAACACCTCCCTTTTCAATGTGAGTATAATGATGACGTTACCATATCTTCTTATGTTAAGGGAAATTATGACTTTTATGATGTGGAACAAATTGAGGAATTTATTGCTTGGAAGGGTGCATTTGAACTTGCTAGTTTGCTTGAAAATATTGATGATTCACCTTATAAATATGAGGTTTATGATATACTTAAATTTTTCTTTGATAATTACAAGGAAGAAAATGGCTATATTCTTGAATATATTAATAGATGCTTTCCACAAATGGAAGAGATTAATGCCTTGCAGGATCTTATGGAAGAAGAAATTGATGAACCTAAAAGCTCATTAGATGAAAAAGAGGAGGAGAGTGATGAACAAAAGGAGGAAGAATGGACTAGCTACCGATGCCTACCTTCTATTGAGAGTAACTCTTTATCCCTTACATTATTTGATTGTCCCCCATGCTTACCAAAGGAGGATGAATGTTATGCTCATGTTATCTGTGATAATCCTTTATTTGTGCCTAACTTCGAGATGCATGGTACTAAAGAGTTTTGCTTATAAATTGTTTATGATAAAGCTCTAGACGGTGGTCCTATATTGAATGATCAGTCATCTTGTTATAGAATTGTTAAAAGTGGGGTTGAAGGTTTTAATCCCAATATTTTTGAGCTTGATAAAAATTATGTTTTTGTAGAACATGAAAAGCATGCTTAATGTGATAGTTATATTGTTGAGTTTATTCATGAGGCTACTGAAAATTATTATGAGAGAGGAAAATAGGGTTGTAGAAGTTTTCATGGTATTGAAATACCTCTCTATGTGCTAAAAGTTTTGAAGTTACTCTTGTTTTATATTCCTATGCTGTCACTTTGTTCTTTGCGAATTTATTTGCATACAGGATTCCTATGCATAGGAAGTGGGTTAGACTTAAATGTGTTTTGAATTTGCTTCTTGATGCTCTCTTTTACTTCAATTCATATTTCTTATGTGAGCATCCTCCCAAACTATCATGCCTAACTTAAAGGCGTTAAAGAAAAGTACTTATTGGGAGATAACCCAAAAGTTTTAGATGAGTCTTGGAAGTTATTACTTAAGTAATAACCGCTCCTTATCCTTTTTATTTGCTTTTTGTGCCAAGAGTAATCTCTAATGAGAGAGAAGTAATGGTTGGGAAAGTTATTGTCCCGAAACAGATTTCTGTGCTTCACTGTAAAAAATCGTGTAAAATCTCTGTACGTCCTTTTGACGCGCGAATTTTTGTGCTTCTGCCCCAGGTTGTTATCTAACTTTTGTTAGTTCAAACTTTTCAATTTTAGCAACAGAAGGTCTTCAAAAAAATGCGTCTTTACCTGCTGGTCTGTTTTGACAGATTTCTGCCTTTATTTGCATTTGCTTGTTGTTGGTTCCTTTTTGAGTACTTTTGGGGAATTGAGCTTTTTGAGGGAAGTGCTACAGTAGCTTGTGTTTTAATGGAAGTTCTATTGGAGTTGGAACTGAACCCAAAGACTTATTATCTTGAGTGCACTAATGTTGCTAATAAAGATTGTGTGAAGTTTTGTATGAAGGGAAAATTTCAGGTGTATGGAAGGAATGAGTAACGAGATGAAGGATGGACTAAAGCTCAAGCTTGGGGATGCCACGCGTGTCACCCCAAGAAATATCCAAGAAGTACAAGTGTCAAATCTTGGGGATGCCCAAGGCATCCCTTTCTTCATCAATAAAAATTCCAGGTTTCTTCCAAACACTTTATTTTTATTGTTTCATGCACAGTTGTGTTGTTCTTGGAGCATCTTATTTTTCGTTTTCATTTTGGTTTTTTGTTTGCTTGGTTTTCTTAGTTTGCTGAATAAATTGGTTGGACCCCCTCTTCCATGCATTGGTTTTCAAATAGTTTGGTTTGGATTGGAAAAGAGTAGGAAAGTTCATGCTTAAGTGGTAAAGAGAGCTTGTTTTTTACTGTGGCCTATGCTTTGTCATGCCATGCTTGATATTGATTTGGCTTTATGCTTAGTATTATTTGCTATAACATGACTTGTTATAATCAATTGAGATTGCTTAACGTGCCTTTGAAGAATCATGCGTTGTTTTAGCATATTAAAGCATAGTATTGTGGTATTCTACTTTGATGCTTTATTTGGGTTGACTTGGCACATGCTCACACCATGTTATGACTATCCCAAGTCACCATAACCTTTATGATCCTTCAGTTTTCAACTTGTAGTATCACTTTATGCTTTGATTAATGATGTTTCGTCGCTCTGCATGATTATGGCCATTATTGCTCTCTTAGTTGGTCGCTCCTAGTCTTTTGCTAGCCTCCATAACCAAGTATGAGTTCCACTCATGCATCCAACTTGGTTTTCGTTTTTTGGTTTTCGTTTTCTTGGTTTGCTTGAATAAATTGGTTGTACCCCCTCTTTCATACATTAGTTTTCAAATAAGTGTGGTTTGGATTGCAAAAGAGTAGGAAAAGTTCATGATTAAGTGGTAAAAGGAGATCGTTTTTTATGGTGGCCTATGCTTTGTCATGTCATGTTTGATATTGTTTTGGATTTATGCTTAGTGATTTTTGCTGTAGCATGACATGTTATAAACAATTGAGATTGCTTAATGTGCCTTGAAAGAATCATGCGTTGTTTTAGCATATTAAAGCATAGTATTGTGGTATTCTCTTTTGATGCTTTATTTGGGTTGACTTGGCGCATGCTCACACCATGTTATGACTATCCCAAGTCACCATAGCCTTTATGATCCTTTAGTTTTCGACTTGTATTATCACTTTATGCTTTAATTAATGATGTTTTGTCGCTTTGCATGATTATGGCCATTATTGCTCTTTTAGTTGGTCGCTCCCAGTCTTTTGCTAGCCTCCATAACCAAATATGAGTTCCACTCATGCATCCAACTCCAAATAAAACCAAGTTATCCCAAAGAGTCCACCATACCTACCTATTAGCATTTACTATTCCAAGTATATTCATGCTTTTATCTACCTTCCGAATTAAACTTGTTATGAGAAAACTAGTGATTAAAGCTCTCACGAACTTGATGGCACACTTTACTTTTCTTGCCCCTAATAAACTTGAACCATTGTGTCATCTATATTGTATATGCTTGCACTTATATGTTGGGGATTAGAAGAACCATGTTTTCATGGGGAACGCTTTCAACATTGCACTTGTACATTGTACCTAGTTGATATCATGCTCTTTTGTCTATGGATGTTGTCGGTGTGAAATGAAAGGGGAGCTTGTAAGTCCATGGAGCTATGTATGTGTGTTAGAGAAACGCTTGGGCCGTCGGTCTAATCCATGCCTAATCATGGTGGAAGCCTGCAACGTAACCATAATGAGCAATCTATGAAGCATTCTTCTTATAAAAAAAGAGATAGAGATTGAGACAAAAGAAAAAAAGAGATGAGAAAAGAGGAAAGAGAGAAAAAAGCACCATTTTCCCATCGTAAATAAGAAGATTGTTGAGATGCTCATTGTCTGCTTGCCTTGTCATTTTGATATGGGGATTCTTCCGTATCATCGGGCAAGGGCTACCCCGTTGGTGGTTCTCTATGATACACATGTACTTACTATGACAAGAACTTACCGGTAACTAAACTTGAGTAGCATGAGGAGCGGCCCTCGTATTCAAGGGACATGAGATTTCCAACTTATACTTTGTCAAGCATATACTCCATAGTTTGTTCACTTTAACCTTAATCACTTCAAGATGCTTATGATAGGGGCAATGAGAGCTGAAAACTAATAAGTACCATAATTTTTGGAAGCTCTTTATGAGACTTGAATCCCTGCTTCCTTCTATGAAGGCCTTTCTTCCACTTTTATATTGAGTCTCCACCTTCTATCTTTATGCACCAATTAAGAGAGCATAGTTGTCATTCTTAGTTCTATGTGCATTGTCCTAAGACTTGTTGATTGATGCATAACTTTGATATTGCTTGTTCCTAAACTATTTGTATATAGTCACCCTTATGAACTTTGAAGGTGTCCTATGCATTTATGTTTTGCTACTCTATGAGGGACAAGTTGAATACCATTCTCATTATGCTTTCTTTATGTGAAACAAACAAACGTCTTGCAAAGCATTGTTATTCATGAATCTTTTATTTGTGTCTTTTCATGTTACAAGATAGTTGCTATGTCTTATTGTTAGAACTCTATCTTTCATGATTCATGTTTAGAGTACCTTAATCTCAACTATCAATACTTTTATAATAATGATGATCAAGATTGTGTTGTCTGCATGTCACCTCAAAAATTATATTGTTTTGATCGTTTACCTACTCGAGGACGAGCAGGAACTAAGCTTGGGGATGTTGATACGTCCATAACGTATCTATAATTTTTGATGGTTTTATGCTAATAATATGCTTTTGACAATCCTTTTTGTATAAAGTTTATGATTTATTTGGACTAACCTACTAATAGTTGCAAAAGTGCACAATGTTCTTGTTTTACACTTTGATGTGTAGGAATTACCAAGAATACAAGTGGAAACCTTGTTGGAGTCAAATTGGGATTTTTCCAGAAATCTGTCTCAGAACTCTTTTTGAAGATGGTCACGTTGCGGGTCAAATACGGCGTTAAACGGAACACTCTTCGACTACAAAGTTGTTGGCAATTTCGCGACAAACGTTCTGGACATAAAATTTAGCTCATTCCGAGTCCGGACAAGCCTTTTAGGCCCGATTTACTGCAGCCGGGGTGACGGGAATCCGAGAAGCTATATAAAGGGAGGAAACCTAATTCGCCCAGGGCATCTCCACCCATGAATTTGCAGCCACCAAAGCCACGTTTTTGCCTCCCCCATGTATCCCATCTCCATGGGGGAGGGCTCCCAAGAATCCATGAAGGAAGGGGGCTAAGGGGCGGTGCTCCCCCATGATACCGGCAGCGAGGAAGGAGTCCCCCGTGCCACCACCGACACCACCGCCGCCCTCTTCACCATCTTCACCGCCATCTTCATCACCTAATCCTCCTAGTATGCAGTGGTTCATCCTCCCACACACCTCTGTACCGTCCTATGTAAACATGATGTTTGATGCTATAAGTTATAATACTATGATCTATGTCATGTTTGCATAGTTTCTTTGTTCTTAGATTGAATGGTTGAACGTCTTTGGTTCACTAGAGTTGTATGTTGATATGGTACAGTCCTTTGGTGTCCATTATATTTGTGCGCGCATGGATTAAACATCATAGGGTTTGTACTATGTGTAAGAGGAAGGGGAAGTTCTACCGGAGTGACAGAAACCTGAGGACGCGAACCAGAATGTTGCACGTATGGGAGCAAGAGGACCATTAAACTTAAGGCTATGGTTGGGGAAACCTTAATGCATTGATTAGTACTTACGGATGTTTGCTAACAATCCAATCAGATTGTACATGTAATTCCAAGTAGTGAAGCGCATGTATATTTAGCCTCTCCCACATACAAAACTGCATCGAAGACAATGAACCCGATCTATTCGCTATTTAAACTTGGACAAAGCCACCACAATTACCACCACTATTTCACATTCATGGTTCTGTTAGTTTAGTGTATTTTATTGCTGCAGCAACTAGCTTTACTTTCTTGTTATTTATTATCATGCAAAGCTATCTCTATTACTCGTATTGTTGCTCTAGTTTTATTTCCTAGATAATGCAAACGTTTAGTGTGCGTAGAGTTGTATCAGTGGTTGATAGAATTTGAGAGAATATTTATCCTACCTTTAGCTCCTCGTTGGGTTCGACACTCTTACTTATCGAAAAGGCTACACACGATCCCCTATACTTGTGGGTTATCAAGACCTTTTCTGGCACCGTTGTCGGGGAGCAATAGCGTGTGGGTGAATATTATTGTGTGCACTTGTTTGCTTTATCTCTAAGTAGGTTTTACTTTCAGTTTTAAGTTGTTCTCTATCTTAGTATGGATAGGGAATGCGAATTATAAAAAAAAGTTGTACTTGTTACCTAAAAACGTTTTCTAAAAGAAAGTGATTGGAAAGATGAGTAATGGTTAAGTGGGGGTCGACCTTGAACACTTGTGTTCATGCCTATGAAACCAAAACAAATCTTTCCATGGAAGCTTTTCAGTTAAAAACTTGTAGGAATGCATGAAGCCTTTAAAAAGAAAGATATTTCTGGTATTGATCTTAATGCTTATTCATTCGAAAATACTTGAATCTTGATCCTATGCCTAACTTAAAGGCATTAAAGAAAAGTACTTATTGGGAGATGACCCAAAAGTTTTCGTTGAGTCTTGGAAGTTATTGCTTCAGAATAACCTCTCCTTATCCTTTTTATTTGCTTTTTGTGCCAAGAGTAACCTCTAATGAGAGAGAAGTAATGCTTGGGAAAGTTGCTGTCCCGAAACAGATTTTTGTGCTTCGCTGTAAAAATTCGGGTAAAATCTCCGTACGTCGGTTTTAGCTGTAATTGTTTGTGCTTCTGACCCAGGTTGTTATCCAACTTTCGTTAGTTCAACACTTTTCGATTTGAGCAATAGAAGGTCTTCGAAAAAATTGGTTTCTATCTGCTGGTCTATTTTGACAGATTTCTGCCATTATTTGCATTTGCTTCTTGTTGATTCCTTTTTGGGTTCACTTTGGGGAATTGAGCTTTTTAAGGGAAGTGCTACAGTATCTTGTGTTTTAATGAAAGTTTTATTGGTGTTAAAACTGAACCCAAAGACTTATTATCTTGAGTACACTAATGTTGCTAATGAAGATTATGTGAAGTTTTGTATGAAGGAAAATTTTCAGGTGTTAAGGAAAGAATGATGTAATGAGATGAAGAATGGACTAAAGCTCAAGCTTGGGGATGCCACCCCGTGTCACCCCAAGAAATATCCAAGAAGTACAAGCGTCAAAGCTTGGGGATGCCCAAGGCATCCCCTTCTTCATCAATAAAAATCTCAGGTTCTTCCAAACACTTCATTTTTATTGTTTCATGCACAATTGTGTTGTTCTTGGAGCGTCTTCGTTTTTGTTTTTGGTTTTTGTTTGCTTGGTTTGCTTAGTTTGCTTGAATAAATTGGTTGGACCCCCTCTTTCATACATTAGTTTTCAAATAAGTGTGGTTTAGATTGGAAAAGAGTAGGAAAAGTTCATGCTTAAGTGGTAAAAGGAGCTCGTTTTTTATGGTGGCCTATGCTTTGTCATGTCATCCTTGATATTGTTTTGGATTTATGCTTAGTGACTTTTACTGTAGCATGACATGTTATAAACAATTGAGATTGCTTAATCTGCCTTGAAAGAATCATGCGTTGTTTTAGCATATTAAAGCATAGTATTGTGGTATTCTCTTTTGACGCTTTATTTGGGTTGACTTGGCGCATGCTCACACCATGTTATGACTATCCCAAGTCACCATAGCCTTTATGATCCTTTAGTTTTCGACTTGTATTATCACTTTATGCTCTAATTAATGATGTTTTGTCGCTTTGCATGATTATGGCCATTATTGCTCTTTTAGTTGGTCGCTCCCAGTCTTTTGCTAGCCTCCATAACCAAGTATGAGTTCCACTCATGCATCCAACTCCAAATAAAACCAAGTTATCCCAAAGAGTCCACCATACCTACCTATTAGCATTTACTATTCCAAGTATATTCATGCTTTTATCTACCTTCTGAATTAAACTTGTTATGAGAAAACTAGTGATTAAAGCTCTCACGAACTTGATGGCACACTTTACTTTTCTTGCCCCTAATAAACTTGAACCATTGTGTCATCTATGTTGTATATGCTTGCACTTATATGTTGGGGATTAGCAGAACCATGATGTCATGGGGAATGCTTTCAACATTGCACTTGTACATTGTACCTAGTTGATATCATGCTCTTTTGTCTATGGATGCCGTCGGTGTGAAATGAAAGGGGAGCTTGTAAGTCCATGGAGTTATGTATGTGTGTTAGAGAAACGCCTGGGCCGCCGGTCTAACCCATGCCTAATCATGGTGGAAACCTGCAACGTAACCATAATGAGAAATCTATGAAGCATTCTTCTTATAAAAAAAGAGATAGAGATTGAGAAAAAGAAAAACTAGAGATGAGAAAAGAGGAAAGAGAGAAAAAAGCACCATTTTCCCATGGTAAATAAGAAGATTGCTAAGATGCTCGTTGTCTGCTTGCCTTGTCATGTTGATATGGGGATTCTTCCGTATCATCAGGCAAGGGGTACCCCGTTGGCGGTTCTCTATGATACACATGTACTTACTATGACAAGAACTTACCAGTAACTAAACTTGAGTAGCATGAGGAGCGGCCCTCGTATTCAAGGGACATGAGATTTCCAACTTATACTTTGTCAAGCATATACTCCATAGTTTGTTCACTTTAACCTTAATCACTTCAAGATGCTTATGATAGGGGCAATGAGAGCTGAAAGCTAATAAGTACCATAATTTTTGGAAGCTCTTTATGAGACTTGAATCCCTGATTCCTTCTATGAAGGCCTTTCTTCCACATTTATATTGAGTCTCCACCTTCTATCTTTATGCACCTACTTTGAGAGCATAGTGGCCATTCTTAGTTCTATGTGCATTGTCCCAAGACTTGGTGATTGATGCATAACTTTGATATTGCTTGTTCCTAAACTATTTGTATATAGTCACCCTTATGAACTTTGAAGGTGTCCTATGCATTTATGTTTTGCTACTCTATGAGGGACAAGTTGAATACCATTCTCATTATGCTTTCTTTATGTAAAACAAACAAACGTCTTGCAAAGCATTGTTATTCATGAATCTTTTGTTTGTGTCTTTTCATGTTACAACATAGTTGCTATGTCTTATTGTTAGAACTCTATCTTTCATGATTCATGTTTAGAGTACCTTAATCTCAGCTATCAATACTTTTACAATAATGATGATCAAGATTGTGTTGTCTGCATGTCACCTCAAAAATTATATTGTTTTGATCGTTTACCTACTCGAGGACGAGCAGGAACTAAGCTTGGGGATGTTGATACGTCCATAACGTATCTATAATTTTTGATGGTTTTATGCTAATAATATGCTTTTGACACTCCTTTTTGTATAAAGTTTATGATTTATTTGGACTAACCTACTAATAGTTGCAAAAGTGCACAATGTTCTTGTTTTACACTTTGATGTGTAGGAATTACCAAGAATACAAGTGGAAACCTTGTTGGAGTCAAATTGGGATTTTTCCAGAAATCTGTCTCAGAACTCTTTTTGAAGATGGTCACGTTGCGGGTCAAATACGGCATCAAACGGAACACTCTTAGACTACAAAGTTGTTGGCAATTTCGCGACAAACGTTCTGGACATAAAATTTAGCTCATTCCGAGTCCGGACAAGCCTTTTAGGCCCGATTTACTGCAGCCGGGGTGACGGGAATCCGAGAAGCTATATAAAGGGAGGAAACCTAATTCGCCTAGGGCATCTCCACCCACGAATTTGCAGCCACCAAAGCCACGTTTTTGCCTCCCCCATGGACCCATCTCCATGGGAGAGGGCTCCCAAGAATCCATGAAGGAAGGGGGCTAAGGGGCGGTGCTCCCCCATGATACCGGCGGCGGGGAAGGAGTCCCCCGTGCCGCCACCGACACCAAAAATTTTGCATCTCACAAAGTTCAACAAAGTTATTAGGATGAGCAGCAGCATCTTCAGTACCAACACCAGAAATTTTTTCTTTCATAACAAGATTGAGCAAAGCAGGTTTACTTTCAAAGAAAGTAGCTTCAGGAATAGGTGGAGCAATAGGTGTGCACATGAAATCATTGTTGTTGGTGCTAGTGAAGTCACACAACTTAGTGTTTTCAAGAGTATTCATTTTTTTGTATTTTTAATATAAAGAGCAAACTAGTATAACAAGATATTTTGTGTTTTTGATAAAGAAACAAGCAGATAAAGCAGAAATAAACTAAGCAAAACAAAAAACAAAGTCAAGAGATTGGTTATGAGGGACTCTCCTTGTGAAGATGTCCTTTACTCCCTGGCAACGGTGCCAGAAAAAAGTGCTTGATGGCTCAAAATGTATCGAGCTCGTTGGGGAACAGTTATGAAACCAAGGTTATCGAACCAGTAGGAGCAAGGAAACACTTCCAAGGTGTTATTTCCAACTTGGAATCCTGCACAACACAACCACATAACTTTTCCCCCAACTTACAGTGAGGTTGTCAATCTCACCGGTTTTGATGAAAACAAAGGATTAAATATATTGTGCGGAAGATAGTAATTTCTTGCAGAAAGTAAACAGAAAATAGTAAATAGCGTGTAGATTGATGGTAAAAGAATGGACCGGGTCCATAGTTTAGTAGAGGTGATTCTCCTTCAGATAGATGACATGTTGGGTGAACAAATTACAGCGGGGCAATTGACAGACACCGAGAAAGCATACATGCATATGCTAATCATCTTGACTCCTATGAGATTTGATTGGGCATTACAACATTATACATAGACCGTAATCCAACTGCATCTATGACTAATAATCCACCTTCAGGTTATCATCCGACCCCCCCTCCAGTATTAAGTTGCAAACAACAGATAATTGCATTAAGCAAAGTGTGTAAAGTAAACAATACGATTGTTCTATGAACAAAGGATTGCTGTTTTCTCCCTAGTAGCAACAGCACATCTAGTACCTTAGAGATTTTTGTCACTTCCCCAGATTCCTAGAGGCATGAACCCACTATCGAGCATAAATACTCCCTCTTGGAGTTGCTAGCATCTACTCGGCCAAGATATCTACTAACAACGGAAAACATGCAAGATCACAAATAACATAGACATGATAGAATCAATAATCAATCTGAAATAGCATCTCAATATCCATCGGATCCCCGCAAACACAACATGTAAGATTACAAATAGATGATCTTGATCATGAACGGAGCTCACAAGATCTAAACATGGTAGCACAAAGGAGAAGAACCAACCATCTAGAAACTACATGGACCCGTAGTCCAGGGATGAACTACTCACGCATCACACTAGAGGCAGTCATGGTGATGAAGAAGGCCTCCAGGGTGATCTCTCCCCTCCGGCAGGGTGCCAGGAAGAGCTTCAGATCCCTCACGGTCTAGGGATGGAGATGGCGGTGGCTACAGACTCTTTCGTAGAATTTTGATCGGGTACTTAGGGCTTTCATCCCGGGAGACTTTTATAGGCAAAGGGGCAAGGTCGGTGGAGTACCAGGGGTCCCACACCACCCCCTGGCATGGCCTAGCCTAGCCCGCGCCACTAGGTGGTGTGGCCAGCCCCTGGCCCCTCTCCGTCTTGTCTTCTGGCTCTGTGAGTCTTCCGGTAAAATATCGACTTTGGCTTTTGTCCGGTCCAATTCCGAGAATATTTCTTTTCCAGCTTTTCTGAAATCAAAAACAACAGAAAACATGCAACTGGCACTGTGGCATCTTGTTAATAGGTTAGTTCCAGAAAATGTGTAAAAATACCCCAAAGTGTGGACAAAACATAAGAAAGTAGATATAAAACAAGCATGGAACATCAAAAATTATAGATACGTTTACAACGTATCAGTCAACACATCGCTGCAAGACGCTCGTGACACTTCTCTTGTATAACTCGGCATTAATTATGGTGTATGCTTTTTCTCTCCTTTGAACTTGCCTGGAAAGTACCTCATCACTTGGCAAAGCTCCATCTTTAACTCAAAAAATTTATGCACCCATGCTGGTACAACATGGGTCGAGAAAAGCACTTCATCAACCTCCACTGGGTCGGCCGACATAACCTCTGCTGGATTAAGCTGAACAGTCCTCGGGTTCTGCAAGGTAGTCCCTGGGTTCACCGAGGTAGTCCTCGGGTTTGCCGAGGTGTTCCCCTAGTCAATGTCCATTGGGGAAGCTTTTGATCCTAGATTGTCCGGGATATAAATTGATTCGGATTTTGGTGAGGGGTTGGTAGACGGTTTTCTCAGATGCTCCAAAGTAACTCCTGGCAGGATGGCTTGCTGAGATGAACCCAATTTAGATAACACGTCGGCTGCATCATTTTTAGCTCGTGGCACATGATGGAATTCACATCCTTCAAAGTATCCACGTATCTTTTGGACATGAAATCTATGCAGGGCCATGTTTACGTCCAGCGCAGCCCAATGACCAGAAACTTGTTGCACCACCAAATTTGAATCTCCAAAGTACTGTATCCGACGTATCCCAATTTCCTTTGCCACTTTTATCCCATGTACGAGCGCCTCATATTCATCCACATTATTAGATGCTCTGAAATGGATCTGAAGTACATATCTCAATTGGTCTTTCTCAGGCGAGGTAAGGACTACCACGACCCCTAATCCATCCTTCAACTTTGATCCATCAAAGTGCATTCTCCAGTAGTTTGAATCCGGCTAGGGTGGCTCGTATTGCATTTCATCCCAATCTACAAAAAAGTCGGCCATTGCCTGAGACTTGATTGCATCTCTTCTATCATATTGTGGAGCATATGGGGCTAACTCAATTGCCCATTTGGCAATTCGGCCACTTGCATCTTTGTTACTCATTATCTCGGATATAGGTGCTTCGTATATCACCTTTATAAGGTGTTCTTCGAAATAGTGCTTAAGATGCCATATGCCATCTTCTGATAATGAGGATAGTTCTATTTTGAATTGGATAGTACTTCACTTAGGTAATATACTAGCCTCTGCACCGACTTACCTTCCTCGTTATGCTCCACCACTATCACAACACTCACGACTCGGTTGGTCGCTGCTATATAGAGCAACACTGGCTCTTTGGATAATGGTGAAGCTAACATTGGTGCAGAGGGTAACATCTTTTTTAGTTCATGAAAAGCACTATTTGCTTGCGGTGTCCATACGAACTTATACGATTTTTTCATTAGCTGATAGAGAGGCAGAGCCTTTTCCCCCAGCCGACATACGAAGCGACTCAATGACGCCAGGCAGCCAGTGAACTTCTGGAAATCATTGAGACACATTGGCAATTCCATTCGCTCAATATCTCGGATTTTAGTTTGGTTTGCTTCGATACCTCCGCTAGGTACGATGAAATCGAGTAATTTTCTAAACGGGACACCGAAGGTGCACTTTTCCGGGTTAAGCTTCATTCGGAACCTTCTTAAGTTCGTGAATGTTTGCCGGATATCATCTAAGAGAGTATGACTCTCCTTGGTTTTTATCACCACATCATCAACATATACTTGGACATTTTTGCCAATTTGACCGTGCAAGCATTTTTGCATGCATCTCTGATACATTGCCCGTGCATTACGTAAGCCAAATGGCATGGTGTGATAGCAATAAGCCCCATACTAGGTAATGCAAGCAGTCATTATTTGATCATCCGGGTTCAAGGGTATTTGGTGGAAACTAGAATACACATCTATGAATGATAATAGCTCACACCCATCGGTCGAATCAATGACCTGATCTATCCTCGGCAGAGGGAATGGATATTTAGGATACACCTTGTTTAGGTTCATGTAATCGATACACATATGCCACACCACTTCTATGTTCGGGTCATCCTTCTTCTTTTCTAGCATCACTAGATTAGACAGCTAATCCGGGTAAAGCACTTCCATGATAAACCCGGCTACAAGGAGCCGAGCTATCTCATCACCAATGACTTTTCTCCTGTCTTCGGCAAAGTGGTGGAGAGGTTGCTTCACCAGCTTTGCGCTGGGTCTGGCGCGCAAAGAGTTCTCAGCCAGCTCCCTCGGCACACCTTGCAGATCCTGTGTGGACCAAGCAAAGATATCCCGATTCTCACGAAGGAAGCTGATGAGCTTGCTTTCCTATTTGTCGCCAAGCCCCGCACCAATAGTCACGGTGTGCTCTGGAAACTGATCATCAAAGTGTAGGGGTTCCACGTACGAAAACAATAAATTTTTATCCTATGCCCCTGAAACCCTGATGTTGCTAGGACCTATCTATTAGTAATGCAGTAACAGGAGGGGATTTTCGCGAACTTACCCTTGAAGACCGAAAAGTGTTGTCAACGCTCAGGAGAGCGTGGTTGATGTAGATGAGCCGAAGCTGACCTCAAGGTCGTGATGAAGTCCTTGCGCTCCTGTGGCTCCAACGACTTGAGTGCCTCAAGTGTGACACCTCGCGGTGAGTTACACACGTCTGGTGCCTGAAGATGACTCCTGCTTCTACAATCCAGTAGCAGTTGCGAAAGTACAGCTCCTGGATCCGAATCCTGCAGCGCGACGGCCCTCCACGGTGAAGATGTCTCTCGTTCGTGCAATCCGAACTTGGGACCACGGTCACGAGAGAGAGAGAGAGAGCGAGAGAGAGAGAGAGAGAGAATATAAATTGGAGGTCTCCCCAAAAGTGAGGAAACTTTTATTGAATATTGTGTGTATTTATCTGGCCAAATACCCCCACTATATATAGGGGAGATGGGGGTACTACCTCCCTCAAAGTCCTGGGGTGGGACTAAAGGAGAGGGAGAGGGGGCACCGCCGGCCAGCCCTAGTGGGCCCCGCGCGGGAGGGGATGGCCTAGCCGGCCACCCCCTTGCCCCTTCGCCCCTCTTACCTTTCCCTAATGGGCCCTCTTCCCTCCGAAATTGGCCCATTAAGCCTTTTGACCTTTAAATTGATTTTCTATTTTATTAAATAATTATGAATAAATGATTAAATCAATATATAACATTATTCACATATTATTCAATCTCCATGGCTATGGAACACCTTCCACCTCCACTCCGGGCATCCTCCGGACTTACCGAAACCCTTCTGGTTTTCTCTTCTATTCTTCGGTGATTCTACCGATCCTATAAACACTCTCTAAGCATCATCAAACCCTTAAGCATGATACCCCATGGTTCGGGAACACTCCAGACATGGTTGGGACACTCTCGGACCAATGATCGACAAAGGGACCTGGATGGCCATGTGACCCTTGTGCATTCCACGAAGATCTTACGTCGTTTGAACCGGGACAGTCATGTCTTATTCCCTTTGTCTCTCGACACTCGCATTGCCCGAGATCTGATCAATGACATCACCATGTCGTGTTTGATCTCGTTACTGAACAATGCTACTTGACTCATTCCGACAAGTAATATCCCTGTGATCAAATCACACGCTGTGCAGCTATTGGATATAACTTCTCCGAGTGGTCCCTTGAGTATCTTCCCGTCACATGGACGGACAAATCCTGCTCTTGGCATATATTGCCTCTACGGTTCCTCCGAACACCTGAACACACCTTTATTCTCACTGTATTACCAAGTGACGTTTGATGCTATCTAAGCATTCTCGGGAGACAGTGATTGATATAGCCTCACGATCTAAGGAATAGTCTACGAGGATCCATTTTTAATCATCATAACTTGAAATTCGTGACATGATCGGGTCGTGATGTTTAGGTTGGGTATTGGTTCATCATCTCATTCTCAGAATGAGTTGACTCCATTTCCAACTGGCATAAATGCCACATGATCAGGAAACTTGATCATATGTTGACCAATGAACCAGTGACTAGAGTTTCACTAGGAACCCCTGGTTGTTTATATATCACACGTGTATTGATGTTTCCTCTCAATACAGTTATAGCATGATATAAAACTTAATCATAAACTTTATGAAATATGATAACAATCCTTATTATTATTTGTCTCTAGGGCATATTTCCAACACAAAGGGCACCTCCTTGGTGTCCTTTGTCGGCTGAAACGAGACACTTCCATGCGGGTTACTTAGGGACGGCATATTCAGCTGCACGGATGATGTCTACGCACTTCTATTCTTGTAGACGGTTGTTGGGCCTCCAAGTGCAGAGGTTTGTATAACAGCAGCAAGTTTTCCCTTAAGTGGATCACCCAAGGTTTATCGAACTTAGGGAGGAAGTGGTCAAAGGTATCCCCTCTCAAGCAACCCTGCAATCAAGATACAATAAGTCTCTTGTGTCCCCAACACACCCAATACACTTGTCAGGTGTATAGGTGCACTAGTTCAGCGAAGATATAGTGAAATACAAGTGGTATAGATAATTATAAGTGGTAACAGTGATAGAAGATAGCTTGATGGCGTGGAAAAGACTAAAGGCAAACTGAAATAAAGAAGGAAGCAAGCAAACATGTAATAGATCTAATAGCAAATGGTGTTTCAGTCCTTAGAAACAAGGCCTAGGGATCATACTTTCACTAGTGAACACTCTCATATAAATATATTCTTCTTTATGATACTACTCTTACCTACTCTCCGGTTGAGCACTCTAATCGATGGTAGGGCTATAGCAGCACACCTCAAAGTAAGTCTTTCCCATCTAGAAAACCCCACACTATCACCTTGAGCACTAGATGGTTCCAACAAATACCACAATTTCATAGAGACATCCAACTCTAAATATAACTCATAACAAGTATTTGTAATCTCTAGCCTAAGTGCCACCATGGTGTGCACACTGTCAACTTCACACACATGGGGAGAGCAGAGATCTATTAAAGCACTTGAGTAGCAAGGTAGATCTATAGATTACAAGCTCATGATGTCAATAAGATCATGCATAGAGAGAGAGATGAACACATAGCTACCGGTAGAACCCTTAGCCTCGAGAGATAACTACTCCCTCCTCATCATGGAAATCAGCAATGGTGATGGAGATGGTGGGCCCATGCCAAGGGGGGTGTGGCCACCATGTGTCCCCTCTCGACTCTCCTTCTGGCTCTGTGAGTCTTCTGGGAAAATAGTAACTTTGGCTTTTGTCCCGTCCAATTCCGAGAATATTCATTTTCTGACTTCCTGGAACCAAAAACAGCAGAAAACAGGCAACTGGCACTATGGCATCTTGTTAATAGGTTAGTCCAAGAAATCATATGAAAAGTACTCCAAAGTTGGAACAAAACACAAGAAAGTAGATAAAACCAAGCATGGAACATCAAAAATTATAGATACATTTGCAATGTATCAACATCCCCAAGCTTAACTCCTGCTCATCCTCGAGTAGGTAAGTGATAAAAAGAAAGAATAATTTTTGAGGTGGCATGCACCATCATAAACTTGATCAAAGTATTTGTAAAACATTCAAAGCTGGGATCATGGTACTTCAATCATAACATGAAAGACAAAGTTCTAGCAATAAGACAAAGAAACTATGATGCAACATGAAAATGCACAAACAAAAG
This sequence comes from Avena sativa, assembly GCA_916181665.1. Taxonomy (NCBI): domain Eukaryota; kingdom Viridiplantae; phylum Streptophyta; class Magnoliopsida; order Poales; family Poaceae; genus Avena; species Avena sativa. The sequence goes on along the minus strand of OV702292.1, from coordinate 531,361,372 downwards.
ATTCATGAATAACAATGCTTTGCAAGACGTTTGTTTGTTTCACATAAAGAAAACATAACATAGTGGCATTCAGCTTGTCCCTCATAGAGTAGCAAATATAAATGCATATGACACCTTCAAAGTTCATAAGAGTGACTAGATACAAATAGTTTAAAACAAGCAATATCAAGTTATGCATCAATCAACTAGTCTTGGGACAATGCACATAGAACTAAGAATGGCCACTATGCTCTCAAAGTAGGTGCATAAAGATAGAAGGTGGAGACTCAATATAATGGTGGAAGAAAGGCCTTCATAGAAGGAAGCAGGGATTCAAGTCTCATAAAGAGCTTCCAAAAATTATGGTACTTATAGCTTTCAGCTCTCATTGCCCCTATCATAAGCATCTTGAAGTGATTAAGGTTAAAGTGAACAAACTATGGTGTACATGCTTGACGAATTATAAGTCAGAAATCTCATGTCCCTTGTATACGAGGGCCGCTCCTCATGCTACTCAAGTTTAGTCACCGGTAAGTTCTTATCATCGTAAGTACATGTGTATCCTAGAGAACCGCCAACGGGGTACCCCTTGCCTGATGATACGGAAGAATCCCCATATCAAAATGACAAGGCAAGCAGACAACGAGCATCTCAGCATTCTTCTTATTTACCATGGGAATATGGTGCTTTTTTCTCTCTTTCCTCTTTTCATAATATCTCTTTTTTTCTTTTTCTCTTTTTTCTCAATATAGGACTCTTTTTTATAAGAAGAATGTTTCATAGACAGCTCATTATGGTTACGCTACAGGTTTCCACCATGTCAGCATGGATTAGACCAGCGGCCCAGGTGTTTCTCTAACACATATACATAACTCCATGGACTTACAAGCTCCCCTTTCATTTCACACCGATGACATCCATAGACAAAAGAGCATGATATCAACTAGGTACAAAGTACCCGTGCAATGTTGAAAGCGTTCCCCATGACAACATGGTTCTGCTAATCCCCAACAAATAAGTGCAAGCATATACAACATAGACGACACAATGGTTCAAGTTTATTAAGGGCAAGAAAAGTAAAGTGTGCCATCAAGTTCGTGAGAGCTTTAATCACTAGTTTTCTCATAACAAGTTTAATTTGGAAGGTAGATAAAAACATGAATATACTTTGAATAGCATATGCTAGTAGGTAGGTATGGTGGACTCTTTGGAATAACTTGGTTTAGGTAGTTGGATGCATGAGTGGAACTCATACTTGATTACGGAGGCTAGCAAAAGAGTAGGAGCGACAAACTAAGAGAGCAATAATGGCCATAATCATGCAGAGCGACAAAACATCGTTGATCAAAGCATAAAGTGATACTACAAGTTGAAAACTAAAGGATCATAAAGGCTATGGTGACTTGGTATAGTCATAACATGGTGTGAGCATGTGCCAAGTCAACCCAAATAAAGCATCAAAGGAGAATACCACAATACTATGCTTTAATATGCTAAAACAACGCATGATTCTTCAAAGGCACATTAAGAAATCTCAATTGTTTATAGCAAGTCATGCTACATCAAATAATACTAAGCATAAAGCCAAATAAATATCAAGCATGGCATGACAAAGCATAGGCCACAGTCAAAACTTTACCACTTAAGCATGAACTTTCCTACTCTTTTCCAATCCAAACCAAACGATTTGAAAACCAATGTATGAAAGAGGGGGTCCAACCAATTTATTTAGAGAACTAATAAAACCAAGCAAACGAAAAACCAAAAAAAAACGAAAAATAAGACGCTCCAAGAACAACACAACTGTGTATGAAACAATAAAAATAAAGTGTTTAGAAGAAACCTGGGATTTTTATTAATGAAGAGGGGGATGCCTTGGGCATCCCCAAGATTTGACGCTTGTACTTCTTGGATATTTCTTGGGGTGACATGCGTGGCATCCCCAAGCTTGAGCTTTAGTCCATCCTTCATCTCATTACTCATTCCTTCCATACACCTAAATTTTTTCCTTCATGCAAAACTTCACACAATCTTTATTAGCAACATTAGTGCACTCAAGATAATAGGTCTTTAGGTTCAGTTCCAACACGAATAAAACTTCCATTAGAACACTAGATACTGTAGCACTTCCCTAAAAAAGCTCAATTCCCCAAAAGAACTCAAAAAGGAACCAACAAGAAGCAAATGCAGAAAATGGCAGAAATCTGTCAAAACAGACCAGCAGGTAAATACGATTTTTTCGAAGACATTCTGTTGCTCAAATCAAAAAGTGTTGAACTAACGAAAGTTAGATAACAACCTGGTGCATAAGCAAAAAAATTAATGCCTCAAAAAGATGTTCAGAGATTTTACACGAAATTTTACGGTGAAGCATAGAAATCTGTTTCGAGACAACAACTTTCCCAATCATTAATTCTCTCTCATTAGAGGTTACTCTTGGCACAAAAAGCAAATAAAAAGGATAAGGATCGGTTATTACTGAAGTAATAACTTCCAAGACTCATCTAAAACTTTTGGGTTATCTCCCAATAAGTACTTTTCTTTAACGCCTTTAAGTTAGGCATGATAGTTTGAGAAGATGCTCACATAAGAAATATGAATTGAAGTAAAAGAGAGCATCAAGAAGCAAATTCAAAGCACATTTAAGTCTAACCCACTTCCTATGCATAGGAATCTTGTAAATAAACAAGTCATGCAAGCACAAAGCAACAAGCATAGGAAAGCAAAACAAGTGCAACTTCAAGACTTTCAACATAAAGTGGGGAAACTTAATATTATTGAGATGCATAAAATTGTGTTTCCCTCTCTCATAATAACTTTTAGTAGAATCATGAATAAAATTAACAATATAACTATCACATAAAACATTCTTATCATGAGCCACATGCATAAAAGAATTAATACTTCCCACATAAACATAGTCATTCTTATTAATTGTAGTAGGAGCAAATTCAACAAAATAGCTATCATTATTATTTTCATCACCATAATCATCAAATATAGGAGGCATATTGTAATCATAATTAATTTTCTCCTCAATAGTAGGTGGACTGAAAATATCATATTCATCATTGTAATCATCGTATGTTGGAGGTTTGGTATCATCATAAGCAATAGAATAGCTATCTTCCAAAGCTAGGGAACTAAAAAGATCATTTTCATAAAAACTGGCTTCCCTAAGCTTAGACTTTTCCATAACATTAGCAATAATGGTGTCCAAAGAATTCATACTAACAACATTGCTATTAGCATGCAAATAAAGTTCCATAGGTTTTTTAATTTTCTCTTCAAACACTTCATGTCCTAACTCAAGATAAATACTATAAAGCTCTATAATTTTTTTGTTCTTTTCCATTAAGCCTAACTAGTGAAAACAAGAAACAAAAAGACAAAATTGCAGAATCTAAAGGAAATAACTTCGAGCACTCACACCGGAGGATGTGAGTACCTTTTACCTTACCTCCCTGACAATGGCGCCAGAAAATAGCTTGATGTCTACGCACTTCTATTCTTGTAGACAGTTGTTAGGCCTCCAAGTGCAGAGGTTTGTAGAACAGCAGCAAGTTTTCCCTTAAGTGGATCACCCAAGGTTTATCGAACTCAGGGAGGAAGTGGTCAAAGGTATCCCCTCTCAAGCAACCCTGCAATCAAGATACAATAAGTCTCTTGTGTCCGCAACACACCCAATACACTTGTCAGGTGTATAGGTGCACTAGTTCGGCGAAGAGATAGTGCAATACAAGTGGTATAGATAATTATAAGTGGTAACGATGATAGAAGATAGCTTGATGGCGTGGAAAAGACTAAAGGCAAACTGAAATAAAGAAGGAAGCAAGCAAACATGTAATAGATCTAATAGCAAATGGTGTTTCAGTGCTTAGAAACAAGGCCTAGGGATCATAATTTCACTAGTGAACACTCTCATATAAATATATTCTTCTTTATGGTACTACTCTTAACTACTCTCCGGTTGAGCACTCTAATCGATGGTAGGGCTATAGCAGCACACCTCAAAGTAAGTCTTTCCCATCTAGAAAACCCCACACTGTCACCTTGAGCACTAGATGGTTCCAACAAACACCACAATTTCATAGAGACATCCAACTCCAAATATAACTCATAACAAGTATTTGTAATCTCTAGCCTAAGTGCCACCATGGTGTGCACACTGTCAACTTCACACACATGGGGAGAGCAGAGATCTATTAAAGCACTTGAGTAGCAAGGTAGATCTATAGATTACAAGCTCATGATCTCAATAAGATCATGCATAGAGAGAGAGATGAACACATAGCTACCAATAGAACCCTTAGCCTCGAGAGAGAACTACTCCCTCCTCATCATGGGAATCGGCAATGGTGATGGAGATGGTGGTGGAGATCGATGGAGATGGCTCCGGGGGCACTTCCCTATCCCGGCAGGGTGCCGGAACAGAGACTTTCTGTCCCCCGAATATCCCCTTCGGTGGCGGCGGCGTTGCGGAACTTTTTGTGGATTTCTGATTGACGATCTAGGGTTTTTGCCTCGAGGGAGATATATAGGCGAAAGAGGCAAGGTCGATGGCCGGCCAGGGGGCCCACACCATGCCCTGGCGCGGCCTGGGCTGGCCCGCGCCAAGGGGGGGTGGCCACCCTGTGGCCCCTCTCCGACTCTCCTTCTGGCTCCGTGAGTCTTCCGGGAAAATAGTAACTTTGGCTTTTGTCCCGTCCAATTCCGAGAATATTCATTTTCTGACTTCCTGGAACCAAAAACAGCAGAAAACATGCAACTGGCACTGTGGCATCTTGTTAATAGGTTAGTCCAAGAAATCATATGAAAAGTACTCCAAAGTTGGAACAAAACACAAGAAAGTAGATAAAACCAAGCATGGAACATCAAAAATTATAGATACATTTGCAATGTATCAACAGACTGAGCCAATGCAACAGCCTCTTGGATTCTTTTCTTCTCTTGTGCGATCACGAGTGACTCGGCCAGGTTTGACCCGGCTGAGGCACACTCCATTGAGCACCTGAAATCCCCTGCAATGGTGATGACTCCGTTTGGCCCTGGCATCTTCATCTTCAAGTAATTTATGTGGTCACTTGCCATAAAACTTTGAAAGAGCTAGCCTACCGAGTAATGCATGGTAAGAGCTGTCCAAATTTACAACCTCAAACTCCAATTTCTCAGTTCTGCAATTCTCCCGCGTGCTGAATAACACATCAATTCGGACCTTGCCAATTGGCTCACAAGACAAACCCGGCACAATGCCATGGAAAGTTGTCTTTGTCGCCTGGAGCATATCCTCTAAGATTCCCAACTTATGCATCGTATCTTTATGCAATATATTAATATTGTTACCATTTTCAATCAACACCTTGGAAAACTTCACATTGATGTTTAGCCTAATGAAAGTTAGGTCAAGCACCAAAGCATATGATCCAGGGCTCAACATGAGCTTGGGGTGATTCTTGATACTCCATGTGATTTCCTGATCAGACCAATGCATGTACGTTTGCACAGCCGACATAAATGCATTGACCTCCATATGTCATCGCCGCACACTCTTCATGTTAATATCTTCCGTGGTAAACACACAATAACTTTGGTGGTGCTCTCTGTATTCATTTCTCCCGTCATTGCCGGGGTTTCCTTGGTTCGGTTGCTTCTGGTTGTTCACCTGATGCACTCCGTATCTTCTGTCATGGTTCTCATACCTCGGTGGAGGTGGTGGCAACATTACTTGCTGAACATTTCCTCCTATGAGCTGCAGCTGCCGAGGTTGCTGAGGGGGTCCCATGTTGCCTTGCTCCGGGTTACCTTGTCCTAAACGCTGAAACAACTCACATTGCTAGATTGTATGATTCGCTGGCTTACTCAGGTTTGGTGTGTGGAACTTGCATGGTTGATCCAGCATCGCCTTATATGTATACCTTGGCCTATCTTTCCTTTCTTGACATTGCGTTTTCTGTTCGTTGGTCCAAGGCTTCTTCCCATCATTTTTTGTGCCCATTGTTGGCCACCACTCTTTTGTCGCTGGCTACTCCTGGCTCCAAGCTGATCTTGGTCCACATCAGCGACATGGTGTGATCCATATCTGTAATCCGGTCTTTCATCTCTTCTCTTACCCCGGAAATCATTCCACCGGGATGACCCAGCTCCATCACGGGGGTAATATTCCTCATTTGACTCGCTTGACACAAGACGAGGTTGAGTTGGATCACCCAGTGCATATGAGTCAGCAATTCTAATTGTCTCAGCCAACATAGTTGGCATATCTCTTTGCAGCCTTTTCCACAACAGACTTGCATACCTGCATCCTTGTGCAAACCAAGCAATTGATTGTGACTCGACTACCCCTTCGCATGAATTGCGCATGTTGCACCAAAGAGTTAGAAACTTGCAGTCTGTTTCATTTGGCTTTTGCCTACACATCGCCAGTTGTTGCGGCCTATTCGGCCTCTTATATGTACTGGTGAAATTGCTGATAAACATCTCCTCGAAATCCAACCAGCAGTTGATACTTCCTGCTAGCAAATTATTAAGCCAGACTCTTGCTGGTACTTCTAGCATTTGAGTCACATACCTCACCACACATCTCAAATTGCTCGTGGCAATACTCATAGTTGTGTCATAATCAACCAGCCAATCTTCTGGCTTGGTACTTCCATCATACATCTTTGTCCCTCTGGCTAATTGGAAGTTCGGCACTGGTGGTTCCCTCATAATCCGAGGTCCAAAGCATGCTGGACCCGGAGGACCTTGTCCCTCCATCATTTTTTACCTATAAATCCGGTCCAACTTCAATCTTGCATCGTTTGGTTGTAGGTTCTTGTTTCCCAGCCTCGACCCTATCACATGGTGATCCGACTTGGGAAACCCGGCGTTGGCCATAGCTGAATAACCATCATCATATCTATTTTGACCCGGATGAACATATTGTTGTTGCATAGCTGGGCCGACACTTTGCTCTTGCCGAGGTATGTACTATTGTTGGTGCTGCCGAGGTGGATTTTTTCCAGCTTGTGTTGAGTTACGTTGTCCGACATTGTTGTTCCTAGTGTTTCCCTGACCTGCATGGCCTTGGTAACCTCGTCCACCTTCACCTCGACTAGCACTATGGCAATCCTCATTACACTGTATTGCTTTTCCTTCCCCTGCCCTTGTCGGGTCATAAGGGACCATCTTCTTGTTTTTTCTCCCTGAGGTTACTACCTCCTCTCTTCGTGGGCCCGCTGTAGGTGAGGACACTGCCCCGGATGATTTTGCCGAAGCGCCCCCGGCCGAATGAACGATCAGGGAACCTCCTGCCCTTGCTAGGTTTGCCTTGAGCAAGTCCTCATTCTATTTGTTAGCAATTTTCACTAACTCAATAACTCTTTCTTGCTGCCTTTCCCGGGCTTCACCGGTCATCCCCTCTAATTCGGATGCTGCCGCATCTGCAGCCCTGAGGTTCTTTGCCGGGGTGCTATACCTCAACAGACCTACTGACATGGGGTTACCTGACTGCCTCGGCCTAGGCACATATTCCGTGTCTATCTCACTAATGAGGTTTCTACCCCTAATCTTCACACCATCCATGCGGGTGGGACTGGTGCTAATCTTGTTTGCCTTTGCATACTCAAGCAGTGTGATATTCAACACCTGATGAGCCACTACTACTTTCTTTGCCCCCGCTAACATTTTCTGCCGGGTCTCCTCTAGCTCGGCCTCTGCCTGAGCCGGATTTACTATAGGAGCTATAGGAGTAGTGAGACTCTCTATTGCCTGCTGCAGTATGTTATGCGGCCTCTCAAGCGGTGGACCTCTAGCCCTAGGCACTTTGGGTGTTACCTCCGAATCTTCTGTCGGATCCTTGCTTGCTTCTGCATCTAGTGTAGTCATCATCACGTCGGTGCAACTAGCAGGGTGAGTGATACGCGGACCGCGAGCCGCATAGAGAGTGGGTTCTCCTCCCTCGACGACGTGTTGCGGATGTACGCAGGACTCGTCTATGCTGATGTAGATCTTGTGGGCACCAAAGTTGACGAAGAGCCCGTTGCGCGGAGGCGGGCGGTTGTCGATGCTGCGGGCATTGTCGCTGACGAAGTCTAGTGCTTTGAATCGCTACACCAGCTCGAAGACGATGCGCTCCCTGGTGACGATGAAGTTTCTCGTCTGGATCTTGACTACAGCTAGCACCGTTGTTGGCCCCATGGTGCGCGCTAACTGTCGTGGTGGTGTCACGACAGATGCCATGGGTAGGCTAAAGATGGGGCCAATATGCACTAGTAGTATCCGGGAGGGATAGTGTAGTGAATCTACACATGAAAAGATGAAACAACACAACACAAGATGAACTGCTCGAAGATCTTATATTATGATTCAAGGCTAATACAGGTGCTCCTTGAGTTGTATCATAGAGAGGAAGGGGATGAAGTTCTCATGTTATCTACTCTCTCTAGGGTTCTTCCATTAGCCAAAAAGACCCCCCTCCCTTGGAGGCCCTGGCTCACCTTATAAAGGGGTTGCCAGGTTACATCTAGGGCTTACGTGACCCGGTATATTATCTAGAGATGCTCTTCCCAAAATAGCAAAAGCGGTGCTCCTCTTTTGTATGTCGCCATCCTCTGTGTGGCAATACCCCAGAATCCACGTTGTCTGCCCGTTGGCAGCCAGACATCGTCAGGCTCGTGAGCCTCTGCTCTGCTTCTGTATCTCTGTCATTTGTCTCTAGCGCTTATCTCTACAGGAAAACCCAGTAGAGAGAGAAAAACGCGGACCTTGGGGATGATTCCTTCCTTCTCGCATAAGCCATCTCCTGACTTGGCCTAGGTATAGTTAACCCGGCCAAGTTGGTACCAGCAAAGGGAAAATAGTTCCTTCCTCGTGGCGACATATCTTGTATGTCGGTCGAGTCTTACTAGTGCTTTCTGGCTCAGGGTGACCCGGCCATAACCCGGTCGGCCCTTCTATGATTCGGTCAGCTCACGCTTTGACCTGTCTTTACCTCGACGAACCTTGTCCTTTTAGCTTGGCTTTACCCTACCTGGGGTCATCCCCCCAACAATGATGGAATTTTTTCCTTCCCTGTTCTGAACTTGATAGTGTTGCTCGATGCATCTACCGTTTTATCACGCTGCTGGGCCCCACATGTCATCCTCTCATTAGAAGAAATATATGTATGATGGAATTTTTCCATGATCAATCTCCTCGGAAGAAAAGCACCCTGATGTTCTAGGATAATATCTGGAAGAAAGATCTTAAAATGGTTAGCAAGGACCTTCGAGGCTATTTTGTTTAACACATTACACAAGCTGATCGGGCGAAAGGTTTTGAGGTGTGAGGGGTGTGTCACCTTTGGAATAAGGACAACAATGGAATCACATGGACCCTCGGATATAACATCCCCACTGAAAAATCTTTGACCGCCAAACAAAGTCCCAATAAATTTAATAGAACAAGGCAGGGAAGCCATACGGGCATGTACATTCGTTCAGTCAGCATCCATCCGTAACAAAACTCCACTTCACCTCTATACGGCAGTAAAAACCTCCTCTATAATGGGATCTTTTCTTTGCTATCTGTAGGGCCTGAAAAATAGCTAACTGATCGTTAGAAACGACGCTTCTTTCCAAAGCCACGAACCCACGATTTACCGATTCCACGCATAAAACGGAAAGAAAGAAGTCAGTAATCAACGACTTTCACGGGATTCGACCGTCTGCAAAATTACAGACGGTCTCTCTCCCTCTCCTCTACCTCCCTCCTCTATCTCATCCGAAAACCTTGGTGGCATGCGTTAACGACGGCTGAAGTATTACTACACTGTACATGTAGGTGCCCTAAGGTCCCGTTGGTCGATATGGTTTGCTCTGTCCTCGGCAGTTCTGTTTTATCCAAAAAGAAAACAGTCATGGACTGGGCTCTAGTAGTAGGCCAGGATGGGCTTCCATTCTGTTTCATCACTCTCTACCTCCCCCCAAAGTCCAAACGCCGCAGCACCTCTTCGACCTCGGCCTCTCGTCTCGGCTCCGGCGACGCCGCCGCAGACAGACCCTAACCTCTTCCTCGCGGTGCTCGTCTGACCCCGCCGGCGTAGGAGATGGAGGTGGGAGGCCCATGCTCTAAGAAGAGGAAGTCCGCGGGACTGGGCTCGCATGAGGCGGGGGCGACTTCAGAAGGGCGCGGCCCGGGACCTACGGCGGGGGACCAGGACCAGGAGCCGCCGCTGCTCGGAGCGGAAGGCGACCGCATCAGCGACCTCCCCGACGCCGTCCTCGGGGAAATCATCTCGCTCCTCTCCACCAAGGAAGGCGCACGCACCCAGGTCCTCGCCTCCCGGTGGCGCGGCCTCTGGCACTCCGCCCCTCTCAACCTCGACTACCGTCCGTTCCTATTCGACAAGGAGGCCCTCGATGTGATCATATCGCGCGTCCTCGCCGCCCACCCTGGGCCCGGCCGCCGCTTCTGCGCGCCCGTGTACCATCTCGACGGCGAACGAGCCGACGCCTGGCTCCGGTCGCCCGCTCTCAACAACCTCCACGAGCTTGAGCTGTGCAGCTACGAGCGTAGATTGCCGTGTCCACCGGCAATGCGGCGGCCACCGCCGGCAGCCGCCTTCCGTTTCTCTGACACCCTCTGTGTTGCCACCATAGGAGAATGCCACCTTACCGACAGCACCGTCCAAGGTCTTCACTTACCTAAGCTTCAGAAGCTCGGGCTTGAAAAGGTCAAAATCTCTGAAGCCTCGCTGCACACCATGATTGCTGCTTGCCCCGCTCTGGAGTGCTTACTCATTAAGGATAGCACCGGCTTTCTTTGTGTCCGAATCAACTCGACAACTCCACTAGCCTTCGAAGCATAGGTGTGGGGGGTAGTTATTACTATCGGGAAGAGCTTAATTTTCAGGAACTTGTCATCGAGAATGCCCCTTGTCTTCAAAGCTTGCTCCGATTTTATGGGTGCCTGGATATATCTGTAATCTCGGCGCCTAAACTAGAGTTCTTAGGTTGCCTTGATTCTAATTCCAGATTCATGTTTGACTCTACAGTTATTAAGGTAGCTGTATCCTTTCCACTTATCTACATTTCTTTGTGCTGATGGATTACATAGCACCTGCACTTATATATATATATATATATATATATATATATATATATATATATATATATATATATACATATGGTCTAATGTTATGTTTCATCTTCCTGAAGGGTTTTTGTGTTGATAGCTTGACCACAACGGTGCGCACTATCAAGATTTTAGCTGTTGATATGCGTGCTCTTAGTCTGGGTGCTGTTATTGACTTGATGAGATGCTTTCCGTGCTTGGAAAAGCTGTACATTCAGGTGATAGTTTTCATTGCGATAATGGTTCATAGTATTCAGTGTTTGCTTGATCTATTTACGGTTCTGAAAGGATTTGTTTTACATTTGTCTATGTTCATTTTCAGTCAGATGGACCAGGGAAAACCAACGTTTGGCGTCGTAAACACCGGAGCCTTACAAGATCCCTTGACATCCGTCTAAAGACAATTGTTTGGCGATATTATCGGGGCATCAAGTTACATGTTGACTTCGCCACGTTCTTTTTACTAAATGCTAGAGTGCTGGAGTTAATGATCTTTGAGGTTAAGCACGAACATTACAATGATGCATTTTTTGCACAACAACGCGAGACGCTTCGGGTGGATAGCAGGGCCTCAAGAGGTGCACAGCTTCGTTTCACATCAGATTGGTCTTACCGCTTCAGTATTGGCATTTATGGTTGTAGCGTCGATGATTTGGATCGAGTTGATCCCTTTGAAAGGAGACAGCCTCCAAAAGCAGATACCAACTTTGTGCTATGTGGTAACTGTTAGTGGTTCGAACGTTTGTAGCTTGTTTAAGTTTGTATTATCTTGGAATCTTATTGACAGTTAAACATGCTACTTCATGATGTTAGTTCTATTAAAACCAAGTTGTGCTGACATGCACTTATTTGACGAGGAAGCACAGACAGAGTATGGGAATTGATGGTTCCGAGTATTGGCATCACTTCATTTGGTGTATCAAATGCTTTCTCAGATACAAAGGTATTACTGTGGTGCCTCAAGTTTTATCGGTCATTTGTTTTCTCCCTTGCCCAATGGCATGATCATCTTGGAAGCAGGGGATCCTTTTTTTTTTTTGGTCTCCAGCGTAGGTGGTTTTGATGTAACTGCACTGATCTTCTGATCAAGCAGCTTTCTTGCCCTCTTTTCATTTGCTGTCAGCATCCCTGGACTGTATAATTTGTCTGCCAATTCCGCTGCGTGCTGATGATGTAAATGCCGAGGTTGGAACATTGTAGAACTTGTTCGGCACTGGGGTTACTAATTAGTAAGCCAATGTACTAACCAAATTTAGTGCTCCATGTCATTATTCCTCTTAGTGTATCTTAGTGTCTTGTCTTTCTTCTGGAAGGAAAATCTGTCTCTGGGATGCAAGAACCATTGATGGCAATGCTCAATGATTGAAGCCCTAAACTGCAACGTTGATGCGCTCTGCTGCGTTGAGCATGTGCCCTGGAAATACACCTGCAGTGCCACAAGTGAATTGCAACAGCTGAGGTGACAATCAGAGCACATGCATGGCAAGTCCTTGCTCCCTAGCCCAAAGAGACAAACCTGGGAACGTGTGAGCCATGGGCGCCATGGAGCAGAGGAGCCCAAGAGCAGATGGGCTGCCGGCGCCGGACAAGACCATCCCCTAACTGATTGGCCGTCGCCCATGTACCATTGTCTGGCTGAAATGGATTGTGTCTCACAGTCACTTGTGCACAGATATCTCATGCTCCTTTCCTTCCTTATCTAACCGTGGCTCACCATCTTCATCGTCGGTTACTGGTCGAATACGGGGGTCGACGTTCGGGGACATTTCTTTCTTGATGTTCTGTTTTAGAGGGCAGGAAGTTTTGCGGATTCCTGTGGTAAACATATCAGTAGTGAAATTCAGGAAAAAAGAATTGTTGACCACACAGTTTTGTTCCTCCTCCCAATCTTATCAGAAGAATCATATGATCTGACACTGACAGTCCAACGCTTCCACTTCCACCCTCTTTCTTAGTGTGCTGCTGACAGGGACCTGGTGGCCCGAAAGTCTGCACCCTTTTGTGGTCTGAGCCGACATTTCGATTTGGAGTTGCAGAAACCAGGATGTTGTTTCTCTCCCACATCATCAGATCTTCTTGCTTTAACTGAATTTTCTTTGACATGATAATGTGCTTAGGAAAAGGGGTCTCGTACATTGAAGGTTAACACAATGATCAGATCTCATGAGTGCCATTAATTAGATGCTAACACAAGTTGCACTCCTTGCAAGGTGGCAGATGCTTGCAAAAGTGCAAGTACATACAGGGCTTTCAGGGATGCAAGCAGGACATTTGCACTAGCCAGTACTACTATCTGAGAAACTGCATTTGGTGTTTGCATGTTCCATGGATTGATAGAATAATACCCGAATTTCTTTTTAGCATTTGTTTTCCAGGGAAAATTAACACTCCGGTTTTCCCTGCTGAAGGGTCAGCTATTCGAAGAAAAAAAACAGTCATGTCTCACGAAAGGCGAGAAAATTTGGAACTGGTCGGGCCAGTAGGCCCACAGATCTGGGCCCATCACAAGTAGGCTCTTGTCAGTGGGTGGGCCATCATCTCATGGAAAGCGTGGAGGGAACTGGTGTTTCCGGCCGGCTTGTGCGCCACACTCGCAACCATCATTGCGGCTTGCTCCTCTCTCACTGCCACTTTGCTTCAATACAAAGGAGAAATATATATATTTTCTATCTATAAATAAATAGGTTAAATTTTTGTTACCAATACCAAACTCGACCTAATAGCTAGCTAAATGAAACATGACCATAGCATGAGCATAGAAATCACCGACTCTCGAGGAAGACATGTCTCTATTTTCACGTTAACATTGGAAACAAAAAATCCTATGTGGTTCCAAAGAAGACATAATGTTCGCCGTGTTTTTCCGAGAAAAGTTTGAAAGTCACAAAGATCACCCATAGCATAGGCGGAGCTATGTGCATGTCAGGGGGGGCCACCGCCCCCCCAGCTTTCAAGCAGTCTCTGAACATTTTTTTTGGGGATGAGCTTAGATGTAATTTTTTTAGCATTTGGCCCCCCCAAACATCTAAAGTTCACATCTTGCCCCCCCCCCCCCCCCCCCCCCATATGTGTCTGTCTAGCTCTGCCACTGACCCATAGGCAGCAAGCGATCGATGATGGACACCTTTCATGTGCACATCCGAAAAGAGGATCACGAAGGAGATCACGGAAGTTGCAATTACATGCATATGCTAAGCTAAAGCTCCATTGATTGATTAAGCGAGATAGACATGAGATGGAGCACCGGTTGGGAGGAAAAGGGAGATCAGTGCATGTCCACACGTCGATCTCCCTTTCTTTTTTGGTTGCTCATATCACATGGAGAGAGGTGCCAATAATTATGAACATATATGCGTGATGCTTGCCACCATTGTAAAGCCACTATTTGTATATACATCCGTGTCCTATTGCATGCCTAATTCCGGCTGGTGAACGTACACATGGTCTAGACACTTGTGTGTAGGTGTTCTCCAAGCCCTTTTTTTCTTCTTCAAAAGGAAGGCCTAATTAATTATAACTTATATGTATAGTCACTAGTAGAAAAGGGGCCATTGGTCCAGCCCCAAAGCCATTCATCACGGTTCGAATAATAAATCGGGACCAATGCCAGGCATCGGTCCCGGTTCATGCCACAAGGACATCGGTCCCGGTTCATCTCGGGGCATTGGTCTCGGTTCATGCCACGGACCGGTACCAAAGGGTCCCTCTTTAGTCCCGGTTCGGGACATAAACCGGGATAAAAAAATCGGCCGCCTGCTCTGTCGCGGCAGGAGAAAATCCACATCCCCCTGAATCGCCTTCTAGTTTCAAAAACAAGTCGCAGAAAATTGTAAAAAAATAAAATCCTTTCAACTTGAATTTCGACTTATTTTGCAAGAAAACATTATAAAAACTTCAGATGGCCGCCATTTGTGTATACGATATCAAAAAATCGTATAATATATCAAGATTATAGGCAAAAAATTACGATATCGATGCCAACAGCCTTCAGCCGTTTGCAATTTTTTTAGATTTTTGAAATTCCAAAAGAGTCAAAATTCAGATTTTTAATTTTTTTAAAAAATTCAAAAAATGACATATTTGGATTCCACACATTTGTCTGATAATAATGGACATATTATTTGTGGAATTTCGATTTATGGATTTAAATATATGAATTATGCCATATTAAATGAATTAATGCAAAAATAATAATAAAACATATTTTATTTCTATATTTATTCAATATTAGTATTACTTAGTCATTTTTGTACATTAAAATCATGTTTGTAACTCAAATTATAAGAATGTGTGACTCACAAGATGTATGGGTTAATATTATTAATAGCATAGTATAGACATAAGGTTACAAGTGGTACATAGGAAGGGGGATGTGAAGGAACCAAGATGTTAAGCGTGTTAGGGATGGAGTAGTATGAGGATGGGTGACCGACCGAGAAGTTTAACTAAAGATTGGAATTTGACCAAAAACTAAGTGTGATTGAGAGGCCTTGGGTGAGAGATTAACCGGTCCAAATATTCATAAATTCAAAAAAAATTGGAAAAAAAAATTCAAAAAAATAAATCGTACCGGAACCAAAGGGGGCTTTTCTACTAGTGAGTAGTGGCTACGGACGAGTGAATATTTGGTGCACACAGGCAAGTGATCTTAGTTTTTTTAAAAACCCGAAAATCATATATATGAGTTCCAGAAATTCTGAAAGAAATCTGGGATGTAGCCAATGTGTATCCCCACAAACTGGAAAATACCAATTTTCAAATACTTTGTATTATGAGCTACACAAAAATGACAAAAGTGTGGATCTGAGTATGTATAGTTTTACATCTTTTCATATTTTGTTATCTTTGTGTAGCCCACGATATAAACAATTTCGGGTTGCGATTTTGGATACTTATAGGATACTCATTGACTATGCCCATAATTTATTTCCAGATTTCTTCAAAACTTGTAAATATGATTTTTATTTTTTTTAAATGAAGGGGACACTAGTGCTCCGGAGCCAAAGACATTTTCCGGGCTATGGACACCATATAAAATTCAATAAACGCGAACGAATCATCAATCAAGAGCCATAATATGCTGTAAATTCTTCTACTGGTGCATTCTAGTGAAATCGAACTTTAGGTAGCGAATTCAGATGATCCTACTGCAGGCAATGACCTCTTCTGAGGTGGTGTAGACTCCATGTAATCCATGTCGTTCCAAACAAACATACACGGAGCCGTTTCTTTGTCAAACCAGAAGCACACGACTCATGAAGTCGCCCTCCTTAAGACGTTGAGTAGGCTAGCACACATACATGGTGGATCCATTTGTCAATTTTGATTTCAGTGCATGCACACTAGTGGTGGGGTTTTGGCCCAACATCTTGATGATTTTACCTGAAGCAAAATAACATAAGATAGTAACAAACCTAAACAAGATGATTCGACCTCAGTCCAATTTTGCATGTAAATAATTTGATATCTTTGTAAAAGTTGACCCCTTCTAGGAGAATGAGTTCCTCTTCCCCAGCATCCATTCGGAAAAGGAATTCTCACATCTTTCAAAATTTGAGCTCAACTCTGAATCATGAAAAGGAACACACACCAACGCATGTAAAAACTGATAAGCAACTATAGTATTATACCTTTCATTGGTTGCTAGCCAGGGTTCAATGTATTAAAATTATGAAAATCAAAATCATGAAAAGAAAGTTGACTAATGCACATGAGTCCAAAATGAACTGTATTCATCATCGTCGCAATTAAAAGTTTCTACAAACCTGAACTGCAAAAAAGGCATATCAAATAGCTAGTAACTTGTGCATGTAAGATTCCAAAAACTTTGTGATGCAACACAGAAGTCCCAAATCATTGAAGTTGTCATTTTGCCAACAATCGAGATCAAAATATGAGATGGATCTAAATTAGGGCAATAAAATCTGTTATTATGGACCGAAAGAATGTCAACAACAATATTCCTAGAAAAATGGTTGAACCATAGGAAATATCAGAATTTACAAAGAAAGTAAAAAAACATAGGTAGTCAAAATTATACTAGATAGTATCAATAAATTATTTAGTAAACTCATTCTTGTCTATTGTGTGTCTAGTACATATATATGTCTAGAAATATAAAATTAAATTTTGGAACAACCATACATACACAGTAAACTTCCTAACCCTCTACCACATGTCAAAACTCTCAACATTTAAAGGTTAGAATTAACATTGAGCTGAGTAACATGTGTCTTAAATTAGAGAGTACATTACAATCAAATGCTATAACATGAGATTTTACTCTAATATACAATATAAATCATATGTATTTTATAATTTTATAATATCTCATAGTATCTCAAGTCATCTGGATGATAATTAATTTCTTAACTATTTGTAATTATATTCACTATATAATTTATAATCAACATTTTCATATTCAAATTTTAATTTTTTATAATACAACTATCTATCATATTTATTTATATAGTCATTTAAATAATATTGTAACTTTAAAATAAGAATTAATCACATAACCATGCTTACAAAAATTGAGATACAAATATTTTTGTATGATATACAATCGAATTGCATCCTGTTTTTTATTGTAAACATTGACTTATTACAAATAAAGTGTTTCTTTAGATCAAATAGGTTCCTGATATAAATAAACGAAAACATCAATAAATCAAAAAGCTCCGTAGATTTATTGGTATCCAAGGACATGTCCATATATTGTTTTTTTGTCCATCTTTGTATACTTAACATATCTTTGTGTAGGATTCGAGAATTGGGTGTACTAAATATCTTTTTAGCTGCCCTCGGGTCGATGGATCGCTACTATACACAAGAAAACATTTGCCCACTATAAATTAGGGGCACTTTAGTCACTAAACTTGCAAAATGTTATGAGTCGGTCACTGAACTTGTCAAGAATGAGCAAACCAGTTCGAATGGAGAAAGAGGGGATAACTGGTCCTGATGTGGCATGCTGGTGGCGCTATTTTTTTTTTTGAATACTACACTATTAATTTTTGGAAAGGACCTCCTTAATTTTTTATTGCAAAAACAGAACACTCGGTTTAAAAAAAAAAGGTGCTAGGAGCAATTAAACACTTTTTTATATAGTAGAAGCGGTATGCGCTAACTGCGACCCGACCACTAGGCTATTGCCCCGCATAACACTTGGTTAGAAATTTGGTCCTGCACCTTATGGTCAGTTTTGTTGGGAGTCCAACCCAGTGACAAGAACAATGAGGAGGCCGCGGGGGGAATTCGCGGCCGTTGGCGCTCGGTCGCACATGTGTCCATCACGCTCTTCTCCGCACGAAGTCCGGCAGTTTGATGCCGTCAGTGGTGGCCTCGGCGTCTAGCACGTGTCGCGGTGCTCCTTCTCCATGCCAGTCCATCGGAATAAGCCCGGAACATGGCATTGTTGCCGACGGCGCGCACGGGAAAGTTCAGCACCTTTCCCGCCAAAGGAATCGAACTCGGGACCTCTGTTGCCGTCGGCACGGAGCCACTGCGCTGTCGATGTCCTCCGTCATTTCATCCTGGTCGTCTTCCTCCGGATCCTCGCCGTCTCGAGGTGCTCCCGAGGCATAGAGCCGTGTGCGACACTTGAAACGATTCAGGATATAAAATTTGTAATACATCTCCAACACTTATTGAACTACATCTCCGACAGTTACTATGGATCGGAGGGAGTAGATGAGATGGAGCACCGGTTGGGAGGAAGTCTATCTCCGTTTTTTCTTTTTTGCTCAGACCACATGGACGTAGCAATTATTACGAGGAGAGCGTGCATATGCATGTATGCTTGCCACCATTGTAAAGCCATTATTTGTATGCATATTCGTGTCATATTGCATGCCTAATTATGGGCGAACGTACATATGGTGGAGATAAACATATGATTTTCTTGCGCGCCTTTTCTTCGAAAGAGATGTCTTGGCATATGTCGTACTGTGTCTGTGTATGCTATAAAGAATGGAATAATCGTGAATAAATTGAGAGCATGGTACTGGCCGGCTGACAGCACTAATATAGATCGGGTCTTTGCACACCGTGAAAATGACCGTTCACACATGATGAATCGAGCCGTCGCTAGCCGTGGGTGTACAATGAGCCTCTACTACGCACACGGTTTTATATACCGTATACGAAATTTGAAACAATTCAGGATATAAAATCGTTGCGAACATCCGAGCCTTCGAGAACCCATTTCCGTGCTTAACACTCGCATGTTCTAGGATCACAAACAGAATATGTCAGTTTAGCGTATATGTTTATCTCACTTGCCACACATTTATTTAGTCTAGCCATATGGTTATTTCGAGCATCACACACGGTTTAGCTATGAACATGTAGGAGACGTACATCAGTTGTACTCAAAACTCAACATTGCGTGCAAATACATCAGCAGAATTGAATTTTATTTGATTGTACTCTTTCATACACCACAGGTACACATATATTTCGACATAGATTCAATTGATAGCTATACAAATTACCAAACAGAGAGCTTTAGAAATATTTCTTGATTGCGTCGTTGTTTTGATGAGGTTCTACATGCCTGATCGTACACACCACATCTGGTAATAGCCCAGTTGTTCAGAACATTCAGTGTAATCTTCCCGTCACCTTTGTGATACTCTGGTAACACTTCATATGACACTCTTAATAAAAAAAGTGTTTTATGTAGTGCTACAGAGCATCACAACAACGACGGTTATTATCGATAGACCGTGGACTAGAATGCTTCTCAGTTGTTTGTACATAAAAATAGGAGTTCTTTTTCCAAAATAGATGCATTTTAGTGCCTAGGCATAGGTACTTACGTGTATCCTCAGAAGTTCTTTTGCAAGGCCAAGAAAATCAAATTCCTATGCCACCAAAGTATCATCCCTATTATAGGACAATGATTGCACACATAAGTAACCGCATGAGGTTGTGGTAGGAATAGATCATCCGAAACATAAGAAAGCACATAAAGATGGAAATAATACATCTTACACACATAAGATCTAACAATGAAATCTAGTCATACATAATAGATGTAACAATTCAATCCAATATACACAACATATCATATAGAACTAACAATCAAATTATGCCATAGAATATATATAAGATACACACCGATCAAAACACAATATTATAATGAATCTGGGCTTGCTAACTTTGCTCATGAATATAAAAACCGAATACACGATCCTAACACAACATTCTAACAGATTAGGCATTGCTAACTGTGTTACACGGTAGATCCGTACTACATATGAGTTAAATATGCATAGTAAGAACGTATATCTCCGGGGAGGTGAGAACGGTAGATGTAGCTAGTGAGGACGAGCCGGCTTGACCAACATCATCGCTGGTGAAGAACCCGCCGGTGAGGTCATCTGCATTCCAGCGCGGCAAGGTTCCACTGGATGTAGTCCCTCCTCGTTCTTATCCTAAAGAGGGGTGGCGGCTGTCGACTAGTGAGATTGGATGCGGTCCCTGCTGGTCCTTACCCTATATATGGGGAAAACGGTAGATTTTTCTTCTGGCATGTCTTAATGGGTCCAGACAAGACACACGGTTATGGGTGGGAAAACCATTTGCGCTCATGTTGTGTCGCACACGTTTTCGTTAGATATTCCCGTGTGCATTGTATATATAAGTCGTCTACACCACACAAAGTCAATCTCATCATCTTCTAACCATCATACATGGTTTTTACAGAACAGAAATGTTTGCGTCTGATACTTGAAGAATAGTTCATAATATTTGGTCGGAAGGGCATGGACCAATCAAACATGGTTTGCCCTTCCTATTACAGCGAGGTCAATGTACCCGGTTGTGGATTTGCTTGGAGGCATCGTGTCGATGAGACAGGCTGCTGGTGGGAAAATTACGCAAGGCATTTCATAGAAAATGGGAAACATGAGAGCAGTTCGAGACTCGGCATTTCGAACGAAAACAGTAAAGTTGCAAGAAATGGAACGATATTCATCACAAACTTTGTGTGATCTAGAACATCCCAAACAATTTTTCCATACGTCATCGTCGGTGATGGTAAAACATCGCAAACGGTTTACAGAGCTGAACCATGCGTCGAATTATACATGTAAAGTAATATCTACTTCTCGTTCTTGCAGTTGGAGCCAGAGGCTTTGGCTTCGCTGGCAGCGGCGAAATTCCCGGCCTTCGCTGCGCACTCTTTGTATGCCTCGCGTTTCTTCTTGGCGAAGTACTCCAGCAGTATCGCCTGCTCCTCAAGCATCCTATCATCCTCCCCCTCATCCTTCTGCTCAGCCTTCTCCCACCATTTGAGCCACGGAGAATCATCTTCCAAAGTCAAAGTCAGTGCGTCCTCGTCATCCTCCAAATTGACTTCGCAGTCTTCTTTCGAGGAGGTCTAGGCAGACTACGAGGGGGAGTAGCCTCCGTCATGGTCTAGTGGCGGGATGGGGTGCTCCTCCTCCACCTCGGAGAGTTATGCTCATCACGGCTCCGCTTCGCTGGTGGTACTAACTAGACACAGGAAAGGCGAGCGGTCTTCTTGCTGCGAGGAATATCAAATTGTGTCTACTGTAGAGCCGGTGTATGCCAAGCGGGTGCGGCTCTTTATGGAGCTCGTCTGGGAAGCTGCATCGCCCCCAATGCGGAGGAAGAAGAAGAGGCTACGCACGTGTCTTACGGAATCGATAAAAGCATAGTAGAATTTATGACTCGCCGTGTGAGAAAGTGCACAGAAAAAGAAACGCTCGCGAGTCGAGAAAACGTAGAAAATAAGAGACACATGTTTCCTAGGAAATAAATCGTGGGGAAAACTTCTCACCTAAGCAACCGGTTCCGCCAATTCCTATCATGTGCTTCACATTTGTTATGGTCCAAAAAAACGTTCAGTTTGCGACACCCCCGCGGTGAAGCTTTCCTAGGCCGCGAGCAGACGGTCGATATTTTCGGCATCACGGATCTAGCGCACCACACACGGAAAGAGTCTGTACTAGCGCAGGAAATCTTGAAAATTCCAGTCGTTTATTCCTCTAGGGTTAAACAGTTTTGTGAAGATTCTTTGACCTGCACATTTATATATAACAATTGTACATTCTAAAACAACTGTATTTGTAATGTGCAACCATATTATTACTTAAAATTTTGTTTTTTGGGAAAAAAAGTGGCCGGTTGCACTTTATTTTTACACAAATGCGCAATGTGGTACTTAAATATGCAAAAAAAATGTATGACTATGTTTTGTAGACTTTAGTTGGTCAGTTGACCTTTACATATGCACTAGTTGCACAGTTCAAACATGGGTAACTTTTGTTTTTATTGTGTAATGTGTAAATGATTCTTTTGTTATTGAACATGTTTTTATTTTCTCCTTGCATTTTATTTTCTAGTTTCTTATTTTGGTCGACTGAAACCGTGCATTTTAACATGCTAATGATTTGTGTCACAAATTAAGTTTACTAATTTTATGTTCTTGACTATGATGTCAAAAAAACCTACTAGACTGAAATATAGAAAAAAGTAGTCGGCTGGGAAGCATATGTACCATTATTTTCTTCAGATATGTTTTGTTGAAGCACTTTGGTTGATCAAAATTTAGTCATTCACCCTATTTCATGCATACCAAAAATACATGACATCGTAGGCATAGAAATAGTCGTCAATATACAACTCTAAACATCAAATTTTGTATGAATATGTTAGTATTGCTTTATGGAACTATAAATAGACATTCATGACAATTATAATGATAATCATATTTATTTTGAGCAACATAGTACTAACAACAATTATGTTAGAGGAATTAGGGTTGTGGTTCTCTAAGATGTCATCTAATTTTTGAATATAGCATACATAGTACATTTCATTGGTACCATGTGTATTTACCCAATGGAAGGGTCCACGATTTAAATTTCAGTTTTATTGGGGGGTGGGTGGTGAGGGGGGGGGGGTATATTTTTCACTTAACTTGTGATCTGTAAAAACTCATACCGTGGGATGTAATTTCCTCGATATTTCTAGATCTAAATACGATACTGCAAAATCATTGGTCATAATTTTTTTGTGAAACGGATTGGGCTTTGTTCTTGTGATCGAGATGTATGATCTTGTATCCATGGCAACAACCTATGTCTTCCAGAAAATTGGGCAACAAATCTAAAGAAAAGAAAATTGGGCAACAACCTATGGAGTAGAACCTAATTTGCTTTCTGCTAGATTTCAAGAGGAACAAACACAGATGAGAGACATGTAGATAGCTATCTCTGTTTTAGTAGGGACAAGTAGATATCTAAGCTAGCCTCTCTTCACCTAACCACATGCATCCAGGCATGGCTAAGCTAGCTCTAGATTGTTCCACTCAGTCAGTACTCAGTACATGTGTCTCTTGCAAGGAAAAGGAGTGACAACGTTACAATTCTATTTACATGTTAGGCTATTACTATCCATCAATTAATGCACACCATTTGGAATGAAAAAGTTGTTGCCCACTTAATCTAAGCTGACCGAGCTTGCATGGGAACGCAAGAAGACCAGACCAGAGGGTTGCATCCACTGTTCCACTGGACAGCCAGCTATGTGCACATCAATGATCTTCGAGTGCATGCACTGGATGCATTGGCATGAGAGGTCCTTTCCAGTGTATCAGTATCAGTGTGGGCTCATCACCATCCTCCCTTGTACTTGCAATGCACATGCGCTATCCTGTGGTACCCTTGCCTTTGCTCCACAAAGGGGGAGACGATCCTGATTTCCTGATCCGCCCAGAACCCAGATCGCTCGCGCATGATCTTCGGAAAATAAATAGTCGTGGAAAGTTCCAACAAAAATTATGCTATGTTCGCGTGAATTCCTATGTATATTTGGTATCTCGTCGTGTATGGACATAAACAAATACAAATAAATCCTAATGAAAAGAAAAAAAAATTGTAATTTTTATCACTGAAATTAAAATTGTATATTTTATCACTGAAATTTGAAACAAATCATCTACTCCCTCCGTCCAGAAATAACTGACTTTAGTTTGTCTAGGTTCAAATGTACGTAGACGCATTTTACTAGACGCATTTTAGTGTATAAATACATTCGAATCTAGACAAACCCAAATCAGTTATTTCTGGACGGAGGAAGTAATTAACTATGGTATAAAACTGGCCCAATTAGAGCATCTCTAACCTATCCCCTTTCGGCCGTTAGAGGATTTTCTTTTCTCCTCTAACGGACATAACACTCTCTAACCGAAGCCGCAACCGGCTTGGAGGAGAAAAGTTTTAGGAATTGGCCTCCGCGGCTCCCAAATATACGAGCCGCGGGCCTCGCGTGCATAACTATTCTCCTCCACGTCGTTGCCGCTGCCTCGAAGCTCCGCCGCACCATTGTCGCCGGCATTGCCACCGCCAGCAACCGGGTCCCTCTGCCGATAGCCCGAAACACCGCCATCCTATTTCCCCCTACACCCTAGTCGCCAGTGCCAGCCGTCCCCAGAATCGCCCCCGAGAGCCGCCGCATCGAGCTCGATCCCGCCTCCGGTCGGAGCAGATAGAAAGCTCGATTCCTGCCACGGCGAGGTCGATTTTGTTCGAAACAAGCCGTCGGAGGAGATGGAGGTGGTGTAGATCGACCACGGCCGACCAGTTCGTGGCCAGAACCGAGGGTCGTGGCCATATTCTGACAAACTTTGACTGGCGATGAAGACGCCGGTTCGTCGCTATCCGATCATCGCACTGCCGCAAGGAGGGCATAACTCGGCCACGACCTTGCCGTCCGGTCATCGCGTAGCCCTTGCGGTAGTCGAGCACCCTTTTGGCTGGCTGAACTGCCCCGACCACGATCTGCACCTCCGCCGTGCATAAGGTATTCGACTGAATTTCCATAGGACTTTTTTGTTTGTTTTCCGTCTTTGTTCGCGGGCTAGCTTGACCGAGAGCACCTTCGGCTGTAAATGAAGAGGTTGAGAGAGATGATTTCTATGATTCTTCGCAATGAAGATCCTGTTGTGCCTGAGCATGATCTAAACATGATCGAGCAGTTCCTCGCAATGCACCTAAGCATCGAGAATAAGGAGGCACATAATGAGCTACAAGCAGATCTTGTTGAGCAACGACAATTAGTTGTGTTTGTTTTCATTAATTTGCTTTTGAACAATTCAATTTATTACATTCAATTCGGTTTGAAATATTGAACAATTTGATTTATTACATTTATTTGGGTTTGTAATAATGAATGATTTGATTTATTACACTTAATTCGGTCTGTAATATTCATACTTTGGTTCAAAAGTTTTGATTTGCAAAAACCAAAAATTTAGTCCTCTAAATTATTGGGGATCGATTCTGCGGCGCTAAGTTTAGAGGAGCAAATATAAGAAGTTAAGTTTAATCCGGCCTTTTAGTCCTCTAAAGAATAGGGGACGAGTTAGAGATGCTCTTAGTTTGGACCGTCCGATCAGTCCATATACTACACACATAAATGTGTACGGCGCAACCGTAAAAGCTCCCAAAAACGATGAGGTGAAATTTACTTCATGTTGTTGAACTCATGCATCGAACAGAGTACGGCGCAACTGGTTTAATTTAGAAGCCTAATGAGTGGCTTTTAGGTAAATGCTATGACTTTGACGGTGCACCCAAGAAACACTAAGCTAGCTCTAGCTACTAGCTTAGCTCTCGGCAAAGTCAAGCCGACAGTCCCCAATTGAAGCAATCTCTACCTAGTTTCTGTTCCAGATTAAGACTAGAACGCACGGTGAAAAAACATGCACGCATCCATCTTTTCACTTGTCATGTAAAATTGCATAAAACTTCCATTCCATACTTTTTTTGCGAACTATCCATTCCATTCCATTCCATACTCACACCAATATAATTAGCAACACTATTTTTCTTGCAAACAAATTGTTATTTTTCGCACAGACATTGTATTCCTTGTTTTCCTGAGTGTGTACTTTTAAATCATTAGTTAACTCTATTTGCCCTAATATTTTTTAGTTTTGCATGGACCAAGATGCTAAAGTATCCACATGCATGATGCATCCACTCAAGGCAAGGAATATATAATTCCCGTACCTTTTGTTTTAAAAAAGTCTTCATCATGATTTAAAACTCAGCAACTCTTGAACGTGCACCGTTGCACCAATTTAATCACAAACCAAAAGAATCTAAGAATAGTGTCTCTATCATGTCGATCATGTGTTGTATAGTACTACACTCGGTGCATACAGCACCCATCATTCCTTGGTGACACCAGGTAATTCAAGGTGATTAACCACACCCATTAATTGCATCCACCATTTGCGATATGCAAATACATTCTCGCTAGCCAAGGAAAAAACAAACGTTTGTAGGTTGTACACATAAAAATGGCAGAGATGTTGACACACTGAGACAACTCATACGCACGACCCTGCGTCGCCGCCTTCCCGGCGACACAGGGGTGAACCCTAGCACCACTGTGAGGGGCACCTCCCTTCTCCCACCTCTCCGCCGATGCCGTCGGCCTCGGCAGCGGTGGCAGCGGCACACTCTCACGACGGAGCTAGGTCTTGGGGCGGTGGCCCTAGTGGCGATGCGGTGGTGGCTGAGGTGGCTGTTCGAATGGCATCTGTGACTAGGCCTGGAGGTAATCTGCTCCGGTGGATGGTGTGCACGTCGTAACCACGGTTGGAGGCATGAGATTCACGAGCTCGATCAAATAAGGCGACAACCTTGATGCTCTTCTTGTGCCATAGCGTTGTTCTACCTCCTGTTGTTGTTGGTCCTGGCAGACGAGTTCCAGACTTCGCCGCGCATGATCTTCTCAGATTGCTCTTAGCTCCCCTTGATCTGTGGATCATATGGGTTCCGGTCATGCACATCCATAACATCAACCCATGTGGCTTCAAGAGGGTGTGGCGCGAATCTCCGCTTGCCGTCGACACTATGGGACATGTCTATGTCTAGATTTTCATGTTGTTGTCTGAGGCAAAGAATGTTATGACGACTACGATTGGAGTGGTAGAAAGTTTTCGTAGACCATGGTGAGATTGGGACTGGTAATGGCGGTGTGTGGTCTTTGTTATGATGAATATAGCCTAGTGTTCGATGACTTTCAGTAGCGACATTGGCAAGTGGTGGTGGCAACATTGAG
The DNA here is from genome assembly GCA_916181665.1 of Avena sativa. Classification (NCBI taxonomy): domain Eukaryota; kingdom Viridiplantae; phylum Streptophyta; class Magnoliopsida; order Poales; family Poaceae; genus Avena; species Avena sativa. The sequence goes on along the minus strand of OV702292.1, from coordinate 531,334,192 downwards.
GATTTCTTTTTTCGTGGTTCTCATCTAGTATCGAGTCTTGATTACACGATGAAAACTCAAGGTCTATCCTTCATTGCTTGTACCTGGCAATGACATTGTTGAAGACATTGTTTTGGGACCTCGGTCTTTCTCTAGGGTGAATACCTAATATTTTTGATCGGGCAACGACAGTGCTTGTACACTGCTCTCTAAGCTTGTACACTGCTCCCTTCTTAGAGGCGTGGTGTTCGGAGAACCTCTTTTGTAGTCTAGGTGTTGTCTTTGGTGGTGGTATGTGTGTTGCTACTGCGAATGTGGGGCGGCCTTTTCCCCCTCTTCTTTCTTTCTGCAGCATGTATCTTTAATTTATAGACATTTTGTTGATGACGAGACTGGGTGTAATTGATATCTTTATGATATTAATATATTCTATTTGTTGAATAAAAAAAAATCATAGAATATATGAGTAGTGCAATTCTTAAAGTAACTAATAGCCAAATTTTCACGGAGCGGATTATTAGGGCATCTCTAATCGATCCCCAAAAAACGGTTAGAGGAGCAAAAATCGGTGAGGGACGCACCTAACCGATCCCCAAAACGGATATAGGAGTAAATATTTAGGAGTCGGAGGAGTAAACTTGGCTGCGGAGGAGTAAATTTAGGAGTCGGACGCCACTTTAGAGAAAAACTCCCACCTCTTTCCCCGCTGCACCCATTCCCTCCGGCGTCGCTGCCGGTGACCACCATACCCTTCCGCCCCCACCCCGGTCCCTGCGTTGCCCTCCAGCCCACCTATCCTTCGCTCGCCGCTTCTCGTCGTTGCCAGAATCAACGAGGGGGTCGAGTTTTCGTCGGTCGCCGACCCGATTTCTTCCAAATCAGACATCACCAGGCTTGATTCGTCGCAACTTTGAGCCACCGGAGGCTAGGAAGGCGGTAGAAGGCCCGCACCGTCGCCCTCTATGTCTCCTCTTCCCCAACCGACGACCGTTCGGCTACCCTCGTCACCTCCTCTGTCCATCAGGTGTTTGGCCAAATCGTTAGGTGAGATTTTCAAGACGATTTTGTTTATTTTGGTTTGCAAATTTGACCAGCACTGTCGTGTAGATGAAGAGGTTTAGGGAGTACATCCTGGATGACTCATCGTCGTCGTCGTCGGAGGAGGATGACAACGACGTCGATATGGCCATGGCCATCATTTTGAATGATGATGTTCGGCGACCGAGGCTAGGATCACAGTTTGGCCGTGCTTACGTCAACCGGGATAGAGTCGAGGGCCAAGATCATGTGAGATTACTTCAATGACAATACCGTCTATCCGGAGAAGTACTTTCGCTGGTGATTCCGCATGCACAAGAGACTCTTTCTCACCATTGCAAGAGCGGTGGAGAAGCATGATGATTTGGTTCAAGCTTCGGAGGAGTGCATTCGGTGAGATAAGCGCAAGCTCATTGATGAAGTGTCTTGCAGTTGTTCGAGTGCTTGCATATGGGTGCTATGTGGATGCCATTGACGACTATGTCCGTATTAGCGAGGATACAATCTTGGAGGTTGTCTGGAGGTACACAATAGTTGTGATTGAGATCTTCGGAGATGAGTATTTGAGGGCACCAATGATGATGACACCGATAGGCTCTTGGGTGAGAGTGAAGAGATAGGATGGCCAGGATGCTTGGATCAATAGATTGCATGCACTGGACATGGAAAAACTATCCAGCTGGATGAAAAGGTCAGTACAAAGGCCATTGCAATGATCCAACAATCATCCTAGAGGCAGTGGCAACAGAGGATCTATGGATTTGGCATGCCTTTTTTGGATTGTCTAGGTAGGAGATGCTCCTTGTGTCAGCTATGAATTCAACAACCATGAATGCACCATGGGTTACTACCTTGCAGATGGCATCTATCCTCCATGGGACACCTTTGTGAAGATAATCCCAAAGACTCTCATCAACAATCCCAAGAAGGATCACTTTGCCAAGGGTCAAGAGTCTGCCAGGAAGGATGTCGAGTGCGCTTTCGGTGTGCTTCAGAAGAGATTTGGCATAATCAAAGGCCCTGCTGAGTATTGGAAGCTGAAGGTGCTTTGGCAAATAATGAAATGTTGCATCATCTTGCATAACATGATCATTGAAGATGAGCGCCGCATGCCCGAGAACTTCTGGTACATCTCCAATGGTGATCTTGTAGAGCCATCAGATGATGCCAACAGGATCCAAGCCTGCCTCGAAGCCTATGCACGCATTGAGAACAAGGAGGTGCACGATCAGCTGCAGCAGGATCTTGTTGAGCATCACTGGCGTCTCGATGGTGCTACCTAGTTGTGTTTGAAAACTTTCATTCATAAACATGTTATTTCATTGTATTTGAACTATGCCAAATGTTTGGCTTTCAATAGTTTGATTTCTAGACAATTTTTTTACTCCTCTAAATATATAGGTTCGGTTAGGAACCGCCAAGCATTATGGGAGTATTTTTACTCTTCTAAGTTTTAGGAGTCGGTTTACTTCCTAAAGTTTGGGGATCGGTTAGAGATGCCGTTAGAACCTAAGTATATGAACCCATAGAGAACGAACAGAAAATTCTCTGATAAAAAATCTAAAAGATAATTTTTACACAACAAAAATCTAAAACTATGTTAAACATTGTACCATGCACGTGGAGACCACAAATTGTGTTCTATGCAATGAGTCCACTGACGAGACTATGCTCCATTTATTTGTCTCCTGCGATTGCCATGATAGCTGGATGCTGGAGTATTTGAAACCACAGGAACAAAATCATATTTGACAGTGAATAGAGAGACCTTGACCTTGATGCATGTTATCAACCTTGTAAAGCTTCAATTAGTCTAATTAGGCATAGGGTTAAGCCCTCCCTAAAACAAGAGATGCAGGATTGATTAGATCTTTTGTAATTTATATCAGACATAGACTAACCTTGTAAATATTGTTACACCCCTTTATATAAATAGAAAATGATGCACTGGGGACTTCCCCCACTGTTTTTGGCCTCCAATTTTTTTAACGCCTAACGGTCTAAGTGATTAAAGTGTGGAGGCGACGTTTTGCATTGGTAGTTCTCATGTTATGCAAACCATCACTAAGGACCAGTTCACAGTTTCCGAACCATGTCGTTCGCTTATTTATAATTTGTGGTTGAATTAGCTATAAAAGTGAGAAAAATGATCAAACAAACACTCAGCATTTATTAGACAAAGTGTATTATTATAATCCACAGTGATGCCAAATACAATCTAGATTTTTTCTAAAGGAGGTCTACCTTTTTGTTAAGTACATAAACAATAGAGAACGGGGCAGTAACCTAGTGGTTGGGTCGCAGTGACGCATCCCAACGACCGGAGTTCGATCTCTGTCAGGGGCAAATTTCGGAATTCTCATGCCGTCCCGCTTCTACTATATCATATTAAAAAAGTGTCTCTTAGACACCGTTTCATTTCGTTAAGTACATAAATAGTAGATTGCTAATAAGAGCAACTAGCCAAAATTGACCACTAAGTAACTAGGCTGGTTCAATTATCACTTTGTCTATATTTACTTTTGTGAAAGAAAAAGATACCGACTACTTTTTTTTGAACGGATGAGGCCCGAAGGCCCTGGAAGCTTTATAGATAGACAAAGCGGCGGGTACAATTTGCACTGAGGCCCCTAACAAAGCAGGTAAACCAGGATAAGGCCTTAGTTTTTACAGAAAGGAACTCAGGACTAAAAGTAAAAAAGCAATCGAGTCCCTCGTTCCCTCCGTCGAGCAAAGCCGGCCGCTGCAACCGGGCACCGTCGCCGCCGCCGGGGAACAAGCCACTTGGGGCACCGCCAGTGATGGTTCCCAGCTCAGGGTCGAGGAAGATCCTCCGGAATGGCATCGAGGCCTGGAGGAAGAAGAAACGCGAGCCGCACTCGCGCCTGGAGCGGCTCCAATCGCCGTGGATAGCGTCGGCCATCTGCCGTTGCTTGGGTTCTCCAGAGACAGCTTCCAGCGTGCAAGGTTGCACGACCATGGTCCAGTAGGGATTAGTAGCACCCGCAACCGAACTCCTCCTCACTCCCTGTCTACCACCATGGCCACAAGGGAGAAGAAAGGAGAGACTGCAGGCGACCACCCACCCCTGCAAACCCATCCTATGCTTGGACTGCGAGGAGAACGTCGCGCGCCTCAGCTCCTCCTCCTCGCCACCACGGCCGGCCAGGAAGAGCAAACACGCACAACTAGCTCCGCCACATCGACCACCCTCCTCGCCGCCACGACCGGCCAGGGTCGTCAAATCGCCGAGCTTCTCCCCACCCTCCAGCAGTCAACAACCTCTATTTTATTAATGGAGACATCGTTCTCCACCTTCTCGACGAGCTCCAGCCAGAGGAGCGCGGCCAAGAGTGCGAAGAACCCTAGAACTCGGGCGCGGCTACGACGGCACCGAGAAAAGCTCCAAGACACCCCAACAGGGGACACCTCTACTCTACTACTAGGCCTACCTAGACTACTGCCGCTGGCACCGCCCCTCCACCATCTCTCACCGGCAACGCCGGCGAGAGAGGCGTCGGTTTGGCCCGGGGCCCTTCGAGAGCTTTCCTGGAGCTGTAGCAGGGAGGAGGAGAGGAGCTGGGGGATGAGTTCCCACCGATGCTTCCGTCGGCTTTTTTGAAATAGGGAATCGACTCCGCTCCAAGATACCGACTACTATACCTGGGCGTGGGCAGCCCGGCCCGAAAAAGCCCGCCAGCCGGGCCTGGGCTTCAGATTTGTGGCCGAATGTTGCGCGGGCCGGGCTCGGGCCAAAGGAAAGTGCAAAATAGGCAAAGGCCCGGCCCGAGGCCCGACAGAAAACATGCACCACGGGCTGGGCTTGGGCTTGATTTTCAGGCCCGACAGCTGGGCCGGGCCGGGCCTGGGATTTCCACGGGCGGGCTTGGTCAGGCCCGGCCCGGAAAATGCCCAGGTATACCGACTACTGATTGCACATTTGATCATCAAGTGATGCTATGCGGAACCACATTATTGGCAGTACCCCTTAGGGAGTTTTGAGTAAAAAGCAAAATATTATTGAGATGAGAAAACAGAAAACAACACCAAATTAGCTGTGTGGTACAGTGGTGGTCCATTGGCAGTGGAATGGAAGATGCCTTTTCCTAAAAAAACAAAAATAATGAGAAGGTAAACAACAACCATCAACTACGTGTGGCCAAATCAGCATAAAAAGAAGACAAAGGAAGACGGCGAGAACAATGTACACTTGAAATCTGCTTGCAGTAGCCAGGGTGCTTGTTTAATTACTCCATCACCATTGATAAATTTATAGGGCCATCACCTTCCTAGCTCTCATGCCATTGTCCACTATTACAGTACTATTCATGCTTATTAGTTATTATTCTCCGTCATAAAACAGATGTCATGAATTTGTCTAGATTCGTATGTACCTAGACATGTTTTAGTGTGATACATTCTTGTTTAATTACTTCGTTATTAGTAGATTTATAGTGCTATTACCTCCTAACTCTCATGCCTTTCTCCACTACTATAGTACTACTCATGCTTATTATAAAATAATGATGCTCTTAAGTATGATTAGGACAGGTGGTTTGGTACACAATCTCTCTCCCACCACTGACCACACAGGCTGTAAATAACTCCCCAGTTACCTGGAAGAAACATGGCATCTGGTCATCATGAAGTCCATGTAATACAAACTATAGCTAAAACGGCCACAATTTTCCACTCCTCGACAGGAACATGCATGCTCGACAACTGTCTACGGAAATAAAATAAAATCTTACTATTGTATAAGAACCAAAACACAAACTACTCTTATATAGAAGTTAAGTACTCTATAATACATCTATATACATATGTTGACAAAGGTATGTCTACCCCTAAATCGACATAGAAAAAACACTTATATCTTGATGGTGCTAGCCGTTTGACTTTATATTGATTCATCTTTAACCTTTCTTTTTGCAAAAAAAAAACAGCTTTAACCTTGAGGGGACTGTCAGGGTAAATACATAAGAATTTCCTAGATGACTTGGGCTAAACCCTTTTTGAAAATTTAGACTTACAAGCTAGACAATCTCTTAATTAGCTTGAGAAACTATTTGGATTAGGCGTCTAAGAATTACGCTCCTAAAGTAAATATTGTGCTTGTTATACAATTCTTTTTAGCATCAATGGCATTTTCTCTATATAAGCCTTTCTTTAGTGCAGATTTTAATGGCGTTGAAACATTGAATCAATCCTCTGAATTCACATAAATGGTCTATGTGTTATGCTAAGCTTTTCCTGGGGCCAAGAAGGCTCTTGATTAGATTAGACATTTCGGAAAACAATAATCCTGTTTACAGGAAAATTAATGACCAGTTGAGATATCAGGACATGGTACACATGAATGAATAAATGAAATGTGGTAGTACGATCATTATTAAGCTGCATCTACCGTCCTCTCCTCCGCTTTGAAGGATTTACACTTGGTAGAAAAAGACTACCGTTCCTTTATTCTCAATTTAGTGAAAATAAACGGAGAAAAGAATTAACCGGAACAGTAATAAACACAAGTAGATCCACTGTATCAAAGTAATTTCAGACTACCGCTGCAGAAGAGAAATGTTCCTCAAATGTTCTTTGACTGCTGCTGCTTCTGCAGCACAGCTAACATATCTGTCCTTGACTTCTCCACTGAGAACCAGTAAAAAAGTAATTAAAAAAGTAACAAAGTGGGTACTACTAGATGACATGTGTGCCAGAAGAGCACACTGTTCCTGACATCCTGTTGTACCAAAATAAACAAATTGTTCCTCCCAAAAACATGTTACCAGTACTAATGTGAACTGATGTGCCCTAATCTTTGTCCTTACCTTTAATTTGCTATAAATATTTATACTAAGTAAACAATTAATATGCCCATCACTGCCCCACTTTCCTCCAGTCCTCCTCCCCCACACCACCCCTCTGGTCCTCCATGATTGCATTCACTCCTGCCCAGGAGAGCTCCAAGAAACACTCTCTCCTCTGCTACTACACACTCCCCCTCTCTCCTCGGCTGTCCGGCCTTCTTCATGTGTAGGATGATGATGACGATGGCCTAGGGGGTGGGATGGGGAGCAGCAACAGCAGCAGCTGGATCTCTGCCCTGGCTTTGCGCTCGCGGCTGCTGCGCTGAAGATCCACCGTTCCAAGATCCTCTCCCTGCTCAAGGTAACTCTCGCTTGATTTGGGCGCTGCGTGCGTGATTGTAGGCGGCAATGGCGTCGTGAACGTGGAGATTGTGCAGGAAACGACTGCATTTGCTCGTTGGTTTCGTGCGTTGTTCTTGCTACTATTGTTAGCCGCCGCTCTGCTGCCTGCCGTTTCCGTTTCTTGGCCAGGCCATTTCGCTTCCCGTGTCCCTCGTGTTCCTGCCTTCTAAAAAGATCTTTCTCCCCCCCGCCCCCAAGATAATCTCTCCCCAGAACATACAAGAGGGGACTGCCCCTCTTTTCCTGCCCAGAACAAAACTGTGGGTTTGCGTCACTGGGGTTGTTGCCTCAGGACGCAATGCGTTTTTCTATCCCGGTGGCCGTCTTCTTCAGGGGGGGTGTGATGTGACGCGGGGATCTTGCTTTCCTCCTGCCCCTTCGGGAAACGCGGCGATTTCCTCCTCTGTTCTTGGTAATTCCCTGGACCCCATCCTGCGCAGTTTTGGAAATTTCTTCCGTCTTCTTTCCCCTGATGATGGCCGCAGCAAATGGCGCTCTGCTGATTTGGTATTGATTCCGGGCTCTGTTCGTCCCAGAGATTCGCCCCTTTTTCACGCCGCCGTTCGAGTTGGCCGTGATTTTCCCCTCTTGGCGGCGGCGTGGGTTTCTTGCTGCATTTCTCCCTTTTCTGTTGGTGAGTTGGTGCTTGTATTTGTGTCGGCTGGGTTCTCTCGTCACCCCCCTGCCCTGCCCTCCGCTTCCTCCTTTCCTCTGCCATTCTTGCATTTCTACCTCCAACTCAAAGGATTTTTTCCCCTTCGCTTTTCGTTCGTGGGATTCTAGCCATTCTTGAGGTCGTCAAGCTTATGATTTCTTCCTCAAGTCTTTCTTCTGTAGCGGTATTCCGTGACCCCTTTCCTTTTCCTAATCTCCTTCTTCTTCGGCATTGATTTTGACGAGGTAGTAGAAACGCCATGGGATGCTTAAATTCGTGTCCAGTCTCCACTGAATTTGCGGCCTTCCGTTGCAATCTCGGTGAAATCTTCTGCAGATTTCGGTTGTTGCGGGATGGCCTCCGATTTTCCACCGCCTCCTCCCAAAGTAAAGAATTGATAATCGTATTAATGACCCTTCCCCTATAGTTACGTAAAGGTAACAACTTAACCGTTTCAGAAACCTAAGCCCTTTCACAATGGGTGTTTCTTAGCACCGTATCATATGCATTTTGCTTATGTGGCATGTCACTTAATGAAGAGAGAGATGGTTCTTGTATCTTAGCTAAGATACACCATTTGCACGCTATCATAGGCAAAAAAGATGGCCAGTCCAATCACACACATGCATGAGCATAAAATCATTAAATACATCATCCCTAAGAAACACCATCTAAGATACACCCATTGTCATAGTTGTTTCTTAAGTTTGCTTAGCACCTATGAAAACGTGCTAAGATACACCCCATTGGAAAAGGCCTAATTATTAGGAAATTACTTAATGCGTTACCTAATCTTAATTTTTGACCGTTGTGTGCGCGACTGCTGGCCTCGGTTTATTTTTGAGATGCCTCTATATATAGGACTACTACTACACTCGCCCTCACCCTCTCCACTGCGACTCTCGTCTCTAGACTAGACTAGAATCTTTCTTGGTTTCGTATAGGGTAACCTGATGATCCATCTCTTTTTTTGTTTCGTTTTGATGATTATTATATTTCTACCGATTTGTGGGGAAATTTCTGCATCAGATGCTAATTTTGATTGTTTTCTGATGATGTGCTGCAGGTAGTTCGCCTGCCTGCAATAGATCTTCATGTAGGCCGGTTTCTTTATTGAATTTCGCAGCAGGTTCTCTTTAAGAACCCAAGGAGTGCTACTCTGTTCTGTTTTCACTGTCGGCTTTGATGGCGAGGAGGATGTCCCCGAACAATCCCATGCACAAGTACTCGTGGTGGTGGGATAGTCATATCTGTCCCAAGAACTCAAAATGGCTCCAAGAGAACCTCTCAGGTAAGATATGTGTTGGGTCATTATAGAGGTTTTATTAAGATCTTCATATTCATTTTGGGAAAGCATCCGCCCAACGAAATATAGTTGGCATTAATATTAGCATTAGTCCTCTATCCATTCATGTTGGAAACAATTGTGTTGTGAAATCTTGAACAACACCCTCTCTCTGTCTTTCGCATTGGTTGGCGTAACTGTTTTAAACCCAAGCATTTTCTTGCGCTTCCATGTTAGCATTAGTTGCAATTATCTTAGCAGTGTGTTGAGGATGTAAATGTGCGGAATGCTTTGATGATAAAAGTACAATTTTAGTTGAAAGCTCTGCCATGCATTATATTGGGTACGGAAATGGCCCATCTCCTCATGTCGCTTGTTGAAAGTCAGCAAATTTATTGAGAGAATAGCCAGTTCAATGCTTCTGGACAACCTTGTAAGGAGTCGCATGTTGCTGTGTCGGATTAGGTTTTTTAGGCAGGTACATTGTAGATTATTGAGTGGAATGAGCACAAGTTAAATTGATGTACCATCAAACTGGATTAATATGGTGCCTAGCCGCCTACGGTAATTATGAATTTCTGCTAGGTGACATCATTTTTTGACATTTGAGATTCACTATATTGGTATTCTGGAATTGGTTATTGATGAACCCTTAAGACAATCACTGGATGCTAGGTCGAACATATGATCCTACTAGCTGCATTCTTTTACCTGATGTTTCACCATCTGACACTTCTCTCACATGGGACACAGTCTAGCATGTCCTTATGTTGGCACCACATCACTGCCATACCTTTCACTAGTAATTTGATGTAAAAAAAATAGTAAAAAACTTACGTAAAAGTGAACATTGATACTAGTTTATTATTTTATCACTCTATAAATTAGCTTGAAGAAACACACTATTTTTAGTTTTTCCTGTATACTTGGGATCTATTTAAGTACTTCCTTAAACAAGGACTAAGTTGCCTTCACAGTGTTGCTTGCCATGTTGACATGAGATCACAAAATGTTTCTGCAATTCTTGTCAATTTGTGTACATCTTTGGGAACATTCTGAAATATGGGGCAGGAAACCAGCAACATACCAAAGTTTCTGATGATTGAAATATATCATGGTCGTTAGTTTCTCCGTGTGCTACGCACACTATTGCTCCTTGCTGAACCAGTGTTGATTAATGTGTGTTTACACAGATACGGATAGGAAAATCAAAGTTATGATCAAGATCATTGATGAGGACGCTGACTCGTTTGCAAGAAGAGCAGAGATGTACTACAAAAGGCGCCCGGAGCTGATGTCCTTGCTTGAGGAGCTGTACCGTGCTTACCGAGCTCTAGCTGAAAGATATGATCATGCAGCTGGGGAGCTCCGACAGGCTCATAAAAAAATGGCGGAAGTATTTCCCGATGAATATCTATTAGATTTGGATGATGATCTTCCATCTGAAACTGCATCTTCTGAAACTGACTCTGACAATCGTGGTGATATGACACCATTTTTCCGCTCTTTCATCGGTTCTGGTGATTCGAAGAAACGTAGCAAAGGTATGCTGTACAAAATTACTTTCTCTATGAGTACAATATCCTAATGTAATTCAGATGAAACTAAAACACTCGTATTGCAGATGACCAGGACCACGAGAAGCTACAGAAAGAAGTTTCAAGCTTGTCACAGGAAAATCAAGATCTTAAGAAGAAGATTTCATCATTGTTAGAAAAGAGTGAAAGCGCTGAATCGGAAGTTCTTTGCCTCAAGAAGGCCCTTGCTCAACAAGAATCAGAGAGGGAAGCTACGGTTTCAGACCACGAGAAGCTACAGAAAGAAATTTCAAGCTTCTCACAGGAAAATCAAGATCTTAAGAAGAAGATTTTGTCCGTGTTAGAAAAGAGTGAAAGCGCTGAATCGGAAGTTCTTTGCCTCAAGAAGGCCCTTGCGCAACAAGAATCGGAGTGGGAAGCTGCGGTTTCACAGTGCCACCAATCCAGTGACAGGTTACACAACCTCAAGTCTGAAATATCACATACCCAGGATGAATTCAAGAGGCTGAAGGAGGAGATGCAAAATGGGGTGCAGAATTTGAGCACTGCAGAGGAACAGTGCCTTCTGCTTGAGAGGACTAACCAGGATTTGCATTTGGAGCTAGATAAACTGAAGTGTGCTTCGAAAGAGAAGCACGAAGAGCTTAATGAGAAACACATTGAGTTGGAAAAACTTAGCATCTTTATACAAGAAGAGCAACTCAAAAGCATGCAGGCAGAAATGGCACGTCTGTCTTTAGAGAAGCAATTGGCACAAGTACAGGAGAAGCTAAGACTTTTGTCTCATGAAAAGCATGGTGAAACAAGTAAGTTTAAGGACATCGAAGCAAGCAAACTTATGCTTCATAAAGAACTGGAGAGGATTCGAGAAGAGAACCGCAAGCTGGATGAGCAAAGCCACTCCTCTACATCTGTGATAATTCGTTTGCAGGATGAGATAATTTCCTTGAAGAATGCACAGCGGCGACTTGAGGAAGAGGTGTCTCGGTATGTGGAGGAAAAGAAGGTACTTCAGCATGAAATTTCACACATAAAGAATGATAGGGGTGATGTCGAGAGGAAGCACTTTTCGATCAAGGAACAAATACAAGTGGTTAATTTCAATGTGGAATCACTACAAGCACTGGCTCAAGAGATGAGGGATGGAAATGTTGAGCTAAAAGAGACAATCAAAAACCATGATGGTGTGAAAGCACTGTATGTTGAGAATCTGATGCAGCTGGAAAGAACATTGGAGAAAAATGCTCATCTGGAGAGATCTTTATCAGCTTCTACTACTGAGGTTGCAGGACTGAGAGAGAACAAGCTTGCACTGGAAGAGTCTTGCAAGCACCTCAGCTCCAAGGTTAGTGGCCACCAGTCTGAGCGTGCCATGTTCATTGCGCGGATTGAGGGTATCTCTCATACCATGGAGAAGCTGTCAGAGAAGAATGTTTTCTTGGAAAGTTTATTATCTGAAAACAATGCTGAAGTTGAGAGCCATAGAAGGAAGCTGAAAGACTTGGAAGAGTCTGCACAGGCACTCCGTAATCAGAATTCTCTACTTCGATCCGACAAGAGAACTCTTGTGCATGAGGTACGACGGCTGAAATATTTATTACTATGTTAATTCATTGTGGTTTAAAATGATGTAATTTGACCTGTATTCTTTAACGTTGTCTCAGGTGGATAGCATCAATGGTGCTCTACTTGATCTGGAAACCCAGTATGCGGAGTTAGAAGGACGGCACTTGGATCTCCAGCAGGAGAAAAACAAGGTTTGTAATGAAGTAGTCAAGCTACAGGAACTGTTAAGGCTAGAGAGAGAGAAGAGCAAAGAACTCAACCACTCAGACAAGACTCAGTTCAGTGCTATACAGAAGCAGATAGCCCTACTGCTAGAAGATGGACGGCGCAAGGAAAACCAGCTTCAAGAGGAAGAGCACAAGATCATTGAATCTCAGATCGAGACTTTCGTCTTGCAGAGGTGCTTAGGTGACATGGCAGAAGCAAATTCTGCCGTCTCAGGGCAACTGCAGAAGCAACATGAGTCACAGAAGGTTCTTCAAGAGAAACTGACCTGTTTGTCAGGAAACAACCAGAAGCTTACTGAAGGGATTGGTTCTGTGATGGAAGTACTACAGTTTGATGAGAAATATGGATCCTTGGATCTGATGAAGCTTGACGTAGTTGTGCAGCTCATCTTGCATGAGATCAAGTGCTTGCTGAATACTATTTCTGATGCCCAGGATGTGAAGCAGAACCAGATCCTTGAGAAGTCGCTTGTTGTCACACTTCTGGAGCACTTTGGACGAGAGGTGGCGGATCTGAGGTCAGAAAGGAGTGTTCTGAGGCAAGAGTGGCAGGCGAAGAGCGAGGAGCTGCTACAACTGCAGGGTGAAAGGCATGACCTCCTAAAGACCAGCTGCGAGTTACGGAAGGATATGGAGGCCCGTAACCGCAAAGTGGATGAGATGAAAGCTGAGTCAAAGTTCTTGGTTCGACAGCTCTCAGAGCTGCAAGAGTCACGGCAGTCATTGCAAGCTGAGATTATTAAGTTGATAGAAGAGAACTCCTCACTATCAGGCAAACTTTATAACTCAAGGGAGAACGAGAAGTCGTTTGAAGACGATTTCGGTACTCTAATTGGTGAAGCTGTCAGGACAGATATTCTTAGTGTTGTTTTCAGAAGCCTTCACGATGAGAGGACATCAGAATTGCAATCTTTGCACGATGATTTTGGGTCTCTCCATGCGGCAGGCAATGAGCTCTATCAAGAAATCAGACTGATGAACAAGAAGCTTGGCGATCTACAACTTGAGAATAACTACCTTGAGAAGGAGCTCAGTAGAACTATAAGCATCTGTGATGGCTCTAGTCCAGAGACTGGTTCTGCAAGAAGACGTACTATGAGAAGAGATACCAAGCTATTGAAATCTGGCAGGAAGAGCCAACAGGAGAGTGCGGTGAACATGGAACAGCGCAAAGAAGTTGATAATGCTGGTCTTGAAAAGTCAAATGAAATGTTAAAGGAGGAGCTTCACAAACTGCAGAGTGAAATGCAACTGCTTAGGAACAACGAACAGCCAGTGATTGACGTCAGGTCTTGCGATGCAGAGATCTCGAAATTGCTGGCCAACATGCAGATTGCCACTGCCAATGCAGCTCTCTTCAAGGAGAAGGTCCTTGAGCTCATTGTAACATGCGAGAGCTGTGAGATAAGTGATATAGTACAGAAGGAGGTGTTGAAGGAGGAGATCAGTCGGAGAAATTCATATGTGGATGCGCTGAAGGACAAGCTAAGTGCTGTTGAGATTGAGAACAGAAGGCTGAAGGTTGACCTTAATGGCGACTTCACAGTGCTAGGCGCATTGCAAACTGAAGTCGACGCCTTGGAGAGACAAACACTGTCACTCGCCAAGGATTGTGTACCGTCGAGCAAACCCAGGAAGGAGGTATATATAAACTATGCATTATCTGTTCAATACACTATTTGCCTCTTCTCTGTATGTGTTCATGTTGAATTGTGATGAAAGTTTATTTAAGTTGAAGAAAGAATGCCAATGTTTTTATATATCTGCTACTTGAAGGATCCATAAAATCAGCTGAAAAAGGATCCATAATATACTGGAGAAATCTGATATTTTTGCTGCATATAGTGTGTTTATTATTATTCACCGTGCGTGTGTGATTTGTAATGCTCGCATGTGGCTAATTTCATTTGCTGCTTTTGCTAGGAATTTCTGTTGTCACCTCAGCTCTCAAAGATTGCTGTGAGACCAAACGATGACCAAAACTCAGCTAAGCTGGTGAAAGACATGGAGCTGCAGAAATTGCATGGAACAATCAAAGCACTCCAGAAGGTGGTTACAGACACCGGGGTTGTTCTCGAGCAAGAAAGGCTTGATTTCAGCAGCAACCTCCAGGACGCCAGGAAGCAGATTGAAATGCTCAAGCTCAAGGACGTCTTGGACAGCGACGCGGGCGACGTGAACTACGAGCGGATGCTGAAGGACATACAGCTTGACCTTGTCCAGACTCCCAGCCGTCGAGCCATCGCTTCACACCGCCTCAAGAAGATCACAGCACAGCCTGATGAGAAGATGCTTGCACTGTGGAGCGTGGTCAGGACGAACAGCAGCAGCAGCGGCAGGCACGATGATCTGCGACCGCCACAGAGCGAGGCGTCATCCGAGAAGGACAAGGGTAAACGGTCCTCCTCCGAGCTGATGCTCATGAAGGATCTCGGTGTCGACAAGCAGGAGGTGCCAAGGTCCGTCGCCACGGAACCGCACCGCGAGTGGAAGAAGAAGGTCATCGAGAGGCTGTCCTCGGACGCGCAGAGGCTCAGGGACCTGCAGTCCATCCTCCAGGAGCTGAGAGCCAGCGTGGAGGCGTCGGGGGAGAGCGAGCTGGAGAGCGTGAGGGCGCAGATGGTCGAGTCCGAGGAGGCCATCACGCAGCTGATCGACACCAACAGCAAGCTGCTGACGAAGGCCGAGGAGTTCACCTCCACGGACGGGCTCGACGGCGGGAGCGTGGACCTGCGGAGCAGGAGCCAGCGCAAGATCCTGGAGCGGGTGCGGAAGATGTCCGAGAAGGTTGGGCGGCTGGAGATAGAGATGCAGAAGTTCCAGCAGGTCCTGCTGAAGCACGAGGAGGAGCGTGCCAGCCGGCGCGCCTCCAAGACGACGGTGCAGCGGCGGTCCAGGGTGCAGCTGGTGGAGTACCTCTACGGGAAGCGGCGCGGCGACGCCCCCCGCCGGACCAAGCGCGGGCCCTCCTGCTGCATGAGGGCCAAGGCCATGGACGACTGACTTGTTCCAGTGCTAGAAAAGGCTTACTGTCAACTTCTTTTACCTAGTTTTGTTTAATCTTCAGAAGAAAATGTACTAGCATACTTTGCTCTTGTTTTATTTTATGCTGCTCTAGGTAAATAATTGTGTGAACTTCGGTCCTTAGTTTCTTCCTTTCTCAAGTAAGGATGTAAATGGTAGTCGTGGTAAAATCATGGTAAACTGTTAATTTCGTCGTAAAATTTTCGGCTCATCTGAAATTCCGACTCTGCTCTTCATTTTGGCTGATCCGGTTTCTTCGGTTTCTGTGAGGTGACAGTGTTTGCTGGCTGCAGCTATAATATTTTAAATGTATTGCGTATCTGCCTGTGAATTTTGGTTTATGATCCAGGCACGGTCCAAACGTCTGGAACAGAGCGTTACTGTATCTATTGGTGCAGAACTGCAGATGCAAGGAACATGTATTCAGAAAGATATATGAACATGTATTCGATATATGTATTTCACCAGGATTCTAAAAAGGGGAAAGTGTCTTTGGCTACCGAGTTCTAGTGTTCAAAAACAAATCATATTTTCAAATTTAAAAAAATCTGAAAATAAATTCTAGGCATAGTCAATGTTGTATCCTACAAGTATGCAAAACCCTAACCCAATTTTTTTATATTGTGAGCGACACAAGAATGACAAATCTGATAAAATTTGGATATTTGAAACTATGTATACCCAGATCCACACTTTTGCCATTTTTTGCAACTTATAAAACAAAATATTTTAAAAAGATGTTTTCATCGTTTGTGGGATACATCATTGGCTACATCCTCATATTTTTCAGTATTTTTTGTGAAAATCAAAAATAGGATTTTTTTTATTTTCTGAAAAAAAGGATCACCGGCCCGTGTGCATCAAATCTCCACTTTCTAAAAAAAAGAATAACATAGAGTTGCAATGTCATACATGATCTAATCCTACATGATTTCATATGCGCAAAAATACAAACTAGTATTTCCAAAATTGCTTCATGGTACCCTGACTTTATATCCTACCTTCATGAAACAATGCATAATTGACACTTTTTAAAAGCTACTCCATTAGTAAGTGTACAAATCTTGAGTTATTAAAATATTTAAGTGCATGCTTCTAGAAACCAAAATGCACCCTTAAACATTGCACACCTTAAATTTTTGTGTGATGAAATACATTGTAGAATCTGTAGTTTTATGACCAAAGAAATTACTTACACGTAGATCACGGTTACACGTGTACATGCTCAAGAAGGCACGTGCTCTTCTTGCCCGAGAGAAAGCTGAGAACTAAAATAGAAAGATAAAAAAAAAGGAGCGTGAAGAGGAGGAGCTCGCGACCCCAAAACCCTAACCCCTGTCACCCTCGGCGGCGGCGGCGGCTGCGATGGCGGACGGCGGAGGCCGAGCAGCGGCGCTGAAGGACCAAGGGAACGAGCAGTTCAAGTCGGGGAGCTACCTCAAGGCCGCCGCGCTCTACACGCAGGCTATCAAGCTCGACCCCGACAACGCCGCCCTCTACAGGTATCTCCTCCTCCCCCTCCCACTCTCATCCTCTCCGCTCGTCTTTGTGCGCGAAATATCTGTGCTTTGACCGTTCTCTTAGGGTTGAGAACGATGCTGTGAAATGGTGTCCCTTTTGTTTCCTCTGACAAGATCAAATGCGTGGCTCTGTAATAGCGAGTAGTACTTGTCAGCGGTGTCTTGATTGATTAGGCTCAAAATTTGGATTCTAGGCAAGCAGTGCGGTGTGGCGAGCACCGAGTAGCTAAGCCTGATGCAGTATCTTTTCGGATGTCATTGGAAATTAGGCTTGTGTGGGTGATATAGCACATTGATGACTGATGCATAATGTTTCCTGAGATTTTGCATCTGGTGGGTTTAGCATACGCATAACAAGGTGGAAGCTTCCAAAGCCCTTTACCGATGCCAAGACAGTGAAAATCCCCTTACTGCTATTGGCACAGGAGGATTTAGTTTTAAACCCTCTATTCCTAGTACTGTCTGTTCCAAAAAAAATAAAGGAAGCGCCTCAAAATGTTCTGAATAATCATGAAAAAGGATCCTTTACTTCATATGCTGGGTCATGATTAGGGTAAATCTTGGCTGGTGTTGGTTGTGGTGGAGTCAATGTTGTTGATTCGATCATAAACCCAGTAACCCATACTTTGACCTGCTATTGTAATATGAGGCACATGTTGAGAATGAACATGGAGGAAAATTAAACATCCCAACTAACTGATTTACATAATTAGGGTTTAGTACCTCAGCCGTCAGGTGAGAGACTGAATCTTTAACTCGAAACATCGGGGGTGAGAAACAAAACTGCAGTGAGGGAGGAGGAAGAGGATCTATTATCACATATAGATTAAGGAAAACACCAGTTGTGTGAAGTGTCCCAACAAAAAATTGGTAAATGCTGCTTAAGAAAGTAAATTGGAATTTATGATAGACACGTGGCTTGTTTGCTAGTAGTAAAATGTAAAGGATGATTTTTTCCCTTAAAGCTCAAAAGGTTTGCCAATGGCAACTTAAGAGTATCTATCGTATAATTCATTGTTATGTAGTTATGTTGTATCTGTAAGCTGTTGAAAAATTCTGATAACCCTTTTTACTGAAATCCCTGCCAGCAACCGAGCTGCTGCATTTCTGCAGCTGGTTAAGCTTAATAAGGCTCTTGCTGATGCTGACACGACAATAAAGCTAAAGCCACAGTGGGAGAAGGTATATAAATGTCAAGTTACACTCTGCTGTCATTTACTCTGCCTCTATCAGATTTCACAGCCTATCTTCTTTGATAATATAGGGTTATTTCAGGAAAGGATGTGTGTTGGAGGCCATGGAGCAGTACGAGGAGGTTAGAGTAAAAATAAAATGCCTTGTTAGCTTTGATAATTGTGGAGAAATTCTACCTGCCCTTTTTTAATATTCTGTTGCTTAAGTAAAGTGTAAGCTTTGACCAAGTGTCCATGCTTACTATGTTTGAGCAAGTTGAGAAACAATCCGGCTCTTAGTTCCATAGATTTAGCAGTAAATATCTGAAGATGTAGATCAGATGACTACTCCGTTGATGTTCACTGTATCGAAAGTGATATATGACGGAAGAAACAATGTCTGTGAGTCCGTCAGGAATTTATTTTGTGTTTGAACCATACAATGACCTTCCATCTTCGATGCTACTTTCATCCATCCACATTTAGTGCTTGTATTTTGTGGCTAAATTGTTTAAATTATGAATCAAGTTCTCCTTCATCTGACTGAGCTCTCCATATATCTGCCCAAATCCTGTGTTGTTTATATTGAGATGTACCATTTTTTTTATTGTATGTCCATAAAACCAAGATCATGTCTGATGTACTTTTATTACGTTCTGATGCAGGCAACATCTGCTTTTCAATTAGCTTTGCAGCACAACCCACAAAATACAGAAGTGGCAAGAAAAATCAAGAGGCTTACTCAGTTAGCAAGGGAACAGAAACGATCCATTGATGTGGACAACATGCGTTCCAATATTGACGTTGGGAGGAACTTGGGATCACTGAAAACCGAGCTGGTGAGTTTTATGATTACAGCCTCATGTGGTATAACGAACTTTGGGGATACAGAGCTGTTATGTTGCATCACACTTCATCCAGAATGCCACTGATACTTGTATAAAAGTGTGGAAAGATGAGCTAATAAGTTGTATCAGTAAGGCATCCCATGAAGAATCTTGTTTTTTTTTTAATTTCAAATTCATATGTTTACACTTTTTACCTTGCCAGTTCATATGCACTTGCTTAATCAGGTAATTTTCTTAAAATGCAAATGTGTATACAGATGTACCCTGTAGACTACATCTGAGTGCAAAAGTCTTTCGTCATTTGAGTTCGACTGTTGACAAAATACACGGTTTTTTTTTTGGTAGACAGAGTTTGTTTCATCATGTATGTCTCATCATGTATGTCTCATCATATATACATTTTAATTTCAGGCTACAAAGTATGGAGATGCAGAATTGGCACAAAATATCTCATTTGTTATCAATGTGATCGAATCAGCAGTGAAGGTTTGGCATGACACTGGAAAAGTGGATGCAAGGGTCAATTTTCTTCTTGATGATCAGAAGACTGATACTGAAAAATATGCCCCAGTGGTTAACATTGAGAAGGTATTATGCTTCTTGTGCTTAAGAACACTCCGTAATCCTGCTTCGCATAAACTTTTAGTGTGCGTAGACAATGCAGAAATCTTGAGGTTATAGAGTACTAAGGCTCAGCTTTATTTTTATATTTCTATTTGTTGATTTTTTTTGTTGTTACAACTTGTATTGTGAATTTCTGACTTATCAACACTCATATGATTTCCCTTTTTTGTAGGCCTTTGAGTCACCCGACACCCATGGCAGTTGCATTCCATATTTGCGGCAGTATACTGAGGAATCTTATTCAAAGGCTGCTTGTATGGTAGCACCTAAGAGCATCATCTCCTATCCACAGGTTCAGTTCACCTCTTTTATGTGTTGTTGTGATCTGCGTTTTCCAGAGTTTGTTGTTGCACCTTTGTACTGATAGAGTTCTTGTCTGGACAAAAAACATGGCCTGTCCAATACAGGTCTGGAAAGGGCAAGGATCAAGAAAATGGAAGCTTGACCAGAGCGATGGGTTCTTTGTACAATTTGAATCACCAATTTTACGGAAAATATGGTTTGTTCCCTCCAGCACATCAGAAAAGGGGCGAACATTGTGCAGGTAATTCTCCCTTCCGACATGAGACCTCTGTATGTACATTTACCTTAGACTTGCCAATTTGTAAGTTCTCTCGAGTTAAAATCCAAATAGGTGTCTATTGTAGCTTGCTGTTATAACCTATTTTTGGCCTTTATTAACATTACTTGTGCTAAAGTTTCGCTGATCCTTTAAGATTCATCTTAAGTTTAGATTAGCCAGTTCTGGCCATTCACAACATTTTGTAAGTCAACACACGCCAATCAAATAATCAACTAGTCGTTGTTACGTGCGCCACTGCATTATTAATTTTGTTGACAAGTTTCAAAGTTCAAGCAACGGAACAATCCACTGTGTGGACCTAATGGCACTCACGTCACGTGGATATTCTTTTAGAGTTCCTTCCGCCGGCATCTACCATTAATACCAGAAAGGGAACTACTAGCCTTCCCTTTAAGCTGCCTGCCATGTATCCCGCTATGCTGAACTCTACAGTGTGTTTGTTATGTGTATACCTGTTGCTGGCGCTATCCTGTGATCCTCAATGCCTTTTTGCGACCTTATTAGATGCATCTGTTGCACCGCTAAGTACTTTACACCCTTGACTCATGCCTTTGGGAGTTGCTTTTGTAACCTGTTGGATAACCATCACTCCTCGCTGCTCTTTATGGTAATCACAAGCTTTTAATGGTGTACCGCGTCTCATTTTAACACTTTTTGCACGCAGGACCCCTGAGCCCTTGGACATCTCTATCCACGAGATCCTTCCTCGTATATTCAAAGAGACTGGAGCCGCGTGAGCGGAAAAAAAGTGTCCAGTCTATGTCTCAGTGAATGTACCCTTGATCACAGCATGCTCCGGTGGTTTACGGTTGGGAAGGGGGCAGGTATTTTCTCACAGGAAGAACCAGATGCCATATTTTGTGAAAACCGAAGATCCTGTTTCGGTGTCTGTAGTACGTACATCCAGGCACACTCCAGTTTTGCTGCTCGCGGTGTGGTGTGGTTTGTACCGTATGTGGTTTTTTTTGTTTTTTGCTGAGTGTACAACAAACTTTGGTGGGGTTATGCTAGTCACAGCGTTTCTTTCAGAACTAAAAAAAATATCTTCAGATATACTCCCTCTGTTTCAAAATATAAGATGTTTTAGCTTTATGGAAGGACTTTATCTAGACTTCTTTTAATGTGTAGGTTCATTCCAAATCTAGATGAATCTATACACCAGAAGGGGTCTAGTTACACTATTCACAAAGCTAAAACATCTTATATTTTGAAACGGAGGAAGTATATTTTAGAGGCTTGTGATTTTATTGTGTTATTATGGGGCTGGCCGGCTGGCCCCACGCTGTTGTGATGAAGCATACCCAAATTCTCTCCTGGACCATCTACATGGATAGTGATGCTGCTGTGATGAAGCACACCGGAATTCTCTCCTGAACCATCTACATGGATAGTGATGCTGCTGTGATGTAGCATACCGGAACTCTCTCCTGAACCATCTACATGGATAATGATGATTGTTCCCTAGATCTACATGGATAATGATGATTGTGCCCTAGAAATGTGGCAAGTTATATATCGCCATCAGTTGCTTTTCAGGGCCTCGATGTGAAATAAAGAGTATAGAACCGTACCTGCATCCTGACCTAATAAATTAAAGCCCATGAAAAGAATATTCGTTGACACCACCTCTCTTGCTTCGTCAAAATCAGATGCCAACCTAGGGTCACAAAAACTTTCTCGTTCACTGGAATCTAGAGTGTAGTATAAGAGCATCTCCACAGCATACCGTTTATAGTACGTCCGGCGCACCTAAGCTGAACCCAACCTATCGGTGGGTGAGTGAGGATGCTGGATGAAGGAAAAAATGCGCGAAACCATTCAGCTCCTAGGGGCCCCGCGCTGGCAGTGAGAGAGCCTCCTCGTCGCCCACACGCTCGCCGACTTGATGGACTACGTTGCCGTAGGAAATCACCTGCGGTTGCGGTACCCCCTCCCCCTCCTCTGCCATCGTGTCGTGGCCACGATGGCTTCCCCTGGATGGTAAGGAGGATGGCCTCGTCGTCTTCCTTGTCGAGGTTCTCGTTCTCCATGCCAGTGATGGTTTGGTTGGGGCTCTCCTCCCCTCTCGCCCGTGTCAGGACGAGCACGAGGAGAAGCTGTGGATGCGCTCCAGTGGCCTCCTCATCCATGAGAAGGGGGCACCATCACCGCCGCGCGGTAGCCTTCGCCTCGTTGAGCCGAAGAGGGAGCTCGGCACTAGCATCTCGTCGCACACCAAGAGGCCGAAGCCGGAGCAGGCGTGCAAGCCACCGCTGGAGTACGCCGCCCGACAGCTACGGTTCCAGGCACTGGAGTACCCAAAGGAGTTTCCCAGGCCGAGGCAGAGAGGGAGGCCGTGGAACGACGACGTGCCTCTACGGCAACGACATCATCCTGGACGACGACGAGGCCGACCCGAGCAAGCGGTGCGGCGACGATGGCTAGGGCTGCAGCCGCCAAGCGACGGCGATGACGTCGACTACACCAAGTTCTACCGCCACTTCAGCATGTAGTTTTAGGATTTAATTTCATGTTTTAGCTTTAAATTTGTAAAAAAAAACTCACAAGTTTGTATGAAATTCGCCGTTTATGTTCAAATAGAAACCATCAATTTGTTTCAATTTTTGACACTTCTCCCTGTACATATTGATGGCCTCAACTTTATCTAAATTTATATGTAAATTAAATGTATTCGTATGTAGATAAAGTTGAGACCATTAATACGAACTCGGATGGAAGAGTAAGAGATAGAGACGTGGAGTAGAGATGCAAATGCAGGCCTGGGACGCTGTGGATCGACCGGCTGTTCCTGCAAGCGATGGTTGGTGCTTTCGGTGGCCGTCCACGGTTTGTTTCCGGCCGGCGAGAGACGAAAGAAGCAAGGAGCATGTGACCAAGCTCACACCGTATTAAGTGGAGGAGTAGTAGTATGATGATGGTATTAATGGGCGGCGAGGTAGTACACTGCTCCCTCCATTTCAGGGCTTAAGACGTCTTTATTTTGCGTGTTTTTTCTTTGACCAAGAATTACTCTAAATACGTAAAGGGTTTTGGTATAAAACTAGTATCACCTGAAAGTATTTTTCAATACGAATCCAACGGTACTAATTATATATAATATAATCAAGATTTTATTGCTCAATTCTTTTGGTCAAACTTTGCTTTGAAAAATGTATACGCTTTAAACCTTGAAACGGAGGTAGTAGTATTTACGCCGTCACACGCTGCCGGTGCAGACGCTGCCTGTAACTAGCAGCTGCAGCTGCAGGCACCTACGAGCACGAGTACGGGAGCTTTCGCTCTAGTAATGGATGAGATGGTTCCGTTTTCGATTCGATCGATCAGTCTGCAAATGTGGAAGCGAAAGCAAAAGATAAAGCGCTCCGTAGTAATAAAAGATGCAGCATTATGCGGGACACGGGGGAGGGTACTGTGTACGCGCCAAGCTAACGAACTGACCGATGGATTTATGGATGTGCTAGTACATACGGACGCGTGACGTGACCTCTGTAAAAGCGCATATGCATATATGCCACAAAGCACGGGCTTTATGCATCGACTAGAGAATCCTCTATACTTTTCGCTCCGTTAATCTACAGTCTCTATGGCAAAATATAACACATTTTAGTATTCTTCCGATTCAAATTAATATTTAGATTTGTCTAGATTCAGATGTATCTAGTGTTTAAACATGACCTGATACATCCGAATATAGACAACGCTGAAAATATTAATTGAGATAGGAGGGATTACTAGGTTATCTTATTCTACTGAAATATTTTATATTTTACAACAGATGACAGCGTCGTTTCTACGGTACAGTTAGACAACATTTCATATCTACAATTATTTTCTTTTCCAATTCAGTACAACGTAGCCTCCGGATGCACCAAATAAAGCAAATAAAATTTGATAGAACATCAAATTTACCAGCCAATTAGAGAACAGTAACCTCACTAATGGTACGACATAGTATAAACAGCCACGACGCTTCTACTGCAGCACGAGATCACGAGCAAATGTCCGTGATGCAGCACTATTTCATCAAACCGACGGGTTATTACTGGATACCACCTCCTAAAATATACAGACCATGCATAAGTTTTGATCAAGTCAAGCTACTCAAAATATACACCATATTAGTCAGCATCCGGGGCAACACCACCACTATGCCCCTCTCCAGCACCACAACGATTACTCATGCTTGTTAAGGAAGGCCGTGAACCAGTTCATCCCGCGTTCAGGGATCATAGCAACGTACCTGCTGGCATGTGCATTGTGCTCCATCAGGTGGCTAAGAGCACGGTGTATGGTAGCTAGAGATACGGGCCCTCCAGGAATACGACCAGCGTAGATCACCTTTATTTGAGCATAGTTTTGAATGGGTTTGTTGATCAGCTCGGTGTCCTCCGGGTGAACCTACGTGAGAATAGAGTTAGTTTGTAGTTCATGTATCAGCTTACTAGCAAAGTGCTACTGCAAGTGCTAATTTGTGCCAACCTTGATATGTTCGTAGTAGTGCTCATCATCCATCATGATGTATCCTCCACCCAGCGCACGATTTCGAGCCTTCTCACCTTCACCACCTGAACCCGCCTAACTCTCCAATGCCTCAAATGCTTGTAGATCTAATTCAGGGTAACTCTCCAGCCATAGTACATGGAGACATCATCTGCAACATCTCTCATGTCCTTCTCTAAATCCTTGGTCCATGAAAATCCATGTCTGGATGATCTGACAAACTCTGTTCAGTACGAACGTGGACAGACAAGATCTCCATGTCATGGCGTTCTTCCTCTGTGTGAACTTGTCAGGCATCGACGCATAGCGACGAGCCACCGTTGCGGTTGCCAAGAGATCGGGGGAGTCCGACTTATCAGTTAGCCAATTCTACAGCACAAATTGAACAACCATAGTAAGCATGAAACGTTCCCACACTACACAACAATCTTCCACAGAACCTAAGCAAGAACCATACTACCGAGCAACAGGAATGGACATAAGTAGGAACCATAGAATCGTGCAATACGCATGAATCTAAGGAGAGTGGCATCACGAACCTATGCAGATATACTAGGATAGACCAAAATTGCAACAGATCTTTCATTGCAAAGTGATACGTCCATTTTGCATCACTATTCTATGTCTTAATTCACTATTATTCATTGATATATTTTATATTGAGAGGTGATACTTATGTTATTTCATCTATTTTTGCATGGTTGATGACTTTTGGAGCATGGATCGCTGCAGTCAGGATTCTGATGGAAAAAGTGCTGTTTGGAGGCAAAATTCGCGAAGATCAGAAAATCCGGGAAAATATACGGAAAATCCTATTTTTCCAGAAGACTCCGGATGCCAAAAGATGGAGTGGAGGTGGGCCACAGGGGGCCCACACCACCCCATGGCGCGGGCAGGCCTAGGCCGCGCCAGGGAGTGGTGTGGCCACCCTGGCCCACTCCAGCCTCTCCCCTCTGGCGTATATCATCCCCACGAAACCCTAAGACTCGGGGAGCGACCACAGAAAGATTCCGCCGCATCTGCGGGGCGGAAAACACCGAGAGAGAAAGATCTCTCCGGCAGACAGATTTCTGCCGGGGGAATTCCTTCCCGGAGAGGGGAGATCGTCGCCATCAACACCATCATCAAGATGGACTTCATCGGGATCATCATCATCATCATAACCACCATCATCACCATCAGCACCCTCATCACCATCTCCATATTGCTGTAACAATTGCGTTGAATCTTGCATAGTTCATAGGGGAAACTTTCCCGGTGTTGATTACTCTTTGTAGTTGATGCTATTGAGTGAACCATTGAATTATGTTTATGTTCAGATTGTTATACATCATTATTCCATCTCTGATCATGATCCATATGGTATCTTGTGAGTAGTTCGTTTTGTTCTTAAGGACATGGGAGAAGTCTTGTTGTTAGTAGTGGAGTTGTGTTGAGAAAGATTCAATAGATTGTTATTTAAATTGTGGTGTACTTCTTCTAGTGGTGTCATGTGAACGTCGACTACATGACACTTCACCTATATGGGCCTAGGGGAATGCATTGTGTATTTGGCTACTAATCGTAGGGGTTGCCGGAGTGACAGAAACCTGAACCCCCGTTAGGAAACCATTACACAAGGGACGTAAGGGTCTTAGAGTTTAAAGGTGTGGTTAGGTTTCTACCTTAATTACTTTCTTGTACTTACGGATGTTTGCAAGGGGTATAATCACAAGTATGTATTAGTATTGGATGGGGTGGTACATTAGCACAGGTTCACCCACACAACACTTAGCAAGCTAGAGAAGATTAATCGACTATATGAAGCGAAAGCACTTGACAGTCTTCCCATGTGTCCTCGAGAACGTTTGGTCATCTTAAGAAATACAACCGGCTTGTCCTTTGTTGCATAAAGGATTGGGCCACTTGCTGCATTCATTCTTACTGTCTTTTGTTTATTTGCTTTATCGAAAGCCCCTAAAAATCCGTTTGCTAAGTATTTGCAGAGAATTCCTGATCCATACCACTAGCCAACACCTTCTACTCCTCGTTTGGTTCGACACTCTTACTTATCGAAAATACTGCGATACACCCCCTATACTTGTGGGTCATCAAGACTATTTTCTGGCACCGTTGCCGGGGAGTGAAGTGCTATTGGAGAGTGGAACTGGTAAAGGAAACTTCTACGGTGAGTATTGTTTACCTCTGCTAGTTGCTTTATTTTCGTTATGGATAATTCGCTGAGTTTCTTATTTGGTAATGTACCACTGCTATGGTAGTAGATAAGCCACCACCTGCTGAGAAAGATGTTTTCAAGATACCTACAAGAATTATTGATCGTGTTATGGATAACTACTATGTTAGGGATGGAACTGTCCATCCCGGTGATCATTTACTCTTTATACACGAATTATGCGGGTTGTTCAAGTGTGCAGGTATTACTACAGATCAAGTTAAGAAGAAGTTATTCTTATTATCGCTGAAAGGAAGAGCTAAGGAATGGTATAAGCTGCTGAAGAATAGTCAAGCTCTGGAGTGGGAGGAAATAGTGCCTCTCTTTTATTCAAAGTTTTATCCTCCTAGTGAGATTCATAAAGATCGGAATCAAATATACAACTTTTGGCCTATTGATGGAGAGAGTACAACTCAAGCTTGGGGGAGATTGAAGTTACTAATGCTCAAATGTCCCATTCATGAGCTCCCCAACAATATTATTATCAATAACTTTTATGCAAGGCTCCCTCTACATGACAAAGATTTATTGGATGCTTCTTGTGCTGGATCATTCACTTGTATGGAAGAAGAAGCTAAATGGGACCTTCTAGATTGTATTCAAGACAATGCTAAAGCTTGGGAGAATGACAAAGGTAGAAAGTCAGGTATAAATTATGATTATGAATGCATTGAATCTTTTATGGGAACTGATGACTTTCAAAATATTAAAAATGCTTATGGTCTAGACTCTCAAGCTATTGCTTCTTATTTTAAGGCTTTTGCTTCCTATATTGAAGTGCGTAAAAAGAAGTGGAATAAGTATCATGAACCTTATAAAGATGTTGCTAAGAGCGTTCCTGCAAGAAATACTGAAGTTTATACTGCTAATCATGTTTTACCTGAACCTTATATTGAGAAAATGACTTTTCTAGTTAAGGTAAAGGAACATTCTATGATAGCTAGTATGGTTAATGAAAGTACTATTAAAGCTGTTGAACCTGATAAACAAATGGTTGATGAACCTATAGTAGCAAATGTGAAAGACTTTGTCACTAAGTATGAAAAGGAGGGACACACTATCCTTTGTAGGGATACCTCTAATATTGTTTCACATAGTAGTGTTATGAGAGCTAGTATTCCTGTGTTTTTTGTTAGAATAAGTGATCATTGCTATGATAGTCCTTGTGATAGCTATATTGTTAAGTTTATGCATGATACTGAAAGTTATTACGAGAGAGGGAAAAGTGTTCTTATGCATCTTAATAATATCAAGTTTCTTTGTTTTATGCTAAAACTTTTTATATTGCGTTTCTTTTGCCTTCTTATGCAAGTTGCCCTTGGTTTCAATAACTTGTTTGTTTATAAAATCCCCTTGCATAGGAAGTGGGTTAGACTTAAATGTGTGGATGTTTTTGCTTCTTAATGCTCTCTTTCGCTTCAATTCATATCCCTATGAGAGCTTCTTCAAAATTATCATGCCCATCTTAATGGCTATAAAGAAAGACCTTTTTGGGAGACAACCCAATTTGTTTTTGCTTTCAGTCTATTTTTGTTTCTTTGAGTCTTGGAAGTTATTACTTCGGTAATAACCGCTCTTTATCTGTTTTGTTTGGTTTTTGTGTCAAGATCAACCTCTAATGAGAGAGAAGTAAGATTTGGGGAAGTTGTTGTCCCGAAACAGATTTTTGTGCTTCACCGTAAACATTTGTGAGAGATCTCTGTATGCCGGATTGAGCTGTAATTTTTTATGCTTCTGCCCCAGGTTGTTATTTAACTTTCGTTAGTTTTCCACTTTTTGATTTGAGCAACAGAAGATTTTCGAAAAAATTGATCTTTACCTGCTGGTCTGTTTTGACAGATTTAGCCACTCTTGCATTTGCTTCTTTATTCGATTTCCTTTTTAAATTCTTTTTGGGTTTTCGGAAGGAGCTGCTACAGTAGCCTATGTTTTGATGGTTTTCAGTTGAAGTTGGACTCAAAAGGTTTTATCACTTCTTATATACTAATGTTGCTAATGAGAACTGTGTGGAGTTTTGTGTGAAAGAAATTTTCAGGAAGTGGAGACAATGGTGTAATAAGGAAGAGAAAGGTTTTATGACTCAAGTAATAAGTATATGAAGATGAAGATATCGATGATATTCAAGTGATGACTCCGGAAGGATCTACTAGATACCAAATTCAGAGACCTGCAGAGTCTGTCTTCAAATAGGTAACAGTTCTGGTAAGAAAAGTTCCGCAAAAGTACAATCCAACTATATTTTTGCAGTTTTCAGTCAATAAGGAAAGTTTCGAAGCGAAAAAGGGATGGAACCGGAGCCGGGGGTGGCCCACACCACCCCATGGCGCGGGCCCACCCCTGGCCGTGCCACCAGGTGGTGAGGCCACCCAGGACTCCGTCTCCGACTCGTTTTCTCCCAGTACCTTTCTTTTGATACGAAACTTCGTAATATATAACCCCCCGGATCTCCCGAGATCTGTATATCGTGTTTTTGTCGTGTTTTTGTTTCGATCTGTTTCCGTCAGGACATACTCTTTGAGAGCTTAGTAGCACAATGGTGTCCGCCAATAGGGGTGGGCATTCGGTTAGCCCGAACCGAACGGTCCGGTACTTCGGTATTCTGAAATCTTCGATTCCTAGAAAACGTGCACCGTTCGGTCTCCAAAAAATAAAGGAACCAAGTATTCGGTCACCTGATCGATCGGTTCGGTACTCGGTTACATGCCGAACAGACCGAAGTAAGATGTGTGGGCTGCTCGTCTACCGATATGTTGGGTTGTTACCTGCTAGTTGGGCTGGGCCGCTGGGAACCTTGGTTTAGGTAGGGCTTGCAAATAACAACGCCAGGTCATTACTAGCTTTGATCTAAAAAAAGGTTGTCACCCGTGCAGAAAAACACGTACAATACAGGCAAACCGGTACAGGAAAATTTGCCAGAGCTTCCCGACCTGTTCCCCATCCCCATCGTTTCAAACAAGAGCAAAACCTGACAGAAAATAGGAGCAACATACTTCACAGAAAGTGGACATAAACATAGCAAATTTGACTCAATAATTAACATCCAGCAAATTGGAATAGTGTAGCACACATGACACGATGACAAGTCTGACAATCATGCTTAAGTTCGATAGAAATAAATAGAAGTAGCAGGAAGCGCACATGAGCAGTAGCACCGCGCCGCTGCCATCCGCCAATTCGCCATCTTCTAGACTCCACGCTTTATTGCTTATTCTTCAAACAGAAACCATCCATTGAGAACTACAACCAACCATGTAAAAAATCATAAGTACCATAATTTTAGATACATTACAACCAACCATATAAAAAATCATGAGTACCAAAATTTTAGATACATCAGCGTAGATCATAGAAGAGCAATGAATAAATAAAGCGATGTTGAAAGTACAAGGTGAAGAACCATGTATGATGAGGACATGAACATGTCAAAAGTACCAAGGTAAAGAACCATGTATGATCAGGATATGAAACAAAGTAGAAGCTCACCAAATCTTCTTCATGTAGACTTTGCGCTGGCATTCGACTTAGTTGCCTTTGCTTTGATATCCTTATACTCGGCAATTAATTCTGAAAATAATTAACAGATGCAACAAGGATTATAAAACAACAAATGAACACATATTACATGATACAATTGAAGGTTTTTGAGTTACCTTGTTCAAGCTTGGTCAATTCTTCAGTGTTCTCTGCGATGTCAATACGAGTGGTATGTCGAAGCCAATCCTGAGTGCATACAAGAGCTTCTACCATGAAAGGAGTCAATGACGTCCTAAAGTCATCAAGAACACGACCACCAGTGGAGAATGCAGACTCTGATGCTACTGTGGATATCGGGATTGCAAAAACATCACGTGCCAAGCACGCCAATACAGGAAACCTAGATGAGTTACCCTTCCACCAAGACAATATCTCAAATTTCGGACCATCATCTTCAGGTTCCTCAGCAAGGAACTTATCAAGCTCAGTCTTGTTGTTGCTGCTACTACCACCATTGTTCAGCCTCATCTTTTTGGCAATCAAGGACTTCATCATGCTTGCACGGCCTCCACTTGATTCAGCTTCTTGAGAAAAACTAGCTTGAGCAGATGCAATATTTGGAGCATACATCACCCTGTATTCTTCAAACAACTCTCTAAGACAATTGTTGATGGCGGCCCACACCTTAGGACCATTGTCATCCCCATAAATTTCAAAAATGGCAAACTGTGTGTATTCTGAAAGTTTGTACCTATAAGTCAACAATATAGAAGAATTCATTAGTGCTCATGCAATCAAAAAAGCAGTCCATGATGCAAAATGAGAGAAATTAAAATATTCAAAAGGTTTTACCTTGGATCAAGTGTTGCTGAAATAAAAATCATCAAGTTGATGTTCTCCTTTTCCTTCCCCTTTTTGCTAGGATCGGGCTCGTGCCAATTGCCCCAATACTTGTCAAACTTGTCCTTCATCCTTTGCCCCATTGCTTGCTGAAAAACATCATCACTGTCGATCCAGTTTTTCACTAACAAATTCACCTCTCCAATCTCATGGAAACAATTGTGGTCCGTCACATGTAGCGAGGCAGAAACACGAGTAGTCAGATCAGCAAAATGTCCAAGAAAATCTGCCATCTTCCTAGCATTCTCCCAATCATACTCATCTGGAACTCCAATACATATCTCTTTACCTTTATCACTAAGTAGATCAAGTGCAAAATAAGGATCTTCCTCACTGTACCTTGCAAAAACTTTGTCATAGCTCACAGCTGCCTTCAACATAAAGTATGTGGAGTTCCACCTAGTGCTGACATCCAGATTCAAGAATGCCTTGGTGTTAACCTTCTCTAGTTCAGCACATTCCTTGAACTTGGCTATCCTAGCTGGACTATTCTTCACATACTTAACAGATGCACGCACACGCTTGGTTGAAGGTTCAACTTCTTTTAGACCATCGGTAACAGCTAAGTTCAAAATGTGGGCAAAACATCTCATGTGAAGATATTTAGCATCAGCTATGCTATTTTTAGCTTTAATCAGTTCCTTTTTCATGTAAGCAATACCACCATCATTACTAGAAGCATTATCAACAGTAATTGTCATGACCTTCTCTATCCCCCAATCAATCAAGCATTTCTGCAAGTGTTTCCCAATATCATCTCCTCTATGACCCTTAACCTTGAAAAAACTAATGATTTTCTTGTGAAGTTTCCAATCAGTACAAATGAAGTGGGCAGTAACTGTCATGAAGCTTTCTTGTTGTTGGGACGTCCAACAATCAGTGGTAAGACACACTCTTTCACATTGTTCTTTTAAGAAAAGTTTAAGTTTAGCCTTCTCTTCAAAAATATGCGAACAGTGTCTCTAGTGCTTGTTCTCCTAGATGGTATGGAGAAACGTGGGCATGCTACAGTCATGAACTTCCTAAACCCTGACTTTTCACCAAATGCAAATGGTAGTTCATCCTCTATTATCATTGCAGCAAAAGAATTCCTAATAGCCTCAGGATCAAACTTCCAACAAAGCACACTATCACCAAGATTTACTTGCAGCACAGCTTGCTTACCATCAGCAGTATTCTTATGAGGATTACGCTTGCAAACTTTAAAGTGTTTGCCTAATGCAGTTGTACTATTGGTAACGGAGTGAGCAGCGATATCGGTCTTGCAGTACTCACATTTTCCCTTCTCCAGAATACCATCAATCAGGATCTTCTCAAAGTGGTTCCACATCTCAGATCTTGAAGCCATCTGCTTTCGAGCATTTTTCTTTTCACCCTCCTTCAGCTTTCCATCATCCACCTGCCCTGATTTCACTACTATCTCATCACCAGCACCACCAGTCGCCTGCCCTACTTCCGCTGCGTGCACCTCCCTAACGACAACAATGGTCTTGTCCACATCCATAGGTACAACAACCTGGGACACTTCCCCAGTAGGGGTTGTTGTACCCATGTTCTCCGCCTCGGACGACATCTAATAAAAAAGGGACATAGCAATTGATAAGTATTCACACAAATTATTGAGCCAATTACCATAAATAGCAAACTGCAATAGACAAGCTAATAAAAATACACACACGAATCCAGTATACAAAGCTATGGACTATGCACATGCATGCTGCAATCGTTCTGTACATTCAAAGCGTTGGGGTGCAATCCTTCTGTACACTCAAAGCTATGGACTATACACACACTATGCTTCAATCGTTCTGCATACACACGAATGTACAAGAGTATTTTGTGCAAAACATGGCAGCTTTCTCCTAGATAAAAATCTTAATCTCTGTCACCGTAAGTGAAATCATATTCAGTAGTGTGCCCATATCAAGATTTTATTTTGGTCATTGGCAGTTTGGCACGGTCATGAGATTTATATCTTCGGCTGCTGACTTTTTAGTATACTGCGCATGTATGTATAAAAACGAATTTGTTGTTCATAGTTTTAAAGGATACACCTGACCAGCGGTAGCAGCAGCGCTCGGGCAGTGCCCACTAGCATCGCTACTAGCATCAGGAGGGAGAGTACCAAATTATGAACCAAAAATATTTAGTGCTTCCTACTCCTAGCAATAGCAGCAGCGCTCAATCAATTCAGAATTGATTTCTAATGCCCAATCATAAACAATCCCCATCGGGACATCTCTATTCACTAATATTCAGTTTACAAAGAAGTAGCACAAACCTTGGAGCTTGTGGCCTAGCAGCGCTGGGTTCGGAGTGCGGACGTCTTCCGATCTGGGGCTCCGTCGAACAGCGCCATCGCCCGCGCCCGCGGCAGCGCCTAGGAATTGGCGAGTGGAGGTGGAGCGACGAACTCGGAACAGATGCATCGGGCCTGGATGGAATCCCGCCTTATATAAGGAGTTGGGAGGCAACGATCAATCGATTTGGAAGGAGAAGATCACGCTCCCGTGAGAATTTAAGAGATAAATAACTCTGCTGTCGGCACCATGATTTCTGGAGAAGGGATTTGGAAGTGGATCGCTGATTTAGAGGGGAAGAAGCGGAGTCAACGCGGCCAGCTACAACGTCTAGGTGCGGCCGTGCGGGGGATCGATGGGATGGGGTCGGTTCTTCGGTCGATTCGGGGTACCGAGGGTAGGCACCGATATCACCGATATTAATTCGGTTTTACAGATCAGCTAACCGAGTTACTTACCGAAGCATTCGGTTTCGGTCATATCGGGTTCGGTCCAAGTCTTTTCGGGTCGGTTATTCGGTTCTCGGGTTTTATGCCCAGCCCTGTCCGCCAAGGATAAAGGGAAGGAGCCTATGGAGGAGAATCTTCAAGACCCCAAGCAGAGGTTGGCACCTTTAGTCTCTTGCCCTGCATCAATGGAAGCCCTACGAGTCACTAAGGAGTTCTGCGATAAGTACCGGGACTTGAAGAGGAAGGTGGACATGCTTTAATGGGAGAATAATAGGCTTCGCAAGATGCTGGAAGATTTCCTCACGTCAACTAAGAGCATAATACCACCACCACCAAAGGAGTAATTCGTCATCAGGTTTGGCATCCCCTTATTTGTTCCAAGCTTGAGGGAGTGCCGCGGTATCATATCAATCTTCTATCTTTTTACCTTATTAGTAGAGTCATATCATGAATAGAGGAGTTATTTTATAGTATGGTTTGTATTATGGAAGTGTCCCCTCTCTCGTTAGATTTGTATCCCTTGGTGTGAGTTTCCGTTATGGAATATTAATGAGAAGTTCTATCATTCACTCTTTTGCATAGCTTATATTAGTTTTCAATTCGTGGTTATATGATTGATCTTGTTGTTAGTATTGGTATCACTTTGGGATCATTGAGTTAATTTAGTTGGTTTTGGCAAACTTGGCTCGGTCAGTAGCAACACCTTTTTGAGAGTTGAAAAGAAAAAGATAGTAGTACTCTAAAGAAAAATAATTTCATCATCTTTCTTTCTTGATTTGCTCATAAGTCTAGTATTCTCTAATTAAGATTTTTTGTGCTTCCAAGGAAGATTGCATGTTTGTCTTTATCACTTGTATGTTTGTTTCCCTCAACCCTTGTACTTGCTACCCAGCCTTGCTAGCCAAAAACCTGTACTGAGAGGGAATTCTTCTCGTGCATCCACCTCCTTTAAAACCAAAACCTTTGCCATTTATGTCCACCATACCTACCTAGTAGCATGAGGTTCGGTACTCATAAGTAAGGGGCATGAGATTTCAACTTATAACTTGTCAAGCATATCCTCTTAGTTGTGTCACTTTAACCTTAATCACCTAAAGATGCCTATGATAAGGGCAATGAGAGCTGAAAGCTAGTAAGTATCATAATTTTTGGGAGCTCTTTATGAGACTTGCAATCCCTGCTTCCCTCTGCGAAGGGCCTTTCTCTTACTTTGTAGTTGAGTCAGTAAACCTATTCCCTTCTATCTCAGCAAGTATTTTGAGTTGATGTGTTTCATTCATTCATATGGTGATTTATTCACTCATGTTTCTTATGTTCCTTGCTTTGTGCATTGCTCTTATCTTGATGTTTACTACTTTGAAAGCTTTCATTGAAAAACCAGCTATTTATGAACTCCAGCAAATTATCAACTATTCTTCGACCAAGAGCTAAGTTTGCCATTACCAATTATGATTCACTTTATGTATCTTTATGGTGTTTCCTTTACTCATTGCAAGTTGAGTTATATAATAGTGAGTTGTCTTCTATTATGATCTATGTATTTTATGAATGTGATGCTTCTTATCCGTATTCTTTTATCGACTCTTCACTCCATAAACCTGAGGTCATGTTTATTGAGCTCAGTTTCGCTTGGGGACAAGCGAAGTCTAAGCTTGGGGGGAGTTGATACGTCCATTTTGCATCACTATTATATGTCTTAATTCACTATTATTCATTGATATATTTCGTATTGAGAGGTGATACTTATGTTATTTCATCTATTTTTGCATGGTTGATGACTTTTGGAGCATGGACCGCTGCAGTCAGGATTCTGATGGAAAAGGTGCTGTTTGGAGGCAAAATTCGCGAAGATCAGAAAATCCGGGAAAATATACGGAAAATCCTATTTTTCCAGAAGACTCAGGATGCCAGAAGATGGAGTGGAGGTGGGCCACAGGGGGGCCACACCACCCCATGGCATGGGCAGGCCTAGGTCGCGCCAGGGAGTGGTGTGGCCACCCTGGCAGACTCCAGCCTCTCCCCTCTGGCGTATATCATCCCCACAAAACCCTAAGACTCGGGGAGCGACCATAGAAAGATTCTGCCGCCTCTGCGGGGCAGAAAACACCGAGAGAGAAAGATCTCTCCGGCAGACAGATTTCTGCCAGGAGAATTCCTTCCCGAAGAGGGGAGATCGTCGCCATCAACACCATCATCAAGCTGGACTTCATCGGGATCATCATCATCATCACCACCACCATCATCACCATCAACACCCTCATCACCATCTCCATATTGCTGTAATAATTGCGTTGAATCTTGCATAGTTTATAGGGGAAACTTTCCCGGTGTTAATTACTCTTTGTAGTTGATGATATTGAGTGAACCATTGAATTATTGTTTATGTTCAGATTGTTATACATAATTATTCCATCTCTGATCATGATCCATATGATGTCTTATGAGTAGTTTGTTTTGTTCTTGAGGACATGGGAGAAGTCTTGTTGTTAGTAGTGGAGTTGTGTTGAGAAAGATTCAATAGATTGTTATTTAAGTTGTGGTGTACTTCTTCTAGTGGTGTCATGTGAACGTCGACTACATGACACTTCACCTATATGGGCCTAGGGGAATGGATTGTGTATTTGGCTACTAATCGTAGGGGTTGCCGGAGTGACAGAAACCTGAACACCCGTTAGGAAACCATTGCACAAGGGACGTAAGGGTCTTAGAGTTTAAAGTTGTGGTTAGGTTTCTACTTTAATTACTTTCTTGTACTTACGGATGTTTGCAAGGGGTATAATCATAAGTATGTATTAGTCTTGGATGGGGCGGTACATTAGCACAGGTTCACGCACACAACACTTAGCAAGCTAGAGAAGATTAATCGACTATATGAAGCGAAAGCACTTGACAGTCTTCCCATGTGTCCTCGAGAACGCTTGGTCATCTTAAGAAATACAACCGGCTTGTCCTTTGCTGCATAAAGGATTGAGCCACTTGATGCATTCATTCTTACTGTCTTTTGTTTACTCGTACTTTGTTCACTTGCTTTATCGAAAATCCCTAAAAATCCGTTTGCTAAGTATTTGCAGAGAATTCCTGATCCATACCACTAGCCAGCACCTTCTGCTCCTTGTTGGGTTCGACACTCTTACTTATCGAAAATACTGCGATACACCCCCTATACTTGTGGGTCATCACAAAGCTAGGGTTAGCGTGCTCTTACCATGATGTCAGAGTCGAATGGTATGGACATCTTGGAGAAGTGGTGGAAGAACGCTTGCCGAAGTGGAGATCGACCGACCGAAGTAGGCGGCGCAGGTTACCCGTGCTTGTAGATGGTGAAGAAGATTTGGAGGGAGAGCTCGAAAAGGGCAGGATTGGTGGCGCGCTATTCGGCGGCGAGACAGAGCGGTGTAAAATAGGCGGTGTGAGTCGGCGGGCGGTGACCCGATTTCTTCCTCCAAAATTTTGCGGGAGCGGGCGAGCTCCTTCCATATTTCTCTCGCACGGCCGAATGTAGCTATTTCCCCGGTGAGCGCCAGAAGAAGTTGGCTCCGTGGAAACGATCAATCTGGACGTTCCTGCGGAGCCAGCTGAGGGGTGCAACCAATCGAGTGATTTTCTTCCGTCCAGGTGCAAGAAACGACTCTGTGGGCAAGCAAACACGTCCCTATAATTTCCGCTCCATCTACAATGTCTGTGGCAAAAGATACTAACACATTTTGGTAGGTCATTTTATTCTACCAAAACATTCCAGTGAGCCGAAGTTGTTGCCATTCTGTCCATTCCTCAATGGATCTGAAAAGAACTTATCGTTGTAAAGCTTGTTGTGGTAGACAGGCGGAAACTCGTCATGCTAAGCCCTAAATGACCAGCACACGGGAACAACGTTGTTGCTGAAGAGAAGCTGAAGAGAAGAGTAGATCAAAAAGAACGCCGACTAACAGTTGCGAGACCCATCGGAGACATGCCTCCACACACCTATCGACGATGCTACACGCACCGTCGGGATGGGGGTTAGGCGGGGAGGACTTTATCCCATCTTAAGAGAGCTGTCACCGCCACACCTTTCTGAGTAGGACACAAACACTAACTAAAGTGAAAAACATTAAAAAAACAGAGGCCTCCCGTCAACAAGGACCGGGATCCCCTGTGCTTCCATGGCCCTGAGGCCACAGAAGGCGAGTCAGATTAGCAGAGGCACGACAGGAGGCAAGAAACCCTTTATAGGATTCTTGACGTTGGAGTTTCCTCGTTTGATAGTATCATGTTTCTCTAAGACAAGTTTGACATAATTACTCCGCTATTAGGACATGTACAATGGTTGTTAAGACCGTCTTATCTTAGATCTATCACATAATCTAGATATAACTATAAAATATGATGTACAATGGGTTATTTTTAAGTGTTATCTTTAATAAGTAGACATCCTAGATTTGTGGTGAGAGAAATTGTTGCTAAGAGATGTTCTCTTAGCTAAGATAAGACAAACCTCTTTCTTTTGGTTCTCTCTCCTCCATGTCACATATCATCCTACACGGCATTGCTATGATATAACCATTGTACGTGTCCTTATATATCACCGGACTTATTTCTGCTGAGTACTTATGATTGTTGGTTTATTTATTATGTAAGAAAGCCGGGAAGAAGAAAAACACCTACAATTATAAGTAACTGCTTTGAAACATTAATAGTTGTTTGGACCACAGACTCTAGTTAGCCTGAAATTTTAAACTTCGATTTTTTTTATAAAAAGTTCCAAAAAAGTAAAAGATAAATACCTTGATATAGTCAATACTCTTTTATATTGGTGTAAATTTTTAATACTTCCTCCGTTCCAAAATAAATGACGCAGATTTGTCTAGATACACATGTATCTAGACGTGTTTTAGTGTTTAGATGCATACGTGTCTAGAC
The DNA here is from genome assembly GCA_916181665.1 of Avena sativa. Taxonomy (NCBI): domain Eukaryota; kingdom Viridiplantae; phylum Streptophyta; class Magnoliopsida; order Poales; family Poaceae; genus Avena; species Avena sativa. The sequence goes on along the minus strand of OV702292.1, from coordinate 531,295,193 downwards.
AAAGTTGCGTCACTTATTGTAGGAGTAAATACAAAATAATTTGTATTCTGCGCACAACAAAAAAAATTACAAATCGAGGTTTCGATAACAACACACTGAAGTGAAGATTTTGTTATTTTTTGCTAAACCACAAATGTAAAGCATTTCAACTGTAAATTTACACATTGGTCGAATACATAATTGGCTATATCCTGGTATTTGTTTCCATTTTCTTTTGAAACAAATCGAAGTTTCGAAAATTCAATTTTTTTTTGAAAAAAAGGGCTCACTGTCGGAAGTGCTGCAAATTGAATTTCTGATGGGAGTCCTAATTTTTTCATTGAACTGAACTGGTATTGCCACGTAGTCTGATTATACATCCCATCTCTATCAAGGAGCTAGTAGTTAGGTAAAGCGAAAGACAACGGAGTCATTCAGTCAAAGCATACGCCAAACGAACAATCTAACCGACGGATTTATGGATGCGGCTACGGACGCGTGACGAGTGACGTGACCTGAGCAGAAGTGCATACGCGTATGCTGCGAAGTGCAAGCATCCATCCATCCATCCATCCATCAGATTTATGATCGTCAGCGCCGACTGGCGAGCGGGGTTACGACGTGCATCAGGCTTGTCGTGCTCTCCATCGATCACTCCCACCACTTTATTTCGTGGTGTGTTTTGTTCCTATCTAGATAGCCACTTTCATGCAAGCGTAGGAATCATGAGGCACCGTCGATTCAGCGAGACATGTGACTCTGCATTAGAGTATATCCCATCCGTGTATCAAAGTCGTTCAGTCAAAGCTTGAGACCATTTTCAATTATTACTTGGCTTTTGTGCTGTCCGAACCCGGCCTGCCTGGTCAATGGAAATGGATAGAGCCAAAAAGGTAAAGGACTACTTTGCAAACGTTCCCACGGGTTCCCCCAGACATAGGGCAACTCCAACGGCTGACCGGATTTCGGACAACGAATCGGTCCGATTCGGTTCTTTTGCGGGTGGTGAAGGACATAATATCCTGGGTGAGTCCGTTTACGGTGGCTTGTGGCCCCAACGACCCACCCTATTAGCAGGGCCCCTTGTCCGCAGGCACTCATCAACCTTAGCTTGGTTGCCAATTAAGCATGGCCGCCACCGTCTCCCGCCAGAGCTATCGTTTCCCACCTGCTGTTTCTGCCATGCCGTGGCCTTTCCCGCCATGCGTCTCCCTTCTCGCGCTCTATTCCCACCGAGAACCGCCCGTGATTATAAAAGGGCTGGCCGTCGGGACGGGGAGCACCAACCCTTTCCTGCCATGCCAAACAACCGCCTCCCTGTGACCTGGGCTGACCTTAGCAAGTACGCCCTCGTGGCCTACCCTCCCTTCCCCTCCGGGCGCCGGTGAGCAAAGCCTCTTTTGGGGGAGGACGAGGAGGCCGACGAGCAGGAGAAGGAGGACGTGGTGGAGGAGTGGGAGGCCGACAAGGAGAAGGAGGAGGACCTGGGAGGATAGGATGACACCTTACATGATGACGATAGCGGCCTCGAGCGGGACACACATGCGGTAGCGGTAGCTGAGCAGGCCTCTGGGGTCGCCGCTGAGACCTCCGCGGAGGAGGTGCGGCAGCGACAGGATGCGTAGGCGAAGGAGGAGGCTTCCCGGATCGCTACTAAGACCTCCGCTGAGGAGGGGCAGGAGGGGCAACAGCGGCAGGATGCGCAGGCAAAGGAGGAGGCCGCTACCTTGGGCCACCTCTTGTTCTGCCGGTACTGGGACAGGGAGGCCATCGTCCCTTCGATCGCTGATAGGCAGGTCGAGGCGGTGAACTTTTGTGCAGGCGGTGGCAGCCACGGCTAAACGAGAGGCGAGGGCGGCGCGCAACCACGTTGATCGAACGGTGGCGAGGACGAGGGAGGTGGAGACCCTCGCGCGGCACCGCAGGAGACAAGCATCAAAGGCGAAGGAGGCGGCCTGGCGGCCGAGGGCGGTCTCCGACTAGGATAGGGGCCTCTGTAATTAGATTAAGTTGGGATATGTACCCTAAGTATTTGTATTTTTAAAGAAAACAAATTTTTATAAAGATTTGTGTGTATGACGCGTGTAAAGGAGATATGCCCTAGAGACAAATAATAAAGGGTGTTTATTATCATATCCCAATAAGTTCATAATAGGTTTGTTATGCTATAACTTTATCAACCAGAAATATTGATATACGTGTGATATGTAAACCATTAGAGTCCCTAGTAGCATCTATTTAACTAGTTCATTGGACAGCTGATGATCAAGGTTTCCTGATCATGGTGCATCTATACCGACTGACAATAAAGTCATATCATTAGGGAATGATGTGATGGATATTATCCTATATAAGTATTGCAGCACGATCATAGTCACATGTTCATCGCTGCAATAGTTAGAAATAAAGTATCCTAGTCCTTTGACCGTGAAATCATATTAATCACTATCACCCGAGGCTATTTTGACTGTATCAAACGTCATGATCGTAACTGGGTGACTATAAAGGTGTATGTTAGATATTCCAGAGGGATAGGTCGAGGACTATGCATCAAGATCAGAATTTGTTCACCTGCGTGACAGGAAGATACACTAGGCCTACTCAGTGAGATTATATCCATAAATGTTGCGCAACATGTGACTAGGTCATGGGGATAGAATATCACGGAATGAGTAAAATTGTACTTGTTGGTAACGAGATTGAACAAGTATGATGATACCGATGATCAAATCTCGGAAAAGTCATGTATCGAAGTAACAAAGGAATTTGGACTCAGCGTTTATGGTTTGAACGATAATAGACACCGTGGAATGTACATGGGTCATTATGGGCATCCTGGTCTCGCTATTGATCATTGATCCGAGAGAGGTCTCGATCATGTCTGTGATGTTCCCGAACCGTAGGGGTAACACACTTAAGGGTACAATGATTTTCGTAGATCTTTTGGTTGAAAGAATCAACAAAGTATGAAAGAGAGAACAATAAAATTGTTCTGAGTGAGAACTAGAATTGTTCCAGGTGGATCCGAAGTTGTTCAGAATGGACCGAAGGGTATTTTGGGACAAGAGGAAATTAATAAATATTTGTTTATATTAACTATTTGAATTAATATTAAATAAATATTTATTATTAACATATTCGGGGCAACTTCCCCTAAAGGGAAAAGGCCCAAGAGGGCAAGCCAAGCGGGGCAAGCGGACAGCCGCCGGCAATGGGCCGCCACAGGCGGGGTGGGCCCCACCCGGCCGCCGCCCCGCCTCGGGCCACGTGCACACCTAGGTGTCCCACCCGGCCGGCCGCCGCTCCCTCCACCATCACACGCGCCACCTCCTCCCCTCCTTTAGTCCGACCCAGCGACTTGGGAGAAAGGGGTCTCCCCTTTTTCCCTATATAAGGAGGGCCATAGGGGTGGAAAAATACAGAACAAATAAATTGGAATTTTCTCTAAGGCAATTTTCCTTAGATAATTTCCCTCCCTCTCTTTTTCCCTCTTACAACTACGACCCCTAGTTAGGGTTGTGTGCGCAAAGGGAGTACTTTGCTATGGCACGTGGAGGTGTTGCGGAGATTCTAGCCAAAGATCTACTTCCGCACTTGATGACCCACAAGTATAGGGGGTGTATCGCAGTATTTTCGAGGGAATTGAAACCCAATTTATTGATTCGACACAAGGGGGGCCAAAGAATATTTATAAGTCTTAACAACTGAGTTGTTAATTCAGCTGCACCTGGAAACAATCTTGCTCACAGCAGTTTATCAGTAGCAACAGTTTTGTAGTAGGAATAGCAAAGTAGCAGCAGTAAAGTAAAGACAACAGTAACAATAGCAGTAAACAGTAGGATTCGAGTGCAGTAGGCATAGGGATGGATGGACGGGCGTTGCATGGACAAGACAATTCACATAGCAAACAGAACATTGGGCAATTGCAGATAAATGAGACAATCCTAGGCATGTGTTCCATATATAGTCACTAGTAAGCTTGCACGTGCAATGCACGTATCTACTGATATCTATTCAGACAAAGATATTACATACTAAGTGAATACCCCTTACATCTCTTTAGTCAATTTTTATTTTGTAATATGATTGATGTTAGTAATTTTCTCATGTAACAATTCTTAAAGGGAACATCATAACGCCCAATACATCTTTCCTTTTAGTAAAACAAAGCATCCTCAAGCACAAATGTGAGAAAAATAAATACAACCAGACGTGTGTAGATCACTTGATTTTGCACTATCTGAACTAAAATAGCAGGAGTTTCCATTTTCTCTTTCAAGGCATCAACCCAGAACCGCGGAACAGACTATGCCAGGTTGTTTTAGAATCGTCAAGGTCATCAGTGGTGTTAATTCAAGTACTTCAGAAACATTGTAAATGACAAAAAATTATGCAGTATCGTCCTAGCAACATGGTGAAGCAACTCTCGAGCAGCTCATAGTAAACGGGGCACTCTTGGCAGGCAACCTCGATGACAATATTCCTTCACTTTGTCGGCCGCTCACCCTCCATGTCACTGCCATTGACGGCGGCTTCACGTTCCACGTATAATGCATCTGAAGAAAATTCACCAATCGTTATAGAAGAAAAATTGATAAGGGAGACACATCTGAGCTTGTATACATGGCACATATGTCACTTTAAGAGCCCTCGCATAAGATGCACCATAAATAAAAAAGTTAATTGATCAAACACCGGGGATGAGCAACTCTATCAGCAAGTAACTGAACCACATTAAAATCATATAATGTTCCTCACCCAACTGTATACTCTAGTTGGACGCATGTACAATAGGACCATCAAGTAAGTACTGCTTGCATGTTTCCGGAAAAAGGGTCAAGACCCAATATTTATCAAATATGCATAAGTATTATTCAACTTCGATTTGAGTAACATCACACCGAAGGAAACATCACGGAGAAGTGCCACCAATATAGTGGCTTCCTGATTCGATGTAGCATCCAAGGAAAAATGAGATTGTTAGTACCGAAAACTTTATATCATATAAAAGTGGTACACAGTAGTAAAAAATTGGTAAACAAATGTAAACATGAAGAAGATCATCTTGAAGCTGTAGCTCTAACATTAGGACATTGACAAAAACTTTGAATATTCTTCTGTCATTGCGATGGTTTCATATGTTCTGAAGGACAAAATTGAGAAGTGTCAGCAAGATAAGAGGTGTCAAGAACCACAATGCCCAAAGAATCTCCTTAACAAATGAAAATCTCATAACGGCTGCCATGCTGCCGAATCTATTAACACCAGAAATTGCAATACTTCGACTTGGATTTGTCTAGATTTGGATGTATCTAGTCATGTTTTAGTGCTAGATACATCCGAATCTAGACAAATCTAAGTCTATTAATTTGGATCGGAGGGAGTATTAACCTTGGTCTAGTACTACCTGTATAGAAGTTCGATTAAAGAGACAGTAACATTAAGATCTATTAACAATTGGTATATACATTTTCACATTGTCACATAAGAAAACCCAGAAACCTTGTATAGAAGCAGCAACATTAAGATTTATAAATATATAAATGATTCCTGGATATTTATCTAGCCAAGATATGTGAAGGGAGACTAACAATACTTCATTCGCTTATATTTTTATGGCTTCTGTCCTTGACGCTTTTTCTCCACTGGCTCGATCTAGCAATATGCAATTCTGTATAATATGAGTGATAAGTGACAAGAACTTGACTCAACAACACCACTATATGATGTTGCTGCAGGAAGTGATCCAGTAACATCTGGACTAATTTACCATATCATGTTAGTATAGACTCACGGGCTTGCATGTTTCAGAGTGTCAACTGGATGCATGATGCATTCTCCAAATGTGTTACCTACTGCTCCCCACGAACACCTTCCATACTACATCATCGGTTCTATATTAGTAATAAAGGTAAAAGGAAATGCAGCTATCTAGAATATTCCCAAAACAGTACAAAATAGTAGTTCTGAACTCATACTTTGATGATGGATCAAATCATAATGCTTCTATACATACAAGTGAACTTACGAACAAAAGTATATATCACAATTGAAAGTGGAAAGTGAAAAGGTCTAGCTTGATGCTTAGCTCCAGCAAGGAAATAAGGAAAATACCATATTATTGAGATTGGCAAGTTTTCGATTATAATCCTAACAAGTAAATGTTAAATGTTAAGATAAAATCAATTTTGACATACCTCGAAAACATTAGGAAATCAACATTGTAAATCTTAGTGCAGCTTTATTTTCACTCAAGGATTGTAATGTCAACTACCAGCAGCCGTTTAATATGCTTCATTTCCTCTTAACATATTGAAAGATTACATAACCATGATGTTTTTTATTATTATCTGATTATTACGTAGCTGCTGAAGGCCTCAATGAGAAAAATTCGAAGTGGCCACTTGTTCTCTGCTTCTACCTTGTTCCGTGTAAAAAGCATCTGAGATAAGATGCCATCGTAACTGCAGGTTATATCTTTTACTGTTTGTCATTAATTGCAGGGGAAGCCTGAAAAAAAGTAAGTCATGGAACCAGAGCATGCAAGCCATAAAACAGGGGCAGCTAAGTGCACCCTTTTGGTCATAAGCCTCAGTGCGCTGACCATTGGCTGCGTGAATTCAGTAACAGTTGTGCACATGTTAAAATCCTTTTTCAGTGCATGTCGAAATCTTCTTGATTGCATATATTTGTAAACACCCCAAATAAGATAAAGTATTACCCGGCATAAAAAGTATATGGCTCTTTAATGATACCTCCAAATGTTAATTCAAAAGAACTTCAGTTCATATTTCAATAATTTATTTCTACAGGAGCTCACATAATTGGTCCATCTCCATGAAAAGAACCCTTAATCTTTCCTTCGGAAGAATCCATGTGCTAATTTTGATCACATCAGGATAAATAATGATTCCTCCTCTCGCTTTATATGTGGCTTCTATGATGTCGAGGCCTTCTTGTCCACATCACCTTGCATGTATATCACATTTTCTCCAACGATGGCGGCTTTCTAGCAATTGTTCGCAGTATCCTCCACTGCATCAGGATTACAAGGATAAGCCATAGATTTTCAGGAAACTCACATAGAACATAGAACACCTGACATTAATTGATCTTACATGCATTTTTATCATTCTAACTTCCATACAGGTAGATGCTTTGATGGAAGCAGAAGCTTGTTGCTTTGCATGGAGAGCTCCAAGTTTTCTTTGTGAACCGGTGCATCACAGGCTCGGAAACTCATCGGAACAGTATGGTGCGTGTCAGTGTGTGATATAATAGACTGAACTTTTCATATATGGTGTAGCACTACTATGATACTTTAGTGAAAAAAGAAAATACACTCTCTGATTCTCTTTGTTGTACTACTTAAAACCAATCGACCTGCTTTCAACAAATTTTAGCAGGGTTCAATCTGTTTGAACAAATATTAGGTTTAACAAATTAGCAGAGTGATTTTTAAACGACATAACTTTCAGATCATTGCCAAATTTATGCTTTCATTTTCTCATGAGAAATCGACCAAATTTATGTGCGTGAGAAATATTGATGTCATTCGGCATCTGCGTGTCATGACTGTAGCAATGACGACCACCAAGGCCTACTCACTACATACAGAAAATGATTTTCATGGCAAATACTAATTAAAACAGTAAGATGACTGTTCGTTCCTCCAATTGCATGAAAAATGTTAGTTTATCACAATCATGGAGATGACTAAGCGGGATAGGGACATAATGGCGTACTTACGGTGGATGTGATGATAGATGGAGCTGCGCTTCCCTGAAGCTAAGAGTTGCATCGTGATGTTGCCCTCGTTGCTGCACACGCGCGCTCACCATTGTCGAGTTGCCAGGGGCTTTTACTCTTCACAACTACCTAGATCTAGGAGGTCGGGGATCAACCTCAGATGTGGCGGCGGATCCGTCCTCGGGCGCATATTCTACAGAGTCGGATGCCTTTTCTCTAGGCGGTGGGCCGAACAACACCGGAGATGGCCGCAGCCGCGGTGGCGCGAGTTTTGGATGGAGACACTGATTTGGAAGATGATTCATTGGGTCGCCTCGAGAAACTACTCTCCCCTTGCACCGACGGTTGCAGTTTCCCGTGTGGGGCGCGTGTTCGTATCCTTCAGAGGGATAAGTTTTTCGCCCGACAAGTGCACCCAGGATCTGATTAGGCTAAGTTGAGGCGTTAGATTATCTAAAGTAGGCCTGATCGTGTGGTTATATTTTATTCGTGTGGGATTTGCGGGGTACGTTAAGCAAAATTCTTGTTTGCTCTTTATAAGTAAGTAGAGATACGTGCTCACAATGAGAACTTGCATAACATCTTTTCTCATGCCAGCCCGTTTGCAGCGGGGCCTCAAGGAACTACTGGCAATTAAGGTGCTCCTTTTAATAGAGTACCGGAGCAAAACATTAACACTCCGTGAACACATGTGATCCTCACATCAAAGTCATTTCCTCCGGTTATCCTGATTTCTATCACTTCAGGGCCATTGGTTCCGGACAACAACGTGTGTATACAACTTGCAGGTAAGACCAAAAATAATACTATCATAATAAATCAATAACATGTTCAGATCTGAAATCATAGCACCCGGGCCCTAGTGACAAGCATTAAGCATAACAAGTCGCAACAAAGTCAAAAAGCACTAATAGAAGATACTAGGCACCATGCGCTAACAATCTGATGCCATTACATGAACGATCTCATTCAATCCCTATCATCCCCATAGCCTACAGCGGGGGATTACTCACTCATAGATGGGGAAAACATGGATGGTCGATGGAGAAGCGATAGTGATGATGATGGCGATGATCTCCTCCAATTCCCTATCCTGGCAGGGTGCCAGAACGGAGTTTCTGGTGCTGTTCCGTTGAATCTGGTGGTGGCGGCAGAGCGGAACTCCTTCTGGAAAAACGTCGACCCCAGAGTTTTTATGTCAGAAGGCTTCTTATAGGCGAAGAGGGAGACCGAGGGGGTGTCTGGGGCGACCAGACCACCCCCTGGCGTGGCCAGGCCTAGCCCGTGCGGCCAAGTGGTGTGGCATGGGCCCATCCCCCCTCCGTCTCGTATTCTGGCTCCGGGAGTCTTCTGGTGAAATAGGATTTTTGCATATTTTCTAGGATTTTTCCTGATAGTTGATTTTCTGCACAAAAAGTAGACACCAAGGCAATTCTGCTGAAAACAGCGTCAGTCCGCGTTAGTTGCATCCAAATCACACAAGTTTAGAGGAGAAACAATAGCAAAAGTGTTCGGGAAAGTAGATATGTTTTGGACGTATCAACTCCCCCCAAGCTTAACTTATTGCTTGTCCTCAAGCAATTCAGTTAAAAACTGAGTGCGATAAAATAACTTTCACGAACACATTTGCTTCATATGATATATATATTCTCAGCATATGATCAACTACTTAGAAAATTCATAATAAGGAGTATGCAACTTAGTTTACTTACTAGGCATTGCAAGCTATGAAGAGATTCCAATTCAAAAATAATAAGTAGAATGAAACATAAACATACGCAACATTACAATGCTCATAACAAGGTATGAAAGAGTGGTATCTCACTTGCCTTTGATTATGAATGCCAAGGCACCTCTGAAGTTCAGGTGAAGACTAGAAGTAAAGATATCAAAGATACAAGCATCAAAGTCATAACACAAATAATTAAGTTTTGAGACAAGCACAAAGAATGACAACTATGCTCTCAAGAAGGTACTCGTAGAATAAGTGAAGACTCAACAAGGAAATAAAAAGGTTTTGAATAATTTGAAAAGCTTCCAAATGCTGAAAGTATGGTACTCATCAGCTTTGAGCTCTCATTGCCCCTATCATAAGCATCTTTAATGTGGTTAAGGTGAAAGTGAGGTCCAATCTGAGTTATATGCTTGACAGTATAAACTGAAAATTCCACGTCCCTTGAGTACGAGGGCCGCTCCTTATGCTACTCAACTTTAGTTACCGGTAAGTTCTTGTCATCGTAAATACGTGCGTATCATAGAGAACCGCCAATGGGGTACCCCTTGCCCGATGATACGGAAGAATCCCCATATCAAAATGACAAGGCAAGCAGATAATGAGTATCTCAGCAATTTTCTTATTTACCATGGGAAAATGGTGCTTTTTTCTCTCTTTCCTCTTTTCATAAATCTCTTGTTTTATTTTTCTCAATAGCTATCTCTCTTTTTTATAAGAAGAATGCTTCATAGATATCATTTATGTTACGCTGCAGGTTTCCACCATGACAGCATGGATTAGACCGGCGGCCTAGACATTTCTCTAACACACATACATAACTCCATGGACTTACAAGCTCCCATTTTATTTCACACTGACGACATCTGCAAACAAAAGAGCATGGTATCAACTGGGTATATATTTACAAGTGTTGAAAGCGTTCCCCGTGACAACACGGTTCTGCTAATCCCCAGCCTATAATTTGCAAGCATATAACTTTCATGGACAGTCACAATGGTTCAGGTTTATTAAATGCAAAAATAAAGTGTGCCATCAAGTTCGTGAGAGCTTTACTAACTAACCTTCTCATAACAAGCAAACATTTTATTTGGAAGAAAACAAGGCATATTGAATATGCACGGAAATAGCAAATGATGCTAATAGGTAGGTATGGTGGACACTTTGGCAATGTTTGGTTTTAGGGAGTTGGAAACATGAGTAGAATACTCCGTGAAAGTGAAGGCTAGCAATAGTAAGGGAACGACAAACGAGAGAGCAATAGCTGTCATAATCATGCTTGCAACAAAACAGGACTAATCATGGCATGGAAGTGATTCAAGATCCTCAAGGCAAAATAATTCATCGAGGCTTAACTGATTATTTCAGTCATATGCATGCGTGAGCATGTGCCAAGTCAATTCAAACGAAACATTCAGAGAAGGATACCACGGTGTCATACCAAGTTATGAATAGAGTAATGCAAGCAAACATTCATAAGACATGCTACAAACTATTAGCAAGCTGGAATTAATCATACAAAATCAAGAACTACTAAGCATCCAAAGATAACATACACCCTACACGAACAGACTAAGCATTCCCACAATGATGAGTATATGTACAAAAATGAAAACAAATAGAGTTCGTTACCAGCCTCTTACCACACCTCAAGTTGTCATTAATCCTCATTATTGCTCTTCACTTGTGTGGCTTGAATAATAATATGAAACCAATATCCACTGAGAACTGCTGAACCCTGCAAAAAACTCACAAAGCCAAAGAAGAACAACAAATATTTTTGGTGTTTTCGATTTTTAAAGCAAGAACCAAAAAGGAAAATCAAGCAAAGCAAAATCTTTTTGGGTTTTTCGAATAGTTCAAACAAAGCAAAAAGGGAAAAACAAACCAAGGCGAAAAGAAGAAGAAGCAACCCGGACAGAAACAACAGAAATATTTTTGGTCTTTTTGTGTTTTAGAAAGCAAAAGCAAAAAAAGAACGAAAGCTAAAAAGGGAACGAAACATAAATATACAAAGTACCGACGCAACATGATAAAGAGATGAGTGCGGTGTCGGCGTACCTCCCCCCAAGCTTAGGCTTTTGGCTTAAGTTGGTGTCAATCCCAAGCTGGCCAGGATGAAGTGTCACCGTGGTATGACGAGGAGGTACCCTCGTCCTGGTGTGAGCTCGAGTACGTCCCTCCATAGTGTGCGGAGTAATCGTAGGAGGGTACATCCTCCTGATTTTGCTCATGGAAACCCAGCAAGAGGAGCTTCTCGTCCACCTCCTCCTTAGAGCGCGACCATGGTCTCCTGTGAACACTAAACAAAGAAGACTGTGGCAAAGGGATCTCCCTCTCATCCCCGTCAGTAAACAACATCCTATATACTAGACTGTCCAAATAAGAATCAGCAGTGACAAAGTGATGAGTTTTCATAGCAACAAGGTCAAGCCTTTATGGTGCCAATACAGTATCATTGGGGTCCACTGAAAGTCCTAATGCATTGACCATACGCGAGGCAATGATGCCCCCATAAATAGGCCCTCTAGCAGCTAGGCGACGAGCAATAAGCGAGCCAAGATTGTATCGAGTGTCATTGTTAAGCGCAGCAGCAAGGAAAGCTAAATGATAGTTGGAGATATTACTTGTGTTCTCCCTACCAAGTACGCTAGTAGCAAGATAATATGCAAAGTATCTAAGAGCAGGGAGTTGGATGTTTCTTATCTTTCCGCGTTGCGCCACACGGTCATCATCATTGGTCACCCCTCTGTAAAGCTCCAGCAAATCAGCGGGTCGTCCTTAAATTTTCTTCACGGTCCCTATCATGCTTACACCTACAATACTGCAGAATCTTTCCAATTGCATGGTAAAGGGCAGATTATAAATTTTGAAAGAGACAGTTGACTGATAGGGCATGTTAGTAAACGTGAAGCTCTCAACAAAGGTTTTGGTGAGCATAGCGTATTGCTCACTCTCATCTTGCATATATGAGGTCAAACCAACCCTCTCAATCAGTAGCAAGAAATCATCAAGAATCCCTGCAGCTTGTAAGAAAGTAAAACAAGGAAAAGTAGATGGGTGAGCATCCCCATCATCCCTTTCATTACCAATACGAGTTGCAATGAGATCTTTGTTGTATGATGGCCTAAATTGAGAGGCTGATCTTGAGGGCCTCGACCTCCTAGGTGCATCCCTCTCAAATATCTCTCCAAAGGTATGGTTGTTCATGCTTGGTATTCTGAAATTTAAACACCTATTAAACAAGTGATTGCAAAGTGAATATAATGAAGAATACTACTCATAGGGACTTGTAAGAGGCCTAAACATGCATCAAAACTATATCTCTAAGCATCAAACAAGCTTACAAGCTCTCATAACCTGTCACCTACAGCCGCAAAATACTCAAGATATAATCCACTAAACACAAATCTACTTGGACAAGGGGAGGAGTCATATACCAGAGAACAAGTGCTCCAAATTTCAGCAACAAAGATGAGCTGAGCAAGGAGATCGAAAAAATCGAGAGCAAGCACACAACAAGAACGCGATTTTGAGCAATGAACCGGAGCTTACTCGGGAGAGAGAAAAGAGTGGCAGGTGAGAGAGTTAGTGGAGGGCCAGGGGTGGCCCACACCATGGCATGGCGCCACCCAGGGCAGGTCGCGCCACCAGGTGGTGAGCCTGCCTGGTGGGTCCCCCTGGTACCTTCCAGGCACTCCTCTACCCCTTTTTTCATGTAAAAATTTAATATAAATTTTCTAAAAAATTTCGAGACACTTTATTGTTGGGCATTTTTCAGGTATAGAAGAATGAATTTCTGACAGAGAGATTTTTTTTTGGAAATGATGCAATGACAAAACAAGGCTATAACTACAGGAGTTCTAAGACACTCTAACATGCAAGCAACTAATAACAGAAAATAAAACTAAACGAAAGCAAAAAACTAAATGGATAGAATAGAAGTAAGCGGAGATAATCATGGTGAAGACATTGTTTTGTTCAATGAAATCCTTCTGTTAACAAGGTTGATCAGGTCTTGTTACCAAAACAATTTGATATGAGACACAACTTTGTATTCCACTAATGATTATATTACCTCAACTTTGATAGCAATGGTCCCACTCATAATAGTTTCAAAATTTTCTCTTGGTATGGGACAATATATTTCTCCAACTTGAATGCCCTCAACATGCTCAATTGAATTCAAACCATAAGTCCTATCAATCTTCTTGGGGAAATAGACAGTATGTTCCTTGTCATTAACATTGAAGGTCACCTTTCCTTGATTACAATTAATAACAACTCCTGCAGTATTAAGAAAATGTCTCCCAAGAATAATAGACATATTATCATCTTCAGGCATTTCAAGCACAACAAAATCAGTTAATATCAAGCAATTATGAGCCACTTGAACAGGTACATCCTCACATATACCAACATGAATAGTGGTAGATTTATTAGCCATTTGCAAAGATATATCAGTTGGTATTAATTTTTCTAGTTGAAGCCTCTAATAGAGAGAGAAAGGCATAACACTAACTCCAGCTCCCAAATCACACAAAGAAGTTCTAACATAGCTATTCTTAATAGAGCAAGGGATAGTTGGAATCCCTGGGTCTCCAAGTTTCTTAGGAACCTTACCATTAAAGGAATAATTAGCAAGCAAAGTAGAAATTTCTTCATTAGGGATATTCCTTTTATTCGAGACAACCTTCATATACTTTGAGTAACGAGGCAATTTAATAGCATCAGTCAAAGGGATTTGCAAGAATAAAGGTTTCATCCACTCACAAAACTTATTATAGTGTTCATCTTCCTTTGACTTATGTTTCTTATCAGGGAAAGGCATAGGTTTTTGGACCCAAGGCTCTCTTTCACTACCATGTTTCTTAGCAATAAAATCTTCTTTAGTGTATTTAGTATTCTTAGTGTGCTTTTCAGGTTCTTCTTCAACTTTTTCTTTATTAGTAACTTCATTTTCTTCATTACCACTTTCAGTTTCAGCATCAGAGACAGATATACTATTAGGATCTATAGCAGGTTCTGAGGGTTCTACAACAGTTTTATGTTTCTTTTTCCTTTTCTTACGAGTAGAGCCACTATTTTCAACTTGTTGAGAATCCTGCTCAATTCTTCTGGGATGCCCCTCAGGATATAGAGGATCCAGGGTAGCAGCACCACTTCTAGTTCTAATTTCATAAGCATATTTTTCTTTAGCAGCATTAACTAGCAAGTCTTTTTGCACTTTAACAAGTTGATCTATTTGAGTTTGAACCATTTGAAAGTGTTTAACAATCATTTTAACATCATTAGAGGGTCTTTCCAGAATATCTTTCAACTCAACAATAGCTCTCGTGTTTTCCATTAGATGATTTTGCACCATTTTATTAAAATTATCTTTCTTAATAATAAAGATATCGAATTCTTCTAAGCATTGATCAGGAGGTTTAGAGTAAGGGATATCACCTTCATCAAAGTGTTGGAGAGAGTGTACCTCGATAGTGGATGAGTAGGGAATAGGCTTACATAATTCTTCTATAGGAGGTAAATTCTTGACATCTGTAGCTTTAATTCCCTTCTCCTTAAGAGATTTCTTAGCTTCCTTCATCACTTCATCATTTAATTCAATAACTCCCCTCTTCTTTGATGTTGGAATAGGTACTGGTATAGTAGGTTCAGGTACAATTACTTCAGGTATAGCTTGTTTAAGAGGAGTCCAATCTTCATAGTTCTTACTTATTTTAGCCATCAATTCCTCAGCTTCCTTGGGAGTCCTATTCCTGAAAACACAATCAGCACAACTATCTAGGTATGTCCTAGATTCTTCGGTTAGTCCATTATAAAATATATCAAGAAGCTCATTCTTAGGTAATGGACTTCCAGCCTGTGCATGAATCAAAGCACAAAACCTTGCCCAAGATTCGGGCAATATCTCTTTTTCTCCCTATTTAAAATCAAAAAGATCCTGCAAAATAGCATGTCTAGCACTTGGAGGAAAGTATTTCTGCAGGAAAGTACTAATCAAGCAATCAGGGCTATCAATAGATCCAGGAGGTAAATTACTAAACCAAGTTTTAGCTTCTCCTTTCAGTGAAAAGGGGAAAGCAACAAAGTAAGTACGCATCTTAATATCATCAGAAAACAAGCCACTCATGGTAGAAAGCTCATTCATATGTGCTACCGCACTTTCATTCTTAGTCCCACAAAAAGGTTCTTTCTCAACAATAGCTATGTAAGATAGATCGAGAGAGAAATCATAATCTTCATCTATAATGTTTATGGGAGAAGCAGCAAACTTAGCAATAGGAGACAATTTGGGTCTAATAGTATGCCTCTCAAGGAGACTCTTAGCAGCGCTCCTATCATGGGTGTTTTTACATTCTTTAATAAATTCATCGGTCATCTCAACATAACCATCTTCAATATCATAACTTTCACTAGACTCAGGTGAACTAACAGGTGTAGTAGTGTCTTCATTAGGAGTTTCAGTATTTCCAGCAATAGTTCTAGCAATCGTAGCATCTAGGAAAGGACCTAATGAACCACTCTTATCAAGCGCAGTAGAAGCAGCATCATAAGCATCAGAAGTTTCAGATTCAGCAATAGTAGCAGTGTGTGTAACATGTGTATGTGGTGGTGTAACGAGCTTACTTATAACAAATGGTGAATCAAGAGCAACACAGGTGTTCAGAACCGTACCTCTTCTTGTAGTGGATGGTAAAATAGGAACCTTGCCATCACGAGACTTACCCATGATGGATGGATAGCAGCTAACAATAGAGAATCCAAGTGAACTTGATAAATAAAGCTATGCTCCCCGGCAACTACACTAGAAAATAGTCTTGATGACCCACAAGTATAGGGGGTGTATCGCAGTATTTTTGAGGAAAGTGAAACCCAATTTATTGATTCGACACAAGGGGAGCCAAAGAATATTTATAAGCCTTAACAACTGAGTTGTCAATTCAGCTGCACCTGGAAACAATCTTGCTCACAGCAGTTTATCAGTAGCCACAGTTTTGTAGTAGGAATAGCAAAGTAGCAGCAGCAGTAAAGTAAAGACAACAGTAACAATAGCAGTAAACAGTAGGATTCGAGTGCGGTAGGCATAGGGATGGATGGACGGGCGTTGCATGGACAAGACAATTCACATAGCAAACAGAACATAGGGCAATTGCAGATAAATGAGATAAAGCATCCAAGTACTAGATAATCCTAGGCATGTGTTCCATATATAGTCATACGTGCTCGCAATGAGAACTTGCACAACATCTTTTGTCCTGCCAGCCCGTTTGCAGCGGGGCCTCAAGGGAACTACTAGCAATTAAGGTGCTCCTTTTAATAGAGCACCAGAGCAAAGCATTAACACTCCATGAACACATGTGATCCTCACATCAAAGCCATTCTCTCCGGTTATCCCGATTTCTGTCACTTCGGGGCCATTGGTTCCGGACAACAACGTGTGTATACAACTTGTCGGTAAGACCAAAAACAATACTATCATAATGAATCAATAACATGTTCAGATCTGAAATCATGGCACTCGGGCCCTAGTGACAAGCATTAAGCATAACAAGTCACAACAAAGTCAAAAAGCACTAATAGAAGATACTAGGCACCATGCCCTAATAATCTGATGTCATTACATGAACGATCTCATCCAATCCCTACTATCCCCATAGCCTACAGCGGGGGATTACTCACTCATAGACGGAGGAAACATGGATGGTCGATGGAGAAGTGATGGTGATGATGATGGCGATGATCTCCTCCAATTCCCCGTCTTAGCAGGGTGCCAGAACGGAGTTTTTGGTGCTGTTTCATGGAATCTGGTGGTGGCGGTGGAGCGGAACTCCTTCTGGAAAAACGTCGAACCCCCCAGAGTTTTTAGGTCAGAAGGCTTCTTATAGGAGAAGAGGGAGACCGAGGGGGTGTCTAGGGCGGCCAGACCACCCCCTGGCGCGGCCAGGCCTAGCCCGTGCGGCCAGGTGGTGTGGCCTGGGCCCAGCCCCCCTCCGTCTCGTATTCTGGCTCCGGGAGTCTTCTGGTGAAATAGGATTTTTGGCATATTTTCTGGGATTTTTCCTGATAGTTGATTTTCTGCACAAAAAGTAGACACCAAGGCAATTCTGCTGAAAACAGCATCAGTCCACGTTAGTTGCATCCAAATCACACAAGTTTAGAGGAGAAACAATAGAAAAAGTGTTCGGGAAAGTAGATACGTTTTGGACGTATCAGCACTCTAGACAGGGATCGGGGAGAAGGAAGTTGTCATCGCACAACACATGTGGGAAAAACCTCGGATGTGCTGTCAGTAGTGTCACGTGAGTTGTCGTGCAAGGACCAGGACAAGGAGCGACTTGCAAGGAGCTTCGTGACCTTGAGTTTGGCTACAACATCGACTACCTCATCCATGTTCCAGTTAGAACGTCAAACATTTTCGGTCTACAAGGGTATGTTACCAAAACCTTCTCCATTACAACATTATTCATCCATGTTCCTGTCAGAACGTCAAACGCTTTCGGTCTACAAAGGTATGTTAATGAAACCTTCTCCGTTACAGCATTACTCATAGATAGATCATGGCTAGGTGTGTTCTGTCGTAGGAATTTTTTTGTTTTCTGCCACGGAACCCATTCAGCGTGGACCCGATGGTAGCTTCGAGAGAACACACGAGCCCCCTCCTCCCGTGCAAACTAGGCCCAAACTTGGGCCATGGACGTGCCGATACGGACCGCTCCGTCAGTTCAGGTCTGTTTGAGGGTGGACGTTGGGCCGTGGCATCGGTCCGGAAGGACAGGTTTGAATATGCCCGGTCCGTTTGCGGGGGATCGTTGGAGTTTCCCTTACCTCGACGCGCCTATCTCCGAGAAAGCCTTCCTCCTTGAGAGGAGAAGATATGCGTGATAGCTTTGCCCCGGCCCTCGAGTCGGTGCTGATGATGGCGATTCTATTGTCGTCATTTCCCTCTTTTGAGGCTTCGTCTTGGAATCTTGCTCTCTCTCTCTCTAGATGAAAACCTAAGCTTAGCGGGTGACGACAACATCAACGGTGTCTCCCTCTTGTGGGCATTACGTTGGAGATTCGGCTTTTGAGGTTGTGTGTGGCTTCTCTTCCGTTAAGGTCAGTGGACATCGGAGCAGCGACCTAGATTGTGGTTCTGATCTAGGGGAAACAACCTCATGGAGAGTGGTAGTTGCTTGCATGTCTTGGGTGTTATTCTTGTGTCATCGGTGCATCGAGGTTATCAACTCGTTCCACGTGCCCTAGAGGAGGCAATTTTACTTTATGTAAGGGCGGCGACCCTGGATATTGGGGCTACGACTGATGTCTACGAGCGGTTTGCCTTGTGTACTTAGGGTTACGCACACCTAGTGTGTGCCGCGTTGTGTCTTGAGTGCAAGTCGTGGCATGTCGGGACGGTGGTCATGGAAGGTGGTGTTGGCGGTCTGCTAGGTGTGGTGGGGCAACTCGATGTCGGGGTGGAAACCCCAAAAATTTAACAATGTTGAGGGTGTCGGTCTCGTGTCGTGCGTATGATGAGGTTTCCTCGATGTTGGTCGTTCGCATTGCGTCGGTGCGGCTGCCCCAGGAGTTAGTTTCTTCATCTAGGTTGGAACGTCCTGTGTGTGCTCCTCCCACAGTATTCATGGTGTGTAACATCCTAAAACTTTAATCAAGGTTAATCAAGATCCAAATCACCCAATTTAGGGTTAACAAAAACTTTTAGTATTAAAAACAATTATGAATGTCTGTGTTTGTGCATTAGTATAGAATTGTTTGAAAATGCCATGTTTGTTTTCTCTAATGGTTGTAAAATGATTTAAAGATGAATGCCACATCATCTAGATCATTCCAAACAAAATCCTTAGAAAAAGAAATCAAATAAGAATAAAAAGACCAAATGGTCATTTGTGCCATTTTAATCTACTAGGCCACTTTAGATGTTCCTAGAAGTCAATTCTTAACAGAAATAATTCAAACTCTTTTCACCCCTTGCTATTACAAGAAAAGATCTACCAAGGCCCACTTTACAATCTTACAAAAACCCTTAGCCACTAATTTTAAGTGGCATTTGAAATTTAAATCCATTACATATGCATAGATCCCACTTTTTCAAAAACCACTCAAATGAGTTCACCTTGACAATCCCAAGCAACCACAGATGATCAAGCTTATGACTAACACACCCACCAAAAATCTTCTCAAAATTTAAATAAAACTTTCTTGCGGCCATTTGACCGAACACATTGCAGACATAGAATAAACTCTAGCCTAATTCTACTGTTTTGAGCAGTGATCCTTCAATGCATTGCTCTCTTTACTCTCATCTGTCCCCTCTGATCCAACCCAGCCCAGACCAACATCCCCCTTCGCCGTGGAGTATAGTGGCGTGCCGCCCGAACATGGTCGTCGCCGGCCGACCGTGGCCGACGCACTAGAGACCACGCCGCACCTACCCGACATGTCCCCTAGCTCCGCCGCACCCTACCGTGACCCTCTGTCCACCCCACGGACGCAGCCGAGCATTGGACCACCTCAGAGCAGCCGCGCACCGAGCCTCTGCGCCGGGTCCGGAGCGCGCCAGTGCGCCACGCCCGACAAGGTAGGACACGCCGCCCCTCGACCACAGCCCACGCGCGCTGCTCCGCCTTGACCCCAACACACTCCCGGACATGCCCATTTCCCACCGCGCGACCAGCACCCGCCGTGAGCCGTGTCGAACGCCACCGCTCCCGCTCAGAGCGCCAGCCATGCCCGACCAAACGCCACCGCCCCTAGCCGCGCTATTATGATGTAGATGACCGCCAGGAAGTAGAGCACCGTCTGCCTATCTCGCCCATGCCATTAGCCCCCTGTACCATTGCCACCGACGAGCTCACCGTCGCACCTCACTGTCCCCTCGCCGAGCTATAAAAGGAGACCTCCTCAACACCATTTCTCCACACTCCAACACTCACCACCTTCCACTGATCCCCTCACACCATCCTCGGAGCCGCTCGAGCCCTCAGTCGCCAGAATTATGCCGGAGCTCACCGCAACAGAGGAAAAGGGGGTCGTCGATTGCGACCACCCTAGGAGCCACCGCGACCACGCCTGAGACCGTCGTCGTCCACCAATTCGGTCGCCCCCATCACCGTGTTAGCTGGAGCCCTGGTAAGCCCCTAGTCGCCCCCCACCGAGCCGCTAGGGTTAATTCTCGCCGGCGATCAGTTCGTCGTCAATGATGAACTCTGGCCGTTAGATTAGAATTTGATCAAACGGTCTAGATTAGCAGATACCGCTTCGAGTTAGATGTCTTGCTGACGTGTGGACCCCCCTGTCATTTGCCCTCTGCGCCGTCGAGCGCCACTGAGCCGGCCCATTTAGTTTCCCGCCTTAGCCCGCAGATTCAAATAAATGTTTTTATAATTAAGTTTAAACTAGGTTCTATCCACTTGTTTAAAAATCAATTCAGAGAGTTCTACTGAACCAAAATGAATGATTCAAATTTTGTTAGAAAGATAATTCAAATATCTATCCAAGCCCGTTGGATTTAAATCAATTGGAGTTATAGATCACATATAGTAAAAATAACAAAACAGAGATTTTTCTACATTCAAACATTTTTCAAAAATCAACCATAATAGATTTTGAGTTGATTCCAACTCTCAAAAATCACATTTGACAATACCTATCTGAATATGTAATAATATTTAGGTTTGCATGCAGTGACTTTGGACTAGTACCAAAATAATGCTATATAGGCATTTCTAGTCACTTTAAATCATTTAAATAATAAACTTAAACTTATTGAAATATGAGCCAACATTTAAATCACATTCCCATGCATTGGAATATGTGGTGATGACATGTATCCACATGATCCCATATTTTAATTGGAGAATATTAAATCTTAATTAATTTCAATGAGTAGAAATTACTTTTCTCAAATAAAATAAATGAAACTAGTTCATTAAATCTTGTGATGATTATGGTGATACTAGATCATCAAGTATGTGCCTTAGTGTGCTAAATAGACTAGTTAAGTATTGTTTGGTGATTGTGTATCTCGTATGTATTTATAGACGATACTACCGACCAAGTCTACGAGGAGGAGGAGTTCTACCCCGAAGAAGACGAAGAGAATTTCAACCACTGTACCAATCAAGGCAAGCTATTATTGGCAAGCTAATACTTGCAAGCCATCACTAGATACAAAATAACCTAAGCAAGATGCATTAGGCATGCTTTGGTTATACCCCTTGATTTATAACCATCCCAAGTTTTACTTACAAGTTTTAATTTTGCTTTATCAAAGTTCGTTACTCCTAGTAATGCTTTGTGAGATTTTAGAAAGTATTTTAGATAGCATACAGAGTATAAAACTTGGCCTATACTAGACGTCATTCTATGGCATAAGATTGAGATTAGCATCCCACCTTAGTGAACACTCTTAACTTGTGGTTAGAGCTAAACCAAAAACTTGATCACTCTAGATGGGAATACTTGGTGAAAATGCTTATGAAAACCTTGGAATGATGAGTCATTCTATTGAGATGTTTTGACATGTGTTGAGAAACCCAAATGGTTTATGATGATGAAAATGTTGAAGCATGAGCCTTACCCCTTTATAAAAAACTGATGGTTGGGTTCGGATGCGATACGATTCCAAATTTATCGTACAACCACAATACCTAAATTGGGTAGGGATTAGCCGGAAGTTTATATGCATTAGTATGGGTTCCCTCGCGGGAGAGGTTTGAGCTGTGGCTAGCTCTTGATATTGTCCACCTATGCAGTGCCCAGGATGGCAGATGGCCATGGCTGGGAGGCCAAGCTCATAGGAGAGGTGCTTATAATAGAGTGTGTAAAGGAAAGGTTATGTTTGATTATCCGCATACTAAGTATGATGATTCAGGGTTATCCCTGACGGATGTATCGAATTTTGTGGTGAAAGTGTACCACCTATGTAGAGTGTCAAACTATTCGAATAGCCGCGTCCACGGTCATGGACAGTTGGAGTGGCCATACTGTTCCGTCGTCAGATGTTTTCAAAATGACTTATGAAATGATTTGTGACATGACTTGATCACAACCGGGTTGTGACTATGAAAACTAAGTTCCCACTTAGATGATTTAGAACTTTATTTTACCTTTCTTTGTTTTTGAACTTAGCTTAGGTTTCAAACTTAAATTTGCAAATAAACTTAGAACTTAATATTCCTACTAGAACTACCTTGTTAGTGATAGTTTGCGAGTACTTAAAGAGTACTCATGGCTTTGTTCCTGGCTATTCCCGTGGCCAGACTATGAGGAGGACTATCCGAAAGAAGGACAGCAAGATGGCTACGATAACTAGGATCATCTCTCATCGTCAGCATTGCCTGTGACACTGAAGATGGAGCCCACCGCTACGCTTATTATTCAGCTACTTGTTTGTATTAAGACTGGATCATGAGATCCTTTATTTGTGTAAAACCTTATTATGGTTTGTAATGGATGATGTACTATGATATCCAATCTGTTATGTCTCGCAAAAATGGTAATCCTGGGATTGTGATGTATGGCATAACAGGCATCTGAGATTAAAAATCCGGGTGTTGACAAGTTGGTATCAGAGCCATCCTGACCATAGGAGACCCTAGTTAGAATGGACGTCGGAACAAAAACTTAGTTTCCAAAAATCAAATAAGTGAGTATTTATGAAAACCTATTTCCCCTCTTACCCTTGGGATTCTTTCAAAAAGATTCATGTTTCTCAAAAATTCTTACATTACTACATAAAATTTGACACACTTGATCAACTCACTAACCTACTCATCCTAAATTCGTATAGATGGAAGTTCCGTACTACAAGTTCTACCAGTTGCGCAACGGAGGCCAACTGATCTTCGAGAGGGATCTTGATGCACTGTCAGAGCACCTTGAGCGCCCGCATCCGGAATTCTTCGGAGCCCAACTCAAGGACTTTCCAGGAAGAGATTTATAATGGCTGATAGTTGCTGATCTTTGAGGCAAGATGGAGACACCCCTTTCCGAGAAGATTCAATTCACCGTGAGAGAGAACAACTGGCTTGATGGATTAGGCAGGGCTATGCATGAAGCTCTCGCCCGTCTTTGCGGACAGAATGTCAACTTGATCTAGGGAACTCGCTTTGCTCACTATGCAAGGCGTGATTCTATGAGAATGCCAACTAGAGATGCCAAGTCACCCGGAGTTGAAGCGTCAAGTGGAGAACCTTGACTTCCTGCTATATGATAGACAGAAGGAATTGGACAATGCTCGAGCCTACGCCAACCACAACCTTGGCATTGCCGCCCAGAAGGCCCAAACTTTCTCACTGCTTGTCAAGGACCGTCAGTCACTTCGTCGGCAACACGAGAAGAAGGATCGCACCAGCGCTCGTATTCGCAAGAAGGTGGCCGACCTCGAGAAGACCATCCAGGAGCAAGAAGCTCAGCTTGTAGCAAAAGAAGAAGAAGAAAAAGAAGAAGAAGAAGGTGAAGACATACAGAGAGATATTCACTCATACCTCAGTGATGACAATGACTATCTGGAGGATGATGTCATGGACTTCTACACCGACGATGATGACTCCGACTTCATTGATGATGAGTAGATGCACTAGAGCATTATCGTAGGAGTGAGAAGTTTCGGTCCCATTGTATCGTAGTAGTGAGAAGTATTGGTCTCATTGTATCGTAGGAGTGAGAAGTATCGGTCCCATTGTATCGATGATGATGACTTGAGTTGACATTCTTTTTTCTACAGTTATATCAAGTGTAAGTACAGCGGTCGAGGGTTAAGGGGTACGGGTCACTTTCTCAGCTCGACGAGGCTGCCTCCTTCACATGCGTGCAGTAGTATCATTCATGATTCATCAGATGCGTCTAATTCTGGCTGTATTTAACTCGATTTGCGCATTGGATCCCACTGTTCCCTCCACCCATGCATGTGAGACCCCCGTCCGGTCCCTGTCGGATCTCATTTTCGTGCATCTACTATGTGTGTACGTACAATTATATGCACAGTGCAGCCGATGATCCATA
This sequence comes from Avena sativa, assembly GCA_916181665.1. NCBI lineage: Eukaryota > Viridiplantae > Streptophyta > Magnoliopsida > Poales > Poaceae > Avena > Avena sativa. The sequence goes on along the minus strand of OV702292.1, from coordinate 531,270,718 downwards.
CAGTGTTCTCCATTTGTTTTCATTGCCAAAAAGAATAATTATACGTTGGAGGATTGGAGCGTGGAAATTTGCACAATATTGTACTAGCGCAGTGAAAATCCTCATAACCCCCGAAAATAGGCTAGTTAGTTCATTGTAACAGATCAAGACTCTAGTAGGCGTTATGATCTTTGTAATTTTTATTATTCTCTCCATCTTAAAATCGATGTCGTAGATTTGTCATATTTTGGATGAATCTAGACGTTATTTAGTACTCCCTCCGATCCAAATTAATGTTCTCACGTTTGTATATATTCGAATGTATCTAGTCATGTTTTAGTGCTAGATACATCCGAATTTAGCCAAATCTGAGAACGTTAATTTAGAATGGAGAAAATATATAGATTCATCCAAATTTTCAATCTGAGACATCTATTTTGAAACGGAGGGAGTAGTATTTCTAAGATTTCTTGTGCTGTTGTTGAGGATTATGAATACACCGGTGTACTTTTTGCCAATAAATAAATAAATTTTGAAACCGTCTATCATAACTTTGTATAGTGGGGTGAGTCCAAGTAGCTAGCCTTGTAATATTGCAAAAAAAAAACTAAGTAATTTCAGGGGAATAACACTCATGAGAGCTGTAAAAATTATCATAAACATGTACTGAATATTATCAGTCTATAAAAATTATATACTCTAGCGACGCTGCTGGTCTACTCCGCCACCCATGGCATCAGGGCCTCGGGGGTGTGGCAGACCACGGTCTCTCGCGGGTGGTTGGATGTTGAGGCAGCAACTACATCTTAAAGTCGGGATAAGATCCTCCCCGTTATATCCTCGCTCTTGTAGTGCATCTAGTCCATTTTCGTGTTCGTTGGTGTGAGTTCGGATCAGTTTCTTCCGATTTATGGATGTCATCATTGGCCGTGGTTGCTGCTCGAGTACGCTGATCCTTTGGAGCCTTAGCAAGGCGACTTGTTATCTTTCTACTACAACAAGCTCTACTACGACAAGTTCTGTCCGGCTCCGGTGATGGAGGGCGAGGACGGCGGTGCCTTCGGCTCGTGCTAGTGTTTGTAATCGTCGCTAGGTGGTATGTGGACCTATTTATAATTTTTATTACTTTTAATTTTTTTACTATTGTTGATGATTATTAATAAATCGGTGAAATTTCACAAAAAAATGAAAAAACTTATTGTGCTCTCGCTCCACACTTTTGATGCGTTGTTCCTAGCTAGATACATTGTCACTTTCGTGCAAAGCTTCCATGCATGCAGGTAGAAATCGGCCACTGTTCTGCTTAGGACGTACAATCTGTGTCTTTCTCCCATTTTCTTTATTGGCGGGGAAAATCTGCGACTGGTTCGTTACCTAAGTACTTACTCCGTTTTAAAATATAAGATATTTTAACTTTTATAAAGAAAATGTATCCGAAACTTTTGTAAATCGAATATATCCAAATTTAAACATTAAAAGATATCTAGATATTTTCGCTTTAAAAAAAGGAAAACATCTTATATTATAAAACTGAGGGAGTAGTACGAATTACGAAATCAAGGGTTTAGCATTTTCCGCCCGCAGGAAAAAAAAGAGAGGATTTGGGCAGTGAAACGATAGTGCCTGAAGCTCTATTTTTTCCCCATTTGTCCATGCATAGGTGGTAGGTAAAGCCAACGACCAGCAGTCGTTCAGTCAAAGACTAATAACAAATGAAATCATTCTCTCGTCATCACTCGGCTTTCGTGAAGTGCCAAACCGGTCCTGCCTGGTCAACGAAAACGGGTAAAGACAAAAGAGTAAAGGTCTTTCTTTGCAAACATTCCGACCCCTATATTGGCACTTCGGCATATACAGAGGCTAATCACACCTAGAACATCGGAAGATTCTCAAAATTAAGTTTTATCATTAGTTCACTACTATTTTGGAGTATTGTTGGATTGATATTCATCTTGTTATGTTATTGAGGATTCTAGTTCCATGGTTTTCCTCCCAACGCCACCAATTGCTTGCACCTATATAAGTTTAGGATAGAAGCTTTGGCATCAATAGTTGTTGCTCGCCACTACTAGTAGTATACTTGTCTGAAACAGACCTGCTCCTCTAGTGTCGCCCCCGTTCGCGTGGCACCGGAGAACCTAACCCTATCCGCCACCAGGGCCGGCCACCTCCTCTCCAATCCCCTCCTCTGTCGGAGGACGCGGCCGGGCAAAGCTCGTGCCATCGGCGAGGGGGGGGGGGGGGCTCTCCATCTCTCTCGTGGCGCCTCCTCATCGGGTAATCGACCTGGGCAGCGGTGGTGCGGTGGCGTGTGGTGGCGCAGGGAGGGTGCGGGGCCGGTGCGCAGGGCACATGGTGAAGGCTACGACGCGTGGCGAGCTTCCTGTGGCCATGGTCGCACATGGCCATCAGGCCCGATCTGGGCCTGTGCGGGTCGTGGCTTGGGGGGCATGGCGGCGCAAGGAGCTACGGCGTACTGCGTGGATGCGGCAGTACTGGTGGTCAGTCGGTATGGGGGGCCTTCTCCTCTGAGCCCATGCCGGCTGACGGCAAGGTCGGTGGTGAGACCGGTGCTGCATCTTGCCTCTCTCGCGATGGCTAAAGGCGGTGCACGCTTGCATCCCTGTTCCCAGCGAGCCAACTCGGGGTCACAGTGAAGGACCAAGGTGAAAGCTCTGCTCGGTGTCTTCTGATGTTGGACCATGGCGACGACTGGAGGCGTGGTTTTGGTCCCAACCATGTCTTCCTCTTCTCGTGTGCTAGGGGAAACCCTAGGTCAGGTTCACCAAACCAGGTGGTAGCAATGCCTGTGTCGTGTCTCTTCTTGAACATGTCATCTTGGCAATCAGAGGAGAGGTCGGTGTGACTATGTGAGACGTGATGCGCTTCCGGTGTTGTTTCCCAGGACGTGGGCTTCCGTGGCGCAATGTACGACATGGTTGATGCAACTTAGTCGGCGCCTTCACTGAGTCCGGCCGGATCTCGTCTTCTACTTGCCTACTCTTAGGCTCAGGGGGAAGGTGCGTTGGTCCAGGTTGCTTTGGAGTTTGTCGTCATGCTATGGTGGTGTCTTGCTTAGATCGTGACGCGATCTTGTAGCTACGTGTGCCATCTCATCTCCATCCTTATAAGGAAGTTGGACAAGGCAAGTTGTTATCATCAGGTCGATGGTTCAAGGCGCGTTGTGAGCCGCTTAGTAGTGTATCGTGTTGGGTGAGTGGATTTGTGGCCTTCAGTGGCGTTGTATCATTCGTTGACCTCTTCTTCTAGATGATCGATGTGTCTTTCAGGACGTATCCTTGAAATTGCAAATAAGTTTAGAATTCCATAGTTTTGCAAGAACACCTCAATGTAAATGGATGAAAGCCAAGGACATAAGGCACGGCAATAGCACAAGCATGGTGAGACAATGTATGAGGTCGCCCCAACCGGTGGTAAAATGGTGTATTGTCGCCACGACATAGTTGAGTTGACACTATAACGTAAGTCGTAAGGGCCAATTGCTATGGGCAAGAAACGATGAACCACAAGAACCCAAAAATGTCGCTCCAGGCCGGACCGTGCTCGGGCTTGGCAAATGGCGGGTTAGAATGGAGGCCCGGGCCGAGGCCCAATGGGTTTTTGTGTGCTTGGGCTATGCTTAGGCCTAACTTTGTGACCCGACACTCAGGTCGGCTCCGGTAGGGCTTGTAGTCCGTCTGTCAGGCTGGCTCGGGTCTGGTTTTCGACAGCTGGCTTTTCCTGGCCTCGCTCGAAGTCCCACGAGGCACGAGGGTATGGCCACATATAATCTATACCTAATAATAAAACACGAAGTGTTTCTCTCGGTCCAACACTTTTTTAGACGATTTTACCCTCCCACAAAACCACGTATTACCACTAATACTACCGGTAAGTCGGAAAAAAACGTTTTCGTCGATAGTTTTGAGTTTTAGAGCCCGTCGAGCGATGGATTCCATGTATCCCGCTCGGGCCTGGATTCTACTCTGTCAAACGGAGAATCCAGGCTTCCTAGATGTTGCCTTCTCCCGCATGAAACAGAGAACGCTTGGTGGACGTCAATTCCATGTTGATTAGAAAAAAACTTCAGGGATTCCTAGCTAGCCGGTCTGTTTATCCTAGCTAGCTGCTACCCGTGATTTCCTATAAATACACGTGAGATCCTTCCCTATAAAAGTACACGTGAGATCGAGGAATCGAGATCGACCACGACGAAGCCCTAAACCATGACCACAGATCAACCACATCTACTCCATCCCGACTCTGCCGACGTCGAGATCCGTACGCGCTCGAGCCAAGAACAGCCAACACCCAAGGGAGGTTCGAGCGACGCCAATGGCTCCGACCATGACGAAGCCCTAAACCATGACCATGGATCAACCACATCTACTCCACCCCGACTCCGCCGACGTCGAGATCCGTATGCGCTCGAGCCAAGAACACCGTTAGGTCACGGGAGCTTCGAGTGATGCCGGTGGCTCCAACCACGACGAAGCCCTAAACCATGACCACGGATCAACCACATCTACTCCACCCCGACTCCGCCGACGTCGAAATCAGTACGCACTGGAGCCAAGAACACCTCACGGGAGCTTCGAGCGACGCCAGCGACTCCTAGAAACGAGACTGTTGTCACCATATCAGGTGTCCGGTGGTGTGGAAATGCATAAGGGAGCGCTTAGATTCCAGCTAGCCTGAGGTAGACGTACAAGCTCGATAGCTTGGTGCTTCTCACCATGGAGGCCGGCGGTGCAGCGACGCATAAGGCAGCACCATTGGATTTGGGAGGAACTTGATGTCTCAGTTTGACCAAACATGGAGCAATATTGAGACGATGGCAAAAGAAAACAGGAGTAGCACTAAACAACACAAGATGAACACATGAACACTCTGCCTGCCTACGTAAAACCAGCAGGGCCAGCGGTAGCAGCAAATCCATCTTAGCTTCCACGGTATCGAGGAGCGCCGGCTTGGCGGAGGACGCCATGACACCGGCAAATAAATGTGGGCCTTTTATGTCCTTTGGGTTCTTTGAGTTTTGTACAATGAATTTGGGATCTAATACTTTGATTGTAGGTATAGATCAGAGAGGGAATAAGCGGACGGCAGCTGCTATGGAGAGCTCGCGCAGGAGCGGCACATGGCGCCATGGCCAAACTGCTCTCCTGTCTCCACTCATGTTGGTTAGCATGTTGCAGCAATCTAGGATTAATTTTGCAGTTTTCAATTCCAGGTTTTGCACAAATCAATATTTAGGATTTGTACGATTATTTAGACCGAATTTTATTTGACATGTATGGAGGGTTTACTAGGGGTATATTACTATTGTACTTTGTCATATAGATTCGAGCGTTTTTCATGATTTTCTAGATTAACCTTTTTCACGATTTGAAACGACTTCATGAGAAAATGTTTTACCTGAATCCTACAAGATTTCTCTGCTCCATAGGCATTTTTCAAGAGGTACCGAATCAATGTAAATTATTTATGGAACAAGGTGCATGGAAACACATACTGAGTTTTTCTAGATTCAAATGTATCTATACATTAAAATACATCTTGATACATTCGAATCTACACAAATTCAAGTCAATTAATTCTGAAAGTAGGTAGTACAACAAATTTTTACCGGACACTGGCGCTACCCAGTATATTAGAAGAAAGTAAATGCACTAGGATAATATAGAAGTGGATCATTGTTACAGTTTGCACAATATTGCATTATTTCTTAAGTTTGCCTTGTGGTGCGGGTTTAGATTTTTTTCTTGCATGCACACAGAGAACTGCTTATTATATTAGGATTTAGGAAGAGGTATTTTTGCAAAAAGAATTCTAGAACCTATAAATTAGTCAGGAGTAATATTTATAATACTTTTGGAGAATGCTTCCATCCAAGGTTTGATGCCTTCAAGGTGGTGCGAGAGCGAAACATTTAAACAAAAAAAGATGATTTATGTGTTCTTCAAACGTTAGGTTACTATAGTCCCAGTTATTTGTTTAATTATATTTCATCAACTAAATAAAGTATGATCTTATTCTTTTTGAGATGATGTGGCTATTTATGGGGTGGCGGGGGCAGAGGCCGAGCTAGGCCGGCGATGCGGCAAGGGAGCGCGGGGAAAATGGCGGCGCTGAGCGGGATGCGGCAGGGGAGCGAGGGAGAGAGGGATGGCGTGGCTCCGTGCCAAGCTAGGCGCAGAGGAGGACGGGGAAAACAGCGGTGGGCGGATCGGGGTCTCTAAGGAAGGCGACGGTAGTTGGGAAGACGAGGATGGAGACGGGGTGAGAGCGAGAGGTGGGAGAGACGCGTGCAGTGTACTACGCGGCTGGTGGGGTTCCCGTGGCGTGAGCGGGTCAGGGTGTGTGTTTGGCGGCCGGGTGTCAGCAGACTACCTCAGAAAAATACCGGTTCAACCAACACTATGTGGGTCAATTATTTGGGCAACAACATGTGTGATGGTAATGCATGCATTATAAAGTTACAAAAAGTCTGGCATCTTTTTAGGACATCAAACATAACCCTACAATTGAATTATTCTTGCAATTTAGGTCAATTTTAGACCAAATCCACATCCCAACTCCTCCCCGACATACGCAAATATATTTTCCTTTTTTGTAGATCTTTCATCATCTAATAAATATCTTAGTTATGTTTCATGCATAGCACATCATCTCTGCTGTTTTTTTACCACAAGATTAGCATAAGGAGATCTCTATATTCAGTTACTTTCAGTCATTATCGCTATAGTACGATTGCTCCATATATCCTTGATGCTATCCTTAAATGTTGTAATGGCTTCTTCCTTGACCCTTCTTTGCGGTTGGTTTGAGCCGACTCACCACCGGCACAACAAAGACTATCTTCTTTCGCTGCAACGCGCGGGCATTTTACTAGTATATAATAAAGCATGAAGTGTTTCTCCCGGTCCAATACTTTTTTAGACCAGTTTATCCTTCCACTAAACCACGTATTACAAGCAATACCACCTGTAAGTCAAAAAAAAACATGGTAGATGGATAGGCGCGCTGCGGGGTTGCAATGATATTCTCTCCTGTTGTAATGAAAAGAAAACGTTTTTTTTATCAAAAAAAATATATCCCCTTGCAATGCAAAGGGCTTATTTGCTAAAAATTAAGCGGCAGCAATACCCTGTCACATATGATATTTTTCTTTAAAAGTTTATTTTCCTTCTCCTGGTGCAACGCACGAGTTCCGTTAATAAAAACTGATTTGAAGTAGTAAAACTCTTAAAAAATTGCTTTTCGTGGTGTGGTTTTTTTTCTCCCGGTGCAACGCACGGACATTTTTCCTAATAATAATAACAAAGGACTGATGAGCAAAAAAATACGCCGTGTATGATATTAACGAATCGTAAACACAAGATGCACACGCAATTTACTCCACATGAGAACCAGCCCAAACAATCCCAGTTGATCTGACTTGAGTTGACATTCTTTTTTTCTACAGTTATACTAAGTACAGTACGGGAAGACTGGAGATGGTTAAAAGTGTTACGAGTCACTTTCTCAGGCTGCCGTCGGTCACATGCCCGAATAATAATATCATCAGATGCGACTAATTGTGGCTGTATTTAACGCGAGTTTGTGCATTGGATTCCGCTGCTCCCTCCATGTGTGACCCAGACCGGTCCCTGTCGGAATTCATTTTCGTGCATCTGTGTGTGTACGTACAATTATACGTACAGTGCAGCTGATGATCCATACAGCTGTCACATTTCTTTCTTGCCGGAAATATTTGTATACAGAAGGATTGGAGGGTGGGAATCACAAATACTGTATAGTAATTTTGGAGAAAAAACAAAAACTTGTCATTTGATATCGATCGAGCAGTAAAAATCATCGTAATTCAAACACGTTCATGTACTAGGCGATATCCCGTCAATAAACGCCTAAGGTGTTTTTCTATGTTGTGTACTGACTTGATGTTTCTTTTAATATATAATCTGGATCACATGGTTTCTTATGCCTACAACAATTCTTAGGGATATGGCAAGAGCACGCAATATAAAGAACTTATTAATGGAGTAGATACATCTTATTGCTATGTTTAGTTTAGAGTCTATTGTTTTTATGGTTGACCCAATTTCATAAAACATATCAAAGTCTATAATACCTAATCATTATCAACAGATGCATTGTGAAATATATTTCAGATTGTATGTATTTAGGATTACAAATATCGGTACTTATTTAAGTAATAAACTTAGTTGTTCAAATAAAAAAACTACTACCTTTGTTTTTTTAAATACGGTAAGATATTTTAAAGTAGACTCCCTCTATCCAGAAATAACTGACTTGGATTTGTAGATTCGAATGTATCTAGACGTATTTTACAATATGATATATTCGAATCTAGATAAACACAAGTCTATTTCTGGACGGAGGGAATATGAAATAACAAATAGGACTTTCCTTTTAACACCATCCACGTCACTGTCACGACAAAAGGAAAATGGATTTTGTGAAGCTGGTAAAGCCATTCCTTTCTGAGAAGCAGCTAGTTGTCCTAACAGAAATCGTCGCACTTCGATCTCCGGCAAAAGAAAAGAAAAGAATCTCCCTAAGAATGCAAACATCTCATCAAACTAAAAAAGAATAGAATCAAAGTGACCTTTCGCAACACATATGCCATGTTTAAACACATAAATGCTTGGAGGAATATAATCAAGTTCGTTCCCTAGCTTAGCTTGCACGGACATGAAAAAGGGGGCTTGGATGCATGGACTAAAGCAGTCTTGCACCTAAAGGAACGGAGATAAGTAGATAACCATATTGGCGCCTCGTTTAATTATGGGAGGATGGCGACGTAACCCGTGCTTTGCAAGGCCCCAGTGCACGTACCATTTGTCTATCTTTCTCCGTTGGAGTAATGCAGGCAAGGTACTTTAGCATCCACCGAGAGCAACTGGCCGAGAAGCTAATTAATTAGGAAATTTTTATTTTTTTGAGGGAATGAGATAAATAAATACAATTATGACCTAACAAATGTGAATGCGATCGAGCAGCTTTATCTGGCAGCAATGGATGATGCATCGAAAGATGGCGATACATGCGCATATGGACCAATGTCTCCCTCGTCAGGCAGAGGAATTAAAGGAGACATGGCATGCGACCAAAAGCGTACAAGGAGCAAGACTGCCAAAAGGAAAAGAAGAATGTCACAGGTTCTCTTTGGACTGTAGGGGTTTCAAAGGATTTTCTTTAGGATTTTGTTTCTTGGAACTTTTGATACGCGTGTCTTGATCAAGAGAAAATGATGCTACCAGAATTTCCGTAGATTTGTTTTGCCTGGAATTGAAATTCCGTACAAGGAATGTGGGTATCCACAACAACAATCTCTCGTTCTCAATGTCCCGTTCAACATCTTCTACATAAATGGCTACTGTTCTCGTTGTTTTACCGTGCTTATGGACATGTTACATTTGTACTTGACGATGCAGAACGCCAAGAGACCGTGGCAACATCACGTACAAAGTTGAAGAAGGTGTGAGCACGTCAAATAGCTTTTGTTGTGCTCCCTCGCACATTAGGCATAGTCCGATTTTTCGTCCCAGCTTGTTTGGGGGAATTCACGCTTGTTTGTGGAAAACCACCATCTTTCTTATAACATACTCCCTCCATTCCTAAATATGTTGCATATAAATTTTAGTCAAAGTCAAACTTTCTAAAGTTTGACCAAATATACATTAAAAACTATCAACATCTACAATATCAAACCTATATTATCAGTACCACCATGAAATATCTTTTCTTGATGTATGCATTAGATATTGTAACGATTGATATGTTTATCTTTATACATGGTCAAAGTCCGTAACATTTGACATTTTTTTACTAAAAACTATATGCAACAAATTTGGGGAAGGAGGGAGTACTATGAATTACCACACATAGTTTTTTTTGTAACGATAGCTTTTTTGTAGGAAGCGACTGTTGTTGTTCATAATCCCGGCTCACATGGGAGGGTTTCTTTGATAATTAATTAATTAACGGCAGAGTGAGAAGAAGGAAAAAAATATGGAACCCTGCATTTCTTGGCCGTTTTCTCTAACAAGAAAAAGGAATTGTCCCTTCACTTGAGAAAAAAATGCGCGAAGGAACTTAGGAAAGCATAGCCACCTACATATCGTCACCATGTTTATAGGCTGAGTAGGCCATCTCAACCTTTTTTTTTGAAATGGGTACGTAGCCCCGGCCCCTGCATCAACGGATGTGTGCGGTATTTTTATTATTTTATTCAAACATGGTTCTTACAAAAGATTACATCATAGGTCACACAGGGTCGATACGTGGATCAACCATCTAAAACGGAGAGATAACATAAAACGATGATGCATTAACATGTTATCCGATGATCAAGATATAAACTACACTTGTTGTATATATCCTGACCAACCATTTCTAATTGGTTGCACCCAATATCCAAAGCTTGTCGATGCTCCATTGGCTCTAGATAGTACCACATACGGATCCAATATGCGGTGAGAAGGATGACCTGCACAAAAGATGAAGATTTTGCATTATTAAAGATATAATCATCATTTTTTATAGGATTATACGCACCTAGACCATTGCATAAAATACGGTTGACGATATTTGTTAACTAGGTTTAGAGATTGACACCAAAATCTCGGGGCATGACTAGGGGATACTTCTTCCCATGTAAATCAACATAGTTCAGATCAATGACAAGCCCGTTGAGGCTATTAGATGCATCTTAACAACCACGCCATGACTTAACAACCACGACATGACAGATCCTTCGTGATCTTGTGTCCATCTTACATGTTTCTACTATTCTATTTTGCTACTCACGATGGCCTTAAAAGTGTTTGACTCCAACTCCAAATCCTCTATATAATCTAGTGTTTGGTATCCTCATGTGAGTTGTGAGGATATGACCTTATGAAACCTTTTAGGCGACCCAAACAGGTGCAAGTGTCCACCAACCTTTAGAGTTATGATTGAGGGTCATTGTAGACATTGAACATGAGAGAAGAGGATGGTAAGCCTCCCATCCATCCAGCACTAGGTGGAGTAACGAAAATCCAAATAAGTTTCCACTAGAGAAGAAAGAACAAAAACTAAGAGAGAAGGGAAAAGGAAAAAGTTAAATCAAGCATTGGGCTCCACCCATAAGGTCGTGACGTACTGATCGACTACCTTGTCTTCTTCAAACTGTGGATCCACCATCCATCAATCCCTAGCTCTCGTGCTCTAAATCTTGTTGTTCGCATCCAAGATATGTGTATCTTGATGCATGGGATCCTGTAGTGCTCTCTATAGAAGAACAAGATGTATACCCATTTGATAATAGTGGAAAAAGTTTTGGGTGGCTTTAACCCATGGCTTTCCCTCTCTAGAGTTGAGAGTTTTTTCATTTAAAAAAGGATTAGTGTCCCTGTGTGTTGATTTGGTACTGTAGTTCTCAGTTCTGAAATTCTAAATACTATTTCAGACATTGTCTCTAGGAGCATCTGGTCAAGTGCTTAGACTATTTCTACATATAGGTTGCTGCATATGTTTCCTTCTGTGAAGAGCAATGATCTGTGAATTAGTATACAAATGGTGCTAAAGTTTACATTGATTTTGATGTGTATTTTTAAATCACGTTAAGAGAGTGATAATCACAAGGATGGGTTAATCGGTCTTTGTTACAGTTTTTTCCAACATAGTGGTATTATAGGCATGTTTTCTCAGAGGTTACTGCTGGCTCGCAATGGCTTGGGAAGAAGGTACCACCACAAGTGGCATGATAAAACATGATTCTTCTAATTTCTCATTATGGAAGCCCATTATGGAAGACATCCTTTATTGCAATGATTTGTGCGAGCCAATTATGAAAGGCAAGATATTGACCGGTGTCACGGAAGAAGAATGGAGAGTATTGAACTAAAATACAATAGCTATGATTCGAGTGGACATCAACTATAATATATTCCACCATGCTGCGAATGGAACAAATGAAATGAGATGTGGCAGAAGGTGGAGTCAATGTATGAGAGGAAGAAAACTATGAACAAGGCCTCAGTAATCAAAAGACTTCCAAATATAGAGTATCTAGATGGTAGCAGTGTGATTAAACACTTGATTTTTTTCCAATGCCATATAAATCCACTTCCAGCCATGAAGATCAACTTTGAGAATGCGGTGCAAGCATTGATGCTTAGTTCCATGTCTAATAGTTGGAACACACTTGTTGTGTCTGCTAGAAATTCATCTCCAGATGTGAAGCTGATATTGGAGATGGTGAATAATAGCATGTTGAATGAAGAAGTCGGAAAGAGGGAGAAAGGTTATGCCTTCTTTGTTGATGCGTATGTGGCTGAATCCAATGCAAGAATGATAACCGTGGATGTGGCCAAGGAAAATCTCAACATGAGAAAGACTACAAAACTAGGGGAGATCAATGTCAAGACAAAGGTCAGGAGTTACTTGCTATTATTGTGGTAAGTCGGGTCATAAGAAGAGCGATTGTAGGAAATACATAAGAGATCTTGTAGAGGGAAAGGCCGAAAAGAAGGCCGAGCAAAAGGGCAAGAATGGTGCCACCGTGACTGTAGAATGTGAGCAAGGTGAAGATTACCAAGCAATCAGTGAAGATGAAGAATGTTATAGTGTTATTCATGATGATGCCATGAGTGGGTTGTGGATTCGGGTGTGCCCTTCCACATTACATCATGCAAGGACAATTTCACATCCTATACCAACGTTTTCTACTAGTCAGGTGAGGATGTAGAAGAGCGGTTCGTCAACTACTATTGGTAAGGGAACTATATGAATTGGGAGAAACACAAGCTGCAGGTTGGTACTCGATGATGTGAGACATGTTCCTGATATACGGCTGAATATGTTGTTAGTTGGAAAGCTCGATGACATTCACCATGGAAATTTTCGGCGATGCAGAATGGAAGCTCATCATAATTATGCTCAGTGAGGAACATAAACACTGGATTTTACTATTAACTTCTGAGAGCACTAAACTAAAATAACCCCATCTTTTCCTTTACTTTTTGTTTTCTTTTTTACTTTGTTGTTGCAGGGATCAGGATCAAGAATATGAAAGAAAGAAGATACAAGATGAAGAATCAGTTTACTTTTTAGTTTAGGATCTTTCTTTTATCCTATTTGTAATCTTTTTTTTTGCAGTTTACTTTTCTATTAAAATCCTTGTATAAACAGTGTAATTTATTGTAGATGAATAATAAAGATTATTTTTCTTTGTGTTCTTATTCTTGTAATTCTTTTTATTTTAGATAATGTAATTGATAGTGTAATATTGTATGATATTAATAAAGTTACATTTTATTTCTTTTTTAATTTGAATCTTGTAATACTTATATATGGTTTATAAATATGAATTCAATTCTTATTTATTATTGTATTTCATTTTCCATTTATAATTAAATTTTCTAAATTTATTTGAATTCAAAATTGAAATTAAAATACATGTTTGAATAACTTTTCCCCTAAAAATAAAGAATTCTACAAAGGTCATTTCGAAATATATTGCACTTGCTCTGATGTGCCCATCAGTATAAGAGAGATCTCGATCCCTCTATAGCTCTTTTAGTTATGAGCGAAAATTCCCTAGATTTTCTATGCATGAATGCAATGCATAACCATATGTCCTCTCTATTTCTAGGTGTTAATCTAGGGATATTACATTAGCCTTCTAGAGTGAGTCTTTAGCGGAAGCACTGCGGTCTTCGACTGCAAAAACGGCGCCGGCCAAGAAATCCTCGTGGGCTAGCGCTTGACGGTCGAATTCGACGTCGGCCGCATCTGCAAAACAACATCGGTTCACGATCCAATGCAAGAAGAAGTCAAAGACATCAATGCATTCCAAAGTACAATCGAACTAGAAAACAAACCAGAAAGATCTTCGGCAGCGGCCAGGAGTTGTTCTGCGAATCCGCGCTCCCTTTCAGCTACAACAGCTACCCGTTCTTCCTCGCACCGCTACGACTCCTCCTTGTAGCGCTCGAGGGCATCTATTGCATCCATTTTATTCGTCTCCACCACATTGAGGTTATTTTCAAGAGAACTCGGTCGATGAAGACTCTCATTGTTCTCCTCTGGCAACATAAGATGCACTCGTCAGGAATTACTTCCATATAAATCACTTGAAAGAAGAAAGGATCTTACTCTGCAGCTGTCGGTGGTCAATATCCAGGCGCACATAATCCTTGCCAATGCGAATCATGTTCTGAAGAAAGAGATGCCATGGACTCCGTGTCAGAAGAGCACAAAAGTACTCGGGGGCTCCCTCGAATGACTAAAACTACATTTACATGATCACCCGAAGACTCCAAAGGTTCCCTTCTGGTCTGAACCCTATGTTCCTCTAGCTTGGGGGAACTTGAAGAGCTCGCGCCGGAGTTGGCCGACATCTTTGGGGAAGGCACGTGTTGTTCTGCGCCTTTCCCCTTGGAGTCCACGACTCCCTAATCATCCAGCTCATAGACGGTGTCGGACGAGCTCGAAGCCGTGACACTTCAGTACATGCAAAATAAGTTAAGCACATGAAGAACAATGGGAAGAACAACTCAAGAAACACCTAACAAAAGAATGGAGACTCACCCGTCAAACCTGTCAAGATCAAAAGGTTCATCCTGCTTCTGTTTCTTCAATAGAGGAGGACGCATGCTGCGGACATGCACATCAGGAATTGGATCGGTGGCGCCCTCCTCGGGAGCAAGGTCCTTCGACGTCCCCGGCATGGAGGCATCCTATTCCTCGCTCCGCTCTCACTTGTGAGACCCAGCCTCGCCAGACTTGGGGGATCCCTACACCTCAGTGGCAGGCACAATCGAGTTCGACTCGTCCTCCTCTGTGGCCTCAGGAGGATTATGCCTTCCGGCAGAGGAGGCATTTAGCCCGCAACTTTCCACTCCTGCAACAAAGGGGACAACATCGTCAGTTCATCGATCATATTGTCCTACGAACACAAAGGAAACATTGCACGAAAAATTACCTCTAGAGGAGCAAAAGTAGCATGGAAGGGAAGGACGCTCGACTCCGCAGGAAACTTATCCTCCAAGGTGATCTTGGTCAATGACCTGATCTTATTCTCGAGCTCCACCAAAGTCATATCCTCCACACAGACGCGTGTCAGATCCATCACGCTCGTCTAGAGGTACATCCAATATGCCCTGGCCTGCAGCGGCTGCACTCGATGTTTCAGCCACGTTCGAATGAGATCCACACCAGTGACCTCCTTGCCTCGGATGAGCTGAAGATCCTGCACTCGCTGATACAAGACCTCCACTTCATTCTCCTCTCCGACATCACTACATTCTTCCAAGACCTCTTTTTCTTCAGCTCCGCCTTCAGATCAAAGGGAGCGAGACCGAACCTCTATCCTGTTGCCTTTTGGTCTCGAATATAGAACCACTTATCCCTCCATCCTTCGGCAGAGTCGACCATGCCGAGGCTAAAATACTGGACATGGGTGAAAGGATCGTATGGGCACCTAGAGGGGGTGAATAGGTGCTACTCCAAATTTTACTATTTTTCAATTTAGGATTTGACACAGAAGGTAAATTCTCTAGATTATGCAACTATGGTGAATTTACCTATATGTCAACCTAGCACAAGTACTAAGCAAGAACTAGATAAGTAAAGTGCGGTAAAGGATAGAAGTAACCAAAGTGGAGCATGCGAAGACACAAGGATTTGTTTCCCGTAGTTCCTTCCTTTCGAGGGGAAGTACGTCTATGTTTGGAGAGGGGGTGGTTTCAAACCACCAACGCCACGAGAGGCCTCCCTTGTTCTCCGATGAATCTCACCCCAAAGGGTTTGATTCACCTCTTCCACTATACGGCAACCTTCGAGGGGAAGCCGACACTTTTACAACGAGTTCAGGGCACACATCCACAACTTAATTGGAGGCTCCAAAATACAAGCAAGATGTCAAACAATCAAAGACAAGCTTGTAAGAACCATATCAAAAGCTAGGGTTTCCAAAGAAACACTAGAGCACGGGGGCCCTCAAGTGAATGAGGGGGAAATGAAGATCTCTCTTGGTGAAGCTATAGATCAAGGCCTCCTCCTTCGATTCTCCAAAGATCAATGACTTTGGATGGTTGGATGAAGAGATCTTGTTGATTTGGTGGCTCAAATGGGCATGGTGTTCTTGAGGTGGATGAGCAGCTGGAGGAAGGAGATAAAGTCCTCTATTTATAGCCCTTCACTCCACTGGACCATTTTCTGACCGTTGGAGAAAAGTCACACCGGAGACTCTGGCCTGCACACCGGAGATTCTGGCCCATCTCCGGACCAGCCTCCAGACCATCGAACAGATTGACCCAGCCCTTTTGTGAGCCAAGTGGACCGGAGACTCTGGTCCAACCACACCGAAGACTCTGGTCAGGGGCTTGGACCGAAGACTCCGGTCAGTCCTCCGGACTTGGCTCCGGACCACCTATCTGGCTGACCCAGGCAGAAAACTGGAGTCCCCTCCGGAGATTCCTGGGGAGACTCCAGACCACACCGGAGACTCCGGTCCAGCAAGACCGGAGACTCCGGTCTGGAGCTCCCAGGAATACGTAAATATTGCAGGGTAAGTCCCCTATGCCAAGGGTTCTTTTCACTTTGCATTATATCAACCTGTAGACAATAGCATACTGTAAAATGCTCTACTTGTTGTTAACGAACACCAAAAGTGATTATGATAGTAAATGTCCTTTCAATCTCCCTCTTTTTGGTGTTCGATGACAACAAGTGATTTTGCATGGAAATAATTTGCAATGAATTATGACAGTGTATAAAAATGCCCCCTGACTATGTGCACTAAGATAAACATGTAAAGCATGCACAGTAGGTAGTACATGGATAAAACACATAGTTCTCACACAAGTTACAATAATATCGGTGCACCCACAGAGTGACACACAAATAGCAAATAGTATCTCGCAAGAGCATAAGGCAAGTAAGTACGAAGGTCGAGATAGAAAGTAAGAACCAAATCCAAGCCCATGCAAATCCCGATGACAATGTCTTCTCCCCCTTTGGCATCGAAACACCGAAAAGGGAAAAGACCTAAGCTAGCGCCCCAAAGAATCAGTAGTCCTCGTCATCATCATCCTCGTCCTCCTCATCCATATCCTGATCCTCATCATCATCATCATAGTCCTCCTCACCATCTGGAGCTACAGGTCCTTTGCCGTGAGGGCGAGAAGAGGAGGTACCTTGGTACCCAAATCCAGAAGTGACATCAGAAAAGGTATTCCAATCCACCAAGTTGTCCTGTTGGGCATTCCATGCCCCAAAAGAAAGAGTGTAATCTGACTTGGTGGACGTTTGAGCCCCATGCTCATTAGTGTACACATCCTCTCCTTCCTCATCATCTGTTGCACCCTGAGCCTTGATCTCCTTGAGGAGTTTCTCTATGTGACGGTTGCTCTTGTAGGAGGCATACTATTGCTTGCGGATGTCCACATTCATGCAACAAAGGGTCCTCTCCCAGAAAGAGGCCTTCTTGACCCTCTCATGTACATAGTCACATGTCATGGGAGGCAAGGGTGCATTGGAGGCACTCTTCCTCCGAGCCCTAGTAGGAGAGGGGGCCCTCTCGGTCTCAGAGATCTCCTCCTCCACATTGGCATGAGAGTGTCTAGGAGGAGTCCCCATGTGTCCCTTCTGCTGTAGTGATACAAGAGTGTGATCGGTAAGGTTGGGAGCCTTGCCAAGTGGAGAACCATGGTCCTGGGTGTTGATGAGTCTCATGAGAAGTGGTGCATATGGAGGAGCCTTCTTGTACAGTATGACATGTTACATCTCCTCAAACATGTAATCCATAACATTAATAGGATCTGCATCCGCCTCGAGGCCAGCCATGTAAATCCTATGGGTATGATATAGTAAGTTGACCAAACCACATCTGATGGCATCATCATTGCCAGCACTAGGGGAGATGGTTTGGCGGAATATCCTCAACATCAGATTGTAGAGAGGTTTGAGTCCCTTGGACCCGCCCACAACACCCTCGCTGCCATACAACGGGGCAAGCTTGTTCTTGTTCATCCCAAGTGCTGCAGAGTGCATGCGTACCCCAACATGAGTGGACATGCCCTGGAAGGTCTCAAATATGGCCTCAGCAAAGTCTTAGAAAGTTGCAGAGCAGTGGTGATTTCCAGTCATCCAGGTCATAGTCCGGGCTTGGTCAGTCCCAAACACAACTGTGGCGTAAAACTGCTGTACAAGGGTGATGTTGTAGTCTTCATGGAGCTCCATCAAGTTGAACAGCCCTAACTTCTCACTAATCCACAGTGCATCCGAGAAGTAGGAGCTCTTCCTCATATGATCAACACTCATGTACTTCTGGGGCACACAGGTGACCACTTGAGCATGCTATAAATGTCTTTCATGAAAACAGCTTGCTCCTTCCTCCAATAGCATGGGTCCTCGCTGGTGCAAGACAAGGCATAGAAATCAGTCTTCCGCAGTTCATGGTACTCCTTATTTGACATGTGGGCCAAGGACTGAAGATTTTCGTACTTTTCCCTCTTGGCACGGTTCTCTTTCTCAACCCTGTCCTGCTCCCTCCTCATGTATGCTACATCACGGGCCTGCTGTCTCTGGTTGGACGGGGGCACAATATACTGACCCTCGGACTCATCATAGCGAGGATCCGCCCTTTTTAACTTGGCCTTGGTGCGAGGAGGACGATGAGAGCCAGAACCTATGAACAGTAGTGAGGGAGATATCATGGAGGTAAGTATATATGTCCCAAGGAGGCAGCACAAGATCCTTGATGCATTACGAGATCTATTTTATCCATCTCACACCGGAGTCTCCGCAGTCCACACCGGAGTCTCCGGCTCATACTAGAGTCTCCGGTCGGGAGGATCGGGGGAAGAACAGTGAGTCTCCAGTAGGGGTTGAATCCAACAGATCGGGCAAGACAACAAGGTTAATGTACTAGTGTGCACGCATACAAGAGATTCCCGTGGGCAAAAACAAATCATGGGATGAACCCTAGGAGAAAATAGGAGGAGAGGTACCAGATATATCCATGGGATTGATTCCAATGTTGGGAATCACCCAATGGTGAAGGGAAGAAGGTTAGTCGGCGGCACGGTGGATCCCGGGGGCTTCTTGACCTCCGGGGAGGAGTTTTGGAGGAGGAGGCGACGGGGTAGAGAGGGGAGGACGGGGTGGATGAATGAAACTGTCTGTTTTAGTTCACCCCGTCCTCCCTCTATGTGGCCCAAAACCGTCCGGACCGGAGACTCCGGTCTACACCGGAGACTCCAGCCTACACCGGGGACTCCGGTGTGAGCACACCGGAGACTCTCGTCCTCCTCGACCAAAAACTCCAGGTTTTGTGTATGGGGACAATATGAGAGAGAGTGTGTGTTTACGGGACCAGGAATAGGCTTGGGTTAAGATGACCTACTGTGAAGAATCAAAGAAACCACAGAAATCCATTCAAATGTTCATTAACGCGCCAAAAACATGAACTAAGACCCAACTCTTCAATGAGAAGAGGGTGGTGGCCGAGGCCACCATATATGAGTTTATGGCATGACACCACGAAGAATTATCCTTGGGTTCATAGCCACTACTCAACAATGAAGCTCACATATCACACAATGATATTAAGAGAATTGAATTTCTTAATTTTGGCATTATGGGGGGAGGGATAGCCCAATGTATTAGGACTGCACTCCCCCTATCTCCATGCCTGCACCTACACCAAATATGAGTCAAGACATAGGTGAGTATGCAAGGTGATCAAGTCAAGCTCCTAGAATCTACGATATTTAGTTCATTCCTCAAGTAACAAAACCTTGCTTCATCAAGTGGCTTCGTGAAAATGTCAGCAAGTTGGTCTTTGGTTGACACATAGGATAGCTCAACATCACCTCGAGCAACATGATCTAATGAAGTGATGACGGATCTCAATATGCTTTGTCCTTGTATGATCCACTAGGTTATAGGCAATCTTGATAGCGCTTTCATTGTTACATAGAAGAGGCACTTTGTCACAATGGACACCGTATTCCTTTAAAGTTTGCCTCATCCATAGCAATTGAGTACAAGCACTAGCAGCTGCCACATACTCGGCTTTGGTGGTGGAGAGAGATATACAATTTTGCTTCTTAGAAGACCAACACACCAAGGACCTTCCGAGGAATTGGCAAGCCCTGGAGGTTGATTTTCTATCATCCTTGTCACCAGCCCAGCCCGAATCCATGTATCCACAAAGAGAGAAAGTTGAGCCCCTAGGATACCAAATACCATAGTTTGGGGTATGAACCAAATATCGAAAGATTCTGTTGACCGCCATCAAATGGCTTTCTTTAGGAGCCGCTTGATATCTTGCACACACTCCTACACTCAACACAATATCAGGTCTAGATGCACAAAGGTAAAGCAAAGAGCCAATTAGGGACCGATATACCTTTTGATCCACATCTTTACCATTTGGGTTTAGTTCAAGATGAGTCTTTGTTGCCATGGGAGTGAGATCTCCATTTACATCTTTCATGTTGAATCTTTTGAGCATATCTCGAGTATACTTGGATTGGTTGAAGAATGTTCCTCCTCTCACTTGCTTGATCTCAAAACCAAGAAATACTCTCAATTCTCCCATCATAGACATCCTGAACCTGTCAGTCATAAGCTTTGAGAATTCATCATTAAAAGCTTTGTTAGATGAGCCAAAGATAATATCATCTACATATATTTGGCATACAAAAAGTTCCCCATTGACCTTCTTAGTAAAAAGAGTGGGATCGATTTTCCCAACTCCAAACCCACGATCTAACAACAACTCTCTAAGGTGCTCATACCACGTGCGTGGGGCTTGTTTGAGCCCATAGAGCGCCTTATCAAGTTTGTAGACGTGGTTTGGAAAGTTGGGATCCTCAAACCCCGGGGGTTGCTTTACATATACCAATTCATGCAATGGACCATTAAGAAATGCACTTTCTACATCCATTTGTTGCAATTAAATTTATGATGTGCTGCATAAGCAAGAAGGATACGGATGGACTCAAGGCGAGCCACAGGTGCATATGTCTCTCCATAAGCAATGCCTTCAATCTGAGAGAACCCCTGTGCAACCAATCTTGCCTTGTTCCTCACCATAATTCCATGCTCATCTTGCTTGTTCTTGAAAATCCACTTGGTGCCTATAACATTGCGGCAATCTTTTCGCTTTTCAACTAACTTCCATACTTTGTTTTTCTCAAAGTTGTTGGGCTCTTTGTGCATTGCATCCAACCAATCCGAATCTTCAAGAGCTTACCATACTTTCTTTGGTTCCACCATGGAAATGTGTGCTTGGTGCTCACCAAAGTTCTTCAGTTGAGCTCGAGTGGATATCCCTCTTCTTAGATATCTTACCACATTCTCAAGAGTGTGGTATCTCAATTCCAAAATTCTATCCATTCTATCTTGGTGACGAGTTTCGATCTCCTTGTTGTTCCTTGGGGGGTCACTTCATCATTTTGGTCCTCGTCTTGACCATTAACTTGACCTTGATCATTGTTGGAATTATTCTCTTCTACAAGAGGCAAAGCTTGACCTTGGTCTTGATCAAGCATACTTCTAGATAGGCATTGAGCTTCCCTTATGGCAGTTTCTATAGATCTTCCTTGTGTAATGGCCTTAGCACCACTGGACATTCTATCAAATGGAGACTCAGGCACCTCCTGGCTAGAGGTTTCTACTTGATCAACAAGTTAATGGTCCACAACTTGTCTTTGGCATGGGTCATCGTCTTCCTCGATAGGAGCTTGTTGATGTTGTGAAGATGAGGGCTCCACTTGAGTAGAGCATAGTTCTTCTCGATCCGCCATAAGGGGTTCCTCAACAGGGCGGATGAAACCCTCACTCATTCTTCCTATGGCATCCTAAGGCATTTCATCATCTACATCACAAACATCAACACGCCCCGCTTGGGGACCATCATATTCTTCAAACACCACAGTAAAAGATTCTATGATAATTCCGGAGAGCATGCCATAGATTCTATAAGTGTGGGATTCGAGACAATAACCAACAAAAATACCCTCTAATGTTTTGGAATCAAACTTGGACAAACGAATACCCTTAATGCGATAGGAACACTTACAACCGAACACCCGGAAGTATGAAACATTGGGCTTCTTACCGGTAAGAATTTCATATGGAGTCTTGATCAATTCTTTTCAGAGGTAGAGACGGTTTGATGCATGGCATGCAGTGGAGATTGCTTCAGCCCAAAAAATTGTATGGAGATTTAAACTCCACCAACATGGTAATTGCCATATCAATAAGAGTCTGGTTCTTCCTCTCAGCTACACCATTTTTTTGAGGGGTATATGCAGCGGAATATTGATGTTTTATTCCCTCATCACTAAGAAATCCATTCAATGTGTAGTTCTTGAACTCGGTACCATTGTCACTTCTTATTGTTAATACTGGGACATTGTGTTGATGTTGAGCCATGTTGATGAAGTCAATGAAGTTTTCTTGGGTCTCACTTTTCAGCTTGAAGAAATATACCCAAGTGTATCTCGAGTAGTCATCAACAATCACCAAAAAATATTTCTTTCCACCAAGGCTTGCATGAGATGGAGGACCAAAGAGATCCACATGAAGGAGCTCCAAGATCCTCTTGGACGTGATGTAGTTCTTAGGCTTGTGGGGAGAATCATGCATCTTTCCTTCTACACATGCCCTGCAAACACGATCTTTGGCAAAGCAAACATTTTGTTTTAGTCCAACAATATGACCATCCTTGTGGAGACTTTGCAAAGTTCTCATGTTGACATGGGCTAGACGGCGATGCCATAGCCAACCCACATCGTCCTTTCCGAATAGGCGCATCAGACTTGTAGTGGTTTTCCCCGAGAAGTCCACCACATACAAGTCATTTTTGACGTACCCAACAAAAGCGACCTTTAGAGACTTGCTCCACATGAGGATCACAATATCGTTATCAATAAAGATGGCAAAACCCATCTTTCCAAGAGCACGGACAGAAAGTAAATTATATCCAAGGGTCTCAACAAGCATGACGTCCACGAGAGTGATATCGTGTGCAACCACAACTTTGCCGAAACCCATTACCTTAGACTTTGACTTGTCGGCATATGTCACGGATATTTGATCAATATTTGGTCTCAACTCCTTGACACTCGATGCGCTTCCGGTCATATGACTTGTGCATACACTATCAAGCACCCATTTTGACCCTCCGGAAGCATAGGTCTACAAAAGATCAAACTAGTTTTTAAGTACCCATTTTTCAATGGGTCCTCTTTTGTTAGCAACAAGGGTCTTGGGAACCCAAATAGACCAAGCAATATAACCATCAAATGGGCCAACATATTGTGCATATACATCACCATAATAATACAACATTAAAACATAGTGAGGGTTAGCACTTCCCGCAAAATCATCATGAGACATAGTTTTGCCATTCGTGGACTTACTATCCACAATGACCTTGTCCTTTTCTTGTGTGGGCTTGGCCTTCTTTTTTTTGTTATTCTCCTTCTTCTTCCCTTTAGATACAAATCCAATGCCCCCTTTCTCACTACTTGACCTTTTCTTACTCAAGAGGTCATCAATAGACTTGTTTCCTTTTGGAAAGGTGGCCTTAGCTAGATCCCCCTTCAACCTAGCATTTTCTTCAAGTATACTTGTACAACTAGAGGGAATGAAAGTACTAGGTGAAGTAATATTGGTCAATTGAGTTTGAGGCTTTTCACGAGACTTTGTGAGCAACAAGAGTTCACTCTCCAAGGCCTTGTGTGCCTTGTTAAGCATCCTAAAGTCATTGGCAAGTTTTTCATGAACAACATCAAACTCAATCTTGTCCTTTTTAGCCCTTTTATATTTAGCAATAGCATGGTCATGTTCCTTGATGAGTTTATTAATGATGAGATCATTTGCTTCATCAAGCCCTTTAAGTTTAGTTTCAAGAGACATTCGAGTTTCTTGTTCTTCTTCTAGAGCATTATTTCGAGCTTCTACCTCAATCATGTGCTCTCTACCTAATTTACATCTCTCATCAAGAAGTTCTTGTGTGTGCAAGTTGATTTAAGAGGTCTACAACATGTTTCTTGTGTTCCACTTGCAAGTTAAGAAATTCCTTTTTGACCTCAAGAGATAACTCATCATCAAATTCATCATTGATTAAAGAAGTGGAGTGTGATGATGATAATACCTCCGTTCCTCTTTCCATAAGGCAAGTGACATTTTTGTTGGAGATATTCTCATTTGGAGAGTCGAAGAGTGAGAATGTAGGGGTAGAAGTGGTGGAAAGAGCCGCCACACCACTTGATGTTTCCTCTTCATCATATTCATCATCATCATCGGAGGAAAATTCTTCATGTGTGATCAAGACAATTTCACCTGACTTCTTGTTGGTTGCATTCATTTTGATGAAGGGTTTATTGTAAGGAGCTTTGGAGGTCTTCTTTAGCACAAGTTTACCCCCATGATCTTCTCTTTTCTCATAGGGACAAGCAGCAACAAAGTGATAGCGGTCACCACAATCGAAGCAAGTTCTCAACTCAGACCTATTATCTCTTTTCCCATTGGGGTTGCTTCTTCGTTGCATTTCCATCTTGGGCTTGGCGGGATCTTTCCAAAAAATTCTTGCATAGAAGTGAAGGGAATATGCCCAAGAGACAATAATAAAGTGGTTATTATCTTACTCTATGTTTATGATAAATGTTTATTTTGCATGCTATAATTGTATTGATTGGAAACGTCAATACATGTGTGCTTAATAAACAAATAAAAGGTTCCTAGTTATGCCTCTCTTATAGAATAGCTCGTTGATTAACAAGATGATCAAGGTTTCCTGATCATGGACATTGGATGTTGTTAATAACAAGGTCACAACATTGGTGGAATGATGTGATGAACATTCATCCGAAGTATAGCATTACGATCGAAGTCATTATGTTTATATTTCTATAACATCATACGAAGTAATCTTAGTCCTTAGACCATGAGATCATGTTAATTGCTAACACCAGAAGAGTATCTTGATAACACCAAACGTCACACCGTAACAGGGTGACTATAAAGGTGGGTTCAGTGCTACAAAGGTGTTATGTTGAGGCTCATGGATCAAGAGTGGAATTTGTCAATCCCGATGACGGATAGATATACTCTGGGCCCTCTCGATGATATCACATTAAGATAGCTTGCAAGCAAGTGATGTGATCACTAGAATGTTATATCACGGGAACAAGAAAAGAGTGCATGTCAGCAACGAGATCAAACTAGGTATGGAGATACCGATGATCGAGTCTCGGACATGTAATATATCGCGAGACAAAGGGATTTAGTTACAAGCGTTAAAGGTTCTCACGGTCACAGAAGTCATCGTTGAATATGCAGGAGTCAGTATGGATCTCTAGGTCCCGCTTCTGATTATTGATCTGAGAGGAGTCTCAATCATGTCTGCATTATTCGCGAACCGTAGGGTGACACACTTAAGGGATACCGACACCATTTGGAGCAAATATGTTTCAGATAAAGATTTAAGAAAGCGCTGGAATTATTTCAATAGACACCAAAACTGTTTTGGGTGAAATTGCTAAAATTGGTTCTGCATGTAATATTGAAATGTTGCAGGGGGTTTTATGTGAATGTTTGTTAATTAAAGTAATTAACAAAATTCTAAATAAAAATAATAAAAGAGTTTTATTAAATGAGAGAGCATTAAATTTGGAGAAATTTAATGCATTTAAAGTGGGGACTTTAAAAGGGAATGTGAAGAGGCATTTTAATGTGGAGGGGTTACCACCACATGAATGGAGGAGGTGAAGGGTCACCTCCCCCATGCGCCCGGCCATGAAGGAGGTACACCCTCCTCCTATAAAAGGCCACCCTCTCCTCACTTCTCACACACACCTCCTTGTGAAGGATCTCTCTCCCCCTCTAGTATTATTCCCCCATGGTCTAGGATTAGCGAGATACATGTTCCCGGTGGCTTTATCTAGAAAGGAGTTGCTGCTTCCACTGCTTTGCTAGAGCGAGGGACGGAGGTTTTCGGGGTACCGGATGTGTGTGCGATCACAGATGCACCGCTGCTTTGCGATGCTGGAGCTGGATCTGATGGACGTGCTGGAGCCGGACCTGCTGGACTTCATCACGATCTTGAGATCGGCAAGTGTACGACTACATCAACCACGAGTTCCTACTCGTTAACAAAACTCGTTGTCTTCGAGGGTAAGTTCTCGATGGATGTATGTCCACCCGTTGCTCTGTGCCTAGTAGATAGATCTTGGCGTATAGTTCTCATCGTAGGAAATTTTTTGTTTTCTATGTTGCGGACCCAACAGTGGTATCAAAGCCAGGTTTATGCATAGGTGCTTTGCACGGGTAGTACACATATGTTTATATGTGGGCGATGATGATCATGTTATTGCATCTTATATGTATTTTGGATATTGGTGGCATAGTGGGATGAAGCGGCCCGGACCAACCTTACATGTCATCGTACATGAGACCGGTTCCACGACTAACATGCAACTTGTTTTGCATAAGTGGCTGGCGGGTGTCTGTTTCTCCTACTATAGTCAATATCTGATTTACAACGAGTTTCTAATAACTTAGTTATCCTCGTTGTGGTTCATGTTTGTAGGTGAGAACGGTTCTATCTCCGAAAGCCCTAAGCCACGTAAAACTTGCAATTGATAAATTAGAGGCGTCTAGTTTAGATCGTTGCTGGGCTAGTGTCTTGATATGGTATTGTTGTAAGTAGATGCATGATAGATACTCTTACAACACACTCAATGTGTAAGTTCCATAGACCTTGGTCTTACACACAAAGCAATGATAGAGATCATACCACGATGCAAATGATAGAGATCAAATGCATGGACCATATCATCTCACTTTACATATTAGATGTTAGCATCTTATACTGCTAGTTTGGCGCTTTCTGTAGCATTGTAATATGATCCCTCATTTATATATCAAGATAAAAATGTGTTCTTCCTTGAGTATGCACCGTTCTATGGATCGTGTTTCGAGACATCACGTGATGATCGGGTGTACCCGACTCTACGCTTTCATACAACGGGTGTAAGACAGTTTTACACACGTGAGTACTAAGGTTCTTACTTGGCGAGCCTAGCATGTACAGACATGGCCTCGGAACACGGACCGAAAGGTTAAGAATGAGTCATATAGTTGATATGATGCCCATATTGATGCTCGCCTTTGAAACTACACCGACTCACGTGATGATCGGACTTGGTGTAGTGGATTTGGTTCATGTAATCACCAAAAAGGCACGAGGGATGTCGTTTTTGAGTGGGAGTTCATTAGTAATTTGGATTAGTCGAACTCAATTTGTCATAAACTAAATTGAAGTGAATTTGCATAATTTGTTGTAGTCATTGGCGTCTGTTCACTACTTTATGCTTAGTTTTAATTGAGATAATAGAACTATAGAATTTTGGATATTTACTTTACGAACTGGTATCGTATTGTTTTGAATGTCAATTTAAAGTTTATAAGTCCTATTGCAAACTTTCAGCAAACTCTATTTACTCCATGAAGTTTAATAAGTAGTATTAAATCAAGAGTAAGAATTCCAATGTTAGTATCTAAAGTATCATGTTTGCCTCCATGATTATTGATATTCAAAAGTTGTTTTAATATCAAGATTATATTGGAGCTGAAAATTGTTTCAGAAACCATCATATGTGAAAGATATTGTGATATCTGAAACAATGTTTTTGGTTGCATTACGATAGAGTATAATTTAGCAAAATACATGCTCTCATATTGTATGAGAATTTGTGAAGGATAGAGATGCTAGGCATCCGAATCTCCCAAAAGGTTTCGAGAACTAACATTATACTCATGATTCTTCCTTATAGGCTATAATAGCTTCATCATGAAAGTTGTCATGATAAGGATGAATAGAAGATGTAAGTAAAATGTTTACTACACTAATAGATTACTAAAGAATGGATTTTTGAAAGAATACCAAACATTTGATGATGGTGATCCACTTCAAAGTGCAAGTCCGTATTTGACTATATACGCTTTATACTATGTGTCATGTGAATGACACCACTATTGATGTTGATAGATTCTTTTAAAAGAAAAGGAATTGTTGAAAGAGAATCTATAAAATATTTGGCAGAAAAGAAAAGGTTGGAGATGTCCAACTTAGGTATATAGAAGATATACATGTTATGGCTGTATTCCTTGCTTGTTAAACAATGTGGTTTTTTGGTATTGGATACCGAATTGGTTGGTATGAAGTGTCATACAGGACAACACAATTCATGAACTACAATGGCCTAAGTAACTAGCAAGAGAATAAGCGATGATGTTCATCGAAAACAAATAAAGTGTTATTGTGTTTTTCGTTGACGTCAAACCTAGTCTTTAAGATTTGTTTTAATAATTGTTATTTTGTTCCAGTATATGAGAACAATGGTTGTTCAAATAATTACCGTGTTCCATAAAGGATTGATGAACTTTTACAAGTCTAGTGGGAGAAATCACATCCATAAACACTATTGCTAAAATGTCGCAAGACAAATGATTGAAAGATCACTTATGAAGTGACATCGCTGTTTAAATTATATTGGAAAGAAAACATGAAGAAACTCCATGTTGATGGATTTTTGGAGTCTTTGATTTTGATCAATTGACGCATGTGAAACTATGTTCATAGGCCAAAGAGGAACGGATAACTAGCTTATTGGAAATTGTACATGCTGATGTGCATAGTCCATTATGTGTAGCCATATGCGATGGATCTTTTTGCTTCATATGCTTTCTCCAGAAATTTAAGTGAATATATCTATATATTTACTTAATAAGGAAGAAGTATGAAACATTTGAAAATTGTTCAAAATCTTTCAAGATGAAGTGAAAAATCATTGTAACAAGAAAATAAAAGAGTTTATGATTTGATCATAAAGGAAGATATTTGAGCTACATGTTTAGCAAAACACTTAAGATTTGAGGAATTGTTCCATGATTTGTGTTTCCCGATAAACCATGGGAGTATGGTATATTCGAGAGATGAAATCAAACCATGTTTGACATGGTAAGATCAAAGGTGTCATTTATAAAACTGCCATTATGTTTTAAGGATTAAAGCTTTAGAGACTATCGCTTTTACACTGAAAAGAGCACCATCGTGATCCGTTGAAATGACACCATATAATTTATGGTTTGGGATAAAACCTGAATTGTCTTTTCTTAAATTTTGGTATGCTATGCATAAGTAAAATGTTTACAACCAAAGTCGGATAAGCACGTCTTTGTAGGTTATCCCAAAGAATTTGTTGGGAATTTCTCCATAACACCGAGGACAAAAGAGTTTGTTACTTGGAACGTCAAGTTTCTTGAGAAGGAATTTTCTCGCGAAAAGTTAAGTGGGAGGACAATAGAACCTTGATAAGGTTGTTGAACCTTAGCTATATGTGCTAAGTAGCGCAGCGCCGGAAAGTGTCCCGGTGGCGGCCACAATGCTCATGGCTCCCGTAATTACAAAGGTTGTGATCTCGGAGATTAGAGTTCCTATTGAACCGTGTGGGTCGGTAAGAATCAAATAGTGTGATTTGATAAGCAAGTCGTTATTGTTTTGACAATGATGAACCGACTACATGCAAAGAAGCGATGATGGGCCCTGACTCCATAAAATGACTAGAAGTCATAGAATCCGTGATAGTATCCATACACGAGAAATCAAGTTTCTGAACTTGGAAGACCCCCCGGAAAGGCGTGAAGCCTATCGGTCGTATTTGGATCTATAAAGAAA
Source organism: Avena sativa (assembly GCA_916181665.1). NCBI lineage: Eukaryota > Viridiplantae > Streptophyta > Magnoliopsida > Poales > Poaceae > Avena > Avena sativa. Next base: position 531,240,963 of record OV702292.1, on the reverse strand, counting down.
TAGACATTGATGTTTAACATCTATGAAATATTCGACATATCGGAAAGAAGTTTACGACAATGTTCAAGGAGTTGACTATGACAAGATTTGATCTTTCATAGCGATATTTAGTCTTGACGGATTAATGTAGCAACCACTACATAAAATTTGATGTATGGTAGTTGAATAAACAAAACAAGGTTCTTCTAATAGAACGGTTACATAGGACGTGTACATGACATGGTCCGAAGGGTTTTGTTAATTCAAAGGGTGCTAAAAGGGCATGCGAACTTCAATAGTTGAAGTAAGCATAGCGGAGTTGGAATCTTCACCATGATGAAACTGCTAAAAGAGTTTAAATTCATCGGAGATGATGAAGATGCTTGCATTTGCAAGAAATTAAGTGGGAGCACTGAGACATATTTCTAATACATTATGTAGAGGACATATTGTTGATTGGAAATGATATATCTTGTATTGACACAAGTTAAGAATTTCATTGAAATAAGATTTTGATGAAAGACTTGGGCAAAAACCGGAATATTTGGCATCAATATCTATATGGATAGGTTGAGGCGCTAATATTGTTATGCCAGACGTACATATGAGATGTTGAAAGGGTTCAATATGGGAACAACAAGAAAGGTTCTTGCTGCATGGAAAGAATTGTATCAAGATTCAAGTGTTTCAACACTTGGTGAGTAAAATCACATGAAGATTTTGATCGATTATACCATGATATGTATATATCCAAAATGTCCTATGCTCTAAATGTTATGAGCACATACCAGAATAATTCATAAGATGATCATTGGACGATAGTAAAGATATTCTTATGAACTTTGGAAGAACTAAGAATATATCATCTATAAGTGACAAATAGTTAAAGGTAGTTCATTGTAAAGTGTTACATTGATACTAGTTTTGTCACAAGATACAAATTAAAATTTATCTCAATTTAGACTATGGGTGGCACAACAAAAGGCTAAGTATATAACTGATATATTAGCAGCAAAGGAGGGCATTTGTGTTAAGTAGTTTGTTATCAAACTAGGTGTGGTTCAAAGTGGGATAATACTATGAAGATATATTGTGTGACAATAATATCAACATATTTTAAGCCGAACGAACTAAAGGTCTCACCAAAGGACCAAATTTATACAATGCCATCTCACTTGAGAATGAGTGATTTGTAGAGACGCAAAGACATGCAAATACACACGGACCTGAAACTGTCAGATCCGAAGATTATGTTAACCACTAGCAATCGCGTATATGCAACACCAGAAAGCCATAGGTGTTCAATACGCAAATTTTTTCAAACTAGATTATTGACTCTAGTGCAAGTGGGAGACTGAAGGGAATATGCCCGAGAGGCAATAATAAAGTGGTTATTATCTTATTCTATGTTTATGATAAATTTTTATTTTGCATGCTATAACTGTATTGATTGGAAACGTCAATACATGTGTGCTTAATAAACAAATAAAAGGTTCCTAGTTATGCCTCTCTTATAGACTAGCTCGTTGATTAACAAGATGATCAAGGTTTCCTGATCATGGACATTAGATGTTGTTAATAACAAGGTCACAACATTGGTGGAATGATGTGATGAACATTCATTCGAAGTATAGCATTACGATCAAAGTCATTATGTTTATATTGCTATAACATCATACGAAGTAATCTTAGTCCTTAGACCATGAGATCATGTTAATTGCTAACACCAGAAGAGTATCTTGATAACACCAAACGTCACACCGTAACAGGGTGACTATAAAGGTGGGTTCAGTGCTACAAAGGTGTTATGTTGAGGCTCATGGATCAAGAGTGGAATTTGTCAATCCCGATGATGGATAGATATACTCTGGGCCCTCTCGGTGATATCACATTAAGATAGCTTGCAAGCAAGTGATGTGATCACTAGAATGTTATATCACGGGAACGAGAAAAGAGTGCATGTCGGCAACAAGATCAAACTAGGTATGGAGATACCGATGATCGAATCTCGGACATGTAATATATCGCGAGACAAAGGGATTTAGTTACAAGCGTTAAAGGTTCTCACGGTCACAGAAGTCATCGTTGAATATGCAGGAGTCAGTATGGATCTCCAGGTCCTGCTTCTGATTATCAATCTGAGAGGAGTCTCAATCATGTCTGCATTATTCGTGAACCGTAGAGTGACACACTTAAGGGATACCGACACCATTTGGAGCAAATATGTTTTAGATAAAGATTTAAGAAAGCGCTGGAATTATTTCAATAGACACCGAAACTATTTCGGGTGAAATTGCTGAAATTGGTTCTGCATGTAATATTGAAATGTTGCAGGGGGTTTTATGTGAATGTTTGTTAATTAAAGTAATTAACAAAATTCTGAATAAAAATAATAAAAGAGTTTTATTAAATGAGAGAGCATTAAATTTGGAGAATTTTAATGCATTTAAAGTGGGGACTTTAAAAGGGAATGTGAAGAGGCATTTTAATGTGGAGGGGTTACCACCACATGAATGGAGGAGGTGAAGGGTCACCTCCCCCATGCGCCGGCCATGAAGGAGGGGCACCCCCCCTCCTCCTATAAAAGGCCACCCTCTCCTCACTTCTCACACACACCTCCTTGTGAAGGATCTCTCTCCCCCTCTAGTATTATTCCCCCATGGTCTCGGATTAGCGAGATACATGTTCCCGGTGGCTTTATCTAGAAAGGAGTTGCTGCTTCCGCTACTTTGCTGGAGCGAGGGACGGAGGTTGTCGGGGTACCGGATGTGTGTGCAATCAAGGATGCACCGCTGCTTTGTGGTGCTGGACTTGGTGGTGCTGGAGCTGGATCTGATGGACGTGCTGGAGCCCGACCTGCTAGACTTCATCACGATCTTGAGATCGACAAGTGTACGACTACATCAACCACGAGTTCCTACTCGTTAACAAAACTCGTTGTCTTTGAGGGTAAGTTCTCGATGGATGTATGTCCACCCGTTGCTCTGTACCTAGTAGATAGATCTTGGCGTATAGTTCTCATCATAGGAATTTTTTTGTTTTCTATGCTGCGGACCCAACAAGAAGGCCATGTATTCATCATGAGCAACCTTGACATCTCCAGGGTGGCTCATTGAAAGTCCCTCATCACTTCCTTCATATTCATCATACTCCACAACCTTGGCCTTCAAGGCAAGATTGACACCACTACTCATTCCAATGGCACAAGCATGGGCGTCTTTGGCATTCTTGGTAGCAACCTTGAAGGCGGCCATCTCTTGCATAACTTCATTGGAGGTTATGAGATGGTAGTTGTGTCTTCCTTGGAGACTCTTCAAGTCAGTAGGCTCGAAAGGCATGAGAGCACTCACATACTTCCTCTTGATCCAAGCATCATCAATGTGAGAGGCACCAACATTCCTGAAGGCGGTGGCTGTGGATTTGAGTCTTCGATACATGTCTTCATGGTACTCACCATCCTTCATGAAGAAACCTTCGTCCTCATTGCTTAAGGCATCATATCTATTTTTTATCATACTCTCATTGCCAACAAACAAGTCAATGAGAGCATCCCAAGCTTCCTTGGCAGTATTGTAGTGCTCAATGTGGGGAAAATCCTTTGGCCCCACTCCAAGTTGGATCATGTGCAAGGCAGTCGCATTGAGTTGGCTATTGACCACTTCTCTTCTAGTCAAGTTGGTTGGATCCTCAATTTTGAGTCCTGCTTCAATAATATTCCACAAATCAATGCAAGAGCTGCGCACATGAGATTTTATTAAAACTTGCCATTGAGCAAAAGTATGTGCAACTAACTTAGGTGGGTCACCTCTATTATTTATATGTGGGTGAGGGATAGGAGGGTCGAGAGAGTACCATCCGGGAACCGCATGGTGCTCTTCCTTCCCACCACCCTTTTTGGTGGTGGAGTCAGTGGAATTATGTTCATCCCCCACCACTTCCTCCAAAGGCTTAACCGGAGCATTTGCCTTTGGGTTAGGTGGTGTTTCCTGATATGTTGCTAACATATCCATAATTTTTAATGTTCCATGATTGGTTTTATCTACTTTCTTATGTTTTGTTCCAACTTTGGAGTACTTTTTATACACTTTTCTAGACTAACCTATTAACAAGATGCCACATTGTCAGTTGCCTGTTTTCTCCTATTTTTGGTTCTAGGAAAGTCAGAAAATCAATATTCTCGGAATTGGACCGGACAAAATCCAAAGTCGATATTTTACTGGAAGACTCACGGATCTAGAAGACGAGACGGAGAGGGGCCACAGGGTGGCCACACCATATGGTGGCACGGGTTAGCCCTGGCCGCGCCACCAGGTGGTGTGGGCCCCCTGGCTTCCCACCGACCTTGCCTCTTCGCCAATAAGATGCCTCCCGATGCGTAGAGTAGTTCAACGTAATATCATAAAGAAGAAGATATTTATATGAGAGTGTTCACTAGTGAAAGTATGATCCCTAGGCCTTGTTTCTAAACATTGAAACACCTTTTGCAATTAGATCTGTTACATATTTGCTTGCTTCCATCTTTATTTCAGTTTGCCTTTAGTCTCTTTCACGCCATCAAGCTATTTTCTAGCATTGTTGTCTTATATCCATACCACTTGTATTTTACTATCTCTTCGCCGAACTAGTGCACCTATTCACCTGACAAGTGTATTGGGTGTGTTGGGGACACAAGAGACTTCTTGTATCTTGATTGCAGGGTTGCTTGAGAGGGGATACCTTTGACCACTTCCTCCCTGAGTTCGATAAACCTTGGGTGATCCATTTAAGGGAAAAATTGCTGTTGTTCTACAAACCTCTGCACTTGGAGGCCCAACAATTGTCTACAAGAATATAAGTGCGTAGACATCAAGCTATTTTGTAGCGTCGTTGCCGGGGAGGAAAGGTAAAAGGTACTCACATCCTTCGGTGTGAGTGCTCGAAGTTATTTCCTTTAGATTCTGCAATTTTGTCTTTTTGTTTCTTGTTTTCACTAGTTAGGCTTAATGGAAAACAACAAAAAAATAGAGAGCTTTATACTATTTATCTTGAGTTAGGACATGAAGTGTTTGAAGAGAAAATTAAAAAACCTATGGAACTTTATTTGCATGCTAATAGCAATGTTATTAGTATGAATTCTTTGAACACCATTATTGCTAATGCTATGGAAAAATCTAAGCTAGGGGAAGTTAGTTTTTATGAAAATGATCATTTTAGTCCCCCAAGCATGGAAGAGAAAATTTACTTTGATGATACTATGCCTCCAATATATGATGATTACAATGATGAATATGATATTTTCAGTCCACCTACTATTGAGGAGAAAATTAATTATGATTACAACATGCCTCCTATATTTGATTATTATGGTGATGAGAATAATAATGATAGCTATTTTGTTGAATTTGCTCCCACCATAATTAATAAGAATGACTATGCTTATGTGGAGAGTAATAATTGTTTTATGCATGTGGCTCATGATAAGAATGTTTCATGTGATAGTTATATTGTTAATTTTATTCATGATGCTACTGAAAGTTATTATGAGAGAGGGAAACATAGTTTTATGCATCTCAATAATATTAAGTTTCCCCTCTTTATGTTGAAAGTCTTGAAGTTGCACTTGTTTTGCTTTCCTATGCTTGTTGCTTTGTGCTTTCATGACTTGTTTCTTTACAAGACTCCTATGCATAGTAAGTGGGTAAGACTTAAATATGCTTTGAATTTGCTTCTTGATGCTCTCTTTTACTTCAATTCATATTTCCTATGTGAGCATCTTCTCAAATTATCATGCCTAACTTAAAGGCGTTGAAGAAAAGTACTTATTGGGAGATAACCCAAAATTTTTAGATGAGTCTTGGAACTTATTACCTCTGTAATAACCGCTCTTTATCCTTTTTATTTGCTTTTTCTGCCAAGAGTAACCTCTAATGAGAGAGAAGTAATGCTTGGGAAAGTTGTTGTCCCGAAACAGATTTTTTGTGCTTCACTAAAAATATTTGTGTAAAATCTCTTTACATCCTTTTGAGGCATGAATTTTTATGATTCTGCCCCAGGTTGTTATCTAACTTTCGTTAGTTCAACACTTTTTGATTTGAGCAACAGAAGGTCTTCGAAAAAATTCGTCTTTACCTGCTAGTCTGTTTTGATAGATTTCTGCCATTATTTGCATTTGCTTCTTGTTAGTTCCTTTTTTAGTTCTTTTGGGGAATTGAGATTTTTTGAGATAAGTGCTACAGTATCTTGTGTTTTAATGGAAGTTTTATTGGTGTTGGAACTGAACCTAAAGACTTATTATCTTGAGTGCACTAATGTTGCTAATAAAGATTGTGTGAAGTTTTGTATGAAGGAAGAATTTCAAGTGTATGGAGAGAATGATGTAATGAGATGAAGAATGGACTAAAGCTCAAGCTTGGGGATGCCACGTGTGTCACCCCAAGAAATATCCAAGAATTACAAGCATCAAAGCTTGGGGATGCCCAAGGCATCCCCTTCTTCATCAATAAAAATCCCAGGTTTCTTCCAAACACTTCATTTTTATTGTTTCATGCACAGTTGTGTTGTTCTTGGAGCGTCTTCATTTTTTGTTTTTGGTTTTTGTTTGCTTGGTTTTCTTAGGTTGCTTTAATAAATTGGTTGTACCCCCTCTTTCATACATTGGTTTTCAAATAGTTTGCTTTGGATTGGAAAAAAGTAGGAAAGTTCATGCTTAAGTGGTAAAGAGAGCTTGTTTTTGACTGTGGCCTATGCTTTGTCATGCCATGCTCGATATTGTTTTGGCTTTATGCTTAGTATTCTTTTTTTTAGCATGACTTGTTATAAACAATTGAGATTGCTTAATGTGCCTTGGAAGGATCATGCGTTGTTTTAGCATATTAAAGCATAGTATTGTGGTATTCTCCTTTGATGCTTTATTTGGGTTGACTTGGCGCATGCTCACACCATGTTATGACTATCCCAAGTCATCATAGCCTTTATGATCCTTTAGTTTTCGACTTGTAATATCACTTTACGCTTTAATTAATGATGTTTTGTCGTTTTGCATGATTATGGCCATTATTGCTCTCTTAGTTGGTCGCTCCTAGTCTTTTGCTAGCCTCCATAACCAAGTATGAGTTCCACTCATGCATCCAACTCCAAATAAAACCAAGTTATTTCAAAGAGTCCACCATACCTACCTATTAGCATTTGCTTTTCCAAGTATATTCATGTTTTTATCTACCTTCCGAATTAAACTTGTTATGAGAAAACTAGTGATTAAAGCTCTCAAGAACTTGATGGCACACTTTAATTTTCTTGCCCTTAATAAACTTGAACCATTGTGTCGTCTATGTTGTATATGCTTGCACTTATATGTTGGGGATTAGCAGAACCATGCTATCATGGGCAACGCTTTCAACATTGCACTTGTACTTTGTACCTAGTTGATATCATGCTCTTTTGTCTATGGATGTCGTCGGTGTGAAATGAAAGGGGAGCTTGTAAGTCCATGGAGTTATGTATGTGTGTTAGAGAACGCCTGGGCTACCAGTCTAATCCATGTTGTCATGGTGGAAACCTGCAGCGTAACCATAATGAGCTGTCTATGAAGGATTCTTCTTATAAAAAAAGAGTCAGATATTGAGAAAAAAAAGAAAAAGAAAAAGAAAAAAAAGATATGAGAAAAGAGGAAAGAGAGAAAAAAATACCATATTCCTATGGTAAATAAGAAGATTGCTGAGATGCTCGTTGTCTGCTTGCCTTGTCATTTTGATATGGGGATTCTTCCGTATCATCGGGCAAGGGGTACCCTGTTGGCGGTTCTCTATGATACACATGTACTTACTATGACAAGAACTTACCGGTAACTAAACTTGAGTAGCATGAGGAGCGGCCCTCGTATTCAAGGGACATGAAATTTCCAACTTATACTTCGTCAAGCATATACTCCATAGTTTGTTCACTCTAACCTTAATCACTTCAAGATGCTTATGATAGGGGCAATGAGAGCTAAAAGCTAAAAAGTACCATAATTTTTGGAAGCTCTTTATGAAACTTGAATCCCTACTTCCTTCTATGAAGGCCTTTCTTTTACTTTTATGTTGAGTCTCCACCTTCTATCTTTATGCACCTACTCTGAGAGCATAGTGGCCATTCTTAGTTCTATGTGCATTGTCTCAAGACTTGTTGATTGATGCATAGCTTTGATATTGCTTGTTTTAAACTATTTGTATCTAGTCACTCTTATGAACTTTGAAGGTGTCCTATGCATTTATGTTTGCTACTCTATGAGGGACAAGCTAAATGCCACTATGCTATGTTTTCTTTATGTGAAACAAACAAACGTCTTGCAAAGCATTGTTATTCATGAATCTTTTCTTTGTGTCTTTTCATGTTGCAACATAGTTGCTTTGCCTTATTGTTAGAACTTTGTCTGTCATGTTATGATTGAAGTACTATGATCCCAGCTATCAATGTTTTACAAATACTTTGATCAAGTTTATGATGGTGCATGTGATGCACTCGACTTTCAAAGGAGAGATCGTTGGGAACCCCAAGAGGAAGGTATGATGAGCACAGTAGTAAGTTTTCCCTCAGTTATGAAACCAAGGTTTAATCGAACCAGTAGGAGCAAGGAAACACCCCAAAGGTGTTACTAGCTGAGCTTTGGCAGGGCGCACTACCGGTGCTAGTAGCAACGTGGAGACCTAAACAACACAACCACAGAACTTTGTCCCCAACTTGCGATGAGGTTGTCAATTTCACCGTGTTTTGTGGAAAACAAAGGATTAAACGTATCGAATGGAAGGAAGTAAAAGTTTGCAGAAAGTAAACACAAAGCAGTAAAAGATTGTAGATTGTATATAAAAGACAAGGACCAAGATCCATAGTTCACTAGAGGTGGCTCTCCTTAGATAGATAACATGCTGGGTGAATAAATTACAGCGGGGCAATTGACAAACACCGAGAAAGCAATACATGCATATACTAATCATCTTGACTCCTTTGAGACTTGATTGGGCATTACAACATAATACATTGACCGCCATCCAACTGCATCTATGACTAATAATCCACCTTCAGGTTATCATCCGAACCCCCTCCAGTATTAAGTTGCAAGCAACAGATTATTGCTTTACGAACTGCGTGTAAAGTAAACAATACAATTGTTCTATGAACAAAGGATCGTTGTTTTCTCCCTAGTAGCAACAACACATCTAGTACCTTAGAGATTTCTGTCACTTCCCCAGATTACTAGAGGCATGAACCCACTATCGAGCATAAATACTAACTCTTGGAGTTGCTAGCATCTACTTGGCTAAGATAGCTACTAACAACGGAAAGCATGCAAGATCTCAAATAACAAAGACATGATAGAATCAATAATCAATCTGAAATAGCATCTCAATATCCATCGAATCCCCGCAAACACAACATGTATGAATTACAAATAGATGATCTTGATCATGAACGGAGCTCACAAGATCTCATTGCCCCTATCATAAGCATCTTTAAGTGATTAAGGTTAAAGTGACACAACTAAGAGGATATGCTTGACAAGTTATAAACCGAAATCTCATGCCCCTTACTTACGAAGACCGATCCTCATGCTACTCAACTTCAGTCACGAGTAAGCTCTTGTCATTGTAAGTATATGTGTATCATTAAGAACTGCCAATGGGGTACCCCTTGCACATGATATGGGAGCTTTCCCATAATCAAAATGACAAGGCAAGCAGACAATGAGCATCTCAGCGATCTTTTTATTTGCTATTTGCATAGGTTTTTATTGAGGATGCTTCATAGAGTGCTCATTATGGTGATGCTGCAAGTTTCCACCATGATTAGGCATGGCTTAGGCTAGCGGCCTAGGCGTTTCTCTAACACACATCCAAACTCCATGATCTTACAAGTTCCACTTTTATTTCACACCGCCGGGATCCGTAAGCAAAAGAACATGATATCAACGGGGTACAAAGTACAAGTGCAATGTTGAAAGCGATCCCCATGAAACATGGTTCTGCTAATTTCAACTTAGAAAGCGCAAGCATATACGCAACAAAGAAGGACCCAATGGTTCAAGTTTATTAGAGGCAATAAAGTAAAGTGTGCCATCAAGTTCGTGAGAGCTTTAATCACTAGTTTTCTCATAACAAGTGGAAGGTAAACAAAAGCATGAATGTACTTGGAATAGCATAAGCTAGTAGGTAGGTATGGTGGACTCTTTGTAATAACTTGGTTTAGGGAGTTGGATGCATGAGTGTAACTCATACTTTGTTGTGGAGGCTAGCAAAAGACTAGGAGCGACAAACTAAGAGAGCAATAATGGCCATAATCATGCAGAGCGACAAAACATCATTGATCAAAGCATAAAGTGATACTACAAGTTGAAAACTAAAGGATCATAAAGGCAATGGTGACTTGAGATAGTCATAACATGGTGTGAGCATGTGCCAAGTCAACCCAAATAAAGCATCAAAGGAGAATACCACTATACTATGCTTTAATATGCTAAAACAACGCATGATTCATCCAAGGCACATTAAGCAATCTCAATTGTTTATAACAAGTCATGCTACAGCAAAGAATACTAAGCATAAAGCCAAAACAATATCAAGCATGGCATGACAAAGCATAAGCCACAGTCAAAAACAAGCTCTTTTTACCACATAAGTATGAACTTTCCTACTCTTTTCCAAACCAAACCAAACCAAACTATTTGCAAACCAATGTATGCAAGAGGGGGTCCAACCAACTTATTCATAAAACTAATCAAACCAAGCAAACTAAAAACCAAAACAAAAACGAAAAAGAAGACGCTCCAAGAAAAACACAACTGTGTATGAAACAATAAAAATGAAGCGTTTGGAAGAAACCTGGAATTTTTATTGATAAAGAAGGGGATGCCTTGGGCATCCCCAAGCTTTGACGCTTGCACTTCTTGGATATTTATTGGGGTGACACACGTGGCATCCCCAAGCTTGAGCTTTAGTCCATCCTTCATCTCATTACTCATTCCTTCCATACACCTGAAATTTTTCCTTCATACAAAACTTCACACAATCTCATTAGCAACATTACGTACTTAGGATAAATAAGTCTCAAGATTCAGTTCTAACACCAAATAAACTTCCATTAAAACACTATCTACTATAGCACTTCTCTCAAAAAGCTCAATTCCCCAAAGGAACTCAAGAAGGAACTAACAAGAAGCAAATGCAGAAAATGGCAGAAATCTGTCAAAACAGACCTGCAGGTAAATACGAATTTGTTCAAAGACCTTCTGTTGCTCAAATCAAAAAGTGTTGAACTAACAAAATTTAGATAACAACCTGGGTCATAAGAACAAAAAATTACAGATCAATCCGACGTACAGAGCTCTCTCAGGAATTTTTACGGTGAAGCACAGAAATCTGTTTCGGGACAGCAACTTTCCCAATCATTACTTCACTCTCATTAGAGGTTACTCTTGGCACAAAAAGCAAATAAAAAGGATAAGGAGCGGTTATTACTGAAGTAATAACTTCCAAGACTCATCTAAAACTCTTGGGTTATCTCCCAACAAGTACTTTTCTTTAACGCCTTTAAGTTAGGCATAAGAAGCAAAGAAAGAATTAAGTGTTCTCAAATGAAGAAGCATTAAGACCAAATTTTGTTTTCATAGGAGAAGCAAAAGAAATCTTTTCTCTCTTTTTAGGGAAGTGTTCTATACCTTTCTTGAGTGGGAGTTGATATTTAATGGTGCCTTCTTTCATATCAATGATGGCACCAACAGTTATAAGAAAAGGTCTTCCCAAAGTAATAGGAAAAGAAGCATTGTATTCAACATCCAAAACATAGAAATCAACGGGGACATAGGAATCATTAACCATAATAAGAACATCATTAAGACTCCCCATGAGTTTATTTTTAGCATTAACATCAAGTGGGACATTCAAATAGCAATCTTCAAGAGGAGGCTAATCAAGCATATCATAAATCATTCTAGGCATAATGGAAACACTACTATCAAGATCACACAAAGCTTTGAAATCAAAGTCATTCACTTTCATATTAATGATGGGTTCCCAACCATCTTCTTGTTTTATAGGAATAGAAGCTTTATGTTTCATCTTTTCTTCTTTAATCTTTATGAGAGCACCAGTAATGTGTTTTGTAAAAGCCATGTTCATAGCACTAGCATTAGGACTTTTAGCAAGCTTTTGTAGGAACTTAATAACTTCAGAGATATTGCAACCATCAAGATCAAAATCAACTTTATCATCTAAAGTAGTAGAACTATTACTAGCCTCAACACTAGTGGTGGTAATAGTAGAAACACTAATGTTTCTAGCAATTTCATCTTCTCTTTCCCACTTAGCATGTAATTCAGCTAATAGTCTAACATTTTCATCAATTCTTACTTGTATGTCATTAGTAGCTGCAAAGGGATTGTCATTAGTTTCAGGTTTAGCAGCCATTTTATTCAAAGAAGATTGAGCTTCAGCCAAAGATGCTATATTTCTTTCAGCATTAGAGAGTTTTTCCTCAATAGTTTTATTGAAAGCAGTTTGTTTACTAATAAACTCTTTAAGCATAACTTCAAGTTCAGAGGGAGCACTCTTATTATTGTTGTAAGAATTTCCATAAGCATTACCATTGTTGGGAGGATAAGGTTTATAATTGTTGTTACCAAAATTATTCCTATAAGCATTATTACCATAAGCATTGTTGCCAAAGTTGTTATTTCTTATGAAGTTCACATCAACTTGCTCTTCTTGAGCAACCAAAGAGGCTAAAGGAACATTATTTGGATCAATATGGGCTTTCCCATTAACAAGCATAAACATAATAATATCAATCTTATCACTCAAGGAGGAGGTTTCTTCAACAGAATTTACCTTCTTACCTTATGGAGCTCTCTCAGTATGCCATTCAGAATAATTAACCATCATATTATCCAATAGTTTTGTTGCAGCACCCAAAGTGATGGTCATAAAGGTACCTCCAGCAGCTGAATCCAATAGGTTCCTTGAAGAATAGTTCAATCCTGCATAAAAAGTTTGGATGATCATCCAAGCAGTCAGTCCATGAGTGGGACAATTCTTTACCAAAGATTTCATTCTTTCCCAAGCTTGAGCAACATGCTCATTATCAAGTTGTTTAAACTTCATTATTTCACTTCTCATGGATATAATCTTAGTAGGAGGATAGTATTTTCCAATAAAAGCATCTTTGCACTTAGTCCAAGAATCAATACAATTCCTAGTTAAGGAATTAAACCATTCTTTAGCTTTTCCTCTCAAAGAGAAAGGAAACAATTTCAGTTTAATAATATCACCATCTATATCCCTATGCTTTTGCATCTCACAAAGTTCAACAAAGTTATTTAGATGGGAGGCAGAATCTTCATTACCAATACCAGAAAATTGTTCTCTCATAACAAGATTAAGCAAAGCAGGTTTTATCTCAAAGAAAGTATTCTCAGCCACAGGTGGAGCAATAGGAGTGCTCATAAAATCATTGTTGTTGGTACTAGTGAAGTCACACAACTTAGTGTTTTCAAGAGTAGTCATTTTTCTTGGGTTTTCAAATAAGAAAGCAAAACAAGTAAAACTATTTTTTTTGTGTTTTTGAAGAACAAAACAAGCAAACAAAGCAAAAAAAGAAACTTATGTTTTTCTTGAGTACACTTCTCTTCTCTCTACTTCTTACTCCTACTTCTTACTCCTTCGTCTTATCCAAAATATATTATTTAAAATCTTATGTGTTACTTGCATAAGTTTATTATACTTGCTCCAAAATCCTCCGAGTGACTTTTTGTCACATCACTCATCGTACTATGGTCCAATTATTGGTTACATTTGAATATTGAAATGCTTGAGTGCCTCACGTAAAGAAGCTGGGGACGTTATGTTTGTCTCATGATCTGCGCCAGTTTAAACTTTGATAAAGTTCCAAGGATTTCACGGGAAATTGTTCCGTTCCTGCGATAGGGCAAAACAAAGGCTTCATCCATTGGGCTATTTGTTTTGTTTCAGACGCCTATAAATCTGTATAGATTAGTACGATAAGAAATATTTTGTGGCTGTTTTCTTCATAAAAAAGATGCCATTTTGTGGCTGTTTTCTGGAGTATTATAATACTGCAAGTTGTTGTGTTAGTTTTGGCTGCGTGCGTGAGAAATATTATTTTCCAATGTAGTGTGAGCCCCAGCCCTATGAACTCTATTGGCATTACATAAGTAGTTTTAGATTTGGGCATATCTTCTGAATATTATATGCAACAGATCAGGAATCGGCGCAAATTAAATTAAATTTGTTGATGCTTCTATATATTCCAGTTGTTCACATTATACTCATCGTCGATCCTGCACATAGTCTCTCCGCCCCTCCCCTGCTACAATTCTCCAGAGACTTCTTGAGGGAGCCAGGCCGATCTGAGACCGAGCTCGTCGGGATGCCGGTCAAGGGAAGCTAAGGAGAGGCGCCGGTGCTTCTAGTGTATATACTAGGTGTATGTGTGGTTGTGTGCCGTGTAGTCGGCTTTACGCCGTGAGGAAACCTTCGAGGTCTCTTGGCCAGATCAGACGGCTGCTGAGGTACCTATGTATTGATCACATAGAAGAAAGACCGATACAACGCCAAGAATAGCTACAACACGGACTCAGTACCACACGGCTTACAACGCAAACCCACAACACCTAAAGCCGAAGGCTCGCCTTGCACCGATGCCTGCCAAAAATGGTGAGGAAGCGGGACACCGGACCCCAAGACCGCGTCACGCCCGAAGAAGAAGAACTTGGTAGAACGGAGCCTACTTAAGCTCCATTCTCAAGTATCATCAGGTGACATGGCTAAGCCCAATTTGTATGTGCACTCTTACTAATGACTCCTTTTTGTTCTCAATCATGCCATGTATGCAATCCAAGAGCTAAAAAAATAAATCAATTCTTGTAAAATAATCCACCAAGTTGACCACACCACAAGGCCCCCACACCCCCCTCTCTCATTCGCATCACACTTCTTCCTTCTTCACTGCCATCGCCTTCGCCTGCCCTGCCCCTCTCCCTCTCTCTCTAGCCTAGTTCCTTTTCTCTCTCCTCGGGAGCCTTCTCCTCTAGCTCTCCTTTACCTTTGGCTATATAAGCTCTGTGGGGATTCGGAAAGCAGCAGGCGGGCCTCTCGCCGAGTTTTGAACCCCACCCAAAACCCCACCTTTCTCTCTCTCCCCCGCCGCCGCCTCCCTTTCAACTCCAAGTTCGAACCCTGCCCCCGTCTCCGTTCAAATGCGGCGAGATCTGCGCGCTTGACCCGGTAAGTCCACCGCGCTCTGCTCCTCCTTTCCGGCGGCCTTGCTGGGGTCCTTGGCATTTCAGACTCTAGAGCTCGGACTAGATTGGACTGTTCTTTCTTTTCCTCTACCTTTTCTTTGTGAAGCTAGAAGCTAGATGGGGTTCTTGCTCCCTTGGATTGGATCGAGACCCCCTTGCGCGCCGCCGTTCGGGAACCATTTCGCTCTCGCTGAATGTGCTCATGGAGCAGGCATTTGGGATTCGGTTGAAAAAAAATCATTGGACCGGTTTGAATCGGAGTTGGTAGCGCTTGGACTTGGGGCAGTGGGGCTGATCTTTTTTCTCCCATCCTCTTGAATACTGATTTGCTCCTGGAGATGTGACATTTGCGGCCCCGGAGCTCCACCGTCTCCTCCTTTATTTCATCTTCTTTTTTTCAGAATAGTTTAGGAGGAGCTGTCGGCAGGTTTTGTCACCCAGTGCTGCTTACTCCTCTCTCTCGAGTCCGTAATTTCGGATCACTTGTCTTTTCTTACGTTTTCATGTGAGCTGACCTCACGTTTCCCCCCTCCCCCTTTTCTCCAGAAATGTTTCTTGGAGTGTTGGCTGCTTTGGCCATTCATTTTGTTTTGTTCTGTTTTCTCAGGAAAATACTACTACTAGTACTTCTTTTCACTCTTAACCAAAACACATGGAGTTATTGGGTACTTCAAATCTTCAATGCACTTGTTGCTACACACATTCTTCACCATTGCTTGGCATAAGTACTGATTTTTCTCTTTATTTTTGACTCCCCCAGGATAGTTAAAGAAAGAGAGCATATCTTGCTGTGTGTTGAGCTGCAGACTCCACAAGGATGGATCAGTATGAGGTGTTGGAGCAGATTGGGAAAGGAGCATTTGGTTCTGCTCTTTTGGTGAGGCACAAGGTGGAGAAGAAGAAGTGAGGCTCACTACCACTACCACTGCCCTTTCACTTACCTGCCTTCTGGGAGCAGTTTCGTTTCAGTCATTTTGATGCTATGGAGCTCTATGTCTCGTGCAGGTATGTGCTCAAGAAGATCCGGCTTGCGCGACAAACCGACCGCACTCGGAGGTCCGCACACCAGGAGGTAAACCCTCCTCTGCTGCCTCTTGACAAGGGCCTAGTTATTGATGTCATTTCTTGGTACAAAGTATGGCTAGATGTGGCCAGGAATTGGTTGTGTAAGGAATTACTGCTCTCATGGTGCTGCTATTGAGTTCAATTCGGCTAGTGATGAGCCGATCTGAATCTCTGACCCGCAATATATATTGTCTTGTGCTGTGCTGTGCTGTCCTTTTACTGAGTTGCCTGGAAATGTTCTTCGTGCAGATGCAGCTTATTGCGACAGTGAGAAACCCGTTCATCGTGGAGTACAAAGATTCATGGGTAGAAAAGGTAGATAAAAATAAATGGGGAAAAAGGAATCGACAAGTAGGAAGAAGTCGCTTCAGTTTTACTTAATGTGCATTGCTCATTCTGTGTGTTTAAACTTTCAGGGTTGCTATGTCTGCATTGTTATTGGTTATTGTCAGGGAGGAGACATGTATGTATGCCGTGATGTCCTTTAAATAGTTTGTTCACGACTTAAGTTCCTGTAGTTAACACAATGTGTGTTGTTCCAGGTCTGAGGCTATTAAAAGAGCTAATGGTACCTATTTCTCTGAGGAGGTGAGGTTCTTGCCTTGCTTTCATTTGGGCATCTTTAGCTTGTTCTGCCGAGGAACGCATCATCAACTGTTTTTTGATTTGGCAGAAACTTTGCAAGTGGCTCGTGCAGCTCCTTATGGCTCTAGATTACTTGCATGCAAATCACATCCTTCACCGTGATGTGAAGGTCAGTAACAGTGCTTCATTTGGAACATATAATGGCAGTTATCTTTCTAAGCTGTGGTAATAATATAAACTGAAGCTTGTAATTTGTTTCAGTGCTCCAATATATTTATTGCCAGAGACCAAACTATAAGACTTGGTAAGTAAGCTTAGTCCCAGGAAAAGTGCAATACTCCATGTATTTGTTCTGCAATACTGGTAATGATCTAATTTCAAATATAATAATGCAGGTGACTTTGGGCTTGCAAAAATATTGACTTCTGATGATCTGGCATCTTCTGTAAGTAATCAAATTGTTTGTCGTCTTTCATGTACATATCTGATTGTGTTCTTAGAACCATATTGCCCATCGACCCAGGTGGTAGGAACGCCAAGTTATATGTGCCCAGAACTTCTCGCTGATATACCATATGGTAGCAAGTCTGATATTTGGTCTCTAGGTATATGTGACAAAACACTTTTCTGAACCTAGATAGAAAACTTGTGATTCAATACTAATATTTCTTTTGTTGCAGGATGCTGTATATACGAAATGACTGCTCTCAGGCCTGCATTCAGAGCTTTCGTAAGTCTCTACCTTGCCTTCTTTATTATGCCCATGGATGTAAATGGTTCATACATTGTTGCAACTTGATGGTGAAAACTGAAAACTACAACACAACGTTATGTTTACCTAGTGAACACATTCTTCTTTTTACTTGGATTTATTTGGCATTTCTTGGATGTTTATGTACTACTAATACATTAGTAAACCTGGATAGAAACACTTATTACTTGAGACCCATTATAGCATATGTGGTCTAGTCTATTAGATTATATATTTATACTACTATCTCTGTCCTAATAATCATGTAAGACCAAAGAAACTAAAGAGGGTCTGGTTTTATTATTTCCTTGCAGGACATGCAAGCTCTGATTAACAAGATCACAAAGTCAATAGTATCACCATTACCCACAAAATATTCTGGTCCCTTGTAAGTTTGTTTGCTAGTTTTTTTTCTCACTCCATTTTGTCTGTCATCTTACCTGAATGGAGCATGATTCTGAAAGTTTTACTTAATGCAGTCGGGGACTCATTAAGAGCATGCTTCGGAAAAGTCCAGAGCACAGACCAAGCGTAATTCCTTGATACCCTCTCAGTCTTTGCTAATCTGTTACGTACAAATTTGTTCTCTGATGTAAATAAAGTATCCACTAAATGACCTGTACAGGCTGCAGAACTGCTCAAACATCCACAACTTCAGCCTTATGTGTTTCAAGTCCAATTGAAATCTAGTCCTACTCGCAATATACTCCCTATCCATGAGTGTCTTACTGACAAAGTTAAGAAGATGACATATCCTGATGATGTTGCTGATTCCGCGCGCAGAAGAATGGTCAGGAGAAACTCTTTGGGAAGTCACAGGACTGTAACATTTAGCCAACCATCTCCTGAACGGAATTCTGTCAGCCCTACACGGAGCATCAAAGAATATACGACTACTCAGAGTTTCAAAGAGTTATCCATTGACAGCAGTCAGGCTGAGGATGAGGTTACTAGTAAAGCCATGATAACAAAGACATCAAGCATCCTAAGGACTCCCAAGAGTATTCCAGCCAAGACTTTCACAGGCAGAAATCGGTTTGAAACTCCAAAATCATCTTATACCAGAACAAGCCGTACTGAGGTATTTTCATATTTAGCTCGATCTATGCTGTTAATGCCTTGACAGTACTGATAGCTTGCTCAATTTTCTTTTTCTCGAACGCTATGCATCTCTTTATCTCAATCTATCAGTTTGTGGTTTCAGTTTATGCCTTGACAGTACTGATATCTACTTTGTTTTGTTGACGTCAATACAAATGGTTTAATATTTACTGAGCATCCAATATCTCCTTTACAGCTGCCCTCAGTAACACCCCTAAACAAAAGCGCTCCTGCTCGAAGGGTATCCCTCCCGCTGTCGACATATGACACAACACCAATCAAGCGCAGCATCAGCATTCTGGACCAGCTAGGCGGCTCCCCCGACGTCTCTGTGAACGCGCCTCGGATCGACAGGATCGCGGAATTCCCGCTGGCTTCCTCGGAGGACCCCTTCCACCCCATCCACAAGCTCTCGCCAGCCCACGGGTCGTGCTCCACCCCTCCCTCCGTCAACCAGTCGATCACCAAGGACAAGTGCACGATCCAGGTACTGCGCGCGGACGGGGACAACGGGAGCGACTCGTCGGGCCGCAACGCCACCGCCGCCTCGAGCCGAGGTTCGAACGACTCGAGGCTGCAGCGGTTCGACACGACGTCGTTCCAGCAGCGCGCGGAGGCGCTGGAGGGGCTCCTGGAGTTCAGCGCGCAGCTGCTGCAGCAGGAGCGGTACGACGAGCTGGGCATCCTGCTGAAGCCCTTCGGCCCCGAGAAGGCGTCCCCCAGGGAGACCGCCATCTGGCTCACGAAGAGCTTCAAGGAGACGACGTAGCGCGCCTGCCTAACTACGCGTCTTTATGGTTGTCGCCATTTTTGTAACGTAATGCGCGACGACGACGTAGCTCAGCTCAGGTTAGTTAAATTGAGGTATTAGGATTGAAGTTTAGCTGCTGGGAACACCATCTCAGTGTTGCCCTTTAACTTAAGGTTGCCTGTTAGCTAGTAACCCCCTAGTTCACTAGTAGTACTAGCAGTAGAGAATTGTACTACTCCAAGCCAGAACTCTGGATCTGGCAAGATCTTGAATCCCTTGTGCCATGCTGCCCCCTTTCAATGAATCATGCCATGATCCTAATGCCAGTATCCATCCATCTCCTGATTGGGTCCCTGGTCTCCTTGAGCATAGCTAGGCTGAAGAATCCTATGCATGCTTCCTCCTTATCTGGCTAATTATAAATACATTGAATTGGAAAATTTGATGTTGTCCTGACTTACCAATCCATACATGGATGGGGTAGATGCCTCATAGAGTTTACCTACCCTAGCTTGATTCCAAGATTAATTAAGCCATATTTTTGTCCTTAAACAACAACACAGATCTCAGCTAGCTGCCAAACAGGCGGCGTTGCCATGTGGTGACGAAAAACAATAAACCTGGGGTTTGGCACCAGGCAGAATCTCCCCATGTGCACCCGTGTTGTCACCTGTGCGTGGATCTTGGGAGCACGGGGCATGTCTTGGAACGGCGCTGAGGCGTACCGTGGAAAGAACGGTCTTCCTGTCCCTTGCGTCTTGGGTGTTTACCTGTGGCAGATCTCGAGCCTAGAGTCTTTGGCAAGCAACCTTTGCATTGGTAACTGCTTGACCTAGAAGCAGCTAATGAAGTATGGGTACATGCACTTGACCCTAGATCTCGACCCCTTACTCTCTTGACCCCGTGTGGCCACACTGGGCGGCCATCGCCGCCACCTCCCTCGACCTTCCCTGCACCTCCTCTCCTCCTCCTCCCGTCGTTTTGGCCGTCGCTAGGCAAATCCTCTAATCTCCTCGGTCGCTCGGGATACTTCGGCGGTGGTGGTGGGCAGCGGTGGCCGGGGTGCATCTGTGGTCGCAGCTGTAGGTGGCATTGTGGCAGGAGGGGATACGACGTTGGAAAGGCGGGCTCGATCTAGGCCCAATGGGTCTAGTGAGCTGTGGATATATCATCTATGTCTTAGGGTTGCAATAGGGTGGATGCTCTATATAGG
This sequence comes from Avena sativa, assembly GCA_916181665.1. Taxonomy (NCBI): domain Eukaryota; kingdom Viridiplantae; phylum Streptophyta; class Magnoliopsida; order Poales; family Poaceae; genus Avena; species Avena sativa. Next base: position 531,220,250 of record OV702292.1, on the reverse strand, counting down.
TCAACCCTTAAGCAAGGGTAGTTTAGGCATAAGCATGAGTTCTTGATGAATTGGGTGTTACATGGGCCAAGGACCAATAGGCTTCAAGCATGCAAGCTTCACTTAGGTCGGAGACTTCGGTGTAGACGGGACGGAGATCCCGATTGGCCCGGACACTCCGGTGTCGGTGCGACGGAGACTCTGGTCGGCGTTGTAGCTTCGGAGTTTCTTGGTGGAGTCCAAGCGGTGAAAGATCTGGGATCCAGTAAGCGGTCACCAGTGAGTTCCCGAGCCCAGTCGGGGGAGGTCAGATACTATGGTGTGAAGATGCTGGAGATTCCGCTAGGGGCGGAGACTTCGGGTTTGCTGGGACGGAGACTCCGGTCTTAAAGCTTCTGCTTCTTCTTCCTCCTCTTCCATGCTTCTATGACGTTGGACTTGAGTCCTTGGGCTCCCATGAAGTATGGGTACATGCACTTAACCCTAGATCTCCACCCCTTCCTCTCTTGACCCCGGGCGGCCATCGCCGCCACCTCCTTCGGCCTTCCCCCACGCCCCCTCTCCTCCTCCCGTCGTTGGGGGGTCGTCGCCAGGAAAATCCTCTGCGGCGCGGCAACAATGGATCTCCTCGGTCATCCGGGATACTTCGGTGGTGGTGGTGGGCAGTGGCGGCTGCGGCGTATCCGTGGACGCAGCTGCAGGTGGCATTCTGGCATGTGGGGACGACAACGATGGAAAGGCATGCTCGATCTGGGCCCAATGGGTCCAGCGAGCTATGGCCATCATGCGCATTCAAACCTGATGCCTCTTGTCAGCTTCGATGGCGTCTCACGGAGGCATTCTGGGTCCTATCCCGCATCACGAGGACATCCGAGGCAGTGGTGATCTCTCCTTCGACGGAGGTGCCGGCCGGTTTGAAGCTGGTTTTGGCAGATCTCGAAATTTGTCACCTAGTCTCGGCTGCGAGTTGGGGTAGTTGCCGGTGAAAAACGAGGTGCAACCATGTTAATGGCGGCGTTATGCATTGTTGCAATGTTAAAGGCATCACCGTACAACTATTGTCTACCCACCTGTGCTGCTGCGGGGGAAACCCTAGGATCTACTATTCTGGATTGAACGATGACAGCGCCGCGATGTTGCACTCTCTCTTGAGGATATCATTCTTGGAGCAGCGATGGATATCCCACCTGCTCGAGGGCGGAGGCATCAGCGGACCTGGAGGCTAACTCCACATGTTGGTTCCGAGAACCATGAGAATGCTGACGGATCAGAAGCAAAAAGAGTGAGATTTTTCACTAGTATCCTTCTCCATGATTTCCTTACAATCTTCAAATCCCTCCTTTTTAACCAATTGTCTAGTCCCCATCCTGCAATGCAAATAGATCGGATCATGAAACATTAAGACTAAGGCCAACAAATGCACCATTCTTTTCTGACAGGTCCTAAATCATCATTGCACAGTAATCACTTGGTTGTGCCAGAAATCTAAGTTTTCTAATTCAACACACAAGTAAGACATCTTGTTTTGCATGCGTTCAGCTAAACCACATCCCATGAAAAGTGCATACTCCATGTATTTGTTCTGCAATACTGATACTGATCTAATTTCAAATCTAATAATCCAAAAATATTGACTTCTGATGATCTGGCATCTTCTGTAAGTAATCAAATTGTTTGTTGTCTTTCATGTACATATTGGATTGTGTTCTTAGAACCATATTGCCCATGGAGCCAGATTTTTTTTTCGAAATGGGGAACAAAAGCCTTGGCCTCTGCATCAATAGATGCACACAGACTTTTATTGCATAGTTTAAATATTCAATTTGTTACAATCACGGATCAGTGATGGTTGAGACAAGTATCAACCAACGTAAAATGAAGAGCAACAAGTAGCTATCCATTCAGAATTCTATTAGCGTGCCGCCACCCAGTAGCCTGACCCATGGACCCAGGTGGTAGGAACACCAAGTTATACGTGCCCAGCACTTCTTGCTGATATACCATATGGTAGCAAGTCTGATATTTGGTCTCTAGGTATATGTGACAACACTTTCCTGACCTAGATAGAAAACTTGTGATTCAATACTTATATTTCTTTTGTTGCAGGATGCTGTATATACAAAATGACTGCTCACAGGCCTGCATTTAGAGCTTTCGTAAGTCTCTATCTTGCCTTCTTTATTATGCCCATGGATGTAAATGGTTTATACTTGTTGCAACTTGATGGTTAAAAATGAAAACTACAACACAACGTTATGTTTACCTAGTGAACACATTCTTCTTTTAAGTTGGATTTATTTGGCATGTCTTGGATGTTTATGTACTACTAATACATTAGTAAAGCTGGATAGAAACACTTATCACTTAGATCCATTATATTACATATGTGCTCTAGTCTATTTGACTATATATTTATACTACTACCTCCGTTCCATAATAAGTGTCACAGTTTTGAACTAACCGCAGTTCAAAACAGGACACTTATTATGGATCGGAGGGAGTACTATTGCTCTCCAAATAATCATGTAAGTGCAAAGAAACTAATGAGAGTCTGGTTTTATTATTTCCTTGCAGGACATGCAAGCTCTGATTAACAAGATCACAAAGTCAATAGTATCACCATTACCCACAAAATATTCTGGTCCCTTGTAAGTTTGTTAGCTAGTCATTTATTTTCTCACTCCATTTTGCCTTTCATCTTACCTGAATGGAGCATGATTCTGAAAGTTTTACTTCCTTAATGCAGTCGGGGACTTATTAAGAGCATGCTTCGGAAAAGTCCAGAGCACAGACCAAGCGTAATTCCTCGATACCCTCTGTCTTTGCAAATCTGTTATGTATTCGTACAAATTTGTTCTCTGATGTAAATAAAGTATCCACTAAATGACCTATACAGGCTGCAGAACTGCTCAAACATCCACAACTTCAGCCTTATGTGTTTCAAGTCCAATTGAAATCTATTCCTACTCGCAATATACTCTGATAGGATCTGTGATTCTACCAGGCCGGTTACGTAGATTGTAGGGGTGAAAGTGTGCTGGATGAGGGAGAGGAAGGCGGCGCCGGCGGCTGGCCGCCATCGCGAGGTTGGAGGAAGGCGGCGCAAGGGAAGGAGCGGCGGCTAGGGCAGGGAAGACCGACTCGTCAAGGAGTCGGCAATAACGATTTGTACGATCTGTTTATTGCTTGCCTTCTCACGTACGTTTACAATAGTATAAATAAGCTAATAAAAAGGATAAATGGGCTAAGCCCCTAATTTAGGCCCACTAATGGGCTTCCTCCTGCTATAGGCCAAACCAGTCATAACATCTCTCCCCGCCTTCTCAAACAGCTCGTCCTCGAGCTGGATAGCTGGAAACTGTTGGCGGAATCTCAGCCCGGAACGGCGTCGGCCTTGGAGACGGCCGCGTCAGCCAGCCTAGCTGCGACGACATCAGCCGCAACATCGTCTACGGTCTCCAAGTAGAACATGCATGGACAAACGTGGCCCGGTACATAGAACTCGTCGCAGTTGAAGCACAACCCTTTAGGACGGCGCTCGAGCTGTTCGGCCGTGGTCAGCCGACGGAAAGGCCGCGTCGCGGCTGGATCGGAGTGCCCGGCATGAGTCACGGCCGTGAGCGCCTGGCCTGGTGGTGTCGGTGGAGGGCGGGCGGCCGGCCGAACGTCACTGGCCGAGAAGGCCTGCTGCATGGCCCGCGCGCGCTGCTCGAAGGCGCGGGCGTAGTACATGGCTGACTGCAGGTCCTGGGGATCCCGCAGCTCCACGTCGACGCGAATGTGGTCCGGCAGTCTGCCAATGAAGAGCTCGGCGCGCTGGCAAGCCGTCACGCCAGGCGCATGGCATGCCAATGTCTAGAAGCGGTCGGCGAAGTCCTGGACCGAGGAGGTGAAGGGAAGGCGGCCGAGCTCGGCCAGCCGGCTCCCGCGTATCGGGGGCCCGAATCGGAGGAGGCAAAGGTCGCGGAAACGCTCTCACGGAGGCATCCGCCCTCGTCCTGCTCGAGGGCGTAGTACCACGTCTGGGCGACGCCGCGGAGGTGGTAGGAGGCAACCCACGTGCGGTCGGATGCCAGTGTCCGCTGCCCCCTGAAAAACTGGTCGCACTGGTTGAGCCCGTTCAGGGGGTCGACGGTGCCATCGTAGGTGGCGAACTCCAACTTGGTGAAGCGGGGCGGCTGCTGGCCGTGCGGGTCGACGGCGACGGCTCCCTCGTGACGACTCATCGCGGCGGGGGGCGAGTAGTTGGGCACCATGGCCCCCCACTGAAACTGGTGGCCGCCAGCGCCGGTGTAGGGGTCGGCGTACCCGGTGAAACCCCCGAAGGTCGTGGCCGAGGGCGACGTGGCCATATGGAGCACGGTCGGCTGGGCAGGCGCGGTCGTATAGACTGGCGCGGTGAGCCAGGTCGGGAGTTGGGACGGCGAGGGCGGGAACCTGATCTGAGTGATCGGGACCCCCTGCTGCGAGGTGACGGCTGTTGGCGGCGGTGGTGGGGGCGGTGTGAAGGGTGCGGCGGACGACGGTGGTGGCGGCGCAGAGAACCCCTGCCCCGGCTGTGACGGCGCAGTGAACTCCTGGAGGAAGGTCCGAAGGTTCGCGACCGCCCAGGTTAGGTCGCGGATGGCCGTTGAGACCTCCTGCTGCGAGAGGAGAGGGGCGGGTTCGGTGGGCGGCGCGGTCTGGCCCGCAGCGGCCGGTCCCGAAGTGGCCGGAGGCGACTCCATGGAGTCGGGCGCGCCGAAGATGGCGATCGCGGCGGAGGCGGTGGGCAATCCCAAAGACATCGAGCCTGAGCTAGCTGATACCAAATTGATAGGATCTGTGATCCTACCAGGCCGGTTACGTAGATTGTAGGGGTGGAAGTGTGCTGAACGAGGGAGAGGAAGGCGGGCCGGCGGCTGGCCGCCGTCGCGAGGTTGGAGGAAGGCGGCACAAGGGAAGGAGCGGCGGCTAGGGCAGGGAAGACCGACTCCTCAAGGAGTCGGCAATAACGATCTGTACGATCTGTTTATTGCTTGTCTTCTCACGTACGTTTACATCAGTATAAATAAGCTAATAAAAAAGATAAATGGGCTAAGCCCCTAATTTAGGCCCACTAATGGGCTTCCTCTATAGGTCAAACCGGTCATAACATACCCCGATCCATGAGTGTCTTACTGACAAAGTTAAGAAGATGACATATTCTAATGATGTTGCTGATTCCGCACGTACAAGAATGGTCAGGAGAAACTGACCGGGATAGGCCGAATCGTTCCTCTCAGCTCAGCCGCCGCCTCCTCTCCTGACCTAACCGCAGCATCTCCGCCTCCTCCATAGATCGGTTTCTTCTCCTTCGGCCGGTCTTGCCGGCATCGGAGTGGTGGGGAACCCGATCTATGGGTGGAGTTTTCAGTAAAAGTAGTGTTTTCAAGATTAGATTAGTGTTTTGGTTGTCATCTTCTTAATGGAGATGGCATCGTCTACAATAAATGATCTTCGGCATATCTTTCGACGACGAGATCTCTTTCCCGGCGTCAGTGGTGGTGTTGAAAGATTAAGTTTCTATAGGTACAGTCTTTCGGATCTTCCTTCACCGGATCGATTTTGGACTTTTTCTCATGGTTATCGCGAGGAGGATTATCCTTGCAATATTTGTCCCGGCTGCCACGTCCTCGACAATAGTGATTCATACTCTCGGTTCGCCAGCAACGTCGATCAGGCTGATCGGTTAATTATCCCTGGAGTACTTGTGTTGGATCTCTTGTTGATGTTGATTGATTACCTTAATGGCTGCGCGCGTGCACGTAGTCTTGGCATTGCGGCTCAAAAAATTATGGGAGAACCTTCATTGGTATTTACAGGTTATGGTTCGATATTTATCAGCGTTTGGCTGTCTTTAGAGAAGTGCAAGATTATGTCTTGGAAGAAAAAAGAGATTGAAGACCTCGAAGATTTGCTAGTTTCTTTTAGACTTTATTTTGTAATCGATGGAGTCAGCTTATGTATCTCTACCATGTACTATTTACTACTTTGAATATAACGTGGTATTGATTGTCAAAAAAAAAAAAGAACGGTCAGGAGAAACTCTGGGAAGTCAGAGGACTGTAACATTTAGCAAACCATCTCCCGAGCGGAATTCTGTCAGCTCTACACGGAGCATCTAAGGATATACGACTACTCAGAGTTTCAAAGGGTTATCCATTGACAACGGTCAGGCTGAGGACGAGGTTACTAGTAAAGCCATGATAACAAAGACATCAAGCATCCTAAGGACTCCCAAGCGTACTCCAGCCAAGACTTTCACAAGGAGAAACCGGTTGAAACTCCAAAATTCTCTTATACCAGAACAAGCCGTACTGAGGTATTTTCACATTTAGCTCGACTTATGTTGTTAATGCCTCGACAGTTCTGATAGCTTGCTCTCCATTTGTTAATGCATATGTTTATCTCAATCTGTCTAGTTTGTGGTTCCAGTTTATGCCTTGACAGTACTGATATTTACTTTGTTTTGTTGACGTCAATACAAATGGTTCAATATTTACTGAGCCATCCAATATCTCCTTTACAACTGCCCTCGGTAACACCCCTAGACAAAAGCGCTCCTGCTCGAAGGGTATCCCTCCCACTGTCGACATATGAAACAACACCAATCAAGCGCCGCATCAGCATTCTTGACCAGCTAGGCGACATATGTGCGCATCCCTACTGTCACCATTTTTGTAACTGTAATGTGCGACGATGTAGACAGCTCAGCTCAGATTAGTTAAGACGGTGTTAGGACTGAAGTTTAGCTGCTGGGAACACCATCTCAGTGTTGCCCTAACTTAAGGTTACCAGTTAGCTGGTAACCCATCCTAGTTCACTAGTAGTAGAGCATTACACTGCTGCCCCCTTGCAATGAATCATGTCATGATCCTGATGCCAGTATCCATCCATCTTCTGATTGGGTCCCTGCTTGCCCCTGGTCTCCTTGAGCATACCTAGGCTGTAGAATCCTATGCTTCCTCCTTATCTGGCTAATTATAAAAACATTGAATTGGAAAATTTGATGTTGTTCTGACTTACCAATCCATCCATGGATGGGTAGATGCCGCATACAGTGTACCTACCTTTGCTTGATTCCAAGATTAATTAAGCCATATTTTTCCCCTTAATTAAGCCATATTTTTGTCGGTGCCTGCCATCTCACAGAGGCATTCCGGGTCCTGGCCCACATCACGAGGACACCCGGGACAGTAGCCTCGGGTATGGTGGTGGTGATCTCTCCTCCGATGGAGATGGTTACAATAGGGAGTGGAGGCTCTATATATCAGCCAACCACTTAAACAAGGTTTCTAGTCTATCATCTATGTTTTAGGGTTACAATAGGGGTGGGGGCTCTATATATATAGGCCAACCACTTAGGCAAGGGTAGTTTGGGCATAAATAGGAGTTCTGGACGAATTGGGTGTTACATGGGCCAAGTCCCAACAGGCTTCAGGTGTGCAGGCTTCACTTAGGCTGGAGACTCCAATGTAGACAGGGCAGAGACTCTGGTCGGGTCGGACACTTCAGTGTTAGTGCGGCGGAGACTCCGATCGACATTGCAGCTTCAGAGTTTCTACGTGGAGTCCGGGCAGTGTTTGATCTGGGATCTAGTATGTGGTCACCAGTGGGTTCGCGAGCCAGATCGGGGGAGTTCGGATACTCTAGTGTGAAGATGCTAGAGATTCCGGCATAGGCGGAGACTCCGGGCTTTCTGGGCCGGAGACTTCAATCTTGAAGATTCTGCTTCTTCCTCCTCTTCCATGCTTTTGTGACGTCGGGCTTGAGTCCTCGGGCTCCCGTGCTTGATATGACATCGATCGAAGGTCGGGCTGTATCAGTTCTGGTGCGTGTGACTGCAGGCACTCTGGAAGCTGCAGTCGATGGAGTTCCCCGGCGCCGGCGGCGTGACGCCGGAGCTACCCTTGGCGAACAGATCCACTCCATGCCGAGAAGCGATGTTCTTCCTCGAATTTCTGTCCTCTCCGTGAGGATCTTCTTCGACCTTAGCCTGGGATTCGTCGTCAGCGCCCCCCTCTCCCCAAGTGGCATGTTTCCCAGTGGCGGTGACAACGCCTAGAACTGGAGGTCTCAGATCGGCGGCGAACAAGCCCAAGGACCGGATCATGTTTTTGCGTTATATTTTAGGATACTGGTTGCAATTTCCTAGCCCCATGTCGTAATACCTTTTCTTTACAGGGGCTTTGTGTAAGCTTGTACCGACTGCTTGGGTAATTTGAGTTTCCAGCCTCTTCAGGGGTCTCTCCCGTTCAAAAAACACAAGGGGGGAGGGTAAGGGTTGAAGGAGAGAGCTGTGACACGGATATGAGTGAACACCGCCTACTTCCATGAAGAGGACAAGAAAGAACTAAGTTGGCTAATATCTTATTACAATTTAAAAAATGGAAAATATAGGTCGAGAAGCGAACAAAACATAAATCAAGGAGAAAAGAGCAAATCCAACATGTCGCAACAAAACAATTTGACGGGATAGAGGTCACGCTCCCAACCGAGAATCATCTCAAGGTTACGGGGTTACAGGCCAATGACCCAGCAATACCTCACACCGGCCAAACTGCTACCCCCAAGGCTGGGATTCGAGCACGCGCCACTGAGCTCGGCGATTCTGAGTGTTGTAATGACCTAATTTAAGCCGGATCCCGCTGAGCTGGTGTTCCGAGGTGGGATAAAAGGATTTAGTTGCAGCTTACTCGGCGCGGGTCGATCCCGGCTGGTTAGCTCGGTCCGTGTAGAAACGTGGGCCGGATGCGGCCCAATATCTGGTAGTGAGGAGGCCCGTCGCCTGTATCCCCTCTTCTCTTTCTTTTTTTCTCCCGAACCCGCGCTGCACGACCCCGCCTGCCGCCGCCCTGGACGCTCTGCATGCCGCAACGACTGCCCCTGTTCCGATGATCTTGGAACTCCCGCTCCCGCCGCGCTCTACGGTTGACTTGCTGTTTGCTGATGAGACAGGAGGAGCACGCACGGTGCTCCGGTGATGAGAATGGTTCAATCACCCTGCCGTGAGGGCATAGCCATGGCGCTGAGGTGGTGCTCCTACTGGCCATCAACCAGGTCGTCCACATAGCAGCGACGCCACGGCAAACCCAACGACTGCATCGTCGTTTCACTTGTTTCTGTTCCGTCCTCCCCGCCTATGTAAGGCAAGAAGAGCTACCATGTTCTGCCAAGAATTTTATTGTATGATGTTTCCCTGTATTTGACCTTAATACCATGCTTACGAGATCATTGAGGATCCCCTCCCACCTAACCCGCGCTCCACCCCTCCTCCCCGAGTGCGGCGCCATTCCTCTCCGGCCTCCCAGTCACCTCTTACCTCCCTTCCCCACTGCCGCCGTCGGCAAGGGTCGCCGGGCGACGCCTGGACGGTGCCGACAACGGCGGTTGTGCTCTCCCCGCGCCATAGGAGGCGGTCAGGGATGGCCCTCCTCTCTGGCGGCGGTGCTCCTCGGGAAGCTGCGGCCTGGGCTTCCCCTGGGTGGCGTTGGGCGCAGCGACGGCACGGCGGGTTCCAGCGTCCCGGCCTAGATCCGGCCCCCTTGGGCCTGATCTAGGCTCCGGCGGGCCGATACGTTTTCCTCTGTGCCCTTGCCACTGCTAGTGATGCTGCCGCAGACGGCAAGGCAGGGTGTTGCAGCGGTGGGCACGATGTTTGGCGTCGGTTCCTCCCGGCTCAGCTCCATGCCCCTCGGGCCCGATCTGGACTTCGGCGAGCCAACACGTCCGTCTCTGCGTTGCCTCCTGGAGATGTTGGCGATGGCGAAGCTCATGGTGGGGACTAGCGACACGGTGACCGGCCTATCACAGCAAGGCGGGGGGACTTTACGGGTCCCCCTGGGGCCCGTCTGGGCTTGGTGTGTCCCTGCTGCTTTGTTCGGATGATGGTTGCCTCTCGATGGCGGATGTGGGTTCCCCTGCTGGTTGCAGTGCTACTGTCCCCAACACGGGCTATGTTTTGTGCCTCCGTCTCGCGTGCTGCGTGTCAGCGTGCACGATGAGACGACGACGATGGTGACGACAAGACTGTGGTGGCGTGAGTTAGTGCGCGACAAGCTTGGTGGGGGTGCTTCTAATCGCCCGGTGTTGTTTCTGGATGGGGTTAGGGAGAAATCCTTGTAGGTATGACCGACTCCGGCGCGGTGCTGCCTTCGATGGGGCGCAATTCCTTCCCGGGGGGCATTGCAGATATTCCTAGTCCAAACTACTTCGAGTATCGGGGGAAACCCTAGGTCCAATCTGCTGGTCCGGACAACAACGCCGTGTCGATACACACCCTTCTTTAAGGGGTTGTTTGCTACTAGGCGATTCGGTGTACCAGGCATGAGGTGGGACAAATTCGGCGGGCGCAGCGGTCGCGAATTACCCTAGTGTTGCCAATTCGCTGTTTCTTTCATTTCTTTTTCTTTTGGGCATGTTGTTGCTGTTGCCCTAGCACTTTCATTCGTTCGGACTCTTGTATCAGGTGGTCCCTTTTTTGAAATACCATGCTTACATGCATCTCAAACGACTTCCCAGATCATCATATGCCCGGAGAAAGATCCACCCTGTGACAAAAATGGGTGCTACTTTTGTTCGGATTTAGAGAGATAGCATTGCTTTCAGACAAGGGCACAATCCAATATTGGTTGTGACCGCGGCTCTCCTCCTGCCATCCTCCCATAGACATGAACTCTGTTTCTTATTATTTACCACTGATTAAATAAAATGTTATGATTGGTAAATGAATTATTCTGATATGAACTCATCTCATGTGTCAATGATGCTTTATCTATTCAGGAATGTAATACAATATTCCACTACTACATTTTTTGGGAAGAGAAGGCATTACTTGACTCGCCCAAAAATTGGTATGTGCCTTTTTCCGCCTCTGTAAGGGGAAAAGAACTTGTAGTTCTCATGCGGGGCTTTGACTTACCCAAGGAGGCTGACCTAGTGCTGGTATCAACCTGACAAATAAAACTTGTAAATATACTGATACCCCTCCTTTTGCCTTGTACTCGACCTTTATCATCAGTTGAGGTTGAGGGAATAAATAAGCATCTTTCCTTTTGAAGCAAAAGTCTGGCAATTTGATAAGGAAGCAACGTTTAATGTTTCAGAAAAAAGATAAGCAACAAACTATTTGATTGTATTTTCAAATTTTGGGCCTCGGTCTTCCGTGCAGAAACCAAGGGTCACTTTGTATTTTCATTTGCTTTGAGGCCCTTTCTGTATAATTTAATCCACCAACCTAATGCAGCTCTGGGGGTCCTTCGAGACCACTCTTCCCGTTAAAAAAAAAAAAGATAGTCTCTTCCCGAGAATCTAGCACCCATGGCCTGTCGCCTCTCACAAACCACATCAATAGCCAGCACCTAGCAGACCAGATGCATTCTAGCGATGATGTTCTCCTAAGTCCTACCGTGCTTTGATGAAGTGTTGATCAGCCGACTGCCGCGCGGCCGCATCATCGCCCACCTCGCCAATCATACCTGGTAATCTCTCAAATCTAGATGTATGCTATTCCCTTCGTCTTAAAATAGAAAATAAATGCCATGGGTTAATTAAATTTTTAATAAATCTATATACTAAATAGTGTCTAGATTCATCCAAATTTTGATAAATCTACGACACCTATTTTAAGACGGAGGGAGTAGTATTGATACACCAATTGCCTCTAATCATGTATGTGTACAACTATCAAACTTTGTAGCTTCGAGTGCTTGCCTAACCGATCAGCACTGGTTTGTCGTTCAAGTCTTGTCGTTCAAGTCCTGTACATGTCGTAGTATACAATCCAAAAAAAGGGTTATAAAAAGTCTATTTTAAAAAAATTGAGAGTAAAATTTATATCTACGACGAATAGTTAGGCTTGTTAAGGTTCTAAATCTGTGATATGTTTGCTATTTACTTGGCAAGGTTAATACTGAAGATCATTTATAAGAAAGAAAGAAAGACTAATAGATTGAGCAGATTTTTTTTTGGCGGCTTCGGTACCTCGCTGCCATATCCAAATCCCGGCTGCACTACTAGTCGTTGACTTCTGCAAAGTTGGTGTGGCGCTGAGGGAGGAGGACGAAGCTTATACTCCTCCAGCGTCAACCCAAACTCGACATTGCGCCAGTGGTATGCATCCCAAGTGTCAGGGGTAAGGAGACGCAGAGCACCGCCAACGTCGAGTTCGGGTTGCGCATTAGGAGCACGTGCTTCCACCCATGCCCCTCCCTCGGTAGCCCACCACATTTGTAGACGGCGATGGTCGTGGGTGTTGAAACCGTCCATCATGCTGGTCCGGTGTACTACAAGCAGGTGGTATCCGCTAGGCGTGGTGACGTTGATGGCGTGGCCGGCGACCTTGCCATCACCAACGATAGACACGCTCAATGTACATGAAAGTTTCATAGACTAATTTTTGGTGTTGATGACCATGCGATCCACCTTATATTTATAGATTAGTTAGGTATATGTAATCAATTGCATTTATATCACGATCAGATCATATCTCTGCAAATTGGACTGATATAATATGACTTAATGAGTTAAATAACTACTGCTATAATTGAATAATATACATAACCGATTTTTCACATGCTTATTAAAATTGTTTGGGGCACATTGGGTTGCTCGCACAAGGTCAAACTTCTGGCCAGTGCAATTTAGGTTGCTTAGTTCCCAGCATGGGAGGTTGGGCTAGCCTAGCACAAAACCCGGAACCACTTTGCAAACAATCCCATCGAGAATGCTTGAATTAGCCAGTTCCTCAGACCGAGTCTCAACACGCGCAAGGTGGATGAACATGTCAAATTTATGCCTTCTTTTGATCCTCCGCTCCGCGGATGCTCACCTATTTGCTTTGCTCAACTGTTTCGTTCTGTCTCTGCACCATTACAGTCAGGAGTCACCACTTACTAGAGCTCCTTTTGCTTGCAATGTTGGTTGGTCATCAAGTGCATCCCCGGGGCGCGCGGGGGAGGGGGGGGGGGGGGGTCTTGTTGCATAAGCTTAAGCTCGGGCCAAAGAAACAACACACATCTGATTTAAGCACGGAAAAACGGCGCAGACCGTTGCGCAATGGATCGTATCCCAAACTTTTCCCTTGGATTGGATAACAGCTTCCGTTTCACTACCATTTGAAATCGAGAAAAGGATCAAAGGCAAAGCTTGTGCGCTTATGGAGATAGCGTGAACTTGTGCATGATAGGGAAAAGAAGGTGGGAGAAATTTGGTCACCTTTACTGAAATCTTCACCCTACACACCCTTCCTAGTATCACTGTGAAAACCCTCACCAATATTTCCCATGCCCTTCGAGATCTCCTTTCCTAGAAGCTACTTCGATGACGAGAATGTAAGCAAGGCATCTTCTCTAGTCAGCTTTGATCGCTAACGACAAGACTTCTTCTTCCTCTTCTCTGAGCTATCCTCTGCAACCCCTCCCTCCCTGGCTCGCCCGCTTGTTTGATGGGTGTAACAACTAACAAAAAACTCTTGATCTAGTAGCTTAGATGTGTGAGCATCTGGTGTCTTTAACAAGATCTAATGATAGCATGGTATCCAGTGCAGGCCTTCATTGATGATGTTCTGGAAAGACATTGTAGAATTGATGCTAACTTGTGCATGTCTTCTTTGATGATGTTTTATAAGGATGTGGTAGAATCGATGTTATTTCCACTCTGAGGATGGACTTTCTTGGCGACAAAACAAAGCTGACACACAGATTTCACCGTGGTAGATCCCATACAAGCAGATATTTACGTTGCGGTAAGTGGCAGGACAAACCAGCATTTATTAAAGATAGGTGAACACATGCATATTTTTTCATGTCGTTTATGGTGGCTCCTGAGTCTCGCTGGCTGTTTTGGCCCATCCCTAACCAGGCTAGCCTTTATATATGGCTCCACACCTCTCGCAATGACACTATCTAGTCTCCACTACTCCTAGTCGCAATACTCTCCACAAATCTCCCTAGGGGAATCTTTAGCGTGTGGTGGGATGCGACAACGGAAGTGAAACCAAACCAATGGTGCTAGAGCGATGCCTTATTGTTGTGCACTACAGTGGCACCGAAGTATGTTTCTTTTATCTAATTTGGGGTTTTCAGTTCTTTGTAGTTGTGACCGATCTCTCTAGTGTAGTAAATCGTCAAACCACATTGGAGCAGCGAGTCCATAAAGTAACTAGCTACATGGCGAAGATCTAAAAGGAGAAAGTAGATGAAAGCACAATAAAAAGGGTTTTGATTCCGCGGAATCCTAATCCGCTGGAGCCTTTGGAGGCAATGAAATGGTTGGGTCTTTGGGAATGTTCAGAGGGACTATGATGTTGTCAGGCTTAGCCTATTCATCCTAGAGGAAATCAAGTAATGGAGTGTAACACCCCAGCATTTAGGAACCAACGAAGGATAGAAATAAGAATCTGTGCATCCGCATGCATTCATCTGTAAAATCCGGGTAAATTTTTCGCCAAACAAAAACCTAAAGAGATCAGAGTTTCTTTCACTATCTAGAGGTAGGAATAGCTCTTTATAGTGATTGTTATAAATTTTGACATGACCTTTAGGAATTAATGAGTTTTGGGGGGAGGGGGATATTTTGAATTCAAATTCAAATTTTAAATCAATTGGAAAATATTTGAAAATTAGAAGTTAGTAATATTAAGTTGCTTTCCAAAATGATTTATTAACGTTGTTTGATAATATTATAGATATATTAAACAACAATAAGAATTTAAGACAAGGAAATTTAAATAAGAAATGAATTCTTATTTCTTTTCTTTATTCCATAATCATATTACAAAGTGAGAATGATATAACAAATAAAGGAACACATTACAGCAAGTGAAATACAATAAAATGAAATTTAATTAAATTATAAGAATATTATTACAAGATTCTTTACAAAAGAATAAAAAGAAGATTACAAAAAATTCTATAAACCCTATCTATTCTTATACTACATTTTGAGCATCCAGATCTTGTTCATGCATATAAGAAAGACATCTAAAAAAGAAATAAAGGATTAGGTAGTTATTTTTACTCTCAGTGGTGAACATTGAAGTGCACTGTTCATATTACTTCATTGAGTAGTTAAAAAGGGGCAAGTTTCACCAATGAGCAATATCTATTCTTTTACATCAAATAAGCCTCAGAACAACATCATCATCAAAGTAAAGGGGCAAGTTTCACCAGGACTGTAACCAGTAAAAGGATAAGCAGTGAAAACCCATTTCACTTGATTTGATCCACAACCAGGCCAAACAGCCAGGCAGCTTAGTCACCTAAATGCATGTAATGTGCTGTCCAAACAGCAGCAACAGTACAAGCACTCAAAAGAGAACACCCTGCCGTAGCACAGCCACCAGGGAGCTCATTTTATCTTCTCAAGTACACAGCCAAGCACACACGGAGTCTGCCAAATTCCCAAACAAATTCACCAGCCTAGAAACACAACAAATTATCCAATTATTCTCAAGATGGTAACATAAGGAGGGGGTAGTGCAGGTGCATACCAAGGTCAAGTACAAGATCATAGGATCTAGGAGGAGCAGGAGCAGCACCAGGAGGTGCAGAGCAAGACCAAGCCATCAAGATCAACTAGCACCACAACATCATCATCAACAATCAAATTGTGTGGTGAGTACACATAAAACCATCACATGATCAAACCATCTTAGATTATTAGAGCATGTGTTGTTTCATATGAATCTTCTCATAAAAACACCCAAGTGGGGTGTATCCACCATATAACTATTTTAAATGAAAGCCAATGATCAATCTTTGCAAACAATACCAAGATCTCAGTCTGTGCATCACTGATCTTGAATAACAATACATGTTTTTACATCCATATATACAGCAGCCTTAAGTGAATATTTCTAGGAACATCTTATAATAGTAGCACCTCAGAAACTATTTCATCTGAAGGATCTATATTAAACAACATGAGCTGTCAAATCATTTTATTCAGAGCTATAAGAATCATTGTTTTACACTTAATATCAAGGCACATCTGTGAGGATCAGCAGGTAAAAACTTTAGTTTCTACCTAGTTATGCCTCAGACCAACATCATAGGCCAAATAAATTTATATGCATCATAGATTAATATATCCAACAGGAGTTTCAACTCATTTTAGCCCAAGACACACTATGACACAGGTAGAGTTTAGCCCAGTACTAGAATGAACCCTTGTGTACCATTCCAAGGAAGGTGCCAGAAGTATCTATTCTGAACCAAGCAAATCATACACAGAGATTTCATAAGTAAACTTGCAGAAAGATATTTAATCATTTTCCTGGAATAAATAACCAGGAATCATATTTACATTTATACAATCTATCATAATCAGAGAATCATAGGAGTATCAAATCAACTCCAATCTGAACATATCAACACATGCCAGTGTATCAGGATTCAGTGAACAATTACTGACAGTGCCACTGTCAGTACTAAGAACATTAAACAATAGTGACACCCACACCACTAGAATCAATAGACAACAGTTTAGCACAGTATCATCACCACAAGTACTTCTAAATCATTCATTATCCTCAATAATCAACACAGAGGGATAGAACCCTAACATCATAGACGAACCCTAATTAGGGTGTTCCTCACCGTAATCACACAGAGGACAACAAGAGAGGCAGAGGAAGAATAAGATGGGGGAACAGAAGCACTTACCCGTGGTCCTCGCTGATGTTTAGAAGAGGAAGTAGAAGGGCCAACGAGTGCATGGCGGCACGGGAGCACCCAAGGGCGCTGCAACCCGCGCCAAGCCATGGCACGGCGGCCACAACCACACCCGTGGTCTAGCAGCACCACAGAGCCACCAAGAACATAACACAACACCACAAGAGCAGTAGAGCAAGTACATCGCCGGCAACCACCAAACCCTAGGGTTTGGGGTGGAGTCAGCCTGGATGGGAGAGGAGCCTAAATATGAATCGAGCAGGACCAGATGGTGGAGCGGCGTCGAATACCTCGCCATGCACCACGGCGGTGGCTGAGGAGGCCTAGGGAGACGAAAATCAAGCGGCGACAACATCGGCAACACATGCCGCAACAGGATGAGAGAGAGGAGGAAGAATGCGTGGGAGCGAGAGAGAAGGGGGTGTGTACTGGGGCCCCTTTGGTCCAGTACCACTTTGGTGAGTGGGTTTGACCAGCCCATTTGGGTCAGATTGGACCTGGTCAACCGAATGGGCTTGGCCCAAAATTAAAAGGAAAATTTAAAGGATTTAGTAAAAGACCAAAATACCCCGGGACTTAATAGGTCCTAAAAAATCCTAAAAATATAAATAATACATCTATGAGATCATAAAAATACAAGCAACTTAATAAAATTAAGAATTCTATTTTTAATAGAATAAATTTAGGTTAAAGATTTTTATAATATATATTCCTTATGAAATTTTATAAAAATAAAATACCTAAAAGTAAATAAAAATTATTTTTATCATTCTTAATTAGAGTAGTATTTCATAAAAAATACCAAATTGCTATTTAAGTTAGCAAAATAAAATCTCGTAAATTAAAATGCTTATTCTTAAAAAGAATATTAAGAAAATAATAATAAGGGTTAAAAATAAATAAAAATCAGTTTTTAACTTTGCTACTGATATATTATATTACAAAAATAATAAATATAATATTTACAAAATGTTAAGAAATATTATTTAAACAACTTTCTTGATTGCATAAAGAAATTCAAGAAATTTATATGATGGGTAAAACACACAAAGAAGATAAATAATAAATGATGCATTTCATTACTATGCATATTCATTCTTGCTTCTTTAAATATTGTCCTTACGAGGCAATAATGGTGTTTTGTAGAAATAGAAGCTCAAGGTCGAGTGCAAGCATCCGACTTCACTACCTTGCAATCACAAGGAAAGTTCATCACTTGCTCATGTCCTTTGGAGAGTCTTTATGAAAGTATTTGAAAATTGTGTGTTATCACCTACGTTCTAAAAGAGACAGAAAGTAAGTATTTCCCAAATAAATGAAATGCTATTATCATCCTAAGTGGTGATAAATACTAAGAATTGTAGTGGAATCTAAGATTCCAGTTGCAGAACAGATAAGACTTAATAACACATGACATCAGTGATTCTAGCGCCGTATAATACGCGTTAACCATAAGATTTGGAATGGGACGAAGAAGTCAGCTGGATCTTCTTCCTTTCGCATGGACAGATGACCTTCTCGTGAAGCTGTAGATTTCTCGTGGAGAATCCAGCACATGGGTGGGAACCCTTATATCCCCGCGATATTGGTATCAAGATTATCCGTGAGGGGCTGTCGAAGGTAGATCTGCCACTTTGGTGGGGGTTGCCAGGGACATGATCTTCTCACTAGAGTCTCCAAGGGGTTGCCAGGGTTATATCTACCTATATGGGGATTAATGGAGGTATTCCTGCTTGGGGAGTCGTGTCTTCATGCGGCATCGCGGAGAAGGGCAGTGATTGGCTTGGATTAACTTCTGGGCCCCACATCAAGGAATTGTGGACGAGAAAGTACGCCCGGTTGTGCAACAAGGATTTGGTCTCTTATGGGTGCCACGCACCTCTCCAGAGTGTAAAAAGTGTGACATGTTACTCTCTGTTCCGGGAAGGAGCTACGAATGCGGCAGGAAAGAAACTCCATGAAGTTCTGGTCAACCTGTAAAGGCTGATGGGCATAGTTTTTGATAATGTTTATGAAAACTGCATAATGCCAAGGACTGATAGTCCAAGGTGGTAGATAGTGCATCAAACTTCCCACCTTGCATATAATGAACTTTCTGGGTAACGCTGTTACTCACTCTTTCCTTTGATCCCCTGCTTAGACTCTAAGGAGGTAGAAGACACTCCGATGTATGCAGCGGAAGGGTAAGAGGATGTCTACTACGAGCAGACAGACCTGTTCGGAGGAGTAGAAGGGGTGGACTATGAAATATGCTATGGAGTGGAGGGTAACGAGTCAGAGTAGTTTCCTTAGTTATTAGTAAACCAATTGGGCCGAACAACATAAACTTTATATAATAAGTTGTTGAGCTCAATTCGAAGTATAAGTTTGAAACTTTGAATCTTCCGCTGAAACTGTTTAAGTTGGTTTGTTATTTTGAATCACTTGAAGTCTCGGACTTCTGGTATTGTAATATAATGAAGTGTGTATGTTTGTAATATGGACCTGCAATGTTTCTATTGTACCACTCTGAGGGATGTGATATTTACAGAACGGTGTTCTAGGGATGTCATATCAACGACTATAGTGTACAACACATGCAGTGGTATGCTGGATCACTGCATGGAGGCCGGCTGGAGCAATTGGGATTGATAGATTATTCTACCTTGATGTATTTGATTGCTTGGATATTTGGGTCACAGTGATGGACTGCTTCAGATCTAAAACACGCTCCCATGTCATTCCCCATGGGCGACACCTAGGCGAAGACCCTAGAGCCATGAAAGTCATGCCCCGGTGGCCTTCCCTTTTGCCGCTGCCGCTAGTCATGGCCGTTGTGGTGGCATGCCTGACGCCAAAGGGGCCAGGGTGCAGTTCGTAGCGGTGGATCCCTAGTGGCGGCTAGGGACAGCGCCGGTGGTGATCTGATGCACGCGGCAACTAGGGCAACACCCCCGGTCGTGTGGAGGCTGGGGCTCTCCCCTAGGCGTGGCTTCCAAGGGGGTGAAGTTTGTATGCATTTGTCGGCGGCTTCCCCTTGGTCATGCGCACATGGGGTAGAGACTGCGGTTGTAGGTCTAGGATCCTTCCTAGATCCACGATCGGCGTGGCTGTCGATCGCCCGAAGGTGCTTGGGGAGGCTGCGCAGTGCATCTTACTCAGGCCGAAGTGGATCGGCGGATGCACGTGGTCCTTGTGCAGGTTGCTTCATCTTCCGCCAGAGGGGTCGGCAGGTGCGAGATGACGTGGGGGCCTATCGATCTACCCAATAAAGGGGACAATCCTTGGGTTCTTCTCGCGTCTGGATGATATTCTGCTTGTTGTCGACTCTCTTTGATCTGGCTGGTGGCAATTTCTGTAAGGCTCCACTGGTGATCTTATTTGCTGGAACGGACGAAATTCGGTCGTGGGCACCCATACTCATCATTGTGTGGCTTTAGGAGGGAGTATTGCAAAGCTTCACTGTCTACTGGCATCATGGGACATGTCAGTTTTTGATTTTTATGGAAAAAACAGTGGCGAAGAATGTTAGGTGGCTGAGGTCTGAGGCTAGTAAGGGCGGGCAGTGTCTTCATGGTGATGAGAACCTTGCTTGGTGGATCTTGACTTGCAGCAGCAACATCGTCAAGCGGGGGCAACAACACAAGAGGAGTACAGTGTCATATCTTTCAGGGTGAAAATCCGAGGTCAGACCTTAATTTGTTTGCCTGGTAATGGCCTTGTTGAAGGCATTGTTTTGAGAGAGCGGACTTTCTTTAGGCTGAAAATTGAAGGTATGGCCTTAATTGATTGTGTCTAGCAATGTCCCTGTTGAAGGCATTGTTTTGTGAGCATGGACTCTCGGTGCTATCTTGACTGTGGTTTGTGTTTCAGCTATAAGGTTTTAATCATCATAGCGGGATATTCGTTTTGATTTTCTTCTTTAATATTTTTAGGACATTTCGTTGTTGCAGAGGACCAGTATAATCGGTAACTTCACGATATTAACTAACATATTTGTCAAAGAAAAATTTGACTGCTCGCCAAAAAGGTTCCCTTATTTTGGACTTGTAAGGTCCCGAGCATTTAAGCTAGCCAGAAGCTTTTTTTGCGAAACCCAATACAAACGCACACTCACAAATACGCACATACACTCACCCCTATGAATGCACGCATGCACACCCTACCCTATGAGCACCTTCGAAATACTGAGCTTGATAAAGTCACCACGGGCGACTCGCTATCGACACAAACGTTGCCTTCCACTGAAGAAAATTCCGCCTTTTATGAGATACCAAAGTGTTAAACCTGAGGTTTGAACTCTGTTGGGCTGGGCATTCTATTGTCCTCCTAACTATCCAACCACGGGTTGGTTCTTGCTAGACAGAAGCTTAATAGAGGTGCGTTTGTAAGTAACTTACATGGCTCAGCTCGTGGCCACATGGACAAGAATGCCGATGGTTGTGTTTCTTTGTCCCTTGACCAAATAAGCATGCACGAGAGCACCCGCATATGGTGTTTCTGCACTCGTGGCATGCTACTAGATTTTGATTCCACGAACCGAAAGGAACTAGACGGACTAGCAACCTTCTCCACGAACCGAAAGGAACTAGACGGACTAGCAACCTTCAGCGGAGGAGGTCTTTGCTGCCCGTCTAGTCCCTTTCGGTTCGTGGAATCAAAATATAGTAGCATGCTACGAGTGCAGAAACAGCATATGCGGGTGCTCTCGTGCATGCTTATTTGGTCAAGGGACAAATAAACACAATAATTCTGGGTATTTTACCGAGAATAAAAATCAAGGTACTCATGTTTAATGGCTGTGTGCATCCCTAGTTGGTGTAGAAGCTCGTGAAGTGAAATCCCCCCATTTTTGAGCTGTATGTGTTTCGATTGTAGCGATGTCAATGGAGACGAGGGTGCGCATGGCGTCCCATCGTCACCGTCTAACCCTGGCGCTGATCTTCTCTCCGTCCTGCCCTACGGGTTCTCCAGCGGGATTTCGTTTCTCCTGCATCTCTGAGGGAGACGAGGAGGAGGATCATGTTGTTTTACGTATCATGGAGGAGGCCTTTGCTAAGGAGGAGCAGGAATGGATTCTGGTGGTACATCAGAAGAGAAGATCGAGGCCGGAGATCCTCTTGGATTTCTGGAGTGCGGCTGGGTACCCTACGCAGGAATCGTGATTTTGGGAGAAGTGAGCACCTCGTCGAGCTTCCTCAGGTGAGAATTCTATTTTTTGCAGGTCACCAGCGGGATCTAGGTCATTGTCGCCTACCTCGGCAGGACGAGCGCTGGGCTCGCGGGCTCGCTGCTCTTCTTCCTCGCCTACTGGCATGTGTCTGACTCGGCCGCCGAGGATGGGCAAATGGAGTGGGCCGCTTCCCAGCCGCCGGATTACTCCTCCGTCGGTTCTCGGGATGTTCCTCTGGCAAGCGGGTGGAACTTTGCAGTCGCTGTTGCCGGTGGCTGTGGCAGTTCCTGTGGAGGCGTTTTCCGATCACGCTGTTTCAGGCACATTCATTGCGCTAATTGATGAAGGGGCTCACATGCATGCCGCGGTGATTGAGCGATCTCTATCGAGATACATACGTCGCCTGTTTCATCCCCGACTTTCTAGACCTACCTTGGTTACAGCAAACACGGACCGTATCCATCTCGGGGCCGCCTCAACTACGACTCCTTCATCGATCTATATCACCACGACTCCACCTCAAGCTGGCAACCCCTCCGCTACCGGGTTCCTTCACTGGTCCTTTGCGGAGGTCGCGACATCCGCCTTGATGTCCGCCATGTCACGCCCTACTACTCCTATCGGAAATGCGGGGCAGCCTAGCCTCGCGCTTTCGATGCCCATGTCGTCGGGGACTGCGACCGCTCCTACTTCCTCCTCGGCAGTTGCAGGCTCGAGCACCGTTGGTCAACTCCCATGGCGGCGCAAGGTGCGGCTAGAACTGGCTTCGCTGCGCCCCAGCCACTGATGCCGTTTCAACCACCAATGATGCCTCTCTAGCCGCCTCTGATGCCGCTTCAGCCGTCGTCGCATCGTCCGGGTCCGCCAGCCTACATGCCACCTCCACAGCAGATGGGACAGCAGTACGCGCAACCTTCAGGATAGTTTGCTCCTCTTGGCCAAATGTTTGCACCTCCAGTGGTGGATACTGTTGCTGTTTCTCAGGATTCTGCGCATGTGGTTGACCGGAACAAGCCAAAGAAAGCTGTCAAGTGTTGGAAGTGTGCAGTTGATACTCACGCAACTAAAAATTGTCCAGTTCAACACTACTGTCTTGTTTGTAATAATATGGCACATCCAACTACTAGATGCCCTACTCTGAAGTTTCCTCGACCTTCAGCTATTGTAGCTGGCAATGGTACGGATGATACTCCTTTTAATCAGCTCCCTAATAGTATCTACAAGGCTCACTCGGCACCCAAGAGAATGCTAGTGGCGAAAGTAACTATTGTTGGAGCACCGGTACCTGCAACTGTTATTGAGTCACAGATGACTATGATTTGACTTCTCAACATGCAATGGAAGTGGGAGGCCCTCCCTCATGGTAATGATGCTTTTCTGATCAGTTTCCCTTCCTTTGAGGATCTTCATAGAGTTGATGGTATCTAGATGCCAATGATCTCATATGATGCCAGGATTGTGATTAGTACTTGGGAAGTGGAAGACATTCCCCATAAGTTTGTGCTACCTCAATTGTGGGTTCATGTGGAGGGTGTGCCCCACACTATTCGTCGTTTTCATGGGCTTTGGGCTATTGGTTCTCTTTTAGGGACTACCGGGGATGTGGATCTAATCACCCTACATAGACACAACATTATTCGAATCTGTGTGGCTATGATGAACCCCAAGGCATTGTAAAAATGTGTGGATTCAAAGGGGAATTATATTGGTGTCAATGCAACTTTGAGGCTAAAAGGGTATGACTTTATCTTCCGGCAAGAGGCACATGATTTTATTCCGGATCCTAGTTTCACGCCTTTTTTCTGGAGGCACAAGAGTGATGATCCTGAGGATGAAGATGGTTGCAATGATGCTGAAAAAGATGCCTCTCATGGAAATGACTTGTCTTCTGAACCACATGAGTCTAATATGGAGGTGGATACTACAAACAATCGGTGTGTTTCTAGGGGTTGTTCTGGAACTAAGATGTCACAGGCTATCTCTTCTATTGCTATAACTCCGACGAATCCTTTTACACAGACGCCAAGGGGCAAGGAGATTTTAGCAAAAGCAAACATTGATCGCTCTTTGACTGTGGTGCGGATGGGGTCTGCTGTTATCATTGACATGGCTCCTATAGAAGCTACGGTTCTGGGTATCGATTGTGCTATGCACGTGGAACTTGTCCCAGTGGCCCAGGAATCCCAGCTATTGACAGAGGCCCAAGCCGCACTGGTGGACCGGACCAAGCTTCCCCAGGGTGGGCCGTTACCTGTTGCCCAGGCTGAGGCGAGGGACGAGAGTGCTTCGCTGCCCGGTGGGCTGGTTTCTGCTTCCTAGGCAACGCAAAAGGAACGCGTGGCATCGCCAGCTGATGGGTCATCTTCTGCTGCCCAGGCGGTGCGTGAGGACCATGACATGCTGCCTACAGATGGGCCGAGTCCTGCTACTGTGCACCTGATGACTAAGTCATTGCAGTTCTCTCCGCAGTCTGTGGCTGCTACTACTTCACCTAGGTAAGCTACGACACCAGCTCCTTCCACCATCACGAAGCAAGTTCCTATGATACATGTGCTGCGCAGGAGTGGCCGCCATCCAGTGTGCAAAGAAGGATCTACAGCGACCGACGAAGACTCCTTATTGAAGGCCATGCGCAGAAAGGCTGAGAAGAACCTGAATTCTAATGGTAATTCCTCTTCATCTAAGTCTTTTCTTTCTTTTTCATCTACACATATTTCTTCAAAGCTTAATAGTGTAGGTGTTAGTCTTGGTAAGAATGCTAGAGATGTTTCTATTTCTACTAAGGTCTTGAGGCGAATAGAATTTGACCGGTTGTTCCAAAAGTTTCGACCTCTATTGTTTCCACTTACTCTGATGATGAGGATGCGAATGCCACAACAGATGATCAACTCCTATCTCATCTAGTTCGTGAAGTTCTGGAGGTTGGTTTTGATGAGGACAGGTTAAGTTCAGTATATGAATTAACTTCTTCTTATCGAAAATCTACTTTTGGTAAAAAATATAATAAGTCTCAAAAACAAGATCTGGCTCCAAAATCTATAATTGTTTCCTAATGAATGGCATGTTTTTGAATAGCAGAGGTCTTCATGACTTGGCTAAACATTTACACATCGCACTTTGTTCTAGGAAACATAATTTAGATTTTATGGCCATTTCAGAAACGGGTAGACGAGAATTCTCACAAAGTTTACTTGACCGCCTTTTGGGTGGCATAGAATTTGTGTGGCACTCTCATCCCCTAGGGGACGCTCATGTGGTATTTTACTCGGCGTAAGGGCTGATACCATAGATATTTTAGCTTGTTCGGAAGGGAAGTTTCATATCAAACTCCACATCCGCAACAAAGCTGACAATTTCACATGGAGCCTTATCACTATGTATGGTGCGGTCTAGGATGCGTTCAAGGCTGATTTTCTTCAGGAATTGGTGAACCTAGCTAAAGATAATCGTTACCCTATTCTCATAGGGGTGATTTTAATCTACTTCGATTTCCATACGAGAAGAGTAAATGCCGGTTTCATGATCATTGCCCATTCCCTTTTAATGCTATCATTGATAGCCTTGACTTGAATGAAGTAACCATGATTGGAGGACAATTTACTTGGGCAAACCGTCTACCGGAACCTACATACGAAAAAATAGATCACGTATCGATGGACTCAGATTGGGAAGAACATATTCCCCTAGTCTTGGTACGTGCTCTAGAACATATTGAGGCTATGTCTAACCATGCTTCCATTTTGCTGACTACTAGTTTACCTAGGACACGATGTTATCTACCATTCAAATTTGAACTAGGATGGTTACATCGGGAAGATTTCCAGGATATGGTTAAAGCAGTATGGGAAAGACCGCTTACGGGTATTACCCTAATCCAGAGGTCGAACAACAAAGTGCGTATGACACGCAAACACCTTGGGGGTTGGGCACGACACACAGCCGATATTCTTAAAAAAAACAACGACTCTCGTCTACTATTGATGACCTCTAAGCATCAACATAAAACTGTTTGTTAATTGCGCATGAATTTGAGCTTAAAAGCCAATCGAATGCGGGGCTAGCATGACTTCTATGCAAAAGGAATTGAAATGGTACTAACGTTCCAAAACTCAATTTATTTTGCATGCAGATTCGAATACTATATACTTCCATAGTATGGCCAATGGCAAACACAAGAAGAAACTTATTCGATCTTTAACGAAAGATGATGGAATGATTGAGGGACATGAGCAGCTGAAATTCTACTTTACAAATTACTACACATGTTTGATTGGGGAAACAGAATAAGGTTCCTTCTCCTGGATGAGTCCCAAACAAACGATGTGCCCCAGGTTTCTGATGAGGAAAACAACCTATTGGTTGCTCCCTATACCGAGGAGGAGGTCAACAAGGCTGTTTTCCAAATGAAACATAATAAGACCCCTGGTCAGGGGCGGACCCAGAAAATTATTTGAGAGGGGGCAAAGGATTTGACTAAGGGAATTTCTAGTATAAGTTCACATATTTTGAATATTTCAGTACTAAAAAAGGCCCCCACTAGCTTGTACTTGGGTCCACCCCTGCCCCTAGTCCTGATGGATTCCCAGCTGAGTTTTATCAAACCTTTTGGGATGATATCAAAACAGATCTTCTAGACATGTTTCGTTCTTTGCACGCTGGTCAATTAGATTTGTTTCGATTGAATTTTGGAGATATTTTTTATTACCTAAGATTAATGAAGCTGAACAAATTCAACAATATAGACCGCTCTGCCTTCTTAATGTTAGTTTTAAGATTTTCACCAAAGTCGCTACTATCAGGTTGAATTTAGTGTCTAAACATGTAGTTTGCCCATCACAAACTTCCTTCATGTAAGGTCGCAACATACTTGACAGTGTGGTTACCGTACATGAAATAGTTCATGAACTACATAGGAAGAAGCTGAATGGGGTTATTCTAAAAATTGATTTTGAGAAAGCCTATGAGAAAGTCAAATGGTCTTTCCTTCAGCAGACTCTTAGAATGAAAGGTTTTTCAACTGAGTGGCGTGCTTTAATCAATAGCTTTGTGTCGGGAGATAGTGTTGCCATCAAAGTCAATGACGATGTTGGCAAATACTTCCAGACCAAAAAAGGCTAAGACAGAGAGGTCCATTATCGACAATGCTATTTAATATAGTGGAATATATGTTATCTATCATGATTGACCGTGCAAAGTCTGAAGGACAAATTAAAGGTGTGATTCCCCATCTAGTGGATGGAGGTTTATCTATACTTCATTATGCCGATGATATAATTCTTTTTATGGAACACGATCTCGAAAAGGCTAAGAACCTGAAACTCATACTTTTAGCTTTCAAACATATTTCGGGATTAAAAATAAACTTCCATAAAAGTGAATTGTTCTGTTTTGGCAAGGCTCAGGATGCGGTTGACCTTTATGCTGAGCTCTTCGTCTATAGTCAGGGCGTTTTTCCGATTCGGTATTTGGGCATTCCGGTTCACTATCGAAGGCTCACAAATACTGAATGGAAAATCATTGAACAAAGATTGCAGTTGAGATTGAGTAGCTGGAAAGGCAAATTACTCTCCATAGGGGGAAGATTGGTACTCATTAATTCAATACTCAGTAATATGGTACTGTATATGATATCATTCTTTCAACTTCCAAAATGCGTCTTCTAAAGGTTGGATTATTTCTGATGTAGATTCTTTTGGCAGAGAGATAATGATAAAAATAAGTATAGACTGGCTAAATGGAGTGTGCTTTGTCGCCCCAAAGAACATAGAGGCCTAGGT
Organism: Avena sativa; assembly: GCA_916181665.1. Lineage (NCBI taxonomy): Eukaryota > Viridiplantae > Streptophyta > Magnoliopsida > Poales > Poaceae > Avena > Avena sativa. The sequence goes on along the minus strand of OV702292.1, from coordinate 531,192,648 downwards.
ATTCATGATCTAGAGATCAAGAATACCGTCTTACTTAGTAAATGGCTCTTCAAATTATTAAACGAAGAGGTGATATATCAAACTCTACTTAAAATAAAATATGTTGGATCAAAAGCATTGTCCCAAATGGTTTGGAAACCTGGTGACTCTCACTTTTGGGCCGACCTGATGGCAACAAAGAAACATTTCTTCTGCTTTGACACATTTTCTATTAAGAACGGGTCTCAGATACGGTTTTGGGAGGATAAGTGGCTTGGTACTGCTACACTCCATGAACAATATCCTGCATTGTATTCCACCATATTGGAATCATTCCCCCTAATGTGACTTTTAGGAGAAATTTGATTGGTGCTAGGCTTGACTCTTAGATCATGTTGCTACAACGATTAGCAGATGTTCAACTGTTAGCTGGGCCTGATGAATTTCGTTGGAACTTATGTGAGAATGACTCTTTCTCTATTCGTTCCTTATACAATGCCTTGATCCAGCCAATCATATCTGTTTTAGATAATAGGATGATATGGAAGATCAAGATACCTCTAAAAAACAAAATCTTTGCTTGGTATCTTTATTGAGGAGTTATCCTTACTAAAGATAACCGTCTTAATCGGAATTAGCATGGGGATCCTAGGTGCGCATTTTGTCAGCATAACGAGACAATCAAACACCTGTTTTTTCTATGCAATATCGCTAGGTCTATATGATAAGTTACCCAAGCAGCCTCGGACTTGTATCCACCGCATAGTATTGCCAATATATTTGGGAATTGGTTACATGGTATAGATCACAAGTATAAGTTACTTCTTTGGGTTGGAGCGATTTCCATTATATGGTCACCATGGCTATGTAGAAATGATAAATTCTTTAATGATACAAATTGTTCCCTCATGCAGGTTATCTACAGATGCGTCAGCACCCTTCGGTCTTGGTTGGCACTAGATCGTGCAGATCATCGTGACCTTTTTACGGAGGTGTTACGAGGCTGAAGGATACGACACAAGATTTGTTTATCCGACATGGATGGAAACATAATCTACGGATAGGGCCGCCATAAGCATCTTAGGCATTTTACAATTTCTCATTCTGATATGTAATCTGTCTTTTTATTTTTTCTCTCTGTTTGGATCCGTGGACTTGTGTCGGCTGTGTACATCCTAGCTATGCAGAGGTTGGGTGTAATAGTTAAACTCTAAGTAATAAAACGTACCTTATCAAAAAAAAAAGTAGCAGCTTGTGTCGCGTGCAAGAACCAAACGATGGGTCTACAAAAATGGCCACAAAAATAGTCATGAACTTGGCGGTCCTCCTCCTGGTCATCAGCCAGGTCATCCACATAGCCACGCCAAGGGAACTGCTACGCCCGCAATCCCAACGACTGCATCATCGTCTTCGATGGTTACAAGCATTTTGGGATACAGCACTTCGTCCAGCGGTTTATTTGCCATCTCTTTAAGCTCTGATATACTTAGTTAGTTAGCTTGTTCCTCTAGCTATTAGCAAGAGCTAGCAAACGCAAACGGTAATATTTGTTTTTGGTAAGAGTTTGATCGACGCGGTGCTAACGAAAAGAAGGCATTACTCGACGCGCCCAAAAACATTTGGTGCCCAACTTCCCCGCATCTGCAAGGCAAGAAGAGAAGGAATTACTTGTTACTATGTATCTCTATGCATAAAATCTGAAAGAAAAGACATAGGGCTTGTTTGATTTGTTAGATTTTCATAGGACTCTCATAGGATTAAGTTCCTGTGGATTTTTTTGTATACCACCATCGTTTGATTCATAGGAATAGAATAGGTAGGATTATTTTCTATGGAACTTTTCCTAGTCTATTTCGTAGGAAAATTTCCATTAGGTCTGAGCTCTTGGAAAAATTCTCACGGCTAACTTTGTGATCAAGGCTACTTGCTTGAAAGCTCAAACATCAATCAAATTCCAGTGGTTTTCCTACATTGCCAACAAACACCCTTTTATGCCAATTTTCATGGTTTTCATTCACATAGGATCCAACAGGACATGACACACCAATCCTCCGTCTTTTCCATCCCCTCCATTTTTCTACCATGTGAATTAGACAAGCCCCTAAACTATACTCTCTGTGTTTTGGCCAGCGGAAGTTGCTGAACGGCCCGACAGTACTGACGAGAAGCCATTACTCGACACGCCCAAAAGTTGGTGCTTGCCTCCCCCGGCTTTCCGAGGGAAGAAGAGCATGTTGGTATCGCACGGGGCTTCACATGCGGGATAGAGGAGGACGACCAAGTGCATGTGGTGCAGCTGGTTTTGAAGTGCACGCTGACACCAAATAAAATAAAATAGTACTAGCATCCCTCGCTCCTTGCGCCTGTACTCCATCTTTATGATGAACTGAGGTAACAAATAAGCATCTTTTGTTTTGCCTGCAAGTAAAAGGCTGGTCAAATTGATAAGGAAGCAACGTTTCCGTTCATAGAAAATATAAGAAGGAGCCTTTGGTTTGGTACCGTAAATTTTCTTTTGCATCGACTATCTCCCGTTAGTATGACTCCAATATATACACGCCACAATTCTTTTTAAATCAGTATCACGATACATTTATAGTAGCGAATTGTACATGGTAGAGATGCATAAACTGCCTTCAACGATTACAAAATAAAGTAATCGTTGATAGATATGTTATTCTCCCAACTTGGTAGGGAGGAGTTTCTCGTAATTATAGTTTCTTTCTTCTATAAAGAAAAGATATGCGACTTGCGCACTCTCGAGAAAAAGGAATAGTCAATCAAACCATTGTGACAAAACAGTCCATCCAATTGCGTGGTCGCTCTAACCAAATGAAATTTCATAGTACTGTTGACATGGTCTAGATATAGAAGCTAAAAACAATAAAAGAAAATCACTACAATGGTTCCGCGACATCTATGGCAGGCAGGGAAAGATAGCCAGCTTTTCGTTTAGGACACAAGTCTTTCTCTAAAGCACGACCTTTGGAGATGCTTGTCTGCGAGGTGCGAATAACAAGTTCTACCATTCGCTTGTTGTTCCATTATTTTTCCATCACGAAACCGACCAGCAAGCGCACAACTCTCTAACTTTTTACCGTTCCTCGGAAAAAATCTAACCATCTTCTTATCAAAAACAAATACTCCTAAATTGGATCATCTCCTCCTGTCAATCTTGCACCCATGGCACGCCGGTGCTCGCAAACCACATCAATTGCCAGCAGGAAGCAGACCAGATGGAGTCTAGTGATGCTGTTCTCCTACCGCGCCTTGCTGAAGTGTTGATCATACCGACTGCCGCGCGGCTGCATCATCATCGAGCTCCCCAACCATACCTGGTCATATTCAAATCTGGATGGATGCTAGTATTGCTACACCAATTTCCGTATGTGTATAACTGTCAAACTTAGTAGCTTAAAGTATTTTCCTAACCCATCCGCACTGATTTACCGTTCAAGCCTTGTACTAGTCGTAGTATAAAATCCAAAAAAAAGTTAACTACATTCTATTTTTAAAATTTTGAGAGTAAAATTTATATCCACGAGGGATAGTTTGGCTCGTTAAGGCCCTAAATTTGTGATATGTTTGCTATTTAGTTGGCAAGGTTAATCATGAAGAACATTTAAGAAATAAAAAGACTAATAGATTTTCCAAAAAAATTGCGGCTTCGATACATCGCCTCCAATATCTAAATCCTGGCTCTACCACTAGCCGTCGCCCTCTACAAAGGTGGGGGGTAAGGGTGGACGCACGTACTCCTCCTATGTCAACTCGAACTCAACGGTGTGTGATGCTCTACGTCCCAAGCGCTGGGAGCGAGGAGACGCATAGGACAACCAACGTCGAGTTCAGGTTGCACAGGTTGCGTAGGAGGAGCACGTGCTTCCACCCTTACCTCCCTCCCTCGGAGGCCCACCACCTTTGCAAACGGCGATGGCCATTGGTGTTGAATCCATCCATCATGCTGGTCGGGTGTATCACAAGAAAGTGGTATCCGCTAAGTGTGGTGATGTTGAAGGCGTGGTTGGTGACCTTGCCTTCACCGATGATAGACATATCGGCGAAGGACATGAAAGTTTGACAGACTAATTTGCTGTGTTGAGAACCATGCTCCACCTTCTATTTATGGATTAGTTAGCTAGGTACGTCGAATCAATTGCATTTACATCAAGATCCGATCATATCTCTACAAATTGGATCGGTATAAGACGAATTAATTAGTTAAATATCTACCACTATAAATACATAAGATACATGACTGATTTTTTCAAACGCCGGTTTGTGGCACATTTGGTTGCTCGCAAGGTTAAACCAGGCCGATCAGTGCAATTTAGGTTGCTTGGTTCCTAGCATGGGAAGTTTGTCTAGCCCAATGCAAAATGCGGAACCAATCCGCAAACAAGCCCATCAGGAATGTTCGAATTGACCATTTCCTTAGACCGATGCTCAACACGTTCAAGGTGGATGAACACGGAGGCAAAGTTTGTGCGCGCATGGATATGGCGCGAACTCGTGTGTGAAAAGGAAAATAAGGCAGGAGAAATTTGGTCACCTTGCATAGAAACCATCACCCTAGTTACCCTTCCTAATCTCAATGTGAAAACCCCTCGCCAATATCCCCACTCCCATTCAAGATCTCCTTTGCTAGAAGCTACTGCGGTGACAAGCAATTAAGCAAGGCATCTTCTCCAGTCAGCTTCAATCACTAGCAACAAGCCTTCTTCTTCCTCTTCTCCGAGATGTCCTCAGCATCTCCCCGCTTGTTTGATGGGTCTAATGACTAACAAAAAAACTCTTGATATAGTATCTTAGATGAGCATCTGGCATATTTAACATGATCTAATGATAGTATGCTAGCTTGTGCATGCCTTCATTGCTGATGTTCTGTGAAGACGATGTAGAATCGATGCTAGCTTGTGTATATATTCATTGATGATGTTCTAGCAGGATGTGGTAGAATCGATGTTAGCTTCACTACGATGATGGACTTTCTCTAGGCTAAACAAAGCTGACATATAGATCTCACCGTGGTAGATCTTATATCAGCAGATATTTACATTATTTTTTTAAATTGGGCGTGTATTACTTAAATATTGAGTCTTTGGTTACAGACTCCATTACAATCCTGTTGAGCCAGTTCCACCGTGCAGGGAGGTACTATACTCAACAACACATCCTCACTCCTCTCCACACGTCCTATATAAGCTAGCTGATGTGCCACACTATTTTCGTATCTGTTAACTTTGCAAATTTTGTGAACTGGGAGAGAATACAACAACTGTTTAACATCAGCCGTAATGGAAGACATAGCCAATTTTCTTCTTTATTTGAGGTTCAGTTCTTGCACCACAGCTGCATTGTCACACTCTATAATGATCAGATCAGCAGCGACATGAACAACTGCTTTTAAACCCTCCCGAACAACAATCGCTTCAGCATTTTCCACAGATTGACAGTGTGGTATTACACCCCAGGTTGATATTATCACTTTACCTTCGTGGTCACGCAGGACAGCGCCCCATGATCCAGTATTAAGCTCCTGAGAAAAACTTGCATCCACATTTAGCTTGTTCCATCCCAGGTCAGGTTTTTTCCACGCGGCAGGTGGTTCGTTTTGTACTCTCTGTCGTCCATCACCTAGGGGAAAACAACATTCTTTCCTTTGATATACGGCTCCTGTTTGAGCACTGAAACCTGTAGGAAGGAAGACAGGTAATCCTGAACAAAAGATGCAGATTGTTCAATTGTGCACTTACCATCTCTGAAAATTACATTATTCTTCGGGTGCCAAATTCTCCACCACATAAATAGAAGTTTTGATTTCATTTCAGCAGAGCATTGATTCAGCAAGATTAAAGCCCAATCTCGGCCAGAGTAGCTGAAGGCATTTTCATTTGGTAGGTTCCAATATTTTCTTAAGCGTTGTCTCAAAGCAATAGCTTTGGGGCAATTTACCATGGCGTGATGTACGGATTCCGGTCTCATCCCGCATATGTTGCATGTTGGGAGGACATCCATGTTTCTCCTATACCGGTGTGCTTATTTTAGGAGGAAGTTACCACTCCAAATAGATTTCCACGACACATCCTAGAAGGGGTGGTTGTTTTGGATGAAACCATTCATGAGCTTCATCGGAAGAAAATGGATGGGGTCTTATTTAAAATTGATTTTGAGAAAGCGTATGATAAAGTTAAATGGTCCTTCCTTCAACAAACTTTGCGCATGAAGGGATTTGCACCAGAGTGGTGTAAATTTATTGAGCAGTGTGTGCAAGGGGGGAGCGTTGGGATACGTGTTAACGATGATATTGGACATTTCTTTCAAACTAGAAAAGATCTTCGTCAGAGAGATCCCTTATCCCCAATACTTTTCAATATTATTGTAGATATGCTTGCTATCCTAATTACAAGAGCTAAAGAGGATGGACAAGTTAGAGGCCTCATCCCTCATCTCGTTGATGGTGGAGTCTCAATTTTACAATATGCGGATGATACTACATTATTTATGGAGCATGATCTACAGAAGGCTGTAAACATGAAACTAATTTTATGTATCTTTGAACAATTATCGGGATTAAAAATCAACTTTCATAAAAGTGAGATTTTCTGTTTTGGGAAAGCCAAAGAGGAGGAACAATAGTACAAACAAATTTTTGGTTGTGAGGCTGGATCTTTACCTTTTCGATATTTGGGCATACCAATTCACTATAGAAAACTTAAAAATTCAGATTGGTATCTAGTAGAAACTAGACTTCAAGGAAAGTTGGGTTGCTGGAAGGGCAAGCTTTTATCATATGGTGATCGCTTAGTTCTAATCAATTCTGTTTTAACAAGTTTACCTATGTTTATGCTATTGTTTCTGGAAATACCCAAGGGGGTAAGAAAGCGATTGGATTTCTATAGGTCTCGCTTTTTTTGGCAAAGTGATGAGAATAAAAGAAAGTATAGATTAACAAGATGGAACATAATTTGTAGACCTAAAGATCAGGGAGGTCTAGGTATAGAGGTGTTGGAAATTAAAAATAAGTGTTTATTAAGCAAATGCCTTTTTAAATTACTAAACGAGGAAGGAGTGTGGCAAGAATTGTTAAATAATAAATATTTAAGTCAAAAAACTTTGTCTGAGGTCCAACCGAAACCAATCGATTCCCCATTTTGGAAGGGACTTATGAAGGTGAAGAATGAATTCTTCACTAGGGGGCATTTCCAAATTGGGGATGGAGCCAACACTAGGTTTTGGGAGGATACATGGTTAGGATATTTACCCCTGTCACGACAATATCCATCATTATATAATATTGTGTAACGGACAAACGTGACCGTGGCTCAAGTTCTAGCTCAAGTACCACTAAATATTGGTTTTAGGAGAGTACTTAGTGGGACCAAGTGGGATGATTGGCTTCACTTATGCCAAAGGCTTATTATGGTGCAGTTGTCTGAGGACCGAGATAAGTTTGTATGGAACTTAACAGCATCCGGTGTATTCTCAGTGAAATCCATGTATGAGGATTGATACATTGCAAATGTATCTATAATTTTTGATGTTTCATCCTTGGTTTTATCTCCTTTCTTGTGTTTTGTCCACACTTTGGAGTACTTTTCATATGATTTCTTGGACTAACCTATTAACAAGAGCCACAGTGCCAGCTGCCTGTTTTCTGCTGTTTTTGGTTCCAGGAAAGTCAGAAAATGAATATTCTTGGAATTGGACGGAACACAAGCCAAAGTGCCTATTTTTCCGGAAGACTCACGGAGCCAGAATACGAGACGGAGGAGGGCCAGGGGTTGGCCACACCACCCCCAGGCGCGGGCTGGGCCTGGCCACGCTAGGGCATGGTGTGGGCCCCCCCAGGCACCCCCTCGGTCTCCCTCTTCGCCTACAAGAAGCCTTCTGACCTAAAAACTCCGAGGGGTTCGACGTTTTTCCAGAAGGAGTTTCGCTCCGCCGCCACCACCAGATTCCACGAAACAGCACCAGAAACTCTGTTCTGGCACCCTGCCGGGACGGGGAATTGGAGGAGATCATCGCCATCATCATCACCATCGCTTCTCCATCGACCATTCATGTTTCCCCCATCTATGAGTGAGTAATCCCCCGTTGTAGGCTATGGGGATGGTAGGGATTGGATGAGATCGTTCATGTAATGGCATCAGATTGTTAGGGCATGGTGCCTAGTATCTTTTATTAGTGCTTTATGACTTTGTTGTGACTTGTTATACTTAATGCTTATCACTAGGGCCCAAGTGCCATGATTTCAGATCTGAACATGTTATTGATTCATTATGATAGTATTGTTTATGGTCTTATCTGCAAGTTGTATACACACATTGTTGTCCGGAACCAATGGCCCCGAAGTGACAGAAATCGGGATAACCGGAGGGAATGGCTTTGATGTGAGGATCACATGTGTTCACGGAGTGTTAATGTTTTGCTCCGGTGCTCTATTAAAAGGAGCACCTTAATTGCCAGTAGTTCCCTTGAGGCCCCGCTACAAACGGGGTGGCAGGACAAAAGATGTTGTGCAAGTTCTCATTGCGAGCACGTATGACTATATATGAAACACATGCCTAGGATCATCAAGTACTTGGATGCTTTATCTTATTTATCTGCAATTGCCCTATGTTCTGATTGCTATGTGAATTGTCTTGTCCATGCAACGCCCGTCCATCCATCCCTATGCCTACCACACTCGAATCCCACTGTTTACTGCTATTGTTACTGTTGTCTTTACTTTACTATTGCTGTTGCTTTGCTATTCCTACGACAAAACTGTTGCTACTGATAAACTGCTGTGAGCAAGATTGTTTTCAGGTGCAGCTGAATTGATAACTCAGTTGTTAAGGCTTATAAATATTCTTTGGCTCCCCTTGTGTCGACTCAATAAATTGGGTTTCACTTCCCTCGAAAATACTGCGATACACTCCCTATACTTGTGGGTCATCAAGACTATTTTCTAGCGCCGTTGCCGGGGAGCATAGCTTTATTTATCAAGTTCACTTGGATTCTCTATTGTTCGCTGCTATCCATCCATCATGGGTAAGTCTCGTGATGACAAGTTTCCTATTTTACCATCCACTACAAGAAGAGGTACGGTTCTTAACACCTCTGCTGCTCTTGATTCACCATCTGTTATAAGTAAGCTCGTTACACCACCACATACACATGCTACACATACTACTACTACTGCTGAATCTGAAACTTCTGATGCTTATGATGCTGCTTCTACTATGCTTGATAAGAGTGGTTCATTAGGTATTTTCCTAGATGCTACGATTGCTAGAACTATAGCTGGAAATACTGAAACTCCTAATGAAGACACTACTACACCTGTTAGTTCACCTGAGTCTAGTGAAAGTTATGATATTGAAGATGGTTATGTTGTGATGACCGATGAATTTATTAAAGAATGTAAAAACACCCATGATAGGAGCGCTGCTAAGAGTCTCCTTGAGAGGCGTACTATTAGACTCAAATTGGCTCCTACTGCTAAGTTTGCTGCTTCTCCCATAAACATTATAGATGAAGATTATGATTTCTCTCTCGATCTATCTTACATAGCTATTGTCGAGAAAGAACCTTTTTGTGGGACTAAGAATGAAAGTGCGGTAGCACATATGAATAAACTTTCTACCATGAGTGACTTGTTTTCTGATGATATTAAGATGCGTGCTTACTTTGTTGCCAAGATTTTCCCCTTTTCACTGAAAGGAGAAGCTAAAACTTGGTTTAGTAATTTACCTCCTGGATCTATTGATAGCCCTGAGTGCTTGATTAGTACTTTCCTGGAGAAATATTTTCCTCCTAGTGCTAGACATGCTATTTTGCAGGAAATTTTTGATTTTAAACAGGGAGAAAAAGAGGTATTGCCCGAATCTTGGGCAAGGTTTTGTGCTTTGATTCATGCACAGGCTGGAAGTCCATTACCTAAGAATGAGCTTCTTGATATATTTTATAATGGACTAACTAAAAAATCTAGGACATACCTAGATAGTTGTGCTGATTGTGTTTTCAGGAATAGGACTCCTAAGGAAGTTGAGGAATTAATGGCTAAAATAAGCAAGAATTATGAAGATTGGACTCCTCCTAAACAAGCTATACCTGAAGTAATTGTACCTGAACCATCTATTCCTGTGCCTATTCCAACATCAAAGAAGAGGGGAGTTATTGAATGAAATGATGAAGTGATGAAGAAAGCTAAAAAATGTCTTAAGGAGAAGGGAATTAAAGCTGCAGATGTCAAGAATTTACCTCCTATATAAGAATTATGTAAGCCTATTCCCTACTCATCCACTATTGAGGTACACTCTCTCCAACACTTTGATGAAGGTGATATCCCTTACTCTAAACCTCCTGATCAATGCTTAGAAGAATTCGATATCTTTATTGTTAAGCAAGATAACTTTAATAAAAGAGTGCAAAATCATCTAATGGAAAATACTAGAGCTATTGTTGAGTTGAAAGATATTGTGGAAAAACCTCTAATGATGTTAAAATGATTGTTAAACACTTTCAAATGGTTCAAACTCAAATAGATTAACTCATTAAGGTGCAAAACGACTTGCTAGTTAATGCTGCTAAAGAAAAACATGCTTATGAAATTAGAACTAGAAGTGGAGCTGCTACCCAGGATCCTCTATATCCTGAGAGGCATCCCAAAAGAATTGAGCAGGATTCTCAACAAACTGAAAATAGTGGTTCTACTCGTAAGAAAAGGAAAAAGAAGCATAAAACTATTGTAGAACCCTCTGAACCTGCTATAGATCCTAATAGTATATCTATCTCTGATGCTGAAACTGAAAGTGGTAATGAAGAAAATGAAGTTCCTAATGAAGAAAAAGTTGAAGAAGAACCTGAAAACCACACTAAGAATACTAAATACACCAAAGAAGATTTTATTGCTAAGAAACATGGTAGTGAAAGAGAGCCTTGGGTCCAAAAACCTATGCCTTTCCCTGATAAGAAACACAAGTCAAAGGAAGATGGACACTATAATAAGTTTTGTGAGTGGGTGAAACCTTTATTCCTGCAAATTCCTTTGACTGATGCTATTAAATTGCCTCCTTACTCAAAGTATATGAAGGATATTGTCTCGAATAAAAGGAAGATCCCTAATGAAGAAATTTCTACTTTGCTTGCTAATTATTCCTTCAATGGTAAGGTTCATAAGAAACTTGGAGACCCAGGGATTCCAACTACCCCTTGCTCTATTAAGAATAGTTATGTTAGAACTGCTTTGTGTGATTTGGGAGCTGGAGTTAGTGTTATGCCTTTCTCTCTCTATAAGAGGCTTCAACTAGAAAAATTAATACCAACTTATATATCTTTGCAAATGGCTGATAAATCTACCACTATTCCTGTTGGTATATGTGAGGATGTACCTATTCAAGTGGCTCATAATTTCTTGATTTTAACTGATTTTGTTGTGCTTGAAATGGCTGAAGATGATAATATGTCTATTATTCTTGGGAGACCTTTTCTTAATACTGCAGGAGCTGTTATTAATTGTAATTAAGGAAAAGTGACTTTTAATGTTAATGACAAGGAACATACTGTCTATTTCCCCAAAAAGATTGAAAGGACTTATGGTTTGAATTCAATTGAACATGTTGAAGGCATTCAAGTTGGAGAAATATATTGTCTCATACCAAGAGAAAAATTTGAAACTATTATGATTGGGACCATTGCTATCAAGGTTGAGGTAACATAATCATTAGTGGAATACAAAGTCTTATCTCATATGAAATTGTTTTGGTACAAGACCTGATCAACCTTGTTAACAAAAGGATTTCATTGAACAAAACAATGTTTTCACTATGATTATCTCCGCTTACTTCTATTCTATCCATTTTATGTTTTTGCTTATGCCTAACTTAAAGGCGTTAAAGAAAAGTACTTATTGGAACATAACCCAAAAGTTTTAGATGAGTCTTGGAAGTTATTAATTCAGTAATAACCGCTCTTTATCCTTTTTATTTGCTTTTTGTGCCAAGAATAACCTCTAATGAGAGAGAAGTAATGATTGGAAATGTTGCTGTCCCGAAACAGATTTCTGTGCTTCACCGTAAAAATTCGTTTAAAATCTTTGAACATCTTTTCGAGGCGTGAATTTTTGTGCTTCTGCCCTAGGTTATTATCTAAATTTAGTTAATTCAACACTTTTTGATTTGAGCAACAGAAGGTCTTCTAAAAAATTCGTCTTTACCTGCTGGTCAGTTTTGACAGATTTCTGCCATTATTTGCATTTGCTTCTTGTTGGTTCCTTTTTGAGTTCTTTTGGGGAATTGAGCTTTTTGAGGGAAGTGCTACAGTAGCTAGTGTTCTAATGGAAGTTTATTTGGTGTTAGAACTGAACCTTAAGACTTATTTATCTTGAGTGCACTAATGTTGCTAATAAAGATTGTGTGAAGTTTTGTATGAAGGAAAAATTTCAGGTGTATGGAAGGAATGAGTAATGAGATGAAGGATGGACTAAAGCTCAAGCTTGGGGATGCCACGCGTGTCACCCCAAGAAATATCCAAGAAGTACAAGCGTCAAAGCTTGGGATGCCCAAGGCATCCCCTTCTTCATCAATAAAAATCCCATGTTTCTTTCAAACACTTCATTTTTATTGTTTCATGCACAGTTGTGTTGTTCTTGGAGCGTCTTTTTTTTCGTTTTTGTTTTTGTTTTTCGTTTGCTTAGTTTGCTGAATAAATTGGTTGGATCTCCTCTTTCATATATTGGTTTTCAAATAGTTTGGTTTGGTTTAGAAAAGAGTAGGAAAGTTCATACTTATGTGGTAAAAAGAGCTTGTTTTTGACTGGTGGCCTATGCTTTGTCATGCCATGCTCGATATTGTTTTTACTTTATGCTTAGTATTCTTTGTTGTAGCATGACTTGTTATAAACAATTGAGATTGCTTAATATGCCTTGGATGAATCATGCGTTGTTTTAGCATATTAAAGCATAGTATAGTGGTATTCTCCTTTGATGCTTTATTTGGGTTAACTTGGCGCATGCTCACACCATGTTATGACTATCTCAAGTCACTATAGCCTTTATGATCCTTTAGTTATCAACTTGTAGTATCACTTTATGCTTTGATCAATGATGTTTTGTCGCTCTGCATGATTATGGCCACTATTGCTCTCTTAGTTTGTCGCTCCCAGTCTTTTGCTAGCCTCCACAACCAAGTATGAGTTCCACTCATGCATCCAACTCCATAAACCAAGTTATTCCAAAGAGTCCACCATACCTACCTACTAGCTTATGCTATTCCAAGTATATTCATGCTTTTGTTTACCTTCCAAATTAAACTTGTTATGAGAAAACTAGTGATTAAAGCTCTCACGAACTTGATGGCACACTTTACTTTTCTTGCCCTTAATAAACTTGAACCATTGTGTCGTCTATGTTATATATGCTTGCACTTATTTGTTGGGAATTAGCAGAACCATACTTTCATGGGGAATGCTTTCAACATTTCACTTGGTACTTGTACCTAGTTGATATCATGCTCTTTTGTATATGGATGTCGTCGTTGTGAAATGAAAGGGGAGATTGTAAGTCCATGGAGTTATGTATATGTGTTAGAGAAACGTCTGGGCCGCTGGTCTAATCCATGCTGACATGGTGGAAACCTGCAGCGTAACCATAATGAGCTGTCTATGAAGCATTCTTCTTATAAAAAGGAGTCCTATATGGAAAAAAAGAGATTATGAAAAGAGGAAAGAGAGAAAAAAGCACCATATTCCCATGGTAAGTAAGAAGATTGCTGAGATGCTCGTTGTCTGCTTGCCTTGTCATTTTGATATGGGGATTCTTCCGTATCATCGGGCAAGGGGTACCCCGTTGGCGGTTCTCTATGATATACATGTACTTACGATGACAATAACTTACCGGTGACTAAACTTGAGTAGCATGAGGAGCGGCCCTTGTATACAAGGGACATGAGATTTCTAACTTATACTTCATCAAGCATGTACACCATAGTTTGTTCACTTTAACCTTAATCACTTCAAGATGCTTATGATAGGGGCAATGAGAGCTGAAAGCTATAAGTACCATAATTTTTGGAAGCTCTTTATGAAACTTGAATCTCTGCTTCCTTCTATGAAGGCCTTTCTTTCATCATTATATTGAGTCTCCACCTTCTACCTTTATGCACCTACTTTGAGAGCATAGTGGCCATTCTTAGTTCTATGTGCATTGTCCCAAGACTAGTTGATTGATGCATACCTTGATATTGCTTGTTTTAAACTATTTGTATCTAGTCACTCTTATAAACTTTGAAGGTGTCCTATGCATTTATGTTTGCTACTCTATGAGGGACAAGCTGACTGCCACTATGCTATGTTTTCTTTATGTGAAACAAAAAAACGTCTTGCAATGCATTGTTATTCATGAATCTTTTGTTTGTGCATTTTCATGTTGCATCATAGTTTCTTTGTCTTATTGCTAGAACTTTGTCTTTCATGTTATGATTGAAGTACTATGATCCCAGCTTTGAATGTTTTACAAATACTTTGATCAAGTTTATGATGGTGCATGTCATCTCAAAAATTATTCTTTCTTTTTTATCACTTACCTACTCGAGGACGAGCAGGAGTTAAGCTTGGGGATGTTGATACATTGCAAATGTATCTATAATTTTTGATGTTCCATGCTTGGTTTTATCTCCTTTCTTGTGTTTTGTCCACACTTTGGAGTACTTTTCATATGATTTCTTGGACTAACCTATTAACAAGAGCCATAGTGCCAACTGCCTGTTTTCTGCTGTTTTTGGTTCCAGGAAAGTCAGAAAATGAATATTCTCGGAATTGGACGGGACAAAAGCCAAAGTGCCTATTTTCTGAAAGACTCACGGAGCCAGAATATGAGAAGGAGGAGGGCCAAGGGCTGGCCACACCACCCCTAGGCGCGGGCTGGGCCTGGCTGCGCCAGGGCATGGTGTGGGCCCCCAGGCACCCCCTCGGTCTCCCTCTTCGCCTATAAGAAGCCTTCTGACCTAAAAACTCCGGGGGATTCGACATTTTTCCAGAAGGAGTTCCGCTCTGCCGCCACCACCAGATTCCATGAAACAGCACCAGAAACTCCGTTCTGGCACCCTGCCGGGACGGGGAACTGGAGGAGATCATCGCCATCATCATCACCATCGCTTCTCTATCGACCATCCATGTTTCCCCCATCTATGAGTGAGTAATCCCCCGCTGTAGGCTATGGGGATGGTAGGGATTGGATGAGATCGTTCATGTAATGGCATCAGATTGTTAGGGCATGGTGCCTAGTATCTTTTATTAGTGCTTTATGACTTTGTTGTGACTTGTTATGCTTAATGCTTGTCACTAGGGCCCAAGTGCCATGATTTCATATCTGAACATGTTATTGATTTATTATGATAGTATTGTTTATGGTCTTATCTGCAAGTTGTATACACACATTGTTGTCCGAAACCAATGGCCCCGAAGTGACAGAAATCGGGATAACCGGAGGGAATGGCTTTGATGTGAGGATCACATGTGTTCACGGAGTGTTAATGCTTTGCTTCGGTGCTCTATTAATAGGACCACCTTAATTGCCAGTAGTTCCCTTGAGGCCTCGCTGCAAATGAGTTGGCAGGACAAAAGATGTTGTGCAAGTTCTCATCGCGAGCACGTATGACTATATATGGAACACATGCCTAGGATTATCAAGTACTTGGATGCTTTATCTTATTTATCTGCAATTGCCCTATGTTCTGATTGCTATGTGAATTGTCTTGTGCATGCAATGCCCGTCCATCCATCCCTATGCCTACCGCACTCGAATCCCACTGTTTACTGTTATTGTTACTGCTTTCTTTACTTTACTATTGCTGTTGCTTTGCTATTCCTACTACAAAATTGTTGCTACTGATAAACTGCTATGTGCAAGATTGTTTCCAGGTGTAGCTGAATTGACAACTCAGTTGTTAAGGCTTATAAATATTCTTTGGCTCCCCTTGTGTCGAATCAATAAATTGGGTTTCACTTCCCTCGAAAATACTGCGATACACCCCCTATACTCGTGGGTCATCAAGGATCTTATGAGTGATCATACGGTCTTTCTTCGGAAATATCTTTGGAAATTGAAAATCCCACTCAAAATTAAAATTTTCATGTGGTTCCTTCATAATAAAGTTCTCCTTACTAAGGATAATTTGATTAAAAGAAATTGGGTAGAGTGTAGCAAGTGTTGTTTTTGTGGATCACAGGAGACCATAGAACATTTTTTTATATCGTGTCCTTTTGCTCGCCTTTTGTGGCGCATTGTTTATTTTGCTTTTGATCTCCCCCCTCCATCTAATATAACGAATATGTTTGGGAATTGATTGAATGGTGTTTATAATAAGTCTAAGGCAAGAATCCGAATTGGAGTCTTGGCCTTGTGTTGGTCTATTTGGCGTTGCAGGAATGACATTATCTTTAACAAAAACAAAACGTTTAATCTCTTGCAGGTGATTCATATGGTGGCACATTAGGTGCAACTATGGGCATTTCTTCTACCGCAAGACCAGCGGGATATTATAGTTACTGGGTGCAGTCGTCTCCTGATGGTCGCACTTGATATCTTCACCCAGTCGTGCTGCCGGCATATTAGTCGTTTACAAGATGTTTAGTGATCATTTGTCGCTTGTATTTCGCTGGTTGGTGCATGTATCAACCTTATCTGATCCTTGAATTGTAAATTTTTTGGATGATGACTTCGTAATAAAAGGCTGTGTGCACCGACTGATGCAGAGGCCAGGGTTTTACTCCCCTTTTCGAAAAAAATAGATTTCCACAACTCTCTATCTCCATACGGGTTATTGCTAGAAGAGGTCTGGTTCTCAATATCCTTTAATTGCATCGGCAACTTGTATGCACTTCTAACTGTAAAGATCCCACTTTTCTCATGGGCTCAAGCTATGAAATCTTCTCCATGCATGTGAAGATATGGGAATCTGCATAATTGCCTCAGCATCCGAAGGGTAAAAGATAGACCTTACAGTTCTCTCCTTCCAGATATTTACATTGTGGTAGGTGGCAGGATGAACCGGTGCTTATTAACGACACATTAGGTATTATCGTTATGTTTAGGTGTCTTTTGTGTCTTGCTGACTGGTATGGCCCACCCCTAATGAGTCTGGCCTTTATATATCGTTTTTCCGCAACGGCACTCTCTAGTATCTACTACTCTTAATCGCAATACTCTCCACAAATCTCCCTCAAGGAATCTTTAATGGTGGGATGCGTCGGCGGCAGTGAAACCAAGATGGAGCTGCAGCGATGGCAGATTGTTGTGCACGTCAGCGACACATAAGTATGTTTATTTTATCCAATTTGGGGTTTTTAGTTCTTTGTATTTTTATGGATCTCTCTAGTGATCGAAGAAATAATTTGTGAATATTTATCTATAAGTGATTTGGGGGGGGGGGGGTACATCGCGTATGATTTTTAACCAACAAATACATATGCAAACTTCAGATAACTATTACATAAGGTCCGTTTTACATTGATACATAGTATAATAAACATTATATATAAATAAAATGAATCTTAAGCTACTCCTCATTGTAGGAGGATACGTAGATGATCACCTCCTAGCAGGTGGAGCCAGAGGCCTTGGCTTCTGACACCTGGTGGATCGGCAGCCTTCACCGCCTGTGCTGCTTCTTCCCCATGCTCTGTTGCGAAGGATTACTCCACTAAACTATGCTCCTAGAGCATCTCATCCTATTAGGGCTCACGCTCAGCCCCCTCCCACGGCTCTAGCACGTAATGCTCCGTCGTCGTCACGTCCTTGTCGTCCTCCAAATTCCTTCCAAAGTTATCGTATGAGGAGGACCAGCCAGATTACCAAAGGGAGGAGTCAGCCTAGAGGGAGGGAGTGCTCCTCCTCCCGTACCGGACTGCCTTCTCAACATGTATGCGTTGCTTCGGTGAGCACTACCACATGCAAGTGAAGGAAGTGATCTTTTTACTGCGAGCCATGTCGATCTCCTGTTTTATAGTTGTGTGCCTAGAGGGCGGCGACACAGAGCTTTATAGCGCTCAATGACGCGACCGACAAAGTGGTGTCATTGCCAACACGTGGCACGTGAGAGAGAAGGCGATTAGCTAGCCTATAGCTACACGAGTCGAACGGAAACCCAGGAGACAACTTGGTAGGAATTACATACACGACCAAATGTATCTCGTCCGTCTGAGAAGGCGCGATGAAATTTTTTGAGTGCTCAGCAAAAACGTTCCCTTATTTCGGACTTGTAAGGTCCCGGGAAGTTAAGCCAGCCAGAAGCTTAAGAGAGGTGCCTATGTAAGTAACTTACATGGGTGAGCTCGCGGCCACATGGAATGTCGATCGTTTTGTTTTCCTATCCCTTAGTAGCTAAGCAAAGGAGCATCTGCATATGCTTTTACTAGGTTTTGATTCCACCAACCGAAACGGACAAGCAACCTTCAGAAGTACGTAGTGGCTAGGATTGCCACTCCACTATAAGTAGCAGCTTGTGTCGCGTGCAAGAACCAAACAATCGATCTAGAAAAATGGCCACAAAGATAGCCATGAACTTGGCTATCCTCCTCCTGGCCATCAGCCAGGTCGTCCACATCGCAAGGCCTAGGGAACTGCTGCCGCCCTGCATCATCGTCTTCACTGGTTACAAGCAGCATTTCGGGAGACAGCCCTTCGAGCGGTTTATTTGCCATCTATTTAAGCTCTGATATTTAGCTTGTTCCTCTAGCTATTATTAGAAAGAGCTAGAAAACGCAAAACGGTAATATTTGTTTTTCATCGGGATTTGAAGTCTCTCATGGACGCGGTGCTACTGAAGAGAAGGCATTACTCGACGCGCCCAAAAACATTTGGGCCCAACTTCCCTGCAAGGCAAGAAGAGAAGGCATTACGCTTTACTATGTTCCTCTATGCATAAGACTTGAAAAAAAAAGACAAAGGGCTTGTTTGATTAGTAGGATTTTCATAGAACTCTCATAGAATTGAGTTCGTATGGATTTTTTCCTACCACCATTGTTTGATTCATAGGAAATAGAACATGTGGGATTATTATTTTATGGAACTTTGCCTAGTCTATTTCATAGGAAATTTTCATTAAGTCTGAGCTCTTGGAAAAATTCCTATGGCTAACTTTGTGAGCAAGGCTAATTGTTTGAAAGCTCAAGCATCAATCAAATTCATGTGGCTTTCCTACATTACCATCAAACACCCTTTTATACCAATTTCCATGCTTTTCATTCACATAGGATCCAATGGGGCATGTGATACATTGCAAATGTATCTATAATTTTTGATGTTCCATGCTTGGTTTTATCCACTTTCTTGTGTTTTGTTCCAACTTTGGAGTACTTTTCATATGATTTCTTGGATTAACCTATTAACAAGAGCCACAGTGCCAGCTACCTGTTTTCTGTTGTTTTTGCTTCCAAGAAAGTCAGAAAATAAATATTCTCGGAATTGGACGGGACAAAAGCCAAAGTGCCTATTTTTCCGGAAGGGATCAAGTGCCAGAATACGAGACGAAGAAGGGCCAGGGAGCCACCACACCACCTGGCCGCGCGGCCAGGCCTGGCCCGTGCTAGGGGGTGGTGTGGCTGCTCCCGACACCCCCACGGCCTCTCCTTCCGCCTATATATTGCCCTCGGGACGAAAACCCTAAGTGCCCGATCAAAAATCCACGAAAGAGTCTGTAGCCGCCGTCATCTCCATCCCTAGATCGGGAGGGATCTGAAGCTCTTCCCGGCACCCTGCCGGAGAGGGGAATTCACCCTGGAGGCCTTCTTCATCACCATGCAAGCCTCCGGTGTGATGCGTGAGTAGTTCATCCTTGGACTACGGATCCATGTAGTAGCTAGATGGCTGGTTCTCCTCCTTTGTGCTTTCATGTTTAGATCTTGTGAGCTCCGTTCATGATCAAGATCATCTATTTGTAATTCTGCATGTTATGTTTGCGGGGATCCGATGTATATTGAGATGCTATTTCAGATTGATTATTGATTCTATCATGTCTTTGTTATTTGTGATCTTGCATGCTTTCCGTTGTTAGTAGCTATCTTGGCCAAGTAGATGCCAACAACTCCAAGAGTTAGTATTTATGCTCGATAGTGAGTTCATGCCTCTGGTAATCTGGGGAAGTGACAGAAATCTCTAAGGTACTAGATGTACTGTTGCTACTAGGGAGAAAACAATAATCCTTTGTTCATAGAACAATCGTATTGTTTACTTTACACGCAGTTCGTAAAGCAATAATTTGTTGCTTGCAACTTAATACTGGAGGGGTTCGGATGATAACCTGAAGGTGGATTATTAGTCATAGATGCAGTTGGATGGCGGTCTATGTATTATGTTGTAATGCCCAATCAAGTCTCAAAGGAGTCAAGATGATTAGTATATGCATGTATTGCTTTCTAGGTGTTTGTCAATTGCCCCGCTGTAACTTGTTCACCCAGCATGTTATCTATCTAAAGAGAGTCACCTCTAGTGAACTATGGATCCCGGTCCTTGTCTTTTACATACAATCTACAATCTTTTACTGTTTTGTGTTTACATTCTGCAAACTATTACTTCTTTCCATTCGATACGTTTAATCCTTTGTTTTCCGCAAAACACGGTGAGATTGACAACCTCATCGCAAGTTGGGGACAAAGTTCTGTGATTGTGTTGTGCAGGTCTCCACGTTGCTACTAGAACCGATAGTGCGCCCTGCCAAATCTCATCTAGTAACACCTTTGGGGTGTTTCCTTGCTCCTATTGGTTCGATTAAACCTTGGTTTCATAACTGAGGGAAACTTGCTGCTGTGCTCATCATACCTTCCTCTTGGGGTTCCCAACGAGCTCTATATCAACACCGCACCAGCACTTTTCTGGGTGTCGTGCACTGAGCCATCAAGCATTTTTCTAGCGCCGTTGCCGGGGAGTCAAGGACATCTTCACAAGGGGAGTCCCTCATAACCAATCTCTTTACTTTGTTGTTTTTGTTTTGCTTAGTTTCTTTTTGCTATGTTTGCTTGTTTTCTTTTTCAAAAACACAAAAAAATTAGTTTTACTAGTTTGCTTTCTTTACCAAAAACACAAAAAATTAAGTCTCCTTTAGTTGTCACCCCTTCCTTAGCTCACCATGTTGATCCCCAAATTCATCCTGAAAGACCTTTCAATTGATAGTAGTGTTTCCATTATGCCTAGAAGGATTTATGATATGCTTGATTTGCCTCCTCTTGAAGATTGTTATTTGAATGTCCCACTTGATGATAATGCTAAAAAGAAACTCATGGGGAGTATTAATGATGTTCTTATTATGGTTAACGATTCCTATGTCTCCGTTGATTTCTATGTTTTGGATGTTGAATACAATGCTTCTTGTCCTATTACTTTGGGAAGACCTTTTCTTAGAACTGTTGGTGCCATCATTGATATGAAAGAAGGCACTATTAAATATCAACTCCCACTCAATAAAGGTATAGAACACTTCCCTAAAAAAAGAGAAAAGATTTCTTTTGCTTCTCCTATGAAAACAAAATTTGGTTTTAATGCTTCTTCATTTGAGAACACTTGATTCTTTCTTTGCTTCTTATGCCTAACTTAAAGGCGTTAAAGAAAAGTACTTATTGGGAGATAACCCAAAAGTTTTAGATGAGTCTTGGAAGTTATTACCTCTGTAATAACCTCTCCTTATCCTTTTTATTTGCTTTTTGTGCTAAGAGTAACCTCTAATGAGAGAGAAGTAATGATTGGGAAAGTTGTTGTTCCGAAACAGATTTTTGTGCTTCACCGTAAAAATTCGGGAGAGAGATCTGTATGTCGGATTGAGCTGTAATTGTTTGTGCTTCTGCCCCAGGATGTTATCTAACTTTAGTTAGTTCAACACTTTTTGATTTGAGCAACAGAAGGTCTTCTAAAAAATTCGTCTTTACCTGCTGGTCTGTTTTGACAGATTTCTGCCATTTTGTGCATTTGCTTCTTGTGGGTTCCTTTTTGAGTTCTTTTGGAGAATTGAGATTTTTGAGGGAAGTGCTGCAGTAGCTAGTGTTCTAATGGAATTTTATTTGGTGTTAGAACTGAACCTTAAGACTTATTTATCTTGAGTGCACTAATGTTGCTAATAAAGATTGTGTGAAGTTTTGTATGAAGGAAAATTTTCAGGTGTATGGAAGAAATGAGTAATCAGATGAAGGATGGACTAAAGCTCAAGCTTGGGGATGCCACGCGTGTCATCCCAAGAAATATCAAAGAAGTACAAGCGTCAAAGCTTGGGGATGCCCAAGGCATCCCCTTCTTCATCAATAAAAATCTCAGGTTTCTTCCAAACGCTTCATTTTTATTGTTTCATGCACAGTTGTGTTTTTTTGGAGCGTCTTCTTTTTCATTTTCGTTTTGGTTTTTAGTTTTCTTGGTTTGCTTAGTTTTGTGAATAAATTGGTTGGACCCCCTCTTTCATATATTGGTTTGCAAATAGTTTGGTTTGGTTTGGAAAAGAGTAGGAAAGTTCATGCTTATGTGATAAAAAGAGCTCGTTTTTAACTGTGGCCTGTGCTTTGTCATGCCATGCTTGATTTTGTTTTGGCTTTGTGCTTAGTATTATTTGCTGTAGCATGACTTGTTATAAACAATTGAGATTGCTTAGTGTGCCTTAGATGAATCATGCGTTGTTTTAGCATATTAAAGAATAGTATAGTGGTATTCTCCTTTGATGCTTTATTTGGGTTGACTTGGCGCATGCTCACACCATGTTATGACTGTCACAAGTCACCATAGCCTTTATGATCCTTTAGTTTTCAACTTGTAGTATCACTTTATGCTTTGATCAATGATGTTTTGTCGCTCTGCATGATTATGGCCATTATTGCTCTCTTAGTTTGTCGCTCCCAGTCTTTTGCTATCCTCCACCACCAAGTATGAGTTCCACTCATGCATCCAACTCCCTAAACCAAGTTATTCCAAAGAGTCCACCATACCTACCTACTAGCTTATGATATTCCAAGTATATTCATGCTTTTGTTTACCTTCCAAAATAAACTTGTTATGAGAAAACTAGTGATTAAAGCTCTCATGAACTTGATGGCACACTTTACTTTACTTGCCCTTAATAAACTTGAACCATTGTGTCTTCTATGTTGTATATGCTTGCACTTATTTGTTGGGAATTAGCAGAACCATGCTTTCATGGGGAACGCTTTCAACATTGCACTTGGTACTTGTACCTAGTTGATATCATGCTCTTTTGTATATGGATGTCGTCGGTGTGAAATGAAAGGGGAGCTTGTAAGTCCATGGAGTTATGTATATGTGTTAGAGAAATGCCTGGGCCGCTGGTCTAATCCATGCTGACATGGTGGAAACCTGCAGCGTAACCATAATGAGCTGTCTATGAAGCATTCTTCTTATAAAAAAAGAGTCCTATATTGAGAAAAAAGAGAAAAAAAAGAGATACTATGAAAATAGGAAAGAGAGAAAAAAGCACCATATTCCCATGGTAAATAAGAAGAATGCTGAGATGCTCTTTGTCTACTTGCCTTGTCATTTTGATATGGGGATTCTTTCGTATCATCGGGCAAGGGGTACCCCATTGGCGGTTCTCTATGATACACATATACTTACGATGACAAGAACTTACTGGTGACTAAACTTGAGTAGCATGAGGAGCGGCCCTTGTATACACGGGACATGAGATTTCTGACTTATACTTCGTCAAGCATGTACACCATAGTTTGTTCACTTTAACCTTAATCATTTCAAGATGCTTATGATAGGGGCAACGAGAGCTGAAAGCTATAAGTACCACAATTTTTGGAAGCTCTTTATGAGACTTGAATCCCTACTTCCTTTTATACAAAAGGCCTTTCTTCCACCACAATATTGAGTCTCCACCTTCTATCTTTATGCACCTACTTTGAGAGCATAGTGTCCATTCTTAGTTCTATGTGCATTGTCCCAGGACTAGTTGATTGATGCATAACTTGATATTGCTTGTTTTAAACTATTGTATCTAGTCACTCTTATGAACTTTGAAGGTGTCCTATGCATTTATATTTGCTACTCTATTGAGGGACAAGCTGAATACTATTATGCTATGTTTTCTTTATGTGAAACAAACAAACGTCTTGCAAAGCATTGTTATTCATGAATCTTTTGTTTGTGCCTTTTCATGTTGCATCATAGTTTCTTTGCTTATTGCTAGAACTTTGTCTTTCATGATTATGATTGAAGTACTATGATCCCAACTTTGAATGTTTTGCAAATACTTTGATCAAGTCTTTGATGGTGCATGTCACCTCAAAAATTATTCTTTCTTTTTATCACTTACCTACTCGAGGACGAGCAGGAGTTAAGCTTGGGGATGTTGATACATTGCAAATGTATTTATAATTTTTGATGTTCCATGCTTGGTTTTATCCACTTTCTTGTGTTTTGTTCCAACTTTGGAGTACTTTTCATATGATTTTTTTGGACTAACCTATTAATAAGAGCCACAGTGCCAGCTGCCTGTTTTCTGCTGTTTTTGGTTCCAGGAAAGTTAGAAAATGAATATTCTCGGAATTAGACGGGACAAAAGCCAAAGTGCTTATTTTTCCAGAAGGGATCAAGTGCCAGAATACGAGATGGAGAAGGGCCAGGGAGCCACCACACCACCTGGCCGCGCGGCTAGGCCTGGCCCGCGCTAGGGGGTGGTGTGGCCGCTCCCGGCACCCCATCGGCCTCTCCTTCCGCCTATATATTTCCCTCGGGACGAGAACCCTAAGTGCCCGATCAAAAATCCACAAAAGAGTTTGTAGCCGCCGTCATCTCCATCCCTAGACCGGGAGGGATCTGAAGCTCTTCCCGGCACCCTGCCGGAGAGGGGAATTCACCCTGGAGGCCTTCTTCATCACCATGCAAGCCTCCGGTGTGATGCGTGAGTAGTTCATCTTTGGACTACGGATCCATGTAGTAGCTAGATGGCTAGTTCTCCTCCTTTGTGCTTTCATGTTTAGAGCTTGTGAGCTCCGTTCATGATTAAGATCATCTATTTGTAATTATGCATGTTGTGTTTGCGGGGATCCGATGGATATTGAGATGCTATTTCAGATTAATTATTGATTCTATCATGTCTTTGTTATTTGTGATCTTGCATGCTTTCCGTTGTTAGTAGCTATCTTGGCCAAGTAGATGCTAGCAACTCCAAGAGTTAGTATTTATGCTCGATAGTGGGTTCATGCCTCTGGTAATCTGGGGAAGTGACGGAAATCTCTAAGGTACTAGATGTGTTGTTACTATTAGGGAGAAAACAACAATCCTTTATTCATAGAACAATCATATTGTTTACTTTACACGCAGTTCGTAAAACAATAATCTGTTGCTTGCAACTTAATACTGGAGGGGGTTCGGATGATAACCTGAAGGTGGATTATTAGTCATAGATGCAGTTGGATGGCAGTCTATGTATTATGTTGTATTGCCCAATCAAGTTTCAAAGGAGTCAAGATGATTAGTATATGCATGTATTGCTTTCTTGGTGTTTGTCAATTGCCTCGCTGTAATTTGTTCACCCAGCATGTTATCTATCTAAGGAGAGCCACCTCTAGTGAACTATGGATCCTGGTCCTTGTCTTTTACATACAATCTACAATCTTTTACTGTTTTGTGTTTACATTCTGCAAACTATTACTTCTTTCTATTCGATACGTTTAATCCTTTGTTTTCCGCAAAACACGGTGAGATTGACAACCTCATCGCAAGTTGGGGACAAAGTTCTGTGGTTGTGTTGTGCAGGTCTCCACGTTGCTACTAGCACCGGTAGTGCGCCCTGCCAAAGCTCAGCTAGTAACACCTTTGGGGTGTTTCCTTGCTCCTACTGGTTCGATTAAACCTTGGTTTCATAACTGAGAGAAACTTGCTGCTGTGCTCATCATACCTTCCTCTTGGGGTTCCCAACGAGCTCTACATCAACACCGCACCAGCACTTTTCTGGGCGTCGTGCACTGAGCCATCAGCATGTCACACAAATCCTCCATTTTTCCTATCCCTTTATTTTTCTACCATGTGAATCAAACAAGCCCTTAAACTGTACTCTCTGTTTTGGCCAGACGTTGCTGAACGGCCGGGCAGTATCAAAGAAAAGGCATTACTCGACGCACCCAAAAATTGGTGCTTGCCTCCCCCGGCTTTCCGAGGGAAGAAGAGCATGTTGGTCTCGCGCGGGCCTTCACGTACGGGATAGAGAAGGATGACCAAGTGCATGTTGTGCAGCTGGTATTGAAGTGCACGCTGGCAACAAATAAACTAGCATCTCTCCTTGCGCCTGTATTTCATCTTTATGATGAACCGAGGGAACAAATAAGCATCTTTCGTTTTGCCTGCAAGTAAAAGCTGGTCAAATTGACAAGCAAGCAACATTTCCAGTTCAGAGAAAATATAAGGAAGGATACTTTGGTATGGTACCGTAAATTTCCTTTTGCATCGACCATCTCCCATCAATATGACTCCAATATCTATACACGTCGCACTTCTTTTTTAAATCAGTATCACAATATATTTATAGTAGTGAATTGTACATGATATAGATACATAACTGCCTTCATTCAACGATTACAAAATAAAGTAATCATTGATAGATGTTATTCTCCCAACTTGGCAGGGGGAGTTTCCCGTAATTATACTTTCTTTCTTCTAGAAAAGATATTTGATTTGCGCACTATCAAGAAAAAGGAATAGTCAATCAATCCATTGTGACAAAACAGTTCATCCAATTGCATGGGCGCTCTAACCAAATGAAATTCCACAGTATTGTTGACTTGGTCCGGATATAGAAGCTAAAAATAATACAAAAATCACTACACCGGTTCTGCGACATCAATGGCAGGCAAGCAAAGATAGCCAGCTTTTCATCTAGGACACAAGTCTTTTCTCTAAAGCATGACCTTTAGAGATGCTCGTCTGTGAGGTGTGAATACCAAGTTCTACCATTCGCTTGTTGTTCCATTATTTTTCCATCACGAAACCAGCCGCGGCCGCCGCCTCAACCTCCCAACCCCTCCCAACCCTAGCCGCCGTCGCCGGCCAACTCCAACTCCAGCTAGCCGTCGCCCCTCTCGCCTCCTCCTCTCCTTCCTCCAGATTCTGGTCTTCCTCCCGGGTCGCTGCGCATGGCGGCTCTGGAGGACCCAATGAAATCCTAGACACAAAAGTCGTAGAGCCGGTTCCTTCGGTTCTTGACGCCACGGCACCGGCGGTGGCACCCACGCCCTCGCTGCCAAAGGTAGGGGTATCCTCTGCGTGCCCCGTCGGGCTCCTGCACGCGGGAGGACGACTCTTGGGCGGGCGGCAATCGTGATGGTGGGGCAGCATCTTCTCCGGCAGGCGGTAGCGTGCTGCGGCGCATGGCTAGGAGGTGCGGAGGAGGACGGATATGGACTGTAGAGATGGTCAGGGGTGGCGGCTGCCTTCGTGGCGGCAGCGGTGGTCCTAGATCGATTTGTAGGCTGGATCTAGGCTTCCTCGGGCTCGTCTGGGCTAGAGGATGACCCGCTCCTTTCGATTGCCAGGAGCCGGCCGGTGGTCTGGGGACTGCTGGATTGGCTTGAACAAAGGTGGTCGTCCTTGGATTTCTCTCTTTCCGTGGTGAAGAACTGCATGTCGCTAGTCGTCATTGATCTTGGGTGGACTACCGAGTTCTGGAAGACTTCGTCGGTGAATTCTAAATGGACGACATGCCTGGAGTTCACCATTGCAGACGATGTTTCGGTCGCGCGTAACCATGTTTCTACTGACCATTTGGTTTCAGAGGTGGTGTTGTGAAGCTTTGCGATCTGTTGCCATTATGGAACATGCCTTGGTTCCATGGTGAAGTCAGACGCGGAGAATGGCATGGAAGCCAGGAACTGAAGACTAGAAATGGAAGTTTGAGTCCTGGGAAGTTAAGGATTCTGGCTTGGTGGTTTCTGACTTGGAGCAACAGAATTAGCAAGTGGGGCGACAACACAGGAGGAATTTAGTGTCTAAACCTGTAGGGTGAAAACCCAAGGTCTGGCCTTAACTGGTTGTGCATGCCAATGACCTTGTTGAAGGCATTGTTTTGTGTGTGTATGGACTTTCTATAGGGTGAAAATATGTGGTCTTTGATCAGGGCGATGACGGTGATTACACACTGTTCCCTTCTTGAAGCCATCGCTTTTAGAGTTGTTGGATTTCTGGGAGGAAATAGCGGATCACACCACTTATTGGGTCGTCTTTTGCATAGAACCACAATAATGGTTTGTCTTTTCATAAAACACCACATTTTATCGTAATCTTTGCGCGGAACACACAACCGGTCATTAACAAGTGTGATAGCCGATTAGTCAAGTCGGACCCGGTGACAGGGACACGTTCATGAGGTTAGTAATTCTTGGAGGGGGATTTTACATCATCATTGCCGACGATTGAGGAGATGGAGGGAGGGGTTAGACGGCGCTGTCATGCGCCAACCTGCGTCTAGCAGGAGTCGCCTCATGGTGCGCTAGGGGCATGGAGGTTGGGACATGGCGCTGCAGCATGAGCTGGCTGCAGTACAACCAATGGCACCACCATCGCTGTCGGATGAAGGGGAATGTGGCGTCGCCTAGCTTAGCCACACCTAGTCGTTCTCATCGACTGGCATGCTCGTCTCGCTACTAGGTCACCATCGTCTGCCCTTGCACCAGCAACTGATATTAGATAGATCAGTATGTGGGTCAGACTTGGTTAATTGGCTATCAAAGATGTTAATGGTCGGTTGTGTGTTTTGTGCAAATGATTAAAGGAAAATATGGTGTTTTGTGCAAAACCAAACCATTGTTGTGGTCCTGCGCAATAGATGGGCTTGTTCGTCTGCGGTACCAAAGTTGGCAGTCCAGCGGTACGAAAATAAAGCAACTAACAGAAGTAAACAATACTCACAATAGAAGTTTCCTTTACCAGTTCCACTCTCCAATAGCGCTTCACTCCCCGGCAACGGCGCCAGAAAATAGTCTTGATGACCCACAAGTATAGGGGTGTATTGCAGTATTTTCGATAAGTAAGAGTGTCGAACCCAACGAGGAGCAGAAGGTGCTGGCTAGTGGTATGGATCAGGAAATCTCTGCAAATACTTAGCAAACGGATTTTTAGGGGTTTTCGATATAGCAAGTAAACAAAGTACGAATAAATAAAAGACAGTAGGAATAAATGCAGCAAGTGGCCCAATCCTTTATGCAGCAAAGGACAAGCCGGTTGTATTTCTATAGATGACCAAACGTTCTCGAGGACACATGGGAAGACTGTCAAGTGCTTTCGCTTCATATAGTTGATTAATCTTCTTTAGCTTGCTAAGTGTTGTGTGAGTGAACCTGTGCTAATGTACCACCCCATCCGTAAGTACAAGAAAGTAATTAAGGTAGAAACCCAACCACAACTTTAAACTCTAAGACCCTTACGTCCCTTGTGCAATGGTTTCCTAACAGGGGTTCAGGTTTCTGTCACTCCGGCAACCCCTACGATTAGTAGCCAAATACACAATACATTCCCCTAGGCCCATATAGGTGAAGTGTCATGTAGTCGACGTTCACATGACACCACTAGAAGAAGTACACCACAACTTAAATAACAATCTATTGAATCTTTCTCAACGCAACTCCACTACTAACAACAAGACTTCTCCCATGTCCTCAAGAACAAAACGAACTACTCACAAGACATCATATGGATCATGATCAGAGATGGAATAATGATGTATAACAATCTAAACATAAACAATAATTCAATGGTTCACTCAATAGCATCAACTACAAAGAGTAATCAACACCGGGAAAGTTTCCCCTATGAACTATGCAAGATTCAACGCAATTGTTACAGCAATATGGAGATGGTGATGAGAGTGCTGATGGTGATGATGGTGGCGATGATGATGATGATGATCCCGATGAAGTCCAGCTTGATGGTGGTGTTGATGGCGACGATCTCCCCTCTCCAGGAAGGAATTCCCCCGACAGAAATCTGTCTGCCGAAGAGATCTTTCTCCCTCGGTGTTTTCCGTCCCGCAGAGGCGGCGGAATCTTTCTGTGGTCGCTCCCCGAGTCTTAGGGTTTTGTGGGGATGATATACGCCAGAGGAGAGAGGCTGGAGTGGACCAGGGCGGCCACACCACTCCCAGGTGTGGCCTAGGCCTGCCCGCGCCATGGGGTGGTGTGGGGCCCCCGTGGCCCACCTCCGCTCCATCTTCTGTCATCCTGAGTCTTCTGGAAAAATAGGATTTTCCGTATATTTTCCTGGATTTTCTGATCTTCGCGAATTTTGCCTCCAAACAGCACCTTTTCCATCAGAATCCTGACTACAGCGGTCCATGCTCCAAAAGTCATCAACCATGCAAAAATAGATGAAATAACATAAGTATCACCTCTCAATACGAAATATATCAATGAATAATAGTGAATTAAGACATAGAATAGTGATGCAAAATGGACGTATCAACTCCCCCCAAGCTTAGACTTCGCTTGTCCCCAAGCGAAACTGAGCTCAATAAACATGACCTCAGGTTTATGGAGTGAAGAGTCGATAAAAGAATACGGACAATAAGCATCACATTCATCAAATACATATATCATAATAGAAGACAACTCACTATTATATAACTAAACTTGCAATGAGTAAAGGAAACACAATAAAGATACATAGAGTAAATCATAATTGGTAATGGCAAACTTAGCTCTTGGTCGAAGAATAGTTGATAATTTGCTGGAGTTCACAAATAGCTGGTTTTCAAAGAAAGCTTTCAAAGTAGTAAACATCAAGATAAGAGCAATGTGCAAAACAAGGAACATAAGAAACATGAATGCACAAATCATCATATGAATGAATGAAACACATCAACTCAAAGTACTTGCTGAGGTAGAAGGGAGTAGGTTTACTTACTCAACTACGAAGTAAAAGAAAGGGCCCTTCAAAGAGGGAAGCAGGGATTGCAAGTCTCATAAAGAGCTCCCAAAAATTATGATACTTACTAGCTTTCAACTCTCATTGCCCCTACCATAGGCATCTTTAGGTGATTAAGGTGAAAGTGATGTCCAATCTGAGTTATATGCTTGACAGACTATAAACTGAAAATCCCAAGTCCCTTGAGTATGAGGGCCGCTCCTCATGCTACTCAACTTTAGTTACTGATAAGTTCTTGTCATCGTAAGTATTTGCGTATCATTGAGAACCGCCAACGGGGTACCCCTTGCCCGATGATACGGAAGAATCCCCATATCAAAATGACAAGGCAAACAGACAATGAGTATCTCAGCAATCTTCTTATTTACCATGGGAAAATAGTGCTTTTTTCTCTCTTTCCTCTTTTCATAGTATCTCTTTTTTTTCTTTTCTTTTTCTCAATAGCTATCTCTCTCCTTTTTTATAAGAATGCTTCATAGATATCATTATGGTTACGCTGTAGGTTTCCACCATGTCAGCATGGATTAGACCAGCGGCCCAGGCGTTTCTCTAACACACATACATAACTCCATGGACTTACAAGCTCCCCTTTTATTTCACACCGACGACATCCGCAAACAAAAGAGCAAGGTATCAACTGGGTATATATTTACAAGTGTTGGAAAGCAATCCCCGTGACAGCACGGTTCTGCTAATCCCAGCCTATAATTTGCAAGCATATAACTTTCATGGAGAGTTCACAATGGTTCAGGTTTATTAAGTGCAAGAAAGTAAAGTGTGCCATCAAGTTCGTGAGAGCTTTAATCACTAATTTTCACATAACAAGTTTAATTTGGGAGGTAGACAAAACATGAATTTACTTGGAATAGCAATAATGATACTAGGTAGGTATGGTGGACACAAATGGCAAAGGTTTTGGTTTAAAGGAGGTGGATGCACGAGACGAATTCCCTCTCAGTACAGGTTTTTGGCTAGCAAGGATGGGTAGCAAGTATAAGAGTTGAAGGAAACAAATAAACATACAAATGATAAAAACAAACATGCAATCTTCCTTGGAAGCACAAAAGATCTTAACTAGAGAATACTAGACTTATGAGCAAATCAAGAAAGAAAGATGATGAAATTATTTTTCTCTCGAGTACTTCTATCTTTTTATTTTCAACTCTCAAAAAGGTGTTGCTACTGACTGATCCAGGTTTGCCAAAACCAACTAAATTAACTCAATGATCCCAAAGTGCTACCAATACTAACAACAAGATCAATCATATAACCACGAATTGAAAACTAATATAAGCTATGCAAAAGAGGGAATGATAGAACTTCTCATTAATATTCCATAACGGCAACTCACACCAAGGGATACATATCTAACGAGAGAGGGGACACTTCCATAATGCAAACCATACTACAAAATAACTCCTCTATTCATGATATGACTCTACTACTAAGGTAAAAAGATAGAAGATAGTAATGTGATACCGCGGCACTCCCCCAAGCTTGGAACAAACCAAGGGGATGCCAAACCTGATGACGAATTACTCCTTCAGTGTTGGTGGTATCCTCTCGATGAGCTCTCTGATCAGTTTCTCCAAGTCCTCAATCTCTAAGGTGAGATTACGAATAAGCTGCGAGTTTTGCTCAATGCGGCTCATGATCATGTCGGGTTGAGAATTCCAGCTCTTGCTATTCTTTCCCCACTCTTCCTCCTTGAAGTCTTCTTTTCCTGCATGGCTAGAACGAGGCAAATCCCAATTGGAGGGTAATTTCTCCTTGGGCATATTCTGATATTGATGCTCATGGATAAGGGTATGGAAAGGATTCTTGGTGCGTGGAGGAAGTGACCAGGGATCTGAACGGTGATGATGAGGCTTCCCTCCAATGGCTGGGTTTGCCACCACCCCAATTCTTGCAATGGTAGTGCCGGTGTGCGGATGTTGGCCTTGCTCCTCTTCACCTTCACTCTTGATCTCCTTCTCCTTCCCGGGGTCTTGGAGGTCTTCCTCCATGGGCTCCTTCCCTTTATCCTTGGCAGACACCATTGTGCTTCTAAGCTTTCAAAGAGTATGCCCTGACAGAAAACAGATCGAAACAAAACACGACAAAAACACGATATACAGACCTCAGGAGATCCGGGGGGTTATATATTATGAAGTTTCATGTCAAAAGGAAGGTACTGGGAGAAAACGGGTCGGAGACGGAGTCCTAGGTGGCCTCACCACCTGGTGGCGCGGCCAGGGGTGGGCCCGCATCATGGGGTGGTGTGGGCCACCCTGGCTCCGTTTCCGTCGCTTTTTCGCTTTGTAGCTTTCTTTATTGACTGAAAACTACAAAAATATAGTTGGATTGTATTTTTGTGGAACTTTTCTTACCAGAACTGTTACTTAGATGAAAACAGACTCTACAGGTCTCTGAATTTGGTCCTCAATGAATTTCTCCGGAGTCATCACTTGAATAACATCAATATCTTCATATTCATACACTTACTACTTGAGTCATAAAACCCTTATTTTCCTTATTACACATTATCTCCACTTTCCTGGAAATTTCTTTCACACAAAACTTCACACAGTTCTCATTAGCAACATTAGTATAAGTGAAGTGATAAAACCTTTTGAGTCTAACTTCAACTGAAAACCATCAAAACAAAAGCTACTGAAACAACCTCCTTCCGAAAACCCAAAAAGAATTCAAAAAGGAAACCGAATAAAGAAGCAGATGCAAGAGTGGCAAAATCTGCCAAAACAGACCACCGGGTAAAGATCAATTTTTTCGAAAATCTTCTGTTGCTCAAATCAAAAAATGCAAAACTAACGAAAGTTAAATAACAACCTGGGGCAGAAGCACAAAAAATTACAGCTCAATCCGACAGACAGAGATCTCTCACGAATTTTTACGGTGAAGCACAAAAAATCTGTTTCGGGACAGCAACTTTCCCAAATATTACTTCTCTCTCATTAGAGGTTGATCTTGACACAAAAACCAAACAAAACGGATAAGGAGCGGTTATTACCAAAGTAATAACTTCCAAGAGTCAAAGAAACAAAAACATACTGAAAGCCAAAACAAATTGGGTTGTCTCCCATAAAGCTCTTTCTTTTGAAGTGAAAGAGAGCATTAAGAAGCAAAAACACACACATTTAAGTCTAACCCACTTCCTATGCAAGGGGATTTTGTAAACAAACAAGTTGTTGAAACCATAGGAAACTTGCATAAGAAGGCAAAAGAAGTGCAGCATAAAAACTTTCAGCATAAAACGGGGAAACTTGATATTATTGAGATGCATAAGAACACTTTTCCCTCTCTCATAATAACTTTCAGTATCATGCATAAACTTAACAATATAGCTATCACAAGGACTATCATAGCAATGATCACTTATTCTAACAGAAAACATGGGAATACTAGCTCTCATAACACTACCTTGTGAAACAATATTAGAGGTATCCTTACAAAGGATAGTGTGTCCCTATTTTTCATATGTACCAACAAAGTCTTTCACATTTTCTACAATAGGTTCATCAACCATTTGTTTATCAGGTTCAACAGCCTTATTCATACTTTCATTAACCATACTAGCTATCATAGAATGTTCCTTTACCTTAACTGGAAAAGGCATTTTCTCAATATAAGGTTCAAGTAAAACATGATTAGCGGTATAAACTTCAGTATTTCTTGCAGGAACGCTCTTAACAACATCTTTATAAGGTTCATGATACTTATTCCACTTCTTTTTAGACACTTCAATGTAAGAAGCAAAAGCCTTAAAATAAGAAGCGATAGCTTGAGAGTCTAGACCATAAGCATTTTTAATATTTTGAAAGTCATCAGTTCCCATAAAAGATTCAATGCATTTATAATCATAATTTATACCTGACTTTCTACCTTTGTCATTCTCCCAAGCTTCAGCATTGTCTTGAATACGGTCCAGAAGATCCCATTTAGCTTCTTCTTCCATGCGAGTGAATGATCCAACACAAGAAGCATCCAATAAATCTTTATCACGTAGAGGGAGCCTTGCATAAAAGTTATTGATAATAATATTGTTGGGGAGCTCATGAATAGGAAATTTGAGCATTAGTAACTTCAATCTCCCCCAAGCTTGAGCTGTACTCTCTCCATCAAGAGGCCAAAAGTTGTATATTTGATTCCGATCTTTATGAATCTCACTAGGAGGATAAAACTTTGAATAAAAGAGAGGCACTATTTCCTCCCATTCCAGAGCTTGACCATTCTTCAGCAGCTTATACCATTCCTCAGCTCTTCCTTTCAGTGACAATGAGAATAACTTCTTCTTAACTTGATCTGTAGTAATACCTGCACACTTGAACAACCCGCATAATTCGTGTATAAAGAGTATGATCACCGGGATGGACAGTTCCATCCCCAACATAGTAGTTATCCATAACACGATCAATAATTCTTGTAGGTATTTTGAAAACATCTTTCTCAGCAAGTGGTGGCTTATCTACTACCTTAGCAGTGGTAGTAGCATTACCAAATAAGAAACTCAGCGAATTATCCATAACGAAAATAAAGCAACTAACAGAAGAAAACAATACTCACAGTAGAAGTTTCCTTTACCAGTTCCACTCTCCAATAGCGCTTCACTCCCCGACAACAGTGCCAGAAAATAGTCTTGATATGACTCTACTAATAAGGTAAAAAGATAGAAGATAGTGATATGATACCGCGGCACTCCCCCAAGCTTGGAACAACCAAGGGGATGCCAAACCTGATGACTAATTACTCCTTAGGTGGTGGTGGTATCCTCTCGATGAGCTCCTTGATCAGTTTCCCCAAGTCCTCAATCTCGAAAGTGAGATTACGAATAAGTTGCGAGTTTTGCTCAATACGGCTCATGATCATGTCGGGTTGAGAATTCCAGCTCTTGCTATTCTTTCCCCACTCTTCCTCCTTAAAGTCTTCTTTTCCTGCATGGCTAGAACGAGGCAAATCCCAATTGGAGGGTAATTTCCCCTTGGGCATATTCTGGTATTGATGCTCATGGATAAGGGTATGGAAAGGATTCTTGGTGCATGGAGGAAGTGACCGTGGAGCCAAACTGTGACAAGGAGCTTTCCCCTCAGTCTGCATCCGTGCCGTCCTTCTGACCTTGGAAGGCTTCACCACTCCAATGCTTGCAATGGTAGTGCCGGCATGCAGATGTTGGCCTTGTTCCTCTTCACCTTCACTCTTGATCTCCTTCTCCTTCCCGGGGTCTTGGAGGTCTTCCTTCATAGGCTCCTTCCCTTTATCCTTGGCGGACACCATTGTGCTTCTAAGCTCTCAAAGAGTATGTCCTGACAGAAACAGATCGAAACAAAAGCACGACGAAAACACAATATACGAACCTCGGGAGATCCGGGGGTTATATATTACGAAGTTTCATATCAAAAGGAAGGTACTGAGAGAAAACGAGTCAGAGGCGGAGTCTTGGGTGGCCTCACCACCTGGTGGCGCGGCCAAGGGTGGGCCCGCGCCATGGGGTGGTGTGGGCCACCCTAGCTCTGTTTCCGTCCCTTTTTCGCTTCGTAGCTTTCCTTATTGATTGAAAACTGCAAAAATATAGTTGGATTGTATTTTCACGGAACTTTTCTTACCAGAATTGTTACCTATTTGAACACGGACTCTGCAGGTCTCTGAATTTGGTATCTAGTAGATTCTTCCAGAGTCATCACTTGAATATCATCGATATCTTCATCTTCATATACTTATTACTTGAGTCATAAAACCCTTCTCTTCCTTATTACACCATTGTCTCCACTTCCTGGAAATTTCTTTCACACAGTTCTCATTAGCAACATTAGTATAAGTAAAGTGATAGAACCTTTTGAGTCCAACTTCAACTGAAAAACATAAAAATAAAAGCTACTGTAGCAACTCCTTCCGAAAACCCAAAAAGAATTCAAAAAGGAGATCGAATAAAGAAGCAAATGCAAGAGTGGCTAAATCTGTCAAAACAGACCAGCGGGTAAAGATCAATTTTTTCGAAAACCTTCTGTTGCTCAAATCAAAAAGTACAAAACTAACGAAAGTTAAATAACAACCTGGGGCAGAAGCACAAATAATCACAGCTAAATCCGACAGACAGAGGTCTCTCACGATTTTTTACGGTGAAGCACAAAAATCTGTTTCGGGACAGCAACTTCCCCAAATCTTACTTCTCTCTCATTAGAGATTGATCTTGACACAAAAACCAAACAAAACGGATAAGGAGCGGTTATTACCGAAGTAATAACTTCCAAGACTCAAAGAAACAAAAACAAACTGAAAGCAAAAACAAATTGGGTTGTCTCCCATAAAGCTCTTTCTTTATAGCCATTAAGATGGGCATGATCATTTTGAAGAAACTCTCATAGGGATATGATTTGAAGTGAAAGAGAGCATTAAGAAGCAAAAACACACACACATTTAAGTCTAACCCACTTCCTATGCAAGGGAATTTTATAAACAAACAAGTTATTGAAACCAGAGGCAACTTGCATAAGAAGGCAAAAGAAGTGCAACATAAAAACTTTCAGCATAAAGCGAGGAATCTTGATATTATTGAGATACATAAGAACACTTTTCCCTCTCTCATAGTAGCTTTCAGTATCATGCATAAACTTAACAATATAGCTATCACAAGGACTATCATAGCAATGATCACTTATTCTAACAGAAAACATAGGAATACTAGCTCTCATAACACTACTTTGTGAAACAATATTAGAGGTATCCTTACAAAGGATAGTGTGTCCCTCTTTTTCATATTTAGCAACAAAGTCTTTCACATTTGCTACTATAGGTTCATCAACCATTTGTTTATCAGGTTCAACAGCCTTATTCATACTTTCATTAACCATACTACCTATCATAGAATGTTCCTTTACCTTAACTGGAAAAGGCATTTTGTCAATATAAGGTTCAGGTAAAACATGATTAGCAGTATAAACTTCAGTATTTCTTGCAGGAACACTCTTAGCAATATCTTTATAAGGTTCATGATACTTATTCCACTTCTATTTAGGCACTTCAATATAGGAAGAAAAAGCCTTAAAATAAGAAGCAATAGCTTGAGAGTCTAGACCATAAGCATTTTTTGATATTTTGAAAGTCATCAGTTCCCATAAAAGATTCAATGCATTCATAATCATAATTTATACCTGACTTTCTACCTTTGTCATTCTCCCAAGCTTCAGCATTATCTTGAATACGGTCCAAAAGATCCCATTTAGCTTCTTCTTCCATGTGAGTGAATGATCCAACACAAGAAGCATCCAATAAATCTTTATCATGTAGAGGGAGCCTTGCATAGAAGTTATTGATAATAATATTGTTGGGGAGCTCATGAATGGGGCATTTGAGCATTAGTAACTTCAATATCCCCCAAGCTTGAGATGTACTCTCTCCATCAAGAGGCCAAAAGTTGTATATTTGATTCCAATCTTTATGAATCTCACTAGGAGGATAAAACTTTGAATAAAAGAGAGGCACTATTTCCTCCCATTCCAGAGCTTGACCATTCTTCAGCAGCTTATACCAGTCCTCAGCTCTTCCTTTCAGCGATAATGAGAATAACTTCTTCTTAACTTGATCTGTAGTAATACCTGCACACTTGAACAACCCGCATAATTCGTGTATAAAGAGTAAATGATCACCAGGATGGACAGTTCCATCCCCAACATAGTAGTTATCTATAACACGATCAATGATTCTTGTAGGTATTTTGAAAACATTTTTCTCAGCAGGTGGTGGCTTATCTACTACCTTAGCATGGTAGTAGCATTACCAAATAAGAAACTCAGCGAATTATCCATAACGAAAATAAAGCAACTAACAGAAGAAAACAATACTCACAGTAGAAGTTTCCTTTACCAGTTCCACTCTCCAATAGCGCTTCACTCCCCGACAACAGTGCCAGAAAATAGTCTTGATGACCCACAAGTATAGGGGGTGTATCGCAGTATTTTCGATAAGTAAGAGTGTCGAACCCAATGAGGAGCAGAATGTGCTGGCTAGTGGTATGGATCCGGAATTCTCTGCAAATACTTAGCAAACGGATTTTTATGGGTTTTTGATAAAGCAAATAAACAAAGTACGAGTAAATAAAAGACAATAAGAATAAATTCAGCAAGTGGCGCAATCCTTTATGCAGCAAAGGACAAGCCAGTTGTATTACTTAAGATGACCAAACGTTCTCGAGGACACAAGGGAAGACTGTCAAGTGCTTTCGCTTCATATAGTCGATTAATCTTCTTTAGCTTGCTAAGTGTTGTGTGGGTGAACCAGTGCTAATGTACCACCCCATCCAAGACTAATACATACTTGTGATTATACCCCTTGCAAACATCT
Source organism: Avena sativa (assembly GCA_916181665.1). Taxonomy (NCBI): domain Eukaryota; kingdom Viridiplantae; phylum Streptophyta; class Magnoliopsida; order Poales; family Poaceae; genus Avena; species Avena sativa. The sequence goes on along the minus strand of OV702292.1, from coordinate 531,153,446 downwards.
GTAAGTACAAGAAAGTAATTAAGGTAGAAACCTAACCACAGCTTTAAACTCTAAGACCCTTACGTCCCTTGTGCAATGGTTTCCTAACGGGGGTTCAGGTTTCTATCACTCCGGCAACCCCTACGATTAGTAGCCAAATACACAATGCATTCCCCTAGGCCCATATAGGTGAAGTGTCATATAGTCGACGTTCACATGACACCACTAGAAGAAGTACACCACAACTTAAATAACAATCTATTGAATCTTTCTCAACGCAACTCCACTAATAACAACAAGACTTCTCCCATGTCCTCAAGAACAAAACGAACTACTCACAAGACATCATATGGATCATGATCAGAGATGAAATAATGATGTATAACAATCTGAACATAAACACCAAAGATGGCCCGTAATAATCCAGCTTCCACGATATACGATGAATTCAATGGTTCACTCAATAGCATCAACTACAAAGAGTAATCAACACCGAGAAAGTTCCCCCTATGAACTATGCAAGATTCAATGCAATTGTTACAGAAATATGGAGATGGTGATGAGAGTGCTGATGGTGATGATGGTGGTGATGATGATGATGATCCCGATGAAGTCCAGCTTGATGGTGGTGTTGATGGCGACGATCTCCCCTCTCCAAGAAGGAATTCCCATGGTAGAAATTTGTCTGCCGGAGAGATCTTTCTCCCTCGGTGTTTTCCGCCCCGCAGAGGCAGCATAATCTTTCTGTGGTCGCTCCCCGAGTCTTAGGGTTTCGTGGGGATGATATGCGCCAGAGGAGAGAGGCTAGAGTGGGCCAGGGCGGCCACACCACTCCCAGGCGCGGCCTAGGCCTACCCGCGCCATGGGGTGGTGTGGGCCCCCTGTGGCCCACCTCCACTCCATCTTCTGGCATCCTGAGTCTTCTGGAAAAATAGGATTTTCCGTATATTTTTTCGGATTTTCTGATCTTCGCGAATTTTGCCTCCAAACAGCACCTTTTCCATCAGAATCCTGACTGCAGCGGTCCATGCTCCAAAAGTCATCAACCATGCAAAAATAGATGAAATAACATAAGTATCACCTCTCAATACGAAATATATCAATGAATAATAGTGAATTAAAACATAGAATAGTGATGCAAAATGGACGTATCAGGTACCTAAGTTGCCTGAAATTACTGCATTTCGAAAAGTTGGGCCGCCAACTACTGAGAGGGGCCATTTCGAGGCAAACTCATCTCACCCCTGCCAAATACAAACATTCCGTTAAACCTCCCCGTGAAGTAGACGGTCGGGACCCACATGTCGGTTATCTGTCCGTGACGCGGGCGCCAACGCGGCAACCTCTTAGGCAAATCGAGCAGCTAAGTGGATTGGATGCGTTGACCAATTTCACAAATCCATTCCCAGCTTTCCCCTAGCACCGGCAGCGTCGGAATCCACCCTCCAGGCAGGACGATCCCTTCGGACATTTGACTTCCGGGGCCAAGTTGCTGCGCCCAGTCGCTGATACCGAGCTCCAATGGCGCATGCCGTAGCCGCCATTGCGAGGCTCTAGCCCGCCTTCACCGCCGACGAGCCGAGCAGCTTGGAGGATGGCAGATCCTACTATCAAGAAAGAAGAAGTTTTGTCTACAAGCAGGTGATCTACCCTTCTCTTTGCTATTCGCACTAGTTACAACTGCTAGCTGACTACTGAACATCAAATTGTTTGTTAGCCCATCGCTGACAAACATATTTTGTCCATAGTTTTCTGTCAAGTGAGATCTGCGCGGACCCCCTTACCTGGTTACTATAGTCCTCTATAGGTACGACTCTAAGGGTAACAGGTATGGACACCATTGTTTCACGATGGAAGAAGCGCCTGCGTAGATCTGCACTATATCTGGTATGGTTGCTGCTCTGTGTAATCATGTTGAAGTATGGCCGAAGCAGACTGCAAAGTTCAGCTTCATGGATGAACGTGGCATCCATGTTCCTATATCGTGTGACAGTCAGCTAATTGGGTTGATGAAAAGGTATGCTTCGGATTGCATGTTTGAGCTGAATTGTGATGTACTGGATGTGGAAGCTGCTGCAACTGGGAGTTACCCTTCTATTCTTGGACAGGGTGGTTGCTCGAACGCAATTAGCTCCTGGTAAGCAAAGGTCGCTTGAGGTTCGCATGTTTGTGATAAATTGTAATTTTTGTTTTATTTACTCTGTAGATATTGGGCAGTTATGCAATAGTCTTGTTTCTTTGACAGGAAGCGCCGCAAGGTTAGAAACATGACTGCCGGGTCAGTCATTTTGCTGCCCGAAGAAATTAAAAACGAGTGGAAAGATGATGCTGGACACGATTCTGGTGCCCATTGTCCTGGCGATGCAGAGTACGTGAAGCTAAGAAAATTGGCACCAAGGAAGAGGAAAAAGGCAGGAAATGAAGGAGCCAGTGGACGTGAAGGCTTGGCACCCAGGCTGCGGAAGAAGGCTGCTGGCAATGAAGATGCATAGTAATGTGTTAAACTTGAACCTATATATGTAATTCTGTTAAATTCTGATCGCTCTGTGTGTGGCACGTTGCTAGGTGAAACAATCTACCCATGTTCTCTGAGTAAAATGTACCGCGACTTAGGGTTTGGAAACGCCTGAGTCGGTAGTTGAATCCGAAATTGTGATTGTGCCACTGCTATATGAAAACAATGATCCACCGGTTCCACGATTGCTGAGGGGCAGGAGGTCTCCAAATACGACGGAATGTAAGTGGCACATAAATAAATTATTTAAGCTGCCACACTCCACGAAGGAGCAACTTATTTCAGATGCTACACAACACGTGGCAACATAAACAGCAATGTTCTCACCGATAATGCCCAGATGAGGAGGAAATGGGTACCACTTTCTGGCCTAATCTTGAGCTCGTCTATCTCACTGCCTCTCTGCTCCTACATCTGGCGAAGCTCCCGGATCTCCAGTAACCAGGTGTACGCGCTTCCACTTTATAAATTGTGGTTGTGCCATTTTCATGAGGCACAATCCACGTAGATTACGTTTAAACAAACCACTAGTGTCAGAATACACTAGTAGAAAATGTGTCTTTGGTCCACGGTTACGTTCCCAATCCAGGACAGAGATCTAAATCGAGGCAGAAATTGATCTAAATCACAAATTCTTCCACAAATTAATGTAGGGTCAGAGCAATTTTTTTCCTTCCTGGAATCCGGGACCAATAGTTCAGACCGCTAGGTTAACAAGTACAAATATTACAACTTAAAAAGGCACAGAGCTTAAGCTAAATAGAACTAGTTATCACACATCTCCTTGATCTTCCTAATCTTGGCCCGATGCGCATCTTCCTGTGAGAACAAGGATCGAATTGTCTACTCCTTCCTTTTAGCATCTTCCTTGCACAGCTTCAATTGTTTCTCTGCATTTTTCCTCATGCACTTGTCAATACTCGTAGTTGTGTACTGCATGACTTTGGCCTGGTGGAGATCGTTCCTTGCTTGAGTCAGTTCTTGCTCTGCTTTAGCCTTCAGGGCCAACGCCGCGTCCCTCTCCTTCTTGACTTTGATAACCTTGTCTTGCACCCACCTGATATCTCGCTTATGCTTGGTCGTGTCAACTGGTTCCCATAGATTCATCTCAACACTGTCAAGAAGTGAGCTGAATACGGATTCTTTCAACTCGACAGTCATTTCCCATAGTTTGTCTAGCGTTTTCTGCATCGATTTAGGCCACTCTGGATCTACCCATTTGACAACACCGCAACTTCCGCCTTGCATCATTGCACGATGTCCTTGACACCGTAGAAACCTCCTGCACGTGTTTCGTCCTTCGAAGGATACAAATTTAGCGGGCACATATCCATGTTTACATACCAGAGGACTGTCTTCATCCTCTAAACCATGATAGTCAGAGTCATACATCGTCTGGTTGGCCTAACACATCATACGCGCATCAGTAAACAGATTATATCTAGCTCAAAAAATAGATAACTGGCCACAGATGATAGAAACAGAGATGAGACGACTCACATCGAAATCACCGTCCCTATCGTCACGATGCATTTCCTTGTCGTCTCCCCTTGAACCCATGGCGATAGGGGTGGGGGTGGCTGCCGGAGAGGGGATTGGGATGGAGGCGCCGTCGGCTAGCGGCTACGGCAGGATGGGAGTGAAGTGGGGAAAGTGGCTTCGAGGATAAGGAAGAGAAGTAATGGGGACGTGACACTGGGATGTGGCCCACTGAACTCGTGAGATGTGACACTCGAAACAGAGGAGCACCCGGTGTTTCCAGTTTGTCCAAAGCAAGCGTGGCCAATCATGCCGCAGAACAGCCTACTCGCGGATCGCTCTCACAAAGACCATCCCAATCATCCAAGCGCCCCAATCGAACGGTATGTAACAATCGTCAAGCAGAACAACTGTGTTAGGGCGTGCCTTCTAGAAGACTCGGTCTAACGGCTACCCATGCAATGACACTGGGTGTGGTTTATGGAAAAGAACAGACATGCAATGACACTGGCTGTGATTCATGAAAAGAACAGACATGAAATGACACTGGTGGATCCTTATGTGGTTGATGAAAAGAACAGACAGGCAATGACACTGGTGGATCCTTATGTGGTTTGTTTAGAAGAGCACACATGCAATGACACTGGGTGTGGTTCATGAGAAGAACACACACGCAATGACACTAGTGGATCCTTATGTGGTTTGTTTAGAGGAACAAACATGCAATGACACCGTTGGATCCACGTGTGGTTTATGGAAGTAAAAGACATGCAATGACACTGGTAGATCCTTATGTGGTTCATGAATAGAACAGACATGCACTGACACTGGGTGTGGTTCATGAATAGAACAGACATGCATTGACACTTGGTGTGGTTCATGAAAAGAACAGACATGCAATGACACTGGTGGGCCCATCCTTATGTGGTTCATGAAAAGAACAGACAGACAATGACACTGGTGGATCCTTATGTGGTTTGTTTAGAAGAACACACATGCAATGACACCGGTGGATCCACATGTGGTTTATGGAAGTAAAAGACATGCAATGACACTAGTAGATCCTTATGTGGTTCATGAATAGAACAGACATGCAGTGAAACTGGGTGTGGTTCGTGAATAGAATAGACATGCACTGACACTGGGTGTGGTTCATGAAAAGAACAGACATGCAATGACACTGGTGGGCCCATCCTTATGTGGTTCATGAAAAGAACAGACATGCAATGACACTGGTGGATCCTTATGTGGTTTGTTTAGAAGAACACACACGCAATGACACTGGGTGTGGTTCATGAGAAGAACACACATCCAATGACACTGGTGGATCCTTATGTGGTTTGTTTAGAGGAACAGACATGCAATGACAACGGTGGATCCACATGTGGTTTATGGAAGTAAAAGACATGCAATGACACTGGTAGATCCTTATGTGGTTCATGAATAGAACAGAAATGAAGTGAAACTGGGTGTGGTTCATGAATAGAACATACATGCACTGACACCTCGGTGTGGTTCATGAAAAGAACAAACATGCAATGACACTGGTGGGCCCATCCTTATGTGGTTCATGAAAAGAACAGACATGCAATGACACTGGTGGATCCTTATGTGGTTTGTTTAGAAGAACACACATGCAATGACACTGGGTGTGGTTAATGAGAAGAACACACATCCAATGACACTGGTGGATCCTTATGTGGTTTGTTTAGAGGAACAGACATGCAATGACACCGGTGGATCCACGTGTGGTTCATGAGAAGAACACACATCCAATGACTCTAGTAGATCCTTATGTGGTTCATGAAAAGAACTGACATGCAGTGACACTAGGTCTGGTTCATGAAAAGAACAGACATGAAGTGACACTAGGAGTGGTTCATGAAAAGAACAGACAGGCAATGACACTGGTGGATCCTTATGTGGTTTATGGAAGGAACAAACATGCAATCACACCGGTGGATCCAAATGTGGTTTATGGAAGTAACACACATGCAATAACATTGGGTGTGGTTCATGAAAAGAACAGACATGCAATGCCACTTGTAGATCCTTATGTGGTTCATGAGAAGAACAGACATGCAATGACACTGGTGGATCCTTATGTGGTTCGTTTAGAGGAACATACATGCAATGACACTGGTAGATCCACATGTGGTTTATGGAAGTAAAAGACATGCAATGACACTGGTAGATCCTTTTGTGGTTCATGAAAAGAACAGACATGCAGTGAAACTGGGTGTGGTTCATGAATAGAACAGACATGCACTGACACTAGGTGTGGTTCATGAAAAGAACAGACATGCAATGACACTGGTGGGCCCATCTTTATGTTGTTCATGAAAAGAACACACACGCAATGACACTGGTGGATCCTTATGTGGTTTGTTTAGAAGAACACACATGCAATGACACCGGTGAATCCACATGTGGTTTATGGAAGTAAAAGACATGCAATGACACTGGTAGATCCTTATGTGGTTCATGAATATAACAGACATGCAGTGAAACTGGGTGTGGTTCGTGAATATCACAGACATGCACTAACACTGGGTGTGGTTCATGAAAAGAACAGACATGCAATGACACTGGTGGGCCCATCCTTATGTGGTTCATGAAAAGAACAAACATGCAATGACACTGGTGGATCCTTATGTGGTTTGTTTAGAAGAACACACATGCAATGACACTGGGTGTGGTTCATGAGAGGAACACACACGCAATGACACTGGTGGATCCTTATGTGGTTTGTTTAGAGGAACAGATATGCAATGACACCGGTGGATCCACATGTGGTTTATGGAAGTAAAAGACATGCAATGACACTGGTAGATCCTTCTGTGGTTCATGAAAAGAACAGACATGCAGTGAAACTAGGTGTGGTTCGTGAATAGAACAGACATGCACTGACACTGGGTGTGGTTCATGAAAAGAATAGACATGCAATGACACTGGTGGGCCCATCCATATGTGGTTCATGAAAAGAACAGACAGGCAATGACACTGGTGGATCCTTATGTGGTTTGTTTAGAAGAACACACATGCAATGACACCGGTGGATCCACATGTGGTTTATGGAAGCAAAAGTCATGCAATGACACTGGTAGATCCTTATGTGGTTCATGAATAGAACAGACATGCAGTGAAACTGGGTGTGGTTCCTGAATAGAACAGACATGCACTAACACTGGGTGTGGTTCATGAAAAGAACAGACATGCAATGACACTGGTGGGCCCATCCTTATGTGGTTCATGAAAAGAACAGACATGCAATGACACTGGTGGATCCTTATGTGGTTTGTTTAGAAGAACACACACGCAATGACACTGGGTGTGGTTCATGAGAAGAACACACATCCAATGACACTGGTGGATCCTTATGTGGTTTGTTTAGAGGAACAGACATGCAATGACACCGGTGGATCCACGTGTGGTTCATGAGAAGAACACACATCCAATGACTCTGGTAGAACCTTATGTGGTTCATGAAAAGAACTGACATGCAGTGACACTGGGTGTGGTTCATGAAAAGAACTGACATGCACTGACACTAGGAGTGGTTCATGAGAAGAACAGACATGAAATGACAATGGTGGATCCTTATGTGGTTTATGGAAGGAATAGACATGCAATCACACCGGTGGATCCACATGTGGTTTATGGAAGTAACAAACATTCAATAACACTGGGTGTGGTTCATGAAAAGAACAGACATGAAATGACACTGGTAGATCCTTATGTGGTTCATGAGAAGAACAGACATGCAATGACACTGGTGGATCCTTATGTGGTTTGTTTAGAGGAACAGACATGCAATGACACCGGTGGATCCACATGTGGTTTATGGAAGTAAAAGACATGCAATGACACTGGTAGATCCTTATGTGGTTCATGAATAGAACAGACATGCACTGACACTGGTTGTGGTTCATGAAAAGAACAGACACACAATGACACTGGGTGGGCCCGTCCTTATGTGGTTCTTGAGAAGAACAGACAGGCAATGACACTGGTGGATCCTTATGTGGTTTGTTTAGAGGAATAGACATGCAATGACACTGGTGGATCGACATGAGGTTTATGGAAGTAACACACATGCAATGACACTTGGTGTGGTTCATGGAAAGAACAGACATGCAATGACATTGGTAGATCCTTATGTGGTTCAGGAAAAGAACAGACATGCAATGACACTGGTGGATCCTTATGTGGTTTGTTTAGAGGAACAGACATGCAATGACTCTAGCCGTGGTTCATGAAAAAAACAGACATGCAAAGACTCTAGTTGTGGTACATGAAAAGAACAGACATGCAATGACACTGGTGGATCCTTATGTGGTTTATGGATGGAACAGACATGCAATCACACCGGTGGATCCGCATGTGGTTTATGGAAGTAACACACATGCAATGACACTGGGTGTGGTTCATGAAAAGAACAGACATTCAATGACACTGGTAGATCCTTATGTGGTTCATGAGAAGAACAGACATGCAATGACATCAGTGGATCCTTATGTGGTTTGTTAGAGGAACATACATGCAATGACTCTAGCCGTGGTTCATGAAAAGAACAGACATGCAATGACACCGGGTGTGGTTCATGAAAAGAACAGACATGCAATGACTTATGTGGTTTGTTTAGAAGAACACGCATGCAATGACACTGGTGGATCCTTATGTGGTTTGTTTAGAAGAACACGCATGCAATGACACTGGGTGTGGTTCATGAAAAGAACAGACACGCAATGACACTGGTGGATCCTTATGTGGTTTGTTTAGAGGAACAGACATGCAATCACACTAGTTGGATCCATATGTGGTTTATGGAAAACAACATACATGCAGTGACACTGGCTGTGATTCATGAAAAGAACAAACATGCAATGACACCGGTGGATCCTTATGTGGTTCATGAAAATAACAGACAGGCAATGACACTGGTGGATCCTTATGTGGTTTGTTTAGAAGAACACACATGCAATGACACTGGGTGTGGTTCATTAGAAGAACACACACGCAATGACACTGGTGGATCCTTATGTGGTTTGTTTAGAGGAACACACATGCAATGACACCGGTGGATCCACACCTAGTTTATGGAAGTAAAAGACATGCAATGACACGGGTAGATCCTTCTGTGGTTCATGAAAAGAACAGACATGGAGTGAAACTGGATGTGGTTCGTGAATAGAACAGTCATGCACTGACACTAGGTGTGGTTCATGAAAAGAACAGACATGCAATGACACTGGTGGGCCCATCCTTATGTGGTTCATGAAAAGAACAGACATGCAGTGACACTGGTGGATCCTTATGTGGTTTGTTTAGAAGAAGACACATGCAATGACACCGGCGCATCCACATGTGGTTTATGGAAGTAAAAGACATGAAATGACACTTGTAGATCCTTATGTGGTTCATGAAAAGAACAGACATGCAGTGAAAATGGGTGTGGTTCATGAATAGAACAGACATGCACTGACACTGGGTGTGGTTCATGAAAAGAACAGACATGCAATGACACTGGTGGGCCCATCCTTATCTGGTTCATGAAAAGAATAGACATGCAATGACACTGGTGGATCCTTATGTGGTTTGTTTAGAAGAACACACATGCAATGACACTGGGTGTGGTTCATGAGAAGAACACACATCCAATGACACTAGTGGATCCTTATGTGGTTTGTTTAGAGGAACAGACATGCAATGACACTGGTGGATCCACGTGTGGTTCATGACAAGAACACACATCCAATGACTCTGGTAGATCCTTATGTGGTTCATGAAAAGAACTGACATGCAGTGACACTGGGTGTGGTTCATGAAAAGAACAGACATGCACTAACACTCGGAGTGGTTCATGAAAAGAACAGACATGCAATGACACTGGTGGATCCTTATGTGGTTTATGGAAGGAACAGACATGCAATCACACCGGTGGATCCACATGTGGTTTATGAAAGTAACACACATGCAATGACACTTGGTGTGGTTCATGAAAAGAACAGACATGCAATGACACTGGTAGATCCTTATGTCGTTCGTGAGAAGAACACACACGCAGTGATCCTGGTGGATCCTTATGTGGTTTGTTTAGAGGAACAGACATACAATGACACCGGTGGATCCACATGTGGTTTATGGAAGTAAAAGACATGCAATGACACTGGTAGATCCTTCTGTGGTTCATGAAAAGAACAGACATGCAGTGAAACTGGGTGTGGTTCATGAATAGAACAAACATGCACTGACACTAGGTGTGGTTCATGAAAAGAACATGCATGCATTGACACTGGTGGGCCCATCAGTATGTGGTTTATGGAAAAGAACAAACATGCAGTGACACTGGCTGTGATTCATGAAAAGAATAGACATGCAATGACACCGGTGGATCTTTATGTGGTTCATGAAAAGAACAGACAGGCAATGACACTGGTGGATCCTTATGTGGTTTGTTTAGAAGAACACACATGCAATGATAGTGAGTGTGGTTCATGATAAGAACACACACGCAATGACAGTAGTGGATCCTTATGTGGTTTGTTTAGAGGAACAGACATGCAATGACACCGGTGGATCCACATGTGGTTTATGGAAGTAAAAGACATGCAATGACACTGGTAGATCCTTCTGTGGTTCATGAAAAGAACATACATGCAGTGAAACTAGGTGTGGTTCGTGAATAGAACAGACATGCACTAACACTGGGTGTGGTTCATGAAAAGAACAGACATGCAATGAAACTGGTGGGCCCATCCTTATGTGGTTCATGAAAAGAACAAACATGCAATGACACTGGTGGATCCTTATGTGGTTTGTTTAGAAGAACACACATGCAATTACACCGGTGGATCCACATGTGGTTTATGGAAGTAAAAGACATGCAATGACACTAGTAGATCCTTATGTGGTTCATGAATAGAACAGACATGCAGTGAAACTGGGTGTGGTTCGTGAATAGAATAGACATGCACTCACACTAGGTGTGGTTCATGAAAAGAAAAGACATGCAATGACACTGGTGGGCCCATCCTTATGTGGTTCATGAAAAGAACATACATGGAATGAAACTGGTGGATCCTTATGTGGTTTGTTTAGAAGAACACACACGCAATGACACTGGTTGTGGTTCATGAGAAGAACACACATCCAATGACACTGGTGGATCCTTATGTGGTTTGTTTAGAGGAACAGACATGCAATGACACTGGTGGATCCACGTGTGGTTCATGAGAAGAACACACATCCAATGACTCTGGTAGATCCTTATGTGGTTCATGAAAAGAACTGACATGCAGTGACACTAGGTGTGGTTCATGAAAAGAACAGACATGCACTGACACTAGGAGTGGTTCATGAAAAGAACAAACAGGCAATGACACTGGTGGATCCTTATGTGGTTTATGTAAGGAATAGACATGCAATCACATCGGTGGATCCACATGTGGTTTATGGAAGTAACACACATGCAATGACACTGGTTGTGGTTCATGAAAAGAACAAACATGTAATGACACTGGTAGATCCTTATGTGGTTAATGAGAAGAACAGACATGCAATGACACTGGTGGATCCTTATGTGGTTTGTTTAGAGGAACAGACATGCAATGACTCTAGCCGTGGTTCATGAAAAGAACAAACATGCGATGACACCGGGTGTGGTTCATGAAAAGAACAGACATGCAATGACACTGGTGGATCCTTAGGTGGTTTATGGAAGGAATAAACATGCAATCACACCGGTGGATCCACATGTGGTTTATGGAAGTAACACACATGCAATGACACTGGGTGTGGTTCATGAAAAGAATAGACATGCAATGACACTGGTAGATCCTTATGTCGTTCATGAGAAGAACACACACGCAATGACACTGGTGGATCCTTATGTGGTTTGTCTAGAGGAACACACATGCAATGACACTGGTGGATCCACACGTGGTTTATGGAAGTAAAAGACACACAATGACACTGGTAGATCCTTCTGTGGTTCATGAAAAGAACATACATGTAGTGAAACTGGGTGTGGTCATCCTTATGTGGTTCATGAAAAGAACACACACGCAATGACACTGGTGGATCCTTATGTGGTTTGTTTAGAAGAACACACATGCAATGACACCGGTGGATCCACATGTGGTTTATGGAAGTAAAAGACATGCAATGACACTGGTAGATCCTTATGTGGTTCATGAATAGAACAGACATGCACTGACACTGGGTGTGGTTCGTGAATAGAACAGACATGCACTGACACTGGGTGTGGTTCATGAAAAGAACAGACATGCAATGACACTGGTGGGCCCATCCTTATGTGGTTCATGAAAAGAACAGACATGCACTGACACTGGGGGATCCTTATGTGGTTTGTTTAGAAGAACACACATGCAATGACACCGGTGGATCCGCATGTGGTTTATGGAAGTAAAAGACATGCAATGACACTGGTTGATCCTTATGTGGTTCATGAAAAGAACAGACATGCAGTGAAACTGGGTGTGGTTCATGAATAGAACAGACATGCACTGACACTGGGTGTGGTTCATGAAAAGAACAGACATGCAATGACACTGGTGGGCCCATCCTTATGTGGTTCATGAAAAGAACAGACATGCAATGACACTGGTGGATCCTTATGTGGTTTGTTTAGAAGAACACACATGCAATGACACTGGTAGATCCTTATGTGGTTTGTTTAGAAGAACACACATGCAATGACACTGGGTGTGGTTTATGAGAAGAACACACATCCAATAAACTCTAATGGATCTATCTTGGCATAATTTGATGTATTCCACGATGTATTTCATTGTACAAGACACTTTCCATTTTTATACTACTCGGTTTTGCCCTTGGTTTTATGCGGGACTACTTAGTTTTGCCTACCCCCCCTCTCTATCGTTCGTAGAAGCCCAAAACTGTGCTCACCCTGTCTGCTACTCCCTAATTGGTTGTCACAGTTGTCACGCGGATCGTGCGCACCAACCGTTGATTCTGTGCGATCCAACGATGATCGTTGCACACCTCGTGCCCTTCATAGTACAGCGTGAGACAGCACAGACGTCTCCCTCCGCGAGACTTCTACAAGAAGGAACACGATGCCGTCCATCAAAAAAGTCGTCGAGCGGTCATGTCAAGTTTAATCAAGTCTGAAAAGCCTACTACTGCTACTACAACTCATGCATAGGGCAACGGGGTCATCGAGTGCACGGTTGTCGACGGGACGCTGCAATTTATTGCCACTTGATTTTAATCAGACATATCCCATTTATACGCAGCGCTCTCAATCTAACTTCCAACTAGGCCCTACCACTAGTAAATTCCATGAGTAAGGGCCCCCTAGAGTAGATCTAACGTTGCTAGAAATTAGTTCCGTGCCACTTGCATGCAGTGGAATTGAGGTCTACCATGAGCGTGTTTTCAATCCAGCTCTAAAGTGGAGATCGTGGCTGTTTCAAAAAAAAGGGAACCGAAAAAAGGGTGGAGATCGTGGTAGCCCCCCCCCCCCGCCCACCACACGTGTCCACTCAAGGACTACAAACGGTCCGGTGTTTATAACCCCCCCTCGACCTTCTTCTTCCATGAGCTCGTGTCATTTCCCCCCAGTCTGTCTAGTCCCAAGACCCCAATCTACACCTGCCGCACGCGCCGAATCTCCCTCGTTTGCACTACCTCCTTCCCTTGGTGCGCCATGAAGCGTACACGTGGAGAAGATCCGGAGGTGAAGCCAGTTGAAGCCGAAGCAGCAGATGGCTCGGTCGTCGCCAAGCAGACGGGGGCGTCTTCTCCGGGCACGAACGCCGCTCGTCGCCGCGCCGTCGAGGGTGCGAACTCATCCCTCCAGCCAGTAGTCATCGCCGCCGAGAAGCAGGTCGTAGCCGTCGCTGCCGAGCAGCAGTTGGTAGCCGTCGCCGCCGAGCAGCAGGTGGTAGCCATCGCCGCCGAGCAGCCGGTAGTAGCCGTCGTCGCCAAGCAGCAGGTGGCCGACAACGTCGTGGTGCCAGCGGCAAATCTGGATGGGGGGCAGGCGGCAGGCGGAGGCAATCCGGTGATCTACATCGACGACCCCATCACCATTCAAAAAATCTTCGACGCAATCGCGGAGAATGATGAGTTCGAGGAGGAGGTCCCTGATGAGGAGTCCGAGGTACTACATTGCTAGCTTCTCTAGTCGCAGCCGCAGTTTTCACTGTTCATACATAGGATTTGCTCAATCGTGTACAGATTCTTTTACTCTAGAAGTAGGGTAGTATATATATGATTCGATCGGTTGATTGATGCATCTGCCATCTAGTCACAAAACCCCAATCCGTCTAGTCACAAAACCCCAATCTGCTCATCTGCCATCTAGTTGAGTTTGCTAGTTGAGTGTTGATTTCGATACACAGCAGTCCTATAACATTACATTTCTATTCCTTACTGAGCCCAATGATTCAATTTTCCCCAAAATAGTGCAAGGGCATCTTATGGTCTCGTTTTCTTAGGGATGGTTAGTGGCCCGGAGGCAGCAATACACATAAACAATATAGGTTGTGCTGTTGGTATTTTGGTTCTCCGACTCCATTGCTGAAAAAAATGAGGCCCTAATTTTTTCTCTCATATGGAACCTAAATATATAATATTTGTATTGTTTCTGATCTATCCCTAAATATTGTTTGGTACGATTACATTTCAATTTCTTATTGTGGTCAATGATTCAAATTTGCCCCAAAGAGAGGCAGACACATTGGTGTCAAATTTTTACAGGGATGAGTGAGCGAACCTAGGGCCATGTACACGATCAATATAAGCTGTGCAATTGTTACTTGGTTCGCTTATGCCATCTCTGTAGAAACTTATGAGGCTGCAATCTTTATTCTACATTCATAGAACTATGATATTCAAATTATCTATTCCATGCATTCATAGTGTATAAGAATTACATTTTAGTTTGTCACCGAGGCCGATGATTGAAATTTGCCCCAAAAGAGTTCAAGGGAAGACACGTATGACGGTGTCGTGTTTTAGGGATGGGTTGGTGAACCTGAGGCAGCAATGCACACAAACAATATAGTTTGTGTTGTTGGTACTTTGGTTCGCCAACTCCATCTCTGAAACAAATTATGAGGCCCTTGATTTATTCTCATATGGAACTACATATATGATCCTTGAATTGTTTTTGATCTTTTAATGATTGGTATGATGCATATGTATATGAATGGTTTTGATCATAAGTATTTTTAACATGCACTTGAAGATTAATTGTTTGGTTTTTATTTAGAATTACAATATTTAGGCGTGTTTTTGTACCTGACTATGTATATCCCTGAATAATGTTTTGTACAATTACATTTCAATTTCTTATTGTGGCCAATGATTCAAATTTGCCCCAAAAGAGAGGCAGACACATCGGTGTCAGATTTTTTCAGGGACGAGTTAATGAACCTGGGGCGATGTACAAGAACAATATAGGCTGTGCAATTGTTACTTGGTTCACTCACGCCGTCCCTGAATAAACTTATGAGGCTGGAATCTTTATTCTACATTCATAGAACTATGATATTCAAATTATCTATTCCATGCATTCATAGTGTATAAGAATTACATTTTAGTTTATCACCGAGGCCGATGATTGAAATTTTCCCCAAAAGAGTTCAAGGGGAGGCACGTATGATGGTGTCGTGTTTTAGGGATGGGTTGGTGAACCTGAGGCAGCAATGCACACAAACAATATAGGTTGTGCTGTTGGTACTTTGGTTCGCCTACTCCATCTCTAAAACAAATTATGAGGCCCTAGATTTATTCTCATGTGGAACTATATATATGATCCTTGAATTGTTTCTGATCTTTTAATGATTGGTATGATGCATATGTATATTGATGGTTTTGATCATAAGTATTTTTAACATGCACCTGAGGATTAATTGTTTGGTTTTTATTTATAATTACAATATTTAGGCTTGTTTTTATACCTGACTATGTATATCCCTGAATAATGTTTTGTACGATTATATTTCAATTTCTTATTATGGCCAATGATTCAAATTTGTCCCAAAAGAGAGAAAGACACATCAGTGTCAGATTTTTTCAGGGACGAGTTAGTGAACCTGGGGCGATGTACAACATCAATACAGGCTGTGCAATTGTTACTTGGTTCACTCACGCCGTTCCTGAATAAATTTATGAGGCCGCAATCTTTATTCTACATTCATAGAACTATGATATTCAAATTATCTATTCCATGCATTCATAGTGTATAAGAATTACATTTTAGTTTGTCACCGAGGCTGATGATTGAAATTTGCCCCAAAAGAGTTCAAGGGAAGACACGTATGATGGTGTCGTGTTTTAGGAATGGGTTGGTGAACCTGAGACAGCAATGCACACAAACAATATAGGTTGTGCTGTTGGTACTTTGGTTTGCCTACTCCATCTCTAAAACAAATTATGAGGCCCTAGATTTATTCTCATGTGGAACTACATATATGATCCTTGAATTGTTTCTGATCTTTTAATGATTGGTATGATGCATATGTATATGAATAATTTTGATCATAAGTATTTTTAACATGCACCTGAGGATTAATTGTTTGGTTTTTTATTTATAATTACAATATTTAGGCTTGTTTTTGTACCTGACTATGTATATCCCTGAATAATGTTTTGTACGATTATATTTCAATTTCTTATTGTGGCCAATGATTCAAATTTGTCCCAAAAGAGAGGCAGACACATTGGTGTCAGATTTTTTGAGGGACGAGTTAGTGAACCTGGGGCGATGTACAACAACAATACAAGCTGTGCAATTGTTACTTGGTTCACTCACGCCGTCCCTGAATAAACTTATGAGGCCGCAATCTGATGCAACTATTTATCATTGTGTTGAGATGAAATGATATATGAACCGATCAAACTATTGCTGAGATGCTTTATCTTTGATATCCGCGGATATATTGTCTTACATATACATGTTGTCAATTCTTGAGTTGTAATACAACTCAATCATATGTATGAGTTCTAAGTTATGTTCTTAAAAATCAATAGGAGGATGATGATGAAGTGGACGCTAGCAAGGAATCCAGGGACAACAAGAGCCATACGTGCTGAGGCGGTTATGGTGTGGGCTAATCCGTTTCCATCGTAGGGGAGACTGTTTTGCCCATTCTGTGGCAGAGCAATCAACGTGGACCTCAACAGCATGATCCAGCACGCGGAGGGCATTGGCAGAGGCAGAAGCCATAGGCTGATTACCTTGGCGTGGCACGCAGCCTACGGCAAATTCCTCCGGAAGTATGTCAGGACTGGCCTGTATCCCATCGACTAGGCTGTCGCTGCCTCCTGCTAATAAACCCCTGCCCTGCTAGGCGTCTCCGTGTCCCGGCCTCCTGATGTAGCCCCTGCTTTTATTTTGTTCTAGTTAATTATTACCTGTGTGTGGCATGTAAGACAATATATTCGTGGTGTCTCTGGTGAATCTTATATATTAATCTACTCCTTTATGTGGAGTGCCTTAAAGTTTCTAGTGTTAAATTATATTTACTGATCATGCTCATGCACACTACAAAATATTTCTAGTGCTCGATTATATTATAATTGTCAATAAATACATCAACAAGTTAAATTGGTTCAAATTTTGTATTGAAGTAACTAAATGTATCACACACATAATAAACTAGAAACTAAAATCTAGTTCAAACACATAGTGTATCACCACCACTTGTTGTCGTCCTTGACTTGCTTCTCCTTCAGCCGCTTGATGTCGCCACCGTCTCAAGATCCCTGCTCGTCCTGAAACCGCTTTCTGTCCTCCTCGCGCTTCTTCTCCTGGGCTAGCTTGCAACCAGGGCATAGCTCTCTCGCAAAAAACCCCGCCTTAACCATCCCATCTTTCATGGTAATGAGCTTACTGTACAACTCGTACGCCATGTAGGCGTCTCTGGCTGCATACTCGAGGCACGCTTGGCTCATCGGCTTCCACTCCCAGTAGTCATGATCGAGTCGCTTCAATTTCTTCAGTTTTTCATAGGATTTATCGATGATTTCCGCTGCCAGATCACCCATGCCATCCTTCGCTGGGTATGATTTGATCTTGTACAGATTTTGGATGTCGATGTGGTGCCCCTCTAGGATTTTTATCAACGCACGAGAAAGCATAATTGTGTCATTTGTGATATCCATGCTAGTGAAAGTTATCCCTTTCCTACACAAGAACTCGACCAGAGCCGGACAACACATCTCAGTTGGTTTACTCCTGCACTTAGATGGTTCTAGGGATGTAAGGGAACAAGGGATGCAGAAGTGGTGATCTCAAATTTAAATTTCACATACCCGCAGAAGTGGTAAACGAGGACCTCCTCATGTATGGCGATTTGCACGACAGCTATCTCTTGTGGAGGATTTTTTCGCTTATTTGCACGGGTGTACTCCAAGTCTAGCCCCCACAAACTTGTGCTTCTCTTTCTCAAGCAATTGCTTAAACCTGGCGAGATTTGTCTCCACAGTCGCTTCATCATTTGTGTACACCACTGTCAAAGTCGTGGTGCCATGGGCAGGGACCAAGTGGGTCTCTGTTGTGCGTTTCTCGTCGTCCATGCCTGCAAGGAAATGGGTGAAAGGAACTGCCTGCAAGGAACTGCCTTCGAGAGGAAGACGAAGATGAACCGACGGTTCCAGAACAGAGGAAAAGAAGCGCCCAGGAAAAATTGCAGAGGAATGACTGAGGAAGAGGAATGACTACAGAAGAAACGTGGTAACTGCAACTTTCGGTTCGAGAACTCACCGTGGTTACGTGGAGATCGTGGCAGTGCCGCCGAATCAACAAGTGGGGCCAATTCCTGCAAGAATATGAAATTAGCTGTGCATTTTTCTATGCGATAAATTGAGAGAAGTCATTTATATTTTGTCTTTCATAATTAAACATAATGAAGTTGGTACAACCCAAGAGATTTGAACAAACGAGATTTGCTAGTTTAACATACAACAACACTTACAGGCCCAACATGGCAGAACTTGGAGAGCGCTACCACAGAGACCTCGGCAGAGGTGGCAGAATTGGTGCGGGTGCAACCACGGCGACCGCGAGCTCGAATTCTAGAGGAGGAAAATAGAACCGAGCATGGTCGACAAGGTGATAGATCTCACCGGGAACCAATTCTCGTCCCCGACCGTGCCATGGGCGCGTCCACGGTGAGGGCGAGCTCCGACTCGGGATGGGGAGGAGAGCGGGGCCGAGCAGCTTCATCACTTCCCAGCTCTGCGCCATGGCCATGACCACAGATTGCCGCTCCAGGGAAGAAGACGAGTAATGGAGCCGCCAATGCTGCAAGCCTACAGGGAGGAGAGCTGGGCCGAGCAGGTTCATCCACGTCCCAGCTCCGTGCCATGGCTGCGACGCCCCACAGATTGCCGCTCCAGGGAAGAAGAAGACGCGTAATGGATGCATGCGCCAACGCTTCAAGCTTAATTGACACCTAAGCGACGGGAGCGACAGGAACGACATAACGGCGAGACCTGACAGGGGGCCCAACTTGACGGCCGTTAGCCTGATTTTTTGTATTAAAACATAAAGTTGAATTCGTGCCGAAAAAGACCCTCTGAGTATTTGGCACGCCAACTATAGTCATCGCGGATGATATCAGGGAACTCGGGTACCGCGTTGCCTGGACACCCCAACTTTCGGGCCGCAAAATGATATTCTCGCAACAGATGTCCCAAGAATTGGTACTAGGTGCTACTTGCTCTATTTCTGGTGCAGTTTTGGTGATGTTTGTCCGCTGTTTCAAGGAACTAATCGATCTAGCGGAACTTTTTTTATGTAATTCTTTTTACTTTTATGGTTGTGTGCATCCGTAATGCCAATAGAGTATTGCGTTATTGCAGATGCTGAATATAATTAATATCTTCTAATATTAATATATGCTCCTTTCTAAAAAAAATCCATCATGAAACCGATCGGCAAGCGCACACCTGTCTAATAGTTTACTGGTCCTCAGAAAAAAACCTAACCATCTTCTTATCCAAAACAAATACTCCCAAATTTGATAGTCTCCTCCCGTAAATCTGCCGCCCATGGCACACCGGCGCACGCAGACCACATCAATCGCCAGCAGCAAGCAGACCTGATGGGGTCTAGTGATGTTGTTTTTCTGCCACGCCTTGCGGAAGTGTTGATCATGTCGACTGCCGCGTCCGCATCATCATCGAGCTCCCCAAGTATACCTGGTTATATTCAAATCTAGATGTATGCTAGTATTAGTACACCAATTTCCTTAAATCACGTATGTATACAATTGTCAAACTTAGTAGCTTAAAGTACTTTCCTAACCGATCAGCACCGATTTACCCTTCAAGCCTTGTGCAAGTCATAGTATAAAAAAAAGAGTTAACTACAGTCTATTTTTTAAAATTTGAGAGTAAAATTTATATCGATGAGGGATAGTTAGGATCGTTAAGGCCCTAAATCTGTGATATGTTTGCTATTTACTAGGCAAGGTTAATCATGAAGAACATTTAAGAAACAAAAAGACTAATAGATTGCCTACATTTTTTTCGCGGCCTCGGTACATCGCCCCCATATCCAAATCCTGGCTCTGCCACTAGCCGTCACCCTCTACAAAGGTGAGGGTAAGGGTGGATGCACGTCCTCCTCCCATGTCAACCCGAACTCAACGGTGCGTGGTGCTCTGCGTCCCAAGTGCCGGGAACAAGTAGACCCAGAGGATAGCCAACATCGAGTTGTTGTTGCGCAGGAGGAGCACGTGCTTCCACCTTACCTCCCTCCCTCGGAGGCACACCACCTTGCAAACATCGATGGTTGTTCGTGTTGAATCTGTCCATCATGCTGGTCCGGTGTATCACAAGAAAGTGGTATCCGCTAAGCGTGGTGTGCTGAAGGCGTAGCCAGTGACCTTGCCTTCACCGATGATAGACATGTCGGCGAGTGACATGAATATTTGATAGACTAATTTTTCGTGTTGAGTACCATGATTCCACCTTCTATTTATAGATTAGTTAGCTAGATACATCGAATCAATTGCATTTACATCAAGATCTGATCATATCTCTACAAATTGGATCTGTATAAGACGAATTAATTAGTTAAATATCTACTGCTATAAATGCATAAGATACACAACCGATTATTTCAAATTTCCAGCTAAAATGGTCTCGGGAACATTGGGTTGCTCGCACAAGGTTGAACCCGGCCTAATCAGTGCAATTTAGGCTGCTTGGTTCCTAGCTAGGGAAGTTGGTCTAGCACAACGTAAAACCCGCAACCACTTTGCAAACAAGCCCATCCGGAACGATCGAATTGACCATTTCCTCAGACCGAGGATCAACGTGTGCAAGGTGGATGAACACGGAGGCAAAGTTTGTGCGAGCATAGAGATTGCGCGAACTCGTGCATGGTAGGAAAAATATAAGGTGGGAGAAATTTGGTCAACTTGCAAAGAAACCCTTACCCTACTTACCCCTCCTAATCTCACAATGAAAAACCCTAGCCAATATCGCTACTCTCATTCGAGATATCCTTTGCTAGAAGCTACCACGGAGACAAGCAGTTAAGCAGGGCATCTTCTCCAGTCATCTTTAATCGCTAGCGACAAATCTTCTTCTTCCTCTTCTCCGAGTTGTCCTCTACATCCCCCTTGTTTGTAACGACTAACAATAAACTCTTGATCTAGTAGTTTAGATGAGCATTTAGCATATTTAATAGGATCTTATGATAGTATGGTAGCTTGTGCATAACTTCATTGATGATGTTCTATGAAGACGTTGTAGAATCGATGCTAGCTTCTGCATATCTTCTTTGATGATGTTCTAGCAGGATGTGGTAGAATCGAAGTTAGCTTCACTACGAGGATGGACTTTCTCGGGGCCAAACAAAGCTGACACATAGTATATCTCACCAGGCTAGATCTCATACCGGAAGTTATTTACTTTCTGGTAGGTGGCAGGATGAATCGATGGTTATTAACGACACGTTAGCCATTGTCATGCCGTTTACGGTGGCTTCCGCGTCTTGCTGACTGGTATGGTCCACCCCTAACGAGGCTAGCCTTTATATCTCGTTCTCCCGCAACAACACTCTCTAGTCTCTACAACGGGAGAGCAGAAAGAAAAAACTAGTAATTCCAGACGCCTATCATACAACGGGAGAGCAGCCATCGTTAGGTCAACTCCAATGGCCCCCACATTTCAGATATCGGTTTCGTCTGAATCGATCCGTTTGCGGGGTGGAGGACAGTCGGTCCGGGCTAAGCCCGGTTGCGGTGGCCTGTGCCCCCAACGGCCAGCCACCCCGCAAAAAAAGTGTAGAAAAAAAAGACAAGGATGAAAACAATTAAACATATTACATTAATAGGTCCCCCCTCACAAATTATACAGAAAAAAGAAAAAGGCCCAATATTATTTGGTGCCTTGGCGTGGAAGGGAGGCGAGGAGGCGGGCGCTGCTACTGGCCGGCCGGCGCCTGGTCCTGCGGCTATGCGCCGCCTATTCCTCGTCGTCGGCGGCGAGGTCGATGAAGACCTGGGGCGGGGGCCACGCGCCGCCTGGGCTGGAGAGGGAGGCAAAGGCTGTGTCGGGAGCACGGGGGCATCTGGACCTACGAGGCCACCCAAGACTCGTGCAGGGCCTGGGCGGTGCCGTCCCACTGTCGCTCCTCCTCCAGCTGGGACGCGAAGATGGCCGCCTGGAGCTTCTCCTCCGCCGTCAGCGGCCGGGGCTGTGGCTCCGTGTCCTCCTGCTTGACGGCCACCAGTCGAGGCTGCGGCTCGTGGTCCTCCCCAAGGTAACACCTCGGATGCAACGGTGTCAGCGGCCCGATAGCGCGACCAGTCTGGGATGTCGGGCTGCAGAGGCAGGAAGTGGAGGCAACCGTCAACGGAGGAGCCGTCCTCGTCCTCCATGCCAGAGTCTGCGTTGGACCCCTCCCAGTAGTCCTCGTCGTCGTAGAGGTGCTCGAGGTGGGCCTCGATGGCCTCGCGCCGTGCCGCGTGCTCCGCCTCGAACCGCAAGTCCAGACCAGGGAGTCGATGGCGTAGGCCGGATCCCGCCGCAGATCTGGCGGGAGGAAGGCCCGGCGCCAGCAGATCTCGCGGCGGCGCGCAGGGCCCAAGGCAGGGATGGCCAGCACGGGCACACGAGCGCCGTTGAGATGCCACCTCGTCGGCAAGTGGACATCCGGCCAAGGGCAGTGTATGCCTGCCTCGCCGAGCGTGTGTGCGGCCTCGATGGTTACGTTCACGCGCCACTCGGAGCGTGGGCGTGGCGGCGGGCCGCGGAAGAAGGAGGAGGAGCTGCGCCGGGGCGGTGACCTTGAGACGGAATGGCGGCCACGGCCCCCGCCAGAGGAGGAGCCGGTCTCGTGGTCGTTCCGGGTCCACTGGAACCAGCCCTTCCAGTTGTCCTTGGTCATCGCGGCCGACGAGGGCCAGCGAGGGGGGAGCTGTCGGCGGGGAGGGAGCGGCTAGGGCTAGGGTTTGGGGTTTTCCCAAAGTGGGGACTGGAAGTGGAGGAGTGGAGCGGTGTGGACTGGAAGGATGTGGATGGAGACGACGGTCCCATTAAAAAGGACGCGACCGGCCTTTCTAGGACACCGCCGGGTGGAACCCGGGGAACCCTTTGCTGGACACGGGAGGACGAGGTCAGCGTCCGCGCCCCCCGCAAACCAGCCTCAGGTTTCGGCCCGGTTTGCGCCGAATCGGACCGTGTCGTGCTGTCCGGTCCGTTTGAGGGTGTGCGTTGGGCCTTGGCCTCGGTCCGGGAGGACGCGATCAGACACGAGGAGTCCGTATACGGGGCCGTTGGAATTGGCGTGATTTTGCCAGGACTAGACCGTCTTTATCTTTGCAGACGGACTACACTTCCTCGTTATTCTCGTTCTTCCACGTATGCCAAATATCTGACAAGCGGTGCGTTGCAGATAGCTGATTAGACGCTGTTGTACATGCCTTTACAAGTATAGGAGGTGCTGCCCATCATCAGGGCCGTACCTGAGAATTTCGTGGCCCCGTGCAAAATATAAAAAATAGGTCCAAAAAATAAAAAAAACTCTAATCTATGTTGTTCTTCTAAAGAGAATCGAAGTTGTTATTTGTAAAAGTAAATCTTAACCAAGTCACATAAGTCAAATTATCTTGGTACAAAAATTTTAATTGATGCTCTGCTCATAAAAAATATATACTAAAGTGATATGGTGTGTTTGTACAATGCAAATAAGATAGAATATTTTTTATTGTGAAGACGCACTTTTGTCCAAATGGAACAGTCACCTCAACAGAACAACACAAATTAAACTAAAACGTTCTATCTTAGGAAGACATGGTAATTTTTTTGTCCGGGGGGTTCTTCTTTTGTAAAATATGGTACATAGGATTCCGTTTGAAGAAAATTGACAGGATAAGAATTAATTTCATAGGGGATTGGTCAGGAATTTAATGACATGACGAATTTTCAATGTAAGTGGAGAATTGGAATCGACTCATGCATAGGGAGCTGGTACGTGGTGAAGACTACTTGTGGTTGGCACGTGAGTAAGAAGTGAAACATTGCAAATGCAGGACTAGTCTCATTACTAGTCTCATGATTGCCGCTCGTAATTCGTAAACCACATCAATCGCCAGCAGCAAGCACACCAGATGGAGTCTAGTGATGCTGTTCTCCTACCGCGCCTTGCTGAAGTGTTGATCATGCCGACTGCCGCGCGGCCGCATCGTCATCGAGCTCCCCAACCATACCTGGTCATATTCAAATCTAGATGTATCCTAGTATTAGTACACCAATTTCTTTAGATCACCCATGTATGCAATTATCAAACTTAGTACTCTTTCCGGTCTGACGTGAATTTAGCAAAATTCGCATATATCTAGACATGTTTTAGTATATAGATACATGCAAATCTAGATAAAGGCAAATCACTTATTTTGGAACAGAGGGAGTAGCTTAAAGTAATTTCCGAACCGATCAGCACTGATTTACCGTTCAAGCCTTGTACAAGTTGTAGTATAAAATCCACAAAAAAAGTTAACTACCGTCTATTTTTAAAATTTTGACAGTAAATTTTATATCCATGAGGGATAGTTTGGCTCGTTAAGGCCCTAAATTTATGATATGTTTGCTATTTAGTTGGCAAGGTTAATCATGAAGAACATATAAGAAACAAAAAGACTAATAGATTGCCCAAAATGTTTTTGCAGCTTCAGTACATCGCCTCCAATATCTAAATCCTGGCTCTGCCACTAGTCGTCGCCCTCTACAAAGGTGGGGGGTAAGGGTGGACACACGTGCTTTTCCTACGCCAACCCAAACTCAACGGTTTGTGGTGCTCTGCGTCCCAAGCACTGGGAGCGAGGAGACGCAGAGGATAGCCAACATCGAGTTCTTGTTGCGCAGGAGGAGCCCGTGCTTCCACCCTTACCTCCCTCCCTCAGAGGCACACCACCTTTCCAAACGACGATGGTTGTTGGTGTTGAATCCGTCCATCATGTTGGCTGGTGTATCACAAGAAAGTGGTATCCTCTAAGCGTGGTGATGTTGAAGGCGTGGCCGGCGACCTTGCCTTCACCGATGATAGACATGTCGGCGAATGACATGAATAATTGGTAGACTAATTTGTCGTGTTGAGCACCATAGCTCCACCTTCTATTTATAGATTAGTTAGCTAGATATATCGAATCAATTGCATTTACATCAAGATCTGATCATATCTCTACAAATTGGATAGGTATAAGACGAATTAATAAGTTAAATATCTACTGCTATAAATGCATAAGATACACAACCGGTTATTTCAAACATCCAACTAAAATGTTCTGGGGAACATTTGGTTGCTCACACAAGGTTGAACCCGGCCTGATCAGTGCAATTTAGGTTACTTGGTTCCCAGTGTGGGAAGTTGGTCTAGCCCAATGCAAAATCCGGAACCACTTTGCAAACAAGCCCATTGGGAATGATCGAATTGGACTTTTCCTCAGACCGAGGCTCAACGCGTGCAAGGTGGATGAACACAGAGGCGAAGTTTGTGCAAGCATGGAAATGGCGCGAACTAGTGCGCGACAGGAAAAATAAGGTGGGAGAAATTTGGTCACCTTGCACAGAAACCCTCACCCTACTTACCCTTCCTAATCTCAATGTAAAAAAACCTCGCAAATATCCCCACTCCCATTCGAGATCTCCTTTGCTAGAAGCTACTTCTAATAAGTTAAGCAAGGCATCTTCTCCGGTCAGCTTCAATCGCTAGCAACAAGCCTTCTTCTTCCAATTCTCTGACATGTCATCTGTGTCCCCCTTGTTTGATGGGTGTAATGACTAACAAAAAACTCTTGATCTAGTAGCTTAGATGAGCAGCTGGCATATTTAACAGTATCTAATGATAGTATATCTGAACCATCTCATTAGAACATTATCACCGTGCTAGATCTCATATCTGCAGAAATTTACATTGTGGTACGTGGCAGGATGACCCGTGCTTATTAATGAAACATTAGGTATTGTCATGCCGTTTCAGTGTCTTCTGTGTCTCACTAACTAGTGTGGTCCATCCCTAATGAGTCTGGCCTTTATATATCGTTCTCCCGCAATGGCACTCTCTAGTCTCTACTATTTTGTAATAGCCCGTCCTCTCCGGATTGGTGATTGTCACCCTGGCAACTTTCTAGGATCTCTAGATTGGCCCCATAGACCAATATTAGCCTTTCTGCACACTTTGTCCTCATTCGTGCGCGCCCGAGAACAACTTTCTGATCGGTCACCCATCCCTGGAAAAGCATGATTAACCTGGAGTTCTTTTGAAGATAAGCCATAGAAAAGAAGTTGCAACTTGTTAGTACGAGTATCATATCAATCCTATGAAGCCATGTGCTAGTATCTCACATACGCCCACTCTTAGAAGATCGATGCCCTCGTCGATCAGCCACAAGCTAGGAATGTCCTCTCTTGGCATACGGCTGTACGTTCAGTGCCGACACATGTGTCATGTTGTGTCCACTCTGGACCACACTTTCCATGCTCCACAAGTTCACGCCACTGACCTGCACACGCCCATGTAACCGCGAGGATCGACTATGATACCACCTATAACACCCCGGCCTCTTCGGACCGGTGGTTGTCACCCCTGGAAGCTTACTAGGATCTCTAGACTAGCCCCCATAGATTAACACTAGTGTTTTCGGTGGACTTTGTTCTCACTCATGTGCTTCCGGAAATAACATCTCAGTCGGTCACCCATCCTCAAGTTGCTACAGGACAAGCCCGCTTAACCTGGAGTTTCTTTAAAGATGGGTTCTAGAAAATAAGGTGCAACTTGTAGTATGAGTATCCTATCTATCAAGCCATGTGTTAGGATCTCACATACTCTCATTCGCACTCCACAAATCTCCCTTGGGGAATCTTTAACGGTGGGATGTGGTGACGTCAGTAAAACCAAGTCGATGGCGCTACAGCAATGCCTGATTTTTGTGTACGGCAGCGACACCAAAGTATGTTTCTTTTATCTAATTTGGAGTTTTTAGTTCTTTGTAGTTTTGATCGATCTATCAAGTGATCTAAGAAATAATTTGTGAATATTTATCGGTACCATTTGTGAGTGATTGGGGAGTACATCGCATATGATTTTTAACCAACAAATATGTATGCGAATTTCAGATAACCATTACATAAGGTCCATTTTACATTGATAGATACTATAGTAAACATTATATATAAATAAAATTAATCTTAATCTACTCCTCGTTGTCAGAGGAGATGTAGATGATCTCCTCCTAGCAGGTGGAGCCAGAGGCCTTGGCTTCGGTGACACCCGGTGTGGATCGGCGGCCTTCGCCGCGTGCCCTGTGTCTTCCCCGCGCTTCGTTGTGACGGATTCCTCCACTAAAATATGCTCCTAGAGCATATCATCCTCGTCGGCCTCACGGTCAACCCCCTCCCACGGCTCTGGCACGTGATGCTCCGTTGTCATCGTGTCCTTGTCACCAGCCAGAGTACCAGATGGAGGAGTCGGCGTAGAGGGAGGGAGTGCTCGTCCTCCCGCACCGGAGGTGCCTTCTTAACATGGATACGTTGTGCCAGCGAGCACTGCCACGCGCAAGCGAGGGGAGTGATCTTTATACTGCGAGCCATGTCGCTCATAGCTTTATAGCGCTCGATGATGCGACCGACAAAGCTGCATCATCACCAACAACGGGGCACACAAGAGAGAAGGAGATCAGCTTGCCTATAGCTACATGAGTCGAACGGAAATCCGGGAGACAACTTGGCAAGAATTACACACATTGACAAATGTACCACGTCTATTTGAGAAGGTGCGATGAAATCGAAATGCTACAGACATTGTAACCGTAGAAAAATAATCATGTACGTTCAATTTTAATTAAGTGTTGTACGACGTGTGATTACAAGGCTGACTGTACAATATTGTTCGTCACAAAGGAGATAACATTGTCGCGGTGTTGGAATCTTCTCCTCCTAACATGATGTTCAGAACATGCTTTGTTGGATCCATACTTGCATCGTGGAACGTTTTATTACAACGTTTAACCACAGTGTTGCTGTCAGATGAGGCTTATGAGTTTAGGTGAAATTACATGACTGTAAAATTCAGTGTAGATTCCATTTATAGAGCATTAGTCTATCCTGAGGTGTCATTCGATATCAACAACAAAATCTAGAAGATGAAGATACCACTAAGGATGAAAATATCAGCATAGTATCTGTGTCGAGTGGTGATTCTTACAAAAGATAACCTTGTTAAAATAAATTAGCATAGAAGTAAGCATTATGTATTTTTTCCCACACGATGAGCCAATTAAACATTTATTCTTCCAATAAAAACTTGCTCATTTTATATGGGCAGTCATCCAAGTAGGTTCTGGTTCATATCCATCTTGTAGTGTTGTCAACATATTTGGCAACAAATTACATGGGATAGATTACAAGTACAAAATACTTATTAGGATGAGAGAGTTTTCCTTTATTTGATCGCTATGTCTATGTAGAAATGGCAAGGTTTTTAATGACAAAGTATCTTCTCATATGTTGTTATGCAACTTATCTATCTATGCACTACTACGCTTGGTCATCTTTACATTGTGTGGAGTTTCACAACCTATTTACATAGATATGTACATGCTTGGAGGATACTATGCGAGATTTTTTTCGACATGGATGGCAGCGTGATCTGAGGATCAGTCCTCCATCTCCTTAGACGTTATACAGTTTTTTGATGATTTCATGTATTTCGCCTGTAACACCCCAAGCCAACAAGCACTTGAGATGTTATTAAGTACAATACACGTATAAAATTAACTACCAACCTTTAAAAAAATTCGGCAGAGTCTCCTTTGTTTATAAGGACATCCACAACATGCAGAGTATAGGAATATCAGAAAGCAAGAACACATCACCGGATAGTACAAGTTCATCACCCAAATAATATCCCGAATCTCTGAACTACTAGGGAAAAAGAATTCATCAACCACATGCAAGAAGATAACCAGAACTGTTTTAGGGTACTGGTCAACGGACTCCAAAACTCAACAAGACAAGGTAATTTTATTATTTAGAAAGGAATAATTCCAAGGTAAATGTGAGGTTGTGATGTGAAGTAGATGGTGGCTCTACTCCCATATGTCCCATGCACGACGTCCTCAAGGTTTATCTAAAAACATAAAAGCAACAAGGATGAGTATAAAGACTCAACAAGTTCACAAACAAAGTAAAATTTTACATACATCAAAGCACGATGACGATATTAGACATCATTCACCCATTAGAACATTATATTATGTTCTACATGCCTATATGCTCATCTCATCTCATCGCGAATACCGGTATCGCTCGAGTGGACACCCGTCGGCATCCACTCGCTCCAACTCGTGGAGGGTGCCTCCAAAGTGGGTCGCAACCCATCAATGAAAGTCGCATTGTGCCCACCGAAGTAGGTTACATTATCATCATTGTCATCGTGGGTATGAAAATATGCATAATATGAAATGCCAGCATCATCGTTATCATTAACATAATGAACATAACATAAGCATTAAATAAATTGAGTGAAGAGAGATATGCAAAATACGCTATCCGTCATGAACTTGCCTCAACCGCGGGGAACAAACTGTGAGTTGTTGGGTTCCAGACCAGAAGTACCGACACCTGTTATCCAAATATATAACGCTTAGTATACAACAAGACCTCGTATCATATTCACAAATCAACATCGTTCCTATGCGCGAGCCCCAGAACCAACATATTCTTAGCCCTCACAATAAAAGTGACTTCACAACATATAATTAAAACTCAACCATACAGATGTTTTATAAAACATAACTTAGTATTATTCACACATCTACTATTGAGAAAATCTAGGCATTAAAGCCTAAAATAACTTGAGCTTAAGCATCAATGCAATTTCTGTCCAATATAGGACAGATGGCTTAATCCTTTTCAAATGGATTAATTTTCTACAAGCAATTTTGAGAACCAGATGTGTTATAACACCAAGAAAACCTTCTCCACTATTTTCATGTGCATTCAAGTATTATATTCGACTGTTAAACAGTATAAAGTTGCAAATAAGATCACTGCGTGTAAGAAATATACATTCTGGACAGATCAGACAACTGGTCGCTGCTTGCAATTCGTCCCACAAAATTGTACCAATAAATACTCTATGGAAATCCTGGAACAATCTCTACAACTTTCATTCAGGCTGTACCTTGAATTTTCCGATATAACAAAACATATTTTAAGTCAAAGATCAGACGTCCACCACCAGTACTAGCTATAGCGGTACCCACTAACCAAAATCAGAATAGCAGAATAGAGGACACACTCACGATGAAGCGAGATTTCTAGGATCTAAAAAGGATCGGGAAAAGAAAAGACAGCTAGCAAATTCAATGTCTTGGTTCGGTGGTCCAAGAAAACTGATACTAGACGTACTGCTCTAATCTGAATAGGGAAAGGAAATAAATCAAACCACGTCAACACAGTCCGGGTAATTATATCTTGCATACTAATCCTACGAATCTACCAGCTGTTAGGTACAATCGCTGACGGGAAGAAGTAAAACAACAAGGGATGAACATCGGCAACGCACCGTGGAAATCGACCGACCGACGTCCAGCGGCGGGGGCCAACGTCCAGCAGCAGTAGCGACCCGGCGGCACCGAGACTTCGATCTAGAGGTCAGAGGGTAGGGTTGACGTATGAGGAGATCACGACTGGCAGATGCAGTTCCTGGAACCCTTCTAAGGGACAGCGTGGTAGGCACGGACCTCGAGTCCGATAGGGCCTTATTAAGCCCAGCCCGTTTTCTTTTTCTTTCTTCTAGTGCTCAGGAAACAAAACGACATTAGCTTGTGTTATTCTAAAAGACGCCACGTTGAGCAGCTGGTTGCAGCTACATGATTTTTTAAATGGTAGGTCAAAAGTTCAAGTGCTACCGCACTCTACTTTCAAATATTTTGTTTTATTTTTCCCTCAAACCCACAAACAATCACTAGCACGGTTAAAAATATTTAATTTAATATTTTTTAAAATATCTAATAAACACAAAACATTAGTATCAAAATTTGTGATATGACATCTTCTGTTTTCTTTTTTGTTCACATCTAAACTATTGTAGCCTCTATGAATCTGAGTTATGCAGATACACGGTGTAATACTTTAACTTTTAAGTAATAAAGCATCCGTTTTAAAAAATAAAGGCTGGAGATTTTGTTCCGGAAAATTGTGTGGGAAAACTTACACTAACAAACTATTTTTCTAACTCGTGTGCAATGTCGGTGGGACTGGGCTACAGGAAGTAAATGGGCATTTTGACCCGTATGGGATTGTTCCCACCGTACAAGGGACACCGAGGAAATATCTAGTGCTCCCACCCCCTTAGGTGCTACCATGCTCCTAGTTTTCAAAATTCAAATTTTATGTTTCAAAAAATTTCGTAAAAAATCTGTGGATGTTCACTTGTTCCATGTCTACAATCCCTAATATTTGCATAACCAAATTCATGACACACACAGAGATACAAAAAGAACAAATCCAACATGAATAATGGCACAAAAAGACAAAAACACAAAATGCCAACAGAATGACACTATTCACATAGCATTTTGTCTTTTTTTTTCTCTGTGTGTGTCATGAATTTGGTTATGCAAATATTAGAGATTGTAAACACGGTTCTTGTGAACATCCATAATTTTTTTTCAAAATTTTTTGAAACATAAAAATTTGAAATTGGAAAGTGGGAGCATGGTAGCACCTAAGGGGGTGGGAGCACTAGATATGTTCTCAAGGGACACCCCTCCATGTGGCTTGGTGTAATAGTGCTTTCACCGGCATTCTCCTTACACATCGCAACTTGAGTGGCTAACTAGAGCAAAACCCAAAGCGTTCGAGCCAGGAACGACCTTATCTGTGAATCCTTGACCCCCTGCTATAGTACCAGGATCGATCTCGAGAGGCGCCAGGCCAAACCGATGCCTCTCTCGCCCAGTGGCGGACCTAGGATTTTGCCAATGGGTATACCGCACTAAAAATTTGATGCCTATGTCGATAAATTATATTTACCTATCCAATAAATAATTGTAAAATTTGCATTGTAATACTAGAAGCAATAAATATTGTGTAATTGAAATATAAAGTTGAAAAGTTGCATACCATACAATGTTTCTAAAAATACGGAGAAATATTTGAAGCAGCAACAACCTTTTTGCTTCATGTTTCTATAAGAGGATGCAATATCTCCGGTTTCACCGCCTCTCTTCATAACTGGGTCGTTTAAAAGAATATATAAGTCCGACGACTGGCAATATGTAGCAAAACTATGTAAATCGTAGTTCAGTCTGAAGATACAAATCTATAAAAAATAAATACAATCAATCATAAAATATATATACACAATTCATTTGTATTTAACTATCCATCCCTAATGATAGTATTTGATTTTAGAATTAAAATACTCCCTCCAATCCAAATTAGTAGACTTGGTTTTGTCTAGATTTGAATGTATTTAGCACTAAAATAAATCTAGATATATTTAAATCTAGACAAATCTGAGTCAACTAATTTGGATCGGAGAAAGTAGAAAAAGACTACTTGGATCATTAAATTTCGCCACCGTGCGGTGAGTACACGGCGTGGCAGCGTCGATCATCGGCGTACTAGATCACCCAGGACGCGTAGAATTGCGGTCGCGATCAAGGCGACGGCGGCTCTAGCTGAATACAGAGTACGCCTCGCTGTCAAGGCCTTTGGATCGGTTGTTATTCCGCTAGGTTACGTACGTGGACTGGATGTCTAGACTACAGATCAAATTCAAAGCAATTTTGCACCGATCGGACTCTTTTTCTCCCTACTATGCAATACCACTACGTAGAACGGAACGACCGCAGGGTATGCCGCGGCATACCGGGCATATCTTGTAGGTCCGCCACTGCTCTCGCCGGTGTTTTCGATGAGATATGGAGGAGTGAGGTGCCAATGGTGGTAGTTTATGTAGGTTTAGTGGTACTATGCCAGTAGCGGGTTGTTTGTCCGGTAGTGGAGGCCGATCTCGGCTTCATGTTGGCTTGACCTGGAGCTTAGGATTAGGGTTTCCCCATCGTTTTCCTCTACTTCATCTATTGGAGCTGGGAGAGGCGAGGAGAGGCACCATCTCTTTCAATAAACTCAAGGCATGCACCTCCTTTTCGATCGGTGCTGCTCTATTGTTGTTGCTTCTTCTCTTGGCCGACCTTGGTGGTGAAGGAGAGGAGAGGAATGGCGGTGTGGCTGGCGGATCTGGGAGGCGGCGAGGGTGTTGCTCCCTGTCGGCGAACTAGAGCATCGTCGAGCGGTTGTCTTCTCAGGGCTTCACCGAGCTCCTGAGGTGGGAGTCAGTGATGCTCCGATCTAGGCAAGGCCCTCCACGAAAAAGCATTGACGTCGTCCTTTTGGTGGCCTATGTCTTGCCCTTTCTCTCTTTGTCGGTCGTCGTGGCGAGGAAGAGCGATGGGATATCCCTTCTGCTGCTGGTCGTGGGAAACGACTTGTTTGGTGGTGATGGGGGCTTCTAGAGCTTGCCCCTCTATAGCAGCTCCCAAGCGACGGGGAAGGTGCACTAGCACTATTAGTGGCCACAAGGGTGGCCAAGCTGCGCTCGATCTACGTGTCCGAAGCTTGTTCTTCCTCCTTAGGGGGAGGATCATCTTCAATCTCCTCATAGCGTGCTCCGTTGCTGCCTCTCTAAGTGGTTTCGTGCCTAGCAGAGGCAATGGTGTCCATGGCTTGAGGTCGCTAGCGTTAGGCAGAGGAGGTTCCCTAGGCCTTGATTGCTTTATTGTTTCTAGCTCTAGTGTCCTTATTGCAAAAGTGGAGTCCTTATCCTTAAATTATTGGTTTTTTGGGTACTACTTGTACAGGGCCTCCTTGTAAATGTTCTCCCTCCTAGTTAATAAAGCTCCTTGTCCCTTCGTGGCCTTTATTGTGCCAAAACGAGTGGCTAACTAGAAGGGTTTATTACGATTGTGTCCCTACCTCACTTGGAAATTGTGACTGTGCCTCTAGGAATTGCCCAACTAGAGAAATGCCACAAGCCGACGCAGGCTCGTTATGTCTGTGCCCTGGTTCCGATTGACACCGGCGGCCATTGGCCCTATTGAACTTGTCATCTGGTTAACTCGGTTACTTGCATGTGGGTCCCATCACGCCCAACCGTTGTTCTGACAATAGTTCTGATGAGCGGGCCCTGCCACCTGAGCTGTCGACAGTCGCATCCCAGGTTTGAGGATGTGTGCTAACATTATTGCGTAATTTCTCATGTTTTGTTGTGCCACTGCACCGCTCCGCGCCAATGCTCTAGTCCCTCCCGCTGCCACACCGTTCCGCTGTGCACTGCCTAGTACCTACAAAGCCATCCCCTTTGGCCTATGTTCATCACCCTCGCCATTGTCCCCTCTCTACCCTCTCTCCTTCCCGTTGCGACCTGTACTGGCATGGTCAGGAGGCTAGAAGCAAAAAAGCGTGAGCCCACCATTGGCTGCACGCCTATGACGATCGATGTGAAGCGGATCCGACATGGAGATGGATCCTGCACGGGAGGAGAGCACAAAAATGGATCCTACAATGCTGGAGAGAACAGGCCAGAGCAACATGAGGGAAGAGGATGCGGGGAACAAAGTTCTGCAGCTTTGGAGCCTAGCGAATCTGTCATCTGTCATTCCTGAAGGGTAAGAACTGTAATTCCGTCTCTGCCTTTTTCAATTAG
Organism: Avena sativa; assembly: GCA_916181665.1. Taxonomy (NCBI): domain Eukaryota; kingdom Viridiplantae; phylum Streptophyta; class Magnoliopsida; order Poales; family Poaceae; genus Avena; species Avena sativa. Next base: position 531,118,245 of record OV702292.1, on the reverse strand, counting down.
AGACTCTAGTCTCGTAGTAATAGTGAGGATGTGTGTTGATAACCGTAGAACATCTGTCGCATACGGATTACTGCTCAAGATTCTGCACAAGTGTCGGATAGATACCTTTCCCAATGGTAGAATTGCAGTTAGCGTTGGTTTTGATTATCGACTTGTCACAGAATTCGGCAAGTTCCTGGTTAGCTAGAATGGGGAATTCTTACCCACATACTATGACACAAATTCTCATAATTTTAGCGACATTAGGTCTAACGAGGCCCTAGCCATGATGTGGGGTAAACATCTGGGGCAAGGACTATGTGGATGTCTGTTTGCAATGTTAACAAAGAGACTGGGGAAGAGACTATCGTCGATGCTTTCAGACCATCTACAACTCGAACGACAATAATAGAGAATCCTCTCCTCGCGGTACCGAGCGCAACCACCCAGCTTATCCTTGAGCATGATACCTTGTCAAGTGAGCATGAAGACATAGAAATGGCGGGATTAAGGATGGTTTTGTGTTCGGAGATGATGGTGACGCGAAAACATATCCAGATGTGGATGTTGATCCTAATAGGATGGAAAGTAGGGAATACTTGGTTGACTTAGACTTTAAGCTTGACTATTGGTGAAGATGCTGAAATGGGATGCAAACATGATGGTGAAGACGAAGACATGCCAGTGATACACTTTGATAGGAACAACCCTATAATTGATGAGGGTCTGTCTTTGAGACTATGGAGAACTATAGATACGTAGTTTCCACCTTTGCAATAAAAGTTGGGCTTGAGATTAACATTGAAAATAGTGACCAGAAAATATTTAGGGTGCATTGTAGGGAAAGTAAGGTGTGTAAGTCAAGACTGCATGCATCCCCAATGAGGGGTGAACACCCATTTTCATGTTGCAATGGCTAACTTTTGGTTCATTTTTTCAAATTTAATATGTTGATATATGCGTGTGTGTATTGACTTGTTAAATTATTTTTATATACAGATCAAGGTAAACACAAATAAACACAACTTCCCTAATACTTCTAGAAGTGATAAAATAAGACCTGCTACAACCAAATGGATTGCTGCTATTGTGCTTGATTGGGTGAGGCAGGAACAAGCCATTGGACCTACTCAACTAAGATCGAAGCTTAGTGGTAAGTTTAACATCTTGATTCCTTACCACAATGTTTTTTATGGGAAGGAGATGTCTCGGGACTTTATTCAAGGAAAGTGGAATGAAATTTTCCATATGTTGTTCAGTTTCAAAGGAGATTTTAGAAAGGGCATAACTTGGGAGTGTGGTTGACATTAATTACGAGGTAGTGAGAGGAAGACAAAAGAGCTCAAGAGGGATCAAGTATATAATTAGAAATAAGAAATTCTCCAGGAGATGTTTTGCCTGCCTAAAGGCATGCTAGATGGCATTTCTAGAGGGCTGCCTGCCATACTTGGCAATAGACGCAACTTCTTTAACTGAGAAGTTTAGGTGATAGCTTGCCACAGCTTGTGTTGTAGACGCCCATAATTGGCTTTTTCATGTGGCTTATGTTGTTCTTGAGGGTGAATCTAACGAGAGCTAGACATGGTTCATGGAGAGACTTCGTGTAGTAATTGGTCACCCTAGAGGCTTGTTGATAGACACTGATGCATGCAAGGGGCTAGAGAATGCTTTTGATGCTGTATTTTCTAGGGTTGAGCATAGAGAATGCATGTGACACCTCGTTACAAACTTCGTGAAGAAGTTCAAAGGGAAGATCTTTGAAGATAATTTGTATCTATCAGCATACTCATACACACAAGAAGGCATGCTACTTATGTGCAAAACATTTATACAATGCCAAAGGTGAAAGAATGCCTTGAAGAACATCACAACAAACTATGGGCCCGAAGCAAGTTTTGGGATTTAAGAAAAGTGGATTATATTTGAAACAATTTGGCAAACAATTTAAATTATAAAACTAGGATCATTAAATCACTTGCAGTTGTTCTTTTGCTAGATGCAATAAGACAATGCATGATGGCAAAGATAGATTTCAGGCAAAGAATCTGTGCAAGAAAACTTGTAGGCAATAAAATAGTGCCAAAGGTAATTTTTTTATTTTATGCAAGAACAAGGAAAATGAGGAAACTAAAGATTAGGCTGATCATAAGTTCCGATACATTAGCTGAGGTTTATGCAAAAGACAAGTATGGAACTGAAAGGAGGTACCTTGTAGACATTCCAAACATGACTTATTTTTGTAGGAAGTGGCAGATTACTGTTATGCCATGTTGATGGCAACAGCTCGTGTGTACCAACTCGTTGGGACTCCAAGTGCAGAGTGTTTTAGCAAGTGTCTTTTCCCTACAAGGGTGACTCGAGGGTTGATATCAAACTCTCGGGGAATTGTCTCAAAAGTCAACTCTTCTTCTCTTGTCAAGCAACCTGTAAAGCAAAGTTCTTGTCTTGTGTCTCCAACTCCACCGTGTAGTTGTCAAGCACAAGGTTTCATATTAGTAATATGAAATAAAAATAAAAATAAAATGCAGTAAAGTAAACTAAGCAAACAAGATGATGATGGTGATAGTTTGGTTGTTTTGGGGTTATCTTGTGTGATTGCAAATGAAGAAAGTATTTTTTATTTTTAGATTAAAATATTGCAGCAAATCTAAGTGTGATAAAAGTGTTGGAAATGTGTTTCTTATGATTTAAAATGGACCGAGGTTCATGGGTTCACTTCTCTACTCTATTTTTTAAGTTGTAGTGGACATAAAGAATTCATCAGCGACATAATATTAATGAAACTTAAACATGTGTTTGATAAGCATTCATGTGGGCATCACGTCCTAACATATAGATGATGCAACACATCTCTCTTATACTCTACAAGATAGGGAAAACTCCAAAAAAATCTTGAATTAAGCATGACACAGAGTATAGCCTTAGGCAATATGACATGATGTTTGAATTAGAAATATGCTACCTTGACCAAACAAGATTATCTAGTTGTAACAAGATAATTATAGCACATGAATTCACTTAATCCCTAGTGAGGCAGCAAAATAAAGGTAAAAACCATAGTAGATCATAGATTTTGTTGTCACTATCCAATCACTACCAACATGCTACTCCATCCAATACACTTGTCCCCACAAGGGCTCTTGCATACAAGTTGGATCAAAAGAAGTACTTAAGAATGGGCCGGGGTACATGATATGCATCTATCAATACATCTAACACATAATGGCTTCCAATCGCATATATAATATCATCAAATAAGGATCCACGACATAGGAATTACATATATGACCATAATCATGTTGGGCAGCTCATATGGTACTAAGATCTATGAAAAACAATAGAGAAATAGATCAAGCTACTGCCACAAACCCATAGTCTATAGGTGGATTAATCCCTCTTCATCATGATGAAGATGGTGGATATGTTGGAGAAGGTGGAGATCCCTCCGGCGGCGGCGGCTCCGGTGGAGTTTCCCCCTCCAATCTTTGCTAGTTCTGACTCCTTTTTAGTGTTTCTCTGTTTTGTGGCGCTCTCTGCGATGGCTCCTCTAGGGGACCTTTTTATAGAGGTTTTTAGGTCAAGCCAAGTCTGCGGGCGAAAGAATCAAGGGCATCTGACGACCGAGGACGAATAGGGGGTGGCGCGCCCTATTAGGCTAGGCGCGCCACCAGGTGCCTTTTGGCCCTCCTAGCCCTTCTACTGAGATCCAAGTGCTCCAGACGCTTTCCTTGGTGAAATATTTACGCTCTAGAAATCTCCGATTCGTTTGACTTCGTTTAGGTCCCTAGAAGCTAAAAATACACAAAATAGGGTTTTCATGTCCTACAGGGTTATAACCAAAATAAAGGGGATCATTGGTAAATCCCCAAAAGTCAATATAAAACATGGATATAACATTAAATATGTTGCAAATATGTGGAAATATATGTAAATAAACTACAAAGTTCATGTATGCATTTTACATGCATCACATGCCACCATGAACTATGCTTCATCTTAAAGCTACGAGTTGAAGGTGGTGCAGTAGAAATTTTTGTTCATAGCTATTTTTCTGCGGGCAAGTTCGCCACAACTTATGCAGAAAACATACCACCTATTCCAGATAAAAATGGCTGGGACATTGTTGATCCAGGGTTCAAACTTGAGCCACTAGTGAAGGGTTTACGCAACAGATAACAAAAAATTACTACGTTGGAACACCATAACGCCTAGGATCTATCTAGTAAGTAATGCAGTAACGGAGGAAGTCAGTGGTAAAATACACTTGAAGACTGAGATAGCATTATGCTCATGCAGGAGCGTGGATGATGTAGTCATACTCGTCCAACCTCAAGGTCGTGTAGCTCCTCGCACATCATCTCTTGTCTAGGTCCTTGCACGATGGTCAGTTTGCTACTATTGGTAGCTCTCTCCGAGTTATCACACACATACGATACAATACAACGACTCCCGGGCTCTGATCCCTAACGAGGTTGCGGAAGTAGACCTCCTGACTGGAATCCCTGCAGCACAATGGCGTGCCGCATCGGTGTTGACTTTGCGTGTACAGTACTTCTCTGTGACCGTACCACCGCACAGGCAACTGAGAGAGAGGGGAATTTTCTCTAAGGAAAAGTGCCTTAGAGAATATCTGGATTGGTGTGTTTAATCCCACCTATGGGCTCCCCTTTATATAGGCGGAGGAATGTGTTGTTGGAAATATGCCCTAGAGACAAATAGTAGTAAGGACTATTATCATATTTCATAGTTTATGATTAAGTTTTATATCATGCTATGACTGTACTGAGTAGAAACATCAATACACGTGTGATATACAAACAACCAGGGGTTCCGAGTGAAACTGTAGTCACTGATTCATTGGTCAACACATGATCAAGTTTCCTGATCATATGGCATTTATGCCAGTTGGAAATGGAGTCAACTCATTCTGAGAATGAGATGATGAACCAATACCCAACCTAAACATCATGACCCGATCATGTCACGAAGTTCAAGTTATGATGATTAGAAATGGATCCTCGTATACTATTCCTTAGACCGTGAGGCTATATCAATTACTGTCTCCCGAGAGTGCTTAGATAGCATCAAGCGCCACTTGGTAATACAGTGGTTATAAAGGTGTGTTTAGGTACTCGGAGGAAACCGTAGAGGCAATATATGTCAAGAGAAGGATTTGTCCATCCTTGTGACGGAAAGATACTCAAGGGCCCACTCAGATAAGTTATATGCAATAGTTGCACTATGTCTGATTTGATCATAGGGATATCACTTGTCGGAACGAGACAAGTAGCATTGTTCGGTAACGAGATTGAACACGACATGGTGATGTCATTGATCAGATCTCGGGCAATGCAAGTATCTAGAGACAAAGGGAATAAGACACGACTATCTAGGTTCAAACGACGAAAGATCTTCGTGGAACACACAGGGGTCACATGGCCATCCAGGTCCCTCTGTCGATCATTGGTGTGGGAGTGTCTCGACCATGTCTGGAGTGTTCCCGAACCATGGGGTATCATGCTTAGAGAGAGTTTATAGGATCGGTAGAATCGCCGAAGAATAGTAGAGAGAAAACTGGAAGGGTTTCGGTAAGTTCGGAGGATGTCCAGAGTGGAGGTGGAAGGTGTTCCATAGCCATGGAGGTTGAATAATATGTCAATGAATGTTAAATATTGATTTAATCATTTATTCATAATTATTTAATAAAAGAGAAAATCAATTTAATGGTCAAAGGGCTTAATGGGCCAATTCCCGGAGGGGAAAAGGCCCAAGAGGGGGCCGAACCCCTAGGAGGGGCCAAGGGGGTGGCCGGCGGCCTTATTGGGCCAGCCCCCCACGTGGGGCCCATGGAGGGGTGGCCGGCGGCGCCTCCCCTACCTCCTCCTCCTTTAGTCCCACCCCGGGACTTTGAGGGAGGTAGTACCTCCCCTCCCCCTATATATAGTGGGGGTATTCGGCCAGATAAATACACACACTATTCAATAAAGGTCTTATCCCTTTTGGGAAGACCTCCAATTGATATTCTCTCTCTCTCGTGACCGTGGTCCCAAGTTCGGACTGCGCGAACGAGAGACATCTTCACTGCAGAGCGCCGTCGCGCTACGGGATTCGGATCCAGGAGCTCTACTTCCGCAACTGCTACTGGATCGAGGAAGCGGGAGTCATCGTCGGGCACCGGACGTGTGTAACTCCCCGCGAGGTGTCACACTTGAGGCACTCAAGTCGTTGGAGCCAAAGGAGCACAAGGACTTCATCACGACCTTGAGGTCGGCTTTGGCTCGTCTACATCAACCACGTTCTCCTGAGCGTTGACAACGCTTTTCGGTCTTCAAGGGTAAGTTCGCGAAAAGCCCCTCCTGTTACTGTATTACTAATAGATAGGTCCTGGCAGCATTAGGGGTTCAGGGGCGTAGGGTAAAAATTATTGTTTTCATATGCGGAACCCCTACAGTGGTATCATAGCTAGATCTATGCGTAGTAATGCTAGTACGGGTAGAACACACGAGATGTAGATTGTGGGCGTTGATCTTTTAGTTGTTACCCTCCCACGTATACTTGTGTATACCACAGTAATGCTTGATGAAGCGGCCCCAACCGACTTTACGCGTTCATTCGCGAGACTGGTCCATGCTTGACATACGGTTTGTACCGTATAAAGTGGCTTAGGGGGGTGTCTGTCTCTCTCGCATTAGTTGGTATACCATTTGCAACGGAGGGCCCCAAAAGGGGTGCAGTAGAGACAACTACTTGATCAGTGTTGTGCTGAAAGTTCGTAGGTAAGAACGGTTCTTGTGCGAAAGCCCATTCAGCCACGTAAAATATGCAAAGATAAAGTAGAGGCGGCTAACTTTGTTTTGCAGGGGGCGTTGCTTTGTGATATGGTTGTGGAAAAGGTAAAGTGATTACCTTACGTTACGTAGTAGTAGATAGTCACGGAGGTGACAGACTACCATGCCGGAAAGACACCGGTATCCTGGTGTCTACGACATCGGAACCCTGACACCGGAATCCGGTGACGACGGATAGAGATCACGACGTGAAGGACCATATCACATCGCATTTACATTCAATGTTATTATTTGTATATCTTATTGTGTGCTAGTATTAGATACTCGACGGTAGCCTAATAAAACGATCCCTGCTAAAATTACCAATGATTGTGTTCCCCCTTAGTGTGCACCACCAAGATTCTTTGGTATGAGGCAGGTCGTGATGATCGGGTGTCAGGCATATCTACGTTCGCATACAGTGGGTGTAAGCCATGTTGCACAACGAATACACTAAGGTTGAGTTGGCGAGCCTAGCATGTACAGACATGGCCTCGGAACACGGATGGTCAAAAGATTGAGCACGAGTCGCATGAATGATGTGACCGGCGTTTAGCGTCCACCCTTGAACCCACATTGATGGCCGTGATGATCGGGGGAGATGTGGCTGATAGGGGTCGTGTTATCACTAGGAACCCTTATGGGGATAGGTGTTTCTGAGTGGAGTTATTATTAACTCATTTAATTATAAACTTAGTCTAAATTCCTTTTTGCAATTATATATGTAGAAAATGGTTCTCCCCGAGATTACCTTCCCTATTGACAATTGGTTAAAAGGAGAAAAGCTCAAGTTAGATGGATCCAACTTTTCTGCATGGGTCATGCGCCTTTATGATCTCCTTGGTGAGAACAAAGTGGCTGACTACATGATCTGCGAGATGTACTTGGAGCCACCCTATTCTCATGAGACCCAGGAGCAGTAGGATCTCCACTGCCATCGTCGTGTGATGGCCACATTCATATTAGTAACGATGCGCCTCGGGATGGAAGATGGGCTATGGCCGATGGTGGGAAGTCTTAATCCCCGAACGGTTATGGCACATCTGAGATCGCATTTCATGGAACAAGTGTGCATATGGGAGTATGAGCTGATGGGGGACTTCCTCTCCATAAAGATGGAGGAAGGCTCCTCACTGGACGATCACTTGTTGAGCATATATGATGCATACATGAGTCTGGCATACTTCCTGGACAACTGGTTCGCAAGCTCTTTTCAATAGGAGTTGTGCTACGGTCACTGCCACCAAGCTTCCAAGCACAAGTCAGGATTTGTATTATGAGAGGCGACGCAGAAACACGGGATTTCCATGAGTTCATATCACATTTCAGAGATGTGGTGGTTGAACCCGTTGTCATTGAGGTCATCAATGACAAAGGTCTATATTTGATATACAATTTTATAAATGTTATAATCTTGCAAACACATTTTCACTGTTAAGTATATTTGATACTTGTTCTGTTTTGCTGAAAACAGGTCCTTCTACATGAGAGGTGCTTGCTGGAGAGGAGGTGACGATGTGTGCTGATGGCGAGCATGATGATGATGGCCAATGACACTGTTCCTCGATATTTATCATTTAGTTTATATTTTGGATAGTTATTGTAATCAAAATATTATGAACTTCTTTAGTGTGTCTCACACTCTATGAGACGGTTATTCATATCAGTTTGTAACAAACAGTTGTTCCACTTTTATGAATGATTTCTATTTCGTTCATATCTTTTTTGATTACATGTGAATTATCCTTGTTGTTTGAAACTAATTGATAATACATGAACATTTGTAAAATATTGAAATGCCTTGAAAAATACCCAACTTAATGATATTTCATTAATGAATGAAACCATTGTTTGAATTCAAAGTTATTTAACAATATGTGAAAGTCATTCGATTTCTTATCACATATAAATCATGCCTAAGTTCGGCAAAATAACTTGAACACCGTGTATTACTTGAATACAAAGTGTTTAATGAATTGTTAAAAGTAAATACATATTCGATGTATTGTGTTTTAATGAAATAGTTAATTATCATTATATGATTGTTTAAATGTGTAAATAAGTTTACCAAAGGAAACATAAGTATGAAACTATCTGATTTGATCAACGTGTTTCATCAACAAAGGGTATAAATATAAAAGAGAATCTAATTACTATGATTTGATCAAGAGTAATGAAATTCAACTTTATAAGAATGGCATGAAAGAAATTGTGAAATGCAAAGCGCTTTGAAACGTCAAAATGCAAAGCATCACAATGTGACATTAGATATCAAAGTGGGTGAATAGAAGGCACCAAATAAATCATTGTAGTATAGATGTAGGGACCATTAGTTAAAGATAGTTAGCACTAAATTAGAATGTAGTGAACCATTTGAATTCGTGAGAACGACTCCATATCTAGTATGGATCGTCGTGAAAGTTTTGGGGTAATTCGATATAACCAAAACAATAGCGAATAAGTCCTTGTAGAGTATTCATTGGAAACTTTTAATACGAAATCCATAGTTGAAACCAAAAGAGAAGCAAAACTAGTATTGCTTCGATTTTGGTGCATTATTGAGAAAGCTCACTTTTAGTGATATTTCTCGATTATGTAGCAAATGGAAGATAGTGAAAAACACGGTGTGGATTCAAATCCCTGCATCAGAGTGTTGAGAAGCGCAACGGACAACGTTCCTGAATGATTCTCTTCACAAAGGAAAGAATCAATGATATTGATCATTGTGTTTTCCCCACTAGTCTTTTCACTACATGAAGTAGGATTCAAGATGTAATCCATATCTAGTATGGAGACATTTGTGAATCATTTGTCACAATTCTTGGAATATGACATACCTATGAACTACTAAGGAAATAATGGTGAACTAGAATTATGAGAAATCCCAAAGCAGAATTCCCTTGAGATTAGAAAGCAATTCGTTGCTGAATCTCACAAGTAAAAGGCGTTACTTGAATTTTCCCAAATGACTGCAAAGCCATAGTGGAAAAGGGAGTGAATGACGAAAGCACAATTTGTCAAGTATTGGATGAATTCAAATGGATTTGATTCAAGTCTGCGTAATGTCTAGTGGATTTAAAACTAGTAAAAGTACTAGTATCTCATAGTAAATCTCCAAGTTTGATATTTGATCGAAGGATTTTGAAGTTGTTCAAAATAGTGAGTGGATATGCAATTTGCATGAAATTGAGTGGGAGCTATGAAAGTCTTCCTAAAACAATATGTGAATGACATATTTTTGAGTGGGAGCAATATAAGTCTCAAATTCAAATATGTAGGAACATAGTTTGAGTAAGAGTAGTGACTCATACCCAAATGTGTTAAAAAATATTTTGAATGGGATCTTATAGGAGTGATTCTTAAGTGTGTTAAGAATAAAAGCGCAAGTACCAATAAATAATGATTTATGAGGTGTAGAAGTCGATAATAAGTGTATTATGATATTATGTAGTATTCCTAGGAATAATATTAAGTTTAACATCAATGGTTGAAAGAAAGAAAAGGATGATCATCATCCACTATGTTGAGACATAGGTTCTATCTTAGAAAACCATGATGATAACTTAACATAATATATGATCCAATAAGGAACGTTTAAAAGTGATTAAGTTCAAATCACATAACGTTGAGCTAAATTTGTATGTAGTGTCTAGTAGAGAACTGTAGACATATTTTCCAAATCCATAAAGGATGACATATCTTAAAGCATAAAGAGTTATGTTATAAGGGAATATGTTGGAAACTCCCATAATACCGATTAGAGTCAAGTAGGAAGCGAGGTGAACAAAACATCGAAAGTTGCACAAGGTGCACTCGTGTTTCGATGATTACATTTATAATAATAGATAAGGGTACCATCTAAAGTGTTGTATAATGTTATGGCGGGGCTAGTTCACTTATAATGTAGAATGATGTGCCCCAGGGCACAGTGCCCATGAGAAAGCCCTCGAGGTTGATCTAAAGTCACTGTTGGCTCCTGGAATCAGGCCTCGTTCTGCTGCCATAGCGACGATGCATACACACAGATGTTATCATATGATGATAAAGTATTAATGTCAATCAAGGTGACATTAGTAGGTTGCAAAGGATTTGGTACTGTAAAGTACAGACCCAAGACTCAACCTCTTCCATGAACAAGCATGCTCAGGGTACCGATTATGGTGCCAACGATTAAGAACAAATGCAGCTAGTGTATTTGTACTCTAGTGCAAGTGGGAGACTGTTGGAAATATGCCCTAGAGACAAATAGTAGTAAGGACTATTATCATATTTCATATAGTTTATGATTAAGTTTTATATCATTCTATAACTGTATTGAGTGGAAACATCAATACACGTGTGATATACAAACAACCAGGGGTTCCCAGTGAAACTCTAGTCACTGATTCATTGGTCAACAGATGATCAAGTTTCCTGATCATGTGGCATTTGTGCCAGTTGGAAATGGAGTCAACTCATTCTGAGAATGAGATGATGAACCAATACCCCACCTAAACATCGTGACCCGATCATGTCACGAAGTTCAAGTTACGATGATTAGAAATGGATCCTCGTAGACTATTCCTTAGACCGTGAGGCTATATCAATCACTGTCTCCCGAGAGTGCTTAGATAGCATCAAGCGCCACTTGGTAATACAGTGGTTATAAAGGTTTTTTTAGGTACTCAGAGGAAACCGTAGAGGCAATATATGTCAAGAGCGGGATTTGTCCGTCCATGTGACGGAAAGATACTCAAGGGCCCACTCGGAGAAGTTATATCCAATAGCTGCACAACGTGTGATTTGATCACAGTGATCTCACTTGTCGGAACGAGTCAAGTAGCATTGTTTGGTAACGAGATTGAACACGACATGGTGATGTCATTGATCAGATCTCGGGCAATGCAAGTATCGAGAGACAAAGGGAATAAGACACGACTATCCCAGTTCAAACGACAAAAGATATTCGTGGAACGCACAGGGGTCACATGGCCATCCAGGTCCCTCCGTCGATCATTGGTGCGGGAGTGTCCCGACCATGTCTGGAGTGTTCCCGAACCATGGGGTATCATGCTTAAGGGCTTGATGATGCTTAGAGAGTGTTTATAGGATTGGTAGAATCGCCGAAGAATAGTAGAGAGAAAACCATGGGGTATCATGCTTAAGGGCTTGATGATGTTTGAGGGAGGTAGTACCTCCCCTCCCCCTATATATAGTGGGGGTATTCGGCCAAATAAATACACACAATATTCAATAAAGGTCTTCTCACTTTTGGGAAGACCTCCAATTGATAATCTCTCTCTCTCTCTCTCGTGACCGTGGTCCCAAGTTCGGACTGCATGAACGAGAGACATCTTCACCGCAGAGCGCCGTCGTGCTGCGGGATTCGGATCCAGGAGCTGTACTTCCACAACTGTTGTTGCATCAGGGAAGCGGGAGTCATCGTCAGGCACCGGACGTGTGGAACTCCCCGCGAGGTGTCGCACTTGAGGCACTCAAGTCATTGGATCCAAAGGAGCGCAAGGACTTCATCACGACCTTGAGGTTGGCTTTGGCTTGTCTACATCAACGACACTCTCCTGAGTGTTGACAACGCTTTTCGGTCTTCAAGGGTAAGTTTGCGAAAAGCCCCACCCGTTACTATATTACTAATAGATAGGTCCTGGCAGCATCAGGGGTTCAGGGGCGTAGGGTAAAAATTATTGTTTTCATACGCGGAACCCCTACATGTGTACCCTTCCCTTTGAGCCCATGTGGGACTAAAAATATAAAGGAAAAGAGGAAATAGGGGCAATTGGCCGGTTGGGCCAGCTCCTAGCCGGGTGGGCCGGCCGGAGCCAGCCCAATAGGCAACAATAGTAGCAATCGGGAGCAGCAGTGGTGGCCAGCTGGGCGGGCTGGCCTTGTGCCCCCGTGGCCCAGCTCGCTCCGCGCGGTAGAGGGCCAGGCAACCCAGGTGGGCTGGTGTGCCCCCAGCGACCCAGTTCGCCTGCAGCGGCTTCCTGGCCAAGGTGGGCTGCTCAGCTCCCGCGGACCATTAGCCTGGCTCGCCCGCCCGCCAGCTCCCCCATCCGCCTGTTGGGCCGGGGAGTAGGTTGGTAGCAGCGGTCCGGTGGCAGCATCTTGCCCCGTGCAATGGCTATTATCCACCGCACACCCGCGTGTGTTGGTCAACCAGCAACATTTATGCTGCCTTTTTAGCTGTCTTTTCCTGCGTTTTTTTCTCCTAGGTCATTTCCCTCCGGGGTTTTGGCATAATGAGAAAGTTGCACTATAAATTTTAATCTTAATATTTATTTAGTTTAAGTTAATTCACAATTAACATATAATAAATGCATATTATAAATTGCCATTTATCCAAAAAAAACCTTTCGGTCCTTTCCTTTCTTTCTTTCTCCGAACAACCTTCGGTTCTTCTCTCTCCAGAACAATTCTGGTTCTCTCAATTGTGATTCCATCTTTATAGGAAGATCTCTAAGCGTTGTTGTGCCCTTAAGCGTGTTTCCCTAGGGTTCGGGAATGTCATAGACATGATCTCGATCAATGATCAATAGCGGGACTGGGATGCCCATATTGACCCCTATGCATTCCATGAATCACCATCGTGTCGAACCTTAAATGATATATCCAAATCCCTTTATTACACGATACAAGACTTGTTCGAGATTTGATCATCAGTATCATGATACCCTGTTCAATCTTGTTTGCAACAAGTACTATTTTACTCGTTCACGTGAAATTCCATCCCCATGACCTAGTCATACGCTGAACAACTTATGGATGTAATTCATCGAGTGGGCCTAGTGTATCTTCCCGTCACACAGGAGAACAAATCCTGATCTTGATGCATAGGCTTCAACCTAGACCTTTGATGTACCTGAACACACCTTTATGATCACTGATGACCCACAAGTATAGGGGGTGTATCGCAGTATTTTCGATAAGTAAGAGTGTCGAACCCAACGAGGAGCAGAAGGTGCTGGCTAGTGGTATGATTCAGGAATTCTCTGCAAATACTTAGCAAACGGATTTTTAGGGGTTTTCGATAAAGCAAGTAAACAAGGTACGAGTAAATGAAAGACAGTAAGAATGAATGCAGCAAGTGGCCCAATCCTTTATGAAGCAAAGTACAAGCCGGTTGTATTTCTATAGATGACCAAACGTTCTCGAGGACACATGGGAAGACTGTCAAGTGCTTTTGCTTCATATAGCTGATTAATCTTCTCTAGCTTGCTAAGTGTTGTATGGGTGAACCTGTGCTAATGTACCACCCCATCCAAGACTAAATACATACTTGTGATTAAACCCCCTTGCAAACATCCGTAAGTACAAGAAAGTAATTAAGGTAGAAACCTAACTACAACTTTAAACTCTAAGACCCTTACGTCCCTTGTGCAATGGTTTCCTAACGGGGGTTCATGTTTCTGTCACTCCGGCAACCCCTACGATTAGTAGCCAAATACACAATGCATTCCCCTAGGCCCATATAGGTGAAGTGTCATGTAGTCGACGTTCACATGACACCACTAGAAGAAGTACACCACAACTTAAATAACAACTTATTGAATCTTTCTCAACGCAACTCCACTACTAACAACAAGACTTCTCCCATGTCCTCAAGAACAAAACGAACTACTCACAAGACATAACATGGATCATGATCAGAGATGGAATAATGATGTATAACAATCTAAACATAAACAATAATTCAATGGTTCACTCAATAGCATCAACTACAAAGAGTAATCAACACCAGGAAAGTTTCCCCTATGAACTATGCAAGATTCAACCAATTGTTACAGCAATATGGAGATGGTGATGAGGTTGCTGATGGTGATGATGGTGCTGCTGATGATGATGATGATCCCGATGAAGTCCAGCTTGATGGTGGTGTTGATGACGACGATCTCCCCTCTCCGGGAAGGAATTCCCCCGGCAGAAATCTGTCTGCCGGAGAGATCTTTCTCTCTCGGTGTTTTATGCCCCGCAGAGGCGGCGGAATCTTTCTGTGGTCGCTCTCCGAGTCTTAGGGTTTTGTGGGGATGATATACGCCAGAGGGGAGAGGCTGGAGTGGGCCAGGGCGGCCACACCACTCCCTGGTGCGGCCTAGGCCTGCCCGCGCCATGGGGTGGTGTGGGACCCCTGTGGCCCACCGCCACTCCATCTTCTGGCATCCTGAGTCTTCTGGAAAATAGGATTTTCCGTATATTTTCCCGGATTTTCTGATCTTCGCGATTTTTGCCTCCAAACAGCACCTTTTCCATCAGAATCCTGACTGCAGCGGTCCATGCTCCAAAAGTCACCAACCATGCAAAAATAGATGAAATAACATAAGTATCACCTCTCAATACGAAATATATCAATGAATAATAGTGAATTAAGACATAGAATAGTGATGCGAAATGGACGTAGCAACTCCCCCCAAGCTTATACTTCGCTTGTCCCCAAGCGAAACTAAGCTCAATAAACATGACCTCAAGTTTATGGAGTGAAGAGTCGATAAAAGAATACGGACAAGAAGCATCACATTCATCAAATACATAGATCATAATAGAAGACAACTCACTATTATAAAACTCAACTTGTAATGAGTAAAGGAAACACAATAAAGATACATAAAGTGAATCATAATTGGTAATGGCAAACTTAGCTCTTGGTCGAAGAATAGTTGATAATTTCCTGGAGTTCACAAATAGCTGGCTTTTTCAATGATAGCTTTCAAAGTAGTAAACATCAAGATAAGAGCAATGTGCAAAACAAGGAACATAAGAAACATGATTGAATAAATCATCATATGAATGAATGAAACACATCAACTCAAAATACTTGCTGAGATAGAAGGGAGTAGGTTTACTGACTCAACTTCAAGGTAAAAGAAAGGCCCTTCGTAGAGGGAAGCAGGGATTACAAGTCTCATAAAGAGCTCCCAAAAATTATGATACTTACTAGCTTTCAGCTCTCATTGCCCCTATCATAGGCATCTTTAGGTGATTAAGGTTAAAGTGACACAACTAAGAGGATATGCTTGACAAGTTATAAGTTGAAATCTCATGCCCCTTACTTATGAGTACCGATCCTCATTCTACTCAACTTCAGTCAGGAGCAAGCTCTTGTCATTGTAAATATGTGCATATCATTGAGAACCGCCAACGGGGTACCCGTTGCACATGACACAGGAGCTATCCCATAACCAAAATGACAAGGCAAGCAGACAGTGAGCATCTCAGTGATCTTTTTATTTGCTATTTGCATAGGTTTTTATTGAGGATGCTTCATAGAATGCCCACTATAGTTATGCTGCAAGTTTCCACCATGATTAGGCATGGCTTAGGCTAGCGGCCCAGACGTTTCTCTAACACACATATAAACTCCATGATCTTATAAGTTCCACTTTTATTTCACACCGCCGGGATCCATAAGCAAAAGAACATGATATCAACTAGGTACAAGTACCAATGAGGTGTTGAAAGCAGTCCCCATGATACATGGTTCGGCTAACTTCAACTCATAAAGCGCAAGCATATACGCAACAAAGAAGGATCCAATGGTTCAAGTTTATTAAATGCAAGAAAGTAAAGTGTGCCATCAAGTTCGTGAGAGCTTTAATCACTAATTTTCACATAACAAGTTTAATTTGGGAGGTAGATAAAACAGGAATTTACTTGGAATAGCAATAATGCTACTAGGTAGGTATGGTGGACGCAAATGGTAAAGGTTTTGGTTTAAAGGAGGTGGATGCACGAGAAGAATACCCTCTCGGCACAGGTTTTTGGCTAGCAAGGCTGGGTAGCAAGTATAAGAGTTGAAGGAAACAAACAAACATACAAGTGATAAAGACAAACATGCAATCTTCCTTGGAAGCACAAAAGATCTTAACTAGAGAATACTAGACTTATGAGCAAATCAAGAAAGAAAGATGATGAAATTATTTTTCTCTAGAGTACTCTTATCTTTTTCTTTCAACTCGAAAATAGTGTTGCTACTGACCGAGCCAGGTTTGCCAAAACCAACTAAATTAACTCAATGATCCCAAAGTGATACCAATACTAACAACAAGATCAATCATATAACCACGAATTGAAAACTAATATAAGCTATGCAAAAGATTGAATGATAGAACTTCTCATTAATATTCCATAACGGAAACTCACACCAAGGGATACAAATCTAATGAGAGAGGGGACACTTCCATAATGCAAACCATCCTATATAATAACTCCTCTATTCATGATATGACTCTACTAATAAGGTAAAAAGATAGAAGATAGTGATATGATACCGCGGCACTCCCCCAAGCTTGGAACAACCAAGGGGATGCCAAACCTGATGACTAATTACTCCTTAGGTGGTGGTGGTATCCTCTCGATGAGCTCCTTGATCAGTTTCCCCAAGTCCTCAATCTCGAAAGTGAGATTACGAATAAGTTGCGAGTTTTGCTCAATACGGCTCATGATCATGTCGGGTTGAGAATTCCAGCTCTTGCTATTCTTTCCCCACTCTTCCTCCTTAAAGTCTTCTTTTCCTGCATGGCTAGAACGAGGCAAATCCCAATTGGAGGGTAATTTCCCCTTGGGCATATTCTGGTATTGATGCTCATGGATAAGGGTATGGAAAGGATTCTTGGTGCATGGAGGAAGTGACCGTGGAGCCAAACTGTGACAAGGAGCTTTCCCCTCAGTCTGCATCCGTGCCGTCCTTCTGACCTTGGAAGGCTTCACCACTCCAATGCTTGCAATGGTAGTGCCGGCATGCAGATGTTGGCCTTGTTCCTCTTCACCTTCACTCTTGATCTCCTTCTCCTTCCCGGGGTCTTGGAGGTCTTCCTTCATAGGCTCCTTCCCTTTATCCTTGGCGGACACCATTGTGCTTCTAAGCTCTCAAAGAGTATGTCCTGACAGAAACAGATCGAAACAAAAGCACGACGAAAACACAATATACGAACCTCGGGAGATCCGGGGGTTATATATTACGAAGTTTCATATCAAAAGGAAGGTACTGAGAGAAAACGAGTCAGAGGCGGAGTCTTGGGTGGCCTCACCACCTGGTGGCGCGGCCAAGGGTGGGCCCGCGCCATGGGGTGGTGTGGGCCACCCTAGCTCTGTTTCCGTCCCTTTTTCGCTTCGTAGCTTTCCTTATTGATTGAAAACTGCAAAAATATAGTTGGATTGTATTTTCACGGAACTTTTCTTACCAGAATTGTTACCTATTTGAACACGGACTCTGCAGGTCTCTGAATTTGGTATCTAGTAGATTCTTCCAGAGTCATCACTTGAATATCATCGATATCTTCATCTTCATATACTTATTACTTGAGTCATAAAACCCTTCTCTTCCTTATTACACCATTGTCTCCACTTCCTGGAAATTTCTTTCACACAGTTCTCATTAGCAACATTAGTATAAGTAAAGTGATAGAACCTTTTGAGTCCAACTTCAACTGAAAAACATAAAAATAAAAGCTACTGTAGCAACTCCTTCCGAAAACCCAAAAAGAATTCAAAAAGGAGATCGAATAAAGAAGCAAATGCAAGAGTGGCTAAATCTGTCAAAACAGACCAGCGGGTAAAGATCAATTTTTTCGAAAACCTTCTGTTGCTCAAATCAAAAAGTACAAAACTAACGAAAGTTAAATAACAACCTGGGGCAGAAGCACAAATAATCACAGCTAAATCCGACAGACAGAGGTCTCTCACGATTTTTTACGGTGAAGCACAAAAATCTGTTTCGGGACAGCAACTTCCCCAAATCTTACTTCTCTCTCATTAGAGATTGATCTTGACACAAAAACCAAACAAAACGGATAAGGAGCGGTTATTACCGAAGTAATAACTTCCAAGACTCAAAGAAACAAAAACAAACTGAAAGCAAAAACAAATTGGGTTGTCTCCCATAAAGCTCTTTCTTTATAGCCATTAAGATGGGCATGATCATTTTGAAGAAACTCTCATAGGGATATGATTTGAAGTGAAAGAGAGCATTAAGAAGCAAAAACACACACACATTTAAGTCTAACCCACTTCCTATGCAAGGGAATTTTATAAACAAACAAGTTATTGAAACCAGAGGCAACTTGCATAAGAAGGCAAAAGAAGTGCAACATAAAAACTTTCAGCATAAAGCGAGGAATCTTGATATTATTGAGATACATAAGAACACTTTTCCCTCTCTCATAGTAGCTTTCAGTATCATGCATAAACTTAACAATATAGCTATCACAAGGACTATCATAGCAATGATCACTTATTCTAACAGAAAACATAGGAATACTAGCTCTCATAACACTACTTTGTGAAACAATATTAGAGGTATCCTTACAAAGGATAGTGTGTCCCTCTTTTTCATATTTAGCAACAAAGTCTTTCACATTTGCTACTATAGGTTCATCAACCATTTGTTTATCAGGTTCAACAGCCTTATTCATACTTTCATTAACCATACTACCTATCATAGAATGTTCCTTTACCTTAACTGGAAAAGGCATTTTGTCAATATAAGGTTCAGGTAAAACATGATTAGCAGTATAAACTTCAGTATTTCTTGCAGGAACACTCTTAGCAATATCTTTATAAGGTTCATGATACTTATTCCACTTCTATTTAGGCACTTCAATATAGGAAGAAAAAGCCTTAAAATAAGAAGCAATAGCTTGAGAGTCTAGACCATAAGCATTTTTTGATATTTTGAAAGTCATCAGTTCCCATAAAAGATTCAATGCATTCATAATCATAATTTATACCTGACTTTCTACCTTTGTCATTCTCCCAAGCTTCAGCATTATCTTGAATACGGTCCAAAAGATCCCATTTAGCTTCTTCTTCCATGTGAGTGAATGATCCAACACAAGAAGCATCCAATAAATCTTTATCATGTAGAGGGAGCCTTGCATAGAAGTTATTGATAATAATATTGTTGGGGAGCTCATGAATGGGGCATTTGAGCATTAGTAACTTCAATATCCCCCAAGCTTGAGATGTACTCTCTCCATCAAGAGGCCAAAAGTTGTATATTTGATTCCAATCTTTATGAATCTCACTAGGAGGATAAAACTTTGAATAAAAGAGAGGCACTATTTCCTCCCATTCCAGAGCTTGACCATTCTTCAGCAGCTTATACCAGTCCTCAGCTCTTCCTTTCAGCGATAATGAGAATAACTTCTTCTTAACTTGATCTGTAGTAATACCTGCACACTTGAACAACCCGCATAATTCGTGTATAAAGAGTAAATGATCACCAGGATGGACAGTTCCATCCCCAACATAGTAGTTATCTATAACACGATCAATGATTCTTGTAGGTATTTTGAAAACATTTTTCTCAGCAGGTGGTGGCTTATCTACTACCTTAGCATGGTAGTAGCATTACCAAATAAGAAACTCAGCGAATTATCCATAACGAAAATAAAGCAACTAACAGAAGTAAACAATACTCACAGTAGAAGTTTCCTTTGCCAGTTCCACTCTCCAATAGCGCTTCACTCCCCGGCAACGACGCCAGAAAATAGTCTTGATGACCCACAAGTATAGGGGGTGTATCGCAGTATTTTCAATAAGTAAGAGTGTCGAACCCAACGAGGAGCAGAAGGTGCTGGCTAGTGGTATGATTCAGGAATTCTCTGCAAATACTTAGCAAACGGATTTTAGGGGTTTTCGATAAAGCAAGTAAACAAGGTACGAGTAAATGAAAGACAGTAAGAATGAATGCAGCAAGTGTCCCAATCCTTTATGAAGCAAAGGACAAGCCGGTTGTATTTTTATAGATGACCAAACGTTCTCGAGGACACATGGGAAGACTGTCAAGTGCTTTCGCTTCATATAGCTGATTAATCTTCTCTAGCTTGCTAAGTGTTGTGTGGGTGAACCTGTGCTAATGTACCACCCCATCAAGGACTAAATACATACTTGTGATTAAACCCCCCTTGCAAACATCCGTAAGTACAAGAAAGTAATTAAGGTAGACACATAACCACAACTTTAAACTCTAAGACCCTTACGTCCGTTGTGCAATGGTTTCCTAACGGGTTTTCAGGTTTCTGTCACTCCGGCAACCCCTACGATTAGTAGCCAAATACACAATGCATTCCCCTAGGCCCATATAGGTGAAGTGTCATGTAGTCGACGTTCACATGACACCACTAGAAGAAGTACACCACAACTTAAATAACAATCTATTGAATCTTTCTCAACACAACTCCACTACTAACAACAAGACTTCTCCCATGTCCTCGAGAACAAAACGAACTACTCACAAGACATCATATGGATCATGATCAGAGATGGAATAATGATGTATAACAATCTGAACATAAACAATAATTCAATGGTTCACTCAATAGCATCAACTACAAAGAGTAATCAACACCGGGAAAGTTTCCCCTATGAACTATGCAAGATTCAACCAATTGTTACAGCAATATGGAGATGGTGATGAGGGTGCTGATGGTGATGATGGTGGTGATGATGATGATGATCCCGATGAAGTCCAACTTGATGGTGGTGTTGATGTCGATGATCTCTCCTCTCCGGGAAGGAATTCCCCCAGCAGAAATCTGTCTGCCGGAGAGATCTTTCTCTCTCGGTGTTTTCCGCCCCGCAGAGGCGACGGAATCTTTCTGTGGTCGCTCTCCGAGTCTTAGGGTTTTGTGGGGATGATATACGCCAGAGGGGAGAGGCTGGAGTGGGCCAGGGCGGCCACACCACTCCCTGGCGTGGCCTAGGCCTGCTCGCGCCATGGGGTGGTGTGGCCCTCCTGTGGCCCACCTCCACTCCATCTTCTGGCATCCTGAGTCTTCTGGAAAAATAGGATTTTCCGTATATTTTCCCGGATTTTCTGATCTTCGCGATTTTTGCCTCCAAACAGCACCTTTTCCATCAGAATCCTGACTGCAGCGGTCCATGCTCCAAAAGTCACCAACCATGCAAAAATAGATGAAATAACATAAGTATCACCTCTCAATACGAAATATATCAATGAATAATAGTGAATTAAGACATAGAATAGTGATGCGAAATGGACGTATCAATCACCGTTTCACCGAGTGAAGTTTGATGCAAACAAGGCATTCTTGAGTGACAATGATTAAATATGATCTCACGATCTAAGGATTAGGACACTCTATTTCTGAAAATTACAACAAGAACTAAGTGACATGATCGTGTTGCAACAATTATCGCTGAGAAATGTCCATCACATCATTCCAGATGATATAACTTCATTGTTAGTTGGCTCCAATAGCACCATGATCAGGAAACCTTGATCATCAGCTGCCCAATGAACTAGTTGAATAAGGGATACTAGGGACATGGGTTTGTTTATATACAATACCTGTATCAATCTTTCCGCTTGATACAGTTATAACATGATATAAAACTATCGTGAACTAATGAGATATGATAATAAACCCCTTTATTATTTGCCTCTAGGGCATATCTCCTTCAACTAGTTCTTAGGAGGCCATATGAGAGACCTAGAAAGCTAAGGATAAAATACTCCACTAAAAAGTGCTTAATGTTCGGAGCAAGGAAAAGGAATTCAAATGGTGTGGAAGTTTGGCCATATTAAGAGGTTATGCAAAAACCTAGTTCCACATAATTTTGAATATGATGACTCTGTCTTTGTTCACATTCGGGAGGTAGAAGTTGAAGCTAATTGGGCAGAAGTTGAATCTTATCGTTTAGAGAAAGGGAGCAAAGGCAAAGGAAATCAGAAGGGCAAGAAAAATGACAAAGCTCAGGTTGAGGAAGTTGTGAAAATGTAGCAAGTGTATGAGAAACATGAAGTGGAACAATATGATGATGTGCAGGAAGTGCAGGACGAAGTTGATGAGCAGCAAGTTGCTGAAGAATGAGGGGATCTAGAACATGAAGTGGAGCAACATGATGTGCATAAGTGAAGGACATCACTGATGAGCAGCAAGTTGATAAATAACAAGGGGTGCAATAAGATAATGTAACACCAGAGTTGCTGGAAGGGGAGAACTAAGCAAAAACATAAGAGGAAGTGAAAGGGGAAGGAGAAAAGGACAGGGGTGAACTAGAATATGTGGAAGTTCTCGGTGTTATTGATGATGTTCCTGAGGATCTTTTTGCTAACTACATGAAAAAATTCCTTGCCTATTTATCTTTGTATGATTCTCCTGATAAAAGGTAAGCTTCAAAAAAGTTTAATTTGGCATTTCGATCATCTTTATATCAATCAAATTCAACTATCGTTTATGTAATTCAAGCTTGAAGACGAGAAAGAGGAGCGGAAAGAAGTGGCAAGAATAATGTCGTTTATAGAGTTTTTATTGAATCTGAACTATTGATGTGAACTATGTTTGAATCTGGTGTATGCAACATGAAACTGATGTATGTGGACATCATTTCTGCTTTTCAGAATTTTCTGGTATACCTTAAATTCCTTGGCAAAAATGCAAAAAATGCACCCCAAGTCGGGTTAAGTCACCCATCACATCCAGCTAATCAGGTTGCAGGAACATCATGCTCGCAGATCGCCCTTAGAACACCCAACCACTCAGACGAATTATGTTGCAGTGTCGCGGGTGGCCATCTAGAATACCCAATCCAACATTCACAGTTGGCCACCAGGGTTACGATCCAATGGCCACAGTTGGGCGTTAGGGTTACATAGTTCTACTAGGATTTGACGGGGGTTTGAGACATTTAACATGGTTATATGAGGTTTGATGAACATTCAGATGAGCAAGAGTAATTCAAAGGAAAATGTGTAAGGGTATGTAGATTTGAGTCCTCCACACTGACCCAACCTAGGACACCTCCAAGCCACCCAAAACTATTTTTGTTTGAATTTTGGGAGTACTACTTACACTTCAAATTTTGAATTATTCAAGCATTACTCAACAAAAAACAGTATATAGTTCTACAGTGAGAAAAAATGCCAATCTCCCGGGAATGGCCATCCAACACGATCTAGCATCGGAGGAAAATGCCTGGGGGCTTAGACATGAGGAATTCTTGCACCTCATTTGGAAAATCCACCCAGAATTCAAAAAATGAAAAAATCAAGTTTTTCATAGAACCCAAAAATCCCTAGTTGGAGAAGTTGTTTGCAATTCTAGAGGCACCACCTTGCCAAGTTTGAGCTCAATCTATTGAGGGATGCCACTCCAACATCATAGCACATGCCGAATAACTTTAGAAAATTTAGACTTCGCTTGAGATTTGACCTCATGACAAGTGGGTCAGTGTCATTAGACTTTCTTAAAATCGTGAATTTTTTTATGTGCTAAAATAAAATCACATACTTTTTTCCGAGGAATATTTCCCGCTAGGTGGCTTACTCGATAAGGATCAACACACGTCAATCCCACCTCGAACAACATGCAGCACGCCTGCCGCTGCCTCCTCCTCCACACTAAGGCACCCCAAAAATTATGGCTAACATTATATCCTCAGAGCAAAGACCAACAAGTAGCAAGGAGTCCCATCGACTTTGCTTCATCTGTCATGAACATCGATTCTCTACAATCTTTGTATCCGCTCATATGCCCACCATTAAATCCCCGCTAATCTCCATCCTATTTAACTTATCTTTCCCCAAAATCCTAGCTCACATTACCATCTCTAATCACCGTCCTCTTTTACATAAGGAAGGTATCCATCCGCAATAGTGCACCCATGGCCACCTTCCAGCTCCCACCCACCGTACATGAACTCCAGGTGTTCGGGGTCCGTAAGGACAATGCCTTGCGCATCTGGACCTTCAGCCTACGGAGGAGCCTATGGTAGCTGGTGTGTTCCTTCCTTGACGGAGGATATGGCCAACTCCACGATCACCACATGTACGACCTTGAGCACAACTCGGATCGATGCTGATAGTCCGCTTCACCAACCCCAAAGATGCCACTCCGCTCTATGGCCGCACCTACCACTACGGCTGCGAGATACTAGTGTTCACTCGTGCCATCATGCACACCAACTTCTGGTACCAGTTCCCCAATGGTGGCAGATTAATCAACTACGGCATGCTAGAGCTGCTGATAGTGGAGGCGGTAGCAGATGCGACACCGGTGGTGGTGGTGGCACCAGAGGTGGCGATGGTGGAGCTGGCGGCGGTGTCGAACGAGCAGTAGTGCAGAACTGGTGGGTGTACTATCAGTTCTGCTAGTATCGAGTAGTTTATCTTGATTGTAAACTTCTGCTCATAATAATGAAAACTTATGTTTCAATTTCTGCTCGAAAGTGTTTTTCTCGTAATTGTGATTCCAAACTTCTATTTCAGTTTCATTAGATAAGCGCAAACTCTTTTTTATTTCTGTTCGGTCAGAAGCTCATACTCAAAAACACCTAAACTTGGTACCATTATAATCATACGCACCTCTACTTGGTCTCTTAGTGTCAAATGCAGACGAACTAACCCCTACCACGACAAGGTTTGAACCCGGGCACTCTCCCGAAGTAGTACGAGATTGATATCTTCCGTGACTTATCTAGATCACCGATCGCCTTGAAGCATCAAGTCACCATGTTTGTTGCTAACGGCCTCATTAGGCTACCACTCGTGGCTAGAGAACATGGCCACGGGCCATCAGCGAGTAACAAAGAGACGCTTACAAGATTCTGATGATGGACCAACACAGAACCATCAAAGACCATGCATATTGTGATCTAGTTGCTATATTTGTGTATGTAATGGTTTAATAAACTGATAAAATTAAGATCCATTTGATTAGTTCTCATCTAGTTTGTCATCAAACACCTAACGTGCAATACTCACATTGGATCAAAACTAGGCTCACGGTCTATCCTATCCATGGATCTAATGTTCCGGTACCAATAAACGCATGCTGCCGAGTGGGTAAGAAAAATGGCATCATGGTGTCAACATCAACAGAACATGATCAGCAAGGCTGTATAGCCGTTCGGCACGCCTAGAGTGGCAACTGCGAGTCTTGGGAGGCCGTGGGGGTAATTTCTTGATCGTTCTTTCAATGTTGTTGACGTGACTATGTGCTAGGTCACGCAGTCCCATCTAGTTCATTCAACGAATACCTAAAATGCAATACTCACATTCGCTATAAACCGAGTTCATACTCGTTTCGTTCCATTGATCTAGTGTTCCTATACCAAAAGACGTGTGCTACTATGTGGGTAAGATCAATCGTATCGTGGTGCCGATATCACCAAAATCTGACCGACATGGCCGTGTAGCCATTCGGCATGTCCAGAGCGACCGCGTCGGGGCTTGCAAGGCCTCAGGGATAAACTTTCTTGAGAATTATTTCAACGTCGTTGACATGGCTATGTGCTGGGTCCCACAGGTCCCGCAGTACCATCTAGTTCCTCCTAAAATACGGTACTCAAATTCTCCATAAAGTGACCTCAACCTCGTTTCTTTCCATGGGTCTAATGTTCCCGTACTAATAGACGCGTGCTGCTGAGTGGGTACTGATACACTGCAAATGTATCTATAATTTTTGATGTTCCATGCTTGGTTTTATCCACTTTCTTGTGTTTTGCCCACACTTTGGAGTACTTTTCATATGATTTCTTGGACTAACCTATTAACAAGAGGCATAGTACCAGCTGCCTGTTTTCTGCTGTTTTTGGTTCCAGGAAAGTCAGAAAATGAATATTCTCGGAATTGGACGGGACAAAAGCCAAAGTGCTTATTTTTCCGGAAGTCATCAGATGCCAGAATACGAGACGGAGAGGAGCCAGGGGACCACCACACCACCTGGCCGCGTGGGTCCAGGCCTGTCTGTGCCAGGGGGTGGTGTGGCCAGCCCAGCCACCCCCTCGGCCTCTCCTTCCGCCTATAAGATGCCCTCGGGACGAAAACCCTAAGTGCCCTATCAAAAATCCACGAAAGAGTCTATAGCCGCCGTCATCTCCATCCCTAGATCGGAAGGGATCTGAAGCTCTTCCCGGCACCCTGCCGGAGAGGGGAATTCACCCTGGAGGCCTTCTTCATCACCATGCAAGCCTCCGGTGTGATGCGTAAGTAGTTCATCCTTGGACTACGGATCCATGTAGTAGCTAGATGGCTGGTTCTCCTCCTTTGTGCTTTCATGTCTAGATATTGTGAGCTCTTCATGATCAAGATTATCTATTTGTAATTCTGCATGTTGTGTTTGCGGGGATCCGATGGATATTGAGATCCTATTTCAGATTGATTATTGATTCTATCATGTCTTTGTTATTTGTGATCTTGCATGCTTTCCGTTGTTAGTAGCTATCTTGACCAAGTAGATGCTAGCAACTCCAAGAGTTAGTATTTATGCTCGATGGTGGGTTCTTGCCTCTGGTAATTTGGGGAAGTGACAGAAATCTCTAAGGTACTAGATGTGTTGTTGCTACTAGGGAGAAAACAACAATCCTTTGTTCATAGAATAATCGTATTGTTTACTTTACACGCAATTCGTAAAGCAATAATCTGTTGCTTGCAACTTAATACTGGAGGGGGTTCGGATGATAACCTGAAGGTGGATTATTAGTCATAGATGCAGTTGGATGGCACTGTAATTTGTTCACCCAGCATGTTATCTATCTAAGGAGAGCCACCTCTAGTGAACTAAGGATCCCGGTCCTTTTCTTTTACATACAATCTATAAACTGTTTACTACTTTGTGTTTACTTTCTGCAAACTATTACTTCTTTATATTCGATACGTTTAATCCTTTGTTTTCAGCAAAACATGGTAAGATTGACAACCTCATCGAAAGTTGGGGACAGAGTTCTGTGGTTGTGTTATGCAGGTCTCCACGTTGCTACTAGCATCGGTAATGCGCACTACCAAGGCTCGGCTAGTAACACCTTTGGTGTGTTTCCTTGCTCCTACTGGTTCGATTAAACGTTGGTTTCATAACTGAGGGAAACTTGCTGCTGTGCTCATCATACCTTCCTCTTGGGGTTCCCAACGAGCTCTACATCAATCACGAGCCATCAGGTACGAGCATTCGTACCATGGTACCGATATTAGCAGAACGTGACCAGCAGCATACTCAGAGCAACTGCGTCGAGGCTTGCAGGACTTCGGGATAGACTTTGTTGACCGTTATTTTCCCACTGATGACGATGCTAAGTGATGGGTCCCACACATTAGAAGGAATAAAAATCTAATTGTTTTCGACAACGCTGGTGGGTTATGTGCTAGGTCCTACATGCCGGAAGGCAACATATATATTTGTTTTCATTGTTGCTGACGAGGCAAAGGGGTGTCCCACATGTAAGAAAATAAGTCAAACAGACGACAAGTAAACCCAACGTAATGGCCGTCGGCATCAGGTCTGTCTAGGTGTGGTGGTATTTCTCCAATTGGCCAATTCGTAGTGGCATAGTCTGAATTTATTGGTGGAATAAGGACACGTTCGTAATAAACCCTAACTAAAAGGGAGCGCCTAGATCTCAGCCATCTAAGAACTTATTATGTCTTAGTCGGCTGACGTTATCCTACTATTTGTGCTAATTTTTAGAAACAATCTAGTTGTAACTTATAAAATTTGTACTAATTCTCGGTTGCAACCTAGGAGCAACTCATTAAATTCTCAATTACAACTTATATGTGTAACTCCCATATTGCACGAATCTCGGCGTAAATCTAATGGTGAGAGAGGTGACTAAGACTAGTAAGTTCTCATGAGCATGAGAACTAGCAAATCCGAATAAAAAAGAAGCAATACATGTTGGAAAATGTTAGCACTCCAGACCACCATGGAGTTAGACTAGAATATAAGAGCATCTCCACTAAAATTCCCGGGAGGGCCTCCTCGGGCCAATTTTTTTATCCGGACGACAAAAAATCGCCTAGTCGTGTTCCCAAGAGCCTAGTTTTTGCCGGATTTGGCCCAAATTACATATGGTGTTCTCAGTCCAAAGTGGCCTGGGAACGCTAGATGAAGCTAAATCAGCGGGAAAAAATCCAGGTTGGTGGCCCCACCCTGTCAATGACTGAAGCAGTTCATCCTCATCCCGTCGCCTCGACTCCCGCTAAGGACTGCCGGGCAAACGGCCGCCCGACCACTCACCCACGCATCACCCTAATGGCGCGCCACCGGCCGCCCACCTTCCCGCCGCTTTCCCCTTTTCCTCTCTCGCTGCTACACCCCTCCCGCCCTCGCTACCCTTTCCCATTTGGCTATAAATGACGTCCGCTCTCGCCGTTCCTAGAACACGCACTCCCGCCTCCCACTCCCCCAACCCAAAGCTCCAAGTTCCGGCGAAGAGGAGAAGAGCTCGGCGGCTGCCATGGCGGAGCGCTATCCTGGCGACCCGGCGGCGGCGAACGGTTTCGGCCGGCGCTCTCTACAGCCCTGGGAGGTCCACCTGCTCCACGACACCGGCTACCCGGCACCGCGTGGTTTCCGCTGCCCGCCGATGTGGAGGCTCAGCGCCTGTTTACATGGCCAAGATCGGATCGGCGGAATCCTGTTTACACTAAATAAGACAGTCCCAAGACACACGTTCAAGTAGATAACACGATGTTTGTTCGTGAAACGGCTAGAGGAGGTTGGGACATTAGTGTGGTTTTTCAGCCGCCTAATTCCCCAGGCATAAATGTTTTGGGCCTCGGTTGGGTTGCCACATATCTGACTATGCTTTAGCAAGAAATACCAAACCAAATCGGGTGCCAAAGTTGAGTAGTAATTCCTAGCCTAATATCCAGCATATGATTTATGTTAATATATATACTCTTCTATGTTTGCTCAAACTAAGTAAGTTTGACTTTTGACTAAATTTATCCGCCATGTATCTCAGAACGGATTAGTAATTTTGCTAGGTATCGAGACCGGTCCATGGCAATGGAGTGATGAGTCAGAGCTTGCCATCGTTTGAGGTCCATCTGTCGAGCATGGCAAGGCACTCCTTTGGACGGTACTCAGGCGCGGTGTGGCCACCGCCCTTGACGGTGGCGAAGGTGAGGTTGTAGGCGTACTCGGTGGTGTAGCCCGCGACCTGGCGGTTGGCGTACCAGGGCCTCCATGGCGCCACCACCGGGTATCCGAGCGTCCTGATCCACGCCTGCGTGCCGACGAAGGTCATGCCCATGTCGTGGTCGCCGTTGTACACCAGGCCCCGGTACCCGCGCTGCGTCAGGTTGCGGTGGTAAGGTATCGCGCTGGGCACGTCGTGCCGGAAGTGAGCCAGCAAGGTGCACCGGCTCCACGCGCCGACGGACCCGTCCCGGATGCCCAGCGTCTCCCTCACCTCCGCGTCGTCCGCCCAGGTGTACGACAGCCTGTAGCCGTTGTCCCCGCACTCCACGGGGAGGCGCAGCATGTCCTGCTCCCGCACCAGCATCCTCGCCGATCTTCTCCTCGCGGAGAAGACGTCGGCTGTTTGAGTCGTCGGCGGCCGCGGCGCCGCGAACCCGCACTGGGGCTCCAGGATGTGCACGGAGTTGGTGGCCCAGGTGGCCCGGGTGATGTCCTGGAGCGCGTTGGCGCACTGCGCGTTCCTCGGCGGCGTGGTGACGAAGTCCCCCTCGCAGCTGCTCTGCGCCGCCTCGTAGAGCTCGTCGGAGATGAGCCCCATGCCGTGCATGAAGGGCACCTTGCCGCCGGCGTCGTACTTGTTGTCCGTGGCGGCGTTGCCCACCAGGTACCCCACAAGGTTGAGATCATCCTCTGGATGGTCGGCGATCTCTAGCGCGGCGACCGGGACGGTGTAGCCAGAGTAGGAGTCGCCGCCGATGTAGAGCGGGTTGCCGGCGAACTCGGGGTGCTCGGCCATCCACCTCTGGAGGAACACCGGGAGCTGCCTGCCGGTCCCTGTAAGGCTGACGTTGAGCCCCTGCTCCTCCCGCGCGTAGGAGAAGCCCGTCCCCACGGGCGCGTCGAGGAAGATGACGTTGCTGACCTTGGTCCACGAGTCCTCGAAGTAGACGAGCCGAGGGAAGCCCTGGCCGGTGTACCCGGCGACGTCGAACTTGAGCGGGCCGATCTCGAAGAGCAGGCCGGAGAGCGCGGAGCAGCCGGGCCCGCCGGTGACCCAGAGGATGAGAGGGTCCTACCGCGGGCTGCGCTCCGACTGGATGAAGTAGTAGAAGAGCTCCGCGCCGTGCGCCTCGTCCACCTCCACGTACCCCGTCTCCAGGGCGAAGGGGAGAGGGCCGTCGAACCCCTTGACGTGCGTGATCGTGTTCCTCACCATTGCCGCCGATACACCACGGTAGCTCGCTGTAGTAATGGCAGCGAGAAGCAGCAGCAATAGCTTGGCCATGTCCATCTCCAAACAAATTGATTGGCTCGACTAACAAGCGGTGCTAATGCGTATAGGCAACTATATATATGTTGTAGCGTGCGCTAGTGGCGTAGCGACGCCGTCCGTCCAGTTGTCCGCCGGCGCGCCGCCGTACTATGACCCAAGCGTGATGAAAAAGGAGCGTCAAAATTAACCAACCTGAGACATTGATTTCATCGATGCAGAGTCTCCATGAGTACAACAAATAAGAAAATGTGGTCACTGATCACGTAAGCTACTTGGTCCGTTTTCGGAGAGCCCGACTGACATACCGCCGGTGCACACTGCACACACGTACGCTTGATAAGATCAGCTCCTAGCTCGCGAGCGCGACAGCATACCAGGACGCACAATTTCCACGCGACCGGTAACTTTTACAGTAGTACCTTTTACTAGTCATAAAAGGGTGACTAGTATAATCCGATCTAACGGCTGAGAAACTTTTGGCCCAATAAGCCCAACTAATAATTAAGTCTAAAAAAAAATGAAACCGCTCGAGTAGTACTAAAATCGGCCTGAAACAAAACGAACGATCGATCAGTCTGGAACAAAACCGCCGCTACCGTTTCTCCCCAAACAGGGCGCCGCCGCTCTCCCCGGACGCACGCCGCCGTTCTCCCCCGGACACGCGCCGTCGCTCTCCCGTCGACTCACGCCTCCGCCTGCCATCCCGACCGACGAACCGAGCATCGACGAACAGAACATCACTACCTCCCCGCACTGGCGCCGCCGCCAACCGCCTCCCCACAATCGCGCCACCGCCAATCCCCTCTATCCTCTCCAAGTCTGCGTGCACATCGCCACGACCTACACACATGAGTTCGCCTTCACAGCCATCCAAGCCGCCAAACCCTAGCTCTGACAGAGCCGTCGCCGATGCCGATCCGCACGATGCCCTTGGCGCGGTTCTGTTCGCATCAGGTTAGTATACTGTTGTTGTTATCTGAAGAACAGTCTAAACTCTGAATTTGTATGAGCTGCAGGGAATTAGTTTCATCATAGGAATTAATCTGAATTTCCGTACATAATAATTTCTCATAATAAATTGTTGGGGACTGAATTAAGTAAAGTAGCAGAAAGATACAACCTACTGGAGTGGATTATGTGGCAAAAGGCTTCGGGAGTTGCTCACCATGGCAATAGTACATTTGAAGATGAGGTATCCAGATTTTGGATTAAATTTTTGAGAAATACTATTGTATTATGAAGCTTGGGAAGTTATACATGACACATCATATCGGTGGTAAAATAATTCTTCTTCCTGGGAGAAGACTGCAATAAGTAGTAATTTTCTGTACCAAACTATTTATACTTGTATCTCTTGCAGCTAAATCTCCAGACTATTAGAATGCCGATGTAGAAAGCCTCTATAGGTAGCGGGGAGTTCGTTCCTCCCTCTCTTTGCTTGTACACTTGTGTCAATTTTGTGGAGGTTATCGACTTGCTTCTAGTTAGGCTCTAGACTCCTCTCTTTTTTTGTAAATTGGCAACATCTGGCAGTACTAGCTTTCAATTTTTCACTTCTAAGTTAATGCAGCAGACTAAACTGATAGGGCATGTTGAAAAAATCTGATACATGGGCAATTAAACAGTTCAAACTTAAACATCCACATATATGAGTGTACCCAACATTACATGACGTGCACAACAATGCACCTTCTCCATCAACTTCATTCTTTGAATCATCAAACTTTCTGCAATGTAGAGAGCTTTGTGGGGGAGTTCTTTCCAGTAACAATGCCAGTTTTATGATGTATGCTTTCTGAACTTCATCTGATCTTGATCCCAGTTCTGAATTTGATGATATATGATTTCTGAACTTAGTTGCTTGCACAACCAAACGATTACTGTGCAATTATGATTTATGATCTGAAATGAATTTTTTATTTGTTGTTTTCAGGTCTCGATTCCTCCTAATTTTCCACCTCATCATCGCCTACTATGCATGGAGATGCTTTAGGTCATACTAAAATGTGTGACAAACTGACAACCCTGTGAGAATCTGGTGGACAACCCGACCAACAGTGCACAACGCTAATGAAGCATTTTAGCATACCGGCTTCTGATCATCGGTGATTATCCTCGTCTTCATATTCGGCTGATCCATCGACCGGGTTGTCACACATTTTAATTAGTAGTAGTAGATAAAATTATTTGGCGTGGACCGGACCCATTCTCAGCTTGATAGCGACGTGAGGGAGGCGGCCGCCGCTGTTATTCCTACCTTGGGCCGGGAAGAACGTTTGGGCCAGGCCGGACTACGGGCTGTCTAACCTACGATGTTAATATTCTCACTAGTATAAAGTGTACTAGACTTCTTTTTAGCACTAGTATAAACTGTTAAACTGTTAGAGACCTTTAGATGTACTAGAATAAAAGGCTGTTATTCATTTGAGGGTACCGTAAAATAACTCCACGCGACTCCGAAGATAATAATATGTTTCCTAGTTCACCGGTCATCAGCCGACGCGGTTTTCGTTACATCCGTGTCACTGATTCCGTTTGAATCCGTCTGTTTTCCTGTCTAACTTGTCATCTGGTTCACTCGGTTTCTTACATATAGGTCTCACGCGCAGTCCGTTATTTTTAGCAATTGTACTGATGAGAGGGCCCCGCCACCTAAGCTATCGACTGCGTGCATCCCAGGTTCGAGAACCCGAGCCCGCATTATTATTCTGCGATTTCCCATATTTCCCCGCTCCACAACCCCACTCCTCTTCACTGTTCTCGTCCTTTCCCCCGCCACACCGTTACGTCGT
The DNA here is from genome assembly GCA_916181665.1 of Avena sativa. NCBI lineage: Eukaryota > Viridiplantae > Streptophyta > Magnoliopsida > Poales > Poaceae > Avena > Avena sativa. The sequence continues at coordinate 531,084,500 of OV702292.1, read as the reverse complement.
GCACTGTCCCGAACCTCCACCACCATCCCTCTAGGCTATATCCGTCGCCTCGCCGCCGTCCCCCACCTTCCCTCCCTCCTTCCCGCCGTGACCTGTTTATGGCGTGGTTAGGAGGCTGGAAGTGAGAAGTTGAGCCGGCTGTTGGTCGCACGACCATGACGGTGGACATGTAGCAATCCAGCACAGAGATGGATCCTGTACGGTAGTAGAGCATGGAGATGGATCATGCGAGGCTGGAGAGCATTGGCGAGGGCGCCACAGGGCAAGCGGGCACAGGCAACAAAGCTCTGCGGCTCTAGAGCCTTGTGAATGTGCCTTTCGTCCTCCCTGAAGGGTAAGAACTATAATTTCATCTCTTCCATTTTCAATTAGTGACTCTAGTGCAATGGTAATAGCAAGGATATGTGTTCATAACCCATAGGGAGTTGACCGCATCCAAATTCCTAATGAAGATTCGGCAAGGGTGCCCGACGAGAGAATCGCAGTTAGCGCTAGTTTTGATTATCTACTGACAATAGACGCGGCAGACGAAACTCTGTGTGACTTACAGACGGAATTTGGCAAGTTTCCGATTAGACAGAACAAAGAATTCGTATCCAGGTACTACAACACAAATTCTCAGCCTTTCTGCGATATTAGGACCAACGAGGCCCTAACAATGATGTGGGGTAAACACCTAGGAACTAGGATTGTGCTGATGTCTGTCCACATTGTTAATAAAGAGAGTGGGGAAGAGACTGTCATAAATGATTTTGGACCACCTGCAATGCAAACAACTCAAACTACCATAACATAGTAGCATTTCCTCGCGGTAAAGAGTGCAACCATCCAGCTTCTCCTTGATCATGATGCCTTGTCTAGCAAGCACGAAGACATAGAAATGGGGGGTACCAAGGATGATTTTGTGTTCGGAGATGACGATGACGAGAAAGCATATCGAGATGTTGTTGCTGGTCCTGATTGGATGGAAAGTAGGAAATATTTGGTTGATCCGAGCTTTGAGACTGACTATGGGACTGATGAGGAAGAGGGTGGTGAAGATGCTAAAATAGGATGTCGATGTGATGATGAAGACAGGGACATGCTAGTGATACACTTTGATAGGGACAACCCTAAAATTGATGAGGAGACTGCCTTTGAGACCTTGAAGGACTATCGATACGCAGTTCCCACCTTTGTAATAAAATTTGGGTTCGATTATATCATTGAAAAGAGTGACTAGAAAAGATTTAGGGCGCATTGTAAGAAAAGTAACGTGTGTAAGTGGATACTACATGCATCCCTAATGGGGGGTGAACACCCATTTTAGGTTGCAATGGCTAACTTTTGATTCATTTTTTCAGATTTAATATGTTAATATATATGTGTGTGTTTTTATTTATTGAATTATTGTCGAGTGCAAATCAAGGTGAAGACAAAGAAACACAACTTCCCTAATACTTCTTTAAGTTATAAAATAAGACATACTTTAACAAAGTGGATTGTTGCTACTATACTTGATTGGGTGAGGTGGGATCAATCCATTGGACCTGCTGAACTCAGATCGATGCTTAATGATAAGTTTAATGTTCTGATTTCATATCACAGAGTTTTTGATGGGAAGGAGATAGCTTTGGACTTTATTCAAGGCAAGTGGAATGACAGTTTCCACATGTTGTACAGTTTTAAAGGAGAGGTAGAAAGGGCATCACCTGGGAGTGTTGTTGACATTGACTACAAAGTAGTGAGAGGAAGACAAAAGAGCTCAAGAGGGTCAACTATATGATGACCGATAAAAACTGCTTCAGGAGATGTTTTGTCTGCCTGAAGGCATGTTGGAATGGATATCTAGAGGGATGCAGGCCATACTTCACAATAGACGCAATTGCTTTAACAGCAAAGTTCCAAGGATATCTTGCCACACCTTGTGTTGTAGACGCCCATAATTGGCTGCTTCCAGTCGCTTATGCTGTTCTTGAAGGTGAATATAAAGAAAAATGGACATGGTTCATGGAAAGGCTATGTGTAGTAATTGGTCACCCTGAAGGCTTGGTGATACACACTGATGCATGCAAGTGGCTAGAAAAATGTTTTTGATGTTGTATTTCCTGGGGTTGAGCATAGAGAATGCATGTGGCACCCTGCTACTAATGTCACAAAGAAGTTCAAAGGGAAGATATTTGAAGACAACTTGTGGCCATCAACATACACATACACCCCAAGCAGGAATGCCACTTACATGCCGAACATGTATACAGTGCCCAAGGTGAAAGAATTCTTTGAAGAACATCACAAAAAATTATGGGATAGAAGCAAGTTTGGCCAGTTAAGCAAAGGGGATTATGTTTACAACAATTTGGATAAGATCTTCAATTCTAAGACTAGGAGCATTAAATCACTTGCAATTGTTATTTTGATAGATGCAATACGACAATGCATAATGGCGAAGATAGATTTTAGGTAGAGAATATGTGCAAGAAAATATGTAGGCCATAAAATAGTACGAAAGGTGGTTTTGTTACTAAATGCAAGAACATGGGCAATGTGGACAATAAAGATGAGGCTGACCAGAAGTTTTGATACATTAGCTGAGGTTTATGCAAAATACAGTCATGTACCTAAAAGGAGGTACCATGTAGGCATTGCAAACATGACTTATTCTTGTAGGAGGTGGAAAATTACTGGTCTACCATGTCACCATACACTATACTTCATCTTAAAGCTGAGAAGTGATTGTGCTGCAATAGAAAATTTTGTTCATAGCTATTTTTCTGTGGAAAAGTACGCTACAACTTATGTATAAAATGTACCACCGATGGCAGATGAAAATGATTGGAGATTATCAATCCAAGTTTCAAACTTGAACCACCGGTTCTTAGGATACCGCTTAATTGGCCTAGAAACCTAAGGATCAAATCATCCACTAAAAAGGGTTCAAGGTTAGGAGCGGGGAAAAGGAAATACAAACGGTGTGGAGAATTTGGCCATATTCAGAGGTTATGCAAAAACCCAGTTCCACATGATTTTGAGGATGATGACTCTATCTTTGTTCACATTAGGGAGGCATATGTTGAAGTAGCTGAGCCAGAAGTTGAATCTTCTCGTTCAGAGAGGCAATGCAATGCTGAGGTTGAGTACATTGTGGAAATGCAGCGAGTTGATGAAGAATGTGTAGCGCAGCAATTTGGTGATGTTCAGGAATTACAGGACGAATGTGATGATCAATTTGCTAAAGAACTAGTGGTTCTGGAAGACAACATGTCGCATGAGTTGATGGAGGGAGGGAATAATAAACCAAAACAAAAGAGGAAGCGGAAGGGAGGACAAATGAAAAATCCGATCTTGATGAAGTTGTGGAAATGCAGCAAGTTGTGGAAGTTCACGAGGCTGATGATGTGCAGGAAGTGCATGTAACGCCCCCGTTTTAGTTAATCTTATATTTAGGATTGTTTGTGCATTCATGAGCATCATCTTTTAAAAGTGCATCTAAAAGAAATAAAGCAAAACCCTAAACCCTAATTTCCTTCTTCCTCTCAAACACATTCAAAATAGTTTGACTTTCGAAAACTACAAAAGTTGTGGATCCCAAATGGACTAATAGGGCCCCACAAATATTTCAACCATGTTACAAAGCCCTAGTATTTTCAAACTGTTCAAAACATAAAAGTATTTGAAAATGCAAAGAGAAAAGGAGAAAACTAAATGGAAAAAGTGTTTTGCAAATAAAACAGCAGCAGAGCCGCAGTAGGCCGGCCCAGCTTCCTCTCCTCCCCTTTCTGTCGCCCGCGCGCAGCTCCCGCAGCCCAACAACAGCCCAGCTCGGCCCAGGCCCGATACCGGTTCAACGTCATCGTCTTCCCCATGACGCGAAGCAGCTCGGTGTCGTCGGCGTCGCTGTCGATCCCCGCCTCCTGCTCACCGCGGTCCATCGAGCTCTAGGAGAAGGATAAGATTGCTATGACGCCCTGGCCTCGTCCCTATCTTCTCCCTCTTGCGTGCTCTCTCTTTCTCTCTGTACCGTGCAGGGCCAAACCCTAGCCGCTGCGGTCGCCATTCATCGTCGCCGTTCTCCACCACCCCATGCCCAGCCGAAGACCCCCGGAGCTCTGCCTCGCCATGCACCATCTCTTCACCAAAGGAATTGAGATGGGGAGCTCGATAACTGTCGAAATCGGCGTTTCCTCTCCGACATCGACAAGCTCCATCGCTCGACTCGCCGTTGGTCCGAGCCTCGCCTCGTCTCACCGTCGTCCCGAGATGCTTCAGGGTGAGCCTCTAGTGCTTCATCACCCTCCCTCAGCCTTGCTTGCTTGATGTATCCACCACTCGCCATTGATCTGTCAGCTCTGCCGCCGCCGCTTGTCGTAGCCCCAGCTCTGGTGGCTATTTCTCAGCGGCGCCGCCCCTTTTAGGTCCGCCATGTCGTGCTGGTTCGAGCGGGCCAAGTCACGCAACCCCGCTTGACCTCCCCCGCCGTCCCAGGCCGTCGTCTGACGTGCCCTCCGACGAGCCCATGTGGTGCTGAGGTGGCGCCCGCGTGGCCTTGACGTGGGCATCGACCAAGCTTTGCCATGGTGGCAACCTATGTGGCCCCTGGCCCACAGGTCAGCCTCAGTGGCTAGGCCCTGCCCTGGTAGAAAACAACCTCCACCTCGAGCTGATGTGGCACCGGGGCTGTTCTGTCAGTCTCACTGGCTAGGGCTAGCCGCGGTGTGAAAAGTCTTTCTCTGTTTTAATAATTCCAGAAAAAAGGTTTAATCTTATAAATTTAATAAGTTAATAATTATAAGTCAGAAAAATATGTATAATATATCAAAATGTTCAGAAAAATGAGATCTTTACAATAGACTCATAATCATGCATTGTTCAACAACTTTAATTACAATTTTAATTAGAATAACAAACTATCCCCTCACAGGTGATTCCGGGGTTCCTCCTTTATCAGGGTTTGCACCCTCGGACCTTGTTTAAAATGGTCGAGCATGCTTTAGGGTTACACTTCAACTCTAAATAACTTGTCATATCATCATCCTTCCTTGAGCATTGCATCAATGCCATGTGTTGATTGTTTCCCTTTCTTTCCGGTGTTTGGTTCTTCTCAGTAGAATACGATATCGAGATCGAAGACCGAGATCAACACCATCGAAGATCAAAGATCAATACTTGATCAACTATAACCAAGTCAAGTACAAGGCTTCCGAAGATCTGCTCTTTGGTTATCAACAGGCAAAGGCAAGCATAGCCCCACACATGATATAATCCTATGTTTTCAAAGTATTTCATTTTTGCCATGATGCATACGATTCTACTGTGGTCTTTTATCGATAGACAGAGTATCCTATCTGTTGTATTACTCCCTTGAGCTTATATTACCTTATCCACTGCTCCTAGCATAACTAGGTTTGGCCTGTGTGCACTGCTAGAGCTTTTATCTATGTGTTGCTTAACCATGCTTAGCTGCCAGTGTTGGTTCATCCAAAAGATGTACCAAATGTAGAGAATCTAGTATGACATGAGAACGAGGTTTACTGATGAGGTAAGATCAGTTGTAAAGGTTAAACATGCTAAGGCTTGTATGGGAGGCCATGGTGGATGTGGTTTTTGTAGTCCCATGCTCGCCACTACTAGGACCCGAGTTCTTGCCTTTGGAACCGAGATGAGCATACAGCCACACGGGGCCTCGAAAACCTCACGAGTAACTAACTTGCCTAGTAGATTCCATGAGTCACATAGTTCGGCGTTCCATTCGACATATGCATAGAAAACGTTTTGAAAGATTTGGCGAGTGAAGGTGCATCATAACAGGTAGGTAAGCATGGACGGGGTTGCTTGGGGTAGATGGCGCCCCTGATAAACCAACCTCGCCTCACATCTCTAGGGACCGGCTTCGGGATTTGACCCGTTACGGTGGAACCATCCTTAGGGCGTGAGTCATGCTCTCGGCGAACGCAAGGTAAAGGTCATGTCCAACCACCCTCTCTCGGCCTTCCAAGGAAGAGTGCTAATAGCTTGGCATTAAGAGTCGGTTGGTACGTGTGGGTAAAGTTGTACACCCCTGCAGGGTTAAATCTTTTTGAAAAGTCGGGTTCACGGTTATGAACGCTTGGTGACCAAATTCTAAGATCATAGCGAACTATAACCTAATCGTAAAACTTGGCAATTCAACGTGTGCTTAAGGATGCGTCCTCCTGGGTACGAGAGGGTGATCCTAGTTGTGAGATGAGGATTACTTTGGTGGATATCAAGATGATGATCAATTCCTCGGAGATGTCGCTCTCTTATCCCCTTTAAAAATATTCTGATTAGACGAGCTTCTTCTCCCTCTTGTTTTAAAAACAAAGATGGCTTTATGCAAAATAACCCCACCAGCCATAAGTCTTGCGGAGTACACCCTATACTCACTCTTTCTTTGTTGATACTTTTGTAGCAGAGTAAGTGTTCCCCTGAAGACGAGTTCCGTACAACATTGACACTGACGAGTAGCTTGGGGTTCCCGGCCGGCAGCCTGGAATCTATGGGTTGGGACGTCATCGTTATGCTTCAGGTTTCTTAGGCCATTTGTTAAGTTTGCTATACTTAATAGCATAATTTTCCTTCCGTTGTTTGATGTTTGTGGTAAGTGACCTCTGCTTGTAATATTTTGGTTCTTCGCTCAGTTATGAGCTTGCTGTAATAATTTTTCTGTCGCAGGGTTACTGTTGTGTTACTGACTTCTCACTTAATATCCTCGATCTCTAGGTTAAGCTTATGTCAGGCTAAGGTCTGGGATTTGTTTAACCCTGATCCCGGGGGTGTTACAGTTTTTGGTATCAGAGCAGTACCGGCTGTAGGAAAACCTTGCTATTGGTCAAGGTTGAGTCTAGTGCTTATGAAAACTATTTCAAAGATGAAAAGTATTTGATAAACTCTAGTATGCTTCTTTTTCTCCTTATTTGGTATCACTCTAACTCTGGGTCATCTTATCTTGTGTTGACTTTGAAAAAGTTTTCAAAGTTTTGGTATCTCTTCTAGACTTTCAAAACTTAGGTGCCTTCTAGGCATGATGTTTCTCAGCCAGTTGACCTAGTGTTGAGTTCTCTAGAGTTGCGTGTAATGTGAATTTCTTGTTTCCCCTTGCTCTGCTTCAATCGAGAGATTCCTTTCTATCATGATCTCTCTACTTTATGGACCCACAATATTATATTGTAGGATCCATAGTGTTCTGTTCTAGGCTTCGAGGTTTCCTTTCGTCTCGCGTGCCTCCTTTTTATTTGTTTGGGTACTTCAGAAGTTCTTTCTTCTCTTGGAAGCTACCTCGTGATTACTATCTTGCGGTGCACGCTATGTCACTCAAGTAGTAGTTACTTCTTTCTCGGGTTTTAACCCTTGGACTTGAACCGAAGATCCTGGATTGTGCTGGATTCTGGTGTTGCGAATCTTGTACATGAAGCTGATGTTTAACCCAATATCCATTCATTTGACCCCATCGCTAATGTTCAAACATTACCTCAGTATGGCTGGTACTAACATTCTAGCCTTCAAGCTTGTGGTATTTGTCACGATTGAATTGTGACAACTAAGGACTTCCCCTACCACTAGCTATGGCAGACGTTCTTTAATGGAACCAAATAGATCATGACAAGAGTGCTCTTCGTGAGTCTCATATCTATATTCGTGACTCTGCCACACCTTCCCTTCTTTGCACAGGTTTTCGGAAGAATGATAATCTATGCATCCACATCTCGAGATTCTATCCTGAGCATGTTCTTTCTCCCCCTTGTTGTTACCGACCTTTGTCTACCAGTTGGTAGCCAAGTAGTAAATGTGCATCGGTGTCTTTTGATGCAAGATACTCTTGTGGTCCGTCATGACAAACCATATCGGGATGTCAGGAGAAACAAACTCCAGCACCTTGTCATATCTAGGACCAGGTCAAAGTGTTGTAGTCCGCAGATTAAGAGGCATTGCTTAGCTTCTATCTGTTCTACCTTAGAGTATCACACCCTTTTATATTAAGAGGTTGTGTTGAGTTTCATGACCCCTTAATGAAGTTTTGCTCTTACATATTATTACCCACCCTTCCTCCGAGCTTTCGTGCTCGAGAATGATGCGTGTGCGTACTAATGTGGTCATCTGAGATTCTTAGCAATTCTTATTGCTTTGAACTCCAAGGACATTTGTGTCATCTTTAGCGTGATTGGTTAAACCTATCACTAAGCGAAGGATGATTGTGCTACCAAGTCCGTTAGTCCGGTACACTCTCGCTGGTCAAAGAGTTAAGCTTGTGCCCAAGCTCTAAGACTATGTCTTCCTGCCTTACCAAGCGCTGATTTTTCAGTTTTTTCAATTTATTTTGAATTTCATTTGGTTTGGTTCAAAAAAAGGCCAAGCTTGCCCGTGCACCCAGCCTCACGAGAGTATCTAAATTTTGAACCCCAAGCACCGGTCCAGCCTAGGACACCATGCGCTGGTTTTCATTTTTTTTTTGCTTTTTAAAATTCCATTTGATTTGATTCAAAAAATGCCAAACTGGTTGGTGCACACAGCCTCGTGGGGGTATCTAAATTTTGAACCCTCCGTGTTGGTCTAGCCTAGGACACCCCTAGGGATCCTATAACCATTTTTTTAAAAAAATTTAGAGCAATATTTATGGTACCAACAGTTTAAATTTTGAATTATGCAAGCATTACCCAAGAAAAAACAGTATATAGCTCCACCACAAGAAAAATCCCAATCTCATGGGAATGGCCATCCAACATGACTTGCCACTCAGGGAAATTGTCGGATGGCCTTGTACATGTCGATTTCTTGCACCTCCTTTGGAAAAATCCATCCAAAATTCAAAATTATTGATACAAAGAATGGAAAATCAAGTGTGTTCCTTAGAAACCAGAAATCCATATTTGGAGAAGTTGTTTGCAAAGCCAAGAGGCACCAACCTGCCAAGTTTGGGCTCATTCAATGGAGGGGTGCCATGATTTTGGTAGTGGGCATGATAACAAGGGTGAAACCCAAGTGAACTCCTACTTGATAGACATCCGGTCGAAGGTTTGCATGTCCAAAGTAGCAGAAATGTCTTGCTTATGACTTTTACTAGTTACTAGGTCATAAACAAGGACTCCATGCACTGGTTTTCATTTTTTTATTTTTCTTTGAATTTCATTTGGTTTGGTTAAAAAAGTCCAAATTTGTCGGTGTGCGCAGCCACTTGAGGGTATCTAAATTTTGAACCATCCATGCTGGTCTAGCCTAGACCACCCCTGAGGCACCCAAAACCATTTTTAAAGAAATATTTATGGTTGCTACAGTTCAAATTTTGTATTATGCAAGCATTTCTGAAGAAAAAAGTAGTATATAGCTCCACCGCGAGAAAAATTCCAATCCAATGGGAATGGCCATCCAACATGACCCACCACTAGGGAAAAATGTCGGATGGCCTTGTACATATCGATTTATTCTACCCTCTTTGGAAAAATCCACTCAAAATTTAGATTTCCCAATTCAAAAAATGGAAAATCAAGTATTTTCCATAGAACCGAGAAATCCATAGTTGGAGAAGTCATTTGCAATGCCAAGAAGCACCTACATGTCAGTTTTGGCTCATTCCATGGCGGATGCCATGATTTTGGCAGTGGGCATGATAACCGAGAATATCATTTTGCGGCCCGAAAGTTGGGTGTCTAGGCAACGCGGTACCCAAGTTCCCTGAAATCATCCACGATGACTATAGTTGGTGTGCCAAATACTCAAAGGGTCTTTTTCGACACGAATTCAACTTTACGTTTCAATACAAAAAATTAGGTTAATGGTCGTCAAGTTGGGCCCCTCCTGTCAGTTCTCGCCGTTATGTCGCTCCCGTCGCTTAGGTGTCAATTAGGCTTGCAGCGTTGGCGCCTACATCCATTACGCGTCTTCTTCTTCCCCGGAGCGGCAATCTGTGGGGCGTCGCAGCCATGGCACGGAGCTGGGACATGGACGAACCTGCTCGGCCCAGCTCTCCTCCCTGTAGGCTTGCAACGTTGGCGCCTGCATCCATTACGCGTCTTCTTCCCCAGAGCGGCAATCTGTGGTCGCGGCCATGGCGCAGAGCTGGGAAGTGACGAAGCTGCTCGGCCCCGTTCTCCTCCCCATCCCGAGTCAGAGCTCGCCCTCACCGTGGACGCACCCATGGCACGGTTAGGGACGAGAATTGGTTCCCGGTGAGATCTATCACCTTGTCGACCATGCTCGGTTCTGTTTTCCTCCTCTAGAATCCGAGCTCGCCATCGCCGTGGTTGCACCCACACCAATTCTGCCACCTCTGCCGATGTCTCTGTGGTAGCTCAAGTTCTGGGGCTCTCCAAGTTCTGCCATGTTGGGCCTGTAAGTATTGTTGTATGTTAAACTAGCAAATCTCTTTTGTTCAAATCTCTTGGGCTGTACCAACTTCATTGTGTTTAATTATGAAAGACAAAATATAAATGACTTCTCTCAATTTCTCGCATAGAAAAATGCAAAGCTAATTTCATATTCTCGCAGGAACTGGCCCCATTTGTTGAACCGGCGGCACTGTCACGATCTCCACGTAACCACGGTGAGTTCTCGAACCGAAAGTTGTAGTTACCACGTTTCTTCTGCAGTCATTCCTCTTCCTCAGTCATTCCTCTGCAGTTTTTCCTAGGCGCTTCTTCTTCCTCTGTTCTGGAACCGTCGGTTCATCTTCTTCTTCCTCTCGTAGGCAGTTCCTTACAGGCAGTTCCTTTCACCCATTTCCTTGCAGGCATGGACGATGGGAAACGCGCAACAGAGACCCACTTGGTCCCTGCCCATGGCACCACGACTTTGACAGTGGTGTACACAAATGATGAAGCGACTGTGGAGACAACTCTCGCTAGGTTTGAGCAATTGCTTGAGAAAGAGAAGCATAAGTTTGTGGGGCTAGACTTGGAGTACACCCGTGCAAATAAGCAAAAAAATCCTCCACAAGAGATCGTTGTCATGCAAATCGCCATACATGAGGAGGTCCTCGTTTACCACTTCTGTAGGTATGTCAAATTTAAATTTGAGATCACCACTTCTGCATCTCTTGTTCCCTTACATCCCTAGAACCATCTAAGTGCAGGAGTAAACCAACTGAAATGCGTTGTCCGGCTCTGGTCGAGTTCTTGTGTAGGAAAGGGATAACTTTCACTAGCGTGGATATCACAAATGACACAATTATGCTTTCTCGTGCATTGATAAAAATCCCAGAGGGGCACCACATCGACATCCAAAATCTGTACAAGATCAAATCATACCCAGCGAAGGATGGCATGGGTGATCTGGCAGCGGAAATCATCGATAAATCCTATGAAAAACTAAAGAAATTGAAGTGACTCGATCATGACTACTGGGAGTGGAAGCCGATGAGCCAGGTACGCCTCGAGTATGCAGCCAGAGACGCCTACATGGCGTACGAGTTGTACAGTAAGCTCATTACCATGAAAGATGGGATGGTTAAGGCGGGGTTTTTCGCGAGAGAGCTATGCCCTGGTTGCAAGCTAGCCTAGGAGAAGAAGCGTGAGGAGGACAGAAAGTGGTTTTAGGACGAGCAGGGATCTTGGGACGGTGGCGATATCAAGCGGCTGAAGGGGAAGCAAGTCAAGGACGACAACAAGTGGTGGTGATACATTATGTGTTTGAACTAGATTTTAGTTTCTAGTTTATTATGTGTGTGATACATTTAGTTACTTCAATACAAAATTTTGACCAATTTAACTTGTCGATGTATTTCTTGACAATTATAATATAATCGAGCACTAGAAATATTTTGTAGTGTGCATGAGCATGATCAGTAAATATAATTGAACACTAGAAACTTTAAGGCACTCCATATAAAGGAGTAGATTAATATAGAAGGTTCACCAGAGACACCACGGATACATTGTCTTACATGCCACACACAGGTAATAATTAACTAGAACAAAATAAAAGAAGGGGCTGCAGCAGGAGGCCGGGACACGGAGACGCCTAGCAGGGCAGGGGTTTATCAGCAGGAGGCCGCGACAGCCTAGTCGATGGGATACAGGCCAGTCCTGACATACTCCCGGAGGAATTTGCGTAGGCTGCGTGCCGCGCCAAGGTAATCGTCCTATGCCTTCTGCCTCCGCTTCTGCCAACGCCCTCCGTGTGCTAGATCATGCTGTTGAGGTCCATGTTGATTGCTCTGCCACAGAATGGGCAAAACAGTCTCCCCCTACGGTGGAAACGGATTAGCCCACACCGTAACCACCTCAGCACGTAGCGGCTCTTGTTGTCCCTGGATACCTTGCTATCATCCACTTCATCATCATCCTCCCGTTGATTTTTAAAAACATAACTTAGAACTCATACATATGATTGAATTGTATTACAACTCAAGAATTGACAACATGTATATGTAAGACAATATATCCATGGATATCAAAGATAAAGCATCTCAGCAATAGTTTGATCGGTTCATATATCATTTCATCTCAACACAATGACAAATAATTGCATCAGAGTGAATGTAGGATAAATCTAGGGGCCTCATAAGTTTCTTCAGGGATGGAATCAGCGAACCAAGTAACAATTGCACAACCTGTAATGTTGTTGTACATCGCCCCAGGTTCACTAACTCATCCCTGAAAAAATCTGACACCAATGTGTCTGCCTCTCTGTTGGGACAAATTTGAATCATTGGCCACAATAAGAAATTGAAATGTAATCGTACAAAACATTATTCAGGGATATACATAGTCAGGTACAAAAACAAGCCTAAATATTGTAATTATAAATAAAAAAGCAAACAATTAATCTTCAGGTGCATGTTAAAAATACTTATGATCAAAACCATTCATATACATATGCATCATACCAATCATTAAAAGATCAGAAACAATTCAAGGATCATATATGTAGTTCCATATGAGAATAAATCTAGGGCCTCATAATTTGTTTCAGAGATGGAGTAGGCGAACCAAAGTACCAACAGCACAACCTATATTGTTTGTGTGCATTGCTGCCTCAGGTTCACCAACCCATCCCTAAAACATGACACCGTCATATGTGCCTCCCCTTGAATTCTTTTGGGGCAAATTTCAATCATCGGCCTCGGTGACAAACTAAAATGTAATTCTTATACACTGAATGCATGGAATAGGTAATTCTAATATCATATTTCTATGAATGTAGAACAAAGATTAAGGCCTCATAAGTTTCTACAGGGACGGCGTAAGTGAACGAAGTAATAATTGCACAGCCTATATTGTTCTTGTACATCGCCCTAGGTGAACTAACTCCTCCCTGAAAAAATCTGACACCAATGTGTCTGCCTCTCTTTTGGGGCAAATTTGAATCATTGGCCACAATAAGAAATTGAAATGTAATCGTACAAAACATTATTCAGGGATATACATAGTCAGGTACAAAAACAAGCCTAAATTTTGTAATTATAAATAAAAAACCAAACAATTAATCTTCAGGTACATGTTAAAAATACTTATGATCAAAACCATTCATATACATATGCATCATACCAATCATTAAAAGATCAGAAACAATTCAAGGATCATATATGTAGTTCCATATGAGAATAAATCAAGGGCCTCATAATTTGTTTCAGAGATGGAGTTGGAGAACCAAAGTACCAACAACACAACCTATATTGTTTGTGTGCATTGCTGCCTCAGGTTCACCAACCCATCCCTAAAACATGACACCATCATATGTGTCTCCCCTTGAACTCTTTTGGAGCAAATTTCAATCATCGGTCTCGATGACAAACTAAAATGTAATTCTTATACACTATGAATGCATGGAATAGATAATTCAAATATCATAGTTCTATGAATGTAGAATAAAGATTGCAGCCTCATAAGTTTATTCAGGGATGGCGTGAGCGAACCAAGTAACAATTGCATAGCTTATATTGTTCTTGTACATGGTCCCAGGTTCGCTCACTCATCCCTGAAAAAATCTGACACCAATGTGTCTGCCTCTCTTTGGGGCAAATTTGAATCATTGGCCACAATAAGAAATTGAAATGTAATCGTACAAAACAATATTCAGGGATATACATAGTCAGGTACAAAAACAAGCCTAAATATTGTAATTATAAATAAAAAACCAAACAATTAATCTTCAGGTACATGTTAAAAATACTTATGATCAAAACCATTCATATACATATGCATCATACCAATCATTAAAAGATCAGAAACAATTCAAGGATTATATATGTAGTTCCATATGAGAATAAATCAAGGGCCTCATAATTTGTTTCAGAGATGGAGTTGGAGAACCAAAGTAGCAACAACACAACCTATATTGTTTGTGTGCATTGCTGCCTCAGGTTCACCAACCCATCCTTAAAACACGACACCATCATACGTGTCTCCCCTTGAACTCTTTTGGGGAAAATTTCAATCATCGGCCTCGGTGACAAACTAAAATGTAATTCTTATACACTATGAATGCATGGAATGGATAATTCAAATATCATAGTTCTATGAATGTAGAATAAAGATTGCAGCCTCATAAGTTTCTACAGAGATGGCATAAGTGAACCAAGTAACAATTGCACAGCTTATATTGATCTTGTACATGGCCCCAGGTTCGCTCACTCATCCTTGAAAAAATTTGACACCAATGTGTCTGCCTCTCTTTGGGGCAAATTTGAATCATTGGCCACAATAAGAAATTGAAATGTAATCGTACAAAACAATATTCAGGGATATACAAATGTATCATACAACGCATTCATAAATCAGAAACAATACAAAGATTATATATTTAGGTTCCATATGAGAGAAAAATTAGGGCTCATTTTTTCAGCGATGGAGTCGGAGAACCAAAATACCAACATCGCAACCTATATTGTTTATGTGCATTGTTGCCTCAGGTTCACTAACCATCCCTAAGAAAACTACACCATCAGATGCCCTTGCACTATTTTGGGGCAAAATTGAATCATTGGGCTCAGTAAGGAATAAAAATGTAATGTTATAGGCCTGCTGTGTATCGAAATCAACACTCAACTAGCAAACTCAACTAGATGGCAGATGAGCAGATTGGGGTTTTGTGACTAGACAGATTGGGGTTTTGTGACTAGATGGCAGATGTATCAATCAACCGATCGAATCATATATATACTACCCTACTTCAAGAGCAAAAGAATATGTTCAAGATTGAGCAAATCCTATGTATGAACAGTGAAAACTGCGGCTGCGACTAGAGAAGCTAGCAATGTAGTACCTCAGACTCCTCATCAGGGACCTCCTCCTCAAACTCATCATTCTCCGTGATTGCGTCGAAGATTTCTTGAACGATGATGGGGCCGTTGATGTAGATCACTGGATTGCCTCCGCCTGCCGCCTGCCCCCCATCCAGACCTGCCGCTGGAACCACGACGTTGTCGGCCACCTGCTGCTCGGCGGCGACGGCTACTACATGCTGCTCGGCAGCGATGGCTACCACCTGCTGCTCGGCGGCGACGACTACTAGCTGGACGGATGAGCTCACACCCTCGAAGGCGCGGCGACGAGCGGTGTTCGTGCCCGGAGAAGACACATCCGCCTGCTTGGCGACGACCGAGCCATCTATTGCTGCGCCTTCAACTGGCTTAGCCTCCGGATCGTCTCCACGCGTACGCTTCATGGCGCACCAAGGGAAGGAGGTAGTGCAAACGAGGGAGCTTCGGCGCGCGCGGCAGGTGTAGATTGGGGTCTTGGGACTAGACAGACTGGGGGAAATGACACGAGCTCATGGAAGAAGAAGGTCGAGGGGGATTATAAACACTGGACCGCTCGTAGTCCTCGAATGGACACGTGTGGTGGGCGGGGACGGGGGCTACCACGATCTCCACCCTTTTTTCGGTTCCCTTTTTTTTGAAACAGCCACGATCTCCACTTTAAAGCTGCATTGAAAACACGCTCATGGCAGACCTCGATTCCACTGCATGCAAGTGGCGCAGAACTAATTTCTAGCAACGTTAGATCTACTCAAGGGGGGCCCTTGACTCATGGAATTTACTAGCGGTAGGGCCCAGTTGGAAGTGAGATTGACAGCGCTGCGTAAAAATGGGATATGTCTGATTAAAATCAAGTGGCAATAAATTGCAGCGTCCCGTCGACAACCGTGCACTTGATGACACTGTTGCCCTGTGCATGAGTTGTAGTAGCAGTAGTAGGCTTTTCAGACTTGATTAAACTTGACATGACCGCTCGACGACTTTTTCCATGGACGGCATCATGTTCCATCCTGTAGAAGTCTCATGGAGGGAGATGTCTATGTTGTCTCACGCCGTACTGTGAAGGACACGACGTGTGTAACGATCATCGTTGGATCACACAGAATCAACGGTTGGTGCGCATGATCCACGTGACAACTATGACAACCAATCGGGGAGTAGCAGACAGGGTGAGCACAGGTTTGGGCTTCTACATAAGGATCCACCAGTGTCATTGCGTGTTTGTTCTTTTTATGAACCACACCCAGTGTCACTGCATGTGTGTTCCTCAAAACAAACCACATAAAGATCCACCAGTGTCATTGTCTGTCTGTTCTTGTCACGAACCACACATAGTGTCATTGCATGTGTGTTCTTCTAAACAAACCACATAAGTCATTGCATGTCTATTCTTTTCATGAACCACACCCGGTGTCATTGCATGTGTGTTCCTCTAGACAGACCACATAAGGATCCACCGGTGTCATTGCATGTCTGTTCCTCTAAACAAACCACATAAGGATCCACCAGTGTCATTGGATATGTGTTCTTCTCATGAACCACACATGGATCCACCGGTGTCATTGCATGTTTGTTCCTCTAAACAAACCACATAAGGATCCACTAGTGTCATTGCATGTCTGTTCTTTTCATGAACCACACCTAGTGTTATTGCATGTGTGTTCTTCTAAACAAACCACATAAGGATCCACCAGTGTCATTGCATGTCTGTTCTTTTCATGAACCACACATAAGGATCCACCAGTATCATTGCATGTCTGTTCTTTTCATGAACCACATAAGGATCCACCAGTGTCATTGCATGTCTGTTCTTTTCATGAACCACACCCAGTGTCATTGCATGTCTGTTCTTTTCATGAACCACACCCAGTGTCATTGCATGTCTTTTCTTTTCATGAACCACACTCGGTGTCACTGCATGTCTGTTCTTTTCATGAACCACATAAGGATCTACCAGTGTCATTGGATGTGTGTTCTTCTCATGAACCACACATGGATCCACCAGTGTCATTGCATGTCTGTTCCTCTAAACAAACCACATAAGCATCCACAAGTGTCATTGCATGTCTGTTCTTTTCATGAACCACACCTAGTGTCATTGCATGTGTGTTCTTCTAAACAAACCACATAAGGATCCACCAGTGTCATTGCATGTCTGTTCTTTTCATGAACCACATACGGATCCACCAGTGTCATTGCATGTCTGTTTTTTCATGAACCACATAAGGATCCACCAGTGTCATTGCATGTCTGTTATTTTCATGAACCACACCCAGTGTCATTGCATGTCAGTTCTTTTCATGAACAACACCCAGTGTCACTGCATGTCAGTTATTTTCATGAACCACATAAGGATCTACTAGTGTCATTGGATGTGTGTTCTTCTCATGAACCACACATGGATCCACCGGTGTCATTGCATGTCTGTTCTTTTCATGAACCACACATAAGGATCCACCAGTGTCATTGCATGTTTGTTCTTTTCATGAACCACACCCAGTGTAATTCATGTGTGTTCTTTTCATGAACCACGGCTAGAGTCATTGCATGACTATTCTTTTCATGAACCACACCCAGTGTCATTGCATGTCTGTTCTTCTAAAAAAACCACATAAGGATCCACCAGTGTCATTGCATGTCTATTCTTTTCATGAACCACACATAAGGATCCACCAGTTTCATTGCATCTCTGTTCTTTTCATGAACCACACCTAGTGTCATTGCATGTGTGTTCTTTTCATGAACCACAGCTAGAGTCATTGCATGTCTGTTGTTTTCTTGAACCACTCCCGGTGTCATTGCATGTCTGTTCTTTTCATGAACCACATAAGGATCCACCAGTGTCATTGGATGTGTGTTCTTCTCATGAACCACACGTGGATCCACCTGTGTCATTGCATGTCTGTTCCTATAAACAAACCACATAAGGATCCACCAGTGTCATTGCATGTCTGTTCTTTTCATGAACCACACCCAGTGTCATTGCATGTATGTTCATTTAAACAAACCACATAAGGTTCCACCAGTATCATTGCCTGTCTATTCTTTTCATGAACCATACCCAGCGTCAGTGCATGTCTGTTCTTTTCATGAACCACACCCAGTGTCACTGCATGTCAGTTGTTTTCTTGAACAACATAAGGATCCACCAGTGTCATTGCATGTCTATTCCTCTAAACAAACCACATAAGGATCCATCAGTGTCATTGAATGTCTGTTCTTTTCATGAACCACACCAGTGTCATTGCATGTGTGTTCTTCTAAACAAACCACAGAAGGATCCACCAGTGTCATTGCACGTCTGTTCTTTTCATGAACCACATAAGGATCCACAAGTGTCATTGCATGTCTGTTCTTTTCATGAACCACATAAGGATCCACTAGTGTCATTGCATGTCTGTTCTTTTCATGAACCACATAAAGATCCACCAATGTCGTTGCATGTCTGTTCTTTTCATGAACCACACCTAGTGTCATTGCATGTCTGTTCTTTTCATGAACCACACCTCGTGTCACAGCATGTCAGTTATTTTCATGGACCACATAAGGATCTACAAGTGTCATTGGATGTGTGTTCTTCTCATGAACCACACGTGGATCCACCGGTGTCATTGCATGTCTGTTCCTCTAAACAAACCACATAAGGATCCACTAGTGTCATTGTGTGTCTCTTCTTTTCATGAACCACACCCAGTGTCACTGCATGTGTGTTCTTCGAAACAAACCACATAAGGATCCACCAGTGTCATTGCCTATCTGTTCTTTTCATGAACCACACATAGTGTCATTGCAGGTGTGTTCTTGTAAACAAACCACATAAGTCATTGCATGTCTGTTCTTTTCATAAACCACTCCCAGTGTCATTGCATTTGTGTTCCTCTAGACAAGCCACATAAGGATCCACCGGTGTCATTGCATGTTTGTTCCTCTAAACAAACCACATAAGGATTCACCAGTGTCATTGGATATGTGTTCTTCGCATGAACCACACATGGATCCACCGGTGTCATTGCATGTCTGTTCCTCTAAACAAACCACATAAGGATCCACCAGTGTCATTGCATGTCTGTTCTTTTCATGAACCACACCCAGTGTAATTGCATGTGTGTTCTTCTAAACAAACCACATAAGGATCCACCAGTGTCATTGCATGTCTGTTCTTTTCATGAACCACGCATAAGGATCCACCAGTGTCATTGCATTTCTGTTCTTTTCATGAACCACATAAGGATCCACCAGTGTCATTGCATGTCTGTTCTTTTCATGAACCACACCTAGTGTCATTGCATATCTGTTCTTTTCATGAACCTCACCCGATGTCACTGCATGTCTGTTCTTTTCATGAACCACATAAGGATCTACCAGTGTCATTGGATGTGTGTTCTTCTCATGAACCACACGTGGATCCACCGGTGTCATTGCATGTCTGTTCCTCTAAACAAACCACATAAGGATCCAACAGTGCCATTGCATGTCTGTTCTTTTCATGAACCACACCCAGTGTCATTGCATGTGTGTTCTTCTAAACAAACGACATAAGGATCCACCAGTGTCATTGCCTGTCTGTTCTTTTCATGAACCACACCAGTGTCAGTGCATGTTTGTTCTTTTCATGAACCACACCTAGAGTCACTGCATGTCAGTTCTTTTCATGAACCACATAAGGATCCACAATGTGTCATTGCATGTCTGTTCCTCTAAACAAACCACATAAGGATCCACCAGTGTCATTGGATGTCTGTTCTTTTCATGAACCACACCAAGTGTCATTGCATGTGTGTTCTTCTAAGCAAACCACATAAGGATCCACCAGTGTCATTGCATGTATGTTATTTTCATGAACCACATAAGGATCCACCAGTGTCACTGCATGTCTGTTCTTTTCATGAACCACATAAGGATCCACCAGTATCATTGCATGCGTGTTCTTTTCATGAACCACACCCAGTGTCATTGCATGTTGGTTCTTTTTATGAACCACACCCGGTGTCACTGTATGTCTGTTCTTTTCATGAACCACATAAGGATCTACCAGTGTCATTGGTTGTGAGTTCTTCTCATGAACCACACGTGGATCCACCAGTGTCATTACATGTCTGTTCCTCTAAACAAACCACATAAGGATCCACCAGTGTCGTTGCATCTGTATTCTTTTCATGAACCACACCTAGTGTCATTGCATGTGTGTTCTTCTAAACAAACCACATAAGGACCCACCAGTGTCATTGCCTGTCTGTTCTTTTCATGAACCACACCTAGTGTCAGTGCATGTCTGTTCTTTTCATGAACCACACCTTGTGTCACCGCATGTCAGTTCTTTTCATGAACCACATAAGGATCCACCAGTGTCATTGAATGTCTGTTCCTCTAAACAAACCATATAAGGATCCACCAGTGTCATTAGATATCTGTTCTTTTCATGAACCACGCCTAGTGTCATTGCATCTGTGTTCTTCTAAACAAACCACATAAGGATCCACCTGTGTTATTGCATGTATGTTCTTTTCATGAACCACATAAGGATCCACCAGTGTCATTGCATGTCTGTTCTTTTCATGAACCACATAAGGATCCACCAGTATCATTGCATGTCTGTTTTTTTCATGAACCACACCTAGTGTCATTGCATGTCTGTTCTTTTCATGAACCACACCTAGTGTCACTACATGTCAGTTCTTTTCATGAACCACATAAGGATCTACCAGTGTCATTGGATGTGTGTTCTTCTCATGAACCACACGTGGATCCACCGGTGTCATTGCATGTCTGTTCCTCTAAACAAACCACATAAGGATCCCCCAGTGTCAATGCGTGTCTCTTCTTTTCATGAACCACACCCAGTGTCATTGCATGTGTGTTCTTCTAAACAAATCACATAAGGATCCACCAGTGTCATTGCCTGTTTGTTCTTTTCATGAACCACACCCAGTGTCATTGCATGTGTGTTCTTCTAAACAAACCACATAAGACATTGCATGTCTGTTCTTTTCATGAACCACACCCGGTGTCATTGCATGTGTGTTCCTCTAGACATACCACATAAGGATCCACCTGGGTCATTGCATGTTTGTTCCTCTAAATGAACCACATAAGGATCCACCAGTGTAATTGGATGTGTGTTCTTCTCATGAACAACACATGGATCCACCGGTGTGATTGCATGTCTGTTCCTCTAAACAAACTACATAAGGATCGACCAGTGTCATTGCATGTCTATTCTTTTCATGAACCACACCCAGTGTCATTGCATGAGTGTTCTTCTAAACAAACCACATAAGGATCCACCAGTGTCATTGCATGTCTATTCTTTTCATGAACCACACCCAGTGTCATTGCATGTGCGTTCTGTTCATGAACCACGGCTAGCGTCATTGCATGTCTGTTCTTTTCATGAACCACACCCAGTGTCATTGCATGTCTGTTCTTTTCATGCACCACACCCGGTGTTACTGCATGTCTGTTCTTTTCGTGAACCACATAAGGATCTACTAGTGGCATTGGATGTGTGTTCTTCTCATGAACCACACGTGGATCCACCGGTGTCATTGCATGTCTGTTCCTCTAAACAAACCACATAAGGATCCACCAGTGTCATTGCATGTCTTTTCTTTTCATGAACCACACCTAGTGTCATTGCATGTCGGTTCTTTTAATGAACCACATAAGGATCTACCAGTGTCATTGGATATGTGTTCTTCTCATGAACCAAACGTGGATCCACCGGTGTCATTGCATGCCTGTTCTTTTCATGAACCACATATAAGGATCCACCAGTGTCATTGCATGTCTATTCTTTTCATGAACCACACCCAGTGTCATTGCATGTGTGTTCTGTTCATGAACCACAGCTAGAGTCATTGCATGTCTGTTCTTTTCATGAACCACCCCAAGTGTCATTGCATGTCTGTTCTTTTCTTTAACCACACCTAGTGTCACTGCATGTCTGTTCTTTTCATGAATAAGGATCTACCGGTGTCATTGGATGTGTGTTCTTCTAATGAACCACACGTGGATCCACCGGTGTCATTACATGTCTGTTCCTCTAAACAAACCACATAAGGATCCACCAGTGTCATTGCATGTCTGTTCTTTTCATGAACCACACCTAGTGTCATTGCATGTGTGTTCTTCTAAACAAACCACATAAGGATCCACCAGTGTCATTGCGTGTCTGTTCTTTTCATGAACCACACCCAGTATCAGTGCATGTCTGTTCTTTTCATGAACCACACCCAGTGTCACTGCATGTCAGTTATTTTCATGAACCACATAAGGATCTACCACTGTCATTGGATGTGTGTTCTTCTCATGAACCACACGTGGATCCACCGGTGTCATTGCATGTCTGTTCATTTCATGAACCACACCCAGTGTCATTGCATGTCTGTTCTTTTGATGAACCACACCTAGTGTCACTGCATGTCAGTTCTTTTCATGAACCACATAAGGATCTACCAGTGTCATTGGATGTGTGTTCTTCTCATGAACCACACATGGATCCACCGGTGTCATTGCATGTCTGTTCCTCTAAACAAACCACATAAGCATCCACAAGTGTCATTGCATGTCTGTTCTTTTCATGAACCACACCTAGTGTCATTGCATGTGTGTTCTTCTAAACAAACCACATAAGGATCCACCAGTGTCATTGCATGTCTGTTCTTTTCATGAACCACATACGGATCCACCAGTGTCATTGCATGTCTGTTTTTTCATGAACCACATAAGGATCCACCAGTGTCATTGCATGTCTGTTATTTTCATGAACCACACCCAGTGTCATTGCATGTCAGTTCTTTTCATGAACCACACCCAGTGTCACTGCATGTCAGTTATTTTCATGAACCACATAAGGATCTACTAGTGTCATTGGATGTGTGTTCTTCTCATGAACCACACATGGATCCACCGGTGTCATTGCATGTCTGTTCTTTTCATGAACCACACATAAGGATCCACCAGTGTCATTGCATGTCTATTCTTTTCATGAACCACACCGAGTGTCATTCATGTGTGTTCTTTTCATGAACCACGGCTAGAGTCATTGCATGACTATTCTTTTCATGAACCACACCCAGTGTCATTGCATGTCTGTTCTTCTAAACAAACCACATAAGGATCCACCAGTGTCATTGCATGTCTGTTCTTTTCATGAACCACACATAAGGATCCACCAGTGTCATTGCATGTCTGTTCTTTTCATGAACCACACCTAGTGTCATTGCATGTGTGTTCTTTTCATGAACCACAGCTAGAGTCATTGCATGTCTGTTGTTTTCTTGAACCACTCCCGGTGTCATTGCATGTCTGTTCTTTTCATGAACCACATAAGGATCCACCAGTGTCATTGGATGTGTGTTCTTCTCATGAACCACACGTGGATCCACCTGTGTCATTGCATGTCTGTTCCTATAAACAAACCACATAAGGATCCACCAGTGTCATTGCATGTCTGTTCTTTTCATGAACCACACCCAGTGTCATTGCATGTATGTTCATTTAAACAAACCACATAAGGTTCCACCAGTATCATTGCCTGTCTATTCTTTTCATGAACCATACCCAGCGTCAGTGCATGTCTGTTCTTTTCATGAACCACACCCAGTGTCACTGCATGTCAGTTGTTTTCTTGAACAACATAAGGATCCACCAGTGTCATCGCATGTCTATTCCTCTAAACAAACCACATAAGGATCCATCAGTGTCATTGAATGTCTGTTCTTTTCATGAACCGCACTAGTGTCATTGCATGTGTGTTCTTCTAAACAAACCACAGAAGGATCCACCAGTGTCATTGCACGTCTGTTCTTTTCATGAACCACATAAGGATCCACAAGTGTCATTGCATGTCTGTTCTTTTCATGAACCACATAAGGATCCACTAGTGTCATTGCATGTCTGTTCTTTTCATGAACCACATAAAGATCCACCAGTGTCGTTGCATGTCTGTTCTTTTCATGAACCACACCTAGTGTCATTGCATGTCTGTTCTTTTCATGAACCACACCTAGTGTCACAGCATGTCAGTTATTTTCATGGACCACATAAGGATCTACAAGTTTCATTGGATGTGTGTTCTTCTCATGAACCACATGTGGATCCACCGGTGTCATTGCATGTCTGTTCCTCTAAACAAACCACATAAGGATCCACTAGTGTCATTGTGTGTCTGTTCTTTTCGTGAACCACACCCAGTGTCACTACATGTGTGTTCTTCGAAACAAACCACATAAGGATCCACCAGTGTCATTGCCTATCTGTTCTTTTCATGAACCACACATAGTGTCATTGCAGGTGTGTTCTTGTAAACAAACCACATAAGTCATTGCATGTCTGTTCTTTTCATGAACCACTCCCGGTGTCATTGCATTTGTGTTCCTCTAGACAGGCCACATAAGGATCCACCGGTGTCATTGCATGTTTGTTCCTCTAAACAAACCACATAAGGATTCACCAGTGTCATTGGATATGTGTTCTTCGCATGAACCACACATGGATCCACCGGTGTCATTGCATGTCTGTTCCTCTAAACAAACCACATAAGGATCCACCAGTGTCATTGCATGTCTGTTCTTTTCATGAACCACACCCAGTGTAATTGCATGTGTGTTCTTCTAAACAAACCACATAAGGATCCACCAGTGTCATTGCATGTCTGTTCTTTTCATGAACCACGCATAAGGATCCACCAGTGTCATTGCATTTCTGTTCTTTTCATGAACCACATAAGGATCCACCAGTGTCATTGCATTTCTGTTCTTTTCATGAACCACACCCAGTGTCATTGCATATCTGTTCTTTTCATGAACCTCACCCGATGTCACTGCATGTCTGTTCTTTTCATGAACCACATAAGGATCTACCAGTGTCATTGGATGTGTGTTCTTCTCATGAACCACATGTGGATCCACCGGTGTCATTGCATGTCTGTTCCTCTAAACAAACCACATAAGGATCCACCAGTGCCATTGCATGTCTGTTCTTTTCATGAACCACACCCAGTGTCATTGCATGTGTGTTCTTCTAAACAAACGACATAAGGATCCACCAGTGTCATTGCCTGTCTGTTCTTTTCATGAACCACACCAGTGTCAGTGCATGTTTGTTCTTTTCATGAACCACACCTAGAGTCACTGCATGTCAGTTCTTTTCATGAACCACATAAGGATCCACAATGTGTCATTGCATGTCTGTTCCTCTAAACAAACCACATAAGGATCCACCAGTGTCATTGGATGTCTGTTCTTTTCATGAACCACACCAAGTGTCATTGCATGTGTGTTCTTCTAAACAAACCACATAAGGATCCACCAGTGTCATTGCATGTATGTTCTTTTCATGAACCACATAAGGATCCACCAGTGTCACTGCATGTCTGTTCTTTTCATGAACCACATAAGGATCCACCAGTATCATTGCATGTGTGTTCTTTTCATGAACCACACCCAGTGTCATTGCATGTTGGTTATTTTTATGAACCACACCCGGTGTCACTGTATGTCTGTTCTTTTCATGAACCACATAAGGATCTACCAGTGTCATTGGATGTGAGTTCTTCTCATGAACCACACGTGGATCCACCGGTGTCATTACATTTCTGTTCCTCTAAACAAACCACATAAGGATCCACCAGTGTCGTTGCATCTGTATTCTTTTCATGAACCACACCTAGTGTCATTGCATGTGTGTTCTTCTAAACAAACCACATAAGGACCCACCAGTGTCATTGCCTGTCTGTTCTTTTCATGAACCACACCTAGTGTCAGTGCATGTCTGTTCTTTTCATGAACCACTCCTTGTGTCACCGCATGTCAGTTCTTTTCATGAACCACATAAGGATCCACCAGTGTCATTGAATGTCTGTTCCTCTAAACAAACCATATAAGGATCCACCAGTGTCATTAGATATCTGTTCTTTTCATGAACCACGCCTAGTGTCATTGCATCTGTGTTCTTCTAAACAAACCACATAAGGATCCACCTGTGTCATTGCATGTATGTTCTTTTCATGAACCACATAAGGATCCACCAGTGTCATTGCATGTCTGTTCTTTTCATGAACCACATAAGGATCCACCAGTATCATTGCATGTCTGTTTTTTTCATGAACCACACCTAGTGTCATTGCATGTCTGTTCTTTTCATGAACCACACCTAGTGTCACTGCATGTCAGTTCTTTTCATGAACCACATAAGGATCTACCAGTGTCATTGGATGTGTGTTCTTCTCATGAACCACACGTGGATCCACCGGTGTCATTGCATGTCTGTTCCTCTAAACAAACCACATAAGGATCCCCCAGTGTCAATGTGTGTCTCTTCTTTTCATGAACCACACCCAGTGTCATTGCATGTGTGTTCTTCTAAACAAACCACATAAGGATCCACCAGTGTCATTGCCTGTTTGTTCTTTTCATGAACCACACCCAGTGTCATTGCATGTGTGTTCTTCTAAACAAACCACATAAGTCATTGCATGTCTGTTCTTTTCATGAACCACACCCGGTGTCATTGCATGTGTGTTCCTATAGACATACCACATAAGGATCCACCTGGGTCATTGCATGTTTGTTCCTCTAAACGAATCACATAAGGATCCACCAGTGTAATTGGATGTGTGTTCTTCTCATGAACAACACATGGATCCACCGGTGTGATTGCATGTCTGTTCCTCTAAACAAACCACATAAGGATCGACCAGTGTCATTGCATGTCTATTCTTTTCATGAACCACACCCAGTGTCATTGCATGAGTGTTCTTCTAAACAAACCACATAAGGATCCACCAGTGTCATTGCATGTCTATTCTTTTCATGAACCACACCCAGTGTCATTGCATGTGCGTTCTGTTCATGAACCACGGCTAGCGTCATTGCATGTCTGTTCTTTTCATGAACCACACCCAGTGTCATTGCATGTCTGTTCTTTTCATGCACCACACCCGGTGTTACTGCATGTCTGTTCTTTTCGTGAACCACATAAGGATCTACTAGTGGCATTGGATGTGTGTTCTTCTCAGGAACCACACGTGAATCCACCGGTGTCATTGCATGTCTGTTCCTCTAAACAAACCACATAAGGATCCACCAGTGTCATTGCATGTCTTTTCTTTTCATGAACCACACCTAGTGTCATTTGCATGTCGGTTCTTTTAATGAACCACATATGGATCTACCAGTGTCATTGGATGTGTGTTCTTCTCATGAACCAAACGTGGATCCACCGGTGTCATTGCATGTCTGTTCTTTTCATGAACCACATATAAGGATCCACCAGTGTCATTGCATGTCTATTCTTTTCATGAACCACACCCAGTGTCATTGCATGTGTGTTCTGTTCATGAACCACAGCTAGAGTCATTGCATGTCTGTTCTTTTCATGAACCACACCAAGTGTCATTGCATGTCTGTTCTTTTCTTTAACCACACCTAGTGTCACTGCATGTCTGTTCTTTTCATGAATAAGGATCTACCGGTGTCATTGGATGTGTGTTCTTTTAATGAACCACACGTGGATCCACCGGTGTCATTGCATGTCTGTTCCTCTAAACAAACCACATAAGGATCCACCAGTGTCATTGCATGTCTGTTCTTTTCATGAACCACACCTAGTGTCATTGCATGTGTGTTCTTCTAAACAAACCACATAAGGATCCACCAGTGTCATTGCGTGTCTGTTCTTTTCATGAACCACACCCACTGTCAGTGCATGTCTGTTCTTTTCATGAACCACACCCAGTGTCACTGCATGTCAGTTATTTTCATGAACCACATAAGGATCTACCAGTGTCATTGGATGTGTGCTCTTCTCATGAACCACACGTGGATCCACCGGTGTCATTGCATGTCTGTTCATTTCATGAACCACACCCAGTGTCATTGCATGTCTGTTCTTTTGATGAACCACACCTAGTGTCACTGCATGTCAGTTCTTTTCATGAACCACATAAGGATCTACCAGTGTCATTGGATGTGTGTTGTTCTCATGAACCACACGTAGATCCACCGATGTCATTGCATGTCTGTTCTTTTCATGAACCACACATAAGGATCCACCAGTGTCATTGCATGTCTGTTCTTTTCATGAACCACACCAGGTGACACTACATATCGGTTCTTTTAATGAACCACATAAGGATCTACCAGTGTCATTGGATGTGTGTTCTTCTCATGAACCACACGTGGATCCACCGGTGTCATTGCATGTCTGTTCTTTTGATGAAGCACATATATGGATCCACCAGTGTCATTGCATGTCTATTCTTTTCATGAACCACACCCAGTGTCATTGCATGTGTGTTATGTTCACGAACCACAACTAGAGTCATTGCATGTCTGTTCTTTTCATGAACCACACCAAGTGTCATTGCATGTCTGTTGTTTTCATTAACCACACCTAGTGTCACTTCATGTTTGTTCTTTTCATGAATAAGGATCTACCTGTGTCATTGGATGTGTGTTCTTCTCATGAACCACATGTGGATCCACCGGTGTCATTGCATGTCTGTTCCTCTAAACAAACCACATAAGGACCCACCAGTGTCATTGCATGTCTGTTCTTTTCATGAACCACACCTAGTGCCATTGCATGTGTGTTCTTCTAAACAAACCACATAAGGATCCACCAGTGTCATTGCATGTCTGTTCTTTTCATGAACCACACCTCGTGTCAGTACATGTCTGTTCTTTTCATGAACCACACCGAGTGTCACTGCATGTCAGTTATTTTCATGAACCACATAAGGATATACTAGTGTCATTGGATGTGTGTTCTTCTCATGAACCACACGTGGATCCACCGGTGTCATTGCATGTCTGTTCTTTTCATGAACCACACCCAGTGTCATTGCATGTCTGTTCTTTTGATGAACCACACCCAGTCTCACTGCATGTCAGTTCTTTTCATGAACCACATAAGGATCTACCAGTGTCATTGGATGTGTGTTCTTCTCATGAACCACACGTAGATCCACCGATGTCATTGCATGTCTGTTCTTTTCATGAACCACACATAAGGATCCACCAGTGTCATTGCATGTCTGTTCTTTTCATGAACCACACCCAGTGTCATTGCATGTGTGTTCTTTTCATGAACCACAGCTAGAGTCATTGCATGTATGTTCTTTTCATGAACCACACCTAGTGTCATTGCATGTCTGTTCTTTTCATGCACCACACCCGGTGTTACTGCATGTCTGTTCTTTTCGTGAACCACATAAGGATCTACTAGTGTCATTGGATGTGTGTTCTTCTCATGAACCTCACGTGGATCCACCGGTGTCATTGCATGTCTGTTCCTCTAAACAAACCACATAAGGATCCACCAGTGTCATTGCATGTCTTTTCTTTTCATGAACCACACCCAGTGTCATTGCATGTCTGTTCTTTTCATGAACCACACCCGGTGTCACTGCATGTCGGTTCTTTTAATGAATTACATAAGGATCTACCAGTGTCATTGGATGTGTGTTCTTCTCATGAACCAAACGTGGATCCACCGGTGTCATTGCATGTCTGTTCTTTTCATGAACCACATATAAGGATCCACCAGTGTCATTGCATGTCTATTATTTTCATGAACCACACCCAGTGTCATTGCATGTGTGTTCTGTTCATGAACCACAGCTAGAGTCGTTGCATGTCTGTTCTTTTCATGAACCACACCATGTGTCATTGCATGTCTGTTCTTTTCATTAACCACACCTAGTGTCACTGCATGTCTGTTCTTTTCATGAATAAGGATCTACCGGTGTCATTGGATGTGTGTTCTTCTCATGAACCACACGTGGATCCACCGGTGTCATTGCATGTCTGTTCTTTTCATGAACCACACCCAGTGTCATTGCATGTCTGTTCTTTTGATGAACCACACCTAGTGTCACTGCATGTCAGTTCATTTCATGAACCACATAAGGATCTGCCAGTGTCATTGGATGTGTGTTCTTCTCATGAACCACACGTAGATCCACCGATGTCATTGCATGTCTGTTCTTTTTATGAACCACACATAAGGATCCACCAGTGTCATTGCATGTCTGTTCTTTTCATGAACCACACCCGGTGTCACTGCATGTCGGTTCTTTTAATGAACCACATAAGGATCTACCAGTGTCATTGGATGTGTGTTCTTCTCATGAACCACACGTGGATCCACCGGTGTCATCGCATGTCTGTTCTTTTCATGAACCACATATAAGGATCCACCAGTGTCATTGCATGTCTATTCTTTTCATGAACCACACCCAGTGTCATTGCATGTGTGTTCTGTTCACGAACCACAACTAGAGTCATTACATGTCTGTTCTTTTCATGAACCACACCAAGTGTCATTGCATGTCTGTTGTTTTCATTAACCACACCCAGTGTCACTGCATGTTTGTTCTTTTCATGAATAAGGATCTACCAATGTCATTGCATGTGTGTTCTTCTTATGATCCACACGTGGATCCACCGGTGTCATTGCATGGCTGTTCTTCTAAACAAACCACATAAGGATCCACCAGTGTCATTGCCTGTTTGTTCTTTTCATGAACCACACCCAGTGCCATTGCATGTGTGTTCTTCTAAACAAACCACATAAGGATCCACCAGTGTCATTGCCTGTCTGTTCTTTTCATGAACCACACCTAGTGTTAGTACATGTCTGTTCTTTTCATGAACCACACCCAGTGTCACTGCATGTCAGTTATTTTCATGAACCACATAAGGATCTACCAGTGTCATTGGATGTGTGTTCTTCTCATGAACCACACGTGGATCCACCGGTGTCATTGCATGTCTGTACTTTTCATGAACCACACCCAGTGTCATTGCATGTCTGTTATTTTGATGAACCACACCCAGTGGCACTGCATGTCAGTTCTTTTCATGAACGACATAAGGATCTACCAGTGTCATTGGATGTGTGTTCTTCTCATGAACCACACGTAGATCCACCGATGTCATTGCATGTCTGTTCTTTTCATGAACCACACATAAGGATCCACCAGTGTCATTGCATGTCTGTTCTTTTCATGAACCACACCCAGTGTCATTGCATGTGTGTTCTTTTCAGGAACCACAAAAAGAGTCATTGCATGTCTGTTCTTTTCATGAACCACACCCAGTGTCATTGCATGTCTGTTCTTCTAAACAAACCACATAAGGATCCACCAGTGTCATTGCATATATGTTCTTTTCATGAACCACACATAAGGATCCACCAGTGTCATTGCATGTCTATTCTTTTCGTGAACCACACCCAGTGTCATTGCATGTGTGTTCTTTTCATGAACCACAGCTAGAGTCATTGCATGTCTGTTCTTTCATGAACCACCAGTGTCATTGCATGTCTGTTCTTTTCATGAACCACATAAGGATCCACTAGTGTCATTGTATGTCTGTTCTTTTCATGTACCACACCCAGTGTCATTGCATGTCTGTTCTTTTCATGCCACACCTAGTGTCACTGCATGTGAGTTCTTTTCATGAACCACAGAAGGATCTACCAGTGTCATTGGATGTGTGTTCTTTTCATGAACCACACGTGGATCCACCGGTGTCATTGCATGTCTGTTCCTCTAAACAACCCACATAAGGATCCACCAGTGTCATTGCGTGTCTGTTCTTTTCATGAACCACACCTAGTGTCATTGCATGTGTGTTTTTCTAAACAAACCACATAAGGATCCACCAGTGTCATTGCCTGTTTGTTCTTTTCATGAACCACACCCAGTGTCATTGCATGTCTGTTCTTTTCATGAACCACACCCAGTGTCACTGCATGTTGGTTCTTTTCATGAACCACATAAGGATCTACCAGTGTCATTAGATGTGTGTTCTTATCATGAACCACACGTGGATCAACCGGTGTCATTGCATGTCTGTTCCTCTAAACAAACCACATAAGGATCCACTAGTGTCATTGCATGTCTGTTCTTTTCATGAACCACACCTAGTGTCATTGCATGTGTGTTCTTTCCATGAACCACAGCTAGAGTCATTGCATGTCTGTTCTTCTCATGAACCACACCCAGTGTCATTGCATGTCTGTTCTTCTAAACAAACCACATAAGGATCCACCAGTGTCATTGCATGTCTGTTCTTTTCAGGAACCACACATAAGGATCCACTAGTGTCATAGCATGCCCGTTCTTTTCATGAACCACACCCAGTGTCATTGCATGTGTGTTCTTTTCATGAACCACAGCTAGAGTCATTGGATGTCTATTGTTTTCATTAACCACACCCATTGTCATTGCATGTCTGTTCTTTTCATCAACCCCACTCGGTGTCACTGCATGTTTGTTCTTTACATGAACCACATAAGGATCTACCAGTGTCATTGGATGTGTGTTCTTATCATGAACCACACGTGGATCCACCGGTGTCATTGCATGTCTGTTCATCTAAACAAACCACATAAGGATCCACTAGTGTTATTGCATGTCTGTTCTTTTCATGAACCACACCAAGTGTCATTGCATGTGTGTTCTTCTAAACAAACCACATAAGGATCCACCAGTGTCATTGCATGTCTGTTCTTTTCATGAACCACATAAGGATCCACCAGTGTCATTGCATGACTGTTCTTTTCATGAACCACATAAGGATCCACCAGTGTCATTGCATGTCTGTTCTTTTCATGAACCACACCTAGTGTCATTGCATGTCGGTTCTTTTCATGAACCACACCTAGTGTCACTGCATGTCGGTTCTTTTCATGAACCACATAAGGATCTACCAGTGTCATTGGATGTGTGTTCTTCTCATAAACCACACATGGATCCACCGGTGTCATTGCATGTCTGTTCTTTTCATGAACCACATATAAGGATCCACAAGTGTCATTGCATGTCTGTTATTTTCATGAACCACACCTAGTGTCATTGCATGTGTGTTCTGTTCATGAACATAGCTAGAGCATTGCATGTCTGTTCTTTTCATGAACCACACCCGGTGTCATTGCATGTCTGTTCTTTTCATGAACCAGACCCGGTGTTAGTGCATGTCTGTTCTTTTCATGAACCACATAAGGATCTACCAGTGTCATTGGATGTGTGTTCTTGTCATAACCACACGTGGATCCACCGGTGTCATTGCATGTCTGTTTCTCTAAACAAACCACATAAGGATCCACTAGTGTCATTGCATGTCTGTTCTTTTCATGAACCACACCCAGTGTCATTGCATGTGTATTATTCTAAACAAACCACATAAGGATCCACCAGTGTCATTGCCTGCTGTTCTTTTCATGAACCACACCTAGTGTCAGTGCATGTCTGTTCTTTTCATGAACCACACCCAGTATCACTGCATGTTAGTTCTTTTCATGAACCACATAAGGATCTACCAGTGTCATTGGATGTGTGTTCTTCTCATGAACCACACGTGGATCCACCGGTGTCATTGCATGTCTGTTCCTCTAAACAAACCACATAAGGATCCACTAGTGTCATTGCATGTCTGTTCTTTTCATGAACCACACATAAGGATCCACCAGTGTCATTGCATGTTTGTTCTTTTCATGAACCACACCCAGTGTCATTGCATGTGTGTTCTTTTCATGAACCA
Organism: Avena sativa; assembly: GCA_916181665.1. Classification (NCBI taxonomy): domain Eukaryota; kingdom Viridiplantae; phylum Streptophyta; class Magnoliopsida; order Poales; family Poaceae; genus Avena; species Avena sativa. The sequence goes on along the minus strand of OV702292.1, from coordinate 531,050,762 downwards.
CAGCTAGTGTCATTGCATGTTTGTTCTTTTCATGAACCACACCCAATGTCATTGCATGTCTGTTCTTTTCATGAACCACACCCGGTGTCGTTGCATGTCTGTTCTTTTCATCAACCATAGCTAGAGTCATTGCATGTATGTTACTTCCATAAACCACACATGGATCCACCGATGTCATTGCATGTCTGTTCTTTTCATGAACCACACCTAGTGTCATTGCATGTTAGTTCTTTTCATGAACCACACCGAGTGTCATTGCATGTCAGTTCTTTTCATGAACCACATAAGGATCCACCAGTGTTATTGCATGTCTGTTCTTCTCATAAACCACATAAGGATCCACCAGTGTCATTGCATGTCTGTTCTTTTCATGAACCACACCTAGTGTCATTGCATGTGTGTTCTTTCCATGAACCACAGCTAGAGTCCACTAGTGTCATTGTATGTGTGTTCTTCCCATGAACCACACATGGATCCACCAGTGTCATTGCATCTCTGTTCTTTTCATGAATCATAGCTAGAGTCATTGCATGTCTGTTACTTCCATAAACTACATATGGATCCACCTAGTGTGATTACATGTATGTTCTTTTCACAAGCCGTTAGACCGAGTCTTCTAGAAGGCACGCCCTAACATAGTTGTTCTGCTTGACGATTGTTACATATCGTTCGATTGGGGTGCTTGGACGATTGGGATGGTCTTCGTGAGAGCGATCCGCGAGTAGGCTGTTCTGCGGCATGATTGGCCACGCTTGCTCTGGACAAACTGACAACACCGGGCGCTCCCCTATTGCGAATGTCACGTCTCATGAGTTCAGTGGGCCACATCCCAGTGTCACGTCCCCATTACTTCTCTTCCTCCCCGTACTTCTCTTCCTTACCCTTGAAGCCACTTTCCCCACTTCACTCCCATCCCGCCGTAGCCGCAAGCCAACGGCGCCTCCATCCCAATCCCCTCTCCGGCAGCCACCCCCTCCCCTCTCGCCATGGGTTCAAGGGGAGACGGCAAGGAAATGCGTCGTGACGACAGGGACGGTGATTTCGATGTGAGTCGTCTCATCTCTATTTCTATCATCCGTGGCCAGTTATCTATTTTTTGAGCTAGATCTAATCTGTTTACTCATGCGCGTATGATGTGTTAGGCCAACCAGACGATGTATGACTCCGACTATCACGGTTTAGAGGATGAAGACAGTCCTGTGGTATGTAAACATGGATATGTGCCCGCTAAATTTGTAGCGTTCGAAGGACGAAACGCAGGCAGGAGGTTTCTACGGTGTCAAGGACATCGTGCAATGATGCAAGGCAGAAGTTGCAGTGTTGTCAAATGGGTAGATCCAGAGTGGCCCAAATCGATGTAGAAAACGCTGGACAAACTATGGGAAATGACTGCCGAGTTGAAAGAATCCGTATTCGGATCACTTCTTGACAGTGTTGAGACGAAGCTATGGGAACCAGTTGACACGACCAAGCATAAGCGAGATCTCAGGTGGGTGCAAGACAAGGTTATCAAAGTCGAGAAGGAGAGGGACGCAGCGTTGGCCCTGAAGGCTAAAGCAGAGCAAGAACTGACTCAAGCAAGGAATGATCTCCACCAGGCCAAAGTCCTGTAGTACACAACTATGAGTATTGACAAGTGCATGAGGAACAATGCAGAGAAACAATTGAAGCTGTGCAAGGAAGATGCTAAAAGGAAGGAGCAGACAATTCGATCCTTGCTCTCGCAGGAAGATGTGCATCGGGCCAAGATTAGGAAGATCAAGGAGATGTGTGATAACTAGTTCTATTTAGCTTAAGCTCCGTGCCTTTTTAAGTTGTAATATTTGTACTTGTTGACCTAGCGGTCTGAACTATTGGTCCCGGATTCTAGGGAGGAAAAAAATTGCTCTGACCCCGCATTACTTCTTTTGTCTGACCCCGCATTACTTCTTTTGTCTGACCGTCGCTTCGTCGTCCTCGTGTACAAATAGGAGGCGCCACAGCACGCCGCTTCGTCGTCCATCCCCTCGTCCTCTCCAATCTCCACCGTGCCGCCAAGGATATGCCCGATCTGAACTTGTACGAGGCGATGATGTTCGCGAACTTCAACATCCTCGCGCCACCAGCCGCGAAGGTACCCCACGGATGGCGCATCAGCTCTGTGGGGGTGCCGGTGGCTCCGCTACCTGGCCGAACCAAGATGGAGAGCGAAATCGCGGCGCGCCACCGCCAGATGCCCGCGTGGAAGAGGGCGCTGCCCCAGTACGCGGCGGCCAGCTCGTACTGGCCGGTGTTGTTCAAGAAGGAGCGGAAGGCCAAGATTGGCAACCGCATCGTTGACAGGCGCATGGTGCATCGGGATCTCCACAACCGAGAAGGGCGGGAGAGGTTCTGGTCTGTCCCTGGACGGACCAAGTACACCTTCATCGCTGCCGCTCGATGCGAAGAGGTGCTCCATCTCGCGAAGAATGCGGACATCATGGAGGTTCCGTTCGATAGCGACGAGGAAGCCAGCGGCTCGGAGGACAGTGGTAGCGGAAGTGAAATTGTTGACTAGTGGTTGAATTAATGTAGGATGTGAAATCCGCACCTTTGTTTAGAAGAATTTGTGGTTGAAGTAATGAAATGCCTCGATTTAGATCTCTGTCTCGATTAATTTGTGGAAGAATTTGTGATTTAGATCAATTTCTGCCTCGATTTAGATCTTTGTCCCAGATTGGGAACGTGACCATGGACCAAAGACACCTTTTCTAGTAGTGTATTCTGACATTGGTGGTTTGTTTAAACGTAATCTACGTGGATTGTGCCGCATGCAAATGGCACAACCACAATTTATAAAGTGGAAGCACGTACACCCAGTTACTGGAGATCCGGGAGCTTCGCCAGATGCAGGGGATGCAGGAGCAGAGAGGCGGTGAGATAGACGGGCTCAAGATTAGGCCAGAAAGTGGTACCCATTTCCTCCTCATATGGGCATTATCGGTGAGAACATTGCTGTTTATGTTGCCACGTCGTTGTGCAGCATCTGAAATAAGTTGCTGCTTCATGGAGTGCGGCAGCTTAAATAATTTATTGCTGTGCCACTTACATTCCGTCGTATTTGGAGACCTCCTGCCCCTCGGCAATCGTGGAACCGGCGGATCCTTGTTTTCAGGTAGCAGTGGCACAATCACAATTTCGGATTCAACTACTGACTCGGGCGTTTCCAAACCCTAAGTCACGGTACATTTTACTCAGAGAACGTGGGTAGATTGTTTCGCCCAGCAACGTGCCACACATAGAGCGATCAGAATTTAACAGAATTACATATATAGGTTCAAGTTCAACACATTACTATGCATCTTCATTGCCAGCAGTCTTCTTCCGCAGCTTGGGTGCCAAGCCTTCACGTCCAATGGCTTCTTCATTTCCTGCCTTCTTCCTCTTCCTTGGTGCCAATTTTCTTAGCTTCACGTACTCTCCATCGCCGGGACAATGGGCGCCAGAATCGTGTCCAGCATCATCTTTCCACTCGTTTTTAATTTCTTCGGGCAGCAAAATGACATCTTTCCACTCATTTTTAATTTCTTCGGGCAGCAAAATGACTGACCCGGCAGTCATGTTTCTAACCTTGCGGCGCTTCCTGTCAAAGAAACAAGACTGTTGCATAACTGCACAATATCTACAAAGTAAATAAAACAAAAATTACAATTCAACACAAACATGCGAACCCCAAGAGACCTTTGCTTACTAGGAGCTAATTGGCTTCGAGCAACCACCCTGTCCAAGAATAGAAGGGCGACTCCCAGTTGCAGCAGCTTCCACATCCAGTACATCACATTTCAGCTCAAACATGGTAGCTGAAGCATACCTTTTCATCAACCCAATTAGCTGACTGTCACACGTTATAGGAACCATGATGCCACGTTCATCCATGAAGCTGAACTTTGCAGTCTTCTTTGGCCATAATTCAACATGATTACGCAGAGTAGCAACCATACCAGATATAGTGCAGATCTGCGCAGGCGCTTCTTCCATCGTGAAACAATGGTGTCCATACCTCTTGCCCTTAGAGTCGTACCTATAGAGGACTACCGTAACCAGGTAAGGGGGGTCCGCGCAGATCCCACTTGACAGAAAACTATGGACAAACTATGTTTGTCAGCGTTGGGCTAACAAACAATTTGAGGTTCAGTAGCCAGCTAGCAGTTGTAACTAGTGCGAATAGCAAAGAGAAGGGTAGATCACCCGCTTGTAGACAGAACTTCTTCTTTCTTAATAGTAGGATCTGCCATCCTCCGAGCTGCTCGGCTCATCGGCGGCAGAGGCGGGCTAGAGCCTCGCAACGGCGGCTACGGCATGCGCCATTGGAGCTCGGGATCAGCGACTGGACGCAACAACATGGCGCCAGAAGTCAAATGTCCGAAGGGATCGTCCTGCCTGGAGGGTGGATTACGACGCCGCCGGTGCTAGGGGAAAGCTGGGAATGGATTTGTGAAATTGGTCAACGCATCCAATCCACTTAGCTGCTCGATTTTCCTAAGAGGTTGCCGCGTTGGCGCCCGCGTCACGGACAGATGACCGACATGAGGGTCCCGACCATCTACTTCACGGGGCAGTTTAACAGAATGTTTGAATTTGGCAGGGGTGAGATGAGTTTGCCTCGAAATAGCCCCTCTCAATAGTTGGCGGCCCAACTTTTCGAAACGCGGTAATTTCAGGCAACTTAGGTACCGCCATGCGCTGGCCTGCCAACTTTGGTACCGCAGACGAACAAGCCCATGATAACTAGCGTTGAAACCCAAGTGAACTCCTACTCGATAGACATCCGATTGAAGGTTTGCATGTCCAAATTATCAGGTGTTGGGTCCGCAGCATAGAAAACAAAAAAATTCCTACGGTGTGACCTACACGCCAAGATCTATCTACTAGGTACAAAGCAACGGGTGGACATACGTCCAACGAGAACTTACCCTCGTAGAAAACGAGCTTTGTTAACGAGTAGGAACTCGTGGTTGATGCAGTCGTACACTTGCCGATCTCAAGATCGTGATGAAGTCCAGCAGGTCCGGCTCCGTCACGTCCATCAGATCCAGCTCTAGCACCACCAAGTCCAGCACCGCAAAGCAGCGGTGCATCTGTGATCGCACACACGTCCGGTACCCCGACAACCTCCGTCCCTCTCTCTAGCAAAGCAGCGGAAGCAGCAACTCCTTTCTAGATAAAGCCACCAGGAACATGTATCTCGCTAATCCGAGACCATGGGGGAATAATACTAGAGGGGGAGAGAGATCCTTCACAAGGAGGTGTGTGTGAGAAGTGAGGAGGGGGTGGCCTTTTATAGGAGGAGGGGGGTTCCCCTCCTTCATGGCCGGCGCATGGAGGGGGTGACCCTTCACCTCCTCCATTCATGTTGTGGTAACCCCTCCACATTAAAATGCCCCTTCACATTCTCTTTTAAAGTCTCCACTTTAAATGCATTAAATTTCTCCAAATTTAATGCTCTCTCATTTAATAAAATTCTTTTATTATTTTTATTCAGAATTTTGTTAATTACTTTAATTAACAAACATTCACATAAAACCCCTGCAACATTTCAATATTACACGCAGAACCAATTTCAGCAATTTCACCCGAAACAGTTTCGGTGTCTATTGAAATAATTCCAGCGCTTTCTTAAATATTTATCTGAAACATATTTGATCCAAATGGTGTCGGTATCCCTTAAGTGTGTCACCCTATGGTTCACGAATAATGCAGACATGATCGAGACCCCTCTCCGATCAATAATCAGCAGCGGGACCTGGAGATCCATACTGACTCCTACACATTCAACGATGACTTCTGTGATCGTGAGAACCTTTAACGCTAGTAACTAAATCCCTTTGTCCCGCGATATATTACATGTCCGAGATTCGATCATCGGTATATTCATACCTAGTTTGATCTCGTTACCGACATGCACTCTTTTCTCGTTCCCGTGATATAACATTCTAGTGGTCACATCACTTGCTTGCAAGCTATTTCAATGTGATATCACCGAGAGGGCCCAGAATATATCTATCCGTCATCGGGATGGACAAATCCCACTCTTGATCCATGAGCCTCAACATAACACCTTCGTAGCACTGAACCCACCTTTATAGTCACCCTGTTACGGTGTGACGTTTGATGTTATCAAGATACTCTTCCGGTGTTAGCAATTAACATGATCTCATGGTCTAAGGATAAAGATTACTTCGTATGATGTTATAGCAATATAAACATAATGACTTTGATCGTAATGCTATACTTCGGATGAATGTTCATCACATCATTCCACCAATGGTGTGACCTTGTTATTAACAACATCCAATGTCCATGATCAGGAAACCTTGATCATCTTGTTAATCAACAAGCTAGTCTATAAGAGAGGCATAACTAGGAACCCTTTTTGTTTATTAAACACACATGTATTGATGTTTCTGATCAATACAATTCTAGCATGTAAAATAAACATTTATCATAAACATGGAATAAGATAATAACCACTTTATTATTGCCTCTCAGGCATATTCCCTTCAGTCTCCCACTTGCAGTAGAGTCAATAATCTAGTTTGAAAAACTTTGCGTATTGAACACCTATGGCTTTCTGGTGTTGCATATATGCTATTGCTAGTGGTTAACATAATCTCTGGATTTGACAGTTTCAGGTCCGTGTGTATTTGCATGTCTGTGCGTCTCTATGCATCACTCATTCTCAAATGAGATGGCATTGTATAGATTTGGTCCTTTGGTGAGACCTTTAGTTCGTTCGGCTCAAAATATGTTGATATTATTGTCACACAATATATCTTCATAGTATTAGCCCACTTTGAACCACACCTAGTTTGATAACAAACTACTTAACACAAATGCCCTCCTTTGCTGCTACTATAGCAGTCATATACTTAGCCTTTTGTTGTAGTATCCGTCACAATGTCTCAACTTTGGAACTCATCCAAATCCATCATGGAACATCCTTTCCATTACATTGTGCCACCCATAGTCTAAATTGAGATAAATTTAATTTGTATCTTGTGACAAAACTAGTATCAATGTAACACTTTACAATGAACTACCTTTAACTATTTGTCACTTATACATTATATTTTCTTAGTTCTTACAAAGCTCATAAGAATATCTTTACTATTGTCCAATGATCATCTTATGAATCATTCTGGTATATGCTCATAACATTTAGAGCATAGGACATTCTAGATATATACATATCATGGTATAATCGATCAAAATCTTCATGTGATTTTACTCACCAAGTGTTGAAACACTTGAATTTTGATACAATCCTTTCCATGCAGCAAGAACCTTTCTTGTTGTTTCCATATTGAACCCTTTCAATATCTCATATATGTATGTCTGGCACAACCATATTAGCGCCTTAATCTATCCATATAGATATTGATGCCTAATATTCCGGGTTTGCCCAAGTCTTTCATCGAAATCTTATTTTAATGAAATTCTTAACTTGTGTCAATACAAGATACATCATTTCCAATCAACAATATGTCCTCTACATAATGTATTAGAAATATGTCTCAGTGCTCCCACTTAATTTCTTGCAAATGCAAGCATCTTCATCATCTCCGATGAATTTAAACTCTTTTAACAGTTTCATCATGGTGAAGATTCCAACTCCGCTATGCTTACTCCAACTATTGAAGTTTACATGCCCTTTTAGCACCCTTTGAATTCACAAAACCCTTCGGACCATGTCATGTACATGTCCTAGGTTACCGTTCTGTTAGAAGAACCTTGTTTTGTTTATTCAACTACCATATACCAAATTATATGTAGTGGTTGCTACATTAATCCGTCAAGACTATATATCGCTATGAAAGATCAAATCTTGTCATAGTCAACTCCTTGAACATTGTCGTAAACTTCTTTCCGACATGTCGACTATTTCATAGATGTTAAACATCCATGTCTATTTCTTTATAGATCCAAACACGACCGATAGGCTTCACGCCTTTCCGGAGGGTCTTGCAAGTTCAGAAACTTGTTTTCTCGTGTATGGATACTATCACGGATTCTATGACTTCTAGTCATTTTATGGAGTCAGGGCCCATCATCGCTTCTTTGCATGTAGTCGGTTCATCATTGTCAAAACAATAACGACTTGCTTATCAAATCACACTATTTGATTCTTACCGACCCACACGGTTCAATAGGAACTCTAATCTCCGAGATCACAACCTTTGTAATTACGGGAGCCATGAGCATTGTGGCCGCCACCGGGACACTTTCCGGCGCTGCGCTACTTAGCACATATAACTAAGGTTCAACAACCTTATCAAAGTTCTATTGTCCTCCCACTTAACTTTTCACGAAAAAATCCTTCTCAAGAAACTTGACGTTCCAAGTAACAAACTCTTTTGTCCTCGGTGTTATGGAGAAATTCCCAACAAATTCTTTGGGATAACCTACAAAGACATGCTTATCCGACTTTGGTTGTAAACATTTTACATATGCATAGCATACCAAAATTTAAGAAAAGACAATTCGGGTTTTATCCCAAACCATAACTCATATGGTGTCATTTCAATGGATCACGATGGTGCTCTTTTCAGTGTAAAAGCGGTAGTCTCTAAAGCTTCAATCCTTAAAACATAATGGCAGTTGTATAAATGACACCCTTGATCTTACCATGTCAAACATGGTTTGATTTTATCTCTCGAATATGCCATACTCCTATGGTTTACCGGTAAACACAAATAATGGAATAATTCCTCAAATCTTAGGTGTTTTTTGCTAAACATGTAACTCAAATATCTTCCTTTATGATCGAATCATAAACTCTTTATTTTCTTGTTACAATGATTTTCCACTTCATCTTGAAAGTCTTTGAACAATTTTCAAATGTTTCATACTTCTTCCTTATTAAGTAAATATATAGATATATTCACTTAAATTTCTGGAGAAAGCATATGAAGCAAAAATATCCATCGCATATGGCTACACATAATGGACTATATACATCAACATGCATAATAGCCAATAATTTAGTCATCCGTTCCTCTTTGGCCTATGGACGGAGTTTCAATTATCTCGAGGAAAGTCTCACATGCGTCAATTGATCAAAATCAAAGACTCCAAAAATCCCTCAACATGGAGTTTCTTCATGTTTTCTTTCAAATATAATTTAAACAGCGATGTCACTTTATAAGTGATCTTTCAATCATTTGTCTTGCGACATTTTAGCAATAGTGTTTATGGATGTGATTTCTCCAACTAGACTTGTAAAAGTTCATCCATACTTTATGGAATACGCTAATTATTTGAACAACCATTGTTCTCATGATACCGGAACAAAATAACAATTATTTAAACAAATCTTGAAGGCTTGGTTTGATGACAACGAAAAACACAATAACACTTTATTTGTTTTCGATGAACATCATCACTCATTCTCTTGCTGGTTACTTAGGCCATTGTAGTTCATGAATTGCGTTGTCCTGTATGACACTTCTTACCAACCAATTCGGTATCCAATACCGGTATCCAATACCTAAGAACCACATTGTTTAACAAGCAAGGAATATAGCCATAACATGTATATCTTCTATATACCTAAGTTGGACATCTCCAACCTTTTATTTTCTACCAAATATTTTGTAGATTCTCTTTTAGCAATTCCTTTTCTTTTAAAAGAATCTATCAACATCAATAGTGGTGTCATCAACATGACACATGGTACAAAGCGTATATAGTCAAATACTAATACCTTTGGACTTGCACTTTGAAGTGGATCACCATCATCAAATGTTTGGTGTTCTTTCAAAAATCCATTCTTTAGTAATCTATTAGTGTAGTAAACATTTTACTTACATCTTCTATTCATCCTTATCATGACAACTTTCATGATCAAGCTACTATAGCCTATAAGGAAGAATCGCGAGTATAATATCAGTTCCCAAAACCTTTTTGGTAGATTCGGATGCCTAGCATCTCCATCCTTCACAAATTCTCATACAATATGAGAACATGTATTTTGCTAAATTATACTCTATCATAATGCAACCAAAAAACATTGTTTCAGATATCACAATATCTTTCACACATGATGGTTTCTGAAACAATTTTCAGCTCCAATATAATCTTGATATTAAAACAACCTTTTGAATATCAATAATCATGGAGGCAAACATGATACTTTAGATACTAACATTGGAATTCTTACTCTTGATTTAATACTACTTATTAAACTTCATGGAGTAAATAGAGTTTGCTGAAAGTTTGCAATAGGACTTATAAACTTTAAATTGACATTTGAAAAACAATACGATACCAGTTCGTAAAGTAAATATCCAAAATTCTATAGTTCTATTATCTCAAATAAAAACTAAGCATAAGGTAGAAAACGAACGCCAATGACTACAACAAACTATGCAAATTCACTTTGATTTAATTTATGACAAATTTGGTTCGACTAATCCAAATTAGAAATGAACTCCCACTCAAAAACGACATTCCTCGTGCCTTTTTGGTGATTACATGAACTAAATCCACTACACCAAGTACGATCATCACGTGAGTTGATGTAGCTTCAAAGGCGAGCATCTATATGGGCATCATATCAACTATATGACTCATGCTTAACCTTTCAGTCCGTGTTCCGAGGCCATGTCTATACATGCTAGGATCGCCAAGTAAGAACCTTAGTACCCGGATGTGTAAAACTGTCTTACACCTGTTTGTATGAAAGCGTAGAGTCGAGTACACCCGATCATCACGTGATGTCTCGAAATACGATCCACAAAATGGTGCATACTTAAGGAAGAACACATTTTTATCTTGATATCTAAAAGAGGGATCATCTTACAATGCTACAGAAAGCGCCAAACTAGCAGTATAAGATGCTAACATCTAATGTGTAAAGTGAGATGATATGGTTCATGCATTTGATCTCTATCACTTGCATCGTGGTATGATCTCTATCATTCCTTTGTGTGTAAGGCCAAGGTCTATGGAACTTACACGTTGAGTGTGTTGTAAGAGTATCTATCATACATCTACTTACAACAATACCATATCAATACACTAGCCCAACAATGATCTAAACTAGACGCCTCTAATTTATCAATTGCAAGTTTTACGTGGCTTAGGGCTTTCAGAGATAGAACCGTTCTTACCTACGAGCATGAACCACAACGAGGATAACCAAGTTATTAGCAACTCGTTGTAAATCAGATATTGACTATAGTAGGAGAGACAGACACCCGCCAGCCACTTATGCAAAACTAGTTGCATGTCAGTCGTGGAACCGGTCTCATGTACGACGACATGTAAGGTTGGTCCGGGCCGCTTCATCCCACTATGCCACCAATATCCAAAATACATAGAAGATGCAATAACATGATCATCATCGCCCACATATCAACATATGTGTACTACCCGTGCTAAGCACCTATGCATAGGTCAGGCTCTGACACCACTGTTGGGTCCGCAGCATAGAAAACAAAAAATTTCCTATGGTGTGAACTACACACCAAGATCTATCTACTAGGTACAAAGCAACGGGTGGACATACATCCAACGAGAACTTACCCTCGTAGACAACGAGCTTTGTTAACGAGTAGGAACTCGTGGTTGATGCAGTCGTACACTTGTCGATCTCAAGATCGTGATGAAGTCCAGCAGGTCTGGCTCTGGCACGTCCATCAGATCCAGCTCCAGCACCACCAAGTCTAGCACCGCAAAGCAGCGGTGCATCCGTGATCGCACACACGTCCGGTACCCGGACAACCTCCATCCCTCTCTCCAGCAAAGCAGCGGAAGCAGCAACTCCTTTCTAGATAAAGCCACCAGGAACATATATCTCGCTAATCCGAGACCATGAGGGAATAATACTAGAGGGGGAGAGAGATCCTTCACAAGGAGGTGTGTGTGAGAAGTGAGGAGGGGGTGGCCTTTTATAGGAGGAGGGGGGTGCCCCTCCTTCATGGCCGGCGCATGGAGGGGGTGACCCTTCACCTCCTCTATTCATGTGGTGGTAACCCCTCCACATTAAAATGCCCCTTCACATTCTCTTTTAAAGTCTCCACTTTAAATGCATTAAATTTCTCCAAATTTAATGCTCTCTCATTTAATAAAACTCTTTTATTATTTTTATTAAGAATTTTGTTAATTACTTTAATTAACAAACATTCACATAAAACACCCTGCAACATTTCAATATTACATGCAGAACCAATTTCAGCAATTTCACCCGAAACAGTTTCAGTGTCTATTGAAATAATTCCAGCGCTTTCTTAAATCTTTATCTGAAATATATTTGCTCCAAATGGTGTTGGTATCCCTTAAGTGTGTCACCCTACGGTTCGCGAATAATGCAGACATGATCGAGACCCCTCTCCGATCAATAATCAGCAGCGGGACCTGGAGATCCATACTGACTCCTACACATTCAACGATGACTTCTGTGATCGTGAGAACCTTTAACGCTAGTAACTAAATCCCTTTGTCCCGCGATATATTACATGTCCGAGATTCGATCATCGATATCTCCATACCTAGTTTGATCTCGTCACCGACATGCACTCTTTTCTCGTTCCCGTGATATAACATTCTAGTGATCACATCACTTGCTTGCAAGCTATTTCAATGTGATATCACCGAGAGGGCCCAGAGTATATCTATCCATCATCGGGATGGACAAATCCCACTCTTGATCCATGAGCCTCAACATAACACCTTCGTAGCACTGAACCCACCTTTATAGTCACCCTGTTACGGTGTGACGTTTGATGTTATCAAGATACTCTTCCGGTGTTAGCAATTAACATGATCTCATGGTCTAAGGATAAAGATTACTTCGTATGATGTTATAGCAATATAAACATAATGACTTTGATCGTAATGCTATACTTCAGATGAATGTTCATCACATCATTTCACCAATGGCGTGACCTTGTTATTAACAACATCCAATGTCCATGATCAGGAAACCTTGATCATCTTGTTAATCAACAAGCTAGTCTATAAGAGAGGCATAACTAGGAACCCTTTTTGTTTATTAAACACACATGTATTGATGTTTCCGATCAATACAATTCTAGCATGTAAAATAAACATTTATCATAAACATGGAATAAGATAATAACCACTTTATTATTGCCTCTCGGGCATATTCCCTTCATCAGGATGTATTGTTTATAATTTTTCTTGGGTATTAGGTAACCAAAAAGGACTCCATGCTCTGTTTTTCAATTTTTTGGTTTTTAAATTCATTTTGTTTGGTTCAAAAAAGGGCCAAACTTGTCGGCGGGCACAGCCTCATGAGGGTATCTAAATTTTGAACCATTCGCGCTGGTCTAGCCTAGGACACCCCTAGGGCACCTAAAATCATTTTTGTTTGAATTTAGAGTAATATTTATGGTACCTACGGTTCAAATATTGAATTGTGAAAGCATTACCTAAGAAAAAATCGGTATATAGCTCCACGACAAGAATACTACTAATCTCACAGGAATCGCCGTCCAACTTACTTGCCACTAGGGAAATGTCTGATTGCCTTGTACATGTCGATTTCTTGCACCTCCTTTGGAAAATTCCATCCAAAACTCGAATTTTCTGATTCAAAAAATAGAAATCATGTTTTTCCATAGAACCCTAAAATCCATAGTTGGAGAAGTTGTTTGCAATGCCAAGAGGTGCCAACCTGCCAATTTTAAGCTCATTCCATGGAGGGGTGCCATGATTTTGGAAGTAGGATTTGGGAGCACTAAACATAAAAATTTGGGACCATCGCAATATCATTGAACAGACCAAACTAGTTTGGAAAATTTGTTTCAGGTTTGACCACATCAGTAGAGGGTCCTTGTCATTGATGTTTCTTAAAATCTTGGATTTTTTATGTGATAAACAAAAACTGCAGATTTTTCCTGAGGAATATTTTTCTCTAGGTGTCTTACTCGAGAAGGATCAACATGCGGCATACCCACCTCGAACAACACGCAGCATGCCAGCCACCGAGGGCCTCCACTAACACAGACCAAAATTATGGTTGTGCCATTATGATTTTAGAATAGAGAGCTAGTGAGCAGTGAGGCGTCCCATCATCTTCGCTTCCTCTTGATTACTGATAGCGATTCTCCACAATCCTCGGTTCCGCTCATCTGCCCCATTAATCCCTTCTAATCTCCCCATATTTAACTTAGCCCCTTCACCACAATCCTAGTGCACCTTACCATGTCCAATACCTCTCCCCGTGGAAATACGGATGTTCTCCATCCACAGTAGTGCAACCATGTCCACCTTCCATCTCCCTCCCACCATCAAGGAGCTCCAGCCGTTTGAGGTCCGGGAGCAAACTTCACTGTGCATCTAGGCCTTCAGCCTGCAGAGGATCAAGTTCCAGCTGGCATGTGCCTTCCTCGACGAGGGCTATAGTCGTCATCACGATTGCCACATGTACAACCTCAAGAACAATTCTAATAAGACGCTGATGGCCTGCTTCGTTAACCCAAGGATGCCACACTGCTATACGGCCGCGCCTACTATGGCTACGAGCTAGTGGTGTTTACCTATGCCAATATGCACACCTCCAATGCGTCTTGTCGGAGCTATCGATGGCGGAGGTGGCAGTATTGGTGCTAGAGGACCAGTTGGTGGAGGTGGTCGTGGTGCCAAGGGATGCGCCACACCAGCAGTAGTGCAGATTTGACATTTATACCGTCAGTTCTACCAGCATCGAGTAGTCATTTACTTGGATTGTAAACTTCTGCTCGTATATTAATGAAGAATCTAGTTTTAGTTTATAATCGAGTAGTGTTCTGCTCGTAATCTTATATTTCAGTTTAGTTAGATAAGCGCAACATATTTTTTTATTTGAGTTCCGTTAGAAGCCGATAGTTAAACACACCTAAACTTGGTCCCTTAGCATCATATACTAACCAACTTGGTCCTTTAGAGACAAATGCCAACGAACTCGAATCCGTGATCGGCCATCGGCTAGATGCCTCTCATTCCAGCTCTGCCTCAATCCAAAAAAAACTAGTTGTTTCACTTCCCATCCACTAGATGCTTCGAACGATATGCTTGCCATCAGCACCCATATGATCTATGATGGTTTAATAAATCATGGATTTTATGATCTGTATATTTAGTTGCCATCTAGTTTGTCATCAAACACCTAATGTGCAGTACTCACATTGGATCAAAACCAGGCTCTAAGTCTTTTCTTTCCTCGGATCTAATGTCCATGTACCAATAGACGTGTGCTTATGTGTGGGCACAATCACCTATACCATGGTAATTGAAGGGAATATGTCCTGAGAGGCAATAATAAAGTTGTTATTATATGTATTCCAAGTATATGATAGATGTTTATTTTGCATGCTATAATTGTATTAATATCGAAACCTTAATACATGTGTGTTTAATAAACAAATAGAAAGTTCCTAGTTATGCCTCTCTATAAACTAGCTTGTTGATTAATAGGATGATCAAGGTTTCCTGATCATGGACATTGGATGTTGTTAATAACGAGGTCATAGCATTGGTGAATGATGTGATGAACATTCATCTGAAGTATAGCATTACGATCAAAGTCATTCTGTTTATATTTCTATAACATCATACATAGTAATTGTTATCCTTAGACCATGATATCATGTTAATTGCTAACACTGGAAGAATACTTTGATAACATCAAATGTCACACCGTAACAGGGTGACTATAAATATGGGTTTGGGTACTCCGAAGGTGTTATGTTGAGGCTCATGGATCAAGAGTGGAATTTGTCAATCTTGATGATGGATAGATATACTTTCGGCCCTCTCAGTGATATCACATTAAGATAGCTTGTAAGTAAGTGATGTGATCACTAGAATGTTATATCACGGGAACAAGAAAAGAGTGCATGTCGGTAACGAGATCAAACTAGGTATTGAGATACTGATGATCGAATCTCGGACATGTAATATATCGCAATACAAAGGGATTTAGTTACTATCGCTAAAGGTTCTCTCGATCACAGAATCCATCGTTGAATGTGTGGGAGGCAGTATGGATCTCTAGGTACCGCTTCTGATTATTGATCTGAGAGGGGTCTCGATCATGTCTGCATTATTCGCGAACCATAGGGTGACACACTTAAGGGTTACCAACACCATTTGGAGCAAATATGTTCTAGACGAAAGAATTGCAAAGCGCTGGAATTATTTCAATGGACACCAAAATTGTTTCAGGTAAAATTGCTGAAATTGGTTCTGCACATGATATTGAAATGTTGCAGGGGGTTTTATGTGAATGATTATTAATTAAAGTAATTAACAAAATTCTGAATAAAATAAATAAAGGAGTTTTATTAAATGAGAGTTGCATTAAATTTTGTGGAAATTTAATGCATGTGAGGTGGATTTTGAGTGGAGGCAAAATTGATGTGAGTGGAGCTTCCACCACATGAATGGGGAAGAGGTAGGGGAACCCCCCATGGGCGCCGACCATGGGAGGGGGCATCCCTCATCTCCTATAAAAGGCCCCCTCTCCTCCCTCTCAAAGTACACCTCCTCGTGAAGGATCTCTCCCCCTCTAGAATTATTTTCCCATGGTCTCGGCTTAGCGAGATACATGTTCCTGGTGGCATTTCGTCTGGAAGGAGTTGTTGCTTCTGCTGCATCGCTGGAGCAAGGAGGTGGAGGTTGTTCGGTGGCCTGAACGTGTGTGCGAGGATGGATGCACTGCTGATTTGCGGCGCTAGGATTTCCACACGATCTTGAGATCGACAAGTGTTCGACTACATCATCCACGAGTTACATCTCGTTACACTTTGTAGGTCTTTGAGGGTATGTTCTCTATGGATGTATATCGACCCGTACCTTGTATCTAGTAGATAGATCTTGGCGTATAATAGTTCCCATCGTAGGAAATTTTTGTTTTCTATGTTGTGAACCCAACAGTGGTATCAGAGCCTGATCTATGCGTAGGTGCTTTGCATGGGTAGTACACATATGAGTATGTGGGCGATGATGATCATGTTATTGCATCTTTTATGTATTTTGGATATTGGTGGCATAGTGGGATGAAGCGGCCCAGACTAACTTTACATGTACTTGCACATGAGACCGGTTCCACGCTTGACATGCAACTAGTTTTGTATAAGTGGCTAGCGGGTGTCTGTCTCTCCTACTATAGTCAATATCTGAGTTACAACGAGTTGCTAATAATTTGGTTATCATCGGTGTGGTTCCATGTTCGTAGGTAATATCGGTTCTATCTTCGAAAGCCCTAAGCCACGTAAAACTTGCAATTGATAAATTAAAGGCGTCTAGTTTAGATCGTTGTGGGCTGGTTTCATGATATGGTAATGTTGTAAGTTGATGTATAGTTGATACTCTTACAACACACCTAACGTGTAAGTTCCATATACCTTGGCCTTATACACAAAGGAATGATAAAGATCATACCACGATGCACATGATAGTGATCAAGTGCAAGAACCATATCATTTCACTTTACACATTTGATGTTTGCATCTTATATTACTTGTTTGGCATTTTAGTAGCATTATAAGATGATCCCTAATTTAGATATCAAGATAAAAATGTGTTCTCCCTTAAGTATGCACCGTTTTATGTTTTGCTGCTTCAAGACATCATGTGTCGATCACGTGTACTTGAATCCACGACCATAAACGGGTGTAAGATAGTTTTACACATGCGAGTACTAAGGTTCTTCTTGGTGAGCCTAGCATGTACAGGCATGGCGTCAGAACACAGACCAAAAGGTTAAGCATGAGTCATATAGTTGATATGATGCCCATATAGATGCTCGCCTTTGAAGCTACACAGACTCACGTGATGATCGGACTTGATGTAGCGGATTTGGTTCATGTAATCACCAAAAAGACACGAGGGATGTTGTTTTGAGTGGGAGTTCATTCGTAATTTGATTAGTTGAACTCAATCTATCATAACTTAGTCTAAACTTTACAAATTCTTTTGTAGATGGCACCACCTGCTTTTAATTTCAATGTGTTCATGGAGAAAGAGAAACTTGCGCAAATGGTAGCAACTTTACCAACTGGGCCATGAATTTGAGGATTCTCCTCACTGATGCACAAAAGCAATATGTGCTAGAAGCGCCGATAGGCCCCCCACCAGCTCCTGGTGACCCTGACGAGGAAAAGAACGCATATTTGACTCATCAGGAGGACCACAACTTAGTTCATTGCGGCATACTGTATGGGCTAGAGCCGGAACTTCGAAAGCATTTTGAAAACAGTGATGCCTTTGATACCATGGGTGAATTGAAAATGATTTTCGATACCCATGTTGCCGTAGAGAGTTATAATTCTTCTGAAAAGTTCTTTAGCCGCATGATGGAAGAGAACAGCTCTGTTAGTGAGCATGTACTCAAAATGTCTGGGTACGCCGAGAAGCTTGTGTCCTTGGGAATAACGATTCCCATTGACTTAGGAATACATCGTGTTCTCCAATCTCTACCACCTAGCTACAAGAGCTTCGTGATGAACTATAATACATGTTATTGATGGGTACTTGACTAGTACTCTCTGTAGCACCTGTGTATTTGATACTGGATCGGTTGCTAATATATGTGACTCGATTCAGGGTATGCGTAACAAGCGACCGCTAGCAAGGGGTGAGGTCAAGATGCATGTAAGCAATGGATCAAGAGTTGATGTGATCCTCATTGGAATGCTACCTCTCCACCTACCATCGGGATTAGTTATAAATCTGAATAATTGTTATTTGGTGCCTGCACTAAGCATGAACATTGTATCCGGATCGTGTTTGATGCAAAGTGGTTATTCATTTAAGTCTGAAAACAATTGTTGTTCGATTTATATGAATGATATCTTTTATGGTCATGCACCTATGATGAATGGTTTATTTCCGTTGGATCTCGATAATAGTGTTACACATATTCATAATGTTGATGCTAAAAGGATTAAAATTGATGATGATATATTTGCATATATGTGGCACTACCGTCTAGGTCATATTCGCGTTAAACGCATGAAGAAACTCCATTCTGATGGACTTTTGGAATCACTTGATTTTGAATCATTTAATACATGTGATCCATGCCTTATGGGAAAGATGACTAGAACATTGTTTTCCGGTTCAATGGAACGGGCGAGGTGTATATCGTTATTTTGTTGGAAATCATACATACTGATGTATCTGGTCCAATGAGTGTGTCGGCGCGAGGTGTATATCATTATTTTGTTACTTTCACCGATGATTTGAGTATATACGGTTATATCTATTTGATGAAACACAAGTCTGAAACCTTTGAAAAGTTCAAGGAATTTTAGAGTGAAGTGGAAAATCATCGTAATAGAAATATTAAATTTCTGCGGCCTGACCGTGGAGGTGAGTATCTTAGTTACGAGTTTAGCGCACACATGAGAGATTGTGGAATAGTTTCACAACTCAGACCTACCAGAACACCACAACGTAATGGTGTGTTGGAATGTCATAATCGTACTTTATTGGATATGGTTCGATCTATGATGTCTCCGAATGACTTGCCACTGTCATTTTGGGGTTATGCACTGGAAACTGCTGCATTCACTTTAAATAGGGCACCATCTAAATCCGTTGAAATGACACCATATGAATTGTGGTTTGGAAACAAACCTAAGCTGTCATTTCTTAAAGTTTGGGGTTGTGATGTTTATGTGAAGAAAATTCAACCTAATAAACTTGAACCCAAAGCGGAAAAATGCGTCTTCATAGGATACCCTAAAGAAACAATTTTGTATTCCTTCTATCATAGATCCGAGGGAAAGGTTTTTGTTGCCAATAATGGATCCTTTCTAGAGAAAGCATTTCTCGCGAAAGGCATGTGTGGTCAGAAGGTAAAACTCGAAGAGGTTATTGAACCTTATCTTCATGAAACGACGAGTGGCACAGCGCCAGAAATTGTTCCGGAGTTGACTTCACCGAATGAAGAAGGAACTAATGATAATGATCGTGAAACTCTGAAAGAGGACACTACTGAACCTCGCAGGTCAAGAAAGACACGTGCAGCTCCTGAACTGTACGAAAATCCTGTTATGAATTTCATGGTTGATGAAATAGATGACCCTGCG
Organism: Avena sativa; assembly: GCA_916181665.1. Taxonomy (NCBI): domain Eukaryota; kingdom Viridiplantae; phylum Streptophyta; class Magnoliopsida; order Poales; family Poaceae; genus Avena; species Avena sativa. The sequence continues at coordinate 531,030,702 of OV702292.1, read as the reverse complement.
ACGTATGAAGAAGTGATGATGAGCCTAGATCCCAACAAATGGCTAGAAGCCATGAAATCCAAGATGGAATCCATGTACGAAAACCAAGTGGACCTTGGTAGACTTACCTCACGACCGAAAGGTCGTTGAGAATATATAGATTTTCAAAAGAAAAACTGATGATGATGGTAATGTGACCATCTATAAAGCTCGACTTGTCGCAAAGGGGTTTCAACAAATTCAAGGAGTTAACTATGATGAGACATTCTCTCCCGTAGCAATGCTAAAGTCGGTTAGGATTATGTTAGCAATTGCTGCATATTTCGATTATGAAATATGGCAGATAGATGTCAAAACTGCGTTCCTCAATGGTAATATTGAAGAAGAGTTATATATGATACAATCTAAGGGTTTTTTCGATCCTAAGGATGTTGATAAGGTATGAAAGATTCATCGATCCATCTATGGACTGAAGCAAGCATCTCGGAGTTGGAATCTCCGCTTTGATGAGGTGATCAAAGAGTTTGGATTTGTCCAAACTTATGGAGAGGCTTGTGAGTGGGAGCAATGTGGCATTTCTGATATTATATGTGGATGATATATTATTGATTGGAAATGACATAGATCTTTAAACAATGTTAAAATTTATCTAAACAGCTAATTTTCGATGAAGGACCTTAGTGAAGCATCATATATATTAGGCATTAAGATCTATAGACATAGATCAAGGCGCCTAATTGGGATATCGCAAAGTACCTACCTTGATAAGATATTAAAGTAGTTTAGTATGGACAGAAGTAAGAAGGGGTTCTTACCTATGTTGCAAGGCAAGACATTGAGTAAGACTCAAAGTCCGGCTACGGCGGAAGAAAGAGAGATAATGGATAAGATCCCCTATGCTTCATCCATAGGCTCTATAATGTATGCCATGCTATGTACAAGACCTGATGTGGCACATGCTATTAGTTTGACTAGTAGGTACCAATCTGATCCAGGTTTGGAACATTGGATAGCGGTCAAGAATATCCTTAAGTACTGAAGAAGAATTAAAAGGATATGTTTCTTATATACGGAGGTGAAGAAGAGCTGGTCGCTAAGTGTTATGTTGACGCTAGCTTTGACACCGATCCAGATGACTCTAAGTCTCGATCTGGATACGTATTTCTATTGAACGGAGTAGTAGTTAGTCGGAAGAGTTCCAAACAACCTGTGGTGGCTGGATCAACAACAGAGGCGGAATATGTTGCTACTTCAGAAGCGGCACAGGAAGCGGTTAGGATGAAGGAGTTCATAACGGAACTAGGTGTGGTTCCTAGTGTTGGAAATATGCCCTAGAGACAAATAGTAATAAGGACTATTATCATATTTCATATAGTTTATGATTAAGTTTTATATCATGCTATAACTGTATTGAGTGGAAACATCAATACACGTGTGATATACAAACAACCAGGGGTTCCTAGTGAAACTCTAGCCACTAGTTCATTGGTCAATAGATGATCAAGTTTCCTGATCATGTGGCATTTATGCCAGTTGGAAATGGAGTCAACTCATTCTGAGAATGAGATGATGAACCAATACCCAACCTAAACATCGTGACCTGATCATGTCACGAAGTTCAAGTTATGATGATTAGAAATGGATCCTCGTAGACTATTCCTTAGACCGTGAGGCTATATCAATCACTGTCTCCCAAGAATGCTTAGATAGCATCAAGCGCCACTTGGTAATACAGTGGTTATAAAGGTGTGTTCAGGTACTCGGAGGAAACCGTAGAGGCAATATATGTCAAGAGCAGGATTTGTCCATCCACGTGAAGGAAATATACTCAAGGGCCCACTCGGAGAAGTTATATCCAATAGCTGCGTAGCGTGTGATTTGATCATAGGGATATCACTTGTCGGAACGAGTCAAGTAGCATTGTTCGGTAACGAGATTGAACACGACATGGTGATGTCATTGATCAGATCTCGGGCAATTGCAAGTATCGAGAGACAAAGGGAATAAGACACGACTATCCCGATTCAAACGACGAAAGATCTTCGTGGAACGCATAGGGGTCACATAGCCATCCAGGTCCCTATGTCGATCATTGGTGCGGGAGTGTCCCGACCATGTCTAGAGTGTTCCCGAACCGTGGGATATCACGCTTAAGGGCTTTATGATGCTTAGAGAGTGTTTATAGGATCAGAAGAATCGTCAAAGAATAGTAGAGAGAAAACTAGAAGGGTTTCGGTAAGTCCGGAAGATGTCCAGAGTGGAGGTGGAAGTGTTCCATATCCACGGAGGTTGAATAATATGTGAATGAATGTTAAATATTGATTTAATCATTTATTCATAATTATTTAATAAAGAGAAAATCAATTTAAAAGGTCAAAAGGCTTAATGGGCCAATTCCGAAGGGAAGAGGGCCCATTAGGGAAAAGGCAAGAGGGAGAAGGGCCAAGAGGGGAGGCCGACGCCCTAGTGGGACAGCCCCTGCGCGGGGCCCATGGGGTGGCCGGTGGCGCCACCCCCTCTCCCCTCCTCTCCTTTAGTCCCACCCCGGGACTTTGAGGGAGGTAGTCCCTCCCCTCCCCCTATATATAGTGGGGGTATTTGGCCAGATAAATACACACAATATTCAATAAAGGTCTTCTCACTTTTGGGAGGACCTCCAGTTGATATTCTCTCTCTCTCTCTCTCTCTCTCTCTCTCTCTCTCTCTCTCTCTCTCTCTCTCTCTCTCTCTCTCTCTCTCTCTCTCTCTCTCTCTCTCTCTCGTGACCGTGGTCCCAAGTTCGGACTGCGGGAACGAGAGATATCTTCACCGTGGAGCGTCGTCGCGCTGCGGGATTCGGATCCAGGAGCTCTACTTCCGCAACTGCTGCTGGATCGGGGAAGCGGGGGTCATCGTCAGGCACCGGACGTGTGTAACTCCCCGCGAGGTGTCGCACTTGAGGCACTAAAGTCGTTGGAGTCACAGGAGCGCAAGGACTTCATCATGACCTTGAGGTCGGCTTCGGCTCGTCTACATCAACCACGCTCTCCTGAGCATTGACAACGCTTTTCGGTCTTCAAGGGTAAGTTCATGAAAATCCCCTCCCATTACTGTATTACTAATAGATAGGTCCTGGCAACATCAGGGGTTCAGGGGCATAGGGTAAAAATTTATTGTTTTCATACGCGGAACCCCTATAGTGGTATCAGAGCTAGATCTATGCGTAGTAATGCTAGTACGGGTAGAACACACGAGATGTATCATGTGGGCGTTGATATTTTAGTTGTTACCCTCCCACGTGTACTTGTGTATATCGCAGTAATGCTTGATGAAGCGGCCCCCAACCGACTTTACGCGTTCATTCGCGAGACTCGTCCACGCTTGACATACGGCTTGTACCGTATAAAGTGGCTTAGGGGCGTGTCTGTCTCTCTCGCATTAGTTGGTATGCCATTTACAACGGAGGGCCCCGAAAGGGGTGTAGTAGAGACAACTACTTGATCAGTGTTGTGATGAAAGTTCGTAGGTAAGAACGGTTCTTGTGCGAAAGCCCATTCAGCCACATAAAACATGCAAAAGATAAAGTAGAGGCGTCTAACTTTGTTTTGCAGGGGGGCGTTGCTTTGTGATATGGTTGTGGAAAAGGTAAAGTGATTACCTTATGTTACGTAGTAGTATATAGTCACGTAAGTGATGGACTACCACGCCGGAAAGACACCAGTACCCTGGTGTCTACGGCTCCGGAACCCTGGTGCCGGAATCCGGTGACGACGGATGGAGATCACGACGTGAAGGACCATATCACATCGCATTTACATTCAATGTTATTGTTTGTATATCTTATTGTGTGCTAGTATTATATACTCGACGGTAGCCTAATAAGATGATCCCTATTAAAATAACCAATGATTGTGTTCCCCCTTAGTGTGCACCACCAAGAAAGTTCTTCGGTATGAGGCAGGCTGTGATGATCAGGTGTCAGACATATCTACGTTCGCACAGAGTGGGTGTAAGCCATGTTGCACAGCGAATACACTAAGGTTGAGTTGGTGAGCCTAGCATGTACAGACATGGCCTCGGAACATGGATGGTCGAAAGATCGAGCACGAGTCGTATGAATGATGTGACCGACGTTTAGCGTCCACCCTTGAACCCACATTGATGGTCGTGATGATCAGGGGAGATGTGGCTGATAGGGGTCGTGTTATCACTAGGAAACCTTCTAGGGATAGGTGTTTTTGAGTGGAGTTATTATTAACTCATTTAATTATAAACTTAGTCTAAATTCCTTTTTGCAATTGTAAATGTAGAAAAGTTCTCCCCGATGCCACCTTTCCTGTTGACGATTGATTGGTTAGAAGGAGAGAAGCTCAGATTAGATGGATCAAACTTCTCTATATGGGTTGCGCGTCTCCACGTTCTCCTTAGCGAGAATGACATGGTCGACTACATACTCGACGGGATGGATTTGGATCAGCCCATTGACTTAGAGACCCCAGAGCAGCGGGAAGACCACTATCTCCGTCGGGAGATGGCCTCCTTCATTTTAGTTACAATGTGTTTCGGAATGGTGGACGAGCTGTGGCCTTTCGTGGGTGATGTCAACCCTCGTACGGTAATGTTACAGCGTACGACACATTTCGTGGAATAAGCACGCATATGGGAGCATGAGCTGATGGGAGACTTCCTCTCCATTAAGATGGAGGGGAACTCATCACTTGACGACCACTTGGAGCGCATGCATGATGTGTACATGAGGTCTGCATACTTCCTGGATAGCTCGATGACGGGCTCTTTTGCAAATGGTGTTGTGCTGCGATCGCTGCCACCAAGCTACCAAGCACAAGTCAGGACTTGCATTATGAGAGGCGACACAGAATCAATGGAATTCCACCGGGTTGTAACACATCTCAGGAATGTGTTGGTTGAACCAGATGTCGCTGAGGTCATCAATAACAAAGGTATATATTTGATATACAATTTTATAAATGTTATAATCTTGCAAACACATTTGCAGTGTTAAGTATATTTGATACTTGTTCTATTTTACTGAAAACATGTCCTTCTGCATGAGAGGTGCTTGCTGGAGAGGAGGTGACGTTGCGTGTTGATTGCGAACATGAAGATGATGGCCGACGACGCTCTCCCTCAACATTTATCATTTAGTTTATGTTTAGGATGATTATTGTAATCAAAAGATTATGAACTTCTTTAGTATGTCTCACACTTTGTGAGACGGTTATTCATATGAGCTTGTAACAAACAGTTGTTCCACTTTTATGAATAATTTCTATTTGTGTTCATATCTTGTTTGATTATATGTGAATTATCCTTGTTGTTTGAAACTAATTGATAATGCATGAACATTTGTAAAATATTGAAATGCCTTAAAATACCCAACTTAATGATATATTCATTAATGAATGAAACCATTGTTTAAAATTCAAACTTATGTGATAATATGTGAGAGTCATTCGACTTCTTATCACATATAAATCATGCCCAAGTTCGGCAAATTAACTTGAACACCGTTTATTACTTGAATACAAAGTGTTTAATGAATTGTTAAAAGTAAATACATATTCGATGTATTGTGTTTTAACGAAAATGGTAATTATCATTACATGATTGTTTTAAAAGTGTAAAGTAGTTTACCAAAGGAAACATGAGTATGAAACTATTTGATTTGATCAAAGTGTTTCATCAACAAATGGTATAAATGTAAAAGAGAATCTAATTACTATGATTTGATCAAAAGTAATGAAATTCAACTTCATGAGATTGGCATAAAGAAATTGTGAAATGCAAAGCATTTTGAAACATCAAAATGCAAAGCATCACAATGTGATATTAGATATCAAAATGGGTAAATAGATGGCACCAAATAAATCGTTGTAGTGCAGATGTAGAGAGCATTAGTTAGAAATAGTTAGCACTCAATTAGAATATATAGTGAACCATTTGAATTCATGAAAGCGGCTCCATATCTAGTATGGATCGTCGTAAAAGTTTTGGGGTTATTCGATATAACCAAAACAATAGCGAATAAGTCCTTGTAGAGTATTCATTGGAAACTTTGAATACGAAATCCATAGCTGAAACCAAAAGAGAAGCAAAAGTAGTATTGCTTGAATTTTGGTGCATTCTTGAGAAAACTCACTTTCAGTGATATTTCTCGATTATGGAGCAATTGGAAGATAGTGTGAAACACGATGAGGATTCAAAACCCTGCATCAGAGTGTTGAGAAGCGCAACGGAAAATTTTCCTGAAAGATTCTCTTCACAAAGGAAAGAATCAATGATATTGATCATTGTGTTTTCCCCACTAGTGTTTTCACTACATGAAGTAGGATTCAAAATGTAGCCCATATCTTGTATGCAGACATTTGTGAATCATTTTTCATGATTTTTGGAATATGACATACCTACGAACTACTAAGGAAATAATGGTAAACTAGAATTATGAGAAATCCTAGAAGTAAAATTCCCTTGAGATTAGAAAGCAATTTGTTGCTGAATCTCACAAGTAAAAAGGGTTACTTGAATTTTCCCAAATGACTGCAAAGCCATAGTGGAAAAGGGGGTGAATGACAAAAGCACAATTTGTCAAGTATTGGACGAATTCAAATGAATTTGATTCAAGTGTGCTTAATGTCTAGTGGATTTAAAACAAGTAAAAGTAATAGCGTCTCATAGTAAATCTCCAAGTTTGATATTTGATCAAAGGATTTTGAAATTGTTCAAAATAGTGAGTAGATATGCAATTTGCATGAAATTGAGTGGGAGCTATGAAAGTCTTCCTAAAACAATATCTGAATGACATATTTTTGAGTGGGAGCAATATAAGTCTCAAATTCAAATATGTATGAACATAGTTTGAGTAAGAGTACTGACTCATACCCAAATATGGTAGGAACATATTTTGAGTGGGAGCCTATAGGAGTGATTCTTAAGTGTGTTAAGAATAAAAGTGCAAGTGCTAATAAATAATGATTTATGAGGTGTAGAAGTTGATAATAAGTGTATTATGATATTATGTAGTATTCCTTAAGGGATTCTGAAAAGGGTTTCGGAATAGAAGTTAATTAAGGAACTGGTCCTTAATAACTCAAATTAGGATTAGTATTAAGTTTAACATCAATGGTTGAAAGAAAGAAAAGGATGATCATCATCCACTATGTTGAGACATAGGTTCTATCTTAGAAAACCATGATGATAACTTAACATAATATGTAATCCAATAAGGAACGTTTGAAAGTGATTAAGTTCGAATCAAAAAATGTTGAGCTAAGTTTGTCCGCAGTGTCTAATAGAGAACTGTAGATATATTTTCCAAATCCATGAAGGATGACATATCTTAAAGCATAAAGGGTTATGTTATAAGGGAATATGTTGGAAACTCCTGTAAATACCGATTAAAGTCAAGTAGGAAGCAAGGAGAACAAAACATCGAAAGTTGCACAGAGTGCACTAGTGTTTCGATGAATACATTTATAATAATAGATAAGGGTACCATCTAAAGTGTTGTATAAAGTTATGGCGGGGCTAGTTCGCTTTTAACGTAGAATGATGTGTCCTAGGGCACAATGCCCATGAGAAAGCCCTCGAGGTTGATCTAAAGTCACTATAGGCTCCTGGAATCGGGCCTCGTTCTGTTGTTATAGCAACAATGCATACACATAGATGTTATCATGTGATGATAAAGTATTAATGTCAATCAAGGTGACATTAGTAAGTTGCAAAGTATTTGGGACTGTAAAGTACAGACCCAAGACTCAACCTCTTCCATGAGCAAGCATGTTCAGGGTACCAGATATGGTGCCAATGATTAAAGAACAAATGCAGCTAGTGTATTTGTACTCTAGTGCAAGTGGGAGGCTGTTGGAAATATGCCCTAGAGACAAATAGTAATAAGGACTATTATCATATTTCATATAGTTTATGATTAAGTTTTATATCATGCTATAACTGTATTAAGTGGAAACATCAATACACTTGTGATATACAAACAACCAGGTGTTCCCAGTGAAACTCTAGTCACTGGTTCATTGGTCAACCGATGATCAAGTTTCCTGATCATGTGGTATTTATGCCAGTTGGAAATGGAGTCAACTCATTCTTAGAATGAGATGATGAACCAATACCCAACATAAACATGTGACCCGATCATGTCACGAAGTTCAAGTTACGATGATTAGAAATGGATCCTCGTAGACTATTCCTTAGACCGTGAGGCCATATCAATCACTGTCTCCCGATAGTGCTTAGATAGCATCAAGCGCCACTTGGTAATACAGTGGTTATAAAGGTGTGTCAAGGTACTCGGAGGAAACCTTAGAGGCAATATATGTCAAGAGCGGGATTTGTCCGTCAACATGACGGAAAGATACTCAAGGGCCCACTCGGAGAAGTTATATCCAATAGCTGCGCAGTGCGTGATTTGATCACAGGGATATCACTTATCGGAACGAGTCAAGTAGCATTGTTCGGTAACGAGATTGAACACGACATGGTGATGTCATTGATCAGATCTCGGGCCATGCAAGTATCGAGAGACAAAGGGAAAAAGACACGACTGTCCCGGTTCAAACGACGAAAGATCTTTGTGGAACGCACAGGGGTCACATGGCCATCCAGGTCCCTCTGTCAATCATTGGTGCGGGAGTGTCCCGACCATGTCTGGAGTGTTCCCGAACCGTGGGGTGATGTCTACGCACTTCTATTCTTGTAGACAGTTGTTGGGCCTCCAAGTGCAGAGGTTTGTAGAACAGCAGCAAGTTTTCCCTTAAGTGGATCACCCAAGGTTTATCGAACTCAGGGAGGAAGTGGTCAAAGGTATCCCCTCTCAAGCAACCCTGCAATCAAGATACAAGAAGTCTCTTGTGTCCCCAACACACCCAATACACTTGTCAGGTGTATAGGTGCACTAGTTCGGCGAAGAGATAGTGAAATACAAGTGGTATGGATAATTATAAGTGGTAACAGTGATAGAAAATAGCTTGATGGCATGGAAAAGACTAAAGGCAAACTGAAATAAAGATGGAAGCAAGCAAACATGTAAGAGATCTAATTGGAAACGATGTATCAATGCTTAGAAACAAGGCCTAGGGATCATACTTTCGCTAGTGAACACTCTCATATAAATATATCATCTTCATGACACTATGCTGAACTACTCTCCGGTTGGACACTCTAATCCATGGTAGGGCTATAACAGCACACCTCAAAGTAAGCCTTTCCCATCTAGAAAACCCCACACTGTCACCTTGAGTACTAGATGAGTCCAACAAACACCACAATTTCATAAAGACATCCAACTTCAAATATAACTCATAACAAGTATTTGTAATCTCTAGCCTAAGTGCCACCATGGTGTGCATGCGGTCACTTTCACACACATGGGGAGAGCAGAGATCTATTAAAGCTCTTGAGTAGCAAGGTAGATCTATAGATTACAAGCTCATGATCACAATATGATCATGCATAGAGAGAGATGAACACATAGCTACCGGTAGAACCCTTAGCCTCGAGAGAGAACTACTCCCTCCTCATCATGGGAATCAGCAATGGTGATGGAGATGGTGGTGGAGATCGATGGAGATGGCTCCGGGGGCACTTCCCCGTCCCGGCAGGGTGCCAGAACAGAGACTTTATGTCCCCCGAATCTCCCCTTCGGTAGCGGCGGTGCTGCGGAACTTTTTGTGGTAGGAGGCTTGACGATTTAGGGTTTTCGTATCGGAGGCTTCTTATAGGCGAAAGGGCAAGGTCGGTGGAGTGCCAGGGGGCCCACACCACCTGGTGGCACGGCCAGGGCTAGCCCGCGCCACCATATGGTGTGGCCAGGCCCTGGCCCTCCTCCGTCTCTGCTTCTGGCTCCGTGAGCCTTCCGGTAAACTAGGAACTTTGGCTTTTGTCCAGTCCAATTCCGAGAATATTAATTTTCTGACTTTCCTGGAACCAAAAACAGCAGAAAACAGGCAACTGGCACTATGGCTCTTGTTAATAGGTTAGTCCAAGAAATCATATGGAAAGTACTCCAAAGTGTGGACAAAACATAAGAAAGTAGATAAAACCAAGCATGGAACATCAAAAATTATAGATACATTTGCAATGTATCAACATCCCCAAGCTTAACTCCTTCTCGTCCTCGAGTAGGTAAGTGATAAAAAGAAAGAATAATTTTTGAGGTGACATGCACCATCAAAGACTTGATCAAAGTATTTATAAAACATTCATAGCTGGGATCATAGTACTTCAATCATAGCATGAAAGACAAAGTTCTAGCAATAAGACAAAGAAACTATGATGCAACATGAAATGGCACAAACAAAAGATTCGTGAATAACAATGCTTTGCAAGACGTTTGTTTGTTTCACATAAAGAAAACATAGCATAGTGGCATTCAGCTTGTCCCTCATAGAGTAGTAAACATAAATGCATAGGACACCTTCAAAGTTCATAAGAGTGACTAGATACAAATAGTTTAAAATAAGCAATATCAAAGTTATGCATCAATCAACAAGTCTTGGGACAATGCACATAGAACTAAGAATGGCCACTATGCTCTCAAAGTAGGTGCATAAAGATAGAAGGTGGAGACTCAACATAAAAGTAAAAGAAAGGCCTTCATAAAAGGAAGTAGGGATTCAAGTCTCATAAAGAGCTTCCAAAAATTATGGTACTTATAGCTTTCAGCTCTCATTGCCCCTATCATAAGCATCTTGAAGTGATTAAGGTTAAAGTGAACAAACTATGGTGTATATGCTTGACGAAGTATAAGTTAGAAATCTCATGTCCCTTGTATACGAGGGCCGCTCCTCATGCTACTCAAGTTTAGTCACCGGTAAGTTCTTGTCATTGTAAGTACATGTGTATCATAGAGAACCTCCAACGGGGTACCCCTTGCCCGATGATACGGAAGAATCCCCATATCAAAATGACAAGGCAAGCAGACAACGAGCATCTCAGCAATCTTCTTATTTACCATGGGAATATGGTGCTTTTTTCTCTCTTTCCTCTTTTCATAATCTTTTTTTTCTTTTTCTCTTTTTTCTCAATATAGGACTCTTTTTTTATAAGAAGAATGCTTCATAGACAGCTCATTATGGTTACGCTGCAGGTTTCCACCATGTCAGCATGGATTAGACCAGCGGCCCAGGCATTTCTCTAACACATATACATAACTCCATGGACTTACAAGCTCCCCTTTCATTTCACACCGACGACATCCATAGACAAAAGAGCATGATATCAACTAGGTACAAATTACCCGTGCAATGTTGAAAGCGTTCCCCATGACAGCATGGTTCTGCTAATCCCCAACAAATAAGTGCAAGCATATACAACATAGACTACACAATGGTTCAAGTTTATTAAGGGCAAGAAAAGTAAATTGTGCCATCAAGTTCGTGAGAGCTTTAATCACTAGTTTTCTCATAACAAGTTCAATTTGGAAGGTAAACAAAAACATGAATATACTTGGAATAGCATATGCTAGTAGGTAGGTATGGTGGACTCTTTGGAATAACTTGGTTTAGGGAGTTAGATGCATGAGTGGAACTCATACTTGGTTGTGGAGGCTAGCAAAAGACTGAGAGTGACAAACTAAGAGAGCAATAATGGACATAATCATGCAGAGCGACAAAACATCATTGATCAAAGCATAAAGTGATACTACAAGTTGAAAACTAAAGGATCATAAAGGCTTATGGTGACTTGCGATAGTCATAACATGGTGTGAGCATGCGCCAAGTCAACCCAAATAAAACTTCAAAGGAGAATACCACAATACTATGCTTTAATATGCTAAAACAACGCATGATTCTTCAAAGGCATATTAAGCAATCTCAATTGTTTATAACAAGTCATGCTACAGCAAAGAATAATAAGCATAAAGCCAAAACAATATCGAGCATGGCATGACAAAGCATAGGCCACAGTCAAAAACAAGCTCTCTTTACCACTTAAGCATGAACTTTCCTACTCTTTTCCAAACCAAACCAAACTATTTGAAAACCAATGTATGAAAGAGGGGGTCCAACCAATTTATTCAGAAAACTAAGAAAACCAAGCAAACGAAAAACCAAAACAAAAAAACAAAAGAAGACGCTCCAAGAACAACACAATTGTGCATGAAACAATAAAAATGAAGCGTTTGGAAGAAACCTGGGAATTTTATTGATGAAGAGGGGGATTGTCACATCCCAAGATTTTCCAAATCTTGTAATGTGAAAAATAAAATAAACAAAATAAATTTTGCTGAAAATCAGGGTGAAAAGAAACTTTTGTTTCTAAAAGGAATCTGAAAATCCCATCTTGAACAAACTTTGGCTAAAGTTTGAATTCAACAAAATCCAAATCAAGTGAAATGCATTCCTCAATGAATGTATCTGGAAATTTAAACATTTGGAAAATAAATCCAAAACCCTAAACCCTAATGGAAGAAAATCATTTCCCAAGTTATCTCCAAACCCATGGATTTGATCCATACCAAAAATGATCAACATTATTCACAAAGGATCAAGTAAGACCATAGAGATTGGTTTCACTTAGTTTGGAACCATAAATAAAATCTTATGAATATAATAAGATAAGGAAATTGAATTTCCAAAGCCATTAAAGCCTCATCTAAAATCCATACCAAGTGGTGAACAATAGATCCTAAAAGGATTCAAAAGGATAAACAAAATAATAAATAAGATTTCACAAATTGGAATCACCAAGTTTGGATCTCTAAATAAAAAGATATGGATTTTATAAGACAAAGATAAAAATATTAAAAGACCAAATCAAATCTTGGCCTAATCCATTAAGAAAATGGAGTGAATATAATCCCAATCCAAATAAAATAAAAGGATAAAGAATATTCCAAATAAAATAAAATGGCAACAACCATTCTAACCCTATCTTAATAAGGACAAATCTCTAAATAAGAATACATGAGAAAATGATATTTGGAATTCACCCAAGTGGAATAAAAGTTGTTTAATCAACTTAAATAAAATAAAACCTCCAAATAAAAATTTGGGCATTAAAACTATATTAAATTCCATTGGAATTAAAACAAATACCCAATCTTAAATGATTAATAAATCATATTAGAATACTTTCCAAATAATTCAAGATGAATTATTTGAACCAACTAAACAAATAAAAACCTACTGAAAGGAATTGGGAAGTTTAAAGATTTTAAATGGAGATTTTATTAATTAAATCAAACCCTATTTTATTAAATAATTAAAGATCCATTTTTAATAAATGGATCCTAAAATAAAAATATTATTTTATTTTGAGATTTGGATTATGTTGATAAACAGAACCAAATTCAAAGTACAAAGTTGAGTGTTTGTTTGAATTGTTTGAATATTTGTTTGAAATTCAAAACAGAAAATAGAAATAGAAAAGGAAAATGTTTAGACAGAAAAAAATAGAGCAGCCCAACTAGCCCAGCAGGCCCAGCAAAACCAGCCCAGTCTTCTCCCCGAATAAAACATTTGGCACCAACTTTCTAACCCACTCAGTCACAGACAACCGGGACCCACTCCTCCTCTCACCCTCCCGCTGACAACAGACCCCACCTCCTCTTATTTCGCCCCCGAACCGTTTTTCTTCACCGCGAAGGAAACCCGCACTGAGGCTGACCAGTGGACCCTCTCCTCCTTTCTTTTCCACTGACCAGTAGGCCCACTCTCCCCTGTTCATCCTCCTCACCCGCCACTGACCGAGCCCACCCCTCGCCGGCCGTTGCAGACAGAATAACTCCGGTGTAATTCGCCTTAAACACGCGTTGAATTAGCCCCCTGACCACGCAGGATAAATCGCCTCGCTCTCTCCTCCGTTTCCCCTCGGTCTCCTCCCCCAAGCTCGCCCCCAGGCCGCTCCAATTTCTCCCCGAACCGCCTCTGTCCGACGATGCTCCGCGAGCGATTCCGGCCAGTCGACGTTACTCCGAGCCTCCTCGACCATTCTCGCATGTTCCCCAGCCTCTGGCGCACCTCACTGTGCCTCCCGTTCATCTGCGCGAGCATCACAGCGTCGGCAAGGACAATCTCGACTCGCCACCGCCGTCTGCCTCGTCTCCGGCAAGCACGAAGGTAGCTTCTGACCGCCCCGCGCCTTCTAGTTCACGCACACGACTCTGTCTTGGCCCTGCGCATCTAACCGTGTCGTCATTTCGCTTTGAGGTGAACCACAGCAACGTCCACGACGACCACTTGATGCACCCGAAGTCGTCGTCCACTCCGGCGAGGAATCGCGGCTGAACCAGAGCGCCCCTCGTCGAACCGTCAGCACGTTGAGCATCGCCGTGACCCCCTGAGCCCGGTGAGCAACCCCTCCTTCTCCCTCACCTCCTGTAGCGTCGCCTCCGTCGTCGACCGACAGCTCCGCCGCCGCTAGCCACCGTCAGCGCCGCCAGTTCTTGGCCAGGCAGTTACAGCCATTCGATTTAGATCGAACGAATAGGATAGATCCACTTAGTCGCGAAGAGGTATGCTTTCTGGACCGTCCGATCGATCTGATCCAACTCTCCACAGCCACGATCTGGCCGAACCGGTATCGACCAATGAAACAGCGCCGCGTGTCACCTATTAGGTTTAAAACAGAAATTGAAAACAGATTTGTTTGCCAATTTCAAACCCTTGTAACTTTGGATCCACACGTCCAAATTTTACAAATTTTATGTCGTTGGATTCAGGAGAGCAAGACCTAACCAACCCTACCCTTAGTTTAGCAAATAGTATCTGTTAGTTTGCTTGACTTTGCAAATTCTTTTGTGTGCTTGTTTAGATTAGAAAAATTGTTTAAAATTGTTTTTAGGGTTAAAACCTTTGCAAATTGGTTTGCTGTGACCTTACTGACCCTAGGAACCAACCCATAGTTTGGAAAATGGATTTGGTAAAGTTTAGGATGGAAAACTTGATTTAGCCCATTTCTAGCCAAATGGAAAATAAAGATTTTGGTTATGAAAATGTTTTTGTAAAGAAAACTTTGAGAAAATGTTTTGAACCAAACCTACTGACCCAAAACACCAAGTTTTGCAATAGCAACTCATTTGGTGAACCCTATAGGTTAATGCCTTAGTGAAACCTTTTGCAAATGACTTTGCCATTTTGGTAAATGACCAATTTGGAACTTACAAAGTTTAGAAGCCTAGTGGAAACCCTCCTTACAATAGAACCAACCTTTGCATGCTTATGCATGACTTAGATCCCTTTTGTCTTGTGTGTGTGATTTTGTTTGAGAGAATATTGGTTTGGAGTGTTAGTTGATTTTGTGTGTTGTTTTGCTTGATTGGTAGATTAAGTTGTGCCTTGCTTGATTGATTTGTAGTGACTTGAAGAGTGTGAGTGTTGCAAGGACAAGGAGTGAACCTATACCCTCTACCAAAAAGGCAAGTGATGCTTCATATCTTATGTCCCATTATTTTCAATATGCATTAGTGTTTTTGCTAAGTAAAACTTGCATGGATTTTTGCTAAGTATAGACCTTGCTATAGGAAAACCTAGTAGAATCCTATTACTATCAAGCTTAGCCTAGCTAATAGAAAACATGGGTGGGATATATATTCACACTATGGAAAAATATTCTAAGTCTGAGGACTTATGTTTTGTTTAATAAAACAACTAAGTGAATGAATCACCTGGGTGGAAATGGAAGGAATGGCTTGTGTTGAGTGGTTCACAAGGCCATACTTGGCTTGTGTATCTCACTTGTGGATGGCCACCCAGGAACAAAGAGATTTGAGATGTCAAATGTTGAGAAGATTCAAGTGCAACCACCTGGCAATATGGGCTCTGCCATGATCATATAGGTTGCAAGAACTTAGCCATATGGACAGTTGGTGGTAGTGTTTGATAGGTTGGAACGCGTCCATGATGGTCTAAGGGAAAGCTTCTGAAAGATCTTGTCTTGGGAAACCAAGTCTTGTGGAGAAAGTGCACCACCTCTGCAGAGTATAAAACCTAAGTACTTAGCCATGTCCCTGGTAAAGGACAATTTGAGAATCAAGACATGGAAGCAATCAAGAATCTCATCACTCCAATTTCTAAGTTAAAACTTGTGGGTTGAACAAGGGTTGTTTGTTTTCTTCAATCTTTGATGGAGAGATGGCTTGGTACAAGGATCTTGAAATCTTAGATTGGGAAAAATGATTTTGTCAAAAGGATCTTCAGTCTTTGATTGGTAGATGCCCTGAGTGGATCTTCAGTCTTTGATTGGTAGATGCCTTGAGTGATTTTTGTCAAAACAAAAACTTAGTGTTTTCAAAATGTTAAGGAAAAATCTATTTTGAGCAATGCAAGCCTCAACTCCACTTAGCCAAATGCATATAGATGATAGACTCCACTATACTACCAAAGTATCACTTGCCAATACAATTCAAATGTATTGACCCTTGTGGCTGTAACTTGTAATGTTGCAGGTTTGATTGATTTTAGTGAAGATTGATTGATTAGGATTACAAAGTCTACAACCAACATCTGCCTGTGGCACTTTGAAGATGAAGGACCCCATGACTATAGTTATTCCGCTGCAATGTAATGAAATAGCCATATGAGCTATGTTTGATGTAATAAAATTATGTTATTCCTGGTTATAAAGTTATATTATGACCTTTGCTTCTTGATATTACAACTAAACTGTGGATGCTAGCTATTGATCCAGGGACTAGCATTATAAACACAGGGGGCACAATCTTATTAAAGGTTGGGGACCCTACAGGGATGCCTTGGGCATCCCCAAGCTTTGATGCTTGTACTTCTTGGATATTTATTGGGGTGACACGCGTGGCATCCCCAAGCTTGAGCTGTAGTCCATCCTTCATCTCATTACTCATTCCTTCCATACACCTGAAATTTTTCCTTCATACAAAACTGCACACAATTTTTATTAGCAACATTAGTGCACTCAAGATAAATAAGTCTTAAGGTTCTGTTATAACACCAAATAAACTTCCATTAGAACACTAGATACTGTAGCACTTCCATCAAAAAGCTCAATTCCCCAAAAGAACTCAAAAAGGAACCAACAAGAAGCAAATGCAGAAAATGGCAGAAATCTGTCAAAACAGACCAGCAGGTAAAGACGAATTTTTTCGAAGACCTTCTGTTGCTCAAATCAAAAACTGTTGAACTAATGAAAGTTAGATAACAACCTGGGGCATAAGCACAAAACATTACAGCTCAATCCGACATACAGATCTCTCTCACGAATTTTTACGGTGAAGCAGAAAAATCTGTTTCGGGACAGCAACTTTTCCAATCATTACTTTACTCTCATTAGAGGTTACTCTTGGCAAAAAAAGCAAATAAAAAGGATAAGGAGAGGTAATAACTTCCAAGACTCATCTAAAACTTTTGGGTTATCTCCCAATAAGTACTTTTCTTTAACGCCTTTAAGTTAGGCATAAGAAGCAAAGAAAGAATCAAGTGTTCTCAAATGAAGAAGCATTAAAACCAACTTTCTTGCCCTTACCTCTCTTATTTTTATTCTTAACCTTTGGAAAATGTGATTGTTTGGTGGATAAGAAAGGTGCATGGTCCCCCTTCCCACATCTATTATTGCTCCAAGGAGTTCTAATAGGGACCTTCCAAGTGTAATTTGTCCTTTTCCTGCACATTCAATAACAAGATAATCAGTAGAAATCATTTTCTCAAGGATCTTTGTAAACACTCCTTCAGCTATTCCAATAAGTAATATGGTAGCATTATTAGCAAGAGATATTTCTTTTTCTCCTTCAGTAAGCCCCCAAAGATTCAAAGATTCATAAATATCTTTGGGCATAAGACAAAATTCAGACATGATATCGCAGCGGGCTTGAAAAGTTTCAGTGTTTATCTCAATCTTTACTGTAGGGAGCCACTTTGATGGTTCAGATTTTATTGGAACATAATTGTGATGCTCCCTAAGCGTATTATAGCAATCTTTTAAGCTAGCAGTGTCAGTCTCAAGAGTGTTCAACCTAGCAAATATTTTTGCGAAAGAAATATCAGTTTGGCTAGGCATGTTGTAAGTGAGAATCAATTTCTTTATAGAATTAATAGCATCATCCTCATTACATTAGAGGAAATCTCCTCCCACAACAACATCTAAAGCATATCTATAGCAAAGAGCAATCCCAAGGTAAAAACTGCTAAGGAACAAGCTTTGAGTCATTTTAGGCTCAGTTTTTTTCATGTAGATCAGAGATTTCTAGACCAAGCTTCCTTAAAACTTTCCTCAATTCTTGGTTTAAAAGTGAAAATCATTTCCTCGGGTGACATAGTGATTGGAGCAAGGCTAGACATCAAGGCAACTTAAGATAGGAACTCATTTTTTGTGTTTTTCAAATAAGAAAGCAAACAAGCAAAACTATTTTTTTTGTGTTTTTGAAGAACAAAACAAGCAAACAAAGCAAAAAGAAACTAAGCAAAACAAAAACAACAAAGTAAAGAGATCGGTTATGAGGGACTCCCCTTGTGAAGATGTCCTTGACTCCCCGGCAACAGCGCCAGAAAATAGCTTGATGTCTACGCACTTCTATTCTTGTAGACAGTTGTTGGGCCTCCAAGTGCAGAGGTTTGTAGAACAGCAGCAAGTTTTCCCTTAAGTGGATCACCCAAGGTTTATCGTACTCAGGGAGGAAGTGGTCAAAGGTATCCCCTCTCAAGCAACCCTGCAATCAAGATACAAAAGTCTCTTGTGTCCCCAACACACCCAATACACTTGTCAGGTGTATAGGTGCACTAGTTCGGTGAAGAGATAGTGAAATACAAGTGGTATGGATAATTATAAGTGGTAACAGTGATAGAAAATAACTCGATGGCGTGGAAAAGACTAAAGGCAAACTGAAATAAAGATGGAAGCAAGCAAACATGTAAGACATCTAATTGGAAATGGTGTATCAATGCTTAGAAACAAGGCCTAGGGATCATACTTTCGCTAGTGAACACTCTCATATAAATATATCATCTTCATGATACTATGCTGAACTACTCTCCGGTTGGACACTCTAATCCATGGTAGGGCTATAACAGCACACCTCAAAGTAAGCCTTTCCCATATAGAAAACCCCACACTGTCACCTTGAGTACTAGATGAGTCCAACAAACACCACAATTTCATAAAGACACCCAACTCCAAATATAAATCATAACAAGTATTTGTAATCTCTAGCCTAAGTGCCACCATGGTGTGCACGCTGTCACTTTCACACACACATGGGGAGAGCAGAGATTTATTAAAGCTCTTGAGTAGCAAGGTAGATCTATAGATTACAACCTCATGATCATAATATGATCATGCATAGAGAGATATGAACACATAGCTACCGGTAGAACCCTTAGCCTCGAGAGAGAACTCCTCCCTCCTCATCATGGGAATCTGCAATGGTGATGGAGATGGTGGTGGAGATCGATGGAGATGGCTCCGGGGGCACTTCCCCGTCCCGACAGGGTGTCGGAACAAAGAATTTCTGTCCCCGGAATCTCCCCCTCGGTGGCGGCGGCGCTGTGGAACTTTTCGTGGTAGGAGGCTTGACGATTTAGGGTTTTCGTATCGGAGGCTTCTTATAGGCGAAAGGGCAAGGTCGGTGGAGTGCCAGGGGGCCCACACCACCTGGTGGCGTGGCCAGGGCTAGCCCGCGCCACCATATGGTGTGGCCAAGCCCTGGCCCTCCTCCGTCTCTGCTTCTGGCTCCGTGAGTCTTCCGGTAAACTAGGAACTTTGGC
This sequence comes from Avena sativa, assembly GCA_916181665.1. Lineage (NCBI taxonomy): Eukaryota > Viridiplantae > Streptophyta > Magnoliopsida > Poales > Poaceae > Avena > Avena sativa. The sequence continues at coordinate 531,011,038 of OV702292.1, read as the reverse complement.
TTTTGTCCCGTCCAATTCCGAGAATATTAATTTTCTGACTTTCCTGGAACCAAAAACAGCAGAAAACAGGCAACTGGCACTATGGCTCTTATTAATAGGTTAGTCCAAGAAATCATATGGAAAGTACTCCAAAGTATGGACAAAACAAAGTAGATAAAACCAAGCATGGAACATCAAAAATTATAGATACATTTGCAATGTATCAAGGGGTATCATGCTTAAGGGCTTGATGATGCTTAGGGAGTGTTTATAGGATCGGAAGAATCGCCGAAGAATAGTAGAGAGAAAACCGGAAGGGTTTCGGTAAGTCCGGAAGATGTCCGGAGTGGAGGTGGCAGTGTTCCATAGCCACGGTGGTTGAATAATATGTGAATGAATGTTAAATATTGATTTAATCATTTATTCATAATTATTTAATAAAGAGAAAATCAATTTAAAAGGTCAAAAGGCTTAATGGGCCAATTCCGGAGGGAAGAGGGCCCATTAGGGAAAAGGTAAGAGGGAGAAGGGCCAAGAGGGGAGGCCAGCGCCCTAGTAGGCCAGCCCCCCTGCGCAGGGCCCATGGGGTGGCCGGCAGCGCCACCCTCTCTCCCCCTCCTCTCCTTTAGTCCCACCCCGGGACTTTGAGGGAGGTTGTACCTCCCCTCCCCTTATATATAGTGGGGGTATTTGGCCAGATAAATACACACAATATTCAATAAAGGTCTTCTCACTTTTGGGAGGACCTCCAGTTGATACTCTCTCTCTCTCTCTCTCTCTCTCTCTCTCTCTCTCCCTCTCTCTCTCTCTCTCTCTCTCTCGTGACCGTGGTCCCAAGTTCGGACTGCGCGAACGAGAGATATCTTCACCGTGGAGTGTTGTCGCGCTGCGGGATTCGGATCCAGGAGCTCTACTTCCACAACTGCTGCTGGATCGGGGAAGTGGGAGTCATCGTTAGGCACCGTACGTGTGCAACTCCCCGCGAGGTGTCGCACTTGAGGCACTCAAGTCATTGGAGTCACAGGAGCGCAAGGACTTCATCACGACCTTGAGGTCAGCTTCGGCTCGTCTACATCAACCACGCTCTCCTGAGCGTTGATAACGCTTTTCGGTCTTCAAGGGTATGTTCGCGAAAAGCCCCTCCCGTTACTGTACTACTAATAGATAGGTCCTGGCAACATCAGGGGTTCAGGGGTGTAGGGTAAAATTTATTGTTTTTGCGTTGGAACCAATGGTGATTTATTGTGACAACAATGGAGCCATAGCCAACGCCAAGGAACCAAGGTTTCACAAGAATTCCAAGCATATTAAGCGCCGATTTCACTCCATCCGTGAGCATGTCAGGGATGGAGATATAAAGATTTGTAAAGTACACACAGGCCTAAATGTAGCAGATCCATTGACTAAAGTTCTCCCTAGGGAAAAACATGATCAACACCAGAACTCCATGGCTATTAGATTTATCACTATGTAAACTAGATTATTGTCTCTAGTGCAAGTGGGAGACTGAAGGGAATATGCCCTGAGAGGCAATAATAAAGTTGTTATTATATGTATTCCAAGTATATGATAGATGTTTATTTTGCATGCTATAATTGTATTAATATGGAAACCTTAATACATGTGTGTTTAATAAACAAATAGAAAGTTCCTAGTTATGCCTCTCTATCAACTAGCTCGTTGATTAACAGGATGATCAAGATTGTCTAATCATGGACATTGGATGTTGTAAATAACGAGGTCACAACATTGGTGAATGATGTGATGAGCATTCATCCGAAGTAGTGCATTACGATTAAAGTCATTCTGTTTATATTGCTATAACATCATACAAAGTAATCTTTATCCTTAGACCACGAGATCATGTTAATTGCAATCACCGAAAGAATACTTTGATAACATCAAACGTCACATCGTAACATGGTAACTATAAAGATGGGTTTGGGTACTCCGAAGGTGTTATGTTGAGGCTCATGGATCAAGAGTGGAATTTGTCAATCCCGATGATGGATAGATATACTCTGGGCCCTCTCGATGATATCACATTAAGATAGCTTGCAAGCAAGTGATGTGATCACTAGAATGTTATATCACGGGAACGAGAAAAGAGTGCATGTCGGTAACGAGAGCAAACTAGGTATTGAGATACTGATGATTGAATCTCGGACATGTAATATATCGCAAGACAAAGAGATTTAGTTAGTATCGTTAAAGATTCTCTCGATCACAGAAGTCATCGTTGAATGTGTGGGAGTCAGTATGGATCTCCAGGTCCCGCTTTTGATTATTGATCTAAGAGGGGTCTTGATCATATCTGCATTATTCGCGAACCGTAGGGTGACACACTTAACGGTTCTCAACACCATTTGGAGCAAATATGTTCTAGACGAAAGAATTGCAAGGTGCTTGAATTGTTTAAGTGGATACCAAAATTGTTCCGGGTGAAATTGCTGAAATTGGTTCTGCATGTGATATTGAATGTTGTAGGGTTTTTTATGTGAATGTTTGTTAATTAAAGTAATTAACAAAATTCTGAATAAAATAAATAAAAGAGTTTTATTAAATGAGAGTTGCATTAAATTTGGTGAAAATTTAATGCATGTGAGTGGGATTTTGAGTGGATGCAAAATTGATGTGAGTGGAGCTTCCACCACATGAATCGGGAAGAGGTGGGGGCACCCCCCATGGGCGTCGGCCATGGGAGGGGGCAGACCCCCCTCTCCTACCTCTCAAAGTACACCTTCTCGTGAAGGATCTCTCTTCCCCTCTAGAATTATTTCCCCATGGTCTCGGATTAGTGAGATACATGTTCCCGGTGGTATTTTGTCTGGAAGGAGTTGCTGCTTCCGTTGCATCGCTGGAGCGAGGAGGTGGAGGTTGTTCGGTGGCCTAAACGTGTGTGCGAGGACGGATACGCTGCCGATTTGCGGCGCTAGGACTTCCACACGATCTTGAGATCGTCAAGCTTTCGACTACATCATCCACGAGTTCCATCTCATTACACTTTGTCGGTCTTCGAGGGTATGTTCTCTATAGATGTATATCTACTCGTTGCTTGTATCTAGTAGATATATCTTGGCGTATAATAGTTCCCATCGTAGGAATTTTTTTAGTTTCTATGCTGCGAACCCAACACTAATGAGAAAATCAGAACGTGACTGGCATGGGTGTGTAGCCATTCGGGATGCCCAGAGCAGACGATTCGGGGATTGCAAGTCCTCGGGGTAGATTTTCTTGAGGATTCTTTGGACGATGCTGATGCGGCTACATGTTGGGTCCCTCAGGTCATGTGTCCCCGTCTAGTTGAGTTGATGGACACCTCAAATGCATTACTCACATTTGCTCTAAACTGAACACAAACTTGTGTCTTTCCATGCATCTGACGTTCATGTACCAATAGACGCGTGCTTCCGGGTGGGCACAATAAACCTTACCATGACACCGAGATCATCAGAACGTGAACGATATAGCCATGTAGCCGTTCGGCATGCCTAGAGCGGTCGCTACGAGGCTTGGGAGGGCTCGGGGATAGCATTTATGAAGCGTTCTTTCGATCCTACTGATGCGGCTATGTGTTGGGTCCCTTGGGTCCTGCACTCCCGTCTAGTTCAATCGATAAACACGTAAAATGCATTATTTACGCCTGCTCTTGAGATCAAACTCGTGTATTTCCATGAATCTAATGTTCCTTAGCCAATAGACAAGTGTTTCTGAGTGGGCACGAGCAACCGTATCATGATACCGAGATCAACAGAAAGTGACATGCATTGTTGTGTAGCCATTCGGCATTCTCAGGGCGGCGGCGACGGGTCTTCCGACGTCTCGGGATAGACTTTGCTGACCATTATTTTCCTGCTGCTGACGGAGGGTCCCGTATATCATAAGAAATACATATCTAATTGTTTTTGGCTCCGCTGGTGGGTTGTGTGCTTGGTCCCGCATATCAGAAGATAAAATACCTATTTACTTCCATTGTTGCTGACAGGGCAAAGACCAGGTCCCACATGTAGGAAAATGAGTTAAATAGACGGCAAGCAAGCCCAACGTAATTGCTGCCGACGTCATGTATGTCCGAGGCATAGATGTAACGGAACTACCTCGGCTGATGGCATATCTCCAATTGCCCGATTCGTAGTGGCACAATACCAATTTCCGGGTGAACTAGGGCTGCAGACGTAATAAACCCTTTTTTTCCTATCTGTGAAAATGTTTTTGTCCGTGCATCACTTTGGTTTGCTCATAAAAGTTTTTGTACAAATGAGAAAAATTATAAACAAAAGTTCTATACAAATGAAAACAAAAAATCCAAATGCTTATACTTATAAAAATTCTACATATCAAAATAAAAACCATTCTTGTATAAATATAAAATTTGATAGAAATAAGATGTTCAATATGGAGATTGGCCAAACAAATATAAAGATCTAATAAATTTAGAAAGTTCAGAAAAATGAAGAAATATACCAAAAAAGTTCTAAAGTACTTAAAAGATCAAAATGAAAATATGGAAATGGATTTTTAATCAACTCCCATTTATTTTCAGAACATAGGAGTTTTCTTGGGATTTCAAAATTCATGGGAGATCTCTAGCATTTCAAAATATTTTGGTATTTTATGTGTTTTTTCCTTTTTTTGTTGTTCAAAATTTCTTGTCAATCTGTTGTAATATGTCTAAAACTGGCCCCACCATTGATCATCAAAACCCAGTTGTATTTCGGTTGAAGAAGTTTCGATGGTTCTGATATTTCAGGAACAAGGATATCCGGTACAAATTTAGACATAGCTAATAGTCGACTGACCTACCCAAGTTAAGAAAAAAATATAATTGGGAAATATGTGATAAAATTTAAAATTCAGTGGGCCAATCTAATTATTGAAAAAAAATCATATCTATATATAGTCAAAGCTCTAAAAGTTTAGGTTCGGTGTTTCCATATCATCATGTTTTTAATTTGTAACCGATCGAGATATTTGTTGTTTCTGTCTTTCTATGGTTTCTTAAACTCATACTCTCTCCATCCTAAAATAAGTGACTAGGGTTTGTCTAGATTCATGTATCTAGTTTTAAAATATATTTAGATTTTGTGACCGAGGAAGTACTATGTTTTTCAATGGGAAAACATAGTGGAAATTATTTGGTTGGTTCTTCGAGAAGAAAGAGAAGCCGTGGATACGGTATGTATGGCCAGAACAAGTTGTATACGGCCGGCGGAGGGGGGTTGATGAAAGCGAGGGATCTGTGAAAAGATGACAGCGGTGGATACGATATGTATGGCCCGGATCAATCAACGCAGAGAACACAGGACTGGACAATGCATTTTGTTTGGCCTTTCCGCCATCTTTCTCCAACCTACGTACCTCAGCGGCAACATGAACAGGTTAGCGTTCCGTCCCGGTCACTACTCACTACCACTGTCTGGTCTTAGCCTTGCCGAGAGCTATCAACATCTTTTGAACCTGAAAGTCACGGGGGCAAATCATTTCTAGAATCTCGACAAATGGAATTTTGATTGTAGCTAGGTTATCTCCTCTCACCCTGTCTCACGCCCTTTTGGATAGCGATATATCATGGATGTGCAGTCGGTAGCCCAGTCCTCTGCTGCATGTGTGCTGCTAATTCTCATCTTGTAGTGAAGAAAGTCCAACTTTTTCGTTTGTAATCTCTTGTGAAATTTCATTGTGTGTACTTCCGTGTAGGAGTTTGTTTTTCCATAGCGCGCACTCGCCACATCGTGTGGGTACGATACTCCCTTCATTTACAATTATCTCGTGATTCTAGGTTCAGTCAAAATAAAAAAAATTAAACTTTGACCATATATGTAGAAAAAATATCAACATCAATAATGTAAAATCTGTTGTATTAGAATTTTCATATTATGTGTATTTGGAAATATATGGGTGTTGATATTTCTTCTTATATTCATGGTCAAACTTTTACTTTCACTAAACATGGAACGCGGGGTAATTGTGAATGGAGGGAGTAGGTGCTTCTCATGTTTTTTTTTATCCCATATGTGTACTTCCATGTTGGAGTCTTGTTTTTTCCTTCTTTTTTTTTTGCAAGTAGCAGCGTGCACTCATCAGTGGCGGGTATGAATATGATATATACGCTTCTTTAAAGAGATTCAAAATTAATAATACAACATCATTGGAACCGTTCGGACAAGTTACAAAGTGTTTTCACTGTTCTGATGTTGTGATACTCGTGTCGAGATCGTAGAAGTTAAGATCCCATATTGATTGGTTATGACAGAAAAAAATTCCGGTCGTGCGGTGTACTTCCCACATTTGTATGAATGTACTCACCGTGATAGTGTAGATATGTACGTTTCATATTTAATGTGAGTACTTCTTATGGGTTTTCTGCATGTATTCCCATGATTTTTTGTGTGCTATTTCCCTATGTTTTGTGTGTTTATTTTCGTGTAATGATACTATGGACACACGCTAAAATGTGTAGGTGGGACATGTGTAGTGTAGTTGGTTCTTATTGGAGCTGTAAAACTACTCGTATTTCCTCTGATGTTAACTGAATCATGACATAGAAACTTTTTCCGAAAAGAAGCTTAAAACCGCTGGTATCCGCATCAAAATGATGCATATAACCTTTTATTATATCATTCAACAAAGGCAGACAAAACCAAGTACATCGATCAACCCAAAGTCACCATCCATGCGATCTCTGTCGCTACACCTACAAGATTGATGATAGGGTAACTATGATCGGGGCCATTGCCTAGACCTCTCACCAACTCACGCCATCTAAACCAGAGGCCTCGCAAAGCAGCCCAACGGCGAGCCATGAGCATAAATTGGTCCAGATGATGCTCAACCTGCACGACATGCACACAATCTAGAATCCGCTGTTGCCACCTTCTGCTGGCCCATCTTCAGGAGGGATCAACACATTGACCTACGTGTCGTCGACTCTGCCATGACGCTAGACAACGCCACCGCTATGCATGCATCTGTCACTGAGTCACCATTGCACCATACCATTGTGACTCACCGTTATTGATGCGGTAGATGCCATGCCGCTCCACCTTCTGATCCTTCCAACGTCTGCTCCAAAAATGATGTCCGATCCTCGGGAGGGATAAAGGTGTCGAGCATCGCCATCGTTCTATCCGGATACCCAGATATGGGGTTTCCCCTGAAATAGCCCGAGTGAAGAGACGGGAGATGCAATGGCGATGCAAAGAAGTTGTCACCGCCCACCGTGACCGAAGTCGGCTCGGTTTTCACAGGCATCCACGTCTCCCTAGTCTCGCCGCCGACAAATGGCGGACTGGATTGGACCAGACCCAGCCGAAACAGACGCAATGCCGTGACCCCTCCACAACCAACTAGGACCTCCACGAGCAGTAATGGGGGCTTGCCCACCCCATCACGGCAGGGTGGAGCCGGAGCACTAGCCACCGCCATGACGAACACTAGTCGCATTGGAGGAGATTGCGTCGCGAAGATGGTCTCAGCCAACCTTCCCAAGATCTTCGAGCCGCCATGGGAAGGGCCGAGCTGCGTGAGGGAAATCCTCGCCGCCCCCGGCCACGCGGGCTTCGCCAGCTCCAGGCGGCGTCCGCAGCGGCAGGCGGCCAGGTTCCGGTGGATGGGATCTAGATTCCCCGATGTCACCTCTTCTGAGACTACGCAGGGTCGTTTTTTTTTGGCCTCTCACATTTTTGTAACTCTGTAGTACACATAAACAGGAAATGAAATCATCAATAAGCTACAGTGTTTTCTTTTTTTTTCCAACCGGGCTAACCCCTTTCCATTAATTGCTTAACGAAAATACAAAGTTCACTATTAGAAAGAGAAGAAATAGAGGGAAAGCGAGTTGGGGCACTAGTAGGAAACCTTCCAAAACTGCTCGATCTCGAAACAGCTTCTACAGGACGAAAACCTACTACCACCATGACCCAAAACAGACTAAACCTACAAGAGCTAAGGAGCCAACCACATCATCCCGCAGTTCAAAACATAAGAACATCCAGCGGAGCTGAAACATCAGCAGCGCAACCTACAAACTCCAAGTTGAAACGGACCGCATCCAGAGCAGGAGAGGCAAAAACACCACATAGTCACAGCCACGATCATCATTCGCCAATCCTCAACGTCTCATCTGACCTCCACCTGGAACGCCTCGCCACATCAGCAGCCATCTTCATCATCTTCTTAGTGTTATCGATCATCAGCTCCTTATCTTCCCCTTTCTGCAGGCCTGCCCAGTAAAGCAAAAAGAGCAAACTGTAAACACTGCCTCGATAGGGGACCGTAGAGTGTACCCATCGAAAGTAACTTTGTTTCTGAGAGTCCAGATGGCCCAACAAACCGCAGCAATCCCAATCAGATAAAAAAATTCCCCCAGGAAGAAAATGATACAGCCACAACAAAGTTTGCCAATAATTCTTAGGACACGAAGAAGTGTCAAAGAGCTTGCCAAAGGTTCCCCAGACAACTGTGGCAACAGGACAGGTGAAAAAAAAATGGTTCACAATTTCCACTTGATTATAGAAAGAACACACAGGATTCCCAAGCCACTTTCTCTTACGCATGTTATCTCTCGTGGGAATAGCGTCCCTAAGCATCTGCTAGATAAAAATCTGAATTTTCAAGGGGATTTTTGCTTTTCAAAGGAGTTTGTTGTTTGCCCCAGCCAAATTTCTTTCCAAATATTCATAAACAGATTTGGTAGAAAACTCCTTATTCCCAGTAAACTTCCACTCAACCAATTCAGACCCTTCACACAAATGGATATTATGTGCCTTTGACAAAATAGAGTCCCACTGAACCCGAAGCTCTCCATGAATCCTTCTCCGCAAAGGAATAGAAAAACCATGGTCAACCACATCACCAACAGTGCACTCCTGATCCTACCAAACATTAAAAATTTCAGGGAACTGATCACTCAAAGGCCCCCCAGAATCCCAGTTGTCTTTCCAAAAACGAACTAAATTACCACTTTTGAGAACCAGAACCCTCCCAGCTAAATAAATCTCTTTGACCTGAAGCAAAGACTTCCAGCAAGGAGAACCTTTAAATCTAGGAGATACAGTACTAATGGTCTTGTTTCTAAGATATCTAGCCCTGACAAAGCTACAGTGTTTTCTAAATGCAAGAAAATTTCTTTTCGTAGACGGGAGGAATCACTTAACTAGGTGCTGGTTGCTGGGCAATTAAACCGAGTCTAATGCTTCCTTACATGTAATCTCCGATGGGATGGCTGTTGTTATGTGATGGTAGATGGTGATATTTTTGTTGCCGGTTCTTATGTATAATGTGGTGAAGTTGTGAGTTATCAAGTTCCGTGTTGGAACTGGAGATATCAAAGTGTGGTTGCGGGAGCGTTTCAGTGCATACAGTACTACGCTCGGCTGAATTTGTATATTGATCATCGTTAGTCATAGTGAGAGGAATCGAGCGAGTTACAATGTTCTCCTCTTGGATGCAAATAACTATGGTTGTACCATAGGGCAGTCGGCCATTTTCTGGACAGTCTATATTTGGCCTTGAGATTCGAGGAAGTTGACAGAAGACTCGTGTGGAAACAATTTATCTCGGAGAAGGCTTCAGGGCATAGAGCAGAGCAAGGAAAAAAAGGACTTCAGGACTGAACGATCTGAATATCATAGAGTCTACGTCGACATACTTGGATCAGAGCTCATGAAGCAAAGCGAAGTAAGTGTACGAAAATTGTGCTATTGACCCGTTGACTTGACTAGTAATTGCGCCATCAGTGGCATTAACCATCGTATACATTAGTTTGTTTGGTTTGCAGCTCACAAAAGACCGGCGGTATGGTGCACAATAACCAACTTTTCGTTAAATTTGCAAAACGAAAACACCTTTTACTTACGAAAGATTTTTACTGATTAGAAAAATGGTTTTGCTAATTCTCATTCTCTTAATATATTTATAGTTATATATATGAATATATTGATTTCCTCCAAACTCTTCAAATTACTATATAAAGACAAACATGATAAATGAAACATGATTTGTGAACTGGATGGATATATACATACATATAGATAGATAACGCTATGTTTCTCTTTTGTTGTCACCTCACATAGTTTGTGTGATGGTTAGTGTGAATGTAATACTTGCCTCACACTAATCATGAAGTAAGCTCCCACACGGACCATGTGAGGCAAAAACAAGAACAGCTTAAATCCTCACGATGAAGCCACCATCGATATATAGATATATTCATTTAAGCACATCGCTCATGTGTATCATATATTCCTAGTTCCCAAATCATATTTGACTTAACTTGTTCTTTGTTTAGTTATTTTAGGACTTTGGAGGAAACCAAAACCATGCTCGTAGTGAGATGGACGTCTACCGACATTGTTACAGCTGTGCGTGTGTGTCTCAAAGGTGTACTTGGTATTTCTCAATTCTTTGTAGAGAAGTCCAACTACCCACTTATGAGGACTAGCCATCTCACACGCCTAACAGAAGGCTAGCGCAACTGGAGAGTTGCTGCCAAGGCTACCGCAAGGCGCTCAACACCATCGACGAGATACCCCTTTGTGACGTTACCAACAAGGAACGTTCACTAGGCATCCGATAATGAGGGGTTGCAAACTAATGATGATCACATGTATATTATTCCTACCGTTGCTAACTCTCCACAGAAGATACAACTGAAGAAAACATAGCAAATAGTTAAGAAATTTCCAAAATTGATGAAGGGATGGGTGTATCTAGCAATTGGCAATCAAAAGATGATCCCCATACAAATTCTGGTCCGAAATCTCTCTTGGATCGGGAGAAAACATTCTCCCTGCCGTGACAACAACGTGCAGTCGAGTCCCGCGCTGCCACATCACAATCCACCATGGACGACCGAATCTCCCTCGTGGCTCTCGCCCGCTCGGGACTCTGCGCATGACTCCAGCGCATCCACGTCGTCAGGCGAGTCACCACTTCTATCCCTCGTGAGCAGATCCTCTATGCCCCACTCCCCCAAATTCTCTCGGCCACATAAAGGCCACGACACTTCTTTCAGATCTCCTGTGACAGGCGGGCCAAGTGGATCTGACCACACCAGTTCTTCTAGATTTTCTGCGCCAATGAACCCTGTAGTACCTCATGTTGATGTACAGAATTCTCCTATTGCTGCCCGCACTCGTCTACAAAAAGGTATACGCAATCCAAAACATTACACTGATGGTACAATGCGATATGGCATGCTCACTATTACAGAAAAACCACAAAATCTCACCGAGGCTATTCGTAATAAACATTGGCGTCATGCTATGGAAGAAGAATATAAGGCGCTTATGCATAACAAAACTTGGCATCTTGTACCCCGAGTTCATACAAAAAACTTGATTCATTGCAAATGGGTCTACCGCATCAAAAACATTAGAGGGTATGGTTGATAGGTATAAAGCTCGTCTTGTTGCAAAAAGATTCAAACAACGATATGGTATTGATTATGGGGATACTTTTAGTCATGTCGTCAAGGCAGCTACTATTCGTCTTGTGTTGGCTATCTCAGTTTCTCGTGGTTGGAGACTACGATATCTAGACGTTAAGGATGTGTTTCTTCATGGAATTCTAGAAGAGGAAGTTTATATGAAACAACCTCCTGGGTTCGAAAATCCTCAAACTCCACATCCTATTTGCAGGCTTGAGAAAGCCCTTTATAGTTTGAAACTGTTGGATAATTAGGTACAATTTTCATGATTAATTCCAGAATATTAAACATGACGAAACCAGCTACTAGCACATGTAACTTGAACATACTAGATGTACTAAACAACAAGATGGACGGAAACAAGTAGCAGCTAAACATGTACTTGCAGAACATGGTGAATAACCAGACAGCAGCACGTCGCACGTACCATTCGCTTGCTGATGTATTCGCAGCAATAACCTTGGGGAAGACTGATCGAAGCAGACGGCGGCGAAGACGACGATAGGCAGCACTGTCCGACTTGGATGGAAGACGACCCGTGATAAAGAACTCGAGCAGTCATGCAGAGTGCTTTCCAAAAACCTTATTCGCCCTCTCGCGTACAGGATTGCAAAGGCGAGTTATTCCGAAGACCTGCTCTCTCGTCCGCCGGTGCACGCCCGCAAGCGGGACGGAGTAGGCTACGATGGCGACGCAAGCAGAGAGGTTGGCAAAACCCTAGTTTTAATCCAGTGTATTCTGTGGCAGTAGCCACGCATGCCTTTATATAGAACGGCTCAGGAAACCCTAAACGTGGGCCGAGTCCATGTTGCACATGTTTGGGTCGGTTACAGTACCCCACGATCCAGGAGCGACCCGAATAGACTGGTTGTTGACACGTCTGTCAAAAACTTCACAAGTTTTCCTAAGTAGCAAAAATGACGTGTCAAAAACTTCACAAGTTTTCCTGAGTAGCAAAAATAAAGCTCGGCTCGGCGAGATTCCCGCAACCCGCAGCGCGCGCACGTCGTGACGAGACGGGCGGGTGGTGCATGCGTGCGAGTGGAGGCGTCGTTGGAGGAGGAGCGCGCGTGTAGCTCTCTTATTGTCACTCACTTACAAAGTGGTGTAACACTCTACCTTATAAGGTGGTGTAACTCTCCTCCAATTTTCCATGTGGGACTAAACTTTAGCTCCCACTCCACTCATGTGAGTTGCCACCAAATTAGGCCAAATCACACATGGCCTTCCACACACATGAGCTTTGAGATTTAGGGAAAATCTAAAATCACACATGGGTCTAATGCCTTAGCCCATTATTTCTAATAGAAAAAGCACCTCATACATGGTATGCTCGACTTAGATCTAAACTTCATGATCTCGGCTTCATATCATATAAAGCACATACGTCCTTGTTTCTTTACAACAAGTTAGGTATCACTATTTATATGTTGATCTATGTGGATGGTATCATTGAGACCAGCTCCTCAGATCATGTGGTCTCTGCTATCCTAAATGATTCAAGACAAGATTTTTCACTTAAAGATTTCGGTGATCTTTGATGGCTCAAACTATATTCAAGCTCGTTGGGGAACCCCAAGAGGAAGGTATGATAAGCACAGCAGCAAGTTTTCCCTCAGTTATGAAACCAAGGTTATCGAACCAGTAGGAGCAAACAAACACCTCCAAGGTGTTGTTCCAACTTGGAATCCTGCACAACACAACCACAGAACTTTGCCCCCAAATTATAGTGAGGTTGTCAATCTCACCGGTTTTGCTGAAAACAAAAGATTAAACGTATTGTGTGGAAGATAGTAATTGCTTATAGAAAGTAAACAGAAAACAGTAAATAGTAGATTGTAGATTGATAGTAAAAAAGGGACCGAGGTCCATAGTTCACTAGTGGTGATTCTCCTTAAGATAGATGACATGTTGGGTGAACAAATTACAGCGGGGCAATTGACAAACATCGAGAAAGCATACATGCATATACTAATCATCTTGACTCCTATGAGATTTGATTGGGCATTACAACATTATATATAGACCGTAATCCAACTTCATCTATGACTAATAATCCACCTTCATGTTATCATCCGAACCCCCTCCAGTATTAAGTTGCGAGCAACAGATAATTGCATTAAGCATTGTGTGTAAAGTAAACAATACGATTGTTCTATGAACAAAGGATTGTTGTTTTCTCCCTAGTAGCAACAACACATCAAGTACCTTAGAGATTTCTGTCACTTCCCCAGATTACTAGAGACATGAACCCACTATCGAGCATAAATACTCCCTCTTGGAGTTGCTAGCATCTACTCGGCCAAGATAGCTACTAACAACGGAGAGCATGCAAGATCACAAATAACAAAGACATGATAGAGTCAATAATCAATCTAAAATAGCATCTCAATATCCATCGAATCCCCGCAAACACAACATGTATGATTACAAATAGATGATCTTGATCATGAAAGGAGCTCACAAGATCTAGACATGGTAGCACAAAGGAGAGGAACCAACCATCTAGCTACTACATGGACACGTAGTCCAGGGATGAACTACTCACGCATCACACCAGAGGCAGTCATGGTGATGAAGAAGGCCTCCAGGGTGAATTCTACCCTCCGGCAGGGTGCCGGGAAGAGCTTCAGATCCCTCCCGATCTAGGGATGGAGATGACGGCGACTATAGACTCTTTCGTGGAATTTTTGATCTGGTACTTAGGGTTTCTGTATCGGAGGCAATATATAGGCGAATGGGGAGGCTGAGGGGGTGCCCTAGGCAGCCACACCACCCCCTGGCGCGGGCCAGGCCTAGCCACGCGGGCCAGGTGGCCTGGCCGGCCTCTGGCCCCTCTCCGTCTTGTCTTCTGGCTCCGTGTTCCCCTCGGTGAAATATTGACTTTGGCTTTTGTCCCGTCCAATTCCGAGAATATTCATTTTCTGACTTTCCTGGAACCAAAAACAGCAGAAAACAGGCAGTTGGCACTGTGGCATCTTGTTAATAGGTTATTCCAAGAAAGTGTATAAAAATACACCAAAGTGTGGATAAAACATAAGAAAGTAGATATAAAACAAGCATGGAATATTAAAAATTATAGATACGTTTGCAACGTATCACCATCCCCAAGCTTAACTCCTGCTCGTCCTCGAGTAGGTAAGTGATAAAAAGAAAGAATAATTTTTGAGGTGACATGCACCATCATAAACTTCATCAAAGTATTTTTAGAACATTGATAGCTGCGATCATAGTACTTTAACATAGCATGAAAGATATAGTTCTAACAATAAGACATAGCAACTATATTGTAACATGAAAAGATACAAACAAAAGATTCATGAATAATAATGCTTTGCAAGACGTTTGCTTGTTTCACATAAAGAAAGCATAATGAGAATGGTATTTAGCTTGTCCCTCATAGTGTGGCAAAACATAAATGCATAGGACACCTTCAAAGTTTATAAGGGTGACTAGATACAAATAGTTTAAGAAAAAGCAATATCAAAGTTATGCATCAATCAACAAGTCTTGGGACAATGCACATTAAACTAAGAATGGCCACTATGCTCTCTCAATAGGTGCATAAAGATAGAAGATGGAGACTCAACATAAAAGTAAAAGAAAGGCCTTCATAGAAGGAAGCAGGGATTCAAGTCTTATAAAGAGCTTCCAAAAATTATGGTACTTATTAGCTTTCAGCTCTCATTGCCCCTATCATAAGAATCTTAAAGTGATTAAGGTTAAAGTGAACAAACTATGAAGTATATGCTTGAAAAAATATAAGTTGGCAATCTCATGTCCCTTGGATACGAGGGCCGCTCCTCATGCTACTCAAGTTTAGTTACCGGTAAGTTCTTGTCATAGTAAGTACATGTGTATCATAGAGAACCGCCAACAGGGTACCCCTTGCCCGATGATATGGAAGAGTCCCCATATCAAAATAACAAGGCAAGCAGACAACAAGCATCTCAGCAATGTTCTTATTTACCATGGGAAAATGGTGCTTTTTTCTCTCTTTCCTCTTTTCTCATCTCTTTTTTCTTTTTTTTCTCAATCTCTTTCTCTTTTTTTATAAGAAGAATGTTTCATAGATTTCTCATTATGGTTACGCTGCAGGTTTCCACCATGATTAGGCATGTATTAGACCAGGCGTTTCTCTAACACACATACATAACTCCATGGACTTACAAGCTCCCCTTTCATTTCACACCGGTGACATCCATAAACAAAAGAGCATGATATCAACTGAGTACAATGTACAAGTGCAGTGTTGAAAGCGTTCCCCATGACAGTATGGTTCTGCTAATCCCCAACATATAAGTGCAGGCATATACAACATAGATGACACAATGGTTCAAGTTTATTAGGGGCAAGAAAATTAAATTGTGCCATCAAGTTCGTGAGAGCTTTAATCACTAGTTTTCTCATAACAAGTTTAATTCGGAAGGTAGATAAAAACATGAATATACTTGGAATAGCAAATGCTAATAGGTAGGTATGGTGGACTCTTTGGAATAACTTGGTTTTATTTGGAGTTGGATGCATGAGTGGAAATCATACTTGGTTATGGAGGCTAGCAAAAGACTGGGAACGACCAACTAAGAGAGCAATAATGGCCATAATCATGCAAAGTGACAAAACATCATTAATTAAAGCATAAAGTGATATTACAAGTTGAAAACTAAAGGATCATAAAGGCTATGGTGACTTGGGATAGTCTTAACATGGTGTGAGCATGCGTCAAGTCAACACAAATAAAGCATCAAAGGATAATACCACAATACTATGATTTAATATGCTAAAACAACGCATGATTCTTTCAAGGCACATTAAGAAATCTCAATTGTTTATAACATGTCATGATACAGAAAAAATCACTAAGCATAAAGCCAAAACAATATCAAGCATGACATGACAAAGCATCAGCCACAGTCAAAAACAAGCTCCTTATTTACCACTTAAGCATGAACTTTCCTACTCTTTTCCAATCCAAACTAATCTTATTTGAAAACTAATGTATGAATGAGGGGATCCAACCAATTTATTCAAGCAAATGAAACAAACAAAACCTAAAACGAAAACGAATACGCTCCAAGAACAACACAATTGTGCATGAAACAATAAAAATGATGTGTTTGGAAGAACCTGAGATTTTTATTGATGAAGAAGGGGATGCCTTGGGCATCCCCAAGCTTTGACACTTGTACTTATTGGATATTTCTTGGGGCGACACGGGTGGCATCCCCAAGCTTGAGATTTAGTCCATTCTTAATCTCATTACATCATTCTTTTCTTACACCTGAAATTTTTCCTTCATACAAAACTTCACACAATCTTCATTAGCAACATTAGTGTACTCAAAAGATAATAAACCTTTTGGGTTCAGTTCCAACACAAGTAAAACTTCCATTAAAACACAAGCTATTGTAGCACTTACCTCAAAAATCTCAATTTCC
This sequence comes from Avena sativa, assembly GCA_916181665.1. Lineage (NCBI taxonomy): Eukaryota > Viridiplantae > Streptophyta > Magnoliopsida > Poales > Poaceae > Avena > Avena sativa. The sequence goes on along the minus strand of OV702292.1, from coordinate 530,994,193 downwards.
CAAAGAGAACCCAAAAAGGAATCAACAAGAAGCAAATGCAAATAATGGCAGAAATCTGTCAAAACAGACCAGCAGAAAGAAACCGATTTTTTTGAAGACCTTCTGGTGCTCAAATCGAAAAGTGTTGATCTAGCGAAAGTTGGATAACAACCTGGGGCAGAAGCACAAAAAATTACAGCTCACACCTACGTACAGCGATTTTACACGAATTTTTACAGTGAAGCACAAAAAACTGCTTTGGGACAACAACTTTCCCAAGCATTACTTCTCTCTCATTAGAGGTTACTCTTGGCATAAAAAGCAAATAAAAAGGATAAGGAGAGGTTATTACTGAAGCAATAACTTACAGGACTCATCTCAAACTTTTGGGTTATCTCCGAATAAGTACTTTTCTTTAACGCCTTTAAGTTAGGCATAAGAAGCAAGAAAAGCATCAAGTATTCTCAAATGAAGAAGCATTAAGAGAAAATTTTGTTTTCATAGGAGAGGAAAAAGGAATCTTCTCTCTCTTCTCAGGGAAGTGTTCTATACCTTTCTTGAGTGGGAGTTGATATTAATGGTGTCTTCTTTCATATCAATAATGGCACCAACAGTTCTAAGAAAAGGTCTTCCCAAAGTAATAGGACAAGAATCATTGCATTAAACATCCAAAACATAGAAATCAACGGGGACATAGGCATTGTTAACCATAATAAGAACATCATTAATACTCCCCATGAGTTTTTTTTAGCATTATCATCAAGTGGGACATTTAAATAACAATCTTCCAATGGTGGCAAATCAAGCATTTTATAAATCTTTGTAGGCATAATAGAAACACTACTATCAAGATCACATAAATATTTGAAATCAAAATCATTTACTTTCATATTAATGATGGGTTCCCAACCATCTTCTAATTTAATAGGAATAGAAGCTTTATGTTTCATCTTTTCTTGTTTAATTTTTATGAGAGCATCAGTAATGTGTTTTGTAAAAGCCATATCCATAGCACTAGCATTAGGACTTTTAGCAAGATTTTGTACTAACATAATTACTTCAGAGATATTGCAACCATCAAGATCAAAATCATAATTATCATCTAAAGTAGTAGAGCTATTGTTTCCCATATTTCGAAGAATTTCAGCATTTTTATTAGAAAAGGTTCCATTGGGTTTACTAGCTTCAACATTAGTGGTAGTGATAGTAGAAATACTAATATTTCTAGCAATTTCATCTTCTCTTTCCCACTTAGCATGCAATTCAGCTAATAGTCTAACATTTTCATCAATTCTAACTTGTATGGCATTAGTATTAGCAAAGGGATTTTCAATAGTTTCAGGTTTAGCAGCCATTTTATTAATCAAATATGATCGTGCGTCAGACAAAGATGATATATTTATTTCAGCATTAGAAAGTTTTAATTCCAAACTAGGAATTTCCCTATTTAAACTCTCAAGTTGATGACTAATATTTTTCAGAATAGTAGATTGTTCTTCCATGGTTTTAGTAAATAATTTATTTTGTTCATATTGCATTTGCATGAAGTTTTTAATGGCTCTTTCGACTTCTAAAATTCTTCCTTCACTAGGTATTCCAGGTTTACCATGATAACCATAAGTATTATTAGGAGGGTAAGGCCTATAATTGTTATTACCATAAGCATTGTTACCAAAATTATTATTTCTTATAAAGTTCACATCAACTTGCTCTTCTTAAGCAACCAAAGAGGCCAAGGGAACATGATTTGGATCAATATGAGCTTTCCCATTAACAACCATAGACATAATGACATCAATTTTATCACTGAAGGAAGAGGTCTCTTCAATAGAATTTACCTTCTTACCTTGTGGAGCTCTCTCAGTGTGCCATTCAGAATAGTTCACCATCATATTATCAAGAAGTTTCATTGCAGCACCCAAAGTAATGGTCATAAAGGTACCTCTAGCAGCAGAATCCAGTAGATTTCTTGAAGAATAATTCAGTCCTGCATAAAAGGTTTGGATAATCATCCAAGCAGTCAGTCCATGAGTGGGACAATTCTTTACCAAAGATTTCATTCTTTCCCAAGCTTGAGCAACATGTTCATTATCAGATTGTTTAAATTTTATTATTTCACTTCTCATAGATATAATCTTAGTAGGAGGATAGTATTTTCTAATAAAAGCATCTTTGCATTTAGTCCAAGAATCAATACTATTTCTAGTTAGGGATTGCAACCATTCTTTAGCTTTTCCTCTCAAAGAGAAAGGAAACAATTTAAGCTTAATAATATCTCCATCTATATCCCTATGTTTTTGCATCTCACAAAGTTTAACAAAGTTATTAAGATGAGCAGCAGCATCTTCAGTACCAATACCAGAAAATTGTTCTCTCATAACAAGATTAAGCAAAGCAGGTTTAATTTCAAAAAAAAGTAGCTTCAGGAACATGTGGAGCAATAGGTGTGCACATGAAATCATTGTTGTTGGTGCTAGTGAAGTCACACAACTTAGTGTTTTCAAGAGTAGTCATTTTTTTGTGTTTTTAATAAAGAAAGCAAACTAGTACAACTAATTTTTTTGTGTTTTTGATAAAGAAACAAGCAAACAAAGCAGAGATAAACTAAGCAAAACAAAAATAACAAAGTAAAAAAGATTGGTTATGAGGGACTCCCCTTGTGAAGATGTCCTTGAATCCCCGGCAACAACGGCACCAGAAAAATAGCTTGATGGCTTAAAATATATTCAAGCTCATTGGGGAACCCCAAGAGGAAGGTATGATAAGCACAGCAGCAAGTTTTCCCTCAGTTATGAAACCAAGGTTATCGAACCAGTAGGAGCAAGGAAACACCTCCAAGGTGTTGTTTCCAACTTGGAATCCTGCACAACACAACCACAGAACTTTGCCCCTATCTTACAGTGAGGTTGTCAATCTCACCGATTTGCTGAAAACAAAGGATTAAACGTATTGTGTGGAAGATAGTAATTGCTTGCAGAAAATAAACAGAAAATAGTAAATAGTAGATTGTAGATTGATAGTAAAAGAAAGGACCAGGGTCCATAGTTCACTAGTGGTGATTCTCCTTAAGATAGATGACATGTTGGGTGAACAAACTACAACGGGGCAATTGACAAACATCGAGAAAGCATACATGCATATACTAATCATCTTGACTCCTATGAGATTTGATTGGGCATTACAACATTATATATAGACCGTAATCCAACTTCATCTATGACTAATAATCCACCTTCATGTTATCATCCGAACCCCCTCCAGTATTAAGTTGCGAGCAACAGATAATTGCATTAAGCATTGTGTGTAAAGTAAACAATACGATTGTTCTATGAACAAAGGATTGTTGTTTTCTCCCTAGTAGCAACAACACATCAAGTACCTTAGAGATTTCTGTCACTTCCCCAGATTACTAGAGACATGAACCCACTATCGAGCATAAATACTCCCTCTTGGAGTTGCTAGCATCTACTCGGCCAAGATAGCTACTAACAACGGAGAGCATGCAAGATCACAAATAACAAAGACATGATAAAAATCTGAAATAGCATCTCAATATCCATCGGATCCCCACAAACACAACATGTATGATTATAAATAGATGATCTTGATTATGAACGGAGCTCACAAGATCTAGACATGGTAGCACAAAGGAGAAGAACCAACCATCTAGCTACTACATAGACCCATAGTCCAGGGATGAACTATTCACGCATCACACCGGAGGCAATCATGGTGATGAAGAAGGCCTCCAGGATGAATTTTCCCCTCTGGCAGGGTGCCGGGAAGAGCTTCGGATCCCTCCCAATCTAGGGATGCAGATGACGGCGGCTATAGACTCTTTCATGGAATTTTTGATCGGGTACTTAGGGTTTCTGTATCGGAGGTGATATATAGGCAAAAGGGGAGGCTGAGGGGGTGCCCTAGGCAGCCACACCACCCCCTGGCGCGGGCCAGGCCTGGCCGCGCGGCCAGGTTGTGTGGCCGGCCTATGGCCCCTCTCCGTCTCGTCTTCTGGCTCCGTGTTCCCCTCAGTGAAATATTGACTTTGGCTTTTGTCCTGTCCAATTCCGAAAATATTTCTGACTTTCCTGGAACCAAAACAGCAGAAAACAGGTAGCTGGCACTGTGGCATCTTGTTAATAGGTTAGTCTAAGAAAGTGTATAAAAAGACTCCAAAGTGTGGACAAAACATAAGAAAGTAGATATAAAACAAGCATGGAACATCAAAAATTATAGATATGTTTGCAACGTATCAATCTTCACTTCTTTTTGGGCATGGAAGTTAAGAAAGTAAATGGTACACTGGTCTTAACACAAGAAAAATATGTTGTTGATTTGCTTAATAGAGTAGGCACGCATAACTGTACACCATGTACTACACCACTATCTTCTGTGGAAAAGTTGTCACTTACATAAGGCACACCTCTTGGTCTCGATGATAGTACACATGACAGAAGTATTATTGGCGCTTTGCAATATTTAACCCTCACATGGCCTGATCTATCCTTCTCGGTCAACAAAGGTTCTCAATTTCTTCATGCACCTACAACAACTCATTGGACAACAACAAAAAGATTTTAAGGTATATTAAGGGTACCTTATCAATTGGCCTCACATTTCAAAACAAAAATCCTTCTATCCTCCTTAGTACCTTCTCATATGCGGATTGGGCAGGATGTCTTGATGATCTACGCTCTACAGGTGGTTTTGCTATCTTTTTTTGTCCCAATCTTATTTCCTAGAGTGCTCGCAAGCAAGCAACAATATCATGTTCTAGTACTGAGACGGAACATAAAGCTCTAGCTAATGCCACCACTGAGCTAATTTGGGTTGAGGCCTTGCTCAAAGAACTTAGTGTGCATCTCAATGAAAGACCATGTTTGTGGTGCGACAACCTTGGTGCTACATATTTGTCTGCAAATCCAATATTTCATGCTCGCACTAAGCACATCGAGATTGATTTTTATTTTGTCCTGTGAGAGGGTTTCCAGTGCATACAGTACTACGCCCAATTGAAGAAGTACCTAATGTGACACTGCGGACAAATTTGTATCTTGATCATCGTTAATCATAGTGAGAGGAATCGAGCGAGTTACAATGTTCTCCTGGTGGATGCAAATAACTATGATTGTACCATATGGAAGTCGAACATTTTCTGGTCAATCTATATTTGGTCTTGAGATATCGAGGAAGTTGACAGAAGACTCGTATGGAAACAATTTGTGTGGGAGAAGGCTTTAGGGCACAGAGCAGAGCGGGGGGGGGGGGGGGGGGGGGGGCTTCGGGACTGAACGTTCTAAATATCATAAAATCTACGTCGACATAACTAGATCGGAGCTCATGAAACAAAGTGAAGTAGGTGTTCGAAAATTGTGATGTTGACCCGTTGATTTAAGTACTTGCGCTATTAGTGGCATTAACCCATCGCAGATATTAGTTTGTTCGGTTTGCAGCTCACAAAAGACCGACGGTCTGGTGTGCAATAACCAACTTTTCTTTAAATTCGCAAGTAGAAAATACCTTTTACTTACAAAAGATTTTTACTGATTAGAAAAACAGTTTTTCTAATTCTCAGACTCTTAATATATTGATTTCCCCCAAAGTCTTCAAATTACTATATAAAGACAAATATGATAAATGAAACATGGTTTGTGAACTAGATGGACATATACATACAATATATATAGATAACCCTATGTTTCTCTTTTGTTTTCACCTCACATAGTTTGTTTGTGTGATGGTTAGTGTGAGTGTAATACTTGCCTCACACTAATCATGAAGTAAGCTCCCACATAGACCATGTGAGGCAAAAAACAGAACAACTTAAATCCTCGTGATAAAGTCCCCACCACTATATATAGATATATTCATTTAAGCACATCGCTCATGTGTATCATATATCCTTAGTTCCCAAATCATATTTGACTTACCTTGTTCTTTGTTTAGTTATTTTATTAGGACTTTGGAGGAAACCAAAACCGTGTTCAAGGTAAGATGGACGTGTACCAACATTGTTACAGCTGTGCGTGTGTGTCTCAAAAGGTGTACTTGGTATTTCTCAATTCTTTGTAGAGCAGTCCAACTACCCACTTATGAGGACTAGCCATCTCACACGTGTATCATGTCCCACTCTTGGAGAAGCCTAGCGCTACCGGAGAGCTGCTGCCAAGGCTACCGCAGGGTGCTCAACACCAGCAACGAGATACGCCTCCGTGACGTTATCCATATGATTGTGAGTGAAGCTTGATGTCAGCTCCAACAACTCTGTGTGTGACAGTTCAACACAAACCCCACAGAACCAATGGTGCCAAGAAGGATCATCTTGGTTCTTGCCAGAGGCGATGGCCGCGTCGCTGAAACAAGCAGATGGAAGGGTAAACTCCGTAGCTTCCCGCAGGAAAGGAGGCAACAGCTCCAGGTATTGCCGTCAGCTTGCCAAAGATACAACCAATAGCGTCGCCGTCCTCCCCAACATTCGCGGCAGCAAACAATGCACTGCCTGATATATCGTGTGAATGTATTCTCGTGTTTACCTTACCTTATAATCGCCAGCCCAACGCCTCCAAGCACACGTTGCCTTCACCTTCAACCACTTTTGTGTGCTTATTATCAACGCAAGTATACGGCTCTGCCATATAATCAAGCCAACCCCCGCCCGCCTGAGACCCTTTATTTCTGGAGATTTATACCGTGAAACGCCGTTAAAAAAGGTTGGAAACCTCGTAGAACACAGGGTTTCAGAAACTACCGAGCAAGAATATCTACGCCTAGGATCCTAGTCCTGAACAAGCAATAACTATATGAAAGTACATATATGTCATGAAAAATATAGGCAGCAAGACTGAAAGTATGGTTCAGGTTCTTGTCCTAGGTTTCAACACAAGTAGCTTCCCCTATTCTACTACAGTTCTTCTATACATACTGATGAAATGGCAGTATGGTGACAATTGTTTGTCCATCCTACAAAACTGGCCACTCCTTACAAAATTTGCAAGAGACATTATTCTCTCTGGACATCTACTCACTAAGATCATTATATGTGATCCGTGCTATATGCGTTCAATCGGGGGCAACAAGATGTTGAAACCCCCCTCCCTCTTCCTCTTCCCAGGATCACACTATGGAGTAAGCACTGCTGGACTCGTTTTCGGGCTCTACTGCCCGTCTTGGTTTCTGGTCCTCTGCGACTTTCCGGGGCGATGCCAAGGGCGACGACGGCGAGGAGTGTGATGGGGATGACAAAGATCTGCGCACCGGGCTCGGTGGCATGTGTAGCCTCCGCAGTTCTCTCATCGAGCTATTGGGGCTCAGGAGTAGCGGTGGCTGTGGCTCCGGAGCTTCGGCAGCAGCCTGAGGGCGGTGTTGCTGTCCTTGTTGTCGCTGCTGTTGTCCTTGTTGTTGCTGCTGCTGCCCTTGTGGTTGCTGCAGATCAGTTGCGACTTTTCTTAGAAGGTTCTGCATACTAGGTAGTAGTTTCACTGAAACGGAAAGAATCCCAGGAACCTGCAGAGGAACATAAATGGGGTTCAGTTCAATTTGTCACAACATTATCTCAAAATGAACATAGTTCAAGCTAATGAATAGGTTTCTTTTGTCTCCGTGAAAAGGTTGTTCAATGTTAATAACAACTTATTTTACAAAGATAATGCATTTTCTGGTCCCTTAGCTCATGCTTGCGCCACAATATTATGCTTTGTGATATAACATAAGCAGTGATCAAGAGAAGTAAAGACAAGTACGAAATTCGTCGACATTCTGTATTTTTTTTTGCCAACGCACCTTAGATACAGATGATTTTCACAGTAACTTTCTACAACAACAAAAAATAGTATATTCTTCTTAATAACAAATATTCAAACTTTACCATGCCGTTCTGGAATTCTCTGCCGATATCTAGCTGCACTGCTAAAGCTTTGGCAACTAAATAACCAACAAATACCAAGAACAGGTATATGGGGTTCCTGCATAGCAGAAGAAGAGAATGTCAGCACCATGTTAATACTTAGTAGTTTTCAGTTTGTGCAAGAAACCCCTGCACATACTGCAGGTAATAAGCTAGGTACCTCAGTAGCGTCATGATCTCATTGAAGCCAAGAATAGCGATAGCAACCATCGCCCAAGGAGGAGGCATTCCGCCATTAGCGCGCCTGTGAGCTTGCTGGAGTGATATAAAAATAGTCCAAGTCAATAATAGAATAAGAATCTATTTCACCCACTAGAAAAAGGAATGCACCATCAGAAAACAGAAATCTAATTAACCCACTAGAAAAAGGACACAGTCACAATTGATCCAATTTATGTTGGGGGACACTAAATTCTTCAAACTGCAGGCTTCTCTGAATGCAAAATTACAGGCATTCCGAAGCTCTTTATTTCTTAATACAAAGGCATCACACCTTCCATGGTTCCTCAGAGGCATTCAAAGGAAACAAAAATTGTGCTAGCACAAAACCTCTGAGCCATATTACATACAATATCAGAGACCGAAGTGATGTATGAAATGCACACCTGTGTCGTTACTGCTTGTGTAATGGTGAATTCAGTTTCTGATTTGAATTGCTTCCACAGTGACTTGCACTGAGCTGGAGTAACAAGTGTATGCATTGGATGAACCTGTTTCAATTGTTCCACAAAGTGATATAAGCATTCTCATTTATTGCTGCATGGAGAACAAATAAACACAAAGCTACCTCTTCCCAAGTAGTTGAGGCAAGTGGGTCACTAGAAGCACTTGAACTCTTTGATTCAACAGGACTATCTAGAAGTGTTGAGGTGAGAATGTTTTCAATCCTATCTGGCTTGTCATCCCAGCGAATGACAGCTAACACGGACATAAGTTTGAGAGCCTGCAACATCAGTGTAAGAGCACTTAACAACAAAACTAAGTGATACAGTATATTCTGTCATGTTAGAAGGGCGTGAGTCCTATACAGAAGATCGGGCATCCCTGGCAATTGCACGGACATCTTCCTTTCCTGTCCAAACCCTTGGCATTGAATCCTTGTCATGACTAAACACCGTCGTGAACCTGGCAATAACAGGAAAATTTATCTCAAGGTTGTAAAATTGAATTGTACAAGGAAATAAGTAAATTTGTTAACCTCTCCTTCATATGCATCAAAACTTTGTTAGCTTCTTCTTTAGCTTTATTTTCCACGATACTTCGGGCATAATCCCTTAATTTTGACACCATTCCTTCTGACACTGCACTTTCCATTTCAAACCCAGAAAGGCTATTCAGAAACTCAGGCAGAATGGCCTCAGTCTCACGTTTATAAAGATTTCTTATTGATTCCCAAGTTGTTTGGCTGGCGGCATCAAAAAGAGACTCCACAGGATCAACAAGTGTTTTTCTTAGTTTCTCCTGCACGTACATGGAACTTAAATTATTATTACTCCCTCCATCTAGAAATATAAGACGTTTTAGCTTTATGAAACGAATGTATCTAGACAAGTTGTGTGTATAGATCAGAGTGAACCTATACACTACAATTCATCTAGATACATTCGATTCACAAAGCTAAAATGTCTTATATTTCCGAACAGAGGGAGTATATGGTAAATGCTATATAGCATGTGTCAGAAATATTCAGATGCAGGGCATGTATTGAAAAGCTTATAAAAAATTCTTCTAGGTTGCTGTACTTAACCTTAGCACGGCTTGTTAGTTCTGATAGCTTGCGTTCGCGCATTGAAACTGCATGGTCTTCAATATCACGCCGAACTTTCTCTAACATTTTAGAATAGTCCCAGTCGGCCTGCTTAATTACAGCATCTAAAATCAAAAGACTTGTCAGATTGCAGTTTCACTTTAAAGGGTTAGTACACCAAGAAACAGTCAAAGAATGCCTCATAAATTGCAGGTCTTAAAGTCACATTAAGTAGATAAAGGGTTGTAATTGATGCAACATCAGCACATAGAAGTACACCGGCACTAAACAAAATTAATGTACTACTTAGACTCCCAAAATAGAATATTGAACTTGTACTTTGCAGGACATCATACCACTTCAATACAAGTATGTGATGAGTATTACATCTTTAATGTGATGGTAATCCTGGAACCTATTCTACGATCATGGTATAATTTTACCTGCACACCCTTGATCAAATTCATTGAGAGAGGATTCAGTAGATTCCCGAACAGATGCTGCAAAACCTTTTCCACTCTCCAGAGACAAATTAAGATCGGTTTTAAATTTTTCAAGAGCTTTACTACGTAGATAGCTCAACACTTTCAGGAATGCAGGTTGGACAAGCTGCAAGAATGTAAAACAAAATTAGTTACATGACAAGGCAAGATGTAGCAGGAAAGGACACATGCCCAATATGAGTGCTAGTATATAGGATAGGGAAGTATCTTGGAATATGCGGGCTTTCGAGAAATAAGAATTTTCACGAAATGCACAAAACAAAACAGATCTATACTGTTATTTTGTTGTGGTTAAAGAATACTGATGTACAAAAGCACCTTACATTGAGTACTCTAGATTCCAGCACTTGCCGTTTGGCTTTCCTAACAGCTTCATCAAAATAGACAGCTTCTTTGTCATACCTAAAAATAATCATGATTTGCATATCAGTTTTTGTCATGAGCAGAAGTTTCCTGACATCACTAAGTAATACCAAGATTTACTCATGCGCTCTCATGAAAGATGAATTAACTAGGACTAAGACAACCGGCAAAGTAGCAAATTCTAGCTTCAATGTCAGTACTTTGGTAGTGGGATCAAAGAGGAAAGAAAGATAACAAGATTTTTATGTACAACTCTAAAAAAAGTAAGCTAATATTAATTCTTTAGTAAAAACATTTTCCATATGTCAGGACTGCTGGAAATTTTAGGGATTGTCTCTCTGAAGTACATGTCTATCAATCTACTAGTAGATGTACTGAAGATAGAAGGCATACTATGTGACCAATAGATCAACTATATATTATGTACTAACTTCTTGTGCGGTTTCAGGGAACATGAATCATGTTGAACAAACCACCAGAATGAACGACTTAAATCACACAAGGCTTACTCTTGCATGTGAACGTCCACAATGTAGCCAAGTTTTTTCCCAAAACCTTGTACTGAACCTGACTGCACAGCATTCTCCAATTCAAGCCATTCCTAAAAATCGCAAACATATTAGTGAACTGGAAACATCTATGAATATTATATTATCTTGAAGTGACAATTTCTTACTGGATCCGATGCTAGGCAGCCAAACTTCTCGTTCGCTATTTCATCACACCTAACTGTAGCAACCATTACCTTGGATGATGAAGCAAACGGAAATAAATTAGCAAAAAACATGTTGGAGTTTGTTTCTTCCACTAAATTTTTGGTGGTTACTTCACCTCAGAATACACTTAGATGTATACTTGCAGCAAACTATTTTAACTAATCATGTATGTGATTCATGTAATATCGATCCAGTGTACAACAACTGTCTTAGTACAAGTTTGTACCTTGTGAGCAGGAAGATCGAGATCCTTATTCTCCCGAATAATTTTCCAAATCTGTTGTGAACTAAACAAAAAACCTGAAGCAGGAACTACTCCTCTCCTATCACCTGCAAGACCTCCTGGTGCAATTGAATTTGCAAATCTCTGCCTAAGTTGTTGAACCTGGTCAAGGTAAAAGTAAGGTGCTTGAAAAGCAATGCCTTAATATTTCTTTTTGATTCAGAAAAGTTATTTTGAATTTAATGTAAGAAGATATTTACAGAACCAAGTTTCAAATGGTTTTCGAACTACCTGCTCTCTGAATTGCTCTTCTTTTTCTTCAAAACTAGGCAATGCAGTGACTTCCACCTTTGTATTTACAAACAATGTTATAAGCATTAAAATATTTAAACAAGATTGCATAACGAAATTTAAAAACTCACATTAAAAAATTCACTGAGAGGAGTATCCTTGTGTGCCTCTGGCTTAGGAACCGAGTTCCATATCTGACCAAATGTGAGACAATATTAGAAATTGAAAAATGCAACAAATATAAACAAAGATGAAAGGCTGAAAAGTGTGTGTTCGAGAAAAAAAAAAGATGAAATTTTTAAAAGGAAGAGGATGCCAGCACCTTTTGAATATCCTCCCTTAGAACTGGTTCTAGATGTTCAAGTGGAGTCTACATGAAAACAATGATGTGTTTGAGATTCACCCAGGTAAAAGGATCAAAGACAATATTACCAATAGCTTGCATAAAACATTGTAAAACCTCCAATCCGATTTAATTGTTGAAGGTTTAGCAAGGTTTAGGAAAAACTTTGCTTAAACCTGCGACAATTAAATCGGATCGGAGGTAGTAGTAAATATTTTCAAAAGAGGAAGAGAAAAAAGGAGAGGCAAACCCTTGTTTTATCACGTATAACAAATAATAATGTTGTCTTCCGGGGACTGAACAAACGCATCATGACCTACATACCGAGTTGTTCGAATGTTACAAGTACATCAGGACTATATATCCATTTGCAAGTAAGGGTATAGTTGAAAGAACAGAGAGATTACACCTTGGTACCTGAAATACTGTCTTTAGAAGAGGCTTATTAGCAGCTTGTTCCCGACCGATATCGTGGCACCACCTATAATTCAAAGACAGTGAGTAAGTGCACAAACTAAAGCGTCAACCTATAAGCCTGGTTATTATAATAATATCAAAATATTTTCCCAGCATCAAAGAGAATGACTCACATGTTAATCAGAACTATATCTGAAATTGCAAGAGCAAATAACGCACTTTGCTTCTCAAATGCAGTATCATCCTGAAATGAGGCAAAACACACAGATTATCAGAAAAGGAAAGTGTGCCCGCTAACCTTGCAACACTATCTGTAATAAGGCTCATCCATACGACATGATCAACTTGCTTCAACCCACGCATAGGTCACCCTCTAAATGTAAGTACTAGTCAAGCATCTTAAGTTGATTTTTACTCATTAGAAGATCATCCATGTTTACATTTGTTACTTAAAAGACAGGAAAGCCAAATGAGTTGACAATGTAAAGCACTGTTTGTAAACTAAATTATGCAAACTGTTCAGAGATAATGTCGAACAACAGGAGGAAAGCGTGCCTAGTAATGTGAAACTTCTTTTCCCATGCACTTAACTGAACCTGATGCCCTGACTGTATGTAATTTAGATACCATATCACGAAGGACAAAATGAAGCTCTTCTCTTAACATCATGTATATTTTCTTAAACATGCCCTGCTCCATATATAAATTCCAAAATTTTCTGTTCAGGCCTTCATGGCACTAAACATTCACAGAAAGAAGTGTTTGGAGATTTCTGTGAGAAACCGTATCATAGAATAACTATAGTAACCTATCCAAAAACTACCCACAGCTCTGCAACGTTGCACTTCTCTACTAAATTTTCTTTGCTAAAGCTATGAGACCTACTGCTAGCCAACTCCCAACATCTTAACAAGGCTGAAATCTGGAAGCTTGCAGGGGCAGTTGCATTAAGATATGTTCCTCGGGTCCTGATTGCAGCTTTGCAGGGGTGGTGTTTTGAGCTTGGTCCTGGTTGTTCTTGGGTCTTGAGTGGGCTTGGCCCTGTGGTGAAAGTGGGTGTGGCCCTGTGGTGTTGGTGTTGTTGTATGGTTTTTGCCTGGTTTCCACTAATTAACTGGGCACTTTCATCTTAATTAATGGATAACGCAATTATTTTGCCTTTGTGTTAAAAAAAAGATACGTTCCTCTACACACAATGCCGCCTAAGGTTCCTAGTTATACTTTGTTAGGTAGGTGAGACACCCGGTTTATTCATGCCTTAGCGGCGACTCAAAAGTCTGCCAATGCTGGAACTCGAACCCGGGCGGGCTGGCCTCCACACCCGGAGTATCAGCCACCAGGCCAGCGCCTGGTTCTCCTATTTTCCTAGTTAGTTCGGGTCTCTTTTAGTTTTCTAGGTTTTGCTTTCCTTTCTTTGTTCGGTTTTGTTGCTTTGCACATATTGAGACATCTTCTTATAATACAATATGACACACATTTAGATGTGTGTTCCAAAAAGTGAGAGTTGCTAAAAAAAATAGGGAACTCCCATTGTGTAAGTAAGCGTACCTCTCCTCTTTCTCTTCCATCAGTACCTTCCAAATCCATTACAACTGTACAAGGCTCGATACCAACACAGTGTGCCATCCATATACCTTTGGTAGTTTGGCTCCTAAATAAATACATAAATATACTATCAACATTTCTACTCAAAACAGAAATCGAAATCTAAGGGGGTATACTACATTTGACAACTGCAGTTTCATGATAAAAGAAGGGAGCACTGTAAGAAATAGAACTATTTACTCATTTATTTATCCAAAAAAATAAATAAACAAAACAAACAACACGAGGCACAAATATGTAATCATGTCTGGTAAACAAAATAAAAAACTGTTTATACCTTCCCCTGAATGCATCCATCTCCCTAAAATTAGTTCTGAAGAGTTGGTTCAACAAGGTACTCTTTCCTGCTCAAAATAAAAAGTACGATGGGTCCCAATTAAATTCTTACCAATGTACTGTCTATTTGTCGAAAAGGATAGAAGAACCATAAGTCACACATATCAGACAAAAATACATGTTTAGTTTCAGTGCTAACTGGTAACCTTATGTTGTCACTGTCACTCTTGCAGCTACACAAATCATCCAATAATGCTGCACATGGCCCAGCAGAACATATGGTGGCTTACAAATAAGGCGCTAGAAATACCACCATAACTTCAAAGAAATAGAAAAACCGCACAACAATACGGATTTACACCAATGCACTATTGAAGGAAAGAATCAATCATTCCCCGTGCAACCCTCTACGAAATTACCCTCTTAACTGGCAACCTTATGCAGTCTGTTTGAGTTCGATCGGAATGTTATTGATGTACTAACAAAGCCAACTGAACCTCTTCATGTTACAGGCGGAGCGTCAGTTACCGAAGGCAGCGCGGGCACCAAAACAATGAAAACATTGACGAACTCGAGCCACCGTCTATCTAACAACCGCACCAACCTAGCGGTTAACCTGATCGATCGACCAATGCATACTGAAGACAGAGCACGCAACAGATCGGCCGCAATGCGGATGCCAAGCGAAGTTCGCGAGAACCGGAGCATTTGATCAAACAGGTGGCGGCCAACGCCGCGCGCGCACGGGAGCGCGCCATTCGATCGATCGATCGATCGGAGCGCGCGCTTGGTACGTAACGCACGTACCGCTGCTCTGGGGCCCCATGATGGCGACAACGGCGTAGGAGAGGCCGCACCCGGAGACGTCCGCGGCCGCCATGAAACGCTCTGCCGATTCGACCGCGAACCCGCCCTCGCCGTCGATCAGCTGCACCGCCGCCCCCGCCGCCACCGCCGCGGCATCCACCTCCGCCATCTCCGCTCGATCCGACGCTCGCCGGCAGGTTTCGTGTGGGTGGGGTGGACGGAGGCGATCGATGGGTGACGCGGCCGGTCCGTCCGCCCAGTGCCGCGGCTCTCTCTCTCTCTCTCCGGCCTCTCTCGGCTTTCGCGGAGCGCCAGTCGAGTGGCCTCCGCCGAGTCTTTTGCATATATACCCACGCCCTCGGAATTCCTTTTCTTTCTGCGCCCTGATAACTTACGGTATTTACATTTTGATTATTGGTGTCTTACACGCAAGTCCTTCTGACACACGGGCACCACCTCTAATCCTGTCTTTTCTATATGCAAATTCTCAAAAAATATATATACAAGCACATATACGTGCCTAGTACGTATAACCAAATTTGCACTGAAATATATTTTTATATATGATTTGCACAAAAACGAAATGTTCAAAGGAAAAATACGATCTTTTTGCCTTTTCATATCCACAATTTTCTTATTTTTTATTTAGTCTATAATACTCTAAGTGACTTGCATTTGTCTAGATCCACGTGTATTTATACACTAAAATACGTCTAGATACATGCGGATCTTAACAAATCCACATCACTTATTTCTGGACAGAGCGAGTAAAACATACTCCCTTTGTTCCAGAATATAAGCATTTTTAGCGAGCTAGAGAGTATTATCTAGCAAAACTATGCACATATGCAGATAACATGTGTATCTGTCTATGTCAATTTATTTGGAATATTTTGAAAATTTAAAGCACCAAATTTGATTTTTTTAAATACCAAGATCATTGGAGCATGGGAGCCAAACCACCTCTCTCGCTATGTATTAAGGCACCTGCAGCGGACCGATCCATTCGACCACGGTTGCTCGAATCAATCTGCGCGGATATGCGCTAGGAGAAAACCCGTCCCAGCTCGCGACCCGTTCGACCACACGTGTCCGGACTAATCCATTCCTCGTCTAAAAATGGGATGGGAATGTGTCGCTGCTGATGCCGCACGCATCCGATTCTGTCCGCGTGTTAGCTGAGCGGCCCCATATGGCAGTGGCACATTAATGGTTAATAAAGACTAGATCATTAATTAAGTCTTCCAATGATTACAAAGACCCAAAGTACGACGACGGAGATCCAAAAACCTGCATGTCATCCTGCCCTACTACCTACGATGGAACCTGCTCAAAGCATTGCTTATCGTCATGCCCCACGCTGGCGACGCCCGGCGCCGCCATCTACTGCTTAGCGTCGGCGGAACCCTCATTGTCGCTACCTTGCCCGACGTAGCGTGACGGTCCGGTGATGTTGTAGCGTGCCCTCCGGATGACGGCGGACGCCACGTCAGTCCCGACCTGCAAGGCCGCCTGCTTGACGACCGCATGACGTCGGCTCGTCTCGTCGTTGTGCGTCGTAGCGACGCGCTATGACCGGCTCTCAACACCGCATGCTCCTTTAGGCAGCGACGCGTGATTGGCCGCTCCATCTCGGAGTTCTAGAGCGCGCTCGCCTCGGCCTACGCCTTCGCTGCATCCGTCGTGGCATGGGCCAAAGCAAAGACCACTAGCGGAACATCCTCTTCGGTGTCATCGTCCTCCTCTGCCGCGTCTTCCATCGCCACCTCATCCGTGGCCTCCACCACCTCCTCCTCCGTTGGCGCGTCCTCCATCGTGGCCTCTTCCTCTGGCTACTGTTGCTCTGCCTCCTCCACAACCTCCATCATGGCCTCCTATGTGGCATGGGCCACGCACATAGTTGCGGCGCATCTAGCCGACCTGGCCTTGAGGATGACCTCCCGCTCGGCTGCCATGAGTGTGCGGCCTGAAGCGTCATGCTTGGCGGTGTCGAAGGAGGCGAGCAGAACCCGCTGCTCCTCGCTGACGTCCACCACGCCGACCTCGTCATCGAGATACTCGAACCATTCATCATCGGCGTCGTTCATAACGACCGAGTCGGTGTCCGATGCCTCCATGGCCGCTGCGGCCGCATCATCCACCACGGCCACCATCAACTCATCGTGCGACGTCCGAGATGCCGCTAGCATATCCCTGGCCACCCCGCGACATGCATCGATGGTGACTTGTGTTGCGTTCAGCTTGGTGTCAACCTCGCGCGAAACCTCAGCGTCGTGCGCCACCTTCGCTACAATCGTCGCCAGCTCCTCCTCCGCCACCACCGGCTCCTCCTCCCGCTCTAGTGAGGTGATGAAGTCCATCAGAAAGGACACAGATGCCGCCTAGAGGGGGTGAATAGGCGGTTTAAAACTTTTACGAGATGGTCTTAACAAAGGTGGAATAAAACTAGTATTTACTTTGTCAAGCACAAAACCTATATATACTATGGTTCGCCTAAGTACACTAACAACTTATGCTAAGAAATATAAGAAACTATGTGATAGCAAGATATATGACTTCAAGCACGAAGGCTATCACAAAGTGAAGTGAATAAGAAAAGGCTCGGGTATAGAGATAACCAAGGCATGCGGAGAAGACAATGTTTTACCGAGTTCCTCCCTACAAGGGAGTACGTCTTGTTGGAGGGGTGGGTGGTACTAAGACCACCAACACCACAAGAGGCCTCACCCTATTCTCCCGAGCACCCGCTGCACGACAAGCTCCCGGTCCACTATGGGACACTTGAGGGCGGTCATCAAACCCATACAAGATTGGGGCAATCTCCACAACTTAATTGGAGGCTCCCAATAAACACCACCAAGGCCACTAACTTGGGGAGAACTCCATAACTTAATTGGAGGCCCCAAGAACTTACCAAAAAGGACACACAACCGTCTAGGGTTCCAAGAACCCAAGAGTAACAAGCTTCTTGATTTCACCAACCAAATCCTCCGAGGATAACTCAAACCAAAGCGCATAATGCAATGGCAAGTCCTTCACTCTCAAA
The DNA here is from genome assembly GCA_916181665.1 of Avena sativa. NCBI lineage: Eukaryota > Viridiplantae > Streptophyta > Magnoliopsida > Poales > Poaceae > Avena > Avena sativa. Next base: position 530,975,974 of record OV702292.1, on the reverse strand, counting down.
TTCCACCAAAGATACAAAAGCTATTGGGGGAATAAGAGAGGAAAAACACAAAAGGAAAACCACAAAAGTCCCAAGATCTATATCTCAAGATGTTCCCCTCACTTAGAGGAGAGATGAATTAGTGGGATTGTAGATCTAGCTCTCCTCTCTCTTTTCCCTCAAACAGATGCAAGAGTCGTGGGAGAAAGAGGGAGATGACAAGCTCAAGAGATTCAACAATGGAAGGGAAGAAGAGCTCAAAGGGATAAGGTGCAATGGAGAAGAAGGGCCCCTTTATAGGTGGCAGGGAAAACTGCATGTTACCCACCTGCGACGACCGATACTAACGGACTTGGCAGCGGTAGTACCGGACAAGTACGGTACTACCGACCAAGTACTAGATACAACAACTGGGCAAGCCATAAGAGGAGACAGGGAGGCAAGCTAGCCTGGACAACCACCGGTAGTGCCGGGTCCAGGGCGGTACTACCACTACCGGTAGTACCAGGCCATGGAGCGGTACTACCACACAGAACTCCGGTTACTAGTGGGCGGTACCGGATGCTCCAAAGTAGGATCCCAGCTCTCTGTTGGGCTTAGATTGAAGGAGATATGCCCTAGAGTCAAATAATAAAGGGTGTTTATTATCATATCTCAATAAGTTCGTAATAATTTAGTATCATGTTATAACTATATCAAGCGAAAATGTTGATACACGTGTGATATTAAATAGACCAGAGTCTTTAGTAGCCTCTATTTACTAGTTCATCTGATGATCAAGGTTTTCTAATCATGGTGCATTTATGCCAACTAACAATAAAGTCATATCATTGATGTGATGGGCATTACCCATATTAAGTATTGCATGACAACAGATTCACACATTCATTCGTATCAATTGTTAGAAGTGCAGTATCCTTCTCCTTTGACCATGAGAGCATATTAATCACTATCTTCATAGCTGCTTTGACTGCATCAAACACCATGAACGTAATTGGGTGGTTATAAAGATGTATTTTAGGTATTCGAGAGGAATGGTTGAGGCTTATGCATTAAGATTGGGATTTGTTCACCTGCATGACAGGAAGATACACTGGGCCCACTCAGTGAGATTACATCCATAAATATTGTGCAACATGTGATTAGGTCACAAGATGGAATATCACGGAATGAGTAAATCTGCACTTGTCGGTAACAGGATTGAACAAGGTATTTGGATACCAACGACCAAATCTCGGACAAGTCATGTACCGAAGTAACAAAGGGTTTTGGACTCGACGTTTATGGTTCAAATGATAACAGACTCATGGAATGCGTAGGGGTCATTATGGGCATCCTGGTCCTGCTAATGATCATTGATCCAAGAGAGGTCCCGATCTATAATACCCCGTATTTCATAAAATGTACCTTTTGGACAAAATGAAGATAGTGGATATAAATCGTGGGGAAATTTTAGGCCACGTCCCTAGTGTGTAAAACCAAAACATATTTGGACTGAAAAAACAAATATGTGAAGCCTAGCCTAGCTTAGCCGGATCCTTATCCTCACCTAATGCCTCTGCCCTCATGAACCAGACCCACGTCAACACCCCTCAATTGCCGCCGCCACCCAGGGTTGAACCCTTCGCTGTTCGCCATCGCTGTCGTAGGAATCCGCCGTTGTTTGATGGGAGCCTTGCCTGGTCGGCCTCGCCTCATCATCGACTTGTTTCAGCTACTGCTTGAAGAGTCACTCGACCCATCCAGTAGTTGCATGCTGGTTTTCTATAGCAGATCAGTAGTACGGCTTGGTTTTAATCGATCCTAGTTCTTTTCTTAATCCCATTAGCTAGCTCCTTACACTAGAAGAAAACGTTGGATGTTGTAATGTGTATTTTTCCTTGTATGATTTTCTCCTGTGTCCATTGTTGCCGTTGCGCTCTTCGTCATGTCGAGACTGCTCTCCCTGATCGCGTATAACAATGTAGCCCTAAGGGCGTCTAGGGGGTGGCATGCTCGTACGGTGGCGTGGCTGTGGGTCATCACAATGTCTGGACTATGGGGGTGGTGGCGAGAAACGGGAGTGAGCCTTGTCTCTATTGCCGAAGGATATTGGGATAGCATCAGCCCTGTTGCGTGCGTCCCTCCATCTTCGTTCCATGGAATCTGTGTTGGATCCTTCATAGTGAGGAGATCTTGGTCTGCGACGGTTGTTCATGCTATACTAGAAAAGCTCCGGGTTAGACTCGAGTGCGGTGATCCAGCATATCACTGCATGATGTAGTACACCATAGTCGCTGACATAACACTAATGAAACACCGTTCACTAGTATTACATCCCTCAGATTGGTACAACAGAAACACAGCAAGTCCAAGACATGACTATAGATTACAACTCAACTCTTTACAAAAGATCCAGCGACACTCTAGGTTTAAGAGGAAGGAAGAATCTTCTTACAAAGAAGAACTAGAAAGAACAACTCAAAACTATCTGGCTAAAAAGACTATCATCTAAACGATCTGGCTTGCAATTTCTACTAAAGCAATGCTCTATAGAAATAGGTTTTGTGGCTAGATAATCTATTCCTATCTACTCAGGAGCTTTGTCTTCACTCCGGTTGATCTATATATGCCGACTTCGTTGAATTTATTGAAGGACTTGAGCTGCCGATGATGGTTTCTTGAGCAGAAATTGATGTTGACGTCGTCTTCAATGGCTTAGATCCAAGGGTTAAGAAGGTACGGTTGAGTACGAGCGTACTCCGCAAGTTCACTAAAAGTAGTGTATGATGTACTATCTCTACAGCCACAGACCAAAGGTCATAGGCAATGCAGGTTTTCATAAACATTTCTTCAAAGGTTGCTTCTATTTTGAAAACTATGTCCATCAGCCTTCATAGGTTTACCAGAAGTTTCAAGGAGTTCCTTTCCTGCAGCGTTCGTAGCTCCTTCCCGGAACAGGGAGTAACATGTTACAGTTCTTTCACTCTGTAGAGGTGTGTCACTTTTTCCATAAGAGACCTTAGCCTTGTTGCACATCCGAGTTGCAGGCTCGTCCACACTTCCTTGGTATGGGGCCTAGTCTAAGATCCAAGCCAGTACTGCCCTCTCCATGGCTTTGCAAGAAGACACAATCCCCCAAGAAGGTTTACCATGAGTACAGTTCGGGTAGCCTCTCGAAGACTCTATAAGCAGCTCTGCCTGGCAGCCACCATCAGCTATGGTGAACCTCTGCCAAGACAGCTATGAACAGATAAACTAGACACCAATATCGCGGGGCACTGAGGGGTCCCACCCATGTGCTGGATTCTCCACGAGAAATCTACATATTCATAATAAGGTCATCCGTCCATGTGCTGGAGGCCTTCTTCATCACCATGCCAGCCTCCGGAGTGATGTGTGAGTAGTTCACCCTTGGACTATAGGTCCATACAGTAGCTAGATGGTTGGTTCTCCTCCTTTGTGCTATCATGTTTAGATCTTGTGAGCTCCGTTCATGATCAAGATCATCTATTTGTAATCTTATATGTTGTGTTTGCAGGGATCCGATGGATATTGAGATACTATGTCAGATTCATTATTGATTCTATCATGTCTATGTTATTTGTGATCTTGCATGCTCTCCGTTGCTAGTAGATATCTTGGCCAAGTAGATGCTTGTGACTCCATGTAACACCCCAAAAATACTAATCAAGATTATCAAGTTCTAATCACCCAAGTTTAGGGTTAACAAAAACTTTTATTACTAAATTGAATATGAATGCATGTGTGATTTGCATTAGTGTATGATTGAGTGAAATTGCCATGTTTGATTGCTACAAATGATAAGAAATGGTTTAAAGATGAATACTACATCATCTAGGTCAATTACAAACAAAATCCAAAGAAAAAGAAATCAAATATGAATCAAATAAGCAAATGGTCATTTTGATGTTAACCACTAGGCCACTTTGAGTGTTCCTAGTAAAGAATTTCTAACAGAAACATTTCCACTTCTTTTCACCCCTTGGTAGACCAAGTAAAAGTGAACCCAAGCCCACTTTACAAACTCACAGAAACTATTTTCAAAGCTATTTAAAGGACAATTCAAAATTGAATCAAGTTCATATGGTAAGATCACCATTTTGCAAAAACCATCCAAATCAATTCCCCTTGGCAAACCCAAGCAACCAGAGACTACCAAGCATAAGATCAAAACACTCACCAAATTTCATTCAAAAATTTCAAATTTAAATTCTTGCGGCCATTTAGTCGAACACCTGGCAGACACAGATCAATTACTGCCTAACTCCACTGTTTGGAGTAGTGATCACTCGACCACTTGCCCTCATTTCACTCCCATGTCTCCCCTAGAACCTAGCAATGCAGTGGACAACCTCCCCCTTTGTCGTAGCGCCAGTGCAGCGCCGCCCGGAGGTTGCCACGCGCGGCCGTCCATGGACCGCTTGCCAGAGACCATGCCGCCCTTGTCCATGATGTCCAGCAGGTAGGCCACCGTCCGCCGCCACCCCCTGTCCAGCCCTTGACCGCAGCCAGGCCATTGACCACCCCAGCATCACCGCGCCCACTTTCTCTGCGCCGTGCCGAGAGCGCGCTAGAGTGCCGCAGCCGACCAGCTCGCACGCGCCGCGCCTCGCCCTCGCCTCGCGTGCACACCCTTGCCATAACACCAGCTAGCTCCCAGACATCCCTGTTCGCCGCCGCGTGACCCGTAGCCCCCGTGCCCCGTCTTGAACACTACCAGTTCCGCACAGAGCACCGCACATGCCCGACCATCCTCGATCGCCCCATGCCACGCCTTTAAGCCCGTGATGACCGCCAGGGAGCACCGCGTCGCCCCCTACCCTCAGCCATGCCGATAGCTCACTGTACCGCTGTGGGAGGAGGAGCCAGCCCATGTCGCAATGCCCCCTCGTCGATGTATAAATAGAGGCCCTCTCCGCCTCATTTCTCCACACCACCTCACTCCCCACTCCTCACAACACCTCCCACACCCTTTCCCGGAGCAAGGCGAGCACCGCATCACCAGAATTTGACCGGAGTTCGCCGCTGTAGAGGAGAAGAGGATCCATTGATTGGAGCCACCCTAGGAGCCCCCGTGACCACCGTTCGAACCGCAGTTGTCTACAACATCGTTCGCCCCCATCGCCGATCCTAGCTGGAGCCCTGGTGAGCCTCACACGACCCCTACTGCCGCGTTAGGGTTCAGACCTCGCTGGAGCTATTCGTCGTCGACAATGAACCTCAGCCGTTAGATTAGGTTCCGATCGTAGGGCCTAGATTGAAAGTTACCGTTTTGGTTAGATAGAGTCGCTGACTAGTGGGACCCCCTTATCAGCAGCCCGCAGCACCGCGCTGTGCAGATTGGGCTGGCCCAGTTAGTTTCCCGCGTAGGCTTGTAAATTCAAATAATTCTTTTCCATTTTAGTTAAACCAGTTTCTATCAGTAGATTCCAAAATCAATTCAAAGAGATTCACTGAACCAAATTGCATGATTCCAATTTTGTTAGAAAGATATTTAAATTCTCTATCCAAGCCTGTTGGATTCAAATCATTTGGAGTTAGAGATCACCTATACTGAAAATAACAAGACGGAGACTTTTCCAACTTCAAACATTTTTCAAAAATCAACCATAAATGTTTTTGAGTTGATTCCAACTCTGAAAAATCACATTTGACAAGATCTATCTGAATATGTAAAAATATTTAGGTTTGCATGCAGTGACATTGGACTAGTACCAAACGAATGTTATTTAGGCATTTCTAGTCACTTTAATTATATTAAATAGTAATTTTAAACTTTATACAATATGACTGATACATCCATAACGTATCTATAATTTTTGATGGTTTTATGCTAATAATATGCTTTTGATACTCCTTTTTATATAAAGTTTATGATTTATTTGGACTAACGTACTAATAGTTGCAAAAGTGCATAATGTTCTTGTTTTACACTTTGATGTACAGGAATTACCAAGAATACAAGTGGAAACCTTGTTGGAGTCAAATTGGGATTTTTCAGAAATCTGTCCTAGAACTCTTTTTGAAGATGGTCACGTTTCGGGTCGAAGACGGCGTCAAACGGAAAACTCTTCAACTACAAAGTTGTTGGAAATTTCGCGACAAACATTCTGGACATAAAATTTCGCGACAAACATTCTGGACGGGCCCAATAGGCCCGATTTACTAGAGCCCAAGATGGGGTGACGGGAATGCGAGAAGCTCTATAAAGGAAGGAAACCTAATTCGTAGGAGACACCTCCACCCACGAATTTGCAGCCACCAAAGCCATGTTTTTTGCCTCCCCCATGGATCCCATCTCCATGGGGAAGGGCTCCCAAGAAGCCATGAAGGAAGGGTGCTAAGGGGCGGTGCTCCCCTGTGATACCGGCGGCGAGGAAGGAGTCCTCTGCGCCGCCGCCGCTGCCGCCGCCTCTTCACCGCCATCTCCATCGACTCCACCGCCATCTCCATCACTGTTGCTGACTCCATGATGAGCAGGGAGTAGTTCTCTCTCAAGGCTAAGGGTTCTACCGGTAGCTATGTGTTCATCTCTCTCTCTATGCATGACCATATTGTGATCATGAGCTTTATAATCAAGTAGATCTACTTTGCTACTCAAGTGCTTTAATAGATCTCTGCTCTCCCCATGTGTGTGAAAGTGACAGCGTGCACACCATGGTGGCACTTAGGCTAGAGATTACAAATACTTGTTATGATTTATATTTGGAGTTGGATGTTTCTATGAAATTGTGGTGTTTGTTGGAACCATCTAGAGCTCAAGGTGACAGTGTGGGGTTATCTATATGGGGAAAGCGAACTTTGAGGTGTGATGTTATAGCCCTACCATGGATTAGAGTGTCCAACCAGAGAGTAGTTCAGAGTAGTATCATGAAGAGAAGATATTTATATGAGAGTGTTCACTAGTGAAAGTATGATCATTAGGTCTTGTTTCTAAGCATTGAAACACCGTTTGCAACTAGATATGTTTCATGTTTGCTTGCTGCCATCTTTATTTCAGTTTAAATCACATTCCCAAGTATTAGAATATGTGGTGATGACATGTATCAACATGATCCCATATTTTAATCGGAGAATATTAAATCTTAAGTATTTTCAATGAGTAGAAATTACTTTTCTAAAATAAGATAAACAAGATTAAGTCTTTATTTAATGTGATGATTGTGATGATGCTAGATCATCAAGTGTGAGCCTTAGTGTGCTAAATAGAAATAGTTAAGTATTGTTTGGTGATTGTGTACCCTGTATTCATTTATAGACGATAGTAGCGACCCGGGATACGAGGAGGAGGAGTACTACCAAGAAGAAGAAGAGGAGAACTTCAATCACTGCACTACTCAAGGCAAGCTAACACTTTCAAGTATTATACCTATGCAAGCCTAGCACTACAAGTTAACTATGCAAGTTAACACTTGCCCACTTGATAACTTAAGCAAAATGCATTAGGCATGCTTGGTTATATAACTTTGATTATACCAATCCCAAGTTGTACTTGTAAGCTTTATTCTGTTATTTTACCAAAGTTCTTTACTTGTAGTTCATGCTTTGTGAGTATTGGAAAAATAGGATAGATACCATAAAGAGTATAAAACTAGGCCTAACTAGTTATACTTAGATGTCATTCCAAGGCATGAGATTAGAGTTGGATAGTTACACTTTATTAGCACCCCTCATTAGTGAATACTCTCAACTTTAGTGGCTAGTGCTAAGCATAAAAGTTGATCACTTTAGATGGGAATACTTGGTGAAAATGGTTATGAAAACCTTGGAATGATGATTCATTCTATTGAAATGTTTTGAAATGTGTTGAGAAACACAAAAGGATTTGATGATGAAAATGTTGAGGCATGAGCCTTATCCCTTTATAAAAATTGATGGTTGGGTTCGGATGCGATACCGTTCCAATTTTACCGTACAACCACAATACCTGAATTGGGTAGGGCTTAACTGGAAGTTTATATGCCTTAGTATGGGTTCCCTCGTGGAAAGAGGTTGAGCTGAGGCTACCTCGTGAGTGTGAATGTCCACCTATGTAGTGCCTAGGATGGCAGATGGCCATGGCTGGGAGGCCAAGCTCATAGGGGAGGTGCCTATACTAGAGTGTGTAATTAAAAGGTTATGATTGATTATCCGCATACTAAGTATGATGATTCATGGTTATCCCTAATAGATGTATCGAATTTTGTGGTGAAAGTGTACCACCTCTGCAGAGTGTCAAACTATTCGAATAGCCGCGTCCGCGATCATGGACAGTTGGAGTGGCCATACTGTTCCGTCATTAGATGTTTTCAAAATGACTTATGAATTGAACTATGATTTGACTTGACCACAACAGGGTTGTGGATATGAAAACTAGGTTCCCACTTAAGTGATTTAGAACATTAACTTAGTTTTCTTTACTTCTAAACTCAGTATGAGATAAACCTGAATTTTTGCAAATAAACCTAGAGCTTAAGATTCCTACTAGAACTACCTTACTTGTTAGTGATAGTTTGCAGTACTTAAAGAGTACTCATGGCTTTGTCCCTAGCTATGCCCGTGGCAAGACTATGAGGAGGACTACCAGGATGATGGACAGCAGGAGGTCTACGACAACTAGGATCATCTTCCATCGTCAGCATTGCCTGTGACCCTGAAGATGGAGCCCCTACTACGTTTCTTTTCCGCTGCTTGATTTGTATTAACATTGGATCATGAGATCCTTTATTGTGTAAGACCTTATTATGGTTTGTAATGGATGATGTAATGTGGTACCAATTCTGTTATGTCTCGCAAAAATGGTAATCCTGGGATTGCGAGGTATGGCATAACAGGCATCTGGGATTAAAAATCCGGGTGTTGACAAGTTGGTATCAGAGCCATCCTGACCATAGGAGACCCTAGTTAGAATGGACGTCTGAACAAAAAACTTAGTTTCAAAACAAAAAAAGTGAGTATTTATAAAAACTTATTCCCACTCTTACCCTTGATTCTTTCAAAAAAAATCATGTTCCCCAAAAATTCTTGCATTCCTACATAAAATTTGACACACTTGATCACCTCACTAACTTACTCACCCTAAATTATTATAGATGGAAGTCCAGTATTGCAAGTTCTACCAGCTGGGCAACGGAGGCCAACTGATCTTTGAGAGGGATCTAGATGCATTGTCAGAGTATCTGGAGCGCCCGCACCCGGAATTCTTCGGGGCACAACTCAAGATCACATAGGAGGAGATCTACAATGGCTGATAGTTGCAGATCTCAGAGGGAAGATGGAAGCACCCACTTCAGAGAAGATCCAATTCACCTTGTGTGAGAACAACTGGCTAGATGGATTAGCCAGGGCTATGCATGAAGCTCTTGCCCGTCTGTGTGGGCAAAACATCAATCTGATCTAGGGAACTCATTTTTCTCACTTCACAAGGCATGATTCTATGGGAATGCCCTTGGAGATGCCAGGACACCCGAAGCTGAAGCACCAGGTGGACAATCTTGACTTCATGTTGTATGATAGGCAGAAGGAGTTGGACAACGCCCGTGCCTACGCCAACCACAACCATGCCATTGCCGTCAAGAAGGACCAGACCCTCACCATTCTTGCCAAGGAGCGTCAATCACTTCGTCGTCAACGTGACAAGAAGGATCGCACCATCGATCATCTTCGCAAGAAGGTGGCCGCTCTCGAGAAGACCATCCATGAATAGGAAGTCCAGCTTGAAGCGAAGGAGGAGGAAGGTGAAGATATCCAGGGAGATCTTTACTCTTACCTCAGTGATGACAACGACTACCTGGAGGATGATGCCATGGAGTTCCACACTGATTATGATGATTCCAACTTCATTGATCATGGATGGTCTTGATCACTATCGTAGGAATGAGTTGTACCGGTCCCACTATATCGTAGTTTCACAGAATGGTTCTTAAAACCATATGTTTTCTATTTTGTGTTGTGGTGTGTGTTTATATTCTGTGCTTTGAATGAATGAGAAGAAGTTGTTAGTTTGCCGAACCTGAGTCAAACTCAAAGTTTAGAGCTTTTGAAACAAAACCATGAACCCTAGAGATTTCCCTCTTATCTCATTATCTATCTCAATCTTCAGATGACTCGTGGAAACCCCAGAGGAAGCATCTCATCTCAGGACCCAATGCTACAGATTCTGCAAATGCTAGTTTCTAACCGTGAAGCTAGTAGAGCCGAACGCCAAGCTAACCTAGCCACTTTTCAATAGATAGCTCAGATGACCCACAATAACCAAGGTCATGGAAACTAGGATCACCATGGATCCAAGCTCAAGAACTCTCAGAATACCAACCCACCTATCTTTAATAAGTCTGGATCCCTTAGATGTCGATGACTGGCTGCAAACCATGGAGAACAACCTGGAGGTCACAGGAGTTGAAGCCAATGAAAAAGTATTGTTTGCCACCCATTATCTAGCAGGAGATGCAAGAGCCTGGTGGAATAGCACCCGTACCATGACGAAGGTCAGATGATGACTTGGGAAGCATTCAAGATCAAGTTCAACCGCACCCATGTGCCCCAAGATTTGGTCACCAGGATGAGGGATGAGTTCAGGGAACTGAAGCAAGGAAGGATGACGGTAGTTGAGTACCATGACAAATTTCTGTCACTAGCTAGATATGCCCCTGATGAGATTAACACCTAAACAAAGAAGAAGGAAAGGTTCCTAAATGGATTACATGATGAGATGTAGACTGTGTTAGTCAACATCCGTTTTGGAGATTGATACATTGCAAATATATCTATAATTTTTTATGTTCCATGCTTGGTTTTATCCACTTTCTTGTGTTTTGTCCACACTTTGGAGTACTTCTCATATGATTTCTTGGACTAACCTATTAACAAGAGCCACAGTGCCAGCTGCCTATTTTCTGCTGTTTTTGGTTCCAGGAAAGTCAGAAAATGAATATTCTCGGAATTGGATGGGACAAAAGCCAAAGTGCCTATTTTTCTGGAAGTCATCAGATGCCAGAATACGAGATGGAGAAGGGCTGGGGGCCGGCCACACCACCTGGCCACACGACCAGGCCTAGCCCGCGCCAGGGGGTGGTCTGGTCGACCCCAGCACCCCCTCGGCCTCTCCTTCCGCCTATATATTGCCCTCGGGACGAAAACCCTAAGTACCCAATCAAAAATCCACGAAAGAGTCTGTAGCCTCCGTCATCTCCATCCCTAGATCGGGAGGGATCTGAAGCTCTTCCCGGCACCCTGCCGAAGAGGGGAATTCACCCTGGAGGCCTTCTTCATCACCATGCAAGCCTCCGGTGTAATGCGTGAGTACTTCATCCATGGACTATGGATCCATGTAGTAGCTAGATGGCTGGTTCTCCTCCTTTGTGCTTTCATATTTAGATCTTGTGAGCTCCATTCATGATCAAGATCATCTATTTGTAATTCTGCATGTTGTGTTTGCGGGGATCCGATTGATATTGAGATGCTATTTTAGATTGATTATTGATTCTATCATGTCTTTGTTATTTGTGATCTTGCATGCTTTCCGTTGTTAGTAGCTATCTTGGCCAAGTAGATGCTAGCAACTCCAAGAGTTAGTATTTATGCTCGATAGTGGGTTCATGCCTCTGGTAATCTGGGGAAGTGACAGAAATCTCTAAGGTACTAGATGTGCTATTGCTACTAGGGATAAAACAACAATCCTTTGTTCATAGAACAATCGTATTGTTTACTTTACACGTAGTTCGTAAAGCAATAATCTGTTGCTTGCAACTTAATACTGGAGGGAGTTCGGATGATAACCTGAAGGTGGATTATTAGTCATAGATGCAGTTGGATGGCGGTCTATGTATAATATTGTAATGCCTAATCAAGTCTCAAAGGAGTCAAGATGATTAGTATATGCATGTATTGCTTTCTCGATGTTTGTAAATTGCCCCGCTGTAATTTGTTCACCCAACATGTTATCTATCTTAAGGAGAGCCACCTCTAGTGAACTATGGATCCCGATCCTTTTCTTTACATACAATCTATAAACTGTTTACTGCTTTGTGTTTACTTTCTACAAACTATTACTTCCTTCCATTTGATATGTTTAATCCTTTGTTTTCAGCAAAACAAGGTGAGATTGACAACCTCATCGCAAGTTGGGGACAAAGTTCTGTGGTTGTGTTGTGCAGGTCTCCATGTTGCTACTAGCACCGGTAGTGCGCCCTGCCAAGGCTTAGCTAGTAACACCTTTGGGGTGTTTCCTTGCTCCTACTGGTTCGATTAAACCTTGGTTTCATAACTGAGGGAAACTTGCTATTGTGCTCATCATACCTTCCTCTTGGGGTTCCCAACGAGCTCTACATCAACACCGAGCCATCAAGCATTTTTCTGGCGCTGTTGCCAGGGAGTCAAGGACATCTTCACAAGGGGAGTCCCTCATAACCAATCTCTTTACTTTGTTATTTTTTTTTGCTTAGTTTCTTTTTGTTTTGTTTGCTTGTTTCTTTATCAAAAACACAAAAAAATTAGTTTTACTAGTTTACTTTCTTTATCAAAAACACACAAAAAAATTAGTTCTTATCTTAAGTTGCTATTATGTCTAGCCTTGCTCTAGTCACTATGTCACCCGAGGAAATGATTTTCACTTTTAAACAAGGAATTGAGGAAAGCTTCAAGGAATCTTGGTCTAGAATCTCTGATCTACATGAAAAAACTGAGCCTAAAATGACTCAAAGCTTGTTCCTTAGCAGATTTTACCTTGGGATTGCTCTTTGCTATAGATATGCCTTAGATGCTATTGTGGGAGGAGATTTCCTCCAATGTAATGAGGATGATGTTATTAATGCTATAAAGAAATGGATCCTCACTTACAACTTGCCTAGCCAAAGTGATATTTCTTTCGCAAGAATATTTGCTAGATTGAACACTCTTGAGACTAGCACTGTTAGCTTAAAAGATTGCTACAATACGCTTAGGGAGCATCATAATTATGTTCCAATAAATTCTGAACCATCAAAGTGGCTCCCTACAGTAAAGATTGAGATAAACACTAAAACTTTTCAAGCTCGCTGTGATATCATGTCTGAATTTTGTCTTATGCCCAAAGATATTTATGAATCTTTGAATACTTGGGGGCTTACTGAAGGAGGAAAATAAATATGTCTTGCTAATAATGCTACCATATTAACTATTGGAATATCTGAAGGAGTGTTTACAAAGATCCTTGGGAAGATGATTTCTACTGATTATCCTGTTATTGAATGTGCAGGAAAAGAACAAATTACACTTGGAAGGTCCCTATTAGAACTCCTTGGAGCAATAATAGATGTGGGAAAAGGGACCATGCACCTGTCTTCTCCACCAAACAATCATATTTTCCCCAAGGTTAAGAATAAAAGTAAGAGAGGTAAGGGCAAGAAATTTGGTTTTAATGCTTCTTCATTCGAGAACACTTGATTCTTTCTTGCTTCTTATGCCTAACTTAAAGGCGTTAAAGAAAAGTACTTATTGGAAGATAACCCAAAAGTTTTAGATGAGTCTTGGAAGTTATTACTTCAGTAATAACCGCTCCTTTATCCTTTTTATTTGCTTTTTGTGCCAAGAGTAACCTCTAATGAGAGAGAAGTAATGATTGGGAAAGTTGCTGTCCCGAAACAGATTTCTATGCTTCACCGTAAAAATTCGTGTAAAATCTCTGAATGTCTTTTTAAGGCGTAAATTTTTGTGCTTCTGCCCCAGGTTGTTATCTAACGTTCGTTAGTTCAACACTTTTTGATTTGAGCAACAGAAGGTCTTCGAGAAAAATCATCTTTACCTGCTGGTCTATTTTGACAGATTTCTGCCATTTTCTCCATTTGCTTCTTGTTGGTTCCTTTTTGAGTTCTTTTGGGGAATTGAGCTTGTTGAAGGAAGTGCTACAGTAGCTAGTGTTATAATGGAAGTTTATTTGGTGTTATAACTGAACCTTAAGACTTATTTATCTTGAGTGCACTAATGTTGCTAATAAAGATTGTGTGAAGTTTTGTATGAAGGAAAAATTTCAGATGTATGGAAGGAATGAGTAATGAGATGAAGGATGGACTAAAGCTCAAGCTTGGGGATGCCACGCGTGTCACCCCAAGAAATATCCAAAAAGTACAAGCGTCAAAGCTTCGGGATGCCTTGGGCATCCCCTTTTTTATCAATAACAATTCCAGGTTTCTTCCAAAACGCTTCTTTTTTTATTGTTTCATGCACAGTTGTGTTGTTCTTGGAGCGTCTTCTTTTTTGTTGTTGTTTTGGTTTTTCGTTTGCTTGGTTTTCTTAGTTTTCTGAATAAATTGGTTGGACCCCCTCTTTCATACATTGGTTTGCAAATAGTTTGGTTTGGTTTGGAAAAGATTAGGAAAGTTCATACTTATGTGGTAAAAAGAGCTCGTTTTTGACTGTGGCCTATGCTTTGTCACGCCATGCTTGATATTGTTTTGGCTTTATGCTTAGTATTCTTTGCTGTAGCATGACTTGTTATAAACAATTGAGATTTCTTAATGTGCCTTGGATGAATCATGCGTTGTTTTAGCATATTAAAGCATAGTATAGTGGTATTCTCCTTTGATGCTTTATTTGGGTTGACTTGGCACATGCTCACACCATGTTATGACTATCTCAAGTCACCATAGCCTTTATGATCCTTTAGTTTTCAACTTGTAGTATCACTTTATGCTTTGATCAATGATGTTTTGTCGCCCTGCATGATTATGGCCATTATTTCTCTCTTAGTTTGTCGCTCCCAGTCTTTTGCTAGCCTCCACAACCAAGTATGAGTTCCACTCATGCATGCAACTCCTTAAACCAAGTTATTCCAAAGAGTCCACCATACCTACCTACTAGCTTATGCTATTCCAAGTATATTCATGCTTTTGTTTACCTTCCAAATTAAACTTTTTATGAGAAAACTAGTGATTAAAGCTCTCACGAACTTGATGGCACACTTTACATTTCTTGCCCTTAATAAACTTGAACCATTGTGTCGTCTATGTTGTATATGCTTGCACTTATTTGTTGGGGATTAACAGAACCATGGTTTCATGGGGAACGCTTTCAACATTGCACTTGGTACTTGTACCTAGTTGATATCATGCTTTTTTGTATATGGATGTCGTCGGTGTGAAATGAAAGGGGAGCTTGTAAGTCCATGGAGTTATGTATATGTGTTAGAGAAACGCCTGGGCCGCTGGTCTAATCCATGCTGACATGGTGGAAACCTGCAGCGTAACCATAATGAGCTGTCTATGAAGCATTCTTCTTATAAAAAAAGAGTCCTATATTGAGAAAAGGAGAAAAAAAAGAGATATTATGAAAAGAGGAAAGAGAGAAAAAAGCACCATATTCCCATGGTAAATAAGAAGATTGCTGAGATGCTCGTTGTCTGCTTGCCTTGTCATTTTGATATGGGGATTCTTCTGTATCATCGGGCAAGGGGTACCCCATTGGCGGTTCTCTATGATACACATGTACTTACGATGACAAGAACTTACCGGTGACTAAACTTGAGTAGCATGAGGAGCGACCCTCGTATACAAGGGACATGAGATTTCTAACTTATACTTCGTCAAGCATGTACACCATAGTTTGTTCACTTTAACCTTAATCACTTCAAGATGCTTATGATAGGGGCAATGAGAGCTGAAAGCTATAAGTACCATAATTTTTGGAAGCTCTTTATGAGACTTGAATCCCTACTTCCTTATATGAAGGCCTTTTTTCCACCATTATATTGAGTCCCACCTTCTATCTTTATGCACCTACTTTGAGAGCACAGTGGCCATTCTTAGTTCTATGTGCATTGTCCCAAGACTAGTTGATTGATGCATGAATTGATATTGCTTGTTTTAAACTATTTGTATCTAGTCACTCTTATGAACTTTGAAGGTGTCCTATGCATTTATATTTGCTACTCTATGAGGGACAAGCTGAATGCTATTATGCTATGTTTTCTTTATGTGAAACAAACAAACGTCTTGCAAAGCATTATTATTCATGAATCTTTTGTTTGTGCCTTTTCATGTTGCATCATAGTTTCTTTGTCTTATTGCTAGAACTTTGTCTTTCATGTTATGATTGAAGTACTATGATACCAGCTTTGAATGTTTTACAAATACTTTGATCAAGTATTTGATAGTGCATGTCATCTCAAAAATTATTCTTTCTTTTTATCACTTACCTACTCGAGGACGAGCAGGATTTAAGCTTGGGGATGTTGATACATTGCAAATGTATCTATAATTTTTGATGTTCCATGCTTGGTTTTATCCACTTTCTTGTGTTTTGTCCATACTTTGGAGTACTTTTCATATGATTTCTTGGACTAACCTATTAACAAGAGCCACAGTGCCAGCTGCCTGTTTTCTGCTGTTTTTGGTTCCAGGAAAGTTAGAAAATGAATATTCTCGGAATTGGACGGGACAAAATCCAAAGTGCCTATTTTTCCGAAAGTCATCAGATGCCAGAATACGAGACGGAGAAGGGCTGGGGGCCAGCCACACCACCTGGCCGCGCGGCCAGGCCTGGCCCGTGCCAGGGGGTGGTCTGGCCGACCCCAGCACCCCCTCGGCCTCTCCTTCTGCCTATATATTGCCCTTGGGACAAAAACCCTAAGTACTCGATCAAAAATCCACGAAAGAATCTATAGCCGTCGTCATCTCCATCCCTAGATCGGGAGGGATCGGAAGCTCTTCCCGGCACCCTGCCGGAGAGGGGGATTCACCCTGGAGGCCTTCTTCATCACCATGCAAGCCGCCGGTGTGATGCGTCAGTAGTTCATCCTTGGACTACGGATCCATGTAGTAGCTAGATGGTTGGTTCTCCTCCTTTGTGCTTTCATGTGTAGATCTTGTGAGCTCTGTTCATGATCAAGATCATCTATTTGTAATTCTGCATGTTGTGTTTGCGGGGATCCGATGGATATTGAGATGCTATTTCAGATTGATTATTGATTCTATCATGTCTTTGTTATTTGTGATCTTGCATGCTTTCCGTTGTTAGTAGCTATCTTGGCCAAGTAGATTCTAGCAACTCCAAGAGTTAGTATTTATGCTCGATAGTGGGTTCATGCCTCTGGTAATCTGGGGAAGTGACAGAAATCTCTAAAGTACTAGATGTGTTGTTGCTACTAGGGATAAAACAACAATCCTTTGTTCATAGAGCAATTGTATTGTTTACTTTACACGCAGTTCGTAAAGCAATAATCCGTTGCTTGCAACTTAATACTGGAGGGGGTTCGGATGATAACCTGAAGGTGGATTATTAGTCAGAGATGCAGTTGGATGGTGGTCTATGTATAATGTTGTAATGCCCAATCAAGTCTCAAAGGAGTCAAGATGATTAGTATATGCATGTATTGCTTTCTCGATGTTTGTCAATTGCCCCGCTGTAATTTGTTCACCCATCATGTTATCTATCTTAAGGAGAGCCACCTCTAGTGAACTATGGATCCCGGTCCTTTTCTTTACATACAATCTATAAACTATTTACTGCTTTGTGTTTACTTTTCTGCAAACTATTACTTCCTTCCATTCGATACGTTTAATCCTTTGTTTTCAGCAAAATACGGTGAGATTGAAAACCTGATCGCAAGTTGGGGACAAAGTTTGGTGGTTGTGTTGTGCAGGTCTCCACGTTGCTACTAGCACCGGTAGTGCGCCCTGCCAAGGCTCAACTAGTAACACCTTTGGGGTGTTTCCTTGCTCCTACTGGTTCGATTAAACCTTGGTTTCATAACTGAGGGAAACTTGCTGTTGTGCTCATCATACCTTCCTCTTGGGGTTCCCAACGAGCTCTACATCAACACCGAGCCATCAGAGATCTAGAAGATCTAGTAAACTCTACCATTCAGATGGAAGGGAAGATCAACCAGGCCAATGACAACCATAAGCGTCGCATGATGCACCAGACTAGATCCCACCATACCCAGAAGTATCACCCCAACCCGTCTGCAGGATATGCCCCAAGAAACACCAGACCCCCTATGTCCCATCCAAACTATCCCAATCGTAGCGGAGGAAACCTGAAGTCTGGAGGAAACCACAACAACAACCCGGCAACTCCAACAACTTCAACCGTGCACCGCCCAAGTCCAACAACAACAATACTGCCCCAAGGACTGGAAGCAATGTTGTGCCTGTTGCAGGAAAAGACAAGTCCCAGATTACTTGCTTTGAATGTGGAGTCAAGGGTCACTACTCCAATGAGTGCCCCAAGAAACTTGCAGCAGCCACCAATGTGAATGCACCCACTCATCAGCAATGTCGTGTTTATCCTGGAAGGAGATTTGCCCCAGGGAACTCGCTCAACCGCAACGGTCGTCTGTTCCACATGAATGCTGAAGAAGCTCAGGAAGCACCCGATGTCGTGCTGGGTATGTTTTTTGTTAACTCGGTACTTGCAAGAGTGTTGTTTGATTCTGGAGCATCACACTTGTTTGTTACAGAAGAATTTGCATGCACTAGTAAGATTCAACCAACAAAATTGAAGCATGTTATGATAGTTCAAATACCTGGTTCAACCACCAAAGCTAGAAAATTTTGCAAGGCTGTACCTATCAGAATCCATGGAATAGATTTTTATGCTAATCTAATAGTACTTGGAACCAAAGGTTTGGAAGTAGTACTAGGAATGGATTGGATGTGGAAACATGAAGGATTGATCGATTGTGCCAAGAAAGCCATAACCATGACCAGTAGCTCTAGAATATCAGTAGAGCATGTATCTGAGACCTTGCCCCGTCAATTAAAATGCAACAAGAGTCTAGCCCAACCAACCCTAGACCAAGTAAGAGTAGTGTGTGAATACCCCGACATATTCCCAGATGAATTGCCCGGTATGCCCCCAAATCAGGACATCGAGTTCATCATTGAACTAATTCC
Organism: Avena sativa; assembly: GCA_916181665.1. Taxonomy (NCBI): domain Eukaryota; kingdom Viridiplantae; phylum Streptophyta; class Magnoliopsida; order Poales; family Poaceae; genus Avena; species Avena sativa. Next base: position 530,957,144 of record OV702292.1, on the reverse strand, counting down.
TGGAACTGGACCCATAGCTTAGAGACCTTATAGTATGAACCCCTCTGAATTAGTGGAGTTGAATAAGCAACTTGATGCTATGTTGGAGAAAGGTCTAATTCAACCAAGCGCATCGCCATGGAGATCGCCTGTATTGTTTGTGGATAAGAAAGATGGAGGTAACCGTTTGTGCACGGATTACCGGAAGCTGAATGATGTCACCATCAAGAACAAGTACCCACTGCCAAAGATAGAGGAGCTGTTTGACCAGTTGACTGGTGCCAGAGTGTTTTCTAAGATTGATCTTAGAACTGGTTATCATCAACTCAAGATTCGTGCAACGGATATTCCAAAGACCGCCTTTACCACTAGATATGGATTATATGAGTATATGGTCATGTATTTTGGATTAACCAATGCCCCCACTTATTTCATGAATCTCATGAATAACATTTTTATGAACTTCCTGGATAAGTTTGTCGTTGTTTTTATCGACGATATTCTGATCTATTCCAAGTCAGAAGAAGACCATGAGCTACACCTGAGAACCATCCTTGAAACCCTTAGAGAGCATCAGTTGTATGCCAAGTTTAGCAAATGTGAGTTCTGGTTAAAGGAAGTAGGATTCCTAGGACATATTGTGTCGGTAGGAGGAGTCACTATTTATCCCGCCAATATCAAAGATGTTGAAGAATGGAAAGCCCCAACCACTCAAACCCAAGTCCGTGCATTTCTCAGATTAGCGAGATACTACCGTAAGTTCGTTGAAGGATTTTCGAGCATCGCAAGACCAATGACCCAATTGTTAAAGAAAGATAAGAAATTATAATGGACGGATAAATGTGCAGCAAGTTTTCAAGAGCTCAAGAAGAGATTGATTTCAGCCCCAATCTTGATTATGCCGGATATCAAGAAGCCTTTTGATGTGTATTATGATGCATCCAAGATTGGTCTCGGATGTGTGTTGATGCAAGAAGGCAAAGTCATAGCCTATATGTCCCAACAACTAAAGCAACATGAGAAAAACTACCCTACCCATGACCTTGAACTAGCAGCCGTAGTTTTAGCCTTGAAGACATGGCGTCATTAACTTATGGGTAACCGCTATGAGATTTATTCGGATCACAAGTATATTTTCACCCAGAAGGAGCTGAATATGAGGCAAAGGAGATGGATAGAGTTAATCAAGGATTATGACCTTGACATTCACTATCACCCCGGCAAAGCCAATGTGGTAGCGGATGCTCTTAGCAGATTGTCGTGTAGATTAAACACCATGATTAAAGAAGCATAGCCAAGTTTGTATGAAGAGTTGGAGTAGTGTAGAATGGATCTAGTTAGCAAAGGATTTTTTAGCTAGCATTGAACTTCAACCCACTTTGATCAGTCAGATCAAGGAGGCGCAGAAAGCAAATGCAAGTATTGATGGAATCAAGCATCATATCGGTACAGGGAAGGTACCTGGATTCACCGAAGATGAAGGAGTTTTGTGGTACAAAGGACGTATCTGTGTGCTAGCAGATTCCGGGCTGAAGCAAGTTATCATGCAGGAAGCTCAAGATACTCTTTATTCTATCCACCCCAGAGGAACGAAGATGTATCAGGATTTGAAGGAGCAATTTTGGTGGCACAAGATGAAGAGAGAAATCGGAAGCTACATAGCTAAGTGTGATATCTGTCAGAGAGTCAAAGCAGAACATCAGAGACCCGCAGGACTTTTGTAACCATTGCAGATTCTAGAATGGAAATGGGATTCTGTCGGAATGGATTTCGTCACTGGATTGCCTACTTCTAGTAGGGGAAATGACTCTATTTGGGTCATAGTTGATAGACTGTCCAAGGTAGCCCATTTTATACCTGTCAAGACCACCTACCAGAGTTCGAAGCTAGCAGAGCTGTACATTGCTAGGATCGTAAGTTTGCATGGAACCCCTAAGACCATAGTGTCGGATCGAGGAACCCAATTTACCTCAAGATTTTGGTAGAAAGTCCAAGAAGGATTAGGAACCAAGCTGAACTTCAGCACAACTTATCACCCGCAAACCGATGGACAAACTGAAAGAGTCAACCAAATCTTAGAAGATATGTTGAGAGCTTGTGTGTTAGAATATGGATCAAAATGGGAAGATTGCCTTCCTTTCGTACAATTCTCATACAACAACAGTTATCAAGTCAGTTTGCAAATGGACCCATTTGAGTTCTTCTATGGAAGAAAGTGTCGTACTCCCGTTGAATTGGTCGCAAGTATGAGAGATTCCAATTTTCGGACCCGACATCCTACGAGAAGCCGAAGAGAAGGTTCACAAATTCCGTGAACACCTCAAGACCGCCCAGTCCAGACAGAAGAGTTATGCTGACAAGAGACGCCGAGACCTGACCTTCAATGTCGAAGATTTCGTGTATCTCAAAGTATCATCCTTGAAGGGAATGCAACGTTTTCAACTGAAAGGGAAGTTAGCCCCCAAATATATTGGACCCTTCAAGATTTTGAATCGCCGAGGATAAATATCATATCAACTAGAACTGCCAGAGGAGATGTCAGCCATACATAGTGTGGTCCATATCTCGTTACTTCGCAAATGCTTAGAAGTTCTGGAGAAGACCAAAGTGTTCAAGAACATCGATCACCGAGCCATAGATATCAACAAGGATCTGACGTATCGTGAAGTACCCATTTGTATTTTGGAAGAAGCCTTCAGAACCACCAGGACCCGGAGTATCAAGTTTCTCAAGATCCAGTGGAGCAACCATACCGAAGAAGAAGCTACTTGGGAGCGAGAGGATTACATTAGGACTGAGTTTCCAAATCTCTTTAGTTCCTAGTTTTTCTTATATCTCGGGACGAGATTTTGTTTAAGTAGGGAAGGTTTGTAACACCCCAAAAATACTAATCAAGATTATCAAGTTCTAATCACCCAAGTTTAGGGTTAACAAAAACTTTTATTACTAAATTGAATATGAATGCATGTGTGATTTGCATTAGTGTATGATTGAGTGAAATTGCCATGTTTGATTGCTACAAATGATAAGAAATGGTTTAAAGATGAATACTACATCATCTAGGTTAATTACAAACAAAATCCAAAGAAAAAGAAATCAAATATGAATCAAATAAGCAAATGGTCATTTTGACCAAAGTTCACCACTAGGCCACTTTGAGTGTTCCTAGTAAAGAATTTCTAACAGAAACATTTCCACTTCTTCTCACCCCTTGCTAGACCAAGTAAAAGTGAACCCAAGCCCACTTTACAAACTCACAGAAACTATTTTCAAAGCTATTTAAAGGACAGTCCAAAATTGAATCAAGTTCATATGGTAAGATCACCATTTTGCAAAAACCATCCAAATCAATTCCCATTGGCAAACCCAAGCAACCAGGACTACCAAGCATAAGATCAAAACACTCACCAAATTTCATTCAAAAATTTCACATTTAAATTCTTGCGGCCATTTAGTCGAACACCTGGCAGACACAGATCAATTACTGCCTAACTCCACTGTTTGGAGTAGTGATCACTCGACCACTTGCCCTCATTTCACTCCCCTGTCTCCCCCATCACCTAGCAATGAAGTGGACAACCTCCCCGCTTTGCCATTGCGCCAGTGCAGCGCCGCCTGGAGCTTGCCAGGCTAGCCGACCATGGACCGCTCGCTAGAGACCATGTCGCCCTCGTCCATGATGTCCCGCAGGCAGGACACCGTCCACCACCACCCCCTATCCAGCCCTTGACCGCAACCAGGCCATGGACCACCCCAGCATCACTGCGCCCACTTTCTCTGCGCCGTGCCGAGAGCACGCCAGAGTGCCGCAGCCGACCAGCTCGCACGCCCCGTGCCTCGCCCTCGCCTCGCGTGCACACCCTCGCCATAACATCAGCTAGCTCCCAGACATCCCTGTGCGCCGTCGCGTGACCCGTAGCCCCCGTGCGCCGTCTCGAACACCGCCAGTTCCACGCAGAGCACCGCACACGCCCGACCATCCTTGACCGCCCCGTGCCACGCCTTTAAGCCCGTGATGACCGCCAGGGAGCACCGTGTCGCCCCCTACCCTCAGCCACGCCGATAGCTCGTTGTACCGCAGTCACTAGACGAGCCAGCCCATGCCGCAATGCCCCCCTCGTCAGTGTATAAATAGAGGCCCTCTCGGCCTCATTTCTCCACACCACCTCACTCCCCACTCCTCACAACACCTCCCACACCCTTTCCCGGAGCAAGGTAAGCACCGCATCACCAGAATTTGACCGAAGTCCGCCGCTGCAGAGGAGAAGAGGAGCCGTCGATTGGAGCTGCCCAGGAGCCGATGCGACCACCGTTCGAACCGTCGTCATCTACAATGTCGTTCGCCCCCATCACCGACCCTTGCTGGAGCCCTGGTGAGCCTCACACGACCCCCACCGCCGTGTTAGGGTTCAGACCTCGCCGGAGTTGTTTGTCGTTGATGATGAACCTCAGTCGTTAGATTAGGTTCTAATCGTAGGGCCTAGATTGAAAGTTACCGTTTCGGTTTGATAGAGTCGCTGACTAGTGGGACCCCCTGTCAGCAGCCCGCTGCACCGTGCTGTGTAGATTGGGCCGGCCAAGTTAGTTTCCCGCACAGGCCTGTAAATTCAAATAATTCTTTTCCATTTTAGGTAAAACCACTTTCTGTCAGTAGATTCAAAAAATCAATTCAAAGAGATTTACTAAACCAAATTGCATGATTCCAATTTTGTTAGAAAGATATTTAAATTATCTATCCAATCCTGTTGAATTCAAATCATTTCGTGTTAGAGATCACCTATACCAAAAATAACAAGATAGAGACTTTTCCAACTTCAAACATTTTTCAAAAATCAACCATAAATCCTTTTGAGTTGATTCCAACTCTAAAAAATCACATTTGACAAGATCTATCGGAATATGTAAAAATATTTAGGTTTGCATGCAGTGACATTGGACTAGTACCAAAATAATGCTATTTAGGCATTTCTAGTCACTTTAATTGTATTAAATAGTAATTTTAAACTTTATAAAATATGACCAACACTTTAAATCACATTCCCAAGTATTAGAATATGTGGTGATGACTTGTGTCAACATGATCCCATATTTTAATCAGAGAATATTAAATCTTAAGTATTTTGAATGAGTAGAAATTACTTCTCTAAAATAAGATAAACAAGATTAAGTCTTTATTTAATGTGATGATTGTGATGATGCTAGATCATCAAGTGTGAGCCTTAGTGTGCTAAATAGAAATAGTTAAGTATTGTTTGGTGATTGTGTACCCTGTATTCATTTATAGACGATAGTAGCGACCCGGGATACGAGGAGGAGGAGTACTACCAAGAAGAAGAAGAGGAGAACTTCAATCATTGCACTACTCAAGGCAAGCTAACACTTTCAAGTATTATACCTATGCAAGCCTAGCACTACAATTTAACTATGCAAGTTAACACTTGTCCACTTGATAACTTAAGCAAAATGCATTACGCATGCTTGGTTATATAACTTTGATTATACCAATCCCAAGTTGTACTTGTAAGCTTTATTCTGTTATTTTACCAAAGTTCTTTACTTGTAATTCATGCTTTGTGAGTATTGGAAAAATAGGATAGATACCATAAAGAGTATAAAACTAGGCCTAACTAGTTATACTTAGATGTCATTTCAAGGCATGAGATTAGAGTTGGATAGTTACACTTGATTAGCACCCCTCATTAGTGAATACTCTCAACTTTAGTGGCTAGTGCTAAGCATAAAAGTTGATCACTTTAGATGGGAAAACTTGGTGAAAATGGTTATGAAAACCTTGGAATGATGATTCATTCTATTGAAATGTTTTGACATGTGTTGAGAAACACAAAAGGATTTGATGATGAAAATGTTGAGGCATGAGCCTTATACCTTTATAAAAATTGATGGTTGGGTTCGGATGCGATACCATTCCAATTTACCATACAACCACAATACCTGAATTGGGTAGGGCTTAACTGGAAGTTTATATGCCTTAGTATGGGTTCCCTCGCGGAAAGAGGTTGAGCTGATGCTACCTCGTGAGTGTGAATGTCCACCTATGCAGTGCCCAGGATGGCAGATGGCCATGGGTGGGAGGCCAAGCTCATAGGGGAGGTGCCTATACTAGAGTGTGTAATTGAAAGGTTATGATGGATTATATGCATACTAAATATGATGATTCATGGTTATCCCTGACGGATATATCAAATTTTTTGGTGAAAGTGTACCACCTCTGCAGAGTGTCAAACTATTCGAATAGCCGCGTCCGGGGTTATGGACAGTTGGAGTGGCCATACTGTTCCGTCGTCAGATGTTTTCAAAATGACTTACGAATTGAACTATGACTTTGACTTGACCATAATAGGGTTTGTGGATATGAAAACTAGGTTCCCACTTAAGTGATTTAGAACATTAACTTAGTTTTCTTTACTTCTAAACTCAATATGAGATAAACCTGAATTTTTGCAAATAAACCTAGAGCTTAAGATTCCTACTAGAACTACCTTACTTGTTAGTGATAGTTTGTAGTACTTAAAGAGTACTCATGGCTTTGTCCCTGGCTATGCCCGTGGTAAGACTATGAGGAGGACTACCAGGATGATGGACAGCAGGAGGTCTACGACAACTAGGATCATCTCCCATCGTCAGCATTTCCTGTGACCCTAAAGATGGAGCCCCTACTACGTTTCTTTTCCCCTGCTTGATTTGTATTAAGACTAGATCATGATATCCTTTACTGTGTAAGACCTTATTATGGTTCTTAATAGATGATGTACTGTGGTACCAATTCTGTTATGTCTCGCAAAAATGGTAATCTTGGGATTGCGAGGTATGGCATAACAGGCATCTGGGATTAAAAATCCGGGTGTTGACACTCCAAGAGGGAGTATTTATGCTCGATAGTAGGTTCATGCCTCTAGTAATCTGGGGAAGTGACAGAAATCTCTAAGGTTGTAGATGTGATGTTGCTACTAGGGAGAAAACAACAATCCTTTGTCCCTGGGGCAATTGTATTGTTTACTTTACACACTTTGTTTAATGCAATTATCTGTTGCTTGCAACTTTATACTGGAAAGGGTTCATATGATAACCTGAAGGTGGATTATTAGTTATAGATGCAGTTGGATTATGGTCTATGTATTATGTTGTAATTCCCAATCAAATCTCATAGGAGTCAAGATGTCTAGTATATGCATTGTTATGCTTTCTCAATCTGTCAATTGCCCCGCTGTAATTTGTTCACCCAACATGCTATTTATCTTTAGGAGAAACACCTCTAGTGAACTGTGGACCCTAGTCCATTCCTTTACCATTGATATACCATCTATTGTTTACCGTTTACTGTTTACTTTCTGCAAGCAATTACTATCTTCCACACTATACGTTTAATCCTTTGTTTTTAGAAAAACCAGTGAGATTGACAACCTCACTGTAAGTTGGGGCAAAGTTCTGTGGTTGTGTTGTGCAGGATTCCAAGTTGTTAGCAACACCTTGGAGTTGTTTCCTTACTCCTACTAGTTTGATAACCTTGGTTTCATAACTGAGGAAAACTTGTTGTTCTGCTCATCATACCTTCATATTGGGGTTCCCAACGAGCTCTACATATCTTGAGCCATCAAGCACTTTTCTGGCGCCGTTGCCGGGGAGTTAAGGACAGCTTCGATCTCTTCCTCCTCGTCAATCACTTTTCAGGGAGTAAGAAGATTCTTGTAAGGGGAGTCTCTCACAACCAATCTCTTTACTTTGTTTTTGTTTTGATTAGTTTATTTTTGCTTTGTTTGCTTGTTTCTTTTTATCAAAAACACACAAATAATTAGTTGTACCGGTTTGCTTCTTTTATCAAAAACACACAAAAAATTAGTTCTTTCTGTAGTTGTCACCTTGTTCTTAGCTCACCATGTTGATCCCTAAGTTCACCCTAAAAGACCTTTCAATAGGTAGTGGCTCTATAATTGGGAAAGATAATATTGAAGAATTGTTTAATCATGTTAGTAAGCATGAGGAGATTGAGGATAGATCCTTAGCAGAACTTGCTCCAAATTATGAAATTGTTGTAGCTTCTTTAATTTGCATGTTGGAGGCTAGGTTTGTTAACCTTAACCCCATGATGCAAGTAATGTTTCTTAAACTTAAAGATATTGAGGATACTGAAAAGAGAGATTTTATTCTAGAAACTTTGCTTAAAGAATTCAATGATGTTGCTAAGGAAGCTAGAAAAGGTCTTTGATCATTTTAATCTACTAGGCTCATGTGTGATGTTATTGGTACACTAGCAAAGTTGGACAAAACCAAACCCAAAAATGGAGAGGAAATTAAAATACCAATACCTTTTAAACTTGTAGGAATGCATGAAGCCTTAGAAAAGAATTTTGATTGGATTGTTCCTAAAAACCCGTTTGATGAAAATAGTAAACCCAAGAGTATTGAGAGAGAATCCTCTAGAACTTATTTGGATGAGATACCTTGCCTCATTGAAGATATTTCTAGTATCGATCTTAATGCTTCTTCATTGGAAAATACTTGAATCTTGCTCCTATGCCTAGCTAAAAGGCGTTAAAGAAAAGCACTATTGGGAGATAACCCAAATTATTTTTACTTTTAGTAAGTTTTTCTTTTGTTGAGTCTTGGAAGTTATTGCCTCATTAATAACCTCTTCTTATCCTTTTTGTGTGGTTTTTGTGCCAAAAATAACCTCTAATGAGAGAGAAGTAAGACTTGGGAAAGTTCCTGTCCCGAAACAGATTTTTGTGCTTTACTATAAAACATCGTGAAAAATCCTTTTATGTCGGATTGAGCTATAATTTTCTGTGCTTATGCCCCAGGCACTTTTCGAATTGAGCAACATAAGATCTTCAAAAAAATCGGTTTTTACCTGTTGTTCTATTTTGATAGATTTCTGCCATTATTTGCATTTGCCTCTTAATCTCTTTCTCTTTGAGTTCTCTTTGATCACTTGAGATTTTAGAAGGAATTGCTACAGTATCTTGTGTTTTAATGGAAGTTTTTCTTGTGTTGAAACTAAACCCAAAGACTTATTATCTTGAATACACTAATGTTGCTAATAAAGATTGTGTGAAGTTTTGTATGAAGGAAATTTTCAAGTGTAGGGAAGAATAATGTGATGAGATGAAGTATGGACAAAATCTCAAGCTTGGGGATGCCACCCGTGTCACCCTAAGAAATATTCAAGAAGTACAAGCGTCAAAGCTTGGGGATGCCCAAGGCATCCCCTTCTTCATCAATAAAAATCTCAGGTTTTCTTCCAAAACACTTTATTTTTATTGTTTCATGCATAATTGTGTTGTTCTTGGAGCGTCTTTGTTTTTGTTTTTAGTTTTATTTTGTTTGGTTTGCTTAAATAAATTGGTTGGACCCCCGCATTCATATATTATTTCAAATAAGTTGATTGGTGTTGGAAAAGAGTAGGAAGCTTCATGCTTATAAGTGGTACAAAAGGAGCTTGTTTTGACTGTGGCCTAGACTTTATCATGTCATGTTTGATGTTGCGTTGACCTTATGCTTGTCATGTCATGTTTGATGTTGCTTTGACCTTATGCTTAGTGATTATTTTTGTAGCATGACTTGTTCCAAACAATTGATATTTCTTAATGTGCCTTGAAATAATCATGTGTTGTCTTAGCATACAAAAGCATAATATTATGGTATTCTCCTTTGATGCTTTATTTGGGTTGACTTGGCACATGCTTACACCATGTTAAGACTATGAACCAGTCACCTTAGACTCTATGATCATTTAGTTTTTGACTTGTAATATCACTTTATGCTTTAATTGATAATGTTTTGTCGCTTTGCATGATTATGGCCATTATTGCTCTCTTAGTTGGTCGCTCCCAGTCTTTTGCTAGCCTCCACCTGTACCAAATATGAGTTCTACTCATGCTTCCAACCTCCAAGAAAACCAAGTTATTCCAAAGAGTCCACTATAAATTCCTATGCATGGTGTGTTACACCATTCCAAGTATATTCATGTTTTTATCTACCTTCCAAATTAAACTTGTTATGTGAAAATTAGTGATTAAAGCTCTCACAAACTTGATGGCACACTTTATTTTCTTGCAGTTAATAAAATTGAACCATTGTGTCCATCTATGTTGCTTATATGCTTGCACTTTATAAGTTGTGAATTAGCAGAACCATGATACCATGGGGAACGCTTTCAACATTGCACTTATTATTCAGTTGATATCATGTTCTTTTGTTTATGGATCCCGGCGGTGTGAAATAAAAGGGGAGCTTGTAATCTCATGAGTTTGTATGTGTATTAGAGAAATGCCTGGGCGGCTAGCCTAAGCCATGCCTAATCATGGTGGAAACTTGCAGCATTACCATAGTGAGCATTATGTGAAGCATCCTTAATAAAAACCTATGAAAATAGCAAATAAAAATATCGCTGAGATGCTCATTGTCTATTGCCTTGTCATTTTGATATGGGAAAGCTCCTGTGTCATGGGAAAGGGGTAACCCGTTGGCGGTTCTCCATGATACACATGTACTTACAATGACAAGAACTTACTTGTAACTAAAGTTGAGTAGCATGAGGTTCGGTACTCGTAAGCAAGGGGCATGCGATTTTCAACTTATAACTTGTCAATCATATCCTCATATTTGTGTTACTTTAACCTTAATCACCTCAAGATGCTTATGATAGGGGCAGTGAGAGCTGAAAGATAATAAGTACCATAATTTTTGGAAGCTCTTTATGAAACTTGAAATCCCTGCTTTCCTCTATGAAGGGCCTTTCTTTTTTACTTTTATGCTGAGTCTCCATCTTCTATCTTTATGCACCAATTGAGAGAGCATAGTGGTCATTCTTAGTTTAATGTGTATTGTCCCAAAACTTGTTGATTGATTCATAACTTTGATATTGCTTGTTCTTAAATTATTTGTATCTAGTCACCCTTATGAACTTTGAAGGTGTCCTATGCATTTACATTTTGCTATACCATGAGGGACAAGCTAAATACCACTCTTATTATGTTTTCTATATGTGAAACAAACAAACGTCTTTCAATGCATTGTTATTCATGATCTTTTGTTTGTACCTTTTCATGTTACAACATAGTTGCTATGTCTTACTGTTAGAACTCTATCTTTCATGCTTATGTTTAGAGTAATTTGATCCTAGCTATCAATGCTTTACAAATACCTTGATCAAGATTGTGATGGTGCATGTCACCTCAAAAATTATTCTTTTTATCACTTACCTACTCGAGGACGAGCAGGAGTTAAGCTTGAGGATGCTTGATACATCGTAAACGTATCTATAATTTTTGATGCTCCATGCTTGTTTTATATCAACTTTCTTATGTTTTGTTTACACTTTGAGGTATTTTTATACATTTATGGAACTAACCTATTAAAAAGATGCCATAGTGCCAGTTGCCTATTTTTTGCTGTTTTTGGTTTCAGAAAAGCTAGTAAGAAAATATTCTCAGAATTGGACGGGACAAAAGCCAAAGTCAATATTTTACCAGAAGGAACATGGAGTCTGAAGGGCAGCCGAAGTAGGGCCACGAGGCGGCCACACCATAGGGTGGCGCGCCTCCTGGGCGCACCAGCCCCTGGTGTGGGCCCCCTCGGGCGGCCATCGACCTTGCCCCTTCACCTATAAAAGTACGACAATGTAGAAACCCTAAGTACCCGATCAAAATTCCACGAAAGAGTCTGTAGCCGCCGCCATCTCCATCCCTAGATCAGGGGGATCTGAAGCTCTTCCCAGCACCCTGCCGGAGGGGAAAGATCATCCTAAAGGCCTTCTTCATCACCATGCCAGCCTCCGGAGTGATGCGTGAGTAGTTCACCCTTAGACTATGGGTCCATACAGTAGCTAGATGGTTGGTTCTCCTCCTTTGTGTTATCATGTTTAGATCTTGTGAGCTCCGTTCATGATCAAGCTCATCTATTTGTAATCCCATATATTGTGTTTGCGGGGATCCGATGGATATTGAGATACTATGTCAGATTGATTATTGATTCTATCATGTCTATGTTATTTGTGATCTTGCATGATCTCCGTTCCTAGTAGCTATCTTGGCCAAGTAGATGCGTGTGACTCCAAGAGGGAGTATTTATGCTCGGTAGTAGGTTCATGCCTCCAGTAATATGGGGAAGTGACAGAAATCTCTAAGGTTGTAGATGTGCTATTGCTACTAGGGAGAAAACAACAATCCTTTGCCCATGGGGCAATTGTATTGTTTACTTTACACACTTTGCTTAATGCAATTTTCTGTTGCTTGCAACTTAATACTGGAAGGGGTTCTAATGATAACCTGAAGGTGGATTATTAGTCATAGATGCAGTTGGATTATGGTCTATGTATTATGTTGTAATGCCCAATCAAATCTCGTAGGAGTCAAGATGTCTAGTATATGCATTGTTATGCTTTCTCAATCTGTCAATTGCCCCGCTGTAATTTGTTCACCCAACATGCTATTTATCTTTAGGAGAAACACCTCTAGTGAACTGTGGACCCCTGTCCATTCCTTTACCATTGATATACCATCTATTGTTTACCGTTTACTATTTAGTTTCTGCAAGCAATTACTATCTTCCACACTATACGGTTGATCCTTTGTTTTCAGCAAAACCAGTGAGATTGACAACCCCACTGTAAGTTGGGGCAAATTTTTGTGGTTGTGTTGTGCAGGATTCCAAGTTGTTAGCAACACCTTGGAGTTGTTTCCTTACTCCTACTGGTTCGATAACCTTGGTTTCATAACTGAGGGAAACTTGTTGATGTGCTCATCATACCTTCCTCTTGGGGTTCCCAACGAGCTATACATATCTTGAGCCATCACTAGGTGGTAGTGGTGCTTGTAAATTCCTGCTAATGAGCTATAGGTTCTAGTTGTGATAGTTAATGGTCTGGCCAATGATTCATAGTGTTCATCTGTGTAGTTTTTGGTTGTGCTAAAGGTTATGGTGTTGCTGGTAGTTTGGCCAGTAAGCCAATGTTTGATGCTATTTGATCCAAGACTAGCTGTAGTAGATTATTCTCTGGGATTGGAATTGTGGTGTTGATAGCTTGATACAAATAGAATTAACTAGTGATTTATACACAATTATCTATAGTTTCTAATCTATTTTGGAATGTATGTTCTAATGGATATAGTGGAATATATCTTGTATATGTAGTTATAAGGTATAACAGTTCATAAGCATGAACACCTAGATTAGTTGATTACTCCTTGATTCAATGGCATGGTCCTAGTGTTAGTATTATACATACTATATCTCTGGAATACTAATAAGAGCATGATCTAATCCAACATGCCTAATAGATTCTTGTGTTGCTTCTTAGCCTCTATACTTTTAAAATAGAGAGAACATATTGTATTCTTTATGCAAAGATTTATTTAATATGTAATACTGTATAGATGGTTGTTGTTTGGCTATGCTAACATGCTCTAGTGGCTCTTGATGATAAGTATTATGCTAAACAGTAATTTAACTTGATCATGGTAATGCTTTTGTTAATAGTAGCTGCGAGTTTAATTATTTGCTAAACCATGTTACATCAGTTGTAAATCACATACTAGACTGGTCTAGGATAACAATGCTACTAGTAGAGAATGATTTAATTTGTTCCATATGGTTCTAAGTGTTATTACTTGCTAGTTTAATCAGAGTGGAGCCTATTCAAATCGCTAGAATTTATGCTTGTTGTGTTGTTGACTAAAAGAATTCAGTAAGATTCATGTTTGACTCACTCTTGAATTTAAACATGGTAGAGAACAAGCACTACTATATGTGGATGAATTATTTACTTGATGGCTTCCTGTTTAAGTTGTATATGCCTGATTCTTGTGGCTTAGCTCTTTGACTTGTAAAATTGGTTGATAATGTGTACATGCAAGAATAAACTTGCAAGAATAGATGCTTAACTAGATCATAGATTAGCAACCCGCTGCTTGTAGAGTTGTTGTTGTATCTTCTTAGATTGTTCTTCAGGATCAAGAAACAATCTTCTAATGGTTAACTTGATCAGTAGCTGGTGCAATCCTACTCCTCCCTATTCCTAGCTTGATCTGTTTCATTTGATCCTGCTATTCTTCTGGTAAGCCTTCTCCTCCTCGCTGATGGATAGTTCCTAGATATCTAGTGGTTGATCTAGGCATGTTCTAATGGATCATTACTATAGCTGATGTTGTGGATGAGCAATTGGTGAGTTCCTAGGGTTCTTGCCATTCTAGCTACTGTCCTGAGGTTGTTAGAGTGAGTTATCTTCTAGGAACAAAATGGAGTGTGGCTGGATGATGCTTTGCTTTTACTACTCTACTTGCTCTCTAGTTATGCCAACACACCACATGCAGGTGATGAGGGTGTTGCTTGAAAGTGGGGCCTAGTATTGTGGTTGTCAACAAATGCCTCTTCTCTTCCTACTAGTGCAAGCCATAGCATGGACTTGTTCTTATCCTGGTATTTGCTTTCCTTTCTTTTATGGTGGTCAAGTGAGTCAATCATTGCTGGTTGTTGTGTTAGTGAATGGACACTAACATCTGGTTTGATTACTTTTGCAGGGATCAAATAAAGAAGAATGATCAAGAGTATGGAAGAATCATCTTAAGATTAGTGTAGGATTTTCATTTATTCAAATTTATTTTTTATTCATATACTTTTAATTTTCCTTTATCTCATTTGTTAATGGTACTAGCTGAATGCCCGTGCGTTGCTACGGTTCTTATTTTTCCCCGCAACATATCAATACAATGTGTTCCAAAATAACATGTATAGAAAAGATAGCTACAAGATATTCCAAAAAACCATAATATTTGATAACATGTTTAATTTGACATCATTCAGATATGAAATAAGCACTCAAGCTAATTGATTTTATTAACTATTTTCTACTCCTCGATGCTCTTACATATTGCCATAGAAAGGGCCGAATGCTCTGCTTCAATTTCATGATACCTAAGCAAGTGCACCAAAGAAAATTCTTTCTCAGTTCATAACATCTTGCACAAATAGTACTTATTATTAGCATATGTGTTTTATGTGGACAAAATTAAAATATACAAGATAGAATACCCACCGTGCATGTTGGATGAACCAACATAAAATTTTCAAAGTAAAGAAATAGAAGTTTCTAAATTTATTTTAGAACATTTGAAAAAAATGAATTTCCGTATTGTAGATTTGTAGTAGTGCTTTCTGGTTGCTGCAACTGGGCTCTGAATTTTCTGTCCCTCTGATAACTTGATAAAAAAATACAACCATATTTCTTTTGATCGAGCAATACAACTATGGTAGTATAACATTAATGACAAGAACTTTCTTTATTTTGGAAGACTTACAAACACTAACAGTTGAACATTGGTGTTGTATGGACATATAGTGGTTTTTTAGTTACAGTGATACTACGTCGCTCTGATATTTATTTTTTCTCTGTTTCTTGACCGTGGTTGACTGACTTATGTATAACTACTCTAATAATTGAGCAGAAACAATGACCAATTTAATTTCTCTCAAAAAATAATCAACCAATTTAATTAGCTTACAAAAATTTCAAAGTGCCACATATCTAAAGACCTACATACGTTGAATTATTCCGTCGCCTTACGATGGGACCAACACGAGCACCAAAGCCAGCACAACCACGGCAGGAGCCACCCGCGCCGGGCACCGAGATGGGGGCGTGGAATCCGCGGCCACGATCTCAACCGTCGCGCACGACTCTGCAGCCTCTACGCTGAAGTAGCAGAGGCTGGGACACATCCTTGTCGGTGAACACGACGAGCCTCTGGAAGTCGCACACCGATGCCACCTCCACCCGCGCCTCGTAGTAGATGTTGGATGTGTAGGAGGCGTTCCTGGCCGCGTCCAGCGCACCGCAGCTGCAGCCGTATCCGAGTGTCGTGCAGTCGACGCACGAGCACACGTAGCCGACGTTGTCCGGCGCCATCGTGTTGGTGCCGTTTGGGTTCAACACACTCCACCACCATGGTAGGTACTGCACGTCCTGGTCGGTGCCGACATGGCCAGACGCCCGTTGTGCTGCATGTCCAGCAGGAACTTGGGACGCCCGTCGAATATATGGCCTAGTGCCGCTCGAATTTTCCCGGTGTATCACTCTTGGCATTCTTGTCCATGAGCCCGAACAAGTACACCTGGATCGTGCGCACAGCTAGAGCAGTGTGCCCTGCCGTGCCGCTAATAGCAGCGTGCCCTGTCGTGCCGTGTTCACCGTGGTGTGCTTGTCGCCTTCCATCGGCTAAAAAAACAAAAAAAAGAGCAGCGTGCCCTGCCGTGCCGCTAACAGCTTGGGTAGATCGGCGTAAAACCGCTGCACGTATGGCACCGTGGTGTGCTTGTCGCCTTCCGTTTGCTAGTAGACCTCGCCGATCACGGCCGGCAGGTCTCCAAGCATGATTGTATCAAGCGCCGAGACAAGTGTGTTGAAGTTGGCGACGGACACGTTGATGTACGTGATGCCACTGTCGATGATAGGCTTTGGTGGGGCACCGTCGAAGAAGGTGTAGTCTATGGGGAAGTCACTCATTGGATGTAGAGCATGAGGAACATGTAATGTTAACACTGAGCAGCGCCCTACTTTGGTTAAGGAACTTAACCATGTCGGTCATAGAACTTTCCCACGAGGGGACAGGGTTGCTCGCTGGTGAGTCATACAAGTCGGCGTTCATAGGCACCATCGTCTTGATCGCCGACCCGTGCCTCGCGTCGTTGAGAGCGTGCTAAATGTTCTTTTGCGGAGGCACGGTGACGTTATCGTACGTGCCGTTGTACACCATGAGGGATGGCTCGTTGCCAGCCGCCACAAATTTGATTGATCTAGCTAACACACGGAGAAAAAAGAAAATCAATAATAGGAACAAACGGAGACGTCCATGTAACTGCAAGCTTGATGTCATGTATGGACGTACTTGATGGTGCCACCGCCGTTGAAGTCATCGTGTTTTGGTTGTCCAAGCATCAGTGGCATATGACGATACAGTGACGACTGCTTGCGGCACTCGAGGTTGGACCGATGACGATGCCGAAGAAGGTAGCGGCAAGTCCCTGGGTTGATGCTAGGGGGTGGGCACATAACCTGAAAACCGATTTTGCGAACCAAATTGATCCGGACCGAACCTGATAAGACGGAAACCGATTTTCTCAGTAGTGTTCTCGGTTAGTAGATCTAAAAAACTGAAATTATTTATGTGACTTCGGTCTTGGCTCTCGGTCCCTCGAACTGACCGAAGCACCTTGACTATTATCACTTTCACGGATGCCCCAAGAACTGACAGCCACCCCCTCCCAAATCTCCTACAGTAATTGAATCAATCGATGCCATGCGGATCTCCAAAATCCAATTTGCGTCCTTCCAAATTCGTGTGATTTTCGCACACCCCAGCTCCACAAGTCTCGCATGTCGCCTGGTCTTTCACCTTCCCACAACTTGTCGACTGATCTCTCACAGTTCCCGCGAGCCCAGCGATCATTCTACATCGTCCTCCAGCCCCGCTAGAGGCATATATCATCTCATCACCCTCGCTCCAATACGGCAATCTCTAGCCGTGTGCCGCGGCACAATCTGCCTCAATACAGTAGAACAATGGCTGCAACTTCAAAGAATTGGAAACAGCCAGAAAATTATTCGCCTAGCGCCGCTACAAGGCAGGAACATAACTCCCTGATATGTACGATCCTAGTTTTTTTCTTGATATATAACTATATTGTCGGCTGTCAAACTGGCAGCAGTGTAGTTTTTCTAGCCCAGTCACAAAACAAACCGGTAGAAAAATATTAAGAAATGATGGGAACAGATCCTTCTAAGCCCAGCTTAATGTGGAAAAAATACTACCATTAATTACCGTGATTTCTTTCCCGCGGACGTAAGGTGATTGCCGCTTGCTTTACATATTTGGGGTTGATTGATTACCACGATTGTAGTAAGGAAAGTGTTTGCTCAGGTCCACATGATTGGGTGATCTTGATTGCTCGATGTTTAGTGAGAACGATTTGATGGTCCAGATTGCTCCAATGTTTGATGTTTGAGGGCGACCTACGATCACCAACTTCCTTTGAATAGTAAAGATTATTCCATAAATGATGTAAGTTATTCAGTTGAGGATAACTATTTGTAATTTTTTACTCTTTTTGCTGTACCTCCCAAGTACTTGTATTATTAACATTCTGGAAGTGTCAATTCTGTTCTTCTAGAACAATAATTCCAATGTGTTTATTTATATTCCATATAATGTGGTGATCTATTATTATTTCATATACCAATTCAATTTCAATTCTCATTTGAATTATTATTATTTTTGTTCATATTTTAATTGAATTCAAACTGTTTCCTCCCAAACCATAGATGTGCCACAAAGGTCATGTCAAAATCTATCGCACTTGATCTAATGTTCCCATCAGTACAAGAGAGATATCAATCCCTCTACAGCTTGTTTAGTTTTGCTCGAAAATTCCCCGGATTTTCTTATGCATGAATGCAATGCACACACACCTGATCTCAGCTTATTTCTAAGCTCTAATGTTGGGATGTTATATCGAGCCTCTGGGAGGTGGCCTTTTCCTGTTTCTTGCAAGCCTTTGCGACAAGGTCATAGACCTGATCCACCGCTTTAGGTGATCTATCCTGCTCGAGTAAATTTTTGGCGACGACCATGTTGAGGGCAGGGATTGGCATTACTTGCTTCCCAGCCTTGTCTATGTAAGGGGTAGCTTTTGCCGGTTTAAACGGAGCCCACCCCAAGTTACATCGAACACCGGGATCACTAACAATGTGAGCCGGATCTTTCTTTGCCTTGTGCTACAGTAGCAGTTGATCAATTGCTGTGCCTTGGCCATATCCCTCTCCAGCTGGGTGCCCTGCTCTGCGACACACTTGGCCTCCACGAGGATCTCCTGGCACTTCTCGTCAAGATGTGTAACGTTCCGAATATGGGCAACCGTTAGCGGTTGAACGAGGAGCTCGCTATAGATCACCTTGTCGGCTGGAGTAACCAAGGGGTTGTCTGCCGCTGACGTGAATGGTGGAGGCAGTAGGTTTGTTTGGTTGGCAGCACTGGGCCCTATGGTAAGTTCTTGCGGCTGCTGCAAGAGGGTAGCAGGAGGGGGCATGGACTTTGCCGGACCCGGAGGATCGACAATGTTTTTTCCATTGGCCACCACAATTCCGTCATCGACCGCTGCTGGTGGAGCTCTTCTGGCTCCCTAGTTCTACTGATCTTCTGCCGTCACGATCCCTATGGTCACCAACACTTGGCGGGAGGTGACGGCTTTATCGAAGCAGTCCTCCTAATCAAAATCCTTCTCGATCTCCCTCATGGAAGCTGATGACTAAAAGTGCACATATCCATTGTAGCTAGTTTCGAAGTAAAGATATCGAACCCACAGAGACCTATTGGTAAAGGCCTTTATGCCCCTCGTTACTATCTACCAAAGAATACTTGTAAGTTGTCTTTGATCTTAAGTAAAGGGTATTTGAATGGTTTATGGTTGTTTGCAGAAAAGTAATTAAAACAAGTAAAAGAAAACAAGTAACAAGATTGTATGAAAGCGTGGTTGAACTCAATAGGGCTAAAACATTCTCGGAGATGTAGGATACACTGCTAGCATAGTACTATACTACTATTATTATATGTAATCAAGATAACATACTTCTTATGTCATGATATGTGTGGGGAGAGCCCCATAATAAGATGTTCACGACAAGACTCGTAGGAAGCCACTTTGTTGAGCCAAGTGTGAGGTCACCTCTAGATAACCACTGCAATGCCTGGGAGAAATCACCCATACAGGCCACCATAATTAAGGGTTTCCCCATGGATATCGTAATTAGCTTAGGGAGTCCCTCTTTATCCCCCTTTGACTGTGTGGGTTACGAGCCGACGCCAATCTGTCACGGGGCACTCCGGGTATGCTTCCACAACACGTCCAAAGGGTTTCTTCCTCCCTTTAGTCCCGAAGGCAAATGATACGTGGTCGACTTCACATATCATCTAAAGAGAGAAATCAAACACAAGTCATGGTTATATCATAGACAAGCAAGTCATATGGACACAAGAATAGATCATCTTTATTACAAGTTCATAGTGGTGCTAGGGTTTCTCCATCTCCCCAAGAACAAAGGAACTACTCACTCATGGAAGCAATCAACAACATCATCATAATCAAATGGATAGATTAAAGTACGGGTGTAGATTTAATGCAAACCACAATTGTATCTGGAATTACGAAGAGATCTAATAGATGAAAGATGGAGTAATGGTGGTGATGAAGATGCAGCGGTTGATGGTGAAGGGGATGATGCATTGTCCTCCGATGATCCGCGAAGCAGCTGGGATTTTACCCCAGCCAAGTTCCTCCTTTGGATCCCTCTCGGATGTGGTGTTTCGTGGTTTCTGGTGGATGTGAATGTCGGATCCGTATCTCATCTTCGCCAGGAGAAACTATCTGACGAGGCGGTCCTGATGGCGCCTGGTACGGGCGGACAATACCAGTGGTCGTTATTGGTACTAATGCCTCCTCCTTGTTTGCTATTCTTCTAGGTGCGAAGGTAAATTCATAAAATGACTTTTATCACTTAGAAATATCATATAATTATGCAATATGACAACTCTAATTGCTATGTTCATATATGACTCCATGATTTGAGATCCTGTTGAAAAAGAACGAAATAGCGCGCGTAGGCGTGGTGAAATACAAAAAAAACCTACTCTATTCATGCAAAAACAAGAGGTAAATATGCTTCAATTTTGGACGCATCAACTCCCCCAAGCTAGGTTCTTGCTCGTCCCCGAGCAAGATGGTGGATTATGGACAAGATCATCATGTTCATGAGACATGCGACGTTAAAATAAATGAGGAAAAATTGAAACAAGAATACAACATCAGATGTAAAGATACATCAGAGGTATTACCATACCCTTACACATACATAACTTAGAGGATTGCACACCCTTTTTCTAGTATTAATGAAATTATAAGAAGCTACTAGTGATTCAACATATCATATAATCACAGAGTTTAGAGATTTGTAGCTCTAAGTTTAATAGTGAAGATTCATGATCATTTTCTTTTTCTTCTTCCTCTCTTTTTATATGCTTGATTCTTTTGATAGCTGTTTTCTTTTTATTTTTCTATACTTGCGTGTCTATATTTTTCCTTGATCTCTTTTTCTCTTCTTCTTTTCAGCAAGCTATTTGATCACGCTCACTACTTCAATGGCTTTTGAAAACCCTTAATCATAATATGCTACCAGAATACTTCTTCTCATAACTTAATCAATACTTCTACAGGTGTGGAGGTCCCTAAAATTATGACAGCTGTACAAGTATCATAACACTCAACCTAGTTCAATCATCTAATATAGTAATCATGAATCAAACACAACTTTAATTATCATAAAGTCTCATAACTCAACGGATATAATTCTTCTCTTGAACAAATGGAACTCGAAGTTGATGCAACTAATGCAAATTCGGGAATTTAAGCCTAACCATGCATGCAGAAAAGTAAACATGCTAAAATGGTAAGATAGATTACAAGGTTCTCACAGATCCCCCAAGCTTGTAGTCAAGCCGGGTGGATCAAATAATTCCTTGTGATTACTTACTCCTTTTTGGTAGTAAAGAAGTCATCATCTTCATCTTCTTCATCTTCCTTGAGGTTGCAAGCTTGAGAAATACATGCAAATCGTGCAGACATATCTATGATGCTGACATGTAATTCCTTGATTACTTTATTTAGAGTCCTTCTATCATCTGCCATCTCCATAATGATCTGGGTAAGGAGTTCTACTCTATCGTCGATGTCATTGACCTTCTTTTCGAGGTCTTTGCCCATCATCCAGTAAGAGTCAACCCCTTCCCCCAATGGTCTCAACACAAGCCTTAGAAATATTTTCAAGGTTCTTGATCTTTTCTCGGATCTCATCTTGGTCTCCCCTTTTCTTGGAAGAGGTTTCCAGAGGTGATTTAAGAGAAGATCCATGAAGGTTATACCTGTAGGGGCTGAGCGGAGATTCTTCTTTGTTCCTTCCTTGTTCCATGTGCCTGAGCATCTCCAATTTCTACGGGACCATATCTTCCCAATTGGGGAGTAGAACTACACGCACGGGCTCGCGATTGGAGGAGGACAAAGTATCTCCTTTAGATCCCTCCTTCTTGACTCGTTCCTTGGCGGTGTGCTCCTTCTTGGCCCAGATCTGCTTGATATGAAAAGGCTATACGGACCTCAAGTAATCAAGTGAGATCTGAGGTTTCATTGTAAAAGGACACGAAGAAGTTCTAGATCTGAAATAGGACGGAAAAGAGCGAGAAAGAAGAAAAAAGTGCAAACTCGCAAATAAATTCGTGGTTTTCAAGGGGTCAGAGTCAGTCGCGAGCTGCGGTACAGGCGGGCTCCGCCCGTACCGCGCCCCCGTACGGACTACTTACCGACTTCACCTTTCATCTTTTTTTACACAAATGAATTTATCGCAAGGTGAACAATACCGATGGTGACCATCAGTACAGGCGCGTTAGCCCGTATGGTCCAGTCGTACCATAATGGCAAAAATCGGAGTTGGTTACCCAAATGGTTAATGACCAGTGGTACAGGCGTGTCCGATCGTACGGTCCACCTATACCAGGTCGAAAAACCATTCAATTTAACCATAAAAAACAGACAAGTTCAAAACAAAAGTTAGAACCATCCAAAAAGGTTTCCAAAGAAGCGGAAATTAAGTAATTTACACTTCGTTACCTAGCCTCCACTTGTTGTATTCTTCAGCTGGGATTACGGAGATCAATTCCATAGTGTTTACTTCGCCAACTCCATAATGCTTCAATCGCTGCCCATTAACAATCCAGGATGAAGAAGAGGGTGTAGTATTTTTCAGTCTCACCGCTCCTGATGGATATTCTTCTTCAACATCATATGGTCCTTCCCACCTAGATTTCATCTTTCCTGCAAAAATCTTAAGCCTAGAGTTGTAAAGCAAAACTTTATCTCCGTTTTTAAATCACTTGCCTTCTAACTTTCTGTCATGCCATATTTTAACTTTTTCTTTAAATATTCTTGCATTTTCATAAGCCTCATTCCTTAGTTCATCTAAAGCATGAATATCCAAGAGTTGTTTTTCACCTATAGTTTTAAAGTCGAAATTCATAGTTTTGATAGCCCACCGAGCCTTATGCTCGAGTTCTAGTGGAAGATGACAATTTTTACCGTAAACCATTTTATATGGTGTCATTCCCATGGGGTTCTTGAATGCCGTGCGATACGCCCACAATGCATTATTAAGCTTCAAAGCCCAGTCTTTTCTTAATCTGTTCACCGTTTTCTGAAGTATGACCTTGATTTCTGTGTTTGATAATTCCACTTGTCCACTAGTTTGAGGATGGTAAGGTGAAGCTACCCAATGGTCTACCCCATATTTTGAAGTATTTTGTCAAAAGTCCCTTTCATAAAATTAGTTCCACCATCAGTAATCAAAAATCGAGGTACTCCAAACCTGGGAAAGATGATGTCCTTGACCATCTTGATGGAAGTGGCTACATCTGCATGAGCTATAGGTATAGCTTCAACCCATTTAGTAACATAATCAACAATAACAAGAATATGAGTATAACCATTAGAGGGAACAAATGGTCCCATAAAATCCATTCCCCATAATCGAATGGCTCTATTACTAAGTTATATTTCATATTCATCTCTTGTCTTTTTCCTATATTACTCATACATTGACAACCATCACAATTTTTAACATATTCATGAGAATCTTTGACTAAAGTAGGCCAGTAGAAGCCTGACTATAAAACTTTGGCTACACTATGATTACCAACGTGGTGCCCACCGTAGGGACTATCGTGACAGGTTTTAAGGATGTCTTTAACCTCGTGCTCAGGCATGCATTTTCAGATTATCCCGTCTAGACCATGTCTATATAAGTAAGGATCATCCCAAAAGTAATGTTTTAAATCATTGAAGAATTTCTTTCTTTGATTGTAATCCATTCGTTTTGGCAGAAACTTGCGTACTAGGTAATTAGCATAGTCTACAAACCAGGGATCATGAGATTCCACGACTACAAGATATTCGCCCGATATAGATTCGTTAATAGGAGTAGGATCTTCCATGATTCCTTCCATTTGTGACAAATGGTCGGCCACAGGGTTATCCTTTCCCCTTCTATCCACTATTTGTAAATCATACTCGTGAAGTAACAAGACCCATTTGATTAGACGGGGTTTAGCATCCTTCTTAGCTAGAAGATGTCTTAGAGCTTGATGATGAGTATGAACTATTATTTTGAGTTGATGATATAATGTCTAAACTTATCACAAGCAAAAACAACGGCAAGGAATTCTTTCTTGGTTGTTTCATAGTGTTTTTGATCATCATTAAAGACTCGACTAGCATATTGAATAACATTAAGATTAGGGCCATCTCTTTGTCCTAAAACAGCCCCAATAGCATAATCACTAGCATCACACATAATTTCGAATGGCTTGTCCCAATTGGGTGCTTGAATAACCGGTGCAGAAATTAGATCTTTCTTTAACTATTCAAAAGAACCGTGACAATCTCTATCAAAAGCAAAAGGAATATCTTTATCTAGGAGATGAGTTAAAGGGGTGGCTATTTTAGCAAAATCTTTGATAAAGCGCATGTAAAAACCAGCATGCCCAAGGAAATTCTTTACTCCTTTTATATCTTGTGGAATTGGAAGTGTTTCTAAAGTAATTAAGTTCGAACTATCAATCTTAATATTCTTCTCAGAAACTTTATGCCCAAAAACTATACCTTCCCTTACCATGAAGCAGCAACACTCCCAGTTTAGAACCATCTAGGTTTGTTTACACCTCTGCAAGACTCTATTAAGATTATATAGACATTGTTCAAATGTAGATCCATAGACAACAAAGTTATCTAGAAGAACTTCCATGGAACTCTCCATAGAACTATCAAAGATTTTTAAAACGCACTCTTGAAAAGTAGCAGCTCTGTTACACAATCCAAAAGGCATTAATCGATAAGCATAGGTTCCATAGGGGCATGTAAAAGTAGTTTTTTCTTGATCTTCAGGTTGGATAGCTATTTGAGAATAACCGGAATATCTGTCAAGAAAACAAAAGTAAGAATTAGTGGACATCCTATCCATAATATTGTTAATGAGGGGAAGTTGCTTATGAATTTTCATGGTTTCTTTATTCAACTTTCTAAAGTCAACACACATTCTATATCCTGCTATTGTTCTAGCTGGAATTAGTTCAACCTTATCATTATTAATTATTATTATGCATCCTTCCTGAGGTATGCAATGAGTTGGACTCACCCATTTGCTATCTAAAATTGGGTAGATAATACCACTATCTAACATACAGATTACTTCCTTTCTCACTACCTCTTTCATTTTGGGATTTAACCTTTTTTGATTATCAACAAATGGTTTAGCACCCTCAACCATAGGAATCTTGTGAGTTACTATGGTAGGATCTATACCTTTTATGTCATTAAGAGTATATCCAGAAGTTTATCATTGTTTGAAAAGTACTTCTAACAACTTCGTGCTTTCATCTGGAGAGAGATTATCGTCAAAAATTACTGGACATTTACCTTCCTTGTCTAAGAATTCATACCTGAGTCCTGGAGAGAGAGGTTTTAGAACAATTGGGGGCGGATCCTCGTCCCCTTTCCTTTCAAGCTCTTCATATTCATCCCTGAGCCCTTGTTCAGCCTCTGGTGTGGTGTTGAGGATTTCATCCAAATCTTTTTTTGCAGAGTCGTTGGCAAGGGAATCATCACTTGTCAAACTTCTCTCCAATTCGGATTGGGGTGTGCAAAAGTAGATTGCTGCCAATTCTTCAATAGTATTCTCCTCCTTAATCTCGATTTTCTTCTCATAAGGTAGTCTCGTGAATTGGTTGTAGCTTATTTCTATAGTTTATTCACCAAGCTGTAAAGATAAAGCCTGCCTTTTTTGTCAATATGAATATTCATAGAATTGTGAAAACGATAACCAAAAATAACTAGGCAACTGGAGTTCAAAGGTATTTCGATAATATGAAAATCAACTGGATACACAAAAGCCCCAATAGAGATGCAAACAATGCAAAGTATTCCACGAGTAGGATGCAAAGTTCGATTAGAGAACATAAAAGTTGCTTCTTAGGGCTCAAGGTAGGATTCATCAAGGTGATCGCACAATTATTTATAAGTGGTATAAGGCATTATGTTTATAGAAGAACTTAAGTCACAGAACCCTACGTAAGTAATCCCTCCTAAAAAAAGGAAATTTTTGTTGACTTTTGTTCTTACCATCAAAATTTCCTCCTATCATTTCGGAGGATTCTTTGCTTACCATTATAACCTCTTCCTTGAACAATTCAGGTTCCAAAAGTTCTTTTACTATCCCAATGTTTTCTTTAATGGCTCCTAAATTTCTAGTTAATCTTCCTATTCTTTTATTCTCTTCATCCCTTCTATCCATTACCTTAGTAAGAATAGTTTCCTCTTCAGCTAACATTTTCGTTTGCATTTTTGAATATCTATCATTGCGGCTAGTTTTAGAGGGTTTTTCTTCCATAGGTGGTGTATAGCATTCCCAATCTTTTGGAATTTGTAGGTAGTCAGCATAGGATCTAACAATTTGAAAGATCATGCGATGGTCAAGATTAAAATTCCCAAGCAATTTTTCTACCTTTCCAGAAGCTAGAAACCTCTTTAAACAGTCATACTCCATGGGGTTCTATTTCTTAAACTCTGCCTCACAATAGGCTTTCTCTGTCCTATTCACCATATCTAACAAATTCCATGCCCTCTCAATACTGAATTCGGTGAACAACCCATTAGTAAGGGAATTGAGTTCATTTATATTATTATCATCCAAATCCGCGTAGAAGGTGTGTATCACTAGCCAAGGTGGGAAATTATGATAGGGACAGCCGATCAAGCAATCCTCGAAACCTTGTATATCCTTCATGCAAGTTTTCTTCAGATTTTCCCTTAAAATTTGTGATCATGCGTCTCATGCCGAGAGTTTTTGTCTTGGGAAAGAAATCAACTAAAAATAGAGAGGCTAGGCTCTCCCAGGAATTAGTAATCTTTGCGGAACTTCGAATATACCAAGAACGAGCCTCATCAATGAGGGTTTGAGCAAAGAGATCAAATTTAACCTCATCCTCAGTTTGTAAATTAAGATGGAAAGTCCCACAAATATCTTCGAAGAACCCTACATGCTCAGACGGATCCTCCGTACCATCTCGTGCAAAAAAATATGCATGCAAAAGATCTAAAAGCATGGGGTTAATATCATACCCTCTTGGGTTATTGGATTTTAAATATGCATCCATGGGCGGACCAGAATTCCTCACAGCCTCAAGCTGGATTATATGTTGGTACTTGCCCATAATGTATCACCTGAAACTAATAAATAACTTCATTAAAACAATGAGTAAAATGAGTAACTAAGAACAAAGACCAAAAGCGCTTAGCTCCCCGGCAACAGCGACATAAAATAGGTTGATGACTGCAAATGCACAGATTAATGGTAGCTAGTTTTGAAGTAAAGATATTGAACCCACAGAGAGCTATTGGTAAACGTCCAAAGGGTTTCTTGAAGGGGATCCGCAGCAGAAAACAAAAAAATCCTACGTTGAAACCCCCAAAACTGCATAGGATCTATCTATGTAGTAATGCAGTAACGGACGAGCATATAGAATACATACCCTTGTAGACCGTACGCGGTTAACGTTCCGAGGGGAACGTGGTTGATGTAGTCGTACTCGTAGCTGACCTCAAGGTCGTGAAGCTCCTCGCAGGTCACCCCTTGCTCCATCTTCATCGTGCAGCAGCTCCAGATCATGATATTTAAGCGCCCCAAGTGTTGCGCCTCGTGTCTTCGTACACATCTGGTATACGATGAGACCTCCGTCTCCCTGATTCCGCCGGGAGTGTGGAAGTTGATATCTGGCTAGGAATTCCTGTAGCGCAACGGCGTGCTGCAGGTGTGCCTCGTTCGCACAGTCCAGACTTGGGGCCATGGTCACAAGGTATAGAGAGAGGGAAGGAGGAAGTCAACCAAAGGACTTCTCCAAATATTGGTGTGTTTAATCCCACCCATGGGCACCCCTTTATATAGGCGGAGGGGGTGTGTCCTCCCCATTAGGTTAGCCATGTGGGACTATTAGTAAAGGAAAATCAGCAGGAATTTTGTCCTGGCCGAATGGGCCAAAATCTCCAGCCCAACACGCAGCAACTGCACACACAGCAGCAGTGAGCAGCAGCTAACCGCGTCGGCCGGGTGGGCCTTTGGCCGCGGCCTACCCCGCGCCCCTGAGCCAGCCCGCGGAGGCGGCAACCCGGCTAGGCCGGTCTGGCGCATGTCAGCCCACTGCCCGCAGCGCCCTAGCTCTCCACCCCGGGTGGGCCTGATGCCGGCCTGCCCGGGTGGGCTGGTGGGCAGCTACGGCCCGCGGCTGCATGGGCAGCCATGTCTGCCTGCTGCGTGCGCGCGGCGGTTAATATCCGCCGCCCACATTGGCCTGCAGCTATTTTTCCTTTTCCTTTTTCTATAGCTTTTCTCTTAGGCTTTTTCCCTCCGGGGATTTGGCCTAATATAAAAGTTGCTTTTATAAATCTTAATTTAAATATTATTTAGAACATATTAATTTATAATTAACATATACTAAATGTATATTCAAATTCCCATTCATCCGAAAACACGTTTCCGGTCTTTTCCTTTATTCCTTCTCCGAATAGCTTCAGATCTTTCCGCGGAACATTTCCGGCTTTCTCTTTCTCTACTATGATTTCGTCTTACGAATGATCGCTCTCATCGTACCCTTAAGTGTATCCTCTCAGGGCTCGAGAATGCTCTAGACATGATCTATATCAATGATCAACAGAGGGACCAGGGATATCCATGTGACCCCTATGTATTCCTGATGACAATGTCGTTTGAACCGGTAAATGTAGCATCCAATTTCCTTTTGTTTCTTGATATGACTTGTCCAAGATCTGATCATTGGTATCTCATACCTTGTTCAATCTCGTTAACAACAAGTTCTGTTTTCTTGTTACTGTGATACTACATCCCCGTGACCAAGTCACATGTTGCAACATTTATGGATGTAATCTCACTAAGCCGGATGTATGTATATTTACCCGTCATGTGGACGAACAAATCCCGCTCTTGACATATATTGCCTCTACAGTTCCTCCGAGTACCTGAACAAACCTTTATTGCCACAGTATTACCAAATGACGTTTGATGCTATCTAAGCACTCTCGGGAGACAGTGATTGATATAGCCTCACGGTCTAAGGAATTAGGAGTCTAGATTTAGTTGTTGCAACAATGAACTATATGACTTGATCGTGTTGCAATCCTTCGAGGAATGTCCATCACATCATTCTCCAATGATATGACCTCGTTGTCAATTGGCATAAATGCCCATGATCTTGAAACCCAGATCATCCTCATGACCAACGAACTAGTATGAATAGAGGCTACTAGGGACTTGGTTATTTCATACCACACTTGTATCAATGTTTCTACTTGGCACAGTTATAGCACAATATGAATCTATTATAAACTAATTGAGATATAACAATAAAAACCTATTTATTATTTGTCTCTAGGGCATATCTCCTTCATTTCTTTCTCCCTTTAGTCCCGAAGGCAAATGATATGTGGTCGACTTCACATATCATCTAAAGAGAGAAATCAAACACAATTCATGGTTATATCATAGACAAGCAAGTCATATGGACACACGAATAGATCATCTTTATTACAAGTTCATAGTGGTGCTAGGGTTTCTCCATCCCCCCAAGAACAAAGGAACTACTCACTCATGGAAGCAATCAACAACATCATCATAATCAAATGGTTATATTAAAGTATGGGTGTAGATCTAATGCAAACCATAATTGGATCTAGAATTACAAAGAGATCTAATAGATGAAAGATGAGTAATGGTGGTGATGAAGATGCAGCGGTTGATGGTGAAGGGGATGATGCATTGTCCTCCGATGATCCGCGAAGCAGCTGGGATTTTACCCCAGCCAAGTTCCTCCTTCAGATCCCTCTCAGATGTGGTGTTTCATCGTTTCTGGTGGCTGTGAATGTCAGGTCCGTCTCTCGTCTTTGCTAGGAGAAACTATTTGACGAGGCGGTCCCCGATGGCGCCTGGTACGGGCGGACGGTACAGGCGGCCTCCGCCCGTACCAATGGTTGTTATCGATACTGATGCCTCCTCCCTGTTTGCTATTCTTCTAGGTGCGAAGTTAAATTCATAAAATGACTTTTCTCACTTAGAAATATCATATAATTACGAAATATGACACCTCTAATTGATATGTTCATATATGACTCCATGATTTGAGATCCTATTGAAACAAGAATGAAATAGCGTGCGTAGGCACGGTGAAATACAAAAGTCCCTACTCTATTTATGCAAAAACAAGAGGTAAATATGCTTCAATTTTGGATGCATCGGCAACATCGTACTCCTCTGAGTTGGCCTCCAAACCGCCACCATCCATGCTGATGTCGGTGTAAAGTGCGTCAATCACTAAGTCGGAGTTGGCGTTGGTGTTTTCGATGGTGAAATTTGAAGTAGAGGCTGCGTTGCCGGTGGGTTTGGTTTTTCTAGCTACGGCGATGATGGCAGCCTCAGCTTCCTTGTTGGTGTCAGCAAAACTGTTAACAATAGCGATAATCTCATTGAGGGTAAGCAAGTCGACATCCTGTCGTCTCCTGAACGTATGCCGGAGAAGGGTTCCGGGCATGATCCCTTCGACAAAGTGGTACACAAGTTCATCGGTGCGGTCTCCCTCACCCTCATCCATCTAGCGAGGTACTCACGTGGGGATTCCTCTGACCTTTGAACACAACGAGCCAGATCAAAGATGGTGATGACGCTGACAAAGTGTGACCTCTGCTTCTCTAACACTTGGGCAAGCCAAGGAGATCCGCGGGGTTCTTCCACCACAATATCCTGCACACGGGAGGTTGATATGTTGCTAACGTATCAATAATTTTTGATGTTACATGCTTGTTTTATATCTACTTTTTTATGTTTTGTCCACACTTTGGAGTAATTTTATACACTTTCTTGGACTAACCTATTAACAAGATGCCACAGTGCTAGCTGCCTGTTTTCTGTTGTTTTTGGTTCAAGGAAAGTCAGAAAATGAATATTCTTGGAATTGGACGGGACAAATGCCCAAGTCAATATTTCACCAAGGGGACACGGAGCCAGAAGACGAGACGGAGAGGGGCCAGAGGCCGGCCACACCACATGGCCACGCGGCCAGGCCTGGCCTGCGCTAGGGGGTGGTGTGGCCGCCTAGGGCACCCCCTCGGCCTCCCCTTTCACCTATAAGATGCCTCCGATACAGAAACCCTAAGTACCCGATCAAAATTCCACGAAAGAGTTTGTAGCCGCCGTCATCTCCATCCCTAGATCGGGAGGGATCTGAAGCTCTTCCCGGCACCCTGCCGGAGGGGAGAATTCACCCTGGAGGCCTTCTTCATCACCATGCAATCCTCCAGTGTGACGCGTGAGTAGTTCATCCCTAGACTACGGGTCCATGTAGTAGCTAGATGGTTGGTTCTTCTCCTTTGTGCTACCATGTTTAGATCTTGTGAGCTCCATTCATGATCAAGATCATCTATTTGTAATCCTACATGTTGTGTTAGCGGAGATCCGATGGATATTGAGATGTTATTTCAGATTGATTATTGATTCTATCATGTCTTTGTTATTTGTGATCTTACATGCTCTCTATTGTTAGTAGATATCTTGGCCGAGTAGATGCTAGCAACTCCAAGAGGGAGTATT
Organism: Avena sativa; assembly: GCA_916181665.1. Lineage (NCBI taxonomy): Eukaryota > Viridiplantae > Streptophyta > Magnoliopsida > Poales > Poaceae > Avena > Avena sativa. The sequence continues at coordinate 530,925,352 of OV702292.1, read as the reverse complement.
TATGCTCTATAGTGGGTTCATGCCTCTAGGAATCTGGGGAAGTGACAGAAATCTCTGAGATACTAGATGTGTTGTTGCTACTAGGGAGAAAACAACAATCCTTTGTTCATAGAACAATCGTATTGTTTACTTTACACGCAATGCTTAATGCAATTATCTGTTGCTTGCAACTTAATACTGGAGGGGGTTCGGATGATAACCTGAAGGTGGATTATTAGTCATAGATGTAGTTGGATTACGGTCTATGTATAATGTTGTAATGCCCAATCAAATCTCACAGGAGTCAAGATGATTAGTATATGCATGTATGCTTTCTCGATGTTTGTCAATTGCCCCGCTGTAATTTGTTCACCCAGCATGTCATCTATCTTAAGGAGAATCACCACTAGTGAACTATGGACCCCGGTCCTTTCTTTTACCATCAATCTACAACTATTTACTGTTCTCTGTTTACTTTCTGCAAGCTATTACTATCTTCCACACAATACGTTTAATCCTTTGTTTTCAACAAAACCGGTGAGATTGAAAACCTCACTGTAAGTTGGGGGCAAAGTTCTGTGGTTGTGTTGTGCAGGATTCCAAGTTGGAAACAACACCTTGGAGGTGTTTCCTTGCTCCTACTGGTTCGATAACCTTGGTTTCATAACTGAGGGAAAACTTGATGTTGTGCTCATCATACCTTCCTCTTGGGGTTCCCCAACGAGCTCGATATATTTTGGGCCATCAAGCTATTTTTCTGGCGCCGTTGCCGTGGAGTCAAGGACATCTTCACAAGGGAGTCCCTCATAACCAATATCTTTACTTTGTTTTATTTGTTTTGCTTAGTTTATTTCTTCTTTGTTTGCTTGTTTCTTTATCAAAAACACAAAAAAAATTAGTTGTACTAGTTTGCTTTCTTTATTAAAAACACAAAAAATGACTACTCTTGAAAACACAAAGTTGTATGACTTCACTAGCACCAACAACAATGATTTCATGTGCACCCCTATTGCTCCACCTGTTCCTGAAGCTACTATCTTTGAAATTAAACCTGCTTTACTCAATCTTGTTATGAGAGAACAATTTTCTGGTATTGGTACTAAAGATGTTGTTGCTCATCTTAATAACTTTGTTGAACTTTGTGAGATGCAAAAACATAGGGATATAGATGGAGATATTATTAAGCTTAAATTGTTTCCTTTCTCTTTGAGAGGAAAAGCTAAAGAATGGTTGCAATCCCTAACTAGAAATAGTATTGATTCTTGGACTAAATGCAAAGATGCTTTCATTGGAAAATACTATCCTTCTGCTAAGATTATATCTATGAGAAGTGAAATAATGAAATTTAAACAATCTGATAATGAACATGTTGCTCAAGCTTTGGAAAGAATGAACTCTTTGGTAAAGAATTGTCCCACTCATGGACTGACTGCTTGGATGATTATCCAAACCTTTTATGCAGGACTGAATTATTCTTCAAGAAATCTACTAGATTCTGCTGTTGGAGGTACCTTTATGACCATTACTTTGGGTGCTGCAACGAAACTTCTTAATAATATGATGGTGAACTATTCTGAATGGCACACTGAGAGAGCTCCACAAGGTAAGAAGGTAAATTCTATTGAAGAGACCTCTTCCTTGAGTGATAAAATTGATGTCATTATGTCTATGCTTGTTAATGGGAAAGCTCATATTGATCCAAATCATGTTCCCTTGGCCTCTTTGGTTGCCCAAGAAGAGCAAGTTGATGTGAACTTTATAAGAAATAATAATTTTGGTAACAATGCTTATGGTAATAACAATTATAGGCCTTACCCTCCTAATAATACTTATGGTTATCATGGTAAACCTGGAATACCTAGTGAAGGAAGAATTTTAGAAGTCGAAAGAGCCACTAAAAACTTCATGCAAATGCAATATGAACAAAATAAATTATTTATTAAAACCATGGAAGAACAATCTACTATTCTGAAAAATATTAGTCATCAACTTGAGAGTTTAAATAGGGAAATTCCTAGTTTGCAATTAAAACTTTCTAATGCTGAAAGAAATATATCATCTTTGTCTGAAGCACAATCCTCTTTGATTAATAAAATGGATGCTAAACCTGAAACTATTGAGAATCCCTTTGCTGCTACTAATGCCATACAAGTTAGAATTGATGAAAATGTTAGACTATTAGCTGAATTGCATGCTAAGTGGGAAAGATAAGATGAAATTGCTAGAAATATTAGTATTTCTACTATCACTACCACTAATGTTGAAGCTAGTAAACCCAATGGAACCTTTTCTAATAAAAATGTTGAAATTCTTCAAAATATGGGAAACAATAGCTCTACTACTTTAGATGATAATTATGATTTTGATCTTGATGGTTGCAACATTTCTGAAGTTATTATGTTCCTACAAAAGCTTGCTAAAAGTCCTAATGCTAGTGCTATGAATATGGCCTTTACAAAACACATTACCGATGCTCTCATAAAAATTAAAGAAGAAAAGATGAAACATAAAGCTTCTATCCCTATGAAATTAGAAGATGATTGGGAACCCATCATTAATATGAAAGTGAATGATTTTGATCTCAAAGCTTTATGTGATCTTGATAGTAGTGTTTCTATTATGCCTAGAAAGATTTATGAAATGCTTGATTTACCACCATTGGAAGATTGCTATTTAAATGTACCACTTGATGATAATGCTAAAAAGAAACTCATGGGAGTGTTAATGATGTTCTTATTATGGTTAACAATGCCTATGTCCCCGTTGATTTCTATGTTTTGGATGTTGAATGCAATGCTTCTTGTCCTACTATTTTGGGAAGACCTTTTCTTAGAACTGTTGGTGCCATTATTGATATGAAAGAAGGCACCATTAAATATCAACTTCCACTCAAGAAAGGTATAGAACACTTACCTAAGAAGAGAGAGAAGATTCCTTTTGCCTCTCCTATGAAAATAAAATTTGCTCTTAATGCTTCTACATTTGAGAATACTTGATTCCTTTCTTGCTTCTTATGCCTAACTTAAAGGCGTTAAAGAAAAGTACTTATTGGGAGATAACCCAAAAGTTTTAGTTGAGTCTTGGAAGTTATTGCTTCATTAATAACCTCTCATTATCCTTTTTATTTGCTTTTTGTGCCAAGAGTAACCTCTAATGAGAGAGAAGTAATGCTTGGGAAAGTTGTTGTCCCGAAACAGATTTTTGTGCTTCGCTGTAAAAATTCATGTAAAATATATGTGCATTGGTTTGAGCTGTGATTTTTTGAACTTCTGCCCCAGGTTGTTATCCAACTTTATTTAGTTCAACACTTTTCGATTTGAGCAACAGAAGGTCTTCGAAAAAATTGGTGTTTACCTGCTGGTCTGTTTTGACAGATTTTTGCCATTATTTGCATTTGCTTCTTGTTGATTCCTTTTTGGGGAATTGAGCTTTTTGAGGGAAGTGATACAGTAGATTGTGTTTTAATGGAAGTTTTATTGGTGTTGGAACTGAACCCAAAGACTTATTATCTTGAGTACACTAATGTTGCTAATAAAGATTGTGTGAAGTTTTGTATGAAGGAAAAAATTCAGGTGTAAGGAAAGAGTGATGTGATGAGATGAAGAATGGACTAAAGCTCAATATTGGGGATGCCACCCCATGTCACCCAAGAAATATCCAAGAAGTACAAGCGTCAAAGCTTGGGGATGACCAAGGCATCCCCTTCTTCATCAATAAAAATCTCAGGTTTCTTCCAAACACTTCATTTTTATTGTTTCATGCACAGTTTTGTTGTTCTTGGAGCGTCTTTGTTTTTGTTTTTAGTTTTTGTTTGCTTAGTTTGCTTAAATAAAGTTCGTTTGACCCCGCATTCATACATTGGTTTTCAAATAAGTTGATTTGGATTGGAAAAGAGTAGGAAAGTTCATGCTTAAGTGGTAAAAAGGAGCTTGTTTTTGGCTATGACTTAGACTTTATCATGTCATTCTTGATATTGTTTTGGCTTTATGCTTAGTGATTTTTTCTATAGCATGACATGTTATAAACAATTGAGATTGCTTAATGTGCCTTGAAATAATCATGCTTGTTTTAGCATATTAAAGTATAGTATTGTGGTATTCTCCTTTGATGCTTTATTTGGGTTGACTTGGCGCATGCTCACACCATGTTATGACTATCCCAAGTCACCATAGCCTTTATGATCCTTTAGTTTTCGACTTTTAATATCACTTTATGCTTTAATTAATGATGTTTTGTCACTTTGCATGATTATGGCCATTATTTCTCTCTTAGTTGGTCGCTCCCAGTCTTTTGCTAGCCTCCATAACCAAGTATGAGTTCCACTCATGCATCCAACTCCAAATAAAACCAAGTTATCCCAAAGAGTCCACCATACCTACCTATTAGCATTTGCTATTCCAACCTTCCAAATTAAACTTGTTATGTGAAAATTAGTGATTAAAGCTCTCACGAACTTGATGGCACATTTTACTTTCTTGCACTTAATAAACTTGAACCATTGTGTCCATCTTTGTTGCGTATATGCTTGCGCTTTATAAGTTGAAGTTAGCAGAACCATGTATCACGGGGAACACTTTCAACATTGCACTTATTATTCCGTTGATATCATGATTCTTTTGCTTATGGATCCCGACGGTGTGAAATAAAAGGGGAACTTGTAAGATCATGGAGTTTGTATGTGTGTTAGAGAAACGCCTGGGCCGCTAGCCTAAGCCATGCCTAATCATGGTGGAAACTTGCATCATAAAAATAATGAGCACTCTATGAAGCATCCTCAATAAAAACCTATGCAAATAGCAAATAAAAAGATCGCTGAGATGCTCATTGTCTGCTTGCCTTGTCATTTTGATTATGGGATAACTCCTATATCATGTGCAAGGGGTACCCCGTTGGCAGTTCTCTATGATACATATGTACTTATAATGACAAGAGCTTACTTGTGACTGAAGTTGAGTAGCATGAGGTTCGGTACTCGTAAGTAAGGGGCATGAGATTTCAACTTATAACTTGTCAAGCATATCCTCTTAGTTGTGTCACTTTAACCTTAATCACCTAAAGATGCTTATGATAGGGGCAATGAGAGCTGAAAGCTAATAATTACCATAATTTTTGGAAGCTCTTTATGAGACTTGAATCACTGTTTCCTTCTATGGAGGACTTTCTTTTACTTTTATGTTGAGTCTCCATCTTCTATCTTTATGCACCTATTGAGAGAGCATAGTGGCCATTCTTAGTTCTATGTGCATTGTCCCAAGACTTGTTAATTGATGCATAACTTTGATATTGCTTGTTCTTAAACTATTTGTATCTAGTCACCCTTATGAACTTTGAAGGTGTCCTATGCATTTATGTTTTGCTACTCTATGAGGGACAAGCTGAATACCATTCTCACTATGTTTTATTTATGTGAAACAAACAAACGTCTTGGAAAGCATTGTTATTCATGAATCTTTTGTTTGTGCCTTTTCATGTTACAACATAGTTGCTATGTCTTATTGTTAGAACTATATCTTTCATGCTATGTTAAAGTACTATGATCCCAGTTATCAATGTTTTACAAATAGTTTGATCAATTTTATGATGGTGCATGTGATACATTGCAAATGTATCTATAATTTTTGATGTTCCATGCTTGGTTTTATCTACTTTCTTATGTTTTGTCCACACTTTGGAGTACTTTTCATATGATTTCTTGGACTAACCTATTAACAAGAGACACAGTGCCAGTTGCCTGTTTTCTGCTGTTTTTGGTTCCAGGAAAGTCAGAAAATGAATATTCTCGGAATTGGACGGGACAAAAGCCAAAGTTCCTATTTTCCCGGAAGACTCATGGAGCCAGAAGGAGAGTCGGAGAGGGGCCACAGGGCGGCCACACCACCCCCAGGCGTGGGTCCCCCTAGGCCGCGCCAGGGCATGGTGTGGGCCCCCTGGCCGGCCATCGACCTTGCCTCCTTCGCCTATAAAGTCCCCCCGAGGCAAAAACCCTAGATAGGCAATCAGAAATCCACGAAAAGTTCTGCAGCGTCGCTGCCACCGACGGCGAGATTCGGGGGACAGAAAGTCTCTGTTCCGGCACCCTGACGGGACAGGGAAGTGCCCCCGGAGCCATCTCCATCGATCTCCACCACCATCTCCATCACCATTGCTGATTCCCATGATGAGGAGGGAGTAGTTCTCTCTCAAGGCTAAGGGTTCTACCGGTTTGCTACTGATCTGTTACATGTTTGCTTGCTTCCTTCTTTATTTCAGTTTGCCTTTAGTCTTTTCCCACGTCAACCACACGCCATGAAGCTATCTTCTATCACCGTTACCACTTATAATTATCCATACCACTTGTATTTCACTATCTCTTCGCCGAACTAGTGCACCTATACACCTGACAAGTGTATTGGGTGTGTTGGGGACACAAGAGACTTCTTGTATCTTGATTGCAGGGTTGCTTGAGAGGGGATACCTTTGACCACTTCCTCCCTGAGTTCGATAAACCTTGGGTGATCCACTTAAGGGAAAACTTGCTGCTGTTCTACAAACCTCTGCACTTGGAGGCCCAACAACTGTCTACAAGAATAGAAGTGCGTAGACATCAAGCTATTTTCTGGCTCCGTTGCTAGGGAGGTAAGATAAAAGGTATTCACACCGGAGGATTAAAGAAGAAGAACCTCCCACGGCAAACGCCTATTTTCTAGCGCCGTTGCCGGGGAGGTAAGGTAAAAGGTACTCACATCCTCCGGTGTGAGTGCTCGAAGTTATTTCCTTTAGATTCTGCAATTTTGTCTTTTTGTTTCTTGTTTTCACTAGTTAGGCTTAATGGAAAACAACAAAAAAATTAGAGAGCTTTATAGTATTTATCTTGAGTTAGGACATGAAGTGTTTGAAGAGAAAATTAAAAAACCTATGGAACTTTATTTGCATGCTAATAGAAATGTTGTTAGTATGAATTCTTTGGACACCATTATTGGTAATGCTATGGAAAAGTCTAAGCTTGGGGAAGCTGGTTTTGATGAGTATGATATTTTTAGTCCCCCAAGCACGGAGGAGAAAATTTACTTTGATGATACTATGCCTCCAATATATGATGATTACAATGATGAGTATGATATTTTCAGTCCACCTACTATTGAGGAGAAAATTCAGTTATTTGATGATTATGGTGATGAGAATAATAATGATAGCTATTTTGTTGAATTTGCTCCCACTACAATTAATAAGAATGACTATGCTTATGTGGAGAGTAATAATTATTATATGCATGTGGCTCATGATAAGAATGTTTTATGTGATAGTTATATTGTTAATTTTATTCATGATACTACTGAAAGTTATTATGAGAGAGGGAAACATGGTTTTATGCATCTCAATAATATTAAGTTTCCCCTCTTTATGTTGAAAGCCTTGAAGTTGCACTTGTTTTGCTTTACTATGCTTGTTGCTTTGTGCTTTCTTGACTTGTTTCCTTACAAGATTCCTATGCATAGGAAGTGGGTTAGACTTAAATGTGCTTTGAATTTGCTTCTTGATGCTCTCTTTTACTTCAATTCATATTTCTTTTGTGAGCATCTTCTCAAACTAGCATGCCTAACTTAAAGGCGTTAAAGAAAGGTACTTATTGGGAGATAACCCAAAAGTTTTAGATGAGTCTTGAAAGTTATTACTTCAGTAATAACTGCTCCTTATCCTTTTTATTTGCTTTTTGTGCCAAGAGTAACCTCTAATGAGAGAGAAGTAATGATTGGGAAAGTTGATGTCCCGAAACAGATTTCTATGCTTCACCATAAACATTCGTATAAAATCTCTGAACGTCCTTTTGAGGCGTGAATCTTTGTGCTTCTGCCCTAGGTTGTTATCTAACTTTCGTTATTTCAACACTTTTTGATTTGAGCAACAGAAAGTCTTCGAAAAAATTCATCTTTACCTGCTGGTCTGTTTTGACAGATTTCTGCCATTTTCTGCATTTGCTTCTTGTTGGTTCCTTTTTGAGTTATTTTGGGGAATTGAGCTTTTTGAGGGAAGTGCTACAGTAGATTGTGTTTTAATGGAAGTTTTATTGGTGTTGAAACTGAACCTAAAGACTTATTATCTTGAGTGCACTAATGTTGCTAATTAAGATTGTGTGAAGTTTTGTATGAAGGAAAAATTTCAGGTGTATGGAAGGAATGAGTAATGAGATGAAGGATGGACTAAAGCTCAAGCTTGGGGATGCCACGCGTGTCACCCCAAGAAATATCCAAGAAGTACAAGCGTCAAAGCTTGGGGATGCCCAAGGCATCCCCTTCTTCATCAATAAAAATCCCAGGTTTCTTCCAAACGCTTCATTTTTATTGTTTCATGCACAGTTGTGTTATTCTTGGAGCGTCTTCTTTTTCGTTTTTGTTTTTGTTTTGGTTTTTTGTTTGCTTGGTTTGCTTAGTTTGCTGAATAAATTGGTTGTACCCCCTCTTTCATACATTGGTTTTCAAATAGTTTGGTTTGGATTGGAAAAGAGTAGGAAAGTTCATGCTTAAGTGTTAAAGAGAGCTTGTTTTTGACTGTGGCCTATGCTTTGTCATGCCATGCTTGATATTGTTTTGGCTTTATGCTTAGTATTCTTTGTTGTAGCATGACTTATTATAAACAATTGAGCTTTCTTAATGTGCCTTTGAAGAATCATGCGTTGTTTTAGCATATTAAAGCATAGTATTGTGGTATTCTCCTTTGATGCTTTATTTGGGTTGACTTGGCGCATGCTCACACCATGTTATGACTATCCAAAGTCACCATAGCCTTGATGATCCTTTAGTTTTCAACTTGTAGTATCACTTTATGTTTTGATCAACGATGTTTTGTCGCTCTGCATGATTATGCCCATTATTGCTCTCTTAGTTTGTCGCTCCCAGTCTTTTGCTAGCCTCCACAACCAAGTATGAGTTCCACTCATGCATCCAACTCCCTAAACCAAGTTATTCCAAAGATTCCACCATACCTACCTACTAGCTTATGCTATTCCAAGTATATTCATGTTTTTGTTTACCTTCCGAATTAAACTTGTCATGAGAAAACTAGTGATTAAAGCTCTCACGAACTTGATGGCACACTTTACTTTTCTTGCCCTTAATAAACTTGAACCATTGTGTCGTCTATGTTGTATATGCTTGCACTTATTTGTTGGGAATTAGCATAACCATGTTGTCATGGGGAACGCTTTCAACATTGCACTGGTACTTTGTACCTAGATGATATCATGCTCTTTTGTATATGGATGTCGTCGGTGTGAAATGAAAGGGGAGCTTGTAAGTCCATGGAGTTATGTATATGTGTTAGAGAAACGCCTGGGCCGCTGGTCTAATCCATGCTGACATGGTGGAAACCTGCAGCGTAACCATAATGAGCTGTCTATGAAGCATTCTTCTTATAAAAAAGAGTCCTATATTGAGAAAAAGAGAAAAAAAAGAAAAGAGATTATGAAAAGAGGAAAGAGAGAAAAAAGCACCATATTCCCATGGTAAAAAAGAAGATTGTTGAGATGCTCGTTGTCTGCTTGCCTTGTCATTTTGATATGGGGATTCTTCCGTATCATCGGGCAAGGGGTACCCCGTTGGCGGTTCTCTATGATACACATGTACTTACGATGACAAGAACTTACCGGTGACTAAACTTGAGTAGCATGAGGAGCGGCCCTCGTATTCAAGGGACATGAGATTTCCAACTTATACTTTGTCAAGCATATACTCCATAGTTTGTTCACTTTAACCTTAATCACTTCAAGATGCTTATGATAGGGGCAATGAGAGCTGAAAGCTATAAGTACCATAATTTTTGGAAGCTCTTTATGAGACTTGAATCCCTGCTTCCTTCTATGAAGGCCTTTCTTTTACTTTTATGTTGAGGCTCCACCTTCTACCTTTATGCACCTACTTTGAGAGCATAGTGGCCATTCTTAGTTCTATGTGCATTGTCCCAAGACTTGTTGATTGATGCATAGCTTTGATATTGCTTGTTTTAAACTATTTGTATCTAGTCACTCTTATAAACTTTGAAGGTGTCCTATGCATTTATGTTTGCTACTCTATGAGGGACAAGCTGAATGCCACTATGCTATGTTTTCTTTATGTGAAACAAACAAACGTCTTGCAAAGCATTGTTATTCATTAATCTTTTGTTTGTGCCTTTTCATGTTGCAACATAGTTTCTTTGCCTTATTGTTAGAACTTTGTCTTTCATGTTATGATTGAAGTACTATGATCCCAGCTATCAATGTTTTACAAATACTTTGATCAAGTCTTTGATGGTGCATGTCACCTCAAAAATTATTCTTTCTTTTTATCTATAATTGTTGATGTTCCATGCTTGGTTTTATGTACTTTCTTATGTTTTGTCCACACTTTGGAGTACTTTTCATATGATTTCTTGGACTAACCTATTAACAAGAGCCACAGTGCCAGTTGCCTGTTTTCTGCTGTTTTTGGTTCCAGGAAAGTCAGAAAATGAATATTCTCGGAATTGGACGGGACAAAAGCCAAAGTTCCTATTTTCCTGGAAGACTCACGGAGCCAGAAGGAGAGTCGGAGAGGGGCTACAGGGTGGCCACACCACCCCTAGGCGCGGGTCCCCCTAGGCGCGGGTCCCCCTAGGCCGTGCCAGGGCATGGTGTGGGCCCCCTGGCCGGCCATCGACCTTGCCTCCTTCGCCTATAAAGTCCCCCCGAGGCAAAAACCCTAGATAGTTAATCAGAAATCCACGAAAAGTTCCGCAGCACCGCCGCCACCGACGGGGAGATTCGGGGGACAGAAAGTCTCTGTTTTGGCACCCTGCCGGGACGGGGAAGTGCCCCAGAGCCATCTCCATCGATCTCTACCACCATTTCTATCACCATTGCTGATTCCCATGATGAGGAGGGAGTAGTTCTCTCTCGAGGCTAAGAGTTCTACCGGTAGCTATGTGTTCATCTCTCTCTATGCATGATCTTATTGAGATCATGAGCTTGTAATCTATAGATCTACCTTGCTACTCAAGTGCTTTAATAGATATCTGCTCTCCCCATGTGTGTGAAAGTGACAGCGTGCACACCATGGTGGCACTTAGGGTAGAGATTACAAATACTTGTTATGAGTTATATTTGGAGTTGGATGTCTTTATGAAATTGTGGTGTTTGTTGGAACCATCTAGTGCTCAAGGTGACAGTGTGGGGTTTTCTAGATGGGAAAGACTTACTTTGAGGTGTGTTGTTATAGCCCTACCATCGATTAGAGTGTTCAACCGGAGAGTAGTTAAGAGTAGTATCATGAAGATAATATATTTATATGAGAGTGTTCACTAGTGAAAGTATGATCCCTAGGCCTTGTTTCTAAGCATTGATACACCGTTTGCTACTTAGATCTGTTACATGTTTGCTTGCTTCCTTCTTTATTTCAGTTTGCCTTTAGTCTTTTCCCACGTTAACCACACGCCATCAAGCTATCTTCTATCACCGTTACCACTTATAATTATCCATACCACTTGTATTTCACTATCTCTTCGCCGAACTAGTGCACCTATACACCTGACAAGTGTATTGGGTGTGTTGGGGACACAAGAGACTTCTTGTATCTTGATTGCAGGGTTGCTTGAGAGGGGATACCTTTGACCACTTCCTCCCTGAGTTCGATAAACCTTGGGTGATCCACTTAATGGAAAACTTGCTGCTGTTCTACAAACCTCTGCACTTGGAGGCCCAACAACTATCTACAAGAATAGAAGTGTGTAGACATCAGCATGTCACCTCAAAAATTATTCTTTCTTTTTATCACTTACCTACTCGAGGACGAGCAGGAGTTAAGCTTGCGGATGTTGATACGTTGTTAACGTATCTATAATTTTTGATGTTCCATGCTTGTTTTATATCTACTTTCTTATGTTTTGTCTACACTTTGGAGTATTTTTATACATTTCTTGGACTAACCTATTAACAAGATGCCACAGTGCCAGCTGCCTGTTTTCTGCTGTTTTTGGTACCAGGAAAGTCAGAAAATGAATAATCTCGCAATTGGACGGGACAAAAGTCCAAGTCAATATTTCACCGAGGGGGACACGGAGCCAGAAGACGAGACGGAGAGGGGCCAGAGGCCGGCCACACCACCTGGCCGCACGGCCAGGCCTGGCCCGCGCCAGGGGGTGGTGTGGCCGCCTAGGGCACCCCCTCGGCCTCCCCTTTTGCCTATAAGATGCCCCCGATACAGAAACCCTAAGTACCCCAATAAAAATTCCACAAAAGAGTCTGTAGCCGCCGTCATCTCCATCCCTAGATCGGGAGGGGTCTGAAGCTCTTCCCAGCACCCTGCCGGAGGGGAGTATTCACCCTGGAGGCCTTCTTCATCACCATGCAAGCCTCTGGTGTGATGCGTGAGTAGTTCATCACTGGACTACGGGTCCATGTAGTAGCTAGATGGTTGGTTCTTCTCCTTTGTGCTACCATGTTTAGATCTTGTGAGCTCCGTTCATGCTCAAGATCATCTATTTGTAATCCTACATGTTGTGTTTGCGGGGATCTGATGGCCCAAAATATATCGAGCTCGTTGGGGAACCCCAAGAGGAAGGTATGATGAGCACAGCAGCAAGTTTTCCCTCAGTACGAAACCAAGGTTATCAATCCAGTAGGAGCAAGGAAACACCCCAAAGGTGCAGCTAGCTGAACGATGGCAGGGCGCACTACCGGTGCCAGCAGCAACGTGGAGACCTGCACAACACAACCACAGAACTCTGTCCCCAACTTGCGATGAGGTTGTCAATCTCACCGGTTTTGCTGAAAACAAAGTATTAAACATATCGAATGGAAGGAAGTAATAGTTTGTAGAAAGTAAACACAAAGCAACAGTTTATAGATTGTATGTAAAAGAAAGGACCGGGATCCATAGTTCACTAGAGGTGGCTCTCCTTAAGATAGATAACATGTTGGGTGAACAAATTATAGCGGGACAAACATCGAGAAAGCAATACATGCATATACTAATCATCTTGACTCCTTTGGAACTTGATTGGGCATTACAACATTATACATAGACCGCCATCCAATTGCATCTATGACTAATAATCCACCTTCAGGTTATCATCCGAACCCTCTCTAGTATTAAGTTGCAAGCAACAGATTATTGCTTTAAGAATTGCATGTAATGTAAACAATACGATTGTTCTATGAACAAAGGATTGTTGTTTTCTCCCTAGTAGCAACAGCACATCTAGTACCTTAGAGATTTCTGTCACTTCCCCAGATTACCAGAGGCATGAACCCACTATCGAGCATAAATACTAACTCTTGGATTTGCTAGCATCTACTTAGCCAAGATAGCTACTAACAACAGAAAGCATGCAAGATTACAAATAACAAAGACATGATAGAATCAATCTGAAATAGCATCTCAATATCCTTCAGATCCACGAAAACACAACATGCAGAATTACAAATAGATGATCTTGATCATGAACGGAGCTCACAATATCTAAACATGAAAGCACAAAGGAGGAGAACCAGCAATCTAGCTACTACATGGACCGGTATTCCAAAGATGAACTACTCACGCATCACACCGGAGGCTTGCATGATGATGAAGAAGGCCTCCAGGGTGAATTCCCCTCTCCGGCAGGGTGCCGGGAAGAGCTTCAGATCCCTCCCGATCTAGGGATGGAGATGACGGTGGCTACAGACTCTTTCGTGGATTTTTGATCGGGTACTTAAGGTTTTCGTCCTGAGGGCATATTATAGGCGGAAGGAGAGGCCGAGGGGGTGTTGGGGTCGGCCAGACCACCCCCTGGCGCGGGCCAAGCCTGGCCGCGCGGCCAGGTGGTGTGGCCGCCCCCAGCCCTTCTCCGTCTCGTATTCTGGCATCTGATGACTTCCAAAAAAATAGGCACTTTGGCTTTTTTCCCGTCCAATTCCAAGAATATTCATTTTCTGACTATCCTAGAACCAAAAATAGCAGAAAACAGGCAGCTGGCACTGTGGCTCTTGTTAATAGGTTAGTCCAAGAAATCATATGAAAAGTACTCCAAAGTGTGGACAAAACACAAGAAAGTGGATAAAACCAAGCATCGAACATCAAAAATTATAGATACATTTACAATGTATCAACATCCCCAAGCTTAACTCCTGCTCGTCCTCGAGTAGGTAAGTGATAAAAAGAAAGAATAATTTTTGAGGTGACATGCACCATCAAAGACTCGATCAAAGTATTTGTAAAACATTCAAAGCTAGGATCATAGTACTTCAATCATAACATGAAAGACAAAGTTCTAGCAATAAGACAAAGAAACTATGATGCAACATGAAAAGGCACAAACAAAAGATTCATGAATAACAATGGTTTGCAAGACGTTTGTTTGTTTCACATAAAGAAAACATGGCATAATAATATTCAACTTGTCCCTCATAGAGTAGCAAATATAAATGCATAGGACACCTTCAAAGTTCATAAGAGTGACTAGATACAAATAGTTTAAAACAAGCAATATCAAGGTATGCATCAATCAACTAGTCTTGGGACAATGCACATAGAACTAAGAATGGCCACTATGCTCTCAAAGCAGGTGCATAAAGATAGAAGGTGGAGACTCAATATAATGGTGGAAGAAAAGCCTTCATAAAAGGAAGTAGGGATTCAAGTCTCATAAAGAGCTTCCAAAAATTATGGTACTTATAGCTTTCATCTCTCATTGCCCCTATCATAAGCATCTTGAAGGTGATTAAGGTTAAAGTGACACAACTAAGAGGATATGCTTGACAAGTTATAAACCGAAATCTCATGCCCCTTACTTACGAAGACCGATCCTCATGCTACTCAACTTTAGTCACAAGTAAGCTCTTGTCATTGTAAGTACATATGTATCATAAAGAACCGCCAACGAGGTACCCCTTGCACATGATACAGGAGCTATCCCATAATCAAAATGACAAGGCAAGCAGACAATGAGCATCTCAGCGATCTTTTTATTTGCTATTTGCATAGGTTTTTATTGAGGATGCTTCATAGAGTTCTCATTATGGTGATGCTGCAAGTTTCCACCATGATTAGGCATGGCTTAGGCTAGCGGCCCAGGCGTTTCTCTAACACACATACAAACTCCATGATCTTACAAGGTCCACTTTTATTTCACACCGCCAGGATCCATAAGCAAAAGAACATGATATCAACGGGGTACAAAGTACAAGTGCAATGTTGAAAGCGTTCCCCATGATACATGGTTATGCTAATTTCAACTTATAAAGATCAAGCATATACGCAACAAAGAAGGACCCAATGGTTCAAGTTTATTAAGGGCAAGAAAAGTAAAGTGTGCCATCAAGTTCGTGAGAGCTTTAATCACTAGTTTTCTCATAACAAGTTTAATTTGGAAGGTAAACAAAAGCATGAATATACTTGGAATAGCATAAGCTAGTAGGTAGGTATGGTGGAATCTTTGTAATAACTTGGTTTAGGGAGTTGGATGCATGAGTGGAACTCATACTTGGTTGTGGAGGCTAGCAAAAGACTGGGAGCAACAAACTAAGAGAGCAATAATGGCCATAATCATGCAAAGCGACAAAACATCATTGATCAAAGCATAAAGTGATACTACAAGTTGAAAAATAAAGGATCATAAAGGCTATGGTGACTTGAGATATTCATAACATGGTGTGAGCATGCGCCAAGTCAACCCATATAAAGCATCAAAGGAGAATACCACTATATTATGCTTTAATATGCTAAAACAACGCATGAGTCATTCAAGGCACATTAAGCAATCTCAATTGTTTATAACAAGTCATGCTACAGCAAAGAATACTAAGCATAAAGCCAAAACAATATCAAGCATGGCATGACAAAGCATAGGCCACAGTCAAAAACAAGCTCTTTTTACCACATAGGTATGAACTTTCCTACTCTTTTCCAATCCAAACCAAACTATTTGCAAACCAATGTATGAAATAGGGGGTCCAACCAATTTATTCAGAAAACTAAGAAAATCAAGAAAACGAAAAACCAAAACAAAAACGAAAAAGAAGACGCTTGAAGAACAACACAACTGTGCTTGAAACAATAAAAATGAAGCGTTTGGAAGAAACCTGGGATTTTTATTGATGAAGAAGGGGGTGCCTTGGGCATCCCCAAGATTTTACGCTTGTACTTCTTGGATATTTCTTGGGGTGACAGGCGTCGCATCCCCAAGCTTGAGCTTTAGTCCATCCTTCATCTCATTAATCATTCCTTCCATACACCTGAAATTTTTCCTTCATACAAAACTTCACACAATCTTTATTAGCAACATTAGTACACTCAAGATAAATAAGTCTTAAGGTTCAGTTATAACACCAAATAAACTTCCATTAGAACACTAGCTACTGAAGCACTTCCCTCAAAAAGCTCAATTCCCCAAAAGAACTCAAAAAGGAACCAACAAGAAGCAAATGCAGAAAATGGCAGAAATCTGTCAAAACAGACCAGCAGGTAAAGACAAATTTTTTCGAAGACCTTCTGTTGATCAAATCAAAAAGTGTTGAACTAACGAAAGTTAGATAACAACCTGGGTCAGAATTTCAAAAATTCACGCCTCAAAAATACCTTCAGAGATTTTACACGAATTTTTACGGTGAAGCACAGAAATCTGTTTCGGGACAGCAACTTTCCCAATCATTACTTCTCTCTCATTAGAGGTTACTCTTGGCACAAAAAGCAAATAAAAAGGATAAGGAGCGGTTATTACTGAAGTAATAACTTCCAAGACTCATCTAAAACTTTTGGGTTATCTCCCAATAAGTACTTTTCTTTAACGCCTTTAAGTTAGGCATAAGAAGCAAGAAAGAGAATCAAGTGTTCTCAAATGAAGAAGCATTAAGATTAATAGCAGAAATATCTTCAACAAGGCAAGGTATATCATCCAAATAAGTTCTAGAGGATCCTCTCACAATGCTCTTAGGTTCACTATTTTCATCAAAAGGGTTTTCAGGAACAATCCAATCAAGATTCTTTTCTATGGCTTCATGTATTGCTACCAGTTTAAAGGGAATTGGTATCTTAGGTTCCTCCCCATTAGGTTCGGTTTTGTTCATCTTTTCTCGTGTACCAACAACATCTACACATGAGCCTAGCATATTGAAACGTTCAAAGACTTTTCTAGCTTCCTTGGCAACATCATAGAACTCCTTAAACAAAGTTTCTAGAATAAAATCCCTCTTTTCAGGGTCCTCAATTTCTTTAAGCTTAAGAAACATTACTTGCATTAAGGGGTTGAGGTTAACACACCTAGCTTCTAACATGTGAATTAAAGAAGCTGCAGCAATCTCATAGTTTGGAGCAAGTTCTGCAAGGGATCTATCCTCAGTATCCTCATGTTTACTAACATGATTAAAGAATTCTTCAATATTATCTTTCCCAATTATAAAACCACTACCAATTGAAAGGTCTTTCAGGGTGAATTTAGGGATCAACATGGTGAGCTAAGGAAGAGGTGACAACTAAAGGAGACTTAATTTTTTTGTGTTATTAAATAAGAAAGCAAACTAGTAAGACTAATTTTTGTGTGTTTTTAATAAAGAAACAAGCAAACAAAGCAAAACAAAAATAACAAAGTAAAGAGGTTGGTTATGAGGGACTCCCCATGTGAAGATGTCCTTGACTCCCCGGCAACGGCGCCAGAAAATATGCTTGATGGCCCAAAATATATCGAGCTCGTTGGGGAACCCCAAGAGGAAGGTATGATGAGCACAGCAGCAAGTTTTCCCTCAGTACGAAACCAAGGTTATCAATCTAGTAGGAGCAAGGAAACACCCCAAAGGTGTAGTTAGCTGAACGATGGCAGGGCGCACTACCGGTGCCAGCAGCAACGTGGAGACCTGCACAACACAACCACATAACTCTGTCCCCAACTTGCGATGAGGTTGTTAATCTCACCGATTTTGCTAAAAACAAAGGATTAAATGTATCGTATCGAATGGAAGGAAGTAATAGTTTGCAGAAAGTAAACACAAAGCAGTAAACAGTTTATAGATTGTATGTAAAAGAAAGGACCAGGATCCATAGTTCACTAGAGGTGGCTCTCCTTAAGATAGATAACATGCTGGGTGAACAAATTACAGCGGGGCAATTTACAAACATCGAGAAATCTATACATGCATATACTAATAATCTTGACTCCTTTGGAACTTGATTGGGCATTACAACATTATACATAGACCGCCATCCAACTGCATCTATGACTAATAATCCACCTTCAGGTTATCATCCGAACCCCCTCTAGTATTAAGTTGCAAGCAACAGATTATTGCTTTACAAATTGCGTGTAATGTAAACAATATGATTGTTCTATGAACAAAGGATTGTTGTTTTCTCCCTAGTAGCAACAGCACATCTAGTACCTTAGAGATTTCTGTCACTTCCCCAGATTACCAGAGGCATGAACCCACTATCGAGCATAAATACTAACTCTTGGAGTTGCTAGCATCTACTTGGCTAAGATAGCTACTAACAACGGAAAGCATGCAAGATCACAAATAACAAAGACATGATAGAATCAATCTGAAATAGCATCTCAATATCCATCGGATCCCCGCAAACACAACATGCAGAATTACAAATAGATGATCTTGATCATGAGCGGAGCTCACAAGATCTAAACATGAAAGCACAAAGGAGGAGAACCAGCCATCTAGCTACTACATGGACCCGTAGTCCAAAGATGAACTACTCACGCATCACACTGGAGGCTTGCATGATGATGAAGAAGGCCTCTAGGGTGAATTCCCCTCTCCGGCAGGGTGCCGGGAAGAGCTTCAGATCCCTCCCGATCTAGGGATGGAGATGACGGCGGCTACAGACTCTTTCGTGGATTTTTGATCGGGTACTTAGGGTTTTCGTCCTGAGGGCATCTTATAGGCGGAAGGAGAGGCCGAGGGGGTGCTGGGGTCGGCCAGACCACCCCCTGGCGCGGGCCAGGCCTGGCCGCGCGGCCAGGTGGTGTGGCTGGCCCCCAGCCCTTCTCCGTCTCGTATTCTGGCATCTGATGACTTCCAAAAAAATAGGCACTTTGGCTTTTGTCCTGTCCAATTCCGAGAATATTCATTTTCTGACTTTCCTGGAACCAAAAACAGCAGAAAACAGGCAGCTGGCACTGTGGCTCTTGTTAATAGGTTAGTCCAAGAAATCATATGAAAAGTACTCCAAAGTATGGAAAAACACAAGAAAGTGGATAAAACCAAGCATGGAACATCAAAAATTATAGATACATTTACAATGTATCAGGATCCGATGGATATTGAGATGCTATTTCAGATTGATTATTGATTCTATCATGTCTTTGTTATTTGTGATCTTGCATGCTCTCCGTTGTTAGTAGATATCTTGGCCGAGTATATGCTAGCAACTCCAAGAGGGAGTATTTATGCTCGATAGTGGGTTCATGCCTCTAGGAATCTGGGGAAGTGATAGAAATCTCTAAGGTACTAGATGTGTTGTTGCTACTAGAGAGAAAGTAGTAATCCTTTGTTCATAGAACAATCGTATTGTTTACTTTACACGCAATGCTTAATGCAATTATCTATTGCTTGCAACTTAATACTGGAGGGGGGTCGAATGATAACTTGAAGGTGGATTATTAGTCATAGATGCAGTTGGATTACGGTCTATGTATAATGTTGTAATGCCCAATCAAATCTCATAGGAGTCAAGATGATTAGTATATGCATGTATGCTTTCTCGATGTTTGTCAATTGCCCCGCTGTAATTTGTTCACCCAGCATGTCATATATCTTAAGGAGAATCACCACTAGTGAACTATGGACCCCGGTCCTTTCTTTTACCATCAATCTACAACTATTTACTGTTCTCTGTTTACTTTCTGCAAGCTATTACTATCTTCCACACAATACATTTAATCCTTTGTTTTCAGCAAAACCGGTGAGATTGACAACCTCACTGTAAGTTGGGGCAAAGTTCTGTGGTTGTGTTGTGCAGGATTCCAAGTTGGAAACAACACCTTGGAGGTGTTTCCTTGCTCCTACTGGTTCGATAACCTTGATTTCATAACCGAGGGAAAACTTGTTGTTGTGCTCATCATACCTTCCTCTTGGGGTTCCCCAACGAGCTCGATATATTTTGGGCCATCAGAGGTTTGGATGGGCCTTGATTTGTTCTGATCTAAGCCGGCAAACTTCAGAGAGAGATCCGAGCATGATCCTTCCGTGAACGTGTCATGCCCGAAGGTGGTCCGTGCAGGCCTTGACGCATCTCCGGCTTCCTAGGAGCTTGATCCCGATCCGGTTTCACCGATGAAGAGGTGGATGTCCCCGATTGGAACAATGGAGCAGCGGGTAGGGTCCGTCTTCCCGGGATCCAGAACTCGTCAGGAGGATGATCATAATGTTGCTGGAGAAGATAACGCGTCCAATGGCCATAGTGTCGCCGATTCTCGTGAAGATATTGGACCTCACCCGGTGTAGAGCTCGAAGCGCCTTTTGCCCCACGGTGGGCGCCAACTGTCGTGGTATTGCCGACGAGTACGCCATGGAGGGGGTCCTCATAGATCATGTTTAGAGAGGTGGGGGAAGGCAATGAGTTGACCTGTACGAGGTAACACAGCTTACCCAGGTTTGAGTCCCACAACGGTGACAGAACCCTACTCTTGCTATAAATCACCATAATGGCAATACGCCGAATTACAAAGATCGATTCGTTGTGCGAGGTGTTATGAATTGTTCTACGTTGTGCCCTAAAGGATCCCACAGACCCGGCTTATAAAGGCGCCAGAACCCTAGGTTACAGGGAAAGGACCTTGCCAGACAGGTTATAGAGTCCTACACTAATCCTATATAACTAAGAAGATCACCCCCACTATCCTATTTCTCTTGACATGCAGCTATGCCACATCATCACGTCTCCGCTAATTTGCCACATCATCATAAGCTTAACACATGCAGCTTGGCTTGGCTACGTCAGCACTTGGCATTTTACCTTTTGTTTAGCAACCAACCGTCACCTTTTATTGAAGCCGCAAGCCACGGATATACGAGAGGTCCGCCCAGACTCGCATGTGTTTTGCTCGTCTCTGCTTCCACCACTTCATCTCCTTGGTGAATAAACTTACAAGAAACTGACCCAAACACTTGAGAACTGAGAAGTCACATTCGTGGTTTTGCCTTTAAATAACCTGCTCAGTAGCGTTTCTCCACCAAACCACGGAAGCAAGTCGTCAATGGTACGGAGTAGCTCGTTGGCAATATCGGCGGCAAATGCGTCGGCCAGTTCTACACACAGTACACCAAGCTAGAAATATCACGACCGCTCTTACAGCCCCGGCCCGTATACATGTGCCAATTTGTTATTCGCCTTCGTAGTTGGTTCCTCTTTTCTTCTTCTCTAACCTATGTCCTTTCCTTTTTTTGTACTATCTTAGATTGATTTTCTATCTCACTTAGATTTCTCATGGTTGTCGATGAAGTTTCTTTTAGGTTACAGCTTAATGAGACAATTGCCTTAATCAGCTACTCCCTCCGTTTAGAAATATAAGATGTTTTAGCTTTATGAAAGGAGTGTATCTAGACTCTTTTAGTGTGTAGGTTCACTTCAAATCTCTATGAACCTATACACTAAAAGACGTCTAGTAAATCTAAAACGTCTTATATTTCTGAACGGAGGGACTACAAGGAAAAGAATAGGTTTTCATAATTGTATGTATCTACGGTAACTTTTTTTATACTACCACGCTTATTTCCGGCTCCATTTATGTAAACTACATACTAACAAAACATTCTGGTTACATGGTTTGATTTTTCATGTGGCATGACTACGCTGACAGGCCAAGATAATAAGGAGTTGATTTCATCCAGACGACGGGACTACTCAATAATTGCTTAGAATGTAACTATTTGCTTAAAGATTAGCCGGCCTGCGCAGTTTCAAGGATGTGCTGCTCGGTCACGCATCCGCCGTTCTTGAGTTACTCATTCTCTTCTCAATTGATAATATTGTGACCGTCTTATAGTATTGTAATAGCAGGACGACGTGGTTGACAAATATCAAAGATGTACGTTTTCTGACTCTAGGAAATTATTCTATTACAACAGAAGTTGTACATTTTAAGAAATTTACGGCGGGGCGCAAACTGCCAAAGAAGTCGTGCATTACAAAGAAATGATCAATAGAATAATCTTTTTTCTTAAAGTGCTACAGAGATGATCTATATAAAATTATCAAATTCGACTTTCTTAGCCAAACAGATAGTTCTTTTTTTTGTCTTTCACCATATGTACCACAAAGAAATATAAAATTTAATTAAACTATTTATACAAATGTTTTTCGCAGCAACGCGCGGGGTATCATCTAGTACTATCTAGTCCTTGTGTCTTGTACTCCAAGGCTCCGGGTTGGTCGGTAACTGCACCGTAGCTTTTCTTCTTCTGGCATGGGCCTCCCTTCTTCCGGCGTGGGCTCCCTTCTGGATCCATCTAACTGGCCCACCCAACAGTCCATAGGCCTTGCTACCAACTGTGAGCCATCCGGGTTAGCCGGATTAGAGACATTCTATGTAATACCATATTAGCATATCCCCAACAGTAATGATAAGTTTGTGAAACATTTTCCGTTGGAGATCTCGATGGCGATCAAGGCGCTACACCATGTTATGGCACCATATTTTTGAAGTATTTATTTACGCATCTTATTTTTCTTGTGTATTAGATATACGACGGTAGCATAATAGGATGATATCTCACATTATTCCAATTATAGTGTTCCCCTCGTGTGTGTGTGTCACCAAGAAAGTTCTCCATTATGAGGCACACTATGACGATAGGATGTCAGACATATTTGTGTTCGCATACGGTGGGTGTAAGCCATGTTGCAATGTAATACACACAAGTTAGAATTAGCGAGCCTAGCATGTACAGACATGGCCTAGAAACACAAGAGACCGAAAGGTCGAGCATGAGTCACATATGACGTGATTGACATTAGGAATGTCTACCTTTGAAACTGCATCGCCGGTCATGATGATCGGGGTGGTGCGGTGGATTAGGATCATGTGATCATCGAACGAATTGAGGGATGTTCGTTTGAGTGGGATTTATTTTTGTTTTTAGTTTAGCGTAAATTAAAACTTGAACCCGTATTATGAACATGTTCTAAATACTTTGCAAATCCATTGTAGATGTCTCGCCCACCCACCTTCAACCTTAGTTCATTCCTAGAGAAGGACAAGCTGAAAACCGATGGGTCCAACTTCACCGTATGGTACCACAACCTGAGGATCCTCCTAGTCCCCTACGAGTTGGCTTATGTCATCGAGGCTACACTCCTTGCTAAGCCTGTAGATACAGCCTTTGAGTATGACAAGAATTTATGGCAGTCCAAGGCGGACAATTTCTCCCTCATCTAGAGTGGAATGCTCTATGCCATGGAGCCGGAGCTTCAAAAGTGTTTTGAGAAGATGAACGCTTTCGAGATCATAGAAGAACTCAAGGTTGTATTTGCTTCACAGGCTCATGCGGAGAGGTATGATGCTTCCAAGCTCTTCTTTTGTGCCAAGATGGAAGAGCACAACAGTGTGAGCGAGCATGTGGTTAAGATATCTGGCTACGTTCAAAGCTTGAACACCCTGGATTGCAAGATCCCGGACGAGCTCGTGATTGATAGGGTTATGCACTCGCTTCCCCCTAGCTACAAGGGTTTTGTGATGAACTACAATATGTAGGGGATGAATAAGTCCCTATTTGAGTTGTTCTCCATGCTCAAAACTGCTGAGGTTGAGATCAAGAAGGATCACACGGTGCTAATGGTCAATAAGACCACCAACTTTAAGAAGCCGGGCCATAAGAGCAAGGGCAAGAAGCCTAAGAAGGATGGAAAATATGTTGCCAACACTATTAAGGCTACCAAGCCCGGTCCTAAGCCCGGCGACATGTGCTTCTACTGCAAGGGGGCCGAGTACTAGAAGCACAACTGCCCCAAGTACATTGAGTACAAGAAAGCGGGTAAGATAGCCGCCAAAGACAAAGGTATATTTGATATACATGTTATAGATGTATTCCTTACTAGTGCTAGGAGTAACACCTGGGTATTTGATACCGGTTCTGTTGCTCATATTTATAACTCTTAGCAGGAGCTGTAGAGTAAGAGGCACCTGGGGAAGGACGAGGTGACGATGCGCGTCGGCAACAGCTCGAAGGTCGATGTGGTGCCCGTCAGCACTCTACCTCTATGTCTACCATCAGGATTAATTTTAGTCTTGAATAATTGCTATTATGTACCCGCACTAAGTATGAATAATGTGAGTGGATCTTTCTTATTGCAAGATCATTATTTGTTTAAATCTGGAACAAGTGGTTGTTCTTTTTCAATGAATGATGTTTTCTATGTTCATGCGCCTATGTATAATGGTTTATTCTTACTGGATCTTGATAGTGTTACTCACATCCGTAATGTTGATGCTAAGAGTTGTAAACATGATGACGATAATGCCATGTATCAATGGCATTGCCATCTTGGTCACATTAGCATAAAGCGCATGAAGAAGCTCCATTCTAATGGGCTCTTGGAATCATTGGATTTTGAATCCCTTGATACATGCGAGCCTTGCCTCATGGGAAAGATGACTAGGACACCCTTCTCTGGCACGATGGGGCGGGCGACAGACCTATTGGGAATCATACATATATATGGGTGTGCTCCAATGAGTGTCTCAACATGTAATGGTTATCGTTATTTTGTTACCTTTACTAGCGATTTGAGTAGATATGGGTATATCTATTTGATGAAGCACAAATCGGAAACCGTTGAAAAGTTCAAGGAATTTCAGAAGAAAGTAGAGAATCAACTTAACGATAAAATCAAGCATCTTCGATCTGATCAGGGAGGCGAGTATTTGAGTTATGAGTTTGGCATGCACTTGAAGGATTGTGGTATCATACCACAGCTTAAGCCAGCCAGAACACCTCAGCGAAATGGTGTGTCAGAATGACGTAATCATACTTTATTGGATAGTGTATGGTCCATGATGTCTTTGATCGATTTGTCCGTATCATTTTAGGGATATGCGTTAGAAACTGTTGCTTTTATTTTAAACAGATCACCATTCAAATCCGTGGAAACAACACCATATGAGATGTGGCATGGCAACAAGACAAACTTATCATTATTGAAAGTTTGGAGATGTGAGGCTTACGTTAAGAAACTACAGCCTGACAAACTCGAACCCAAAGTGGAAAAGTGCATCTTTGTAGCCAAAGGAGACTATTGGGTATACCTTCTACAACAAGGCCGAGGGCAAAACGTTTTTCACAGACACCTTTCTTGAGAAAGAGTTTCTTGCTAGAGGAGTTAGTGGAAGGAAGATTGAGTTTGATGAGGTTATTAATCGTTCTCTCCAAATACCGAGTAGCACAATGGAAGCTATTCTGAAACCGCCATCCACAGTGGAGGAAGAATCAAATGATAATGATCATAGCAATCACATTGAAGCTCCTGCAGTTCATAAGTCTACAAGAATACGTACCTCTCCTTGTTGGTATAGTAGTCTTGTGATGACTGTCTTGTTGGTTGAACAAGATGAACCTGCAAACTATAAAGAGGCTATGGAAATTTCTAACTCTGAGAAATGGCTGGAAGCCATGAAATCCGAAATAGGATCCATGTATGAAAACCAAGTTTGGACCTTAGTGGATTTTCCAGAAGGCCGCAAGGCAGTGGAAAATAAATGGATTTTAAAGAAAAACACAGATGCTGATGGTAATGTGACCATCCACAAGGCTCGACTTGTTGCAACGGGTTTTCGAAAAATCCAAGGAGTTGACTGCGATAAGACCTTCTCTCTCGTAGCGATGCTGAAATCTGTCCGGATTTTACTAGCAATTGCTACATATTTCAATTGTGAGATATGTCAGATGGATGTCAAGACCGCATTCCTCAATGGACACATTGATGAAGAGTTATATATGATGCAACCAGAAGGTTTTGTTGATCCTAGGGATGCTAGAAAGGTATGCAAACTTTAGTGATCCATGTATGGACTGAAGCAAGCATCTTGGAGCTGGAACTGTTGTTTTGATCAAGTGATCAAGAGTTTTGGATTTGTCCAAAATAAACAAGAGTTCTGTGTTTACGAGAAAGTGTGTGGGAGCTCAGTGGCATTCCTAGTAGTATATGTGGATGACATATTACTGATTGGGCATGATGTGGAACTTCTAGAGAGCATAAAGGAATATCTGAGTAGTTAGTTTTCCATGAAAGACTTAGGTGGAGCGGCGTATATATTGGGCATCAAGATCTATAGAGATAGATCAAGACGCCTGATTGCATTAAGTCAGAGTACTTACCTTGAGAAGATTTTGAAGAGGTTCAAAATGGAAGAGACCAAAACAGGTTTTGTGCCTGTGATAAAAGGTGGAACATTGAGTTTGACTCAATTTCTAGCAACAAATGATGATAGAGAGAGGATGTCTAAAGTCCCCTATGCTTTAGCCATAGGCTCTATCATGTATGCTATGCTGAGCACTCGACCTGATGTGGTCTTGGCTCTTAGTTTGATGAGCTATCTCCAAAGAACTCCAAGAATGATCATTGGACATCTGTGAAATGTATCCTAAAGTATCTCAAGAGAACTAAGGATATGTTCCTAGTTTATGGAGGAAGTGACGAAGCTCTAAACGTAACTGGTTACGTGGATGCAAGATTAAACACGGATCCTGATGACTCAAAGTCTCAAACGTGATATGTGTTTATGGTGAATGGTGGTGCGGTAAGCTAGAAAAGCAGGAAGCAGCCAGTGGTGGCACAGTCTACAATGGAGTCAGAATACATCGTAGCTAGTGAAGCAGCGAATGAAGCTGTTTGGCTAAGGAATTTCGCCATCGAACTGGGAGTTGTTCCAAGTGCAAATGACCCCCAAACGATCTATTGTGACAACATGGGTGCCATTGCAAACGCGAAGGAACCAAGAACTCATTCTACAGCCAAACATATGAAGCTACGATTTCACGCCATCAGAAAAAATGTTGAAGAGGGTGAAATCAAGATCTACAAAGTGCACACGGGTGTGAATGTTGCAGATACATTGACCAAGGGTCTTCCAGAAGCAAAGCATGAACAACACCGGACTGCTAGTGGTGTTAGATCTTTGCCTAATGTAAACTAGACTAATTTGTACTCTAGTGCAAGTTGGAGACTGAAGGAGATATGTCCTAGAGGCAAATAATAAAGTGTTTTATTTGATGTAACTCTTGTATATTCATAATACGTTTTATACCGCGCTATAACTGTGTTAATACGAAACGTTAATACATGTGTTGTATGTAAATAAACTATGTCTCTAGTTACCTCTGGTGAACTAGCTCATTGGTCAAACGAATGATCTAGGGTTTCAAGATCATGGGCATTTATGCCAATTGACAATGATGTCATGTAATTGGATGAATGATGTGGTATACAAACACCCAAAGTTATATCATAATGAGATATAGTTACAAACGTTCATCACTGATGATAACAAAGAAACCTCGCAACCTAATCTTTTGACAGTGAGATAATACATAATAATCGTTACTGGAGGGAGCCTTGATGGTATCAAGTATCAAGCTGTGAAAGGATGATCAAAAGGGTACCACTCAGATTTTCCGAAGGGACGTGTAGAGGAGTATGTATCAAGACCATGATTTGCCAGTCCATGTAATGGATAGATACACGTGCCTAACTCGGTGACATTGCATTAACGAATCTTGCAAGCATGTGACTAGGTCATGGAATGCAACAACACATGAACGAGTAAACGAGTTCATCGGTAACAATATTGAACTAGGTATGAAGATACCGAAGATCAAATCTCGGATGAACTAGGTATCAAGTGGCAAAGGGAGTGGGACACGACGTTGAAGTTTCGAGCGATGAGATTCGTGAAACGCACGGGGGTCATTATGGGCATCTAGGTCCCATTGATGATCATTGATACGAGAGGGATCTCGGTCATATCCGGAGTGTTTCTGAACCGAAGGGTGACACTCTTAAGGGTGAGGACACATAGGGATTGATTCGGCACTACAGGAGAAATAAGAGAGAGAAACTAGAAAAGTTTCGTGTAGCACCTGATGTTGATAGGAGGGGTCCAGAAGGAGTTTCGGAGTGAAAGATATAATAATATATGTGTTTTATATTAATTAATTGAATTAATAATAAAAGATATATTTTTATTTTATTTTAAAAGGCAGCCCATGGCTTATGGGCCTCACCTTTGGGTGAGGCCCAAGAGGGCAAGGCACATGGGGAGGAGGGGCGAGCCGGCCAAGCCCTAGTGGGCTCCCCACCTGGGGGCCACCTTGGGGCCGACGACTCCCTTGGTGGCCGGCGGGTGTGGGACTTTAGTCCCACACCGGCTTGCCCCTTGGGTGCTGGCCCTTCCCTCCTACTATAAATAAAGGGGCACCCTCCCCTTGGAAGGCATCCCATTCTCTCTTCTCTCTCATTTTCTTTAGGGATTTTCCCGTAATATTGGAGAGAACTTTGTGAGACTTGAGTTGTCCATCTCCGCACTACCGGCGTGCGCTGTTTGATTCGCCATCTTTCTTCTTCCGCTGCTCGGCTGGATCGGAGCCCGGGAGACGTTGCCTACACTGGACTCGTGTGTAGAACTTCGGAGGCGCCACACTTGGGGCGCTCGGAGCTCGACGGTTGGAGTGAGGAGTTGTTCATTTTCATCAACATACGCCTACCTATATAAGGCATACCTCGGTCTTTAAGGGTATGAATACCGTTTTCCCTCTCCGTTAATTATGTCTATATAGAATAGATGTTGGTTATTGTGTTCGCGTAGTTAGAATTTTTTTTGTTTTCTGATGCGGAACCCTAGAATTTCCCCCCGATCCCCCGCCTCCTCCTGCTAACACGTGTTCCCTAAAAGTCCCCAAATCCCGCTTTTGCTACAAACATACCCTATTTTTCTAAAAAAAAGTCTCGCTTTTGCTACATGTAGCAAAAAAGGTTCGTTCGCGAGACAAGAAGTTAAAAAGACAGATTTTGCTAGAGGCCTCGCTGGAGTTTCACCGGAGACTATGTAGCAAAAACATATTTTAATTGTAGCAGAACCGACCTCGCCGGAGACTCGCCAGAAATCTTCGACGGGAGACCTCGCCGGAGACAATGTAGCAAAACATTTGCGCTATTGTAGCAAAACGAGATAACAATTGTAGCGAAATAGTAGTTGTACTAATGTAGCAACAACCGATATCGTCGGAGACTCACCGGTGACTTTTGCTGGTAGACCTCGCCAGACCGTGTAGCAAAAACTTGATGCTATTGTAGCAAAAACACAAAACAATTGTAGCAAAAAAATTATACTGTAGCAACCCCTGACTTCACCGGAGATCTCACGGGAAAAACCAAGACACCCTGTAGCACCGCCGCTGGCCACATGCAGCAAAACCCGACGCTGCTTGTAGCACAGTCGTCGGTCGCACGTAGCAGCGCTGCCAACCCCACGTAGCAACCCTCGACGCCATAGGTACCACGCGACGTTGGCTGTAGGTAGAAGCGTTCGTGGCCTTCGTTAGCAGCACATGTGGCCTTCGTGTAGCTAGGGCGACGGCGGCAACACCACCAGTGCGGTGCTCCGTGTCACCGTACGGCCCGTACGTAGCGGCGTCGTCGACCACGTGTAGCAAATCCAAACCATGGTGAGGGATTTTGCACCGCACCGGCAGCGCGGCCAGGGCCACGAGGATCCAGCGCGCGGGAAGCTGCAGCGAAGCACCAGCGGCGTGGCCAGGGTAGCGACGGCGCACGACAAGGGGCACGCCGAGCCAGCGGCGAGAAGTTGGGTGGCTGCGCTGCGCACTACGATGATGCGGCATAACGAGGTTGCCGGGAGGAAAGAGGTAGTCAGGAGAGGAGATAAGAGTAAGACTAGCAGTCCCTATACTCTGCAAACCCATATTTCGCGAGTACATGGCACTGCACTCCAGTTTTAGCGCGTGTGAAATCATCCGCGCAGATCAGAAACTCTAAACTCAACCCGTATTTTTAAAATTAAGAAACGCAGAAAGATTTCTCGATTAATCAGTGCATAATTTACATAATTAGCAAAATCTACCCATATTCTACCCGTCGTGCTTGGCCGCGCTATTCCCCTCCGCCTCCGGTAGCTCTACTACAGCCGACGACGCTTGGTCGCGTGCTCCGCCGCTTCACGGGCGTGGATGGCCGCCATGGCTACCGCGACCTCCTTGGCGTCGTGGAGCATCATCTCCGCCACCAACGCCTCGGACACGGCGATGGCCTCCGCATCCGCCGATTCGTCCCCGCGAACCACCACTCCGTGGCCTCCGGGGGCTGTCGCACCCACCCTCCCTCCCCCCGCCCGACGCGGGCGCTCATCTTGCGGTGCAGTTCGCGAAATCGCTCGCAAAGTTGGTACAAATGGGGTCGGCGGCGCAAGGGATGGGGGGAGGAAACGAGGGTTTTGATCCTTGTCCTCTACCGCAGCCGCTACTTAGACCGACCGAGGTGAATTTTACACGGGCCCCCGTGAAATTGCAAAACACGCTGGCATGTTTACGGTTAGATACGCGGACACGAGCCCAGACCCGTAAATTCGCCGGATGTTTAAGGATCCGCAGGGTTATATGTGAACTGCTAGTCTTGCTCTAAGATCGATGGGCCCACGTCACTGTGTCCACGGAGAGAATGTGCGACACGAGTGTCACGCGACCCCGAACCGGGATAAAAGTCACGGGATCCTGGGAGGACTATCGTTTTCCTTTCTTGTGTGGGCCGAAAAGGCAGCGCAGCGCCGCGGCTGAAGGTCCATCCGGAATGGACGTCACAGTGGCCTGGATGTCCACGGCCTCCCTGTGCCGCCGCCTCCTCGTCCGCATCACCCCTGTCTGCCGCCGCGCTCCCCGCCGGACCTTGTGCTCCGCCGTGAGGAGCACCGACGCGGTGGACAGAGAGTACGCCGACCTCAACCTTCGGCCCCTCTACCCCAATGTCTGCCCCCAATCCCTTCTCCCTCCCCGTCTCCCCCCTCCGTCTCTTATTCGAAATCGCTTACCAGCCTCACCGCCGCTGATTGGTGTATGCAGCGGGGCCATCACCTTCGCATCCGGCAGCACGTGAATCCACTCAGTGCCTTGTTTGTTGTAAGCCTTCCCCAAATCCATCGTCCCCACCTTCCTCCTGCCCCCTCCCTCCCTTCACTCCATGTTCTGCCCTACCTGTAGGCACCCACGGAGCCGCCTGAGTGGAATGAAGTGTTCGAGGATCCCCTTCTGCCCCTCATGGTGGACATCGGCTGCGGTGCGCGAATTTCTCTTCCATTGCATCTCCCATTGTGCTGATATATCTCCTCAGCCTCAGCTATTAGGTAGTAATGTTTACGTGCAGGGAGTGGCAGGTTCTTGGTTTGGTTAGCCAAGAACTCCAGCGTAAGGCAGAACTACCTTGGACTGGAAATCCGGCAAAAGGTTCCTCTGATTCTAACCTTAATGGAGGATGCGGTCTGGGAGCTTTGGTGTGATGATGATGCTTTGATTGTTTTTCTTGTGTAGTTGGTGGAGCGCACACAGTTCTGGGTAACAGAGCTGCGGCTTAGGAATGTGTAAGCTACTACCTTAGATCTTCTGCACGTATATATGCACAATTGAGGGTTTCATGTTATCACAAGGATTTTGACCCTGCTTGAAATTGTTTTGTCGGCACAGTTACTTTATGTTTGCAAATGCAACGGTATCTTTCGAGCAAATCGTGTCATCGTACCCTGGTCCATTATCACTTGTTTCAATACTGGTGAGCGTAGGGATGCCTATGTGGTGCAGTTCCTCATTTTATTTTATGTTTATGGAATTGACAATCGAGTTCCCCGTCATATTGTTTGTAGTGCCCTGATCCTCACTTTAAGAAGAAGCATCACAAGAGAAGAGTTCTACAGACACCACTAGTGGATTCAATCACACGGAACCTTTGTCTGGGTGGACGGGTATATCAATTTTCTTTGACTTTCATGTAAAGTATTCCCTGTTAAACATCATCTCCATAATTCGATCAGGATCCCTTTATATGCATCAGTTTTATCCGGTGACTGTTTAACTTAGGCTAGTCAAGATTTTATTAGTTCTACCTGTGCAAGGGATTTGCTTAGGTATTAAGGTATGATGGATGTTTTATTGACTGGACCGTTAAAATTGTCCTGATAAAAAGTATTAGTAAAGGTACATCGTAGGCTTGAGAAATCTATCATTTACAAAATAATCCTAATAATTAAATGCTGTTCTTGACTGCTGACTAAATAAAAGAGATGTTTGGCTTAGTTTCAGCATCATCACTATGAGATGCCAAGATGCACTATAAACTCAATTTGTACGTGTCCAGCTTTTCTTGCCTCCATGTTGTCTATGCTCCCTCTAATACTACCTCCATTCCATAATGTAAGCCTTTCTAGCAGTTCAAATTGAACTGCTAAAAAGGCTTACATTTTGGAAAGAAGGTACTCCCTCCGATCCATATTAATTGTCGCTGAATCGGATGTATCTAGTACTAAAACATGTAGATACATTCGGTTCAGTGACAATTTATTATGAACCGGAGGAGTAGTAGTTATTATTGCTCCACTGCTAGTAATAGTGTACATGTATGCATTCTATGCCGTAACTATTCAGACCATCTATTTTCTTTATTTTTGATGAAAACTAGTGTTCTCTGTCTATCATGGCAGGTCACATACTCTCCTGCAAGTTGACATCTCATATTATATTTCCTTGCTAGGTTCTTGTACAATCAGATGTGCTTGATGTAGCTGCAGACATGAGAGAAAGGTTTGATGGATACTCAGATGTGTTTGAACATGTTGATTCCATTGATAAAGATCTTCGGTGTGACACCGAAGGTTGGCTTCTGGACAACCCTATGGGAATACGTACGGAGAGGGAAATCCATGCTGAGTTAGAAGGAGCAACCATATATAGGAGGATGTACCAAAAGACGAGATATTTCTCTTCAGATTACTCCATTAGTTCAGTAGATGCAAGTGTTGTTAAGTTAGTTGAGGGGCCGATGGCTGATGGCTGATTGCTCTCTGCTTGATTCGTGTACCTCGCTCAGTGATCACCAACCTTCACCCTCCCTGGCATACTCAGTGAACTGGGCCTTGTTTTGCTTGTGTAGGGCGAGTGGCTGTTTAGAGTGTTTGATATTCTGAGATCATTGTTGTGGTTAAAGAAGAAAGATCATTTTCGTTTTGATACCAATGCTAGCGATACACGTGGTTTTTTTATATCTGCAATTGGCATTCCATGCTGAATAGTTCTCTATTTATCAAAAGCAAGCAAATTATGTCATGTCAATCAAGATTATTGCTGTTTGGTCAATGGTATTGGTAGAGTTTAACCAAACTTTGCTCTCGTTGAACAGAAAATGGCGATGGGCTATTTGAGCTTGCACTTTTCATGTTTGAGTTGTAGTAACATGCAACTCTAAATGTGTACTGAAGATTTTGTTGCTCATCCACTGCAAGCGGAAGTACCAAACTGTTTTACTGATATGACCATGTTGTTGCATCAGTTCCCGCAGTTGAATAGTAACTTCATATTGTTTCTTACTGAAGTTCGGTACTATGCTTGCATCCAGAGAGGGATACATGATAGAATGCCACATGACTGTTTTGCTTTATACATAAAACGATAAAATTATGCACACGATAATACTAGTCAGTTGATAAAGAGTAGGGTTGCAAAGCGGCACCTGATCACCTAATCCACCCCGCTTCGTAGTCAAAATTGTTTAGTCTAGTTCATTTTTTTAGCAAATTTAGTTTAGTTTGAATTAAATTTTGATTTCGCTGGCTTATGCGGGTTGCCGCTTGCTAGTAAGTTCGTCCTGTTTACTAGAAGCTTCATCTTTAATGCTAGAAAATTGCCTCATATAGTATCATCTTCAAGCTGGTAAAACACATACTCTACATAAATTTGGAAGTAAAACAGCACCAAATAATCAGTAGTACTATACATCATATCACCCTGGCACTAAACAAAATGTACACTCTGAATGCTCTTTGCGGTTACCACATTCTAAATCCTTTCCCTACTTTATGACAAAGACAGACTGGACGACCAGTTCAATCGAGCCATCTCAGAGCAGGTACAATAGATCCTACTCAGCAGGCTATAAGTAAATCCACGTCATCAAAATCCTAGTTGAAAGTGAGAGAAAGCAGGAGAGAGATTGAAGCGGGTGCTTCATCTACCGTCAGCGGCAGCACATGAAACAATGCCCTGCAGCCCGCATGCAGCTTAGTATTAGCGCTTGGACCGGCTGCATGCATTAAATTCAAATTCTGTTGAGTCTTGCATGCATCCGTATCAATGCAAGAGTCTAATATTTAAATATTCACTAAAGTTAAACTAATAGCCAGCCTATTATATAAGTAGTTGTTTACTGTGTCTCTTGATGACATGGTGAGGACATACAGCCGGCAGCTAGCTACACTATTGTTCTTGCTCTCACAGAACTCTGGTACTGTGCACTGATGGCCGCAAAATTAATACTGTACCAGTAGCTAGTAGTGCATTGCAGGATATACGGCGTGGCATTATGGTGTACCATTTACAGGTGTATGCAGAAAAGAATGGTACATGTGCGAGCAAGCAGCTCCAACCTTATTATACTCTGAAGTATCACCAGCAGATCTCTGTAGCTCCACCATGAATATTGATGGTGCAACCCCAAAAATATGGAACCGGAGAAAAATATGAAGTAAAGGTAGGAGCAAACTATAAAGATAGAACAAGAGGATATATGTGAGTACAGAGAGAGCAACACTCACTTGAAGCATAACTGTGAGATGAATAGTCCTGTCCGCATTTGGAAAGTCTTGTTCACCCTCATCCTATTTATATTAAAAGTGAAACTAATTATAAGCAATAAAAAAATGTTAACAGTAATGGAAAGTCATTAGCAGTAAAAAGGGTATTAGCTTAATACAAATCCAGATAAGAAAATACTTTCTATTTGTTATTTGGGATATATAGAGTGCATAACATTACGATGAGATCTCAACAACTTGTATTATGCAAACTAACATTATGCAAGAATCTTACAACACAATAGATCAACAACAAAACAAAGAGTTGTCTCACTCATCACTGGCAATACAATTCAATACTAGTTTAAACCAGTGTTAGAATGATTGGAAATTGAGAATCTTTTACTCAAATTTAAATCCAAATAATGGCAGTAGGGCTAACGAAGATAGCAATCATTTCGTGATGAAATATAAAATATGCAAGTCTGTATATTCATACTGACAAAAACAAGTTTCTCTTTTTCAAAATATAGGGCATATTTTGACTGTCCAACTTCATCCTTTGACTGATAATTAATCCAAAAATATGTGAACTATGATGACATGTATACCATTGGATTCATATTCGAAGGAGCCTCTGTAAATATTAATGGAACATTATAGGAAGAATTTATGATCAAAGGTTAAAATTGAAGAGTCAAAATGCACTTTAT
Source organism: Avena sativa (assembly GCA_916181665.1). Lineage (NCBI taxonomy): Eukaryota > Viridiplantae > Streptophyta > Magnoliopsida > Poales > Poaceae > Avena > Avena sativa. The sequence continues at coordinate 530,889,911 of OV702292.1, read as the reverse complement.
ATTTGATACAGAGAAAGTATATGCTAACCATCATAAAAGGAATAAAAAATCACTTGTCTGTTACGATCTCAAATCACAAGGTTTGTAATGTCTTCCGATATGATAAGCAAAATGTACCTTGTAATTGAGAATATGTGTCTTAAACCCCATGGATTGAGCAACAAGCTCCATGCTTGACAATATAACATTTGCCGGTTTGCGCGACAGAAATCTATTTTGAAGCTTGCCATTGTCTTGCAGATCAAACAGTTATTAGGTCTGAGAAATATTTATTAATTTATAAAATATCAAAATTCCCAAATATCAGAACCATGGCCATGTTGGTAATGATTACAACAGACCAGATTTCTCTACAGTAAGTGTTGTCCAAATATAGAAAAAAAATCTGAATAGTACAATACTATGAATTATTTCCGCCTGGGAAGTAACAATCATGTTATTGCGACTATCAAAACTTCAATAAGAAGGCATGACCATATTTGTCGAATGAGAGAATACTATTGATACTATCGACACACTTAAATTCCTTTATTTGGACTACTTTCTTGCTTATTTGTTGTTTTTATCTAGTAAAACATGCAAACACTACTAGGGTGCACAAGATACAAGTGTTAAGCTTCATACACTGGCCAACGCAACTAAACGTCCGAACTGATGGAAAGGGCTAGTGCCTAGTGCAATCCACTTATGCACTTCAACACCCCCTCTCATGTGTGACAGGGAGAAGTCAGCGCGTGCAACCGGAAGAGAGCGACATCGTGAGTTGACTCAAGAGGCCTATACATGACATAGAGGGGGCAACAACAATTTTAGTAAAAATTGCGAAAACCAGGACTTGAACTCGAGACCTTAGAGCATTTCCACTCATTCCCCCATACAACGTCCTCTTCGGCAGATCGCTTAGCCCCGTTCGCGACTGTTATTTTGGCCCGCATGGGGGTGCGCCAACACTAATTTTATTATGGGGAGGCGCCAACGCCCAGTCATTTACCTCATTTGCACACATATACTCAATTTCAATTAAAAGTTTTACATAAAATCAAGAAACAACTACGGCCCACGGCGGCGGTAGGTCCTTCTCTCGCCAGGAGAGCACGGCGTCCCGCGGTGGCGGGAGGTGCTGCTCTCGCCAGGAGTACGCGGTAGGGACGGCCCGTGGTGGCGGGAGGTGCTGCTCTCGCCAGGAGGACGTGGTAGGGACGACCCGTGGTGGTGGGAGGTGCTTCTCTCGCCAGGAGGACGTGGAGGCGGCGACCCACAGTGGCGGGAGGTGCTGCCTCGCCAGGAGGGCGCGGCAGCAGCAGTCCTCTGGCGACACCCCACAACTCAAATAGGGAATTGTAGACCGCCAGCTGTGTGTCGGCCTCCTCCTTAGCCTGATCGTGAAGGGCACGCATGGTGGCGTCGCCGCGGTTTCTACGCGCCGCAAGGACATAACATGAGTAGACGTCGTCGAGTTCTTGCAGCCGAATGTGCTCCGGTAGGAAAGCATGGCCAAAGACGTCCCACCCGTAAGGCTCGCCGTTGGTTCGGTAAGCTGGCCCTAGGGGTGGTGGCTGTCGCGGCTCCAATGACTCCTCGGATTCGGGGTCGAAGGAGGCGGCCCCGTCCAACTACTCGGTGTTGGCATTGTCGAAATCGTCGGAGGCGATCCAGTCCTCATCCTCGGAGTTGGTGTGGTTGGGGCCATTTGGGTCGGGTGGGTGAGTTGGAGGAAGACGGTGGCCAGGCATGGAGGCGGCTACATGTGGGCGTGCGATGCTCCTCCTGGTGAAAACAGCACCTCCGGCCGCCGTATATATAGCTGGAAAGGGTGTGGAAGGGAGCTGTGCAGGGCAGTGTGGATCTGTGGGTGGCAATGGCGGCCTCCCTAAATATAGCGGGAAAGGACGGGAAAGCTGGGCGGGAAGTATTGGAAAGGGCGGAAAAGAAAGGGCGTGCTGCTGCGTGGCCAGTCGACAGGGCACATCAGGTCTGAAAACGAAGCACCTATCTCACTGCCAAGGCTGGCCCATGACATTTTCAGCTCCATCCGACGTCCCCACTAGCCCCCCGGTGGGTTGAGTTTGGTCTGGGGGCGCTGAATAACAAAATGGGTCGTGCCGGGGCCAAAAAAGAATGTGAGGGGGGGGGGGGGGGGGGAGGGACTGGGCATGATTTCGAATGCCGACACCCGATAGCCCTTTAGGGGGGGGGGGGGGTTAGGGTCCCTGACTGGAGATGCTCTTAGACTCTGATACCAAAAGTGCAAACTGATGAAAAGGACTAGTGTAATCTACTTATACACTCCAACAACGAGCATGTTTGAATATCACTGCATATTGTTCTATTAAGAAACTGTTAGTTTTGTCCTGTTCTACCCATTATGTTGTAGAGTATTGATGGGATATTACGAGATCTCGTGATAGCAAGTGATACAGAATTGAGCCACATAGCATACCAACTTGTAAGAAAATATATCATCATCTTTTTTGCTATTCCTTATTCATGTAAAGTTGGAGAATTTCTTATTTATTTCAGTGATTTCATGAGTGGGAACACGAAATAGTGGTTCTGTCACACCTAACCAAAACTGATTTTTTGTATACTTGAATACCAATGAAAGGCTCCGAAGTTCTGTTCCGACAAATGTTTCAGGGAAAAAACTTGAGAGAAGACACTGATATCTTTCTTTTTTAATATTAGAACAAATCAACCAGGAGCAAGGTAACAGCACACATGGGACGAGCCAATGGAGGGGAACCAACCAGGAACAGGCCCTTGATATGATTTCATGGACGATGGAGTAAAATAATCAGTACAGCAACACGGGGAAAATCCTACTGTAGATAGCTCTACCCTGTGAGGAGATATGCAACTTGCATTTCCATGAGACCATAGGGTGATACTAGATGGCGTGCCGACCTCTGGTCTTGGCGTTTAAATTCTTTGCCAAGGTTGTTTGTTTAATTTTTATTTTTTTGCCGTGACCTCGGCTTGGAAATAATACACAAGTGTAAGCATACACCACACCAACTACCACAACAGCGAACGCATCCCACAAATCAAAGCACCGGCTAGAGCTAATAGGTAATGCAACTCGCGAATCAACATAGTAAAAGAAAAATTCAGAGCAAAGAAAAGAGGAAACAAACCAGAGCGAGAAACAGACAACCCGGAAAACGCAAGCGGTCGCACCTAGAACATAGTAAAGACGGTCTCGATGGTCAAAGAAGCAGCGTACCAACCCAGCAGCCTGTGTCTCTCTTCCATGTAAAGCACATATGGATACAAGCGACCCGCCGCAATGCCACTGATGCAGAAGCTACTCAGGCAGACTCCTCCGCAAGAAGAACAATAAGACGCTGTCAGGTAAGCCGAACCTAACTCCGACAGGCGAAGCAACCACATGATGTCATTTTCGTGAGCAGCGAAACATGGGCCAAGTGGTCCCTGTCCAGCGGGACACGACCGAGCAATCACTGAATCCCAATTCCATGAGTAGTAGCAAACCGGTAATACACCCACATATGACCCCATACAGCTAGAAAACTGTACTATATGTGGTAGGAAAATACAATATGTTTTCATTTAGAATTATAATTCAAACAAAGAATTAATTGACCGAGTGGTATTTAGCAAGTAAATATATCATGAAAGTAGAAGTTTAGCCAAAAAATATCTGAACAATACAAATCTTAATCCAGTATAGAGTCGATATGCCCGTCTTTAACAATTTAAAAAAATTGATGGCGGGATTTTTTAACCGGAAAAAATTAGCGGGGTCCAAATATTCACTTCTTATGAGGCTACGAAAATCGGATATGGGCAGATTTCAGACCATTTACGCCTACAAAATCATACTCCCTCCGTTCCGTAATATAAGGTGTATAGTTTTCTTGCACGAATATTAGCGCACAGGCTAGGAGGGCAAATTTCGTTGCTTTCGGATGTGAATACCCCAGGTAATTGACATGATATAGAGGGAACATACGAAATCTGGGTATCCTCTCTCTCCTGATCGGATTAATTGCCTCCTAAATAAGAGGAAGAAATCCTAGAATTCTCTATACACCTTATATTATGGATTTTTTCAAAAAAAACTATACACCTTATATTAAGAAACGGGGAGAGTATATTGTAAAGGTAATTGATCAATCGGACAGGAGTTTAATTGGTGCATGTCCGAAAGTGAGAGAAATAATCTAATTCAATTTTAAATCTAAAAACACCAGGTCCCATGCAAGCAACATCCACACTACATCTATGGACGAGTTCTACGGTATTTGCTTACGGACTCACCACCCAGCACTGCATGCAAAACAGAAAAGAGGAATGTGGCCCGATTTTTCAGGGAGAAACAAAATCTCAGCCAACCAACAATCCGCACGTCATTCCGTAGGCTATGCAGTCAGTAAGTCTAGTGTTATTGCGCTCAACGTGCTCTTGCCGGGCATCAGTCACTGTCATCGATCGGGGTTGTTTCACACGGTCGACACACGCACGCGCGCACTGAGCCTGTTCGATGAAATGCATGCACACAACGACCAGACACGAGCATTTCATCCGGACAACGCACACTAAACTAACAGTGCACCAACGCGTGATCACTATTCAGAGTTTCATCTACCTAAAGAATACTACCTAGCTAAGTACATGAAAAGATATGCTATCTATAACTGTCAGAACCGATCATGGAATCGCCCGGCCGCCGACGGCATATACTAGTCCTCGCGCTCCATGTCTGTGATCGTGGCAAACGCCAGGTTGACAAGGTGGAGCGCGCAGCCGACGGCCAGGGAGCCCGTATATTTCAGAAAAATGAAGGAGCGGATACCATATTTCTATCGAAATTACATTTATTTCACCCCAAAATGTAGACTGGAGATAAAGGGGCGTATCACCATAAGTCCGAGAGGCCGGTAGAGGTGATCGAGACGTCGTGAAGCGTGTCATTGGTGACATTGATTAGGGGTCAAGGTGGCTAGAATCAGAGTCGGTGTCGTTGATTTTGGAAGCAACGGTGAGATAGGAGAGAAGCTCGGGGAGATACCTCTGAGGAAAAATGTCGCCCATGCTCGCTGAATTTGGGCATGGGCATCGCCTTGAATTGACCCAGCGACCCACCTTACACTCAGATTCGTACGTATGTGCATAGCTAGCAATACCAATTTTATACTTAGAGACACGAGAGAAAAACCAACTTTGATACTTGGACGTATGAGAGGCCACCAATTCTAGGGAGCTTTCTTAAGGATGCCGGGCATCAGTCACTTTCATCGATCGGGGTTGTTCACGGTGGACACACGCACGTGCGCACTGAGCCTGTTCGATTAAATGCATGCACACAACGACCAGACACAAGCATTTCGGGCTCGTTTGATTCATAGGATAGAAAAAGTATAGGAATAGGAAAAACATAGGATTGAGATGTCATGCCAACTTGAATCCTATGGAAAGAGGAATTTTGTTTGATGTAGCAAAGGAATTTTTCCATTAGGTTTGAGCTAATGTTTCTTTCCTATAGGAATTGCACTATAAGATTTCTATAGGATTAATTCCTATAGGATGTGCTCCTATGAATCAAACAATTATATAGAAAAAATTCTCATAGGATTCAAATCCTACACAATTCCTATGAATCAAACGAGCCCTTCATCCGGACCACGCACACTAAACTAACAGTGCACCAACGCATGGTCACTATTCAGAGTGAACCTAGGATTCTACTAATGGGTATGCCTCTCTAAAAATTTGACGACTATTTTTATAAATTATATTTACCTATTGAACAAATAATTGTACTTTTGCATTGTAATACAGTACATAAGCAATAAATAATATACAATTTAAATATAAAGCTGCAAAGTTGCATATATTACCATACAATGTTTCTAAAAAGACGGAGAAAGATTCGAAGCAACATCAACCTTCGTTGCTTCGTATTTCTAAAAAGGGCTCTGCAATATCTCTGGTTTCTTCACCAATGTAAGTTAGACAATTGGCAATATGTGTGATGTGCGTAACAAAACTATGCGATGATAGAATCATAGTTCAGTCCTAGAGGATACATTTCTTTACAAAAATACATATAATCAATCATAAAATATATATAATCCCTCTTTAATTAAATGTCGGATATTCGTCTAAAGTCGCATGTATATATATATATATATATACTTAAACACATCAAGATACATGAATATAGACAAATCTAAGACATCTAATTCAAGGAGGAGGAAGTACATACTCCCTCCGATCCATATTAACGTTATCAGATTTGTCTAGATTCAGATGTATCTAGTCAAGTTTTAGTGCTAGATATATTCAAATCTAGACAAATTTGAGAATATTAATTTGGATTGGAGGAAGTAATTGATTTGTATCTAACTATTCAGGGATATATGTAATTCTAGAATTAAAATAGAAAACTGTCTACTTGGATCGAGGATGTAGCTCGCGACGTCGATCACCCGCGTAGTCACCTACTTGTCGTGGTCCTGCCCTTCCGTTGGACGGCGTGAACGCGGTCTCAATCGAGTTGATAGCAGCGTAGTGGGCTGCTGGATCCGCATGCGCTGGGGGTGTGGGAGATCGGTAATTTTCCGCCAGCTGATACGTACGAGGGACAGACTCCAGATTAAAGCAGAGTAATCTTGATCGGACTGTGTTTGCACTATACTGGTACATGGCACGACTCGACCGCAGGGTATGCCGCGGCATACCCGGCATAGCCTGTAGGTCCGCCTGGTTTCATCTACCTAAAGAATACCTAGCTAGTACATGAAATTAAAAGATATGCTATCTATAACTGTCAGAACCGATCATGGAATCGTGCGGCGGCCGCCGACGGCATATACTAGTCCTCGCGCTCCATGTCTGTGATGGTGGCAGACGCCAGGTTGACAAGGTGGAGCGCGCAGCTGACGGCCAGGGAGCCGGTTGTCTCGTGGGGCTCCAAGCGGGCGCAGAGCTCCTCGTACCGGGCCTTGACGTCCCCGATAGCGGGCCTGCAGCCACAGGGCGGCACCACGACGCGTAGGACGGCATAGCACTGGTCATCCTCGCCATTCCTGTTGCCGGAGGCGGCCAGGACGTCGTAGGCGGCGCACGCTCGCATGACCTCGGGGAAGCCGGAGAAGGGATCTACCTCCATGGCCATGCGCACGAGGCTCCTGGCCGACTCGAGGTCGCTGCGGGCCCAAAGATCCTCCGCCGCCTGCAGCTGCGTCGCGCCGTCGCGCGTCTCCGCGAGCTCCGTGTCCGGCGGCGTCACGGTGGTGTCTCTTGTTAGTATGATCTTTCCACGTCCGTCCCAACGGACGGACGACTTGGTCCAGCGCCCTGATCAGGGGCGCCCAACGTTATCATCGTTGGTGGGCTCCTGTCGTGCAGCGCTATATAGAAGGGGTGGGGGGCGGGGGCACGACTCTCGAGGTTCGTCGCCCGTCTCACCCCACCGATACATCCAAGCTCAAAGCCACCGATCAGGCTAGCGCTGTAGCGGCGGGAATAACCCACTTCACCGCCGCCACCACTCTGTCGAGCTCCATGACGAGCTCGTCGTCAACCTCGAAGGCCGACGGTACGTTTTCTCTAAAACCCTATTCTCTCTAGATCGACGACTAGTGATCCAATTTAGCAAACAATGGTATCAGAGCCGCTAGTCCTAGTTGATCTAGTAGAGAAAGTGGTAGATCCGAGGAAGAAAAGCAAAAGGCTAGGGTTTTTAGAAGCGCCGCCGCAAGGCCGCGCCGTTCCTCTCGATCCCGACGCATCGGCAAGCCGAGGTCGGGAAGAAGAACATAACCCCTTTGGGGTGAAGAAAATCGAACCCCAAAGCCACAGATCCCCTTCTCCTCGGATCAAATCGATCTAAAAAAAATCGAACAGAAAAGGAAAGCCCTTTTTTTCTTTAGTTTTCCCCATCCCCGAACCCTAGATGCAAGAGAACATCCTCTGTTTCCCCTACCGAATCCGAATCAAACAAGAACAAAAAAAAATGGGGGAGGGGAACCGGCCGTCGCCGTGCACCGTACGCCGGCAGAGGGCGCCGCCGCTGCGCCGCTTGACGGCGGTGCGCCCACCCACGGGTGGACGCACAGTCGGCAAGGGGGGCAGGGGGACGCCGTCAATCGTCGCCGTTCTTGTCCTGCTCGTTGCGGGGTGGGGTGTGGACGGGACAAAAGGAGGGGAGGGGCTGACGCGGCCTCACGGCCGGCGGAGCCACTCCTCACCGGCGCTCGTTCGAGCACAGCAGAGGAGCAACGCCGCCAGAGAGCGGGCTCTCGCGGGGAGACAGCTGCGGGGTGGGGGACTGAAGTGAGATAGGGTTGAAAGGGGGGGGGGGGCGGTCGCTGGCGGGCCTTATATGCGGCCGAGAAGTGCGCTCGTCCGTCCGATGGCGACGGACGGCTGAGATCGAGCGGCGGCCGCTGGCTCCTGCGTGCGTGGGCCGTTGGCCGGCCTGCGGGCTGAAAGGGGGCGCGCAGAGCAACGCCTGCGCGCGGCAGATAAGCAACGCCGCGCTCGAAGCTGGCTGGGCCGCGAACAGTAAAGGCCCAAGAGGGCATAACAGAATAGTCCACCCAGTTTTTATTTACAGAAGCCTTTTTGCCAATTTTAATCATCTGTTTTTGATGTTTTTTACACAGTTTTTTCTATAGCAAAATTATCCAACGAAATTTTGTGTAGAAAAATATTTAAGTAACAATAAAGTTTCTGTAAATTGTAAAGTTGATGAATTTTGTTCATATTTTTTCCGCTGCAAATAGTTAAATGTTTTTGCTTAATTGCAATAAAGTGAGGATTTTATTTGATGACCAACGTTGTTAGTAAGATTTTCACTATGGATAGTAAGTTTTATCACTATTAGTTCTATTTCTGCCCAACGGTGATGTAAAATTAATATTGAGAAGTTTCATGTTTTAATTTGACCAACATTGAATTAACTCATTTTGGTGATATTTTCAGGCAATCCTATGAGTTTCATCTCGGCTATTGAGCCCCTCAATGGAGAGAACTACGGCTCATGGCGAGAGAAGGTTGAGATGGGGCTTGCTTTGCTTGACCTCGACTTGGCACTGATTGAGCCCTGTCCCAAAGAACCTGAGGACCCCGTGAGGGGCGAAAAAGAAAGTGAAGATGACTTCAACAAAAGGGTCCATGACCATGGACCAATAAGAATGAAGTACGACCTTGATCGTGCAAAGTGGGACTCGTCCAACAGAAAGTGCTTAATGGTCATTAAGAGCTCCATTATGGAAGCAATAAGGGGAGCAATCCCAAAATGTAGCACTGCCACAGAGTACCTGAAGAAGGTAGAGAGTTAGTTTACTGGGTCTTCAAAGGCCTATGCGAGCTCTCTCATTAAGAAACTTGTTACTACAAGGTACATTGGTGGTGGAGTAAGGGACCACATATTGCGAATGAGCAACATGTATTCCAAGCTGAAGCCCATGGGCATGGAGCTCCCAGTCGAGTTCATATTCACCTGATCTTTGCCTCACTACCAAACCAATTTGAGACTTTTGCTGTGAACTACAACACACAGCCAGAAAAGTGGGGCATTGAGAAGATGATGACCATGTGCGTACAAGAAGAAGAGAGGCTCAAGGGGCAATCTGGTGATTCTGTGAACTACCTGAGCCCAACCAAGAAGAGGAACTTTTAGGGTTCCAGGCCACAAGGGAGGCCACAAGGGAAACCTCAGGGGCCTCCCCCTCCTTCTAAGTCTCATGGAAAGCATGATGATCACCGACGGCAGGAGGTAGACAAGGACACCTGCAGGTGGTGCAAGGAAAAGGGCCACTACATGAGTGAATGTGTGAGCTTCCTAAAGCATCTGTGCAAGAAAGGTGAGGATTTAATTACTTTTGTTGATGAATCACTATTTTTAAGTTACGCAAAATCTACTTGGTGGATTGACTCAGGTGCAACTGTCCACGTTGCAAATTCATTACAGGGATTCCGTATGAGGACCCTGCAAAGAGGAGAAAGAAGAATTAAGGTGGCAAATGGCGTCCAAGCTAAAGTCGAAGCTATTGGAGATCTCCCATTAGAATTATCAAATGGCTTTGTACTTTTACTAGTAGATGTACTTTATGTACCCTCTTTGCATCGAAACTTAATAAGTGTATCGCGCTTAGATGATGATGGTTTTGCTTGCCATTTTGGTGATGGACAATGTAAAATCAAGCGTAATAATGAGATTGTTGGTCTTGCCTTCAGACAAGACAAGCTTTATTTGTTATCACTTTGTGAGAATGTGTATGCATTAAGCGCTGAGAATGAGAGTGCCTCCTCATCCCTGAATGGAAAGAATAAAAGGAAAAGAATTGATGATGTCTCTTCGAAATTATGGCACTGTCGTTTAGGCCATATTTCGAGGGGGGGATAGAACGCTTAGTAAAAGAATCAATTCTACCGCCTTTAGAATTTTCAAATTTAGAGCAATGCATCGATTGCATTAAAGGAAAGTTCGTAAAGAACATTAAAAAGGGCGCCAAAAGAAGCACAGGAGTCTTAGAAATAATTCATACGAATATATGTGGTCCGTTTCCTGTGACATTTGTGGATGGATATGATTCTTTCATAACATTCACGGATGATTATTCGCGTTATGGTTACATTTATCCAATTAGAGAGCGTTCTGAAGCATTGGATAAATTTAAGATATTTAAGGCTGAAGTTGAAAATCAGCATAGTTTAAAAATTAAAGTAGTAAGGTCCGATCGTGGAGGCGAATACTACGGTCGGCACACCCCATATGGCCAGGTTCTTGGACCCTTTGCAAGGTTTCTACAGGAACATGGTATAGTAGCCCAGTATTCAACGTCGGGCGAGCCTCAGCAGAATGGAGTAGCTGAAAGACGTAACCGTACCTTGATGGATATGGTAAGAAGCATGTTAAGTTACTCCACCTTACCGGTTGTCTTGTGGATGGAGGCGTTAAAAACCGCCATTCACATACTTAATCGAGTTCCTAGTAAGTCGGTGTCTAAAACACCATATGAGTTATGGACTAGTCGCGAACCTTCACTCAATTATTTGCGAGTGTGGGGCTGTCTAGCTGAGGCTAAGCTCTTCAACCCAAACCTTAGAAAGTTAGATCCTAAAACAGTAAGTTGCCATTTCATTGGCTATCCAGACAAGTCAAAAGGTTATCGTTTCTATTGTCCAGACAGATTTACCAAGTTTGTGGAAACGAGACACGTTGTGTTTCTGGAGGATCAGATGATCAGGGGGAGCACGGTTTCGCGAGAAATCAACCTTGAGGAGAAGCGGGTGCATGCACCCACTCCGATGATTCAGGAACCGTTTTTCTCGATACCTGCTGCTGCACCGACACAGGAATATGTCGATGTGCCACCTGTTGTTAGTTCTCCTGTGGCAACAATGAATGAAAATGAAGACCCTGTTGTCACACAAGAGGGGGAGCTGGAACAGCCCCAAACAGAGAATGTACCAGAAGGCGAGACCCTCAGAAGGTCTCAAAGAACAAGAAAGCCAGCTATTCCTAACGATTTTGAAGTCTATACAAGTGAAGAAGTTCAACTGGAGGGTGATCCCACCACATTTGAAGAAGCCATTAAAGGTGCTCACTCATCAAGGTGGCTTGAAGCCATGGAAGATGAAATGAGATCCATGAGCAGTAACAAAGTCTGGGATTTAGAAGAAATTCCTAAAGGAGCCAAAACAGTAGGCTGTAAATGGGTCTACAAAACAAAATGTGACTCTAGAGGGAATATTGAAAGATATAAAGCACGACTTGTTGCTAAAGGTTTCACCCAAAGAGAGGGAATAGATTATAATGAGACATTCTCTCCAGTCTCAAGTAAGGATTCTTTTAGAATCGTAATGGCTTTAGTGGCACACTATGATTTAGAATTGCATCAGATGGATGTAAAGACGGCTTTCCTAAATGGAGACCTAGAAGAAAAAGTTTACATGGCACAACCCAAGGGTTTTGTTGTGGAAGGAAAAGAACGTATGGGATGTCGTCTGAAGAAATCCATTTATGGATTAAAACAGGCCTCCAGGCAATGGTACTTAAAGTTCCATGAAACGATAAGAAAGTTTGGGTTCGATGAGAATGCAGAGGACAATTGCGTATATGCAAAGTTCAAGAATGGGAAATTCATTTTCCTTATCCTGTATGTGGATGACATTCTATTTGCCAGTAGTGATGTTAGTCTACTATTGGAGACAAAGAAATTCTTGTCCTCGAATTTTGATATAAAAGATCTCGGTGAAGCTTCATTCGTTCTAGGAATTGAAATTCTCCGAGATAGAAAAAAGGGGTTTTAGGATTATCGCAAAAGGCATACTTAGAAAAGGTTCTGAATAAGTATGGTATGCATGCGAGTAATGCTACGCCTTCTCCCATAGTCAAGGGCGATAGATTTGGGAATTTCCAGTGTCCCAGGAACCAATATGAGATCGATCAAATGAAAGCGGTTCCATATGCTTCTGCTGTCGGAAGTTTGATGTATGCTCAAGTATGTACACGCCCTGACTTAGCTTTTGTTACCGGGGTACTTGGTAGATTTCAAAGCAATCCAGGAATAGATCACTGGAAAATGGTGAAGAAGGCATTGCGTTATACAAAAGGCACAAAAGGCCTCATGTTGACGTACAGAAGATCTGATTCCCTTGAGATAGAAGGGTATTCAGATGCAGATTATGCGGGAGATATAGATGAAAGAAAGTCCACGTCAGGATATGTATTTACTCTCGCAGGGGGGGCTATATCGTGGAAAAGCTCCAAGCAAACCATCACGGCATCATCCACGATGGTGGCTGAGTATGTAGCATGTTATGAGGCCACGGGGCAAGCAAACTGGTTAAAGAAGTTTATACCTGGTAGACAGCATTCAAAGACCACTCAGAATGTACTGCGACAATGAGCCAGCAATATTCTATGCTCACAACAATAAGTCAAGTGTTGCTGCCAAACACATTAATATTAAGTTTTATGTTGTGAAAGAAAGAATCCAGGATCATACCATAAGTTTAGAGCATATAAGTACAAAGGAAATGCTCGTGGATCCGCTCACAAAAGGCTTACCACCCAGTGTGTTCAGAGAACACTTAGCCGGCATGGGTTTACGGGAAAGCCTATGATACCTAGATATTAAGGGCCTAGAACTAGAACCTATTCCAAAATAGAAAGGCGTATAGTGGCTGTTGAATCTATGGTGCGTAACTGACCATTATGACGAGACATGCCCTACATGTTGATCTATGGTGGAATGGGTTCCAAAGTATAAGTTTAAAGTAATGAGTTAAATGAAAGATGAGATCAAGGGGGAGAATGTTAGTATGATCTCCCCATGTCCGTCCCAACGGACAGACGACTTGGTCCAGCGCCCTGATCGGGGGCGCCCAACGTTATCATCGTTGGTGGGCCCCTGTCACGCAGCGCTATATAGAAGAGGTGGGGGCCGGGGGCACGACTCTCGAGGTTCGTTGCCCGTCTCACCCCACCGATACATCCAAGCTCAAAGCCACCGATCAGGCTAGAGTTGTAGCGACGGAAATAACCCACTTCACCGCCGCCACCACTCCGTCGAGCTCCATGACGAGCTCGTCGTCAACCTCAAAGGCCGACGGTACATTTTCTCTAAAACCCTATTCTCTCTAGATCGACGACTAGTGATCCAATTTAGCAAACATCTCTGCGGTGGCGGCGGCGGCGGGCTACACACCCGACGACCTTGTGTAGCCACTGGATCCCCGGCGGCCCCCCGGTGAGAGCCTCCTCCAGTCGCATCTTCGCGAGGGCCTCCGCGGTAGTAGTGTCCGCGACGCTGCTGATGCCGCCATCGCGCATAGTGGCCATCGAGCGATAGCAAGAACCGAGGATTCTTGTATGACTTGACGACCGTTTGCCTAGGATCGATGACGACGACCGACGAAGATCCCGAGATATGATCAGTCCGTCTCCTGCGGCTACAGGCCGGTCATCGTAGTAGTGGAACGCCTGCGGCAGATGGATTATCTTGTCGTTGTCCGCCGCACCCTCGTCTAGCCGGATCATCGTGAGAGCGGCCGCCGTGGTGTCCGTGCTGTCGTCGTTGTTCCCGTAGCTGCCCAAGCCCGTCATGTTGAAGATTCTTTGCAGTCGTTCCATCACCGACTGATCCTCCGCCGACCGATCCATCGCCGGAGGGTTGTTGCAGTCGTTCAATCGATCCATCGTCTGCTGCTGGTGGTGGCTAGTTGATCGATCTGTTTGTCGTGGGTGGGCGTGTGAATTTAAACACTCATGGTCCACCACGACTCGGCACAGGACTCCGACGCATGATCCGTGTTTGTTCCTGTCAAACCATACTCGATAGCATCTCGGACTCCAATTAACAAACTCTCACTAGTGGAAAAAGGGCCTCCAGTCCCGACCCGTAAGGGGCTTTAGTCTCGGTCCTGATAACCGGGACTGGAGGAGCGGGACTAAAGGCCACTCTCACTAGTCCCGGACCGCTTACCATCCGGGACCAATAGGTATCCACGTGGCTGTCTCTGCGGGCGCTGGGTGCCCCCCATTAGTCTCGGTTCATATTACGAACCGGGACAAATGGTTCTCTGCCGTGGCAGAAGTTTAGGCACTTTCTCTGCCGCGGCAGAGAATTCAATTTGTATCTTTTTTCTCTTTTTCATTTCAAAATAGTTTTCTACGCTACCACATACCATACACGTTCGTACATAAATAAGATAACCTCTCTTAAGATCGAGCATACAAATATATACATGATCATGATAGTTATATGGAGATCACAATTTGACGATTTAATTACACGGTCGGGGATCATCGGTAGCGCCTATTCACGCTAAATTCTCCGGAGTCATCTATCATCTCGTTCATCAAGAATTCTGCCAGTTCTTCAGCAATTGCTAGTACGCGTTGCTCTGGTAGGAGCTGATCCCGCATTCTCTCGAACTATATAAGAAAAAGAGATCAATATGAATATCAATCATGATAACAAAAAGTAACGGTAATAAAATAATGTTGTGAATGTATTGCTTAAGTCGACTCTATTATCATTGTGCTCAGTGGTAAACGTGCGAATGAACTCGCAAACGTAGTATCCACATAGATTCGTCCCCTGTGGCTGCCTCGCGCACTTTACGAGAATAGAATTCAATCAAAATTATAATCTAGCATCATAATTGTCTTGAAACTAGAAGTAAATAGATGCACAAACATATCACGTATTACTTACCGAGACCGGAGTAAACGACATCTCCTTACTAAAGGAACCCGTAACCCTACTCTTGAACATGCTCCAAACCCTGCCTGGCAAAGAAAATGAATGAATGAGTTATTTATTACGTGATATCTCAGGAAATCAAATAAAGAGACCAATGTAGCACGAAAATTACCTCTGGAGCATGTTCTGCATGTCCCTAAACTGTTCCAAGGGTCTCTTCAATGGGTCCATGACTTCAACTCTTCCCTTATCAAGTTGAATGTCCATGAGAATCCAGTGGAAACTGCACACGTTTATATATACATCAGTAACTCATCAATTACATTTAACATCGAGTAAGAAAAAGTGAATGTGTACAACATAGTAAGACCCTCACCGGAAATTTTAAGGAAACAGTATGTGGTCACAGAAATATTGCTCTGTTAGAAACCTTAGAAGGTTTTCCTGCGTCTCCTCGGGTTTATCCTTTAGCGTATTACAATGTATTTTATCTGGGTCAATGAACCCAACACTAAAGAGTGACCTTCTTTTACATTCCATGATCTTCATTCTGTATAATAACAGAGTACAAAAGGATATAATGAGGATAATTATATGCAATGAACTAAACAACTCAAAAAATGAACAACTTATATATAGACAATGAATTCAACAACTTACAGACAATAGCAACTCATGAGACTTTTGTCGAGGGCGTCAAAACTGTATAACTGGAAGAGTTCTGGAAACTCAACATGGACCTCGTCGACTCAGAAGTAGTAGTCATGTGGGACTTTGGCCACGATCATTATTCTGTCCTCCTTTACGGCTTTCATGTACCATTTATGTAAACTCCGCATGTGTGTTGGCAGTTGTTGGAACTGCTCAAATGGGACCAGCTGCTTCCCTGGGACATATTTAGGGACTACCTGAGCCTTAGGTAACTTGTCGTCCTGGGCACCTAGCAATTCCTCAACAGTCAGATTCATAGCGGCCGCAAGCTTCTTAGCTTCTTCCATATCCTGCTGGAGAGTGTCATAGGATAACACCTGGAGGGGTGGGATCGATTTTTTGGCCTGTTTCCCGAGCTGGGGGACATCCATTCTTTTCCCGGTTGCACTTTGACCTGATGATTTGCTCCCACTTGCACTTCTACTTGATTTGCTCTTCTTTGCTTCCTTCCGAAGTGTGCGTACATAGTCATCTGGCTTATGGTGCAACTCATACTGAGATTTTGTGTTCAGAAAAGAATGTGCATACGCTTTTTGCTTCTCTGTGTATACCGGGGCGGGCTCGGGTTTCTTCTTTTGAAAATGCGCATCACAATGGGCCTTTGTGATTGCTGCATTTTCCTCGTCAGTACGATCGTAAGGTCTGATGGGAAGATTCTTATGAGGTACTCTGGGGAGGGGCGACATTTGTCGTTTGGGCTGCTGCGTCGTTTAGTACTAATCGGAGGCTGCGGCGGAGATCAACATGGACTCAGGCTGTGGTGGTCGTAGTCATGGGGTGGGCTTCTTGGAGGTGATGGAGGTGAAGGTGACATGCGATGACTCGGAGGCGGTGTTGGCTTTGGCGTCGATCCTGGAAGCTTGATGTTGTTCTTGTCCCATAGAATGATACCACCTAGTACTTCTTCGAGTGTCCTCTCACCTTCAGGTCCAGGGATGTCAAGCTCCATTGAGTCCCACCCTTCATCCACAGCAACTTTAGCATAGCCAGCCAGAATCTCACGGCCATGCCAGCGTGCGCCAGGTGGACAAGGTAAAGCACATCCGACCGCCACCTTGATGGATAGGTTCTTCACCTTATGATGGAGCTCACAAGATGCCTGCTCCTTGATTCCATCCACGGGGTAGCCGGGACCGCCATCTACCATACGTGCATCGTCAGAAGGGACCTCCGATTCAGCCACGCTGCTTCTTCGCTGAGATGGGATGGCAGTAATATCGAGTACAGGATCTTGCAGGCGCGCTGCTCCTCGAAGTTCGTCAATCTGGTGTTGTTGCGATTCAAGTCTTCCTAGCAACTCCTTGAACCTGTCTCCCTCCTCGTCCTGTCGTCGCCTCTTTGCTCTCTCTCGGCTCCTATAAGTATCTCTGTCTTTGGGAAACCCCATCTCCCACGTATAACTAGGGCCAAGGCCTCGTACACGTCCTCCGTGTTCGTCATTCCCGAGGACCTTTGTCAGCAAGTCTTTCTCTCTATCGGGACGGAACTTTGTTGTCCCCGCTTTAATCTCCTTCACCACTTTCTGCCATGTATCCCGGGGTATCCTAAACCCGTCACTGCAAATAAGGTCCCTTGTACTTTCGTCATACTCACTCCCATGCCCAAGGAACCAATTCCTTGCCCTCAGATCCAATTCTTCGCGTATTGGTTCTAGAGTGATCCCTTTAGCAAGCAGCTCATTCTCTTTAGCATCCCACTTTGGCATGGCAGTCGTGTAGCCCCCTGGCCCCAGGTGATGGTGATATTTCTTCATCTCAGCATTTTTCTTGTTTTGTTCCGACATTTCCTTACCAGGTTTTGAATCCTTGTACTTCACAAATGCATCCCAGTTAGCCTGCTGCTTCGATAGATAACCTTCGAATTTAGGAGGAGTCTTCGTCTTCTGATACTTTTGCCATAATGCTTTCTTCCAGTTCTTGAATAGTTCGGCCATCTTCGTAAGAGTCCACTGCTTGACTTTCTTCCTCAATGCACCTGTGTCGGCTTCATCCTCACATTCTGGCAGGGTGAAATGTGCCATAAGGTCATTCCAAAGACCCTCTTTGTACCTGTCGGCGACATACTCACCCTCTTCCACCCCTTTGGTCTTATTCCACTCTCGAACAGAGATCGGGATGCGATCCCTAACCATAACTCCGCATTGTTGTACAAATACACTTTTAGCCTTTTTAGGTTCCAACGGTTCACCCCGTGCTGATACCAGCGTAATTGTATAGCGCGTAGAAGCATCCAACTTTTTGGCCGGGCCTTGTTTGGAATATTTTTTGCTCGATGTGGAGGCCTAAGAGAAGAAACATTCGTCAATTTATATATATACAACTCAGTTAATGCATCTACTGATCACCAGACTTCATATGTATACCTCGCCGGACTTCGTTAAGGGTCCACCAAAGCCGTTGGCTTCTCCACCACCGGAGCCGTCGGCTTCTCCTTGATCATTTCTGTCAACCTCCTCTCCCTCACCGGAGGGGTTCAGATAAATCGATGGAGATTCGGGTGGATCAACATGGGGGGTGTCGTTGATCATATCCTCGAGAATTTCTTCCTGTGCTAGGTCTCTCTGGATTGGATCCATAGTTTTCTACAAAATGTACACAATAACATTTTTATTCAATATTGCTGCATAAAATAATACTAAACAATAATATGAACACGCAATTTGCTACAATAATACTAAACAATAGCAAAATTCTAGTGATGCCCTAACGCTAACCCTAAGTCCGGGCGGCCCGCGAGCACCACTATCCTAACCCTATCTCTGGGGGCCCGCGAGCACCACCACCCTAACCCTAAGTCCGGGGGCCCGCGAGCACCACCACCCTAACACCGGTCTCCCGCGAGCACCGTGCCACCATAACCCTAACTCCGGCGACGTAATATATACTCTCCACAAACATATACTATATACTATACTATAGACTATACTGTATACTATACTATACACATAAAAAAATACACATAAATACCATATACTATACTATATACTATACCATATACTATACTATATACTATATTATACACATAAAAAATACACATAAATACTATATACTATACTATATATTATACTATACACATATACTATATACTATACTATACACATATACTATATTATACTATACACATAAAAAAATACACATCAATACTATAAACTATACTATACTATGTACTACTATACACATATACTATATACTATACACATAAAAAAATACACATAAATACTATATACTATATACTATACTATATACTATCAAGGCAGAGGCGGCGGCGGCTGGAGAAGCGGCGGCGCGGCAGGATACCTAGCCGGCGGGGACGCCCGAGGCGGCGGCGGCTGGAGAAGCGGCGGCACGGCGGCGTTCGTCAGTGAGGCAGAGGCGACGCGGACGACGGCCGGAGAGGCGGCGCAGCCGGAGAAAAAATCGGGCAGCCTGGCGGCGCTCGGTGTGCTCCTCGCGCGATTGCTCCCGGTCGATGGATTCGACCGGGGGAAGAAGGGGGCGGTTATATACCCCCGACCCTTTAGTCCTGGTTCGTGGCTACAACCGGGACTACAAGGGGATCTTTGGTCCCGGTGCGTGCCACGGGCCGGGACCAAAGGGTTTTCGGCCACGCGTGCCAAACGACACCCCTTTAGTCCCGGTGCGTAGCACGCACCGGGGTCCTTTTGAATGTTTCCTTGTTTTTACAAGAATTTATTAAATGATCAGAAAATATGTGTAACCTCTAATAATTATAGGAAGAGATCTACATGTTCACAAATAGCAAATGATATACCGCTGGATTCACAATTGTGTGTAGAATATTAATCTGTAACTCTATCCGACTATTACTGTAAGTATTTGTCGTGATTATTTAAATAGGATTAATACCCTTTTTGGAGTAATAAATTCATAAGAAAATAATTACTAATCAGAAAATTGCAAATAATATGACTACGGAATCACAAAAAAGATTAGAACCTGTTTATGAATTAAAATTGCAAGTTTACTGTAAGAATATCCTACGGCGACCGTTAGGGTTTCGGGTTTCGGCGCACATATGTATCTCAACATGGAAATCAATGTCATATTTGTTCCCCTTTAGTCCCGGTTTTGGGTCTCGACCGCATTTTTAATTATTTTATTACAAAAAATAAGCCCCTTTAGTCCCGGTTGATAAAAAATTCGCGCGAAACCGGTACTAAAGGTCTGTTTCTTCCCACCTTATTTCTTTCCGCCTTATTTTTTCCCGCCCGTTTTCTTCCCGCCTTTTCCACCGCTTCCCTCCTCTAACTTCCCGCCATTTCTCACTATATATATGTAGGCTTGGTCGTTGCCATAGCACATCTAGACTCATATCTGCCGCATCTCTCCACTCTCTCCCATGGCTTCCACCATACCTCTAACCCCAAGGGAGGCGGAGGCGCTTTGCGCCTCGAACTACCCCTGCCCATCGGGCTACCGCGTCCCCACCGGCTAGATGCTGAGCGCGGGAGGCGTGCCGATCCCTCCTGTCCCTCTAGGTGTGGAGCGCCGGATGGCCATCACGAACCACTACTATCTCGAGCTCACGCCAGAGCAGCGGAGGAATCCCAACTGGCATCCCGACTATTTCCCGACTTGGGAAGCCTTCTTCATCAATCGGCGTGAGAGGACGCTCGCCAGGCACGAGGAGGACGGCCCACCTCCTTCGAAGTTCAACGAGGCCGGCCGTCGGGTGTGGTGGTGCGGCCGGACTCTCCAGAGTGTCATGGCCTACAACACGACCGGCAATAACCCTCGCCTGCGGTACCCTCAAATCCAGCCCACGTGTGCCCAACCTTCAAGGTTCGACTACGGCGACCCCAACGACGACAATGACGATGGCGCCGGCAACTACGACGACTACAGTGGCACGTATTACAGGGCTAGGCAGGAGCATGACTGAATCACTCCAACATTAGGCATGTTTCTTAATTTTCAGTTGTGCTATGTATCTTAATTTTCAGTTGTGCTATGTATCCTTAGTGTTTGTGGGTTCCTTCTCTTGTGATGGTTCCTTCTCTTTGGGTGATCACCTCCCGCGGCTCAGAACCCAGTCGTCAACGTCTAGTTTGATTGAGCAAGATGTATTACATGAAAGGGGACCTTTATGTCTCAAATAAAAGGTTTAATACATTATTACACATCACCAACATCTAGTGTTGTGGTTTTCTTCTGCATTGTAGCCATAGAGAATCTTCATCTTTAATAGGATGCTTGGGTCAGTTTTCACTTTGAAGGGCGGAATTTCATGAAACTTATTGTAATCTTCTGACATGTCTGTCTTGTCATCCACTCCCACGATGTTTCTTTTCCCTGAAAGAACTATGTGGCGCTTTGGCTCATCGTATTCTGTATTCTTTTGCTTATCTTTCCTTTTTCTCGGTTTGATATACATGTCCTTCACATAGAAAACATGAGCCACATCGTTGGCTAGGACGAATGGTTCATCCATGTACGCAAGATTGTTGAGATCCACTATTGTCATGCCGTACTTTTGGTCTACATGTACCCCGCCTCCTGTCAGCTTGACCCATTTGCACCGAAACAAAGGGGCCTTAAAAGTAGGTCCATAGTCAAGTTCCCATATATCCTCTATATACCCATAATATGTGTCCTTCTGCCCATTGTCATTTGTTGCATCAAAGCGGACACCACTGTTTTGGTTGATGCTCTTTTTATCTTGGGCGATCGTGTAAAATGTATTCCCATTTATCTCGTACCCTTGGAAAGTACATATAGTCGAAGATGGTAACCTGGCCAACGAGTACAACTCATCTCCAACAGTGGTGTTATTCATGAGATGTGTCTGCAACCAACTGCCAAAATTCTTCTCGTGTTCCCCTTTAATCAAGGTTTCAGGCTTCCCCGGGTTTTCAGAGCATAGAATATTCTTGTGTTTCTCGATATACGGAGCCACCATGGTGGAATTGTGTAGAACTGTGTAGTGTGCTTGAGTGAAAGAGTGCCCGTCCCTACATACCATTGATTTCCTTCCTAGTGTGCCTTTTCCAGTCATCCTCCCCTCATACCGAGATTCAGGAACACTAATCGGCTTAAGGTCAGGAAGAAAGTCAACACAAAACTCAATGACCTCCTCTGTTCCATAGCCCTTGGAGATGCTTCCTTCTGGCCTAGCACGGTTATGAACATATTTCTTTAAGACTCCCATGAACCTCTCAAAGGGGAACATATTGTGTAGAAACACAGGACCGAGAATTCTAATCTCTTCGACTAGGTGAACTAGGAGGTGCGTCATAATATTGAAGAAGGATGGCGGGAACAACAACTCGAAGCTAACCAGACATTGGACCACATCAATCTGTAACCCTGATAGACTTTCTCGATCGATTACCTTCTGAGAAATTTGCATTGAGGAATGCACATACCTTCACAATGGCTAGTCGAACATTTTCTGGTAGAATTCCCCTCAATGCAACCGGAAGCAATTGCGTCATAAGCACGTGGCAGTCATGAGACTTTAGGTTTTGAATTTTTTTTCTCTTTCATATTTACTATTCCCTTTATATTCGACGAGAAGCCAGACGGGACCTTGATACTGAAAATGACTTCAAAAAAGATTTCCTTCTCTTCTTTGGTAAGAGCGTAGCTGGCAAGCCCTTGAAACTGCCCTGGATGCTTGCCGTCTCGTCCTTTATGATGTTGCTGGTCCTCCCATGCTGCCGGGGTATCTTTTGACTTCCCATACAAGCCCAGGAAGCCTAGAATATTCACGCAAAGATTCTTCGTCAGGTGCATCACGTCGATTGCAGAGCGGACCTCATGCACTTTCCAATAGGGTAGCTCCCAAAATATAGATTTCTTCTTCCACATGGGTGCGTGTCCGTCAGCGTCTTTCGGAACAGGTTGTCCTCCAGGACCCTTTCTAAAGATTACATCCAAATCCTTGACCATACCAAATACATCAGCACCACTAACGGGGACATGCTTCGTCCGGGTTTCTGCCTTGCCATTGAAATGCTTGCCTTTCTTCTTTAAGGGATGACTGGGCGGAAGAAAACGACGATTGTACGGGTACACATTCTTTCTACATTTATCCAGATATATACTTTCAGTCTCATCTAAACAGTGCGTGCATGCATTGTATCCTTTGTTCGTCTGTCCTGAAATGTTACTAAGAGCAGGCCAATCATTGATGGTTACGAACAGCAACGCTTGTAGGTCAAATTCCTGTTGTTTGTGCTCATCCCACACACGTACACCTGGTTTGGCCCACAACTATAGAAGTTCATCAACTAATGGCCTTAGGTACACATCAATGTCGTTTCCGGGTTGCTTCGGACCTTGGATGAGCACTGGCATCATAATGAACTACTGCTTCATGCATAACCAAGGAGGAAGGTTGTAGATACATAGAGTCACGGGCCAGGTGCTGTGACTGCAGTTCTGCTCCCCAAAAGGATTCATGCCATCGGTACTTAGACCAAACCATAAGTTCCTTGCGTCACCAGCAAAGTCCGGGAAGTCTCTCTCGATTTTTCTCCACTGCCGACCATCAGCAGGGTGCCTCAACATCCCGTCTTTCTTACGGTCTTCCATGTGCCATCGCAATAACTTGTCATGCTCTTTATTTCTGAACAAACGTTTCAACCGTGGTATTATAGGAGCATACCACATCACCTTGGCAGGAACCCTCTTCCTGGGTGGCTCGCCCTCAACATCATCAGGGTCATCTTTTCCGATTTTATACCGCCATGCAGTGCATACCGGGCATTTATCCATATTCTCGTACTTCTCACCGCGGTAGAGGATGCGGTCATTAGGGCATGCATGTATCTTCTGCACGTCTAATCCTAGAGGGCAGACAAGTTTCTTTGCTTCGTACGTACTGGAGGGCAATTGGTTATTTCTTGAAGCAGCTTCTTCATTATTACCAGCAACTTTTCAAATCCTGAGTCAGTCATATACCGGTCTCTGCCTTCCACTTCAACAATTCCAGTGTGCTACCCAGCTTCTTCTGGCCATCTTCACAAGTTGGGTACAGCAATTTGTTGTGGTCCTGTAACATCTGCTCGAATTGCAACCTCTCCTTTTCTGTGTCGCAGTCTCGCCTTGCATCACTAATGATCCGACCAAAATCATCAACGGGCTCATCTGGTTCCTGTTCTTCACCCCCTTCTTCTTCATTATCTTCAACTGCGGTATCATCGTATTCAGGGAACATAGATCGGTAGTTGTCATCATCGTTCTCTTCTTCATCGTCGTCTTCCATCATAACCCCTCTTTCTCCGTGCTTTGTCCAAATATTATAGCCGGACATGAAACTGGACCGAAGCAGGTGGCTCTGAATGACTCTTGAGGAAGTGTAAGCCTTCTCATTTCGACATTCAACACATGGACAACACATAAAACCATCCTTCCGCTTGTTCGCCTCGGCCACAAGGCGAAAAGAATGCACGCCTTCTCTGTAAGCATCAGAGCGTCGGTCACCGTACATCCATGGGTGGGTCATCTGCATCATACAACCATGCATATATATCAAACGCAATCACCATGCTTAAATTAGTACCACGCGGTCAAAACGAGAAAATAGTTGCTAACCTTTTAGGACACTTCAAAACAAAGAGGAGAAAAGTTAAGTGTCGCTCTGGCACCTCATATCATGTTTTGTCTTGTGTGAACTCAAGTGGCATCGCTCTAACAGGCATTTCACCGAACACCTCTAGTGCATATGAAGAAAAAAAGTTAGCACAAAGTTATACCCACCTCACATAGAAAAAAAACAGGAGAGAGTGGAGGACTGGGTGCATATATATAGGGCCAGACCATTAGTCCCGGTTTGAGACACAAACCGGGACTAATGGTTGTGCCAGAACCACGTGGGCGTGCCCAGACCCACTAGTCCCGGTTTGTGTTTCAAACCGGGACAAGTGGCCTCTTATGGACCGGGACACAGAATTCGACGACCCTGGGCCATCCGGTTTGGACCATTAGTCCCGGCCCCAGCCACGGCCGGGACTAGTGGCCCGAACCAAAGGCCTTTTTTCTACTAGTGTCTTGTTTTTTGGGGTGGACTTTAACTAACTTGGGAGTAATTCCGCGTCGATGTAAAGATGCCAATATATGGTAGGAGTAGAAAACAATTCTTGACGTTTTAATATCTAGTCCTCCTCTTGCTTGTATTTTTTCGTGTGGAAAGAATAAACGCCATGTTTTTATTAAGCAACCAGTAGAAGCACTCATTTTCTAGTAGAAGAAGAGAATTAGCCAGTTTAGAAGGAAAACCGGCTGAAATACGTATATACACATGGATCCGGTTAAAAGGGGAACCGGACCAAAAAAAACCAAGCGGCACGGTTTTCAAGAAAAAACGGTAAAACCAAGATGAGGTCACACGACCTAGCTCGCCTAGGTCTGAAGCACCAACACCAGCACAACGGCAACAGCGCCGCCACGCAGACAACCACACCGGTCCCGAGACCGCGCGCACTCCTAGCCGACGATGCGGCAACCAGACAACACAAGCCCAATCGCTTAGCGGAGCACCAAACCTCCAAAGACATCGCCCCCAAGAGGGAAAAGGACGGTGGCGCCGCCGATGCCAGCTCCGGTAGAAACCAGAGCTCAGGCTTTCACCCGGAGAGTCTGTGACCCGAAATGACGAGGGAAGTGAAGGAGCTCCTCAACAATGCCTCCAACGAGGGAAATGACATCCACGGACACCGACATCGCCGGCATCAACCTAGGTCGATGCAGTGCTTTCGCGTGGAGAATACCAAACCTGAAGCAGAACAAGCCGATCTACCAAGGCGAGGAAGCTATGCCCGCCTTGCAGCGCACCGCCGCCACCACCTCATGCCGTAGGGAACCCACCTGGGTACCTCCTCCCGTGGTGCCCCCGTGCCGGGGCCGTCGCCCCGACGTCCACTCCGCCCACCACCGCCAACCGCCACCAGACCACCAAGCAGGGAGGATGAGACCCCGCCTAGCCGACTCCAGAAGCATCGTACCATGCGGAGAAGACCGAAACCATCCACCACGGCTCCGCCCAGCACCTCACTGGCCGGAGAACTGCCCCGTGACATAAGGGCACGCGAGCATGGCTGGCGTAGCCTCTTCAAGTAGGGCCTCGACAGCTTGGAGGCTTCACAAGCACCCCCCGCCCCCACTTACCTGTTCGTCCATGCCATGGTCGTCTCTGATGTCGTGTGCCGTTGAAGGCGCTAACGGTGGTGGTCTATGATCCTCCACCTCCTTCTCGGACTATTCCGCAGAATGGACGGCTACATTTTCTCTTTTCTAGCACCCATGTGAAACCTTGGATCAAAGGTATACATTTGTTCTTGACAATCCATTGTTCTTGACAATACATTTGATCAAAGCTAAAATAATAATGTGGAGAGAAGTTGTCAGTTGGGTAAGATAATTAGGTATTGCTATTTTTTGGTTTTCTGGTACCATTTTGTTAAATGTTTCGGTTAGATGCAAAACAACACCATGAGAAATCTTCTACCAGGTGATTGTTCTTTCTAAGGTCAACCAGGTGACACTGCTGACACAATAATAATGGGGCTCTTTTATCACTTGATTTGATCGTACCTTGGTTCTATTTTATTTCAGGCCTGGGCAAGGAGAATAACATTAAGGGTTCTTTAGCTAGGTAGTTGTCATTCCTATACTGAAAATTTTGTCGATGCAATGATACAGATATCTAAACTTGCACTTATGAATGTTTTTCAGTATCCCTTTGAACCAGTCTTGTCTGATCTTTTTCAGGGCATCTTGATTATGTTTATCTTGTGTTGTTCTCTAGTCCGGATTTGTTCTCCACATTTTCTCGATTCATATTGTCCCATGTATCACTGGGTTGGTGTCATTATAAATGCTATTTGCACTTTCTGATATTTTAAATCATGCTATGTGTGGCGGTTGTATGTGACGGTTGGGGTTAGAGTCATTGGTGTACTACAGCATACAATGTGCCCTTAGCACATACGAGTTGAGTTGGGTACAAACTTCGGTCCATAGATGGATTTGGTGGCGTGTGGAAAACAACTATTGCATCAATATTTGTATCGGGAATCAATTTGAACTAGATGGACCCGACGCGCTTTGTCGCGCCGACCTCTGGTCTTGGCGTTTAAATTCTTTGCCAAGGTTGCTTGTTTAATTTTTGTTTTTTGCCATGGCCTGGGCTTGGAAATAATACACAAGTGTAATGGATCGCCAGAGCATGTGTCGTCGTATACACCACACCAACTACCACAACAGCGAGCGCATCCCACGAATCAAAGCACTGACCAGAGCTAATAGCTAATGCAACCCGCGAATCAAAGCACCGGCCAGAGCCAACCGCCACAACATAGTAAAAGAAAAATTCAGAGCAGAGAAAAGAGGAAACGAACCAGAGCGAGAAACAGACAACCTGGAAAACGCAAGAGATCGCGCCTAGAACATAGTAAAGACGGTCTCTCGATGGTCAAAGTAGCAGCGTACCAACCCCGCAGCCTGTGTCTCCCTTCCATGTAGAGCACATATGGCTACAAGCGACCCGCCGCAATGCCACTGATGCAAAAGCTACTTAGACAGACTCCCTCGCAAGGAGAACAATAAGACGCTGTCAGGTAAGCCGGACCTAACTCCGACAGGCGAAGCAACCACGTGACGTCATTTTCGTGAGCAGCGAAACAACAACACTCAAGCATATGGGCCAAGTGGTCCCTATCCAGTGGGACACGACCGAGCAATCACCGAATCCCAATTCCATGAGTAGTAGCAAACCGGTAACGCACCCACATATGGCCCCATACAGCTGGAAACGTGTATTATATGTGGTAGGAAAATACAATATGTTTTTCTTTAGAATTATAATTCAAACAAAGAATTAATTGACCGAGTGATATTTAGCAAGTAAAATAATATCATGAAAGCAGAAGTTTAACCAAAAAATATCTCACAAATACAAATCTTAATCCAGTATAGAGTCGATTTGTCCATCTTTAACAATTAAAAAAATTGATGGCAGAAATTTTTAACCAGAAAAAAATTAGTGTTGTCCAATTATTCACTTCTTGTGAGGCTACGAAAATCGGATATGGACAGATTTCAGACCATTTAAGCCTACAAAATCATATATTGTAAAGGTAATTGATCAATCGGGCAGGAGTTTAATTGCTGCATGTCCGAAAGTGAGAGAAACAATCTAATTCAATTTAAAATTGGAAACACCACACACCAGCAGGTAGGCCCCATGAAAGCGACATCCCACTCAATCATAGGTGCTCAAATCTAGGGATCTTAGATCTCTTTAGAGATATGCATGTCCGGTGTGGTAAATATGCAGGAAGACAACGGGGAAAATACATGGAAAGTCTATACAACTCTTAACACAATCCATACCAATCCTGCTGCCCAGATCATCATCAGATGCTCACCCCCGATCATCGAGAGTATAGATTAATCAGATCAAAGGGTACAGGGGGTTTATATAGTACAAAACTAGGCCGAGTCACAACCGACTTGGGCCAGATTTAATCGTGCAAAACAAGTAAACCAACACCGAGTCAATATAGTATAACATCCCCCCATAGTGTCAACGGCGGGTTTAACAACGTTGTGACTGGAGTGAATGTCATTAAAAGAGTGGTGCCAATCGCCTTGGTAAAAATATCTGCAAATTGCGCTGTAGTCGGTACATGAAGTACACGAACTTGCCCCAAAGCCACCTTCTCACGAACAAAGTGTATATCAATATCAATATGCTTAGTTCGTTGATGCTGCACTGGGTTTCCTGACATATAGACTGCAGAGATATTATCACAGTAAACAATAGTAGCCTGCTGAATGGGGTGATGAAGCTCAGCCAAGAGCTGGCGCAGCTAGACAGTTTAAGCAACCGTATGTGCAACCGCTCTATACTCAGCCTCTGCAGGCGAATGAGAGACCGTGAGCTGACGCTTCGAAGACCATGAAATCAAATTGTTACCTAAGAAAACACAGTATCCTGAAGTAGATCTCTGAGTGTTTGGACAACCAACCCAATCAGCATCGGAATATGCTGTCAAAGTGAAAGGTATAGAAGTGTTGATGTGAAGACTGTGATCTAGAGTTCCTTTGAGATAGCGAAGAATGTGTTTGACGTGATTGTAATGAGGAAGACGGGGATCATGCATGTAGAGACAAGCTTGTTGACCAACATAGGAAATTTCTGGTCGAATTAAAGTGAGATATTGAAGAGCACCAGCAAGACTACGATAGAGAGTACCATCATAAAAAGGTTTTTCCATCCGAAGAAATCTTAGTAGAAGTATCTGCAGTAGTACGTGATGGTTGACAATCAAGCATACCGGCACGAGAAAGAAGATCAAGAATGTACTGCCGCTGAGAGAGATAAAGCCCATGAGAATCACGAGTAACAACAATACCCAAAAAATGATGAAGGATGCCTGGATCGGTCATGCAAAATTTGGTGCGAAGAAGAGAAATGCCATGATCCAGAAAAGTTTGAGTAGATGCAGTAAGGACAATATCATCAACAGAAAGTAAAAGATAAGCAACATGATTGTTTTTGTGAAAAATAAAGAGAGGAGTCGGAGACAGATGGAACAAAACCGATAATTCAAATGAACGAAGAGAAACATTGATACCAAGCACGTGGTGCCTCTTTTACACCATACAAAGATTTCTTGAGTAGACAAACATCATTATGGGTGGAAGGATTTTCAAAACCGAGAGACTATTGACAGTAAACTATTTCCTGAAGAGAACCATTGATAAAGGCATTTTTACATCGAGTTGATCAATGGGACATGATGAGGACACATCAATGCTTAGAACAGTGCGAATGGTGCTCGGTTTGACCACAGAAAAACAAGTTTCATCGTAATAAACACCGTGTTGCTGAGAGTAACCACGACAAACCAAACGTGCTTTGTAGCGAGCAAGAGTACCATCGGAGTGGAATTTTTGAAAAAAACCCTTTTACCGGAGACAATGTTGACATTGGAAGGACGGGGGACAAGATGCCACGTGTCATTAGTAATTAAAGCATGAAATTCCACTTTCATAGTAGCAGCCCAATTTGGATCTAAGAGAACGGATTTATAAGTTTTTGGTAATGGGGAAATAGTCAGATTAGCAAAAAGATTTAGCCGTTTGGCGGGTAAACGAAAACCTGATTTAGCAAGTGTATGCATGACATGGTTGATGACCCACAAGTATAGGGGGTGTATCGCAGTATTTTCGAGGGAAGTGAAACCCAATTTATTGATTCGACACAAGGGGAGCCAAAGAATATTTATAAGCCTTAACAACTGAGTTGTCAATTCAGCTGCACCTGGAAACAATCTTGCTCACAGCTGTTTATCAGTAGCAATAGTTTTGTAGTAGGAATAGTAAAGTAACAGCAGTAGTAAAGCAAAGACAGTAGTAACAAAAGCAGTAAATAGTGGGATTCGAGTGCGATAGGCATAGGGATGGATGGACGGGCGTTGCATGGACAAGACAATTCACGTAGCAATCAGAACATAGGGCAATTGCAGATAAATAAGATAAAGCATCCAAGTACTAGACAATCCTAGGCATGTGTTCCATATATAGTCATACGTGCTCGTAATGAGAACTTGCACAACATCTTTTGTCCTGCAAGCCCGTTTGCAGCGGGGCCTCTAGGGAACTACTGGCAATTAAGGTGCTCCTTTTAATAGAGCACCGGAGCAAAGCATTAACACTCCGTGAACACATGTGATCCTCACATCAAAGCCATTCCCTTCCGGTTATCCCGATTTCTGTCACTTCGGGGCCATAGGTTCCGGACAACAACGTGTGTATACAACTTGTAGATAAGACCAAAAACAATACTATCATAATGAATCAATAACATGTTCAGATCTGAAATCATGGCACTCGGGCCTTAGTGACAAGCATTAAGCACAACAAGTCGCATCAAAGTCATAAAGCACTAATAAAAGATACTAGGCACCATGCCCTAACAATCTGATGCCATTACATGAACGATCTCATCTAATCCCTACCATCCCCATAGCCTACAGCGGGGGATTACTCACTCATAGATGGGGGAAACATGGATGGTCGATGGAGAAGCGATGATGATGATGATGGCGGTGATCTCCTCCAATTCCCCGTCCCGACAGGTGCCAGAACAGAGTTTCTGGTGTTGTTTCATGGACTCTGGTGGTGGCGGCGGAGCGGAACTCCTAGAAAAACGTCGAACCCCCCGAAGTTTTTAGGTCAGAAGGCTCCTTATAGGCGAAGAGAGATGCCGAGGGGGTGCCTGGGGGGCCCACACCACCCCCTGGCGCGGCCTGGCCTGGCCCGCGCCAGCAGGTGGTGTGGCCACCCCCTGGCTCTTCTCCGTCTCGTATTCTGGCTCCTGGAGTCTTCGGGTGAAATAGGATTTTTGGCATATTTTCTGGGATTTTTCCTCATAGTTGATTTTCTGCACAAAAAGTAGACACCAAGGAAATTCTGCTGAAAACAGCGTCAGTCCGCATTAGTTGTATCCAAATCACACAAGTTTAGAGGAGAAACAATAGCAAAAGTGTTCGGGAAAGTAGATACGTTTTGGACATATCAACTCCCCCCAAGCTTAGCTTATTGCTTGTCCTCAAGCAATTCAGTTGAAAACTAAGTGCGATAAAAGAACTTTCACGAACACATTTGCTTCATATGATGTAAATATTCTTAGCAATGTGATCAACTACCTGGACAATTCATAATAAAGAGTATGCAACCAAGTCTACTTAATAGTCTTTGCAAGCTATGAAGAGATTCCAACTCAAGAATAATAAGTAGCATGAAGCACGAACATAAGCAATATTACAATGCTCATAAAAAGGTATGATAGAGTGGTATCTCACTTGCCTTTGATTATGAATGCCAAGGCACCTCCGAAGTTCAAGTGGTGACTAGAAGTAAAGATATTAAGAATATAAGCATCAAAGTCATAACACAAATAATAAAGTAATGGAACAAACATAAAGAATGACAACTATGCTCTCAAGAAGGTGCTCAAAGAATATGTGGAGACTCAACAAGTGGAAGAAAAAGGTTTTGAATAATTTGAAAGGCTTCCAAATGCTGAAAGTATGGTACTTGTTAGCTTTGAGCTCTCATTGCCCCTATCATAAGCATCATTAATGTGGTTAAGGTGAAAGTGACACAACTAAGAGGATATGCTTGACAAGTTATAAATCGAAGTCTCATGCCCCTTACTTACGAAGACCGATCCTCATGCTACTCAACTTCAGTCACAAGCAAGCTCTTGTCATTGTAAGTATATACGTATCATAGAGAACCGCCAACGGGGTACCCCTTGCACATGACACGGGAGCTATCCCATAATCAAAATAACAAGGCAAACAGACAATGAGCATCTCGGTGATCTTTTTATTTACTATGTGCATAGATTTTTATTGAGGATGCTTCATAGAATGCTCATTATGGTTATGCTGCAAGTTTCCACCATGATTAGGCATGGCTTAGGCTAGCGGCCCAAGCGTTTCTCTAACATACATACAAACTCCATGATCTTACAAGTTCCACTTTTATTTCACACCGCCGGGATCCATAAGCAAAAGAACATGATATCAACTAGGTATAAAGTACCTATGAAGCGTTGAAAGTGGTCCCCATGATACATGAATCTGCTAACTTCAACTCATAAAGCGCAAGCATATGCGCAACAAAGAAGGACGCAATGGATCAGGTTTATTAAGTGCAAGAAAATAAAGTGTGCCATCAAGTTCGTGAGAGCTTTACTAACTAACTTTCTCATAACAAGCAAACATTTTATTCGGAAGAAAACAAGGCATATTAAATATGCATGGAGGTAGCAAATGATGCTAAAGGGTAGGTATGGTGGACACTTTGGAAATATTTGGTTTAGGGAGTTGGAAACTTGAGTAAAACATACTCAGAAAAAGTGAAGGCTAGCAATAGTAAGGGAGCGACAAACGAGAGAGCAATAGCTGTCATTATCATGCTTGCAACAAAACAGGACTACCCATGGCATGAAAGTGATTCAAGATCCTCAAGGCAAAATAATTCATCGAGGCTTAACTGATTATTACAGTCATATGCATGCGTGAGCATGTGCCAAGTCAATCAAATGAAACATTCAGAGAGGATGTCACGGTGTCATACCAATTTATGAATAGAGAAATGCAAGCAAACATTCATAAGACATGCTACAAACTATTAGTGAGCTGGAGCTAATCATAAGAAAGCAAGAACTACTAAGCATCCAAAGATAACATACACCCTACTTGAACGGACTAAGCAAGCTCACAATGATGAGTATACGTACACAATGAAAACAAATAGAGTTTATTACCAGCCTCTTACCATGCCTTAAGTTGTCATTAATCCTCATTATTGCTCTTCACTTGTGTGGCTTGAATAATAATATGAAACCAATATCCACTGAGGACAGCCGAACCCTGTAGCAAACTCGCAAAAACCAAAGAAGAACGACAAATATTTTTGGTGTTTTCGATTTTTAAATAAGAACCAAAAGAGAGAAACAAGCAAAGCAAAATCTTTTTGGGTTTTTCGAATAGTTCAAACGAAGCAAAAAGGGGAAAGCAAACCAAGGCAAAAAGAAGAAGCAAACCAAAGAGAAAACAACAGAAATATTTTTGGTCTTTTTGTGGTTTTTAAAAAGCAAAATCAAGGAAAGAGAACGAAAACTAAAAAGAGAACGAAAACATGAATATACAAAGTATCGACGCAACATGATATGGAGATGAGTGCGGTGTCGGCGTACCTCCCCCCAAGCTTAGGCTTTTGGCCTAAGTGGGTATCAATCCCAAGCTGGCCAGGATGAAGTGTCACCCTGGTACGACGAAGAGGTCTCCTCATCCTGGTGCGAACTCGAGTACGTCCCTCTGTAATGCACAGAGTAATCATAGGAGGGCACATCCTCCTGGTGCTGCTCGTGGAAACCCAGCAAGCGAAGCTGCTCGTCCACCTCCTCCTTGGAGCATGACCACGGTCTCCTATGAACACTAAACAAAGTAGGCTGTGGCCAAAGGATCTCCCTTTCATCCCCGTCAGTGAAAAACATCCTATATACTAGATTGTTCAAATCAGAGGTAGCAGTGAAAAAGTAATGAGTTTTCATGGCAACAAGGTCAAGCCTCTATGGTGCCAACATAGCATCATAGGGATCCACTGAAAGACCTAATGCATTGACTATACGCGAGGCAATAATGCCCCCATAGATAGGCCCCCTAGCAGCTAGGCGGCGAGCAATAAGCGAGCCAAGATTGTACCGAGTATCATTGTTAAGTGCAACAGCAAGGAATGCTAAATGATAGTTGGAGATATTACTTGTGTTCTCCCTACCCAGTACACTAGTAGCAAGATAATATGCAAAGTATCTGAGAGCAGGGAGTTGGATATTTCTTATCTTTCCACGCTGCGCCACGCGGTCAACATCATTGGTCACCCCTCGGTAAAGCTCCAACAAATCAGCGGGTCGCCCTTGAATTTTCTTCATGGTCCCTGTCATACACACACCTACAATACTGCAAAATCTCTCCAAAGGCATGGTGAATGGCAGATCATAGATTTTAAAAGAGACAGTAGACTGATAGGGTGTGTTAGTAAACGTGAAGCTCTCAACAAAAGTTTTGGTGAGCATAGCATATTGTGCACTCTCATCTTGCATATATGAGGTCAAACCAACCCTCTCAATCAGTAGCAAGAAATCATCAAGAATACCTGCAGCTTGTAAGAAAGTAAAACAAGGAAAAGAGGATGGGTGAGCATCCCCATCATCCGTTTCACTGCCAATACGAGTTGCAATCAGATCTTCATTGTATGATGACCTAGCTTGAGAGGTTGTCCTCGAGGGCCTCGACCTCCTAGGTGCATCACTCTCAAATATCTCTCCAAAAGTATGGTTGTTCATGCTTGGTATTTTGAAATTTAAACACCTATTAAACAAGTGATTGCAAAGTAAATATAATGAAGGATTCTACTCATAGGGACTTGCAAGAGGCCTAAACATGCATCAAAACTATATCTCTAAGCATCAAACAAGCTTACAAGCTCTCATAACTAGTCGCCTATAGCAGCAAAATACTCAACATATAATCCACTAAACACAAATCTACTTGGACAAGGGGAGGAGTCACATACCAGGGAACAATTGCTCCAAATTTCAGCAAGAAAGATGGGTTGAGCAAGGAGATCGAAAAAATCGGGAGCAAGCACAGCAAGAACACGATTTTGAGATATGAACTGGAGCCTACTCGGGAGAGAGAAGAAAGTGGCAGGTGAGAGAGTTAGTGGGGGGCCAGGGGTGGCCCACACCAGGGCATGGCGCCACCCAAGGCTGGCTGCGCCACCATGTGGTGTGCCTACCTGGTGGGCCCCCTGGTACCTCCCAGGTACTCCTCTGCCCCTTTTTTCACGTAAAGATTTAATATGAATTTTCTGAAATTTTTCGAGACACTTTATTTTTGGGCATTTTTCAGAAATAGAAGAATGATTTTCTGACAGACAGACTTTTTTTTTCTTTTGGAAACATGATGCAAAGACAAAACAAGGCTAGAACTACAGAAGTTCTAGCATGCAAGCAACTAACAACACAAAGAAAACTAAACGAAAACAAAAACTAAAATGCAAAGGATAGAAATAAACGGAGATAATCATAATGAAAACATTGTTTTGTTCAATGGAATCCTTTTGTTAACAAGGTTGATCAAGTCTTGTTACCAAAACAATTGCATATGAGACAAAACTTTGTACTCCACTAATGATTATGTTACCTTAACCTTGATAGCAATGGTCCCAATCATAATAGTTTCAAATTTTTCTCTTGGTATGGGACAATATATTTCTCCAACTTGAATGCCTCCAACATGTTCAATTGAATTCAAACCATAAGTATTTTCAATCTTATTGGGGAAATAGATAGTATGTTCCTTGTCATTAACATTGAAAGTCACCTTTCCTTGATTACAATTAATAACAGCTCCTACAGTATTAAGAAAAGGTCTCCCAAGAATAATAGACATATTATGATCTTCAGGCATTTCAAGCACAACAAAATCAGTCAATATCAAGCAATTGTGAGCCACCTAAACAGGTACATCCTCACATATACCCACAGGAATAGTGGTAGATTTATCAGCCATTTGCAAAGATATATTAGTTGGTATTAATTTTTCAAGTTGAAGCCTCTTATAGAGAGAGAAAGGCATAACACTAACTCCAGCTCCCAAATCACACAAAGCAGTTCTAACATAACTGTTCTTAATAGAGCAAGGGATAGTTGGAATCCCTCGGTCTCCAAGTTTCTTAGGAACCTTACCATTGAAGGAATAATTAGCAAGCAAAGTAGAAATTTCTTCATTAGGTATCTTCCTTTTATTCGAGACAATGTCCTTCATATACTTTGAGTAAGGAGGCAATTTAATAGCATCAGTCAAAGGAATTTGCAAGAATAAAGGCTTCATCCACTCACAAAACTTATTATAGTGTTCATCTTTCTTTGACTTGTGTTTCTTATCAGGGAAAGGCATAGGTTTTTGGACCCAAGGCTCTCTTTCACTACCATGTTTCTTAGCAATAAAATCTTCTTTGGTGTATTTAGTATTCTTAGTGTGGTTTTCAGGATCTTCTTGACCTTTTTCTTCATTAGGAACAACATTTTCTTCATTACCACTTTCAGTTTTAGCATCAGAGATAGATATACTATTAGGATCTATAGCTGGTTCAGAGGGTTCTACAACAGTTTTATGTTTCTTTTTCCTTTTCTTACGAGTACAACCACTATTTTCAGCTTGTTGAGAATCCTACTCAATTCTTTTGGGATGCCCCACAGGATATAGGGGATCCTGGGTAGCAGCACCACTTCTAGTTCTAATTTCATAAGCATGTTTTTCTTTAGCAGCATTAACTAGCAAGTTGTTTTGCACTTTAACGAGTTGATCTATTTGAGTTTGAACCATTTGAAAGTGTTTAACAATCATTTTAACATCATTAGAGGTTCTTTCCACAATATCTTTCAACTCAACAATAGCTCTAGTGTTTTCCATTAGATGATTTTGCACCCTTTTATTAAAGTTATCTTGCTTAACAATAAAGATATCAAATTCTTCTAAGCATTGATCAGGAGGTTTAGAGTAAGGGATATCACCTTCATAAAAGTGTTGGAGAGAGTGTACCTCAATAGTGGGTGAGTAGGGAATAGGCTTACATAATTCTTCTATAGGAGGTAAATTCTTGACATCTGCAGCTTTAATTCCCTTCTCCTTAAGACATTTCTTAGCTTCCTTCATCACTTCATCATTTAATTCAATAACTCCCCTCTTCTTTGATGTTCGAATAGTCACGGGAATAGATGGTTCAGGTACAATTACTTCAGGTATAGCTTGTTTAGGAGGAGTCCAATCTTCATAATTCTTACTTATTTTAGCCATTAATTCCTCAGCTTCCTTAGGAGTCCTATTCCTGAAAACACAATCAGCACAACTATCTAGGTATGTCCTAGATTCCTCGGTTAGTCCATTATAAAATATATCAAGAAGCTCATTCTTAGATAATGGACTTCCAGCCTGTGCATGAATCAAAGCACAAAACCTTGCCCAAGATTCGGGCAATACCTCTTTTTCTCCCTGTTTAAAATCAAAAAGTTCCTGCAGAATAGCATGTCTAGCACTGGGAGGAAAATATTTCTGCAGGAAAGTACTAATCAAGCACTCAGGGCTATCAATAGATCCAGGAAGTAAATTACTAAACCAAGTTTTAGCTTCTCCTTTCAGTGAAAAGGGAAAAATCTTAGCAACAAAGTAAGTACGCATCTTAATATCATCAGAAAACAAGCCACTCATGGTAGAAAGTTCATTCATATGTGCTACCGCACTTTCATTCTTAGTCCCACAAAAAGGTTCTTTCTCGACAATAGCTATGTAAGATAGATCGAGAGAGAAATCATAATCTTCATCTATAATGTTTATCGGAGAAGCAGCAAACTTAGCATCAGGAGATAATTTGGGTCTAATAGTACGCCTCTCAAGGAGACTCTTAGCAGCGCTCCTATCATGGGTGTTCTTACATTCTTTAATAAACTCATCGGTCATCTCAACATAACCATCTTCAATATCATAATTCTCACTAGACTCAGGTGAGCTAACAGGTGTGGTAGTGTCTTCATTAGGAGTTTCGATATTTCCAACTCTAGTTCTAGCAATCGTAGCATCTAGGAAAGGACCTAATGAACCACTCTTATCAAGCACAGTAGAAGCAACATCATAAGCATTAGAAGTTTCAGATTCAGCAGTAGTAGCAGTGTGTGTAGCATGTGTATGTGGTGGTGTAAGGAACTTACTCAAAACAGACGGTGAATCAAGAGCAACAAAGGTGTTCAGAACCGTACCTCTTCTTGTAGTGGATGGTAAAATAGGAACCTTGCCATCACGAGACTTACCCATGATGGATGGATAGCAGCGAACAATAGAGAATCCAAGTGAACTTGATAAATAAAGCTATGCTCCCCGGCAACAGCGCTAGAAAATAGTCTTGATGACCCACAAGTATAGGGGATGTATCGCAGTATTTTCGAGGGAAGTGAAACCCAATTTATTGATTCGACACAAGGGGAGCCAAAGAATATTTATAAGCCTTAACTGTTGGAATTATGCCCTAGAGGCAATAATAAAGATGTTATTATTATAATTCTTGTTCATGATAAAGTTTATATTCCATGCTAGAATTGTATTAAGCGGAAACTTTAATACTTGTGTGGTTTGTGAACAACACCGTGTCCCTAGTACGCCTCTATGGACTAGCTCATTGATCAATGATGGTTAAGGTTTCCTAACCATAGACATGAGTTGTCAATTGATAATGAGATCATATCATTGGATAATGATATGGTGGATAGACCCAAACTAAGCGAAGCAATTAGATCGTGTCATCGTGTTCGTCTTTGCGAAGTTTTTCCTATGTCAAATATTGTATTCCTTAGACCATGAGATAATACAACTCCCTGGTATCGGAAGAAAGCTTTGAGGTCATCAAACGTCATCCTATGAGAGGGTGATCATAAAGGTGTCTCTCAGGTAATTGGAAAGTATCTGTTGGGTTGTATGTATCGAGATGGGATTTGTCCCTCCCAAGTCGGAGAGATATACTTCGGGCCCACTCGGTAATCGATATCAACACCGCTTTCAAGCATGTGGTTAAGGAGTTAATCACAAAGTGATATCGGATTACGGAACGAGTAAAGTACTTGCTGTGAACGAGATTGAACTAGGTATGACGATACCGACGATCGAATCTCGGGCAAGTAAAATATCGCGAGACAAAGGGAATATATATATGGGATTGATTGAATCCTGGCATCGTGGTTCATCCGATATGATCATCGATGAATGTGTGGGAGTCAATATGGGTGCCCAGACCCCGCTGTTGATTATTGATAGAAGATCATGTCTGCATATTCTCGAACCCGCAGGGTCACACACTTAACGTGTCTCGACGCTAGGATAGATTGGATAATTGGTTTATGAATTTTTGTTCGGAGTCTCGGATGGGATCCGGGACATCACGAGAGGTTCTGGAATGCTCCGGAGAATAAGATTCATATAAGGCAGTGCAGTTTTTGGAGTTCGGAATTGTTCCGGATTAATCGGTATTGTACCGGAAGCTTCTAGAACCTTCCGGAAGGGGGCCAACGTGGTCCCACCTTCCGGGAGGGGGCATGGGCCTATGAGGGAGTGTCCTGGCCGCATTGGGCCAGGGGCACAAGGCCCCATAGGGCCCAGCCGATCCTAGATAAGTTTAAACTCGTTTAAACTAGAGATAGGATTTCTAGATAAGGGAGAGTTTAAATTGTTTAAACTAGAGATAGGATTTCTAGATTAGGGAGAGTTTAAATTGTTTAAACTAGAGATAGGCTTGGAGGATGGGCAAGGGCTGGCCGCACCCCCCTCTATATATAGAGGGCTGGTGCGCCCCCTCCCCCCTAACCTACACCTTTCTCCAAACCCTAGTTGCCCTGCTGCCCTCCTCTCTCCCTCCCGACTGTTTGTGGGCGAAGCCCTGCTGCAGAAATTCTCCACCAAATACACCACGCCGTCGTGTTGTAGATCCAATCCATCTCTCCACCATACTTGCTGGTCCAAGGAAGGAGGAGACGTCGAGGTGCTGCACGTGTGCATCTCACGGAGGCACCGCCACTTGTGGTGCTAGATCGGATCGGATCACGAGGAGGAGAAGCGAGTACGACTACATCACCCACGTTCCGACGAACGTTACGCTGTGCGAATCTTCAAGGGTATGAAGATCTAATCCAATCTCTCTCGTTGTTTGCATCTCCTAGATTAGATCTTGGCTTTCCCTCTGTTCGCTTCCGTAGAAAATTTTGATTTACTATGCCGCGAAACCCTTCAGTGGTATCAGAGCTAGATCTATGCGTAGATGTGTTTCACGAGTAGAACACAACATGGTTGTTGCGTGCGTTGATGTTTTCTGTTGCAAGCCTCTTGTTTGTGTTCTTCTTATGACGCGGGATAGTGAGATTGAAGCGGTCCAGGCCAACCTTACGCGACGTCGTTCGCGAGACCGGCTCCGCACTTGACGTGTGGCTTGTACCATACATGCGGCTGGTGGATGTCAGTTTCTCTCACTATAGTTGTCATGGGATTAACACCGGAGTTTGGCAACCATAATATCACCGTTGTGGCTTTCTGTAGGTAAGAATTTTTCTTAGCATCTACTCCCATAAGCCACGTAAAACATGCAACAACAAAGTAGAGGCGTCTAACTTGTTTTTGCAGGGAGTGTTTTCTGTGATATGGTATGGCCCAAGATGTGATGTGTATAATGTATGCGATGATCATGTTTTGTAATATTTCACGACTTGCATGTCGATGAGTACACAACCGGCAGGAGCCATATGGTTGTCTTTATAATTGTGTATGACCTGCGAGTCAACTTCTTATACGCCATGTAATAGCTTTACTTTATCGCTAAGTAGTTAGCAATAGTTGTAGTTGCTATTCGTGGTGGAGGCAATCATGGTGGAGTGATGGAGATCATGCCGGAACGCACAAGATGGAGATCATTGCGCGAAGATTGGCTATACCATGTCACATAAAGTTATATGCATGTGATGTTTATCCTTTTATGTATCTTATTATGCTTAGATCGCGACGATAGCATTATAAGATGATTCCTCACTTAAAGATCAAGATAAAAACTGTGTTCTCCCCAAGTATGCACCGTTGCGAAAGTTCGTCGTGTCCAAGCATCACGTGATGATCGGGTGCTATAGACTCTACGCTCACATACAACGGGTGCAAGCCAGTTTTGCACACGCGGAAATACTTGGGTTTAGCTTGACGAGCCTAGCATGTACAGACATGGCCTCGGAACACAAGAACCGAAAGGTTAAGCATGAGTCATATGAATGATATGATCGACACTTTGTTGTCCACCATTGAAACCACATCTCTTCTCGTGATGATCGGATTAGGTGTGGTGAATTTGGATCGTGTTCACTAAACAACTTGAGGGATGTTGAATTTAGTGGGAGTTCATCTAGTAATTTGATTAAGTTGAACTATTTATCATGAACATAGTCTAAATTGTACTTGCTAATACTGTAGATCACATGGCCAAGTCCAACTTCAACTTCAACGTTTTTGCTGAGAAAGAAAAGCTTAGAAACAATGGGTCTAACTTCACCAACTGGTTCTGCAATCTGAGAATCATTCTCTCTGGCGGTCAAAAGGACTATGTCCTTGAGAAAGCGTTAGGTAACCCCCCCGCTGCAACTGCGCCGGCTGATGAGAAAGCTGTCTATCAGTCGCGCAAAGATGATTATGGTGTGATTAAGAGCACCACGTTGTTTGCTATGGAACCGGAACTTCAAAATCGTTTTGAAAACTATCCCGGGCCCTTTGAGATTCTCGAAGAGTTGAAAACCATGTTTCAGACTCAGGCCCGTTCTGAGAGATATGAGATCTCTGAGAAGTTCTTTAACTGCAAGATGGAGGAAGGGAGTTCCGTTAGTGAGCACGCCATTAAGATGTCGGGCTACACTCAACGCCTTGAGCAACTGGACTGCAAGATTCCAGAGGAGCTCAAGATTGACAGGGTTCTGCAATCACTCCCTCCCAGCTACAAAAGTTTTGTAGTGACTCATAATCAGATTGGTTCCACTGATACGATCACCGAGCTCTTCGCAAAGCTGAAGGCTGCGGAGGTGGACATCAAGAAGGATAATCATGTGTTGATGGTCAACAAGCCCTCCTTTAAGAAATGTAAAGGTGCAAAGAAGCCCTTCAAGAAGGGCGGCGGCAAGCGCAATGCCCCTGCTGAGAAGAAGCTCAGGTCTGGTCCCAAGCCGGAAACTGAGTGCTTCTATTGCAAGGACAAGGGTCACTGGAAGCGCAACTGTCCGAAGTACTTAGCGGACAAGAAGGCTGGCACCATCAAAGGTATATTTGATATACATGTTATTGATGTTTTCCTTACTAGCCCTCGTTGTAGTGCCTGGGTATTTGATACCGGTTCAGTTGCTAATATTTGTAACTCGAAACAGGAGCTGCGGAATAGACGGCGGCTTGCGAGGGATGAGGTGACGATGCACGTTGGCAACGGATCAAGAGTTGATGTGATGGCCGTCGGCACGCTCTCCTTAGTTTTACCTTCGGGATTAGTTTTAAACCTTAATAAATGTTATTATGTGCCTGCGTTGAGCATGAACATTATTTCTGGATCGTGTTTACTGCAAGACGGTTATTCATTTAAATCGGAGAATAATGGTTGTTCTATTTATATGAGTAACATCTTTTATGGTCATGCACCTCTTGTGAGTGGTTTATTTCTTCTAAATCTTGAAAGGGATGAAACACACATCCATAACATTGAGGCTAAGAGATGCAAAGTAGATAGTGATAATACTACTTATTTGTGGCACTGTCGTCTAGGTCATATTGGTGTAAAGCGCATGAAGAAACTCCATTCTGATGGACTTTTGGAGTCTCTTGATTTTGAATCATTTGACACATGCGAACCATGCCTCATGGGCAAGATGATCAAAACCCCGTTCTCCGGTATGATGGAGCGAGCAACGGACTTGTTGGAAATCATACATACCGATGTATGCGGACCGATGAGTGTTTCGACGCGCGGTGGATATCGCTATTTTCTCACTTTTACCGATGACTTAAGTAGATATGGGTATATCTATTTAATGAAACATAAATCTGAAACGTTTGAAAAGTTCAAAGAATTTCAGAATGAAGTGGAGAACCATCGTAACAGAAAGATTAAGTTTCTACGATCCGATCGTGGGGGCGAATATTTGAGTTATGATTTTCTCACGCATCTCAAAGCAAGTGGAATCGTTTCACAACTCACGCCACCCAGAACACCACAGCGCAATGGTGTGTCTGAACACCGGAATTGAACCCTATTAGATATGGTCCGATCGATGATGTCTCTTACAGATTTGCC
Source organism: Avena sativa (assembly GCA_916181665.1). Classification (NCBI taxonomy): domain Eukaryota; kingdom Viridiplantae; phylum Streptophyta; class Magnoliopsida; order Poales; family Poaceae; genus Avena; species Avena sativa. The sequence goes on along the minus strand of OV702292.1, from coordinate 530,846,557 downwards.
GTTATCATTTTGGGGTTATGCATTAGAAACCGCTGCATTCACTTTAAATAGGGCTCCATCTAAATCCGTTGAGACGACACCGTATGAACTATGGTTTGGTGCTAAACCTAAGTTGTCGTTTCTTAAAGTTTGGGGATGCGAAGCTTACGTCAAGAAGTTGATGCCGGACAAGCTCGAACCCAAAGCGGAGAAATGCGTCTTCATAGGATACCCTAAGGAAACTATTGGGTATACCTTCTATCACAGAACCGAAGGCAAAGTGTTTGTCGCAAAGAACGGTTCCTTTCTTGAGAAGGAGTTTCTCTCGAAAGAAGTGAGTGGGAGGAAAGTAGAGCTAGACGAGGTTATTGAACCTTCTCTTGAATTGGAGAGTAGCGCAGCACCTGAAATTGTTCCAGTGCCGCCTGCACCAACAATAGAGGAAGCTAATGACAAGGATCATGAAGCTTCGGACGATGCTGCTACTGAACGTCGCAGGTCGACAAGGTCGCGTGCCCCTCCTGAGTGGTACGGCAACCCTGTCTTGACTGTCTTGTTAGTAGAAGACAGTGAACCTACGTACTATGAGGAAGCGATGATGAGCCCAGACTCTGAGAAATGGCTAGAAGCCATGAAATCCGAATTGGGATCCATGAGCGAAAACCAAGTATGGACTTTGGTGGACCCTCCTAGCAACCGAAAGGCCATTGAGTGCAAATGGATCTTCAAGAAGAAAACGGACGCGGATGGTAATGTTACCGTCTATAAAGCACGGCTTGTTGCGAAAGGTTTTTGACAAGTTCAAGGTGTTGACTACGATGAGACTTTCTCTCCCGTAGCGATGTTTAAGTCCATTCAGATTTTATTAGCAATTGTTGTGTTTCATGATTATGAAATATGGCAAATGGATGTCAAGACTGCTTTCCTCAATGGCAACATTGATGAAGAGTTGTATATGATGCAACCCGAAGGTTTTGTCGATCCTAAGGATGCTGATAAAGTATGCAAACTTCAGCGTTCCATTTATGGACTGAAGCAAGCATCTCGGAGTTGGAACCATCGTTTTGATCAAGTGATCAAGAGCTTTGGATTTGTTCCAAATTGCTACGAAGCTTGCATCTACAAGAAAGTGAGTGGGAGCTCGGTGACGTTTCTGGTACTATATGTGGATGACATATTGATTATTGGAAATGACATCAACATGCTTAACGATGTGAAGAGTTATTTGAACAAGTGTTTTTCAATGAAAGACCTAGGTGAAGCTGCTTATATATTGGGCATCAAAATCTATAGAGATAGACAAAGACGCCTGATAGCTTTAAGCCAAAGTACATACCTAGACAAAGTTCTGAAAAGGTTCAGAATGGATAAGGCATTGAAAGGTTCAGTGCCTATGTTGTCAGGTAAGATATTGAGCAAGGCTCAGTGTCCAGCTACGGTAAATGATAGGGAAGCTATGAGCAAAGTGCCTTATGCCTCGGCCATAGGTTCCATCATGTATGCCATGCTGTGTACTAGACCGGATGTGTCCAATGCTCTTAGTTTGACGAGCAGATATCAAAGTGATCCAGGAGTGGAACACTGGACAGCCGTGAAGAACATCCTAAGGTACCTAAATAGGACTAAAGAAATGTTCTTAGTCTATGGGGGTGATGAACAGCTCGTCGTAAAAGGTTACGTCGATGCTAGTTTCGACACCGACAAGGATGATTGTAAATCTCAGACAGGATACGTGTATATTTTCAATGGAGGAGCTGTGAGCTGGAGAAGCTGCAAGCAAAGCGTGATCGCGGGATCTACAGTAGAAGCGGAATACATGGCTGCTGCAGAAGCGTCAAGTGAAGGAGTTTGGATCAGAAACTTCATCACTGAGCTTGGCGTGGTTCCAAGTGCATTGGACCCACTGGAGATATTGTGCGACAACACTAGCGCCATAGCACTCGCTAAGGAACCAAGATATCATCCAAAGACCAAGCATATCAACCGCAAGTTTCATATAATCCGAGATTATATAGCAGATGGAGATCTGAAGATTAGCAAAGTACATACAGATCTGAATGTCGCAGATCCATTGACTAAACCTCTTCCACGTGTAAAACATGATCAGCACCTCAGTGCCATGGGTGTGAGATTGTTGCCAGATGTAAACTAGATTATTGACTCTAGTGCAAGTGGGAGACTATTGGAATTATGCCCTAGAGGCAATAATAAAGATGTTATTATTATAATTCTTGTTCATGATAAAGTTTATATTCCATGCTAGAATTGTATTAAGCGGAAACTTTAATACTTGTGTGGTTTGTGAACAACACTGTGTCCCTAGTACGCCTCTATGGACTAGCTCATTGATCAATGATGGTTAAGGTTTCCTAACCATAGACATGAGTTGTCAATTGATAATGAGATCATATCATTGGAGAATGATATGGTGGATAGACCCAAACTAAGCGAAGCAATTAGATCGTGTCATCGTGTTCGTCTTTGCGAAGTTTTTCCTATGTCAAATATTGTATTCCTTAAACCATGAGATAATACAACTCCCTGGTATCGGAAGAAAGCTTTGAGGTCATCAAACGTCATCCTATGAGAAGGTGATCATAAAGGTGTCTCTCAGGTAATCGGAAAGTATCTGTTGGGTTGTATGTATCGAGATGGGATTTGTCCCTGCCAAGTCGGAGAGATATACTTCGGGATCACTCGGTAATCGATATCAACACCGCTTGCAAGCATGTGGTTAAGGAGTTAATCACAAAGTGATATCGGATTACGGAACGAGTAAAGTACTTGCTGTGAACGAGATTGAACTAGGTATGACGATACCGACGATCGAATCTCGGGCAAGTAAAATATCGCGAGACAAAGGGAATATATATATGGGATTGATTGAATCCTGGCATCGTGGTTCATCCGATATGATCATCGATGAATGTGTGGGAGTCAATATGGATGCCCAGACCCCGTTGTTGATTATTGATAGAAGATCATGTCTGCATATTCTCGAACCCGCAGGGTCACACACTTAACGTGTCTCGATGCTAGGATAGATTGGATAATTGGTTTATGAATTTTTGTTCGGAGTCTCGGATGGGATCCGGGATATCACGAGAGGTTCCGGAATGCTCCGGAGAATAAGATTCATATAAGGCAGTGCAGTTTTTGGAGTTCGGAATTGTTCCGGATTAATCGGTATTGTACCGGAAGCTTCTAGAACCTTCCGGAAGGGTGCCAACGTGGTCCCACCTTCCGGGAGGGGGCATGGGCCTATGAGGGAGTGTCCTGGCTGCATTGGGCCAGGGGAACAAGGCCCCATAGGGCCCAGCCGATCCTAGATAAGTTTAAACTCGTTTAAACTAGAGATAGGATTTCTAGATAAGGGAGAGTTTAAATTGTTTAAACTAGAGATAGGATTTCTAGATAAGGGAGAGTTTAAATTGTTTAAACTAGAGATAGGCTTGGAGGATGGGCAAGGGCTGGCCGCACCCCCCCTCTATATATAGAGGGCTGGTGCGCCCCCTCCGCCTAACCTACACCTTTCTCCAAACCCTAGTTGCCCTGCTGCCCTCCTCTCTCCCTCCCGACTGTTTGTGGGCGAAGCCCTGCTGCAGAAATTCTCCACCAAATACACCACGCCGTCGTGTTGTAGATCCAATCCATCTCTCCACCATACTTGCTGGTCCAAGGAAGGAGGAGACGTCGAGGTGCTGCACGTGTGCATCTCACGGAGGCACCGCCACTTGTGGTGCTAGATCGGATCGGATCGCGAGGAGGAGAAGCGAGTACGACTACATCACCCACGTTCCGACGAACGTTCCGCTGTGCGAATCTTCAAGGGTATGAAGATCTAATCCAATCTCTCTCGTTGTTTGCATCTCCTAGATTAGATCTTGGCTTTCCCTCTGTTCGCTTCCGTAGAAAATTTTGATTTACTATGCCGCGAAACCCTTCATTAACAACTGAGTTGTCAATTCAGCTGCACCTGGAAACAATCTTGCTCACAGCAGTTTATCAGTAGCAACAATTTTGTAGTAGGAATAGTAAAGTAACAGCAGTAGTAAAGCAAAGACAGTAGTAACAAAAGCAGTAAACAGTGGGATTCGAGTGCGGTAGGCATAGGGATGGATGGACGGGCGTTGCATGGACAAGACAATTCACGTAGCAATCAGAACATAGGGCAATTGCAGATAAATAAGATAAAGCATCCAAGTACTAGACAATCCTAGGCATGTGTTCCATATATAATCATACATGCTCGCAATGAGAACTTGCACAACATCTTTTGTCCTGCCAGCCCGTTTGCAGCGGGGCCTCTAGGGAACTACTGGCAATTAAGGTGCTCCTTTTAATAGAGCACCGGAGCAAAGCATTAACACTCCGTGAATACATGTGATCCTCACATCAAAGCCATTCCCTTCCGGTTATCCCGATTTCTATCACTTCGGGGCCATAGGTTCGGGACAACAACGTGTGTATACAACTTGTAGATAAGACCAAAAACAATACTATCATAATGAATCAATAACATGTTCAGATCTGAAATCATGGCACTCGGGCCCTAGTGACAAGCATTAAGCACAACAAGTCGCAACAAAGTCATAAATCACTAATAAAAGATACTAGGCACCATGCCCTAACAATCTGATGCCATTACATGAACGATCTCATCCAATCCCTACCATCCCCATAGCCTACAGCGGGGGATTACTCACTCATAGATGGGGGAAACATGGATGGTCGATGGAGAAGCGATGGTGATGATGATGGCGGTGATCTCCTCCAATTCCCCGTCCCGGCAGGGTGCCATATCGGAGTTTCTGGTGCTGTTTCGTGGACTCTGGATGTGGCGGCGGAGCGGAACTCCTAGAAAAACGTCGAACCCCCCGAAGTTTTTAGGTCAGAAGGCTCCTTATAGGCGAAGAGAGAGGCCGAGGGGTGCCTGGGGGGCCCACACCACCCCCTGGCGCGGCCTGGCCTGGCCCGCGCCAGCAGGTGGTGTGGCCACCCCCTGGCTCTTCTCCGTCTCGTATTCTAGCTCCTGGAGTCTTCAGGTGAAATAGGATTTTTGGCATATTTTCCGGGATTTTTCCTGATAGTTGATTTTCTGCACAAAAAGTAGACACCAAGGCAATTCTGCTGAAAACAGCGTCAGTCCACATTAGTTATATCCAAATCACACAAGTTTAGAGGAGAAACAATAGCAAAAGTGTTCGGGAAAGTAGATACGTTTTGGACGTATCAATGGTCATTAGATGGAGGCACAGTAGGGACAACTTTAGGAGGAAGAGGAAGGTATGGAGTAGTGGAGATAGGTCTAGAAGATGTGGATGAAGCTGGCGAGGCGGCAAAGAAGTCTGAAGTGGCAGAGGTTTGGGATGAATCTGGTGCCGCGGCAGGGCTCTCGGCAGGGGGTCAGGGCAGGAGTCGGCATGTCCGGTGCAGCGGAGGTAGAGTCGGGCGCGAGATATAGATGATTGACACTAGGCAGAGGTTTAAGGAGGGAAGATCGTGACATGGAGGTGGGGAGGTTAGGTTCGATGGAGGATGGACGCGTGGCATAGGGGAAAATATGTGAATATGGCCTGTAAGAAGATCAAGACAACGATAACCTTTGTGTTCGTTGGAATAGCCTAGAAACACACATAGAGTGGAACCAGGTGCAAATCTGTTTGGGGCGATGGAAGAAGCATTTGGAAAACACAAATAACCAAACACACGAAGTTCAGAGTAATTAGAATAACAAAGAAAAAGAGAATAGAAAGGCGTGATGTTTGGGTTAACTTTGGTTGGACGAATAGTAAGAAGATATCTGGCGGTGCGCAAAGCTTCAACCCAAAATTTGGGACGAAGCGAAGACTGAATTAACATAGTGCGAATGATGTCATTGAGGGATCGAAGGACATGTTTTGCTTTGCTGTTTTGAGGGGAAGTATAAGGACATGTAAGACAAAGTAAGATGCCATGTTTAAGGAATAAATTGTGGTTTCTGAAATTATCAAATTCATGGTCATTGTCAGATTGAATATAGTGTATTGGAGAAAGAAGTGAACAAAAACATAGCATTGGAAATTCAGAAATATGTTGTGAACATCAGATTTTTTGTGTAAGGAAAAAGTCCACACAAAGTGAGTACATCAAGGATGACAAGGTAATATTTGAATCCAGAAATACTTGCTATAGGAGATGTCCATAGCTCACAATGCAATAATTCAAAGGGAAATGTGCTAGCAGAGCTAGAAGAACTAAAGGGGAGGCGCACATGTTTGTCTGCTGACAAGACTCACACATGGCCGAATCATGAGTGTCCCAATTACAAGGAATAGAAAATCCAATAAGCAGAAATGATAGGGTAACACTATCTGGATGCCCAAAACGCTAGTGCCAAAGGTTAAACGAGGCGACCATGGAGGTTGGTGGAGCGATGGTAGGAGTGCCATGGAGAGAGTATAAGGCACCAGAGCTATTGAAGTGAGCGATCTCAACCTTGGTCAGGTAGTCCTTCATAGATAAACCAAAAGAATCAAATTCAACAGAAACAAGATTGTAGTGAGTGAATTGGCAAACAGAAATTAGATTTTTAATGAGAGCTGGAGAGACAAGAATATCATGAAGAATAAGAGGTTTAGAGTAAGTAGGGATATTAAATTAACCAACATATGAAATAGGAATAGATGAACCACCCCCAAGAGTAATAGAGGAAAAAGGAGATGAAGTAAAGGAAGACAGCATATTACGCGAGGAGGACACATGACTAGAAGAACCAGAATAAAAAAATCCAATCAGTACCTGAATTACCTTGGGTAGAAAAGTTGTTCATGGCCTGAAGAAACGTAGCTTGATCCCAGTTCAATGTCAAGGTAGGTGGATGAGATGGTGCAGGTGTTGGTTGTCAACACCCGATTTTTTAATCCCAAATGCCCGTTATGCCATACCTCGCAATCCCAGGATTACCATTTTTGCGAGACATAAGGGATTGGATATCACAGTACATCATCCATTACAAACCATACATAAGGTCTTACACAAATAAGGATATCATGATCCAGTCTTTAATACAACAAGCAGCGGAAATAAAAGATAAGCATAGCGGTGGGGTCCATCTTCAAGGGCACAGGCAATGCTAACGAAGGCAGATAGTCCTAGTTATCATAGCCGTCCTGATGACCATCCTCCTGATAGTCTCCTTCATAGTCTGGCCATGAGAATAGCCAGGGACAAAAGCCATGAGTACTCTTTAAGTAGTCGCAAACTACTATTAATAGGTACTATAGTTCTAAGTTAAAGTGCTAAATCTAAGTTTAACTCTAAAGTTAAGTTTGAAACCAAAGCTGAGTTCAGAAGCAAAGAAAGATAAAGTAAAGTTCTAGAATCACTTAAGTTGGGAAGCTATTATCATAAACACAACCCTGTTGTGGTCAAGTCAAAGTTCATCATTCATTTCAAGTTATTTGGAAAACATCTGACAACGAAACAGTATGGCCATTCCAACTGTCCATAACCGCGGACGCGGCTATTCAAATAGTTTGACACTCTGCAGAGGTGGTACACTTTCACCACAAGATTTGATACATCTGTCAGGGATAACCCTGAATCATCATACTTAGTATGCAGATAATCAAACATAACCTTCCCTTTACACACCCTAGTATAAGCACCTCTCCTATGAGCATGGCCTCCCAACCATGACCATCAGTCATCTTGGGCACTTCATAGGTGGACATCATTGAGAAGTAGCCTTAGCTCAGACCTCTCCCGTGAGGGAACTAATACTAATGCATATAAATTTCCAGCTAAGCCTAACCCAATTCAGGTAGTGTGGTTGTATGGTAAATTTGGAATGGTATCGCATCCGAATCCAACTATCAGTTTTATAAAAGGGTTAAGGCTCATGCCTCATCATTTTTCATCATCATAAACCAGTTGTGTTTCTCAACACATGTCAAAACATCTCAATAGAATGACTCATCATTCCAAGTTTTTCACAATTTATTTTCACCAATTGTTCCCATCTAAGTGACTCAAGTTTTTGATCTACTCTAACTACTAAGTTAAGAGTGTTCACTAAGGTGGAAGGATGGGATCAATCTCATGCCATAGAATGACATCTAAAGGTTTCTAAGTAGGTCAAGTTTTATACTTTTTATGCTACCTTCAAAACAAGTAAAGAACTTTGTGTAAACTAAGGGAGGTAAAACTTGTCAATAAGACTTGAGGTACTAATAGTTAAAAGGGGATGTGATCAAAGCATGCTTAAGGCATCTTTGCTAAACCATCTAGTTTGTTTCTAGTTTGCTAAACACTAAACTTGCAAGGGTTAATCTTGGGTATTGCTAGCTTGCTAAGGGTAGCTTGCACTGTTAATGGTGGCTTACCTTGGTTGGTGCAGTGGTTGAAGTTTTCTTTGTCTTCGTCTTGATAACACTCCTCCTCCTCGTAAGCTTGGTCGGTACTATCTTCTATAACAATACAAACGGAGTAGACAATCACCAAACAATACTTAACTAGGCTAGATAGCATTCCAAGACACACCATTGATGATCTATTATCATCACAAGCATCAAAAGTTTAATTCAATAGTTTCTTTCTTTTTATTTTAGAAAAGTAATTTCTACTCATTGAAAAATTAACTAACATTTAATATTCACCACTTAAAATATGGGATCATATTGACACATGTCATCACCACATATTCTAACCTGTGGAAATGAGATTTAAGGGTTGGATTAATATTACTTTGGTTTAACTTCATTATTTAATGATTCAAAGTGACTAGAAATGCCTATATAGCATTATTTTGGTACTAGTCCAAAGTCACTGCATGTAAACCTTAATATTATTTCATATTTAGATAGATATGATGAAATGTGATTTTTGAGAGTTGTAAACAACTCAAAAGCTAACTTGGTTGATTTTATAAAAATGTTGCAAGTTGCAAAAGCTTCTGTTTTGTTATTTTTATTAGGAGAGACCTATAACTCTAATTGAATTAAATCCAATGGGCTTGGATAGATCATCTCTATACCTTTCAGACAAAATTGGTTCCATACAATTTGGATTTATAAAACTCTCTGAATTGATTTTCAAACTAGGGGATAGAAACTAGATTCAAATTAAAAAGAAAAATCCAGATTTGAACGGGTGGGCTAGCGCGGGAAAAGACTTGGGCCAGCCCAGTGGCGCTCCGCGGCACGGGGCTCAGCTGACAGGGGGTCCCGCTTGTCAGCGGCACTTAACACGTGAAACGGTACGCGCGCTGTGGGTCGTAGGATTAGAAGAGGAATCTACGGCTGAGGGTCGTCGTTGATGACGAACAGGTCGCCGGCGAGCTCGAACCCTAGAAGCTCGGTGGGGGTCTGCTGGGGACGTACCAGGGCTCCAGCGGGGTCAGCGAGGCGGGCAAACAAACTGGAAGACGACGGCAAGGCGAGGCGCGGTTGCGGCGGAGCTTGGGGTGGTCGCAATCAGTGGCGCCCTTCTCCTCCTGCTGCGGCAGCTCCGGCTCCAATTCCGGCGAGCTGTTGCTCCCCTTGCTCCGGCTAGACGTGAGTGAGGTTCAGAGAGGTGAGGGGAGTGGAATGGTGTGGAGAGAAGAGGCTGGGGAGGGCTCCTTTTATAGGCCCGACGGTGAGACCGAGCGGGATGGGCAGGCGACTCCGGCGACAAGGCTACGGCGGGGTAGAGGCATGGCTGAGGGTGGCAATCGACAGGCGGTCTCCTGGCGGTGCTCTAGGAATTGAATGCGGCCGTAGGGGCGATGGCATGCGGTCTGGGCGAGGTGGCGCTCTGAGCGGCAGAGGCGGCGGTGTCCACGGCGAGCGGTGGCTGTGAGGCGTTGGGCGGCCAGCGGGGGTGTCTGGGGTGTTCTCCAGGTCGTGGCGGAGCAGCAGGCGTGCACTGCGTCCAAGGGGTGGTCTGTGCGAGCGGGGACAGAGCGCGCTCTGGGGGCGGCACCGGCATGGTGCGGTGGCACTGGGCGCGTGGTATCCTCAGTGGTCCACTACAGGGCTAGGCTCGGGCAGGGGACAGGGGGTGGCGGTGAGCTCCTGGCTACCTCCTAGACATGGAGAGAGAGGGGGAGATGATCTGTTGCGGTGGGGCAAGGTTGGGCCGGCGACCATGCCCTCGGGTTGGCATGGCATGGGGGCTAGGGACAAGGAAGAGGGGTGTTAAGGGCCTGGTTAGACTAGGAGGGGACAGAGGAGATAAATGTAGATCATTTGGGGGCAAAACCCTGTTCAAAACAGTGAGCTAGGATTAGGGTGGAAATTATGCATGCCAAGTGTTTGATGAAATGGCCGCATGAGGTTTAGTTTTGAATTTTGGTTTCAAACTTTTTGAGTGATCTCCACTAGTGCTAGGTAGTCTCTGGTTGCAAGGGTTTTGAAAGTGGAGCTCAAATGGATGGGTTTTGAAATAGGGGTGATCTATGCATATGCATTAGATTCATGTTTTAAATGCCAATTAAAATAAGTAAAATAATGTTTTTAGCAGATCCAAAAGTGGGCCTTGGTACCTCATTATGTGTACTAGCAAGGGGTACAAGGATCAAGAATTGTTTCTGTTAAGAATTGAGTGCTAGGAACACTCAAAGTAGTGTAGTGGATTAAAATGGCCAAAATGACTATTCCTCCTTTTTATTTCTTTTTGATTTGATTTTCTTTAGGAGAAGTTTGGGAATGATGTAGATGATGTTTAAATCACCTAAGAAACATTTTACAAGCATTGGATCACTTAATCATGGCAATTCAAACAACTCCTATTTTAAATGCACACACATATATGAATGCTTTTATTTTTAATTTGAAAAAGTTTTTGTTAACCCAAAATTTGATGATTTAGATCTTGATAAGCTTGGATTGAAGTTTTTTTGGGATGTTACAAACCTTCCCCCTTAAACAAAATCTCGTCCCGAGATTTACAAAGAAAACTAGGAACTAAAGAGATCTGGGAACTCTGTCCTAATGTAATCTTCTCGTTCCCAAGTAGCTTCCTCCTCGGTATGGGCGCTCCACTGAATCTTGAGAAACTTGATGCTCCTGGTCCTGGTGGTTCTGTAGGCTTCTTCTAAGATACGGATGGGTACTTCCCGATAGGTCAGGTCATTGTTGATTTCTACAGCTCTATGATCGATGTTCTTGAAAACTTCAGTCTTCTCAGGCACTTCCAAGCATTTGCGAAGTAACGAGATATGGAACACATTATGGATGGATGACATCTCTTCAGGCAGTTCCAGCTGATACGATAATTCTCCTCGGTGGTTCAGAATTTTGAAAGGTCCGATATATCTAGGGGCTAACTTTCCCTTCAGACTAAAGCGTTGAGTTCCCTTCAATGGTGAAACCTTGAGATATACAAAATCTCCGACATTGAAAGTCAGGTCTCTCCTTCTCTTGTCAGCATAGCTCTTTTGTCTGGATTGGGCGGTCTTGAGGTTTTCATGGACTTTGTGAACTTTCTCTTCTGCTTCTCGGAGAATGTCGGGTTCGAAGATCTGACTCTCTCCTACTTGCGACCAATTCAAAGGGGTACGACACTTTCTTCCGTATAGGATTTCAAATGGTGCCATCTGCAAACTAGCTTGATAACTATTGTTATATGAGAAGTCTGCGAAAGGCAGGCAATCTTCCCATTTTGATCTGTATTCCAACACACAAGCTCTAAGCATATCCTCAAAGATCTGGTTGACTCTCTCAGTCTGTCCATCTGTTTGCGGGTGATACGCGGTACTGAAGTTCAACTTGGTTCCTAAACCTTCCTGAACTTTCTGCCAAAATCTTGATGTAAACTGGGTTCCTCGATCTGAGACGATGGTCTTAGGGGTTCCATGCAGACTAACAATCCTAGCAATATAGAGCTCTGCTAGCTTTGCACTCTGGTAGGTTGTCTTGACCGGTATGAAGTGGGCTACCTTGGACAATCTATCAACGATGACCCAGATTGAGTCATTTCCCCTACTAGAAGTAGGCAAACCGGTGATAAAGTCCATTCCGACGGAATCCCATTTCCATTCCGGAATCTGCAATGGTTGCAACAATCCTGCAGGTCTCTAGTGCTCTGCTTTGACTCTTTGACAGATGTCACATTTGGCGATGTAGCTTCCGATCTCTCTCTTCATCTTGTGCCACCAAAATTGCTCTTTCAAATCCTGATACATCTTTGTTCCTCCGGGGTGGATAGAATAAAGAGTATCATGAGCTTCCTTCATGATAATTTCCTTTAGCTCCAAATCTGCTGGCACACAGATACGTCCTTTGTACCACAGTACTCCTTCTTCATCTTCGGTGAATCCAAGTACCTTGCCTGTACCAATATGACGTTTGATTCCGTCGATACTTTCATTCCCCTTTTGGGCTTCCTTGATTTGGCTAATCAATGTGGGTTGAAGTTCAATGCTAGCTAGGAATCCTTTGCTAACTAACTTAGTTCTGAACTACTCCAGCTCCTCATACAAACTTGGTTGCTTCTCCTTGATCATGGTGTTAAGCCTACACGGCAATCTGCTAAGAGCATCCGCTACCACATTGGCTTTGTCGGGGTGATAGTGAATGTCAAGGTCATAATCCTTGATTAACTCTATCCATCTTCTTTGCCTCATATTTAGCTCCTTCTGAGTGAAGATATACTTCAAGATCTTGTGATCCGAGTAAATCTCACAGCGATTACCCATCAAATAATGACGCCATGTCTTCAATGCTAGCACCACAGTTGCTAGCTCAAGATCATGGGTCGGATAGTTCTGCTCATGCTGCTTTAGTTGTCGAGACAGATACGCGATGACTTTGCCTTCTTGCATCAATACACATCCTAGACCAATCTTGGATGCATCACAATATACATCAAACGGCTTCTTGATGTCTAGCATGACCAAAATTGTGGCGGATATCAATCTCTTCTTCAGCTCCTAGAAACTGGCTTCACACTTGTCTGTCCATTCAAACTTCTTGTCCTTCTTCAACAATTGGGTCATTGGTCGGGCCATGCTCGAGAATCCTTCTACGAACTTGTGGTAATATCCCGCTAATCCGAGAAATGAACGGACTTGGGTTTGAGTGGTTGGGGCTTCCCATTCTTCGACATCTTTGATCTTGGTGGGATCAATAGAGACTCCTCCGGCAGACACAATATGTCCCAGGAATCCTACTTCTTTCAGCCAAAACTCACACTTGCTGAACTTGGCATATAACTGATGCTCTCTCAGGGTTTCTAGGATGATTCTCAGATATTGCTCATGCTGTTCTTCTGACTTGGAGTAGATAAGGATGTCGTCGATGAACACAACTACAAACTTATCTAGGAAATTCCTAAAAATCTTATTCATGAGATTCATGAAATAAGCAGGGGCATTGGTTAACCCAAAAGACATAACCGTATACTCGTATAAACCATAGCGAGTAGTAAAGGCGGTCTTCGGAATATCCGTTGCACGAATCTTAAGTTGGTGATAACCAATCCTAAGATCAATCTTTGAGAATACCTGGGCTCCAGTCAATTGATCAAATAGATCCTCTATCTTTGGCAAGGGGTACTTGTTCTTGATGGTGATGTCATTCAACTTTCTGTAATCTGTACACAGACGATTGCCTCCATCTTTCTTGTCGACGAATAACATTGGTGATCTCCATGGTGATGCGCTTGGCTGAATCAAGCCTATTGCTAACATGGCATCCAAATGCTTCTTTAGTTCCACTAACTCTGAGGGGTTCATGCTATAGGGTCTCTGGGCTATAGGTCCGGTTCCGGGGATTAGTTCGATAATGAACTCAATATCCCTATCCGGGGGCATACCTGGCAATTCATCTGGGAATACGTCGGGGTATTCACAGACTACTCTGACTTGGTCTATGGTGGGCAGGGCTACACTCTTGTTGCACTTGAATTGATGGGGTAAGGTTTCAGATATATGCTCTACTGTGACTCCAGAACTACTGGTCATGGTGATGGCTTTCTTAGCACAGTCTATCAATCCTTTATGCCTTGACATCCAGTCCATACCTAGTACTACTTCCAATCCTTTGGTTACAAGTACAATTAGGTTGGCATAAAAATCTATCCCATGTATTCTGATAGGTACAACTTTGCAAATTTTTCTAGCTTTTGTAGTTGAACTGGGGATTTGAACTATCATGATATGCTTTAGGTTGGTTGGGTGAATCTTACTAGTGCATACAAATTCTTCGGTGACAAATGAATGCGATGCTCCAGAATCAAACAATACTCTTGCTAAAACTGAGTTGACAGAAAACATACCCAACACTACATCTGGCGCTTCCTGGGCTTCTTCTGCGTTCATGTGGAAGAGACGACCGTTGCGGTTGTGAGGGTTCCCTGGGGCAAATCTCCTTCCTGGTTGAACACGACGCTGCTGCTGAGCTGGGGCATTGGTGGCAGTCTTCTTGGGACACTCATTGGAGTAGTGACCCTTCACTCCACACTCGAAACAAGTGATATGGGACTTGTCCTTGACTGCGACAGGCACGGCATTGCTACCAGTTCTAGGTGCAGTGTTGTTGTTGTTGTTGCTCTTGGGAGGGGCACGGTTGAAATTGTTGGCATTACCAGAGTTGTGATTGTTTCCTCCGGACTTCACATTACCTCCGCTATGGTTGGGGTAGCTTAGGCGAGGATTTGGGGGTCGGTTGTTCCTTGGTGCATATCCTGGTGAGGGGTTGGGACGGTACTTCTGGTGACTACTGGATCTAGACTGATGCATCATACGACGCTTGCGGTTGTCATTTGCCTGGTTAATCTTCCCTTCCATCTGAATGGCAGAGTCGACTAGCTCTTTGAGATCCCGAAAACGGATGTTGACGAGGACAGTCTGCATCTCATCATGCAGTCCGTTTAGGAATCTCTCCTTCTTCTTGGCCTCTATGTTGATCTCATCCGGTGCATATCTGGCAAGTGACAAGAATTTGTCACGGTAATCCACCACAGTCATTCTTCCTTGCTTCAATTCGTGGAATTCATCTCTCATCCTGTTGACGAGACCTTGTGGCACGTGGGTGCGGCTGAACTTGACTTTGAATGCTTCCCATGTCATCACCTGGCCATGGTTCATATTGCGGATGCTATTCCACCAAGCTCTTGCATCTCCCGCCAGATAGTGGGTGGCGAAGAGAACTTTCTCATTTTCATCAACTCCTGCAACTTCAAGGTTGTTTTCCATGGTCTGTAACCAGTCATCAGCATCTAATGGGTTCTCGGATTGGTTGAAGATTGGGGGATTGGTGTTCTGAAATTTTTTGAGTTTGGACCCATGGTGATCATGATTTCCATGTCCTTGGTTGTTGTGAGCCATTTGGGCGATTTGCTGCAATGTTGCTAAGTTGGCTTGACGTTCGGCCCTGCTTGCTTCACGGTCCGCGATGAGGTTCTGCAAGATCTGCAGCATTGGGTCCTACGACGAGCTCCTCTCTCCTTGGTTTCCACGAGTCATCTGAAGATTGAGATAGATATAGGGGTAAGAGCGAAATTCTAAGGTTCATGGTTTTGGGTTTTCAAAGCTAAAACTTTGAGTTAGACTCAGGTTTTTCAACTAACTTCATTTTCATTCATGCAAGCAAGCACCCGATACAACACACACCACAACAATCAAAGGGAAAAACAGATGGTTTGATGAACCATTATGTAAGCTACGATACAATGAGATGATACATCTCATGCTACGACAGTGCTCTAGTGCATCTACTCATCATCTATGAAGTCGGAGTCTTCATCATCAGTGTAGAAGTCCACAACATGCTCCTCCAGAAAGTCATCATCGTTGCTGAGGTAAGAATACATATCTCCCTGGATGTCTTCACCCTCATCTTCTTCTTCCTTGGCGGCAAGCTGAGCTTCCTGCTCCTTGATGGTCTTCTCGAGGTCGGCCACCTTCTTGCGAAGACGGGTGATGGTACGATCCTTCTTTGCACGCTGGCGGCAAAGAGACTGGCGATCTTAGACGAGCAGTGCGAAAGTCTGGGCCTTCTGGTCGGCAATGGCACGGTTCTGGTTGGCTAACTCCCTAGCATTGTCCAGTTCCTGCTGTCTGTCATGAAGCAAGAAGTCAAGGTTCTCCACTTGATGCCTCAATTCTGGGTGACTTGGCATCTCCATCGGCATTCCCATGAAGTCACGTCTTGCATAGTGGGCAAAACGGGTTCCTTGGATCTTGTTGATGCTGAGGGCACATAGACGTGCGAGGGCTTCATGCATTGCCCTGGCTAATCCATCTAGCCAGTTGTTCTCTCTCACAGAGAACTGAATTCTTCCAGAAGTTGGTGCTTCGATGCTTCCTCTAAGATCTGCGGTGACTAGCCACTGTAGGTCTCCTCTAGGGGGTCCTGGAAGTTAAGCTCCAAGAAACTCCGGATGTGGGCGTCCCAGTAACTCCGACAGTGAATCCAGATCCCTCTCAAAGATCAGCTGACCTCCGTTTCCCAACTGATAAAACTTGCTGAACTGTGTCTCCATTTACAAGAATTAAGGATGAGGAAGTTAGTGGAGTGATCAAGTGTGTCAAGTTTTAAGTCATAATGTAAGAATTTTGAGGAACATGAACTTTTGAGAAAGAATGAGTTCACAAGGGTAAGAGAGGAAATAGTTTTTCATAAATACTCACTTTGGTTTTGAAGCTAAGTTTTTGGTTTGGACGTCCATTCTAACTAGGGTCTCCTATGGTCAGGATGGCTCTGATAACAACTTGTCAACACCCGGATTTTTAATCCCAGATGCCTGTTATGCCATTCCTCGCAATCCCAGGATTACCATTTTTGCGAGACATAACGGATTGGATATCACAGTACATCATCCATTACAAACCATACATAAGGTCTTACCCAAATAAGGATCTCATGATCTAGTCTTTAATACAACAAGCAGCGGAAATAAAAGATAAGCGTAGCGGTGGGGTCCATCTTCAGGGGCACAGGCAATGCTAACGAAGGCAGATAGTCCTAGTTATCATAGCCGTCCTGATGACCATCCTCCTGATAGTCTCCTTCATAGTCTGGCCATGAGAATAGCCAGGGACAAAAGCCATGAGTACTCTTTAAGTACTCACAAACTACTATTAACAGGTACTATAGTTCTAAGTTAAAGTGCTAAATCTAAGTTTAACTCTAAAGTTAAGTTTGAAACCTAAGCTGAGTTCAGAAGCAAAGAAAGATAAAGTAAAGTTCTAGAATCACTTAAGTTGGGAAGCTATTATCATAAACACAACCCTGTTGTGGTCAAGTCAAAGTTCATCATTCATTTCAAGTTATTTGGAAAACATCTGACAACGAAACAATATGGCCATTCCAACTGTCCATAACCGTGGACGTGGCTATTCGAATAGTTTGACACTCTGCAGAGGTGGTACACTTTCACCACAAGATTCGATACATCTGTCAGGGATAACCCTGAATCATCATACTTAGTATGCAGATAATTAAACATAACCTTCCCTTTACACACCCTAGTATAAGCACCTCTCCTATGAGCATGGCCTCCCAACCATGACCATCAGTCATCTTGGGCACTGCATAGGTGGACATCATGAGAGGTAGCCTCAGCTCAAACTCTCCCACGAGGGAACTAATACTAATGCATATAAATTTCTAGCTAAGCCTTACCCTATTCAGGTAGTGTGGTTGTACGGTAAATTTGGAATGGTATCGCATCCGAATCCAACCATCAGTTTTATAAAAGGGTTAAGGCTCATGCCTCATCATTTTTCATCATCATAAACCAGTTGTGTTTCTCAACACATGTCAAAACATCTCAATAGAATGACTCATCATTCCAAGGTTTTCACAATTCATTTTCACCAATTGTTCCCATCTAAGTGACTCAAGTTTTTTATCTACTCTAATTACTAAGTTAAGAGTGTTCACTAAGGTGGAAGGATGGGATCAATCTCATGCCATAGAATGACATCTAAAGATTTCTAAGTAGGTCAAGTTTTATACTTTTTATGCTACCTTCAAAACAAGTAAAGAACTTTGTGTGAACTAAGGGAGGTAAAACTTGTCAATAAGACTTGAGGTACTAATAGTTAAAAGGGGGTGTGATCAAAGCATGCTTAAGGCATCTTTGCTAAACCATCTAGTTTGTTTCTAGTTTGCTAAACACTAAACTTGCAAGGGTTAATCTTGGGTATTGCTAGCTTGCTAAGGGTAGCTTGCACTGTTAATGGTGGCTTGCCTTGGTTGGTATAGTGGTTGAAGTTTTCTTCGTCTTCGTCTTAAAAGCACTCCTCCTCCTCGTAAGCTTGGTCGGTACTATCTTCTATAACAATACAAACGGAGTAGACAATCACCAAACAATACTTAACTAGGCTAGATAGCATTCTAAGACACACCATTGATGATCTATTATCATCACAAGCATCATAAGTTTAATTCAATAGTTTCTTTCTTTTTATTTTAGAAAAGTAATTTCTACTCATTGAAAAATTAACTAACATTTAATATTCACCACTTAAAATATGGGATCATGTTTACACATGTCATCACCACATATTCTAACCTGTGGGAATGAGATTTAAGGGTTGGATTAATATTACTTTGGTTTAAGTTCATTATTTAATGATTTAAAGTGACTAGAAATGCCTATATAGCATTATTTTGGTACTAGTCCAAAGTCACTGCATGTAAACCTTAATATTATTTCATATTTAGATACATATGATGAAATGTGATTTTTGAGAGTTGGAAACAACTCAAAATCTCACTTGGTTGATTTTATAAAAATGTTGCAAGTTGCAAAAGCTTCTGTTTTGTTATTTTTATTAGGAGAGATCTATAACTCTAATTGAATTAAATCCAACGGGCTTGGATAGTTCATCTCCATACCTTTCAGACAAAATTGGTTTCATGCAATTTGGATTTATAAAACTCTCTGAATTGATTTTCAAACTAGGGGACAGAAACTAGATTCAAATTAAAAAGAAAAATCCAGATTTGAACGGGTGGGCTAGCGCGGGAAAAGACTTGGGTCGGTCCAGTGGCGCTCCGCGGCGCAGGGCTCAGCTGACAGGGGGGTCCCGCTTGTCAACGGCACTTAACACGTGAAACGGTACGCGCGCTGTGGGCCGTAGGATTAGAAGAGGAATCTACGGCTGAGGGTCGTCGTCGACGACGAACAGGTCGCCGGCGAGCTCGAACCCTAGCGGCTCGGTGGGGGTTTGCTGGGGACATACCAGGGCTCCAGCGGGGTCTGCAAGGCGGGCAAACAAACTGGAAGACGACGGCGAGGCGAGGCGCGGTTGCGGCGGAGCTTGGTGTGGTCGCAATCAGCAGCGCCCTTCTCCTCCTACTGCGGCTGCTCCGGCTCCAATTCCGGTGAGCTGCTGCTCCCCTTGCTCCGGCTAGAGGTGGGTGAGGTTCAGAGAGGTGAGGGGAGTGGAATGGTGTGGAGAGAAGAGGCTGGGGAGGGCTCCTTTTATAGGCCCGACGGTGAGACCGAGCGGGATGAGCAGGCGACTCCGGCGACAAGGCTACGGCGGGGTAGAGGCATGGCTGAGGGTGGCGATCGACAGGCGGTCTCCTGGCGGTGTTCTAGGAGTTGAATGCGGCCGTAGGGGCGGTGGCATGCGGTCTGGGCGAGGTAGCATTCTGAGCGGCAGAGGCGGCGGTGTCCACGGCGAGCGGTGGCTGTGAGGCGTTGGGCGGCCAGCGGGGGTGTCTAGGGTGTTCTCCAGGTCATGGCGGAGCGGCGGGCGTGGGTTGCGGCCAAGGGGCGGTCTGTGCGAGCGGGGACAGAGCGCGCTCTAGGGGCGGCACCGGCATGGTGCAGTGGCACTGGGCGTGTGGTATCCTCGGTGGTCCACTGCAGGGCTGGGCTCGGGCAGGGGACAGGGGGTGGCGGTGAGCTCCTGGCTACCTCCTAGACATGGAGAGAGATGGGGAGATGGTCTGCTGCGGCGGGGCAAGGTTTGGCCGGCGACCATGCCATCGGGTTAGCATGGCATGGGGGCTAGGGACAAGGAAGAGGGGTGTTAAGGGCCTGGTTAGACTAGGAGGGGATAGAGGAGATAAATGTAGATCATTTGGGGGCAAAACCCTGTTCAAAACAGTGAGCTAGGATTAGGGTGTAAATTATGCATGCCAAGTGTTTGATGAAATGGCCGCATGAGGTTTAGTTTTGAATTTTGGTTTCAAACTTTTTGAGTGATCTCCACTAGTGCTAGGTAGTCTATGGGTGCAAGGGTTTTGAAAGTGGAGCTCAAATGGATGGGTTTTGAATAGGGGTGATCTATGCATATGCATTAGATTCAATTTTTAAATGGCAATTAAAATAAGTAAAAGAATGTTTTTAGCAGATACAAAAGTGGGCCTTGGTACCTCATTATGTGTACTAGCAAGGGGTACAAGGATCAAGAATTGTTTCTGTTAAGAATTGAGTGCTAGGAACACTCAAAGTAGTGTAGTGGATTAAAATGGCCAAAATGACCATTCCTCCTTTTTAATTCTTTTTGATTTGATTTTCTTTAGGAAAAGTTTGGGAATGATGTAGATGATGTTTAAATCACCTAAGAAACATTTTACAAGCATTGGATCACTTAATCATGGCAATTCAAACAACTCCTATTTTAAATGCACACACATATATGAATGCTTTTATTTTTAATTTGAAAAAGTTTTTGTTAACCCCAAATTTGATTATTTAGATCTTGATAAGATTGGATTGAAGTTTTTTTGGGATGTTACATTGGTGCAGCCATCTAGAGCATTGGTGATGGGGCTATAGTGAAGAAAAGCCCCCTACGCCGGCCCGGTAGATAGGTGCGGCTTGGTAGGGCAACTGTTGTGGGGCGTCATATGAGGGGTAGGTCAGGGCAGCATAGTAGGCGTTTAGCGGCAGCCGTGAGGAGAATAGTCTAGGAGAGCCTATGTGAGGACGCGGGCCAGGTGCCCAAGAGCTGGTGTAGGTAGGTGATAACCCCCAAGAGCAGAAGATCACTATAGTACCTCTCAATGTGGAAGTAGTGTATCGATCCACTAGAGTAAAGTGTCATAAGTTTTAGTTGATTATGTACTAAACGAGTTTAAGGAACAAGGTGGTTGATTTAAGGCTTGGAAATGTAATGTAACAAAGCAAGAATGTAAAAGTGTCCCAATCCTCTTCAATGCAAGAGGACAAGAGTAATGTTTTCTCTTATAGGAACGATGGACATGGGTTCATGGGTTCACTCAATCCTCTCTCTCCATCTATGGTGATGATCATGTTGTAGATAATAAAAGTACACACAATTGTCATGTTTTAATGGTAACTTTATGATGACTACATGTCTTAAAAAACATAGTTGAAAGAAGTACTCATTTGTGCTGCTAGATCACTCTTATATTAAGGCTAGCATTTTGTTATTATCAAACCACCCATCATACTTCCCCTTTTTATCCCTAGATAAAGGATGTTTGGCTACGTTGTGTCACTCCATACATATGTAGTTGTCACTCGGCCACCAGTTACCTACATACATCATACTTCTTAATGGAAAACATTCCAAACACTAGTGCAATGATTCATATGTTGTGTGCATTACCACATCTCTCTCATCTACCTCCACTTGGTAGTTTCAATCACCTCATGGCATGGATAAACAAGGAATTATGTATAGATCAAATCATTGCATGCATCATCGAATATTTCCAAAGTATGACAAACCATAAAAGATCCAACACAATGATAAATGCATAACAAGTATTATCTCATACCATAATATCTACCACAGGAATTACATAGATAGATTCATACTCATGCAAGGCACATCATATGGACTTCAACAATGATCATACATAGAGAGATTAGATCAAGCTACCACCAAAAACCCATAGTCCAGGTGGTGGACTACTTCCCTCTCATCATGGAGAGTTATGAGGAGGCGTTAGCGAAGGAGGAGAGGCGGCCGGAGGCGATTCCGGCAGCAGTTCCCCCTCCAATCTTCCTTCGACGGCGGCCAGCAAACTCTCTATTTTGGTGTTTTCGATCTCCGCCTCCGTGTGTGTCGAGGGCGGCTGCCAAAGGGTGTATATAGACGTTTTTAGGTCAAAACACATCGGTGAGCGAAAGTATCAAGCGAATCGGACAACCGAGGTGCGAAAGAGGACAGGGGGCACCCCTTCCCCTCAACTAGGTGCGCCACCTGCGCTCTTTTGGGCCTCGAGACTCTCCTCGTGTGGTCCAAGCTCTCCAGGTTCTTCCCTTGATGAAATATTGATGCTCCAGAAATCCCAGGTCCATTTGACTTTGTTTAGGTCCCTGAAAGCTAAAAATACACAAAACCGGATTTTCCTGTCCTGCAGAGTTATAACCAAAATAAAAGGGATCATTGGTAAATCTCCAAAAATCAATGTAAAACATGAATGTAACATCATATATGTTTCAAATAAGTGGGAACTCATATTAACAAACTACAAAGTTCATGCATGCATTTTACATCAACATCCCCAAGATTAACATATGCTCGTCCTCGAGCATGAAGGTGATAAAACTAACATGGACTTCAGAGTTTGGTGCTTCTTTTCACTAGCAAGTATCACAAAAAATTAAACAGTTCATTCATTAGAGAATAAAAGTATGCAAGCATAGCATATAGTAGTACCTCTCATAATATTATACTTGATAACACAATGTATATTGACTAACACAGATGCATATAGTACAATGAAACAATAGTTGCATTCTTCGCATATTGGCAAAGGAGGTTGGAAAAAATGTATGGCTGGCAAGTAGGAAATATCATATGCGAGACACAAGCTATCTTCCAAACACTATCCTTTAAGTTATGGTTGAACCATAGTACATCATTAGTGTTTGGATCCATTGCCCCTCATTACCTGATTTTTTTGGCAATTTTTGCTTCTTTACTCTCTTTGTTGTTTCTTTGTATTTCTTTGTCAATTTTTGCTTGTTTTGATTTTTGGGAAGGCCTAGCCTCTGCATACTCACTCTTCTCACATTTTGATATCATATAAATATTTAGAGGATTTTTGCCCTCATCTTAAGGTGAGGAGCGCGGCATGAAAACATGTTCAATGATCCAAGTGCAGGAGCCAAATTTCAGAAGGTCCCAAAATTGGGCTAATATTCACTAGGAAGTAATGCATGGCTACAGGAGAAGAACAAGTCAACACACATATCTTAGGCATCGCCTATCAGGATTGTAGTGCCAAAAGGTTTATAGAACAAAATTATTATGTACATATGGTAGTATGTATGTTGTAAGAGCATCTCTAGCAGATACCGGATATCGGCCGGCCCGCAAAATTTTGCGCTCATATGCAGTACCGAACCCCAAAAATGGCCTTTGCAGATACCGCATCCGGCCCAAAATTGCAAAAGAATTTGCAGTTTCCACATTTCGGTCCGTCCGTCCCGCATATATTCGGTGGGGGTAGGGGGAAGTGGGGTAAACCGCATCCCTTTCCTCTCTTCTCCACGTGTAGAAACCACCGCCATCGCCGTCCCGCTCCGATTCTGGCCACCTCCGTCGCCGGCCGTCAAATCGCCGCCGCCCACGACCTCCCAACCACCCCTCCTAGCCATGGCTAGCCAATCATGCCGGAATTTGGCCGGACGAGGCAGTAGTTCCGCGCGGCACGGAGGGAGCTCCGGCGCCCGAGCTCGCGGGCCACCTCCGAGCGAGGAGGAGGTGCGCCGACGCCGGTCTGAGCAGGTGCACGCACGCGGCGCCCGCTTGCGCATCCACTCGACCTTCCCCAACGTGGGTCGGGTTTGGGTTTGGGCCCGCCGCGCACGATGCGGAGGCAGGAAGCTCCCGCGCGGCGGCGAGCGCTGGCCCGCGCCTCCGCGCGCCGGCTCCCACTCACGCGACGGCTCGGTGGGGCCATGTATCCTACGACAACGAGGAGGAGGACGACGACAGCGCGAAGGAGGACAACGGGCTCCATGAGGCGAAGTTCAACTCGCTCGAGACCCTCGTCTCCGACGTGTGGGACCGCGTGAAGCACCGCTGCCTCGAGCACGACGACGAGCAGCGCGAGCTCCGCCGCGTCCTTCGCCATTCGCAGCGCAAGCACCAGGCCAGCATCGGCTTCTTCGTCGTCGACTACTCCGACGACACCAGCGACTCCGACGAGGATTAGGCGCCACTGACGCCATAGAAGACAGGTGAGTAGGTACCACGGTAGATGCTAGGGCTAGTCTAGATGCAGGGCACGACATCGATTTTTGCTGTAAATATGTCGATCTTGACGATCGAAAACCTCCCCCGTATGTATGAATTTGGCGCCAATTGATGTCTTTAAAACCACGTTTGCAGTATCTGCTAGAGATGCTCTAACGATCTAGATAGATTTTATTTGTGTTGGATCTTGGTGGAACTCTGCTTAGTGCTGACAATTTTACACTTGACCCTTGAACCATCAATCATCGACCAACTGAACAAACTGGATTCTTTATAAAGAAAATCAATTGACATCTCAACTGAACAGATTAATTATCTCAATGGTACAATGCAAACTTTAAATTGATCAGTTACCTCAGGATTCAACCTAGACTAAATGTAAGCTGAGGATATCCCTACCAAGCACGCTGCTGTCCCACCAAATTAAAAAGAAAAGTATAGTAGGGTGACAAGTAGTACTAGTATACTAGCTCACCTACTGATCTATGCCAGCTTCAGCTATTGTTCTCTGCTTACCGTTGCAGAGTTACAAGGAAATTTTGAGCTCTTGTTTCATAGTATATCATCCAATCAATTCATATGTGCTGGGCAAAAATATATAAAGAACCTACCAAAGTCCTTTAGAAACAGCAACCCTAAACTTCGTCACGCATATTTATATGCAGAAAATTTCTCAAGTTCTTTGCAGGAACGATGAGCTGCAAAGCATATCTTTAGTACCTAACTGCAAATCATTCAAAAATTATAGGGAACAAATTACAAGTGCAGCTACTACAAGGAACATAGATGGCAGCGAGCATTAGAATAAAGGATGAAGCGTTGATACCCTGTTCTAAGCCCTGTACAGAAGTTTCAGAGACCACCAGTAAGCAAATGCAATGTAAAACCTGTTTATTGCTCAGTACATGACATTAAAAAATTCACAAAGCAGTGGATTGCATTGCTCATATGTAGAACAAGGCATGGTAATATGCTAACAGTCTAAGTGCAAGAGCTAAATTCAGAAGCTAGACAAAAAAATGGGCCAACATTTACTACTGCCATTAATTAAGCACTAGGTTGCAATGCAAAGTAAAACAAGACAACTGGACACATAGAAAACAGTTAGTTGCAACACTGATGAGCTGCAAAGCACATCCTAAGTACTCCACATCGATCTCAATTCTCGAACTGGAGCGACACTAACAGTGCAAAAACCTCAAACTGGAAAAGACAGAAGTTGCCACTGTTCAGCAATGGCAAGACACCAGGACCTAACAAACACAAGCACAACTAACCACTCTAATTTCCAACACAATGATGACTATATTGCTTCAGAATCACATGGACAGCTTCTACCCATGGTGTTGGGGATATACTTTCCGGGTATCCTCACAGTTCCTCACTGACCAGGGTGGCCCACTTCGAGTTAGAGCTTTGCTTCATGGACGGCCCAGTCAGGAAGAAAGACGGAGTCCAATCCGGCTACGGGAAGGCCCAGAAGACTTACCGATTTAGCCTCATATTGTTACTTGTAGTTCAAGATGTACTATGTAACCGACTCTTAGTCGTAGCCGAATAGATTTCTCCTGTAAACCCTAGGCCGGATATCTATATAAGCTGTCCTAGGGAGAGCCTTTAGCACATCTCAATAGTCTACAATCTCAACTCGCACAGGCGAAACCTTGTAACCCATATTTCGGCTCTGCCGTATTACTGGATTGCTAGCAGGAGTAGGATCCGTCCAAAGCCGGCGGATTCGAACCTGGGTAAACTTGTGTGCTCACCGTCCCGGAACACCGTACGTCTCACACCCCTCTCTTCCGCACGCCTCGAGGACCCCCTCATGGCGTACTTGTCATCAATCTGACGACAGTTGGCGCCCACCGTGGGGCAAGTGAGCTTCGGATCTGCGTTCCGAGCGGAATCTGCAAGAATCGGAATCGGCGAGACTATCGCCGTCGGTCGCATCCTCTACGCCAGCGACGTCCCTCTCATCGTTCTCGACGAGACTTGGATTCCGGCAAGGGAGGTCGTGACTGCCTACACAATCATGTCTTTTGGTGAGATCGATGTTTACATCGGTTTCGCTGAACCTGCCCAACCCACCCCAGCGGTGATGATAGAGGCAGAAGAATTTTCTGGGTCCCCTTTGTCCGCGGAGGCGGCAGAGTTCCAGATCTTAGAAAACCCTAATCCCACCCAGCCCGCACCAGTTGCGGAGATAGTGGAGAAACCCGAACCTGAAGAAGACCTAGCAGTCCACGTCGAATCTGGAGTGGATCTTCCTGGAGGAGCCAAATCCCAGATCGACCCACCCGTGGAAGTCGAAATCCAAGAGGAGCATATCAACGAGACTGATTCCGGCTCTGATGATGTCGGGACAGACAGGCCTTTCCTAAGGTACACACTAAAACGTATGATACTGCAAGGCGAAAGCACGGATGCAATCCTCGAGACCATCAAAAGTTTTGATATGGCTGATCGCGAAAGCCGCAGGTACCTCAGGAAGGACGCATCGCACTTCGTCGGATACGTGGGATCCGGATCCGGCTCTGCCGATGCTGGAGAAAACACCGACTCGGTGCTGGAGGCAATTCGAACAAACGCCAACGTACCCGCATCCTCGGATGAGTCGATGACGTCAGCAGATTTCCGAAAGTTCTCCGCGGAATATGAAGAGGAGTATAACTCCAAAGCTGCAGAAGATGGAGAAGCCATGGATGAAGGATCCGGGGAACACTCTCCCAAAGCGCAGGATGACATGGACGTCGGAGATAATCCCGAAGTCCAAATGTCCGAAAGTACCGATCAGAGCTTGACTCCGGGAAACGGACCCAAAGCCGTCTTTGCTACCGGCGCTGCCAAGAAGGCAAAGAAGAAGAACAAGAAAAACAAGACCCCGGCAAAAGACCCTCCGATAGAGGAGGTGATTGCCGAGGAATACGAGGAAGACTCGGATGGAGCACTTATCCCAGACGAGCTGAAAAAAGAAGCATCGGTGGATGGACACGTGATCATTGAAGGTGCGCGTAAACTCATCGATGTCGCATTAACCACACCTATCCTATAGTTGCAGAACTTACTGCAGATGAGCTGGATGAAAGGGCGCAAGCCCTAGAAGCGCGTCGTCAACAACTCCTCGATGAAGCCAAAAACATCAAGGTGGAGAAGAAACGCATGTCGAACAAGGAGTACATGTCTCGTCTACATCAGAAGACACGGAAGCGTCACATAGATGACAACCAATTCCCACGTGTCCGTGCCGTCCTTTTTGGAGATGAGATGGGGAAGCCACGGAAAGATAGCAACGGAGATTGGGTATACCCAACACCAGTAAAAAATACCGTGGCAGCCCGAGAAATTCTATCGGCTAATCCAGGACCAGAGGAGATCCGTTTGGGTATCAAGCTACTCAACAAGGGACTGGAGCAGCAAAAGGTCGCCCTGTCCGGAAGTCAAAAACTGGTCTCGGATTCTGACCAATGTCGCACAGATCCGGCATGGGCCGGCGTAAGATCCCATTATGTTCGGGCGCAGTATCATGACCCCGAACGCAGGGAAGACAACTATTCAAGAACCGGATCTTCAGGACAGCATCACAAAACTTCGCGTAACTGGAGCAACGTCGCCCCAGCGGCCGAGAAAGACGCCATCGCTGCCCTGAATCCGACGAACCCTCCCCGGCGAGAATCTAAGGACCGAAGGGGAGAAGATAAAGAGAAACGTCGGGAGGAGGATCGTTAGAGAATGCCACCTCCTAGATATGAGAACCGTCCGGCTGAGCCTCACCATGGTGGGAACGACGGACGAAGAAACGACGGAAACCATGCCGGTACAAGCCGGCAGGGGGCTCGTCGTAGTCAAGCTGCTCCACCCTCTCCATCACACAGTCATCACAACGGCTCCCATGGAGGGCAAGGAGGACGACATGGCAGAAGAGGTGGTGGCAGAAGCCGAAGTCCGGCTCCATGGCACCGCAGCCACAGCCGGCATTCGTGACGATCTCTATCCCCGAACGACGCAAGGCACGGGATCAACTCCAACATAGAGGCTCGGTGCTATGAAAACGATGACATGTACATGGGCCCAAAGTGCTTCGGTCCACGCATCAGAGCTACAAAATTCCCGGAAGGATTTGCTATCTCAAGACATATCCAAGCCTACGACGGCATTGCTCGGCCAGACACCTGGTTACAGGATTTCTTCCAAGCTTGCTGCATTGCCAAAGGCGGAAACAGCCTGGTCGCAGCCCGATATCTCCCACTTATGTTGCGGAAGACGGCACGATCATGGATCAATGAACTTCCGGCAAACACCATAAATAACCGGTATGATTTACAAAGCGCGTTCTTTCGGAATTTCGAAGGCACATATCGGAGGCCCTGTACGGTTGGAGACCTACAGCGTTGCACCCAGAAAGCCGGAGAAACCTTCCGGGATTACCTCGGACGATGGATCGACACCAAGAACTCCTACAAAGGAGTAAATGATCAAACTGCGATTGAAGCTTTCATCGCAGGTCTCCCTATTGGTTTACTGCGCCATCGCTTGAAGTGTGACAAGGTTACTAATTTGGGAGAGATGATAGAAACAGCGAGCAAGTATGCAGATGCTGACGACGATGCAGAAGGACTACTCAATGCCCTAGCCGTGCCTCAGTCGGCAAAACAACCAAAGCAACAAGCTCAGAAGCGCAAAAATACCTCGGAAGAAAAACCCAACGCGGAAACAGCGGTAGTCACTACTGTTTCCGGGTCTGGAGGACGAGAAGGACGTGGCGGAGGCCGCGGGCGTGGCCGTGGGACATCAAGGGTTCAAGGTAGAGGAGAACAACAACCAGGCAAAACCTACTCTTGGGCCGACATTGCCAATAACCCATGTGTGCATCACTTAGACGCCAATGGGGGCTCGTCCCACACCAATGCTGAATGTCGTTTTAATGACGACATCAAGAGAGATGATACCGCAGGCTACAAAGCTAAGCGGAAGAGGGAAAGAAAAATCCCGAAAAGACAAAGAGACCAAGGAAGATTCCGACATGGAGGAAGCTGATGCTTCAAATCCCAAGTCGGAAGGGAGGAAGACTTTTCCCACCAAAAAGGACACTTATGTCACCTTCCTCGGATCTCAACCAGCAAAGGTCAAGAAAGCAGTTCTACACGAGCTCAATGCAACAGTTCCGGTTGTTCTCCAGTATCTGGACTGGTCGGAAGTGGCAATCACGTTTGACTGTGATGATCATCTGCCTAAGTTACACAGGCGAGGAAAGTACGCCTTAATCGTCAACCCACTTATTGACGGCTATGGTTTCTCTAAGACCCTCATGGACGGTGGTAGCAGCATCAATATTCTCTGTGTCAAAACGCTATGCCGGATGAAGATCTCGGAGACCCAGCTGAACCATAGCTCTGTGATTTTTCACGGAGTTGTCCCAGGAAGACAAGCTAATTCCCTAGGAGAGATCACTTTGGATATTACCTTTGGAACTCCAAAGAACTATCGAGCGGAGGCACTTTCCTTCGAAGTGGTCCTGTTCAAGAGCGCATACCACGCTATATTCGGACGTCCGGCTTACTGGGCTTTTATGGCTCGTCCGTGTTACATTTACAATATGATGAAAATTCCAGGTCCCAACGGCGTGATCACCATCAGGGGAGACCCGAAGAAAGCGCGAGAGTGCGAGGATGGAAATGCTGCCTTTGCTGAAGCCATGCTGCACGCCCAGGAGTACCAGGAGATCAAGAAGAGCATAGATCCGTCCGAGATGCCCGCGACGGAGAAGGAGGTTACCAAGCCAAATCCGGAGTTCAAGGCATCAGAAGAGACGAAGAAAGCGCCATTGAAGGATGATGACCCCTCCAAGGTGACCCAGATAGGCGTAGGCCTAGATAGCGCATAGGAAAGCGCGCTCGTCAAGTTCCTCCAAGCAAATCAAGATATCTTCGCATGACAGCCATCTGACATGACCGGAGTACCTAGGGAACTTGCCGAGCACTCTCTAAATGTAAACCCGAACGCTAAAACCGTCAAATAGTCCTTACGACGGTTTGACGACGAAAAGCGTAAGGCAATAGCTAAGGAACTAGCACGGCTCGAGTTAGCTGGATTCATAGAAGAGGTCATCCACACTGAGTGGTCGGCCAATCCTGTAATGGTCCCTAAAAAGGACACCACTGATTTAAGGATGT
Source organism: Avena sativa (assembly GCA_916181665.1). NCBI lineage: Eukaryota > Viridiplantae > Streptophyta > Magnoliopsida > Poales > Poaceae > Avena > Avena sativa. The sequence continues at coordinate 530,816,299 of OV702292.1, read as the reverse complement.
GTATTGATTATACTGCCTTGAACAAGGCTTGTCCAAAAGATCCGTTCGCTCTGCCTAGAATTGATCAAGTTATCGAATGTACGGCAGGCTCGGAACTCCTCTGTTTTCTCGACGCATATTCCGGTTATCACCAAATCCGGATGAAGGAATCTGACAAAGTCAAAACTTCATTCATAACCCCCTTCGGAACCTTCTATTTTGTTATGATGCCCTTTGGGCTGAAGAACGCAGGAGCTACGTACCAGCGCACGATGCAGCGTTGCCTCCATGACCAACTCGGACGCAATGTACATGCATATGTGGATGATATCGCGGTGATGTCCAAAAAGAAGGAAACACTCATTTCCGACTTGAAGGAAACGTTCGCCAATCTACGAAAATACAACATCATGCTTAACCCGAAGAAATGTTTCTTTGGAATACCAGCCGAAAAATTGTTAGGTTTCATCATTTCTCAAATAGGCATAGAGGTGAACTGCGACAAAATCAAGGCTATACTCAATATTTCCAGGCCAACTCGCCTGAAGGACGTACAAAGATTAACTGGTTGCATTGCTGCGGTCAGTCGATTTGTAAGCCGGCTTGGTGAAAGAGCCACACCATTATACAAACTCCTGAAGAAGACCAAAGATTTTGTCTGGACTGACGAAGCTGAAGCTGCACTGCAAGACCTGAAGAAAGTACTCTCATCTGCTCCTATCCTCGCAGCGCCGGAACCTCAGGAACCGATGTTGCTTTATATTGCTGCGACAAATAAGGTCGTTAGTATTGTCATGGTGGTGGAGAGACCAGAGGAAAATCAGGAACACTTGGTGCAGCGTCCGACTTACTTTGTCAGCGAGGTCTTGACAAAATCAAAACAGCGATATCCGCACTATCAAAAGTTGGCTTACGGTGTTTTCCTAGCATCTCGTAAGTTATGACACTATTTTCAGGAGCATCCAATTACCGTGGTGAACAAAGCTCCCATGAGAGACATAATCAACAACAGCGACGCCACAGGACGTGTCGCCAAATGGGGCATAGAGCTCTCAGCTTTCGATATTGAGTATAAACCTCGGACATCAATCAAATCCCAGATCATTGCCGACTTTGTCGCTGATTGGACAGAGATGAAGGAGAACAAGGTCCTCCCTAAGTCTGAATACTGGACCCTCTTTTTCGATGGGTCTAAGGCTCGAGGGGGCTCGGGGGCTGGCGTGGTACTCAAATCACCTCAAGGAGATAAACTATTATACGTGTTGCAGATCCACTTCACAGCGACAAATAATATTGCCGAGTATGAAGCACTGCTGCATGGAATCCGGATTGCCAAGGATATTGGCATCCGACGTTTGATGTGTTACGGAGATTCGGATCTTGTTGCTCAGCAAGTCTCGGATATTTGTAATGCAAATAAGCACATGGCAGCATATAAAGCTGTCGTGGATGATCTATCTAAATCGTTCGAAGGGTTTGAAGTTCAACACATCCCTCGAGCAGAAAATGAGGAAGCAGATGCACTATCTCGAATAGGCTGTGCGCGGAAAGAGGTCCCGGATGGCGCATTTTTAGAGCACCTCAAAGTTCCCTCGATAAAGGGAGTAGATGAGGAATATCCGACCAAAACCGACTCACCTTTAATAGCAGTTCTGGCTGTAATTCCTAGCTGGACTCAACCCTACCTCGATTATTTGGTAGATGGAAAATTACCCGAAGACGAGGTGCTGAGCCGGCAGATTATCCGACGAGCAAAAGCCTATACTATTGTTAAGGGTGAGCTCTATAAACGGAGTGTTTCTGGCGTTTTTCAGCGCTGTGTATCTCCGGAAGAGGGAGTGGAAATCTTAAGGGAAATCCACGAAGGCGAGTGTGGTCACCACGCTGCAGCAAAATCTTTAGTGGCAAAAGCTTTTCGACATGGATTTTTCTAGCTTACAGCTCAGGCAGATGCCGAACGATTAGTCAAGACATGCAAAAGCTGCCAAAAGTACGCCAAGCAAGCTCATGTTCCGGCTGATCAGCTGTGAACAATACCTATAATATGGCCTTTTACGGTCTGGGGGCTTGATATGGTAGGACCTTTTAAACGAGCTCCAAGTGGATTTACTCACCTCTTAGTGATGGTGGATAAATTCACCAAATGGATCGAGGCTAAACCTGTCACTAGTTGTGATGGAGCAACAGCCAAAAGATTTGTCGAGGATGTTATAATCCGGTATGCTTATCCGCATAGCATTATCACGGATAACGGGAGTAACTTCTCTATGGGAGAACTGACCGAATTCTGCGATGAGCAAACTATCCGGCTTGACATTGCGTCAGTCGCACATCCACAGGCTAACGGACAAGTCAAAAGAACAAATGGTTTAATTCTACAAGGCTTGAAACCAAGACGCGAAGCACCACTACGACGTGTTGCGGGGGCTTGGGCAGAGGAATTACCCTCTATAATTTGGAGTTTACGAACAACTCCGAATAGGTCAACAGGATACACACCTTTCTTCTTGGTCTATGGCGCAGAAGCAGTTCTTCCTAGTGATTTAATTCATACTTCTCCTAGAGTGGCCGCGTATATCGAAGAGGATGCCGAGATTTCTCGACAAAATGATCTCGACTTAGTCGAAGAAGTTCGCGTCGTTGCTGAAATGAGATCTACAGCCTATCAGCAGAAGTTACGCAAGTATCATAGCCAGAGAGTCTGAAATAGACCTTTCAATAAAGGTGATTTGGTTCTCCGGCTTGTGCGACAAAGAAAGCACAAACTTTCCCCAGTATGGGAAGGGCCCTTTTTAGTTAGTCGAGTATTGCACAATGGATCATACTACTTAACTGACATGAGGCCAGTCAAAGAAAGACCTGCTACTAAGAAGAGAAAGAGAGCTGGAGGCAGTACAAATCCGGATGAGTTAGACAGACTGTGGAATATTGCTCAGCTATGTTCCTTTTATTCTTAGTTTATCCTTCTTTGTAATCATACATATGTACATGTTCTTGAGAAATAAAAGTTTTGGTTGCCTCAAGTTTTTTCTGAGAAGTTCTTAGACCATCTTATTTCCGAATGATCATGTCATAGTCAAAAATCCCAGAATGCTTAAAACTACTTTATGCTCATGTTCGTTCTGGTCTAGATTTCCGATTCTAAAAAACTGCTACCTTCGGGTATAACTCTAAAATTTCTAGTCTTTAATTTGGTTATTTGTCTGATTGCTGGATGCGGGCATTTTTCGAGTAGTGAATTGTTGGTACTGGAAGCCGGCTTTGTTTCCGAGTTTAAACTGGTTTAGCAATTGAGCTCCATTGCTCGATAAAGTTCCCGGCTGAAGGTTTAGCCGGCTCACGAAAGGGACGAGGCGGAAATTTAGATAAACGATAAGTAGAGACGAAAAAATATAAGTTCTTGTGTAAACATTTCAGGCACGCAAAAATTTCAAAAGTCAAAAGTGCTGAATAGATCAAAAGCTTAGCACTTGCAAAAATAAATAGTACTTAATATTTACAATCGCATCAGTTTTTCCGGAATAATACATAAATTTCTGGTCTATGATGCAGGAGAAGATGAAGGATCTGCCGGCTCGCTGGTCACTCTGCCTTAATATCGTTCCGAGATGTCCGCATCTGAGTTGGTGCATTCATCGTCGGAAACTTCTTCGGCTTCTTCTGCAGGAGGAGGCGGAGTATCCACGCGGGTGAAGAAGGGGATCTCGTAGCTGGTCAGATCAGCTACGTGGCACCAATATCCGGCGTAGGAGTGCATGATGGCTTGAAGGTCCTGCTCCTGGCCGTCTTCGTCTACCTTGCAGTACCCTTTAGTCACTTGCCATATTTCCATGTTTCCATGGTGGCTCATGACCATGGAGAGGGTGTTCTGCGCAGCAGTCCGCGCGTAGGACATGTTCCAGTCCCGGACAAGCTGCGGCATCTCCTTGGCCCTGTCCCGCACCTCAAAATCCGACATGCTTGGCATGTCCGGAATCCTGAGAGACTCGCCAATGTCCTCGAGGGACTGGCGGTAGTCATGAAGAAGATCACCGACTTGGGTAAGTCGGTGAGTGCGGGGCTCGGACGAGGAAGAGTCCATCAACTTCAGAGGACCTATACACAAAACAAGTCAAGGACATTGATAAAAGTCGAAGAAAAGATAAGTCAGAGAGGTGGAATGTACCAAAAATGACATCGTCAATCTTGGTCTTCTCCTCCCGGAGACTCTGGAGTTCAGCCTAGAGCGCCTGGGATATGTCCTTCTCTCTGCCAAGCTCATTCTTGAGGTCCGAGATTATTTTATCCTGAGCAGCAATCTTGCGATCACGCTCATCAATGGCCATGGAGGAGGATTCAAGGACTTGAGCTATGCTCTTTTCATGATCTGCCTTGAGCTTATCCAGCTCTTGGCGAAGTCCCTTGTTCTCCACCACCAGGGTCTTGAGGTTCTCAGCCTCTTCAATCATAGCGATGGATTATTTCACCAGCGCTGTAAGTCAAAAAAGAACAACAAGTTCAGAAAAATTCAACATTGAAAAAAAGCAAAGACAAGGTTTGAATCTCGGAATGTTTACCTTCCGCTTCATCCTTGGCTACTTTGAGCTCAGCATTTTTAAGCCGGAGAGCTTTGATCTCTCTCCGCTTATCACAGACATTGGTCAATAATTCCTGGTTATAGGAACATACTTTCTGTAAGTCAGAATACCCAAAGTCAGAAAGCTAGTTAAGACTCGGGCTAATATTTTTGCTAAATATCAGCACGAGCCTTGGGGGCTACACTAGTTCGTTCTTTGGCATCCTAATGAAGCATAAACTCGGATTTTATATCCTACTTCATGCTTGGGGGCTAGAGGATATGATATAACATAATGGAAAAAACAGGAGTTGGAATTCCGACTTACATATTGCTCGCGGGTGAGCTTATCTAAACCCGCGTTCACTTCAGCGGCCACCTTCTTGGCAAGAGTAAGAGGGATCACTGGGGCTGTTGGAAGCTCGCCAGTCCTAATCCTCTCGTTGTGAAGGCGGACTTGAGTGAGAAGGTCAGAGAACTTGACGTCCTCTGCTTCTTGCGCTTCCTCCTCGGGGGATAAATGGCTTTTGTCCAGGACTTGCCTGGCCAGCCGCTGGATCTCCTCTGCAGATTTCCGGGTCAGGCCAAACTTGGCAAGACCCGAATTATTGAGGAGGTTTTCGGTGAAGACTTCAGCCGAGGGATCATTACCCGAAGAGGGTTCACCCTTATCTTGACCTGACGCACCTATAGTGACGTTAGTTTGCGACCCAAGGATCGTAGGTTCCGTTTGAACAGCCGGATCTTCTGCAGCATCTGACGAGATAACTGGAGTTGCAGAAGGTTGAGGGGCCGGAGTCGGAGGAGCCACGGCAGGCGAAGCTATGGTAAGCTTCGTCTGGCGTAAGGGCTTCGAAGAAATCCCTTTCCCCTTGCCCTTGATGATCGATTTTGCTCTGAGAAGGTAACAAAGTCGGAAATGTTACATCTCGGAAAGAAGTTTGAGTAAAGTACAAAGATGGAAAAGTTGTGACTGAAAGAATATCTCTTCACGACAGGCACCTCCTTTGTGCCAACCGCTACTGTCGGAGCTTTGCGCTTCTTGAGCGCAAGATCCGGCAGTGGAACTACTTCCACCTCCTGAGAGAACTCCGGAGGGTATCCTTCGAGCGAAGCAAGTTCTGACTCGGGGATGTCAGCAAGCTAAAAACAAGAAAACATATCAGTATTGCAATGTAACTCAAAGATAGAAAACACACAAAAGATGCGATGATGAAAGCTTACCGGCACCACGGGGTTTTCCGCCGTGTGCATGTCCAGAGAAACCTCCGGAATCCGCCTTTCGATCCGCTCCTTGATCAGCCACTTGATTTGGCTTATGTAGCCTTGAGTGGTGTAGGCTTTGGGGTTGATGCAGAGGGAGTCGGTTAGAGAAGACGTGATGGAATGCATCAGTCTATCCCTGTGGTACTGAAGTGGCTGGATCCGACGTGAGACCCAGCACTGGACCAAGTCGGATCCCTTCAAACCATTGTGCTTGATCAGATATTCGATCCGCCTCTTAGCGAGGATTAGATCATCTGTGAGAGCCGGAGCAGCCTCGTCCCAGGAAGACTGGGCCGTGGCGGCTCCGTCGACAAAAGCCGACAAAGCAGTAGCTTTGCCGGGAGCCGGAATATCCCTATGGTAGAAAAAAGCGGCTGGCCATTGTTTGACCGAGTCACTGGCAGAAATTTTGGGATATGCCTGGTCTCGTCTAAGAGAAAAACTAATGGTGTCGGTGATGTAAGGAACACCGACGGTGATGGAATTCCTCTGGACATGAAAGTAAAACCGAAAGAGAAGCAAACTCGGCCTAATGCCGAGAAAACCCTCGCAAAGCGCAGCATATGCGCTCATTTCTAGAAGTGAATTGGGAGGAAGATTGTGGAGTTGAACTCCATAGTGATCTATCACCTCGGAGAAGAACTCCGAGGGAGGAAAAGACAGACCTCGGTCCAGATGAGTGCCGAAGTGGACTCGCTCGCCCTCGTGTGGGTTGGGGACGGTTTCACCGGAGCCGCTCCGCCAGTCGCCGGCGACGAGAAGCCCCTCCTTCTCCATGTTCTTGAGGCCCTCCTCATTGAGGGCGCAGGGGATCCAGATTCCCCGGAAGCTCTCCTTCTCCGCTGCAGCTTCCGCCTTCGCCACCGCCGCTGCCGCCAAGCCAGAGGAAGAAGATGATGAAGCCATTTTTCTCCGGTGAGAAAGTGACCTTAAAGGGGCGGCGCTAGGATTTTCTGTGGGGGAAGGACAAGGAGGCTCTGTGCACGCAGGAGGATTGGGAAGGAAACGGCAAAGGACCGGTGGAAAGGAGAAGAAGAAATCTAAACCCCTTGTATCCACCTACCTGCGCCAAGATTCGTGCAAACGCTGCAGTGCAACCGCCACGCGTCGTGGAAAGAACCGGGAAGGACCCGCGAGATGATTGCGTCGCCTCGATCTCCACGCACGCATTAAAACGGCGCCTCGGTTCCGTGAACCGCGGACCCACCAACGGTCGTGCTGACGGAACGCCTGTCAAATGACGTGACTTGACCATGCTTGTGTCAGGTGGCGTTAGAGACCAAGTTCCGGCTTAGTTTAAAAATGAGCTGGAAAATCCGAGTAACCTACTGATAGGTCCGACTTATTTTTAAGACCCGGATCGTATCTTTTTGTTGTAAAGTTTCAGGAACCCTTCAAGATTCTGCAAGCCGAAGATCAAGCTAGACGATGATAAATCCGACTTTGGATCTTGGAGGCCTCCGGGGGCTGCTATTGGGGATATACTTTCCGGTTATCCTCACAGTTCCTCACTAACCAGGGTGGCCCATTTCGGGTTAGAGCTTTGCTTCACGGGCGGCCCAGTCAGGGAGAAAGACGGAGTCCAATCCGGCTACCAGAAGGCCCAGAAGACTTACCGACTTAGGCCCATATTGTTACTTGTAGTTCAAGATGTACTCTGTAACCGACTCTTAGTCGTAGCCGGATAGATTTGTCCTGTAAACCCTAGGCCGGATATCTATATAAGCCGTCCTAGGAAGAGTCTTTAGCACATCTCAATAGTCTACAATCTCAACTCGCACAGGCGAAACCTTGTAACCCATATTCCGGCTCTGCCGTATTACTGGATTGCTAGCAGGAGTAGGATCCATCCAAAGCCGGCGGATTCGAACCTGGATAAACTTGTGTGCTCACCGTCCCGGAACACCATACGTCTCACACCCCTCTCTTCCGCACGCCTCGAGGACCCCCTCATGGCGTACTTGTCATCAATCCGACGACACATGGGGTTGAGTTTGCTTACTCTTACTTTTTATGTACTATGCAGATAGTATCTTGGTTAGAAATATGGTAGAATGTTCACTACAAAAAACAAACATAGTGTCTGTTCAACATGAAGAGTAGGATAACTAGCTCATTCTTCAACTAAGCAAGGGTGCATTTAGACAGACGGAAAACTAGTTCCTCATAATGAGACTTAAATGTACCTATTATTATTACAATAGCCAATCCATGGTAATTGATCAAATTCTAAAAAAAGAAGTAAATATAGATATGAAGGCCGCATCCGAAGTCTGCATCAACCGTCATTTTCATCCTTGTTGGGGCGTTTCTCCTCGTGTGGTCACTTGACGATCGTCACCGCCAACTTGCGCTGAAATTTGTTGATTGTCTCTTGCCATAAGTACAAATTTATTAGTGTTGTAGATGAAGTAGGAAGATAAATGCACACTTTAAGGACCAACTGATGCCTGAAGCCCATGATGTTCACCACTCTCAGTTTGACGCACAATTAGTCCAGTTTGAGCAGGCTCAGTTTGATGATCAGCAGGACCAGTTGGTGCAGTCAGAAGAGCTGGTAGAAGGTGAGCTGAAGATGGACATGAAGGCTCAGCTGCACGATACAAATGATCATATTCTGAATGCTGCTGCCCACGCTCCAGTGGCCACTGATATGTCTGCATCTCAAAAGCGTGTTAAAAATTCAACTAAAACTGAAACTCCTTTATCTACAAAGAGTTTACGAAGAGGTTTACGCAGTGATAAATATGGTTACGTTGAAATGGCTTTACCTAATCAACCATCTCGCAAAAAACCTTCCTCGATGCCTCTCGCTCCCAAGCTAGAAGTGATGCAGATCCACATGGTGCAGAAGATTGGAGTGGAGCAATGTCAAGTTGATCCAGTCGATCTTTCTGAAGAAGTTCTCAATCGTCAGTGAGTTTAAGAGTGTTTCTATTATGGTATTGCTAGAGGGAGGGCGCAAGAGGGCCGTCCGAGGGCCTTGCCCACGGCCGGTGGGCAAGAGGGAAGGGATTTCCTTCTTAATTCTTGCTTGATTAGATTTATACATCTCCTCTCCTTATATAGAGAGGTTTACTTGACTCCCAAGCAAGGCTTACTTGACCCCTAAGCAAGTGACCCTTATCTCTAATTAACCCTAAGACTAATGGGCTATACTGCCAGCCCAGGCCCATGACGTACTCTAACACTACACTACACCTGGACATGCAGCTTGTCCTCGAGCTGCAACCTAACCAACTTATAACGATGACTCGACGCGACACAAACCTCACACTTAAAAACAAGCCTTTTACATCTCGGCTTGGTTTATTACTCTCAACCTGAAATGGGCTGGGACGCTCTATTTTGGACCCCTTAACAAAAAGTGGACACCATCCGCACGACGTACGTGCACGTGTACAGCCACCTGGATCCCATGGACACCATCTGGACAAACGGAGTGCATGTATACGGCCACCTGGAAGAGGTCGCAAGAGCGACGAGCGGAGGCGCCCTCGCGGCGGCCGGCGGCGGAATGCAGTGGTGTTACACGGTGCGCTCCTGTCTAGGAGGGGTGCGCCCTCCCAACCGCTGATGTCGCAGACTTTGAGGTCGCTGCACACGGGGAAAACAGGATGCTCGCCGCTCGTGGGGGAAACCGTATGCCCAAGAGCCCCGACGCAGCGGACGAGATCGAGGTCCTTGGCGCAGCGAAGAGCAACTTGGAGGAGCGGCAGCTGCAGACCACGCATCTCCCGCACACGTCGGCGCGCTAGGAGGCCGCGCAGCAGCCTGCAGCCTCACCGCCGCCGACACGTGGCGGGTAGCGATCCAAGACGGAAGCGGTGACGGCGAGGGCGGGAACCGGACTTGGGTCGGAACTCCCGCCGGCGCGGTCGTAGCTGGCCCGGGGCTGAGTGGCAGCGGCGGCTGCTGCAGCAGGGCCATGGCCACGACAGGGCCTGCGAGGGGCTGGAACGGACACGGCAACCAGGGCGGGGTGGTGGCGGCGACCGCGGCGGCTGCCACGGCAAGAGCAGTGGCCTGGTGGTGGCGGCCGGCAGCGGCCCGTAGGGTCCGGCCAAGTAGAGATGGATCTCCTGGACCGCGGTGGCGAGATCGCGGAGGGCTGCGGTCATCTCCGTCGGGGAGAGAACGACGGGGGCGTCCGAGTGTGGCGGCAGCGGGTGGGAAGAACTCGGTGGAGGGCTGGACATGATCGAACCCGGAAAAGCTGATACCAAATGTTATGGTATTGCTAGAGGGAGGGCGCAAAAGGGCCGGCCGGTGGCAAGAGGGAAGGGATTTCCTTCTTAATTCTTGCTTGATTAGATTGATACATCGCCTCTCCTTATATAGAGAGGTTTACTTGACTCCTAAGCAAGGCTTACTTGACCCATAAGCAAGTGACCCTTATCTCTAATTAATCCTAAGACTAATGGGCTATACTGCCAGCCTAGGCCCATGACGTACTCTAACAGTTTCTTTATAGTTTGTGAAGCACACTTTGCCTGTTAGTAATAATAACTTCTGGAGTGTGTTTAATTAGAACATTCGAGGTGTGAATGCTGAGTATAAGTCCCCAGTTCTCCGCAATAAACTAGAGGAGAGTGGGGCATCTATTGTCTGTTTGCAGAAAGTGTCTGTCTGGTTACTGCTTGTAGACCGTCTAAACACTAGGTACATTATGGATAGAAGAAATTGGCATGTGGCGTCTGGCCTTAACTGCGCGATTTGTGGACTGCAAGAAAAGGAGACCAGAGAGCATATATTTTTTAATTGTCATTTTTGCTCGACGCATGTGGAATAGTTTGGGCATTGCATGGCCTTCTAATTCTAATATCACAGTGATGTTTGAACAAGCCAAGCAGTCTTTTCAAGGACCAAGATTTCTAGAGGTGGCGACATGTGCTCTCTGGGGGATATGGAAAAGCAGGAATAGTCTTATTTTTTAAAGCAAGCAAGTTTCGTTTCTATCATGGAAGGCTGTTTTTAAGTTTGATCTTGAGATCGTTATGCACAGGGCTAAGCCCTTCCACAGAACTGCCCTCTCTTTATGGTTGCAAGCGTTTTAGAGATCCTCTCTCCCGTGTAATTTTGTAGTTTCTTTTTCTTTAATTTTGTAGTTTCTTTTTCTTTCTCCTCCCTCTGTATAGTCCTTGTAAATATTGATATTTTTGTACTTTTGGACCTTTTTGGCTGCTTTTTTAATATAAAATCCATACCGTAGGGGCTCCACAATGGTTTCACAGTCAAAAAAAAGTAGGAAGTAGCACTAAATAGTAACGGAATGTAGAATGACTTGGTCAAAACGTTGTTCGAGCCATCTCCCGCTCCAGTTTAGGATGTTCATTATTAAGAAAAGTCCACAGAACATGTTCCATAAATTAGCTATTGATTTAGCTTATGATCTGATAAGGCCCAACAAGTTTTTGGTTCAATATTCTATCTACAGAAGTTTTTGATCCAAATTGGTTTCTGCTAATAAACAAGTGTCACTACCCAATTGATTTGCTGGAGAATAATGTTGCCACTCGGTCTGTCAAACTAGAGGCAAACAATTCGAATCTAGCAATCTAACCATTCTGACAAGAGGAAGACAATCTGAAACTTAGATTTAATTTGTAAACATACCTGATGAAAACTGAACCGTGCCGAATGCGTCGTCCAGGAAGGCGTCGGCTCTGCCGATGTGTATGGAATCTGTCGCGGAGACTGGGTCCGGCGTCATGGAGAACGGAGCAGGAGTTGTTCGGCCTGGATGGTTGTGGGGAGACCTCCCGTGTGGAGGCGGCGACGCCGCGCAGAGAGCGGAGAGGAGTGTCGGGCGGCGGCTGCGTCCATAGAGTGCAGAGGGGTGGCGGCGGCGCGAGTCGAGGGGAGAGCGGCGGTGGCGCGAGTCGAGGGAGAGCGGCGGCGCCCTGTTCGGGAGAAACGGTGGCGACGTGTTCCAAACTCCCGGCCGATTTCTTTTTTTTCCACACCGATTTTAGACCTAGTCAATCGGTTTTTTCCCAAGACTTAGTTACTAGCTGGGCTTCATGGGCCAAATTTTCCCAGCCATTAGATCGGATTATACTAGTCATGTTTCAAGACTAGTAAAAGGTACCGTAAAAGTTGGCTAGAAAAAATAGTCGAGACATGTATACCATACAGCAGCGAAGGAAACTAGGAGCTGAGCTAGTACTGGTACTACTCATGATGCACGGGATAATTCAGCAAGCTAGCTTGCATCAAATACTCTGATGAAAGTTTAATTGGCAGAGGTGCATGCATGCATGATCTTGGGGCAGGCATATGTAAATATCATAGAATAGAATGCTACCAAGCGTTGAATACAACAGAAATTAAAAGCAGCATTACGACGAGAAATGACATGATAGTAAGCATGTCCTTCGCTTCTACCAGCATGGATCAAACACAGATCAATGTCGATCACACACATACAGTACATAATAACATGGTAATAAATCCATTGTTTCTGCCAATAAGTTCAACGCTCGCAGCTACTCATGCTACCCGAAACCTGCTCTTTCTTAAGAGCATCCATGTCTACAAACTGGAGTGTCCATACCTCAAAAGTTAAAAGGCTAGAGTCAAGAAGTATAATACCCAGCTTGAAGTGCATGCATCAGTGGAAAGGGTCCTTAACAGATAGATCAGATGCTTTGCGGAAGCTCCAAACGTTCTCCACCCTAGGCCCCACCACCAAGACGATACAGCGGTCGCAAGTCCATGCTCCACAAAAGAGAGCTGCCACTTTGGCCATCACCTCACTCACCTTACGCGCTGAAGCAAATATTTCCCCGGTGACCCCGATGAGCAAAGCCCCCAGCTTCTCTGCTCTCCTGGCAACGAACTTGAGGAAGTCGATTTCGCTCTGGTCCCCGAGGAATTCATGGATGAATATCTTCTTTACTTGCGACTTCAGACATTTGATGGGACGGAGCTCTCGCCAGAACTCGGCATTGCGCCTTCCAGTGGGTCCATGGGCGGCAACGACAGACTGCAAAATCATAGCGGTGAACAGTAGTTGTCTTGGATCACGTGACTGGAAAATAATTGACGATATGAGCGTCAAACGACTGACTGAACAAATGCGCAGAATATTACCTCGATGTGCAGGGTGTCAACATTGGGAAAGCATCTGAGGATCCTGGCCAGCATCTTGACCTCCTCCAAGACACCAAAGTTCACCTTCAAAGCTAGTATCTTGACGCTTGGAACCATGGTGCTTGGGCTCACCTTTGTGCCAGGCTGCACCAAGTGAAACAGAGAGATCTTACTTCATTGCCACGTGACAGAGAGCACCTAGCTATTTGTTCGACGATCATACACATGATCATGCACCACTGCATATGCGCACGGAGACGGAGAGAAATATGTGGCTATGTGCATTGCATAATGCATAATGCATAATGAAGATGCCATGCTCGTTACTGAAACTTGGAAGTGAGATGCATCTAAAAGGTAGTACCTTGATGACAATGTCCCCAATCTGCAGCTGGTGAAGTCTTGGCTCCAGGTAGCCGAGCACCCGCAGGTTGGGCGCGCCAGGAGCAATCTTGACCCTCACAGGCACCGAGAAGTCTTCGCCGACGACGATTTCCCACAGAATGAGGCGCTCCAGGAGCGGGGAGTCCATGACGGCGACCTCCTCCACGAAGCAATGCCAGAGAGTCACGCACCTAAAGCTCTGGCTGCGGAGGTGCACGCGCTGGAACATCTTGGTGAGAGAGACGGAGAAGGTGTCGAGGACGGGGCAGCGGGCGAGCAGGTGGTCGATGTCTCGGCCGCCGGGCATGTTGTTGCCGAACATGATGAGCTCCCTGAGGTGTGGGAATCCGTCCGCGCCGCCAGCGGGTAGGTCGGCGTCAGCGTCGGGGAACTTCCAGAACCCCAGGAGGAGGCGGCGGAACGAGTCGCAGCGTAGGATGTCGACGGGGACGGCGGGGAGGCGGTCGAAGTCGGCTGGCATGTTGACGAGGAAGAGGTCCTGGACGCCCTTGGCGGCGAGGATGCGCGGCCACTCGGCGAGCTCGCGGTCGTGGTAGCCGAAGTCGCAGTAGCCGATGCTGACGGTGCGGAAGGGGCCCGGGTGGGCGGCGAGGACGCGGGCGACGGCGGCGACGTGGCCACGGTCGCGGGACGGGAGGAGGTGGTGGTCGTGGAAGAAGAGCGGCGTGGAGCGCCAGATGTGGCGCCAGCGGGAGGCGAGCACGGCGGTGCGGGCGGCGTCCTTGGCGGGGAGACGGGACACGATGTCCTGGAGGAGGTGGTCGTGGAGGGCGCTGATGCGGTCCCCATGGCTGCCCTCGGCGTCGGAGCAGGAGAGGAAGGCGTGATCGGCCCTGGCGATGGACTCGCCTCCGGGGAACCACCGCAGCACGTGCATGACGGCGGCGGCCATGTCGGCGAGGTTTTGGTCGGAACTCGGAATGGGTGGAGGAGTGGAGGACTGAGTGGAGATGCGGGGCTACTCTATAGGAAGCGGACTGGATTCAAACGGCCGTTTGAGGTTGGCCCACTTATGCCTCGGCCTTCGAATTTGAGCCCGCAAACTTTTGGGAACCTGCGGGCCGCACATAGCGATCCACGGGCCTATCCAAACTGATGCATGCAAGCAGGTGTCAGCTGTGCTTATCCTCAAAAACAAAAAGGTGTCAGCTTTGGTCGGCCTCACTGTAAGTGCTAGCACTAGGCTACTAGACGTCTAGACGTGTCAAAATCCTTCACAAATAAAATAGAGTGTCAAAATACAAGTACTCTCTGATCAAATTAATATTTACGCATTTGTCTAGATTCAGATGTATCTAGTCATGTTTTAGTGCTCGATATATTTGAATTTTAACAAACCTGATAATATTAATATGAATAGGAGAAGTAGTACTAGACAACTAGATCCCGTGTATGCAGCCTAAACTATTTCTCTCTGAATACTATTGCGTGCAGTAGCTGCAGTGCACTCCAAAGAATAAGATTAAGAGTACACTAATCATTATGGCGGCGTTGCCACACCCGTCCATTGTGGCAATAGAATGGGAGGAATTTTAGTAATTACATAGAGGCAAACTTAATTTGTGGAGGAACACATATCAGACATAGCAAAAAATATTGAATCAAAAATATTCTTAATAATTTAATCATAACAAAGTTTATGTTTTTTATTTAGATAACATGCACTGTTATGTTTGGCTTTGAATTAACAAAGGCAACAACGGCGAAAGGATACAAAGTGTTGAACCCAGCTTACAAAACAAACCACACAACCACGCACACTGCCAAAGAAGCTACCATCGGAAACGCGAACAACAAGCTCGGTCATTACTAAGACTACGAGGACTCGGAGCAGAGCTGGACAGCAACAGTGTCTGGCCGGACCTCCCCCAAGAGCGATCTAACGAACACGCACGCTATCGACAGAACCCCTCCATCGCAGAAACGCCACCGGAAGTCGACCACCACCAGGAACCTACCCACGCTGCCCACAGACAGCACCAAGGAAGCACAACGAGGGAAGGGTAAGGGGCAAGCCTTGCCGAAGTTCGCCAAACAAAGAGTCACCTCCGCCATAGGACCATCGGAGAGTCGCGTGATGTGAGCTCCCAGACGGTGTCTTCAAGAAGAGCACAACACCGGAGTGCCACCACCGCCCGGTCCGAGGGTCTTGGGATTTCACCCGGAGGAAGCATAGGAATGGAGATTAGCCACACAGCGCCTTCAGGAAGGGAACGGCGTCCGCGGACGTCGCCGCCATGGCCTAGAGGGGCAAAGGTTTCCCTTGGCAAAATCACCGTCTACTAGGACTCCAAGGGGACTCCAAGGCGGCATCTTTAAGAAGATCACGACTCTCAGGCGCCGCTACCGCCCGATCCAAGGATCTTGGGTTTTCACCAGGAGCACAAAGCACGACACGCGTCTCGCCGGCACCACATCGTCCCTACGACCATGGGAGCCAACCAGCACCAGAGCCTCTGGCACACCCGCCAACCACAAGGCTCACCACCGACCGGGGCCGCCACCGCGGGAACCAATCCGAGCCCAATCGAGAGCAGAGGAAGACGACGAGAGTCACTGCCACGAGTTCTATGAAGACCGAGGAACCGCCGAAGAAGGGTCCATTTTCCAGATCAGCGTTTGGAGCTCCCCTGGACACCGTCTCCATTGGAACTGGGGAGAGGGATTTGGCTCAAGGGGGTCGGGGCCCCTGCTTCCCGATTGGAGCAGTCCGACGCCCGAGCAACCCATCCCCTCGAGGAGCTAGATCGAGGCCGCAGGCCACCGCCGGAGCCGTGGCCGATAGCGCTGTGTACCAGTCCTCCCTGAGCGCTGCCAGACGGGCTACAACTCGCGCCGTAAGCCGCCACCGCCGCCAGAGCGGCAGCCGCTCGCACACCGAGCCCACTGAGTCGCGCCGCCACGCCCCCGACGAGCGCCGCGCCCCCGCCGTCCACAGCCGCACGCGCCGCCACCGACGAACGAGAGAGAGAAGAGGCCCCGCCGTCGCCGACGCCCCCGGGGCTTCGCCTGGAGACGCCCTCCGGCAACGGCGAGGAGGAGGGGAGGTGACGGGAGGAGGACGGCGGCGGTGATATCTAGGGTTCGCCCCTCCACTCGCGGGAGCGGAGTGAGCGAACGGTTATGTTGACCATTCATAACAAAGTTTATGTTATCCATAAACAAGGATTAATTGACATGGATAAGAAAATTAGGGACATATGTTAACTTTCGGCAAGATCAACCAACCATATGTGGATTTTACTCCTTTCACCAAATATTGCCGATACATGATTGTGACCCTAACCAATCTGCAAGTGCAATGGAAGTCCAGCTACCATTATCCCAATACTAATTTTTTTTAATAATATGTTGAGTGGAGTAACTTAACTCTAACATACCTATTTCCACTTTTAGTTTCCACACACGGGCAAGGAATGTATCCTTATTCATTAGTTGGTTTAACTGGCTAAAGCATAAGAATCATTTCTACAACCGTTCATCCCAACTTTGTTGTGTTTTGAAGGAGTCTTGACACAAGATAAACTACTTGAGTTGTGCATGTAGAAAAAATTAGGCAAGCAACCTTCTGCCAGGGATGAGCTTTTATCATAGCGAATTTGAATTCAGAGTAGTTAAGGAAATTATTACTACTGTAAGATCACCTTATTGATATTCAGAAAGTACATGTACAATGTCATCTACAAAGTCTGGGAGCATCTCGTGAATGCACCAAGACCAAAACGTACCAATACATTTTGATTCTAGCAAATCACACACATCCTCTTGGTCCTCATTGACCTAGAAGGACGTCATGGATGGGGTGGAATTATTGCATGAAGTTAAAATTCAGAAAACAATGAGTGGTGTTGAAACTTGACTTGGAAAAGCTTACGACAAAGTTGACTAGAAATTTTTGTTTGACTGTTGTAAGTAGACGGGTTTTAGTGGTAGATGCTTGGTGTGGCTGTGAAGTGCAGTAACTTAAGGGACACTCAATGTTAGGGTGAATGATGAAACTGATCCATACTTTGGCAATCATAAAAGAGTGAGGAACGGAGATCCTTTCTCCCGTTTCCTATTCAATTTGGTTAATCACTTAGTGGATAGAGGGATAGCTTTCCTGCAATATGTTGATCATACCATTGTTTTTATCAAAGAAGATGTTGAGAGTGCAAGAAATCTGAAACTCTTGCTCTATGTATTTGAAACTATGTGTGGACTGAAAATTAACTTTGAGAAGAATGAGGTGATCATGATCTTAAAAGATGATAACAAGCACTAGCGATATTCCGAGATGTTCAATTTCTACAAGGGTCGCTGGCCAATTAAATCCATGGGGATGCTAGTCAGTGCCAGGAGAAATATTGTTCATGAGATGGATTTCCTGAGGGATAGATTAAAGAAGATGTTGGATGGGTGGATGGGAGGAGCTTTATCAATTAAAGGGAAATCAAAAAATCAATGTGTGTTTGTCCTCAGTGGTTATGTATCATATGTCTATGTTTCTACTGCATAAAACTAACTTGGAGAATCTAGATAAACCTAGAAGATCTTTTATATGGAGAAACATAAATGAGAAGAGGAAGTATCACCTTGTTAAATGGAAATTGATATGCAAACCAAAAGTCAAAGGTGGCCTAGGAGTGAAAGATCTCATGAAATTTTAATATGACTTTAATGTGCAAGTGGTGGTGGAAACTTGAGGGTGAAGATGGTCCTTGGCAACAATTTATGAGAGCCAAATATTTGGGTGAAGGGGAAATAACCAATATCAAACACATGTCCATGGATTCTACTAGCTGGTCAGATATGTTGCATGTTAGACAACTGTATTTTCTGGGGAGAATTATTGAAATTTGTAATGGTAAGAGAGAGAAAATTATGGCAAGATGCATGGTGTGGAGTTGTACCCTTGAGAGGTAAATTTCCTAGGCTCTTTTATACCAGTAATGAACAAATAGTTATTTATGTTGAGATGGCAGGTAGAAGATGGTGTAGTAATACTATTTGCATCAACTAGTCTAGATCTATTCGGTAGCACTTTATCTCTGCATATCTAGACATGTAACTGCGAGAGAGAGAGAGAGGGATCTGAGAGGAGAGGAACCACCTGCTCCCTGGCTCGAGAAGCACGAGCCAGAGGGGATGCCCGAGCTGGTGCCGGAGCTGGACCCGCCGTCGTTGGCCATGGGAAAGGGGGCGACGGCGTGGGTGTGCGGTGGTGGCGGTGCTTCCCGTCGGCTCGCGCTAAAACCCTAGATCGGTAGGGATGTAGGTGGGGTGTTGGCACAGCGGTGAACCTCGTACCGTGCGCTGCCAGCCCCCACCACTTTATATAGCGCGGCGATAGGGGCCCGCCAACCAGATAGGGTTGGGCGCCCCCGATCAGGGCGCGGATAGGGGCATGCTGGGCCGTTGGGCCCAGACACGTTGAGATCTATCTAACATTCTCCCCCTAGATCTCGACTTTACTTTTAACTTTGTTCTTTACTTATTTCATCACAGAATGACACATAGAGCATGTTTCATCGTCTCAGCTCAATTGCCGATAGAATCAGACAGCTACTATATACCTTCATGTTCTGAAACAAATCCTGTTACTTTTGGGCCTCTATAGTCCAGAAATCATAGGCTTGCCGTTAAACCCATGCCGGCTATGTGTTCCTTGAACACATTGGGTGGTAAGCCTTTCGTTAGCGGATCCGCAAGCATATCCTTTGTCCTTATATGCTCGAGACTTATAGTTTGATCCTGGACTTTGTCCTTCACAACATAATACTTTATATCTATAGACTTTGAAGCATTACTCGACTTGTTGTTGTGAGCATAGAATACTGCGGGATCGTTGTCACAGTACATCTTTAGTGGCCTGCTGATGCAGTCAACCACTTTCAAGTCGGGTAAGAATTTCTTTAACCATAACGCCTGTCCCATGGCCTCATAACATGCTATAAATTCTGCATACATCGTAGATGATGCAACTATTGACTGTTTGGCGCTTCTCCATGAAATAGCACCTCCTGCGAGAGTAAAGACATACCCTGTCGTGGACTTTCGGTCGTCTTTATCTCCCGCAAAATCTGCATCTGAATACCCTTTTATCTCTAGGGAATCAGATCGTCTATATGTTAGCATGAGGCCTTTTGTGCCTTGCACATAGCGCAAAGCTTTCTTTACCATCTTCCAGTGCTCTATGCCTGGATTCTCTTGATATCTACCGAGTACCCCGGTGATAAATGCTAAGTCAGGGCGAGTGCACACTTGTGCATACTGTAAGCTTCCAACAGCCGAAGCATATGGTACTGACTTCATTTGATCGATCTCATATTGATTCTTTGGACATTGGGATTTCCCAAAACTGTCGCCCTTGACTATGGGAGCAGGTGTTGAATTACTCGCATGCATATTGTATTTCTTTAAAATCTTTTCACAATACGCTTTCTGCGACAGTCCTAACACTCCATTCTTTCTGTCTCGGTGAATTTCTATGCCCAAAACATAAGATGCTTCACCAAGGTCTTTCATGTCGAAGTTTGATGACAAGAACTTCTTTGTTTCTAGTAGTAGACTAACATCACTGCTAGCAAGCAGAATGTCATCCACATATAGAATAAGGAAAATATATTTCCCACTTTTGAACTTTGCATAAATGCAGTTGTCCTCAACATTTTCTTTGAATCCAAATCTTTTGATGGTATCATTAAACTTTAAATACCACTGCCTAGAGGCTTGCTTTAACCCATAAATGGATTTCTTTAGGCGGCATCCCATATGTTCCTTCCCCTCCATGAAAAAACCCTTGGGTTGTTTCATGTAAACATTTTCTTCTAAATCTCCATTTAGAAATGCCGTCTTGACATCCATTTGATGTAACTCTAAATCAAAATGTGCGACTAGTGCCATGATGATTCTGAAGGAGTCCTTACATGAGACCGGAGAAAAAGTCTCATTGTAATCTACGCCTTCTCTTTGCGTAAAGCCTTTTGCCACGAGTCTAGCTTTGTACTTTTCTACATTCCCATTGGAGTCATACTTTGTTTTGTAGACCCACTTGCATCCTACTGTTTTGGCTCCTTTGGAAATTTCCTCTAAGTCCCAAACATTGTTGGAACTCATCGATATCATTTCATCTTCCATTGCCTCCACCCACTTGGCTGAGTGAGGGCTACTCATGGCTTCTTCATATGTGGTAGGATCGCCCTCCATATGAACTACATTGTAAACTTTGTAGATTTCTTTGGAAATGGCTGGTCTTCTTTCTCGTTTAGACCGTCTGAGTTCATCAGACTCTTGCTCATTTCTTGCCTCGAGTTCAGGCACATTTATAGTAGGTGGCTGTTCTGGCTCCCTTTCGTGCTCAACAGTGGGTTCAGGTGGCTCCTGATGGACAGGTTTCGAACTTTCGCCCATTGTTGTCACGTGTGGAGTCACAACAGGTGCCGGCACCACAACCTCAGGGGTTGTAGATGGTGGCACAACAGGTAGCGAGAAAAATGGCTCCTGAGTCATCGGATTAGGTGCATACACCCTCTTCTCCTCAAGATCAATTTTCCTAGCTACCGTGCTCCCCCTCATCAATTCGTCCTCCAAGAAGACTGCATGTCTCGTTTCTACAAACTTTGTGTATCTGTCGGGACAGTAGAAACGATAGCCTTTGGACTTATCTGGATAGCCAATAAAATGGCAAGATACTGTTTTGGGGTCTAACTTTGCGATGTTTGGATTGAAAACTTTTGCCTCAGCTGGGCTCCCCCAGACCCTCAAGTGGTGCAGAGAGGGGACTCTGCCTGTCCACAATTCATACGGTGTTTTGGGCACCGACTTACTTGGTACTCTGTTGAGAATATGAATGGCGGTTTTAAGCGCCTCCATCCACAATCCCAATGGGAGGGTGGAATAGCTCATCATGCTGCGCACCATATCCATAAGGGTACGGTTGCGCCTTTCAGCTACTTCGTTTTGCTGAGGTTCGCCCGGCATAGAATACTGGGCGACTATTCCATTTTCTTGCAGGAACCGTGCAAAGGGTCCTGGTACTTGACCATATGGAGTATGCCGACCGTAGTACTCCCCCCCACGATTGGACCGAACTATTTTGATTCTTTTATCATGCTGATTTTCTACTTCAGCTTTGAAAATTTTAAATTTATCCAATGCTTCCGATCTTTTTTTAATTGGATAAATATAACCATACCGGGAGTGGTCATCCGTGAATGTTATGAATGAAATAGCCATCCACACTTTTCACCGGAAACGGTCCACAAATATCCGTGTGGATTATTTCTAGTGTAGCTATGCTTCGGTTTGCACCCTTTTTAATTTGTTTGACATACTTTCCTTTAATGCAATCTATGCATTGTTCTATGTCGGAGAACTCTAACGGAGGAAGAATTTCATTTTTAACGAGGTTTTCTATTCTTCCCCTCGAAATATGGCCTAGTCTGCAGTGCCATAGTTTCGATGAGTCGAGAGTTCGCTTTCTTTTCTTTTGTTCTTTGTTCGACAAGGAAACTTTTTCATTCACATCACACACAGAAAAAACTTTCTCATGTAGGGATAACAAATATAACTTATCAAATAATGTAGCAACACCCACACATTTGTCTTTCAACCAAATGGCACACTTGCCATTTCCAAAATAACATTCGTAAGAATCTTTGTCCAAACAGGAAACACTTATTAAATTCCTATGTAATGAAGGAACGAAAAG
The DNA here is from genome assembly GCA_916181665.1 of Avena sativa. NCBI lineage: Eukaryota > Viridiplantae > Streptophyta > Magnoliopsida > Poales > Poaceae > Avena > Avena sativa. The sequence continues at coordinate 530,794,307 of OV702292.1, read as the reverse complement.
CACATCTTTGAGCAAAAGCAAAGAGCCATCAGCCAGCTCCAGAGGGACGTCACCAATGGCCTCCACTTCTGCTTCTATTCCATTCGCCACTTCAATGCATCTTTCTCTTCTTGGCGTGGTCATTGTCGAATGGAACCCCTGTAAAGAATTGGCAACGTGAACAGTTGCTCCAGAATCAATCCACCAAGTGGATCTAGTAAACTTTTCATACAAAGATTCATTAACAAAAGAAACAATATCTTTACCATTTTTGGCCATGATGTACTTTAGCCAAACTGGACAGTCTTTCTTGTAGTGCCCAGTTTTTTTGCAGTGATGGCACTGATCCTTCTCCCTAGGGGTGGATTGGAGATGCTGGTACTGGTGCTGCATTGGGCCCTTCCCATGGGGCTTGGAGGGTGAGCCACCATGGTTGCCACCTGTGAAGCCTCTCTTCCTGTTGTCCTTCACGAAGTTCAGAGAACCGCCGTGAAGGGCTTTCAGCCTTTCCTCTTCCTGGGAGCACATCCCAATGGTCTTTTCTATGTCCCACTTTTCAGGGGACATATTATAGTTTATTACAAAGTTTTCAAAAGGCTGTGGAAGTGAGGCCATCACAAGGTGCACTAAGAGTGCTGGCTTTAGCTCGAGGTCCTCATCCATGGGCTTGAGCTTCGCTGCCATGTTTGACATCCTCAAGATGTGCTCTCTTATTCCGTGGGGTCCTCCCGTGTACTTTTCAGTAACCAGCTGCTTTAACAGCTGGGTCGCATACATCTTTGAAGAGCCAGTAAACTGGCTCTTTATCTTGGCGAGATACTCGCCCACGGTAGCACACTCTCCAATTGAGCCCACTATGGCGTTCTCAATTGTGTTCTTTACGAAGGCCAGAGTCTTCTTGTTGGCATTCACCCATTTCTGGTTATCAATAGAGTAGGCCAGCTCCAATGGAGCATGGTCCCTCTTCCTTTTCTCAAATTCAGCACTTTCTTCACCGTCTCCCCTGACCGGGTCAGCGGGCTTGACTGGTTGCTTGGTGTCAACCACCCAATCCACTTCGGCGCATACGAACGCCAAGTCGACTTTCTTCCTCCATTCGGAGTAGTTGTCCCCCCTTAGGAGCGGGATGTCCTTCAAACATGCCATGAGGTTGAGACCTCCTGAAAATCACAAAAGATGTGAGATCACAAAGTAAAACAACTGTATGCGTTAATTCAACGTTGGTATAAATTAAGCATGCAATCGTTTCGTGCTATTTAAAAATACATCACCGTTGGGCAGAAATAAATTTAAATGCACCTTTAATACTTAATAGGAAAAAGATTATGGTCATGATTATTAATAACGTTGGTCAATTAATAGCATGAGGCATAATCACTTTAATCACATCTTTATGTCAAGATTTAATCAACTTTTATTGCATTATTGCAATTTAAACCATACATTTTCAATTTAAAATGACTATTTGCAGCGGAAACTTTAATAATAACTTTCTTTATACTTTGAACTTTACAGAAAAAATCTGTCTTTATAATGTTCTCTAGTCACAATATACTCAAAAGTAAAAAGACTAGAGAAAACTATACAAAAAATTGCTTAAAAACTAAGCAAAACTATTAAAAACAACTCTGTAAAATAAAAAAACAGAAAACTGTTCAGAACGCCCTAATGGGCCAACTCGGCCCAGCACGTCCGGCGGTATCTGCCGCCTGCGCGCTGCCCAGCGCTCCCCGCCAGCAGCCCAGCTAGGGCCCGCGTGAACCGCCTGGCCTGGCTTGGCCCGCCAGCCGCCCGCGCCTATCTGCCGCCCTCGCGCGCGCCAGCGAGCTTGCGGCCGCACGCCCCGCGGTCCAGCAAGCGTGGCCCGCCTGGCACCGCGGCCCACCCGCGTGGCCCGTCACCGCCCCGCCAGCACCCGCGTGCGATCCTGACCGTCCACGATCTAGGGTTTTGATCCAACGGCCCAGCGCGCCGATAGGAGGAATAAAAACCACCCCCCGGCGCCCCCCTAGAACCCTAATCCCCACTTTCCCCCAGCCCCCGTCCAGATCCCGCGTGGCCTCCGCGGCGGCGCCGCGTCCCGCGCGCGGCCGCCCCGCGTGGTCACCGCGTGCACAGCGCCCTCCCCGCGTCCCCGTCTGCGGCGGCGCTGCGTCTCCTCCGCGGCTGCCCCGCGTCAGTGGCGTGTGGGAGAGGCCGAGGCCGGCGAGGCGAGGCGGCCGCCCTCCGGCGTGCCCCTCCCTCTCCCTCTCAGCGCCGGCGGCGCGATCCCCGCGTGAGGGCCGAGGCTAGGCGGCGGCGCGTCGCGCGCCCCTCCCTCTCCACTCTCCTCTCGCGGCTCGGGAGCCCGCTGGTGGAGACGAGGTGAGGCGGCCACCCCCGCGCGGCGACGGTGCCAGCGGCGGCGCGCCCCTCTCTCTCTCTCACTTCCTCTTCCCCTCCCCCGTGATACCCTGCGGCGCTCCCTTGGCTCCTTGCCGGCGAGCGCATCCACCGGCGGGTGGGTGCGCCGCCGTCAAGTGGCCAAGAGGAAGTGCCCTTTTGCCGGCAACGGCCGGCTCACCCTTTTTTTTTGAGAATTTCGGGCCTTTGGGGTTTTCTTTGGGGTGGTTTGGGATCTGGGAGGTGGGATCTTTCTGTCTATCTTGCGGGATCTGGGATTTCTTTGGCGTTTCTTTGGGGTTTAGATCTAGGACTTTTACTTTGCCCCCGAGAGGGTTTGTTCTTTGTCTAGATGCCTCATACTGATGCTCATCTAGATCGAGAGGAACGGCGCGGCCGTAGGGCAGGCGCACTTTTAGATCTAGGTTTTCTTTGTTTTGTTTTGAATTTCTTTTGCACCGAACAAACTAGCCACTAGTGGCTCTGATACCAATGTAGCAATACTATTTGCATCAACTAGTCTAGATCTATTCGGTAGCACTTTATCTCTGCATATCTAGACATGTAACTGCGAGAGAGAGAGAGGGATCTGAGAGGAGAGGAACCACCTGCTCCCTGGCTCGAGAAGCACGAGCCAGAGGGGATGCCCGAGCTGGTGCCGGAGCTGGACCCGCCGTCGTTGGCCATGGGAAAGGGGGCGACGGCGTGGGTGTGCGGTGGTGGCGGTGCTTCCCGTCGGCTCGCGCTAAAACCCTAGATCGGTAGGGATGTAGGTGGGGTGTTGGCACAGCGGTGAACCTCGTACCGTGCGCTGCCAGCCCCCACCACTTTATATAGCGCGGCGACAGGGGCCCGCCAACCAGATAGGGTTGGGCGCCCCCGATCAGGGCGCGGATAGGGGCATGCTGGGCCGTTGGGCCCAGACACGTTGAGATCTATCTAACAGATGGAGATTGACTTTCGGAAGATGGTTGGATGTTGAAGCACATGAACAATTGAGAAAATTGCAGAGTATGCTGACGGGTGTTGCTCTGAATGATTATGTGGTAGACTTATATGGAAATGGAGTAAAAATGGAAAATTTTCTATCAAGTCAATGTATACTATTCTATGCAGCAATGGGTGGACATGTTATTCACACATTTATGGAAAACCAAGATTCCCTGAAAATCAAGATCTGGCTCTGGCTTCTCTGGCATAATGTAATTGCAACAAAAGATAACATGACAAGGAGAAACTAGGTGGGAAATACAAAATGCCAATTCTGTGATAAACAAGAGACTATGTTGCACCTTTACTTTGAATGTGCGGCTGCAAAGTACATCTGGAGTATAGTGGCAGTTTGTGTGGGGGCAGGGAGTAGACCTGGCAGTTTCTCCGAGTTTTTCCCGTGGATACCCCAATTTCTCATTATCAGCAGGAATGTGCAGGCTACTTGTCTTGCATCGATTTTCTTGGCTATTTGGAAGCTGAGAAATAGAGCATGCTTCGAGAAAAAAATCAATAAAGTCTCCTGTTAAGTTAATTTGTTATGCACGTGTCTTTATGACATATCGGACAGGTCTTCATACGGAGCAAGAGAGGCGTGATATTAGGGAAGGAGCAGCTTTTCTGCTACGAACTGCTCTGGAAGCTTCTGCTAATCGAGGCCAAATCAGAATGTTGAGCGATGTGGCTTTAGGATCTGGGAGAGGCGATGATGATGAACTGGAGGAAGATACTCCTATGAGAATGACCAGGAATTGAAGAACTATAAGAAAATGAGATGGTGGCTTTCAATTTCAAATGCTGAAGAAGTTTATCTCTGTGTGGGTTATGGAGGATGCTGATGCTTTTGGTTGGCCTTTCCCGTCAGTTGTTTTGTTTGTAAAAATATGTGATAATTCCCCTCCCCTAGAAACATGGTACTCCGTCCGTTTTAAAATATAAGATGTTTTAGCTTTTGTGAAGCAAATATATTTATAGAGACGCTAAAACATCTTATATTTTGAAATGGAGGGAGTAGATTTTACTTTCTTAGGTGCACTTGGATGCTTTTATCGTGAACTTTCTGTTGAAAAGAAAGAAAGGAAACAAATTCTGCCGTTTTGCATTTTACGGCTCCAATACACGTGTTTGAACTTTAAACTGCTTCACGAAGACTATAATACGGAGTAACATTGTTCTACTCCCTCCGATCCAAATTAATTGACTTCGGTTTGTCTAGATTCAGATATATCTAGACATGTTTTAGTGCTAGGTACATCTGAATCTAGATAAATCCGAGTCAATTAATTTGGATCGGAGGGAGTAAATAAATCAATAAAAGAAAGAAGGAATTGCCAGGCACGCAGTGCCACTGGCCGGGCTAAGAAGAGTGTCCCTGGTCACCCAATTCAACACCGAAACAACCGCTGGCACACGCCGACGCCGCCCGTTCCCGTCTCGCTTAAACCTGGGACTCACTGACTCAGAGCATCCGCGCTTGGAGAAGACCCGATCATCTTGCCATGCGCGCCGCGGCGGCTGAAGCCAGCAGCAGCGCGGTGCTCGACGACGACCCGCACTCGCTGCCGCTCGGCCTGTCCGGCGCCCTCACGCGCGCCGCGGCGTCGACGGAGCTCCTGCCGGGCGAGGCCGCGCGCGCCTGGGCCTGGCCCTGGCTGCCGTCCCGCGGGTCCAGGGACGCCCTACGCCGCCCGCTCGGCGACGGCGAGGCCGGCTCTGGCCGATGCCGCGGCGCGCTCAGCGACCGCGCCTGCTTCGCGCGCGACGACTCCGTGTTGGCCATGTAGCTCGCGCCGCCCTGGGCGTGGGCGTGGCACGCCTTGCCGCCGTGATGGTGGCGCCCGCTCGCCTCGGACCCTGCCGCGGAGAAGGAGGCCGCCGAGAACGAGCAGTGCTCCTCCTCGAACCGGTCGCTGAACGTCCGCGCGCTCGCGTTGTCCGACGCCAGCCTCGCCGGCGAGGCCCTCTGGTTGTGGCACCACAGGTCCGCCTTCGCCGGCGGCGTCGAGCCCCCGCCGCTGTCCGCCTCCTGCATTGCCACGGCCAGTGGCTTCCGTGGGGAGCGGTGGTGCTGCGGCGACCGACGGCCCGTGTGCGGCCGCGCCGCGCCGCCGACCTCGAGGACCCGGAGCCTCAGCCGCTCCGCCCGCGCGCGCCTCTGGGCGGCGACGAGCGCCTGGATGCGGCGGAGCGTCGCGTCCGCCTGCCGCCGCACCAGCTGGCCCCTCACCATCGCCTGCAGCTTCACCATCCCTCGCAGCGCGCACAGCGCCTTCCTCGCCTGCACGCGCGCGCACGGATGGGTTCCACTTGAGCGCACAGACACACCATCAACCACCGATGCAGCATAAAAACAGAAGTACGTACCAGGTACGACCGGAAGGCCGACTGAATCTTGACGGCAGCGGCCACCTCTGCGTGACCACCCTCCAACGGCGCAACGATCGCGGCGTCGGGAGGCGGCGGCGGCACATCGACGACGGCATGCTCATGCTCATGCAGGTCCTCCTGCACCGCCGCCACCACGTGCACATCGGCGGAGAAGCAGTGCGACGACGACGTGGACGCGAGCTGGCCCTGCCCCTGCTGATGTCCAGACGCCGTGCTGATCGTGTCCCTGCCGCTCACCGACGCCGCCGGACGCCGGAAGCTCCACCGCCTCTTCTCCTTCGCGGCCGGCGCCGGCAACGACGCTCCGTCGTCCCCTCTCCCCTTGTCCCTGCCCTTCTTGCCGGTCAGGAAGCTTCTCAGCCACCTGCCCGCCTTGCCCATCTGCGGAGAAAAACGCTACGATTGTGCAGCTGCGGCTGCCACTACTCCATTAAGCTAAACATTAGTATGGATTTCTCATCCCCTCATCACTGCTCCATTCTAAACATTTTCTCCAGCTGCACTCTGCTTCTGCCATGTGGGTTTGTTGAGCGGAGTGGAGGGAAATGAGGGGTTAAATACCAGTAAATTTATGTACCCAACACAAACGACTCCCGACATTTTAGTTTCACTGCAAAACTTCAAATGAAAAAAAGGTTGTCCTGGACAATTAGGGTCTGGAAAGGATTAATTGTGAGGATTTAAGTGGTGATCATTCCTGCATGTGGCGAGTAATAGTAGAGGAGTAATCTTCTACTACTAGGACTAGAACCCAGATTGTCAATGTAGGCACCACCAGATCCATGGATGGTCCAGGGATGGTACTGTAATTAACATCAATAACAGCAGCAGCAGTACTCAAATCACCATTCATCTTCCAGAGAGAACGGCACACTCCACATGGCACAACGAAGCACAAGATGGTAGTAAGTAATTCCTGCGTGGCTCATGATCCAAGGTACTAGTAGCTATAGCTAAGCTGAGCTACCTGCCCTGAATCAATCATACTACATCCAAGGTGACTGCTTTGGGGCTCATGATCCAAGGTGCAGCTACTAGCTAGCTGCCTGCCCTGAATCGCTCAGCATACTGTGTATCGTCCAGTGGCTGTTTCAGATCATGAGATCTGGAGCTGCTGCTGCTGGTTCAGGAGGGTTTATGAGGGTGGTGGACACCTTGGGTTTAATGTGCTAGCCTGGACCTTGGAACCCTGTGGCAGGGACCCAAAGGAGTACACACTCCAACACTGTCCTTCATTGCAGCTGGCAATCAATGATACGTATCTGATTCCGTTTGAACGGACAATTTGAATTCGGTATATACATAACTTCAGGAAAAATGGTATTCTAGGTCAGAAGCAGTGCTGGTTTCATCACATGGTTTTCCCTTTTCGAAAGAGAATGTGAAAACCTACCAGTGTCTGCATCCATGAAACTAACCCAATGAAGAACAATGAACACATATTTTTCTTTCTTTCTTCCTTTCAAAATGGAAGGTAAAATTCTCCGAGCCTCTGCATCCACGGATGAACACAGCCGTAATTTTATAAAGAAGATGCCAGACACCAAGGCTACAAGTCGAAGAACAGTCTTAGTGTACAGACCAGAGTTGAACAGGACACCTTCAAGACAAGATTGGTACTCCGTATAACAAATCTGAACTGAGCACTCAACACCACATCGTGATTCAAATCATACGCATCCAATCCTATACAACCAGCTCTAGAAGAAAACAATGGCCACCATCTCTCCCAAAAAAAACAGTTTTTAAGTGTGAAGTTTCTTTTCTAGTAAAAAAAAACTGTGAAAACACTGTAATAACTAACCAAAAACCAAACCTAACCCCGTACAGCCCTACATGATGAAATCTATCGCCTTCAGCAAGCTTGGGCCGAACCTGGTCATGTTGAGCACGATGTCCTGCTCGGACATGTAGACCTCCCCAACCTTGTCCCACCCGCCGCCGCTCCTGACGGCCTCGGGGTCCTTGATCACGGTGTGGTTCCGCCCGTACTTCTCCAGCAGCGTGCTCTCCTCCGGGCTGATGCTGTACTCGACGTGCAGCAGGCCCATGTCCCGCGCGGGGGCTCCGTAGGACGCGTCGGCCATGAACTCGACGCCGTACGGCACGACGTGCACCACCACTGAACCCGACCGCAGGAACACCATGTTGGTCAGGCCCGCGCCGTGGGCGCCCATGATCGCGTCGCACGAGTCGACCAGCCTGGCAAACTCGTCGAGGCTGCTGGAGTCCGTCTGGTTCTGGTCGACCTTCACCACCTCGAAGCCGAACCACTCCAGCCCTTGGACGACGTATGCTGCGTTGACGAACCTCCGGGTTTTCGCCCGGTCGATAAGCATCACCCGGGGCTTCTTGTCGGGGTCGTCTCTGTCGGCCCTGTAGGGTATGCCCACTCTGGCCGCGGGCAAACCGTAGGCTTCCCGGACAAACAGCCGGAAGTCCATCAGCGTGTAGTTCTGCGGGGACAGGTTTGGGTAGATGCCGAGGTCTCGATGGCTCTTCAGACCCACAATGACGTGCGGGTAGCACCTGACCTGGTCATTCGAATCGAAGTCGATGATCTTGTGCCGCGTCAGGTTGCTCAGGATTGTCGCGTACTTCTTGCTGAACCAGGGCTGGTTGTTGGTGATGAGGAACTGCACATCCCCGTCAAACTCGCGGGCGGTGAGGAACAGTGGGACAAGGACGTCGCTGAAGTCATGCCACACATTTGATGTGAGCCCACCGAGAGCAAAGAGAATGGCTGGCATGGCATGCTTGGAGGTGCACCTTGGCACTGCGTGGGAGGTATTCACAGATTTGACGGTCACCTTCTTGATCCAGGGAAGGTTCTTCCGGGACTGCGCTCGGATACTCCACTCTTCACCGTCGGATGTTTCTGTCTGTGGGACATACATGACAGTGGACGACTGGCCAATGGTGCGAGCATCTCCGCACAGCTCACATATGTCGAACCGCGGGTTGGAGAGGTCACAGACTGTCGTGCTGGATGGAGGTGTGCACTTGGTGTATGGTGCTGAACCTGTACATGTCAGTATGAAATGATTCCATGAGTATTCATTTTGATTGTATCCATTCACTGAATAAATTTAATGGGGGTAGCTGGTAGCAATAGAAGATATTTGAATGTCATTGTGCTATTGCAAGATCTGTGTGCAAACAATAACTATAATAAGAATAAAACACCACATCATGCAGACATCTAATCTAAAAAGGGAAAAAACATGAAAGAACACAAATTGAACAAGCTAATTATGTTTTTACAAAAGGTATGTGTAGGATGACCAATCAGCCCCTACCATCATAATATTCTGATCTAGTTAGTTTATGCCCAACGGTTTACAATATGATCACTGTATTCATGATGATTGTCTACAGCACATTACCTACAAAATATCAAAATCCTAACTCTCACGTCGCGTCATCAAACAACAGACCTAGATAAAGCCAGAGCAAGCGATTTTTCTCATAGTGTATATCTCTCCTGACACACTAGCATATCGTCTTTCGCTCCTGACACTAAATTGTGTATCTTCTACAGGGGCAATATGCCATTATGAATAAAAACTACGATGTCCAGAATGCCAAATAAAGTTAAGATGTGCTACTGCTACATACTTAAATGAGATAGAAAGAAAATTTTATTTTCACTGTGACAAGTCCAGAAAACAAGTCTATAAAGAAACAACATATTCTGTTCTATGCAAACATCCTTCAATAAATTTTGGTGCAGTTCAAAAGTGACAGGTGACCAATAAAAAAATTAATTTTATGTTTTTGCTGCCATAATTTAGAGATTTCTAGTGTTCCTGTCTAAATTGTTATTAGTATATGTTAACAGACATAAGTTTTTTATGATCTAGAAACTTATGTGTGGTCAATATATCACACACTCAACAAAGGTTGCTCAACATAAAAAAATGGTTGGCAAATATGGTCACTAGCTGAATTACTGCCACCCTGTACCAAGCTAACTGTGAACTGTCTAAAAAAGTATTCTAGAAAAATTGTTGTGCCACATTCAGATCCTCCTAAATCTTAATTTCTAGACATTCATATCATCTAGAAGCATGGGACGTTTATGTGCTTAATTTTAATAGTAGAGCACTCAAGTATTATTCCCCACCAAAGAAAAAAGCTTTACGTTAGTGTGCAGCACAAGCCATCCACCACTAGGGTGAAAAATTAGCAGCTACCCTCTAGAAAGACAGTCTATTACAAATTAACATTTCCATGTGGTGCACCTATAGCATATAATTCACTTTAGCTTTAGTCCACCACATGGTTCAACTTTACGTTATCATCCTTATTTCTCAGTGCAGGTGAAGTTGGAACCCTCGATATGTGCTGTACTAGAAGTTCCAGAACAGTACATTTGGGAGTATCTACCTAGCAGTGTATGTACTATCTACAAGCACTGACTGAATCGCAAGCAACTCTATTGAGGATGTATCTCTGCATTACCAGCTTCCACTGTGCCATCTTCCCCTTCCTGAACTTGCGAGGCAGATTCCTTCCCTGAATACTCTGATTGGGAGCAAAAGAAGAAAAAAAAGGTAAAAAAGATTAGCTGAAGAACTAACTTATAGACTAGCTGTCCATCAAATTACGCCATGAAACAAAGAACAATGCCGTACCGGTGGTTTCATCTGGAGGCTGTTGCTGCTCTATGATTGCCTCGTCCGGAGATTCTTCAGGGTCTGCATCTCCAAAACAGAACCAATCAAATTTGGTGATTCGGGTTTGAGCTTCAGTAACAAAAAAGAATTCCCCCATTTCCTCTGTCTGTGGCTCTGTGCTTACCAGCATTTCGGTCACTCCCCTCCCCTTCTTGCTTTGACAAATCCGGTGTTTCCAAGCCTGAATTGGAAGCCGTCAACAATCCCAATGAAAAGATGAACAAGACACGAGCAATTGAAAAGAACTGTAAAATCGTCTGAATTTGATCTTCTTGCCTTGATCTGTGGGGACTCCCCGGAGTTTGCTGTCCTCCACATGAACCGAAGTGAATCGCGAGGAAGCTGAAAGAAATCTCCAGTTAGAACATACAAACGTCAGGAAGAAAGAAGAAGTCCGCGTTTAGACGGTCCAGACTCCAGACTGACCGTCGGGGCCCTGGGCGAATTGGACGGTGAAGACGACGAGGACGAGGACGGCCGCCACCAGGACGACAGCGAACGGCGCGCCGATCCTGCGGCGCCAGATGCCGCCCTGGCCCGCCTTGCTCCTGGCCGCCTTCGGGGACCCCATGGCTGCCCCTTCCTTTCTTCCTTGCCGGTCTTGCTGCGGCAGCTACTCTCACTCGAGCTTGTAATGTCTATGCTGGTCCTCTTCTTCTACTGCTTGCTGTGCTACGCTGCGCCATGAAGAAGCGAGACCAGACGGGGCAGAAACAGGGTCTCCGCGGCACCGGGGCCTCGCGCCTTCACTGTGGATGCTTGTAGGGGGAGGAATGATGAAGCTTTGAATCGAAGGAAGCTTGAGTGGCTAGGTGGATTGGATCATTACAAAGGGAAAAAAAGGGGATCTGGGTCTGGGGGCGGCAAGCAGCAAGAACTCAGCAGGGGTTGAGACTTAGAGAGAGAAAGATAGTTCGTTAGTACTTTTTTATTTATAATTCGACAGTGATGTGGCAGTTGTCTAGGTTTATTCATTTGACTAAGCAAATATTATACTACTAGTAGTAATATAAAGTTTAAGTGTACTCCTCCAATTCATATTACTTGTCACTAAAATGGATATATTGAAGGAAATACTTACTGACAAGATCTATGATATTTATAATCTAAATCTTTCAAAGTCAGTTGCCTCTAGATTTATCTTTTGCTTTTCGTTTTTTTTAAACCTTAAACTAACGAAGGACAAGCCTTTATCAGCCATACAAACATTAAAATAAGTTTTAAGACATATGCTCCTGCCTAATGAAAAGGGACATTTCATGTGCCAGAAAAAAACTGTAAGCATTATACTACACATAAAAAATTCTGGTAAAAGGAACATTTTAACAAGTGTAAAAAAGATAACTTTGGTGCTCAAAAAATGCTTTTTTTACATCGATGTTTTTTAGTACTCCCTCCGATCCAAATTAATTGACTTGAATAGTCCTAGATACATCCGAATCTAGACAAATTCAAGCCAATTAATTTGGGTCGGAGGGAGTATTTTTTTTGCCTAGGACACAATATATGTCTTTTCTTTGCGAAAGTTGGCCGACAGGTGAAAGATACAAACATATGCAACTTCGTAATAATTCAAAAAACTAACATTTAAGTATTTTTTTACAAATTCTACTGTTCATCCGGAAGCATACCCAAAACACCGCGTTCATATAATCTGGCCTTCTCAATACCATTGATGCGGTATGTTCGAAAAGACACCCTTGTACTTGTATGAAGTTGTGGTACTGTCAGAGGAAAATATCAACCAAGAACCAAGCCAGACTTTGACATTACACTCTTTTCTACCACCAGCACATGCTGGATGACAACCCACCAGATTTTCTCTCTGATGTGTGTCGTCTCGACCACTCTCCACAACGAAGAAATAGAGCGATAAGACCGTTATTTCCTGCAACATACCGCCTACTCGCCTCCACCATTGAGACAACGCCATCAATCTTCATAGACACATGAAACTAACATAAAAAGAACCCATTGTCAAAAAAAAAAACATAAAAAGAACCCATTACTCTGGGAGAAGATGAAGGCGCCCACAGCCTGGCGCTACACCAACGACAAAAAGTCAAGGCCGTCGATGAAGGTGACTGGGCTGGACAGCCGGACGAAGCGGCCGTCGGCCCAACTTTGCTGTCGGCGTAGGCCAGGCAAGATGGCCACCATCGGCGTAGAGAAGACTGTCGGCGTAGCGTGAGACGTGACCCAGGTTACCGGCCCATCTGACAGACGCGAGACGGCGTTAGGGCACGGGAGCTACGCCGACGGCAAGCTTTTTTATTTTTTTATTTTTCCTTTTTTGTTCAACGAATCAAATTATATAGTTGATTTATTTATTTCCCTCTATTATTTTAATATAGATATAATTTATAAATAAATTGGAGATTGTACCTTCGAATTTCGGTATCCCGCCACCCGCATAAAATAACGACGTGAACCTTCCGAAACTCGATGCTAAAACATAAATGTAAAATAAAAACAACAAAATACATATAATATACAACTACCATATAAATATTAAATATATATATCTTAATTTATGGACCCAAGGCATCGAAGCCCCTCTTTTGTGGAAATCCTGGACCGTGCGTCCTGCGTCGTCTACCTCCCTAGACGGGCATCGAAAGAGGATAGAAAAGTGGAGTCTTATCTTGATTTGTGTTTAGTTAGGTCATAGCAACATGTCAAAACAAGGTCCCAACCGAGATATCATAAACATTTCCGTCCGCTCCGAGCTAAGAATCTTCATGCCCACCGTTTTGATCATAGTCTGAAATAGGCATAAGAAATTCAAAAACGATCCCGCGTGATGTCATACTATGTGACATAGTTGCAAGGAAAAATATCAAACTTAGAATATTGCAAAAATTAAAAAAAAACTTCTCAGAAATGAGCTATTATGTTCGAGGTTTCATGGTTTTCAAGCCAAACGACCAATGTTATGGCTAGAATCACGGCATAGTTTGTAATAATGTGATCATATTATGCACACATGTTCATCTTAGGATGACGAACAATGTTGCAGGACGAAGTTTTTCGTCGCACCAAAAGGCTATTTTCCATTTTCAGAGTTCCAAAAATGAGGTGTTTTGTGAAGCAACCACCAAATAAAAGTTTCAAAATGGTATCACCCCATTTTTTTAAAATACTAGGCCATCTTGCATGAACAATATCCCAGCCGGGTATCTTAAACCTTTCCATCCACCTCTCGTAAAAAAGCAAATTCCTGTCGAATCAGGAGGAAGTGAGTCAGATTTGAACTACAGGTACATGATCTGATGCTCATGATTTTTCAGAAAATCATTTTTAGGTTCACAATATGTTATTTCACCAGAGATTCACTGAAAGTTTAGCGAGACTCAGCTCCGAGCTAAGAATCTTCGTGCCTGCCATTTTGACCATAGTTTGAAACGGGCATAAGAAATTCAAAAACGATCCAAAAAATGTAAAACCTTCATGTGGTGTCATATTATGTGACATAGTTGCAAGGAAAAATCAAACTTGGAATATTGCAAATATAACAAAAAAAAACTTCTCGAAAATGAGTTATCATGTTCGAGGTTTTATGGTTTTCAGGCCAAACGACCAATGGTATGGCTATAATCGCGGTATAGTTTTTGATAATGTGCCCATATTATGCACACATGTGTATATTAGGATGGAGAACAATATTGCAGAAGGAAGTTTTCCTTTTTATCGCACCAGAAGACTATTTTCTATTTTCCGAGTGCCAAAAACGAGGTGTTTTGTGAAGCAATTACCAAATGAAAGTTTCAAAATGGTACCACCCCATTTTTCAAAACTATTGGGCCACCTTTCATGGACAATTTCCCAACCGGGGTATCTTAAACCTTTTTGTCCACCCCTTGTAAAAAAACAAATTCCTGTCGAATTGGAGGAAGTGGGTCAGATTTGAACTACAGGTACATGATCTAATGCTCATGATTTTTTGGAAAAATCATTTTTAGGTTTACAATACGTTATTTCATCAAATATTCACTGGAATTTTAGCAAGGCTCAGCCCCGAGCTAAGAATCTTCATGCCTACCGTTTTGACCATAGTTTGAAACGGGTATAAGAAATTCAAAAACGATTCAAATAATGTAAAACATTCGCGTGGTGTCATATTATGTGACATAGTTGCAAGGAAAAATAACTAATTTATAATATTGCAAATCTTTTAAAAAGCCTTATCAGAAATGAGCTATCATGTTCGAGGTTTTATGGTTTTCAGGCCAAATGACCAATATTATGGCTAGAATCGCGGCATAGTTTGTGATAATATGATCATATTATGCACGTATGTGCATATTAGGATGGCGAACAATATTGCAGGAGGAAGTTTTCTTTTTCATCGTACCGAAAGGCAATTTTCCATTTTTCGAGTACCAAAAAGGATGTTTTGTGAACCAACCACCAAATGAAAGTTTCAAAATGATACCACCCTATTTTTAAAAAAATACTAAGACACCTTGCATGGAAAATGTCCCAACCGGGATATATTAAACCTTTCTGTCCATCCCTCGTAAAAAAGACAAATTCTTACCGAATCGGTAAGAAGTGGGTCAGATTTGGACTACAGATACATGATATGATGCTCATGTTTTTTTATAAAAATCATTTTTAGATTCACAATATGCTATTTCATCAGAGATCCACTACAAGTTTAGCGAGGCTTGGCCCCAAGCTAAGGATTTTTTAGAATCCTGAAATTTAAAAGGAAAATTTTGATATGATTTTATCAAAATTTTAATACTATTAAATGATTTTTATTTAGAAAACCTTGCAGTACACTATTAAAAAGACATGATGCATGATTAAAAAGATGATAGGGATGTCATGTTTGTGTTTTTCTCAATTTTCTGATCGATTTAGGCATATTATTTATCGAATTCTGATTTACGGATTTAAAGATATGAATTATTCACTATTAAATAGAGAAGGACAAAAAAATCATTTTATTGTTATTTGAATTCAAGATCATTTTTGTTTACTTAAATAATTGTTTAAAATTTAAAAAATAAAGGTGTATGACACCATGGTCCAAGGGTTAATAGGATTTATATGGTATTATCAATAAGGTCTAATTTTATCGGAACCTTATCCGGAAGGAACATAGAAGTTAAACATGTTGGGCCTAGAGTAGTGTGAGGATGGGTGACCGATCGGAAAGTTTGACCATGAGTGCAATTTAACCGGAGATTAAGCGTACTTAGAGTAAAAAAGGACGCTTGTGAGATTAATGAGTCAAAGTATTCAAAAAAAGACGCTTGTGAGATTACAAGTCAAACAATTCAAAACAAATTGAAAAAAAATAGGTCAACGGAAATACCGTCGGTGTAGCTACCACCAGATCAAAAGGTCGTCAACCGCTGATGTGAGCCCCATAGGCGCTACGCCGATGACCAGAAGGGCTACGCCTACATGGCAAGACACCGATGGCAGCTGGCCATCGGCGCCTGCCTTGTTTACTGTAGTGCATAACACATTGCGGTCTTGAGTTGTGGTTCCCTCGTATCCAGGTGTTATAGTGGCTATGGCTAGCATACACGAGCGGAGTAGGGAGAAACATTGGCGAGAAATAGAGTTCCCTATAGTGGTTAGGGTTTTTGATGAAAATTGTTGTTTCATGGACTTCAAGTTTCACCGATAGAATAACATGCCACAAGACATATAAGAAGAAACTTGCCCGAGACTATGGTGTTGAACCGTGGATGGTCATTTTATTTACTCTCTTTGAACCAAATTAATGGAGTCTGACTTGTCTAGATTCGGATGTATCTAATCATGTTTTAGTGCTAAATGTATTCAAATCTAAATAAATCTGAGTCCATTATTTTGGATTGGAGGGAGTAAGAAAATGCCAAGTTTTCAGCCCAGTTCAACGTTGAGCATGAGGTTCCCATTTTGGTGACTTGAAGACAAGACTTTTGTCAATTCTCACACTTTTTGTTTTGGGAGAAAAAAAGGGAGTAACATCCTACCCAGCTAAAAGGGCCGACTTTGGTTGACTAGAGGGGTGATTAGGCGAGTACCAATTTTTATCTTTTTAATCAAGTTTAGGATTTACAAGAGGTGAGGTTCTCCAGAGATGCATCTAGATGAACAGTCCTATATGATAGAGAACAACAACAAGTAGCAAAGCGGTAAAGGACAAAAAGTAAAGGTGAGGAGCGAATAAACCGGAGAAGAGATGTGGAGATGTAATTCATGTAGTTCACTTTTAAGGAGGCTACATCTATATTGGAGAGGTGTTGGGGACACATAAGGTCACATGAGCACCACGAAAGCCTCGTCATCTTCTTCGATGAGCTCCACCATAAAGGCGGGCTCATGATCTACTAACCAGTGACCTTAAAGGCGCCAGCCAAAACCTTTATAACAAGGTTGAGAGAAGTCCCCACAACTTAATTAGAGTGCCCTCAAACGGCACCACGAAGCTTCACAACGCATGCCCGAACTCCGATGATGTCCTACACCGTCTAGGGTTCCAAGAACCCAAGAGTAACAAGATCCACATAGGATGGGTGGGGGAAATCAAGATTCCTTTGGTGGAAGTGTAGATCTAGGTCACCTCTCCCACTCCTCAAACGATCAAGAGGTTTGAGTGTCTAGGGAGAGAGATCTAGGAAGATTGAGCTCTTGTATTAATGGAGGAGAGAGAAAATTGAAGAGTTAAGGAAGAAGGAGACCTTAAATAGGCCCCTTCAAATCAAACTATTGTCAGGTTTCGTGACACCACCGGTACTACCGGCGGGAAGCCGGAACTTCTGGTCAGGCACATTCCAAAAGCTCGAATGTTGTAGGAACTGCCTTGGAGTATGGGTCGAAAGTACCGACTGAGGCGAGCGGAACTTCTGACCGGTACTACCAGTCCAACTTACGATCATGTTCCGCTAAATAACACTCCCAAATTAGATAGGGTACTGAGCTAAGCGTGGGCTCATCAAAACTGGACCGGAGCTAGGCCTGGAAGTTCTGGGTCACAAAACCCCCTGACCTGAACTATTGACGTCTCGTCGGCACTACTGATAACAAGTTACATAGGAACGGGGCCTAGGAAGTGATAAGGTAGTACTACCAGTGCTTAACTGGTACTTCCGGTCAGAGCAGAATATTAACATCCCAAATTTTTCTAAATTTTGGAATGTTTATTTTTAATAGCATTGCTTGAATGATTTGAATGGCCAAAAACATTTTTTTGAAAAAAATCTTCTCTTATTCCAAAAAACCCTATTTCCAAATTAGCCATATAGTGCTTATTAGGAAAATGCCATTTTTTGTTATTTTTTTGTTCAAAAATAGTCTCTTTAAAGCCTAAAGGGTGTATTTCGTTTTTAAAAAAATTAGAAACTAATTTTACTTTATTTAGAGTTATAAAACTAAAGTTATAAAGGTTTTCTAAAACAGAAAAAGAAAACAAGAAAAGGAATTAAAAAGGGGAAACGACCCAGCTAGGCCGACGCATAGCTTCCCCACCCTATCTACCGCGCACCCTCCTCGCGCGAGAAGTGCACTGCAGCCTGGGTCGCCCACCACCAGCCCGCCCCTCTCTCCCTCTCGCTGCCAGGTGGACCCCACCCCCGGTATCCCCCAACCTCCCGCTCGCCTCCACCTCGCCCTCGTCCCTGGTGCACGTCACTGCCGCCTCCCACGTCCCGCACTCCCCCGAGCGACTGCGGCCTCGCTCGTGCTCCTCCTTAAAGCTCTGCTCCCCTCTCGCCTTTCCCCTCCTCTCTTCAACTATCCTCGCCGCTAGGCTGCCCTAATCTCTCTCCGGAGCTCCGCTGATCGACAGGCTGCCGACACTGATTTCCATCAAAACCTGAGGTTTCTGACCCCGTTCCCTCCTTCTTCCTTCTTCTCGCATCAGTGCGAATGCGCTCACACCCTCTCTCGCTTATTTCCCTCGCTAGGAGCTCGTCCCTGTCCTCACCGAGATTTGCCGCCGCCCGAGCCCATTCCGCCCGCGCCTCGGTGCCGCTCAAGGAAGCAACCGACACCAACGAGGCCACCACCGTCCTCCCCTCATCGCACCGTTCATCGTCTACTGCTTCATCCACCCCTTGGACTGCCGCAACTCCGCCTCGACCGTGTCCGAGCCACCCGCCACCATCGCCGCCAACTCCGGCGACCAAGCCATAGGTGAGCTCACCCCCATATCTCCGGTAGTGTTTGATCTCGCATCCAGGGATAGGATTAATCCTAGCAGATCCCAGCCGCTAGACGTGGCTTGAGCCGAGCTGCGAGCTAGTCCATCTCGACCATTGGTTTTATGTTAATCCGACGGCGCCAGTTGCTTCTTGTACCGAATAGGTAACAACCAGTAGAATAACGCCATGTGGCCTGGCCGTTTGAAAACTGAGTCTCTCGCTCAGATCATATGGCCATTTTGCAGAAACATCCCTACAAGTTGAAACCTCATAACTTTCTACCCATAATCCCAAATGATGAAAATAATATATCCCTGGAATCCTTGTGACATGTGGAATGTTTTTAAACTACTAGTTTGTCAAATTGACTATTTAGAATTGAACAATATTACAGGATTGCCATTGTAGTATTTTGGGCATAACTTTATTTCTAAAAATGGTTTTAAGTTGATTCTTTTTTTCTAAATGCTTATATTTTAGTCCCATATCCAATAGGATCAGAGGATAAAATTGAATCTATGTTTTCAACAAATTGATGTAATTATGAAACTAAACCCTTTTAAATAACTGTTTTGAACATAACTTTAGTAATGAAAATGATTTCTAAATAAATATGTTTGCAATCATGCATGTTTGAACTTTATAAAACCTTATTCATGATTTTCAAATACACATCAATTGTTTGAATGAGCATCATTCATATATTACTAGTGCATGATGTTTGTTGTGTGAATGGGTGTTCATTGGAATTGTTTGTCTTATAGATTGTGAGGTGCACAAGCCCTGGATTGTAAACATCCGTCATTAATGAGGCAAGTGGATCTACACCATTGTCTAAATCATGCTTTCCTTGCAAGTGGAACTATCCCTTTGTCTATGTTACGCTTACTATGTGAGCGTAGAAGTAATTTAATTTGTATGCTGATATACTATGAAACCCGGATAGGATAGCCATATGGTTTCTCAAATTGTTTGTTCTGTGACCAATGTTTGTGTTGGGAAAAGCTTGGCCATACCAACTTAGAGATGTAGATTGAAAACCCAGGAATAGACTTTGACTTAGTGTGATAGCAAGATTGGATTGACCTAGTGAGAGACTGGACTTGGAAGAATGGAGGATACAAGATTTGGAAGAACGGAGGAGGAGACTTTCTAGATTGCGTGGCATGGAAGGGCTATGGCCTGACTATCTAACATGTTGAGCTAAGTCCTGATAATAGGCTGGATTGCATGGCATGCAAGGGCTACGGCCTGACTATCTAACATGTTGAGCCGAGTCCTGATAATAGGGTGGATTGCGTGGTATCGAAGGGCTACGACCTGACTTTCTGACATGTTGAGTTGAGTCTTGATAATAGGAGGGGTTGGACAAGCAACATGGTGTAGGGCTACGGTCTGACTACTGACATGTTGAGCTTGGCCCTTAAGGAGTAGTGGAACAAAGTAAGATTTTGGAATAAGGCTTTGGATTTGGAGTGAAAGATGATTTGGAAGAAGGCTTTGGATTTGGAGTGAAGGATGATTTGGAAGAAGGATTTGGATTGACCCACCAACCAATAGATCAAGAAGAGTTGATTGATTTTGCCTGATTGGTTTATTATATCTCTATTTTAGTGATGTTTGCCAATACATTCAAAGTATTAACCCTTCATGGCTGCAATGTTTCATGTTGCAGGTTTCCCTTGAAGATGGTAGAAGTACGATGTTAGGGTCGTGAGTCTCCACTCAGCATGCTTCGCCTGTGGCATTTTGGATGGAGCTCCTTATCTATTATTAGTCTTTCGCTGTTGAACTTTGTTTATGAGGAGCTAGCCCTTCTGCTATGCAAATTGTTTTAAATTTTATTATGTTTTGGATCATTTGATGTAATATAATTATGACCTTAGTTTCATGATATTACATCTTGAACTATGTGTGCTAGAAAGTCGATCCAGGGACTAGCACTATATAGCACAGAGGCTTAGACCCCTATCGGTTTGGGTCGCTTCAAGAATACAGCTCGAAACCTCAAACGGATCGCTCTCTCGCTAAAAAATGGGAAGGTTGTGGAGGTGCAAAAATGGTTTGTGCAAGAAATGTGATTACCCACATCCTTCCGAGGTGGAACCCCTCTTGATAGTACGGCCTCCTAAAACAACAAAATAAAGAGAAATGCAAAACAAGAAGCATCGTCTTCATGAGTCTTCAAGGTATGAGTCCACCCAAGAATGTGCACATGAATAAATCCTGCAACTTGGGCACACGATTAAACCACAGGTGGAGTTGTCATCAACACTAAAACACTTAGATCAATGCCCTTTCAATCTCCCCTTTTTGGTGTTGATGACAACCCCATAAGATTTGCATAGCTAAAGTAAATGAGGTACATATTTTTGCAAAGTAAGAGAGGCTCCCCCTAGATGTGTGCATGATATGAAATTTGCTTATGGAATGCAACATACACACACAAGGATGGACTCCCCCTTACCATTAACAAAACTAGACAAGTGCAATGATACTTGAGTAAGAGAGTAGGGTCATACCTTTACACCAACAAACATATGGTGAGAGACAATAGATTGGGCAATAACATAGATAACTCCACCATATACAACCAACCACAAGAATACCACATAGATATAAACAAAGATACCATAGCACATAGTCTCATACATAGAGTAGCACAAATAACGAGGTCCACAAGCACATAAATAGAAAGAAGAATGTTCACGAGCATAAAAGGATCAAAGTAAGAACGAGCTCGTGACATATCCCACGCAAATCTCGTAGCATCCTAATAGACATCTCTCCCCCTTTGGAATCAAGATGCCAAAAAGGGGGCAAAGACCAAACTATGCGCCCCAACCACCAAGATACGGAGAGGGAGGCTCAGGTTTCAAGGTGGCATGTGTTGGAAATATGCCCTAGAGACAAATAGTTATAAGGACTATTATCATATTTCATATAGTTTATGATTAAGTTTTATATCATGCTATAACTGTATTGAGTGGAAACATCAATACACGTGTGATATACAAACAACCAGGGGTTACCAGTGAAACTCTAGTCACTGGTTCATTGGTCAACAAATGATCATGTTTCCTGATCATGTGGCATTTATGCCAGTTGGAAATGGAGTCAACTCATTTGGAGAATGAGATGATGAACCAATACCCAACCTAAACATCGTGACCCGATCATGTCACGAAATTCAAGTTACGATGATTAGAAATGGATCCTCGTAGAATATTCCTTAGACCGTGAGGCTATATCAATCACTGTCTCTCGAGAGTGCTTTGATAACATCAAGCGCCACTTGGTAAAACAATTGTTATAAAGGTGTGTTCAGGTACTCGAAGGAAACCGTTGAGGCAATATATGTCAAGAGCGGGATTTGTCCGTCCATGTGACGGGAAGATACTCAAGGGCCCACTCGGAGAGGTTATATCCAATAGCTGCGCAGCATGTGATTTGATCACAGGGATATTGAAAGGGCATGTATGCCCCATGTGTGGTTTTGGTAATTAATGACAATCCCTATGGACTAATGTGCAAATTGAGTTTCACTTGTAGGTTTGTCCATTGGCATCGCTTGGACCATGTGTTGGTTTCAAGGATGAAAAAGAAGTAGCATTGTCCAAGGGCTTTGTGCCTATTGGAATCAAGTAGAAGAAGAAGAAGATCAAGTATGTCTTGAAGAAGAAGAAGAAGATGGAGTTCCTCATGGCTTTCTTCAAGACATCATCAAGAATTGATGTGAAAGCTCAAGAGAATGATGAAGACAAGTTCGAAGAAGAGGCTTCCCCATGGTGTATTGGGGAGCATGTATCAAGACTTCATCAAGCAAGTGCAATCAAGAAAGGTGTTCCATCTTGAAGGTGACAAGATCGTCTACATCAAGCTCAAGTGGGATGCTCAAGGCAAAGGTATGATCTTGATAGGGTTTCTACTTTACCGGTCTCTTGTAGTGTTGGGAGACCGGGTTTAGGATAGATAGCCGTACTATCAAGAGGGGCTCTCGAGTGGGTGACTCGTTCGTATCTTTCGGAGAGAGCTCAAACCTTTGCATACATAGCATCATCTTTCTTGGTTGTTGTTTGGTTCTTATCCATGTGAGGATCTAGAGCTTGTGGTTAGCTTCATAACAAGCTCTAGTTCATCAAAAACGGATTTCCCTTGCATATCTTATTGCGTTTTTGATCTTGCGAGTTTTCTGGCTCCACACCTTGGGAGGTATCTCACATATATATTCATGGTATTTTCTACCTTGGTGATATCCAATATTGATTCTACACGTCGTTATCTTTCCAACAAAATTGGTTTCATCTCGTTTGGAGTTCGGATGCAAAAGTTGTGGTAGTTCTGGTTCTGAAGTTTTTGCCTGACCGGTAGTTCCGGCGGGCCACCGGTAATAGCCAGGGCAGTTTGCCGCCGGTAGTACCGGTGTTAATTCCAGCCCAACTTCCGGTAAACCCATTTTTGGTTCAGTACTCTCTTTGCCTGGTTAGCGCTATTTGACGGAACCTGGATCAGATTTTCAGGCGGTAGTACCGCTAGGACATTCTTGCCACCGGTAGTTCCTGCGAAGCGGCGGTAGTACCGGCTAGGCTCGCGTTTTTGTTCTTTCTCTCGCTGTTTTCTGACCGTTGGCTGGGTGCCACCGGTAGTACCGGCCACCCACCGGTACTACCGGCCGTGCGCGAATCTGTGAGTAACGGGCAGATCGAGGAGCCCTTTAAAAGGAGCTCCCCTTTCCCCTTCGGCCCTAACTCTTGTTCTTCTCGGTTTTTGGCTTTCTCTCTCCTCCATTGTTGATCTTGAATAACTTGCCCTCTCCCCTTTCCCCTCCTATGATTCTTGCATCTGTTTGAGGGATTTGAGAGAGGAGATCTAGATCTACAAGCCCCACCAAGCCAAATCCCTTCTTTGTGAAGGAATCCTTGGGATCTAGATCTTGGAGAGTTTTGTGTTCTCCTCTTGTGTTCTTCCTCCCTTATTCCCCCAATAGCTTTTGTAGCTTTGGTGGAATTTGAGAGTGAAGGACTTGCCTCTTGCACTTGGTGCATAGGTTTGAGTTCTCCTCGGAGATTCGGCGAGTTCAAGCCCTTGGGCTTGTTTCTCTTGGGTTCTTGGAATCCTAGACGGTTGTGTGGTTGGATTGTTAACCTTTTGTGGTCTTGTAGTGTAACATCCCAAAACTTTAATCCAAGCTTGTCAAGATCAAATCATGCAAAAATAGGGTTAACAAAAACTTTTCCAAATTAAAAATGAAAGCATTCATATGTGTGTGCATTTAAGATAGGAGTTGAATTGAAGTGCCTTGTTTAAGTGATCCAATGCTCGTAAAATGTTTCCTAGGTGATTTAAACATCATCTACATCATTCCCAAACTTTTACCAAAGAAAATCAAATCAAAAAGAATAAAAAAGGAGGAATGGTCATTTTGGCCATTTTAATCCCCTACACTACTTTGAGTGTTCCTAGCACTCATTTCTTAACAGAAACAATTCATGATCTTTGCACCCCTTGCTAGTACACATAATGAGGTACCAAGGCCCACCTTGTGATCTGCAAAAATCTTTCAAATGCTAATTTTAAATGATATTTCAAAATTGAATCTAGTTCATATGGGAAGAGCCCACTTTTTCAAAAACCATTCAAACAAGCTCCACTTTCAAAATCCTTGCAACCAGAGACTACCTAGCACTAGTGGGGAACACCCAAAAAATTTGAAATCAAAATTCAAAAGTTTTTCTCTTTCGGCCATTTTCTCAAACACCTTACTGGCAAGATCAAAGTGGCCTAACTATTACTGTTTTGGGGTTGATCTTGTCTAGCAAATTGAAGTGCTTTGATCATCTTTGTCTCTCTCAAGCCCAACCAGACCCACACCAGCACATCCCCTACCGCCTAGCTGCACTGCATTGCCATGCCGAGCCACTCCTCGCCGGCCGACCGTGCACTCGCAGCAGCAGACCTCTCCAGCCTCTCTCGCCATGTCTAGCAAGTCGCCAGTGGTCCACCTCCACCGTCCAACCAGCCCCAGGCCAGAGACAGAGAGCAGAGCGGCCAGGAACCGCCGCGCCTGGAGCTGGTCGACCATGCCGACGCCGCCCGCGGAGCACGCTCTGTCCCCGCGTGCACAGACCGCCCCTTGGCCACAGCCCGTGCCCACCACTCCGCCATGACCTGGGGAACACCCCAGACACCCCCGCTGGCCACCCAACTCACCCTAGCCACCGCTCGCCGTGGACACCGCCGCCTCTGCCGCTCAGAGCGCCAGCTCGCCCAGACCACATGCCACCGCCCCTATGCCCGTATTCACTTCCTAGATCACCGCCAGGAGACCACCTGTCGATCGCCATCCTCCGCCATGCCGCTAGCCGCCCGTAGCCGTGTCGCCGGAGTCGCCTGCCCATACCCTTCGGTCTCACTGTCGGGCCTATATAAACCGGCCTCCCCAGCACCATTTCTCCACATCCACTCACTCCCCACCTCTCACTGATCCTTTCACCCCTCTCGCCGGAGCCAAGCGAGCTCTGCCTCGCCGGAATTGGAGCCGGAGCAGTCGCATTAGGAGGAGAAGGGCGCCTGCGATTTAGGGCACCCCAAGCTCCGCCGCAACCGCGCCTCGCCTCGCCGTCGTCTTCTAGTTCGTTTGCCCGCCTCGTCGACCTTGCTGGAGCCCTGGTACGTCCCCAGCAGACCCCCACCGAGCCGCTAGGGTTCGAGCTCGCCGGTGACCTGTTCGTCGTCGACGACAACCCTCAGTCGTAGATCCCCTTTCTAATCCTACGGCCCACAGCACGCGTACCGTTTCGCGTGTTAAGACCCACTGACAAGCGGGACCCCCTGTCAGCTGAGCCTCGCGCCGCGGAGCACCACTGGGCTGGCCCAAGTTCTTTCCCGCGCCAGCCCAACCATTCAAATCTGGATTTTTCTTTTTAAGTTGAATCTAGTTTCTGTCCACTAGTTTAAAATTCAATTCTGGGAGTTTTATAAATCCAAATTGCATGAAACCAATTTTTTATGAAAGGTATTGAGATGATCTATCCAAGCCCGTTGGATTTAATTCAATTAGATTTATAGATCTCTCCTAATAAAAATAACAAATCAGAAGCATTTGCACCTTACAACATTTTTATAAAATCAACCAAGTTAGCTTTTGAGTTGATTCCAACTCTCAAAAATCACATTTCATCATATCTATCTAAATATGTAATAATATTAAGGTTTACATGCAGTGACTTTGTACTAGTACCAAATTAATGCTATATAGGCATTTCTAGTCACTTTAAATCATTAAATAATGAACTTAAACCAAAGTGATTATGATCCAACCTTTAAATCTCATTCCCACATATTAGAGTATGTGGTGATGACATGTGTCAACATGATCCCATATTTTAAGTGGTGAATATTAAATCTTAGTTAATTTTTCAATGAGTAGAAATTACTTTTCTAAATTAAAAAGAATGGAACTAGAGATTTAAACTTGTGATGCTTGTGATGATAATAGATCATCAATTGTGTGTCTTAGAATGCTATCTAGCCTAGTTAAGTATTGTTTGGTGATTGTGTACTCCGTATGTATTTATAGAAGATAGTACCGACCAAGCTTACGAGGAGGAGGAGTGCTATCAAGACGAAGACGAAGAAAACTTCAACCACTGCACCAACCAAGGAAAGCCACCATTAACAGTGCAAGCTAACACTTGCAAGTTTAGTGCTTAGAAAGCTAGGATCAAAATAGATGGTTTAGCAAAGATGCCTTAAGCATGCTTTGATCACACCCCTTTTAACTAGTAGTTACCTCAAGTCTTTGCTTACAAGTTTTTACCTCCCTTAGTTTACACCAAGTTCTTTACTTGCTCTGAAGGTAGCATAAAAAGTATAAAACTTGACCTATTTAGCTAAGCTTTAGATGTCATTCTATGGCATGAGATTGAACCCCCTCATCTTTCCACCTTAGTGAACACTCTTAACTTAGTAGTTAGAGTAGATCAAAACTTGAGTCACTTTAGATGGGAACAATTGGTGAAAATGAATTGTGAAAACCTTGGAATGATGAGTCATTCTATTGAGATGTTTTGACATGTGTTGAGAAACACAAATGGTCTATGATGATGAAAATGTTGAGGCATGAGCCTTAGCCCTTTTATAAAACTGATGGTTGGATTCGGATGCGATACCATTCCAAATTTACCGTACAACCACACTACCTGAATTGGGTAAGGCTTAGCTGGAAATTTATATGCATTAGTATTAGTTCCCTCGCAGGAGAGGTTTGAGCTGAGGCTACCTCTCATTATGTCCACCTATGTAGTGCCCAAGATGACTGATGGTCATGGTTGGGAGGCCATGCTCATAGGAGAGGTGCTTATACTAGGGTGTGTAAAGGGAAGGTTATGTTTGATTATCTGCATACTAAGTATGATGATTCAGGGTTATCCCTGATAGATGTATCGAATCTTGTGGTGAAAGTGTACCACCTCTGTAGAGTGTCAAACTATTCGAATAGCCGCGTCCTCGGTTATGGACAGTTGGAATAGTCGTACTGTTTCGTTGTCAGATGTTTTCCAAATAACTTGAAATGAATGATGAATCTTGACTTGACCACAACAGGGTTGTGTGTATGACATTAGCTTCCCAACTTAAGTGATTCTAGAACTTTACTTTATCTTTCTTTGCTTCTGAACTCAGCTTAGGTTTCAAACTTAACTTTATAATTAAACTTAGATTTAACAATTTAACTTAGAATTATAATACTTGTTAGTGGTAGTTTGCGAGTACTTAAAGAGTACTCATGGCTTTTGTCCCTGGCTATTCTCGTGGCCAGACTATGAAGGAGACTATCAAGAGAATGGCCATCAGGACGGCTATGATAACTAGGACTATCTGCCTTTATCAGCATTGCCTGTGCCCCTGAAGATGGACCCCACCGCTACGCTTATCTTTTATTTCCGCTTCTTGTTGTATTAAGACTGGATCATGAGATCCTTATTTGTGTAAGACCTTATGTATGGTTTGTAATGGATGATGTACTGTGATATCCAATCCATTATGTCTCGCAAAAATGGTAATCCTGGGATTGCGAGGTATGGCATAATGGGCATCTGGGATTAAAAATCTGGGTGTTGACATGTAGCCTTTTGTGGCCTTGTTGCCTTTTGTGGCTTTGTAGCCTTTGTGGCATTGTTGTTGGGAGCCTCCAATTGAGTTGTGGAGATTGCCCCAATCTTGTACGGGTTCGGTGACCGCCCTCAAGTGTCCCATAGTGGAACGTGAGTAGGCCTTTGTGGCAAGCTCACAGGAGAATAGGGTGAGCCTTTTGTGGCGTCGGTAGGTTCCGTGCCTTCGCATCTTGGGGTGAGGCCTTGTGTGGCATTGGGTGAGCATCGAGCCACCACACCTCGAGGTGAGCCACTTGTGGCGTTCGAAGTACATTGCGTCCCCGCACCTCTCCAACGGAGACGTAGCTTCTTTGGAAGCAAACTTCGGGAAACAAATCATCGTCTCCATGTCCATCGGTTATCTCTCAACCGAGCCCTTTACTTATGCAATTTAATTGTGATAGCCTTCGTGCTTGAAGTATTATATCTTGTTATCACCTTGTTGCTTGTCTTGCTTAGCATAGGTTGTTGGTGCACTTAGTGAACCTAGTGGATATAGGTTTTGGCTTGATAAATTAAATGTTAAGTTTTATTCTGCATTTATTAGAGCCTAAACCATAATATTTTTAAAACGCCTATTCACCCCCCTTTAGGCGACGTCCATTTCCCTTTCAATTGGTACCCCTCATCGAAACGATTCAAGTAGCATTGTTTGGTAACGAGATTGAACACGACATGGTGATGTCATTGATCAGATCTCGGGCAATGCAAGTATCAAGAGACAAAGGGAATAAGACACGACTGTCCCGGTTCAAACGACGAAAGATCTTCGTGGAACGCACAGGGGTCACATGGCCATCCAGGTCCCTCTATCGATCATTGGTGTGGGAGTGTCCTGACCATATTTGGAGTGTTCCCGAACCGTGGGGTATCACTCTTAAGGGCTTGATGATGCTTAGAGAGTGTTTATAGGATCGGTAGAATTGCCGAAGAATAGTAGAGAGAAAACCGGAATGGTTTCGGTAAGTCTAGAGGATGTCCGGAGTGGAGGTGGAAGTGTTCCATAACCACGGAGGTTGAATAATATGTGAATGAATGTTAAATATTGATTTAATCATTTATTCATAATTATTTAATAAAGAGAAAATCAATTTAAAAGGTCAAAAGGCTTAATGGGCCAATTCCCGGAGGGGAGAGGGCCCATTAGGGAAAGGAGAGAGGGAGAAGGGGCAAGGGGGTTGGCCGGCTGGGCCAAGCCCCCCTTGCGGGGCCCACTAGGACTGGTCTGTGGCCTCCCCTCCCCCTCCTCTCCTTTAGTCCCACCCCAGGATTTTGAGGGAGGTAGTATCTCCCCTCCCCCTATATATAGTGGAGGTATTTGGCCAGATAAATACACCCAATAATCAATAAAGGTCTTCTCACTTTTGGGAGGACCTCTAATTGATATTTTCTCTCTCTCTCTCTCTCTCTCTCTCTCTCTCTCTCTCTCTCTCTCTCTCTCTCTCTCTCTCTCGTGACCGTGGTCCCAAGTTCGGACTGCGCGAATGAGAGACATCTTCACCACGGAGCACCGTCGCGCTGCGGGATTCGGATCCAGGAGCTCTACTTCCGCAACTGCTGCTGGATCGGGGAAGCCGGAGTCATCGTCAGGAACCGGACGTGTGTAACTCCCTGCGAGGTGTCGCACTTGAGGCACTCAAGTCGTTGGAGCCAAAGGAGCGCAAGGACTTCATCACGACCTTGAGGTCAGCTTCGGCTCGTCTACATCAACCACGCTCTCCTGAGCGTTGACAACGCTTTTCGGTCTTCAAGGGTAAGTTCGCGAAAAGCCCCTCCCTTTACTCTATTACTAATAGATAGGTCCTAGCAGCATCAGAGGTTCAGGGGGATAGGGTAAAATTTTATTATTTTCATACGCCGAACCCCTACAGTGGTATTAGAGCTAGATCTATGCGTAGTAATGCTAGTACGGGTAGAACACACGAGATGTAGCGTGTGGGCGTTGATCTTTTAGTTGTTACCCTCCCACGTGTACTTGTGTAAACCGCAGCAATGCTTGATGAAGTGGCCCCAACCTACTTTACGCGTTCATTCGCGAGACTGGTCCATGCTTGACATATGGCTTGTATCGTATAAAGTGGCTTAGGAGGATGTCTGTCTCTCTCGCATTAGTTGGTATGCCATTTGCAACAGAGGTCCCCGAAAGGGGTGTAGTAGAGACAACTACTTGATCAACGTTGTGCTGAAAGTTCGTAGGTAAGAACGGTTCTTGTGCGAAAGCCCATTCAGCCACGTAAAACATGCAAAGATAAAGTAGATGCGTCTAACTTTGTTTTGCAGGGGGGCGTTGCTTTGTGATATGGTTGTGGCAAAGGTAAAGTGATTACCTTATGTTACGTAGTAGTAGATAGTCACAGAGGTGACGGACTACCACGTCGGAATGACACTGGTACCCTGGTGTCTATGGCGCCGGAACCCTGGCGCCGGAATCTGACGACGACAGGTGGAGATCATGACATGAAGGACCATATCACATCGCATTTACATTCAATATTATTGTTTGTATATCTTATTGTGTGCTAGTATTAGATACTTGACGGTAGCCTAATAAGATGATCCATGTTAAAATTACCAACGATTGAGTTTGCCCTTAGTGTGCACCACCGAGAAAGTTCTTCGGTATGAGGCGATCCATGGTACCGTCATGGGTGTCAGACATATCTATGTTCGCATACCGTGGGTGTAAGCCATGTTGCACAACGAATACACTAAGGTTGAGTTGGCGAGCCTAGCACGCCATAGAAGCATGGCCTCGGATCACGGATGGTCGAAATATCGAGCACGAGTCGCATGAATGATGTGACTGATGTTTAGCATCCACCCTTGAACCCACATTGATGGCCGTGTTAATCGGGGGAGATGTGGCTGATAGGGGTCGTGTTATCACTAGGAACCCTTATGGGGATAGGTGTTTCTGAGTGGAGTTATTATTAACTCATTTAATTATAAACTTAGTCTAAATTCCTTCTTGCAATTGTAAATGTAGAGAAGTTCTCCCCGATGCCACCTTTCCTATTGACGATTGATTGGTTAGAAGGAGAGAAGCTCAAATTAGATGGATCAAACTTCTCTATATGGGTTGCGCGTCTCCATATTCTCCTTAGCGAGAATGCCGTGGTCGGCTACATACTCGACAGGATGAATTTGGATTAGCGCATTGACCTAGAGACCCCAGAGCAGCGGGAAGACCGCTATCTCCGTCGGGAGTTGTCCTCCTTCATTTCAGTTACAATGCGTTTCGGAATGGTGGACGAGCTGTGGCCTTTTGTGGATGATGTCAACCCTCGTACGGTAATGCTACATCTTAGGACACATTTCGTGGAACAAGCACGCATATGGGAGCATGAGCTGATGGGAGACTTCCTCTCCATTAAGATGGAGGAGAACTCATCACTTGACGACCACTTGGAGCGCATGCATGATGTGTACATGAGGCATGCATACTTCCTGGATAGCTGGATGACGGGCTCTTTTGCAAATGGCGTTGTTCTACAGTCGATGCCACCAAGCTGCCAGGCACAAGTCAGGACTTGCATTATGAGAGGCGACACGGAATCAATGGAGTTCCACCGGTTCGTAACACATCTCAGGAATGTGTTGGTTGAACCAAATGTCGCTAAGGTCATCAATGACAAAGGTATATATTTGATATACAATTTTATAAATGTTATAATCTTGCAAACACATTTGCAATGTTAAGTATATTTGATACTTGTTCTATTTTGCTAAAAACAGGTCCTTCTGCATGAGAGGTGCTTGCTGGAGAGGAGGTGACGTTGCGTGTTGATGGAAAGCATGATGATGATGGCCAACGACGCTCTCCCTCAACATTTATCATTTAGTTTATGTTTAGGATGATTATTGTAATCAAAAGATTGTGAACTTGTTTAGTGTGTCTCACATTTTGTGAGACGTTTATTCATATGAGTTTGTAACAAACAGTTGTTCCACTTTTATGAATGATTTCTAGTTGCGTTCATATCTTGTTTGATTACATGTGAATTATCCTTATTGTTTGAAACTAATTGATAATACATGAACATTTGTAAAATATTGAAATGGCTTAAAATACCCAACTTAATGATATTTCATTATGGAATGAAAACCATTGTTTAAATTCAAAGTTATGTTGATAATATGTGAAAGTAATTCGATTTCTTGTCACATATAAATCATGCCTAAGTTCGGCAAAGTAACTTGAACACCGTGTATTACTTGAATACAAAGTGTTTAATGAATTGTTAAAAAGTTAATAGATATTCGATGTATTGTGTTTTAACAAAAATGGTAATTATCATTAAGTGATTGTTTAAATGCGTAAAGAAGTTTACCAAAGGAAACATGAATATGAAACTATTTGATTTGATCAAAGTGTTTCATCAACAAAGGGTATAAACATAAAACAGAATCTAATTACTACGATTTGATCAATAGTAATGAAATTTGACTTTATAAAGAACGACATAAAAGAAATTGTGAAATGCAAAGCATTTTGAAACGTCAAAATGCAAAGCATCACAATGTGATATTAGATATCAAAGTGGGTAAATAGATGGCACCAAATAAATCGTTGTAGTGTAGATGTAGAGACCATTAGTTAGAAATAGTTAGCACTCAATTAGAACATATAGTGAACCATTTGAATTCATGAAAGCGGCTCCATATCTAGTATGGATCGTTGTAAAAGTTTTGGGGTTATTCGATATAACCAAACAATAGCGAATAAGTCCTTGTAGAGTATTCATTGGAAACTTTGAATACGAAATCCATAGTTGAAACCAAAAGAGAAGCAAAACTAGTATTGCTTGGATTTTGGCACATTCTTGAGAAAGCTCACTTTTAGTGATATTTCCCAATTATGGAGCAAATGGAAAATAGTGAAACAAAACACGATGAGGATTCAAATCCATGCATCAGAGTGTTGAGAAGCACAAAAGAAAACATTCCTGAACGATTCTCTTCACAAAGGAAAGAATCAATGATAATGATCATTGTATTTTCCCCACTGGTATTTTCACTACATGAAGTAGGATTCAAAATGTAATCCATATCTGGTATGGAGACATTTGTGAATCATTTGTCATGATTCTTGGAACATGACATACCTACGAACTACTAAGGAAATAATGGTAAACTAGAATGATGAGAAATCATAAAAGCAAAATTCACTTGAGATTAGAAAGCAATTCATTGCTGAATCTCACAAGTAAAAGGGGTTACTTGAATTTTCCCAAATGACTGCAAATCCATAGTGGAAAAGGGGGTGAATGACAAATGCACAATTTGTCAAGTATTGGACGAATTTAAATGAATTTGATTCAAGAGTGCTTAATGTCTAGTGGATTTAAAACTAGTAAAAGTACTAGTATCTCATAGTAAATCTCCAAGTTTGATATTTGATCAAAGGATTTTGAAGTTATTCAAAATAGTGAGTGGATGTGCAATTTGCATGAAATTGAGTGGGAGCTATGAAAGTCTTCCTAAAACAATATGTGAATGACATATTTTTGAGTGGGAGCTTATATTGTGATTCTTAAGTGTGTTAAGAATAAAAGCGCAAGTACCAATAAATAGTGATTTATAAGGTGTAGAAGTTGATAATAAGTATATTATGATATTATGTAGTATTCCTTAAGGGACTCTGAAAAGGGTTTCAGAATAGAAGTTAATTAAGGAACTGGTCCTTAATAACTCAAATTAGGAATAGTATTAAGTTAAAGATTAATGGTTGAAAGAAAGAATTGGATGATCATGATCCACTATGTTGAGACATAGGTTCTATCTTAGAAAACCATGATGTAGCTTGACATAATGTTTGATCCAATAAGGAACGTTTGAAAGTGATTAAGTTTGAATCACGGAACGTTGAGCTAAGTTTGTCCGCAATGTCTAGTAGAGAACTGTGGATATATTTTCCAAATCCATAAAGGATGACATATCTTAAAGCATAAAGAGTTATGTTATGAGGGAATATGTTGGAAACTCCTGTAAATACCAATTGAAGTCAAGTAGGAAACGAGGTGAACAAAAACATTGAAAGTTGCACAGAGTGCACTCGTGTTTCGATGAATACATTTATAATAGTAGATAAGGGTACCATCTAAAGTGTTGCATAATGTTATGGAGGGGCTAGTTCGCTTTTAACGTAGAATGATGTGTCCCAGGGCACAGTGTCCATGAGAAAGCCCTCGAGGTTGATCTAAAGTCACTGTAGGATCCTGGAATCAGGCCTCGTTCTGCTGCCATAGCGACGGTGTAGACACACAGATGTTATCATGTGATGGTAAAGTATTAATGTCAATCAAGGTGACATTAGTAAGTTGCAAAGGATTTGGGACTGTAAAGTACAGACCCAAGACTCAACCTCTTCCATGAGCAAGCATGTTCAGGGTACCGGATATGGTGCCAATGATTAAGAACAAATGCAGCTAGTGTATTTGTACTCTAGTGCAAGTGGGAGACTATTGGAAATATGCCCTAGAGACAAATAGTTATAAGGACTATTATCATATTTCATATAGTTTATGATTAAGTTTTATATCATGCTATAACTGTATTGAGTGGAAACATCAATACACGTGTGATATACAAACAACCAGGGGTTCCTAGTGAAACTCTAGTCACTGGTTCATTGGTCAACAGATGATCATGTTTCCTGATCATGTGGCATTTATGCTAGTTGGAAATGGAGTCAACTCATTCGGAGAATGAGATGATGAACCAATACCCAACCTAAACATCGTGACCCGATCATGTCACGAAGTTCAAGTTACGATGATTAGAAATGGATCCTCGTAGACTATTCCTTAGACTGTGAGGCTGTATCAATCATTGTCTCCCGAGAGTGATTTGATAGCATCAAGCGCCACTTGGTAAAACAGTGGTTATAAAGGTGTGTTCAGGTACTCGGAGGAAACCGTTGAGGCAATATATGTCAAGAGCGGGATTTGTCCGTCCATGTGACGGGAAGATACTCAAGGGCCCACTCGGAGAGGTTATATCCAATAGCTGCACAGCGTGTGATTTGATCACAGGGATATCACTTGTCGGAACGAGTCAAGTAGCGTTGTTTGGTAACGAGATTGAACATGACATGGTGATGTCATTGATCAGATCTCGGGAAATGCAAGTATCGAGACACAAAGGGAATAAGACATGACTATCCCAGTTCAAATGATGAAAGATCTTCGTGGAACACACCGGGGTCACATGGCTGATTCTACGCACTTCTATTCTTGTAGACAGTTGTTGGGTCTCCAAGTGCAGAGGTTTGTAGAATAGCAACAAGTTTTCCCTTAAGTGGATTACCCAAGGTTTATCGAACTCAGGGAGGAAGTGGTCAAAGGTATTCCCTCTCAAGCAACCCTGCAATCAAGATACAAGAAGTCTCTTGTGTCCCCAACACACCCAATACACTTGTCAGGTGTATAGGTGCACTAGTTCGGCGAAGAGATAGTGAAATACAAGTGGTATGGATAATTATAAGTGGTAACGGTGATAGAGAATAGATTGATGGCGTGGAAAATACTAAAGTAAAACTGAAATAACGATGGATGCAAGTAAACATGTAATAGATCTAATTGCAAACGGTGTATCAATGCTTAGAAACAAGGCCTAGGGATCATACTTTCACTAGTGAACACTCTCATATAAATATATTCTTCTTTATGATACTACGCTGAACTACTCTCCGGTTGGACACTCTAATCCATGGTAGGGCTATAACAGCACACCTCAAAGTAAGCCTTTTCCATCTAGAAAACCCCACACTGTCACCTTGAGTACTAGATGAGTCCAACAAACACCACAATTTCATAAAGACATCCAACTCCAAATATAACTCATAACAAGTATTTGTAATCTCTTGCCTAAGTGCCACCATGGTGTGCACGTTGTCACTTTCACACACATGGGGAGAGCAGAGATCTATTAAAGCACTTGAGTAGCAAGGTAGATCTATAGATTACTGATGACCCACAAGTATAGGGGGTGTATTGCAGAATTTTCGATAAGTAAGAGTGTCGAACCCAACGAGGAGCAGAAGGTGCTGGCTAGTGGTATGGATCAGGAATTCTCTGCAAATACTTAGCAAACGGATTTTTATGGGTTTTCGATAAAGCAAGTAAACAAAGTACGAGTAAATAAAAGACAGTAGGTATAATTGCATCAAGTGGCCCAATCCTTTATGCAGCAAAGGACAAGCCGGTTGTATTACTTAAGATGACCAAACGTTCTCGAGGACACATGGGAAGACTGTCAAGTGCTTTCGCTTCATATAGTTGATTAATCTTCTTTAGCTTGCTAAGTCTTGTGTGGGTGAACCTGTGCTAATATACCGCCCCATCCAAGACTAATACATACTTGTGATTATACCCCTTGCAAACATCCGTAAGTACAAGAAAGTAATTAAGGTAGAAATCTAACCACAGCTTTAAACTCTAAGACCCTTACGTCCCTTGTGCAATGGTTTCCTAACGGGGGTTTAAGTTTCTGTCACTCCAGCAACCCCTATGATTAGTAGCCAAATACACAATGCATTCCCCTAGGCCCATATAGGTGAAGTGTCATGTAGTCGACGTTCACATGACACCACTAGAAGAAGTACACCACAACTTAAATAACAATCTATTGAATCTTTCTCAACACAACTCCACTACTAACAACATGACTTCTCCCATGTCCTCAAGAACAAAATGAACTACTCACAAGACATCATATGGATCATGATCAGAGATGGAATAATGATGTATAACAATCTGAACATAAACAATAATTCAATGGTTCACTCAATAGCATGAACTACAAAGCGTAATCAACACCGGGAAAGTTTCCCCTATGAACTATGCAAGATTCAACGCAATGGTTACAGCAATATGGAGATGGTGATGAGGGTGCTGATAGTGATGATGGTGGTGGTGATGATGATGATGATCCCGATGAAGTCCAGCTTAATGGTGGTGTTGATGGCGACGATCTCCCCTCTCCGGGAAGGAATTCCCCTGGCAGAAATCTATTTGCCGGAGAGATCTTTCTCTCTCGGTGTTTTCCGCCCCGCAGAGGCGGCAGAATCTTTCTGTGGTCGCTCCCCGAGTCTTAGGGTTTCGGGAGGTAGATATACGCCAGAGGGGAGAGGCTGGAGTGGGCCAGGGTAGCCACACCACCTCCAGGCGCGGCCTAGGCCTGCCCGCGCCATGGGGTGGTGTGGGCCCCCTGTGGCCCATCTCCACTCCATCTTCTGGCATCCTTAGTCTTTTGGAAAATTAGAATTTTCCGTATATTTTCCCGAATTTTCTGATCTTCGCGAATTTTGCCTCCAAACAGCACCTTTTCCGTCAGAATCCTGACTGCAGCGGTCCATGCTCCAAAAGTCATCAACCATGCAAAAACAGATGAAATAACATAAGTATCACCTCTCAATATGAAATATATCAATGAATAATAGTGAATTAAGACATAGAATAGTGATGCAAAATGGACGTATCAACTCCCCCCAAGCTTAGACTTCGCTTGTCCCCAAGCGAAACTGAGCTCAATAAACATGGCCTCAGGTTTATGGAGTGAAGAGTCGATAAAAGAATACGGACAAGAAGCATCACATTCATCAAATACATAGATCATAATAGAAGACAACTCACTATTATATAACTCAACTTGCAATAAGTAAAGGAAACACAATAAAGATACATAAAGTGAATCATAATTGGTAATGGCAAACTTAGCTCTTGGTCGAAGAATAGTTGATAATTTGCTAGAGTTCACAAATAGCTGGTTTTTCAATGATAGCTTTCAAAGTACTAAACATCAAGATAGGAGCAATGTGCAAAACAAGGAACATAAGAAACATGAATGCATAAATCAACATATGAATGAAACACAACAACTCAAAATACTTGCTGAGATAGAAGGGAGTAGGTTTACTGACTCAACTACAAAGTACAAGAAAGGCCCTTCAAAGAGGGAAGCAGGGATTGCAAGTATCATAAAGAGCTCCCAAAAATTATGATACTTACTAGCTTTCATCTCTCATTGCCCCTATCATAGGCATCTTTAGGTGATTAAGGTTAAAGTGATCAAAAATGAGGATATGCATTGACAAGTTGTAAGTTGAGAATCTCATGTCCCTTGAATATGAGGGCCGCTCCTCATGCTACTCAAGTTTAGTCACCGGTAAGTTCTTGTCATCGTAAGCATATGTGTATCATAGAGAACCGCCAACGGGGTACCCCTTGCCCGATGATACGGAAGAATCCCCATATCAAAATGACTAGGCAAGCAAACAACAAGCATCTCAGCAATCTTCTTATTTACCATGGGAATATGGTGCTTTTTTCTCTCTTTCCTCTTTTCATAATATCTCTTTTTTTATAAGAAGAATGCTTCATAGATACTCGTTATGGTTACGCTGCAGGTTTCCACCATGTCAGCATGGATTAGACCAGCGGCCCAGGCGTTTCTCTAACACACATGCATAACTCCACGGACTTACCAGCTCCCCTTTCATTTCACACTGACGACATCCATAGACAAAAGAACATGATATCAACTTGGTACAAAGTACCAGTGCAATGTTGAAAGCGTTCCCCATGACAGCATGGTTCTGCTAATTCACAACTTACAAAGCGCAAGCATATACGCAACATAGGTGAGCACAATGGTTCGAGTTTATTAAGTGCAAGAAAGTAAGGTGTTCCATCAAGTTCGTGAGAGATTTAATCACTAATTTTCACATAAGAAGTTTAATTTGGGAGATAGATAAACAAGAATTTACTTGGAATAGCAATAATGCTACTAGGTAGGTATGGTGGACACAAATGGCGAAGGTTTTGGTTTAAAGGAGGTGGATGCACGAGAAGAATACTCTCTCAGTACAGGTTTTTGGCTAGCAAGGCTGGGTAGCAAGTATAAGAGTTGAAGGAAACAAACAAACATACAAGTGATAAGGGCAAACATGCAATCTTCCTTGGAAGCACAAAAGATCTTAACTAGAGAATACTAGACTTATGAGCAAATCAAGAAAGATGATGAAATTATTTTTCTTTAGAGTACTTCTATGTTTTTCATTCAACTCTCAAAAATAGTGTTGCTACTGACCGAGCCAGGGTTGCCAAAACCAACTAAATTAACTCAACGATCCCAGAGTGATACCAATACTAACAACAAGATCAATCATATAACCACGAATTGAAAACTAATATAAGCTATGCAAAAGGGTGAATGATAGAACTTCTTATTAATATTCTATAACGGCAACTCACACCAAGGGATACATATCTAACGAGAGAGGGGACACTTCCATAATGCAAACCATACTATATAATAACTCCTCTATTCATGATATGACTCTACTAAAAAGGTAAAAAGATAGAAGATAGTGATGTGATACCGCGGCACTCCCCCAAGCTTGGAACAAACCAAGGGGATGCCAAACCTGATGACGAATTACTCCTTCGGTGGTGGTGGTATCCTCTCGATGAGCTTCTTGACCAATTTTCCCAAGTCCTCAATCTCAAAGGTGAGATTACGAATCAGCTGTGAGTTTTGCTCAATGCGGCTCATGATCATGTCGTGTTGAGAATTCCAGCACTTGCTATTATTTCCCCACTCTTCCTCCTTGAAGTCTTCTTTTCCTGCATGGCTAGAACGAGGCAAATCCCAATTGGAGGGTAATTTCCCCTTGGGCATATTCTGGTATTGATGCTCATGGATAAGGGTATGGAAAGGATTCTTGGTGCGTGGAGGAAGTGACCAGGGATCTAAACGGTGATGAGGAGGCTTCCCTCCAATGGCTGGATTTGCCACCACTCCAATGCTTGCAATGGTAGTGCCAGTGTGCGGATGTTGTCCTTGCTCCTCTTCACCTTCACTCTTTACCTCCTTCTCCTTCTCGGAGTCTTGGAGGTCTTCCTCCATGGGCTCCTTCCCTTTATCCTTGGCAGACACCATTGTGCTTCTA
Source organism: Avena sativa (assembly GCA_916181665.1). Lineage (NCBI taxonomy): Eukaryota > Viridiplantae > Streptophyta > Magnoliopsida > Poales > Poaceae > Avena > Avena sativa. The sequence continues at coordinate 530,754,637 of OV702292.1, read as the reverse complement.
AACCTTTAAAGAGTATGTCCTGGCAGAAACAGATCGAAATAAAAACATGACGAAAACACGATATACAAACCTCGGAAGATCCGGGGGGTTATATATTACGAAGTTTCATATCAAAAGGAAGGTATTGGGAGAAAACGAGTCGGAGGCGGAGTCCTGGGTGGCCTCACCACCTGGTGGCGCGGACAGGGGTGGGCCCGCGCCATGGGGTGGTGTGGGTCACCCCGGCTCTGTTTCCGTCCCTTTTTCGCTTCGTAACTTTCCTTATTGACTGAAAACTGCAAAAATATAGTTGGATTGTATTTTCGTGGAACATTTTTCTTACCAGAACTGTTACCTAGATGAAAACAGACTCTACAGGTCTCTGAATTTGGTATCTAGCAGATTCTTTCGGAGTCACCACTTGAATAACATCAATATCTTCATCTTCATACACTTATTACTTGAGTCATAAAACCCTTCTCTTCCTTATTACACCATTGTCTCCACTTCCTGGAAATTTCTTTCACACAAATCTTCACAGAATTCTCATTAGCAACATTAGTATAAGTGAAGTGATAAAACCTTTTGAGTCCAAATTCAACTGAAAACCATCAAAACAAAAGCTACTGAAAGAACTCCTTCCGAAAACCCAAAAAGAATTCAAAAAGGAAATCGAATAAAGAAGCAAATGCAAGAGTGGGAAAATCTGTCAAAATAGACCAGCAGGTAAAGATCAATTTTTTCGAAAATCTTCTGTTCCTCAAATCAAAAAGTGCAAAACTAACGAAAGTTAAATAACAACCTGGGGCAGAAGCACAAAAAATTACAGCTCAAACCGACATACAGAGATCTCTCACGAATGTTTACGGTGAAGCACAAAAAATCTGTTTCGGGACAGCAACTTCCCCAAATATTACTTCTCTCTCATTAGAGGTTGATCTTGACACAAAAACCAAACAAAACGGATAAGGAGCGGTTATTACCGAAGTAATAACTTCCAAGACTCAAAGAAACAAAAACAAACTGAAAGCAAAAACAAATTGGGTTGTCTCCCATAAAGCTCTTTCTTTATAGCCTTTAAGATGGGCATGATAATTTTGAAGAAGCTCTCATAGGGATATGAATTGAAGTGAAAGAGAGCATCAGAAGCAAAACACACACACTTTTAAGTCTAACCCACTTCCTATGCAAGGGAATTTTGTAAACAAACAAGTTGTTGAAACCAGAGGTAACTTGCATAAGAAGGCAAAAGAAGTGCAACATAAAAACTTTTAGCATAAAGCGAGGAAACTTGATATTATTGAGATACATAAGAACACTTTTCCCTCTCTCATAGTAGCTTTTAGTATCATGCATAAACTTAACAATATAGCTATCACAAGGACCATCATAGCAATGATCACTTATTCTAACAGAAAACACGGGAATACTAGCTCTCATAACACTACTTTGTGAAACAATATTAGAGGTATCCTTACAAAGGATAGGGTGTCCCTCTTTTTCATATTTAGTGACAAAGTCTTTCACACTTGCTATTATAGGTTCATCAACCATTTGTTTATCAGGTTCAACAACTTTATTTGTACTTTCATTAACCATACTAGCTATCATAGAATGTTCCTTTACCTTAACTGGAAAAGGCATTTTCTCAATATAAGGTTCAGGTAAAACATGATTAGCAGTATAAACTTCAGTATTTCTTGCAGGAACACTCTTAGCAATATCTTTATAAGGTTCATGATACTTATTCCACTTCTTTTTAGGCACTTCAATGTATGAAGCAAAGGCCTTAATATAAGAAGCAATAGCTTGAGAGTCTAGACCATAAGCATTTTTAATATTTTGAAAGTCATCAGTTCCCATAAAAGATTCAATGCATTCATAATCATAATTTATACATGACTTTTTACCTTTGTCATTCTCCCAAGCTTCAACATTGTCTTGAATATGGTCTAGAAGATCCCATTTAGCTTCTTCTTCCATGCGAGTGAATGATCCAGCACAAGAAGCATCCAATAAATCTTTATCATGTAGAGGGAGCCTTGCATAAAAGTTATTGATAATAATATTGTTGGGGAGCTCATGAGTGGGACATTTGAGCATTAGTAACTTCAATCTCCCCCAAGCTCGAGCTATACTCTCTCCATCAAGAGGCCAAAAGTTGTATATTTGATTCCGATCTTTATGAATGTCACTAGGAGGATAAAACTTTGAATAAAAGAGAGGCACTATTTCCTCCCATTCCAGAGCTTGACCATTCTTCAGTAGCTTATACCAGTCCTCAGCTCTTCCTTTTAGTGATAATGAGAATAACTTCTTCTTAACTTGATCTGTAGTAATACCTGCACACTTGAACAACCCGCATAATTCATGTATAAAGAGTAAATGATCATCGGGATGGACAGTTCCATCCCCAACATAGTAGTTATCCATAACACGATCAATAATTCTTGTAGGTATTTTGAAAACATCATTCTCAGCAGGTGGTGGCTTATCTACTACCTTAGCAGTGGTAGTAGCATTACCAAATAAGAAACTCAGCGAATTATCCATAACGAAAATAAAGCAACTAACAAAAGTAAACAATGCTCACAATAGAAGTTTCCTTTACCGGTTCCACTCTCCAATAGCGCTTCACTCCCCGGAAACGGCGCCAGAAAATAGTCTTGATGACCCACAAGTATAGGGGGTGTATCGCAGTATTTTCGATAAGTAAGAGTGTTGAATCCAACGAGGAGAAGAAGGTGTTGGCTAGTGGTATGGATCAGCAATTCTCTGCAAATACTTCGCAAACGGATTTTTAGGGGTTTTCGATAAAGCAAGTAAACAAAGTACGAGTAAATAAAAGACAGTAGGTATAAATGCAGCAAGTGGCAAAATCCTTTATGCAGCAAAGGACAAGCCGGTTGTATTACTTAAGATGACCAAACGTTCTCGAGGACACATGGGAAGACTGTCAAGTGCTTTCGCTTCATATAGTTGATTAATCTTCTTTAGCTTGCTAAGTGTTGTGTGGGTGAACCTGTGCTAATGTACCGCCCCATCCAAGACTAATACATACTTGTGATTATACCCCTTGCAAACATCCGTAAGTACAAGAAAGTAATTAAGGTAGAAACCTAACCACGGCTTTAAACTCTAAGACCCTTATGTCCCTTGTGCAATGGTTTCCTAACGGGGGTTCAGGTTTCTGTCACTCCGGCAACCCCTACGATTAGTAGCCAAATACACAATGCATTCCCCTAGGCCCATATAGGTGAAGTGTCATGTAGTCGACATTCACATGACACCACTAGAAGAAGTACACCACAACTTAAATAACAATCTATTGAATCTTTCTCAACACAACTCCACTACTAACAACATGACTTCTCCCATGTCCTCAAGAACAAAACGAACTACTCACAAGACATCATATGGATCATGATCAGAGATGGAATAATGATGTATAACAATCTGAACATAAACAATAATTCAATCGTTCACTCAATAGCATCAACTACAAAGAGTAATCAACACCGGGAAAGTTTCCCCTATGAACTATGCAAGATTCAACGCAATTGTTACAGCAATGTGGAGATGGTGATGGTGATGATGGTGGTGATGATGATGATGATCCCGATGAAGTCCAGCTTGATGGTGGTGTTGATGGCGATGATCTCCCTTCTCCGGGAAGGAATTCCTCTGGCAGAAATCTGTCTGCCGGAGAGATCTTTCTCTCTCGGTGTTTTCCGCCCCGCAGAGGCGGCGGAATCTTTCTGTGGTCGCTCCCCGAGTCTTAGGGTTTCGGGAGGTTGATATACGCCTGAGGGGAGAAGCTAGAGTGGGCCAGGGTGGCCACACCACCTCCAGGCGCGGCCTAGGCCTGCCCGCGCCATGGGGTGGTGTGGGCCCCTGTGGCCCATCTCCACTCCATCTTCTGGCATCCTTAGTCTTCTAGAAAAATAGGATTTTCTTTATATTTTCCCGGATTTTCTGATCTTCGTGAATTTTGCCTCCAAACAACACCTTTTCCATCAGAATCCTGACTACAGTGGTCCATGCTCCAAAAGTCATCAACCATGCAAAAACAGATGAAATAACATAAGTATCACCTCTCAATATGAAATATATCAATGAATAATAGTGAATTAAGACATAAAATAGTGATGCAAAATGGACGTATCAATTATAAGCTCATGATCTCAAAAAGATCATGCATAGAGAGAGAGAGAGATGAACACATAGCTACCGGTAGAACCCTTAGCCTCGAGAGAGAACTACCCCCTCCTCATCATGGGAATCAGCAATGGTGATGGATATGGTGGTGGAGATCGATGGAGATGGCTCCGGGGGCACTTCCTCGTCCCGGCAGGGTGCCAGAACAGAGACTTTCTGTCCCCTGAATCTCCCCTTCGATGGCGGCGGCGCTGCAGAACTTTTCGTGGATTTCTGATTGACGATCTAGGGTTTTGGTATCGGGAGGCTCTTATAGGCGAAAGAGGAAAGGTCGGTGGCTGGCCAGGGGGCCCACACCATACCCTGGCGTGGCCTAGGGTTTCCCGAGCCTAGGGGTGGTGTGGCCACCCTATGGCCCCTCTCCGACTCTCCTTCTGGCTCCATGAGTCTTCCGGGAAAATAGTAACTTTGGCTTTTGTCCCGTCCAATTCTGAGAATATTCATTTTATGACTTCTTGGAACCAAAAACAGCAGAAAATAGGCAACTGACACTATGGCTCTTGTTAATAGGTTAGTCCAAGAAATCATATGAAAAGTACTCCAAAGTGTGGACAAAACATAAGAAAGTAGATAGAACCAAGCATGGAACATCAAAAATTATAGATACATTTGCAATGTAGCAACATCCCCAAGCTTAACTCATGCTCGTCCTCGAGTAGGTAAGTGATGAAAAGAAAGAATAATTTTTGAGGTGACATGCACCATCAAAGACTTGATCAAAGTATTTGCAAAACATTCAAAGCTGGGATCATAGTACTTAATCATAACATGAAAGACAAAGTTCTAGCAATAAGATAAAGAAACTAAGATGCAACATGAAAAGGCACAAACAAAAGATTCATGAATAACATTGCTTTGCAAGACGTTTGTTTGTTTAACATAAAGAAAACATAGCATAAAAGTATTCAGTTTGTCCCTCAATAGAGTAGCAAATATAAATGCATAGGACACCTTCAAAGTTCATAAGAGTGACTAGATACAAATAGTTTAAAACAAGCAATATCAAGTTATGCATCAATCAACTAGTCTTGGGACAATGCACATAGAACTAAGAATGGCCACTGTGCTCTCAAAGTAGGTGCATAAAGATAGAAGGTGGAGACTCAATATATTGGTGGAAGAAAGGCCTTTATAAAAGGAAGTAGGGATTCAAGTCTCATAAAGAGCTTCCAAAAATTATGGTACTTATTAGCTTTCAGCTCTCATTGCCCCTATCATAAGCATCTTGAAGGTGATTAAGGTTAAAGTGACACAACTAAGAGGATATGATTGACAAGTTATAAACCGAAATCTCATGCCCCTTACTTACGAAGACCGATCCTCATGCTACTCAACTTTAGTCACGAGTAAGCTCTTGTCATTGTAAGTATATGTGTATCATTAAGAACCGCCAACGGGGTACCCCTTGCACATGATACGGGAGCTTTCCCATAATCAAAATGACAAGGCAAGCAGACAATGAGAATCTCAGTGATCTTTTTATTTGCTATTTGCATAGGTTTTTATTGAGGATGCTTCATAGAGTGCTCATTATGGTGATGCTGCAAGTTTCCACCATGATTAGGCATGGCTTAGGCTAGCGGCCCAGGCGTTTCTCTAACACACATACAAACTCCATGATCTTATAAGTTCCACTTTTATTTCACACCGTCGGGATCCGTAAGCAAAAGAACATGATATCAACGGGGTACAAAGTACAAGTGCAATGTTGAAAGCATTCCCCATGAAACATGATTCTGCTAATTTCAACTTATAAAGCGCAAGCATATACGCAACAAAGAAGGACCCAATGGTTCAAATTTATTAGAGGAAATAAAGTAAAGTGTGCCATCAAGTTCGTGAGAGCTTTAATCACTAATTTTCTCATAACAAGTTTAATTTGGAAGGTAAACAAAAGCATGAATATGCTTGGAATAGCATAAGCTAGTAGGTAGGTATGGTGGACTCTTTGGAATAACTTGGTTTAGGGAGTTGGATGCATGAGTGGAACTCATACTTTGTTGTGGAGGCTAGCAAAAGACTAGGAGCGACAAACTAAGAGAGCAATAATGGCCATAATCATGCAGAGCGACAAAACATCATTGATCAAAGCATAAAATGATACTACAAGTTGAAAACTAAAGGATCATAAAGGCTATGGTGACTTGAGATAGTCATAACATGGTGTGAGCATGTGCCAAGTCAACCCAAATAAAGCATCAAAGGAGAATACCACTATACTATGCTTTAATATGCTTAAACAATGCATGATTCATCCAAGGCACATTAAGAAATCTCAATTGTTTATAACAAGTCATGTTACAGCAAAGAATACTAAGCATAAAGCCAAAACAATATCAAGCATGGCATGACAAAGCATAGGCCACAGTCAAAAACGAGCTCTTTTTACCACATAAGCATGAACTTTCCTACTCTTTTCCAAACCAAACCAAACTATTTGAAAACCAATGTATAAAAGAGGGGGTACAACCAATTTATTCAGAAAACTAAGAAAACCAAGCAAATGAAAAACCAAAAACCAAAAACGAAGATGCTCCAAGAACAATACAACTGTGCATGAAACAATAAAAATGAAGCGTTTGGAAGAAACCTGGGATTTTTATTGATGAAGAAGGGGATACCTTGGGCATCCCCAAGCTTTGACGCTTGTACTTCTTGGATATTTCTTGGGGTGACACGCGTGGCATCCCCAAACTTGAGCTTTAGTACATCCTTCATGTCACATCCCAAAATTTTCCAAATTTTGAAATGTGAAAAATCAAACAAACAAAGGAAATAAAGGATGAAATTTAGGGGGAAAAGAAACTTTTTGTTCCTCTATTAGAACCTTACTTAAACAAAAAGAATTTTGAATGAGGAAGTGACAAAAAAATTATCCAAAGATGAAATGCAATCATCCATGACATGTATCTTGTTAACCCCTGAAGAAAAAGGATAGACCCGAAACCTAAACACTAATAAGAGAAATCACCATCAAATTCAATACAAGACTTCAGCTATGTTCCATATAAAAACTTGGAAACATAGTACCTAAATAATCTATAATGGTAAATAAAAAAATTACAAAACCACAGGAATTGGTTTCACACTGTTTGGAGCCATAGATAGAAAGATACGAAGGAAAGTAATTAAGTAAAAAAAAGAACCATATAGGCCAAAGTAAAGATTTATAAATGATATTGTTTGAATTGGATAATAAATAATATAGATAATATCCTAAAATGATCTTGTTGATTTTACAAATTTTTGGAAATTTGAATGGATCTATTTAGAGCTCTAAATCAAAAGTTATTGAAAAAAACAGAAAAAAAACAGCAGCAGCAACAGCCGGCCTATTCGGCCCAATACCCCAGCCCACTAAGCCCAGCCCACCATGACCAGCCCTCCCTCTCTATGTATTGTTTTTTTCTCTCTTCCTTTCATTTTTCTCTTTGGGCCAAATATTTCTGGCCCATTTAGGCCGATCGAACTAGCCAGCTCGTTCCTCTTCTTCCTCTTCACTTACACAAATAGACACTCATGTTCATGGCTCTAGATCTTCCTCTCCTCCCCCTATTAATTCTAGTGACAGTTTCTCTTCGACTCCAAAACGAAAAACGTTTATAATCAAGTGGAGGTTCCATTCAGGTCATTAGTTTCTCACTTTAATGCCTTAATCTCTCATATCAAATCGGTGCTTCGAATGCCAATCGGTGGCATACGTCTCCCAATCTCCCTCCATAGACCACCTTAGCAAAAACCGAAGAGAGCATCATCTTCCCCTCTTTCTTCTCCATCATTTTCGTTCTCATACTTTCACCAGAGGAGGTTTGTAGATCACATACCAACGATGCCAACTTAAGTCCCAAATTCGAGTTCATCGTCAGATCTTGTCGTCCACGGTGAGAATCTTATCAATTCCTTGAACCCGAATACTCTCTTCATTGTTTCCTATCTCCAGGACATCATGGTTCACCTTGTTGTTGCTGTTGACCGCGCCGCCCGACATCGTACGTCACTCCAGCCGTGGATTTCCGCGAACACCGGAGAGGAACGAGCTATTCATCATGTCTCCAAGCACCGCCTCGACGTCCTCTACGCCGTCCACATCTTCTTCAACTCCGGATACGTTCCTAGCAACGAGAACGGCGACGCCAAGCCCGTGCCCGCTATTCCGGCGAGCTTTTCCGGTGAGCTAACCTGGTCCGTTTGATCTTTATCTAAGGGCTATCAATAGATCACTTAACGAAGGGGTACAGGCCAATAGAAATCTGCCACTTGTCTTATCTTTTTCTATTTTCGGATTTTTAGGACATATGAACATAGGAACTTGCAAAAATCATATCTTTAGTTCTGTTTGTCCAAATTTAGCAAATAATATGTCTATGGATTCATAAAAATGAGTAGAACACAGTAGAGCAACAATCCGGTACTTTTGTGATGGTTAAAATCACGTTTTAAACAGAACCAATTGTGGAGTAATTTGACTATAAAACATGTTTTAAAAATTATTTTTGAGTGAAACCTTTTGCAAATGGTTGTGTATTGAACCCTCTGACCATAAACATAAACACAAAAAAAATTAAACTTATAATTTTATGGCAGTAACAAATATCACATTGAATAAGCCTTATCCTAGTAAAAGAAAAATACTTTAATTAACCAAATTGCACTAAAATAGTTCCAATTAGAATTTTAATTATATAAAAGGACCACTAGGTGTTTGTAGTATTCAGAACCTTGCTGTAACAACTTGTTTAATAAAATATCTTGTTTTATGCTTGCATGTATTTCGTTGTATTCATGTGTTGTTTTGTGATGCTAGTTTTGAGAGTGTGCTTTTTTTGCTTGATTGTATTGTTGTAGACTTTGAGGATATAATTCTTCGAGGATAAATTATTGAGGAGTTATTATTGGACTTCTTATATCCAAAAAGGCAAGTGATACTTTGGTCTCATTAAATTTCTTATTGTTTCTATTATGCGTTAGTGATATTTTTGTATTATGCATGATATGGGGAAAACGGCTTTATAAATGGATTGTCTCGATGGATGAGTGTGTAGTCTTGGAGCAAGGATTTAGAAGGGTACACTAGGGGTGTACTAGTCTTACCATTGAGTTAGCGGCACACTAGGGATGTACTAGTGTGGCCATTTTGTGTTACGGTACACTAGGGATGTACTAGTGTTACCATTGAGTTAGCGGCACACTAGGGATGTACTAGTGTGGCCATTTTATGTTAGCGGTCCACTAGGGATGTACTAGTGGTACCATTGAATTAGAGGCACACTAGGGATGTACTAGTGTGGCCATTTTGTGTTAGCGGTACACTAGGGATGTACTAGTGTTACCATTAAGTTAGAGGCACACTAGGGGAAGTACTAGTGTGGCTATGTTAAGTTGGAGGTACACTGGGGAAATGCTAGTGTTATAGCGGAATATGCTATATCGTTTATGTTTCACTTGCCAATACATTCAACGTATTGACCCTTGTGGCTGTAACTTATCATGTTGCAGGATTATTTGATGATAGTGAAGTTTGATGAGTAGGGATTACGAGTCTGCACCCAACATGTTTGCCTGTGGCACATGAAGATGAAGGACTCCATGCTTTATAGTTATATCTGCTGCTTTGTAATAAGATAGTCATATGAGCTATGTAAGTTGTAATGAACTATTTTTTATTCCTGGATATGCGATGTAATATGGCCTTTGTTTTTTGATATTACATCTTAAACTGTGGGTGCTAGCTATTCGATCTAGGGACTAGCACTATAAACACAGGGATCTGTACCTTAACAGGTTCGGGTCTTGACAAATGGTCTCATTGCTCATTCCTTCCATACACCTGAAATTGTTCCTTCATACAAAACTTCACACAATCTTTATTAGCAACATTAGTGCACTCAAGATAATAATTCTTTAGGTTCAGTTATAATACCAAATAAACTTCCATTAGAACACTAGCTACTGTAGCACTTCCCTCAAAAAGCTCAATTCCCCAAAAGAACTCAAAAAGGAACCAACAAGAAGCAAATGCAGAAAATGGCAGAAATCTGTCAAAACAGACCAGTAGGTAAAGACGAATTTTTTCTAAGACCTTCTGTTGCTCAATAAAAAAGTGTTGAACTAACGAAAGTTATATAACAACCTGGGGCAGAAGCACAAAAATTCACGCCTCAAAAAGACATTCAGAGATTTTACACGAATTTTTACGGTGAAGCACAAAAATCTGTTTCGGGACAGCAACTTTCCCAATCATTACTTCTCTCTCATTAGAGGTTACTCTTGGCACAAAAAGCAAATAAAAAGGATAAGGAGCGGTTATTACTGAAGTAATAACTTCCAAGACTCTTCTAAAACTTTTGGGTTATCTCCCAATAAGTACTTTTCTTTAACGCCTTTAAGTTAGGCATGATAGTTTGAGAAGATGCTCACATAAGAAATATGAATTGAATTAAAATAGAGCATCAAGAAGCAAATTCAAAACACATTTAAGTCTAACCCACTTCCTATGCATAGGAGTCTTGTAAATAAACAAGTCATGAAAGCACAAAGCAACAAGCATAGGAAAGCAAAACAAGTGCAACTTCAAAATTTTCATCATAAAGAGTGGAAACTTAATATTGTTGAGACACATAAAACCATGTTTCCCTCTCTCATAATAACTTTCAGTAGCATCATGAATAAACTTAACAATATAACTATCACAAGAAACATTCTTATCATGAGCCACATGCATAAAAGAATTAATACTCCCCACATAAACATAGTCATTCTTATTGATTGTAGTGGGAGCAAATTCAACAAAATAGCTATCATTATTATTCTCATCACCATAATCATCAAATATAGGAGGCATATTGTAATCATTAATTTTCTACTCAATAGTAGGTGGACTTAAAATATCATATTCATCATTGTAATCATCATATACTGGAGGTTTGGTATCATCATAAGCAATAGAATAGCTATCTTCCAAAGATGGGGAACTAAAAAGATCATTTTCATAAAAACAAGCTTCCCCAAGCTTAGACTTTTCCATAGCATTAGCAATAATGGTGTCCAAAGAATTCATACTAACAACATTGCTATTAGCATGCAAATAAAGTTCCATAGGTTTTTTAATCTTCTCTTCAAACACTTTATGTCCTAACTCAAGATAAATACTATAAAGCTACCTAATTTTTTATTGTTTTCCATTAAGCCTAACTAGTGAAAACAAGAAACAAAAAGACAAAATTGCAGAATCTAAAGGAAATAACTTCAAGGACTCACACCGGAGGATGTGAGTACCTTTTACCTTACCTCCCCGGCAACGGCGCCAGAAAATAGGCGTTTACCGTGGGACGTTCTTCTTCTTTAATCCTCCGGTGTGAATACCTTTTACCTTACCTCCCTGGCAGCGGCGCCAGAAAATAGCTTGATGTCTATGCACTTCTATTCTTGTAGACAGTTGTTGGGCCTCCAAGTGCAGAGGTTTGTAGAACAGCAGCAAGTTTTCCCTTAAGTGGATTACCCAAGGTTTATCAAACTCAGGGAGGAAGTGGTCAAAGGTATTCCCTCTCAAGCAACCCTGCAATCAAGATACAAGAAGTCTCTTGTGTCCCCAACACACCCAATACACTTGTCAGGTGTATAGGTGCACTAGTTCGGCGATGAGATAGTGAAATACAAGTGGTATGGATAATTATAAGTGGTAACGGTGATAGAGAATAGCTTGATGGCGTGGAGAAGACTAAAGTAAAACTGAAATAACGATGGAAGCAAGCAAACATGTAACATATATAATTGCAAACGGTGTATCAATGCTTAGAAACAAGGCCTAGGGATCATACTTTCACTAGTGAACAGTCTCATATAAATATATTCTTCTTTATGATACTACGCTGAACTACTCTCCGGTTGGACACTCTAATCCATGGTAGGGCTATAACAGCACACCTCCAAGTAAGCCTTTCCCATCTAGAAAACCCCACACTGTCACCTTGAGTACTAGATGAGTCCAACAAACACCACAATTTCATAAAGACATCCAACTCCAAATATAACTCATAACAAGTATTTGTAATCTCTAGCCTAGGTGCCACCATGGTGTGCACGCTGTCACTTTCACACACATGGGGAGAGCAGAGATCTATTAAAGCACTTGAGTAGCAAGGTAGATCTATAGATTATAAGCTCATGATCTCAATAAGATCATGCATAGAGAGAGAGAGAGAGATGAACACATAGCTACCGGTAGAACCCTTAGCCTCGAGAGAGAACTACTCCCTCCTCATCATGGGAATCAGCAATGGTGATGGAGATGGTGGTGGAGATCGATGGAGATGGCTCCGGGGGCACTTCCTTGTCCCGGCAGGTGCCGTAACAGAGACTTTCTATCCCCCGAATCTCCCCTTCGGTGGCGACGGTGCTGCAGAACTTTTCGTGGATTTCTGATTAACGATCTAGGGTTTTGGTATCGGGAGGCTCTTATAGGCGAAAGAGGCAAGGTAGGTGGCTGGCCAGGGGGGCCACACCATACCCTGGCACGGCCTAGGGTTGCCCGCGCCTAGGGGTGGTGTGGCCACCCTATGGCCCCTCTCCGACTCTCCTTCTGGCTCCGTGAGTCTTCCAGTAAAATAGTAACTTTGGCTTTTGGCCCGTCCAATTCCGAGAATATTCATTTTCTGACTTCCTGGAACCAAAAACAGCAGAAAACAGGCAACTGGCACTGTGGCTCTTGTTAATAGGTTAGTCCAAGAAATCATATGAAAAGTACTCCAAAGTGTGGACAAAACATAAGAAAGTAGATAAAACCAAGCATGGAACATCAAAAATTATAGATACATTTGCAATGTATCAATGGCCATCTAGGTCCCTCTATCGATCATTGGTGCGGGAGTGTCCCGACCATGTCTAGAGTGTTCCCGAACCGTGGGGTATCACGCTTAAGGGCTTGATGATGCTTAGAGAGTGTTTATAGGATCGGTAGAATCGTCGAAGAATAGTAGAGAGAAAATCGGAAGGGTTTCGGTAAGTCTGGAGGATGTCCGGAGTGGAGGTGGAAGTGTTCCATAACCACGGAGGTTGAATAATATGTGAATGAATGTTAAATATTGATTTAATCATTTATTCATAATTTTTTAATAAAGAGAAATCAATTTAAAAGGTCAAAAGGCTTAATGGGCTAATTCCCGGAGGGGAGAGGGCCCATTAGGGAAAGGAGAGAGGGAGAAGGGTCAAGGGGGTTGGCCGGCTAGGCCAATCCCCCCGCGTGGGGCCCACTAGGGCTGGCCGGCGACCTACCCTCCCCCTCCTCTCCTTTAGTCCCACCCCGGTATTTTGAGGGAGGTAGTACCTCCCCTCCCCCTATATATAGTGGGGGTATTTGGCTAGATAAATACACCCAATAATCAATAAAGGTCTTCTCACTTTTGGGAGGACCTCTAATTGATATTTTATCTCTCTCCCTCTCTCTCTCTCTCGTGACCGTGGTCCCAATTTCAGACTACGCGAACGAGAGACATCTTCACCGCGGAGCACCGTCACGCTGTGGGATTCAGATCCAGGAGCTCTACTTCCGCAACTGCTGCTGGATCAGGGAAGCGGGAGTCATCGTCGGGCACCGGACATGTGTAACTCCCTGCGAGGTGTCGCACTTGAGGCACTCAAGTCGTTGGAGCCAAAGGAGCGCAAGGACTTCATCACGACCTTGAGGTCGGCTTCGGCTCGTCTACATCAACCACGCTCTCCTGAGCATTGACAACGCTTTTCGGTCTTCAAGGGTAAGTTTGCGAAAAGCCCCTCCTGTTACTGTATTACTAATAGATAGGTCCTAGCAGCATTAGGGGTTCAGGGGCGTAGGGTAAAATTTTATTGTTTTCATACGCGGAACCCCTACAGCATGCGCCTAGCTGGATGGCGGAGGACCAGTGATGGTATCTTGATATTCATCTTCATTGTCAGTCCACTTGCAAATTCCCGTCCACCCATTGAGCCTTGGGCATTGTGACGGCTCGATTTTGGAGATACATAAATGTCGAGCTTTCTCATGATGGCCTTTTCCCCATTGACACTATGTCTCCAATCCACACAAGCCTGATACTCATGGTCTTGCACGAAGCAAAAAAGTCTTCTTGATCTTACTAGTCAAGGTCTTGTCCCATGGGGGCTGCCTCTCTAGCTTGGGGAAAGGAGCATACCCCTCATGATCATCATCACTAGACACGACCTGTCCTGCAGCTTGAGCCTTTTCTTTCTCAGCCTTCCAAATGTTAGCCTCCTTTTCCTCTTGAGTCCTAGGATTCTCCTATTTTTTCACACGAAGGAATTTGTCCTCATGGATGGTGAATCCATCCCCAGGAAAGCGAGTGTGTGGGTGGCTTGCAGCCACTTGGCATTGATGAGAAGCTGAATATAGGGAGCATAGGGGGCAAGACCTCTTCTCAATCACGGCAAGCCAAATCTCATTGTATAGGTAGTCCATCACATCAATCCTCTCAATGGAATTCTTGTGAAGATACGTTTGCAACATGAGGTCAATTTGGAAAGCATGGATCTTATCAAATAAAGTTTCCTGCCTTGGAAGCAATAGTGTTTTGGTACACACAGTGGATGATGTCATAGACTGGAAGAAGGTGAGCACTCTTAACATGGACTCCCCATCCTTCAATATAGATAGGCTCCAAAACTTCAACAACAGAGGCCTTGTCCCCATGGCATTTCCACCCATTGGCTTTGACACCTACTTGAATAGGATACTCCAGAAGATCTACAAACTCAAACCACTTGGAAGTCAATAGCTGGTTATGAGCCATCCATTTCATGATCACATCCACGGGGTCAGAATCCATGTGGAGAGTGGAGTAGAACTGAGCAATGACCCTCTCATCAAAGTTTTGACAATGCTGCATAATCCTGAGTAGCCCAAACCTCCTACACATGTCAAGAGCTTCACCAAAGTAAGCAATCTTCCTCTCCATGTGGCCCACTTTGACGTGCTTTTGAGGGGCGATAACCTGCTTCTTTGGCACATACACTTCAATATAGATCTCCTTTTGCCGAGTTGTGTGAAAGGAAGAATCTCCAGTGCGACGGTCACGAGGAACAATATAGGGATCTTTGCGGCGAAACTCTTCATAATCTTCCTAAGGCCACCTGGATATCTTCTTCTTGTTGGCTGCGGGTCCCTTGGTGACTTTCTTCTTGGAGGAAGTAGTCGGTTGATGACCCACAAGTATAGGAGGTGTATCGCAGTATTTTCGATAAGTAAGAGTGTCGAACCCAACGAGGAGCAGAAGGTGCTGGCTAGTGGTATGGATCAGGAATTCTCTACAAATACTTAGCAAACAGATTTTTAGGGGTTTTCGATAAAGCAAGTAAACAAAGTACGAGTAAATAAAAGACAGTAGGTATAAATGCAGCAAGTGGCCCAATCCTTTATGCAGCAAAGGACAAGCCGGTTGTATTACTTAAGATGACCAAACGTTCTCGAGGACACATGGGAAGACTATCAAGTGCTTTCGCTTCATATAGTTGATTAATCTTCTTTAGATTGCTAAGTGTTGTGTGGGTGAACCTGTGCTAATGTACCGCCCCATCCAAGACTAATACATACTTGTGATTATACCCCTTGCAAACATCCGTAAGTACAAGAAAGTAATTAAGGTAGAAACCTAACCACGGCTTTAAACTCTAAGACCCTTGTGTCCCTTGTGCAATGGTTTCCAAATAGCACCTTTTCCATGTATTTTCTTGTATTTTATGATCTTCGTGAATTTTGCCTCCAAACAGCACCTTTTCCATCAGAATCCTGACTACAGCGATCCATGCTCCAAAAGTCATCAACCATGCAAAAACAGATGAAATAACATAAGTATCATCTCTTAATATGAAATATATCAAGGAATAGCAACAAATTATGATACATAATAGTGATGCAAAATGGACGTATCACCGGTCTCTTCCCTTCGGCCTCGGCTGCATGGCAGGCTGCTGCTTTCTAACAAGCTGTCTGAGATGAGGGACTGATACATTGCAAATGTATCTATAATTTTTGATGTTCCATGCTTGGTTTTATCTACTTTCTTATGTTTTGTCCATACTTTGGAGTACTTTTCATATGATTTCTTGGACTAACCTATTAACAAGAGCCACAGTGCCAGCCGCCTGTTTTCTGCTGTTTTTGGTTCCAGGAAAGTCAGAAAATGAATATTCTCGGAATTGGACGGGACAAAAGCCAAATTCATTATTTTACCGGGGGACACCTAGAGCCATAATACGAGATGAAGAAGGGCTAGAGGGCAGCCACACCACCTGGCCGCGCGGCCAGGCTTGGCCCGCGCCAGGGGGTGGTGGCCAGCCCAGGCACAGCCTCGGCCTCTCCTTCTGCCTATATATTACCTCTGATACGGAAATCCTAAGTACCCGATCACAAATCCATGAAAGAGTCTATAGCCACCGTTATCTCCATCCCTAGATCGGGAGGGATCTGAAGCTCTTCCCGGCACCCTGCTGGAGAGGGAAATTCACCCTGGAGGCCTTCTTCATCATCATGCAAGCCTCCGGTGTGATGCGTGAGTAGTTCATCTCTAGACTACGGGTCCATGTAGTAGCTAGATGGCTAGTTCTCCTCCTTTGTGCTATCATGTCTAGATCTTGTGATCTCCGTTCATGATCAAGATCATCTATTTGTAATTCTGCATGTTGTGTTTGCGGGGATCCGATGGATATTGAGATGCTATTTCAGATTGATTATTGATTCTATCATGTCTTTGTTATTTGTTATCTTGCATGCTTTCCGTTGTTAGTATCTATCTTGTCCAAGTAGATGCTAGCAACTCCAAGAGTTAGTATTTATTCTCGATAGTGGGTTCATGCCTCTGGTAATCTGGGGAAGTGACAAAAATCTCTAAGGTACTAGATGTGTTGTTGCTACTAGGAAGAAAACAACAATCCTTTGTTCATAGAACAATCGTATTGTTTACATTACACGCAATTCGTAATGCAATTATTTGTTGCTTGAAACTTAATACTGGAGGGGGTTCGGATGATAACCTGAAGGTGGATTATTATTCATAGATGCAGTTGGATGGCGGTCTATGTATAATGTTGTAATGCCCAATCGGATCTCAAAGGAGTCAAGATGAGTAGTATATGCTTGTATGCTTTCTCGATGTTTGTCAATTGCGCCGCTGTAATTTGTTCACCCAACATGTTATCTGTCTTAAGGAGAGCCACCTCTAGTGAACTATGGACCCCGGTCCTTTCTTTTACATTTAATCTACAATCAATTGTTTACTACTTTGTGTTTACTTTCTGCAAACTATTACTTCCTTCCATTCGATACGTTTAATCCTTTGTTTTTAGCAAAACCGGTGAGATTGACAACCTCATCGCAAGTTAGGGACAGAGTTCTGTGGTTGTGTTTTGCAGGTCTCCACGTTGCTGTTGGCACCAGTAGTGCGCCCTGCCAACGTTCAGCTAGCTACACCTTGGGGTGTTTCCTTGCTCCTACTGGATTGATAACCTTGGTTTCATAAATGAGGGAAACTTACTATTGTGCTCATCATACCTTCCTCTTGGGGTTCCCCAACGAGCTCGACATCAACCACGAGCCAGCAAGTATTTTTCTGGCGCCGTTGCCGGGGAGTCAATGACATATTCACAAGGGGAGTCCCTCATAACCAATCTCTTTACTTTGTTATTTTTGTTTCGCTTAGTTTATTTTTTCTTTGTTTGCTTGTTTCTTTATCAAGAACACACAAAAATTAGTTCCTACTATAGTTGGTATTTTTGTTGGTCTATTATTGTCTTGCTTTATCATGCTTACTATCAATGGTTGGTTTCTTTGAAACTGAATCTAATTGGCAAGGTGGGTTCACGGAAGAACAAAAATATTATTATAAGGAACACCGCTTGTCACAAAAAGGGAAACTCTTATGGGAACAAATTGATAAATTGAATACCGTTGCTAGAAATGTGTGCTCTACTTATAATGTTACTTATTGCATTGATAAATCTTGTTGCTGTAGGAGGTATAAACACCTCTCTTTTCAATGTGAGTATAATGATAATGTTACCATATCTTCTTATGTTAAAGGAAATTATGACTTTTATGATGTGGAACAAATTGAAGAATTTATTGCTTGGAAGGGTGCATTTGAACTTGCTAATTTGCTTGAAAATACTGACGATGCACCTTATAAATATGAGGTTTATGATATACTTCAACTTTGCTTTGATAATTACAAGGAAGAAAATGGCTATATTCTTGAATATCTTAATAGATGCTCTCCACCAGCGGAAGAGACTAATGCCTTGCAGGAGCCTATGGAAGAATAAATTGCTGAAATTCGAAGCTCATTGGATGAAAAAGAGGAGGAGAGTGATGATCAAGAGGAGGAAGAATGGATCTACCCATTCCTACCTTCTAATGAGAGTAACTCTTTACCCCTTACAATATTTGATTGTCCTCCATGCTTACTAAAGGAGGATGAATGTTATGTTCCTGAGGATTCTTTTGAAAATGTTTATAATAAAGCTCTAGTGCTTGTAGATCATGAAAAGCATGCTTTACGTGATATTTATATTGTTGAGTTTATTCATGAGGCTATTGAAAATTATTATGAGAGAGGAAAATATGGTTGTAGAAGTTTTCATGGTACCGAAACACCTCTCTATGTGTTGAAAGTTTTGAAGTTACTTTTGTTTTATCTTCCTATGCCTGTCACTTTGTTCTTTATGAGTTTATTTGTGTATAAGATTCCTATGCATAGGAAGTGGGTTAGACTTAAATATGTTTTGAATTTGCTTCTTGATGCTCTCTTTTACTTCAATTCATATTTCTTATGTGAGCATCTTCTCAAACTATCATGCCTAACTTAAAGGCCTTAAAGAAAAGTACTTATTGGAAGATAACCCAAAAGTTTTAGATGAGTCTTGGAAGTTATTACTTCAGTAATAACCGCTCCTTATACTTTTTATTTGCTTTTTTTGCCAAGAGTAACCTCTAATAAGAGAGAAGTAATGATTGGGAAAGTTGTTGTCCCGAAACAGATTTCTATGCTTCACCGTAAAAATTTGTGTAAAATCTCTGTACGTACTTTTGAGGCCTGAATTTAAGTGCTTCTGCCCTAGGTTGTTATCTAATTTTCGTTAGTTCAACACTTTTTTATTTGAGAAACAGAAGGTCTTCGAAAAAATTCGTCTTTACCTGCTGGTCTGTTTTGACAGATTTCTGCCATTTTCTGCATTTGCTTCTTGTTGGTTCCTTTTTGAGTTCTTTTGGGTAATTGAGCTTTTTGAGGGAAGTGCTACAGTAGCTAGTGTTTTAATGGAAGTTTTATTGGTGTTAGAACTGAACCTAAAAGACTTATTATCTTGAGTGCACTAATGTTGCTAATAAAGATTGTGTGAAGTTTTGTATGAAGGAAAAATTTCAGTTGTATGGAAGGAATGAGTAATGAGATGAAGAATGGACTAAAGCTCAAGCTTGGGGATGCCACGTGTGTCACCCCAAGAAATATCCAAGAAGTAAAAGCATCAAAGCTTGGGGATGCCCAAGGCATCCCCCTCTTCATCAATAAAAATCCCAGGTTTCTTTCAAACGCTTCATTTATATTGTTTCATGCACACTTGTGTTGTTCTTGGAGCGTCTTCTTTTTCGTTTTTGTTTTGGTTTTTCGTTTGCTTTTGTTTCCTTAGTTTGCTGAATAAATTGGTTGGACCCCCTCTTTCATACATTGGTTTTCAAATAGTTTGGTTTTGTTTGGAAAAGAGTAGGAAAGTTCATGCTTAAGTGGTAAAGAGAGCTTGTTTTTGACTGTGGCCTATGCTTTGTCATGCTTTGGCTTTATGCTTTATGTTTTGGCTTTTTATGCTTTATGCTTTGGCTTTATGCTTTATGAGTTGATATTGTTTTGGCTTTATGCTTAGTATTCTTTGTTGTAGCATGACTTGTTATAAACAATTGAGATTGTTTAATGTTCCTTTGAAGAATCATGCGTTGTTTTAGCATATTAAAGCATAGTATTGTGGTATTCTCCTTTGATGCTTTATTTGGGTTGACTTGGCGCATGCTCACACCATGTTATGACTATCCCAAGTCACCATAGCCTTTATGATCCTTTAGTTTTCAACTTGTAGTATCACTTTATGCTTTGATCAATGATGTTTTGTCACTCTGCATGATTATGGCCATTATTGCTCTCTTAGTTTGTCGCTCCCAATCTTTTGCTAGCCTCCACACCCAAGTATGAGTTCCACTCATGCATCCAACTCCTTAAACCAAGTTATTCCAAAGAGTCCACCATACCAACCTACTAGCATATGCTATTCCAAGTATATTCATGTTTTTGTTTACCTTCCAAATTAAACTTGTTATGAGAAAACTAGTGATTAAAGCTCTCACGAACTTGATGTCACACTTTACTTTTCTTGCCCTTAATAAACTTGAACCATTGTGTCATCTATGTTGTATATGCTTGCACTTATTTGTTGGGGATTAGCAGAACCATGTTGTCATGGGGAACGCTTTCAACATTGCACGGGTACTTTGTACCTAGTTGATATCAGGCTCTTTTGTCTATGGATGTCGTCGGTGTGAAATGAAAGGGAGCTTGTAAGTCCATGAAGTTATGTATATGTGTTAGAGAAACGCCTGGGCCGCTGGTCTAATCCATGCTGACATGGTGGAAACCTGCAACGTAACTATAATGAGATGTCTATGAAGAATTCTTCTTATAAAAAAAGAGTCCGATATTGAGAAAAAGAAAAAAAGAGATTATGAAAAGAGGAAAGAGAGAAAAAAGCACCATATTCCCATGGTAAATAAGAAGATTGCTGAGATGCTTGTTGTCTGCTTGCCTTGTCATTTTGATATGGGGATTCTTCCGTATCATCAGGCAAGGTGTACCCCGTTGGCGGTTCTCTATGATACACATGTATTTACAATGACAAGAACTTACCGGTGACTAAACTTGAGTAGCATGAGGAGTGGCCCTCGTATTCAAGGGACATGAGATTTCTAACTTATACTTCATCAAGCATGTACACCATAGTTTGTTCACTTTAACCTTAATCACTTCAAGATGCTTATGATAGGGGCAATGAGAGCTGAAAGCTATTAAGTACCATAATTTTTGGAAGCTCTTTATGAGACTTGAATCCCTACTTCCTTCTATGAAGGCCTTTCTTCCACTTATATATTGAGTCTCCACCTTCTATCTTTATGCACCTACTTTGAGAGCATAGTAGCCATTCTTAGTTCTATGTGCATTGTCCCAAGACTTGTTGATTAATGCATACCTTGATATTGCTTGTTTTAAACTATTTGTATCTAGTCACTCTTATGAACTTTGAAGGTGTCCTATGCATTTATATTTGCTACTCTATGAGGGACAAGCTGAATACTATGCTATGTTTTCTTTATGTGAAACAAACAAACGTCTTGCAAAGCATTGTTATTCATGAATCTTTTGTTTGTGCCTTTTCATGTTGTAACATAGTTTCTTTGTCTTATTGCTAGAACTTTGGCTTTCATGTTATGATTGAAGTACTATGATCCCAGCTTTGAATGTTTTACAAATATTTTGATCAAGTTTATGATGGTGCATGTCACCTCAAAAATTATTATTTCTTTTTATCACTTACCTACTCGAGGACGAGAAGGAGTTAAGCTTGGGGATGTTGATACATTGCAGATGTATCTATAATTTTTGATGTTCCGTGCTTGGTTTTATCTAGTTTCTTATGTTTTGTCCACACTTTGGAGTACTTTTCATATGATTTCTGGGACTAACCTATTAACAAGAGCCACAGTGCCAGCTGCCTGTTTTCTGCTGTTTTTGGTTCCAGGAAAGTCAGAAAATGAATATTCTCAGAATTGGACGGGACAAAAGCCAAAGTCATTATTTTACCGGGGGACACCTGGAGCCAGAATATGAGACGGAGAAGGGCTAGAGGGCGGCCACACCACCTGGCCGCGCGGCCAGGCTTGGCCCGTGCCAGGGGGTGGTGTGGCCAGCCCAGGCACCCCCTCGGCCTCTCCTTTCGCCTATATATTGCCTCTGATATGGAAACCCTAAGTACCCAATCAAAAATCCACGAAAGAATCTGTAGCCGCCGTCATCTCCATCCCTAGATTGGGAGGGATCTGAAGCTCTTCCCGGCACCCTGCCGGAGAGGGGAATTCACCCTGGAGGCCTTCTTCATCATCATGCAAGCCTCCGGTGTGATGCGTGAGTAGTTCATCTCTGGACTACGGGTCCATATAGTAGCTAGATGGCTGGTTCTCCTCCTTTATGCTATCATGTCTAGATCTTGTGAGCTCCGTTCATGATCAAGATCATCTATTTGTAATTCTGCATGTTGTGTTTGCAGGGATCCGATGGATATTGAGATGCTATTTCAGATTGATTATGGATTCTATCATGTCTTTGTTATTTGTGATCTTGCATGTTTTCCATTGTTAGTAGCTATCTTGGCTGTAACTACCTCGGTGAATTACGCTCCTAGTACAAGCCTGGATGATCAGAAATGGTTGAAATAGTACGGTGGGGCCCAAATGCCACTCACAGGTAGACCTTTCGGCCGTCCCAACCATTTCCAAACATCGGGACAAGAACGGGCGGCGTAATCGGCAGGCGAAGGGATCAACTACATACACAAATGAGTATGTATGCAAGCCACCATACAATAGTACATCAGAGCCATTCCATCTAAAAAGAAAGGAAATATAGCAACGCCATACGGCAAGATCCAAATATCCTAGATAGATATAATAGTTTAGGATATCTCCTCATACATCAATCAACAGAGTATCAAGCGGAAGCGGAAGACAAAATCCGAGTACGGATAAGAAGCAAATCGGCATAAGATGCCCCATAAATAAGCACATCCCGCCCACAGATCTCACGGATCCCCGTTCCCGGAATCTCTACACCGAATGATCGTTGCCCGTGTCGTCCGTCTCTTCCAACCAGTATCCATCTTGTGAGTGTACCTGCTCATCTGAACCAAATAATTTATCGTGTGAGACCCTAGGGGTACTCAGCAAGTCTTTATGCCTCTAAAGGGGACACAACCTGGGGTGACGCAATTGCAGCAAAAGATAAACCCTAGCAATTCTATAGATACTCGCTAACCATCCGCCTAACCAGAGATAGACGGATGTCCGTGAATCAATAACAACAGTTATAACAGTTATAACGGTAATCTTAACAGATCCATCCTCCTCCTCGCTTACCGACGAGGAAGCGGACGAACAACCCCCCATCCGTTGGCAGTTTTATTATCCATTCCATGAGTGTTGCACTATTTACTAGTCAGGTACCTAGTCTAGTCAATTTAAAAGCGGTACTTTAATTATGCTTGTCTATGATCGAGAAACTGTGCTCCAAGTCGTCCATAACCGCGGACACGGCTTTCAGAAAGTTTTACCCTGTAGGGGTGCACAAATAGCAACACACACTCGATATGCCTCGGAAAAACCAAATCAAAACCCAACGAGGCAGTCACGACAAAGCGATCGCAGGATTCAGAAATATTTCAGGGGGCCACCCCATTAAGCTACCCGCAACGGAGTTAGCTGACTCCGAGACGGACTCAAGGTTTGCGCCAATGGCTGTGAACGACTGGGAACCCGAAAATGTGACTGGGCTTGTCGACACCGCGAAAACACTCCGCTTTCCTAAACAGTACAGTGTGCAGTACCTTGCACAATTTAAATAAAGCAGTAAAGCATGGCATAAGTACAGGATAGTAAATAAATCCTCAAACTAGTTTGTGGCCCCAAGAAATAAGAATGAATCAAGCTCTGGCTCAGGGGGGTCCATAAGGCCTCCCGGATGTGGATAGCGCGAATATTCAAGGAACAGGAATCAAGTACTCGGGGTCCTACGGGACACAAGTGAGCCTGAAAAACCAAATAGCGAATATGGCTCACCAATGCCACTTTCATTAGTTATCCATTACTACTCAGGTTAAGTTGTTTAGGTACCTCGTTATCCATCAGAAACTCACATACCCTACACATGCTGTTCTACGACTCGCATGGCTCAAACAACTCCTGTAGTAATGGCCCATGGGATGGAGGAACAAGCTTCGGTGGGGTTTAAAAGTAAAGGCTATGCAAGACTTGGGATTCAATTTAATGCATTCGCGACTCGATGATGCAAGAATAAGAAAGAGGCAATAGGTAATATATGTATGCAAGCATGTGGTAGTGCTTGCCTGGCAGCTCAGTTGAAGTGAGAGAAGGATCTGGGTAGTGCTCCTGGTTCTCTTGATATATCCCCTGCTCAGCGTCTATTCGAAGAAGAACCAAACAAACAAGGGCCAACATAAATAAAGTGCGCAAGCATATGAATAAAATGCGACAAGCAAACAATCATGCCATGATGAATGATGCACGATTTGCATGGCATTGAAGTAGCATGGCATGGGTGAGGTGTGAGATACAAGATTAAATCATTTTATTGAGTTTTGGGCCCATTTTAACCTCATATTAGTTGCTGTATACAATATATTTATATGATGCATGCTTCAAAACAAACCATGGAATGCATAAACAGAAAGGTCTCGTCGAGCTAATCATTTTAGATATATCATTTGTTAAATTTGGAGTTATAAAACAAAAGATATTAATTATTTAAGTCAAAAGGGCAATTTGTCGTAATTTAAATAAACTTGGAATTTTAAATGTTCAAAATATATTTTGGAGGCCATATTTGAAATCCTCATATTTTTTTGATTGAAATCATATATTATATGTATTATTTGGATTAATATTTGAAAAGATATTTAAAAACAGAAATATATTTGAATTTGAAGTAATTAGAAAAGATTTGAATTTAATCAGATAACAGGAAATACTTTTTATACTCAGTCTAATCTAGCCACAGACGCTTACAGGTGGGGCCAGGCTGACTGGGCGTCCACGCGCGCAGAAAACCTTTTTACACCGCGGGCTTAGCTAGATCTAGAGGCCGACAGGTGGGGCCAGAGGCTTCGCGGGTCCACGCGACAGCGGCTGGGCGGACTGGGGCCACGCGGCCGAGCCAAGGACCGCGGGTTGCTGAAAACAGAGCGCAGGTGCCTTTTTGCAAAAAGGCAACGGACACCGACTAGTGGGCCTAGAGGGAGCGCGGGTTGCGAGACAAAAAGGTGGGGGGTATGCGCAAAAGGCCACGGCCGTACTGTTGTTCTTCCTCGCGTCTGCGGACAGGTCGGTGCCGAGCGCGCGGAGCGCAGCGCGCGGGGCTCGAACCGGGGACCTGCGGGCGCGCACTGGGGTGGCGAACCAGTGCGGCTAGGTGGGCTAGGTGACAGGAGAGCGGGCGGGGCCTAGATAGGGCTGCGATGCGGCCGGGAGCGAGCGGACAGACACGTGCAGCGGCGCGCAGAGGGTGCTCGACGAAATTTCCGGCGAGGCTAGGGCGAGACGGCGACGGCGACGATGTCTGGGGGGTTGGGGAGCTCACCGAGAGGGCGTCGGTGGCGATGGATCGGGTCGGCGAGCCGTGGAACGACGAGGACGCAGACGGACGGCTCGGGTTAGGGTTTCGGGGAGGCGCGTCGGTACTGGCGGCTCCGGTGCTCCTCTTCGTCGACGGCGTCTACAGGGCGTATCAGGGGACCCTCCTCGAACTCCCAGGCCACTCCACGGTCTCTCTGCACGCCTGGATCAACGGGACGTGGCGGAGGCCGACGGTGGATGGCGTCGGGGGTAGCTGCTGACGGAGAGGAAGGGGAGGAGCGGCAGGTGCCTGGGGGGATCTGGGAGAGACCAAAGAGGCGAGGTGGAGGAGATAAGGCAGAGAGGGGAAAGGGAGACGCCGTGGGGGAGGGGTAGATGGAAAAGGTGGCTCGGCCACCTTTTTCCTCCTCTTCTCTCTCACGTGCTCGGTCTGGGCAGGTAGGGGAGGGGCAGGTGAGGCTTCCAGGTGGGGTAGGGCAGGCCAGGGTCGGGGTGGTTCGGGCTGGGGCCCCTAGGGCAGAGAGAAAAGAGAGGGAGGGAGGTAGGGAGCTCGGGCTAGGGTTGGGAGCTAGGCTCGGGTAGAGAGGGGGTATGGCTCGGGGTAGCTAGGGTTTGGTTGGGGCTGGGGGTAGCCAGGTGGCCAGCTAGGTAAGAGAGAGGGGGAGGCCGAGAGAGAGAGAGGTGGTGGACTTAGGGTACTTAGGGTTTGGTCTAGGTTTTAGCTTAGAGCTAGGTTTAGAGGGGATGGTAAAGAGAGGAGAGGTGAGGTAGGGTGGTGATAGCTAGGTGATTAGGGTGATGGGGTGGTGGCTTGGGGCTTATAGGAGTTTGCATGCTCCAACTAGATCAAGCAACACAAGAGAGGGGTGTGGTGATGATGGTCTTAAGCAAGCACAAACAAGATCAAGCTAAGAGGAGAGAGAGATGTGGTTTAAATTCACTCAAAATTCAAATAAGATCCAAAGAACAAGCAAAAGGTGGGGCTTGCATGGCCCATGCAAAACATTTATGGCCATGTTGATTATTGTGAAAACAACATTTTTACATGGCATTATTATCATGCATTCACAAAAATTGGAGTAAGGCCCAAGCAAAGTAATTTAGAAAGAAAACCAAGTGGAGTATATGGAGATGATCATATTGGATTATATTTGGGACTTGCTAGTGTGTATATGCCACTAGGTATTTAATAAGCTCACAAAATATCCCAACATGATGATAACCCCAAAATCACACATATGGAAGCTAGGAAAAAGGTTCCACTCACAAGGCATGCAAAGGTGGCCATGTGGCTCTCATAGATCAATATTGTGAAAACAACATGATGCCAAGATGAGAGCATGTGGCAAAGAATTGGATCCATCCCAACCCACATGAGCTAGAAGTAAAACCAGTAAATGCCAAGCTCATATTTAGTTGGATGGTGGAATTATAAGGTGGTGAAAGAAAAGGTGGTGGAGTTAATAAGAGATATGCCCCCAACTCAACTTGGGCATTTAAACAATATATCAAGAAACAAATACAATATCAAGAGGCAAATACAATTAATAGTGCATATGAGATAAGAACCAAATCCAAAAAGGGTTTTATATGATGCTCAAATGCAAGGAGGCATGATGACATGAGCATGAGGTAATGATGTTGCAACAATTATATATTTGAAGTAGCCATTATATTACTAGACCAAGTAGCATTACAATTGTTAGAAAATTGGGATGCTACATTGGCCAAGTAGATGCTAGCAACTCCAAGAGTTAGTATTTATGCTCGATAGTGGGTTCATGCCTCTGGTAATCTGGGGAAGTGACAGAAATCTCTAAGGTACTAGATGTGTTGTTGCTACTAGGGAGAAAACAACAATCCTTTGTTCATAGAACAATCGTATTGTTTACATTACATGTAATTCGTAATGCAATTATCTGTTGCTTGCAACTTACTGGAGGGGGTTCGGATGATAACCTGAAGGTGGGTTATTAGTCATAGATGCAGTTGGATGGCGGTCTATGTATAATGTTGTAATGCCTAATCGAATCTCAAAGGAGTCAAGATGAGTAGTATATGCTTGTTTGCTTTCTCGATGTTTGTCAATTGCCCCGCTGTAATTTGTTCACCCAACATGTTATCTGTCTTAAAGGGCTCCCCGATCTGCCTGTTACTCATAGTTTCGTGCACGGCCGGTAGTACCGGTGGGTGGCCGGTACTACCGGTGGCACTCATCCAACGGTACAAAAATGGCGAAGCGAATGAACACAAAACCGAGGTCGACCGGTACTACCGATGGTCACCGGTACTACCTCCTGGGTCGGTACTACCGCCCAAGATTCTGACTGAAGTACCGACAAATAGTGCAAACCAAGCAGAGAGAGTACTGAACGAAAATCAGGTTTACCAGAAGTTGGGCCTGAATTAACACCGGTACTACCGGCGGCAAACTGTCCTAGCGGTACTACCGGCGGCCCGCCGGAACTACCGGCCAAGCAAAAACTCCGGAACCAGAACTGCCACAACTTTTGCATCCGAACTCCAAACGAGATGAAACCAATTTTGTTGGAAATACAACAACGAGTAGAATCCAAGGGAGAAAATACCATGAATATATATGTAAGATATCTCCCAAGGTGTAGAGCCTGAAAACCCGTAGAAACAAAACCGCAATAAGATATATCAGGGAAATCCGTTTTTTGATGAACTAGAGCTTGTTATGAGGATAACCAAAAGCTCTAGATCCTCACATGGACAAGAACCAAACAACAACCAAGAAATATGATGCTATGTATGCAAAGGTTTGAGCTCTCTCCAAAAGATACGAACGAGACATGCACTCGAGAGCCCCTCTTGATAGTATGGCTATCTATCCTAAACCCGGTCTCCCAACACTATAAGAGACCGGTAAAATAGAAACCTTAACAAGAACATACCTTTGCCTTGAGCATCCCACTTGAGCTTGATGTAGACGATATTGTCACCTTCAAGATGGAACACCTTTCTTGATTGCACTTGCTTGCACTTGCTTGATGAAGACTTGAGAAATGCTCCCCCATACTCCATGGGAAAGCCTCTTCTTCGAACGTGTCTTCATCATTCCATGATTGCCGAGGATGGGAAGCTCCAAGCATGAGATCTTCTAGAGATGGCGCACCGTAAGCTTGCACATCAATTCTTGATGATGATGTCTCGAAGAAAGCCATGATGAACTCCATCTTCTTCAAGACATACTTGATCTTCTTCTTCCACTTGATTCCAATAGGCAGAAAGCCCTTGGACAATGCTTCTTCTTTTTCATCCTTGAAACTGAAATGGATCGTATGGGCACCTAGAGGGGGGGTGAATAGGTGCTACACCAATTTTTAATTCTTTTTCAATTTTAGGCTTAGCACAAAGGTAAATTCTCTAGATAAACTAATGTGTGGAATTTCCCTATATGCAAACCTATCTACTAGCGAGTAAGGAGCGAGTGGAAGAGGAATGAGTGAACCGAAGTGAAGCACGCGGAGACACGGGATTTGTTTGACCGCAGTTCCTTCCTTGTTAAGGGAAGTACGTCTGCGTTGGAGGGGTGGGCGGTACTAAGACCACCACGCCACAAAAGGCCTCACCCTGTTCTCCGATGGATCTCGCCACAACAGGCCTGATCCACCTTCCACTATAGGTACCCTTCGAGGCGGGCACCGGCGCCTTTACACAACTAGCGGGGCAACAACTCCACAACAACTTGGAGGCTCCCAAAATGACAACAAGCTGCCACAAGAACAAAGTTGTCAAATACAATAACACGATCTAGGTATTAACGAGAATACTAGATCAGGGATTTCTCCAAGTGAATGGAGAGGAGTTGAAGCGCTTGATTCTTGATGTTCATGATGAACTTCTCCTCCTTCAATTCCACCAAAGATTAAGACCTTAGGGTGGTTGAAGTGGGAGATCGAGATTTAGAGCTCTTGCATAGGGTCTGGTCAAATTCAAATGAATCAAGAGTTCTAGACGTTGGGGAAGAAGGGGTACTTATACCCCTTCCAAAAACCAGCCGTTGCACACTTTGGGGGCCGGATTATCCGGCCCAAGTGAGGGCCGGATTATCCGGTCTGGGGAAACTCCGCCCCAGACTCGGAATATCCGGCAGAAAATCTGCCCCCTCTCTGAGCGCCGTGCCGAGCTTGCCCTTGATCAACTTCTGGGGGCCAGATTATCCGGCCCTATGCGAAGGCCGGATTATCCGGCCTGGGGAAGAAAAACCGCCCCAGTTCGGATTTTCCGATAGAAAATCCGACCGGATACCGAGCGACGCGCCTTGGCTCCTTTTGCTCGAAAACTGGGGGGCAGATTATCCGGCCCTTGCGAAACCCGGATTATCCGGCCTGGGGAGGAAAAACCGCCCCAGTTCGGATTTTCCGGGAGAAAATCCGACTGGACACAGAGCGGCGCGCCTTGGCTTCCTTGAGAGATGAGGTAGGCCGTATTATCCGTCCCTTGGATGGGTGGATTATCCGCCCCCCTCAAAACTTCCTGCACACTTAGCACACATGAAAAGACTCCATAGTATTGTTATCTAACACGCAAAACATAGGAAAACATGAAATGTTCTTTCAATCTCCCCCTTTTTGGTGTTAGATGACAATACCAGGATTTGCAGGAGAAAGACACAAGACAAACAGAGATAACTATGGAAGGGACTGCCCCTCAATGTGTGCATAATAGAGTTTTGCATTGGAATAAAAATGCACACAAATAGGTGAATCTATTCCATAGACAAAAGGGCAAAAACACATACCACTGAAGTAGAGAATAGGCATCCTTGACATAAATCACTTATTATTGGATAACCATTATGAGCGCACGCCTTCCGTGATAAACCACCAGCAATAGGATATGAATAGATATAACCATGAGCATAATCCCTTTCTGTTCTGCACACCAAAACCGGGTATCCCCCAGCTCATCATCACGAGGCAGCTCAGCAAACAAGTCACGGTGATGAATGGCAGAGAAGGAGACTGCATCCAGAGCCCTGTAGTTGATCTTGGGCTCCTTGCCCTTCCTCTTGGACACACTCGTCATAGTCCTCGTCCTCGTCCTTGTCCTCATGCTCTTCCTCATCCTCATCTTCAAGCTCCTCAGTGTCACCTTCCTCATCATCAGCATCAGCAGCAGACGCAGAGGGGAACAAGTGACGCTCCAGCTCACCATAGTTCAGCCCGGAGGAAGATTTCCACTGAGCATATGGAGTGGGAGGTGTAGGAGCCGGAGGAGCACCCAAAGCACCAGACACGTGGTGGAGAATGAGCTGCTGGGAGTGAGCCAACTCATGGCGCTTCCTGTAGGCCTCATACTGACCCTTGCGTGTGTCCACGTCCATGCAGAGGATGTGACGCTGGAACCAGTTCAGCTGCTTGATCTCGTGGGCCACGGGAGGCACTGGGGGCCGACGAGCATCCCTCATGAGGCCCTCAGGAGTAGAGGAGGGGTGATCAGTCTTCCGAACCTTGTTGTAAATCTTCTTGGCCTTGTGCACCGAGTCAATGTGGAACTCCTCGGCAGGAAGCAGGTGGCAGATGAGCAACATAATGTAGGGCGCATAGGGAATGGACAGACGATTGAACATAGCATCACACAACTCATGGTAAATGAAGTCCATGACATCCAGCCTGTACTGCACTGACTCGTCCTCGCAGGAGGCAACCTCATGAGAAAATTGAAGTAGCTAAACAAGGTGACCACGGATGCTGTCATTGTTGCCCCCACTCGGTGTAATAGAGTCACGGAAGAGACCCACCAATGCAGCATAGATGGGAGCAAGACCAGCCACAGTACCGACAATTCCATTGTCCACAGTGCACGGAGAGAGAGAGCAGCATCCTTGTTGGGCTTCAACTGAGTGATGATGCGGTGGCCACTGGCTCTATCCCTGCTGTGGAAAGAGTACCCCAAAACCTCAGCAAACACGTGAAAATCAGCAGTCATGGGCCTTTCATGAGTCATCCACTTCATAGTGCGACGCTCATCACCACAAATCACCAGATTGGAGAAGAATTGCTTCACCACCTCAGAGTCAAAGGAGCACTGGAGGGACATGAGATGGTGTAGCCCCATCCTCTCAGGCACATACATCACATCCACAAGATGCGCCTTCTCCAAAGCATCAACAAGTACCAGAGGGTGCATAGGCCTAATGTTCAGCCTGGCATAGATGTCTTCATAAATCCCTTTCTGTTCGGCACACCAAAACCGGGTATCCCCCAGCTCATCATCACGAGGCAGCTCAGCAAACAAGTCACAGTGACGAATGGCAGAGAAGGAGACCGCATCCAGAGCCCTGTAGTTGATCTTGGGCTCCTTGCCCTTCCTCTTGGACACACCCTTCCTAGTCCTCTTGGATTGTTTAGCCATGCGCCTCTCTTCGTTCTTCCTTCTCCGCAATTCAACTTCGTCCACTAGGTTACCTTGACCGTCGTCCCGAAAGTACTTGGCGCGAGGACGGCGCTTGTAGGTCTTGGGAACACCGGAACCACCTGTGAGGAGAATAAGGCCGATAGCAAGGGGATAAGCATACATACAAGTCCAGGAGAGAGCATGGAACAAGTAGGCAAAAAGTTCATAGGTCAAAACTACTCAATACATACACCATAGTGAAACTGAAGCAGACTTGAATCTGTCAGGCCAGATTATCCGTCCTGGCTAGGGGCGGATAATCTGGCCCTGGCAGAAATTTTCGATTTCACCAAGACTGCATGCAAAAAAGTAGATCGGGCGTAGAAACTGTAAGACTATGATTTCTATGCGAAAACACATCCTTCTAGACAACGTTCCATCCAACAAGATACACATCTAGCCAAAGATGGGGAGACAGGGAGTTACCCTCACTCATTGGAGGAAGAATGCGGAGGAGAAGGTACCCGGAGGCGTGGAGAAGAAGATCCGGGGAGGCTCGGAAAATCCGGTGGCCGGAGAGGCTCCGGGGAGGGTGAGGGGCGGCAGGCGGCATCTGGGGAGAAGGAGAGGGCTGGGACTATGATGAGTGATCCCATGGGGCGCTAGCATCGCTCTTCTCCCTTTTTGGTGTCTCGGTGCCAAAGGGGGAGAAGTAGTTCTATTAGGTTGTCCGTGGATTTGCATGGGTCGGGCATAAGCACTTGCACTTTTTATTCGTTATTTCTTGCTTATGCCCATTTAGCGTTGAACTTTTATATTCGTGGTTTGTGATTTGTGGTTGAGACTTTATGTGGTTGTCTGGATGATACCTATGGACTTCATATCATGAGCTGTGTGATGATATGTTCAACCGTCTGTCCATTCCCTATGCGCCCTAACATTTCATGTTTTCCTATGTTTTGCGTGTTACATAACAATACTATGGAGACTTTTCATGTGTGCTAAGTGTGCAGGAAGTTTTGAGGGGGGGCGGATAATCCGCCCCTCCAAGGGCCGGATAATCCGGCCTACCTCATCTCTCAAGGAAGCCAAGGCGCGTCGCTCTGTGTCCAATCAGATTTTCTCCCGGAAAATCTGAACTTGGGCGGTTTTTCCTCCCTAGGCCGGATAATCCGGGTTTCGCAAGGGCCGGATAATCCGGCCCCCAGTTTTCGAGCAAAAGGAGCCAAGGTGCGTCGCTCGGTATCCGGTCGGATTTTCTACCCGAAAATCTGAACTGGGGCGGTTTTTCTTCCCCAGGCCAGATAATCCGGCCTTCGCATAGGGCCGGATAATCTGGCCCCCAGAAGTTGATCAAGGGAAAGCTCGGCGCGACGCTCAGAGTGGGGGCGGATTTTCTGCCGGATATTCCGAGTCTAGGGTGGAGATTCCCCAGACCGGATAATCTGGCCCTCACTTGGGCCGGATAATCTGGCCCCCAAAGTGTCCAACGGCTGGTTTTTGGAAGGGGGTATAAGTACCCCTTCTTCCCCAACGTCCAGAACTCTTGATTCATTTGAATTTGACCAGACCCTGTGCAAGAGCTCTAGATCTTGATCTCCCACTTCAACCACCCTAAGGTCTTGATCTTTGGTGGAATTGAAGGAGGAGAAGTTCATCATCAACATCAAGAATCAAGCGCTTCAACTCCTCTCCATTCACTTGGAGAAATCCCTGATCTAGTATTCTCGTTAATACCTAGACCGTGTTATTGTATTTGACAACTTTGTTCTTGTGGCAGCTTGTTGTCATTTCGGGAGCCTCCAAGTTGTTGTGGAGTTGTTGCCCCGCTACTTGTGTAAAGGCGCTGGTGCCCGCCTCGAAGGGTACCTATAGTGGAAGGTGGATCAGGCCTGTTGTGGCGAGATCCATCAGAGAACAGGGTGAGGCCTTTTGTGGCGTGGTGGTCTTAGTACCGCCCACCCCTCCAACGCAGACGTACTTCCCTTAACAAGGAAGGAACTGCGGTCAAACAAATCCTGTGTCTCCGCGTGCTTCACTTCGGTCCACTCGTTCCTCTTCCACTCGCTCCTTACTCGCTAGTAGATAGGTTTGCATATAGGGAAATTCCACACATTAGTTTATCTAGAGAATTTACCTTTGTGCTAAGCCTAAAATTGAAAAAGAATTAAAAATTGGTGTAGCACCTATTCACCCACCCCTCTAGGTGCCCATACAATCCATTTCAATTGGTAT
Organism: Avena sativa; assembly: GCA_916181665.1. NCBI lineage: Eukaryota > Viridiplantae > Streptophyta > Magnoliopsida > Poales > Poaceae > Avena > Avena sativa. The sequence goes on along the minus strand of OV702292.1, from coordinate 530,720,397 downwards.
CAGAGCCTCGGCTCTTAATTCAGGTTTAACCGCCTAAGAGTAGTATGGGTACCAGGGATGATGGAAATGAGGCTGTGGATAAGGTCACAATGGATGATCTCAAGTCGTTGGAAACAACCTTGTTGAAATCCTTTGAGGCCAAGATGGAGGAGATGAATCAAATGATTGCTCGCCTTACATCATCCATAGCCCCATCTCCATCCTCCTCTGAGGCTCCCTCACCATCATCTAAGGAAAAGGGTAGCACCGGATCTAAGGATGATGATGTGGAAGGTGAAAAACTAAATGGTTCCACCTCCAAAAAGGGAAGTGGTAAGGAGGAATATAGTGAGGTTCGCCACGTATATTCCCCCGACCCACCTATCCCTCATCCTCATATAAACAATAGGGGTGATCCACCCAAGCTCACTGCATCTTCTTTTAACCAATGGCAATTTCTAATGAAATCTCATGTTTGCAGCTCCTCTATTGAATTGTGGAGGATCATTGAAGAAGGTCTTCATGTTGGAGATCAAACCAATCTAACAAGAAGGGAAGTTGTGGATAGCTAGTTGAATGCCACTGCTCTCCACATGATACAGCTGGGTGTGGGTCCCAAGGACATGCCACACATTGAACATCTCAACACGGCTAAAGAGGCGTGGGATGCTCTTACTGACCTTTTTGTTGGAAATGAAAGCATGAGAAGAAACCGGTATGATGCCCTTAGTAACGAAGCTGAGGGATTCTACATGTTGGATGGTGAAAACCACGAGGACATGTATAGAAGACTCAAGGGCATCGCAACAACATTTCGGAAGCATGGGGCCACTCACATTGATGATGCATGGATAAAAAGAAAGTATGTGAGTGCCTTAATGCCTTTCGAACCGACGGATTTGAAGAGCTTGCAAGGTAGACACAACTATCATCAAATGACATCCAATGAAGTCATGCAAGAAATGGCGTCATTCAAAGTGGCGGCAAAGAATGTTGAAGATGCCCGTGCTCGGGCCATTGGAATGCAAAAGGGTGTCAATATGGCTCTCAAAGCCAATGTTGTTGAGCAAGAGGATGATGAAGGAACATTTGAGAGGGGATTCATGGACTGCCCCGATGAGGTCAAACGTGCTCATGGTGAGTACATGGCATTCTATGCAAGGAACTTTTGGAAGGACCCTGTCAAAGCCAAGTCTGAACTTGAGCGCAAGAACGGGTCAAATGGAAGAAGAGAAAGTGGCCCAAGATTGAGAACTTGCTTCAACTGTGGAGATAGACTGCACTTTGTAGCCGAGTGTCCTTATGAAAATAGAGAAGACAATGGTGGCAGGCTCATTCTCAAAGAGAAATCCAAAGTTCCTAAGAAGAAGCCATTTGCTAAGAAGAATGGCCCTTTCAAGAAGCAACACAAGATGGTCCTTGTAGCTCAAGAGGAATACTCCTCTACAAGTGAAGATTAAGAGGATGATGATAGTTCCCGTGAAGTGGCTGCTATAGCCACCACATCGACTCCCTCCTCTCTCTTCAACTCGCCGAATGAGAACGCCATCAACAACAACGCCACTTGCCTAATGGCAAGAGGATCCGAGGTATCGACTTCTAACTCCTCATTTTCTAAGACTAACATAATTTTGGATATGGATGATCATGAAAGTCTTGAAATGAAAGAAGAAGTTATTGCCTTGGATACTTTTTTCACTAACCTACAAGGTGAGCACAAACTCCATTTTGATACTCTTATGAGTCAACTTGCTCGAGCCGAAGATCTCCTTGAAGAAAAGGGCAGAATTGAAAGAGAAGATGCCTTGGAGATAGCCTCTTTGAAGAATGCCTTGGAAGAGGAAACTCGAGTTTCTTTGGAAGAAAGACTCGAATCCCTAGAGGAGTCACAATAAGAAGCTGTAGCTCAGCTCATTAAAGAACGTGACCATGCCCTTGCCAAGGTAAAGAAACTAAAGAAAGAAAAGATTGATTTTGGGGCTGTTCATGCTAGACTTTTGGAGAAGTTTGATGATCTTGAAAGTGCTCACAAGGCATTGAAGAGTGATCATTCTACTCTAAATGAGTCTCATGACCAGCTCCAAACTCAATTGAAACGGTATAATATACCAAGTACCTCATCTCCATCCTTTGGAAAAGAAGATCTTGCAAGGAGTTCTCAACACAAAGGTAAAGGGGTTATTGATGAGATACTGAGCAGGCAAAGGACAAACAACAGTAAAGAAGGTCGTGGTTACATACCCAAGATAAAGAGCAAGAAAAACAACAAGAAGAAGAAGAACAAGACTGCTCAATCGAAGACTAGCAACATTACCAATGACAAGACTAATTATGATGGTTTTGCAGGGATCAACAATCCTAACTTCGAACTATATTGTGATGCTTATGGCGATGTTTATGCTAGTTATGTAGGGCCTTATGATTGTTACATTCCTTGGTCTATTTGGGTTCCCAAGACCCTTGTTACTAACATGAGAGGACCCATTGAAAAATGGGTACCTAAAACCAAGAAGTAATTTTCTTGCAGGGCTATGCTTCCGGTGGTTCTAAATGGGTACTCGATAGCGGTTGTATGAGTCATATGACCGGAAGCAAGGAGATCATCACGGAGATGTGGCCAAACCTTGAACACATTACCGTCTCCTATGGTGACAAGTCAAAATCTGAGGTATTGGGTCTCGGCAAAGTTGTGGTGGCTCATGATATCTCCCTCGTGGACGTCATGCTTGTTGAGACCCTCGGGTATAACTTACTTTCAGTTCGTGCCCTTGGTAAGATGGGCTTTGCAGTTTACATTGATGCTGATTTGGTGGTACTCTTGTGGAGCAAGTCTCTAAAAGTCGCTTTCGTGGGATGTGTCAAAAACGACCTGTACGTGGTAGACTTTTCGGGGAAAACCACTACAGGTCCGATGTGTCTTTTCGGAAAGGCTGACGCGGGTTGGCTATGGCATCGCCGACTAGCCCACGTTAATATGAGAACTTTGCAAAGTCTCCACAAGGGTGGCCACATTCTTGGACTAAAAGAAAATGTCTCTTTTGCCAAAGATCGTGTCTGCACGGCGTGTGTTGAAGGGAAAATGCATGATTCTCCTCATCGAAGGAAAACTATTATCTCTTCAAAAAGGATCTTGGAGCTTCTTCATGTGGATCTTTTCGGACCTCCATCTCATGCAAGCCTCGGTGGGAAGAAGTATTGTCTAGTGATTGTTGATGATTACTCAAGATACACTTGGGTTTATTTCTTCAAGTTGAAGAGTGAAACTCAACAAACTGTCATTGACTTCGCCAACGAGGTTCAACGTCAACACAACGTCCCCATTCTGGCTATAAGGAGTGATAACGGCTCGGAGTTCAAGAACTACACCTTAAATGAGTTCCTAAGTGAAGAGGGGATAAGACATCAATATTCCGCTGTGTACACCCCTCAACAAAATGGTGTAGCCGAGAGGAAGAATCGAACTCTAATGGACATGGCAAGATCAATGTTGGCCGAATTCAAATCTCCATATAACTTCTGGGCTGAAGCAATCTCTACTGCTTGTCATTCATCCAATCGTTTATACCTCCACAAGATTTTGGTCAAGACTCCGTATGAAATACTTACTGGTAACAAGACAAACATCTCATACTTTCGGGTATTCGGGTGTAAGTGTTTCTTTCTTATTAAAGGAGTTCGTTTATCTAAGTTTGAATCTAAGGCTCTAGAAGGTATTTTTGTTGGTTATGGTGCCGAATCCCACACTTATAGAGTCTACAATAAGCTCTCCGGAACTGTTGTAGAATCTTGCAGTGTGGTGTTTGAGGAAAATGACGGTTCCCGTGCGGAGCAAGTTGGTGTTTGTGATGCAGATGTTGAAATACCCCAAGATGCCATAAGAAGAATGGGCATGGGATTCTTCCGCCCCATTGAGGAACCCCTTGTGGCGGACCGGGAAGGACAATGCTCTACTCATATAGAGCCCTCGTCTACACATACGCAACATGCTCCAACCACGGGGGCAACTTCTACACCATCTCCATCAACTGCTGAAGGTCAAGTTGCTCCAGAAAGCTCCATGCCGGATTTTCTGGTGGATACCGGATTATCCGGCCACCCCGCTCCAGCTGTCCATGCAGCTCCTGGTGGTGAAGATATCAACACAAGCTCCAGGCCGGATTTTCCGGCTGACCCCGGATTATCCGGCTCCTCGCCAGTTCAAGCGAGTCCCAGGCTTCCTGATGATGCTGCTGCAAGTCCTCCCAGGCCGGATTATCCGGCCTCTTCATCGGCCGGATTATCCGGTCCTAACTCTCCAGTTCTGCAGCCTCTTGTTATGGCTACGGACTCACCTCAAGGGCATGCATCTCCACCACCTACTACTGATGTTCCAGCTACTGATCAAGGCGGAGAAAATGTCTCCAATGAAGACTCAAGTGATGAATCTCCTCCACCAAGAGACAACAGACTTATTGAACTTCGTCGCAAGGCTCGGTCTGATCGTAACCTTGAGTTGAGGGGTCACACTCTCGACAAGGTTGTTGGTGATCTTCGATGAAGGGTGTCTACTAGAAGAGAATTGGCCAGTTTTGGTGAGCATCAAGCTCATATCTCCATGGTGGAACCTAAGAAGGTCTTTGAAGCTCTTGAAGACCCAGACTGGGTTATTGCCATGCATGAAGAATTGAACAATTTCGAGCGCAACAAAGTCTGGAAACTAGTGGAGAAACCCAAAGAGTGCCGCAATGTTATCGGCACCAAGTGGATTTTCAAGAACAAGCAAGATGAGAATGGCATTGTTGTGAGGAACAAGGCAAGACTTGTGGCACAAGGTTACTCCCAAGTTGAGGGCATCGACTTTGGCGAGACCTATGCTCCTGTGGCTCGTCTTGAGTCCATCCGTATCTTACTTGCTTATGCTGCTCATAACAATTTTAAGTTGCAGCAAATGGACGTCAAGAGTGCCTTCCTTAATAGTCCTCTACATGAGTTGGTATACGTAAAGCAACCCCCGGGGTTTGAGGATTCTAACTTCCCGAACCATGTCTACAAACTCGATAAGGCACTCTATGGCCTTAAACAAGCCCCACGTGCGTGGTATGAGCACCTTAAAGAGCTTTTGTTAGATCGTGGCTTCGAAGTTGGGCAAATCGACCCCACTCTTTTTACTAAGAAGGTTAAGGGGGCTTCGTATGCCAACTATATGTAAACGATATCATTTTTGGTTCTACTAACAAAGCTTTTAACGATGAATTTTCAAAGCTTATGACTGACAGGTTTGAGATGTCTATGATGGGGGAATTACGGTTCTTTCTTGGATTCGAGATCAAGCAACTAAGAGAAGGAACCTTTATTAATCAAGCAAAGTACATCCAAGACATTCTCAAGAGATTCAAGATGACGGATCTAAATGGTGTCGCTACTCCGATGCAAACAAAGTGTCATCTCGAACTCAACCCTCATGGTAAAGATGTGGACCAAAAGGTATACCGGTCCATGATCGGCTCTCTTCTTTACCTCTGCGCATCTAGACCCGATATTGTGTTGAGTGTGGGAGTGTGTGGAAGGTATCAAGCAGCTCCTAAAGAAAGCCACTTAGTGGCGGTCAAGAGGATCTTTCGATATTTAGTTCATTCCCCCAACTTTGGTCTCTGGTATCCCAAGGGCTCTAATTTCTCTTTATGTGGTTATACTGACTCAGATTGGGCTGGTGATAAGGATGATCAGAAGTCAACTTCTGGAGCTTGTCAATTCTTGGGAAGATCTCTTGTATGTTGGTCCTCCAAAAAGCATAATTGTATATCTCTCTCCACCGCCGAAGCTGAATATGTTGCTGCTGCCAGCACTTGTACTCAATTATTGTGGATGAGGCAAACTTTAAAGGAATACGGTGTCAATTGTGACAAAGTGCCTCTTTTATGTGATAATGAAAGTGTTATCAAAATTGCGTACAATCCAGTTCAGCACACAAGGACGAAGCATATTGAGATTCGAAATCATTTTATTCGTGACCATGTTGCTCGAGGTGATATTGATCTATCTTTTGTGAGCACGAAGAACCAACTGGCGGATATTTTTACAAAGCCACTTGATGAAGCAAGATTCTGCTATTTGAGGAATGAGCTAAATATCATTGATTCCGGGAGCTTGTCTTGATTACCCATGCACCCACTCGTACATCTCAATCCTTGTTTGGTCTAGGTGTGGGCATGGATATAGGGGGAGTGTGGTCCTAACTTATTGGGCTAACCCTCTCCCCATAATGCCAATGGCAAGTTATATCATTTCTCTTAATATCATGTTGTGATATGTGAGCTTATTAATGAGTATTGGTCGTGAACCCAAGATATATCTTCGCGGTGTCACACCATACACTCCAACAAGGTGGCTTCGGCCACCGCCCTCTCCTTTGTGGAGAATTGGATCTTTTTGGATGTTATTTGCTCTCTCTTGTTCTTATGGGAATCACACTCAATCTTGGCTTTTATTTGATTTGTTTTTTTTGCAATTTTGAGTGTCTAGTACCATCCCAGTTTGGCTCTCTTAATCCTAAGCCTTCCCTATCTCTAAGCCATCTATTCTTGCACACAAGTCCCTTGTACACCTTGTGGGGGTGTTGATTGGGGACGCGCGGGCCTCGTTCTGTGTATAACAATATCCCAGATTTTAGGCTGGATAATCTGGCCGAAGTATTGGCCGGATAATCTGGCCCTGGCGGATTCGATCTTAAAGGGCAGGGCTCAGGGAGAAGGGCTCATAACAAGCAGCACTTCTCCCCCAGCCCTCTCCTTCTCCCTTTTTGGTGTCTCGATGCCAAAGGGGGAGAAGTAGTTCTATTAGGTTGTCTGTGGATTTGCATGGGTCGGGCATAATCACTTACACTTTTTATTCGTTATTTCTTGCTTATGCCCATTTAGCGTTGAACTTTTATATTCGTGGTTTGTGATTTGTGGTTGAGACTTTATGTGGTTGTCTGGATGATACCTATGGACTTCATATCATGGATTATACTCATGGTTATATCTATTCATATCCTATTGCTGGTAGTTTATCATGGAAGGCGCGCGCTCATAATGGTTATCCAATAATAATTGTGATTTATGTCAAGGATGCCTATTCTCTACTTCGGTGGTATGTGTTTTTGCCCTTTTGTCTATGGAATATATTCACCTATTTGTGTGCATTTGTATTCCAATGCAAAACTCTATTATGCACACATTGAGGGGGAGTCCCTTCCATAGTTATCTCTGTTTGTCTTGTGTCTTTCTCCTGCAAATCCTGGTATTGTCATCTAACACCAAAAAGGGGGAGATTGAAAGAACATTTCATGTTTTCCTATGTTTTGCGTGTTAGATAACAATACTATGGAGACTTTTCATGTGTGCTAAGTGTGCAGGAAGTTTTGAGGGGGGGCGGATAATCCGCCCCTTTCTCAAGGAAGCCAAGGTGCGTCGCTCTGTGTCCAGTCGGATTTTCTGCTAGAAAATCCGAACTGGGGTGGTTTTTCCTTCCCAGGCCGGATAATCCGGGTTTCGCAAGGTCCGGATAATCCGGCCCCCAGTTTTTGAGCAAAAGGAGCCAAGGCGCGTCGCTCGGTATCCGGTCAGATTTTCTACCAGAAAATCCGAACTGGGGCGGTTTTTCTTCCCCAGGCCGGATAATCCGGCCTTCGCATAGGGCCGGATAATCCGGCCCCCAGAAGTTGATCAAGGGCAAGCTCGGCGCGACGCTCAGAGAGGGGGCGGATTTTCTGCCGGATATTCCGAGTCTGGGGCGGAGTTTCCCCAGACCGGATAATCCGGCCCTCACTTGGACCGGATAATCCGCCCCCCAAAATGTGCAACGGCTGGTTTTTGGAAGGGGGTATAAGTACCCCTTCTTCCCCAACGTCCAGAACTCTTGATTCATTTGAATTCGACCAGACCCTGTGCAAGAGCTCTAAATCTTGATCTCCCACTTCAACCACCCTAAGGTCTTGATCTTTGGTGGAATTGAAGGAGGAGAAGTTCATCATCAACAGCAAGAATCAAGCGCTTCAACTCCTCTCCATTCACTTGGAGAAATCCCTGATCTAGCATTCTCGTTAATACCTAGATCGTGTTATTGTATTTGACAACTTTGTTCTTGTGGCAGCTTGTTGTCATTTCGGGAGCCTCCAAGTCGTTGTGGAGTTGTTGCCCCGCTAGTTGTGTAAAGGCGCCGGTGCCCGCCTCGAAGGGTACCTATAGTGGAAGGTGGATCAGGCCTATTGTGGCAAGATCCATCGGAGAACAGGGTGAGGCCTTTTGTGGTGTGGTGGTCTTAGTACCGCCCACCCCTCCAACACAGACATACTTCCCTTAACAAGGAAGGAACTGCGGTCAAACAAATCCTGTGTCTCCGCGTGCTTCACTTCGGTTCACTCGTTCCTCTTCCACTCGCTCCTTACTCGCTAGTAGATAGGTTTGCATATAGGGAAATTCCACACATTAGTTTATCTAGAGAATTTACCTTTGTGCTAAGCCTAAAATTGAAAAAGAATTAAAAATTGGTGTAGCACCTATTCACCCCCCCCTCTAGGTGCCCATACGATCCATTTCAATCCCTTAACAAGGAAGGAACTGCGGTCAAACAAATCCTGTGTCTCCGCGTGCTTCACTTCAGTTCACTCGTTCCTCTTCCACTCGCTCCTTACTCGCTAGTAGATAGGTTTACATATAGGGAAATTCCACACATTAGTTTATCTAGAAAATTTACCTTTGTGCTAAGCCTAAAATTGAAAAAGAATTGAAAATTGGTGTAGCACCTATTCACCCCCCCTCTAGGTGCCCATACGATCCATTTCAGAAACCAACACATGGTCCAAGCGATGCCAATGGACAAACCTACAAGTGAGACTCAATTTGCACATTAGTCCATAGGGATTGTCATTAATTACCAAAACCACACATGGGGGCATACATGCCCTTTCACCCATTACTTAAAGTCGAGTCCCCAGTCGGAACTACTGGTCAGAAAGCAGAAGTTCCGATCACACAGGAGTTCCAGGACCGGTATTACCGTTGTTGGGATGGAACTCCCGGTGCCACCAAAAAAGGATTTCCTAGGTTGGAAAGAAGGCAAGGAATGAACTTGTGCATAGGTAGAGGTGTTTTGAGGGAAGGGGAAAGGCTTAGGATGGAAAGAAGGTACTGAGAAGAACCAAGAGAACACCAAAAACAAAAGAAACACCAAAATGAACCAAAGAAGAAAACCAAAATAAAACAACACAAAAAGGTTGGTGACCGAGACCACCATATATGAGTAAACTTGACTTGAAACCGTGAAGATTTATCTTGGGTTCATTACCAAAACTCATCCTTGGAACTCATTTTGTCTCCTTAAGATACCATAGAGAATGACGTTAATGTGCGCATAATAGGGGTAGTGTTGGTTCATATGAGGAACTACACACTCCCCCTAAGTCCATGCCTACATCCAAACAAAGATATTCTTTGAGACACGGGTAGGTATGCAAGCTACTCAAGCCACATTGCTCAAATTTAGGATATTTATATCATGCCTTAACTCTCAGAACCTTTCTTTATCAAGAGGCTTCATGAAGAGATCCGCTAGATTTGACTTGGTAGGTACATACTCTAATGAGATATCCCATCGAGCAACATGATCCCGGATGAAATGATGACGAATCTCAATATGCTTGGTATTGTTGTGTTGCACCGGGTTGTGAGAAATAGCAATAGCACTCTCATTGTCACAAAGAAGGGGCACATTTTCAAAAGATAGACCGAGATCCTTCAAAGTTTGCTTCATCCATGGCAATTGAGCACAACAACTAGCGGCGGAAATATTTTCGGCTTCAGCGGTAGACATAGACACGCAATTTTGCTTCTTCGACGACCAACATACCAAAGATCTTCCAAGGAATTGGCAAGCACCGGAGGTCGACTTCCTCTCCACTTTGCCTCCCACACAATCCGAATCCATGTATCCAATGAGGTCAAAGCTAGCTCCCTTGGGGTACCACAACCCAAAGTTTGGGGTATGAACCAAATATTTCATATTCTCTTGACCACCACCATGTGGAATTCTTTTGGTGCGGCTTGGAATCTTGCACACATACCCACGCTCAACATAATATCTGGTCGGGATGCACAAAGATAAAGCAAAGAACCAATCATAGAGCGATATAGCTTTTGATCCACATCCTTACTATTGGAGTCGAGATCAAGATTAACCTTTGTGGGCATGGGAGTCATGGCACCTTTCACTTGATCAAACTTGAACTTCTTGAGCATATCTTGAATATATTTGACTTGGTTGATGAAGGTCCCATTCCTCAATTGTTTGACTTTAAAGCCAAGAAAGAATTCCATCTCTCCCATCATAGACATCTTGAAGTAGTTCATGAGCTTGGCAAAATCCTCATTAAAAGTTTTATTAATAGATTCAAAAATAATGTCATCAACATAGATTTGGCAAACAAATAAGTGTCCTCCAACTCACTTAGTAAAAAAGTATGATCGATTAGCCCAACTTTAAAACCACGGTCTAACAAGAGCTCTCAAAAGCAATCATAGCACGTAGGGCTTGTTTAAGGCCGTGGAGTGCCTTGTCAAGTTCGTAGACATGATCCAGGAAGAGAGGATACTTAAAACCCAAAGGTTGCTTGACGTAAACCAATTCTTTAAATTTTAAAATAAAAGAAATTTTAAATATCACGGCAGAAAATTCAAATGCCCAATTTAAAATAATTAAGAAATAAAAAGAAGGAAACATAAAAAACAAGAATAAATGAAAAATAAAGAGGAAAAGAAAAAGAAAAAGGAAAAGGAAAAGAAAAAGGTTAGATAAAAATCGTAAAAGGTAAAGTCTAACCAAAAGAAACTTCACATGTGTTTTTTTTGGCGGAACTTCACGCTCGTCGTTTATGTTTACAATCGCCTTGGAAGGGAAAGAACTGAAAGATAGAAAATTCAAATACCAGGTTTAAAATATGTTAATGAATAGACAGAAGGATCCTTAAAAAAGGAATAAAAAGAAGGAAATGTAAAAAAACAATAATAAAAGAAAAATAAAGAGGAAAAAATAAAAAAGTAACGTAAAAGGTAAGTCTAACTAAAAGAAACTTCAAATTTTTTGCCGAACTTCACGCTTCGTGTGTATGTTTGTTGTTGTCTTGGAAGGGAAAGCATTGAAAAGTAGAAAATTCAAATGCCCGGTTTGAAATATATTATAAGAAATAAAAAGAAGCACCCGCAGAAAAGGAATGAGAAGAAGGGAACACAAAAAACAAGAATAAAAGAAAAATAAAGAGGAAAAAATAAAAAATAAAAAAGATACGTAAAAGGTAAAGTCTAACCAAAAGAAACTTCACATGTGTTTTTTTGGCAGAACTTCACGGTCACGAGTCGCGTGTATGTTTGCCGTCGCCTTGGAAGGAAAAGCATCCAAGGGCAGAAAATTCAAATGCTCGGTTTGAAATATGTTAAGGAATAAAAAGAGGACTTTGCTACCTGGCAATCGTTTTAAAATTGGTAAAACCTGGCAAACAGTTCGGATACCTGTGTGATTAGCAAAACCCAGTGATCCTCTAACCCACATGCATGCATGTATGGAGAGAAAATTCTCGCCACCAACCCCGTGCATGGTAAAAGACAGTCCCTCCCATGTATTTTAAAAAAAAACTCTAACATCATCAGCATTTAATGCAAAATCAGAAAATTTAAAAAGTATTATAGCACAAACCGTTTATCCGATAAAAATCCTTTCATCATTGGCCTACTCGCGACAAGATCTTCGAAACTAGATCACATGTTAATATGTTTCGAGTACTTTTATTTTAGACCAAAACGTTAGCCACAGAAAATATATAAGTTATCCAGGCTATACTATGTAAGTTATCCACCCTATAAAATATGTGTATGGAGTCTCTTTTCTATGATTGTAGGAAAAGTACCCAGCGACCGTTCTGAAAAAATTACATAACTCGGCGGGCTTTCCGACAGCCTACACGAGTGATGTTCCGCGTACATGCTCTTGACTAATAACATGATTTTTTTCTCAAAAACTTACCCACCATTAACACGAAACTTATCTGGACTTTAGCATGTAAGTTATCCACCTGATAACATGTAAGTTATCCACCACTACAAAAATTACTCATAGATAGAATATAAAAGTTATTCTAGCGATTCGCTTTGTCGCCCGTCGCCGCTCTCGCGCCGTACATGCTACTCAATCTCGAAAGGCTATTGCATTAAACATCAAGCATAATTTGTTTAAAGGAACTAAATCTAAGTTTTTTGCATACGATATAATAAACGGATTTGCTAGTTCTCAGGCGCCTCTTAGTTCTCAGTCGCCTCTTTCACCGTTCGATATACCTCGTGATTCGTGCAAAGTGTAAGTTACACATGAGTTACAACTAGGGTGTAATTGAGAATTTAATGAGTTACAACTAGGTTGCAACTGAGAATTAATACAAATCTTATGAGTTGCAACTAGGTTGCAACTGAGAATTAGCACAAATATTAGGATGACATCAGTGACTTAGACATAAGAAGTTCTCTGGCGTCTGAGATCTAGGCACTCCCTTAAATGGGCTCTTATACCCCACCCACCCATCACCTTAAGTCACAGTAAACAAATGTAACGAGCAACCAGTAGTCTAGCGAATCGGTATTATCGCCTGTCGCGCATCGACGATGAGAAAGTCTCAGTACCCTAACACTTAGGGTACCGAGCCTTCACGCATCGACAGTGAGAAAGTCTCAGTACCCTAACATTAGGCTACCGCGTCTCAATTAAACTAGTTTATAGCTCATATTTAATTAACTAAACTAAAATTTATGGGGAAACCGAGATTTTATGAGATGAAAAAAATACAAAAGTTACTCACATGAAAAATACGAGAACATCTCCACCCGAGCAATTTATATGGTGGGTAACTTATAGGCATCGGGATGGATAACTTAACTATTATGATATGGATAAGTCACGTGTTAGTGGTAGGTAATACGACTTTGTTTGCCCCAGAAGCCACCCACCATTAATACGAGAGTTATCCAGCCTTCAGTATGTAAGTTACGCACCAAATAACATGTAAGTTATCTACCACTAAAAAAATTAGCCATAGATAAAATACAACGTTATTCTGGCGGCTCGGCTTCGTCGTCCATCGCCGCTCTTGCGACGTACGCGTGACTCAATCTCGAAAGGCTACCGCATCAAACATCAAGTATAATTTTGTTAAGAAATTAAACCTAAACTTGTTTTGCATATGATATAATAAACATGGTCTTATGCCCTACCAATCCCCATTCTAAGTCATAGTGAAAAAATACAATGCACAACCAGTAGTCTAGCGGCTCGGGTTCATCGTCTGTCGTTGCTGCCCTTGCGTGTACGGGTGATAAAGCCTCGAAGGATTTTACTCTACCGAGTCTTCATCACTCCTCTATGCTAACGCATCGACGACGATAAAGTATTGGTATTCTAACACCTAGGCTACCACATTCAAATTAACCATGCTCAACATATATACAAGAATGACTATACCCAACACGTTTATATGATGGATAACTTATATATTATGGCATGGATAACTCATGTGTTAGGGGTGTGTAACTGTTTGGTCCAAAAAAAATATCGAAATATATCAACATGGGATCTAATTTGAAAGATCTCGTCGCGATTAGTCCAACGTGAAAACGGATTCTAAATCGGACAAATGATTTGATCTATTATAAGACATTTTAAATTTTTAATTTGATTTTAAGCTAGCTGACAGCGTGCGTTCACACCTCCCGCCAGGTTTAGACAAACAACGACCCATCTAAGAATAGATTTACCCTAAAAAGAAGGACCCGCAACAAAGGAATACAAGGAAGGAAACATAGAAGTATAATGTCTAACCAAAAGAAGCTTCACGTATGTTTTTTCTTTGGCGGAACTTCACGCACGCGTATATGTTTTTTTTTTTCGATAAACGCGTATATGTTTGCTGTCGCCTTGGAGTAAACGGGTCGATTTTATGTTTGCTGAATTGCTGTCATGTTGGTAAGTGCCATCCATCTATCGAACTGATGATCACCTATCTGCGTGTATGTTTGCTTTTTTTTTTTTTTTGAGATAAACGCGTATATGTTTGCTTTTTTTTTTTTGAGATAAACGCGTATATGTTTGCTGTCGCCTTGGAAGAATTGAAACGCAGACAAAATCCCACGTCGCTGAGCATTTTTTTCCCCAAACGGCCAAACCGCTACGAAGGAAAACATAAAATCGAGTTAGATGGGCGCGCGAGTTGTTTCCCTCGTCTGTCTGTTCAATCGCATCCTTTCGATCCTGCAGATCTGGTTCTCATCTCTGCGGCGCAACTTTGGTCTTTGGACGATCATGTGGCGCAAGACCAGGGAAGCAGAGGAGAGAAAGTATTTCATGCGCTGCATCGAATTGATGGAGGAGGATCTCGAGGAGGACGGCACGTTCACCAAGGAGCTTCCGCGGCCAAAGATTGTCAAGCACCATGGTGAAGTTCAGGATCCATCCATCCATCCGTAGTCTGCCATGCTTATTCCTCGTCACAGTCGGGATCCGTTCGACAAATTCTGATGCCGATTTCTCCTTTCTGTCTACTTGTTTCGAAAGATCTCTTGGGAAAGTTATGGGGATGGGAAAGACTGCTACCCAGGGGGGCTTCCGTGAACTGGTCTCAGTATAGCACCTACCTGGAAGAGTATCACCGTCAGAATGCTGATGCAGTTAGCAGCATAGATGCTCTCGCTCAGACTGTAAGTCAACACCTCCTACTGCCCTTCTATATCCTGCTTCTGTTTTATTTTCATCTATCTATTTCGGCTGTCCTGTTTGCTAACTGTCTGAATCTGATGGCTTCACTTCAAGCAGTGTCTCGACAGTGAGGAGCAGCTCGTGTTCGAGTACAAGATCCAGACGAAATCTGAATCCTTGACCGTGAGGAAATTGATCGTCCTAAGTTGCCTCATCCACCAGCGTGTACGTTCATCCATCCGCACCGGATGCAGCTTTTCTCATGTTTCCGGTGCCGCTTTGTTGGTATGTTCCTTGTTAAGTTTATATGGACTGACGAGTTGGATCGCCGGTATATGGATTATTTTGCTTGGACTTTTTTTATTATCATTGTATATACTGATGCAAAACTATGTATGGTTTCAAGTGTATCGCGAAGGAGGCTGACCTGACATGTCAGTTGCTGAGGCTTGGCGCTGATCTCGTTGACGATTACTTGATCGGCCAGGGCAGAGAGATACGCGCGTGTGCCTTGGCCCTCATGAACTGCACTCCCGACAGTTCTGTCGCTAGCGCCGCTGTCATGTTGGTAAGTGGCCATATCCATCTATCGAACTGATGATCACCTATATGAACCTTACATCCCTTCTGTACCAAACTTAATACTATTACCATCCGTACACTTGCTTGGCCTTATGAGCCGCACTTTGCACTAACTGCATACTGATCGATGGATGGCTTCAATTCAAGGGCATGGCAAAGGAGGCTGAGATCCTGTGCGCGTGGATGAGTAAAACTAACGAGCCTGTTGATTTCGATGAAGATGATCCCATACCTGATGAGATTTTGAACTGCCACAGAATCCGGCACCGAACCATGGATATTATGGTCAAAATACTAGAAGAGTCTTCTCCTGCTGCTAATGCTGCTGCTAGTCTCAATGTTGATAAGGAAGGACCTGCTAGTAGAAATGGTCCTGGTGGCGATAGGGATGGGATCACTGCTGATGGAGCAGCAAATACCACAGGGTACGGATGTTTCGATCGTCTTTTTATTCTTTCTTGATAAAGCTATATGTGGTTTTAAGAGAAATGGTGTGTTACTTCTCGATGGTAAGCATTGAGAAATACTATACGATTCACTGTATTATTTATTACCAGGGGTGGCATTTCAGATGTATTGGATTCTCACCATAAGGAAAAGACTGCAGGTGGTGACAAGAGGAAGCTGGAAAAAGGTAACTCAACACTAATATGGTTACTATGGGCTCTTCATACATATTTCCCTTGCAATATGCTTCGTATGTAATATTGTTTTTGGTATTGCTTTATTCCAGAAGATCTTTTGGAGAAACTATGGGGGTGGGAAAGGCTGCTACCACTGTCCAGTTCTGCTAAGTGGGCCGACTACCGCAGCTATCTCGAGGAGTATTGCAAACGCAACGCTTCTCAGTTTGTTGCTGGTACTTGCCAACCAAAATCCCGAAGATTCGCAGTTCGCCAATAGCAGTTACATTGGTGCTGCTCTGGCCAAATCAGTAAGTAACCCTCTTGCTTCTTTTTACTAAAACCACCGATTACCTAACTGAAACTGTCTGCACCGACATAATTCAAACTCACATCAATTCTTCCAAGTAGTGCCTCAAGATGGAGGAGGAACTCCTGTCCGAGTGGAAGACTCGAGTGGAACGTACCTTACCAGTCAGCACTATCATTCAGAGTGCCCTTATCAAGGAGCTAGCACTTTCAAAAACCTGCAGCGCAGGGGGTGAACTCTCTGCTCCTTCTGACGTTGCTTTTGTGGTATGTTCCTGTCTGAATCCTTGTGACTGAATATTTATGGTCTCTTGCCTGATAGAAAACTTTGGTTTCAAGTGTATCGCCAACGAGGCTGAGCTGATGTGTGAGCTTCTGAAGCAAGGCGCTAAGCCTTTCGATGACATGATCAAGCAGAGCAGCGTGATCCGCGTGTGCGCCTTGGGCCTTGCCAACCTCAGAGGACACCGATCTATTGCTCCCGCTGCTGCAATGCTGGTATGGTCCTGCCTGCCTGCATCCGGCCAAATTGCGCTGAATTTTAACATGTACTCCCTCCGTTTCAAAATATAAGATGTTTTAGCTTTTGTGAAACAAACGTATCTATGAAACAGAGGGAGTAACCATTTGCTTTCTGTAATTTATTTATCTTTGGATTCAAGGGTCTGGCAAAAGAGGCCAAGAAGATGTGTGATTGGATCAAGAGAGAGAAGAAGCTTGGCACCTTCAGCTTGTGTGAGCCTCATGATCTTGAGGAGTGCCGCTTGATCCGGATCAAAGCTTTAGATGTCATGACAAGGATACTGGATCATTCTTCCTTTCCTTGTCCCAAGGTTAGTGGAAAATACTACAGTACAAATCTGTGACACTTATTTCTGGAAAGGAGGAAGTAGTATTTTTCTTCATGGTGATATATATATAGGTGCACATAGTTGTACCGTCTTTCTGACCAAGCAAAATACTCACCATAGCAGTGACTAGCTAGTATACATGATGTTATTCTATTTTTTATTTCTGGACATTCGTTATTGTATTTGTGCAAGTGCACATACTAGTCATGTTTAGCACTATGTGCTTGTGTGGTTTGTAAGAAACATTTACCGATTTCTTATTGTCTCCGCACTTGATCAAGTCTAAATATGGCACGGGGTAATGACAAGATCAATATATGGATCTCATGTGTTCCATTTATTTTGTTTTTACCCACTTGCACTGCTGTTTTGTTTCTTTAATTGATTAGTAAGTTTACATTTTAGTGGCAAAATAAAATTACAGTTCCTGGCCATTGCAATGTTATCATGGCCTTTTTTTTGGTTGCCTGGCAACAGGAAGAACTTGTCTAATTGATTCATGCTATTCTTTCCACTGCAGATGCGGGATGATGATGCAACGGCATGCGACTAAGCAAGGATTGGAGCAAAGAGAGGACCCATGGATCGTTTCACAACTTTGGTTCCATGTTAATTGAACCGGGGGTGGATCCTATTTTTTTTTCAAAAAAGTCTGATACATCGGATAGGGATAAAAATGGAGCGGAAAGTTTTCCACTTCTCCGCGAAAAAACAGAAATAGAATGGAATTCGGAAATAGAATTTTGCAAAATGAAAACAGAATTCCTTTGGCGGAAAGGACAATGGAACAACGTTTTCTAACAGAACAGATGACAGAAACGACAAACGAACATCGTTTTCCAGTGAAACAGACTCCAGAAACGGAAATTCCCGTTTTAGAGTTTAATGTGCATGGCCCAATCCAGTAGACCTAATTTGTGATCTTGGAAACCCAAATTGAAAAATCGATCCACCCCAAAACTGACTATAATGTAATCCCTTCGTGAGTTTGAGGAGGCTTGCACGGTTCGACCCTTCCCTATTCCCCGATACAATGAGTAGTCGCGATAGGTTAGGAATCAGGTTTGTCGGTTTTTTGCAAAGCTTGAAATTTTCTTCATGATTCAAGCGGTCTCTTCATTCCGGCGAACATCCGCTTGAGTCCTGCTCCGGTGCTCCACCCCTGGTGAAGTTGAGGGGTTATTAACTTTTTTTCCTTTTACTATCTTAGGCCCGCCGAAACCCATATCCAGCCCTTGTATACCCTTATGTATAGATACGTACCTATACGGTGCGTTTGAAAAAAAAAAGTCACGTGACCAGATCGATGCTATCTTGCTGGCTCACATCGTGCATGTGGTGTTAGTCGCCACTTGTCTCGCATCTAATTAGGTTAGGCGACGGCGCGCTGCCGACGGACGGCGGACGGACCGTGCGACTGTCGTCTCTGCCATCTCTGGTGAGTTCGTGGCCGCATAAGGTTTCCAGAATCACGGAGGGTACCCTCTCTTCCCTGTGAGGCTAGTGCTAGGGGCAACCTAGGGTTAGGGGCTCCGCCCCACCGATCGATCGTATCGAGGGGGAACCTAGGGTTAGGGGCTCCGGCCACGGTCAGGTTCTCCCGACGTACGCGTGGGGCGGTTCTTCATCCACTTCATCTGGCGCATCGACCAGTGCGGTGGGGTGGGCTTCATCCGCCGGCACATCTACCAGCGTGGTAGATTGATTCGTTCTTCTTTAAGTTCATGACATGGGCAGAAATATGATTAATATATCGTTTGTTTGTGTTCTTTGTTCATGGAGGTGTTGTTCATGTACTGAAGTAATGTACTGTTGTAGGAAATGGCGGAATCTACGTCAGGTATTTTTGAGGTAGAGAAGGAACCTGGGTTGAAGTTTCCTGCAGATGGGTCAGATGATTCTAGTGAAGGTGTTGACGATTGGGTAGATGAATCTATGTCAGCTAGTGAAGAATTATCTGTAGATTCAAAGTCAAATGCTGGTGATAGCTCTGAGCATGTGAGCACATATGTTATTAATGTAAGTTATTTTATTTGATTCGATTATTAGGGATAGCAAAATAATTATGTTAACGTTAAAATTACAACATTATTCATGATACCAATTTATGTAGATGGACATAGACAATGATAAGGAGGAAAGCAATTTCGAGTCTCTGTTCGAGGAATACATTAATGAGGTACATAGAGTGTACTAATTATTTGTTAAGCAACGAAATAAATGACCATTAGTGGATGAGTAATTGTGTTATTATTTTGTGCAGGAAATAGCTGGTCTTCAAAACATGTACGACTACTATGGTGAGTCGGACATGGAGAGTGATATTTTTAATGGAACAGATTCTGGGGAGTCAAAGGAGGTGAATATTATGGAGGTAAGATTTATGGATATATTTGTTGTAAAAAACAAAGTGTCTGATGAATAGAAAATTATGTAGGTTTTCATTGATTTTCTCTGCATGTGCAGGCCCCGGTTGATGATGGAAGCTGGAATGTCAATGATGTTTGCAAGGCTGAGGATAAGATGAACATGTTGATGAAGATAAAGGAGATGACTTTTCCTTGCGAAGCAGCTGCTTTTGTATTCTACAACAGTTACGCTAAAGATAATGGATTTAGCATCAGAAAGGACAAGGTCAGATATAGCAAGAAGCGTACGAAACATTTGGTTTACAGACGTTATTTGTGTTCGAGGGAAGGTGGGCGTGATAAGAGGTTGATGACCGGGGAGGGACGAAGTCGGAGGCTCAGAGCTTTGTCCCAATGCAAGTGTGGGGCTCACCTGACAGTGAAGCTTAATGCAAAACTTGGCGTATGGTACGTTGAAAGTTTTGAGCCCAATCACAGTCATGTGTTAGCAAAACCGGATGAAGTACCTTTTCTTTGATCGCATAGAAAAATAAAAGAGTACCAGAAGGCTGAGATATTAGCTATGGGGGCCGCAGGAATTAGAAAGCACATCATAATGGACTCCATGATCAGCAAAAGTGGATGGTACGGCGGTGTTGGGTACGTTAGGAGAGATATGTACAACCTTTGCAGCAAGGAGAAGAGAAAACTACTGGCGAAAGGTGATGCTGCCACGACCATTGGCATTATGGCTAGCAGAAATGAGAGGGACCCCAGCTTTTATTTTGACTATGACTTAGATGAAGAAGGACGGTTGAAAAGAATGTTCTGGTACGATTCCCAGTCTATACAGGACTATAAGGACTATGGGGATGTCCTTGTGTTTGACAGCACGTACAAGATGAATCGATATGGTATGCCATTCATACCTTTTGTCAGTTTGAACAATCACCGTAGGACTACTGTTTTTGGTTGTGCCATAGTTTCGGATGAGACAGAAGAAACATATGTGTGGCTATTGCAAACATTTCTCAAGGCAATGTGTCAGAAGATGCCTCGGAGTGTAATCACGGATGCTGACTCGGCGATGATTAGGGCAATACGCAGAGTATTTCCAGATGTCTGGCACCGAATATGTACTTGGCATATTGAGAAAAATATGAAGGTCCATCTTAGTAGCTTGGGAGAGTTTCGCTCTATGTTGTACTACACTATGTCGAAAGCCGTATTCGAGCAGAGATGGCAAGCGTTCTTAAGGAAATGGCAGTCAGAGAAAACCAAAACTTGGTTGAGAAGGATGTATAGGAAGAGGGGCATGTGGGCCGCAGCGTATCTGGCTGATGGTTTTTGGCTTGGTATGAAATGCAACCAGCGAAGTCAAAGTCTAAATTCATGCCTTCACCTGCACCTTGATGGAGAGATGACTTTAATGGATATGATATTGCATTATGAGAATTGCATCAACCGTATCCGTGAGAACGAGGCGCGAGATGACTGCACGGCCTCACAGACTATACCAGTGCCCGTAACTAGATGTAGGGAATTGGAGGTAGCTGCTTCGCACAAGTTCACCCCGGCTAACTTCTATATGTTGCAGGATGATCTGAAGAAAGTTGGTGGCCTACTGACTGTTGAAAAAAAGCTAGGATCTGGATCAGAAATATTTGTCGTCGCATGGCATGATAACCGAAAGAGGCAGTTCACCGTGGAATATACACCGGAAAATCCAAAAGAATCTATAAAGTGCAGCTACAGAAGAATGATTAGAAAAGGTCTACCGTGCAAGCATATATTCCACGTTCTGAACGAATTGCATATATATAAAATTCCAGATTGTTGTGTTCTTCGTCGGTTGACAAAAGATGCAAGGCACGGTCTTCCTGCAAGGCGCACTAGTGATTTATTCGGAGTAGGATGGTCAGGGGCTGGGGAAAGATTGAAATATAGCCAGGTCAGTGTGCTAGCTTCAGAAGCTATGCATGCGGCATGCAAACACCCCTCCCTTTGGGATCAGTTGCAGGAAAGTTTGAAGGCTGTGATATCTAAGGCTATTGAGTACGATCAGAAGGAGGAGTTGGCAATTGTTCCTATTTGTCTAAGCTCGTTAGCGGTTGAACACGTAGAGGATCATGAAGGAAACATTGTTAAGGTTCAGGATCCTTTGAAAGTATCGAGCAAAGGTGCACAGAAGCATAGCTCGAAAGATGAGAAATACGATTATCGTCCAAAGTCTAAAAATGGGAGACCATTATCATTTGACGAACATAAAATCAAGTGCGGCGCTTGCAAGGAACAAGGACACAGCAAACGCAGCAAGCATTGCAAACTTAACCAGAAGTAAGTGTTACCAAACTACATTGAATATATAAATAATGAACTTGTCAAACTTATTAAAATTTTGTGTTTTTATGTGCAGGAAGGTGGTATAGGAACATCACTAGAGGAGATATTTGAGTTAATATTGTTAGAAAATCTATATATTTGATGGCACAGTTTTTAAAGTTGTAAAACGGTTTTGACGTACACTATTATTTTGGATACGCCGTTGTTGTGTTGTACTGTGTCATTGTCTTACCACGTCTTTGTTTATTTTGGTTTATGATGAAATGTGTGCCATGTCAATTTTGTGACGATGATATGAATATATTTCAAGTTCGACCCGATGTAAAAAGTTTTATGATGCAAAAAAATAAAAAGAATAACGCTGAAAATCTAGATGTTTGCATAAAATTGCAACGATTTTTATTCGTGGCTGGCCCACGAAGTAGTTGATTGTTGCCCCGTTAATTTGGACTGTAATGCAACCCGGCCCATGGACTAGTCACGGTCCTGGTAGCCGGGCCTAGGGTTTGCAAAATTTTACTATATAAATGTGCATACCCTCAGTCTCATCTAGGGTTCGTCTGGGCTATATCGTCTCGCCATCTGACTGATCGGCGACTGCAGGCGCGCGCAAACTCGTCGGCTGGGATGGATCCGACGGACGGCGCTGAGGGATGGGCGAAGCTTACATCTGTTGTCCATTACGACCGCGGGAAGATCAAGAAAGGCGCACCGCCAACCCTAGATGAGACGGTTAGTTTTTCAAAATCTTTCTTTCAGTTTCATTTCTACGCAATTTACGCAGTATCTGATATTTTGCAATTTAGGATGTTGATGAGCTCCTGTTGCCCACTTTGTTGATGCTTTGCGGCAATATGAGTATGATCCTGCGTACAATGATATTGAGCGCAAAACCAAAAATAGGTGCGGCCACTCGATATTCCCTGCTCGTCGTGTCTGCAAAGATGGTTGTGATGCTGGTAGACGGTTTCTGGGTTGTCCATATGAGGTTTTACCCTATATCCTTGTGTTATGTACATCATTGACAATATATTAAGATATCACACAAAAAATATAACTGTTTTTATTATTTCAGGGATTACATAAGTGCGGACATGTCGAATGGGTAGAAGATGAATGGAAAGAAAGAGAAAGATATGTGATTGGGCAACTAGCCGAAAAGAACAACAAGATACTGATGGCAAAAGAAGAGGCTGAGAAAAAACTAAATACACATTTGAAAATGCAAAATAAACTATTAAAATGTAAGGACAACATTATTTGTTTCCTTGCGACAATGTGTGTTGCAATGTTTGGACTTTTAGTAGCCATCATGTATAAGTGGCAAGATGCAAAGTAGCAAGTTGTTACAAAAGAGGAGTTTTTTTACACTCTAATAATAAACAAGTGACGCATTTCGTACCAGCTGTGTCTTTTTCGTCACGCCGTTAGTACAACTCAATTTGTATAAACATTGTACAAAACATGAACTTCTGATTAATAAATTCGTCATATATCAATATATGAGTAGCCTTAAGTGCATATAATAAAACAAAATAGTTGAGGTCATTCTGTTACATAGTTGATCGACCAAAATAAGTTATAATGGCTAGGAAACCTTCTTCGGGACTAAAACCTAACCACTCTAACTTGAAAATTTTAATCATCTATGCTTTCATAATTTGTTCATCTTCGAAGCGATCTCGTGAATTTTCTTTTTCACGGCATCTAATTTGTTGGACGGCGACAACATTATTTCTGTGACGACACGTCTCCTCCTTGCGTTAATCGTGGCCTACAAAGTAGTACAAATCGCGGTGAGTTGAAATTTAGTTAAGATGGAACGTTTAGTTCGTAATCATACTTGTGAAAATTCTCCTGTCATCCGTTCACCATCCCAATGCTCCATGCATTCGATGACAAATAATCCACAAGAGTTTCTGTTGTAAAGGTATAAGAGTTGAAAGATTAATACAGTGCTCATGTTCATTCCGTCGTAAAGAATATGATGTAACATGTACTCACCCATCCCGCTGTTACGGCATCTCATACTCTTTAATTGGCCACTTTGAAACATCCGGATATCGACCATCTGTACTTGCATTTGCCACTTGCATGTCTTGTCCAATTTGCCGACGCTGTAAAAGATCATGGTTAAATGCGCAACACATTTTGAGAAAAAAATAAGGACAATATATTCTCCACATACTAGTGCCTCGACAGTCTCTAAAGTTAAGTCCAGAGGATATAGCGAGTCCAGAACTTGGAACTCTTGCTTCGGTATGTGCATGACCACCGTCATCCAGTGTGTATTGCCGATATTCAAGGGAAAATAAGTCTACAAAAAACTCATATTATTAAATATCCGATGGATTTTTAGATGTTTAATCATAACATATAATAATTGATCACAAACATAATATAACATACCTTTTTACGAACTGTATATTCTTCCAACACTCTACCAACTGTTCCAGATTTTTGCATCTCATTATCCATGTTTATGGTGGACTCTTCTACTTTGTCTCCAGCAATTGCACGGTCTATTAGAAATTTAGATCTCCATGCTGGACATAAGAAACGGTCATGCCCAACCCGGAGGGCTAAATGTCCAATGTACCCATCTATTCCTGCAACATACATCATTGAATTAAGTGTTTGCAACACACAAAACATAAATTTAATGTATTGGCATAATATTAAAGTATTGCCAGTAAGTGCAGTTATCACTTACATCATCAGACAACCATTTACGGTATAGAACGACACGTAGTCTTTCTGCACTAACTTCATCTCCACGGGAGTTCTTGTATAAGCTTTTTTTCTTGTGCTGATCTGACCGAGATACGAGCTCAAGAAATACGACTGCAGCATCTATTTGTCGTGGAGTCAAATCAGTGTTGCAATTTTCATCTAGGCCTGATTTATCATCGAAATCGAGAACTGCATATATAAATGAAAAACTGAATTAGTATATTTAAATGCAAGACATGTTCACAAGTTTTATTAAATAATTCAAATATGAACTTTACCTTTTGCAGTAGATCCGCGGACTAAACGCTTGATGGGTTTGTCAAGAGCATAAGGAGACTGAAACTTTTTGGGGATTGTACGCTTCCGTTTCCCAGTTAACTCATCTTCCTTTCGGCTATCAGCTGCTTGACAATCATTTGCTATACTTTTATTTAATTGTGCCATAGACATAAACTTATTAACAGAAACAGCAGAAATATCAATATCAGATTCTTCTTTTACTGGTTCTGCATTATCAATAATAAAAGGGTTATCCGGCGTGCTGCCAAGTGCACCAATCCTCTTGTCCGGTATACGATCATTCACACCATTCGTCTTGCTAAGTGGTGTATGGCCATTTACGTCATTCTGTGCAGGCGCCTTCGCATGTGTGCCATGGTCAGGAACTTCGGCAGGCGCTGTCGCACCAATGCACTCGACCTCTTCTTCGGAATCGCTATCTTTCTTGTACACGAACTCTTTTTTGTCACGAGGTCCATTCTGAAAAGAACCAGCATCTTCTTCCTCTTCCATTTCTGCCGAAGCCGCTGCATCCATAGGTTTGTACGTCACGCCTTCCTTTTGAACAGTTCTACTGTTCTCTACAAGACATGGTAATGTAAGAGCACAACCAAATGTTTAACTATAATGACCTTAACTATGTAGATTAGTATCTCACCTGAGCACATAAATCAGCTATAGGAGTCAACATTTTATGCAACTTTGTGTCCAAGTGATCTGTCACCCGCTTAAACAAAATCTCCAACTGATCATTACCAATTTGTTGTATACCATTGATCTTCTTATGCGGAACACTAATCGTCTTGGCCTTTTGCTTACGAGCGGGCATAGGATCTGCCATCAATGGCACTTGCATACGATATTCTTCAGTGATATTATCTTCTATCTGCATGATGGTATAAATGATACAAGCTGTAAGTCATGCGTACTTTATTTACATGAGTCATAATCTAAAAAGACACTATACTAGGGAAGCCAAAAAAAATATTACCTTGACGTTACCACGACCACGCCCATTCTCGTAGTCGAAATTGTCTCTCTTTGTGGCAGCGGCTTTGTTCCAATTCCTCATGAGGGGCCGTATGGACATTTTAGGATTAAATGCACATTCGCCTTCCTGAGGCAGCACTTTCTCCCAGTACAAGTACTATATTTTAAGAAATATAAGTAAATTCGCTATAGCACAGACATCATAGAGTATACATGCGAAAACAAATGAGTACGAAAATAAAACCTGCAATAGTCCAAGATTTCCTTTCGGCCATTGGCGGATTATTTTTCCTTTTATCCCAATCCTGATGTTGTCCATTAAAACCCTCCTCGTTAAAGCATTTCAATTAATCTTGGACATTCTGTTAACATCATCAACTAATGCATAGTACTGCTTTGGAACAACCTTTGTCGCCATAGGCGCAATAACTGTTCCAAGTAGCACTAGCACTACCTTTCGCAGAAAGTCGTCATCAACAAGTTTATTTTTAATGATGTCAGCGATTAAATCATCAATTACGATGTTTCCAGTAGATTTGCTCAGAAAGTGTGTGGGGACGCGATCCTTCACGTCCTCTCCTTCTTCAGTAAGTATGTCCGCTGCTGAAAAACCTTCATTCTCGAGACCAAGGATACACTCTACGTCGACAGGCCCAATAGAGATTGTCCCATTTGTCTCTTCTATAGCGAATGTACCTGTTGTAGGGTCAAAAGCCTCGAGCATAAACCTTCAACAATAATTACCATGAATCAGAATATAGGAGAAAAAACATATGTACAATGGTAGAACAGAAATATTTGCATTAATACCTTATTAGTATTGTGCGCATCTTCGTAGATGGCATCATCATCATACTATGCGGATTTGTTTGGGATAGTCTAGCCCGTTGAGCGATGGAAAGACCCGCCACTAACTTACACCATTTTTCGATGTTGCAACAAATATCCCCCTTAAGATCGTCCATCCTAAAAACAAAAAACACAATTAATATATTGGCGGGACAGTAATATGTAGACTGTATTGCTGCATGCGATATGAGTTACTCACTACACACATAAAATGACGATACTATTTTCTATAAACATGTCTGGTCATATCTAAATGAACTAGTGGATCTAGAGGACCTAAAAATATTGATAACAGTCGTCCTAGTTAGCTTGTGTCTTGACCGACAAGCGTCCGCTTTACCATAAACGACAAACAACAATGGACAGAATTTCCGAGCGATTCAATAGTATTTGAAAACAATAAATCACTACAACCGCACAAGGATACAATTAAACATAAATGTAAGGGAAAGTAGTATCGGATCTTAGAGCTCTAAGCCATGAACCGACTAGCCTACCACTTTCGAGGATCAGAGGAAGATGTACCTAAAATAAAACTACTGATGCGCAGGATGAGAGGTTTACCTGAACGTCCTCTGTAGAGGAGGAACGGCCACAGTGGAGGAACAAGGCCGTCGAAGCTGCGCCGCGAAATTAGGTGCACACGAGGTTAAAGGGGCTACGAGTCGCCAAGCGGACTATGACGGCGTTTAGGGTTAGCAAGAGGAAACGATCGTGGGGTTTAATATTCGGTTTGGGTCAGAATTATTTCCACTTGGCCGGTCCTTCTTGGGCCAATAAAGGCCTCTGGACTCATCCCGTCCGAGATATTACATGAAACGGGGCCTGCGCTATATCAAGGGCCGGGCGAAGTTTTTTTCCGTCAGACCGAAGTTTTTTGTTATCTTTTTCGATATAAATTTTACAAAATGCTTAAATTTCAAACTTTCAATTATAGGAAAATAACTATATATTTCAAATCAGTGCTTGACATGTAACATGTATACAAAGTTTGAAAAAATTTATAGAAGGTCGAAAAATATGACAACCTAGAAACAAGTCGTTTCGTCTAACTTGAACCATCTTTTCTAAGCATGTGATTTTTTCGACCTTCATTAAATTTTCTAATATTTTTTACGCATGGTGACACAACCAATCTAAGACACATGGGCAAGGTTTTACATATTTTGAATTTTTTTAAATTTCTATTGCCCCAGTCAAATTTAGGTCAAATAATCTAAGACATTCGAACAAATATAATGCCTTATGATGTGCCATCTCTCTTTCAAAGTTCTACCAATGTACAAACCGCATGCTATACCTCCATATTAACAACATATAAAAATAGGGTATCAAAATTTGAAAGTTAACTTGCTCAAAATTCAAATTTGATTTGGAAGTGATTTAGTATTTTCAAATTTCTACATGCACCAAGTTTTGAATCTGAAAAAACTCTACAAATAAATAATGTGGCCTCTACAGTCCTTCAAACAATAGTGAAAACCTCATGCAATTCAGATAAACACAGCTCCTCAAATCCGAATCTGAATTTTTAGGTCAAAATCGCGTCGAACGCAGAGGACGCATATGTATGAACCAAGCTGACCTAACAATATATCCATGATTAAACCACATATTGTGGACCTAAAAATGATTTTTGTCAAAAATAATGAGATTCGAATGATGTAGATGTAGTTCAATATTTCAATATTTTGACCATATTGACCAAAGTTTGACTTGAGGTAAAATTTGAGCAAACAAGCATTTCACAATGAACAAAGTGGTCACATTTCAACTAAATGACTCCAAAATCCATACCATGTTGGTGAAAGACAATTTGTATTCAAATTTTTGAACTACCTTCATAAAATGTGTTTGAATTTGAATTATTAAAATGGAAAACGGTATGTGAAATCATAGTTGGACAAAAACCCCAAAAGATGAAATGTGTGATATGCCAAGATACACCTACCTGCCAAATCTTAGCCCATTCTAAGAAAGTATGCCATAGAGTTGGCCATTTTCTAGATAATTTGGGTACTTACCCATGAGACTCACACTTGAAACCAAGTGTGAGAGAGCAACCTCAACTTTCATTCAACAAACTCAAGGTCTATTATTTTTTGTGCAAACTAGGGTATAACCTAAGACACATGGCCAAGGTTTTATATTTTTTTGATTTTCTTTGAATTTGTAGCGCACTGCCAAAGTTTGGTCAAAATCACGTCGAACAAATAAAATGCATAAAGATGTGCAAGCTCTCTTTCAAAATTCTACCAATATCCAAACTACATGCTCTACCTGCATGTTAACAACATATGAAAATATGTTACCAAAA
This sequence comes from Avena sativa, assembly GCA_916181665.1. Lineage (NCBI taxonomy): Eukaryota > Viridiplantae > Streptophyta > Magnoliopsida > Poales > Poaceae > Avena > Avena sativa. The sequence goes on along the minus strand of OV702292.1, from coordinate 530,691,446 downwards.
TTTAGAAGTTAACTTACTTAAAATTCAAATTTGATTTGGAGATGATTTAGTATTTTCAAATTTCTACATGCACCAGTTTTGAATCTGAAAAAACTCTACAAATGAATAATGTGGCCCCTAGAGTCCTTCAAACAATGGTGAAAACCTCATGCAATTTAGACAAACACAACTCCTTAAATCCAAATCTGAATTTTTCTGAAAAGTCATGTCAAAACCACCTATTTGATGTGTTTAACTGAATTTTCAAATTTCTACATGCACCAAGTTTTGAATCTGAAAAAACTATACAAATGAATAATGTGGCCCCTATAGTCCTTCAAACAATGGTGAAAACCTCATACAATTCAGACAAACACAGCTCTTGAAATCGAAATCTGAATTTTTCTAATAATTCATGTCAAAACCACCTATTTGATGTGTTTAACTGAATTTTCAAATTTCTACATGTACCAAGTTTTGAATCTGAAAAATCTATACAAATGAATAATGTGGCCTCTACAGTCCTTCAAACAATGGTGAAAACCTCATACAATTCAGACAAACACAACTCGTCCAATCCAAATCTGAATTTTTATCAAAAAAATGTCAAAACTATTCGGAATCTGCAAAAACTTTAAAAATGATAAACACAGTATAAAAAACCCAAGTACATAAAAATATTATAATTATTTTACATATAGTTATCCAATCTTTATTACAAGCTATATTACAGCTTACAAGTAATATTGAAATAATAACAATTTTTTTAAAAAAGGGACACAGCCCAGCCAGGCCTTCTGTCCGGATAAGCTACCTACGACCAAACTGGGCCTCTTTCAGCCCATTATGTCCCCAACGCTGCACGACGTCAGTCGGGTCGGACGGCTGGGAGTTTAGTCCCACTGAGAGGATTCCGACCAGCTTAAATAGCCGCGCGTTCGGCTGCTATCAACAGCCTCTCTGTTCTATCTTACTTGCGATCAGTCACGAATCCTACTTTGGCCCGTTGGGCCTACTGGCATGTCACGGGCCTGCATCCTGGCTATTCATTTGGTTTCTAGTCGTATGCAGGCCGTGATTCCCTTGAGAAATATCCTGCCAGCGGGTGGGCTTTTTTTTTGCTTTATTTGATCTTTTTTCTCCTATATTTTAATATAAATTCATACATTTTTAATACAAATTTACATGGCATAATGCATATACAGTACTATCTCTGCACTTTAATGACTCTCACCATTTCAAATTTTGAAACACTACTATAATTTGCTCCACCTATCAAAACCTTCCAATTTAGAATTGGCACAATGAAATACATATTACTAACTGTCAGCATAGCTATCATGCCACATCACAGATACATATATAAGAAACAAGCAATTAACAGCATGTAACCATAACCTTAGTAGCAGCATAATAACATATAAGTCTTACGGGAACTTCACCACAGTACCAAAAGAACATAGTTCTCAACCACTTCTACCTAGTTAACCAGTTCAACATATTAACCATATTTACATAAACATCATCGCTATAATAATGATGTGACCATACATACTAGCAGCTGATCAACATTCACTCTTCAGTCTCGGAGTCGCTGAACACAAACTCCTCTGGCTCGAGGACCCTGAGGAGAGCTTCGTGCCTGCCACGATCACGCAGGTCACCCTCAAAGTAGTCCTCACCCAGACGTCCTCGAGTGGCAACCTCACGGACATGCTGGACAAGACCCACCCTCAGGCCCCCATGTGGCTTGAAGTGGTGGAATGGGCACCTGTAGAACTCAGTACTGAATGGCAGGTACGCAGAAATCCCCTGCAGCCTGAGTTTCTTCTCCTCTTTCTTCACAAAGGACTTGTAGGTCCATTGCTCAACATCATTATCTGAACCAGAACCAGAAAAGTACTACACAATCAAAAAAAGAAATCAAGAGTTAGTACTTTTAATTAGGTACAACAAGTACTATATTTGTGCATATCTGAATGCACTTGAACAGATGGAAGAACAAACCTCCTCATCGGGGACCGGGGAGAGTACATCATAGCCAGCACCAGGGTTTGGAGCCTGCCAAAAAATTTACAACATTAATTACTGAAAGCATTCAATATAAGTAATTGAACAATAATAGCAAAAATTGATAGCATAACAAATTATGGTTCACAAATCAGATCACTAAACTAACATTGATAAACTTGACAATAAAAGCTACTTAAGCTACATGTCATTAAATTATAAGGATTATGCAATTATGTTGCATGTACATAATTGCACAGTAATTATGCAACATTTGTTCTATCAAACATATAATCAAATTTTCCTATACTAAATGTGATGTCCATACATGTTGTTGTCTTAGATAGTCAGGATCAGTTGCAAGAATTGCAAAATTTATGAGGCTTTTCATAAAGCTGTGATAACAGCTCACAATAGTAAACAAGTATTTAAACAAGATATACTAAAAGGCTAAGTTTATTTGCAGCCACAGAAACAAGATACACTAGAAGGCTAAGTTTTTTTGCAGCCACAGAAACAAGGTACGCCAAAAGGCTAAGTTTTTTGTATTCATTACCACCGGCGTGTTCATTAACAGATCATGAAGACGATCAGACTCAACTTTTAGTACAAGTCTCCAGTTCAAGTGTCAAAATACAGCCGCAAAAATCTACTCTAGTATGCTAATACAGTTTAGGGCATGCAGCCATTTACCATTTATCACCGTGCAAAATCAAGGAAAATGATAAGCTGATATTTTAATATAACCACTAATTAAACTACACTGAATATCATATCTTAGAAACATCACTCTATACATGCAATTGTAGTACTATCAAGATGAAAGAATATTTATGCAGGTATATCACTCTATTCATTTAACAGAACTACTCTAGCTTACATATGATCATACAATTTCATAAAAAAACTACAACAAAAATATACAGGCAACATTGTGTAATTTCATAGTTAAATATCCCGAATAATCCGATGCACTGAACTATTTCCTAGGGCTAGACTCATGCTGCAATGAATAACTGTCATTCAAATATGTCAATTCCTAAACACAATCTACACCAGGAATCTACAAAACCAAGCTTCCATCCACAAAAAATCCCTAAATTATATCAATCCCTAATACTGATAAGCTAAATCTACAGAACTGAGCTTCCATCCAAACAATCTAAAGGGGAAAATAGGAAATTAGCAGAAAAAACTCTTACCTGCATCGGAGCAACTACTTGAGGCTGCACCGGCGGCAGATCCTCCACAGTGCCGACCGCCACGTTCAGATCCAGCCGCTCCGCCTTGCTCCGCCTTGCTGACCTCCGCATCCACCATCTCCACCTCTCCTAGAGCCGCATCGGCCAAAGTGGCCAAAGCGGTCGTACCACCACCGCCACCGCCATGGCCCTCGACAACCTCGACCGCATCTGAGCGGGTCACGGCTCCCATCCCCACCCTAGCAAAACCGCCTGCATCAGCCCCGGAGCCCACTCCCGCCATCGCCGGAGTCGAAATCGCGCGGAGGAGGATGACACTCAGGCTGGAAGCGGAGGAGACGACGACGTGAGGTAGGGTTTCTCACTCCTCAGTCCTTTCCGTATCAGGTGAGGCAAAAGGGAGGGGGAAATGGTGGGATCTAGCGAGGCGGAGCGGGCGAGAGGGCTCTTATACGTCCCGTCGATTCGTTTCCGCTGACGTCACCGGCGCCAAGTCGGTTCGTTTCCGCTGACGTCACCGGCGCCATGTCGATTCGTTTTCGCACGTGACGTACACTGTACAAAATACGCGTACAAAAAAAGATACAAACTACCACGGGCCTGTATGGGCTTGAACGGGCTCTACGTATCTCTCCGAAGTCAAGTATTTACGATCTTGCCACCGGTAATGAACCGGTATTGGACAATCTCCACCGTTCTTTTTAGAATCAAAGCCAGGGGTGGAGCACCGGAGCAGAAGTGCATCCGCTTTCGATCGTCTGCATCTGCTTCCAACAATAACTTTATTCGTATTTGTTCCCGAAATTTTTGTATCCACTTATGTTTTCACAAAAACAATATGAAAACAAATGTGTCAGCACTCACTTCTGCCGATTTCATCTCTAACAACGGATAACCGTACCTAACAGTTCACATAATCCGCCTAGAAAAATCAGGTCATCCTATGTCAACATGTCATAAAAATCCAGACTCGTCCAGGAACGGATTTTGTATGGTAATCAAAATCTCTTACCATGTCCTACACCGCCGGGTTCAGAATAGTTTTGGTCGGAGATTATCCTAAACAAAACAACACTCGCCAAAAACTGCGCGTATTTAGCGTAAGGTGTGCATGTGCGAATAACCTGCAGGAGCCGTGCCCTTTTGTTTAACAGTTTTTTAGATGGCGGTGAGACTTATACTGAAGCATGAAGGGTTACACTTACAAGCAGCATGCAGTACACTTTGGCGGGAAAATTAATCTGACTAGTTTAAAAATAAAATCGTCGAATTGCCGATAAAAATGGGCTCAGCCCAACTACCTCAACAAAGCCTAGCCTAAAGCCCGCACATGACGACAAGGCGAAGTACCAGAAGGAAAAAACCCACAAACCATTGGCTCTGATTATTGCCGAGAAAGCGCGCCGGTAATAAGGGTGAGGTACATTCACCATGGGAGAAGAGCTTGTGTTTGTGCTGTGTTTCTAGAAAAAAATATCAAACCTTAACCGAAACAATTGAGCAACAATATCTTTATTGTATTGTACATAATTGCTATCGTTGGATTTGTGTTAAAAAACAATTTTAATGATACTAATAAAAATTTATATTTTTGAACTTTTGAAGTATTTCTTGTTCAAAGAGAAAACATGGCATGCGAGGAAACCTTATTTCACTGGAATGGAAGGGACTAGGCCTGATTTGACAAGATTTCAACTTATCCTCAAACTATATCTTTTTTTGAAGGGGAACTTTAAATTATATGCAACCGCCTTTCTCCTGCCATGTCACGACGCATCAAAAGACTAGCTCGTACTCCCTCTGTTCCATATTACTCTGCGCGTTATTGTTCATCACGCAAAACAAGACGGTCAATTTCTCTCTTTTTTTTCATCAAAAAAATTCTATGAATTTTGAAATGGGTAGAGTAAACACGGAGCTACACATAAAAAAACGAAGAGCAAAAAAATAAAAAATTAGAAAGAAATCGGCCATCTCGTTTTGCGTGCACTGTAGTACCGCGGGAGTAGATTAACATTCGGTCTGAATCATGTCGAAGTTTTTGTCTCTCTAGGCGATCCAGACGTACGTACATGCCAGTTGGGCATCTGCGATGATCTGAATCATGCATTCGCTCTGAGCACGCGCGCGCGCGCCTGACAAGGAATATCGCACGGTTCCGTACATTCCCGGCAACACGTGCCCGTCGACGCTGTCTGCCTGCTCGATCACTAAACTAACTGTCACTCGTAGGCAAGAGGACTTTTTTTTTCTGCGAAAAGTAGCCAAGAGAAGTTTGTGCTGCTGGCTGCTCTCTTCTGTCAAATATAACATGTTTTAACTTTTTTTGGTTAAAGCACATGTACCGAGACTATTTATAGTGTATAGATTTAATTATTTTGTTCAGAATCTACATACCAAAATGTGTCTAGATATGTAGACGAGTGCATATGAATCTATTATAAAAATCCATCCAAAAAATCGAAACCATAAAAAAAGATCTGAAACAAAATTTTGCATAGACATCACGATATTCTTTGTCGGCACACAAGTTTCGGTAGAAATATACATTTTATCTGGCTTGTGTAAAAAGATAAAAAAAAACCATGAATAGTCATGTTAGAACCTCAACATTTGTCTTTTTAACACAAGACACAAAAATATTCTTTTTCCCCGAAAGCTCGTGTGCAAACATAGAATATCCATACGTATGTGGCGAATATTTATTTTTTGAATTTTTTACGTTTTAAAATGTGTTTTCAAACAATAGGTTCATCTGCAGCCGTGAGCCGAATAGGATTTCCGGTCTAGATACATGCATTTCAGAAACAAAGACTAAGATATTTTAGAATTGAGGGAGTATTATCTTCAGTATAAGATCCTTTAGTAGACTAAAATTCCAAACCTCTTACTATATTTTTAAAATTTTGAAAGAGAGTAAGCATATACTCCCTCCGTTCGAAAATATAAGACGTTTTAGCTTTGTGAATAGAATGTATCTAGACATCTTTTAGTGTATAGGTTCGTCAGTGAACCTGTACATTTAAAAGTGTCTAGATACACTAGAATGTCTTATATTTTCGAATATATACTAATAAAAAGCATCATTCGATCGTCAGGCACCGACGAGGGACGCACATGCGTTGTTCCCTATGCAACAATACGATGATCATGTCTCCCTCGATCAGCAGCTAGCTTGCAGTCGCAGGCATGCCTGCCGCTGATGGGCAGGAAGATGCCGTTTGTAACTAATCGGGCTGATTAGTTAGTTCGTGCATCGTTTAGTAAAGGCCAATTCCTTTCAACTGATGATCATGATGAGGTTGGATGGCATGGCATGGATGGGCGTGATTGGCAGTTTGACAGAAAGGGGTGTTAATGTGATGTTAAAGATGATGGATGGATGGATGGATGGAGCTGATGCCATAGGGAATTTCGATTGTGGGATCAATGATGGTGTCGTCCAGCTTCGACGTAGACGGCGCCAGTACGCGCGTACATACATCCTCCTATTGCAAATGACCCGTCATGTAGAGAGGGAGGAAAATGAAAGAACATGAACAGTAGAGACCGGAAATTCACTTTTCATCCAATACTCATATGTTCCACTTATAAAATACGCACATTTCAAATCGATTTTTGACCAGGGAGCATTATTTTAGCACCGATTTTTTACTTTTTACATAGGTCACGCAACAAGTCAATCTTTTCATGAAATTACTTTGCACGCACCCTGATTGCGGTGATGTACATGGGTATTGTTTTCCGAGTTTTTTTTGACAAATTAAAAATACATTTCAAATAAATGAAGCATATATGCACATAAGAGGCAATAAATGCAACGTTTTTGGTTTAAAATGGTGGAGCAATGGAAAAGGCGGAGGACCTTTTCTTTTGATCAGAGTTTCGAAGGAACCCACAAATCTTAATACTCACTTGAATCTCTTGTTAGAGCTTGGACGCACGAAGTATGAAATTGCGGTATCTGAATGGCATAATGACAACCATATGATACCTTTTCATGTACCCTGACTTTGAATTGATTACGTTTAGTAGTAGGATTTTCAGTGGTTTTTCATTTACCTTGGGAACGAAGATGCACATTTATACGTACTTAGAATTTATGTGTTTTTTAGTAATCTAAAAAACTTGGTCTTAGTGGGTGTTCAATTTTCTACTACATTCTTTGCTTGAAATCGTCAAAGAATATTTTCCCGCGGTTTATTCTTTACCCCATTCCTACATAGGAGAGCAATTCATTTGTTTTTTCTTCCTAATCAGAGGGGCCCTGAGTTTGAACAAGGAAACAAAAAGCTACGGACACCTAACATATATATTTGAGTTATTAGTACACGATTTCCCCTCTCGGCCATCGCTGATAGTCTTTTTAAAAAGAAATCCGTTTAGCTATCCAAATCGGGTTCCTCGATTAATTCGCTGTGAATTTGCTTGAAGAAACCACATCCAAAACTTAGCGAATACTATATTGCAACTCCATAATATAAGATCATATACTATTATGGAACAAGTGAAGTGCCGTTCTTATTTTACTGAACCTGCCAAATTATCATACTCCCTCCGTCCAAAAATGTGTGAGTCGGTTATTTCTGGACGGTGGAAGTAGTATTTTCTAAAAAAGTTATAAGTGTGAGGTTCAACTTCAATATACATACGCATGACCTTTTCAGGCTTTTTACAAAATTTCGCTCGCCCTGAAGAGGAAAAGAGTAGTACCAGCTCATCCTTAAATTGGTCCAAGCTGAATAGTAGTATAAGCAAAAGATTAGTACCAAAAACAACCCCGATAACCAGCAGCACCAGCTAGTAGCTATCCCGAGAATCTGTTAACGAAACATGGTCTAGCTAGCAGCAGCAACCCCGTGGGTGGAAATACGGAGAAATGTTGCGCAGTGCAGTGGTTTGCGTCTAGGTGCTCAATGGATGGTTAAGCTCAAAATCCGACTGCGAACTGAAGAAGAAGATGCTTTGCGGTCGCTTGTCCTGAGGACCTGAAGCAAGATTAATGTCAGCTCGCTCCAAGCAAAAGGTACCCAGCCCAGCTTGTGGGAGCATTTGATTGGCCTGCGTCTCCGAGGCTGCGGGTCCTAGCTAGACCTACGTAGGCACCCCCCCCTAGCTTTACCCAGTTGACTTGAATGCGACTGGCCGATCGATCGATCGATCGACCCCGGGAGCTCTGGACTCTGAAGCTCAATGCGTCCTGCTCTCCTCCTCTTTTTCCCGTCGCGTGCAGTGCAGCGGCATCGGCATCGGCGTGCAGGTGCAGCACATGTGCAGTGCTGCAGGTCGCGCGTCAACTACACAACGTACATGCAGATGCCACTGCCGTCCTCTCCATCTCCACGTGTCGAGTAGTCTCCGGTCAATAACTGAAAGCCAGTAGCTATACCGTCACCAGCGGACGGTACATTGCAGCACGGCATCAGGAATTCAGGATTACATTGTTTCTCTGTTGATGGCGGCGAGAGCGAGATGGAGACCGCCGAGCTAACCCAATTGTTCCATTCCATTCAAGGCAACACAGCGAATTTTGTCTCTGGTTGCGTGCGTGCGCCGATCATTGGATCCTTGCTGTTGCTGTTGCTGTTGATAGTACATACTGGAGCTGATTAGTAGGCTAAGCCACCACTGGCTTGCGTTGCGCCTGGTGGGCCCCAAGGACAGTGACACATCGACGGCTTTATGGCTAGCAGGCAGATCAGGTAAGTGTTGGCTGGTTTTCGTGTCCACACAAGTCAAACCGGCCTGAAACGAATGCAGATTAAGGCAGCAGCATGACAATTGCGGACGCACTGATGAAGAAGCCAAGCCGGCCAGTGGATGCACCTCAGGTTCTCAACAACCAACAGTCCTTTTTTCTCTCTCTTTCAACAGCCAGTCAACCACCCTGTCCGAAAGTTGAACAGCTTCAGATGTGTCCGGTGTGGGTAGGGGCACCCGATCCGCCTCGCCGCTTCGTAGCAAAATTTGTTAGTTTCTAGTTCAATTTTTTACAATAAAATCAGTCTAGTTTAAATTAAATTTTATTTTTGCGGGTTGTGGCTTCGCAACCCTAAGTGTGGGGTTTCGCAGGCCAGTTAGTACACACGCAGACATAAAGCCAGATGGAGCAACTTTTCTCCATGTACCGTTCTTGGATTCTGTGACCGGCCGGTGGGAGATGTTTCCGGAGGAGACGAAGCTCAACATTATTGGTGTGTGTCCTTGCTCGCTGCATGACATGTTTTACATAACAGGTGCCGGCAGATGGTTCCGCTCGCCAATCTACCCGGCACCCCCTTACCACCCACACAATCTAGGGCTGGGCTAGGGCTGCTTCCAACGCGTGCCTCTAACGCTGTCCCCCTTTGCCAGCCACATAAGCCAAACCTCATCTATTTCTCTCAACCTCTCTTCCTTCCTTCCTTTCCACCCCACGAAATCGTCATCCTCTCTTCCTTCCTTCCTTTCCACCCCACGAAATCGTCATCGTCGTCGCCGCCGCAGGCATTTCTTCGATCAGCTGCTGGCCATCGCCCACCTAGTGCGCCACCCATTCCCTACAACGCGGCCCACACTCTAGCAGTCGCCCACCTCGTTCTCGCCGTCGATTCAACGGTGCCGGTGTTGCGGCCCGGAGATCGCCTACCCGGCCCTACCACCGGCTGGGGATCACGAGGTGCCGACTGGTTTTGGTGCTTTTCTCGCCATGCATAAAAAATTCTATGACGCCCAGGTGCACGGTCAGCTACAAGAAGATCTCGTCGAGCATTTATGGACGCTCAGAGTAAATGCACCTCAAAACCCCCAAGCCAACGAACACGCTATTGCTTGATACTATATTTTAAATTTGTATTTATCCCTTGAAATATTTAATTTATGGTATTAAATTTGATTGTATTTGCATTTGTTGTAACAAACATGCTCCAACTGTGTGATCTTTCCATATTTTGGTGCTTTCACCCTCGGCGTGATCGTTGGGGGTCACCGGTGTAGGGTGGCTTCCTCAAAGTGCCGACAGTTTGGATGTCGGCCCCCAAAGTCAATGCCGACAATCTTATCGGCCATCCTTTGGGGGGACGCCCGCGGAGATTCTCTAACTAGTTGTTATCAAGAGAATTGTGTATTACAACGTTATTGGTGCGAAATAACAACAAGCACACAGGCTCTTTTGATTTTCTTTTAGAAGTTTAAATTGACACATTACATTGGATCCTAGACTTTTTTTCTGTAATGTGAAATCCAAACGGTATTTATTAATAACTTGTAGTGTTATACATGCTCATCACAGAAATAGATCACCTTTAAGAACAAGTTAATTCTACACCTCAACCATGGAAGGTAATTGATAATGGTATGTGACCATATAAGTAACTTGTTCGAAAAGGGAGGTTATACCACCTGGCTTTTGCGAACACGATCATAAATATTACTCCCTCCGATCCATAATTAGTGTTAATGTTGATTTAGAACAAATGGTAATAAATCAATGACATTTATTATGTATCATAAGAGTATTAAATTTGTGTAGGGCAATAAGGTCAAAATGTACTCCAACAAAGAGTAGTCATTAATTCCAGTGAGTCAATAGGACAATGCATTCAAGGCTTTTTTAGAAGTTTAATTTAACATTAATTTTTCATGCTATAAATTATATCACATTTAAGCACCCCATTAATTTAACACCCCAACCATGGACAATTACTAGTGATAGCCTTTGACCATTGATTTTGAGAAGGAAGGTTACACCTCTCGTCGTTTGCATCGAAATCCAATGCAAACAACCATAATATCTTTAAATTGGTGAAAGGCGATGAGGATAAAACATCAACAAGTAGAGTACCTGATTAGATAGTTACATCATCAATTAGACGGTACTCGTATCACTTGAAGTACACACACTTTTCGCAAATGTCAACGCGGCAAGTCAAAAAGCCATGTGCATAATCTATTATGTTCTCATCTTAAGAAGTTCATTAGTAGGATGATTAGGTTGTGATTTACTACAAGAAATTAGGGCCAGGTGCTTGTATGATCCACATGCTTAGTAGAGTGTAAACCTCTTTTCTAGTCCGTTGCTTCTCGGTGTCAACACCAACATCCTTGATAAAATCTTTGAAATGACTCGTTGACCATTCGGCTATTTCCCCCTCACTATCGATAGTTACCTTATACATGGAGAATATATCTAGTGATACATGTTTGTAAACTAGACATGACACCAACCTCAAAAAATAGTGCAAATCATCATGAAAAAAAGGAGAAAAAATTCACATAGATAGTTATGATTGTATGGACTACAATGCATAATCTAAATCAAAATCGATATGTATATCATGAGAAACAGAAAAGAATAATCCATATGAAAAGGGCTTCTTGTTCTTTTTAGTTTGGAATTATTTTTCAACATGTTTTTTCTTCCTATGGAGTAGATTGAACTCTGATTAGGAACTCTTTGATTTTTTTGATTTAGGGTTAACTTTGTGAAGTTAAATCTAGAAATGTCCATGATAGTTTGCACTACTTTTTAATAGTGGGTATGATTATATCAGTTAGAGTCTACCATATATATTCTCCTTGTACATGCTATGCAATATTAGGGCTCCTTTGATCTGTAAAATTCTTAAAACGCAGGAACATGAAAACCACAGATTAGAGTGACATGTCCTCTTAGATCCCGCATGATTAGAAAACTAAAGAAATATAGATAAATTATGTGTTTGAATCACAAGGAAAGCAAAGAAAAAAATCTAACATGAGGTTGAAGTGGATGAAAAATATTCTCCAAAATATAGGGGAAAGAAAACCTTTAAAAGAATTCATAAGGATTCAAATGCTTTGAATCAAACAACCAATGTATGAATATTTTCTAAGGGACCAAACCCTTAGAAATTCCTTTGAATAAAAGGAGCCCGTAACATTTCAACACCCCCTTGAAGCATGCCGAGACGATCAATGAGACATCATCATCCTAATGGTACACATGCCATCAAGCTCAGATCTCATTCATCAACGTGTTATCCTTCTATTGCATTGAAGCTACCGATGCTCACTAAGTTATGCCCATCGCAACAATGGCGGACCTAGAAACCTTTGAAAGCGGGGGAAAAAGAGGTTAAGCTGCAAAATTTTAGACGAATTCTCTATAGGAAATCACAAACTGCAAGTGTTGCGTCGTCGACAAGACCGGACATCTTCATATAAAACATAACCATGTAAATAATGAAATCAATAATAAATACCTTGCTTACAGAAAGATATAAAACATAACCATGTAAATAATGCAAGGCATAAATTGTTAGCAGTGACTTTCCTCTCTCAAGAGATCCAAAGCTGCTGTAAAAAACTCTTCTAAGTAATCACACAACAACTTTATGCCCAAACGGTTAACCCCCTCTTCTCCCTCTCGAGTCTCTACAGTTGTCACACACACACACGACTGTATAAGACCGCCCACTCTCTCCAAAAAGCCAGGCACTCTCCTCAAACCGCAGCACACCCTCCCCCCACCACCTTTACGCGCGCCCCACTCCCACAAGCACCGAGCGACCGCCGGCGATGAACTGTTCCGGCAGGCCCACCGCGAGAGGCGGCGGCGAGCTCCGGCCGCCGGAGCCACAGCGCGACCCGCTGGAGTTCCTGTCCCGCTCGTGGAGCGCGTCCGCCGCCGATGTCTCCCGCGCGCTCGCCGCCTCTGCGCCGGCCGCCATCGCGGAGGACGTCGCCGGGGAGCTCGACGACTGCTCGAGCGGCGCCGGCACCGCCTCGGGAAGCTCCTTCTCTTTCGCCTCCGCCGCCACCTCACAGCTCATCCTTGATCGGATCATGTCCCAGTCGGTGCGTTCCTCTTCTTCGCCGGCCCCTTTCACCGCTGACAAAAAAAAGTTCGGTCTTTTTCTAATTGAACTGGCATGCCATTTTTTCCCTATCTAATTTTGTATGCCAATAAATTGCTGTTCAACCACTCGGAGAGAATTTTGTAGTAGCTTAATTATTTAGCAGTACTTGCTTTGCTTTCTTGAATGCCATCTGAACCCCCTGTACTTTTGGAGGACAAGAAGAAACGGCCAAATATTGGTTTTTTGTTTCTCGCACAGGAAAATAACACCGACCCTTTTCTAGTTGTGCAGTTAATCCCCATCTGATCATCTCTTCCGTCCCAATTGATTACTGCCGATAGATAGCACAATAATGCAGAGAGCTTACGTGCTGATTACTATATCTTGGTTTGCTGGGCAGCAAGAGGTGTCGCCGCTGACCTCCGGCCGCCTCTCCCACAGCAGCGGCTCGCTCTCCGACAGCCCTCCCGTCTCGCCGGACGTCGACGATGGCAGGGTACATATATCTTGCTCTCCTCAGCATTTTTCTTACTGTTTCAGTAGATGAACTGACAGTTCCTTTCTGACTGGCTAAATAAAACTCTGAGTAGTATTCTGCTTGATTCTAGAGTGGTTTTACTACTTGTTTTTCCAGTGATAACTACGTACAATGCATTGAAGCAAAGAATTTAAAACAATCTTCATAATTCAAGCTGTGGCCGTGGTATGAGCTGGATACTTGGTTGCTTCTGTGTTTTAGTCTCATTTTTGGCCCTTGGAAATGGGCATGCTAGTTTGTTTCCTTCTTTTTGTGCGGAGGACACTATGCCAAAGGGAGAATTTGCATGATTTAATTTTGGGTAGCAATAAGTTCCAGGATAGCAAAAGTTGCTCGGACCTGTAGCAGCACAAGCTGTCAGACTGGTTGGGACAAAAACACTCCTTACAGGCTAGCAGACTTTCCTTGATGTGGTAAAAGAATTTAATGCGGGCCTTTATCTCCACCGAATGAAACATCCAGCTACTTACATTCTACTATTTCTCTAAATCTGCATACTTTGTATTTTTCAGACAAACTTTGTAAATGAATTATTTTCGGATAAACTTTAAAAAACAAGTATTTTTCAGATAAAGCAAAATCATAGAGCTATTGTACTGTAAAATCTACATATCATTAGGATTATTCTCACTCACAAGTGTCAAGTGGGTTGTCTTGTGGACCGTGAGTTGTGAACAAATCATTTCTCTTTTACCATGCTATCTCTATGTAATCCAAATTTACCTATTATCATTTCTAGGTTATTTTTTCTCACCCACATGTGGGATACTATCTTCTGGACTGTGAGTTGTAGACAAATCATTTCCCTTTTCTACCATGCTCCCTCTTTGGTCCTTGCTCATGCTGCTTCCTCTTTCCCTTTGCTGCATTTCTCTCTCTAGCACTACAGTAGCTGTGCCTCTCTGAGAGCAATGATCACCCATAGCTTGGCATGCATCAAACTTAATATTGTCTGTGCACACCCTATCTATTCTAGCAGCTGGATCACATGCCATGTAATTAAGCAGACAGGAAACATTCCTTGGTATGGTTAAAGAAAAGAGAATCAGCAGCTTTGTTGCACAGGCAAACAAAGCCTGGCGATTGGGCCATATCACCTGACCGACACATGCTTAAAGCATCTCCTTATTGTGATATATTTCCATGCCTTTTTCTTTCTTTAGGAAAAGATTCTGTCTTTACTGATACTCAAAGCAAGCGAGTGAAATGAATACAGTGTGCACTGTAGTACTACTACTACCACCATGTAGTCAAGTCATGCTTTGGTCTTGGTCAAGGGGATGATGAGAAGCACACACCTGTCATGACCATGACACAGAGAGAGCTCATTCATGGTCATCCCATGATTTAGCCATATTCTTAGGAAATACTGTATGTGGTTAGCAATATTCTGTAATTAAAATATGATTTGCAATTCGAAACTGAGCTATGTGTCAATCACCATGGCAATTATTTCAAAACTGAAGAAAGGCGGAACCCTCCTTGTTTGTTTGTTTGTTTGTGTGAGCATGAGGTGGCTCTGTGCTCCTGTAGCTCTGGCCAAGGAAGAGAAGAGGAAGATGGGGTGTGTCTGATTTGATGGTCTTTGGTGCTTGCTTGCCTTGCTGTGCAAAAGAGCTTTGATTCAAGCTGCCATTTCTGTCCTTGCTCTGCCACTCTGGTCTCCTCCCT
Source organism: Avena sativa (assembly GCA_916181665.1). Classification (NCBI taxonomy): domain Eukaryota; kingdom Viridiplantae; phylum Streptophyta; class Magnoliopsida; order Poales; family Poaceae; genus Avena; species Avena sativa. The sequence continues at coordinate 530,676,228 of OV702292.1, read as the reverse complement.
CCACAAGCAAACGCTGCAGCTTGCCCACAGCCCATCATCACTGCCACACACACACACTGCAGCCTAGTCTGGATAAAAGAAGCAGCACACACAGGCTTTGCAGGCCTATGCAGCTCTTGTCCCTAATCTTCACTTTAACCTTTGGCTGCCTTTCTTATCCCTAATCTAATGATGCACTCTTTTTTTTATCTGCTGTAATTAGAGTTGTTATGCCTTGTGCTAGGTTAAACTTTCTTCCCCGCAGGCACAGAGTGCCTCCATGATTATGTTCCTGTGTCAGTGGTGTGTGCATTAATCTATGGCAATTCGTCAGGCACGATTAGATGTACCTGTCGCTGCAAGAATCATTGCTACACCGTACAGTTTGTCCATTAATTTATGACCTTGAAACTATTCTTTGATTAAAAAACTGGTATTGGGCACAGGTGATTGTTACGTTATATTCTGATTTATATGGAGAAGTTATCCAGTTATATTAAACAGAAAACGTGATTAGTAGTAATTGTACTAGATGCTAATTGGAATTTTTACATTCTGGCGAAAAAAATTCAGTTCTGCAGAACAGTGAGCACGCCGAAGCCGCAGCCGCCGCCGCCGCGCGGAGGGAGCAAGACGGTGGGGCGGTGGTTCAAGGACCGGAAGGAGAGGCAGAAGGAGGAGGCAAGGGCGCACAACGCGCAGGTGCACGCCGCCGTCTCGGTGGCGGCCGTGGCCGCGGCGGTCGTGGCCGCGGCGGTCGCGGCCGTTGCCGCCGCCACCGCGGGGTCCGGCAGGGACGACCGCGCCGCGCGCACCGACATGGCGGTGGCGTCTGCCGCGACGCTGGTGGCCGCTCAGTGCGTGGAGGCCGCGGAGTCCTTGGGCGCCGAGCGCGAGCACCTCGCCGCCGCCGTCGGCTCCGCCGTCAACGCCAGGACCCCCGGCGACATCGTCACCATCACGGCCGCCGCCGCCACCGGTGAGTTCATCATCCCAACCCCAGTTCTCGTGACCACCATCCTCTCTTTTTTACTGAACGCGGATGCACCTTGATCGGCAGCGTTGCGAGGCGCGGCGACGCTGAGGGCGAGGGTGATGAAGGAAGCGCGGAACGTGGCGGCGGTGATCCCCGTGGACAAGGGCTCCATGGGAATGGGAGGCCACCACAAGCACGGCGCTCCGAGGCAGCTGCTGCAGCATCACAAGGTGGTGCAGGATCTGGGCAGCAGCAACAGCAGCAGCTTCAGCGACGACCTGCCGGCGCTGGACCAGGACGAGAGCAACAACTTCCTCGGCATCTGCTGCCAGGAGCTGCTCGCCCGCGGCACCGAGCTCCTCAAGCGCACCCGCAAAGGTAGACTGTCGAACGATCGTCCGTCCATTTCGGCGACATATGCCTGCTTCCGTGTTCTGAATTGCTGATCATGTCATGGGCAGGATCATTGCATTGGAAGGTTGTCTCTGTGTACATCAACCGGACAGGCGTGGTACGTCTTCTTGCATTGTTCTTGATCTTGTGTTGTGTACTGTAACAGATTTTGTTAACTGACGTGTTTGTGGATCGGCCATTGAATCTTGCAGGTGATGCTGAAGATGAAAAGCCGGCATGTCGCAGGGACCATAACCAAGAAGAAGAAGAGTAAGTGCACAAGCTACTCCTACAGTACACATCATACATACAGCCATGGCATTTCGCTTGACGCCGTCATGGCCGCGGATGACATTTCACTGACGCCGGAACCGTTTGTGTAGGCGTGGTGGTGGACGTGTGCAGGGACGTGGCGGCGTGGCCTGGGCGGCACCTGCTGGACGGCGGCGAGCACCGGCGCTACTTCGGCCTGCGCACGGCGGAGCACCGCGTGATCGAGTTCGAGTGCGCGAGCCAGAGGGATCACGACATGTGGACTAGGGGAGTGGCACGCCTCCTCGCCACCGTCGATGGCCGCAAGCGCTTCGCCTGAGGCCTCATGGACGGCAGCGGGGGTGCGGCTCGTGGTATCTGATGATTGACCCTAGCGATGTGTGTTCTTGTAGTTCTTGCTATTGTTTTCTTTGTTCCTGATCTCCTGTAAGTTATGTTTCTTCTCCTCCTCTTTGGACCTGAGAGAGAGTGCAAATTGGCAATGGCAGGCGGTACAAAAACAAGCATCTCGATGTGTAGTTTCTAGCAGAATTCTGGTAGCTGCAGGGAGTCATAAAGTACTAGTTAGTCATTCCCATGTGTGTTGGATCTAATTAGTATCTTAAGGAAGAACATCTGAACATGGCACTTCACTGTACAATGTTTTTTCAGCATCTTTGTAGGTTAGATAGGTAGAATCCTTCCTGCAAGCTGAAACCAAAAGCTAAAGCAAAGGCTGGGTTGCAAGCTTGCCATGGACACCTTAACATTGGTCTGCCCCTACCAATCTAATCCAATCTAGCTCTTGGACACTATACAGATTAACAAGCTAGGGCAGAGACCAAGTTGTGTGCTGCCTCTTTGAATTTGCTGGGCCCTTCACCTCTGGATGCAGATGATTGGAGCCCTCTTTGTCTGTTTGTAAGTTATGTGTACAGGTTTGCAACAACTCTGCATCTATCTGATCAACCCTATCTATCTACATTATGATGGTATGGAGCTGGAGGATTGTTCTCTTCCTGCCCACAACTGTTTGTGGATCACTCGGGAATTGCAGGACCAGCTCTGAAATGTAAAGGCTGTTCTTGGGCAGTTCGGTGTCTGTATAGGACCACATACTTGCTTGTAGGTTCATGAGCTCCTGCATTAGCAGTCCATGGCAAGCTCTGGCCATGGATGCAGGTTGCTGTCTGTCCTGGCTGGTGAATGGCAGATTTGTAGGTATATGTGTAAACCATAATGCTGGAATGACAGAGTATAGAGCAGAATGATGCCATTGGTCGTTTTTTATTTGGAATGCAAGATTAGTTGTGGAGTAGCCTAATTAAGCTGTCGTAAACACTGAAAGCAGAGTGAACCTGGCATATATTGGCACGGTTTGAAGTTGAAGATCGTTGCCATGCTCTGAGATTGCCTGACTGAAACTCCGATGCAATGTCAGGCTTTCAGACTCGTATATTTGGTAAAAGCGGTTGCTACATCGGTAGAAAGGAATAGACACTGTACGAAAGAAAATCTGTCTTATTTCTTCTCTGCACATAAACAGAGCTGTAAATTTAGGACACTTACAAGGACCAAAAAAAAAAAAAGGAAATTTCAAAGACCCAGTGTACAAGTTTCAGAGCAGAGAAGAGAAATTCAGAAAATACAATCACAGAGGAAAGTTGCAGAGTTCAGAAAACTAGCGTGGGATGATCCGGGGCCGTCACCCAGATGAAGAGAGGAGATGTGCTTTGCGGCTTCTTTCAGCAAACTCGATGCCCAAAGAAAAGGCAGAGTGCCATCTCCAGCAATACCTAAGTACGTACTAGCAACCTAAGCTATGGCTGCCTGCATTAGCAGTCCATGAAAGCTCTGGCCATTGATGCGGGTTGCTGTCTGTCTCGTTGGTCAGTGCTAGTATATTTGTAGATCTATGTAAACCATAATGCTGGAATGACAAAAGTATGGAATAGTTCAGTTAGGGCGGCCGGGGTGTTTTATCAGCCGTACAACGTATGCTACATGACGCACATATTCCCATAGTTGTCGTGAATACAATCGAATGATCGTTGGTGCTGAAGGTCTTCTCAATGCTCGAGATCGGTTGGCTGAAGCTCCGCAGAGGCTCGAATCCAGTGCAGTCTCAGGCTTTGACAGTCATCTCTTTTTTGCAAAGTAAATGGACAAATAAAAGGAAGAAACAGGAACACCCTGCTGCAGTCTCGATCCTGCCGTGTTGATCCTTGCCTTGCACATGAAACGGCACTGTAAGTCTGGTGGGTTCTCACAAGAATAAAAAAGGGATTGTTTTTCAATAGACTTGTGTGCAAGTTTCAGAGCTGAGTAGAGAAATTCAGAAAACACACGCACGAGTTTCAGAGTTCAGGAAAACTAGTCTGAGTACGAGATGAGCAGAGCAGAGGAGATATGCTTTGCCGCTTCTTTCGGCAAAGTCGATGTGATCGGATGACGAATCTCCCAAAGCAAAGGTAAGTAGCGCCAAAGCCCGTAAAAGGTAAGCAGCCCCTCACAACTTACTTATAAGCAATTACACACAAAAGTTAATTACAATTAATGTAAACGAATTAGTTTGCCGATTCCATTTAAAATTCTAGTTTATTGACACATAAAATTTCATTCATTACATTGCGCTACACTAGATTTGATCCCCTCTATATTCATTACATCAGATAAAGACATGCTAATAATATAAAAGGACTTGAGACTGTCTATATTTAGGGGAAAAATACACCTAAGTAAGAAAAAACTCCAATTTACTACCAAGCGTCTTTTTGTTCGATACGACACTAGCATCATGCCGGGCTGGAGGATCCACATTCCATCCCCTGCGAGCCAACATCATCAAGCGGATGTCGATGACATCGTGCACACGGCATACACGACGTGGATCTGAAAGACAAATAATATTGATCATTAAGAAAAAGAAGAACAAACATGTGGATCTGAAAAAACGAGATGAACCATGATGTGTAGAAAGAATGAAGAAGGTACATGCGTATTGGACACGCCAGCGAAGAGTTCGGTGCGGTCTCAAAGGCCGCACAAGATCCGGCATGTGTAGTTCCCCCACTAGAAGGGAAGATCTAGACTTCGTTATATGTTGTCTTTGCATGAAAAGTTGGAGGGCGGTAGTGGGAGTGGGAGTGGGAGTGGGAACTAGGGCTAGGGTTCCCTCTCTTATATAGAGAGTGAGAGTGGAAAGTGGGACGTGGAAAGTTCGGACCCATAATGGATTATTTGGCATGGATTTGTTGTCTTTGGCCACCCCAAGTTAGATGACTTTGAGTGATTTGACTTATGTTTGCTATGCGAGATCCATCTGTTAGTGACTCAAAGTAAATGCTTAATGGTTTCTAATTCTATTAAGCTCCCCATTTTTTCCTCTTTCTTTCCTCCTTTTAATTTTCACAAGTAAATGATGCCCTCCACCCCTAGTCAACGAGTTGCATGCAGATTGGAAAAAAGCTGCACAGTTAGACTCTCCCCTTGCTGAGTGAGCTTATCATCAAATAATGCATCTTCATCAATATCGAACCCCTCTTGTTGACTTTCTTGGCCACCTTCTTCCCACCCGCACTCCCACCCTCATTGATCATGTTCGTCCTGACGCCTATGAATAATTGAATATTTTCACACACTATTTAGCAAATAAACTGACATATGTATGATTACTTGGATGCTTATGATTCGCTACCCTATATTGGGTAAAAGGCTTAAGGCCCATGAAGGTTTCAGATGACAGCCCAAGGAAGCAACCGACAAAGGCTTTGATCGTATTAGGAAAGAGACTATGAACCGACATTGAGTTGGTATTGTAATTATGTGTGTATGAAACCTATCTGCATACATCTTTGTGACCCAGCCTATTATATATAGGATGGGAGAAGCCCGAGGGTACCGAAATCTAGGAGACAACTTGTAATAGTGCGATTTCCCCAATATTCAGTCGACTTTGACTTCATTGTTTTCCTGACATCCGACGAAATCCCTAGCATTCTCTTTTCCGCGAAACCCTAAGTCCATCACCATGGGCATTGCCGAGGTTACCCCTCGTCAATTGGCGCCGTCTGTGGGAAACCTGAACGCTGGAACCACGGATTCGGCGGACCGCTCTCCACCAAGCATCAACCCGACGAAAGTAGTTCCACACCCGCCCACCCCAGTATTAGTACCCGCCGATTTCAACGGCGGATCCGATCTAATAGTCGGAAGGATTCCACTTCCAAGTAGAAGACCCGCAAGAATCGCATCCTTCGGCCCTGATCACATCAGAAACGTCGGTAGAAAAACCTACGCCTACGACGGTACCAGCATCTTGCGTCGGGTCCTCCATGGACACCACAGCATAGATGGAAGCAGACGAAGAAAGCGAGCAAATCGAGAGGGATCTGGGGGACCTTGATGGTATTTATGACAATCTCTCCTTCGGATCAGACCCACAGCTAACCCCACCACGCGAAGCAAGCCCGACAAATTCAGAACCCGAAGAAAGCATCGAAAACATCGATTTCGAAAAAAGGATGGCGAAGATCTATCGAAAACTACAATCTCAGAATATTGTCAGTACATCCTTTGAAGAAGAAGATAACCCACAAGTATATGGGGTGTATCGCAGTATTTTCGAGGGAAGTGAAACCCAATTTATTGATTCGTCACAAGGGGAGCCAAAGAATATTTATAAGCCTTAACAACTGAGTTGTCAATTCAGCTGCACCTGGAAACAATCTTGCTTACAACAGTTTATCAGTAGCAACAGTTTTGTAGTAGCAATAGTAAAGCAATAGCAGTAGTAAAAGTAAAGACAATAGTAACAATTGCAGTAAACAGTAGGATTAAAGCGCGGTAGGCATAGGGATGGATAGATGGGCATTGCATGGACAAGACCATTTATATGGCAATCAAAACATAGGGCATTTGTAGATAAATAAGATAAAGCATCCATGTACTAAGTAATCATAGGCATGTGTTCCATATATAGTCATACGTGCTCGCAATGAGAACTTGCACAACTTCTTTTGTCTGCCAGCCCATTTGCAGCGGGGCCTCAAGGGAACTATTGGCAATTAAGGTGCTCCTTTTAATAGAGCACCGGAGCAAAGCATTAACACTCCATGAACACATGTGATCCTCACATCAAAGCCATCCCCTCCGGTTATCCTGTGTTGTCACTTCGGGGCCTTTGGTTCCGGACAACAATATGTGTATACAACTTGCAGATAAGACCAAAAAAATACTATCATAATGAATCAATAACATGTTCAGATCTAAAATCATGGCACTCAGGCCCTAGTGACAAGCATTAAGCATAACAAGTTGCAACAAAGTCAAAAAGCACTAATAATAGATACTAGTTGTAGCATCCCAATTGTCTAACAATTGTAATGCTACTTGGTCTAGTAATATAATGGCTACTTCAAATATATAATTGTTGCATCATCATTATATCATGCTCATGTCATCATGCCACCTTGCATTTGAGCATCATACAAAACCCTTTTTGATTTGGTTCTTCTCTCATATGCATTGTAAATTGTATTTGCCTCTTGATATTGTATTTGGTTCTTGATATATTGTTTAATGCCCAAGTTGAGTTGGGGGCATATCTTTTATTCCACTCCACCACCCTTTCTTTTCACCACCTTATATTTCCACCATCCAACCTTAATCACTTCAAGATGCTGATGATAGGGGCAATGAGAGCTGAAAGCTAATAAGTACCATAATTTTTGGAAGCCCTTTATGAAACTTGAATCCCTACTTCCTTCTATGAAGGCCCTTTCTTTTACTTTTATGTTGAGTCTCCACCTTCTATCTTTATGCACCTACTTTGAGAGCATAGTGGCCATTCTTAGTTCTATGTGCATTGTCCCAAGACTTGTTGATTGATGCATAACTTTGATATTGCTTGTGCTAGTCACTCTTATGAACTTAGAAGGTGTCCTATGCATTTATGTTTGCTACTCTAAGAGGGACAAGTTGAATGCTACTATGCTATGTTTTCTTTATGTGAAACAAACAAACGTCTTGCAAAGCATTGTTATTCATGAATCTTTTGTTTGTGCCTTTTCATGTTGCAACAATAGTTGCTTTGTCTTATTGTTAGAACTTTATCTTTCATGTTATGATTGAAGTACTATGATCCCAGCTATCAATGTTTTACAAATACTTTGATCAAGATTATGATGGTGCATGTCACCTAAAAAATTATTCTTTCTTTTTATCACTTACCTACTCGAGGACGAGCAGGAGTTAAGCTTGGGGATTATGGTTAACAATGCCTATGTCCCTGTTGATTTCTATGTTTTGGATGTTGAATGCAATGCTTCTTTTCCTATTACTTTGGGAAGACCTTTTCTTAGAACTGTTGGTGCCATTATTGATATGAAAGAAGGCACCATTAAATATCAACTCCCACTCAAGAACGGTATAGAACACTTCCCTAAGAAGAGAGAGAAGATTTATTTTGCCTCTCCTAAGAAAACAAAATTTGCTCTTAATGCTTCTTCATTTGAGAACACTTGATTCTTTTTATTGCTTCTTATGCCTAACTTAAAGGCGTTAAAGCAAAGTACTTATTGGGAGATAACCCAAAAGTTTTAGATGAGTCTTGGAAGTTATTACTTCAGTAATAGCCACTCCTTATCCTTTTTATTTTCTTTTTGTGCCAAGAGTAACCTCTAATGAGATAGAAGTAATGATTGGGAAAGTTGCTGTCCCGAAACAGATTTCTGTGCTTCACCGTAAAACTTCGTGTAAAATCTTAGTACGTCGTTTTGAGGCGTGAATTTTTTTGCTTCTGCCCCAGGTTGTTATCTAACTTTAGTTAGTTCAACACTTTTCGATTTGAGCAACAGAATGTCTTCGAAAAAATTTGTCTTTACCTGCTGGTATGTTTTGACAGATTTCTGCCATTATTTGCATTTGCTTCTTGTTGGTTCCTTTTTGAGTTCTTTTGGGGAATTGAGCTTTTTTAGGGAAGTGCTACAGTAGCTTGTGTTTTAATGGAAGTTTTATTGGTGTTGGAACTGAACCTAAATATTTATTATCTTGAGTGCACTAATGTTGCTAATAAAGATTGTGTGAAGTTTTGTATGAAGGAAAAATTTCAGGTGTGTGGAGAGAATGATGTAATGAGATGAAGAATGGACTAAATCTCAAGCTTGGGGATGCCACCCCGTGTTACCCCAAGAAATATTCAAGAGGTACAAGCATCAAAGCTTGGGGATGCCCAAGGCATCCCCTTCTTCATCAATAAAAATTCCAGGTTTCTTCCAAACACTTCATTTTTATTGTTTCATGCACAGTTGTGTCGTTCTTGGAGCGTCTTCTTTTTCGTTTTCGTTTTGGTTTTTCGTTTGCTTGGTTTTCTTAGTTTTCTTGAATAAATTGGTTGGACCCCCTCTTTCATACATTGGTTTTCAAATAGTTTGGTTTGGATTGGAAAAGAGTAGGAAAGTTCATGCTTAACTGGTAAAGAGAGCTTATTTTTGACTATGGCCTATGCTTTGTCATGCCATGCTTGATATTGTTTTGGCTTTATGCTTAGTATTCTTTGCTGTAGCATGACATGTTATAAACAATTGAGATTGCTTAATGTGCCTTGGAAGAATCATGCGTTGTTTTAGCATATTAAAGCATAGTATTGTGGTGTTCTCCTTTGATGCTTTATTTGGGTTGACTTGGCACATGCTCATACCATGTTATGACTATCCCAAGTCACCATAAGACTTTATGATCCTTTAGTTTTCAACTTGTAGTATCACTTTATGCTTTGATTAATGATGTTATGTCGCTCTGCATGATTATGGCCATTATTGCCCTCTTAGTTGGTCCCCCCAGTCTTTTGCTAGCCTCCATAACCAAGTATGAGTTCCACTCATGCATCCAACTCCTAAAACCAAGTTATTCCAAAGAGTCCACCATACCTACCTATTAGCATATGCTATTCCAAGTATATTCATGTTTTTATCTACCTTCCGAATTAAACTTATTATGAGAAAACTAGTGATTAAAGCTCTCATGAACTTGATGGCACACTTTACTTTTCTTGCCCTTAATAAACTTGAACCATTGTGTCGTCTATGTTGTATATGCTTGCACTTATATGTTGGGGATTAGCAGAACCATGCTATCATGGGGAACGCTTTCAACATTGCAATTGTACTTTGTACCTAGTTGATATCATGCTCTTTTGTCTACGGATGTCGTCGGTGCGAAATGAAGGGGGAGCTTGTAAGTCCATGGAGTTATGTATGTGTGTTAGAGAAACGCCTAGGCTGCTGGTCTAATCCATGCTGTCATGGTGGAAACCTGTAGTGTAACCATAATGAGCTGTCTATGAAGCATTCTTCTTATAAAAAAAGAGTCAGATATTGAGAAAAAAAAAGAGAAAAAGAAAAAAAGAGATATGAGAAAAGAGGAAAGAGATAAAAAAGCACCATTTTCCCAAGGTACATAAGAAGATTGCTAAGATGCTCGTTGTCTGCTTGCCTTGTCATTTTAATATGGGGATTCTTCTATATCATCGGGCAAGGGGTACCCCGTTGGCGGTTCTCTATGATACACATGTACTTACTATGACAAGAACTTACCGGTAACTAAACTTGAGTAGCATGAGGAGCGACCCTCGTATTCAAGGGACATGAGATTTTCAACTTATACTTCGTCAAGCATATACACCATAGTTTGTTCACTTTAACCTTAATCACTTCAAGATGCTTATGATAGGGGCAATGAGAGCTGAAAGCTAATAAGTACCATAATTTTTGGAAGCCCTTTATGAAACTTGAATCCGTACTTCCTTCCATGAAGGCCCTTTCTTTTACTTTTATGTTGAGTCTCCACCTTCTATCTTTATGCACCTACTTTGAGAGCATAGTGGCCATTCTTAGTTCTATGTGCATTTTCCCAATACTTGTTGATTGATGCATAACTTTGATATTGCTTGTTCTAGTCACTCTTATGAACTTAGAAGGTGTCTTATGCATTTATGTTTGCTACTCTAAGAGGGACAAACTGAATGCTACTATGCTATGTTTTCTTTATGTGAAACAAACAAACGTCTTGCAAAGCATTGTTATTCATGAATCTTTTGTTTGTTCCTTTTCATGTTGCAACAATAGTTGCTTTGTCTTATTGTTAGAACTTTATCTTTCATGTTATGATTGAAGTACTATGATCCCAGCTATCAATGTTTTACAAATACTTTGATCAAGATTATGATGGTGCATGTCACCTAAAAAATTATTCTTTCTTTTTATCTCTTACCTACTCGAGGACGAGCAGGAGTTAAGCTTGGGGATGTTGATACGTTGCTAACGTATCCATAATTTTTGATGTTCCATGCTTGGTTTTATCTACTTTCTTATGTTTTGTTCCAACTTTGGAGTACTTTCTATACACTTTCTTGGACTAACCTATTAACAAGAGCCACAGTGCCAGCTGCCTGTTTTCTGCTGTTTTTGGTTCCAGGAAAGTCAGAAAATGAATATTCTCGGAATTGGAAGGAACAAAAGCCAAAGTCAGTTTTTCACCAAGGGACACACAAAGCTAGAATACGAGACAGAGAGGGGCCAGGGGGCCGCCACACCACCTGGCCGCACGGCCCAGCCTGGCCCACGCCAGGGGGTGGTCTGGCCGCCTCCGACACCCCCTCGGCCTCCCCTTTCGCCTATAAGATGTCTCCGATACAGAAACCCTAAGTACCCGATCAAAATTCCACGAAAGAGTATGTAGCCACTATCATCTCCATCCCTAGATTGGGAGGGATCTGAAGCTCTTCCCGACACCCTGCTGGAGGGGAGAATTCACCCTGGAGGCCTTCTTCATTACCATGCAAGCCTCCGGTGTGATGCGTGAGTAGTTCATCTCTGGACTACGGGTCCATGTAGTAGTAGCTAGATGGCTGGTTCTCCTCCTTTGTGCTATCATGTTTAGATCTTGTGAGCTTAGTTCATGATCAAGATCATCTATTTGTAATTCTACATGTTGTGTTTGCGGTGATCCGATGGATATTGAGATGCTATTTCAGATTGATTATTGATTCTATCATGTCTTTGTTATTTGTGATCTTGCATGCTTTCCGTTGTTAGTAGATATCTTGGCCAAGTAGATGCTAGCAACTTCAAGAGTTCGTATTTATGCTCGATAGTTGGTTCATGCCTCTAGTAATCTGGGGAACTGACAGAAATCTCTAAGGTACTAGATGTGTTGTTGCTACTAGGGAGAAAACAACAATCCTTTGTTCATAGAACAATCGTATTGTTTACTTTACACGCAATGCGTAATGCAATTATCTGTTGCTTGCAACTTAATACTGGAGGGGGTTCGGATGATAACCTGAAGGTGGATTATTAGTCATAGATGCAGTTGGATTACGGTCTATGTATAATGTTGTAATGCCCAATCAAATCTCAAAGGAGTCAAGATGAGTAGTATATGCATGATTGCTTTCTCGATGTTTGTCAATTGCCCCGCTGTAATTTGTTCACCCAACATGTCATCTATCTTAAGGAGAGCCATCACTAGTGAACTATGGACCCTGGTACTTTCTTTTACCATCAATCTACTACTATTTACTGCTTTTCTATTTACTTTCTGCAAACTATTACTTTCTTCCACACAATACGTTTAATCCTTTGTTTTCGGCAAAACCGGTGAGATTGAGAACCTCACTGTAAGTTGGGGGCAGAGTTCTGTGGTTGTGTTGTGCAGGTTTCCACGTTGCTGCTGGCACCGGTAGTGCGCTCCGCCAAAGTTCAGCTAGCAACACCTTGGAGGTGTTTCCTTGCTCCTACTGGATTGATAACCTTGGTTTCATAACTGAGGGAAAACTTGCTGCTGTGCTCATCATACCTTCCTCTTGGGGTTCCCCAACGAGCTCGATATATTTTGGGCCATCGAGCAGGCAGGCGACAATCCAACCATCTCATGAAAGACTATCGAACATTCTTGAAGATGCAGGAGCTATGTAGTGCAAATGCAACTGAAGCGGTAAACAAAGGATACACATCTACGCCTAGCACATTAGCCATCGACGTACCACCACCACCATCACCAGCAGCACCACCACAAAACACAAATGATCAAAACGGTGAATACCCCAGGTCAAAAGGGGCAATGCCAATGATTCAGAAGGGGCGTCCATCCAACAGAAACCATAAGTTCATCAAAAGACAAATCAACATGGTGGAAACAACAACATCAACCACACCCGAATATCTCCATTGGTCCGAGCAAGAAATCACATTCAGCAGAGCTGATCACCCGCTTCGGGTCCCACGACCATGTCACTCAGCCTTGGTAGTCGAAGCACAAATCGGCAGGTTCGATATGAGCAAAGTCTTCATGGACGCAGGAAGCAGCATAAATCTGATCTACACAAAAACGTTACGAACAATAGGCTACCCCTAGACAATATTGCGGCAACAGAAACATCTTTCCACGGAATAGTACCAGGTAAAGCCAAAATTCCTTTAGGCAAAGTATTTCTTGATGTTGTTTTTGGTTCCAAAGTAAATTTTAGGCGAGAAAAACTTGAATTCGAAGTCATGGACTGGCCATCGCAATATCATGCGATCCTCGGACGACTAGCTTTCGCACGGTTTATGGCAGTACCGCATTATGCGTACTTGGTCATGAAAATGCTAGCACCAAAAGGAATCATCATGGTAAAGGGAAGCTTCACACGTGCCGACAATTGCGATAGGGAGTTTAACAAAATTTCTGAATCTTTTAGGATGGCAATAGAGTTCGAACAACTCAAAACTCCAGCAATAGCAGAACCACTAGAAGTAGCGCGTGTCAATCCGATCAGGCTTTTGACACTGCAAAGGACACAAAAGAAGTACAGATCCACCCCGACGATTTGACGAAAACAATATTTGTGGCTTTCAATCTTGATACCACATAGGAAAGCGCGCTCATCGAGTTCCTCCATGAGCACTGGGAGATTTTCACATGGCTACCTTCTGACATGTCGGGAATTCCCAGGGAACTCGCCGAGCACGCATTAAATTTGGACCCAAAGGCGAAGCCAGTAAAGCAACCGCTTCGTTGCTTCCCAGAACCAAAGCGTAAAGCCATTGGAAAGGAGCTCCATCGCCTTACCGACGACAACTTTATCAAAGAACTAACAAAAGCAGAGTGGGTCGCAAATCCACTATGTGTCCCAAAGAAAAACACTACAGAACTTCGGATGTGCATCGACTTTACTGCATTAAACAAACATTGTCCAAAAGATCAATTCCCATTACCCTTCCTTGTTCTTTTCCACCATTGCCAACTCTTGGAGTGGAGCTTGTGCCTTAGGGTCCACAACATAGGAATTAATCACTTCCTGAATCCACACATGCACCCTAGATGACACAGCATGAAGAGAACAAACATGGAATGAAATATTCAGACCCACAAGTCTAGTCATAGCTTTCTTCTGCAAGGCAATGTGAAGGGCCTGATCTTCCAAATGACAGAGGATCTGGTGATCAGTTTTAATTACAAATGGACCTCTTGCCAAGTAGGATCTCCACTTATCCACTACCATCATAATGGCAAGTAACCTTTTTCATAGATGGAGAGCTTTTTATTATTCACTTAAAGCTTTTCTATAGTATGCAATTGGGTGGCCTTCTTGAACTAGTACATCTCCAATGCCTGTTGCACACGCATCTGTTTCAATCCAGAAAGACTTGTTGAAGTCAGGCAATGCCAATACTAGGGTTTCAGTCATAGGTTGTTTCAACTTCTGGAAGGCTGCCTGAGCTTCCTGTGTCCAAATAAAAGCTTGTTTTTGTAGCAACACCATCAATGGTTTTGCTATAACTCCATACCCTTTCAATTTTTTTCTATAATACCAAGTGAGACCCAAAAACTCTCACAACTCAGTCACATTATTTGGAGTAGGTGAAGATCTCATTACCTCAGTCTTTGTAGGGTCAGTAGCCACCCCCATGTTAGAAATAATGTGTCCTAGTTACTCCAACTGAGTTTGAGCAAATGAACATTTGCTCATTTTAGTAAACAGATTATTCTCTCTTAGGACCTAGAACACTTGTTGAAGATGTTGAAAATGATCTTGCAGGGATTTGCTGTAGACCAATATATCATCCATAAATACAAGTACAAATTTTCTAACAAATGGTGCAAAGATAGAATTCATGACACACTAAAAAGTGGAAGGGGCATTAGTTAACCCAAAGGTATGAAAGCTGTCTTTTCCTCATCAGCAGGCACCACTATAATTTGATGATACCATGCTCTCAGGTCCAACTTAGAGAACAATTTAGTGCCATCTAGTTCATCAAACAGTTCATCCACCATAGGTATGGGAAATTTACTCTTGATTTTCATTGCATTGAGTCTTCTATAGTCAATACATAACCTATTCCATCCTTTTCTTTACTAGCAACACAGGGGAAGCATATGTACTGACACTAGAAATGATGGTTCCATTCTTCAACATTTCATGCACTTGCCTCTCTATTTCATCCTTATGCAAAGGTGAATACCTCTAAGGTCTACAATTTGTAGGCTGATTGCTAGGAATCAAGTGGATGGCATGATCAAATTCTCTATGTGGGGGCAAAGATGTTGGTTCCTGGAATATGTCCTAGTACTATTGTAGCATAGTTTGAATGTTGTTAGGAATATCAGTAGAGACCTGAACCACATCATTCACCATTGGCAGCTCTACCAATGCCCTTGATGCATTTAGCTAATTTCTCAATTGAAAAATCCAAGAGTTTCTGTGATTCAATGGAAGACAATCCTTGTAACCTGGCCAATTGTTTCTTATAGGTGAACTCCACCCATTTTGTTCCTAGTTACAATTCATCAGGCCACACTTTGCTAACTAGTCCATACCTAGAATGCCATCATATCTTCCCAATGGCAACACTCTCATGTCATTCTCAAAATTTTGTCCCCGCAGGCACCACTGCATGTTTGGCACCATAGTGTCACAATACATAAATTCTCCACTTGCCGCCTTCACACCTTGAGTGTTGCAATTGGAGATACAGTACAACCCAATCTCTCTACCAAGGACTTATCCACAAAGCTGTGAGACCTCCCAGAATCCAACAACAATAACATGACCTAATCATCCACTAGTGCTCTAAACTGAATTGTTCCTAGCTTGGGAGAATCGTACAGAGCATTGAGAGATACATAACAATCTACCATGTCATCAACTTATTTTTCCACTAAGGTATCTAACATGTCATCAGAGAGAATCTCATTGCCCTCCATGGCCTTTACTGTTGGAGATATGCCCAAGAGGCAATAATAAAGTGGTTATTATTATATCTTTATGTTTATGATAAATGTTTACATCCCATGCTATAATTGTATTAACCGGAAACATTAATACTTGTGTGTTTTGTAAACATAAAAGAGTCCCTAGTAAGCCTCTTGTTAAACTAGCTTGTTGATTAAATGATGATCATGGTTTCCTGATCATGGACATTGGATGTCATTAATAATAAGGTTATATCATTAGGAGAATGATGTGATGGACACACACCCATAGTAAGCATAGCATAAGGTCAAGTCATTAAGTTCGTATTTCTATAAGCTTTCAAATGCATAGTAACCCAATCCTTCGACCATGAGGTTATGTTAATCACCATCACCGGATGGGTACTTTGATGACATCAAACACCGCTTCGTAACTGGGTGGTTATAAAGGTGTCATTGGGTATTCTGAAAGTATGTGTTGAAGCGCATGGACCAAGATTGGGATTTGTCCATCCATATGACGGATAGATATGCTCTGGGCCCTCTCGGTGGAATGTCATCTAGTTAGCTTGCAAGCATGTGACTAGGTCATAAGGGATGACATATCACAGAACGAGTAAAGAGTACTTATTAGTAACGAGGTAGAACTAGGTAGGAGATACCGACGATCAAACCTCGGATAAGTAGAATATCGCGTGACAAAGGGAATTGGTTTCGTATGTTAAATGGTTCTATCAATCACAAAGTCATCGTTGAGTACGTGGGAGCTGTTATGGATCTCCAGATCCCGCTAATGGTTATTGATCGGAGATGTGTCTCCATCATGTCTACATGTTCACGAACCGTAGGGTGACACACTTAAGGTTCGAAGTTGTTTTAAGTAGATATGGAATGTGCGTTGGAGACCGAATGTTGTTCGGAGTCTCGGGTTGGATCCGGGACATCACGAGGAGATCCGAAATTGTCCGAAGAATGAGATTCATATATTGGGGATCATTTTCTAAGGTAGGAAATGTTTCGGAGTGTTTGTATGGAGATTCTAGAAGGTTTCGGAATGTTCTGGAAGGTTCTGGAAGATTTCTTGGAGTTTGCTTGAAAACCAAGAAAGGATCAAGGAGTCTTTGTGGGGCAAGACACGGATTCGTGGGGGAGGAGGATTCCTCCCCCCTCCCAATCCGCCGGCCAAGGAGGGAGGGGAGTCCTACTAGGACTCCCCCTCCCATGGCGCCTCCCTCCTTTAAATAGAGGGGAGGGGGCGCCACCCCTAGACCTCTCCCATAACAAACCCTAGCCGCCGCCTCTCTCCTCCTCCTTCGCTCTGCTCCGGCTTAGGTGAAGCCCTACAGAAATCTCTACTCCACCACCACCACACCGTCGTGCTGCTGGGATTTCGTGGAGAAGATCTACTACCTCCGATGCTTGCTGGAACGGGGAGAGGAAGGTCTGCTTCGACTCCGCACGTGTGACCGACTGCGGAAGCGCTACCGGAACGTGGCGCCGGAAGGATCGTCCACACGATCTTGAGATCGGCAAGTGATTGACTACATCAACCCCGAGATCTAATCTCGTAACGCTTTCGGATCTATGAGGGTTAGTACAGATCTATCTCGTTGCACATATCTGATAGATTAGATCTTGGCTTTTATCTAGATTAGATCTGGGTTTTGTTCGTTCTTGCGGTAGAATTTTTTTGTTTTCCATGCTACGAACCAATCAGTGGTATCAGAGCCTTGTCTATGCGTAGATCTGTTGCACGAGTAGAACACAATGGTTTTGTGGGCGTTGGTGCTCGTGCCGTCTTTTGCTTTGTGTACTTTGCATCTTGCGGTATGGTGGGATGAAGCGGCTCAGGCTAACCTTACATGTCATCGCACATGAGACTTGCTCCACAGTTGACGTGCAACTCGTATTGCACAAGTGGCTTTGCGGGTGTCTGTCTCTCCCATCATAGTATAGATCCAATCTACACTTTGCACTTGATAGCACTTGTATCAATGTTGTGGTTCAATTTCGTAGGTAAGATCCGTTCTTATTCGAAAGCACCAAACCATGTAAAACATGCAAAGAAAATTAGAGGCGTCTAACTTGTTTAAGGGGGGAAGGTTTGTAACATCCCAAAACTTTAATCCAAGCTTATCAAGATCCAAATCATCAAATTTAGGGGTAACAAAAACTTTTCCAAATTAAAAATGAAAGCATTCATGTGTATGTGTATTTAAATTAGGATTTGATTTGAATTGCCATGGTTCTGTGATCCTTTGCTTGTAAAATGTTTCTTAGGTGATTTAAACATCATCTACATCATTCCCAAACTTTTCCCAAACTTTTCCCAAAGAAAATCAAATCAAAAACAATTAAAAAGGAGGAATGGTCATTTTGGTCATTTTAATCCACTACACTACTTTGAGTGTTCCTAGCACTCATTTCTCAACAGAAATAATTATAGATCTTTACACCCCTTGATAGTACACATAATGAGGTACCAAGGCCCACTTTGTGATCTGCAAAAATCTTTCAAATGATAATTTTAAATGACAGTTTAAAATTGAATCTATTTCATATGGGAAGATCCCACTATTTAAAAAACCACTCAAACAAGCTCAATTTTCAAAACCCAAGCACCCACAGAGTCTCAAGATTATTCCTAGCAAACCCACCAAAAATCTTTTCAAAATTCAAAAGTTTATTTCATGCGGCCATTTCATCAAACACTTGGCAGGCATGATTTACACCCTAATCCTAGCTCACTGTTTTGAACAGGGTTTTGCCCCCAAATGATCTTCATTTAATCCCTTTGTCCCCCCAGGGTCTAACCATGCCATTAGCACCCATCCCCTACCCCCTACTGGCAAGGCCATGCCATGCCGAGCCACCCCTCGCCGGCCGACCATGCACTCGCCCCAGCAGACCACTTCCCTCTCTCTCGCCATGTCTAGGAGGCAGCCAGGACCTCACCGCCACCCTCTGTCCCCTTCCCGAGCCAAGCCCAGCAGTGGACCACCGAGGAGAGCCCGCGCCCAGTGCCACCGAGCCATGCCGAGCACGCGTGCACAAGTCGCCGCTCGACCGCAGCCCGCGCCCACCGCTCCGCCACGACCCAGGGAACATGACGGACACGCCCGCTCGCCGCCCAACGCACCACAACCCCCGCTCGCTATTGAAATGGATCGTCTGGGCACCTAGAGGAGGGGGGGTGAATAGGTGCTACACCAATTTTTAATTCTTTTTCAATTTTAGGCTTAGTACAAAGGGTAAATTCTCTAGATAAACTATTAGGTGGAATTTCCCTATATGCAAACCTATCTACTAGCGAGTAAAGAGCGTGTGGAAGAGGAACGAGTAAACCGAAGTGAAGCACGCGGAGACACAGGATTTGTTTGACCGCAGTTCCTTCCTTGTTAAGGGAAGTACGTCTGTGTTGGAGGGGTGGGCGGTACTAAGACCACCACGCCACAAAAGGCCTCACCCTGTTCTCCGATGGATCTCGCCACAACAAGCCTGATCCACCTTCCACTATAGGTACCCTTTGAGGCGGGCACCGACGCCTTTACACAACTAGCGGGGCAACAACTCCACAACAACTTGGAGGCTCCCGAAATGACAACAAGCTGCCACAAGAACAAACTTATGAAATACAATAAACAAGATCTAGGTATTGACTAGAATACTAGATCAGGGATTTCTCCAAGTGAATGGAGAGGAGTTGAAGTGCTTGATTCTTGATGATGATGAACTTCTCCTCCTTCAATTCCACCAAAGATCAAGACCTTCGGGTGGTTGAAGTGGGAGATCTAGTATGAGAGCTCTTGCACAATGTCTGGTCAATTTCGAATGAATCAAGCGTTCTGAACATTGGGGAAGAAGGGGTACTTATACCCCCTTCCGAAACCAGCCGTTGCACACTTTGGGGGCTGTATTATCCGGCCCAAGTGAGGGCCGGATTATCCGGCCTGGGGAAAACACCGCCCCAGACTTAGAATATCCAGCAGATAATCCTCCCCTATCAGAGAGACGCGCCGAGCTTGCCCTTGATCAACTTCTGGGGGCCGGATTATCCGGTCCTATTGGAGGGCCGGATTATCCGGCCTAGGAAAGAAAAACCGCCCCAGTTCGGATTTTCTGGGAGAAAATCCGACCGGATACCGTGCGATGCGCCTTGGCCTCTCTTGCTTGAAAACTGGGGGCCGGATTATCCGGCCCTTGCGACACCCGGATTATCCGGCCTAGGGAGGAAAAACCGCCCTAGTTCGGATTTTCCGGGAGAAAATCCGACTGGACACCGAGCGACGCGCCTTGGCTTCCTTGAGAGATGAGGTCGGCCGGATTATCCGGCCCTTGGTGGGGCGGATTATCCGCCCCCCTCAAAACTTCCTGCACACTTAGTACACATGAAAAGTCTCCATAGTATTGTTATCTAACACGCAAAACATAGGAAAACATGAAATGTTCTTTCAATCTCCCCCTTTTTGGTGTTAGATGACAATACCAGGATTTGCAGGAGAAAGACACAAGAAAAACAGAGATAACTATGAAAGGGACTCCCCCTCAATGTGTGCATAATAGAGTTTTGCATTGGAATATAAATGCACACAAATAGGTGAATCTATTCCATACGCATAAGGGCAAAAACACATACCACCTAAGTAGAGAATAGGCATCCTTGACATAAATCACAATTATTATCGGATAACCATTATGAGCGCGCGCCCGCGCCTTCCGTGATAAACCTCCAGCAATAGGATATGAATAGATAGAACCATAATCATAATCCATGATATGAAGTCCATAGGCATCATCCAGACAACCACATAAAGTCTCAAACAACCACAAATCACGAATTTAAAAGTTCAACGCTAAATGGGCATAAGCAAGAAATAACGAATAGAAAAGTGCAAGTGCTTATGCCCGACCCATGCAAATCCACGGACAACCTAATAGAACTACGTCTCCCCCTTTGGCATCGAGACACCAAAAAGGGAGAAGAGCGATGCTAACGCCCCATGGAATCACTCATCGTAGTCCTCGTCCTCGTCCTCTTCTTCATTCTCTTCCTCATCCGCATCTTTAAGCTCCTCAGTGTCACCTTCCTCATCTTCATCATCAGCAGCAGGCGCAGAGGGGAACAAGTGACGCTCCAGCTCACCATAGTGCAGCCCGGAGGAAGAGTTCCACCGAGCATACGGAGTGGGAGGTGTAGGAGCCGGAGGAGCACTCGAAGCGCCAGACACATGGTGGAGAATGAGCTGCTGGGAGTGAGACAACTCATGGCGCTGCCTGTATGCCTTGTACTGACCCTTGCGCGTGTCCACGCCCATGCAGAGAATGTGACGCTGGAACCAGTTCAGCTGCTTGATCTCACGGGCCACGGGAGGCACAGGGGGCCTGCGAGCATCCCTCATGAGGCCCTTAGGAGCAGAGGAGGGGTGTGAGGTCTTCCGAACCTTGTTGTATATCTTCTTGGCCTTGTGCACCGAGTCAATGTGGAACTCCTCAGTAGGAAGCAGGTGCCGGATGAGCATCATAATGTAGGGCGCATAGGGAATGGATAGACGGTTGAACATAGCATCACACAACTCATGGTAGATGAAGTCCATGACATCCAGCCTGGACTACACTGACTCGTCCTCGCAGGAGGCAACCTCATGAGCAAACTGAAGTAGCTGAACAAGGTGACCACGGATTCTATCATTGTTGCCCCCACTCGGTGTAATAGAGTCACGAAAGAGACCCACCAATGCTGCATAGATGGGAGCAAGACCAGCAACAGTACCCACAATGCCATTGTTCACAGTGCAAGAAGAGAGAGCAGCTTCCTTGTTGGGCTTCAGCTGAGTGATGATGTGGTGGCCACTGGCTCTATCCCTGCTGCAGAAGGAGTACCCCAGAACCTCAGAAAACATGTGAAAATCAGCAGTCATGGGCCTGTCATGAGTCATCCACTTCATAGTGCGACGCTCATCCCCACAAATCACCAGAGTGGAGAAGAACTGCTTCACCACCTCAGAGTCAAAGGAGCACTGGAGAGACATGAGATGGTGCAGCCCCATCCTCTCAGCCACAAACATCGCATCCACAAGATGCGCCTTCTTCAAAGCATCAGCAAGTACCAGAGGGTGCATAGGCCTAATGTTCAGCCTGGCATAGATGTCTTCATAGATCCCCTTCTGTTCTGCACACCAAAAACGGGTATCCCCTAGCTCATCATCATGAGGCATCTCAGCAAACAAGTCACGGTGACGGATGGCGGAGAAGGAGACCGCATCCAAAGCCCTGTAGTTGATCTTGGGCTCCTTGCCCTTCCTCTTGGACACCCCCTTCCTAGTCCTCTTGGATTGTTCAGCCATGCGCCTCTCTTCGTTCTTCCTTCTCCTCAATTCAACTTCGTCCACAAGGTTACCTTGTCCGTCGTCCCGAAAGTATATTGAGCAAGGACGACGCTTGTAGGTCTTGGGAACACCGGAACCACCTGTGAGGAGAATAAGGGCGATAGCAAGGGGATAAGCATACACACAAGTCTAGGAGAGAGCATGGAAAAAGTAGTCAAAAAGTTCATAGGACAAACTACTCAATGCATACACCATAGTGAAACTGAAGCAGAATTGAATCTGTCAGGCCGGATTATCCGACCTGGCCAGGGGCGGATAATCTGGCCCTGGCAGAAATTTCCGATTTCACCTAGATTGAATGCAAAAAAGTAGATCGGGCCTAGAAACTGCAAGACTACGATTTCTATGCGAAAACACATCCTTCTAGACAACGTTCCACCCAACAAGATACACATCTAGCCAAAGATGGGGAGAGAGGGAGTTACCCTCACTCATTGGAGGAAGAACATGGAGGAGAAGGTACCCGGAGGCACGTAGAAGAAGATCCGGGGAGGCCCGGAAAATCCGGTGGCCGGAGAGGCTCCGGGGAGGGTGAGGGGCGGCAGGCGGCGGCTGGAGAGGAGGAGAGGGCTAGGGGAGTAGTGCTGCTTGTTATGAGCCCTTCCCCCGAGCCCTGCCCTTTAAGATGAAATCCGCCAGGGCCGGATTATCCGGCCAACACTTGGGCTAGATTATCCGGCCAAAGTTCTGGGATTTTGTTACACACAGAACCAGGCCCACGCGTCCCCAAACAACACCCCCACAAGGTGTACAAGGGACTTGTGTGCAAGAATAGATGGCTTAGGGGTAGGGAAGGATTAGGATTAAGAGAGCCAAACTGAGATGGTACTAGACACTCAAAATTGCAAAATCCAAATCAAATAAAAGCCAAGATTGAGTGTGATTCCCATAAGAACATGAGAGAGAAAATAACCTCCAAAAAGATCCAATTCTCCACAAGGGAGAGGGCGGTGGCCGGAGCCACCTTGTTGGAGTGTATGGTGTGACACCGCGAAGATATATCTTGGGTTCACGACCAATACTCATCAATAAGCTCACATATCACAACATGATATTAAGAGAAATGATATATCTTGCTACTGGCATTATGGGGGGAGGGTTAGCCCAATGAGTTAGGACCACACTCCCCCTATATCCATGCCCACACCTAGACCAAACAAGGATCGAGATGTACTAGTGAGTGCATGGATAATCAAGACAAGATCCCGGAATCAATGATATTTAGCTCATTCCTCAAATAGCAGAATCTTGCTTCATCAAGTGGCTTTGTAAAAATATCCGCCAGTTGGTTCTTCGTGCTCACAAAGGATAGATCAATATCGCTGCGAGCAACATGGTCTCGAATAAAATGATTCTGAATCTCAATATGCTTCGTCCTTGTGTGCTGAACAGGATTGTACGCAATTTTGATTGCACTTTCATTATCACATAAAAGAGGCACTTTGTCACAATTGACACCGTATTACTGTAAAGTTTGCCTCATCCACAATAATTGAGTACAAGCGCTGGCAACAGCAACATATTCAGCTTTGGCGGTGGAGAGAGATATACAATTCTGCTTTTTGGAGGACCAACATACAAGAGATCTTCCCAAGAATTGACAAGCTCCAGAAGTGGATTTCCGACCATCCTTATCACCAGCTCAATCTGAGTCAGTATAACCACATAAAGAGAAATTGGAGCCCTTGGGATACCAGAGACCAAAGTTTGGGGAATGAACCAAATATCGAAAGATCCTCTTGACCGCCACTAAGTGGCTTTCTTTAGGAGCTGCTTGATACCTTGCACACACTCCCACACTCAACACAATATCGGGTCTAGATGCGCAGAGGTAAAGAAGAGAGCCGATCATGGACCGGTATACTTTTTGGTCCACATCTTTACCATGAGGGTTGAGTTCAAGATGACACTTTGTTTGCATCGGAGTGGCGACACCATTTAGATCCGTCATCTTGAATCTCTTGAGCAAGTCTTGGATGTACTTTGCTTGATTAATATAGGTTCCTTCTCTAAGTTGCTTGATCTCGAATCCAAGAAAGAACCGTAATTCCCCCATCATAGACATCTCAAACCTGTCAGTCATAAGCTTTGAAAATTCATCGTTAAAAGCTTTGTTAGTAGAACCAAAGATGATATCCTCTACATATAGTTGGCATACAAAGAGCTCCCCCTTAACCTTCTTAGTAAAAAGAGTGGGGTCGATTTGCCCAACTTCGAAGCCACGATCTAACAAAAGCTCTTTAAGGTGCTCATACCACGCACGTGGGGCTTGTTTAAGGCCATAGAGTGCCTTATCGAGTTTGTAGACATGGTTCGGGAAGTTAGGATCCTCAAACCCCGGGGGTTTCTTTACGTATACCAACTCATGTAGAGGACTGTTAAGGAAGACACTCTTGATGTCCATTTGCTGCAGCTTAAAATTGTTATGTGCAGCATAAGCAAGTAGGATACAGACGGACTCAAGGCGAGCCACAGGAGCATAGGTCTCGCCGAAGTCGATGCCCTCAACTTGGGAGTACCCTTGTGCCACAAGTCTTGCCTTGTTCCTCACAACAATGCCATTCTCATCTTGCTTGTTCTTGAAAATCCACTTGGTGCCGATAACATTGTGGCACTCTTTGGGTTTCTCCACTAGTTTCCAGACTTTCTTGCGCTCGAAATTATTCAATTCTTCATGCATAGCAACAACCCAGTCTAGGTCTTCAAGAGCTTCAAAGACCTTCTTAGGTTCCACCATGGAGATATGCGCTTGATGCTCACCAAAACTGGCCAATTCTCTTCTTGTAGAAACCCTTCGTCGAAGATCACCAACAACCTTGTCGAGAGTGTGACCCCTCAACTCAAGGTTATGATCAGCCCGAGCCTTGCGACGAAGTTCAATAAGTTTGTTGTCTCTTGGAGGAGGAGATTCATCACTTGAGTCTTTGTTGGAAGCATTTTCTCCACCTTGATCAGTAACTGGAACATCAGTAGCAGGTGGTGGAGACGCATGCCCTTGAGGTGAATCTATAGCCATAACAGGAGGCTGCAGAACTGGAGAGTCGGGGCCGGATAATCCGGCCGATGGAGAGGCCGGATAATCCGGCTTGGGAGTACTTGCAGCAGCTTCATCAGGAGGCCTGGGACATGCTTGAACAGGCGAGGGGCCGGATAATCCGGGGCTAGCCGGAAAATCCGGCCTGGAGCTTGCGTTGAAATCTTCTTCAGCAGGAGCAACATGGTCAGCTGTAGCGGGTTGGCCGGATAATCCGGTGTCCACCGGAAAATCCAGCCTAGAGCTTTCTTGAGCATCTTGACCTTTAGCAGTTGATGGAGATGGTGTAGAAGTTGCCCCCGTGGTTGGAGCATGTTGAGTATGTGTAGATGAGGGCTCTATATGAGTAGAGCATTGTCCTTCCCGGTCCGCCACAAGGGGTTCCTCAATGGGGCCGAAGAATCCCACGCCCATTCTTCTTATGGCATCCTGAGGTATTTCAACATCTGCATCACAAACACCAACTTGCTCCGCAAGGGAACCGTTATTTTCCTCGAACACCACACTACAAGGTTCTACAACAGTTCCGGAGAGCTTATTCTAGACTCTATAAGTGTGGGATTCGGCACCATAACCAACAAAAATACCTTCTAAAGCCTTAGATTCAAACTTAGATAAACAAACTCCTTTTATAAGAAAGAAACACTTACACCCGAATACCCGAAAGTATGAGATGTTTGGCTTGTTACCGGTAAGTATTTCATACAGAGTCTTGTCCAAGATCTTGTGGAGATATAAACGGTTGGATGAATGACAAGCAATAGAGATTGCTTCATCCCAGAAGTTATATGGAGATTTAAATTCGGCTAACATTGATCTTGCCATGTCCATTAGAGTTCGATTCTTCCTCTCGGCTACACCATTTTGTTGAGGGGTGTATGCAGCAGAATATTGATGTCTTATCCCCTCTTCACTTAGGAACTCATTTAAGGTGTAGTTCTTGAACTCCGAGCCGTTATCACTCCTTATAGCCAGAATGGGGACGTTGTGTTGACGTTGAACGTCGTTGGCAAAGTCGATGGCAGTTTGTTGAGTTTCACTCTTCAACTTGAAGAAATACACCCAAGTGTATCTTGAGTAATCATCAACAATCACTAGACAATACTTCTTCCAACCGAGGCTTGCATGAGATGGAGGTCCGAAGAGGTCCACATGAAGGATCTCCAAAATCCTTTTTGAAGAGATAATGGTTTTCCTTCGATGAGGTGAATCATGCATTTTCCCTTCAACACACGCCCTGCAAACACGATCTTTGGCAAAAGAGACATTTTCTTTTAGTCCAAGAATGTGGCCACCCTTGTGGAGACTTTGCAAAGTTCTCATATTGACGTGGGCTAGTCGGTGATGCCATAGCCAGCCCCCGTTAGCCTTTCCGAAAAGACACATCGGGCCTGTAGTGGTTTTCCCCGAAAAGTCCACCACGTACATGTCATTTTCGACATATCCCACGGAAGCGACTTTAAGAGACTTGCTCCACAAGAGTACCACTAAATCAGCATCAATGTAAACTGCAAAGCCCATCTTACCAAGGGCACAAACTGAAAGTAAGTTATACCCGAGGGTCTCAACAAGCATGACGTCCACGAGAGAGATATCATGGGCCACCACAACTTTGCCGAGACCCAATACCTCAGATTTTGACTTGTCACCATAGGAGATAGTAATGTGATCAAGGTTTGGCCGCATCTCCGTGATGATCTCCTTGCTTCCGGTCATATGACTCGTGCAACCACTATCGAGTACCCATTTAGAACCACCGGAAGCATAGCCCTGCAAGAAAATTACTTCTTGGTTTTAGGTACCCATTTTTCAATGGGTCCTCTCATGTTAGTAATAAGTGTCTTGGAAACCCAAATAGACCAAGGAATGTAACAATCATAAGGCCCTACATAACTAGCATAAACATCACCATAACAATCACAATATAGTTCAAAGTTAGGATTGTTGATCCCTGCAAAACCATCATAATTAGTCTTGTCATTGGTAATGTTGCTAGTCTTCGATTGAGCAGTCTTGTTCTTCTTCTTCTTCCTATTTTTCTTGCTCTTTATCTTGGGTATGTAACCAAGACCTTCTTTACTATTGTTTCTCCTTTGCCTGCTCAGTATCTCATCAATAACTCCTTTACCTTTGTTTTGAGAACTTCTTGCGAGGTCTTCTTTTCCAAAGGATGAAGTGGAGGTACTTGGCACATCATACCGTTTCAATTGAGTTTGGAGCTGGTAATGAGACTCATTTAGAGTAGAATGATCAATCTTCAATGCCTTGTGAGCACTTTCAAGATTATCAAACTTCTCCAAAAGTCTAGCATGAACAGCCCCAAAGTCAATCTTTTCTTTCTTTAGTTTCTTTACCTTGGCAAGAGCATGGTCACGTTCTTTAATGAGCTGAGCTACAACTTATTCTTGTGACTCCTCAAGGGATTCGAGTCTTTCTTCCAAAGATACTCGAGCTTCCTCTTCCTCTTCCAAGGCATTCTTCAAAGAAGCTATCTCCAAGGCATCTTCTCTTTCAATTCTGCCCTTTTCTTCAAGCAGATCTTCGGCTTGAGCAAGTTGACTCATAAGAGCATCAAAATGAAGTTTGTGCTCACCTTGTAGGTTAGTGAAAAAAGTATCCAAGGCAATAACTTCTTCTTTCATTTCAAGACTGTCATGATCATCCATATCCAAAATTATGTCAGTCTTAGGAAATGAAGAGCTAGAAGTTGATACCTCGGATCCTCTTGCCATTAGACAAGTGGCGTTGTTGTTGATGGTGTTCTCATTCAGTGAGTCGAAGAGATAGAAGGGAGTCGATGTGGTGGCTATAGCAGCCACTTCACGGGAACTATCATCATCCTCTTCATCTTCACTTGTAGAGGAGTATTCCTCTTGAGCTACAAGGACAATCTTGGGTTGCTTCTTGAAAGGGCCATTCTTCTTAATAAATGGCTTCTTCTTAGGAGCTTTGGATTTCTCTTTAAGAATGAGCCTGCCACCATTGTCTTCTCTATTTTGATAAGGACACTCGGCTACAAAGTGCAGTCTATCTCCACAGTTGAAACAAGTTCTCAATCTTGGGCCACTTTCTCTTCTTCCATTTGACCCGTTCTTGCGCTCAAGTTCAGACTTGGCTTTGGCAGGGTCCTTCCAAAAGTTCCTTGCATAGAATGCCATGTACTCACCATGAGCACGTTTGACCTCATCAGGGCAGTCCATGGATACCCCCTCAAAAGCTTCTTCATCTTCCTCTTGCTCAACAACATTGGCTTTGAGAGCCACATTGACACCCTTTTGCATTCCAATGGCCCGAGCACGGGCATCTTCAGCATTCTTTGACACCACTTTGAATGATGCCATTTCTTGCATGACTTCGTTGGATGTCATTTGATGATAGTTGTGTCTACCTTGCAAGCTCTTCAAATCCGTTGGTTCGAAAGGCATTAAGGCACTCACATACTTTCTTTTTATCCATGCATCATCAATGTGAGTGGCCCCATGCTTCCGAAATGTTGTTGCGATGCCCTTGAGTCTTCTATACATGTCCTCATGGTTTTCACCATCCAACATGTAGAATCCCTCAGCTTCATTACTAAGGGCATCATACCTGTTTCTTCTCATGCTTTCATTTCCAACGAAAAGGTCCGTAAGAGCATCCCACGCCTCTTTAGCTGTGTTGAGATGTTCAATGTGTGGTATGTCCTTGGGACCCACACCCAGCTGTATCATGTGGAGAGCGGTGGCATTCAACTAGCTATCCACAACTTCCCTTCTCGTTAGATTGGTTTGATCTCCAATATGAAGACCTTCTTCAATAATCCTCCATAATTCAATAGAAGAGCTGCAAACATGAGATTTCATTAGGAATTGCCATTGATTAAAAGAGGATGCAGTGAGCTTGGGTGGATCACCCCTATTGTTTATATGAGGATGAGGGATAGGTGGGTCAGGGGAATATACATGGAGAACCTCACTATATTCATCCTTGTCGCTTCCCTTTTTGGAGGTGGAACCATTTAGTTTTTCACCTTCCACATCATCATCCTTGGATCCGGTGTTACCCTTTTCCTTAGATGATGGTGTGGGAGCCTCAGAGGAGGATGGAGATGGGGCTATGGATGATGTAAGGCGAGCAATCATTTGATTCATCTCCTCCATCTTGGCCTCAAAGGATTTCAACAAGGTCGTTTCCAACGACTTGAGATCATCCATTGTGACCTTATCCACAACCTCATTTCCATCATCCTTGGTACCCATACTACTCTTAGGCGGTTAAGCCCGAATTAAGAGCCGGTGCTCTGATACCAATTGAAATGGATCATATGGGTACCTAGAGGGGGGGGTGAATATGTGCTACACCAATTTTTAATTCTTTTTCAATTTTAGGCTTAGCACAAAGGGTAAATTCTCTAGATAAACTATTAGGTGGAATTTCCCTATATGCAAACCTATCTACTAGCGAGTAAAGAGCGAGTGGAAGAGGAACGAGTAAACCGAAGTGAAGCACGCGGAGACACAGGATTTGTTTGACCGCAGTTCCTTCCTTGTTAAGGGAAGTACGTCTGCGTTGGAGGGGTGGGCGGTACTAAGACCACCACGCCACAAAAGGCCTCACCCTGTTCTCCGATGGATCTCGCCACAACATGCCTGATCCACCTTCCACTATAGGTACCCTTCGAGGCGGGCACCGACGCCTTTACACAACTAGCGGGGCAACAACTCCACAACAACTTGGAGGCTCACGAAATGACAACAAGCTGCCACAAGAACAAACTTATCGAATACAATAAACAAGATCTAGGTATTGACTAGAATACTAGATCAGGGATTTCTCCAAGTGAATGGAGAGGAGTTGAAGCGCTTGATTCTTGATGATGATGATGAACTTATCCTCCTTCAATTCCACCAAATATCAAGACCTTCGGGTGGTTGAAGTGGGAGATCGAGTATGAGAGCTCTTGCACAATGTCTAGTCAATTTCGAATGAATCAAGCGTTCTGAACGTTGGGGAAGAAGGGGTACTTATACCCCCTTCCGAAACCAGCCGTTGCACACTTTGGGGGCCAGATTATCTGGCCCAAGTGAGGGCCGGATTATCTGTCCTGGGGAAAACACCGCCCCAGACTCGGAATATCCGGCAGATAATCCGCCCCCTATCAGAGAGATGCGCCGAGCTTGCCCTTGATCAACTTCTGGGGGCCGGATTATCTGGTCCTATTAGAGGGCCGGATTATCCGGCCTGGGGAAGAAAAACCGCCCCAGTTCGGATTTTCTGGGAGAAAATCTGACCGGATACCGTGCGACGCGCCTTGGCCTCTCTTGCTCGAAAACTGGGGGCCGGATTATCCGGCCCTTGCGACACCCGGATTATCCGGCCTGGGGAGGAAAAACTGCCCCAGTTCGGATTATCCCCCCTCAAAACTTCCTGCACACTTAGTACACATGAAAAGTCTCCATAGTATTGTTATCTAACACGCAAAACATAGGAAAACATGAAATGTCCTTTCAGCAGTGGACACCGCCGCCTCTGCCGCTCAGAGCGCCAGCTACCCCCGACCGCATACCACCACCCCTATGCCCGCATTGAGTTCCTAGAGCACCGCTAGGAGACCGCCTGTCGATCGCCACCCTCAGCCATGCCGCTAGCCGCCCGTAGCCATGTCACCACCGTCGCCTGCCCATCCCTCTCGGTCTCGCCGTCGAGCCTATAAAAGGAGGGCACCCCCAGCCGTTTGAAGCACACCACTCCACTCCCCTCACCTCACTGACCGTTCCCCACCTCTAGCCGGAGCAGCACGAGCACTTGCTCGCCGAAATTTGGCCGGAGTAGCCCGCAACAGAGGAGGAAGGGGCGCCGCTAATTGCGACCACCCCCGGAGCTGCCTCGACCGTCCCTGAGCTCGCCGTCGACCACCAGTCCCTTTGCCCGTCTCGCCGTTGTCGCTGGAGCCCTGATACGCCCCCTATGCACCCCCACCGAGCCGCTAGGGTTCAAGCTCGCCGGTGACAGGTCCGTTGTCGATGACAAGCCACAACCGTTGATCCTCAGTCTAATCTAACGGCCCACATCGCCTTGTACCGCTTCGCGCGTTATGAGCCACTGAATGGTGGACCCCCTGTCAGTTGAGCCCCGCGCCGCAGAGTGACACTGGGCCGGCCCGTTAGAGTTTCCCGCGTGACCCAGTTAATTTGAATTAGGATTTTTTTAGTTTAAACTTAGTTCTGTCTCTGAGTTTAAAAATCAATTCAGAGAGTTTGAAAAATCCAATTTGCATGAAAGCAATTTTGCCTGAAAGGTATTAAAATGATCTATCCAAGCCCGTTGGATTTAATTCAATTAGAGTTATAGATCTCTCCTAGTAAAAATAACAAAACAGAAGCATTTGCACCTTGCAACATTTTTCAAAATTCAACCATGATAGCTATTGAGTTGATTCCAACTCTCAAAAATCACATTTCACAATACCTATCTGAATATGTAATAATATTAAGGTTTACATGCAGTGACTTTGGACTAGTACCAAAATAATGCTATATAGGCATTTCTAGTCACTTTAAATCATTAAATGTTGAACTTAAACCAAAGTAATTATGATCCAATCCTTAAATCACATTCCCACATGTTAGAATATGTGGTGATGACATGTGTCCACATGATCCCATATTTTAAGTGGTGAATATTAAATCTTAGTTAATCTTTCAATGAGTAGAAATTACTTTTCTAAATAAAAAAGAATGAAACTAGTGAATTAAACTTGTGATGCTTGTGATGATAATAGATCATCAAATGTGTGTCTTAGAAAACTAATTAGACTAGTTAAGTATTGTTTGGTGATTGTGTACTCCGTATGTATTTATAGACGATAGTACCGACCAAGTCTACGAGGAGGAGGAGTTCTACCAAGAAGAAGAAGAAGAAAACTTCAACCACTGCACCAACCAAGGCAAGCCACCATTAACAATGCAAGCTAACACTTGCAAGTATAATGCTTAGCAAGCTAAGATTAAACTGGTTTAGCAAGATGCTATAGGCATGATTGAGTCATATCACTTTGACTATTAGTTACCCCAAGTTTTATTCACAAGCTTTACTTCCTTTACTTTACTCAAAGTTCTCTACTTTTTTGAAGGTAGCATAAAGAGTATAAAACTTGACCTATTTAGAACCCTTTAGATGTCATTCTATGGCATGAGATTGAACATATCACTTCCACCTTAGTGAACACTCTTAACTTAGTATTTTAGATTAGATGAAAACTTGAGTCACTTTAGATGGGAGCACTTGGTAAAAATGAATTATGAAAACCTTGGAATGATGAGTCATTCTATTGAGATGTTTTGACATGTGTTGAGAAACACAAATGGTTTATGATGATGAAAATGTTGAGGCATGAGCCTTAACCCTTTTATAAAACTGATGGTTGGATTCAGATGCGATACCATTCCAAATATACCGTACAACCACACTACCTGAATTGGGTAAGGCTTAGCTGGAAATTTATATGCATTAGTATTAGTTCCCTCGCGGGATTGAGCTGAGGCTACCTCTCATGATGTCCACCTATGCAGTGCCCAAGATGACTGATGGTCATGGTTGGGAGGCCATGCTCATAGGACAGGTGCTTATACTAGGGTGTGTAAAGGGAAAGTTATGTTTGATTATCTGCATACTAAGTATGATGATTCAGGGTTATACCTGACAGATGTATCGAATCTTGTGGTGAAAGTGTACCACCTCTGCAGAGTGTCAAACTATTCGAATAGCCGCGTTCACGGTTATGGACAGTTGGAATGGCCATACTGTTTCGTTGTCAGATGTTTTCCAAATAACTTGAAATGAATGATGAATCTTGACTTGACCACAACAGGGTTGTGTTTATGATACTAGCTTCCCAACTTAAGTGATTCTAGAACTTTATTTTATCTTTCTTTGCTTCAGAACTCAGCTTAGGTTTTAAACTTAACTTTATAGTTAAACTTAGATCTAGCACTTTAACCTAGAACTATATTACTTGTTAGAGGTAGTTTGCGAGTACTTAAAGAGTACTCATGGCTTTTGTCCCTGGCTATTCTCATGGCCAGACTATGAAGGAGACTATCAAGATGATGGCCAGCAGGACGGCTATGATAACTAGGACTATTTGCCTTCGTCAGCGTTGCCTGTGCCCCTGAAGATGGACCCCACCGCTACGCTTACCTTTTATTTCCGCTGCTTGTTGTATTAAGACTGGATCATGAGATCCTTATTTGTGTAAGACCTTATGTATGGTTTGTAATGGATTATGTACTGTGATATCCAATACGTTATGTCTCACAAAAATGGTAATCCTAGGATTGTGAGGTATGGCATAACGGGCATCTGGGATTAAAAATCCGGGTGCTGACAAGTTGGTATCAGAGCCATCCTGGACATAGGAGACCCTAGTTAGAATGGACATACAAACAAAAACTTAGTTTCAAAACCAAAGTGAGTATTTATGAAAAACTACTTCCTGTCTTATCCTTGTGAATTCATTCTTTCTCAAATTTTTTTTTCATGTTCCTCAAAATTCTTACATTACTACTTAAAACTTGACACACTTGATCACTTCACTAATTTCCTCATCCTTAATTCTTGTAGATGGAGACTCAGTTCAGCAAGTTCTACCATTTGGGAACCGGAGGTCAGCTAATCTTCGAGAGGGATCTGGATTCACTGTCGGAGTTACTGGGACGCCCACATCCGGAGTTTCTTGGAGCTCAACTTCTAGGACCCCCAGGAGGAGACTTACAGTGGCTAGTCACCGCAGATCTTAGAGGAAGCATCGAAGCCCCAACTTCCGGGAGAATTTAGTTCTCCATGAGAGAGAACAACTGGCTAGATGGATTAGCCAGTGCAATGCATGAAGCTCTCGCACGTCTATGTGTCCTCACCGTCAACAAGATCCAAGGAACCTGTTTTGCCCACTATGCAAGACGTGACTTCATGGGAATGCCGATGGAGATGCCAAGTCACCCAGAGTTGAGGCGTCAAGTGGAGAATCTTGACTTCTTGATTCACGACAGATAGCAGGAACTAGACAATGCCTGAGAGTTAGCCAACCAGAACCGTGCCATTGCCGACCAGAAGGCCTAGACTTTCGCCCTGCTCGTCCAAGATCGCTAGTTTCTTCGCCGCCAGCGTGCAAAGAAGGATCGCACCATCGCCCGTCTTCACAAGAAGGTGGCCGACCTCGAGAAGACCGTCAAGGAGCAGGAAGCTCAGCTTGCAGCCAAGGAAGAAGAAGATGAGGGTGAAGACATCCAAGGAGACATGGATTCTTATCTCAGCAACGATGATGACTTTCTGGAGGAGGATGCCGTGGACTTCTACACGGATGATGAGGACTCCGACTTCATCGACGATGAGTAGATGCACTAGAGCACTGTCGTAGCATTAGTTGTATCGGTCCCACTGTATCGTAGCTTATAGAATGGTTCTTCAAACCATCTGTTTTCCTTTGATTGTTGTGGTGTGTGTTGTATCGTGTGCTTGTTTGCATGAATGAAAATGAAGTTAGTTGAAAAACCTGAATCTAGCTCAAAGTTTTAGCTTTGAAAACCCCAAAAATATCACCATGAACCTTAGAATTCCCCTCTTACCCCTATATCTATCTCAATCTTTAGATGACTCGTGGAAACCAAGGAGGGAGCAGATCGTCACAAGACCCAATGCTCCAGATCTTGCAGAATCTCATCGCAGACCGTGAAGCAAGAAGGGCAGAGCGCCAAGCCAACTTAGCAACATTGCAGCAGATCGCCCAAATGGCTCTCAACAACCAAGGGCATGGAAATCAGGATCACCAGGGATCCAAACTCAAAAAATTTCAGAACACCAATCCCCCAATCTTCAGCCAATCTGAAAACCCGTTAGATGCGGATGACTGGTTACAGACCATGGAAAACAACTTAGAAGTTGCAAGAGTTGATGAAAATGAGAAATTTCTCTTCGCCACCCACTACCTGGCGGGAGATGCAAGAGCTTGGTGGAATAGTATCTGCAATATGAACCATGGTCAAGTGATGACATGGGAAGCATTCAAAGTCAAGTTCAGCCGCACCCATGTGCCGCAAGGTCTAGTCAACAGGATGAGAGATGAATTCCGTGAATTGAAGCAAGGAAGAATGACTGTGGTGGAGTACCATGACAGATTCCTGTCACTTGCCAGATATGTACCTGATGAGATCAACACGGAGGCCAAGAAGAACGAGAGATTCCTGAACGGACTGCATGAGGAGATGCAGACTGTCCTCGTCAACATCCATTTCGAGGATCTCGAAGAACTAGTCGACTCTGCCATTTAGATGGAAGGGAAGATTAACCAGGCAAACGACAACCGCAAGCATCGTACGATGCAGCAATCAGGATCCAACAGTCACCAGAAGTACCATCCCAACCCCTCACCAGGATATGCACCAAGGAACAATCGACCCCCAATGTCTCGCCCAAGCTACCCCAACCGTAGCGGAGGCAATGTGAAGTCCGGAGGAAACAATCACAATTCCGGCAATGCCAACAATTTCAACCGTGCACCTCCCAAGAACAACAACAACAACAACTGCACCCAGAACTGGAAGCAATGTTATACATGTCGCAGTCAAGGACAAGTCCCAAATCACTTGTTTCGAGTGTGGAGTGAAGGGTCACTATTCCAATGAGTGTCCCAAGAAGACTGCAGCCAATGCCAATGTGAATGCCCCAGCTCAGCAGCAACGTCGTGTTTAACCAGGAAGAAGATTTTCCCCAGGGAACCCTCACAACCGCAACGGTGGTCTCTTCCACATGAACGCAGAAGAAGACCAAGAAGCGCCAGATGTAGTGCTGGGTATGTTTTCTGTCAACTCAGTTTTAGCAAGAGTATTGTTTGATTCGGGAGCATCACATTCATTTGTCACTGAAGAATTTGCATGCACTAGTAAGATTCACCCAACCAACCTAAAGCATGTCATGATAGTTCAAATCCCCGGTTCAACAACCAAAGCTAGAAAAATTTGCAAAGCTGTGCCTATCAGAATACATGGGATAGATTTTTATGCCAACCTAATTGTACTTGGAACCAAAGGATTGGAAGTAGTACTAGGTATGGACTGGATGTCAAGGCATAAAGGACTGATAGACTGTGCTAAGAAAGCCATCACCATGACCAGTAGTTCTGGAGTAACAGTAGAGCATATCTCTGAAACCTTACCCCGTCAATTCAAGTGCAACAAGAGTGTAGCCCTGCCCACCATAGACCAAGTCATAGTAGTCTGTGAATACCCCGACGTATTCCCAGATGAATTGCCAGGTATGCCCCCGGATAGGGATATTGAGTTCATTATCAAACTAATCCCCGGAACCGAACCCATAGCCCAGAGACCCTATAGCATGAACCCCTCAGAGTTAGTGGAACTGAAGAAGCAGTTGGATGCCATGTTAGAGAAAGGCTTGATTCAACCAAGCGCATCGCCATGGAGGTCACCAGTGTTATTTGTCGACAAGAAAGATGGAGGCAACCGTCTGTGCACAGATTACAGAAAGTTGAATGATGTCACCATCAAGAACAAGTACCCCTTGCCAAAGATAGAGGATCTATTTGATTAGTTGACTGGAGCCCAGGTATTCTCAAAGATTGATCTTAGGACTGGTTATCACCAACTTAAGATTCGTGCAACAGATATTCCGAATACCGCCTTTACTACTCGCTATGGTTTATACGAGTATACGGTTATGTCTTTTGGATTAACCAATGCCCCTATTTATTTCATGAATCTCATGAATAAGATCTTTATGAATTTCCTAGATAAGTTTGTAGTTGTGTTTATCGACAACATCCTTATCTACTCCAAGTCAGAAGAAGAACATGAGCAACATCTGAGAGTTATCCTAGCAACCCTGAGAGAGCATCAGTTATATGCCAAGTTCAGCAAGTGTGAGTTCTGGCTGAAAGAAGTAGGATTCCTAGGACATATTGTGTCTGCTGGAGGAGTCTCTGTTGATCCCGCCAAGATCAAAGATGTCGAAGAATGGGAAGCCCCAACCACTCAAACCCAAGTCCATGCATTTCTCGGATTAGCGGGATACTACCGCAAGTTCGTAGAAGGATTCTCGAGTATCACCAGACCCATGACCCAATTGTTGAAGAAGGACAAGAAGTTTGAATGGACTGACAAATGTGAAGCCAGTTTCCAGGAGCTGAAAGAGATTGATATCAGCCCCAATATTGGTCATGCCAGACATCAAGAAGCCGTTTGATGTGTATTGTGACGCATCTAAGATTGGTCTAGGATGCGTATTGATGCAAGAAGGCAAAGTCATCACGTATCTGTCTCGACAACTGAAGCAGCATGAGCAGAACTATCCGACCCATGATCTTGAGCTAGTAGTTGTGGTTCTAGCATTAAAGACATGGCGTCATTATCTGATGGGTAATCACTATGAGATTTACTCAGATCACAAGAGCTTAAAATATATCTTCACTCAGAAGGAGCTTAATATGAGACAAAGGAGATGGATAGAGTTAATCAAGGATTATGACCTTGACATTCACTATCACCCCGACAAAGCCAATGTGGTAGTGGATGCTCTTAGCAGATTGCCGTGTAGGCTAAATACCATGATCAAGGAGAAGCAACCAAGTTTGTATGAAGAGTTGGAGCAATTCAGAACTGAATTAGTTAGCAAAGGATTCTTAGCTAGCATTGAACTTCAACCCACTTTGATTAGCCAAATCAAGGAAGCCCAGAAGGAGAATGAAACTATCGACGGAATCAAACGTCGTATTGGTACAGGAAAGGTACCTGGATTCACTGAAGACGAAGAAGGAGTACTGTGGTACAAAGGACGTATCTGTGTGCCAGCAGATTCGGAGCTGAAGCAAGTTATCATGAAGGAAGCTCATGATACTCTTTATTCTATCCACCCCGGAGGAACAAAGATGTATTAGGATTTGAAAGAGCAATTTTGGTGGCACAAGATGAAGAGAGAAATCGGAAGCTACATCGCCAAGTGTGACATCTTTCAAAGAGTCAAAGCAGAGCATCAGAGACCTGCAGGACTGTTGCAACAATTGCAGATTCCGGAATGGAAATGGGATTCCGTAGGAATGGACTTTATCACCGGTTTGCCTACTTCCAGTAGGGGAAATTACTCAATCTGGGTCATAGTTGATAGACTGTCCAAGGTAGCTCACTTCATACATGTCAAGACTACCTACCAGAGTGCGAAGCTAGCAGAACTGTATATTGCTAGGATTGTTAGTCTGCATGGAACCCCCGTATCAGATCGAGGAACCCAGTTTACCTCAAGATTTTGGCAGAAAGTCCAAGAAGGATTGGGAACCAAGCTGAACTTCAGTACCGCTTATCACCCGCAAACTGATGGAAAGACTGAGAGAGTCAACCAGATCCTAGAGGATATGCTTAGATCTTGTGTGTTGGAATACGGATCAAAATGGGAAGACTGCCTGCCTTTCGCAGAGTTCTCATATAACAACAGTTATCAAGCTAGTTTGCAGATGGCACCCTTTGAATTCCTATACGGAAGAAAGTGTCGTACCCCTTTGAATTGGTCGCAAGTAGGAGAGAGTAAGATCTTTGGACCCGACATTCTCTGAGAAGCAGAAGAGAAAGTTCACAAAGTCCGTGAGCACTTTAAGACCGCTCAATCTAGACAGAAGAGTTATGCTGACAAGAGAAGGAGAGACCTGACTTTCAATGTCGGAGATTTTGTATATCTCAAGGTTTCACCATTGAAGGGAACTCAACACTTTAGTCTGAAGGGAAAGTTAGCCCCCAGATATATCGGACCTTTAAAGATTCTGAACCGTCGAGGAGAAGTATCGTATCAACTGGAATTTCCTAAAGAGATGTCAGCCATCCACAATGTGTTCCATATCTCGTTACTTCGCAAATGCTTGGAAGTGCCTGAGAAGACTGAAGTTTTCAAGAACATCGATCACAGAGCTGTAGAAATCAACAATGACCTGACCTATCGGGAAGTGCCCATCCTTATCTTAGAGGAAGCCTACAGAACCACCAGGACCAGGAGCATCAAGTTTCTCAAGATTCAGTGGAGCAACCATACAGAGGAGGAAGCCACTTGGGAGCGCGAAGATTACATTAGGACAGAGTTCCCAGATCTCTTTAGTTCCTAGTTTTCTTTGTAAATCTCGGGACGAGATTTTGTTTAAGGGGGGAAGGTTTGTAACATCCCAAAACTTTAATCCAAGCTTATCAAGATCCAAATCATCAAATTAAGGGGTAACAAAAACTTTTCCAAATTAAAAATGAAAGCATTCATGTGTATGTGCATTTAAATTAGGATTTGATTTGAATTTCCATGGTTCTGTGATCCTTTGCTTGTAAAATGTTTCTTAGGTGATTTAAACATCATCTACATCATTCCCAAACTTTTCCCAAAGAAAATCAAATCAAAAACAATTAAAAAGGAGGAATGGTCATTTTGATCATTTTAATCCACTACACTACTTTGAGTGTTCCTAGCACTCATTTCTCAACAGAAATAATTATAGATCTTTACACCCCTTGATATTACACATAATGAGGTACCAAGGCCCACTTTGTGATCTGCAAAAATCTTTCAAATGATAATTTTAAATGACAGTTTAAAATTGAATCTATTTCATATGGGAAGATCCCACTATTTCAAAAACCACTCAAATAAGCTCAATTTTCAAAACCCAAGCACCCACAGAGTCTCAAGCTTATTCCTAGCAAACCCACCAAAAATCTTTTCAAAATTCAAAAGTTTAGTTCATGCGGCCATTTCATCAAACACTTGGCAGGCATGATTTACACCCTAATCCTAGCTCACTGTTTTGAAAAGGGTTTTGCCCCCAAATGATCTTCATTTAATCCCTTTGTCCCCCCAGGGTCTAACCATGCCATTAGCACCCATCCCCTACCCCCTACTGGCAAGGCCATGCCATGCCGAGCCACTCCTCGCCGGCCGACCATGCACTCGCCCCAGCAGACCACTTCCCTCTCTCTCGCCATGTCTAGGAGGTAGCCAGGACCTCACTGCCACCCTCTGTCCCCTTCCCGAGCCAAGCCCAGCAGTGGACCACGGAGGAGAGCCCGCGCCCAGTGCCGCCGAGCCATGCCGAGCACGCCCCAGAGCACCGCACCCGGCACACGTGCACAAGCCGCCGCTCGACCGCAGCCCGCGCCAACCGCTCTGCCACGACCCAGGGAACACGACGGACATGCCCATTCGCCTCCCAACGCACCA
Source organism: Avena sativa (assembly GCA_916181665.1). NCBI lineage: Eukaryota > Viridiplantae > Streptophyta > Magnoliopsida > Poales > Poaceae > Avena > Avena sativa. The sequence goes on along the minus strand of OV702292.1, from coordinate 530,635,739 downwards.
CAACCCTCGCTTGCTATGGACACCGCCGCCTCTGCCGCTCAGAGCGCCAGCTGCCCCCGACCGCATACCACCGCCCCTATGCCCGCGTTGAGTTCCTAGAGCACCGCATGTCGATCGCCACCCTCAGCCATGCCGCTAGCCGCCCGTAGCCATGTTGCCACCGTCGCCTACCCATCCCTCTCGGTCTCGCCGTCGATCCTATAAAAGGAGGGCACCCCCAGCCGTTTGAAGCACACCACTCCACTCCCCTCACCTCACTGACCGTTCCCCACCTCTAGCCAGAGCAGCGCGAGCACTTGCTCGCCGGAATTTGGCCGGAGTAGCCCGCAGGAGAGGAGGAAGGGGCGCTGCTGATTGCGACCACCCCCGGAGCTGCCTCGACCGTCCCTGAGGTCACCGTCGACCACCAGTCCGTTTACCCGCCTCGCCGTTGTCGCTGGAGCCCTGATACGGCCCCTATGCACCCCCACCGAGCCGCTAGGGTTCGAGCTCGCTGGTGACAGGTCCTTCGTCGACGACAAGCCACAACCGTTGATCCTCAGTCTAATCTAACGGCCCACATCGCCCCGTACCGCTTCGCGCGTTATGAGCCACTGAATGGTGGACCCCCCTGTCAGTTGAGCCCCGCGCCGTAGAGTGACACTGGGCCGGCCCGTTAGAGTTTCCCGCGCGACCCAGTTAGTTTGAATTAGGATTTTTTTAGTTTAAACTTAGTTTTGTCTCTGAGTTTAAAAATAAATTCAGAGAGTTTGACAAATCCAATTTGCATGAAACCAATTTTGCCTGAAAGGTATTGAAATGATCTATCCAAGCCCGTTGGATTTAATTCAATTAGAGTTATAGATCTCTCCTAGTAAAAATAACAAAACAGAAGCATTTGCACCTTGCAACATTTTTCAAAATTCAACCATGATAGCTATTGAGTTGATTCCAACTCTCAAAAATCACATTTCACCATACCTATCTGAATATGTAATAATATTAAGGTTTACATGCAGTGACTTTGGACTAGTACCAAAATAATGCTTTATAGGCATTTCTAGTCACTTTAAATCATTAAATGTTGAACTTAAACCAAATAATTATGATCCAATCCTTAAATCACATTCCCACATGTTAGAATATGTGGTGATGACATGTGTCCACATGATCCCATATTTTAAGTGGTGAATATTAAATCTTAGTTAATCTTTCAATGAGTAGAAATTACTTTTCTAAATAAAAAAGAATGAAACTAGTGAATTAAACTTGTGATGCTTGTGATGATAATAGATCATCAAATGTGTGTCTTAGAAAACTAATTAGACTAGTTAAGTATTGTTTGGTGATTGTGTACTCCGTATGTATTTATAGACGATAGTACCGACCAAGTCTACAAGGAGGAAGAGTTCTACCAAGAAGAAGAAGAAAACTTCAACCACTGCACCAACCAAGGCAAGCCACCATTAACAATGCAAGCTAACACTTGCAAGTATAATGCTTAGCAAGCTAAGATTAAACTAGATGGTTTAGCAAGATGCTATAGGCATGCTTGAGTCATATCACTTTGACTATTAGTTACCCCAAGTTTTATTCACAAGCTTTACTTCATTTACTTTACTCAAAATTCTCTACTTTTTGAAGGTAGCATAAAGAGTATAAAACTTGACCTATTTAGAACCCTTTATATGTCATTCTATGGCATGAGATTGAACCTATCACTTCCACCTTAGTGAACACTCTTAACTTAGTATTTTAGATTAGATGAAAACTTGAGTCACTTTAGATGGGAGCACTTGGTGAAAATGAATTATGAAAACCTTGGAATGATGAGTCATTCTATTGAGATGTTTTGACATGTGTTGAGAAACACAAATGGTTTATGATCATGAAAATGTTGAGGCATGAGCCTTAACCCTTTTATAAAACTGGTGGTTGGATTTGATGGGTTCGTAGCATGGAAAACAAAAATTTTCTACCGCAAGAACAAACAAAACCCAGATCTAATCTAGATAAAAGCCAAGATCTAATCTATTAGACATGTGCAACGAGATAGATCTGTACTAACCCTCGTAGATCCGAAAGCGTTACGAGATTAGATCTCGTGGTTGATGTAGTCGATCACTTGCCGATCTCAAGATCGTGTGGACGATCCTTCCGGCGCCGCGTTCCGGCAGCGCTTCCGCAGTCGGTCACATGTGCGGAGTCAAAGCAGACCTTCCTCTCCCCGTTCCAGCGAGCAGCGGAGGTAGTAGATCTTCTCCACGGAATCCCAGCAGCACGACGGCGTGGTGGTGGTGGAGTAGAGAATTCTGCATGGGTTCGCCCAAGCCTGAGCAGAGGGAAGGAGGAGGAGAGAGGCGGCGGCTAGGGTTTTGAAGTGGAGGGGCCAGGGGGTGGCGCCCCCAGCCCTCTATTTAAAGGAGGGAGGCGCCATGGGAGGGGGAGTCCTAGTAGGACTCCCCTCCCTTCCTTGGCCGGCGGATTGGGAGGGGGGAGGAGTCCTCCTCCCCCACGACTCCTTGTCTTGCCCCACAAGGACTCCTTGATCCTTTCTTGGTTTTCAAGCAAACTCCAAGAAATCTCCTAGAACCTTCCAGAACAGTCCGAAACCTTCTAGAATCCCCATACAAATACTCTGGAACATTTCCTAACTTAGAAAATGATCCCCAATATATGAATCTCATTCTCCGGACAATTCCGGATCTCCTCGTCATGTCCCGGATCCAATCCGAGGCTCCGAACAACACTCGGTCTCCAACGCATATTCCATATCTACTTAAAACAACTTCGAACCTTAAGTGTGTCACCCTACGGTTCGTGAATATGCAGACATGATGAAGACACCTCTCCGATCAATAACCATCAGCGGGATCTAGAGATCCATAATGGCTCCCACATACTCTACGATGACTTCGTGATCGATAGAACCATTAACATACGAAACCAATTCCCTTTGTCACGCGATATTCTACTTATCCGAGGTTTGATCGTCGGTATCTCCATACCTAGTTCTACCTCGTTACTGATAAGTACTCTTTACTCGTTCCATGTTATGTCATCCCTTGTGATCTAGTCACATGCTTGCAAGCTAACTAGATGACATTCCACCGAGAGGGCCCAGAGCATATCTATCTGTCATATGGATGGACAAATCCCAATCTTGGTCCATGCGCTTCAACACATACTTTCAGAATACCCAATGACACCTTTATAACCACCCAGTTACGAAGCGGTGTTTGATGTCATCAAAGTACCCATCCGGTGATGGTGATTAACATAACCTCATGGTCGAAGGATTAGGTTACTATGCATTTGGAAGCTTATAGCAATACGAACTTAATGACTTGATCTTATGCTACGCTTACTATGGGTGTGTGTCCATCACATCATTCTCCTAATGATATAACCTTGTTATTAATAACATCCAATGTCCATGATCAGGAAACCATGATCATCATTTAATCAACAAGCTAGTTCCACAAGAGGCTTACTAGGGACTCTTTTATGTTTACAAAACACACATGTATCAATGTTTCCTTATAATACAATTATAGCATGGGATGTAAACATTCATCATAAACACAAAGATATAATAATAACCACTTTTATTATTGCCTCTTGGGCATATCTCCAACAGTCTCACACTTGCACTAGAGTCAGTAATCTAGATTACATGGTAATATACCTAACACCCATGGTGTTCTGGTGTTGGTCATGCTTTGCTCTAGGGAGAGGTTTAGTCAATGGATCTTCCACATTCAGATTAGTGTGTACTTTGCAAATCTTTATGCCACCATCTCGGACATACTCGCGAATAGCATGGAAACATAGCTTGATGTGCTTCAGCTTGCTATGTGACCTTGGCTCTTGTGCATTAGCTATGGCACCTGTGTTGTCAAAGTAGATGGCCATCGGGTCCAACGCACTAGGAACCACGCCAAGTTTAGTAATGAACTCCTTCATCCATATGGCTTCTTGTGCAGCCTCCGAAGCAGCTATGTATTCCGATTCAGTTGAAGATTTCGCCACAACGCTTTGCTTGGCACTCCTCCAGCTCAGTGCAGCACCATTCAAAATAAATACGTATCCAGACTGTGACTTCGAGTCATCTGGATCGGTGTTCCAACTAGCATCAGTGTAACCGTTTACAACAAGCTGTTCATCACCTCCATAAGAAAGAACCATATCCTTAGTTCTATTTAGGTACTTTAGGATATTCTTGACCGCTGTCCAGTGTTCCATTCCAGGATCACTTTGATATCTGCTAGTCAAACTAACAGCATGTGCTATATCCGGTCTTGTACACAACATGGCATACATGATAGAACCTATGGCCAAGGCATATGGAATATTATTCATCTTTTCTCTATCTTCTGTCGTAGCCGGACTTTGAGTCTTACTCAAGGTCTTACCTGACAACATGGGCACGAACCCTTTCTTGCTCTCTTCCATTCTAAACTTCTTTAGAACTTTGTCTAAGTATGTACTTTGTGAAAGCGCTATTAGGCGTCTTGATCTATCTCTATAAATCTTGATGCCTAGAATATATGCCGCTTCGCCAAGATCCTTCATTGAAAAACTATTATTCAAATAGGTTTTGACGCTATTAAGAAGTTCTATATCATTCCCAATCAACAATATGTCATCTACATATAGTACTAGGAATGCTACAGAGCTCCCACTCACTTTCTTGTAAATACAAGCTTCTCCATAAGTTTGTATAAATCCAAAGTTTTTGATTACTTTATCAAAACGTTGATTCCAACTCCGGGATGCTTGCTTCAGTCCATAAATGGAGCGCTGAAGTTTGCATACCTTGTCAGCATCACTAGGATCGACAAAACCCTTGGGTTGTACCATATACAACTCTTCCTCAATGTCACCATTAAGGAATGTTGTTTTGACATCCATCTGCCAAATTTCATAATCGAAATATGCAGCGATTGCTAACAAAATCCTCACAGACTTTAGCTTCGCTACTGGTGAGAAAGTCTCATCGTAGTCAACTCCTTGAATTTGTCGGAACCCTTTCGCGACAAGTCGAGCTTTATAGACGATAACATTACCATCAGCATCTGTTTTTCTTTTGAAAATCCATTTGTTCTCGACAGCCTTACGGCCATCCGGTAAGTCCACCAAAGTCCATACTTGGTTTTCGTACATGGATCCCATCTCAGATTTCATGGCTTCTAGCCATTTGTCGGAATCTGGGCTCACCATAGCTTCTTCATATGTCGCAGGGTCATCAGTGTTGTCCACCAACATGACGTTCAAGGCAGAGTCATACCAATCAGGAGTGGTACGAACCCTCGTTGACCTGCGAGGTTCTGTAGTAACTTCGTTCGAAGTTTCATGATCACCACCATTAGCTTCCTCTCCAATTGGTGCAGGCGGCACAAAAACATCTTCCAGTGCTGCACTACTCTCAACTCCGAGAGAAGGTTCAATAACCTCGTCGAGTTCTACTTTCCTTCCAGTCACTTCCTTCAAGAGAAAGTCCTTCTCAAGAAAGGATCCATTCTTGGCAATGAAAACTTTGCCTTCGGATCTATGATAGAAGGTATACCCAATTGTTTATTTAGGGTATCCTATGAAGACGCATTTCTCCGCTTTGGGTTCAAGCTTATCAGGTTGTAACTTCTTTACATATGCTTCGCAACCCCAAACTTTAAGGAACGACAACTTAGGTTTCTTACCAAACCACAATTCATACAGTGTCGTTTCAACGGATTTAGATGGTGCCCTAATTAAAGTGAATGCGGCTATCTCTAATGCATAGCCCCAAAACGATAGCGGTAAATCTGTAAGAGACATCATAGACCGAACCATATCTAAGAGAGTTCGATTACAACGTTCGGACACACCATTACGCTGTGGTGTTCCCGGCCGTGTCAACTGCGAAAGTATTCCACATTTCTTTAAATGCATGCCAAACTCATAACTTAGATATTCACCTCCGCGGTCAGAACGCAGAAAATTAATCTTCTTGTTACGATGATTTTACACTTCACTTTGAAATTCCTTAAACTTCTCGAAAGTTTCGGACTTATGTTTCATAAAGTAGACATACCCATATCTACTTAAGTCATCCGTGAAAGTGAGAACATAACGATATCCACCACGCGACGCTACACTCATTGGACCGCATACATCGGCATGTATTATTTCCAATAAGTCTGTAGCTCGCTCCATTATTCCAGAGAATGGAGTCTTAGTCATTTTTCCCATTAGACATGCTTCGCATCTTTCAAGTGATTCAAAATCAAGTGATTCAAGAAGTCCATCAGAATGGAGTTTCTTCATACGCTTCACTCCAATGTGACCAAGACGACAGTGCCACATGTATGTAGAATTATCATTCAATTTTATTCGTTTTAGCATCTATGTTGTGAACATGTGTATCACTACTATCGAGATTCAATAAGAATAAACCATTCATCTTAGGTGCATTACCATAAAAGATATTACTCATATAAATCGAATAACCTTTATTCTCAGACTTAAAAGAGTAACCGTCTCGCAATAAACAAGATCTAGATATAATGTTCATGCTTAACGCAGGCACCAAATAACAATTATTTAAATTTAAAACTAATCCCGAAGGTAGATGTAGAGGGAGCGTGCCGACGGCGATCACATCAACCTTGGAGCCATTTCCAACGCGCATCGTCACCTTGTCTCTTACCAGTCTTCGTTTATTCCGCAGCTCCTGTTTCGAGTTACAAATATGAGCAACCGAACCAGTATCAAATACCCAGCCACTACTACGATTACTAGTAAGATACACATCAATAACATGTATATCGAATATACCTTTCTTCTTGATGTTGCCGTTCTTCAGATCCGCCAGGTACTTGGGGCAGTTACGCTTCCAGTGACCAGCACCCTTGCAGTAGAAGCATTCAGTTTCAGGCTTAGGACCAGCCTTTGGCTTCTTAGTAGGTGCGGCAGCTTTCTTGCCGTCCTTCTTGAAGTTGCCCTTTTTCTTAGGCTTGCCCTGTTTCTTGAAATTGATGGTCTTATTGACCATCAACACTTGGTGCTCCTTCTTGATCTCCACGTCAGCAGTTTTCAGCATGGACGATAGTTCAGGCAACGTCTTGTTCATGTAGTGCATATTGTAGTTCATCACAAAGTTCTTATAACTCGGTGGCAGTGATTGGAGGACACGGTGAATCCCTAACTCATTAGGAATCATTATCCCCAACTCTTGGAGCTTGTTTGCGTGCCCAGACATGGTGAGCACGTGCTCGTTAATGGAGCTTCCCTCTTCCATCTTACAGGTAAAGAACTTTTCGGAGGCCTCATAGCTCTCCACGGCTGCGTGAGTCTCAAAAATGAGCTTGAGCTCCTTAATGATCTCGAACGGGTCGTGGCGCTCAAAACGCTTCTGGAGCTCCGTTTCTAAACCGTACAGGATGGCACACTGAACTGTGGAGTAATGATTTTTCCGAGTGGCGTAAACATTCTTTATGTCATCGGTGGCATCTTCTGCAGGTGGGTCACCTAGCGGTGCTTCGAGCACATAGGTCATCTGACCAGCCCTGAGGACAATCTTCAGACCACGGAGCCAGTCCATGAAGTTGCTTCCATTGTTCTTAAGCTTTTATTTCTCTAGGAACGCATTGAAATTGATGGAGAGGTTCGCCATAATCTACAACAAATTTGCAAGTAGTTTAGACTAAGTTTATGATAAATTGAGTTCAATTTTAATTATTGAATTAACTAGGTGAACTCCCACTCAAAACAACATCCCTCAAATTGTCTTAGTGATTACACGAACCAAGTCCACTACACCAAGTCCGATCTTCACGAGAGAAGATGTAGTTTCATCGGCGAACAATCTTCATGTTCATCATATCACTTATATGATTCATGCTCTACCTTTCGGTATTCCGTGTTCCGAGACCATGTATGTACATGCTAGGCTCGTCAAGATTAACCTTAGTTTCCGCATGTGCAAATCTGGCTTACACCCGTTGTATGCACACGTAGAATCTATCACATCCGATCATCACGAGATGCTTCGAGACGACGAGTCTTAGCAACGGTGCCAACTAAGGACGAACACTTTATTACTTGAAATTTAGTGAGAGGGATCATCTTATAATGCTACCGTCGCGATCTAAGCAATACAAGATGCATAAAGGATTAACATCACAGGCAATTCATAATTAGTGTGATATGATATGGCCCTTTCTTCTTATGCCTTTGATCTCCATCTCCAAAGCACGGACATGATCTCCATAATAACTAGCATTGCATCAAGGTCAGTGGCGCCGCTTCATGGTTGTCCATCATCACCAGCAACTATTACAACTACTTGGAATAAATCTATTACAAGATGAATAGACACGCATGTCTTAACAGAATTAAAGACAACCATTAGGCTCCTGCCGGTTGCCATATTACAACAAGGATCATTGCATACATCAAATATAATCACAATCACATGATGGCCATATCACATCACAAAACCCCTACAAAAACAAGTTAGACGCCTCTAATTTTCTTTGCATGTTTTACGTGGTTTGGGGCTTTCGAATAAGAACGGATCTTACCTACGAAACTGAACCACAACGTTGATACAAGTGCTATCGAGTGCAAAGTGTAGATTGGATCTATACTATGGTGGGAGAGACAGACACCCGCAAAGCCACTTGTGCAAAGCAAGTTACACGTCAAGCGTGGAGCAAGTCTCATGTGCGATGACATGTAAGGTTAGCCCGAGCCGCTTCATCCCACCATACCGCAAGATGCAAAGTACACAAAGCAAAAGATGGGACGAGCACCAACACCCATAAAACCATTGTGTTCTACTCGTGCAACAGATCTACGCATACATACGACTCTGATACCACTGATGGGTTCGTAGCATGGAAAACAAAAAATTTCTACCGCAAGAACGAACAAAACCCAGATCTAATCTAGATAAAAGCCAAGATCTAATCTATTAGACATGTGCAACGAGATAGATCTGTACTAACCCTCGTAGATCTGAAAGCGTTACGAGATTGGGTCTCGTGGTTGATGTAGTCGATCACTTGCCGATCTCAAGATCGTGTGGATGATCCTTCCGGCGCCGCGTTCCGGCAGCGCTTCCGCAGTCGGTCACATGTGCGGACTGCGAAGCAGACCTTCCTCTCCCCGTTCCAGCGAGCAGCGGAGGTAGTAGATCTTCTCCACGAAATCCCAGCAGCACGACGGTGTGGTGGTGGTGGTGGAGTAGAGAATTCTGCAGGGCTTCGCCCAAGCCTGAGCAGAGGGAAGGAGGAGGAGAGAGGCGGCGGCTAGGGTTTTGAAGTGGAGGGGGCCAGGGGGTGGCGCCCCCATCCCTCTATTTAAAAGAGGGAGGCGCCATGGGAGGGGGAGTCCTAGTAGGACTCCCCTCCCTTCCTTGGCCGGCGGATTGGGAGGGGGGAGGAGTCCTCCTCCCCCACGACTCCTTGTCTTGCCCCACAAGGACTCCTTGATCCTTTCTTGGTTTTCAAGCAAACTCCAAGAAATCTCCTAGAACCTTCCAGAACATTCCGAAACCTTCTAGAATCCCCATACAAATACTCCGGAACATTTCCTAACTTAGAAAATGATCCCCAATATATGAATCTCATTCTACGGACAATTCCGGATCTCCTCGTGATGTCCTGGATCCAATCTGAGACTCCGAATAACACTCGGTCTCCAACACATATTCCATATCTACTTAAAACAACTTCGAACCTTAAGTGTGTCACCCTACGGTTCGTGAATATGCAGACATGATGAAGACACCTCTCCGATCAATAACCATCAGCAGGATCTGGAGATCCATAATGGCTCCCACATACTCAACGATGACTTCGTGATCGATAGAACCATTAACATACGAAACCAATTCCCTTTGTCACGCGATATTCTACTTATCCGAGGTTTGATCGTCGGTATCTCCATACCTAGTTCTACCTCGTTACTGATAAGTACTCTTTACTCATTCCATGTTATGTCATCCCTTGTGACCTAGTCACATTCTTACAGGTAACTAGATGACATTCCACCGAGAGGGCCCAGAGCATATCTATCCGTCATATGGATGGATAAATCCCAATCTTGGTCCATGCGCTTCAACACATACTTTTAGAATACCCAATGACACCTTTATAACCACCCAGTTACGAAGCGGTGTTTGATGTCATCAAAGTACCCATCCGGTGATGGTGATTAACATAACCTCATGGTCGAAGGATTAGGTTACTATGCATTTGAAAGCTTATAGCAATACGAACTTAATGACTTGATCTTATGCTACGCTTACTATGGGTGTGTGTCCATCACATCATTCTCCTAATGATATAACCTTGTTATTAATGACATCCAATGTCCATGATCAGGAAACCATGATCATCATTTAATCAACAAGCTAGTTCCACAAGAGGCTTATTAGGGACTCTTTTATGTTTACAAAACACACATGTATCAGTGTTTCCTTATAATACAATTATAGCATGGGATGTAAACATTCATCATAAACACAAAGATATAATAATAACCACTTTTATTATTGCCTCTTGGGCATATCTCCAACAGGATTCGGATGTGATACCATTCCAAATATACCGTACAACCACACTACCTGAATTGGGTAAGGCTTAGCTAGAAATTTATATGCATAAGTATTAGTTCCCTCGTGGGAGAGGTTTGAGCTGAGGCTACCTCTCATGATGTACACCTATGTAGTGCCCAAGATGACTGATGGTCATGGTTGGGAGGCCATGCTCATAGGAGAGGTGCTTATACTAGGGTGTGTAAAGGGAAAGTTAAGTTTGATTATCTGCATACTAAGTATGATGATTCAGGGTTATCCCTGAGAGATGTATCGAATCTTGTGGTGAAAGTGTACCACCTCTACAGTGTCAAACTATTCAAATAGCCGCGTCCATGGTTATGGACAGTTGGAATGGCCATACTGTTTCGTTGTCAGATGTTTTCCAAATAACTTGAAATGAATGATGAATCTTGACTTGACCACAACAGGGTTGTGTTTATGATACTAGCTTCCCAACTTAAGTGATTCTAGAACTTTAGTTTATCTTTCTTTGCTTCAGAACTCAGCTTAGGTTTTAAACTTAACTTTATAGTTAAACTTAGATCTAGCACTTTAACCTAGAACTATATTACTTGTTAGAGGTAGTTTGCGAGTACTTAAAGAGTACTCATGGCTTTTGTCCCTGGCTATTATCATGACCAGACTATGAAGGAGACTATCAAGATGATGGCCAGCAGGACGGCTATGATAAGTAGGACTACCTGCCTTCGTCAGCATTGCCTGTGCCGCTGAAGATGGACCCCACCGCTACGCTTACCTTTTATTTCCGCTGCTTGTTGTATTAAGACTGGATCATGAGATCCTTATTTGTGTAAGACCTTATGTATGGTTTGTAATGGATGATGTACTGTGATATCCAATCCGTTATGTCTCACAAAAATGGTAATCCTAGGATTGCGAGGTATGACATAACGGGCATCTGGGATTAAAAATCCGGGTGTTGACACCAGCCATCTAGCTACTACATGGATCCATAGTCCAAGGATGAACTACTCATGCATCACACCGGAGGCTTGCATGGTGATGAAGAAGGCCTCCAGGGTGAATTCCCCTCTCCGGCAAGGTGCCAAGAAGAGCTTCAGATCCCTCCCGATCTAGGGATGGAGATGACGGTGGCTACAAACTCTTTCGTGGATTTTTGATCCGGCACTTAGGGTTTTCGTCCCGAGGGCATCTTATAGTCAGAAGGGGAGGCCGAGGGGGTGCTAGGGCTGGCCTCACCACCCCCTGGCACGGTCCAGGCTGGGCCGTGCGGCCAGGTGGTGTGGTGCCCCCCTGGCCCCTCTCCGTCTCGTATTCTGGCACTTGATGACTTCCGGAAAAACAAGCACTTTGGCTTTTGTCCCGTCCAATTCCGAGAATATTCATTTTCTGACTTTCCTGGAACCAAAAACAGTAGAAAACAGGCAGCTGGCACTGTGGCTCTTGTTAATAGGTTAGTCCAAGAAATCATATGAAAAGTACTCCAAAGTGTGGACAAAACACAAGAAAGTGGATAAAACCAAGCATGGAACATCAAAAATTATAGATACATTTGCAATGTATCAACATCCCCTAGCTTAACTCCTGCTCGTCCTCGAGTAGGTAAGTGATAAAAAGAAAGAATAATTTTTGAGGTGACATGCACCATCAAAGACTTGATCAAAGTATTTGTAAAACATTCAAAGTTGGGATCATACTACTTCAATCATAACATGAAAGGCAAAGTTCTAGAAATAAGCAAAGAAACTATGATGCAACATGAAAAGGCACAAACAAAAGATTCATGAATAACAATGCTTTGCAAGACGTTTGTTTGTTTCACATAAAGAAAAAGCATAATAGTATTCAGCTTGTCCCTCATAGAGTAGCAAATATAAATGCATAGGACACCTTCAAAGTTCATAAGAGTGACTAGATACAATAGTTTAAAACAAGCAATATCAAGTTATGCATCAATCAACTAGTCTTGGCACAATGCACATAGAACTAAGAATGGCCACTATGCTCTCAAAGTAGGTGCATAAAGATAGAAGGTGGAGACTCAATATTATGGTGGAAGAAAGGGCTTTTGTAAAAGGAAGTAGGGATTCAAGTCTCATAAAGAGCTTCCAAAAATTATGGTACTTATAGCTTTCATCTCTCATTGCCCCTATCATAAGCATCTTTAAGGTGATTAAGGTTAAAGTGACACAACTAAGAGGATATGCTTGACAAGTTATAAACCTAAATCTCATGCCCCTTACTTACGAAGACCGATCCTCATGCTACTCAACTTCAGTCACGAGTAAGCTCTTGTCATTGTAAGTACATGTGTATCATTAAGAACCGCCAACGGGTACCCCTTGTACATGATACAGGAGCTTTCCCATAATCAAAATGACAAGGCAAGCAGACAATGAGCATCTCAGCGATCTTTTTATTTGCTATTTGCATAGGTTTTTATTGAGGATGCTTCATAGAGTGCTCATTATGGTGATGCTGCAAGTTTCCACCATGATTAGGCATGGCTTAGCTAGCAGCCCAGGCGTTTCTCTAACACACATACAAACTCCATGATCTTACAAGTTCCACTTTTATTTCACACTGCCGGGATCCATAAGCAAAAGAACATGATATCAACGGGGTACAAAGTACAAGTGCAATGTTGAAAGCGTTCCCCATGAAACATGGTTCTGCTAATTTCAACTTATAAAGCGCTAGCATATACGCAACAAAGAAGGACCCAATGGTTCAAGTTTATTATATGCAAAAAAGTAAAGTGTACCATCAAGTTCGTGAGAGCTTTAATCACTAGTTTTCTCATAACAAGTTTAATTTGGAAGGTAAACAAAAGCATGAATATACTTGGAATAGCATAAGCTAGTAGGTAGGTATGGTGGACTCTTTGGAATAACTTGGTTTAGGGAGTTGGATGCATGAGTAGAACTCATACTTGGTTGTGGAGGCTAGCAAAAGACTAGGAGCGACAAACTAAGAGAGCAATAATGGCCATAATCATACAAAGCGACAAAACATCATTGATCACAGCATAAAGTGATACTACAAGTTGAAAACTAAAGGATCATAAAGGCTATGGTGACTTGAGATAGTCATAACATGGTGTGAGCATGCACCAAGTCAACCCAAATAAAGCATCAAAGGAGAATACACTATACTATGCTTTAATATGCTAAAACAACGCATGATTCATCCAAGGCACATTAAGCTATCTCAATTGTTTATAACAAGTCATGCTAAAGAAAAGAATACTAAGCATAAAGCCAAAACAATATCAAGCATGGCATGACAAAGCATAGGCCACAGTAAAAAATGAGCTCTTTTTACCACATAAGCATGAACTTTCCTACTCTTTTCCAAACCAAACCAAACTATTTGCAAACCAATGTATGAAAGAGGGGGTCCAACCAATTTATTCAGCAAACTAAGCAAACAAAAGCAAACGAAAAACCAAAACGAAAACGAAAACGAAAAAGAAGACGCTCCAAGAAGAACACAACTGTGCATGAAACAATAAAAATGAAGCGTTTGGAAGAAACCTGAGATTTTTATTGATGAAGAAGGAGATGCCTTGGGCATACCCAAGCTTTGACGCTTGTACTTCTTGGATATTTCTTGGGGTGACACGCGTGGCATCCCCAATCTTGAGCTTTATTCCATCCTTCATCTCATTACTCATTCCTTCCATACACCTGAAATTTTTCATTCATACAAAACTTCACACAATCTTTATTAGCAACATTAGTGCACTCAAGATAATAAATATTTAGGTTCAGTTCTAACACCAAATAAACTTCCATTAGAACACTATCTACTGTATCACTTCCCTCAAAAAGCTCAATTCCCCAAAAGAACTCAAGAAGGAACCAACAAGAAGCAAATGCAGAAAATGGCAGAAATCTGTCAAAACAGACCAGCAGGTAAAGACGAATTTTTTCAAAGACCTTCTGTTGCTCAAATCAAAAAGTGTTGAACTAACGAAAGTTATATAACAACCTGGGGCAGAAGCACAAAAATTCACGCCTCACAAAGACGTTCAGAGATTTTACACGAAATTTTACGGTGAAGCACAGAAATTTGTTTCGGGACAGCAACTTTCCCAATCACTACTTCTCTCTCATTAGAGGTTACTCTTGGCACAAAAAGCAAATAAAAAGGATAAGGAGCGGTTATTAAAGAGGTAATAACTTCCAAGACTCATCTAAAACTTTTGGGTTATCTCCCAATAAGTACTTTTCTTTAACGCCTTTAAGTTAGGCATAAGAAGCAAGAAAAAGAATCAAGTGTTCTCAAATGAAGAAGCATTAAGACCAAATTTTGTTTTCATAGGAGAAGCAAAAGAAATCTTCTCTCTCTTCTTAGGGAAGTTTTCTATACCTTTCTTGAGTGGGAGTTGATATTTAATGGTGCCTTCTTTCGTATCAATGATGGCACCAACAGTTCTAAGAAAAGGTCTCCCCAAAGAAATAGGACAAGAAGCATTACATTCAACATCCAAAACATAGAAATCAACGGGGACATAGGCATTGTTAACCATAATAAGAACATCATTAAGACTCCCCATGAGTTTTTTTAGCATTATCATCAAGTGGGACATTCAAATATCAATCTTCAAGTGGAGGCAAATCAAGCATATCATAAATCCTTCTAGGCATGATAGAAACACTACTATCAAGATCACATAAAGCTTTGAAATCAAAGCCATTCACTTTCATATTAATGATGGGTTCCCAACCATCTTCTTGTTTTATAGGAATAGAAGCTTTATGTTTCATCTTTTCTTCTTTAATCTTTATGAGAGCATCAGTAATGTGTTTTGTAAAGGCCATGTTCATAGCACTAGCATTAGGACTTTTAGCAAGCTTTTGTAGGAACTTAATAACTTCAGAGATATTGCAACCATCAAGATAAAAACCATACTTATCATCTAAAGTAGTAGAACTATTACTAGCCTCAACACTAGTGGTGGTAATAGTAGAAACACTAATGTTTCTTGCAATTTCATCTTGTCTTTCCCACTTAGCATGTAATTCAGCTAATAGTCTAACATTTTCATCAATTCTTACTTGTATAGCATTGGTAGCTGCAAAGGGATTATCATTAGTTTCAGGTTTAGCAGCCATTTTATTCAAATAAGATCGAGCTTCAGCCAAAGATGCTATATTTCTTTCAGCATTAGAGAGTTTTTCCTCAATAGTTTTATTGAAAGCAGTTTGTTTACTAATAAACTCTTTAAGCATAACTTCAAGTTCAGAGGGAGCACTCCTATTATTGTTGTAAGAATTTCCATAAGCATTACCATTGTTGGGAGGATATGGATTATAATTGTTGTTACCGAAATTGTTCCTATAAGCATTATTACCATAAGCATTGTTGCCAAAATTGTTATTTCTTATGAAGTTCACATCAACTTGCTCTTCTTGAGCAACCAAAGAAGCCAAAGGAACATTATTTGGATCAATATGGACTTTCCCATTAACAAGCATAGACATAATAATATCAATCTTATCACTCAAGGAGGAGGTTTCCTCAATAGAATTTACCTTCCTACCTCGTGGAGCTCTCTCAGTATGCCATTCAGAATAATTAACCATCATATTGTCCAGAAGTTTTGTTGCAGCACCCAAAGTGATAGTCATAAAGGTACCTCCAGCAGCAGAATCCAATAGGTTCCTTGAAGAATAGTTCAATCCTGCATAAAAAGTATGGATGATCATCCAAGCAGTCAGTCCATGAGTGGGACAATTCTTAACCAAAATTCATTCTTTCCCAAGCTTGAGCAACATGCTCATTATCAAGTTGTTTAAACTTCATTATTTAACTTCTCATAGATATAATCTTAGCAGGAGGATAGTATTTCCCAATAAAAGCATCTTTGCACTTAGTCCAAGAATCAATACTATTCCTAGTTAAGGAATTCAACCATTCTTTAGCTTTTCCTCTCAAAGAGAAAGGAAACAATTTCAGCTTAATAATATCACCATCTACATCCCTATGCTTTTGCATCTCACAAAGTTCAACAAAGTTATTTAGATGGGCAGCAGCATCTTCATTACCAATACCAGAAAATTGTTCTCTCATAACAAGATTGAGCAAAGCAGGTTTTATCTCAAAGAAGGTATCTTCAGGCACAGGTGGAGCAATAGGTGTGCTCATAAAATCATTGTTGTTGGTGCTAGTGAAGTCACACAACTTAGTGTTTTCAAGAGTAGTCATTTTTTGGGTTTTCAAATAAGAAAGCAAACTAGTAAAACTATTTTTTTGTGTTTTTGAATAAGAAAGCAAACTAGTAAAACTATTTTTTTTGTGTTTTTGAATAACCAAACAAGCAAACAAAGCAAAAATAAAACTAAGCAAAACAAAAATAACAAAGTAAAGAGATTGGTTATGAGGTACTCCCCTTGTGAAGATCTCCTTGACTCCCCGGCAACAGCGCCAGAAAAATGCTTGATGGCTCTGTGTATGGCGCCAGAAAAATGCTGGAGCGTGGTTGATGTAGAGCTCGTTGGGAACCCCAAGAGGAAGGTATGATGAGCACAGCAGCAAGTTTCCCTCAGTATGAAACCAAGGTTTAATCGAACCAGTAGGATCAAGGAAACACCCCAAAGGTGTTACTAGCTGAGCTTTGGCAGGGCGCATTACCGGTGCTAGTAGCAACGTGGAGACCTGCACAACACAACCACAGAACTTTGTCCCCAACTTGCGATGAGGTTGTCAATCTCACTGTGTTTTGCGGAAAACAAAGGATTAAACGTATCGAATGGAAAGAAGTGAAAGTTTGCAGAAAGTAAACACAAAGCAGAAAACAATTTATAGATTGTATGTAAAAGACAAGGACCGAGATCCATAGTTCACTAGAGGTCGCTCTCCTTAAGATAGATAAAATGCTGGGTGAACAAATTATAGAGGGGCAATTGACAAACATCGAGAAAGCAATACATGCATATACTAATCATCTTGACTCCTTTGAGACTTGATTGGGCATTACAACATTATACATAGACCGCCATCCAATTGCATCTATGACTAATAATCCACCATCAGGTTATCATCCGAACCCCCTCCAGTATTAAGTTGCAAGCAACAGATTATTTCTTTACGAACTGCATGTAAAGTAAACAATACGATTGTTCTATGAATAAAGGATTGTTGTTTTCTCCCTAGTAGCAACAACACATCTAGTACCTTAGAGATTTCTGTCACTTCCCCAGATTACCAGAGGCATGAACCCACTATCGAGCATAAATACTAACTCTTGGAGTTACTAGCATCTACTTGGCCAAGATAGCTACTAACAACGGAAAGCATGCAAGATCACAAATAACAAAGACATGATAGAATCAATAATCAATCTGAAATAGCATCTCAATATCCATCGGATCCCCGCAAACACAACATGCAGAATTACAAATAGATGATCTTGATCATGAACGGAGCTCACAAGATCTAGACATGAAAGCACAAAGGAGGAGAACCAGCCATCTAGCTACTACATGGATCCGTAGTCCAAGGATGAACTACTCACGCATCACACCGGAGGCTTGCATGGTGATGAAGAATGCCTCTAGGGTGAATTCCCCTCTTCGGCAGGGTGCCGGGAAGAGCTTCAGATCCCTCCCGATCTAGGGATGGAGATGACCGCGGCTACAGACTCTTTCGTGGATTTTTGATCGGGCACTTAGGGTTTTCATCCCGAGGGCATCTTATAGTCGGAAGGGGAGGCCGAGGGGGTGCCAGGGTTAGCCTCACCACCCCCGGGCACGGGCCAAGCTAGGCCGCGCGGCCAGGTGGTGTGGTGGCCCCCTGGCCCCTCTCCGTCTCGTATTCTGGCACTTGATGACTTCCAGAAAAATAGGCACTTTGGCTTTTGTCCCGTCCAATTCCGAGAATATTCATTTTCTGACTTTCCTACAACCAAAAACAGCAGAAAACAGGCAGCTGGCACTGTGGCTCTTGTTAATAGGTTAGTCCAATAAATCATATGAAAAGTACTCCAAAGTGTGGACAAAACACAAGAAAGTGGATAAAACCAAGCATGGAACGTCAAAAATTATAGATACATTTGCAATGTATCAAGCACCCCCTCGGCCTCCCCTTTCTCCTATAAGATGCCTCCGATACAGAAACCCTAAGTACCCGATCAAAATTCCACGAAAGAGTCTGTAGCCGCTGTCATCTCCATCCCTAGATCAGGAGGGATCTGAAGCTCTTCCCGGCACCCCGCCGAAGGGGATAATTCACCCTGGAGGCCTTCTTCATCACCATGCAAGCCTCCGGTGTGATGCGTGAGTAGTTCATCTCTGGACTACGGGTCCATGTAGTAGCTAGATGGCTGGTTCTCCTCCTTTGTGCTATCATGTTTAGATCTTGTGAGATCCGTTCATGATCAAGATCATCTATTTGTAATTCTACATGTTGTGTTTGCGGCGATCCGATGGATATTGAGATGCTATTTCAGATTGATTATTGATTCTATCATGTCTTTGTTATTTGTGATCTTGCATGCTTTCCGTTGTTAGTAGCTATCTTGGCCAAGTAGATGCTAGCAACTTCAAGAGTTCGTATTTATGCTCGATAGTTGGTTCATGCCTCTAGTAATCTGGGGAACTGACAGAAATCTCTAAGGTACTAGATGTGCTGTTGCTACTAGGGAGAAAACAACAATCCTTTGTTCATAGAACAATCGTATTGTTTACTTTACACGCAATGCGTAATGCAATTATCTATTGCTTGCAACTTATTGCTGGAGGGGGTTCAGATGATAACCTGAAGGTGGATTATTAGTCATAGATGCAGTTGGATTACGGTCTATGTATAATGTTGTAATGCCCAATCAAATCTCAAAGGAGTCAAGATGAGTAGTATATGCATGATTGCTTTCTCGATGTTTGTCAATTGCCCCGCTGTAATTTGTTCACCCAACATGTCATCTATCTTAAGGAGAGCCACCACTAGTGAACTATGGACCCCGGTACTTTCTTTTACCATCAATCTACTACTATTTACTGCTTTTCTGTTTACTTTCTGCAAACTATTACTTTCTTCCACACAATACGTTTAATCCTTTGTTTTCGGCAAAACCGGTGAGATTGACAACCTCACTGTAAGTTGGGGGCAGAGTTCTGTGGTTGTGTTGTGCAGGTTTCCATGTTGCTGCTGGCACCGGTAGTGCGCTCCGCCAAAGTTCAGCTAGCAACACCTTGGAGGTGTTTCCTTGCTCCTACTGGATTGATAACCTTGGTTTCATAACTGAGGGAAAACTTGCTGCTGTGCTCATCATACCTTCCTCTTGGGCTGACAGCTTGGATGATTATCCAAACTTTTTATGCAGGATTGAACTATTCTTCAAGAAATCTATTGGATTCTGCTGCTGGAGGTACCTTTATGACCATTACTTTGGGTGCTGCAACAAAGCTTCTAGATAATATGATGGTTAACTATTCTGAATGGCACACTGAAAGAGCTCCACAAGGTAAGAAGGTAAATTCTGTTGAGGAAACCTCTTCCTTGAGTGATAAAATTGATGTTATTATGTCTATGCTTGTTAATGGGAAGGCTCATATTGATCCAAATCATGTTCCCTTAGCTTCTTTGGTTGCTCAAGAAGAGCAAGTTGATGTGAACTTTATAATAAATAATAATTTTTGCAACAATGCTTATGGTAATAACAATTATAGGCCTTACCCTCCTAATAATACTTATGGTTATAATGGCAAACCTGGAATACCTAGTCAAGGAAGAATATTATAAGTTGAAAGAGCCAGTAAAAACTTCATGCAAATGCACTATGAACAAAATAAATTATTTACTAACACTATGGAGGAACAACCTACCATTTTGAAGAATATTAGTCATCAACTTGAGAGTTTAAATAGGGAAATTCCTAGTTTGCAATTGAAACTTTCTAATGCTGAAAGAAATATATCATCTTTGTCCGAAGCACAATCCTCTTTGATTATTAAAATGGCTGCTAAACCTGAAACTATTGATAATCCCTTTTCTCCTACTAATGCCATACAAGTTAGAATTCATGAAAATATTAGACTATTAGCTGAATTGCATGCTAAGTGGGAAAGAGAAGATGAAATTGCTAGAAACATTAGTGTTTCTACTATCACTACCACTAGTGTTGAGGCTCGTAATAGCTCTACTACTTTAGATGATAATTATGATTTTGATCTTGATGGTTGCAACATCTCTGAAGTTTATTAAGTTCCTACAAGAGCTTTCTAAAAGTCCTAATTCTAGTGCTATGAATATGGCCTTTACAAAACACATTATTGATGCTCTCATAAAAATTAAAGAAGAAAAGATGAAAGATAAAGCTTCTATTCCTATAAAACAAGAAGATGGTTGGGAAACCATCATTAATATGAAAGTGAATGATTTTGATTTTAAGGCTTTATGTGATCTTGATAGTAGTGTTTCTATTATGCCTAGAAGGATTTATGATATGCTTGTTTTGCCACCATTGGAAGATTGTTATTTGAATGTCCCACTTGATGATAATGCTAAAAATAAACTCATGGGGAGTATTAATGATGTTCTTATTATGGTTAACAATGCCTATGTCCCTGTTGATTTCCATGTTTTGGATGTTGAATGCAATGCTTCTTGTCCTATTACATTGGGAAGACCTTTTCTTAGAACTGTTGGTGCCATTATTGATATGAAAGAAGGCACCATTAAATATCAACTCCCACTCAAGAAAGGTATAGAACACTTCCCTAAGAAGAGAGAGAAGATTTCTTTTGCCTCTCCTATGAAAACAAAATTTGCTCTTAATGCTTCTTCATTTGAGAACACTTGATTCTTTTTCTTGCTTCTTATGCCTAACTTAAAGGCGTTAAAGAAAAGTACTTATTGGGAGATAACCGAAAAGTTTTAGATGAGTCTTGGAAGTTATTACTTCAGTAATAACCACTCTTTATCCTTTTTATTTGATTTTTGTGCCAAGAGTAACCTCTAATGAGAGAGAAGTAATGATTGGGAAAGTTGTTGTCCCGAAACAGATTTCTGTGCTTCACCGTAAACCTTCTTGTAAAATCTCGGTACGTCATTTTGAGGCGTGAATTTTTGTGCTTCTGCCCCAGGTTGTTATCTAACTTTCGTTCAACACTTTTCGATTTGAGCAACAGAAGGTCTTCGAAAAAATTCGTCTTTACCTGCTGGTATGTTTTGACAGATTTTTGCCATTATTTGCATTTGCTTCTTGTTGGTTCCTTTTTGAGTTCTTTTGGGGAATTGAGCTTTTTTAGGAAGTGCTACAGTAGCTTGTGTTTTAATGGAAGTTTTATTGGTGTTGGAACTGAACCTAAATATTTATTATCTTGAGTGCACTAATGTTGCTAATAAAGATTGTGTGAAGTTTTGTATGAAGGAAAAATTTCAGGTGTGTAGAGAGAATGATGTAATGAGATGAAGAATGGACTAAATCTCAAGCTTGGGGATGCCACCCCGTGTTACCCCAAGAAATATTCAAGAGGTACAAGCGTCAAAGCTTGGGGATGCCCAAGGCATCCCCTTCTTCATCAATAAAAATTCCAGGTTTCTTCCAAACACTTCATTTTTATTGATTCATGCACAGTTGTGTCGTTCTTGGAGCGTCTTCTTTTTCGTTTTCGTTTTGGTTTTTCGTTTTCTTGGTTTTCTTAGTTTTCTTGAATAAATTGGTTGGACCCCCTCTTTCATACATTGGTTTTCAAATAGTTTGGTTTGGATTGGAAAAGAGTAGGAAAGTTCATGCTTAAGTGGTAAAGAGAGCTTGTTTTTGACTGTGTCCTATGCTTGGTCATGCCATGCTTGATATTGTTTTGGCTTTATGCTTAGTATTCTTTGTTGTAGCATGACATGTTATAAACAAATTGAGATTGCTTAATGTGCCTTGGAAGAATCATGTGTTGTTTTAGCATATTAAAGCATAGTATTGTGGTATTCTCCTTTGATGCTTTATTTGGGTTGACTTGGCACATGCTCACACCATGTTATTACTATCCCAAGTCACCATAAGCCTTTATGATCCTTTAGTTTTCAACTTGTAGTATCACTTTATGCTTTGATTAATGATGTTTTGTCGCTCTGCATGATTATGGCCATTATTGCTCTCTTAGTTGGCCGCTCCCAGTCTTTTGCTAGCCTCCATAACCAAGTATGAGTTCCACTCATGCATACAACTCCTAAAACCAAGTTATTCCAAAGAGTCCACCATACCTACCTATTAACATATGCTATTCCAAGTATATTCATGTTTTTATCTACCTTGCGAATTAAACTTGTTATGAGAAAACTAGTGATTAAAGCTCTCATGAACTTGATGGCACACTTTACTTTTCTTGCCCTTAATAAACTTGAACCATTGTGTCGTCTATGTTGTATATGCTTGCACTTATATGTTGGGGATTAGCAGAACCATGCTTTCATGGGGAACGCTTTTAACATTGCACTTTTACTTTGTACCTAGTTGATATCATGCTCTTTTGTCTATGGATGTCGTCGGTGTGAAATGAAGGGGGAGCTTGTAAGTCCATGGAGTTATGTATGTGTGTTAGAGAAACACCTAAGCTGCTGGTCTAATCCATGTTGTCATGGTGGAAACCTGCAGCGTAACCATAATGAGTTGTCTATGAAGCATTCTTCTTATAAAAAAAGACTCAGATATTGAGAAAAAAAGAGAAAAAAAATGAGATATGAGAAAAGAGGAAAGAGATAAAAAAGCACCATTTTCCAAAGGTAAATAAGAATATTGCTAAGATGCTCGTTGTCTGCTTGCCTTGTCATTTTGATACGGGGATTCTTCCGTATCATCGGGCAAGGGGTACCCCGTTGGCGGTTCTCTATGACACACATGTACTTAATATGACAAGAACTTACCGGTAACTAAACTTGAGTAGCATGAGGAGCGACCCTCGTATTCAAGGGGCATGAGATTTTCAACTTATACTTCGTCAAGCATATACACCATAGTTTGTTCACTTTAACCTTAATCACTTCAAGATGCTGATGATAGGGGCAATGAGAGCTGAAAGCTAATAAGTACCATAATTTTTGGAAGCCCTTTATGAAACTTGAATCCCTACTTCCTTCTATGAAGGCCCTTTCTTTTACTTTTATGTTGAGTCTCCACCTTCTATCTTTATGCACCTACTTTGAGAGCATAGTGGCCATTCTTAGTTCTATGTGCATTGTCCCAAGACTTGTTGATTGATGCATAACTTTGATATTGCTTGTGCTAGTCACTCTTATGAACTTAGAAGGTGTCCTATGCATTTATGTTTGCTACTCTAAGAGGGACAAGTTGAATGCTACTATGCTATGTTTTCTTTATGTGAAACAAACAAACGTCTTGCAAAGCATTGTTATTCATGAATCTTTTGTTTGTGCCTTTTCATGTTGCAACAATAGTTGCTTTGTCTTATTGTTAGAACTTTATCTTTCATGTTATGATTGAAGTACTATGATCCCAGCTATCAATGTTTTACAAATACTTTGATCAAGATTATGATGGTGCATGTCACCTAAAAAATTATTCTTTCTTTTTATCACTTACCTACTCGAGGACGAGCAAGAGTTAAGCTTGGGGATTATGGTTAACAATGCCTATGTCCCTGTTGATTTCTATGTTTTGGATGTTGAATGCAATGCTTCTTGTCCTATTACTTTGGGAAGACCTTTTCTTAGAACTGTTGGTGCCATTATTGATATGAAAGAAGGCACCATTAAATATCAACTCCCACTCAAGAACGGTATAGAACACTTCCCTAAGAAGAGAGAGAAGATTTATTTTGCCTCTCCTAAGAAAACAAAATTTGCTCTTAATGCTTCTTCATTTGAGAACACTTGATTCTTTTTATTGCTTCTTATGCCTAACTTAAAGGCGTTAAAGAAAAGTACTTATTGGGAGATAACCCAAAAGTTTTAGATGAGTCTTGGAAGTTATTACTTCAGTAATAGCCACTCCTTATCCTTTTTATTTTCTTTTTGTGCCAAGAGTAACCTCTAATGAGATAGAAGTAATGATTGGGAAAGTTGCTGTCCCGAAACAGATTTCTGTGCTTCACCGTAAAACTTCGTGTAAAATCTTAGTACGTCGTTTTGAGGCGTGAATTTTTTTGCTTCTGCCCCAGGTTGTTATCTAACTTTAGTTAGTTCAACACTTTTCGATTTGAGCAACAGAATGTCTTCGAAAAAATTCGTCTTTACCTGCTGGTATGTTTTGACAGATTTCTGCCATTAATTGCATTTGCTTCTTGTTGGTTCCTTTTTGAGTTCTTTTGGGGAATTGAGCTTTTTTAGGGAAGTGCTACAGTAGCTTGTGTTTTAATGGAAGTTTTATTGGTGTTGTAACTGAACCTAAAGACTTATTATCTTGAGTGCACTAATGTTGCTAATAAAGATTGTGTGAAGTTTTGTATGAAGGAAAAATTTCAGGTGTATGGAGAGAATGATGTAATGAGATGAAGAATGGACTAAAGCTCAAGCTTGGGATGCCACCCTGTGTCACCCCAAGAAATATTCAAGAGGTACAAGCGTCAAAGCTTGGGGATGCCCAAGGCATCCCCTTCTTCATCAATAAAAATTCCAGGTTTCTTCCAAACACTTGATTTTTATTGTTTCATGCACAGATGTGTTGTTCTTGGAGCGTCTTCTTTTTCGTTTTCATTTTGGTTTTTTCTTTGCTTGGTTTTCTTAGTTTGCTTGAATAAATTGGTTGGACCCCCTCTTTCATACATTGGTTTTCAAATAGTTTGGTTTGGATTGGAAAAGAGTAGGAAAATTTCATGCTTAACTGGTAAAGAGAGCTTGTTTTTGACTATGGCCTATGCTTTGTCATGCCATGCTTGATATTGTTTTGGCTTTATGCTTAGTATTCTTTGCTGTAGCATGACATGTTATAAACAATTGAGATTGCTTAATGTGCCTTGGAAGAATCATGCGTTGTTTTAGCATATTAAAGCATAGTATTGTGGTGTTCTCCTTTGATGCTTTATTTGGGTTGACTTGGCACATGCTCATACCATGTTATGACTATCCCAAGTCACCATAAGACTTTATGATCCTTTAGTTTTCAACTTGTAGTATCACTTTATGCTTTGATTAATGATGTTATGTCGCTCTGCATGATTATGGCCATTATTGCTCTCTTAGTTGGTCGCCCCCAGTCTTTTGCTAGCCTCCATAACCAAGTATGAGTTCCACTCATGCATCCAACTCCTAAAACCAAGTTATTCCAAAGAGTCCACCATACCTACCTATTAGCATATGCTATTCCAAGTATATTCATTTTTTTATCTACCTTCCGAATTAAACTTATTATGAGAAAACTAGTGATTAAAGCTCTCATGAACTTGATGGCACACTTTACTTTTCTTGCCCTTAATAAACTTGAACCATTGTGTCGTCTATGTTGTATATGCTTGCACTTATATGTTGGGGATTAGCAGAACCATGCTATCATGGGGAACGCTTTCAACATTGCAATTGTACTTTGTACCTAGTTGATATCATGCTCTTTTGTCTACGGATGTCGTCGGTGCGAAATGAAGGGGGAGCTTGTAAGTCCATGGAGTTATGTATGTGTGTTAGAGAAACGCCTAGGCTGCTGGTCTAATCCATGCTGTCATGGTGGAAACCTGTAGTGTAACCATAATGAGCTGTCTATGAAGCATTCTTCTTATAAAAAAAGAGTCAGATATTGATAAAAAAAGAGAAAAAGAAAAAAAGAGATATGAGAAAAGAGGAAAGAGATAAAAAAGCACCATTTTCCCAAGGTACATAAGAAGATTGCTGAGATGCTCGTTGTCTGCTTGCCTTGTCATTTTGATATGGGGATTCTTCTATATCATCGGGCAAGGGGTACCCCGTTGGCGGTTCTCTATGATACACATGTACTTACTATGACAAGAACTTACCGGTAACTAAACTTGAGTAGCATGAGGAGCGACCCTCGTATTCAAGGGACATGAGATTTTCAACTTATACTTCGTCAAGCATATACACCATAGTTTGTTCACTTTAACCTTAATCACTTCAAGATGCTTATGATAGGGGCAATGAGAGCTGAAAGCTAATAAGTACCATAATTTTTGGAAGCCCTTTATGAAACTTGAATCCGTACTTCCTTCCATGAAGGCCCTTTCTTTTACTTTTATGTTGAGTCTCCACCTTCTATCTTTATGCACCTACTTTGAGAGCATAGTGGTCATTCTTAGTTCTATGTGCATTGTCCCAAGACTTGTTGATTGATGCATAACTTTGATATTGCTTGTTCTAGTCACTCTTATGAACTTAGAAGGTGTCTTATGCATTTATGTTTGCTACTCTAAGAGGGACAAACTGAATGCTACTATGCTATGTTTTCTTTATGTGAAACAAACAAACGTCTTACAAAGCATTGTTATTCATGAATCTTTTGTTTGTTCCTTTTCATGTTGCAACAATAGTTGCTTTGTCTTATTGTTAGAACTTTATCTTTCATGTTATGATTGAAGTACTATGATCCCAGCTATCAATGTTTTACAAATACTTTGATCAAGATTATGATGGTGCATGTCACCTAAAAAATTATTCTTTCTTTTTATCTCTTACCTACTCGAGGACGAGCAGGAGTTAAGCTTGGGGATGTTGATACGTTGCTAACGTATCCATAATTTTGATGTTCCATGCTTGGTTTTATCTACTTTCTTATGTTTTGTTCCAACTTTGGAGTACTTTCTATACACTTTCTTGGACTAACCTATTAACAAGAGCCATAGTGTCAGCTGCCTGTTTTCTGCTGTTTTTGGTTCTAGGAAAGTCAGAAAATGAATATTCTCGGAATTGGAAGGAACAAAAGCCAAAGTCAGTTTTTCACCAAGGGACACACAAAGCTAGAATACGAGACGAAGAGGGGACAGGGGGCCGCCACACCACCTGGCCACACGGCCCAGCCTGGCCCACGCCAGGGGGTGGTCTGGCCGCCTCCGACACCCCCTCGGCCTCCCCTTTCGCCTATAAGATGTCTCCGATACAGAAACCCTAAGTACCCAATCAAAATTCCATGAAAGAGTATGTAGCCACTATCGTCTCCATCCCTAGATCGGGAGGGATCTGAAGCTCTTCTCGGCACCCTGCTGGAGGGGAGAATTCACCCTCGAGGCCTTCTTCATTACCATGCAAGCCTCCGGTGTGATGCGTGAGTAGTTCACCTCTGGACTACGGGTCCATGTAGTAGTAGCTAGATGGCTGGTTCTCCTCCTTTGTGCTATCATGTTTAGATCTTCTGAGCTTCGTTCATGATCAAGATCATCTAGGCGATCCGATGGATATTGAGATGCTATTTCAGATTGATTATTGATTCTATCATGTCTTTGTTATTTGTGATCTTGCATGCTTCCCGTTGTTAGTAGCTATCTTGGCCAAGTAGATGCTAGCAACTTCAAGAGTTCGTATTTATGCTCGATAGTTGGTTCATGCCTCTAGTAATCTGGGGAACTGACAGAAATCTCTAAGGTACTAGATGTGCTGTTGCTACTAGGGAGAAAACAACAATCCTTTGTTCATAGAACAATCGTATTGTTTACTTTACACGCAATGCGTAATGCAATTATCTGTTGCTTGCAACTTAATACTGGAGGGGGTTCGGATGATAACCTGAAGGTGGATTATTAGTCATAGATGCAGTTGGATTATGGTCTATGTATAATGTTGTAATGCCCAATCAAATCTCAAAGGAGTCAAGATGAGTAGTATATGCATGATTGCTTTCTCGATGTTTGTCAATTGCCCCGCTGTAATTTGTTCACCCAACATGTCATCTATCTTAAGGAGAGCCACCACTAGTGAACTATGGACCCTGGTACTTTCTTTTACCATCAATCTACTACTATTTACTGCTTTTCTGTTTACTTTCTGCAAACTATTACTTTCTTCCACACAATACGTTTAATCCTTTGTTTTCGGCAAAACCGGTGAGATTGACAACCTCACTGTAAGTTGGGGGCAGAGTTCTATGGTTGTGTTGTGCAGGTTTCCACGTTGCTGCTGGCACCGGTAGTGCGCTCCGCCAAAGTTCAGCTAGCAACACCTTGGAGGTGTTTCCTTGCTCCTACTGGATTGATAACCTTGGTTTCATAACTGAGGGAAAACTTGCTGTTGTGCTCATCATACCTTCCTCTTGGGGTTCCCCAACGAGCTCGATATATTTTGGGCCATTGAGCAGGCGGGCGACAATCCAACCATCTCATGAAAGACTGCCGAACATTCTTGAAGATGCAGGAGCTATGTAATGCAAATGCAACTGAAGCGGTAAACAAAGGATACACATCTACGCCTAGCACATTAGCCATCGACGTACCACCACCACCATCACCAGCAGCACCACCATAAAACACAAATGATCAAAACGGTGAATACCCCAGGTCAAAAGGGGCAATGCCAATGATTCAGAAGGGGCGTCCATCCAACAGAAACCATAAGTTCATCAAAAGACAAATCAACATGGTGGAAACAACAACATCAACCACACCCGAATATCTCCATTGGTCCGAGCAAGAAATCAAATTCAGCAGAGCTGATCACCCGCTTCGGGTCCCACGACCATGTCACTCAGCCTTGGTAGTCGAAGCACAAATCGGCAGGTTCGATATGAGCAAAGTCTTCATGGACGCATGAAGCAGCATAAATCTGATCTACACAAAAACGTTACGAACAATAGGCTACCCCTAGACAATCTTGCGGCAACAGAAACATCTTTCCACGGAATAGTACCAGGTAAAGCCAAAATTCCTTTAGGCAAAGTATTTCTTGATGTTGTTTTTGGTTCCAAAGTAAATTTTAGGCGAGAAAAACTCGAATTCAAAGTCATGGACTGGCCATCGCAATATCATGCGATCCTCGGACGACTAGCTTTCGCACGGTTTATGGCAGTACCGCATTATGCGTACTTGGTCAAGAAAATGCTAGCACCAAAAGGAATCATCATGGTAAAGGGAAGATTCACACGTGCCGACAATTGCGATAGGGAGTTTAACAAAATTTCTAAATCTTTCAGGATGGCAATAGAGTTCGAACAACTCAAAACTCCAGCAATAGCAGAACCACTAGAAGTAGCGCGTGTCAATCCGATCAGGCTTTTGACACTGCAAAGGACACAAAAGAAGTACAGATCCACCCCGACGATTTGACGAAAACAATATTTGTGGCTTCCAATCTTGATCCCACATAGGAAAGCGCGCTCATCGAGTTCCTCCATGAGCACTGGGAGATTTTCACATGGCTACCTTCTGACATGTCGGGAATTCCTAGGGAACTCGCCGAGCACGCATTAAATTTGGACCCAAAGGCGAAGCCAGTAAAGCAACCGCTTCGTTGCTTCCCAGAACCAAAGCGTAAAGCCATTGGAAAGGAGCTCCATCGCCTTACCGACGACAACTTTATCAAAGAACTAACAAAAGCAGAGTGGGTCGCAAATCCACTATGTGTCCCAAAGAAAAACACTACAGATCTTCGGATGTGCATCGACTTTACTGCATTAAACAAACATTGTCCAAAAGATCACTTCCCATTACCCTTCCTTGTTCTTTTCCACCACTGCCAACTCTTGGAGTGGAGCTTGTGCCTTAGGGTCCACAACATAGGAATTAATCACTTCCTGAATCCACACATGCACCCTAGATGACACAGCATGAAGAGAACAAACATGGAATGAAAAATTCAGACCCACTAGTCTAGTCATAGCTTTCTTCTGCAAGGCAGTGTGAAGGGCCTGATCTTCCAAATGACAGAGGATCTGGTGATCAGTTTTAATTACAAATGGACCTCTTGCCAAGTAGGATCTCCACTTATCCACTACCATCATAATGGCAAGTAACCTTTTTCATAGATGGAGAGCTTTTTATTATTCACTTAAAGCTTTTCTATAGTATGCAATTGGGTGGCCTTCTTGAACTAGTACATCTCCAATGCATGTTGCACACGCATCTGTTTCAATCCAGAAAGACTTGTTGAAGTCAGGCAATGCCAATACTGGGGTTTCAGTCATAGGTTGTTTCAACTTCTGGAAGGCTGCCTGAGCTTCCTGTGTCCAAATAAAAGCTTGTTTTTGTAGCAACACCATCAATGGTTTTGCTATAACTCCATACCCTTTCAATTTTTTCTATAATACCAAGTGAGACCCAAAAACTCTGACAACTCAGTCACATTATTTGGAGTAGGTGAAGCTCTCATTACCTCAGTCATTGTAGGGTCAGTAGCCACCCCCATGTTAGAAATAATGTGTCCTAGTTACTCCAACTGAGTTTGAGCAAATGAACATTTGCTCATTTTAGTAAATAGATTATTCTCTCTTAGGACCTGGAACACTTGTTGAATATGTTGAAAATGATCTTGCAGAGATTTGCTGTAGACCAATATATCATCCATAAATACAAGTACAAATTTTCTAACAAATGGTGCAAAGACAGAATTCATGACACACTAAAAAGTGGAAGGGGCATTAGTTAACCCAAAGGTATGAAAGCTGTCTTTTCCTTATCAGCAGGCACCATTATAATTTGATGATACCATGCTCTCAGGTCCAACTTAGAGAACAATTTAGTGCCATCTAGTTCATCAAACAGTTCATCCACCATAGGTATGGGAACTTTACTCTTGATTTTCATTGCATTGAGTCTTCTATAGTCAATACATAACCTATTCCATCCTTTTCTTTACTAGCAACACAGGGGAAGCATATGGACTGACACTAGAAATGATGGTTCCATTCTTCAACATTTCATGCACTTGCCTCTCTATTTCATCCTTCTGCAAAGGTGAATACCTCTAAGGTCTACAATTTGTAGGCTGATTGCTAGGAATCAAGTGGATGGCATGATCAAATTCTCTATGTGGGGGCAAAGATGTTGGTTCCTGGAATATGTCCTAGTACTATTGTAGCATAGTTTGAATGTTGTTAGGAATATCAGTAGAGACCTAAACCACATCATTCACCATTGGCAGCTCTACCAATGCCCTTGATGCATTTAGCTAATTTCTCAATTGAAAAATCCAAGAGTTTCTGTGATTCAATGGAAGACAATCCTTGTAACCTGGCCAATTGTTTCTTATAGGTGAACTCCACCCATTTTTGTTCCTAGTTACAATTCATCAGGCCACACTTTGCTAACTAGTCCATACCCAGAATGCCATCATATCCTCCCAATGGCAACACTCTCATGTCATTCTCAAAATTTTGTCCCCGCAGGCACCACTGCATGTTTGGCACCATAGTGTCACAATACATAAATTCTCCACTTGCCGCCTTCACACCTTGAGTGTTGCAATTGGAGATACAGTACAACGCAATCTCTCTACCAAGGACTTATCCACAAAGCTGTGAGACCTCCCAAAATCCAACAACAATAACATGACCTAATCATCCACCAGTGCTCTAAACTGAATTGTTCCTAGCTTGGCAGAATCGGACAGAGCATTGAGAGATACATAACAATCTACCATGTCATCAACTTATTTTTCCACTAAGGTATCTAACATGTCATCAGAGAGAATCTCATTGCACTCCATGGCCTTTACTGTTGGAGATATGCCCAAGAGGCAATAATAAAGTGGTTATTATTATATCTTTATGTTTATGATAAATGTTTACATCCCATGCTATAATTGTATTAACCGGAAACATTAATACTTGTGTGTTTTGTAAACATAAAAGAGTCCCTAGAAAGCCTCTTGTTAAACTAGCTTGTTGATTAAATGATGATCATGGTTTCCTGATCATGGACATTGGATGTCATTAATAACAAGGTTATATCATTAGGAGAATGATGTGATGGACACACACCCATAGTAAGCATAGCATAAGGTCAAGTCATTAAGTTCGTATTGCTATAAGCTTTCAAATGCATAGTAACCCAATCCTTCGACCATGAGGTTATGTTAATCACCATCACCGGATGGGTACTTTGATGACATCAAACACCGCTTCGTAACTGGGTGGTTATAAAGGTGTCATTGGGTATTCTGAAAGTATGTGTTGAAGCGCATGGACCAAGATTGGGATTTGTCCATCCATATGACGGATAGATATGCTCTGGGCCCTCTCGGTGGAATGTCATCTAGTTAGCTTGCAAGCATGTGACTAGGTCATAAGGGATGACATATCACGGAACGAGTAAAGAGTACTTATCAGTAACGAGGTAGAACTAGGTATGGAGATACCGACGATCAAACCTCGGATAAGTAGAATATCGCGTGACAAAGGGAATTGGTTTCGTATGTTAAATGGTTCTATCAATCACAAAGTCATCGTTGAGTATGTGGGAGCTGTTATGGATCTCCAGATCCCGCTAATGGTTATTGATCGGAGATGTGTCTCCATCATGTCTACATGTTCACGAACCATAGGGTGACACACTTAAGGTTCGAAGTTGTTTTAAGTAGATATGGAATGTGCGTTGGAGACCGAATGTTGTTCGGAGTCTCGGGTTGGATCCGGGACATCACGAGGAGATCCGGAATTGTCCGGAGAATGAGATTCATATATTGGGGATCATTTTCTAAGTTAGGAAATGTTTCGGAGTGTTTGTATGGAGATTCTAGAAGGTTTCGGAATGTTCTGGAAGATTTCTTGGAGTTTGCTTGAAAACCAAGAAAGGATCAAGGAGTCTTTGTGGGGCAAGACACGGATTCGTGGGGGAGGAGGATTCCTCCCCCCTCCCAATCCGCCGGCCAAGGAGGGAGGGGAGTCCTACTAGGACTCCCCTCCCATGGCGCCTCCCTCCTTTAAATAGAGGGGAGGGGGCGCCACCCCTAGACCTCTCCCATAACAAACCCTAGCCGCCGCCTCTCTCCTCCTCCTTCGCTCTGCTCCGGCTTAGGTGAAGCCCTACAGAAATCTCTACTCCACCACCACCACCACACCGTCGTGCTGATGGGATTCCGTGGAGAAGATCTACTACCTCCGCTGCTTGCTGGAACGGGGAGAGGAAGGTCTGCTTCGACTCCGCACGTGTGACCGACTGCGGAAGCGCTACCGGAACGTGGCGCCGGAAGGATCATCCACACGATCTTGAGATCGGCAAGTGATCGACTACATCAACCCCGAGATCTAATCTCGTAACGCTTTCGGATCTACGAGGGTTAGTACAGATCTATCTCGTTGCACATATCTGATAGATTAGATCTTGGCTTTTATCTAGATTAGATCTGGGTTTTGTTCGTTCTTGCGGTAGAAATTTTTTGTTTTCCATGCTACGAACCAATCAGTGGTATCAGAGCCTTGTCTATGCGTAGATCTGTTGCACGAGTAGAACACAATGGTTTTGTGGGCGTTGGTGCTCGTGCCGTCTTTTGCTTTGTGTACTTTGCATCTTGCGGTATGGTGGGATGAAGTGGCTCAGGCTAACCTTACATGTCATCGCACATGAGACTTGCTCCACAGTTGACGTGCAACTCATATTGCACAAGTGGCTTTGCGGGTGTCTGTCTCTCCCATCATAGTATAGATCCAATCTACACTTTGCACTTGATAGCACTTGTATCAATGTTGTGGTTTAGTTTCGTAGGTAAGATCCGTTCTTATTCGAAAGCACCAAACCATGTAAAACATGCAAAGAAAATTAGAGGCGTCTAACTTGTTTTTGCAGGGGTTTTGTGATGTGATATGGCCATCATGTGATTGTGATTATATTTGATGTATGCAATGATCCTTGTTGTAATATGGCAACCGGCAGGAGCCTAATGGTTGTCTTTAATTCTGTTAAGACCTGCGTGTCTATTCATCTTGTAATAGCTTTATTCCAAGTAGTTGTAATAGTTGCTAGTGATGATGGACAACCATGAAGCGGCGCCACTGACCTTGACGCAATGCTGGTGATGATGGAGATCATGTCCGTGCTTTGGAGATGAAGATCAAACGCATAAGAAGAAAGGGCCATATCATATCACACTAATTATGAATTGCCTGTGATGTTAATCCTTTATGCATCTTGTATTGCTTAGATCGCGACGGTAGCATTATAAGATGATCCCTCTCACTAAATATCAAGTAATAAAGCGTTCGTCCTTAGTAGGCACCGTTGCTAAGACTCGTCGTTTCGAAGCATCTCGTGATGATCGGGTGTGATAGATTCTACGTGTGCATACGACGGGTGCAAGCCAGATTTTCACATGCGGATACTAAGGTTAACCTTGACGAGCCTAGAATGTACAGACATGGTCTTGGAACACGGAATACCGAAAGGTAAAGCATGAGTCATATGGATGATATGATGAACATGTTGATTGTTCGCCTTTAAAGCTACATCATCTCACGTGATGATCGGACTTGGTGTAGTGGATTTGGTTCGTGTAATCACTAAAACAACTCGAAGGATGTTGTTTTGAGTGGGAGTTCATTTGTAATTTGGATTAGTCAAACTCAATTTATCATAAACACAATCAAAGTGAATTTGCATAGTTTGTTATAGTCATTGGCATCCGTTCACCACCTTACGCTTAGTTATAGTTGAGATAGTGGAACTATAGAAATTCTGGATATTTTCTTTACGAACTGGTATCGTATTGTTTTGAGTGTTAATCTAAAGTTTAAAAGTCATATTGCAAACTTTCAGCAAACTCCGTTTACTCTGTGAAGTTTAATAAACAGTATTAAATCAAGAGTAACAATTCCAGTGTTAGTGTCTAATGTATCATGTTTGCCTCCATGATTCTTGATACTCAAAAGATTGTTTTTAATATCAAGTTTATCTAAGAGCTGAAAGCAATGTTTCAGAAACCATCATATGTGAAAGGTATTGCGATATCTAAAACAATGTGTTGGTTACAACATGATAGAGTATATGTCCTCATATTTGATGAGAATTTGTGAAGGTTGGAGACGCTGGTCGTCCTAATCCTCCAAAATGTTTTGGAAAAGAAACATTATACTCGCAATTCACCTTTATAAGCTATAGCAGCTTGAGCATGAAAGTTGTCATGATATGGATGAATAGAAGATGTAAGTAAAATGTTTACTACACTAAAAGATTACTAAAGAATGGAATTTTGAAAGAATGCCAAACATTTGATGAAGGTGATCCACTTCAAAGTGCAAGTCCAAAGGTATTAGTATTTGACTATACACACTTTGTACTATGTGTCATGTGAATGACACCACTATTGATGTTGATAGATTCTTTTAAAAGAAAAGGAATTGTTGAAAGAGAATCTATAAAATATTTGGCAGAAAAGAAAAGATTGGAGATGTCCAACTTAGGTATATAGAAGATACATGTTATGGCTGTATTCCTTGGTTGTTAAACAATGTGGTTCTGCGGTATTGGATACCGAATTGGTTGGTATGAAGTGTCATACAGGACAACACAATTCATGAACTGCAATGGCCTAAGTAACTAGCAAGAGAATATGTGATGATGTTCATCGAAAACAAACAAAGGGTTGTTGTGTTGCTCGTTAACATCAAAGCTTGCCTTCAAGATTTGTTTCAATAATTGTTATTTTGATCAGGTATTATGACGACAAAAGGTTGTTCAAATAATTACCGTATTCCATAATAGATGGATGATATACAAGTCTGGTTGGAGAAATAACGACCATAAAACTAATGCTAAAATATCGCAAGACAAATAATTGAATGATCACTTGCGAAGTGACATCACCGTTTAAATTATATTAGGGATACATGAAGAAACTCCATGTTGATGGATTTTTGGAGTCTTTGATTTTGATCAAATGACGCTTATGATACTTTCCTGGAGATAATTAAAACTCCGTTCGTAGGCCAAAAGAGGAACGGACGACTAACTGATTGGAATTTTTACATATTGATGTATATAGTCCATTATGTGTAGTCGTGGGCGATGGATTTCAACTTCATATGCTTTCTCCGAAGATTTGAGTGAGTATATGTATATACCTACTCAATAAGGAAGAAGTATGAAACATTTGAAAATGTTCAAAGACTTTCAAGATGAAGTGGAAAATTATTGTAACAAGAAAATAAAAAAGTTTATGATTGGATCATAAAGATGTTTGAGTTACAAGTTTAGCAAAACACCTAAGATTTGAGGAATCGTTCCATGGATTTGCATTTCCCAAAAACACCATAGGAGTATGGAGTGTTCAAGATATGTAATGAAACCTTGTTTGACATGGTAAGATCAAAGGTGTCATTTATAAAACTGCCATTATATTTTAAAGATTAAAGCTTTAGTGACTACCGCTTTTACACTGAAAAGAGCTCCATCGTGATCCGTTGAAATGACACCATATAAGTCATGGTTTGGGATAAAACCCAGGTTGTCCTTTCTTAAATTTTTGGTATGCTAGGCATAAGTAAAATGTTTACAACCAAAGTCGGATGAGCATGTCTTTTTAGGTTATTTAACCATTGGGTATTCCTCCATAACACCGAAGACAAAATTGTTTGTCGCTTAGAGTGTCGAGTTTCTTGAGAAGGAATTTTTGGTGAAAAGTCAAGTGGGAGGACAATAGAACTTTGACAAGGTTGTTGAACCTTGGCTAATATGTGCTGAGTTGCGTAGCATCGGTAAGTGTCTCGGAGGCAGCAACAATGCTCATGGCTCACGTGCCTCAAAGGTTGTGGTCACGGAGATCTAAGTTCCTATTGAACCAAGTAGGTCGGGTAAGTAATCAAATGCCAAGATTTGAGAGTTAAATCATTGTTGTTTGACAATGATGAACCGACTACATGCAAATAATCAATGATGGGCCCTGACTTCGTTAAGTGGCTTGAAGCCATAAAATCCGTGATAATTCCATACACGAGAAATCAAGCTTTGAATTTGAAAGACCCTCTGGAAAGGTGCAAGACCTTACAGTCGTATATGGATCTATAAAGAAATAGACATGGATGTTTCACATCTATGAAATAGTCGACATGTCGGAAAGAGTTTACGACAATGTTCAAGGAATTGACTATGATAAGATTTGATCTTTCATAGCGATATTTAGTCTGGACGGATTAATGTAGCAACCACTACATATATTTTGGTATATGGTAATTGAATAAATAAAACAAGTTCTTCTAATAGAATGGTTACCTAGGACGTGTACATGACACGATCCAAAGGGTTTTGTTAATTCAAAGGATGCTAAAAGAGTATGCAAAACTTCAATGGTTGAAGTGAGCATCGCGGAGTTGGAATCTTTACCGTGATGAAACCGTTAAAAGGTTTAATTTCATCAGAGACGATGAAGATGTTTGCATTTTTGCAAGAAATTAAGTGGGAGCGCTAAGACATATTTCTAATACATTATGTGAAAGACATATTGTTGATTAGAAATGATTTATCTTTTATTGAAACAGGTTAAGAATTTTATTTCGATGAAAGACTTAGGCATAACCCAAGAATTAGGCATCAATGTCTATATGGATAGATTGAGGCGCTAATATGGTTTTGCCAAATGTACATAGATAAGATGTTGAATGAGTTCAATATGGAAACAACAAGAAAGGTTCTTGATGCACGGAAAGGACCGAATCAAGATTCAAGTGTGTTGACATGAGATTCAAGTGTTTTGACACTTGGTGAAATCACAAGAATATTTTGATCAATCATTCTTTGAGATGTACACATCCAGATATGTCCTATGCTCTAAATGTTATGAGCATATACCAGAATGACTCATAAGATGATCATTGGACAATAGTAGGGATATTCCTATGATTTTTGGAAGAACTAAGAATATATTATTTATATAGTGGTGACAAATAGTTCATTGTAAATTGTTACATTGATACTAGTTTTGTCACAAATTAAGTTTATCTCAAATTAAACTATGGGTGGCACAATGTAATGGAAAGGAAGTTCCATAACGGATTTGGTTGAGTACCAAAGTTAAAACATTGTGACAGATACTACAACAAAAGGCTAAGTATATGACTGCTATTGTAGCAGCAAATGAGGGCATTTGCGTCAAGTAGTTTGTTATCAAACTAGGTGTGGTTCATAGCGGGATAATACTATGAAGATACATTGTATGACAATTGTATCAACATGATTTAATCCCAAGGAACTAAAGGTCTCACCAAAGGACCAAATTTATACAATGTCATCTCATTGGAGAATGAGTAATGCGTAGAGACGCAAGGACATGCAAATACACACGAACCTGGAAGTGTCAGATCCGAAGATTATGTTTACCACTAGCAATAGTGTTTATACAACACCAGAAAGCCATAGGTGTTGAATGCACAAGTTATTAACTAGATTATTGACTCTAGTGCAAGTGGGAGACTGTTGGAGATATGCCCAAGAGGCAATAATAAAGTGGTTATTATTATATCTTTATGTTTATGATAAATGTTTACATCCCATGCTATAATTGTATTAACCGGAAACATTAATACTTGTGTGTTTTGTAAACATAAAAGAGTCCCTAGTAAGC
This sequence comes from Avena sativa, assembly GCA_916181665.1. Classification (NCBI taxonomy): domain Eukaryota; kingdom Viridiplantae; phylum Streptophyta; class Magnoliopsida; order Poales; family Poaceae; genus Avena; species Avena sativa. The sequence continues at coordinate 530,596,816 of OV702292.1, read as the reverse complement.
CTCTTGTTAACTAGCTTGTTGATTAAATGATGATCATGGTTTCCTGATCATGGACATTGGATGTCATTAATAACAAGGTTATATCATTAGGAGAATGATGTGATGGACACACACCCATAGTAAGCGTAGCATAAGGTCAAGTCATTAAGTTCGTATTGCTATAAGCTTTCAAATGCATAGTAACCCAATCCTCCGACCATGAGGTTATGTTAATCACCATCACCGGATGGGTACTTTGATGACATCAAACACCGCTTCGTAACTCGGTGGTTATAAAGGTGTCATTGGGTATTCTGAAAGTATGTGTTGAAGCGCATGGACCAAGATTGGGATTTGTCCATCCATATGACGGATAGATATGCTCTGGGCCCTCTCGGTGGAATGTCATCTAGTTAGCTTGCAAGCATGTGACTAGGTCATAAGGGATGACATATCACGGAACGAGTAAAGAGTACTTATCAGTAACGAGGTAGAACTAGGTATGGAGATACCGACAATCAAACCTCGGATAAGTAGAATATCGCGTGACAAAGGGAATTGGTTTCGTATGTTAAATGGTTCTATCGATCACAAAGTCATCGTTGAGTATGTGGGAGCTGTTATGGATCTCCAGATCCCGCTAATGGTTATTGATCAGAGATGTGTCTCCATCATGTCTACATGTTCACGAACCGTAGGGTGACACACTTAAGGTTCGAAGTTGTTTTAAGTAGATATGGAATGTGTGTTAGAGACCGAATGTTGTTCGGAGTCTCGGATTGGATCCGGGACATCACGAGGAGATCCGGAATTGTCCGGAGAATGAGATTCATATATTGGGGACCATTTTCTAAGTTAGCAAATGTTCCAGAGTGTTTGTATGGAGATTCTAGAAGGTTTCGGCATGTTCTGGAAGGTTCTGGAAGATTTCTTGGAGTTTGCTTGAAAACCAAGAAAGGATCAAGGAGTCTTTGTGGGGCAAGACACGGATTCGTGGGGGAGGAGGATTCCTCCCCCCTCCCAATCCGCTGGCCAAGGAGGGAGGGGAGTCCTACTAGGACTCCCCCTCCCATGGCGCCTCCCTCCTTTAAATAGAAGGGAGGGGGCGCCACCCGCTAGACCTCTCCCATAACAAACCCTAGCCGCCGCCTCTCTCCTCCTCCTTCGCTCTGCTCTGGCTTAGGTGAAGCCCTGCAGAAATCTCTACTCCACCACCACCACCACCACACCGTCGTGCTGATGGGATTCCGTGGAGAAGATCTACTACCTCTGCTGCTCGCTGGAACAGGGAGAGGAAGGTCTGCTTCGACTCCGCACGTGTGACCGACTGCGGAAGCGCTACCGGAACGTGGCGCCGGAAGGATCGTCCACACGATCTTGAGATCGACAAGTGATCGACTACATCAACCCCGAGATCTAATCTCGTAACGCTTTCGGATCTACGAGGGTTAGTACAGATCTATCTCGTTGCACATATCTAATAGATTAGATCTTGGCTTTTATCTAGATTAGATCTGGGTTTTGTTCGTTCTTGCGGTAGAAATTTTTTGTTTTCCATGCTATGAACCCATCATTTACTTGAGCTACCACTGGTACAACACATTGATGGCCTGGAGCATACTTCTCCCCACATTTGTAGCACAACCCACTTGCTCTTCTATATTCCTTCAACTGATTTTCCTTCCACAAATCACCCTTATTGAACTTGTTCTAATATGTGGCAGTGTTTGAAATGTCATCTTTAGGGGAATTGAACCCAGTCCTCTTATTATAGGCTCTGGTGGTATTGCCTTTCTCTAGCACAGCTTCGTGAACAATGGCAAATGAAGTTGCCTCTACTACCCTTAGCTCCTCCTTCAGGCCAAGGATAAATCTCTGGACCAGCATAAGACCTCCCATATTAGGATCATACAGTCTTATCTGGTAAACCAATTTATCAAATTGCTTTTGGTATTCTTGCACTAATCTTGTTTGTTTCAGTGTCAAAAGTTCTCTGATCTTATCACACCGTGCATTGCCCTCAAATTCCTCCACTACATCAACTGAAAACATGGACCAATTGTGCCAAGGATTCTCCAACTTATAAGCCTGGTACCAATGAGCAACACTGTCTTTCATGTACATTATAGTTGTTGATACTTTGAATCCTTCAGCAATGTTGTATAACAGAAAGAAAGTATTGCAAGTGTCAACCCAAATTCGCACATCAGTGCCATCAAACGTGGGAAAATCCATTTTGGGCATCCAGCTTCGCCTACCCTCCTCATGGTCCCCTTGACTAGATCCTGCTCCTCCAGTATCATCATACACAGTTGTAGGAGTAGGTGGAGGCATTGTTACCTTAGGAGCTATGTTGCGGGTGATGACTGGAAAGGGAGGCGGTAACCGACGTGGTGCTTAGGCTAGGTTCCCAGAAGGGTGGACACATCCCGCTCTGGAATCAACAGCGGTGATAACCCTAGGCCTTTCAGGGTGCTACTGGAACGATTCTACTCCGCCTGAACCTTTCTGAGGGTCTCCATCATCAGGTTCACCTTCACTTGCATCTGCTCAAGAGACTCCGCCTGCTTGTTCATTTATCCTTCGATCTCGTCCATATGAGTCTGCACCTTCTCCAGGGCACCAAACTTCACATTGAGCGCATCAAATCTCGCCAGCATCGCCTTCTGAAACTCCTCCATAGCGTCCAGGACAAAACAAATCTTGGCAGATGGGGTTGAAACTCGTGAGGGAGCTGTCGTAGCTTCCTCTATACCACCCAAACACCAATCTTGGATTTACAACAAATTTCCAAAGAAATCTACAACCGATTGGTCGATGTTACTGGATGGCATCGAGTAGTGAAGCGTGCCTGGGTTGCAGCGAGCTCTAATACCAAAGTCTGATGGTCGGAGGCTAGGGTTTCGGTGGAGAGGGAGAAAGAGGATCAGAGGGAGAGTAGACTTGGGGAGGAAGAAGAACATGGCAGCACTCATTCATTTCATTTCATTAATGCCTGTCTCATTACACATTGTGGTTGTTACCACAGCGGCCGCAACCCACACTCGGCTCACACGACCCAACACTCAAACCACGCGGCCGAAGGCCACACTCATGCCCTACTCTGGAGGCTTGTCCGACACAGTGGTAACATTTTCCTATCTTCGGTGGCGTGTGACGACACAAGGTGGATAACTGAGGAGGTGGAGGGCGTGTCCGTGTATCGTCGATGACGAGATGAAAGCAAGGATAGGCGAATCACGACGCTGTAGTGTGCGTTCTACAAACAATCTTGATCTCGTCGCCGTGGTTGGTATGGTGTTGTCCAGATCTTAGGCGACCGCCTTCTCCTTGAGCATGAACAAATCCTACTACGCAACTTTGGTGGCGATGGCATCGGTGGTGGCACAAACCTATATGGCAGGGTGTTTTGCACAACTACAATATTGGCCATGGCTAAGGCAAACTCCTGTCTCTTCTTTTTAATCCTCTTTGTCGTCTGCGTTTTGGACTCCAGAGCTCCCTTCTCCAGTGTGAGCTCTTTCTTGGGCTTGAGCAGGGGCACATCAATGGCGGTGGGCGGCGCATCGGCCATAACTCGCTAGGATATGAACATTGGTGATGGTGGCTTGATTTGGGATAGGAGAGGTGTGAACTGGAGAGTGTGTCGCTGACGGGAGGGCCTGAGGCGGACACTGTCCGTGCTGTCGCAAATCTGACCCTAATTTGGTCCGAAAATGGGTCAAAATAGACAAGCCACGGGCTGCCTATCCCTTCGGGGTGTCGGGCCATTTGATGGAGTTTCTCTTTGGATTGTGGGGTGTCGAATTGGTGTTTGGTTCGATGCCGGTGGTGGAGCTGCCTGTTAGTTGTGGGGTCTTAGCTTTTCTTGGAAACCCCTTCAGTTTGTACATATTATGAATTGGTCTGTGCTATCAAGATGGTCTGACCCCTCAGACCTTTGGTGCTGGCTCTGCCACACTTCGACGCCACGGTCAAGGGCACGACACGATTTCTCCTCCGTGTGCCACACTTGCAGTGACCAATTTAACTTTGCACCATGGAGTGTAGGGTAGAATATGCACACTTTGCCAATTGGCACAGGCCGTGGCCACCACTGAAACGTGCCCATGGTTCTCTTTCTTTTTCGATAAAGTGTGTTTTTGTTACATAAATAAAGAGTATTAAAATTACATCCGATCTCTGCATAGCTATGATGCACATAGTCGACAAAATCCCAAAGTCACCAAGCGAAAAAAAATTAAAATAATAGAAGAATCACATATCTTAATGAGAAATTGTAGAAACAACTAAGCTGGAGAGCCTATCCGAGGACTATGCTGCCATCCATGACAGGATCCCGCGCCGTATCCTCCAGACACGTGCACACCTCCATAAAAATACCCCAAAGCTCCACATGATGTAGAGATGATCATAGACACGGAGGGTACCAATAGACCGGTAGATAACCTACAATCGAGATGAATATTTATTGGTAAACACTTTATCTTTTGTGCATAGCCAAAACGATCATATAATTGCAATGGCTCCCGTCCTAAGGAGATTTCTGAACTTGTATCTATCCCATATACCCAATTCCTCAAATATATTGGCAACGTTACGTGATGTATACAAACCTGAAACTGTCTTGGATGACTGACGAAGAACAAATGTTTAATTATCTCTTTGTGATGTCAAAAACGCATGCTATACTTCCATGCCAATTCCACTGAACAAGATTGTGTTTAGTAAGGACAATCCCGACGAAGATTCCAAGTAAAATTTTATTTGTTAAAGGTATGTTCATCTTCTAGATTTTTTTAATATTACCAATTGGTAAGTCGGTCGAAACTCATGTGTTGTACATGAAACTAGCAGAGAATTGGTTATCCTTGTTTAAATTCCATCGAATTCATCCGCCACGGTTACTAATTGGACCGATACCATGCATTAAAGCAGGACATTCCAAGAAAGTCTAGACCAATTAAACCTGGTCCTCTCTTACATGGAAGATAAGAAGTGCAGAGCAGCTGAGTTAAGCTCGTATATGTGAACATAGTGTCACGAGTTGACAGTTGGTGGCATGATTTGAAGCTGGAGATAGGAGATCTTTCCCATGATTGGAAATCAGGTGACTAAAGATCCGCAAAATCTCGAACCCCAGTGTAATCTGACGCTTTGGCAGTGATCTCTTTAGCAAAATAACATAAAGAAAGTTGCGACATCACAAAAAAGAAACAGAGATAGTACATACATTCTTTCTATGTACAAGTTTCAGAGATGAGACAGAATTGTACTACTAGTACAATTTAGGGTGCTTGCAGGAAGAAAAACAGATTATAAAAGAAAAAAAAAAGAAAACGGTGTGCGAGTTTCAGAGCCGTGAAGAGAGATTCGGAAGACACGGGCGCCGGAGTTGAGAAAACTCTGTCTCGGCAAACTCTTTCAGAATCAAGAGGGAGGAGATGTGCTTTGCGGCTTCTTTCCGCAAACTCGATGCGGTTGGATATTGCCGGCTCCTGCAAAAAAAAAGCATTGGCATGCACAGTAGACACTAGCTGGCTTAGCTAGGGCTGCTAGGCCGTAGAATCGACTAGGCAGCTGAACTGAGATCCTATAACTATTTCTGTTGTAGTGAAAGTTGTTAAATTTTGTTGCGGCTCGTGCAGGTCAGGAAGGTAAGAAAAAGTCTAAAAGCAGTGTGTGATCTTGGACGTTGGAAGCATATTGTGTGGAAACATATACAGTACAACGTCGGAACTTGGGTTTCGTTGCGCTCGAGAGACGGCGCCGGCGGCGATCACAGACTGCTTTCCAAAGGCACATGGTCAGGCACCTGGGTGAAATGCTTGTGCTGCAAAATGTAAAGTGAAGATACTGTAAAAAAAATGCTGGTCACCCCATGTCGGAGTGCGGACGCGGTACTGAAAGTAATTGAACATTAAACAGGACACTAACAAAGGCAATCGAAGGACACTGTAAGGAGAATTTCATTCATAATCTGAGGTTTTGGAGATTGCTGATCGTGCTTGCCGCACGATGCACACCTGCCTCCGATACCAGCTTATAAACAGCGTCGGTGTCCTGTACGCAAGCCGTGTGGTACTAAACGCGAATCGACCTGAGAAAATACTCGCACAAAAGGCTATGCTCGTGTAGTGCTAACTGGGCCGTGTTCTGGCGCTCGGTACTAACAGACCGTTAGACGGGCCAACTCGGACCAAACTAGACGGTATGGGTCCATGCAAAACTCAACATCACCTGCCCCTACTCCTGGACTGATTTTTAGAAAAAGAAAAAATCTATCTCCTGGACACGAAAGATGAACTAGCGAGAGGCCCTTTCGCTTTGAATTTAATTGCTAGGGGGCCTTCACCTATCTTCTCTGCATCCACTGCATCCTCCTCTGGATACAAATGGTTGGAGCTATGTTTGTTTGTCTGATTGCTATGTGTTGGATTACTAGGCATAGTTTTCACAATTAATTTTAGAATATAGATCCGAGTACAGCAGTTACAATCATGTGGAACCCTTAACATACTAGATATACTAATCAAGATGTATATCCAAAACCAGCCATAGTATAGCAATAGATCAGATCACGGTATACGTACCGATCGATTGCCAATGAAGTCGCAGTGGGTGCAGATGTTGCAGTGGCCTGAGGAAGAAGACGGCGTAGCAGACACCATCCACGCGTATGCTCTTGACAACCGGGAAGACGAGCCGTGATGACGAACTCGAGCAGTCGTGTGTTGCGTTTCCAAAAACCTTATTCGCCATCTGCCGTACATGATCACAAGGACGAGTGGTTCCGGAGACCTGCTCTCCCGTTCGCCGGTGCATGCCGGTGCCCGGGATGGAGTAGACTACGGTGACAACACAAACAAAGAACCTGACAAAACCCTATATTGGTTTTGGTATGTTGTGGGGCAGAGACGCTTATGTACAGCGGCCCGGCCAAGGCCACGTCATGCACGAGTTCGGTCGGTTACAGATAGGAACAACCCGAGCCGACTAACTATTGACACGTCTGTCAAAAAAGTAGTAGTTTTCCTGAGCATCAGAAAGATAAGCTCGGCTCATTTCATAAATTGTGGGGCGCGCGTCGCGACTGGTAAACGTCGTCGGAGGAGGAGCACGTGTAACACTTCTCTTCGCACTCACTTATGAAGTGGTGAGACACTCTACCTTATAAGGTGGTGTAACTCTCCTATAACTTTTTATGTGAGACTAAACTTTTGCTCCAACTCCTCTTGCAACACACACATATGAGCTGTCACCAACTTTGTTTGCTTCACACACATAGGCTTTAATGTTTAGAAAAAATCTGAAATTATATATGGATCTAATGATTTAGCCAATTATTTCTAAAGCTGTGTATATAATCTATCTATGTACATGCTCCTTCAGTTTTTCACTTTTGAGAGAGGAAGCATTAGGCAAGGTGGCGAGAGCTGTCCCGTGTTTTGGTTTACTCCTCCGTGTGCTACAGCTCCGGGGCCCAATTTTTCTCCGCAGAATTCAGGGGTTTGATAAGCACACTTTCGCACATGTTTTTTTTTTCTTTTGGATGAGGGTGATTAGCGCGGAGTAGCTCTGTAAAGTAGAGTGTCATGACTTAGCAGTTGGCACGGTTTGAAGGTGGAGATCGTTTCCGTGCCCAAGATTGGCTGACCGTAGATATGCAAAACGTCTAGTGCAATAGAAACACAAATTAACACCGCGTTGCTGCTATGGGAATGCTCCCTCTCCTTTTCCAAAAACGAATTGTGTTGCTCTTTGCACAGGAAACATAACTGTACATTTAGATGTACATTTAGAGTACTTAGAGCATCTCTAACCCATTCATAAAAATTTAGAGAAGAAAAAAGGTCCCTATCCTTTAGATGAAGAAATATACTCCTCTAAATTTTGTGCCGCGGAATCGATCTCCAATAGTTTAGGTGAGTAAATTTTTTTAAACAAAGTTTGCAAATTTGAGCATATGAATACATGGGAACATATCACATAAAGATCCATAGTTTATATCTATCGATAAATTAGTCATGCATAGTGATAACATCAACCTATAATTTGCTAAAATCTCACGTCAGCTCATACTTAACAAGATGAATAAGAGAGAAGCTCAATGTTCATACACCATTATTCATACTAGCAAGCTCCATTTATTTATAGATTTTACTCGCTCGCATTGGAGCGCATTACTAGCAAAGCCACCTGTTCATAATCGATACTAATGGCCTTGCATCTCCACTAATTTTTTATTGAAATTGGTATGTATTTCTTTCTAAAATTGTTGAAAAGACTGGTCGGCTTACAATTGTTTGATGATGCCAAGAAAAGTACAAATCATTTTCTCGTCCTCTGACCATGGAGCTTCTCTCTTCTTCACCTTTCTACGAAGAATCATCTAGATTAGAAAATTGACGAGTTTTAAACAAAAATGCTACAAAAAACCATGGAGTGTATCTCTTCCTCACCTTGTTCCGGCGGTGCCGGTATGGGAAGGTGCCGATGCAGGTCCAAGGGCTAGCGCGGCTACTGGTGCCGGTGCGGGTGCCGGAGCCGGAGCAAGTGGGGTGAGGGGGGGGAGGGGTGGGCGGACCAAGTGACGCAACAAGTGGCGGCGGCGCTCCTGCGAGTTCGGTTAGGGAGTTGCAACGGCCGGTAGTCATGCCGGAAGGTGCTTGACCTCGAGGATCCGGTTGTATCCCGGCAAATCATGGCCATGGCGCGTCGAATCCGGCCAAGCTCGGCGGCGGATTTGGGGCCGGGGAAAATGGCTCCTGGCGATTCCGGCTATGTAGGCTACCCGGAGAAGCACAGAGGATTGCTAGCCGTCGTTGGAGGATAGATCCGGCGAAGGGCGGTAGGGAGGGCAGCTGGCCGGCGGGGGACGGGCGGGTGGGGGAGAAAAAAAGGAGGCGAGGTCACGGCCGTCTAAATATAGGAGTCGAAAACGGCAACTCCTATATTTAATCCCCTCTAAACGGCGCTAGGGGTTCGGTTCGTGCGGCTTTGGCGTTAGAGGAGTAAATTTACTCCTCTATAGCCGTTTTGAGGATGGGTTAGAGATGCTCTTACAAATATAAAGATTTTTTTTTAGAGCTGGGTGTTAGCGAGTTAGGCATGTACCAATATAGTGTGTGTGCGTGTACAAGTTTTGTGTGCGTGCGTGTACATGTTTGCTCACCAACAACCGGTTTTGATAAGACTTTGAGTGGTTAGCTAGAATTATCTAGAGTCCTCATTGTAACAATCTTGAAATACTTTTAGAGTTGTTGGTTAAACCCCCTATATTAACACGCACGGTGGTGACAATGTGACGTCAGCCACATGTTGCCTAGAAAAACTGAAACATTTAAGAAACTTATGAAATATTTATGTACTGTTCACAGACTGTTTCAATGTTTCATTTTTGAAACTTTTGAAACTTATGAAACATTTTTGTACTGTTCACAGCTTGTTTCAATGTTTCAATAATTTGTTTGAATGTTTCAATAATGTTTCATGTTTCAATTAGTGACGTCAGCATGACGTCATCCATGTGCAGACTGAAAAAACTAGACAAATGCACCAATCTTAAAGAAAAAAGAGAGGGTAGATAGAACTACTTCACATGAAATTAACTTTATAAATGCTTTTCACTATCAGAGCTTCTTTCCTCCTAAAAACACATCTAGAGCCAGTAGATCGATCGCCTTGGCAAAGCCCTGATGGCAACTCCTTCCTCCTCCTTTGCAAATCCCGTCAGCGCCTCCTTTGGTTCTAGTGTGACCGAGAAACTCGGGAAAGGAAACTTCGTCCTCTGGCAGGCCCAGGTGCTGTCGGCGGTCAAGGGTGCTCGCCTCACGGGTAAGCACCCAAGGAGGAGATCGACGTCAAGCGTGGAGAAGAAACCACCGTCAAGATCAACCCCAACCATGAAGATTGGGAGGCACAGGACTAGAAGGTCTTGAGCTTCCTCATCTCCGCCCTCTCACGAGAGATCCTGCCCCACGTCGTCGGTGCCAAGACGGAGGGCAAGCTCTAGGATATTCTCCAGGAGATGTACGCGGAACGGTCCCGCGCACACACCACCAACACTCGCATCACCCTTGCCAATGCGGAGAAGGGCAACAAAACCATGGGTGAGTATGTTGCCCACATGAAGTCGCTGGAGAATGAGATGATCTCCGCCAGCAAAAGCCTCGAAGACAAGGACATGGTATCCTACATCCTTGCCGGCCTGCAAAACTCCAACTACGACTCCCACATCGCCTCCATCCTTGCCAGAACTGAGCCTATCACGGTGAGAGAGTTTATTCACAACTTTTGTCTTATGGAAGTCGCCAGCATATGCTTCGCGGCGCCAGCCCCTCGCACTCTTCTGTCAACGCTGGTACATGCGGCGGGAGGGGTCGCTTCGGTGGTCATGCCTACCAATACCGCGTCAATCCTCACAGAGGAGGCAATGGTGGCCAAGTCTACTATAACAACAACGGTCGTGGCCACGACAACTACAACAACAATAGCCACGGTCGTGGCAACGACTGTGGTGATCACCCGCGGTGCCAACTCTGCAATGTCATTATCCATGTGGTCAAAGACTGTTGGTACCGCTAAGACGAGGACTTCATCCCCAGGGATAGGACCGCCACCCAGATCAACTACAACAACGACAACTACAACAACAATGGTGATGGCTGGGTCATGGACATTGGCACCACCGACCATGTCACAAGTGAGCTAGAGAGGCTCCATGCGCATGAGTGCTACCACGGCAATTACCAAGTCCACGAAGAAAATGGCACAAGTATGAACATTACTCACATTGGTGACTCTATTATTCAAATCATGATCAAAATATTCAACTCAAAGACGTCCTTCATGTTCCTGATGCTAGCAAACATCTTGTTTCCTCTCATAGCTTCACTAATGACAATAATTCCTTTTGATATTCATCCTAAATTCTTTTGCATCAAGGATCAGGTCACGAGGAAGGTTCTGCTTGATGGACTAGGAAAGGACGGTCTCTATCCCCTCCCCGAGTCATCATCTTCGCCATCATCATCTTCATCCAAGCAAGTTTATTTAGTCTCCAAGCCATCCCATCATAGATGGCATAGTCGTTTAGGCCGCCTAACATCACCTATCGTTCAAAGAGTCATTAGAAAAAATAAACTTCCTTGTTATAGTGAGAATAATGAAATGGTGTGTGAAGCATGTCAAAAGACAAAAATTCATCAATTTCCTTACTCTAGATCCTCTAGTATATCACACCATCCTCTAGAATTAATATTTTCTGATGTATGGGGTCCTGCCCCCTATTCTTTTGGTCGCAAGTGTTGGTTCGCATCATAGAAATCAAAAAAATTCCTACGATATGAACAACTAAGCACCAAGATCTATCTACCTATATACAAGCAACAGGTGGATATACATCCATAAAGATCTTACCCTTAAAGACCGAAAAGCTTTGCTAACGAAATCTGATTTCGTGGTTGATGTAGTCGTACACTTGGCGATCTCAAAATCGAGTTGAAGTCCAGCGCCGCAAAATAGCAGCGCATCCGTGATCGCACACACGTGCAACACCCTGACAACCTCCGAGCCCTCGCTCCAGGAAAGCATCAAAAGTAGCAGATCCTTCCATAGCAACCACCAAGAACATGTACTTCGCTAATCCAAAGTCATGGGGAATTTACTAGAGGAGGAAGAGAACCTTCACGAGGAGGTGGTGCAAATTGAGAGGAGGAGGAGGCCTCCTTTTAAAGGGGAGGGGCAGCCCCAAGGGGCATAACCAGCGGCCATGATGGTCCCCCCACCTCTCCCTCCATAATGGTGAGTGGAGCTTCCACTAAGCCCAGTCCCATTAACACAAACTCCACTCACTTTGCATTAATTACCCACTAATTTAAATGCATTTTTCTCTTTAAATAAAATATTTTTATTTATTTTATTTAGAGTTTTGTTAATTACTTTAATAAACAAACATCTGCATAAAACCCCTTACATAACTTCGATATCACATCTAAAACCATTTTCAGCAATTTGACCCAAAACAATTTTGGTGGCCATCGAAATAATCCTAACGCCTTCGAATCCTTTTTATGGTATTATATCTGCTCCAATTGGTGTCGATATACCTTAAATGTGACACCCTGAAGTTTGCAAATAATGCAGACATGATTGAGACCCCTATCCGATCAATAATCAGCAGCGGGACCTGAAGATCCGTACTAACTTCCACACATCCAACGATGATCTAGTAATCGTGAGAACCTTTAATGTTGTAACTAAATCCCTTTGTCTCGTGATATATTACATGTCCGAGATTCGATTATCGGTATCCCATACCTAATTTGATCTTGTTACCGACAAGTACTTCTTTCTCCTTCCCGTGATATAACATTCTTAGTGATCTTATCACTTGCTTGTAAGCTATGTCAATGTGATATTACTGTGAGGGTCCTGAGTATATCTCTCCTTCATCGGGATAGAAAAATCTCACTCTTGATCCATGAGCCTCAACATAACACTTCCATAGTACCCAAAAACCTTTATAATCACCCTGTTACAGTGTGATGTCTAATATTATCAGAGTACTCTTCCGATGTTAGCAATTAACATAATATCATGGTCTAAGAATTAGGGTTACTTTGCCTGATGTTATAGGAATGTAAAGTATTACTATACTTTGGGTGAATGTTCATCATATCATTCCACCAATGTTGTGACCTCGTTATTAACAACATCCAATGTCATGATCAGAAAACCTTAATTATCTTATTAATCAACAAGCTAGTTTGAATGAGAGGCATAACTATGAATTCTTATTTGTTTATTAAACACACATGTATTAACGTTTTCTATTAATACAATTATAGCATGAGAAATAAACATTTATCATAAACATGGAATAAGATAATAATCACTTTATTATTGCCTCTCAGGCATATTCCCTTCAGCAAGAACTATTATGTTAGTTTCATTGATGATTTTAGCAAATTCACATGGATCTATTTGATTAAACATCATTCTGAAGTTTTTAATATTTTTATCAATTTCAAGCTCTTGTTGAAAGAGGATTTGAACGAAAAATTATTAGCTTGTAATCCGATTGGGGAGGAGAATGAGCGGTTGAATTCTTTTTTTAATAAAATTGGCATTACTCACCATTTCTCTTGTACTCATGTTCACTAGTAGAATGGATCAGCTGAAAGAAAACATCGCCACATTGTTAAGGTCGTCATGTCTCTTCTTTCCCACGCATCCATGCCCCTGAATTATTGGGATGAAGCCTTCATTGATGCGGTATACCTTATCAATCTGACTCCCACTAAGATACTTGAATTCTCTACTCCTTTAGAAGTTTTTGAACAAATTAAACCAGATTATCAATCCACATGCACTTTTGGGTGTGCTTGCTATCCTAATCTTCGACCCTTTAATGCTAGAAATCTCTAATATTGTTTAGTCCAATGTACCTTTCTAGGCTATAGCAATATTCACAAAGGTTCAAGTTCCTAGACATTAATTCTGGTTGCGTATACATATCTCGACATGTTATCTTTGATGAAATGGTCTTTCCCTTCTCCACACTCCACCCCAACGATAGGATGCGCCTCCGCTCTGAAATTATTCTTCTACCACCAATCTCCTTAATCCACACCAATTTGATCATGGGAGCAAAATTAATAGTGATCCAATTGTGACTAATGGTTCTGTTAATCCTGTTGCTAATTCTCTCACTGATACTATAGAAAACAAAGAAGAAAATGGAGAAGAAGTTGCACCAGAACGAGACTTAGAAGCGGTGCAAACACACGTTTCAGGACATGATTTCAAGTTTGCTCCGCGACAAGGCACAAAAGACCAAGGTCGATTTGGCCCTAGCGTGGGCCAGCGTGTAGAAAACGCGTCGCAGAATCACTCTCCAGCTGAAACTGCGTCTCTGTGGACAGTGCCATAGCCAATCAGCGCGCCCCCGCCAGCACGCTCGCTCGTGCGTGAGCGCAACGTCGCCGAGGGTGGACCCCGCCCACGTGAGCCGGCCGCACCAGCATGATCATCTGTGGCTCCGCACGCGTCCTCATCGAGCCACACGGAGGAATCCGGATTGTCTGCGTCTGACAGCGATCACGAGACAAATTCTGTTCACGATCCCGGGGTGGATCCGCTTGTCGTGACCGGATCAGCGCTAGGTGCTAGATCTTCTGCTCCGTCAGCACGTGGTGATCCTCATGTGTGACGTATGAACACAAGGTTGCAAACAGGTAAAATACAAGCAAAACAATACCGTAACATGGTAAGATACGCGAATCTCACCACATCTGGAGAACCGAACAATTTAGAAGAAGCTCTCGAAAATAAAAACTTGAAAAGGGCTATGGATGAGGAATACTTAGCACTTATGCAAAATAATACTTGGCATTTAATTCCACCACAATAAGCATGTAAAAATGTTGTAGATTGCAAGTGGGTTTATAAGATTAAACGAAAAGCTGATGGTAGCATAGATAAATATAAGTCTAGATTAGTTGCCAAAGGTTTTAAACAAATATATTGCATCGACTACGATGATACTTTTAGTCCCACAGTCAAGGTAGCTACTATTCATCTTGTACTATCTATTGCAGTATCCAGTGGTGAAGTCTTCGACAACTAGATGTGAAGAATGTGTTTCTCCATGGCGTTCTGGAGGAGAATGTTTACATGAGGCAACCACCTGGATATGAAGCTAAAGAAAAGGCTCAACACATCTACAAACTTTATAAGACCCTGTATGGATTGAAGCAGGCCCCACGATCATGGTTCTCAAAGCTAAGCACAAAATTTCAAGCATTTAGGTTTTGTCCTTCCAAGGATGATACGTCATTATTCTTTTACTCTAAAGCGAATATTTCCATTTTTGTGCTTATTTATGTTGATGACATAATTGTTGCTAGTTCTTCTCACAATACAAGTAGAATTCTTCTTAAGGATCTTTAGGAGGAGTTTGCCTTGAAGGATCTTGGTGATGTTTACTATTTCCTTGGTATAGAAGTAAAGAAGACGAGAGATGGTTTGCTCTTGACACGAGAGAAGTACACCAATGATGTACGTAAAAGAGTAGGTATGTTACAGTGTAAGCCTACAAATACACGAATGTCAACAAGTGAAAAATTATCTGCACATGAAGGAAGCCCTCTTGGAGCTGAGGATGCCACAAGGTACAAAAGTATTGTTGGTGCATTACAATATTTGACACTTATAAAATCAGATATATTTTTCTCTGTCAATAAAGTATGTCAGTTTCTCCATGCACCAACAACATCATATTGGACTGCTGTTAAACGAATCTTGAGATATCTTAAGGATACTTCTAATCTTGGACTAAGGTTCAACAAGTCCTCTTACATGTGTGTGAGTGTTTTTTCAGATGCAGATTGGCAGGCTGCCCAGATGACAGAAGATCTACAGGAGGCTTTGCTGTTTTTCTTGGTCCCAACTTAATATCATGGAGTGCCAGAAAGTAAGCCACTGTTTCAAGAGCAAGTACAGAGGCGGAGTATAAATCTCTTGCCAATGCCATAGCAGAAGTTATGTTGGTACACTTTACTTAGTGAGCTACGGATACCACATCCTCCAGCAGCTCAATTATGGTGTGATAACATGGGTGCAACCTATCTCTCAGCTAATCCAGTTTTTCATGCTAAAACTAAACATATTGAAGTTGATTATTATTTTGTTCGAGAACGTGTAGCTCGAAAATTATTGGATATAAAATTTATCCTAAGGAGATCAAATTGCAGATGACTTTAATAAACCCCTTATAGTTCGCCAGCTCAAAGCCTTCAGAAACAATCTCAACTTAGATAATTTGTGATTGAAGGGTTGTAGCGAGTTAGGCATGTACCAATATATGTGTGCGTGTGTGTACATGTTTGTTCACCACC
This sequence comes from Avena sativa, assembly GCA_916181665.1. Taxonomy (NCBI): domain Eukaryota; kingdom Viridiplantae; phylum Streptophyta; class Magnoliopsida; order Poales; family Poaceae; genus Avena; species Avena sativa. Next base: position 530,580,935 of record OV702292.1, on the reverse strand, counting down.
GGCCGATTTTGATAAGGCTTTGAGTGGTTAGCTAGAATTATCTAGAGTCCTCATTGTAACAACCTTAATGTAAATACTTTTGGAGTTGTTGGTTAAACCCCCTATATTAACATGCACGGTGTGCCTCGAAAGAGGCACGACACCTTCCACCAAAATCGATGAGCAGAGGACATGTGCTTTTGCTGCATCTCTCGGCAAAATCGATGTGATCCGATGCATAGAGCAAAGCAAGAGAATGGGAATCACACAAGGAAGAAAGGCAATGTGATCTTGGTTCTTGATGCAGGAAGCATGTGCATAACATATAATATATTCGTCAGAAATTGAGCCTCGTTGCGCTCTCGCGTTGGCTGAAAAAGGCAGAGTGAAATCCTTGTATCTAGTCATGAGATGTGAAATGAAAATGCGAATGAAACGGAATAACAAAAGCTGGTCACCCCATGTCGGAGTGCTGATGCAGTACGGAAAGTTATTTAACAAGCAACTAAATAAAGGCAATCACCAACGGGAATTCATATATAATCAGAGTTTTGTAGTTTGCAGATCGCCCTCGCCGCGCGATGCCCTCTTGCTACCGAGACCAGCTTATAATAAACAACAAAGGCATCGTCTACAGCAGCCGTGTGGTACAAAAACGCAAATCGACCTGAGAAGTAGTAACTACAGACGCTATCTTTCTGTAGTACTATTGGGCTATATTCTAAAGGAGCCCATTAACAAAACCCTCTTCGGTAGTAGCAGAGGTTGGATGACCCAACTCTGAGCAAACAACAAATTAGGCGGAAATAGGTACAACCGGAAATTATACTATAGCTTAAGCCAGAGCAAAAATGAGACATCTGAGGCCATCTGCCGCACGCGTGTCTCTGGCCGTCTGATCTTCACTCTGAGTCATCTCAACGATGCAGTTTCAAGTATTGGCCGAAGTCTTATGAGCTGGTCTTTCCCATCCCCGCCCCCACCATCACCCCCATCTCGATCCCGTCCACCCGATCTCCTGAGTCCCGAGCTCCCTCCCATCCCAGCCCCTCCCCCGTCTCTCCAGCAACCTGTGCCGCCCCCTCCGCTCCCGAGCTCTTCCCCTCACCTCCTCTCCCTCCGCCCCTTCCACTCACGAGGCCACCCGTCTAGCTCCCGCATCCAGCATCGGACGCCTCTGCTTCCCCGCCTCGAACCTGCCCAGTATTGATTCAACATCGCCCCCGACATCGTGCACCCGTCCGCGACCACGCTTTGACGGTGGTGAGGAAGATGAGGAGGAGGTGAGCACGTGGGACGGTGGGGGCGAGAGAGATAGGGCGGCGTGGGTAGAGATGCTCCTATGCGGGACTACGCGAAGACGTCACATCATCCTCACTGCTTTGTGTGGAAAAACCAGGGACCGATGGCAGAAAAAAAGGAATTGAAAAGGAGAATGCCCCTCCACTCCCGATCTATCCCTCTCACCTTCGCTCCCTCTGCCCCGTCCACTCACGAGGCCACCGCCTCCGTCCAGCTCCCGCATCCAGCGTCGGCCACCTCTGCTTTCCCGCCTCGAACCTATCCAGTACCAATTCGACATCGCCCCCGACCTCGCACACCCGTCCGCTGACACGCTTTGCCGTTGGTGAGCGCATGGGATGGTGGGGGTGAGAGAGAGGGGCCGACGTGGGTAGAGACGCTCCTATGCGGAACTATGCAAAAATATCGCATCATCCTCACCGCGTCTTGCAAGTGTCACTTTAACAATTAACAGGTATGTATTTCTAAAACAAAGCAGAATAACCTGATTTTGGTCACTCTTAGGCTCTGCAACTGAATTTTCTTTTGAATATATTAGCATATCTCGAAAATATATGAGATGTTTGTCTAAATTTATCCATGTTCTACGTTGTTTTACAATTTCTACACGAGTTAACAAAAAATTAGTGTCCTTGACTTGGAGCATGCTCTATGATTAATGAAAAAGCTGGTTCCATCGACTAAGTGCCTCCAAAAGAAATGTCATAACTTTATTTTTTATTTTAATATACAGAAATTATCAAACTTGATTACATATTAGATCTTGTTTTTATGTTAAGATTCGTGGCAACTTCGAGCCATACCTTCTCTTTTAAATTTTATTAAACCTGTGAATAATTTGGAATATATCAAGTATAACTTCTGCATAGAATTAGTATATATGTAATCTGGTTGTCTATATTGACTAAACTAATTATTTAATAATCCAGTTATTTATAAGTGTTGAGTATAAAGTTGTGCCTTCCCTTGGAGCGATTTTGAGGCAGTCGAACAAGGTTACCGTATGATCTTCGTAAGTTAGCTTGTTTTGACATCATTAATTTTTTATCTTGATTATTTAACATGCTAGTCCTAAACAAATATCGACATTCACGAAGGGAAAGTCTTGTGCGTTATCGTCGCTCCAAGTAACGGCTTATCCTTCGCGCGGTTCTCCTAGTGGAACTCTGCATGCTTGCCAATTGTCGCAACCAGAATGAAAGTGGGATTATGATGAGAAAGAGGGAGGTACAGGAAGATGAGAATACATATTTTTATTTTTATTTTTCAAATCTGATGATTCAAAGCGAAATATTTTGAGAACCGTTTTTAATTTTGATGTCCTCGTGCCGAGAGGTTTAAAACTAGATCCCATGTTGATAGGTTCTGGACAAGTTCTTTACTTTTAAAACCGTTGCGTTCGTACTTAAGGTTAGTTTAGTTTTCTATTTGTTATACTTTGGGGTCTTAGTGTATTTTATACTTGGGTACTACACACTTGTACTTTCACATACTTTGATAGTGAGTATACTTATATTATTTTTCTGTACTTTGGCTCTTAGTACAATAGTACTTTTATGTACTTGGTTCTGAGTATATGTGTACCTTCGTATACTTTGACTGTGAGTATATTTGTACTTATGTGTACTTTGGCTTTTAGTATAATTATTTTTTCGCGTACTTCAACTCTTAGTATATTTGTACTTTCGCATACATCGGCTCTGAGTAAAGTTATATTTTCGCTTATTTCGACTTCAGTACAGTTATACTTTCGTTGTACTTTGCATGTAATCATAATTGTACTTACTTTGGATATGCATACACTTGTACTTCCGTGTACGTTACCCCTTAGTACAGTTGTTGTTTCACGTACTTCGACTCTTAGTACATTTGTAATTTCGTGTACTTTGGCTCTAAGTAGAGTTGTACTTTCATGTATTTTGACTTTAAATACAGTTATACTTCGGTTGTACTTTGCCCATGAGCATAATTGTACTTTTGCGTATTTTGGATCTGTATATATTTATACTTTCGTGTACTTTGTCTTTTAATATAGTTGTTATTCCGCGTACTTGGACTTTTAATATATTTATACTTTCACGTACTTCGGTTCTGAGTAAAGTTATACTTTTGTATATTTCGACTTTCAGTACAATTATACTTCCGCTGTACTTTGTCTATGAGCATAATTGTACTTCCGCGTGTTTTGGATCTGCATATACTTGTATTTCCATGTACTTTGCCTCTTAGTACACTTGTACTTCTACACTCTGATGCGCCGTAGGCGCCTCTTCTAGGATAAATTGGAAAATGATAAACGGTCGCTACGACCAATGCACCCCTTTCAAGATATTTATAAAAAATGATGTGACGTAGGAGTCTTGATTTAAGGCGAAGCTGAGCCATAGAACACGCAAAAAAGGAAAAAATCAAACACACGTACACGCTAATTAAACTAAAAAGGTCGAACGCATGTACAGACCGGAAACTGGTTTGCTTGGAGCGCGACACACATCGTACGGAGAAGCGCTCGTACGCACCGGAATATACCTTCGTGAAAGTCTCCCTTTTTCTAGCGATACCCGGGTACAACTACAAAAAAGACCTACCAAACGTCTTTAGCGGGTCAGATCCATTTCAAACACAAAATATGTAAGTTTTGGTTCATTTTGGTCGGACAGAGTAAAGATACGGCCGTGCCCGTTTCGGTCAGGGGTACATCCGACGACATGACGCAAATTTTGCTCATAGACATCCATTGAAATCACCCAGGGTTTTACATAGGTAGAATAAAAAGAGAAAATACACAACTAATCTAGGAATATCCACATCGTCACCTACTCGTCCTCCTCGTAAGTGTGATAGTGCTTGCGGCACATGATTTCGCCGAAGATCTTGATAGTGAGCATGTCGTGACCGTCGTAGTTGCAGACCACAAAGTGCCTGACCTATAGAGACGTGTGCGCGGGTGAACTATTCCCAGCAGTGGTGGAGGTACATTTGGCCTAGACCATCGAACAAAACCTCCTCGGACCAGATACGACTCCGACTACTGGCCTCCCACAGATCAATTTCACGGGGCTCCTATATATTGAGCGCACGCCCAAACTTGTCAAGGAGCCACTGTTTGTCCCATGAGTTTTGGTGGATGGGCACAATGAACTTGAAGTCGGAGAGGTCCACGGCGAACAGCGGTGGCGACTGAAATGGCGATGATGACAGAGACACAAACATCGATATGTGACGGCTTCTGCCCCACCCAGGGCTCGGGGGCTATCCCATTCACCCCTAGATCCTCTGCCTCTGGCTGAAGCTGCTCTGGTCATGGTTGTCAATTGTGTGGTGTGGAGAAGCAAGAGTGGCTCGAAGTAGCAATGGAAGGCGTGCGGGAAATATGGATGCGAGTGCCCTTTTTTAAGGGCCAAGCAGTCAGGCCATTAATAGTGGCGCAGAGGTTAAATATTTTTAAAAATTGTTATTGAAAAACATGAACATTTTTCAAAAAATTGTGACATGAAGAGATTTTCAATCTTGAATCTCCGTTTGGTTCCTTGGTGGGGTATTCAAACATTCATCGACCAACTAATTGTAGAAAAAAAAGGTCTCTAAAATCTCCATTGGCAGAAAGCCATTCCCTTTCTTTTCTCGAGGCAAGAGGAAATGAAAGGCAAATTAAAGCTGTTTTTTAAACATTATCAACAAAATTTGAAAAAACATGATAATTTTTCAAAAAACACAAATTGTTTTCAATTTTTTTAATCAGAATTCTTTAAAAGGTGGATATTTTTTTAAAATCATGAACACTTTTTTAAAGACGTGAACATTTTAAAAAAATCATAAACAAATAATCCAATTCTAGATAGTTTTAAAATAAGGAAAAAGAAAAAAGAAAAAAGAAAAAGAGAAAAGGAAAAATAAATAAGAAAAAAGAATAATAACATTAAAAAAATAAAGCTAAATGGGCCGGCCCAATGCAGCGACGGGTGTGCGGCACGAGCTTCCCGCGCCGCATTATTTGGCATATATAATTTGGGACCCAATTTGGCCAGAAGGGTGGAAAATTTTGAGGCATCGCCAGACTCAATGGATTTTTTGAAAACTTTTTCCGTGTTCGTGTGCAAATTGATGTCTGGGAACCATTAAAAAGAGTTGTCTCATTTTTGCGTGGAGGGATGCGAGATATTTTTCAGGTGCGCTATGAGCGTATTCCAAATTGGTGCGAGGTGTGTGGTTTGTTGGGGCATGGTTACAAGGAGCACGACAATGACGTGCATACTGAGAAAGATCGGAAGTTTGGTCCATGGTTGCTTGCTGAACCTGGCTGGCGTGGTCGTGGCCGTGGCCAGGAAAGTGGTGGTCAACAAAGAGGTGCGGGAAGGTTAGGAAGGGAACGTGGACATGGTTTTGCCAATTATGAGGAGGTTGATCCTGATGCTACTAATTTTGGAGCTATAGCGGAGCCCAATATGTTAGATCAGGGTGCAAAAACACCTCTAGCTAAAGAGGTGATTTCTTCGTCGGGCAAAGAGGTTGCTTTGGCCAGTGCTTCTATCTCTGATGTTGATATGGAGTTTGATCCTTGTAGGAAACGGGGGTCAACAATGGGGGAGTTTTACCCCTTTCTATGGGTAATAGTGTTGCTTCTTCTGTTAATCAGTTGGTGTCAATTTTTGATTAGTCAATGAGGACGGAGGTTTCTCCTCAACATAAGAGGGACCCTAAGAGCATCTCCACTCATCCCCCATACGATGTCCGGCGCAACCCGATTTTGGAACGTGGGGGGGGGGGGGGGGGGGGGGGGGTGGACTGGCTCACGATTGGGGGGGGGGGGGAGCGCTGGCTCGCAGCCATGACCCCCATACAAAAAATCACTTTTTTATTAAATCAACAACTAATTTAAACATGTTCAGTATAGAAAATAAATAATTGAACATTCAGATTTATTACAAATTCATGAAATTAAACAAACAATTCAAAATATTCATCAAACAAAGGCAAGAAAATAAACAAACTAGCTGGCTCCTTTGAGCCTCCACGGATGCTCCACTAGATCATTCTGCAGTTGGCTATGAGTATTTGTGTCTTGAACTTTCTGCCGCCTAGCAAGAAAAGTAGCAACTGCAGGTGATACTTGGGGGTCAATATCTGCAAGAGGACCTTGGCGAAAATAGGGTTCATTGTCAAACATTGGAGCCTCTCGCTCGCTCTCGATGATCATGTTGTGCAAGATCACACGGGCAGTCATGACCTCCCACATCTGATCTTTCGACCAGGTAAGGGCAGGGTACCTGACAATGGCAAATCGAGATTGCAGCACACCGAATGCCCTCTCCACATCCTTCCTGCCAGCCTCCTGTTGTTGGGCAAACCAAGCTTTTTTCCCTCTAGGCACAGGGTTTGAGATTGTCTTCACAAATGTTGACCATCTTGGGTAGATGCCATCTGCCAAGTAGTAGCCCTTGTCATACTGGTGGTCATTGATCTCGAAGTTCACTAGAGGAGCTCTTCGTTCAACAGGCTTGGCAAACACATTTGAACACTGCAACACGTTGATGTCATTGTGTGATCCTGCCATACCGAAGAAAGCATGCCAAATCCATAGATCCTGGTTAGCCATAGCCTCAAGCACCACACTACATGATCCTTTGTGACTGATGGCCCAAAATATATCGAGCTCGTTGGGGAACCCCAAGAGGAAGGTATGATGAGCATAGCAGCAAGTCTTCCCTCAGTTATGAAACCAAGGTTATCGAACTAGTAGGAGCAAGGAAACATCTCCAAGGTGTTGTTTCCAACTTGGAATCCTGCACAACACAACCACAGAACTTTGCCCCCAACTTACAATGAGGTTGTCAATCTCACTGGTTTTGCTGAAAACAAAGGATTAAACGTATTGTGTGGAAGAAAGTAAAAGCTTGCAGAAAGTAAATAGAAAACAGTAAACAATTGTAGATTGATGGTAAAAGAAAGGACCGGGATCCATAGTTCACTAGTGGTGGTTCTCCTTAAGATAGATGACATGTTGTGTAAACAAATTACAGCGGGGCAATTGACAAATATCGAGAAAGCATACATGCATATACTAATTATCTTGACTCCTATGAGATTTGATTGGGCATTACAACATTATACATAGACCGTAATCCAACTTCATCTATGACTAATAATCCACCTTCAGGTTATCAATCCGAACCCCCTCCAGTATTAAGTTGCAAGCAACAGATAATTGCATTACGCATTGCGTGTAAAGTAAACAATACGATTGTTCTATGAACAAAGGATTGCTGTTTTCTCCCTAGTAGCAACATCACATCTAGTACCTTAGAGATTTCTGTTACTTCCCCAGATTACTAGAGGCATGAACCCACTATTGAGCATAAATACTCCCTCTTGGAGTTGCTAGCATCTACTCGGCCAAGATATCTACTAACAACGGAGAGCATGCAAGATCACAAATAACAAAGACATGATAGAATCAATAATCAATCTGAAATAGCATCTCAATATCCATCGGATTCCCGCAAACACAACATGTATGATTACAAATAGATGATCTTGATCATGAACGGAGCTCACAAGATCTAGACATGGTAGAACAAAGGAGAAGAACCAACCATCTAGCTACTACATGGACCCATAGTCCAAGGATGAACTACTCACTCATCACACCGGAGGCTTGCATGGTGATGAAGAAGGCCTACAGGGTGAATTCTCCCCTCTGGCAGGGTGCCGAGAAGAGCTTCGATCCCTCCTGATCTAGGGATGGAGATGACAGCGGCTACAGACTCTTTCGTGGAATTTTGATCGGGTACTTAGGGTTTCTGTATCAGAGGCATCTTATAGGCGAAAGGGAAGGCCGAGGGGGTGCCCTAGGCGGCCACACCACCCCCTGGCACGGGCCAGGCCTGGCCGCGCGGCCAGGTGGTGTGGCCGGTGTCTGGCCCCTCTCCGTCTCGTATTCTGGCTCCGTGTCCCCCTCGGTGAAATATTGACTTTGGCTTTTGTCATGTCTACTTCCGAAAATATTCATTTTCTGACTTTCCTGGAACCAAAAACAACAGAAAACAGGCAGCTGGCACTGTGGCATCTTGTTAATAGGTTAGTCCAAAAAAGTATATAAAAAGTACTCCAAAGTGTGGATAAAACATAAGAAAGTAGATATAAACCAAGCATGGAACATCAAAAATTATAGATATGTTTGCAATGTATCAACATCCCCAAACTTAACTCCTGCTCGTCCTCGAGTAGGTAAGTGATAAAAAGAAAGAATAATTTTTGAGGTGACATGCACCATCATAAACTTGATCAAGGTTTTTGTAAAACATTGATAGCTGGGATCATAGTACTTCAACATAGCATGAAAGATAAAGTTCTAACAATAAGACATAGCAACTATGTTGTAACATGAAAAGGCACAAACAAAAGATACATGAATAACAATGCTTTGCAAGACGTTTGTTTGTTTCACATAAAGAAAACATAGCATAGTGGCATTCAGCTTGTCCCTCATAATGTAGCAAATCATAATTGCATAGGACACCTTCAAAGTTTATAAGGGTGACTGATGGCTCAATACACGGCGCCCAGAAAAGTGCTTGGTAGGTGGTGTTGATGTAGAGCTCGTTGGGAACCCCAAGAGGAAGGCATGATGAGCACAGCAGCAAGTTTCCCTCAGTTATGAAACCAAGGTTTAATCGAACCAGTAGGAGCAAGGAAACACCCCAAAGGTGTTACTAGCTGAGCTTTGGAAGGGCGCACTACCGGTGCTAGTAGCAACATGGAGACCTGCACAACACAACCACAGAACTTTGTCCCCAACTTGCGATGAGGTTGTCAATCTCACCGTGTTTTGTGGAAAACAAAGGATTAAACGTATCGAATGGAAAGAAGTAAAAGTTTGCAGAAAGTAAACACAAAGCAGTAAAAAGATTGTAGATTGTATGTAAAGACACGGACCGGGATCCATAGTTCACTAGAGGTGGCTCTCCTTAGATAGATAACATGCTGGGTGAACAAATTACAACGGGGAAATTGACAAACACCGAGAAAACAATACATGCATATACTAATCATCTTGACTCCTCTGAGACTTGATTGGGCATTACAACATAATACATAGACCGCCATCCAACTGCATCTATGACTAATAATCCACCTTCAGGTTATCATCCGAACCCCCTCCAGTATTAAGTTGCAAGCAACAGATTATTGCTTTACGAACTGCGTGTAAAGTAAACAATACGATTGTTCTATGAACAAAGGATTGTTGTTTTCTCCCTTGTAGCAACAGCACATCTAGTACCTTAGAGATTTCTGTCACTTCCCTAGATTAGCAGAGGCCTGGACCCACTATCGAGCATAAATACTAACTCTTGGAGTTGCTAGCATCTACTTGGCCAAGATAGCTACTAACAATGGAAAGCATGCAAGATCTCAAATAACAAAGAGATGATAGAATCAATAATCAACCTGAAATAGCATCTCAATATCCATCGGATCCCCGCAAACACAACATGTATGGATTACAAATAGATGATCTTGATCATGAACGGAGCTCACAAGATCTAAACATGAAAGCACAAAGGAGCAGAAACCAGCCATCTAGCTACTACATGGATCCGTAGTCCAAGGATGAACTACTCACGCATCACACCGGAGGCTTGCATGGTGATGAAGAAGGCCTCCAGGGTGAATTCCCCTCTCCGGCAGGGTGCCGAGAAGAGCTTCAGATTGCCCCTGATCTAGGGATGGAGATGACGGCGGCTACAGACTCTTTCGTGGATTTTTGATCGGGTACTTAGGGTTTTCGTCCCGAGGGCAACTTATAGGCGGAAGGAGAGGCCGAGGGGGTGCTGGGGTCGGCCAGACCACCCCCTAGCGCGGGCCAAGCCTGGCCGCGCGGCCAGGTGGTGTGGCCGGCCCCTGGCCCCTCTCCGTCTCGTATTCTGGCACTTGATCCCTTCCGGAAAAATAGGCACTTGGGCTTTTGTCCCGTCCAATTCCGAGAATATTCATTTTCTGAATTTTCTGGAACCAAAAACAACAGAAAACAGGCAGCTGGCACTGTGGCTCTTGTTAATAGGTTAGTCCAAGAAATCATAATAAAAGTACTCCAAAGTTGGAACAAAACACAAGAAAGTGGATAAAACCAAGCATGGAACATCAAAAATTATAGATACATTTGCAATGTATCAGTGACTAGATACAAATAGTTTAAGAACAAGCAATATCAAAGTTATGCATCAATCAACAAGTCTTGGGACAATGCACATTAAACTAAGAATGGCCACTATGCTCTCTCAATAGGTGCATAAAGATAGAAGGTGGAGACTCAATATAAAAGTGGAAGAAAGGCCTTCATAGAAGGAAGCGGGGATTCAAGTTTCGTAAAGAGCTTCCAAATATTTTGGTACTTATTAGCTTTCAGCTCTCATTGCCCATATCATAAGCATCTTGAAGTGATTAAGGTTAAAGTGAACAATCTATGGAGTATATGCTTGACAAAGTATAAGTTGGAAATCTCATGTCCCTTGAATACGAGGGTCGCTCCTCATGCTACTCAAGTTTAGTTACCGGTAAATTCTTGTCATAGTAAGTACATGTGTATCATAGAGAACCCCCAATGGGGTACCCCGTTTCCCGATGATACGGAAGAATCCCCATATCAAAATGACAAGGCAAGCAGACAAAAAGCATCTCAGCAATCTTATTATTTACCATGTGAAAATGGTGCTTTTTTCTCTCTTTCCTCTTTTCTCATATCTCTTTTTTTCTTTTTCTCTTTTTCTCAATCTCTATCTCTTTATTTTATAAGAAGAATGCTTCATAGATTGCTCATTATGGTTACGCTTCAGGTTTCCACCATGATTAGGCCTGGATTAGACCGGCGGCCCAGGCGTTTCTCTAACACACATACATAACTCCATGGACTTACAAGCTCCCCTTTCATTTCACACCGACGACATCTATAGACAAAATAACATGATATCAACTAGGTACAAAGTACAAGTGCAATGTTGAAAGCGTTCCCCATGACAACATGGTTCTTCTAATCCCCAACATATAACTGCAAGCATATACAACATAGACGACACAATGGTTCAAGTTTATTAGGGGCAAGAAAAGTAAAGTGTGACATCAAGTTCGTGAGAGCTTTAATCACTAGTTTTCTCATAACAAGTTTAATTCGGAAGGTAGATAAAAACATGAATATACTTGGAATAGAAAATGCTAATAGGTAGGTATGGCAGACTCTTTGGAATAACTTGGTTTTATTTGAAGTTGGATGCATGAGTGGAACTCATACTTGGTTATGGAGGCTAAGCAAAAGACTGGGAGCGACCAACTAAGAGAGCAATAATGGCCATAATCATGCAAAGCGACAAAACATTATTAATTAAAGCATAAAGTGATATTACAAGTCGAAAACTAAAGGATCATAAAGGCTATGGTGACTTGGGATAGTCTTAACATGGTGTGAGCATGCGCCAAGTCAACCCAAATAAAGCATCAAAAGAGAATACCACAATACTATGCTTTAATATGCTAAAACAACGCATGATTCTTTCAAGGCACATTAAGCAATCTCAATTATTTATAAAATGTAATTTTATAGCAAAGATCAATAAGCATAAAGCCAAAAAAATATCAAGCATGACATGACAAAGCATAGGCCGCAGTCAAAAACAAGCTCTCTTTACCACTTAAGCATGAACTTTCCTACTCTTTTCCAATCCAAACCAAACTATTTGAAAACTAATGTATGAAAGAGGGGGTCCAACAAATTTATTCAAGCAAACTAAGAAAACCAAGCAAACGAAAACCAAAAACAAAAACAAAGACGCTCCAAGAACAACACAACTGTGCACGAAACAATAAAAATGAAGTGTTTGGAAGAACCTGAGATTTTTATTGATGAAGAAGGGGATGCCTTGGGCATCCCCAAGATTTGACGCTTGTACTTCTTGGATATTTCCTGGGGTGACACGCGTGGCATCCCCAAGCTTGAGCTTTAGTCCATTCTTCATCTCATTACATCGTTCTCTCCATACACTTGAAATTCTTCTTTCATACAAAACTTCACACAATCTTTATTAGCAACATTAGTGTACTCAAGATAATAAGTCTTTGGGTTTAGTTTCAACACCAATAAAACTTCCATTAAAACACAAGCTACTGTAGCACTTCCCTTGAAAAGCTCGATTCCCCAAAGAGAACCCAAAAAGGAACCAACAAGAAGCAAATGCAAATAATGGCAGAAATCTGTCAAAATAGACCAGAAGGTAAAAACCAATTTATTTGAAGATCTTCTGTTGCTCAAATCGAAAAGTGTTGAACTAACGAAAGTTAGATAATAACCTGGGGCAGAAGTACAAAAAATTCACGCCTCAAAACGACATACAGAGATTTTACACAAATTTTTACAGTGAAGCACAAAAATCTGTTTTGGGACAGCAACTTTCCCAAGCATTACTTCTCTCTCATTAGAGGTTACTCTTGGCACAAAAAGCAAATAAAAAGGATAAGGAGCGGTTATTACTGAGGTAATAACTTTCAAGACTCATCTAAAACTTTTGGGTTATCTTCCAATAAGTACTTTTCTTTAACGCCTTTAAGTTAGACATAAGAAGCAAGAAAAGCATCAAGTATTCTCAAATGAAGAAGCGTTAAGATTAATACCAGAAATTTCTTCAACAAGGCAAGGTATCTCATCCAAATAAGTTCTAAAGGATCCTCTCTCAATGCTCTTGGGTTTACTACTTTCATCAAACGGGTTTTCAGGAACAATCCAATCAAGATTCTTTTCTATGGCTTCATGTATTGCTACAAGTTTGAAAGATATTGGTATCTTAATTTCCTCCCCATTAGGTTCGGTTTTGTTCATCTTTTCTCGTGTACCAATAACATCTACACATGAGCCTAGCATATTAAAATGATCAAATACTTTTCTAGCTTCCTTAGCAACATCATAGAATTCTTTAAGCAAGGTTTCCAGAATAAAATCTCTCTTTTCAGGGTCCTCAATTTCTTTAAGTTTAAGAAACATTACTTGCATTAAGGGGTTAAGGTTAATAAACCTAGCTTCCAACATGTGAACTAAAGAAGCTGCAGCAATTTTATAATTTGGAGCAAGTTCTGCAAGGGATCTATCCTCAATATCCTCATGCTTACTAACATGATTTAAGAACTCTTCAATATTACCTTTTCCAATTATAGAGCCACTACCTATTGAAAGGTCTTTCAGGGTGAACTTAGGGATCAACATGGTGAGCTAAGAAAGAGGTAGCAACTATAGAAAGACTTAATTTTTTTGTGTTTTTAATAAAGAAAGCAAACTTAGTACAACTAATTTTTTTGTGTTTTTGATAAAGAAACAAGCAAACAAAGCAAAAATAAACTAAGCAAAACAAATAAAACAAAATAAAGAGTTTGGTTATGAGGGACTCCCCTTGTGAAGATGTCCTTGACTCCCTGGCAACGGCGCCAAAAAAAGTTCTTCATGGCCCAAAATATATCAAGCTCGTTGGGGAACCCCAAGAGGAAGGTATGATGAGCACAGTGAAAGAACATTTCATGTTTTCCTATGTTTTGCGTGTTAGATAACAATACTATGGAGACTTTTCATGTGTGCTAAGTGTGCAGGAAGTTTTGAGGGGGGGGCGGATAATCCGCCCCTCCAAGGGCCGGATAATCCGGCCTACCTCATCTCTCAAGAAAGCCAAGGCGCGTCGCTCTCGTCTAGTCGGATTTTCTCCCGGAAAATCCGAACTGGGGCGGTTTTTCCTCCCCAGGCTGGATAATCCGGGTTTCGCAAGGGCCGGATAATCCGGCCCCCAGTTTTCGAGCAAAAGGAGCCAAGGCGCGTCGCTCGGTATCCGGTTGGATTTTCTACCGGAAAATTCGAACTGGGGTGGTTTTTCTTCCCCAGGCCGGATAATCCGGCCTTCGCATAGGGCCGGATAATCCGGCCCCCAGAAGTTGATCAAGGGCAAGCTCGACGCGACGCTCAGAGAGGGGGCGGATTTTCTGCCGGATATTCTGAGTCTGGGGTGGAGTTTCCCCAGACCGGATAATCCGGCCCTCACTTGGGCCGGATAATCCGGCCCCCAAAGTGTGCAACGGCTGGTTTTTGGAAGGGGGTATAAGTACCCCTTCTTCCCCAACGTCCAGAACTCTTGATTCATTTGAATTCGACCAGACCCTATGCAAGAGCTCTAAATCTCGATCTCCCACTTCAACCACCCTAAGGTCTTGATCTTTGGTGGAATTGAAGGAGGAGAAGTTCATCATCAACATCAAGAATCAAGTGCTTCAACTCCTCTCCATTCACTTGGAGAAATCCCTGATCTAGTATTCTCGTTAATACCTAGATCGTGTTATTGTATTTGACAACTTTGTTCTTGTGGCAGCTTGTTGTCATTTCGGGAGCCTCCAAGTTGTTGTGGAGTTGTTGCCCCCGCTAGTTGTGTAAAGGCGCCGGTGCCCGCCTCGAAGGGTACCTATAGTGGAAGGTGGATCAGGCCTGTTGTGGCGAGATCCATCGGAGAACAGGGTGAGGCCTTTTGTGGCGTGGTGGTCTTAGTACCGCCCACCCCTCCAACGCATACGTACTTCCCTTAACAAGGAAGGAACTACGGTCAAACAAATCCTGTGTCTCCGCGTGCTTCACTTTGGTTCACTCGTTCCTCTTCCACTCGCTCCTTACTCGCTAGTAGATAGGTTTGCATATAGGGAAATTCCACACATTAGTTTATCTAGAGAATTTACCTTTGTGCTAAGCCTAAAATTGAAAAAGAATTAAAAATTGGTGTAGCACCTATTCACCCCCTCTAGGTGCCCATACGATCCATTTCAATTGGTATGAGAGCCCCGGCTCTTAATTCGGGCTTAACCGCCTAAGAGTAGTATGGGTACTAGGGATGATGGAAATGAGGTTGTGGATAAGGTCACAATGGATGATCTCAAGTTGTTGGAAACAACCTTGTTGAAATCCTTTGAGGCCAAGATGGAGGAGATGAATCAAATGATTGCTCGCCTTACATCATCCATAGCCCCATCTCCATCCTCCTCTGAGGCTCCCTCACCATCATCTAAGGAAAAGGGTAACACCGGATCTAAGGATGATGATGTGGAAGGTGAAAAACTAAATGGTTCCACCTCCAAAAAGGGAAGTGGTAAGGAGGAATATAGTGAGGTTCTCTACGTATATTCCCCCGACCCACCTATCCCTCATCCTCATATAAACAATAGGGGTGATCCACCCAAGCTCACTGCATCTTCTTTTAACCAATGGCAATTTCTAATGAAATCTCATGTTTGCAGCTCCTCTATTGAATTGTGGAGGATCATTGAAGAAGGTCTTCATGTTGGAGATCAAACCAATCTAACAAGAAGGGAAGTTGTGGATAGCCAGTTGAATGCCACTGCTCTCCACATGATATAGCTGGGTGTGGGTCCCAAGGACATGCCACACATTGAACATCTCAACACGGCTAAAGAGGCGTGGGATGCTCTTACGGACCTTTTTGTTGGAAATGAAAGCATGAGAAGAAACCGGTATGATACCCTTAGTAACGAAGCTGAGGGATTCTACATGTTGGATGGTGAAAACCATGAGGACATGTATAGAAGACTCAAGGGCATCACAACAACATTTCGGAAGCATGGGGCCACTCACATTGATGATGCATGGATAAAAAGAAAGTATGTGAGTGCCTTAATGCCTTTCGAATCGACGGATTTGAAGAGCTTGCAAGGTAGACACAACTATCATCAAATGACATCCAATGAAGTCATGCAAGAAATGGCGTCATTCAAAGTGGCGACAAAGACTGCTGAAGATGCCCGTGCTCGGGCCATTGGAATGCAAAATGGTGTCAATGTGGCTCTCAAAGCCAATGTTGTTGAGCAAGAGGATGATGAAGGAGCATTTGAGAGGGGATCCATGGACTGCCCCGATGAGGTCAAACGTGCTCATGGTGAGTACATGGCATTCTATGCAAGGAACTTTTGGAAGGACCCTGCCAAAGCCAAGTCTGAACTTGAGCGCAAGAACGGGTCAAATGGAAGAAGAGAAAGTGGCCCAAGATTGAGAACTTGCTTCAACTGTGGAGATAGACTGCACTTTGTAGCCGAGTGTCCTTATGAAAATAGAGAAGACAATGGTGGCAGGCTCATTCTCAAAGAGAAATCCAAAGTTCCTAAGAAGAAGCCATTTGCTAAGAAGAATGACCCTTTCAAGAAGCAACCCAAGATGGTCCTTGTAGCTCAAGAGGAATACTCCTCCGCAAGTGAAGATGAAGAGGATTATGATAGTTCCCGCAAAGTGGCTGCTATAGCCACCACATCGACTCCCTCCTCTCTCTTCGACTCGCCGAACGAGAACGCCATCAACAACAACGCCACTTGCCTAATGGCAAGAGGATCCGAGGGCTATGCTTCCGGTGGTTCTAAATGGGTACTCGATAGCGGTTGTACGAGTCATATGACCGGAAGCAAGGAGATCATCACGGAGATGCGGCCAAACCTTGATCACATTACCATCTCCTATGGTGACAAGTCAAAATCTGAGGGCATGTGTTGAAGGGAAAATGCATGATTCTCCTCATCGAAGGAAAACTATTATCTCTTCAAAAAGGATCTTGGAGCTTCTTCATGTGGATCTTTTCGGACCTCCATCTCATGCAAGCCTCGGTGGGAAGAAGTATTGTCTAGTGATTGTTGATGATTACTCAAGATACACTTGGGTTTATTTCTTCAAGTTGAAGAGTGAAACTCAACAAACTGTCATCGACTTCACCAACGAGGTTCAACGTCAACACAATGTCCCCATTCTGGCTATAAGGAGTGATAACGGCTTGGAGTTCAAGAACTACACCTTAAATGAGTTCCTAAGTGAAGAAGGGATAAGACATCAATATTCCGCTGCGTACACCCCTCAACAAAATGGTGTAGCCGAGAGGAAGAATCGAACTCTAATGGACATGGCAAGACCAATGTTGGCCGAATTCAAATCTCCATATAACTTTTGGGCTGAAGCAATCTCTACTGCTTGTCATTCATCCAATCGTTTATACCTCCGCAAGATTTTGGACAAGACTCCGTATGAAATACTTACCGGTAATAAGCCAAACATCTCATACTTTCGGGTATTCGGGTATAAGTGTTTCTTTCTTATTAAAGGAGTTCATTTATCTAAGTTTGAATCTAAGGCTCTAGAAGGTATTTTTGTTGGTTATGGTGCCAAATCCCACACTTATAGAGTCTACAATAAGCTCTCTGGAACTGTTGTAGAATCTTGTAGTGTGGTGTTCGAGGAAAATGACGGTTCCCGTGCGGAGCAAGTTGGTGTTTGTGATGTAGATGTTGAAATACCCCAAGATTCCATAAGAAGAATGGGCGTGGGATTCTTCTGCCCCATTGAGGAACCCCTTGTGGCGGACCGTGAAGGACAATGCTCTACTCATATAGAGCCCTCATCTACACATACGCAACATGCTCCAACCACGGGGGCAACTTCTACACCATCTCCATCAACTGCTGAAGGTCAAGTTGCTCCAGAAAGCTCCAAGCTGGATTTTCCGGTGGATACCGGATTATCCGGCCACCCTGCTCCAGCTGTCCATGCAGCTCCTGGTGGTGAAGATATCAACACAAGCTCCAGGCCAGATTTTCCGGCTGACCCCAGATTATCCGGCTCCTCGCCAGTTCAAGCAAGTCCCAGGCTTCCTGATGATGCTGCTGCAAGTCCTCCCAGGCCAGATTATCCGGCCTCTTCATCGTCCGGATTATTCGGCCCTGACTCTCTAGTTCTACAGCCTCCTGTTATGGCTACGGACTCACCTCAAGGGCATGCATCTCCACCACCTGCTACTGATGTTCCAGCTACTGATCAAGGCGGAGAAAATGCCTCCAATGAAGACTCAAGTGATGAATCTCCTCCACCAAGAGACAATAAACTTATTGAACTTCGTCGCAAGGCTCGGGCTGATCGTAACCTTGAGTTGAGGGGTCACACTCTCTACAAGGTTGTTGGTGATCTTCGACGAAGGGTGTCTACTAGAAGAGAATTGGCTAGTTTTGGTGAGCATCAAGCTCATATCTCCATGGTGGAACCTAAGAAGGTCTTTGAAGCTCTTGAAGACCCAGACTGGGTTGTTGCTATGCATAAATAATTGAACAATTTTGAGCGCAACAAAGTCTGGAAACTAGTGGAGAAACCCAAAGAGTGCCGCAATGTTATCGGCACCAAGTGGATTTTCAAGAACAAGCAAGATGAGAATGGCATTGTTGTGAGGAACAAGGCAAGACTTGTGGCACAAGGTTACTCCCAAGTTGAGGGCATCAACTTCGGCGAGGCCTATGCTCCTGTGGCTCGTCTTGAGTCCATCCGTATCCTACTTGCTTATGCTGCTCATAACAATTTTAAGTTGCAGCAAATGGACGTCAAGAGTGCCTTCCTTAACGGTCCTCTACATGAGTTGGTATACATAAAGCAACCCCCATGGTTTGAGGATTCTAACTTCCCGAACCATGTCTACAAACTCGATAAGGCACTCTATGGACTTAAACAAGCCCCACGTGCGTGGTATGAGCACCTTAAAGAGCTTTTGTTAGATCGTGGCTTCGAAGTTGGGCAAATCGACCCCACTCTTTTTACTAAGAAGGTTAAGGGAGAGCTCTTCGTATGCCAACTATATGTAGACGATATCATTTTTGGTTCTACTAACAAAGCTTTTAACGATGAATTTTCAAAGCTTATGACTGACAAGTTTGAGATGTCTATGATGGGGGAATTACGGTTCTTTCTTGGATTCGAGATCAAGCAACTAAGAGAAGGAACCTTTATTAATCAAGCAAAGTACATCCAAGACATGCTCAAGAGATTCAAGATGACGGATCTAAATGGTGTCGCTACTCCGATGCAAACAAAGTGTCATCTCGAACTCAACCCTCATGGTAAAGATGTGGACCAAAAGGTATACCGGTCCATGATCGGCTCTCTTCTTTACCTCTGCGCATCTAGACCCGATATTGTGTTGAGTGTGGGAGTGTGTGCAAGGTATCAAGCAGCTCCTAAAGAAATCCACTTAGTGGCGGTCAAGAGGATCTTTCGATATTTAGTTCATTCCCTCAACTTTGGTCTCTGGTATCCCAAGGGCTCCAATTTCTCTTTATGTGGTTATACTGACTCAGATTGGGCTGGTGATAAGGATGATCGGAAGTCAACTTCTGGAGCTTGTCAATTCTTGGGAAGATCTCTTGTATGTTGGTCCTCCAAAAAGCAGAATTGTATATCTCTCTCCACCGCCGAAGCTGAATATGTTGCTGCTGCCAGCGCTTGTACTCAATTATTATGGATGAGGCAAACTTTAAAGGAATACGGTGTCAATTGTGACAAAGTGCCTCTTTTATGTGATAATGAAAGTTCTATCAAATTGTGTATAATCCAGTTCAGCACACAAGGACGAAGCATATTGAGATTCAGAATCATTTTATTCGTGACCATGTTGCTCGAGGTGATATTGATCTATCTTTTGTGAGCACGAAGAACCAACTGGCGGATATTTTTACAAAGCCACTTGATGAAGCAAGATTCTACTATTTGAGGAATGAGCTAAATATCATTGATTCTGGGAGCTTGTCTTGATTACCCATGCACCCACTCGTACATCTCAATCCTTGTTTGGTCTAGGTGTGGGCATGGATATAGGGGGAGTGTGGTCCTAACTTATTGGGCTAACCCTCCCCCCATAATGCCAATAGCAAGTTATATCATTTCTCTTAATATCGTGTTGTGATATGTGAGCTTATTGATGAGTATTGGTCGTGAACCCAAGATATATCTTCACGGTGTCACACCATACACTCCAACAAGGTGGCTTAGGCCACCGCCCTCTCCTTTGTGGAGAATTGGATCTTTTTGGATGTTTTTTGCTCTCTCTTGTTCTTATGGGAATCACACTCAATCTTGGCTTTTATTTGATTTTTTTTGCAATTTTGAGTGTCTAGTACCATCCCAGTTTGGCTCTCTTAATCCTAAGCCTTCCCTACCTCTAAGCCATCTATTCTTGCACACAAGTCCCTTGTACACCTTGTGGGGGTGTTGTTTGGGGACGCGCGGGCCTGGTTCTGTGTATAACAGAATCCCAGATTTTAGGCCGGATAATCCGGCCCAAGTATTGGCCGAATAATCCGGCCCTGGCGGATTCGATCTTAAAGGGCAGGGCTCGGGGAGAAGGGCTCATAACGAGCAGCACTTCTCCCCCAGCCCTCTCCTTCTCCCCAGCTGCCGCCTGCCGCCCCTCACCCTCCCTGGAGCCTCTCCGGCTACCGGATTTTCTGGGCCTCCCCGAATCTTCTTCTCCGCGCCTCCGGGTACCTTCTCCTCCGCGTTCTTCCTCCAATGAGTGAGGGTAA
This sequence comes from Avena sativa, assembly GCA_916181665.1. Lineage (NCBI taxonomy): Eukaryota > Viridiplantae > Streptophyta > Magnoliopsida > Poales > Poaceae > Avena > Avena sativa. Next base: position 530,560,256 of record OV702292.1, on the reverse strand, counting down.
CTCCCTCTCTCCCCATCTTTGGCTAGATGTGTATCTTGTTGGATGGAACGTTGTCTAGAAGGATGTGTTTTCACATAGAACTCGTAGTCTTATAGTTTCTAGGCCCGATCTACTTTTTTGCATGCATTCTTGGTGAAATCAAAAATTTCTGCCAGGGCCGGATTATCCGCCTCTGGCCAGGCCGGATAATCCGGCCTGACAGATTCAAGTCTGCTTCAGTTCCACTATGGTATCTGTATTGAGTAGTTTTGACCTATGAACTTTTTTCCTACTTTTTCCATGCTCTCTCCTGGACTTGTGTGTATGCTTATCCCCTTGCTATCGCCCTTATTCTCCTCACAGGTGGTTCCAGTGTTCCCAAGACCTACAAGCGCCGTCCTCGCGCCAAGTACTTTCGGGACGACGGTCAAGGTAACCTAGTGGACGAAGTTGAATTACGGAGAAGGAAGAACGAAGAGAGGCGCATGGCTGAACAATCCAAGAGGACTAGGAAGGGTGTGTCCAAGAGGAAGGGCAAGGAGCCCAAGATCAACTACAGGGCTCTGGATGCGGTCTCCTTCTCTACCATTCGTCACCGTGACTTGTTTGCTGAGCTGCCTCGTGATGATGAGCTGGGGGATACCCGGTTTTGGTGTGCAGAACAGAAAGGGATTTATGAAGACATCTATGCCAGGCTGAACATTAGGCCTATGCACCCTCTGGTACTTGCTGATGCTTTGGAGAAGGCGCATCTTCTGGATGCGATGTATGTGGCTGAGAGGATGGGGCTGCACCATCTCATGTCCCTCTAGTGCTCCTTTGACTCCGAGGTGGTGAAGCAATTCTTCTCCACTCTGGTGATTTGTGGTGATGAGCGCCGCACTATGAACTGGATGACTCATGACAGGCCCATGACTGCTGATTTTCACGTGTTTGCTGAGGTTTTGGGGTACTCGTTCCGCAGCAGGGATAGAGCCAGTGGCCACCGCATCATCACTCAGTTGAAGCCCAACAAGGATGCTGCTCTCTCTTCGTGCACTGTGGACAATGGAATTGTCGGTACTATGGCTGGTCTTGCTCCCATCTATGCTGCATTGGTGGATCTCTTCTGTGACTCTATTACACCGAGTGGGGGCAACAATGGTAGCATCCATGGTCACCTTGTTCAGCTACTTCAATTTTCTCATGAGGTTGCCTCCTGCGAGGACGAGTCAGTGCAGTACAGGCTGGATGTCATGGACTTCATTTACCATGAGCTGTGTGATGCTATGTTCAACCGTCTGTCCATTCCCTATGCGCCCTACATTATGTTGCTCATCCGCCACCTGCTTCCTGCCGAGGAGTTCCACATTAACTCGGTGCATAAGGCCAAGAAGATTTACAACAAGGTTCGGAAGACTGCTCACCCCTCCTCTGCTCATGAGGGCCTCATGAGGGATGCTCGTCGGCCCCCAGTGCCTCCCGTGGCCCGCGAGATCAAGCAGCTGAACTGGTTCCAGCGTCACATCCTCTGCATGGGCGTGGACACACGCAAGGGTCAGTATGAGGCCTACAGGCAGCGCCATGAGTTGGCTCACTCCCAGCAGCTCATTCTCCACCACGTGTATGGCGCTTTGGGTGCTCCTCCGGCTCCTACACCTCCCACTCCATATGCTCGGTGGAACTCTTCCTCCGGGCTGAACTATGGTGAGCTGGAGCGTCACTTGTTCCCCTCTGCGCCTGCTGCTGATGCTGATGATGAGGAAGGTGACACTGAGGAGCTTGAAGATGAGGATGAGGAAGAGCATGAGGACAAGGACAAGGACGAGGACTATGATGAGTGATCCCATGGGGCGCTAGCATCGCTCTTCTCCCTTTTTGGTGTCTCGATGCCAAAGGGGGAGAAGTAGTTCTATTAGGTTGTCCGTGGATTTGCATGGGTCGGGCATAAGCACTTGCACTTTTTATTCGTTATTTCTTGCTTATGCCCATTTAGTGTTGAACTTTTATATTCATGGTTTGTGATTTGTGGTTGAGACTTTATGTGGTTGTCTGGATGATACCTATGGACTTCATATCATGGATTATGCTCATGGCTATATCTATTCATATCCTATTGTTGGAGGTTTATCACGGAAGGCGCGCGCTCATAATGGTTATCCAATAATAATTGTGATTTATGTCAAGGATGCCTATTCTCTACTTCGGTGGTATGTGTTTTTTCCCTTTTGTCTATGGAATAGATTCCCTTATTTATGTGCATTTGTATTCCAATGCAAAACTCTATTATGCACACATTGAGGGGGAGTCCCTTCCATAGTTATCTCTGTTTGTCTTGTGTCTTTCTCCTGCAAATCCTGGTATTATCATCTAACACCAAAAAGGGGAAGATTGAAAGAACATTTCATGTTTTCCTATGTTTTGCGTGTTAGATAACAATACTATGGAGACTTTTCATGTATGCTAAGTGTGCAGAAAGTTTTGAGGGGGGCCGGATAATCCGCCCCTCCAAGGGCCGGATAATCTGGCCTACCTCATCTCTCAAGGAAGCCAAGGTGCGTCGCTCTGTGTCTAGTCGGATTTTCTCCCGGAAAATCCGAACTGGGGCGGTTTTTCCTCCCTAGGCCGGATAATCCGGGTTTCGCAAGGGCCGGATAATCCGGCCCCCAGTTTTCGAGCAAAAGGAGCCAAGGCGCATCGCTCGGTGTCCAGTCGGATTTTCTACCGGAAAATCCGAACTGGGGCGGTTTTTCTTCCCTAGGCCGGATAATCCGGCCTTCGCATAGGGCCGGATAATCCGGCCCCCAGAAGTTGATGAAGGGGAAGCTCGGCGCGACGCTCAGAGAGGGGGCGAATTTTCTGCCGGATATTCCGAGTCTGGGGCAGAGTTTCCCCAGACCGGATAATCCAGCCCTCACTTGGGCCGGATAATCCGGCCCCCAAAGTGTGCAACGGCTGGTTTTTGGAAGGGGTATAAGTACCCCTTCTTCCCCAACGTCCAGAACTCTTGATTCATTTGAATTCGACCAGACCCTGTGCAAGAGCTCTAAATCTCGATCTCCCACTTCAACCACCCTAAGGTCTTGATCTTTCGTGGAATTGAAGGAGGAGAAGGTCATCATCAACATCAAGAATCAAGCGCTTCAACTCCTCTCCATTCACTTGGAGAAATCCCTGATCTAGTATTCTCATTAATACCTAGATCGTGTTATTGTATTTGACAACTTTGTTCTTGTGGCAGCTTGTTGTCATTTCGGGAGCCTCCAAGTTGTTGTGGAGTTGTTGCCCTGCTAGTTGTGTAAAGGCGCCGGTGCCCGCCTCGAAGGGTACCTATAGTGGAAGGTGGATCAGGCCTGTTGTGACGAGATCCATCGGAGAACAGGGTGAGGCCTTTTGTGGCGTGGTGGTCTTAGTACCGCCCACCCCTCCAACGCAGACGTACTTCCCTTAATAAGGAAGGAACTGTGGTCAAACAAATCCTGTGTCTCCGCGTGCTTCACTTCAGTTCACTCGTTCCTCTTCCACTCGCTCCTTACTCGCTAGTAGATAGGTTTGCATATAGGGAAATTCGACACATTAGTTTATCTAGAGAATTTACCTTTGTGCTAAGCCTAAAATTGAAAAAGAATTAAAAATTGGTGTAGCACCTATTCACCCCCCTCTAGGTGCCCATACGATCCATTTCACACAGCAGCAAGTCTTCCCTCAGTTATGAAACCAAGGTTATCGAACCAGTAGGAGTAAGGAAACACATCCAAGATGTTGTTTCCAACTTGGAATCCTACACAACACAACCATAGAACTTTGCCCCCAACTTACAGTGAGGTTGTCAATCTCACCGGTTTTGCTGAAAACAAAGGATTAAACGTATTGTGTGGATGAAAGTAAAAGCTTGCAGAAAGTAATCAGAAAACAGTAAAACATTGTAGATTGATGGTAAAAGAAAGGACCGGGGTCCATAGTTCATTAGTGGTGGTTCTCCTTAAGATAGATGACATGTTGGGTGAACAAATTACAGCGGGGCAATTGACAAACATCGAGAAAGCATACATGCATATACTAATCATCTTGACTCCTATGAGATTTGATTGGGCATTACAACATTATACATGGACTGTAATCCAACTGCATCTATGACTAATAATCCACCTTCAGGTTATCAATCCGAACCCCCTCCAGTATTAAGTTGCAAGCAATAGATAATTGCATTACGCATTGCGTGTAAAGTAAATAATACGATTGTTCTATGAACAAAGGATTGTTGTTTTCTCCCTAGTAGCAACATCACATCTAGTACCTTAGAGCTTTCTGTCACTTCCCCAGATTACTAGAGGCATGAACCCACTATTGAGCATAAATACTCCCTCTTGGAATTGCTAGCATGTACTCAACCAAGATATCTACTAACAATGGAGAGCACGCAAGATCACAAATAACAAATACATGATAGAATCAATAATCAATATGAAATAGCATCTCAATATCCATCGGATCCCTGCAAACACAACATGTATGATTACAAATGGATGATCTTGATCATGAACGGAGCTCACAAGATCTATACATGGTAGAACAAAGGAGAAGAACCAATCATCTAGCTACTACATGGACTCGTAGTCCAAGGATGAACTACTCCCACATCACACCGGAGGATTGCATGGTGATGAAGAAGGCCTCCAGGGTGAATTCTCCCCTCCGGTAGGGTGCTGGTAAGAGCTTGAGATCCCTCCCGATCTAGGGACGGATATGACGACGGCTACAGACTCTTTCGTGGAATTTTGATCGGGTACTTAGGGTTTCTGTATCGGAGGCGTCTTATAGGCGAAAGGGGAGGCTGAGGGGGTTCCCTAGGCGGCCACACCACCCCCTGGTACGGGCCAGGCCTGGCCGCGCGGCCAGGTGGTGTGGCCGGCCTCTGGCCCCTGTCCGTCTTGTATTCTAGCTCCGTGTCCCCCCTCGGTGAAATATTGACTTTGGCTTTTGTCCTGCCCAATTCTGAGAATATTCATTTCCTGACTTTCCTGGAACCAAAAACAGCAGAGAACAGGCAGCTGGCACTGTGGCATCTTGTTAATAGGTTAGTCCAAAAAAGTATATAAAAAGTACTCCAAAGTGTGGACAAAACATAAGAAAGTAGATATAAACCAAGCATGGAACATCAAAAATTATAGATATGTTTGCAATGTATCAGTGACCTTTGTACATCCCTGGTGTGTGAATGGATAGTTCTTCTAAGCCCAGTACATACAGTCAATGCTTCCAAGCATTCCTGGAAAACCTCTTGCAGCATTCTGTTCCAATTGTGTCTTCTGCATTGGGTGTTCTTAGGTATTTCTTCCCATACACTACCACAATGGCCCTGCAAAATCTGTACATGCAGTCAATGGCTGTTGACTTTTCCATGCAGAGGTAGTCATCATGTGTGTCTCCCGCAACTCCATATGCAAGCATCCGGAGAGCAACTGTGCATTTTTGGATTATGGAGAAACCAAGCGTGCCGCCGACATCTCTCTTCAGTTTGAAGTAGTCGTCGAATTCTCTTAATTCCTCGACAATCTTTAGGAAAAGCTTTCGGCACATTTTGAAGCGGCGCCGAAATGTGACGTCGCCGTGCAATGGGTCGTCAGTGAAGTAGTCAGCATAGAGCATGCAGTAGCCTTCCATCCTCTGTCTTGGTTTGCTCTTGCACCGGATAGGCTTTGAACCCTCAGCAGGCGGCTTCTCATCGGCGCCGACGGTCATGCCCAGGAGGGACGTGACGATCAGGAGATGATTGTCATCACCGACACTGTCTCGGACGGCAGCAGCAATAGTCTTCATCGTCCATCAGAGCAGCCAACATCTCTTCCTCGTCTGAATCCATGCCTCTGGCAAACCGCCGAACACCTCGCGGGCAGGGTAGTGGTGCAGCGAGCTTGGGGCTACCGGCGGCCCTGGAGCTGGGCAGATAGTGAGTGCGGGCAGACGGGAGGGTTGGGAGAGTATTCTTGGTGGTTGCGGCATCGACTCTAGCGGGCTGAACGACAGACAGCGGCGAGGGGTGTCGAGTGGTGGCAGTGGGCGGAAGGGAGGGTGGGTGGGTGAGACCGCGGCAATTGGGTTACTTTCGCAGGTGTGTCTCACTGCCAGGGCTGGCCCGTGTTGTTTTCAGCTCCATCCGATGCCCCCGCTAGCCCCCCCATCGGTTGGGTTTGGCTTGGGGGCGCCAGATGACAAACGGGGCCGCGCCGGAGCGAAAATAACTTTGGGGGTGGGGTGGGCGCGATTTTAGGCGCCTACACCCCCCATAGCCCTTTAGGGGGGATTTAGGGCCCCCGAGTGGAGATGATCTAAGAGACACAAGGCTGCAGATGAGAAGTAAGGATGGCAATTTTACCCACGGGTATGGGTACCCGCGGGTTTCGTACCCGCATGGGTAGGGTATGAGCACAATTTTATACCCACGGGTAATGCCCATACCCTAACCCGTTAAGTCATGGGTACGGGAACGGGTATAAGTCCGTACCCATGGGTATATACCCATACCCTACCCATTTGAACTGACATAGTAAAATTTACCTATAGAGTTTCAACCTATGGGACCGAGCAACCTAGGAAGAGTTTGATATTGCGACTTCTAAACTTCGATAATTTCTACCTACTATTGAGTAGAGATAGTTATTTTTTGTCAAATATGCTATCGTTGAACGTAAAATTTACGAATAACGATCTACCCACCTGGTACCCAACGGGTATGGGTACCCATCGGGTATGGGCATGGGTAAAGTTTTATACCCGCGAGTTCGTGTATGGGTAAAATTTTCTATCCATTGACTACACGGGTATGGATATGATATTGCTCTACCCTTCTCATACCCTGCCCATTGCCATCCTCAGTGAGAAGGATGATTACGATTCTAGATCAGCCGGCTCCTTCGCGGAGTACCGCCGGGAACAATGAATTCCATGAGTTTCAACTATTGTAGAGCTGGCAATGCCACAACAGTTAGGGAGATGCGCGATCTCGTGCAACGCTTTGCCCTGGCGGTGTTCTCTATTTGAGAAAATTAGATTAACAAGTCACGGTTGGAAGGTTTATGACGTACACTTGGGTATGATAATGCATATGGTGTTAGTAGCACCGAGAGGAGTGGTGGTATTCGTGTTTTTTGAAACAATAAAAAAAATCTAAGAGTCATTCAATTTTCATGCTACCACATAGATAGTTTGATAGATGAGAATCTAACGGATCCATGGAGGATGATTTTTATGTATGGATAAGTGCGGAGGAGGGAGAGATGTAAAACATGGGATATGATGACTCGCATCCGATCTGTTAACACACTACCGTGGCTATGCACCGACGACTTCAACGAGGTGCTAAGAAGATAGGAACACATGAGTGTGTCCGATCGTGATGAAATTCATATGAGGGGTTTAGGGAAGCAGTCGATGTCTATGCCTTGTGTGACATTGGATACATCAGACTCGATTAGACTTTTGAGAAAAAGGTTATCGATGGAGATTTTTGTAGGGTAAGGCTGGATAGGCACTCAACGTCCCTGATGAGTCCAAAATTGAGGCATATCTAAGTATATAAATTATTCATATTATCACTCATTACATGCTACATCTATCTACAACTATGCCTATTATATATTGATTCCTAGTTCTCATTCACTTACACATGGACTTTGCACATTAATAGTTTTATTAGGATTTTATTACCTTTTTCTTGTCTTTGATTTTTGTGTAGGTGCTATGGAGAATCATGGATAAAAAGAGCCAAAAGGATTTAATATGAAGGAGTTACAGACACCAGACTTAGCCATTTGAGGGGAGGAAAAAATGGATTTTCCCATCAACTCCAAATGAAAATCCAAGGCCATGGTGTTGTATCCCTTGTCCATACGAATCCAACGAGCCAAAGAACACCTCAATCGGAGTCCGTATGAAGAAATGGCGGTCAAAACACTACGGAGTTTAGAGCGCGTAATGACCACTGGTACCGTACGGCCGTACCGCCCTCTGCCAGCTTCGTTTCATCAAACGGAAAAACATTTGTGAACGCCCAATGGGCATATTTGGCCTCTAGCTCCGTCGGTTCGCGAAACCGACCTCCAGATGCCTATTTACTGGGGGGAACCCTAGAACAAGGAGGAGAATCCATCCACGCCTCAACGGCGGAGCCCTACTACTCCACCGCCTCCATAGCCACCACACACAAGTTCCACATCTCTACACCATCAAGCAAGAGGAGGATAAGGAGGCGCCCCCACCTTCACCGCATGCACCGTTCATCATCATCATCAGCATCATCATCATCACCTCCAATAGTGTCCCCATCTCTCTCTCCCTTGTCTTAGATCTTGTAATTCTAAGATTGAACATGGTTGTGACTTTATTAATATATTCATCTATGTTTTGTTGTTCATCTATGTGTGATTTATTGATTAGGTTCTAGGTTGAGCTTTGATCTAGTGAACTAAGTTAGAATGTGTTTGTGATCCAAGTATTCAATTACATGAGTCACGAAGATAAGTTCACGGGATCCCTTGGTCTGGAAGTGTACATTTGCCTCAAGAGTGACACGTGAGAATCATGCATAGTACACACAGTGTGAAAGCCCGATAATCGAGTGGGGAACATTTATTTGTTTAAGGAATCTCTTGTAGGTAATGTATCGCACACATATTCGCCCATCTAGTACTAGTGAGGCAGAAGCCTAAAAACCCTCTCTCATTCCATACAATCCTACGGCTACAACCCCTTTAGTTTATTTCTTGTTCTAGTTTACTTTTAGAACTTTATTTACCTTGTTACTAGTTACTTTAAATCTCTCTTGTTTTCTATTACTCTAACAACTTATAGTGTAGACTATTTCCAAACACCGTTTTGGGTGCGAACGTGGCTGCATTGACAACACAGTTACGGGTTTGTGTGGTTTCCATCTTGCAAAGCTCCTTTGGCATCGATCTTTATAATAAATAGTCTCCTCTACTACTACTGCAATAACCCAATTGTTGGACGCAAAAAACCAATCATCAACTTGGCGTCGTTGCTGGGGAGCAAAGTGTTTGGTTATTACCTACCCACTCGCACATAGTTTATTTTCGTTTTTTTCTATTTACTGCTTTTACTTATTTGAAAGGAACAAAAAAATTATAAAACCAACAACCCATAAAAAATATAAAACATTTGCTACTAATCATGTCTTCTGAGATTTCTATTTTAGAACATATTAAACTTGCAAAGGAGGAGAAGAGACAAAAAGAATCCTTGTACATGGTTGCCAAAATAGAAGACGGTGCGTACAATGAAGAACTCATAACTACTAATGATATGCACGTATAAGATATGTATTACCAGGCAATCTACTGTGCTCACATATTATGTTCTTCATATCAAATAATATGTCTTCACTGTATGTGTGCCGAGCATTTTTGCTTTCAATGTTCTCATACCTATGATGAATCTGTGGCGTCTTACAATAGTAGTGATGCTAATAGGGAAGTTATAGAGTATGTTCTTTATGAAGGTGCCCATGAACTACTTTGAAAAATAATGATACTTATGATGAGTAGTGATAATGAATTTTTACAAATGGCATACGAAACCTTGCAATATATTGCTAAGTATTGTCAAGGACATCTTAGTGAGAATGCACTTGTGTTGAAGAGTAAGGCATGGTGTAAAGCCGTAGTGCCCGGAGATAATCATTTGTAGGAATCACAAGATGAAAATGAGGAGCACAAAGGTGAGGTTGACAAAGATTATCACACTATAAATACTTTGTTTGATAATGATGCCTCTCTCTATTAATGATTCTTATAATGCTAAAACTAATTGTAATTTATCTGCGGAGGCCTTGTGCCTAGATACTCATGAGGATAGCATTATTAATGATGAACTAGAGATAGGACCTTGATATGAATCTTTCAATGCTAATGTGCAAGAACCACTTCCTGTTGCAAAGGAAGTATTCTATAAAGTGTTCCCCTACAATAGTAACCAAGATAAAAATTTAAATATTATATTTGAATCTCTAATCCTCTGATTGCAGCTACATAAGGAGGCATGCTCACAAATATTGGTGCATCAGCACTCGCTTGAGAGCGAGAACCTATTTATCTATATCATGCCGATGCACCACAAGAGGGTACGACTTTGATCGCACTCTACTATGAGATGCTCCAACTCTTTGCTAGAGGTAAGTACCATTACACCTCAAATTGATATCCCCTGGAATCCATGTGCATTATTTAATGGAGCATCTAAGCCTGGCTTTATGGCTTTAAAGTAAGCGCTTCCTGAGAGGCAACCCGGAAGTTTGTAGGTGTCTTCCTTAATTTTGTGTCTTGAGTTTAGTTGCATTCATGTTGTATTGGCACTTGTATATATGCATGATTTCCTATTAGAGTTGGCTTAGGACTATTTTCAACATGAAGAATTATTTGTTGCTCTAATCATGTGTTGTATATCTTGGTTAAATCTTCTCAACAAAAATATATGTTTGTTTTGCTGCTGAACTAAAGTTTCAGGTCCATAATAAAAAATTTGGAGAAAATAACTTGTTCCGGAGCTCATACTGAGCTTAACAAGCAGATGTACGGGTGCATCTGTCCGTACCGCGTGCCCGTACCGGTCATGTGATACATCAAAAGAAGTAGAACATTTTCTAGAAAAGTGACTGCAGGCTTAACGAGCATCAGTACGGTGGGACATGTCCGTATCATCCGCCCACACCGACCTCGTTACTAGGCGAAGGAAACATGAAAACGACCGAGAGGGTGTAATGACCACCGGTACGGGCGCATCCCGCCCGTACCACATGGTCGTACCAACTTCGACAGAACCCCTCAAATTAAAAAAAGAGAGAAGACAAGGTGAAGTACGGGCGGAGCCCGTCCGTACCCCGCGCCCATACCAAGGAGCAGCAGCGCGCAACAATGGTAGTACCAGGTACAAAAAGGCTATAACCCCTCCAATCTTTTTATTTTGACAATCTCAGGTTTTTAGGTTACCTTCTATATGTTCCATTGTACCTTATTTTCTTTTACCTACCTTTGAAACTCCCTAGCCTATAATTCTCTGTAGTATTTCATGTTCCTTTTATTTTCTTTTCATGGCTGGATGAACGAACTCTGTTCATACACCAAATCATTTGCTTTTACTTTGTTTGTTATTTTCGTAGGGACTTAAACCTTGTGCGATGACGTGCATGGTTTATGCCAACCATGTAAATACTTGCATAAGACACTTGGTTGTTTCAACTCAACGCTTCAACAAGGAAGTATTCGTTGAAACAAAGTTCCATATCCATCAAAAGTGAGGATATTCGTACCTCAACAGTAAAGTGTGTCACCCTTATTTTATTCAAGCTTGGGGAGGTGACCACTTCTCACACTCCCTTTTGATAATTGCATTTTTTGTTTTTTCTTATAGTAATCTATTCAAGTTTGTTTCTTGCAAAAGTTCTAGCTTGGGGAAGTTACTTCTGCATGTGTAGAGTCTGTGCAATGTTCTTTTTCACTGAAACATTTTGTGCAATCATGTATCCCGTTGTTTTTGAATGCTTGCTTAGGTAAGTTGTGTTTCATGTTTATATAATGGATGCACTTGCTTTTGTTAGGATTCATAAGAGTTGGGTTAGAGCTTTGATTCACTATGTTAAAATCTTTATCCAGCTTGAGAGGAACTTTGTAATCCTCTATAATACATTACCATGATTTCTACACCTAAATTCTATGTCTCCCACTATTGAAGTTTGAATTGTTTATCTTAGTTGGTTGATTTGTGAATATGCCATGCTAGTTGGAATAGTTCAAAATAATTAGAGTAAAGCTTTTTATTGGTATGATGATTAGTTGTGGAAGCTTTTGCTCTAGTTCTTTTAGCTAACCGAGTCTTGCCTTGGAAATAATATTGCCAAACAAGTGCAACATGAAAAAGTCTGAAATTTATGACTTGTTTGATGAATGATTGTATTGAGAGTATACCCTTGAAGATACTTAATTAACCCTATAGATGTTTTGATAGAATTGATGATACTCTTGAAAGGAGTTGTTTACATAAAGTCTAGTGGTAATTGTGATGCATGCCAAAGCTAACCTTGTGGGTCAAACCATGGTACTAGCATAAAAAAATAGAAAAAATTCTATGTTCCTCATGCACACCTTTGGGATGCCAACAACTACGCTAGCTTTTGGACGATCTATGGTATAACCCCAGATTTCGGCTATGAGTTGATGAAATGAGTGGCATACGTGTCAATATATGGGCAAACGTATTGGTACTCTCAAAGGTTATGCAAGCACTTATAAAAGAAACAGCCAATGATCCTTGAAAGAGGAAAAAAAGAGAAGGAAAATATATGTATGAAGATCCACATAACATGTCCTTGGCATTGTCTCGTTAGTACTTTATGAATTTTCTTGAAAGACAACGATTGGATTAGAAGTGTTTTGATAGTCTTGATTTATTGATGTCGGTATCAATAAGACACTTCATTGTTATGCTACTTAGGACATGAACTCTCTTACTCAATTATGCTATTAACACATCCTAGTGTTCCTTGGCAAACTAAGAGTTAACTAGAATAATTGGATTTATTGTTATATATCTAGTTTTTGTATACTTATATTAAACTCTACTTTGATTGTCTTGCTTTACCGAAGCTTGTATAGTATTCTTGTCATCTCTCTAACTTTGATGAGCCTTTTAAATGGATGAAGTGCTGGACGCATATGACTGCCAATCGTAAGTTAATTCATAATCTCGTTGAAGCCCTTACTTTACAAAGTGAGGAGATACAAAACATAAAAATCATAATAGGAGGATCAAAAGTTTGCTTTCAAAGCTAGATTCACTCTTGACATGGAGCATTGAAGTTTTAATTGATCTTTTATAGATTGCCTTAACTAAGATTGTGTTGCCTTGTATGAATATGTCCTTTCTTACTTTAACATTGCAGGGAAAATAAGGATACAAGGCATCGATCTTCTACATCCGATATTATACTTTTGTTTCAATTTTTGCCTCATTTTTGTTATCGATTTGTGCCTCATGAACATGATGACCTTGTCCATAAGACACCATCTTGCTTGGGGACGAGGAAGAGTCTAGCTTGGGGAAGTTGATGAGTCCAAAATTGAGGCATATCTAAGTATGTAAATTATTCATATTGTCACTCATTACATGCTACATCTATCTACAACTATGCCTATTATGTATTTAATTCCTAGTTCTCATTCATTTCCACATGGACTTTGCACATTAGTAATTTTATTAGGATTTTATTACCTTTTTCTTGTCTTTGATTTGTGTGTAGGTTCTATGAAGAGTCATGGATAAAAGGACCCAATAGGATTCAATATGGAGGAGTTACAGGCACCCGACTTAGCCATTTGAGGGGAGGAAAAAGTGAATTTTTCCATGAACTCTAAATGACGATCCAAGGCCATGGTTTTGTATCCCTCGTCCATACGAATCTAACGAGTCAAAGAACACCTCAATCAGAGTCCGTATGAACAAATGGCGGCCAAAACACTGCGGAGTTCAGAGCGCGTAACGTACAACCGTACCACCCTCCTACGGCTTCGTTTCATCAAACGGAACAACATTTTTGAAGGCCCAGTGGGCATATCCGGCCCTAGCTCTGTCGGTTCGTGAAACTGACCTCCAGATGCTTATTTAAAGAGGGGAAAACCCTAGAACAAGGAGGAGAATCCATCCATGCCTCAGGGGTGGAGCCCTGCCGCTCCGCCGCCTCCATAGCCGCCACACAGAAGATCCACATCTCCACACCATCAAGCAATAGGAGGATAAGGAGGCGCACCTTCACCACATGCACCGTTCATCATCATCATCACCCAAGTGGTGTCTCTATCTCTCTCTCCCTTGTCTTAGATCTTGTAATTATAAGATTGAACATGGTTGTGACTTCATTAATATATTCATCTATACTTTGTTGTTCATCCATGTGTGAGTGATTGATTAGGTTTTAGATTGAGGTTTGATATAGTGCGCTAAGTTAGAATGTGTTTGTGATCCAAGTATTCAATTACATGAGTCATGAATATGAGTTCACGGGATCCCTTGGTCTGGAAGTGTACATTTGCCTCGCGAGTGAAACATGAGAATCATGCATAGTACACAAAGTGTGACAGCCGGTAATCGAGTGGGAAACGTTTATTTGTTAAAGGAATCTCTTGTAGGTAATGGATAGCACACATATTCGCCCATCTAGTACTAGTGAGACCGAAGCCTAGAAACCCTCTCTCATTCCATACAATCCTACAGCTACAACCCCTTTAGTTTAGTTCTTGTTCTAGTTTACTTTTAGAACTTTATTTACCTTGTTACTAGTTACTTTAAAAATCTCTCTTGTTTACTATTACTCTAGCAACTTATAGTGTAGACTATTTCCAAACACCGCTTTGGGTGCGAACGTGGCTGCATTGACAACGCAGTTGCGGGTTTGTGTGGTTTCCATCTTGTAAAGCTCCTTTAGGATCGATCTTTCTAATAAATAGTTGCCACTACTAGTGCTGCACTAATCCGAAACCAGTCATCACTCCCCGAGCTGGTGCAATCTATTCCCTTTTGCAAGCTTGAAGCATCTTACAGCTCCCACATAGGATCATTCCCCGATCATGTTGATGACTCAACGGGGTGCGGAATAACACCTACACGAACACAGAAATAAATCTTTGAGGTATGAGATCATGTGGAAAACACACACCGAGTTGTTCCCTTTAGTAGAGAAGGTGTGGAAGAATTATGGGGAGGGGAGAACATTTATCGGATGTTCAGCACAAGTTTACATCATTATCACGTGCGTTGACAGGATGGAATGCGTCAAATTTTGGGAATGTACATATAGATATCATGGTTGTGGCTGAGATTGGAGCATCTGTGTCAGGTTCCTGGACGTACGGGTCCAAGCCATGAAGAGGTAAAGGCCATGATAGACTGGTTGAGCTCAATTACAGAGAATAAGTACTGTGGTTGCAACATTTTAGAATTCAATGGTTGTATGAGGGCGATCAAAATACCAATTTTTTCCACCTGCGGGCTAGTGGAAGAAAGAAAAGAAATAAGATTTCCACCCGGGCCAGATCGGATGGTTCTGTGACATAGAACATGGATGAGATGAAGTTGATTGTTATAAAAATCTATATACAACAGAAGGTATTGCTAGGCTAAATGAAGTGCTAGATTATGTCCATGTAAAGGTTACCTCTCAAATGATTACCAACCTATGCAAGCCTGTAATGGTTGAAGAGATGACATCATCCCTCTTCCAGATGTAGCCATCTAAGGCTCCAGGGTCAGATGGCTATCAGACTCACTTTTTCAGAAGCATTGGGTGGTATGTGGGCTAGAAGTGACACTTGCTGTTATTCATATCTTGGTGGGAGAAGAGTGTTTGGAAAGTTTGAATGAGACTCTGCTTGTTTTGATTCCTAAAGTATCTAGCCTTAGCACTCTAAGACAGTATCACCACATCAGCTTGTGTAATGTTTTGTTCAAAATAGCCTCTGAAGTAATGGCGAATATGCTGAAGATTATTTTACCAGTGATAGTATCCCCTGAACAATCGACCTTTGTCCCTAGATGCTTGATCACGGATAATATTATAAAAAACTATGAATGCTTGCATTTTATGAAGAAGAAGAAGGTGAGAAACAGAGGTTTTGGGGCTCTTAAGTTGGATATGATGAAGGCCTATGATAGAGTTGAGTGGGAGTATTAGGAGGCCATCATGATGAAGTTAGGTTTTAGTAAGCGGTTAGTTAACATGGTTATGAGAGGTGTTTGTTCAATTTCTTTCTCTGTTATGTTCAATGGTGGAAGGGCTGATAAATTTAAACCGACAAGAGGGGAGATCCTATTTGACCGTATTTGTTTTTTCTTGTAGTTGAAGGCTTGTTGTGTTTTCTCCAACATAGAGAGACATAGGGAAGACTCGAAAGTTTAGTGGTGGCGAATTCGGCGCCTCCCATTAATCATATATTATTTGCAGACGACAACCTTTTATTCTTTAAAGCAAATCAAAAAGTGGCGGTTGAACTTGATGCTACTCTGGAACTATATTGTAATTTTTCGGGGCACATAATTAATAGAGAGAAGTCATCTGTATTTTTTAGCAAGGGTTGCTCAGAGGGAGTCAAAAACAAGGTGAAAGGTATTCTTCTCTAAATGATAAGTACTTGGGGTTACAATCTGATGTGGGGAGATAAAAAATGGCGCTTTTAAATACTTGAAGGATAGGGTTTGTAAGAAGATAAAAGGTTGGTTGGAACAAATCTTGTCAGTAGGAGGAAAGGAGGTATTGATAAAATATGTGGCACAAGCAATGGCTGTTTTCTCTATGTCATGTTTTAAATTACCTAGAGGCCTTTTTGAGCATCTCGACTTTATGATCAGAAAGTTTTGGTTAGGTAGCAAAGAGGGAAAGTGGAAGCCAGCATGGGTCTCGTGAGACATGATGATTCAACCAAAGTACATGGGAGGTTTAGGCTTCCGAGATTTAGAACTGTTTAATTTGGCTATGTTGGCATGGCAAGCATGGAGAATTCTTAATGATCCGATGTCCTTGAGTGCACATGTGCTAAAAGCTATTTACTATCCTGAGTGTGATCTTTTGGATGCTCAGTTAGGCAATTCACCATCTCAAGTTTGGAGAGCTATACATGAAGGGATTGGTATCTTGAAACATGGGCTTATAAGAACACTAGGTGATGGTAAATCTACTAAAATTTGGGAGCAGAATTGGATCCTTGGAGATCGTATGTTGAAGCCAATAACAGCGCAAGGAGACAACACTAAGTTGTTTGTATCAGAATTGATCAACCAAACAGAAGCTTGCTGGAATAGGGAGGCTCTGAATGATACTTTCTTGCCAATGGATATAAGTGCAATTTTGAAGATTCTCGTTTCAATTGTGAGTTAGGATGATCATTGGGCATGGAACCATGAGAGCAGTGGCTTATTTAGTGTCCGATCAGCTTACTGTATGCTCATTACAACAAAGAAGGTGCATGAGGATTGGTTGGAGCATAGATCTACTGGATCTAATGGGTCAAGTATTGAGAAAAATTGGTCGTTGCTATGGAAAACAAAGGTGCCCTCCAAAGTGCGAGTTTTAGCCTCCCTTCGGCATAGGTCCTTCACACCCGTAACATGGCTGTTAGTGCTATATGTCAAATATGTAGTTCGGCTAATGATTCGTGGCGTCATTCATTAATCGATTGCAACATGGCTGGTTGTGTTTGGGCGCTTGTTGATGAGGAGATAACAGAGCACATGACCATGAATACAATGTCTAATGCACGGCAGTGAATTTTTGCCATGAGAGAGACACTAAATCATTCAGATTATGTTAAAATGCTTGTCATTCTATGGGCAGTGTGGAATGCTAGGAGAAAAGCAATTCATGAGGACCAATTTCAAAGCCTGTTTAGTTCTTATGATTTTGTGAACAGGTTTCTGAGTGACCTGGGAGAGACTAAAGGTGATAAATCCAAGATAATTCATGTTTCACAACGATTTGCAACACGCTGGATAAAGCCTTCTGAAGGTTTGTTCAAGTTAAATGTTGATGGGGCTGTTGCTCGGGATGAGGACCATGGAGCTGTGAGTGTCGTGATGCTACACTGGAGGCCACAAGAGTTTTCTTGGGAGTTTCTGCTAGATCCATTAATGGAGTTGGTGACCCTGCTACACTGGAGGCCATGGCATGTATGGAAGCACTCTCACGGGCAGGGGCGGATCTGGGCCCTGGGCAGCCTGGGCTACAGCCCGGGTCTTGGCCCATCGAGTACATGTAATTTCTTTGTAAAATTTCGGAAAAAAAAGAGAGCCCGTGCTGTTGGGCTAGATTGACCGGGGCTTGACTTAGGAAAGCCCAGGAAGAAACCAGAACCAACGCTCGATCGCTCTCCACCAGGAAACTCGTATTCATCGGGAACTGCCTAGCGCTGTACTCAGTCTGTTCGCATTCATCGGGGAAAAAAAGGAAATTCGTATCGTATCCTATTGCCGCGAGCCCGCGACGCCGCCCCGACCTCCTCGTCTCCCTCGAATCCTCGATTGACCGAACTGCCTAGCGCTACAGCCGGCCGCCGCCCAGGACTGCCACCGCCCGCCGCCATCCCGCCAATTCGCCACCGAACGAGACGCGCCTCCGCGCCCTGCCGACCCCCGCGGCTCCGTCGTCACTCGTCAGCCCGTCACGCCCACTCGCCCAGGCTTGCCTCTACCGCCGGCCGCCGCCCGCTCCCAGGACTACCGCCGCCCGCCAGTTCGCCACCGAACGAGACGCCGCCGCCCGCCCTACGCGCCCTGCCGTTTCAGACCTTCGCGGCTTCGCTGTCAGTCTACAGAACAGCAGAAGCAGAGCACTGCCCGCGCGGCACGCCCACGCCTAGAAGCGGTGCAGAGCTACGGTCCGGTGCCAACGAATCGGCACACTGGCGCTCATACTTTGATTGATCATCAGCCTATCTACTCTAATTGGTAATTTCTGTCTTTGATTGATTCCAAATTTTCAATTCAAAATCTGAACTTGAACGCACTGAAGATTGAAGCAGTGCAAATAATCAATTTCAGTGCTGATTTTGAATTGTTTCTAGGACTGATTGTTTCCTCATTTTATTTCGTCTGATTGCATAGAGGATGAAGGGAACAAAGAGATCAAAGACATGCTCATCAATCAGACCGATGTCATCTTATTTTCCATCACTATCACAACTTGCCAATTTGAAGAGACAAATTTGAAGATTATCAAGACAGATTTGAGGAACAAGATGAATGATGATTGGATGAATCATAGTATGTTGTGCTATAGTGAGAGACATATTTGCAACATTGAAGAGAATAAAATTTTGGATTGTTTCCAAAGTATAAGGTCACGCAAAAAACAAATACCATGTGTAGCAAGTGGTAAGTTAAGTTTTACCAATAAAACTTATGTCTCAATTCTCATGTATTCATCCATACTATTTCTGATTATTATTTTTCTTGTATTTGTAGGTTCCGGTTCTTCTCCTGTGATTGATGAGGAAATGGTAGGCTAGTATGAGAGCAAGGATTCGTTATTAGGTACTACAAATGCATCTTGATTATGCGATTATGCCACCATACTTTTTAATGCTTTTATTATTGAAATTCGGTTAACTATTTCTGTCAAAACTCAAAACTCAGCTTATGCTTTTTTATCATGCTTAGGCTATTATATGTTGTTATCAAGGGAGGGGATTCGAACGTATTTTTTTCATAGTTTAGGGGTATTAGAAAATAGCCCTGGTCTTTCGTGAATCTCGGTTCGCCACTGATCTCGGGATCACGAAGTTTGTGGTGTCGTTTGATTGTCTTGAGGTTATTAAGAGGTTGAAGGAGAAGAACATCCGCCCTTATAGCATTATCCTTTCGGAGATTGATATTAGATCAAGAATTTTTGAGTTGGTTTCTTTCCAACATGAGAGTAGGGATTTTAATGGTGACGCTCATATTATTGCTAGAAACTCCATTTCAGAGGCTTTCGGTCGCCGTGTGTGGCTCACTGGACCGCCACACGATGTACCTATGATTGCTATATTTGAATAAAATTCCTATTCGCCTAGAAACATATAATTTGGGACCCAAACCATAGTCCACGCTGCGGTCCTGAGGGGCAGGCTCTCCTATTTAAGCAGTTCGCTACATTAACTAGGCTCGCTGGGAGTATAAGAGGGTACGTAACCCTCCATGTGCCTTGTATTCTTTCTTATTGGACGCAGGGCCGAGTTCTATATTTTTTGGGGCCTTTGGGCGAAGTCGACTAAAAGACCCCTAATGACAATATATATATGTACGTATAACTAGATATATAGACATGTGCTAATTTCATTTGTAAAATATTTAAAAGAATATAACCACGCATTCATAGTTGAGATGTCTATAAATAATTGTCAAGCACTAAAGCATTGTGATATTTAGATAGAAAAATAAAAATGGTATAAAAATATAACAAGTATTCCATGCTAGTGAATATCTAAAAAAAACAGCCTCCAATGAGCTCATCGACAATTAAGCTTCAGTGCTTTGAAAAAAGCTTTTTCGTGCATTTCTAGATGCAAAATCATCGAGGACACTATCAAGATTAATATTGTCCAATATATCATTCTCAATACAACACGTAACCAAGCCATGCAATCTGTCTTGTGACATAGTTGACCTCAAACAGTCCTAATCGAGGGATTAATTAGAAGAATTAGATGAGGGATTAAGGGCGTAAACTTACAAAGGGCAGTCCAAGGTTGTTGATGGAGACTGGAGAGCAGCAGGGCCTGGGCCGCTGGGCATCTTGCCGATCTTGGCGAGCTTCGAGAATCGAGAGGGGCGGGGTGGCGAGAGAGATGACCGAGAGTTCGAGTCAGACTCTGGTTCGCGTCTTCGCGAGATGGGCGAGACGAGGGGTGAGGGCGAGCGTGAAGTGTCGCGTCATCTGGAATTCGATCGAGGATCGATCAATCTCCTCGACATCAGTAGGTGGGCAGGGGCCTCGCGAGTCCGCACCACCGCACGTCTGCACTAGGCTAGGCGTTTAGGTCTAGGCCTTGCTGCTCGCGACAACCGACTAGGCCCTGCTCGTGACCAGGCCTACTCGTGACCCTGCTTGCCGTTCAGCGAAAAAACTCTTCGGCCCCCTTCCGGCCTGGGCCCTAGGCCGTCGCACAACCCTATCATGGGCTAGAGCCGGGTCTGATTGGACGATGGCCACTGCTGGCTTCCAAACACGCCTTTCTTGGCATGTGCGTCGCTGGTGGTCTCCCAGCCGCTACACTGACTTGCGCCCTGCAACTATGCCGTCCCAACGGGTCATAGAATCGCTGCACGCAATCTACACCCCGTCCCTATGCACCGACGCCCCAGGCTATCTTCGCGCCACCTCCACGATGCAGGTTGTCTACGTCCGTGCATGGTCTTCGTCATGTCGGATTCTTCTTTGCCTACATCGTCGCGCCAATCTAGGCATCCAACATGACCATTCCAGGCCGTCATTGGTTTCACCGCCTTCTACGTCTTTGTCCCTGCCCTTATATGCCCGGTATTGGAAACACCGGTGCGTGCCTTCGTCCCCCACGCGTCCCCGAGCCTGGCAATCTCGGATCGGCGTCTCGTCTTCGTCGACCTCGACAAAGACTCCTTCGACATCAACACCTTCCTCTACGACTGCATCGACCACGTCACCGACAAGCTCTTCTTTGGGTACTGGGTTCTGGCAAAATCGTAGTATGCGTTCTTCCCTGACGTGCGCCTAGTTCTGGCAAAACTATGGCTGCACCTCGTCCCCAACGGCTCGGACTGTATCGACTTCGGCATCGACACCCCTCGGCAAGCTGTCGCGGCCCCAAGACGACTGCCTCGATGCGTCTCCGTCATTCTCCTCGCGCACTATGCGCATACGGCTTCACGTGCGGCTACCTCGACACCGGCATCCCCGACCACGATATCGACCATAGTGACCCCTCACAACGGCTACCCGACCTCGACACCGCCTCAAGCTCTCGGCTCCATTGACATCGGCGCAAGGGCTATCACCTCGCCTGAGCATCTCACCAGCTTTCTCTACAGTCCAAGCTATCGTGACGTGACACCGTCCACGATGTTCCCGCTTGGACAGCGGGGGTATGTCAGCCTACTGGATGCTACTTCGGTTTATCTCCAGTCTGACCCTCCGCGATGTTCCAGTTGTTCATGACTCTACTGCTACGACTGCGGGGGAGTGTTAGAGTATTAGGCATATACGATTGTTATGATAGTTTAGATAGAGTTAGAATCTGTTTACGTATAATCCTAATTTGACTTGTACTCCAAGATAATCCCCTGTACGCCTATAGATATACTCGCTCATGATGCTCAATAATATATGCATCATATTCCGCCAAACTCATACTCTTTCGCTGGATACTCCCTCAAATACTTATTTATTAGGCCCTTAGATATTTTTTAAAAAACTTTGATCATTAATTTGGCCAACAAAATATGAGATATATGCTACTCCCTCCGATCTATAATAAGCATCGACTGATTTAGTATAAATAATTTTCTTAAAGTATGTGAAGGCCCAGTAATAAAAAAGTGTATGGTGTACGAAGTGAGTACTCCCTCCCTTTCGATTTATAAGTCCTACGATGTATAACACGGTTATCAATTTAACCAATAAAAATTTAATTTTATAGCATAAAAATTATATTATTAGAAATATAACATTGAAAGTTTCTAATGGTGTAATTTTGGTGCTATATAATTTATATTTTATTGAGTAAATTGACGACCTTAATTTGGATACACGCACGGCGAAACGTCACACAATAATTTGGATCACATCCTTAGAGCAGTGAAAAATTACGAATGCTATCTGAACATAATTATTCACTAAGTAAAGCAAAATTTCAAGCATGCAGAACACATCGTGACTATAAAAGACCAAACCAGTACGGCTATCGGGACATAATTATTGTCTAAGTAGAACAAAATTTCAAGCACGTAGAACACCCGACTATGAAACACCAAACCAGTTCACAATGACTACAGGTGGAAAAAAGCTATAGCGTCCAAGGAACAAAATCTCGCCTTCATGGGGAACCAGAAATTAGACTATAGGAACCAATTCACACTATTGTTGGAGCAAAAATTATAGCACGAAGGAACAAATCTGCAAGTGGAACAAAACAGTACGGAGAACAAAAAGTAGAGAGCATATAACAAATTATGAGTGCAGATGGAACTAGGCTCAATGGAATAATTTTGGGCATAATGAATCATTAGACGGGAGAAACAAGAATATAATCAGAGTGGACAAAAATTAGTACTCATAGAACAAAACATATATACAAGAGAGAGAAATTGAATCATGCGAAAAAACAAAATTTTAAACACATAAAGGAACAAATTTCAAATGCGATTGGAACAAACAATAAAAACTGTTTGGGAAAACATTATGATTCATGGCAGAAAATACAACTATACATGGAACCAAAATTTTAGTCTGGAGGGAACACATCCACGCTCTAAAGAAACATAGTTTTATATTAAATGGAACAAAAATTTAAAACATAAAATAAAAAGTCAAAAACCATAGTTTAAATAGAACCATTTGAAGACGAAACGGCAAAGTAAACAACACAAATAATAAAAAGGAAAATAGATGAATTTTATAAAAAAGAAAAAGCGTATGTCCCATCCGTGGGTCGGGCATACCCTGGAGCCGAGAAAGATCCACGACCCATGCGTAGTGCCCTCGCGGGAACTTGGTAGGGACATCCCCTCGAGGGCCGTCGGACCGAGCGTTCCGCGGGGACGCGATACCGGGAGCTCTAAGCACCCACCCGAGAAGAGTATCCCAGGTATGGTTCTCAGGGGCGGGGCGCCGACAGCTACCCTGAAGAAGGAAGGACAACTGGCCGACGATGCCTGACCCAGAGGACAGTCTACCCTCTGGCCACACTTTGTCTGGCCCACCACGGACACAGAAAATACCAATGCGCCACGTTGCAGCCATGCAGGGCATGTGACTCGCGGGGTCCTGGTCGGGACCTTCTACGGGGTCCTGGCTGAGAGCCTGGGGTTGTACGCTCGGGGATCCAGCCGCCGACAAGATCCAAACTGATGGTACAGGCTCCAGTGTCAGACTGGCCGGTACATGAAGTGAGAGACATGCGGTATGGTGGAAGGAGCGCACAACCACATTGAGGGCATGCACCCTGTCCCCACGCCGCATGGTGACCGGCCCTTGTGGCGTCCCCTTGCCTTTATAAAAGGAGGTCCAGGTCAGTCAAGGGAAGGGAAAAGATTCTCTAGCTACAGCCTTTCCGGGGAAGGAACCATTGTAATTGTGATCATCCATCTGATAGTTGATAGTTGTAGGAGGTAGGGATCCGAATGTCACGGACCTGAACCTAGGTAAAAGACCCTTTGTCTCTCTCTCTCTGTGTGTTCGTCTAGCTCGCTGATCGAGCTCGCGGATGTTGTGCCCCTAGCCAAATTAACAATGGGATCCCCATCCCCGGTGTCAAAAATGAAGACACGACATCTCGCGCTAGGTAGGGGCGCATTAACGTGATCCCTGTTGGATTGTCATCAGCAAATAGCCATGCTCGAGCACGGTGAACAAGGCAAGGCTTCCGATGGCCCCGAGTGAGTAGGAGACTCGCACCGGGGCTCGGTTGAAGTTCTCGGTTTCTTGGTTTCCCCTAGATCCATCGGGGGAAGAAGGAGTATGGGAAGAGGCGCGATCCCGCTCCCAGCCCGCAAGGTGGCGTTATCCTGGGGCTTCCTGTTGCCTACGTGGTTGCGCTCCCCCAGAGAGGGACATGGCTGCCCAGGCGGCGGCCGCGGCCAGGCCGCATCAACAACCTCAACAAGTTTCTTCAATGGCCAGGGGAACGCCTCCGAGATTACATGTGTTGTTTCAGTCTGATCCTTGACACCATCATGATGCGCCCCCGTTTCCCGTTATCAGCTCCCTCTGGCAAGGGACGCGATACGCGCTCCTCCGGAGGGAAATACGAATCAAGCGCATAGATACTAACGAGGGGTAACCTCGGCAATGCCCATGATGATGGACTTAGGGTTTCACGGAAAAGAGAACGCTGGGGATTTCGTCGGATGTCAGGAAAACAATGAAGTCAAAGTCGCCTGAATATTGGGAAAATCGCACTATTACAAGTTGTCTTCTAGATTTCGGTACCCTAGCTTGGGCTTCTCCTGTCCTATATATAATATGTCGGGTCTCAAAGCTGTATGCGGATAGGTTTATACACACATAATTACAATACCAACTCAATGTCGGTTCACAGTCTCTTTCCTAATACAATTAAAGCCTTTATCGGTTGTTTCCTTGGGCTGTCATCTGAAACCTTCATGGACCGTAAGCCTTTTACCCAATATAGGGTAGCGAATCATAAGCATCCGAGTAATCATACCTATGTCAGTAGCCCCCGAGACTCTACCTGAACCGCAGTTTCAGGTTGGGTCTCAAAGTTTCTTTTTTTCCTTCTTTTATTATTTTGTTCCTTGATTTTTATTTTTGTAGGGATTTTAGTACAACAAGTCTGATGCTTCTGACGGATCGGGAATCAGTTAATTGCTCCTAGGCAAAAATAAGGTTGTCCTACATCAAATTCAAGTCCCCAGGCTCGAATCTAGAATTTTCTACTGGCGTAGTTCAGTTCGAGCCGCTGAGGTCCTACTGAATACTGAATTACAGTTTATATTTTTATCGGGTACCCAACGCGTCCGTCGGGATTTTTCATCGTATCGTTGATACGGATATTTTACTGGCAGAGCGCATTCTTGTGCGATTACCAGGCCACACAGAATGAATCCTGGGGTCTTACCTTCATGTTTCTGAACATGGCATTCAGATTTTTGTCGCGTCGGGTGCAATCCGAGAGTTTTCTTTTTGATTTGTGGTGGCTGAAGAACTTTTTGTTTCCTATAACCCCTCTCGATAGGAGTATTTGTTGAAGAAATTTTCACTTATCCTTTTTATCAGGTGCGCTCCAGCGCTCCTGATAGGAGTAGCCCCAGAGGCTATGTTCGGATACATGTATCAGAACATAGGCTCAAAATCTTGTATTAATATCGACGGTGTTTCTATAGATTTTGTCGGGTGCACGAGCAGTGCTCCCAATAGGAGTAACCCCCGAGGCTACAGTCGTAATATTATATATTCGATTGTAGTCTCAAATCTTCTCATGGAGGAATTTGCTTCGACTCCAGTTGTAATTTCTTCGGGTCATATCTCTTATAGTGAGCCGTAATTTTTGCAACGTCTCCATTGTGACGTCAATGATGACGTATCTTATGCTGTTGATTTTCAGAAGAATACGCCCTGACGGGATGTGTCGAACGTGGACCATGCGACGGTAAGGATGACGCGTGATAGCGTATTCAACGGAGATTTTCTACTGCATGTCCCCTCTCCGCACGAAAATTGAGGCGTCGCGCGCTGTCCTCCGTTTTTACCGCGGCCATAACTTCTTTAGATTTTCTTGTACGGAATCCTCGTAACACGTGTCGCCATCGTGTGAACTTCTGCCGGTTCAATTTTGCATCAAACGGTTCGGACCTCACGCCTTTGATCTTTATAAGGAAAAGGAGATGTGTGATACGTTGCTAACGTATCCATAATTTTTGATGTTTCATATTTGGTTTTATCTACTTTCTTTTGTTTTGCCCATACTTTAGAGTACTTTTTATACACTTTCTTGGACTAACCTATTAACAAGATGTCACAATACCAGTTGCTTGTTTTCTGCTGTTTTTGGTTCCATGAAAGTCAGAAAATAAATATTCTCGGAATTGGATGGGACAAAAGGCAAAGTCAGTTTTTCACCGAGGGGGACACGGAGAGGGGCCAGAGGGCCGCCACACCACCTGGCCGTGCGGCTAGGCCTGGCCCGCGCCAGGGGGTGGTGTGGCCGCCTACGACACCCCCTCGGCCCCCCCTTTCGCCTATAAGATGCCTCCGATACAGAAACCCTAAGTACCCAATCAAAAAATCCACGAAAGAGTCTGTAGCCGCCGTCATCTCCATCCCTAGATCGGGAGGGATCTGAAGCTCTTTCCGGCACCCTACCGGAGGGGAGAATTCAACCTGGAGGCCTTCTTCATCACCATGCAAGCCTCCGGTTTGATGCGTGAATAGTTCATCCTTGGATTACGGGTCCATGTAGTAGCTAAATGGTTGGTTCTTCTCCTTTGTGCTACCATGTTTAGATCTTGTGAGCTCCGTTCATGATCAAGATCATCTATTTGTAATCATACATGTTGTGTTTGCGGGGATCTGATGGATATTGAGATGCTATTTCAGATTGATTATTGGTTCTATCATGTCTTTGTTATTTGTGATCTTGCATGCTTTCCGTTGTTAGTAGCTATCTTGGCCAAGTAGATGCTAGCAACTCCAAGAGTTAGTATTTATGCTCGATAGTGGGTTCATGCCTCTAGTAATCTAGGGAAGTGACAGAAATCTCTAAGGTACTAGATATGTGATACGTCCATTTTGCATCACTATTCTATGTCTTAATTCACTATTATTCATTGATATATTTCGTATTGAGAGGTGATACTTATGTTATTTCATCTATTTTTGCATGGTTGATGACTTTTGGAGCATGGACCGCTGCAGTCAGGATTCTGATGGAAAATGTGCTGTTTGGAGGCAAAATTCGCGAAGATCAGAAAATCCGGGAAAATATACGGAAAATCCTATTTTTCCAGAAGACTCAGGATGCCAGAAGATGGAGTGGAGGTGGGCCACAGGGGGCCCACACCACCCCATGGGGCGGGCAGGCCTAGGCTGCGCCTGGGAGTGGTGTGGCCGCCCTGGCCCACTCCAGCTTCTCTCCTCTGGCGTATATCATCCCCACGAAACCCTAAGACTCGGGGAGCGACCACAGAAAGATTCCGCCACCTCTACGGGGCGGAAAACACCGAGAGATAAAGATCTCTCCGGCAGACAGATTTCTGCCGGGGGAATTCCTTTCCAGAGAGGGGAGATCGTCACCATCAACACCACCATCAAGCTGGACTTCATCGGGATCATCATCATCATCATCACCACCATCATCACCATCAGCACCCTCATCACCATCTCCATATTGCTGTAACAATTGCGTTGAATCTTGCATTAGTTCATAGGGGAAACTTTCCCGGTGTTGATTACTCTTTGTAGTTGATGCTATTGAGTGAACCATTGAATTATTGTTTATATTCAGATTGTTATACATCATTATTCCATCTCTGATCATGATCCATATGATGTCTTGTGAGTAGTTCGTTTTGTTCTTAAGGACATGGGAGAAGTCTTGTTGTTAGTAGTGGAGTTGCGTTGAGAAAGATTCAATAGATTGTTATTTAAGTTGTGGTGTACTTCTTCTAGTGGTGTCATGTGAACGTCGACTACATGACACTTCACCTATATGGGCCTAGGGGAATGCATTGTGTATTTGGCTACTAATCGTAGGGGTTGCCGGAGTGACAGAAACCTGAACTCCCGTTAGGAAACCATTGCACAAGGGACGTAAGGGTCTTAGAGTTTAAAGCTGTGGTTAGGTTTCTAACTTAAATACTTTCTTGTATTTACGGATGTTTGCAAGGGGTTTAATCACAAGTATGTATTAGTCTTGGATGGGGCGGTACATTAGCACAGGTTCACCCATACAACACTTAGCAAGCTAAAGAAGATTAATCGACTATATGAAGCGAAAGCACTTGATAGTTTTCCCATGTGTCCTCGAGAATGTTTGGTCATCTATAGAAATACAACCGGCTTGTCCTTTGCTGCATAAAGGATTGGGCCACTTGCTGCATTTATTCCTACTGTCTTTTATTTATTCGTACTTTGTTTACTTGCTTTATCGAAAACCCCTAAAAATCTGTTTGCTAAGTATTTGCAGAGAACTCCTGATCCATACCACTAGCCAGCACCTTCTGCTCCTCGTTGGGTTCGACACTCTTACTTATCGAAAATACTGCGATACACCCCCTATACTTGTGTGTCATCAAGACTATTTTCTGGCGCCGTTGCCGGGAAGTGAAGCGCTATTGGAGAGTGGAACTGGTAAATGAAATTTCTACTGTGAGTATTGTTTACTTATGCTAGTTGTTTTATTTTCGTTATGGATAATTCGCTGAGTTTCTTATTTGGTAATGCTACTACCACTGCTAAGGTAGTAGATAAGACACCACCTGCTGAGAAAGATGTTTTCAAAATACCTACAAGAATTATTGATCGTGTTATGGATAACTATTATGTTGGGGATGGAACTGTCCATCCCGGTGATCATTTACTCTTTATACACGAATTATGCGGGTTGTTCAAGTGTGCATGTATTACTACAGATCAAGTTAAGAAGAAGTTATTCTCATTATCACTGAAAGGAAGAGCTGAGGAATGGTATAAGCTACTGAAGAATGGTCAAGCTCTGGAATGGGAGGAAATAGTGCCTCTCTTTTATTCAAAGTTTTATCCTCCTAGTGAGATTCATAAAGATCGGAATCAAATATACAACTTTTGGCCTCTTGATGGAGAGAGTAGAGCCCAAGCTTGGGGGAGATTGAAGTTACTAATGCTCAAATGTCCCATTCATGAGCTCTCCAACAATATTATTATCAATAACTTTTATGCAAGGCTCCCTCTACACGACAAAGATTTATTAGATGCTTCTTGTGCTGGATCATTCACTCGTATGGAAGAAGAAGCTAAATGGGACCTTGTAGACCGTATTCAAGACAATGCTGAAGCTTGGGAGAATGACAAAGGTAGAAAGTCAGGTATAAATTATGATTATGAATGCATTGAATCTTTTATGGGAACTGATGACTTTCAAAATATTAAAAATGCTTATGGTCTAGACTCTCAAGCTATTGCTTCTTATTTTAAGGCTTTTGCTTCTTATATTGAAGTGCCTAAAAAGAAGTGGAATAAGTATCACGAACCTTATAAAGATGTTGCTAAGAGTGTTCCTGCAAGAAATACTGAAGTTTATAATGCTAATCATGTTTTACCTGAACCTTATATTGAGAAAATGCCTTTTTCTAGTTAAGGTAAAGGAACATTCTATGATAGCTAGTATGGTTAATGAAAGTATGAATAAGGCTGTTGAACCTGATAAACAAATGGTTGATGAACCTATAGTAGCAAATGTGAAAGACTTTGTTGCTAAATATGAAGAAGAGGGACACACTATCCTTTGTAAGGATACCTCTAATATTGTTTCACATAGTAGTGTTATGAGAGCTAGTATTCCTGTGTTTTCTATTAGGATAAGTGATCATTGCTATGATGGTCCTTGTGATAGCTATATCGTTAAGTTTATGCATGATACCGAAAGCTACTATGAGAGAGGGAAAAGTGTTCTTATGCATCTCAATAATATTAAGTTTCCTTGTTTTATGCTGAAAGTTTTTATGTTGCGTTTCTTTTGCCTTCTTATGCAAGTTGCCTTTGGTTTCAATAACTTGTTTGTTTACAAAATCCCCTTGCATAGGAAGTGGGTTAGACTTAAATGTGTGGGTGTTTTTGCTTCTTAATGCTCTCTTTCGCTTCAATTCATATCCCTATGAGAGCCTCTTCAAAATTATCATGCCCATCTTAATGGCTATAAAGAAAGAGCTTTGTGGGAGACAACCCAATTTGTTTTTGCTTTTAGTTTGTTTTTGTTTCTTTGAGTCTTGGAAGTTATTACTTCGGTAATAACCGCTCTTTATTCGTTTTGTTTGGTTTTTGTGTCAAGATCAACCTCTAATGAGAGAGAAGTAAGATTTGGGGAAGTTGCTGTCCCAAAACAGATTTTTGTGCTTCACCGTAAAAATTCGTGAGAGATCTCTGTCTGTCGAATTGAGCTGTAATTTTTTGTGCTTCTGCCCCAGGTTGTTATTCAACTTTCGTTAGTTTGCAGTTTTTGATTTGAGCAATAGAAGATTTTTGAAAAAATTGATCTTTACCTGCTGGTCTGTTTTGATAGATTTTGCCAATCTTCCATTTGCTTCTTTATTCGATTTCCTTTTCGAATTCTTTTTGGGTTTTCGGAAAGATGTTGCTACAGTAGCTTATGTTTTGATGGTTTTGAGTTGAAGTTGGACTCAAAAGGTTTTATCACTTCACTTATACTAATGTTGCTAATGAGAATTGCGTGAAGTTTTATGTGAAAGAAATTTCCAGGAAGTGGAGATAATGGTGTAATAAGGAAGAGAAGGGTTTTATGACTCAAGTAATAAGGGTATGAAGATGAAGATATTGATGTTATTCAAGTGATGACTCCGGACGGATCCACTAAATACCAAATTCAGAGACCTGCAGAGTCCGTTTCCAACTAGGTAACGGTCCTGGTAAGAAAAGTTCCGCGAAAATACAATCCAACTATATTTTTGCAGTTTTCAGTCAATAAGGAAAGCTACGAAGC
Source organism: Avena sativa (assembly GCA_916181665.1). NCBI lineage: Eukaryota > Viridiplantae > Streptophyta > Magnoliopsida > Poales > Poaceae > Avena > Avena sativa. The sequence goes on along the minus strand of OV702292.1, from coordinate 530,529,357 downwards.
AAAAAGGGGACGCAAACGGAGCCAGGGTGGCTCACACCACCCCGTGGCACGGGCCCACCCCTAGCCACGCCACCAGGTGGTGAGTCCACCCCGGACTCCGCCTCCGACTCGTTTTCTCCTAGTACCTTCCTTTTGATATGAAACTTCGTAATATATAATCCCCCGGACCCCCCGAGGTCCGTATATCGTGTTTTCGTCGTGTTTTTGTTTTGATCTGTTTTTGTCAGGACATACTCTCGGAAAGCTTAGAAGCACAATGGTGTCTGCCAAGGATAAAGGGAAGGAGCCCATGGAGGAAGATCTCCAAGACCCCAAGCAGGGGCTGGTACCTTTAGTCTCTTGCCCTGCATCAACAGAAGCCCTATGAGTCACTAAGGAGTTCTGCGATAAGTACCGAGACTTGAGGAGGAAGGTGGACATGCTTCAATGGGAGAATAATAGGCTTCGCAAGATGCTGGAAGATTTCCTCATGTCAACTAAGAAAATATTACCACCACCACCGAAGGAGTAACTCATCATCAGGTTTGGCATCCCCTTGGTTTGTTCCAAGCTTGGGGGAGTGCCGCGGTATCATATCACTATCTTCTATCTTTTTACCTTATTAGTAGAGTCATATCATGAATACAGGAGTTATTATGTAGTATGGTTTGCATTATGGAAGTGTCCCCTCTCTCGTTAGATATGTATCCCTTGGTGTGAGTTTCCGTTATGGAATATTAATGAGAAGTTCTATCATTCACTCTTTTGCATAGCTTATATTAGTTTTCAATTCGTGGTTATATGATTGATCTTGTTGTTAGTATTGGTAGCACTCTGGGATCATTGAGTTAATTTAGTTGGTTTTGGCAAACCTGGCTCGGTCAGTAGCAACACTATTTTTGAGAGTTGAATGAAAAAGATAGAAGTACTCCAAAGAAAAATAATTTCATCATCTTTCTTTCTTGATTTGCTCATAAGTTTAGTATTCTCTAGTTAAGATCTTTTGTGCTTCCAAGGAAGATTGCATGTTTGTCTTTATCACTTGTATGTTTGTTTGTTTACTTCAACTCTTGTACTTGCTACCCAGCCTTGCTAGCCAAAAACCTGTACTGAGAGGGAATTCTTCTCGTGCATCCACCTCCTTTAAACCAAAACCTCTGCCATTTGTGTCCACCATACCTACCTAGTAGCATTACTGCTATTACAAGTAAATTCTTGTTTTGTCTACCTCCCAAATTAAACTTGTTATGTGAAAAATTAGTGATTAAAGCTCTCACGAACTTGATGGCACACTTTACTTTCTTGCATTTAATAAACTTGAACCATTGTGCTCACCTATGTTGCGTATATGCTTGCGCTTTGTAAGTTGTGAATTAGCAGAACCATGCTGTCATGGGGAACACTTTCAACATTGCACTGGTACTTTGTACCAAGTTGATATCATGTTCTTTTGTCTATGGATATCGTCGGTGTGAAATGAAAGGGGAGCTTGTAAGTCCATGGAGTTATACATGTGTGTTAGAGAAACGCCTGGGCCGCTGGTCTAATCCATGCTGACATGGTGGAAACCTGCAGCGTAACCATAACGAGTATCTATGAACCATTCTTCTTATAAAAAAGAGATAGAGATTGAGAAAAAAAGAGAAAAGAAAAAAAGAGATATTATGAAAAGAGGAAAGAGAGAAAAAAGCACCATATTCCCGTGGTAAATAAGAAGATTGCTGAGATACTTGTTGTCTGCCTGCCTTGTCATTTTGATATGGGGATTCTTCCATATCATCGGGCAAGGGGTACCTCGTTGGCGGTTCTCTATGATACACATATGCTTACGATGACAAGAACTTACTGGTGACTAAACTTGAGTAGCATGAGGAGCGGCCCTCGTATTCAAGGGACATGAGATTCTCAACTTACAACTTCTCAATGCATATCCTCATTTTTTTATCACTTTAACCTTAATCACCTAAAGATTCCTATGATAGGGGAAATGAGAGCTGAAAGCTAGTAAGTATCATAATTTTTGGGAGCTCTTTATGAGACTTGCAATCCCTGCTTCCCTCTGCGAAGGGCCTTTCTTTTACTTTGTAGTTGAGTCAGTAAACCTATTCCCTTCTACCTCAGCAAGTATCTTGAGTTGATGTGTTTCATTCATTCATATGATGATTTATTCAATCATGTCTTATGTTCCTTGTTTTGCACATTGCTCTTATCTTGATGTTTACTACTTTGAAAGCTTTCATTAAAAACCAGCTATTTGTGAACTCCAGCAAATTATCAACTATTCTTCGACTAAGAGCTAAGTTTGCCATTACCAATTATGATTCACTTTATGTATCTTTATTGTGCTTCCTTTACTCATTACAAGTTGAGTTATATAATAGTGAGCAGTCTTCTATTATGATCTATGTATTTGATGAATGTGATGCTTCTTGTCCGTATTATTTTATCGACTCTTCACTCCATAAACTTCAGTCATGTTTATTGAGCTCAGTTTTGCTTGGGGACAAGCGAAGTCTAAGCTTGGGGGGAGTTGATACGTCCATTTTGCATCACTATTCTATGTATTAATTCACTATTATTCATTGATATATTTCGTATAGAGAGGTGATACTTATGTTATTTCATCTATTTTTGCATGGTTGATGACTTTTGGAGCATGGACCGCTGCAGTCAGGATTCTGATGGAAAATGTGCTGTTTGGAGGCAAAATTCGCGAAGATCAGAAAATCCGGGAAAATATACGGAAAATCCTATTTTTCCAGAAGACTCAGGATGCCAGAAGATGGAGTGGAGGTGGGCCACAGGGGGCCCACACCACCCCATGGGGCGAGCAGGCCTAGGCTGCGCCTGGGAGTGGTGTGGCCGCCCTGGCCCACTCCAGCCTCTCTCCTCTGGCGTATATCATCCCCACAAAACCCTAAGACTCGGGGAGCGACCACAGAAAGATTCTGCCACCTCTACGGGGCGGAAAACACCAAGAGAGAAAGATCTCTCCGGCAGACAGATTTCTGCCGGGGGAATTCCTTCCCGGAGAGGGGAGATCGTCGCCATCAACACCACCATCAAGCTGGACTTCATCGGGATCATCATCATCATCATCACCACCATCATCACCATCATCACCCTCATCACCATCTCCATATTGCTGTAACAATTGCGTTGAATCTTGTATTAGTTCATAGGGGAAACTTTCCCGGTGTTGATTACTCTTTGTAGTTGATGCTATTGAGTGAACCATTGAATTATTGTTTATGTTCAGATTGTTATACATCATTATTCCATCTCTGATCATGATCCATATGATGTCTTGTGAGTAGTTCGTTTTGTTCTTAAGGACATGGGAGAAGTCTTGTTGTTAGTAGTGGAGTTGCGTTGAGAAAGATTCAATAGATTGTTATTTAAGTTGTGGTGTACTTCTTCTAGTGGTGTCATGTGAACGTCGACTACATGACACTTCACCTATATGGGCCTAGGGGAATGCATTGTGTATTTGGCTACTAATCGTAGGGGTTGCCGGAGTGACAGAAACCTGAACCCCCGTTAGGAAACCATTGCACAAGGGACGTAAGGGTCTTAGAGTTTAAAGCTGTGGTTAGGTTTCTAACTTAAATACTTTCTTGTACTTACGGATGTTTGCAAGGGGTTTAATCACAAGTACGTATTAGTCTTGGATGGGGCGGTACATTGGCACAGGTTCACCCATACAACACTTAGCAAGCTAAAGAAGATTAATCGACTATATGAAGCGAAAGCACTTGATAGTTTTCCCATGTGTCCTCGAGAACGTTTGGTCATCTATAGAAATACAACCGGCTTGTCCTTTGCTGCATAAAGGATTGGGCCACTTTCTGCATTTATTCCTACTGTCTTTTATTTACTCGTACTTTGTTTACTTGCTTTATCGAAAACCCCTAAAAATCCGTTTGCTAAGTATTTGCAGAGAACTGCTGATCCATACCACTAGCCAGCACCTTCTGCTCCTCGTTGGGTTCGACACTCTTACTTATCGAAAATACTATGATACACCCCCTATACTTGTGGGTCATCAATGTGTTGTTGCTACTAGGGAGAAAACAACAATCCTTTGTTCATAGAACAATCATATTTACTTTACACGCAATGCGTAATGCAATTATCTATTGCTTGCAACTTAATACTGGAGGGGGTTCGGATGATAACCTGAAGGTGGATTATTAGTCATAGATGCAGTTGGATTATGGTCTATGTATAATGTTGTAATGCCCAATCAAATCTCAAAGGCGTCAAGATGATTAGTATATGCATGTATGCTTTCTCGATGTTTGTCAATTGCCGCGCTATAATTTGTTCACCCAACATGTTATCTATCTTAAGGAGAACCACCACTAGTGAACTATGGACCCCGGTCCTTTCTTTTATCATCAATCTACAACTGTTTAATGTTTTCTGTTTACTTTCTGCAAGCAATTACTTTCTTCCACACAATACGTTTAATCCTTTGTTTTCAGAAAAACTGGTGAGATTGACAACCTCACTGTAAGTTGGGGGCAAAGTTCTGTGGTTGTGTTGTGCAGGATTCCAAGTTGGCAACAACACCTTGGAGGTGTTTCCTTGCTCCTACTGGTTCGATAACCTTGGTTTCATAACTGAGGGAAACTTACTACTGTGCTCATCGTACCTTCCTCTTGGGGTTCCCCAACAAGCTCGATATCAACCACGAGCTAGCAATGTGTTTTACTATTTTTACCTCACCTTCCTATGTTCCATCTTCTTCCTTGTGCTCTTGCCCCCTTGCGAACTCCTACTTTGTGCTTGTGTTCCTCTTTCTCTGCCATGGGCAAAAGCAGAGCTGGGACTTCTGCCGCCGCTGCGAAGGCCACCAGGAAGAGGGCCGTCGGATGGGCTCCTACTAAGTGCATGCCGCGGGAACTCCGTGAGGCACGAAACTCCAGCCATCTGGAGGAGGGTGCCTTCAAGCTTCCTGGAGATGAGGTTGCTCCCATCCCTAAGCCTGGCTGGAGGGTAATGTTTCTCTCTTTCCTCTTCCACGGTCTTTCTCTTCCTGTCCACGAATTTCTTCGTGGTCTTTTGTTCGTTTATGGCATGCAGCTGTATCAGCTCACGCCAAACTCCATTCTCCATGTCTCTTTTTTTGTCACTCTCTGTGAGTGTTTTCTTGGGATTTATCCCCATTGGGGCCTTTGGAAGAATTTCTTCTATGTCCGTCGCAATGCCACTGACACCATTGTCCACGACGTTAGTGGAGCCATTTTTCTCTATTCGCTCCGACGTTGATTACTTTGACTTTAAAATCACTGATTCTGTCCAAGGCTGGAAGTCCAAGTGGTTTTATATCAAGGATCAACCACTTGAAAGCCAATCTTTTGGGTTAGCCCCCTTTGATCCTAAGAAACCTTTCCGCAAACTTGACTCCTGGGATCATCATCCTTCTGCCGAAGAAATGGCGGAAATCCAGCCCCATATTGATCGTATTTCGAAACTGCGGCACGAAGTTGGCAAGGAATTGTCAGGTCCACGACGTTAGTGGAGCCATTTTCTCTGTTCGCTCCGACGTTGATTACTTTGACTTTAAAATCACTGATTCTGTCCAAGGCTGCAAGTCCAAGTGGTTTTATATCAAGGATCAACCACTTGAAAGCCAATCTTTCGGGTTAGCCCCCTTTGATCCTAAGAAACCTTTCCGCAAACTTGACTCCTGGGATCAGCATCCTTCTGCCGAAGAAATGGCGGAAATCCAGCCCCATATTGATCGTATTTCGAAACTGCGGCACGAAGTTGGCAAGGAATTGTCGGGTCTCCAGATTTTGGCATACTTTTTGCGGATCCGCGTCCAGTCGCTTCAAGCCCGACTTTTTGGCATGTGGGCGTACACCAGGAATAAGGACCCGATGAGGATTTCCTCGGAAGACCTTACCCTCAAGGTGTATGAGAAAAGGGTTCAAAGCTTCACCACTCTTACCAAGAAAAGCCTGGTTCCTTCAAGCTATCTTGTGGAGCCCTTTGGCAAGAAAACCCGGCTCCCCGAGGTAAATTTCTTTTGCATTCATCTTTCCTTCCTTGTATTTGCAGATGAATTCTACCAATTGATTGGCGCTTCTTTCATGTCTTCTGCTTGTGTATGACTTTGATCACCTAAGCTCACTTCCTCCTCTCCCTGGAAGCTATGAGCCCCCAATCCATCCCTCCGCATCCGACGATCTCCCTATGACTGGGACCGCCGCGGATGAGGAGATGGATTTCTCTACATCTGATTCTTCATCGAAGACGTAATCGCTTCCGTCGACTCGCTCCGGAGGTTTTCGTGTGGAGCGTGCTGGTGAAAAGAGGAAGCGCCCCTATGCTGTGGAAAGGGTTGAAGACTTGGATGACTCGACTGCTTCCAAACCTCTCGATGCTACTCCAGTCTCGGCTACTCCCGCCTAGATGAATCTGTTCCGCTTTGCGCAGGATGTGTCTTCGTAAGTGTTTGACTACTTCTTTTATTGTTTTATTAGGTAATTCCGCTACTGATGCTTTTCCCAATTGTATTGTTCTTTTCCCTTGTAGTGATGATGATGAAGATCCTCCTGCATCTCCTCTTTGCACATCTGTGGTCTGCTCTGCAAAGAAAACTCCTCCACCATCGATGGAGCCGAAGGAAAAGCTCATGTCTTCTATGGAGAAGATCATTCCGAAAGATGCTGCCACTTCATCAGAGCCGACACCGCAAAAAGGCAGAAAACGGCGGGTAAAGGGGTGGTGATATCGGAAGAGCCCGTTGATGTGGATATGAAAGATGTAAGTCACTCTGTATTTCAGAATTTTTCTGTCTGTAGCCTTTTTGATTTTGCCCCTTATATCCTTTTGCTGTGCTGTTCTTGTTCAGCCTTTGATGCGCGAGATGGTCAGTATGGCCTCTCGCTATATAAAAATCCATGACGAAGCCGAAGAGCTGAAGGGTATGTTCTATTCATCTTTGAAATCTCTTTGTGATTTTTTCTTATTCATTTTTTCATGATTTATCCATGCAGCCGCTGCCAAGCAATCCAGAGTTATTCGAGATGAGGCGATGAAGCGTGTCGATGATCTTGAGGTTAAAGTTCGAGCCGCTGAGGAGGGTTTGGAGTAGGCCAAGCAGAAGGCGAAAGCTGATGCCGAAGAAGTGGCCAAGCAAGCCACTGTTCGAGATGCAAATCTTCGATAGCGCCTAGAGGCCCTCAATGATTCGTTGACCCATAAGTTTTTTTGTCTTATGCGTCTTTATTTTGTTTCTTTCCTTCGATTATCAATCTTGTCCTCCCTTTTTATTTTTAGAGCTGACTGGCCAGGACCTGACGCTGAATGAAGATAAGAAGGTTGATCCTTTGTCGTATGCTGTTACCACCTTGGAGGCCAACAGTGTTCGTGGGAGCAACCTTCTTGTCCACTCCCGCCGTGCCTTCAACAGCCTTCACGCCAAAATATTTCCAACCAAGGAGGTGCCGAACAATCTGATTGATCTTGTCACTAATGGCTCAAAATATGTAGAGCTCATTGGGAACCCCAAGAGGAAGGTATGATTAGCACAGTAGCAAGTTTTCCCTCAGGTATGAAACCAAGGTTATCGAACTAGTAGGAGTAAGGAAACAACTCCAAGGTTTTGCTAGCAACTTGGAATCCTGCACAACACAACCACAGAACTTTGCCCAAACTTACAATGAGGTTATCAATCTCATTGGTTTTGCTGAAAACAAAGGATTAAACGTATAGTGTGGAAGATAGTAATTGCTTGCAGAAAGTAAACAGTAAACAGTAGATGGTATATCAATGGTAAAGGAATGGACTGGGGTCCACAGTTCACTAGAGGTGTTTCTCCTTAAGATAAATTAACATGTTGGGTGAACAAATTACAGCGAGGCAATTGACAGATTGAGAAAGCATAACAATGCATATACTAGACATATTGACTCCTACGAGATTTGACTGAGCATTACAACATAATACATAGACCGTAATCCAACTGCATCTATGACTAATAATCCACCTTCAGGTTATCATCCAAACCTCTTCCAGTATTAAGTTGCAAGCAACAGATAATTGCATTAAGCAAAGTGTGTAAAGTAAACAATATGATTGCCCCATGGACAAATGATTGTTGTTTTCTCCCTAGTAGCAATAGTACATCTACAACCTTAGAGATTTCTGTCACTTCCCAGATTACTAGAGGCATGAACCCACTATCGAGCATAAATACTCCCTCTTGGAGTTGCAAGCATCTACTTGGCCAAGATAGCTACTAACAACGGAGAGCATGCAAGATCACAAATAACATAGACATGATAGAATCAATAATCAATATGACATAGTATCTCAATATCCATCGGATCCCCGCAAACACAACATGTAGGATTACAAATAGATGATCTTGATCATGAACGGAGCTCACAAGATCTAAACATGATAGCACAAAGGAGGAGAACCAACCATCTAGCTACTGTATGGACCCATAGTCCAAGGGTGAACTACTCACGCATCATTCCGAAGACTGGCATGGTGATGAAGAAGGCCTCCAGGATGATCTCTCCCCTCCGGCAGGGTGCAGGGAAGAGCTTCAGACCCCCCAATCTAGGGATGGAGATGGCGGCGGCTACAGACTCTTTCGTAGATTTTTGATCTGGTCCCTAGGGTTGTCGTCCCGGGGTACTTTTATAGGTGAAGGGGCAAGGTCGCTGGAGGACTAAGGGGCCCACACCACTTGGTGGCGCGCCCCTGGCCGTGCCGCCACAGGGTGTGGCAACCTCACGGCTTCCCTTTGGACTCCGTGTTGCTTCGGGTAAAATATTGACTTTGGCTTTTGTCCCATCCAATTCCGAGAATATTTCTTTACTAGCTTTTTTGAAACCAAAAATAGCAGAAAACAGGCAACTGGCACTCTGGCATCTTGTCAATAGGTTAGTTCCAGAAAATGTATAAAAATACCTCAAAGTGTGAACAAAACATAAGAAAGTTGATATAAAACAAGCATGTAGAATCAAAAATTATAGATATGTTTACGACATATCAGTTACCATCTTCGGTGCTGATCCCAGCCCCTTGTTTGTTATAGCTTGACGCAGTCAGAGAGTGGTGCTGAAACTTCAATGGCACTGGCGATGGCGCACAGCGAGAAGGCCGACTGGGTGAAGGTTAGCTCCTCTGTCCCAGTCACCTCCAATGGCCAAGAAATTGACTTGAAGCCACATATTAAGATGGCCAAAAAGTACTCCCGGCTGCTTCTAGGCATAATCTCAGGCTCGAAGAAGCCGTCTGCCCCTTCTTCAACTTTCGATCCTTCTTTGGCTGCTCCTGCCGCTCCCATAGCTAGTGTCCCTTCTGCTAGTGCTACTATGTATTTGAAAGAGACGGCTTTGTAGGCTTTGTTTTGTAATTTTTATCATGTCTCCCTTTATTGTAATGAACCTTGAACTTATTGATGCCTACACACTTCTATTCTTGTAGACAGTTGTTGGGCCTCCAAGTGCAGAGGTTTGTAGAACAGCAGCAAGTTTTCCCTTAAGTGGATCACCCAAGGTTTATCGAACTCAGGGAGGAAGTGGTCAAAGGTATCCCCTCTCAAGCAACCCGGCAATCAAGATACAAGAAGTCTCTTGTGTCCCCAACACACCCAATACACTTGTCAGGTGTATAGGTGCACTAGTTCGGCAAAGAGATAGTGAAATACAAGTGGTATAGATAATTATAAGTGGTAACGGTGATAGAAAATAACTTGATGGCGTGAAAAAGACTAAAGTAAAACTGAAATAAAGATGGAGGCAAGCAAACATATAACAGATCTAGTAGCAAACGGTGTTTCAATGCTTAGGAACAAGGCCTAGGGATCATACTTTCACTAGTGAACACTCTCATATAAATATATTCTTCTTTATGATACTACACTGAACTACTCTCCGGTTGGACACTCTAATCGTTGGTAGGGCTATAATAGCACACCTCAAAGTTCATCTTTCCCATCTAGATAACCCCACACTGTCACCTTGAGTACTAGATGGTTCCAACAAACACCACAATTTCATAAAGACATCCAACTCCAAATATAACTCATAACAAGTATTTGTAATCTCTAGCCTAAGTGCCACCATGGTGTGCACACTGTCAACTTCACACACATGGAGAGAGCAGAGATTCATTAAAGCACTTGAGTAGCAAGGTAGATCTAATTGATTACAAAGCTCATGATCACAATATGATCACGCATAGAGAGAGAGAGATGAACACATAGCTACCGGTACAACCCTTAACCTCGAGGAAGAACTACTCCCTCCTTATCATGGGAATCAGCAATGGTGATGGAGATGGCGGTGGAGATCGATGGAGATGGCTCCGGGGGCACTTCCCTGTCCCGGCAGGGTGCTAGAATAGAGACTTTCTGTCCCCCGAATCTCCCTTCGGTGGCGGCGGCGTTGTAGAACTTTTTGTGGATTTCTGATTGATGATTTAGGGTTTTTGCCTTGGGGGAGATATATAGGCAAAAGAGGCAAGGTCGGTGGCCGGCCAGGGGGCCCACACCATGCCCTGGCGCGGCAAAGGGGGACCCGTGCCTAGGGGTGGTGTGGCCACCCTGTGGCCCCTCTCCGGCTCTCCTTCTGGCTCCGTGAGTCTTCCGACAAAATAACAACTTTGCTTTTGTCCGGTCCAATTCCGAGAATATTCATTTTCTGACTTTCTGGAACCAAAAACAGTAGAAAATAGGCAATTGGCACTGTGGCTCTTGTTAATAGGTTAGTCCAAGAAATCATATGAAAAGTACTCCAAAGTGTGGACAAAACATAAGAAAGTAGATAAAACCAAGCATGGAACATCAAAAATTATGGATACGTTTGCAACGTATCAACATACCCAAGCTTAACTCCTGCTCGTCCTCGAGTAGTTAAGTGATAAAAAGAAAGAATAATTTTTGAGGTGACATGCACCATCATAACTTGATCAAAGTATTTGTAAAACATTGATAGCTAGGATCATAGTACTTCAATCATAACATGAAAGACAAAGTTCTAGCAACAAGACATAGCAACTATGTTGCAACATGAAAAGGCACAAACAAAAGATTCGTGAATAGCAATTCTTTGCAAGACGTTTGTTTGTTTCACATAAAGAAAACATAGCATAGTAGCATTCAGCTTGTCCCTCATAGTGTAGCAAACATAAATGCATAGGACACCTTCAAAGTTCATAAGAGTGACTAGATACAAATAGTTTAAAACAAGCAATACCAAAGTTATGCATCAATCAACAAGTCTTGGGACAATGCACATAGAACTAAGAATGGCCACTATGCTCTCAAAGTAGGTGCATAAAGGTAGAAGGTGGAGACTCAACATAAAAGTAAAAGAAAGGCCTTCATAGAAGGAAGTAGAGATTCAAGTTTCATAAAGAGCTTCCAAAAATTATGGTACTTATAGCTTTCAGCTCTCATTGCCCCTATCATAAGCATCTTGAAGTGATTAAGGTTAAAGTGAACAAACTATGGTGTATATGCTTGACGAAGTATAAGTTAGGAATCTCATGTCCCTGGAATACGAGGGCCGCTCCTCATGCTACTCAAGTTTAGTCACCGGTAAGTTCTTGTCATCGTAAGTACATGTGTATCATAGAGAACCGCCAACGGGGTACCCCTTGCCCGATGATACGGAAGAATCCCCATATCAAAATGACAAGGCAACCAGACAACGAGCATCTCAGCAATGTTCTTATTTACCATGGGAATATGGTGTTTTTTCTCTCTTTCCTCTTTTCATAATCTCCTTTTTTTCTTTTTCTCTTTTTTTTTCAATATAGGACTCTTTTTTTATAAGAAGAATGCTTCATAGACAGCTCATTATGGTTACGCTGCAGGTTTCCACCATGTCAGCACGGATTAGACCAGCGGCCTAGACGTTTCTCTAACACATATACATAACTCCATGGACTTACAAGCTCCCCTTTCATTTCACACTGACGACACCCGTAGACAAAAGAGCATGATATCAACTAGGTACAAACTACCAGTGCAATGTTGAAAGCGTTCCCCATGACAACATGGTTCTGCTAATCCCCAACAAATAAGTGCAAGCATATACAACATAGACGACACAATGGTTCAAGTTTATTAATGGCAAGAAAAGTAAAGTGTGCCATCAAGTTCGTGAGAGCTTTAATCACTAGTTTTCTCATAACAAGTTTAATTTGGAAGGTAAACAAAAGGATGAATATACTTGGAATAGCATAAGCTAATAGGTAGGTATGGTGGACTCTTTGGAATAACTTGGTTTAGGGAGTTGGTTGCGGAGGCTAGCAAAAGACTGGGAGCGACAAACAAAGAGAGCAATAATGGCCATAATCATGCAGAGCGACAAAACATCATTGATCAAAGCATAAAGTGATACTACAAGTTGAAAACTAAAGGATCATAAAGGCTATGGTGACTTTGGATAGTCATAGCATGGTGTGAGCATGCGCCAAGTCAACCCAAATAAAGCATCAAAGGAGAATACCACTATACTATGCTTTAATATGCTAAAACAACACATGATTCATCCAAGGCACATTAAGCAATCTCAATTGTTTATAACGAGTCATGCTACAGCAAAGAATACTAAGCATAAAGCCAAAACAATATCAAGCATGGCATGACAAAGCATAGGCCACAGTCAAAAACAAGCTCTCTTTACCACTTAAGCATGAACTTTCCTACTCTTTTCCAAACCAAACCAAACTATTTGAAAACCAATGTATGAAAGAGGGAGTCCAACCAATTTATTCAGCAAAGTAAGCAAACAACCAAACTAAAAACCAAAACGAAAAAGAAAAAGAAGACGCTCCAAGAACAACACAACTTATGCATGAAACAATAAAAATGAAGCGTTTGGAAGAAACCTGGGATTTTTATTGATGAAGAGGGGGATGCCTTGGGAATCCCCAAGCTTTGATGCTTGTACTTCTTGGATATTTCTTGGGGTGACACGTGTGGCATCCCCAAGCTTGAGTTTTAGTCTATTCTTCATCTTATTACATCATTCCTTCCATACACCTGAAATTTTTCCTTCATACAAAACTTCACACAATCTTTATTAGCAACATTAGTGCACTCAAGATAATAAGTCATTAAGGTTCAGTTCTAACACCAATAAAACTTCAATTAAAACATTATCTACTGTAGCACTTGCCTCAAAAATCTCAATTCCCCAAAAGAACTCAAAAAGGAACCAACAAGAAGCAAATGCAGAAAATGGCAGAAATCTGTCAAAACAGACCAGCAGGTGAAGACGATTTTTTTCGAATACCTTTTGTTGCTCAAATCAAAAAGTGTTAAACTAACGAAAGTTATATAACAACCTGGGTCAGAAGAACAAAAATTCACGCCTCAAAAGGACATACAAAGATTTTACACGAATTTTTGCGGTGAAGAACGGAAATCTGTTTCAGGACAGCAACTTTCCCAAGCATTACTTCTCTCTCATAAGAGGTTACTCTTGGCACAAAAACCACACAGAAATGATAAGGAGAGGTTATTACTGAAGTAATAACTTCCAAGACTCATCTAAAACTTTTGGGTTATCTTCCAATAAGTACTTTTCTTTAACGCTTTTAAGTTAGGCATAATAGTTTGAGAAGATGCTCACATAAGAAATATGAATTATAGTAAAAGAGAGCATCAAGAAGCAAATTCAAAACACATTTAAGTCTAACCCACTTCCTATGGATAGGAATCTTGTAAAGAAACAAGTCATGAAAGTACAAAGCAACAAGCATAGGAAAGCGAAACAAGTGCAACTTCAAAATTTTCAACATAAAGAGGGGAAACTTAATATTATTGAGATGCATAAAACCATATTTCCCTCTCTCATAATAACTTTCAGTAGCATCATGAATAACATTAAGAATATAACTATCACATAAAACATTCTTATCATGATCCACATGCATAAAAGAATTAATACTCCACACATAAACATAGTCATTCTTATTAATTGTAGTGGGAGCAAATTCAACAAAATAGCTATCATTATTATTCTCATCACCATAATCATCAAATATAGGAGGCATATGGTAATCATAATTAATTTTATCCTCAATAGTAGGTGGACTGAAAATATCATATTCATCATTGCAATCATCATATATTGGAGGTATAGTATCATCATAAGCAATAGAATAGTTATCTTCCAAAGTGTGTTCATTTGTAAACATATCATCATTGGAAGGAACATGGATAACACTAATAGGACATCAATTATCATCATTTTCAGAATTGGTACCGAAGAGATTTTCAATATCAAAAGTAGTGTGCTTTTCCCAATCATGATCACTACTATAGGTAATAGGCATAGGAACATCATCGAGTTCAGACTCATCAAAAACTATAATAGGAGCAACATGCTTAGGGCAAAATACCGTATCCTCTCTCCTGTTCTTCTTTTTCTTCTTCTCTTTAGGAGGGAGAGGCTTGAAAGGAAGCTTCACCATATACCCTGGTTCATTGTTAGAGACAATAGAAGAAACTTTGGAGGATTCCTCCTTTTCATTAATAAGAACAAAACACATATTAGTCCTATCATATTTTGGTAAAACCTCATCTTGTATAATATTTTGCATGTAAGTATTTGTGTAGCAATTATCAACACAATAAAGATGACAACCATGTAGGACACTATTCATATCAAAAGCACTCATATCTACCAAAGAGGTTTTTCTTGATAACTCTTCACACCCCAAAAATAATGTAAGTTGATCATGCTGATTAGGAGTGATCATGTCATCACAATACAAAGTTTAAGTACTCATTGGATTAGAGGGCTATTATTATGGCATGAGCATTGAAAATTGAAATGACCCACTTCAAAGAAAAGTTCACAAATAAAAGGATAGAGGGCACAAACTTTTTTACCAAGATCATTTAGAGCCCTATACCACGTTCTAGTTTTTTCATTCCTGTGGGTGATACAATATTCTTCTTCAATTTGATTATTCTCACAAGGTCTATGTATTCCACAAAAATTAACATGCTTATAAGAAGTAGTACTTTCAGAGGTTTGAGCATGTTTATTGCTATCATTAATAACAATTTCATTTCCATGCAAGTGTCTTTATAAGGCTCATGATACATGTCCATTTTTCTTTAGGAGCATTAATATGAGAAGCAAAGGTTCTATAACAATCAATAAGAATTTGAGGATCAAGACCATATTTAGCACCAAGCTCTTGAAAATCAATAGTTTCAGCAAAAGACTTAATGCAATTATACCCATAGTTTATACCTGGTTCTTTACCTTTGTTGTTATCCCAATCTTCAGTATTGCTTTGAATTGTTTCAAGAAGATCCCACTTAGCTTTGACATCCTTACTTGTGAAGGATCCCTCTAAACAAGTATCTAGATAGTCCTTGTAATGTCCTAAAAGCCTTGCATAGAAATTATTAATAACAATATTACCAGGGAGCTCATGAATGGGACATTTGAGCATTAGTGACTTCAATCTCCCCCATGCTTGGGCAATACTTTCTCCATCATGTGGATGAAAATTATAAATGTAATTCCTATCTTTATGAATTTCATGAGGAGGATGAAGTTTAGAGTAAAAGAGAGGTTCAAGTTCCTTCCACTCCAAATGATGAGGATCATCTAGTAGCTCATACCACTCCCTTGCTTCGCCCTTAAGTGAAATAGGGAATAGCTTCCTCTTAACTTGGTTCATTGAAATACCTGCACACTTGAACAACTCGCATAATTCATGTATAAAGAGTAAATGATCACCAGGATGGATAGTTCCATCTCCAAAATAGCAGTTATTCATAACACGTTCAACAATTTTTATAGGTATTTTAAAAGGGATGATTTCAGTATGTGGATTTAAAATATCACCAGTATCATTAGAATTACCACATATGGGAGATAAAGTATCATCAGAGCAAATTTTCTTCTTTAAAGCTGGGGAACTAAAAAGATCATTTTCATAAAAACCAACTTCCCCAAGCTTAGACGTTTTCATAGCATTAGTAATAAAGGTGTTCAAAAGATTCATACTAATAACATTGCTACTAGCATGCAAAGAAAGTTCCATGGGTTTTTTAATTTTCTTTTCAGACAATTCATGTTCTATCTTAGGAAAAATACTAAAAAGCTCTCTAATTTTGTTGTTGTTTTCCATTAAGCCTAACTAGTGAAAACAAGAAACAAAAAGACAAAATTGCAGAATATGAAGGAAATAACTTCGAGCACTCACACCGGAGGATGTGAGTACCTTTTACCTTAACTCCCCGGCAACGATGCCAGAAAATAGCTTGATGTCTACGCACTTCTATTCTTGTAGACAGTTGTTGGGCCTCCAAGTGCAGAGGTTTGTAGAACAGCAGCAAGTTTTCCCTTAAGTGGATCACCCAAGGTTTATCGAACTCAGGGAGGAAGTGGTCAAAGGTATCCCCTCTCAAGAAATCCTGCAATCAAGATACAAGAAGTCTCTTGTGTCCCCAACACACCCAATACACTTGTCAGGTGTATAGGTGCACTAGTTCGGCGAAGAGATAGTGAAATACAAGTGGTATAGATAATTATAAGTGGTAATGGTGATAGAAAATAGCTTGATGGTGTGGAAAAGACTAAAGTAAAACTGAAATAAAGATGGAGGCAAGCAAACATATAACCGATCTAGTAGCAAACAGTGTTTCAATGCTTAGGAACAAGGCCTAGGGATCATACTTTCACTAGTGAACACTCTTATATAAATATATTCTTCTTTATGATACTACACTGAACTACTCTCCGGTTGGACACTCTAATCGTTGGTAGGGCTATAACAGCACACCTCAAAGTTCATCTTTCCCACCTAGATAATCCCACACTGTCACCTTGAGTACTAGATGGTTCCAACAAACACCACAATTTCATAAAGACATCCAACTCCAAATATAAGTCATAACAAGTATTTGTAATCTCTAGCCTAAGTGCCACCATGGTGTGCACACTGTCAACTTCACACACATGGGGAGAGCAGAGATTCATTAAAGCACTTGATCTAATTGATTACAAAGCTCATGATCACAATATGATCACGCATAGATAGAGAAATGAACACATAGCTACCGGTAGAACCCTTAGCCTCGAGGAAGAACTACTCCCTCCTCATCATGGGAATCAGCAATGGTGATGGAGATGGCGGTGGAGATCAATGGAGATGGCTTCGGGGGCACTTCCTCGTCCCGGCAGGGTGCCGGAACAGAGACTTTCTGTCCCCCGAATCTCCCCTTCAGTGGCGGCGGCGCTGCGGAACTTTTCGTGGATTTCTGATTGATGATTTAGGGTTTTTGCCTCGGGGGAGATATCTAGGCAAAAGAGTCAAGGTCGGTGGCCGGCCAGGGGGCCCACACCATTCCCTAGCGCGACCAAGGGGGACCCGCGCCTAGGGTTGGTGTGGCTACCCTATGGCCCCTCTCCGGCTCTCCTTTTGGCTCCGTGAGTCTTCCGGGAAAATAACAACTTTGGCTTTTGTCCGGTCCAATTTCGAGAATATTCATTTTCTGGAACCAAAAACAGCAAAAAACAGGCAACTGGCACTGTGGCTCTTGTTAATAGGTTAGTCCAAGAAATCATATGAAAAGTACTCCAAAATGTGGACAAAACATAAGAAAGTAGATAAAACCAAGCATGGAACATCAAAAATTATGGATACGTTTGCAACGTATCACTTATCCATCTTCCCCTTGCTTCTTTTTTCAAGAGAGCAAAGTTTTGAATATATGCATGTGAGCTTGCTTTTGTATGCTGAACATTTCATATATTTCTTGTCTTGCCAGATTTTGAATGAATCTTTGGCTCCTCTTGGATCCGTGCAACTGTCAGATGTTGTTCCATCCTCCTCCGTAGTAGGTGCGACTAGTACCACCATCGTGCGTACGGTGGACCTGCTGTTGTACCCTGAAAAGATAGAACATGTTAAAAAACTTGAGGGAAAACTTCGGGTCGTTCAATCGATGGTGGATGTTTCCCAATCGAAGACACGCCAGGCCCTCAATCGTGAGGCTTTTTTCTTGGAGGAAATTTCCAGGGCAAGTGAAAGGGTGTTGTGTAAGTCTTCTTTCCTCTTTGTTTGGTTGTTTTTTCTGGCTTGCTGGAAATTAATATTTCCTTCCTGGTTTGTAGGCATTCGATGGTGCGAGAGGGAGGAGACCCAACGTCTGCACGACCGAATGCAGGCTCTTGTGTCTGCCTCCCGAAGTTTTGAAACAGATTTTTTGACCAATCATCGCCGTTCCTATACTGTGGCATTGCTTCAGGATCGGCTATCAGAGTTGGATCCTTATTTATAATGCCATGTTTCCTCAGATCGCTTGCCCTTATTTATCGAGTGCTGCCGTAGATCGCTTGCCCTTATTTATAATGCCATGTTTCCTCGGGATCCTCAACCTCATACCTTGGCTGATTTGATTGCGAAGTTTCAACAAGGTGAAAAGATTCATCATTTCGTGAAGCTTCAACTTGTGGCGGGTGCCAAGCTTGTGCTTTCTTGGGTACACATGCATCATCCGACGCTGGACTTGGATGATGTATCTTCATGGCTTCTCCCCTTCTGGTGGTGGCTTTGTTGATATGGTGCCTCATTATGCTACTGCTCGTAGTCCTGCTATTAGGATTGTTCGAAGATGCCTAGAGGCAGACAAAGATTTTTTTGTAAATTTTACTATCTGATAGCTTGCTTGCGCAACCTTTGTACTTTGTAGAAGAAATATTGTATAGAGCCATTTTATTCTTGTCAAAAGGTCGTATGCTTCATACGAGATTTTGATTGTATATTGTATTCTCTTGGTGAGGACCCAACGAACTAATGTTCGCTTGTCATATAAATTCGTGTCTCGTGAAATACTTTCTTTATTCATTGATAAGCATGGATGGAAGTACATTGCGAGGGCGTGATCGCCTAGCCGGCCTTTTATTGAATATAAAGTGCGTCTAAGTGAAGATTTTCTTTAGGAACTTCGGCTTCTGTTCTTCGGGGTCTTCATCATGCTCCGTGTTGTGGTGCTCTCGTCTTGTCGGCGAGTGGATCTTCTTATGCGGGACCTATAGTGTAGGCCGCATTTGTTGCCTTCGCGGGACCGTGGTGCGCTTGCTCTTTCGATGTTTGCTTCTTGTGGGTGTGCCCTTCGTGTAGTGACTCCTCATCCACTATTTTTAGCTGTCCGAGTTCTGTCTCCATCCTGAAAGATTCTGAGATTTTGTTGAATTCCCGATCACAGCTGTCCGCGCGGCTGAAGCTTCCTTTGACTGTTATGACCCCCTTGGGGGCTGGCATTTTCAGTACCAGATATGCGTAGTGAGGTACTGCCATGAATCGCGCGAAATCTAGTCGTCCCAGGATCGCGTGATATTGTGATGGCCAATCCATGACTTCGAATTCGAGTTTTTCACGCCTGAAGTTATTCTTTGACCCGAAGACTACATCGAGGTGTACTTTGCCCAATCGAATTTCGGCTTTTCCTGGGACTATCCCATGGAAAGTTGTGTCTATAGATACTAGATTCATCATGGACCAATTCATGGCCCGTAGAGTTTTGGCGTAAATCAGGTTGATACTGCTTCCTGCATCCTAGAAAACCTTGCTCATGTCGAACCCGCTGATTTGCGCTTCTACTATTAGCGCTGACTGGCCAGGTCGAGGGACCCATAGTGGATGAGCATCTCCGCTGAAGGTAATTTCTTGTTATGACCAATGGAGATATTCCGGTGTAGGAGGTGGCTTTGTTACTACCATGTTTACTTGCCTAGTGATCAACTTCTGTGTTCTGTTGGAGGGCGGTCCCTTCTGGATCATTGTCACTGCTCCTTTTGACCTGGGATATTCGTCGTCTTGGTGTGTTGTGTTTTTTGGCTGTCCCGCTGGTGGATGCCCCTGTGGTGGTGGTGGATGTCGATAGACAAGGCACCGGGTGTGGTAGCGTAGCCTCGGTTTGCTGCTTCGGTTGCCCTTGTGTTGCATAGCTCTTGCATTTTTAAGAATGTTCGGCAGTCCTTTAGGAGGTGATTTGACCGCCTTTTCCCTGTCGAGTCGACGTAGTAGTGCATATTGCAGGGTCCTTCCAACATTTGTCCTGCTGACATAGGTGGGTCTCGATTTGTCGGCTGGTACCGTTGCTGCAACTAGCTTCCACTGATGTTGTCCCTGCTGCCATGATATCCGCTATTGTAGTCGTCGCTCTGTCGATTGTCTCCTCCAGAGAAGCTTGTTGCAACATAACTTGGTGTATGGTACCCATCATTGGTTTGTCGTCTTCGATCATTATTGCGCATGTCCCTATCATCTTCGGGTGAACGAGCTCTTTTGTTGTGTACTGCGTCCTCTTCATCAGCCCAACGGTTGGCTATGTCCATCAGCTGCGAAATTGTCTTTGGCTTGGTCGGTCCTAGTTTTTCAATGAACTCCTACCAACAAATTCCATCGTTGAAGGAGTCGATTGGTCTTTCATCGGATATGGCTTCAGCCGATTTTTTTTATGATGTTCCACCGTTGGACGAAAGCCCGTATTGATTCTCCCGGTTTTTTCTTACAAGCCCGCAATTGCTTCAAAGACGCGGGTCACTTGAACATGGACTGGAAATTCCTGATAAACTTGTCCTCAAGATCGTTCCAGCTGCTGATAGAATCTTCGGGTAGTTGTTTTAGCCAGGAGCGTGTCGCACCAATTAGGTGCAGCTGCAAGCTTTGCATTGCTGTAGCTTTGGATCCGCCTTGTAGTCTGACAGTTGCTAGATAATCTGTCAGCCAAGCGTCAGGTTCTTGGAGGCTATCGTACTTTTGACGATCTTGAGGTAATTTAAAGTCTGTTTGTACCGAAGTCTTGCGAACCTATCGGGTAAAGCAACTGGCTCTACATAATTCTTGCTCTTCCTCGCTTTGGCCATCATGATATCTTCGTGTGCTATGCTCTTCTCTGGACCGATCGATCCTTCGCTGAGTGATGTTATTTCTTGCATCCTTTCGCGGCTCTGACTCTGAAAAATGTACCCGTTGTGGCGATCGAGATCGTCGGGTTTGTCCCGCTTGCCGAGGGATGCCACAACGGTGTGGGGATCTATCAAGATGTCGCGTGATTCCTTGTTCTTTTTGCGCGAGAGATTCTCCTACCATGCCGAGGTTTATTAATGCGGAGCGGTGGAGGGCCGCACGAGGATCGTCGGGTGCAGGCTGAGTTGTGATCAGATATGTTTGCGTGGCCACGATAGCTGCCTGAGCCGTTTTTGCCTTGATGTTTCCTGCTTGATCAATCGACATGAATGATGGATTGAGATCTCGGATAAGTCCTCCTCTTTCTGCTTCAAAGATATTCTCCAATCGAGATATTCCTCTTCTTGGCGGTGCTCCTCCTGTTACGCTCTTTGATCCTCGAGTGGAGCTTAACTGCGCTTGTTGTAGGCTAGATTCGTCGGCTACTCTTTTCCTTTCATCGAGTTGTCTCTGCATCCTATGTAGGTCTCTCTTCTTTTGATGAAGCAGGTATTGGTATGCTAACAGATGCTCGTGTGAAGCGTCTGCTGTCATCGGAACTGCTCTGAAATTGCTTGCCTTGCTTTTTGCCATAGCGTTGCTGGTAGTCAGAGAGTTTGCCTCTCGCCTCCACGTGGTTCTTCTTCTTCTCGATTTACACGGTTGTCTGTTGGGTCTCTCCCGTTTCCTTGGCTTCCTTCGTTGCCGTGATCTCCTGCATTGTGGCTTGAAAGAATATCATCAGGATTAAAAATTGGGTTACTATTGGATTCTTGCTGGGTCGAGGCGTCGCCAATGATCACACATACTTGGTGCTGAGTGATACATGGACTAGTGACGTCGTCATATGAAATGAGGGAGACACTGTTGGGTGAACCAATGAAGTCCATGAATTTTTGTTCTGGGTAGATTGCTGCCATCCTAATTCCAAAGTCGATGCTTTCGCTGCTTTCTTCAGATTCGGAGTTTGCCGGGCTTGCTTCGCGTGGTGGGGTTAGCTGTGGGTCTGATCCAAAGGAGAGATTGTCGTAAAGAGCATCAAGGTCCCCCAGATCCATCTCGATTTGCTTGCTTTCTTCACCTGCTTCGATCTATGTTGTGGAGTCCATGGAGGACCCGACGGAAGATGCTGGTACCGCCGTAGGCGTGAGTTTTTCCACCGACGGTTCTGATGTGATTAGGGCCGAAGGGTGCTATTCTTGCAGGTCTTTTGCTTGGAAGTGGAAACTTCTGGCTATGAGATCGGATCCGCCGTTGAAATTGGCGGTTACCAATACAGGGGTGGGCGGGTGTGGAACTACTTTCATCGGGTTGATGCTTCGTGAAGAGCGGTCCATCGTATCCGTGGCTCCAGCGTTCAGGTTTCCCACAGACGGCGCCAAATGACGAGGGGTAACCTCGGCAATGCCCATGATGATGGACTTAGGGTTTCACGGAAAAGAGAACGCTAGGGATTTCGTCAGATGTCAGGAAAACAATGAAGTCAAAGTCGCCTGAATATTGGGGAAATCGCACTATTACAAGTTATCTTCTAGATTTCGGTACGCTCGCTTGGGCTTCTCCCGTCCTATATATAATAGGCCAGGTCTCAAAGCTATATGCGGATAGGTTTCATACACACATAATTACAATACCAACTCAATGTCGTTTCATAGTCTCTTTCCTAGTACAATTAAAGCCTTTGTCGATTGTTTTCTTGGGCTGTCATCTGAAACCTTCATGGGCCGTAAGCCTTTTACCCAATATAGGGTAGCGAATCATCAGCATCCGAGTAATCATACCTATGTCAGATACGGTGCTAGGAGGTAGACGGAGGTGTGCTAGCACTTACAATGACTATAAAGCTATTGGCACCCCTTACATATCAACTTGGGAAACCGAGGAAACTCACGGAACACTATCTGACGAGGTTTAATCTCGTCAATGCCCATTGTTATGGACTTGGGTTTTGGAGAAGATGGGGATGCTGGAGATCGTGGCATGGTTAATAGACAAGCAACCAGGGGACACGAGATTTACCCAGGTTCAGGCCCCCGGAGGGAAAACCCTACTCCTGCTTGTCTGCTCTTTGATTACGGCGGAACCGAAGGTTACAGGGTGCGCAGATTCGATCTGGCGTGGATGCGTGTGCGAAAGTATGAGTCGAGTTTAGATCTGTAGATCTATTGTGGAGGTGGAGATCGTAGATCTATCTATTGGGGGTTATGGCGTCTGTAGGTCGTGTGTGTAGTCGTTGTTTCCTCGTTGGACCCTCCTAGCCTTTATATATGGGGAGGCTAGGTCTCGGGTGCCAATACGAGTAGGTTACAAGTTGTATTCAAACTCTAGTCTTGAGGTTTCCTTGTCTTGTGCGCTTGGGAATCCGTCTCCATATGGGCTTCGTGCAGCCGAAACGTCTTGGGCGTCCTGGACCCTGGTAGGTCATCGAGTGGGCCTTCCGTCGGGCTGGACCAAGTATGCTAACATCGGGTACCCGTAGGGCATATCCATGTCAGTAGCCCCCAAGTGTCCATCCGAAACATAGATTCGGGTGGAGACTTAGTTGTCTTGAACCTTGTATTTGGATGTCGGAGTCGAAAGTTGTGTCGAGTGCGAAGCACTTCACCCGGTAGTTCATCGGGTCAGCTGAATTTGTTCGGCTGTTGTAAAGGAATCGACATCATGGACGTAGTCAACACAATGGACTATAGGGTGCGAGACCAGCGCTCCCTATGGGAGTAGCCCCCGAGTGTCTGTTCGAGTCGTAGACTCGTGCAGAGACTTTAATTCAGCCATTGTTTGCTTCAGGTCCGTAGGACACAATTTTTTCGGATGCTTGAATCCATCCTCCCTATGGGAGTAGCCCCCGAGTCCGTAGTGGAGTCGTAGACTCGATGTAGGACTCGAAGATCTTCGAATGCGCGACCAGTGCTCCAATTTAGAGTAGCCCCCGAGTGTCTGGCGGAGTCGTAAACTCGGACAGAGACTCGAGTCTTGTATCGTGTAGTTGTAGCCGACAATCTCGCGGGCGTATCACTGACCCAGAAGTACATCGGGTGCGCGACCAGTGCTCCTGATAGGAGTATCCCCCGAGTGTCTAGTCGAGTCGCAGACTCGAGTGGAGACTCATGCGAGGAGAAACCACGGAAGGACTCGATGTTGCGGGTGAAGTCAATGCAGTTGCTTCTATCGGGTGAGCGGCCAACGTCGCGTCTGTCGGGTGCGTGGCCAGCGTCGCGTCTTCGTAGCATCAAGCGATGCAACCATCCGAGGAGGGACTCGACTCGGGTCTTGAGTGTATGGCGTAGCCAGCTGTTTTGTCGACTCCTGTTGGAGGACCCGATAGAATAGCTCGACGTAGTCGACGTCCTTGTAAGCTGCGGAAAATATAAAAAATTGTGAAGTACTTATATCTTGTAAGAAATATTTGCCTGTCGGCTTGTACAGTAAGATTCTGGTGCCGATCGAGTCGACACTTTTGCACTATATGCTAGGCCTTTTCGTTAGCCTGATTACCCTTAGTCTCAGTACCTTGCCGAGGCACTCGGAGTTCAAGGATTCGACGATCAGGCAGAATCAGCTACTCGGGCTATCGCGTTCGAGGTGCTCGAGTGCGTGGAGCCGATGGCACATTAGGTTACTCGAAGAGGGCGTAGCCCCCGAGTGTTTCGAGTGCGAGTTAAAAAAGAAATCAACTCTAAGTAGAGGAAAACTTAGCTTTGTTGGTTGTCGTGGATGGAGTCGACGTGGTAGCGAATCACGCGGCGGACGTAGTCAACGCGGTGGACCGCAGACAGAGCAATGACGGGTTCCTGGGGTCGATGGCGGCGGCGAGTTCCGCATCCGAAGATTGTCGCAATCGAAGACCGCACCAGGTCTCATCCGAAGGATGTATCGGGTCATCGCAGCCGAAAGCTGCATTGGGCCGCCGATGTTGAGGGAGCCCCCGAGTCGTGGTCGCTGAAGCCGATGCAGCCAGTTGCGGCAATCGAAAATCGCGTGGAGTCGCCGCGGAGTTGTAGATCGATCGGGTCGGAACCGTCACGACCGCACAATCAGCAGCCCCAATTCCCACAGACGGCGCCAATTGACGAGGTTTAATCTCGTCAATGCCCATTGTTATGGACTTGGGTTTTGGAGAAGATGGGGATGCTGGAGATCGTGGCACGGTTAACAGACAAGCAACCAGGGGACACGAGATTTACCTAGGTCCAGGCCCCCGGAGGGAAAACCCTACTCCTGCTTGTCTGCTCTTTGATTACGGCGGAACCGAAGGTTACAGGGTGCGCAGATTCGATCTGGCGTGGATGCGTGTGCGAAAGTATGAGTCGAGTTTAGATCTGTAGATCTATTATGGAGGTGGAGATCGTAGATCTATCTATTGGGGGTTATGGCATCTGTAGGTCGTGTGTGTAGTCGTTGTTTCCTCGTTGGACCCTCCTAGCCTTTATATATGGGGAGGCTAGGTCTCGGGTGCCAATACGAGTAGGTTACAAGTTGTATTCAAACTCTAGTCTTGAGGTTTCCTTGTCTTGTGCGCTTGGGAATCCGTGTCCATATGGGCTTCGTGCAGCCGAAACGTCTTGGGCGTCCTGGACCCTGGTAGGTCATCGAGTGGGCCTTCCGTCGGGCTGGACCAAGTATGCTAACATCGGGTACCCGTAGGGCATATCCATGTCACTATCCATGCCATGGGATACGTCCTATGGGATTATGTCCCTTAATAGCGCAGTAACTCGATTGATGTCGATTGCTAACTGATGTGGTTATGAGGATGATGTGAGTAGCGGTTGCTGCCTATTTGTCCAAATACGGAGTTCCTCCCTGATGTCTATGCACGCTTCTATTCTTGTAGACAGTGTTGGGCCTCCAAGTGCAGAGGTTTGTAGAACAGCAGCAAGTTTCCCTTAAGTGGATCACCCAAGGTTTATCGAACTCACGGAGAAAGTGGTTAAAGGTATCCCTCTCAAGCAACCCTGCAATCAAGATACAAGATATCTCTTGTGTCCCCAACACACCCAATACACTTGTCAGGTGTATAGGTGCACTAGTTCGGCAAAGAGATAGTGAAATACAAGTAATATGGATGATTATAAGTGGTAGTTGTAATCTGAAATAAGAGTGGCAGCAAGCAAACATGTAACATGACTGATTGTAAACGGTGTTTCAATGCTTAGAAACAAGGCCTAGGGATCATACTTTCACTAGTGGACACTCTCATGTAAATATCTTCTCTTCATTATGCTACCCTAAACTAATCCTCGGTTGGATGATGTAGGGCTACATCACACTTTAAAGTTCACATTCCCCATCTAGATAACCCGTCACTATCACCTTGAGCACTAGATGGTTCCAACAAACACCACAATCTCATAGAGACATCCAACTAAAATTATACTCATGATAAGTATTTCTGTAACCTTAGCCTAAGTGACACACGGTATGCACACTTTCAACTTCACACACGTGGGGATAAGCGGAGATTAATTAAAGCACTTGAGTAGCAGAATAGATCTAGATTACAAAGCTCATGATCTTAATAAGATCACGCATAGAGAGAGATGAACACATAGCTACTAGTAGAGCCCTTAGCCTCGAGAGAGAACTACTCCCTCCTCATCATGAGAGTCAGCAACATCGATGGAGATGGCGGTGGAGTCGATGGAGATGGCTCCGAGGGCACTTCCCCATCCCGGCAGGGTACCGGAACAAAGACTTTTGTCCCCCAAATCTCCTCTTCGGTGATGGCGGCAGTACAAAACTTTTCGTGGAATTCTAATCTGGTATCTAGGGTTTTCGTCTCGGGGTACTTTTATAGGCGAATGGGCAAGATCGGTGGAGGCCTGAGGGGCCCACACCACCTGGTGGCGCGCCCCTAGCCGCACCACCATAGGATGTGGCCACCTCGTGGCCCCCTTCGGCTGCCCTTCAGACTCCGTGTTGCTTCGGGGAAAATATTGACTTTGGCTTTTGTTCCGTCCAATTCCAAGAATATTTCTTTACTAGCTTTTCTGAAACCAAAAACATTAGAAAATAGACAACTGGCACTGTGGCATCTTGTCAATAGGTTAGTTCTAGAAAATGTATAAAAATACCTCAAAGTGTGAACAAAACATAAGAAAGTTGATGTAAAACAAGCATGGAGCATCAAAAATTATAGATACGTTTACGACGTATCAAGCATCCCCAAGCTTAACTCCTGCTCGTCCTCGAGTAGGTAAGTGATAAAAAGAATAATTTTTGATGTGACATGCACCATCACAGTCTTGATCAAGGTATTTGTAAAGCATTGATAGCTGGGATCAAAGTACTCTAAACATGAGCATGAAAGATAGAGTTCTAAAATAAGACATAGCAACTATGTTGTAACATGAAAAGGTACAAACAAAAGATCACGAATAACAATGCATTGAAAGACGTTTGTTTGTTTCACATATAGAAAACATAATAAAAGTGGTATTCAACTTGTCCCTCATGGTATAGCAAAACATAAATGCATAGGACACCTTGAAAGTTCATAAGGGTGACTAGATACAAATAATTTAAGAACAAGCAATATCAAATTCATGAATCAATCAACAAGTTTTGGGACAATGCACATTAAACTAAGAATGACCACTATGCTCTCTCAATTGGTGTATAAATATAGAAGATGGAGACTCAACATAAAATTAAAAAGAAAGGCCCTTCACAGAGGGAAGCAGGGATTTCAAGTTTCACAAAGAGCTTCCAAAAATTATGGTACTTATTAGCTTTCAGCTCTCATTGCCCCTATCATAAGCATCTTGAGGTGATTAAGGTTAAAGTGACACAAATATGAGGATATGCTTGACAAGTTATAAGTTGAAAATCTCATGCCCCTTGCTTACGAGTACCGAACCTCATGCTACTTAACTTTAGTCACAAGTAAGTTCTTGTCATTGTAAGTACATGTGTATCATGGAGAACCGCCAACGGGGTACCCTTGCCCCATGAAACAGGAGCTTTCCCATATCAAAATGACAAGGCAACAAACAATGAGCATCTCAGTGATCTTTTTATTTGCTATTTGCATAGGTTTTTATTAAGGATGCTTCACAGAATGCTCACTATGGTTATGCTGCAAGTTTCCACCATGATTAGGCATGGCTTAGGCTAGTCGCCCAGACATTTCTCTAACACACATACAAACTCCATGAGCTTACAAGCTCCTCTTTTATTTCACACCACCGGGATCCATAAACAAAAGAACATGATATCAACTGAATAATAAGTGCAATGTTGAAAGCGTTCCCCATGGAACATGGTTCTGCTAATTCACAACTTATAAAGTGCAAGCATATAAGCAACATATATGGACACAATGGTTCAAGTTTATTAAGTGCAAGAAAATAAAGTGTGCCATCAATTTTGTGAGAGCTTTTAATCACTAATTTTCACATAATAAGTTTAATTTGGAAGATAGATAAAAACATGAATATACTTGGAATGGTGTAACACACCATGCATAGGAATTTATAGTGGAATCTTTGGAATAACTTGGTTTTCTTGAAGGTTGGATGCATGAGTGGAACTCATACTTGGTACAGGTGGAGGCTAGCAAAAGACTGGGAGCGACCAACTAAGAGAGCAATAATGGCCATAATCATGCAAAGCGAAAAAACATTATTAATTAAAGCATAAAGTAATATTACAAGTCAAAAACTAAATGATCATAGAGGCTAAGGTGACTGGTTCATAGTCTTAACATGGTGTAAGCATGTGCCAAGTCAACCCAAATAAAGCATCAAAGGAGAATACCACAATATTATGCTTTTGTATGATAAAACAACGCATGATCCTTTCAAGGCACATTAAGCAATCTCAGTTGTTTGAAACAAGTCATACTACAACAATAATCACTAAGAATATGGTCAAAGCAACATCTAGCATGACATGGTAAAGTCTAAGTCACAGTCAAAACAAGCTTCCTTTTGTACCACTATAAGCATGAAACTTCCTACTCTTTTCCAACACCAATCGACTTATTTGAAACAACTCTCAAAGATAATAATCAATAAAGACCAGAGAGCATGTTTCACCCATCTACAAAGAAGGACTAAAAAGTTCTAAGCCAAAAGAATAAGAAAACTAAAGCTAAACGCAGTGCTAGCAAAGGAGAACACTCACAGAACAATAAGAGTGAAAACTAGAGTGTTCTAGGTAATGAATAACAGGGTGTGTCTCTCTCTAAGAGAAGTGTCTTGGGATCCAACCAACTTATTGCAGAAAAGAAAGCAAAATAAAACTAAAAACAAAGACGCTTCAAGAACAACACATAGTGCATAAGGTAATAAAAATAAAGTGTCTTAAAAGAAGACCTGAGATTATTGATGAAGAAGGGGATAACTTGGGCATCCCCAAGCTTTGACGCTTGTACTTCTTGAATATTTCTTGGGGTGACACGGGTGGCATCCCTAAGCTTGAGCTTTTGTCCATATTTCATCTCATCACATTATTCTTCCCTACACTTGAAAATTTTCTATAATTTTTGATGCTCCATGCTTGTTTTATATCAACGTTCTATGTTTTGTTTACACTTTGAGGTATTTTTATACATTTTCTGGAACTAACCTATTAACAAGATGCCGCAGTGTGAGTTGCCTGTTTTCAGCTGTTTTTAGTTTCAGAAAAGCTAGTAAGGAAATATACTCGGAATTGGACGGGACAAAAGCCAAAGTCAATATTTTACCAAAAGGAACATAGAGTCCAAAGGGCAGCCGAAGTGAGGCCACGAGGTGGCCACACCTAGGGCTGGCGCGGCCACCCCCTAGGGCACGCCGCCCCATGGTATGGTCCCCTCGGGCGACCACCGACCTTTCCCCTTCGCCTATAAAAGTATGCAGAAACCCTAAGGACCCGATCAAAAATCCACGGAAGAGTCTGTAGCCGCCGCCATCTCCATCTCTAGATCGGGGGGTCCGAAGCTCTTCCCAGCACCCTGCTGGAGGGGAGAGATCATCCTGGAGGCCTTCTTCATCACCATGCCAGCCTCTAGAGTGATGCGTGAGTAGTTCACCCTTGGACTATGGGTCCATACAATAGCTAGATGGTTGGTTCTCCTCCTTTGTGCTATCATGTTTAGATCTTGTGAGCTCCGTTCATGATCAAGATCATCTATTTGTAATCCTATATGTTGTGTTTGTGGGGATCCGATGGATATTGAGATACGATGTTAGATTGATTATTGATTCTATCATGTCTATGTTATTTGTGATCCTGCATGCTCTCTGTTGCTAGTAGCTATCTTGGCCAAGTAGATGCTTGTAACTCCAAGAGGGTGTATTTATGCTCGATAGTAGGTTTATGCCTCTAGTAATCTGGGGAAGTGACAGAAATCTCTAAGGTTGTAGATGTGATGTTTCTGCTAGTAGGGAGAAAACAACAATCCTTTGACCATGGGGTAATTGTATTGTTTACTTTACACACTTTTCTTAATGCAATTATCTATTGCTTGCAACTTAATACTGGAAGGGGTTCGGATGATAACCTGAAGGTGGATTATTAGTCATAGATGCAGTTGGATTACGGTCTATGTATTATGTTGTAATGCCCAATCAAATCTCTTAGGAGTCAAGATGTCTAGTGTATGCATTGTTATGCTTTCTCAATTTGTCAATTCCCCGCTATAATTTGTTCACCCAACATGTTGTTTATCTTAAGGAGAAACACCTCTAGTGAACTGTGGACCCCAGTCCATTCCTGTACCATTAATATACCATCTACTGTTTACCGTTTACCGTTTACTTTCTGCAAGCAATTACTATCTTCCATACTATACGTTTAATCCTTTGTTTTCAGCAAAACCAGTGAGATTGACAACCTCACTGTAAGTTGGGGCAAAGTTCTGTGGTTGTGTTGTGTAGGATTCCAAGTTGCTAGCAACACCTTGGAGTTGGTTCCTTACTCCTACTGGTTTGATAACCTTGGTTTCATCACTGAGGAAAACTTGCTGTTGTGCTCATCATACCTTCCTCTTGGGGTTCCCAACAAGATCTAGATATCTTGAGCCATCACGTATCTGATACTCCCTGAGAACGTCTTTTCCCTACTTCAGTTCCAATCTCTCTTACATACGCGATACTTACTTTCTATATTCAGTTGTTTTACTTTATTTTATTGTTGTTCTTATACCTAAAACCCCAAAAAAACCTTTTACACAATACTCGCATTTTATCTTGTTATTCAGAACTTTATTTAGCACTTCTATCGTAATATTTATTTCAAGAGTTATTAGACTTCAGACTCCTGCTTGGGATCGATATCTTTATTTTGAAACTAGCTACAAACGATATGTGCACTTGCAGTCATTAAGCTACTTTCTGGCGCCGTTTCCGGGGAGCTAAGCGCTGTAGGTCTCTTAGTTTTTTGCTTATTTATTTTTGTCTTGCTAAATTTTGTTTTGAGTTATAGGTTTCCACCAACATGACTGAGTTTGAGAATATAACTAGTGCTAACCCATTCAACTACTTTGGGAAGCCCTATGATATTTATAAAAGAGACAACTCCAATGAGAAGACAAGGGGGTTCGAAATAAATCCTCTATTACTTGGTATTCTACATAAGAAGCAATTTCCTGGAGATGAAGAAGATCCTGATCCATATGAGCATATTGCATGTTTTCAAGATATATGTGGC
This sequence comes from Avena sativa, assembly GCA_916181665.1. NCBI lineage: Eukaryota > Viridiplantae > Streptophyta > Magnoliopsida > Poales > Poaceae > Avena > Avena sativa. Next base: position 530,497,776 of record OV702292.1, on the reverse strand, counting down.
ACTTTTCTATTGACGGGATATACCGCTGATGAGGTAAGGGTTAAACTTTTTAGTCAAACTTTGACTAGTTCAGCTCTCTCATGGTATAGATCTCTATCCCCTAAAGCCACTACTACTTGGGATAATCTAGCCTATGAATTTCTAGAAAAATATTATCCATTATCAAAGTCTTTTGGAATCAGGCATCTTATAGTGACTTGGAGGAATCACTCTAATGAAGGACTAGTAAGAGCTTATATCAGATTTAAAGATTTACTACGTCTATGTCCTCATCATGATTTACCTGAATGGTATTTATTGCATGTCTTTTATGGCGGTTTAATTGAACCTAATAAAATTAAACTAGACTCTTTCACGGAAGGAGCCTTTATGAATCTTCCTATACCTAAAGCTTGGGCTTTACTTAATAGAATTCATGATCATAAAGTTTCATGGAATTTTGGTCTAGGAAGTGAAGGAGGCGTAGAAATAGAATTGTATTCATGACTATAATAAAAAGGCCATGTTAAAGAATTATCTAAAGAACTTTGGTTGGATTCAAATCTTGTGTTGCAAGTTGTTAAAGCTTTTACAGAACATATAAATGCTCCAAAAGAGGGTCCAGTCAAGTATGATCCACCACCCGAACCTAAGAAGAAAAGAGAAGATAAAACAACATTGGCCTCCCTAGAACCAATACATGAGATTCCTTTCCCTATCAATGCACAAAAGCATATTCTTGAATATGAACAGGCCAAAGCAGTATAGGAGAAGAAGGAATAAGAAAGTATGCCAAAAGTCGTGGAACATCTAGATGAAACCAAAGATGAAGAGGTAACCAAGGAAGCAATTATGGCTATGTAGGCACATTGTAACATAGTTGAACTTGATGAAAAGACTTCCGTATTGGTTGAAGGTAAAATGAAGGTAAAAGATGTGGGTAAGCCTATTCTTCCCTACATATTTAAAGAAACCTTGCATTATGGTTTATGTGATCTTGGCACCGAAGTTAATGTTATATATTATGATTTCTACTTAGAAATAAAAGAACAAATAAAACCAGCTACCATTGAAAATACTGATATGACAATTATGTTAGCCAATAAAAATCTTAGAATTCAAATGGGAGTAGTTGAATATGCAACTGTCACAATTGGCAACAAAAACTTTCTTATCGATTTTGTAGTTGTTGATATGCCAGCTGACACTCTTTGCCCAACTATATTTGGAAGGAATTTTTTGGGTGATATAGGTGCCTATGTTAATTTCAAGAAGGATATTGTGTCTCTTAAGCTTGGGGGAGCGGAAAATGAATTCCACTTTTGCAAATTTAAAGACAGGTCTCCACAAATACAACAAGAAGATGAAGAGAGAACTATTGAGGAAATGGCGGCTCTTTTCTTTAGTAATAAAGAAGAAGAAATAAATGAAGATCCAAATTATGAAGACATAGTTATGGAGGACAAGTCCCTAGGAGAATTAGAAGATGAATTTGATTCACTTCCTATTATGGGACCTCCAACTGATGAGGCTTTTGAAGAGACAAAAAAGAGAGGGGACGAGGAACTACCACCCTAGAGTTGAAGACTCTACTAGATAATCTTAAATACAGGTTTTTGGATGATACAAATAAATTTCCTATTATTATTAGTGCTAAACTTTCAGGAGAGGAATAAGAAGAACTCATGGAGATACTTAAGGAGCATCGCAAGGCCTTTGGGTACTCAATGGATGACTTGAAGGGCATCAGTCCCATGATAGCCATCCATCGAATATTCATGGAAGAAGGTGCTAAACCAGTTGTAGAATTTAATAGAATATTGAAGCATGAAATGAAGGAAGTGGTAATAACAGAAATTGTACGCCTACTGGACGCAGGTATAATCTATCATGTTAAAGAAAGTGAATGGGTAAGTCATGTTCATTGTATCCCTAAGAAGGGTGGTTTTACTGTTTTTCCTAATGAAAATAATGAATTGATACCTACTAGAACTATTGTTGGGCATATGATGTGCATAGACTTCATGAAATTAAATAAAGAAACTAGGAAAGATCACTATACTTTACCGTTCATAGATCAAACTTTAGAAAGGTTAGGAAACCATACTCATTTTTGCTACTTGGACGGATACTCTGGTTTTTCTCAAATAGCTGTTCATCTGGATAACCAACTTAAAACAACTTTCATTAGTCCTTGAGGTTTACATGCTTACCGACGTATGCCTTTTGGTTTATGAAATGCTCCAGCTACTTTTCAAAGATGCATGACTGCTATTTTTGCAGATTTTATAGAACTTATAATGGAAGTATTTATGGATGACTTTTCTGTCTATGGAACTTCATTTACTAGTTGCTTGGATAATCTCAAAAGAGTCTTGCAGCATTGTGAAGAAACTAATCTTGTTCTAAACTGGGAGAAGTGCCATTTTATGGTCAAAGAAGGTATAGTACTTGGACACAAGGTATCAGGTAAGGGAATTGAAGTGGACAAAGCCAAGGTTGAGGCAATAGATAGAATGCCATAATCTAGGGATATTAAAGGTATACGAAGTTTCCTTGGTCATGTGGGTTTTTATAGAAGGTTCATTAGAAATTTCTCTAGAATATCTAAACCTTTGACTAACCTCCTGCAAAAGGGAGTAAGATTTAATTTTGATGATAAATGTCTTGAAGCCTTTGACAAACTAAAAAATGCTTTATCCCGTGCTCCTATTATTAAACCACCTATCTGGGATACAACCTTTGATTTAATATGTGAAGCTAGTGATGATGTTGTAGGAGTAACTCTAGGACAACACATTGGTTGCAAATTTAATATTATACATCATGCTAGTAGAACTCTTAATGGTGCTCAAAAGAATTACCCTAAGGAAGGAAGAGAACTTTTTTCTGCATTTTTCTCTTGTGATAAATTGTGTTCCTACATAGTTGATGCAAAGGTAAGAGTTCACACAGATCGTGATGGCTTAAAAGAACTCCTTTAGAGGAAAAACCATAAGCCAAGACTGATCCATTGGATTCTTTCACTTCAAGAATTTGAGTTGCAGATCATGTAGAGACAAGAAATAAAGATGTTAGATGCAACGTCCATGTTTGCCTAGCAAGACACCAATCTTGTTGAGAGGAACTTTAGTCCTGGTGATTTTTGTTTACAAGAATTATTCAATGAACTAAGGTCAATTCCTCCAAGAGAAAAAGAGTCTTTGTTGCTGGAGGAACTTTTCATCCCCGAATAATAAAACGGTAAGTGCAAGGTAAGTGTTCTTACCCAAATAAGTGATTTGTTTTCACAGTTTTTACTTTTGAAATTTTTTCCTTTCAATTCCCTGTGTTTTTCTGACGATTTAGAGGGTTTTTACCAACTATACGTCATTAAACTCTCTGTATCATCTTCGTGAAATTGTTTTCGATATCTGAGCCTATACGGTCGCAACTATACTACCGGAGCCAAAATTCTGGCCGTATAGTTGGTCGTTAAACTCTCAGATACTTTTGATTTTTGGTGTCTGTATCTATACGGTCGCAACTATATGATCGGAGCAAAAATTCCAGCCTTATAGTTGGTCGTTAAACTCTACAATCTTTATGGACTTATGTGTGCATTGAGCTTTACTTGTAGGATTTGTCCATAGGTAATGCTTGAACCATATGTTGGCTTCAAGGTTGGGAGAAGAAGAAAGTAAAGAAGATCAAGTGATGACCAAGGTGTTCAAGGAGAGATCCAAAGGTTGGTCATGTGAGAGTTGAGCCTATGGCAAGTGTGTCTTGAAGAATGAAGTTGGAGTGATATCGCATATGTACCTTCAAGACACCAACATAATGAAGAAAGAGGAAATGACGTGCAAGTTCAAGATGAGCCATCTCGAAGAGGTCATTTTCTTGAAGCTTTCCATCCTATGGTGATCATGGATATGGGAATATGATATGCCCAAAGGAGAAGCTTTACCATAGTGGAATATGGGGAGCAATTTGCAAGTCTTCACCAAGCTAGCGCAATCAAGAAAGGTGTTCCATCTTGAGGGGTAGAAGATCGTCATCATCAAGCTCAACTGGAATATGCTCAAGGCAAAGGTATGTTCTTGATAGGGTTTCCTTCTTATCGGTCCCGTGGTGTTAGTTGGAGAGACCGACTTATAGGATAGATAACCGTACTATCAAGGAGGGCTCTCGAGTGAGTAACTTGATCATATCCTTCGGTGAGAGCTCAATCCTTTGCATACTTGGCATCATATTTCTTGGTTGTTATTTGGATCTTATCCATGTGAGGTTCTAGAGCTTGTGGTAATATTCATAACAAGCTCTAGTTCATCGAAAACGGATTTCATATGCATTCTCTATTGTGTTTTCGATATTGGAGATTTTACCGGTTTGTCTTTTAGAGATAGGTAAAACCTTCTATTATTTGGTTCTTACTCATGTGAGGTTTTAGAGATTGTTTTAATCTTCATAACAAGCTCTTGTTCATCGAAAACGGATTTCATATGCATTCTCTATTGCGTTTTTGATGTTGGAGGTTTTACCGGTTCGTCTTTTTGAGAGAGGTCAAACCTTTCATCATTTGGTTCTATTCTCCCTTGCTGGATTATGATGTTTTCTGTATGATCTTTTAGAGCTTATTGTCCTCTTTAAAACGAGCCAAAGATCATCAAAATTGGAGTCCGGATGCAAAAGTTATGGTTGTTTTCGCATTGGTCTTTCTGCTAGTTTTTGTAAGACCAGAGATTCCAGACAAAACCTCCGGTCTATCTCCGGACTGCATACAAACTGTCCTCTAGTTTGTCCCCGTTTGGCCTGGGTACACCGGAGACTCCAGTCCCAGTCCAAAGACTCCGGACCGGGCGATTCCCTGGGCCTAACGGTTGGATTTCTAGGGACCTATTTAAGGGTCCTTCTTCCCCAATGTTTCCCTAACATTCCTTGCAAGTTTTCCCCTCCATTGCTGACCTTCTTGAGCTTGCTATCCCTCAATACGTCCTATAATTCTTGCATATTCTTGATGGATTTGAAAGAGGAGATCTAGATCTACAATCCCACCAATCAATCTCTCCTCTAAGTGAGGGGAACATCTTGGGATCTAGATATTGGAGTCTTGTGTAGATTTCCTCCATTGTTCTTCCTCTCTTATTCCCCCATAAGCTTTTGTAGCTTTGGTGGAATTTGGGAGAGAAGGATTTGAGCACTTCTTGTGTTCTTGTCATTGCATTTGGTGCATCGGTTTGAGTTCTCGGTGAGGATTCGATTGGGTGAAAGGTGAGAAGCTTTTTTACTCTTGAGTTCTTGGAACCCTAGACGGTTTGTAGGTTTGTGGATTACTTGGGGCCTCCAATTAAGTTGTGGAGCTTTCCCCCAAGCTTGTTAGTTGGTAGCCTCCAATTGAGTTGTGGAGAAGTGCCCAAATCTTGTGAGAGGTTCCGGATTGCCACCAACAAGTGCATCGATAGTGGAAGTGTGGATCGATCCCATTGGGGTGAGATTCATCGGAGAACAAGGGAGGCCTTTTGTGGCGCTGGTGGTTTGAAACCACCTCCTCTCCAAACTAGACGTACTCCATTATTGGGAGGAACTCGGTAAAACATCGCCGTCTCCGCGTGCCTCGGTTATCTCTATACCCGAGCTCTTACTTATACACCTTACTTTGTGATAGCCTTCGTGTTTGAAGTCTATATCTTGCTATGACATAGTTGCTTGTCTTGCTTAGCATAAGCTTTTGGTGCACATAGGTGAACCCTAGTTGTTCTAGGTCTTGTGCTTAACAAAGTAAACTCTAGTTGTATTCCTCCTTTGTTAAGCCCATCTCGTAGAAGTTTTAAACCGCTCATTCTCCTCCCCTCTAGGCGACATCCTTATCCTTTCACCATTAGTTTTAATGGAACACATAAAGATAATTTGGTCAATATGTTGTAAGTCTACGGTTTGATTTACAAAGAATAACTGTCTATATAGTTAAGTTGAAAAACAAATCTTGAATAAAGAAAAAAAAAAGTGCTATCAAAATAGAGTGAGAACAAGTCGAGGTAGAATCTCCAAGTCATAAGAATGCTTCATATACAATTGGAATTTGATAATTGAGATCGTTGAAATTTGAATTCCTACATGAAGTGGAATGTATGGCTAGCTCCTTTGCACATCACTTAAACAAAAGTGTGATCATATATACAAAAGAAAAAAAGAATAAAAAGAGCGAGTGTGCAAAGAGCAAATAGGCATATACCACTGTATTTTAGTGTGACAAAAAGACACTTTTGAGATTCTGAATCCCAAGTGAATATGTTGATCCTAAAACACTTGGTACTACCTGCTAACTCATTTGGTTGATCCAGATACTTTTACATTATGTTGAGATTCATCTTTTTTAAACTGTTGATCACTAAGGTGTGGAAGCCTGCTAATACTATTCAGATGGTTCGAGTAAGGTACTATTCATGAACTCATTCCTATGTATTGTATATGATAAACACATGCTGCAACTGCCTCATTTATTTTAATCGACTTAGCTTCATGAATATGAGGATCACATCCATTAAGCTAAAACTTGCTCGGGACAAGCAAGAGTCTAAGCTTGGAGAAATTGATGAGTGCATATTTGCATCATGTTTTAAATTATTATTTTGCATTGTAGATGTAGGATCTTGGTATTTTACAGCGCTCGCGCGCACATTTTATGTCTGTTTTCACCAGGATCAGGATAGATGATGGATCCAATGGATACAATTCTTGGAGCAGTTGTACTGAGGAGAAAAGGAGTAAAAAACAATGTAAAACGCTTATTTAGGAAATATTAATAATACCAGAAGAAAACCAGAAGTGAACAAAGGAGACACAGGGTTCAACGACCAACTATACGACCGGAATAAAATTTCTGGCCGTATAGTTCTGGCTGTATAGTCGGCCCCGCCTCCGCCTCCTCAAATAATTTCACCCCGTGCAACTGGATCAGAGAGACGACATACAAAACACCCAGAAATCGCAGAAACCTAACCTTTGAAAGGCATTTGGAGGGGGAACTCATCCATCGGGGATCCATCTTCGTCCTACGCAGATCCGGGAGGCTAAGGCATTGATCTTCATCATTCATCGCCGCATCATCACCATCTCCATCCATCATGTAACATCCCAATTTCAGCAACTCTAATTAATTATCCAGAAGGCAAAAATCAGGGGGAACAAAAACTTTTTCTTAATTAGTGATGATGTGTTTGCCTGCTATTTGACTGTGTTTATGCTTATGATTGTGTATTAGAAGGTATTCTCCTTACCTCAACATCTGTTGCCAAAAATCTATTTAACAAAACTATCCTGGCTCATTTTATACATTCTCAAATGTTTTTCCATTTCAAAACATGAGCCAAGATGCTTATGTAACCAAAACTATTTTAGTAGCTTCTATTGACAAAACTATGGAGAAATATATAATATCATCTCCTTATGTTTTCAAGACAGAACCTTCAACCACTCTTACCTCTAGGATCTCCAAAACCTTTTTTGTAAGCTTTTGAATTCTACTCTTGGTAGAGATACCAAGGACCTTACCTTGTTCAAACTCCAACCTATTCAAAATACCCATCCTTACCTCAAGCTAAGCCTGATGGTAACCCTAGTAGTAGTTGATGTGTTTGTAAGAGTAGTTGCCTTGATCTGCTGTTTGACTTGATTGCTTAGAAGAAGCATGAGCTACTCTAAGAGATCATCCCCTAGGATCAAGATGTTTTAAAATCCCCAAACCCTAAGCAAGAGTACAATCTGGATCTAATCTCTAGCCACCAGGTGATCATCTAAAACCCCTACCCAGATCAATTCTGAAGTGATCCATTCTAGAAGCTTCCAAGTCAATGAAGACCAGAATCAAGCAAGGATCCTTTATACTCAATCTACACTTCAATATCATCCACTTGATGATGCTTTGGTACCTTGCAACCCCTCAAAAACATCCCCTCTCATGCTCTAGTCAAAAACCCTAAATCTGCCAAATTTGGCCAAGTCTGGAAAACTATTTCCAACATCACCTTTTTGGATGTCTCCCTTCCTCAACCCTTGTGCACTTTTGGTAATGAACTTGAACCATATTATTAAACATCCTAAGTACTACCAAGGGCAACTCTTGCCCTTGGTTAAATCATCCTTCAACCCCCTTGTTCTTGATGGTTTTGCATACAAGAAAATAACTTTGCCTGCAAATCTAGTCATCATGCCTACTTTGATAGAAGCTCACACCACCATCCACCCTTCTATGGACCAACTCTTTGCATGGTTGTGTTCTACTCATATAGGTCTATAAAGATCTACTTCACTTGTTCCAAGAGGATCTCTGTGCTTCTTAAAACCACATGGTTTATAAGGCATCATGACTCATCTGGCATGGCAGCCTTATTTTCATCAAAGTTTGCCAACACTTCCAGACCACCTCAAAGGAAACCAATCCAAACTCCTTCTGCCATGATAATCTATATGACTTGGTCTAACTTACCATCTATCCCATGCCACAAGGGGAGATCTGAAATCCAAGATACAACCAAGTTTTGGTGGTATGAAAATAACATCACCCTAGATCCTCAATCCCTTGTATTCCACCTAATTCAAATTGGATTTCCAATTCCAAAGGTTGAAAATGCTTGCTACACATTTTCTACATCATCTACCTTGAGCACCAAGATTTATCAAATATTATCCATAATTATTGTGGCTCCAAATCTAATTAATCTCTTTAATAGACCAAATCTCCAAAACTTCTTCCATAAAGGAAAGTTTGGTTTTTGCCAAAACACTTCCCCAACTTTTGGCTCAATTGAGGTCCATACATCATACCCTACCTTCCCACTTCAAAAATAAATATTTTTGAGAAGCTTTATTAATTCTTTTTGCCTATTTTCTTAAATGGCAGAAATGGAATAATAAATGTTTTAAATACTTTTATGCCTCAATAAATCTTGGGAAAATTCCGCTAAGTGTGTATTCACATTTGGGACCATCTCACATCAAAAAATCCACCTGTCCAATGTAAAATTTTCAACTCATCTTTTAGAAACTACTTCTGCACTTTTTGGATAAAGGATTTTAAGTGAAATAAAAATCTTCAGAAAAATCCCAAATAATTCCTAGATATCTACCTTGACCTCATCTATCTACCAGTACCATCTTCCAACCTCGTCCTATGCAAAATTTTGAACTTCCTTCACAATCACCTATTTACTCAATTTAGCAAATCTAGCTAGTATTGAGTTAAATCAAGACCAAACCACCACCAATCTTGCAAAGCAATGCACCACAGCACCCACCCCTCCTCTGGTCGACCATCACTATAGCTAAGCTACTGTAGCACCACCTTTCCCTTGTCTTTTTTCCTTGGAAAGAGAGAAAAAGAGATATGGCATCATCCAAATCTTGGATATCTTGTGCAACAGCAAACACCACCCCTTCCTCCACCCAGTGCTCGAATCAGAGGCCCCATCACCCCTCACTCCACCTCCCTTATTTCCCAACCACTGGCCAACACCTCCCTCCCATGTCCAAAATGGGCATTTCACATCCCCATCTCCCTCCTCGAGATAAATAGGCCACAGGCCAGTACAACCCCCTCTCGGCCTCTGATTTGCTCCCTCCCACTCCCACTCTCCTTCTCGAGCACCACTCCCTCTCCCTGCCCTGTTCTTCTCGAAAGAAGGAGAAAGAGGAGCTCTCGGCCTCCTCAAGAAATCGAGCTAGGAGCTCTCTTCTCAGCCTCTCTCCTCCTGCATGTCTCTCTCTAGGCACCTCCTCACTCTCCTGCATACAACCTGGCCATTATTTTCGACATGGAGCAGGTCTTGGATGCTCCTCGGCCGAGCTCCGACGAGCCCCTCGCGGCCACCATCGTCCGAGTCCCCTACCGGGAGCAAGCACCCCACTGCCGCCCCTTGTCGGGCTCGTCACGGACTACCGCGTCGCCCTGGAGCCTCCCCAGCGCCCCTCCGCGCCCCAGGTGAGCTCCTCACGCCTCGCCAGCCCTAGCTAGGGTTAGCTCGTGCTGCCGCCTGTTCCCACGAAGGCGACGAAGCTGCGCCGTCGGGTCCCCTTTCGCGCAGATGACCCATATCCCTCCATACCTCTTCTCCCTCCCCGGGCCACTGACGGGTGGGCCCCACGGACAGGCGTTTGAATGCCCTCCCATGCACAGTCTCGCCCGGGATGGGCCGAATTTGCCCTGCGCGGCCCAGTTTGACAGGATTCCCGGCCCAGCATTGCCTTTTCTTTTCTTTTTAATAGTTCATTAAAATCCAGAAGTCTGACCTTCAGTTTAAATCATTTCAAAAATTCTAAACAACTCCAAATGCCCAAATTTAAATTCTACTAGATCCCTACAGGTTTTCCTCAACCTTGAGTACCCCTGGTTAGCCCAGTTGATATATAGATTAAATATATTAAATCTATTTCCAGAAAGTAGTTAAAACACTTATTAAATACTACTGGTAGTTTTACAACACCAATTGGAGTGGATCCTTTTTGCACTGCAAGATATTAGTCATACCTTGCATATCACACCAGCCACATATTAAATTGCTTCCTAGTTTGCCTCTGGTAAAAATAACAAAAACAGACCATTCCTACAACTAGGAAATTTTCTGGGTCAAACCAACAGAGGTATTGTCCCAATTCCAACTCCCTGTGAGGTGGTACACTAAGGTATACGAAAATCCAGGAGATCAAAGTTTATGGAGACTCTGTGTAAATTTGGTGAATTAATCATCTCTGCCTAGGGTAGTCTAAGATGAAAAATCACTAAGGGAGTTTGACAACTCCAAAAATAGTGAATCCAATTCCTGAATAAGGGTATTCAAAATACCTACCAGGTGGCATTGGTTTCCTATCAAAACCTTCTGTAGATTAAACCTGGTGAAAAAGACAAGTTGTCTACAAAACTGCCTTTGGGAATTTCCTGAGGGCATTCTGGTAATGATTTTGGAGTGCTTCCAACTCTCTGTAGTTCAGTACATAAAACTCTACAAAATTCTCCAAGGAAATAATTTTTGGATCTCCAGAACGTTTCTGGTGATTTATTCCCTAAAACTAGAAGTTATTTCACTAGGAAAATCTTAACTATTTAAAGAAAAGTGATAAAATAGTGAAACCACTTTTGTTGGTTTCACTTTATCAACATCTACCTGTAGGTATCATTTTTATACAATGGTATCATACAGAATATGTCCTTGGTCCAAAACCCCCTCTTAGGTAGTTCCTCGACAATAAACCCTAAGGGGTGTTCATCCCCTTCTCCAAGGCCATCTCAACCTCCTAAATCCAATCCTCTCTAAAACTACTGAATCGTAATTGGAGATTATTCAATTGCTTGTTTGTTGAGTGGTATTGGTGATTGTATGCCTTGTATTGATTGTGCCCTTTTGTTTGTTTGCATGTGTTCCCTATCAACGATAGTTGCGATTATATCGGAGAGCAGAAGAAGATGGTTTTTATTGGTATTGGTATTCTTGGTTATCTAAAGAAGAAGTCCAGGGACATATTGCCATATTGCTGATCATCAGGCAAGCCACCTTCTTGCTCATAAGCCTCGTCCTACTACTTTACTTATGCATGTTTTATCTACTGTTTATGAAAATTGCATTGTTTTACTATATGTTGATGTATATATGGTAGTGGTTTGGCTCCTCCGAACTATTACACTTTTGTACTATTAAGTACAACCCCTTGGTGATACCTACTTGTCCCTAGTATGGTAGATGGTGTAATACACCATACCCCTTTTTGGAGACCCTGTTTCAGCCAAAGAAAAGCTAGAGGATGGGAAGACCCCGGAAAAAGTTTTACCAAATGTTTTAGGATAAAACCTTGGTGAGGTGGGACCTCCCAAGAGATGTTGAGAAAGAAAAAAAGGTTTTGTTTTACGAAATGCTGGAGGAAAACCGGAGGAAAAAGGTTTACAAAAACGCACCCGGTTCTTTGCAGTTTAGCTATAACAACTTAACCCTGTGCAACCACATTACTCTGGAATGGGACAGGGCTAGATTTGATGTTTGTCTATTCTGGTATAAGCTACCTCGCAACTACTACAGGGGATGAAACTCCCTGGAGGGTGGGCCTTCTCTGGACAAACGGTCCATGTGGGACATCGATCGGGAGAAGGAACGAAGGGTTTACGGACCTCCACGTGTTACTATGAGCCCCTCATTGAAAGCGCACACTCGAAGAGTGGAAAAAGCGCTCCGGTTGGTCCTCGGTACCCGACGTCCCGGTGTTGAGGGGAACAACCCTCATAGGGTAGGCACTTATATTGGAGTGGGCATCCGGAGAGTCTTGATCGGTTACTCGACCCACGATCGGTGTAGATCAGGGTAGTGTACCCGGATGGTGTGGGTAAAGTGTACAACCTCTGCAGAGTGTAAATCTATTCGAATAGCCATGTCCGCGGTCATGGACGGGTTGGAAAAACTTCTGTAGAGCGGTGCAGGTTTTGTTTTCAAAAAGGATTTTGGAAAAGAAATGGCTTTGGAAATGTGTTGACCATGGGATGGTCGTAAAGGAGAAAGGTTTTGACCATGGGATGGTCGGAAGGAAGAGAAAGGAGTTTGGTCGTGGGACGACCTAAAGACGGGAACAAATGGGTGACCCAGTCCTGATGTTTTCCAAAACTTTCAAAAAGGTTTCCAAAATGTTTATAAAGGTTTTCAACAAAGATATGTAGATGCTATATCTACAAGAGAAACTGTTTGGGAAAAGAACCTCTCTTGAAGCCCTCCTACTACCATAGCCATATTGCATATCCTCTTGTTATTATTATTTTCTTAAGGTGATTTGCGAGTACATTCAAAGTACTCACTGGCATTGTCCCTGACTAACTGATCATGGGATCGTGCTTGTATGCATAACAGGGATTCTCGGAGGATTAATCCGGGGGCCCCACAGACACTACAAGAAATGTGTCAACTAGTGACCTTTTCATAATGACCATGGATTTTTTAGTCATAGATCTATGAACATTTCAAACCAAATGGATTTTTAGGCACATTATCACAAACTATGCCGTGATTCTGGTCATACCATTGGTCATTTGGCCCGAAAACCATGAAACCTCGAACATGATAGGTCATTTCTGTGAAGGTTTTTTCGATACACTTGCAGTATACCAAGTTTGATATTTTTCCTTGCAAATATGTCACATAACAAGACACGACGCGAAGGATTTACCTTGTTTGGACCGTTTTTGAATTTATTATGCCCGTTTCAAACTATGGTCAAAACGGAGGGCATGAAGGTTCCTAGCTAGGGGACGAGCCTCGCTAAACTTTCATTAGATCTCTGATAAAACATCATATTGTAAAGCTAAAAATTATTTTTGCAAAAAATCATGAGCATTAGATCATGTACCTGTAGTTCAAATCAGACCCACTTCTTGCAGATTCGACACAGATTTGTCTTTTTTGCCAGGGATGGACGAAAAGGTTTGAGATATCCTACTTGTGGAATTTTCTATGTAAGGTGGTATGATATTTTTGAAAAATATGGTGGTAGCATTTTGAATTAACCATTTGGTGGTTGCTTCACAAAACGCCCCGTTTTTTGCACTTGAAAAATGGAAAATGCATTTTTTGTGCGACGAAAAGAAAAACTTCCTCCTGGAACATTGTTTGCCATCCCAAGATGCATATGTGTGTATAATATGGGCACATTATCACAAACTATGCCGCGATTCTGGCCATAACATTGGTCGTTTGACCCAAAAGCCATGAAACCTCGAACATGATAAGTCATTTCTGTGAATTTTTTCGAGATGTTTGCAATATACCGAATTTGGTATTTTTCCTTGGAAATATGTCACATAATATGACACCATGCGAAGGTTTTAGATTGTTTGGACCGTTTTTGAATTTTTCATGCCCTTTTCAAACTATGGTCAAAACAGCGGGCATGAAGGTTCATAGATAGGGGATGATCCTCGCTAAAATTGCATCGGATCTCTGAAGAAACATCATATTGTGAGTCTAAAAATGATTTTTGCAAAAAATCATGAGCATTAGATTATGTACCTGTAGTTCAAACTGGACCCACTTCCTACCGATTCGGCATGAATTTGTCTTTTTCGCCATGGGTAGACGGAAAGGTTTTAGATACCCCAGTTAGGACATTGTTCATGTACGGTGGGTCTATTATTTTTGAAAAATAGGGTGGTACCATTTTGAAACTATTATTTGGTGGTTGCTTCACAAAACGCCCCGTTTTTTGCACTCGGAAAATGGAAAATGCATTTTTTGTGTGACGAAAAGGAAAACTTCCTCCTGCAACATTGTTGGCCATCCCAATATACACATTTGAGTACAATATGGGCACATTATCACAAACTATGCCGTGATTCTAGCCATAACATTGGTCGTTTGACCCCAAAGCCATAAAACCTAGAACATGATAGGACATTTCTATGAAGGTTTTTTGATACACTTGCAGTATACCGAGTTTGGTATTTTTCCTTGCAAATATGTCACATAATATGACACCATGTGAAGGTTTTACATTGTTTGGACCGTTTTTGAATTTTTCATGCCCTTTTCAAACTATGGTCAAAACGGCGGGCATGAAGGTTCATAGATAGGGGATGATCCTCGCTAAAATTGCATCGGATCTCTAAAGAAACATCATATTGTGAGTCTAAAAATGATTTTTGCAAAAAATCATGAGCATTAGATCATGTACCTGTAGTTCAAACTGGACCCACTTCCTACCCATTCGGTAGGAATTTGTCTTTTTTGCCATGGGTAGACGGAAAGGTTTTAGATACCCCAGTTGGGACATTGTTCATGTAAGGTGGGTCTATTATTTTGGAAAAATAGGGTGGTACCATTTTGAAACTATTATTTGGTGGTTGCTTCACAAAACGCCCCATTTTTGGCACTTGGAAAATGGAAAATGCATTTTTTGTGCGAGGAAAAGGAAAACTTCCTCCTGCAACATTGTTTGCCATCCCAAGATGCACATGTGTGTACAATATGGGCACATTATCACAAACTATGCCGTGATTCTGGCCATAACATTGGTCGTTTGACCCAAAAGCCATGAAACCTCGAACATGATAGGTCATTTCTGTGAAGGTTTTTTCGAGATGTTCGCAATATAACAAGTTTGGTATTTTTCCTTGCAAATATGTCACATAATATGACACCACGCAAAGGATTTACCTTGTTTGACCGTCTTTGAATTTTTCATGCCCGTTATGGTCAAAACGGCGGGCATGAAGGTTCATAGTTAGGGGATGAGCCTCTCTAAAGTTGCATTGGATCTCTGAAGAAACATCATATTGTGAGTCTAAAAATGATTTTTTCAAAAAATCATGAGCATTAGATCATGTACTCGTAGTTCAAACTGGACCCACTTCCTGCCGATTCGGCAGACATTTGTCTTTTTCACCATGGGTGGACCGAAAGTTTTAAAATCCCCGGTTGGGACATTGTTCATGTAAGGTGGTTTAGTATTTTTGAAAAATGGGGTGGTAGCATTTTTGAATTAAACATTTGGTGTTGCTTCACAAAACGCCCCCTTTTTAGCACTCAAAAAATAGAAAATGATTTTCTTGTCTACAACCAATGAGATTGCAGGAATGCTCCTCCCACAGATCGTCCATCTTGGCCTGATCAGGACTGTTAAAAATCTATCTAATGCTTTGTATTCAATAGAAGAAACACACCTGAGCCACTCACTCGCGCTGCCCACTATCTCCTTCGATCCATATCCACTCCCCCACCCCAGTGTCCCCATCGAACCCTAATCCCATCGCCGCCCCCTCCTACTTGTGCGGCGCCGCGGCTCACTTCAGCCCCTCCGTCTCCCCACCTCCGGCCACCACTCTCTACCTCGCGTGCGCGACACCCCTCTATCCCCCTCTGTCTCATTTCTCTGTAGCTAGGTCACCATCTCGAGCCGCACCTGCCTCATCGAGCCGCCCAGATCTATGTATGCCTCCAACCCCCTCACTGCTCCGACCTCACCACGATGGATCCCTCCTCCTCCTCCTTGTTCGAGGTGGCGAGGTAGATGTGGGATCCGGAGAATAACATCCCGGCGAACACCGTCGACCCGGACATGCTGGACGAGACCTACCACTACGAGGACAAGGCCCACCTCTTTTATCCCTTTCCTCGTGACATGTGGCGGCCCTTCCATCCCTTCGTCTCCCCTCACCCCAAGATGGATGGCATCGTTGGCGGCGACTGTGAGATCCTCGGTGGATTAATCCACGGGGCCGCTAGATTGGTCATCAGGGTCGCCGGATGTAGCAGGATGGCCGGATCTATGTCACTTCTCCCCAACTCTCTATCTCGGTTTCTCTCTAAGTCCATTTGTATTCTCTCTGCAGGCACTCTCACCGATGTTAGCACAACAGCCTCATACCTGCATGAGCTCGCTAGATCTCAGGTTCCCTCCTTTTCTGATTCAATTTGACTCTGGTTTTGGTGTTATTTTATTCCTGCAGCGATGGTTTCAATTAATTCTTTAGTTACCTTAGCTCTAGGTCATCAGATTGTTTACCCTGTTGCTATGTTATTATTGCTTGTGGCAAGGTCTGACTGTTACAGGGTTTAATTTGGTAACAACATGTTTAACTCAGTGATATGCTAATAGGACCATATGAAATTTAATTTAGTTGCAGATATATGCACAAGGTTATAATGTTGATAACTCTGGTTTTATAATGTGGCTAGAAATTATAATGTTGATAGCTCTGGTTTTATTGTAGACTATGTTCCTGATTGTATTATGGATGATATGTCTATTGATAGGAAGTAATCAAATATTGTTTATGTATGCTAGATCCAAATTTTGTGTGTGTGCTCAACTTGTTTTGGGTTCAACCTGAAAGTGTGTTCTGCTTCAAGTAAGTAGTGTAATGGTGTGCTACTAAAGTGTGAAACCTTTTGTTACTGTGTTTGGATATATTTGGGTCTGAGTTGCTACTATGGTATCTGTTGAAATATATCTGTGAAATAATAGTGGAGAAGGGGTGTAGCCCATGATGCTACCATTTGTTACTGCTACTCATGCTGGCTCAGTCCATTCCTTTGTTGCAACTCTGTATAAGTTACTCTCTACTTCCATAAGTTGTGCATGTAGGTAAATAACATATACTATTGGAATATTAATATTTTGTTCTGGATGTTCATCTTCTGTATGTTTTCTACATCGCGGAGAATAGTAGTTTGCATGTTCCTGTAATTACTATCATGAATGGGAATACAAGGAATCTGGTTACTGTTATTACTATCTTGAATATTGAATTTTATGTGGCTCTTGATGTATCCATCAATGTCATAGAGGCGTGGAGAAGGAGCTGGTCGGAGTCACGGAGGAGAGCGAGTTCCTGGAGGTGTTCCTGGAAGTTCTGGAGGTACTGTTGGCCGGAGGAGGATCTGGCAGTTGAAGCAGCAAGTTCGTGGAGGTGTTCCTGGAGGTGCTGCTCTTCGAGCAACCTCGAGGTACGGCCAGCAGCGTGGCAATCTATAGTGTAGGGTGAGACAATCTGTAGGTAGAGGACAAGGGCGAGCTGAACCTGGCGATCTGGAGTTGTTTATTTCATTGTTGTAATTGCAAGTGTTTATTTGTGAAATGATAGTGCTTAACGAGTGGGGCACTGTAATTGGAAGTGTTATCTATTGTAAATAACTTTTGTTTACTACCATATCATGGAAAGCTTTTGTTTACTATCAAATCGCAGAAAGCTAAAACCTGGCATTATTATCTCTTTGAACACTATCTATGTGGAATTGAAATTTGACGAGTGGGGCTTGTATAGAACTGACATGTGGGACCAGCAGTAGGAAACTAACACTGTCATGGACCTACAATAAATTTAAATGGGAATAATGAAAATATTGTGCTAAACAAAATGCCACGGACCAAAAATATATGGGCTAAAGTTTTGGGCTTGACCCATGAAATAACTTGGCAGTAAAAGCTAGGCTTATAGAAACCAAAAGGCTATAGTTGTTAGGCTTGGCCCATGTAAAGCACTAAACTGGATTGGGCTGAATTTGCAGCCACGTCACACTCCACGTCGGATTGGCTTACGTGGACATGCCAGAATGCCATGACCAAAATTTTGGTCATGGATACTATGACCATCTATTTTGGTCATAGTAGTCCATGACCAATTCAAAAAAAGGTCGTTAGCTATCTATAGTGACCCTCACTATGTGACCTACTATTTTTGGTCATCGAAAGGTCAGAGAACTATGACCTTTCTATGACCAATATTTGTGGTCACTGGTTAGCACATTCCTTGTAGTGAGACTTGGTATCAGAGCCATCCTGACTGTAGGAGAACCTTAGTTAGCATGGTCGCTAGCCAGGAACCTTATTTTGAAAACCCGGCTTTCGAAAACTAGTTTCTCAATGAGTTTCAAAAAGTTCTACTTCTTCTCTTACTCTAAGTAAATGCTTTCGAAAATGGTTTCCTCTAACTCTCGTCCAAAACTCAAATCTACCAATTTTAAATAACCAGGATCTAGAACCCGAGGAAGACAAGGAGAACGAGATGAAGACAAGCAACTACCAGCAAACACAAGGAGACTACAATATCGCTCTACCAGCGGAATCCCCATAATTATAAGACATCAAGTGTTGCACTAGCAAAAAGCGTCCAAGATACGATGAAGGCTTCATCTGCAAGATAGTGACTCCGACCTAAAGAAAGACGATTATCTAGGGTCAATAGTCCTAAGAATAGGATTCCCCTACATCGCGAGTAGTTAACTCCTTGGTCCCTAGTGTTGACCATGTTTGCTTGCTTAAGTGCATCCTATGTTGCTTGATGTGTGTTGTTTGCCGAGGACATTGCGATCCCCTCGCTCTGCTCGTCTTGTTTGTATGTTCTAGTTTGCTTTGACCTCTTTAAAAATGTGACTCGAGGAGCGATAACCCACCTAGTAACTCAGGAAACCCCTGTGTTAGCTGTTGATAATAAGACCCAGACTAACCTCGAGAGTATATGAGAGGAAAAGTATCACAAGAACCAGGAGTTCGACATCGTCAAGTCAGAATCAACTCGAAGATTTCACCTCAGCAGGGCGGCATACCTCGTCAAACTCACCTTGCAAGACTCGTCAATCGCACCACACTCCCTTGTTCCTCAGTCTACTACAGCAAGATTTCCGTTGGAGCTAGAAGTCATTACCGAAGGATCCTCAATATCCTCAAGAAACCACCTGATAAGTCAACCAAGACAAGAAGTGAAGACCTAACCACACTAACCTTTAGTGTATTAGAGATTTTGACCGCCTCAGGAGACTAACTAATCTAGTCGACCCTACCCAAACTAATGGAATGTTCCTCCCTAGAAGGTCAGAACTACCCCTAAGGTCAGATGATTAGGAAGTGTGAAGACAACGAGTCCACTCTACCATCAAGCAAAAGCAACGCAAGAAATGCCAATGAAGATAGCTTACCCGACGCTGACTCCTTCAACCCTGTCTAACTACTAGGAAGAAGAGTCGTAAACCACCAATTTACCCTGAGCTAACCCCTTAAAGGCTGAGTTAGGAAACCACCCCGCCAAGGCTGATGCAGTAGGGCATCTCTCGAAGACCTCAGCTCAAGTTTCAGGAAAACTATATCCTTCCGCTAACAGCAAGTCAGCTTTCCAAGACTGAAGATCGAAACCCTTCCTGATGAACCTTAGTGAAGCTCTAAGGTGGAAAGACTACCTCTTCCCACTCGATCTCCAGAAGACGGTCTACCGGAAGGTACTTCAGAAGAGATCTCAGGATCCGACGTCCTTTCGCCAAACAACAACCCGGGAGTTATCAGAGGAGAAACTAACTAAAGATCCTACAAAGTCCCTCTGCTATTTCAGCTGCAGACATACTGGAAGGACCACAACATCGCCAACCCCTCGGTTCCAATCGCTTAGAGGACGTAAGTCTCCGATGGCTTCAGCAGGCTAAGTACGAATAATAGTAGTATATAAGCCCAGTAAGTCATAATTCTCGGAAGACTTCCGAAGGTCTCTACTCCAGAAGAAAGATGGACGACAATCCCAGAAACCCCCATTCAATTACTTCAAGAAGGAAGGACTATGTCAACTCTCCGATCTACCCTAGTTTAATCCTAAGGGGGAAAGACTGCGTCTTCCCACCCAAATAGAGTAACCCTTCCCTAGAAGAAAACCCAGGAGTAGCAACCGTAAAATCCTTAATTAGGATACGCTACGACCCTAAGGAAGAGCTGTGGACCCTTAGAGAGAGGTACTCCCAGCTGTAGATTCTATCCTCCGACGAGTACTCCGTGAAGTTCAGAATCAAGGTAGCCTGCCTAGCCTAAGCCCTCAAGGTATCGAGCCCCGAAGGAATATAAGATCATTCCTCGCAATCAGGACTGGACTTTGCTCAACTCTCCGTGCATCCTAGAAGATAGAAGCTCAACTTCACCGCCAGGGTAGTCACTTTCCAAGACAGAGCCCGTAAGATAGCACGCTTGAAACCAGTAGCGCTAACCTTGACTCAAAATCCCCTAATCCTACTCTCCTGAATCTCGGGACGAGATTCTTTTAAGGGGGAAAGGTCTGTAACATCCCAATTTTAGCAACTCTGATTAATTTTCCAGAAGGCAAAAATCAGGGGGAACAAAAACTTTTTCTTGATTAGTGATGATGTGTTTGCCTGCTGTTTGACTGTGTTTATGCTTATGATTGTGTATTAGAAGGTATACTCCTTACCTCAACATCTGTTGCCAAAAAGCTATTTAACAAAACTATCCTGGCTCATTTTATACATTCTCAAATGTTCTGGCATTTCAAAACATGAGCCAAGAGGCTTATGTAACCAAAACTATTTTAGTAGCTTCTATTGACAAAACTATGGAGAAATATATAATATCATCTCCTTATGTTTTCAAGATAGAACCTTCAACCACTCTTACCTCTAGGATCTCCAAAACCTTTTTGTAAGCTTTTGAATTCTACTCTTGGTAGAGATACCAAGGACCTTACCTTTTTCAAACTCCAACCTATTCAAAATACCCATCCTTACCTCAAGCTAAGCCTGATGGTAACCCTAGTAGTAGTTGATGTGTTTGTAAGAGTAGTTGCCTTGATCTGCTGTTTGACTTGATTGCTTATAAGAGGTATGAGCTAATCTAAGAGATCATCCCCTAGGATCAAGATGTTTTAAAATCCCCAAACCCTAAGCAAGAGTATAATCTGTATCTAATCTCCAGCCACAAGGTGATCATCTAAAACCCCTACCCAGATTAATTCTGCAGTGATCCATTCTAGAAGCTTCCAAGTCAATGAAGACCAGAATCAAGAAAGGATCCTTCCTACTCAATCTACACTTCAATATAATCCACTTGATGATTCTTTGGTACCTTGCAACCCCTCAAAAACATCCCATCTCATGCTCTAGTCAAAAACCCTAAATCTACCAAATTTGGCAAAGTCTGGAAAACTATTTCCAACATCACCTTTTTGGATGTCTCCCTTTCTCAACCCTTGTGCACTTTTGGTAATGAACTTGAACCATATTGTTAACCATCATAAGGACTACCAAGGCCCACTCTTGACCTTGGTTAAATCATCCTTCAACCCCCTTGTTCTTGATGGTTTTGCAGATAAGAAAATAACTTTTCCTGCAAATCTAGTCGTCATGCCTACTTTGATAGAAGCTCACACCACCATCCACCCTTCTATGGACCAACTCTTTGCTTGGTTGTGTTCTACTCATATAGTTATATGAAGATCTACTTCACTTGTTCCAAGAGGATCTCTGTGCTTCTTAAAACCGCATGGTTTATAAGGCATCATGACTCATCTGGCATGGCAGCCTTATTTTCAACAAAGTTTGCCAACACTTCCAGACCACCTCAAGGGAAACCAATCCAAACTCCTTCTGCCATGATCATCTATATGACTTGGTATAACTAACCATCTATCCCATGCCACAAGGGGAGATCTGAACTCCAAGATACAACCATGTTTTGGTGGTATGAAAATAACATCACCCTAGATCCTCAATTCCTTGTATTCCACCTAATTCAAGTTAGATTTCCAATTAACAAGGTTGCAAATGCTTGCTACATCTTGTCTACATCATCTACCTAGAGCACCAAGATTTATCAAATATTATACATAATTATTATGGCTCCAAATCTAATTAATCTCTTTAATAGACCAAATCTCCAAAACTTCTTCCATGAAGGAAAGTTTGGTTTTTGCCAGAACACTTCCCCAACTTTTAGCTCAATTGAGGTCCATACATCATAACCTACCTTCCCACTTCAAAAATAAATATTTTTGAGAAGCTTTATTAATTCTTTTTGCCTATTTTCTTAAATGGCAAAATGGAATAATAAATGTTTTAAATACTTTTATGCCTCAATAAATATTGGGAAAATTACCCTAAGTGTGTATTCACATTTGGGACCATCTTACATCAAAAAATTCCACCTGTCCAATGTAAAATTTTCAACTGATCTTCTAGAAACTGCTTCTGCACTTTTTGAATAAAGGATTTTAAGTGAAATAAAAATCTTCAGAAAAATCCCAAATAATTCATGGATATCTAACTTGACCTCATCTATCTGACAGTACCATCTTCCCACCTTGTCCTATGCAAAATTTTGAACTTCCTTCACAATCACCTATTTACTCAATTTAGCAAATCTAGCTAGTATTGAGTTAAATCAAGACCAAACAACCACCAATCTTGCAAAGCAATGCACCACAACACCCACCCCTCCTCTGATCGACCATCACTGTAGCTAAGCTACTGTAGCACCCCCTCCCCCTTGTCTTTTGTCCTTGGAAAGAGAGAAAGAGAGATATGGCATCATCCAAATCTTGGATATCTTGTGCAACATCAAACACCACCCCTTCCTCCACCCAGTGCTCAAATCAGAGGCCCCATCACCCCTCACTCCACCTCCCTTATTGCCCAACCACTAGCCAGCACCTCCCTCCCATGTCCAAAATGGGCATTTCACATCCCCATCTCCCTCCTCGAGATAAATAGGCCACATGCCAGTACAACCCCCTCTCGGCCCCTCATTTCCCCCCTCCCACTCCTACTCTCCTCCCCCGAGCACCACGCCCTCTCCCTGCCCTGTTCTGCTCGAAAGAAGGAGAAAGAGGAGCTCTCGGCCTCCTCAAGAAATCGAGCTAGGAGCTCTCTTCTCATCCCCTCTCCTCCTGCATCTCTCTCTAGGCACCTCCTCGCTCTCCTGCATCTAACCATGCCATTATTTTCTACATGCAGCAGGTCCTGGATGCTCTTCGACCGAGCTCCGACGAGCCCCTTGCGGCCACCGTCGCGCGAGTCCCCTACCGGGAGCAAGCACGCCACTGCCGCCCCTCGTCGGGCTCGTCACAGACTACCGCGTTGCCCTGGAGCCTCCTAGCGCCCCTCCGCACCCTAGGTGAGCGCCGCTGCCTATTCCCACGAAGGCGACGAAGCTGCGCCGTCGGGTCCCCTTTCACGCAGACGGCCTAGATCCCTCCATACCTCTTCGCTCGCCCTGGGCCGCTGACGGGTGGGCCCCATGGACAGGCTTTTGAACGCCCTCCCACGCACAACCTCGCCCCGGATTGACCGAATTTGCCCTGCACGGCCCAGTTCAACAGGATTCCTGGCCCAGCACTGCCTTTTCTTTTTCTTTTTAATAGTTCATTAAAATCCAGAAGTTTGACCTTTAGTTTAAATCATTTCAAAAATGCTAAACAACTCCAAATCCCCAAATTTAAATTCTACTAGATCCCTACAGGTTTTCCTCAACTTTCAGTACCCCTGGTTAGCCCAGTTGATATATAGATTAAATATATTAAATCCATTTCTAGAAAGTAGTTAAAACACTCCTTAAATCCAACTGGTAGTTTTACAACTCCAATTGGAGGGGATCCTTTTTGCACTGCAAGATATTAGTCATACCTTGCATATCACACCAGCCACATATTAAATTGCTTCCTAGTTTGCCTCTGGTAAAAATAACAAAAATAGACCATTCCTACAACTAGGAAATTCTCTGGGTCAAACCAACAGAGGTATTGGCCCAATTCCAACTCCCTGTGAGGTGGTACACTAAGGTCTACCAAAATCCAGGAGATCAAAGTTTATGGAGACACTGTGTAAATTTGGTGAATTAATCATCTCTGCCTAGGGTAGTCTTAGATGAAAAATCACTAAGGGAGTTTGACAACTCCAAAAAGAGTGAATCCAATTCCTACAGAAGGGTATTCAAAATACCTACCAGGTGGAATTGGTTTCCTATCAAAAGCTTCGGTAGATTAAACCTGGTGAAAAAGACAAGTTGTCTACAAAACTGCCTTTGGGAATTTCCTAAGGGCAGTCTGGTAATGATTTTGGAGTGATTCCAACTCTCAGTAATTCAGTACATAAATCTCTACAAAATCCTCCAAGCAAATAATTTTTGGATCCCCAGAACTTTTCTGGTGATTTATTCCCTAAAACTAGAAGTTATTTCACTAGGAAAATCATAACTATTTAAAGAAAAGTGATAAAATAGTGAAACCACTTTTGTTGGTTTCATTTTATCAACATCTACCTGTAGGTATCATTTTTATACAATGGTATCATACATAATATGTCCTTGGTCCAAAACTCCCTCTTAGGTAGGTCCTCGACAATAAACCCTAAGGGGTGTTCATCCCCTTCTCCAAGGCCATCTCAACCTCCTAAATCCAATCCTCTCTAAAAATACTGAACCATAGTTGGAGATTATTCAATTGCTTGTTTGCTGAGTGGTATTGGTGATTGTATGCCTTGTATTGATTGTGCCCTTTTGTTTGTTTGCATGTGTTCCCTATCAACGATAGTTGCGATTATATCGGAGAGCAGAAGAAGATGGTTTTTATTGGTATTGGTATTCTTGGTTATCTAAAGAAGAAGTCCAGGGACATATTGCCATATTGCTTATCATCAGGCAAGCCACCTTCTTGCTCATAAGCCTCGTCCTACTACTTTACTTATGCATGTTTTATCTACTGTTTATGAAAATTGCACTGTTTTACTATATGTTGATGTATATATGGTAGTGGTTTGGCTCCTCCGAACTATTACACTTTTGTACTATTAAGTACAACCCCTTGGTGATACCTACTTGTCCCTAGTATGGTAGATGGTGTAATACACCATACCCCTTTTTGGAGACCCTGTTTCAGCCAAAGAAAAGCTAGAGGATGGGAAGACCCCGGAAAAAGTTTTACCAAATGTT
Source organism: Avena sativa (assembly GCA_916181665.1). Classification (NCBI taxonomy): domain Eukaryota; kingdom Viridiplantae; phylum Streptophyta; class Magnoliopsida; order Poales; family Poaceae; genus Avena; species Avena sativa. The sequence continues at coordinate 530,472,606 of OV702292.1, read as the reverse complement.
TTAGGATAAAACCTTGGTGACATGGGACCTCCCAAGAGATGTTGAGAAATAAAAAAAGGTTTTGTTTTACGAAATGCTGGAGGAAAACCGGAGGAAAAAGGTTTACAAAAATGCACCCGGTTCTTTGCAGTTTAGCTATAACAACTTAACCCTGTGCAACCACATTACTCTGGAATGGGATAGGGCTAGATTTGATGTTTGTCTATTCTGGTATAAGCTACCTCGCAACTACTACAGGGGATGAAACTCCCTGGAGGGTGGGCCTTCTCTGGACAAACGGTCCATGTGGGACATCGACCGGGAGAAGGAACGAAGGGTTTACGGACCTCCACGCGTTACTATGAGCCCCTCATTGAAAGCGCACACTCGAAGAGTGGAAAAAGTGCTCCGGTTGGTCCTCGGTACCCGACGTCCTGGTGTTGAGGGGAACAACCCTCATAGGGTAGGCACGTATATTGGAGTGGGCATCTGTAGAGTCTTGATCGGTTACTCGACCCACGATCGGTGTAGATTAGGGTAGTGTACCCAGATGGTGTGGGTAAAGTGTACAACCTCTACAGAGTGTAAATCTATTCGAATAGCCGTGTCCGCGGTCATGGACGGGTTGGACAAACATCTGTAGAGCGGTGCGGGTTTTGTTTTCAAAAAGGATTTCGGAAAAGAAATGGCTTTGGAAATGTGTTGGCCATGGGATGGTCGTAAAGGAGAAAGGTTTTGACCATGGGATGGTCGGAAGGAAGAGAAAGGAGTTTGGTCGTGGGACGACCTGAAGACAGGAACAAATCGGTGACCCGGTCCTGATGTTTTCCAAAACTTTTCAAAAAGGTTTCCAAAATGTTTACAAAGGTTTTCAACAAAGATATGTAGATGCTATATCTACAAGAGAAACTGTTTGGGAAAAGAACCTCTCTTGAAGCCCTCCTACTACCACAGCCATATTGCATATCCTCTTGTTATTATTATTTTCTTGAGGTGGTTTGCGAGTACATTCAAAGTACTCACCAGCATTGTCCCTGGCTATTAACTTGGTCAGATTTCGAGAAGAAGGTGAAGTGGACGAATATGCGAGCTAGGACGTTCTCCCAGTCAGTTGCCTATAGGTTAAGGCATGGCTCAGGCTCTACGCTTAATGAAGTCCGCTGATATTGATCGATGTAGCCATAATGGCGACTAAGGTATGACATGTATTCGTTATGTATTGGATGTTTACATTGATACTTGTCAGTTATGTGCCACGACTAACTGGTCATGGGGTCATGGTTGTATGCATAACAGGGATTCTCGGAAGATTAATCCGGGGGCCCCACACATCCCATCTACATCTTGTCTAGATCTTGTTGTAATTTCTGTACTCGTTGTGGATTTATACTAGTACTATTCATCTATGATAGATTCCGTTGTTATTGCCATGATGTTGATTGACTCCATGTCTAAATAGATCATTAGTTCTTGGGGAGATGGAGAAACCCTAGTATGATATTGAAATAAGATAAAGTCTATTATGATATTCATCGCTGTCACCATGTGTTAGATTCTCTGCATCTTGATGTTGAGAGAAGTCGACCTCTCAATATTTTCCTCTCATGGGGACTTGATGGAGGGAACTACTTGTTGGTAGACGGAGGAGTGCTAGCACTTACAGTGAGTATAAAGCTGTTGGCACCCCTTACATATCAACTTGGGAAACCGAGGAAACTCACGGAACACTATCCATGCCATGGGATACGTCCTACAAGATTACGTCCCTTAATAGTGAAGTAACTCGATTGATGTCGATTGCTGACTGTTGTGGTTATGAGGATGATGTGAGCAGCGGTTGCTGACTATTTGTCCAAATATGGAGTTCCTCCCACACATACATAGTTGAGAATGTTTATGATGATAATCTTTATCTTAGCTCCTTATAATGCTAGTGGTGTATCCGCTACTCCCTGAGATCGTCTTTTCCCTATTGTAGTTCCAATCTCTCTTACATACGCGATACTTACTTTCTATATTCCGTTGTTTTACTTTACTTTATTATTGTTCTTATACCTAAAACCCAAAAACACCCTTTTACACAATACTCGTATTTTATCTTGTTATTTAGAACTTTATTTAGCATTTCTATCGTAATATTTATTTCAAGAGTTATTAGACTTCAGACTTCTGCTCCCTGTGGGATCGATATCTTTATTTCGAAACTAGCTATAAAATATATGTGCACTTGTAGTCATCAGTCTACCTGAGCTATTTTGTCAAATGGGCGGCTCAGGGACCAAACGCTAATCCAAGTGTGGCACCTCCTTAGGACCTGACTGGGGCTACATCCGGAGCCCCGACAGACGGGCTCAAGTCGATTCAGCTTGGATATTGTCCATGGCCAATGGGCTCCTCCATAAGATAAGTATTGTGTAGGCTTGGGTCGAAAGATCTATTTGTAAGAATAGAATGATTCTGACGCACTCTCTACCTTAACCCGAAGATGACTCGGCGTGTTCCTAGCCATACAAAGGGCGCCCTAGGAAGGGAGCATCGGTCTCCCGGGTTTGGTCCAGAGTCCTCAGTGCTGGGGCGCCTCCAACTGAAAGGTGAAGAGGTCACGCGGCGGGGATGCACACCATAGTTGGTACTACATAACCCGACTCTTAGTCCTACGGCTGGTGTAGTCATGCTAACCGGTCCCCTTGAAATACATGGGGCATTAAGCACGCTTAGTTGTCATGCGCAAGGGCAGGAGATGTGCCAAAAGAATTTATTAATAAATGGAGCCTCCAAGTTGGTGGAGAAAAAGAAATATTACAAACTAGCAAATCTCACCACTCTGCTTTTGTGCGTAAACAGAAAAGAAGAAGGGGCGGCTTCATGCAGCCGATTCGTGATAGTGACAACTAACCAACTTGGCCACGATAGCCTCCATGGATTACTAGGAAGCCTAGAGGCTGTCGCTAGGGCCAGGGGCTTGAAAATCACCTCAGCGTTGAAGCCAGGGACGTTGTCAACACCCGAATTTTTAAGTCCATATGCCTGTTATGCCGTACATCGCAATCCTAGGATTACCATTTTTGTGAGACATAACAGAATTGGTACCATAGTACATCATCCATTACAAACCATAATATTCTTACAAATAGAGGATCTCATGATCCAGTCTTAATACAATCAACTCAACGGAAAGTAAGCGTAGTAGGGGCTCCATCTTCATGGTCACACGCAATGCTGACGATGGGAGATGATCCTAGTTATCATAGACCTCCAGCTGTCCATCTTCCGTGTAGTCTTCCTTGTAGTCTAGCCATAGGAATAGCCAGGGACAAAGCCATGAGTACTCGCAAACTATCACTAACACAAGTAAGGTAATACTAGTAGGAGTCCTAAGCTCTAGTCTTATTTGCAATAAGCCAATTTTATTTCATAAGGACTTCATACTAAGCCTATTTTAGTTCTCTAGATTACTTAAGAGGGAACCTATTTTTCCTTTCCACAACTCTGTTGTGGTCAAGTCAAAGTCATCTTTCAAGTCACAAGTCATTTTAAAACATCTGACAACGAAACAGTATCGCCACTCCAACTGTCCATAATCGCGGACATGGCTATTCGAATAGTTTGACACTCTGCAGAGGGGGTACACTTTCACCACAAAATTAGATACATCCTTCAGGGATAACCCTGAATCATCATACTTGGTATGCGGATAATCAATCCTAACCTTTCAATTACACACCCTAATATAGGCACCTCCCCTATGAGCTTGGCCTCCCAGCCATGGCCAACTGCCATCCCGGGAACTGCATAGGTGGACATTCACACTCACGAGGTAGCCTCAGCTCAACCTCTTTCCGCGAGGTAACCCATACTAAGACACACAAGCTTCCAGTTAATCCCTACCCAACTCAAAGTATTGTGGTTGTACGGTAAAATTGGAATGGTATCACATCCGAACCCAACCATCAGTTTTTATCAAAGTCAAAGCATATGTTTCAATCAGTATCATCTCCAACTCATTGTGTCTCATGACACATGTCAAAACATTTCAATATAATGACTCATCATTCCAAGTTTTTCATAATCAAATTCTCCAAGTGTTCCCATCTAAAGTGATCAAGTTTAGTTTAGCACTATCACCTATTCATGAGGGTATCACTATTGATGGGGGGGGCTAATCAAGTGTAACTATCCACACCTAGTTCTGCTCTTGATAGCCTCTATCCTATTTTCCACTAATCACAAATAATTAACTAGGTAAGAAACTTTAGTAAAGAGAAAAGTAAAGCTTGGAATAAAACTAGGATTGGTATAATCAAAGTTGCATAACCAAGCATGCATGGTGCATCTTGCATAGGTTATCTTGCATAATGGGCTTGCATAGTTTAGCTTGCATAGGATGGCTTGCCTTGAGTAGTGAAGTTGTTGAAGTTCTCTTCCTCTTCCTCGAAGTACCCCTCCTTGTCATACCCCTGGTCGGTACTAGCGTCTATAAATACATACGAGGTACACAATCACCAAACAACACTTAACTACTTCTATTCAGCACACATGAACTCACACTAGATGATCTAGCATCATCTCAAGCATCACATGCAATATTTTCATATTCTTATTTATCTCCTTTTGGGAAAGTAATTTCTACTCATTGAAAAATACTTAAGATTTAATATCCTCAAACTAGAATATGGGATCATGTTGACTCATGCCATCAGCATATATTCCAATACTTGGGAAAGTGATTTAAAAGGGGTGATCATATATTACAAGATTTAATATTACTATTTATTAATATTAAAGTGACTAGAGATGCCTATATAGCATTGTTTTAATACTAGTCCAAGATTACTTCATGTCAAACTAATATTTTTCATATTCAGATAGAGCATGGAAAATGTGATTTTTGAGAGTTGGAATCAACTCAAAAGCATTTATGGTTGATTTTATAAAAATGTTTGAAGTTGTGAAAGTCTATGTCTTGTTATTTTAACCATAGGTGATCCATAATTTCAAATGGTTTGATTCCAACGGGCGTCTATAGAGTTTTTCAATACCTTTCTAGCAAAATTGGAAAAATTCAATTTGGATCAGTAGATCTCTTTGAATTCAATTTTGAACACAACAACTGAACTAGGTTTTGAATTAAATAGAAAAACTAAGTTTGAAACGGTGGGCTACGCGCGGGAAAATAAATGGGCCGCCCTAGATGCACAGCGTGCGTGCAACGGGCTGTTGACAGGCTGGTCCCACGTGTCAGTGACTCTATCTAAACGAAACAGTATCAACTAACATCAGCCCTACGATTAGAGATCAAATCGATGGCTCGGGTTCAGTATCTACGTCGCAGGGGATGCGCGAGATTCTAAACCTAACTCGACGACAAGGATCGCTGGGGGCTTACTAGGGCTCTAGCTGGGTCCGGCGATGGGGGCAAATGGGTTGGTAGACGACGGCGAGTCAATTGGTGGTCATGGCGGCTCCTGGGGTGGATCCAATCAACGGCAGGATTCCTTCACTACAACGGTGGGATCCGGCTAAATTCCGGCGATGTGGTACTCGCCTTGCTCTGGGGAATGGCCTGGGATGTTTCTGAGAGAGAGGGAAGTGGAATGGTGTGCCGTTTGAGGCTGGGGAAGGGTCCTATTTATACACCGGCGATGGAGGCAGTGCAGCATGGCTCGGGCTCGTCAGCGACGTTGCTACAGGTTGATATAGGCATGGCGGAGGGCATAGGTCGACACGGTGGACTGCGGCGAACGTCACGCATGTAGTGGCGCGGCAAGGAGCATTCTTAATCGGTCGGCGCTCTATGCAGGTACTGATGTGTTCGTCATCGCGTACGGTGATGACGGGGCGCACGGCGGCGAACGATCATGTCTGGGAGATTGCTGGTGACGCGGCGAGTGCGGGCACACGCAGAGAAAGCGAGGTGCGGCGTGGCTGCGCGAGGCGGCTTCGGTGCTCTGGCATGCGCTCGGCATGGTAGAGAAGTAAATGGGCGTGGCTGCTCTGGCTTCTCCACTGCTCGCCGTTGGTCGAGGGGTGGACAGAGAGGGGCGGTGAGGTCACGTCTACCGTCTAGGCATCATGGGCGAAGGCGGCGTGGCGTGTGGCATCGTGTCCATGGTCGACCGACATGGACATGCTCAGGTACGACATGGCACTGGTGCAACGACAAAGGGGAGAGGCTCCACTGCACGGCGGTGTTTTGGGGATGATCGTGGGTGAGTTATTGGGTTGAATTGGGTACAATTGGTGATCAATTGATTGATCAAAACAGTGAATAATTGTTGAACTTGTACTTTGTCTGCTACGTGTTCGATCAAATGGTCGCATGAACTAAAGATTCAAATTTTTGGATGAATTTTGGTGGGTGTGTTGGTCACATGCTTAGTAGTCTCTGGTTGCTAACATTTTTCAAGTGGTGGTGGTTTGAGTGGTTTTTGGAAAATGGTGATCTAGGTACCTACACTTGATTCGATTTTGAATTGCCTCTCAAATAGGTTTGAAATTGGTTTCTGTAAGTTTGTAAAGTTTGCTTGGATTCATTTTCACTTGGTCTATCAATGGGTGAAAAGAAGTAGACTTGTTTCTGTTGGAAATCTTTTAATAGAGATGCCCAAAGTGGGCTAGTGGTTAATTTTGGCAGAAGTGACCATATGATCATATGCCTCTTATTTGATTACTTTTTAATTTGGTTTTGTTTGGAATTGACCTAGATGATATTGTTTTCACCATTAAACTAATCCTTATCATTTATAGCAATCAAACATGGCATAGCAAGCATTCATGCATTAATATAAACACACATGCATTCATATGAGTTTAAGAATAAAAGTTTTTATTAACCCTAATCTGGGGTGATTAGAACTTGATAACCTTGTTTAATATTTTTGAGGTGTTACAAACCTTCCCTCCTTAAACAGAATCTCGTCCCGAGATTCAGGAAAAACTAGGAACTAAAGAGATTGGGAACTCTGTCCTAATATAATCTTCTCACTGCCAAGTAGCTTCTTCTTCAGTATGGTTACTCCACTGGATTTTGAGAAACTTGATACTCCGGGTCTTGGTGGTTCTGAAGGCTTCTTCCAATATACGGATGGGTACTTCATGATAGGTTAAATCCTTGTTGATATCCATGGCTCTGTGGTCGATGTTCTTGAAAACTTCAGTCTTCTCCGGAACTTATAGGCATTTCCTAAGTAACGAGATATGGAATACATCATGTACGGATGACATCTCCTCAGGTAGTTCTAGCTGATAGGATACTTCTCCTCGACGATTTAAAATCTTGAAGGGTCTAATATATCTGGGGGCAAGCTTCCCTTTCAGTTGAAAACGATGCATTCCTTTCAAGGGTGATACTTTGAGATACACAAAATCTCCAATGTTGAAGGTCAGGTCTCGATGTCTTTTGTCAGTGTAACTCTTCTGTCTGGATTGAGAGGTCTTGAGGTGTTCATGGATCTTGTGAACCTTCTCTTCGGCTTCCCGTAGGATGTCGGGTCCGAAGATCTGACACTCTCCTACTTGTGACCAATTTAGTGGGGTACGACACTTCCTTCCATACAAAAACTCAAATGGGGCCATTTGCAAACTGGCTTGATAGCTGTTGTTGTATGAGAATTCCACGAAAGGCAGACAATCTTCCCATTAAGATCCATATTCTAACACACAGGCTCTTAGCATATCTTCTAGTATCCACTACTAGGAAACAGCTTATAGGTAGACAAGTTACTCTGTGGCGCATATGTAAATCCATGCACCACAAATACTTGTCAGTGGCGCATTACGAATCATGCGCCACACACACTAAAAACTTATGTGACGCATTTCATACAACATGCACCACAGAAGTTTGGTGGGACCCGCCAGCCGTGGTGGGGCGATCCAACTTCTGTGGCGCATATTTCATTATGCTCCACAGAACTTGGAGGCGGGCCCCACCACAGATACTATTTCACCCACGATCTGTGGCGCATGTGTGGATATGCGCCACGGATATGTTTGACTTCTGTGGCGCATACCCACACATGTGCCACAGAAACCTAACCCTGGGTCCCACCACTTTAACCTGCACCATATGTTCTATGGCACATTTGGCCATATGCGCTACAGAAGTTTGAGCATTTGTGGCGCATTTCTTCCATATGCGCCATAGATGAGGGCGTCCAGATCCATGTGAAAAAGGTGGCAAGCTCCCACCCTATCTATCCACCACCACCCATTTCACATCTCTTCTTCCTTTCTACCTCCTCCCAGCTCGTCTTCCTCCTCCCTCTCACCCCATGTTGCCCATAGTTTCTCCATTTTCTTGTAACTAAACCTACTTTAGTCCATAGATTTGTAAGTGGAAGCTTCCCTACAACTTGTAGATCTTAAAGTTCCTTACTTTTCTCTCTCACATCTCTATTTGTTTACTAATTTACTCTCCACCAACTTGTAGATCTATTTTTCCACAATCTCTCATCGCGCGGTCTCGTGTTGCTATTATTGAGTCTACTAGGTGAGTACTTGGCCATGAACATGTAGGTGAAGCTTGTCGCGCGGGCGGTGTGTGTGCGATGCATGGCGAGACGATGCTTGTGTGGTGCATGAATGTTTGCATTGGGAGAAAGTTTTTTGTTTCTTGCTTGTTGTTGTCCCAGCCAGTGTGTGATACATTGCAAATGTATCTACAATTTTTGATGTTCCATGCTTAGTTTTATCCACTTTCTTGTGTTTTGTTCCAACTTTGGCGTACTTTTATTATGATTTCTTGGACTAACCTATTAACAAGAGCCACAGTGCCAGCTGCCTGTTTTCTGCTGTTTTTGGTTCCAAGAAAGTCAGAAAATGAATATTCTCGGAATTGGACGGGACAAAAGCCAAAGTGCCTATTTTTCCGGAAGGGATCAAGTGCCAGAATACGAGACGGAGAAGGGCCAGAGGCCGGCCACACCACCTGGCTGCACGGCCAGGCTTGGCCCGCACCAGGGGATGGTCTGGCCGACCCCAGCACCCCCTCGGCCTCTCCTTCCGCCTATAAGTTGCCCTTGGGACGAAAACCCTAAGTACCCAATCAAAAATCCACAAAAGAGTCTGTAGCCACCGTAATCTCCATCCCTAGATCGGGAGGGATCTGAAGCTCTTCCCGGCACCCTGCCAGAGAGGGGAATTCACCCTGGAGGCCTTCTTCATCACCATGCAAGCCTCCGGTGTGATGCGTGAGTAGTTCATCCTTGGACTACGGATCCATGTAGTAGCTAGATGGCTGGTTTCTCCTCCTTTGTGCTTTCATGTTTAGATCTTGTGAGCTCCGTTCATGATCAAGATCATCTATTTGTAATCCATACATGTTGTGTTTGCGGGGATCCGATGGATATTGAGATGCTATTTCAGATTGATTATTGATTCTATCATGTCTTTGTTATTTGAGATCTTGCATGCTTTTCGTTGTTAGTAGCTATCTTGGCCAAGTAGATGCTAGCAACTCCAAGAGTTAGTATTTATGCTCGATAGTGTGTTCATGCCTCTGGTAATCTAGGGAAGTGACAGAAATCTCTAAGGTACTTGATGTGCTGTTGCTACTAGGGAGAAAAGAACAATCCTTTGTTCATAGAACAATTGTATTGTTTACTTTACACGCAGTTCATAAAGCAATAATCTGTTGCTTGCAACATAATACTGGAGGGGGTTCGGATGATAACCTGAAGGTGGATTATTAGTCATAGATGCAGTTGGATGGCGGTCTATGTATTATGTTGTAATGCCCAATCAAGTCTCAAAGGAGTCAAGATTATTAGTATATGCATGTATTGCTTTCTCGGTGTTTGTCAATTGCCCCGCTGTAATTTGTTTACCCAGCATGTTATCTATCTAAGGAGAGCCACCTCTAGTGAACTATGGATCCCAATCTTTTTTCTTTATATACAATCTACAACTGTTTACTGCTTTGTGTTTACTTTCTGCAAACTTTTACTTCTTTCCATTCGATACGTTTAATCCTTTGTTTTCCGCAAAACACGGTGAGATTGACAACCTCATCGCAAGTTGGGGACAAAGTTCTGTGGTTGTGTTGTGCAGGTCTCCACGTTGCTACTAGCACCGGTAGTGCGCCCTGCCAAAGCTCAGCTAGTAACACCTTTGGGGTGTTTCCTTTCTCCTACTGGTTCGATTAAACCTTGGTTTCATAACTGAGGGAAAACTTACTGATGTGCTCATCATACCTTCCTCTTGGGGTTCCCAACAAGCTCTACATTGAAAGTCGAGTGCATCAAGATCTTTTCTGGCGCCGTTGCCGGGGAGTCAAGGACATCTTCACAAGGGGAGTCCCTCATAACCAATCTCTTTACTTTGTTATTTTTGTTTTGCTTAGTTTTCTTGTTTCTTTGTTTGCTTGTTTTGTTCTTCAAAAAACACAAAAAAATTAGTTTTACTTGTTTGCTTCCTTATTTCAAAAACACAAAAAAATTAGTTCCTTTCTTAAGTTGCCTTTATGACTAGCTCTGCTCCAATCACTATTTCATTATGGATAGCTCACTCAGTTTCCTATTTGGGAACAGTATTATGACTGCTAAGATAATAGATGAACCACCGCCTGCTAGAACCTCCATGGAAGAAGAAATTGCTGAACCTGAAAGCTCATTAGATTAAAAAGAGGAGGAGAGTGATGGACAAAAGGAGGAAGAATGGATCTACCCATGCCTACCTTCTAATGAGAGTAACTCTTTATCCCATACATTCTTTGATTGTCCCCCATGCTTATCAAAGGAGGGTGAATGTTATGTTCCCGAGGATTCTTTTGAAAATGTTTATAATAAAGCTCTAGTGCTTGTAGATCATGAAAAGCATGCCTTATGTGATAGTTATATTGTTTAGTTTATTCATGAGGCTACTGAAAATTATTATGAGAGAGTAAAATATGGTTGTAGAAGTTTTTATGGTAATGAAACACCTCTCTATGTGCTGAAAGTTTTGAAGTTACTTTTGTTTTATCTTCATATGCCTGTCACTTTGTTCTTTGTGCATTTATTTGCATACAAGATTCCTATGCATAGGAAGTGGGTTAGACTTAAATGTGTTTTGAATTTGCTTCTTGATGCTCTCTTTTACTTCAATTCATATTTCCTATGAGAGCATCTTCTCAAATTTTCATGCCTAACTTAAAGGCGTTAAAGAAAAGTACTTGTTGGGAGATAACCCAAGAGTTTTAGATGAGTCTTGGAAGTTATTACCTCTGTAATAACCTCTCCTTATCCTTTTTATTTGCTTTTTATGCCAAGAGTAACCTCTAATGAGAGTGAAGTAATGATTGGGAAAGTTGTTGTCCCGAAACAGATTTTTGTGCTTCACCGTAAACATTCCTGAGAGAGCTATGTAGGTCGGTTTGAGCTGTAATTTTTTGTGCTTCTATCCCAGGTTGTTATCTAACTTTCGTTAGTTCAGAACTTTTTGATTTGAGCAACAGAAGGTCTTCGAAAAAATTCGTGTTTACCTGCTGGTCTGTTTTGACAGATTTCTGCCATTTTCTGCATTTGCTTCTTGTTGGTTCCTTTTGGAGTTCTTTTGGGGAATTGAGCTTTTTGAGGCAAGTGCTAAAGTAGCTAGTGTTCTAATGGAAGTTTATTTGGTGTTAGAACTAAACCTTGAGACTTATTTATCTTAAGTGCACTAATGTTGCTAATGAGATTGTGTGAAGTTTTGTATGAAGGAAAATTTTTAGGTGTATGGAAGGAATGAGTAATGAGATGAAGGATGGACTAAAGCTCAAGCTTGGGGATGCCACGCGTATCACCCCAAGAAATATCCAAGAAGTACAAGCGTCAAAGCTTGGGGATGCCCAAGGCATCCCCTTCTTCATCAATAAAAATTCCACGTTTCTTCCAAACGCTTCATTTTTATTGTTTCATGCACAGTTGTGTTTTTCTTGGAGCGTCTTCTTTTTTGTTTTCGTTTTGTTTTTTTAGTTTGCTTGGTTTGCTTAGTTTTCTGAATAAGTTGGTTGGACCCCCTCTTTCACACTGTGGTTTGCGAATAGTTTGGTTTGGTTTGGAAAAGAGTAGGAAAGTTCATACTTATGTGGTAAAAAGAGCTTGTTTTTGACTGTGGCCTATGCTTTGTCATGCCATGATTGATATTGTTTTGGCTTTATGCTTATTAATCTTTGTTGTAGCATGACTTGTTATAAACAACTGAGATTTCTTAATGTGCCTTGGATGAATCATGCGTTGTTTTAGCATATTAAAGCATAGTATAGTGGTATTCTCCTTTGATGTTTTATTTGGGTTGACTTGGTGCATGCTCACACCATGTATGACTATCCAAAGTCACCATAGCCTTTATGATCCTTTAGTTTTCAACTTGTAGTATCACTTTATGCTTTGATCAATGATGTTTTGTCGCTCTGCATGATTATGGCCATTATTGCTCTCTTAGTTTGTCGCTCCCAGTCTTTTGCTAGCCTCCACAACAAAGTATGAGTTCCACTCATGCATCCAAATCCCTAAACCAAGTTTTTCCAAAGAGTCCACCATACCTACCTACTAGCTTATGCTATTCCAAGAAACTTCATGCTTTTTTTACCTTCCACTTGTTATGAGAAAACTAGTGATTAAAGCTCTCACGAACTTGATGGCACACTTTACTTTATTGCCTCTAATAAACTTGAACCATTGGGTCCTTCTTTGTTGCGTATATGCTTGCGCTTTATAAGTTGAAATTAGCAGAACCATGTTTCATGGGGAACGCTTTCAACATTGCACTTGTACTTTGTACCCCGTTGATATTATGTTCTTTTGCTTGCGGATCCCAGGGGTGTGAAATAAAAGCGGAACTTGTAAGATCATGGAGTTTGTATGTGTGTTAGAGAAACTCCTGGGCCGCTAGCCTAAGCCATGCCTAATCATGGTGGAAACTTGCAGCATCACCATAATGAGCACTCTATGAAGCATCCTCAATAAAAACCTATGCAAATAGCAAATAAAAAGATCGCTGAGATGCTCATTGTCTGCTTGCCTTGTCATTTTGATTATGGGAAAGCTCCCGTATCATGTGCAAGGGGTACCCTGTTGGCGGTTCTTAATGATACACATATACTTACAATGACAAGAGCTTACTCATGACTGAAGTTGAGTAGCATGAGGATCGGTCTTCGTAAGTAAGGGGCATGAGATTTCGGTTTATAACTTGTCAAGCATATCCTCTTAGTTGTGTCACTTTAACCTTAATCACCTTCAAGATGCTTATGATAGGGGCAATGAGATCTGAAAACTATAAGTACCATAATTTTTGGAAGCTCTTTATGAGACTTGAATCCCTACTTCCTTTTACAAAAGGCCTTTCTTCCACCATTATATTGAGTCTCCACCTTCTAACTTTATGCACCTACTTTGAGAGCATAGTGGCCATTCTTAGTTCTATGTGCATTGTCCCAAGACTAGTTGATTGATGCATAACTTGTTATTGCTTGTTTGAAACTATTGTATCTAGTCACTCTTATGAACTTTGAAGGTGTCCTATGCATTTATATTTGCTACTCTATTGAGGGACAAGCTGAATACTATTATGCTATGTTTTCTTTATGTGAAACAAACAAACGTCTTGCAAAGCATGTTATTCATGATTCTTTTGTTTGTGCCTTTTCATGTTGCATCATAATTTCTTTGCTTATTGCTAGAACTTTGTCTTTCATGTTATGATTGAAGTACTATGATCCTAGCTTTGAATGTTTTATAAATACTTTGATCAAGTCTTTGATGGTGCATGTCACCTCAAAAATTATTCTTTCTTTTTATCACCTACCTACTCGAGGACGAGCAGGAGTTAAGCTTGGGGATGTTGATACATTGCAAATGTATCTATAATTTTTGATGTTCCATGCAGTAAGTTTTGTTCCAACTTTGGAGTACTTTTATTATGATTTCTTGGACTAACCTATTAACAAGAGCCACAGTGCCAGCTGCCTGTTTTCTGCTGTTTTTGGTTCCAGGAAAGTCAGAAAATGAATATTCTCGGAATTGGACGGGACAAAAGTCAAAGTGCCTATTTTTCCGGAAGGGATCAAGTGCCAGAATACGAGACAGAGAAGGGCCAAGGGCCAGCCACACCACCTGGCCGTGCGGCCAGGCTTGGCCCGCGCCAGGGGGTGGTCTGGCCGACCCCAGCACCCCCTCGGCCTCTCCTTCCGCCTATAAGTTGCCCTCGGGACGAAAACCCTAAGTACCCGATCAAAAATCCACGAAAGAGTCTATAGCCGCTGTCATCTCCATCCCTAGATCGGGAGGGATCTGAAGCTCTTCCCGGCACCCTGTCGGAGAGGGGAATTCACCCTGGAGGCCTTCTTCATCACCATGCAAGCCTCCGGTGTGATGCGTGAGTAGTTCATCCTTGGACTACGGATCCATGTAGTAGCTAGATGGCTGGTTTCTCCTCCTTTGTGCTTTCATGTTTAGATCTTGTGAGCTCCGTTCATGATCAAGATCATCTATTTATAATCCATACATGTTGTGTTTGCGGGGATCCGATGGATATTGAGATGCTATTTCAGATTGATTATTGATTCTATCATGTCTTTGTTATTTGAGATCTTGCATGCTTTCCGTTGTTAGTAGCTATCTTGGCCAAGTAGATGCTAGCAACTCCAAGAGTTAGTATTTATGCTTGATAGTGGGTTCATGTCTCTAGTAATCTGGGGAAGTGACATAAATCTCTAAGGTACTAGATGTGCTGTTGCTACTAGGGAGAAAACAACAATCCTTTGTTCATAGAACAATTGTATTGTTTACTTTACACGCAGTTCGTAAAGCAATAATCTGTTGCTTGCAACTTAATACTGGAGGGGGTTCGGATGATAACCTGAAGGTGGATTAGTAGTCATAGATGCAGTTGGATGGCGGTCTATGTATTATGTTGTAATGCCCAATCAAGTCTCAAAGGAGTCAAGATGATTAGTATATGCATGTATTGCTTTCTCGGTGTTTGTCAATTGCCCCGCTGTAATTTGTTTACCCAGCATGTTATCTATCTAAGGAGAGCCACCTCTAGTGAACTATGGATCCCAGTCCTTTTTCTTTACATACAATCTACAACTGTTTACTGCTTTGTGTTTACTTTCTGCAAACTTTTACTTCTTTCCATTCGATACGTTTAATCCTTTGTTTTCCGCAAAACACGGTGAGATTGACAACCTCATTGCAAGTTGGGGATAAAGTTTCGTGGTTGTGTTGTGCAGGTCTCCATGTTGCTACTAGCACCGGTAGTGTGCCCTGCCAAAGCTCAGCTAGTAACACCTTTGGGGTGTTTCCTTGTTCCTACTGGTTCGATTAAACCTTGGTTTCATAACTGAGGGAAAACTTACTGCTGTGCTCATCATACCTTCCTCTTGGGGTTCCCAACGAGCTCTACGTTGAAAGTCGAGTGCATCAGTGTGGTGCATGGATGTTTCCCGAAATGTTGATTCATTTCCTTTTCGGCAAATTTTTGCACTACCCATATTTCCTAATTTTAGAAAAGGTCATGCTGAATTTTTCTGGCTAGCATTCATGCATGTGCGTGTGCATATGGTGTGGTTCTAACCTATACTCTCTGTTTTGACCGCTCAGGCAACCATGGTCCTCACGATGAGCGAAGGTCGAATTGCTAGGTACAAGAAATACTCGAAGGAGGACATGATTCTGAACAACAAGACCATGATAAGATGTCCATGTCGAACATGCAAACTCCAGCGCTGGATTGACCCTGATTCTGGATAATTGGAGGGTCACCTGCTCAGGCACGGTTTCATGCGCGACCTCAATGAGGCGCCAGTAGGACATGGTGGTGATGAAGACGTGGGCGGGCGAGAAGATGAAGAGTCTACCAGGCATGATCATCATGACGAAGGAGATACCGGCGGGCATGATCATCATGACGAAGGAGATTCCAGCGGGCATGATCAGCATGGAGAAGGAGATGGCGACGGGCATGATCATCATGAAGAAGGAGAAGACGCGAACACACAGACGTTGCTAACTTCGGCCTTGCAGGACCCTCATGTTCAAGAACTGTTCCTCAAGGAGACGAGAAATGACAAAGCTGCAGCCAGAGAGAAAGCCAAGCTGGCCCAAATGGAGGTAGACAGGATGACTCCATTGTATCCTGGGTGTTGCCCCGAGGATACACGTTTGAGTGTAATGCTCAAGGCTCTAGAGATGAAGGCCGAACACAAATGGACTGATGTGAGCTTCAACGCGAACATGGAACACTGGCACGACCGACTTCCTAAGGGGAACACATTACCAACAAGTATCGAGGAGGACAAGAAAATCGTGTTCCCTCTCGACCTACCACATATTAAATACCACGCATGCATCAATGATTGTGCACTTTATCGGAACAAGTACGTGGAGAGAACCACATGTCCGGTGTGCGGCCAAGGACAGTACAAGAGAGGGAACAAGAAAGTTCCTCGAAAAGTGGTATGGTACTTTCCTATCACCCCCCGTCTGTAGTGATATTTCATAGATCCTAAGGAAGCAAAGATCATGTAATGGCACACGGAAAGAGAGAAACCCGAAGATGACCTAGAGAATGGGCAAGATCCTGACACACCCTTCAGGCGCTAGCCATTGGAATGCATTAGACATCGAGTTCGAAGAGTTCGGGGGCGATGCAAGGAACGTCAGGTTGGGTATGAGCAGCGATGGACTCAATCCTTTTGGAAACCAGAGTAGCACGCATGGCACCTAGCCCGTGTTTGTATGGTCATACAACCTCCCCCCGTGGCTATGCACGAAGCAAAGGTACGTACACATGAGCATTCTTATTCAAGGGCCAAAATAACCATGTATCGATATGCATATGTATCTCGGGCTGTTGAGAGAGGAGTTAGCCAGCTTGTGGGAGACGCCGACCCGTACGTGGGACGCCTACACTAAAGAATATTTCCATCTGAGAGCAGCGTTGATCACGACGGTGCAGGACTATCCTGGTTACGCATATGTATCGGCCTAGGTGAACCACGGACACAATGCATGCGTCAAGTGCATGGATGAGACACCGCATCTCTAGCTACCAAGGGATCCCGGGTCTTTGAAATCCGTGTTCCAAGGTACTTGAAAGTGGCTCCGCATGGATCACCCGAGCGGGAGAATGCAGATGATGATAGGCAGGCCGCTAGCATCGTCTGTGTCTCTACATTAGCCGAGCTCCACGCCATCACCAAGGTAACTAATTAGTTAGTGCACGTCATCTCCTTTATGCCTTTGATGCATGACTGCTGCCATCTCATGATGCCCAACAACATGTTTTGCCTTAGGACACTTCTTGCGTACTCCTGCTTAAAGATGTCGGCAGTGAGTTGAAGGATGTTGCCAAGGGCACTCTCATACAACCGACGAGCCGCACGATGCACAACAATCCAATAGATGATGACGTGATGAGGGTGAGGTTGGCTTGGGTGTTGCCAGGGTGCGACGACATGGAACCCCCCTTTCAACCTCAGGGAGCCGACGAACACAAGACCCTTGGAGAATGCTACAACTGGCCCTTGACATGGCCGAAGACCTAGATTCGTCTTGCAGGGGGGAGCACCGACGCCACCTCTCGATCGATCGCCCGGCCACCACCTCGGAAACCAGCAGCCGCCGTCGTCGCCACCATCAGCCGTCACCAGCAACTCTTGGCAGCGTGTGTACCGCCCCATGGCAAAGACGTTGTGCCGCAACTGCCGTCGCCCCCTCTACCACCACCACATGACGGCACCCATGAAGATGATGATGAATTGGTCAACATTGACGACTTCATCAAGACCGGCACCGACAAAGGATTGTATATGCCTTCTGTGGATGAAGAACCCTTCACAGCTCGCGAGCATCAAGATGGTCGGCCCAATACATGCACACAGCGCCTGGTCTTCCATGGTCTTTATCAAGAGACGCCTCCGGCCGCCGATCCACCACAGGAGAAACCGGGATTGGGTTTCAGCCCAAACACACTCCAAAAGGCGGCCGATGAGCAGATGGCAGTGGAGGACACTATTGTGAAGAAGAAGCATTACAGGAAGAGAGGTAATAATAATAAGAAGGGTGCGAGCCAGCCTCTTCCGAAGAGGATCCGGGATCAGGACGCCGTCGTCGTACCATCCACACAATATGGCTTGCCATGAGTGCATGTAGCTAGTGATCCGATATTGACTCCGGATATGCTCCACATCGCGGTTGGACCCATGTTAACTTTGCACGAGGGTGTCAAGACACTAGAGGGCATCCTTATTAAAGACAAAGATCCAAATTACCCGGTTTTCACGGCCAAGGTGCCATTGTACGTGGGCTTCATCAATGAACCCCCCGCGAATATATTCTTCATAGTGTATGAGGACATATTCAAGTTGTTTCTCGTGAAACAGCTGGACTATAACTTGGTCCACCTATACTCGCTCAATCTGGCGATCAAGATAAGAGAGAGAGTACCCCAGAAATCGCGATAGTGGATCCCTACTACATGCGGGACAGCCAGTTGGTTGAAGGATCAGAGACACGGACCAAGGCGACGGCGTACCTCGAGAAGTTCATGTTGGACAACAAGAGGAAGGACACACTTCTTTTTCCTTTCTTTCCCGAGTAAGTACACACTCGCTCATCGCCACCGTAACTTATGCATTTCTTATAGATTTCTTCCATTGCTCTTTTTCCAACATTCTGTTTCAATTGTGTTGCGCAGAGACAAATACTGCACACTCATCATCCTTGCCCCGAGGTATTCGCTAGCCACGTATTTTGACTCGGCGAGTTTGACGAAGAAGAAAGACTACACCAGAATAAGGGGTGTTCTTAATGAGGCTCTCAAGGGCTATGCCAAGAAGGGATGCACCTTCGTAGATAAGGAAGAATGTATCAAGGATGGCAAACTCGTGTTCAAGCACGTGCTCGAGTTCCCCTGCGTCAAGCAGCCGACTACTGGTGGTGCCAAGGAGGCCTTCTACGTCCTCCGTCACCTTAAAGGCTATGTTCAGGATTGCTAGAACCTAACACTGTCATCTAGTCTCTAAGGATGGGCCAAAACTTTGGCGCGAAGCGACGATGATGATCTTAGAGAAGACTTACATCGCATTCAGATGAAGTTGTCGCGAATCATCATTGAAGATGTCAACACAAGGGGGGCTAAGCCAGAGGGTTGAGTAAGAGGGAGATCGAAGAACGCCTCCGTAAGTAGGGTGACACAAGGACGTGGATGACGAAAGAGGTCTATCTACCGTTCCCGAAGCCGAGCGAGAAGAAGAAGTCTTCATGATCGATGTGTGCCTCTAGCATGATCCAGTGTGTGTATATTCTTGATGGACGCCTGCGGTAGTGTGTGTGTCATAAACTTTACTATCTTGTGATCGAAATGGTCATTGTTGTTAGACTTAAACTACCTTGTGTGGTCGTGTTGTCGTTGAACTTATTACTTCTATCATGATCGTGAGATGCTATCTTTTAGGTTTATGGATCCTTTGTTTTATATTTTGTGAACATATATATATATATATGGATGTGAACCCTTTATTAATTATTTTTGTTGTTTTTTACTAATATGCCTTGTCGTCTATAGAGATGGTGACGAGGTGGTATGTGGAGTACATGGGTAGGGTTCCAGGAGTCTATGAGGAGTGGGAGGATTGTCACACACAAGTGAACAAGTTCAGCAGCAACATCTACAAAGGATACGCTACTAGAGAGGAGGCGGTAGCCAAGTGGAGGAACCACCTGTGGAAGAAGAACCGGATGAATATATTGGTCGAGCTCATGCTCTTGCTCACCATCATCACAACTGTATTCTATTTGATCCTAGTGTAGGCGGCGGTGACCACTTCATATTTGTAATGTGAGATGATATGAACTTTGTATTCGGCACTTGACACTACATATGTATCTCGATCGGGCTCTAAGTGTTTGTATTATATATATATGTAGGTTTTCATGCATCTACTACTTGTGCAATGTACTGTTTATACTCATCTGGATAAATATTGTACAAATCCTGTATAAATACCTGATTATACACCAGGACCGTATTTTACTTTGAATACGTGTTACACAATCAGTGGCGCATATCTAAGTATAGTCAGTGGCACATAGGCTTTCTGTTGCGCATATATGTAAATGCGCCACTAGTAACTACTTGTGGCGCATATGAAGAAATGCGCCACAGAAGTCTGACTTCTATGGCGCATATCTCTATGCGCCACAGGAAGCAGTTAACAGTGGCGAGGTAACAGTGGCCACTGGAATATGCGCCACAGAAGTTCCATTTTCATGCGCCACAGATAAGCTGTTTCCTAGTAGTGATCTGGTTTACTCTTTCCGTTTGTCTGTCGGTTTTGCGGGTGATAAGTTGTGCTGAAGTTCAGTTTGGTCCCTAATCCTTCTTGGACTTTCTTCCAAAATCTCGAGGTAAACTAGGTTCTTCGATCTGACACAATGGTCTTGGGGGTTCCATGTAGACTGACTATTCTAGCGATGTACAATTCTACTAGCTTCGAACTTTGATTAGTGGTCTTGACGAGTATGAAATGAGATACTTTAGACAGTCTATCCACTATGACCCAAATAGAATCATTTCCCCTACTAGATGTAGGCAAACCGGCGATAAAATCTATTCCAACAGAATCCCATTTCCATTCTAGAATCTGTAATGGTTGCAGAAGTCCTGTGGGTCGCTGATGTTCCGCTTTGACTCTCTAACAGATATCACATTGGCGATGTAGCTTCCGACTTTCTTCATTTTGTGCCACCAAAATTGCTCCTTCAAATCCTGATACATCTTCGTTCCTCCCGGGTAAATAGAATAAAGAGTATCATGGGCTTCTTGCATAATGACTTGGTTCAACTCTGAATCTACTGGCATACAAATACGTCCTTTATACCACAGAACTCCTTCTTCATCTTCCGTGAATCTAGGTACCTTCCCTGTACCAATACAACGCTTAATTCCATCAATACTAGCATTTCCTTTTTGGGATTCCTTTATCTGACTGATCAAAGTGGGTTGAAGTTCAATACTGGCTAGAAATCCTTCGCTAACCAGCTCCACTCTAAAATTCTCCATCTCCTCATGCAGACTTGGCTGAGCTTCCTTAATCATGGTATTTAATCTATACGGCAGTCTACTAAGAGCATCTGCTACCACATTGGCCTTGCCGGGGTGGTAGTGAATGTCAAGGTCATAATCCTTGATTAACTCTATCCATCTCCTTTGCCTCATATTTAGCTCCTTTTGGGTGAAAATATTGTCGTTGTATTGGGAACGGCAGTACCTAAAAAGGTTAGATAGAGGTGTGGGGACTAGCAGGAAAGCTATCGACGGCGTCCGTAGGCGAGATTGGGTACGAGCGAGCGTAGCGGGACGCAAGAAGTACCCAGGTTCGGGGCCCTCGTGGTGAGGTAAAGCCCCTACTCCTGCCAGATCTGACTAGGTGGAATACACGAACTACAAGCGCTCCTTGAGCTGTATTCTCTAGCTACTGCTTTAAATGAACTGAGACCCACCCTTTCTACTGAGGCCCTCCCTCTCCTTATAGAGGAAGAGAGGCAAGGGTCTCACTGGCTAGTCTGACTGGCAGCCCCACAGGCGGGTCCCAGCCGACTAGTCATCTATAGTGTCCAGCATGGCTTGTCCCTTCGGCGTATGAGCGGTATGGCTGTCGTAGGCACAGTGGACGACGTGCGTTACCGCGTCAGCCACGCAAAGTCTTCGGTATGGGCGGGTGGTTGCCCGTCTTATCGTCGTACAGGGCGTACCGTGCATTGATACGCACGTCGTCCTGTCCCTCTGATTGGATCCGGCTACGTCGTCGTATCCGGCTGCCTCTTCATGATCCGGCTACTGGGTGGTAGCCGGCTCGTCCTACCATGTCCGGCTGCGTCTGGTCAGCCGGAAGAGATCCGACTACCCTATTTCTTATTCGGTGGGGTACCCGGGGATCATCCCCCTGACACTAGCCCCGAGCGCGTGTGGATTCCGCCCTCGGGCGAAATGTGCCCTGCGGCGGGGCACGTCGCCTCGGGGAACTGCTTGTCCGGCACCTCGGTTCTTGCTACAGGATCTTCTGCGCATCCTGTCCCGGCACACGAGATCTAGGCGGCGGTTGGGTTGTGGGATGCCTGGATGCGCGCCACGTGGCCCCGCCGGCGGTTGCCCTTCCGGCCCTTTAAAGGGACGCCACGGGGGAGGCAGTTCCTTTCCTTCGCTCCCCGCTGCACTCTTTCTCTCCTTCTCGCATGCCGCTGCTCCTGCGCTCTTGCCTTCTGCGCCGCCCGCTCGCCGTCGTCGATGTTACGGGCCACCGTCACTCCACCGTTGCCGCTCCTTCTCCTCAGCCGGAAATGGCCGCTGACCGTGGAGCCTGGTGTGGCTCCTCCGTCACCGAGGATCAAATCGCGAAGTATCGCGCGACCCGCGTCCTCCCGCTGGCGGAGGAGGTGGCGGTGCGGTTGGCGCCGGTGGGGGAAGTGTTGCCGCATCCGGCGGAGGGGGAGCGTGTTATCTTCCTCTCGCACCTGGCGCGCGGGTTTGTGCTGCCGCTCCACCCCTTTTTTCTGACTTTTCTGGCCTTTCTTCGACCTCCGCCTCCACCACCTCGGCGCCAATGCCATCAGAACGCTGGCGCACTTCATGGCGTTCTGCGAGAGTTACCTCGGGATCCAGCCGGATCTCAGGCTCTTCTGCCGGCTCTTCCGAGTTCGGCCGCAGGTGCAGTACACGAAGGGCCCGCTAGTCGTCTGCGGCGGCGCCTCCATATACTCCCGCGCCCAATCCGGCTACCCGAAGTTCTTGCTCCAGGACACGGTACGGCTGTGGCAGCAGTCGTATTTTTATGTCAAGAACGTCACCAGCGTCGACCGGATAAACCTGCCGGCCTTCCAAGACATCGGTTCTAGCCGGCAGCACTGGGATCTGAAGATCTACGGCGACAAGGTGGAGACGGACGCGATGCTGGCACGCATGCGCTCCCTTGTCACCTGCCAGTTAACCGGTCGGGACATCACCCTTAGCTGGATGTCCCGGCTGATGATGCCGCTGCAGCAGTGGGCGCACTAGATGTGCTTCTACTCCGGCCGGCTGGACCCGACCCGGCTGTCGCGCCGCGATCCCCGCTACCACAACTTGAAGGAGTGGTTGTGAACGATCAGCAAGGAGCGGCTGCCGGAGAACTGCAAGTTCAGCCTGGCGCCGTACAGCTGGGAGAACCGCGCGCCCCAGGTAAGTTCTTGTAGCCAGAATTTTTGCTTATTCCCTCTGTGTTATCTCCTTGTTCTGTTTGGCTGACCTTTTGCATTCGCCAGATCTTCGCCTGCATCCTTCGCGAGGAGGGCGACGCTCCTCTCGAGGTGTTCGCGCCGGACTTGCCCGAGCCACGCGCTCGGCGATCCGGCGAGGAATCGTATGGGGACGGCGATGCCTTCCCCAGCCGGAACGACGAGCCGGTCGCCGACCCGCACGCGGGGGTGCACGACGAGGAGGAGGCCGGGCCGACTGCGGAGCCTGTGACGCGCACCGCGAAAGACAGCGAAGCAGGCGGGAGCGGCTCCAGCCATTCCGGCTCCCGCCGGCCTGCGACGGAGGAGCCGGCTCCGAAGAGGGGCCGGACTACGCCCTGCCGCCCAGCCGTCTCGGCCGGAAGAAAGGGTCGCCCCTGGTCGTGCTGGGGTACGTTTTTCTCCCACATCCCTCGGTGCTTTCAGTTTGTTTGTCCTTGCTTTTCTGACTTTAGCCTGTTTTGCTCTTGTCTTTTCCTCTTTCCCTTTAGCGCACTGGTTTCTTTCGGCGCCGCGAGCCCGGCTTGGACGCCAGCCGGGTCGCCGCCTCGCGCCCCGACTGATCCAACCGGCGCCTCCCCTTCCTCTGAGGCGTAGCCTCCTTCTCCTCCTCAAGCTGAGCCGGCTGCCCCCTCCCAGCCGGAGGGTCCCCAGCCGGAAGCGAATCGCTCCCAGCCGGAAGGTTCCTCCGCGGGCGCGCGGGGGGCTACTGGCAAGGAGCTTGTCGTGGTTGGCGACGACGACTCCGACGAGGCACTCGGGGAGGAGTGGCAGACAGCGGTGCTTGCGGCAAAGGAGTCCTTGGCCGTCAATGTCGTGGACGACGATGCCTCTTCCGCCGCTTCACTGTCGGATCTTGCCACCACGCTCGAGCTGGCGGTGAAGGAGATCCGGCTGCTTGAGGCCACAGCCGGTGGGAACCGGACGCTAGAGCAGAAGCTTGCTGCTGCCAACGGGACCTCCCAGAGTAAGTTCGCCTTATCCGTCTAGCTCTTTTTTTTAATAGTCGGCTTCGTTGCAGCTGTCCTCGTGTGCGCCCAGCGCGAGATCGATCGCTTGAAGAAAGCGAACGATCGACTGAGCAGGTCCAACTCCACCCTGCGCTTGCAGAACAAGGACTAGCACGCGCGGGTAGACGGCTTGGAGGCTACCGTCAAGGAGCGCGACGCCTCGCTCGCTAGCCGGGCCGAAGCCTTCTCCCTTCTCGAGGCCCAGAACAAGGACCAAGAGAAGGAGATAAAACGGCTAGCGGTCAAGGACAAGGTGCTGGTGGAGGAGCTGATGCAAGTCGGCCACACTGCCAAAGGTGAGTTCTTTCTTCCGTCTTCTTTTCTTTCCGAATCCGGTAGCCGGATTTGAATCCTCTTTTCTGACAGCCTTTTACCCCGGCATAGACCTGCTGGCCTATAACCGGCTGCAGGAGAACTGGCCGGGAGCGTAGCCGACGGCTCAGGAGCTCGTCGTCCTTCTTGGCGAGGAGGCCGCGAAGCTTCGTCAGGCGGCGCGGGACATCTTCTCCTTTATGTGGACGGAGGCTCCGGTTCCGGAGACGATGGCGTAGCTGGCGGCGAAGGTGGGAGAGGTGCCGGCTGCGGTGGACCGGCTGCGGGATCTGGCGGCGCGGGGTGGAGCGGAGATGGCCCTGGCGCTGATGCTTTCCTGGTACAAGGATGCTCGCGTCGAGAAGATCGACGAGGGCTTCCACGCCGGAGCCGATCTTGCAGCCATCCGCCAAGCCCATCCGGAGCTTCGCGGGTCCGCCATCAAGATCGCCGACTACATGGATCCGGACGAGGTGCTCACCGACTCGGAGTCCCCCGACACTCCGGATGCGGAGTCCTCGGTGCCGCCTCCTGCCAGCGCCGGAGCAGGAACGAGCACTGTGGCTCCTCCCCCGCCTCCAGCATCTGCCGGCCAGGAACCCCCCCCCCCCCCGACGGCAAAGGCCCTGCCGTTTAGCTGTTGCCCCGGGATGCCGGGTGTATTTGTCTTGTTTTAGATTATCGTGAAACTTGTCTGTCTGTACCGGCTATCTTTGATGCCGGGTAACTCTCGGGAGCTCCTTCTCCCTTTTGCTTGTTAATATTGAATTCTTGGGTCTTCCTTCACTTGTGTCTTGAATTTTCTTTTGATATCTTTGCCGGCTCACTTCGCCCGGCTGACCTAGTCCGGCTACACACTTTTAGGCGGACGAACTACACCTCCAGTGGGGGCGCGCCAGCGCACCCACTGGGTGTAGCCCCCGAGATTCAGAGTAGCTGGCGTAGCTGGCGTAGCCATGTCAGGGGGATGATCCCCGGATACCCCACCCAAATAAGAAACGGGACAGTCGGATCTCGGCCGGCTGACCAGATGCAGCCGGACAGGGTAGGATGGACCGGCTACCACCCGGTAGCCGGACCCTGAAGAGGTAGCCGGATACAACAACGTAGCCGGATCCAATCAGAGGGACAGGACGACGTGCGTATCAGTGCACGGTACGCCCTGTATGATGACAAGACGGGCAACCACCCGCCCATACCGAAGACTTGGCGTGGCTGACGCGGGAACAGTGGCCTGTGCTGACGACGGGCTCGCACGGCGTCCACTATGCCTACGACAGCCATACCGCTCATACACCGATGTGACACACCATGCTGGGTGTTGTAGATGACTAGTCGGCTGGGACCCGCCTGTGGGGCCCGCCAGTCGTACTAGCCAGTGAGACCCTTGCCGCTCTTCCTATATAAGGAGAGGGAGGGCCTCAGTAGAAAGGGTTGGTCTCAGTTCATTTAAGGCAGTAGCTAAAGAATACAGCTCGAGGATCACTTGTAGCTCATATATTCCACATAGTCGGATCAGGCCGGAGTAGGGGCTTTACCTCACCGCAAGGGCCCCGAACCTGGGTACTTCTTGCGTCCCGCTACGCTCGCTCTCATCCAATCTCGCCTACGGACGCCGTCGATAGCTTTCCTGCTAGTCCCCACACCTCTATCTAACCTTTTTAGGTACTGCCGTTCCCAATACAACGACAGTTGGTGCCCTGCCGTGGGGCCGATGGCTTCGACGGGAGTCACGTTCCACACGGGACCCCGCACTTCAGCCGGTGAGCGCGTGGCCTCCGGCCTGGTGCTCACGCTCGGCAAGTTCGACTGCGTCATCGACAACGCCTCCTGCTTCGTCGGAACTTCCTTCCCGGCAAACGACACCGTTCTGCTATTCGGCGATCTCCCCGTCTACATCGCCACCGTCCCAGAGCGTTTCCCTAGGGAAATCGTCTCTGTCGCGGGGCCGCCATGCTCAAGCGGCGACACCTCCGCCGCACCTTGCGGCGTGGAGGTCATGATGGCCGGATCCAGCTCGCAGCCTCGCCGGCCGCGGGAGCGAGGCGTGGACGAGGTCAGAACTTCCGCTCCCTCGCAGCCTCGGAACCCGGTCGAGGATGCCATTGATCGGCTCCTGACGCCGGTTACCCTCGGGGACAATCCGAAGGAGGCGGAGGCCAACTTCACCATGGAGAGAGAGATCCTCCTCCAGGAGGCCATGGAGCTGGCAGCAGCCCGCAAGCAGCTGGAGATCGCCAGGCGCGAGTATGACCGCGCGCACGGTCTCACCCCGGCTACCGTGGAGCCGAGCCGGCGCGGCCAGGTACGACGTCGGGGCGGTGAGCTAGGCGGCAGGATGGAGAAGGACGGAGAACCGGATCCCGTGCCTGCCCCTACACGGCCCACATATAGCACGCCCATCAAGAACTTGCACGCGGCGCGAGCCGCAGCAGAAGAACTACCCAGACTGGAGGGCGAGGAGCGAGCCCGCCAGCACGCTCGCATCCAGAAGCTCCTCCGCGTCGTGGACGAGCAGGCCGGCGCCAACCGGCAGACGCATGAGGAGCTTAGCTACTCCAGAGGAAGCAGGCTACCCGCCAACAGCAGGGGCAGACCACGTGACACGCAGCAGGCGTCCTCCCCTCAGCCGGCTAGGGCCCGCAGCAGGCGTCGTAGCTCCAGCAACAGGGGCCAGCCGCGCCAGGAGCAGACGGTCAACAGCAACCCGCCACCTCCACCCCCACCAGCCGGAGCACCCAGACCAGCCGGTTCCCGCCTCTCGGGCCGGGTGGGCGCGCCCAACCCGGATTATCCGGATGCCCGCGACCGCATCGAGCTGCTCGCTCAAGCGCGCGTCACGGAGGAGGAATATTCTACCGGACCAGTTTGTTTCGGACCCCGCATCCGGAACGAGCCATTTTCGGATAAATTCACCCTGCCCAGGGACACCCCCAAGTACGACAGCAGCATGAAGCCGGAAGACTGGTTGACCGACTACGCCACGGCAGTCGGCATCGCCCACGGGAATAAGAGCACAGCCGTGCGTTACGTCCCTCTCATGCTAACCGGGTCGGCAAGGACCTGGCTCAATAGCCTCGCGCCCAACAGCATCAACGCCTGGCCTGATTTCGAGAAGGTTTTCATCCGCAACTTCAACGGCACGTACAAGCGCCCAGGGCGCCCGCCCGACCTGGCCTTGTGCGTCCAGGGCGACCGCGAGACCGACCGCGAGTACCTCGCCAAGTGGACGGAGCTCTGCAACACATGCGAGGGCATCCTGGAGAGCCAAGCCATCGGTTTCTTCATCGAAGGATGCCGAGAGGGCACCATGCTTCGCCATCGGCTACTGTGTGACGAGCCGAGAACTTCCGCCGCGAACCAATCTGGTTCGAGGTGGTAAATTTGACGAGCTCCTACCACGCTCTCCTCGGGCGCCCCGCCCTCGCCAAGTTCATGGCCGCCCCCCACTATGCATACCTCAAGACAAAGATGCCAGGACCCCATGGCGTGATCACCGTCACCAGCTGCTTCAGGTGATCGATGGAGTGCGCCTCAGCCGGTTCCAAACTAGCAGAGGCCCTCATCATAGCCAAAGAAAAGCACGGGATCATGCGCAATGTGGCCATGGCCTAGCAGGACATCCCGGCTAGCAGCAAACCGGCTGGAGAAGGAGCCTTCCAACCGGCAAAGGAGACGAAGTGGATCCTGCTCGACCCCTCCGACCCGACTAAGTTCGTCACCATTGGTGCCGGCTTAGACAGCAAATAGGAAGGCGCGCTCGTCGACTTCCTCCGTGAGAATCGGGACATCTTCGCATGGTCCCCCAAAGACATGTCGGGTCTGCCGAGGGAGTTCGCCGAGCACTCACTTCATGTGCGTCCGGATGCCAAGCCGGTCAAGCAACCTCTGCGCCGGTTCGCAGAAGAGAAGAGAAAGATAATCGGTGACGAGATCACCTGGCTCCTCGCAGCCGGGTTCATCATGGAAGTATACCACCCGGACTGGCTGGCGAACCCAGTCTTGGTGTTGAAAAAGAACAAGACCTGGCGCATGTGTATCGACTACACCAGCCTGAACAAGGCATGCCCGAAAGACCCCTTCGCCTTGCCCCGTATCGATCAAGTCATCGATTCCACGGCCGGCTGTGATTTGTTGTCTTTTCTAGATTGTTATTACGGATACAATCAGATCCGGCTAAACCCGGCTGATCAGATTAAGACATCATTTATCACCCCCTACGGGGCTTTCTGCTATGTAACCATGCCTTTCGGCCTAAAGAACGCAGGCGCCACCTATCAGCGATGTATGCAGAAATGCTTGCACTTGTAGATAGGCCGAAACGTGCACGCTTACGTGAATGACGTGGTCATCAAGACCAAGGAAAAGCACACCCTCCTCGAGGATCTGGAAGAAACATTTGGCAACCTCCGCCAGTACCAGATGAAGCTGAACCCGGAAAAATGCGTCTTCGGAGTACCATTCGGCCAGCTACTCGGTTTCCTCATATCTCAGCGAGGCATCGAGGCAAATCCAGAGAAGATCGCGGCCATCAAAAGGATGCAACCGCCCAAGAACCTGCTTGGAGTCCAGAAGTTCACCGGATGCCTGGCTTCCCTCAGTCGTTTCGTCAGCCGGCTGGGGGAGAAGGCACTTCCGTTGTACCAGCTAATGAAAAAGACGGACAAGTTCTCTTGGATTTCGCAGGCCGACACCGCATTTCACGACCTCAAGCGCATGCTGTCCACAGCGCCGGTTCTAGCCACACCGGCTAGCAAGGAGCCGATGTTGCTCTATATAGCAGCCACCAGCCGGGTCGTCAGCGTCGTCCTGGTGGTGGAGCGCCCCGAGGAAGGCAAGGCTCAGCAAGTTCAGAGACCCTTCTACTACCTCTGCGAGGTTCTCTCCCTCTCCAAGCAGAACTACCCCCACTACCAAAAGATGTGCTACGGCGTGTACCTAGCATGCAAGAAGCTCAAGCACTACTTCCAGGATCACCCGATCAAGGTCGTGTGCACTGCACCCCTTTCGGAAATCATCGGCAACAAGGACGCCACCGGCCGGGTCACCAAATGGGCGATCGAGCTCGCCGCCTACTCCATCCAGTACGAGCCCTAGCTCACGATCAAGTCGCAGGCGATGGCAGACTTCCTCGTCGACTGGGCCGAGACCCAGTATCTCCCACCGGTTCCGGATTCGGACCACTGGCGGATGCACTTCGACGGGTCAAAGGCTGCTCGGGGGCTTGGGAGCTGGCATCGTGCTCACCTCGCCCAAGGGAGACCGTCTGGAGTACATGTTGCAGATCCACTTCAAGGCCTCCAACAACGTAGCCGAATACGAGGCACTGGCGCACGGGCTCCGGCTGGCCAAGGAAATCGGCGTCAATCGGATCCTGTGCTTCGGCGATTCGGACCTGGTAGTACAACAGGTATCCGGGAATGGGACGCCAGAGATGCCAACATGGCCCTCTACCGGTTCCACATCCAAAAGCTCAGCTCCTCCTTTGACGGGTGTGAATTTCATCACGTCCCCTGCACCAACAACGAGGCAGCCGACGCACTCTCCAAGATAGGGTCCACCAGGTAGGCCATCCCACCAGGGGTCTCCCTGGAGCACCTACGCAAGCCATCCATCAACCCGTCGCCGGAATCAGATTCCATCATCTGGGCGGGGAGCATCCCGGCAGCCGGGGCAGCGGAGGCGGAGCCACCAAAGAAGAAAACTCGTGCCAACTCCGGCCAAGCGGTGCCCTCCGGCTCGCAGGACCTAGGGGCTACCGGCTCGCCTAGTGGCTCAGGGGCTACCGCCCCGGATATCCCACCCGGACGGGCCAACGACACCCGACATCCGGAGGACAGGAGCGTCCTCGTCATCCAGGAAGTGCCATCCTGGGCACAGCCCTTCATGAACTACATCGCCAACAGCGAACTCTCGGATGACGAGGTGGAGGCCAGACAAATCCGACGCCGCGCGCATACATACACCATCATAAACGGCGAGCTATACAAGCGCAGTGTATCCGGTATCTTCCAAAGATGTGTCGACATAGACACAGGCTACCGGCTACTCAAGGACATCCACCAGGGCGAGTGTGGGCACCACGCTTCGTCAAGGGCGATAGTCGCCAAGGCGTTTCGCCATGGCTTCTATTGGCCCACCGCCCTCGAGGATGCCGAGCAGCTGGTCCGCGCGTGCAATGGGTGCCAACGCTTCGGGAAGCTCATGCACATGCCAACCTTGGTGCTTAAGACGATACCGATCACTTGGCCCTTCGCGGTTTGGGGCCTCGACATGGTCGGGCCCTTCAAGCGAGATCGCGCGGGAATGACCCACCTGCTGGTAGCGGTGGACAAGTTCACGAAGTGGATCGAGGCCAAGCCTATCCGGAAGCTGGATGGGGCGACGGTTGTTACCTTCTTCACCGACATCATCAACCGCTTCGGCTACCCCAATAGCATCATCACCGATAACGGCACGAACTTCGCCAAGGGGGCCTTCGCCGGTTCTGCAGCAACAAGGGCATCCGGCTAGACCTCGCCTCCGTTGCACATCCACAGTCCAACGGGCAGGTCGAACGAGCAAACGACTTGGTGCTAGCCGGCATCAAACCACGTCTCATCGAGCCGTTGGAGCGGTCACCCGGATGCTAGATCGAAGAACTTCCGCCTGTGCTGTGGAGCCTCCGCACCACGCCGAATAGGTCAACCGGCTACACGCCATTCTTCCTGGTCTACGGATCGGAAGCCGTCCTCTCCGCCGACATCGAATTAGACTCCCCCCGCAAGCTCCTCTATGACGAGCAGGCCAACAAGGAGGCGCGGGAGGACGGGGTAGATCTCCTGGAGTAGGCCTGCGAGCTGGCCCTGTCCAGATCCGCCCTGTACCAGCAGTGACTACGCCGCTACCATTCCAGCCCGATTCGCCCAGTCGCATTCTGCGAGGGTGACCTGGTTCTTCGGTTGGTGCAAGACACGAAGGGCATGCACAAGCTATCACCACCCTGGGAGGGCCCCTTCATCATCAGTCGGGCATTGCCCAACGACTCTTACTACCTCATCGACGCACAGCAGCCGCGCAAGAACAAGATGGACAAATCGGACGAGGAGACCGAATGTCCTTGGAACGCGGCCCTGCTGCGCCCATTTTACACCTAGTCGCTAAACAGTGTATGTATCCCGAAAACCTCATAAATGAAAACGCAGACTCCCACGATAATATCGGGGGCTCCTTCTGGAAATGTGTGCATACCTGTTCTCCGATTAAAATTTTCTGGCTCCGGCTACCCCTACCCGGGGGCTCGCCGGCTGGCCCGGCCTGTTAAGCCAACAAACCGGCTGAGTAGTGTGTGATGATGTCAGAGGCCCACTCTTCGTCTCAGGTACAGACCGCAACCCGGCTGTCTGGCTAGCAAGAGCAAAAGCCCGAGGCATCCCACATGAAAAACAGGGAAGAGGCGTGACAGATCGGGCGTCCCGGCCCCGCAACTAGCTCAAACCAATCCAGCCGCTAAGCCGCTAGTACCGTGCGTAATGTACTGTCAGCTCCCTTCGATTCCGGCTGCAGACCGCAACCCGGCTGTCCGGCAAGGACGCAGCGAAAACAGCAGAACACACGAGAAAGCGACTAAGTGCCTAGAAAGGAGCAAGCCAGTTTTTGAAAAAATAAGCCGTTTCCCGGCTACGATTTGACGGACTAACCTATTAACCTATGAAGATGTATGTGTATGCATATGTGCGTTCTTGTCCGACTACTTCGAGTCGGAATTCAGGAGAAGGAAAGAAGATTCGCAGCCCTTGCCTTCATCAAGCGCTCCGAATCTCGGGGGCTACACCCACTAGGTGCGCTCGCGCGCCCCCAGTGGAATCTTGTAGTTCCTGGCCGACTAAGGGCGCTTAGCCGGCAGTTCGGAGCCCAGGTGAGGGCAAGGGCGGGAGCAATAAAAGACAAGAAAGATTCGAAGCACCTGGCTACGCCAGCTACTCCGAATCTCGGGGGCTACACCTAGTGGGTGCGCTCGCGCGCCCCCACGGGAATGTTGGTTCCCCCGGTTGAAGGCGTCCAGCCGACGAAAGCAGCCGACTGGGGCGAGGCCAGTCGGATAAAGTTAGAAGAACAGGGAAGAACAAGGAAGATTCGAAGCACCTGGCTTGTCGTTGTATTGGGAACGGCAGTACCTAAAAAGGTTAGATAGAGGTGTGGGGACTAGCAGGAAAGATATCGACGGCGTCCGCAGGCGAGATTGGATACGAGCGAGCGTAGCGGACAAGAACGCACATATGCATACACATACATCTTCATAGGTTAATAGGTTAGTCTATCAAATTGTAGCCGGGAAACGTCTTATTTTTCAAAAACTGGCTTGCTCCTTTCTAGGCACTTAGTCGCTTTCTCGTGTGTTCTGTTGTTTTCGCTGCGTCCTTGCCGGACATCCGGGTTGTGGTCTGCAGCCGGAATCGAAGGGAGCTGACAGTACATTACGAACGGTAATAGCGGCTTAGCAGCTGGATTGGTTTGAGCTAGTTGCGGGGCCGGGACGCCCAATCTGTCACGCCTCTTCCCTGTTTTTCATGTGGGATGCCTCGGGCTTTTGCTCTTTCTAGCCGGACAGCCGGGTTGCGGTCTGTAGCTGAGACGAAGAGTGGGCCTCTGACATCGTCGCACACTACTCAGCCGGTTTGTTGGCTTAACAGGCCGAGCCAGCCGGCGAGCCCCCGGGTAGGGGTTGCCGGAGCCGGAAAATTTTAATCGAAGAACAGGTACGCACACATTTCCAGAAGGAGCCCCCGAGATTCTCGTGGGAGTCCGCATTTTCATTTATGAGGTTTTCGGGATACATACACTGTTTGGCGACTAGGTGTAAAACGGGCGCAGCAGGGCCGCGTTCCAAGGACGTTCGGTCTCCTCGTCCAATTTGTCCATCTTGTTCTTGCGCGGCTGCTGTGCGTCGATGAGGTAGTAAGAGTCGTTGGGCAACGCTCGGCTGATGATGAAGGGGCCCTCCCAGGGTGGTGATAGCTTGTGCATGCCCTTCGTGTCTTGCACCAGCCAGAGAACCAGGTCACCCTCGCGGAATGCGACTGGGCGAATCCGGCTGGAATGGTAGCGGCGTAGTCACTGCTGGTATAGGGCAGATCTGGACAGGGCCAGCTCACGGGCCTCCTCCAGGAGATCTACCCCGTCCTCCTGTGCCTCCTTGTTGGCCTGCTCGTCGTAGAGGAGCTTGCGGGGGGAGTCGAATTCGATGTCGGCGGAGAGGACGGCTTCCGATCCGTAGACCAGGAAGAATGGCGTGTAGCCATTTGACCTATTCGGTGTGGTGCGGAGGCTCCACAGCACAGCCGGAAGTTCTTTGATCCAGCATCCGGGTGACCGCTCCAACGCCTCGATGAGACGTGGTTTGATGCCAGCTAGCACCAAGCCGTTTGCTCGTTCGACCTGCCCGTTGGACTGCGGATGTGCAACGGAGGCGAGGTCTAGCCGGATGCCCTTGTTGCTGCAGAACCGGGCGAAGGCCCCCTTGGCGAAGTTCGTGCCGTTGTCGGTGATGATGCTATTGGGGTAGCCGAAGCGGTTGATGATGTCGGTGAAGAAGGTAACAACCGTCGCCCCATCCAGCTTTCGGATAGGCTTGGCCTCGATCCACTTTGTGAACTTGTCCACCGCTACCAGCAGGTGGGTCATTCCCGCGTGAGCTCGCTTGAAGGGCCCGACCATGTCGAGGCCCCAAACCGCGAAGGGCCAGGTGATCGGTATGGTCTTGAGCACCGAGGTTGGCATGTGCCTGAGCTGCCCGAAGCGTTGGCACCCATTGCACGCGCGGACTAGCTGCTCGGCATCCTCGAGGGCGGTGGGCCAATAGAAGCCATGGCGAAACGCCTTGGCGACTATCGCCCTTGACGAAGCGTGGTGCCCACACTCGCCCTGGTGGATGTCCTTGAGTAGCCGGTTGTCTGTGTCTACATCGACACATCTTTGGAAGATACCGGATACACTGCGCTTGTATAGCTCGCCGTTTATGATGGTATATGTATGCGCGCGGTGTCGGATTTGTTTGGCCTCCACCTCGTCGTCCGGGAGTTTGCTGTTGGCGATGTAGTTCATGAAGGGTTGTGCCCAGGATGGCACTTCCCGGATGACGAGGACGCTCCTGTCCTCCGGCTGTCGGGTGTCGGTGGGCCGTCCGGGTGGGACATCCGGGACGGCAGCCACCGGGCGAGTCGGCCGGCCCCGGGTCCTGCGAGCCAGAGGGCACCGCCTAGCCGGAGTTGGTGCGAGTTTTCTTCCTTGGTGGTTCTGCCGGCTCCGCCTCCGCTGCCCCGGCCGCCGGAACGCTTCCCGCCCAGATGATGGAATC
Organism: Avena sativa; assembly: GCA_916181665.1. NCBI lineage: Eukaryota > Viridiplantae > Streptophyta > Magnoliopsida > Poales > Poaceae > Avena > Avena sativa. Next base: position 530,437,729 of record OV702292.1, on the reverse strand, counting down.
TGATTCCAGCGACGGGTTGATGGATGGCTTGCGCAGATGCTCCAGGGAGACCCCTGGTGGGATGGCCTGCCTGGTGGACCGTATCTTGGAGAGCGCGTCGGCCGCCTTGTTGTTGGTGCGGGGGACGTGATGAAATTCGCACCCGTCGAAGGAGGAGCTGAGCTTCTGGATGTGGAACCGGTAGAGGGCCATGTTGGCATCTCTGGCGTCCCATTCCCCGGACACCTGTTGTACCACCAAGTCCGAATCGCCGAAGCACAGGATCCGGTTGACGCCGATTTCCTTGGCCAGCCGGAGCCCGTGCGCCAGTGCCTCGTATTCAGCTACGTTGTTGGAGGCCTTGAAGTGGATCTGCAACACGTACTCCAGCCGGTCTCCCTTGGGCGAGGTGAGCACAATGCCGGCTCCCAAGCCCCCGAGCATCTTCGACCCGTCGAAGTGCATCCTCCAATGGTCCGAATCCAGAACCGGTGGGAGATACTGGGTCTCGGCCCAGTCGACGAGGAAGTCCGCCATCGCTTGTGACTTGATTGTGAGCCGATGCTCGTACTAGATGGAGTAGGCGGCGAGCTCGATGGCCCATTTGGCGACCCGGTCGGTGGCGTCCTTGTTGCCGATGATTTCCAAAAGGGGTGCAGTGCACACGACCTTGATCGGGTGCTCCTGGAAGTAGTGCTTGAGCTTCTTGGATGCCAGGTACACGCCGTAGCACATCTTTTGGTAGTGGGGATAGTTCTGCTTGGAGAGGGAGAGAACCTCGCTGAGGTAGTAGACAGGTCTCTGAACCGGCTGATCCTTGCCTTCCTCGGGGCGCTCCACCACCAGGACGACGCTGACGACCTGTCTGGTGGCTGCTATATAGAGCAACATCGGCTCCTTGCTAGCCGGCGTGGCTAGAACCGGCACTGTGGACAGCATGCGCTTGAGGTCGTGAAACGCGGTGTCGGCCTGCGAAGTCCAGGAGAACTTGTCTGTCTTTTTCATCAGCTGGTACAACGGAAGTGCCTTCTCCCCCAGCCGGCTGACGAAACGACTGAGGGAAGCCAGGCATCCGGTGAACTTCTGGACTCCAAGCAGGTTCTTGGGTGGTTGCATCCTTTTGATGGCCGCGATCTTCTCCGGATTTGCCTTGATGCCTCGTTGAGATACGAGGAAACCGAGTAGCTGGCCGGATGGTACTCCGAAGACGCACTTTTCCGGGTTCAGCTTCATCTTGTACTGGCGGAGGTTGCCGAATGTCTCTCTTAGATCTTCGAGGAGGGTGCGCTTCTCCTTGGTTTTGATGACTACGTCATCAACGTAAGCGTGCATGTTTCGGCCAATCTGCGAGTGCAAACATTTCTGCATGCATCGCTGATAGGTGGCGCCTGTGTTCTTTAGGCCGAAAGGCATGGTTACATAGCAGAAAGCCCCGTAGGGGGTGATAAATGATGTCTTAATCTGATCAGCCGGGTTTAGCCAGATCTGATTGTACCCGGAATAACAATCTAGAAAAGACAACAAATCACAGCCGGCCGTGGAATCGATGACTTGATCGATACGGGGCAAGGCGAAGGGGTCTTTCGGGCACGCCTTGTTCAGGCTGGTGTAGTCGATACACATGCGCCAGGTGTTGTTCTTTTTCAGCACCAGGACTGGGTTCGCCAGCCAGTCCGGGTGGTATACTTCCATGATGAACCCGGCTGCAAGGAGCCAGGTAATTTCGTCACCGATTATCTTTCTCTTCTCTTCTGCGAACCGGCGCAGAGGTTGCTTGACCGGCTTGGCATCCGGACGCACATGAAGTGAGTGCTCGGTGAACTCCCTTGGCACATCCGGCATGTCTTTGGGAGACCATGCGAAGATGTCCCGATTCTCACGGAGGAAGTCGACGAGTGCGCCTTCCTATTTGCTGTCTAAGCCGGCACCAATGGTGACGAACTTAGTCGGGTCGGAGGGGTCGAGCAGGATCCTCTTCGTCTCCTTTGCCGGTTGGAAGGCTCCTTCTCCAGCCGGTTTGCTGCTAGCCGGGATGTCCTGCTGGGCCATGGCCACATTGCGCATGATCGCGCGCTTTTCTTCGGCTATGATGAGGGCCTCTGCTAGTTTGGAACCAGCTGAGGCGCACTCCATCGATCGCCTGAAGCAGCCGGCGACGATGATCACGCCGTGGGGTCCTGGCATCTTCGTCTTGAGGTATGCGTACTAGGGGATGGCCATGAACTTGGCGAGGGCGGGGCGCCTGAGGAGAGCGTGGTAGGAGCTCGTCAGATTTACCACCTCGAACCAGATTGGTTCGCGGCGGAAGTTCTCCTCGGTCCCGAAGATGACGTCCAGCTAGATTTTTCCTAGCGGAGCGCAGGCTGGCCCCGGCAGTACGCCGTGGAACGTCGTGGTAGTCGGGCGCAGGTCGCTTTCGCGAATGCCCAGCTTCTCCAGCAAGGACTGGTAGAGGAGGTTGAGGCTGCTGCCTCCGTCGATGAGGATGCGCGAGAATCGGCAGGTGCACGCGTTGGAGACGATGAGGGGGTCGAGCACCATGGCGTAGCCCCCGGGAGTCGGCAAATGCTCAGGCTGATCTGCCCGGCTCTAGGTGATGGGGGTTTCTGACCAGTTCAGGTATTGGGGGACCGGAGAGACGATGGCGTTGACCTCCTTGGAGCGTCGCCTGCGGCTGTGCTTGTCGTCCTGCTCCGTCTCGAAGATGTGGTAGGCGGCGTGCGGCTGGGGGTAGCCGTTGTTGTTGTTGTCGCCGTTGTCGCCGTTACCATCATTACTGGCTCCCCTAGCCGGTGGTGGGGGTCCACCCGGTAGGGGAGGCAGGATACGAGGCTGGTTGCCCTGGTCCTTTAGCTGGCGAGCCCAGCTGCAGTTCCGGGTGGTGTGCGTAGCCGGTTTGAAGGGACCGCTATGCCACTTGCACGGGTCGTCAATCATCTGGTCGAAGGTGAGCCACAGCTTCTGCCTTCTTGTGTTGTTAGCCGGTGCGTCGGGCGCACCCTCTACAGTATTGACCTGCCGCGCGTGGTAGCGAGGCTTCTGTTGTCTGTCCTGGCGGTCCCCGTGTAACCGGTTGTCGTTGCCGTGGCGTCTGGAGGATCCGGCTTCACCAGTCGGATTGCTCGGACGGTCACGAGCCGGCTCCGTGGGAGTCGGACGACCTTCCGCGTTTACTCGGAGGGGCTTCTTCATGGCGACATCCGCCGTGGCGTACTGGTCGGCAACCGTCATGAGCTCCGCCATGGTTTTCGGCTCGTCACACAGTAGCCGGTGGAGAAGCATGGTGCCCTCTCAGCATCCTTCGATGAAGAAACCGATGGCTTGGCTCTCCAGGATGCCCTCGAAAGTGTTGCGGAGCTCCGTCCATTTGGCGAGGTACTCGCGGTCGGTCTCGCGGTCGCCCTGGACGCACAAGGCCAGGTCGTGTGTGCGTCCTGGGCGCTTGTACGTGCCGTTGAAGTTGCGGACGAAAACCTTCTCGAAATCAGGCCAGGCGTTGATGTTGTTGGGCGAGAGGCTATTGAGCCAGGTCCTTGCCGACCCGGTTAGCATGAGAGGGACATAGCGCACGGCTGTGCGCTTATTCCTGTGGGCGATGCCGACTGCCGTGGCGTAGTCGGTCAGCCAGTCTTCCGGCTTCATGCTGCTGTCGTACTTGGGGGTGTCCCTGGGCAGGGAGAATTTATCCGGAAATGGCTCGTTCCGGATGCGGGGTCCGAAACAAACTGGTCCGGTAGAATCTTCCTCCTCCGTGACACGCACTTGAGCGAGCAGCTCGATGCGGTCGCGGGCATCTGGACAATCCGGGTTAGGCGCGCCCACCCGGCCCGAGAGGCGGGAACCGGCTGGTCTGGGCGCTCCGGCTGGTGGTGGGGGGGTGGCGGGTTGCTGTTGACCGTCTGCTCCTGGCGTGGCTGGCCCCTGTTGCCGAAGCTGCGATGCCTGCTGCGGGCCCTAGCCGGCTGAGGGGAGGACGCCTGCTGGGTGTCGCACGGTGCGCTCCTACTATTGGCGGGTAGCCTGCTTCCTCTGGAGTAGCTGAGGTCCTCCTGCGTCTACCGGTTGGCGCCGGCCTGCTCGTCCGCGACGCGGAGGAGCTCCTGGACGCGAGCGTGCTGGCGGGCCCACCCCTCGCCCTCCAGGCTGGGTAGTTCTTCTGCTGCGGCTCGCGCCGCACGTAAGTTCTTGATGGGCGTGCTGTAGGTGGGCCGTGTAGGGGCAGGCGCGGGATCCGGTTCTCCGTCCTTCTCCATTCTGCCGCCTAGCTCACCGCCCCAACGTCGTACCTGGCCGCGCCGGCTCGGCTCCCCGATAGCCGGAGTGAGGCCGTGCGCGCGGTCGTACTCGCATCTAGCGATCTCCAGTTGCTTGCGGGCTGCTGCCAGCTCCATGGCCTCCTGGAGGAGGATCTGTCTCTCCATGGTGAAGTTGGCCTCCGCCACCTCCGGGTTGTCCCCGAGTTTAACTGGCGTCAGGAGCCGATCAATGGCATCCTCGACCGGGTTCCGAGGCTGCGGGGGAGCGGAAGTTCCGACCTTGTCCATGCCTCGCTCCCGCGGCCGGCGGGGCTGCGAGCTGGATCTGGCCATCATGACCTCCACGCCGCAAGGTGCGGCGGAGGTGCCGCCGCTTGAGCATGGCGGCCCCGCGACAGAGACGATTTCCCTAGGGAAACGCTCCGGGACGGTGGCGATGTAGACGGGAAGATCGCCGAATAGCGGAACAGTGCCATTTGCCGGGAAGGAAGTTCCGGCGAAGCAGGAGGCGTTGTCGATGACGCAGTCGAACTTGCCGAGCGTGAGCACCAGGCCGGAGGCCACGCGCTCACCGGCTGAAGTGCAGGGTCCCATGCGGAACGTGACTCCGGTCGAAGCCATACTTTGCCCCACGGTGGGCGCCAACTGTCGTTGTATTGGGAACGACAGTACCTAAAAAGGTTAGATAGAGGTGTGGGGACTAGCAGGAAAGCTATCGACAGCGTCTGCAGGTGAGATTGGGTACGAGCGAGCGTAGCGGGACGCAAGAAGTACCCAGGTTCGGGGCCCTCGTGGTGAGGTAAAGCCCCTACTCCTGCCGGATCTGACTAGGTGGAATACACGAACTACAAGCGCTCCTTGAGATGTATTCTCTAGCTACTGCTTTAAATGAACTGAGACCCACCCTTTCTACTAAGGCCCTCCCTCTCCTTATATAGGAAGAGAGGCAAGGGTCTCACTGGCTAGTCCGACTGGCAGGCCCCACAGGCGGGTCCCAGCCGACTAGTCATCTACAGTGTCCAACATGGCTTGTCCCTTTGGCGTATGAGCGGTATGGCTATCGTAGGCACAGTGGACGCCGTGCGAGCCCGTCGTCAGCACAGGCCACTGTTCCCGCGTCAGCCACGCAAAGTCTTCGGTATGGGCGGGTGGTTGCCTGTCTTGTTGTCGTACAGGGCGTACCGTGCACTGATACGCACGTCGTCCTGTCCCTCTGATTGGATCCGGCTACGTCGTCGTATCCGGCTGCCTCTTCATGATCCGGCTACTGGGTGGTAGCCGGCTCGTCCTACCATGTCTGGTTGCGCCTGGTCAGCCGGAAGAGATCCGACTGCCCTGTTTCTTATTCGGTGGGGTACCCGGGGATCATCCCCCTGACAAATATACTTCAAACTCTTGTGATCCGAATAAATCTCACAGCGGTTACCCATGAGGTAATGACGCCATGTCTTCAAGGCTAAAACTACGGCTGCCAATTCTAAGTCATGGGTAGGGTAGTTCTGTTCATGTTGCTTCAGTTGTCTGGACAGATAGGATATGACTTTGCCTTCTTGCATCAACACACATCCGAGACCAATCTTGGATGCATCACAATATACATCAAAAGGCTTCTTGATATCTGGCATGATTAAGATTGGGGCTGAAATCAATCTCTTCTTGAGATCTTGAAAACTTGCTTCACATTTGTCCGTCCATTCAAACTTCTTGTCTTTCTTCAACGGCTGGGTCATTTGCCTGGCGATGCTTGAAAATCCTTCAACAAACTTGCGGTAATATCCTGCTAATCCAAGAAATGCACGGACCTTGGTTTGAGTGGTTGGGGATTTCCATTCTTGAACATCCTTAATCTTGGCGGGATCGACGGCAACTCCTCCTGCCGACAAGATATGGCCTAGGAATCCTACTTCCTTTAACCATAACTCACATTTGCTAAACTTGGCATACAATTTATGCTCCCTCATGGTTTCAAGGATGGTTCTTAGGTGCTGTTCATGGTCTTCTTCCGACTTGGAGTAGATCAGAATGTCATCGATAAAAACAACGACAAACTTATCCAAGAAATTCATAAAAATCTTATTCATGAGATTCATGAAATAAGCGGGGGCATTGGTTAATCCAAAATACATGACATTGTACTCATACAATCCATATCTGGTGGTGAAAGCAGTCTTTGGGATATCCGTTGTGCGGATCTTCAATTGGTGATAACCAGTTCTAAGATCAATCTTAGAAAACACTCTGGCACCAATCAGTTGGTCAAACAAATCTTCTATCTTTCGAAGGGGGTATTTGTTCTTGATGGTGAAATCATTCAACTTCCGGTAATCTATGCACAAACGGTTAGCTCCATCCTTCTTATCCACAAACAGAACAGGTGATCTCCATGGCGATGCACTTGGTTGTATCAGACCTTTACCCAACATGTCGTCAAGTTTCTTGTTGAGCTCCACTAATTCATATGGGTTCATATTATAGGGTCTCTAAGTTATGGGTCCAGTTCCAGAAACTAGTTCAATGATAAACTCGATATCCCGATCTGGGGGCATACTGGGCAATTTATCTGGGAACACATCGGGGCATTCATAGACTACTCGGACTTGGTCTATGGTTGATTGAGCTAAACTCTTGTTGCATTTGAATTGACGGGGCAGTGTCTCAGATAAATGCTCTACTGATACTCCAGTGCTACTGGTCATGGTTATGGCTTTCTTGGCACAGTCGATTAATCCTTGATGTTTCGACGTCCAATCCATTCCTAGTACTACCTCCAAACCTTTTGTTCCAAGTACTATTAGATTGGCATAAAAATCTATCCCATGGATTCTGATAGGTATGGAGTTGCAAATATTTCTAGCTTTGGTAGTTGAACCAGGTATTTGAACTATCATAACATGCTTCAAATTTGTGGGTTGAATCTTAATAGTGAATGCAAATTCTTCTGTAACAAACGAGTGTGATGCTCCAAAATCAAATAACACTCTTGCAAGAACTGAGTTAACAGAAAACATACCCAGAACGACATCTGGCGCTTCCTAGGCTTCTTCAGCATTCATGTGGAACAGACGACCGGTACGAATTTGCGGGTTTCCTGGGGCAAACCTCTTTCCGGGCTGGACACGGCGTTGCTGTTGGGCAGGTGCAGTAACATTGGTGGCTGCAGCAAGCTTCTTGGGGCACTCGTTGGAGTAGTGACCCGTGATTCCACATTCAAAGCAGGTGATCATTGACTTATCCTTTCCTGTAACAGGCACAACATTGCTTCCAGTCCTCGAGGCAGTATTGTTGTTGTTGTTGTTGTTGGACCTTGGCGGTGCACGATTGAAGTTATTGGGGTTGCCGGGGTTGTTGTTGTTGTGGTGGCCTCCGGGCCTCGGGTTTCCTCCGCCACGATTGGGGTAGTTCGGACGGGACATAGGGGGTCTGTTGTTCCTAGGTGCAAATCCTGCAGACGAGTTGGGGCGATACTTCAGAGTATGGTGGGGTCCAGGTTGGTGCATCATACGACGCTTGCGGTTCTCACTGTCTTGGTTGATCTTTCCTTCCATTTGAATGGAGGAATCCACTAAAGCTTCTAGGTCGTTAAAGGGAATGTTGACTAACACTGTTTGCATCTCATCATGCAGACCATTCAGGAATCTCTACTTCTTCTTCACTTCAATGCCAATCTCATCAGGGGCATACCTATCCAGAGACAGAAATCTGTCACAGTACTCTACCACTGTCATCCTTCCTTGCTTCAAATCCCTAAATTCATCCCTCATCCTCTTGATTAAACCTGGGGGCACATGAGTCCTGCTGAACTTGAGCTTGAACTCCTCCCAAGTCATCATCCGTCCTCCATTCGTGGTACGGGTGCTGTTCCACCATGATCTTGCATATCTTGACAGATAGTGGGTGGCAAACAGTACCTTTTCATTTGCATCAACTCCTACGACTTCTAAGTTGTTTTCCATGGTTTGTAGCCAGTCATCAGCATCTAAGGGCTCTTCTGATTTGCTAAACATAGGAGGATTGGTGTTTTGGAAGTTCTTGAGTTTGGATCCATGATGATCTTGGTTTCTGTGTCCTTGGTAATTGTGAGCCATCTGGGCTATCTGCTGCAGAGTGGCTAGATTGGCTTGACGTTCAGCTCTACCGGCCTCAAGATCTGAAACTAACATCTGCAGAATCTGAAGCATTGGGTCCTAGGATGAGCTGCTCCCACCGAGGTTTCCGCGAGTCATCTGAAGATTGAGATAGATAATGAGACGAGAGGGAAATTTCTATGGTTTTTAGGGGTATGTTTCAAAAATCTTTTAAACTTTGAGGAGTACTAAGGTTTGACAACTAATAACTCCATTTCATTCATTCATTCATTCCAAGCACGCAATACAAACACACACCACAAGAGTAAATAGATGGTTTTAAGAACCTTTCTGGCAAGCTACGATACAATGGGACCGAATACCACTCACGTCTACGATAGTGCTCAGGTGCGACTACTAATCATCAGAACTATCAGGCTCCTCGTCATCAATGAATTCAGTGTCATCCTCGTCAGTGTGGAACTCCGTGGCGACGTCCTCCGGATAATCATCATCATCACTGAGGCAAGAGTAGTGATCCCCACGGGTGTCTTCACCTTCCTCTTCCTTCCTATCTTCAAGCTGGATCTACTAATCATGGATGGTCTCCTAAAGAGTGGCCACCTTCTGGTGAAGTCGAGCGATGATGCGGTCCTTCTTGTCACGCTGGCGACAAAGTGACTTGTGCTCCCTAGTAAGCATGGCGAGGGTCTGGTCCTTCTCGACTGCAATAGCGTGCTTCTGGTTGGCGTAGGCACGAGCATTGTCCAGCTCCTTCTGAGTCTCATGCAACATGAAATCCAGATGATCCACATGGTGCTTTAGTTCCATATGTGCCGGCATGGCCAAGGGCTGTCCCATCGAGTCACGTGTGGCATAGTGGGCGAAGCGGGTGCCAACGATCTGGTTGATGTTCTGTGCACACAAATGAGCAAGTGCCTCCTGCATAGCTCTAGCAAGCCCATCTAACCAGTTGTTCTCCCCCAAGCTAAACTGGATCTTCTCCGAAAGAGGTGGCTCCATTTTGCCTCGGATATCGGCAACAATCAGCCACTGTAGTTCCCCTCCGGATTGGTCATTGAGCTGAGCTCCGAAGAACTCCGGGTGCAGGCGTCCAAGATACTCAGCGAGATGTCCCAAATCCTTCTCAAAGATGAGCTCCCCTCCGTTGCCCAGCTGGTAGAACTTGCTGTATTTCACCTCCATCTATAAGAAATTAGGATGGGTAAGTTAGTGAGGTGATCAAGTGTGTCAATTTTTATGTAGGATTGCAAGAATTTTGAGGCACAAGTGATCTCTTTTTGAACGAATCTCAAGGATAAGAGTGAGAATAGGTTTTTGTAAATACTCACTTCCTTTGTTTTGAAACTAGGTTTTTCCAGAGGTCCATTCTAACTAGGGTCTCCTATGGTCAGGATGGCTCTGAAACAAACTTGTCAACACCCGGATTTTTAAGTCTAGATGCCTATTATGCCGTACATCGCAATCCCAGGATTACCATTTTTGTAGACATAACAGAATTGGTACCACAGTACATCATCCATTACAAACCGTAATAGTCTTACAAATAGAGGATCTCATGATCTAGTCTTAATACAATCAAAGTAGTAGAAAGTAAGCGTAGTAGGGGCTCCATATTCATGGTCACTGGCAATGCTGACGATGGGAGATGATCCTAGTTATCATAGACCTCCTGATGTCCATCTTCCGGGTAGTCTTCCTCGTAGTCTGGCCATGGGAATAGCCAGGGACAAAGCCATGAGTAATCTTTAAGTACTCACAAACTATCACTAACACACGTAAGGTAATACTAGTAGGAATCCTAAGCTCTAGTCTTATTTGCAATAAGCCAATTTTATTTCATAAGGACTTCATAGTAAGCCTATTTTAGTTCTCTAGATTACTTAAGAGGGAACCTATTTTTCATGTCCACAACTCTGTTGTGGTCAAGTCAAAGTCAACCTTCAAGTCACAAGTCATTTTGAAAACATCTGACAACGAAATAGTACGGCCACTCCGACTGTAAATAACTTCGGACGCAGCTATTCGAATAGTTTGACACTCTGCAGAGGGGGTACACTTTCACCACAAAATTCGATACATCTGTCAGGGATAACCCTGAATCATCATACTTGGATGCGGATAATCAATCCTAACCTTTCAATTACACACCCTAGTATAGGCACCTCCCTATGAGCTTGGCCTCCTAGCCATGGCCAACTACCATCCCAGGAACTGCATAGGTGGACATTCACACTCACGAGGTAGCGTCAGCTCAACCTCTTTCCATGAGGGAACCCATACTAAGACACATAAGCTTCCAATTAATCCCTACCCAACTCAGGTATTGTGGTTGTACGGTAAAATTGGAATGGTATCGCATCCGAACCCATCCATCAGTTTTTATCAAAGTCAAAGCATATGTTTCAATCAGTATCATCCCCAACTCATTGTGTCTCATGACACATGTCAAAACATTTCAATAGAATGACTCATCATTCCAAGGTTGTCATAATCATTTTCTCCAAGTGTTCCCATCTAAAGTGATCAAGTTTAGTTTAGCACTAGCACCTATTCATGAGGGTATCACTATTGATGGGGGGATAATCAAGTGTAACTATCCACACCTAGTTCTGATCTTGATAGCCTCTATCCTATTTTCCACTAATCACAATTATTTAACTAGGTAAGAAACTTTAGTAAAGACAAAAGTAAAGCTTAGAATAAAACTGGGATTGGTATAATCAAAGTTGCATAACCAAGCATGCATGGTGCATATTGCATAGGTTATCTTGCATAATGGGCTTGCATAGTTTAGCTTGCATAGGATGGCTTGCCTTGAGTAGTGCAGCTATTGAAGTTCTCTTCCTCTTCCTCGAAGTACCCCTCCTCGTCATACCCCGAGTCGGTACTAGCGTCTATAAATACATACGAGGTACACAATCACCAAACAACACTTAACTACTTCTATTCAGCACACATGAACTCACACTAGATGATCTAGCATCATCTCAAGCATCACATGAAATATTGTCATATTCTTATTTATCTCCTTTTGGGAAAGTAATTTCTACTCATTGAAAAATACTTAAGATTTAATATCCTCAAACTAGAATATGGGATCATGTTGACTCATGCCATCACCACATATTTCAATACTTGGGAAAGTGATTTAAAAGGGGTGATCATATATTACAAGATTTAATATTACTATTTAATAATATTAAAGTGACTAGAGATGCCTATATAGCATTCTTTTAATACTAGTCCAATATTACTTCATGTTAAACTAATATTTTTACATATTCAGATAGAGCATGGCAAATGTGATTTTTGAGAGTTGGAATCAACTCAAATGCATTTATGGTTGATTTTATAAAAATGTTTGAAGTTATGAAAGTCTCTGTCTTGTTATTTTTACCATTGGTGATCCATAATTTCAAATGGTTTGATTCCAACGGGAGTGTATAGAGTTTTTCAATATCTTTCTAGCAAAATTGGAAACATGCAATTTGGATCAGTACATCTCTTTGAATTTAATTTTGAACACAGCTACTGAACTGGATTTTGAATTAAATAGAAAAACTAAGTTTGAAACGGTGAGCTACGCGCGGGAAAAGAAATGGGCCGGCCCAGATGCATAGCGCGTGCGTAGCAAGCACTGACGGGCTGGTCCCACGCGTCAGTGGCTCTATCTAAACGAAACAGTATCAGCTAACATCAGCCCTACGATTAGAGATCAAATCGAAGGCCCAGGCCCATCATCTACGTCGCAGGGGGTGCGCGAGATTCTAAACCTAACTCGATGGTGAGGGTCGCTAGGGGCTTACCAGGGCTCCAGCTAGGTCCGGTGATGGGGGCGAATGGGCTGGTAGACGACGGCGTGTCGATTGGTGGTCGTGGCGGCTCCTAGGGTGGCTCCAATCAACGGCGACCTTCCTTCACTACAACGGCGGGCTCCAGCTAAATTCCAGCGACGTGTTGCTCGCCTTGCTCCGGGGAATGGCCTGGGATGTTTCTAAGAGAGAGGGGAGTGGAATGGTGTGCCATTTGAGGCTGGGGAAGGGTCCTATTTATACACCAGCGATGGAGGCAGTGCGGCATGGCTCGGGCTCGTCGGCGACGTTGCTATAGGTCACTATAGGCATGGCGGAGGGCATAGGTCGCCACAGTGGACTGTGGCGATCGTCACGCGCGTAGTGGCGTGGCAAGGGGCGGTCTTAATCGGTCGGGCGACGTAGGCGCTCTGTGTAGGTACTAAGGTGTTTGTCATCGCGTACGGTGGTCACGGGGCGTGGGCGGTGAACGATCATGTCTGGGAGGTTGCTGGTGACGTGGCGAGTGCGGGTACGCGCGGAGAGAGATAGGCGCGGCGTGGCTGCGCGAGGCGGCTTCGATGCTCTAGCGTGCGCTCGGCATGGCAGAGAAGTAAATGGGCGCGTCTGCTCTGGCTTCTCCACTGTTCGCCGTTGGTCGAGGTGTGGACAGAGAGGGGCGGTGAGGTTACGACTACCATCTAGGCATCATGGGCGAGGGCGGCACGGCATGTGGCTTCGTGTCCATGGTCGACCGGCATGGACATGCTCGGGTATGACATGGAACTGGTGCAACGACGAAGGGGAGAGGCTCCACTGCACGGCGGTGTACTTGGGATGATCATGGGTGAGTTATTGGGTTGAATTGGGTACAATTGGTGATAAATTGATTCATCAAAACAGTGAATAGTTGTTGAACTTGCACTATGTCTGCTAAGTGTTCGATCAAATGGCCGCATGAACTAAAGATTCAAATTTTTGGATGAATTTTGGTGGGTGTGTTGGTCACATGCTTAGTAGTCTCTGGTTGCTAAGATTTGTCAAGTGGTGGTGGTTTAGGTGGTTTTTGGAAAATGGTGATCTAGGTACCTACACTTGATTCGATTTTGAATTGCCTCTCAAATAGGTTTGAAATTGGTTTCTGTAAGTTTGTAAAGTTTGCTTGGATTCATTTTCACTTGGTCTAGCAAGGGGTGAAAAGAAGTGGAATTGTTTCTGTTGGAAATCTTTTAATAGAGATGCCCAAAGTGGGCTAGTGGTTAAGTTTGGCAAAAGTGACCATATGATCATATGCCTCTTATTTGATTTCTTTTTAATTTGTTTTTTTTGGAATTGACCTAGATGATATTGTTTTCACCCTTAAACTAATCCTTATCATTTATAGCAATCAAACATGTCATAGCAAGCATTCATGCATTAATACAAACACACATGCATTCATATGAGTTTAAGAATAAAAGTTTTTATTAACCCTAATATTGGGTGATTAGAACTTGATAACCTTGTTTAATATTTTTAGGTGTTACAGACGTGGTGGTGAACCCGGGCTAGCACTGCCCGAGCTACAACGTAGGTCACCTCCCTGCCTTCCTCCTGCATCAGCGAGTCCACACACGCATTGAAGCCTTTGAGTCGGGTCAGCAACTAAGATATAAGATCAAGGACCTCGTCGACTCCCAGGCCCGAGGGCTCGAGCGGGGGCAAGTGAAGAGACTCCAGGAACCCATTCAGCTGGGAGGCCACCTTGACAAGAGAAGCCAAGGTCGTGTCACTCACCCTTCGCTCCTCGTGGAGAGATAGTAGTGCCTTCTCGGTCTCTTCCTGGTCCACCTCCAGCCGAGTCTTTAGACGGTGGACCCTCTGCACCAGGTTAGCAGAGGGATCACGGGATGGGGAAAGCGTCTTCTTGGGCGAGCGGGGATCTTCGAGGCACACCTTCCAAAATCCCTCCCTGCCTAGGAGCCACTTTTAGCGACGGACTTCCTCGACTACTGGGGGCCCGACCCTGTCCGCCTCATGGGAGCGGACCCGACCAAGGCCCTCGAGGACAACGGGAAGCTCCAATAGGTCCCAGAGGGAAAGGCGCTTGGCATCATAGACTGCTAGTGCTCTCAGGGTTGCTTCCCAAGCCTCCCCCATGAGACGGCGTGCAGACTCCTAGTCAGGGATGAAGCGCGCATAGTCGGAAGAGAATCCGTGAAGCCACTCTCTTGCCCTAGGAGATGTAGCTCAAACGGATCCCACTTTCATGTCCCACCTTAGAGGGAGTTGGTAGGAGGCCCCCTCAGAAGTACCGAGGACCCCGAGATCACCCACGTGTCCTGGCAGACCTAGCAAGAGAAAAAAGAAGAATCAACAAGCAACAAAAGATACAAGACCACAAATCAAGACAAGAGCGACCCTCACTAGCCGACCCAACGCAGACCTCCTCCCAAGCGAGGGGATCATATCCCCTGGGAACAGTGGTGGTGTTGTTGGAGGAAGCGCTCGGGCTATTCAGCAAAGGTCCAGGCAGCAAGGGGGTCTTCTCAGCTCGTGGAGGGGACTCTTTCTAGGAAGACTCCCCCTTCGTGGAGTGACGAACCCCTTGTGACGAATCCACACTAACATTTGAAGGCATTCACCTTCCCCCGCCATGCATCTAAGGACATCTCCTCCCGGCCTAAGAGGACTCTGGCATCGCAAGGTGGAAGCCCAATGATAATCACACCCTAATGCTTATCGAAGAACATAGGAAGAATCCCTCTCGGGCGACCGCCTTTGGTCGTAGGAAAGAGAAGCTCCTTCATCAACCCAACGTATTCCTCCTGGGATAGATCCTCATCTTTCTCGGGCCAGAGAAGAGTAGGCTCCTCCGAGCCTCGGTACTCCTAGGCTGGATGGGACCTCCTCTGCAGTGGTGCCAGGTGGTGCTGAAGATAGTCCAAGATTATGGCATGAACCGCCAGGCCCTTGTCAGCGAGGACCGGAATCCTGTGGGAGGTACCTCTTAGCGAGATTGTTTCGGAGGCGAAAGGTGATACCGACCGCTATCCTCGGCTTTTTGTCAACCTGAGGGGCAAAGCATTGGCATAACAGTGCCACCGAAGGCATCACCCAGACGAATCCTTTGCACAAGTGGGTGAAAGCCGCCAGAGCCAACATGGCGTAGGGATGGATTTGGACCAGACAAAAGCCATACGCCGCCATCACCTCTAGGAAACAATTGGACAAGGGGGGAACCAACCCTATCTTAAGTAAGCAGTTATAGATGGTCATATCCCCTTCCCCGATACCTCCTCCTAGGGATTAGAGCATGGTGTCTCCATTCTCATGGTGCTCATCGGCTATATGGAGCCTCGGGGCTAGAAGTCTGTGCTAGTCTATGGTGGAAGGAAGATGAGCTCCCGAGGGTTTCCGGCGCCCCAAGGCACTAGATCGAGTCCTATTTTAAGACCCCTTGAGTCCTCAGCTCAGCATCGACACCATGGAGATGCATTGGGTCGAGGTCCAAGGGAACAGAAGAAATGTCAAGAGAAGAATGTGATGAGTAGGGGGTGGATGAAACCATTTCTTTATAGGCCCATGTCTAGGAAACCTATCCACCCACCTGCTACTCACAATTACTATCAAGACCCGCTGGTGAATAACGGGCCATCCCCTTAGCGCATCCCAAGGAAGACACGACACCTCTCGGACGACGAAGAATTGACTCACATGATAAAGTTATGATAAGGATCATGGGCCCAACTGGGTAAAGCTGCGGCCCCAGTCAGCACTTCTCTAGCTGTGGCACGCTCGGGGTATGCTATCGCATCCGTGGGTCGGGGATACCCCGGAGCCGACGGGAGAGCTGCGACCCCTACGTAGTGCTCTCGCGGGGACTTGGTCGGGATGTCCCCTAGAGGGCCTCGGACCGAGCGTTCCACGGGGACGCGACCTAAGCACCCGCCTAAGAATAGTATCCCAGGTATGGTTCTCAGGGGCGAGGCGCCGACGACTACCGTGGAGAAGGAAGGACAGCTAACCTACGATGCCTGTCCCAGGGGACTGACTAACCTTTGGCCACGCTTCGTCTGGCCCACCATGGACACATACATCACCATTTCACCACATTGCATCCATGCAGGGCATGGGACTCGTGGGGTCCTAGCCGGGACCTTCTCCCGGGTCTCGGCTGAGAGCCCGGGGAGCCAGCCGTGGGCAAGATCCAGACTGATGGGACAAGCACCAGTATCAGATTGTCCGGTACAGGTAGTGAGAGACACGCGGTATGGTGGTAGGAGCGCACAACCATGTTGAGGGCATGCACTTTGTGCCCACGCCGTGTGGTGACCGATCCTTGTGGTGTCCCCTTGCCCTTATAAAAGGAGGCTCATGTCGGTCAAGAGAAGGGAGAGGATTAGCTACAACTTTTCTAGGGAAGACACCATTGTAATTGTGATCATCCACCTGATAGTTGATAGTTGCAGGACGTAGAGCTCTGCATGTCGCGGACCTGAATCTGGGTAAAAAACCTGGTGTCTCTCTCGTGTGTGTTTGCCAAGCTCGTCGCCGGATGTTGCGCCCCTGTCCGAACTAACAAAGGGGATCTCCATCCCGGTGTCGAAAATCAAGCGAGATTTTCGACGCAAGCACCCCCATAGGACATTTGGGTGGGGCGGGGGGTCGGCGCATGTGGAGATGCTCTTAACGCAGCTAAATTCTAAAGGGACATGCGCCCCATGTGCGGAGATGATAACCCAACAAGAATGGTATGGCCGAACTCTCTAGGTAATACTTGCCTGGTGAAATGGGCTCAATGGGCCTTAGATAAGTTTCTATTCCACGTTATCATGTGTCAGAGCAATCTCAAAGTACCCTAAAAAAATCAATCTCAAACAAAGCTCATTATAGTACTTTCTCTGGCCGGAAATAATTGACTTGAATTGATCTAGATTCGCATGTATTTAAACACTAAATGCTAGATACATGTGAATTTATACAAATCTAAGTCACCTATTTCTGCACGAATTGAGTAGAAAGCATCTCAGATAAAAAGGAGTTATCTCCGGCCCAAAAGGGACGTCGCAGATTTGTCGCATATATCCATATATACTAATACATGCTTAGATATATACGAATCTAGAAAATTTGGGATATCCATTTTTAGAACGGAGGGTGTACTATTTTTTGACTGTTTTTTCATGGTTTGAAGAAGTAAACTTCTCCTCTTTAGAGAGAAGATTTTGATGGAACTCCACGACGTATGCGTTTGTTCACTCCATGCGGTCTGAGAAGTCGATCATGCATGACAGCCAGAAAGAATCCTTGGTGAGATGTCTGTGAGATTCTTGGATTATTTTTCCTGATTTGTTGGCACGGCGGCCGCAAGATTTTTCGCATGTACCGCATTGTCCACATACACGCCATTGACGTTTAAACGGAAGGAAGATGACGACGCGCCAAGGTATGGAGAAATGGGCAGCCAATATTCGGCCGGCAACCTTCTGGAGCCACACAAGCGGCCGCACTCCAAGCCAACAAGCTAGCTATCTAGGTCAATTTTCATGCATCACCATCCTGATTCATGTGATCGGAGAAAATAAATGCTGATGGCTCCGAATTATTTCCAGCATGATGACACACGCATGCATATCCCTGCCTATAATTTTGTCACAAATTCACTTAAGTACTCAAAGGAAGAGGATTAGTTACTTGGAACTACTACTCTCTTTTTCTTTTTTTGGTAAAATGTGTTTTCACGGGCCTCCGTGTAACAGCCACCCCTTACTTGGTCGCTACTGAGAAATAGGATCTCGGGGCGATCCTCATCAGCCCCCCAACTTCGGCCGGGGGCTGCCGCCTGTCTCTGCCTCCTTAGTTGCCCGCTC
The DNA here is from genome assembly GCA_916181665.1 of Avena sativa. NCBI lineage: Eukaryota > Viridiplantae > Streptophyta > Magnoliopsida > Poales > Poaceae > Avena > Avena sativa. The sequence continues at coordinate 530,419,763 of OV702292.1, read as the reverse complement.
CAGCCACAGGAGCGGATGGGGACCCCGTGTTTCGACTCTGGTTGTAGTTAGAGTTGGCCTAGTACTTTCTTCGGATGTTGATTCTATGGATGAGACAGTGGCGCGTCGGAATGATTTGCTCCTACTTTTCCTCCATCTTGGAGCCACTCCAACTAGTGGCATTAGGGGGCAGGTGGCCCAGTCGTCTCGCCGGTCTCTGGATCAGGTGAGCTTCGTGTCTGGTGGTCCACGTTCAGCACTCTCGTGGGTGGCACTCACGTCAACTGCTGCAGTCGTATTTGACATCTCGTAGTTGTGCGCGTGGAAGATGGCAGTCGGTGGCGTTTCTTTTCTTCGACTGCGTCGGATAAAGATGACGGTGTCGGGATCTGGTGATCACGGGGAAGATCCTCGGCTGACGTGCCACAAAGTCTCGAGCTCTTTGCTTGTGACGACTCGGTTCATCGGCTCGAAAAACATCCTCGTATGCGATGGTTCTCTCCAAGGTCTAGGTATGGGGGTTGAACGCTTCTTTTTCCAACGCTACCATGATGGCGGAGGAGGACGATGGTTTGGTGAGGCACAAGTTTCTCCAATGGTAGAATTGTAATTTTACTTGCGGAGTAATTTATACAAAGTTGCTTGACAAGCATGTTTATCTTAGGTATACATGTAATCTCTGGAATGTCTAATGTAATATATGGTTACTTAAAAACCCACAAAATGGGAACAAAGTGACACATGTGACATAACCACATCGATCGAAAGTAACACAGCTAAATAAAGGAGGCCTGATCTGGAGACTATCCTCCATCCGTAGAGGGTAAAGACTTCCTTGACCGCCCGCATCCACTTGGGGTACATACCACCATGAAAAATTCCTTCACTGAAGAAGTGACCAGGTAAGAACCAATCTATGGTGAAGAGAAACCTCCACCTCTGAAACATTATATTATGCAGAAAACCTTCACTTTTGAAACATTATATTATGCCTGCGAGGCCACAAGGCAGATATAGGTCTGGCGCTTCAACAAAAGTATGAGATTTATATTTGAGATCGTATGCCTTGTAGAAAAATTCCAAAACATCTTAATTATACTCTAGGATTGGTACTAATTGGACGCAAGTAGAATAAGTTACCAAGTTAAACGATCAAACTTGCATTCGAAGAGGGGATGTTTAATTGTTTCATTATGATGGCAAAAGTTATCGCTTGTTAAAACCACCCCCAATCGAAGATATACCTGTCAGGGTATCCTAATCTTTAACTGGATCTTAGCCTAACTTTTCTCATTATTAATAGGCATATAGTTGAGAACGAGCGCCTGGCACGTAGAGGTGACCTAAAAATTGTCATTTTGGTCTAAACTCCAATGAAACACATCATGTTGAGGCAACATGCTAACGAAATTTAGCATGTACAACAAAGCATTCCAAACTAATAAACGGTTATCTAGCAAGTCTCACCTAAAATTTATGTTTTGGAGGTGATGTAGTTTGGATTTTCGTGTCAAATAATATGTAGTCATTCGTACTTGATGCATGTAAATGGATACCATATTGATTGCCTTCCCAAAATCTTCAATTTAATACATGGAATATTTTCAGTATCTTATCTGGAACACATTCAAATAAGAGTATTAGCAATTAATTGCTAATAAAGTATACTCTAGAAGTGGAGTATAAGACATGTGTTTAGATGTCATATTATGGTCTATTTGGTTCGTATTATTTAAAATATAGGAAGAGAAAAATACAGAACTATGATGCCGAACATTTGAAAATTTACATAAACCGAATAAAATAAGCAATAGAAATTGTTTGGTTGCACCATAAAATGAGAGCAGTACATAACTTCCAAGAGCATCATGTACATGGACGACACGCGTGTGTGAAAAGGCACAAAACTTTAAAAAAAAATCCTGCATGCGTCCTCTCTGAAAGCTGGACATGGATCAAAAGGACAAGGTAGGTTGTACTAGTGGGCATCTTGTAACAAACCGGCCATAGCTTACCAAATCGCCATAAAGGAAGGCTTGGAGCTATGTGCACATATGTGTGGCCCATGAATCTTCCAAAGGACCATGCATCCATGCTAGGTGACAAATGTACTTGGATCGCCATGACTTCAGGGAGGTGCGTGGTGGTTATGCATGCCAACAAAAAGTTGTACTAATTAGAGAGAGAAGCACCGAGGTGCACTCTCAAGCACACGATCAGCTAAATTACCAACATCAATAAAAATTAAGAAAAAACTTATAAATCCTCCACTAGATCTTTGATGCTCTACAGTTCTCATGAAAAATGTTATTATTGCCACTATGCAAAACAACTGTGTTCAGTGTTTTAAAATTCTTTTTATCACTATATTTATCGATAAAGTTTCTTTTATCAAAAGTTTTATCTAATAAAACATACATGTGCAAAAGTAATTGAAGCATTCGCATGTTCACTTGTTTCTCTATAAGTTTTTAAAACTCTTCGATTTAAATCTCATTTGGAATCGCATAGTACAAGGCCCAAAAGAGGAGGAAAGTGTAGGCAATCATGCGTGCAAAGGGGGATCATGAAAAGATGGATGGACGGCAGTTTCATCCTTCAAGCAAAAGCCAATCATTCAGTTGTAGTACTACCAGCTCCCCTGTAGACCTATCTTGCAAGCAACAACAAGAATTGATAAATCCATTGTCCTCAGGATGGACAAGACAACTCATTTCATAATTCTTTTTCATACACTACTTCTGTTCCTTAAGGAACAAGATCAATCATCCCACCTTCTATTTAAATTATTGCTATTGTATTTGTTAATTCCACATCATTGTTGACAAGACCAGAATGAATGTATAATAGCCACCGGAAATAATTAGTAATTCAGTAACATAACTATCACCAGTGTAAAGATACTTTTCATGTAAGGAGAGGCAATATTATTAACACCGCCCAGGATGTTAGTGAATAAATAATATCAAGGAGAATGAAGTTGATGCAGATCATTCACCTAGCTAGATTGATGAACATGTATGCTTCTTCTGTTACATCCAGTCTATTCAAGTACCGAAACCAAATTACTTTATGCCCCAAACAAGCAACGTTGTAATCAAGATATTTAAGGTTACAGAAATTAGCTAGCTATATGTCACAGATATGGAACTAAACCCGCTTAGCTAGATCTAGAACATTCTACTTGGAGTACAAAGGCAGCTAGTTTTCATCTCTCTCCTGCATGTTCTGGCACCAAATATTATGTACCTAGCTACACCAATTAGTTGGGAAAAATCGTTGATCCTTAGTTGGCTATGAATGTTAGATTAACATGTAAATCAACAAAGTTACAGAACATAAATTAACAGCAAGGAGAAAACAGTACTAATAAGGCCAAAGGCCGCCTAAACAGTCATATATAGTGTACAACACATGAAAAGAAAAGAGAGAATTAACTTAAATTCCGATTTTAAGAAAAACTCAAGTCACAAGATGGATCCAGATATTTACTGCCAGCACAGGTCAATTTAAACGTCACCTCAAAAGAAAGAAAGCTTTTATTCTTAGTTGGTAATTCTCGCAGGGGGAAGAAAAAAAGAAGGAATAATAATCTGCAAGATCTCGAAGAGGGTCATACACTAGCAATAATACCAAAGGATACCAGATCCGCTCTACGAAACAACACAGAACAAAAATAAAGTATAGAGCTAACATAGAATCAACTTACACAGCAACTGACAAGCCTAGCAAGCAACATGATTGATAGACCGTTGATGAACCGAAAGCGGCCGCCGGCAGTGAGACGAGCTGGATGGATCTCACCTGGCGAGATCGTTGGTGGAAGGATACCTCCATGGGAGGGAGAGGGACTGATTCCATGGGATATTTAGGGTTTTCCTTGTGCTCCCACCAGCAGATGAAACTCCAGCATGACCTGACTAATGATGGATCCGGATCATCCCCCTCATCCAGATCATCAGATCATGCTGGCAGCTTCACCAACTCGTGGCGCACCTGAGCTACCCAACCAAGAGCAAGAAGAGAACAACTTGAGCTAGAGAGAGATGGGAGAGAGAGGGAGATGTGGGAATAATTGGGGGAGAGCAGAACGAGACGGAGATATATAGACGGCCAAGCGGTCAGTGACAAACCGAGAATTGCTCTCCTCTCTCTCTTAGTATTTTTTTTCCACTAATTTTCCGTACAATGTTTGTTACTAGTTGCTGTTAGTACTGGCAGGATAAGCACTGGACATGGGTTGGGGAGAGTGGAACTGGGCACCACTAGTACTAGTACTGTGAAAGTGTGAAAATAACCGCTGCACCAAACCACTAGTAGCAAGTGAATGAAATGTACACCAAGTTGTACCAAATCACATGCCATCGATAAATAGATCCAACCAAAGCAAGCTAGAGACGAAATGTCGTCGATTCCCTGGGATCCATATATTACATATGAAAATTTGGTTTGCGGTCCCAAATTGAAGGCATGCCAACAAAGGCATCCAAAGGTCCCTAATTTGTATATTAGCCTCTCTAATTTTTTTCGGAGCTGAGATTTGTTTATCAGCTGTCTGATAATCGATTCCGTCTAGCAACAAGTAGTAGCTAGCTAGGGACCATTTCGTGCATGTCAACATCGCATTAATTTGATAGCGATTTTTCATGTGGAGTTTTAACTAGTACGCCTGTCCACACAAAAAAAGATCGACGCATGAGTACTTCGTAGAAGAAAACTATATAGTGTGTGACAGTGTGTGAAAACATCCTTAGTTAGTCATTTTCACCTTTTAATTTACCATTTTCATTTCATTGGAAGACACTCGAACTAAGTCTGAAATTAATAAGTTTATAAACAAAGACGAACATTTAAATACAATTGATATGAGACTTAGTTTCAATCATAAGATGGTTGTTTCTAGCAAGGATTAAGTTCACAAACCGCAATGAAATTTGGTTTTGTTTACGGCTAGCAAAAATAAAGGAAATCTGATAGTACTACAGTTTTGCTAGCACGAGAAAATGAGTGAGGCACAGAGTGGCAGAACGACTGTGCAGCGACACAGTTCTGGAAGGGTGAAAGCGACGAGATGGACCGATATACTGTATCCATCAGTAAATTTTGTTGCAGAACTTGGAAGTAATGGCTCACTTTCTTTATATATATGTATAGATCCTTTCTTATTCTAGCTAGCGAGCTCTTAATTTATTTCTACATGTAGGAGAACTAATTATATGCCTATAAATACATGGAGATCCAGATGAACAGACTTGCTACCGGTACAATGCAATCGTTTGGTTATAGTGTGTGCGTATACTCTCCTGAACATATGGACATACATTAATGTATGTGTGTATTTTTTATTGAAATTGTACGGGAAGGGGTTTCTAGAGCTGAAGAACATAATGTGGAAATGAACACTAGTACTATATGATGCAAACAAATACTACTAGCTCCATATCTCTTTTTACATCATGTGGAGTAACCAACGACCAGTGCGCAAGAACTCAGTACATGGTGTCCCTATCATCAAATCATCACGTATGGAGCTACTAGTTAGTTCTTGGTGACTTCACATCTCAGGACTACAGGAGTAGCTAATTAACTACCTAGTTAGGAAGGTACCGTGTGGACAATAAATATACTAAACATAAAGTTCATTCACACGCATTTGTGAATCAATGAAACATGTACTATTTTGTGTACGAAATGAAGTGATATATGACCCCTCAAGCATCAACCTGCAGGGTTAGAGATTTAGACCATATGATGTCCTCCCACCACCGGATCTGCGAGCACACACGGTTAATATATGCCCATTCTTGTGAAGAAATGAGGCTGTCAGTCATGATCTAACAATGATTCACATGCAGGAGCATACACACGCCGCGAATCGAAGCTAGATCATGCTGGCAGCTTCATTCATTCACATGGGCATCTGATCACAGGAACCTCCTCTCTCCCGTGCCACATATCCCTTCAATCTACCCTCTATCTCTAGGAAAACCCCATTCTCTCAAGAGCAGAAAATAAGAGGCTTCAAAAGCAAGAAAGAGCAGATCGGTTATTAGCTACTAGGAGAGGCCCAAAAGGAACTTCTCCTTGAACGACTCACCAAGCACAGAATGGAAGGTGTATGGATGGGAGTTTGAAGAATGTAGTAGAGTAGAAGAAACAAAAAGAGAGAACATGAGACCGTTTGCTCTGTGTCAAGAGGCTGGATGGGCACAGGTATTTATAGAGGAAGCGTGCGGTAACAAGGGACACAGGTACTATGTGCGTGGCGACGGGGTGTGGATCCAGGGCTGTTATTGTTTTCTCTCGAGGTTGTAGATGCAAAAGTATCATATATAGCTGGTCAAAGTATAAATTCAAAATATCATTTAAAAACTTGCTACTACTATGTTTAAAATTCTAGACAGGAGTAGGGCTGCTGATGCACGACGTGTCTGCACAGGAGAGAGCAGAGAGACAGATAGGTGGTAGCTAGCTAGGGTGCGGCTGCGTGCATGCAAGCATCCATGCATGTATCGAGCTAGCGATAGCATGGTGTGGATCGATGTGCATGCCTGTCCTGTATGACCCTAGCTATAGCTAGCAGCTAGCTGTAGGAGAACCATGAATCACTGTGTGCGGTATCTGTGCTGGCACGCGTACGTACGCCTAGCTGCAGGCCTGGTCGATCAAAAGCATTATTTGATTATCGGAACCGAGGCCCATGTTTCACTCTTCTTTGTTTAAGAACTGTTTTTTTTCACTTCACAGGAAGATTATGGAGCTCCCAATCGGCTAAAACGTACGGCATTATGCATCGATCTTAGTCCTTATATCAGTCAAAGTGAAGAGTAATTAGTCTAAGTTAGTACCACTTTATAATGCATAGTAACCAATAAGTAGTACTCCCTCCAACCCATATTAGTTCACTTGAATTTGTCTAGATTCGAATGTATCTAGACATGTTTTAGTGCTAGATACATCTAAATCTAGATAAATTTGAGTCAACTAATATGGATCGGAGAGAGTATAAAAACTTATTTTATCTAAAAAGTGCGATGTTATAAATAACGCAACAGTATCTCTCTCATCATTTAATAATAATATGACATGTCATCAAAATGATTACTTAGCACAACATGTGGTTGGATATTACTACCTGCTACTTCCACTCCGACTAGTTTTACCTGTCGTGAACACATTGGTCGAGCTTCTAAACTAACTCCAAAATATCCAGATGCAAGATCAAACAAAGGCAAAAGGTATGTCGTCTAACCTTAAAAAAAGCTTCTCCTCAACCTACCTTTGGCACCCTCCACAATGCTACTGACCTAATTCTAACGCTCCTAGGATCGAAAAGTGCAGCGTGCATGGATGCAAGATTAGTTAACTAATCGCCCGGCCGGAAGCGTACATGCACTTGTAGAGATACGTATCCCTGGGAGATGCCACCGGGGGAGATGAGATGAAATTTTGTACTAACCATGTCACTATGCGTATGTTCTCTGTCGGACTCGGAGCGGTGGCCGTGCTGGAACCCGAGAGCTGTGAGATCAGTATATTATACTCACTCCGTCCAGAAATAACTGACTTCAGTTTATCTAAATTTAAATGTAGTATCTAGATGTATTTTAGTCTATAGATATATTCGAATATAAACAAATCCAAATTAGTTATTTTTGAACGGACGGAGTAATGTCTTGAATGTCTAGAGATCATTGTATGGATTTTTTTTTTAAAGAAGGTTTTGCAAAAAAAAAAGGTTGATACCACTTGACCCAAAATAATGCATGTATAGCACCGCCACCAAGTCTTGATCCTATTTAAAGTCAACCATTTTTCAAATATATTGTGCAAGATTGTTGTATTTGTAGTCCTTTGTGTTCTTTCCTATTACTTTGCAGTCTAATTAATTGGAAAATATATCTTTGAGAAATTGGTTGGCACAATCAGAAATCTTTAGTTTTCACAATCATTTGAGGTTTTCAAGCTCGCGATAATTTAAGGTGGCCTCTTATTATAGTAGTATGTGGGTCACTGTCGTCGGATCGAAGACATGTACGCCGAGAGGGGTCCTCGAGGCGCGTGGTGAAAGGGGGGTGTGAGGCGACGGTATCCGGGACGGTGAGCACACAAGCTTTACCCAGGTTCGAATTCGCTGGCTTTGGACGGATCCTACTCCTGCTAGCAATCCAGTAATACGGTAGAGCCAGAAGTACATATTACAAGAAAGCTTCGTCTGTGCGAGTTGAGGTTGTAGATTGTGGGTGTCCTAAAAGGTGGTCCCTAGGACGGCTTATATAGATATCCGGCATAGGGTTACAGGAGAGATCTATTCGGCTACGACTAAGAGTCGTTTATAAAGTACATCTTGGAATCCAAGTAACTAAACATGCCTAAGTCAGTAAGTCTTCTGGGTCTTTCCGTAGCCGGTTGGAACTCCGTCTTCTCTCCCTGACTAGGCCGCCCGTGAAGCAAAGCTCTAACCCGAAGTGGGCCACCCTGGTCAGCGAGTGACCGTGGGTATACCGGGAAAGTATATCCCCAACAGTAGCCCCTGGAAGCCTCCAAGATCTAAAGTCGTATTTCATCGTCTAGCTTGATCTATCTTCGGCTTGCAGAATCTTCAAGGGTTCCTGGAACTCAAAACAAAAGTAGGATCCGGGTCTCAAATTGAGTCGTCCCTTGAGTATGTCATTTGGTTTTCCAACTTGAAATTCAAACTAAGCCGGAACTTGGTCTCTGACATAACCTGGCATCAGTCAAGGTCAAGTCATGCCACTGACAGACATTCATGACAGTGTGACTGTTGGTGGGTCCGTTTCCCATGGAACCGAGGTGTCGTAATCTTCTCGAGGAGGCGTAATCTTCTCGAGGAGGTTACCCAGCCCCTTCCACAACGCGTGGCATGTTCACTGTTCGTTTCATACGAATCTTGATGCAAGCGAGGCATATAAGGGGTTCAAATCTCCTTATTCTTTCTCACCAGCGCATCTGCCTTCTTCTTCCTCCAGACGACACCGCACCCTTGCTCTTCTTTTCCTTCCCCCAAATCGCATAGCCCCGCCCATCCAAGGTCACCACCACCACCCAAATGGCTGACGCATCTTCATCTGGCACGGCGGCGACCACTGCAGCGGCGGAGAAGGAGAATTTCCACAGAGTGTGGATCTCATGTGTCCTCGACGAGGAGAAACTACGCGGAGTGGAGAAGGATGGTCTCCTCTGAGCCGGCGACTGGCGGAGCGGCTTCAACGAGGTCGTCCCCACTCCTCGCGCTGACGAGAGGGTTCACTTTGGGACTCACCTTGATAGAGGTTTGAGCTTTCCCCCCTCAGAGTTCTTCTCTGAGGTCATAGATCACTATGGAGTTCAACTCCATAACTTCCCCCCAAACACGATTCTAGAGCTTAGCGCTTACGCTTCCTTGTGTGAGGGTTATCTCGGAATAAAATCGAGTCTTATCTTGTTCCGGTACTACTTTGGTACCCGAAGAAATTCCATCACTTCCGGTAATCCCTACATTACCGGGACTCTTAGCTTGACTCTTAGGAGAGACCGAGTCTACCCCAAGATTAAAGCTAGTGAGTCGGTGAAGAAGTGTCCGTCCATGTTATTTTACCATAAGGACAAACCGGCTCCCGGCAAATAATCAGCTTTGCCGGCTTTTGTCGACGGTCCCGCCACGCCCCAAGAGTCTTGGGATGCGGATGCTCTGGCTCTCTCTGAAGATCCGATCCTTGCCAAGAGGTGGATCGAAAATCCGATGAAGCATAAGGGTCTGAAGGGATCCGACCTGATCCATTGTTGGCTGGCACATCGGATTCAGCCCCTTCAGTACCACCGGCTTATGCACACAGTCACCAAGAGCAAAAAGGACAGGCTCAGGATCAGCCCGCTCTCAATCCCGAACAAAGAATATGAGACCCGGATCAAATGGTTGATCAAGGAGTGGGTTGAGGGGAAGATTCCAGATCTCTCTCTAGATATGTATACTACTGATGAACCCTTAACACCAGTAGGTTTTCCAGCTGTTCCCTTCATACTCAATTATTTGCTCATCTATACTTTGTTGTTGTTTGCAATACTGAGATAATGTCTCTTTCAGCTTGCTGACCTCCCCGAGTTAGAGCTTGCTCCTCTCGAGGGATATCCACCTGAGGATCCGATTCCTCAAGAGGATGAAGATCTTGAAATTCTTGTTGGGTTCGCAGAATAGAAAACAAAAAATTCCTATGATGGGAACTACTAAGCACCAAGATCTATCTACCTAGATACAAGCAACGAGTGGATATACTTCCATAGAGAACATACCCTTGAAGATCGGCAAAGTCTAACGAGATTGGACTTGTGGATGATGTAGTCGTTCGCTTGCGGATCTCAAGATCGAGAGGAAGTCCTAGCGCTGCAAATCAGACAAGCATCCGTGATTGCACACACATCCGGTCCACCGAACAACCTCTGCCTCCTCGCTCCAGCGATGCAATAGAAGCAGCAATCCTTCCAGACGAAAAGCCACTGGGAACATGTATCTCGCTAATACGAGACCATGGGGAATAGTTCTAGAGGGGGAGAGAGATCCTTCACGAGGAGGTGTGCTTTGTGAGGAGGAGAGGGGGGCCTTTTATAGGGAGAGGGGGCAGCCCCTTTTACATCAGATGAATGTTCATCACATCATTCCACCAATGTTGTGACCTTGTTATTAACAACATCCAATGTCCATGATCAGAAAACCTTGATCATCTCGTTAATCAACGAGCTAGTTTATAAGAGAGGCATAACTAGGAACCCTTTATTTGTTTATTAAACACACATGTATTAATGTTTCCAATCAATACAATTATAGCATGCAAATGTTGGAAATATGCCCTAGAGTCAAATAGTAGTAAGGACTATTATCATATTTCATATAGTTTATGATTAAGTTTTATATCATGCTATAATTGTATTGAGTGGAAACATCAATACACGTGTGATATACAAACAAACCAGGGGTTCCCAGTGAAACTCTAGTCACTGGTTCATTGGTCAACAGATGATCATGTTTCCTGATCATGTGACATTTATGCCAGTTGGAAATGAGGTCATCTCATTCTGAGAATAAGATGATGAACCAATACCCAACCTAAACATCGTGATTCGATCATGTCACGAAGTTCAAGTTACGATGATTAGAAAAGGATCCTCGTAGACTATTCCTTAGACCGTGAGGCTATATCAATCACTGTCTCCCGAGAGTGCTTAGATAGCATCAAACGCCATCTGGTAAAACGATGGTTATAAAGGTGTGTTCAGGTACTCGGAGGAAACCGTAGAGGCAATATATGTCAAGAGCGGGATTTGTCCGTCCATGTGATGGGAAGATACTCAAGGGCCCACTCAGAGAAGTTATATCCAATAGCTGCGCAACGTGTGATTAGATCACAGGGATATCACTTGTCGGGACGAGTCAAGTAGCATTGTTCAGTAACGAGATTGAAAACGACATGGTGATGTCATTGATCAGATCTCGGGCAATGCAAGTATCGAGTGACAAAGGGAATAAGACACGACTGTCCCAGTTCAAACGACGAAAGATCTCATGGAACACACAGGGGTCACATGGCCATCTAGATCCCTCTGTCGATCATTGGTGCGGGAGTGTCCCGACCATGTCTGGAGTGTTCCCGAACCGTGGGGTATCATGCTTAAGGGCTTGATGATGCTTAGAGAGCATTTATAGGATCGGTAGAATCGCCAAAGAATAGTAGGGAGAAAACCGGAAGGGTTTCGGTAAGTCCGGAGGATGTCCGGAGTGGAGGTGGAAGGTGTTCCATGGCCACGGAGATTAAATGATATGTGAATGAATGTTAAATATTGATTTAATCATTTATTCATAATTATTTAATAAAGAGAAAATCAATTAAAGGTCAAAAAGGCTTAATGGGCCAATTCCGGAGGGAGAGGGCCCATTAGGGGAAAGGAGAGAGGGAGAGGGGCTAATGGGGGAGTCCGGATAGGCCTAGCGCCCCCCCCCCCGCGGGGCCCACTAGGTGGTCAGCGGCCACCTCCTCCCCCTCCTCTCCTTTAGTTCCACCCCGGGACTTTGAGGGAGGTAGTACCTCCCCTCCCCCTATATATAGTGGGGTATTTGGCCTAGAAAAACACAACCAATAATCAATAAAGGTCTCCCCACTTTTGGGAGGACCTCCAATTGATATTTTCTCTCTCCCCCTCTCTCTCTTGTGACCATGGTCCCAAGTCTGGACTGCGCGAGCGAGAGACATCTTCACCGCGGAGCGCCGTCGTGCTGCGGGATTCGGATCCGGGAGCTCTACTTCTGCAACTGCTGCTGGATCGGGGAAGCGGGAGTCATCGTCAGGCACCGGACGTGTGTAACTCCCCGCGAGGTGTCGCACTTGAGGCACTCAAGTCGTTGGAGCCAGAAGGAGCGCAAGGACTTCATCACGACCTTGAGGTCGGCTTCGGCTCGTCTACATCAACCACGCTCTCCTGAGTGTTGACAACGCTTTTCGGTCTTCAAGGGTAAGTTCGCGAAAAGCCCCTCCCGTTACTGTATTACTAATAGATAGGTCCTGGCAGCTTCAGGGGTTCAGGGGCGTAGAGTAAAATTTATTGTTTTTATGCGCGGAACCCCTACAGTGGTATCAGATCCAGGTTTATGCGTAGTAATGCTAGTACGGGTAGAACACACGAGATGTAGCATGTGGGCGTTGATCTTTTAGTTGTTACCCTCCCACGTGTACTTGTGTATACCGCAGTAATGCTTGATGAACGGCCCCCAACCGACTTTACGCGTTCATTCGCGAGACTGGTCCACGCTTGACATACGGCTTGTACCGTATAAGTGGCTTAGGGAGGTGTCTGTCTCTCTCGCATTAGTTGGTATACCATTTGCAACGGAGGGCCCCGAAAGGGGTGTAGTATAGATAACTACTTGATCAGCATTGTGCTGAAAGTTCGTAAGTAAGAATGGTTCTTGTACGAAAGCCCATTCAGCCACGTAAAACATGCAAAGATAAAGTAGAGGCGTCTAACTTTGTTTTGCAGGGGGGCGTTGCTTTGTGATATGGTTGTGGCAAAGGTAAAGTAATTACCTTTTTTTTGCATAGTAGTAGATAGTCACGGTAATGACAAACTACCACGCCGGAATGACACCGGTACCCTGGTGTCTACGGCGCCGGAACCCTGGCGCCGGAACCCGGTGACGACGGATGGAGATCACGACGTGAGGGACCATATCACATAGCATTTACATTCAATGTTATTGTTGGTATGTCTTATTGTGTGCTAGTATTAGATACTCGATGGTAGCCTAATAAGATGATCCCTATTAAAATTACCAACGATTGTGTTCCCCCTTAGTGTGCACCACCAAGAAAGTTCTTCGATATGAGGCGATCCAGGGTTATAGGCCTGGGTGTCATACATATCTACGTTCGCATACAGTGGGTGTAAGCCATGTTGCACAGTGAATACACTAAGGTTGAGTTGGCGAGCCTAGCACGCTAGAGAAGCGTGGCCTCGGAACACGGATAGTCGAAAGATCGAGCACGAGTCGCATGAATGATGTGACCAATGTTTAGCGTCCACCCTTGAACCCACATTGATGGCCGTGACGATCGGGGGAGATGTGGCTGATAAGAGTCGTGTTATCACTAGGAACCCTCACTGGGATAGGTGTTTCTGAGTGGAGTTATTATTAACTCATTTAATTATAAACTTAGTCTAAATTCCTTTTGCAATTATAAATGTAGATGGCTCACCGTGAAGCTTACTTTGCCATTGAGGATTGGGTAAAGGGTGAGAAACTTAGACTTGATGGATCCAACTTCCCTAGTTGGCTTGTGCGCCTAGATGATCTCCTTACTAGGAATGATGTGGTAGACTACATACGCCGCACGATGGATTTGACTGAGCCAGACTACTATGAGACTCCACAAGAACTAGCAGACCGCTATTATCGCCAAGAGATGTCCACTTACATTCAGATAATAATGCGTTACAGGATTGTGGATGAACTACATCCGCTCATGGGTGATCTTGACCCATATTCGATGGTGGATCAGCTAAGAGCAGAGTTCATAGGCCATGTGCACATGTGGAAGCACGAGTTGCTTGGAGAGTTCCTTTCCATACAGATGGAGGAGCATACATGTCTGAAGAGTCACTTGGAGCGCATGCTTGATGCACACACGAGACTGGTTCACTTCGTGGATTACTAGATGGCTGATCCATTTGCGATAGACGTACTTCTTCGGTCATTGCCTCCCAGCTACAAAGGACATGTCCGGAGTAGCATCATGAGTGGTGATACGGAAGCATTGGATTTCCATGAGTTCATATTACGTTTCCGGAACATAAAGGTTGAACCAATCACCGGAGAGGTCATCGATGACCAAGGTATATATTTGATATACAGTTTTATAAATGATATAATCTTGCAAACACATTGCAGTGTTAAGTATATCTGATACTTGTTCTGTTTTGCTGAAAACAGGTCCTTCTTCATGAGAGGTGCTTGCTAGAGAGGAGGTGACGTTGCGTGTTGATGGCAAGCATGATGATGACGGCCAATGACACTCTCCCTCTACATTTATCATTTAGTTTATGTTTTAGGATGATTAATGTAATCAAGAGATTGTGAACTTCTTTAGTGTGTCTCACAATTCGTGAGACGGTTATTCATATGAGTTTGTAACAAACAGTTGTTCCACTTTTATGAATGATTTCTATTCATGTTCATATCTTGTTTGATTATATGTGAATTATCCTTGTTGTTTGAAACTAATTGATAATGTATGAACATTTGTAAAACATTAAAATGCCTTGTTTAAAATACCCAACTTAATGATATGTTCATTAGAGAATGAAAAACCATTGTTTAAATTCAAAGTTATGTGATAATATGTGAAACTTATTCGATTTATCATCACATATAAATCATGCCTAAGTTCGGCAAAATAACTTGAACACCGTGTATTACTTGAATACAAAGTGTTTAAAGAATTGTTAAATAGAATACATATTCGATGTATTGTGTTTAACGAAAATGGTAGTTATCATTAAATGATTGTTTAAATGTGTAAAGTAGTTTACCAAAGGAAACATGAATATGAAACTATTTGATTTGATCAAAGTGTTTCATCAACAAAGGGTATAAATGTAAAGGAGAATCTAATTGCTATGATTTGATCAATAGTAATGAAATTCAACTTTATAAGAATGGCATGAAAGAAATTGTGGAATGCAAAGTGCTTTGAAACATCAAAATACAAAGCATCACAATGTGATATTAGATATCAAAGGGGGTTGAATAGAAGGCACCAAATAAATCGTTGTAGTGTAGATGTAGAGACCATTAGTTTAGAAATAGTTAGCACTCAATTAGAATTGGTAAACCATTAGAATTCGTGAAAGTTTTGGGGTTATTCAATATAACCAAAACAATAGCGAATAAGTCCTTGTAGCGTATTCATTGGAAACTTTCAATACAAAACCCATAGCTCAAACCAAAAAGGAAGCAAGATTCGTATTGCTGGGATTTTGGTGCATTCTTGAGAAAGCTCACCTCTAGTGAAGTTTCTCAATTATGGAGCAAATGGAAAATAGTGTAAAACACGATGAGGATTCAAAACCCTGCATCAGAGTGGTGAGAAGCGCAACAGACAGCGATCCTGAACGATTCTCTTCACGGAAAGAAAGAATCAATGATTTTGATCATTGTGTTTTTACCTCCACTATTGTTTTTCCACTATATGAAGTAGGATTCAAAAATGTAATCCATATCTTGTATGGAGACATTTGTGAATCACTTGTCATGATTTTTTGGAATATGACATACCTATGAACTGCAAAGGAAATAATGGTAAACTAGAATTATGAGAAATCCTAAAAGCAAAATTCACTTGAGATTAGAAAGCAATTCATTGCTGAATCTCACAAGTAAAAGGAGTTACTTGGAATTTTCCCAAAAGACTGCAAAGCCATAGTAGGAAAAAGGGGTGAATAACAAAAGCACAATTTGTCAAGTATTGGATGAATTCAAATGAATTTGATTCAAGTGTGCTGAATGTCTAGTGGATTTAAAACTAGTAAAGTACTAGTATCTCATAATAAATCTCCAAGTTTGATATTTAATCAAAGGATTTTGAAGTTATTCAAAATAGTAAGGAGATATGCAATTTGCATAAAATTGAGTGGGAGCTATGAAAGTCTTCCTGAAACAATATGTAATTGACATATTTTTCAGTGGGAGAAATATAAGACTCGAATTCCAATATGTAGGAACATATTTGAGTAGGAGATTATCGGAGTAATTCTTAAGTATGTTAAGGATGAAAGGCACAAATACTTATGAATAATGATTCATAAGGTGTAGAAGTTGATAATAGATGTATTATGATATTATGTAGTATTCCTTAAGGGATTCTGAAAAGGGTTTCAGAATAGAAGTTAATTAAGGAACTAATCCTTAACAACTCAAATTAGGAATAGCATTAAGTTTAACATCAATGGTTGAAAGAAAGAAAAGGATGATCATCATCCACTATGTTAAGACATAGTTCCATCTTAGTAAACCATGATGATAACTTAACATAATATGTGATCCAATCAAGGAACGTTTGAAAGTGATTAAGCTCGAATCACAGAAAGTTGAGCTGAGTTTTGTCTGTAGTGTTTAATAGAGAACTGTAGACATGTCTTCCAAATCCATAAAGGATGACATATCTTAAAGCATAAAGAGTTATGTTATAAGGGAATATGTTGGAAACTCCTGTAGATACCAATCAAAGTCAAACAGGAAGCGAGGTGAACAAAACATCGAAAGTTGCACAGAGTGCACAGGAGTTTCGATGAATACATTTGTAATAATAGAGAAGGGTACCATCTAAAGAGTTGTATAATGTTATGGCGGGGATAATTCACTTTTAACGTAGAATGATGTGTCCCAGGGCAGAGTGCCCATGAGAAAGCCCTCGAGGTTGATCTAACGTCACTGTAGGCTCCTGGAATCAGGCCTCGTTCTGCTGCCATAGCGACGATGCATACACTCAGATGCTATCATGTACTGATAAAGTATTAATGTTAATCAAGATGACATTAGTAAGTTGCAAAGGATCTGAGACTATAAAGTACAGAACCAAGGCTAAACCTCTTCCATGAGCAAGCATGTTCAGGGTACCGGATATATGGTGCCAATGATTGAGAACAAATGCAGCTAGTGTATTTGTACTCTATAGCAAGTGGGAGACTGTTGGAAATATGCCCTAGAGTCAAATAGTAGTAACGACTATTATCATATTTCATATAGTTTATGATTAAGTTTTATATCATGCTATAACTGTATTGAGTGGAAACATCAATACACGTGTGATATACAAACAAACCAGGGGTTCCCAGTGAAACTCTAGTCACTGGTTCATTGGTCAACAGATGATCATGTTTCCTGATCATGTGGCATTTATGCCAGTTGGAAATGAGGTCATCTCATTCTGAGAATGAGATGATGAACCAATACCCAACCTAAACATCGTGATTCGATCATGTCACGAAGTTCAAGTTACGATGATTAGAAAAGGATCCTCGTAGACTATTCCTTAGACCGTGAGGCTATATCAATCACTGTCTCCCGAGAGTGCTTAGATAGCATCAAACGCCATCTGGTAAAACGGTGGTTATAAAGGTGTGTTCAGGTACTCGGAGGAAACCGTAGAGGCAATATATGTCAAGAGCGGAATTTGTCCGTCCATGTGACGGGAAGATACTCAAGGGCCCACTCGGAGAAGTTATATCCAATAGCTGCGCAGCGTGTGATTAGATCATGGGGATATCACTTGTCGGAACGAGTCAAGTAGCATTGTTCGGTAACGAGATTGAACACGACATGCTGATGTCATTGATCAGATCTTGGGCAATGCAAGTATCGAGTGACAAAGGGAATAAGACACGACTGTTTCGGTTCAAACGACGAAAGATCTTCGTGGAACGCACAGGGGTCACATGGCCATCCAGGTCCCTCTGTCGATCATTGGTGCGGGAGTGTCCCGACCATGTCTGGAGTGTTCCCGAACCATGGGGTATCACGCTTAAGGGCTTGATGATGCTTAGAGAGCATTTATAGGATCGGTAGAATCACCGAAGAATAGTAGGGAGAAAATCGGAAGGGTTTCGGTAAGTCCAGAGGATGTCCGGAGTGGAGGTGGAAGGTGTTCCATGGCCACGGAGATTAAATGATATGTGAATGAATGTTAAATATTGATTTAATCATTTATTCATAATTATTTAATAAAGATAAAATCAATTAAAGGTCAAAAAGGCTTAATGGGCCAATTCCGGAGGGAGAGGGCCCATTAGGGGAAAGGGGAGAGGGAGAGGGGCCAAAGGGGGAGGCCGGCTGGGCCTAGCCCCCCCCCCCCGCGGGGCCCACTAGGTGGCCGACGGCCACCTCCTCCCCCCTCTCCTTTAGTCCCACCCCAGGACTTTGAGGGAGGTAGTACCTCTCCTCCCCCTATATATAGTGGGGTATTTGGCCTAGAAAAACACAACCAATAATCAATAAAGGTCTCTCAACTTTTGGGAGGACCTCCAATTGATATTTTCTCTCTCCCCTTTCTCTCTCTCGTGACCGTGGTCCCAAGTCTGGACTGCGCGAGCGAGAGACATCTTCACCGCGGAGCGCCGTCGCGCTGCGGGATTCGGATCCGGGAGCTCTACTTCCGCAACTGCTGCTGGATCGGGGAAGCGGGAGTCATTGTCAGGCACCAGGCGTGTGTAACTCCCCGCGAGGTGTCGCACTTGAGGCACTCAAGTCATTGGAGCCAGAAGGAGTGCAAGGACTTCATCACGACCTTGAGGTCGGCTTCGGCTCGTCTACATTAACCACGCTCTCCTGAGCGTTGACAACGCTTTTCGGTCTTCAAGGGTAAGTTCGTGAAAAGGCCCTCCCGTTACTATATTACTAATAGATAGGTCCTGGCAGCTTCAGGGGTTCAGGGGCGTAGAGTAAAATTTATTGTTTTTATGCGTGGAACCCCTATAGCAAAATAAACATCTATCATATACTTGGAATACGCTAATAACAACTTTATTATTGCCTCTCAGGGCATATTCCCTTCAGTCTCCCACTTGCACTAGAGACAATAATCTAGTTTACATAGTGATAAATCTAACAATCATGGAGTTCAGGAGTTGATCATGTTTATCCCTTGGGAGAACTTTAGTAAACGGATCTGCAACATTCAGGTCCGTGTGTACTATACAAATCTTTATATCTCCATCCTTTACATGCTCGCGGATGGAGTAAAACCGGCGCTTAATATGCTTGGAATTCTTATGAGACCTTGGTTCCTTGGTGTTGGATATGGCGCCATTGTTGTCACAATAGATCACTATTGGGTCCAATGCACTAGGAACCACACCTAGTTCAGTTATGAACTCTTTCATCCAAACCGCTTCATGTGCCGCTTCTGAAGCAGCAACATATTCTGCCTCCATTGTTGATCCCACCACGACAGGTTGTTTGGAGCTCCTCCAACTAACTATTGCTCCGTTCATGAGAAATATGTATTTGGATTGAGACTTAGAGTCATCCGGATCGGTGTCAAAGCTAGCGTCAACATAACACTTAGCAACCAGCTCTTCTTCACCTCCATATACAAGAAACATTTCCTTAGTTCTTCTTAAGTACTTAAGGATATCCTTGACCGCTATCTAGTATTCCGAACCTAGATCAGATTGGTACCTACTAGTCAAACTAATAGCATGTGGCACATCTGGTCTTGTACATACCATGGCATACATTATAGAGCCTATGGCTAAAGCATAGGGGATCTTATCCATTATCTCTCTTTCTTCTGCCCTAGCCGGACTTTGAGTCTTACTCAATGTCTTGCCTTGCAACATAGATAAGAACCCCGTCTTACTTCCTTCTATTTTAAACTTCTTTAAAATCTTATCAAGGTATGTACTTTGTGATAGCCCAATTAGGTGTCTTGATCTATCTCTATAGATCTTAATGCCTAATATGTATGATGCTTCACCAAGGTCCTTCATCGAAAA
The DNA here is from genome assembly GCA_916181665.1 of Avena sativa. Lineage (NCBI taxonomy): Eukaryota > Viridiplantae > Streptophyta > Magnoliopsida > Poales > Poaceae > Avena > Avena sativa. The sequence continues at coordinate 530,399,747 of OV702292.1, read as the reverse complement.
TTTGCTGTTTAGATAACTTTTAACACTGTTTAAAAGATCTATATCATTTCCAATCAATAATATGTCATCCACATATAATATTAGAAATTCCACATTGCTCCCACTCATTTTCTTGTAAATACAAGCCTCTCCATAAGTTTGGACAATTCCAAACTCTTTGATCACCTCATCAAAGCGAAGATTCCAACTCCGGGATGCTTGCTTCAGTCCATAGATGGATTACTGAAACTTGCATACCTTGCCAGCATCCTTAGGATCGAAAAAACGCTTTGGTTGTATAATATACAACTCTTCTTCAATATTACCATTGAGGAACACAGTTTTGACATCCATCTGCCATATTTCATAATCAAAATATGCGGCAATTGCTAACATAATCCTAACCGACTTTAGCATCGCTACAGGAGAGAATGTCTCATCGTAGTAAACTCCTTGAATTTTTCGAAACCCCTTTGTGGCAAGTCGAGCTTTATAGATGGTAACATTACCATCAGAATCCATTTTCTTCTTGAAAATCCATTTATTCTCAACAGCCTTTTGGTCATGAGGTAAGTCCACCAAGGTCCAAACCTAGTTTTCGTACATGGATCCCATCTCGGATTTCATGGCTTCTAGCCATTTGTTGGAATCCAGGATCTTCATCGCTTCTTCATATGTCGCAGGGTCATCAATTCCGTCTAACATGAAATTCACGACAGGCTTTCTGTACAGTTCAGGGGTTGCGTGTGTCCTGCTTGACCTGTGAGGTTTGGTAGTGCCCTCTTTCAGAGTTTCATGATCTTTATCATTAGTTCTTTCTTCATTCGGTGAAGTCAACTCCGGAACAATTTCCGGTGCCGCGCCACTCGCCATTTCGTGAAGAGAAGGTTCAATAACCTCTTCGAGTTCTACCTTCTGACTACTCACACCTTTCGCGAGAAACTCTTTCTCTAGAAAGTATCCATTCTTGGCAACCAAAACCTTGCCCTCGGATCCGTGATAGAAGGAATACCCAATTGTTTCTTTAGGGTATCCTATGAAGACACATTTTTTCGCTTTAGGTTCGAGTTTATCAGGCTGAAGTTTCTTCACATAAACATCGCATCCCCAAACTTTAAGAAATGACAACTTATGTTTGTTTCCAAACCACAATTCATATGGTGTCTTTTCAATAGATTTAGATGGTGCCCAAATTAAAGTTAATGCAGCGGTTTCCAGTGCATAACCCCAAAATGACAATGGCAAGTCAGTCAAAGACATCATTGATCGAACCATATTAAAGTATGATTATGACTCTCTGACACACCATTACGTTGTGGTGTTCCGGCAGGCGTGAGTTGTGAAACTATGCCACACTCTCTCATATGTGTGCTAAACTCGTAACTTAGATACTCACCTCCACGGTTGGACCGCAGAAATTTAATCTTTCTATTATGATGATTTTCCATTTCACTCTAAAATTCCTTAAACTTTTCAAAGGTTTCAGACTTGTGTTTCATCAAATAGATATATCCATATCTACTCAAATCATCCGTGAAATTAACAAAATAACGATATCCACCTCGCGCTGACACACTCATTGGACCACATACAACAGTATGTATGATTTCCAACAAATCTATCGCCCGCTCCATTGTATCGGAAAACAGGGTTCTAGTCATCTTGACCATAGGCATGGCTCACATGTATCAAATGATTCAAAATCAAGTGATTCCAAGAGTCTATCATAATGGAGCTTCTTCATGTGCTTTATGCCAATATGACCTAGACAACAGTGCCACATATATGCAGATATGTCATTATCAAGTTTAATCCTTTTAGCATCAATATTATGAATATGTGTATCACTACTATCGAGATTTAATAGAAATAAACATTCATCACAGGTGCATGACCATAAAAGATATTATCCATATAAATCGAACAACCATTGTTTTCGGATTTAAACGAATAACCACTTCGCAATTAACATGATCCAAATACAATGTTCATGTTTAGTGCAGGCACCAAATAACAATTATTTAGATTTATAACTAATCCCGACGGCATATGGGGAGGCAACATTCCAACGTCGATCACATCAACTCTTGATCCATTGCCGACACGCATCGTGACCTCATCCCTTGCTAGACGTCGCTTATTCCGCAGCCCCTGATTCGAGTTACATATATTAGCAATCAATCCAATATCAAATACCCGGGTGTTACTGCGAGTACTAGTCAAGTGCACATCAATAACATGTATATGACATATACCTTTGTTTGCCTTGCCGGCCTTCTTGTCCGCCAAATACTTGGGGCGATTGCGCTTCCAATGGCCAGTCTCCTTGAAATAATAGCACTCAGTGTCAGAATTAGGGCTATCTCGAGATTTCTTTTTAGGCGCAGCAACAGATTTGCCACCCTTCTTTCCCTTCTGTTTACCCTTCTTGTATTTCTTGAAACCGGTGCTCTTATTGATTATCAACACTTGATGCTCTTTCTTGATCTCCACTTCTACAATCATAAGCATTGACATAAGCTCGAGGAGAGACTTCTTCATGCCCTAAATTTTATAGTTCATCACGAAGCTCTTGTAGCTAGGTGGCAGAGATTGGAGAACATTATGTATGCCTAAGTCAATAGGAATCCTTATTCCCAAGGACACAAGCTTATCGGTGTACCCAGACATTTTGAGTACGTGCTCACTAACAGAGTTGTTCTCTTCCATCATGCAGCTAAACAACTTTTCAGAAGCATCATAACTCTCTACGGCAACATGGGTATCTAAAATAATTTTCAATTCACCCATGGTATCAAAGCCATTGCCATTTTCGAAACGCTTTCGAAGTTCTGGCTCTATCCCATACAGTATGTCGCAATGAACTAAATTGTGGTCCTCCCGACGAGTCAAATAGACATTATTTTCTTGGTCAGGGGCATCAAAAGCTGGTGGGGGGCCTAACGGTGCTTCTAGCACATATTGCTTTTGCGTAGCAGTGAGGAGAATCCTTAGATTCAGGGCCCAGTTGGTAAAGTTGCTACCATTCATCGCAAGTTTCTCTTTCTCCATGAACACATTGAAATTAAAAGCAGGTGGTGCCATCTATAACATAATTTGTAAAGTTTATTTAGACTAAGTTTATGATAGATCGATTTCAACTAATCCAAATTACGAATAAACTCCTACTTAAAAACAACATCCCTAGCGTCTTTTTGGTGATTACATGAACCAAATCCACTACACCAAGTCCGATCATCACGTGAGTCTGAGTAGCTTCAAAGGCAAGAATCTATATGGGCATCATATCAACTATATGACTCATGCTTAACCTTTCGGTCCATGTTCCAAGGCCATGTTTGTACATGCTAGGATCGCCAAGTAAGAACCTTAGTACTTGCGTGTGTAAAACTGTCTTACACCCATTATATGAAAGCGTAGAGTCAAAACACCTGATCATCACGTGGTGTCTTGAAACGACGGATTTCCTTAAGAGTGCATACTTAAGGAAGCACACATTTTATCTTGATATCTAAATGAGGTATCATCTTATAATGCTACTAAAACGCCAAACAAGCAATATAATATGCAAACATCATATGCAAAAAGTGAAATGATGTGGTTCTTGCACTTGATCACTATCATGTGCATCATGGTATGATCTTTATCATTCCTTTATGTGTAAGGCCAAGGTCTATGGAATTTACAAGTTAGGTATGCTATAATTTCCAAGAGTATCAACTATACTTCAAATTATAACATTACCATATCATGACACTAGCCCAGCAACAATCTAAACTAGACACTTCTAATTTATCAATTGCAAGTTTTACGTGGCTTAGGGCTTTCGAAGATAGAACCGATCTTACCTACAAACATGGAATCACGACGATGATAACAAAATTATTAGCAACTTGTTGTAAATCAGATATTGACTATAGTAGGAGATACAGACACCCGCTAGCCACTTATGCAAAACTAGTTGCATGTCAAGCGTGGAACAGGTCTCATGTGCATGGACATGTAAAGTTAGTTTGGGCCACTTCATCCCACTATGCCACCTATATCCAAAATACATATAAGATGCAATAACATGATCATCATTTCCCACATACTCTTATGTGTTCTACCTGTGCAAAGCATCTACACATAGATCAGGATCTGATACCACTGTTCGATTCACAACATAGAAAACAAAAAAAATCCTACGATGGGAACTACTAAGCACCCAGATCTATCTACCTAGATACAAGCAATAGCTAGATATACATGCATAGAGAACATACCCTTGAAGACCGACAAAGTGTAATGAGATTGGACTCGTGGATGATGTAGTCGTTCGCTTGCCGATCTCAAGATCGAGAGGAAGTCACAGCGCCACAAATTAGCAGCACATCCGTGATCGCACACACGTCCGGTCCACTGAACAACCTCCGCCTCCTTGCTCTAGCGATGCAGCGGAAGCAGTAACTCCTTCCAGACGAAAATCCACCGGGAACATGTATCTCGCTAATCCGAGACCATGGGGGAATAATTCTAAAGGGGGAGAGAGATCCTTCACGAGGAGGTGTGCTTTGTGAGGAGGAGAGGGGGGACTTTTATAGGGAGAGGGGCAGCCCCTCTCCATGGCCGGCGACCAAGGGGAGGTGGCCCCACCTCTTCCTCATTCATGTGGTGGAAGCTCTACTCACATAAACATGCCTCCACTCACACATCCACTCACATGCATTAATTTTCCACCAAAATTAATGTAACTCCCATTAAATAAAACTATTTTATTTATTTTATTCAGAATTTAGTTAGTTACTTTAATTAACAAACATTCACATAACCCCCTGCAATATTTTAGTATCACATGCAGAACCAATTTTAGCAATTTCACCTGAAACAATTCCGATGTCCATTGAAATAATTCTAGCGCTTTGCAATCCTTTTCTCTGGACCACATTTTCTCCAAATGGTGTCGGTATCCCTTATGTGTGTCACCCTATGATTCGTAAATAATGTAGACATGATTGAGACCCTTCTCTGATCAATAATCAGTAGCGGGACCTGGAGATCGATACTGACTCCCACACATTCAACGATGACTTCTGTGATCGTGAGAACCTTTAACGCTAGTAACTAAATCCCTTTGTCTCACGATATATTACATGTCCGAGATTCGACCATCGGTATCTCAATACCTAGTTTGATCTCGTTATCGACATGCACTCTTTTCTTGTTCCCATGATATAACATTCTAGTGATCACATCACTTGCTTGCAAGCTATCTCAATGTGATATCACCCAGAGGGCCCAGTGTATTTCTATCCATCATCGAGATGGACAAATCCCACTCTTTATCCATGAGTCTCTACATAACACCTTCGGAGTATCTGAACCCACCTTTATAGTCACCCTGTTATGGTGTGACATTTGATGTTATCAAGTTACTCTTCTAGTATTAGTGATTAACATGATCACATGGTCTAAGGACTAGGATTACTTCTTATGATGTTATAGAAATTTAAACACAATGACTTTGATCGTATTGCTATACTTCAGATGAATGTTCATCACATCATTCCACCAATGTTGTGACCTTGTTATTAACAACGACCAATGTCCATGATCAGGAAACCTTGATCATCTTGTTAATCAATGAGCTAGTTGATAAGAGTGGCATAACTAGGAACCCTTTATTTGTTTATTAAATACACATGTATCAATGTTTCCAATCAATGCAATTATATCATGCAAAATAAACATCTATCATATACTTGGAATACGATAATAACAACTTTATTATTGTCTCTTAGGGCATATTCCCTTCAATTCTGCCGGAGGCACTTACCCAAAAGCGCAAAACTCTGGTTGTTTTCGTGGGCACTCAAAAAGTGCCTGTTGTAAAGAGGTAAACTTCTTCACAAGGTTTCGAGTATCAATTTGTATTCTCTCTGAATTGCAATGATCTTCCTTTGCTACTATCTAGGGCTAAAACGATTGCCAAGGGTAAGGCAAAAGGAAAACCGGGAAAGACTTTGTGCCAGCAAAAGTTGACTCTAGCCTCACCTGCTGCCCCGCCTCCGACTCCTACCCCAAAGTCATCATCAGGACCGGAGGGTACTTCCTCTCCACGCGTTGAAGATGTTCCGGCTCATTCTTGAGAGCCAGCAAACCTTGGTTCACAAACCGACGTCACCGAGGGTGCCTCGGGACTTGATAAGGGTGAACCCGCAAAGGGTAATGATCCCTTAGTTGAGACCTTCTGCATAATCCGGGTATTGCAAAACTTGGACTTACTCGGAAGAGTGCAGAAGAGATCTAGAAGCTGGCTCTCCATTGCCTGGAGACCCGGAATATCACAGCAGAGGAGGAGGCGCAAGAAGCCGAGGATATCAAACTCGTTGAGCTTCTTGACCAAGTTCGTCTCCATGAAGAGAAGTTGAAGGCTGGTGTGGCCCCACCACAACTAGTGATTCCTCTGACTCTCACCGAGAAGGTTTCTACTAAGGTGAACATAAGCCTCAACAAATTGACTCATGAGCATTATGTAAGTCATAATCCGACTCTTCTTTTTATTGTATTTCATATCATATCCTCTAGCCCCCAAGCATGAAGTTGGATAGGAATCCAGATTTATGCTTTTATAGGATGCCAAAGAATGAACTAGTATAGCACCCCCAAGGCTCGTGCTGATATTTAACTTAGTTAAAATATTAGCCCGAGTCTTAGTAGACTTCTAACTGTGGTTACCATTCTGACTTATAGAAAGTTAATGCTTATAACTAGGAATTGTTGAAGAATATTTGCAACAAGCCGAGAGAGATCAGAGCTCTCCGACTTGAAAATGCGCAACTTAAAATTGCAAAGGATGAAGCTGAAGGTAAACATTTCAGGCCTCATTTTCATAGTCTATTTTTTATTTATAGTCGAATATTTAATTGGCTTTATGTCTTGCTATTGTGAGAACTTGTGAAACAGTCCTGCAAAATGATTGAACAAGCCGAATATTATAAGGTCTTGGAGGTGGAGAATGGTGACTTGTGTGTAGAGATGGATAAACTCAAAATAGATCATGAGACCAGCATTGCTAGTGTTCTTGAATCCAACAATCATGCTACTGAGCCGCGTGACCGCACCATCGCCAAACAAGACGAAACAATCTTGGACTTGCAAAATGCCTTGGACAGAGAGAAGGATACCTCCGAAGCTCTCTGGAATGAACTCCGAAGTCTTCGAGAGGAAAAGACCAAAGTTGATGATGCTATCTTCAGTAAGTTTTTCTGTTCCTGAGTTATTGTTTTTCTGAATTGTTAGACTCGGATATTTTTTTGACCATGCTTTCTTTCTTATAGGTACTCTCAACCTTCTTAATGCCTCTTCATCTGAGTCTCGTACCAGCCAGCTCGTCGCTGTTGGGGACCTGATTCACGATTTTCTCCTGTCTCTGGAAGAAATTGGCGAATCCATCTAGCTCTCCGGCTTAGACTCAATGTCAGCGTTTAATCTAGAGACAAGGCGAAGGATATGCCAAAGCTTTTCAAGGATTGGGACATGTCTTATGCCTGCACAGCGGCACAGAATGCCTTGACAATGGTAATGAGCCACCATGGAACCATGGAAATATGGCAAGTTACCAAGGTATTCGACTATTGATAAAGACAACAATCAACAGAACATCAACGAGATCAGGGATTATTGTGCTGGATATGCTTCTCGTGTGACCGAGTTGACCAGCTATGATGAGCCATTCTTCACACCCGTTGAAGTGCCACCTAAAGGGAATATGCCCTGAGAGGCAATAATAAAGTTGTTATTATCGTATTCCAAGTATATGATAGATGTTTATTTTGTTTGCTATAATGGTATTGATTGGAAACATTAATACGTGTGTGTTTAATAAACAAATAAAGGGTTCCTAGTTATGCCTCTCTTATAAACTAGCTCGTTGATTAACAACACGATCAAGGTTTCCTGATCATGGACATTAGATGTTGTTAATAATGAGGTCACAACATTTGTGGAATGATGTGATGAACATTCATATAAAGTATAGCAATACGATCAAAGTCATTGTGTTTAAATTGCTATAACATCATACGAAGTAATTCTAGTCCTTAGACCATGAGATCATGTCAATCACTAACACTATAACAGTAATTTGATAACATCAGACGTCACACCATAATAGGGTGAGTATAAAGGTGAGTTCAAATACTCCGAATGTGTTATGTAGAGGCTCATGGATCAAGAGTGGGATTTGTCCATCCTGATGACGGATAGATATACTCTGGCCCCTCTTGGTGATATCACATTGAGATAGCTTGCAAGCAAATGATGTGATCACTAGAATGTTATATCACAGGAACGAGAAAAGAGTGCATGTCGGTAACGAGATCAAACTAGGCATGGACATACCGATGATCGAATCTCGGACATGTAATATATCGCGAGACAAAGGGATTTATTTACTAACGTTAAAGGTTCTCATGATCACAAAAGTCATCGTTGAATGTGTAGGAGTCAGTATGGATCTCTAGGTCCCACTGCTGGTTATTGATCGGAGAAGGGTCTCGGTCATGTCTGCATTATTCGCGAACCATAGGGTGAGACACTTAAGGGATACCGACACCTTTTGGAGCAAATATGTTCTAGAGAAAAGAATTGCAAAGCTCTGGAATTATTTCAATGGACACCGGAATTGTTTTGGGTGAAATTGCTGAAATTGGTTCTACATGTGATATTGAAATATTGCAGGGGGTTTAATGTGAATGTTTATTAATTAAAGTAATTAACAAAATTCTGAATAAAATAAATAAACGAGTTTTATTAAATGAGAGTTACATGAAATTTGGTGGAAATTTAATGGAGTTGAGTGGACTTTTTAGTGGAGGCATGTTTATGTGAGTGGGAGCTCCACCCACATGAATGATGGAAGATATGGGAGCAACACTTTGGCCACCGGCCATCGGAGGGGCTGCACCGCTCTCCCCTATAAAAGGCCTCCCACTCATCCTCTCATCTTACACCTCCTCATGAAGGATTTCTCTCCCCCTCTAGAATTATCCCCCCATGGTCTCGGGTTAGTGAGATACATGTTCACGGTGGATTTTTCGTCTGGAAGGAGTTGCTGCTTCCGTTGCATCGCTAGGGAGAGGAGGCAGAGGTTGTTCGGTGGACCGGAGATGTGTGCGATCATGGATGCACTGCTGATTTGCAGCGCTGGACTTCCTCTCGATCTTGAAATCGGCAAGCGAACGACTACATCATCCACGAGTCCAACTTCATTACACTTTGTCGGTCTTCAAGGGTATGTTCTCTATGGATGTATATCCACCTGTTATTTGTATCTAGGTAGATATATATTGGTGCTTAGTAGTTCCCATCGTTGAAAAAAATTGTTTTCTATGTTATGAAACCAACAGTGGTATAGCATAGATGCTTTGCACGGGTCGAACAAATAAGAGTATGTGGGCGATGATGATCATGTTATTGCATCTTATATGTATTTTGGATATTGGTGGCATAGTGGTATGAAGCGGCCCGGACTAACTTTACATGTCCTTGCGCATGAGACCTGTTCCACGCTTGACATGCAACTAATTTTGCATAAGTGGCTAGCAGGTGTTTGTCTCTCCTACTATAGTCAATATCTGATTTACAATGAGTTGCAAATAATTTGGTTATCATCGTTGTGATTCCATGTTCATAGGTAAGACCGGTTCTATCTTCGAAAGCCCTAAGCCACGTAAAACTTGCAATTGATAAATTAGAAGCGTCTAGTTTAGATTGTTGTCTGGCTGGTGTCATGATATGGTAATGTTATAATTTGAAGTATAGTTGATACTCTTGGAAATTATAGCATACCTAACGTCTAAGTTCCATAGACCTTGGCCTTACACACAAAGGAATGATAAAGATCATACCACGATGCACATGATAGTGATCAAGTGCAAGAACCATATCATTTCACTTTATGCATATTATGTTTGCATCTTATATTGTTTGTTTGGCACTTTAGTAGCATTATAAAATGATCCCTCATTTAGATATCAAGATAAAATGTGTTCTTCTTAACTATACACCATGAAGAAAGTTCGTCGTTTCAAGACATCACGTGATGATCGGCTGTTTTTGATTCTACGCTTTCATACAATGTGTGTAAGACAGTTTTAGAAATGCAAGTACTAAGGTTCTTACTTGGAGAGCCTAGCATGTACAGACATGGCCTCGGAACACAGACCAAAAGGTTAAGCATGAGTAATATGGTAGATATGATGCCCATATAGATGCTCGCCTTTGAAACTACACCGACTCACGTGATGATCGGACTTGGTGTTGTGGATTTGGTTCATGTAATCACCAAAAAGACATGAGGGATGTTGTTTTTGAGTGAGAGTTCATTCGTAATTTGGATTAGTTGAACTCGATCTATCATAAACTTAGTCTAAATAAACTTCACAAATTCTGTTATAGATGGCACCACATGCTTTTAATTTCAATGTGTTCATGGAGAAAGAGAAACTTGTGACGAATGGTAACAACTTTACCAACTGGGCCCTAAATCTGAGGATTCTCCTCACTACTGCACAAAAGCAATATGTGCTAGAAGCGCCGCTAGGCCCCCCACCAGCTCCTCATGCCCGTGGCGATGAACAGAATGTCTATTTGACTCGTCAGGAGGACCACAATATGGGGCTTGTTCGTCTGCGGTACCAAAGTTGGCAGACCAGCGCATGGCGGTACCTAAGTTGCCTGAAATTACCGCGTTTCGAAAAGTTGGGCCGCCAACTACTGAGAGGGGCCATTTCGAGGCAAACTCATCTCACCCCTGCCAAATTCAAACATTCCGTTAAACTGCCCCGTGAAGTAGATGGTCAGGACCCTCATGTTGGCCATCTGTCCGTGATGCGGGCGCCAACGCGGCAACCTCTTAGGCAAATCGAGCAGCTAAGTGGATTGGATGCATTGACCAATTTCACAAATCCATTCCCAGCTTTCCCCTAGCACCGGCAGCGTCGGAATCCACCCTCCAGGCAGGACAATCCCTTCGGACATTTGACTTCTTGTGCCAAGTTGCTGCGCCCAGTCACTGATCCCGAGCTGCAATGGCGCATGCCGTAGCCACCGTTGCGAGGCTCTAGCCCGCCTCCGCCACCAGCGAGCCGAGCATCTCGGAGGATGGCATATCCTACTATCAAGAAAGAAGAAGTTCTGTCTACAAGCGGGTGATCTACCCTTCTCTTTGCTATTCGCACTAGTTACAACTGCTAGCTGGCTACTGAACCTCAAATTGTTTGTTAGCCCAACGCTGACAAACATATTTTGTCCATAGTTTTCTGTCAAGTGGGATCTGCACGGACCCCCTTACCTGGTTACGGTAGTCCTCTATAGGTACGAATCTAAGGGCAAGAGGTATGGACACCATTGTTTCACGATGGAAGAAGCGCCTGCGCAGATCTGCACTATATCTGATATGGTTGCTGCTCTGCGTAATCATGTTGAATTATGGCCGAAGCAGACTGCAAAGTTCAGCTTCATGGATGAACGTGGCATCATGGTCCCTATAACGTGTGACAGTCAGCTAATTGGGTTGATGAAAAGGTATGCTTCGGCTGCCATGTTTGAGCTGAAATGTGATGTACTGGATGTTGAAGCTGCTGCAACTGGGAGTCGCCCTTCTATTCTTGGACAGGGTGGTTGCTCGAACCCAATTAGCTCCTGGTAAGCAAAGGTCTCTTGGGGTTCGCATGTTTGTGCTTAATTGTAATTTTTGTTTTATTTACTTTGTAGATATTGGGCAGTTGACGAGGTTTCAACTCGTCCATGCCCATTGTTATGGACTTGGGTTTTGGAGAAGATGGGGATGCTGGAGATCGTGGCACGGTTAACAGACAAGCAACCAGGGGATACGGGATTTACCCAGGTTCAGGCCCCCGGAGGGAAAACCCTACTCCTGCTTGTCTGCTCTTTTATTGCGGCGGAACCAAAAGTTACAGGGTGCGCAGATTCGATCTGGCGTGGAGGTGTGTATGTCGTAATCGCAGGGTGTAATCGTTGTTGGGTGTCCTCCTCGTTGGACCCTCCTAGCCTTTATATATGGGGAGGCTAGGTCTCGGGTACCGATACGAGTAGGTTACAAGTTGTATTGAAACTCTAGTCTTGTTCTTCAAGGATCCGAAGGCGTCATGGGCCTAGGCCACCCGAAAATCTTCATGGGCTGGCGTATATTGACCGTGGGCCTTCCTTGGGCTGGACCAGGTATGCTGAAGTTATGTACCCGTAGGGTATAACCATGTCAGTAGCCCCCGAGTGTTTAGTCGAATCGTAGATTCGGCTGAGGACTCTTCAATCCTTCGGGTGTAACTCTGTCTTTCAAGAGAATGTGTAGGGATTGTTGATGCGTGTGCCTGACTCACCCAACGGATCAGGGTCAGTTAATCGTCTTAGGACAAAACAACACAATCTTCTTCAGGTGCGAGTCCCTCGACTCGAACCTGGAACATATGCTGGCGTAATTCGACTCAGGCCGCAGAGGACTTACAGGAGTGGAATTCCAGTGTTTTTAAATGATGTACCCAACGCGTCCGTCGGGATTTTTCATCGTACCTGCTGGTACGGATTCATACTAGCAGAGCGCAGTCAGGTGCGTTGCCAGGCCATCAGATGATATCTGTAGGTCTTATCTTTGCGTCGCAGACGCAGCATCCGAATGTTTATCACCGCGGAGGTGTTTCGGGTGGCTAAGGAGGATGTTACTCACTTAGCATTAATTGGGGCAGAGTTGCCGAAAAGTTTTTGCATGCGGATCCGGAAGATCGCAGTCGAAGATTTCATAGGGTGCGCGACCAGCGCTCCCTATGGGAGTAGCCCCCGAGTGTCTGTTCGAGTCGTGGACTCGAGCGGAGACTTTTAGTGCAAGCATTGCTCAGTTGTTTAGTCCGTAGGACTCGAAAATTTTCGAATGCTGAAATCCTTCCTCCCTATGGGAGTAGCCCCCGAGTCCGTAGTGGAGTCGTGGACTCGACGTAGGACTCGAAGCTCTTATGTGTGAACGGCCATCGCTCCAGTTTGGAGTAGCCCCCGAGTGTCTGGCGGAGTCGTAGACTCGGGCAGAGACTCGAGTCTTGTATCATGCAACGGTAGTAGGAAAATCTCGTGGGCGTACCACTGACCCGGAAGTACATCGGGTGCGCGACCAGCGCTCCTGATAGGAGTAGCCCCCAAGTATTTAGTCGAATCGTAGATTCGAGTGAGTACTTTTAGCTGTGGAGCCGAAGTTATTGCTAGTATAGCTGTTGATGACGTCAGTGCTGACGATCAATGACCTCAAGTGTCTGCTGCGCCAGAGATGACTTGACTGGAAGATGCGTGGGTCCCACTTCCTGACTTTGAATTGACCGGTCACGCGCGGCGTGGAGATGATTACGGCGTTTCCTCGATTTCCACACGTAGTGGACGTCGTGGGAACGACGATTCGTTTTGGTGCTGACACGTGTACGGCCAGATCTGCCGTTGGCGTTAGGTCTTCTTGATGGACGGTCAGCGTGCGTCGTCTTTGCTGTTATAATCCATGGTGAAAATCGTGGTTTGTTTTCACCGCACCAGTTCTTGCGTTTTACTGCCTCCTTGTGCTCGAGCGATTCTTGCTGCGTGCTGAGAGTTCCTTTCGCATTTCCTTTGTCTTCGTCGTTGGCAACGACACCACCGCCGTAGCACCATGGGGAAGCCAAAGAAGTCTTCGCCTGCAGTGGGAACCAGCGCCGCCGGAGGCAAGAAGGGCGCCGCCGCTGCTCGTGTCACCGATGGTGGCTGGCGGCGATCAGAGACGCGGGAGAGCGATCTCCGCAAGCTGCACGAGTGGAGCCTGATTCCGCAGGACACGACGGCCGTGAGACTCCCCGGTAGTGAGGTAATCCCCCGTCCCCCATCTGGGTATCGGGTTATGTTTGTCGCCTTTGTTTTGCGTGGGTTTGCGTATCCAGTCCATCACTTCCTTCGTGGACTGCTCTTTTTCTATGGGGTTCAACTCCATCATCTGTCTCCCAACTCCCTTCTCCACATTGCGTGTTTTATCACGCTTTGCGAGTGTTGGCTTGGCATTGAGCCGCACTTTGGCCTCTTCTGGAAGCTGTATTCCGTGAGGAGGCAGTCTGGTTCGGATGGTGTGTATCCCATTGGGGGTTTCATCATCTCTCTTAGTCCCGATGTCCAATTCTTTTCCTTCTCCATGTCCGAATCTGTCCAGTACTGGCGGAGGAAATGGTTTTACATCCGTGACTCCGTGCTGCCTAGGCAAGATTTTGGTCTCGTTCCTTTTGACCCCTCCCAGTTAATTGTGAAGAAGAGGTCCTGGAAAAATCAGATCTTAGACGGTGAGGTGGCGGAGATAGAGGCCTTGTACCGTCGGGTGGAGGAGCTCCAATTGATTCCTGAGAAGGAGGTGAACGGTGTCGACATTATCCGGGTGTTTCTTGAGCGTCGGGTGCAGCCGCTCCAGGCTAGAGCGCACCCGATGTTCCTGTACTCTGGGCGCCGTGATCCGACGAGGGTTTCGAGTGAGAAGGTCTCCGAGGTGGACCTTGACAAGGATCTTCGCGTGCTCTTGAAGTTCAAGGCTGACGAAAAAATCCCGGGGAAGTCGCTGACTCCTCCCTTTTCATCGACGTTGGCCGTGCCAAAGGTGTAGATTTGCGCACGTAGTGCTTCCCTTATGTTTTTGTCAGTTGTGTACTTGTGTCCTTTGTTTGCTAACAAAGTTTCTTCTCATCTTGTAGAGCTTCAAAGTGCCAGGCATGGCGCCACCATTGCCCGAAAGGTATCCGAATGCCCCGGATAATGAAGTGGTGGATTCCGTGTCCGAGCTTCCTTCGGCGCGATCTCCGGCGGAGGATGCCGACGAATCGAGTGAAGACCATTCGAGTAAGCGATCACGGAGCTCGAGCGAGTCTTCGGATGCCTCGACTCCTCCGACTCCCAGGAATCCTCGGGGTCTTCAGCGTCATGATGATGTTCAGGGGGGTTCGTCTTCTCCTATTCCTGCCGTTCCTGTGCGAGCTGTTGCTCCGCACCCGCCAGCAAAGCGAAAGAAGGAAGAGAAGAAGGAGGAGAAGAGGGCCCGGAGGGCTTCTCCTATCTTTGACCTGAGCGCGTTGGGCTCGTAAGTGTGCTTGTTGCCACTGTTGTCTTTTGCTCACTTGTTATTTTTGCGCCTGTGTTGATTGGTTCGTATGTAGGCAATCCTCCGACGGCTCTAGTGATGGAGCGCGCGAGATGATGGGGGAGTCGAACATTGCGTCGCCGCCTCCGCAGACGGTGGCGACGTCGGGTGGTGCTGCACCAGTTCCTCTTGTGCAGGAGAGGCTGGTGGTTGCACCTCAGAATTTCGCAGGCGGGCCTGCGGGTTCGCCTTCGGAGCACGTAAGTTTTTCTGCTTCATGTCACGGGGGGAGCCCCCGGGCGTCTTCGTGTGGTGATGTTGTGTTTGCTTCTTTGTTTTGGGCGGAGCCCCCAAGTCATGCTCTTACTGCTATTGCTTTTTCCTGCAGCCTTGTGTCCGAGAGGCCAAGCGGCTGGTGGAGGAGCACCTGATGCTGGAGGTGAAACTGCAGCAGCTGCAAGGTATTCGTCTGCCTTGTAGTACTTTTTTGTTTATCCTTGTCCTGTTTGTTGACACTGGCTTGTTGTGAATGCAGAGGAGCATAATGACTCTCTTCGTGAGGTTGATGCTCTGAAGAAGAGCCTTGGCCAATTGGAGCAGAAGGCCGAAGCTGCCGCTGAGGCGAAAGAGCGCCTTGAGCTGGAGCTGTCAAAGGCAGCCGAAGCGAAAGAGCGTCTGCAGCAGGAAGCCGCAGGTCGTGAGGTAGGAGTAGCGGAGAAGCTCATGGCTGCTGCCAAGGCTATTTCGGGTGAGTGCTAGCTTTTGTACTTGCTTCTTTTTCTTCGGGTCCTCTTCTATGTTGCTATTCTTCATGTTTTCTTCTGTTTTGTCTCAGATGCCGCAGGCATCGAGTTTGACCGTGGTGCTCTGGAGCACGGGAGTGCTCTGGATGATGCCACTGTGGCGGTCGAAGACCGCTGCAGCACCGTCGTCAACTCCCTTGCCAAGGCAAAGGAGGTCCTTGGTCGCTTCTACCAGGAGCTCTTCCCGAAGGGCGCAACCCTTGAAGATGTGGGTGCTCTGGCAGAGGCTCTGTTAGCCGAAGCGCCTGCAGCGTACAAGCGCAAGCAGAAGGGCAACGGCGCGTCCGTCGGGCTGGCGATGGCCATGGCGGCTGGGGCGGAGCTGGACTTGCCCCAGATCACTTCTCGGATGCCGACGGCTACGGATGGATCAGAGGTAGCCTTCGCTACTTACTCCGCTCGCTGCAGATGATATGGGCCCAAGCTCATTGACTTGTTGTCTGAGTACGCGCTGCGGCAGCAGGGCGAGGCCAAAGCTAGGCAGTCTGGCTCTGAGGCGACTCGGTGTCCTACGCCTTAGGCATAGGAGATGTAGGGTAGTATGTAGTTTACTTTTGCTGTAAATATCTTTTGTAGCACCATTCTTGAGCCACGCAGTGGCCTTATTTAATGAATTCCTCCGAGTTGGGCTTTATCTTTGGCTGAGTGTCTGTGTGCCTTCTTTTTCTTCTGCTTTAGGTTCCTTCGGGTGTTGACCCAGTTGGTACTTCATCCGAAAGGCCCTTGCGAGCATCGTTGGATGATTCCTCGTAGCTCGCTTTTCTGCGAGATCGCGTGCGCAGCTTGGAGAGGGATTTGCTTGGGCTACGCGGTCGTGCTGACGTTTGGAAGTCCAAAGCAGACCGTAGTGCAGCCAGAGAGGAATACTTGATGGCGGAGCTGGGTCGGCTGTCCGAGCAGCTGCAGTGTAAGTTGATCCTTCTTTTGGGCCGTAGCTTAGTTCTTCGGGTGAGCCTGCTGGCCTTACTCTTGTTCTGTGCTGTTGTCGCAGGTGCGAATCTCGCTCCGAAGGAAGAAAAGGAGCGCATTGCTGTTCGAGTCAATTGTTTGACTCAACAGGACATGGAAGCCGGTGGCTTCTTTTGGGTGGATCGCGATCGTGCCATGGTTCTGGCGACGGTGCAGGATCGCGTCTTCCAGGTTTCGCGGGTGCTCCGCCAGGTGCAGACATCGCTGTCCTCGGTGTTGCACGTCATGTTTCCGTTGGATGGCACACCGACGACCCTTGCAGGTCTTCTGGCGAAGTTTCGGAGTGCCAGCAATGTCAAGGAGCTGGTGCGGCAGCAGCTTGTCGCAGGGGTGAAGGCTGCCTTGTCTCTTGTGAGGGTGCATCGCCCTGATGTAGATTTGGCTGCTGTGGCGACTGGGCCACCTCCTCGGCCAGATGGTGGCGAGTGGAATATGCGTCCGCATTACGCGGCTGTAAGGAAGTATGCCGAATAGATTGTAGATTTGTTTGAGCAGCGTGCTCAGGCTATTCTGCAGAATAGGTAGAACCTGAAAATAAACAAATAGATGTAAAATTTGTATATTGCGGCTGGGCGTGTATGTGCCCTTTGTTGTAAAGGTTTGCTTGTTAGTGAGCACATGCCCTTTTCGTTAGCCTGACGTGGTCAGCTACTCAGGTGTACATGTGTTGTCCTCAGTCGATGAAATCGTGAGGTGGGGGGAGCCCCCGAGCGCGTTTTGTCCTCAGTCGATGAAATCGTGAGGTGGGGGAGCCCCCGAGCGCGTTTTGTCCTCAGTCGATGAAATCGTGAGGTGGGGGGAGCCCCCGAGTGCGTTAGTGGCATGTAACAAAGTTGCAGAGAAATAGTCAACCGAAGGTTGGGAGCGAGACACTTAGCTTTATTTGTAGCGTAATGGAGGAGGTACATGGTTCGGCTGAGTAGCCTTGGCCGTAAGCCTTATTGAAAGTAAAAGGGGTACATTGCCCATTGCTATGGGTAGAATCGTCGCAGGTGCGAGATGTTCCATGGGTTGGAGTATGCGACTCCAGACTCCACGTGCTTGAGGCGATAGGCGCCACCTGGGATGACTTCGGTGATGACATAGGGTCCTTCCCATGGCGAATCGAGTTTGTTCGGTCGCTTTTGCTTGAGTCGCAAGACGAGGTCTCCTTCGACGAAGGACCTGGGGCGCAGCCAGCGGCTGTGATAGTTGCGGAGACTTTGCTGGTACACCGCAGATCTAGCTGCTGCTATATCCCGTGCTTCGTCGAGTGTGTCGACGGCGTCTTCGAGTGCAGCCGTGGATTCGGCCTCGCTGTAAGCGACGACTCGTGGAGCCTGGTGACGTACTTCGGCTGGTAGCACAGCCTCAGCTCCGTGTACCATGAAGAACAGTGTGTAGCCGGTGGAGCTGTTTGGCGTAGTTCGTAAGCTCCACAGGACAAACGGTAGCTCTTTCGTCCAGTTTCCAGCTTTGTGCTCGAGTGAGCTCATGAGGCGTTTCTTGATGCCAGCGCTGATTAGGCCGTTGGCCTTTTCCACTTGCCCGTTTGTTTGCGGGTGCGCCACTGAGGCGTACGTGATATTGATCCCAAGGCCTTCGCAGAAGTCCTGGAATTCTTCGGAGATGAAGTTTGATCCGTTATCGGTGATGATGTTGTGCGGTACGCCGAACCTGTAGACTATGGATTCGAACAACTTGACGGTGGTTTTGCCCTTCTGGTTGGTGACTGGCATGGCCTCGATCCACTTGGTGAATTTGTCGACTGCGACCAAGAGGAAGACGTGTCCTCCCTTCGAGGATTTTGGCAGTTTGCCGATCATGTCAAGGCCCCATTGAGCAAAAGGCCAAGCTATGGGTATGGGTCGGAGTTCGGACCCAGGTGCGTGCGGTTTGTCGGCGAACCGTTGGCACCCGTTGCATCTTCGGACGATGTCCTTTGCGTCGCTCATGGCCGTTGGCCAATAGAATCCTGCTCGTAGAGCTTTGGCGACAAGGGAGCGGCTGCCTACGTGGTGGCCGCAGATGCCCTCGTGGATATCTTGGAGTATGGTCTTGCCATCGCTGATGGTGACGCACCGTTGTAGGACGCCTGTAATGCTGCGTTTGTACAGTTCGCCGTTGATGATGGTGAAGGCTTTTGACCGACGAGATATGCGCCGGGCATCTGTCGGGTTGTCTGGTAAGTTTCCGTTTAGCAGGAACTGGAGGTATGGACGTGTCCAGGTTTCTTCGACTGCCATGACCTGCATCAGGTTGACCATGACGACTTCGGTATCCAACTTTTCGGGTCCTTCTTGACCTTCGGGTAGCGTAGCCCCCGAGTGTTCTGCTTCTTCGGGTGATCCCTTGGGGAATTTCCGCTTGATGGATGGCACGCAGATCTGTTCGAGGAACACACCTGGTGGTACTTTTGCACAAGTGGAGCCGATGTTGGTGAGTCTATCGGCCTCCTCGTTGCTCTCTCTTCCGACGTGCCGAAGTTCGCAGCCGTCGAATTCTCCTTCGAGTGCGTTGTATAGTGCGCGGTACGCGATCATGTTTTCGGCGTGTGCGTCGCACTCATTCATCGTCTGCTGGACGACAAGGTTGGAGTCACCGTAGATGACCAGGTGCGTTGCGCCGCATATTTTTGCCATCCGCATGCCATGGATGAGGGCCTCGTATTCGGCCTCGTTGTTGGAGGCTCTGAATTTCATCCGAAGGACGTACTTCATCTTGTCACCTTGCGGGGAGGTCAGTATGACTCCTGCCCCTGCTCCGGCTCCGCGTTTGGAGCCGTCAAAATGCATTGTCCAGGATTGCGACATGTCTGGGGTGTCAGGTAGCTGCAGCTCCATCCAGTGCACCAGGAAGTCCGGAAGGACTTGAGATTTGATTGCGTGTCGCTTCTCGTAGATGATGTCCAGTGGTGATAGTTCGATGCCCCACAGGGCCACGCGTCCTGTGGCCTCTGGATTGTTCAGGATGCTGTTTAGGGGTGCCTCGTTGACGACCATCACCTGATGCTCCTGGAAGTAGTGGCTCAGTCGTCGAGCCGTTATGAACACGCCGTAGGCCAGCTTCTGGTAGTGCGGGTACCGCTGTTTTGTTGGAGTGAGAACCTCGCTGAGGTAGTAAATTGGGCGTTGTACCCCATGGGTCTTGCCTTCTTCGGGTCGTTCGACCACGAGTACTGTGCTGACCACCTGGTGTGTGGCTGCTATGTACAGCAACAGGGGGTCGCGCTCTTTTGGCGTGACCAAAACGGGCGAGGTGGAGAGGAGCCGCTTGAGGTTTTCGAATGCGTCGTTGGCTTCTGGTGTCCACTCGAACTTGTCTGCTTTGCGCAGCAGTTGGTAAAATGGTAGGGCCTTCTCGCCCATGCGGCTGATGAACCTGCTTAGTGCCGCTACTCGCCCTGCGAGCTGCTGAACGCCCTTGAGGTTTTTCGGCTTCTCCATTGTCATGATAGCTTTGATTTTCTTCGGGTTCGCTTCGATCCCTCGTTGAGAGATGAAGTATCCGAGCAGCTGACCTGAGGGGACGCCAAAGGCGCACTTTTCTGGATTGAGCTTGATCCTGTAGCGATCAAGGTTGTCGAACGTCTCGCGGAGATCGTCGATAAGTGTTCTTGCCTCCTTGGTTTTGATGACTATGTCGTCGACATAGACTTGGACGTTGCGACCGATCTGGTCCTTGAGGCAGGCCTGCATGCATCGCTGGTACGTGGCACCCGCGTTCTTTAGCCCAAAGGGCATTGTGTTGTAGCAGTATACTCCGAACGGTGTGATGAACGCCGTTTTCTCTTGATCTTCGACCTTGAGTCGAATCTGGTTATAGCCTGAGTAGGCATCGAGGAAGGAGAGTTTCTCACAACCTGCAGTCGAATCGATGATCTGGTCGATCTGAGGGAGAGGGAAGTGGTCCTTAGGGCAGTGTTTGTTCAGTGACGTGAAGTCTACGCACATCCGCAGGATGTCCGTGTCCTTCCTCGAGACCATCACTGTGTTTGCCAGCTACTCGCTTTCCTTGATTTCCCGGATGAAGTCTGCTGCGAGTAATCTGTTGATCTCTTTGCCGATAGCTTCGGCTCGTGGCTCCGACAGTCTTCGGATGGACTGTTTGACTGGCTTGGTGTCTGGGAAGACATTGAGTGCGTGCTCGGCGAATTCCCTAGGAACTCCTGGCATGTCCGCAGGACACCAGGCGAAGATTTCCCAGTGCTCACGGAGGAATTCGACGAGCACGCTTTCCTATGCGGTGTTGAGGTCGTTGGCGATTAGCGCCGTCTTGGAGGCATCCGTTGGATGGACCTGTACTTTTTTGGTGTTGATGGTGGAGTCGAAAGACATATCAGGTGCGTTCTGCTTGGTGACTGGGGGTAGCCCATTGTCTGCCGCTTCGCGGAGCCATACAAGCTCGTCTTGCATGCCGAAGGACTGGGAGATTTTGTTGAAATCCCTGTCGCATTGGTCCGATCGGGTGAAGCTCCCGTGGACTGTGATGACGCCCCTTGGTCCTGGCATCTTGAGTAGTAGGTATGCGTAGTGTGGGACGGCCAGGAACCTTGCGAATGCTACGCGTCCCAGGATGGCGTGGTATTGCGACGGCCAGTCCACCACTTCGAATTCTAGGCGCTCCTGCCGAAAGTTGTCCGGTGTCCCGAAGATGACATTGAGCCCTATTTTGCCCAGGGGGAAGATGCCCTTCCCTGGGACAATGTCGTGGAACGTTGTGTCTGATTGTTCCAGGCTGCATTGCGGGATCTGCATAGCTGCTAGAGTGCTTGCGAATATTAGGTTGATGCCGCTGCCGCCGTCCATGAAGACGCGACTCATCTCGAAGCCTCCGATCTGCGCCTCCAGCACCAGGGCAGCATGACCTGGGCGAGGGATCTGGCAAGGGTGATCCGCGCGGGTGAATGTGATGCAGGACTCCGATCCGCTGAGGTACTCAGGGATTGCAGGCGGAGTTGTCACGGCCATGTTGATTTGTCGGGTGATTTTCTTCTGCACCCTGTTTGTGGGACGTCCCTTCTGTATCATATTGAGTGCTCCTTTTGGTGGGGGGTAAGCGACCCCGGCGTTGTTTTGCGCTGGTGCGACTGGTTGATGTGGGCCTCCAATAGGCGGCGATGGAGGAGCTCCGTGTGCTATTTTGCCTGGCGCAAGTGCGTTTCCGAACGCAAGAATTAGAGCTTGTTGCCTCATCTGTACCATGCTTTCGCTAAGTTTCTGGAACTCGCGGCAGTCCTTGAGCATGTGGCTAGCTTTATTTTTGCCATCTTGTTTGTCGATGTAGAAGTGGATGGTGCATGGACCCGAAAGTTTGTCGAGTGCTGAAGGTCCGTTGTCGCGGTCGCGGCGTTGCCACGACTGCGTTGGTCGTCCGTTGTCGCGGAAGTTTCCGCTGCGATATCCTCCGCTGCTGCGGCTGTTGTCGTTATGGCGGTCGGCGTAGCCGGCTGCGACCATGTCGGGTCTGTCGCGGTCCTCGTAGACGCGCGGTCTCCTCTTGCTGCGGCGTTCGCGTCTTCGGCCGTAGTCGTCTTCTTCATCTGATTGCGCCCGCTGGATGCAATCTTCGCCATCTGCCCAACTGTTGGCGATTTCCATGAGCTGGTCGAGTGTCTTGGGCTTTACGCGTCCAAGTTTCTCCTTGAAGTCTGGGCGTTTGACGCCGTCCCTGAAGGCGTCGATGGCCCGCTCTTCGGAGATGTGTGCTGCGGAGTTCTTGGTCGTAGACCAGCGTAGTATGTACGAGCGAATAGATTCACTCGTTCTCTGAGTGCAGGCTCGTAGCTCTTCGATTGAGGCGGGCCTTTTGCTGGTGCCTTTGAAGTTTCGGATGAAGCTATAAGCGAGCTCCTCCCAGCTTCGGATGGATCCTGATGATATGCTGCTGAGCCAGACCCGCGCCGCGCCTGTCAGCTGCAGCTGAAGGCATTGCATGGCGGTTTCTTTGTTGCCTCCGTGAAGCTTGACGGATGACAGATGGTCGCTGAGCCAGGACTTTGGATCTTGCGTGCCGTTGAACTTCGGAGTATCCGAAGGAAGCTTAAAGTTGCGTGGCATCTGTGTTCGCCGGACGGATCTGCTGAAGCATCGAGCCCCGTAGAGTTCTCCTTCGTCTTCATCCATCTCAGATTCGGATGAGCATGCGCGTTTGGCGCGTGCTTTGTCGATCTTGCGCTGTGTAAGCTTGTCTCTGGCGTCGTAGTCGTGTTTGTGGCGGTGCGAGCTCTTCTTCCTTCGAGGAAGGTCGTGTTCTTCTTCATCTTCGGATGAGGGAGTGGGGCTCCGGTCGCGCCTGGCCGGAGCTTTCTTCTTCGCCTCCGTAGGAGCATCTTCGTGGAGCGCAGCTCCGATTAGTCCTAGTCCGGTGAGTGCGGACCTATGCATGGCCCTTTTCGGGTCCCCCTCCGGAGGTGGGTGAGCCGCAAGATACGCAGTGGCTGCCATGATCGCGGCTTGTGGCGTCTTCGGGGTGATGTTGCCGTCGGCGTCCATATCCATGAACGATGTGTGGAGGGTTCGGGTCACGTCACGCCGCTCCTTCGGGTCCATGTTTTCCACCCGAGAGTGGTGCTTGTTTCCCTGATTTCCGTTTGTGCTGGAGCCGGGTCCCATGGCAGAGAGCGCAGCTCGTCGCGCACTGGACTCAGAGGCTGCTTTCTTGCGTTTATCGAGCGTCTCCTGCATCTTGACTTGCTTCTTGTGCTCCTCGATGAGGAGGTAGTGGTATGCCATCAGGAGGTCACGTGGGGAGTCCAGAGGTAGGACTATTTCGCCTGCGATGGCGCGGCGTGCTTCGGCCCATCCTTCTTTGCTAAGTTGGATGAGGTGGCCCTTGTTTTCCCCGTTTTCGCCGTTTCCGCCCTGCGGGTTGGGGTTGGGCGGCGGGTTAGGCGTGTCTTCGTCGGTTTGGATGATTGCGGCGCACAGATAGCGCCTGCAGATTGGTTGGCTGCTGCCGCAGCTTTCGGATTCGGAACCGTAGGTCCCTTCATCCGAAGGTGGATCGCACAGATCGGAGTTGCAGCAGCAGCTGCTGTAGAACTCATCTGTTGATGGTGATGTGCGTAGCACGGGGTGTGGAGCCCACTAAGCGGGCCTGATCGGCGGCACGGGCATCCGCTCGGGGAGGCGGAGGGTGCCATCTTGTCCCACCTGGAAGCAGAAGCTCCCGAACAGAATTTCGAGTCCGTCGCCTACGGGCTCGAAATCCTTCATGGTGGCCGGCGAGTGGGCGGTGAAGTCGAAAGCGCCGAAGAGGAGGTGATTCTCCGTCGCCGAGGAGTTGTAGATCGATCGGGTCGAAACCGTCACGACCGCACAATCAGCAGCCCCAATTCCCACAGACGGCGCCAATTGACGAGGTTTCAACTCGTCAATGCCCATTGTTATGGACTTGGGTTTTGGAGAAGATGGGGATGCTGGAGATCGTGGCACGGTTAACAGACAAGCAACCAGGGGATACGGGATTTACCCAGGTTCAGGTCCCCGGAGGGAAAACCCTACTCCTGCTTGTCTGCTCTTTTATTGCGGCGGAACCGAAAGTTACAGGGTGCGCAGATTCGATCTGGTGTGGAGGTGTGTATGTCGTAATCGCAGGGTGTAATCGTTGTTGGGTGTCCTCCTCGTTGGATCCTCCTAGCCTTTATATATGGGGAGTCTAGGTCTCGGGTACCGATACGAGTAGGTTACAAGTTGTATTGAAACTCTAGTCTTGTTCTTCAAGGATCCGAAGGCATCATGGGCCTGGGCCACCCGAAAATCTTCATGGGCTGGCGTATATTGGCCGTGGGCCTTCCTTGGGCTGGACCAGGTATGCTGAAGTTACGTACCCGTAGGGTATAACCATGTCAGCAGTTATGCAACAGTCTTGTTTCTTTAACAGGAAGCGCCGCAAGGTTAGAAACATGATTGTCGGGTCAGTCATTTTGCTACCCGAAGAAATTAAAAACGAGTGGAAAGATGTCATTTTGCTGCCCGAAGAAATTAAAAATGAGTCGAAAGATGATGCTGGACACGATTCTGGTGCCCATTGTCCCGGCGATGCAGAGTACGTGAAGCTAAGAAAATTGGCACCGAGGAAGCGGAAGAAGTCAGGAAATGAAGAAGCCATTGGACGTGAAGGCTTGGCACCCAGGCTATGGAAGAAGGCTGCTGGCAATGAAGATGCATAGTAATGTGTTGAACTTGAACCTATATATGTAATTCTGTTAAATTCCGATCGCTTTGTGTGTGGCACGTTGCTGGGCAAAACAATCTACCCACGTTCTCTGAGTAAAATGTACCGCGCCTTAGGGTTTGGAAACGCCCGAGTTAGTAGTTGAATCCGAAATTGTGATTGTGCCACTGCTATCTGAAAACAAGGATCCACCGGTTCCACGATTGCTGAGGGGCAGGAGGTCTCCAAATACGACGGAATGTAAGTGGCACATAAATAAATTATTTAAACTGCCACACTCCACGAAGCAGCAACTTATTTCAGATGCTGCACAACGACGTGGCAACATAAACAGCAATGTTCTCACCGATAATGCCCAGATGAGGAGGAAATGGGTACCACTTTCTGGCCTAATCTTGATCCCGTCTATCTCACCGCCTCTCTGCTCCTGCATACCCTGCATCTGGCGAAGCTCCCGGATCTCCAGTAACCGGGTGTACGTGCTTCCACTTTATAAATTGTGGTTGTGCCATTAGTATGTGGCACAATCCACGTAGATTACGTTTAAACAAACCACCAATGTCAGAATACACTAGTAGAAAAGGTGTCTTTGGTCCATGGTCACATTCCCAATCCGGGACAGAGATCTAGATCGAGGCAGAAATTGATCTAAATCACAAATTCTTCCACAAATTAATCGAGACAGAGATCTAAATCGAGGCATTTCATTACTTCAACCACAAATTCTTCTAAACAAAAGTGCGATTTCACATCCTACATTAATTCAACCACTAGTCAACAATTTCACTTCCGCTGCCACTGTCCTCCGAGCCGCCGGCTTCCTCGTCGCTGTCGGACGAAACCTCCACGATGTCCACATTGTTCGCGAGACGGAGCACCTCTTCGCATCGAGCGATGGCGATGACGGTGTACTTGGTCCGTCCAGGGATGGACCAGAACCTCTCCCGCCCTTCTCGGTTGCGGAGATCCCGGTGCACCACGCGCCCGTCAACGATGCGGTTGCCAATCTTGGCCTTCCGCTCCTTCTTGAACAGCGTCGGCCAATACGGGTTGGTCGCCGCGTACCGGGGCAGCGCCCTCTTCCACGCGGGCATCTGGCGGCGGCGCGCCGCGATTTCGCTCTCCATCTCGGCTCGGCCAGGTAGCGGAGCCACCGGCACCCCCGCAGAGCTGATGCGCCATCCGTGGGGCACCTTCGCGGCTGGCGGCGCGAGGATGTCGAAGTTTGCGAACATCACCGCCTCGTACAAGTTCAGATCGGGCATCTCCATGGCGGCGCGGTGGAGATTGGAGAGGCGAGGGGATGGACGACGAAGCGACGCGCTGTGGCGCCTCCTATTTGTACACGAGGACGATGAAGCGACGGTCAGACAAAAGAAGTAATGCGGGGTCAGACAAAAGAAGTAATGCAGGGTCAGAGCAATTTTTTTTCTCCCTGGAATCCGGGACCAATAGTTCAGACCGCTAGGTCAACAAGTACAAATATTACAACTTAAAAAGGCATGGAGCTTAAGCTAAATAGAACTAGTTATCACACATCTCCTTGATCTTCCTAATCTTGGCCCGATGCGCATCTTCCTGCGAGAGCAAGGATCGAATTATCTGCTCCTTCCTTTTAGCATCTTCCTTGCACAACTTCAATTGTTTCTCTGCATTTTTCCTCATGCACTTGTCAATACTCGTAGTTGTGTACTGCAGGACTTTGGCCTGGTGGAGGTCATTCCTTGCTTGAGTCAGTTCTTGCTATGCTTTAGCCTTCAGGGCCAACATCGTGTCCCTCTCCTTCTCGACTTTGATAACCTTGTCTTGCACCCACCTGAGATCTCGCTTATGCTTGGTCGTGTCAACTGGTTCCCATAGCTTCGTATCAACACTGTCAAGAAGTGAGCTGAGTACGGATTCTTTCAACTCGACAGTCATTTCCCATAGTTTGTCCAGCATTTTCTGCATCGATTTGGGCCACTCTGGATCTACCCATTTGACAACACCGCAACTTCCGCCTTGCATCATTGCACGATGTCCTTGACACCGTAGAAACCTCCTGCCTGTGTTTCGTTCTTCGAACGCTACAAATTTAGTGGGCACATATCCATGTTTACATAGCATAGGACTGTCTTCATCCTCTAAACCGTGATAGTCAGAGTCATACATCATCTGGTTGGCCTAACACATCATACGAGCATGAGTAAACAGATTAGATCTAGCTCAAAAAATAGATAACTGGCCACAGATGATAGAAATAGAGATGAGACGACTCACATTGAAATCACCGTCTCTGTCGTTACGACGCGTTTCCTCGCTGTCTCCCCTTGAACCCATGGCAAGAGGGGAGGGGGTGGCTGCCGGAGAGGGGATTGGGATGGAGGCGCCGTCGGCTTGTGGCTACGGCAGGATGGGAGTGAAGTGGGGAAAATGGCTTCGAGGGTAAGGAACAAAAGTACAGGGAGGAAGAGAAGTAATGGGGACGTGACACTGGGATGTGGCCCACTGAACTCGTGAGACGTGACACTCGCAACAGGGGAGCGCCCGGTGTTGCCAGTTTATCCAGAGCAAGCGTGGCCAATCATGCCGCAGAACAGCCTACTCGCGGATGGCTCTCACGAAGACCATCCCAATCGTCCAAGCGCCCCAATCGAACGGTATGTAACAATCGTCAAGCAGAACAACTATGTTAGGGCGTGCCTTCTAGAAGACTCGGTCTAACGGCTACCCATGCAATGACACTGGTGTATCCATGTGTGGTTTGTGAAAAGAACAGACATGCAATCACACTAGGTGGATCCATATGTGGCTTATGGAAGTAACAGACATGCAATGACTCTAGTTGTGATTCATGAAAAGAACAGACATGCAATTACACCGGTGGATCCATGTGTGGTTCATAAGAAGAACACACATCCAATGACACTGGTGGATCCTTATGTGTTTGTTTAGAGGAACAGACATGCAATGACACCAGTGGATCCTTATGTGGTCTGTCTAGAGGAACACACATGCAATGACACCGGGTGTGGTTCATGAAAAGAACAGACATGCAATGACTTATGTGGTTTGTTTAGAAGAACACACATGCAATGACACTAGGTGTGGTTCATGAAAAGAACAGACAGGCAATGACACTGGTGGATCCTTATGTGGTTTGTTTAGAAGAACACACATGCAATGACACTCGGTGTGGTTCATGAAAAGAACAGACACGAAATGACACTGGTGGATCCTAATGTGGTTTGTTTAGAGGAACAGACATGCAATAACACCGGTGGATCCACGTGTGGTTCATGAGAAGAACACACATCCAATGACACTGGTAGATCCTTATGTGGTTCATGAAAAGAACTGACATGCAGTGACACTGGGTGTGGTTCATGAAAAGAACAGACATGCAATGACACTGGGTGTGGTTCATGAAAAGAACATACATGCAATGACACTGGTGGATCCTTATGTGGTTCATGAAAAGAACATACATGCAATGACACTGGTGGATCCTTATGTGGTTCATGAAAAGAACATACATGCAATGACACTGGTGGATCCTTATGTGGTTCATGAAAATAACATACATGCAATGACACTGGTGGATCCTTATGTGGTTTGTTTAGAAGAGCACACATGCAATGACACTGGGTGTGGTTCATGAAAAGAACAGACATGCAATGACACTAGGGGATACTTATGTGGTTTGTTTAGAGGAACAGACATGCAATGACACCGGTAGATCCACGTGTGGTTATTGAGAAGAACACACATCCAATGACACTGGTAGATCCTTATGTGGTTCATGAAAAGAACTAACATGCAATGACACTAGTGGATCCTTATGTGGTTCATGAAAAGAACAGACATGCACTGACACTAGTGGATCCTTATGTGGTTCATGAAAAGAACATACATGCAATGACACTGGTCGATCCTTATGTGGTTTGTTTAGAAGAACACACATGCAATGACACTGGGTGTGGGTAAGAAAAGAACAGACATGCAATGACACTGGTGGATCCTTATGTGGTTTGTTTAGAGGAACAGACATGCAATTCCACCGGTGGATCCACGTGTGGTTCATGAGAAGAACACACATCCAATGACACTGGTAGATCCTTATGTGGTTCTTGAAAAGAACTGACATGCAGTGACACTAGGTGTGGTTCATGAAAAGAACAGACATGTAAATACACTGGTGGATCCTTATATGGTTCATGAAAAGAACATACATGAAATGACACTGGTGGATCCTTATGTGGTTTGTTTAGAAGAACACACATGCAATGACACAGGGTGTGGTTCATGAAAAGAATAGACATGCAATGACACTGGTGGATCCTTATGTGGTTTGTTTAGAGGAACAGACATGCAATGACACCGGTAGATCCACGTGTGGTTCATGAGAAGAACACACATCCAATGACACTGGTAGATCCTTATGTGGTTCATGAAAAGAACTCACATACAGTGACACTGGGTGTGGTTCATGAAAAGAACAGACATGCACTGACACTGGTGTGGTTCATGAAAAGAACAGACATGCACTGACACTGGTGGATCCTTATGTGGTTTGTTTAGAAGAACACGCATGCAATGACACTGGGTGTGGTTCATGAAAAGAACAGACATGCAATGACACTAGTGGATCCTTATGTGGTTTGTTTAGAGGAGCAGACATGCAATGACACCGGTGAATCCACGCGTGGTTCATGAGAAGAACACACATCCAATGACACTAGTAGATCCTTATGTGGTTCATGAAAAGAACAGACATGAAGTGACACCGGGTGTGGTTCATGAAAAGAACAGACATGAAGTGACACTGGGTGTGGTTCATGAAAAGAACAGACATGCAATGACTCTAGCTGTGGTTCATGAACAGAACACACATGCAATGACACTGGGTGTGGTTCATGAAAAGAACAGACATGCAATGACACTGGTGGATCCTTATGTGTGGTTCATGAAAAGAACAGACATGCAATGACACCGGTGGATCCACGTGTGTTTCATGAGAAGAACACACATCCAATGATCCTGGTAGATCCTTATGTGGTTCATGAAAAGAACAGACATGCAGTGACACTGGGTGTAGTTCATGAAAAGAACAGACATGCAATGACACTGGGTGTGGTTCATGAAAAGAACAGACATGCAATAACACTGGTGGATCCTTATGTGGTTCATGAAAAGAACAGACATGTAATGAGACTGGTGGATCCTTATGTGGTTCATGAAAAGAACAGACATGGAATGACACCGGTGGATCCTTATGTGGTTTGTTTAGAAGAACACACATGCAATGACACTGGGTGTGGTTCATGAAAAGAACAAACATGCAATGACACTGGTGGATCCTTATGTGGTTTGTTTAGAGGAACAGACATGCAATGACACCGGTGGATCCACGCGTGGTTCATGAGAAGAACACACATCCAATGACACTGGTAGATCCTTATGTGGTTCATGAAAAGAACTCACATACAGTGACACTGGGTGTGGTTCATGAAAAGAACAGACATGCACTGACACTGGGTGTGGTTCATGAAAAGAACAAACATGCAATGACACTGGTGGATCCTTATGTGGTTTGTTTAGAAGAACACACATGCAATGACACTGGGTGCGGTTCATGAAAAGAACAGACATCCAATGACACTACTGGATCCTTATGTGGTTTGTTTAGAGGAACAAACATGCAATGACACCGGTGAATCCACGCGTGGTTCATGAGAAGAACACACATCCAATGACACTAGTAGATCCTTATGTGGTTCATGACAAGAACAGACATGAAGTGACACCGGGTGTGGTTCATGAAAAGAACAGACATGCAATGACACTGGGTGTGGTTCATGAAAAGAACAGACATGCAATGACTCTAGCTGTGGTTCATGAACAGAACACACATGCAATGACACTGGGTGTGGTTCATGAAAAGAACAGACATGCAATGACACTGGTGGATCGTTATGTGGTTTGTTTAGAAGAACACACATGCAATGACACTGGGTGTGGTTCATGAAAAGAACAGACATGCAATAACACCGGTGGATCCTTATGTGGTTCATGAAAAGAACAGACATGCAATGACACTGGTGGATCCTTATGTGGTTCATGAAAAGAACAGACATGCAATGACACCGGTGGATCCTTATGTGGTTTGTTTAGAAGAATACACATGCAATGACACTGTGGTTCATGAAAAGAACAAACATGCAATGACACTGGTGGATCCTTATGTGGTTTGTTTAGAGGAACAGACATGCAATGACACCGGTGGATCCACGCGTGGTTCATGAGAAAAACACACATCCAATGACACTGGTACATCCTTATGTGGTTCATGAAAAGAACAGACATGCAGTTACACCGGGTGTGGTTCATGAAAAGAACAGACATGCAATGACACTGGTTGTGGTTCATGAAAAGAACAGACATGCAATGACTCTAGTTGTGGTTCATGAACAGAACACACATGCAATGACACTGGTTGTGGTTCATGAAAAGAACAGACATGCAATGACACTGGTGGATCCTTATGTGGTTTGTTTAGAAGAACACACATGCAATGACACTGGGTGTGGTTCATGAAAGGAACAGACATGCAATGACACTAGTGGATCCTTATGTGGTTTGTTTAGAGGAACAGACATGCAATGACACCAGTGGATCCATGTGTGTTCACGAGAAGAACACACATCCAATGACACTGGTGGATCCTTATGTGGTTTGTTTAGAGGAGCACACATGCAATGACACCGGTGGATCCTTATGTGGTCTGTCTAGAGGAACACACATGCAATGACACCGGGTGTGGTTCATGAAAAGAACAAACATGCAATGACTTATGTGGTTTGTTTAGGAGAACACACATGCAATGACACTGGGTGTGGTTCATGAAAAGAACAGACAGGCAATGACACTGGTGGATCGTTTTGTGGTTTGTTTAGAAGAACACACATGCAATGACACTGGGTGTGGTTCATGAAAAGAATAGACACACAATGACACTGGTGGATCCTTATGTGGTTTGTTTAGAGGAACAGACATGCAATGACACTGGTGGATCAACGTGTGGTTCATGAGAAGAACACACATCCAATGACACTGGTAGATCCTTATGTGGTTCATTAAATGAACTGACATGCAGTGACACTAGGTGTGGTTCATGAAAAGAACAAACATGCAATGACACTGGGTGTGGTTCATGAAAAGAATAGACATGCAATGACACTAGTGGATCCTTATGTGGTTCATGAAAAGAACAGACATGCAATGACACTGGTGGATCCTTATATTGTTCATGAAAAGAGCAGACATGCAATAACACTGGTGGATCCTTATGTGGTTTGTTTAGAAGAGAACACATGCAATGACACTGGGTCTGGTTCATGAAAAGAACAGACATGCAATGACACTGGTGGATCGTTATGTGGTTCATGAAAAGAACTAACATGAAGTGACACTGGGCGTGGTTCATGAAAAGAACAGACATGCACTGACACTGGGTGTGGTTCATGAAAAGAACAGACAGGCAATGACACTGGTGGATCCTTATGTGGTTTGTTTAGAAGAACACACGTGCAATGACACTGGGTGTGGTTCATGAAAAGAACAGACATGCAATGACACTGGTGGATCCTTATGTGGTTTGTTTAGAAGAACACACATGCAATGACACTGGGTCTGGTTCATGAAAAGAACAGACATGCAATGACACTGGTGGATCCTTATGTGGTTTGTTTAGAGGAACAGACGTGCAATGACACTGGTGGATCGTTATGTGGTTCATGAAAAGAACTAACATGAAATGACACTGGGTCTGGTTCATGAAAAGAACAGACATGCACTGACACTGGGTGTGGTTCATGAAAAGAACATACAGGCAATGACACTGGTGGATCCTTATGTGGTTTGTTTAGAAGAACACACGTGCAATGACACTGGGTGTGGTTCATGAAAAGAACAGACATGTAATGACACTGGTGGATCCTTATGTGGTTTCTTTAGAGGAACAGACATGCAATGACACCGGTGGATCCACGTGTGGTTCATGAAAAGAACACACATCCAATTACACTGGTAGGTCCTTATGTGGTTCATGAAAAGAATAGACATGCAGTGACACTAGTTGTGGTTCATGAAAAGAATAGACATCCACTGACACTGGGTGTGGTTCATGAAAAGAACAGACAGGCAATGACACTGGTGGATTCTTATGTGGTTTGTTTAGAAGAACACACATGCAATGACACTAGGTGTGGTTCATGAAAAGAACAGACATGCAATGACACTAGTGGATCCTTATGTGGTTTGTTTAGACGAACATACATGCAATGACACTGGTGGATCCACGTGTGGTTCATTAGAAGAACATACATCTAATGACACTGGTAGATCCTTATGTGGTTTATGAAAAGAACAGACATGCAGTGACACCGGGTGTGGTTCATGAAAAGAATAGACATGCAATGACACTGGGTGTGGTTCATGAAAAGAACAGACATCCAGTGACTCTAGCTGTGGTTCATGAACAGAACACACATGCAATGACACTGGGTGTGGTTCATGAAAAGAACAGACATGCAATGACACTGGTGGATCCTTATGTGGTTTGTTTAGAAGAACACACATGCAATGACACTGGGTGTGGTTCATGAAAGGAACAGACATGCAATGACACTAGTGGATCCTTATGTGGTTTGTTTAGAGGAACAGACATGCAATGACACCAGTGGATCCATGTGTGTTCACGAGAAGAACACACATCCAATGACACTGGTGGATCCTTATGTGGTTTGTTTAGAGGAGCACACATGCAATGACACCGGTGGATCCTTATGTGGTCTGTCTAGAGGAACACACATGCAATGACACCGGGTGTGGTTCATGAAAAGAACAAACATGCAATGACTTATGTGGTTTGTTTAGGAGAACACACATGCAATGACACTGGGTGTGGTTCATGAAAAGAACAGACAGGCAATGACACTGGTGGATCGTTTTGTGGTTTGTTTAGAAGAACACACATGCAATGACACTGGGTGTGGTTCATGAAAAGAATAGACACACAATGACACTGGTGGATCCTTATGTGGTTTGTTTAGAGGAACAGACATGCAATGACACTGGTGGATCAACGTGTGGTTCATGAGAAGAACACACATCCAATGACACTGGTAGATCCTTATGTGGTTCATTAAATGAACTGACATGCAGTGACACTAGGTGTGGTTCATGAAAAGAACAAACATGCAATGACACTGGGTGTGGTTCATGAAAAGAATAGACATGCAATGACACTAGTGGATCCTTATGTGGTTCATGAAAAGAACAGACATGCAATGACACTGGTGGATCCTTATATTGTTCATGAAAAGAGCAGACATGCAATAACACTGGTGGATCCTTATGTGGTTTGTTTAGAAGAGAACACATGCAATGACACTGGGTCTGGTTCATGAAAAGAACAGACATGCAATGACACTGGTGGATCGTTATGTGGTTCATGAAAAGAACTAACATGAAGTGACACTGGGCGTGGTTCATGAAAAGAACAGACATGCACTGACACTGGGTGTGGTTCATGAAAAGAACAGACAGGCAATGACACTGGTGGATCCTTATGTGGTTTGTTTAGAAGAACACACGTGCAATGACACTGGGTGTGGTTCATGAAAAGAACAGACATGCAATGACACTGGTGGATCCTTATGTGGTTTGTTTAGAAGAACACACATGCAATGACACTGGGTCTGGTTCATGAAAAGAACAGACATGCAATGACACTGGTGGATCCTTATGTGGTTTGTTTAGAGGAACAGACGTGCAATGACACTGGTGGATCGTTATGTGGTTCATGAAAAGAACTAACATGAAATGACACTGGGTCTGGTTCATGAAAAGAACAGACATGCACTGACACTGGGTGTGGTTCATGAAAAGAACATACAGGCAATGACACTGGTGGATCCTTATGTGGTTTGTTTAGAAGAACACACGTGCAATGACACTGGGTGTGGTTCATGAAAAGAACAGACATGTAATGACACTGGTGGATCCTTATGTGGTTTCTTTAGAGGAACAGACATGCAATGACACCGGTGGATCCACGTGTGGTTCATGAAAAGAACACACATCCAATTACACTGGTAGGTCCTTATGTGGTTCATGAAAAGAATAGACATGCAGTGACACTAGTTGTGGTTCATGAAAAGAATAGACATCCACTGACACTGGGTGTGGTTCATGAAAAGAACAGACAGGCAATGACACTGGTGGATTCTTATGTGGTTTGTTTAGAAGAACACACATGCAATGACACTAGGTGTGGTTCATGAAAAGAACAGACATGCAATGACACTAGTGGATCCTTATGTGGTTTGTTTAGACGAACATACATGCAATGACACTGGTGGATCCACGTGTGGTTCATTAGAAGAACATACATCTAATGACACTGGTAGATCCTTATGTGGTTTATGAAAAGAACAGACATGCAGTGACACCGGGTGTGGTTCATGAAAAGAATAGACATGCAATGACACTGGGTGTGGTTCATGAAAAGAACAGACATCCAGTGACTCTAGCTGTGGTTCATGAACAGAACACACATGCAATGACACTGGCTGTAGTTCATGAAACGAACATACAAGCAATGTCACTGGTGGATCCTTATGTGTGGTTCAAGAAAACAACAGACATGAAATGACACCAGTGGATCCACGTGTGGTTAATGAGAAGAACACACATCCAATGACACTGGTAGATCCTTATTTGGTTCATGAAAAGAACTGACATGCAGTGACACTAGTGTGGTTCATGAAAAGAATAGATATGCACTGACACTGGGTGCGGTTCATGAAAAGAATAGACAGGCAATGACACTAGTGGATCCTTATGTGGTTTTTTTAGAAGAACACACATACAATGACACTGGGTGTGGTACATGAAAATAACAGACATGCAATGACACTGGTGGATCCTTATGTGGTTTGTTTAGAGGAACAGACATGTAATGACACCAGTGGATCCACGTGTGGTTCATGAGAAGAACACACATCCAATGACACTGGTAGATCCTTATGTGGTTCATGAAAAGAACAGACATGAAGTGACACTCGGTGTGGTTCATGAAAAGAACAGACATGCAATGACACTGGGTGTGGTTCATGAAAAGAACTGACATGCAATGACTCTAGCTGTGGTTCATGAACAGAACACACATGCAATGACACTGGGTGTGGTTCATGAAAAGAACAGACATGCAATGACACTAGTGGATCCTTATGTGTGGTTCATGAAAAGAACAGACATGCAATGACACTGTTGGATCCTTATGTGGTTTATTTAGAAGAACACACATGCAATGACACTGGGTGTGGTTCATGAAAAGAATAGACATGCAATGACACTGGTGGATCCTTATGTGGTTTGTTTAGAGGAACAAACATGCAATGACACCGGTGGATCCATGTGTGGTAAATGAGAAGAACACACATCCAATGACACTGGTGGATCCTTATGTGGTTTGTTTATAGGAACAGACATGCAATGACACCGGTGGATCCTTATGTGGTCTATCTAGAGGAACACACATGCAATGACACCGGGTATGGTTCATGAAAAGAACACACATGCAATGACTTATGTGGTTTGTCTAGAAGAACACACATGTAATGACACTGGGTGTGGTTCATGAAAAGAACAGACAGGCAATGACACTGGTGGATCCTTATGTGGTTTGTTTAGAAGAACACACGTGCAATGACACTTGGTGTGGTTCATGAAAAGGAACAGACGCACAATGACACTGGTGGATCCTTATGTGGTTTGTTTAGAGGAACAGACATGCAATGACACCGGTGGATCCACGTCTGGTTCATGAGAAGAACACACATCCAATGACACTGGTAGATCCTTATGTGGTTCGTGAAAAGAACTAACATGCAGTGACACTGGGTGTGGTTCATGAAAAGAACAGACATGCAATGACATTGGGTGTGGTTCATGAAAAGAACAGACATGCAATGATAGTGGTGGATCCTTATGTTGTTCATGAAAAGAACAGACATGCAATGACACTGGTGGATCCTTATGTGGTTCATGAAAAGAACAGGCATGCAATGACACCGGTGGATCCTTATGTGGTTTGTTTAGAAGAACACACATGCAATGACACTAGGTGTAGTTCATGAAAAGAAGAGACATGCAATGAGACTGGTGGATCCTTATCTGGTTTGTTTAGAGGAATAGACATGCAATGACACCGGTGGATCCACGTGTGGTTCATGAGAAGAACACACATCCAATGACACTGGTAGATCCTTATGTGGTTCATGAAAAGAACAGACATGCAGTGACACCGGGTGTGGTTCATGAAAAGAACAGACATGCAATGACACTGGGTGTGGTTCATGAAAAGAACAGACATGCAATGACTCTAGTTGTGGTTCATGAACAGAACACACATGCAATGACACTGGGAGTGGTTCATGAAAAGAACAGACATGCAATGACACTGGTGGATCCTTATGTGTGGTTCATAAAAAGAACAGACATGCAATGACACCGGTGGATCCACGTGTGTTTCATGAGAAGAACACACATCCAATGATCCTGGTACATCCTTATGTGGTTCATGAAAAGAACAGACATGCAGTGACACTGGGTGTAGTTCATGAAAAGAACAGACATGCAATGACACTGGGTTTGGTTCATGAAAAGAATAGACATGCAATAACACTGGTGGATCCTTATGTGGTTTGTTTAGAGGAACAGACATGCAATGACACTGGTGGATCAACGTGTGGTTCATGAGAAGAACACACATCCAATGACACTGGTAGATCCTTATGTGG
This sequence comes from Avena sativa, assembly GCA_916181665.1. Taxonomy (NCBI): domain Eukaryota; kingdom Viridiplantae; phylum Streptophyta; class Magnoliopsida; order Poales; family Poaceae; genus Avena; species Avena sativa. The sequence goes on along the minus strand of OV702292.1, from coordinate 530,361,870 downwards.
TTTGTTTAGAAGAACACACGTGCAATGACACTGGGTGTGGTTCATGAAAAGAACAGACATGCAATGACACTGGTGGATCCTTATGTGGTTTGTTTAGAAGAACACACATGCAATGACACTAGGTCTGGTTCATGAAAAGAACAGACATGCAATGACACTGGTGGATCCTTATGTGGTTTGTTTAGAGGAACAGACATGCAATGACACTGGTGGATCCACGTGTGGTTCATGAGAAGAACATACATCTAATGGCACTGGTAGATCCTTATGTGGTTTATGAAAAGAACAGACATACAGTGACACCGGGTGTGGTTCATGAAAAGAACAGACATGCAATGACACTGGGTGTGGTTCATGAAAAGAACAGACATCCAGTGACTCTAGCTGTGGTTCATGAACAGAACACACATGCAATGACACTGGCTGTAGTTCATGAAACGAACATACAAGCAATGACACTGGTGGATCCTTATGTGTGGTTCAAGAAAACAACAGACATGAAATGACACCGGTGGATCCACGTGTGGTTAATGAGAAGAAAAAACATCCAATGACACTGGTAGATCCTTATTTGGTTCATGAAAAGAACTGACATGCAGTGACACTGGTGTGGTTCATGAAAAGAATAGATATGCACTGACACTGGTTGCGCTTCATGAAAAGAATAGACAGGCAATGACACTAGTGGATCCTTATGTGGTTTTTTTAGAAGAACACACATACAATGACACTGGGTGTGGTACATGAAAATAATAGACATGCAATGACACTGGTGGATCCTTATGTGGTTTGTTTAGAGGAACAGACATGTAATGACACCAGTGGATCCACGTGTGGTTCATGAGAAGAACACACATCCAATGACACTGGTAGATCCTTATGTGGTTCGTGAAAAGAACAGACATGAAGTGACACTCGGTGTGGTTCATGAAAAGAACATACATGCAATGACACTGGGTGTGGTTCATGAAAAGAACTGACATGCAATGACTCTAGCTGTGGTTCATGAACAGAACACACATGCAATGACACTGGGTGTGGTTCATGAAAAGAACAGACATGCAATGACACTAGTGGATCCTTATGTGTGGTTCATGAAAAGAACAGACATGCAATGACACTGGTGGATCCTTATGTGGTTTATTTAGAAGAACACACATGCAATGACACTGGGTGTGGTTCATGAAAAGAACAGACATGCAATGACACTGGTGGATCCTTATGTGGTTTGTTTAGAGGAACAAACATGCCATGACACCGGTGAATCCATGTGTGGTAAATGAGAAGAACACACATCCAATGACACTGGTGGATCCTTATGTGGTTTGTTTATAGGAACAGACATGCAATGACACCGGTGGATCCTTATGTGGTCTATCTAGAGGAACACACATGCAATGACACCGGGTATGGTTCGTGAAAAGAACACACATGCAATGACTTATGTGGTTTGTCTAGAAGAACACACATGTAATGACACTGGGTGTGGTTCATGAAAAGAACAGACAGGCAATGACACTGGTGGATCCTTATGTGGTTTGTTTAGAAGAACACACGTGCAATGACACTTGGTGTGGTTCATGAAAAGGAACAGACACACAATGACACTGGTGGATCCTTATGTGGTTTGTTTAGAGGAACAGACATGCAATGACACCGGTGGATCCACGTGTGGTTCATGAGAAGAACACACATCCAATGACACTGGTAGATCCTTATGTGGTTCGTGAAAAGAACAGACATGCAGTGACACCGGGTGTGGTTCATGAAAAGAACAGACATGCAATGACACTGGGTGTGGTTCATGAAAAGAACAGACATGCAATGACTCTAGTTGTGGTTCATGAACAGAACACACATGCAATGACACTGGGAGTGGTTCATGAAAAGAACAGACATGCAATGACACTGGTGGATCCTTATGTGTGGTTCATGAAAAGAACAGACATGCAATGACACCGGTGGATCCACGTGTGTTTCATGAGAAGAACACACATCCAATGATCCTGGTACATCCTTATGTGGTTCATGAAAAGAACAGACATGCAGTGACACTGGGTGTAGTTCATGAAAAGAACAGACATGCAATGACACTGGGTTTGGTTCATGAAAAGAATAGACATGCAATAACAGTGGTGGATCCTTATGTGGTTTGTTTAGAGGAACAGACATGCAATGACACTGGTGGATCAACGTGTGGTTCATGAGAAGAACACACATCCAATGACACTGGTAGATCCTTATGTGGTTCATTAAATGAACTGACATGCAGTGACACTAGGTGTGGTTCATGAAAAGAACAAACATGCAATGACACTGGGTGTGGTTCATGAAAAGAATAGACATGCAATGACACTAGTGGATCCTTATGTGGTTCATGAAAAGAACAGACATGCAATGACACTGGTGGATCCTTATGTGGTTCATGAAAAGAACAGACATGCAATGACACTGGTGGATCCTTATGTGGTTTATTTAGAAGAGAACACATGCAATGACACTGGGTCTGGTTCATGAAAAGAACAGACATGCAATGACACTGGTGGATCCTTATGTGGTTTGTTTAGAGGAACTGACATGCAATGACACTGGTGGATCGTTATGTGGTTCATGAAAAGAACTAACATGAAGTGACACTAGGCGTGGTTCATGAAAAGAACAGACATGCACTGACACTGGGTGTGGTTCATGAATAGAACAGACATGCAATGACACTGGTGGATCCTTATGTGGTTTGTTTAGAAGAACACACGTGCAATGACACTGGGTGTGGTTCATGAAAAGAATAGACATGCAATGACACTGGTGGATCCTTATGTGGTTTGTTTAGAAGAACACACATGCAATGACACTGGGTCTGGTTCATGAAAAGAACAGACATGCAATGACACTGGTGGATCCTTATGTGGTTTGTTTAGAGGAACAGACATGCAATGACACTGGTGGATCCACGTGTGGTTCATGAGAAGAACATACATCTAATGGCACTGGTAGATCCTTATGTGGTTTATGAAAAGAACAGACATACAGTGACACCGGGTGTGGTTCATGAAAAGAACAGACATGCAATGACACTGGGTGTGGTTCATGAAAAGAACAGACATCCAGTGACTCTAGCTGTGGTTCATGAACAGAACACACATGCAATGACACTGGCTGTAGTTCATGAAACGAACATACAAGCAATGACACTGGTGGATCCTTATGTGTGGTTCAAGAAAACAACAGACATGAAATGACACCGGTGGATCCACGTGTGGTTAATGAGAAGAAAAAACATCCAATGACATTGGTAGATCCGTATTTGGTTCATGAAAAGAACTAACATGCAGTGACACTGGTGTGGTTCATGAAAAGAATAGATATGCACTGACACTGGTTGCGCTTCATGAAAAGAATAGACAGGCAATGACACTAGTGGATCCTTATGTGGTTTTTTTAGAAGAACACACATACAATGACACTGGGTGTGGTACATGAAAATAATAGACATGCAATGACACTGGTGGATCCTTATGTGGTTTGTTTAGAGGAACAGACAAGTAATGACACCAGTGGATCCACGTGTGGTTCATGAGAAGAACACACATCCAATGACACTGGTAGATCCTTATGTGGTTCGTGAAAAGAACAGACATGAAGTGACACTCGGTGTGGTTCATGAAAAGAACAGACATGCAATGACACTGGGTGTGGTTCATGAAAAGAACTGACATGCAATGACTCTAGCTGTGGTTCATGAACAGAACACACATGCAATGACACTGGGTGTGGTTCATGAAAAGAACAGACATGCAATGACACTAGTGGATCCTTATGTGTGGTTCATGAAAAGAACAGACATGCAATGACACTGGTGGATCCTTATGTGGTTTATTTACAAGAACACACATGCAATGACACTGGGTGTGGTTCATGAAAACAACAGACATGCAATGACACTGGTGGATCCTTATGTGGTTTGTTTAGAGGAACAAACATGCCATGACACCGGTGAATCCATGTGTGGTAAATGAGAAGAACACACATCCAATGACACTGGTGGATCCTTATGTGGTTTGTTTATAGGAACAGACATGCAATGACACCGGTGGATCCTTATGTGGTCTATCTAGAGGAACACACATGCAATGACACCGGGTATGGTTCGTGAAAAGAACACACATGCAATGACTTATGTGGTTTGTCTAGAAGAACACACATGTAATGACACTGGGTGTGGTTCATGAAAAGAACAGACAGGCAATGACACTGGTGGATCCTTATGTGGTTTGTTTAGAAGAACACACGTGCAATGACACTTGGTGTGGTTCATGAAAAGGAACAGACACACAATGACACTGGTGGATCCTTATGTGGTTTGTTTAGAGGAACAGACATGCAATGACACCGGTGGATCCACGTGTGGTTCATGAGAAGAACACACATCCAATGACACTGGTAGATCCTTATGTGGTTCGTGAAAAGAACAGACATGCAGTGACACCGGGTGTGGTTCATGAAAAGAACAGACATGCAATGACACTGGGTGTGGTTCATGAAAAGAACAGACATGCAATGACTCTAGTTGTGGTTCATGAACAGAACACACATGCAATGACACTGGGAGTGGTTCATGAAAAGAACAGACATGCAATGACACTGGTGGATCCTTATGTGTGGTTCATGAAAAGAACAGACATGCAATGACACCGGTGGATCCACGTGTGTTTCATGAGAAGAACACACATCCAATGATCCTGGTACATCCTTATGTGGTTCATGAAAAGAACAGACATGCAGTGACACTGGGTGTAGTTCATGAAAAGAACAGACATGCAATGACACTGGGTTTGGTTCATGAAAATAATAGACATGCAATAACACTGGTGGATCCTTATGTGGTTTGTTTAGAGGAACAGACATGCAATGACACTGGTGGATCAACGTGTGGTTCATGAGAAGAACACACATCCAATGACACTGGTAGATCCTTATGTGGTTCATTAAATGAACTGACATGCAGTGACACTAGGTGTGGTTCATGAAAAGAAGAAACATGCAATGACACTGGGTGTGGTTCATGAAAAGAATAGACATGCAATGACACTAGTGGATCCTTATGTGGTTCATGAAAAGAACAGACATGCAATGACACTGGTGGATCCTTATGTGGTTCATGAAAAGAACAGACATGCAATGACACTGGTGGATCCTTATGTGGTTTATTTAGAAGAGAACACATGCAATGACACTGGGTCTGGTTCATGAAAAGAACAGACATGCAATGACACTGGTGGATCCTTATGTGGTTTGTTTAGAGGAACAGACATGCAATGACACTGGTGGATCGTTATGTGGTTCATGAAAAGAACTAACATGAAGTGACACTGGGTGTGGTTAATGAAAAGAACAGACATGCACTGACACTGGGTGTGGTTCATGAAAAGAACAGACAGGCAATGACACTGGTGGATCCTTATGTGGTTTGTTTAGAAGAACACACGTGCAATGACACTGGGTGTGGTTCATGAAAAGAACAGACATGCAATGACACTGGTGGATCCTTATGTGGTTTGTTTAGAAGAACACACGTGCAATGACACTGGGTGTGGTTCATGAAAAGAACAGACATGCAATGACACTGGTGGATCCTTATGTGGTTTGTTTAGAAGAACACACATGCAATGACACTGGGTCTGGTTGATGAAAAGAACAGACATGCAATGACACTGGTGGATCCTTATGTGGTTTGTTTAGAGGAACAGACATGCAATGACACTGGTGGATCGTTATGTGGTTCATGAAAAGAACTAACATGAAGTGACACTGGGTGTGGTTCATGAAAAGAACAGACATGCACTGACACTGGGTGTGGTTCATGAAAAGAACACAGAGGCAATGACACTGGTGGATCCTTATGTGGTTTGTTTAGAAGAACACACGTGCAATGACACTGGGTGTGGTTCATGAAAAGAACAGACATGTAATGACACTGGTGGATCCTTATGTGGTTTCTTTAGAGGAACAGACATGCAATGACACCGGTGGATCCACGTGTGGATCATGAGAAGAACACACATCCAATGACACTGGTAGGTCCTTATGTTGTTCATGAAAAGAATAGACATGCAGTGACACTAGGTGTGGTTCATGAAAAGAACAGACATCCACTGACACTGGATGTGGTTCATGAAAAGAACAGACAGGCAATGACACTGGTGGATCCTTATGTGGTTTGTTTAGAAGAACACACATGCAATGACACTAGGTGTGGTTCATGAAAAGAACAGACATGCAATGACACTAGTGGATCCTTATGTGGTTTGTTTAGAGGAACAGACATGCAATGACACTGGTGGATCCACGTGTGGTTCATGAGAAGAACATACATCTAATGACACTGGTAGATCCTTATGTGGTTTATGAAAAGAACAGACATACAGTGACACCGGGTGTGGTTCATGAAAAGAACAGACATGCAATGACACTGGGTGTGGTTCATGAAAAGAACAGACATCCAGTGACTCTAGCTGTGGTTCATGAACAGAACACACATGCAATGACACTGGCTGTAGTTCATGAAACGAACATACAAGAAATGACACTGGTGGATCCTTATGTGTGGTTCAAGAAAACAACAGACATGAAATGACACCGGTGGATCCACGTGTGGTTAATGAGAAGAAAAAACATCCAATGACACTGGTGTGGTTCATGAAAAGAATAGATATGCACTGACACTGGTTGCGCTTCATGAAAAGAATAGACAGGCAATGACACTAGTGGATCCTTATGTGGTTTTTTTAGAAGAACACACATACAATGACACTAGGTGTGGTACATGAAAATAATAGACATGCAATGACACTGGTGGATCCTTATGTGGTTTGTTTAGAGGAACAGACATGTAATGACACCAGTGGATCCACGTGTGGTTCATGAGAAGAACACACATCCAATGACACTGGTAGATCCTTATGTGGTTCGTGAAAAGAACAGACATGAAGTGACACTCGGTGTGGTTCATGAAAAGAACAGACATGCAATGACACTGGGTGTGGTTCATGAAAAGAACTGACATGCAATGACTCGAGCTGTGGTTCATGAACAGAACACACATGCAATGACACTGGGTGTGGTTCATGAAAAGAACAGACATGCAATGACACTAGTGGATCCTTATGTGTGGTTCATGAAAAGAACAGACATGCAATGACACTGGTGGATCCTTATGTGGTTTATTTAGAAGAACACACATGCAATGACACTGGGTGTGGTTCATGAAAAGAACAAACATGCAATGACACTGGTGGATCCTTATGTGGTTTGTTTAGAGGAACAAACATGCCATGACACCGGTGAATCCATGTGTGGTAAATGAGAAGAACACACATCCAATGACACTGGTGGATCCTTATGTGGTTTGTTTATAGGAACACACATGCAATGACACCGGTGGATCCTTATGTGGTCTATCTAGAGGAACACACATGCAATGACACCGGGTATGGTTCGTGAAAAGAACACACATGCAATGACTTATGTGGTTTGTCTAGAAGAACACACATGTAATGACACTGGGTGTGGTTCATGAAAAGAACAGACAGGCAATGACACTGGTGGATCCTTATGTGGTTTGTTTAGAAGAACACACGTGCAATGACACTTGGTGTGGTTCATGAAAAGGAACAGACACACAATGACACTGGTGGATCCTTATGTGGTTTGTTTATAGGAACAGACATGCAATGACACCGGTGGATCCACGTGTGGTTCATGAGAAGAACACACATCCAATGACACTGGTAGATCCTTATGTGGTTCGTGAAAAGAACTAACATGCAGTGACAATGGGTGTGGTTCATGAAAAGAACAGACATGCAATGACACTGGGTGTGGTTCATGAAAAGAACAGACATGCAATGATAGTGGTGGATCCTTATGTGGTTCATGAAAAGAACAGGCATGCAATGACACCGGTGGATCCTTATGTGGTTTGTTTAGAAGAACACACATGCAATGACACTAGGTGTAGTTCATGAAAAGAAGAGACATGCAATGACACTGGTGGATCCTTATGTCGTTTGTTTAGAGGAATAGACATGCAATGACACCGGTGGATCCACGTGTTGTTCATGAGAAGAACACACATCCAATGACACTGGTAGATCCTTATGTGGTTCATGAAAAGAACAGACATGCAGTGACACCGGGTGTGGTTCATGAAAAGAACAGACATGCAATGACACTGAGTGTGGTTCATGAAAAGAATAGACATGCAATGACTCTAGCTGTGGTTCATGAACAGAACACACATGCAATGACACTGGTGTGGTTCATGAAAAGAACAGACATGCAATGACACTGGTGGATCCTTATGTGTGGTTCATGAAAAGAACAGACATGCAATGACACCGGTGGATCCACGTGTGTTTCATGAGAAGAACACACATCCAATGATCCTGGTACATCCTTATGTGGTTCATGAAAAGAACAGACATGCAGTGACACTGGGTGTAGTTCATGAAAAGAACAGACATGCAATGACACTGGGTGTGGTTCATGAAAAGAACAGACATGCAATAACACTGGTGGATCCTTATGTGGTTCATGAAAAGAACAGACATGCAATGACACTGGTGGATCCTTATGTGGTTCATGAAAAGAATAGACATGGAATGACACCGGTGGATCCTTATGTGGTTTGTTTAGAAGAACACACATGCAATGACACTGGGTGTGGTTCATGAAAAGAACAAACATGCAATGACACTGGTGGATCCTTATGTGGTTTGTTTAGAGGAACAGACATGCAATGACACCGGTGGATCCACGCGTGGTTCATGAGAAGAACACACATCCAATGACACTGGTAGATCCTTATGTGGTTCATGAAAAGAACTCACATACAGTGACACTGGGTGTGGTTCATGAAAAGAACAGACATGCACTGACACTGGGTGTGGTTCATGAAAAGAACAGACATGCAATGACACTGGTGGATCCTTATGTGGTTTGTTTAGAAGAACACACATGCAATGACACTGGGTGTGGTTCATGAAAAGAACAGACATGCAATGACACTACTAGATGCTTATGTGGTTTGTTTAGAGGAACAGACATGCAATGACACCGGTGAATCCACGCGTGGTTCATGAGAAGAACACACATCCAATGACACTAGTAGATCCTTATGTGGTTCATGATAAGAACAGACATGAAGTGACACCGGGTGTGGTTCATGAAAAGAACAGACATGCAATGACACTAGGTCTGGTTCATGAAAAGAACAGACATGCAATGACTCTAGCTGTGGTTCATGAACAGAACACACATGCAATGGCACTGGGTGTGGTTCATGAAAAGAACAGACATGCAATGACACTGGTGGATCCTTATGTGGTTTGTTTAGAAGAACACACATGCAATGACACTGGGTGTGGTTCATGAAAAGAACAGACATGCAATAACACTGGTGGATCCTTATGTGGTTCATGAAAAGAACAGACATGCAATGACACTGGTGGATCCTTATGTGGTTCATGAAAAGAACAGACATGCAATGGCACCGGTGGATCCTTATGTGGTTTGTTTAGAAGAACACACATGCAATGACACTGGGTGTGGTTCATGAAAAGAACAAACATGCAATGACACTGGTGGATCCTTATGTGGTTTGTTTAGAGGAACAGACATGCAATGACACTGGTGGATCAACGTGTGGTTCATGAGAAGAACACACATCCAATGACACTGGTAGATCCTTATGTGGTTCATTAAATGAACTGACATGTAGTGACACTAGGTGTGGTTCATGAAAAGAACAAACATGCAATGACACTGGGTGTGGTTCATGAAAAGAATAGACATGCAATGACACTAGTGGATCCTTATGTGGTTCATGAAAAGAACAGACATGCAATGACACTGGTGGATCCTTATGTGGTTTGTTTAGAAGAGAACACATGCAATGACACTGGGTCTGGTTCACGAAAAGAACAGACATTCAATGACACTGGTGGATCCTTATGTGGTTTGTTTAGAGGAACAGACATGCAATGACACTGGTGGATCGTTATGTGGTTCATGAAAAGAACTAACATGAAGTGACACTGGGTGTGGTTCATGAAAAGAACAGACATGCACTGACACTGGGTGTGGTTCATGAAAAGAACAGACATGCAATGACACTGGTGGATCCTTATGTGGTTTGTTTAGAAGAACACACGTGCAATGACACTGGGTGTGGTTCATGAAAAGAACAGACATGCAATGACACTGGTGGATCCTTATGTGGTTTGTTTAGAAGAACACACATGCAATGACACTGGGTCTGGTTCATGAAAAGAACAGACATGCAATGACACTGGTGGATCCTTATGTGGTTTGTTTAGAGGAACAGACATGCAATGACACTGGTGGATCGTTATGTGGTTCATGAAAAGAACTAACATGAAGTGACACTGGGTGTGGTTCATGAAAAGAACAGACATGCACTGACACTGGGTGTGGTTCATGAAAAGAACAGACAGGCAATGACACTGGTGGATCCTTATGTGGTTTGTTTAGAAGAACACACGTGCAATGACACTGGGTGTGGTTCATGAAAAAACAGACATGCAATGACACTGGTGGATCCTTATGTGGTTTCTTTAGAGGAACAGACATGCAATGACACCGGTGGATCCACGTGTGGTTCATGAGAAGAACACACATCCAATGACACTGGTAGGTCCTGATGTGGTTCATGAAAAGAATAGACATGCAGTGACACTAGGTGTGGTTCATGAAAAGAACAGACATCCACTGACACTGGGTGTGGTTCATGAAAAGAACAGACAGGCAATGACACTGGTGGATCCTTATGTGGTTTGTTTAGAAGAACACACATGCAATGACACTTGGTGTGGTTCATGAAAAGAATATACATGCAATGACACTAGTGGATCCTTATGTGGTTTGTTTAGAGGAACAAACATGCAATGACACCGGTGGATCCACGTGTGGTTCATGAGAAGAACACACATCCAATGACACTAGTAGATCCTTATGTGGTTCATGAAAAGAACAGACATGCAGTGACACCAGGTGTGGTTCATGAAAAGAACAGACATGCAATGACACTGGATGTGGTTCATGAAAATAACAGACATGCAATGACTCTAGCTGTGGTTCATGAAAAGAACACACATGCAATGACACTGGGTGTGGTTCATGAAAAGAACAGACATGCAATGACATTGGTGGATCCTTATGTGTGGTTCATGAAAAGAACATACATGCAATGACACTGGTGGATCCTTATGTGGTTTGTTTATAAGAATAGACATGCAATGACACTAGGTGTGGTTCATGAAAAGAACAGACATGCAATGACTCTAGCTGTGGTTCATGAAAAGAACACACATGCAATGACATTAGGTGTGGTTCATGAAAATAACACACATGCAATGACATTGGTGGATCCTTATGTGTGGTTCATGAAAAGAACAGACATGCAATGACACCGGTGGATCCACGTGTGGTTCATGAGAAGAACACACATCCAATGACACTGGTAGATCCTTATGTGGTTCATGAAAATAACTGACATGCAGTGACACTAGGTGTGGTTCATGAAAAGAACAGACATGCAATGACACTGGTGGATCCTTATGTGTTTCATGAAAAGAACAGACATGCAATGACATTGGTGGATCCTTATGTGGTTCATGAAGAGAACAGACATGCAATGAAACTGGTGGATCCATATGTGGTTTGTTTAAAAGAACACACATGCAATGACAATGGGTGTGGTTCATGAAAATAACAGACACGCAATGACACTGGAGGATCCTTATGTGGTTTGTTTAGAGGAACAGACATGCAATGACACCGGTGGATCCACGTGTGGTTCATGAGAAGAACACACATCCAATGACACTGGTAGATCCTTATGTGGTTCATGAAAATAACTGACATGCAGTGACACTAGGTGTGGTTCATGAAAAGAACAGACATGCAATGACACTGGTGGATCCTTATGTGTTTCATGAAAAGAACAGACATGCAATGACACAGGTGGATCCTTATGTGGTTCCTGAAAAGAACAGACATGGAATGACACCGGTGGATCCTTATGTGGTTTGTTTAGAAGAACACACATGCAATGCCACTGGGTGTGGTTCATGAAAAGAACAAACATGCAATGACACTGGTGGATCCTTATGTGGTTTGTTTAGAGGAACAGACATGCAATGACACCGGTGGATCCACGCGTGGTTCATGAGAAGAACACACATCCAATGACAGTGGTAGATCCTTATGTGGTTCATGAAAAGAACTCACATACAGTGACACTGGGTGTGGTTCATGAAAAGAACAGACATGCACTGACACTGGGTGTGGTTCATGAAAAGAACAGACATGCAATGACACTGGTGGATCCTTATGTGGTTTGTTTAGAAGAACACACATGCAATGACACTGGGTGTGGTTCATGAAAAGAACAGACATGCAATGACACTACTGGATCCTTATGTGGTTTGTTTAGAGGAACAGACATGCAATGACACCGGTGAATCCACGCGTGGTTCATGAGAAGAACACACGTCCAATGACACTAGTAGATCCTTATGTGGTTCATGACAAGAACAGACATGAAGTGACACCGGGTGTGGTTCATGAAAAAAACAGACATGCAATGACACTGGGTGTGGTTCATGAAAAGAACAGACATGCAATGACTCTAGCTGTGGTTCATGAACAGAACACACATGCAATGGCACTGGGTGTGGTTCATGAAAAGAATAGACATGCAATGACACTGGTGGATCCTTATGTGGTTTGTTTAGAAGAACACACATGCAATGACACTGGGTGTGGTTCATGAAAAGAACAGACATGCAATAACACTGGTGGATCCTTATGTGGTTCATGAAAAGAACAGACATGCAATGACACTGGTGGATCCTTATGTGGTTCATGAAAAGAACAGACATGCAATGACACCGGTGGATCCTTATGTGGTTTGTTTAGAAGAACACACATGCAATGACACTGGGTGTGGTTCATGAAAAGAACAAACATGCAATGACACTGGTGGATCCTTATGTGGTTTGTTTAGAGGAACAGACATGCAATGACACTGGTGGATCAACGTGTGGTTCATGAGAAGAACACACATCCAATGACACTGGTAGATCCTTATGTGGTTCATTAAATGAACTAACATGTAGTGACACTAGGTGTGGTTCATGAAAAGAACAAACATGCAATGACACTGGGTGTGGTTCATGAAAAGAATAGACATGCAATGACACTAGTGGATCCTTATGTGGTTCATGAAAAGAACAGACATGCAATGACACTGGTGGATCCTTATGTGGTTTGTTTAGAAGAGAACACATGCAATGACACTGGGTCTGGTTCATGAAAAGAACAGACATGCAATGACACTGGTGGATCCTTATGTGGTTTGTTTAGAGGAACAGACATGCAATGACACTGGTGGATCGTTATGTGGTTCATGAAAAGAACTAACATGAAGTGACACTTGGTGTGGTTCATGAAAAGAACAGACATGCACTAACACTGGGTGTGGTTCATGAAAAGAACAGAGATGCAATGACACTGGTGGATCCTTATGTGGTTTGTTTAGAAGAACACATGGGCAATGACACTGGGTGTGGTTCATGAAAAGAACAGACATGCAATGACACTGGTGGATCCTTATGTGGTTTGTTTAGAAGAATACACATGCAATGACACTGGGTCTGGTTCATGAAAAGAACAGACATGCAATGAGACTGGTGGATCCTTATGTGGTTTGTTTAGAGGAACAGACATGCAATGACACTGGTGGATCGTTATGTGGTTCATGAAAAGAACTAACATGAAGTGACACTGGGTGTGGTTCATGAAAAGAACAGACATGCACTGACACTGGATGTGGTTCATGAAAAGAACAGACAGGCAATGACACTGGTGGATCCTTATGTGGTTTGTTTAGAAGAACACACGTGCAATAACACTGGGTGTGGTTCATGAAAAAACAGACATGCAATGACACTGGTGGATCCTTATGTGGTTTCTTTAGAGGAACAGACATGCAATGACACCGGTGGATCCACCTGTGGTTCATGAGAAGAACACACATCCAATGACACTGGTAGGTCCTTATGTGGTTCATGAAAAGAATAGACATGCAGTGACACTAGGTGTGGTTCATGAAAAGAACAGACATCCACTGACACTGGGTGTGGTTCATGAAAAGAACAGACATGCAATGACACTGGTGGATCCTTATGTGGTTTGTTTAGAAGAACACACATGCAATGACACTAGGTGTGGTTCATGAAAAGAATAGACATGCAATGACACTAGTGGATCCTTATGTGGTTTGTTTAGAGGAACAGACATGCAATGACACCGGTGGATCCACGTGTGGTTCATGAGAAGAACACACATCCAATGACACTAGTAGATCCTTATGTGGTTCATGAAAAGAACAGACATGCAGTGACACCAGGTGTGGTTCATGAAAAGAACAGACATGCAATGACACTGGATGTGGTTCATGAAAATAACAGACATGCAATGACTCTGGCTGTGGTTCATGAAAAGAACACACATGCAATGACACTGGGTGTGGTTCATGAAAAGAACAGACATGCAATGACATTGGTGGATCCTTATGTGTGGTTCATGAAAAGAATATACATGCAATGACACTGGTGGATCCTTATGTGGTTTGTTTATAAGAATAGACATGCAATGAAACTAGGTGTGGTTCATGAAAAGAACAGACATGCAATGACTCTAGCTGTGGTTCATGAAAAGAACACACATGCAATGACATTAGGTGTGGTTCATGAAAAGAACACACATGCAATGACATTGGTGGATCCTTATGTGTGGTTCATGAAAAGAACAGACATGCAATGACACCGGTGGATCCACGTGTGGTTCATGAGAAGAACACACATCCAATGACACTGGTAGATCCTTATGTGGTTCATGAAAATAACTGACATGCAGTGACACTAGGTGTGGTTCATGAAAAGAACAGACATGCAATTACACTGGTGGATCCTTATGTGTTTCATGAAAAGAACAGACATGCAATGACATTGGTGGATCCTTATGTGGTTCATGAAAAGAACAGACATGCAATGAAACTGGTGGATCCATATGTGGTTTGTTTAGAAGAACACACATGCAATGACAATGGGTGTGGTTCATGAAAATAACAGACACGCAATGACACTGGAGGATCCTTATGTGGTTTGTTTAGAGGAACAGACATGCAATGACACCGGTGGATCCACGTGTGGTTCATGAGAAGAACACACATCCAATGACACTGGTAGATCCTTCTGTGGTTCATGAAAAGAACTGACAAGTAGTGACACTGAGTGTGGTTCATGAAAAGAACATACATGCACTTACACTGGGTGTGGTTCATGAAAAGAACAGATATGCAATGATACTGGTGGATCCTTATGTGGTTCATGAAAAGAACAGACATGCAATGACACTAGTGGATCCTTATGTGGTTCATGAAAAGAACATACATGCAATGACACCGGTGGATCCTTATGTGGTTTGTTTAGAAGAACACACATGCAATGACACTGGGTGTGGTTCATGAAAAGAACAGGCATGCAATAACACTGGTGGATCCTTATGTGGTTTGTTTAGAGGAACAGACATGCAATGACACCGGTGGATCCACATGTGGTTCATGAGAAGAACACACATCCAATGACACTGGTAGATCCTTATGTGGTTCATGAAAAGAACTGACATGCACTGACACCGGGTGTGGTTCATGAAAAGATTAGACATGCACTGACACAGGGTGTGGTTCATGAAAACAACAGACATGCAATGACACCGGGTGTGGTTCATGAAAAGAACAGACATGCAATGACACTTGTGGATCCTTATGTGGTTCATGAAAAGAACAGACATGCAATGACACCGGTGGATCCTTATGTGGTTTGTTTAGAAGAACACACATGCAATGACACTAGGTCTGGTTCATGAAAAGAATAGACATGCAATGACACTAGTGGATCCTTATGTGGTTTGTTTAGAGGAACAGACATGCAATGACACCGGTGGATCCACGTGTGGTTCATGAGAAGAACACACATCCAATGACACTAGTAGATCCTTATGTGGTTCATGAAAAGAACAGACATGCAGTGACACCAGGTGTGGTTCATGAAAAGAACATACATGCAATGACACTGGATGTGGTTCATGAAAATAACAGACATGCAATGACTCTGGCTGTGGTTCATGAAAAGAACACACATGCAATGACACTGGATGTGGTTCATGAAAAGAACAGACATGCAATGAAACTGGTGGATCCTTATGTGGTTTGTTTAGAGGAACAGACATGCAATGACACTGGTGGATCCACGTGTGGTTCATGAGAAGAACATACATATAATGATACTGGTAGATCCTTATGTGGTTTATGAAAAGAACAGACATGCAGTGACACCGGGTGTGGTTCATGAAAAGAACAGACATGCAATGACACTGGGT
This sequence comes from Avena sativa, assembly GCA_916181665.1. Classification (NCBI taxonomy): domain Eukaryota; kingdom Viridiplantae; phylum Streptophyta; class Magnoliopsida; order Poales; family Poaceae; genus Avena; species Avena sativa. The sequence goes on along the minus strand of OV702292.1, from coordinate 530,345,346 downwards.
GTGGTTCATGAAAAGAACAGACATCCAGTGACTCTAGCTGTGGTTCATGAACAGAACACACATGCAATGACACTGGCTGTAGTTCATGAAACGAACATACAAGCAATGACACTGGTGGATCCTTATGTATGGTTCAAGAAAACAACAGACATGAAATGACACCGGTGGATCCACGTGTGGTTAATGAGAAGAACACACATCCAATGACACTGGTAGATCCTTATTTGGTTCATGAAAAGAACTGACATGCAGTGACACTGGTGTGGTTCATGAAAAGAATAGAGATGCACTAACACTGGGTGCGGTTCATGAAAAGAATAGACAGACAATGACACTGGTGGATCCTTATGTGGTTTGTTTAGAGGAACAGACATGTAATGACACCAGTGGATCCACGTGTGGTTCATGAGAAGAACACACATCCAATGACACTGGTAGATCCTTATGTGGTTCATGAAAAGAACAGACATGAAGTGACACTCGGTGTGGTTCATGAAAAGAACAGACATGCAATGACACTGGGTGTGGTTCATGAAAAGAACTGACATGCAATGACTCTAGCTGTGGTTCATGAACAGAACACACATGCAATGACACTGGGTGTGGTTCATGAAAAGAACAGACATGCAATGACACTAGTGGATCCTTATGTGTGGTTCATGAAAAGAAGAGACATGCAATGACACCGGTGGATCCATGTGTGGTAAATGAGAAGAACACACATCCAATGACACTGGTGGATCCTTATGTGGTTTGTTTATAGGAACAGACATGCAATGACATCGGTGGATCCTTATGTGGTCTATCTAGAGGAACACACATGCAATGACACCGGGTATGGTTCATGAAAAGAACACACATGCAATGACTTATGTGGTTTGTCTAGAAGAACACACATATAATAACATTGGGTGTGGTTCAAGAAAAGAACAGACAGGCAATGACACTGGTGGATCCTTATGTGGTTTGTTTAGAAGAACACACGTGCAATGACACTTGGTGTGGTTCATGAAAAGGAACAGACACACAATGACACTGGTGGATCCTTATGTGGTTTGTTTAGAGGAACAGACATGCAATGACACCGGTGGATCCACGTGTGGTTCATGAGAAGAACACACATCCAATGACACTGGTAGATCCTTATGTGGTTCATGAAAAGAACTAACATGTAGTGACACTGGGTGTGGTTCATGAAAAGAACAGACATGCAATGACACTGGGTGTGGTACATGAAAAGAACAGACATGCAATGATAGTGGTGGATCCTTATGTTGTTCATGAAAATAACAGACATGCAATGACACTGGTGGATCCTTATGTGGTTCATGAAAAGAATAGGCATGCAATGACACCGGTGGATCCACGTGTGGTTCATGATAAGAATACACATCCAAAGACACTGGTAGATCCTTATGTGGTTCATGAAAAGAACAGACATGCAGTGACACCAGGTGTGGTTCATGAAAAGAACAGACATGCAATGACACTAGGTGTGGTTCATGAAAAGATACGACATGCAATGACTCTAGCTATGGTTCATGAAAAGAACAATCATGCAATGACACTGGGTGTGGTTCATGAAAAGAACAAACATGCAATGACACTGGTGGATCCTTATGTGTGGTGCATGAAAAGAACAGACATGTAATGACACTGGTGGATCCTTATGTGGTTTGTTTAGAAGAACAGACATGCAATGACACTGGGTGTGGTTCATGAAAAGAACACACATGCAATGACACTGGTGGATCCTTATGTGGTTTGTTTAGAGGAACAGTCATGCAATGACACAGGTGCATCCATGTCTGGCTCATGAGAAGAACACACATCCAATGACATTGGTGGATCCTTATCTGGTTTGTTTAGAGGAAGATACATGCAATGACACCGGTGGATCCTTATGTCGTCTGTCTAGAGGAACACACATGCAATGGCACGGGGTGTGGTTCATGAAAAGAACAGACATGCAATGACTTATGTGGTTTGTTTAGAAGAACAAACATGCAATGACACTGGGTGTGGTTCATGAAAAGAACAGACATGCAATGACACTGGTGGATCCTTATGTGGTTTGTTTAGAAGAACACACATGCAATGACACTGGGTGTGGTTCATGAAAAGAACATACACGCAATGACACTGATGGATCCTTATGTGGTTTGTTTAGAGGAACAAACATGCAATGACACCGGTGGATCCACGTGTGGTTCTTGAGAAGAACACACATCCAATGACGCTGGTAGATCCTTATGTGGTTCATGAAAAGAACTGACATGCAGTGACACTGGGTGTGGTTCATGAAAAGAACATACATGAAATGACACTGGGTGTGGTCCATGAAAAGAATAGACATGCAATGACACTGGTGGATCCTTATGTGGTTCATGAAAAAAACAGACATACAATGACACTGGTGGATCCTTATGTGGTTCATGAAAAGAACAGACATGCAATGACACCGGTGGATCCTTATGTGGTTTGTTTAGAAGAACACACATGCACTGACACTAGGTGTGGTTCATGAAAAGAACAGACATGCAATGACACTAGTGGATCCTTATGTGGTTTCTTTAGCGGAACAGACATGCAATGACACCGGTGGATCCACGTGTGGTTCATGAGAAAAACACACATCCAATGACACTGGTAGATCCTTATGTGGTTCATGAAAAGAACTGACACGCAGTGACACCCGGGTGTGGTTCATGAAAAGAACAGACATGCAATGACACTAGGTGTGGTTGATGAAAAGAAGAGACAAGTAATGACTCTAGTTGTGGTTCATGAAAAGAACACACATGCAATGACACTGGGTGTGGTTCATGAAAAGAATAGACATGCAATGACACTAGTGCATCCTTATCTGTGGTTCATGAAAAGAACAGACATGCAATGACACTGGTGGATCCTTATGTGTTTTTTTAGAAGAACATACATGGAATGACACTGGGTGTGGTTCATGAAAAGAACAGACATGCAATGACACTGGTGGATCCTTATGTGGTTTTTTTAGAGGAACAGACATGCAATGACACCGGTGGATCCATGTGTGGTTCATGAGAAGAACACACATCCAATGACACTTGTGGATCCTTATGTGGTTTGTTTAGAGGAATAGACATGCAATGACACCTGTGGATCCTTATGTGGTCTGTCTAGAGGAACACACATGCAATGACACCGGGTGTGGTTCATGAAAAGAACAGACATGCAATGACTTATGTGGTTTGTTTAGAAGAACACACATGGAATGGTCCTGGGTGTGGTTCATGAAAAGAACAGACATACAATGACACTGGTGGATCCTTATGTGGTTTGTTTAGAAGAACACACATGCAATGACACTGGGTGTTGTTCATGAAAAGAACAGACACGCAATGACACTAGTGGATCCTTATGTGGTTTTCTTAGAGTAATAGACATGCAATGACACCGGTGGATCCACGTGTGGTTCATGAGAAGAACACACATCCAATGACACTGGTAGATCCATATGTGGTTCATGAAAAGAACTGACATGCAGTGACACTAGGTGTGGTTCATGAAAAGAGTAGACATGCAATGACACTGGTGGATCCTTATGTGTGGTTCATGAAAAGAACAGACATGCAATGACACCGGTGGATCCACGTGTGGTTCATGAGAAGAACACACATCCAATAACACTGGTAGATCCTTATGTGGTTCATGAAAATAACTGACATGCAGTGACACTGGTTGTGGTTCATGAAAAGAACAGACATGCAGTGACACTGGGTGTGATTCATGAAAAGAACAGACATGCAATGGCACTGGTGGATCCTTATGTGGTTCAAGAAAAGAACAGACATGCAATGACACTGGTGGATCCTTATGTGGTTCATGAAAAGAATAGACATGCAATGACACTGGTGGATCCTTATATGGTTTGTTTAGAAGAACACACATGCAATGACACTAGGTGTGGTAAATGAAAAGAACAAACATGCAATGACACTGGATCCTTATGTGGTTTGTTTAGAGGAACAGACATGCAATGACACTGGTGGATCCTTATGTGGTTCATGAAAAGAACTCACATGCAGTGACACTAGGTGTGGTTCATGAAAAGAACAGACATGCACTGACACTAGGTGTAGTTCATGAAAAGAACAGACAGGCAATGACACCGGGTGTGGTTCATGAAAAGAACAGACATGCAATGACACTGGTGGATCCTTATGTGGTTTGTTTAGACGAACATACATGCAATGACACCGGTGGATCCACGTGTGGTTCATGGGAAGAACACACATCCAATGACACTGGTAGATCCTTATGTGGTTCATGAAAAGAACAGACATGCAGTGACACCGGGTGTGGTTCATGAAAAGAACAGACATGCGATGACTCTAGCTGTGGTTCATGAAAAGAACACACCTGCAATGACACTAGGTGTGGTTCATGAAAAGAGCAGACATGGAATGACACTGGTGGATCCTTATGTGTGGTTCATGAAAAGAACAGACATGCAATGACATTGGTGGATCCTTATGTGGTTTGTTTAGAAGAACACACATGCAATGACACTGGGTGTGGTTCAAGAAAAGAACAGACATGCAATGACACTGGTGGATCCTTATGTGGTTTGTTTAGAGGAACATACATGCAATGACACTAGTGGATCCTTATGTAGTTCATGAAAATAACTAACATGCAGTGACACTGGGTGTGGTTCATGAAAAGAACAGACATGCACTGACACTGGGTGTGGTTCATGAAAAGAACAGACATGAAATGACACTGGTGGATCGTTATGTGGTTTGTTTAGAAGAACACACATGCAATGACACTGGGTGTAATTCATGAAAAGAACAGACATGCAAATACACTGGTGGATCCTTATGTGGTTTGTTTAGACGAACAGACATGAAATGACACCGGTGGATCCACGTGTGGTTCATGGGAAGAACACACATCCAATGACACTGTTAGATCCTTATGTGGTTCATGAAAAGAACTGACATGAAGTGACACCGGATGTGGTTCATGAAAAGAACATACATGCAATGACACTGGGTGTGGTTCATGAAAAGGACAAACATGCAATGACTCTAGCTGTGGTTCATGAAAAGAACAGACATGCAATGACACTGGGGTGTGGTTCATGAACAGAACAGACATGGAATGACACTAGTGGATCCTTATGTGTGGTTCATGAAAAGAACAGACATGCAATGACACTGGTGGATCCTTATGTGGTTTGTTTAGAGGAACAGACATGCAATGACACTGGGTGTGATTCATGAAAAGAATAGACATGCAAAGACACTGGTGGATCCTTATGTGGTTTGTTTAGAAGAACACACGTGCAATGACACTTGGTGTGGTTCATGAAAAGGAACAGACACACAATGACACTGGTGGATCCTTATGTGGTTTGTTTAGAGGAACAGACATGCAATGACACCGATGGATCCATGTGTGGTTCATGAGAAGAACACACATCCAATGACACTGGTGGATCCTTATGTGGTTTCTTTAGAGGAACAGACATGCAATGACACCGGTGGATCCTTATGTGGTTTGTCTAGCGGAACACACATGCAATGACACCGGGTGTGGTTCATGAAAAGAACAGACATGCAATGACTTATGTGGTTTGTTTAGAAGAACACACATGCAATCTTCCTGGGTGTGGTTCATGAAAAGAACAGACATACAATGACACTGGTGGATCCTTATGTGGTTTGTTTAGAAGAACACACATGCAATGACACTAGGTGTCGTTCATGAAAAGAATAGACACGCAATGACACTAGTGGATCCTTATGTGGTTTGTTTAGAGTAACAAACATGCAATGACACCGGTGGATCCACGTGTGGTTCATGAGAAGAACACACATCCAATGACACTGGTAGATCCTTATGTGGTTCATGAAAAGAACTGACATGCAGTGACACTGGGTGTGGTTCATGAAAAGAACAGACATGCAATCACATTGGGTGTGGTTCATGAAAAGAATAGACATGCAATGACACTGGTGGATCCTTATGTGGTTCATGAAAAGAACATACATGCAATGACACTGGTGGATCCTTATGTGGTTTGTTTAGAAGAGAACACATGCAATGACACTGGGTCTGGTTCATGAAAAGAACAGACATGCAATGACACTGGTGGATCCTTATGTGGTCCATGAAAAGAACAGACATGCAATGACACTGGTGGATCCTTATATGGTTTGTTTAGAAGAACACACATGCAATGATACTGGGTGTGGTTCATGAAAGGAACAGGCATGTAATGACACTGGTGGATCCTTATGTGGTTTGTTTAGAGGAACAGACATGCAATGACACTGGTGGATCCTTATGTGGTTCATGAAAAGAACTGACATGCAGTGACACTGGGTGTGGTTCATGAAAATAATAGACATGCACTAACACTGAGTGTGATTCATGAAAAGAACAGATAGGCAATGACACTGGTGGATCGTTATGTGGTTTGTTTAGAAGAACACACATGCAATGACACTGGGTGTGGTTCATGAAAAGAACAGACATGCAAAGACACTGGTGGATCCTTATGTGGTTTGTTTAGACGAACAGACATGCAATGACACCGGTGGATCCACGTGTGGTTCATGGGAAGAACACACATCCAATGACACTGGTAGATCCTTATGTGGTTCATGAAAAGAACAGACATGCAGTGACACCGGGTGTGGTTCATGAAAAGAACATACATGCAATGACACTGGGTGTGGTTCATGAAAAGAACAAACATGCAATGACTCTAGCTGTGGTTCATGAAAAGAACACACATGCTATGACACTAGGTGTGGTTCATGAAAAGAACAGACATGGAATTACACTGGTGGATCCTTATGTGTGGTTCATGAAAAAGAACAGACATGCAATGACACTAGAGGATCCTTATGTGGTTTGTTTAAAAGAACAGACATGCAATGACACTAGGTGTGGTTCATCAAAAGAACAGACATGCAATGACTCTAGTTGTGTTCCATTAAAAGAACACACATGCAATGACACTGGGTGTGGTTCATGAAAAGAACAGACATGCAATGACACTGGTGGATCCTTATGTGTGGTTCATGAAAAGAACAGACATGCAATGACACCGGTGGATCCACGTGTGGTTCACAAGAAGAACACACATCCAATAACACTGGTAGATCATTATGTGGTTCATGAAAATAACTGACATGCAATGACAATGGGTGTGGTTCATGAAAAGAACACACATGCAATAACACTGGGTGTGGTTCATGAAAAGAACAGACATGCAATGACACTGGTGGATCCTTATGTGGTTCAAGAAAAGAACAGACATGCAATGACACTGGTGGATTTTTATGTGGTTCATTTAAAGAACAGACATGCAATGACACTGGTGGATCCTTATGTGGTTTGTTTAGAAGAACACACATGCAATGACACTGGGTGTGGTTCATGAAAAGAACAAACATGCAATGACACTGGTGGATCCTTATGTGTGGTTCTTGAAAAGGACAGACATGCAATGACACTGGTGGATCCTTATGTGGTTTGTTTAGAAGAACACACATGCAATGACACTGGATGTGGTTCATGAAAAGAACACACATGCAATGACACTGGTGGATCCTTATGTGGTTTGTTTAGAGGAACAGACATGCAATGACACCGGTGGATCCACGTGTGGTTCATGAGAAGAACACACATCCAATGACACTTGGTGGATCCTTATGTGGTTCATGAAAAGAACTGACATGCAGTGAGACTGGGTGTGGTTCATGAAAAGAATAGACATGCAATGACATCAGTGGATCCATGTGTGGTTTATGGAAGTAACAGACATGCAATGATTCTAGTTGTGGTTAATGAAAAGAACACGCATGCAATGACACTGGGTGTGGTTCATGAAAAGAACAGACATGCAATGACACTGGTGGATCCTTATGTGGTTGGTTTAGAGGAACAAACATGCAATGACACCGGTGGATCCATGTGTGGTTCATGAGAAGAACACACATCCAATGAAACTGGTGGATCCTTATGTGGTTTGTTTAGAGGAACAGACATGCAATGACACGGGTGGATCCTTATGTGGTCTGTCTAGAGGAACACACATGCAATGACACCGGGTGTGGTTCATGAAAAGAACAGACATGCAATGACTTATGTGGTTTGTTTAGAAGAACACACATGCAATGACACTTGGTGTGGTTCATGAAAAGAACAGACAGACAATGACACTGGTGGATCCTTATGTGGTTTGTTTAGAAGAACACACATGCAATGACACTCGGTGTGGTTCATGAAAAGAAAAGACACGCAATGACACCGGTGGATCCTTATGTGGTTTGTTTATAGGAACAGAAATGCAATGACACCGATGGATCCACGTGTGGTTCATGAGAAGAACACACATCCAATGATACTGGTAGATCCTTATGTGGTTTGTCTAGAGGAACAGACATGCAATCACACAGGTGGATCCATGTGTGGTTTATGAGAAGAACACACATCCAATGAACTCTAGTGGATCTATCTTGGCATAATTTGATGTATTCCACGATGTATTTCATTGTACAAGACACTTTCCATTTTTATACTACTCAGTTTTGCCCTTGGTTTTATGTGGTACTACTTAGTTTTGCCTCCCTCTCTATCTTTCGTAGGAGCCCAAACCTATGCTCACCCTGTCTGCGACTCCTTGATTGGTTGTCACACTTGTCACGTGGATCGTGCGCACCAACCGTTGATTCTGTGCGATCCAACAATGATCGTTGCACACGTCGTGCCCTTCACAGTACAGCGTAAGACAGCACGGACGTCTCCCTCCGCAAGACTTCTACAGGAAGGAACACGATGCTGTCCATGGAAAAAGTCATCGAGTGGTCATGTCAAGTTTAATCAAGTCAGAAAAGCCTACTACTGCTACTACAACTCATGCACAGGGCAACGGGGTCATCGAGTGCACGGTTGTCGACGAGACGCTGCAATTTATTGCCACTTGATTTTAATCACACATATCCCATTTTTACGCAGCGCTGTCAATCTCACTTCTAACTGGGCCCTACCGCTAGTAAATTCCATGAGTCAAGGGCCCTCCTCGAGTAGATCTAACGTTGCTAGAAATTAGTTCCGCGCCACTTGCATGAAGTGGAATCGAGGTCTGCCGTGAGCGTGTTTTGAATGCATCTCTAAAGTGGAGATCGTGGCTGTTTCAAAAAAAGGGGAACCAAAAAAAAGGGTGGATATCGTGGTAGCCCCTGCCCCCCCACCCACCACACATGTACACTCGAGGACTACGAACAGTCCGGTGTTTATAACCCCCCTCGACCTTCTTCTTCCATGAGCTCGTGTCATTTCCCCCTAGTCTGTCTAGTCCCAAGACCCCAATCTACACCTGCCATGCGCGCCGAAGCTCCCTCGTTTGCACTACCTCCTCCCCTTGGTGCGCCATGAAGTGTACGCGTGGAGACGATCCGGAGGTGAAGCCAGTTGAAGGCGCAGCAGCAGATGGCTCGGTCGTCGCCAAGCAGGCAGAGGCGTCTTCTCCGGGCACGAACGCCGCTCGTCGCCACGCTGTCGAGGGTGCGAGCTCATCTGTCTAGCCAGTAGTCGTCGCCGCCGAGTAGAAGGTGGTAGCCGTCGCCGCCGAGCAGCAGGTGGTAGCCATCGCTGCCGAGCAGCAGGTAGTAGCCGTCACCACCGAGCAGCAGGTGGCCGAGAACGTCGTGGCTGACAACGTCGTGGTGCCAGCGGCAGATCTGGATGGGGGGTAGGCGGTAGGCGGAGGCAATCCGGTGATCTACATCGATGACCCCATCGCCGTTCAAGAAATCTTCGATGCAATCGCGGAGAATGATGAGTTCGAGGAGGAGGTCCCTGATGACGAGTCCGAGGTACTACATTGCTAGCTTCTCTAGTCGCAGTCGTAGTTTTCACTGTTCATACATAGGATTTGCTCAATCGTGAACATATTCTTTCGCTCTTGAAGTAGGGTAGTATATATATGATTCGATCGGTTGATTGATGCATCTGCCATCTAGTCACAAAACCCCAATCCATCTAGTCACAAAACCCCAATCTACACATCTGCCATCTAGTTGAGTTTCCTAGTTGAGTGTTGATTTCGATACACAGTAGGCCTATAACATTACATTTCTATTCCTTACTGAGCCCAATGATTCAATTTTGCCCCAAAATAGTGCAAGGGCATCTGATGGTGTAGTTTTCTTAGGGATGGTTAGTGAACCTGAGGCAGCAATGCACATAAACAATATAGGCTGTGCTGTTGGTATTTTGGTTCTCCGACTCCATCGCTGAAAAAAATGAGGCCCTAATTTTTCTCTCATATGGAACCTAAATATATAATGTTTGTATTGTTTCTGATCTATGAATGTGTTGTATGATGCATTTGTATATCCCTGAATATTGTTTTGTACGATTACATTTCAATTTCTTATTGTGGCCAATGATTCAAATTTACCCCAAAGAGAGGCAGACACATTGGTGTCAAAATTTTTCAGGGATGAGTGAGCGAACCTGGGGCCATGTACAAGATCAATATAAGCTGTGCAATTGTTACTTGGTTCGCTACGCCATCTCTGTAGAAACTTATGAGGCTACAATCTTTATTCTACATTCATAGAACTATGATATTTGAATTATCCATTCCATGCATTCATAGTGTATAATAATTACATTTTAGTTTGTCACTAAGGACGATGATTGAAATTTGCCCCAAAAGAGTTCAAGGGGAGACACGTATGATGGTGTCGTGTTTTAAGGATGGGTTGGTGAACCTGAGGCAGCAATGCACACAAACAATATAGGTTGTGTTGTTGGTACTTTGGTTCTCCAACTCCATCTCTAAAACAAATAATGAGGCCCTTGATTTATTCTCATATGGAACTACATATATAATCCTTGAATTGTTTCTAATCTTTTAATGATTGGTATGATGCATATGTATATGAATGGTTTTGATCATAAGTATTTTTAACATGTACCTGAAGATTAATTGTTTGGTTTTTTATTTATAATTACAATATTTAGGCTTGTTTTTGTACCTGACTATGTATATCCCTGAATATTGTTTTGTACGATTACATTTCAATTTCTTATTGTGGCCAATGATTCAAATTTGCCCCAAAGAGAGGCAGACACATTGGTGTCAGATTTTTCAGGGATGAGTGAGCGAACCTGGGACCATGTACGAGAACAATATAAGCTATGCAATTGTTACTTGGTTCGCTCACGCCATCCCTGAATAAACTTATGAGGCTGCAATCTTTATTCTACATTTATAGAACTATGATATTCGAATTATCTATTCCATGCATTCATAGTGTATAAGAATTACATTTTAGTTTGTCACCAAGACCGACGATTGAAATTTGCCCCAAAAGAGTTCAAGGGGAGACACGTATGATGGTGTTGTGTTTTAGGTATGGGTTGGTGAACCTGAGGCAGCAATGCACACAAACAATATAGGTTGTGTTGTTGGTACTTTGGTTCTCCAACTCCATCTCTGAAACAAATTATGAGGCCCTTGATTTATTCTCATATGGAACTACATATATGATCCTTGAATTGTTTCTGATCTTTTAATGATTTGTATGATGCATATGTATATGAATGGTTTTGATCATAAGTATTTTTAACATGTACCTGAAGATTAATTGTTTTGTTTTTTATTTATAATTACAATATTTAGGCTTGTTTTTGTACCTGACTATGTATATCCCTGAATAATGTTTTGTATGATTACATTTCAATTTCTTATTGTGGCCAATGATTTAAATTTTCCCCAAAAGAGAGGCAGACACATTGGTGTCAGATTTTTTCAGGGACGAGTTAGTGAACCTGGGGCAATGTACAAGAACAATATAGGCTATGCAATTGTTACTTGGTTCACTTACGCTGTCCCTGTAGAAACTTATGAGGCCTTAATCTTTATTCTACATTCATAGAACTATGATATTCGAATTACCTATTCCATGCATTCAGTGTATAATAATTACATTTTAGTTTGTCACCGAGGCCGATGATTGAAATTTTCCCCAAAAGAGTTCAAGGGGAGACACATATGACAGTGTCGTGTTTTTGGGATGGGTTGGTGAACCTGAGGTAGCAATGCACACAAACAATATAGGTTGTGATGTTGGTACTTTGGTTCACCAACTCCATCTCTGAAACAAATTATGAGGCCCTAGATTTATTCTCATATGGAACTACATATATGATCCTTGAATTGTTTCTGATCTTTTAATGATTGGTATGATGCATATGTATATGAATGGTTTTGATCACAAGTATTTTTAACATGCACCTGAAGATTAATTGTTTGGTTTTTTATTTATAATTACAATATTTAGGCTTGTTTTTGTACCTGACTATGTATATCCCTAAATAATGTTTTGTACGATTACATTTCAATTTCTTATTGTGGCCAATGATTCAAATTTGTCCCAAAAGAGAGGCAGACACATTGGTGTTAGATTTTTTCAGGGACGAGTTAGTGAACCTGGGGCGATGTACAACAACATTATAGGTTGTGCAATTGTTACTTGGTTCGCTGACTCCATCCCTGAAGAAACTTATGTGGCCCCTACATTTATCCTACATTCACTCTGATGCAATTATTTGTCATTTTGTTGAGATGAAATGATATATGAACCGATCAAACTATTGCTGAGATGCTTTATCTTTGATATCCATGGATATATTGTCTTACATATACATGTTGTCAATTCTTGAGTTGTAATACAATTCAATCATATGTATGAGTTCTAAGTTATGTTCTTAAAAATCAACAGGAGGATGATGATGAAGTGGACGATAGCAAGGTATCCAGGGACAACAAGAGCCACTACGTGCTGAGGCAGTTACAGTGTGGGCTAATCCGTTTTCACCGTAGGGGGATATTGTTTTGCCCATTCTGTGGCAGAGCAATCAACATGGACCTCAACAGCATGATCCAGCATGCTGAGGGCGTTGGCAGAGGCGGAGGCAGAAGCCATAGGAAGATTACCTTGGCACGGCACGCAGCCTACGGCAAATTCCTCCGGGAGTATATCAGGACTGGCCTGTATCCCTTCGACTAGGCTGTCGCTGCCTCCTGCTGATAAACCCCTGCCCTGCTAGGCGTCTCTGTGTCCTGGCCTCCTGCTGCAGCCCCTCCTTTTATTTTGTTCTAGTTAATTTACCTGTGTGTGGCATGTAAGACAATATATCCGTGGTGTCTCTGGTGAACCTTCTATATTAATCTACTCCTTTATATGGAGTGCCTTAAAGTTTCTAGTATTCAATTATATTTACTGATCATGCTCATGCACACTACAAAATATTTCTAGTGCTCGATTATATTATAATTGTCAAGAAATACATCAACAAGTTAAATTGGGCGAAATTTTGTATTGAAGTAACTAAATGTATCACACACATAATAAACTAGAAACTAAAATCTAGTTCAAACACATAATGTATCACCACCACTTGTTGTCGTCCTTGACTTGCTTCCCCTTCAGCCTTTTGATGTCACCACCATCCCAAGATCCCTGCTCATCCTGAAACCATTTTCTGTCCTCCTCGCGCTTCTTCTCCTGGGCTAGCTTGCAACCAGGGCATAGCTCTCTCGCGAAAAACCCCGCCTTAACCATCCCATCTTTCATGGTAATGAGCTTACTTTACAATTCGTACACCATGTAGGTGTCTCTGGCTGCATACTCGAGTCGCACCTAGCTCATCGGCTTCCACTCCTAGTAGTCGTGATCGAGTCACTTCAATTTCTTCAGTTTTTCATAGGATTTATCGATGATTTTTGCTGCCAGATCACCCATGCCATCCTTCGCTAGGTATGATTTGATCTTGTACAGATTTTGGATGTCGATGTGGTGCCCCTCTAGATTTTTATCAACGCATGAGAAAGCATAATTGTGTCATTTGTGATATCCACGCTAGTGAAAGTTATCCCTTTCCTACACAAGAACTCAACCAGAGCTGGACAACGCATCTCAGTTGGTTTACTCCTGCACTTAGATGGTTCTAGGGATGTAAGGGAACAAGGGATGCAGAAGTGGTGATCTCAAATTTAAATTTCACATACTTGCAGAAGTGGTAAACGAGGACCTCCTCATGTATGGCGATTTGAACGACAGCGATCTCTTGCGGAGGATTTTTTCGCTTATTTGCACGGGTGTACTCCAAGTCTAGCCCCACAAACTTATGCTTCTCTTTCTCAAGCAATTGCTCAAACCTGGCGAGAGTTGTCTCCACGGTCGCTTCATCATTTGTGTACACCACTGTCAAAGTCGTGGTGCCATGGGCAGGGACCAAGTGGGTCTCTGTTGTGCGTTTCCCATCGTCCATGCCTGCAAGGAAATGGGTGAAAGGAAATGCCTGCAAGGAACTGCCTGCGAGAGGAAGAAGAATATGAACCGATAGTTCCATAATAGAGGAAGAAGAAGCGCCTAGGGAAAACTACAGAGGAATGACTAAGGAAGAGGAATGACTGCAGAAGAAATGTGGTAACTGCAACTTTCGATTCGAGAACTCACCATGGTTACGTGGAGATCGTGGCAGTGCTGCCGGTTCAACAAGTGGGGCCAGTTCCTGTGAGAATATGAAATTAGCTGTGCATTTTTCTATGCGAGAAATTGAGAGAAGTCATTTATATTTTGTCTTTCATAATTAAACACAATGAAGTTGGTATAGCCCAAGAGATTTGAACAAAAGAGATTTGCTAGTTTAACATACAACAACACTTACAGGCCCAACATGGCAGAACTTGGAGAGCCCCAGAACTTGAGCTACCACAGAGACCTCGGCAGAGGTGGCAGAATTGGTGCGGGTGCAACCACGGCGACGGCGAGATCGGATTCTAGAGGAGGAAAACAGAACCGAGCATGGTCGACAAGGTGATATATCTCACCGGGAACCAATTCTCGTCCCTGACCATGCCATGGGTGCGTCCATGGTGAGGGCGAGCTCCGACTCAGGATGCGGAGGAGAGCGGGGCCGAGCAGCTTCGTCACTTCCCAGCTCTGCGCCATGGCCGCGACCATAGATTGCCGCTCCGGGGAAGAAGACGCGTAATGGATGCAGGCGCCAACGCTGCAAGCCTACAGGAAGGAGAGCTGGGCCGAGAAGGTTCGTCCACGTCCCAGCTCCGTGCCATGGCTGCGATGCCCCACAGATTGCCGCTCCAGGGAAGAAGAAGACGCGTAATGGATGCAGGTGCCAACGCTGCAAGCCTAATTGACACCTAAGCGACAGGAGCGACATAACGACGAGAACTGACAGGAGGGCCCCAACTTGACGGCCGTTAGCCTATTTTTTGTATTGAAACGTAAAGTTGAATTCGTGCCGAAAAAGACCCTCTGAGTATTTGGCACACCAACTGTAGTCATCATGGATGATTTCAGGGAACTTGGGTACCGTGTTGCCTAGACACCCCAACTTTCGGGCCGCAAAATGATATTCTCCACAATATGGTTCATTGCGGCATACTGTATGGGATAGAGCCAGAACTTTGAAAGAATTTCAAAAATGGAAATGCCTTTGATACCATGGGTGAATTGAAAATGATTTTTGATACCCATGCCCCCGTAGAGAGTTATGATGCTTCAGAAAAGTTCTTTAGCTGCATGAAGGAAGAGAACACCTCTGTTAGTGAGCATGTACTCAAAATGTCTGTGTACGCCGATAAGGTTGTGTCCTTGGGAATAACGATTCCCATTGACTTAGGCATACATCATGTTCTCCAATATCTGTCACCTAGCTACAAGAGCTTCGTGATGAACTATAACATGCAGGGCATGAAGAAGTCTCTCCTTGAGCTTCTGTCAATGATTAAGACTGCAGAAGTGGAGATCAAGAAAGAACATCAAGTGTTGATGATCAATAAGACCACTGGTTTTAAGAAAGGCAAGAAGGGTAAACAGAAGGGAAAGAAGGGTGGAAAATCTATTGCTGTGCTTGAAAAGAAATCCCGAGCTGGCCCTAAGTCTGATACCGAGTGCTATTATTGCAAGGGGACTGGCCATTGGGAGCGCAACTGCCCCAAGTATTTGGTAGACAAGAAGGCCAACAAGGCAAACAAAGGTATATGTGATATACATGTTATTGATGTGTGCTTGACTAGTACTCGCAGTAGCACCTGGGTATTTGATACTGGATCAATTGCTAATATATGTAACTCGAATCAGGGGCTGCAGAACAAGCGACGGCTAGCCTGGGATGAGTTCACGATGCGTGTCGACAATGGATCAAGAGTTTATGTGATCGCCGTCGGAATGCTGCCTCTCCATCTGCCGTCAGGATTAGTTATAAATCTGAATAATTGTTATTTTGTGCCTGCACTAAGCATGAACATTGTATCCGGATTGTGGTTATTGGGAAGTGGTTATTCGTTTAAATCCGAAAACAATGGTTGTTCGATTTATATGGATAATATGTTTTCTGGTCATGCACCTATGATGAATGGTTTATTTCTATTGAATCTCGATAGTAGTGATACACATATTCATAATGTTGATGCTAAAAGGATTAAACTTGATAATGATATATTTTCATATATGTGGCACTGCCGTCTAGGTCATATTGGCGTGAAACACATGAAGAAGCTCCATTCTGATGGACTTTTGGAACCACTTGATTTTGAATCATTTGATACATGTGAGCAATGCCTTATGGGCAAGATGAATAGAACCCTGTTTTCCGGTTCAATGGAGTGGGCGACAGATTTGTTGGAAATCATACATACTGATGTATGTGGTCCAATGAGTGTGTCAGCGCGAGGTGGATATCGTTATTTTGTTACTTTCACTGATGATTTAAGTAGATATGGATATATCTATTTGATGAAACACAAGTCTAAAACCTTTGAAAACTTTAAGGAATTTCAGAGTGAAGTGGAAAATCATGGTAATAGAAAGATTAAATTTCTGTAGTCCGACCATGGAGGTGAGTATTGATGTCTACGCACTTCTATTCTTGTAGACAGTTGTTGGGCCTCCAAGTGCAGAGGTTTGTAGAACAGCAGCAAGTGTTCCCTTAAGTGGATCACCCAAGGTTTATCGAACTCAGGAAGGAAGTGGTCAAAGGTATCCCCTCTCGAGCAACCCTGCAATCAAGATACAAGAAGTCTCTTGTGTCCCCAACACACCCAATACAGTTGTCAGGTGTATAGGTGCACTAGTTCGACGAAGAGATAGTGAAATACAAGTGGTATGGATATAAGACAACGGTGCCAGAAAAGAGCTTGATGGCGTGGAGAGACTAAAGGCAAACTGAAATAAAGATGGAAGCAAGCAAACATGTAACAAATCTAGTTGCAAACGGTGTTTCAATGTTTAGAAACAAGGCCTAGGGATCATACTTTCACTAGTGAACACTCACATATAAATATCTTCTATTTATGATACTACTCTTAACTACTCTCCGGTTGGACACTCTAATCCATGGTAGGGATATAACAACACACCTCAAAGTTCGCTTTCCCCATCTAGATAACCCCACACTGTCACCTTGAGCTCTGTATGGTTCCAACAAACACCACAATTTCATAGAAACATCCAACTCCAAATATAACTCATAATAAGTAATTGTAATCCCTAGCCTAAGTGCCACCATGGTGTGCATGCTGTCACTTTCACACACATGGGGAGAGTAGAGATCTATTAAAGCACTTGAGTAGCAAGGTAGATCTACTTGATTACAATGCTCATGATCACAATATGATCATGCATAGAGAGAGATGAACACATAGCTACTGGTAGAACCCTTAGCCTCGAGAGAGAACTACTCCCTCCTCATCATGGGAGTCAGCAACGGCGATGGAGATGGCAGTGGATATCGATGGATATGGCTCCGGGGGCACTTCCCCGTCCCGGCAGGGTGCTGGAACAGAGACTTTCTGTCCCCCGAATCTTCCCTTCGGTGGCGGCGGCGCTGCGGAACTTTTCATGGCTGGAGGCTTGACGATTTAGGGTTTTCGTCCCAGGGGCTTCTTATAGGCGAAGGGGCAAGGTTGGTGGCCATCCAGGGAGCCGACACCATGCCCTAGCGCGGCCTAGGGCTGCCCGCTCCAAGGGGTGGTGTGGCCGCCATGTGCCCCCCTTCGTCTCTCCTTCGGACTCCATGCGTATTCTGGTAAAATATTGACTTTGGATTTTGTCCCATCCAATTCCGAGAATATTCATTTTCTGACTTTCCTGGAACCAAAAACAGCAGAAAACAGGCAGCTGGCACTATGGCATCTTGTTAATAGGTTAGTCCAAGAAAGTGTATAAAAATACTCCAAAGTGTGTACAAAACATAAGAAAGTAGATTAAAATAAGCATGAAACATCAAAAATTATAGATACGTTAGCAATGTATCAACATCCCCAAGCTTAACTCCTGCTCGTCCTCGAGTAGGTAAGTGATAAAAAGAAAGAATAATTTTTGAGGTGACATGCACCATCATAAACTTGATCAAAGCATTTGTAAAACATTGATAGTTGGAATCATAGTACTTCAACATAGCATGAAAGATATAGTTCTAACAATAAGACATGGCAACTATGTTGTAACATGAAAAGGCACAAACAAAAGATTCATGAATAACAATGCTTTGCAAGGTGTTTGTTTGTTTGACATAAAGAAAACATAGCATAGTGGCATTTAGCTTGTCCCTCATAATGTAGCAAATCATAATTGCATAGGATACCTTCAAAGTTTATAAGGGTGACTAGATACAAATAGTTTAAGAACAAGCAATATAAGAGTTATGAATCAATCAACAAGTCTTGGGACAATGCACATTAAACTAAGAATGGCCACTATGCTCTCTCAATAGGTGCATAAAGATAGAAGATGGAGACTCAACATAAAAGTAAATGAAAGGCCTTCATAGAAGGAACCAGGGATTCAAGTCTCATAAAGAGCTTCCAAAAATTATGGTACTTGTTAGCTTTGAGCTCTCATTGCTCCGATCATAAGCATCTTGAAGTGATTAAGGTTAAAGTGAACAAACTATGGAGTATATGCTTGACAAAGTATAAGTTGGCAATCTCATGTCCCTTGAATACGAGGGCCGCTCCTCATGCTACTCAAGTTTAGTTACCAGTAAGTTCTTGTCATAGTAAGTACATGTGTATCATAGATAACCGCCAACGCGGTACCCCTTGCCCGATGATACGGAAGAATCCCCATATCAAAATGACAAGGCAAGCAGACAACAAGCATATCAGCAATCTTCTTATTTACCATGGGAAAATGGTGCCTTTTTCTCTCTTTCCTCTTTTCTCATATCTTTTTTTTCTTTTTCTCTTTTTCTCAATATCTATCTCTTTTTTTATAATATGAATGCTTCATAGACAGATCATTATGGTTACGCTGCAGGTTACCACCATGATTAGGTGTTGGGGGGATACCCCCGGGTAGGGTCACACCGGGGTATAAAGGCCGAGTTAGCGGAGGTACGACAAGGTCAAAGCAGATGCTGGCCGAGTCACCTCAAGGCAGGCCAAATCACAGGGTAACCCAGACCAGGGATGTCCACCTAACTAGGTCTCAACCGACTTATATCGTAAGTCGGTAAGATGTATCTAACTTGTGTACAGGAATAGGTATGGCCGGATCGACTAGGTACGATCCGGGTTACAACAAGCTTACAAGAGAAGGAAGGTATCTCGTTGGTCAAAGGGTGACCACTGTATGCAGAGCATGAGCGAAGCGGACAGAGGCCAGGACCACCGAGGCATGGCCGACAAAGGTGACGAAGCCTGTGTCGGATGACGCGGGCGCCACAGAGGCTCACGTAGCCTCTGCATGGATGACGCTGGGTTAAAGTAACCCAGTCGGCTTACTATTTTGGGAGGAGGCATATTCCCTGGAATATGCCTCCACGTATGCCCTAATTGGAGACCTAGCCACCCCTATATAAGGAGGGCTAGGGCCTCTGTAGAAAGGGTTGATCTCGAGTTGGTTGAGTTTTACTTGGTTCCTGAGGGCTAGCTAGTGGTGAGAGTAAGAGAGTTCCTTCTTCCTCCTCTCTCCAATACAGCAAATGGAGCACTTGTAATCCGTGGAAGTGAATCAAATACAAAGCTACTGTTAGTGGAATCACCACACTATCCCTCCCTGGATTCCCCTAGTGCATTTAGTCCCCACCTTTAGCCTATCCATGGCATCTGTCGTGACACCACCACGACAGTTGGCGCCCACCGTGGGGCTAGCAGGGGTGAAGATCCGGACGGGAAACCTCATCGGCACCGGCGAACGCATCGTCTCCGGGCTCGTTCCGCACTTTGGAGCGCTGGACTTTGTCAGCGACAACGCTGGCTGCTTCGGCAAGCGTCCTCTTCCGTGCAACGGCCTCTTCGTCAAGCTCGGCGCGCACAAGGTCTATGTTGCTGTCGATGTGTCGTGCGTTCATCTTCGGCACGTCGTCGAAGGAGGCGAGCCACCCCTTAGCGTGGTTCACAGGGCGCGTATCACTCGCTCCCCGGACCGTGCCGAGGTGATGATGACTGCACCAGGTGCAGGCGCAAGCAAGGATCCGGCACCAGATCCAGAGGTAACGCCTAAGGCACCGAGGAAAAGTAGAGGTCCTCCACTAGAGAGGCCAGAGAGTGTGCTGCAGCAAGCGATGGATAGCTTGTGAAACCCAGTAGCAGCAGCGGTAGATCTGGCTCAGGCACAGGCCGATCTAGAGGAAACTAGGCAAAAAATACTAGAGGGTGCGAAAAAGATAGCCGCGGCTCAGCAGTCGTTGAACATGACACTGCGTGAGTATGCAAAGGCAAATAAAGTAGATGCTGTAAAAGTGAAGGGGAGAAACCTCATGAGTGAAATGAACAAAGAGGGAGATACTAGGATTGAGGAGTCAGAGAACTGTTTATCCGTGGGGCTACCGAAGTATAGTACCCCAGCGAAAAACCTCAGAGCAGCAGATGCAGCTGCGTCCGAGTTAGAGGGTCTAACGGGTGAAGCCCGTCAGAGACAGCAAGATAGGGTCAATGAGTTGGTTCGGATCGCGAACAGGCAAAATGAGGAATTGCTCAGGGCTAACCCGGAGAGAGCTGGGGCCTCCAAGATCGTTCATTCGGTGGTGGGTAACCCGGAGAAATCCTTTGGAGCTGCATCGTCTCCTCATGGTGGTCCTAGGAGAGAAGAGGTAGTAACCTCGGCCAGGAGGAACAAACAGATAGTCCCTTATGACCCGGCAAGGGCAGGGAAAGGAAAAGAAGTGCAGAGAAATGAGGATCGACGAAGTGTGAGCCGAGGTGAAGCTAGCCGAGGTAACCATGACCAAGGCAATGCCGGTCAAGGAAATGCTGTAAATGGCAATGCCGGACAGCGTAACTCGGCAGGAGCAGGACAACCACAGCAACGGAATATACCAAGGCAAGAGCAAAGTGCCGGCCAACGTATGCAACAGAGAGGTGCTCCACGAGAGCAAGACCGATATAATGATGGTGATTTGGAAATGGTGAGCGCAGGATACCCGAGGCCGGACTATCATGTGATAGGGTCAAGATTGGGAAGCAGAGTTTTGATGCCTGATGATGCCAGATTAAAACCGGATCGGCTATATAGGTCGGAACAGATTGAATGTCAAGGTCCCCGGGTCCTGCGTGTTTTGGGCCCCGGATCATGATGGAACCTCCGGTACCTAACTTCCAGCTACCTAGAGGCACTAAGACATACGATGGCAGCAGAAAGCCGAAGGATTGGTTGATTAACTATGCTACAGCTGTAAAGATTGCTACAGGTAACTTGAGATGTGCTGTGAGACACACACACCAGATGTTGGAGGGGCCAGCAAGGGTATGGCTAAACAATTTGCCACCCGGAAGTATCAACTGTTGGATCGATTTTGAGGAAATGTTTATCAGCAATTTCTCGAGTACGTATCAGAGGCCGAATAGGCCACAGACCCTAGCAATGTGCAAGCAGAGACCGAATGAGACGGACCGGGAGTTCTTAAACTAGTGGTGTACCGTGCGAAAATCATGTGAGGGTGTGATTGAGTCATAGGCCATAGCATGGTTTGTGCAAGGGTGCAGATATGCAAGCATGTTGTGGCAAAGATTGCAAAGGGATATGCCAACTACATTGGCAGAGACAATCCGGATTACTGATTCGTATGCTTTGGGTGATCCGACTCAACCTAGGCTCGTGTCAAACGAGTCAAATGAGGAGTACTATCAGAGAGATGGAGTTGGGTCATCCCGGAGGAATGATTACCGAGGTAAAAGAAGAGACGACAGAACGGATTACTGGTACAGTTCGCAAAAACTTGCTGCTGTGAATCAAGATCAACCCGGAGAAGGGGGCAATCAATGTCAGAAAACTGGAGCATAGCAATGGACACCAAGAAACAATGGCAAGAAAACTTGGACGCCAGAGCAAAAGAAACAGTGGCAGGAAAAGAAGGACCGTCCGAGGTATACTTACGAGTCAATGCTGGATCAACCGTGTAAATTTCACACGCCAAATCTGAGTAACCCAGCGGGTCATACAACAAGGCAGTGTGAGTGGAGCGTAAGATAGAACAAGGTGGTTCGGGGAATGCTCAGGCACCTCAGAACGATCAACCTCGGCAGGAGTTACCCCGGCAGCAATTGCTCTCCGGAGCGAACACGCAACAGCTAATGTTGCCTCCCCCTCCGCTGAGGTATGACAACCATGAGAGAAGGGATGCAGTGCATCAAGTGGAAGACCAGCATCAACCGGATCAGAGGTACCCCGAAAACGAGGGAAGGAATGAGTACAGAGAGCATCATCAGAGTTACTATGTGTTTACCATAGAAGAAACAGATAGAAAGAGCTTGCAGCGCTAACACATGGAGGTGAATGCGGTAATGCCAGCAATGACGAGGTATATGCCCTGGTCAGACCAGGAAATTACCTGGAGCATCAAAGATCATCCCAAGCTTATGCCGAGTCCTGGTTCATATGCGCTAGTGCTAGATCCGACATTCATTGGGCCTAATATCAATGTGAGATTCTCAAAAGTACTAATTGACAATGGCAGTAGCATTAACATCATGTATGCGGATACAATGCGCAAGTTGGGTATCTCGGAGAACATGCTCCAAGCTACAAGGACAACTTTTCATGGCATTGTGCCAGGCATTTCTTGCGAGCCCATAGGCAAGGTCCGGGTTGACGTATTGTTCGGCATGAGAGGTAACTGCCGAACTGAGAATTTGGAGTTTGAAGTGGTGAACTTAGAAAGTGCGTATCACGCGTTACTCGGTAGACCAACACTGAACAAGTTCATGGCAAGTTGCCACATCAGTTATCTGAAGATGAAGTTGCCTGGGCCAAATGGAGTGATTACCATAGCTGGAGATTTCTGACGTTCCATTGAGTGTGCGTCAGCCGGGTCTAACCTGGCCGAGTCACTCGTGATTGCACAAGAGAAAAGAAAGATACAGGAAGTGGCGGCATTGGCTCAGTCCGCATAGCAGTATATGCCGGTGCTGAGTAACCCGCATGGTAGTGTTTCGTTCTAGGCGACAAAAGATACCAGGAAGGTGCCTGTTGATGATATGTTCCCAGAGTGCACCGTAACAATTGGTGCCGGGTTAAATGATAAATAGGAAAGCGAGCTCGTCAACTTCCTCTGTGAGAATCAGGATATTTTTGCTTGGTCCACACAGGACTTGCAAGGTGTTCCAAGGGAGTTGGCCGAGCACTCTTTGAATGTGAGACCCGGAGCAAGGCCGGTGAAGCAACCTCTCCGCTGCTTCGTCGAAGATAGGAGAAAAGTCAATGGAGATGAGATAGCTCGGTTACTAGCAGCTGGATTTATCATGGAAGTTCTTTACCCGGATTGGCTATCTAATCCGGTGCTGGTGGAAAAGAAGAAGGATGATCCGAATGTGGCAGTGGTTTGGCGTATGTGTATCGATTACACAAACCTGAATAAGGCGTGTCCGAAAGATCCATTTCCACCGCCAAGGATAGATCATGTCATAGATTCAACTGCTGGGTGTGAACTATTGTCATTCATAGATGCGTATTCTAGTTTCCACCAGATACCCCTAAATCCGGATGATCAAATAAAAACTGCGTTTATCACCCTGTATGGGGCTTATTGCTATCGCACCATGCCATTTGGTTTACGTAATGCAGGGGCAACGTACCAAAGATGTATGCAG
This sequence comes from Avena sativa, assembly GCA_916181665.1. Classification (NCBI taxonomy): domain Eukaryota; kingdom Viridiplantae; phylum Streptophyta; class Magnoliopsida; order Poales; family Poaceae; genus Avena; species Avena sativa. The sequence continues at coordinate 530,321,210 of OV702292.1, read as the reverse complement.
AAATGTTTGCACGACCAAATTGGTCAAAATGTACAGGTGTATGTGGATGATGTGGTTATCAAGACCAAGGAAAGCAAAACGCTCCTTGACGATATCAGGCAGACATTCGCGAACCTAAGGAGGTTCTGAATGAAGCTTAACCCGGAAAAATTCACCTTCGGTGTCCCGGCTGGAAAATTACTCGGATTTCTTATCTCCAGCCGAGGTATTGAAGTCAATCCAACTAAAATCCGGGCCATAGAGCGAATGGAACTGCCGAAGTGTCTTAACGATGTCCAGAAGTTCACGGGTTGCCTGGCATCGTTAAGTCGGTTTGTATGTCGGTTGGGAGAAAAGGCACTGCCTCTCTATCAACTCATGAAAATGTCGGACAAGTTCATTTGGACGCCGCAGGCCAATGAAGCCTTTATCCAATTAATGAAAATGTTAGCCACTGCACCAGTGTTAGCCTCTCCACTATCAAAGGAGCCAATGTTTCTCTATATAGCCGCAACCAACCGAGTTGTAAGTGCAGTAATTGTGGTAAAGCGCGATGAAGAGGGTAAGTCAGTGCAAAGGCCAGTGTATTATCTGAGCAAGGTACTATCAGCCTCAAAACAAAATTATCCGCACTATCAGAAAGTGGTGTATGGTGTGTACATGTCGGCTAAGAAGCTAAAACACTATTTTGAGGAGCATCCCATCAAGGTAATATGTGAAGCTCCCACATAAGAGATAATGAGTAACAAGGATGCAAGTGGCAGGATTGCGAAATGGGCAATTGAGCTAGCTCCTTATGCGCCACAATATGACAGAAGAGAAGCAATCAAGTCTCAGGCTGTGACCGACTTCTTTGTGGACTGGGCCGAGGTGCAATATGAACCACCATTACCAGATCCAAACTATTGGAGAATGCACTTTGACGGGTCAAGAACAAAAATCGGGTTAGGCGCCGGAGTTGTGCTTACCTCGCCAAAGAATGACCAGTTGAAGTATGTGCTGTAGATCCATTTCGCAGCATCAAACAATGTCGCCGAGTATGAAGCACTTGTGCATGGGCTCAAGGTGGCAAAAGAAATTGGGATACGTCAGACTCAATGCTTTGGCGACTCGGATTTGGTAGTTCAGCAAGTGTCGGGGCTGTGGGACGCGCTTGATCCAAACATGGCGTTATACAGATTCCATGTGTAGAAGATATCTGGTTACTTTGAGGGATGCGAATTTTGCCATGTACCCCGGGTGGAAAATGAGGCTGCCGACGTATTGTTGAAGCTCGGATCAACCCGACAAGCAATTCCACCGGGTGTAGCATTAGAACACCTCAGAAAACCATCTATCAGGCCGTCCCCAGAAACCGACTCAATCTATGTCCCGGAAGATCCGGAGTCTGGAGCTGCACCCATGGACATTGACATGGGCGGTGGTACGCGAAACCCGGGGACTGCCTCAGTTAACCCGGGGACTGCCTCGGCAAACCCGGGGACTGCTTCGCAAGACCCGAGGACTGCTCAGCCTGATCCGGTTGAAGTTATGCCGGTGGATCAGATGGAAATTGATGAGGATGTGTTCCCTGTATGAGCAATACCAGCTTGGGCACTACCTATATTTCAATTCCTGAAAGATGGAACTTTACCCGCTGAGGAGGTGCTATCCAGGCAAACTCAGAGGAGAGCAAAGGCATATACGATCATCAATTTCGAGCTATACAAAAGGAGTGTGACCAATGTCCTCCAGCGATGTGTTGACCCGGAAGAAGGGCTTGACATCCTCCGAGATATACATCAAGGGGAATGTGGGCATCATGCCTTGTCTAGAGCCTTGGTAGAAAAAGCTTTCCGGCATGGATTCTACTGGCCAAGTGCCTTAGAACAAGCAGAGGACTTGGTAAGAAAATGCAATGGTTGTCAGAGGTATACTACCAAGACACATATGCCAATGTCGGAGCTCAAGACCATACCAATCACCTGGCCATTTGTCGTATGGTGTCTGGACATGGTTGGCCCGTTCAAACCAGCAAGGGGAAATATGACTCACATTTTGGTCATGGTTGATAAATTTACAAAGTGGATTGAAGTAAAGCCAATAAGAAAATGTGATGGGGCTACGGCCGTGACATTTCTCAAAGACATCATCTTGAGATACGGCTATCCTCACAGTATCATAACAAATAATGGCACAAATTTTGCTGAAGGAGCATTTGTGTGATTCTGCCGAGATAAGAAGATCCGGCTGGACGTTGCCTCGGTAGCCCACCCCGCATCGAACGGACAAGTGGAAAGATCCAACGGATTAGTATTGTCCGGGATAAAACCCCGGCTCATTGAGCCGCTGCAAAGATCAGCGGGGTGCTGGATAGAAGAACTACCAACGATATTGTGGAGTTTAAGAACAACTCTGAATCGATCAACAGGCTATACGCCATTCTTTCTGGTATATGGGGCAGAAGCTATATTACCAGCCGACATAGAGCATGACTTGCCTAGGGTCACCCAATACACAGAAGCTGAAGTGCAAGAAGCCCGACAAAATGATGTTGATCTGCTGGAAGAAGCGAGAGAATTGGCATTGTCCAGATCCGCCATATATCAGCCGAATCTCCGACGCTATCATAGTCGGAAAGTAAACCCCCGAGTCTTCCGGGAAGGTGATCTGGTACTCCGGTTGGTACAACATACTGCTGGCATGCATAAGTTATCCCCCCCATGGGAAGGGCCATTCATTGTGAGCAAAGCATTGCACAATGATTCTTATTATCTTATCGATGCAAAACCACAGGAAAAGAACAAGGCGGACAGGTCCGGCGAGGAATCTAAGCATCCATGGAATGTAGCTCTACTTCGTCCTTTCTACACTTAGCAGAGAAGTGTATGTATCCGAGTCTCTCATATGTCGGTATGTATGCCAGCAATGAGCCTATCAATGAAATGTGGGCACCTCGAGCAGTAACTCGGGGACTGCCTTGAAAATGTCTGTTGTTTTCCGTATTTATTATTTATACGTCGGCTGGCGTAAGTTTTTCTATTTAAGCCGGATTAGTAATGTGTGAGAACCAAGGACCCAACTCTTCGACTTGCTGTTGTCCAACAAGATTTGGCTTCATGGCAAGCAAGAGAACAAGTTTGGAATTGCGTAGCACATGAAAAATGACTAAGGAAAGGAACTTAATCGAGCTGACGTTTGTTTTTGGACTAACCTTATGTTTACTTTCGATTTATTATGCTGAATTATTTTGAGCTAATCCTAAAGTTTCCAAGTATTGTTAAGACAATTTTTGAAGCTCGGACTCGTAAGTCATAAAACCGAACCAAGGTAGACACGAGCCGAGCCAAGAAATTGGAAGAACGAGAAGTGAAACTCGGGGACTACGCCCAAGTCAATCCAGCATAAGAACTCAGTAGCAAAATATCACTTGTGTGCTCGATACAATTGCACCCGGCATACCGGGGATCTGATGAAATTTAAAGTGTTTATAATCAAGGAGCAACAGGAGGAGGTAATTCGGCGCCAGTAGGTGCAGCCTCAGCCTCGGCTTCAGAGTCATCTGTGCCTTCCTCGACGTCTGAGGCTTCGTCCTCTTCGTCCTCATCCGAGTCATCCTCAACATTCTCAGCATTTTCGTCATCGGCGGCATCTAGGAAGCTCGGTCCCTTGTTCCATTGATGAATGGGGGCATATTGGATGAAGCTATGAGCGCAAGCCTTGCGCCGAGCTACCCAATCCGGGTCAGTAGACCACCTTGATCCGGTGCGCATGCGCTCAAGGAGTTTGAGGTCAATCTTCTCATACCACGTAAGCATGTAGTGAAGAACGATCTCAGCTCCGGCGCGCCCACCAGATTTTCTCCAGAGATCGAGTTGAGTCTCGCATTCCATAAGCTTGGCAAAAATAATAGCCATATTCTCCGGAGTATCTTCTTCAGGCCAAAAGGCGTTGAAGATCCGGATTACTACGTCCAAGATATCCTTGCTGTAGTTCTTCATGGTCTCGACTCGGGAGGACAGGCTGACTATCAAGTCTTCGAGATCAAGAGGAATGGTGCCAGGACTAGATGGAGTACCCCTCTGCCTGCGGAACTTGGTAACAGCTTTGGATGCAATGGCATCGCTCTCTGGGAATTTGCCTGAAAAAGTAAGACAGGTGGAGTAAGTAAAGGAAGTAGACCCGGAGAGATTCATGACAATTGAAGAGAAAAACAACTTACCAGAAATATGGCTATGAACCCGGGTCAGTTCCTTGGTGCAGTTGTCGCGCCTCTCTCGGAGTTGCACAAGTTCAGCATTCGCCGACTCAAGCTTGACGTTGGCCTCCTTAAGTAATTCTTGGTCCTCGGCAATCTTAAGGTTAAGGCGCTCAGGCTCTTCAGTAAAGTCCTGGCCAGCCTTTTGAAGTTCGGATTGGTGCTGCGCTTTCAGCTTCTTCATTTCTGCCTTGAGCTTGGCAATTTCATCATCTTTGGTTCGGAGGACGGCGAGCTCATCATCTTTCTTTTTGAGCTCGGCCTGATGCTGCCCTGCTTGTTCGAGAAAATGCAGCATTAATTCAGGCACGGGCACACTATCTTCAAGAGATGCTGAAATAGTTTGTTGACCCGGCAAAGCCGAGGTATGAATGTTTGCCGACCCACGGAGAAAACGAGATAGAGAGCATAGCAAAGTTGAGCAAAAATAACTTACCCTTGATCTGATCCAAGTTCTTCCTCATGATGGTATTCCCAGCCTCCACCCCAGCTGCGAAATCCGAATGATGGATTAGTTCGGCAGAAAAAGATGAAGAAAAACAGAAAAATGCCAAGGAAGAAACTTACCCCGTTTATCATGTTCGGCGATAAGCACAGTATGTTTCGCACGCAACATTTTGTGAGTATCCAGGAGATGCTGAAACTCAGCACTCCGGCGATTGGTGGTCACCTGAAAAAAGCACAAAAAGATAGCTTAGTTTTGTGCATATTCGAAGTGTACAAAATCCGGGCCAAGTGGAACTTAACCCGGCTCTAGGTGTGTGCATATTCGAAGTGTACAAAATCCGGGCCAAGTGGAACTTAACCCGGATCTAGGTGTGTGCATATTCGAAGTGTACAAAATCCGGGCCAAGTGGAACTTAACCCGTCTCTAGGTGTGTGCATATTCGAAGTGTACAAAATCCCGGCCAAGTGGAACTTAACCCGGCTCTAGGTGTGTGCATATTCGAAGTGTACAAGATCCGGGCCAAGTGTAACTTAACCCGGCTCTAGGTGTATGCATATTCGAAGTGTACAAGATCCAGGCCAAGTGGAACTTAACCCGGCTCTAGGTGTGTGCATGTTCGAAGTGTACAAGATCCAGGCCAAGTGGAACTTAACCCGGCTCTAGGTGTGTGCATATTCGAAGTCATTAAGGAGCTACGTTAGTTTTCTAAGGAGCATCCGGCCGAGTAACAAGTTACTCCCCCGGAGGCTCGGGGACTAATGGTTATATCACTAATATCTACAACATGTTAAGGAAAAGACGAAGTAACGTACCTCCATCATCCGACCCGCAAGATTAATTGCCTTGGCAGCAGTATTCATCTGCGCAGCATATTCGGCAGGACCGAACTTCTCCGGGAGATCATCGTTGTGAACGAACTCCGCCTTGTTCCAGTTGTTCACAAACTCGATCAAGGTCGGAGGGTATCGCTCGCCGCTGAGCATGTGGGGCGCCACTAGGCCCTTGGCATGCGCTTCATGTCTCTCAACCTGGGCAGCGGCGGGGCTAGTGTGCAAAACAAGTTGCGCATCAGCTGGCTCGGCAGGGGCGTCCTTTGGAGGTGGAGCCTTCTTCGAAAGCATGGACGCAAGTGTGCGCTATCCAGCCTCGAATGACACTGCTCTGGTGGCGTCAGGAGCCTTTTTGCCCTTGGGCTGCTATTGGGAGGTTGAAGTTGTTGCAGCCGATTTGCCCTTGGGAGCTGCCTTGGTGCTAGCTTTGGTACTGCTGGTATCTTCTCACCGAGCCTTGGAGGACTCGGACGAGGCAGAAGGGCTTGGTACTGCTGATGTTGCCTTTGTTGTTGCTGCTGGTGCTGGAGTTGGTGTTGGTGCTGATGCTGATGCTGATTTCTGCTTCGGCGGAGGTGCTGAGGGAACCTCGGTGGTAGCTGGTTGCGGTGGAGCCGAAGTAGTGGTTGCCGCTGCCTCGGCAGAACCGCTTCCCCCCGCTCCGAGGTTGCCCTCCTCTTGACGAGGTGGGCTAGAACCCGGATCAGCTGCTGAACCCTCCGGAATGGGGCTCAACGGGCGTGAATCGTCGCCACGAGGGGGGAGAAGGGATGTGTCGGAGCGGCGAGGCAATGCCGGATCCACTCTGTGGGACCTCCACCGCTGCCCTGTCGAATCAAATAATGTATGATGAGGAACAATAACAAAAGAAGAACAAGTATATAGCAAAGGGAGAAGAGGCTTACTCATCCGAGTTCAGGGGCTCTTTGGGCTTCCGAGCCCTCCGTGCTGTGGCCTTGGTTGCGGGCTTGGTGTCAGCTTTGTCCCTGGACTTCTTCCGCCTTTTAGCTGGCTGAGAAGGTCCGGAGGAGGATGCAGAGGCAGGTCCCCTTTTCTTCTTCGGCGTGACCGGGACAGGCTCACCCATGGCAAGGGGAGGGTCTTCATGGATCTGCCCACCGGGGTTAGCTGATGCCGGAAAATCATAAGAAAGGGGTATAGCGTCAAATGCTTCCATCACCTCAACATCCGAATCATCTTCATCATCGGGCCAATCTCTAATGGAAGAGAGTTTACCGATGGGTCGCTTGGTCGCGTCCGCCATCCGTAAGAAAATCTCCTGATCCGGCTCCTCCTCATCCGAGGTATCTCGGTCAGGTGCACATTTGAGAGAAGGCTCGGCGCCATCCTCAATGGTTTGCTGAAGAAACATCTAAGGGAAAGAAAAGGCACATGGATTAAACCTACAACAGAAACCGACCTATGATTTAATTCGGAAAAGGTTTGGGGCACATGACTTACCGCAGGGGGAAGCCTATCTCGGCAGAAGTGTTCGATCCCCCACGTCCACTCAGCATAGAAGTCCTTCTTAGTGGTGAAGAGGGACTTGACCCGGCGGGAGATCTCGGTGTTGCTCAACTCAAATGAGGAGGTCCGGTTGGGGTCACGGCCCCAGCTCATGTGGTAAACTTTATGTGTACGTTTCTAGAGGGGAGAGATCCAGTTGCGGACGAATGTGATCATCGCGTCCTCATTGCGCAATCCCAGGTCCTTCAGATCCTGGAACCTTTTGTTGACTTGGTTCGCCAGAACGGTGGGCTTCTTGGGACAATGTCCCATAGATCCGGATTAGGAGGACCCGGAACGTACGGGCGCAGCCGGATCAGATCCTCAGTTGTGCTGTTCCGAACGTAGAAAAAGGTCCGGGCCCATCCCTTGCAAGAGTCAAGCCCCGTGACTCGGGGGAAGATGGACTGCTTCCGGGGAGAGATAGACGCAGCGCCGAACTGCGTAAGCTGCTTGTCCTCCGGGTCAAGCTGGATGTTCGGAATCACGTTCCGGCAAAGGCCAAAGAACCGGATCCAGAGCTCCTTCGTGGGCCATAGTCCGGCATAGCCCTCGATGGTGGAAGCGACGGCAGATAGAGACGTGATGGCGTTAGCCGGAAGATGGTGCGGCTGAAGCTCATACGTATTGAGCCAGTCGTGGAAAAAATCACTAACTGGGAGACCGAACCCGCGTTGGAAGTGAGATAGAAACACCACATACTCACCCGGATTGGGTGAGGGGGCAAGCTCGGAGGCAGCGAGGCGTGCGGTGACGCCCTCCGGGATGCGCCTGGTGCGATACAGCCAGTCCAGGTCATCCTGGCAAACCCAGGAGCCTGCCCACGCGCCACGGTCGGCGGTCGCCGCATCTTCCTCCATCTCCTGCTCTGCGATGGCGAGCTCCTCCTCTGTCATCTCCAAATCACTGCCCTCGCAGGCGCTGGAGGCGGTGGGTGACAGAGGCCTGGATAGGCGAGGACCCGTGGCGGAAGAGATGCGGGGAGGTGGCGGCGACACTGGTGCGCGTGGAAGCAGTGCAGCGGCGGCGCTGCTACTCAGATGCGGTGGCGGCGGCGCTGTCGCTAAAGAAGAAGAAGAAGAAGCAGAGGCAGAGGGGCGCGGAAGTGGGGAAAGAACCCAAGGGGCGCACCCCTCCCCTATTTAACCACTCCCTTGAGGGGTAGTGGGATCGCGTTGTGCGGGCGGGCCACACGGTGTGGCCGTGTATACCCTAGACCAGCCAATCAGCAGCGAGCCACATGAAGGGCCACAGGGCGCAGCGGATCCCATGACGTGACGTTATGATGCAGTTAACAAGGAGGCAGGCACGATGTGACGTGTGCTACAGTAGTAATTGACAATTACTGCGGTGGTTACTGGCGCAGGCCCTTAAAATGAGGCAAACGTGATGATTAACCTCCATGTGGGGAAGCATACAAGAGAAGGAAGAGTGATCCGGATGAGTATGAGGTGACCTAGCCAGCGAGTGAAAACTCGAAATGTGCCAAGGGAAAGTAAACCTATGAAAATCCGGACTATGAGTTAACTCGGAAAGAAAACCAGAGGCTCGATAAAATTGAACCTGTTGTGGCCTTAGCGGCTAAGGCAGCTAAGACCGCACCAGCTTCGGGGACTAATGTTGGGGGATACCCCCGGGTAGGGTCACGCCGGGGTATAAAGGCCGAGTTAGCCGAGGTACGGCAAGGTCAAAGCAGATGCTAGCCGAGTCACCTCAAGGCAGGCCGAATCACGGGGTAACCCGGACCAGGGGATGTCCACCTAACTGGGTCTCAGCCGACTTATATCGTAAGTCGGTGAGATGTATCTAACTTGTGTACAGGAACAGGTATGGCCGGGTCGACTAGGTACGATCCGGGTTACAGCAAGCTTACAAGAGAAGGAAGGTGTAACTACCTCGGTGAATTACGCTCCTAGTCACAAGCCTGGATGAGCAGAAATGGTTGAAATAGTACGGTGGGGCCCAAATGCCACTCACAGGTAGACCTTTCGGCCGTCCCAACCATTTCCAAACATCGGGACAAGAACGGGCGGCGTAATCGGCAGGCGAAGGGATCAACTACATACACAAATGAGTATGTATGCAAGCCACCATACAATAGTACATCAGAGCCATTCCATCTAAAAAGAAAGGAAATATAGCAACGCCATACGGCAAGATCCAAATATCCTAGATAGATATAATAGTTTAGGATATCTCCTCATACGTCAAACATCAGAGTATCAAGCGGAAGCGGAAGACAAAATCCGAGTACGGATAAGAAGCAAATCGGCATAAGATGCCCCATAAATAAGCACATCCCGCCCACAGATCTCACGGATCCCCGTTCCCGGAATCTCTACACCGAATGATTGTTGCCCACATCGTCCGTCTCCTCCGCCCAGTATCCATCTTGCGAGTTTACCTGTTCATCTAAATCAAACAATTTATCGTGTGAGACCCTAGGGGTACTCAGCAAGTCTTTATGCCTCTAAAGGGGACACAACCTGGGGTGACGCAATTGCAGCAAAAGATAAATCCTAGCAATTCTATAGATACTCGCTAACCATCCGCCTAACCAGAGATAGACGGATGTCCGTGAATTAATAACAACAGTTATAAAGGTAATATCCACAGATCCATCCTCTTTCTCGCTTACCGACGAGGAAGCGGACGAACAACCCCCCCCCATCCATTGGCAGTTTTATTATCCATTCCATGAGTGTTGCACTATTTACTAGTCAGTTACTTAGTCAAATTAAAAGCGGTACTTTAGTTATGCTTGTCTATGATCGAGAAACTGTGCTCCAAGTCGTCCATAACCGCGGACACGGCTTTCAGAAAGTTTTACCCTGCAGGGGTGCACAAATAGCAACACACACTCGATCAACCTCGGAAAAACCAAATCAAAACCCAACGAGGCAGTCACTACAAAGCGATCACAGGATTCAGAAATATTTCAGGGGGCCACCCCATTAAGCTACCCGCAACGGAGTTAGCCGACTCCGAGACGGACTCAAGGTTTGCGTCAGTGGCTGTAAACGACTGGGAACCCGAAAGTGTGACTGGGCTTGTCGATACCGCGAAAACACTCCGCTTTCTAAAACAGTACAGTCTGCAGTACCTCGCACAATTTTAAATAAAACAGTAAAGCATGGCATAAGTACAGGATAGTAAATAAAACCTCAAACTAGTTTGTGCCCCCAAGAAATAAGAATGAATCAAGCTCTGGCTCAGGGGGGTTCATAAGCCTCCCGGATGTGGATAGCGCGAATATTCTTGGAACAGGAATCAAGTACTCGGAGTCTTACGGGACACAAGTGAGCCTGAAAAACCAAATAGCGAATATGGCTCACCGATGCCACTTTCATTAGTTATCCCATTACTACTCAGGTTAAGTTGTTTAGGTACCTCGTTATCCATCAGGCACTCACATACCCTACACATGCTGTTCTACGACTCGCATGGCTCAAACAACTCCTGTAGTAATGGCTCATGGGATGGAGGAACAAGCTTCGGTGGGGTTTAAAAGTAAAGGCTATGCAATACTTGGGATTCAGATTAATGCAATCGCGAATCAATGATGCAAGAATAAGATAGAGGCAATAGGTACTATATGTATGCAAGCATGTGGTAGTGCTTGCCTGGCAGCTCAGTTGAAGCAAGGGATGGATCTGGGTAGTGCTCCTGGGTCTCTTGATATATCCCCTGCTCAGCGTCTATTCGAAGAAGAACCAAACAAACAAGGGCCAACATAAATAGAGTGCACAAGCATATGAATTAATGCGACAAACAACCAATCATGCCATGATGAATGATGCACAATTTGCATGGCAATAAAGTAGCAGGGCATGGGTGAGGTGTGGAATACAAGAATAAACCATTTTATTGAGTTTTAGCCTCATTTAATCCTCATTTTAGTTGCTGTACACATTATATTTATATTATGCATGCTTCAAATCAAAACAAGGAATGCATAAACAGAAAGGTCTCGTCGAGCTAATCATTTTAGACATATTATTTGTCAAATTTGGAGTTATAAAACAAAAGTTATTAATTAATAAAGGTAAAAGGGCATTTTATTGTAATTTTGATTAACTTGGAAAATAAAGTGTTCAAAATATATTTTGAAGGCTATATTTGAATTCCTCATATTTTTCTGATTTCAAATCATATATCATTTGTATTATTTGGAAATATATTTTAAAAGTTATTTGAAAACAGAATTAAATTTGAATTTGAAATAATTTGAAATAGATTTGAATTAAAACAGAAAAGCAGAAATACTTTTGTTACTCGCACAGATCCAGCCACAGTCAATGACCAGTGGGGCCAGGTGCTGACTGGGCATCACACGCGCAGAAAAGCTTTTATCACTACGAGCCAACCTAGCCTAAGCGAATGACAGGTGGGGCCACAGCAACCTCGGGGCCACACGCGGGCGCGCCAGCGGGGACGCGACACGTGGGAGATCCGAGGTACTGCGGGTTAAGGGTTAAAAAGGCTAGGGGGTGTACTGCAAGGTTGTTCGGGCGGCTGACTGGTGGGCCACGAGGCACCACGGGTTAAGCAGAAAAAGAGGCAGGGGGCTATCTGCAAAACGGCGCCCGCACTGTGGATCTTCTCCGCGTGCAGCGGACAGATCGGTGCGCGACGAAGGACAGGGCGCGGCGGCGGGGCTCGAACACGCGACCTGGGGCGCGCGCGCAGAGGCGGAACCACTGCGGTGGTCTGGGGTTGGTGTCAGGGAGGGCGGACGGGGCCTAGATAGGGCTTCTGCACGTCGCGGGAGCGAGTAGACGCTACGGCCGACGGCGCGCACAGACTGCTCGACGAAACGAACGGCGAGGCTAGGGCGAGACTGTGACGACGAGGATGTCTGGGGGGTTGGGTAGCTCACCGAGAGTTGGTCGACGGTGTTTGTTCGGGCAAAGGGGCTGGCGATCGACGATGACGCAGGCGAACCGGAGCTAGGGTTTGGGCTCGGGCTCGGCGTGATGCAGCGGTGCTGGGGCGCCCCCTTCTCGGCTCCGGGTACAGGGGCGACGCTGGTGGTCGGCTTGGTCTTCCCCAACGCCCAGTCACCGCGCCCTCCTCCTGCTACGGTGGTGGTGGGGTGATGCCGACGGTGGGCGGTGTTGGAGGGTCAGGGGATGGTGGTAGATAGCAGAGAGGGAGAGGGAGGCGCCGTGCGGGAGTGGACGGTGGAAAAGGTGGCTCGGCCACCTTTTCTCCTCCTCCTTCACGTGCTCGGTCGGGCTCGGCCAGGCAGGAGCGGGGTAGGGAGCTGGCAGGTGGGGTCAGGGCGAGGCCAGGCAGGGGAAGGCTCGGGCTGGTGGGGCTAGGAGAGAGAGAGAGCTAGAGGGGAAGAGGGGGTGGCTCGGGTGTAGCTAGGGTTGGAGCTAGGGGCTCGGGTTAGGGTTGGTACTAGGGTTGGGGTAGCTAGGTGGGCCCGGGAGAGAGGTGGGCCAGGTGGGGCCAGCTAGGAGGGCTCGGCACGGTGAGAGGGAAAGAGAGGTAGGTTTAGGGTTTAGCTTAGAGAGAGAGAGACTAGGGTTAGGTTAGAGGTTGGGGTTTGGAGAGAGAGATGAGAGGTGGTATGGTAGCTAGGGTTTGCTTTTGTCAAGATCAAGCCTAGCACATGCCAAGCTACAACAAGATCAAGACAAGAAAAGAGAGGGATGTGGTGATAGGGTTTAAGCAAGATCAAATAGATCAAGCAAAAGAGGGGAGAGGTAGAGGATGATCCACTCTAAAATTCAAATAAAGAACCAAAGGACAAGCAAAAGGTGGTACTTGCATGGCCCATGCATAAATAATTAATGCCATGATTATCCTTGTGAAAACAATATTAATAACAAGGCATTACTACTATGCATTACCCAAAAATGTGGAGTAAGGCCAAGCAACAGAAAGCAAGTGAAAGTTTCAGATGAATTAGATGGAGATGCTCATATTTGATTATAATTGGTACTTGCTAGTGTGTTTATTCCACTAGATGTTTAGTAGTCCCAATAATACCCCAACATGAGCATAAATCCATGATAATCCATATGGAAGCTAGGAAAAAGGGTTCCACTCACAAGTCATGCAAAGGTGGCCATGTGGCTCTCATATATCAATAATGTGAAAACAACATGATGCTAAGATGAGAGCATGTGGAAAAGAATTGGATCCATCCCAACCCACATGAGCTAGAGGTAAACTCAAATAAAGTGCAAAACTCATATTTAGTTGGATGGTGGAATTATAAGGTGATGAAAGAAAGGTGGTGGAGTTAATAAAAGATATGCCCCCAACTCAACTTGGGCATTAAACAATATATCAAGAACCAAATACAATATCAAGAGGCAAATACAATTAACAATGCATAAGAGAGAAGAACCAAAACAAAAAGGGTTTTATATGATGCTCAAAAGCAAGGTGGCATGATGACATGAGCATGATATAATGATGATGCAACAATTATATGTAGGAGGTAGCATATATATATACTAGGCTAGTAGCATTGCAATTTTTAGACAATTGGGATGCTACAACTCTCCCCCACTAAACAAGAATCTCGCCCCGAGATTCCTAGGGAAAAGAAAACAACACAAGGAGAGGCGGGTGTTCGAACGAAGGTGACCCTCATGTTCCCAAGTTGATGAAGAACTGAATGATGCAACCACTACACCTTGCAAAACTTGCTAGACTTGTTGCGAGTCTTACGTTTTGCTTGAGAAACCACGGGTTAGAAGAGTTGAAGGATTGTCGTGAGACAAGAAGGATAGGATGAATATAGCTCCGGTTTTTCACAAGAAACATGATAAAAGAATAGAACCACTTGTGAAAGAAAAGACAAGATGATGTATCATGGATAAAGAAAGACACATCATTAAGATTAAAGATTTACCGCTACTAGAGTTGATGAATGTTTGTCTCGCCGGAAGGAAAAGAGCTAGATTGGAGAGGTTTTGAACCACTATGACAATAGCATCGTATCTCCTCTCGGATTTGAGAAATGAAGTACGGAAACAATATTGCCTTCAAACAATATAGTCCCTTGATAAGAACAGAAAGATTTAGTTAGACATCGTCAGATTAGATTTCTTTTTGCGCCGGTAAGAACCAAAGGATCACGCAATTGAGGTGCGCGGATATAACTTCCGGAGACGGATGTGAATCCAGATCATGGTGGAATCCCGAGAAGCAAAGAATATGGAGGATCTGGAGTTTATTGTAGAGATACTTATTGCTTTCTTTAGCCTTGAGGCTAACGCAATAGATTTGCGGCTGATGGCCTCAACCATAATTGGCTTTACCACAGAAAAAGGATTGATGAAGCAAAGAGAGATAGTTTCCTTTCATCTTGTTTGGGGATGTCAAGCACCGGTAGAAAGACGAGGACAGAAAAAAAAAGTTTGCGTTTGTTTCCACCAGATAATTGAGGATTTGCTCCGTGTAAAAAGGGTGAGATCACCAACAAGAGATTATTGATTACTTTCTTCGAGAGAGCACTCCGGAAAAACAAGGACGGAAGTAAAAGTATCGAGGGATAAAGGCCACTTCTAACTTCCGTGGAATGAGTGAAATCACATTAATTCACCAATTCAATGTACAAGAGCGAATGATAAGAGTAGTGGTATGGTAGCTACTCCATCCCGCACTCAAAGCATTACTCCGCACATGAATAAGAAAACCATGCAACCCAACTACCGAAACAAACTGAAGGTATTGACAAGGATAACTCATGGAACTTCGTTAGAAAACAAGGATAGATGCATACGATTCGCCGGATTCATAGATAGATAAAGATGATGATGTTGTCGTCATATCATAAGTGAGCAGCCACCGGAAAGATATGAAGGAAGATCACGGAGACAACTACAAGATTCCACAGATAAGGAAAAAGATAGCACCACTTGAACATAAGGATTACAAAAGATCTGAAAAATCTTCATGGCCTCCGGTGGATTGAGCATAGACGATAGAGCGAGAGGGTTTTAAAAGATCACTTGACGAGACTGAGGTGAAAGAACTCCATGTTCTTCTTGAAAAGATTGAGAAATATTTAGCAGTCTTGAGGAAAACTTCGGCGGAACGACGATGATAACTTGTCAACAAGGAACAACTCCGGATTGGTTGAAGATGGAGGATGGAATTAACAATGGATTGCCAATTCCAGAATTGAAGCAATGTATTTAGCAGAAGGACGTGGTCGAGATAGGTGACTTCAAGAAGCCAGAATTCACGCTTTGAGGACTTTGTACACAGGCAGTGCTAACAAAGCTTGAGAGAGAGAGACACAGATGATCTTCCATGTCCTTCCATTGATATCGAATAGGCAAGCATATTATCAACATATACCACCATGGATTAACAGGATATTCCCAGAATATCAAGTTCAAAAGGCGAGAGAAACGAAAAATGCTCGAACACTTCCTGAGCTCAACGCTCTTAGAAAGATCAATATTGGAGCACGGGTTCATGTAGAAGAAGATGCACTGGAAGAATAGATTATCTGGTCCTTCGGAAGAAAAGAGATGTCACCTGGTTCACATTGTCGATCGGATCACCGGTTACAAAGATAAAGAGACCTTGGATAAGAAACGATGATAGCCCATACCTTAAGCAAAGCTATCGGAAGCGAAAAGATGCAATTCCCTCGTATCCAGGAGAATTGTGCAGATATGGGGTTGAAAAAGATGTGCAGCATGATAAACAGATGATAGACCACCGTAATGCCTTGAGAAACTCCGGATTGCCAAACATGCTTGAATATGCATAGATATGATCACGGTGTACTCAAAATCATAGGAGATAACCGTCACCATTTGGAGGATAGTGTTGATAGCATTTTCCATATTCCAATCGTCACTTATCATGAGTGGAATATAGCTATGCCGAGAGCCAAATTACAATCACCAGCATCGGATCGACACACGTTATGTAATTAGCCTAAGAGAATTGGAGATGAAAAGAAACTCCAGGATTAAGCGCCGGTGACAAAAGAATGAGTTAGCATGGACATGCTGATAAAAGGGAGATAGATAATGTTTCACACACGACTCGAAAAGAGTGTGGAAACACAGATGTATCAAAGAAAATTTTTCCGCATTTTCGGCATTAAAATACCAATAGATGCGCAAAATCACTTATCAGATAGAGATTAGCAACTGATGGTTACACAGAATGTGGAGTTGCTAGAAGGAAGGACACCCTTAAGAAGATGGCACCGGTTAACAAGGAGTCAGATAGATCGCGCCGGTTTTCAAAAGCCTGTCAGTATGGAATGTACCAACAGTTGATAACCAAAGGAAGATTGTGATAACAAATTGGATGCAACAGATAGCCAAGGAATTACACACACACACACACTTTCTATGGTACTACGGAAAACCCAGAACACGTGAATCCTAGTTTGAATTTTTAGAAGAGGATTGAAAACGTTACACTTCCTTACCAGAAAAGGGTGGTGGGTGGGTAAGAAGAAAAGTGGAAGCAGTCCTACTCTCGCGTTTTGTTTTTCCCTAGTATACATAACTACCAAAATATTTGCTAGACAGACAACGACCATTTGGCTGAGACCCTGAAGGGCGGGATGGCTCTGATACCAATTGTAACTACCTCGGTGAATTACGCTCCTAGTCACAAGCCTGGATGAGCAGAAATGGATGAAATAGTACGGTGGGGCCCAAATGCCACTCACAGGTAGGCCTTTCGACCGTCCCAACCATTTCCAAACATCGGGACAAGAACGGGCGGCGTAATCGGCAGGCGAAGGGATCAACTACATACACAAATGAGTATGTATGCAAGCCACCATACAATATTACATCAGAGCCATTCCATCTAAAAAGAAAGGAAATATAGCAACGCCATACGGCAAGATCCAAATATCCTAGATAGATATAATAGTTTAGGATATCTCCTCATACGTCAAACATCAGAGTATCAAGCGGAAGCGGAAGACAATATCCGAGTACGGATAAGAAGCAAATCGGCATAAGATGCCCCATAAATAAGCACATCCCGCCCACAGATCTCATGGATCCCCGTTCCCGGAATCTCTACACCGAATGATCGTTGCCCACATCGTCCGTCTCCTCCGCCCAGTATCCATCTTGCGAGTTTACCTGTTCATCTGAATCAAACAATTTATCGTGTGAGACCCTAGGGGTACTCAGCAAGTCTTTATGCCTCTAAAGGGGACACAACCTGGGGTGACGCAATTGCAGCAAAAGATAAACCCTAGCAATTCTATAGATACTCGCTAACCATCCGCCTAACCAGAGATAGACGGATGTCCGTGAATTAATAACAACAGTTATAAAGGTAATATCCACAGATCCATCCTCTTTCTCGCTTACCGACGAGGAAGCGGACGAACACCCCCCCCCCATCCGTTGGCAGTTTTATTATCCATTCCATGAGTGTTGCACTATTTACTAGTCAGTTACTTAGTCAAATTAAAAGCGGTACTTTAGTTATGCTTGTCTATGATCGAGAAACTGTGCTCCAAGTCGTCCATAACCGCGGACACGGCTTTCAGAAAGTTTTACCCTGCAGGGGTGCACAAATAGCAACACACACTCGATCAACCTCGGAAAAACCAAATCAAAACCCAACGAGGCAGTCACGACAAAGCGATCACAGGATTCAGAAATATTTCATGGGGCCACCCCATTAAGCTACCCGCAACGGAGTTAGCCGACTCCGAGACGGACTCAAGGTTTGCGTCAGTGGCTGTAAACGACTGGGAACCCGAAAGTGTGACTGGGCTTGTCGATACCGTGAAAACACTCCGCTTTCCAAAATAGTACATGTGCAGTACCTCGCACAATTTTAAATAAAACAGTAAAGCATGGCATAAGTACAGGATAGTAAATAAAACCTCAAACTAGTTTGTGGCCCCAAGAAATAAGAATGAATCAAGCTCTGGCTCAGGGGGGTTCATAAGCCTCCCGGATGTGGATAGCGCGAATATTCTTGGAACAGGAATCAAGTACTCGGAGTCTTACGGGACACAAGTGAGCCTGAAAAACCAAATAGCGAATATGGCTCACTGATGCCACTTTCATTAGTTATCCCATTACTACTCAGGTTAAGTTGTTTAGGTACCTCGTTATCCATCAGACACTCACATACCCTACACATGTTGTTCTACGACTCGCATGGCTCAAACAACTCCTGTAGTAATGGCTCATGGGATGGAGGAACAAGCTTCGGTGGGGTTTAAAAGTAAAGGCTATGCAATACTTGGGATTCAGATTAATGCAATCGCGACTCAATGATGCAAGAATAAGATAGAGGGAATAGGTACTATATGTATGCAAGCATGTGGTAGTGCTTGCCTGGCAGCTCAGTTGAAGCAAGGGATGGATCTGGGTAGTGCTCCTGGGTCTCTTGATATATCCCCTGCTCAACGTCTATTCGAAGAAGAACCAAACAAACAAGGGCCAACATAAATAGAGTGCACAAGCATATGAATTAATGCGACAAACAACCAATCATGCCATGATGAATGATGCACAATTTGCATGGCAATAAAGTAGCAGGGCATGGGTGAGGTGTGGAATACAAGAATAAACCATTTTATTGAGTTTTAGCCTCATTTAATCCTCATTTTAGTTGCTGTACACATTATATTTATATGATGCATGCTTCAAATCAAAACAAGGAATGCATAAACAGAAAGGTCTCGTCGAGCTAATCATTTTAGACATATTATTTGTCAAATTTGGAGTTATAAAACAAAAGTTATTAATTAATAAAGGTAAAAGGGCATTTTATTGTAATTTTGATTAACTTGGAAAATAAAGTATTCAAAATATATTTTGAAGGATATATTTGAATTCCTCATATTTTTCTGATTTCAAATCATATATCATTTGTATTATTTGGAAATATATTTTAAAAGTTATTTGAAAACAGAATTAAATTTGAATTTGAAATAATTTGAAATAGATTTGAATTAAAACAGAAAAGCAGAAATACTTTTGTTACTCGCACAGATCCAGCCACAGTCAATGACCAGTGGGGCCAGGTGCTGACTGGGCATCACACGCGCAGAAAAGCTTTTATCACTGCGAGCCAACCTAGCCTAAGCGAATGACAGGTGGGGCCACACGCGGGCACGCCAGCGGGGACGCGACACGTGGGAGATCCGAGGTACTGCGGGTTAAGGGTTAAAAAGGCTAGGGGGTGTACTGCAAGGTTGTTCGGGCGGCTGACTGGTGGGCCACGAGGCACCGCGGGTTAAGCAGAAAAAGAGGCAGGGGGCTATCTGCAAAACGGGCGCCCGCACTGTGGATCTTCTCCGTGTGCAGCGGACAGATCGGTGCACGACGAAGGACAGGGCGCCGCGGCGGGGCTCGAACACGCGACCTGGGGCACGCGCGCAGAGGCGGAACCACTGCGGTGGTCTGGGGTTGGTGTCAGGGAGGGCGGACGGGGCCTAGATAGGGCTTCTGCGGGTCGCGGGAGCGAGTAGACGCTGCGGCCGACGACGCGCACAGACTGCTCGACGAAACGAACGGCGAGGCTAGGGCGATACTGCGACGACGAGGATGTCTGGGGGGTTGGGTAGCTCACCGAGAGTTGGTCGACGGTGTTTGTTCGGGCAGAGGGGCTGGCGATCGACGATGACGCAAGCGGACCGGAGCTAGGGTTTGGGCTCGGGCTCGGCGTGATGCAGCGGTGCTGGGGCGCCCCCTTCTCGGCTCCGGGTACAGGGGCGACGCTGGTGGTCGGCTTGGTCTTCCCCAACGCCCAGTCACCGCGCCCTCCTCCTGCTACGGTGGTGGTGGGGTGATGCCGACGGTGGCCGGCGTTGGAGGGGGTAGACGGTGGTGGAGAGGAAGGGAGGAAGGCCATAGCGCCTCGGCCAGATCTGGGGGGCAGGGAGAGTCAGGGGATGGTGGTAAATAGCAGAGAGGGAGAGGGAGGCGCCGTGCGGGAGTGGACGGTGGAAAAGGTGGCTCGGCCACCTTTTCTCCTCCTCCTTCACGTGCTCGGTCGGGCTCGGCCAGGCAGGAGCGGGGTAGGGAGCTGGCAGGTGGGGTCAGGGCGAGGCCAGGCAGGGGAAGGCTCGGGCTGGTGGGGCTAGGGTGGCAGAGAGAGAGCTAGAGGGGAAGAGGGGGTGGCTCGGGTGTAGCTAGGGTTGGAGCTAGGGGCTCGGGTTAGGGTTGGTACTAGGGTTGGGGTAGCTAGGTGGGCCCGGGAGAGAGGTGGGCCAGGTGGGGCCAGCTAGGAGGGCTCGGCACGGTGAGAGGGAAAGATAGGTAGGTTTAGGGTTTAGCTTAGAGAGAGAGAGGCTAGGGTTAGGTTAGAGGTTGGGGTTTGGAGAGAGAGATGAGAGGTGGTATGGTAGCTAGGGTTTGCTTTTGTCAAGATCAAGCCTAGCACATGCCAAGCTACAACAAGATCAAGACAAGAAAAGAGAGGGATGTGGTGATAGGGTTTAAGCAAGATCAAATAGATCAAGCAAAAGAGGGGAGAGTTAGAGGATGATCCACTCTAAAATTCAAATAAAGAACCAAAGGACAAGCAAAAGGTGGTACTTGCATGGCCCATGCATAAATAATTAATGCCATGATTATCCTTGTGAAAACAATATTAATAACAAGGCATTACTACTATGCATTACCCAAAAATGTGGAGTAAGGCCAAGCAACAGAAAGCAAGTGAAAGTTTCAGATGAATTAGATGGAGATGCTCACATTTGATTATAATTGGTACTTGCTAGTGTGTTTATTCCACTAGATGTTTAGTAGTCCCAATAATACCCCAACATGAGCATAAATCCATGATAATCCATATGGAAGCTAGGAAAAAGGGTTCCACTCACAAGGCATGCAAAGGTTGCCATGTGGCTCTCATATATCAATAATGTGAAAACAACATGATGCTAAGATGAGAGCATGTGGAAAAGAATTGGATCCATCCCAACCCACATGAGCTAGAGGTAAACTCAAATAAAGTGCAAAACTCATATTTAGTTGGATGGTGGAATTATAAGGTGATGAAAGAAAGGTGGTGGAGTTAATAAAAGATATGCCCCCAACTCAACTTGGGCATTAAACAATATATCAAGAACCAAATACAATATCAAGAGGCAAATACAATTAACAATGCATAAGAGAGAAGAACCAAAACAAAAAGGGTTTTATATGATGCTCAAAAGCAAGGTGGCATGATGACATGAGCATGATATAATGATGATGCAACAATTATATGTAGGAGGTAGCATATATATATATACTAGGCTAGTAGCATTGCAATTGTTAGACAATTGGGATGCTACAGAAGGTATCTCGCTGGTCAAAGGGTGACCACTTTACGCAGAGCATGAGCGGATCGACTAGGCCAGGACCACCGAGGCGTGGCCGACAAAGGTGACGAAGCCCGTGTCGGATGACGCGGGCACCGCAGAGGCTCACGTAGCCTCTTCATGGATGATGTTGGGTTAAAGTAACCCGATCGGCTTGGAATATGCCTCCACGTATGCCCTAATTGGAGACCTAGCCACCCCTATATAAGGAGGGCTAGGGCCTCTGTAGAAAGGGTTGATCTCGAGTTGGTTGAGTTTTACTTGGTTCCTGAGGGCTAGCTAGTGGTGAGAGTAAGAGAGTTCCTTCTTCCTCCTCTCTCCAATACAGTTCAAGGAGCACTTGTAATTTGTGGAAGTGAATCAAATACAAAGCTACTGTGTGTGGAATCACCACACTATCCCTCCCTGGATTCCCCTAGTGCATTTAGTCCCCACCTTTAGCCTATCCATGGCATCTGCCGTGACACCACCACGACATTAGGCATGGATTAGACCGGCGGCCCAGGCGTTTCTCTAACACACATACATAACTCCATGGACTTACAAGCTCCCCTTTCATTTCACACCTACGACATCCATAGACAAAAGAGCATGATATCAACTAGGTACAATGTACAAGTGCAATGTTGAAAGCGTTCCCCATGACAGCATGGTTCTGCTAATCCCCAATATATAAGTGCAAGCATATACAACATAGATGACACAATGGTTCAAGTTTATTAGGGGCAAGAAAAGTAAAGTGTGCCATCAAGTTCGTGAGAGATGTAATCACTAATTTTCTCATAACAAGTTTAATTCGGAAGGTAGATAAAAACATGAATATACTTGGAATAGCAAATGCTAACAGGTAGGTATGGTGGACTCTTTGGAATAACTTGGTTTTATTTGGAGTTGGATGCATGAGTGGAACTCATACTTGGTATGGAGGCTAGCAAAAGACTGGGAGCGACCAACTAAGAGAGAAATAATGGTCATAATCATGCAAAGCGACAAAACATCATTAATTAAAGCATAAAGTGATATTACAAGTTGAAAACTAAAGGATCATAAAGGATATTGTGACTTGGGATAGTCATAACATGGTGTGAGCATGCGCCAAGTTAACCCAAATAAAGCATCAAAGGAGAATACCACAATACTATGCTTTAATATGCTAAAACAACGCATGATTCTTTCAAGGAACATTAAGCAATCTCAATTGTTTGTAACAAGTCATGCTACAGAAATAATCACTAAGCATAAAGCCAAACAATATCAAGCATGGCATGATAAAGCCTAGGCCACAGTCAAAAACAATCACCTTTTATACCACTTAAGCATGAACTTTCCTACTCTCTTCCAACACCAATCGACTTATTTGAAACAACTCACAAAGATAATAATAAATAAAGATCAGTGAGCTTATCTCACAAATTCACAAATAAGAACTAAAAAGTTCTAAGCTGAAAGCACAAGAAAACTAAGGCTAAACACAGTGCTAGCAAAAGAGAACACTCACAAAACAATAAGAATGAAAACTAGAGTGTTCTATGCAATGAATAACGCGGTGTGTCTCTCTCCAAAAGAAGTGTATTGGGATCCAACCAACTTATTTAAGCAAACCAAACAAAAGAAAACTAAAAACGAAAACAAAGACGCTCCAAGAACAACACAATTGTGCATGAAACAATAAAAATGAAGTGTTTGGAAGAAACCTGAAATTTTTGTTGATGAAGAAGGGGATGCCTTGGGCATCCCCAAGCTTTGACGCTTGTACCTCTTGAATATTTCTTGGGGTGACATGGGGGCATCCCCAAGCTTGAGCTTTTGTCCATTCTTCATCTTATCACATTACTCTTCCCTACACTTTAAATTTTCCTTCAAACAAAACTTCACACAATCTTCATTAGCAACATTAGTGTACTCAAGATAATAAGTCTTTTGGTTCAGTTTCAACACAAGTAAAACTTCGATTAAAAAAAAGCTACTGTAGCACTTCCTTAAAAAGTTCAAATGATCTAAGAGAACTCAAAGAGAAAGAGATTAAGAGGCAAATGCAAATAATGGCAGAAATATGTCAAAATAGAACAACAAGTGAAAACCGATTTTTTCGAAGACCTTCTGTTGCTCAAATCTAAAAGTGTTGAACTTACAAAAGTTGGATAACAACCTGGGGCAGAAGCACAAACAATCACAGCTCAAAACCGACATACAGAGATTTTTCAAGAGTTTTTACAGTAAAGCACAAAAATCTATTTCGACACAGCAACTTTCCCAAGCATTACTTCTCTCTCATTAGAGGTTACTCTTGGCACAAAAACCACACAAAAATGATAAGGAGAGGTTATTACAGAGGTAATAACTTCCAAGACTCAACTAAATTTTTGGGTTATATCCCAATAAGTACTTTTCTTTAACGCCTTTAAGTTAGGCATGATAGTTTGAGAAGATGCTCACATAAGAAATATGAATTGAAGTAAAAGAGAGCATCAAGAAGCAAATTCAAAGCACATTTAAGTCTAACCCACTTCCTATGAATAGGAATCTTGTAAAGAAACAAGTCATGAAAGCACAAAGCAATAAGCATAGTAAAGAAAAAACAAGTGCAACTTGAAGATTTTCAACATAAAGAGGGGAAACTTAATAATGTTAAGATACATAAGACCATGTTTCCCTCTCTCATAATAACTTTTAGTAGAAAACATGAATAAAATTAACAATATAAATATCACATAAAACATTCTTATCATGAGCCACATGCATATAATAATTATTACTCTCCACATAAGCATAGTCATTCTTATTAATTGTAGTGGGAGCAATTTCAACAAAATAGCTATCATTATTACTCTCATCACCATAATCATCAAATATAGGAGGCATATTGTAGTCATAATTAATTTCCTCCTCAATAGTAGGTGGACTGAAAATATCATATTCATCATTGTAATCATCATGTATTGGAGGTTTGGTATCATCATAAGCAATAGAATAGCTATCTTCCAAAGCTGGGGAACTAAAAAGATCATTTTCATAAGAACTAGCTTCCCCAAGCTTAGACTTTTCCATAACATTAGCAATAATGGTGTCCAAAGAATTCATACTAACAACATTGCTATTAGCATGCAAATAAAGTTCCATAGGTTTTTTAATTTTCTCTTCAAACACTTCATGTCCTAACTCAAGATAAATATTATAAAGCTCTCTATTTTTTTTGTTGTTTTCCATTAAGCCTAACTAGTGAAAACAAGAAACAAAAATACAACAGTATATCCCCAACAGTACCCACACCGAAGCACTCACACCGGAGGATGTGAGTAACTTTTACCTTACCTCCCCGGCAACGGCGCCAGAAAATAGCTTGATGTCTACGCACTTCTATTCTTGTAGACAGTTGTTGGGCCTCCAAGTGTAGAGGTTTGTAGAATAGCAGCAAGTTTTCCCTTAAGTGGATCACCCAAGGTTTATCGAACTCAAGGAGGAAGTGGTCAAAGGTATCCCCTCTCAAGCAACCCTGCAATCAAGATACAAGAAGTCTCCTATGTCCCCAACACACCCAATACACTTGTCAGGTGTATAGGTGCACTAGTTCGGTGAAGAGATAGTGAAATACAAGTGGTATGGATATAAGACAACAGTGCCAGAAAAGAGCTTGATGGCGTGGAGAGACTAAAGGCAAACTGAAATAAAGATGGAAGCAAGCAAACATGTAACAAATCTAGTTGCAAACGGTGTTTCAATGTTTAGAAACAAGGCCTAGGGATCATACTTTCACTAGTGAACACTCACATATAAATATCTTCTATTTATGATACTACTCTTAACTACTCTCCGGTTGGACACTCTAATCCATGGTAGGGATATAACAACACACCTCAAAGTTCGCTTTCCCCATCTAGATAACCCCACACTGTCACCTTGATCTCTATATGGTTCCAACAAACACCACAATTTCATAGAAACATCCAACTCCAAATATAACTCATAATAAGTAATTGTAATCCCTAGCCTAAGTGCCACCATGGTGTGCACGCTGTCACTTTCACACACATGGGGAGAGTAGAGATCTATTAAAGCACTTGAGTAGCAAGGTAGATCTACTTGATTACAAAGCTCATGATCACAATATGATC
Organism: Avena sativa; assembly: GCA_916181665.1. NCBI lineage: Eukaryota > Viridiplantae > Streptophyta > Magnoliopsida > Poales > Poaceae > Avena > Avena sativa. The sequence goes on along the minus strand of OV702292.1, from coordinate 530,295,805 downwards.
ATGCATAGAGAGAGATGAACACATAGCTACCGGTAGAACCCTTAGCCTCGAGAGAGAACTATTCCCTCCTCATCATGGGAGTCAGCAACGACGATGGAGATGGCAGTGGAGATCGATGGAGATGGCTCTGGGGGCACTTCCTCGTCCCGGCAGGGTGCCGGAACAGAGACTTTCTATCCCCCAAATCTCCCCTTCGGTGGTGGCGGCGCTGCGGAACTTTTCGTGGCTGGAGGCTTGACGATTTAGGGTTTTCGTCCCAGGGGCTTCTTATAGGCGAAGGGGCAAGGTCGGTGGCCATCCAGGGGGCTCACACCATGCCCTAGCATGGCCTAGGGCTACCCGTGCCAAGGGGTGATGTGGCCACCCTGTGGCCCCCCTTCGTCTCTCCTTCGGACTCCATGTGTCTTCCGGTAAAATATTGACTTTGGCTTTTGTCCCGTCCAATTCCGAGAATATTCATTTTATGACTTTCCTGGAACCAAAAATAGCAGAAAACAGGCAGCTGGCACTGTGGAATCTTGTTAATAGGTTAGCCCAAGAAAGTGTATAAAAATACTCCAAAGTGTGGACAAAACACAAGAAAGTAGATATGAAACAAGCATGGAACATCAAAAATTATAGATATGTTAGCAACGTATCAAGTATTTAAGTTACGAGTTTAGCACACACATGAGAGAGTGTGGAATAGTTTCACAACTCACGCGTGCCGGAACACCACAACATAATGGTGTATCGGAGCATCATAATCGTACCTTATTGGATATGGTTCAATCTATGATGTCTCTAACTGACTTGCCACTTTCATTTTGGGGTTATGCACTGGAAATCGTTGCATTCACTTTAAATCAGGCACCATCTAAATCCGTTGAAAAGACACTGTATGAACTATGGTTTGGAAACAAACCTAAGATGACATTCTTAAAGTTTGGGGATCGATGTTTATGTGAAGAAACTTCAGCCTGATAAACTCAAACCCAAAGCGGAAAAATGCGTCTTCATAGGATACCCTAAAGAAATAATTGGGTATTCCTTCTATCACAGATCTGAGGGCAAGGTTTTCATTGCCAAGAATGGATCCTTTCTAGAGAAATGTATCTTGCAAAAGGTGTGAGTAGTCATAAGGTAGAACTCGAAGAGGTTATTGAACCTTCTCTTCATGAAACAGTGAGTGGCGAAGCGCTAGAAATTGTTCCGAAGTTGACTTCACCGAATGAAGAAGGAACTAATGATAAAGATCATGAAAGTCCGAAAGAGGACACTACCGAACCTCTTAGGTCAAGCAGGACGCGTGCAGCTCCTGAACTATATGCAAATCCTATCGTGAATTTCATGGTAGATGGAATTGATGACCCTACGAGGTATGAAGAAACGATGATGAGCCCGGATTCCAACAAATGGCTAGAAGCCATGAAATATGAGATGGGATACATGTACGAAAACCAGATTTGGACGTTGGTGGACTTACCTCACGACCAAAAGTCCATTGAGAACAAATCGATTTTCAAGAAGAAAACTGATGATGATGGTAATGTGACCATCTATAAAGCTCAACTTGTCGCAAAGGAGTTTCTAGAAATTCGAGGAGTTGACTATGATGAGACATTCTCTCCTATAGCGATGCTAAAGTCGGTTTGGATTATGTTAGAAATTGCTGCATATTTCGATTATGAAATATGGCAGATGGATGTCAAAACTGCGTTCCTCAATGGTAATATTGAAGAAGAGTTGTATATGATACAACCAAAGGGTTTTTTCGATCCTAAGGATGCTGACAAGGTATGCAAGCTTCAACGATCCATCTATGGACTGAAGCAAGCATCCCGGAGTGGGAATCTCCACTTTGATGAGGTGATCAAAGAGTTTGGATTTGTCAAAACTTATGGAGAGGCTTGTATTTACAAGAAAGTGAGTGGGACCAATGTGGCATTTCTAATATTATATGTGGATGACATATTATTGATTGGAAATGATATAAATCTTTTAAACGGTGTTAAAAGTTATCTAAACAGCAAATTTTCGATGCAGGACCTTGGTGAAGCATCATACATATTAGGCATTAAGATCTATAGAGATAGATCAAGACGCCTAATTGGGCTATCACAAAGTACATACCTTGATAAGATTTTAAAGAAGTTTAAAATGGACGGAAGTAAGAAGGGGTTCTTACCTATGTTGCAAGGCAAGACATTGAGTAAGACTCAAAGTACGGCTAGGGTGGAAGAAAGAGAGATAATGGATAAGACCCCCTATGCTTTAGCCATAGCACTATAATGTATGCCATGCTATGTACAAGACTGGACGTGGCACATGCTATTAGTTTAACTTGTAGGTACCAATCAGATCCAGGTTCGGAACACTGGATAGCAGTCAAGAATATCCTTAAGTACTTAAGAAGAACTAAGGAAATGTTTCTTATATATGAAGGTGAAGGAGAGCTGGTCGCTAAGTGTTATGTTGACGCTAGCTTTGACAGCGGTCCGGATGACTCTAAGTCTCAATCCAGATATGTATTTCTCATGAACAGAGTAGTAGTTAGTTGGAGGAGCTCCAAACAACCTGTGGTGGTAGGATCAACAACGAAGGCGGAATATGTTGCTGCTTCAGAAGCGGCGCAAGAAGCGGTTTGGATGAAAGAGTTCATAACTGAACTAGGTGTGGTTCCTAGTGTGTTGGACCCAATGGTGCTCTATTGTGACAATAATGGAGCCATAGACAATGCCAAGGAATCAAGGTCTCACAAGAATTCCAACCATATTAAGCGCCGGTTTCACTCCATCCGCGAGCATGTCAAGGATGGAGATATAAAGATTTGTAAAGTACACACAGACCTCAATGTAGCAGATTCGTTGACTAAAGTTCTGCCTAAGATGAAATGAGAAATGGCTAGAAAAAAAACGATTGCTCGTAAGCGAGGGAGACGCCGAGCCCGTGGGCGCCCCATGGCTGACGCGTCGTTGCCCCACACTACTTTGGCGCATGGTGCCCACTCTGCACCTGTAGAACCCTCAAGTATCGGGGTAGCCGGTGTTGGTACCTTGCCATGCGCTACCGCTGTGGAGGCATGCTCCTCATCCCAATCCTCGTCCTAGGGCCTAGCAGGCTCTGCTCCGTCCAATGGTGGCTGTCACTCGGAAGTTGTCCCCTCGGGGGGAGGTGCTGCCACCCAGATCCCCTGCCTCTCAGCACCGTTCTGGCCTATCCCAGGTAACCTGTTTTGAGCCTACGTGCTCTCGCACTTCTCGACCTTCGTTTCTCGCCCAATCCATGGTTGTGCCGCGGAGGATGGTGAGGTTTGGGTCACTCCTACCGTTGTCTCGCTGTGGTTCTCCCTGGCCTTTTTGCTTTGCGATGTTCCTGAGTGCGTCTCTGTTCGTCTCGCCACCGAGTGTGTTTTCCGGGTCTCCGTCGCTTGCGAGGAGGTCGCGTCCTACCTCACCTCTGTCGGGGACAAGCACTGTGCACGGTTTAGGCTGCACTTCCAACGCTGCCTTGCCATGGCAATCGTCACGGCCAGCGCCCTCACCTCCTCGCCCCCCGTGGCCAGGGGTGCATGGCGGGGACGCGGTCGTCGGTCTTGCCCATCCTGGTCGTGTGTACCACCTAGACAATCTGGTTAGGGTGGGCCCGGGATCCTACTTTTTCCTTGCATCCCGTTGGGGGAACATTTAACGCCAGCGGCTATTGTCGCGTCAAGGGTCTCTTCCTCCTTCAAGGCACCGCGTCACCGCCTGCTCCCCTACTGCCCTATGACGTCGTGTCCTCGCCATCTCTCGAGCCTTGCACCGGTCTTGATGGTGCTCCTCTTTCCCCGGCTGTGCGGCCGGTGGAGATCAATGCCCCAGCAACTCCCCGCCCCGTTCTTATCTAGATGTTAACTACTGCCATGCCGCTCCATCTAAGCCCGTATCCCTCCCCCTTCAAAACCCTGAGTTTGGACAGTTGTTTTTGCTGCCTCTCTCCTGAGCACCAAGTCCACGCCTGCCATGACCCAGTCTGCCGCCGTGACCCAGTCCGTTGTCGTGGTCGTTTAGGGCACAAAGTGCGCGAGTGTGACATGCCATTCTCGCAGCCCACCTTTGCCCCACCTCCACCTCGCCTCCCTCCACCGCTGCCGCCCGCCCCCGCCCAGCCACCCCGTACCCCACCGCCCTAACCACTCCACTACCCCCAAGCTCTACCTCCAGTGCTGCTCGCTTTGCCTCCCCTCCCTTTCCTTGCCAGGGCAACCTCTTCGAGTTGGGGGAGGCGTCGGCTATGGCTGGCAACGATCCTCCTGAGTGTGTCGTGCTCATGGTAGAACCTACGCCGCACCATGCCGATGCGCTCGATGTTGTTTCTCTCCCCACTGTTGATGAGGAGGAAGATGAGGGCAGGGATGCATCCCTTGTTGCTGACGAGGAGGAGGTTGAGTCGGGAGAGAAATCCCTCCCAGTCCACTTTGAGGTGTCATGCTGCCCGGGGACAACGAGGCAGCACGCCGCATAGCGGTTGTCTTCATTGACTCTCCTGCTACTTCTCCTCACCGGCCTATTCCATCGCGGAGGCCATCACCATTTCCATTCCTGGGCTACACGTTGCCATGGTAGGCTCCTCCATCGGGGACATGTACGCCAAGTTCCTCTCCTTTGGAGATCGTGAGCTGGCCATCCGCAACCAGCCTTTCTTCCTCGATGGTGCCACCTTCCGCCTGGTTCTGGAGGAGGAGGTTGACCGTGTTCCTGTCAACATGTCGTTCATGGCGGTGGTCGTGGCCAAGCGCCTCCCCATCGAGCACTTCAAACCTCTTGGGACCATGGGTGCTTTCGGTGGCTTCTGGTAGGTGGTGGAGGTTGACTCCACCTATCTTGCTAGGCGGACTGCTCTGTGGTCCATGCTGTCGTGCAGCTACGACACGACTAGTTTGTCCCGGAAGAGGTGACGGTTACGCGTGCCCCGTGGCCGTCTTGGGTCATTGTCCTTCGCAAGATCCACGTTTGGCGGGCATTCGAGTCGTACAACGACAAGGGCGTCTACATGCCATTCTTTGGCCTGGCTCCGTCGCCCTATTCTGTCGTCGTCACGGCCAGCTCTCCCTCCTGTCGCCGCCTCTACACCGTGCCCCCACCTCTGATTTTGGGTCGCAGGGTGGGCATGCTCCGGGGAGGAACGCAGACGAGGACCTCCCTCATGATGCTCTCTTGGCCATCCTGGACAGTGTGGCTAGCTCACCCGCCATCACTGTGCACGCGAGAGACTCCACCGCTTCTTTGCTCTCCTCTGTCACCATCTCCTAATGCGTGGACACCGGTTCGGTTAAAGATGGGTCCCTGGGATCGGGACCACCTTTGTCAGCAACTCGGAGGCATGCCATGGTGATCACATAGCTGGAGGATGAGGTGCTCTTTCCTCCTCCTGCCTATGCGGCCGCGTCGGACTCGGAGGAACGCGACCGCCACAACTCCCTGCGCCTTGCTCGGAAAGTGACCCAGCTCTATGAGCATGTTACTGTCCGTGACATGCGCCTACAGGGCCCGTGTGACTCGCTTGGCAGCTGCACGGTAGTCCTTCAGAAGAAGGTCAAGAAGCATGGGGCCTTCGCTGCACCAAGCCCCTGCACAAAAAAGTCATTGACGCCCTTGCTGCTTCCGTCTACGCCTCGTCCTTGTCGGTGCACTGCGGTGACAATGATTAGATGCCGCTATGTCAAAGCACGCCGCCCATGCTACGGCTTGGCAGGGCTCGATGTTGTCCTCGCCATGTATCCCCCCATATTGTGTAACTTAGGGCTTGCCTTGGGTCATGCTAAGACCCCTTGTATCCCTTGTTTTTTCTATTCTCTATTAGGTGCTTGTCATTGCGGTGATTAGTGCCCGCCGTTCTATCTCCATCGTGTCGCGGAACACTCAAGGGCTTAGTGATGTTAGAAAACACCCGGTGGTCCGTGACTCCCTCTCTGCTGCTTCTCCCATGATTGCCTGCGTGCAAGAAACCAAACTCTCTATGATTGACCATTTTGTTGCTAGCTCCTTCCTCCCTGCCTGTCTCTCCTAGTTCGCCACGGTGGATGCCATGGGGAGCTCGGGCGGCATCCTCACCGCCTGGGACCCAAGCCATCTCTCTCTCATTTCCACAATTCCCCATCGCTTCTCTCTTACCACCATCCTCGCCTTGCCTGTCTCTGAGGTCTCGATCTCTGTCACGACCGTGTATGATCCCACTGACCACTCTCTCACCCGTCTTTCCTCGCTGAGTTTGAGTCGCTTGGTCGTTTGGTCACGGGGCCTTGGATCATTGTCGGTGACTTCAACCTCACACTTGGGCTGTAGGAGAAAAACAACGATAACTTCAACGCTGCCCTTGATGGTGCTTTTAACGGCTCCATTAGGAACCTCGCCCTTTTTGAGCTCCCCCTCCCTGATCGGCTCTTCACCTGGTCGAACAAACGTGATACCCCCATTCTGGCATGGCTGGATCACGCCCTGTTCAACCAAGACTAGAACGTTGCCCTCCCTAACTCCTCCCTCGCCTCCCTCCCTCGTCCCACCTTGGACCATGTTCCTCTCCTCATCACTGCCACCACCACCATCCCGTGCTCCTCGTGCTTCCGCTTTGAAAACGCTTGGCTCCTTGACCCTCTCTTCCTCCCCACCACCCTCCCCGCTTGGGCTGTTGGCCGGACGGTTGCCGATGCGGCTGGGGATCTGGCGGCTTGCCTCAAAGCTTTCCACATTGCTGCCAAAAGATGGAAACGGGCTCCCAGGTTCAATCCACTTCTCGAGAATAATTGCAAGTTTGTTATTGATTTATTGGATTTTTTCTAAGAAACCCGTGTTCTCTCATCTGCGGAGCTCGAGCTTCATGTCGTGTGCAGGGCGAAGCATGCATCCCTTCTTCTGGATAGGGCGGCACGGTGGAAGCAACGGGGAAAATTCCGTGCCGTGAAGGAGGGTGACGAGAATACCCGCTTCTTCCATGCACGCACTTCGCAGCGTCTATGTTGCAACACCATCCGCTCCCTCGATGTGGGTGGTGCCATGGTGGCCTCTCATGCTACTAAGGCGGAAGTGCTACACTCCTTCTAGCGCGCGCTGCTCGGATCTTCTTCGGCCCCCGCCTGGGATTTCTGTGTCGATGATCTGTACGCAGGCTACCCGCGTATTGACGGAGACGCTCTTGTCAGGCCGTTTTCGGCCAAGTAGATCAAGGATGCGGTGGACTCAATGGATCGGTCTAGTGCCCCCGGACCAGATGGACTTGGGCCTTCCTTCTTCTAGGCAGCGTGGCCTTCCTAATGTCTCCGCCTTCATCGAGTCACTCGCAGTCATCAATGCATCCCTCTACCCAATCTAGCACAACCACACAAATCTCGCCGTATAGCCACCTACCTTCTCCTCTACATTTCCCCTTTTAATTATCAGCAATTTTATGGCCGTGTCAAACTTCATACATAGAAATTGTGTTTGTGCCCTTTGCATGCAGCTCAATACAGAACTGCCATGCATGGTCCGGGAAAAAAACGTGACGTACCGTGCTCGTGTCGCGGTGCGCGGTGCAGTAGCCTACATGGCATGTTGCATGGTGGTGCAAAGAAACATGCCTTGCTTCCATTCACCTTAACTACAGAGCCCCTCTCCGCATACCCACTCTCACTCTCGCTCACTCTCCTCACGCAACCCTCTCCACTATCCCACTAGCTTCTGCAAACTCCCAAGAAAACCCCATCCCCCCCGGTGATGGCGGAGGAGGATACTGTGGCCATCGTCGCCTCCAATGCCACCAGCGAGGAGGCCCCAGTCTCCATCCCGGTCCCCCTCGACACGTTTAAAGCAACCACCGTCCCCGTCCAGGCCCCCGTCGAGGCATCGATGGCAGTCACCATTCCCGTCCAGGCCCCTGTCCCCACTACCAACGTAACCGCCGTCGAGGAAGCCCCTGCCGGGGAGGATCCCCCTGCCGCCGGTCACGAGCAGATCTAGCTCTTCTAGGACCCCTACTATCCAGAGGAGTACATCGCTCCGGTGAACCCCTACGACACCGGCATCGACGACCCATGGTCGAAGGTAACTAGGGTTTGCTTCCCTTCCTGGTTCTTCTCCCGTTCCCATCGTTGGATGCTAGATCTTGGTTTATTAGGATTCACTTGTTCGCATTTCGATTGCTCGATCTTCTTACATCATCTAATCCTCCCTTTTCCTTTTCTTCCAATAGGTTTACGGCAGCGACGTCTGTAGCGATGACGAGTCCAGGCACACCAAGACTCGTCAGGTGCTGAGGATGCTACATGCCGGCCAGTATGACGCCTTATTCGCTAGCGGCGTCTACAGTTGCCCCTTCTACAAGACGAGACTAGCCGGCATGGACTTCAACTGTGTCGTGATGCATGCAGAGGGCCTGAGCTTCGGCACCCCCAAAGTCGGCCAAACCGTGAATGTCAACACCTACATCGCTGAACACCAGGCTCTCGGCATTCACCTCCGAAACCTCCAGTGGGTGGCCATCGAAGAGGGTCGCATGCCTCCGATCAAGCCCAAGGCCCCCAAGATCAAGGGACTGGGAAGCAAGAAGAGGACGAAGCGCCAGAGGGAGGAGGCGGAGGCGCAGGTGCATGCAAGGAGGGGTTGAACGTGTCTGCTACTGCTGCTGCTAAGTAGCTTCTTTTGATTTTCTATATTTTGCGTGTATCCTATTTCTGCACACAAGGAGGGGTTGAATGTATCGAACCTCGTTAAGCAACCTACTTTCTATCACTATATCCTATTTAGCTGTGCACAGCTATATCTACATTTGTTTTATTCTCAATGAATGTATTCTGCCTGGTGTGATTTGCTGCTCTAGATTTGCTACCAGATCGGAGGCAAAAAGAGGTCCAAAAGAGAACGAATGATCGAAAAGAGAAGCTTCTCTAGATTTTCTACCAATTTGGGCAAAATGAAACATATCTGTTTAGGGAGAGAGGAAACAGGTACTCTTTCAAACTGCTAGTTAACAAGCTGCCATCTTGACAAGCTACCAGACACATACAGAAACATAACACAAAGAAGTAAAATTTATTTTAGTACTCTCACTTGAGGTGCTAGCCATCTTGATAAGCTAACTGAGTTCCACAAAACAGAAATTTAACACAAAGAAGTAAAATTTATTTTACTACTCTCACTTGAGGCGGCTAGCCATCTTGAAAAGCTAACTGAATTCCACAAAACAGAAACATAACACAAAGGAAGTAAAATTTAATTCACTTCTCATCAGAACACTTGAGGCTCTTGCCATCGTTCCTAGGCGACCAACTGCCATCATTCTAGGTGGATCTTACATTTTCGGCGCTCCATAGCTCACAAAGTTCATCCCACCTGGGATCTGGCTTGGCTTCCCTATCTTTAGCATCCCGCAGCACAATTAGCGGTGCATCACAGGCCTGATTGTTGCCGCTAGAAGATGTTGCCTCTTTGTTTGCTGCTTCAGCTGCAGCCTCTCTGTCAGCTGCTTCAGATGCAGCCATTATCTTTGCATATGCAGCTTCAAACTCAGCTATTCTGCATTTTTTACAAAGGGCACCCCTAAGCTCGTCTTTCCTCTTGCAATTAGGAAAAAACACGAGGTAACGTAGAGAAGTGGATCTTCCTGTATAGCTGGTAGGTCACATAAGCATCTATGGCTGCATACTTCAGGTTTATATCAGACAACGGCCACTCATCCTAGAAATCGTGCCTATCCGTAGGGAAATCTGCCTTTATTCCATCGCGCGACTCATCCAGGATACTAGTTGCGAGTGTAGCCATTCCATCCTTCATCGAGCCCCCTATGATCTTGACAAGACTCTGAATATCGATCCAGTTGTGCGTAGGAATTGTAATTCCCTCTTGACGAAATTTCCAAAAATCAGTTGTATTATCGATAGTGCAGAAAACAATTCCTTTTTCTACAAGGAACTGGCGTGGCGCCGGACAATTCCTGTCAGTCCTGAAAGTATGAAGTTTGTCATCACCAAAATTTGTAACTACAAATATTTTGTCAATGCAAGATCATCATCTGAATATAATTTCACAAAGTTTAGTAAATGCAAGATTAATACTCTCAACATTAGCTTGTCATAATTTATTTGGTCCTAAATAAAATTTAGTAGTTGCAAGATGAGCAAATAGATAAAGAACAAGAGGAGAAAACCCTAAACGCGGTTAACTGCAGAGAGCAGATCTACAAACCGGGAGAAGTGGTAGATGAGGACGTGTTTCCTCATGGCCAGTTGAACGACGGCGACTTCATTCCCTTCATATGGGTCCTCCGGGGTGTACTCGAGGTCCAATCCCATAAACTTGTCCTCGTCTTTCTCAAGCCAACCCTCGTACATCCTCAGGACTCGCACCACTGTCTCCTCCTCATTGGTGTAGACGACGTCTATCTTCTTATTGTCATGGGTAGTGAAGCTTGTCTATAGAGTGCGACGACCTTCCATGGCAGCAAGGAGAAGACAGAAAGAAGACAGATGACAGGAAGAAGAAGAGTGGTTTCTGCTAGACAGGGGAACAATGGAACCGTCAATGCTTTTCTAAGGTAGTGGTTAACGAGGGGACGGTATTCCAATGGAGAGACGTGTGGCGGTGGCCGTTACAGCTTCTGAGTAAACAAAAAAATAATTATAACAACGATAGATGCGCGCTATTTTGTCACGTCAATACACTAGGCCGGTCATGTTTTCCTATCCACTACGCCAGCGCTGCAAGCCTACGTGACATCCACCATGCCTAAGCGACGGGAGCGACATAACGGCGAAAACTAACAGGGGGGGCCAACTTGACGGGCGTTAGCCTGATATTTTGTATTGAAATGTAAAGTTGAATTCGTACCGAAAAAGACCCTCTGAGTATTTGGCACGCCAACTGTGGTCATCACGGCTGATTACAGGAAACTTGGGTACCGCGTTGCCTGGGCGCCTCAACTTTCAGACCGTAAAATGATATTCTCGGTATGGTGTCATAACGGTCCCAATTCTAGGATCAAATGCTTTCTACCAATCCCATGCTAGCAACTTTCTCTTCAAACACACTAGGTGGAAAGCCTTTCGTAAGTGGGTCCGCTAAAATTGCGTTAGTCCTTATATGATTTATACTTATTGTATGATCCTACATTCTATCTTTCACAACATGATACTTGATGTCAATGTGTTTGGCAGCACCACTTGACTTGTTGTTACTCGAATAAATCACTGTGCGTTGATTATCACAGAAAAGAGTGAGTGGCTTAGATATACTATCAATCACCCTTAAACCCGAAATGAAATTCTTGACCATACGGCTTGCCCAGTTGCCTCATACCATGCTACAAACTCTACCCGCATTGTTGACAATACAGTAACACTTTGCTTGGTGCTTTTCCAATAAACAGCTCCTTCTTCTAGGGTGAATATATAACCTGATGTCGATTTCTTAGTGTCAACACACCCCGCAAAATCAGCATCTTAATAACCCACCACCTCGAGGTTATCAGTTCTCTTATATGTGAGCATGAGGCCTTTAGTGCCTTACAAATAACGCACGGCTTTCTTAGCAGCCCTCTAGTGATCCAACTAGACTGATATCTTCCAAGAATCCTGGTTATAAATGCTAAATCAGGGTGAGTGCACACTTGTGCATAAACCATACTTCCAATAAAATCAAAAGGAACTGACTTGATCTGCGCATATTCATAATCATTACTTGGGCACTGGAAAGTCCCAAACTTATCGCCCTTGATAATAGGAGCAGGCGAGGCTAACCACTCATGCATATTGTACTTCTTGAGTACCTTCTCAATATACGCTCTTTGTGATAGCCCCAAGATGTACCTTGAGGGCGAGTGCGTCAACGAGCGGCAGGAGATCCAACTCAATGACACCGAGTGGGCGCAATGCAGGGAGGCCCTACAGGGCAACCCCCTGTTGCCAAACTCATCACAACAGATGTTGATGGGTTATCATTGGCTACTCATCCAAGAGTTCAAGTTCTAGTAGGCGGTGAGCGGTTGACTCGATGAGCACAGAAGGGCTGCAGACGAGTCGAGCCTTCGACGAGTGGTGCTCTCCTCCAAGGGCAATGACCATGCAGCTGCCAAAAGGCGCTCTCGAATGGCCCAACTCAATGAAAAAGTGGGAGACGAGGCCACTCGAGCCCTCGACTTCTTATTCATGACGATGGACTCACGGGGCAACATGCTGCCGAAAACACCACAAGCAGCGGTGACAGCAACCACCATGTACCTGCTCAACAATCAACTGCCAGCTAGGGATCCACGATCCACCATGCACCGATCTACGATCTCTGGCCTTGGACTGGTCGAAGCTGCGCTCACCAAATATCCAATCGGAGCATGACATATCGTAGCGATGCTTCTCACATCGACACCATCGCCACTATGATGCACGTGATGACATCACGCAGTGCAAAGTCGACAAGATGCGCAGCAAGCGCGCCTTCTCAACGGAGTCGGAAGACAAAGGAGTGGAGCTCTGCGGTGCCGGCTGCTTCAGCAGGGCTATACGGCAAACACGAATGCCGAAAGGGTTCAAACTCCCATCGGAGAACCCAAAGTTCGACGGCCTCAAAGACCCAAAGATCTGGCTGGAGGACCACATCTGCTCCATCAAGTTGCACGGTAGAAATAAGAGCATAACCATGCAGTGCCTCCAGCTGCATCTGCAGGGTGCTGCCCACGCATGGCTCAACAACCTTCCCCGCAGGTCGATCCGCAACTAGGAAGAGCTAGTCTACAGCTTAGTGAGAAACTTAAAGGGCACTTACAAAAGGCCTGTGTCAATCGAAGAACTAAAGGCCTGCTATCAGAAGCCTAGTGAATCACTACGCTCCTACATCCAGAGGTGCTCCATCATTAAAAAATCCGTAGAGGACATCTCCGAGGACCACGCAATCTACGCGTCAACGGCGGCGTACGCCGCAGAGAGCTGCTGACTCGTGTAATAACGAGATCGTTGGGGAACCCCAAGAGGAAGGTATGATAAGCACAACAGTAAGTTTCTCTTAGTTATGAAACCAAGGTTATCAATCCAGTAGGAGCAAGGAAACACCTCCAAGGTGTTGCTAGCTGGCCTTTGGCAGGGTGCACTACCGGTGCTAGCAGCAACGTGGAAACCTGCACTACACAACCACAGAACTTTGCCCCCAACTTATAGTGAGGTTGTCAATCTCACCGGTTTTGCTGAAAACAAAGGATCAAATGTATTATGTGGAAGAAAGTAATAGTTTGCCGAAAGTAAACAGAAAGCAGTAAACAGTTGTAGATTGATGGTAAAAGAAAGGACCGGGGTCCATAGTTCACTAGTGGTGGTTCTCCTTAAGATAGATGACATGTTGGGTGAACAAATTACAGCGGGGCAATTGACAAACATCGAGAAAGCATACATGAATATACTACTCGTCTTGACTCCTTTGAGATTCGATTGGGCATTACAACATTATACATAGACCGTAATCCAACTGCATCTATGACTAATAATCCACCTTCAGGTTATCATCCGAACCCCCTCCAGTATTAAGTTGCAAGCAACAGATAATTGCATTACGCATTGCGTGTAAAGTAAACAATATGATTGTTCTATGAATAAAGGATTGTTGTTTTCTCCCTAGTAGCAACAACACATCTAGTACCTTAGAGATTTTTGTCACTTCCCCAGGTTACTAGAGGCATGAACTCACTATCGAGCATAAATACTACCTCTTGGAGTTGCTAGCATCTACTTGGCCAAGATAGCTACTAACAACGAAAAGCATGCAAGATCACAAATAACAAAGACATGATAGAATCAATAATCAATCTAAAATAGCATCTCAATATCCATCGGATCCCCGCAAACACAACATGTAGGATTACAAATAGATGATCTTGATCATGAATGGAGCTCACAAGATCTAAACATGATAGCACAAAGGAGAAGAACCAGCCATCTAGCTACTACATGGACCCGTAGTCCAAGGATGAACTACTCACGCATCACACCGGAGGCTTGCATGGTGATGAAGAAGGCCTCCAGGGTGAATTCTCCCCTCTGGCAGGGTGTCGGGAAGAGCTTCAGATCCCTCCCGATCTACGGATGGAGATGACGGTGGCTACAGACTCTTTCATGGAATTTTGATCGGGTACTTAGGGGTTCTGTATCGGAGGCATCTTATAGGCGAAAGGGGAGGCCGAGGGGGTGCCTGGGCTGGCCACACCACCCCCTGGCGTGGGCCAGGCCTGGCTGTGCGGCCAGGTGGTGTAGCCGCCCTTTGGCCCCTCTCCGTCTCGTATTCTAGCTCCGTGTGTCCCTTGGTGAAAAACCGACTTTGGCTTTTGTCCCGTCCAATTCCGAGAATATTCATTTTCTGACTTTCCTGGAACCAAAAACAGCAGAAAACAGGCAGCTGGCACTGTGGCTCTTGTTAATAGGTTAGTCCAAGAAAGTGTATAGAAAGTACTCCAAAGTGTGGACAAAACATAAGAAAGTAGATAAAACCAAGCATGGAACATCAAAAATTATGGATACGTTAGCAACGTATCAACATCCCCAAGCTTAACTCCTGCTCGTCCTCGAGTAGCTAAGTGATAAAAAGAAAGAATAATTTTTGAGGTGACATGCACCATCATAAACTTGATCAAAGTATTTGTAAAACATTGATAGCTGGGATCATAGTACTTCAACATAACATGAAAGACAAAGTTCTAACAATAATACAAAACAACTATTGTTGCAACATGAAAAGGCATAAACAAAAGATTCATGAATAACAATGCTTTGCAAGATGTTTGTTTGTTTCACATAAAGAAAACATAGCATAATGGCATTCAGCTTGTCCCTCATAGAGTAGCAAACATAAATACATAGGACACCTTCAAAGTTCATAAGAGTGACTAGATACAAATAGTTTAAAACAACCAATATCAAAGCTATGCATCAATCAACAAGTCTTGGGACAATGCACATAGAACTAAGAATGTCCACTATGCTCTCAAAGTAGGTGCATAAAGATAGAAGGTAGAGACTCAACTAAGAATGGCCACTATGCTCTTGTTATTGTAAGTAATATGTATCATAGAGAACCGCCAACGGGGTACCCCTTGCACATTATACAGGAGCTATCCCATAATCAAAATGACAAGGCAAGAAGACAATGAGCATCTCAGCAATCTTCTTATTTGCTATTTGCATAGGTTTTTATTGAGGATGCTTCATAGAGTGCTCCTTATGGTTATGCTGCAAGTTTCCACCATGATTAGGCATGGCTTAGGCTAGCGGCCCAGGCGTTTCTCTAACACAAATACAAACTCCATGATCTTACAAGTTCCCCTTTTATTTCACACCGTCAGGATCCATAAGCAAAAGAACATGATATCAACTAGGTACAATGTACAAGTGCAATGTTGAAAGCGTTCCCCATGATACATGGTTCTGCTAACTTCAACTTATAAAGCGCAAGCATATATGCAACAAAGATGGATGCAATGGTTCAAGTTTATTAAGTGCAAGAAAGTAAAGTGTGCCATCAAGTTCGTGAGTGCTTTAATCACTAATTTTCACATAACAAGTTTAATTCGGAAGGTAGATAAAAACATGAATATACTTGGAATAGCATATGCTAATAGGTAGGTATGGTGGACTCTTTGGAATAACTTGGTTTTAGGAGTTGGATGCATGAGTGGAACTCATACTTGGTTATGGAGGCTAGCAAAAGACTAGGAGCGACCAATTAAGAGAGCAATAATGGCCATAATCATGCAGAGCGACAAAACATCATTAATCAAAGCATAAAGTGATACTACAAGTCGAAAACTAAAGGATCATAAAGGCTATGGTGACTTGGGATAGTCATAACATGGTGTGAGCATGCGCCAAGTCAACCCAAATAAAGCATCAAAGGCGAATACCACAATACTATGCTTTAATATGCTAAAACAACGCATGATTCTTCAAAGGCACATTAAGCAATCTCAATTGTTTATAACATGTACTGATACAGCAAAGATCACTAAGCATAAAGCCAAAACAATATCAAGCATGGCATGACAAAGCATAGGCCACAGTCAAACACAAACTCCTTCTACCACTTAAGCATGAACTTTTTTCTACTCTTTTCCAATCCAAACCAAACTATTTGAAAACCAATGTATGAAAGAGGGGGTCCAACCAATTTATTCAAGCAAACTAAGAAAACCAAGCAAACTAAAAACCAAAACGAAAACGAAAAAGAAGACGCTCCAAGAACAACACAACTGTGCATGAAACAATAAAAATGAAGTGTTTGGAAGAAACCTGAGATTTTTATTGATGAAGAAGGGGATGCCTTGGGCATCCCCAAGCTTTGACACTTGTACCTCTTGAATATTTATTGGGGTGACATGGGGTGGCATCCGCAAGCTTGAGATTTAGTCCATTCTTCATCTCATTACATCATTCTCTCCATACACCTAAATTTTTTCCTTCATACAAAACTTCACACAATCTTTATTAGCAACATTAGTGCAATCAAGATAATAAGTCTTTAGGTTTAGTTTCAACACCAATAAAACTTCCATTAAAACACAAGTTACTGTAGCACTTCCCTCAAAAAGCTCAATTCCCCAAAAGAACTCAAAAAGGAACCAACAAGAAGCAAATGAAAATAATGGCAGAAATCTGTCAAAACAGACCAGCAGGTAAAAACCAATTTTTTCGAAGACCTTCTGTTGCTCAAATTAAAAATTGTTAAACTAACGAAAGTTAGATAACAACCTGGGGCAAAATCAAAAAAATTGAAGCCTCAAAACAACATACATAAATTTTATACGAATTTTTACGGTGAAGCACAGAAATCTGTTTCGGGACAGCAACTTTCCCAATCATTACTTCTCTCTCATTAGAGGTTACTCTTGGCACAAAAAGCAAATAAAAAGTATAAGGAGCAGTTATTACTGAAGTAATAACTTCCAAGACTCATCTAAAACTTTTGGGTTATCTCCCAATAAGTACTTTTCTTTAATGCCTTTAAGTTAGGCATGATAGTTTGAGAAGATGCTCACATAAGAAATATGAATTGAAGTAAAAGAGAGCATCAAGGAGCAAATTCAAAACACATTTAAGTCTAACCCACTTCCTATGCATAGGAATCTTGTAAGAAAATAAATCAAAGAAGCACATAGTAACAAGAATGGGTAGATAAAACAAGAGCAACTTCGAAACTTTCAGCACATGGAGAGGTGTTTTAGTACCATGAAAATTTCTACAACCATATTTTCCTCTCTCATAATAATTTTAAGTAGCCTCATGAATAAACTCAACAATATAACTATCACATAAAGTATGCTTTTCATGATCTACAAACACATAATTTTTATCAAGCTCAAAAATAGTGGGATTAAAACCTTGAAACCCACTTTTAGCAATTCTATAACAAGATGACTGATCATTCAATATAGGACCATCGTCTAGAGCTTTATCATAAACATTTTCTAAGCAAAACTCTTTAGTACCATGCATCTCAAAGTTAGGCACAAATAAAGGATTTTCACAAATAACATGAGCATAACATTCATCCTCCTTTGATAAGCATGGGGGACAATCAAATAATGTAAGGGATAAAGAGTTACTCTCATTAGAAGGTAGGAATGGGTAGATCCATTCTTCCTCCTTTTGTTCATCACTCTCCTCCTCTTTTTCATCTAATGAGCCTTGCCGTTTCAGCAATTTCTTCTTCCATAAGCTCCTGCAAGGCATTAGTCTCTTCCGTTTGTGGAAAGCATCTATTAATATATTCAAGAATATAGCCATTTTCTTCCTTGTAATTATCAAAGCAAAATTTAAGTATATCATAAACCTCATATTTATAAGGTGAATCATCAGTATTTTCAAGCAAACTAGCAAGTTCAAATGCACCCTTCCAAGCAATAAATTCTTCAATTTGTTCCACATCATAAAAGTCATAATTTCCTTTAACATAAGAAGATATGGTAACATTATCATTATACTCACATTGAAAAGGGAGGTGTTTATACCTCCTACAGCAACAAGATTTATCAACGCAATAAGTAACATTATAAGTAGAGCACATGTTTCTAGCAATGGTATTCAATTTATCAATTTGTTCCCATAAGAGTTTCCCTTTTTGTGACAAGCGGTGTTCCTTATAATAATATTTTTGTTCTTCCGTGAACCCACCTTGCCAATTAGATTCAGTTTCAAAGAAACCAACCATTGATAGAAAGCATGATAAAGCAAGACAATAATAGACCAACGAAAATAAAGACTATAGTAGGAACTAAATTTTTTATATTTTTGATAAAAAGAACAAGCAAACAAAGCAGAAATAAACTAAGCAAAACAAAAACAACAAAGTAAAGAGATTGGTTATGAGGGACCCCCTTGTGAAGATGTCCTTAACTCCCCGGCAACAGCGCCAGAAAAATACTTGCTGACTCGTGTAATAACGAGCTCGTTGGAGAACCCCAAGAGGAAGGTATGATGAGCACAACAGTAAGTTTCTCTCAGTTATGAAACCAAGGTTATCAATCCAGTAGGAGCAAGGAAACACCTCCAAAGTGTTGCTAGCTGGCCTTTGGCAGGCGCACTACCGGTGCTAGCAGCAACGTGGAAACCTGCACTACACAACCATAGAACTTTGCCCCAACTTATAGTGAGGTTGTCAATCTCATCGGTTTTACTAAAAACAAAGGATCAAATGTATTGTGTGGAAGAAAGTAATAGTTTGCAGAAAGTAAACAGAAAGCATTAAACAGTTGTAGATTGATGGTAAAAGAAAGGACCGGGGTCCATAGTTCACTAGTGGTGGTTCTCCTTAAGATAGATGACATGTTGGGTGAACAAATTACAGCGGGGCAATTGACAAACATCGAGAAAGAATACATGAATATACTACTCGTCTTGACTCCTTTGAGATTCGATTGGGCATTACAACATTATACATAGACCGTAATCCAACTGCATCTATGACTAATAATCCACCTTCAGGTTATCATCCGAACCCCCTCCAGTATTAAGTTGCAAGCAACAGATAATTGCATTACGCATTGCGTGTAAAGTAAACAATATGATTGTTCTATGAATAAAGGATTGTTGTTTTCTCCCTAGTAGCAACAACACATCTAGTACCTTAGAGATTTTTGTCACTTCCCCAGGTTACTAGAGGCATGAACTCACTATCGAGCATAAATACTACCTCTTGGAGTTGCTAGCATCTACTTGGCCAAGATAGCTACTAACAACGAAAAGCATGCAAGATCACAAATAACAAAGACATGATAGAATCAATAATCAATCTAAAATAGCATCTCAATATCCATCGGATCCCCGCAAACACAACATGTAGGATTACAAATAGATGATCTTGATCATGAACGGAGCTCACAGGATCTAAACATGATAGCACAAAGGCGAAGAACCAGCCATCTAGCTACTACATGGACCCGTAGTCCAAGGATGAACTACTCACGCATCACACCGGAGGCTTGCATGGTGATGAAGAAGGCCTCCAGGGTGAATTCTCCCCTCCGGCAGGGTGCCGGGAAGAGCTTCAGATCCCTCCCGATCTAGGGATGGAGATGAAGGTGGCTACAGACTCTTTCGTGGAATTTTGATCGGGTACTTAGGGTTTCTGTATCGGAGGCATCTGATACACGAAAGGGGAGGCCGAGGGGGTGCCTGGGCTGGCCACACCACCCCCTGGAGCGGGCCAGGCCTGGCCGC
This sequence comes from Avena sativa, assembly GCA_916181665.1. NCBI lineage: Eukaryota > Viridiplantae > Streptophyta > Magnoliopsida > Poales > Poaceae > Avena > Avena sativa. The sequence goes on along the minus strand of OV702292.1, from coordinate 530,276,127 downwards.
ATGGCTAGGTGGTGTGGCCGCCCTCTGGCCCCTCTCTGTCTCGTATTCTGGCTCCATGTGTCCCTCATTGAAAAACTGACTTTGGCTTTTGTCCCGTCCAATTCCAAAAATATTCATTTTCTGAGTTTCCTGGAACCAAAAACAGCAGAAAACAGGCAACTGGCACTGTGGCTCTTATTAATAGGTTAGTCCAAGAAAGTGTATAGAAAGTACTCCAAAGTGTGGACAAAACATAAGAAAGTAGATAAAACAAAGCATGGAACATCAAAAATTATGGATACGTTAGCAACGTATCAAGAGCTCAGGGTGGAGCTGGGTTGCACGAAGCCCAAAACAATCCACCACCTGATGGAAATTGCAAATAGGTGGACAGATGGAGAGGACTCTCTGAAAAATAACCGCGTCCACTTAGACAATGACAACAACCTCGGTCGCAGACGTGGCCGCCGAGGAAACGTCGGATGTAGGGCTACAAACACCGCAAAGAAGTCGACATGGTCGCAGTTGGCTACACCGACAAACGCAGCGATGGCAATCGTAGCAGCGGGTACCGCAACAGTGGAAAAACCACGCAAGTATGGCAACGCCATACCCATGATGAAGCCCCTGGAATGTCAATCTAGGACAAACTATCTGGACCTTGCAACATCCACTTCTACATCGACAAACACGATGGCAAGAAGAAGTGCAGCCACCTCCTAAAGGACTACCACGAGGTCCTCAAGCTCCACGAAGGCCTTCCCCAGATGAATCGCGACGCGATAAATCAAGGCTACGGAGCTGCCCTGGGTTCCATAGCTCATGGAGCACCACCACCATCGCCCAGACCACCACCACCTGTGGCTACACTGGCCCAGAACAACGGAGGCAAGTAGTACCCACGACCACTAGGGAATATGGGTATGTTCCAAAAAGGAAGCCCCTCCAATAGGGTGCAAAAATCAATCACTCGCCAAGTAAATTTGGCGGTCAACTCTCCACCCTCAACCGCTGAGTACCTCGGCGGGTGCTAGTCCTACATCACCCTCGACAAGCGCGATCACCCATGCCAAGTACATCGTCTGGGCCACTCTCCCTGGTGCCCGAGGCACAAATTGGTGTCTTCGAGATGAGTCGCGTCTTCATGGACGGTGGTAGCGGCATCAACCTCTTGTTCGCCAGCACCTTGTGCGCCATGTGGATCCCCCTCTCCTGCTTAGAGGGTTCCGACACAACGTTCCACGACATCGTCTCAGGGAAAGGCGTATATCCCCTAGGCAAAATCAACCTAGACATCATCTTCGGCACACCATCAAACTTCCGGCGAGAGCACCTTGAGTTCGAATTGGTCGATTGGCCCTTGTAATATCACACAATCCTCGGACGTGTCGTGTTCGCAAGGTTCATGGTGGTGCCGCATTATGCCTACCTGCTGATGAAAATGCCAGGACCCAATGGCATCATTACTGTCAGCCGAAGTTTCGCCAAGTCCGATAGTTGTGACAGGGAATTCAATAGAATCTCCCAATCTTTTGGCATGCAAGAAGAACTGGCGAGGATGAAGGAGTTGACAAACAACAGTCTCCCTCCTCCGAGTAAGCTGAACACACCCGACCAATCCTTTGACTCGTTGGTACATACCAAGGCGGTATAGGTCCACCCAACGGACCTGACCAAGACGGCCTTCATCACCAACAACTTGAGTTCCGTATAGGAACTCGCGCTCATCGAATTCTTCCGTGAGCGCTGGGACATCTTTGCTAGTGTCCTGCGTAAATGCCAGGAGTTCCTAGGGAATTCGCTGACCACTCACTCAATGTGAACCCTGAGGCCAGACCAGTGAAATAGTCGATACGTCGATTGTCAGAACCAAGAGCAAAGGCTGTCGGTATGGAAGTTAACAGACTCCTCGATGCCAGCTTTATATGAGAAATAAAGGAGAGCACCTGGGTAGCAAACCCCGTGCTTGTTCCTAAAAAGGACACAGATATCCTGCGTATGTGCGTGGACTTCACCTGCCTCAACAAGCATTGCCCAAAGGACCACTTCCCAATACCGTGGATCAATCAAATAATTGACTCCACCGCGGGATGCAAGTGCCTCTGCTTCCTCGACGCCTACTCAGGCTACCATCAGATTCAAATGAAGGAGGAGGACTAGGAGAGAATGGCCTTCATCACGCCCTTCAGCTTCTACTGCTACACAACAATGCTCTTCGGGCTGAAGAACGCAGGAGCCACCTATCACCGGTGCATGTAGGCCTGCCTCAAGAACCAGCTTGGCCAGAACATCCAAGTTTATGTCAACGATATCATCGTCAAAACCAAGGAGGAAGCCACATTACTTGACGATCTCCGTGAGATCTTTGACAACCTTCGCCGCTACTGGATCAAGCTGAATCCGGAGAAATGCGCCTTCGGCGTACCATCCGGACAACTGCTTGGGTACCTCATATCTGCCATGGGAATCGAGGCGAACCCAAAAAATATAAAAGCCATATTGGCCATGGAAAGCCAAATAACATCAAAGGCGTCCAACAACTGGATGGGCCAATCGCGGCGCTCAGTCGATTCATCAGTCGAATGGGCGAAAAGGAGCTACCATTCTATCAAGTTCTCCGCAAAGCTGAGAAGTTTGAGTGGACGGACGAGGCATATGATGCATTCGACGACCCCAAGCGCCTACTCTCCACCTCTCTAGTGCTGGTGACCCCCAAGGAAAAGCAGCCAATGTTACTATACATCTACACCACCAACCAGGTGGTCAATATCGTACTGGTGGTAGAATGAGCCGAGGACAACAAAGTTCATGGAGTACAACACCCAGTCTACTACCTCGGCGAGGTACTCACGCTAATAAATAGTTGTATCTGCTCTACCAGAAGTTGGCTTACGTCGTCTTCATGATAGCACGACGACTGCACCACTACTTCCAGGAGCACCCCATCGTCGTGGTGAATGACGCTCCACTGGGGTACATCCTCAACAACCCTAATGCCACGGGACGAGTCTCTCTTTGGGGAATCGACCTGTCTCCACGAGACATTACATACAAGAAGCGAGTGGTGATCAAGTCGCAAGTTCTCCCAGACTTCCTCCTTCACTGGATGGAGAACCAACTCCTAGATACACTGGACATGTCCTGCCTATGGACAATGCACTTTGATGGATCCAAACATCGATAAGGAGCCGGCACCGGTGTCATCTTAACGTCATCGTAAGGTGCCAAGATGAGATATGTCCTGTGAATGCAGTTCCGCGTCTCCAACAACGTGGCAGAATATGAGGCCCTGCTCTACGGGGTGCGGATGGCCAAAGTCTACGGCACAATGCGACTCATCATCTACGGTGACTCCAAGCTCGTGGTGGACCAAACAATGAACCAGTGTGATGCTCTAAGCGACAACATGATCGCCTACTGCAACCTGTACGACGCACTCGAAGGAGACTTCGACGGATGTGAACTGCGGCATGTAGGTCGCGGAAGCAACGAGGACGCTAACACACTCGCCAACATAGGGTCCACCTACGCTTCGGTACCACCTGGTGTATTCCTGGAGAACATCTACGAGCACTCTATCAAGCCAAAGGCTCCTGAAGGGCCATCCAACACATCAAAGGACTCGGGCACTGCGCCACCCGAAGAACTCGAAGGTCCCAGCAACATGGAACAGGGACCTGAACCTGAAGGCCCCATGGAGGTCATGCTCATTGATCCATCTTGGACACAGTCGTAGATCACATACCTGCTCAACAAAAGGATGTCGGACGACCCGATAGATGCGCGACACATAGCGCGGCGCTCCAAAGCCTTCACCATTATCAACGGCGAGTAGTACAAACGCAACATTAGAGGAGTCCTTCAACGATGCGTCTCCAATGGTGACGAGAGAGCCATCCTCCTCGAGATACACGAAGGCACCTACGGTCATCACGCCAGGAGTCGTGCCCTCGTCGCCAAGGCTCTAAGAGCTAACTTCTACTGGCCAACAGCGATGCGCAACACCAAGGACATCGTCCATAAGTGCAATGCTTGTCAAAGATTTGCAGAAAAGCCGCACGCACCAGGCGCAGAACTCAGGCCAATACATGTGGCTTGGCCCTTCACGCAATGGGGACTGGGCATGGTCGGAAAGCTATAGAAATCATCGCCTGGAGGATATGTCTTCCTCCTCGTCGCAATCGACAAGTTCACCAAGTGGATCGAGGCCATGCCGGTGATGAACCAAATAGGCACCACCGATGTCAAGTTCTTCGAGTCCATCGTCTTCAAGTTCGGGGTGCCACACAACATCATCACTGACAACATGATGAACTCCACCTCGAATGATTTCCAGGATTTCTGCGAAAACCTGGGAATCAACATCAGCTACGCTTCAGTAGCACATCCCCAAACCAATGGTCAAGTCGAGAAGGCCAACGGCCTCGTCTACAATGGCATCTAGAAAAGACTTATTTGACCACTTGAGCGAGCGGCTGGGTGTTGGGCTAAAGAGTTGCCATTCGTACTATGGAGCATGTGCACAACTCCAAACAACACCACAGGCTACACCTCGTTCTTCATGGTACATGGCGCCGAGGCAGTACTACCTGTAGAAGTGTGCTACAAGGCCCCAAGGGTTGTCGCGTACAGCGAGGCCGAATCTATGGCTCACTCGAAGACTCCATCGACCTCCGCGATGAGGCACGTGAGATCGCAACAGAACAATCAATGATCTACCAGTAGAGCCTCCGCAACTACCACAGCCGATGGCTGTGCCCAAGATCCTTCATCAAAGGAGACCTCGTCCTGCGTCTGAAGCAGAAAGGACACCTCAAGCTAGAGTCCCCCTAGCAGTGACCCTATGTGATTACTGAAGTAATCCCAGGTGGAACCTATCACTGGAAGGATGTAGAGAGTAGAGTCACATCCTCCAACCCCTACAATGTTGCACAGCTGCGACGTTTCTACCCCAAGATGTTTTTCCTTTACAATAAGGCTACTCAGCCAGGCTACTTAGCCAAACATTGTACCTCCTGCTATTCTACAAATAAATAAAGCTAAGTGCCTTCAACATTGTGTCTTGTTACATTTATTTTCACTACTATTTTTGCACTCAGGGTTACGCCTCCCTGACTTCCTCGTAGTTGACCTGAGTAGCTGACGAAACTGTCAATCGAATCCTTGATAAAACCAACCTAGTTGCAACGCAATTAGCAGGCTGGCAAGGATATGAGATCCACAAGTGTCAGGCTAACAAAAAGGAATTACACACTCGTGAAACAAATAAGCTAATAGCTTTACATACAAACATGGTTATCAACACCCAGTTGAAACAACTATACAAATTTTACAACACTTATACATCATGTGCAGGTTAATAACTATTCTTCTGATTCGAAAGAAGAACATTGGTACACTCTTCGAACAAGTTCATGATGTCCTCCGCTAGCCGATCAACCACTCGATAATGGGGCACCATGTTCCATGCCATCCCTGCTGGAGGAGGCAGTGGTCCTGTGGCAACGACATCCAGGTCTATGTCAGGTCGCTGCATGCGCACAAGCGCCAACTTAGCCTTGGCACCCGCAACAAGATGTTGGTGCACGCACTCGCGTACTGCATTAGCACTCTAGAATTTCCACATCAGAGCCAGCAGGCTTGAGGGTGCGGCATCCAACAGAAACATTGCCTAGAAGATGTGCCTTAGGCACGACTTCTCTTTCTTCAGAAAATGCAGTACTTGCAACACGCGATCTTGCAACATCACTAGCATGATCGCACAATCCCGGTCGGTCCAAAAGAACCAACCAACTTCCAGTTGATCCTGAGTCAAACAGCTCAGTCGAATGCTGATGCGATCCCTCTCTTCCTATGGAATGAGATTGACAACTACAAAAGACAACAACATAAAGGCATCAACCACCAGAAACAACAACACAAGCATACTGCAGCAACAAAGTCGAAGAAACACACACATTTCAACTGCTCACTTATTTGGGACACCTCGCCAAGAAGATAAGCTTCCCTCTCCAAAGCCTTTTCTGCCTTCGACTTCCAAACATCGGCATTACCGCGGATGACTGGTGCTTCTCGCTCTAAGTGCTTCACACGGTCGTGCAATCGAGACAAAAGCGATAGATCCTCCACCTTCGAACGTGGTTGTGCCTCAGGTTCACTAGATGAGGGTTTGCCAGGCGCATCAGCAGAAGGCACATCTTGCAAACCGCTCAAAGGGCCCTAACCAAGCAGAATATTGGAAGAATAAGAAACACTACACATGGAATTCAAATGGCACAAGCACGGAGATAATTGATACATTCAGAATAGCACCAAGTTTTAACAGGGGAACCCTGATGACCCTTAAGTATAGGGGGTGTATCGTAGTATTTTCGAGGGAAGTGAAACCCAATTTATTGATTCGACACAAGGGGAGCCAAAGAATATTTATCAGCCTTAACAACTGAGTTGTCAATTCAGCTGCACCTGGAAACAATCTTTCTCACAGCAGTTTATCAGTAGCAACAGTTTTGTAGTAGGAATAGTAAAGTAACAGCAGTAGTAAAGCAAAGATAGTAGTAACAAAAGCAGTAACCAATGGAATTCGAGTGCAGTTGGCATAGGGATGGATGGACGTGCGTTGCATGGACAAGACAATTCACATAGCAATCAGAACATAGGGAAATTGCAGATAAATAAGATAAAGCATCCAAGTACTAGACAATCCTAGGCATGTGTTCCATATATAGTCATACGTGCTCGCAATGAGAACTTGCACAACATCTTTTGTCCTGCCAGCCCGTTTGCAGTGGGGCCTCTAGGGAACTACTGGCAATTAAGGTGCTCCTTTTAATAGAGCAGCGGAGCAAAGCATTAACACTTCGTGAACACATGTGATCCTCACATCAAAGCCTTTCCCTTCCGGTTATCCCAATTTCTGTCACTTCGGGGCCATAGGTTCCGGACAACAACTAACGTGTGTATAAAACTTGCAGCTAAGACCCAAAACAATACTATCATAATGAATCAATAACATGTTCAGATCTAAAATCATGGCACTCGGGCCCTAGTGACAAGCATTAAGCACAACAAGTCGCAACAAAGTCATAAAGCACTAATAAAAGATACTAGGCACCATGCCCTAACAATCTGATGCCATTACATGAACGATCTCATCCAATCCCTACCATCCCCATAGCCTACAGCGGGGGATTACTCACTCATAGATGGGGGAAACATGGATGGTCGATGGAGAAGCGATGGTGATGATGATAGCAATGATGATGGCGATGATCTCCTCCAATTCCCCGTCTCGGCAGGGTGCCAGAACAGAGTTTTTGTGCTGTTTCGTGGAATCTGGTGGTGGCGGCGGAGCGGAACACCTTCTGGAAAAACATCGAACCCCCAGACTTTTTAGGTCAGAAGGCTCCTTATAGGCGAAGAGAGAGGCCGAGGGGGTGCCTGGAGGGCCCACACCACCCCCTGGCGCGGCCTGGCCTGGCCTGCGCCAGCAGGTGGTGTGGCCACCCATAGCTCTTCTCCGTCTCGTATTCTGGCTCCTGGAGTCTTCGGGTGAAATAGGATTTTTGGCATATTTTCCCGGATTTTTCCTAATAGTTGATTTTCTGCATAAAAAGTAGACACCAAGGCAATTCTGCTGAAAACAGCATTAGTTTGCATTAGTTGCATCCAAATCACACAAGTATAGATGAGAAACAATAGCAAAAGTGTTCGGGAAAGTAGATACATTTTGGACGTATCAACTCCCTCCAAGCTTAGCTTATTGCTTGTCCTCAAGCAATTCAGTTGAAAACTGAGTGCGATAAAAGAACTTTCACGGACACATTTTCTTCATATGATGTAAATATTCTCAGCAATGTGATCAAGTACCTAGACAATTCATAATATAGAGTATGCAACTGAGTTTACTTAATAGTCATTGCAAGCTAAGAAGAGATTCCAACTCAAGAATAATAAGTAGCATGAAGCACAAACATAAGCAACATTGCAATGCTCATAGAAAGGTATGATAGAGTGGTATCTCACTTGCCTTTGATTATGAATGCCAAGGCACCTCTGAAGTTCAAGTGATGACTAGAAGTAAAGATATCAAAGATACAAGCATCAAAGTCATAACACAAATAATCAAGTATTGGAACAAACACAAAGGATGACAACTATGCTCTCAAGAAGGTGCTCAAAGAATAAGTGGAGACTCAACAAGTAGAAGAAAAGGTTTTGAATAATTTGAAAGGCTTCCAAATACTGAAAGTATGGTACTTGCTAGCTTTGAGCTCTCAATGCCCCTATCGTAAGCATCTTTAATGTGGTTAAGGTGAAAGTGACACAACTAAGAGGATATGCTTGACAAGTTATAAATTGAAGTCTCATGCCCCTTACTTACGAAGACCGATCCTCATGCTACTCAACTTTAGTCACAAGTAAGCTCTTGTCATTATAAGTACATACGTATCATAGAGAACCGCCAACGGGGTACCTCTTGCACATGACACGGGAGCTCCCATGATCAAAATACAAGGAAAGCAGACAATCAGCATCTCGGCGATCTTTTTATTTACTATGTGCATAGATATTTATTGAGGATGCTTCATAGAATGCTCATTATGGTTATGCTGCAAGTTTCCACCATGATTAGGCATGGCTTAGGCTAGCGGCCCAGGCGTTTCTCTAACATACATACAAACTCCATGATCTTACAAGTTCCACTTTTATTTCACACCGCCAGGATCCATAAGCAAAAGAACATGATATCAACTAGGTACAAAGTACCTATGAAGCGTTGAAAGCGGTCCCCATGATACATGGTTCTGCCAACTTCAACTCATAAAGCGCAAGCATATGCACAACAAAGAAGGACGCAATGGTTCAGGTTTATTAAGTGCAATAAAGTAAAGTGTGCCATCAAGTTCGTGAGAGCTTTACTAACTAACTTTCTCATAACAAGCAGACATTTTATTTGAAAGAAAACAAGGCATATTGAATATGCACGGAGATAGCAAATGATGCTAATAGGTAGGTATGGTGGACACTTTGGAAATATTTGGTTTAGGGAGTTGGAAACATGAGTAAAACACTCAGTGGAAGTGAAGGCTAGCAAAAGTAAGGGAGCGACAAACGAGAGAGAAATAGCTGTCATTATCATGCTTGCAACAACACAGGACTACTCATGGCATGAAAATGATTCAAGATCCTCAAGGCAAAATAATTCATCGAGGCTCAACTGATTATTACAGTCATGTGCATGTGTGAGCATGTTCCAAGTCAATTCAAATGAAACATTCTGAGGAGGATACCACGGTGTCATACCAATTTATGAATAGAGTAATGCAAGCAAACATTCATGAGACATGCTACAAACTATTAGTGGGCTGGAGCTAATCACAAGAAAGCAAGAACTACTAAGCATCCAAAGATAACATACACCCTACATGAACAGACTAAGAAAGCTCACAATGATGAGTATATGTACAAAAATGAAGACAAATAGAGTTCGTTACCAGCCTCTTACCACGCCTCAAGTTGTCATTAATCCTCATTATTGCTCTTTACTTGTATGGCTTGAATAATAATATGAAACCAATAATCCACTGAGAACTGCCGAACCCTGAAGCAAACTCGCAAAAACCAAAGAAGAACGACAAATATTTTTGGTGTTTTTGATTTTTAAACAAGAACCAAAAGAGAGAAACAAGCAAAGCAAAATCTTTTTGGGTTTTTCGAATAGTTCAAACAAAGCAAAAAGGAAAAAAGCAAACCAAGGCAAAAAGAAGAAGCAAGCCAAAGAGAAACAACAAAAATATTTTTGGTCTTTTTGTGTTTTTAGAAAGCAAAAGCAAAGAAGAACGAAAACTAAAAAGAAAACGAAAACATGAATATACAAAGTACCGACGCAACATGATATGGAGATGAGTGCAGTGTCGGCGTACCTTCCCCCAAGCTTAGGCTTTTGGCCTAAGTGGGTATCAATCCCAAGCTGGCCAGGATGAAGTGTCACCGGGGTACGACGAGGAGGTACCCTCGTCCTGGTGCGAGCCTGAGTACGCCCCTCCGTAATGTGCGGAGTAATCATAGGAGGGCACGTCCTCCTGGTGTTGCTCGTGGAAACCCAACAAGCGAAGCTGCTCGTCCACCTCCTCCTTGGAGCGCGACCACGGTCTCCTGTCAACACTAAACAAAGTAGGCTGTGGCTAGAGGATCTCCCTCTCATCCCCGTCAGTGAAAAGCATCCTATATACTAGATTGTTCAAATCAGAGGTAGCAGTGACAAAGTGATGAGTTTTCATGGCAACAAGGTCGAGCCTCTGTGGTGCTAGCATAGCATCATCAGGAGCCGCTGAAAGATCTAATGCATCGACTATACGCGAGGAAATTATGCCCCCATAGATAGGCCCCCTAGCAGCTAGGCGGCGAGCAATAAGCGAGCCAAGATTGTACCGAGTATCGTTGTTGAGCGCAACAACAAGGAAAGCTAAGTGATAGTTGGAGATATTACTAGTGTTCTCCCTACCCAATAAACTAGTGGCAAGATAGTATGCAAAGTATCTAAGAGCAGGGAGTTGGATATTTCTTATCTTTCCGCGCTGCGCCACGCGGTCATCATCATTGGTCACCCCTCGGTAAAGCTCCAACAAATCAGCGGGTCGCCCTTGAATTTTCTTCACGGTCCCTGTCATACGCACACCTACAATACTGCAAAATCTCTCCAAAGGCATGGTGAAGGGCATATCATAGATTTTAAAGGAGACAGTGGAATGATAGGATGTGTTAGTAAATGAGAAGCTCTCAACAAAAGTTTTGGTGAGCATAGCGTATTGTGCACTCTCATCTTGCATATAAGAGGTTAAGCCAACCCTCTCAATCAGTAGCAAGAAATCATCAAGAATACCTGGAGCTTGCAAGAAAGTAAAACAAGGAAAAGAGGATGGGTGAGCATCCCCATCATCCCTTTCACTGCCAATACGAGTTGCAATGAGATCTTCATTGTATGAAGGCCTAGCTTGGGAGGCTGTTCTTGAGGGCCTTGTCCTCCTAGGTGCATCACTCTCAAATATCTCTCCAAAAGTGTGGTTGTTCATGCTTGGTATTCTGAAATTTAAACATCTATGAAACAAGTGGTTGCAAAGTAAATATAATGAAGGATTCTACTCATAGGGACTAGCAAGAGGCTTAAACATGCATAAAAACTATATCTCTAAGCATCAAACAAGCTTACAAGCTCTCATAACCAGTCACCTATAGCAGCAAAATACTCAACATATAATCCACTAAACACAAATCTACTTGGACAAGGGGAGGAGTCACATACCAAGGAACAATTGCTCCAAATTTCAGCAAGAAAGATGGGCTGAGCAAAGAGATCGAAGAAATCGAGAGCAACCACAGAAAAAACGCGATTTTGAGCTATGAACTAGAGCTTACTCGGGAGAGAGCAGAAAGTGGCAGGTGAGAGAGGTAGTGGAGGGCCAGGGGTGGCCCACACCAGGGCATGGCGCCACCCAGGGCTAGCCGCGCCACCACATGGTGTGCCTGCCTGGTGGGCCCCCCTGGTTCCTACCAGGTACTCCTCTGCCCCTTTTTTCACGTAAAAATTTAATATGAATTTTCTGGAATTTTTTGAGACACTTTATTTTTGGGCAATTTTTAGAAATAGAAGAATGATTTTTCTGACAGACAGATTTTTTTTCTTTTTTGAAACATGATGCAAGGACAAAACAAGGCTAGAACTACAGAAGTTATAGCATACAAGCAACTAACAACACAAAGAAAACTAAACGAAAGCAAAAAACTAAAATGCAAAGGATAGAAATAAACGGAGATAATCATAATGAAAACATTATTTTGTTCAATGGAATCCTTTTGTTAGCAAGGTTGATCAAGTCTTGCTACCAAAACAATTGCATATGAGACAAAACTTTGTACTCCACTAATGATTATGTTACCTTAACCTTGATAGCAATGGTCCCAATCATAATAGTTTCAAATTTTTCTCTTGGTATGGGACAATATATTTCTCCAACTTGAATGCCTTCAACACGTTCAATTGAATTCAGTCCATAAGTCCTTTCAATCTTCTTGGGGAAATAGACAGTATGTTCCTTGTCATTAACATTGAAGGTCACCTTTCCTTGATTACAATTAATAACAGCTCCTACAGTATTAAGAAAAGGTCTCCCAAGAATAATAGACATATTATCATCTTCAGGCATTTGAAGTACAACAAAATCAGTTAATATCAAGCAATTTTGAGCCACCTGAACAGGTACATCCTCACATATCCCCACAGGAATAGTGGTAGATTTATTAGCCATTTGCAAAGATATATCAGTTGGTATCAACTTTTCAAGCTGAAGCCTTTTATAGAGAGAGAAAGGCATAACACTAACTCCAGCTCCCAAATCACACAAAGCAGTTCTAACATAACTGTTCTTAATAGAGCAAGGTATAGTTGGAATCCCTGGGTCTCCAAGTTTCTTAGGAACCTTACCATTGAAAGAATAATTAGCAAGCAAAGTAGAGATTTCTTCATTAGGGATCTTCCTTTTATTCGAGACAATGTCCTTCATATACTTTGAGTAAGGAGGCAATTTAATAGCATCAGTCAAAGGAATTTGCAAGAATAAAGGCTTCATCCACTCACAAAACTTATTATAGTGTTCATCTTCCTTTGACTTGTGTTTCTTATCAGGGAATGGCATAGGTTTTTGGACCCAAGGCTCTCTTTCACTACCATGTTTCTTAGCAATAAAATCTTCTTTGGTGTATTTAGTATTCTTAGTGTGGTTTTCAGGTTCTTCTTCAACTTTTTCTTCATTAGGAACAACATTTTCTTCATTACCACTTTCAGTTTCAGCATCAGAGATAGATATACTATTAGGATCTATAGCAGGTTCAGAGGGTTCTACAAAAGTTTTATGTTTCTTTTTCATTTTCTTACGAGTAGAACCACTATTTTCAGCTTGTTGAGAATCCTGCTCAATTCTTTTGGGATGCCCCTCAGGATATAGAGGATCCTAGGTAGCAGCTCCACTTCTAGTTCTAATTTCATAAGCATGTTTTTCTTTAGCAGCATTAACTAGCAAGTCGTTTTGCACTTTAACAAGTTGATCTATTTGAGTTTGAACCATTTGAAATTGTTTAACAATCATTTTAACATCATTAGAGGTTATTTCCACAATATATTTCAACTCAACAATAGCTCTAGTGTTTTCCATTAGATGATTTTGCACCCTTTTATTAAAGTTATCTTGCTTAACAATAAAGATATCAAATTCTTCTAAGCATTGATTAGGAGGCTTCAAGTAAGGGATATCACCTTCATCAAAGTGTTGGAGAGAGTGTACCTCAATAGTGGATGAGTAGGGAATAGGCTTACATAATTCTTCTATAGGAGGTAAATTCTTGACATCTGCAGCTTTAATTCCCTTCTCCTTAAGACATTTCTTAGCTTCCTTCATCACTTCATCATTTAATTCAATAACTCCCCTCCTCTTTGATGTTGGAATAAGCACCGGAATAGATGGTTCAGGTACAATTACTTCAGGTATATCTTGTTTAGGAGGAGTCCAATCTTCATAATTCTTGCTTATTTTAGCCATTAATTCCTCAACTTCCTTAGGAGTCCTATTCCTGAAAACACGATCAGCACAACTATCTAGGTATGTCCTAGATTCCTCGGTTAGTCCATTATAAAATATATCAAGAAGCTCATTCTTAGGTAATGGACTTCCAGCCTATGCATGAATCAAAGCACAAAACCTTGCCCAAGATTCAGACAATACCTCTTTTTCTCCCTGTTTAAAATCAAAAAGTTCCTGCAAAATAGCATGTCTAGCACTGGGAGGAAAATATTTCTGCAGGAAAGTACTAATCAAGCACTCAGGGCTATCAATAGATCTAGGAGGTAAATTACTAAACCAAGTTTTAGCTTCTCCTTGCTTCGAAAATGGGAAAATCTTAGCAACAAAGTAAGTACACATCTTAATATCATCGGAAAACAAGCCACTCATGGTAGAAATTTCATTCATATGTGCTACCGCACTTTCATTCTTAGTCCCACAAAAAGGTTCATTCTCGACAATAGCTATGTAAGATAGATCGAGAGAGAAATCATAATCTTCATCTATAATGTTTATGGGAGAAGCAGCAAACTTAGCATCAAGGGATAATTTGGGTATAATAGTACGCCTCTCAAGGATATTCTTAGCAGCGCTCCTATCATGGGTGTTCCTACATTCTTCAATAAACTCATCAGTCATCTCAACATAATCTTCTTCAGCATCATAACTCTTACTAGACTCAGGTGAGCTAACAGGTGTGACAGTGTCTTCATTAGGAGTTTCGGTATTTCCAACTATAGTTCTAGCAATCGTAGCATCTAGGAAAGGACCTAATGAACCACTCTTATCAAGAACAGTAGAAGCAGCATCATAAGTATCAGAAGTTTCAGATTCAGCAGTAGTAGCAGTGTGTGTAGCATGTGTATGTGGTGGTGTAAGGAACTTACTCAAAACAGACGGTGAATCAAGAGCAGTAGAGGTGTTCAGAACCGTACCTCTTCTTGTAGTAGATGGTAAAATAGGAACCTTGCCATCACGAGACTTACCCATGATGGATGGATAGCAGCGAACAATAGAGAACCCAAGTGAACTTGATAAATAAAGCTATGCTCCCCGGCAACGGTGCCAGAAAATAGTCTTGATGACCCACAAGTATAGGGGGTGTATCGCAGTATTTTCGAGGGAAGTGAAACCCAATTTATTGATTCGACACAAGGGGAGCCAAAGAATATTTATCAACCTTAACAACTGAGTTGTCAATTCAGCTGCACCTGGAAACAATCTTGCTCAGAACAGTTTATCAGTAGCAACAGTTTTGTAGTAGTAATAGTAAAGTAACAGTAGTAGTAAAGCAAAGACAGTAGTAACAAAAGCAGTAACCAATGGGATTCGAGTGCGGTAGGCATAGGGATGGATGGACGGGCGTTGCATGGACAAGACAATTCACATAGCAATCAGAACATAGGGCAATTGCAGATAAATAAGATAAAGCATCCAAGTACTAGACAATCCTAGGCATGTGTTCCATATATAGTCATACGTGCTCGCAATGAGAACTTGCACAACATCTTTTGTCCTGCCAGCCCGTTTGCAGCGGGGCCTCTAGGGAACTACTGGCAATTAAGGTGCTTCTTTTAATAGAGCACCGGAGCAAAGCATTAACACTCCGTGAACACATGTGATCCTCACATCAAAGCCTTTCCCTTCCGGTTATCCCAATTTCTATCACTTCGGGGCCATAGGTTCCGGACAACAATGTGTGTATACAACTTGCAGATAAGACCCAAAACAATACTATCATAATGAATCAATAACATGTTCAGATCTGAAATCATGGCACTCGGGCCCTAGTGACAAGCATTAAGCACAACAAGTCGCAACAAAGTCATAAAGCACTAATAAAAGATACTAGGCACCATGCCCTAACAATCTGATGCCATTACATGAATGATCTCATCCAATCCCTACCATCCCCATAGCCTACAGTGGGGGATTACTCACTCATAGATGGGGGAAACATGGATGGTCGATGGAGAAGCGATGGTGATGATGATGGCGATGATGATGGCGATGATCTCCTCCAATTCCCCGTCCCGGCAGGGTGCCAGAACGGAGTTTCTGTGCTGTTTCGTGGAATCTGGTGGTGGCGGCGGAGCGGAACACCTTCTGGAAAAACGTCAAACCCCCCGTAGTTTTTAGGTCAGAAGGCTCCTTATAGGCGAAGAGAGAGGCCGAGGGGGTGCCTAGGGGGACCACACCACCCCCTGGTGCGGCCTGGCCTGGCCCGTGCCAGCAGGTGGTGTGGCCACCCCTGGCTCTTCTCCATCTCGTATTCTGGCTCCTGGAGTCTTCGGGTGAAATAGGATTTTTGGCATATTTTCCCGGATTTTTCCTGATAGTTGATTTTCTGCATAAAAAGTAGACACCAAGGCAATTCTGCTGAAAACAGCGTCAGTTCGCATTAGTTCCATCCAAATCACACAAGTATAGAGGAGAAACAATAGCAAGAGTGTTCGGGAAAGTAGATACGTTTTGGACGTATCACACCCCCACATAAATAGTTCAAATACAGAGGAAAAATTCTTCACGCAGCTACAAAAGGAAGCAATGAGGACGGCTACGCCTACGCTTCACCACCCACGGGCTTTGGCGACTCCGTGGCAGACCCCGATGCCGCGACTTTCGTTGCCATGGCCTCTAATGATGTGGCCTTTGCGGTGGTAGCCCCTGACGCCGTGGCCTTCACTGCCTTCAGCCGTTTTCGCTCCACAGAGTACTTCGTGAGTGTCTCTATGAGCCGTGCCCCATATTTATGACTGCTAGTAGCAAATGGAGTGAAAACTACCGCATGGCCTTCCGCGGTCATTGGCATCCTCGAGGTTATCCGTCTGACGTCCAGATTGGCACCGCAGGCCTGCGCCATCGCCAAACCCATGGACGTGTTGACTCCCTTCTGTGCATTCTTGAAGTCCACCAGCACGCCACCCATGAAGGTCTCGACCAAGCCATCAAGATCTTCAACTAACTTGGCCTTGGGGAGCATCTCTTCACGAAGGAGTCCCAGAACGGCTCTGGCCTTCTTAAGGGCAACTTGTGCGGAGACACCACAATCTTCGATCGCTGCCACAACATCAACCAAGGCGTCCCCATGAGCCAGAGCCTAGCGGTCAAAGCCAACACCAGTAGCATCTGGAATAGCAATCCATCAAGTTAGCAGACATGACCAGAAGAGGAAAATACAAGTATAACGAAAAAGACCAGATATACACATACCCGAGAGCGCTTGTGCGACAGAGAAAAGGTGTTCTGCGAACCCCTTTTCTCTATTGGTTGCGGCGGCTATAAGGTCATCGTCACACTTCTTCGACTCCTGATTGAGGCGTTCGAGGGCTTCGACTGCCTCATCTCGTTTGGTCTCCGCCGCACACAAACCCTTCTCAAGGGAAGTCACATGATGAAGCAGGTCATTGTTTTCCTCTGAAGAACAAGGGAAACATGTCAAAATCCAAACAAAACGAAGATACAGTGGTACAATACACGTCGATCGGCTTACTTTGCAGCGGCTGGTTATCAGTATCCAGTCATGCATGCTGCCGACCCAGGGTCACGATCTGTTCACATAAGCGAACAACCTCCTGCAGGATGGGCTGTAGAAGATACCATATATCATTTCAAAGTTCTGACTCCGAACGAAAACTTCAAATAAAAAATCTCATGAACACTTACATGATCACCCGAAGACTCCGAAAGTATTCGCTTGGTGGGCGTCCGCACAAGAACCCTATGCTACCTCGATTGGGGAAAGCTTTAGGAACTCTCGCCGGAGTTGGCCGCTATCTACGGGGAGAGCATTGGCTCCTCCACATCCTTGTTTTTGGAGTCAACGACTCCCGCCTCCTCCAAGAGACGGCAATCGCCAGAAGATTAAGGCAGCCACGCTATAGTGAAGAACCAGAAGGACATTACATACAAGGAGCCTGCAAGACATGCAATTTAAGACATCGGCTAAGTAGGAGACTTACCCGTCGAACCTGTCAAGGTCGAAGTCCTCATCCGATTCCAGCGGCTCTTTCAACTTCTTCGGCTTCTTCAGCGGCGGCGGAGCCACGCTATGGACATGAACCACTAGAATCGGGATGGTGGTGGCTACCTTAGGTGAAGTATCCTTCGGTGCCTCCGGCATAGACGTGTCAGATTCTTCGCTCCGGGAACACTTGCGAGTTCCACCCTTGCTGGACTCAGGGACTTCCTGTGCAGGCATAGTCGAACCTGATTCGTTGTCCTCATCGCCCTCGGAGGGCGGAACTTCCTACGGCTGAGGTGGTAGCGATGCCGCCACTTTCCATTCCTAATAGGAGTAGCAAACTACAATCCAAGCAAGCCTTATAGGCAAAATGACAAGCAGACAAAAGACAACGACAAAGTTACCTCAGGAGGAGAGTTACTCGCACGGAAAGGTAGGACGACTGAGTCACTAGGAAGCTTGTCTTTAGCAGTGTATTTGGTCACCAACCTTACCCTTTTATCAACCTCGTGTGAAGATATGTCCTCCTTGGAGATGCGAGTGACGTCATCGCCACCGGTCCAGAGGAACATCGGGTGTGCCCTGGCCTACAGAGGCTACACCCAATGCCGCAAAAACATGCAAATAAGGTCAACGCCTTCGATTTCTTGGCCTAGGACAAGATGAAGGTCGCAAACGCGCTTGTACAAGACTTCGACCTCCTCTACCTCAGCCAGCATGATAACATTCTTCTAAGACCTCTTCCTCCTTAGCTTAGCCTTGGGATCAACAGGAGCAAGTCCATACCGTTCGCCATCAACGTGTTGATTGCGAATGTAGAACCATTTCTCCCTCCACCCTTGGATGAACTTGGTGATTTTGAGGCTAAAGTATTGGACATTGGGGTCCACGAAGATTCCGCAGCCGCCAACATCATACACAACCGAGAAAGAACCTAACTACCGCTTCAGCTTAAAGAGCTTCTTGAAGAGGCCGAAGTGTGGCTTGATTCTTAGCCAGCAATCGTAGAGGGTAATGTACCACACGATGTGCAGGATGGAATTTGGGGTCAGCTGATGCGCTGGAGCCCATAAAAACATAGCAACCCTCGCACAAATTTGTGGATGGGAGAGAAATACTGCAAAGTATGAAGACCAAAAACATCACCCGGAATCCAATAGGAGGATTGGGGATTACCTCTAGCCCTAGATCTGCTGCATTGGCGGGCATCAGGCCATCCTGGTGATGAATGTGGAGCTTATGCTCCTTCAACAAGGTGCGCCGCCATCACCCGTTGGTCACGCGGGTCCCCGGACCCTTCTTCTTGGCGGCGGCGGTGGTACCGGACCTAGTGGCGCTGACGCCCTTCTTCTTCATCGCAATAGCAGCACATCCAGCGGTAGCACCTCCTTTCTTTTTCCCCATCTTGCGGTGGTGGAGAGACCGGAGGAAGTAACTGGGAAACGCTTTGAGAATATCCAGCACAGCGCGAGCAATGGACGAAGGCAACAAAGGAGAATGGCAATGGCGATGCACGCACATGAGGAAGAAGAACAAGTGAGAAAAATTACCGCACCCAAAACCCTACATATGCACCGAGGGATATCATCCAATGGCCTACAGAACTTTACCTCTACGTGTGGCGCACATCAATGAAGACACGTGGCGATGGTAACACCAAACCGTCACTGCACATTCCCCACGATGCACCGGAATTAAGGAGGTATAGTTAAAACAAAGATTATGCATGACTGGTCAAATCCCAGTCAGATCTCAGGGCCCACCTCTGTCACGTCCCATCAGCACCGATTATGTGAGCAACCAACCTCATCCAATTGTCAGCACTGACGTCATCAAAATACCCACTCCAACGGAGATTTTCTTCAACTGATTTAGTCCTTGCTTGACTCAGCGAGTCGACCAAGCACTCGGGGGCTACTCCTAATAGGAGCACTGGCCACGCACCCGAATATTATAAAATGACATAGAGCTGTAAAACATTTTCAACTCACCCCCTCTGTCGAATCAACGATTCGATTACAAACTCGGGGGCTACTCCCATAGGGAGCGCTGAAAGCATAATCGGCTAAGATAAAACTAATGATAGCAGTCAACAATTGTTTAAAGTCCCCACTCGAGTCTATGACTCGAGTAGGCACCCGGGGGCTAATCCCATAGGGAGCACTGGTCACGCACCCTATGAATCAAAAAATAATTATACATGACAAAAAGCGTTGACCACGTCTGCACCATGAGCATTCGAAGCATTCAGCGACTCCGCCTCACAATTGATAAACGTACCCTTCAAAGAGACAACGTCTCCTAAGTTACCTGAATCACCTCCGTGGTGAATAAAACTTCGGATGCCGCGTTAACAACATGAAGGTAAGACCTGCGAAAGTCCTGGCAACGCACCTGATGCGCTCTATCAGAAATAATCCGTGCCTACAGGCAGGATGAAAAGGCCTCGACGGATGCGTTGAGTGCTCACACCCAAACAATGGAATTCGATTCTATAAGACCTCCGTGGCAGGAGTCAAATTACTCCAGCATTATTCCGAATTCGAGTCTGGGGACTCGAGTTAGTAAATGGCATTGTTTTTCCCTAAGGTAGTTAACTGATCCTGATCCATCGGATGAATTAGGCACGCATATCGACAATCCCTATGACACAAACCATGACACCCGAAAGAACTCCGGATGAGCCTATATCCCATGCACTTGAAAGGCTTATAGTCTCCACCCAAATCTACGATTCGGCTGGACACTCGGGGGCTACTGAGATGGGTATACCTTACATGTACTCGAGCTTAGCCTATACGGTCCAGCCCAAGAAGGAGTCCATGGTGCGAACGTAGCCCAGCAAGGATTCGGGTGGCCCACAGGAGTTCGACTTCTTGAAGGACACATCAAAGTGTAGATAGAAAATTAAAGGGAAAACCCTAATCTATAACCGACTCGACCTACTATCCTGAGACCTAGCCTCCCTATATAAAGGCTAGGAGGGGGCAGCGAGGAGGACCAATGCACAACCCCTCACATACACCTTGTCGGATTGCATCTGCGCACCCTTGTAACTTTTGACTCCCTCGTAATCAAGAGCAGACAAGCAGGAGTAGGGTCCTCTACGAGGCCTGAACCTGGGTAAAACCTGGTGTCACATGTGTGCTTGTTTGCTAGACGATCAATGCCTCCAGCGCTCCCCACTTCGTCGAACCTAAGTCCATCAACGATGGACATTGATGAGTTAACCCCTGGTCACTAAGACATAAGCGGCTTCACCGAGATCTTTCATATCAAACTTTGAAGAGAAAAATATTTTAGTTTCCAGCTGCATATTCTTATCGCTACTGGCTAAGAGTAGTCATCAACATACAGTATCAGGAAGACAAAGTTACTCCCCCTGAACTTCACATAAATGCAATTGTCCACTTCATTCTCTTTAAAATCTAAATTCTTTATGACTTTATCAAACTTGAAGTACCATTGCCTTGAGGCTTGCTTTAATCCATAAATGGATTTCTTAAGATGACATCCTAAATGTTCCTTTCCTTTCATAATAAAATCTTCCGGTTGAGCCATGTAAACATCATCATGTAAGTCACCATTCAGAAATTCCATTTTGATATCCATCTGATGCAATTCTAGATCATAATGAGCCACAAGAGCCATAATAATTATGAACGAGTCCTTAGAAGAGACATGTGAAAAAGTCTCATTATAATCAATGCCTCCTCTTTGAGTGAAACCCTTAGCCACAAGCCTTACTTTGAACCTTTTGATTCCACCTTTGGAGTCACGTTTGGTCTTATAGATCCACTACTGTCCACAGTTTTGGCTCCTTCAGGAATTTCTACTAAGTCCCGTACATCATTAATGCTCATGGAATTCATTTCATCTTTCATAGCATCAAGCCATTCTCATGAATGATCAATTTATATGGCTTCTTTAAATAATGTAGAATCATCATCCAACATCGACTCATTCATATCCTCACTCATATAAGTGACATAATCATCAGGACTAGCAGACTTTCTAGCCCGCTTTGATCTTTTGAGTGGTTCATTATTTGTTACATCAACCACAACTTCATGCCTATGACATCAAGTGGTTGGCGGCTTATTGACTCCAAAAGCTTGCTCCAAAGATGAAGATGAACTTGACAAAAGAGGATATAGGCTATCATGACATCTACCTTGAACAATAGTTCTCCTTGTGCCCCGCTCCTTACAAATAAGTCAGACACTACAAGAAAAGTCATCATCTACAACAATTAGTTTCCGTGATAAAATGGCATTTTTATGGTTAATGGGTCTACTATAACAGATGGGCACCAGTGGCAAAATCTGCATGACAAAAAGGTCTACCATGGTTTTGCAGAGACCGTGGTGGATGGCCCCTCATCGACCATGAAAATTTGTACCGTGGCGGATGTGTTTTGCCAGAATATCAAGTACTGATATCATGTCAATGGATATGTGTCAGACGTCGTTAATTTACCACTACCGTCGCCATCTCGTTCACTGGTGACATCACCGTGGTAGTCGATGACGTCCCACTTACCATTATGACGTCGTCTTGACAAAGTTAGGCGGGCCAACCCATGTGGATGCCGAACAAATGCCCATAATATTAGTAGGACGGCTACATGGTGGCCGAACAGAAGCCCACAAAAAGGTGATCAATTTGGCAGGTCATCCTATATGGTGGCCCACCAAAAACCATAGAGATTGGTGGGCTAGCCACGCGGTGGCCCAACAAAAGCTCATATAGTAACCCATAAAAAGCACATTAACTTGGCAAGTCGACCCACGTGGTGGCCTAACAAAATCCCAATAATGTAGCAACGTGATGGCGGAGCAAAAACCCATTAAACTAGTATGCATATAACGTAGCAGTCTAAAAATCCGATTTAGCTAGCAGACCGGCCATGTGGCAGTCTGATAAAGGGTCAGTAGAGTTAGTAGGACTACCATGTGGCAGCCGAGAGGAGGACCATTATGCTACTAGAGCTTGTTGAATGCATTGCTTTATGAACGGGGACTCTCTCTAGAATGAAAATCTATGATCTATGATCGGACGATGATGGCATTTATGCACTATTTTCTTTTTGAAGACGTTGCTTTTGGAGAAGATGAACTTACGGTGCTGTCTTGTTGCTGTTAGGTTTGCTGCTACAAGGAATAGATCGCTAAATCTGGAGTTTTTTTTTTATTTTTCTTGCTTTTTCTAAGATGTGTGCATCTGTCATGCCGATAAAAAATGCGTTGTTGCAAATGCCAGATATAATTAATATCTTCGCGGTATTAATATATGCTCTTTATCAAAATACAAATACAGTTATACACGCCGGAGATGAGCAAGTTGACTTTGTGAATACAGTAGTACTTTTTTTTTTTTGAAACCGTGAATACAGTAGTACTAGTTGTGCGAGCTAGAGCAAGGAGTAACAATGAATCGGTCGAGTTACCTTACCTAGCTAGGTACCTGCCGGGACGGGGACGTGGACGTGGATGACAAGTTACCCATCAATGAGAGGATTGATTTCGAGCAACCTGCTCATAAGTGGCAAAGATTCTCTTGCTGGAAATGTAGAGTGCATGCAATTGCCAAAAGGAAAACCCTAGCCACCAACATATCCCTGCAGCTAGCGGTACCGCGCCTGCATCCGTCCGATCCATGCTTTCTCATCAGTACAGAAAAGAAGCACGCATATTTGTGGCAATATAACCACCACCATCATCTTCAGCTTGAGACGGAGCAAGCATCGAGATCGACCGAGGAATTTCTCTCTCGATGCTCTCCATGCATGGGGTGGTCCATCCCTCTCCCCATCTCTAGGTTTTCATTTTCTGTTTCCTTTCCTTTTGGTGCGCACGCCATTACTGCTGCTTCGTGGTCACCACATTGGTAAAGCTTTGTGTCACCCTGCACCTGCACCTGCACGTCGATGGCAGTTACAGATAGAACTGGCATTTCTACTGGAAAGAAGCACCTAGCTACTCTCTGTGCTAGACGCTGGATCGATCTCTCGATTTATACGTACTGTATTTGTTTACTAGTGTGGTCCATGCATGGCAAACTAGCTAGAGTAGCTAGGGCAACGCATGGATGTACAATACTCCTAAAAATGCATTTTCTTTACGCGCATGGCATACACAAAAGCTGCCTAGCTCGGCATCGCTGATTTGCAGCTTGGCTATATGGGCACGCGCGCTGATCCTTCCTTTCCCATGGCCGGCGGCAGCTACCTGTATACGGGAGTAGCTAGCTACGGCGGGTGCAGCAGATTGAGCAAGGGCAATAGTAGAGCTAGCCGTTGGCTATAAGCCATATCCATGTCATCTAGAATCAATCTAATAGCTAACATGTACAATAGTTAGATGTTAAAACTTTATTAATATATGACCCACTTTTCACTCTCACATAGTGCCTAGGAGCACGTGCTGCAGCTGCTCTTAACTAAGCACCCACTCCTCTTCTCTCTTCTCTTCTCTCTCATCCAATTAAGCATAAATATACTATTTTAAGTTCTATAATCTGCTCACTGCACCTTATTGTACTTGTTCTAATAAAATATACTCTACTAGTAGCACCACTTAGATTAGAATCTCCTTTTGAATGAATGTTAACGTAGTATTGGAGAATCCCAACGAGGAAACATGCACGCAGCTTTGTACAGCCCGCATGCGTATGCGTTGTATTCTATGCGCACGCCTTGGACAGTGGAAATCTCGCGAGGATATCGATCGTGTCGTGTGCTCGCCTGCAACTTGTCTTGTACTACTAGGAAGAACATATACTTACAGGCATACCACTCCGTACCCTTTCGACTATCATTAACATACTCCCTCCGATTTTAAAATAGATGTCAAAAGTTATTTAAATTTCAATAAATCTAGATACTAAATACTGTCTAGATACATCTAAATTTAGAAAAGTTTGTGACATCTATTTTGAGATGGAGGGAGTACTATACTTAGGTTTTAGTAGAGGACAAGATATGGTTTGTTAATTCACTTTTTAGATAAAATACGTTAAACGCCTGACTTTATAAATTAATAAAGCCCAAATGACTGAGTTTTGGTACGTAGATGATGATGAACAGCTTACAACAACAGAACTACAACAAATGGAAGAAAAAACTGTAGAAAATATCGATCCCAGAAATTGTATATATTGCAATGACTCTTGTGGGGCTTATATAATCGTACATGGAGGGGGGAAGATTTGGACTAAAGAAGATGGTTATATTTAAACTTGAAGGGAATATATCCGAGAGACAATAATAAAGTGGTTATTATATTATTTCATGTTTATGATAAATATTTATTTTGCATGCTATAATTTTATCAATTGGAAACATTAATACATGTATATTTAATAAACAAAATACAAACTCCTAGTAATGCCTCTCATATAAGCTAGCTCGTTGATTAACAAGATGATCAAAGTTTCCTGATCATGGACATTGGATGTTGTTAATAACGAGGTCACACCATTGGTGAAATGATGTGATGAACATTCATCTGAGGTATAGCAATACGATCAAAGTCATTATGTTTATATTGCTATAACATCATACGAAGTAATCCTAGTCCTTAGACCATGAGATCATATTAATCACTAACACCGGAAGGATATCTTGATAATATCAAACGTCACACCATAACAGGATGACTATAAAGATGGGTTCAGTGCTACGAAGGTGCTATGTAGAGGCTCATGTATCAAGAGTGGGATTTGTCCATCCCGATGACGGATAGATATACTCGGGGCCCTCTCGGTGATATCATATTGAAATAGCTTGCAAGCAAGTGATATGATCACTAGAATGATATATCACGGGAACGAGAAAAAAGTGCATGTCGGTAACGAGATCAAACTAGGTATAGAGATACCCATGATCGAATCTCGAACATGTAATATATCGCGAGACAAAGGAATTTAGTTACGACGTTAAAGGTTTACACGATCACAAGAGTCATTGTTGAATGTGTGGGAGTCAATATGGATCTCTAGGTCCCGCTGCTGTTACTGATCGAAGAGGGGTCTCGATCATGTCTGCATTATCCGCGAACCGTAGGGTGACACACTTAAGGGATACCAACACCATGTGGAGAAAATATGTTATTTAAAGAAGCGCTAGAATCATTTCGATGGAAACCGAAATTGTTTTGGGTGAAATTGCAGAAACTGGTTCTGCATGTGATATTGAAATGTTGCAATGGGTTTTTATGTGAATGTTTGTTAATTAATATAATTAAAAAATTCTGAATAAAATAAATAAAATAGTTTTATTTAATGAAATCTTGCATTAAATTTGGTGGAAATTTAATGCATGTGAGTGGACATGAGTGGAGGTGTGTGTTTATGTGAGTGAGAGCTCCACCCACATGAATGAGGGAGAGGTGGGGGCACCCACCATGGCCGGCGACATGCCCCCTTGGGCTGCCCACCTCCCCTATATAAGGAGCACCTCCTCCTCATGAAAGATCTCTCTCCCTCTCTAGAAATTATTCCCCATGATCTCGGATTAGCGAGATACATATTTCCGGTGGCTTTATCTGGAAAAGAGTTGCTGCTTCCGCTGCTTTGCTGGAGCGAGGGGCGGAGGTTGTCGGGGTACCGGACGTGTGTGCGATCACGGATGCAACGCTGCTTTGTGGTGCTAGACTTGGTGGTGCTGGACTTGCTGGAGCTGGATCTGATGGATGTGCTGGAGCTGGACCTGCTGGACTTGCTGGATTTCATCGCGATCTTGAGATTGGCAAGTGTACGACTATATCATCCACGAGTTCCATCTCGTTAACAAAGCTTTGTTATCTTCAAGGGTATGTTCTCTATGGATGTATATCCACCTGTTGCTTGTATCTAATAGATAGATCTTGGCGTAAAATAGTTCTCATCGTAGGATTTTTTTTGTTTTCTATGCTGCGAATCTAACAAAACTAATCATATCTCTATCTCTTTCCTAACCATACATATTGTCTAATATTCCCCTCAGTCATAGCGGGAGAGAAGCGGATGCTTGCGACCAGACAAGTCATGCGCATCTGTCGCCTTCTCCACCTTATCATCATCATCGTCCCTTTCTGGTTCCTTCTCTTCCCTCCCGCTGTCACAACGGGAGTGTTGTGGGCGCAAGTGACAACACGGATGTTGTTGACTAGAGTTCTTGAGTTGTTGTAGGCGTATTTTTGATGTCGATGTCGAGGTAGCCGAGCGTGATGTAGCCGTGGTCAAGGTTTTCATGGACGGGGTAGCCGATAGCGCAGGAGACGAAAAAAATTTGCGCGGTTTGAGTCATAGGGTTTTAGGTTTTAGATGGCGGTGACAGAAATCTGCGGCGGCGGAAGGTATCATAGTGCGGCGGCGATAGTAATCTGTGGCGGCGGCGGGTTTTTGGTTGTAGGGTTTTGGAGGCGGCGGCCGGGGCACAAGCCAAGCAGCGGCGGCAAGGATTTTATGGCGGCGGATCGCATAGGATCGGCGGCGGCAAGGATTTTACTTCTTGATGTCATAATTTGATCGTTGTAGTTTGGCTCGGTGCAGTGCAGATCTTAGTATCGAGGAAAACACGTCTCGAAACAGTGTAGATCTTGGTATCAATGTAGTCGTCTCTCGATGATCGTAGCTGTCAGGTGGTTGAACATGATGCATATACCTGATGCTAGCTGGCCTTGTTGATACCATCCATGCAGGCCAAACCCATCTGGCCGTATGCGCACACATCACCATTGGCTTGATCCTCACGTGAAGCTGTCTTGGGCTATGTGCACGCCATGATGTGGTCTTGAGTTTGATCTTGGACGGTGAGGGCGCCACGCACGCGATGGCCGCGTGTGGGCACACTCAGATCCATCTGATCTGTTGTAAGTTGACGTGCTCGTAGCTGCTCGTGGAGACGTGGTGACGGTGCCAGCCCGACTGCTAGGATGACGTCCTGGCGCAAGATCAGAGTAGCGCCGCCTTGTCTGATCTAGGGATTTATTACGGGCTAATCTAATCTAAAATTTGGAGTTCAAAAATTAGATCTAATCTAAGAACTGGAATTCATCTAAAGAAATCGATCTGATCTTTGATCGAGACCAGATGCCGCGTCCCCGAGGAGAAGAGATTAATCTTTCCGGGAGCGGCATGCAATGCAGAAGTGGTGGAAAGTCTAGAATCGGCACTGTGAGGCTAATCTCTCTGATACCATGTAGAAAATATTGATCTCAGAATATTGTATATATTGCAATGATCCTTGTAGGGTTTATATAAACGTACATGAAGGAGGAAGACTTGGACTACAAGAAGATGATTATATTTAAACTAATCCTATCTCTATCTCTTATCCCAACCATAAAAATTGTCTAACAAAAACATGTAAAGGACAACTAGAGTCGATGAAGCCCTCAACGCGAACAAAGCACCAATGAGCAGCGAAGGTATATCTTGAGGAGTGTCGTCAGCCAAGTGAAGAGACACCGTCTGCACTAGGACATGCGAGTCATCATCTTGTTGTTCTCGTCTATGACCGGAGAGGGACCCCTACCCTCTCGCCCTGGCTTGAAGGGTGCCATACCGCCGGCATTGGAGAAGCTCACCCTGAGCCGACAAACAAACCAGGAACCAAGCTGCCCATTGGAACAAAAACCAGAGCCCAAACACTTGATGCACCAACCTCATGAGAATCCTTGTCGCGATCCTTGGGTCTACCCCCGAAGAGATGAAGCCATAGACTTGATCGTTTATGAAGAAGTTGCAACGTTGCATAGGGTCAGGAAGAGGCCATGATCACCACTAGAAAGGGCCTAGATTGCGGGAGCAGATCCAACACGTACCGAGCCGCGCAGTCGCTACCAGTGGAGGGGAACCCTTCCCTTCCTACCTAGGCTCGAGGGACGTGCATCCCCAGATTGCAGAAGCACCAAGGGTGCGGAGCATCGAAAGGTACATCCCTACCACGACCGTCATGATCAAGACCAAAACACAGGCCACAATTGCACGTTTATTTTATTTTCCCATCATCATGCATAATTTTGGCCTGTAAAATATTTTTGCTAAAACCTTACTTTTATTTCTACATTACTTCCCTCTTTATTTCAAATTTAAAATCTATTTTGTTTGTCTAAAAACTATTTCCTAAAATGGTTTTAATAATAAAAAAGAAATTAAAATGTTTTAGGGGGGCAGCTGGCCATGCCAAAATGGCCCAGACCGCTACCTACAATCCTGACGGCCCAAACCAACCTAACCTAAACCCAAACTCTGACCCAAACCAATCCACACCTAACCCTAACCGCAACCCCGCCACCACACACGCCCCACACACACACGTGACACATACCACACGCATCCACTATGACCACATATGCACGTAACACACTCGCACACCACCCTAGCCACCACACATCGCCACCAACCCCAATGGTCTTTTTGCGCAATGCCCCTATCGCCATCTGGTTCTTTCCATTCGACCCCTACCAACCTCCCTCTACTCCACATTGAGACCTTGTCTCGCCCATCCTCTCCTTCCCCTGAGTAGAACAAGATTCTGATCTTGAGTGCCCCTGCAACCTCCCGCTCGATCCCCTGCTGACATGCCTAGCGGTTGTCTCCCCTGCTTCTCCCCGGTTGTTGACTGCAGGTCGCAGCCGCCTCCTTCACCTGCCCTTCTTCCGTGCACGAGGTCTAGCACCCCAAGGATGTTGTTCTCCCGGAGCTTCTCTCCAATGCCAACCACTGCCACATGGTCCTCCATATCGTCTTTGTCCTTGCGCCCTCCTATAAGTCCACTGCTCGAGTCTCTGCAACAACCCATCACCAATGCCTCCTTCCTAGCCATATCGTGGCCCTACCTAGACTTTGACCGCCGCTGCCCTACACACGCACGTCACTCCAGGGCCAAGTCTGACACAAGCCGTCCCTCCTTTTTTGCGAGCATGTCCTAGAGCGTCTCCCTCCGTCCTCGTCGGAACGTTCTCCTGATGAGCGTGTATTCCTATACCTTTCCTATGGCGGGTTGTCTCGCTTCATTTTTGCAGTGTTTCATGCTGTATCCTCACAATCATTGTAAGAGTGTGTGTCCATGCGGTGATGGATCTTAAAATAGCCATCTTTTTCCGCGTTTAAACATTGTTTTTAGCCAAACAATTGATAAGAATCTCTCTAACCTTTCCACTAATGACTAATTGTTGCAAAGTTATGCAAACCATTTCTTTGAATTGTGTTGTGCAGGAAATCACACTTTTTAATACGAAATTAGGAGACATAAATGAAGATTTTGAGGAAGTCTACACGGCCAAATAATCCTGGAGCAATAAGCATGCGTCATAGCCCATAACGACCACTAGTACGGGCAGGGCCTGCCCATATGGCCTGCCCGTAGGCTTCGTATCATCAAACCCTACAACTTTCTTGAAGGCGCGTATATATTTTGAGGTCCCAGCCATCGCGCAGAGGGCCTCCATTCTCAGATTGCATCACAACACCACCAAAGGTGATCCACACCATTGTTCAGCCCCTCCATCTTCCATCCTCTCCATTAGACATAGCAATTACTTTGTACTAGAGATCTCCTTGTGATTCGGCGACCATTGTAGAAATATATGATTTTAATCTAAGTATTTTGCACGATGTTTTCTATCCTTGATCTTATTGTTATGAGTGATTAGTCCTCACAGGTTGCAGGTTAGGGTGGAACCTCGCAACAATTACGTACATCTAATCTATGGGAGCATTGTGTTCTGTTTGAATAAGAGATTTGTATCTTTTGTTTCTTTGTCTCTTGCCTCGATCTTTGGACCTGTAGGAATCCAAGACCCCCGATATTGATAAAGGCTTGAGGTGAGATACTTGACTAGCGGCTATCTCATAGGAAACCGAATGACATAAAGGGTTGTACGATCTTCGCTTAGTGACCCATTCAGGTGTTAAACAATACCGGTTTGTATAGAGTCCAGTCTAGTTATAGAGTCCAACCCGTGTGCAAAGTCCTTGTTGTTAACGACAAGGCAATGTAATCTCATGTATGTATTGCAATCAATATAACACACACGCACGGATCAAGTTTCGGTACCGCTGCACGTACGTAAGTTTTCATATGGTATTAGAGTGACAGGCTTCCTAGATCTCATCTAGCCATAGGCTTCGGTTACGGTTCTTCCTCCTTGACGCCTGTATCAATGGCGGTCGATGGATCACCTAGAGGAATCGTGTATGAGAAAATCACAAGGGAGAATTACTTGATCTGGTAGTCCTAGGTCCTGCCGGAGATTCGAGGTGCCCAGCTCATGGGGTACCTGGACGGGTTAGTGGCAGAACCGGCAAAGGAGATCAAGACGAAGGACAAGGACGGGGTTGAGGTGATGATCCCAATCCCTGACTACGCACGGTGGATCGCCCAGGATCAATGCGTGCTTGCTTACCTCCTCCGGAACATGATGAGGGAGGTTTTGACGCAGCCGGTAGGACCCACGAGCTCCGTTGTTGTGTGGAAGAAGGTGACCGAGATGTTATCATCACAATCAAAAGCTCGGTAGTTCATCTTCGTACCTAGCTTACTCAAACTAAGAGGGAGAATTTCACCTCGGGTGCGGCTTACTTTGACTACATCAAATATCTGACCAATGATATGGCCACCGCCGACAAGCCTCAAGACGATGATGATGTCGCTTCCTATGTGCTCGCCGGGTTGGATGATGAATACAACGGTTTTGTGGCAGCAATCGCAGCCATGATCAAGGCTCAACAATCAGTGAGCCTCGGTGATCTATACTCACAATTTCTTTCATATGAGTCTCGCCTTGATAGTCAAAACCCTAGAAGTGGTAATGGTGGTGATGCTTCCGCCAATGCTGCAACTCGGGAGAATTGGAACCGCAACAAGGGTGGACGAGGTGGTGGGCGAGGAAACTTTGGTGGTGGTGGCCGTGGACAGAACTGTGGTGGAAACCACTACTATGGTTAAGGAGGGGGCAACAACTATGGTGGAAACAATGGCTATCCAGGAGGTGGCTATCAGCAGCAACGCCAAGGTGGAGGTCGTCCCAACGATCGTCGGGGTCCTCAGGTCACATGTCAGATTTGTGGTAAAGAAGGACATCCCGTGTTTCATTGCTGGAAAAAGATTCAACAAAAAAATTTAGGGTCCTGAACGCTTAGCTAATGCCGATACAAGATCATATGGTGTAGATCCAGTATGGTACACTGATACATGTGCCAGTAATCATATCACAGGGAAGCTGGATAAATTGACCATGCATGAGAGCTACAATGGTCAATATCAGATTCATGGGCCCAATGGTAAAGCTATGGATATATATCACATTGGTCATTCGTTATATCATATCCCTAATCATAATTTTTGTCTCAAAAAAATCTTACATGTTCCTGATGCCACCAAGAGTCTTATTTCTATTCGTCATCTTGCAAAAGATAATCATGCTTTTATTGAGTATTAGTCTATTTTTTCTCTATCAAGGACCAGGACATGAGGAAAATTCTTCATCGAGGTAGATGCGTGGGGGGGTCTCTATCCTACACCGTCTCCATCCTGGTCATCAAGGAAGCAAGCCTTGGGGGTCCAATCGTCGTCGCATTGGCATAGGTGTCTAGGTCATCCGTCTTCCATCATTGTTCAGCAAATTCTTCAGAATAACAATATTCCTTTTAGTGAGTCAAATAAAGAGTCTATTTGTGATGCTTGTCAAAAGGCAAAGAGCCATCAGTTACCATATCCTAGATCTTTTAGTGAGTCTTCTTCTCCTTTAGAACTTGTGTTTTTTGATGTATGGGGCCCTGCTACTTCTGTTGGAAGAAAAAAAGTATTATGTTAGTTTTATTGATGATTATAACAAGTTTACTTGGATACTAGGAGGGCTTGCGAGCTTCGCCTCACCGCCTATATCGCGTTAGATATCGCGAGCAAGCACGTGAGTTTTCGGTCACACCCTTATTTCTCTTTTATGTTCAGTTCTTTCAATACACCAACAGTCCGTATATAATTAATTGGTGGAGTGTTGTTATCACTTGGGGCCAATCTTATTATTAGAATATAAATGGACATTTTCATGTTAAAAGGAAATAAATATTTTTTCCTTTCTCTAAGCTCATGATTTCTCTAACCAATAAATTAACACATGAATGATCAGTGATACAAAATTCAGAAATAATTACGTCCAGCCGTAGTAAATTTTGCAAATTGAGAAGAAGAAAAAGAGAGTTGGGGAGAAGGGAATGATAGCTCAACCCGGGGTGGATTCTGGCTCACCATATTAACAACAATGCCAAGATGTCTGCTTGTTTCTCACAAGTTGAAGTATAAGAGAGAGCTGAGAGTGGAGGAGAAGAGAAGATGAGAGGGGTGACTAGTCTGAGGAGGAAGCGCCTTTTATCATCTCTAGGAAAAGACGGGCCAAAAAATTTTGGCGGAGTGACCTGCCCATGTGCCTCCCTCTCCCACACAGTGCTGCCTAGAGTCGACGTCCCCACATTTCCTCTATAACCTCAACTCCACGCCAAAGACCCTGCCTCGAGATATGTCTCCAAGTCCCTTGCCTGACCAGTGTCTCCTGCAGCACCTCATCAACGCTGGCTCGTCCTCCTGCACGACACCTCCTCCTGGAGCAACGATTCCGTGCACCCCTCCTTGCGCATGGCCACACAGTGGTCGAGATGAGGCCGGGGGAGGCAGCCTAAAGAGTTACGGCTGAGCGGGCTTAGTGTGGTAGCAGTCAAAGAATCGTAGGCGGCAACCAGAAACCCTAGACCGGAGCTCTCGAGGAAGACGAATAGAGAGGGTCAAATCCACGGAAAATCGCCTTAGAGCCTGTTTTTGAAATTTTAAAATTCATCAAATATTTTAGAAAAAAGACCTACATGTAGCCAATAGTATGAAATACACGTCTGTAAAAATTTAATGAAAAATACCTTATATTTCAGGCGCAATAAAAGAGAAAAATATGATAGATTTTGAAAAAGGGAGGCCCATTCAAAATTGCACCGTTTACGTTCACATCTGATTCTTTTCTTTTTTAGGAGACTAAAATACACTGTATTTTCACATAAGATTTTGCACGCGTGTATTATAAATCATTATCTGTATCCTGATATTTTAATTAAAACTTTTTAAACCTTTAAATTTGATTTTTTTTTAAATCCTCCATGGAACTGTTCGGGTCCACACTCCACTGAATGTCACCAAGCTTAAGCTATAGTATAATATTTGCTTAAAAATAAGTCTGATGCATTTTAAAAATTTCACGACTTTCAGTATCATGTAGAATGTCTCTTTGATAATAAGAAAATTTTGGTTGTTCAATCTGATTTGGGTGTTGAGTACCACAAACTCAATTCCTTCTTTCAGCGAGTAGGTATCTCGCATCATGTATCATATCCTCATGTGCATCAGCAGAACAGCTCACAGTTCAGCTGAGCATAATCATAGACACGTTGTTGAGGTTGGTCTTTCATTATTAGCTCATGCCCCTATACCTCTTAAATTTTGGGATGAGGCATTTCAAACGACGATTTTTTGATAAATCGTCTTCCTAGTCGTGTCATTGATAATCAAACTTCTATGGAGTGTCTCTTCAAAAATAAGGGTGATTATTCATTTTTACAGATTTTTTGGTGTGCTTGTTGGTCCAACCTTCGCCCTTATAATTCTTGTAAATTGCAATTCCATTCTAAACAATGTGCGTTTCTTGGATATAGTGGACAACATAAAGGTTCGGTGTTGTATTTATATCTCTCACGATGTTGTTGTCGATGAGTTGGGTTTTTCTTTTGCCACTCTCCATCCTAATGCTGGTGCGCAACTTCGTGCTGAAATCAGTTTCCTTCCTTCCAATCTTGGTCTTCTGTTTCGGGGGTACTGACGTATGAGCTGATGATGATGCTAATCCTGCTAATTTCCCTGTTGTTGAGTCATTTGTGCAGGATAGCGGTGATTTTTTGGAGTTTGGCACGTCTGGTCGCAGTTCACAAAATAGCCCGAATGAATCGGTCTCAAGATCAGCAAATCGATCCTCCTTGGATCGCCCGCTTCATGCTGTTGCTCGGGCCAATGAACCTGGCTCAGGTGGTCCCGTTCATGTGCCACCGCATGATGACGCGTCCAGTTTTTCTCCTACACGCGCGGCTCGGTAACGATGCCGTGAGATTCGCTGTTGTCTCCCTCTAGATCTTTTGTGGGAGCTGATTTTGCCACGGACACACATGCCAGTATGCATGAATCTAGTGCGGCCGGATCTGGCGATTTGTCTTCTGGTAGCGTGGGATCCAATGCAGGCTCAGGATTCTCTGCAGCGCCAGGAGTTGTGCAACCTCCTGTGTGGAACGATGATGTACACGTTTGTAGCATGGTATTGTGCAACCAAAAATTATTAATGGTGGGCGTATTCGGTATGATAATCTTCGCTTACCAAATTTTTGCTCTACTAGTGAACCAGGAATAGTTGAGGAGGCATTGGATGACCCTACTTGGAAGACTGCCATGGATGAGGAGTTTTCTGCCCTTTTGTGTAATAATACGTGGCACTTGGTCCCTGCTGGTGCTGGGAGAAACATCATAGACTGTAAATGGGTTTATAAGGTAAGGCGTAAGGATGATGGTACTGTTGACACATACAAGGCTAGACTTGTTGCAAAAGGATTCAAGCAACGCTATGATATTGACTATGAGGATATTTTTAGTCCTGGTTAAGGCTGCTACTATTAGACTGGTTTTGTCCTTGGCAGTGTTGCGAAATTGAAAGCTCAGAAAACTTGATGTGAAGAACATGTTCTTACATGGTGTTCTGAAAGAAGAGGTCTACATAAGGCAAACTCCTTGATATATTGACGCTTCTCGCTCAGAGTATATTTGTAAGCTTGATAAAGCCCTTTATGGCCTAAAGCAGGCTCCGCGGGCATGGTATGCTCGACTCAGCTCTAAACTTCAGCGACTTGGTTTTTGTGTATCACAGGCTGATACATTGTTATTTTTATACAACAAAGGGGGAGTAACTATCTATATTTCTATCTATGTTGATGACATTGTTGTAGTTAGCTCCTCAGACATATCTGTTGATGCCATTCTTCATGATCTTGGTATGGATTTTGCATCGAAGGATTTAGGAGAATTGCACTTCTTCTTGGGAATAGAAGTTAAGAAAGTTCATGATGGTATTATTCTAACTCAAGAGAAATATGCTAATGATTTACTTGCACGTGTGAACATGAAGATGTGCAAAATTGTTGATACTCCATTGTCAACTTTAGAGAAGTTGTCCTTGACTGGTGGTGAAGTATTGAGTAGTGAAGATTCTACTCGCTACAGGAGAATAGTAGGAGCATTATAGTATATTACTTTGACTAGAGCTGATATTTCCTATTCTGTCAATAAGGTTTGTCCGTTTCTACATGCATCTACTATAGTTCATTGGACAGTGGTTAAGCGAATTTTGAGATATCTACGAGGGACTATCTCTATCGGCTTGAGATTAAGTAAGTCTGAGTCTATTCTTGTTAGTGCATTCTCTGATGCTGATTGGGCAGGTTGTCCAGGTGTTCAAAGATCTACAGGTGGTTTTGTTGTATACTTTAGATCTAATTTGATCTCGTAGAGTGCGAGGAAACAAGCTACTATTTCTTGCTCAAGCGTAGAGGCTGAGTATAAAGTCCTAGCAAATGCTACTACTGAGGTAATTTGGATACAAACCTTGTTAAAGAAGCTGGGAGTACCACAACCGAGATCTGCATGTTTATGGTGTGATAATATTGGAGCTACGTCTCTTTCTGCTAGGAAAAGCACATAGAGGCGGATTATCACTTTGTTCGTGAGAGAGTAGCTTAGAAACTTTTGGATATATGGTTTATACCTTTAGGAGATCAATTAGCAGACAAATTTACTAAGGCACTCTCTACTAGTCGATTAGAAGATTTGAAATGCAATCATAACTTAGATTTAGGAGAGTGTTAAACAATACCAGTTTGTATAGAGTCTGATCTAGTTGTAGAGTCCAACCCGTGTGCAAAGTCCTTGTCAACAGACACGCACTGACCAAGTTTCGGTACCGCTGCACATACATAAGTTTTCATACCGGGAACAACAGCAACATCTCTCCTTAAGGCTTTGATCTGTGTTTCTCACTTAATAACTATTTGTGGCCCGGTACTTCATGGTGCAACCGGTTGGATCAAAAGGCTAGTGCTATGCCTGTGACTCGTAGGAGTTTTAGTATATTTGGATGTGCTGCCCACAAATATTATCTCTATTAAAACATTGCACACGGATGTGCCTATTATTATCTTTTATCCCATATGATGTGTACCTACAGGTGAATCTTCAACCTTGGCCTATCTCCATCCATTAAAACAACCCACGATATAAAGTAAACTAGATTGGCCCGGTAAACGAAGGTAAAATGAAAAAACAAAGTCTTGCAGACGTGTCCATTTTAATTCCTTTTAGCATTGTTTCCCAAGGTTCGATTAAACCTACGTCTATTAGGGAAAAAGACTATTATACTAGATCTGTGAATCCGGATCAAAGGTATCATGCAGCCAATCCTGGTCGACAGTGCTAACACATAGGCTCTACTGGCCATCTTTAGTTCCCTATGGTCACCGACCAACAATACTAGCATAAGACATGCATATTGCCACCTTGTCTTGTTTGGGACACGCCGCCTGGGTGGCCGAGTCCATCTCTTCACTAGTGTTTAGCTCGTCTCCGGTTATGTGTCAATCAAGTTTTCGAGAGACCAAAGCAATACAACGCTTGGATGAAGAAGGCACACGAAGATGTCGACATAGAGCGCAAGATCTCCTTCCTATATATCAAGTTGTCCTTGATACGTCCAAAACGTATCTACTTTCCCAAACACTTTTGCTATTGTTTATTCTCTAATTTGTGTGATTTGGATACGACTAATGCGGACTAACGCTGTTTTCAGCAGAATTGCTTTGGTGTCTCGTTTTTGTGTAGGAAATCAACTTTCAGGAAAAATCCCAGAAAATACCACAAAACTCCTATTTTACCAGAAGACTCACAGAGCCAGAGGACAAGACAGAGAGGGGCCACGAGGGGCCCACACTACCTAGTGGCGCGGGCGAGGCCAGGCCGCGCCAGGGGGTGGTGTGGCCGCCTCGGTCTCCGCCTCGACCTCCCCTTTCTCCTACATAAGCCCTCTGACCTAAAAACAAAAGGGGGGTTCGACATTTTTCCATAAAGAGTTCCGCTGCGCCGCCACCACCAGAAACCGCAATTCGGAACCAGAAACTGCGTTCTGGCACCCTGCCGGGACAGGCAATTGGAGGAGATCATCGCCATCATCATCACCAACGCTTCTCCATTAACCATCCATGATTCCCTCATCCATGAGTGAGTAATCCCCGGCAGTAGGCTATGAGGATGGTAGGGATTGGATGAGATTGTTCATGTAATTTCATCAGATTGTTAGGGAATGGTGCCTAGTGTCTATTGTTAGTGATTTTTGACATTGTTGCAACTTGTTATGCTTAATGCTTGTCATTAGGGCCTAAGTGCCATGATTTTAGTTCTGAACATGTTATTGATTCATGATGATATTATTGTGTATGATCTTACCTACAAGTTGTATACACATATTATTGTCCGGAACCCGAGGCCCCGAAGTGACAGAAATTGGGATAACTGGAGGGGATGGCTATGATGTGAGTATCACGTGTGTTCACGGAGTGTTAATGCTTTGATTCAGTGCTCTATTAAAAGGAACACCTTAATTGCCAGTAGATTTCCTTGAGGCCCCGCTGCAACGGGCTGGCAGGACAAAAGATGTTTTGCAAGTTCTCATTACGAGCACGTATGACTATATATGGAACACATGCCTATGATTATTTAGTAATTGGATACTTTATCTTATTTATCTGTAAATGCCCTATATCTTGATTATTACATGAATTGTCTTGCTCATGCAATGTCCGTTCATCCATCCCTATGCCTACCGCACTTTAATCCTACCGTTTACTGCAATTATTACTACTGTCTTTATTTTACTACTGCTATTACTTTGCTATTGCTACTACAAAACTATTGATACTGATAAACTACTGCAAGCAAGATTGTTTCCAGGTGCAGCTGAATTGACGACTAAGTTGTTAAGGCTTATAAATATTCTTTGGCTCCCCTTGTGTCAAATCAATAAATTGGGTTTTACTTCCCTCGAAGACTGTTGCGATCCTCTATACTTGTGGGCCATCAAGAGTATTTTCTAGCACCATTGCCAGGGACCATAGCTCTATTTATAAAGTTCACTTGGAATTATTATTGTTCGCTGCTATCCATTCATCATGGGTAAAACTCGTGATGGAAAAGTTCTTATATTACCATCCACTACAAGGAGAGGTACAGTTCTGAACACCTCTATTGCTCTTGATTCACCATCTGTGACGAGTAAGCTCCTTACACCACCACCACATACACATGTTACACATACTGCTACTTCTGCTGAATCTGAAATTGCTTCTGATACTTATGATGCTACATCTACTGTGCTTGATGAGAGTGGTTCATTAGGTCCTTTCCTAGATGCTACAATTGCTAAAACTATAGATGGAAACACTGAAACTCCTAATGAAGATACTGCTACACCAGTTAGTTCACCTAAGTCTAGAGAGAGCTATGATCTTGATGACGGTTATATTGACATGACTGATGAATTTATTGAACAATGTCGAAACACTCATGGTACAAGTGCTATTAAGAGTCTTCTTGAGAGACGTACTATTAGACCTAAATTATCTCCTAATGCTAAGTTTGCTACATCTCCCATATACATTAAAGATAAGGATTATGATTTCTATCTTGATTTATCTTACATAACCATTGTTGAGAAATAACCCTTTTGTGGGATTGAAAATGAAAGTGCTGTAGCACATATGATTGAGCTTTCTACCATGAGTGGCTTATTTTCTGATGACATTAAGATGCGCACCTACTTTGTTGCTAAATTTTTCCCTTTTTCACTGAAAGGAGAAGCTAAAGCTTGGTTTAATAATTTACCTCCTGGATCTATTGATAGCCCTGATTGCTTGATTGATATTTTCTTTCAGAAATATTTCCCTCCTAGTGCTCGTCATGCCATTTTGCAGGAACTTTTTGATTTAAACAGGGAGAAGAGGAGAAATTGCATGAATCATGGGAAAGGTTTTGTGCTTTAGTTCATGCATAGCCTGGATGTCCAATACCTAAAAATGAGATTCTTGATATATATTATAATGGACTAATTGATGAATCTAGGACATACCTGGATAGTTTTGTTGATTGTGTTTTCAGGAAGAGAACTCCCAAAGAAGCCGAGGAATTAATGGATAAAATAAGCAAGAATTATGATGACTAAACTTCACCTGATTCAACTACATCTGAGTCAACTGTGCCTGAGCCAACACCAACACCAAAGAAGAGGGGAGTGATTGAACTAAATAATGAAGTGATGAAGGAAGCTGAGAAATGTCTTAAGGAGAAGGGTATTAAATCTAAAGATGTGAAGAATTTACCTCCTATAGAAGAATTATGTAAGCCAATCTCCCACTCATCCACTATTGAGGTACACTCTCTCCAACATTTTGATGAAGGTGATATTCCTTATTCTAAAACTCCTGATCAATGCTTAGAAGAATTTGATATCTGTGTTGTTAAGCAAGATAATTTTAATAAGAGAGTGCAGAATCATTTAATGGAAAAATCTAGAGCTATTAATGAGTTGAAAGATATTGTGGAAAGAACCTCCAATGATGTTAAAATGCTTGCTAAACATTTCCAAATGGTTCAAACTCAAATTGATCAGCTTACTAAAGTACAAAAAGATTTGCTAGTTAATGCTTCTAAAGGAAAACATGCTTATGAAATTAGAACTAGGAGTGGTGCTTTCACTCAGGATCCTTTATATACTGAGGTACATCCTAAAAGAATTGAGCAGGATTCTCAATAAATTGAAAATAGTGGTACTTCTTCTAAGATAAAGAAAAAGAAACATAAAACAATTGTAGAATCTTCTGAACCTGCTAAAGATCCTAATAGTATATCTGTCTCTGATGCTGAAACTGAAAGTGGTAATGATAAAAATGATGCTCCTGATAAAGAAGAAATTGAAGAAGAACCTGAAAGGCACACTAAGAATACTAAGTACACTAAGGAATATTTTGTTGCTAACAAACATGGTAGTGAAAGAGAGCCTTGGGTTCAAAAACCAATGCCTTTTCCTGATAAGAAACACAGGTCAAAGGAAGAAGAACACTATAACAATTTTTGTGAGTGGATGAAACCTTTATTTTTGCGAATTCCTTTGACTGATGCTATTAAATTGCCTCCTTATTCAAAGTATATGAAGGATATTGTCTCTAATAAAAGGAAGATTCCTAATGAGGAAATTTCTACTTTACTTGCTAATTATTCCTTCAATGGTAAGGTTCCAAAGAAACTTGGAGACCCAGGGATTCCAACTATTCCTTGTTCTGTTAAAAATAATTATGTTAGAACTGCTTTGTGTGATTTGGGAGAAGGAGTTAGTGTTATGCCCTTTTCTCTCTACAAGAGACTTCAATTGGAAAAATTGATACCAACTGATATATCTTTCCAAATGGCTGATAAATCTACTACTATTCCTATTGGTATATGTGAGCATGTTCCTGTTCAAGTGGCTCATAATTGTTTGATATTAACTGACTTTGTTGTGCTTGAAATGCCTGAAGATGATAATATGTCTATTATTCTTGGGAGACCTTTTCTTAATACTGCAGGAGATGTCATTAATTGTAATCAAGGAAAGGTAACTTTTAATGTTAATGACAAGGAGCATACTGTCTATTTCCCCAAGAATATTGATAAGACTTATGGCCTAAATTCAATTGAAAATATTGAGGGCATCAAAGTTGGAGAAATATATTGTCCCATACTACAAGAAAATTATGAAACTATTATGATTGGGACTATTGCTATCAAGGTTGAGGTAACATAATCATTTAGTGAAATGCAAAGTTTTGTTTCATATAAATTTTTTTGGTAACAAGACCTGATCAACCTTGTTAACAAAGGGATTTTAATGAACAAAACAATGTTTTCACCATGATTATCCTTGCTCACTTTTATTTTATCCATTTTAATTTTTGCTTTCACCTTGTTTACTTTTCTATTGCTAGTTGCTTGCATATTAGGGTGCCTTAGATCTTCTGAACTTTTAGTTTTGTTTTGTTTTTGCATCAGTCCAAAATCATCTTTCTGCCAGAAAATCATTTATCAATACCTGAAAATTGCTCAAAAATAAAGTTTCTCAAAAAATTCCAGAAAATTCATATTAAATTTTTACACCAAAAAAGGGGCAGAGAGGTACCTAGAGTGACCCAGGGGGCCCACTAGGCAGGTACACCACCTGGTGGCGCGGCCACACCAAGGGCACGCCTGGCCATGGTGTGGGCCACCCCTAGCCCTCCACTTATTCTCCCACCTGCCACTCCTTTCCCTCTCTCGATAAAACACCATTTCATTGATCAAACCCGTGTTCTTGCTGTTCTTGCTCGCGATTTTTGATCTCCTTGCTCAGCCCACCTTTGCTGTTGAGATTTGGAGCATTTTTTCTCCGGTATGTGACTCCTCCGCTTGTCCAAGTAGATTTGTGATTAGTGGATTATATCTTGAGTATTTTGCTACTGTAGGTGACAGGTTATGTGAGCTTGCATGCTTGTTCTATGATTAGAGAAATTGTTTTGATGCATGTTTAACCCTCTTGGAAGTCCCTATAAGTAGTTCCTTTCATTATGTAATCACTTTTCAATCATTTCTTGTGATGGTTGTCTAAAATTTTTAGAAAAGGAGATGAATGAACACCAACTCAACCAACATGAATTAAGGGTGCCCGGGGACAATTCGGTCCAGCCCTCCAACGAGGGGGAGTCTTCATACCAGCAGCCTGCCTATGATTGGGGAGCTTTTTCTTCTTTTTCACAAGGGCCTAATTATGATCATTCTTATGATGACCCACTGGCTTGGAGTTCCTACCCGCGTTGGGATTGATCTCCACTTAGTCCAAAAGCCTAAGCTTGGGGGGAGGTATACCGACGCTAGACTCATCTACATATATTGTTCTGTCGGTACTTTGTATATCCATGTTTCGCTTTCTTTTTAGTTTTTTTTCTTGCTTTATTTCTGCTTTCGAAAACACAAAAAGACCAAAAATATTTTCATTATTTCTCTTTGTTTGCTTCTTTATCTTTTAGCCTTGGTTTGCTTCATCCTTTTTAGCTTTGATTTGATTATTCGAAAAACCCCAAAAGATTTTGCTTTGTTTGCTCTTTCCTTCGGTTCTTATCTTTAAAAATCGAAAGCCCAAAAATATTTGTTGTTCTTCTCTGGTTTTGTAAAGTTTGTTGCAGGGTTCAGCGGTCCTCAGTGACTCCTTGGAGTTTGGTTTTATCTTATTATTCAAGTCACACAAGTGAAAGGCAATGATGATTTATGACAACTCGAGGTGTCGTAAGAGGCTGGTATGAACTCTATTTGTTTTCATTGTTGTACATATACTCATCATTGTGGGCATGCTTAGTCTGTTCATGTAAGGTGTATGTTATTTAATGGATGCTTAGTAGTTCTTGCACTATTATGATCAGTTCTAATCCACTAATAGTTTGTAACATGTCATATAAATGTTTGCTTGCATTGTTCTATTCATTACTTGGTATGACATTGCGGTATCCTCCTCTGAATGTTTTATTTGAATCGACTTGGCACATGCTCACGCATGCATATGACTAAAAAAAGTCAGTTAAGCCTCGATGATTTATTTTGCCTCAGATTTCTTGTGTCACTTTTATGCCACTATTAATTTTGTTTTGTCGCAAGCATGATTATGACAGTTACTGCTCTCTCGATTGTCGCTCCCTTTCTATTGCTAGCCTTCACTTGCGCAGAGTATAAGCTTTACTCGTGCATCCAACTCCCCAAAACCAAAGTTGTCAAAAGGTGTTCACCATATCTACCTATTACCATTTATGCTTTGATTTCTTCCAAATAAAAATGTTTGCTTGTTATATGAAAATTAGTTAGTAAAGCTCTCACGAACTTGATGGCACACTTTATTTTCCTGCACTTAATAAACCTGAACCATTGTGCCCATCTATGTTGCTTATATGCTTGCACTTTATAAGTTGTGAAATAGCAGAACAATGTTACCATGGGGAACGCTTTCAACATTGCACTTATTATTCAGTTGATATCATGTTCTTTTGTTTATGGATCCCGACGGTGTGAAATAAAAGGGGAGCTTGTAAGCTCATGGAGTTTGTATATGTGTTAGAGAAATGCTTGGGTGACTAGCCTAAGCCATGCCTAATCATGGTGGAAACTTGCAACATAACCATAGTGAGCATTCTGTGAAGCATCCTCAATAAAAACCTATGCAAATAGAAAATAAAAAGATTGCTGAGATGCTCATTGTCTGTTTCCTTGTCATTTTGATATGGGAAAGCTCCTGTGTCATGGCGCAAGGGGTACCCTGTTGGTGGTTCTCTATGATACACATGCACTTACAATGACAAGAACTTGCTTGTGACCAAAGTTGAGTAGCATGAGGTTCGGTACTCGTAAGCAAGGGGCATGAGATTTTCAACTTATAACTTGTCAAGCATATCCTCATATTTGAGTCACTTTAACCTTAATCACCTCAAGATGCTTATGATAGGGGCAATGAGAGCTCAAAGCTAATGAGTACCATACTTTCAACATTTGGAAGCCTTTCAAACTTTTCAAATCTTTTCTTTCACTTTTATGTCGAGTCACCATTTATTCTTTGAGCACCTTCCCGAGAGCATAGCTATCATTCTTAGTGTAATGTGCTTGTCCCACAACACAGTTAATTGTGACATAACTTTGACACTTGTATCTTTGATATTTTTACTTCTAGTCTTCACTTAAACTTCAGAGGTGCCTTGGCATTTATGTTTTTCTCCAAAAAGAAAGGCAAGCGAGATACCACTTTATCATATCTTCTTATGAGCATTACAATCCTGCATATGCTTATGTGTCATGTTGCTTATTATTATTGTGTTGGAATCTCTTCATAGCTTGCATGACTACTGGGTAAACTTATTTGCATACTCTTTATTATGAATTGCCTAAGTATTTGATCATATGCTGAGAATATATACATCTT
Organism: Avena sativa; assembly: GCA_916181665.1. Classification (NCBI taxonomy): domain Eukaryota; kingdom Viridiplantae; phylum Streptophyta; class Magnoliopsida; order Poales; family Poaceae; genus Avena; species Avena sativa. The sequence continues at coordinate 530,231,434 of OV702292.1, read as the reverse complement.
ATGAAGCAAATGTGTTCGTGAAAGTTTCTTTTATCGCACTCAGTTTTCAACAGAATTGCTTGAGGACAAGCAAAAAGCTAAGCTTGGGGGAGTTGATACGTCCAAAATGTATCTACTTTCCCGAACACTTTTGCTATTGTTTCTTCTCTAATTTGTGTGATTTGGATACGACTAATGCGGACTAACACTGTTTTCAGCAGAATTGCTTTGGTGTCTCGGTTTTATGCAGGAAATCAACTATCAGGAAAAATCCAGGAAAATATCGCAAAAATCCTATTTTACCAGAAGACTCATGGAGCCAGAAGACGAGACGGAGAGGGGCCACGAGGGGTGATGGCCCAAAATATATCAAGCTCGTTGGGGAACCCCAAGAGGAAGGTATGATGAGCACAACAACAAGTTTTCCCTCAGTTATGAAACCAAGGTTATCAATCCAGTAGTAGCAAGGAAACACCCCAAAGGTGTAGGTAGCTGAACTTTGGCAGGGCGCACTACTGGTCCCAGCAGCAACATGGAGACCTGCACAACACAACCACAGAACTCTGCTCCCAACTTGCGATGATGTTGTCAATCTCACCAGTTTTGCTGAAAACAAAGGATTAAACGTATCGAGTGGAAGAAGGTAATAGTTTGCAAAAAGTAAACACAAAGCAGTAAACAATTGATTGTGGATTGATGGTAAAAGAAAGGACCGGGGGTCCATAGTTCACTAGTGGTGGCTCTCCTTAAGATAGATGACATTGTTGGGTGAACAAATTACAGCAGGGCAATTGACAAACATCGAGAAAGCATAAAAGCATATACTACTCATCTTGCCTCCTTTGAGATTCGATTGGGCATTACAACATTATACATGGACCACCATCCAACTTCATCTATAACTAATAATCCACCTTAAGGTTATCATCCGAACCCCCTCCAGTATTAAGTTGCAAGCAATGGATAATTGCATTACGCATTGCGTGTAAAGTAAACAATATGATTGTTCTATGAACAAAGGATTGTTGTTTTCTCCCTAGTAGCAACAACACATCTAGTACCTTTGAGATTTCTGTCACTTCCTCAGATTACTAGAGGCATGAACCCACTATCGAGCATAAATACTAACTCTTGGAGTTGCTAGCATCTACTTGGCCAAGATAGCTACTAACAACGGAAAGCATGCAAGATCACAAATAACAAAGACATGATAGAATCAATAATCAATCTGAAATAGCATCTCAATATCCATCGGATCCCCGCAAACACAACATGTAGGAATTACAAATAGATGATCTTGATCATGAATGGAGCTCACAAGATCTAAACATGATAGCGCAAAGGAGGAGAACCAGCCATCTAGCTACTACATGGACCCGTAGTCTAGAGATGAACTACTCACGCATCACACCGGAGGCTTGCATGATGATGAAGAAGGCCTCCAGGGTGAATTCCCCTCTCCAGCAGGGTGCCGGGAAGAGCTTCAGATCCCTCCCGATCTAGGGATGGAGATGACAGCGGCTACAGACTCTTTCGTGGAATTTTGATCGAGTACTTAGGGTTTCTGTATCGGATGCGATATATAGGCGGAAGGAGAGGCCGAGGGGGTGCCTGGGGCGGCCAGACCACCCCCTGGCGTGGGCCAGGCATGGCCGCGTGGCCAGGTGGTGTGGCCGGGCCCCAGCCCCTCTCCATATCATATTCTAGCTCTAGGTGTCCCTCGGTGAAAAACTGACTTTGGCTTTTGTGCCGTCCAATTCTAAGAATATTCATTTTCTGACTTTCCTGGAACCAAAAATAGCAGAAAACAGGCAGTCGGCACTGTGGCTCTTATTAATAGGTTAGTCCAAGAAATCATATGAAAAGTACTCCAAAGTGTGGACAAAACATAAGAAAGTAGATAAAACCAAGCATGGAACATAAAAAATTATGGATACGTTAGCAACGTATCAAGGGGCCCACACCACCTGGTGGCGCGGGCCAGGCCAGGCCATGCCAGGGGGTGGTGTGGCCGCCACAGTCTCCACCTTGACCTCTCCTTTCGCCTACATAAGCTCTTTGACCTAAAAACAAAAGGGAGGGGGTTCCACGTTTTTCCAGAAAGAGTTCCGCTACACCGCCACCACCAGAAACTGTGATTCGGAACCAGAAACTCCGTTCTGGCACCCTGCCGGGACGGGGAATTGGAGGAGATCATCGCCATCATCATCACCAACACTTCTCCATTAACCATCCATGATTCCCCCATCCATGAGTGAGTAATCCCCTGTAGTAGGCTATGGGGATGGTAGGGATTGGATGAGATCGTTCATGTAATTGCATCAGATTGTTAGGGCATGGTGCCTAGTATCTATTGTTAGTGATTTTTGACATTGTTGCTTAATGCTTGTCACTAGGGCCCGAGTGCCATGATTTCAGATCTGAACATGTTATTGATTCATGATGATATTATTGTTTATGATCTTACCTGTAAGTCGTATACACATATTATTATCCGGAACCCGAGGCCCCGAAGTGACAGAAATCAGGATAACCGGAGGGGATGGCTATGATGTGAGGATCATGTGTGTTTGCGGAGTGTTAATGCTTTGCTCCGGTGCTCTATTAAACGGAGCATCTTAATTGCCAGTAGATTCCCTTGAGGCCCCGCTGCAACGGGCTGGCAGGACAAAAGATGTTGTGCAAGTTCTCATTACGAGCATGTATGACTATATATGGAACACATGCCTATGATTATTTAGTACTTGGATACTTTATCTTATTTATCTGCAAATGCCCTATGCCTTGATTATTACATGAATTGTCTTTTTCATGCAACGCCCGTCCATCCATCCCTATCCCTACTGCACTTTAATCCTACTATTTACTGCAATTGTTACTACTGTCTTTATTTTACTACTTCTATTACTTTGCTATTGCTACTACAAAACTATTGCTACTGATAAACTACTGCAAGCAAGATTGTTTCCAGGTGCAGCTGAATTGACGACTCAGTTGTTAAGGCTTATAAATATTCTTTGGCTCCCCTTGTGTCGAATCAATAAATTGGGTTTTACTTCCCTCGAAGACTGTTGCGATCCCCTATGCTTGTGGGTCATCGGTCCTTCAAGGAACCGAAGTCCAAACTCATGTTTCCCAAGTTCAATGACCATGTACCACCGAGAATGGATACAAAGACTATCCAGGAGACCCGCAATCATGACTGTGAAGCCGATGATACCCAATATGAATACCTCCTTCATAGAAACAGAAGCCCCGAACCCTAGAACCCGAAGACCGAACCCCGTCTTTGTCTTCCTACTCTCTGATATGAAGACTGTTCCCGTCGAAACCCAAGCTCTCCGAACCTGAAACGTGTGACCCCTTCCTGATACCCTATTTTGAATAAATGTTATATATCTTGTTGCATATTAAATCATGCATGATTGCATACATACCATCTTGTGGTTTGGGTTAAATAGTCGATTCATCTAAATTAAATATGGAGTGTATGTGGGTTATGTTTGGTGTTAGTATCTATTTGGTTCCAAAGAGGGCTATCTTATCCCTCTCTAATATATGGACTTTGTTTCCGCTAAGTCCACCATACCCATGTAGGCGAGAGCAGCCATATTCTAAGTCTCGCTAAGTAGTTGCCTCGGTACTTACTTTTCCTCCTTTGTGTCAGCAACTATTGGCCGATTTTGACAGGTATGAGATTGACGATGTTAGCAAGGTTACCCTTCCGGCATGGTCTGGGTAGGATTGTGGATGCCATTGGTTATTCTTTAGGACTCTTAGTCCCATTTGTACTCTTATCGGTACTAGGATGCTATATCATTTTCAATGTGATTTGGATCTTTGTAATGTATATCTATATTCTTGACTAGCTGATTCGTTCTTGTATATATATGTTTCTTGTGGGTTTCATCGTGAATTATTATGTAATGGCATTATTGCATTTTCCACCCACACACATGTGCTTGGTGGGCGTCTTTCAATTATTTCTATCCGGGGTTGGTGGGAATCATTTAAATCTGCATAAAGCTGATTCAAAGGCATTACAAGTGGTGTCAGAGCCATGATTTCCGATACCCTACTAGTCTAGCCTGTAGGATAACCTAGCTAACAGATGATGTAGAGTGTCAAAACTATTTGCAAAATCCGTCGGATAAATCTGAGTAGCTCTACTTTTATTCCTTACCTCTATACTACTGTCTACTTACCTTTGCATGTTTTGAATCATCTCTCTTACCTTTCTTCAAGTCCAGGATTTCTCGTGGATAGGTTTCTGTCGTACCTTTAGGATTTTGATTCCTTCCTCTTGTAATGGTGTTTATACATTTGGTTTTAGTGTTATCTAACAAATCTCTCATTTGTTCTACCTTCCATTTGACCATATCAACACAAAAAATGTTGCACCTTGATATCCATATTGTTGAAAAATAGATGAGAAGGATGAGCATTGGTGAAGTTGGGGTGGACCTTGAGCATGTATTGTTCATGACAAACCTAATCACTTTGTCTTTCATATGATTTCTTCTGTACCTTATGGTGGTTTCCAACACGATGACATCATCATCCATTTTGAATTCGATGAAGATAATGCATCACATCTTTGATTTTTCTATAGATTTCTAAACACCTCTTGTCAAGATCTTTAGTCTGAATTCCAAGAGTTTGGTTGCACAATTATCCTATTCATGTATGGAGTAATGCTTTGAGTGTGGTATGGAGTTGTGACCATACCGACTACTTTTTTACCATTCGCTCTTGTTTTGTTGAACTGGTGGATTAATGCGGTTTCTACTCCTTCTATGGAAGTTATAGGTAGCTTTATCTTTTGAGACCTTTACTTCTGTATTTGCTTCTCCGGAGTGTTCTCTCGAAGAACTTGAGCAAAAATGTCTTGTTGGTGGTGTCTACAATTTTAAGATGGATCAAGAATTCTTGCTAGTGGTGTCACGAGGATCTACATGACTACCCTTCTTCCCTATACCATGGAGCAAACCTCTGCGAGATCCTTTTTTTGGTATTGAATTATGGCATCCTAGAAAACCCCCTTTATTAGAATTGCATGTTGTTTTATTTTTGCATCATCATGACATCATCATGCATATTTTTGGCCTATAGAAATATTTACGCTAAAACCTTACTTTTATTTCTACATTACTTCCCTCTATAATACAAATTTAAAATCTATTTTGTTTGTCTAAAAACTATTTGGTAAAAAGGTATTAATAACAAATTAGAAAATTGGGAGGCAGCCGGCCAGGCCAAAAGGGCCCAGCCAACTACCTACAACCCGGTGACCCAAACGCACCTAACATAAACCCGAACCCTGACCTAAACCAACACACACCTAACCATAACCACAACCCCGACACCACACACGCCAGGCGCACACACACGTGACTCACACCGTCCTACCCTTCAGTGGACACACAACATACTCTTGCACGCATCCACCATGACAAGAGATGCATGAAATGCACTCACACACCACATCGCACACCACACATTGACACAAACCCCGGTGGTCTTTTTGCACAATGCCCCCTTGCCACCATCTGGTTCTTTACATAAGATCCACCCCTCCCCCTACCAACCTCCTCTACTCCAGATGGAGACCTTGTCTCGCCCATCCTCTCCTTCCTGAGAAGAGCCATAGCCTGATCCCGAGAGCCCCCACGACCTCGAGCTCGAGCCATGTAATTGTCTAGCGGCTGTCTCCCCTTCTTCTCCCTAGCTGTGTACTGTAGGTCAACACCGCCTCCTACACCTGCTTCACCGCCGACCATGAGGTCTAGCACCCCAAGTACGTCATTTTCCTGAAGCTTCTCTCCAACACCAAACCGTCGATGCATGGTCCTCCATCTCATCCCCATCTGTGTGCGCCCCCTGCAACTCAGCTGCCTGAATCTCTACAACAATGTGTTACCTATGGATTTGTGTTGAAACAGTGCCCTATTCGGAGGCTTGGTTACGTGTTAATATAGATGGGAAGAGCCCCCATCGCGGCCTTTACAATAAGCAGGCTTTGATTACATGTAATGGATAATGATGACAAAATATGAAACAAAGAGACTAATAACAAGAGGAACTAAAACATCTAACACCCCACCTTAATCTAAACCTTGGAATTGTTGGAAAGATTTAGATTATGCTTGAAGGCCTTCAAAATCCTTGGTAGATAGAGACTTGGTGAAGCCATCCGCATTCTGATATCTACTAGAGATAAACCTAATATCAAGGAACTTATTTATGACTCGTTGGCGGACAAAATGAAAATCGATCTGAATATGCTTAGTACGAGCATGAAGTACTGGGTTAGCAGATAAGTATGTGTCACCAAGATTGTCACACCATAAACAAGGTTGTTCTTTGAGACATATCCCCAATTCCTTGAGTAGATCTTCTATCCATATTAACTCAGCAGTGGCATTATCAAGTGCTTTGTATTCAGCCTCAGTACTGGAACAAGAGATTGTAGCTTGCTTACGAGCATTCCAAGAAATCAGATTGGGACCAAAAATTATAGCAAAGCCACCTATAGGGGGTCTATCATCAAGGCACCCTACCCAGTCCGCATAAGATAAGGCACTAATAAGAAGGGTAGAAGGGGTCTTTTGAAAAGTAAGAACAATTTTCAATGTACCACTAACATAACGCCATATTCGCTTTGTTGTTGTCTAGTGAGCAGTGGTAGGTGCATGAAGAAACTGACAGACTTTATTAACTGAGAAGGAGATGTCTGGTCGTGTAAGAGTCAAATATTGTAATGGACCAACGATACTTCTATATTGAGTACTATCTTCAGGCCCAAGAAGTGTACCGTCAGTAAGAGATAGTTTTTCTGAAGAAGATAATGGTGTAGGACATGTTGTACATTTTCTCATGCCCACCCATGTAAGTAGATCAGTTGCATATTTTTCTTGTGTTAGTATGAGTGAGTCATTCACCTTCTTTACTTCAATACACAAAAAGAAGTGAAGCTCTCCTAAATCTTTGAGAGCAAAGTTGTGACTAAGATCATGTAAGAGGGTAGAAATTGCCTTGTCTGAGGAGCTAGTCACAATGATGGCATCCATATAGATCAACACAAAAATTGTAACTTCAAACTTGTGGTAGATAAACAGAGATGTATCTGCTTTGGAAGATGTGAAACCAAGCTCATGAAGTTTGGAGCTAAGTCGTGATTACCAGGCACGAGGAGCTTGCTTTAAACCATATAGAGCTTTCTTGAGTTTGCAAATATGGTGCGGAGCTTGGGAATTTTCAAACCCAGGAGGTTGCTTCATGTAAACTTCATCTTCTAGAATGCCATGTAAGAATGCGTTCTTGACATCTAGATGACGTAAGCTCCATCATTGAGAGACAGAAATAGCTAGCACTATGTGAATAGTAGCTGATTCTACCATGGGACTAAGTGTGTCCTCATAATCAATACCATAACGTTGTTTAAAGCCTTTTGCCACAAGACGAGCTTTGTACCTACCAATAGTACCATCAAAAAATTTCTTGATACGGCAGACCCATTTGTAATCAATCACATTTTTATTTGAGATAGGCGGGACAAGATGCCATGTCTTGTTGTGTATAAGTGCCTCATATTCTTAATTCATAGAATGACTCCAATTGTTGTCAGCAAGGGCTTCAAAGAGATTATGCGGTTCCCCTGTAGTAGTGATTAAGCCATACCGAACCATTCCATCAGTATAGATTTTTGGCTGTCATATTCCCTTTTGTAGTCATGTGCGGGGTTCAGCCACAGGGGGTGCTACAGGGTTAGGTGGCACAATTAATCCAAGAGAAAGAATATTTTCCACATCTGATCCAGATGCACTAGATTTGCTAGCCATAGATGATCTAGGTGGCATGGTGTGGCTAGTTGTTGGCATAGAAGATCTAGAGGAGTGGGGCCGGAGTGGAGTCACATCAGCCTGCGTGGCAGAGTGCTCTCGTGTGCGGGAGGAGGGCGTTGCTGCGTCTGGGACAGACACAGACGGCCTGGTGGGACGTTGGCCAGGCGATGTGGCAGTGCGGGACAAGCCGCCCATCTTTGATTGCCTAGAGAGGGATCTCTGCCCGTGATCCAAGATGGATATTGTCACAGAATCACTATGGGGATCGGAGCTAGAAGAATTGCTAGATGCACCCGATTCTGTGTCATTTTCTGAATTTCCTGGTATATTATATGTGCCTTTTGTGATGATATTTTCTGTATATGAATCTGCATGTGCTTCATCCTGTTCTTCAGGTATGACGGCATGTAAATGATTAGTGGCGGGAGTAATAATCACATGGTCATTGTTAATTTTCATCCCCTCATGTTTAGATGAAAAAGAAGTGGTGTGAGGTAATAGAAGAATTTCTTCATGGAGATGGGAACCGGCATTAGGATGAAGAAACAAAATGGGAAAACATTCTCATCATGACCAATACATGTATCTATACATTTTACTCCTTTGTGACGGGGACTATAACCGAAGAAAACACATCTTTTTGAACGGAAAGAAAGTTTTCGTTGGTTATAGGGACGAAGGTTTTGCCAACATGCACATCCAAGTACACGAAGATACTCATAATTGGGTTTAATATTAAGAAGTTTTTCAGCAGGACTAATGTGATTGAGTACTTTAGTGGGAAGTAAATTGATAAGATAGGTGGCAGTTAAAAATGCTTCATCCCAAAATTTTAGAGGCTTGAATGCATGAGAAAGTAAGGCAAGGCCAACCTCAATGATATGGTGATGTTTTCGCTCAGCCGAACCATTTTTTGATGAGCGTGAGGACAAGACATATGATGTGTAATACTAACTTTCTGAAAGAAGGCATTAGGTTTTTCGTACTCACCATCCCAATCAGTTTTCATGGTAATTATTTTGCGACCAAATTTGTGTTCAACAAGTTGCTAGAAATTAATAAAAACTTGATAAACATCAGAAAGCTTTTTAAGAAAATATATCCTAGTAATTTTGTTGAAATCATCGATGAAGCTCACATAATATACGTGTTTCCTAACATAGGCCAGGGCGGGGCCCCATACATTAGAAAATATTTGTTTCAAAGGAACAGTGGACACACTAGTGGAAATGGGATAGGGCAGTTGATGGCGTTTGGCTTGTTGACAGGAATCACACATGTAAGGTTTTATTTGTGGCTCATAAGAGAGTTTATTTTTTCGAAGCACTTGTTGAATGATAAAAGATGACGGATGCCTTAGACGACCATGCCAAGTGGATGAAGTAGGCTTGATGGCGACAAAAGCACGCTTGAGAGACCCCGTGGTGGAAGGCATGATCGGATAGAGATCACCATGGCATGGACCTTTAAAGAGAACTTTCTCCATGACCTAATCCTTGGTCAAAAAGAAGAACATGTGAAATTGAAGGAATACATTATTATCTAGGGCAACTTTATGAACAGATAACAAATTTTTGGATGTAGTGGGAATATGTAAGATATTATTGAGGGAAAGAGAACTATGAGGGGTGTGCAAAGTAGAGTGACCAATATGAGTAATTTCCATACCATCACCATTTGCCGTGTGAACTTGGTCATGTCCTTTGTAATTTTCCCAAGTTGATAATTTGTTTAATTCACTAGCAACATGATTTTTTGCACCCATGTAAAAATACCAATTTGTATCTACTCCATAAGAAGCAACATGTACACCCTTGTAATCAGAGGGAGAATCACCATCATCATTATTATCTGTATACCTCCACCAACATTCACTAGCCGGGTGCCCATACTTATTGCATGTCTGAAAAGTGATCTCTTGACGAGGTGAGGGAATGCGGCCACGGCCACGTCCACGACCACCTCTCTTTTGTCCACCACGACCTTGTGGCGGGCCATCATGGCGTTATTGCAGTGGACCTCATTGTTTCCAATTACCACCACGAGAATTCTGCCTAGTATTATGGAAGTGATGACCACGAGTATCTGCATTAACGGGGGATTGAAACCCCGCTGTTTGATTTGATTTAGCAAGCATTTGATTTCTATAATCATATGTGGTGAGTTGATCACACAAATCAGAAAGTGTGGTGTTAGGATTGGCATTAACTGAAGCAATGAGAGAATTGTATTCGCCATCAAGACCAATATATTCCTTTAACTCCTCATCTTCAATGATATGACCAGCTGATACGTCCATTTTGCATCACTATTCTATGTCTTAATTCACTATTATTCATTGATATATTTCGTATTGAGAGGTGATACTTATGTTATTTCATCTGTTTTTGCATGGTTGATGACTTTTGGAGCATGGACCGCTGCAGTCAGGATTCTGATGGAAAAGGTGCTGTTTGGAGGAAAAATTCGCGAAGATCAGAAAATCCGGGAAAATATACGGAAAATTCTATTTTTCCAGAAGACTCAAGATGCCAGAAGATGGAGTGGAGGTGGGCCACAGGGGGCCCACACCACCCCATGGCGCGGGCAGGCCTAGGCCGCGCCAGGGAGTGGTGTGGCCACCCTGGCCCACTCCAGCCTCTCCCCTCTGGCGTATATCTTCCTCCCGAAACCCTAAGACTCGGGGAGCGACCATAGAAAGATTCCGCCGCCTCTGCGGGGCGGAAAACACCGAGAGAGAAAGATCTCTCCGGCAGACAGATTTCTGCCGGAGGAATTCCTTCCCGGAGAGGGGAGATCGTCGCCATCAACACCATCATCAAGCTGAAATTCATCAGGATCATCATCATCACCACCATCATCACCATCAGCACCCTCATCACCATCTCCATATTGCAGTAACAATTGGTTGAATCTTGCATAGTTCATAGGGGAAACTTTCCCGGTGTTGATTACTCTTTGTAGTTGATTCTATTGAGTGAACCGTTGAATTATTGTTTATGTTCAGATTGTTATACATCATTATTCCATCTCTGATCATGATCCATATGATGTCTTGTGAGTAGTTCGTTTTGTTCTTGAGGACATGGGAGAAGTCTTGTTGTTAGTAGTGGAGTTGCGTTGAGAAAGATTCAGTAGATTGTTATTTAAGTTGTGGTGTACTTCTTCTAGTGGTGTCATGTGAACATCGACTACATGACACTTCACCTATATGGGCCTAGGGGAATGCATTGTGTATTTGGCTACTAATTGTAGGGTTGCCGGAGTGACAGAAACCTGAACCCCCGTTAGGAAACCATTGCACAAGGGACGTAAGGGTCTTAGAGTTTAAAGCTGTGGTTAGGTTTTACCTTAATTACTTTCTTGTACTTACGGATGTTTACAAGGGGGTTTAATCACAAGTATGTATTAAGTATTGGATGGGATGGTACATTAGCACAGGTTCACCCACACAACACTTAGCAAGCTAGAGAAGATTAATAGACTATATGAAGCGAAAGCACTTGACAGTCTTCCCATGTGTCCTCGAGAACGTTTAGTCATCTATAGAAATACAACCGGCTTGTCCTTTGCTGCATAAAGGATTGGGCCACTTGCTGCATTCATTCTTACTGTCTTTTGTTTACTCGTACTTTGTTTACTTGCTTTATCGAAAACCCCTAAAAATCCGTTTGCTAAGTATTTGCAGAGAATTCCTGATCCATACCACTAGCCAGCACCTTCTGCTCCTCGTTGGGTTCGACACTCTTACTTATCGAAAATACTGCGATACACCCCCTATACTTGTGGGTCATCAAGACTATTTTCTGGCGCCGTTGCCGGGGAGTGAAGCGCTATTGGAGAGTGGAACTGGTAAAGGAAACTTCTACTGTGAGTATTGTTTACTTCTGCTAGTTGCTTTATTTTCGTTATGGATAATTCGATGAGTTTCTTATTTGGTAATGCTACTACCACTGCTAAGGTAGTAGATAAGCCACCACCTGCTGATAAAGATGTTTTCAAAATACCTACAAGAATTATTAATCGTGTTATGGATAACTACTATGTTGGGGATGGAACTGTCCATCCCGGTGATCATTTACTCTTTATACACGAATTATGCGGGTTGTTCAAGTGTGCAGGTATTACTACAGATCAAGTTAAGAAGAAGTTATTCTCATTATCACTGAAAGGAAGAGTTGAGGAATGGTATAAGCTGCTGAAGAATGGTCAAGCTCTGGAATGGGAGGAAATAGTGCCTCTCTTTTATTCAAAGTTTTATCGTCCTAGTGAGATTCATAAAGATCGGAATCATATATACAACGTTTGGCCTCTTGATGGAGAGAGTACAGCTCAAGCTTGGGGGACATTGAAGTTACTAATGCTCAAATGTCCCATTCATGAGCTCCCCAATAATATTATTATCAATAACTTTTATGCAAGGCTCCCTCTACATGATAAGGATTTATTGGACGCTTCTTGTGCTGGATCATTCACTCGCATGTAAGAAGTTAAATGGGACCTTCTGGATCGTATTCAAGACAATGCTGAAGCTTGGGAAAATGACAAAGGTAGAAAGTCAGGTATAAATTATGATTATGAATGCATTGAATATTTTATGGGAACTGATGACTTTCAAAATATTAAAAACGCTTATGGTCTAGACTCTCAAGCTATTGCTTCTTATTTTAAGGCTTTTGCTTCCTATATTGAAGTGCCCAAAAAGAAGTGGAATAAGTATCATGAACCTTATAAAGATATTGCTAAGAGTGTTCCTGCAAGAAATACTGAAGTTTATACTGCTAGTCATGTTTTACCTAAACCTTATATTGAGAAAATGCCTTTTCCAATTAAGGTAAAGGAAAATTCTATGATAGCTAGTATGGTTAATGAAAGTATGAATAAGGCTGTTGAACCTGATAAAAAAATGGTTGATGAACCTATTGTAGCAAATGTGAAATACTTTGCTGCTAAATATGAAAAAGAGGGACACAATATCCTTTGTAAGGATACCTCTAATATTGTTTCACAAAGTAGTGTTATGGGAGCTAGTATTCCTGTGTTTTCTGTTAGAAGAAGTGATCATTGCTATGATAGTCCTTGTGATAGCTATATTGTTAAGTTTATGCATGATACTGAAAGTTACTATGAGAGAGGGAAAAGTGTTCTTATGCATCTCAATAATATCAAGTTTCCTCGTTTTATGCTGAAAGTTTTTATGTTGCACTTCTTTTGCCTTCTTATGCAAGTTGCCTTTGGTTTCAACAACTTGTTTGTTTACAAAATCCCCTTGCCTAGGAAGTGGGTTAGACTTAAATGTGTGTGTTTTTGCTCCTTAATGCTCTCTTTCACTTCAAATCATATCCCTATGAGAGCTTCTTCAAAATTATCATGCTCATCTTAATGGCTATAAAGAAAGAGCTTTATGGGAGACAACCCAATTTGTTTTTGCTTTCAGTTTTTTTTTGTTTTTTTAGTCTTGGAAGTTATTACTTCGGTAATAACCTCTCCTTATCCGTTTTGTTTGGTTTTTTTGTCAAGATCAACCTGTAATGAGAGAGAAGTAAGATTTGGGGAAGTTGCTGTCCCGAAACAGATTTTTGTGCTTCACCGTAAAAATTCGTAAGAGACCTCTGTCTGTTGGATTGAGCTGTAATTTTTTGTGATTCTGCCCAAGGTTGTTATTTAACTTTCGTTGGTTTTGAACTTTTTGATTTGAGCAACAGAAGATTTTTGAAAAAATTGATCTTTACCTGCTGGTCTGTTTTGACAGATTTTGCCAATCTTGCATTTGCTTCTTTATTCGATTTCCTTTTTAAATTCTTTTTGGGTTTTCGAAAGGAGTTGCTACAGTAACTTTGTTTTGATGGTTTTCAGTCGAAGTTGGAGTCAAAAGGTTTTATCACTTCACTTATACTAATGTTGCTAATGAGAACTGTGTGAAGTTTTGTGTGAAAGAAATTTCCAGGAAGTGGAGACAATGGTGTAATAAGGAAGAGAAAGGTTTTATGACTCAAGTAATAAGTATATGAAGATGAAGATATCAATGATATTCAAGTGATTACTCCAGAAGGATCCACTTAATACCAAATTCAGAGACCTGCAGAGTCCGTTTCCAACTAGGTAACAGTTCTGGTAAGAAAAGTTTCACGAAAATACAATCCAACTATATTTTTGCAGTTTTCAGTCAACGAGGAAAGCTACGAATCGAAAAAGTGACGAAACTGGAGCCAGGGTGGCCCACACCACCCCATGGCGCGGGTCCACCCCTGGCCGCGCCACCAGGTGGTGAGTCCACCCCGGACTCCGCCTCCGACTCGTTTTCTCCCAGTACCTTCCTTTTTGATATTAAACTTCATAATATATAACCCCCCGGATCTTCCGAAGTTCGTATATTGTGTTTTCATCGTGTTTTTGTTTCGATCTGTTTCTGTCAGGACATATTCTTTGAGAGCTTAGAAGCACAATGGTGTCTGCCAAGGATAAAGGGAAAGAGCCCATGGAGGAAGACCTCCAAGACCCCAGGAAGGAGAAGGAGATCAAGAGTGAAGGTGAAGAGGATCAAGGCCAACGTCCGCACACCGGCACCACCATTGCAAGCATTGGAGTGGTGAAACCTACCAAGATCAGAAGGACGGCACGGATGTCAACTGTAGGGAAGCCTCCGCGTCATTGTTTGGCACCAAGGACACCCTCTCCAAACACCAAGAGTACCTTCCATACCTTTACCCATAACCATGCAGGAAAAGAAGACTCCAAGTGGGAAGAATGGAAGAAGAATAACAAGAGCTGGAATTCTCAACCCGACATGATCATGAGCCGCATTGAGCAAAACTCGCAGCTTATTCATAATCTCACCTTCCAGATTGAGGACTTGGGGAAACTGATCAAGGAGCTCATCAAGAGGATACCACCACCGAAGGAGTAATTCGTCATCAGGTTTGGCATCCCCTTGGTTTGTTCCAAGCTTGGGGGAGTGCCGCGGTATCACATCACTATCTTCTATCTTTTTACCTTATTAGTAGAGTCATATCACGAATAGAGGAGTTATTATGTAGTATGGTTTGCATTATGGAAGTGTCCCCTCTCTCGTTAGATATGTATCCCTTGGTGTGAGTTGCCGTTATGGAATATTAATGAGAAGTTCTATCATTAGCCCTTTTTGCATAGCTTATGTTAGTTTTCAATTCGTGGTTATATGATTGATCTTGTTGTTAGTATTGGTAGCACTTTGGGATCATTGAGTTAATTCAGTTGGTTTTGGCAAACCTGGCTCGGTCAGTAGCAACACCTTTTTGAGAGTTGAAAAGAAAAAGATAGAAGTACTAGAGAGAAAAATAATTTCATCATCTTTCTTTCTTGATTTGCTCATAAGTCTAGTATTCTCTAGTTAAGATCTTTTGTGCTTCCAAGGAAGATTGCATGTTTGTCTTTATAATTTGTATGTTTGTTTGTTTCCTTCAACTCTTATACTTGCTACTCAGCCTTGCTAGCCAAAAACCTGTACTGAGAGGGAATTCTTCTCGTGCATCCACCTCCTTAAAACCAAAACCTTTGCCATTTGTATCCACCATACCTACCTATTAGCATTATTGCTATTCCAAGTAAATTCTTGTTTTATCTACCTTCCAAATTAAACTTGTTATGTGAAAATTAGTGATTAAAGCTCTCACGAACTTGATGGCACACTTTATTTTCTTGCATTTAATAAACTTGAACCATTGGGTCCTTCTTTGTTGTGTATATGCTTGCGCTTTATGAGTTGAAGTTAGCTGAACCATGTATCATGGGGACCGCCTTCAACACTTCATTGGTACTTGTACCTAGTTGATACCATGTTCTTTTTCTTATGGATCCCGGCGGTGTGAAATAAAAGTGGAACTTGTAAGATCATGGAGTTTATATGTGTGTTAGAGAAACGCCTGGGCCGCTAGCCTAAGCCATGCCTAATCATGGTGGAAACTTGCAGCATAACTATAGTGAGCATTCTATGAAGCATCCTCAATAAAAATCTATGCAAATAGCAAATAAAAAGATCGCTGAGATGCTCATTGTCTGCTTGCCTTGTCATTTTGATTATGGGATAGCTCCTGTGTCATGTGCAAGGGGTACCCCGTTGGTGGTTCTCAATGATACGCATATATTTACAATGACAAGGGCTTGCTCGTGACTGAAGTTGAGTAGCATGAGGATCGGTACTCATAAGTAAGGGGCTTGAATTTCAACTTATAACTTGTCAAGCATATCCTCTTAGTTGTGTCACTTTAACCTTAACCACCTAAAGATGCCTATGATAGGGGCAATGAGAGCTGAAAGCTAGTAAGTATCATAATTTTTGGGAGCTCTTTATGAGACTTGCAATCCCTTCTTCCCTCTGCGAAGGGCCTTTCTTTTACTTTGTAGTTGAGTCAGTAAACCTACTCCCCTCTATCTCAGCAAGTATTTTGAGTTGATGTGTTTCATTTATTCATATGATGATTTATTCAATCATGTTTCTTATGTTCCTTGTTTTGCACATTGCTTTTATCTTGAAGTTTCCTACTTTGAAAGCTTTCTTTGAAAACCAGCTATTTGTGAACTCAGCAAATTATCGACTATTCTTCGACCAAGAGCTAAGTTTGCCAATACCAATGATGATTCACTTTTTATATCTTTATTGTGTTTCCTTTACTCATTGCAAGTTGAGTTGTATAATAGCGAGTTGTCTTCTATTATGATCTATGTATTTGATGAATGTGATGCTTCTTGTCCGTATTCTTTTATCGACTCTTCACTCCATAAACTTGAGGTCATGTTTATTGAGCTCAGTTTCGCTTGGGGACAAGGGAAGTCTAAGCTTGGGGGGAGTTGATACGTCCATTTTGCATCACTATTCTATGCCTTAATTCACTATTATTCATTGATATATTTCGTATTGAGAGGTGATACTTATGTTATTTCATCTGTTTTTGCATGGTTGATGACTTTTGGGAGCATGGACCACTGCAGTCAGGATTCTGATGGAAAAGGTGCTGTTTGGAGGCAAAATTCACGAAGATCAGAAAATCCGGGAAAATATACGGAAAATTCTATTTTCCGAGAAGACTCAAGATGACAGAAGATGGAGTGGAGGTGGGCCACAGGGGGCCCACACCACCCCATGGCACGGGCAGGCCTAGGCCGCACCAGGGAGTGGTGTGGCCACCCTGGCCCACTCCAGCCTCTCCCCTCTGGCATATATCATCGTCCCGAAACCCTAAGACTCGGGGAGGGACCACATAAAGATTCCGCCGCCTCTTCGGGGCGGAAAACACCGAGAGAGAAATATCTCTCCGGCAGACAGATTAATGCCGGGGGAATTCCTTCCCGGAGAGGGGAGATCGTCGCCATCAACACCATCATCAAGCTGGACTTCATCGGGATCATCATCATCATCACCACCACCATCATCACCATCAGCACCCTCATCACCATCTCCATATTGCTGTAACAATTGGTTGAATCTTGCATAGTTCATAGGGGAAACTTTCTCGGTGTTGATTACTCTTTGTAGTTGATGCTATTGAGTGAACCGTTGAATTATTGTTTATGTTCAGATTGTTATACATCATTATTCCATCTCTGATCATGATCCATATGATGTCTTGTGAGTAGTTCGTTTTGTTCTTGAGGACATGGGAGAAGTCTTGTTGTTAGTAGTGGAGTTGCGTTGAGAAAGATTCAATAGATTGTTATTTAAGTTGTGGTGTACTTCTTCTAGTGGTGTCATGTGAACGTCGACTACATGACACTTCACCTATATGGGCCTAGGGGAATGCATTGTGTATTTGGCTACTAATCGTAGGGGTTGCCGGAGTGACAGAAACCTGAACCCCCGTTAGGAAACCATTGCACAAGGGACATAAGGGTCTTAGAGTTTAAAGTTGTGGTTAGGGTTTACCTTAATTACTTTCTTGTACTTACGGATGTTTACAAGGGGGTTTAATCACAAGTATGTATTAAGTCTTGGATGGGACGGTACATTAGCACAGGTTCACCCACACAACACTTAGCAAGCTAGAGAAGATTAATCGACTATATGAAGCGAAAGGACTTGACAGTCTTCTCATGTGTCCTCGAGAACGTTTGGTCATCTATAGAAATACAACCGGCTTGTCCTTTGCTGCATAAAGGATTGGGCCACTTGCTGCATTCATTCTTACTGTCTTTTGTTTACTCGTACTTTGTTTACTTGCTTTATCGAAAACCCCTAAAAATCCGTTTGCTAAGTATTTGCAGAGAATCCCTGATCCATACCACTAGCCAGCACCTTCTGCTCCTCGTTGGGTTCGACACTCTTACTTATCGAAAATACTGCGATACACCCCCTATACTTGTGGGTCATCACCAGCGACTGCAAGTTCTAAACAAAAACTCTTCATCAACAGGATATATTTAGAAGCCAACATATCCCTTTTCTCGGTGTTGACAAGTTTGCCACACAGCATATTAACACGTGCTTTGGATAGCGAGATAAAAATAGTTTAAATAGTAGCCCATATATCTGCAGTATGTTCCAATCCAAAGACTTAGAGAAAGAAGATCTTTACTCAGTGATTTGGTCAAATAACTTACAATCTGTTGATCCCTTTCAATCCATACATCATATGCTGAATACGGGACGGTTCTCCTTGTGCCTTATTCTTCTACCTCCAAGGTTTTTGGAGGTGCTGAATCGGAGCCATCCAGTAGCCCCATGACACGAGCACCTCGAAAGGTTGGAAGAACTTGGATCTTCCTATATGGGTAATTGTCGTGGTGGTGTCACGGCAGATGCCATGGATAGGCTAAAGGTGGGGACTAATACACGCTAGGGGAATCCAGGGAGGGATAGTGGAGTGATTCTCCACACAGAAGATTGTATTGCTTTCCTTTCGAGATTACAAGTGCTCCTAGAGCTGTATTGGCGAGAGGAGGAAGAAGGAGCTCTCTTACTCTTGCCTACTGTTTTTCCCTAGAACCTTAACCAAAACACTATGGCCTCCAAGAACTCCCCCCCCCTCTACTGAAACCCTAGCCCCCCTTATATAGAGGGGGCTCGGTCTCTGCCTAGGGCATACGTGGAGGCATATTCCTAAGAATATGCCTCCTCTCAAAGTGGTAACCCGACCGGGGTGCTCTTCCCCCGCGTCATACATGCTTTATCTACGTAAGCCTCTGTGGCGCCTGCGTCAGCCGACATGGGCGTCGTCACCCTTGTCGGCCATGACCCGGTGGTCCTGCCCTTGCTTGCTTCGCTCATGCAGTGCGTACCAGACCTTCTTTTTGACCAGAGAGATTCCTTCCTTCTCCCAGAAGCTAAGCGGGGACCCGGATCATAGTAGATCCGGCCACACCTGTTCCTGCATAAAAGTTAGACAAGCACTTCCGACTTACTCCTTAAGTCGGATGAGACAATGTTAGGCGACCCCCCCCCCCTGGTCTGGGTTACTCCGTGATCCGGCATGCCTTGAGGTGACCCGGCCAGCATCTGCTTTGACCCTGCCGAACCTCGGCTAACTCGGCCTTATACCCCGGAGTGACCCTACCCGGGGGTATCCCCCCAACAGTAATTATCCCAAGTAAGCTTCTCAGAAGGGGGAGAGCCGAGAAGCGCCACCAGAGATGTCGTTGAGGAGGAGGACCCTGCCATCGCGAGAAGCCAAGATTCAGGAGGGAGGGAAGGCAATCAGCGACGAGGAGGCAAGAATCAGGAGGAGTGAATTTTGTCCCGGATTGTGTGTGGGCTGATCGGGAGGAAGCGAGGGCAATCAGCGATGGGATTTTATTTCTGGGAATCAATCGGAATCGGACCCAGACCTCGAAAGAGGTGGCTCTGATACCATGTGGGTTTGTGTTGAAACAGTGTCCCGTTTGGAAGCCTGGTTACGTTTTAATATAGATGGGAAGATCCCCCATCACGGCCTTTACAATAAGTGGGCTTTGATTACATGTAATGGATAATGATGACAGAATATGAAACAAAGAGACTAATAACAAGAGGAACTAAAACATCTAACATTACCAACGTATCCTTCCTAGCCATGCCATGACCCTACCTTGACTCCGGCCACCACTTCCCTACGCGTGCATGTCTCTCCAAGGCGAAGCCCAGGGCTAGCCGTCCCTCCTTTTTCGCAAGCATGTCCCAAAGCATCTCATCGACCTTGGTTGTCCTCCGTCCTCATCTGTACGTTCTCCTTATGCACACGTGTGTGGATGTACCTTTCATGTGGTGGGTTATCTCGCTTCATTGTTGCAGTGTTTCGTTTTGTATCCTCACAATCATTGTAAGAGTGTGTGTTTGTGTAGCAGACCCAAGTTAACAGCGTCGATGCATGGGCTTTGCTGGCTATCTTTGTTCCCTACGGTCATCGGCCAACAATACTAGCAGAACATAACCGCTTATTGCAACCTTCTCCATCTCATCACCAGTGTTTTGCTCGTCTCTGGTTATGTGTAAATCAAGTTTCCCAGAGACCCAAGAAAGACAATGTATGGATGACGAAGGCACCCGAAGACAGCGACATAGAGTGCAAGATATCTTTCAAAGATTTCAAGTCCTCCTTCAGGAAACCAAAGTCCAAACTCACGCCTCCCAAATTCGACGACTGTGTACCACCGAGCATGGAGACGAAGACTATCCAGAAGACCCCCGATCATGACCGTGAAGCCGACGATGCTGAAACGGAAGACCTCCTTCACAGAAACCGAAGACCCAAACCAGGAACCCGAAGACCGAACCCCGACGTTGTCTTCCTACTCTCTGAGCCAAACACTGTTCCCTTCGAAACCCAAGCTCTCTGAACCCTAAACGTGTGTCCCCTTTACTCTATTTTGAATAAATGCTATATATATTGTTTCATATTAAATCATTCATGCATCCATACATACCATCTTGTGGTTCGGTTAAATACTCGATTCATCTAATTAAATATGGAGTGTATGTGGGATATTGTTGTGTTATTCCATCTCCATTTAAATTGTATATCTCGCCGATGCCATGTTTTGCCATGCTATCCAACATTTAATTTTACGGGTAGATAAATAGATTGAACCATATAACAAATTATAAGGATTCCGACTCCGCTTAATATTGATGAGTTGGATCACATCTTGCCATGTCATGCATCATATCATAAACATACCAGATCTTTTGCCATAGTATTAATTATTGCATCTACTGATTTTTATTGTATTACTTCTTCACCGGCTAGGAAGTTGAGTTGATATGAATACGGCATGTTCTTTGGATATATATCTTCGACAATGCTTCATAGACGAGCACCCATATTTTGCTACCTATTTTATTTTATCGCTTTGCTTCTCTCTCTATTTCTACCCTTTTTGCAATGTTTTAGTTTTCATACCATTAATACTCCTTGCAACCCAGATTGCCTTGCGAGTCGTAGTTTCTTGCAAAGGTGGTTGTTCGAGTTGTCTAACTATGTTGTTGTGAGGAAGTTATCTTATGCTATTCGTTGATCATGCTTTACCCTTAAGTTAATAATTAGTTGTTACAGTTAGTTTGGGTGATAATTAAATAAGATAAGACACCGACAGTGATGACCTTTGGGGTCTATTAGTGTCGCCCTAGTATCCGAGTTTTTGATACCTGTTCTGAGATTGAGTGCACTAAACACTTGTGGGATTTATGGAACCCCTATCGGCTTATTACTGATCTCAAAGTACTGTACTGGGGGGCCACAACCTTGGTTTTATTTGCTCATATGCACGAACTTTATGTTGCTCGAGGTGCGTTTATTATTCTTTACTGTACTGCATCTCGTGTGCCTTTTATCCATGTCTGGTTCTTCACACCCATCCTGGAAGCCATCGCAAACCTATGGGTACGTCGCGGAGCTCGGCACCGACTTCGTCACAGTTAGCTTAGTTGGGTGGATCCCTTGTGTTTGCTTTGATTTTAGGAAACATTGTGTCTGATGTCTTGCCAACATACCGATAGGTATATGTTAAATAATCTGGCAAACGTTTGGCTTGAAGTGCGTGTGGATACTTTGGTGCATCCCTGCAGAGTTAAATCTTTTCAAAAATCTTTTTATGATTATGGACGGCTTGGAGAACAGTTTCTCGATCATAGACAACTT
Source organism: Avena sativa (assembly GCA_916181665.1). Lineage (NCBI taxonomy): Eukaryota > Viridiplantae > Streptophyta > Magnoliopsida > Poales > Poaceae > Avena > Avena sativa. The sequence goes on along the minus strand of OV702292.1, from coordinate 530,209,527 downwards.
ACATTGAATTATATGTTCTTAGGTCTACTAACTTGACTATTCATTAGTCAACTTAATCAATGAATAAAAACTTCCAACTATGTGAGTGCCGCTAGTATTGCTTCCTAGCTAGTGGTTATGCCATAGGGTATGTTGTGGCTAGGTTATGGTTGGTGTTAGTATCTAGTTGGTTCCGAATAGGGCGCTCTTATCACTCTCTTATAGATGGAATTTGTATTGAGTCTTTATAGGTTATTTTAGTGCATTCTTTACTGCCGCTAAGTCCACCACCCATACCCATATAGGTGAGAGCAGCCAAATTCTAAGTCTCTCTAAGTTGTTGCATCGGTACTTACCCTCGTTTTCTTTTCCTTCTATGTGTCGGCAACCGTTGGCCTGGTTTTGATAGGTATGAGATTGACGATGTTAGCAAGGTTACGCTTCCGGCTAGACCTGGACAGAGTTATGGACGCTATTGATTATTTTTCGGGACCTTTACTCCCATTTGTATTCTTAACCGTACTCGGATGCTATATCTTTTTTATGTGATTTAGATTTTTGTAATGTATATTTGTATTCTTGACTCGTTGAGTCGTTATTCTATATATATGTTTCTTGTGGGTTCCATCGTGAACTATTGTGTAATGGTATTAGTTCGATTTTCACCCACACGCAAGTGCTTGGTGGATGTCTTTGAGTTGTTTCTATACGGGTTTGGGAATCGCTTAATTCTACATATGGCCGATTCGAGAGTGTTACAAGAGACGAATAGGGAAGGGGAGGAGAGCAAAGATGGTACCTCCAAGAAAGAATCATGGCACCCACGGGCGTCATCACCATCGCGGCCATCAAGGTCGGCAATGGATTTCTCCCACTCTTGCATCACCAACACCAATTCATCGACCAACCTGAGATCTGGCGACCAGGAGCCTCCAAAGACCAGAGTTAGAGGTACAGGGCATGCCACAAAGGGTTGGAGGAGCTGACCGTCAGAGATGGCGCCGATAGCCGCTGATACCACCACCGCACCATGACCAACTCCGGCCAGCACCTCGCCGTCCGCACGGACGAGGGTGCAAGCCCGCGTCCGCTCGCCGCCAAGCCGGTGGCGCCTCTCCACCCGGGGACTCCGCAGGGACGAAGCAACGGGATCCTACCACCACCCTCACCGGAGGCCACACGGACAAGGTCCGGTGAACCCCTCAGGCGGTGGGGGGATGTGGAGGATGGGAGTTTAGACCCGGAGGCTAGGGTTTGGTCGCCACGAGTCGCCCCCCGTTTAGAAATATAAGACGTTCTAGCTTTAAGAATCAAATGTATCTAGACGTCTTTTAATGTATATGTTTATAGAGGTTCGGAGTGAATCTTACACTAAAAAACATCTAGATACATTTATTTCAAAAAGCTAAAATGTCTTATATTTGTGAACAGAGAGAGTAGTAGATATACATATCACACTATTTCCTTAAAAAAAATCTCGGGCATCTATATATAAGACCAGCAGCATGCTAAATTGGTGTTAAATGTTGCTAAATTAAAGCTCATGGTTGTAGCGTTGTGGTACGAGTAGTAGATTTTAGATAGATCTATAGTTGTTGGTGTACCCATCCTGACGTCGGCATTAACAGGCCGGTGTGGTTGAGGCATCGCTGTTGCGTTGCCACTGCGTGCACGCCAATTAACATCGCTCCGATGCACAAATAAGTCTGCTTCTAGCTTTGTCCGAAAAGTTAAATTTAGTAAACTTGACTAACATTTTATAGAAAAATCTATCAATTATGACACTAGATTGGTACTATTAGATTTGTTTTCAAATTTAGTTTTATAATATGAAATTTTCATGTAATATATGTTGTTATATTTATTTATAAGGTTGATCAAATTTAATAAATTTTGATTTAGAGAAATGCTAGAAGTAAACTTATTGAGATTATTGAGAGTATACTACTCCATAGTCGTAGTAGTTGTACTACGTAACGGCACCCATCGATCCACGCATCTGTATGTATTCGATGTAGCTAGCAGCGGCAACCGAGCACAGCGTGCATGCATTGCTCTCGGCGACATACTCCATCCACAAATTAGTGTACTTCTAATTATTGTTTAAGTTAAACTTTATTAAATTTGGTTATTTTATAGATAAATATAGTAACATATATTACATCATATTAATAATTTGACATATTATAAAACTACATTTAAAAATAGATCTAGTTGTACTATAATGTTATAATTATTTCTACGTTTTTTAATAAAATGAGTTAAATTTTACTAACTTTGACTTAAGAGAAACCTTGAAGTCACTTATGTATTTGCGGAGACCCGGTTTGAAGGGCCTACGCGTATAACTAAGCTGTTTATTTAATCAATAAAATATAAATTATTTTACACAAATTTTATATCATTAAAAAGTATATAACATTTAAATTTTTAATGATATAATTTTTATATTAAATAATTAATATTTTGTTAGTCAAATTAACGATCTAGATATATACGTAGACCCTTTAAACCGAGACAGAGGGGTAGTATACTCCTACGGATCGAAGCCAACAGAGAACGCGTGCACGCCGTTGCCGTTGCCGTTGACACAGATCCATCGATCTCGCTCGACGCACGCTGGCCGCGTCGCGCGTGGTCCGTTCTGTGGCGTGCATCCACCATACCTGCACTGCATTGCATGCGCACGCACCAGCTACCTATTAGGTTAGTAGCTCTCTAGCTGCTCTAATGGCGGTCCTGCTGCTTTAGCTTGCTAGCTAGCTACTCCTCTTGCTGTAGCTGCCTGCTCGATCCTGCTGTTGCAAGTGGCAGCTGAAAGCGAGTAGCCAGCCAGGTAGCTGAGCAGCCTTCGATCGAGCTCGATCTAGGCTAGGCCGTAGGCCTAGGCTCCCTCCTCTCTGGACTCTGCACTCTGCACTCGCTGCATGCTCAGCGACAGCGATCGGAAATTTAATCTCTGCCTGGCGGACGGGTGCACTCGGCTCCATCGCGCCGTCGCTGTCTCTGCAGCGAACGTCGCCAGCGGCAGCGGTTGGCTAGGGAGAGAAAAGGATTTTTTTTGAGAGAGAAGGAGTTGGGTGAAGGGGTGACCTGCCGGAGCCGCACGGCGCCCGACGTGCGTGCTGCGGCGGCCCATTCGGCAGTGCGCCGAATTGATTTCGTTCCTGTACGCTGCGCCATGGGCCTTCGTTAGTTGATTCTCTTAAAAGTGCGAACAGTTCTTCTTAGTGCCTTGAGCTTGTATGGACCAGACCAGATTTTGGGGTTTCACCTTTAGATCGTCTTTGTTTTTCTTTTTTTTCCTTGTTTCATATTTTCTCCATTTTTCTAGAGGGAGGAGCCATGGGGCGTGCCGTAGCGCTCCAGTTCTGTACGCTCCCTCCGTGTTCAAAATAAATGATTTAAGTTTGTCTAAATTCATATCTATCTACATATCAAAACACGTTTAGATATATCTAAATATAGACAAACTCAAGTCACTTATTTTGAAATGGAGGAAGTATGTCTATTCCAGTTCAAAAAAGTATAGGTTTAGATTCGTAAAAAAATATTCGCTTCATCTCAAAATAGAAGTCGCAAATTTGTCTAATTTAAATGTATCTAGGCACTATTCAGTCCAACTGCTACTGAGATGCGACCAGGCGATCATTGATCCTGCGCACGGGCGAAGACGAAGGGTTAAGCGTTATGCTACCGGTCATCGCTTGAAGCTCTAATCACCATGGATGTGTTTGGTTGCTTGGCCAGAATTTGCCCTTTTTGCTAGTTGGCTCGGGGAAAATTGCACGTGGGGAGATTGAGCTTGGTTCAGGATTGGACTTTTTATTTGGTAGCGCCTATTTTGGTTTCCGGACGTGGGGAGCACATATGACCCTTTGTTTGGTTTTCTAGATTGGACTAGGCTGATACAAAGCTGCACGTTTGGGGGCACATATAAGGCCTGATATGGTTACCTCGCACAGTAAAATTGTTGTTCATGGCCTGTAAACCCTCTGCTAAGAACTCAGGATAGGCTAATTGTGCGTCCTCTAGAGTCTTAAAACCCTATGGAGGTTGTACTTGTAACCTGTCACTCGTTGGCTGCACACCTTCCATGTCTTGTAGATTCCTGGTGCTTGCCACAGTACACCACGTACCCATTGTATTTCTATGAGGCATAACAACATATGCAACATAAGAATCATGACTAAATCAGGCAAATCAAGTTCACAAACACAAGGCAATAAACATAAGCTAGTTAAGCATGATCGTATGAGCAAAAGTATCAGCAATTCCAATCTACCAAGTTAGTGTGATCCTATCGATCACCACCAACTTCTATGGTGTCATCCTACCACCACATCAAAAGGGGGTACAATCCTACCACAACATAAGTTCTTCATCATGTGAGAGGTTAGTATATACCACCTCACAATAAACAAGCATAAATTTTCATTAAGTCCTTAGCTATTTCAAAATATACAACTTCTTCTTCATCATGCATGCGCCACTGCCACCATCTCCATGCTCAGGGAGAAAGCACTATATGTAGTAGTGCTTGGCCAGGAAGGTCCCGAGCGAGAGAACCCTGTGGTCCTCCGCCATCTGAACAAAGTCGTTGCCCTAGGCCCTGTTGTCGAAGAGGTGACTGAGCGCCACCATCAGTGCCTCAGCACTGAAGCCGGAGGCGCTCATGACGACGTCGTAGAGGTCTGGGTGCACATCTGGAGGGGAAGCAGTGGTGATGGCGGCTGCCACCACTTTCACAGCCTCGGTCATGCATGTGATGGCGACAATGTCCTCCTCTCCCAACAGCGACCTCTTCCTCTTCTCGGAAGGATCGAAGCCACCAGCAACATAGGCATTTGTGCTACCGCTAGGACCAACGCCTGGAGCAGGAGAACCAGCGGCGACATCGGTCTCTCCCTCGTCATCAATTACCACTATCTCAGACTCCTGGGTCTACATGTATTCAGGGATTGGTGCGCCAAGAGGCTCACTGGAGCCCATGGCAAATCTGTCAGTGGAAATGCGGTAGGATACTATGGTTTGCATCTGGACATAGTTGGCGATTGTCTTGTTCAGATACTCGGCATCCTTGGGGTGATCCCGAGACAGGGAATTGCAGCAAGGTTAGCGGTAGTTAGCGAGGTTACAAACGGAAATCGTAGGAATTTTAGTGAAAGAACTAAAATTAGTTAGTACCAAAATGTGTCCCATTTAGTGGATGCCTCCAAGATGATGGTGCAGGTCTCCTTATCCCATCTAAGTCCACTAAGGTCCCTGAGCTTGGACACATGGATCCACCTGGTCCTCCACTTACGCAGGTGGTTGTACACCACCTGCTGTGAGTATTGGGTTCCGCAGCAGAAAACAAAAAAAATTCTAACTATGCGAATATGATAACCAGGATCTATTCTATGTAGACATATGTAACAGAGAGGGAAGCGGTATTCATACCCTTGAAGACCGAGGTACGCCTTATGCGGGTAGGCGTATGTTGATGAAGATGAGCAACTCCTAGCGCCCCAAGTGTGGCGCCTCCGAAGTTCTACACATGTTCGATGTAGGCGGTGTCTCCCAGGTTTCGATCCAGCTGAGCAGCGGAAGAAGAAAGATGGCGGACCGAAGAACGCACGATGGTAGTGCGAAGGCGGAGAACTCAATTCCCTCAAAGCTCTCTCCAATATTACAGAGAAATCCTCAAAGAAAATGAGAGAGAGAGAGAGAAGAGAGAATGAGATGATTTCCAAGGGGAGGGGTGACCCCTATATATAGTAGGAGGGGAGGGGCAACTCCCAAGGGGCAGGCGGTGTGGGACTAATCCCCACACCCGTCGGCCAGCAAGGAGGCACCGCCGGCCCCAGGTGGGCCCCCGACGGGGAGCCTACTAGGGCTAGGCCGGCTGCCCCTCCTCCTTTAGGAGCCTTGCCCTCTTGGGCCTCCCCTCCGGGTGATGCCCATTAGCAAAGGGCTGCCTATTAAAATAAAATAAAAATATATGTTTTATTATAAATCCAATTAATTAATATAAAACACATATATTATTATACCTTTCACTCCGAAACTCCTTCCGGACCCCTCTGATCAACATCGGGTGTTACATAGAACTTTTTTGGTTTCTCTCTTTCATTTCTCCTACGGTGCCGTATCAATCTCAATCCGTCTCCACCCTTAAGCGTGACACCCTTCGGTTTAGAAACACTCCAGACATGATCGAGACCTATCTCGGATCAATGATCATCAGCGGGACATGGATGCCCATAATGACCCCCGTGCATTTCAAAAATCTCATCTCTTGAACCTTCAACACCGTGTCCCATTCCCTTTGCCACTTCATACCTAGTTCATCCGAGATTTAATCTTCGGTATCTCCATACCTAGTTCGATCTTGTTACTGATGAACTTTTTTACTCGTTCCCATGTTGTTGCATTCCGTGACCTAGTCATACTCTTGCAAGCTTTGTTAATGCAACATCACTAGGATGGCCCACGTGTATATATCCATTACTTGGATTGGCAAATCCTGGTCTTGATATGTACTCCTCTACACGTTCCTTTGGAAAACCTGAGTGGCACCTATTTGATCACCCTTTTACGGCTTGATGCTTGATACTATCAAAGCTCCCTCCAGTAATGGTGATTTGAATTATCTCACAGTCAAAGGATGAGGTTGTGAGGTTTCTTTATTATCATCAATGATGAACATTTGTAACTAGATCTCATTACGATATAACTATTGGGTGTTTTTCTATCACACCATTCAGTCAATGATATGACCTCATTGCCAATTGGCATAAATGCCCATGATCTTGAAACCCTAGATCACCCACTTGACCAATGAGATAGGTTGCTAGAGGTAACTAGAGACACGGTTTGTTTACATACCACATGTATATTAACATTTCGTATTAACACAGTTATAACATGGCATGAAACATAATATGAACATACAAGAGATATATCAAATAAAACACTTTAATATTTGCCTCTAGAGCATATTTCCTTCAGCGAGGACACCTAAATGCCACAAAACTCAAACACCTTTCGGGCAACAGTGTTCAGGTGCAACTCCTTGAACCCCTTATCCATCCTCATGCCGCTCTTGATGATCTCACACATCTTGTTGAGCACGAATGAGGAGAGGACGGTTCTTACTTCATGGTGCCCTTCACCCCCTTGTCGTGACCTGTGCCATGGGCTTCGTCAGCCTTGACGGCCTTCTTCTTGGCAGCTTGCTCTGCAATCTTCTCCACCATGTACCCGGTCATCGGAGGCAGAGACAAGATCTCCGAGCGCTGAGGATAGATGATCCTCAAAGGCGGGAGCTGGGGTTGGGTCTCAGCGACAAAGGTCTCCTAAGAATCCATGAGGGCCTGGCTGAACTCATCAGGGGTCAAGTCCTACAGATCTCACGGTCGCACATATGAGGACCTAGACTACTTAGAGATGAACACAAGCATACATGACATACACAAAATTAACTACCTAAACATGCAATAAGGCCACAAAATCACCGATCTATGACTACACCAAGCAGCTCATTGGGCATACTACCATAGATCTACCACAAACTACAATCAGATCTAGGAGGTGCTAACAGATTGAAGCTACTACACCTAGGGTTTGATGAAACTCACCGGCATCAGAGGAGCGGACCACGCCGCCGTAGAAGATCTTGGAGAAGAATGCCTGCACCAGCCGATCTACAACCACCACCGCCGCAACCGACGCTTACCTGTTGGTCGATGAAGATCTTCGCGGGCTTGAGAGCTTAAAAATGGGGGAAATGGTAGCACCCCACTATGTCGTGAGCTGGGTGGTAATATATGGCGCCATGCTTCCGCGGGCGGTGACGAAATTTCTCCCGCCAACTTTTGGGGAAAATCTACGGCTCACGCCATCACCGATCTCGCATGGGAGGCGTGCTGTTTCCCTCGCTTTTGCACAAGTGCAACCTGTCCCTGCGGAAACGCTCGATTTGGGCATTCCTAGCGGGCCAAGTTTTTGGCTGCTTTAAATCTCGTGCGGTGCACAGAAATTGTCTGACCCAGGGAAACAAACAAGCTTATTTCTTCTGGCCTAGTGCGAGAAACATGAAAATGACCAACCAAACATGCCCAAGCGGATAGCCTCCATTTAGACCAGATTATCCGTGTTTAAATGCTCTACGCGGGAATAATTAGACCCAATGACTTACCAGTTGGCTGGACCACCCTGAGTCTGCATGTCATTTGTCGGGTACGGGACCGGGTCCGCACCCCATACCCGACCCATTTGTGTAGTCGGGTCTAGATTTTATCTAGACCCGCGATCCATCAGGTACTCAGACCTACCGGGTACCCGCATTGTTACCATGTCCTAGACAGTGGCAAAGATGAAAATGACGGTGGGTGGGAGGGCTAGGGGGAAGCGTCGATGGGCTAGTCCTGGATGGGTGGGCCGGTGGTGGCCTGGTTGGTGGGTGGGTGAGGCTATTATTTTCCTGTAGACAATGACGGTTGGTCCAACATTCTCATGTCATAGCAGGTCTACGGGTACGTGTCCGGGCCCCCATGCTCGTCCCATATAATTTGTCGAGGCTAACTTTTTACCAGACCCGCCCCATTTAAGGTGGGTACCCATTGGGTTTGCTGGTTTCGGGTCCCCATTGACATCCCTAACAATGAGCATGGATGCATTTTACTTTCTTAAACAAAATGTGCATGCTAGGAAAAAATATGGCACCCCTGGAAATTAGGGGTCATGTGCAAGCGCACAGTTTGCACTCCCGCTGGCTTAGTCCTGTTATTCAGTATATAGATACATCCAAATTTAGAAAAAATTGACATCTTCAAGAGCACTAAGATCCCTAGAAACAACGAGTCCTGAGCGCTTCGGGTATCGCTTTCAATGTGGTCCCCAGTGTCGCCTAGCCCCACCTGTCACATCAAGTGAAGGTTTTGTGCGTTTCTGCTTTGCACGTCAGTCACTCGTGCGATTAATTGAGGGAGGAAAAGTCACGCACAAGTCTCTCCTGACCCCCTCCGCCTCATCTCTGTCTCTCCGCTGAAATCACCGTCACCGCCTATAAGATGGCCTCCTCCGTCGCTAATTGGTACCTCTGACGACCGGATCAGCCCCGCCTTACGCATATGTATCAATTTCTCCCGCCGCCTCGACCTTCCACCCCGATAAGCTCCCACGTGGTAAACCCTAGCTGCGTCTTGGTTCGTCTACTCCTTCATTCAACCTCTAGTAGTTCCCTCCGAGCGGCCTCCCTTGCAAGAGCTTCGGGGTTTGAATCTTGACAATCTTGTGGTTGAGGGCATAGTTGAGTCGGCAGATAAGAAGGACTGTTTGTGGCAGAATGGTTAATTTAGAATCTAGGGCATACATGCTGGGGCTACCAAATGCACATTGTATGTGTTGGCATATTAGGCAATTTTCGCATGAGATTAATTACCGAAATCAACATTATGTAAGCACTAGCAGATCTAAACACATGCAACCAAACATGCACATCTAGTAGATCTGAAAATCTAGCAAGAACTAGTGCATACAAGGTGAGGAATAGCACGTACAGGTTGACTAGAAAGGTCAGCACCGCAGAAGCGGCATGGTCCTTGTCGATGTCGCCCATGGTGCTGTTGAGGTTGTCAGTAGATGAAGAAGAGCTAACGAACGGAAGCGAGCAGTCACGCTGAGACGCTCCCCAAAAACATTATCGCCCGTCTCCTGGTGCAGGATCTCAACGGACGCGGTTTCAGAGGCCTGTTCTCCCAGACGGCCATGCACACAGTCGCCGAGATGGGGAGGCCTAGAGAGGAGCGCAACAAGAGGAACACGGCGAGAGAGATAGAGAGAAAGAACTAGAGATGCATCTGGATCTATAAGTCTCTCTCTCTATAGCCTGGGAGGTAAGCCGACCGAGTCGCCACGCGGTAGAAGACAAGGACACACGTCAAACATGCACACGAATGTTGACCCGTACCCAAACAACTAGTGCACCGTGCAAAAATTTAGTCTTCCACAAAACGAGTTTCTAACTCGAACTCGATTCACGAAATGCGACGCGTGTGCAGGCAAGGCGAGGCAGGCGGCAGAGGAGGAGGAGTGCGTGTGGACTCCTTTTCTCACTCACTTAGTGAGAGTGAAACTGTTGGGTCCGCAGCATAGAAAACAAAAAAAATTCCTATGGTGTGAACTACACGCCAAGATCTATCTACTAGGTACAAAGCAAACGGGTGGACATACATCCATAGAGAACTTACCCTCGAAGACAACCAGCTTTGTTAACGAGTAGGAACTCGTGGTTGATGTAGTCGTACACTTGCCGATCTCAAGATCGTGAGGAAGTCCGAGCGCTGCAACTCAGCAGCGCATCCGCACTCGCACACACGTTCAAGCCACCGGACAACCTCCACCTCCTCGCTCCAGCGATCCAGTGGAAGCAGCAACTCCTTCCAGACGAAATGCCACCGGGAACATATATCTCACTAATTCGAGACCATGGGGGAATAATTCTAGAGGAGGAGAGAGATCCTTCACAAGGAGGTGTGAGGATGAAGGAGGGAATGGGTGGCCTTTTATAGGAGGAGGGGGGTGCCCCCTCTCTCCATGGCCGGCGCATGGGAGGGGTGACCCCTCACCTCCCCCATTCATGTGGTGGTAACCCCCCCACATTAAAATGCCTCTTCACATTCCCTTTTAAAGTCTCCACTTTAAATGCATTAAGTTTCTCCAAATTTAATGCTCTCTCATTTAATAAAACTCTTTTATTAAATTTATTCAGAATTTTGTTAATTACTTTAATTAACAAACATTCACATATAGCCCCTTGCAATATTTCAATATGACATGCAGAACCACTTTCTGCAATTTCACCCGAAACAATTTTCGGTTTCTATTGAAACAATTCCTGCGCTTTGCAATTCTTTCGTCTGAAACATATGTGCTCCAAAATGGTGTCCGGTAACTCTTAAGTGTGCCACCCTACGGTTCGCGAATAATGCAGACATGATCGAGACCCTTCTCCGATCAATAATCAGCAGCGGGACCTGGAGATCCGTACTGACTCCTACACATTCAACGATGACTCCTGTGATCGTGAGAACCTTTAACGCTTGTAACTAAATCCCTTTGTCTCTTGATATATTACATGTCCGAGATTCGATCATCGGTATCTCCATACCTAGTTTGATCTCGTTACCGACATGCACTCTTTTCTCGTTCCCGTGATATAACATTCTAGTGATCACATCACTTGCTTGCAAGCTATCCTAATGTGATATCACCGAGAGGGCCCAGAGTATATCTATTCGTCATCTGGATTGACAAATTCCACTCTTGATCCATGAGCCTCAACATAACACCTTCGTAGCACTGAACCCATCTTTATAGTCACCCTGTTACGGTGTGACGTTTGATGTTATCAAGATACTCTTCCGGTGTTAGCAATTAACATGATCTCATGGTCTAAGGATAAAGATTACTTCGTATGATGTTATAGCAATATAAACATAATGACTTGATCATAATGCTATACTTCGGATGAATGCTCATCACATCATTCCACCAATGGTGTGACCTTGTTATTAACAACATCCAATGTCCATGATCAGGAAACCTTGATCATCCTGTTAATCAACAAGCTAGTCTATAAGAGAGGCATGACTAGGAACCCTTTTTGTTTATTAAACACACATGTATTGATGTTTCCTATCAATACAATTATAGCATGCAAAATAAACATCTATCATATACAAGGAATACATAATAACAACTTTATTATTGCCTCTTAGGGCATATTTCCTTCAGTCTCCCACTTGCACTAGAGACAATAATCTAGTTCACATAGTGATAAATCTAACACCCATGGAGTTCTGGTGTTGATCATGTTTTGCCCTAGGGAGTACTTTAGTCAACGGGTCTGGTACATTCAGGTCCGTGTGCACTTTACAAATATTTATATCTCCATCCTTGACATGCTCGCGGATGGAGTGAAACCGGCGCCTAATATTCTTGGAATTCTTGTGAGACCTTGGTTCCTTTGCGTTGGCTATGGCTCCATTGTTGTCACAATAGATCACTATCGGGTCCAACGCACTGAAAACCACACCCAGTTCCGTTATGAACTCCTTCATCCAAACCGCTTCCTGCGCTGCTTCTGAAGCAACAACATATTCCGCCTCTGTTGTTGATCCAGCCACCACAGGTTGTTTGGAGCTCCTCCAACTAACAACTGCTCCGTTCAAGAGAAATACGTATCTGGATTGAGACTTAGAGTCATCCGGATCAGTGTCAAAGCTAGCATCGACATAACACTTAGCGACTAGCTCTTCTTCACCTCCGTATATAAGAAACATATCCTTAGTTCTTCTCAAGTACTTAAGGATATTCTTGACCGCTATCCGGTGTTCTGAACCTGGATCAGATTGGTACCTACTAGTCAAACTAATAGCATGTGCCACATCCGGTCTTGTACATAGCATGGCATACATTATAGAGCCTATGGCTGAGGCATAGGGGATCTTATCCATTATCTCTCTTTCTTCCGCCGTAGCCAGACTTTGAGTCTTACTCAATGTCTTTCCTTGCAACATAGGTAAGAACCCCTTCTTACTTCCGTCCAAATTAAACTTCTTTAATATATTATCAAGGTATGTACTCTGCGATAGCCCAATTAGGCATCTTGATCTATCTCTATAGATTTTAATGCCTAATATATATGAAGCTTCACCAAGGTCCTTCATCGAAAATTTGCTGTTTAGATAACTTTTAACACTGTTTAAAAGATCTAAATCATTTCCAATCAATAATATGTCATCCACATATAATATCAGAAATGCCACATTGCTCCCACTCACTTTCTTGTAAATACAAGCCTCTCCATAAGTTTGGACAAATCCAAACTCTTTGATCATCTCATCAAAGCAGAGATTCCAACTTCGTGATGCTTGCTTCAGTCCATAGATGGATCGCTGAAGTTTGCACACCTTATTAGCATCCTTAGGATTGACAAAACCCTTAGGTTTTATCATATACAACTCTTCTTCAATATTACCATTGAGGAACGCAGTTTTGACATCCATCTGCCATATTTCATAATCGAAATATGCAGCAATTGCTAACATAATCCTAACCGACTTAAGCATCGCTACGAGAGAGAATGTCTCATCGTAGTCAACTCCTTGAATTTGTCAAAACCCCTTTGCGACAAGTCGAGCCTTATAGATGGTCACATTACCATCAGCATCAGTTTTCCTTTTGAAAATCCATTTATTCTCAACGGCCTTTTGGTCGTGAGGTAAGTCCACCAAGGTCCAAACCTGATTTTTGTACATGGATTCCATCTCGGATTTCATGGCTTCTAGCCATTTGTTGGAATCCGGGCTCATCATCGCTTCTTCATACGTCGCAGGGTCATCCATTTCATCAACCATGAAATTCACAACAGGATTGCCGTACAGTTCAGGAGCTGCACGTGTCCTGCTTGACCTGCGAGGTTTGGTAGTGTCCTCTTTCGGAGATTTATGATCAATATCATTAGCTCTCTCTTCATTAGCTGAAGTCAACTCCGAAACAACTTCTGGAGCTGCGCTACTCGCCATTTCATGAAGAGAAGGTTCAATAACCTCTTCGAGTTCTACCTTCCGACTACTCACACCTTTCGCGAGAAACTCCTTCTCAAGAAAGGATCCATTCTTGCCAACAAAAACCTTGCCCTCGGATCTGTGATAGAAGGTATACCCAATCGTTTCCTTAGGGTATCCTATGAAGACGCATTTTTCCGCTTTGGGTTCGAGTTTATCCGGTTGAAGTTTCTTCACATATACATCGCATCCCCAAACCTTAAAAAATGACAGCTTAGGTTTGTTTCCAAACCATAATTCATACGGTGTCATTTCAACGGATTTAGATGGTGCCCGATTTAAAGTGAATGCAACTGTTTCCAGTGCATAACCCCAAAATGACAGTGGTAAGTCAGTCAGAGACATCATAGATCGAACCATATCCAATAAAGTACGATTACGACGTTCTGACACACCATTACATTGTGGTGTTCCGGCAGGCGTGAGTTGTGAAACTATTCCACAGTCTTTCATATGTGTGCTAAACTCGTAACTAAGATACTCTCCTCCACGGTCGGACCGCAGAAATTTGATCTTTCTGTTACGATGATTTTCCACTTCATTGTGAAATTCTTTGAACTTTTCAAAAGTTTCAGACTTGTGTTTCATCAAATAGATATACCCATATCTACTCAAATCATCCGTGAAAGTAACAAAATAACGATCTCCACCTCGCGCCGACACACTCATTGGTCCACACACATCAGTATGTATGATTTCCAATAGATCTGTTGCCCATTCCATTGAACCGGAAAACGGCGTTCTAGTCATCTTGCCCATAAGGCATGGCTCACATGTATCAAATGATTCAAAATCAAGTGATTCCAAAAGTCCATCAGAATGGAGTTTCTTCATGCGTTTAACGCCAATATGACCTAGACGGCAGTGCCACATATATGTAGATATATCATTATCAAGTTTAATCCTTTTAGCATCAACATTATGAATATGCGTAATACTACTATCGAGATCCAACAGAAACAAACCATTCAACATAGGTGCATGACCATAAAACATATTATTCATATAAATCGAACAACCATTGTTTTCAGACTTAAATGAATAACCACTTTGCATCAAACACGATCCGGATACAATGTTCATGCTCAGTGCAGGCACCAAATAACAATTATTTAGGTTTATAACTAATCCCGATGGCATATGGAGAGGCAGTGTTCCGACGACGATCACATCAACTCTTGATCCATTGCCGACCCGCATCGTGACCTCATCCCTTGCTAGTTGTCGCTTGTTCCGCAGCCCCTGAACCGAGTTACATATATTAGCAACCAATCCCGTATCAAATACCCAGGTGTTACTGTGAGTACTAGTCAAGTACACATCAATAACATGTATATCACATATACCTTTGTTTGCCTTGCCGGACTTCTTGTCCGCCAAATACTTGGGGCAGTTGCGCTTCCAATGGCCAGTCCCCTTGCAATAGTAGCACTCGGTGTCAGACTTAGGGCCAGCTCGGGGTTTCTTTTCAGGCGTGGCAACAGACTTGCGACCCTTCTTTCCCTTGTGCTTGCCTTTCTTGTCCTTCTTGAAACCGGTGGTTCTATTGATCATCAACACTTGATGTTCTTTCCTAATATCCACTTCTGTAGTCTTAAGCATTGACAGAAGCTCGGGAAGAGACTTCTTCATGCCCTGCATATTATAGTTCATCACGAAGCTCTTGTAGCTAGGTGGCAGATATTGGAGAACACGATGTATGCCTAAGTCAATGGGAATCGTTATTCCCAAGGACACAAGCTTATCGGCGTACCCAGACATTTTGAGTACGTGCTCACTAACGGAGCTGTTTTCCTCCATCATGTAGCTAAAGAACTTTTCTGTAGCATTATAACTCTATATGGCAGCATGGGTATCGAAAATCATTTTCAATTCTCCCATGGTATCAAAGGCATTGCCATTTTCGAAACGCTTTCGAAGTTCTGGCTCTAGCCCATACAGTATGCCACAATGAACTAAGTTGTGGTTCTCCTGACGAGTTATGTAGACGTTCTTTTCCTCGTCAGGGGCATCAGGAGCTGGTGGGGGGCCTAGCGGCGCATCTAGCACATATTTCTTTTGTGCAGCAGTGAGGAGAATCCTCAAATTCATAGCCCAGTTGGTGAAGTTGCTACCATTCGCAGCAAGTTTCTCTTTCTCCATGAACACATTGAAATTAAAAGCAGGTGGTGCCATCTACAACAGAATTTGTAAAGTATATTTAGACTAAGTTTATGATAGATTGAGTTCAACTAATCCAAATTACTAATGAACTCCCACTCAAAAACGACATCCCTCGTGTCCTTTTGGTGATTACATGAACCAAATCCACTACACCAAGTGCGATCATCACGTGAGTCGGTGTAGCTTGAAAGGCGAGCATCTATATGGGCATCATATCAACTATATGACTCATGCTTAACCTTTTGGTCCGTGTTCCGAGGCCATGTCTCTACATGCTAGGCTCGTCAAGTAAGAACCTTAGTATTTGCGTGTGTAAAACTGTCTTACACCCGTTGTATGAAAGCGTAGAGTTGAGAACACCCGATCATCACGTGATGCCTCAAAACACGATCCACAAAACGGTGCACACTTAAGGAAGAACACATTTTATCTTGATATCTAAATGAGGGATTATCTTATAATGCTACCAAACGTGCCAAACTAGCAGTATAAGATGCTAACATCTAATGTGTGAAGTGAGGTGATATGGTCAATGCATTTGATCTCTATCATTTGCATCGTGGTATGATCTCTATCATTCCTTTGTGTGTAAGGCCAAGGTCTATGGAACTTACACGTTAAGTGAGTTGTAAGAGTATCTATCATACATCTACTTACAACAATACCATATCAAAACACTAGCCCAGCAACGATCTAAACTAGACGCCTCTAATTTATCAATTGCAAGTTTTACGTGGCTTAGGGCTTTCGGAGATAGAACCTGTCTAACCTACGAACATGAACCACAACGAGGATAACCAAGTTATTAGCAACTCGTTGTAAATCAGATATTGACTATAGTAGGAGAGACAGACACCCGTCAGCCACTTATGCAAAACAAGTTGCATGTCAGTCGTGGAACCGGTCTCATGTACGATGACATGTAAGGTTGGTCCGGGCCGCTTCATCCCACTATGCCACCAATATCCAAAGTACATAGAAGATGCAATAACATGATCATCATCGCCCACATATAAACATATGTGTACTACCCGTGCAAAGCACCTACGCATAGATCAGGCTCTGATACCACTGTTGGGTCCGCAGCATAGAAAACAAAAAATTTCCTACGATGTGAACTACATGCCAAGATCTATCTACTAGGTACAAAGCAAACGGGTGGACATACATCCATAGAGAACTTACCCTCGAAGACAACGAGCGTTGTTAACGAGTAGGAACTCGTGGTTGATGTAGTCGTACACTTACCGATCTCAAGATCGTGAGGAAGTCCGAGCGCCGCAACTCAGCAGCGCATCCGCACTCGCACACACGTTCAAGCCACCGGACAACCTCCACCTCCTCGCTCCAGCGATCCAGCGGAAGCAGCAACTCCTTCCAGACGAAATGCCACCGGGAACATGTATCTCACTAATCCGAGACCATGGGGGAATAATTCTAGAGGGGGAGAGAGATCCTTCACAAGGAGGTGTGATGATGAAGGAGGGAATGGGTGGCCTTTTATAGGAGGAGGGGGGTGCCCCCTCTCTCCATGGCCGGCGCATGGGGGGTGACCCCTCACCTCCCCCATTCATGTGGTGGTAACCCCCCCCCCCCCACATTAAAATGCCTCTTCACATTCCCTTTTAAAGTCTCCACTTTAAATGCATTAAGTTTCTCCAAATTTAATGCTCTCTCATTTAATAAAACTCTTTTATTAAATTTATTCAGAATTTTGTTAATTACTTTAATTAACAAACATTCACATATAGCCCCTTGCAATATTTCAATATCACATGCAGAACCACTTTCTGCAATTTCACCCGAAACAATTTCCGGTTTCTATTGAAACAATTCCTACGCTTTGCAATTCTTTCGTCTGAAACATATGTGCTCCAAAATGGTGTCCGGTAACTCTTAAGTGTGCCACCCTACGGTTCGTGAATAATGCAGACATGATCGAGACCCTTCTCCGATCAATAATCAGCAGCAGGACCTGGAGATCCGTACTGACTCCTACACATTCAACGATGACTCCTATGATCGTGAGAACCTTTAACGCTTGTAACTAAATCCCTTTGTCTCTCGATATATTACATGTCCGAGATTCGGTCATCGGTATCTCCATACCTAGTTTTATCTCGTTACCGACATGCACTCTTTTCTCGTTCCCGTGATATAACATTCTAGTGATCACATCACTTGCTTGCAAGCTATCCTAATGTGATATCACCGAGAGGGCCCAGAGTATATCTATCCGTCATCTGGATTGACAAATTCCACTCTTGATCCATGAGCCTCAACATAACACCTTCGTAGCACTGAACCCATCTTTATAGTCACCCTGTTACGGTGTGACGTTTGATGTTATCAAGATACTCTTCCGGTGTTAGCAATTAACATGATCTCATGGTCTAAGGATAAAGATTACTTCGTATGATGTTATAGCAATATAAACACAATGACTTGATCGTAATGCTATACTTCAGATGAATGTTCATCACATCATTCCACCAATGGTGTGACCTTGTTATTAACAACATCCAATGTCCATGATCAGGAAACCTTGATCATCCTGTTAATCAACAAGCTAGTCTATAAGAGAGGCATGACTAGGAACCCTTTTTGTTTATTAAACACACATGTATTGATGTTTCCTATCAATACAATTATAGCATGCAAAATAAACATCTATCATATACAAGGAATACATAATAACAACTTTATTATTGCCTCTCAAGGCATATTTCCTTCAGAAACAGCTCACCTTATAAGTTGGTCCAACTCTCTCCCAACTAGCAGTGTGGGACTCAACTTTGTCTCCCACACAGCTCCCAAGCTGCCATAGTAGATGGGCCTTGAGATTTCAAGATTTATTAGACTACATGGGCTGCCTACGTGGGCCATGGCCCATATAAATCTAACAATCCCCCACCAGATCTCAGAGGCACATCATATGGCTCATTAGTTCCAATCACTGTTTAATATACCTACAGTTTAGTGGAGACTATTAAGTTGAAATTCCACCTAGACAAAGAGATACGCTTGACTACAACTGAACAATGGACTATGCCTTGAATTGTCAGTCTTGTGCAGCAAGTTTCACTCAATGCCGTTACTGGTACTTGGCTACCATAGGCTACCCCTCGGGTGGAGCTTATAAGTCATACTCCTCGGCCTATCATGAGCTTCCTAGAGATTCACCCAAATCTCATACACTGTAACCAGCAATGTGGCTCATATAGGTGTGTTCTTTCAAGATCGCCCTATAGGACAGCGTCTTTGCTCCCAAGGAGACAAACAGAACACATTAAGATATAATCAACCTTCCTAACAGTATGCTATGAGAGAATTGCATCTACAGTGGAGTGAGAGTATTAAAAGTTTCTGTTAACTCAGTTGTTTCAGTTTGTTTTCCCAGCTCCTAATTCACGGGATATCCGATCACATAGGTTGGGTTACCCCCTTGACAACTCACATGGGTCTCAAACCCATCTCCCTCGAAGCATTTTCTATCAAATTTCTTGATAGTCCTTTCGTAAAAGGATCTGTCAGATTCTTAGTTGTTTGGACATAATCCAATGCTATAACTCCGTATTTCTCAGCTTTCTAACAGACTTCAATCTTCTCTTGACATGTCTTGAACTCTTCATATTATCCTTAGAACTGTTCACTTTGACAATCACAGTTCATAAGGATTGCCGGTATTGGTTTTTCAACGAGTGGAAAATCTGTTAAGAGTTCATGAAGCCATTCAGCTTCGACAGTCGCAATATCTAATGCTATGAGTTCTGCTTTCATAGTTGACCTCATTAAGATAGTCTACTTGCAATACTTCCATGAAACAGCGCCACCACCAAGAGTGAATATATATCCACTTCTGGCCTTTATCTCATTAGCATCTGATATCTAGTTTGAATCACTATACCCTTCAAGTACTCTTGGATACCCAGTATAATGAATTCCATAGCTCATTGTTCCCTTTAGATAGTGCATTACTCTCTCAAGAGCATGCCAGAGATCATCTCCCGGGTTGGCCACAAACCGGCTAAGTTTGCACACAGCAAACAAGATGTCTGGCCTCATAGCGCAAGCTAAATACATAAGTGAGCTAATGATCTAAGAGTATTTCAATTGATCTCTAGTTTCCTTTTGATTCTTTCGAAGCAAAACACTAGGATCATAAGGTGTGGGAGAGGATTTGCAATCATCACATCCAAATCCGCTCAACACCTTCTCCATGTAATGTGATTGCACAATTGCAATCCCATTATTCTCATATTTCAATAGCTTGATGTTTAGGATAACATCAGCTTCTCCAAGATCTTTCATCTCAAAGCATTGAGACAAGAAGGTTTTGACCTCACTAATCACTTTGAGACTTGTCCCAAAAATTAATATGTCATCAACATATAAACATAGGATAACTCCCTCACCCCCACCATGGCGGTAGTATACACAATTTTTCATCTTCATTTACAACAAAGCCCACATATGTCAAAGTTATTTCAAACTTCTCATGCCATTGTTTGGGAGCTTGTTTGAGGTCGTACAAAGATTTCTTCAATGTACACACCATTCTTTCTTGACCTTCTAGTACAAAACCATCAGGTTGTTCCATGTAAATTTCCTCGTCCAACTCTCCATTTAGGAAAGCCGTCTTAACTTCCATTTGATGAACGAGAAGACCGTGATAGGAAGCCAGTGATAGTAGTACTCGAATTATGGTTAATCTAGCCACCAGTGAGTAAGTATCAAAGAAATCTTCGCCTTCCTTTTGGGTATAGCCCTTAGCCACAAGCCGAGCTTTGTACTTTTCAATAGTACCATTAGCCCTAGGCTTCTTTTTAAATACCCATTTGCACCCTACAGGTTTACACCCATACAGACGTTCAGATATCTCCGATATTCCATTAGCCAAAATGGAATCCATCTCGCTTTGAACCGCTTCTTTTCAGTAGTCTGCATCAGGAGATGCAAAAGCTTCTGAAATAGTAGTGGGAGTATCATCCACTAGGTACACAATGAAATCATTACCAAAAGACCTTGCGATCCTTTGTCTCTTGCTCCTTGTGGGAGCTCCATTGTCATTCTCATCTAAATCTGAACTCTCATCATATGATTGTTCATCAGTCTCCGTGGGAGTTTCAGGTTCAGGAATTGAATCATATTCTTTATTAGATATGCTAGGCATATCCCTCACAGGAAATATATCCTCAAATAGTGTAGCATCTCTTGATTCAAAAATGATAATAACACTCATGTCATCCACTTCAGATTTCACCACAAGAAATCTATAAGCAATGCTGTGAGAAGCATAGCCAAGAAAGACACAGTCCACTAATTTTGGTCCAAGCTTACGCTTCTTGTTGATTGGCACTTTGAATTTTGCCAAACAACCCCAAGTTCATAAGTAGGAGAGTGTCAACCTTTTCTTTTCCCATTCTTAAAATGGAGTAATCTCTTTATTCTTAGTTGGAACACGGTTTAGGACATGACATGAAGTCAATATAGCCTCCCCCCACCATTCCTTGGATAAACCGGCAGTGTTTAACATGGCGTTAACCAAATCTATCAAAGTCCGGTTTTTCCTCTCAGCAATCCCATTGGATTGAGGGGAATTGGGAGGCCTCCTCTCATGTATAATACCATGTTCCGAACAGAATAAATTGAACTCATTAGAAAAGTATTCTTCACCACGATTAGACCAAATTCTTTTGATCTTTATCTCAAGTTGATTTTCAACTCCCCCTTATAGATTTTAAAGAAATCTAAAGCCTTGTCTTTAGTTTTCAAGAGATATACATAACAGTACCTAGTAGAATCATTAACCAAAGTCATGAAATATTTATTTCCACCGGTTGTCAACACACCATTCATCTCACATAAATCTGAATGTATGAGCTCTAAAAGTGCCAAGTTTCTTTTCTCTGTAGGCTTGTGAGGCTTGCGAGGTTGCTTTGCTTGCACACAAGGATGGCACTTAGAGCCTTTGACAATAGTGAATTTCGGAATTAATCTCATACCAGCAAGCCACGACATACAACCAAAATTAATATGACAAAGTCGTGAATGCTAAACATTACTCTCATTACCGGTAGTGCAAACATGGTTCACAACATCATCACAGAAGTCTACCAATGAAAAGCGGAACATGCCTCCACATTCATAGCCTTTTCCAACAAAGGTTCCATACTTAGACAATACAACTTTACTGGACTCAAATACCAACTTAAACCCATCTTTCAGAAGACGAGATCCACTAATAACGAGATTCTTCTTGATAGAAGGGACATGTTGCATGTTCTTCAATTGCACGATCTTTCCCAAAGTAAACTTCAGATCTACCATGCCAACACTAAGAACAGTAGCATGTAACCCATTCCCCATCATGACTGAGGAATCTCGAGCCTGATAAGATGTGAACATAGAAATGTTAGCACACACATGAACATTGGCACCCATATCAACCCACCATTTTGTGGTTTGAAATATTGAAAGAACAATAGGTAATAAATTACCGTACCCAGAACCTGAAGTTCCTGCATCAGTATTGCCAATGATCATGTTGACAGATTTAGAACTCTGTCCAGCTTGACCCTTGTTTCCTTTCTTCTGTGGACAACGATGAGCCCAATGACCAATCTCGCCACACACCCAACAAGGTTCTTTCTTTTCCTTGTTCTGCCCCTTCTTATTCTTAAAGTTGGTAGTTTGGCAGACTTTGTTATTTCCCTTGGACTTGTGGGCATTTTTCTGCACCATATTGGCAGCAGAATGACCCTCGGTTACACTAGTGTGTTTGTCTTTTGCCCTCGCCTTTTCTTCAACATCCAGAGAGCCAATGAGGTACTCAACAGAGAGCTCATGCATTTGATGTTTCAGAGAAGTGGCAAAGTTCCTCTACGAAGGGGGAAGCTTAGCGACAATGCATCCCGCAACAAACTTGTCTGGTAGCACACACTTGAGGAGTTCGAGTTCCTTTGCCATGATCTGTAGCTCATGAGCTTGTTCTACTGTAGATCGGGTTTTAACCATCTTGTAGTTCATTGAACTGCTCCATAGCATACAGTTCACCACCGGCATCGGCAGCACCGAACTTAGCGTCCATCGCATCCCACAGTTCCTTGGCATCACGAATATGCATATATGCATCAACCAACTTGTCTCCAAGCATACTGAGTACGGAGCCCACAAAAAGTACAGTGGCCTCCCTGAACGCTCTCTCTTCTTCAAGAGTAAGCGGACCTCTAGGAGTGTTATTTGCAACTTTTTCTATGACCATAGCAGTGAGCCACAAGAGGGTTTTTCCTTGCCATCTCTTAAAATGAGCACCCATAAACAGACACGGTTTAAGCATAGCAGCAAAGACAGATGACGAAAATTGCCTAAATAAATAAGGTTTTCGGATTTTTGGAATATTAGGCTATTTTCGTATGAGATTAATTACCGAAATCAACATTATGTAAGCATTAGCAGATCTAAACACATGCAGCCAAATAGGCACATCTAGCAGATCTAAAAATCTAGCAAGAACTAGTGCATACAAGACGAGGAATATCACGTATAGGTTGACCGGAAAGGTCAGGACCGCCGCAGCAGCATGGTCCTTGTCGATGTTGCCCATGGTGCTATTGAGGTCGTCGGGATATGAAGAAGAGCTCACGAACGGAAGCGAGCAGTCGCGCCGAGACGCTCCCCAAAAACCTTATCGCCCGTCTCCTGGTGCAGGATCTCAACGGACGGGGTTTCGGAGGCCTGCTCTCCCGGATGGCCATGCACGCAGTCGCCGGGATGGGAAAGCCTAGAGAGCAGTGCAGCAAGAGGAACACGGCGAGAGAGATAGAGAGAAAGAACTAGAGATGCATCTGGATCTGCCCGTCTCTCTATAGCCTGTGAGTTGAACCGACCAAGTCGCCACGCGGTGGAAGACAAGGACACGCGTCAAACATGCACACGAATGTTGACACGTATCCAAACAGATGGTGCACCGTGCAAAAATTTAGTCTTTTAAAAAATGAGTCTCTAATTCGAACTCGATTCACGAAACGCGACGCGCGTGCGGGCGAGGCGGGCAGCGGAGGAGGAGGAGTGCGCGTGGCTCCTTCTCTTCTCACTCACTTAGTGGGAGTGAAACAACTCACCTTATAAGCTGGTCCAACTCTCTCTCAACTAGCAATGTGGGACTAAACTTTGTCTCTCACACAACTCCCAAGTTACCATAATAGATGAGCCTTGAGATTTCAGTATTTATTAGACTACATGAGCTGCCTAAGTGGGCCACGGCTCATATAAATCTAACAGTATGCGTATGATGGGACGGAGACGTCAAGCAATAGACCTGATGGAGTGATCCACTATGGCCGAAGATTTGGGGCTGTCAGGTACCTCCCAAGGTAAAGTCCTTCCTGTATGTAGATCGGTGTGCCCCTATGCTTTGCTCCTGGAATGTGAACTGTGAGGGCTTATGGAAGGGGTTGAGCTTGCCATGGAGTATGGCCAGCTGAGGATCATTGTTGAAACGACTATTTGATGTTGGTGGGGTGTTCAATGAGAAAGAGCGTGGCCGATCAATGCTGGTTCAGCTGGTGGCGGAGGCGCAATGGCAGTTGGTTGTCAGGTGTCACTCATGAAGGATCTAAGATCCTAGAATAAAGCAACCCGTATTTTGCTAGAACTGAAGCTATTTTGGATAGGTGCGTAGGGTAGGACCAGCTGAGATCCCAGAGTTCCATCCTTCGGGATTGTAATACTCATATGTTTGAGTAACTAACTATAATCCCCCTTTCCCCACAAAAGAAACAAAGCTCTTCGTGGCAAACCTTATGATATTCTTGTGTCCAACATCAGCTCCATTTCTATATCTTTCCTTCTCTCAGCTACCACCCGCCCTCTTAGGTGATCACCAGTTAGGCTTATCTCAGCAGACAATCGTGTCACATCATATAATGGTATAATTCTTATCGATTGCATGTCAGGCAACATTTTGTGAATTATAATGGCCCCATTTGTTATGTAGGCTGATAAAATTTGCATCTATCATGAATTCTAAATTGTGTGTACGATTGCCAAAAATATACAGAAAAGTAATATTCTAAACTTCAGAAAATGCCTCTAAAGAGAAAAGCATCTTCACTATATTGTAGTTTCTGAATGCAAAAAATTATGATAGTGTAACTGTAGAATGGAAAAGTCCAATTCACTGAAAATTTTGGTTCACCCCACATGTACCTGTCATGAACAGCCTATAGTCTAGGCACTCCTATAATTTCTTAGTTTTCTCAATTCTGTGTTTTTTATTCCTTTTTGTCTATTCAACTCAATCCATTACATTTAAATATGATTTCCCAAGAAATATGGGCCTTTTATTTTTTGAGCCTCCCTACGTGATTAGAATTTTAAATTCAGTTCCATGACTTGGAAGAGGTTTCCATGTTGCAGGGTGATAGGCATGCTATTTTTTTTAACCATCCTCCAACAATGTTTTCTCGCAAGTTTAATCTTTTTCTGAAAGGTAAGCAAAAACTTACTTTTGCACCGGCTAAACCTACTAAGCATAGTCTAAATGCTATATTTTTTCTGCACGTATTTATGGCCCTCTATCCAAAAATCTAATTAATCTATGAATTGTAATAGTTGCTGAAGTTTTTCTGATTTACATGCATACGTTCTATTCAAAAGCTCCCATGAGATTAGAGGCATATATATGTTGCAGGCCTTTGTCAATATAGGCAGGGGTGCAGAGCACTGCTCTACGTTAATTAAGGAATCAAAACAATTCTTTGTTGATTTCTATGACTATATTTTTATGAATCACTTTAATCACTGTCTAGCGCTCCAGGGATCTCATTAGTAGTTATGGAGATATTTCTCTAAGACAATATGATCATCCCCTCCCCTTTATGAGTACCAAATTAACATAAATAGCTATGCTTTGTGGTAAATTGATTGCTGCGAATGATTCATTATTTTTATATTAAAATGTATTTAAATTGTGGTTCTCTTAATAGTATCATTGCAGTGTAATGCAGTAACATTCAAAAGACTTTAGGCCAGTTGCACATGATGCCCATCTTCCTTCTATTTTCCTGTTAACACACAGTTGAAGCTCCTCTGTTGGGGTGGCATGTGTTAGGGTAATAGATCTCTTGTATTACCAGAGGGCCAAATGCCAGAATATATAGTACATGTACATGTGCAAATATATAGAAAGCCTCCTAACATATGGGGAAACTACAGTACAGAAGTATACTCTAACACCCCCCCCCCCCTCAAACTCATGGTGGATCCACAACACTGAGTTTGGAGAGTAAGAAATCATGCTGAGCGCGGGTTTGTGCCTTTGTAAAGAAATCTGCCAACTGCAAGTCTGAAGGCACATAATGGAGCGCAACAATCTGATCCTGCACATGAGCACGTGTATAAAAAGCATCAACACCAATATGCTTGGTCAGCTCATGCTTGACCGGATCACGTGCAATACTGATAGCACCTGTACTGTCTGACAAAAGTGGAGTGGGTGTCGTAACAGAGACCCCAAAATCTGCAAGCAACCACCGTAACCAGGTCACCTCAGCAGTCACCGAAGCCATAGCCCACAACTCAGCATCAACACTCGAACAAGAAACCGCTACCTGTTTCTTCGTCTTCCAAGCAACAAGCGAACCACCAAGAAACACACAGTAAGCAGAAAGTGAACGACGATCCGTAGGATCATTCGCCCACGTAGCATCCGAGTAGCACTGGAGCTGGAGAGAGCTAGAACGAGGGAAGAAAAGACGACGAGTAATCGTGCCACGAAGATAACGAAGGACACGGAGGAGATGACCATAGTGAACAGTGGTAGGAGCTGAGACAAACTGACTAAGAATATGAACAGGATAAGAGATATCAGGACGGGTGACAGCAAGATAAACAAGACTCCCAACAAGATGGCGATAACGAGTGGGATCGGGAAGAGGATCACCATCCGTCGGACGAAGCTTAACATGAAGCTCCATGGGAGTCTCAACGGTGCGCTCATCCGCAAGAGCAGCCCGAGCAAGAAGATCCTGAATATACTTTTCCTGAGAGATAGAAAACCCAGCAGAAGTGGAGGAAACCTCAATCCCAAGAAAGTAGCGAAGAGGACCAAGATCAGTCATAAGAAACTGATCACGAAGACGAGCCTTGACAAAGGCAATATACTCAGGATCATCACCAATAATGATCATATCATCAACATAGAGAAGGAGAAGAGTGCGTCCACGAGGTGAAGTGTGAACAAAAAGCGCTGGATCATGAGAACTAGGAGAGAAACCAGCAGCAGTCACCACAGAGGCAAAGTGCTCAAACCAGGCACGAGGGGCCTGTTTGAGGCCATAAAGAGAGCGTCGAAGACGACAAACCATCCCATCAGGAACAGAATACCCAGGAGGAGGCTGCATGTAAACCTCCTCACTCAACTTGCCATTGAGAAAAGCATTCTAAACATCAAGCTGGGACATAGACCAGCGTTGGACAGAAGCAACAGCAAGAAGAGTACGCATAGTGGTCATATGGGCCACATGAGCAAAGGTCTCATCATAATCACGACCATGTTCCTGTTGAAAAACACGAGCCACAAGACGCGCTTTATAGCGCTCAAGAGATCCATCAGAGCGGGTCTTAATTTTATAGACCCACTTACACGTGATAGGATGAACACCGGAAGGAGGAGAGACAAGATCCCAGGTGCCAGTGCGCTCAAGCGCAGCGATCTCCTCAGCCATGGCAAGCTGCCATTCAGGATGACACGCGGCATCCCGATAAGAAGTCGGCTCGGAGACGACAGAGAGACCATACTGACTAGGGAAGTAACGGTCTGGAGCACGACGCTGACGAACATGCCGTGAGGAAGAAAGCTCATCCGCAGAAGAGGACTCATCAAAAGAGGACTCATCAGAAGAGGAGGAAGAAGGAGTCGCGGAGGTAGGATCCGAAGCCGGAGACCGAGGAGAACTAGGGGAACTAGACGAAGGAGAGGAGGTCGCCGAAGAAGAAGGAGGCGCAATAGAAGAAGGTGGAGGAGGTGGAAGAGAAGGGACATCGGAAGGTGTATCAGGAAAAAGAAGAAAGAAGAGATCATCCGTTGGATAAATACCAGCGGTGGGGCGAGGATAGAAAGGACGCGTCTCATCGAACATGACATCACGAGAGATGCGCATACGACGACCAACAGGGTCCCAACAGCGATAGCCCTTATGCTCATCACTATAGCCAAGAAAAACACACTCAACAGACTGAGCGGTTAGTTTGGTGCGTTCACGAGGAGGGAGAAGGACATAGCAAACACAATCAAATAAACGAAGAGTCGAGTAGTCTGGACAGGAGCCAGAGAGACGCTCAAGAGGAATGCCACCCTGAAGAGCAGCTGAAGGCTGGATATTAATGAGGTAAGTCGACGTAGCGACAGCCTCAGCCCAGAAATGCGGCGAAAGAGATGAAGCAATCATCATAGCGTGGGTAGTCTTAAGAATATGACGATGCTTACGCTCGGCGACACCATTTTGAGCATGGGCGCCGGAACACGAGAACTGAGCAAGGGTGCCCTGCTCAGCAAGGATGCCACGCAGGTGCTGGGAGATATACTCTCCTGCAGAATCAGCACGAAAAACACGAATAGGCGTGGAATACTGAGTACGAACCATGGCCGCAAAACGCTGATAAATAGCAAGCACCTCGCTGCGAGAGCGCATAAAAAATAACCAGGTGTACCGTGAAAAATCATCAATAAACAAAATATAGTATCGGTGGCCCCCTTTCAAAGCAGGGAGCAGGACCCCACACATCTGAATGGACTAAATCAAAAGGTCGCTGAGATACAGACACACTAGTAGGATAGGGAAGTTGAATCTGTTTACCTAACCTACAACCCTGACACGAATATAACGACGACACATCTCCTTAGACACACCCCAGAAGATCACGACGAACTAAGGATGATAAACGGGAGCCACAAAGGTGACCCAGCCGATGATGCCACCGCTGAAACGAGCCAGTGACAGAAGCAGCAACCGCAGGAGAAGTGGCAGAAGAAGTGTCAGCGGAAGGAACGCGAAGCCAGTCTAACTCCCAGAGCCCCGAAGACTCAATGTTGCGAGGGACAACTCCAACCAGAGCCTGTGTAT
Source organism: Avena sativa (assembly GCA_916181665.1). Lineage (NCBI taxonomy): Eukaryota > Viridiplantae > Streptophyta > Magnoliopsida > Poales > Poaceae > Avena > Avena sativa. The sequence continues at coordinate 530,180,642 of OV702292.1, read as the reverse complement.
GATGGTCCTGAACAGCACAAGAATCAGCATCAAGAATGACACGACAACCAGAATCAGTAAGCTGACTAGCAGAGAAAAGGTTCATCTTAAGGCTGGGAACATGAGAAACATCAGCAACAGAGAAGGAGGAAGTAGAGAGGGTGCCTCGACTGGAAACAGTAAGAGAGGTACCATCAGCCGTAATAACACGGATAGGAGAAATAAGAGAGCGAAGAGCAGAAAGAATAGAAGATGCAGAAGTCATGTGAAAAGAAGCTCCAGAATCCAGATACCACGGGGATGACATACCTGACTGTGTAGAAGATGATGGTCGCTCAGTGCCAGAAGAACTAGTCACAGAACCAGCAGTACCCGATGAGGAGGAGCCTGTAGCAGCGAGCAGACTCCGAAGACCACAAATAATATCCTGATCAGACATAGCACCAGAAGGAGGTCCAGAAGCACCAGTAGGAGGTCCAGAGACAACAGCAGAAGATCCTGAAGATCCAGACTGGCGACGAGCAAGATACTGCTGACGTAAACGTGGATCCCTCGTCCAGCAACCAGAGATATCGTGGCCAGGCTTGCCACAGTGGGCACAGGGAGGACGAGAACCACGAGGCTGCTGAGACTGACGCTGACCCTGGGCCGGTGGAGCAGAGAGTAGCGGCGACGCAAGAGACCGCGACGAAGCCGGCAGCATAGGGGGACCATGAGCAGCAAGAACAGAAGGAACCTCAAGAAGACCAGCACCACGAAGACGAGTCTCCTCAGCACGAAGCTCAGCCAGTACCTCAGAGAGCGGAACACGACCACGGGCAAGCAGTTGGGCACGGCGCGGCTCAAACTCCTTGCGGAGCCGCGACAAAAACTCAAAGACGCGCTGAAACTCCAGATCCGCGCACACAATCAGACAGCGGGGACAGGTGTTGCACACCGCTGTACGAAGAGAGTCAAGCTGACGCCAAATTGCAGCACTCTGAGTATAGAAATCATCAATAGTAGAATCACCCTGCTTAAGCTCATGCTCCTGACGAACCACAGACAGATAAAGAGCATCTCCAGATGGCTGATAGCGTGACGAAGAAAAGCCCACTGAGCAGCAGCAGTGGAAGTGAGAACATCAGCAGCACGAGCATCCTCATCAATCCACTGAGTGTATTCGGCCAGATCCAGCCGATAGGTCGTAGTAGCAGTAGAGTGCGCCTGGACACGGCGCTCATAATCAGCCTGAGCAGAATCATCAGCACTCTGGGCTGCATCCTTGACCGCCTGAGTAGCATCGGAGGCAAGGACAACGGGCGTCGGTGCAAGAGGCACAAGAGGCACAACGGGGCGCGGTGGACAGGAGACCTCACCGGAAAGCACACCCCAAAGGCGAAGACCGCGCATATGGACGCGCATGAAGGCAGCGAAATCAGGATAATTCGCGCCATCAAAAATCACCGGGCAGCGAGGAATCGCAACATAGCCCGACGAGGAAGACATTTTTTTTAACTCAAAACAGATCTAAGCGGATCTGAATCTGGCGGCAGCTGGCGGCGGGATCCGGGGCGGCGGCGGGGCCGGGGCGGAGTCGGGCCGGCGGCGGCGGCGGCGACGGGAGGAGAGAGAAAAAAAGGCCTTACAGCTCTGATACCATGTTAGGGTAATAGATCTCTTGTATTACCAGAGGGCCAAAGACCAGAATATATAGTACATGTACAGGTGCAAATATACAGAAAGCCCCCTAACATATGGGGAAACTACAGTACAGAAGTATACTCTAACAGCATGAAGGGTATTGGTGGAGTGGTTGAGCCTGGAAGAGTTCTTATGAAGTAAAGGTTTTATAATATCTTTATTGATGTGTGACCAAAAGAAAAATTAATATTTCGTGGGAAGGAATTTGTTGTTTGACAAAAATGTATTCATAAGCTCTACGATGTACTTACTAAATCGTGTGGTAGCTCCATCAGTCGTGAAGGTAGACTTGATTAGATCTTATCCAACTACAATAAAGTTGTTATTTCCTTACTGACGTATAAGCCTGTATCTAATTATCACCGACTTACCAAGAAGTACTGCCCAGAGTTGAGCCTAGCTAGGTTCTTTTATCTCCTAATTCTCTTTGGTGTAAGGATTCTGAGGGATTTGTGTCGGAGAGCGCATTTTTCCTCCTGTGGTGGGGTTCGTTGTTATTTATTTGCATTGGTTGGTCAATTCTGTGAAATGTGTTTTAGGTTTCGCTTGGCTGATGTTCCGGTCGTTGCTGGGAAGAGTAGTGGGAAGCGGGCAGCAAAGCGCTGACACAGCTGCCCACAATGGTTGATAATCTAGCGACAACAAAGGCACATAACAGATGGTGCTGCAGGTGCTGGACACTACAACAACTTTCCAGATCAGCAACATCAAACCATACAGCATCGCTGCCTTGCCATACAGATCCTTACAGTGGCATGCACTCTTTTCGTCCCATTCTCCATGCATTGAAGATTTACAATAATTTTGATGATAGATTCAGTGAAAGCGGTTTGTTAAAGCCATTTTTATTTATGTGAGTGCTCCTTCATTGTAGATCTTTATTTAGTCTGCATGAGCACCCACGTCCTTGCCTATGTAGAGTGGTCTTACAGAGAAGAGTAATCAATTTTCAGGCTCATGTATGCATGCATAGTTTAGAACTCCAAAATGACATCCAATGTATATTTGATAACTGCATTTATTTGTGTGAATATGTGTTAGATTCCAAGGATTTTATTTACTTTGCATGCATGAACAAAATTATGCTCGCTCCGAATAAAATGCAATCCACCATATCTTTGGGAACTGATCTATTTGTGTGAAAAGAAGTTTGATTCAAAGGATTTTGTTTAATCTGCATGCACGACCACAGCTGTGCTCTATTTTTCATCCTTTTTCAATGCAGGTATTTCAGAAAAAGAAACCATGTAAAATACTTTGATGTTCCTGTTTACTCCTGGAAATGCTGATACCGTTTTAGAGCCTTTTGTCTAATCTGCAAGCCAAGACGTACTTCTGTCCGATCAAAGCAATACATTGCTATGGAACTCTGTTGTATACAGGGGTAAATGAGAAAACCGAGGTACCATGTAGTGTATTTTCTGTTATCAGTCATTATATCGTTCCAACTTATATGACTATAGCTTAAAACGATAAATTTAATGTTTATTGATCCCGCTTTAATCTATGGTTGTCAAACTCTGTGATTTTTTGGTTACTCGTTTTAGCCTACCTTTAGAAACACAGTTGTCTCAAAAATTACTTGGCTGACACAAGTTTTCCCTCCGAAATGGTTTGTATACAGATCAATTTGAGAAATTAAAGAAAGCAAAGCACCGTAATGTGTTGATTGTTTTTAAGGCTGTCGATGTATAGCCACTTAGTAGTACATCAACAAGTACAAAATTAGGCTGACTAGGAGAAATTACCTAAACAAAAAGAATGTTCCATAGATAGTTGCATAGCTCATCAGAAGAAATTATCTAAATTTTGCAACTATACATGTCCAGTAGTTTCACGAAAACTTAAACATGTGAACCGCACTAGATATCTGTAATTAGATAACCTAAATATTGTGCACGGTAATGATAGCTCACGTTATTAATCCATGGCCCCCAAAGTGCTAAAAGAGTAATATACTACTTTGTGCCAGCATCGAAGAGATCCTGCTGTGAAACCGCATATTTTTTCACGAATGACAGGTCAAGCTAGATTTTACAGAAGTTGAGCAGGTCAAATGTAATTTACACATGAAATCTTGATGTGAATATGGCTTACCTTCCAATGATAAAATTAACTTCTTTGCATAAATATGTTTGTTTATGCAGGGAGCTTTCTTAAATAGCAAAGGCGTGCTTCTTGCACTACCGAAGAAATGACCAGCCATGGTTGATGTCTACGCACGCTTTTATTCTTGTAGACAATGTTGGGCCTCCAAGTGCATAGGTTTGTAGAACAACAGCAAATTTCCTTTAAGTGGATCACCCAAGGTTTATCGAAATCAGGAAGGAAGTGGTCAAAGGTATCCCTCTCAAGCAACCCTGCAATCAAAATACAATAAGTCTCTTGTGTCCTCAACACACCCAATGCACTTGTTAGGTGTATAGGTGCACTAGTTCGGCGAAGAGATAGTGAAATATAAGTAATATGGATGATTATAAGTGGTAATTGCAATCTAAAATAAGAGTGGCAGCAAGCAAACATGTAACATGACTGATTGTAAACGGTGTTTCAATGCTTAGAAACAAGGCCTAGGGATCATACTTTCACTAGTGGACACTCTCATATAAATATCTTCTTCATTATGCTACCCTGAACTACTCTCCGGTTGGACGATATAGGGCTATAACAGCACACCTTAAAGTTCGCATTCCCCATCTAAATAACCCCTCACTATCACCTTGAGCGCTAGATGGTTCCAACAAACACCAAATTCTCATAGAGACATCCAACTCGGATTATACTCATGATAAGTATTTCTGCAACCTTAGCGTAAGTGCCACACGGTGTGCACACTGTCAACTTCACACACGTGGGGATAAGCAGAGATTAATTAAAACACTTGAGTAGCAGAATAGATCTACTTATTCAACTAGATTACAAAGCTCATGATCTCAATAAGATCACGCATAGAGAGAGAGAGATGAACACATAGCTACCGGTAGAGCCCTTAGCCTCGAGAGAGAACTACTCCCTCCTCATCATGGGAGTCAGCAACGGCGATGGAGATGGCGGTGGAGTCGATGGAGATGGCTCCGGGGGCACTTCCCCGTCTCGGCAGGATGCCGGAACAGAGACTTCTATCCCCCGAATCTCCTCTTCGATGGTGGCGGTGCTGCAGAACTTTTCGTGGAATTCTGATCCTCCCCTTAGGGTTTTCGTCTCAGGGGTTTATATAGGCGAAGAGGCGAGGTCGGTGGCCACCCGAGGGCCTAGCGCGCCCAGGGGGGCCGCGCCACCCTATGGTGTGGCTGCCTCGTGGCTCTACTCCGTCTACTTTGGACTTCCGTCTCATGTCGGAAAAAATAGGAACTTCGGCTTTTGTTTCGTCCAATTCCGAGAATATTTCTTTACTATCTTTTCTGAAACCAAAAACAGCAGAAAACATGCAACTGGAACTGCGGCATCTTGTCAATAGGTTAGTTCCAGAAAATTTATAAAAATGCCTCAAAGTGTAGACAAAACATAAGATAGTTGATACAAAATAAGCATGGAGCATCAAAAATTATAGATACGTTTACGACATATTAAGCATCCCCAAGCTTAACTCCTGCTCGTCCTCGAGTAGGTAAGTGATAAAAAGAATAATTTTTGAGGTGACATGCACCATCACAATCTTGATCAAGGTATTTGTAAAGCATTGATAGCTGGGATCAAAGTACTCTAAACATGAGCATGAAACATAGAGTTCTAACAATAAGACATAGCAACTATGTTGTAACATGAAAAGGTACAAACAAAAGATCATGAATAACAATACATTAAAAGGCGTTTGTTTGTTTCACATATAGAAAACATAATAAGCGTGATATTCAGCTTGTCCCTCATGGTATAGCAAAACATAAATGTATAGGACACCTTCAAAGTTCATAAGGGTGACTAGATACAAATAATTTAAGAGTAAGCAATACCAAAATTATGAATCAATCAATAAGTTTTAGGACAATGCACATTGAAATAAGAATGACAACTATGCTCTCTTAATTGGTGCATAAAGATAGAAGATGGAGAATCAACATAAAAAGATAAAAAGAAAGCCCTTCACATAAGGAAGTAGGGATTTCAAGTTTCATAAAGAGCTTCCAAAAATTATGGTACTTATTAGCTTTCAGTTCTCATTGCCCCTATCATAAGCATCTTGAGGCGATTAAGGTTAAAGTGACACAAATATGAGGATATGTTTGACAAGTTATAAGTTGAAAATCTCATGCCCCTTGCTTAGGAGTACTGAACCTCATACTACTCAACTTTAGTCACAAGTAAGTTCTTGTCATTGTAAGTACATGTGTATCATGGAGAGCCGCCAACGAGGTACCCCTTGCCCCATGACACAAGAGCTTTCCCATATCAAAATGACAAGGCAACAGACAATGAGCATCTCAGTGATCTTTTTATTTGCTATTTGCATAGGTTTTTATTGAGGATGCTTCGCAGAATGCTCAGCATGGTTATGCTGCAAGTTTCCACCATGATTGGGCATGGTTTAGGCTAGCCGCCCAGGTGTTTCTCTAACACACATACAAACTCCATGAGCTTACAAGCTCCCCTTTTATTTCACACCGCCGGGATCCATAAACAAAAGAACATCATATCAACTGAATAATAAGTGCAATGTTGAAAGCGTTCCCAATGGTAACATGGTTCTGCTAATTCACAACTTATAAAGTGCAATCATATAAGCAACATAGATGGACACAATGGTTCAAGTTTATTAAGTGCAATAAAATAAAGTGCGCCATCAAGTTTGTGAGAGCTTTAATCACTAATTTTCACATAACAAAAGTTTAATTTGGAAGGTAGATAAAAACATTAATATACTTGGAATGGTGTAACACACCATGCATAGGAATTTATAGTGGACTCTTTGGAATAACTTGGTTTTCTTGGAGGTTGGATGCATGAGTGGAACTCATGTGTGGTACAGGTAGAGGCTAGCAAAAGACTAGGAGCGACCAACTAAGAGAGCAATAATGGCCATAATCATGCAAAGCGACAAACCATTATTAATTAAAGCATAAAGTGATATTACAAGTCAAAAACTAAATGATCATAGAGGCTAAGGTGACTGGTTCATATATTCTTAACATGGTGTAAGCATGTGCCAAGTCAACCCAAATAAAGCATCAAAAGAGAATACCACAATATTATGCTTTTAGGAAATCTCAATTGTTTGGAACAAGTCATGCTACAACAATAATCACTAAGCATAAGGTCAAAGCAACAAAAACATGACATGATAAAGTCTAGGCCACAGTCAAAACAAGCTCCTTTTGTACCACTTATAAGCATGAAACTTCCTACTCTTTTCCAACACCAATCGACTTATTTGAAACAACTCTCAAAGATAATAATCAATAAAGACCAGAGAGCATGTCTCACCCATCTACAAAGAAGAACTAAAAAAGTTCTAAGCCAAAAGAATAAGAAAACTAAAGCTAAACGCAGTGCTAGCAAAGGAGAACACTCACAGAACAATAAGAGTGAAAACTAGAGTGTTCTAGGCAATGAATACGGGGTGTGTTTCTCTCCAAAAGAAGTGTGTTGGGATCCAACCAACTTATTGTGGAAAAAAAGCAAAAGAAAACTAAAGACAAATACACTCCAAGAACAACACATAGTGCATAAGGTAATAAAAATAAAGTGTCTTGAAAGAAGACCTGAGATTATTGATGAAGAAGGGGATGCCTTGGGCATCCCCAAGCTTTGACGCTTGTACTTCTTGAATATTTCTTGGTGTGACACGGGTGGCATCCCTAAGCTTGAGCTTTTGTCCATACTTCATCTCATCACATCATTCTCTCCCTACACTTAAAAACTTCCTTCATTCAAAACTTCACACAATCTTTATTAGCAACATTAGTGTATTCAAAATAATAATCCTTTGGGTTCAGTTTCAACTCAAGTAAATCATCCATTAAAACATAAGCTACTTTAGCAATTTCTTTTAAAAGCTCAAGTGATCCAAGAGAACTCAAAAAGAAACCGATTAAGAGGCAAATGCAAATAATGACAGAAATCTGTCAAAACAGACCAGCAGGTAAATACCAATTTTTTCGAAGACCTTCTGTTGCTCAAATCGAAAAGTGCTAAACTATCTAAAGTTAGATAATAACCTGGGGCATAAGCACAAAAAATTATAGCTCAATCCGACATACTGAGATTTTTCATGATTGTTTACAGTGATGCACAGAAATCTGTCTTGGGACAGCAACTTCCCCATATCTTACTTCCCTCTCATTAGAGGTTATTCTTGGCACAAAAACCAAACAAAAAGGATAAGGAGAGGTTATTACAGAGGCAATAACTTTCAAGACTCAACAAAACAAAACTAAACTGAAAGTAAAAATATAATGGGTTGTCTCCCAAAAGCTCTTTCTTTATAGCCATTAAGATAGGCATGATAATTTCGATGATGCTCACATAAGAAATATGAATTGAAGTAAAAGAGAGCATCAAGAAGCAAATATGGAACAAATTTAAGTCTAACCCACTTCCTATGAAAAATAATCTTGTAAAGAAACAAGTCATGAAAGCACAAAGCAACAAGCATAGGAAAGCAAAACAAGTGCAACTTCAAAAATTTCAACAAAAATAGGGGAAACTTAATATTGTTGAGATACATAAAACCATGTTTCCCTCTCTCATAATAACTTTCGGTAGCATCATGAATAAAATTAACAATATAAATATCACATAAAACATTCTTATCATGAGCCACATGCATAAAATAATTATTACTCTCCCTATAAGCATATTCATTCTTATTAATCACAGTGGGAGCAAATTCAACAAAATAGCTATCATTATTATTCTCATCACCATAATCATCAAATATAGGAGGCATATTGTAATCATAATTAATTTTCTCCTCAATAGTAGGTGGACTGAAAATATCATATTCATCATTGTAAATTTTCTCCTCCGTGCTTGAGGACTAAAAATATCATGCTCATCAAAACCAGCTTCCCCAAGCTTAAACTTTTTCATAGCATTAGCAATAATGGTGTTCAAAGAATTCATACTAATAACATTGCTATTAGCATGCAAATAAAGTTCCATAGGTTTTTTAATTTTCTGTTCAAACACTTCATGTCCTAACTCAAGATAAATACTATAAAGTTCTCTAATTTTTTTTGTTTTCCATTAAGCCTAACTAGTGAAAAAAAACAAGAAACAAAAAGATATAATTGTAGAATCTAAAGGAAATAATTTCGAGCACTCACCCACCAGCAACAGTACTAGAAGATAGCTTAGTAGCCACATGATGTGAGTACCTTTTACCTTACCTCCCCAGCAACGACCCCAGAAAAGAGCTTGATGTCTACGCACGCTTCTATTCTTGTAGACAGTGTTGGGCATCCAAGTGCAGAGGTTTGTAGAACAGCAACAAGTTTCCCTTAAGTGGATCACCCAAGATTTATCGAACTCAGGGAGGAAGTGGTCAAAGGTATCCCTCTCAAGCAACCCTGCAATCAAGATACAAGAAGTCTCTTATGTCCCCAACACACCCAATACAATTGTCAGGTGTATATGTGCACTAGTTCGGCGAAGAGATAGTGAAATACAAGTAATATGGATGATTATAAGTGGTAATTGCAATCTGAAATAAGAGTGGCAGCAAGCAAACATGTAACAGGACTGATTGTAAATGGTGTTTCAATGCTTAGAAATAAGACCTATGGATCATACTTTCACTAGTGGACACTCTTATATAAATATCTTCTCTTCATTATGCTACCCCGAACTACTTTCCGGTTGGACAATGTAGGGCTATAACAGAACACCTTAAAGTTTGCATTCCCCATCTAGATAACCCCTCACTATCACCTTGAGCGCTAGATGGTTCCAACAAACACCACAATCTCATAGAGACATCCAACTCAAATTATACTCATGATAAGTATTTCTGTAACTTTAGCCTAAGTGCCACACGGTGTGCACATTGTCAACTTCACGCATGTGGGGATAAGCAGAGATTAATGAAAGAACTTGAGTAGCAGAATAGATCTACTTATTCAACTAGATTACAAAGCTCATGATCTCAATAAGATCACGCATAGAGAAAGATGAACACATAGCTACCGGTAGAGCCCTTAGCCTCGAGAGAGAACTATTCCCTCCTCATCATGGGAGTCAGCAATGACGATGGAGATGGTGCTGGAGTCGATGGAGATGGCTCCGGGGGCACTTCCCCGTCCCGGCAGGGTGCCGGAATAGAGACTTTTGTCCCTGAATCTCCTCTTCGGTGGTGGCAGTGCTACGGAACTTTTTGTAAAATTATGATCCTTCCCTTAGGGTTTTCGTCTCGGGGGGTTTATATAGGCGAAGAGGCGAGGTCGGTGGCCACCCGAGGGGCCCACACCAGGGCTTGGCGCGCCCAGGGGGCCGCGCCACCCTATGGTGTGGCCGCCTCGTGGCTCTCCTCTGTCTCTGATTTGGACTTCCGTGTCGTGTCGGAAAAATAGGAATTTCGGCTTTTGTTTTGTCCAATTTCGAGAATATTTCTTTACTATCTTTTCTGAAACCAAAAACAGCAGAAAACAGTCAACTGGCACTGCGGCATCTTGTCAATAGGTTAGTTCCAAAAAATGTATAAAAATGTGTCAAAGTATAGATAAAACATAAGATAGTTGATACAAAACAAGCATGAAACATCAAAAATTATAGATACGTTTTACGACGTATCAATGGTGTCGCAACTGGTTGATTTTTTTAATTGGTATATTTAGTTTGGTCTGGCTGGGTTGTCAACGTGGGTGAGATTCACTGGACACAAATATGTAATTTTGTGATATATTCATAGCATATGCTCTATAATTAAGGAAGTGAGACTGTGTTTTATGTTTCTCTGAGTATGATAGTACAACCATTCGTGTCATCCTCAACAGACCGCGCTTTGTTGACACTCATCGGAGTGAATGTTTGCAAAGAAGTGAGGATACGCTACTCTACTACTTCCTCTGTTTTAAAATATAAAATATTTTACTTTTGTAAAAGGAGTGTATTTAAACCCTTTTTAGTGTATAGGTTAAGCTAAAACATCTTATTTTTTAAAACAGAGTAGAGTATTTGTATTTGAGATGTATGCAATTACTCTTCACGTAAAGTCAATCTTTAAAGGGCTAAAGCTCCCTGATTTTGAGATGTATGCAATCTTGCTGGATGGGGGCACAACTGCCGATGTGATACCGGTTCGCTGTTGATGGAATTGACATCCTGTAGTTGCTGGTTTGCCCGTGGCTTAATTTTTGTGCACCGTATTGTGAATTGGCCGAGGGTACAATGACCAGGAAACAAAACCATAAATTTTCTAGCAAACAGCACCCCGGTACAAAATTGAAATGCAATTAGCGGAGGATGGCGCGGCAGAGTGCGCCAGGTTCATCTAGTCTATTCTAAGATGGAGAGAGTATATATTTATTCCTTACAGAGATGTCTATTGCCCAACATTAAAGTCGTCGAAATCTCGAGCATCCGTAGGAGTATCTCCGCCGGTGTTTTACTGGGCTGTGGAAAGGCTTTGAGGCCCGGGTCCCAAGAACGCACTCCTCATTGGATTCTTCACCTTTAGACACACCATCAAGACCTTCACGGAGTAGGCAGTCTGGATCGCATGTGTTTTTGTTTCTGTAACTCCTTTTAATCCAAACCCGCAAACTCGCAGCGGGGTGGAGATCGTTGAAAAGGCTCGTTGCGCGTCACCTGGTCTGCTTCGTTCGGCTCAGGAGGGGACGACGGACTATCGGACTACGACTGCATCTCCGATAGAACCACGCGTCATTTCATCTCCGACTTCACCATCGCGCTCTACGTCTCTAGGGCACGGGCGGCCCGGGCGGGGTTGGCCAGTTACCAGGCTTAGCATTCATCCCAGGCGGGGTGGATGAAGACTTTCTCGCGCCGATGCTGGCCCAAGTGGGGCAGGCCGACGACATCCTGGCACTCGGGTTGGCCCATGCGGCGCTGGTCGGAGCTCACGGTCAGCCGATGGTCCACGCGTCGGCCCAGGTTAGGTCTATCGAGGTCGACATGGACCGGACTGATGTGTCCGCTGATGGGCCGGATGATCCGGCCAATGCCACACTGTACACCACGCGTGCGGTGATGGATGATGTGGTCACTGCTGGGAGTATGTTGGGGCCTATTTTCCCTGCAACTACGTCTGCCACGAAGGAGCATCTACCGATGGTGGAAACACCAGCAAGGCAGAGCTCTCGCCATGTGATGGATGTTGATGGGGCGTCTGCTACCCACGAAGACTCATTGGTTAAGGCGATGCGGCACAAGGCTGAGAAAAACCTTGACGACCCAGGTATAAATAGTCCATCCAAATCATTTCTTTCTTTTTCTATCTCAATTATTATTTCGAAATTAGCGTGGTGTTAACTTGGTTAGTAATGCAAAGGAAGCTTTATTTTCTACCAATACTTTGAGACATATGGAGTATGAACATTTAGCGGTTACTCCTAAAATCTCATGTAAGTCTGACACTTCGCCAATGAAGGAGGAGGAGTTGCATGCTACAATAGATGGTCAACTTCTCTCTCTCTTATTTAGTGAAGTTTTGTACGTCGACTTTAATGTGACCAAGATCAGTTGGATTTATGAACTTAGAGCTTCAGGTCGAAAATTAAAGAGTTTGAAGTCTCTCAAGAGATTTTACGTGTGTCCAAATCTTCTATAGTTTCTCAATGATTGACATGTTCTCAAAATAGCAGAGGTTCGTGACTTGGATAAACATGTTTTCTTTGCCAATTGTGTGAGAGATAATAAGTTAGATTTTTTGGGCATTTCTGAAATGGGTAGACATGATTTCTCGCAATCTCTACTCAATCGTCTTTCTGTCGAGTACATTTTACATGGATTTCGTGTCCGCCTCGTGGAAGATTTGGTGGCATCCTACTTGGCGTTAGGGCAAATACTATGGATATGTTGGCTAGTTCGGTTGGAGATTTTAATATTAAACTCTATATCCATAACAAATATGATAATTTCACGTGGTCTCGTATCGCCATTTATGGTGCTGCTCAGAAATGCTTTAAGGATGCTTTTCTATGTGAGTGGGTAAACCTGACAAAGGATAACCCGTATCCTATTCTTATAGATGGTGATTTCAATTTCCTAAGGTTTCCTCATGAGAAAAGTAGAGGTTGGTTTGGTGAACATTGGCCTTTCTTATTCAACGTTGTAATTGACAACTTAGATTTAAGAGAGGTTTCTATGTTGGGAAGGCAGCTTACTTGGGCTAACAGTCTTCCCAAGCCAACATAGGAGAATCTTGATAGAGTGTTAATGGATACCGATTGGGAAGATAAATTTCCCATGGTAACCATGAACTAGAGCATATCGAGGCTTTATCAGATCATGCACCTATTCTTTTATCTTTTGGTTTGCCTGTACCAAAGCATAAACATGAGTTGAAATTTGAACTTGGTTGGTTGCATTGAGAAGTATTTCATGATATGGTGAAAGGTATTTGGGATAAGAGAGTGAGTGGTCTTACACTGATTCAATGATGGAATAATAAAGTGCGCACCACACGTAAATTCCTTCGTGGTTGGGCTAGACATACTCCAGGCATCCTTAAGAAAGAAAAATTCTGCATTTCATCTATCATCAATGACTTAGAGGCTTCTGCGAAGTTATGCCATTATCAGCACATGAAATTGAGCTAAAAAGCCAATCAAATATGGACATTGCATGACTTCTGCGTGAAGAGGAACTCAAATGGTACTAACGTTCTAAAGCCAGATTTATTCGGGAAGGAGATGCGAATACAAGATACTTCCATGGTGTGGCCAATGGTAGACACCGGAATAAACTTATTCATTCTCTAATACAGGATGAAAGTACGATGGGACATGAAAAACTCAATTCATATATTACAAATTATTATAAATGTCTATTTGGGGCGTAGAGGAAGGTTCCTTCTCAATGGATGAGTCCCAAATAGATGATATACCCCATGTTTTTATGGAAGAAAATAACTTTTTGACTGCTCCTTATATCCAGGAGGAAGTGAAGAAATCGATTTTCCAAATGGAACACAACAAAGCACTGGGTCTGGATGGCTTCCCAATAGAATATTATCAAAATTTCTGGGAGGCTATCAAGGGTGATCTTCTAGATTTGTTCGGATTCCTTCATGCTGAGCAATGACTTGTTTAGGCTGAATTTTGGTGAGATTATTTTATTACCTAAGGTTAATGAGGCTGAAAGGATACAGCATTATCGTCCTATATGTATTTTTAACGTTAGCTTTAAAATATTTCACTGAAGTTGCCACGATCATGCTAAATTCTGTTGCTGACCATGTGTAGGGTTCGTAGCACGGAAAACAAAAAATTTCTACCGCAGAACGAACGAAACCAATATCCAATCTAGGAAAAAGCCAAGATCTAATCTATGAGACAAGTGCAACGAGATAGATCTATACTAACTCTTGTAGATCCGAAAGCCTTTTGCGAGATCGGATCTCGTGGTTGATGTATACGATCACTTGCCGATCTCCATATCGAGTAGATGATCCTTCCAGCGCCGTCTTCCGGCAGCGCTTCCGTAGTCAGTCACATGTACGGAGTCGATGCAGACCTTCCTCTCCTTGTTCCAGCAGGCAACGGAGGTCGTAGATCTCAACGGAATCCCAGCAACACGACAGCGTGGTGGTGGTGGTGGAGAAGGATTCCTGCAGGGCTTCGCCTAAGCCGGAGCAGGAGGAAGGAGAAGGAGGAGGGTGGCGACTAGGTTTGGGTGGAAGGGGCAAAGGGAGGAGGCGCCCCCTCCCCTCCTTAGGGAAATTCCTCTTAATTACATATATAGAGAATTTACCTCTGTGTTAATCCTAAAATTGAAAAAGAACTAAAAATTGGTGTAGAACCTATTCACCCCCTCTAGGTGCCCATACAATCCATTTCAATTGGTATCAGAGCCTCGGCTCTTTATTCGTGCTTTACCGCCTAAGAGAGTATGAGTACTAAGGAAGATGGTAGTGAGGCTAGGAGTAAAGTCACCATGGATGATCTCAAGTCTTTGGCAACAAGCTTGATTAAAACCGTGGAGACCCAAATACAAGAGATGCGTGAATGATAGCGCGTCTCTCGCCCTCCACAGAACCTCCAACATCTTCCACTGAGGCTACAACTCCTATTTCTAAGGACAAAGCTTAGGCTAACTCCAAACAAAAGGAGTTGGAGAGTGAAGATAAAAATAAGGGTTCCTCTTCCAAAAAGGGAAGTGGTAAGGACTATAGTGAGGTTTCTCACTTATATTCACCTGATCCACCAATCCGTTACCCTCATATAAACAATAGGGATGATCCACCCAAGCTTACTGCATCTGATAACCCCCAAGTGCAGGGGATCGCTGTAATACAATTCTATAAGTATTTGAGTGTCGAAACCACAAGGAGATGAAGGTAAACTATCTAGTCTCTAAAGCGCTATAACCCTCTTATATGGTCTTCTATGCAAATTTAGGATCTAAGTGTGTGTTTTATTTTGGCACTAGGTAGAAAATAACTAAAGTATGTGTTAGTGGAAACTACAAGTAAACTAGTGCAAGTTAAATTGATCTAATGAAGTGGAGTGGAGTGGTGGCAAGTTTTCTCAAGTAGCAAGTTTCTCTAAGGACGTAAATGTTTAGGCAATTATTATTTCATTCGTTTGTTTGGTTGTTTATTGTTTCTTCCAGGACGGAGGCTTAATTAGGTGTAGCCAAATAAATGTGCATACACAAATCTTATAATGGATCCTAAGGCCATGTTACTGAGCAAACATAGGAATTATTAAGACATAATTGTCCCACCATAGCTATAAACTCTAGGGTCCTCGATATATGTTCTCCTATGTAACTTTATGGATTGGACCACCGTTTTCTGTCCTCCACGGTCCTCCCCACTCCATTACATCATGGTGATCACCTTACATGCATTCAACAACATATGTGTGCACTCATATATTGTACAAGAAAACAATCATAAAAGATAACAACACTGAATGCAACCAATAAACGAACTATTTTACTTTTGCCATAACAATTCACTACTCAAACAAATACATGGAGTCACAATAGATCAAGGGAAGATAAAATGTTGCTTCACACATCATGTTTGCAAAGAGATTATAGTAGGGAGATGATGGAGAGTTGCTGCAGGTGGAGATGTAGACATGCCTCTCCAAGGGGGAGAGGCGGTGCCGGCGTGGAGAGGAGGCGGCGCCAGCGACAGCGCAGGGCGGCGGCGCCTTGGCGGCCTCCTAGGGATGGCACTTATTCTTCCTTGGAGATGGTAGCAATGGAAGAGTTTATCTCCCTCCTTGGGGCCTGCCAAGGAGGGGGATTTTCGTCGCTATGGGTGGATGCCTCCTAAAATAGGGTTTCCCCACAATATATAGTGGTGGAGACTTCACCGGAGCCATCATATCAAAACCCTTGGATCCAAGGGCTCTTAGGAACCTCTAGAACCTTCATGGTGACTACTAGAAAGTATCACAAGTCTCCAAATTCGTGCCTTGACCGAATTGAGCTCATATGGCAAGAGTTTGATTCAATCACGTCACCAACTTTCGGAATCCCGAAACTGCTTCTGTACCTTTCAGTAATCAGGGCTTTTATAGAGCTAGGACTCCGTTTTGGACGATATTTGACTCTAAATCGTACGTCTTGAAATTTCCCACAACTTTCATGTTTATCACTTTTTCATTTAACGTCATATAAGAGCTCTTTCGAGTCAATCTTTGAAAAGTATTTAGTAGGACATATTTCAGAAAACTCCAAATATTGCCATATTGAGTGATTTTTTTCATATTCATCCATTTCCTACACAAAAAAGTATAAAACAAGAACTTGTGCACTTCCGTAACTATTAGTAGGTTAGTCCTAATAAATATAATAATGTTGCAAAATAATAATGATTTTGATGCAATAAACGACAAAATTCATAGATGCATTTTACATGCATCAAGCATCCTCAAGCTTAACCTATGATCGTCCTCGAGCATAAAGATGATAAAATTAACATGGACTTTAGAGTTTAATACTATTTTGGATATCAAGATTGATTACTATTGCTACATAAAGTCAAATGGTCCATTCTTCAAAGGAATAGAAATATGCAAGATACATTATGAAGTGATATCTCATATACAATGAAAGGATGATCAATATTAATTCACAAAGTGTAACATAGAAGAAAGAGCTATGGACCAAATGAATGCAAAATGCAAAAGCAAAAGTAAAGTAAAAACATCCTATAGTGGTAATAGAGTTTCTTCTAAATTCTGAATATAAAAGTGGACACTTTGGAAAGATAGATAATAAAGAGAGATTAATCATGAATAAGTTTCATATAGCTTCCAAACGCTTCCTCTTATGATTATGTTTGAACTATGGTATTCATTAGCTTTGAGATCTCATTGCCCCTATCATTAGATTCTTGAATGGTTAAGGTTAATGTGATGGCAAGTATGAGATATATGCTTGACAAAATATAAGTTGAATGCCTCATGCCCCTTGAATACGAGTACCTAATCCTCACGCTACTCAATTTAGGTCCCAAAGAAGTTCTTGTCATTGTAAGCATTCATGTATCATCGAGAACACCAGTGGGGTACCTCTTGTCCCATGATATAGGAGGTTTTCCCATATCAAAACCACAAGACAAACAAACAATGAGCATCTCAACAATTCTTTTTATTTACTATGGCATAGCTTTTTATTGAGGATGCTTCATAGAATGCTAGCTATGGGTTGTTGTAAATTTCCACCATGAATGATGCATGGCTTAGGTTAGTGGCCCAAGAGTTTCTCTAACACATATACAAACTCCATGAGCTTACAAGTTTCTAACTCATTTCACACTGCTAGGCATTCATACCAAAAGAACATGATATCAACTAAATATAAATAAGTGCAATATTGAAAACATGCCCCATGAAAGCATGGTTGTGCTAATGCCCAACTCATAATTTGACGAGCACATGGCCACATAAGATAGTCATAATGGTTCAAATTTATTCTGTGGAAGAAAATAAAATGTGCCATCAAGTTCGTGAGAGCTTTACTAACAAACTTTCTCATAGCAAACACAATCATAAGCATTTTAATTTGGAAGATAGATAAAATAATAAAGCACGAGAAATATAATTGGAATAGCAATTATGCTAATAGGTAGGTATGGTGGACACTCTAGAAAAACTTGGTTCAAAGTGAGTTGGATAAACAAGTTTTAACTTGTTGGTTTTATTTTTGGGTTATTTAGAGGGAGCAAGTTGACCGTCTAGATGCATGCATAAGAGTTCATAGTTATAATCAATCCATGTCAAACAATGTAAACTAATAGCAAGCATCAAAACATGAATAAAAGAATAAAGGATGAGAAATATACTTGAAATAGCAATTATGCTAGTAGGTAGGTATGGTGGACACTCTGGAAAAACTCGGTTCAAAGGGAGTTGGACAAACAAGTTTTAACTTGTTGGATTTATTTTTGGGCTAGCAAGAGGGAGAAAGTTGACCATCTTCATGCATGCATAAGAGTCCATAGTTCTAATAAATCCATCTCAAATAATGTAAACTAATAGAAAGCATCGAAACTTGAATAAAAGATAACTTTACACAATGCAGTTGCAAGTTGATATTCATTCAAAGCATATGAACCATGTAACTATATGTAATCTTTCTAAATCAACTTCAACATCCCAATCCCAATTTTTTATAGCATACAACTTAATTTATTTATAAAGAAAGTATATATTGATAATGGTCTTGGCAACATGAATAAAATAAAAACTTAAAATAAAGGAAGTAAGACACAAACGCTCCAAGTTTATGCGATAGTAATGTGTTGCGCGAAAAACAGAGAGTAGACGTGTGCAAACCTAGAGTGTGGTTGGTCCAGTGGGGTACCTTGGGCATCCCCAAGATTAAGGTTTTCACCATCCTTGGATAGCTCTTGGTGAATCTCCTCTAATCCTTGTGAAAAAAACTTTAACACAAAATTTTCTCCCATCTCTTTTCTGAGGGGTGACATTAGTGGGTACAAAAGGCATAATGTTTGCTGCAAGAAATTCCTAAACAAAACTATATATTAAGTGTCCAGTAGGTATATAATGTTGTATGCTTTCTCATAAATTCAAATTAATCAAAAATATTTAACTTAAAAGCTCAAAGAATGCATCAAACAAAATAGGACAGAATCTGTCCAGAAAACCAGCAGCAGCAAAACACAGTTGATTACCCTACTTAAACATGTCGATTTTTTTGCAAATTTACGAGTATACAGAGGATGAAAATTTGTAACTACAGTTAAAATGTGAGCTGAATCGGAGTTACATAGCAGAAATGAAAAATCATATGGTAAACAGATTCGTGCAGAAATATGCAACTCCATATATATGTTCGATCTTTTCAATCCAAAATGGGTAAAACTTGGTACTTTATTAAAAATTCCAGAACAAAAACAAAAACTAAGGTCTCTTGTTACATCAAGAGGACACAAAGAAAATCAAAAAAAAAATAGGGCTGCCTCCCGCAAAGTGCTTTCTTTATAGCCATGTAGCTAGGCTTACTTACTTAATATCAAGATGGTTTGAGTTTATGAGGTAGCTTGGACATCCCCAATCTTGAATGTTTGTATTATTTTGATAGATGTGGGTGCTCCTAGCGGTAACATCCCCAAACTTGAGCGTTCATCCCTCGTAATCTTCATTCATCACCCTCAATTCTTTCACTTGAAAACTCTTCCCACACAAAACTCATCATAAAACTTGATTAGAGTGGTTAGTGCCTCCATAAATTTAATCCCAATATGTACATCAAATACAATCATGAAATAAACATCATCTACTATTACTTATGGTTTTGTATCGCTCTTTGATAAAAAGGAACCACACAAAACAAAGATAATGAGGCTAATACATAATAGAGATAAAATCCATCAAAAACTAGACAGTCTGTAAAGAGCGAATTTTCAGAGGCACTTACGTTACTCAAATAAAAAACTTTGAACTAATAAAATGTGGTTAAATAGCTGAATAATTCTGACGTGAAATTTCAGGTTAAAATTCCTCTTCTGTGAGTTTTAACATTTTTTCAGTGAAGCTCAGGAATCTGTTTTCTCGACAGCAAGTTACAATTGTTTGATCTTACCTCTTAAAAGAGGTTATTCTTGGCACAAAGATGAGAAAGTAACATACAAGGTGATGTTTCAGTAGTAACAAAAACTATTTTTATTTTGTTTTATAATGGGAGAAGTTTTAATGATAGAGATTTTGCAATGGTTCCATTGGCATGAACAACACATGTTCAAGGTCGACCCCAACTTCTCCATTGCTCATATTTCTCATTTACTTTCCCAAAATTTATAAAATGTGAAAATCTTAAAGTAATTGTTAGAAATCAGTAGTTAAAGTTATTTTACATGTTACATGGATATCGGGGTGTGCTCAAATTTAATAGTATTTGAAAGCATGGGGAGCACACCACAAAGCACAGACATTAACTTTTAAGTCTAACTCTCTTCCTATGCATTAGCATTTTGTATGTGAATAAATAGCAGCAAGGTTGTGGTATCCAATGCATATAATGATCAGTAGCTTGCATTTTAAATAACAAAGAAATATAAAGAGGGCTCTTATCTCTTCCTCTCTCATAATAGTTGCAAGCATAAAAAACAAAATTAATCTCATAGTTTTGAATAGATTCACCATATAAAGACAAGCCATCTAATGAGCATATTGGATCTCTAACTCAATTATATCACTTTCATCCTTCCATATATTAGTCATAATTGTTTCACATAGAGGACTACTAGACAATGAAAGATCATCATCATTAATAAGGATGTGTTCATTACCATTGTTGGGTGTAGGTGATAGGTAGCTACTCCATTCTTCATCCACGTGTTCTTCCTTTTCCTCTTCTTCTTGGGGTGGCATGGACATCCCCAAGATTAGGATTTTGTCACTTCCTTCCTTGGCACTTTCATCATTATCTATTGCATCCAAAAGGTTAGTACCCAAAAGAATATATTTGACATAAAAATCTTATGTCTCATGGTTAATATTGGGAAAAGGGTCCATCTATTTTTTTGGGTTTATTTTTTATATAAAAGAAAAAAGTACTAAAAATAAACTAGCAATGCAAGCAAGAATAGTAACCTAGCGCTATGCTCCCTGGCAACGGCGCCAGAAAAGTATATTGATAACCCCCAAGTGTAGTACAATTTGATAAGTATTTGAGTGTCGAACCCATGAGGAGCTAAAGGTAAACTATCTATTCTCTAAAGCCCTATAACCCTCTTATATGGCCTTCTATGCAAATCTAGGATCTAAGTGTGTGTTTTGTTTTGGTACTAGGTAGAAAATAAATAAAGTATGTGTTAGTGGAAACTATAAATAAACCAGTGCAAGTTAAATTGATCTAATGAAGTGGAGTCGAGTGGTGGCAAGTTTTCTCAAGTAGCAAGTTTATCTAAGGGAGTAAATGCTTAGGCAATTGTTATTTCATTTGTTTGTTTGGTTGTTTATTGTTTCTTCCAGGACAGAGCCTTAATTAGGTGCAGCCAAATTAATGTGCATACACAACTATTATGATGGATCCTAAGGCCATGTTACTGAGCAAACATAGGAATTACTAAGACATAATTGTCCCATCATAGCTATAAACTCTAGGGTCCTTGATATTTGTTCTCCTATGTAACTTTATGGATTGGACCATGGTTTTCTGTCCTCCACGGTCCTCCCCACTCCATTACATCACAGTGATCACCTTACATACATTCAACAACATATGCATGCACTCATATATTGTATAAGAAAACAATCATAAAAGATAACAACACTGAATGCAACCAATAAATGAACTATTTTACTTTTGCCATAACAATTCACTACTCAAACAAATACATGGAGTCACAATAGATCAAGGGAAGATAAAATGTTGCTTCACATATCATGTTTGCCAAGAGATTACAGTATGGACATGATGGAGAGTTGTTGTAGATGGAGATAGAGACATGCCTCTCCAAGGGGGAGAGGCGGCACCGGCGGCAGCATCGGGCGGCGGCGCCTCATCAGCCTCCTAGGGGTGGCACTTATTCTTCCTTGGAGATGGTGCAGCAATGGAGGAGTTTATCCCCTTCCTTGGGGCTGCCAAGGAGGGGAATTTTCGTCGCTATGGGTGGATGCCTCCTAAAATAGGGTTTCCCCTTAATATATAGTGGTGGAGGCTTCACCAGGGCCATCAGATCAAAACCCTTGGATCCAAGAGCTCTTGGGAACCTATAGAACCTTCATGGTGACTCCTAGAAAGGCCCACAAGTCTCCAAATTCGTGTCTTGGCCGAATTGATCTCATATGGCAAGAGTTTGAGTCAACCACACCACCAACTTTCGGAATCCCGAAACTGCTTCTGTACCCTTCAGTAATCAGGGATTTTATGGAGCGTTAGGACTTTTGGATGATTTTTGACTCTAAATCGTACGTCTTGAAATTCCCCACAACTTTCATGTTGATCACTTTTTCATTTAACATCATATAAGAGCTCTTTCGAGTCAATCTTTGTAAAGTGTTCAACAGGACAGATTTCAGGAAACTCCAAATATTGCCATATTGAGCGATTTTCTTCCATATTCATCCTTTTCCTACACAACAAAGTGTAAAACAAGAACTTGTGCACTTTCACAACTATTAGTAGGTTAGTACCAATAAATATAATAATGTTGCAAACTAATAATAATTTTGATGCAATAAACGACAAAGTTCATGGATGCATTTTACATGCATTAGCATCTTCCTTTAATCAATGGAAATTTTTGATGAAATATCTTGTGTGCAGTTCATCCACATTGGGGATCCAAACAACTTGACAAGGAGAGAAGTTTTGATAGTCAACTCTATGCGACCTCTTTGCACATGATTTAGCTCGGTGTGGGTCCCAAGGACACGCCACACATTGAACATTTCAACACCTCTAAGGAAGCTTGGGATGCACTCACCGACTTGTTCATTGGAAATGAGAGCATGAGAAGAAATAGGTATGATGCTTTAAGTAATGAAGCCAAAGGGTTTTATATGTTGGATGCTGAGGACCACGAAGATACGTATAGAAGACTCAAGGACATTGCCACCACCTTTAGAAAGCATGGTGCCACACATGTTTTGATGATGCATGGATCAAGAGGAAATATGTAAGCGCACTTATTCCATTTGAGCCCATAGATTTGAAGATCTTACAAGGTAGACATAACTATCACCAAATGACTTCCAACAAAGTCATGCAAGAAATGGCTGCATTCAAAGTTGCGTAAAAGAACGCTGAAGATGGTTGTGCTCGAGCAATTGGAATGCAAAGAGGTGTTAATGTTGCTTTGAAGGCCAATGTCATTGAGAAAGAAGAAGACGGCAGAAGCCCTGACATAGTGTAACATCCCAAAACTTCAATCCAAGGTTATTAAGATTCAAATCATCAAAAATTAGGGTTAACAAAAAACTTTTCCAATTAAAATTATTAAAGCATTCATATGTGTGTGCATTTAAATTAGGAGTTGTTTTGAATTGCCATGATTAAGTGATCCATTGCTTGTAAAATGATTCTTAGGTGAAATAAGCATCATCTAAATCATTCCCAAACAAATCCCAAAGAAAAACAAATGAAAATGAATAAAAGAAAGAAATGGTCATTTGTGCCATTTTAACTACCATGCCTACTTTGGCTATTCCTAGGACTCAATTCTTAACAGAAATAAATATGGATCTTTGCACCCCTTGCTAGTACATGTAATATTGTACCAAGGCCCACTTTGTGATATGCCAAAAACTTTCAAACACTAATTTTAACTGGCATTTGAAAATTGAATGTAGTTCATATAGGAAGATCACACTTATTCAAAAACCACTCAAATGAGCTCCAGTTTCAAAACCCAAGCAACCACAGAGGCTTAAGCATGCGTATAGCAAACCCACCAAAATTCATCCAAAAATTCCAAACTTGAGTTCATGCGGCCATTGTGTCGAACACCTGGCAGGCATGAATCACACTCTAATTCTAGCTCACTGTTTCTACAGGGTTTTGCCACCCATTTGACCTCAGTTTACTCCCTCTGTCCCTCCTAGCTCTAACCAAAGACTAATCACCCCACCCCTTGTCCCTAGCAGCAGTACCACGCCACCCCGAGGATATGCTCGCCGGCCAACCTTGCCAACATAGCAGCAGACCGCCAACCCCTCTCTGCTGCTCCAGGAAGCACGGCGTGACCTCACCGCCGCCCACGATCCACCCCATGCTCACTGCCAGCACCTGGACCACCAAGGAACCGCCGCGCACTAAGTCTCTGCGTGCAGCCAGAGCACGCCAGAGCGCCCTCGCCGCCAGCACGCCACAGACCGTTCCTCGACCGCAGACCGCGCGCGCCGCTCCGTCTCGACCCCAGCAACCTGCCAGACGCGGCCGTGCACCGCCGCGCGACCCACAGTCGCCGTGCGCCGCGTCGAGCACCGCCTCTGTCTCCCAGAGCGCGGGACGCTCCCGACCAAACGCCACCGCCCCTAGCCACGCATTTAAGCCGTAGATCACCGCCAGGAGGCAGGCCACCGTCCCCTACCTCAAGCCACGCCGCTAGCACGCTGTGTAGCCCTTGCCGGAGTCGCCAGCCCATCCCTTTCAGTCGCCTCGTCGAGCTATAAATAGAGACCACCCGAGCACAAACTCCTCACACCATTTCACTCCCCTATCCTCACTGGTCCTTCCCCACCTCTCGCCAGAGCCGCTCGAGCTTTGGTTCACCAGAATTTCACTGGAGGAGCCCGCTGCAGAGGAGGAGAAGGCGCCGTCGATTTCGTCCACTCCAGGAGCTGCCGCGACCACCCCTGAGTCCGCCGTCGACAGCATTTTCGATCGCCCCCATCGCCGCAGTAGCTGGAGCCCTGGTATCCCCCCCGAGCACCCCCACCGAGCCGCTAGGGTTAGACCTCGCCGACGACCTGTCCGTCATCGACGACAAGCCACAGCCGTAGACCCCCTTCTAATCTAATGGCCCACATCGCCCCGTACCGCTTCGCGTGTAAAGAGCCGCTGACCGGTAGACCCCCCTGTCAGCTGTTCTCTGTGCCGCGGAACGCCACTAGGCCAACCCGTTTTCTTTCCCGCGCTAGCCCAAGAATTCAAACTTAGATTTTTCTATTTAGTTTTGAACTTAGTTATGTCCCCTAGTTTGAAAATCAATTCAGAGAGATTTACAAATCCAAAAGGAGTGATTTCAATTGTGTTGGAAAGCTACTGAAAAGATCTATCCAAGCCCGTTGGATTTAATTCATTTAGAGTTGGAGATCTCTCCTAGTAAAAATAATAAGACAAAAGCATTTGCACATTCAAACATTTTTCTAAAATTAACCATGATAGCTTTTGAGTTGATTCCAACTCTCAAAAATCACATTTTACCATACCTATCTGAATATGTAATAATATTAAGGTTTACATTCAGTGACTTTGGACTAGTACCAAAATAATTCTATATAGGCATTTCTAGTCACTTTAAATCATTAAAAAAACTTAAACCTAAGTAAATATGATCCAACCCTTAAATCATATTCCCACATTGTCGGGGGGATTATCCCCGGGTACCCCAATGAAGCCCCTAAATATAGATAAAAAGGCAAAATATAAAGAAAAACTGCGGCAGAGGCAATTTGGGCCGACTAGGAGGTTCTAGCCAGCCTGCCTCGCCTCCTGGCCTGCTCGGCACCGCCTCTCCTTTCCGGCTGGGCCGCCCCAACCGGCCCACCTGGTCTCCCGCTCCCCCCAATCCAGCTGCTCAGCTGGGCCAGTACCGGCTCCGCCCCCTGGGCCTCCAGCATCCCCCGGCTGGGTCCCGCACCGGCGTCCTCCCCGGCTAGGCTCCGCGCCGCCTGCCCGGATGGGCCGGCTCCGTCCCGCCCGACTGGCCCATCCGGCCTCCCCTGCTGCGCCTCCCGCCTGGGCCGCCGCCCGGCTGGGCTCCCCTGGTCGATGCTGCTTCCCAGCGAGGGAGCCAGCTCCCGATCACCACTGGATGCTGCCGCTCGATCCCCTGGGGGTCGCTGGCTAGGTCCGGCTCGTCCTAGTGCCCCCAGGCCGGATCGGTGTATCCGGCTGCTACTACTACTACCTGATCGCTGCATTGGATTCCTACGTACCAGATAAGAAGGACCAGACAACGAGAAGACTGACAAGACTAGGACCATACCACTTTATCAGATGATGTAATGAATAGTACACACTATACACTACCTCATGTATGACATACTACATAGTATAGTTAGACAAGTGGGTCCCACTATGTCCCTTGGGCCATCTTTATAAGACAAGGGAGGGACTCACTCTCATCCAAGCACTCATAGAGACATCATTCCATCAACTCACACACACACGCACTAGCACTTGCTGGCTTGCTGCCCACTAGCTAGCTCCCTCCTACGAGCACTCACACATACACTCAGTTCATCTCAGATACAGCTCCAGGAGCAATTGTAGCCCGATTATATCCACATATAATGTCAGACATGCAGGAGTAGGAGTTTTACCTCATCACGAGGGCTCCGAACCTGGGTACTTCCTGTGTCTCGCTACACTCGCTTGTACCCAATCCCACCTGCGGATACCGTCGTAGTCGCCCTGCTCGCTCTCACACCTCTATCTAGCCTTCTTAGGCAATGTCGTTTCCAACACAACGACATTTGGCGCCCCCCGTGGGGCTAGTATGGCTGCGATCAGAGCTCGTTCCGCACGGGACCGCATCATCGCCGGCACCGACGCCATTTCGAGTCACTCGGGGGCTCGCCGCCTCCGTGCCATCGTCACCGACTCCGCTTCACCAAGTTTCCCGGTGGCTCGCCGCCGCTGCGCTGCCGCGGCCGCCGTCTTACCGAGAGGATGGGGGCTCGCTGCTGCCACGCCGACGTCGTGTTTGTCCTCGACTTCGGCAGTTCGACCGCATGTCCGCGCGTCGACGTGCGCCTCCAGCAACCTCCCCTGCAAGCTCCTCTGTACCGCCATGCCTCTGCATGCCGATGCTGCCGCGGGGGACCACGCGGGCGACCGTCCGCTGCTGCAGCGGTGCTCCCGGCTGCACGCGCGCGTCGTTCAGCTCGTCCTCCGTGAAGCCGGCAACCACCTCGGCACCACCACCAACGTCTTCAAGTCTCGGAGGCTGCGGCATGGCTTCTTGGCCGCCGCTATCTCCATCGTCCTCGCCATTCTCGACGACAGAGGTGTGCGCGTGTAGCGATTACGAGCCGGCAGCAGCAGCAGCGCTCAGCCGCGCGAGCTAGCAGGCGCATGCAAACGAGCTAAGCGGAAAAAGACGGACAAATAATGCCATTTACTGCCAGATACGTACATGCATACGACCACACAGCCGCAAATTCCATGCATCATGTGTATTTTCTACTCAGCATACTATGCTAAGCTCCATCAGCATGCCTGTCCGGCTTGCACAGCATTCGCGCCGCTCCTGCCTATGCTTGCTAGCGTGAGCCACGCCGCCACCACTGGCATGCTGCGCCCTCGCGCGCGTGCTCCTCCCGCGCGCCGGCAACTCCGGCCGTTCTTTAGCTCCCGTGCGCCTGCGGCCTCGCAGTTGCCGGCTCCGGCTCGCCTGGCGCATCCCGCGGTAGGCCGCACGCCGTTGGCCATGCTGGCTCCGCCTGCTGCGCGGCCGAGCGCCGCGGCCGACTCGCGCTGCCGCTCTTCCCGCGAGTCAGCGCGTCCTCCGTGTCCGGCTGTTCCCCGACATCCTCTTCCGCATCCGGACGCGCGCGCGCCCCCTTGGGTTCTGGCTCCAGCTTCGTGCTGGGCCTGCCGGTTGGGAAGAACAAAAGGTAGTAAAGAAAGGCCGGCTGGTTGTAGTCGGTGCAAGAAAGAAAAGAAAAAAGTGAGAAAAAAAAGGATAGGGCAGGCTGGAGTTTGGCCGGTTAGAAAAAGAGAGAAATAGAAAAGATCGAGAGGAAAAAGAAAAGAAGCTGGCCGGCTAGAAGAAAATGCAAAGAAGAGGAGAGGTCGGCTGGGGCCAGCTGGGTGAGGGAAATGGAAAGAAAAAATAAAGGAAAGAAAAATGGGTGAGATGATTGTGAGGTTGGCCGGTTGAGAAATAAGAGAGAAAAATAAGAGAGTGGCAGAGCCGGTTGGGAAAGCAGCCGACCGAAGAAAAAAAATGAGAAAAAGAAATCCGCCTATTACTAGTTCGGTTAAGAGAAAACCGGCTGAAAAAAGTGAAGCAGAGAAAAATTTCAGATTCGGCTATGACAGTTTTGGTTGTACCGTTTCGGTCCGGCTGACTCCGTTTGTCTGTCTGATTTGTCCGGTTCGAACCCGTTCCGGCTGGATCGGACCGACTCCGCGCGACTTCGTCATGTTTGGTTGCCGGTTGGACCGGCTAGACCCCGTTCCAGCTAGGCCAGGCCGGCTCGGCGCGTCCTGGCGCGTTTGGTTGTCTTGCCGGCTAAGGACCGAATCCGGCTACGCCGCGTTTGGTTGCCTGTCCGGCTGGAGCCAGGCTATCCGGCTAGAACGCCAGTTGGACCGTTTTAGCACCCGCAGCGACTACGGAATCGCGTCTTCGACCCTAGTACACCGACAGCTACAATGTGAGTGTTTTTCCGACCTCGAGCAATCCTCGAGGTCTCGCCAGATGTTGTTTTCCTTCCTGCTTTCAGTTTTCCGGCGCCGGCAACCCCTACCCGGGGGCTCGCCGGTTGGCCCGGCCTGCTAAATCCGTAAACCGACTGAGTAGTGTGCGACGGTGTCAGAGGCCCACTCTTTGTCTCAGCTACAGACCGCAACCCGGCTGTCCGGCTAGCAAGAGCAAAAGCCCGAGGCATCCCACATGAAAAACGGCTAAGGATGCGACAGATCGGACATTCCGACCTTGTGCCTAGTTGGTATTTTCCGGCTGCTAAGCCTCCAGTACCGTGCGCAATGTACTATCAGCTCCCCCTTCGGTTCCGGCTCCAGACCGCAACCCGGCTGGCCGGAAAGGACACAACGTAAACAACAGAGCGCACAAGAAAGTGACTAAGTGTTCAGAAAAACACGAGGTAGTTTTTGAAAAATAAAACCGTTATCCGGCTGATAGCATGTGTACTATATGTTGATGTACTGACAACAAGTTCATTTCTGTGTGTTTGTTTTGCACGACTGCACCGAGTCGGATTTCAAGTACAGATGAAGATTCAAAGCACCTGTCTTCGCCAAAAACTTCGAATCTCGGGGGCTACACCCACCGGGTGCGCTGGCGCCCCCCCGGTGTAATGAAGTGCTCTAGTCCGGCTGAAGGCGTTCAGCCGGATAGCAAGTTCGAGGTGTCGAAGAGGACAAGACATAGAAGATTCGAAGCACCTGTCTTCGTCAGCTATTCTGAATCTCGGGGGCTACACCCCGCGGGTGCACTCGCGCGCCCCCGCGGTGGTTGTGTTGCTTCCGGGCTGGAGGTGTCCATCCGGACGCCATTCAAGTACTTCATCTACAACGACAACGACAAGTTTTTTCGGAGCTCGCGCGAATTTCCCTCCCCGGGTGAAATCAGTGCGCGCTCGGGGGCTAGTGTCGGGGGGATTATCCCCAGGTACCCCAATGAAGCGCCTAAATACAGATAAAAAGGAAAAATATAAAGAAAAACAGTGGCAGAGGCAATTTGGGCCGACTAGGAGGTTCTAGCCAGCATGCCTCGCCTCCTGGCCCGCTCGGCACCGCCTCTCCTTTCCGGCTGGGCCGCCCCAGCCGGCCCACCCGGTCTCCCACTCCCTCCAATCCGGCTGCTCAGCTGGGCCAGTACCGGCTCCGCCCCCTGGGCCTCCAGCATCCCCCGGCTGGGCCCCGCACCGGCGTCCTCCCCGGCTAGGCTCCACGCCGCCTGCCCGGATGGGCCGGCTCCGTCCCGCCCGGCTGGCCCATCCGGCCTCCCCTGCCGCGCCTCCCGCCTGGGCCACCGCCCGGCTGGGCTCCTCTGGTCGATGCTGCTTCCCAGTGAGGGAGCCAGCTCCCGATCACCACTGGATGCTGCCGCTCGATCCCCTGGGGGTCGCTGGCCAGGTCCGGCTCGTCCTAGCGCCCCCAGGCCAGATCGGTGTATCCGGCTGCTACTACTACTATCTGATCGCTGCATTGGATTCCTACGTACCAGATAAGGAGGACCAGACAACGAGAAGACTGACAAGACTAGGACCATACCACTTTATCAGATGATGTAATGAATAGTACACACTATACACTATCTCATGCATGACATACTACATAGTATAGTTAGGCAAGTGGGTCCCACTATGTCCCTTGGGCCATCTTTATAAGGCAAGGGAGGGACTCACTCTCATCCAAGCACTCACAGAGACATCATTCGATCAACTCACACACACACGCACTAGCACTTGCTGGCTTGCTGCCGACTAGCTAGCTCCCTCCTACGAGCACTCACACATACACCCAGTTCATCTCAGATACAGCTCCATGAGCACTTGTAGCCCGATTATATCCACATATACTGTCAGACATGCAGGAGTAGGAGTTTTACCTCATCACGAGGGCTCCGAACCTGGGTACTTCCTGTGTCTCGCTACACTCGCTTGTACCCAATCCCGCCTGCGGACACCGTCGTAGTCGCCCTGCTCGCTCCCACACCTCTATCTAGCCTTCTTAGGCAATGCCGTTTCCAACACAACGACACACGTGTTAGAATATGTGGTGATGACATGTGTCCACATGATCCCATATTTTAAGTGGTGAATATTAAATATTAGTTATTTTTTTAATGAGTAGAAAATTACTTTTCTTAAATAAAAAGAATGAAACTAGTTAATAAAACCTTGTGATGCTTATGATGATAATAGATCATCCAATGTGTGCCTTAGAGTGCTAAGTAGACTAGTTAAGTCTTGTTTGGTGATTGTGTACTCCGTATGTATTTATAGACGATAGTACCGACCAAGCTTTCGAGGAGGAGGAGTTCTACCAAGAGGAGGAAGAAAACTTCAACCACTGCACTGCACGAGGCAAGCCATCATTAACAATGCAAGCTAACACTTGCAAGTATAATGCTTAGCAAGCTAGAATCTTAGCTAGATGTTTTGAGCAAAGATGCTTTAGGCATGCTTGATGTTATACCACTTTGACTATTACTTACCCCAAGTATCATTTCCAAGCTTTACTTCCTTTACCTTGCCAAAGTCCTTTACTTGTTTTGAAGGTAGCATAAAGAGTATAAAACTTGATCTATCTAGATAACTTTAGATGTCATTCTATGGCATGAGATTGATCCCATCTTTCCACCTTAGAAAACACTCTTAACCTAGTAGTTTAGAGTAGATAAAAACTTGAGTCACTTTAGATGGGAACACTTGGTGAACATGAATTATGAAAACCTTGGAATGATGAGTCATTCTATTGAGATGTTTTGACATGTGTTGAGAAATACAAATGGTTTATGGTGGTGAAAATGTTGAGGCATGAGCCTTAACCCTTTTACAAAACTGATGGTTGGATTCGGATGGGATACCATTCCAAATTTACCGTACAACCACAATACCTGAATTGGGTAAGGCTTAGCCGGAAGTTTATATGCATTAGTATTGGTTCCCTCGCGGGAGAGGTTTGAGCTGAGGCTACCTCTCAATGTTGTCCACCTATGCAGTGCCCAAGATGACAGATGGTCATGGTTGGGAGGCCATGCTAATAGGAGAGGTGCTTATATTAGGGTGTGTAAAGGAAAGGTTATGTTTGATTATCTGCATACTAAGTATGATGATTCAGGGTTATCCCTGACAGATGTATCGAATCTTGTGCTGAAAGTGTACCACCTCTGCAGAGTGTCAAACTATTCGAATAGCCGCGTCCGCGGTTATGGATAGTTGGAGTGGCCATACTGTTTCGTTGTCAGATGTTTTCAAAATAACTTATGAAATGAATGATGAATCTTGACTTAACCACAACAGAGTTGTGACTATGACCCTAGCTTCCCAACTTAAGTGATTTTAGAACTTTATTTTATCTTTATTTGTTTCTGAACTCAGCTTAGGTTTCAAACTTAACTTTATAGTTAAACTTAGAGTTAACACTTCACTTTAGAACTATACCAATTGTTAGTGGTAGTTTGCGAGTACTTAAAGAGTACTCATGGCTTTTGTCCCTGACTATTCTCATGGCCAGACTATGAAGGAGACTACCAAGATGATGTCCAGCAGGACGGCTATGATAACTAGGACTATCTGCCTTCGTCAACATTGCCAGTGCCCCTAAAGATGGACCCCACCGCTACGTTTATTATTTATTCCGCTGCTTGTTGTATTAAGACCGGATCATGAGATCCTTATTTGTGTAAGACCTTATGTATGGTTTGTAATGGATGATCTACTGTGATATCCAATCTGTTATGTCTTGCAAAAATGGTAATCCTGGGATTGCGATGTATGACATAACAAGCCTCTGGGATTAAAAATCCGGGTGTTGACAAGTTGGTATCAGAGCCATCCTGACCATAGGAGACCCTAGTTAGAATGGACGTCCGAACAAAAACTTAATTTCCAAACCAAAGTGAGTATTTCTGAAAAACTATTTCCTCCCTTATCCCTAGGAATTCATTCTTTCTCAAAAATTCATGTTCCTCAAAATTCGTACATTACTACTTAAAATTTGACACACTTGATCACTTCACTAACTTCCTCATCCTTAATTCTTGTAGATGGAGACTCAGTTCAGCAAGTTCTACCAGTTGGGAAACGGAGGTCAGCTGATCTTCGAGAGGGATCTAGATTCACTGTCAGAGTTACTGGGACGCCCACATCCAGAGTTTCTTGGAGCTCAACTTCCAGGGCCCCCAGGAAGAGATTTGTAGTGGCTGGTCACCGCCGTTCTTCGAGGAAGCATAGAAGCACCAACATTCGGGAGAATCCAGTTCTCCGTGAGAGAGAACAACTGGCTAGATGGATTAGCCAGGGTAATACATGAAGCTCTCGCACGTCTATGTGCCCTCAGCGTTAACCAAATCCAAGGAACCCATTTTGCTCACTATGCAAGACGTGACTTCATGGGAATGCCAATGGAGATGCCAAGTCACCCAGAGCTGAAGCGTCAAGTGGAGAACCTTGACTTCCTGTTGGACAATGCTAGGGAGTTCGCCAACCACAACAGTGCCATTGCCGTTCAGAAGGCCCAGACTTTCTCACTGCTAGTCAAGGACCGTCAGTCTCTTCGCCTCCAGCGCGAGAAGAAGGATCGTACCATCGCCCGTCTTTGCAAGAAGGTGGCCGACCTCGAGAAGACCGTCAAGGAGCAGGAAGCTCAGCTTGCAGCAAAGGAGGAAGAAGAGGAGGGTGAAGACATCCAGGGAGACATGGATTCTTACCTCAGCAATGATGATGACTTTCTAGAGGAGGATGCCGTGGACTTCTACACTGACGATGAGGACTCTGACTTCATCGACGATGAGTAGATGCACTAGAGCACTGTCGTAGCATGAGATGTATCGGTCCCACTGTATCGTAGCTTGCAGAATGGTTCTTCAAACCATCTGTTTTCCTTTGTTGTTGTGGTGTGTGTTTGTATCGTGTGCTTGTTTGCATGAATGAAATGGAATCTGAGTCAAACTCAAAGTTTTAGCTTGAAACCAAAACCATGAACCTTAGAACTTTCCCTCTTACCCCTTTATCTACCTCAATCTTCAGATGACTCGTGGAAACCAAGGAGGGAGCAGCTCGTCGCAAGACCCAATGCTGCAGACCTTGCAGAATCTCATTGCAGACAGAGAAGCGAGCAAGGTAGAACACCAAGATAATCTAGCAACACTGGAACAAATCGCCCAGATGGCTCTCAACAACCAAGGGCATGGAAACTAGGATCACCATGGATCCAAACTCAAAAACTTTCAGAATACCAATCCCCCAATCTTTAACCAAGCTGAAAACCCACTAGATGCTGATGACTGGCTACAGACAATGGAAAACAACTTAGAAGTAGCAGGAGTTGATGACAACGAGAAAGTTCTCTTCGCCACCCACTATCTGGCGGGAGATGCAAGAGCTTGGTGGACTAGTATCCGTAACATGAACCATGGTCAAGTGATGACATGGGAAGCCTTCAAAACCAAGTTCAGCCGCACCCACGTGGCGCAAGGTCTAGTCACCCGACCGAGGGTGAGTTTCGCGACTTGAAGCAAGGCAGAATGACGGTGGTGGAATACCGTGACAGATTCCTGTTGCTTGCAAGGTACGCCCCTGATGAGATCAACACAAAGGTCAATAAGAAGGAGAGATTCCTGAACGGACTGCATGATGAGATGCAGACTGTCCTCGTCAACATCCGCTTCAAGGATCTCGAAGAGCTAGTCGACTCTGCCATTCAGATGGAAGGGAAGATTAATCAGGCAAACGACAACCGCAAACGTCATATGATGCAGCAATCTGGATCCAGCAGTCACTAGAAGTACCATCCCAACCCCTCACCAGGATATGCACCAAGGAACAATCGACCCCCAATGTCTCGCCAAAGCTACCCCAACCGTAGCGAAGGCAATGTGAAGTCCGGAGGAAACAATCACAACTCTGGAAACACCAACAATTTCAACCGTGCCCCTCCCAAGAGCAACAACAACAACACTACACCCAGAACTGGCAGCAATGTTGTGCCCGTCGCAGAAAAAGGCAAGTCCTAGATCACCTGTTTCGAGTGTGGAGTGAAGGGTCACTATTCCAATGAGTGTCCCAAGAAGACTGCCGCCACTGCCAATGTGAATGCCCCAGCTCAACAGCAGCGTCGTGTTCAACCAGGGAGAAGGTTTGCCCCAGGGAACCCTCACAACCGCAACGGTCGTCTCTTCCACATGAACGCTGAAGAAGCCCAAGAAGAGCCAGATGTAGTGCTGTGTATGATTTCTGTCAGCTCAGTTTTAGCATGGGTATTGTTTGATTCGGGAGCATCGCATTCATTTGTCACCGAAGAATTTGCATGCACTAGTAAGATTTACCCAACCAACCTGAAGCATGTCATGATAGTTCAAATACCCGGTTCAACTACAAAAGCTAGAAAAATTTGCAAAGCTGTGCCTATCAGAATACATGGGATAGATTTTTATGCCAACCTAATTGTACTTGGAACCAAAGGATTGGAAGTAGTACTAGGTATGGACTGGATGTCAAGGCATAAACGATTGATAGACTGTGCTAAGAAAGCCATCACCATGACCAGTAGCTCTGGAGTAACAGTAGAGCATATATCTGAAACCTTACCTCGTCAATTCAAGTGCAACAAGAGTCTAGCCCTACCCACCATTGACCAAGTCCGAGTAGTCTGTGAATATCCCGACGTATTCCCAGATGAATTTCCAGGTATGCCCCCGGATAGGGATATTGAGTTCATTATCGAACTAATCCCCGGAACCGGACCCATAGCCCAAAGACCCTATAGCATGAACCCCTCAGAGTTAGTGGAACTAAAGAAGCAGTTGGATGCCATGTTAGCAACCGGCTTGATTCAACCAAGCGCATCGCCATGGAGATCACCAGTGTTATTCATCGACAAGAAAGATGGAGGCAACCGTCTGTGCACCGATTACAGAAAACTGAATGACGTCACCATCAAGAATAAGTACCCCTTGCCAAAAATAGAGGATCTATTTGATCAGTTGCCTGGAGCCCAGGTATTCTCACAGATTGATCTTAGGACTGGTTATCACCAACTTAAGATTTGTGCAACGGATATTCCGAAGACCACCTTTATTACTCGCTATGGTTTATACGAGTATACGGTTATGTCTTTTGGATTAACCAATGCCCCTGCTTATTTCATGAATCTCATGAATAAGATCTTTATGAATTTCCTAGATAAGTTTGTCGTTGTGTTTATCGATGATATCCTTATCTACTCCAAGTCAGAAGAAGAGCATGAGCAACATCTGAGAATCATCCTAGAAACCCTGAGAGAGCACCGGTTATATGCCAAGTTCAGCAAGTGTGAGTTTTGGCTGAAAGAAGTAGGATTCCTAGGACATATTGTGTCTGCCGGAGGAGTCTCCATTGATCCTGCCAAGATCAAAGATGTCGAAGAATGGGAAGCCCTAACCACTCAAACCCAAGTCCGTGCATTTCTCGGATTAGCGGGATATTACCGCAAGTTCGTAGAAGGATTCTCGAGCATCGCCAGACCCATGACCCAATTGTTGAAGAAGGATAAGAAGTTTGAATGGACCGACAAGTGTGAAGCCAGTTTTCAGGAGCTAAAGAAGAGATTGATATCAGCCCCAATATTGATCATGCCAGATATCAAGAATCTGTTTGATGTGTATTGTGATGCATCCAAGATTGGTCTCGGATGTGTATTAATGCAAGAGGGCAAAGTCATCGCGTATCTATCTCGGCAACTGAAGCAGCATGAGCAGAACTATCCGACCCATGACCTGGAACTAGCAGCCGTAGTTTTAGCATTGAAGACATGGCGTCATTATCTGATGGGTAATCGCTGTGAGATTTGCTCAGATCACAAAAGCTTGAAGTATATTTTCACTCAGAAGGAGCTGAATATGAGGCAAAGGAGATGGATAGAGTTAATCAAGGATTATGACCTTGACATTCACTATCACCCCCGCAAAGCCAATATGGTAGCGGATGCTCTTAGCAGATTGCCGTGTAGGCTAAACACCATGATCAAGGAGAAGCAACCAAGTTTGTATGAGGAGTTGGAGCAGTTTAGAACTGAGCTAGTTAGCAAAGGATTCTTAGCTAGTATTGAACTTCAACCCACATTGATTAGCCAAATCAAGGAAGCCCAGAAGGGAAATGAAAGTATCGACGGAATCAAACGTCGTATTGGTACAGGAAAGGTACCTGGATTCACCGAAGACGAAGAAGGAGTTCTGTGGTACAAAGGCCGTATCTGTGTGCCAGCAGATTCGGAGCTGAAGCAAGTTATCATGCAGGAAGCTCATGATACTCTTTATTCTATCCACCCCGGAGGAACGAAGATGTATCAAGACCTGAAAGAGCAATTTTGCTGGCACAAGATGAAGAGATAAATTGGAAGCTACATCGCCAAGTGTGACATCTGTCAAAGAGTCAAAGCAGAACATCAGAGACCCGCAGGACTGTTGCAACCATTGTAGATTCCGAAATGGAAATGGGATTCCGTCGGAATGGACTTTATCACCGGTTTGCCTACTTCCAGTAGGGGAAATGACTCAATCTGGGTCATAGTTGATAGACTGTCCAAGGTAGCTCACTTCATACCTGTCAAGACTACCTACCAGAGTACGAAGCTAGCAGAGCTGTATATTGCTAGAATTGTTAGTCTGCATGGAGCCCCCAAGACCATACTATCAAATCGAGGAACCCAGTTTACCTCGAGATTTTGGCAGAAAGTCTAGGAAGGATTAGGAACCAAGTTAAATTTCAGCACCGCTTATCACCCGAAAACTGATGGACAGAGTCAGAGAGTCAACCAGATCCTAGAGGATATGTAAGAGCTTGTGTGTTAGAGTACGGATCAAAATGGGAAGACTGCCTTCCTTTCGCAGAATTCTCATATAACAACAATTATCAAGCTAGTTTGCAAATGGCACCATTTGAGTTTCTATACGGAAGAAAGTGCCGCACCCCTTTGAATTGGTCGCAAGTAGGAGAGAGTCAGATCTTCGGACCCGACATTCTCCGAGAGACGAAGAAAAGGTGCACAAAGTCCGTGAGAACCTCAAGACCGCCCAATCTAGACAGAAGAGTTATGCTGACAAGAGAAGGAGAGACCCGACTTTCAATGTTGGAGATTTTGTATATCTCAAGGTTTCACCATTGAAAGGAACCCAATGCTTTAGTCTAAAAGGAAAATTATCCCCCAGATATATCGGGCCCTTCGAGATTCTGAACCGCCGAGGAGAAGTATCGTATCAACTGGAACTACCAGAAGAGATGTCTGCCATCCACAATGTGTTTCATATCTCGTTACTTCGCAAATGCCTAGAAGTGCCGGAGAAGACTGAAGTTTTCAAGAACATCGATCACCGAGTTGTTGAGATCAACAATGACCTAACATATCGTGAAGTGCCCATCCGTATCCTAGAGGAAGCTTACAGAACCACCAGAACCAGAAGTATCAAATTTCTCAAGATTCAATGGAGCAACCATACCGAAGAGGAAGCCACTTGGGAGCGAGAAGATTACATTAGGACAGAGTTCCCAGATCTCTTTAGTTCCTAGTTTTCTTTCATAAATCTCGGGACGAGATTTTGTTTAAGAGGGAAAGGTTTGTAACATCCCAAAACTTCAATCCAATGTTATTAAGATTCAAATCATCAAAAATTAGGGTTAACAAAAAACTTTTCCAAATAAAATTATTAAAGCATTCATATGTGTGTGCATTTAAATTAGGAGTTGTTTTGAATTGCCATGATTAAGTGATCCATTGCTTGTAAAATGATTCTTAGGTGAAATAAGCATCATCTAAATCATTCCCAAACAAATCCCAAAGAAAAACAAATCAAAATGAATAAAAGAAAGAAATGGTCATTTGTGCCATTTTAACTACCATGCCTACTTTGGCTATTTCTAGGACTCAATTCTTAACAGAAATAAATATGGATCTTTGCACCCCTTGCTAGTACATGTAATATTGTACCAAGGCCCACTTTGTGATATGCCAAAAACTTTCAAACACTAATTTTAAATGGCATTTGAAAATTGAATGTAGTTCATATGGGAAGATCACACTTATTCAAAAACCACTCAAATGAGCTCCATTTTCAAAACCCAAGCAACCACAGAGGCTTAAGCATGTGTATAGCAAACCCACCAAAATGCATCCAAAAATTCCAAACTTGAGTTCATGCGGCCATTGTGTCGAACACCTGGCAGGCATGAATCCCACTCTAATTCTAGCTCACTGTTTTTACAGGGTTTTGCCACCCATTTGACCTCAATTTACTCCCTCTGTCCCTCCTAGCTCCAACCAAAGACTAATCACCCCACCCCCTTGTCCCTAGCAGCAGTACCACGCCACCCCGAGGACATGCTCGCCGGCCAACCTTGCCAACGCAGCAGCAGACCGCCAACCCCTCTCCATCGCTCCAGGAAGCACGTCGTGACCTCACCGCCGCCCATGGTCCGCCCTACGCTCACTGCCAGCCCTTGGACCACCGAGGAACCGCCGCACACTAAGTCTCTGCGTGCAGCCAGAGCACGCTAGAGCGCCCTCGCCGCCAGCACGCCACAGACCGTGCCTCGACCGCAGACCGCGTGCGCCACTCCGTCTCGACCCCAGCAACCCGCCAGACACGACCGTGCACCGCCGCGTGACCCACAGTCGCCATGCGCCGCGTCGAGCACCGCCTCTTTCTCCCAGAGCGCGGGATGCTCCCGACCAAACGCCACCACCCCTAGCCACACATTTAAGCCGTAGAGCACCGCCAGGAGGCAGGCCACCGTCCCCTACCTCAAGCCACGCCGCTAGCATGCTGTGCAGCCCCCGCCGGAGTCGCCAGCCCATCCCTTTGGGTCGCCTCGTCGAGCTATAAATAGAGACCACCCCAGCACAAACTCCTCACACCATTTCACTCCCCTCTCCTCTCTGGTCCTTCCCCACCTCTCGCCGGAGCCGCTCGAGCTTTGGTTCGCCGGAATTTCGCCGGAGGAGCCTGCTGCAGAGGAGGAGAAGGCGCCGTCGATTTCGTCCACCCCAGGAGCTGCTGCGACCACGCCTGAGTCCGCCGTCGATGACATGTTCGATCGCTCCCATCGCCGCTGTAGCTGGAGCCCTGGTATGCCCCCTGAGCACCCCCACTAAGCCGCTAGGGTTAGACCTCGCCGGCGACCTGTCCGTCATCGACGACAAGCCACAGCCATAGATCACCCTTCTAATCTAACGACCCACATCGCCCCATACCGATTCGCGTGTAAAGAGCCGCTGACCGATGGACCCCCCTGTCAGGTGTTCTCTGTGCCGCGGAACGCCACTGGGCCGGCCCGTTTTCTTTCCCGCGCTAGCCCAAGAATTCAAACTTAGATTTTTCTATTTAGTTTTGAACTTAGTTCTGTCCCCTAGTTTGAAAATCAATTCAGAGAGATTTACAAATCCAAATGGAGTGATTCCAATTGTGTTGGAAAGCTACTGAAAAGATCTATCCAAGCCCGTTGGATTTAATTAATTTAGAGTTAGAGATCTCTCCTAGTAAAAATAACAAGACATAAGCATTTGCACATTCAAACATTTTTCTAAAATTAACCATGATAGCTTTTGAGTTGATTCCAACTCTCAAAAATTACATTTTACCATACCTATCTGAATATGTTATAATATTAAGGTTTACATTCAGTGACTTTGGACTAGTACCAAAATAATGCTATATAGGAATTTCTAGTCACTTTAAATCATTAAAAAAACTTAAACCTAAGTAAATATGATCCAACCCTTAAATCACATTCCCACATGTTAGAATATGTGGTGATGACATGTGTCCACATGATCCCATATTTTAAGTGGTGAATATTAAATATTAGTTATTTTTTTTAATGAGTAGAAAATTACTTTTCTTAAATAAAAAGAATGAAATTAGTTAATAAAACCTTGTGATGCTTATGATGATAATAGATCATCCAATGTGTGCCTTAGAGTGCTAAGTAGACTAGTTAAGTCTTGGTTGGTGATTGTGTACTCCGTATGTATTTATAGACGATAGTACCGACCAAGCTTTCGAGGAGGAGGAGTTCTACCAGGAGGAGGAGGAAGAAAACTTCAACCACTGCACTGCACAAGGCAAGCCATCATTAACAATGCAAGCTAACAGTTGCAAGTATAATGCTTAGCAAGCTAGAATCTTATCTAGATGTTTTGAGCAAAGATTCTTTAGGCATGCTTGATGTTATACCACTTTGACTATTACTTACCCCAAGTATTATTTCCAAGCTTTACTTCCTTTACCGTACCAAAGTCTTTTACTTGTTTTGAAGGTAGCATAAAGAGTATAAAACTTGATCTATCTAGATAACTTTAGATTTCATTCTATGGCATGAGATTGATCCCATCTTTCCACCTTAGTGAACACTCTTAACCTAGTAGTTTAGAGTAGATAAAAACTTGAGTCACTTTAGATGGGAACACTTGGTGAACATGAATTATGAAAACCTTGGAATGATGAGTCATTCTATTGAGATGTTTTGACATGTGTTGAGAAATACAAATGGTTTATGATGGTGATAATGTTGAGGCATGAGCCTTAACCCTTTTACAAAACTGATGGTTGGATTCGGATGCGATACCATTCCAAATTTACCGTATAACCACAATACCTGAATTGGTTAAGGCTTAGCCGGAAGTTTATATGCATTAGTATTGGTTCCCTCGCGGGAGAGGTTTGAGCTGAGGCTACCTCTTAATGTTGTCCAGCTATGCAGTGCCCAAGATGACAGATGGTCATGGTTGGGAGGCCATGCTCATAGGAGAGGTGCTTATACTAGGGTGTGTAAAGGAAAGGTTATGTTTGATTATCTCCATACTAAGTATGACGATTCAGGGTTATCCTTGATAGATGTATCAAATTTTGTGGTGAAAGTGTACCACCTCTACAGAGTGTCAAACTATTCGAATAGCTGCGTCCGCGGTTATGGACAGTTGGAGTGGCCATACTATTTCGTTGTCAGATGTTTTCAAAATAACTTATGAAATGAATGATGAATCTTGACTTGACCACAACAGAGTTGTGACTATGACCCTAGCTTCCCAACTTAAGTGATTCTAGAACTTTATTTTATCTTTCTTTGTTTCTGAACTCAGCTTAGGTTTCAAACTTAACTTTATAGTTAAACTTAGAGTTAGCACTTCACTTTAGAACTATACCAATTGTTAGTGGTAGTTTGCGAGTACTTAAAGAGTACTCATGGCTTTTGTCCCTAGCTATTCTCATGGCCAGACTATGAAGGAGACTACCGAGGTGATGGCCAGCAGGACGGCTATGATAACTAGGACTATCTGCCTTCGTCAGCATTGCATGTGCCCCTGAAGATGGACCCCACGGCTACGTTTATTATTTATTCCACTTCTTGTTGTATTAAGACTGGATCATGAGATCCTTATTTGTGTAAGACCTTATGTATGGTTTGTAATGGATGATGTACTGTGATATCCAATCTGTTATGTCTCGCAAAAATGGTAATCCTGGGATTGTGATGTATGACATAACAGGCATTTGGGATTAAAAATCCGGGTGTTGACACATAGTTGCCATGAGCTGTCCTGAGGAGGTCAAGCGTGCTCATGGTGAGTACATGGCGTTCTACACAAGAAACTTTTGGAAAGACCCGGCCAAAGAAAAACCTGAACTTGAGTGCAAGAATGGTTCAAGTGGAAGGAAAGAAAACAGTCCAAAACTGAGGTCATGTTACAATTGTGGTGACCATTTGCATTTCGTAGCTGAATGCCCCTATCAAAGTAGAGAAGATCATAGGGAAAGACTAGTTCTCAAGGAGAAGTCAAAGGCTCCTCACAAGAAGCCATTTAACAAGAAGAATGCTTCCTACAAGAAGCAACCAAATATTGTGTTGGTAGCCCAAGAGGAGTATTCATCCGCAAGAGAAGACAAAGAAGGTGAAGATAGCTCAAGAGAGGTGGCTGCCATAGCCACTACATCCACACCAACCACTTCACTCTCTGATTCTCCAAATGAGAATGTCTACAACAAGAACATCACCTGCCTCATGGCAAGAGGTTCCGAGTATCACCTTCCATCACTTCCTTTCCTAAGACTACCATGAATGCCGATATGGATGATGCCACTAGTCTTAAGGTTAAGGAAGAAGTTATTGTCTTGGATTATCTTATGACTAACTTGCAAGGTTAATGCAAAATGCATTTTGAGGCTCGCATGAGTCAACTTGCTCACTCGAAAGAACTCCTTGAAGAAAAGGGCAAAATGAAAGGGAGGATGCAAAGGAAATAGCATCCTTGAAAAATGCTCTAGAAGAAGAAGAAATCCGGGCCTCTCTTGAAAAGAGGCTTGAGTCAATTGAGGAGTCCAATGATGAACTTATGGCCAAACATGTGAAGGAACTAGATCATTCTATTGCTAAGGCAAAGAAGCTAAAAGAGAGAAGGTTGAATCTGGGGCTGCTCATGCTAGACTTTCCGAGAAGTTTGAGGCACTTGACATTGCTCACAAGGCTTTGGAGAGTGAATACTCTATTCTCAATGAGTCTCATGACCAGCTCCAAACTCGACTAACCAAGTATGATGTTCCAAGCACCTCTACACCAATGTGCAATCATGAAGACATTCTTCTATAAAATGCTATATTGAAAGTTTAGCTTGCTAAGTCATCTCTTCCCAAAGGTAAGGAACTCCTTGATGAGGTCTTAAGCAAGCAAAGGACAAACAATGGAAAGGAGGGACTTGGCTATGTTCCCAAGACCAAGAAGAAGAAGAACAACAAGAAAAAGAAGGCCAATTATACTCAAGCAAATACAAGCACCATTGAAAAGAACATCACGAAGGACAAAACAGATTATGATGGTTTTGTAGGGTCTAATAATCCTCACTATGAGTTATTTCGTGATTATTATGGTGAATTTTATGCTAGTTATGTTGATCCTTATGATAATTACATTGCTTGGCCTATTTGGGTTCCAAAGACCCTTGTTACTAACATGAGAGGACCTATTGAAAAATGGATACCTAAAACCAAGAAGTAATTCTCTTGTAGGGCTATGCTTCCGATGGGTCGAAATGGGTGCTTGATAGTGGATACAAAAGTCATATGGCCGGAAGCAAGGAGATCATCATGGAGATGAGGCCCAATCATGATAAAATAATCGTCTCCTATGGTGACAAGTCCAAGTCTAAGGTATTGGGTCTCGGCAATGTTTTGGTTACCCATGATATCTCTCTCGTGGACATCATGCTTGTTGAGACCCTTAGGTATAATTTACTTTCTGTCCGTTCCCTTGGAAGATGGTTTTTGTAGTTTTCATTGATGATTATATCGTGGTACTCTTGTGGAGCAAGTCTCTCAAGGTCACTTTCGTTGGGTACATCGAAAACGACTTATATGTGGTGGACTTTTCAGGGAAAACCACTGCAGGTCCGATGTGCCTATTCAGAAAGGCTGATGTGGGTTGGCTATGGCATCGCCGTCTCATGTAAATATGAGAACTTTGCAAAGTCTTCACAAGGGTGGCCACATCCTTGGACTAAAGTAAAATGTTTCATTTGCCAAAGATCGTGTTTGCAGGGCTTGTGTTGGAGGAAAGATGCATGACTCTCC
Source organism: Avena sativa (assembly GCA_916181665.1). Lineage (NCBI taxonomy): Eukaryota > Viridiplantae > Streptophyta > Magnoliopsida > Poales > Poaceae > Avena > Avena sativa. The sequence continues at coordinate 530,136,697 of OV702292.1, read as the reverse complement.
CCATCGAAGAAAGACAATTATTTCATCAAAGAGGATCTTAGAGCTTCTTCATGTGGATCTCTTTGGTCCTCCATCTCATGCAAGACTCGGTGGGAAGAAGTATTGCCTGGTGATTGTTGATGACCATGCAAGATGCACATGGGTTTACTTCTTCAAGCAGAAAAGTGAAACTCAACAAACCATCATCAATTTTGCTAATGAGGTGCAACGTCAATACAATGTCCCCATATTGGCAATAAGAAGCGACCATGGCTCCAAGTTCAAGAACTACACCTTGAATGAATTCTTGAGTGAAGAGGGGATAAGACGTCAATATTCCGGTGCATATACCCCTCAACAAAATGGTGTAGCCAAGAGGAAAACCGTACTTTGATGGATATGGAAAGATCTATGTTGGCTGAATTCAAGTCACCATACAACTTCTGGGCTGAAGCCATATCCACCGCTTGTCATTCTTCAAACCGGCTTTATCTCCACAAGATCTTGTACAAGAATCCCTATGAGATACTTACAGGTAACAAGCTAAACATTTCATACTTCTGGGTATTTGGTTGTAAGTGTTTATTTCTCATTAAAGGAGTTTGTTTATCTAAATTCAAGTATAAGGCTTTAGAAGGCATTTTTGTTGGTTACAATGTCGAATCCTACACTTATAGAGTCTACAACAAGAACACCAGGATTGTTGTAGAATCTTGTAGTGTGGTGTTCGAAGAGAATGACGACTCCTGATGTATGCAAGAGCACACATTGTTTGTAGCTAGTTTCAAAGTATAGATATCGATCCCATAGGGAGCCCAAAGGTAAGTGTTTATGAGTGAAGTCTCTGTCACACTCAAAGTTGTCACAAGTCTTTGAGTGAATTGACTGCAAGTGTGGAAATAAGAATGAAATTTGGATTAAACTGGATATATTTAAATAAAAGTAAAATGTAAAATTCAGGAATACAAAGCATAAAAGTAAAGAACAATTCGATTGTTTGTGGTTTTCTGCAGATGACGAAGAAGGCGCGGGGAGATACAGTTCATGGTGATAGTGACTGTGCCAGGTGGATGAATGATAAGTGTAACAATTATAATCTTATAAATATATGTGTAGGTGAGCAACCCATAATTAGCTGGAAAACTCCTCTTGGTAGATTTCATCCCAACTTCAATAATCCTACTAGCCTGTTACCAAAACCATGGTCGGTCACTAGAAGATTAAGATCCTTCAGGTTGCTTAGTAATTAAGCTCCTTGGATCAGACTAATGCAATAAGCACAGTGGTTCCATGTTATCCTCGAGTCAAACTAGTTTCCCATTGATATCCCCGTGTCACTCGGGGGTCGCCGGTCTGCTAGCGAACAAGATCCTATCTATGTAGAATAAAGCATCATGTTGTCTAGGCCCTTAATTGGACAACGAGCATTAGGCATCCCACAGATAGTCAAGCACACATAATATAATGATTAAAATCAATCACAAACTAATGGAAAATATATGGAGGCACATCACATCTCACCAATCCCTTACATATCCCATGCCCAAGGAACTTACTCACACATGAGAGAAGAAAGCATCATCGATATAATTAAATAAAGGGAGTTCTTCTCAATATTATCGTGAAGATCCACAATAAGAATAGAAAAGTAATCCAACACAATTCAAGATAGGAAGAAACAATCTCAAACCCTAATCTTGCAAGGTGAAGATCTCTCTCTCTCTCTCTCTCAAGTACAAGTAATGGATATGAGGGTGTGATGGCTAGGAGGTCGAAGATCGTGGAGCGAGATGAAGAATGTCTTCCCCTTCTTCTCCTGATCTCTTCTTTTTCCTTTCTGGATGGGATGGTGGCTGCTGATAGCTGTGAGATTCGACACATTTTTTATGGCTTTTATTGATGGTTTTCTCCTAGATTTGATCGTTTTCTAGCTTTACCTAATGCTAATACTTCGGTAGCAAAGAAAACTTGGGTTTTAATGTGTGTTTCAGGTTCTGAATGTCAACAGAAGGTTTTAACTAGAGAAACACAATATTCTGGATAAAACAAGCAAGTCTCTCTTTGGAAGCACTCGAGGGAAGCATACAGAGGCTTTAACGAGCAACTATACGGCGGGAATATTTCTCCGGCCGAATAGTTCCGGCTGTATAGTTGCCGCTGCCTCTGTCTTGTCAAAAGGGACAACTTCTGTCAAGGGACCGAGAGCAAAAACACAACACAGCAGCCGCCATACCAAACAGAAGGGAGAAAGAGGAGATCCGAAGAAGAAGGGGGAGAGGTTGTTCATCTCGCTCCACGATGTTCGACCTCCTAGCCAATACACCCCATAGCTACTACTTGTACTAGAAAGAGAGAGAGGGATCTTCACCTTGCAAGACTGGGGTTTGAGATTGTTTCTTCCCATCTTGCATTGTGTTGGATATTTTTCGATTATTATTGTGGATGTTCACGGTAATATAAAGACGAATTCTCTTTATTTAATTATATCGATGATCCATTCTTCTCTCATGTGTGAGTAAGTCCCTTAGGCGTGGGATATGTAGGGGATTGGTGAGATGTGATGTGCCTTCATATATTTTCCATTAGTTTGTGATTGATTCTAATTACTATATTATGTGTGCTTGACTATATGTCGGATGCCTAATGCTTGTTGTCCAATTTAGGGCCCAGACAACATGATGATTTGTTCTACATAGATAAGATCTTGTTCGCTAGCAGACCGGCGACCCCCAGGTAACACGGGGATATCAATGGAAAACTAGTAGAATCGAGGATAACGAGAAACCACTGTGCTTATTGCATTAGTCCGATCCAAGGAGCTTAATCGCTAAGCGACCTGAAGGGTCTTAATCGTCTAGTGTCTGACCATGGTTTTGGTAAAAGGCTAGTAGGATTATTGAAGTTGGGATGAAATCTACCAAGAGGAGTTCCGGATAATTATGGGTTGCTCTCCTATACATATATTTATAAGATTATAATTGTTACATTTATAATTCATCCACCAAGCATAGTCACCATCACGATGAACTGAATCTCCCCGAGCCTTCTTTTGCCATTTGCAGAAAACAACAAACAACTAAGTCATTCTTTACTTTTATGCTTTATATTTCTGAAGTTTACATTTTACTTCTATTTAAATACTTCTCATTTAATCAAAACCCCATTCTTATTTCAACACTTGCAGTCAATTCACTCGAAGACCCGTGACAACTTCGGGTGTGACAGAGACTTCACCCATAAACACTTACCTTTGGGATCCCTGTGGGATCGATATCTATACTTCGAAACTAGCTATAAACGATCTATGCACTTGCAAACTGATTATTGGCTCAACACGCCGAGCTCGTTGGGGAACTCCAAGAGGAAGGTATGATGAGCACAACAGCAAGTTTTCCCTCAGTTATGAAACCAAGGTTATCGAACCAGTAGGAGCAAGGAAACACCTCCAAGGTGTTGTTTCCAACTTGGAATCCTGCACAACATAACCACATAAATTTGCACCCAACTTACAGTGAGGTTATCAATCTCACCAGTTTTGCAGAAAACAAAGGATTAAACATATTGTGTGGAAGATAGTAATTTCTTGCATAAAGTAAACAGTAATCAGTAAATAGTAGATTGCAGATTGATGGTAAAAGAATGGACTGGGGTCCATAGTTCACTAGAGGTGATTCTCCTTAAGATAGTTGACATGTTGGGTGAACAAATTACAGCGGGGCAATTGACAGACACTAAGAAAGCATACATACATATACTAATCATCTTGACTCTTATGAGATTTGATTGTGCATTACAACATTATACATAGAACGTAATCCAACTGCATCTATGACTAATAATCCACCTTCAGGTTATCATCCGAACCCCCTCTAGTATTAAGTTGCAAGCAACAGATAATTGCATTAAGCAAAGTGTGTAAAGTAAACAATACGATTGTTCTATGAACAAAGGATTGCTGTTTTCTCCCTAGTAGCAACAACACATCTAGTACCTTAGAGATTTCCGTCACTTCCCCAGATTCCTAGAGGCATGAACCCACTATCGAGCATATATACTCCCTCTTGGAGTTGCTAGCATCTACTCAGCCAAGATATCTACTAACAACGGAAAGCATGCAAGATCACAAATAACATAGACATGATAGAATCAATAATCAATCTGAAATAGCATCTCAATATCCATCAGATCCCCGCAAACACAACATGTAAGATTACAAATAGATGATCTTGATCATGAACGGAGCTCACAAGATCTAAACATGGTAGCACAAAGGAGAAGAACCAACCATCTAGCTACTACATGGACCCGTAGTCCAGGGATGAACTACTCACGCATCACACTGGACGCAGTCATGGTGATGAAGAAGACCTCCAGGATGATCTCTCCCCTCGAGCAGGCTGCCGGGAAGAGCTTCAGATCCCTCCCAATCTAGGGATGGAGATGGCAGCGGCTACAGACTCTTTCGTGTAATTTTGATCGGGTACTTAGGGTTTTCGTCCTGGAGGCAATATATAGGCGAAGGGGAAATGTCGGTGGAGTACCAGGGGGCCCACACCCCCTGGTGGCGTGGCTAGGGCTAGCCGTGCCACCACCAGGTGTGGCTGCCCTGGTTCCCCTCTTCGTCTCCCTTCCGGAGTCCGTATTCCTTCTGGTGAAATATTGACTTGGGCTTTTGTCCGGTCCAATTCCGAGAATATTTCCTTACTAGCTTTTTTGAAACCAAAAATAGCAGAAAATAGGCAACTGACACTGTGGCATCTTGTTAATAGGTTAGTTTAAGAAAATGTGTAAAAATACTCCAAAGTGTGGAGAAAACATAAGAAAGTAGATATAAAACAAGCATGGAACATCAAAAATTATAGATACGTTTCCAACGTAGCAACATCCCCAAGCTTAACTCCTTCTCGTCCTCGAGTAGGTAAGTGATAAAAAAGAATAATTTTTGAGGTGACATGCACCATCATAATCTTGATCAAAGTATTTGTAAAACATTGATAGCTGGGATCATAGTACTTTAACATAGCATGAAATATATAGTTCTAACGATAAGACATAGCAACTATGTTATAACATGAAAAGGTACAAACAAAAGATTCATGAATAACAATGCTTTGAAAGACGTTTGTTTGTTTCACATATAGAAAACATAATGAGAATGGTATTCAGCTTGTCCCTCATAGTGTAGCAAAACATAAATGCATAGGACACCTTCAAAGTTCATAAGAGTGACTAGATACAAGTAGTTTAAGAACAAGCAATATCAAAGTTATCAATCAATCAATAAGTCTTGGGACAATGCACATTAAACTAAGAATGTCCACTATGCTCTCTCAATAGGTGCATAAAGATAGAAGATGGAGACTCAATATAAAAAGTAAAAGAAAGTCCCTTCATAGAAGGAAGCAGTTATTCAAGTCTCATAAAGAGATTCCAAAAATTATGGTACTTATTAGCTTTCAGCTCTCATTGCCCCTATCATAAGCATCTTTAGGTGGTTAAGGTTAAAGTGAACAAATATGAGGATATGCTTGACAAGTTATAAGCTGAAAATCTCATGCCCCTTACTTACGAGTACCGTTCCTCATGCTACACAAGTTTAGTCACAAGTAAGTTCTTGTCATTGTAAGTACATGTGTACCATAGAGAAGCGCCAACGGGGTACCCCTTGCCCGATGATACGGAAGAATCCCCATATCAAAATGACAAGGCAAGCAGACAATGAGCATATCAGCATCCTTTTATTTCCTATTTGCATAAGCCTCCTTTTTTATTTTTTCTTCTTTTTTCTTCTTTTTTTCTCTCCTTTTTTCTTTCCTATTTGCATAGGATTTTTTATAGAGGATGCTTCATAGATTTCTCACTATGGTTATGCTGCAGGTTTCCACCATGATTAGGCATGGATTAGACCAGCCTCCCAGGCGCTTCTCTAACACATATACGAACTCCATGAGCCTTACAAGCTCCCCTTTCATTTCACACTACCGGGATCCATAAGCAAAAGAACATGATATCAAATAAATAAAGTGCAATGTTGAAAGCGTTCCCCATGATAGCATGGTTCTGCTAATTCACAACTTACAAAAGGCAAGCATATACGCAACATAGATGGGCACAATGGTTCAAGTTTATTAAGTGCAAGAAAATAAAAGTGTGTCATCAAGTTCATGAGAGCTTTAATCACTAATTTTCACATAACAAGTTTAATTGGGAAGGTAGATAAAAACATGAATATACTTGGAATAGATAATGCTAATAGGTAGGTATGGTGGACTCTTTGGAATAACTTGGTTTTATTTGGAGTTCGATGCATGAGTGGAACTCATACTTTGTATGGAGGCTAGCAAAAGACTGGGAGCGACCAACTAAGAGAGCAATAATGGCCATAATCATGCAAAGCGACAAAACATCATTAATTAAAGCATAAAGTGATTACATGTCGAAAACTAAATGATCATAGAGGCTATGATGACTTGGTATAGTCTTAACATGGTGTGATCATGCGCCAAGTCAACCCAAATAAAGCATTAAAGGAGAATACCACAATATTATGCTTTTATATGCTAAAACAACGTATGATTCTTTCAAGGCAGATTAAGCAATCTAAATTGTTTATAACATGTCATGCTAAAACAATAATCACCAAGCATAAAGCCAAAACAATATCAAGCATGACATGATAAAGCCTAAGTCACAGTCAAAAACAAGCTCATTTTATACCACTTAAGCATGAACTTTCCTACTCTTTTCCAATCCAAATCAACTTATTTGAAAACTAATGTATGAATGCGGGGGTCCAACCAACTTTATTTAAGCAAACTAAGCAAACAAAAACTAAAAACAAAAACAAAGACGCTCCAAGAACAACACAATTGTGCATGATACAATAAAAATAAAGTGTTTGAAGAAACCTGGAACTTTTATTGATGAAGAAGGGGATGCCTTGGGCATCCCCAAGATTTGATGCTTGTACTTCTTGAATATTTCTTGGGGTGACACGGGTGGCATCCCCAAGCTTGAGCTTTTGTCCATACTTCATATTATCACATTACTCTTCACACTTAAAATTTCCTTCATACAAAACTTCACACAATCTTCATTAGCAACATTAGTGTACTCAAGATAATAAGTCTTTTGGTTCAGTTCCAATACAAGTAAAACTTCCATTAAAACAAAAGCTACTGTATCACTTCCTTTAAAAATTTCAAATGATCAAAGAGAACTCAAAGAGAAAGAGATTAAGAGGCAAATGCAAATAATGGCAGAAATCTGTCAAAAGAGACCAGCAGGTAAAAACCAATTTTTTCTAAGAGCTTATGTTGCTCAAATCGAAAAGTGTTGAACTAACGAAAGTTGGATAACAACCTGGGGCAGAAGCACAAAAATTAACGCCTCAAAAGGATGTACAGAGATTTTACACGAATTTTTACGGTGAAGCACAGAAATCTGTTTCGGGACAGCAACTTTCCCAATCATTACTTCTCTCTCATTAGAGGTTACTCTTGGCACAAAAAGCAAATAAAAAGGATAAGGAGCGATTATTACTGAAGTAATAACTTCCAAGACTCATCTAAAACATTTGGGTTATCACCCAATAAGTACTTTTCTTTAACGCCTTTAAGTTAGGCATAAGAGGCAAGAAAAAGAATCAAGTGTTCTCAAATGAAGAATCATTAAGAGCAAATTTTGTTTTCATAGGAGAGGCAAAAGAAATCTTATCTCTCTTCTTAGGGAAGTGTTCTATACCTTTCTTGAGTGGGAGTTGATATTCAATGGTGCCTTCTTTCATACCAATAATGGCACCAACAGTTCTAAGAAAAGGTCTTCCCAAAGTAATAGGACAAGAAGCATTGCATTCAACATCCAAAACATAGAAATCAACGGGGACATATGCATTGTTAACCATAATTAGAAAACCATTAATACTCCCGATGAGTTTCTTTTTAGCATTATCATCAAGTTGGACATTTAAATAACAATCTTCCAATGGTGGCAAATAAAGCATTTCATAAATCTTTCTAGGCATAATAGAAACACTAATATCAAGATCACATAAATCTTTGAGATCAAAATCATTCACTTTCATATTAATGATGGGTTCCCAACCATCTTCTAATTTCATAGGAATAGAATCTTTATGTTTCGTCTTTCTTCTTTAATTTTTATGAGAGCATCAGTAATGTGTTTTGTAAAGGCCATATTCATAGCACTAGCATTAGGACTTTTAGCAAGCTTTTGTAGGAACATAATTACTTCAGAGATATTGCAACCATCAAGATCAAAATCATAATTATCATCTAAAGTAGTAGAGCTATTGTTTCCCATATTTCGAAGAATTTCATCATTTTTATTAGAAAAGGTTCCATTGGGTTTACTAGCTTCAACATTAGTGGTGGTGATAGTAGAAATACTAATATTTCTAGCAATTTATCTTCTCTTTCCCACTTAGCATGCAATTCAGCTAACTGTCTAACATTTTCATCAATTCTAACATGTATGGCATTAGTAGCAACAAAGGGATTTTCAATAGTTTCCGGTTTAGCAGCCATTTTATTCAAAGAAGATTGTGCTTCAGACAATGATGCTATATTTCTTTCAGCATTAGAGAGTTTTCCTCAACAGTTTTATTGAAAGCAGTTTGTTTACTAATAAAATCTTTAAGCATGACTACAAGTTTAGAGGGTGCACTTCTATTATTGTTGTAGGAATTTCCATAAGCATTACCATTATTGGGAGGATATAGCCTATAATTATTATTACCAAAATTATTCCTGTAGGCATTGTTGCTAAAATTATTATTTCTAATAAAGTTCACATCAACTTGCTCTTCTTGAGCAACCAAAGAAGCTAAGGGGACATGATTTGGATCAACATGAGAATTCCCATTAACAAGCATAGACATAATAACATCAATTTTATCACTCAAGGAGAGGGTTTCTTCAATAGAATTTACCTTCTTACCTTGTGGAGCTCTCTCAGTATGCCATTCAGAATAGTTAACCATCGTATTATCCAGAAGCTTTGTTGCAGCACCCAAAGTAATGGTCATAAAGGTACCTCCAGCAGGAGAATCCAACATATTTCTTGAAGAATAATTCAGTCTTGCATAAAAGGTTTGGATAATCATCCAAGCAGTCAGTCCATGAGTGGGACAATTCTTTACCAAAGATTTCATTCTTTCCCAAGCTTGAGCAACATGTTCATTATCAGATTTTTTAAATTTCATTATTTCACTTCTCATAGATATAATCCTAGCAGGAGGATAGTATTTTCCAATGAAAGCATCTTTGAATTTAGTCCAAGAATCAATACTATTTCTAGTTTGGGATAGCAACCATTCTTTAGCTTTTCCTCTCAAAGAGAAAGGAAACAATTTAAGCTTAATAATATCTCCATCTATATCCCTATGTTTTTACATCTCACAAAGTTCAACAAAGTTATTAAGGTGAGCAGCAACTTCTTCAGTACCAATACCAGAAAATTGTTATTTCATAACAAGATTGAGCAAAGCAAGTTTAATTTCAAAGAAAGTAGCTTTAGGAACAGGTGGATCAATAGGTGTGCACATGAAATCATTGTTGTTGGTGCTAGTGAAGTCACACAACTTAGTGTTTTCAAGAGTAGTCATTTTTTGTGTTTTTAATATAAAGAGCAAACTAGTACAACTAATTTTTTGTGTGCTTTTGATAAAGAAACAAGCAAACAAAGAAGAAATAAACTAAGCAAAAAAACAAAACAAAGTAAAGAGATTGGTTATGAGGGACTCCCCTTGTGAAGATGTCCTTGACTCCCCAGCAACGGTGCCAGAAAAATATTGATTATTAGCTCAGCACGTCGAGCTCATTGGGGAACCCCAAGAGGAAGGTATGATGAGCACAGCAACAAGTTTTCCCTCAGTTATGAAACCAAGGTTATCGAACCAGTAGGAGCAAGGAAACACGTCCAAGGTGTTGTTTCCAACTTGGAATCCTGCACAACACAACCACAAAACTTTGCCCCAAACTTACAGTGAGGTTGTCAATCTCACCGGTTTTGCTGAAAACAAAGGATTAAATGTATTGTGTGGAAGATAGTAATTGCTTACAGAAAGTAAACAGTAAACAGTAAATAGTAGATTGTAGATTGATGGTAAAAGAATGGACTGGGGTCCATAGTTCACTAGAGGTGATTCTCCTTAAGATAGTTGACATGTTGGGTGAACAAATTACAACAGGGCAATTGACAGACACCGAGAAAGCATACATGCATATACTAATCATCTTGACTCCTATGAGATTTGATTGGGCATTACAACATTATACATGGACCGTAATCCAACTGCATCTATGACTAATAATCCACATTCAGGTTATCATCCGAACCCCCTCCAGTATTAAGTTGAAAGCAATAGATAATTACATTAAGCAAAGTGTGTAAACTAAACAATATGATTGTTCTATGAACAAAGGATTACTGTTTTCTCCCTAGTAGCAACAGCACATCTAGTACCTTAGAGATTTCTGTCACTTCCCCAGATTCCTAGAGGCATGAACCCACTATCGAGCATAAATACTCCCTCTTGGAGTTGCTAGCATCTACTCGGCCAAGATAGCTACTAACAACGGAAAGCATGCAAGATCACAAATAACATAGACATGATAGAATCAATAATCAATCTGAAATAGCATCTCAATGTCCATCGGATCCCCGCAAACACAGCATGTAAGATTACAAATAGATGATCTTGATCATGAATGGAGCTCACAAGATCTAAACATGGTAGCACAAAGGAGAAGAACCAACCATCTAGCTACTACATGGACCCGTAGTCCAGGGATGAACTACTCACGCATCACACTGGAGGCAGTCATGGTGATGAAGAAGGCCTCCAAGGTGATATCTCCCCTCCGGCAGGGTGCCGGGAAGAGCTTCAGATCCCTCCCGATCTAGGGATGGAGATGGCGGCGGATAGATACTCTTTCGTGCAATTTTGTTCAGGTACTTAGGGTTTTCATCCCGGGGGCAATATATAGGCGAAGGTGCAAGGTCCATGGTGTACCAGGGGCCCACACCCCCTGGTGGCGCGGCTAGGGTTGGCCGCGCCACCACCAGGTGTGGCCACCCTGGTTCCCCTCTTCGTCTCCCCTCCGGACTCCGTATTCCTTCTGGTGAAATATTGACTTGGGCTTTTGTCCGGTCCAATTTCGAGAATATTTCCTTACTAGCTTTTCTAAAACCAAAAACAGCAGAAAATAGGCAATTGGCACTATGGCATCTTGTTAATAGGTTAGTTCCAGAAAATGTGTAAAAATACTCCAAAGTGTGGACAAAACATAAGAAAGTAGATATAAAACAAGCATGGAACATCAAAAATTATAGATACGTTTCCAACGTATCATAGACATCAAACTATTTTCTGCACTGTTGCCGGGGAGCTAAGGGCTAAGTGTTTGTCTTTTGACATTTTAGTTGTTGCTACTATAGAATGTTCTCCTTAGGAGACAAAGGGTCTACATGCTCTGGTAGGACCTATCTACCGGATTATATTGAGCGCGTGTCTGCTCAAAGGCACGAAGAAATTATTGAAAAACTTTTAAGATCGAATAAATTTGAAGTTGAAAACCTGAGTGATATTATGGAAATCATGTCTATTTACAGGACAACTCCCATGAAACCTAGGAAAACCCTCAGAGAATACAGTGCTCCAAGTTCCGAGTTTCTTAAACAACCAATAGAATTCCGTAATCCTAGAGTTAGAGAATATCAATTTGATGGTGGAATTATTAAAATTTTGTAGGAAAAAGCTTTCAATGGAAGAGAAGATGAAGACCCAGGAAGACATATTAGAGAGTTCAACGATGTGATAACATTGCTTGGACAAAAAGGTTTGCCAAGAGATTTCTCTCGCCTAAAATTATTTCGATGGTCTCTTAAAGGTAGAGCTCTAGACTGGTTATATTCTCTCCCTCGCCATTACATTAAATGTTGGGAAAACTGCATTGTTAAATTCATAAGCAGGTTTAATCCTTTTAAAAAGGTAACTGAACTAAGAAAGAATATAGGCAGCTTTAGTCAGAACATGGGAGAAAACTACCCACAAGCCTAGGAAAGATTCTTTGGATTGATCAATAGTATTCCTAATCATGGCTATTCTGAATCAACTATTTGCCATTTATTTTACCACGGTCTTAATACTCAATATAGAGAATTGCTTGACTTCTCAGCAGGAGGATCTATAAATTCTTTAACTATTAAAGAATGTTTGGAATTGATGTCTACTAGGGCTAAGAATGATTCTTTATATAATCCTGATTTTGGCACTAAGCTAGAAAAAGGATACTTTGGATAACTCCTGATCTTATGCCTGAAGTACGCAAAATAATGAAAGAAAAAGTTATACCTTCTAAACTTGTTATGGAAAACAAAGTAAATTTTTTACAAGTTTTAACTAAAGAAGATGAGTGTCGAGGGGTAACCTGGGCAATGCCCATGGTGATGGACTTGGGGTTTCACGGAAAAGAGAACGCTAGGGATTTCGTCGGATGTCAGGAAAACAATGAAGTCAAAGTCGCCTGAATATTGAGTAAACACGCTATTACAAGTTGTCCTCTAGATTTCTGTGTACCCTCGCTTGGGCTTCTCCCGTCCTATATATAATAGGCCGGGTCTCAAAGTTGTATGCGGATAGGTTTCATACACGCGTGATTACAATACTAACACAGTGTCGGTTTATAGTCTCTTTCCTAATACAATTAGAGCCTTTGTCGGTTGCTTCCTTGGGCCGCCATCTAGAATATTCATGGGCTGTAAGCCTTTTACCTAATGTATGGTATCCAATTATAAGCATCCGAGTAATCATACCTATGTCAGTAGCCCCTGAGACTCAACCTGAACCGTAGTTTCAGGTCGAGTCTCAAAGTTTCTTTTTTCCTTTATTTTTATTATTATTTTTGTTTTGTAGGGATTTGGTACAACGAGTCTGATGCTTCCGACGGATCAGGAATCAGTTAATTGCTCCTGGGCAAAAACAAGGTTGTCCTACATCAAACTCAAGTCCCCAGGCTCGAATTCGGAATTTGTAACTGGTGCAATTAAGTTTGGGCCGTTGAGGTCTTACCGAATACTGAATTCCAGTTTCTATTTTATCGGGTACCCAACGCGTCCGTCGGGATTTTTCATCGTATCGTTGATACAGATATTTTACTGGCAGAGCGCATACTTGTGCGATTACCATGCCACACAAGACGAATCCTGGGGTCTTGCCTTCATATTTCTGAACACGGCATTCGGATTTTTGTCGCGTCTGAGCGTGATCTGAGGTTTTTGGCTTTTTTGGCGGTTGGCTTGCTGGTCAAGGTTTCTGATTTTATCAGATAGTTTTAATGCTTTATACTATCTCCCGATGGGAGTAATACCTTTTTGAGGATACACTAGTGTAAAACTCAAAAGGTGTTTGCAATTATCAATATACTTCATACACAAATGAATTTCTATCGGGTGCGCGCTAGTGCTCCTGATGGGAGTTGCCCCCGAGGCTATGTTCGGATGCCTGTATCTGGACATAGGCTCATAGTTTCTATTAGCTTGATGAAAAGCATTGATCTTTAGAATAAAAAGATTAAGGTACAAATAACTTATCTCTTTATATATATGGCGAAAATTGATGATACATTATTGTTTTGAGCGGATGGCCTTTAGCCGTTATCGTAAATATCTTGGCTTAATAAGCCGAACTGTAACCCTTATCATATTGCAAATGATCTTATGCGTAAAAGCATCGTAGTTGTGCTACATTCCATGGATTTGAGTAATTTACTTATGTCTTCTTGTATTGTAGTCCATATGCTCCTCCAGGAATTACTTCTGTGACGATGTATGGTCCTTCCCATGGCGATTCTAGCTTCTTGTGACCATCTTTCTTGAGGCGAAGAACTAGGTCCCCTACTGCAAAGGACCTAGGCCGCAATCTTCTGCTATGGTAATTGCACATGTTTTGCTGGTACATAGTTGCTCTTTGGAGGGCTTCGTGTCGAGCTTCATCAAGTGCATCCACATCATCTTCAAGTGCTTCTCTAAATTCCTCTTCATTATATGCAGCTACTCTTGGCGATTCGTGTGATACCTCAACAGGAAGCACTACTTTCGCACCGTGGACCAAAAAGAAAGGCATCTCTTGTGTTGAATTATTTGGAGTTGTACGTAAACTCCATAATACAGATGGCAATTCATCCACCCATGCTCCTTTTGCTCTCTCAAGTGGTGCTAGTATTCTTTTCTTGAGTCCAGCGGTAACTAGTCCATTGGCTTTTTTGACCTATCCATTTGTTTGCGAGTGAGCTACCAAAGCATAGTTTATTTTGATGCCCATCTCCTGGCAGTACTCCTTGAACTCATTGGAAGTGAAGTTGGTCCCATTGTTTGTGATGATGATGTTCGGTACGCCAAACTGAAATACTATGGATTTGATAAAATTCATAGCCGAAGTTCCGTCTTGGGTGGTGACAGGCATTGCTTCAATCCATTTAGTAAATTTTTCGACTGCTACTAGCACAAAGACATGTCCTCCTAGCGATGATTTGTGAAGTTTTCCCACCATATCGAGTCCCCACTGAGCGAAAGGCTAGGCCAAGGGTAAGGGATTCAACTCAGTGGCGGGTGCTCCAGGCTTTGTTGCGAATCATTGACATGCCGCACATGTTCTCACAATGTTTTTTGCATCTTGAACTGCAGTGAGCCAATAAAATCCTGTCCTGAATGCTTTTGCAGCAATTGCTCGGCTACTAGCATGGTGACCACAATCTCCTTCATGTATATCTTTGAGTATAAGTTTTCCTTCTTCGGGTGTTACGCAACGTTGTAACATGCCTGAAATACTTATTTTGTATAGTTCTCCTTTGATTATCCTAAAGGCCTTCGATCATCGGGTGATTTGCCAGGCTTCTATCACATCTTCTGGTAGCTCTCCTTTAGTCATATATGCTATATACGACTGCATCCAGGTGGGCTCAATTAGCATGACCTCTTCAATTTCTTGTTCTTCTCCTTTGATGGCTTCTTCTATGTTCTTGGCTTCTGAAGGAGCCCCCGATTCTTTTTGCGAATGTTTCTTTTTCCTTGTTTTTAGTGCTACAACCTCAGAGACTCTTTTCGCTTTGATTGGTCGCTCCACTATCTCCTCCCAAAAAACTCTGGGTGGTATTAGTAAGCACAATGATCTGATGTTATCTAGATTATCGGCTTCCTCATTACTTGCTCTTCCTATATGTGATACTTCACACCCATCAAATTGAGCCTCCATAATGCTATATAAGTCGCGATAAGCAATCATATTTTCGCTGACGGCATCACACTTGTTCATTGCCTGGTGTGCCACAAGATTGGAATATCCGAAGATTTTTAGGCGAGTTGCACCGCAAGCTTTGGCCATTCGCATGCCATGCAAGAGGGCCTCGTATTCTGCTTCGTTATTAGATGTGTTTGCAAAGCTCATCCGAAGTATATAGCGCATTTTGTCACCTTGAGGTTATATTAGTACGACTCCTGCTCCTGCTCCCTCTGTTCTTTTGTATCCATCAAAGTACATTGTCCAGGTACTAGAGAGGTCTGGTGGACCCGCACATTGCAATTCCGTCCACTCTCTGATAAAATTCGGCAGAACTTGTGACTTAATTGCTTTGCGCTTCTCATACGTGATACCCCGAGGGGATAATTCGATTCCCCATAGAGAGACACGTCCAGTTGCTTCTGGGTTATTGAGGATGCTCGACAAAGCCGCTTTGTTGACCACTATGATTGGATGCTCCAAAAAATAGTGACGTAGTTTTCGTGCTATCATAAATACCTCGTCTGCTAGTTTCTGGTAGTGTGGGTACCTTTGTTTGGATGGCGATAGAACCTCGCTCAGGAAGTAAACTGGCCTCGACACACCCTGGGTCTTCCCTTCTTCGGGTCGCTCTATGACCAGGACCGGGCTAACCACCTGATGTGTGGCAGCGATATAAAGGTGTAAAGGCTCTTTCTCTTTTGGCCACACGACGACAGGAGATGTCGAAAGTGTTATTTTAAGTACTTCAAAGGTGTGTTGAGCTTCTTCCGTCCACTCGAATTTTTTTGATTTCCTCATGAGGGTGTAGAATGGTAATGCCTTTTCTCCTAACCTTGCAATAAAACGACTGAGTGTCGCTACTCGCCCTGCCAGTTGTTGTACGCCACACAGATTTGTTGGCTTCTTCATTGTGAGGATTGCTTGTATTTTTTCAGGATTAGCCTCGATTCCCCTGGCTGATACCAAATATCCGAGGAGTTGCCCTGCCAGGACTTCAAAGGAACATTTCTTCGGGTTTAATTTGATGTTAAACTTATCGAGATTTTTGAATGTTTCTTCGAGGTCCTTGATTAGCGCAGATTCTTGACCTGTTGTGACTATGATGTCATCGATATACACTTGCACATTTGTGCCTATTTGGCTGCCCAGACATTTTTGCATCATCCGCTGATATGTTGCCCTGGCATTCTTAAGGCCAAAAGGCATTGTTGTGTAGCATAATACACCATACGGCGTAATAAACACTATTTTCTCCTGATCTTCTTCCTTCATCCTAATCTGGTGGTATCCTGAGTAAGCGTCCAAGAAATAAAGTCGTTAGCATCCCGCAGTTGCATCGATTATTTGGTCGATTCGCGGCAATGGGAAGTGATCTTTTGGGCAATGCTTGTTCAGTGTAGTAAATTCGATGCACATCCGAAGTTCTGTAGTGTTTTTCTTTGGAACACATACTGGGTTTGCGAGCCATTCTGATTTCGTTAGTTCTTTGATAAAATTGGCATCAGGTAAGTGATGGAGATCCTTTCCAATGGCCTTGCGCTTTGGCTCTACGAAGCATCTGTTTTACTGGCTTCGCACTTGGATCTAGATTTAACGCGTGCTCAGCGAGTTCCCTAGGAATTCCCGGCATGTCAGAAGGTAGCCATGCAAAAATCTCCCAGTGCTCACGGAGGAACTCGATGAGTGCGCTTTCTTATGCGAGATCAAGGTTAGAAGCCATGAATGTTGTTTTCGTCGGGTCAGCAGGGTGGATCTATACTTCTTTTGTATCTTTTGCCGTGTCAAAAGCCTGATCGGGATTGACACGTGTTACTTCCAGCGATTGTGCGTTTGCTAAAGTTCTTAGTTGTTCAAACTCCGTTGCCATCCCGAAGGATTCAGAAATTTTGTTGAATTCCTGATCACAGCTGTCGGCATGTGTGAAGCTTCCTTGTACCGTGATAATTCCCTTTGGTGCTGGCATTTTCATCACTAAGTATGCATAATATGAGCCGTAAACCGTGCGAGGGTTGGTCGTCCTAGGATTGCATGATATTGTGATGGCCAATCCATGACTTCGAATTCGAGTTTTTCTCGCCTGAAATTTATCTTGGAACCAAAAACAACGTCAAGAAATACTTTGCCTAAAGGAATTTCAACTTTACCTGGTACTATTCCATGGAAATATGTTTCTATTGGCGCGAGATTGTCCAGGGGGTAGCCTGTGTTCTCAGTGTTTTTGTGTAGATCAGATTTATGCTACTTCCTGCATCCATGAAAACCTTGCTCATATCGAACCCACCGATTTGTGCTTCGACTACCAAAGCTGAGTGACCCGGTCGTGGGACCCGAAGTGGGTGATCGGCTCTGCTGAATGTGATTTCTTGCTCTAACCAATGGAGATATTTGGGTGTGGTTGATGTTGCTGTCTCTTCCATATTGATTTGCCTTGTGATGAGCTTCTAAATTCTGTTGGATGGGCGTCCTTTCTGAATCATGGACATTGCCCCTTTTGACCTAGGGTACTCGTTGCTTTGATCGTTGTTGTTTTGTGGTGGTGTCGTTGGTGGTGCACCGATGGCTAGTGTACCAGACGTGGATGCGTATCCTCGATTTGCCGCTTCGGTTGCCTTTGCATTACATAGCTCCTTCATCTTCAGGAACGTTCGATAGTCTTTCATAAGATGGTTGGATTGTCGTCTGCCTGCTGAGTCAACGTAAAAATGCATATTACAGGGTCCTTCCCACATTTGCATCATGGACATAGGTAGGTCTCGTGCTCTTGGCTGGTACCGCTGCACAGACAGGCTGCCTCCGACGTCATCTCTATTCTGGCGGTATCCACTATTGTGGTCGTTGCTTCTGTTGTTACCTTCTCCCGAAAAACCTGCCGTGACATAAATTGGTCCCATGTTTCCATCGTTATTCCTTTTCTTCTATCATTGCCATGCTTATCCCTATCTTCTGCGGGTGATCGCGCGCATTTATTATGCAGCGCGTCCTCCCCATCAGCCCAACAATTTGCTATTTCCATTAGCTGGGAAATTGTTTTGGGTTTAACCCGTCCCAGTTCTTCTATGAATTCTTGGTGACGGAGGCCGTCGTTGAAGGCGTCGATGGCCCTTTCGTCGGATATGGACTCAGCTGAGTTTTTAATGATATTCCATCATTGGATGAATGCTCTTATGGACTCCCGAGATTTTTGTTTGCACGCTCGTAGCTGCTCCAATGATGCTGGTCGCTTAAACGTGGTCGATCCAGCTACTGATGGAACCTTCGGGTAACTGCTTGAGCCACGATCTTGCAGCGCCGGTGAGATGTAGTTGTAGGCTTTGCATTGCGGTAGTTGTGGAGGCACCCTGTAATTTGACAGTGGCCAAATAGTTTGCTAACCAAGCCTCGGGTTCTTGGATTCCATCGTACTTGTGGTGGTCATGTGGAAGTTTGAAGTCCTTCGGTATTGAGGTCTTGCGAATCCTCTGCGTGAAACATCTGGCCCTGCATAGCTCGTTATCGTCTTTGTCGTATCCATCCTGATATCGTCGGCTGCGGATTTCATCTCTGGATCCGCAACCCCTCTGTTGGGTGTTGTCGTATCTTGTATTGCTTCGTGGCTCGGATCCTACGAGATGCGCCTGGTGTGGTGATCGAGATCGTCAGGTGTGTCCTACTTGCCGAGGGTTGTTGCGACAGTGTGGGGATCTTTCGGGTTGGCGTGTGATTCATCGTTCTGCTTCCGTGAGAGAGGATCCTATCATGCCAAGGTTCATCAGGGCGGAGCGGTGAAGGGCCGTACGCGGATCATCGGGTGCGGGTTGGGTGGTGATCAGATATGTTTGCGCGGCCATAATGGCTGCCTGAGTTGTTTTTGCCTTGATGTTTCCTGCTTGATCAGTTGACATGAATGATAAGTCGAGATCTCGGATGATTCCACTTCTTTCTGCTTCAGGGATGTTCTGTAGTCGAGATGTTGCCCTTCTTGGTGTTGTTGCTCCTGTTATACTCCTTGATCCTCGAGTAGAGCTTAATTGCGCCCGTCGTAAGCTAGATTCATCGGCTAACCTCTTTCTTTCATCAAGCTTGCCTTTGCATCCGAAGTAGGTCTCTCTTCTTTTGGCGGAGAAAATATTGGTATGCTAGTAGATCCTCATGTGAGGCATCCGCTGTCATCGAGACCGCTCCCGAACTTGCCTCCCTTGCTTTTTGCCATGCCGATGCTGGTAGCCAAAGTCCTTGTCTCTCTCCTGTGTGAGGTTCTCCGCCTCCTCCTTGGAATATGCAATTATCTGCTGTTCCTCCTCTGTTGTCGTGTTCTCCTTCATTGTCGTGGTTTCCTGCATGGTCATTTGATAAAATATCATCGGGGTTGAGGATAGGATTACCGTTTTCATCGCGTGGTGTTGAGCTATCTCCGTTGATCATGTACACTTGGTGGCGTGTTATGCGTGGCATAATGGCGTCGCCTTTTGCTTCTTCAGATGTGTTGGTAGTACTCTGAGATCGTAGTTTTAGATAGATCTTCGCCATCCTTTCTTCGAAGTTAACATTTTCACTGCTTTCTTCGGGTTTTGAGTTTGTCGGGTTTGCTTCGTGTGGTGGGATTAGCTGGTGACCTTCTTCGCCTGCTTCAATCTATGTTGTGATGTCCGTGGAAGATCCGACAGAAGATGCTGGTACCTCTGTGGGCGTAGCTTTTCCCACCGACGGTTCTGATGCAATCAGGGCCAAAGGGTGTGATTTTTGCAGGTTATCTACTTGGAAGTGGAGGCTTCCGATGATTAGATCGGATCCGCCATTAAAATCGGTGGGTACCAATACAGGGGTGTGTGGGTGTGGATCTGCTTTTGTCGAGTTGATGCTTGGTGGAGAGCGTTCCGCCGAATCCGTGGTTCCAGTGTTCAGGTTTCCCACAGGCAGCGCCAATTGTCGAGGGGTAACCTCGGCAATGCCCATGGTGATGGACTTGGGATTTCGCGGAAAAGAGAACGCTGGGGATTTCATCGGATGTCAGGAAAACAATGAAGACAAAGTCGCCTGAATATTGAGTAAACACGCTATTACAAGTTGTCCTCTAGATTTTTGTGTACCTTTGCTTGGGCTTCTCCCGTCCTATATATAATAGGTCGGGTCTCAAAGCTGTATGCAGATAGGTTTCATACACGCGTGATTACAATACTAACAGAATGTCGATTTATACTCTCTTTCCTAATACAATCAGAGCCTTTGTCGGTTGCTTCCTTGGGCCACCGTCTGGAATCTTCATGGGCTTTAAGCCTTTTACCCAATGTAGGGTAGCCAATCATAAGCATCCAAGTAATCATACCTATGTCAATGATACTAGAAAAGTTTTTCAAGAATTAAAACATCGACGAGTAAAATCTCATAATAACTTGCATAAGAACTTTCAAAAACACAAAAAGATTTTGGCGGAACTCATAGAAAATTATGATGAGATTGGCCAAGAAATAAAATTATTTCACAAGTATCTTAGTATGATAGAAACCCAGTATGGACAAATTGCATCTGGTTATCAAAATTTTCTTCAAGATATTAAAGATATTCCTGTTTCTACTAATGTTGTCACAAGAAGAGGTGCAGTTGTTACAGGACCATTAGGACCACCAGAATATGAAGCTGAAAAGAGCGAAAGGAAAACGCCTTGCTCGAAGCAAGCCAAGAAGATGATACATTGGTGGATTCTCAAGATGAAACTAAAACACAAGATCAAACCAAGGAGGACCAAAATGATGCACAAGATGACCACTATTACTCTGATGCAGAGACGGTTGATCCAAGAGAAGAGAAAGAGATAAGCAAGGAAGACGAAGTTGTTGTCGTAGAAAATAAGAAAAGCAATAAGTAACAACATAAGAAAGCAACAAAAGAGCCTGCCCCCCCCCACAAAAGGTAAAATACAAGAATAAGTTAGGTGAGAAAAAGCTTCCTTACCCAGATCGAAAAAATAAAGCACCGGATCAGGTAATTTATAATTCTTTTACAAAGGCACTTAGTGACCTTCATCTGGAAATTCCGTTTGCGGATGCAATAAAAGTTCCTACCAATTCTAAGTTCCTCCATGATATTCTTAGTAGAAATAAATAAATAAATGAAACCGTTGCCATGGTAACTAGTTATCCTGCTAATGGCAAGCTGTTGTCTAAGTCTGGAGATCCCGGAATACCAACTATTTCATGCTCAATAGGTAAAACTGATATTCACAATGCCTTGTGTCATCTAGGAGCAGGAGTTAGTGTAATGCCATACTCCCTCTATAACAGGTTAGGATTAGGGCAGTATTGTCCTACTACTATCACTCTACAGATGGCTGACAAGTCCACTAAACAACCCGTTGGTATGATTGAGGATGTTCTACTTAGAATAGATGAGCATGTTATTCCCACTGATTTTATTATTCTTGAGATGCCTGAAGATGAGAAATTATCCATAATACTTGGAAGACCTTTCCTTAGTACTACAGGGGCATCAGTTGATTATGCTGAGGGAAAGATAATCTTCAATGTTTATGATGCTGAAATCATCTAGTATTTTCCAAAGAAGCTAGAAGTAGGAGAAAGATATATTCCACCAGCAAAAAGAGTTCATGTGGTAAGTGCCTTTGATAAGGGGCAACCCAAGGTAAGAATTCGAGAACAGAGAAGAGGTTGATTTACTCAACCATTCCTAATAAAATGCTTAATGGGGTTCAATCCATCTCTTCAATAAAATAAACTAGAGAATAAAAAGTTCATCCCATTTCTACCACTTTTTCACATA
Source organism: Avena sativa (assembly GCA_916181665.1). Classification (NCBI taxonomy): domain Eukaryota; kingdom Viridiplantae; phylum Streptophyta; class Magnoliopsida; order Poales; family Poaceae; genus Avena; species Avena sativa. The sequence continues at coordinate 530,114,664 of OV702292.1, read as the reverse complement.
CATTCTTGCGGAAGCGCGCCCGTGAAGATGCAGCTATCAAAAAGTAGTAGAAACATCGATTGAATGAGTATAGAATAAGAATAAAAATAAAACTTTGAGTTTTTCATCCACAGAAGCTAAAATTTTGCTCTTAACATGCTAATGTTGGTTGATAGTTTCCACTATCAATTTTCTATCAAAATTAAGGTATTTCACTAAGTTTTGGGATAAGAAGGTATTCTCGAAGAAATAGAAATTTTTGGATGACTACTGATGGTTTAACGACCAACTATACGGCGGGAATAAAAATTCCGGCCATATAGTTCCGGTCGTAAAGATATCTTTGCCATCAACAAATTTTATTCGAAGTAACAGAGAATTTAATGACCAACTATACAGCCGGAATAAAAATTCCGGCCGTATAGCTCCGGTCGTATAGATATCGATGCCTTCGTACAAAAATTTCTGAAAAGTACTGGGAGTTTAACGACCAACTATACGGCGGGAATAAAAAATCCAGCCGTATAGCTCCGGTCATACAGATATCGCTGAATCTCTTAGGAATTTATCCCAAAGGTACTAAGAGTTTAACGACCAACTATACGACGGGACTAAAAATTCCGGCCGTATAGTTCCGGTAGTATAGATATCGATGCTAGTTTTAGAAATTTATCTCGAGGGACAAACGGTTTAACGACCAACTATACGATAGGATCATTGCGATCCGGTCGTATAGTTGCATCCGTATAGCTATTTTCCGCGTAAAGAAACCCTAGTTGGCGTCGCCGCCGCAACTATACGAGCGGAACAACATCATCCACCTGTATAGTTCTGGCTGTATAGTTTGGTGCGACCACAAAATTGCACCAGGGTGGCTAGGTCTTTCACCCCTCCTCATTATTTCTCTCATATTCTCTCTCCAAACCTCTCAAAATCCACCTAGAACTCTTGATTCTTTGTGGATTTCGTTCGTTTGAGTGGGGGAATCAACAGATCGGTATGTTTCTCTCCCTATACATGCTTTATTTTCAGATTTCCATGGTTGAAACTCTCACATTGATCTAGTGGATGAACTCAAGCTTATTTTGTTTTTCCTATTGATTTCTCACATTAGGATTGAATTTTTCCACGTAGGATCATTCATATATCATATAGAAACTATATGCCTAAGGTTTTTTGGTGAAATTTTTCAGTGCATCACGATGAACAAAATCGGTAACCTCTTTCGTTCAAGCAAACTCCAACGGGGTGAGGGCTCGGGCTCGGGGTCCTGAGTGAGCGCAACCCCAAGTTGGCCATGGTTTCATCAAGGAGGGTGCTGCCCACACGTTGGGCCGACAACAGCTTTCTCACCACGGTCGGGTTGAAGGCGGACTTCAGCCTCATGTGCAACAAGGCGGGATTGCCAGTACTTGGCTTCACAAGCCACGACACCTACACCGAGCTTACCCATGAGTTCCTTGCCTCCTTTTACGACGACCACAGGGAGAAATCTAATGCGTGCACGGTAAGTTTCACCATGAACCGGCAGCACTATGAAATAAATTTTGAACAATTTTGTGATGCTTTTGGCTTCCCCTGTGTTGGGGAGCCAACTATTACTAGCCTCTATGGCGTCACAAGCGGAGAAACTTGGGAGGTCATTTTTGTTAATAGTGGAACCAACTTCTATTAGAAGAAGATGTCCACCATTTAGAACCCAACCATCCGTTACTATGTCTTGTTCCTCGCCAACACACTACTGGGAAGAGGTGACACTAGTTCCATGGCCAATGCGGACATGGCAATGATAACCAAGGCTCTCTTTCCCACTGTGTTGCAAAGCCCCAATCCTGTAGCTCTACTCATCCAGCACTTTCGCCACCAAAGCAACAAGACCAAAGGTGATATTCGCATTGGTGGATTGGTAACCCACCTTGCCCATGCATTAAATATTATACTACCTATTATGCAATCTGTTGACGGTTCCAAGCTTATGGACGTCAAATATTTAACTGCTTGTGGCTTCCTTGGTGTTTACCAAGCTAACCGGAGGCTCCGAGCCTATTAATTTAGTTATATTGATGATGCACAGGGTGAGAAGGCTCTGTTGCCCTATCCCCAAGCATTCTTAATTGTGGAGAAGGACACTTGGATCCTCACCAAGGACCAAGTGATGCAGATCATGGCTGAACTTTAGCCTGATGTGGAGGAAGATGACGAAGGGGGCAGCAGGATGAGGATGAGCAGGAGCATGAGGACGAGCAGGGGCACGACCCTGATTGGGAGGGACAGCAGCAGCAGCAAGGCAGAGCTTGGGAGCCGTGGCCCAACCAGCCACAACAGGGGTACAACTACGTCCCCTATCAGGAATTCCAGTAGCTAAACTAGCGTGTTGGGGAGATCGACCACACTCTTCAAGGAGTGAATGAAGATTTGAGTACTTTGACTCACAACTTTAGTCACTTCATGACCCACTTCCCCGACTACTACCAGCAGTATCCGCATGAGCCGCCAAATGACGGCAACAACTGAGCCTGGCAATAGCCTAAGCTTGGGGGAGGTTTGAAAACCTCCAATCTTTGTATTCATGTTATTATTTATTCTTTTGATTTATTTTATTTCTTCAAATTTGCATGTTTATTTTCAGTTTGCATTCCTAAAACCAAAAATACAAAAAAAATTAGTTGTAACTTTATTTGCAAGTTCGTTTCTTTGTTTCTCTCGAATATTTTTCAATTTCAGGTGACTTGGCAATATGGAAACATAGAGGGGGTTCGACTCAAATACGAGAATGAAGCAAGAAAGAGGAGGTATTGCATTCCTTTCATCACCCTTTCTGCAACCTTAAATGGATCCTACAATTATTTACTCGCTTACACTAGAGTCACTCCCCGCTTAGCTTGTTATCCTATAAATTCTATTACTTTGCTAGTGTCTCCTTTTAGCTTTGAAACAATGAGCAATGAACTTGGTTAAAAATACTTCCTACATTTTTACAACAAGAAAAAGCATCTAAAAGATGACCTGAGTCCATGTTTAGCCCAAAGAATTTAATTTTAGAACTACTCCATCCCATTTGAGCCTAATATAAATAGACTCAATAGTACCTTTGAATGAAATTGTTTGATAAAATGATGCTTCAAAGTAGTAGAGATTATGCCACTACTTTTTCTAATAATTACCGTAAGATATTGCTTTATGATACGTTGCTAACGTATCCATAATTTTTGATGTTTCATGCTTGGTTTTATCTACTTTCTTATGTTTTGTTCCAACTTTGGAGTACTTTCTATACACTTTCTTGGACTAACCTATTAACAAGAGCCACAGTGCCAGCTGCCTGTTTTCTGCTGTTTTTGGTTCCAGGAAAGTCCGAAAATGAATATTCTCGGAATTAGACGGGACAAAAGCCAAAGTCAGTTTTTCACCGAGGGACACAAGGAGCCAGAATACGAGACGGAGAGGGGCCAGGGGGCCACCACACCACCTGGCCACGCAGCCCAGCCTGACCCACGCCAGGGGGTGGTCTGGCCGCCTCCGGCACCCCCTCGGCCTCCCCTTTCGCCTATAAGATGCCTCCGATACAGAAACCCTAAGTACCCGATCAAAATTCCACGAAAGAGTCTATAGCCGCCGTCATCTCCATCCCTAGATCTGGAGGGATCTGAAGCTCTTCCTGACACCCTGCCGGAGGGGAGAATTCACCCTGGAGGCCTTCTTCATCACCATGCAAGCCTCCAGTGTGATGCGTGAGTAGTTCATCTCTGGACTACGGGTCCATGTAGTAGCTAGATGGTTGGTTCTCCTCTTTTGTGCTATCATGTTTAGATCTTGTGAGCTCCGTTCATGATCAACATCATCTATTTGTAATTCCTACATGTTGTGTTTGCAGGGATCCGATGGATATTGAGATGCTATTTCAGATTGATTCTATCATGTCTTTGTTATTTGTGATCTTGCATGCTTTCCGTTGTTAGTAGCTATCTTGGCCAAGTACATGCTAGCAACTCCAAGAGTTAGTATTTATGCTCGATAGTGGGTGCATGCCTCTAGTAATCTGTGGAAGTGACAGAAATCTCTAAGGTACAAGATGTGCAGTTGCTACTAGGGAGAAAACAACAATCCTTTGTTCATAGAACAATCGTATTGTTTACTTTACACGCAATGCGTAATGCAATTATCTGTTGCTTGCAACTTAATACTGGAGGGGGTTCGGATGATAACCTGAAGGTGGATTATTAGTCATAGATGCAGTTGGATTACGGTCTATGTATAATGTTGTAATGCCCAATCAAATCTCGAAGGAGTCAAGATGAGTAGTATATGCATGATTGCTTTCTCGATGTTTGTCAATTGCCCCGCTGTAATTTGTTCACCCAAATTTGTTTCATGCACAATTGTGTTGTTCTTGGAGCGTCTTCCTTTTTTGTTTTTGGTTTTCGTTTGCTTGGTTTTCTTAGTTTGCTGAATAAATTGGTTGTACCCCCTCTTTCATATATTGGTTTTCAAATAGTCTGGTTTGGATTGGAAAAGAGTAGGAAAGTTCATGCTTAAGTGGTAAAGAGAGCTTGTTTTTGACTGTGGCCTATGCTTTGTCATGCCATGCTTGATATTGTTTTGGATTTATGCTTAGTATTATTTGTCGTAGCATGAATTGTTATAAAGAATTGAGATTGCTTAATATGCCTTGGAAGAATCATGCGTTGTTTTAGCATATTAAAGCATAGTATCATGGTATTCTCCTTTGATGCTTTATTTGGGTTGACTTGGCACATGCTCACACCATGTTATGACTATCCCAAGTCACCATAAGACTTTATGATCCTTTAGTATTCAACTTGTAGTATCACTTTATGCTTTGATTAATGATGTTTTATCGCTCTGCATGATTATGGCCATTATTGCTCTCTTAGTTGGTCGCTCCCAGTCTTTTCCTAGCCTCCATAACCAAGTGTGAGTTCCACTCATGCATCCAACTCCTAAAACCAAGTTATTCCAAAGATTCCACCATACCTACCTATTAGCATATGCTATTCCAAGTATATTCATGTTTTTATCTACCTTCTGAATTAAACTTGTTATGAGAAAACTAGTGATTAAAGCTCTCACTAACTTGATGGCACACTTTACTTTCTTGCATTTAATAAACTTGAACCATTGCGTCCATCTTTGTTGCGTATATGCTTGTGCTTTATAAGTTAAAGTTAGAAGAACCATGTATCATGGGGAACACTTTCAACATTGCACTTGTACTTTGTACCCCGTTGATATCATGTTCTTTTTCTTATGGACCCCGGCGATGTGAAATAAAAGGGGAACTTGTAAGATCATGGAGTTTGTATTTGTGTTAGAGAAACGCATGTGCCGCTAGCCTAAGCCATGCCTAATCATGGTGGAAACTTGCAGTATAACCATAATGAGCACTCTATGAAGCATCCTCAATAAAAACCTATGCAAATAGCAAATAAAAAGATCGCTCAGATGCTCATTGTCTGCTTGCTTTGTCATTTTGATTATGGGATAGCTCCTATATCATGTGCATGGGGTACCCGTTGGCGATTCTCTATGATACATATGTACTTACAATGACAAGATCTTACTTGTGACTAAAGTTGAGTAGCATGAGGTTCGGTCTTCGTAAGTAAGGGGCATGAGATTTCAGCTTATAACTTGTCAAGCATATCCTCTTAGTTGTGTCACTTTAACCTTAATCACCTTCAAGATGCTTATGATAGGGGCAATGAGAGCTAAAAGCTAATAAGTACCATAATTTTTGGAAGCTCTATGAAACTTGAATCCCTACTTCCTTCTATGAAGGCCTTTCTTTTACTTTCATGTTGAGTCTCTACCTTCTATCTTTATGCACCTACTTTGAGAGCATAGTGGCCATTCTTAGTTCTATGTGCATTGTCCCAAGAATTGTTGATTGATGCATAGCTTTGATATTGCTTGTTTTTAAACTATTTGTATCTAGTCAATCTTATGAACTTTGAAGGTGTCCTATGCATTTATGTTTGCTACTCTATGAGGGACAAGCTGAATGCCACTATGCTATGTTTTCTTTATGTGAAACAAACCAACATCTTGCAAAGCATTGTTATTCATGAATCTTTTGTTTGTGCCTTTTCATGTTGCAACATAGTTGCTTTGTCTTATTGTTAGAACTTTGCCTTTCATGTTACGATTGAAGTACTATGATCCCAGCTATCATTGTTCTACAAATACTTTGATCAAGTTTATGGCAGTGCATGTCACCTCAAAAATTATCCTTTCTTTTTATCACATACCTACTCGAGGACGAGCAGGAGTTAAGCTTGGGGATGTTGATACGTTGCTAACATATCCATAATATTTGATTTTCCATGCTTGGTTTTATCTACTTTCTTATGTTTTTTCCAACTTTGGAGTACTTTCTATACACTTTCTTGGACTAACCTATTAACAAGAGCCACAGTGCCAGCTGCCTGTTTTCTGCTGTTTTTGGTTCCAGAAAAGTCAGAAAATGAATATTCTCGGAATTGGACGGTGCAAAAGCCAAAGTCAGTTTTTCACCGAGGGACACAAGGAGCTAGAATACGAGACGGAGAGGGGCCAGGGGCCACCACACCACCTGGCCGCGCGGCCCAGCCTGACCCACGCCAGGGGGTGGTTTGGCCGCCTCCGGCACCCCCTCGGCCTCCCCTTTCGCCTATAAGATGCCTCCGATACAGAAACCCTAAGTACCCGATCAAAATTCCACGAAAGAGTCTGTAGTCGCTGTCATCTCCATCCCTAGATCGGGAGGGGTCCGAAGCTCTTCCCGGCACCCTCCCAGAGGGGAGAATTCACCCTGGAGGCCTTCTTCATCACCATGCAAGCCTCCAGTGTGATGCGTGAGTAGTTCATCTCTGGACTACGGGTCCATGTAGTAGCTAGATGGATGGTTCTCCTCTTTTGTGCTATCATGTTTAGATCTTGTGAGCTCCGTTCATGATCAAGATCATCTATTTGTAATTCCTACATGTTGTGTTTGTGGGGATCCGATGGATATTGAGATGCTATTTCAGATTGATTATTAATTCTATCATGTCTTTGTTATTTGTGATCTTGCATGCTTTCCGTTGTTAGTAGCTATCTTGGCCAAGTAGATTCTAGCAACTCCAAGAGTTAGTATTTATGCTCAATAGTGGGTTCATGCCTCTAGTAATCTGGGGAAGTGATAGAAATCTCTAAGGTACTAGATGTGATGTTGCTACTAGGGAGAAAACAATAATCCTTTGTTCATAGAACAATCATATTTTTTACTTTACACGCAATGCGTAATGCAATTATCTGTTGCTTGCAACTTAATACTAGAGATGGTTTGGATGATAACCTGAAGGTGGATTATTAGTCATAGGTGCAGTTGGATTACGGTCTATGTATAATGTTGTAATGCCCAATCAAATCTCAAAGGAGTCAAGATGAGTAGTATATGCATGATTGATTTCTCGATGTTTATCAATTGCCCCGCTGTAATTTGTTCACCCAACATGTCATCTATCTTAAGGAGAGCCACCACTAGTGAACTATGGACCCTGGTCCTTTCTTTTACTATCAATCTATAATCAACTATTTACTGCTTTCCCTTTACTTTCTGCAAAATATTACTTTCTTCCACACAATACATTTAATCCTTTGTTTTCAGCAAAACCGGTGAGATTGACAACCTCACTTTAAGTTGGGGACAGAGTTCTGTGGTTGTGTTGTGCAGGTCTCCACGTTGCTACTGGCACCGGTAGTGCGCCCTGCCAAAGTTCAGCTAGCAACACCTTTGGGGTGTTTCCTTGCTCCTACTGGTTCGATTAAACCTTGGTTTCATAACTGAGGGAAACTTGCTGATGTGCTCATCATACCTTCCTCTTGGGGTTCCCCAACAAGCTCGAGATATCTTGGGCCATCACTTTACGCATGTCATTACAACTCTGTCGTGGTCCATGGGGAACTATTAACTCCGCTGGCCAACGAAGGATCTAAATGTGGGAAACCACTTGATTTCGGTTATTGAGTTATGTAAACGTCTGTAGCAGCAATGCTATGACGGGTAATTTTTTTAGTCTCCTCATGGTTTCACGTTCCAAGTGAAGTTGTAGTACTCCTATGACCCATTATTGCTCAACAATTATTTATTGGCATGGTCACGAGTGTACAACACAGTCCCAATTAATATGTTAAAAATAGTGGCATGATTTCTCTATGAAAGAGCTGAAGTTTTTGAAAGGCAAAAGAAAAGAAAAAGGTGCTTTGAGATTCTCGAGATTTTAACATGGGAGTAGATGAGTTGTTCTTAAATTGAATATTTTGATGCCAACTTGAGTACTCTTAATTGATTAAATGAACAAGAACAAAAAGTTTTCATCTCACAATGAAGAGAGACATCAAAATAATTTGTATCACTTTCCTAGCTAAACTTTTGACACTTGCTTGGGCATATGATTTATTTGCTAACAAGATATACGTGGTTAGGAAGTGGACTCAGTGCAATCTTGTGAATACTTGTATGATCATATTTAAGATTGCAGGGATTGTGAAGAAAAGAATTTGACACCAATTCAAACTTGTAAGTTCTTTTATTTTCAGTCTCGAATCTCCGCTATTCTTCCTTATTTCCTTGTCACTCGAGGGTGAGAAACATCTAAGCTTGGGGCAGTTTATAGCTGTGAGATTCGACACATTTTTTATGGCTTTTATTGATGATTTTCTCCCGGATTTGATCGTTTTCTAGCTTTACCTAACTCTAATACTTCGACAGCAAAGAAACCTTGGTTTTTAATGTGTGTTTCAGGTTGTGAATGTCAACAGAAGGTTTTAACTAGAGAAACACAATATTCTGGAGAAAACAAGCAAGTATCTCTTTAGAAGCACTCGAGGGGAGCATAAAGAGGCTTTAACGAGCAACTATACGGAGATAATATTTCTCCGGCCGTATAGTTTCCGCCACCTCTATCTTGTCAAAAGGGACAACTTCCGTGAAGTGACCGAGAGTGAAAACACAACACAGCAGCCGCCATACCATCCAAAAGGGAGAAAGAGGAGATCCGGAGAAGAAGGGGGAGACGTTCTACATCTCGCTCCATGATCTTCGACCTCCTAGCCAATACACCCCCATAGCCACTACTTGTACTAGAGAGAGAGAGGGATCTTCACCTTGCAAGACTAGGGTTTGAGATTGTTTCTTCCCATCCTGAATTGTGTTGGATATTTTTAGATTCTTACTCTAGATCTTCACGGTAACATAAATAAGAATTCCCTTTATTTAATTATATCGATGATCCGTTCTTCTGTCATGTGTGAGTAAGTCCCTTAGGCGTGGGAGATGTAGGGGATTGGTGAGATCTGATGTGCCTTCATATATTTTCCATTAGTTTGTGATTGATTCTAATTACTATATTATGTGTGCTTGACTATCTGTGGGATGCCTAATGCTTGTTGTCCAATTTAGAGCCCAGACAACATGATGCTTTGTTCTACACAGACAATATCTTGTTCGCTAGCAGACCGGCGACCATCAGGTGACACGGGGATATCAATGGAAAACTAGTAGACTCGAGGATAATGAGAAACCACTGTGCTTATTGCATTAGTCTGATCGAAGGAGCTTAATCGCTAAGTGACCTGAAGGGTCTTAATCTTCTAGTGTCTAACCATGGTTTTGGTAACAGGCTAGTAGGATTCTTGAAGTTGGGATGAAATTTACCAAAAGGAGTTCTGGCTAATTATGGGTTGTTCGCCTACACATATATTGATAAGATTATAATTGTTACATTTATCATTCATCCACCTGGCACAGTCACTATGACCATGAACTGAATCTCCCCGCGCCTTCTTTTGCCATCTGTATAAAAAACAACTAAGTTGTTCTTTACTTTTATGCTTTATATTTCTGATGTTTACATTTTAGTTCTATTTAAATACTTCTCATTTAATCAAAACCCCATTCTTATTTCAACACTTGCAGTCAATTCACTCGAAGACTTGTGACAACTTTGGGTGTGACAGAGACTTCACCCATAAACACTTACCTTTGGGATCTGACATGGGTATGATTACTCGGATGCTCACTATTCGCTACCCTACATTGGGTAAAAGGCCTACAACCCATAGAGATTCCAGATAAAATCCCAAGGAAGCAACCGACAGAAACTTCTTATTGTATTAGGAAAGAAATCATGAACCGACATTATGTTGGTATTATAATCACGCGTGTATGAAACCTATCTACCTATAGCTTTGAAACCCGGCCTATTATATATAGGGTAAGAGAAGCCCAAGCGAGGGTACCGAAATCAAGTAGACAACTTGTAATAGAGTGTTTCCCCAATAATCAGGCGACTTTGTCTTCATTGTTCTCCCTGACATCCGACGAAATCCCCAACGTTCTCTTTTCCGCAAAACCCCAAGTCCATCATCATGGGCGTTGCCGAGGTTACCCCTTGTCAATTGGCACCATCTGTGGGAAACTTGAACGCTGGAAACACGGATTCGGCGGAACGCTCTCCACCAAGCATCAACTCGACGAAAGCAGATCCACGCCCACCCACCCGTAAAGTTACCCGCAAATCAACAGAAGTACAGGAATCTCCCACTGAATCCTCAATGGAAGTCGAGGCGCAGATCGAAGATAGCAACGAAGGCGGGGAAGTCGAGACGAATCAGGGGGGTCTTGATGGTCTCTATGACAATCTCTCCTTCAGATTGGACCCACCGTTCACGCCACCACATGAAGCAAGCCCAACCAATTCAGAACCCGAAGAAAGTAGCGAAAGCATCGACTTTGGAATTTGGATGGCGGAAATTTATCCAGAGCAAAAGCTGATGGACTTCACTGGCTCATCCGATAGTGTCTCCATCAGCGAAAACAACAACGTTACCAGTCCGTACGCCACTCAGCACCAAGTATGCGTGATCATGAGAGACGCCACGACCCAGCAAGACTCCAACGGTAACCCAATTCTTAACCCCGATGATATCCTTTCAAGCCATAGTGTAGGAAGCAATGACAACGAAGGAAGTCGAGGAAACGAAGCAGATCCAACAGTCGACTGAGAAAATAGAGAAGAAGAGCAGCCACACGAAGATGAAAGGCAAACCCTCAGCTTACCAGCCAGTGCATGGGAGAAAGCAAGAGCAGCAATTTCGGGTGCAACCCCAATGGCAACAGATGCCACTCACGAAGATCTATTGGCATACTAGTATCTGCTGCACTGCAAAAACAAAAAAATTCTCAGGATGCAAAGGCAGCTCGACAAAAGGAAGAGGGTAGCCGACGAATCCAACTTACGAAGGGCACATCTAAGCCCCACCCAGGGATCAAGAAGCATCATAGGAGGAGCATCACCAAGAAGAGGAACGTCTAGATTAAGAAGTATATCGGAAGAGGAGAGAAGCAGATTAATTCGGGACCTTGATCTCTCATTTATGTCGATAGATCAAGATGGAAACATCAAAGCAAAAACAGCCCAGGCAGCTATTGTGGCTGCACAAACATATCTAATCATGACACAACCTGCACCTGACGATCCCCGTGCAGCCCTCCACCGATCTGCCCTGGTGAACCTCAGTTTGGTGGGAGAAACTCTTGCGTAAGAAGATAAAGAAACCACGAGGGAACATGAACAACCCTCGGCAAGGAGGTCACACCCGATGATCGCGGTCGCCACATCGGGTCCACTTTTCCGAACAAGAACCATGCAACGACGCAAGAAACGACATCACCCAACGAAGGATTGATCGATCACGAGAAGAGCGCAGCACCGGAAGATACCGTGACGGTGAAAGAGAGGATGGACAAGAATTATGCGGGGCCAGCTTCAGTACCAAAAGATTTTAAGCTACCCCAAGATCGACAAAAATACGACGGACTCCAAGAACCCGAAGCTTGGCTGATAGACTATCTAGCGACGGTCATATTACAAGGAGGATCCAAAGCCACGGCAATGCAAAGCCTGCAGCTCCACCTAACCGGTGCGGCACGCTCCAGGCTAAAGCAGTTACCAGAAGATTCCATCAGCAGTTGGAATGATCTTGAAGACAAATTCATCAGAAATTTTCAATCCACATTCAAGCAACCCGCGTCTTTAGAGCAATTACATGCCTGCAAGCAAAAGCTAGGATAATCAATACGAGCCTTCATTCAACGATGGAACATTACCAAAAATTTGGCTGAAGCAATATCCGACAAAAGAGCGATCGACGCCTTCAATGATGGTCTCCGTCGACAGGAATTCATTGAAGAACTAGGACGGTCAAAGCCAAAAACAATTTCACAACTGATGGAAATAGCCAACCGTTGGGCTGATGGAGAGGATGCAGTACACAACAAAAGGGCTCATTCACCCGATGAAAGAGACTAGCGCAACAACGACCGGAGGCGACGAACAAATGATGGATACCACACACCCACTTATGTTGCAGCAAGTTTTTCTGGAACAGACAACCGACAAAATGATGACTACAATAGCGGATATCATGGCAGTAGGGATAACATCAACGAAAGCCAGCCGCGACAATGATACCAGCCGACGAACCGAGACACACCAATGTCAGCAGGACAAATGTTGGAAGGACCCTGCAATATGCACTACTACGTCGACTCAACAGGGAAAAGGCGATCAAACCACCTCCTAAAGGACTGTCGGACATTCCTAAAGATGCAAGAATTATGCAACGCAAAGGCAGCCGAAGCAACAAACAGAAACTATGCCCCTGCACCTGGCACTCTGGTCATCGGTGCCCCATGATGACCCACAAGTATAGGGGGTGTATCGCAGTATTTTCGATAAGTAAGAGTGTCGAACCCAACGAGGAGCAGAAGGTGCTGGCTAGTGGTATGGATCAGGAATTCTCTGCAAATACTTAGCAAACGGATTTTTAGGGGTTTTCGATAAAGCAAGTAAACAAAGTACGAGTAAATAAAAGACAGTAGGAATAAATGCATCAAGTGGCCCAATCCTTTATGCAGCAAAGGACAAGCCGGTTGTATTTCTATAGAAGACCAAACATTCTCGAGGACACATGGAAAGACTGTCAAGTGCTTTGGCTTCATATAGTCGATTAATCTTCTCTAGCTTGCTAAGTGTTGTGTGGGTGAACCTGTGCTAATGTACCGCCCCATCCAAGACTTAATACATACTTGTGATTAAACCCCCTTGCAAACATCCGTAAGTACAAGAAAGTAATTAAGGTAGAAACCTAACCACAACTTTAAACTCTAAGACCCTTACGTCCCTTGTGCAATGGTTTCCTAACGGGGGGTTCAGGTTTCTGTCACTCCGGCAACCCCTACGATTAGTAGCCAAATACACAATGCATTCCCCTAGGCCCATATAGGTGAAGTGTCATGTAGTCGATGTTCACATGACACCACTAGAAGAAGTACACCACAACTTAAATAACAATCTATTGAATCTTTCTCAACGCAACTCCACTACTAACAACAAGACTTCTCCCATGTCCTCAAGAAAAAAACGAACTACTCACAAGACATCATATGGATCATGATCAGAGATGGAATAATGACGTATAACAATCTGAACATAAACAATAATTCAACGGTTCACTCAATAGCATCAACTAAAAAGAGTAATCAACACCGGGAAAGTTTCCCCTATGAACTATGCAAGATTCAACACAATTGTTACAGCAATATGGAGATGGTGATGAGGTTGCTGATGGTGATGATGGTGGTGGTGATGATGATGATACCGATGAAGTCCAGCTTGATGATGGTGTTGATGGCGACGATCTTCCCTCTCCGGGAAGGAATTCCCCCGGCAGAAATCTTTCTGCCGGAGAGATATTTCTCTCTCGGTGTGTTCTGCCCCGCAGAGGCGGCGGAATCTTTCTATGGTCGCTCCCCGAGTCTTAGGTTTTTGGGAGGAAGATATACGCCAGAGGGGAGAGACTAGAGTGGGCCAGGGTGGCCACACCACTCCCTGGCGCGGCCTAGGCCTGCCCGCACCATGGGTTGGTGTGGGCCCCTGTGGCCCACCTCCACTCCACCTTCTGGCATCTTGAGTCTTCTGGAAAAATAGAATTTTCCGTATATTTTCCCGGATTTTCTGATCTTCGTGAATTTTGCCTCCAAACAACACCTTTTCCATCTGAATCCTGACTGCAGTGGTCCATGCTCCAAAAGTCATCAACCATGAAAAAATAGATGAAATAACATAAGTATCACCTCTCAATACGAAATATATCAATGAATAATAGTTAATTAAGACATAGAATAGTGATGCAAAATGGACGTATCAACTCCCCCAAGCTTAGACTTCGCTTGTCCCCAAGCGAAACTGAGCTCAATAAACATGACCTCAAGTTTATGGAGTGATGAGTCGATAAAAGAATACAGACAAGAAGCATCACATTCATCAAATACATAGATCATAATAGAAGACAAGTCACTATTATACAACTCAACTTGCAATGAGTAAAGGAAACACAATAAAGATACACAAAGTGAATCATAATTGGTAATGGCAAACTTAGCACTTGGTCGAAGAATAGTTGATAATTTGCTAGAGTTCACAAATGGCTGGCTTTTTCAATGATAGCTTTCAAAGTAGTAAACATCAAGATAAGAGCAATGTGAAAAACAAGGAACATAAGAAACATGAATGCATAAATCATCATATGAATGAATGAAACACATCAACTCAAGATACTTGTTGAGATAGAAGGGAGTAGGTTTACTGACTTAACTACAAAGTAAAAGAAAGGCCCTTCGCAGAGGGAAGCAGGGATTGCAAGTCTCATAAAGAGCTCCCAAAAATTATGATACTTACTAGCTTTCAGCTCTCATTGCCCCTATCATAGGCATCTTTAGGTGATTAAGGTTAAAGTGACACAACTCAGAGGATATGCTTGACAAGTTATAAGTTGAAATCTCATGCCCCTTACTTATGAGTACCGATCCTCATGCTACTCAACTTCAGTCACGAGCAAGATCTTGTCATTGTAAATATGTGCGTATCATTGAGAACCGCCAACGGGGTATCCCTTGCACATGACACAGGAGCTATCCCATAATCAAAATCACAAGGCAAGCAGACAGTGAGCATCTCAGCGATATTTTTATTTGCTATTTTCATAGGTTTTTATTGAGGATGCTTCATAGAATGCTCACTATAGTTATGCTGCAAGTTTCCACCATGATTAGGCATGGCTTAGGCTAGCGGCCCAGGTGTTTCTCTAACAGACATATAAACTCCATGATCTTACAAGTTCCACTTTTATTTCACACCGCCGGGATCCATAAGCAAAAGAACATGATATCAACTAGGTACAAGTACCAACGAAGTGTTGAAAGCGGTCCCCATGATACATGGTTCTGCTAACTTCAACCCATAAAGCGCAAGCATATACGCAACAAAGAAGGACCCAATGGTTCAAGTTTATTAAATGCAAGAAAATAAAGTGTGCCATCAAGTTCGTGAGAGCTTTAATCACTAATTTTCACATAACAAGTTTAATTTGGGAGGTAGATAAAACAGGAATTTACTTGGAATAGCAATAATGCTACTAGGTAGGTATGGTGGACGCAAATGGCTAAGGTTTTGGTTTAAAGGAGGTGGATGCACGAGAAAAATTCCCTCTCAGCACAGGTTTTTGGCTAGCAAGGCTGGGTAGCAAGTATAAGAGTTGAAGGAAACAAACAAACATACAAGTGATAAAAACAAACATGCAATCTTCCTTGGAAGCACAAAAGATCTTAACTAGAGAATACTAGACTTATGAGCAAATCAAGAAAGAAAGATGATGAAATTATTTTTCTCTAGAGTACTTTTATCTTTTTCTTTTCAACTCTTAAAAAGGTGTTGCTACTGACCGAGCCAGGTTTGCCAAAACCAACTAAATTAACTCAATGATCCCAAAGTGATACCAATACTAACAACAAGATCAATCATATAACCACGAATTGAAAACTATCATAAGCTATGCAAAAGAGTGAATGATAGAACTTCTCATTAATATTCCATAACGGAAACTCACACCAAGGGATACATATCTAACGAGAGAGGGGACACTTCCATAATGCAAACCATACTACACAATAACTCCTCTATTCATGATATGACTCTACTAATAAGGTAAAAAGATAGAAGATAGTGATATGATACCGCGACACTCCCCCAAGCTTGGAACAAACCAAGGGGATGCCAAACCTGACGACGAATTACTCCTTTGGTGGTGGTGGTATCTTCTCATCTTCGTCCATCTTCCAGGGTAAAGGCTTCCCATCAACAAAGGACATCGTGGTTTCCAACATCCTAAAACTTGCAGCAGCACTTATGCGTTTAAATCTAGCCTAATACTCATAGTTTTGATTTTGTACGTCATAGAACTATGCTTGAAGTTTGTTGGTTGTTTGGCGGAGTGAAAAGATTTCATCCTTGAGTTCAGAAGTCTCCTTTTGGTGCTCGGTGATGAGTTCGGAACAAATCTTGTGGATGATGTCCACTTCGCGCTCCGCCATCTTCCTGTACCTAAAGACTTCTTGCTCCAATGCTTCCATCCTGTCCTCCAGATTTCCTTCACCTTTAGGGCCTTGAACCTCCTTAACCCAGACCTCCCCACCTTCGAGCAACAACTCCTTGGGATGAATCTTCAATTCTCTCATGTATGGGTTGATGATATCTTCTAAGGGATCTCCCTTGGATGTTCCAGAGGAAGACATTGTGGCTCCAAATCTGAGATTACACCTGGCAGAAACGGATCGAAACAAAAACACAACGAAAACACGATATACGAACCTCGGAAGATCCGGGGGGTTATATATTACGAAGTTTCATATCAAAAGGAAGGTACTAGGAGAAAACGGGTCTGAGACGGAGTCCTGGGTGGCCTCACCACCTGGTGGTGCGGCAAGGGGTGGGCCCACGCCATGGGGTGGTGTGGGCCACCCCGGCTCCGGTTCCATCCCTTTTTCGCTTCGTAGCTCTCCTTATTGACTGAAAACTGCAAAAATATAGTTGGATTGTATTTTCGCGGAACTTTTCTTACCAGAACTTGTTACCTAGTTGGAAACGGACTCTGCAGGTCTCTGAATTTGGTCCTCAATGAATTTCTCTGGAGTTATAACTTGAAAGGCATCAACATCCTCATTGTAAGAATCTCCAGCAATATAGTGTTTGAGTCGCTGTCCATTTACTACTTGTGTAGTATTATCTTTTAGAGAAGAAATTTTTATTTCTCCTGAACGGGTATACTTCTTCAATGATGAAAGGTCCTTCCCATTTTGATAGTAGCTTTCCTGCAAAAAATCTGAGACGAGACCTATACAATAGAACTTTCTCACCAACATGAAATTCTCTCTTATGTATTCGCTTGTCGTGCCATCTTTTAACTTTTTCTTTAAAGAGCCTAGCATTCTCATAGGCTTCACTCCTCCATTCATCTAAAGAGCTTAAGTCAAAAAGTCTTTTCTCACTAGCTAGCTTACAATCTCTATTTAGTTCTTTCACTGCCCAGTAAGCTTTGTGTTCTAATTCTAAGGGTAAGTGGCAAGCTTTCCCATAAACCATTTTATAAGGAGACATTCCCATGGGATTCTTATAAGCAGTTCTATAAGCCCATAAAGCATCATTCAACTTCTTAGCCCAGTTTTTTCTAGACCTATTAACAGTCTTTTGCAAGATAGATTTAATTTCTCTATTTGATAACTCTACTTGCCCGCTAGTTTGGGGGTGATAAGCTGAAGCAATTCTATGATTAACATCATACTTAGCGAGGGTCTTCCTAAAACCGCCATGAATGAAATGAGAACCCCCATCAGTCATGAGATACCTAGGCACTCCAAACCTAGGAAACATAACATCCTTAAGCATTTTTAGAGAGGTTTCCCCGTCAGCACTTTTCGTAGGAATGGCTTCTACCCACTTAGTAACATAATCAACGGCAACAAGAATATGAGTGTAACCCTTCGAACGAGGGAAAGGCCCCATAAAGTTGAATCCCCAACAATCAAAAGGTTCAATAACTAGAGAGTAATTCATAGGCATTTCATTGCGTCTAGAAACATTACCAACATGTTGACATTCATCACAAGATAAAACAAATTTTCTTGCATCTTTAAAAAGGGTAGGCCAGTAGAAACCTGATTGTAGTACCTTTTGTGCAGTTCTATCTCCTGCATGATGTCCTCCATAGGCGCTCCCGTGACATTTACGCAATATCTCTTTTTGTTCATACTCTGGAACACATCTTCGCATAATACCATCAACCCCTTCTTTGTATAAGTGTGGGTCATCCCAAAAATAATGCCTCAAATCATAAAAGAACTTTCTTCTTTGCTGAGCTGTAAAAGTTGGAGGCAAATACTTGGAGACAATAAAGTTAGCATAGTCAGCATACCAAGGGCTTCCTCACGAGTTCACCCCTACTGCGGCTAATTGCTCATTTGGAAAACTATCATTAACAGGCATAGGATCAAAAGAGATGTTTTCCAAGCGAGATAAATTATCAGCTACAGGATTTTCAGCACCCTTTCTATCTACTATATGTAGATCAAACTCTTGTAAAAGCAGTACCCATCTAATAAGCCTAGGCTTAGCGTCCTTCTTTGTCATAAGATATTTAATAGCAGTATGATCAGTATGAATAGTTACGTTTGAGTCCATAATATAGGGCCTAAACTTATCACAAGCAAAAACAACAGCTAGAAATTCCTTTTCAGTAGTAGCATAGTTCCTTTGAGCAGCGTCTAAAGTCTTACTAGCATAGTGGATAACGTTTAGCTTTTTATCAATACGTTGCCCAAGGACAGCACCTACAGCAAAATCACTAGCATCACACATTATTTCAAAGGGTAAACTCCAATCAGGTGGTTGAACAATAGGAGTTGTAGTTAAAGCCTTCTTAAGAGTTTCAAAAGCTTCCTTACAATCATCATCAAAAACGAAAGGTACCTCTTTTTGAAGAAGATTAGTAAGGGGTTTTGATATCCTAGAAAAGTCTTTAATAAACCTTCTATAGAAACCAACATGACCAAGGATACTACGAATACCTTTGATTTCTCTTGGGAAGGGCATCTTCTCAATTGCCTCAACCTTAGGTCTATCAACTTCTATGCCTCTTTCAGAAACTTTATGCCCAAGAACAATCCCTTCGTTAACCATGAAGTGGCATTTCTCCCAATTAAGAACAAGATTAGTTTCTTCACATCTCTGCAAAACTTTATCAAGGTTGTGCAGACAATTGTCAAAAGAAGTTCCGTAGACAGAAACGTCATCCATGAACACTTCTACAATTTCCTCACAAAAGCCATGAAATATAGCAGACATGCACCTTTGGAAAGTAGCAGGAGCATTACATAAACCAAAAGGCATACGTCTATAAGCATAAGTTCCATAAGGGCAAGTAAAGGTAGTTTTTTCTTGGTCTTGTTGTTTAACAGCAATTTGAGAGAAACCAGAATAACCATCAAGAAAACAAAAATGGGTCTTTTTAGACAATCTTTCCAACATTTGATCAATAAAAGGAAGCGGGTAATGGTCTTTCTTAGTAACTTTATTGACTTTCCTAAAATCGATGCACATCCTATAGCCTACTACTATTCTTTGAGCAATAAGCTCATCGTTATCATTAGGGACAACGGTAATACCTCCCTTTTTAGGAACACAATGAACAGGACTAACCCATTCACTATCAGCAATAGGGTAAATAATACTAGCATCAAGGAGTTTCAATACCTCATTCCTTACCACTTCCTTCATCTTAGGATTTAAACGTCGTTGGTGCTCCACTACTGGCTTCGCATCTGGTTCTATGTTGATAGAATGCTGACATATAGTAGGTGAAATCCCTTTCAAATCATCCAGAGTATAGCCCATAGCTCCTCGGTGTTTCTTCAAAACTTCCAATAATCTTTCTTCTTCCTCCCCTAAAAGTTTAGCGCTAATAATAACAGGGTATATCTTTTTATCATCAATAAAAGCATATTTAAGATCATCAGGGAGAGGTTTTAGATCGAAGACTGGATCCTTTTTAGGTGGCATCGTGGTACCCAAGTCTTCTATAGGCAGGTCGTGCTTAAGCATCACTGGTTGATCACGGAGAATCATGTCAATCTCATTTCTTTCTTCCATGAAGATTTCACTTTCATGTTCCTCCATAAATTGCTACAAAGCATTATTAGGAGCAAGACAAATAGAAGAAAGTTGTTCAACCCTAAAATCCTCATTATGGGTTTCCTCTTCGCAAGGTTCTTTAGCAAATTTCGAAAAATTAAACTCATAGGGTTCCCCATCAAACTTAGTCAAGATTTTCTCCCTCTTGCAATCAATAATAGCACCACAAGTACTCAAGAAAGGTCTCGCAAAAATGATAGGATAAGTTTTACTAGCGGCTGAACCAAGTACTAGAAAATCAGCAAGGTACTTAATCTTACCACAAAGAACTTCCACGTCTCGAACAATACCAATTAGAGAGATGGTCTCTCTATTAGCAAGGTGAATAACCACATCAATCTCCTCCAACTCGCAAGGACTGATTTCATGCATAATTTCTCTGTAAAGTTCATAAGGAATAGCACTAGAACTTGCACCAATATCACATAAACCATAGTAGCAATGATCACCAATTCTAACAGAAAGCACAAGAACACTAGCCTTTTTAGTTCTATTAGGATGTGAAACAATATTAGAAGCATCCTCACAAAAGACTATGTGCCCGTCTTCTACGCTTTTAGTGACAAGGTCTTTCACAATTGCTACCACAGGTTCAATGTTTATTTGTTCATCAGGTTTTACAGTTCTTTTTTCACTTTTGGTGATTACATTAGTTATCATAGGATGGTCCTTTACATTTTCGGGAAAGGGAATCTTCTCGATATAAGGCTTGGGTAAGATGGGATCAATAATGCAATACTCACCACTTCCAATAGGAGCATAGTCTACAATATCTTTGTAAGGTGCATGGTACTTGTTCCATCCCCTTTTTGGAATTTCGATATAGGAAGCAAAAGCTCTAAAGCAATTCATAATAACTTGCAAATCAAGACCATAAAGATTACTAATATTTTGAAAGTCATCAGTTCCCATAAAAGATTCAATGCATTCATAATCATGATTTATACCTGACTTTCTACCTTTGTCATTCTCCCAAGCTTCAGCATTGTCTTTAATACGATCTAGAAGGTCCCATTTAACTTCTTCTTCCATGCAAGTGAATGATCCAGCGCAAGAAGCATCCAATAAATCTTTATAATGTAGAGGGAGCCTTGCATAAAAGTTATTGATAATAATATTGTTGGGGAGCTCATGAATGGGACATTTGAGCAATAGTAACTTCAATCTCCCCCAAGCTTGAGCTGTACTCTCTCCATCAAGAGGCCAAAAGTTGTATATTTGATTCCGATCTTTATGAATCTCACTAGGAGGATAAAACTTTGAATAAAAGAGAGGCACTAATTCCTCCCATTCCAGAGCTTGACCATTCTTCAGCAGCTTATACCATTCCTTAGCTCTTCCTTTCAGTGATAATGAGAATAGCTTCTTCTTAACTTGATCTGTAGTAATACCTGCACACTTGAACAACCCACATAATTCGTGTATAAAGAGTAAATGATCACCGGGATGGACAGTTCCATCCCCAACATAGTAGTTATCCATAACACGATCAATAATTCTTGTAGGTATTTTGAAAACATCTTTCTCAGCAGGTGGTGGCTTATCTACTACCTTAGCAGGGGTAGTAGCATTACCAAATAAGAAACTCAACGAATTATCCATAACGAAAATAAAGCAACTAGCAGAAGTAAACAATACTCACAGTAGAAGTTTCCTTTACCAGTTCCACTCTCCAATAGCGCTTCACTCCCCGGCATCGGCGCCAGAAAATAGTCTTGATGACCCACAAGTATAGGGGGTGTATCGCAGTATTTTCGATAAGTAAGAGTGTCGAACCCAACGAGGAGCAGAAGGTGCTGGCTAGTGGTATGGATCAGGAATTCTCTGCAAATACTTAGCAAACGGATTTTTAGGGGTTTTCGTTAAAGCAAGTAAACAAAGTATGAGTAAATAAAAGACAGTAGGAATAAATGCAGCAAGTGGCCCAATCCTTTATGCAGCAAAGGACAAGCCGGTTGTATTTCTATAGAAGACCAAACGTTCTCGAGGACACATGGGAAGACTGTCAAGTGCTTTCGCTTCATATAGTCGATTAATCTTCTCTAGCTTGCTAAGTGTTGTGTGGGTGAACCTGTGCTAATGTACCGCCCCATCCAAGACTTAATACATACTTGTGATTAAACCCCCTTGCAAACATCTGTAAGTACAAGAAAGTAATTAAGGTAGAAACCTAACCACAGCTTTAAACTCTAAGACCCTTACATCCCTTGTGCAATGGTTTTCTAACGGGGGTTCAGGTTTCTGTCACTCCGACAACCCCTACGATTAGTAGCCAAATACACAATGCATTCCCCTAGGCCCATATAGGTGAAGTGTCACGTAGTCGACGTTCACATGACACCACTAGAAGAAGTACACCACAACTTAAATAATAATCTATTGAATCTTTCTCAACGCAACTCCACTACTAACAACAAGACTTCTCCCATGTCCTCAAGAACAAAACGAACTACTCACAAGACATCATATGGATCATGATCAGAGATGGAATAATGATGTATAACAATCTGAACATAAACAATAATGCAACGGTTCACTCAATAGCATCAACTACAAAGAGTAATCAACACCGGGAAAGTTTCCCCTATGAACTATGCAAGATTCAACACAATTGTTACAGCAATATGGAGATGGTGATGAGGGTGCTGATGGTGATGATGATGGTGGTGATGATGATGATCCCGATGAAGTCCAGCTTGATGATGGTGTTGATGGCGACGATCTCCCCTCTCCGGGAAGGAATTCCCCCGGCAGAAATCTGTCTGCCGGAGAGATATTTCTCTCTCGGTGTTTTCCGCCTCGCAGAGGCGGCGGAATCTTTCTGTGGTCACTCCCCGAGTCTTAGGGTTTCGGGAGGAAGATATACGCTAGAGGGGAGAGACTGGAGTGGGCCAGGGTGGCCACACCACTCCCTGGCGCGGTCTAGGCCTGCCCGCGCCATGGGGTGGTGTGGGCCCCCTGTGGCCCACCTCTACTCCATCTTCTGGCATCTCGAGTCTTCCGGAAAAATAGAATTTTCCGTATATTTTCCCGGATTTTCTGATCTTCGCGAATTTTGCCTCCAAACAGCACCTTTTCCATTAGAATCCTGACTACAGCGGTCCATGCTCCAAAAGTCATCAACCATGCAAAAATAGATGAAATAACATAAGTATCACCTCTCAATACAAAATATATCAATGAATAATAGTGAATTAAGACATAGAATAGTGATGCAAAATGGACGTATCACCCCACCACCACCATAGGGGCCTCCACCAGCAGGACAGCCACAAAGCACAGTATACCAAGACAACGAGTACCCCAGATCAAAGGGGGCAATGTAAATGATCCAGAAGGGGCCACCCTCCAATAGAACACAAAATCTCATCACTAGGCAAGTAAATTTGGCGGTAACAAAGCCACCTCCTACACCAGAGTATCTACATTGGTTAGAGCAAGAAATCACTTTCATCAGACCTGGCCATCCGTCACGGGTCCCTCAGCCAGGCCAGTCAGCACTGATAGTGGAAGCGCAAATTGGCGGGTTCGACATGAGCAAAGTTTTCTTGGATGCAGGAAGTAGCATCAACCTGATTTACACCAAAACTCTGCGGGCCATGAATTGGTCCATGACGAACCTAACCCCAATCGACACAACCTTTCATGGGATAGTTCCTGAAAAAGCCAAAATTCCATTAGGCAAAGTCTACCTTGACGTTGTTTTTGGGACAAAAAACAACTTCAGACGAGAAAAGCTAGAATTCGAAGTTATGGACTGGCCATCTCAATACCACGCGATCCTGGGGCGACCAGCTTTCGCAAGGTTCATGGCAGTACCCCACTACACATACCTAGTGCTGAAAATGCCAGCCCCAATGGGGTCATCACAGTCAAAGGCATCTTCAGCCGCGCAGACAGCTACGATCGAGAATTCAACAAAATTTCGGAATCTTTCGGGATGGAGGCGGAACTTGGACAACTAAAGTTGGCGGATGAAGGATCGACACACGAAGAACACCCACAATAAGAAAACATCGGCAGAGCAAGCACGCGGTAGCCTCACAAAAAGCAACATACACAGCCTCCAATAAACGGTCCCGCATAAGAAGACCCGCTGATTGAAGCCGAAGTCTCTTCGAGATAGTTTCTACTTAGATACACCTTATTTTCAATAAAGGCCAACGGCCAGGCGATCGCGCCACCACAATGTACTCTCACCCATTCATATGAATAACTAAAGAAAGTATTCTGTGACAAACTTCCACGGCATAATAGCTTGCCAGTTTTCCCCACGGCACAAACATATAGTCAAAATCTCGTATAAAACATACGACCTTTTTGATAAGTATAAAGTGTTTCAACACAAAGTACAAAGGAGAAGCAAGTAAATAATCAGATAGGGAAATTTACAAAAAATTCCTCGTCTGCCTCCAAACATTTTCGGACGATCCTAATTACAGGTCTACGAGTAGTGACATAATGAGGCACCATATCAATAAGACCACCATCAGACAGAGAAGGTAGCCATGAAGACACATCATCCAAGTCTAGCGTCGGATGATGCACATGCACCCAGGAAAGCGCGAGTTTAGCACCCGCCACAAGCTGAAGCTTCACAAAATGATGGATCTTCTCACCCTGTTGAAATTTTGCAATCAAATCCGCCAAGTTTTGAGGCTAAGGATCCCGAGGAAACATGGCATTATAAGTAATGGCCAGAGATCCGCGGCAGCACTTGACGAATTGCTCCAACTCCGACAGGTGGTCCTGAAGCATTGCTATGGTATAGGCGCGGTGATGATCAGTCCAAAAGTCCATCTCAGAACTTCAGGAAGAAGATACAAGAGCCTGCATTCAGTTGCGCAGACGTTGGGTCTCGTCCCTCTCACACAATCGGATGCCTAAGAAATCAAGAAGACAAAAAATCAATTCCCTGCGAAACGGAAGAGGCAACCAAAGAAAAAAAACAAGAGATATGCCACAAGCACTTACACAACAGCCTCTCACTCGCCCTGGAGATCTCTTCTAAGAAAAATGCCTCATGGTTGAGGGCCTGGCGTGTTTTTGATTGGAAGACATTAACCATCGATTGAACAACCCGCAGTTTTCCTTCAAGTTTCTTCACTTTTTCTATCTTTTCAGCATATAGCGGTGGGTCCACCGTACGCACGACAACAGGACCGGTCGCACCCGCTACAGCGGAATGCGCAACAACATCTAACGGTTGCATGGAACCAGAAGGAGCTGAAGAATCACTCAAGATTTGGCAAGACAAAAGAAGTATACGAAACACTCAACATACAAAGGCAAGATCACACGCATATATTCACAAGCTGTTTCGAAGCAAAAGGAAGCCGGACAAGTTCAAAATCCATTACAATAAGGGAAGACACGACAAACGATTACAAATAAAGGCCTATGGGGCTGCGTCCTTCAAAGATAAAGTGGCACTAGCAGAAGGAGCACTAGCTACAGTAGCGGTAGGGGTAGCCGAAGAAGGAGTGTGGGACGCAGTAAGAGGAGTCGAGCAACGGGCAACCAATCTCCCTGAACCCGAGACCAGACCCAGGAGCAGTCGAGAATATTTTCTGGCCCTTTTAATATGCGGCTTCAGATCAACTGCTTTGCCACTGGAGGTGACCGGGATAGAGGAGCTAACCTTCTCCTAGTCGACCTTCTCGCCATGCGCCATCGCCAGAGCCATCGAAGTTTCGGCACCGCTCCTTGATTGCGTTAGACTATAACCAACAAGGGGGATGGGATCAGCACCAAAAATGGCGGCAAGATCATTCAGGTCCTCCGTAACCAACAAGGGGGATGGGATCAGCACCAAAAATGGCGGCAAGATCATTCAGGTCCTCCGGCACATCTGTGGTTGGAAATACTTCGGCATGAAGCTTCTTGAAGGCGTGGTGCAAACGGACAAGCAGATTGCACCCACGAACGCTGTTAGCATCCAAAGTGCTAACAACATCCGATAAAGGATCAACCTTCTTATCATCGTCCAGTGTTAGGTTCTGGCCAGTCAGCTCTAACAAACCAAAAGAGAAGAAGAGGTCGACAATCAAAAGAAAGAAACGAAACAACAAATACACGTACAAATTGACACATACCGGTCAGCAAGTTATTTAAGGCCTCCAGGCGCTACCGCAGATTTGCATCTCGAGCAGCGACTTGCCTGGCCACTTCACCAGCATTAGCTTTTGCCCTCTGATTGGCCTCTTCGGAAGCTCGGAGCCTACTTTCCAGCTCATCGGCACGCTTTATCCCCTTATCCCGGATAATCGCGGATTGCTTGGCAGCGGCTGAAGGAGCGAAACACAAAAAATGAGGATGAACATGTTTATAGGGAAATTACACAAGCAATCAGTACATACCTTTCACCTCTTCTGCATCATCACGGATCCTTATAAAGCGACTGGCCATACCGACCATCTCACACATCAAAGGCTGAGCAAGAGAAAAACATAGCAGAAGGATATAAAGGCAGACTAAATATATGAGGAAGGAAAAATTCTGGCATCAAAAGTAACTTACATCCTTCATGTCCACATCAACGGGTGCTTTAGATATCACCACCCTTTACCTGCCATTTTCCTTCTTTTTTGCGGCGGTGGCTTGGATGAAGCGGCAACATCTTTCTGCACCTCTTTCTCCACAGGAGACAAAATTTTCTCTTTCGGCTCCGCCAATGGCGGAGGGGTCTTCCTTGTGGAGCAGCCCACAGATGTGGGAAGAGGAGAAGCAGGAAGATCTTCGTCATCACTACAAACGACACACCCAAGAGTAAGCATCAGCAGTAAAAACACTCGATGAAAACAGAAAAGGGAGAAAGAAAATACTTATGAAGACACATCCTGTGCAAGACGAAACAAGTTCATCCGGGAAGGAGCAGCTGCGATCGGAGAAGTGCCGAAGGGCTTGGAAGCAGTCGAGTCATCCAAATCCTCGACCCTTTTCAGAGCACATGGTTGTTTCCTCTTTTCGCCGGCACACTCCACGCGGAAATCCCCGGAGCCAGCCGAAGGAAGAGATTGCGTCTTCGACAAAGAGTCAGACGCAGAAATATCCCCCTCCTCATCCGCGGTAGTCCCAGTCATAGGGAGATCGTCGGATGCAGAGGGGTGGACAGGGGGCTCACCACTTTCAGGAAGGGGGGAAGTGAGCTTAGGTGATCGAAATCCTACAGAAAGAGGAAGAATTGAAAAAATGCATCTACAAATAGAAGACAAGGAAACGACAAAAGCGAAGAAAATGCACCTCGGGAAGATGTTTATTCTTGCCGTAAGGCTCTACAAGGCAAGTCGAAGGAACTAGTTTCTTTGCCGTTAAAGTTGTGAAGCTCTGTACTCTCTTCTCATACAGCTTAAGGGTAAGGTCCTCTAAGGAAATCCTCATCGGGTCCTTCCCAATATACGCCCACATACCGGACAACCGGGCTTGGAGCGGCTGGACACGGATCCGCAAAAAATATGCCAGGACCTGGAGACCCAACAATTCTTTGCCAACCTCATGTCGTAGCTCAGAAATACGGTTAACAAAGGGCTGGATGTCAGCCATTTCCTCGGCAGAGGGACGCTGATCCTAGGAGTCGAGTTTACGACAGACTTTTTTAGTTTCAAAGGGGGCTAAACCGAAAGGTTGGCCTTCGAGTGGCTGGTCCTTGACATAGAACCACTTAGACTTCCAACCTTGGACAAAATCCGTGAGTTTGAAGTCTAAGTAATCAACGTCAGAGTGGACAAAAAAATGGCGCCACCAACATCATGGACAATGGTGTCAGTGGCGTTGCAGCGAACATAGAAGAAGTATTTCCAAAGGCCCCAATGGGGATGAATCCCAAGGAAACACTCGCAAAGAGTGACAAAACAAGCAATGTGGAGGACGGAATTGGGCATGAGCTGATAAAGCTGCACGCCATAACAAACAAAAGGCCTCGGAGAAATTCATGGACGGGGAGAGAAAGACCGCGGAAGAGGAAGGAGAGGAACATTACCCTCCAGCCAGGCTCGAGGATGGGAGCAGCTTCATCGCCAGGGAGCTTGAAGGAGCCCTCCGTCAGAAGGCTGGAGTTTCGCGCCTCGTGGAGCTCCTGCGTCGTGCACTTGGTGCGAGCCCACTCGACGGCCCTTTTGTTGGTGGCCTTTGCGACGACAGCAGAAGTCCCAGCAGCTTTGCTTTTGCCCATGGCAGCGGAGCAAGGAAAGCAAGGCACGGAAATCAAAGTTCGCAAGAGGCAAGAGCGTAAGGAGGAAGAAGGAGCAGAGGGAGGCTAGGTGAAACAGTAAAAAGCACACCCCTTCCCTTATAAAGAGCAACAACACAAGAATGCGCTCTGCCAGTAAAAATCCGTATCGACGATACGATGAAAAATCCTGACGGATGCATTGGGTACCCGATAAAAAATAGAAAACTGGAATTTAGTATTCGGTAAGACCTCAGCGGCTCGAACTGGATTACACCAGCAACAAAATTCCGGATTCAAGCCTGGGGACTTGAGTCTGATGTAGGTCAACCTTGTTTTGCCCAGGAGCAATTAACTGATTCCCGATCCATCAGAAGCATCAGACTCGTTATACCAAAATCCCTACAAAAAACAAAATCAAAGAGAATAAAAGAAAGAAGAAAGAAAACTCTGAGACTCAACCTAAAAACTGTGGATTCAGGTAGTCTCGGGGGCTACTGACATGGGTATGATTACTCGGATGCTCACTATTCGCTACCCTACATTGGGTAAAAGGCCTACAACCCATAGAGATTCCAGATAAAAGCCCAAGGAAGCAACCGACAGAAACTTGTTATTGTATTAGGAAAGAAATCATGAACCGACATTATGTTGGTATTGTAATCACGCGTGTATGAAACCTATCCGCATACAGCTTTGACACCCGACCTATTATATATAGGGCAGGAGAAGCCCAAGCGAGGGTACCGAAATCTAGTAGACAACTTGTAATAGAGTGTTTCCCCAATATTCAGGTGACTTTGTCTTCATTGTTCTCCCTGACATCCAACTAAATCCCCAGCATTCTCTTTTCCGCAAAACCGTAAGTCCATCATCATGGGCATTGCCGAGGTTACCCCTCATCAGGATCCCTGTGGGATCGATATCTATACTTGGAAACTAGCTACAAACGATCTATGCACTTGCATACATCAGCTGCTGTGTTATGATTATGCGTCTGGCCTCTACTCCAAAGTTGTCCCTTTTGACAAGACAGAGGCGGCGACAACTATACGGCGGCAACTATATGGCCGAAAAATATTCCCGTTGTATAATTGCTCGTCAAAGCTTATGTACGCCTCCCTTGATTGCTTCCAAAAAGAGACCCTTGTTTTCACCTGAATATTGTGTTTCTCTTGTTAAAACCTTATGTTGATGTTCAGAACCTGAAACACACATTAAAAACCAAGTTTTCTTCGCTACCGAAGTATTAGCGTTAGGTAAAGCTAGAAAATGATCAGATCTAGAAGAAAACCATCAATAAAAACCATCAAAAATATGTCGAATCTCACAGCTATCAACTCCCCAAGCTTAGATGTTGCTCGCCCTCGAGTGCCAAGAAAATAAGGAAGAATAGCGGAGTTCGATACCGAAACAAAAGAAATTACAAGCTTGAATTGCTATCAAATTCTTTTCTTCACAATTCCTGCAATCTTAAACATGATCATACAAGTATTCACAAGATTGCACTGAGTCCACTTCCTAGCCACATATATCTTGCTAGCAAATAAATCATATGCCCGAGCAAGTGTCAAAAGTTTAGCTAGGGAAGTGAAATAAATTCTTTTGGTGTCTCTCTTTGTTGAGAGATGAAACATTTTTGCTCTTGTTTCTTTAATCAATTAAGAGTACTCAAGTTGGCACCAAAAACATTCAACTTAAGAACAACTCATATATTTCCACGTCAAAATTTCAAGACTCTCAAAGTACCTTTTTCCTTTCCTTGTTTTTCAAAAACTTCAGCCCTTTCATAGAGAAATTATGCCACTGTTTTTAACATGTTAATTGGGACTGTGTTGCACACTCGTGACCATGCCAATAAATAATAATTGAGCAATAGTGGGTCAGAGGAGTACTACAACTTCACTTGGAACGTGAAACCACGAGGAGACTAAAATTTTACCCGTCATAGCATTGCTGCTATAGACGCTTACATAACTCAATAGCCGAAATCAAATGGTTTCCCATATTTAGATCGTTCGTTGGCCAGCGGAGTTAATAGTTCCCCATGGAGCATGACAGTGTTGTAATGACACGCGTAAAGCAATATCTTACTGTAATTATTAGAAAAAGAAGTGGCATAATCTCTACTACTTTGAAGCATCCATTTTATCAGACAATTTCATTCAAGGGTGTTATCAAGTCTATTTACATTAATCTCAAATGGGGTTGCGTAGTTTTAAAATCAAATCCTTTGGGCTAAACATGGACTCACATCATCTTTTGGATGCTTTTTCTTGTTGTAAAAATGTAGGAAATATTTTAACCAAGGTCATTGCTCATTATTTCAAATCTAAAAAGGAGACACTAGCAAAGGAATATAATTTATAGGATAGCAAGCTAAGTGGGGAGTGACTCAAGTGCAAGCGAGTAAATAATTGTAGGATCTATTTAAAGTTGCAGAAAAGGTGATGAAAGGAATGTGATACCTCCTCTTGCTTGCTTTGTTCTCGTACTTGAGTCGAACCCCCTCTATATTTCCCTATTGCCAAGTCACCTGAAATTGAGCAATCTCTGAGAGAAACAAAGAAACAAATTTGCAACAAAAGTTACAATGATTTTTTTTGCATTTTTGGTTTAGGAATGTAAACTGAAAGTAAACATGCAATTTTGAAGAAGTAAAATAAATCAAAAAGAAGAAACAAAAATATGAATGCAAGGTTTGGAGGTTTTCAAACCTCCCCCAAGCTTAGGCTATTGCCAGGCTCAGTTGTTGCCGTCATTCGGCGACTGGTGCGGATACTGCTAGTAATAGTTGGGTAAGTGTGTCATCAAGTGACTAAAGTTGTGAGTTAAGGCACACACATCTTCATTCACTCCTTGTTGAGTGTGGTCAATCTCCCCAACGCGTTGGTTGAGCTGCTGAAATTCTTGAGAAGGGACGTAGTTGAACCCCTGTTGCGGCTGATTGGGCCATGGGTCCTAGGATCCCCCTTGTTGTTGCTGCTGTCCCTCCCAACCAGGATTGGATTCATGCTCCTTCTCATGCTCATCCTCATCCTGCTGCTCTCCTTCTTCATCTTCTTCCTGATCAGGCTGGAATTCAGCCATGATCTCCACCAATTGATCCTTGATGAGGATCCAGTTGTCCTTCTCCACAATCATGAAGGCTTATGGATAGGGAAACGGAACCTACTCAACTTGTGCATCTCCAAGATAACCAAATTGATATGGTCGGAGCCTCTTGTTAGCTCGTTAAACACCGAGGAAACCACAAGCAGTTAAATATTTGACATCCATAAGTTTGGAGCCGTCAACAGGTTACATCACAGGTAATATAATGTTCAGTGCTAGGGCAAGGTGGGTTACTGATGGCTCAATGCACGACACCCAGAAAAGTGTTGGTGCGTGGTTGATGTAGAGCTCGTTGGGAACCCCAAGAGGAAGGTATGATGAGCAGAGCAACAAGTTTCCCTCGATTATGAAACCAAGGTTTAATCGAACCAGTAGAAGCAAGGAAACACCCCAAAGGTGTTACTAGCTGAGCTTTGGCAGGGCGCACTACCGGTTCTAGTAGCAACGTGGATACGTGCACAGCACAACCACAGAACTTTGTCCCCAACTTGCGATGAGGTTGTCAATCTCACCGTGTTTTGCGGAAAACAAAGGATTAAATGTATTGTGTGGAAAGAAGTAATAGTTTGCAGAAAGTAAACACAAAACAGTAAAATATTGTAGATTGTATGTAAAGAAAAGGACCGGGATCCATAGTTCACTAGAGGTGGCTCTCCTTAGATAGATAACATGCTGGGTGAACAAATTACAGCGGGGCAATTGACAAACATCGAGAAAGCAATACATGCATATACTAATCATCTTGACTCCTTTGAGACTTGATTGGGGGCATTACAACATTATACATAGACCGCCATCCAACTACATCTATGACTAATAATCCACCTTCAGGTTATCATTTGAACCCCCTCCAGTATTAAGTTGCAAGCAACAGATTATTGCTTTACGAACTGCGTGTAAAGTAAACAATACGAATGTTCTATGAACAAAGGATTGTTGTTTTCTCCCTAGTAGCAACAACACATCTAGTACCTTAGAGAGTTCTGTCACTTCCCAGATTACCAGAGGCATGAACCCACTATCGAGCATAAATACTAACTCTTGGAGTTGCTAGCATCTACTTGGCCAAGATAGCTACTAACAACGGAAAGCATGCAAGATCACAAATAACAAAGACATGATAGAATCAATAATCAATCTAAAATAGCATCTCAATATCCATCGGATCCCCGCAAACACAACATGCAGAATTACAAATAGATGATCTTGATCATGAACGGAGCTCACAAGATCTAAACATGAACGCACGAAGGAGGAGAACCAGCCATCTAGCTACTACATGGATCTGTAGTCCAAGGATGAACTACTCACGCATCACACCGGAGGCTTGCATGGTGATGAAGAAGGCCTCCAGCGTGAATTCCCCTCTCCGGCAGGGTGCCGGGAAGAGCTTCAGATCCCTCCTGATCTACGGCAGGCCTGGCCACGCGGCCAGGTGGTGTGGCCGGGCCCCAGCCCTTCTCCGTCTCATATTGTGGCTCCAGATGTCTTCCGGTAAAATAGCAACTTTGGCTTTTGTCCCGTCGAATTCCAAGAATATTCATTTTCTGACTTCCTAGAACCAAAAACAGCAGAAAACAGGCAGCTGGCACTGTGGCTCTTGTTAATAGGTTAGTCCAAGAAATCATATGAAAAGTACTCCAAAGTATGGATAAAACACAAGAAAGTAGATAAAACCAAGCATGGAATATCAAAAATTATAGATACATTTGCAATGTATCAAGTACCAAGGAAAGGTCTTCCAAGTATTATGGATATTTTTTCATACTCTAGCATTTCAAGAATAATAAAATCACTGGAAATAACATGGTCAACTATTCTAAGTAGAACATCCTAAATCATACCAATGGGTTGTTTAGTGGACTTGTAGTAGGGGAATACTCCCCTAATCGTAACCTTTTATAGAGGGAATATGGCATTACACTAACTCCTGCACCTAAATCACACAAGGCATTGTGAATATCTGTTTTGCCAATTGAGCATGAAATAGTTGGTATTCCGGGATCTCCTGATTTAGACAATAGCTTCCCATTAGTAGGTTAACTAGTTACCATGGCAACGGTTTAAGTTATTTCTTTCTTTCTACTAAGAATATCATAGAGGAATTTAGAATAGGTGGGAACTTTTATTGCATCCACAAAAAGAATTTCTAGAAGAAGATCACCAAGTGCCTTTTGAAAGAATCATAGATTACCTGATCCGGTGCTTTCTTTTTTCATCTGGATAAGGAAGCTTTTGCCCACCTTTCTTATTCTTGTCATTTACCTTTTGTGGGGGATCAAGCTCTTTTGTTGCTTTCTTTTGTTGCTGCTTATCGCTTTTATTTTTTTCTACTACAACAACTTCATCTTCATTGCTTGTATCTTTTTCTTCTCTTGGATCATCTGTCTCTGCATCAGAGTCATAACAGTCATCATGTGCATCATTTTGGTCCTCCATGGTTTGATCTTGTGTTTCTTGAGCTGTTCCATCTTGAGGATCCACCATTGTATCATCTTCTTGGCTTGCTTTGATCAAGGCTTTTTTCCTTTCGATCTTTTTCAGCTTCATATTCTAGTGGTCCTAATGGTCCTGTAACAACTACACCTCTTCTTGTAACAACATTAGTAGAAACAGGAATATCTATATCATCTTGACGAAAAAATTGATAACCAGATGCTATTTGTTCACATTAGGTTTCAATCATACTAAGATACTTGTGAAATAATTTTATTTGTTGGCCAATCTCATCATAATTTTCTGTGAGTTCCGCCAAAATCTTTTTATGTCTTTGAAAATGCTTATGCAGGTTATTATGAGATTTTGCTTGTCGATGTTTTAATTCTTGAAAAACTTTTCTAGTTTCATCTTCTTCAGTAAAAACTTGTAACAAGTCTACTATGTTTTCCTTAACAAGTTCAGAAGGTATACCTTTTTCTTTCATTGATTTGCGTACTTCAGACATAAGATCTGGAGTTATACGAAGTATCCCTTTTTCCAGCTTAGTGCCAAAATCAGGATTATATAAAGAATCATTCTTAGCCCTAGTAGACATCAATTCCAAACATGCTTTAATAGTTAAAGTATTTATCGATCCCCCCGCTGATAAGTCAAGCAATGCTCTGCATTGAGTATTAAGACCATGCTAAAATAAATGGCAAATAGTTGATTCAGAATAGCCATGATTATAATTGATCATTCCAAAGAATCTATCCCAGGCTTGTGGGTATTTTTCTCCCACGTTCTGACTAAAGTTGCATATATTCTTTCTAGTTTCAGTTACCTTTTTAAAAGGATTAAACTTGTTTATGAATTTAACAATATAGTTTTCCCAACATTTAATGTAATGATGAGGGAGAGAATATAACCAGTCTAAAGCCTTACCTTTAAGAAACGAACAGAAAAAAATTAGACAAGAGAAGTCTCTTGGCAAACCTTTTGGTCCAAGTGTTGTCATCACATCGTCAAAATTTCTAATATGTCTTCTTGGGTCTTCATCTTCTCTTCCACTAAAAGCTTTTTGCTGCAAATTTTTAATAATTCCACCATCAAATCTATATTCTCTAACTCCAGGATTAGGAAATTATATTGGTTGGTTAAGCAAAGCAGAGTTTGGAGCACTGTATTCTCTGAGAGTTTTCTCAGGTTTATTGGGAGTTGTCCTGTAAATGGACATGATTTCCATAAAATCACTCAGGTTTTCAACTTCAACCTTATCTGATCTTAAAAGTTTTTCAATAATTTCCTCGCGCCTTTGAATAGACACGCGCTCAAAATAATCTGGTAAATAGGTCCTACCAGAGCGTGTAGACCCTTTGTCTCCTAGGAAGACCATTTTGTAGTAGTAACACCTCAAATGTCAAGAAACAAACACTTAGTGCTTAGCTCCCTGGCAACGGCGCCAGAAAATAGCTTGATGTCTGCAAGTGCATAGATCATTTGCAGCTAGTTTTGAAGTATAGATATCGATCCCACAGGGAGCCCAAAGGTAAGTGTTTATGAGTGAAGTCTCTATCACACTCAAAGTTGTCATAGGTCTTCGAATGAATTGACTGCAAGTGTGGAAATAAGAATGAAATTTGGATTAAACTGTATATATTTAAATAAAAATAAAATGTAAACATCAGGAATAAAAAGCATAAAAGTAAAGAACAATTCGATTGTTTGTGGTTTTCTGCAGATGACGAAGAAGGCGTGGGAAGATACAGTTCATGGTGATAGTGAATGTTCCATGTGGATGAATGATAAGTGTAATAATTATAATCTGATAAATATATGTGTAGGCAAGCAACCCATAATTAGCCGGAACTCCTGTTGGTAGATTTCATCCCAACTTCAATAATCCTGCTAGCCTGTTACCAAAACCATGGTCAGTCACTAGACGATTAAGATACTTTAGGTTGCTTAGCAATTAAGCTCCTTGGATCGCACTAATGCAATAAGCATAGTGGTTCCTTATTATCCACGAGTCAAACTAGTTTCCCATTGATATCCCCGTGTCACTCGGGGGTCGCCGGTCAGCTAGCGAACAAGATCCTATCTATGAAGAATAAAGCATCATGTTGTATGGGCCCTTAATTGGACAACAAGCATTAGGCATCCCACAGATAGTCAAGCACACATAATATTGTTCGGTCCGCAGCATAGAAAACAAAAAATTTCCTACGGTGTGAACTACACGCCAAGATCTATCTACTAGGTACAAAGCAACGGGTGGGCATACATCCAACAAGAACTTACCCTCGTAGACAACGAGCTTTGTTAACGAGTAGGAACTCGTGGTTGATGTAGTCATACACTTGCCGATCTCAAGATCGTGAGGAAGTCCGAGCGCCGCAACTCAGCAGCGCATCCACACTCGCACACATGTTCAAGCCACCGAACAACCTCCACCTCCTCGCTCCAGGGATCCAGTGGAAGCAGCAACTCCTTCCAGACGAAATGCCACCGGGAACATGTATCTCGCTAATCCGAGACCATGGGGGAATAATTCTAGAGGGGGAGAGAGATCCTTCACAAGGAGGTGTGAGGATGAAGGAGGGAATGGGTGGCCTTTTATAGGAGGAGGGGGGTGCCCCCTCTCTCCATGGCCGGCGCATGGGGGGGTGACCCCTCACCTCCCCCATTCATGTGGTGGTAACCCCTCCACATTAAAATGCCTCTTCACATTCCCTTTTAAAGTCTCCACTTTAAATGCATTAAATTTCTCCAAATTTAATGCTCTCTCATTTAATAAAACTCTTTTTTATTAAATTTATTCAGAATTTTGCTAATTACTTTAATTAACAAACATTCACATATAGCCCCTT
Organism: Avena sativa; assembly: GCA_916181665.1. Classification (NCBI taxonomy): domain Eukaryota; kingdom Viridiplantae; phylum Streptophyta; class Magnoliopsida; order Poales; family Poaceae; genus Avena; species Avena sativa. The sequence continues at coordinate 530,077,990 of OV702292.1, read as the reverse complement.
GCAATATTTCAATATCACATGCAGAACCACCTTCTGCAATTTCACCCGAAAACAATTTCTGGTTTCTATTGAAACAATTCCTGCGCTTTGCAATTCTTTCGTCTGAAACATATGTGCTCCAAAATGGTGTCCGGTAACTCTTAAGTGTGCCACCCTATGGTTCGCGAATAATGCAGACATGATCGAGACCCTTCTCCGATCAATAATCAGCAGCGGGACCTGGAGATCCGTACTGACTCCTACACATTCAACGATGACTCCTGTGATCATGAGAACCTTTAACGCTTGTAACTAAATCCCTTTGTCTCTCGATATATTACATGTCCGAGATTCGATCATCAGTATCTCCATACCTAGTTTGATCTCGTTACCGACATGCACTCTTTTCTCGTTCCCGTGATATAACATTCTAGTGATCACATCACTTGCTTGCAAGCTATCCTAATGTGATATCACCGAGAGGGCCCAGAGTATATCTATCCGTCATCTGGATTGACAAATTCCACTCTTGATCTATGAGCCTCAACATAACACCTTCGTAGTACTGAACCCATCTTTATAGTCACCCTGTTACGGTGTGACGTTTGATGTTATCAAGATACTCTTCCGGTGTTAGCAATTAACATGATCTCATGGTCTAAGGATAAAGATTACTTCGTATGATGTTATAGCAATATAAACATAATGACTTGATCGTAATGCTATACTTCGGATGAATGTTCATCACATCATTCCACCAATGGTGTGACCTTGTTATTAACAACATCCAATCTCCATGATCAGGAAACCTTGATCATCTTGTTAATCAACAAGCTAGTCTATAAGAGAGGCATGACTAGGAACACTTTTTGTTTATTAAACACACATGTATTGATGTTTCCGAATCAATACATTTCTAGCATGTAAAATAAACATCTATCATGTATAAGGAATATATAATAACAACTTTATTATTGCCTCTCAGGGCATATTTCCTTCAGTCTCCCACTTGCACTAGAGACAATAATCTAGTCCACATAGTGATAAATCTAACACCCATGGAGTTCTGGTGTTGATCATGTTTTGCCCTAGGGAGAACTTTAGTCAACGGATCTGCTACATTCAGGTCTGTGTGTACTTTACAAATCTTTATATCTCCATCCGTGACATGCTCGCGGATGGAGTGAAACCGGCGCTTAATATGTTTGGAATTCTTGTGAGACCTTGGTTCCTTTGCGTTCGCTATGGCTCCATTGTTGTCACAATAGATCACCATCGGGTCCAACGCACTGGGAACCACACCCAGTTCCATAATGAACTCTTTCATCCAAACTGCCTCCTGCGCCGCTTCTGAAGCAGCAACATATTCCGCCTCCGTTGTTGATCCAGCCACCACAGGTTGTTTGGAACTCCTCCAACTAACTGTTGCTCCATTCAAGAGAAAGACGTATCCGGATTGAGACTTAGAGTCATCCGGATCGGTGTCAAAGCTAGCATCGACATAACACTTAGCGACTAGCTCTTCTTCACCTCCGTATATGAGAAACATATCCTTAGTTCTTCTCAAGTACTTGAGGATGTTCTTTACCGCTATCCAGTGTTCCGAACCTGGGTCAGATTGGTACCTACTAGTCAAACTAATAGCATGTGCCACATCCGGTCTTGTACATAGCATGGCATACATAATAGAGCCTATGGCCGAGGCATAGGGGATCTTATCCATCATCTCTCTTTCTTCCACCATAGCCGGACTTTGAGTCTTACTCAATGTCTTGCCTTGCAACATAGGTAAGAACCCCTTCTTACTTTCGTCCATATTAAACTTCTTTAATATCTTAACAAGGTATGTACTCTGCGATAGCCCAATTAGGCGCCTTGATCTATCTCTATAGATTTTAATGCCTAATATATATGACGCTTCACCAAGGTCTTTCATTGAAAATTTGCTGTTTAGATAACTTTTAACACTGTTTAAAAGATCTATATCATTTCCAATCAATAATATGTCATCCACATATAATATCAGAAATGCCACATTGCTCCCACTCACTTTCTTGTAAATACAAGCCTCTCCATAAGTTTGGACAAATCCAAACTCTTTGATCACCTCATCAAAGCGGAGATTCCAACTTCATGATGCTTGCTTCAGTCCATAGATGGATCGCTGAAGTTTGCACACCTTATTAGCATCCTTAGGATCGACAAAACCCTTAGGTTGTATCATATACAACTCTTCTTCAATCTTACCATTGAGGAACGCAGTTTTGACATCCATCTACCATATTTCATAATCGAAATATGCAGCAATTGCTAACAAAATCCTAATCGATTTAAGCATCGCTACGGGAGAGAATGTCTCATCGTAGTCAACTCCTTGAATTTGTCGAAACCCCTTTGCGACAAGTCGAGCCTTATAGATGGTCACAATACCATCAGCATCAGTGTTCCTTTTGAAAATCCATTTATTCTCAACGGCCTTTCGGTCGTGAGGTAAGTCCACCAAGTTCCAAACTTGGTTCTCGTACATGGATTCCATCTCGGATTTCATGGATTCTATCCATTTGTTGGAATCCAGGCTCATCATTGCTTCTTCATACGTCGCAGGGTCATCCATTTCATCAACCATGAAATTCACAACAGGATTGCCGTACAGTTCAGGAGCTGCACGTGTCCTGCTTGACCTTTGAGGTTCGGTAGTGTCCTCTTTCGGAGTTTCATGATCATTATCATTAACTCTCTCTTCATCAGGTGAAGTCAACTCCGAAACAACTTCCGATGCTGCGCCACTCGCCATTCCATGAAGAGAAGGTTCAATAACCTCTTCGAGTTCTACCTTCCGACTACTCACACCTTTCGCGAGAAACTCCTTCTCAAGAAAGGATCCATTCTTGGCAACAAAAACCTTGCCCTCGTATCTGTGATAGAAGGTATACCCAATTGTTTCCTTAGGGTATCCTATGAAGACGCATTTTTCCGCTTTGGGTTCGAGTTTATCCGGTTGAAGTTTGTTCACATAAACATCGCATCCCCAAACCTTAAGAAATGACAGCTTAGGTTTGTTTCCAAACCAAAATCCATACGGTGTCGTTTCAAAGGATTTAGATGGTGCCCGATTTAAAGTGAATGCAGTTGTTTCCAGTGCATAACCCCAACATGACAGAGGTAAGTCAGTCAGAGACATCATAGATCGAACCATATCCAATAAGGTACGATTACGATGTTCCGACACACCATTACGTTGTGGTGTTCCGGCAGGCGTGAGTTGTGAAACTATTCCACACTCTTTCATGTGTGTGCTAAACTCGTAACTTAGATACTCTCCTCCACGGTCAGACCGTAGAAACATGATCTTTCTATTACGATGATTTTCCACTTCATTCTGAAATTCCTTGACCTTTTCAAAAGTTTCAGACTTGTGTTTCATCAAATAGATATACCCATATCTACTCAAATCATCCGTGAAAGTAACAAAATAACGATATCCACCTCGCGCCGACACACTCATTGGTCCACACACATCAGTATGTATGATTTCCAATAGATCTGTCGCCGTTCCATTGAACCGGAAAACGGCGTTCTAGTCATCTTGCCCATAAGGCATGGCTCACATGTATCAAATGATTCAAAATCAAGTGATTCCAAAAGTCCATCAGAATGGAGTTTCTTCATGCGTTTAATGCCAATATGACCTAGATGGCAGTGCCACATATATGTAGACATATCATCATCAAGTTTAATCTTTTTAGCATTAACATTATGAATGTGCGTAATATTACTATCGAGATACAATAGAAATAAACCATTCAACATAGGTGCATGACCATAAAAGATATCATTCTTATAAATCGAACAACCATTGTTCTCAGATTTAAAGGAATGACCACTTTGCATCAAACACGATCCAGATACAATGTTCATGCTCAGTGCAGGCACCAAATAACAATTATTTAGGTTTATAACTGATCCTGATGGCAAATGGAGAGGTAGCGTCCCGACAGCGATCACATCAACTCTTGATTCATTGCCGACCCGCATCCTGACCTCATCCCTTGCTAGTTGTCGCTTGTTCCGTAGCCCCTGAACCGAGTTACATATATTAGCAACCGATCCGGTATCAAATACCCAGGTGCTACTACGAGTACTAGTCAAGTACACATCAATAACATGTATATCACATATACCTTTGTTTGCCTTGCTGGACTTCTTGTCCGCCAAATACTTGGGGCAGTTGCGCTTCCAATGGCCAGTCCCCTTGCAATAGTAGCACTCGGTGTCAGACTTAGGGCCAGCCCGCGGTTTCTTTTCAGGCGTGGCAACAGACTTGCCACCCTTCTTTCCCTTGTGCTTGCCTTTCTTGTCCTTCTTGAAACCGGTGGTCCTATTGATCATCAACACTTGATGTTCTTTCCTAATCTCCACTTCTGCAGTCTTAAGCATTGACAGAAGCTCAGGAAGAGACTTCTTCATGCCCTGCATATTATAGTTCATCACGAAGCTCTTGTAGCTAGGTGGCAGAGATTGGAGAACACGGTGTATGCCTAAGTCAATGGGAATCGTTATTCCCAAGGACACAAGCTTATCGGCGTACCCAGACATTTTGAGTACGTGCTCACTAACGGAGCTGTTTTCCTCCATCATGCAGCTAAAGAACTTTTCTGTAGCATTATAACTCTCTACGGAAGCATGTGTATCGAAAATCATTTTCAATTCTCCCATGGTATCAAAGGCATTGCCATTTTCGAAACGCTTTCGAAGTTCTGGCTCTAGCCCATACAGTATGCCGTAATGAACTAAGTTGTGGTCCTCCTGACGAGTCACATAGACATTCTTTTCCTCATCAGGGGCATCAGGAGCTGATGGGGGGGCCTAGCGACGCATCTAGCACAGATTGCTTTTGTGCAGCAGTGAGGAGAATCCTCAAATTCATAGCCCAGTTGGTGAAGTTGCTACCATTCGCAACAAGTTTCTCTTTCTCCATGAACACATTGAAATTAAAAGCAGGTGGTGCCATCTACAACAGAATTTGTAAAGTTTATTTAGACTAAGTTTATGATAGATTGAGTTCAACTAATCCAAATTACTAATGAACTCCCACTCAAAAACGACATCCCTCGTGTCCTTTTGGTGATTACATGAACCAAATCCACTATACCAAGTCCGATCATCACGTGAGTTGATATAGCTTCAAAGGCGAGCATATATATGGGCATCATATCAACCATATGACTCATGCTTAACCTTTCGGTCCGTGTTCTGAGGCCATGTCTGTACATGCTAGGCTCGCCAAGTAAGAACCTTAGTATTTGCGTGTGTAAAACTGTCTTACACCCGTTCCTATGAAAGCGTAGATTCGAGTACACCCGATCATCACGTGATGTCTCGAAACATGATCCATAGAACGGTGCATACTCAAGGAAGAACACATTTTTATCTTGATATCTAAAAGAGGGATCATCTTATAATGCTATCAAACGCGCCAAACTAGCAGTATAAGATGCTAACATCTAATGTGTAAAGTGAGCTGATATGGTCCATGCATTTGATCTCTATCACTTGCATCATGGTATGATCTCTATCATTCCTTTGTGTGTAAGGCCAAGGTCTATGGAACTTACACGTTGAGTGTGTTGTAAGAGTATCCACCATACATCTACTTACAACAATACCATATCAACACACTAGCCCAGCAACGATCTAAACTAGATGCCTCTAATTTATCAATTGCAAGTTTTACGTGGCTTAGGGCTTTCGGAGATAGAACCGTTCTTACCTATGAACATGAACCACAACGAGGATAACTAATTTATTAGCAACTCGTTGTAAATCAGATATTGACTATAGTAGGAGAGACAGACACCCGCCAGCCACTTATGCAAAACAAGTTGCATGTCAGTCGTGGAACCGGTCTCATGTATGATGACATGTAAGGTTGGTCCGGGCCGCTTCATCCCACTATGCCACAAATATCCAAAATACATAGAAGATGCAATAACATGATCATCATCGCCCACATATCAACCATATGTGTACTACCCGTGCTAAGCACCTACGCATAGATCAGGCTCTGATACGACTGTTGGATCCGCAGCATAGAAAACAAAAAATTTCCTACGGTGTGAACTACACGCCAAGATCTATCTACTAGGTACAAAGCAACGGGTGGACATACATCCAACGAGAACTTACCCTTGTAGACAACAAGCTTTGTTAACAAGTAGGAACTCGTGGTTGATGTAGTCGTACACTTGCCGATCTCAAGATCGTGAGGAAGTCTGAGCGCCGCAACTCAGCAGCGCATCCGCACTCGCACACACGTTCAAGCCACCGGACAACCTCCACCTCCTCGCTCCAGCGATCCAGTGGAAGGAGCAACTCCTTCCAGACGAAATGCCACCGGGAACATGTATCTCGCTAATCTGAGACCATGGGGGAATAATTCTACAGGGGAGAGAGATCCTTCACAAGGAGGTGTGAGGATGAAGGAGGGAATGGGTGGCCTTTTATAGGAGGAGGGGGTGCCCCCTCTCTCCATGGCCGGCGCATGGGGGGTGACCCCTCACCTCCCCCATTCATGTGGTAGTAACCCCTCCACATTAAAATGCCTCTTCACATTCCCTTTTAAAGTCTCCACTTTAAATGCATTAAATTTCTCCAAATTTAATGCTCTCTCATTTAATAAAACTCTTTTTATTAAATTTATTCATAATTTTGTTAATTACTTTAATTAACAAACATTCACATATAGCCCCTTGCAATATTTCAATATCACATGCAGAACCACCTTCTGCAATTTCACCCGAAAACAATTTCCGGTTTCTATTGAAACAATTCCTGGGCTTTGCAATTCTTTCGTCTGAAACATATGTTCTCCAAAATGGTGTCCGGTAACTCTTAAGTGTGCCACCCTACGGTTCGCGAATAATGCAGACATGATCGAGACCCTTCTCCGATCAATAATCAGCAGCGGGACCTGGAGATCCGTACTGACTCCTACACATTCAACGATGACTCCTGTGATCGTGAGAACCTTTAACGCTTGTAACTAAATCCCTTTGTATCTCGATATATTACATGTCCGAGATTCGATCATCGGTATCTCCATACCTAGTTTGATCTCGTTACCGACATGCACTCTTTTCTCGTTCCCGTGATATAACATTCTAGTGATCACATCACTTGCTTGCAAGCTATCCTAATGTGATATCACCGAGAGGGCCCAGAGTATATCTATCCGTCATCTGGATTGACAAATTCCACTCTTGATCCATGAGCCTCAACATAACACCTTCGTAGTACTGAACCCATCTTTATAGTCACCCTGTTACGGTGTGACGTTTGATGTTATTAAGATACTCTTCCGGTGTTAGCAATTAACATGATCTCATGGTCTAAGGATAAATATTACTTCGTATGATGTTATAGCAATATAAACATAATGACTTGATCGTAATGCTATACTTCGGATGAATGTTCATCACATCATTCCACCAATGGTGTGACCTTGTTATTAACAACATCCAATGTCCATGATCAGGAAACCTTGATCATCCTGTTAATCAACAAGCAAGTCTATAAGAGAGGCATGACTAGGAGCACTTTTTGTTTATTAAACACACATGTATTGATGTTTCCGAATCAATACATTTCTAGCATGTAAAATAAACATCTATCATGTATAAGGAATATATAATAACAACTTTATTATTGCATCTCAGGGCATATTTCCTTCAAATATAATGATTAAAATCAATCACAAACTAACGGAAAATATATGAAGGCACATCACATCTCACCAATCCCTTACATCTCCCAAGCCCAAGGAACTTACTCACACATGAGAGAAGAAAGCATCATCGATATAATTAAATAAAGGGAGTTCTTGTCGATATTACCGTGGAGATCCACAATAAGAATAGAAAAGTAATCCAACACAATTCAATATAGGAAGAAACAATCTCAAACCCTAATCTTGCAAGGTGGAGATATCTCTCTCTCTCTCTAAAGTACAAGTAATGGCTATGAGGGTGTGATGGCTAGGAGATTGAAGATCGTGGAGCGAGATGAAGGACGTCTTCCCCTTCTTCTCCGGATCTCTTCTTTTTTCCTTTCTAGATGGGATGGTTGCTGCTGTGTTATGATTTCACGTTTGGCCTCTTCATGAAAGTTGTCCCTTTTGACAAGACGGAGGCAGCATCAACTATATGACGGTAACTATACAGCCGGAAAAATATTCCCGCCGTATAGTTGCTTGTCAAAGCTGCTATACGCCTCCCTTGATTGCTTCCAAAAAGAGATTTGCTTGTTTTCACCTGAATATTGTGTTTCTCTTGATAAAACCTTTTGTTGATGTCCAGAACCTGAAACACACATTAAAAACCAATTTTTCTTCGCTACCAAAGTATTAGCGTTAGGTAAAGAAGAAAACCATCAATAAAAACCATCAAAAATTATGTCGAATCTCACAGCTATCAACTCCCCCAAGCTTAGATGTTGCTCCCCCAAGATGGAAGTCCTAGGCCAGACTATCCGACCAGGGGGGTGGACTATCCGGCCCTGTATCTCCCTCATAGGCTAGAAACAAAGACTTTGATGAAACTACCATGCCGGATTATCCAGCCCTAGAAGCTCAGAACAACAACCTCCTGTTACGGTTGCTGAACAAGACCAAGGCCAAGTTTCACCTTCAGCTATCAACGCAGCATAATCTGTTGATCAAGCTAATAGTCAAGATGAAGAACAAGATGATGAATTTATCCCTCCAAGGAACAATGAGGAAATTGAAATTTGTCGCAAAGCCTGAGATGAACAAAACCTTGAACTCAGGGGTCACACACTTGATAAGGTGATGGGTTATATAAGGAGAATGGTGTCCACAAGGGGTGAGTTAGCAAGATTCAGCGATCATCAAGCAAATATATCCATGGTGGAACCCAAGAAGGTTTTTGACGCTCTTGAAGATCTAGACTAGGTTGTGGCTATGCATGAAGAGCTCAACAATTTTGAGCACAACAAAGTCTGGAATCTAGTTGAGAAGCCTAAAGAGTGTCGCAAAGTTATCAGCACAAAGTGGATCTTCAAGAACAAGCAAGACGAAAATGGAATTGTTGTGATTTAACATTCTAGTCATCATATCACTTGCTTGCAAGCTATCTTAATGTGATATCACCAAGAGAGCCCAGAGTATATCTATCCGTCATCAGGATGGACAAATCCCACTCTTGATCCATGAGCCTCTACATAACACCTTCGTAGCACTGAACCCACCTTTATAGTCACCATGTCACGGTGTGATGTTTGATGTTATCAAGATACTCTTCCGGTGTTAGTGATTGACATGATCTCATGGTCTAAGGACTAGGATTACTTCATATGATGTTATAGAAATATAAACATAATGACTTTGATTGTAATGCTATACTTCAGATGAATGTTCATCACATGATTCCACTAATATTGTGACCTTGTTATTAACAACATCTAATGTCCATGATCAGGAAACCTTGATCATCTTGTTAATCAATGAGCTAGTTTATAGAGAGGCATAACTACGAACTTTCTATTTGTTTATTAAACACACATGTATTAAGGTTTTCATATTAATACAATTATAGCATGCAAAATAAACATCTATCATATACTTGGAATACATATAATAACAACTTTATTATTGCCTCTCAGGGCATATTCCCTTCATAAAGATGTGGACCAAAAGGTATATCGGTCCATGATTGGCTCTCTTCTTTACCCCTATGCATCTAGACCCGATATTGTGTTGAGTGTACGTGTGTGTGCAAGGTATCAAGCGGCTCCTAAGGAAAGCCACTTAGTGGCGGTCAAGAGAATCTTCTGATATTTGGTTCATTCCCCTAACTTTGGTCTATGGTATCCCAAGGGCTCTAATTTCTCTTTATGTGGATACGGGGATTCCGATGGGCTGGTGATAAGGATGATAGGAAGTCAACCTCTAGATCTTGTCAATTTTTGGGAAGATCTTTGGTTTGTTGGTCTTCCAAGAAGCAAAATTGTATATCTCTATCCACCACCGAAGCGAAATATGTGGCTGATGCAAGTGCATGCACATAGTTGTTATGGATGAGGCAAACTTTAAAGGAATACGGTGTCAATTGTGACAAAGTGCCTCTTTTATGTGACAATGAAAGTGCCATAAAAATTGCTTATAGTCCGGTGCAACACATAAGGACGAAACATATTGAGATCCGCAATCATTTTATTCAAGACCATGTCGCTCGTGGATATATTGACTTATCCTTTGTGAGCATGAAGAATCAACTAGGGTATATTTTCACGAAGCCACCTGATGAAGCAAGGTTTTATTATTTGAGGAATGAGCTAAATGTCGTGGATTCAAGGAGCTTTCCTTGATTTACCTTGCATGCTCCCCTATATCTCTTCCTCTATTTTTTATAGATGTAGGCATGGATATAGGGGGAGGGTGGTCCTAACTACTAGGCTAACCCTTCCCCCATAATGCCAAAAGCAAGACAAATCATTTCTCTTAATATCATTTTGTGATATGTGAGTTCATTGATGAGTGTTGGCTATGAACCCAAGATAAATTTTCGCGGTGTCATGCCATTTACTCCTACATGGTGGCTCCGGCCACCATCCTCTTCTTTATGAAGAGTTGGTTCTTTGAAGGTTTTATTAGTTTTTATTTGACCATCTTATGTTATTGTGGAAAACACACCAATAGCGGCTTTTCATTATCTTGGTTTTTGCAATTCTTGGTGTGTAGTACCATATCGGGATGCTAGCTTCACTATTTCCCCTTTTTGTCATTTCGATGCCAAAGGGGGAGAAGTAGTTATATTACGTGTCAAGGGGATTTGCATGGGTCGGGCACAAGCACATTTGTCATCTTATCGTGTTCTTTCATCCTTGCCTGTCACCCATTTGTCTGTGTGAGACTATGTTGGTCCGTCTTGAGTCATGAGACCATAGATTTATCTCTATGGATCTATCAATGGTTATCTATGGATTTATCACTATGGTATTATGGAATTATCAATGTGGTTGTATCTTCATGATATTATTCTTGGAAGTCTCAATATTGGGGTTTTTAAAATGTGCCTATCATTATATTATTGAGGACTTCATTATGGATGGTATGACTCATCTCTATCTTTCTAACTCATCATTTGATATTAGTTTCCAATTCATGAAAAAGTATTGGACCTATGTGTGCGCATTTGTATTCAAATGCAAGCTTAATATATTGATACCTTTGATCCGGATTACGGATGTAGTATAGCTCTTTTTCCCTAGTAGACCTAGGTTATCGAATCCATAGGAAGCGAATGCATAGTGAAGTTACTTTAACGGACCTTCGGGAGTTTTAGAATTCCTTTTGTGTTTTTACCGGACTAGTAGCTTGTGTCTTTTTGTTGTTGTCGATGATGGAGAGAGAGGGCCTAGGGCGTTCTGTTTCACCTATGGTTGTGCAAAAACATCTGATGGAAATAAAAGATAGAAATAAAGTATGCGTGTACTTGTTAGAGCAAGATAAATTATATGTGGACAGTGCATCCATAATTGATATTGCCTCCTCAACCGCTTATAGCAATAACCTACTAGTCTCATCCATAGAAGAAATAGAACTAATGATATGCATAGTGATTTCACCGTTAATCCCAAGCAAATCCCTCACATACAGCCGTACTACCCCTTCTGTCACTGGGGTTCCCAACCTGCAGATCAGTCATCACTCATACTCCATATACCTAGCTCAACCCTCGGGGTCTTGGGTACTTGACAAGTCCTTAGATTGAGGCAAGAGAGGATACAATAATCATCATGTCATACAAACTAATACACGATCCCATCTATGATAAATCACATGCACAATTGCTACATGGCTAGGCCGAAGCCCTTAGCCCAAGGAGAATTACTCACACACAGAGATGAGATCAAAATTCATAAACATTGTAATGAAAATCATAAGATTGATAGTAATAGTCTTACAATGTCGCCAATCGGAGAAGAGATCTACTATTACAAGTGGTGGAAGATGGCTATGGAGATGGAGAAGGGTTTGGAGATCTGGAGGCGGCTTTCTGGCGAGGTATGGCTTCTGGGGCGTGGTGTATCTCCTTTTCCCGTCGCCTGAGGCTTCTTTATATAGGGTTCCCTTCACGAAAGTTGTTCTGTTTGACCTAACGGAGGCGGCGCCAACTTTACGACCGGAGCTATACGGTCGGAATTTTTGCTTCGGCCGTATAGTTGGTCGTTACGGCGTCTGCCTTCGTTGGACGGCTCCTGGTTTCTTCTGGTCGAAGGAAATATCATATCTTTGACTTTAATGTAGTGATTCCCTCCTTTAAACGACATTATCTGTGCAGGAAAAATACAAGAACAAAGGATTGCATACCCCTCTGAATATTAGCATTAGTGGCAGGGTTTAGAGAGATATTTCATAAAAAATATGATCAATATCCAGTTTAAATGTGGACGTAGTTGGCTATATTTCAGAGCCATCAACCTCCCCAAGCTTAAACTTCATCGTCCCGAGCAAGAAAACCAAAATCAAAAAGGAACTCAGCATTTAAACTGAAATAACGAGATGGTGATCTTACTCATGACTAATAGTCTCATGTTTCCTCCACTTTCATAAATCTAAAAAAATTCAGCATAGATAGAGTAATGGAAAGCGTATCATATGGGTTTCATGCATCCTTATAGCGCAGCAAAATTATTGTAAGCAAGGATGATTCAAATGAGTAAATTTTATTCCATGTCAAGTAATCAACTCATAGGCTTGCCTTTGAACAATGAAGTATAATCATGTAAATTAAGAGTGTGAGAGTTGTCATGAAAAGCATATATACTAGAGTATCTCAATTCTCCCACATCAATGAATCAAGAATTTGCAAGCACTACTTTTTTATTCATTGTCCTTCAAGAATTTCAGTTTTTTAAGTAATTGAAAGCATGCCAAAGATTTTTATTAGTGTATCGGGCTGCGATGGACACTCGTGGCATCACTAAGGTTTTTGTTCCTTTTGCATAATGATTACTCATAACAACCAGAGGAGTGATTCCATCATGATTACAGCTACCCGAGAGTGCCAAGAATCTTACCCACTATAGCAATGCTGCTACAAGTGTTTAATCAACTCATAGCCGAAATCTAGGAGTTTCCTCCATGAAGATCGTTCGTAGGCCAGCGGAGTTGTTGGCATCCCATGAAGTTTGATATCATTCTTATGATTAACAAGTCAAACTTGGGCATGCTCAGAAAAACCGCTAAACATTAATTCAATCGAACAAATCCTTTCAAAGAGAGCTATTAAGACAATCAACATTTTCAGTGGTGTCAAGTGTCTCAAGAAGTAAGCCTTCAAGACTAAACACTACAACACACAAGCCTTTAATTGTGAGACTTTTTCTTATTACAATTGTTTAGCAAATTTTTAGGCAAGACTTGGTTAACTACAGGAGCTAGAACAAAACATACTCAACTAAGTACCCACGTGATGTCTACGCACTACAGTTGTTGGGCCTCCAAGTGCAGAGGTTTGTCATGGGCAACATCACCTGGCCAGACGGCGACGTAGCCGAATCAAGTGTCGCGTCCAATTTGATGGGCGTGGACGCAGACTGTGTGGGGGTCACGTCCGCCAGGTCATGATCAACAGCAGAGGACAACGACTGGTCCGCGGGACACGCTGGAAACAGCGACCGCGTGCAGGACCGACCAACATGCGCGTCCAATGAGGAGGAACGCACATGGCGGGCGGGCGATCGGGGCCACATGGGGGTCCTACGGTCGGGGGAGATGGCGTGCACGGAGCGGTCCAGCGACGCGGCACGGACACACGCGCAAGGAGAAGGTTCTCCTGCGACATCAGGCACGATAGAGGGACCAGGCGGATCCACCTCGGGATTGGCACGGATAGCACCTGAATCTTCATCGTGTTCTGTGTTGTTTTCGTCTGTTTCTTTAGCATATTGGCTATAATCTGTTGTACCATTTGAGCTTGTTTCTTCACGATTTTGCACCAAATTTTGATCTGCTGGATCCTCAGCAACCTGGCTATGATCGTTAACAGGTACAGTAGGTAAAGGCATATAGTCATCAACATTTGCATTATCCCCATTAGCATAAGATGTAGAGGAATTTGTGGGCAATAGAAGGATTTGCTCTTTAAGAAATCTACGAGCGTTTTTCTGCATGGAAGCGAATGGAAAAATGTTCTCATCAAAGACAACATACTGGGCTATGTATATGCGGCCAGTGGAGGGATCAAGGCACTTAACACCCTTGTGACGTGAGCTATAACCCAGAAAAACACACCGGCAGAACGAAAATAAAATTTCCGTGTATTAGAGGGGAGCAAATTAGGACAACATGCACAACCAAAAATGCGAAGGGAGTCATAATTCGGTATTGTTCCTAACAGGTGCTCAACAAGAGACTCAAAGTTAAGAACTTTGCTAGGAAGCAAGTTTATAAGAAAAGTGGTAGTGAGGAATGCTTCATCCTAGAACTTAAGTGGCATGGAGGCATGAGCAAGCAAAGCAAGTCCAAACTCAACAATCTGACGATGTTTACACTCAACAGGGCCATTTTGTTGATGTGCGTGAGGGCAAGAAACATGATGTGTAATGCCAACTTTTTGAAAGAAACTATTGAGTTTTTCGTATTCACCTCCCCAATCAGTTTGCATGGTTATGATTTTATGATCAAACTTTCACTCAACAAGTTGTTGAAAGTTAAGAAAGACTTGATAAACATTAGATCGTTTCTTGAGCAAATAAATCCAAGTAAATTTACTGAAATCATCAATGAAGCTTACACAATAATTGTGCTTGCCAAAAGAGGCAGGGTCAGCACCCCATACATCAGAAAAGACTTGTTCCAAAGGAACAGTTGAGACACTAGTAGACACAGGATATGGCAATTGGTGGATCTTAGATAGTTGACAAGAATCACATATGTAAGAATTTATTTCTGGAGTGTAAGCTAGATCATTCCTCCTAAGAACTTATTGCACCACAAACGATGAAGGATGCCCTAAACGATGATTCCATGTAGATGACGATGATTTTATTGTGATAAACGCATGCTTGGACGACCCCGTAGAGAACGACACTAGGAGGTAAAGACCACCATGACATGGTCATTTAAACAGAATCCTCCTTGTGGCCAGATCCTTAATCAAAAAGAAAAAAGGCATGGAATTCAATAAACAAATGATTGTCAAGAGCAAGTTTGTGAACTGATAAAAGATTTTTAGAATAACTTGGAACATGTAAGATGTCTTTGAGATATAAAGATGCATGTGGGGTTTGCAAAGTTGAATGACCAATATGGCTAATGGGCATACCGTTACCATCTGCCGTGTGAGCACGATCGTGTCCCTTGTATTTATCATGGACGGATAGCTTGTTGAGGGTGCCGGCAACATGGTTGGTGGCTCCCGTGTCAGGATACCAGTTGGTATCAACACTGTAGGACGCCATGTTGGCGGCCTTCTTATCATCACGGTCACTGTTGCTATTGCCACCATCTTGATAGCGCCACCAACAATCCTTGGCAGGGTGGTCATGGATCTTGCATATCTGGCAAGTCACGTCTGCAAAGCGTCTAGGGGAACGGTCACTCTTGTGTCGACCACCATCAGCATGTCAATGGTCATCACGACGGACAACATCATCATCACGATGGCGGCGATCACCACCATCACACCGTCCACCATCACGGTGTCGTCCACCATCATCACGACGAAGCCCATCAGCATCACCACGGCGGTAGCCACGGTCGTCCTGGCGGCCATAGCCGTGATCATCTTGGCGGCCAAGATCACCACCCCCACGAGGGCGAGTGTCATGGTTGGTGTCCTGACCATGCCAGGCCAGGTTTGCGGAGGAGGTGAAAGACTCATCCTAGCCAGACTTGGCCAACATGCTCTAGCAAGAGTCATGGGCACACACCTGCGCGAACAGGTCATCGATGGTGGTCTTGGGGTTGGCGTTGACGGCGGCGATGATGGAATCCTAGGAGCCATTGAGTCCATGTAGGATGTACCCAGTAAGCTCGTACTCGTCAACAGGCTTGCCTGCTACTGCGAGTTCATAGGCAAGCTCCTTCATCTTCGCGAAGTACTTGGAAGCAGACAGGTCGTTCTTCTTGGTGTCATTGAGGGAGCCGCGAAGATCATTGATCCTGGAACGAGAGTGAGATGAGAACATACGAATGATGACATCCCATACCTCAGCAGTAGTTTCGAGCCTGTAGACGTGAGGAACAATCTCCAGGGAGAGGGAGTTCAAGATGAACCCCATCACCGTTTGATCACGGCTGACCCATGCGCGATAGTCTGGGTTGGGGACGGAGCACGTCTTCTTGTTCTTGTCCTCGACCTCCATCATATTTACCGGTGCAGAATCGGTCCCATCGAGCAGGCCGATGACATGGGCGATGCGGATGGCAGGGAGCACCAGGGTCTTCCAAAAGAGGAAGTTCCCCCGGTTGAGCTTGGTGGAGGGAGGTGCGCCGAGGGAAGCAGCCAGGGCGGTGGTCGTTGCAGATGATGATGAAGAACCCATGGGGAGAGCTTGATCGTCGGTTGTTGTCGTAGTTGTGGGTGGCGGCGGCAGCAGTAGATGCGGTGACGGCGGCAAGTTTTGGGGTGTTGGTTGTGTTTGTAGGGTTTTTTGTCGTGGTTGTAGGCGGCAGCGGCAGCAGGAGATGCGGCGGCGGTGGCGTCACTAGGTGCGGCGGCGGCAGATGGTTTTTCGGTGGCTAGGTCATGGAATAGGACGCTCTGATACCATATTAGTTAACCTAGGCGGAAACGATGCCCTCTCCCTAGGCTCGGTGGCATTTTATATAGGCTTGGGAAATAGTCCCCAATACGTGGCGTGTACAAGGTTTATACGGTATGAGTGAGGTACTACCTCATGCCATACACGTATAGTTACAAACTCTAACACTATAGTTCAAATTTCTGCTGCACGCGCTTGCTATTTCAGTTAATATCTGACTCTATATCCACAGTATGATGACCACTTAATGTAAGTTGTAATCTTGGTATATGCGGTCAGGAAGACTATTTGTCGTGTGCATTATGTGTTGGTTTGGTTGCCCCAACAGTTAGCATCGACTTCGGTCCGTACCACATACCACATCAAGGACTGACGGGACCACCGTCCTCGATCCTCCCGAGCAAACCCTAGGCATCTCACCCTTGCTCGATCGCCTCTTCTCTGTTTGCTTGCCTTGGGCCTCAGCCTCGGTCACGCCCCCTCGCCCGTGCTATGGAGGAGGCATGGGAGAGTCGACTATGACCTGCGGCACCACGACGTGCTTGATAGTGCTTGATGCCCAAGACCCAGCCGTCATGATAATTCTCCTAGGGCCTTTTCTTAGTTATACGGTGCATGCCTTATCTAACAAGGTGCCATTATGGAGTGTACCCATCCAGATTCGGGTGCAGGTACACCAGATCGGCAATTTAAACACTTTTTTCAAGAAAATATTAGAGACATAGCTACGATCCTCTGCATCAACTGATGCATGGGGTCTTTTTTATAACCTTATTATCATTCATGTCTTAGAAAATATTAGGTGACATATGGTCGACACATGTATCAACCATCTAAAAATAAGAAACAATATAAAGTGTCATTGTATCAACATGTTCTCGTGCAACCATCTCCAGTCGATTACACCCAGAATCCGAAGCCTGACGCTAGCTGAACCGGTTTGTCAAGTCCCGTGCAACCATCTCCAGTCGGTTACCCCAGAATCCAAAGCCTGGTGCTTTTCTATTGAGTGCAGGTAGAACCACATACAGATCACGTGGGTAGCCACACAAGATGGACCATGTCGCATGCATCGATTTGTGTACAGAGAACAGAAAAAAATGGATATAGATAATTATGTTTGAGATTAAATCGGGACACGTTCAACTAAGGATATAGAAGAAGACATATTCAACCAGGGCCAAGCTCAACAGAGAATCATGCAAGGGTGCCCATTCAATGATATACGGTTTATACAACGGTGCTTCATACCATTTCACATGCTTTAGTGCCCACTCTGAAAACTCTAAAATATTAAGAGCCCATTCTAAATTATTCGGTGCCCACTCAATATCACGAGAGGTGCACAGTACATTACCATATGGTGCTTGTACATCATGGAACAAACTGGAACACCTCATACATGGTAGAAATTGCAACTGGGGATATAAATTGGAAAAAGGAATAACTGGATCTTAGGAATAATGAAAAATTGAAATGAAAAAATCAGAAAAAAAGATAAGGTGGGACGGCTGGGTTGTGTGAAACTATAAGTCTAACAAATGGTCGATCATCGGCAAAACTATAAGTGTAATACAAACAGACCAATTAAAATTTATTTCAGCCAAAATCATCCGGTGCCTACTCTAGATCACGAACCGTGAACAATACATGACCAGTTGTTGCTTGTATATCATGGAACAAACTGGAACTCTTCATACATGGCAGAAACTGCAGCCTGCAAAGAAATGAAAAAAAAAGGAACAAGTGGATCATAAGAATGGTGAAACACCGAAATGAAAAAAAGGGTCAGAAAAGAGATAAGGATGCAAGTACTCTGAAACTCCGCAAGGCCTGTATCCTCCCTGCGCCGTTTCCTCTCCTCCAAGATCCTCTGGAAGAACCTCTCCAAGGTACATGCTTAATTGTGCTCGATTACATGTCACTGTGCTCGATTTCCAATCTAATCTGTTTGGTAGAGCTCAAAATGTAACATGTTCGGTCATGTATCAAGGGAACAGAGGATGAACAACCTCTTTTATCGTTGATGCATTTTTTAGTATAGGCTCATTGTGGATAAGTGGTTTGTAGCTTCAGTGTCCAAGAAGTGTACAGTAAAGCTTCAGTACATAGATCCTCAATCTATATAAGTTCTGCCTTTTATCTCTTATGAATTTTGCCAATGCATAAACGATACTAGTATTTGCTAAATTATATCTTGACAAGTAGTCTATAAACATGTACTCCCTCCGTTCAGAAATAACTGATTTGTGTTTGTCTATATTCGAATGTATTTAGACGCATTTTAGTGTATAGATACATTAAATCTAGACAAACTCAAGTCAGTTATTTTTGGACGGAGGGAGTACTTCACATTCATCTTACTGTCCAATTGTACACGCTTGATCCTTTGTCTGCTTGAGCCTCTATGTTTCCTGTACATATTACTTCTAATCTGGTTGTGCTAAAATGTGATGTGGTCAACAGATTCAGATGGATTGTTTCCCGTACTTATTGTTGTCTGGACTTTTATGATGAACTGAATCGGGAGCACGCAGAGATGAGCATTAACCAGCTTCTTACTGTTATTTTGTGATATGATTCTGTCAACAATGTACTGGAAAACAACCGGCAGCCACCAACAAGTGTCAAGATGCAGGTAAGAAAATGCCAGCAGGGATGCAAGCTCAGTTAAATTCAGTTTGGATTCTCACAAGCTCAGTTACTGACTTCTACAGCAAGCTCAGTCAAATTCAGTTTGAAATCTGAATGATCTTGTTATTATCCATCCTTGTACATAGTTAAATCCTGTAACATTAAGTATTGTTGATTATTCTTCTGTGTTTTAGGAAAAGAATGTTTTTATCTAACAATTCTCCGGGTGTCAATTTTCATATCAAAGAATGTTTTTATCTACTCCCTCCAATCCAAATTAATTGACTTGGATTTGCCTACGTTCGGATGTATCTAGCACTAAAACATGTATAGATACATCTGAATCTAGGCAAATCCAAGTCAATTAATTTGGGTCGGAGGGAGTAACAATTTTCTTATATCCTTGTACAAATGTTCATCTTAGTTTCTCGTTTTCTAACAATTCTCCAAGTTTCAGACACATGACAAGTTAAATTTTGATTTAGAAAGAATTGCAGTGGAACTCAGAAAGACACCTGAATGTGAAGGGGCCGCCAAGGGAGGCGCCGCTGTTCTTCTTCCCTGCTGCTGTTCTTCTTCCCTGTGTTTCTCCTTGCGTAGGAGGGAGGCGCCGCCAAGGGGCCGAGCTCGATGATGGAGGCGCGTCAGGCAAGGGAGATTTTCCGCGGTTGCGCGGCGCAGGTGACGGCGGCGGCACAATATGCTAGAACTCGATGGAGCATGGCCGCATTGCCTGGGGGATCGCATGCCTCGCTTTGCCTGGAGCACGCAGCCTAGTGCGGGAGGACGGAGGAATTTGAGTCCTTCGACCGCGACTTGGCACACGTGGGACCTGGCGCGGGAGGACGGACACTAAGGACGGGGAGGACGAAGACGAAGATACCAATTTGAAATTCGAATTTGAAGGCTAATTCTAAAACGTTTTGAATGTATTTGGTATTTTTTGCAAAATTGAATTTGAAATATGGTTGCGACAAGTAAAACCAACCGGAGGGAGTACTAGTATTTGCAAGATATAGCTGAAACCATCTGTGACGTGCGTTTTGTGCCGAACTTATACGCTTGCGCGTGCATGCGGGGTGATTCGGGCTGCCGCACAATCTCGCACTAATCTTACTACCTCCGTTTTAAGGAATAAAGCGCACGCGCATTTTAAAACAAAGTTTGACCAAATAAATAGACCAACTAAAATTTTATTATATTGTGTGAAATTAGTATCGTTGAAATCATATTGAAATACACTTTCCAATGATGCTAATTTTATACCAACATTCTTTATATATTTAAAGTAAATCTTGGTCAACGAAAAAACACGCAAAACGAGAACGCATTATTCCTTGTGACGGAGTTAGTAGTTGTTAGAGCGGCCATACGCAAATGTCCCGCTTTGTCGGTCAAGCCGGCATGCCCACTGTGTCGTTAACCTCGGCACCTTAGCCGTCTATGCCGACATGCCACCTTGGTCCATGGCGGCAGGCCATTGCCGCCTCAGTCCATGCGGCAGGCGCCACACATGCCCCGCCGCCACGAATAAGGGGTATTTTTTGGCATTTTTCTAGAAAGGGGTCTTTTTTGGTAATTCACTAGAACAGTTGGTCATTTTTTTTGAAAAATTCGAAATGGATGATCATCAACAGTTTGCAAGAATTATGACAACTTGCAACTAAAACATGAATTTGTGAAAAAAATTGATACAAATATTTATTTGCTTAAGATATCTTTATGAGAAAAGAGGCATGCCTCTATTTGAAGTAGAGGCGGCAATTTGGCTCACATGTGCAAATACACCTATTATAAGTAAACATATTTTAAAATGTCAAAAAAATTGAAAACAAATTTGTACATATACTTTCAAACATTTTATATTGGTTCACAAGTTTTTGAGATAAAAGAACATTTTATGTGTCGTATATAAAAAGACAAAAAATGTCACGTGAATAGATAAAAAAGACAAAAAAATATCACTTGAATACGACTATTCACGTGATATTTTTTTGTCTTTTTTATACATGGCACATAAAATGTTATTTCGTCCCAAAAACTTATGAACCAATATAAAATGTTTGAATGTATATATAGAATTTTTTTTATTTTTTTTTTGATATTTTGAAATATGTTTTCTTACAATGGATATATTTGCACCTGCGAGCCGAAATGAATATCCACTATTTGAAGATGTTCTGAAGTTGGCCTTCTTTATGACTGATTCATATAAAGATAGTTAAATCTTACATTGTACTGCATGCATTTCCGCTGGAACTACATGCCTATTGCTGAATCAACAGTTTGCGGCGATACTTTTTTTTGGCGGTTAGAGGAACACTGTGTATATTTTAATTTCGAAACAAAGGTATACATATCAGGTCTATATTATTATTTCATGACTATGAAGTTATATCAATCTGAAATAACAAAATGTGGAATCTAGATACAGTAGGTTGCTACCCCTAATTCCGACCGGCCTCCCGCATCCTAAGACAACCGCAATAAGTGTGTCGTCAACTTCAACAATGGTGTTACAGCTCCCCTACGGGGCGCTAGCTGGTATGCTTCGCAATGTTAATTTGATTAAATTTGGACGCTAGAGCAAGCAACGCCTCCTCTCCGACCAGTCGTCTACTTTCTCGAGGAATGAAGAATCATGCTCGGATTACTTAACCCCGACAAGAGGGAGCTAAAAAAAGTAAGCCTAGCTCACTTGGTTAGAAAAATGGATGTACAATCCAGCCACTCAGGTTCAAGTCCTCACAGACAGAGATGCTTGTAGGAGAGAGATCGTCCTCAACGTGTTCCTGTCTTCTTTGTCCCACAGCTCCTCGGAATGACATGGAGGACTTCAGGACGAGGGATGCAAGCCGCCACACTTCATCCGCGTCCTATGGGCTGGGATCAGCCACATCAGATCCTCATAGCAGAAAACATCTGTTTTGCTTCTCACCTGGAATCATGTCAGTTTCATTTAAACCTACATTATGTGCTCATGTTACTTTAGATGAGATCAAGGTTATGATGATGTGCAATTTTTCCGGTGGCTTATATATGCTTTTGGATGTATTGATTTAATCATGGAACGGTGTGTTTTCTCTTACATTGTTCCATCATCAAATTTAGAGAAAAAGTATATGAAATATATGTATATGTAGCTCATCGACACATTTATAAATTCAACTGATTTCTAGCTAGACAAGTGTTTCATGTTGGAATTTGATGAGTTTTGGGTTGTTAGCCTATTAGACAAATTCTAAAATTCTCTTTAACCCATTTGTGCATGGCAACATAAGGTTGTGCTAGTGCTGCCAAAGTTTAGTTCCACATTAGGTGAGTGAGAGTTACACCTCTTTATATACTAGGCTGTTCCATCACTCACTAAGGTGTGAGAAGAAGAGCAGCTCTCGCGCACTCCTTCGACGCCGCCCGCCTCGTCATGACGCACACGGGCGCGCGCGCCGCGGGTTGCGGGAATCTCGCCGAGCCGAAATTTATTTTTGCTAGTGAAGAAAATTAATCGTGGATTAATTATGATTCATTCACGGACGCGTTAATTAGTCGGCCGTTTCCAGTCTATGAGACATGGGATGTTACCGACTCGGACGTGGGCTGAGTCTCACGATCTTCCTGACCTACGCTATATAAGCGTCTGCACTAAACCTAATCGCCATTGCTTTCCACACGCGTCTCCTTCCAGTCTATTGCGCCGCTGCCTTTATCTTTCCCATCCCGGCTTGCGGCGTGCACCGCAGATCGAGACAGTAGGCCTCCGAAACCCCGCCTTCTTGTGAACCTGTACGGGTGAGGGGCGATTAGGTTTTTGGGGAGCGCTTCCGCGCGACTACTGACGCCATCACGGACGACTCCTTCCCCGACGAGGACATCTTTCCGGACATCGGTAGCCTCTACATCGACGAGATGGCTGACGATGCAGCTACCACCGCTACAGCTACTGATGCTGCTATCGCCGCGGATTCTACTGCCGCTGCTCTACCGTACGTAATATTGAACTTTCTCTTTCAGATTCTGCTAGAGTTCTTTATTCTAGCGATTCGTGTAGATGTGATAGGTTTATCTTATTTAGATGTAACATGTTCATCTACTTTGTTGATCTGCATGATTAGTTTTGGCAATGTCTGTATGATCATGCTTTATCAGTTTATTATTCGGTTTAAATCATATGGATTATTGCTTATATTTTCAACAATCCAAAAACCTGATTATAGGCAACTGTCCACTGGTGTAGCCGCGGCTACTAAGCCTCCTTCGTTTGATGGTATGCATTATAAGAGATGGCGCGCGAGAGCAATTATATGGTTTAAAAACCTAAACTGCTATAGCGCCACTCTTGGCAAACCTGAAGGAGATCTTTCTGCTGAGCAGCAAGCGACCTTTAAGAAAGCCAATACCATGTGTATGGCAGCTCTGTTCAGTATTCTTGGGGACAATATTGTTGACCCATATATGTCATTTGATAATGGCAAAGACGTGTGGGATATGCTCGAGGCTAAGTTTGGGGTCTCGGACGCTAGTACTGAGTTGTATGTCATGGAGCAATTCTATGACTACAAGATGGTTGATGAGCGCTCCGTCGTTGAGCAAGCTCATGAGATACAATCACTTGCCAAAGAACTCGAGCAGTTCAAGTGTACCTTATCGGACAAGTTTGTGGCCAGAGGCATTATTGCCAAGCTTCCTCCCATGTGGAGGAGTTTTGCTACTTCTCTGGAACATAAGAGATAAGAATTTTCCGTTACGGATCTCATTGGGTCTCTTCATGTGGAAGAGAAGGAAAGAGCAAAGGACACACGTGATCGAGGATTTGAGGGAGCTTCTAGTGCCAATTTGATACAGAAGAAAAACTTCCAATCCCACAAGTTCAAGAATAAGAATAAATCTGATGGCAAAGGGAAGTTTGATGGCAAGAACAAGGTCACTCACTCAACCAACTTTAAGAGGAAAAATGATAAGAAGAAAGGCTCTTGCCACGTCCGTGGTGATCCTGATCATTGGGCTCCTAGCTACCCTAATCGCTTTGACAAGCGGCAACATGGGAATAGCGGCAAGGTCGCTAATGTTGTTATTAGCGATACTGAGATAAAGGACGCTAGGTGCGGTATTTTACCTACTATCCTTTCAGTATGTCATTCTCCTAAATGGTGGATTAACATGGGTGCTAATACACATATATGTTCTGATATTTCCATGTTCTCTTCTTACCAGGTCGCAAGGACTTCCTCCGTGCTGATGGGAAACGGCTCACGTGCTTCTGTTCTAGGTGTTGGTACGGTAAATCTGAAATTTACTTCGGGGAAGACCGTACAACTGAAGAATGTGCAGCACGTTCCCTCCATCAATAAGAATCTTGCCAGTGGCTCGCTTCTATGTCAAGATGGCTTTATGTTGGTTTTTTAGTTCAATAAAGTTGTAATTTCTAAGTATGTACAATTTGTTGGAAAGGGTTATGAGTGCGGAGGTCTGTTCCGCTTATCTTTGTCAGACTCACGTACTAAAGTTATTAATCATGTTTGCAATGATAATGAGTCCAATATTTGGCATTCACGACTTTGTCATATTAACTTTGGTTGCATGACGCGGCTAGCCAATATGAGTTTAATTCCGAAATTTACCAATGTCAAAGGTTCTAAGTGCCAAGTTTGTGTGTAAGCAAAGCAACCCCGCAAGTCTCATACGGCTGCGGAACCGAGAAACTTAGCACCACTAGAACTTATACATTCAGATCTTTGTGAGATGAATGGTGTGTTGACATGGGGTGGAAAAAGATACTTTATGACGTTGATTGATGACTCCACTAGATACTGCTATGTTTATCTTCTGAAATCTAAAGATGAAGCTTTAAATTACTTCAAAAGCTATAAAGCTGAAGCAGAAAACTAACTTGATCTTAAAATCAAGCGACTAAGGTCAGATCATGGTGGAGAGTACTTTTCAAATGAATTTGATCTATTTTGTACGGAACATAGTATTATCCATGAGAGGACGCCTCCCTACTCACCTCAGTCAAATGGAGTGGCCGAAAATAAGAACCACACTCTAACTGATTTGGTTAACGCCATGTTAGATACATCGGGTCTTTCCAAGGAATGGTGGGGGCAGGCGCTAATAGCTGCGTGTCATGTCCTAAACCGTGTTCCAGTAAAGGATAAAACCATGACTCCATTTGAGGAATGAGAGAAGAAAAATCTTAAACTCTCTTACTTACAAACTTGGGGATGTTTGGCGAAAGTCAATATTCCAATACCCAAGAAGCGAAAGCTTGGACCAAAAACCGTGGATTGTGTTTTTCTGGGATATGCTTTTCATAGCATTGGCTATAGATTTTTTATAGTAAAATCGGAGGTATCCGACATGCATGTTGGTACGATTATGGAGTCGAATGATGTGACTTTCTTTGAGGACATCTTTCTCATGAAAGGTATGTCTAGTTCATCAACTCAGGAGATGACTAGTTCATCTAGTCAGGAATTTGTTATAATTCCTGAACCCACTATGTCGATAGAACACTATGATGATCCTGTAGAGGACGACAATGATGCTCCTAAAAGGAGCAAGAGAAAAAGGACTGCAAAGTCATTTGGTGATGATTTCATTGTGTACCTTGTGGATTATACTCCCACATCTATTTGAGAAACCTATGCATCTCAAGATGTTGACTACTGGAAAGAAGCTATCCGTAGTGAGATTGATTCCATCTTAGCTAATGGAACTTGGGAGGTCACTGATCGTCCTTATGGGTGCAAACCTGTAGGATGTAAGTGGGTGTTCAAGAAAAAGCTTAGACCTGATGGTACTATTGAAAAGTACAAGGGACATCTTGTGGCCAAGGGTAGAAAGAAGGTGAATACTTCTTCGATACTTACTCACCTGTAGCCAGATTGACCACTATTTGAGTATTACTATCCTTGGCTGCCTCACATGGTCTTCTCGTTCATTAAACGGTCGTTAAGATAGCTTTTCTAAATAGAGAGCTAGATGAGGAAATTTATATGGAGCAGTCTGATGGATTTGTAGTAGATGGTCAAGAAGGAAAGTTGTGTAAGTTAGTGAAGTCTTTATATGGTCTTAAGCAAGCTCCTAAGCAGTGGCACGATAATTTTGAAAGAACTTTAACCGCTGAAGGCTTTGTTGTAAACGAAGCTGATAAGTGTGTGTGCTATCGCCATGGTGGGGGCGAGGGAGTTATTATGTGTCTCTATGTCGATGATATATTGATATTTGGAACCAACCTCGCTGTTATTGAGGAGGTCAAAGAGTTCCTATCTCGCTTCTTTGAGATGAAGGACTTGGGAGTGGCTGATGTAATCTTAAGCATTAAGCTACTGAAGGATGACAATGGTGGGATTACACTGCTTCACTCCCACTATGTGGAAAAGATATTGAGTCTCTTTGGGTATAGCGACTGCGAGTCTTCTCCAACGCCTTATGATCTAAGTGTGCTACTTCAAAAGAATCGAAGGAATGCTAAAGATCAATTGAGATATTCTCAAATTATTGGCTCGCTCATGTATTTAGCCAGCGCTACGAGGCCTAACATCTCCTTTGATGTAAGCAAACTGAGTCGATTTGTGTCAAATCCTGGAGATGATCATTGACATGCTCTTGAGAGAGTTTTGCGCTATTTGAAAGACACTGCGAGTTATGTTATTCACTATACTGGGTATCCATGGGTACTTGAGGTTATAGTGATTCAAACTGGATATATGATGCTGATGAGATTAAAGCCACAAGTGGTTATTTGTTTACACTTGGTGGTGGGGCTGTTTCCTGGAAGTCTTGCAAGCAGACCATCTTAACAAGGTCAATTATGGAAGCAGAACTCACAGCATTAGACACAACCACTGTTGAAGCAGAGTGGCTTCATGAGCTCTTGATGGACTTTCCTGTGGTTGAAAAACCAATACCCGTCATCTCGATGAACTCTGATAATCAAACTATGATCATCAAAGTAAACAGTTCTAAGGATAATATGAAGTCATCAAGGCATGTGAAGAGGAGATTGAAATCTAACAGGAAATTGAGAAACTCCAGAGTTATTGCGTTGGATTATATCCAACATCTAAGAACTTGGCAGATCCCTTCACAAAGGGTTTATCACGTAATGTGATAGATAATGCATCGAGGGAGATGGGTTTGAGACCCACACAATGAGTTGTTCACGGTGGCAATCCACTCTATGTGATTGGAGATCCCGTGAATTAGAGCTGGGAGACAAGCTGTTGATCAGCTGAGAGGAGAGTATGCCCATATTATATTTACATCTCCATAAAGATGCAATGCTCTCTTATTCTGCATGGCAGGTTGATATTTATCTTAATGTGTTCTAAGTGGCTTTTCTAAGCAGAGATGTTGTCCTGCAGAACATCTATTGTGGAACATACCTATATGAGTCTGACTGTCAAACATCACAGTCCGTGATAGTTGGGTGCTCTCTAATAAACTAATGAAAGACCCTGGAGTATGATGCATAAGCTCCAAACCGCGGGGAAGCCCTGCGGTAGCCCTGTACCGGTCTAGATTTTGTGTGAAACTAGTGTGCAGAAAACTTGTAATTCAAGGCATAGTCTACTATTCAAGTTGCTAGCTAGTGTAGCATGAAGTTTAACATGGAAGTTTAACTTAACAGTCTCCACTACACACCGGTATATAAAATAATATTCTGGAATAGAAATGAGGTGATGTGCCAATGAGACTTTGTGCGGGATTGTTGGAATTTGTTGAGTTTTGGGCTGTTGGCCCATTAGACAAATTGTGAAATTCTCTTTGGCCCATTTGTGCATGGCAGCATATGGTTGTGCTAGTGGTGCTAAAGTTTAGTCCCACATTGCTAGTTGAGTGAGAGTTACACCTTCTTATATACTAGGTTGTTCCACCACTCACTAAGGTGTGAGAAGAAGAGCAACTCTAGCGCACTCCTCCTCCGACGCCGCCCGCCTCGCCTCACCTCGTCACGACGCGCGCGCGCCGCGGGTTGCGGGAATCTCGCCGAACCAAGCTTTATTTTTGCTAGACAGGAAAAATAATCGTGGATTAATTATGAGTCATTAACGAATGTGTTAATTAGTCGGCCATTTTCAGTCTTTATGTGACATGGGATGTTACCAACTCGGATGTGGGATGTGTCTCACGATCTCCCTGACATGCGCTATATAAGCGTCTGCGCTAAACCTAATTGGCATCGCTTTCCACACGCGTCTCCTTCCAGTCTATTGCGCCGCCGCCTTTGTCTTCCCCATCCCGTCTTGCGGATGCACTGCAGATCGGGACAGTAGGCCTCCGGAACCCTGCCTTCTTGTGAACCTGTACGGGTGAGGAGCGATCAGGTTTTTGGGGAGCGCTTCCGCGCGATTACTGACGCCATCACAGATGACTCCTTCCCGACGAGAACATCTTCCCGGACATCAGCAGCCTCTACATCGACGACATGGCTGACGATGCTGCTACCACCACTACAGCTACTACTGCTGCTACCGCCGCGGCTGCTGCTGTCGCTGCTCTACCGTACGTAATATTGAACTTTCTCTTCCAGATTCTGTTAGAGTTCTTTATTCTAGCAATTGGTGTAGATGTGATAGGTTTATCTTATTTCGATGTAACATGTTCATCCATTTTGTTGATCTGCATGATTAGTTTTGGTACTGTCTGTATAATCATGCTTTATTAGTTTATTATTCGGTTTAAATCATATGGATTATTGCTTATATTTTCAACATTCCATCCTTGTGAACATCATAACAAGCAAGTCGTGGCAGCATGTTCTATCTACATAAGTCAGAGCCCCTGTATACGATGCTTAGGTGCATAAACGACGCCCTAGAAATAGTTGCATATGAGTTGGATTATAGCATTGACATTTTAAGCCCAAGTTTGCTTGTAATATAGTATTTTACTACTATCAGATTATCTTTAAGTTCCAACTAAAATTGCAATAAGAGATACTCCTTCCATCTCACTTTATTAGGCTTTCTAAAATTCGAAAGATCTCAAGAGTTAGGATCATATCTTTTTTTTTCAAAATAGGGAGCGGAGCCCCGGCCTCTACATCGAGCGATGCACACAACCATCATTTATTATTAGAACCACATTGTTTGGCAAATGCCATTACAAAGATCATACAAACCGGAATAGCCAAAACAAAACACTAAGCAAAAACGATAACCATATCGCCAGCTCCCAACGAGATCTATAAAACACCTATCTACCTGTTTCGACCCCGCCCAATGGTCACCCACACTGTTGCCACTCGCCTAGAGAAACTGGGGGTGCCTTGGCGCGGCGGCTCGAACTCAAGCAAAAGGATCCCTAGAACCGCACAGCATATCCACGGAGCGGCGCCCACGCACCCACTCCGAATGTCGCCGCCTTCATAATCTTCCGCCAACCCATCGTCAGCATGTAGATCGACGCGCAGACTCTCGCCACACTAGCCACCGACACCACCTCGATGCAAAGCAGCAGCACCCCCCGCACGCTAGCCGCTCCACCCGCCATGCCGCTTCCATCCAACGCTGCTCCACAGGCGATGCTCCCAGGAGAGAACGCGATACCGACACCGCGGCACCGCCATTGCCCAACCCGAAGATCTTAGGGTTTCCCCCGGAGCAACACAAGTGAGGTCAACACTAGTTGCGTGGCGATGCCTTCATCAAGGTCACGACGTGGTAGTGCCGCCATCGCCCGCCAATCGGCCCGGCTTTCACTGGCGCCTAGGTCTTCCCGCCTCGCAGCCGGGACTAGATGATGGATCGCGAGATCCGCCAACCAGCCTCAGGCCGACCACCTTCGACGGAGAAGAAGGCCGCCTCCACCATCTTCCTCGTTCCTCTGGCTGACCCCAACCTCCATGGTGTCGTTGTCGGAGTTGTCGAGATGCAGCGGGCGTAGGCAACCCATCCGAACCCATAGGGGCCAGATCGGACCGCCGTTAGCCCTGCTTGCAGCTGCGTTACCGTCGCCATCAACACGCCGGAGATCGGCCGCTGCCATCCCGCACACCACTCCTTCCGTCGTGTCGCCGCTTCATCCACACGCCGCCGCACACCGGAGATCCGACGGCCACAACGCGGAGGCGAACCAGCCCCGCCATGGTGCCAGACGGCCGCACCATGCCCTAGCGTGTGAGATATGGCCCGTATCCCCACCTAGGCGCGCGAGAAGACAAAGGATCCCTGCCACCGCCGGCGCTGGCCAGGCTTTTCCCGGTCGCGCCCTCTGGCAGTGGCGGAGGAGAGGGAGAGAGGTGGAGGAGGCTCGTGGCGGGGGGAATTAGGGTTCCCTCCGCCGCCGCCACACGAGGACAGGGGGAGGGACTCCTACCTGGTTAGGATCATATCTAGCACTAATTAGCGTTAATTAATACCCAACGTGGCATGCCGTCAATAGCCGGTCTCCTAAAAAAACCACTAATCCAGCCCGAACTAACACGACACCCGAGATGAAAAATAGGACACCTGTAGTCAATCGCTAATCACCTAAATCGTTGCGGCATTTCTACTAAGCATAATAAACTAAGATGGAAGAGTATCCTGTTTTTGGCTTATATGGATTTTAAGTACATGATCAATAATAGAGAAGTGCACGCACATGCACACTTACTAGTTAATTGGAACATGCCGGCTTAGTGATAGAAAAAGAGAATGGGAGAATTGATCGATCAATAAATTGAAACATGACCCCCGCAAAAAAAAAAATTGAAACATGAAGGTCTTACCGATAGAAAAAGATAATGGAAGAATTGATCACACAATCGTGAATCTTTGGTATCTTGTATTACTCCCTCGTTTCCACAATATGTTGCGCATAATTTTGTCTTAAGAATATACAAAATAATATGAATATGTATGATATGAGATACATATATTATGAAAATATATTTTAAAACAATTCTAATAATATTAATATGGCATTGTTTAGGTTCATATTTGGATCAAACTACTTGGTCAAACATTATAAAGTTTGACTCTAATAAAACCTTATATGCAATAAAAATTGGGATGGAGAGAGTAATAGGCTGATTACAGAAGCATGCATCTAAACAGTCCCACAAATCTCAACCATAATGGCCTAAGTAATAACAAAATCAAGCACTAATGACAGCAGGATATGACCGATTATTGGGGCATATTCGGTTTGCAGCACTATCATTGATATACTCCCTCCATTCACAATTAACTCTCATCCTAGGTTTAATCAAAGTCAAATTTTGTAAAATTTGACCATATATTTAGGAAAACATATTAACATTGACAATGTAAAAAGAACTATTGTATTAGAATTGTCATAAACCATATTTTCATATTATATGCATCGGGAATCATGGACTTTGATTTTTTTCTTATATTGTTGGTCAAACTTTGCAAAGTTTAACTTTGATTAAACCCAAAACGTGAGGTAATTGTGTACGGCGGGAGTAAACTATTTAGACTCTTCAGCTTCGCTTCTCAACTTCCCGATTTCCGTTGACTTGGTGGTTATTTCATTTTCCATAGTGGTACTCGAAATTTGTAACATTTAAATTACAGCTTCATGCTTAGCTATCTGACATGACAATAAAGTAGCAGACGGGTTAGCCATGCATATATTGAACAATGGAAGTGAAAAGCAGAAGCCACAGAAAAATTAAGTGAAACATGTAGTGTATGGAGCTCTTACGACATTAATGCACGGCTCCAATTCTGTCATCGACATGAACTGTTTAGGCTCTTCAGCTTCGATTCTCAACTTCTCGATTTCCATGACTTGGTGGTTATTCCATTTTCCATAGTGGTACTCGAAATTCGTAACATTTGAATTACATCTTCATGCTTAGCTACCTGACATGACAATAAAGTAGCAGACAGATTAGCCATGCATACATTGAACAATGGAAGTGAAAAATAGAAGCAAAAGAAAATGTATAGTAATTATTGAGTCGTGACACTAATTCGAGTACAGCATAACATAAGATGAACTGGCCAAACAAATACATATTTTGGGCACATAACACAGGTTCTAGTGCATGTTGAGGCAAACCAGAGCAACCAGGTAGCAAGTTGGTAAGTACATGAAAACAAAGGTCTGAACCAAAATTCCAAGCATCAAACAGATAACAGCTACAGTACCTAATCGGCAGATGACACATCCCAGCCTCCGGATTTCGTCAGTAAATGGCGCCTAACTTTCCACTCATGCACCATGCAATTGTGAATTTTGGTATTGTGTACCTTGATTTCATTATCTTCAAGTGATATCTTAGCATGCATACCTTCTAACATTATCTCCAAAGATTCCCGAGGATAAACCATTCAGGTGTGGCAAAAGAACAAAATCATTCAGGTTGATGAGAGCTCTCAGATGGCATGCCTTTGTTTCCTTGCGGTTGAACTTTTCATTTATGAACAATTGCTTGGCCTCAACTTCCTCCATTTACTTCAGAGCTAACGAGTAGTCGTCTGATAGAAATCGGAGATTACATTTGCACACATTTTCATGCGCACCATCAAAGCGCAGTCTGCTGCGTAAATCCAATGCAACATTCGGTTCTAAATTTTTTTTAGTTATTATATTATGTCCCATTGGTACCTGAAAAGGAATCAAACGAAACAAGCAGAATAAGCATTACACAAAGCATTATAGAATACAACAGGATTGACAATACCTGAAGGTTTGATCTAAAAAATACTTTGCACCCACAGAGTTATCACGCAGAAGGCTTAAATAAACATGACCTAGCATAAATACATAACACAGTGGGCAGTCAAAGAGTGTAAATAACTCAATTTCTTCAACACTAGAGGGTGAGAATCAACTAAAATGATACCATGTTATCTAATAAACGTGCCAGCCAATCAGACACAAGATCTTATCAATAACAACATACAAAAGATATCCATGAAGGATCTTCATGTTTTTACTAGTCGCTAGAAAACCTTTCTCTATGTCAAAAAGATAAGAGAACTAGTTTCTTACCCTTTCCTATGTCATCCATTCCAAATAAGTAGTTTTCTGTAACTATGCAAATAGTGAAGGTATAAGAGGAGTAAGGTAAATGTGCTATTGTGTCATACTTGTATTTTATTTATCAATTGACAAAAACTTACATTGCTTTCCATC
Source organism: Avena sativa (assembly GCA_916181665.1). Lineage (NCBI taxonomy): Eukaryota > Viridiplantae > Streptophyta > Magnoliopsida > Poales > Poaceae > Avena > Avena sativa. The sequence goes on along the minus strand of OV702292.1, from coordinate 530,044,492 downwards.
TGGAGGTTTTTCCTTTTTTTTTTCATTTGTGAGCTGCTTTGGTCCTAAGAAACGCGGAGTCGATCTCCTATTGAACTGCGCAAACAGAAGCAACACAATTGAGCAATTGAGAGTTCAGAATGAATAATCTTTTACAGACCACCTTTCACATGTTTTAGGAAACTAGTAGATCTAATGGAGTTACACGTCTATTTACAGGTACTATGTGTAGAACAAATTAAGTAGCATGCATACAGGGTAATCTTCAGGTTCAAGAATATACCCATTTTCATATAAAAAATATTCATTGTCATGCATGTACATGCCCTGAAAACCACCCTGGAAAACAAGAACCCACCAGCGAGGAAACCAGCGGTAGTACCAGCACGGATGATTTGCTATACTTTCATAATGGTTCAGAATTTTAGAGACAATTGGAGCTATGTGCTGCCAGGTTACTAGGTGATTAGGGCAGTCAGGTATAAGAAGTTATTGTGTGGGTGGATTGGTAGGTTTGGTCAGGTCGACTCTCACTCAGACGTAAATGGCTCTGCTTGGTCAGGTCGTCACAATGTGTCAATGTCACTGCTAGTGGCTGCCTGTTGCTAGGAAACGACGAGAGCATCATCTGGTATATGGAGTACAAGTTTGTGGACTTGAGAATTCAGAAGTAATAACTAGGGTTAATGTAGTATTGACATATATGGAATTCAGACATTCGAAAATGATTTTCTTGTTAGACTGGTATTATGTTGTCTGGAGCTTACGTGTGTTTACTGACAGCATCAAGTATAACTAAGCTCTGCACATCAACCAACATGATGACATAATTTTTTCGAAGAAAACCATGCACCCTAGCGAGTGTAGTTATTACAATCAGAAGAACCACAGGTAGGGCCACACTAGCTTGTAGGAAAATACTATTGTATACCATTGATTCATCCTATATCTAGCAAATACTCCTGATTGTTTTTTTTTGTTATAAGGGAAGCGAAATGGAGATTTTTTTGGCTCATGAGCACTAGTGCTCCTACTCTTTCAAAAAATAAAATAAAAATATTTGTAAGATCCAAAGTTTTTTTGAAAAAAATATCGCGATGTAGCCAATGATTTTTCTCACAAACGTGTAAAATATCAATTTCAAATGATTTATATTCTGAGCTACACAAAAATGACAAAAGTGTAGACCGATACATGCATTTTTTAAATCCCCAAACTTTATCAATTTTGCATGCTAGTGGGATACAAAATTGACTATGTCCAAAATTAATTTCATTTTTTAACTTATAAATATGATTTTTAATTTTTTTAAATGAAGGGAGCATTGGTGCTCAGGTGCCAAAAGACACTTTGCGAAGTCGACTTATGGATCACATCTATGGTACTTTGCATAGTCATCTATCTACCACTTTGCTAGAAACTGCTTGTGCTAGTTAAAGTTATGTACCTTAACTTAAGCTATGGAACTGGTGCCAACATGCTGGTTGGATTAGGCTACTTGCCTACTTTGTAAACAACTGGACAAAACAAATGCTAATACGGATTGAAATATTTATTATGGTTGAGCTATGATGCATACTTGGCATCAAAAGTCAGCATTGCAGCTCCATCAGCACATACAAAATACTAGACACGTGCAATGCAGTCAATAAAGGTAAATAAAGGCACCACCTTGACTTCGACCTAGAGAGGAAGTGTAACGAGCTTAGCCTGTGTGAATTGCATATTGCATTTGCCTATTCCATGCTCAGCAACAAAGCGTAACAATTTCGGAAATATGTATTGAAGATTGAGAAACAGTATAGCAGGACTACAGACCTGAAGTATTATCTTCGTTTAAACTCTTATTTTTTGCATGCTTTCCCGTACGTTTTCTTTTTATTTCCTCCACAGCTCCATATACACGCATCCTGGTTGATTTTGCATTCTTCTGAACATTTGCATGTTTCTGAAAAATCAAACAACAAAGAATAAAACAGTGCATATGTTGTGGAGTTAGTAGAGTCATGCTACTATGCTAGGATACAACTACCCTAAAGAGTCGGGTTCCATTAGAAGTCTAGACAAATGAATATAATAGGTTATATGAGTCCTATTCCCAATTGGATACTTTCAAGTCAAAGTGGGTTGGTTCTCCTATAACAGGACAAGTATCTGGTGTCTTTTGGGAAGCAATAAACAATCAATCAACCTTCTACATCCTATTCCTGACCCCTCTGAATTCTCTTTAACATACCCCTGCTATCAGATCTAATCGCCAGCAATGGCACTGAGACACTCGTCGTCCTGTGACTCAGCCCTATCACCTTTGAAGCTCTAAGCAGCCACAACAGCATATGTTACATAAATTTGATTAAGTAACCTACCTCAAGATTATTTCTGAGTTCTTCCTGATCAGCTTGCACAATTGTGGAAACTGATTCCACAGAACTACCAAGGGAGGGGTGATACCACATGCAGCTCATTTGCCTACAAGATGAACAAGGGAACAAAGCAGCTCAGGAAAATACCGATTGTGGAACAATTTGCACCGCTTTCTCATAATCAACATAGAAAAGAACAATGCAATAAAACAACTACGGATAAAACAGTTTATATGTTACATAAAACAATGTTCATAAAGTTAACTTAAATTACTAGATGAAAAATAGAGCAAAACAGTCATACTAATATACTCACTCTCTCTTCCAGATTTCTTTCCTTTTTTCCCGAATAAGAGAAAACTTTGCATATCGTGTTGACCTCCATGCCCTGAAATTTGGGTCAGCCGCTTTCTTTGCTAGGATATCCCTACACAAAAATATAGAAAGTAAAGAAAGAAAGATTAGATAAATAAATACTTGACATGTCAACTCAGCCCCACCAGTATCGATAATGGCATGATGTCCTAAGGCTCAGCTATCTAGCATCTTTATGCTCACGAATAACATGTGCTTGAAATGATAAACACTACACATTGATATAGCTGTCTGTATGTTGTCCCTGCTATATCATACGGATAAATAGAACGAGATGCTTACTGGGTGTGTCATATGCAAGACTAAAAGGACAAAAGTTTCAGTTTAGCAACTAAAACAAAAGAACCTTCAAGAAACAGACCTATCCCAGTATTTGTATCTTACATCTGAGGTTGAGTCTCTGTATCACTATTTTCGGAGGGTATTCCGAACAGATCGCTTGCTCATCTAAGTTACTTACTTTCATAAGACTATTTACAGTGGCGGTTCTTAAGGACAAAAAAAAATGACAGAGGCGTTTTGGCTCTCGGGAGCACATTTGAATTGAATTTTAAATGCAAGTTAAAATGTTAAAAAAATCAACAAAAAATTTGGCACGTACATCTTGACATTCTATGTGCTCACAAAGTTTGTTTCACAGAAAACCGATATGTTTTGTGTCATATGTAAAAAAGACAAAATTTAGCGCTTAAAAAATGCGGGTAACGAGACATTTCTGTCTTTTTCATACAGGACACAAAACATATCGGTTTTCTGCGAAACGACTTTGTGAGCACATAGAATGTCAAGATGTGCGCGTCCAAAAAAAATTCCGAATTTCTTGACTTTTTTCTAAAAAAAATCAGCTAGCAAGAGCATATGCACCCGAGATCAAATTTCCGGTACACCTAGGATGAACTAAGCCCCCCCCTCCAAAACCAGTCAGGCACAATTTTTTATAGCAGCAATCTCAAAGGAGAATCATGCGTAGTGAAAGAAGCCTACCTTGCGGTCACGGTGGTCGCGCCGAACTGTCTTGCGGAGCCCACGCCGGACTGCCTTACAGCTGCGGCGGTGGCGAGGTTGGGCGGCGGCGGCCGTGATCGTGCGGTTAGCCAGCGGCGGTGATCGGTGCCGGCATGTACGTGATATGGATCATGGCTGTACCGCTCGTGTGGGATGGAGGTTGAAGAGTATGGCATGTCTATATGTATGCTTATATTTGGGTATACCACTTTTTGGATATGGGCTTGGTTGAGTTTGAGGGGAGGGGCAAGTGGATAAAGGAAGGAAGAAAACCTTCTCTACAAACAAATTCGCAGTGGCACCATCAACTAGAGGTCCGAACAGCCCGAATCTTTCTCTACGATACGAATAGCCTATATGTAAGGAATTATTACCTTGAATCGCAATAGGGCACCTAGCAGCCGCTTTCCTAGTAGCAGCTTCCCTAACACGCCGCTTAGCATCAGCCTCCTTAGAACATTCAGCTTCATCATCTAAACTAGGTTTGATGAGATCAACATTGTTCATGTCCATGGTCACCTAATAATGTAGAATAATGCATAAGGATGATGGCAACATTATGAAATCTAGACAAGTAAAAAAAGCTAGAAGATCTTTAGAAACTCAACAATCACACTAGCACGCCATAACCCACCATCTTCGGGTACCACCACAGGATGTACGACTTTAGTGCAATGCAAAGTTATTTTGTTTTGATATAGTATTATAGGTATAGAACATGCATCCCATGGAGCAACATATCTTTTGGCACAGGTAGTTCAAAGACCAAAAACATTGCAGGCTTGAGTTAATTAAGGACCAGACACGTTGGTAACTTGCTTCCCCAATGCATATGAATTATAACAATGAGATGTCAATAACAAACTGAGAATTGATTACAAACATAACTTTATTCTGGAGAACTAATAATCTATATAGATACATGGATGGTTCAATAACATAGAGCGTATATGCTGATGAAAGTACCAAAGAACATGCGTCACCAGATCAAAAGGCAATTTTTCGACAACGTACAACTAATCAAATTAGCATCAAGTGTCTGGAGAAAGGCATGCCGGATTTCAATGATAGTGGCTGGTGAAGTTGTGGTCTACACCAAGGCAAAGGTATGTATTTGTATGTGCATTTCAAAAATAAGAGAATTGGACTCTAAACAGGCCAAGGCCTAAAAAAGAATTAGGTTGTAAGAAGGCTAAGGCCCAAAACAAATTGGACTGTAGAAAGGTTGTGGCCTAAGAGGAAATGAACCGCAAAATGGCTGCTGCTTATACAATTAAATAGTCCAAAATATTGGGCTCGGACCATTTAGAAGTCTAAACTGGGCTAAATTTTATCTATGACCAATGGGTCTGGTCACCGCTGACATGGACGGGCCAGATTGCCCGTGACCAAAATTTGGGTCATAGACTGTATGACCATCTATTTTGGTCATAACCGCCTATGACCAATTCAAAAAAAGGGTCGTTGGTTATCCTTAATGACGCTCTGTATTTGACCAATATTTTTTGTCACAAAACGATCATAAATGGAAAATTGTTATCATTCAGTGATCAATATGGAGGTCCAAGATCAGCATATTTCTTGTAGTGGAATGCCACCACAGCTACCTCAACAGCGGAATGAAAACATCCCACTAGAAAATCTTTCTCTATGCCAAAAAGATAAGAGAACACGTTTCTTACCCTTTCCTATGCAATCCACTCCAAATAAGCAGTTTCATGTGTAATAATGCAGATAGTGAAGGTATAAGAGGAGTAAGGCCAATGTGCTATTGTGTGATCTTTTTATTTTATTTGTCAAATGACAAAAACTACATTGCTTTTCATCGGGAGGTTTTTCCTTCTTCATTGTGAGTTGCTTTGGTCCAAAAAAACAAGCTCCTATAGAACTGCACAAAGAGAAGCAATGGAGTTGAGCGATTGACAATTGACAATGAATAATCTTGTACGGACCTTCACTTGCTTTAGGCAACCACATAGATCTAGTGCAGTTATGTGTCTATTTCTAGGAACTATGTATAGAACAATTAAGTAACATACCGAGTAAATCTTCATTTCAAGAATATTCATTTTCATGCATGTACATATCATGAAAACCACCATGGAAAACCGGTGAGGTAGTACCAGCATGCATGATTTGCTATACTTGCATAATGGGTCAGAATGTCAGAGCCAATTGGAGCTTTATACTACCAAGGTACTAGGCAATTAGGGCAATGAGGTAGGACAAGTTATTGTTGTAAGGCAGAGCATACAGAGTGGAGTTTTCCCTGCAGTTAAATATTATTGTAAAAAATAGAAATGAATTTGCATTAGTGGATGAAATTCTGAAGTATATCTATGGTAAAATTGGACCAGTTGTGTCAACGGATGCAATGAAATGAAATGTGTACCCTTTGCATCTTTGGGTCACACGCCGGTCTTGTAGACGATTCTCCATTTGCATCCAGGAAATCGGCGTCCTCCTCGTCGGTGTGGAACTCCGTGTTGATGTCCTCCAGGTAGTCGTCATCATCACTGAGATAAGAGGTGATATCCCCATGAATATCTTCACCTTCGTCTTCCTTCTCCTCAAGCTGAATCTCCTGGTCATGGATGGTTTCTTCCAGGGTTGCCACCTTCTGGCGGAGGCGAGCGATGATGCGGTCCTTCTTGTCACGCTGGCGACGAAGTGTCTTACGCTCCTTAGCTAGGATGGCGAGGGTTTGGTTCTTCTCTGTTGCAACAATGTGCTTCTGGTTGGCATAGGCACGGGCATTGTCCAACTCCTTCTGAGGCTCGTGCACCATAAAGTCGTGCTGATCCACATGATGCTTCAGCTCCGGATGTCCTGGCATGGCTAAGGGCTGTCCCATGGAATCACGTCTTGCGTAGTGAGCGAAGCGAGTGCCATTGATCTGATTGATATTCTACACACACAGACGAGCAAGTGCTTCCTGCATTGCTCTAGCTAGTCCATCCAGCCAGTTGTTCTCCCTCAAAGTGAACTGTATTTTCTCCGAGGTGGGTGGCTCCATCTTTCCTCTCAGGTCTACAACGATCAACCACTGCAGTTCTCCTCCTGGCTGATCATTGAGTTGCGCTCTAAAGAACTCGGGATGCGGGCGTCCAAGAAACTCGAAGATGAGTTCTCCTCCGTTGCCAAGCTGATAGAACTTGTTGTACTTGACTTCCATCTATAAGCAATTAGGATGAGTAAGTTAGTGAGGTGATCAAGCGTGTCAAATTTTATGTAGAATTGCAAGAATTTTGAGGAACATGTGATTTTTTTTTGAAAGAATCTCAAGGATAAGAGTGAGAATAGGTTTTCGTAAATACTCACTTCCTTTGTTTTGAAACTAAGTTTTTTAGACGTCCATTCTAACTAGGGTCTCCTATGGTCAGGATGGCTCTGATACCAACTTGTGAACACCCGGATTTTTAAGTCCAGATGCATGTTATGCCGTACATCGCAATTCCAGGAATACCATTTTTGCGAGACATAACAGAATTGATAGCACAGTACCTCATCCATTACAAACCATAATAGTCTTACAAATAGTTGATCTCATGATCAAGTCTTAATACACATCAAAGCAGCGGAAATAAACGTAGTAGAGACTCCATCTTCATTGTCACAGGCAATGCTGGTGATGGGAGATGATCCTAGTTATCATAGACATCCTGCTGTCCTTCCTCCGGATAGTCCTCTTCATAGTCTGCCCATGAGAATAGCCAAGGACAAAGCCATGAGTACTTTTAAGGTACTCGCAAACTATCACTAATTCAAGTAAGACAATTCTAGTAGAAATCCTAATCTCTAGGCTTGTTTCCAATAACCTAGTTTTATTTCAGAAGTGCTTAGTAGTAAAGACCTATTTTAGTTGTCTAGATTACTTAGGTGGAAACATAGTTTTCATTTCCACAACCCTGTTGTGGTCAAGTCAAAGTCATATTGCAAGTCACAAGTCATTTTGAAAACATCTAACAATAGAATAGTATGGCCATCCAATTGTCCATGACCGCGAACACGGCTATTCGAATAGTTTGACACTCTGCAGAGGTGGTACACTTTCACCACAAAATTCGATACATCCGTCAGGGATAGCCCTGAATCATCATACTTGGTATGCGGATAATCAATCCTAATATTTCAATTACACACCCTAGTATAGGCACCTCCCCTATGAGCTTGGCCTCCCAGCCATAGCAATCCGCCATCCCGGGAACTGCATAGGTGGTCATTCAGTCACGAGGTAGCCTCGACTTAACCTCTTTTCAGCGAGGGAACCCAGACTAAGACACATAAATTTCCAGTTAAGCCCTACTCAAATCAGGTATTGTGGTTGTACGATAAAGCTGAAATGGTATCGCATCCGAACCCAATCATCAGTTTTTATTCAAAGTCAAGGCACATGCCTCATTCATCATCATCTTCAAGTCATTGTGTTTCATAACCCATGTCAAAACATTTCAATAGAATAACTCATCATTCTAAGGTTTTCATAATCATTTGCTCCAAGTGTTCCCATCTAAAGTGATCCCTATTAGTTTAGCATTAGCAACTATCAATGAGGGTGTCATTTTTGAGGGGTGCTAACCAAGTGTAACTAACCAAGCCTAGTTCTATGCTCTTGGTGGCATCTTTCCTATTTTTCACTAATCACCAATGATTAACTATTTAATAATATTTGGTAAAGGAAAAATAAAGCTTGCACGTAAAACTTGGGATTGGTATAATCAAGGTTGCATCACAATAGCATGCATAAGTTAGCTTGCCTTGGTTGGTACAGTTGTTGAAGTGCTCCTCTTCTTCTTCGTAGAATTTTTCCTCCTCGTAGGCCGGGTTGGTACTAGCGTCTATAAATAAATACGAGGTACACAATCACCAAATAATAATTAGCTACTTCTATTCAGCACACAAAGGCTCACACTAGATGATCTAGCATCATCTCAATCACCACATGAATTAGTGATATAGTCTTATTTATCTTATTTTGGAAATCCAATTTTTACTCACTAAAAAATACTTAAGATTTAATATTCTCCAATTATAAAATATGGGATCATGTTCACACATGTCATCACCACATATTCCAATACTTGGGAATGTGATTTAAAGTATATGGCATATATTACAAAGTTTAATATTGCTCTTTAATATAATTAAAATAACTAGAAATGACTATATAGCCATTCTTTTAATATTAGCCCATGACTACTGCATGTAAAACTAAATATTTTTACATATTCAGATAGATCATGGCAAATGCGATTTTTGACAATTGGAATCAACCCAAAAGCATTTATGGTTGATTTTAGAAAAATGTTTGAAGTTGGAAAAGTCTCTGCCTTGTTATTTTTGCTGTGGGTGATCTATAATTCCAAAATGTTTGAATCCAATGGGAGTGTTTAGTGATTTTCATTTCCTTTCTAACAAAACTGGAATCATACAATTTGGTTAAGTGAATCTTCTTGCATTCAATTTTAAAGTCACCTACTGATGAGGGTTTAACTCATCAATGCAGATTGTTATGGACTTGGGTTTTGGAGAAGGAGGGAGCGCTGGAAGCATCAATTGGCTAGAAAACAAGCACACAGGGACGTAAGGTTTACCCAGGTTCAGGCCTCGTAGAGGTTCCTACTCCTTCTTGTCTGCTCGTGGAATTAATGAAGGAATCGAAGATTACAATGGTGCGCAGATGCAATCTGGCGAGGGTTGTGGAAACTAGGGTTGCGTGTGTCCTCCTCGCCGCCCCCTCGTAGCCTTTATATAGAAAGGCTAGGTCTCGGATAGCAGGTCGAGTCGGTTACAGGTTAAGGATTTCCCTTTAAACTTTCTATCTTTAGCTTCTTCTTGTTCTGCAAGCAATCGAGAATCCGTAGGTTACTCGAGTTCTCCATTTGGGCCTTAGCAACACCGTGGGCTTCCTCTATATTCATGCCGTATATACCAAGCTCGAGTACCTGTAGGGTATACCCATGTCAGTAGCCCTCGAGTGTCTAGTGGAATCGTAGATTCGACTGGGGACTTTATGAAGCATTTCGAGTGCATGACTGAGTATTTTTCTTCGACTGCTCTGTTTGTGTCATAGAGATTGTTGATGTGCGTGCCTGATTTTAACCGATGTATCGGTATCAGTTAACTACCTTAGGGTAAAACAACGCAATCTACTCGAACTCGAGTCCCCGGACTCGAATTCGGAAAAGTGCTGGTATAATTCGACTCAAGCCACGGAGGTCTTACAGGAGTCGAACTCTAGTATATGGGTGTGAGCACTCGACGCATCCATCAAGGCATGTTCATCGCACCTGTAGGCACGGATAAATTTCTGGTAGTGTGTAGCAGAATGCGTTGACAGGCCTTATTCAGGTCTTATCTTCACGCTGCAAGCGCGGCATCCGAAATTTTTTCATCGCGGAGATGATTCGGGTGACCCAGGAGACGCAGTCTCTTTGTAGGGAAAAATATGAGGCGGTGTCGCCATAGAATTCGAGTGTGGATGTTATCGACACATAGTACGATGTACAAATAATCATAGAGTGTGTGACCAGCGCTCCCTATGGGAGTAGCCCCCGAGTGCCTGGTTGAGTCGAAGACTCAGGCAGGGACTAAAGAACTTTTGCGACTGCTGTCGTCTTTTATTTGTTTGTTTCAGTCGAATTTATTTCTAGCGCTCCCTATGGGAGTAACCCATGTCCATTGTCGAATCGTGGATTCTAGTGGTTGGGTATGCTTTAAATGTCCAAGTTCCTGCATAATAAGAAAATCATAGGATGCGCGGCCAGCGCTCCCTATGGGAGTAGCCCCCGAGTGCTTGCTGGAGTCGAAGACTCGAGCAGGGACTAAAGCAATCAAAATCTTCATTTGCTGATGATGATGACGTCAGTGCTGACGATGTGATGACCTCAGTTACCCGCGTGAGCGGCTTTGACGGGATGTGACGAGCGATGGGTCCCATTTTCTGACCCTGACTTGACCGAGCATGTGTAATCTCTGTTTTAACCGCGCCTCCTCGATTTCCGCATGTAATGGGGGTAGTGGGGGACGGTTCATGCTTCAGGTCCTCCACGTGTCGATCACGATGTGCACCACGCGTTTGATAGGTTTTCTGCTAGCCATTGGATTACATCTTCTAGGAGGTTAAGTAGCAGCACTGCGGTGGTAATTTTCCCATCTGCTCTTTTCTCTGCATTTGCCTCCATCGCCATTGTTGCTGCTCCTCTACTCCCTAGAGTTCATCTTCTTCGCGGCGCTAGACCAGCTCCGCGTATTCCCTAGTTACTTCCTTCGTTCGCATCGCCACCGCAAGATGGGGAAGAAGAAAGCAGGTGTCGCCACTAAGGCCGCCGCCGCCATTGCTGCTGCCAAGAAGAAGGGCGGCTGTGCCGTTGCGGGCACCAGTACCGCCGCCACAAGGAAGAAGAAGGGTGCGGGAACTCGCGTCACCAATGGCACGTGGCGCGCATCCATCATCAAGTCATCCGAGCTCCGTCTTCTGCGCCAAGATGGAGTTATGTCTCCCGCGGTCGGTGACTCGCGAGTCCCAGGTGGTGAGGTAACCCCTTGTCCTCCTGCTGGTTTCCGGGTGATGTTCCTAGCGTTCATCATCCGCGGTCTTTCTCTGCCCCTGCATCCTTTCTTCAGGGGCCTCCTTTGTTTCTATGGGCTCTAGCTGCACCAGCTGTCCCCCAACTCTATCCTCCATATTTCCTGCTACATTATACTTTGCGAGTGCTGGCTTAGAATCGAGCCACACTTTGGTCTCTTCAAGCGTCTCTTCAAGCTGAAGCGCCAGTCATCGTCTGGCTCCATAGTCTACGATGTAGGAGGCTGCGGTATCTATGTCGACTCCTCCGTCACGTATTTTGACATCAAGCTCATGGCGTCCGTCCAAGGGTGGATGTACAAGTAGTTCTACATCCACGACCAGAAGGCCGATGGAGATCACTTTAGACTTGTGCCTTTCGATCCCGCGGCGCCGTGCAAGAGGAGGCGCTCTTGGAAAAATGTGGTGTTGCCCAGTGAGTCTGCGGAGACAGATGTGTTGTACGAGCGTGTCTGTGAGCTCGAGAGTTGCATGGGTAAAGAAGAGGGAGGTTGCGCCCTCATTCGCACATGGTTGCGCCGTCGCATCCAGCCCTTGCAGGCCAGAGTCCACCCTATGTTCCAGTGGGCTGGTGCGGACGATGTTACTCGCGTATCTGCCGATGGCATTTCCACGGGTGAAGTAGATAAGAGGGTGCAAATGCTCACCAAGTACACCGCCAAGGATGTGCTCCCCAGTGAACCAGTCGTGCCTCCATTCGATGCTGTGAATCTTCCTCCTGAGGTATGGTCGTGCTACGAAGTAGCTTTGTTTGTCGAGTGCTTCTTTTTCTTGACTTGTGCTGACTTGTTTTCTGTATGCAGGATTGGAAAGTGTCTCCCAGTATGCCCCCTCTTCCTGAGAGGGTTATTCCTCGTGAGGTAGATGAGGAGGACGAGTCGGAGTTGACCATCCCTTGTGAAGAGGAGGAGGAAGCCCCCGAGTCCAGCAGTCCAGATACTCGCAAGCGTTCGCGCAACAAAGATTCAGATGCGTCATCTCCTTTGACTCTGGAAGGCCCAGCTATTGGTGCGGAGTCACCGATACCTGCCGTTCCTGTGAGTGCTGTGGCGCCATCTTTCCGCAAAAAGATGCGGCTTCTGAAGGAGTCATCATCGGAGTCGGAGGGCCAAACCTTTGATTTTGACAAGTTTGATTGGTAAGTATACAGTTCTTCTCTTGGTTCTTTTTTGGAGTTGCATTTTCCTGAGTTTGGTTTTATGCTACAGTCAACCGGCATCGTCATCTTCTGGCGACGTCCAGTTTTTGAAAGAATCTGGAGTCGCGGACTCCAAGGTCAAGAAAATGGCTAAGCGAACTCCTTCCCCTCCATTGGCGGCCCACTCCGGGCACAATTCATCAAGTTCTCCACACGATGTGGAGCACCAGATGGTTGTCCGGACGACTGCGCGTCAATCGACTTCGGAGTCACTAGAGGATCACGTATGTGTGATGTTGCTTCTTCTGATCATTTGTAGTTGAATTTATCATCCATACCATCTGCTGATCCTTTGCTGCGTCTCCCATCACAGCTTATTGTGAAGGAAGCTGCTCGCCTGGCGGAGCAGGTGCTTGCAATGGGCCGCCAGCATGCAATGCTGGACAATCGCCATCGCGTGGTTGAAATTGAGTGTTTTTGGCTTCTTCTTCTTCATCCTTGTGATATACTCGACTGACGGTCTGTCTTTATTTGTTTCGCAGCTGAGCATAATGCGCTCCTTCGCGATGCCGCTTCCCTCGAAAAGACGCTCACCGTGGCGGTGAAGGGTCGCGATGAGGCAGTCGCAGCACTTGACGAATCACAGAAACGTGAAGAGGATTTGCGCGCCTCCATCGCGGCTAGGGAGAAGTTGTTCAAAGAACAACTCTTCTCGATTGCCAAGGCTCTTTCAGGTATTCCTTTGTCTGGATTTCCATCGTGTCCCTTCTTTCGAATTGTGCTAACATTTTGTGCCAACACTTTGCTCTTGTGTAGACGCCCGTGATCTGAGCTTCGATGCCCAGGCGCTCCATCGTGATGATGCCTTGGCAGGTGCCGTCGCGGCAGTCGAAGATAGCAGTGCTTCCATCCAGAGGATGCTGATCAAGGCCAAGGGCGTACTCGGTCACCTCTGTGAGGAGCTGGCGCCCAGAGCTGAGCTGATCAAAAATGTAGATGATCTGGTGGAGTCCCTTGCTGGAGGCATTCTTGTAGGCTTCAAGAACTCACTCCATGCGGCTGGCGCTTCTATGTCACTCGCGATGGTTCAAGCCCATGGAGTCGAGGTTGATCCTGCTATGGTCTCCAAAGCAATGCCTGTCAGCGTGGATGGTCAACAGTTAGTTTTTGCTCCTTTTGCAACTGCCTGTGGCAAGTACGGGTCGCAGATCATCAACACAGTCGCGAAGTACTCTGAGGAGCTCCAGCGAGCCAAGAAGGCGGCGAAGGCTGCGGCATCAGGGGCCAGCGGGAAGTCTATGGCATCTGATACTGCCACAGACTCGATGAAATAAAAGAAAAATCTAGATTTGAATTTGTGGGCACGCGCGGGAACGTTACCGGGCCGGCCCAACTACACAGCGCACGCGCAATGGGCTTCACTTGCGCTGGCCCCACGCATTAGTGACTGGTCTAACTCGAAGTGGTATGCACTAATCCTAGCAGCACGATTAGAGCACGATCAACGACGCCACGTTGTCGTATCCCTCGCACGACACGCGCGGAATTCAACCCTAGCTCTACGACGGGGGTCATCGGGGGCTTACCAGGGCTCCAGCTAGGTACGGCGGTGCGGGCAAATGAACTGGTCGACGACGGCGGTTCGAACGGTGGTCGTGGAGGCTCCTAGGATGGCTCCTAGCACTGGCTCCATTCCACCACTGCGGCGGCGAGCTCCGGTGAAATTCCGGCGCTGCCTGCTTCGTCTTGCTCCGGGGATGGGTCAAAGAGGTTGCTGGGTGAGAGGTGAGTCGAGTGGGGTGCGTTTTCAGGCAAGGGGCAGGGTCTATTTATACCCGGGCGAAGGGAGCATTGGGGCATGGCTCGGGCTCGTCGGCGACGTTGTTACAGTGAGCTATGGGCATGGCTGAGGGGGTAGGCTGATGCAGTGCTCCTTGGCGATCGTCATGGGAACAGTGACGCGGCGAGGCGCGGTCTCAATTGGTCGGGGACGTCCATGCCATCCTCGGGTACCGCGGGCATTCGTCATGGCGTACGGTGGTTATAGGTCGCGCGGGGTCAAGCGGGCATGTCTAGAAGGTTGCTGGCGTCGCGGCGAGTGCATTGATGCGAGGGGAGAGCGAGGCGCTACGTGGTTGCGTGGGATTGCTTGGCCCTTTGGCGTGCACGTGGCATGGCGGACAGAGAAATGGGTGCGGCTGTGCTGGCGTCTCCACGGGCTAGCGTTGGTCGAGGCATACACGAGCGTGTGTGGTGAGGTCATGGCTAGCTCATAGACGTCATGGACGAGTGCGGTGAGGCGTGTAGCGTTGAGTCCATGTCGGGTCGGCATGGTGAGCTCGGGTATGAGTTTGCACTAGTCAATTGGTCGAGTGAGTAAGGCTCAGCTGCACGGGCTGGTACTGGGGTGAGTGTGGGCGAGTTGTGGAGGCCGAGTGTGGTACAAAGATGATCACCACATTGCTCTAAATAGTGTGGAGTTGGTAGCTTTGTACTGTTGTCAACACCCAGATTTTTAATCCCAGATGCCTATTATGCCATACATCGCAATCCCAGGATTACCATTTTTGCAAGACATAACTGAATTGGTAGCACAGTACATCATCCATTACAAACCATAATAAAGGTCTTACAAATAAAGGATCTCATGATCCAGTCTTAATACAATCAAAGTAGCGAAAAGTAAACGTAGTAGGGGCTCCATCTTCAGGGTCACAGGCAATGCTAACGATGGGAGATGATCCTAGTTGTGATAGACCTCCTACTGTCCATCTTCCTGGTAGTCCTCCTCATAGTCTGGCCACGGGAATAGCCATGGACAAAGCCATGAGTACTCTTTCAGTACTCGCAAACTATCACTAACAAGTAAGGCAGTTCTAGTAGGAATCTTAAGCTCTAGGTTTATTTGCAAAAAGCCAGGTTTATTTCATACTGAGTTAAGAAGTAAAGAAAACTAATTAAATTTTCTACATCACCTAAGTGGGAACCTAGTTTTCATATCCACAGCCCTGTTGTGGTCAAGTCAAAGTCATAGTTCAATTCACAAGTCATTTTGAAAACATCTGACAATGGAACAGTATGGCCACTCCAACTGTCCATGACCGCGGACGCGGCTATTCGAATAGTTTGACACTCTGCAGAGGTGGTACACTTTCACCTCAAAATTCGATACATCTATCAGGGATAACTCTGAATCATCATACTTAGTATGCGGATAATCAATCATAACCTTTCAATTACACATTCTAGTATAGGCACCTCCGCTATGAGCTTGGCCATCTGTCATCCTAGGCACTGCATAGGTGGACATTCACACTCATGAGGTAGCCTCAGCTCAACCTCTTTCCGTGAGGGAACCCATACTAAGGCATATAAACTTTCAGTTAAGCCCTACCCAATTCAGGTATTGTGGTTGTACGGTAAAATTGGAATGGTATCGCATCCGAACTCAACCATCAGTTTTTATAAAGGGCTAAGGCTCATGCCTCAACATTTTCAGCATCAAATCATTTTGTGTCCATAACACAAGTCAAAACATTTCAATAGAATGAATCATCATTCCAAGGTTTTCATAATCATTTTCACCAAGTATTCCCATCTAAGGTGATCAACTTTTATGCTTAGCACTAGCCACTAAAGTTGAGGGTATTCACTAATGAGGGATACTAATCAAGTATAACTATCCAACTCTAATTTTATGCCTTTTGATGATATCTAAGTATAACTACTTAGGCCTAGTTTTATACTCTTTATGGTATCTATACTCTTTTTCCAATACTCACAATTCATTAACTAAGAGTAAAGAACTTTAGTAAAAGTAAGAGAATAAAACTTGCAAGTAAAACTTGGGATTGGTATAATCAAGGTTGCATAACCAAAGCATGCCTAATGCATCTTGCATAGGTATGAAGCTTGCAAGTGTTATCTTGCATAGTTAAGAAACTTGCAAGTGTTAGCTTGCCTAGAGTAGTGTAGTGGTTGAATTTCTCTTCTTCTTCGTAGTACTCCTCCTCCTCGTATCCTGGGTCGGTACTATTGTCCATAAATGAATACGAGGTACACAATCACCAAACAATACTTATCCAGTTCTATTTAGCATACTAAGGCTCACACTTGATGATCTAGCATCATCGCAATCATCACATGAAATAAAGGCCTAGTCTTATCTTTCTTATTTTAGAAAAGTAATTTCTACTCATTGAAAATACTTAAGATTTAATATTCTCCAATCAAAATATGGGATCATGTTGACACATGTCATAACCACATATTCTAATACTTGGGAATGTGATTTAAAGGGTTGGTCATATTTTATAAAGTTTAATATTACTAGTATTTAATAACATTAAAGTGACTAGAAATGCCTATATAGCATTCTTTTAGTACTAGTCCAAGGTCACTCCATGTAAACCTAAATATTTTTACATATTTAGATATATCTGGTCAAATGTGATTTTTGAGAATTGGAATCAACTCAAAAACATTTATGGTTGACTTTTAAAAAATGTTTGAAGGTGGAAAAGTCTCTGTCTTGTTATTTTTGGTATAGGTGATCTATAATTCCAAATGATTTAAATCCAACGGGCTTGGATATATATTTTGAGTACCTTTCTACCAAAATTGGAATCATGCAATTTGGTTCAGTGAATCTATTTGAATTGATTTTTAAATCTACTGACAGAATCTAGATTTAACTAAAATGGAAAAAGATTATTTGAACCGACGGGCTCTGCGCGGGAAACTAAATGGGACGGCCCAATCTACACAGTGCGGCATAGAGGGCTACTGACAGAGGGTCCTACTAGTCAGTGGCTCTATCTAACCGTAACAGTATCTTTCAATCTGGGTCGTGCGATTAGACTAGGATCTAACGACTGACATCTATCGTCTACGACAAACAGCTCCGGCGAGACTGAACCCTAAAAGCAATGGTGGGGGGCGTGTGAGGCTCACCTGGGATCCAACTAGGGTCGGTGATGGGGGTGAATGGGGTTGTCATCGATGGCGGTTGGACGCACGGTCATGGCAGCTCTTGGGGTGGATCCCATCGATGGTGCCCTTCCTTCACTACAACAGCGGACTCCGGCTAAATTTCGGCGGCCTGGTGCTCGTCTTGCTCCGGGAAAGGGTGTGGGAGGTTCTGTGAGGAGTGGGGAGTGGAATGGTGTGTCAAATTGAGGAGTGGGGAGTGGAAAGGGTGTGGCCTCCATTTATAAACCGGCGATGGGATAGAGCAGGATTGCTCGGGCTCGTCGGTGACGACGATACAGGGGGCTATCGTCGTGGCTGCGGGTAGGGTTCGGCGTGGTCCTTCAGGGTGGTCGTAGTAGGAGTGATGGCGCGGCAAGGGGCGGTCGATATTGGTCGAGAACGATCGGTGCTTGATGACCCACAAGTATAGGGGGTGTATCGTAGTATTTTCGATAAGTAAGAGTGTCAAACCCAACGAGGAGCAGAAGGTGCTGGCTAATGGTATGGATCAGGAATTCTCTGCAAATACTTAGCAAACGGATTTTTAGGGGTTTTTGATAAGGCAAGTAAACAAAGTACGAGTAAATAAAAGACAGTATGAATAAATGCAGCAAGTGGCCCAATCCTTTATGCAGCAAAGGACAAGCCAGTTGTATTACTTAAGATGACCAAACGTTCTCGAGGACACATGGGAAGACTGTCAAGTGCTTTCGCTTCATATAGTTGATTAATATTCTTTAGCTTGCTAAGTGTTGTGTGGGTGAACCTGTGCTAATGTACCGACCTTCCTAGGACTAATACATACTTGTGATTATACCCCTTGCAAACATCCGTAAGTACAAGAAAGTAATTAAGGTAGAAACCTAACCACAACTTTAAACTCTAAGACCCTTATGTCCCTTGTGCAATGGTTTCCTAACGGGGGTTCAGGTTTCTGTCACTCTGGCAACCCCTATGATTAGTAGCCAAATACACAATGCATTCCCCTAGGCCCATATAGGTGAAGTATAAGATGCTAACATCTAATGTGTAAAGTGAGATGATATGGTCCATGCATTTGATCTCTATCATTTGCATCGTGGTATGATCTCTATCATTCCTTTGTGTGTAAGGCCAAGGTCTATGGAACTTACACGTTGAGTGTGTTGTAAGAGTATCTATCATACATCTACTTACAACAATACCATATCAATACACTAGCCCAGCAACGATCTAAACTAGACGCCTCTAATTTATCAATTGCAAGTTTTTACGTGGCTTAGGGCTTTCGGAGATAGAACCGTTCTTACCTACGAACATGAACCACAACAAGGATAACCAAGTTATTAGCAACTCGTTGTAAATCAGATATTGACTATAGTAGGAGAGACAGACACCCGCCAGCCACTTATGCAAAACAAGTTGCATGTCAGTTGTGGAACCGGTCTCATGTACGATGACATGTAAGGTTGGTCCGGGCCGCTTCATCCCACTATGCCACCAATATCCAAAATACATAGAAGATGCAATAACATGATCATCATCGCCCACATATAAACAGATGTGTACTACCCGTGCAAAGCACCTATGCATAGATCAGGCTCTGATACC
Organism: Avena sativa; assembly: GCA_916181665.1. Classification (NCBI taxonomy): domain Eukaryota; kingdom Viridiplantae; phylum Streptophyta; class Magnoliopsida; order Poales; family Poaceae; genus Avena; species Avena sativa. The sequence goes on along the minus strand of OV702292.1, from coordinate 530,025,483 downwards.
ACTGTTGGGTCCGCAGCATAGAAAACAAAAAAATTCCTACGATGAGAACTACACGCCAAGATTTATCTACTAGGTACAGAGCAACGGGTGGACATACATCCATAGAGAACTTACCCTCGAAGACAACAAGTTTTGTACGAGTAGGAACTCGTGGTTGATGTAGTCGTACACTTGCCGATCTCAAGATCGTGTGGAAGTCCGAGCGCCGCAACTTGATGACCCACAAGTATAGGGGGTGTATCGCAGTATTTTCGATAAGTAAGAGTGTCGAACCCAACGAGGAGCAGAAGGTGCTGGCTAGTGGTATGGATCAGGAATTCTCTGCAAATACTTAGCAAACGGATTTTTAGGGGTTTTTGATATAGCAAGTAAACAAAGTACGAGTAAATAAAAGACAGTAAGAATAAATGCAGCAAGTGGCCCAATCCTTTATGCAGCAAAGGACAAGCCGGTTGTATTACTTAAGATGACCAAACGTTCTCGAGGACACATGGGAAGACTGTCAAGTGCTTTCGCTTCATATAGTTGATTAATCTTCTTTAGCTTGCTAAGTGTTGTGTGGGTGAACCTGTGCTAATGTACCACCCCATCCAAGACTAATACATACTTGTGATTATACCCCTTGCAAACATCCGTAAGTACAAGAAATTAATTAAGGTAGAAACCTAACCACAGCTTTAAACTCTAAGACCCTTACGTCCCTTGTGCAATGGTTTCCTAACGGGGGTTCAGGTTTCTGTCACTCAGGCAACCCCTACGATTAGTAGCCAAATACACAATGCATTCCCCTAGGCCCATATAGGTGAAGTGTCATGTAGTCGACGTTCACATGACACCACTAGAAGAAGTACACCACAACTTAAATAACAATCTATTGAATCTTTCTCAACACAACTCCACTACTAACAACAAGACTTCTCCCATGTCCTCAAGAACAAAACGAACTACTCACAAGACATCATATGGATCATGATCAGAGATGGAATAATGATGTATAACAATCTGAACATAAACAATAATTCAATGGTTCACTCAATAGCATCAACTACAAAGAGTAATCAACACCGGAAAAGTTTCCCCTATGAACTATGCAAGATTCAACCCAATTGTTACAGCAATATGGAGATGGTGATGAGGGTGCTGATGGGGATGATGGTGGTGATGATGATGATGATGATCCCGATGAAGTCCAGCTTGATGGTGGTGTTGATGGCGACGATCTCCCCTCTCCGGGAAGGAATTCCCCTGACAGAAATCTGTCTGCCAGAGAGATCTTTCTCTCTCGGTGTTTTCCGCCCTGTAGAGGCAGCAAAATCTTTCTGTGGTTGCTCCCCAAGTCTTAGGGTTTCGGGAGGATAATATACGCTAGAGGGGAGTGCCAGGGGTAGACCAGGGCAGCCACACCACCTGGTGGCGCGACCTAGGCTGGCCCACGCCAAGGGGTGGTGTGGCCCCCCTGTGGCCCATCTCCAGCCCCCCTTCTGGCTTCCTTCATCTTCTGGAAAAATAGGATTTTCCATATATTTTCCCGGATTTTCTGATCTTCGCGAATTTTGCCTCCAAACAGCACCTTTTCCATCAGAATCCTGACTGCAGCGGTCCATGCTCCAAAAGTCATCAACCATGTAAAAACAGATGAAATAACATAAGTATCACCTCTCAATATGAAATATATCAATGAATAACAGTGAATTATGACATAGAATAGTGATGCAAAATGGATGTATCAACTCCCCCAAGCTTAGATTTTGCTTGTCCCCAAGCAAAACTGAGCTCAACAGGTTTATGGAGTGAAGAGTCGATAAAAGAATACGGACAAGAAGCATCACATTCATCAATACATAGATCATAATAGAAGACAACTCACTATTATATAACTCAACTTGCAATAAGTAAAGGTGACGAGGGTTTAACTCGTCAATGCCCATTGTTATGGACTTGGGTTTTGGAGAAGGAGGGAGCGCTGGAGACATCTATCTGCTAGCAAACAAGCACACAGGGGACAAAGGATTTACCCAGGTTCAGGCCTCGTAGAGGTCCCTACTCCTTCTTGTCTGCTCGTGGAATTATCGAAGGAGTCGAAAGTTACAATGGTGCGCAAATGCAATCTGGCAAGGGTTGTGGAAACTAGGGTTGTGTGTGTTTTCCTCTCTGCCCCCTCCTAGCCTTTATATAGATAGGCTAGGTCTCAGGTAGCAGGTTGAGTCGGTTACAAGTTAGGGTTTTCCCCTTCAAACTTTCTATCTTTAGTTTCTTCTTGTCCTTCAAGCAATCAAGAGTCCGTAGGTTACTCGAGTCCCTCCATCCGGGCCTTGGCGACACCGTGGGACTGTATGTATTTGGACCGTATATACCAAGCTCGAGTACCTGTAGGGTATACCCATGTCAGTAGCCCCCGAGTGTCCAGTGGAATCGCAGATTCGACTGGGGACTTTTTGAAGCGGTGTCGCCATGAGTTTCGAGTGTGGATGTTATCAACACATAGTTTTTTGTACAAATAATCATAGGGTGCACGACCAGCGCTCCCTATGGGAGTAGCCCCCGAGTGCCTGGTTGAGTCGAAGACTCAGACAGGGACTAAAGAACTTTTGCGACCGCTGTCGACTTTCGCTTGCTTGTTTCAGTCGATGACTCGGGCAGGTACTAAAACGCTTTTGCAATTGCTGTCGTCTTTTGCCTGCTTGTTTCAGTCGATGACTCAGGCAGGTGCTAAAATACTTTTGCGACTGCTGTCGTCTTTTGCCTGCTTGTTTCCGACGCTCCCTATGGGAGTAACACATGTCCATAATCGAACTGTGTTTCGAGTGATTGGGTTTGCTTTTGTGATTGTCCATGTTCCTGCAACAAGAAAAAGAAAAGTCATAGGGTGCGCGGCCAGCGCTCCCTATGGGAGTAGCCCCCGAGTGCTTGGTGGAGTCGAAGACTCCAGCAAGGACTAAAAATTGTCGAAGTTTTCCACTGCATAGCCTTGGTGACGTCAGTGCTGACGCTTGTATGACCTTAGTTGCCCGTGTGAGCGGTTTTGACGGGACGGGACAAGCGGTGGGTCCCACTTTCTGACTCTTATTTGACTGGGCATGCATAATCTTATTTTTAACTGTGCCTCCTCGATTTCTGCGCGTAATGGTAGAAGTGGGGGGACGGTTCGTGCTTCCTCTTCTCCACGTGTCCTACGCGATGCGTGCCACGCGTCCAATAGGGTTTTTGTCAGCCGTTGGATTGCATCTCCCAGGGGTTAAGTAGCGATGCTGTGGCGGTAATTTCCCATCTGTGCTCTTTCTTACTTGCTGCCATCGCCATTGCTGTTTGCTTTTCTGCTTTCCTCTGCGCCCATCTTCTCCACGACACTGGACCAGCTCCGTTCGTTCCCAAGCTACTTCCTTCGTTCTCATCGCTGCCGTGCAATGGGGAAGAAGAAAGGAGGCGCTGCCGCTGATTCCGCGGCCACCCTCGCTGCAGCGAAGAAGAAAAGTGGCTCCGCTGCTGTGGGCACCAGTGCCGCCGCCGTCGGGAAGAAGAAGGTCGCGGGCACCCGCATGACCAATGGCGCATGGCGCCCCTCTATCATCAAGGCGTCGGATCTTCGTCTTCTTCGCCAAGACGGAGTGATTTCTGCAGCTGTCGTTGATTCGTGCGTCCCCAGCGGTGAGACCATTCCTGTGCCTCCCGCTGGTTATCGAGTGATGTTTCTTGCATTCATCATTCGCGGTCTTTCCTTGCCTCTTCACCCCTTTCTTCGGGGTCTTCTTTGTTTCTATGGGCTCCAGCTCCATCAGCTGTCCCCAAATTCTCTCCTTCACATCACTTGTTTCATCACTCTCTGCGAGTGCTGGCTCAGAATTGAGCCACACTTTGGTCTTTTCAAGCACATCTTTAAATTGAAGCGTCAGTCCGCATCTGGCTCTTTAGTTTATGACGTAGGTGGTTGCCACATTGACCCATCCGCCACCTACTTCGATATCAAGCTTACCAAGTCCGTCCAGGGATGGAGGGACAAATGGTTCTATGTGCGCGACCAGAAGGCCAAGGACAAGCACTTTGAACTCGCGCCTTTCGATCCCGCGACTCCCTACAAGAAGATGCGTTCTTGGAAGAACGTGATCATGCCTTCCAAACTCACGGAGACAGACGTGTTATATCAGCGCGTCTGCGACCTCGAGAGTCGCATAGGCACAAAAGAGGGAGGCTGCGCCCTTGTCAGGACTTGGCTGCGTCATCGCGTCCAGCCTCTCCAGGCTAGGGTCCATCCCATGTTCCAATGGGGTGGCGCTGATGATCCCACTCGCGTTTCTGCTGATGGCATGTCCGCGAGTGAGGTAGATAAGAGAGTGCGACTGGTTATGAAGTACACCCTCAAGGATGTGCTTCCGAACGATCCAGTCGTTCCTCCCTTCGATGCTTCGAATCCTCCTCCCGAGGTACAATTGCGCTACGTAGCAGCTTATTTTCTCGATTCCGTTTCCTATTGTGTTTGCTTATCTTTACTTTTTGTATGCAGGAGTGGGCGGTGTCGCCTTGCATGCCTCCCCTCCCTGAGGGGATTATTCCTCGTGAAGCTTTGGAAGAGGACGAGTCTGAGTCGACTGTCCCTTCCGATGTGGAAGAGGAAGCCCCCGAGTCCGAGAGTCCAGATACTCGCAAGCGTTCACGTAGCGGGGATTCTGACGCGTCGACTCCTTCATCTCCAGGAGGCACGGCTGTTGACGCGGAGTCGCCAATTCCAGTTGTTCCTGTGAGGGCTGTGGCACCGTCTTCTCGCAAGAAGATGCGATTGCCCAAGGAGTCTTTGTCGGAGTCGACGGAGGCCACCTTTGATCTTGACAGACTTGACTGGTAAGTTTGCTAGTACATTTATTCTTCTCTTGTTTTCTTCTTGTTGGCTTTGCCCTGGAGTTTTCCCTTTCTGAGTGCGGATTTTGTCTTGAAGTCAAGAGGCGTCGTCATCTTCTGGCGACGTCAAATTTTTAAAGGAATCAGGAGTCGCGACCTCAAAGGCCAAGATAGAGGTCGAGCGCGCTCCTTCTCCTCCGGCGGCGGCCCACTCCGGGCACAATTCTTCGAGCTCTCCTCACGTAGGGGAGCATCGAGTAGTTTCTCGGATGACGGTTCAACAATCTTCTTCGGAGTCGCTGGAGGACCATGTAAGTATATCTTTCTTTCTTTTATAATTTGGCAGTCAACGCCCTTTGTTGCCCTCTGCTGACTCCTCGTTTTGTGTGACAGCTCCTTGTAAAGGAAGCCGCGCAGGTGGCGGAGCAGGTGATGGCGATGGGTCGCCAACATGCGATGCTGGAGACGCGCCACCGCGTGGTTGAGAGTGAGTGTTCTATACTTATTTTTTTCGTCTTCTCCTATATTTTGGTATAATCGACTAACAGCCAAATTTTTGACTGCCATGTAGCTGAGCATAATGCTTTACTGCGTGATGTCGCCACGTTGGAGAAGACGCTAACCATAGTTGTGAAGGGGCACGACGAGGCAATCGCAGCTCGTGATGAAGCCCAGAAGCGCGAAGAGGATCTGCGGGCCTCCTTTGTGGCCAGGGAGAAGTTGTTCGAAGAGCAACTGTTCTCAGTCGCCAAGGCCCTCTCAGGTACCTTTACTTGGTAGATATTTTATTGATGTTCTTCTCTTCCTCTGTAGTGCCGGTGGCATTAGAGGTTTGATCCATGTGTGTATTTTGGTGTAGATGCTGGCGGCTTGAGTTTTGATCCACAAGCCCTTGGTTGCGATGACGCTCTGGCGGGCGCGGTATCTGCGGTCGAAGATCGTAGCACCGCTGTCCAAAATACGCAGTCCAAAGCTAAGGCCACCCTGAGTCGCCTCCGGGAGGAGCTGATGCCGAAGGCGGAGCTGGTCGACAATGTGGAAGAGCTGGTGGAGTCGCTCGCTGGGGGTGTGCCTGTCACGTACAAGAACTCCCTCCGCGCAGCTGGCGCGACCATGTCGCTTGCCATGGTGCAAGCCCACAGAGTCGAAGTGGATCCCTCGGCGGTGTCAAAGACGATGCCTGTTGGCGCGGATGGTCAGCAGGTAGTATTTGCTCCCTTTGCGATTGCATGTGCCAAATATGGCCATTCCTTGATAAACACTGTTGCCAAGTATTCGGAGGAGCTTAATCGCGCAAAGAAGGCGGCGAAAACTTCGGCCTCAGGGGCCGGCGGAAAGTCAGTGGCATCTGATACTGCCACGGACTTGATGAAGCCCCCAAGGTCATCGAAGTCGAAGAAGCCAGCTACTCCGTAGTTATTTTCTTGTAATAGCTTATGAACTTGCTCTTTTGATTAGAGAACATGCCTGTTGGCGAACGTGTTTGTAGATCCTTTTATTGATCCTGAATGCATCTGTTACTTTTGACTTTTGAGTTGGTCGCCATATTTTGCCTCTGGCTTGATTTTTGGTAGGGTACATCAAGTGGTCCTGTGGGGGGAACCCCGTATTCGCCATCTCTTGAGGATGCGATGGCACCACCATGCTCTAGGGTAGAGGAGCTGTCCTTGCTTTCGTGACTTCGTGATCGCGTGAAGCAACTGGAGCGTGAATTGCCCGTGATCCGCGGTAGCGAGGACGTGTGGAAGTCAAAGGCTGAAAAAGCCGCCGCCCGTGAGCAATATCTGCTTGGCGAGGTGACGCAACTGTGCGACCAGTTTAAGTGTTAGTTTGCTCATCCTCGTCTTTTCCATTGGCGTTAATCGCAATGGTACGTTGTACTCATGCTGTTGATGCTGCTTCGTGTAGTTGTTAGCGCACACCGTCCGCAGGAGGAGAGGGATAGAATTGCCATCGGCCTTCATGATCTCACCCAGGAGCAACTTCAGGAGAGTGGATACTTCTGGGTAGATCATGATCGTGCGACTGCATTGGCAACCCTGTAGGATCACGCCTCTCGAATGCTGCTCTTTCTAAAGAAGTGCAGTCGTGTTTGAAGAACATCTACCGGGCGATGTTCCCGCTGGATGATACTCCATCAAGCCTGCTGGTCCTTCTGACGAAATTTCAAGATATGTCCGCGGTTCGCGAGTGCGTGAGGCATCAGCTGGTGGCTGGTGCCAAGGCTGCCCTCTCCGTGGTGCGTTTGCACAGGCCTGACGTGGATGTCGCCTCCATTGCCTCTGGGCCACCGATGCCACCAGCAGGTTCTTCCTGGAACATGGTGCCGCACTATCAGGCGGTGGATCATCCAGCCGAGGAGATCGTCGACTTCTTCGAGGAACAGACTAATGTTCTTCTGTTGCAAGGGTAGCCAAATATGTATCCTGCACATAAGTGTACTGGTGTTGTAAAGCTCATATATATTTGTAGATAATTTATTGTTGAATGTATACAAATAGCTTTATAAGCGTGGGGTGCGTTGCACTTATGCGAGTCCTTTTCGTTAGCCTGGCCATCTTTGTATCGTTCCCTTGTCAACCTGTCAGGTGCGTTGCAGCTGTGTTGAGTTTGTGTTAAGGGGTTCGATTGATGTGCCAGCTACTTAGGATGTCGCGTTTTTGTTCGAAGAACATGTGTGTATAGGGTGGCGTAGCCCCCGAGTATGAAAGTTGACAAAAGAAAGGAGAAACACGGAGTTTTGGGGCACTTAGCTTTTATTTATTCGAAGAACAGTACGTAGTACAATGTGCGGCTAAGTAGCCTTGGCTGAATAGCCTTATTTGCGATGAAAAAGTAAAGAAGAAACGACTAAGGGTAGAAGCGTCGTAGTTGTGCGACGTTCCAAGGGTTGGAGTATGCGACTCCTGTCTCTAAATCTTGAAGGCGATAGGCACCACCTAGGATTACTTCTGTAATCACGTATGGTCCTTCCCAGGGGGACTCGAGCTTGAGATGCCCCTGCTGCTTCAGTCGCAGGACCAGGTCACCTTCGACGAAGGATCTTGGGCGAAGCCTTCTGCTATGGTAGTTGCGCAGGTTCTGCTTGTAGATCGTAGATCTTTCTATGGCGATTTCTCTTGCTTCGTCAAGGAGGTCGACGGAATCTTCGAGTGCGAGGGATGACTCCTTCTCGCTGTAGGCGACTACGCGTGGCGCTTTATACCGTACCTTGGCGGGTAGTACTGCCTCTGCTCCATGTACCATAAAGAATGGTGTGTAGTCGGTGGCGCTGTTTGGAGTTGTACGCAGGCTCCAGAGTACGGATTGCAATTCGTTTGGCCAGTAGCCCGCGGCTTGTTCGAGTGGCCGGAGGAGTCGCTTCTTGATGCCGCTGCAGACGAGCCCGTTTGCCTTTTCCACCTGACCGTTGGTCTGCGGGTGTGCTACTGAGGCGTAGCTGATGTTGATCCCCAGGTTCTCGCAGAAATCTTGGAACTCCTTGGATGTAAAGTTCGTTCCGTTGTCGGTGATGATGCTATGCGGCACGCCGAAGCAGTAGACGATGGACTCGAAGAACTTGACTACGCTGTGTCCTGATTGCTTGGTCACTGGCATGGCCTCAATCCACTTGGTGAATTTGTCGACTGCGACCAAGAGGTAGACGTAGCCTCCTTGCGAGGACCTTGGAAGTTTGCCAACCATGTCGAGTCCCCACTGGGCGAAGGGCCAGGCCAATGGGATAGGCCGGAGTTCTGCGCCTGGTGCGTGTGGCTTGTCTGCGAATCGCTGGCAAGCATTGCACTTTTGGACTATGTCTTTAGCGTCGTGCATGGCCGTGGGCCAGTAAAATCCAGCTCGTAGAGCTTTGGCAACGAGGGCGCGACTGCCGGCGTGGTGCCCGCAGGTCCCTTCATGGATGTCGAGGAGGACTGCTCTTCCATCGGCTAGGGAGACGCATCATTGTAATACGCCTGTGATGTTGCATTTATACAGTTCACCGTTGATAACGACAAATGCCTTGGAGCGTCGCGCGATGTGTCGTGCGTCTGTCGGGTCGTCCGGTAGGCGCTTGCTGAGGAGGTACATAATGTACGGCTGCGTCCAGGATTGTTCGATCATCATGACGCTCATTGGTCCCTCGAGTCCTGTGTCGAGCTCCAAGTCATCGAGTGTCGTTGGCTCATTGGGTGGCGTAGCCCCCGAGTCCGTTGCTGCGCTTGTTTTCTTCTCTGTGGCCTTTGGCTTGATGGAGCGTTCGCATATGCGCTCGAGAAATACCCCAGGTGGTATGGGTGCACAGGTGGAGCCTATGTTGGTGAGTGCGTCCGCCTCCTCATTGCTTTCGCGACCTATGTGTCGCAACTCGCAACCATCGAAGTCTCCTTCAAGTGTGTCGTAGAGGTCGCGGTATGTGATCATGTTGTCGTTCAGTGCGTTGCACTCATGCATTGCTTGGTTGACGACCAGCTTGGAGTCGCCATATATGATTAGCCTCTTTGCGCCGCAGGCTTTTGCCATCCTCATCCCGTGTAACAGGGCCTCGTATTCAGCCTCATTGTTTGAGGCTGTGAACTGCATTCGCAGGACGTATTTCAGATTGTCCCCTTGAGGCGATGTCAGTATGACACCTGCTCCTGCTCCATCTTTCCTCTTGGACCCATCGAAGTGCATTGTCCAGAGGTAGGACATGTCTGGCTTGTCCGGGAGTTGGTTTTCCATCCAATGTACGAGGAAGTCAGCGAGAACTTGCGACTTGATTGCGCCGCGCTTTTCGTATGTGATGTCTCGTGGAGGTAGTTCGATTCCCCAAAGCGTGACTCGCCCTGTGGTGTCAGGGTTATTGAGGATATGTCCCAATGGGGCGTCGTTGACTACCACGATTGGGTGTTCCTGGAAGTAATGGCATAGTCGCCGGGCGGTCATAAAGACGCCGTACGCCAGCTTCTGGTAGTGCGGGTACCGCTGTTTTGTTGGCGTGAGGACCTCGCTGAGGTAGTATACCGGGCGTTGTACGCCATGGACCTTGTTTTCCTCGGCCCGTTCGACGACGAGCACTGTGCTAACCACTTGGTTGGTGGCAGAGATGTACAGCAGCAGTGGTTCCCTTTCTAATACTGGCGAGGTGGATAGCAGGCGCTTGAGGTCTTCGAATGCTTCTTGCGCTTCATTGTTCCACTCGAATTTGTCAGCTTTGCGGAGGATCTGATAGAAGGGCAACGCTTTTTCTCCCATTCGACTGATAAATCGACTGAGGGCCGCGATTTGCCCGGCTAGTTGTTGAACGCCTCTTATGTTTTTTGGCTTCTCCATGGCCAGTATGGCCTTTATCTTTTTTGCGTTTGCCTCAATCTCTCTCGCGGAGATGAGATACCCGAGCAGCTGCCCAAAGGGTACGCCGAAGGCGCATTTGTCCGGATTGAGCTTTATCCGGTAGCGATCGACATTGGCGAAGGTTTCGCGCAAGTCGTCGATTAGAGAGGCTTCTTCCTTGGTTTTGATTACTATGTCGTCGACATAGACTTGGACGTTGCGACCAAGTTGCTCCTTGAGGCAGGCCTGCATGCACCGCTGGTACATGGCTCCTGCGTTTTTTAGCCCGAAGGGCATTGTGTTGTAGCAGAACACACCGAAGGGCGTTGTAAACGCGGTCTTCTCCCGGTCTTCCTCCTTCATTCGAATTTGGTTATAGCCTGAGTAGGCGTCGAGGAAGCAGAGGCGTTCGCATCCAGCGGTGGAGTCGATGATTTGATCGATCCGTGGTAGCGGGAAGTGATCTTTTGCGCGGTGCTTGTTTAAAGAAGTGAAGTCCACGCACATCCGTAGGATATCCGTGTCCTTTTTTGGCACCAGCACCGTATTGGCGAGCCAAGTGCTTTCCTTGATCTCGCGTATGAATTTGGCCTCGAGGAGTCTGTTGATCTCCATTTCGACTGCCTGTGCCCGTGGTTCAGACAATCGCCTGATTGTTTGCTTGACTGGCCTTGCGTCGGGGTTGACGTTGAGTGCGTGCTCAGCGAATTCCCTGGGAACTCCTGGCATGTCCGCAGGACACCAGGCAAAAATTTCCCAGTGCTCACGGAGGAATTCGACGAGCGCGAGTTCCTATGCGGGACTCAAGTTGTTGGCGATGAGGGCCATTTTAGCGGGATCTGATGGATGGACCTACACCTTCTTTGTGTGCACAGATGAGTCGAAGGAGAGGTCAGGTGAGCTTGGCCTACTCAGGGGGGCAGACTGTTGTCTGTCGTTTTCTTCACTCGTGCGAGCACCTCCTTCATGCCGAAGGACTGGGAGATTCTGTTGAATTCCCTGTCGCAACTGTCAGATCGCTCGAAACTCCCGTTGATCGTGATGACGCCGTTGGGACCTGGCATTTTCATCTGCAGGTAGGCGTAGTGAGGTACTGCCATGAACCTAGCGCCGCGATGCGCCCGAGGATGCAGTGGTATTGTGAGGGCCAGTCGACGACTTCAAAGTCGATGCGCTCGCGCCAGAAGTTCTTCGGCGTGCCGAATATGACGTCGAGATTGATTTTTCCCAGGGGGTATACGCCTTTTCCTGGGACGATGCCGTGGAACGTTGTGTCCGATGCCTCCAAGCAGGTTAGAGGGATCCTCATTGCTCGCAAGGTACTCGGGAATATGAGGTTGATACCGCTTTCGCCATCCATGAAGACGCGACTCATGTCGAAGCCTCCAATTTGCGCCTCGAGTACGAGGGGGCAATGACCTGGGCGAGGTACTTGAGGCGGGTGGTCGCGTTTGTCGAAAGTAATGCACGACTCGCTACCACTGAGGTACTCAGTGGTGGATGGTGGCGAGTGCGTGGACAAGTTGACTTGGCGAGTGATGGCCTTCTGCACCCTATTGGAGGGGCGCCCCTTTTGGATCATCATGGTACCCATGGCCCGTGGGTACGGTTCGCATCCGTGGTGTTGATCCGGTGCAGCTCCGTTCGGGGGTGGCCCAGGTGGTGGTGGTGGTGCGCCATGTGCCACGGCGCCTGGAGCGGCTCCGTAGCCTCTTTTGACTGCACCGCGGTTCATTCAAACCAATCCCTCATGTAGCTTGAGGAACTCGCGGTAGTCCTTGAGGAGGTGGTTGGACTTTCTCTTGCCATCATGCTTGTCGATGTAAAAGTGTACCGTGCATGGCCCGGACAGTTTGTCCTCGATGGAGGTCACGGGTGCTTCATCGCGAGTGCGGCGTTGCCACACTTGCGTGGTTTTCCCGGAGTCGCGGTATCCGCCACTGTGGTATCCGCTGTTGCGGTTATCGTCGCGTCTATCGGCGTAGCCGGCTGCGACCATGTTGACGTCATCGCGATCGTCGTAGACACGCATGCGACGCTTACTCCGGCGGTCGCGTCTTTGTTCGAGTTCTGCCTCTTCGTCAGAGTGAACGCGATTCTTCACTGAGTCTTCTCCATCAGCCCACCGATTTGCGATCTCCATCAGGTGGTCGATGGTTTGGGGATTTGAGCGGCCTAGCTCCTCCCTGAGTTCCATGCGGCGGACACCACGGTTGAATGCATCAATCGCACGGTCTTCCAAGATGTTCTCCGCGGAGTTCTTGATGATGGACCACCTTTGGATGTAAGAGCGCAGCGATTCGCCAGATCTTTGCTGGCAGCATCTAGTTCTTTGATTGAGGCGGGGCATTTGTACGTGCCCTTAAAGTTGCGCATTTGTACGTGCCCTTAAAGTTGCGCACGAAGCTATAGACCAGCTCATCCCAGATGCGAATGGATCCGCGTGGGAGGTTATTGCGCCATGCCCGGGCGGCGCCCTGCAGCTGTAGCTGCAAGCATTGCATGGCAGTACTTCGACTGCCCCCATGTAGCCTGACGAAGGAGATGTGATCCTCCAGCCATATCTTGGGGTCCTGCAGACCGTCCAATTTCGGGTTCTCTGATGGGAGTTTGAACCCTTTCATTCGCTTTTGCCTGATGGATCTGCTGAAGCATCTGGCACCGCAGAGCTCCCCATCTTCTTCTTCCGAGTCAGTCGATCGAGCACGTCGTGCCCTTGACTTGTCGATCTTGCGCTGTGTGAGTTCATCACGTGCATCGTAGTCGCGATCGTGTCGCCGTGAGCGGCGGCGCCGAGACAGGTCGTCACTGTCATCGCTGGACGAGGGCGAGGAGTAGCACTTTGCTAACGCTTTGCCCTTTTTTGGGTCTGGTACCGGTTCCTTATCGAGGGTGGCCTCGATTAGCCCCAGGACCGCGATCGTAGATCGGTGCATGGCCGTTCAGGGATCTCCAGCCAGTGGCTGGTTATTGAGAAGGTACATGGTGGCCGCTGTCACTGCGGCCTGTGGCGTCCTGGGAACCACGTTACCTCTCGTGTCGACTGTCATAGAGCCGAAGTCGGGGACTTTCGCGGCGTCTATGCGTTCTTGTTCAGTGAGGTGAGCCATCCGCGATTACCTCTTCCTGGCGAGATGCTCGTTGCCTCTTGAGGAGGATCCTCCATAGGAGGAGAGCCCAGCGCGACGAAGGTTTGACTCGTCCGCCGCCTTTTTACGCGCCTCAAGTTGCGCGATTGCTTGTTTCTGGCGCTTGAATTCCTCTTTTAGGAGCCAGTGGTAACCCATCAGTAGTTCCTGAGGGGATCCGAAGGGTAGAGGTGCACCTCGTAGGGCTTCGCGGCAGCGCTCCCACTCTTGCTCGTTGAGCTTGATCACGACGCGTTCGCCGGTTTGCTCGTTGATTATGCTGGGAGGTTCGACTGCTCCTCCATTGCCACCGTTGCCACCGTTGGCGGTGTTGGGCGGGTCGGTGCCGTTGCCGGTGTTACCACCATAGACGCGGTTGGCAGAGGTGTCGCCTGCGTTGATGACGGCGCACATGAAGTGATTTGGGAAGCTGTTGCTTCCACAACTTTCAGATCCGGAACCATAGGTTCCATCTTCAGTGGCCAGATCGCTTAGATCGGAGTCGCGACGGCTATCGCTGACCATGTTCGCAACTACCGCCGGAGCATTGAGCTCGCTGAGGGTGCCGATCGATGGAGGGAACCATGATGCTAGGGCAATCGCCGGTGCCATCGGCTGATCGGGCATGTGAAGCGTGCCCATCTGACCAACCTGGAAGCGGAAGCTCCCAATCGCCAGGCTGATTCTGTCGCCCACGGACTCGAAGGCCGGGCGAGTAGCCGGCGTGTGGACGGTGAAGTCGAAGGCGCCGAAAAGCTGGCGAATCTCCGCTGTTGCAGAGTTGTAGATCGCGTTTGATGGGGCCGAAGAAGCCGCAACATCAGCACTCCCAATTCCCACAGACGGCGCCAATTGACGAGGGTTTAACTCGTCAATGCCCATTGTTATGGACTTGGGTTTTGGAGAAGGAGGGAGCGCTGGAGACATCTATCGTCTAGCAAACAAGCACACAGGGGACAAAGGATTTACCCAGGTTCAGGCCTCGTAAGGTCCCTACTCCTGCTTGTCTGCTCGTGGAATTATCGAAGGAGTCGAAAGTTACAATGGTGCGCAGATGCAATCTGGCAAGGGTTGTGGAAACTAGGGCTGTGTGTGTTTTCCTCGCCGCCCCCTCCTAGCCTTTATATAGATAGGCTAGGTCTCAGGTAGCAGGTCGAGTCGGTTACAAGTTAGGGTTTTCCCCTTCAAACTTTCTATCTTTAGTTTCTTCTTGTCCTTCAAGCAATCGAGAGTCTGTAGGTTACTCGAGTCCCTCCATCCGGGCCTTGGCGACACCGTGGGCCTATATGTATTTGGACCGTATATACCAAGCTTGAGTACCTGTCGGGTATACCCATGTCAAAAGGAAACACAATAAAGATACATAAAGTGAATCATAATTGGTAATGACAAACTTAGTTCTTGGTCGAAGGATAGTTGATAATTTGCTGGAGTTCACAAATAACTGGTTTTCAATGAAAGCTTTCAAAGTAGTAAACATCAAGACAAGAGCAATGTGCAAAGCAAGGAACATAAGCAACATGATTGAATAAATCATCATATGAATGAATGAAACACAACAACTCAAAATACTTGCTGAGATAGAAGGGAGTAGTTTTACTGACTCAACTAAAAAGTAAAAGAAAGGCCCTTTGCAGAGGGAAGCAGAGATTGCAAGTCTCATAAAGAGCTCCCAAAAATTATGATACTTACTAGCTTTCAGCTCTCATTGCCCCTATTATAGGCATCTTTAGGTGATTAAGGTTAAAGTGATCAAATATGAGGATATGCATTAACAAGTTGTAAATTGAGAATCTCATGTCCCTTGAATACGAGGGCCGCTCCTCATGCTACTCAAGTTTAGTCACCGGTAAGTTCTTGTCATCGTAAGCATATGTGTATCATAGAGAACCGCCAACGGCGTACCCCTTGCCCGATGATACGGAAGAACCCCCATATCAAACTGACAAGGCAAGCAGACAACAAGCATCTCAACAATCTTCTTATTTACCATGGGAATATGGTGTTTTTTCTCTCTTTCCTCTTTTCATAATCTTTTTTTTCTTTTTCTCTTTTTTCTCAATTTCGGACTCTTTTTTTAATAAGAAGAATGCTTCATAGATGCTCATTATGGTTATGCTGCAGGTTTCCACCATGACAGCATGGATTAGACCAGCGGTCCAGGCGTTTCTCTAACACACATGCATAACTCCATGGACTTACAAGCTCCCCTTTCATTTCACACCGACGACATCCATAGAGAAAAGAACATGATATCAACTAGGTACAAAGTACCAGTGCAATGTTGAAAGTGTTCCCCATGACAGCATGGTTCTGCTAATTCACAACTTACAAAGCGTAAGCATATACGCAACATAGGTGAGCACAATGGTTCAAGTTTATTAAGTGCAAGAAAGTAAAGTGTGCCATCAAGTTCGTGAGAGCTTTAATCACTAATTTCACATAACAAGTTTAATTTGGGAGGTAGATAAAACAAGAATTTACTTGGAATAGCAATAATGCTAATAGGTAGATATGGTGGACACAAATGGCAGAGGTTTTGGTTTAAGGGAGGTGGACGCACGAGAAGAATTTCCTCTCAGTACAGGTTTTTGGCTAGCAAGGCTGGGTAGCAAGTATAAGAGTTGAAGGAAACAAACAAACATACAAGTGATAAAAACAAACATGCAATCTTCCTTAGAAGCACAAAAGATCTTAACTAGAGAAAACTAGACTTATGAGCAAATCAAGAAAGAAAGATGATGAAATTATATTTCTTAGAGTACTTTTATCTTTTTCATTCAACTCTCAAAAATAGTGTTGCTATTGACCGAGCCAGGTTTGCCAAAACCAACTAAATTAACTCAATGATCCCAAAGTGCTACCAATATTAACAACAAGATCAATCATATAACCATGAATTGAAAACTAATATAAGCTATGACAAAGAGTAAATGATAGAACTTCTCATTAATATTCCATAACGGTAACTCACACCAAGGGATACATATCGAACGAGAGAGGGGACACTTCCATAATGCAAACCATCCTACATAATAACTCCTCTATTCATGATATGACTCTACTAAAAAGGTAAAAAGATAGAAGATAGTGGTGTGATACCGCGGCACTCCCCCATGCTTGGAACAAACCAAGGGGATGCCAAACCTGATGACGAATTACTCCTTTGGTGGCGGTGATAATATTTTCTTCGTTGACGTGAGGAAATCTTCCAGCATCTTGCGAAGCCTATTATTCTCCCATTGAAGCATGTCCACCTTCCTCTTCAAGTCTCAGTACTTATCGCAGGACTCCTTAGTGACTCGTAGGGCTTCCGTTGATGCAGGGCAAGTGATTAAAGGTACTAGCCCTTGCTTGGGGTCTTGGAGATCTTCCTCCATAGGCTCCTTCCCTTTATCCTTGGAAGACACCATTGTGCTTCTAAACTTCCAAAGAGTATGTCCTGGCAGAAACAAATCGAAACAAAAACACGACGAAAACACGATCCGGGGGATTATATATTACGAAGTTTCATGATGAAAGGAAAGTACTGGGAGAAAATGAGTCGGAGGCGGAGTCCGGGGTGGACTCACCACCTGGTGGCGTGGCTAGGAGTGGGCCCATGCCACGGGGTGGTGTGAGCCACCCTGGCTCCATTTCCGTCCCTTTTTTTGCTTCGTAGCTTTCCTTATTGACTAAAAACTGCAAAAATATAGTTGGATTGTATTTTCGCGGAACTTTCCTTACCAGAACTGTTACCTATTTGGAAACGGACTCTGCAGGTCTCTGAATTTGGTATTTAGTAGATTCTTCTGGCATCACCACTTGAATAATCAACAGTGTCTTCATCTTCATACACTTATTACTTGAGTCATAAAACCTTTCTCTTCCTTATTACACCATTATCTCCACTTCCTGAAAATTTCTTTCACACAATTCTCATTAGCAAAATTAGTATAAATGAAGTGATAAAACCTTTTGAGTCTAACTTCAACTGAAAACCATCAAAACATAAGCTACTGTAGCAACTCCTTCCGAAAAACCAAAAAGAATTCAAAAAGGAAATCGAATAAAGAAGCAAATGCAAGAGTGGCAAAATCTGTCAAAACAGACCAGCAGGTAAGGGTCAATTTTTTCGAAAATCTTCTGTTGCTCAAATCAAAAAGTGCAAAACTAAGGAAAGTTAAATAACAACCTGGGGCAGAAGCACAAAAAATTACAGCTCAATCCGACAGACAGAGATCTCTCACGAATATTAACGGTGAAGCACAAAAATCTGTTTCGGGACAGCAACTTCCCCAAATATTACTTCTCTCTCATTAGAGGTTGATCTTGATACAAAAACAAAACAAAAAAGGATAAGTAGAGGTTATTACAGAAGTAATAACTTCTGAGACTCAAAGAAACAAAAACAAACTGAAAGCAAAACAAATTGGGTTGTCTCCCAAAAAGCTCTTTCTTTATAGCCATTAAGATGGGCATGATGATTTTGAAAATGCTCACTCAGGAATATGGATTGAAGTGAAAGAGAGCATTAAGAAGCAAAAATACACACGTTTAAGTCTAACCCACTTCCTATGCAAGAGAATTTTGTAAACAAACAAGCTATTGAAGCCAGAGGCTACTTGCATAAGAAGGCAAAAGAAGTGCAACATAAAAACTTTCAGCATAAAACGAGGAAACTTGATATTATTGAGATACATAAGAACACTTTTCCCTCTCTTGTAATAACTTTAAGTATCATGCATAAACTAAACAATATAGCTATGACAAGAACCATCATTGCAATGATCACTTATTCTAACAGAAAACACAGGAATACTAGCTCTCATAACACTACTATGTGAAACAATATTAGAGGTATCCTTACAAAGGATAGTGTGGCCCCCTTCTTCATATTTAGTAACAAAGTCTTTCACATTTGCTATTATAGGTTCATCAACCATACTAGCTATCATAGAATGTTCCTTTATCTTAACTGGAAACGGCATTTTCTCAATATAAGCTTTAGGTAAAACATGATTAGCAGTATAAACTTCAGTATTTCTTGCAGGAACACTCTTAGCAACATCTTTATAAGGTTCATGATACTTATTCCACTTCTTTTTAGGAACTTAAATATAGGAGGCAAAAAACTTAAAATAAGAAGCAATAGCTTGAGAGTCTAGGCCATAAGCATTTTTAATATTTTGAAAGTCATCAGTTCCCATAAAAGATTCAATGCATTCATAATCATAATTTATACCTGACTTTCTACCTTTGTCATTCTCCCAAGCTTCATCATTGTCTTGAATACGGTCCAGAAGACCCCATTTAGCTTCTTCTCCCATGCGAGTGAATGATCCAGCACAAGAAGCATACAATAAATCCTTGTAATGTAGAGGGGGCCTTGCATAAAAGTTATTGATAATAATATTGTTGGGGAGCTCATGAATGGGACATTTGAGCATTAGTAACTTCAATCTCTCCCAAGCTTGAACTGTACTCTCTCTGTCAAGAGGCCAAAAGTTGTATATTTGATTCCGATCTTTATGAATCTCACTAGGAGGATAAAACTTTGAATAAAAGAGAGGCACTATTTCCTCCTATTCCAGAGCTTGACCACTTCAGCAGCTTATACTATTCCTCAGCTCTTCCTTTAAGCGATAATGAGAATAACTTCTTCTTAACTTGATCTGTAGTAATACCTGCACACTTGAACAACCCGCATAATTCGTGTATAAAGAGTAAATGATCACCGGGATGGAAAGTTACATCCTCAACATAGTAGTTATCCATAACACGATCAATAATCCTTGTAGGTATTTTACAAACATCATTCTCAGTAGGTGGTGGCTTATCTACTACCTTAGCAGTGGTAGTAGCATTACCAAATAAGAAACTCAGCGGATTATCCATAACAAAAATAAAGCAACCAGCAGAAGTAAACAATACTCACAGTAGAAGTTTCCTTTACCAGTTCCACTCTCCAATAGCGCTTCACTCCCTGGCAACAGCACCAGAAAATAGTCTTGATGACCCACAAGTATAGGGGGTGTATCGCAGTATTTTTGATAAGTAAGAGTGTCGAACCCAACGAGGAGCAGAAGGTGTTGGCTAATGGTATGGATCAGGAATTCTCTGCAAATACTTAGCAAATGGATTTTTAGGGGTTTTTGATAAGGCAAGTAAACAAAGTACGAGTAAATAAAAGATAGTAGGAATAAATGCAGCAATTGGCCCAATCCTTTATGCAGCAAAGGACAAGCCGGTTATATTACTTAAGATGACCAAACGTTCTCGAGGACACATGGGAAGACTGTCAAGTGCTTTCGCTTCATATAGTTGATTAATCTTCTTTAGCTTGCTAAGTGTTGTGTGGGTGAACCTGTGCTAATGTACCGACCTTCCTAGGACGAATACATACTTGTGATTATACCCCTTGCAAACATCCGTAAGTACAAGAAAGTAATTAAGGTAGAAACCTAACCATAGCTTTAAACTCTAAGACCCTTACGTCCCTTGTGCAATGGTTTCCTAACGGGGGTTCAGGTTTCTGTCACTCCGGCAACCCCTACGATTACTAGCCAAATACACAATGCATTCCCCTAGGCCCATATAGGTGAAGCATCATGCAGTCGATGTTCACATGACACCACTAGAAGAAGTACACCACAACTTAAATATCAAACTATTGAATCTTTCTCAACACAACTCCACTACTAACAACATGACTTCTCCCATGTCCTCAAGAACAAAACGAACTACTCACAAGACATCATATTGATCATGATCATAGATGGAATAATGATGTATAAAAATCTGAACATAAACAATAATTCAATGGTTCACTCAATAGCATCAACTACAAAGAGTAATCAACATTGGGAAAGTTTCCCCTATGAACTATGCAAGATTCAACCCAATTGTTACAACAATATGGAGATGGTGATGAGGGTGTTGATGGTGATGATGGTGGTGATGATGATGATGATCCCGATGAAGTCCAGCTTGATGGTGGTGTTGATGGCGACGATCTCCCCTCTCCGGGAAGGAATTCCCCAGGCAGAAATCTGCCTGCTGGAGAGATCTTTCTCTCTAGGTGTTTTCCGCCCCGCAGAGGCGGCGGAATCTTTCTGTGGTCGCTCCCCGAGTCTTAGGGTTTCAGGAGGATAATATACGCCAGAGGGGAGTGCCAGGGGTGGACAAGGGCGGCCACACCACCTGGCGGCGCGGCCTAGGCTAGCCCGCACCAGGGGGTGGTGTGGCCCCCCTGTGGCCCATCTCCAGTCCCCTTTCTGGCTTCCTTCGTCTTCTGGAAAAATAGGATTTTCCATATATTTCCCCGGATTTTCTGATTTTCACGAATTTTGCCTCCAAACAGCACCTTTTCCATCAGAATCCTGACTGCAGCGGTCCATGCTCCAAAAGTCATCAACCATGCAAAAACAGATGAAATAACATAAGTATCACCTCTCAATACGAAATATATCAATGAATAACAGTGAATTATGACATAGAATAGTGATGCAAAATGGACATATCAGTGCTCTACAAGGAAGCGGCAGCCTTCGACAAGGTGCACAGGGGCTACGAGTCGCGCGGCGGCGAACGGGCATGCCTGGAAGGTAGCTAGGGTCACGGCGAGTGCAGGCACGCGCGGTGAGGGCGAGGCACGGTGTGTGTGTGTGTGTTGGCTGCGGCGCTCTCGTGCGCTCTCGGCATGGAGGGCAGAGAAGTGGGCGCGATGATTGTGGGTGGTCCATGGCTTGGCTCTGGTCTTGGGGTGGATAGAGGGTGGCGGTGGACGGTCGCCTGTCTCCTATTCATCGTGGGAGAGGGCGATGCTAGCTGCTGCGAGTTGTCCATGGTCGACCGGCACGACGGCGTCGGGCGGCACGACACTGGCGCAAACGGCTGAGGGGGAGCTGGTCGGCTGCGCTGCTAGGCACTATGGGATACCAAGGGAGTGAAATGCGGACAAATGGGGTGATCAATTACTTCTCAAACAGTAGAAGTTAGGCCAAGGTTTTTCTATGTCTGCCAGGTGCTCGACCAAATGGCCGCATGAACACAAGATTTGAATTTTTGAATGAATTTTGGTGAGTGTGTTTGTTAGATGCTTGAGTTTTTATGGTTGCTTGGAAAAGTCAAGTGGAATTGGTTTGAGGGGTTTTTGCAAAATGGTGATCTATGCATATGAACTTGATTCAATTTTGAATTGTCCTTTAAATAGATTTGGAAATTTTTTCTATTTGTTTGTGAAGTGGGCTTGGGTTCACTTTTACTTGGTCTAGCAAGGGGTGAAAAGAATTGAGAAAGTTTATATTAGAAATATTTTACTAGAGACACCCAAAGTGGCCTAGTGGTTAATTTTGGTCAAAATTACCATTTGATCATATGATTCATATTTGAATTTATTTTCTTTAGATTTTGTTTGTAATTGGCCTAGATGATGTAGTATTCATCTTTAAACCATTCCTTATCATTTGTAGCAATCAAACATGGCAATTGCACTCATTCATACACTAATGCAATTCACACATACACTCATATTAGATTTAATAATAAAAGTTTTTGTTAACCCTAAACTTGGGTTATTAGAACTTGATAATCGTGATTAATATTTTTGGGGTGTTACAAACCTTCCCTTCTTAAACAAAAATCTCGTCCTGAGATTTAGGAAAAACTAAAGAGATTTGGAAACTCAGTCCTAATATAATCTTCTCGCTCCCAAGATTTGAAAGAGAAATTTTGGTGGCACAAGATGAAGAGAGAAATCAGAAGCTACATAGCTAAGTGTGATATCTGCCAGAGAGTCAAAGCGGAACATCAGAGACCTGCAGGACTTTTGCAACCATTGCAGATTCCGGAATGGAAATGGGATTCCGTCGGAATGGGCTTTATCACCGGTTTGCCTACTTCTAGTAGGGGAAATGACTCTATCTAGGTCATAGTGGATAGACTGTCCAAGGTAGCCCATTTTATACCTGTCAAGACAACCTACCAGAGTTCGAAGCTAGCAGAGTTATACATTGCTAGAATTGTCAGTTTGCATGGAACCCCCAAGACCATAGTGTCGGATCGAGGAACCCAGTTTACCTCAAGATTTTGGCAACAAGTCGAAGAAGGATTAGGAACCAAGCTGAATTTCAGCACAGCTTATCATCCGCAAACCGATGGACAAACTGAAAGAGTCAACCAAATCTTAGAAGATATGTTGAGAGCTTGTGTGCTAGAATATGGATCAAAATGGGAAGATTGTCTGCCTTTCATAGAATTCTCATACAACAACAGTTATCAAGCTAGTTTGCAAATGACCCCATTTGAATTTCTGTATGGAAGGAAGTGTCGTACCCCCTTGAATTGGTCGCAAGTAGGAGAGAGTCAGATTTTTGGACCTGACATCCTACGAGAAGCCAAAGAGAAGGTTCACAAAGTCCGTGAGCACCTCAAGACCGCCCAATCCAGACAGAAGAGTTATGCCGACAAGAGACGTAGAGACCTGACTTTCAATGTCGGAGATTTTGTGTATCTCAAAGTTTCGCCTTTGAAGGGAATGCAACGTTTTCAGCTTAAAGGAAAGTTAGCCCCTAGATATATTGGACCCTTCAAGAGTTTGAATCATAGAGGAGAAGTATCATATCAACTGGAACTGCCAGAGGAGATGCCAGCCATCCATAATGTGTTCCATATCTCGTTACTTCGCAAATGCCTAGAAGTTCCGGAGAACACTGAAGTTTTCAAGAAAATCGATCACCGAGCCATTGCTATCAACAAGGATATGACATATCGTGAAGTGCCCATTCGTATCTTGGAAGAAGTTTTCAGAACCATCAGGACTCAGAGTATCAAATTTCTCAAGATCCAATGGGGCAACCATACCGAAGAAAAAGCTACTTGGGAGCGAGAAGATTACATTAGGACTAAGTTTCCAGATCTTTTTAGTTCCTAGTTTTTCTTAAATCTCGGGACAAGATTTTGTTTAAGGAGGGAAGGTTTGTAACACCCCAAAACTTTTAATCAAGATTATCAAGTTCTAATCACCCAATTTAGGGTTAACAAAAACTTTTTATTAAGAAAATGAATATGAATGCATGTGTGTTTGCATTAGTATAGAATTGAGTGTATATGCCATGCTTGATGTTCTAAATGATGGGAAATGGTTTAAGGATGAATGCTACATCATCTAGGTCATTTACAAACTAAATCCAAAGAGAAAGAAATCAAATAGGAATAAATAAACCAAATGGTCATTTTGACCAAACTAAACCTGTTGGGGGATACCCCCGGGTAGGGTAACATCGGGGTATAAGGGCCGAGTTAGCCGGGGTACGGCATGGTCAAAGCAAGTGCTGACCGGGTCACCTCAAGGCAGGCCGAACCACGGAGTGACCCGCCCATGGAGCATCTCCTTGACTATGGTCCGGCCGGCATAAAATATATGTCGGTCATGTTTATCTAACTGTTTTGCAGGTAACTTGATAGCCAGATTAGCTATATGCTAGCCGGACTATCTTATGGTTTCCAAGAGAAGGAATCCCCCGCTGGTCAAAAGGTGGCTTTATTAGCTGTAGCATGAGCAAAGCAAAGTAAAGAAGAGGACCAGCGGGTCAGGGGCGACCAAGGTGACGCGGGCAAAGTTGGATGACGTAGCCAATGTCTGGTGACGCTTAAAGACAAAGATTACACTATGGGTTACGTCCAAAGCCCGGACGAGCCATTAAAGAGAATAAAGAAGCATCTAGCTTTAGGCGAGGAGCATATTCTCCGAATATGCTGCCACGTGTGCCCTAGTATTGTAACCCGGGCTCCCCTATATAAGGAGCACAAGGGCCTCCATAGAGGGGGATCGATCATTTTCTCTGTATAAGGTAGAACTCTAGAGCTAGTTGGTAGGGAGTAAGAGACATAGTCTCCTGCTTACTGAGAGCTTGAAGAGCATTTGTAAACACCATTGATAGAGAGAATACAAGAACATATGTGCATGGAATCACCACGTTCTCCCTCCCTGGATTCCCCTAGCACTCATTGGCCCCATCTTTAGCCTATCCATGGCATCTGCCGTGCCACCACCATGACAGTTGGTGCCCACCGTAGGGCAAGCGGTGCTAGCAGGGGTGAAAATCCAGACGGGAAGCTTCTCCAGCACCGGCGAGCGCATCGTCTCCGGCTTGGTTCAGCGCTTTGGAGCGCTGGACTACATCAGCGACAATGCAGGAAGCTTCGGCAGGCACCCCCCCTCCGTGCAACGGCGTCTTCATCAAGCTTGGCACGCACAAGATCTACGTCGGCGTGGACGAGTCCTGCGTTCATCCGCGGCACATCGTCGAGGGAGGTGAACCACCTCTCAGCGCAGCTCCTGGAGTGTGTATCACTCGCCCCACCAGCAGCGTTGAGGTCCTGATGACTGCACCTGACACGAAACCGAGCAAGGGCCCATCACCAGAGCCAGAGGTCACGCCAAAGCAGACTAGGTCTAGGTTTCCTCCACTAGAAAGGCCAGAGAATGTGCTCCAGCAAGCAATAGATAGCCTAGCAACGCCAATATCACCTGTGGTAGATCCGGCTCAGGCACAAGCTGAGTTAGAGGAAACTAGGCGGAAAATGTTAGCTGGGGTAAAGAAGGTAGCAGAGCTGCATCAGTCTTTGAACATCACCTTGAGAGAATATGCTAAGGCAAACTGCATAGATGGAGTGAAAATCCGGGGTAGGAACCTGATCACTGAGATTGACAAGGAATACGAGCCTAGGCCGGGTCAGACAGCCACGATAGTAATAGGAGGGCTGGATCAGTACAGTACCCCGGCAAAGAACCTCATGGCAACAAACGCGGTCGCATCCGAATTAAAGGTTTAACTAGAGAGGCCCGGCAGAGGCAACAAGAGAAAGTGAATCACTTGCTGAGAGTTGCTTGCCAGCAAAATGAAGAAATGAACAAGGCAAACCCGACGCCACCAGGAGCGTCACATGTGGTACATTCGGCCAGGAATAACCCGGCAAGATCTAGAGAAGACGCATCATCTTCGGGTCACAATCCTAGGAGAGAAGTAGTAAACTTCGGGAGAACAGACAAACAGATGGTTCCCTATGATCCAGTAAGGGCCAGAAAAGGCAAAGCAGTGCAAGTTGATGAAGATTGGCATAGTACAAGCCGAGGTGTGGCCGGCCGAGGTAACCGCGACCAAGGCAATGCCCGTCAGAGAAATGTTGCCAACGGCAATGCCGGACAGCGTGATCCCATGGGAACCGGGCAAAATATACCTCGGCCACAGCAACAACGCTCACCTCGGCAAGAGGGGAGTGCAGGACAAGCAGCACAACCGCAAAATGCATGCCTGGATCAGGAAAGATACAATGATGGTTATTCGACTATGATCAACAACGGATACCCCAGACCGGATCACCACATAATTGGGTCAAGGCTGGGAAGCAGGAACTGGCAGCCAGATGATGTGAGGCTAAAACTGGATAGAATTTATAGGTCGGAGCTAATTGAGGCCCCGGATCATGAAGGAGCCACTAGTGCCGAACTTCCAGCTGGCCAGAGGAACCCGAACCTATGATGGAAGTACTAGGCCAGAAGATTGGCTAATCGATTAGGCCACAGCGGTCAAGATCGCAACAGGAAATTTGAGATGGGCAGTAAGATATGTGCCACAGATGCTGAAAGGACCAGCGAGAGTTTGGCTAAACAATTTGCTGCCAGGAAGTGTCAACTGTTGGTTGGATTTCGAGGAGTTGTTCGTTAGCAACTTCTCAAGCACTTACAAGAGGCCCAACAGGCCATAGACCCTGGCGCTTTTCCGGCAAAGACCGAATGAGCTAGACCAAGATTTCTTACTCGGTGGTGCAACGTGCATAACTCATGCGAGGGGGTAATTGAATCACAAGCTATTGCGTGGTTCGCTCAGGGGTGCAGATATGGAAGTATGTTGTGGCAGAGACTGCAACGAGATATGCCAACTACTTTGGCTGAGACAATCCGGATCGCGGATTCGTATGCCTTGGGAGATGCAACACAACCCTGGCTAATGTCGAGCGAGGCAAACGAGGAATATTACAACCGAGATGTCTCCAGATCATCAAGGAGGAATGATTTTCGAGGAAAGAGAAGGGATGAGCGCCCATATTACCGATATAACTCATAGCAGGTAGCTGTGGTAGACCGGGATCAACCCAATGCCGGTGCCAGCCAACGCCAAAAATCTGGAGGACAAAACTGGCAGCAAAAAAACGAAGGGAAAAAGCCTTGGACCCCGGAGCAGAAAAAGCAATGGCAAGAGCGAAAAGATAGACCTAGGTATACGTTCGAGTCCATGTTGGATCAACCGTGCAAGTTCCATACACCAAGCTCGAATAGTCCGGGTATTTCCTGTGAACCAATTGGTAAGGTCCAGGTTGAAATGTTATTCGGCACGAGAGATAATTGCCGGACTGAAAATTTGGAGTTCGAAGTGGTGAATCTGGAAAGCGATTATCACGTGTTACTCGGCAGTCCAACGCTGAACAAGTTCATGGCAACTACCCACATTAGTTACCTTAAGATGAAGCTGCCTCGGCCAAGGGGCGTGATAACTGTATCAGGGGACTTCCGGCGTTCGATCGAGTGCGCCTCAGCCGAATCTAACTTAGCTGAGCCACTTGTGATAGTGCAGAAAAAAAGGAAGATACTAGAGGTGGCGGCATTGGCTCAATCCACGCAACAGCATATGCCGGCTCTGACCAACCCGCACGGGAGCGTATCATTCCAAGCAACCAAGGACACAAAGAAAGTGTCAATCGATGATCAGTTCCCAGAGCGCACTGTAACCATTGGTGCCGGGTTAAGCAGCAAATAGGAAAGTGACCTCGTCAACTTCCTCCGTGAGAATCGGGATATCTTTGCTTGTTCTACTCAGGATCTGCAAGGTGTAAGACCCGGAGCTAAGCCTGTAAAGCAACATGTCCGGTGTTTTGCCGAAGACAGAAGAAAAGTCATTGGGGATGAAATAGCTAGCTCCTAGCGGCCGGGTTTATCATGGAAGTACTCTATCCGGATTGGCTCTCTAATTCGGTGCTTATGGAAAAGAAGAAAGATGATCCGAACGTGGTTGTGGTATGGTGCATGTGCATTGATTACATGAACGTGAATAAGGTGTGTCCCAAAGATCCATTTCCTCTCCCTAGGATAAATCAAGTCATAGACTCAACAGCTGGATGTGAGCTACTGTCATTCATTGATGCGTATTCTGGTTTCCACCAGATACCCCTGAATCCGGATGATCAAATAAAGACTGCGTTTATTACCCCGTACGAGGCTTATTGCTATCGCACTATGCTGTTTCGACTACGTAATGCAGGAGCAATGTACCAACGATGCATGCAAAAATGCTTACATGACCAGATAGGTCGGAACATGAAAGTTTATGTGGATGATGTGGTGATAAAAACCAAGGAAAGCAATACGCTCCTTGATGATATCCGGCAGACATTCGTGAACTTAAGAAGGTTCCGAATGAAGCTAAACCCGAAGAAGTGCACCTTTGGCGTGCCCGCTGGAAAGTTACTCGATTTTTTAGTGTCTAGTCGTGGTATTGAAGCTAACCCGATGAAAATCCGAGCCATACACAGAATGGAACTGCCAAAATGCCTTAATGATGTGCAGAAGTTCACCGGTTGCCTAGCATCGTTAAGTTGGTTTGTATGTCGGTTGGGAGAGAAGGCCTTGCCCCTCTACCAATTAATGAAAAAGGCAGACAAATTCACATGGACCCCACAGGCGGACCTTGCATTTCGAGAGTTGAAAAAGATGTTATCTACTGCACCGATCCTAGCAGCACCACTACCCAAGGAGCCTATGTTGCTCTACGTAGCCGTGACCAACCGAGTCGTAGGCGCAGTAATCGTAGTGGAGCGTGAGGAAGAAGGAAAGTCGGTGCAAAGGCCGGTGTATTATCTGAGCGAGGTATTGTCAGTTTCAAAACAGAACTACCCTCACTATCAAAAGATGGTGTGCGGTGTATATATGTCAGCCAAGAAACTCAAACACTATTTTGAAGCACACCCCATCAAGGTGATATGTGAGGCACCCATTTCAGAGATTATGAGTAACAAAGATGCAAGTGGCCGGATAGAAAAATGGGCAATCAAGTTAGCTCCATATGCGCCGCAATTTGAAAGAAGAGATGCTATCAAGTCGCAAGTCGTGGAGGATTTCTTTGTGGACTGGGCTGAAATGCCATACGAGCCACCCCTGCCAGACTCCACTTATTGGCAAATGCACTTCGATGGATCAAAACTGAAAGATGGGTTGGGCACCGGAGTAGTGCTTACCTCGCCCAAGAAGGATCAACTGAAATATGTCCTCCAAATCCACTTCAGTGCCTCAAATAATGTGGCGGAGTACGAAGCATTGGTACATGGTCTCAAAGTAGCGAAAGAAGTAGGGATACGCCGGATACAATGCTTTGGAGATTCCGATTTGGTGGTGCAGCAAGTGTCTGGAAATTGGGATGCCTTGGATGCTAACATGGCCCTATACAGGTTCCACGTTCAAAAGATAAGTGGGTTTTTCGAGGGGTGTGAGTTCCATCACATACCTCGGATTGAAAATGAGGCAGAAGATATGTTGTCCAAGTTAGGCTCATCCCGGCAGCCAATCCTACCAAATGTTGCTTTGGAGCACCTGAGCAAACCATCTATCACTCCCTCACCCAAATCAGATTCAATTTATATCCCGGCACTCTCCGGATCAGGAGCTGCACCTATGGAGATAGAGTGGGGAAGCACCTCAGCAAACCCGGGGACTGCTTCAGCAAACCCGGGGACTGCCTCAGCAAACCCGGGGACTGATCAGCCTGATCCAGCAGGAGTTATGTTGGTAGATGCGATGGAAATTGATGAGGAACCATTTCCCGTCCAGACTGTACCAACTTGGGCCAAGCCAATTTTTGATTTCCTGAAAGAGGGAATCTTGCCGGATGACGAAATAAGCTCAAGGCAGATCTAGAGAAAGGCAAAGGCCTATACAATTATCAACGCCGAACTATACAAAAGAAGTGGGACAACAGTACTGCAGCGGTGTGTTGATCCGGAGGAAGGACTTGACATACTCCGGGATATTCACCAAGGGGAATGTGGCCACCATGCCTCCTCGAGGGCATTAGTGGCAAAAGCTTTCCGGCACGGATTTTATTGGCCCAGTGCTTTGGAGCAAGCAGTGGACTTGGTGAGAAAATGCAATGGCTGACAAAGATACGCCACGAAAACTCATCTACCAATGTCGGAGCTGAAAACTATCCCCATTACCTGGCCATTTGCTGTATGGTGCCTAGATATGGTAGGGTCATTTAAGCCGGCCAAAGGAGGGATGACCCATCCTAGTCATGGTTGATAAGTTCACCAAATGGATTGAAGTGAAACCAATTCGGAAATGTGATGGGGCAATAGCAGTAAGATTCCTCAAGGATATAATCCTAAGATATGGCTATCCCCATAGCATCATAACTGATAATGGAACAAATTTCGTTGAAGGAGCGTTTGCGAGATTCTGCCAAGAAAAGAAGATCCGGCTAGATGTCGCCTCAGTCGCCCACCCCACATCGAACAGGCAAGTGGAAAGATCCAACGGACTGGTATTGTCTGGGATAAAACCCCGGCTCATAGAGCCGCTGCAAAGATTAGCGGGGTGCTGGATAGAAGAACTACTAGCAGTACTGTGGAGCTTAAGAACAACTCCAAATTGATCAACAGGCTATACGCCATTCTTTCTGGTATATGGGGCAGAAGCTGTATTACCAGCCGACATAGAGCACGATTCTCCAAGAGTCACCCAATACACAGAAGCCGAAGTGCGCAAAGCCCGGCCAAATGATGTTGATCTGCTAGAAGAAGCGAGAGAATTGGCCTTATCCAGATCCGCCATATATCAGCAAAATCTCTAACGCTATCATAGCCGGAAAGTAAACCCCCGAGTCTTCCGGGAAGGTGACCTGGTACTCCGGCTGATACAGCGCACAGCTGGCATGCATAAGCTATCTCCTCCATGGCAAGGACCTTTCATTGTAAGCAAAGCCTTGCACAATAATTCCTACTATCTTATTGATGCACAACCCTAGGAAAACAACAGGGCGGACAGGTCCAGAGAGGAATCCAAGTGACTGTGGAACGTAGCACTACTTTGTCCTTTCTACACCTAAGAGGTGAATGTATCCGAGCTACTCATATGTCGGTATGTATATCGGCAATGAGCTTATCAATAAAACTTTGGCACCCCGAGCAGAGACTCAGGGACTGCCATAATAATTCTCTCTTATTTTCATATTCTTATGTCGGTTGGGTTAAGTCGCTTATATCTTAGGCGGATTAGTAATGCGTGAGCACCAAAAATCCAACTCTTCGATTTTGCTGTTATCCAACAAGAATTGGCTTCATGGCAAGCAAGAGAACAAGTTTGGAATGGCAAAACACATGAAAAACGACTAAGGAAAAGAACTTAAACGAACCGACATTGGTTATTTT
This sequence comes from Avena sativa, assembly GCA_916181665.1. Taxonomy (NCBI): domain Eukaryota; kingdom Viridiplantae; phylum Streptophyta; class Magnoliopsida; order Poales; family Poaceae; genus Avena; species Avena sativa. Next base: position 529,994,773 of record OV702292.1, on the reverse strand, counting down.
GACTAACCCTTGGTTTATTATGTTCATTAAAACACCGGATCATTTTGAGCTAGTCTCAAAGTTTCAAGTATTGTTAAATCAATTTTTGAACCTCGGACTCGTCAGTCGAAAAACTAAATCAAGGTAGACGCGAGCCGAGTCAAAAATTGGGGGAACAAGAAAACAAAACTCGGGGACTTCGCCCACGATAACCAACATTAAGAACTTAGTTCAAGACAATAAATTGTAGCACAACCAAACTAAAGTAATTAGATACATTTCCGCCCGGCATTCCGGGGATCTGATAAATATGACAAGTGTTTTTAAGGAGCAGGTGCAGCAGACGAATCATCTTTCGATGAAGGAGGTACTTCGGAGTGTGGGGGAGGGGCGCTAGCCTCGGCTTCCTCCTCAGGATTGACCTCGCCATCCTCCGGGTCTTCGGCTTCGTCGCCAAGCTCAGAGGCCTCACCTTCACTCCCTTCTTCTTCATCTCTAGAAACAGCTTCATCATCAAAGACATCGAGTTAACTCGACCCTTCATTCCAAGCGTGGTAGAAGGAATATTGAATGAGCTTATTGGCACAGGCTTTGTGGTGCGCAATCCAATCCGGATTCTCGCACCACTTAGACCCAGTGCGCATGCAAGTGAGCAACCCCAAATCAATCCCTTCATACCATGAAAGGACGAACTACAAAGCGATGTCAGCACCAGCCCGTACAGCAGATTCACGCCACAGATTCAGCTGATGCTCGCACTCCATCAGTTTGGCTATGAAAGTCGAACCAGTTTTGGGAATGGGATCAGTGGGACAGAGGGAGCTGTACGTCCGCGTTGCTGCTAGAATGATGTATGCGCCATGGTTCTTCACCAGCTCAAGGCGAGCAGTGAGACTCGCCAGCAGGTCCTCTATGGTATATGGGATTGGCTCGGCATCGGGGCCTACAAGAAGACCACGTTGTTCATGGGACTCAGTTACAGCGGCAGCACCAGGCGCGTCACTCTCTGGAAATTTGCCTGAGAGGGGAGAAGAGGAAACAGTGAACAAAAGCACCAAACCCGGAGGAAGGAAAATTAAGCAAGGGTAGAAAACTCATGTGCAATCTGGAAGAGGAGTCGCTGAATCTCGGAATGAACATCGGTGCTATGGGCCAGGAGTTTCTCATATTCGGTGGTCACCGACGTAAGCTTGACGTCGGCTTCCTACAATAAGCTCTTGTCCTTGGAGATTTGCATGGTTAAACGCTCTTTCTCCTCGGCAAACTCCTAGTTAGCCTTCTCCAACTCGAACTTATGGAGGCACTTGAGCCTCTGAATTTCGGAATTCATCCGAGTGATCTCCGAGTCCTAGAGCTGGAGCTGGGCTATCTCTTCATATTTCTTCCTCAGCTCAGCCTCATGCTTCCCTGTTTGTTCGAGGAAATGGGTCATCATTTCAGGCATACTAACTTTGTCCTCGAGAGCAACTGCAACAATGTAATGATCCGGAGGACCCAAAGTATAAGTGTCCACCGGATAAAAGAAGGAAAGTACAGTGATCGTGTGAAGGGGATAAAATTACCTTTGATCTCAGCCAGATTCTTCCGCATAATGATATTTTCAGCTTCAACCTCGGATGCATGATTCGGATAGCAAATTAATACGGATCCTAGAGAGTTTGAATGAACGAAGACGGAAGAGAAAGAAAGGAAAATTACCTCTCTTCTGGTACTCCTCCAGGAGTTTGCCATAACACGCGCGCATATCTTTATAAGAGTCCAGCAAGCGCTAGAACTTAGCGATTCGGCGGTTAGTGGTAATCTGAAATAAGCAAGGAAATGTCAAGTTCAAAAGCAAAGTTCAAAATAATTCGAAGTCTACAAGATTCGGGCCAAGGGAACTTAACCCGGCTCTAGGTGTGTGGATATTCGAACTCTACAAGATCCGGGCCAAGTGGAACTTAACCCGGCTCTAGGTGTGTGGATATTCGAAGTCTACAAGGTTCGGGCCAAGTGGAACTTAACCTGGCTCTAGGTGTGTGGATATTCAAAGTCTACAAGATCCGGGCCAAGGGAACTTAACCCGGCTCTAGGTGTGTGGATATTCGAACTCTACAAGATCCGGGCCAAGTGGAACTTAACCCGGCTCTAGGTGTGTGGATATTCGAAGTCTACAAGATCCGGGCCAAGTGGAACTTAACCCGGCTCTAGGTGTGTGGATATTCGAAGTCTACAAGATTCGAGCCAAGTACTTAACCCGGCTCTAAGTATGTGGATATTCGAAGTCTACAAGATCCGGGCCAAGTGGAACTTAACCCAGCTCTAGGTGTGTGGATATTTGAAGTCTACAAGATCCGAGCCAAGTGGAACTTAACCTGGCTCTAGGTGTGTGGATATTCAAAATATACAACATCCGGGCCAAGTGGAACTTAACCCGGCTCTAGGTGTGTGGATATTCGAAGTGTACAAGATCTAGGCCAAGAGAACTTAACCCGGCTCTAACTATGTTAAAATTTGACATTGCTACGGACAAAAATTAAAATCCTATAAGGAGCATCCGACCGAATAACAAGTTATTCCCTCAGAGGCTCGGGTACTAGGGGCTATGTTTACAAGTTCTCAGTTATACAAGGTACCAATAGCAGAGGAAAAGAGTTACCTCCATCATCCGGCCAGCTAAAGAGATAGCCTTGGTAGCGGAGTTCATTTGTGCGCTGAACTCGGCTGGGTCGAACTTCTCCGGCAGATCATCTTGTGGGTCGATGAATTCTTCACTGTTCTAGTTCTTCACATACTCAAGGAGCAGTGGAATGTAACTTTCACCACTGGGAGAGTAGTTCGCCACAAGACCTTTGACGTGGGCCTCTTGCCTGGCGAATTGAGCTGCGGCGGGGCTGGTATGCAGAACCAGCTGCCTGCTACCCTCTGACCCGGTGGCGGTAGACCCAAACGAGATCCCCTTAGCTGACCCGATAGCCTTCTTGAGCTTGCCAGATGAAGCTTGAGGAGCTGACTGGAAGATATCTGCAACTGAGGGAGTTGAACCGGAGGGAGATGACAGGGCCTTCCTCTTGGGAGGCTTGGTGGAGGCTTTGGCTGCTGCTGTTGGTGCTGGTGTTGCTGCTGCTAGTGCTAGTGCTGGTGCTGGTGCTGCTGCTGGCGCTGGTGCTGCTGGTGCTGGTGCTGGTGCTGGTGTTGCTGCTACTGCTGGTGCTGATGTTGCTGATGCTGGTGCTACTGGTGCTGGAAACACTAGGGTAGAAGAACTTGTTGGGGGCGGTGCCGATGAAACTAGCACCTCATGACTTGGTGCTGAGGCCAAAGAAGAACTGGGGAGATCCGGCGTCGCCGTATCCAGAGCCACCCACTACCCCCCGCGCCGACATTACCCTCCTCATGACGAGGTGGGCTCTGGTCAGGCACAGCCGCGGAGCCCTCTTGAATAGGGCTGAGCGGGCGAATATCGTCATCGCGGGGGGGGGGGGGGAGAAGGGATGCTCCGGATTGGGGAGGCTATGCCGGAGCCGCTTTGAGGGATGACCCTAGGAGCTCTAAAAAGAAGAAAAGCCCCAAGTCAAAAAGAGAGAGAACCAGTAAGAGACAAAGGCAAGCAAAGGAAAAATCACCAAGTACCAGTGCAAAAGGACTTACTCATCCGAGGTTGGAGGAGCCCGAGGTTTGGGCGCCCTCCAGACCGTGCTCTTGGTGGCCGGCTTAGACGAGGCTTTCACCCTAGACTTCTTCTGCCTCTTCTTGGGCGGCGACACCTCCGAAGCTGCGGCCGAGGCAGCCGTGTGCTTCTAGGAAGAAGCAGGGGCCGGACCACCAGTGGCGAGGGGAGGAACCTCGTGGACCTGACCGTCCGGGTTAGCTAAAGATTCAGACATAACCATATGCGCGTAAGAGATGGGAACCGGATCAAGTACCTCTAGGACCTCAACGTCCAAGTACCACCAGTGGTTCCAAGTACTATTAGATTAGCATAAAAATCTATTCCATGGATTCTGATAGGTACAACCTTGCAAATTTTTCTAGCTTTGGTGGTTGAACCAGGTATTTGAACTATCATAACATGCTTAAATTTGGTTGGTTGAATCTTACTAGTGCATGCAAATTCTTCTGTAACAAACGAGTGCGATGCTCCAGAATCAAACAACACTCTTTCAAGTACTGAGTTAACAGAAAACATACCCAACACGACATCTGGTGCTTGCTGAGCTTCTTCAGCATTCATGTGGAACAGATGGCCGTTGCGGTTGAGTGAGTTCCCTGTGGCAAATCTCTTTCCAGGATGAACACGACATTGCTACTGAGCGGGTGCATTCACATTGGTGGTTGCTGCAAGCTTCTTGGGGCACTCGTTGGAGTAGTGACCCTTGACTCCGCATTGAAAGCAAGTAATCAGGGACTTGTCTTTTCCTGCAATAGGCACAACATTGCTTCTAGTCCTTGGGGCAGTATTGTTGTTGTCGGTGTTGTTGTTGTTGGACTTGGGCGGTGCACGGTTGAAGTTATTGGAGTTGCCAGGATTATTGTTGTGGTTTCCTCCAGACCTCGGGTTTCCTCCTCCACGGTTGGGATAGCTTGGATGGGACATAGGGGGTCTGTTGTTTCTTGGGGCATATCCTGCTGACGGGTTGGGGCAATACTTCTGGGTATGGTGGGATCCAGGCTGGTGCATCGTCCTGCGCTTGCGATTGTCATTGGCTTGGTTGATCTTCCCTTCCATCTGAATGGCAGAGTCCACTAAAGCTTCAATATCATCAAAGGGAATGTTGACTAGCACGGTTTGCATCTCATCATGCAGTCCGTTCGGGAATCTCTCCTTCTTCTTTGCTTGTGTCAATCTCATCAGGGGCATATCTAGCTAGTGACAGAAATTTGTCACGGTACTCAACCACATTCATCCTTCCTTGTTTCAATTCTCTGAACTCATCCCTCATCCTCTTAATCAGACCTGGGGCACATGAGTCCTGCTGAACTTGATTTTGAACTCATCCCATGTCATCATCTGACCTCCGTTCATGGTACGGATGCTATTCCACCAGGCTCTTGCATCACCTGCCAGATAATGTGTGGCAAACAATACTTGTTCATTGGCTTCAACTCCTGCAACCTCTAAGTTGTTCTCCATGGTTTGCAGCCAGGCATCAGCATCTAAGGGCTCCTCAGACTTACTAAAGATAGGTGGGTTGGTATTCTGAAAGTTCTTGAGCTTGGATCCATGGTTATCCTGGTTTCCGTGTCCTTGATTATTGTGGGTCATCTGAGCTATCTGTTGAAGAGTGGCTAAGTTGGCTTTACGTTTGGCTCTACTAGCTTCACGGTCAGAAACTAGCATTTGCAGAATCTGCAGCATTGGGTCCTGAGATGAACTGCTTCCACCGCGATTTCCACGAGTCATCTGAAAATTGAGATAGATAGTGAGATAAGAGGGAAATCTCTAAGGTTCATGGTTTTGTTTCAAAAGCTTTAAACTTTGAGTTTAACTCAGGTTTTGTAAACTAGCAACTTCCTCTCATTCATTCATTCATTCATTCAAAGCACACAATACAAACACACACCACAACACAAATAGAAAACAGATGATTTTAAGAACCATTCTGTGAAACTACGATACAATGGGACCGGATACAACTCATTCCTACGGTAGTGCTCAAGTGCATCTAATCATCATCAATGAAGTCGGAATCATCATCACCAGTGCGGAATTCCATGGCATCGTCTTCCAGGTAGTCATCATCATCGCTGAGGTAAGAGGAGATCTCCACGGATATCTTCCCCTTCCTCCTCCTTCACTTCAAGCTGGATTTCCTGTGCAAGGATGGTCTTCTCGAGAGTGGCCACCTTCTTGCGAAGATGATCGATGATGCGATCCTTCTTGTCATGTTGACGACGAAGTGATTGTCGCTCCTTGGCGAGGATGGCGGGGATCTGATCCTTCTTGACTGCAATGGCATGGTTGTGGTTGGCGTAGGCACGGGCGTTGTCCAACTCTTGCTGTCTATCATACAACATGAAGTCGAGATTATCCACTTGGTGCTTCAGCTCCTGGTGTCCTTGCATCTCCAATGGCATTCCCATAGAATCACGCCTTGCGTAGTGAGAAAAGCGAGTTCCCTAGATCTGGTTGATGTTTTGTCCACACAGACGGGCAAGAGCTTCTTGCATAGCCCTGGCTAATCCATCTAGCCAGTTGTTCTCCCGAACACTGAATTGGATCTTCTCCGAAGTGGGTGCTTCCATCTTACCTCTGAGATCTGCAATTATCAGCCATGATAGTTCTCCTCCTTGCTGATCATTGAGTTGGGCACCGAAGAATTCCGAGTGCAGGCGCTCCAGATACTCTGCGAGTGCATCTAGAACCCTCTCAAAGATCAGGTGGCCTCCGTTGCCCAGCTGGTAGAACTTGCTATACTTCACCTCCATCTATAAGAATTTAGGGTGAGCAAGTTAGTGGGGTGATCAAGTGTGTCAAATTTTATGTAGGATTGCAAGAATTTTTGAGGAACATGATGTTTTTGAAAGAATCTCAAGGATAAGAGTGGAAATAGGTTTTCATAAATACTCAGTTCTTTTGTTTTGAAACTAGGTTTTTGTTTAGACGTCCATTCTAACTAGGGTCTCCTATGGTCAGGATGGCTCTGATACCAACTTGTCAACAACCGGATTTTTAATCCCAGATGCCTGTTATGCCATACATCGCAATCCTAGGATTACCATTTTTGCGAGACATAACAGAATTGGTACCACAGTACATCATCCATTACAAACCATAACAAAGGTCTTACAAATAAAGGATCTCATGATCCAGTCTTAATACAATCAAAGCAGCGGAAAGTAAATGTAGTAGGGGCTCCATCTTCAGGGTCACAGGCAATGCTGACGATGGGAGATGATCCTAGTTGTCATAGACCTCCTGCTGTCCATCTTCCTGGTAGTCCTCCTCATAGTCTGGCCACGGGAATAGTTAGGGACAAAGCCATGAGTACTCTTTAAGTACTCACAAACTATCACTAACAAGTAAGGTACTTCTAGTAGGAATCTTAAGCTCTAGGTTTATTTGCAAAAAGGTAGGTTTATTTCATACTAAGTTAAGTGATGGCTCGGTGTTGATGTAGAGCTCGTTGGGGAACCCCAAGAGGAAGGTATGATGAGCACAGCAGCAAGTTTCCCTTAGTTATGAAACCAAGGTTTAATCGAACCAGTAGGAGCAAGGAAACACCCCAAAGGTGTTGCTAGCTGAAGCTTGGCAGGGCGCACTACCGATTCTAGTAGCCATGTGGAGACCTGCACAACACAACCACAGAACTTTGTCCCCAACTTGCGACGAGGTTGTCAATCTCACCAGTTTTGCTGAAAACAAAAGATTAAAGGTATCGAATGGAAGGAAGTAATAGTTTGCAGAAAGTAAACAGAAAGCAGTAAATAGTTTGTAGATTGTATGTAAAAGAAAGGACTGGGACCCATAGTTCACTAGAGGTGGCTCTCCTTAAGATAGATAACATGCTGGGTGAACAAATTACAGCGGGGCAATTGACAAACAATGAGAAAGCAATGCATGCATATACTAATCATCTTGACTCCTTTGGAACTTGATTGGGCATTACAACATTATACATAGACCGCCATCCAACTGCATCTATGACTAATAATCCACCTTCAGGTTATCATCCGAACCCCCTCCAGTATTAAGTTGCAAGCAATAGATTATTGCCTTACGAATTGCGTGTAATGTAAACAATACGATTGTTCTATGAACAAAGGATTATTGTTTTCTCCCTAGTAGCAACAGCGCATCTAGTACCTTAGAGATTTCTGTCACTTCCCCAGATTACCAGAGGCATGAACCCACTATCGAGCATAAATACTAACTCTTGGAGTTGCTAGCATTTACTTGGCCAAGATAGCTACTAACAACGGAAAGCATGCAAGATCACAAATAACAAAGACATGATAGAATCAATAATCAATCTGAAATAGCATCTCAATATCCATTGGATCCCCACAAACACAACATGCAGAATTACAAATAGATGATCTTGATCATGAACGGAGCTCACAAGATCTAGACATGAAAGCACAAAGGAGGAGAACCAGCCATCTAGCTACTACATGGATCCGTAGTCCAAAGATGAACTACTCACGCATCACACCGGAGGCTTGCATGATGGTGAAGAAGGCCTCTAGGGTGAATTCCCCTCTCCGACAGGGTGCTGGGAAGAGCTTCAGATCCCTCCCGATCTAGGGATGGAGATGACGGCGGCTATAGACTCTGTCATGGATATTTGATCGGGTACGTAGGGTTTTCGTCCCGAGGGCAATCTATAGGCGGAAGGAGAGACCGAGGGGGTCCCTGGGCTGGCCACAACACCCTCTGGCGCGGCCAGGCCTGACCCGCGTGGCCAGGTGGTGTGGTGGCCCCCTGGCTCCTCTCCTTCTCGTATTCTGGCATCTGATGACTTCCGGAAAAATAGGCACTTTGGCTTTTATCCAGTCCAATTCCGAGAATATTCATTTTCTGACTTTCCTGGAACCAAAAACAGCAGAAAACAGGCAACTGGTACTGTGGCTCTTGTTAATAGGTTAGTCCAAGAAATCATATGAAAAGTACTCCAAAGTGTGGACAAAACACAAGAAAGTGGATAAAACCAAGCATGGAACATCAAAAATTATAGATACATTTGCAATGTATCAACATCCCCAAGCTTAACTCCTGCTCGTCCTTGAGTAGGTAAGTGATAAAAAGAAAGAATAATTTTTGAGGTGACCTGCACCATCAAAGACTTGATCAAAGTATTTGTAAAACATTCAAAGCTGGGATCATAGTACTTCAATCATAACATGAAAGACAAGGTTCTAGCAATAAGACAAAGAAACTATGATGCAGCATGAAAATGCACAAACAAAAGATTCATGAATAACAATGCTTTGCAAGACGTTTGTTTGTTTCACATAAAGAAAACATAGCATAATAGTATTCAGCTTGTCCCTCATAGAGTAGCAAATATAAATGCATAGGACACCTTCAAAGTTCATAAGTGTGACTAGATACAAATAGTTTAAAACAAGCAATATCAAGTTATGCATCAATCAACTAGTCTTGGGACAATGCACATAAAACTAAGAATAGCCACTATGCTCTCAAAGTAGGTGCATAAAGGTAGAAGGTAGACACTCAATATAATGGTGGAAGAAAGGCCTTCATAGAAGGAAGCAGAGATTCAAGTTTCATAAAGAGCTTCCAAAAATTATGGTACTTATAGCTTTCAGCTCTCATTTCCCCTATCATAAGCATCTTGAAGTGATTAAGGTTAAAGTGAACAAACTATGGTGTATATGCTTGACGAATTATAAGTTAGAAATCTCATGTCCCTTGGATACGAGGGCCGCTCTTCATGCTACTCAAGTTTAGTCACCGGTAAGTTCTTGTCATCGTAAGTACATGTGTATCATAGAGAACCGCCAACGGGGTACCCCTTGCCCGATGATATGGAAGAATCCCCATATCAAAGTGACAAGGCAAGCAGACAACGAGCATCTTAGCAATCTTATTTACCGTGGGAATATGGTGCTTTTTTTCTCTATTTCCTCTTTTCATAATCTCTTTTTTTCTTTTTTCTCAATATAGGACTCTTTTTTTTATAAAAAGAATGCTTCATAGACAGCTCATTATGGTTACGCTGCAGGTTTCCACCATGTCAACATGGATTAGACCAGCGGCCCAGGCATTTCTCTAACACATATACATAACTCCATGGACTTACAAGCTCCCCTTTCATTTCACACCGACCACATCCATATACAAAAGAGCATGATATCAACTAGGTACAAGTACCAAGTGCAATGTTGAAAGCGTTCCCCATGACAGCATGGTTCTGCTAATTCCCAACAAATAAGTGCAAGCATAGACAACATAGACGGCACAATGGTTCAAGTTTATTAAGGGCAAGAAAAGTAAAGTGTGCCATCAAGTTCGTGAGAGCTTTAATCACTAGTTTTCTCATAACAAGTTTAATTCGGAAGGTAAACAAAAGCATGAATATACTTGGAATAGCATAAGCTAGTAGGTAGGTATGGTGGACTCTTTGGAATAACTTTGTTTAGGGAGTTGTATGCATGAGTGGAACTCATACTTGGTTGTGGAGGCTAGCAAAAGACTAGGAGCGACAAACTAAGAGAGCAATAATAGCCCTAATCATGCAGAGCGACAAAACATAATTGATCAAAGCATAAAGTGATACTACAAGTTGAAAACTAAAGGATCATAAAGGCTTATGGTGACTTGAGATAGTCATAACATGGTGTGAGCATGCGCCAAGTCAACCCAAATAAAGCATCAAAGGAGAATACCACAATACTATGCTTTAATATGTTAAAACAACGCATGATTCCTCCAAGGCACATTAAGCAATCTCAATTGTTTATAACAAGTCATGCTACAGCAAAGAATACTAAGCATAAAGCCAAAACAATATCAAGCATGGCATGACAGAGCATAGGCCATAGTCAAAAACAAGCTCTTTTTACCACATAAGCATGAACGTTCCTACTCTTTTCCAATCCAAACCAAACTATTTGAAAACCAATGTATGAAAGAGGGGGTCCAACCAATTTATTCAGAAATCTAAGAAAACCAAGCAAACGAAAAACCAAAACAAAAACGAAAAAGAAGACGCTCCAAGAACAATACAACTGTGCATGAAACAATAAAAATGAAGCGTTTGGAAGAAACCTCGAAATTTTATTGATGAAGAGGGGGATGCCTTGGGCATCCCTAAGCTTTGATGCTTGTACTTCTTGTATATTCCTTGGGGTCACACGCGTGGCTTCCCCAAGCTTGAGCTTTAGTCCATCCTTCATCTCATTACTCATTCCTTCCATACACCTGAAATTTGTCCTTCATACAAAACTTCACACAATCTTTATTACCAACATTAGTGCACTCAAGATAAATAAGTCCTAAGGTTTAGTTATAACACCAATAAACTTCCATTAGAACACTAGATACTGAAGCACTTCCCTCAAAAATCTCAATTCCCCAAAAGAACTCAAAAGGAAACAACAAGAAGCAAATGCAGAAAATGGCAGAAATTTGTCAAAACAGACCAGCAGGTAAAGACGAATTATTTCAAAGACCTTCTATTGCAAAATCAAAAATTGTTGAACTAACGAAAGTTAGATAACATCCTGGGGCAAAAGCACAAAAATCACGCCTTAAAAGGACGTACAGAGATTTTACACGATTTTTTACGGTGAAGCACAGAAATCTGTTTCGGGACAGCAACTTTCCCAATCATTACATCTCTCTCATTAGAGGTTACTCTTGGCACAAAAAGCAAATAAAAAGGATAAGGAGCGGTTATTGAAGGAAATATGCCCTGAGAGGCAATAATAAAGTTGTTATTATGTATTCCTTATATATGATAGATGTTTATTTTGCATGCTAGAATTGTATTGATCGGAAACATCAATACATGTGTGTTTAATAAACAAAAAGGGTTCCTAGTTATGCCTCTCTTATAGACTAGCTTGTTGATTAACAAGATGATCAAGGTTTCCTGATCATGGACATTGGATGTTGTTAATAACAAGGTCACACCATTGGTGGAATGATGTGATGAACATTCATCCGAAGTATAGCATTACGATCAAGTCATTATGTTTATATTGCTATAAAATCATACGAAGTAATCTTTATCCTTAGACCATGAGATCATGTTAATTGCTAACACCGGAAGAGTATCTTGATAACATCAAACGTCACACCGTAACAGGGTGACTACAAAGATGGGTTCAGTACTACGAAGGTGTTATGTTGAGCCTCATGGATCAAGAGTGGAATTTGTCAATCCCGATGACGGATAGATATACTCTAGGCCCTCTTGGTGATATCACATTGAGATAGCTTGCAAGCAAGTGATGTGATCACTAGAATGTTTTATCACGGGAACGAGAAAAGAGTGCATGTTGGTAACGAGAACAAACTAGGTATGGAGATACCGATGATCGAATCTCGGACATGTAATATATCGTGAGACAAAGGGATTTAGTTACAAGCGTTAAAGGTTCTCATGATCACAGAAGTCATCGTTGAATGTGTAGGAGTCAGTACGGATCTCCAGGTCCCGTTGCTGATTATTGATGGGAGAAGGGTCTCGATCATGTCTGCATTATTCGCGAACCGTAGGGTGACACACTTAAGAGTTACCGGACACCATTTTGGAGCACATATGTTTCAGACGAAAGAATTGCAAAGCACAGGAATTGTTTCAATAGAAACCGGAAATTGTTTCGGGTGAAATTGCAGAAAGTGGTTCTGCATGTGATATTGAAATATTGCAAGGGGCTATATGTGAATGTTTCTTAATTAAAGTAATTAACAAAATTCTGAATAAATTTAATAAAAGAGTTTTATTAAATGAGAGAGCATTAAACTTGGAGAATTTTAATGCATTTAAAGTGGAGACTTTAAAAGGGAATGTGAAGAGGCATTTTAATGTGGAGGGGTTACCACCACATGAATGGGGAGGTGAGGGGTCACCCCCCCCATGCGCCGGCCATGGAGAGGAGGGGCACCCCCTTCTCCTATAAAAGGCCACCAATTCCCTCCTTCATCCTCACACCTCCTTGTGAAGGATCTCTCTCCCCCTCTAGAATTATTCCCCCATGGTATCGGATTAGCGAGATACATGTTCCCGGTGGCATTTCGTCTAGAAGGAGTTGCTGCTTCTGCTGGATCGCTGGAGCGAGGAGGTGGAGGTTGTCCGGTGGCTTGAACGTGTGTGCGAGTACGGATGCGCTGCTGAGTTGCGGCACTCAGACTTCCTCACGATCTTGAGATCGCCAAGTGTACGACTACATCAACCACGAGTTCCTACTCGTTAACAAAACTCGTTGTGTTCGAGGGTAAGTTCTTGTTGGATGTATGTCCACCCGTTGCTTTGTACCTAGTAGATAGATCTTGCGGTGTAGTTCACACCGTAGAAAAAAAATTCTATGTTGTGGACCCAACAGTGGTATCAGAGCCTGATCTATGCGTAGGTGCTTTGCACGGGTAGTACACATATGTTTATATGTGGGCGATGATGATCATGTTATTGCATCTTCTATGTATTTTGGATATTGGTGGCATAGTGGGATGAAGCGGCCCGGACCAACCTTACATGTCATCGTACATGAGACCGGTTCCACGACTGACATGCAACTTGTTTTGCATAACTGGCTGGCGGGTGTCTGTCTCTCCTACTATAGTCAATATCTGATTTACAACGAGTTGCTAATAACTTAGTTATCCTTGTTGTGGTTCATGTTCATAGGTGAGAACCGTTCTATCTCCGAAAGCCCTAAGTCACGTAAAACTTGCAATTGATAAATTAGAGGCATCTAGTTTAGATCGTTGATGGGCTAGTGTATTGATATGGTATTGTTGTAAGTAGATGTATGATAGATACTCTTACAACACATTCAACGTGTAAGTTCCATAGACCTTGGCCTTACACACAAAGGAATGATAGAGATCATACCACGATGCAAATGATAGAGATCAAATGCATGGACCATATCATCTTACTTTACACATTAGATGTTAGCATCTTATACTGCTAGTTTGGCGCTTTTGGTAGCATTGTAAGATGATCCCTCATTTAGATATCAAGATAAAATGTGTTCTTCCTTGAGTATGCACCGTTCTATGGATCGTGTTTCGAGACATCACGTGATGATCCGGTGTACTCGACTCTACACTTTCATACAATGGGTGTAAGACAGTTTTACACACGCGAGTACTAAGGTTCTTACTTGGCGAGCCTAGCATGTACAGACATGGCCTCGGAACACGGACCGAAAGGTTAAGCATGAGTCATATGGTTGATATGATGCCCATATATATGCTCGCCTTTGAAGCTACACCGACTCACGTGATAATCGGACTTGGTGTAGTGGATTTGGTTCATGTAATCACCAAAAAGGCACGAGGGATGTCGTTTTTGAGTGGGAGTTCATTAGTAATTTGGATTAGTTAAACTCAATCTATCATAAACTTAGTCTAAATAAACTTTACAAATTCTGTTGTAGATGGCACCACCTGCTTTTAATTTCAATGTGTTCATGGAGAAAGAGAAACTTGCTGCGAATGGTAGCAACTTCACCAACTGGGCTATGAATTTGAGGATTCTCCTCACTGCTGCATAAAAGCAATATGTGCTAGATGCGCCGCTAGGACCCCCACCAGCTCCTGATGCCCCTGACGAGGAAAAGAATGTCTATGTGACTCGTCAGGAGGACCACAACTTAGTTCATTGCGGCATACTGTATGGGCTAGAGCCAGAACTTCGAAAGCGTTTCGAAAATGGCAATGCCTTTGATACCATGGGAGAATTGAAAATGATTTTCGATACCCATGCTGCCGTAGAGAGCTATAATGCTACTAAAAAGTTCTTTAGCTACATGATGGAGGAGAACAACTCCGTTAGTGAGCATGTACTCAAAATGTCTGGGTACGCCGATAAGCTTGTGTCCTTGGGAATAACGATTCCCATTGACTTAGGCATACATCGTGTTTTCCAATCTCTGCCACCTAGCTACAAGAGCTTCATGATGAACTATAATATGCAGGGCATGAAGAAGACTCTTCCCGAGCTTCTATCAATGCTTAAGACTACAGAAGTGGAGATTAGAAAAGAACATCAAGTGTTGATGATCAATAGGACCACCGGTTTCAAGAAGGACAATAAAGGCAAGCACAAGGGAAATAAGGGTGGCAAATCTGTTGCCGCGCCTGAAAAGAAACCCCGAGCTGGCCCTAAGTCCGATACCGAGTGCTACTATTGCAAGGGGACTGGCCATTGGAAGCACAACTGCCCCAAGTATTTGGCGGACAAGAAGTCCAGCAAGGCAAACAAAGGTATATGTGATATACATGTTATTGATGTGTACTTGACTAGTACTCGTAGTAGCACCTGGGTATTTGATACAGGATCGGTTGCTAATATATGTAACTCGATTCAGGGGCTGCGGAACAAGCGACAACTAGCAAGGGATGGCATCACAATGCGGGTCGGCAATGGATCAAGAGTTGATGTGATCGCCATCGGAACACTGCCTCTTCATATGCCATCGAGATTAGTCATAAACCTAAATAATTGTTATTTGGTGCCTGCGCTTAGCATGAACATTGTATCTGGATCGTGTTTGATGCAAAGTGGTTATTCGTTTAAATCTGAAAACAATGGTTGTTCGATTTATATGGATAATATCTTTTATGGTCATGCACCTGTATTGAATGGTTTATTTCTGATGGATCTTGATAGTAATATTATGCACATTCATAATGTTAATGCTAAAAAGATTAAACTTGATGATGATATATCTTCATATATGTGGCATTGCCGTCTAGGTCATATTGGCGTTAAACGCATGAAGAAACTCCATTCTGGTGGACTTTTGGAATCACTTGATTTTGAATCATTTGATACATGTGAGCCATGCCTTATGGGCAGGATGACTAGAACGTCGTTTTACGGTTCAATGGAACGGGCGACAGATCTATTGGAAATCATACATACTGATGTGTGTGGACCAATGAGTGTGTCGGCGCGAGGTGGATATCGTTGTTTTGTTACTTTCACGGATGATTTGAGTAGATACGGGTATATCTATTTGATGAAACACAAGTCTGAAACTTTTGAAAAGTTTAAGGAATTTCAGAATGAAGTGGAAAATCATCGTAATAGAAAGATCAAATTTCTACGGTCTGACCGTGGAGGAGAGTATCTAAGTTACGAGTTTAGCACACACATGAAAGAGTGTGGAATAGTTTCACAACTCACGTCTGCCGGAACACCACAACGTAATGGTGTGTCAGAACGTCGTAATCGTACCTTATTGGATATGGTTCGATCTATGATGTCTTTGACTTACTTGCCACTGTCATTTTGGGGTTATGCACTGGAAACAACTGCATTCACTTTAAATCGGGCACCATCTAAATCCGTTGAAACGACACCGTATGAATTATGGTTTGGAAACAAACCTAAGATGTTATTTCTTAAAGTTTGGGGATGCGATGTTTATGTGAAGAAACTTCAACCGGATAAACTCGAACCCAAAGCGGAAAAATGCGTCTTCATAGGATACCCTAAGGAAACAATTGGGTATACCTTCTATCACAGATCCGAGGGCAAGGTTTTTGTTTCCAAGAATGGATCCTTTCTTGAGAAGGGGTTTCTCGCGAAAGGTGTGAGTAGTCGGAAGGTAGAACTCGAAGAGGTTATTGAACCTTCTCTTCATGAAATAGCGAGTGGCGCAGCACCGGAAGTTGTTTCGGAGTTGACTTCACCTAATGAAGAGAGAGCTAATGATATTGATCATGAAACTCCGAAAGAGGAAACTACCGAACCTCGCAGGTCAAGCAGGACACGTGCAGCTCCTGAACTGTACGGCAATCCTGTTGTGAATTTCATGGTTGATGAAATGGATGACCCTGCGTCGTATGAAGTAGCGATGATGAGCCCGAATTCCAACCAATGGCTAGAAGCCATGAAATCCGAGATGGAATCCATGTACGAGAACCAAGTTTGGACCTTGGTGGACTTACCTCACGATAGAAAGGCCATTGAGAATAAATGGATTTTCAAAAGAAAAACTGATGCTGATGGTAATGTGACCATCTATAAGGCTCGACTTGTCACAAAGGGGTTTCGACAAATTCAAGGAGTTGACTACGATGAGACATTCTCTCCCGTAGCGATGCTTAAGTCAGTTAGGATTATTTTAGCAATTGCTGCATATCTCGATTATGAAATATGGCAGATGGATGTCAAAACTACGTTCCTCAATGGTAATATTGAAGAAGAGTTGTATATGATACAACCTAAGGGTTTTGTCGATCCTAAGGATGCTAATAAGGTATGCAAACTTCAGCGATCCATATATGGACTGAAGCAAGCATCCCGGAGTTGGAATATCCGCTTTGATGAGGTGATCAAAGAGTTTGGATTTGTCCAAACTTATGGAGAGGCTTGTATTTACAAGAAAGTGAGTGGGAGAAATGTGGCATTTCTGATATTATATGTGGATGACATATTATTGATTGGAAATGATATAGATCTTATAAACAATGTTAAAAGTTATCTAAACAGCAAATTTTCGATGAAAGACCATGGTGAAAAGTCATATATATTAGGCATTAAAATCTATAGAGATAGATCAAGGCGCCTAATTGGGCTATCGGAGAGTACATACCTTAATAAGATATTAAAGAAGTTTAATATGGACGAAAGTAAGAAGGGGTTCTTACCTATGTTGCAAGGCAAGACATTGAGTAAGACTCAAAGTCCGGCTACGGCGGAAGAAAGAGAGATGATGGATAAGATCCCCTATGCCTCGGCCATAGGCTCTATTATGTATGCCATGCTATGTACAAGACCGGATGTGGCACATGCTATTAGTTTGACTACTAGGTACCAATCTGATCCAGGTTCAGAACACTGGATAGCGGTAAAGAACATCCTCAAGTACTTGAGAAGAACTAGGGATATGCTTCTTATATACGGAGGTGAAGAAGAGCTAGTCGCTAAGTGTTATGTCGATGCTAGCTTTGACACCGATCCGGATGACTCTAAGTCTCAATCTGGATACGTATTTCTCTTGAATGGAGCAGCAGTTATTTGGAGGAGTTGAAGGAAATATGCCCTGAGAGGCAATAATAAAGTTGTTATTATGTATTCCTTGTATATGATAGATGTTTATTTTGCATGCTATAAATGTATTGATAGGAAACATCAATACATGTGTGTTTAATAAACAAAAAGGGTTCCTAGTTATGCCTCTCTTATAGACTAGCTTGTTGATTAACAAGATGATCAAGGTTTCCTGATCATGGACATTGGATGTTGTTAATAACAAGGTCACAGCATTTGTGAAATGATGTGATGAACATTCATCCGAAATATAGCATTACGATCAAGTCATTATGATTATATTGCTATAACATCATATGAAGTAATGTTTATCCTTAGACCATGAGATCATGTTAATTGCTAACACCGGAAGTGTATCTTGATAACATCAAACGTCACACCGTAACAGGGTAACTATAAAGATGGGTTCAGTACTACGAAGGTGTTATGTTGAGGCTCATGGATCAAGAGTGGAATTTGTCAATCCAGATGACGGATAGATATACTCTGGGCCCTCTCGGTGATATCACATTAGGATATCTTGCAAGCAAGTAATGTGATCACTAGAATGTTATATCACGGGAACGAGAAAAGAGTGCATGTCGGTAACGAGATCAAACTAGGTATGGAGATACCGATGATCGAATCTCGGACATGTAATATATCGAGAGACAAAGGGATTTAGTTACAAGCGTTAAAGGTTCTCACGATCACAGGAGTCATCGTTGAATGTGTAGGAGTCAGTACGAATCTCCAGGTCCTGCTGCTGATTATTGATCAGAGAAGGGTCTCGATCATGTCTGCATTATTCGCGAACCGTAGGGTGGCACACTTAAGAGTTACCGGACACCATTTTGGAGCACATATGTTTCAGACGAAAGAATTGTAAAGCGTAGGAATTGTTTCAATAGAAACTGGAAATTGTTTCGGGTGAAATTGCAGAAGGTGGTTCTGCATGTGATATTGAAATATTGCAAGGGGCTATATGTGAATGTTTGTTAATTAAAGTAATTAACAAAATTCTAAATAAATTTAATAAAAAGAGTTTTATTAAATGAGAGAGCATTAAATTTGGAGAAATTTAATGCATTTAAAGTGGAGACTTTAAGAAGGAATGTGAAGAGGCATTTTAATGTGGAGGGGTTACCACCACATGAATGGGGGAGGTGAGGGGTCACCCCCCCATGCGCTGGCCATGGAGAGAGGGGGCACCCCCCTGCTCCTATAGAAGGCCACCCATTCCCTCCTTCATCCACACACCTCCTTGTGAAGGATCTCTCTCCCCCTCTAGAATTATTCCCCCATGGTCTCGGATTAGCGAGATACATGTTCCCGGTGGCATTTCGTTTGGAAGGAGTTGCTGCTTCCGCTGGATCGCTGGAGCGAGGAGGTGGAGGTTGTCCGGTGGCTTGAACGTGTGTGCGAGTGCCGATGCGCTGCTGAGTTGCGGTGCTCGGACTTCCTCACGATCTTGAGATCGGCAAGTGTACGACTACATCAACCACGAGTTCCTACTCGTTAACAAAGCTCGTTGTCTTTGAGGGTAAGTTCTCCATGGATGTATGTCCACCCGTTGCTTTGTATCTAGTAGATAGATCTTGGCGTATAGTTCTCATCATAGGAAATTTTTTGTTTTCTATGCTGCGGACCCAACAGGAGTCCCAAACAACCTCTCGTGGCTGGATCAACGATGGAGGCGGAATATGTTGCTGCTTCAGAAGCGGCGCAGGAAGCGGTTTGGATGAAAGAGTTCATTACGGAACTAGGTGTGGTTCCTAGTGCATTGGACCCAATGGTGATATATTGTGACAACAATGGAGCCATAGCCAACGCAAAGGAACCGAGGTCTCACAAGAATTCCAAGCATATTAAGCGCCGGTTTCACTCCATCCGCGAGCATGTCAAGGATGGAGATATAAAGATTTGTAAAGTACACACAGACCTAAATGTAGCAGATCCATTGACTAAAGTTCTCCCTAGGGCAAAACATGATCAACACCAGAACTCCATGGGTGTTAGATTTATCACTATGTGAACTAGATTATTGTCTCTAGTGCAAGTGGGAGACTGAAGGAAATATGCCCTGAGAGGCAATAATAAAGTTGTTATTATGTATTCCTTATATATGATAAATGTTTATTTTGCATGCTAGAATTGTATTGATCGGAAACATCAATACATGTGTGTTTAATAAACAAAAAGGGTTCCTAGTTATGCCTCTCTTATAGACTAGCTTGTTGATTAACAAGATGATCAAGGTTTCCTAATCATGGACATTGGATGTTGTTAATAACAAGGTCACACCATTGGTGGAATGATGTGATGAACATTCATCCAAAGTATAGCATTACGATCAAGTCATTATGTTTATATTGCTATAACATCATACCAAGTAATCTTTATCCTTAGACCATGAGATCATGTTAATTGCTAACACCGGAATAGTATCTTGATAACATCAAACGTCACACTGTAACAGGGTGACTATAAAGATGGGTTCAGTACTACGAAGGTGTTATGTTGAGGCTCATGGATCAAGAGTGGAATTTGTCAATCCCGATGACGGATAGATATACTCTGGGCCCTCTCGGTGATATCACATTTAGATAGCTTGTAAGCAAGTGATGTGATCACTAGAATGTTATATCACGGGAACGAGAAAAGAGTGCACGTCGGTAACGAGATCAAACTAGGTATGGAGATACCGATGATCGAATCTCGGACATGTAATATATCGTGAGACAAAGGGATTTATTTACAAGCGTTAAAGGTTCTCACGATCACAGAAGTCATCGTTGAATGTGTAGGAGTCAGTACGGATCTCCAGGTCCCGCTGCTGATTATTAATCGGAGAAGGGTCTCGATCATGTCTGCATTATTCGCGAACCGTAGGGTGACACACTTAAGAGTTACCGGACACCATTTTGGAGCACATATGTTTCAGACGAAAGAATTGCAAAGCGCAAGAATTGTTTCAATAGAAACCGGAAATTGTTTTGGGTGAAATTGCAGAAAGTGGTTCTGCATGTGATATTGAAATATTGCAAGGGGCTATATGTGAATGTTTGTTAATTAAAGTAATTAAAAAAATTCTGAATAAATTTAATAAAAGAGTTTTATTAAATGAGAGAGCATTAAACTTGGAGAATTTTAATGCATTTAAAGTGGAGACTTTAAAAGAGAATGTGAAGAGGCATTTTAATGTGGAGGGGTTACCACCACATGAATGGGGGAGGTGAGGGGTCACCCCCCCATGCGCCGGCCATGGAGAGGAGGGGCACCCCCCTCCTCCTATAAAAGGCCACCCATTCCCTCCTTCATACTCACACCTCCTTGTGAAGGATCTCTCTCCCCCTCTAGAATTATTCCCTCATGGTCTCGGATTAGCGAGATACATGTTCCCGGTATCATTTCGTCTGGAAGGAGTTGCTGCTTCCGCTGGATCGCTAGAGCGAGGAGGTGGAGGTTGTTCGGTGGCTTGAACATGTGTGCGAGTACGGATGCGCTGCTGAGTTGCGGCGCTCGGACTTCCTCGCGATCGTGAGATCGGCAAGTGTACGACTACATCAACCACGAGTTCCTACTCATTAACAAAACTCGTTGTCTTCGAGGGTAAGTTCTCGTTGGATGTATGTCCACCCGTTGCTTTGTACCTAGTAGATAGATCTTGGCGTGTAGTTCACACCGTAGGAAATTTTTTGTTTTCTATGCTGCGGACCCAACAGTTATTACTGAAGTAATAACTTCCAAGACTCATCTAAAACTTTTGGGTTATCTCCCAATAAGTACTTTTCTTTAACGCCTTTAAGTTAGGCATAAGAAGCAAGAAAAAGAATCAAGTGTTCTCAAATGAAGAAGCATTAAGACCAAATTTCTTGCCCTTACCTCTCTTACTTTTATTCTTAACCTTGGGGAAAATATGATTGTTTGGTGGAGAAGAAAGGTGCATGGTCCCCTTTCCCACATCTATTATTGCTCCAAGGAGTTCTAATAGGGACCTTCCAAGTGTAATTTGTCCTTTTCCTGCACATTCAATAACGAGATAATCAGTAGAAATCATTTTCCCAAGGATCTTTATAAACACTCCTTCAGCTATTCCAATAGATAATATGGTAGCATTATTAGCAAGAGATATTTATTTTCCTCCTTCAGTAAGCCCCAAAGGTTCAAAGATTCATAAATATCTTTGGGCATAAGACAAAATTCAGACATGATATCAGAGCGGGCTTGAAAAGTTTCAATATTTATCTCAATCTTTACTATAGGGAGCCACTTTGCTGGTTCAGAATTTATTGGAACATAATTATGATGCTCCCTAAGCGTATTATAGCAATCTTTTAAGCTAGCAGTGCCAGTCTCAAGAGTGTTCAATCTAGCAAATATTCTTGCGAAAAAAATATCAGTTTGGCTAGGCAAGTTGTAAGTAAGGATCAATTTCTTTATAGCATTAATAGCATCATCCTCATTACATTGGAGGAAATCTCCTCCCACAACAGCATCTAAAGCATATCTATAGCAAAGAGCAATCCCAAGGTAAAAACTGCTAAGGGACAAGCTTTGAGTCATTTTAGGCTCAGTTTTTTCATGTACATCAGAGATTCTAGACCAAGCTTCCTTAAAACTTTCCTTAATTCCTTGTTTAAAAGTGAAAATCATTTCCTCGGGTGACATAGTGATTGGAGCAAGGCTAGACATAGTGGCAACTAGAGAAACGAACTAATTTTTTTTGTGTTTTCAAATAAGAAAGCAAACTAGTAAAACTATTTTTTTGTGTTTTTGATAAAGAAGCAAGCAAACAAAGCAAAAATAAATTGGGCAAAACAAAAATAACAAAGTAAATAGATTCGTTATGAGGGACTCCCTTGTGAAGATGTCCTTGGCTCTCCAGCAACGGTGCCAGAAAAGTGCTTGATGGCTCGGTGTTGATGTAGAGCACGTTGGGGAACCCCAAGAGGAAGATATGATGAGCACAGTAGCAAGTTTCCCTCAGTTATGAAACCAAGGTTTAATCGAACCAGTAGGAGCAAGGAAACACCCCAAAGGTGTTGCTAGCTGAGCCTTGGCAGGGCGCACTACCGGTGCTAGTAGCAACATGGAGACCTGCACAACACAACCACAGAACTTTGTCCCCAACTTGCGATGATGTTGTCAATCTCACCGGTTTTGCTGAAAACAAAGGATTAAACGTATCGAATAGAAGGAAGTAATAGTTTGTAGAAAGTAAACACAAAGCAGTAAACAGTTTATAGATTGTATGTAAAAGAAAGGACTGGGATCCATAGTTCACTAGAGGTGGCTCTCCTTAAGATAGATAACATGCTGGGTGAACAAATTACAGCGGGGCAATTGACAAACAACGAGAAAGCAATGCATGCATATACTAATCATCTTGACTCCTTTGGAACTTGATTGGGCATTACAACATTATACATAGACCGCCATCCAACTGCATCTATGACTAATAATCCACCTTCAGGTTACCATCCGAACCCCATCCAGTATTAAGTTGCAAGCAACAAATTATTGCTTTACGAATTGCGTGTAATGTAAACAATACGATTGTTCTATGAACAAAGGATTGTTGTTTTCTCCCTAGTAGCAACAACACATCTAGTACCTTAGAGATTTCTGTCACTTCCCCAGATTACCAAAGGCATGAACCCACTATCGAGCATAAATACTAACTCTTGGAGTTGCTAGCATCTACTTGGCCAAGATAGCTACTAACAACGGAAAGCATGCAAGATCACAAATAACAAAGACATGATAGAATCAATAATCAATCTGAAATAGCATCATAATATCCATCGGATCCCCGCAAACACAACATGCAGAATTACAAATAGATGATCTTGATCATGAACGGAGCTCACAAGATCTAGACATGAAAGCACAAATGAGGAGAACCAGCCATCTAGCTACTACATGGATCCGTAGTCCAAAGATGAACTACTCACGCATCACACCGGAGGCTTGCATGATGATGAAGAAGGCCTCCAGGGTGAATTTCCCTCTCCGGCAAGGTGTCGGGAAGAGGTTCAGATCCCTCCCGATCTAGGGATGGAGACGACTGATACATTGCAAATGTATCTATAATTTTTGATGTTCCATGCTTGGTTTTATCCCCTTTCTTGTGTTTTGTCCACACTTTGGAGTAATTTTCATATGATTTCTTGGACTAACCTATTAACAAGAGCCATAGTGCCAGCTGCCTGTTTTCTGCTGTTTTTGGTTCCAGGAAAGTCATAAAATGAATATTCTCGGAATTGGATGGGACAAAAGCCAAAGTGCCTATTTTTCCAGAAGACTCACGGAGCCAGAATACGAGACGGAGGAGGGTCAGGGGCTGGCCACACCACCCCCAGGCGCGGGCTGGGTCTGGCCGCGCCAGGGCATGGTGTGGCCCCCCAGGCACCCCCTCGGTCTCCCTCTTCGCCTATAAGAAGCCTTCTGACCTAAAAACTCCGAGGGGTTCGACGTTTTTCCAGAAGGAGTTCCGCTCCGCTGCCACCACCAGATTCCACGAAACAGCACCAGAAATTCCATTCTGGCACCCTGCCGGGACGGGGAATTGGAGGAGATCATCGCCATCATCATCACCGTCGCTTCTCCATCGACCATCCATGTTTCCCCCATCTATGAGTGAGTAATCCTCTGCTGTAGGATATGAGGATGGTAGGGATTAGATGAGATCGTTCATGTAATGGCATCAGATTGTTAGGGCATGGTGCCTAGTATCTTTTATTAGTGCTTTATGACTTTGTTGTGACTTGTTGTGCTTAATTCTTGTCACTAGGGCCCGAGTGCGATGATTTCAGATCTGAACATGTTATTGATTCATTATGATAGTATTGTTTTTGGTCTTATCTACAAGTTGTATACACACGTTGTTGTCCGGAACCTATGGCCCCGAAGTGACAGAAATCAGGATAATCGGAAGGGAATGGCTTTGATGTGAGGATCACATGTGTTCATAGAGTTTTAATGCTTTGCTCCGGTGCTCTATTAAAAGGAGCACCTTAATTGCCAGTAGTTCCCTAGAGGCCCTGCTGCAAACGGGCTGGCAGGACAAAAGATGTTGTGCAAGTTCTCATTGCGAGCACGTATGACTATATATGGAACACATGCCTAGGATTATCTAGTAGTTGGATGCTTTATCTTATTTATCTGCAATTGCCCTATGTTCTGATTGTTATGTGAATTGTCTTGTCCATGCAATGCCCGTCCATCCATCCCTATGCCTACCGCACTCGAATCCCACTGTTTACTGCTTTTCTTACTACTGTCTTTGCTTTACTACTGTTGTTACTTTACTATTCCAACTACGAAACTGTTGCTACTGATAAACTGTTGTGAGCAAGATTGTTTCCAGGTGCAGCTGAATTGACAACTCAGTTGTTAAGGCTTATAAATATTCTTTGGCTCCCCTTGTGTCGAATCAATAAATTGGGTTTCACTTCCCTCGAAAATACTGCAATACACCCCCTATACTTGTGGGTCATCAATGACGGCGTTACAGACTCTTTCATGGATTTTTGATCGGGTACTTAGGGTTTTCGTCCCGAGGGCAATATATAGGGGTAAGGAGAGGCCGAGGGGGTGCCTGGGCTGGCCACACCACCCCCTAGCGCGGCTAGGCCTGGCCCGCGCGGCCAGGTGGTGTGGTGGCCCCTGGCTCCTCCCCGTCTCGTATTCTGGCATCTGATGACTTCCGGAAAAATAGGCACTTTGGCTTTTGTCCCGTCCAATTCCGAGAATATTCATTTTCTGACTTTCCCGGAAAAAACAGCAGAAAACAGGCAGCTGGCACTATGGCTCTTGTTAATAGGTTAGTCCAAGAAATCATATGAAAAGTACTCCAAAGTGTGGACAAAACACAAGAAAGTGGATAAAACCAAGCATGGAACATCAAAAATTATAGATATATTTGCAATGTATCATTAAGTAAAGAAAACTAATTAAATTTTCTACATCACCTAAGTGGGAACCTAGTTTTCATATCCACAACCCTGTTATGGTCAAGTCAAAGTCATAGTTCAGTTCACAAGTCATTTTGAAAACATATGACAACAGAACAGTATGGCCACTCCAACTATCCATGACCGCGGACGCGGCTATTCGAATAATTTGACACTCTGTAGAGGTGGTACACTTTCACCTCAAAATTCGATACATCTATCAGGGATAACTCTGAATCATCATACTTAGTATGCGGATAATCAGTCATAACCTTTCAATTACACATTCTAGTATAGGCACCTCCGCTATGAGCTTGGCCATCTGTCATCCTAGGCACTGCATAGGTGGACATTCACACTCATGAGGTAGCCTCAGCTCAACCTCTTTCCGTGAGGGAACCCATACTAAGGCATATAAACTTTCAGTTAAGCCCTACCCAATTCAGGTATTGTGGTTGTACGGTAAAATTGGAATGGTATCGCATCCGAACTCAACCATCAGTTTTTATAAAGGGCTAAGGCTCATGCCTCAACATTTTCAGCATCAAATCATTTTGTGTCCATAACACATGTCAAAACATTTGAATAGAATGAATCATCATTCCAAGGTTTTCATAATCATTTTCACCAAGTATTCCCATCTAAGGTGATCAACTTTTATGCTTAGCACTAGCCACTAAAGTTGAGGGTATTCACTAATGAGGGGTACTAATCAAGTATAACTATCCAACTCTAATTTTATGCCTTTCGATGACATCTAAGTATAACTACTTAGGCTTAGTTTTATACTCTTTATGGTATCTATACTCTTTTTCCAATACTCACAATTCATTAACTAAGAGTAAAGAACTTTAGTAAAAGTAAGAGAATAAAACTTGCAAGTAAAACTTGGGATTGGTATAACCAAGGTTGCATAACCAACGCATGCCTAATGCATCTTGTATAGGTTATCTTGCAAGGTATGAAGCTTGCAAGTGTTAGCTTTCATAGTTAAGAAACTTGCAAGTGTTAGCTTGCCTAGAGTAGTGCAGTGGTTGAAGTTCTATTCTTCTTATTCGTAGTACTCCTCCTCCTCGTATCCCGGGTCGGTACTATTGTCTATAAATAAATACGAGGTATACAATCACCAAACAATACTTATCTACTTCTATTTAGCACACTAAGGCTCACACTTGATGATCTAGCATCATCACAATCATCACATGAAATAAAGGCCTAGTCTTGTCTTTCTTATTTTAGAAAAGTAATTTCTACTCATTGAAAATACTTAAGATTTAATATTCTCCTATTAAAATATGGGGATCATGTTGACACATGTCATCACCACATATTCTAATATTTGGGAATGTGATTTAAAGGATTGGTCATATTTTATAAAGTTTAATATTACTATTTAATAACATTAAAGTGACTAAAAATGCCTATATAGCATTCTTTTAGTACTAGTCCAAGGTCATTGCATGTAAACCTAAATATTTTTACATATTCAGATAGATCTTGTCAAATATGATTTTTGAGAGTTGAAATCAACTCAAAAGCATTTATGGTTGATTTTTCAAAAATGTTTGAAGGTGGAAAAGTCTCTGTCTTGTTATTTTTGGTATAGGTGATCTATAATTCCAAATGATTTAAATTCAACGGGCTTGGATAGATATTTTGAGTACCTTTCTAACAAAATTAGAATCATACAATTTGGTTCAGTGAATCTATTTGAATTGATTTTTAAATCTACTGACAGAATCTAGATTTCACTAAAATGGAAAAAGATTATTTGAACCGACGGGTTCTGCGCGGGAAACTAAATGGGCCAGCCCAATCTGCACAGCACAGCGCAGAGGGCTACTAACAGGGGGGTCACACTAGTCAATGGCTCTATCTAACCGAAACGTTATCTTTCAATCTGGATCGTGCGATTAGACTAGGATCTAACGACTGACATTCATCGTCTACGACGAATAGCTCCGGCGGGACTGAACCTAACGGCGACGGTGGGGGCGTGTGAGTCTCACCTAGGCTCTAGCAAGGGTCGGTGATGGGGGCGAATGGGGTTGTCATCGATGGCGGTTCGAGGCGCGATCACAGCAGCTCCTAGGGTGGCTCCAATCGACGGCGCCCTTCCTTCACTGCAGCGGCGGACTCCGGCTAAATTCTAACGGGCTGGTTCTCGCCTTGCTCCGGAAAAGGGTGTGGGAGGTTCTGTGAGGAGTGAGGAGTGGAACGGTGTGTCAAATTAAGGCTGGGTGGCCTCTATTTATACACCAGCGATGGGACAGAGCGGGATGGCTCGGGCTCGTCGGTGACGGCGATACAGGGGGCCATCAGCGTGGCTGCGGGTAGGGTTCGACGTGGTGCTTCAGGTCGCTCGTAGTGGGAGTGATGGTGCGACAAGGCGCGGTCGAGATTGGTCGAGAACGATCGGTGCTCTGCGCGAAAGCGGCGGTGTTTGACAAGGTGCACAGGGGCTATGGGTCGCGCGGCGGCGTACGGGCATGTCTGGGAGGTAGCTAGGGTCACGACGAGTGCGGGCACGCACAGTGAGGGCGAGGCGCGGCGTGTGTGCGCGTGTCGGCTGCGGCGCTCTGGCGCACTCTTGGCATGGCGGGCAGAGAAGTGGGCACGGCGATAGTGGGTGGTCCACGACTTGGCTCTGGTCTTGGGGTGGACAGAGGGTGGCGGTGGACGGTCGCATGTCTCCTGGTCGTCGTGGGAGAGGGCGATGCTGGCTGCTGCGAGTTATCCATGGTCGACCGGCGCGTCGGCATCAGGCGACGCGGCACTGGCTCAAACGGCTGAGGGGGAGCTGGTCGGCTGCGCTGCTAGGAAGTAAGGGAGACCAAGGGAGTGAAATAGGGACAAATGGGGTGATCAATTACTTCTCAAACAGTAGAAGTTAGGCCAAGGTTTTTCTGTGTCTGTCAGGTGCTCAACCAAATGGCCGCATGAACACAAGATTTGAATTTTTGAATGAATTTTGGTGAGTGTGTTTGTCACATGCTTGAGTATCTATGGCTGCTTGGAAAAGTCAAGTGGAATTGGTTTGAGGGTTTTTGCAAAATGGTGATATATTCATATGAACTTGATTCAATTTTGAATTGTCCTTTAAATAGATTTAGAAATTGTTTCTGTTTGTTTGTGAAGTGGGCTTGGGTTCACTTTTACTTGGTATGGTAAGGGATAAAAAGAATTGAGAAAGTTTATATTAGAAATCTTTTACTAGAGACACCCAAAGTGGCCTAGTGGTTAATTTTGGTCAAAATGACCATTTGATCATATGATTCATATTTGAATTTTTTTTCTTTGGATTTTATTTGTAATTGGCCTAGATGAGGTAGTATTCATCTATAAACCATTCTTTATCATTTGTAGCAATCAAACATGGCAATTGCACTCATTCATACACTAATGCAATTCACACATACACTCATATTAGATTTAATAATAGAAGTTTTTGTTAACCCTAAACTTGGGTGATTAGAACTTGATAATCTTAATTAATATTTTTGGGGTGTTACAACTGTGCTCGAAAGATGTTTGGTCAAATGGCCGCAAGGGAAAAATATTTTAATTTTGAAATTATTTTTAGTGGGTTTGCTGATCATAAGCTTGAGAGTCTCTGGTTACAAGGGTTTGCCAAGTGGAGAAAGTTTGTGTTAGAGTATGATACGTACACGGTTATTGTGGTAGTTATAGTTAGGATTCTAGCCTAACTCGTCTTTTACTCCAAGTTGATCCCTATACGCCTATATATACTCGCCCATGAGGCTCAATAATATATCCATCATATTCTGCCAAACTCATACTCTTTCATGGTATCAGCTTAAATCGATCTTAAACCTAGCTTCCCCCGGGCTGCCCCTGGGGAGATCGATCTCCATGATCTCCGCCAGGGGCTGCGCAACCCGTATGCAGGGTTCGTCCGTCGATCCGTGATCGGCTGTTGTAGCACCCCGATAAAACCACTACTAGAAAATCGTGTGTTGTTTTTATTTTTGTGCATCATCATGACCACATTCTCATGTCATCATGCCACATTGCATTTGAGCATCATCATCGTCATGCATCTGTTTGCCAAAAACTATTTTCTAAAAGCCTATCTTTGTTTTCTAATAGTCCCCTCTTTTATTCAAAATCAAAACCCCGGTCTCTTCCGAATATTTTGTTTGTCTAAAAACGGATTACAAAATCCTTTTAAATAATAAATAAAAATTTATATTATTTTTTGGGAGGCAGCCAGCCAGGCCCAAAAGCCCAGCCGGCCACCTCCAACAAAACCCTAGCTACCCTAACCCTAAAGCCCCACCTAACCCGAACCCGCCGATGCCGCTGGACGCAGCCAGCACACAAGCGCGCGCAGCTGCTCGACACGGCCACGTCAGCCACCTACCACACGCCCATGCGCCCCGCACCCCTGCGCTACACGCACTCACGCGCGGCAGCAGAAGTGTGACCCGTCCCTCTTGTGTTGCTCCCCGCAGCGCGCAGCGAACGGCCACGCTCGACGCGACTACCTACCCCGCTAGCGACAACGCCCGCTCCAACCTGTCCCACTCCGCATGTCGTACGCGACCTTGCCCATGCAACCACCCCGGTCCCCGCGAGCCAGGGCCCACCCTGAGCTCATCTCCTCACCCCTCCTCTCTCGTGTCGGGATCCCCACCCACCTACCGCATCGCCCCACCTCACCTCCCTCGTGCTTTCCTTCCCCATCCCGAGAAAAACCGCCCCTGCTCGCGAGCGCAACCTCCCCACCGCCGCTGCGACCTGGGTTCCTTCCTCCTTGCTCCCGTGCTTCGCCAAGCCCCGTCGCTCACCTCTGCGACTCCCCATCCGCCGTAGCACCGCGCCTCCCTGTCGTCGAGCGTCGGCCGCCAGCACGCTCTGCCGTGCCCGTGACCTCCTTCCCGAGGCAGAGCCCCGCCACGAGCTTGTCTCCCTCGCCCTGGCCTTCCTCTGCCCTTCCCCGAGCCAGGCCGAGCCTCAGCGCCAACAGGGACGCCGCCGTCGACCTCGCGTCTCCGCTCCGCGAGCGCCGCATCATCTCTGCCCCGCGAGCTCACCCCGGCTGTGTCCTCTCCGCTCGACCCCGAACCAGCCGAGCCCCGCCATGGCGCCGCGCCTCTACACCTCTGCAAGCCGACGCTGGCCGCGCGGGCTTGACCTCACCGGCGTCCTTGCAGGCCCCCTGCAGCGCGGCTCGTGGCCTCGCCCGCCTCCTCCATCTCGCGTCTGGTGCCGCCTCGCCCGGCTTCCCTCTTCCGCGGCCGTGCTCTGGAGCCCCGCCGCCGCCGTTGTCCTCGCGCCGTTCCTGCGAGCCCTGCTACTCCGGTTTTCCACCTCCTCCGTGGCAAGGATGAGCCTCTGCCACGGCTCAGACGACATGCGCATGACATGCTTGCTTGAATGCCTAAAAGGTCGGTGATCCTCGGTTGTTTGGTTCCTTTGACCCGTGCTCATGTTCGTGTTGTCGGTTCTCCCCGTGATGTCCGCCTTCGCTTCCCCGGTGCGACTCAAGTTCAAGTCGACGACCGTAGCACCCCAAGTTTCTAGCACCAAGATCGTCTCGTAGACAAGATCAACCGAAGCCGGGATCCAAGATCTTCGACCAGGAACACCATGTTCTCCTTCTCGAACCTAGAGACCTTCCTCAAGGATGCCAAGACCCTGTTCCCGGAGGCGAAGTTCGAACCCGAAGACCACCAAGCTCTTCTTCCCGGAACAACAAGTGCTTCGACACGGATCTGATGTTCGAGACCCTGAACCAAGATTCAAAGACCGATCCCCGAGACCGAATCCGGACCCCCGGAACCCAAGATCGTCGATCCGACATGTGTGACCCTAAGCCCCTATATTTTTATAATATGATATCTATCTTGTTGCATATTAAATTGTCCATGTTTGCATACATATTGTGGTTGCTTGGGGTAATTGAACGATTCACCTAATAATTAAATATGGAGACCATATGCGAGCTTTTCTAGTCTTATATTGGCTCCATTTAAACCTGTGTAGTGAATCGATGCCATGTTTTGCCTTGTTAATTCCATATTTAATTTGCGAGGTAGTTAAACAACATGAACCTTCTATTTAATTGTCGGGACCCCGATTCCACTTAATATTGCCTAATTGCATTGCATCTTTGCCATGTCATGCATCATATCATAAACATGCCGATTCTTCTGCCGTAGTATTAAATATTGCATCCGGCGTTTCTTTTAGTGTTTTGTTCTTCGCGGATTAGGCCATTGAGTGGATGCGAGTATCGACAAGTTCTTGGATATGAACCTTCGGCAGTGTTTCCCAGGCGAGCATTCTCCCCCTTTCTACCTATTCTGCTTTTCTAGTCTTTACTTCCTCCTGTTGACCTATTGTTATCCCTGTTGCGATGCTTTAGTTTTCGTACCATTTATATTCCGTGCAGCCTTTATATTGCCTTGGACACCTCCTATTACCTGTTGTTTGGTAGATAGATGGTCTTGCGAGTCATAGTCGCTTGCTCAGATGCGATCCCGTGTCGTGAAGTACCACACAGTTGTTGGAATGTTGTCATATGCTTTACGGTGGAGAGGATCATGACTTTAAATACAACTATTAAATTGTTGGGATAACTAATAAAAGAGGCACCAGTGGGCAATATATGATATTTGGTTTTTCATGTCCACTTGTGTCCCGTAGGCCCCGAGTACTTGATACCTGTTCCTTGACTATTCGCACTATCCACATACGGGAGACTTTATGAATCCCCCTTAGCCAGAGCTTGATTCATTTCTTATTTCTTGGGGCCATAAACTAGTTTGGGGCTTTATTACTATCATGTACTTATTCCATGCTTTACTGCTTTATTTACGATTGTGCGTGGAGCACCTGTACTATTTAGGAATTGCGGAGTGTTTTCGCGGTATCGACAAGCCCAGTCACACTTTCGGGTTCCCAGTCGTTTACAGCCATTGGCGCAAACCTTGGGTCCGTCTCGGAGCCGGCCAACTTTATTGTGGGTAGCTTAATGGGGTGGCCCCCTGAAATAATTTATGAATCCTGTGATTGCTTTGTCGTGAAAGCCTCGTTGGGTTTTGATTTGGTTTTTCCGAGGTTGATCGTGTGTGTGTTGCTATTTGTGCATCCCTGCAGGGTAAATCTTTCTGACAGCCGTGTCCGCGGTTATGGACGACTTGGAGCACAGTATCTCGATCATAGACAAGCATAACTAAAGTAGTGCTATAAATTTGACTTAATATGTGACTAGTAATCAGTTTCACTACAATGAAATGGATAATAAAAGTGCCAACAACTGGTGGAACTGGGGGTGTATCGTCTCATGTTATACCTGCCTAGTAAGTATCGCAACTCCAATGGAACTCCAATGGAATGAAATAAAAGTGCCAACAACTGCTAGGTTTGGGATGTCACATGCTAATTGTATCTGACTAGTAAGTACTGCAAGTACAACTGAATGGTTAACTAAAACTGCCCACTACTTATGCTATCAGGATGACTCATGCTATCTATATCTGACTAGTAAGTGTTGTAACTATAACGGAATGAATAAAACTGTCAACTGTGTGAGTTCCTCGGTTTGACTTCCTCGTTTGGTCTCGAGGGGGAATACCAGGATGGGTATGATTGGTGTTAGTATCAGGTTGGATCCGAATAGGTCTTCTTACCCCTCTCTAATAGCCGCCAGTTATATCGAGTCTCTATAGGTTGTATAGTGCATGCTTCGCTGCCGCTTCAGTCCACCATACCTATGTAGGCGAGAGCCGCCGAATTCTAGCCTCGTCGTGTACTGGTCTCAGTACTGACGCTCCTCTTTTTTCATTTGCCCTTTGTCGGCACCCCTTTTGTTTTAGCAGGTTTGAGATCGACGTCGTTAGCAGGGTTACCCTTCTGGCTTGGCCTGGGAAGGGTTATGGACGCCATTGGTTATTCTTCAGGGCTCTTAGCCCCATTTGCATCTTGTCCGTAGTCGGATGCTCTATCGTTTTCAAGGTGATTTGGATCTTTGTATAGTATATCTGTATTCTTGACTCATGGAGTCGTTGTTGTATATATATGTTCTGTGGGTTCCATCGTGGACTAATGTGTAATGGTATTACTTCGTTCTCCACCCGCACGCAAGTGCCTGGTGGGCGTCCTTGAATCGTTTCTATGCGGGTTTGGCGGGAAGCGCTAAAACTTGCATAGGGCCAATTCGAGGGTGTTACAGCTGCCGTGTAAGTCTTTTTCTCCAATCTCTTGATCGATATTTTTTTGGTTTACCGATCTTAGATCGGATTGAGTCGCCCACCGCCGTCGTCATCGCCACGCCTCTACTCCGACCATCGAAATCGAGGATCTACATCGTGTCCGTGTGCCTGACCCCTCCGCTGCCGCGCCTGCCTCGGCAGGCTGTCGCGCACAGCGGACGGCTGCTACGCCTTCCTCGAAAAGGCTACCGCGGCCGCCTCCCTTGGATCCTCTTCGTCGTCGTCGTCCGGGACTTTACCAACAACGTCGCCATCGAATCTGATCTACGCGTCGTCCACGCCATGGCGCATACGGTGCACCGTCGGTATAATCAACTGATCTCGCACCTGTCTACGCCAAGCACGTCCCCGAGCACGCGCCTACCACAGATCGAGTTATAGGCTGCCGCTGTGTCGCCCCGTCGGGCCGCAGCGCCGCCACCTTTGGTCCATGCTACCGGATTCCAACGCGTCTTCCTTGGCGTGTACGTCGCTGGTGGTCTTCCAGTCGCTGCACCGACTTGCGCCCTGCAGCTATGCCGCCCCCTCGGGTCGTAGCGTGGCTGCACGCAGTCTACTTCGCCGTCCTCGTGCATCGACGACATCGACTTTCACCGCCCCATCTACAGCGCGGATCGCCGCCGTCTGCACATGGTCTTCGTCACGTCGCCGGGTCTTCCTCACCTACTTCGAGCACCACTGGCGCGCTTCACAAGGTAACCTGCAGGACGCCCTCTCTCCATCACAGGTCCTGCCGACTACCCCATCGCCACTCTAGGCATCCAGCATGACTAACCCAGGTCGCCGCTGGTTTCGCCGCCTTCTACGTCTTCGTCCACTACGACTTCGCCGCCAGCGTCATCGCCTCATCCCCGACTACACCACATGCTACTCTACTCCGACAACCGCGGACAGCGCCGGCATCTCTCCCTTAGCCGCTCTGCGCGTCGCAACTGCTCTGGAGGCTTCCTCTGCTAGTCTTTCTGACATGGCTACAAGTTCATGATGGTCCATGTCCCCCGCACGCCTGGTACTGGCAACACCAGGAGTGCCTTCGTCCCCGACGTGTTCCCGAGTCTAGCAAACTCGGATCGGCGCCTCGTCTTCATCGGCTTCGACAATGTCCTTTTCGGCATCGACCCCTCTATGACTGCCTCGACCGCGTCACCGACGAGTTCTTCTTTGCATACTCGATTCTGGCAAAACCGGAGTGTGCATTCGTCTCCGACGTGCGTCTAGTTCTGGCAAAACTATGACCGCACCTCGTCCTCGACGGCTCGGACTGCATCGACTTCGGCATCGATACCCTCAACGACTGCCTCAACGTGTCTTCGTCATCCTCCTCGTGCACTATGCGCACGCGGCTTCACGTGCGGCTACCTCGACACGGGCATCCCCGACCACGACATCGACCACGGCGACCCATCGCACGGCTACCTCGACCATGACACTGCCTCACGCTCTTGGCTCCCTCGACATCGGCACAAGGGCTACCACCTCGCTTGAGCATCACCAGCTTCATGTACAGTTCAAGCTACCGCGACGCGACACCGTCCAAGACGTTTCCGCTACGACTGCGGGGGATGTCAGCCTACTGGATGCTACTTCGGTTTATATCTAGTCTGACCGTCCGCGACGTTCCGGTTGTTCACAATGCTACCGCTATGACTGCGGGGGGATGTTAGAGTATGATACGTACACGGTTATTGTGGTAGTTATAGTTAGGATTCTAGCCTAACTCGTCTTGTACTCCAAGTTGATCCCTGTACGCCTATATATACTCGCCCATGAGGCTCAATAATATATCCATCATATTCCGCCAAACTCATACTCTTTCAGTTTGGATGGTTTTGGAAAAGTTGCTATCTTGATGCATATACCAGATTCAATTTTAAAAAGTCTCTCAAATGAATTTGAATTTGTTCTGTTAAGTTTTGAAAGCTCACTTGTGATCTTTATCACTTGGTCTAGCAAGGTGAGAAAAGAAATGGAATTGTTTCTGTTTGAAATAAACTAATAGAGATGTCCAAAGTGAGCTAAGTGTTAACATTTGCAAAAATGACCATTAGCTCATATGCTTTATATTTTGATTTTCTTTTGCTTTGGTTTGGTTTTGAGTTGACCTATATGATCTTGTTTTGATCCTTAAACCAATTCTCATCATATATAACAAACAAACATGGCATATCACGCATACATACATCATTAACAAAGACACACTTGCCTTCATATAGTTTTTAAAATTTAAAAGTTTTTGTTAACCCTAAGTTTGATTGATTGGAAATTGAAATTCTCCTTTTAATATTTTTGAGATGTTAGAATGTGCGGGCATTTATTTGAACTCCTTAGAAACAACTTTTCGGTTTAAAAAGAATGGAATTTTTGAACTTCCGTCACCAAGTTTGGTGTGCAATGAGATAAGATGGAGCTATATTGCTTGGAAGTTACCTATTATTAGAGTTACAAGTTTTTTTCCAAGAAGTATACTCATACAAAATTCGGATATTCACATCTAATAAATTTGAATAACGTGTTGGTGATAAAGGAACTACCTTTGATGAATTGGAAAGAGGGACTACATGAAAGAAATGAATAATTCATCCGAGATAAAAAAACATCTAACTTTGAAAAAAAATGAAAATGTCAAAAAAGTTCAAAAGAAATATGTGCACGTAGAGCTTTAGGTTTTAGGTGCGTGCAAACTCGCTTTGCGAAAAATGAACATTTTGGGTGACTTATGCAAAAAAGCTAAAAAAAATGGTGCTAAAGTAACATGCTATACAAGACAACTTTTTGTCTTTTCTGTCCAGTCCACAAAACATATCGGTTTTTCATGAAACTAGCATGGTGGCCCTCGCAAATGCGAGGGCAACTCTTTATAGTACCGAAGTGTATGTTGTAGGATTATATGGTAACATATATGTTATGGTAAATAAATACCCTATAACGGAATAGATTTAATTTTTTTAAAAAAATTAGTAGTAAACAGTATTACTTGCCGTATATGTCGTTCTTACACAATTTTAAATTACTTCCTATAATAAAATTTAGACCGTAAGATGGATGATACTTATGTTGCCATCTTGAATAACTATGATATGTTGTGAGTCACCAGCATTAAATATAAAACTACACACTTTAATTTTTGTTTCGTCAGAGTAATAATTCTAGGTCTACTGAGTATTAGCCCTATGATGTTTAGATGATATTTAGAATAGAAAAATAAATTTTCATATTGATGTAACGTATCCTTATTAACCTCTAGACCAATCGAATAGTAAGAAATTACTTTCTTTGTCCAGATCTCTCTATTCTTACTTACCTAGTAGTTCTAAAATACATGATATTCTTATTCTCTTCCAAAATCTAGCCATCTAGACGCTGGAGATATTCAATCTACAATTTTGACCATTACATTAGTTATGAATATTCTCACAAAAAATTTGGTTATGAATAATGCCTTGGTCACCGTTTATAAAAAAACACTTGATAAAATGAAATATTTGCATATTGCTTGTCAAGGTTAGAGAACTTGGATTGCAAGTTTTCCAGAACCCTATATATTTTTAAGATGGTGCTAATATTTTTCCTTACCTCTCTATGTGTTATGATCAACACTTGAACCCATTTCTCATGCATGTGTCATGTCATGTAACATTGTTACATTGTCATGGATGATATAGTTTCGGCTAATGAGTCATTTATATTAATTTGTATGATAAAATTTTAGAAACCATGGCAAGTATAAACCGTTGCATGTTTGAGTGAATAGTTGAAAAGAATAGTAACTAAGGACCCTATACATTTTTTCCAAAGTTTATACTGGAAGAAACTTTTCTTTCAAAATTGATTGGCGATCCAAAAACGGAGTATATAAGATTTACAGTCTAAAAAATTATCATAGAAGAGCAAATCTACAATATTTTCAAATTCTTTTGAGAAAAATGTTTCATCCTTGTTACCGATAAGGAGGAAAATCTTTATTGGCAGCTAATAGAAAACCACGTTTCTTGGTAGTCATATTTTTTATGATTTTTTTTATATACGCATGATTAGAAAACATAGAGATTGAAAGCATATGGTTGCAGTGTCACGTCGATCAGGTTAGAAACTATAAGCATATTATCAACCATGTGTTAGTAAGCTCACAATCATGTGGACGATCACCCGACGCGTAATTAAACATTCGTGGTCAAGATTTATAGTCAAAACATATACTCATTTTAATAAACTTAGTCAAATTTATATAGTTAAAAACATTCGTGAACTATCTCCTGTTGTTTTATAAACTTAGTCAAATTACCTGATTTGGCTTTAAAAAAATTACATGCCCGAGGAATTTGTAATGTGTATATTCATTTTTTAATGAATAAATAAGCTAAACATTTGCACAGTCAAGTATGTACCTTACCTGGCACGTCTAGCATGAACTCCAGCACCTTGCCAGTCGCCACACCATGTTGGAGACATCTAACCGTCTAAATGGACGTCTAGTGTTTTTTTATATCTTTCAAAAACATTATCGCACATCAAAGCGTGTAGTAACATTTTTGGTTAAATCACATCCTTTAATTATATACCTACAAGGATTTTTATTTGTTTCGAAAATAGTCCAGGTCCAAGTTGTTATGTAACTTGTGCACGCCAAAGCATGTAACGCAGTTATTAATTTTCGGTTAATCAGGACCATTAACTATATATCTCACGGCCACCATCTCCGGGTTCCTAGTTATCGATCCTTGACCAAGTCCTTAATCTTTTTGACATGTCTTCCTTGAAGGAGTCCTGCGACGCACGGGCTCCGTCTCCCTTTTTTTCCTTTCTATTAAACTGGACGCCGTGTCCATTTTTTTTTATCTCTGGACAGCGGGCGCCGTGTCCTTGCCAATTTGAATGGTGTGTCATATTAATTTAACTCCTCATACGTGACACGTTTGACTGTTGTTCGTACCAACCAGTTTTACGCAACTTTTTATTTTTATTATCTTGATATTGTAGCCACAAATAGTAGATCTAACGGTCAGTATAATTTAGGTGATATGGATTAATGTAGTGCCTCGAAAAACATCTTTATATTGCGTTTAGTCTATACCTAATAATAAAGGACGGATTGTTTTTTTCGGTCCAACATTTTTTTAGACGATTTTACCCATACAGTTTGGAACAAAATTACCCACCAATGCCACTGCTAAGTTAGATATAATGGTTAATGGTTCGTTTTTCCCCACTTTACAGGTAGAAATCAACTGGGCCGCGACGCGTCCAGGCGGCCACTTCCTTCGAATTGCGGTTGTATTCATCAACAAGAGCAATGAATAGTCCCACCTCGCCCCCGTATAATAGATCCAACCAGTTTATATACGTTCTCAGGCTGCTTGGAATCAGCAAGCCGATCAAGAACCAAATAAGAAGCAGTACCGTTGATTGATCTCTGAAATCAAATCAAATGAGAGAAAGGAATTAAATCCCCTATATGCCAACAGTGAGAGAGGGAAAACGGCTAGATGGGCAGGGGGTCACGGCATTGAGGGAGGCGTGGAGGGGAGAAGATGCAGGCGGGCGGCACCTCCCTAGGATGAAACGATCGGGAGCTCGGGAGGCGACGGCACTGCGGGGATCGGAGATGAGTCCACGGGCGGCGGCGCTTCGTTCGGGTCTAGGGAGGCGTGTTCCAGGAAGAAGATCGAGGAAAGAGGATAACGATAGAGGGCTAGGGGTCTCCACCGCGCGTGTGTGGTACGTGTGTAGACAGAACGTGTTGGTGTGTGCTAATTTGGTGATGAATCAGTTTTAATGGTTTGTCTGCTCTGCCTCTGAGCTCTGTGTCAGAGCTGCTA
This sequence comes from Avena sativa, assembly GCA_916181665.1. Taxonomy (NCBI): domain Eukaryota; kingdom Viridiplantae; phylum Streptophyta; class Magnoliopsida; order Poales; family Poaceae; genus Avena; species Avena sativa. Next base: position 529,955,120 of record OV702292.1, on the reverse strand, counting down.
TGTCTCTCTGCGCCGACCGACACCAGCGACTAAATTCTATAAGGGCGTCTCCAATGTGGATTTAAGACTCGGCCATAGGGGCAAAAGTGGCCTTAAGGTCGACCTTATACACTGTGGGAGTCGGTCATAGCAAGAAATAGTTTAAGACCGGGTCATACCGGTGAAGCCAGGCCTCAAGGCAATACAATACAATAAAACCACTGTTCCTTTGACTAGCTTTGCACTATTCACATGTAGCCGTTGGCCAAAAATAACCGTTGCCTTCAGCTTCTCCCCTTTAGCAAACTAGCCGTTGGTTGTCTTCAACGTCTCCAAAGTAGCAAACAGACCGTTGCCTTCTTCAATCTCTTCACACCATCTGCAATATTACCTATAAAAAGGAGAATGAACACATAGTAAATCACAAGTTCTTGAGAGCATTTGAAATCTCAGCTATTGCCATGGATGGACAAGACAGAAGCTTCCTAAACCACATGAGCCAAAATTCCCCAAATCCACATCAACAATCAGACCATGTAAACATCCCAGTATCTCAATATCCCCAGAGCTATTCTCACAACTATTCCAGCTCCCCAGGCTATTCACCACCTTCATATGGGATGCCACAATCTCACTACTCCCAGGACAGTCCACCCTCTCATTTCTTTCAAAATCTTCACCCATTTGGGTTTTGAAACAACTATCAACAACATAGTCTGTCAACAACAAGCTTTCAAGGTATGCAACAAGATTTTGTGAACTCACCAAGTGGAGTGGGTCGAGCTGCAGGTATTCATGCATCACCCAATGGGTATCCTGCGTCGCCTTTGATCCGAGGTTTTGGCAGTGCATCCTCGCAAGGACAAGGCTCGGTCCCTCCCCGCACAAGCTTCGAAGAGCAATCTACACAAAATGTAGAGTCAGATGCTAGTAGTCCAGAAGAAGATGATAGGAGAGCAGTGCGCCTCAACTGGAATGATGAAGAAAATATGCGGCTTGCTAGCGCATGGTTAGCCAATTCCAATGATTGTATTAGTGGTAATGCAAAGAAATCAGATTTCTACTGGGCAAGCGTTGCTGAAGAATTTAACAAGAATAGGCCAGCAAATGGATTAGTAAGGACTCAAAAGCAATGCAAGAGCCATTGGAGAACTGTGAACAAGATTGTTACAACATTCCATGCGATTTATGAGCGAGCAAAGAGCACTTATAGCAGTGGGCAATGCGATAAGATGCTAATGAGCAAAACCCGTGAGTGGTACAAAAGTGAAAACAAGAATAAAGCTTTCATAATGGAGTATTTGTGGGAGCTGCTCAAGGATAAACCTAAATGGTGCAGGTATTTGAACAAAGGTAAACAAGGTGATTACAGTAAGAGGACAAAAATTTCAGAAGCTGGAGCATACACCTCATCAAGCAACCAAGAAGGAGAAGACGCAGATCTTACCCGGGAAAAGCGACCCGAGGGACAAAAGGCAGCAAAAGCAAGACGCAAAGGAAAAGATAAAGATTTGGTCAAAGAGCCATGTGAAAACATGAGGCTATATCACGAAGCTATGTCAAAGAAAGCACAAGCACAAGTTACAGTAGCAGAAGCATCAAAAGAGAAGACACGTATGCGCAAGATGGAGAGGTACTTAGATTTAATGGAGAAGGATACTTCAGATTTCGATGAGGCAAGGCTGGCACGACATAATCAGGTCTTGGAGCATCTTGAGCTAGAATTATTTAGTTAGGTTGTACCTTTCAGTTTCAGTATGGCTAATGTATCTTTTAGTTTCTTGCAATGTCAATGTATCTTCCAGTAATCTTGTAATGCCAATGTACTTCCAATAAAAGTGAGAATACAATTCGATTGTAACCACCATTTTCTTCCTCCGTATATATATTATTATTAAACCTATTCAATTATTGCCTGCTAGAGGCATCCAAACAAACTAGCTGTTGTAAAAGTTGGTGCAGAAAGAGCTGTTGGGAAACAACCAAGTTGGAATACTGATAGTAGCAGAAAGAGCTGTTGGAATATAGCTGTTAGAAAACTAGCCGTTGCTGATTTCCATCTATATATACAAGAAGTAGTTCAGACTGCAGGATATACAACATAGCAACATACTCCTCTTCATAGAAATATCTCAGGTGTCCCAAGAAGAGAGCAACCATTGAGATGGCACCATTGGCAGTGATTACCTTGAAGAGTTGACAGAAGATCCAATGGAGAATCATCTTGAAGCTCATATTGAAGCGCAACTTGAGGCTCAACTAGAGGCAGAGATAAATGGTGAACCTAATCAGCGAAGGAGCTACACACGGAGGTACATGGACAGAGATCACGAAGGTGACCACAATCGATTGTTTGGTCTCTACTTCTCTGAAAATTCATTGTTCACCGATTATCAGTTTCGTAGAAGGTACCGCATGAGAAAGAATCTATTTTTACACATTGTTCAAGCCCTTGGTCAATGGTCCCCATATTTTTGTCTGAGGAGAGATGCATTTGGCAAGGTGGGTCTATCCCCAATAATGAAATGCACAGCCGCACTTCGAATTTTGGCCTATGGAACACTTGCCGACCTTATGGATGAATCTTTTGGGATCCCAGAGAGCACAGCTATAGAATGCATGCTCAACTTTGTTCAAGGTATTATACACATATTTGGTCAGCAATATCTCCGAAGGCCTAATAGTGATGATATTCAACGTTTGCTTCAAGAAGGGGAGGCACGTGGATTTCCGGGGATGTTAGGTAGTGTGGACTGCATGCACTGGCAATGGGAAATGTGTCCAGTAGGATGGAGGGGACAATTTCAGCGTGGTGATAAAGCAGGTCCAACTATCATGTTAGAAGCAGTAGCCTCAGCGGACCTTTAGATCTGGCATGCCTTTTTTGGTGTAGCTGGTTCAAACAATGATCTCAATGTTTTGAACCAGTCTACCTTGTTCACAGAATTGCTACAAGGGAGAGCCTCGGCAGTCCAATTTCATGTAAATGGGAGAGAATATAATATGGGATACTACCTAGCAGATGGCATTTATCCGGAGTGGGCAACATTTGTCAAAATAATCCCACTACCCCAAACTCCCAAGGCTAAGTTATTTGCACAGAAGCAAGAGGCATGTAGAAAATATGTAGAGCGCTCGTTTGGGGTTTTGCAAAAACGTTGGGCCATCGTACGCACACCTGTGCGTATGTGGCACAGAGAAGATCTTGCTGATATTATGTATGGTTATATTATCATGCATAACATGATAATTGAAGATGAGAGAGAAACAAATGACATAAACCAAGATTACACATATGACCAAGGGAGTTCTGAACAAATTGAAGGCTATGCCCATGGTCCAATCCATGATTTCACAACTGTTCTTGAAGTGAACACTCGTATCCACGATCGACCGATGCATCGACAACTGAAGGGAGATCTAGTACAACATATTTGGCAACAATTCAACGACGACCAGAACCAGAATTAGTATTATCTAGTTCAAGCTTTGTTTAACTTTTTATTTACAGTAGAATTTAATTTATTTCTCCATCGTTTGAACCAGTTTGTAATACATATGTACTACTTTGTGTGCAATGTAAGTTCTTATGAACCTTTCTTCAGCAATTTAATCTGTATGCACTATTTTTAGCAATTTCGTCTAAATAAAATTGGAAATACAACATAGGTTCACTTTCAGATTTATCCATTTCATCTCAATACAAGTGCAAAGACAGCAAACAGTGCAGATCGGCAATTTTTTCTTCAGCTCAAGGCATACATGGTTAGTTGGTTACTCACCGCAACGACAGTGACGAGCAGCCTGACCTCCGCCGCGGAGGCGGCCCAGACCAACAACCGCGAGGACGGCCACCATGCCCAGCAGCCTTGCCCGTGCGGCGGATTCCGATGCCTGCGACGAGGGCCGCCAAATCCACCGGCCGACGTGGAGGCGTACGTGACCGACGACCACGACGCTAGCCAGCCGCGTGAAGTTTCAGGACGGCCGCCTACGACCAGAGCCGCCATGCCCAGTAGTCCGCGCGGAGGCGCACGGTCTGAGGGTCGCGGCGAGCGCCGCAACGCCGGCCATGGAGACCGTCGCCGTATTCATCGCTCTGGAACCTGCTGCTATCGATTGGATTGGGGATTTTCTGGATAGGGTGCACGCGGTCACAGGGAAGGTCCGGTTCGGAGGAAAAAGAAAAATACTGGCCCGTGGGCTCCAGCTTAAGGGCTTAACTCGACCTTATACACTGCGACCAATTTAGTCTCTTATTTCACATGTGGTGGGACCAGCTTATGGCCTCTTTTGAAAATATACATTGGAGACGCCCTAAGAATTCCCAACGTCACATATCTGGATTCTGATAGCATGTGTGTGGCCAAACTGAATACACCGTGCAACCTGTCTCAAAGAGCATGAATTCAGTTTCCGTCTAGCTTTTATTTTAGTCATATATTGTCTTATCTCGCTTCAGGATTTACTATGTGTAGTAGGGCTGCAGGTGTATGAATGATACGGTGTACATGTGGGTCTGTTATTTACCTGAATTCCAACTAACTTTATGTCTGATGCGTGCATAGGCATGCAACTGATAAATAGAAGGTAATTATCAAGAAATATGATGACACCTTTAAAAGTTGTTAAAGATGTATGTTGAATTACTTTTACTATACAGATAACTCTTCTACACACAAAATTTCACATTAATCATATTTCTAAGAGTATCTCCACTCCGGTTCCCAGCAGCCCGTTCCTAGGGCATTTTTTTTCGTCCGAACGCTGAAAATTGGCCCAGTCGTGTTTCTAGGACGTCGGTTTCGTCCGAATTTAGCCCAAAATACGTCCGGAGATCCCAGGCCATTCCCGGGGCGCTGGGAACGCCGGACAAAGCGAATTCGGTGGAAAAAAAGATTTGGCGCGTGGACTAAAGGCCGATCGTCGTCATCCTTCCGCCTCGGCTCCTGCGTTGAAGACGCGCCAGCGCCGCCTCGGCTTCCCGCATTTTTTCCCTTTCCCGCCACGCCGCTACACCCCTCCCGCCTTCGCTGCCCGCGCTCGTCCTATAAAACATGGCTCCGTCGCTGGTTCACAGCACACCGCCCCCGCCCAACCCCACTCCACCACGAACTCCGACGAAAAGGAGCACTCGGCGAAGACGATGGCCAAAAGCGACGCCTTCGGCCAGCGGACGATCCGGCCCTGAGAGGCGCGGATGCTCCATGACGCTGGCTACATGGCGACGTCAGACATTCGTTGCCCGCGCGGGTGGAAGCTCAGCGCCGGTGGTGTGCCAGTACCGCCGGTCCTCGAAGGCGACGAACTGGTCGAAGCGATCCAGGCCACCATAGCTACGATGCTGGCTCCCAAGCTCGCCGAAGACACCAGCAACCTCGTGCATTGGGAACAGTTCTTCGCCCAACGCCAGTTCGCCGAACTCGCCGCCCACCAAGGACCACCAGGCTCGCCGCCGAAGCGCAATAACGCGGCGGGTCACCACCGCTGGTGGAGTGCACCTGGCCGGACGCTTGACGCCGTTCTCGAGCACATCCACGCCGGCCAACAACCCTCGCCTCGGCCTTTTTTTAGTTTTTTTTAGCCTACATGAAATCAATTCGGGTGTCCACCCGAATTCGATGTAATATGTATGAATCAGCCATCTATTAATGAAATCCGCCTATATTCGCCCAAAGTTCGCTGAGTTTTGTTAAAATTTGTCCAAACCTGGGAACTCGGCCTGGGAACGTGAGTAGAAAATCGACCGTTTCCAGACAAAAACTTCCTCCATCCGGCGCTATTTAGCTCCGAATTTTAGCTTGAGAACAGCCAACGAGTGCTAAAAGATATTCAATAAAATTAACCTATAGTAACAGGTATATCCCACAAGAGAACTAATTGAAAATGCATTTTTTCTCGGGTGGATGAGTGAATAAGCGTCATGCGTCCACGTTTGTCCTCCTCATCTCCCTCTACACCCTGGGTCTGAGGGAGGCAAAGGCGTTCATGGAATAGTGGGGTGGTGATGGTGACACATAGGGCACGTGTATGAATGGACTATGGCTAGAAGGGGAGTTAGCGGGCGGCATGACCTACCACGAGCGGTGGATCTGGTTGAAGAGACGAGCAAGGGAGACATTGGTGACGCGTCCACGACACATATTTTTAACTTTTTTTCTTCCGGTGCAACGCGGGCTTTTTTCTAGTATAACCTAAAACGTGAAGCTACACATGAACATATTTTTTAAAAAAATTGCAACATTTTGAAATATGTTATTTTTCTACCGAGTGCGAATGCACCCGGGTTCAAAAATGGATTTCCGGAAATTAGTGACAATATGACTTCGAAAAAATAGGTTTATAGTGTCTCCGAAGAGAACGTGGGGATGAAGAAAAGCATATGGCGTGGTTTATTTAAAATTTCATTTCTTTTTGTTTTCTAGTTATAATTTATTGTTATTCCAATTATATTGATTCAATGGTTACTATAAATTTTCCGGAATTTAGCAAGGCTTTCAGCTACATTTTGAAGCTTTCACGTATTTATTATGATACTTTTTAGTTCTTTTAAATTTGTAACGAACTAATTAGATGATTACATTTTATTCACACTTTCATAGCTTGGAAGAATCAATCTCAGTTGTTGTTGTTGTCATTTGTATAAGTATATAGTGTCTTGGAAGAGAACGTGTGGACGAAGAAAAGCATATGGCGTGGTTTATTTGTAATTTCATTTCTTCTTGTTTTCTAGTTATAATTTATTGTTACTACAGTTCTATTGATTTAATGGTTATTACAGATTTTCCAGAATTGAGCAAGGGATTCAGTTAAAATTTGAAGCTTTCACGTATTTATTATGATATTTTTTAGTTCTTTCTAATTAGTAAACTAATTAGATGATTACATTTTATTAGACTTTCATAGCTTGCAAGAATCAATTTATGTTGTTGTTGTCATTTGTTTTTTGGTTTTGTTTTAAATTTGGTTTTAGTCGTTTGCATTTTTCGTATAAAAAAGGCCATGTCAAAGGAGGGCTGACCAAAAGGGTACATACACTCCTTCTCCGTCGCTCGCCCCCACCCACACTCCCACACGCACTTGACACAGGCGCGAAGCCAACACCCCCTCCGGCGATTCCCCCTCTAGCCGCCACCCATGGCTCCGACCGCCGCTGCCCATGTCCGGTGCCACCTCACGGTACCGTCATTGCGCCCCTTACTCCTCTACTAGTCCCTGACGCCACGGTGCCCCATGCTAACCCTAGCTTCCTAGGAATCCGATTGCCATCAAGGACCCTCCGTCATAGCGCTACGGCTGCTCTCCCCCGGAACCTACGTCGACCGCGAGCCGCGGTCCCTAGCTTCTGCAAATCAAGGCTGTCCATGGCCACCCCCGCCACATGGCGTGGTGGTAGGTAGAAGCTGCACCCTTTCTTTCTCGTCTCCAACTACAACGTCTACGGCTATAGCTAAGGTATGCCATCCGTTTTGGCAGAGGAAATGTTGTGGTATTTTTTTTGAACGATCAAGGGTGCAAACGCACCGAAACTTTTCATTGCTGCAAAGAGATAAAAAAATATAGGAAGGTCCAAATAACACTTGCACAAGGACATACAAATTCAAAGATATGGACCTCCACAATTTACAGAAAGCACCCTGAAACAAAGAAGCAAACGCTATTGAGGCCTAGGTGCCTCTGCCACCATCGTCGTCGACCTAGGAGGCGGAGCCATCGACGAGGTCAAAGCAGAGGGCTCGACCAAGCTCAAACGGGCGAGGAAAACCCCTCAACCGGCCACCTCCAATCCACCGGCGGAGAGGCAATTGAGAGCACCGCCGTAGAGCAAGAGCAGCGGCAGAGTGGCAACCCTACTGCCATAAGGTCCGGCGAGCTAGCGGATCAGGTACATCCATACGTGTACAAACGTTGTACAAGTACTTGCTTCAATACATCTATCACTTCAAGGGTCGTGTATCCCTTGCATATGCGAGACTTTGTGTTATGCCCGCGTCTTGAATAAAGTATTCCGAGTTTTGTGTGTAAAGCATATGGTTGGGTGATCTTGCATTGGTACAAACTGTTAGATTCGTCATTACTAAGGATATGACCTATTATATATTCTCATACATGTTTGACAAATCCAAAAATAAAATCCAAACCTAACGGTTTTCATACCTGTTTTTGTCGCAATGTTTATTAAGTTAGTTTGCAGACTTTAATGGTAAGCGCACTGTTCATGATAGAGATTGGTACAGGTAATGCCCGTGATACAGATACGGAGGGAATCGTAATGGAAATGCCATTCAGTAGGAATCGTTTTCGACGGAAAAAAAATATGCAGTGAAAACGTTATTTCTTTCAGGGTGCGTACGGTGGTCTCGGATAGAAATTAGAATCGTGCGTACACAGATATTTTATTGAACCAAAGGCAGGGGCGCGGATTGTTATATATACCTAAAGATACCAATTGTTATATATACCTAAAGATACCAATTGTTATATATATATAACCAATATCAAGCTACAAAGTATTATGTTTTGTAATTATAAAAGCTATATTCCAACTAGTAGTATATATGTAGATCTATGCCCACGAAGCCCTTCCAAAAAGATCGTAATCCTTGCAGCGCTTGAAAATTGGAGTCATTTCCTACTTAATTGATTTACAATTTTTGGTGCAGAGTTGGAGGTTCAAACAAACGGCTTGAAAAATTACATGTGGCGTCTCTCTTCATGCTTCATGCAGTTCTAGCTAGTACAAAATAAATATATGATTTGTAAATGATGTAACCAGTAGTTTGTGACGTTTAACTATAAAGTTGATATACGACATACCTTATGGCTCGGGCTTATGCTGATGTGTGAGTCGTGTAATGAGATTGGAGAGGCGGAGAAGTTTGGCAATTAGCAGATCACAACTAGAGGTAAGACTCAATTGTCGAACAGCAGTCACACCTTTGCCGGCCAGGCGATGCCCCCGGCGCAGCCGGCACACCTTCAGCTGCCTGGTAGCCACCGGTGGCACGGCATTGCGGCACTCAGTGAAGCCCTACCTAGCCCCGGCGACGACGACAATAGGCGAAGAGGGGGACAAACGATGGACTGGAACCGACCAAAAATTGTATGTGTTAGATTGCTCGGATGGATGGATCGATTGTGTCAAGCCGTAAAAACAAATTACTAGGTGCAGAACCTCAAGACCTATCCAACTGTATCACCTGGCATGTGGGTTATTAGTTGTGGAGTTTGCCGGTTTAGTACGTATATGTTAGGCCTATGTATTTTGATATCCAGGTAATTAAAGTTAGTCATGGGATTAGCACTAGTCCAGGTTACATTTTGTTGAGGGGGACCGATCGATAGGGGGGCCTGGCCCCTGCTCGCCCCCCTGGATCCGCCACTGACCAGAGGACATAGTACCAGAGACTAGCACTGTTGCATAGCTTGTTGCCGCACGCTGGTGGACGGGCCATTTAGAAGTCTGAACTGGACCAGGCTAAATTTTATCTATGACCAATTGGTCTGGTCACCGTTGACGTGGACGGGGCAGATTGTCCGTGACGAAAATTGGGTCATAGACTGTATGACCATCTATTTTGGTCATAACATCCTATGACCAATTCAAAAAAAAGTCTTTGGTTATCCTTAATGACACCATGTATTTGACCAATTGTTTTTTGCCACAAAAAGATCATAAATAGAAAACTATTATCATTCAGTGAGCAATATGGAGGTCAAAGATCAGCATATTTCTTGTAGTGGAATGCCACCACAACTACCTCAACGGCGGAATGAAAACATCCCACTAGAAAATCTTTCTCTATGTCAAAAAGATAAGAGAATAAGTTTCTTACCCTTTCCTATGCAATCCACTCCAAATAAGCAATTTCCTGTGTAATAATGCAGATAGTGAAGGTATAAGAGGAGTAAGGCCAATGTGCTATTGTGTGATCTTTGTATTTTATTTATCAAATGACAAAAACTTACATTGCTTTCCATCAGGAGGTTTTTCCTTCTTCATTGTGAGTTTCTTTGGTCCTAAAAAAACAAGCTCCTATTGAACTGCACAAAGAGAAGCAACAAAGTTGAGCTATTGAAAGTTGACAATGAATAATCTTGCACGGACCTTTCACTTGCTTTAGGCAACCACACAGATCTAGTGCAGTATGTGTCTATTTCTAGGAACTATGTATAGAACAATTAAGTAACATACCGAGTAAACCTTCATTTCAAGAATATTCATTTTCATGCATGGGCATATCATGAAAACCACCCTGGAAAACCGGCGGTAGTACCAGCATGCATGATTTGCTATACTTGCATAATGGGTCAGAATATCAGAGCCAATTGGAGCTCTGTACTACCAAGTTACTAGGCGATTATGGCAATGAGGTACGAGGAGTTATTGCGTGAATGGATTGGTAAGTTTGGTCAGGTTGACTCACTCAAAAGTGAATGGCTCTACTTGGTCAGATCCGCACACTTTCAGTGGCTAGTAGTATTGACTAGAACATAATCCAGGAATACGGAGTACAAGTTTGTGGACTTGAGATGAAGAAGTAATTATGGTTAATGTAGTATCGACTTATATGGGATTCAGACATTACAAAATGAACCTTGGACTTTCTTGTTAGATTAGAGCTTATGTCTGTTACGGCATCAAGTGTAACTAAGGTAGTGTTGAACCATAGCAAAGTCAGAGGGCCACCCTAGCTTGCAGGAACATCCATAATAACAGTACAAATGACACATCTTCATACTATCGTATATGCATATTGGTTCTTCCTATCTAGCAAATAAATACTCCAGAAAGCAAGAAACTAGCGGTGCGTCTTATGACAAGATCTGGCATTGATTTTTATTTGCAAAAAGGAAATACAGATTGTTTTTGTCACACTAGCTAATCTTGCTCTCGGTGGCTCATACCACGGACATGAAAAAGAGGAAGAAATGGAGTGCTGGATATGCAAGCTGTATTAGGCTACTTTCTAAACTAAGCATCGAGATTACGACTAGTAACATTTTTGGCCGAGAGAAGAGAACACATCACACCTCAAGCAGCGGCCGTGTGGTGGAGCACGGCCAGGAGCATCGGGGTCGGGCCGGGGTTGCTGGAGCTGAGACGCAGGGGCAGGAAGGTGATGGGGATTGCCCGCCGCCGGTGCGGTCGGAGCTGAGCTGAGCTGAGCCGAGAGGAGAAGGAGCGAGAGCAACCTACTACCAGGAAGAGAAGGCAGACGACTTGGAGTTGAGAGTAAGATGTGGAGGAAGACGAGATTTGCTTTGCTGCTAGTAGTCTCCGACGGTTTGGGGCTTCTGCAAGAGCTCGTCCACCTGCGCGCACAAATCAATGCGAGAAGCGACGGGTCGCGAGCGGTGCTGCAGTGTGTGAGCTGAGACATGGAAGCGACGGGTCGAGCGGTGCTCCAGTGTGTGCGATGAGACATGGCTCAAACTGCAGGAGTACACAGTACACGGATAGATGGAGTACAGCACGCTACCTATGGAATCCAAAGTTCTATGCCCCAACGGGCCGATCTAACAGACAAACCAAAACGTCCGTTCGTATCTGGATGAGTAGTCCGTGGCGGGATTTGGGTCATGGTCTGGCATGTCCGGTCAACCGCCTCCAGCGGCGTGACTCATGTGTTTGTGCTTGGCAAATATGCAACACTTTTGCTCCGGTGTCCTCCTTCGGAGAAATCGTTTGGACGTGGGCTTAGGACGGACGGCCGCGATAAAGATTCGGACGGTTAGGATGAACACGGGTTAAAGGGTCCCAAATTTCGGATTGTTCAGCGAAACCCGCTAAAGCGCGTCTGTACGGTGCGGTGTATGGTGTGGGTGTACACGCGGTATGAGTACAGTATTTCGTATGGTGTACGAATTATACGGAGTGACGTCATCGGACTAGTACTGAATCGTCTCGCCGTATAAAAGGAACCCCTCGGCCGTGTCGCCTTCTACCCCCACCCACTTCCCCCTGTCTCACCAGATTTGGAAGTAGAAAACCCTCGTCTCCATCGCTGCACCGCCTTCCCATCGGATTCTTCCGCTGCAGCGAGCTTTCCGTTCGTCGATTCCGCACGGGATGGAGGGCGGGAGCAGCTCTGTGGCCGGGGCAGCTGCTGGTCGGGGCGGCGTCACCGCCCCTGATGCGATGGAGGCTGCTGGTGGAGCGGTTCGAGGTGCGGCTCGTGCTACGGCGCATGGTGCTGCTCGTGCGGCGGCCGCGTCGCGGTGGCGGCGGATCAGGAGGAGCTTCCTCTGCTAGATCTGGATGCAGTGCCCGAGCAAGTCGACACTGAGCGGATGTTGGTGAACCCGCCGCCTCTTCTCGTGGCCTAGGTAGGTGCCTTCTACTCTTAGGGTTCATAGGGTAAGATACGCAGTGATTCTATTCAGGTAGATTTTATTTCCGTTTGGGTTTCTGCAGCTGCTTCTAGATTCGAGTTCTCGTCCACTCCTTAGCCACTGTACAACACGGATTAGCACTTGAGGGCATGTATTAAGGGGGCGTTAAGAGTAGACGCTAGCCGATTTATCCTGGCAATATCGGTTGATCTCGGCTTCATCCCGAGATTTTGTAAAGCGTCGACGCAATTTTAAGCGCTGGCGCTTGTGATTGTATTTTCCCACGGGAGGCAGTGCGGGGCTCTAGCCCGGGTATCCTGGACGCTTGATTAGCCAAAACGAATGAAGCAAAAAGGCATGCACAATGGTAGCTAGAGTACAAGAAATTTGCTTGTTAAGATGCCTGTTTTAATCTTCCACTGTTTCATCTGTTAAATGAACCCATGCACCACCTACAGTGTCATTTGTTGGTGGTAAGCGAAGTGTAAATGTTGCTTGAATCCAATGAAATACCATCTTAAAGACAGAGGCTACTAAAGCGACTTTCAATTGTTTGATCTATACATAATATTAGTGTTCTGGAAACTTACATTTATCTAGCATCATGATGATTTATGATTAGACCATATCCTACTATTGCTTGGCCAGTACAATAAAAACGAATAAGAATTTTGTTGTTTATAAGTGAAGCTATATTTAATTATTTATCTATAGTTGCATCTACCATAAATTGTCTGTGTAAAATTTAGACATAAAAATATTCCTTTCCCAAAGAAATGACTATTATCATTCATATTTTGTGGCGCTATCATTAATTAATATTATGCATGTTTGCTTGAGTCAGCATCTTACATGTTCTCTTGGCAACATCTGTTATGATGCTCGCTTTGCTACGCTAAATCATAGGGTTTTTTCTTCATTGATAGTTCATAGCTGAATGATATTATTTTCCTTCTTGTAATTATTTCACTTGTTGATCATGGGTTGGTCCTTAGAATTATTGTGTCATTGCAATTACCTTGCACCGTTACTTGTAGTGAATGCTATTTGTTCTGAATATTGCAACTTGCCAACAATGTTCTAGAAATCGTAGTGTAAATCCATGTTAGACTAATTTGCTAAAGAGGTAATATTGACTAGTATAATTGCATGTGTAATGTAGAATGTGTTTATTGAACTTTGATTTACTCTAAGATGTATTGTTATAACAAATTCCATTTTTAATCACCGGGTTGATGTTTACTTGCAGTAGTTGTAGTAAAATTCTATTATATTGTATTTAATATTTTACAATAGCATCTAGGGCCTAACTGTATTGTATGTTCATGTGCTGGTACTAGCAGCAACTTGATAGGCATAGGAGGAGTATGTCAGATGACTCTGATGGCCATGATTCAGTGAGTACAATTCATTCGGCAAATGTTTGCACATTTTAGCTAGTTGATATGGTTTTAAGTGCAAGTTCTAACTTCTGTCATATGTTCATTTCTTGTAGTATCACTCTGATGATTCCATAAGATCTGTTAATGAATGGAACTACAAGACCTACACTGACATAGAGAAGGAGAAGTTGTGGAAGAGGAGGGGTGGTTGCATATGTCATGGCCGATGGCATGACCTACCGGTGCCCATTCTACAAGTACACTAAGAAGCCAAAGGATGGCTTGAGGGTATCTCTGCTACTACATGTTCGAGAGCTAGCTGCGCATGGTAAAACCAAGCGCGAGCAATGCCAGCATGTTGCCCTCCTGAGGGTTCTTGAGTATGGGCAGTGAGCAAGCTAGCTTATGGTGGCACATCATCTAGTATATGCAGAGATGGTGTTTATTCTAGATCTAATATATGTAGTAATCTGATGCACTTGTCCTTCTGGTTGGTGAACTGTTGTTTATCGTAGAACTCCTACTATTAATTATGTAAGTTGCGACTATGTCTGATCATGTTTCTTACTATGAATCTAAGTGGTATTGTATGTTTCTATATATCTGTGATGGTATTATTTGTTTCTCTGTTGTGTTCTACTGGTATTTATGTTTGAGGCTGGGTTTTCTTGTATGAAAGTAGTATCCTGCATCATGGTAGCTGGTGCTTTTATTTCCTGAAGGATCATGCCAGAGGAATATGCCAGGCTTGTTTTTTCGACCACCACAAAATTGAACAAGTTTTTTGTACATGCTGGTAAAAAGATACTTATCCTAAAAATTTGAAGTTCAAATTTTGGCCACTATTTAGTTTTGTTAGTAAATATATAGGAAATAAGAAAATATTCAGATAGAGCGGGCAACCAACTAGCCTAGCCCATATCGTGCACTTGTGGCCGCGTCTCCACTGCAGCCGCCATGTCCTAGGTTGGGCTGGCTCAACTACGCCCACAGGATGCGCGCATTCGGCCTGTTAACGCAGTGTGGCTAGCTAGCCGGTGTCTGCTGGTGGTTTAGTCCCACCTCGCTAGTTGAGAAGCAATCTGGCCAGCTTATATACCCTCGGCTCGAGCAGTCATTCGAGCTCCTCTGACACATCATACAGAGCAACAGAACCACCCTGCCCTGGGTGCTGGCTGCTGCGGACGAGTTTGCGCTTGGGCCGTCTCCAGATCGCTTCTATTGGGCTTGAGCCGGGGACGCCTAGCGACGACAAATTCTGCAGTTTGAGCCGGCTGGGCTACTTTTTCTTTCTACTTTTATTTTTTGGTATTTTTTCATTTTAAATTCGAACATATTTCTTCTGTCTACTTTTTAAAGATCATAGGTCACATTTGTAGCACAAACACAAGGATTTGGTTTTGCATCTGAATCCTTAGTAGATCCAACCCATGTGCCACTACAAATTCAAATAAATTCAATGGTGAAATTATTTAAGCCTTGTCCTACACCATGTGTTTATTTCATTTTGACTTAATATGCAAAATTGAGCTAGTTTTCATGAAGGAATCACAAAATATGCAAAAATAATACTATTTTTCATCTAAATATGTAAAATTGAGCTAGTTTTTTTGAAGGAAGCACAAAATATGCAATTCAAAAGTGTATTATGACCACATGGTGAGGTGCAAGGTGTTTTTTGTTCCACAAATGACCACTATACTTTATGTGCTATGCAAGTTTGAACCACATTTGACCCAGTTCAAATTTGGGTTAAACTGGTCAAATATTCAAAAATTTGAACTACAGCTACATGGTTGACACCTAATATATTTTTCTAAAACTCATAATAAGGTTCTCAAGTTGATGTTTCATCATGGATGTGGTGCTAGGTAAGCATGATTCATCAGCATGCCATGATGGTACCCGCCGTGAGTTTAACCAAACCTTGATCGGGGCATCATAAATTCCAATAAATTCAAAAAAACATTAAATCCTTCACCATGTGTCTTAGTTTGTGTCATACCTCCCAAAAAAATATGACACTACGTTTATGTTGAATAATTTAAAAGTTTCTTCTGAAACACTTGGTTTCAAGTGGGAGGTAAAGGGATTAGTACCTAAATCATCTATGAAGTGGCAATGTCCATGACAAACTATCTCTGATTTATCTCAAATTTGGCAGGGATGTGTGTCTTGGCATGGCACACATATTTTCTCTTGGAGGTTAACACCAATTATGCAAAAAATACTATTTTTCAACTAAATATGCAAAATTGAGCTAGTTTCTGTGAAGAAAGCACATATGCAATTCAAAAGTGTATTATGACCACATGGTGAGGTGCAGGGTGTTTTTTCGACCTCCACCAAATTAACCCAAATTTTTTGTACAAACTGGCAGAAAGCTACTTATTCCGAATATGTAATTCTTTTCGAAAAACTTGAAGTTCAAAAGTTTGCCAAATATTAAGACTTTTAAGTAAATTCAAAGAAAATCAGAATTAATTCAGGCTATGCTGACATCCAACTAGCCCCACCCATATCATGCTCATGTGGCCGCGTCACCGCCGCAGCCTACACTTGCTCGTTTGGGTCGGCCCAATTGCACCCACAAGACCCGCGCAGAATTGTTGGTCAAGTCGCATTAGGTTTTTACTCAGTCCATGACTCGCCTGCGCCAACATCTCGCCTCCTCCCACGACTCGCCTCTTCTCCTCTCGCACGAACGCTTCCAATTCCATCGACGACCACCTTCAGTATTCGAGGCTGATCCAGGACAGAGATTCATGGATCAGAGATTTAACGATGAGGTATGTTTTTATAAACTCTTGTATTAAATTAACCAAAAGATGATGTACATAGAAGTTCGGCAGATCTAGATGAAGTATGACTAAAAAGTAAAAAAACCATGGCATTGATAATTGTTTAGACCAATGCATTGGGTGTGTAAGATCTAGCACCATTATATTATATGTTAGCAGTAAAACATGTCGTCTCAGATCCATGTAGTATTTCAAAAATTGTATTACGTAATGTCAACTACTCGTACTCCAACTATCTGGTTAGGTCGAGGAGTATGCTCGCACTCGTCATGTCCATACTGCTCTGAAGTTGCATAAACGTTTACATATAAGAGGTATGTAATATAAAAGTATTAAAAAATTCTAGTTATACGTTTACTCCTAATTTTTGTATTTATTATATGCAGGTCCAGGAATAAATATTGAAAAAGATTTTGAATGTTTCTGCGAGTATGGAAACCATGTAGCGATGGATGATACAGGGTTTAAAGTACTGAAGCATGGATTTGATAAGCATTTCGCAACAAGACCTTTTATGTATGCACCATAAATAAATCAAACACCTTGAAAGGCGAAGCAAAAATGGTAAACTCTTTAAACAATTAACAATTTTTGCCATTTATTAAATTAATACTATCATTTATGTATTGCTGTAATCTATATGCAGTACTTCACGAGGAGATTCACCATGCAGCATATTCTTCCATATGTTGATCTACCAGCAGATATTCAAGTATATTCGAAGAATAGAGAAGTTGCAAAAGTTAAAATTGTGATGACCAAGTAAAAGGCTAGAGGTAAATAGAAACCTGGTGCCATGATAACATCAAAGTGGATGGAGGTGGTAAACAAGGTTGATATGCGAGCTGGTGATATCTATGTGTTTTAGTTCCGTGGTAGCTTGAAAGGCCTGAAGCTCCTTGTTAATCATCTGTAAAGTCATCATGCAGATTATATTTAGAGAAGTGTCATATTAAACTTACAACAGTTCGTAAGCACTTAGTTCGATGAGGTTGTGAACTATGATGGATGTTCTTTTAGGTTTATATGGTGATGGAATTTCTATGTTATTTTCTTGCACTGAAATATTTTGTAGCAAACATCAGAATCGAACTGTTTGATCATAAACTAGCTTTATTCAATTGCATTCGAGTACATTCAGCTGCTGAAGAGGGAAGGTACATTCAACTGATGTAGACTATAAATACATTGAAGTACAGAAAAGATACATTGAATTACAGAGTAGATATGTTGAAGTAGAGAGATAAAGTAGCTTCATTCCACTATATTTTTACCCTTAATGGTCTATTAACAAATAAAAGGGCTCCTTAATGGGCAGGCCCAACAACATTATACCTGATAACGACAGGTTCACGTACTATAGGGCAGGCCCAACAACGCTTATTCCTGACGGTGAAGACCGACGAGGACGCGTCGGTCGTTCTGCCCACATTTACTGCATGCAAGTTTCGGCGGCAGGTTACGTCGATCACGCCCGGAAGACATGCACTATCAAAACGAGGAGATCGTGGCATAAGGGTCTTCTCTTTCTGTCGACGCCATCTCCCATTATATTCTCCACCTAGCAGCCGCCACAAAACCCTAACTCCACAGAGGCATACGATTGCTTCCGCCCCTTCTGCTAGAAGCAGCCTCCTTCTCCTCCGATCTACTACACCCACCGCCGCTTGAGGCACCTGAAACTTCATCGTCCGATCCAGGTCGTGTAAGTACGATGCGCATCTACTTGATTTCCCCCTTGTTCATTTTTGGATTCGAGTCTTCGTAGATGCTTTTTTTACATATTATGTTGCCTTTGTTTCCAATTTGTAGATCATGGACGACCCGGACGGCGAAATATGCTGCCAAGTAGAAAAGTGGTGCAAGTTAGTTGCAGGTTTTACTCGTGCGCAACGACTTAAATTTGCTAGTACACCGTTAGGATGCATGCTTCATATACCTCCCATCAAGATGCGTGTTTATCTGCTGAAATATATGATTCAATCATATGATCTCAGTCGTGCCAAATTTATTTTAGAAAAGAAAGTCGGTGAAATATCATTAAGTAATGTTGATGTTGAGTGTATAACAGGATTAGTGAACAAAGGGTTGAGTGTTACAAATATATTAGATGAGGAAAGAGAATTCGCGAAAGATCTAATACCATCACACTATGTTAGCAAAAAAAGTGGCAACATCATTATAGATGATTTGATCAGTTACATTCTAGAAAATAAAAAGGATGACGACGACTTCCTTCGCATGTCGTCTTTAGTGCTTCTTGGGACTGTGATGGGACCTACATATACCAAAAGTATAGATAAAGAGTACTACACGTTGGTGCGAGATGTAGGGCATATATCCAATATTAACTGGAATGATTACACGCTGAATCTTCTCATGGGTCATATTCGGTTTGTCAAACAAGGTAAAAGCATCAGGCAATGGCCAAGAGTCAACTTAGCCCTTCTACAGGTAATACAGTGTTACCATTTTTCATCACATATAATTAATCATTTTTGTAATCTAATCTATCTTCACAATGTTTTTTAAATGTATGTAGTATCTGTACTGGGAGAAGGTGCAGCCACATGATCATGCAACCTTACCTCCTTTCATGAATCAGTGACCTCTAATGAAAAATTGGTCAGAAGAACACGCTGAGATGAGAGACGATTATGATGGAGAACAAGGTCGTGGTACTGGTCGTGGTAAAGTGGAGGTATAAGTTGCACTTTGTACTACAAACTCACTATTGCAAATTTGGTATTTAATGGTTTTCTTTCCAGATTGTAGATAATATAACAGAGCAGTTCAGGACTCAATTTCCTAAAGTAGATGCTAGCAATTCTAAGAATAAATCAAATGCGTCAAAAAAGGACAACCAAGGAGTAATCTGGAGGCTAGGTTAGAGAGCATGCAGGTGAGGTTGGATGGTATGGAGGATTTGCTGGGGAGAATGATGTCGTGCATGGAGGTGATGCAGAAGGATATCCCGCTCATTCCGGAGGTGGTTTACAACTTTTACTCTTCATAGTTGCACTCTTAATATCAGCTACATAATTTTTTTTTGTTAACTTGACTAAATAATGTAACTTGTATGTGCAGAAAACACTACTTGGGCTTAATAAAGTAGGAGCTTCTTACAAACCTTCTGCACGGTCGGGAACAGAAGATAAGGATGAAGATGAAATTTCTTTTCCGAATGGACCTGCACCAGCACCAACAGGTACAGTTGGAAAAGAATTCTGATATCATGGCTCGGCTGAAAAGCTCGGGTCTAATGAAAATGAGAATACAGTCCCAAAAATAGGTACGGAAGATGCAGCGGAGCAAGAGGTGCCCGCTGACAGTGCTAACTATGCAAGGCGAGCAAAGCAAACTGAGAAAAATGAAGGTTCAGGCGACGACACACCTAAAAATTCTTTTGTGATTGATGATACTACGGTGCCTGCATCGTCATCATCTGTGTCGTTGGATTTTTTAGAGCAATCTATGCGGAAGAAACCAAAAATAAATCTTATAGGTACCCGTATGGATGAATATGAAAGCTTTGATAACCTTCGAACAAATCGCACGAAGCGAAAGCGACAACAACTAGCAAAATTACGATCTGATTTTGCAGTTGACAATCCAACTAAACGTGTTAAGAAAGGTATTCTAAATTTAAATAAATGTTGGTACATAATTGTTATACTAATACCCGTAAATATCTGGTAGGTTTGTTTACGAAGAACAATGATATGCTGGATGATCCAACTACATTGACTCCAAGTCAAATAGATGCTGCTGTTTTATACGTTGAGACATGTGGAAATCATGCTGATCATTGTAAAAAAAATATTTACTTGAGTCCGAAAGGCGACTATGTTTGCACAAAAAAGTGTAAAGTGATATTAGACAGGGAATGGCTTGATGATAAAGTATGTATAGCAACCAAGTGTCCTTAACAACAATGACGACAACTATATTTCATGTTCTTATATTTTATGCAGGTAATTGATGCTTACATTGCTGATTTGAGGTCCCGTGTTGGAAATGATCGGTCATTGGTTTACGCATGGAGGTCAGGTTTTTTGATAAAACCTCCTAAGAAAGGCGATAAACCTAAGAAATCATGTTTTAACCAAGACCACGGATGGGCAAAAAATGGAGTTGTTCAAAGAGTTATGGACGAGTACTACGCACGGGACAAGGTATACTTAGCTTTTTTTGTTTCATCAACGCATGATATTGCTGATACGACTATACAAACTAATAGTGGTAATATATATTCAATACGATGCAGGCATATTTCCCTCTAAATATAGACGATGTTTATTGGGCCACTGTTGTCATGCATATACCCAATGAGGAGTTTCAAGTTCTTGACTCATAATTTCCATTAAGAAGAACCTTGCCAACTGTCCAATATGTACGTACGTTTCTTAAGATAAACGTTGAATATGATTTATATGCAGAGAGCAGCAATTGCCTCGGACATAAGAGAGGCGAACAAAGTTATGAATGGTATTTACCCGGACGTCTCAAGTTGGCCTATTAAATCATGACATGCCAAAACAAAAGGACAGGTGAGTATAAGTTGTAGCTTATTTCAGTTCGTATATAATTTTATGTATGGCATTGCGCTTAATTATTATTTTTTGTAGCAATTCTTGTGGATTATGGGTTCTGCAAACTATGGAACACTGGGATGGAGAACACTAGAGCACTGAGGTTAACCAGGTCAGTTAATTAGGTTAGGTTCACTACATTTTGTGTTTGTACAAAAAGAATAAAGTTCTAACAATAATTTTATGCATTGCAGGAAAAAATTGATGACTCTAGAAAACTCACTGTTGCAAAGATCGTATGGGCAGCTACAAACACTCTCAAGAAGGTCACAAAGATTGTCACGGCGTTTTTGACTAAGATGAATGAATAAAAAATTATATGTTTTATCATGTTGGGTTTTTGTCCCGAAGAAGGTTTCCCAACTATGTATTCCTCTGAATTATTGTTTGATCTGTGTAAGACTATAATACTCTATGATTTGTGATTCAATACTTTCAAATTGACGATGTTTTAATTACTTGTGCGTGAACATTTGTTTGTTACATTTGTTGCGATCATCTGTACATGCGCCGGTCGGTTGTACATGTCGTAGATATGCGTCACGGCTTCGACGCCAAGCGACCAACACCTAATCTTTGCTTGTCTTCCCGCGCATGTGAAATGGCCCCTGCATTAGGTCGAGAAATACTCAAAAAAATGGCGAGTTATTAAATTCGTCTCGTGTAAAACGACTTTGGGCCTTACTAATACAAGCCCATTAGGAGCGATTTAGGGTTTACTTCGTTCCTTATAAAAAGGAGCCCATTAGAAGCGATTAGGGTTAACTTGACCGCTTGACGGCTTAGGGGATTTCTTGGTGCGGCTTGGCGACAAGGTGCAACCCGGCAGCAATGTCGTGGTCTTCTGGTGGATCTTCCGCGCAAGACCATGATTCTACCAGAAGGAGGGGACTAGAAAGGAGGTCGTTGGTCCCCTATCGGGAAGCTCCTATGGCGTATGAGCCGGGCAATTTTTGGAACTGCAATCCGTGGCGGAAGGCGCCTAGGTGGATTTCATGGAGCGGTCACAACCCTGGCAGGAGGTACTACGCTTGCGTCGATGCGATGGTGAGTGGATTTGCTTTTGAAATTTTTTGTTTATTCGTTCTTCCTATAAACCTCTATCTGATTCGTGTGTGTTTGAAAAACCTCCAGAATGGATCTGGGTGTGGCTATATGGAATGGTATGATAATCCTTTGCCAAAATTTTGGATTGGAGATCTACGGGGTGAAGTGTGGAGGCTGCGATCGGGACAAAAAAGAGATCCTCTATCTGAAGAAGTAGGAAGGGACACTAGGCTGTAGGATCTGGAAGAAGAAGTAAGACAGAAAAGTGCAGAGCTAGCTGCTGTGAAGGCAAAATATGAAAACTTCGTGTTTATTTTTGTAGTATTTGTGTTTGGTTTAGTTGCTAGCAAGATTTTGATGCAGTAAACAATGAATATTTTTAGTTGATTTTAATATTGTCATTGGACACAATTTAATGTCAGTACCACTATCATATATAATAAATTTCAGTCTAATGTTTATGTGCATTTGGATTACCAATAACCACACATGAGAATTTTTTTCATCTAGACATGTTGCTTCACACCAACATAGGACATAGAGGTAATACTTGTGCCTTTTAATCTGTATAAATAATACTCACCGAAATTAAAAAATAAAATGTAAACTAAGATTTATCTTGAAACAAACTCCTATCCAGCTGACAACTACTATTCATCTTTTCGAACTAACATCTCAGCAACATGCCTGCAAATAAAATATTATGAAATTGTCAGTATCAGCGTGTATACAATTTAATCTAGACATGAGTAACAACACGTACTTAGGATGATCTTTGCATTTTAGGCTCCGCCGTGTGTCCTGGTAATTTGCAAGCACTACACATGCCTTTCTTCTTCTTTTTAGATCGCTCGTCGAACGATAATGGTCTACCATTTTTCGACACGTCGTCATGTTTCCTCTTGACTCTTTTTGGAGCACCTTTTGGCTTTACTTTATCAGGGTCACCAACGTTAGTAGTATGCATTGTACTCCCGTCTTGATCCGTATTGGACCAGCTCTTCGAAACACGTGATGCTTTCTCATACACCTGTCTCTTTGATATCATGTCCTCGAAATATGCCTTCATCTCTTTGTACAAGACTGGATCGTTGCATGCTACATGTAGAGCTTCAGAAGATAACACAGTGAGCTCTGTATATCTACTTCGCTCCTCTGACCCATAAAACCCCCATCCAAAGAGATCGCTTGTGCGGGTTGCTGGCAAACCCTCTCTTGCTTTTTTCGAGAATCGCTTAAGGACTAGATACTCCGGTATTTTCAACAAAATGCAGCTCCTTCAGAACGAACAAGATATGCTTACATGGGAGACCCTTACGGAACATCCTTCGGCAGCTACACTTTATAACCTCATCGGGATTTCTCGGCGTATAATCCACATAGAACCTGCTCTCAGGTTTTTTATTCCATGCCACGATGAATTGCTGAGAGTCGTCATTACCTCCTGTGACCTTTTTTCTGAAAGCACTATGTTATCGACCTTGTTCAGTTCCTCTTGCAAGATATAGAAGTTCGCTGGAGTGAAGACATTTGCCGCTGCTTTCTCAATATCCTTTGAGTTAGTTACTGCCACCGGTTCAGTCTGTGAAGTCGTGCAGTCATCGCGCGCCTCGTTCTCGTGAATACGGACAATAACATTCTTGTAGTGTAGAATAAGATCCACGGCGGTCATCCCATAGTCTAGGTGAAGATGGAGGGTTGAGTTCAGACTTTCGCTTCTCTGGTTACTTTTCATGCCTAGACAAAATCCCTCGGTGAGGTATGCTGCTGCCCATAGTCTTTTCTTGGTGTACATCCTCTTCAGCCAGGATTTTGTTCTATTTGTCTGCCATTTGCGAACAAATGCGTGCCACCTTTCCTTAAATACAGTCTCAGTAGTGGTGTAATATAGAAGAGATCGAAACTCTGTCAGTGAATTGAAACCTAGGTGTTTCGCAATGTTTTTCTCAATGTGCCAAGAACATATACGGTGCCACACGTCTGGCAAGACCCTGCGAATAGCTCTCATCATCGCAGCATCCGCATCCGTGATTATAGACCTGGGATGCTGCTGACACATTGCTTGCAGAAAAGTTTGAATCGGCTAGACATATGTTGCCTCTGTCTCATCCGATAAGATTGCACAGGCAAAAATAGTAGTCTTATGATGATTGTTCAGACCAACAAACGGAACAAAAGGCATACCATACCGGTTCATCTTATAGGTGCTGTCAAACACGAGGACGTCACCATAATCCTGGTAGTCCAAACGCGACTGAGCATCACACCATAACAAGCTTTTCAAATATCCCTTTGAATCTGTATCATACTTGAAAAAAAAGTCAGGGAACTTCTTCTTTCTGGCCTCCATAATGCCGATGGCTGTAGTAGCATCGCCATCAGCAAGCAACTTCCTCTTCTCTCTGCACCACATATTGTACAAATCTTTTCTCGTAAATCCAACCTTACTATAGCGGCCGTATTTGCTAATGAAGGAACTCATAATCATATGCTTTCTAATCCCTGCGGCTGCCATTGCTATGATCTCGGCTCTCTGGAAATCTTTTATCTTCACCCTGGAGGCCTTCTTCATCATCATGCAAGCCTCCGGTTTGATGCGTGAGTAGTTCATCTCTGGACTACGGGTCCATGTAGTAGCTAGATGGCTGGTTCTCCTCCTTTGTGCTATCATGTTTAGATCTTGTGAGCTCCGTTCATAATCAAGATCATCTATTTGTAATTCTGCATGTTGTGTTTGTGGGGATCCGATGGATATTGAGATGCTATTTCAGATTGATTATTGATTCTATCATGTCTTTGTTATTTGTGATCTTGCATGCTTTCCATTGTTAGTAGCTATCTTGGCCAAGTAGATGCTAGCAACTCCAAGAGTTTGTATTTATGCTCGATAGTGGGTTCATGCCTGTAGTAATCTGGGGAAGTGACAAAAATCTCTAAGGTACTAGATGTGCTGTTGCTACTAGGGAGAAAACAATAATCCTTTGTTCATAGAACAATCGTATTGTTTACTTTACACGCAATTCGTAATGCAATTATCCGTTGCTTGCAACTTAATACTGGAGGGGGTTCGGATGATGACCTGAAGGTGGATTATTAGTAGTAGATGCAGTTGGATGGCGCCATGTATAATAATGTAATGCCCAATCAAATCTCAAAGGAATCAAGATGAGTAGTATATGCTTGTATGCTTTATCGATGTTTGTCAATTACCCCGCTGTAATTTGTTCACCCAACATGTCATCTATCTTAAGGAGAGCCACCACTAGTGAACTATGGACCCCGGTCCTTTCTTTTACTATCAATCTACAATCAACTGTTTACTACTTTGTGTTTACTTTCTGCAAACTATTAATTTCTTCCACTCGATACATTTAATCCTTTGTTTTCAACAAAACCGGTGAGATTGACAACCTCATCGCAAGTTGGGGGCGGATTTTTGTGGTTGTGTTGTGCAGGTCTCCACATTGCTGCTGGCACCGGTAGTGCGCCCTGCCAAAGTTCAGCTAACTACACCTTTGGGTGATTCCTTGCTCCTACTGGTTCGATTAAACCTTGGTTTTATAACTGAGGGAAAACTTGCTGTTGTGCTCATCATACCTTCCTCTTGGGGTTCCCCACCAAGCTCGATATATTTTGGGCCATCAAGCTATTTTTCTAGCACCGTTGCCGGGGAGTCAAGGACATCTTCACAAGGGGAGTCCCTCATAACCAATATCTTTACTTTGTTATTTTTGTTTTGCTTAGTTTACTTTTGCTTTGTTTGCTTGTTTCTTTATCAAAAACACAAAAAATTAGTTTTACAAGTTTGCTTTCTTTATTAAAAACACAAAAAATAACTACTCTTAAAAATACTAAGTTGTGTGACTTCACTAGCACCAACAATAATAATTTCATGTGCACACCTATTGCTCCACCTGTTCCTGAAGCTACTTTCTTTAAAATAATGACAAGTAGTCTACTTCCTAGGGGGATAGCTGCCCCCTGGTAGATGTTGTACATCATGCGCCTTTGAGATACGTGCTAAAACAGCTTAATAAGGATACTTGATTAACCCATCTGTGATAAAGCTGATAGATAATAGCAGGCATATGGTAACAAACATACGCACCTGAAGCCAATCACTGTCCGACCTGCACAACACAGTGCCCGGGGACAATAAGCATAAAGTGCTGCCATGTGACCACTTGGTGCAGCTGTTGTCGCGATACTTCACTCAGGACTAATCCGTGAGCGTCTCGGATTCTGCATGCATGCGACAAGTCAGCGACAGCCCGACTATGGTGCTCTGTGCCACTCCCACCTACGCTAATTTACTTGCTAACACAGCGTTACCTTGGCTTGTACTCCCTCCGTTTTAAAATATAAGATGTTGAACCTATACACTAAAAGAGTCTAGATACACTTCTTTCACAAACTAAAAACATCTTATATTTTAAAACAGACGGAGTAGAACAGCTCATGCCTGGGCACCCGAGATTTATCATGGGTCCGCAGTTCACCTGGGTAAGGAAGTACTACCTCCGTTCCATAATAGTATAAGTATTTTTAGAAAGCTGCTTTAGCTTCCTAAAAGGTTTATGTTGTGAATCAGAGGCAGTAATAATCAAGAACTAACCAACATAAAAAAAGATGGTTTGTGTGATGCTCCCTACGTAGCAACAACTAGCAGGCTAGCTTGCTGGCTCATGGGGCGACGGCTACACAAGTTAATATACAGCCAAGGGTACTCTCGAGTAAGCACTAGTCATGTGTTCACACTTCACAGGCACATGGTTTTGTTACATGCTTGTAGTAGCTACCATTGTCTAGTCCCGTTAGTTTTTTTAAGTAGTGAAGAGGTAGTCAAAAGATTCCAACCTCACATCCCGATAAAGGGGACCCATAGATAAATGAATAGATTCACACTTAGGCACATATAGCTTACACAAGTTTCCATGCTCTGCACACATGCAACGTCACACGAGAGGGTGCATGCAGACTGACAAGGCCCCGCAGTCTAAGCACACTCTAATCACCGATTAGTACCACATCATCGGTAACACAGCAAATGACAGCCAGATGGCCGTGCGGATCTCAACACGAATCGTACGGTGTTGGCTAGGGGGGCAGCTATCCCCCTTGGCAGCAAATCCACACTCTTGAAATAAAACCTGCTTTACTCAATCTTGTTATGAGAGAACAATTTTCTAGTATTGGTAATGAAGATGCTACTGCTCATCTAAATAACTTTGTTGAACTTTGTGAGATGCAAAAGCATAGGGTTATAGATGGAGATATTATTAAGCTTAAATTGTTTCCTTTCTCTTTGAGAGGAAAAGCTAAAGAATGGTTAAATTCCCTAACTAGGAATATTATTGATTCTTGGACTAAATGCAAAGATGCTTTCATTGGAAAATACTATCCTCCTGCTAAGATTATATCTATGAGAAGTGAAATAATGAAGTTTAAACAATCTGATAATGAACATGTTGCTCAATCTTGGGAAAGAATGAAATCTTTGGTAAATAATTGTCCCACTCATGGACTGACTGCTTGGATGATTATCCAAACTTTTTATGCATGATTGAACTATTCTTCAAGAAATCTATTGGATTCTGCTGCTGGAGGTACCTTTATGACCATTACTTTGGGTACTGCAATAAAGCTTCTGGATAATATGATGGTTAACTACTCTGAATGGCATACTGAAAGAGCTCCACAAGGTAAGAAGGTAAATTATGTTGAGGAAACCTCCTCCTGGAGTGATAAGATTGATGTTATTATGTCTATGCTTGTAATGGGAAAGCCCATATTGATCCAAATAATGTTCCCTTAGCCTCCTTGGTTGCTCAACAAGAGCAAGTCGATGTGAACTTTATAAGAAATAACAATTTTGGCAACAATGCTTATGGTAATAACAATTATAGGCCCTACCCTCCTAATAATACTTATGGTTATAATTGCAAACCTGGATTACCTAGTGAAGGAAGGATTTTAGAAGTCGAAAGACCCACTAAGAACTTCATGAAAATGCAATATGAGCAAAATAAATTATTTACTAAAACTATGGAGGAACAATCTACCATTTTGAAGAATATTAGCCATCAACTTGAGAGTTTAAATAGGGAAATTCCTAGTTTACAATTGAAACTTTCTAATGTTGAAAGAAATATATCATCTTTGTCTGAAGAACAATCTTCTTTGATTAATAAAATGGCTACTAAACCTAAAACTAATGAGAATCCCTTTGCTGCCACTAATGCCATACAAGTAAGAATTGATGAGAATGTTAGACTATTAGCTGAATTACATGCTAAGTGGGAAAGAGAAGATGAAATTGCTAGAAACATTAGTGTTTCTACTATCACTACCACTAGTGTTGAGACTAGTAATAGCTCTACTACTTTAGATGATAATTATGGTTTTGATCTTGATGGTTGCAATATCTCTGAAGTTATTAAGTTCCTACAAAAGCTTGCTAAAAGTCCTAATGCTAGTGCTATGAATATGGTCTTTACAAAACACATTACTGATGCTCTCATAAAAATTAAAGAAGAAAAGATGAAACATAAAGCTTCTATTCCTATAAAACAAGAAGATGGTTGGGAACCCATCATTAATATGAAAGTGAATGATTTTGATTTCAAAGCTTTATGTGATCTTGATAGTAGTGTTTCTATTATGCCTAGAAGGATTTATGATATGCTTGATTTGCCACCATTGGAAGATTGTTATTTGAATGACCCACTTGATGATAATGCTAAAAAGAAACTCATGGGGAGTATTAATGATGTTCTTATTATGGTTAACAATGCCTATGTCCCTGTTGATTTCTATGTTTTGGATGTTGAATGCATTGCTTCTTGTCAGGGGCGGGCCTAGAACTTTGAGAGCGGGTATTCAAAATTTATAAATTATTTGTGTTTAAATTAAATGTTTATACAAGAATTGGACTATGAACTATGGACCAAACTTATTTCATATGCTCTTGAGAAAATATCAAAATAAAGGATGCTTGTGCTTGAGAACATATAAATTCACCAAAATAAGAGTATCTAGTATGTAACTTTCTACATATTTCTAACTATATGAGTTTTTCATAACAAAAATAGATGCAAAAAAAATATATTGTAAAAGTGCAGACATGGGATTTGAACACAGGACCTTACAATTCAGAGCATTAATCCAAAAGCGACCAACTCAGCTACTACACCAGGAATGAGATGAATGGACAGTTTAGTCTACTTATATATCTCATTGAACATTGGAATACCACTATTTTGTCAAAATAATTGGGTATTCATCTGAATACCCTTGAATTGAAGTGGGTCCGCCCTGCTTCTTGTCCTATTACTTTGGGAAGACCTTTTCTTAAAACTGTTGGTGCCATTATTGATATGAAAGAAGGCACCATTAAATATCAGCTCCCACTCAAGAAAGGTATAGAAAAATTCCCTAAGAAGAGAGAGAAGATTTCTTTTGCCTCTCCTATGAAAACAAAATTTGCTCTTAATGCTTCTTCATTTGAGAACACTTGATCCTTTTTCTTGCTTCTTATGCCTAACTTAAAGGTGTTAAAGAAAAGTACTTATTGGGAGATAACCCAAAAGTTTTAGATGAGTCTTGGAAGTTATTACCTCTGTAATAACCGCTTCTTATCCTTTTTATTTGCTTTTTGTGCCAAGAGTAACCTCTAATGAGAGAGAATTAATGATTGGGAAAGTTGCTGTCCCGAAACAGATTTCTGTGCTTCAGCGTAAAACTTCGTGTAAAATCTCTATACGTCCTTTTGAGGCGTGAATTTTTGTGCTTCTTCCCCATGTTGTTATATAACTTTCTTTAGTTCAACACTTTTCGATTTGAACAACAGAAGGTCTTCAAAAAAATCGTCTTTACCTGCTGGTCTGTTTTGACAGATTTCTGCCATTATTTACATTTGCTTCTTGTTGGTTCCTTTTTGAGTTCTTTTTGGGGAATTGAGCTTTTTGAGGGAAGTGCTACAGTAGCTAGTATTTTAATGGAAGTTTGATTGGTGTTAGAACTGAACCTAAAGACTTATTATCTTGAGTGCACTAATGTTGCTAATAAAGATTGTGTGAAGTTTTGTATGAAGGAAAAATTTCAGGTGTATGGAAGGAATGAGTAATGAGATGAAGGATGGACTAAATCTCAAGCTTGGGGATGCCACGCGTGTCACCCCAAGTAATATCCAAGAAGTACAAGCGTCAAAGCTTGGGGATGCCCAAGGCATCCCCCTCTTCATCAATAAAAATCCCAGGTTTGTTCCAAACACTTCATTTTTATTGTTTCATGCAAAGTTGTGTTGTTCTTGGAGCGTCTTCTTTTTCGTTTTCGTCTTGGTTTTTCGTTTGCTTGGTTTGCTTAGTTTGCTGAATAAATTGGTTGGACCCCATCTTTCATGCATTAGTTTTCAAATAGTTTGGTTTGGATTGGAAATGAGTAGGAAAGTTCATGCTTAAGTGGTAAAGAGAGCTTGTTTTTTACTGTGGCCTATGCTTTGTCATGCCATGCTCGATATTGTTTTTGCTTTATGCTTAGTATTCTTTGCTGTAGCATGACTTGTTATAAACAATTGAGATTGCTTAATGTGCCTTGGAAGGATCATGCGTTGTTTTAGCATATTAAAGCATAGTATTGTGGTATTCTCCTTTGATGCTTTATTTGGGTTGACTTGACACATGCTCACACCATGTTATGACTATCCCAAGTCACCATAGCCTTTATGATCCTTTAGTTTTCAACTTGTAGTATCACTTTATGCTTTGATCAATGATGTTTTGTCGCTCTGCATGATTATGGCCATTATTGCTCTCTTAGTTTGTCGCTCCCAGTCTTTTGCTAGCCTCCGTAACCAAGTATGAGTTCCACTCATGCATCCAACTCCTAAAACCAAGTTATTCCAAAAGAGTCCACCATACCTACATACTAGCATATGCTATTCCAAGTATATTCATGTTTTTATCTACCTTCCAAATTAAACTTGTTATGAGAAAACTAGTGATTAAAGCTCTCACAAACTTGATGGCACACTTTACTTTTATTTCCCTTAATAAACTTGAACCATTGTGTCGTCTATGTTGTATATGCTTGCACTTATTTGTTGGGGATTAGCAGAACCATGCTGTCATGGGGAACGCTTTCAACATTGCACTTGTACTTTGTACCTAGTTGATATCATGCTCTTTTGTCTATGGATGTCGTCGGTGTGAAATGAAAGGGGAGCTTGTAAGTCCATGGAGTTATGTATATGTGTTAGAGAAACAACTGGGCCGCTGGTCTAATCCGTGCTGTCATGGTGGAAACCTGCAGCGTAACGAATCATTCTTTTTATAAAAAAGAGTCAGATGCTAAGAAAAAAGAGAAAAAGAAAAGAGAAAAAAAGAGATATATGAAAAGAGGAAAGAGAGAAAAAAGCACTATATTCCCATGGTAAATAAGAAGATTGCTAAGATGCTCGTTGTCGGCTTGCCTTGTCATTTTGATATGGGGATTCTTCCGTATCATTGGGCAAGGGGTACCCCATTGGCGGTTCTCTATGATACACATGTACTTACGATGACAAGAACTTACCGGTGACTAAACTTGAGTAGCATGAGGAGCGGCCCTCGTATTCAAAGGACATGAGATTTCCAACTTATACTTTGTCAAGCATATACTCCATAGTTTGTTCACTTTAACCTTAATCACTTCAAGATGCTTATGATAGGGGCAATGAGAGCTGAAAGCTAAAAAGTACCATAATTTTTGGAAGCTCTTTATGAAAATTGAATCCCTACTTCCTTCTATTAAGGCCTTTCTTTTACTTTTATGTTGAGTCTCCACCTTCTACCTTTATGCACCTACTTTGAGAGCATAGTGGCAATTCTTAGTTCTATGTGCATTGTCCCAAGACTTGTTGATTGATGCATAACTTTGATATTGCTTGTTTTAAACTATTTGTATCTAGTCACTCTGATGAACTTTGAAGGTGTCCTATGCATTTATGTTTGCTACTCTATGAGGGACAAGCTGAATGCTACTGTGCTATGTTTTATTTATGTGAAACAAACAAACGTCTTGCAAAGTATTCTTATTCATTAATCTTTTGTTTGTTCCTTTTCATGTTGCAACATAGTTTCTTTCTCTTATTGCTAGAACTTTGTCTTTCATGTTATGATTGAAGTACTATGATCCCAGCTTTGAATGTTTTACAAATACTTTGATCAAGTTTATGATGGTGCATGTCACCTCAAAAATTATTCTTTCTTTTTATCACTTACCTACTCCAGGACGAGCAGGAGTTAAGCTTGGGGATGTTGATACGTTGCTAACGTATCCATAATTTTTGATGTTCCATGCTTGGTTTTATCTACTTTCTTATGTTTTGTCCACACTATGGAGTACTTTTCATATGATTTCTTGGACTAACCTATTAACAAGAGCCACAGTGCCAGCTGCCTATTTTCTGCTATTTTTGGTTCCAGGAAAGTCAGAAAATGAACATTCTCGGAATTGGACGGGACAAAAGCTAAAGTCAGTTTTTCACCAAGGGACACCCGGAGCCAGAATACGAGACGGAGAAGGGCCAGAGGGTGGCCACACCACCTGGCCACGCGGCCAGGCCTGGCCCGCGCCAGGGGGTAGTGTGGCTAGCCTAGGCACCCCCTCGGCCTCTCATTCCGCCTATAAGATGCCTCCGATATAGAAACCCTAAGTACCTGATCAAAATTCCACGAAAGAGTCTGTAGCCGCCATCATCTCCATCCCTAGATCGGAGGGATCCGAAGCTCTTCCCGGCACCCTGCCGGAGAGGGGAATTCACCCTGGAGGCCTTCTTCATCATCATGCAAGCCTCCAGTGTGATGCGTGAGTAGTTAATCTCTAGACTACGGGTCCATGTAGTAGCTAGATGGCTGGTTCTCCTCCTTTGTGCTATCATTTCTAGATCTTGTGAGCTCCATTCATGATCAAGATCATCTATTTGTAATTCTGTATGTTGTGTTTACAGGGATCCGATGGATATTGAGATGCTATTTCAGATTGATTATTGATTCTATCATGTCTTTGTTATTTGTGATCTTGCATGCTTTCCGTTGTTAGTATCTATCTTGGCCAAGTAGATGCTAGCAACTCCAAGAGTTAGTATTTATGCTCGATAGTGGGTTCATGCCTCTAGTAATCTGGGGAAGTGACAGAAATCTCTAAGGTACTAGATGTGATGTTGCTACTAGGGAGAAAACAACAATCCTTTATTCATAGAACAATCGTATTGTTTACTTTACACGCAATTTGTAATGCAATTATTCGTTGCTTGCAACTTAATACTAGAGGGGGTTCAGATGATAACCTAAAGGTGGATTATTAGTCATAGATGCAGTTGGATGGCGGTCTATGTTTAACGTTGTAATGCCCAATCGAATCTCAAAGGAGTCAAGATGAGTAGTATATGCTTGTATGCTTTCTCGATGTTTGTCAATTGCCCCGCTATAATTTCTTCACCCAACATGTCATCTATCTTAAGGAGAGCCACCACTAGTAAACTATGAACCCCGGTCCTTTCTTTTACAATCAATCTACAATTAACTATTCATTGCTTTGTGTTTACTTTCTGCAGACTATTACTTTCTTCCACTCGATACGTTTAATCCTTTGTTTTCAGCAAAACCGGTGAGATTGACAACCTCATCGCAAGTTGGGGGCAGAGTTCTGTGGTTGTGTTATGCAGGTCTCCACGTTGCTGCTGGCACCGGTAGTGCGCCCTGCCAAAGTTCAACTAGCTACACCTTTGGGGTGTTTCCTTGCTCCTACTGGTTCGATTAAACCTTGGTTTCATAACTAAGGGAAAACTTGCTGTTGTGCTCATCATACCTTCCTCTTGGGGTTCCCCAACGAGCTCGATATATTTTGGGTCATCAGGGTGCGGTTCTCCATGGTCAGCTGATGGATCTGTGTATGGCGCCCAGAAAAGTGCTGGTGCGATGATGATGTAGAGCTTGTTGGGAACCCCAAGAGGAAGGTATGATGAGCACAGCAGCAAGTTTCCCTCAGTTATGAAACCAAGGTTTAATCGAACCAGTAGGAGCAAGGAAACACCCCAAAGGTGTTACTAGCTGAGCTTTGGCAGGGCGCACTACCGGTGCTAGTAGCAACGTGGAGACCTGCACAACACAACCACAGAACTTTGTCCCCAACTTGCGATGAGCTTGTCAATCTCACCGTGTTTTGCAGAAAACAAAGGATTAAACGTATCGAATGGAAAGAAGTAAAAGTTTGCAGAAAGTAAACACAAAGAAGTAAACAGTTTATAGATTGTATGTAAAAGACAAGGACCAGGATCCATAGTTCACTAGAGGTGGCTCTCCTTAAGATAGATAACATGTTGTGTGAACAAATTACAGCGGGGCAATTGACAAACATCGAGAAAGCAATACATGCATATACTAATCATCTTGACTCCTTTGGAACTTGATTGGGCATTACAACATTATACATAGACTGCCATCCAACTGCATCTATGACTAATAATCCACCTTCAGGTTATCATCCGAACCCCCTCCAGTATTAAGTTGCAAGCAACAGATTATTGCTTTACGAATTGCGTGTAAAGTAAACAATACGATTGTTCTATGAACAAAGGATTGTTGTTTTCTCCCTAGCTAGTAGCAACAGCACATCTAGTACCTTAGAGATTTCTGTCACTTCCCCAGATTACCATAGGCATGAACCCACTATCGAGCATAAATACTAACTCTTGGAGTTGCTAGCATCTACTTGGCCAAGATAGCTACTAACAACGGAAAGCATGCAAGATCACAAATAACAAAGACATGATAGAATCAATAATCAATATGAAATAGCATCTCAATATCCATCAGATCCCCGCAAACACAACATGCAGAATTACAAATAGATGATCTTGATCATGAACGGAGCTCACAAGATCTAGACATGAAAGCACAAAGGAGGAGAACCAGCCATCTAGCTACTACATGGATCTGTAGTCCAAGGATGAACTACTCACGCATCACACCGGAGGCTTGCATGGTGATGAAGAAGGCCTCCAGGGTGAATTCCCCTCTCCGGCAGGGTTCTGGGAAGAGCTTCAGATCCCTCCCGATCTAGGGATAGAGATGACGGCGACTACAGACTCTTTCGTGGATTTTTGATCGGGTACTTAGGGTTTACGTCCCGAGGGCATCTTATAGTCGGAAGGGGAGGCCGAGGGGGTGCCAGGGGCCACCACACCACCCCTGGCGCGGGCCCAGCCTGGCCGCGCGGCCAGGTGGTGTGGCCGGCCTCTGGCCCTTCTCCGTCTCGTATTCTAGCACTTGATGACTTCCGGAAAAAATTAGGCACTTTGGCTTTTGTCCCGTCCAATTCCTAGAATATTCATTTTCTGACTTTCCTGGAACAAAAAACAGCAGAAAACATGCAGCTGGCACTGTGGCTCTTGTTAATAGGTTAGTCCAAGAAAT
The DNA here is from genome assembly GCA_916181665.1 of Avena sativa. Classification (NCBI taxonomy): domain Eukaryota; kingdom Viridiplantae; phylum Streptophyta; class Magnoliopsida; order Poales; family Poaceae; genus Avena; species Avena sativa. The sequence continues at coordinate 529,919,529 of OV702292.1, read as the reverse complement.
CATATGAAAAGTACTCCAAAGTTGGAACAAAACACAAGAAAGTGGACAAAACAAAACATGGAACATCAAAAATTATAGATACATTTGCAATGTATCAACATCCCCTAGCTTAATCGTCCTCGAGTAGGTAAGTGATAAAAAGAAAGAATAATTTTTGAGGTGACATGCACCATCAAAGACTTGATCAAAGTATTTGTAAAACATTCAAAGCTAGGATCCTAGTACTTCAATCATAACATGAAAGACAAATTTCTAGCAATAAGACAAAGAAACTATGATGCAACATGAAAAGGCACAAAAAAAAGATTCATGAATAACAATGCTTTGCAAGACGTTTGTTTGTTTCACATAAGAAAACATAGCATAATAGCATTCAGCTTGTCCCTCAATAGAGTAGCAAATATAAATGCATAGGACACCTTCAAAGTTCATAAGAGTGACTAGATACAATAGTTTAAAACAAGCAATAACAAGTTATGCATCAATCAACTAGTCTTGGGACAATGCACATAGAACTAAGAATGGCCACTATGCTCTCAAAGTAGGTGCATAAAGATAGAAGGTGGAGACTCAATATAATGGTGGAAGAAAGACCTTCATAGAAGGAAGTAGGGATTCAAGTCTCATAAAGAGCTTCCAAAAATTATGGTACTTATAACTTTCAGCTCTCATTGCCCCTATCATAAGCATCTTGAAGTGATTAAGGTTAAAGTGAACAAACTATGGTGTACATGCTTGACGAAGTATAAGTTAGAAATCTCATGTCCCTTGTATACGAGGGCCGCTCCTCATGCTACTCAAGTTTAGTCACCGGTAAGTTCTTGTCATTGTAAGTACATGTGTATCATAGAGAACCGCCAACATGGTACCCCTTGCCCGATGATACGGAAGAATCCCCATATCAAAATGACAAGGCAAGCAGACAACGAGCATCTCAGCATTCTTCTTATTTACCATGGGAATATGGTGTTTTTTTCTCTCTTTCCTCTTTTCATAGTATCTTTTTTTTTCTTTTCTCTTTCTTTCTCAATATAGGACTCTTTTTTATATAAGAAGAATGCTTCATAGACAACTCATTTTGGTTACGCTGCAGGTTTTCACCATGTCAGCATGGATTAGACCAGCGGCCCAGGCGTTTCTCTAACACATATACATAACTCCATGTACTTACAAGCTCCCCTTTCATTTCACACCGACGACATCCATATACAAAAGAGCATGATATCAACTAGGTACAAGTACCAAGTGCAATATTGAAAGCGTTCCCCATGAAAGCATGGTTCTGCTAATTCCCAACAAATAAGTGCAAGCATATACAACATAGAAGACACAATGGTTCAAGTTTATTAAGGGCAAGTAAAGTAAAGTGTGTCATCAAGTTCGTGAGAGCTTTAATCACTAGTTTTCTCATAACAAGTTTAATTCGGAAGGTAAACAAAAGCATGAATATACTTGGAATAGCATAAGCTAATAGGTAGGTATGGTGGACTCTTTGGAATAACTTGGTTTAGGGAGTTGGATGCATGAGTGGAACTCATACTTTGTTGTGGAGGCTAGCAAAAGACTGGGAGCGACAAACTAAGAGAGCAATAATGGCCATAATCATGCAGAGCGACAAAACATCATTGATCAAAGCATAAAGTGATACTACAAGTTGAAAACTAAAGGATCATAAAGGCTAATGGTGACTTGAGATAGTCATAACATGGTGTAAGCATGCACCAAGTCAACCCAAATAAAGCATCAAAGGAGAATACCACTATACTATGCTTTAATATGCTAAAACAACACATGATTCATCCAAGGCACATTAAGCAATCTCAATTGTTTATAACAAGTCATGCTACAGCAAAGAATACTAAGCATAAAGCCAAAACAATATCAAGCATGGCATGACAAAGCATAGGTCACAGTCAAAAACGAGCTCTTTTTACCACATAAGCATGAACTTTCCTACTCTTTTCCAAACCAAACCAAACTATTAATGTATGAAAGAGGGGGTCCAACCAATTTATTCAGCAAACTAAGCAAACAAAAGCAAACGAAAAACCAAAACGAAAACGAAAAAGAAGACGCTCCAAGAACAACACAACTGTGCATGAAACAATAAAAATGAAGCGTTTGGAAGAAACCTGGAATTTTTATTAATGAAGAAGGGGATGCCTTGGGCATCCCCAAGCTTTGACGCTTGTACTTCTTGGATATTTTTTAGGGTGACACGCGTGGCATCCCCAAGCTTGAGCTTTAGTCCATCCTTCATCTCATTACTCATTCCTTCCATACACTTTAAAAATTTTCTTCATACAAAACTTCACACAATCTTATTAGCAACATTAGTGCACTCAAGATAAATAAGTCTTAACGTTCAGTTATAACACCAAATAAACTTACATTAGAACACTAGATACTGTAGCACTTCCTCAAAAATCTCAATTCCCCAAAAGAACTCAAGAAAGAACCAACAAGAAGCAAATGCAGAAAATGGTAGAAATCTGTCAAAACAGACCAGCAGGTAAAGACGAATTTTTTCGAAGACCTTCTGTTGCTCAAATCAAAACGTGTTGAACTAATGAAAGTTATATAACAACCTGGGGCAGGAGCACAAAAATTCACGCCTCAAAAAGACGTTCAGAGATTTTACACGATTTTTTATGGTGAAGCACAGAAATCTGTTTCGGGACAGCAACTTTCTCAATCATTACTTCTCTCTCATTAGAGGTTACTCTTGGCACAAAAAGCAAATAAAAACGATAAGGAGAGGTTATTACTGAAGTAATAACTTCCAAGACTCATCTAAAACTTTTGGGTTATCTCTCAATAAGTACTTTTCTTTAACGCCTTTAAGTTAGGCATAAGAAGCAAGAAAAAGAATCAAGTGTTCTCAAATGAAGAAGCATTAAGATCAATACCAGAAATATTTTCAACAAGGCAAGGTATATCATCCATATAAGTTCTAGAGGATCCTCTCTCAATGCTCTTAGGTTCACTATTCTCATCAAAAGGGTTTGCAGGAACAATCCAATCAAGATTCTTTTCTATGGCATCATGTATTGCTACTAGTTTGAAGGGTATTGGTATCTTAGGTTCCTCCCCATTAGGTTCAGTTTTGTTCATCTTTTCTCGCGTACCAACAACATCTACACATGATCCTAGCATATTGAAACGTTCAAAGACTTTTCTAGCTTCTTTGGCAACATCATAGAATTCCTTAAGCAAAGTTTCTAGAATAAAATCCCTCTTTTCGGGGTCCTCAATTTCTTTAAGCTTAAGAAACATTACTTGCATTAAGGGGTTGAGGTTAACAAACCTAGCTTCTAACATGTGAATTAAAGAAGCTGCATCAATCTCATAGTTTGGAGCAAGTTCTGCAAGGGATCTATCCTCAATATCTTCATGTTTGCTAACATGATTAAAGAATTCTTCAATATTATCTTTCCCAATTATAGAACCACTACCAATTGAAAGGTCTTCCAAGGTGAATTTAGGGATCATCATGGTGAGCTAAGGAAGAGGTGACAACTAAAGGAGACTTAATTTTTTTGTGTTTTTGAAAAAGAAACAAGCAAACAAAGCAAAAATAAACTAAGCAAAACAAAAATAACAAAGTAAAGAGATTGGTTATGAGGGACTCCCCTTGTGAAGATGCCCTTGACTCCCCGGCAACGGCGCCAGAAAAATGCTTGATGGCTCTGTGTATGGCACCCAGAAAAGTGCTGGTGCGATGATGATGTAGAGCTCGTTGGGAATGTCAAGAGGAAGGTATGATGAGCACAGCAGCAAGTTTCCCTCAGTTATAAAACCAAGGTTTAATCGAACCAGTAGGAGCAAGGAAACACCCCAAAGGTGTTACTAGCTGAGCTTTGGCAGGGCGCACTACCGGTGTAGTAGCAACGTGGAGACCTGCACAACACAACCACAAAACTTTGTCCCCAACTTGCGATGAGGTTGTCAATCTCACCGTGTTTTGCGGAAAACAAAGGATTAAACGTATCGAATAGAAAGAAGTAAAAGTTTGCAGAAAGTAAACACAAATAAGTAAACAGTTTATAGATTGTATGTAAAAGACAAGGACCGGGATCCATAGTTCACTAGAGGTGGCTCTCCTTAAGATAGATAACATGTTGGGTGAATAAATTACAGCGGGGCAATTGACAAACATCGAGAAAGCAATACATGCATATACTAATCATCTTGACTCCTTTGGAACTTGATTGGGCATTACAACATTATACATAGACCGCCATCCAACTGCATCTATGACTAATAATCCACCTTCAGGTTATCATCTGAACCCCCTCCAGTATTAAGTTGCAAGCAACAGATTATTGCTTTACGAATTGCGTGTAAAGTAAACAATAAGATTGTTCTATGAACAAAGGATTGTTGTTTTCTCCCTAGTAGCAACAACACATCTAGTACCTTAGAGATTTCTGTCACTTCCCCAGATTACCAGAGGCATGAACCCACTATCGAGCATAAATACTAACTCTTGGAGTTGCTAGCATCTACTTGGCCAAGATAGATACTAACAACGGAAAGCATGCAAGATCACAAATAACAAAGAAATGATAGAATCAATAATCAATCTGAAATAGCATCTCAATATCCATCGGATCCCCGCAAACACAATATGCAGAATTACAAATAGATGATCTTGATCATGAACGGAGCTCACAAGATCTAGACACGAAAGCACAAAGGAGGAGAACCAGCCATCTAGCTACTACATGGATCCGTAGTCCAAGGATGAACTACTCACGCATCACACCGGAGGCTTGCATGGTGATGAAGAAGGCCTCCAAGGTGAATTCCCCTCTCCGGCAGGGTGTCGGGAAGAGCTTCAGATCCCTCCCGTTCTAGGGATGGAGATGACGGCGGCTAGAGACTCTTTCGTGGATTTTTTATCAGGTACTTAGGGTTTACGTCCCGAGGGCATCTTATAGTCGGAAAGGGAGGCCGAGGGGGTGCCAGGGGCCACCACACCACTCCCTGGTGTGGGCCCAGCCTGGCCGCGTGGCCAGGTGGTGTGGCCGGCCTCTGGCCCTTCTCCATCTCGTATTCTGGCACTTGATGACTTCCGGAAAAATAGGCACTTTGGCTTTTGTCCCGTCCAATTCTGAGAATATTCATTTTCTAACTTTCCTGGAACCAAAAACAGTAGAAAACAGGCAGCTGGCACTATGGCTCTTGTTAATAGGTTAGTCCAAGAAATCATATGACAAGTACTCCAAAGTTGGAATAAAACACAAGAAAGTGGATAAAACCAAGCATGAAACATCAAAAATTATAGATACATTTGAAATGTATCATCAGCAACTTCTTATCACGTTTCCCTTGCCTGGAACTTACAAACCACCTCCTACGAACTTCTCTATTCTTCTCAATCTTGCATTTGTTCTTCTTGGTCCTGCTCTTTCAAATGCTGAATCCATGATCTCTAGCGTAGCTATTGTAGAAATCATAAGCCGCAGCTTCCGAAGCAAAAGTCATCTCCATTATCTTCCAGTGCTTTTCCCCTTTCACTTTTGAATGTCCGGAATCATCGTCAATTTCCACCTTATGTTTATCCTCCACCTCGCTCGGGGTCTCCAGTGACCTATAAGAAGAACGAATATAATTAAACTAATGCTTCCATTCAATAGTTCACAAAAAAAATATGATAGTGATATATAGTACTCATGTTTACTAAGTATGATCCAATAGAATGTTCAGATGTCTCCAAACCTGAGTCACCATAATAGTCATAAGCATTATCACTAGCAACTAATACCTGAAACAACAAATAAATAAAGATCTTAGTTCTGCTTTTATCATTATTGAAACCATTACACGTAACAAAATGATCAGCTTTACCTCACTAATAAAATATGTGTCCAATTCATCATCATATTTTTTCTCTTTGTCAACATCGTCAATCTCCACCTAACAATTTAAATAAAAATTAATACCAAATTTAATCGCAAACCTAAGAAAAACCATAAATATGCCACTCACATTTTCTTCCTCGGCATTGCCATCAGCATCTTCTTCCACTTCGACGGACTCGTCTTCGGAAACTATGTTCTCACCCAAAGACCGATCAACCTCTTCCGAGCTAGAGTATTCATCCTCCGTGTACCCATAATCTTCATCTATCATACTTCTTTCCAACATCACCTATGCCAGTGCGAAAATCAAATCAAAAACCGATTATGCCTACAATTTCTACGACCACTACATGCAATAGGGGGAAGTTATTACCTCTCAAACCACGAAGATCAATGGAGATGTAGGAGGTCAGGCAACCGACGAATCAAACCCTAGATTGGTCACTTGTCACGGCGACCTGATATCTGGAGGGCGGTAACAAAGTTAACCTTGTCTGCGAGGCCGCGTCGACTAGCCGTTGCTACGGAGTTAGGGTTAGGATTCCGGCGGCTGCCCTTTTAGATTAGAGCAGAGAGAAACTAGATTGGTTCAGGCGACCTCGGTGGCCTTCCTGGACTCTTTTTCCTGCGGCAACAACGGTCTCGACCGGCGCCCTCCCTCTTGTACACGCGATTAAAGGAGGTGGGACCGGCACGCCCTCAGATTTTGTACAAACCGACTCCATCTTGTATCGAATACAGTGGGGATACGCCGACGGTTATCGGGTTTCGGGTGGAGCTAGACACGGAACCTACCCCCGCACGAGGTTTGTAACCCTTCAACTCATCGGCCAAACAGGTGGGGGGGGGGACACTGAAGCAAGCCTCAATATTCCATCATTGTGGGCAGCGGCACCGGTGCCGGTGTATTTCTAATGTGTTCCTGCCGCTTTCCGCTTATTCTGGTTGTTTCCCGCCACGTCCAGGCACACCCATAAAAAAGGGAGGCCAACCTAGATAGATACAACTAGAAATCCCCACAAACCATCATGCCTAGCCATCAGCATCACGGCACTGGCAGAGAATAGCCGTCATGGCCGTCAGACCCGCCGGAGGCACCGAACCTGTTGCCGCCTCGGAATCCGAGTCGGCCGCACATATTCAGTTTGTATAGCAATTGGCAGCCACGGCACACTCACTTCAACCATCGGCAAGCCTTTCATGTGTGAGGTATGTGGCCGCGTCTTTCTGCCGGAGCACCTGCGGCGTCAAGAGCTCACATACGTGCGCTATAGGGCCCCTGACAACGATGCGGGTCAATCCCGACAACGCTCACCTGCGATCTCGTCTCGCCCAAGCTGATGAGGACTTGTAGACGCATGTTGCGATCTACCGCTCTCCCAAAAAAGAATGGGGTCTTGTCGACCTGCTGTCGCTGTCTATGCCACCGGCGCCGTAGGCAGCGCATAGTTAGATTGTTGTTCTAGTTTGAGTTTGCTTATAAAAAAATTCTAGACTTGAATGGAAATTTGTCATTGCAAATGACCGACGATCACATTTCAAATTTGATTCTAAAGAAGATACACGGTGAGTACAAAACCTAGTCTAGTGCTAAGCCTACTCGTCGGAGTCGGAGTGGTAGTGGCGACGGCACATGGTGTCGTCGAAGACACTGACTGTGAGCATGGCTTCGTCATCGTACTTGAACACAACGAAGTGGCCGACTTGGATTTGGTGCGCGCGGATGAACTCCTCCCATCCGTTGGTGAGGAACATCTTGTCAAGGCGATCGAACAACACCTCCACCAGCCACGCGCCGGTTTTGCCACATGGCACCCGCAGCACGACCTGCTGGGGCTCTGCACCTTCGACCAGCAACGCGAATTTGCGGGGAAGGAGCATCTTGTCCCGCTTCATGCCCAAGTGGATGGTCACGATGAACTCGAAGTCGACGAGGCTGATGTCGATGGGCCCGAGCTCGGGTGACGACGTCCATGGTGATGCCGGTGGTGAGGGAGATCGTGGCTCGTGCTGCTTTGTCCATGCCCCCCACGCCTTCCTTGATGACCACATCTAGGCCCCGGTGGTGAGGGAGACCGTGGCAGCGTGCTGCTCTGGTCGCGCCCTTCGTGACTACCTAGATGGCCACGGCCAGTGCCCGGTGGTCGTCCTAGAAGCCCTCCCCTCATCCAATGTCGTCGGCCATGGATTGCTACCGGTAGTGAAGAATGGGAGGGAGGAGAATGTGGTGTGGAAGAAAATGGCCGTGGGTGGCATGTTAAAAAGGCACGACATTGGAGGTCGGCGCGGAGGCCAAAGCGATGACATTGACGTGTGGCGGTAGGAGCGCAGGCATCGGGAGGCACCGCCAGTGCAAGAGGGCAAGCGTCAGCAGCGCGGCTAGCCTTTGGAACAACCTACCTCTCTCCATTGATGGCTAGTGGAAGAAGGAGGTTGGGTCGCTGCCATACAGGCACTTGGCCCCCGCGGGAGGACACGCCCGTTGTCCGCCCCGCCACAACCGTTGCCCAAATTTGGTGCATGGATGGGTCGGGCCGGACGAGTCAGGCCGGATGGGTCGCCCCGCTGGAGGGGAGAGGCCGACCCGCGCGTCTGTTCGGATGCGTTCGGACGCCAGCGGATCGGTTGGGTCGTGCCGGTGGAGATGCCCTAAGGACAACATCAGCACAACCCAAAATGACAATCCAAATCGTCTGATTTAGCTGTTTAGGTATGTCTACGGACAGAATTTGAGTCGTGATCTGGGTTGTCAGTTCGTGTCCACAACGTCGTCACCTAAACGATCCTAGTTATTCCTAATTTCTTTCCAACACAAAAAAACATGGATAAAACATGCAGTACGTGTAAAATCGAAAAGTCAAGATAACTGCAATGCTGGTTTCTGGCGATTTCATGCGCCTGCGGTGTCTCTGGCGTTGCCTACTCGTCATAGTCCTCCGTGAGGTCAATGAATGGTGACAGTGGCGACGTGCTAGGGGGGAAGAGGAGGCAGCAGAGGCTGTTGGAGACGCAGGTAGTTCCCCACGGCAATGTAGTCCATGAAGGAGGATAGCGTCCGGCCCGACAGCTCCACCAGAACCTAGGCACTAGCGCGTTGTTGTCACGAAGGGTTGTCGCTGTAGTACATGGCGAGCTTCCTCTCCCGACGCTTGCGGAAGAACTTGATCCACGTGGCTAGGTTATCGGGATCCAACTGCCGATCCGACCGCTGCTCCACCGTGAACCCGTATGGCCCACTCGTGTCGAATGGCTGCCTATAGCTAAGCACCACGCGGCACGGGCGGGATTGGGACGCCGCTGGCGCTTAGCACCCACCCACTAGGGCATAAGGAGTCCCGAGGCGTCGCGAAGTCCGTCTCGTACAAGGCGTGCACCTCCCACTCGTGAAGCCAGCGGCGGCCGATCTACACGAGGGTGGTCTTGTGGTGGTTTCCCGGCTTCGACTAGAGGAGGTAGAATGGTGAAGGACCAGCCGGAAGTGGTCAAGATATAGCCAACATGATAGGGGAAAGGACGGAAAAGCGGTGGAACGCATGAAAACAGGCTTGGCATCCAACGGCACAGGCGGCGAATCGGCGTCGCAGGCGATCAGTGACGGCTGGGTAAACGTCAGTTTCCATCGGCCAATAAGTGTCGCTTAAACACGAGCCCCATTGGCCGATGCCGGACACGCCACTTGGTCTAGGGCACCATCTTTAATTGGATCGGTTGTTGGAGAGTTTTTCATCCTACTGCCTCATGTCAGACTAAAAAATCCGTTGCAAATGCTCTCGTATATTCCTTTTGTTGCAAAATATAAGATATTCTAGTCTTTTTCTGAAACATATTTGTATGTGAACGAATTTTAGTATATAGGTTCAGAATAAAATAAGTAAATTTATATATTAAAAGGTGTCTAGATAAATATATTTGAAAAAAGTAAAATATCTTATATTTTAAAAAGCAAGGGTACTACTGATCGATGCCACGAGAATGTGCCCGCTGCCCGCGCCACGCGTGGTCTGTTCTGCGGCTTGCATCCACCATACCTGCACTGTATGTATGCACACGCACTAGCTAACTGTGCCCGTAGGCTCTAGCTACTCTAATAGCATCTTAACAGACCCTTTAAAAAGGTCAAACCCCTAAAATAACTAGCAGTTTACGGTTTTGGTCGAGAAAAATGGTTAAACCAGATCCTTTATATTGGGCAAACCCGTAAAACTTTTTAAAGGACATCTTATTTGAAACCCCCGAATCCTTATATCTCCCATTTTGGAAGAAAACTTTACAGGGCATCATAAAGCCCAACTCCTATAACGATCACAGGAAAGCTAAACCGCCGCCGTCGGACTCGCCGGAGTCTGGTGAAATCCCGCCCGAGTGTTCGGAATCCGTGCACATCACTGTCAATTTCACACTCTCATCTCGGAACGGACCGACTACAGGTCAAACTGCCGGATACAGCCACCACGGCGGCCATGGTGGACCTTGAGCTGGTGCTGCGAGCACGGCTGGCGAGAGGCAACACAGTGCATGGGGGCAGTGGCAGCATCGAATTTTGGACGGCCATCATCGCGAATGGGCTGCAGTCAGCGGGTGGTGTGGGTCAGCGGATGGGTGGGCTATGGCGGCGACGGTAGCATCAGTAGCGCGTGACCGGCAGTAGTGTGCGCGCGGCGAGTAAGCACCAGCAGCGCGCGTGGGTAGCCAAGCAGCAGCGCGCGGCCGGCAGGAGCAGTAGTGCGCCTGCAAGCGGCAGCACCAAGGCACACAAGCTAGCAGCCAAGCAGTAGCGTGAAACGACCGCAGTGCGGGCGAGCAAGCGGCCAGGGCGGGCACCGGCGAGCGAGCGGTGAGGAAGATGAAGTCGAGGAAAAAAGGATTCCGAAAATATATTGTACAATATGCATTTTAAGGGTTGTGTTTTTAAGAAGTCTGCTAGAGATGCTCTAATGGGCTGTCCTGCTGCTCTTGCTACTCCTCCTGATGCAGCTACTACTCCTTGTCGATCTTGCTTTTGCAAGTGCCAGCTGAAAGCCAGTAACCAGCCAGGTAGTTGAGACGCAAGGATAGCCACGATGTTGCTATAGCTAAATATATTAAAAGACTAAATTTGGGTTCATCGTGCAATTTAGTTAGAGCTCCACAATATACCTATTGTAAATTACGCATCGTGTGGTCCCACTATTGGCAAGAATAGCATCATTTTTTCTCTAAGACATGAGAGCAGAGGACATGTTTCGCACATAGGTTGACTAATCAATTTGAAACCACATTTGACGTCGAAGCAACCTCTTTCTTCCGTTCCCTCTTTTGCTCAATTTACAACCACCTTCACAAAAGTGTAGGTAAATAGTTCCAAAATTCAAAAAACAAATATAAATTCACTTTTGGCTGCACATCATGCGTGCTCTAAGAAAACATCCATCAATCGGATCTAGGCTAGGTTGTGGGCTCCCACCTCTCTAGACTCCCCACCTAGTCGCTGCAAGCTCAGAGCATCTCCACTCGCCCCCTAAAGGACCCCTAAGGGTGAAATGAGGGCGTCGGCACATAAAAACTCGTCCAGCCCTCCCCCAAAACCGAAATAGCGCCGGTGCAGCCCAACTAAACATCCGGTGCCCTAGGCTGAATCCAACCCGAGGGGGGTTAATCTGGGGCACCGGCGCAACTTAAAAAAGTTGGCGGGTTAGCCTTGTCGGCGGGACACCAAAATCTTTCCTCCTTTTCCCACTCTTTTCCCTCCTGGCCACCTAGTCCTGCACCCCCTCCCCATCGCCGCCCACTCCCGCCATTTCCCTGCACCGCCTCTCCCCTCCCGTGCGCCACCCGCCACCACCACCATGTTGTCGAAGAGGTACCAAGCTCCTCGCGTGTCGGCGCCCGCGAAGAAAGCAAAGACCGACAAGTAGCGGCCGGAGGGGATGACCAACGCGGAGTGGGTGTTCGGTATCCAGCGCCCGCAAGTGGATAATGCCAGTTTCTAGCTGAGGGAGAAGAACTCAAGGCTGCATATGCGGCAAAGGCACAGGAAGAAAAGGCCCATGTGGCCACTCTTGCAGCGCAGCGTGCGGCCGCCATGGCAGGAATGGCGGTGCCAACTTACAGCGTTGGCCTCCACATCTTGGGGAGCTAGAGCATCTCCTCCCTAACGTTGTACAACACATCGTCATTCGGCCAGGCGAACACGACATCGCACCTCACTCGTTTCTCACCGGGCTACAATGACTTCGACCTGCTCAGTGGTTTTGATCCCAACTCCCTCGCCAATGACATCTCACTAGCCCATCGCCGCCTCACTCCTTTCAGTGGTGGTGTGCTGATGAGTGCATATTTGCATCATGTTTTACACTATTATTTTGCATTGTAGATGTAGGATCTTGCTATTTTATGGTGCTCGCGCGCATATTTTATGTCTGTTTTCACCAGGATTAGGACAGATGATGGATCCAATAGACACAATTCTTGGAGCAGTTGTACTGAGGAGAAAAGGAGTAAAAAACAACGTAAATCGTTTATTTGGGAAATATTAATAATACTAGAAGAAAACCCGAAGCGATCAAAGGAGGCAGACGGTTCAACGACCAATTGTATGACCGGAATAAATTTTCCGGCCATATAGTTCCGGTCGTATAGTTCGCGCCGCCACCGCCTCCTCAAATAGTTTTACCCCGTGCAACTGGATCAGGGATCCGACATACAGAACACCCAGAAATCGCCAAAACCTCACCCCCCGAAGGGATCTAGAGGGGGAACTCGTCCACCGGGGATCCATCTTCGCCCTGCGCAGATCCGGAAGGCTAAGGTATCAATCTTCATCGCCCACCGCTGCATGACCACCATCTCCATCCATCCCATCTACATCTTGTCTAGATCTTGTTGTAATTTCTGTACTCGTTGTGGATTTATATAAGTACTATTCATCTATGATGGATTCCATTGTTATTGCCATGATGTTGATTGCCTCCATGTCTGACTAGATCATTAGTTCTTGGAGAGATGGAGAAACCCTAGTATGAGATTGAAATAAGATAAAGTTTATTATAACATTCATCGTTGTGACCATGTGTTAGATTATCTTCATCTTGATGTTGAGAGAAGTTGATCTCTCAATATTTGTCTCTCATGGGGACTTGATAGAGAGAACTACTTGTTGGTAGACGAAGGTGTGTTAGCACTTGCAGTGAGTATAAAGTTGTTGGCACTCCTTATGTATCAACTTGGAAAACCGAGAAAACTCATGGAACACTATCCATGCCATAGGATACGTCCTACGGGATTATGTCCCTTAATAGCATAGTAACTCGATTGATGTCGATTGCTGACTATTGTGGTTATGAGGATGATGTGAGCAGCAGTTGCTGCCTATTTGTCCAAATACGGAGTTCCTCCCACACATACAAAGTTGAGAATGTTCATGATAATAATCTTTACCTTAGCTCCTTATAATGTTAGTGGTGTATCTGCTACTCCCTGAGGACGCTTTTCCCCTATTGCAGCTCCAATCTCTCTTACATACGGGATACGTATTTTCTGTATTCAGTTGTTCTACTTTATTTATTGTTGCTCTTATAACAAAAACCTAAAAACACTTTTTTACGCAATACTCGCATTTTATCTTGTCACTTAGAACTTTATTTAGCATTTCTATTGTAATATTTATTTCAAGAGTTATTAGACTTCAGACTCCTACTTCCTTTGGGATCGATATCTTTATTTCGAACCTAGCTACAAACGATCTGTGCACTTGCAGTCATCAAGCTATTTTCTAGCACCATTGCCGGGGAGCTAAGTGTTGTAGGTCTTTTAGTTTTTGCTTATTTATTTTTGTCTTGCTAAGTTTTGTTTTGAGTTACAGGTTTCCACCAACATGATGGAGTTTGAGCATATGACTAGTGCTAACCCACTCAACCACTTTGGGAAGCCCTGTGATATTTATAAAAGAGACAACTCCAATGAGAAGACAACGGGGTTTCAAATAAATCCTCTACTACTCGGTATTCTACATAAGAAGCAATTTACTGGAGATGAAGAAGATCCTGATCCATATGAGTATATTGCATGTTTCAAAGATATATGTGGCACTTTTCAATTGACGGGATATACTGCTGATGAGGTAAGGGTTAAACTTTTTAGTCACACTTTGACTAGTACAACTCTCTCATGGTATAGATCTCTACCCCCTGAAGCCACTACTACTTGGGATAATTTAGCCTGTGAATTTCTAGCAAAATATTATCCATTAGCAAAATCTTTTGGAATCAGGCGTCTCATAGTGACTTGGAGGAACAGTTCTAATGAAGGACTAGTAAGAGCTTATCTCAGATTTAAAGATTTACTACGTCTATGTCCTCATCATGATTTGCATGAATGCTATTTATTACATATATTTTATGGCGGTTTAATTCAACCTAATAAAATTGAACTAGACTCTTTCACGGAAGGAGCCTTTATGAATCTTCCTATAACTAAAGCTTGGGCTTTACTTAATAGAATTCGTGATCATAGAGTTTCATGGAATTTTGGTCTAGGATGTGAAGCAGGAGTAGAAATAGAACATGATTGTATTCATGACTATAATAAAAAGGGCAATATGTTAAAGAATTATCTAAAGAACTTTATTTGGATTCGGATCTTGTGTTGCAAGTTGTTAAAGCTTTTACAGAACATATCAAAGCTCCAAAAGAGGGTTTGGTCAAGTACGATCCACCACCCAAACCTAAGAAGAAAAGAGAAGTTAAAGAAACACTAGCCTCCCTAGAACCAATACATGAGATGCTGATGACCCACAAGTATAGGGGGTGTATCGCAGTATTTTCGATAAGTAAGAGTGTCGAACCCAACGAGGAGCAGAAGGTGCTGGCTAGTGGTATGGATCAGGAATTCTCTATAAATACTTAGCAAACGGATTTTTAGGGGTTTTTGATAAAGCAAGTAAACAAAGTATAAGTAAATAAAAGACAGTAGGAATAAATGCAGCAAGTGGCCCAATCCTTTATGCAGCAAAGGACAAGCCGGTTGTATTACTTAAGATGACCAAACGTTCTCGAGGACACATGGGAAGACTGTCAAGTGCTTTCGCTTCATATAGTTGATTAATCTTCTTTAGCTTGCTAAGTGTTGTGTGGGTGAACCTGTCCTAATGTACCGACCTTCCTAGGACTAATAATACTTGTGATTATACCCCTTGCAAACATCCGTAAGTACAAGAAAGTAATTAAGGTAGAAACCTAACCACAACTTTAAACTCTAAGACCCTTACGTCCCTTGTGCAATGGTTTCCTAACTTTAAACTCTAAGACCCTTACGTCCCTTGTGCAATGGTTTCCTAACGGGGGTTCAGGTTTCTGTCACTCCGGCAACCCCTACGATTAGTAGCCAAATACACAATGCATTCTCCTAGGCCCATATAGGTGAAGTGTCATGTAGTCGACGTTCACATGACACCACTAGAAGAAGTACACCACAACTTAAATATCAAACTATTAAATCTTTCTCAACACAACTCCACTACTAACAACATGACTTCTCCCATATCCTCAAGAACAAAACGAACTACTCACAAGACATCATATGGATCATGATCAGAGATGGAATAATGATGTATAACAATCTGAAAATAAACAATAATTCAATGGTTCACTCAATAGCATCAACTACAAAGAGTAATCAATACCAGGAAAGTATCCCCTATGAACTATGCAAGATTCAACCCAATTGTTACAACAATATGGAGATGGTGATGAGGGTTCTGATGGTGATGATGGTGGTGGTGATGATGATGATGATCCTGATGAAGTCCAGCTTAATGGTGGTGTTAATGGCAATGATCTCCCCTCTCTAGGAAGGAATTCCCCCAGTAGAAATCTGTCTGCTGGAGAGATCTTTCTCTCTCGGTGTTTTCCGCCCCGTAGAGGTGGCAGAATCTTTCTGTGGTCGCTCCCCGAGTCTTAGGGTTTCGGAAGGATAATATACGCCAGAGGGGAGTGCCTGGAGTGGGCCAGGGCGGCCACACCACCTGCTGGCGCGGCCTAGGGCTGCCCGCGCCAGGGGGTGGTGTGGGCCCCCTGTGGCCATCTCCAGCCCTCCTTCTGGCTTCCTTCGTCTTCTGGAAAAATAGGATTTTCCGTATATTTTCCCGGATTTTCTGAACTTCACGGATTTTGCCTCCAAACTGCACCTTTTCCATCAGAATCCTGACTGCAGCGGTCCATGCTCCAAAAGTCATCAACCATGCAAAAATAGATGAAATAACATAAGTATCACCTCTCAATATGAAATATATCAATGAATAACAGTGAATTATGACATAGAATAGTCATGCAAAATGGACGTATCAACTCCCCCAAGCTTAGACTTCGCTTGTCTCCAAGCGAAACTGAGCTCAATAAACATGGCCTCAGGTTTATGGAGTGAAGAGTCGATAAAAGAATACGCAGAAGAAGCATCACATTCATCAAATACGTAGATCATAATAGAAGACAACTCAATATTATATAACTCAACTTGTAATAGGTAAAGGAAACACAATAGAGATACATGAAGTAAATCATAATTGGTAATGGCAAACTTAGCTCTTGGTCGAAGAATAGTTGATAATTCGCTGGAGTTCACAAATAACTGGTTTTCAATGGTAGCTTTCAAAGTAGTAAACATCAAGATAAGAGCAATGTGCCAAACAAGGAACATAAGAAACATGATTGAATAAATCATCATATGAATGAATGAAACACAACAACTCAAAATACTTGCTGAGATAGAAGGGAGTAGGTTTATTGACTCAACTAAAAAGTAAAAGAAAGTCCCTTCGCTGAGGGAAGCAGGGATTGCAAGTCTCTTAAAGAGCTCCCAAAAATTATGATACTTACTAGCTTTCAGCTCTCATGGCCCCTATCATAGGCATATTTAGGTGATTAAGGTTAAAGTGATCAAATATGAGGATATGCATTGACAAGTTGTAAATTGAGAATCTCATGTCCCTTGAATACGAGGGCCGCTCCTCATGCTACATAAGTTTAGTCACCGGTAAGTTTTTGTCATCGTAAGCATATGTGTATCATAGAGAACCGCCAACGGGGTACCCCTTGCCCGATGATACGGAAGAATCCCCATATCAAAATGACAAGGTAAGCAGACAACAAGCATCTCAGCAATCTTCTTATTTACCATGGGAATATGGTTCTTTTTTCTCTCTTTTCTATTTTCATAATCTCTTTTTTTCTTTTTCTATTTTTTCTCAATATCTGACTCTCTTTTTTATAAGAAGAATGCTTCATAGATGCTCGTTATGGTTACGTTGCAGGTTTTCACCATGTCGACATGGATTAGACCAGCGGCCCAGGCGTTTCTCTAACACACATGCATAACTCCATGGACTTACAAGCTCCCCTTTCATTTCACACCGACGACATCCATAGACAAAAGAACATGATATCAACTAGGTACAAAGTACCCGTGCAATGTTGAAAGCGTTTCCCATGACAGCATGGTTCTGCTAATTCACAACTTACAAAGCGCAAGCATATACGCAACATAGATGAGCACAATGGTTCAAGTTTATTAGATGCGAGAAAGTAAAGTGTGCCATCAAGTTCGTGAGAGCTTTAATCACTAATTTTCACATAACAAGTTTAATTTGGGAGGTAGATAAAACAAGAATTTACTTGGAATAGCAATAGTGCTAATAGGTAGGTATTGTGGACACAAATGGCAAAGGTTTTGGTTTAAAGGAGTGGATGCACGAGAAGAATTCCCTCTCAGTACAGGTTTTTGGCTAGCAAGGTTGGGTAGCAAGTACAAGAGTTGAAGGAAACAAACAAACATACAAGTGATGAAGATAAACACGTAATCTTCCTTGGAAGCACAAACGATCTTAACTAGAGAATACTAGACTTATGAGCAAATCAAGAAAGAAAGATGATGAAATTATTTTTCTTTAGAGTACTTTTATCTTTTTATTCAACTCTCAAAAATAGTGTTGCTACTGACCGAGCCAGGTTTGCCAAAACCAACTAAATTAACTCAATGATCCCAAAGTGATACCAATACTAACAACAAGATCAATCATACAACCACGAATTAAAAACTAATATAAGCTATGCAAAAGAGCGAATGATAGAACTTCTCATTTATAATCCATAACGGCAACTCACACCAAGGGATACATATCTAATGAGAGAGGGGACACTTCCAAAATGCAAACCATACTACATAATAACTCCTCTATTCATGATATGACTCTACTAATAAGGTAAAAAGATAGAAGATAGTGATGTGATACCGCGACACTCCCCCAAGCTTGGAACAAACCAAGGGGATGCCAAACCTGATGACGAATTACTCCTTCGGTGGTGGTGGTATCCTCTCGATGAGCTCTTTGATAAGTTTCCCCAAATCCTCAATCTCGAAGGTGAGATTGCGAATAAGCTGCGAGTTTTGCTCAATGCGGCTCATGATCATGTCGGGTTGAGAATTCCAGCTCTTGCTATTCTTTCCCCACTCTTCCTCCTTGAAGTCTTCTTTTCCTGCATGGCTAGAACGAGGCAAATCCCAATTGGAGGGTAATTTCCCCTTGGGCATATTCTGGTAATTTGATGCTCATGGATAAGAGTATGGAAAGGATTCTTGGTGCGTGGAGAAAGTGACCAGGGATCTGAACGGTGATGAGGAGGCTTCCCTCCAATGGCAGGGTTTGCCACCACTCCAATGCTCACAACGGTGGTGCCCGTGTGCTTTGCCTCCTCTTCACCTTCACTCTTGATCTCCTTCTCCTTCCCGGGGTCTTGGAGATCCTCCTCCGTAGGCTCCTTCCCTTTATCCTTGGCGGACACCATTGTGCTTCTAAACCTTCAAAGAGTATGTCCTGGCAGAAATAGATCAAAATGAAAACATGACAAAAACACGATATACGAACCTCGGGGGATCCGGGGGATTATATATTACGAAGTTTCATATCAAAAGGAAGGTACTGGGAGAAAACGGGTCGGAGGCGGAGTCCGGGGTGGACTCACCACCTGGTGGTGTGGCCAGGGGAGGGCCCGCGCCACAGGGTGGTGTGAGCCACCCTGGCTCTGTTTCCGTCCCTTTTTCGCTTCATAGCTTTCCTTATTGACTAAAAACTGCAAAAATATAGTTGGATAGTATTTTCGCGGAACTTTTCTTACCAGAACTGTTACCTATTTGAAAACAGACTCTGCAGGTCTCTGAATTTGGTATCTAGTAGATTCTTATGGAGTCATCACTTGAATATCATCGATATCTTCATCTTCATACACTTATTACTTGAGTCATAAAACCCTTCTCTTTCTCATTACACCATTATCTCCACTACCTGGAAATTTCCTTCACACAAAACTTCACATAGTTCTTATTAGCAACATTAGTATGAGTGAAGTGATAAAACCTTTTGAGTCCAACTTCAACTGAAAACCATCAAAACATAAGCTACTGTAACAACTCCTTCCAAAAACCCAAAAAGAATTCAAAAAGGAAATCGAATAAAGAAGCAAATGCAAGATTGGCAAAATCTGTCAAAACAGACCAGCAGGTAAAGATCAATTTTTTAGAAAATCTTCTGTTGCTCAAATAAAAAAGTGCGAAACTAACGAAAGCTAAATAACAACCCGGGGCAGAAGCACAAAAAATTACAGCTCAATCCGACAGACAGAGATATCTCACGAATTTTTACGGTGAAGCACAAAAATCTGTTTCGGGACAGCAACTTCCCCAAATATTACTTCTCTCTCATTAGAGGTTGATCTTGACACAAAAAACAAACAAAACCGATAAGGAGCGGTTATTACCGAAGTAATAACTTCCAAGACTCAAAGAAACAAAAACAAACTCAAAGCAAAAACAAATTGGGTTGTCTCCCAAAAAGCTCTTTCTTTATAGCCATTAAGATGGGCATGATAATTTTGAAGATGCTCACTCAGGAATATGAATTGAAGCGAAAGAGAGCATTAAGAAGCAAAAATACACACATTTAAGTCTAACCCACTTCCTATGCAAGGGAATTTTGTAAACAAACAAGTTGTTGAAACCAGAGGCTACTTGCATAAGAAGGCAAAACAAGTGCAACATAAAAACTTTCAGCATAAAACGAGGAAACTTCATATTATTGAGATGCATAAGAACACTTTTCCCTCTCTCATAATAACTTTCAGTATCATGCATAAACTTAACAATATAACTATCACAAGAACCATCATAGCAATGATCACTTATTCTAACAACAAACACAGGAATACTAGCTCTCATAACACTACTTTGTGAGATAATATTAGAGGTATCCTTACAAAGGATAGTGTGTCCCTCTTCTTCATATTTAGAAACAAAGTCATTCACATTTGCTATTATAGGTTCATCAACCTTTTGTTTATTAGGTTCAACAGCTTTATTCATACTTTCATCTACCATACTAGCCATATAGAATGTTCCTCTATCTTACATGGGAAAGGGATTTTCTCAATGTAAGGTTGGTAAGACATGATTAGCAGTATAAACTTTAGTATTTCTTGCAGGAACACTCTTAGCAACATCTTTATAAGGTTCATGATACTTATTCCATTTCTTTTTAGGCACTTCAATATAGGAAGCAAAAGCCTTAAAATAAGAAGCAATAGCTTGAGAGTCTAGACCATAAGCATTTTTAATATTTTGAAAGTCATCAGTTCCCATAAAAGATGCAATGCATTCATAATCATAATTTATACCTGACTTTCTTCCTTTGTCATTCTCCCATGCTTCAGCATTATCTTGAATACGGTCTAGAAGATCCCATTTAGCTTCTTCCATGCGAGTGAATGATCCAGCACACGAAGCATCCAATAAATCCTTACCATGTAGAGGGAGCCTTGCATAAAAGTTATTGATAATAATATTGTTGGGGAGCTCATGAATGGGACATTTGAGCATTAGTAACTTCAATCTCCCCCAAGCTTGAGCTGTACTCTCTCCATCAAGAGGCCAAAAGTTGTATATTTGATTCCGATCTTTATGAATCTCACTAGGAGGATAAAACTTTGAATAAAAGAGATGTACTATTTCCTCCCATTCCATAGCTTGACCATTCTTCATAGCTTATACCATTCCTCAGCTCTTCCTTTCAGTGATAATGAGAATAACTTCTTCTTAACTTGATCTTTAGTGATACCTGCACACTTGAACAACCCGCATAATTCGTGTATAAAGAGCAAATGATCACCGGGATGGACAGTTCCATCCCCAACATAGTAGTTATCCATAACACAATCAATAATTCTTGTAGGTATTTTAAAAACATCATTCTCATCAGGTGGTGGCTTATCTACTACCTTAGTAGTGGTAGTAGCATTACCAAATAAGAAACTCAGCGAATTATCCATAACGAAAATAAAGCAACTAGGAGAAGTAAACAATACTCACAGTAGAAGTTTCCTTTACCAGTTCCACTCTCCAATAGCGCTTCACTCCCTGGCAACGATGCCAGAAAATAGTCTTGATGACCCACAAGTATAGGGGGTGTATCGCAGTATTTTCGATAAGTAAGAGTGTCAAACCCAATGAGGAGAAGAAGGTGCTAGCTAGTGGTATGGATCAGGAATTCTCTACAAATACTTAGCAAACGGATTTTTAGGGGGTTTTGATAAAGCAAGTAAACAAAGTACAAGTAAATAAAAGACACTAGGAATAAATGCAACAAGTGGCCCAATCCTTTATGCAGCAAAGGACAAGCCGGTTGTATTACTTAAGATGACCAAACGTTCTCGAGGACACATGGAAAGACTGTCAAGTGCTTTCGCTTCATATAGTTGATTAATCTTCTTTAGCTTGCTAAGTGTTGTCTGGGTGAACCTGTGCTAATGTACCGACCTTCCTAGGACTAATACATACTTGTGATTATACCCCTTGCAAACATCCGTAAGTACAAGAAAGTAATTAAGGTAGAAACCTAACCACAGCTTTAAACACTAAGACCCTTACGTCCCTTGTGCAATGGTTTCCTAACGGGGGTTCAGGTTTCTGTCACTCCGACAACCCCTACGATTAGTAGCCAAATACACAATGCATTCCCCTAGGCCCATATAGGTGAAGTGTCATGTAGTCGACGTCCACATGACACCACTAGAAGAAGTACATCACAACTTAAATATCAAACTATTGAATCTTTCTCAACACAACTCCACTACTAACAACATGACTTCTCCCATGTCCTCAAGAACAAAACAAACTGCTCACAAGACATAATATGGATCATGATCAGAGATGGAATAATGATGTATAACAATCTGAACATAAACAATAATTCAATGGTTCACTTAATAGCATCAACTACAAAGAGTAATCAACACTGGGGAAGTTTCCCCTATGAACTATGCAAGATTCAACCCAATTGTTACAGCAATATGGAGATGGTGATGAGGGTGCTGGTGGTGATGATGATGATCCTAATGAAGTCCAGCTTGATGGTGGTGTTGATGGCGACGATCTCGCCTCTCAGGGAAGGAATTCCCCCGGCAGAAATCTGTCTGCCGGAGAGATCTTTCTCTCTCGGTGTTTTCTGCCCCACAGAGGTGTTGGAATCTTTCTGTGGTCGCTCCTCGAGTCTTAGGGTTTCAGGAGGATAATATATGCCAGAGGGGAGTGCCTGGAGTGGGCCAAGGCGGCCACACTACCTGCTGCCATGGCCTAGGGCTGCCCGCGCCAGGGGGTGGTGTGGGCCCCTTGTGGCCCATCTCCAGCCCCCCTTCTGGCTTCCTTCATCTTCTGGAAAAATAGGATTTTCCGTATATTTTCCTGGATTTTCTGAACTTCGCGAATTTTGCCTCTGAACAACACCTTTTCCATCAGAATCCTGACTGCAGCGGTCCATGCTCCAAAAGTCATCAACCATGCAAAAACAGATGAAATAACATAAGTATCACCTCTCAATACGAAATATATCAATGAATAACAGTGAATTATGACATAGAATAGTGATGCAAAATGGACGTATCAGATGCCTTTTCCTAACACTGGACAAAAGCATATTCTTGAATATGAATAGGTCAAAGCAGTACAGGAGAAGAAGAAAGAAGAAAGTATGCCAGAAGTCATGGAATATCTGGAAGAAACCAAAGATCAAGAGCTAACCAAGAAAGCAATTATGGCTATGTACGCACATTGTAATATAGTTAAACTTGATGAAGAGACTTCCGTATTGGTTGAAAGTAAAACAAAGGTAAAAGATGTGGGTAAGCCTATTCTTTCTTGCATATTTTAAAAACCCTCGCATTATGGTTTATGCGATCTTGGAACCAAAGTTAATGTTATATCTTATGATTTCTACTTAGAAATAAAAGAAGAAATAGAACCGGTTACAATTGAAAATACTGACATGACAATTATGTTAGCCAATAAAAATCTTAGAATTCTAATGGGAGTAGTTGAAGATGAAACTGTCACAATTGGCAACAAAAAAATTCCTATCGATTTTGTAGTTGTTGATATGCCAACTGACACTCTTAGCCCAATTATATTTGGAAGAAACTTTTTGAGTGATATAGGTTCCTATATTGATTTCAAAAAGGAGATTGCGTCTCTTAAGCTTGGGGAGCGAAAAAGGAATTCCACTTTTCTAGATTTAAAGACAGGCCACCACAAATACAAGAGAAAGAGAAAGCTATTAAGGACATGGCAGCTCTTTTCTTTAGTAATCAAGAAGAAAAAAAATGAAAACTCAAATTATGAAGAAATAGTTATGAAGGACAAGTCCCTAGAAGAATTAGAAGATGAATTTGATTCACTTCCCATTATGGGACCTCCAACTGATGAGGCTTTTGAAGAGCCAAAAAAGAGAGGGGATGAGGAATTACCACCCCTAGAGCTAAAAACTCTACCAGATAATCTTAAATACAGGTTTTTAGATGATACAAATAAATTTCCTATTATTATTAGTGTTAACTTTCAGGAAAAGAAGAACTCATGAAAATACTTAAGGAGCATCGCAAGGCCTTTGGGTACTCAATGGATGATTTGAAGGGCATTAGTCCCATGATAACCGTCCATCAGATATTCATGGAAGAAGGTGCTAAACCAGTTGCTGAATTTAATAGAAGATTGAAGCCTAAAATGAAGGAAGTTGTAAGAAAAGAAATTGTACGCCTACTGGACACATGTATAATATATCATGTTAAAGAAAGTGAATGGGTAAGTCATGTTCATTGTGTCCCTAAGAAGGGCGGTTTTACTGTTGTTCCTAATGAAAACAATGAATTGATACCGACTAGAACTATTGTTGGGCATAGGATGTGCATAGACTTCAGGAAATTAAATAAAGAAACTAGGAAAGATCATTATCCTTTACTGTTCATAGATCAAACTTTATAAAGGTTAGCAAACCACACTCATTTTTGCTACTTGGACGGATACTCTGGTTTTTCTCAAATAATTGTTCATCCGGATGACCAACTTAAAACAACTTTCATTAGTCCTTATGGTTTACATGCTTACTGACGTATGCCTTTTGGTTTATGTAATGCTCCAGCTAGTTTTCAAAGATGCATGACTGCTATTTTTGAGGATTTTATAGAACTGATAATGGAAGTATTTATGGATGACTTTTCTGTCTATGGAACTTTGTTTACTAGTTGCTTGGATAATCTCAAAAGATTTTTGCAGCGTTGCGGAGAAACTAATCTTGTTCTAAACTGGGAGAAATGCCATTTTATGGTCAAAGAAGGTATAGTCCTTGGACATAAGGTATCAGGTAAGGGAATTGAAGTGGATAGAGCTAAGGTTGAGGCCATAGAGAGAATGCCACAACCTAGGAATATTAAAGGTATAAGAAGTTTCCTTAGTCATGTGGGTTTTTATAGAAGGTTCATTAGAAATTTCTTTGAATATCTAAACCTTTGACTAACCTCTACAAAAGGGAGTAAGATTCAATTTTGATGATAAATGTCTTGAAGCCTTTGATAAACTCAAAAATTCTTTATCCTGTGCTCCTTCATTAAACCACCTATCTGGGATACAACCTTTGACTTAATATGTGAAGCTAATGATGATGTTGTAGGAGTAACTCTGGGACAACACATTGGTCGCAGATTTAATATTATACATCATGCTAGTAGAACACTTAATGGTGCTCAAAAGAATTACCCTAAGGAAGAAAGGGAACTTTTTTCTATATTTTTATCTTGTGATAAATTTCGTTCTTACATAGTTGATGCAAAGGTAAGAGTTCATACGGATCGTGATGGTTTAAAAGAACTCCTTGAGAGGAAAGATCATAAGCCAAGACTGATCCATTGGATTCTTTCACTTCAATAATTTGAGTTGCAGATCATGCAGAGGCAAGAAATAAGTTATTGGAGGAGCTTTTCATCCCCGAATAAACAGAAGGTAAGTTTGAGGTAAGTATCCCTACTCAAATAAGTGATCTGTTTTCACAGATTTTATTTCTGAAAATTTTGCCTTTGAATTCCTCGTGTTTTTCTGAAGTTTTTGAGGGTTTTTACCAACTATACGTGCGCAACTATATGACCAGAGCCAACTTTCCGGCTGTATAGTTGGTCGTTAAACTCTCTGTATCATCTTCGTGAAATTGTTTTCGAAGTCTGGACCTATACGGTCGCAACTATACGACCAGAGCCAACTTTCCGGCTGTATAGTTGGTCGTTAAACTCTAAGACACTTTCAGTTTTTGATGTCTGTGTCTATACGGTCGCAGCTATACAACTGGAGGGAATTTTCTAGCCGTATAGTTAGTCGTTAAACTCTTAGACATTTTTGATTTTTTTATGTCTGTATCTATACGGTCGCAACTATACGACTGGGGCCAACTTTCTAGCCGTATAGTTGGTCGTTAAACTACCAGGTACTTTTCATTTGCCTTTTCGTTGCCAAAAAATATTTTTGGTTCCAAGTCGTGACTTAACCGACCTGGACTCAAGATATTTGGAAATATCTGCCCGGAACCAACTATACGTCTGGAGCTATACGGGTCGCGCCCATATAGTTGGTTGTTACGTGGCAGGACTCCTCCAAATCCGTGATTTCTTTCCCTGTTTCGTTAAGATTCTTTTCTTGGGCGTGAATTTGGTGTTTCTCGCGAGTTTTACCGACCTCTGACCTCCCCTATATACTGCCCTTGTGTTTCTCTCTAATCATAATCTTCAGAAACAAATCTAGCAATGCGCTATCCCGTCCCAGGCCGTGGGAAACCCATGGGGCTCATTGATCCTTCCAGGGACCACTCTAGCAGCCCATCCATGGAGGATGACAATGAGGAGGTGGATAGGTTTAGCCCGGGGTACAAGGAGTATGTCGACCCAAGCTACTACAACAACGATTCCGATGATGATGTGGTTGACGTCTATATCCGCCATGATGTCTATGATCCCCCGGAGATCAACTAGGCGGCAATGAAGAGAGCTCAAGAAGAGAGAAAAAAGTCACAAGGCGCATGAAAAAGGGCGCATGGAGTCAGTCAAGTTCATCACCACGGACCCTAGGCCTTACAAGCGTAAGGAATTACCTAATATTGGTGCAGGTTCTAGCATGGGGCAAAGGCGCCACTCTTGAAGCCAACCATTGGTGCTCGTATGAGGGTGAATCCTCAAGAAGAGTGGAGGTATGGCTTCTACTTCCCCGATCCATCAATTATGGATGAGGAAGAAGAAGTTGTCCCTAGGACCAAGGATCGCGTGCGAGCACTTGAGATATATCAGAAGCAGGAACTACTTCATCGCGTCGAAGTCCGCCACCGTCTCAAGGAGATAGAAAAGAAGGATGATCTTCTTCCATTGGTGACTAAGCTCACGGATAGAGTGGACACTCTGCAATCTGATCTGCGCAGGTGCTACAGTCGCATTACTGCTCTGGAGGAGACCAACAAGAAGCTATGCACCACGGTGTTACATGCCATGGTGCCACAGTAATCTACAATAATCACGGTATCAAATAATCCCAAGGGATTATTTGATCCCGCCTGGCTTGATTCTAAGCTTGGGGAGATCTTTAAGACCTTGTAATCTATCTGATAAGTTTTTATTACTATTTTCGCATTAGTTCAAACTACAAATAAAGTTTGCATCATTAGAATTCCCTTTCAGTGATAATGAGAATAACTTCTTCTTAACTTGATCTGTAGTGATACCTTCACACTTGAACAACCCGCATAATTCGTGTATAAAGAGTAAATGATCACCGGGATGGACAGTTCCATCCCCAACATAGTAGTTATCCTTAACACGATCAATAATTCTTGTAGGTATTTTGAAAACATCATTCTCAGCAGGTGGTGGCTTATCTACTACCTTAGCAGTGGTAGTAGCATTACCAAATAAGAAACTCAGCGAATTATCCATAACGAAAATAAAGCAACTAGGAGAAGTAAACAATACTCACAGTAGAAGTTTCCTTTACCAGTTCCACTCTCCAATAGCGCTTCACTCCTCGGCAATGGCGCCAGAAAATAGTCTTGATGACCCACAAGTATAGGGGGTGTATCGCAGTATTTTCGATAAGTAAGAGTGTCGAACCCAACGAGGAGCAGAAGGTGCTGGCTAGTGGTATGGATCAGGAATTCTCTACAAATACTTAGCAAACGGATTTTTAGGGGTTTTCGATAAAGCAAGTAAACAAAGTATGAGTAAAATAAAAGACACTAGGAATAAATGCAGCAAGTGGCCCAATCCTTTATGCAGCAAAGGACAAGCCGGTTGTATTGCTTAAGATGACCAAACGTTCTCGAGGACACATGGGAAGACTGTCAAGTGCTTTCGCTTCACATAGTTGATTAATGTTCTTTAGCTTGCTAAGTGTTGTGTGGGTGAACCTGTGCTAATGTACCGCCCCATCCAAGACTAATACATACTTGTGATTATACCCCTTGCAAACATGCGTAAGTACAAGAAAGTAATTAAGGTAGAAACCTAACCACAGCTTTAAACTCTAAGACCCTTACATCCCTTGTGCAATGGTTTCCTAACGGGGGTTCAGGTTTCTGTCACTCCGGCAACCCCTACGATTAGTAGCCAAATACACAATGTATTCCCCTAGGCCCATATAGGTGAAGTGTCATGTAGTCGAAGTTCACATGACACCACTAGAAGAAGTACACCACAACTTAAATAACAATCTATTGAATCTTTCTCAACACAACTCCACTACTAATAACAAGACTTCTCCCATGTCCTCAAGAACAAAACAAACTACTCACAAGACATCATATGGATCATGATTGAGATTGTTATACATCATTATTTCATCTCTGATCATGATACATATGATGTCTTGTGAGTAGTTCGTTTTGTTCTTGAGGACATGGGAGAAGTCTTGTTGTTAGTAGCGGATTGTGTTGAGAAAGATTCAATAGATTGTTATTTAAGTTGTGGTGTACTTCTTCTAGTGGTGTGATGTGTACGTCGACTACATGACACTTCACCTATATGGGCCTAGGGGAATGCATTGTGTATTTGGATACTAATCGTAGGGGTTGCCGGAGTGACAAAAACTTGAACCCCCGTTAGGAAACCATTGCACAAGGGACATAAGGGTCTTAGAGTTTAAAGCTGTGGTTAGGTTTCCACCTTAATTACTTTCTTGTACTTACGGATGTTTGCAAGGGGTATAATCACAAGTATGTATTAGTCTTGGATGGGGCAGTACATTAGCACAGGTTCACCCACACAACACTTAGCAAGCTAGAGAAGATTAATCGACTATATGAAGCGAAAGCACTTGACAGTCTTCCCATGTGTCCTCGAGAATGTTTGGTCATCTTAAGAAATACAATCGGCTTGTCCTTTGCTGCATAAAGGATTGGGCCACTTGCTGCATTTATTCCTACTGTCTTTTATTTACTCGTACTTTCTTTACTTGCTTTATCGAAAACCCCTAAAAATCCGTTTGCTAAGTATTTGCAGAGAATTCATGATCCATACCACTAGCCAGCACCTTCTTCTCCTCATTGGGTTTGACACTCTTACTTATCGAAAATACTACGATACACCCCCTATACTTGTGGGTCATGAAGACTATTTTCTAGCGCCGTTGCCGGGGAGTGAAGCGCTATTGGAGAGTGGAACTGGTAAAGGAAACTTCTACTATGAGTATTGTTTACTTCTCCTAGTTGCTTTATTTTCGTTATGGATAATTTGCTCAGTTTCTTATTTGGTAATGTACTACCACTGCTAAGGTAGTAGATAAGCCACCACCTATTGAGAAAGATGTTTTCAAAGTACCTACAAGAATTATTGATCGTGTTATGGATAACTACTATGTTGGGGATGGAACTGTCCATCCCGGTGATCATTTACTCTTTATACACGAATTATGAGGGTTGTTCAAGTGTGCAGGTATTACTACAGATCAAGTTAAGAAGAAGTTATTATCAGTATCACTGAAAGGAAGAGCTAAGGAATGGTATAAGCTGCTGAAGAATGGTCAAGCTCTGGAATGGGAGGAAATAGTGCCTCTCTTTTATTCAAAGTTTTATCCTCCTAGTGAGATTCATAAAGATCGGAATCAAATATACAACTTTTGGCCTCTTGATGGAGAGAGTACAACTCAAGCTTGGGGGAGATTGAAGTTACTAATGCTCAAATGTCCCATTCATGAGCTCCCCAACAATATTGTTATCAATAACTTTTATGCAAGGCTCCCTCTACATGACAAAGATTTATTGGATGCTTCTTATGCTGGATCATTCACTCGTATGGAAGAATAAGCTAAATGGGACCTTCTAGACCGTATTCAATGCAATACTGAAGCTTGGGAGAATGACAAAGGTAGAAAGTCAGGTATAAATTATGATTATGAATGCATTGAATCTTTTATGGGAACTGATGACTTTCAAAATATTAGTAATATTTATGGTCTTGATTTGCAAGTTATTATGAATTGCTTTAGAGATTTTGCTTCCTATATCGAAATTCCAAAAAGGGGATGGAACAAGTACCATGCACCTTACAAAGATATTGTTGACTATGCTCCTATTGGAAGTGCTGAGTATTGCATTATTGACCCCATCTTACCCGAACCTTATATCGAGAAGATTCCCTTCCCCAAAAAGGTAAAGGACCATCCTATGATAACTAATGTAATCACCAAAAGTGAAAAAAGAACTGTAAAACCTGATGAACAAATAAACATTGAACCTGTGGTAGCAATTGTAAAAGACCTTGTCACTAAAAGCGTAGAAGATGGGCACATAGTATTTTGTGAGGATGCTTCTAATATTGTTTCACATCCCAATAGAACTAAAAAGGCTAGTGTTCCTGTGCTTTCTGTTAGAATTGGTGATCATTTCTATTATGGTTTATGTGATATTGGTGCAAGTTCCAGTGCTATTCCTTATGAGCTTTACAGAGAAATTATGCATGAAATCAGTCCTTGCGAGTTGGAAGAGATTGATGTGGTTATTCACCTTGCTAATAGAGAGACCATCTCTCCAATTGGTATTGTACGAGACGTGGAAGTTCTTTGTGGTAAGATTAAGTACCCTGCTGATTTTCTAGTACTTGGTTCAGCTGCTAGTAAAACCTACCCTATCATTTTTGGTAGACCTTTCTTGAATACGTGTGGAGCTATTATTGATTGCAAGAGGGAGAAAATCTTGACTAAGTTTGATGGGGAATCTTATGAGTTTAATTTTTCGAAATTTACTAAAGAACCTTGCAAAGAGGAAACCCATAATGAGGATTTTAGGGTTGAACAACTTGCTTCTATTTCTATTGCTCCTAACAATGCTTTGCAGCAATTTATGGAAGATCATGAAAGTGAAATCTTCATGGAAGAAAGGAATGAGATTGACAGGATCCTCCGTGATCAACCTAAGATGCTTAAGCACGACTTGCCTGTGGAAGACTTGGGTACCACGATGCCACCTAAAAAGGATCCGGTTTTCGATCTAAAACCTCTCCCTGATGATCTTAAATATGCTTTTATTGATGATAAAAAGATATATCCTGTTATTATTAGCGCTAAACTTTTAGGGGAGGAAGAAGAAAGATTATTGGAGGTTTTGAGGAAACACCGAGGTGCTATGGGTTATACTCTGGATGATTTGAAAGGGATTTCACCTACTATATGTCAGCATTCTATCAACATAGAACCAGATGCGAAGCCAGTAGTCGAGCACCAACGATGTTTAAATCCTAAGATGAAGGAAGTGGTAAGAAATGAGGTATTGAAACTCCTTGATGCTGGTATTATTTACCCTATTGCTGATAGTGAATGGGTTAGTCCTGTTCATTTTGTTCCTAAAAAGGGAGGTATTACCGTTGTCCCTAATGATAATGATGAGCTTATTCCTCAAAGAATAGTGGTAGGCTATAGGATGTGCATCGATTTTAGGAAATTCAATAATGTTACTAAGAAAGATCACTACCCGCTTCCTTTTATTGATCAAATGTTGGAAAGGTTGTCTAAAAAGACCCATTTTTGTTTTCTTGATGGTTATTCTAGTTTCTCTCAAATTGCTGTTAAACAACAAGATCAAGAAAAAACTACTTTTACTTGCCCTTATGGAACTTATGCTTACAGACGTATGCCTTTTGGTTTATGTAATGCTCCTGCTACTTTCCAAAGATGCATGTCTGCTATCTTTCATGGTTTTTGTGAGGAAATTGTAGAAGTGTTCATGGATGACTTTTCTGTCTATGGAACTTCTTTTGATAATTGTCTGCACAACCTTGATAAAGTTTTGCAGAGATGTGAAGAAACTAATCTTGTTCTTAATTGGGAAAAATGCCACTTCATGGTTAATGAAGGGATTGTTCTTGGGCATAAAGTTTCTGAAAGAGGCATATAAGTCGATAGAGCTAAGGTTGAGGCAATTGAGAAGATGCCACGTCCAAGAGACATCAAAGGTATTCATAGTATCCTTGGTCATCCTGGTTTTTATAGAAGGTTTATTAAAGATTTTTCTAGGATATCAAAACCCCTTACTAATCTTCTTCAAAAAGATGTACCCTTCGTTTTTGATGATGATTGTAAGAAAGCTTTCGAAACTCTTAAGAAGGATTTAACTACAGCCCCTATTGTTCAACCACCTGATTGGAGTTTACCCTTTGAAATAATGTGTGATGCTAGTGATTTTGTTGTAGGTGCTGTCCTTGGGCAACGTATTGATAAAAAGTTAAATGTTATCCATTATGCTAGTAAGACTCTAGACGCTGCTCAAAGGAATTATGATACTACTAAAAAGGAATTTCTTGCTGTTGTTTTTGCTTGTGATAAGTTTAGGCCCTATATTGTGGACTCAAAAGTAACCATTCATACTGATCATGCTGGTATTAAATATCTTATGACGAAGAAGGACGCTAAGCCTAGGATTATTAGATGGGTACTGCTTTTACAAGAGTTTGATCTACATATAGTAGATAGAAAGGGTGCTGAAAATCCTGTAGCTGATAATTTATCTCGTTTGGAAAACATCTCTTTTGACCCTATGCCTGTTAATGATAGTTTCCCGAATGAACAGTTAGCTGAAGTGGGGGTGAGCTCGCGAGGAAGCCCTTGGTATGCTGATTATGCTAACTTTATTGTCTCCAAGTATTTGCCTCCAACTTTTACAGCTCAGCAAAGAAGAAAGTTCTTCTATGATCTGAGACATTATTTTTGGGATGACCCACACTTATACAAAGAAGGAGTTGATGGTATTATGCGAAGATGTGTTCTAGAATATGAACAAAAGGAGATATTGCGTAAATGTCATGGTAGTGCATATGGAGGACATCATGCAGGAGATAGAACTGCAGAAAAGGTACTACAATCAGGTTTCTACTGGCCTACCCTTTTTAAATATGCAAGAAAATTTGTCTTATCTTGTGATGAATGTCAGCGTGTTGGTAATATTTCTAGACGCAATGAAATGCCTATGAACTACTCTCTAGTTATTGAACCTTTTGATTGTTGGGGATTTGACTTTATGGGTCCTTTCCCTCCTTCGAAAGGCTACACTCATATTCTTGTTGCCATTGATTATGTTACTAAGTGGGTAGAAGCCATTCCTACGAAAAGTGCTGACGGGGAAACCTCTCTAAAAATGCTTAAGGACGTTATCTTTCCTAGGTTTGGAGTGCCTAGGTATCTCATGACTGATGGGGGTTCTCATTTCATTCATGGCGGTTTTAGGAAGACCCTCGCTAAATATGATGTTAATCAGAGAATTGCTTCAGCGTATCACCCCCAAACTAGCGGGCAAGTAGAATTATCAAATAGAGAAATTAAATCTATCTTGCAAAAGACTGTTAATAGGTCTAGAAAAAACTGGGCTAAGAAGTTGAACGATGCTTTATGGGCTTATAGAACTGCTTACAAAAATCCTATGGGAATGTCTCCTTATAAAATGGTTTATGGGAAAGCTTGCCACCTACCGTTAGAATTAGAACACAAAGCTTACTGGGCAGTGAAAGAATTAAATAGAGATTGTAAGCTCGCTGGTGAGAAAAGATTATTTGACTTAAGTTCTTTAGATGAATGGAGGAGTGAAGCCTATGAGAATGCTAGGCTCTTTAAGGAAAAAGTTAAAAGATGGCATGACAAGCGAATACTTAAGAGAGAATTTCATGTTCGTGAGAAAGTTCTATTGTATAGGTCTCGTCTCAGATTTTTTGCAGGTAAGCTACTATCAAAATGGGAAGGACCTTTCATCATTGAAGAAGTATACCGTTCAGGAGAAATACAAATTTCTTCGCTAAAAGATAATACTACACAAGTAGTGAATGGACTGCGACTCAAACACTATATTGCTGGAGATTCTTACAATGAAGATGTTGATGCTTTTCAAGTTATAACTCCAGAGAAATTCATTGAGGACCAAATTCAGAGACCTGCAGAGTCTGTTTCCAACTAGGTAATAGTTCTGGTAAGAAAAGTTTCGCGAAAATACAACCCAACTATATTTTTGCAGTTTTCAGTCAATAAGGAAAGTTTCGAAGCGAAAAAGGGACGGAACCGGAGCCGGGGTGGCCCACACCACCCCATGGCACGGGCCCACCCCTGGCCGCGCCACCAGGTGGTGAGGCCACCCAGGACTCCGTCTCCGACCCGTTTTCTCCCAGTACCTTCCTTGTGACATGAAACTTCGTAATATATAACCCCCCGGATCTCCCGAGGTCCGTATATCGTGTTTTCGTCGTGTTTTGTTTCGATCTGTTTTCTGTCAAGATATACTCTTTGAAAGCTTAGAAGCACAATGGTGTCCGCCAAGGATAAAGGGAAGGAGCCCATGGAGGAAGACCTCCAAGACCTCAGGAAGGAGAAGGAGATCAAGAGTGAAGGTGAATACGAGCAAGGCCAACGTCCGCATACCGGCACCACCATTGCAAGCATTGGAGTGGTGAAAGCTGCCAAGATCAGAAGGACTACACGGATGCAGACTGGGGGAAAGCTCCTCGTCACATTTTGGCTCCACGGTCACTTCCTCCATGCACCAGGAATCCTTTCCGTGCCCGTATCCATGAGCATCAATACCAGAATATGCCCAAGAGAAATTACCCTCCAATTGGGATTTGCCTCGTTCTAGCCATGCAGGAAAAGAAGACTTCAAGGAGGAAGAGTGGGGAAAGAATAGCAAGAGCTGGAATTCTCAACACGACCTGATCATGAGCCGCATTGAGCAAAACTCACAGCTGATTCGTAATCTCACTTTCGAGATTGAGGACTTGGGGAAAATGATCAGAGAGATCATCAAGAAGACACTAGCACCACCAAAGGAGTAAATTGTCATTAGGTTTGGCATCCCCTTGGTTTGTTCCAAGCTTGGGGGAGTGCCGCGGTATCACATCACTATCTTCTATCTTTTTACCTTTTTAGTAGAGTCATATCTTGAATAGAGGAGTTATTTTGTAGTATGGTTTGCATTATGGAAGTGTCCCCTCTCTCGTTAGATTTGTATCCCTTGGTGTGAGTTTCTGTTATGGAATATTAATGAGAAGTTCTTTCATTCACCCTTTTGCATAGCTTATATTAGTTTTCAATTCGTGGTTATATGATTGATCTTGTTGTTAGTTTTGGTATCACTTTGGGATCATTGAGTTAATTTAGTTGGTTTTGGCAAACCTGGCTCGGTCAGTAGCAACACCTTTTTGAGAGTTGAAAGAAAAAGATAGAAGTACTCTAAAGAAAAATAATTTCATCATCTTTCTTTCTTGATTTGCTCATAAGTTTAGTATTCTCTAGTTAAGATCTTTTGTGCTTCCAAGGAAGATTGCATGTTTGTCTCTATCACTTGTATGTTTGTTTGTTTCCTTCAACTCTTATACTTGCTACCCAGCCTTGCTAGCCAAAAACCTGTACTGAGAGGGAATTCTTCTCGTGCATCCACCTCCTTTAAACCAAAACCTTTGCCATTTGTGTCCACCATACCTACCTAGTAGCATTATTGCTATTCCAATTAAATTCCTGTTTTGTCTACCTAGCAAATTAAACTTGTTATGTGAAAATTAGTGATTAAAGCTCTCACGAACTTGATGGCACACTTTACTTTCTTGCATTTAATAAACTTGAACCATTGGGTCCTTCTTTGTTGCGTATATGCTTGCGCTTTATGAGTTGAAGTTAGCCGAACCATGTATCATGGGGACCGCTTTCAACACTTCATTTGGTACTTTGTACCTAGTTGATATCATGTTCTTTTCCTTATGGATCCCGGCGGTGTGAAATAAAAGTGGAACTTGTAAGATCATGGAGTTTATATGTGTGTTAGAGAAACGCCTGGGCCGCTAGCCTAAGCCATGCCTAATCATGGTGGAAACTTGCAGCATAACTATAGTGAGCATTCTATGAAGCATCCTCAATAAAAACCTATGCAAATAGCAAATAAAAGGATCGCTGAGATGCTTATTGTCTGCTTGCCTTGTCATTTTGATTATGGGATAGCTCCTGTGTCACGTGCAAGGGGTACCCCATTGGTGGTTCTCAATGATACGCATGTATTTACAATGACAAGAGCTTGCTCGTGACTGAAGTTGAGTAGCATGAGGATCGGTACTCATAAGTAAGGGGCATGAGATTTCAACTTATAACTTGTCAAGCATATCCTCTTAGTTGTGTCACTTTAACCTTAACCACCAAAATATGCCTATGATAGGGGCAATGAGAGCTGAAAGCTAGTAAGTATCATAATTTTTGGGAGCTCTTTATGAGACTTGCAATCCCTGCTTCCCTCTGCGAAGGGCCTTTCTTTTACTTTGTAGTTGAGTCAGTAAACCTATTCCTCTCTATCTCAGCAAGTATTTTGAGTTGATGTGTTTCATTCATTCATGTGATGATTTTTGCAATCATGTTTCTTATGTTCCTTGTTTTGCACATTGCTCTTATCTTGATGTTTACTACTTTGAAAGCTTTCATTGAAAAACCAGCTATTTGTGAACTCCAGCAAATTATCAACTATTCTTCGACCGAGAGCTAAGTTTGCCATTACCAATTATGATTTACTTTATGTATCTTTATTGTGTTTCCTTTACTCATTGCAAGTTGAGTTATATAATAGTGGGTTGTCTTCTATTATGATCTATGTATTTGATGAATGTGATGCTTCTTGTCCGTATTCTTTTATCGACTCTTCACTCCATAAACCTGAGGTCATGTTTATTGAGCTCAGTTTCGCTTGGAGACAAGCGAAGTCTAAGCTTGGGGGGAGTTAATACGTCCATTTTGCCCATATAGGTGAAGTATCATGTAGTCGACGTTCACATGACAACACTATAAGAAGTACACCACAACTTAAATATCAAACTATTGAATCTTTCTCAACACAACTCCACTACTAATAACAAGACTTCTCCCATGTCCTCAAGAACAAAACGAACTACTCACAAGACATCATATGGATCATGATTAGAGATGGAATAATGATGTATAATGATACGTCCATTTTGCATCACTATTCTATGTCTTAATTCACTATTATTCATTGATATATTTCGTATTGAGAGGTGATACTTATGTTATTTCATCTCTTTTTGCATGGTTGATGACTTTTCGAGCATGGACCGCTGCAGTCAGGATTCTGATGGAAAAGGTGTTGTTTGGAGGCAAAATTCGCGAAGATCAGAAAATCCGGGAAAATATACGGAAAATCCTATTTTTCCAGAAGACTCAGGATGCCAGAAGATGGAGTGGAGGTGGGCCACAGGGGGCCCACACCACCCCATGGCGTGGGCAGGCCTACGCCGCGCCTGGGAGTGGTGTGGCCGCCCTGGCCCACTCCAGCCTCTCCCCTCTGGCGTATATCAACCTCCCGAAACCCTAAGACTCGGGGAGCGACCACATAAAGATTCCGCCGCCTCTGCGAGGCAGAAAACACCAAGAGAGAAAGATCTCTCCGGCAGACAGATTTCTGCCGGGGGAATTCCTTCCCGGAGAGGGGAGATCGTCGCCATCAACACCATCATCAAGCTGGACTTCATCGGGATCATTATCATCATCACCACCATCATCACCATCAGCACCCTCATCACCATCTCCATATTGCTGTAACAATTGCGTTGAATCTTGCATAGTTCATAGGGGAAACTTTCCCGGTGTTGATTACTCTTTGTAGTTGATGCTATTGAGTGAACCATTGAATTATTGTTTATGTTCAGATTGTTATACATCATTATTTCATCTCTGATCATGATCCATATGATGTCTTGTGAGTAGTTCGTTTTGTTCTTGAGGACATGGGAGAAGTCTTGTTGTTAGTAGTGGAGTTGCGTTGAGAAAGATTCAATAGATTGTTATTTAAGTTGTGGTGTACTTCTTCTAGTGGTGTCATGTGAACGTCGACTACATGACACTTAACCTATATGGGCCTAGGGGAATGCGTCGTGTATTTGGCTACTAATCGTAGGGGTTGCCGGAGTGACAGAAACCTGAACCCCCGTTAGGAAACCATTGCACAAGGGACGTAAGGGTCTTAGAGTTTAAAACCGTGGTTAGGTTTCTACCTTAATTACTTTCTTGTACTTACGAATGTTTGCAAGGGGTATAATCACAAGTATGTATTAGTCTTGGATGGGGCGGTACATTAGCACAGGTTCACCCACACAACACTTAGCAAGCTATAGAAGATTAATCGACTATATGAAGCGAACGCACTTGACAGTCTTCCCATGTGTCCTCGAGAACGTTTGGTCATCTTAAGAAATACAACCGGCTTGTCCTTTGCTACATAAAGGATTGGGCCACTTGCTGCATTTATTCTTACTGTCTTTTATTTACTCGTACTTTGTTTACTTGCTTTATCGAAAACCCCTAAAAATCCGTTTGCTAAGTATTTGCAGAGAATTCCTGATCCATACCACTAGCCAACACCTTCTGCTCCTCGTTGGGTTCGACACTCTTACTTATTGAAAATACTGCAATACACCCCCTATACTTGTGGGTCATCATATAACAATCTGAACATAAACAATAATTCAACGGTTCACTCAATAGCATATACTACAATGAGTAATCAACACCGGGAAAGTTTTCCCTATGAACTAATGCAAGATTCAACTCAATTGTTACATCAATATGGAGATGGTGATGAGGGTGCTGATGGTGATGATGATGGTGGTGATGATGATGATGATTATCCCGATGAAGTCCAGCTTGATGGTGGTGTTGATGGCGATGATCTCCCCTCTCCGGGAAGGAATTCCCCCGGCAGAAATCTGTCTGCCGGAGAGATCTTTCTCTCTCGGTGTTTCCGCCCCGCAGAGGCGGCGGAATCTTTCTGTGGTCGCTCGCCGAGTCTTAGGGTTTTGGGAGGATGATATACGCCAGAGGGGAGAGGCTGGAGTGGGCCAGGGTGGCCACACCACCTCCTAGCGCGGCCTAGGCCTGCCCGCGCCTTGGGGTGGTGTGGGCCCCCTGTGGCCCATCTCCACTCCATCTTCTGGCATCCTTAGTCTTCTGGAAAAATAGGATTTTTCTGGATTTTCTGATCTTCGCGAATTTTGCCTCCAAACAGCACCTTTTCCATCAGAATCCTGACTGCAGTGGTCCATGCTGCAAAAGTCATCAACCATGCAAAAACATATGAAATAACATAAGTATCACCTCTCAGTATGAAATATATCAATGAATAATTGTGAATTAAGACATAGAATAGTGATGCAAAATGGACGTATCACCCATCGCCGCCCGCCCCCGCCCATTTGAAATTTGTGTTTGATTGTTGGTATTGTTTGTAGATGTGCGCCATGATTGCCGCCTAAATCGAGGACAACAATGACAACGAGTTTAAATTCATCCACATCTTTGCAAGGGTCAAGGGGTGCGACAAGTGGGTTGAGACGAAGACTGCTCTCACCAAGGCCAAGGCCACCGCCTACGACCCCAGAGAGGGGCCATCGACAGCCTAAGAGGGCCGACCCGTTCGCCACAAGAAGGCCAAGGCCATGAGGGACACGGCGCTGGGCATCGATAAACTGCACTCGTCCATCCTGGCATGCATGGCCGACGCCGCCACGCATGCTGCCGTGAGGGCAGAGCAGGCCACCGGGTTGGAGGAGATCAATGCGACAAGGTGGGCGACGGTCATAGAGCGACATGAAATCAAGCTCGGCCTCATCAAGGCCAACGTGGAGGCAAAGAAGAGAAGGATGACTTGGCGATCTTGATGGTCGACATGAAGGACAAGGACGACGAGGTGAAGGCATGTTGTGTTGATCAGCGTGCCTTGATCCTCTCCGAGAGCTGAGCGGCTATGAACGAGGCCAGCACCCTGACACCGACAGCTACGACTACGACCCCGACCCTGATCGACACCTAGGCTAGCACCACCATTCCACCACCAGCAACCTCGGAGGTGCCTCCTACCGAGACGGATGATCTCCCCCCATTTGATTTTCATGATCCTCGCATGTTTATTTTGACGGATGGACTTGTATTCTAGTGATTTGTGGCGATTGGATCGCCTAAACTATGTTGTGCCCGATGGCGGCAAAACTATGTTTAATTTTCGGTGACCTTTTGAATGTTTGAATTTGCAGTTGTGATTTATAGGAATGTTTGGGGTGGCGGCTACGATGGGGTGACCCCCGATAGGCGGTACCTACACCGGCGCCCGTAAGGCCAACCGCCGGACCCCGTGTGGGGGCGAGTGGAGATGCTCTCAGCAACAACAATCAAAAAATAAGGGCATCTCCACCGGGCCGACCCAACCCGTCCGAACGCGTTCGCGCGGACGTGCGGGTGTGCGCGGCACCTCCAGCGGCACGACCCATCTGGACCGACGCGTCTGGCTCGACCCATCCGTGCACCAAATTTGGGCAACGATTGTGTCGGCCCGGACGTTGGAGAACCGAGGGAGTGTACTCCCGCTCGTGCCACTGTCCCACCCATCAGCCACCGCTTAGCGCGGCAGCGATTCAGACACTCAATGACACCGATTCAGACGCAATCGCAGTACCAATTCAAAGGCGCAGGCATCCTGCGCCACCAATTCCTACGGGATGGCACCCTGACTAACGGGATGGCGCCTGAGTTCCCACGTCAGTGTGATGGCGAAAGAGTGGGAACCTGCGAGCATTCACAGGCGCAAGGGCTACTTAACCCTGCGCGCGTTGGTGCCGCACTCCCCACCTCTCACCACCACCACATTAAACCCTAGCAGCGCCACCGCCACCGCCAACGATGAAGATGCCGGGATGGTTCAAGAAGGCTAAGAATGACCACGAGGCGACCGGATCTGGCTCGAGCCACCAACACAGTGACCTGCCAACCTTCCTTCGCGGCGTTGTGCCACTGCCGCCGCGGCCCCAGGACTTCTCTCACTGTCCCGCCATGCGCGACCGCGGTTACCTGGTGGTGGAGGATCCTCGCCACGACCGCCTTTACTTCCGTGTGGCGGAGTGCGA
This sequence comes from Avena sativa, assembly GCA_916181665.1. NCBI lineage: Eukaryota > Viridiplantae > Streptophyta > Magnoliopsida > Poales > Poaceae > Avena > Avena sativa. The sequence goes on along the minus strand of OV702292.1, from coordinate 529,878,875 downwards.
GAGGCGATGGATGGAGGGAGCAAGCATCAACCATCGTGATGTCTACCCCCACGGGTTAGCACCTCAACCGGAGTGGGTCCCGGTGCCGCCCGTGCCCAAGAAGGGAAAAGGGCTGGAGGAGGAGATCTGCCACCGCATCCGTTGGCCCTCCAGTGGGATCACGGCTACCAAAGCTAGTACTTGAGGAAAGAGTTCCTGGACTGGGAGCACATGACACGGCGCGCGAGCACCTTCCGCGGCGACTTCCAACCGTGGCAGGTCTACGACGTCCCCGTCATCAACCCCGACGACGACGTCGTCAACCATTCCGACGACGAGCTCAGCATCGAGGACGAGGACAAGGATGACGACGACGATGACGACATCATCGTCAAGGAGGAGGAGATGGACCCAGTCGCAGCCGCCACCGTGCACCTGCCCCCGGAGGTTCTAGCGCAGGGCTATGACGAGGACGTCTTCACCGAGCAGGCCATTGCGGCCAGCGCGTGAGACGAGAACGCCTTGTGGAGCGGCTACCAAGAGGTCGTCCAGCTCACCAGCCTAGTGGCACAGACAAACACCCTGCTGCCTTCAGCATCGCCTCTGCCGGGTTGGGCACCACCGATCGCTCCGAAGGAGGGGATGGAGCTGGCGCACCTCCACCATCGCATGGCGCCGCCGACAGCGTGGCCTGGGAAGATGATCGACCCTCTTGTGCCCGCTCCGACTCTGCCACTGGCCTACCTCTGAACGCCGCTGGAGTACATCGACCTCGACCCCTAAATGGACGGGCGGCGCCGGCACGCGAAGATCGGTAGCTAGTGCTAGGGCTAGTTTAAATTACGTCTTTTATATTTTGAATGTAAATTACGTCTGAATATGTACGAACTTTACAAGTTTTAGCGCGAAATTTTGTTTGTTTGAATTTCAAAAAAAAATACAATGTGGCCCTATTAACCAAGCACGGACAAATGCATCGTGCCGTTGACGCGGCTGGCTGGACAAATCTAACCACGACCTAAAAGTGATCGTAGACCGACCCAAACAGATATAAATTTCTAAATTTCTACCTTGTGGACGGGCGCACGAGGCTCCAAACGCGCCGTCGAGCTGTCTATGCACGGTAGAGAGATGTAAAAATATAAGATATTTTAAGTTTATAAAAGGAGTGTATCTAGATTATTTTTAGTGCGTAGTTTTACTTTAAATCTTAATAAATCTATACATTAAAAAAAGTCTAGATACACTTCATTTATAAAGCTAAAACATTTTATATTTTAAAAACGGAGGAAATAGTTGCGTAAAGAGCATTAAGATGCTCAGACTCACTTATTTCGCCTTTGTGCGAGATGAAGATAGGCATACGAATGCATCGGGCCGTCCAGACCTATGACAGCTTTCTTTTTCTCGCTTGAGTCGTAGCGTGTCAGAGTGGCGGCTGGCCCCTATGCCATCTTTCTTTTTCTTGCTTCAGAGGCAGTAGTAGTAGTGTCAGAATGATTGGACGCATCACTAGGCTACCTTTTTTTCTTTGGTTGCTGCTTGAGAGTCAGCGTGTCGATTGGCTTCGCCCTAACCGAGTGGATCAATTCGGCCTGAGCCTGACCGAGTTGGCCGTCGGCTGACAACCCAACATGCAGTCGGTCAGGCCCTGGCTGAATGCTCCATTCGGTCAGGCCCAGTCCGAATGGAGTATTCGGTCATGCTCAAGCCGAATGCGCAGGAGAGAGGCCCAGCGGACCTGGTGAATTCCATTCGGCCTCCTCCTGACCGAATGGGTATTCAACTTGGCTCTGATCGAGTGGAGCATGCAATCGGTCTGGGCCTTGACCGAATGGGCATCCAGCTTGGGCCTGACCAAATGGAGCATACGGGCCCCACGACACCACGCGGCCACATGCAGTCAGTCTGCTCCTGGCCGAATGGAGCTGACTCTGCTTGGCCCACGCTGATTGGCCTATTCGGCCAGGCTGAAGCCAACTATGTGCTAGTTTTGTAAATTTTCAAAATCATGCAATACATATCAAAATCATTAAATAAAGTGTATTATTTATTAAAAAATCGCCATTTAATACGTTTCTAGTTCCACAATGCTGCTTCCAATTTTTGCTCATAGAAATCTCGTGCCCTACATTTCTTTCTGCTTTAAATCACTCCTCCAGCTAGAATATTTTTTGCCAAATCTGATATTTTTGCGAAACTTTAACCTAATCTGATCCCTCCCTGAAATTAATTCGGAATCTGACCCCTGGGGTCGACACCATTTTAAACGGAGCCGAAGTTATACAGGTCAGCGCCAACACGTGACAAAAGGGGGGCAACCTTGGGAGGGCGGTGCCGCTTTAAACGGAGCCGACCTCCTTTGGTTCGGTTTTCTGATGTGTTAGCGCTGACCTGTACAACTTCGGCTCCATTTAAAATAGCGTCGACCCAAGGGGTCAGATTCCGAATTAGTTTCGAGGAGGGGTCAGATTCAGTTGAAATTTTCAGATTTGGGCAGATTTGGTAAAAAATATCCAGCTAGAGCATCACCTCGACGAACGGTCCCCTACCTCTTTCCCCACCCCTGCTACAGTTCCTTTGAGAGTCGATTCCTTCCCACCGGGCCAATCCAACACTCTTGTCGGCGGCGATGTCGTTCGGAGGAAGCTGGCGCCGGCATAGCTAGGATAGCATATTTAGTAGTTTTGCCTGTTTTTTCCTCGATGGCGTGTGCCTCTATGGCGTCTGTGAGTAGGCGGCTGGATCTCTGCGGCCAGATCTTGCCCGTCCCGTGTCTGCCCAGCTTCTACTCGCCCCGCCAGTGGCAAACGGCGGCGTTAGAGAAGATGGAAGTCCCGGGCATCTCACTGAACAAGGTCAACAAAAGGAGCAGCTTTGTAGCTGCTCTTCCCAGCATCGTACCTGTGAGAGGGAGCTCGCGATTTGGCTCAGATCCAAGGTGGAATCGGGTGAATCTTCGATCCAACTCCTGCTCTGCAATAAGTTGGAATATCTCGCTGGTACATCTCCACCGTTATCTCCTTCACTTGCCTCCCCGAGTCCGTGACAGGGCCTCTGGTTTGGATGGAGAGTCGGTTTCCCTGTCGTGGTGTTGGCATGCCTCTACTACCCTTGCTCTCCCGTTGGCTCTGGGCTACTTCTTTTCCTCAAGCTCCAAGGCGGTGATGGGGAAATAAGAGGTCAAAGCTGATGCTAAGCGGGGGCAACGCCAGAGTACAAGAACCTGTCATTCTCAGAGCATCCTCTTAGCGTCCTCAGTCAAGACGCTGAATTCGTTGACCAAGACTGCCTTCTTCATGCAAGTGAGCTCCGACAAATCTTCTACCTCCATCGGGAGGCCCCGTCCGAGCTCAGGCGTTAAGTGCTTCGCCGGGCCAGAGGCAAGTGGTAGCGTCCCTGTTTTTGACCATGGCTGCAACATGCTGATCTCCTTGCTCTGTAGTGGAGAAGAGGATGGACTAGATTGCAATTGCAAAACTATCAGCAAGGCTCTTCCTACATATGCTAGGAACCTATGTGTTATTTTATTATTTTATGGGGTCCTTTGTAATCAATTTATCCCTCCACTGTTATATTAATATATGGTTCTAGCCCCTTCTCGGGCACTCCGCTGTTAAAAAAACTCCTCCAGCTTTAAAGCAACTCCAACAGAAGCGCGATATCGCGGCACGCTAAAAATAATCATCGATTTAGCGCGTGCAGCCACTTTTGATCTTCCAGCAGGCGCTGCATAGTTGCGCACGCGAAAAAAATTCGCGCGCGACATTTTGTGCTTCGTGGCGCACTAAATTTTCCGCACGCCGTCCAGCGCACGCTATCATTCGGTGACCCGTGCGAAGCCCAACTGCCGCTAAAAAGTCACCCGCGCAAGCGTTGCCTCCATTTCCCTCCCGCGATTCCGCCGGCGCTGCCGCTTCGATTCGCTGCCGCCGCCGCCCGTCCACGCACAATAGCTGCAGATCCACCACCGCCGCGCCTCCCCGCACGTTCCCTGAGCTCGCCGTGGCGGGAATCAAACTGAGCTACCAACACGGCCCTTATTTTTGCACCGCCAAGCGAACTGCCGCCGCCGTGCCTCGGCCAACTCGGAGCTGCCTCGGCGCGCCAAGTCCTCCTCAAGCCGGGATTCTACTTGGCGCACGATTTTTTGCCGCCGCAAGGTACATTTCGCCACCGGCCGTGCCATTTGTCCTCCAAATTTTATTTTAGTTTTGATAGATGAAGTGAGTGTATATTCGTGCTTGTAGAGGATGATTCATCCGATGATGAACTAGAGCTCGAGAAAGATGAGAACATATCGATGCTATTAGCTTGGCGCGCGATGAAAGAACCGAAGCGCGGTGGCTTAGTTTTTGGTAGACGTAAGTTGTGGAGGGAACGGATCGAAAGGCACGAGAGGTTGATGAAGATGTATTTCAACGACAATGCCACCTTCCTAGAGGAGTACTTTCGTCGATGTTTTAGGATGAGCATCGGTTTGTGCGCATTTGCAAAGAGGTGACCAAGTTTGATCGGTTCTTTGAGCGAAGGAGGAATGCTATCAGATAGCTTGGGCATAGCACCTACTAGAAGGTGACCGCCGCCTTGCGTATGATGGTGTACAGTATACCGACGGACCTTGTTGACGACCATTTGGCAATGAGTGAGAGTCAAGCCATTGAGTGTGTCAAGTGCTTTGCCGTCGCAATTGTGCGCGTCTTTGGCACCGTCTACTTGAGAGCCCCCAATACCGAAGACACGGCTAGGCTTTTGGAGAAGAACAAGGCTCGGGGATTCCCTGGAATGCTAGGCTCTATTGACTGTATGCATTGGAGTTTGAAGAATTGTCCTGCGGCATGGCATGGACAATTCAAATGTCACAAAAAGGATTGCACTATCATCCTTAAAGTCGTGGCAGATTATGAAACTTGGATTTGGCATGCTTTTTTTTGGAATGCCCAGGTCCTACAATGACATCAATGTTATTCAACGGTCTCCTCTTATGTCAAGGATTGCATTGTGTGAAGTTGAGTTTGAAGAAAATGGCCGTAAATACAACTATGACCATTATCTTGCCGATGGCATCTACCCAAGGTGGAAAATTTTTGTGAAGCTGGTTCACAAACCCAATGGTAAGAAAGAAAAGGATTTCCATGCTGCATAAACGAGGCTAGGAAAGATGTGGAGAGAACCTTTGAGATTTTGCAAGCCCAATTTACTATTATGAGAGGACCGGCTAGATTTTGGGACCAAGAATGCCTTTGATACATCATGACCACTTGTGTCATCATGCATAATATGATCATGGCAAAGATGTAGATCGCATCCACCACTATGACTTCACACTACTAGGAAAAAGCTTATCAGTGGCGCATGTTTTTTGAATTTTATGGCGCATATTAGATGCACCACTGTTACCTTACCACTAAATTTTATTTCTATGGCGCATATTGATATGCGCCACGGAAATCTCAAATTTCCGTGGCGCATATTGGCAATATGCACCACAATTTTTTTTTCAAATTTCTAAAAAAAGTGGGCTAGATCTCAAATTTCTGTGGCGTATATTGGCAATATGCGCCACAATTTTTTCAAATTTCAAAAAAAGCGGGCCATATCTAGATCTGGATCTAGCACCGCCGCAGCCGCCTGAATTTTTTCGGAGGCCGTGTCCATGGCCGGAAGTGGGGGTCATCGGAGGTGGTGGTGGTGGTCGGAGGAGGTTGTTGGAGGTGGTCGCCGAAGGAGGAGGTCATCGTCGGAGGAGGTCGTCGGGGTCTAGGACGAGGAGGAGGAGGCCATCGCCGGAGGTGGAGGACAAGGAGGAGGGAGGAGAAGAGGAGAAGGAGAGGAGAAGTTCCACCAAAAAATTGAAGTGTGGAGGAGGAGAAGTGTGGAGGAGGAGTAATAAAGGATAAAAGGGAGGAAGAAGGAGCGTTGACGAGATTCGAATTTTGAATCCCACCCAAATATTCTGTGGCGCATATTAGATATGTGCCACAGAATTATCTCCCTTTTTTTAATTTCTTTTGCAGAAAAAATCTTATTTTAGCTATAACTTTTTATTCTTTTCAAATTTGGGGATTATGTAAAATTCAGAACGACCTTTGGCCGTTGAATTTGAATACGAAATTTTGATAGATTAATTTTTTTTATATCGTATGCAAAAATTATGGTTGTTTTACCGTGCCATAACCTTTTTTGTAAAATATATCGAAATTCATGGTTTTCAATTTTCCCTATAACTATACTCCAAAATCTAACTACATCTCAGAGGAATTATTTTTTTGAAGTTTTTTTACAAAACTGAAAAGACGATCCGGGGGATCTGTTTTCAACTTTCTGTGGCGCATATCTCCCCCTATTTGGTTCTGAGTCCCATCAACTTTCTATGGCGTATATGTCTATATACGCCACATAATCATCACTTTCCGAGGCGCGCGAGAAAATATGCGCCACACATTTCTGTGGCGCATATGGTCTTCGTGCAACACAAAATTGCCAAATTTCAGCCGCGTTTTTGTCTATATGCGCCTTAAAATTAATTCTGTGGAGCATGCACTTTTATATGCGTCACAGAAAGCATTTCTATCTATACCTAGTTTTCTAGTAGTGTCATGGGGATTCCCGTGCAAGTGTATAGGAGAGAGTATAGGGTGGTGCGTTTCATTGCCTCATATCATGCCATTCGCGACAATGAGACCCATGATAATCTTTAAAAAAATCTCATCAGGGAGTGGTGCAAATGGTTTGGAGCACAACGTTGAGCCATCCTTTTATTTGTTGTTTGTTGTATTGTTGGAAAATAATTTGTTGTAGTGTTGATAAAAAACTTGTTGTATTTGTTGCTGAACAATTCCTATATTTGTTGTATTATTCATGTACCATTTGATTGTGTTGTAATAATAACTAGACATTTTTTGTTAAATTTATGTGGGTTTGTTTGATCTTTTTGATCATATAGTTCATTGTGAAACCTGTTTGCGCTGATGCACATGCGCTGTAATTTTGCGCGTCTGGTAGGGGGCTATTTTGTGCTCTGTTTTCGCGCGCCTATTTTAGCGCGTCCGCCGGAGGAGAAACACCGCACGTGCTAAAACTGGATCGCGCGCGCTACATAGCACTTTTACAGCGCCACGATATCGGCTTCTGTTGGATTTTCTCTTAAAGAAATTAGAAACGGTTAAACCAGTTCACAGCAGAATAACACATTTGCAAAATACCTCGTACTTTTATATGAAAAATATAGGTTGCGGTCCTACTTATAACTGATAAATTAGTTACAATCCCATTTGCAACGGGATAAAAATTAACTTGCAACCTCACTTCTAACTTGCAAATCTTGGTTATAGCCTCACTTGCAACTGGTATATCCCAGTTGCAACCCCAGTTGCACATGTAAGAAACCTTAGTTACAACCTCACTTGTAACCGAAAAAAAATTATGAGCTAACTAGCCACTCCCCCCAACGAACGAACACTCTCTTTTCCCCTCTCTTGTACCTTGAGAGTCTCTTCTCCAGCCTTGGCCTAGCCGGCCGGAGAGGATGGGGAGGGAAGAGGCCGGCCTCCTGTAGGTAGTAGTAGTGGTAGATTTTGTCCCGTAGTGGCGTATAGGAGTAGGTTGGATCATGGAGGCCAGATCCAGCTCGTCTTGGCCCTGGTGTTCTTGGCTGCGCTGCTCCGGTGGCAGGGCGGTAGCAAGCGGAGGAACTGGAGTCCTACATCTCCGACAATAAGTTCTCATGGAGCTTTGCTATCCGTGCGTTCTGGTATTGTGCTGGGAGTTGGGTGTTGGGCTTCTCTGGTAGGCTTCCAAGGTGGAATACACGCCTGAGGCCCAACCCGAGCTCGGTCAATAAGCACGGCTACCCATAGGTCTGTTTCCTTCCTCAGATTGCTCTCTCGGCCGACCGTGGTGGCGAGGGATAGTGCATGGTTGGGGAAGAGGATGTGGACGATGGGGGTGGCGGGGAACTCCAACACGTGTGGCTTATGCAGATATGTCAGTGATTCCCAAGCTGCAGTGTCAGCGACCTACGGCTATCTCCGGCCAGATGAGTGGCCTCCGCGAGCTCGAGAAAGGAGTCTCGGATATTTATTCCTCCTCCGGAGGATCTACTACAGCCTACGTGCGGCAATCCACGACGGTGCTGCTCCAAGTGGTCGCTTCCCCGGCGGCGTCAGGGCCGACTGCATCGGCAAGCTATGCTTCAGCGGCGGATTCCAAGGTCTCGATCGCGTTTCTGCGATTTGTTTTAGGGTGTGCAGTGTAAAAGTGAAGGACATGTTTGTAATAATGTTTGTTTTATTTTAGGGATCGCCCATCCCTGCTAACGGTCTTCACGCTAACAACGGTCTCCTCCCAGATATCCTCGATGGAACTGCTCTCCTTAATCCACAGGCACACCTGCAGAGGAACGGTTATCCTCTCCGGGTTTCTTGGGGAGAGGCTAGGGCATTAACCTTGAGGCTGGCATATGACCTCTGGCCATATGCCAATATCCTATGTCGGATCAATGACCTCGGCCGAGATAAGTTGGCCTTGTTGATCCTGCAAAGAAAAGACAACTTGGTTTTGCTCACATATCTTTTATATGTCGTACCAGTATGTCTATCTATGTCGGCCACCCTATGTCGGTCAATCTTAATTCTGGTCAACCTTACATTATACCATAGTTTGACCCTACCGGGGGTCATCCCCCGACAGTTTCCACGCGATCGGACCGACCAGCCGTCATGCCCCTCTTCTCCCTCACCCGCAAAGGCCGGGAATACGTGCAATGACATCCCCTCGTTCAGCCCGAACGAAGAGCAGTCGGAGGAGAGCAGCCGGAATTGAGATCGAAGCTGACAATGCCTTGCTCCGCCACGATCGCCAGCACAAGTCAAAACTCTAGTTTTTATTAGGTAAGTCCTGCTTTGTTCCTGCGGATGGGTGGTGCCGTTAGAGACGCCCTAGCAACAACTAAGAGACTAAACCGTGACAACCTGGGGCAAAAAGAAACAAAGAAAAAAGGCCCATATAGAAATAAACAGCCCGAACAAAGGCCATCACGCGGCGCCAAACAACATGGGCCACGACACCAAACAACACGCGAACAACACAGGCCAAGCAACAGACTGCACAAGGCACCAATCTTTACGCAATGGACCATATATAGACTAACTATCTTCCAAGCTAATTCTCACTAGCTGAGAATTAGCAAATTCCTTTAAAATAGTTTGCTATAAGAAAATAGCTTATCCTTTAAAATTTGCTACAGCGAAGTTATATCGCGCGATTGTACACATATATCATTTAGTGGTACATAAATTAAAATACCAAAGGCGCACAGAACCGACATAAGCTGAATTCAACACAATATAAGCTTAATTTCTAAATATTTACGAATTAAACCTTTTTCATAATACCCACACCTGGGATGTCATACTTGATAGCATGGCGCCGTAGTTAAAGGCATCATCGAAGTTGTTAACCACCCAACGGCGAGACACCTAGGCCCACATTTTTGATGCATGACGCCCTAGCACGGGACACCATATGTGCTACAATGGTGCCTAGAGGCAGGGCGTCATGCACCCGGGTGTGTTCGTGTTGAGTCTCCATTCCCCCTTCATCCTCTGAATCTAAAGGCATTCCTAGCCGCAAAGTTGTCCATGGCGGAAGAGGAGGAAGCCATCGGGTCAAGAGGGAGGAAAACACCAGTGAATCAGGGGAGGGGCGGTGGTGTTGTGGTTATGGCATGGCGATTTCCACTGGCGAAAATTTTGTGTAGATCAAATCGAGAGCTAACGAGAAAGATGCTCTGATACCAACCGGGAAATCCCCCAAAGGCATTTGTTTTCATAATGTCACACCTAGGATGTCATACTTGATAGCATGGCGCCTTACTTAAAGGCGTCGTCCAAGTTGTTGACCACCCAACGACGAGACACCTAAGCCCACATTTTTTATGCATGGCGCCCTAGCACCGGACGCCATATGTGCTACAATGGTGCCCGGAGAGGCAGGGTGTCATGCACCCGAATATATAGGCATTCCTAGTCGTAAAATTGTCCATGGCGGAAGAGGAGGAAGCATCGGGTCAAGAGGAAGGAAAACACCAGTGAACCAGGGGAGAGGGGGTGGTGTTGTGGTTGTGGCACGACAATTTCCATCGTCGAAAATTTTGTGTAGATCAGATCAAGAGCTAACGCCTGAAGAAAGATACTCTGGTACCATGTCAATCAACCGGGAGAGTCGTATCTGTAGAAAGGGTTTGTGGAGAATGCACAGCTCCAATATGGCCGGCTGTCTCATATATATATATATATAGATAATTACAGGTACAATCCTAAGAGTATAAGGAGACCTATACAGAGTACAATATGTATCTCAACACCCCTGCAGTCGAAGGGTCGGTACCGACACATAGACTGGAACCAAACTCGTCGAAGGTCGACGTCGGCAATCCCTTGGTCATGATGTCCGCAAATTGCTGAGAAGTCGGTACGTGAAGAACTCGAACGTGACCGAGAGCAACCTGCTCATGAACAAAGTGGATGTCCAGCTCGATGTGCTTGGTGCGGCGATTATGAACGGGGTTGGCGGAGAGGTAGACAGCCGAAACATTGTCACAGAACACCACCGTGGCCTTGTCGACAGGACAAGAGAGCCCGGAGAGAAGTTGACGAAGCCACGTGCACTCGGCCACGGCGTTAGCCACGACCCGATACTCGGCCTCGGCACTAGAGCGAGAGACTGTGGGTTGTCGCTTGGAAGACCAAGAGACGAGCGACGAGCTGAGGTAGACACAGTAGCCCGAGGTAGACCGTCGCTTGTCAGGGCAGCTAGCCCAGTCCACGTCCGAGTAGGCGACGATGTAGCGAAGTACCCACTTCACCGCTGTCCAGTGGGCGTCCCAAGGAGCCTGTATATGCAAGCACACCTGCTGCACGACATACTGCAACTCCAGACATGTCAACGTCAAGTACCGCAGGGCACCAACGATGGAGCGATAGAACGATGCGTCGGGGGCCGGCGACCCATTGCTAGCCGAAAGCTTGGCCTTCGTGTCGACTGGAGTAGGCGCATGATTGCAGTTAAGCATCCCAGCGCGCTCGAGGAGCTCATGAGCATACGTCCGCTGATGAAGAAAGAACCCATCCGCGCACCAGACGTCCTCGATGCTGAGGAAGTAGTGGACCGGGCCAAGGTCCTTGAGTGCGAACTCAGCGCGAAGGCGGCCGGTGAGTTGTCGAAGGAGGCCAGTAGTGCATGCCGTTAAGATGATGTCGTCGACATATAGCAGCAAGTAGGCAGTGTCGGTGCCTTGGCGATAGATGAACAGCAACGCGTCAAAGCGCGTGGAGCGGAAGCCGAGATGATGTAGAAACGCAGCGATGCGCTGGTACCAGGCGCACGGGTCCTGCTTCAGTCCATACAAGGACCGAGAAAGCAGGCACACATGGTCCGGATGCTCAGCATTGATACGTCCATTTTGCATCACTATTCTATATCATAATTTACTGTTATTCATTGATATATTTCATATTAAGAGATGATACTTATGCTATTTCATCCGTTTTTGCATGGTTGGTGACTTTTGAAGCATGGACCGCTGTAGTCAGGATTCTGATGGAAAAGGTGATGTTTGGAGGCAAAATTCACGAAGATCAGAAAATCTGGGAAAATACATGGAAAATCCTATTTTTCCAGAAGACAAAGAAAGCCAAAAGGGGAAGTGGAGATGGGCCACAGGGGGCCACAACACCCCTGGCGCGGGCCACCCTAGGCCGCGCCACCAGGTGGTGTGGCCGCCCTGGTCTACCCCTGGCTCTCTCATTTGGCGTATATTATCCTCCCGAAACCCTAAGACTCGGGGAGCGACCATAGAAAGATTCCGCCGCCTCTGTGGGACGGAAAACTCCAAGAGAGAAAGATCTCTCCGGCAGACCGAATTCTACCAGGGGAATTCCTTCCCAGAGAGGGGAGATCGTCGCCATCAACACCACCATCAAGATGGACTTCATCGGGATCATCATCATCATCTCCATCAGCACCATCATCACCACCTCCATACCGATGTAACAATTGGGTTGAATCTTGCATAGTTCTTAGGGGAAACTTTCCCGGTAGTTGATGCTATTGAGTGAACCATTGAATCATCGTTTATGTTCAGATTGTTACACATCATTATTTCATCTCTGATCATGATCCATATGATGTCTTGTGAGTAGTTCGTTTTGTTCTTGAGGACATGGGAGAAGTCATGTTGTTAGTAGTGGAATTGTGTTGAGAAAGATTCAATAGTTTGATATTTAAGTTGTGGTGTACTTCTTCTAGTGGTGTCATGTGAACGTCGACTACATGACACTTCACCTATATGGGCCTAGGGGAATGCATTGTGTATTTGGCTACTAATCATAGGGGTTGCCAGAGTGATAGAAACCTGAACCCCCGTTAGGAAACCATTGCACAAGGGGCGTCAGGGTCTTAGAGTTTAAAGCTGTGGTTAGGGTTCTACCTTAATTACTTTCTTGTACTTGCGGATGCTTGCAAGGGGTATAATCACAAGTATGTATTAGTCTTTGGATGGTCGGTACATTAGCACAGGTTCACCCACACAACACTTAGCAAACTAAAGAAGATTAATCAACTATATGAAGCGAAAGCACTTGACGGAATTCCCATGTGTCCTTGAGAATGTTTGGTCATCTTAAGTAATACAACCGGCTTGTCCTTTGCTGAATAAAGAATTGGGACACTTGTTGCATTTATTATTATTCTCTTTTATTTACTCGTACTTTATTTTTCTGCATTATCAAAAACGCCTAAAAATCCGTTTGCTAAGTATTTACAGAGAATTCCTGCTCCAAGCCACTAGCCAGCACCTTCTGCTCCTCGCTGGGTTTGACACTCTTACTTATCGAAAATACTGCGATACACCCCCTATACTTGTGGGTCATCAAGACTATTTTCTGGCTTCGTTGCCGGGGAGTGAAGCGCTATTGGAGAGTGGAACTGGTAAAGGAAACTTCTACTATGAGTATTGTTTACTTCTGCTAGTTGCTTTATTCTCAATATGGATAATTCACTGAGTTTCTTATTTTGTAATGCTACTATCACTGCTAAGGTAGTAGATGAACCACCACCTGCTAAGAATGATACTTTTAAAATACCTACAAGAATTATTGATCGTGTTATGGATAACTATTATGTTGGAGATGGAACTGTCCATCCCGGTGACCATTTGCTCTTTATACACGAATTATGCGAGTTGTTCAAGTGTGCAGGAATTACTACAGATCAAGTCTAGAAGAAGTTATTCTCATTATGACTGAAAGGAAGAGCTGAAGAATGGTATAAGCTGCTGAAGAATGGTCAAGCTCTTGAATGGGAGGAAATAGTACCTATCTTTTATTCAAAATTTTATCCTCCTAGTGAGATTCATAAAGATCGGAATCAAATATATAAATTTTGGCCTCTTGATGGAGAGAGTACAACTCAAGCTTGGGGGAGATTGAAGTTACTAATGCTCAAATGTCCCATTCATGAGCTCCCCAACAATATTATAATCAATAACTTTTATGCAAGGCTTTCTCTTCATGATAAGGATTTATTGGATGCTTCTTGTGCTGGATCATTCACATGCATGGAAGAAGAAGCTAAATGGGATCTTCTAGACCGTATTCAAGACAATGCTGAAGCATGGGAGAATGACAAAGGAAGAAAGTCATGTATGAATTATGATTATGAATGCATTGAATCTTTTATGGGAACTGATGACTTTCAAAATATTAAAAATGCTTATGGTCTAGACTCTCAAGCTATTGCAACTTATTTTAAGGCTTTTGCTTCCTACATTGAAGTTCCTAAAAAGAAGTGGAATAAGTATCATGAACCTTATAAAGATATTGCTAAGAGTGTTCCTGCAAGAAATACTGAAGTTTATACTGCTAATCATGTTTACCCGAACCTTACATTGAGAAAATGCCTTTCCCAGTTAAGATAAAGGAACATTCTATGATAGCTAGTATGGGTAATGAAAGTACAAATAAAGCTGTTGAACCTGATAAACAAATGGATGATGAACCTATAATAGCAAATGTGAAAGACTTTGTCACTAAATATGTAAAAGAGGGACACACTATCCTTTGTAAGGATATCCCTAATATTGTTTCACAAAGTAGTGTTATGAGAGCTAGTGTCCCTATGTTTTCTGTTAGGATAAGTGATCATTGCTACAATGGTTGTTGTGATAGCTATATCATTAAATTTATGCATGATACTAAAAGTTATTATGAGAGAGGGAAGACTGTTTTTATGCATCTCAATAATATCAAGTTTCCTCGTTTTATGCTTAAAGTCTTTATGTTTCACCTGTTTTGCCTTCTTATGCTTACAGTTTATGGTTTCAACAACTTGTTTGTTTACAAAGTTCCCTTGCATAGGAAGTGGGTTAGACTTAAACATGTGTATTTTTGCTTCTTAATGCTCTCTTTCACTTCAATTCATATTTTTATGTGAGCATCATTGAAATTATCATGCCCATCTTAATGGCTATAAAGAAAGACCTTTTTGGGACACAACCCATTATATTTCTTTTGCTTTCAGTTTTTTCTTTGAGTATTGGAAGTTATTACCTAGGTAATAACCTCTCCTTATCCTTTTTGTTTGGTTTTTGTGTCAAGATCAACCTTTAATGAGAGAGAAGTAAGATTTGGGGAAGTTGCTGTCCCGGAACAGATTTTTGTGCTTCACCGTAAAAATTGGTGAGAGATCTTTGTACGTCTGATTGAGCTGTAATTTTTTGTGCTTCTGCCCCAGGTTGTTATTTAACTTTAGTTAGTTTTGCACTTTTTGATTTGAATAACAGAAGATTTTCGAAAATATTGATCTTTACCTGCTGGTCTATTTTGACAGATTTTGCCACTCTTGCATTTGCTTCTTTAATCGATTTCCTTTTTGAATTATTTTTGGGTTTTTGGAAGGAGTTGCTGCATTAGCTTATGTTTTGATGGATTTCAGTTGAAATTGGACTTAAAAGGTTTATTACCTCGCTTACACTAATGTTGCTAATGAGAATTGTGTGAAGTTTTGTGTGAAAGAAATTTCCAGGTTAGCGGAGAAAATGGTGTAATAAGAAAGAGGAAGGTTTGATGACTCAAGCAATATATGTATGAAGATGAAAATATTGATGTCATTCAAGTGGTGACTCCAGAAGAATCTACTAATTGTCAAATTCGGAGACCTGCAGAGTCCGTTTTCGAATAGGTAACAGATCTGGTAAGAAAAGTTTCGTGAAAATACTATCCAGTTATATTTTTGCAGTTTTTATCTAACAAGGAAAGCAACGAAGCGAAAGAGGGACGGAAAGGGAGCCAGGGTGGCTCACACCACCCCCTGGCGCGGCCCCCCTGGCCGCGCCAGCAGGTGGTGTGGCCGCCCCGGACTCCGTCTCCGACCCGTTTTCTCCCAGTACCTTCCTTTTTTTTGTAAAACTTCATAATATATAATCCCCCGGATCTTCCGAGGTTCGTATATCATGTTCGTCGTGTTTTCGTTTCGATCTGTTTCTGCCAGGAACTATTCTTGAAAGTTAGAAGCATGATGATGTCCACCAAGGATAAAGGAAAGGAGCCTACGGAGGAAGATCCCCAAGACCCTGGACAGGAGGAGGAGATCAAGAGTGAAGATGAAGAGGAGGCAAAGCAAGGCCAACATCCGCACACCGGCACTACCATTGCAAGCATTGGAGTGTTGGCAAGATTTGCCTGGGTCAGAAGGACTGCATGGATGTCAACTGGTGGGAAACCTTTGCGTTACTGTTTGGCTCCACGGTCACTTCCTCCATGCACCAAGAATCCTTTCCATACCCTTATCCATGAGCATCAATACCAAAATATGCCCAAGGAGAAACTACCCTCCAATTGGGATTTGCCTCGTTCTAGCCATGTAGGAAAAGAAGACTTCAAGGAGGAAGAGTGGGGAAAGAATCGCAAGAGCTGGAATTCGCAACCCGACATGATCATGAGCCGCATTGAGCAAAACTCATAGTTGATTTATAATTTCACCTTCGAGATTCAGGACTTGGGGAAACTAATCAAAGAGCTCATCGAGAGAATACCACCACCACCGAAGGAGTAATTCGTCATCAGGTTTTGGCATCCCCTTGGTTTGTTCCAAGCTTGGGGGAGTGCCGCAGTATCACATCACTATGTTCTATCTTTTTACCTTGTTAGTAGAGTCATATCATGAATAGAGAAGTTATCATGTAGGATGGTTTGCATTATGGAAGTGTACCTTCTCTCGTTAGATATCTATGTATCCTTGGTGTGAGTTACCGTTATGGAATATTAATGGGAAGTTCTATCATTTACTCTTTTGCAGATCTTATATTAGTTTTCAATTCATGGTTATATGATTGATCTTGTTGTTAGTATTGCTATCACTTTGGGATCATGGAGTTAATTTAGTTGGTTTTGGCAAACCTGGCTCGGTCAATAGCAACACTATTTTGAGAATTGAACGAAAAAGATAAAAGTACCCTAAAGAAATATAATTTCATCATCTTTCTTTCTTGATTTGCTCATAAGTTTAGCATTCTCTAGTTAAGATCTTTTGTGCTTCGAAGGAAGATTGCATGTTTGTTTTTATCACTTGTATGTTTGTTTGTTTCCTTCAACTCTTATGCTTGCTACCCAGCCTTGCTAGCCAAAAACCTGTACTGAGAGGGAATGCTTCTCGTGCATCCAATCCTTAAACCAAAACCTATGCCATTTGTGTCCACCATACCTACCTACTAGCATTATTGCTATTCCAAGTAAATTCATGTTTTTTAACTACCTTCCAAATTAAACTTGTTATGTGAAAATTAGTGATTAAAGCTCTCACGAACTTGATGGCACACTTTACTTTCTTGCAATTAATAAACTTGAACCATTGTGCCCATCTATGTTGCGTATATGCTTGCGCTTTGTAAGTTGTGAATTAGCAGAACCATGCTGTCATGGGGAACGCTTTCAACATTGCACCGGTACTTTGTACCTAGTTGATATCATGCTCTTTTGTCTATGGATGTCGTCGGTGTGAAATGAAAGGGGAGCTTGTAAGTCCATGGAGGTATGTATGTGTGTTAGAGAAACGTCTGGGCCACCGGTCTAATCCATGCCGTCATGGTGCAAACCTGCAGCGTAACCATAATGAGCATCTATGAAGCATTCTTCTTATAAAAAAAGAGATAGAGATTGAGAAAAAGAGAAAAAGAAACAAGAGATGAGAAAAGAGGAAAGAGAGAAAAGAGCACCATATTCCCATGGTAAATAAGAATATAGCTAAGATGCTTGTTGTCTGCTTGCCTTGTCATTTTGATATGGGGATTCTTCCGTATCATTGGGCAAGGGGTACCCCATTGGCGGTTGTCTATGATACACATGTACTTACTATGACAAGAACTTACCGGTGACTAAACTTGAGTAGCATGAGGAGCGGCCCTTGTATTAAAGGGACATGAGATTTTCAACTTACAACTTGTCAAGCATATCCTCATATTTGATCACTTTAACCTTAATCACCTAAAGATACCTATGATAGGGGCAATGAGAGCTGAAAGCTAGTAAGTACCATAATTTTTGGAAGCTCTTTATGAAACTTGAAATCCCTGCTTCCCTCTGTGAAGGGCCTTTCTTTTACTTTTTAGTTGAGTCAGTATACCTATTCCCTTCTATCTCAGCAAGTATCTTGAGTTGTTGTGTTTCATTCAATCATATGGTGATTTATTCAATCATGTTTCTTATGTTCCTTGTTTTGCACATTGCTCTTATCTTGCTATTTACTACTTTGAAAGCTATCATTGAAAACAGTTATTTGTGAGCTCCAGCATATTGTCAACTGTTCTTCGACCGAGAGCTAAGTTTGCCATTACCAATTATGATTTACTTTATGCATCTTTATTGTGTTTCCTCTACTTATTGCAAGTTAAGTTATATAAAGGTGAGTTGTCTGCTATTATGATTTATGTATTGATGAATGTGATGCTTCTTGTTTGTATTCTTTTATCGACTCTTCACTCCATAAACCTGAGGTCATGTTTATTGAGTTCAGTTTCGCTTGGGGACAAGTGAAGTCTAAGCTTGGGGGGAGTTGATACGTCCATTTTGCATCACTATTCTATATCATAATTTACTGTTATTCATTGATATATTTCATATTAAGAGATGATACTTATGTTATTTCATCTGTTTTTGCATGGTTGATGACTTTTCGAGCATGGACCGCTGCAGTCAGGATTCTGATGGAAAAGGTGTTGTTTGGAGGCAAAATTTGCGAAGATCACAAAATCCGGGAAAATACATGGACAATCCTATTTTTCCATAAGACGAAGAAATCCATAAGGGGAAGTGGAGATGGGCCACAGGGGGCCCACACCACCCCCTGGCGCGGGCCACCCAAGGACGCGCCACCTGGTGGTGTGGCCGCCCTGGTCTACGCCTGGCTCTCCCTCTGGCGTATATTATCCTCCCAAAACCCTAAGACTCGGGGAGCGACCACAGAAATATTCCGCCACCTCTGCGGGGCAGAAAACACCGAGAGAGAAAGATCTCTCCGGCACACAGAATTCTGTCGGGGGAATTCCTTCCCGGAGAGGGGAGATCGTCGCCATCAACACCACCATCAAGCTGGAATTCATCGGGATCATCAACACGATTATCATATCCATTAGCACCATCATCACCACCTCCATACCGCTGTAACAATTGGGTTGAATCTTGCATAGTTCTTAGGGGAAACTTTCCCGGTGTTGATTACTCCTTGTAGTTGATGCTATTGAGTGAACCATTGAATTATCGTTTATGTTCAGATTGTTACACATCATTATTTCATCTCTGATCATGATCCATATGATGTCTTGTGAGTAGTTCATTTTGTTCTTGAGGACATGGGAGAAGTCATGTTGTTAGTAGTGGAATTGTGTTGTGAAAGATTCAATAGTTTGATATTTAAGTTGTGGTGTACTTCTTGTAGTGGTGTCATGTGAATGTCAACTACATGACACTTCACCTATATGGGTCTAAGGGAATGCATTGTGTATTTGGCTACTAATCGTAGGGGTTGTCGGAGTGACAGAAACCTGAACCCCCGTTAGGAAACCATTGCACAAGGGACATCAGGGTCTTAGAGTTTAACGCTGCGGTTAGGTTTCTACCTTAATTACTTTCTTGTACTTGCGGATGCTTGCAAGGGGTATAATCACAAGTATGTATTAGTCCTAGGAAGGTCGGTACATTAGCACAGGTTCACCCACACAACACTTAGCAAACTAAAGAAGATTAATCAACTATATGAAGCGAAAGCACTTGACGTAATTCCCATGTGTCCTCGAGAATGTTTGGTCATCTTAAGTAATACAACCGGCCTGTCCTTTGCTGAATAAAGGATTGGGCCACTTGCTGCATTTATTCTTATTGTCTTTTATTTACTCGTACTTTATTTTCCTGTTTTATCAAAAACCCCTAAAAATACGTTTGATAAGTATTTAAAGAGAATTCCTGCTCCAAGCCACTAGCCAGCACCTTCTGCTCCTCATTGGGTTCGACACTCTTACTTATCGAAAATACTGTGATACACCCCCTATACTTGTGGGTCATCAAGCATCAACGAAACCGATGGGATGCTGACAGTACACCTTCTCGGAGAGATGGCCGTGGAGGAAGGCGTTGGAGACATCCATCTGGTGCACCGGCCAGGCACGAGAGGCGTCGAGGTGAAGGACGGTGCGGGGTTATGCTTGGCTTGACGACCGAGGCAAACGTATCCATGAAGTCGACTCCTGCCCATTTGCGAAAGCCGCGAACCACCCAACGCACCTTATAACGCTCCAGGGCGCCATCAGGACCCATCTTGTGCTTGAAGACCCACTTGCCAGTGATGACGTTGGCGCGGCGGGGCGAGGGACCAGCTCCCAGGTCCGGCTGCATCGTGGCGTGCCACTGCGGGTCACGCAAAGTGGCCCGGTCAGAGGTGGGCACTGGCGAGATCGCAGACATAGAGGCGGTGCAGACATACTCGTCGGCGGGCTAGTGGGTGGACGACTAGCGCACACCCGCACACGCACGAGTGACGACACCCGCAGGCGGGGCGGGCGCGGCAGCCACATCCGAAGCGGGCGACGAAGGCGGGGTTGATGAAGAAGGTGCCCAGCTGGATGAGGACGACGAGGGAGACACGAGCGGTGTTGCCAACGCGGGCAAAGACGGGGCCACGGCGGGTGGCGACCCGGGCAGCGAGGCAGGCGGCGAGCTGGGCGGTGTCACGGGCTCGTGCGCCGAGGGACCAGGCGAGGCAGGCGCAGATGGGGTCGCCGCGGTCACTCGTCGGCAAGCAGGGCCAGCCTCAGGAGGGCCAGCATGCGCCGGGGATGTCGAAGGGGTCGCCAGTAATCCCTGCTGAAACGGAAACACCAACTCGTCAAAGTAAACGTGCCATGAGGTGATGACACGATGGGAGACCGGATCATAGCAGCTATAGCCCTTGGTGTTGGCTGGGTAGCTGAGAAACACACAAGGGAGAGAGCACGACGCGAGTTTGTGCGCGGCGGTGGTGGCGGTGCTAGGGTAGCAGCGGCAGCCGAAGATGCAAAGATTGTCGTAGGCGGGAGGGGAGGGGGCACACCAAAGAGGAGGTGGTGCAGCGTGTAGTGCCAGCGAGAACACAGGGGCTGATGTTGACTAGAAGGGTAGCCGTGGCGAGAGCATCTAGCCAGAACCGTGGGGGCATGTACGCGTGGAACAAGAGGGTGCAGACACAGTCGTTGAGAGTACGAAGGATGCGTTCGGTGTGACCATTTTGTTGAGAAGTGTATGGACAGGTTAGGCGGAAGATGGTGCCATGGGATGGCACCCGCCGGGTTCGGGGCCAGGTCCGCCACCCCCATACCTGCCCTGTTTAATTAGTCAGGTCTAATTTTTTACCAGACCCGTGACCCGGCCGGGTTCGGGGCCCCAACAGGTACCCGCCAGCGCGTGCGATGGGAGCGATGCTGGCGCATGTGGGAAGAAAACAATGGGATATTGGGATGGGGTTGGTGGAAATGGACACGTGCATGCGTGTGTTGTCTCTAGGACTCCATATTCTATCGCGTGCATGTGATGTTTGTTGTGTGCGTGCGTGGTCGTGTGGGACGTGTGGTTAGACATAGCATTATTAGGGATAGGATTAAGGCTTAGAGCAGGTATGCGGGTTTGCGGGTAC
Organism: Avena sativa; assembly: GCA_916181665.1. NCBI lineage: Eukaryota > Viridiplantae > Streptophyta > Magnoliopsida > Poales > Poaceae > Avena > Avena sativa. The sequence goes on along the minus strand of OV702292.1, from coordinate 529,857,680 downwards.
GGGTTTGCCATCCCCAAACCCGCCCCATTAGACTTGGCGGGTCTAATTTTTTACCAAAACCCTCCCCGTTTAAGGCGGGTACCCCTCGGGTTTGCGGGTTTCGGGGCCCCATTGCCATCCCCGTGAGAGGCGAGAAGGGTGCGGATGGTGATGTTGTCAAACTCTTTGCCGTTGTCGGTTTGTAAGGCATGGATGGGGTAACCTAATTGTGTGGAGACGTAGGCGAAGAAGGAGGTGAGTGTGGCGACGACGTCGGATTTACGGCGATGGGGAAAAGTCCACACAAAGTGCGAGTAATCATCCAAAAGCACGAGATAGTAAGTGTATCCAGAATTACTCGGAACATGCGAGGTCCAAACATCACTATGAATGAGTTGAAACGGAAAAGATGCAACTGTGGAGGAGGAGCTAAACGGAAGACGAACATGTTTGCCTAGACGACATGCTTCACAGGAATGAGCATCCGTTTTATTACAAGAAAAAGAGAATCCTTGCATTATTTGATGAAGGGCAGTGGAGCTAGGATGGCCGAGGCGGGAGTGCCAGAGGTCGACGCCGGCGGAGAGTGCGAGATGGCTGTTGTTGGTGGTGGAGGACGATCGAACAGGGTACAAATCGCAAGTGCTGTCACATTGGTGGAGGAGCATCCGGGTACGACCATCCTTAACAGAGAAACTAGAAGCGTCAAATTCCACAGTCATAGAATTATCAAGAGTGAGAGAATGAACAGAAACTAGGTTTTGAATCAAGTTAGGGGAAACGACAACATTATTGAGAGTGAGAGGGGTGGATGTGGAGGGAAAGGAGGCGGAGCCAATGTGAGTAATGGGGAGAGCATGACCGTTGCCAATGATTATGCGAGAGGAAGTAGAAGTGGAGAGGTTACCGGGGTGAGAGGCCATGTGCACGGAGGCGCCGGTGTCCATGAACCAATCGCCACCACCGCCATACATGCCCGCGGTGGGAGCGGTCTGGAGAGCGGTCAGCAGCATAGGATCCCACGGGACCGACATCCAGGGCGCGTAGTAGTAGCTGGGGGGAGTCAGAGGCATGGCGTGTACCGGCACGGCGACGGGCTGAGGCGACGCGAAGAATGCCTGGTGGGTGGCCGAGCGCGGCCCCAAGATGCTCGGGTGAGGAGCCCGTGGCACGAGCATCGTGTAGGCGTGGATGACCCCGGTCAGGGGTTGTGACCCGTACTCCAAGGCAGTGTCGGTGTGGCCGGCTGATGTGGGCGGGGCTGGGGCGCGGGAGTGTAGCCGCCGTTGCCGCTGTTTCCTCCGTTGCCGTTGGTGCGACCGCTGATACGTTGCAAACGTATCTATAATTTTTGATGTTCCATGCTTGGTTTTATCTACTTTCTTATGTTTTGTCCACACTTTGGAGTACTTTCTATACACTTTCTTGGACTAACCTATTAACAAGAGCCATAGTGCCAGCTGCCTGTTTTCTGCTGTTTTTGGTTCCAGGAAAGTCAGAAAATGAATATTCTCGGAATTGGAGGGGACAAAAGCCAAAGTCAGTTTTTCACCGAGGGACACACGGAGCCAGAATACGAGACGAAGGGGGCCAGGGGCCGCCACACCACCTGGCCGCGCGGCGAAGCCTGGCCCATGCCAAGGGGTGGTCTGGCTGCCTCGGGCACCCCCTCGGCCTCCCCTTTCGCCAGTAAGATGCCTCTGATACAGAAACCCTAGGCACCCGATCAAAATTCCACGAAAGAGTCTATAGCCGCCGTCATCTCCATCCCTAGACCGGGAGGGATCTGAAGCTCTCCCGACACCCTACCGGAGGAGAGAATTCACCCTGGAGGCCTTCTTGATCACCATGCAAGCCTCCGGTGTGATGTGTGAGTAGTTCATCCTTGGACTACGGGTCCATGTAGTAGCTAGATGGCTGGTTCTTCTCCTTTGTGCTATCATGTTTAGATCTTGTGAGCTCCGTTCATGATCAAGATCATCTATTTGTAATCCTACATGTTGTGTTTGCGGGGATCCGATGGATATTCATATGCTATTTCAGATTGATTATTGATTCTATCATGTCTTTGTTATTTGTGATCTTGCATGCTTTCCGTTGTTAGTAGCTATCTTGGCCAAGTAGATGCTAGCAACTCCAAGAGTTAGTATTTATGCTCGATAGTGGGTTCATGCCTCTAGTAACCTGTGGAAGTGACAGAAATCTCTAAGGTACTAGATGTGTTGTTGCCACTAGGGAGAAAACAATAATCCTTTGTTCATAGAACAATCGTATTGTTTACTTTACACGCAATGCGTAATGCAATTATCTGTTGCTTGCAACTTAATACTGGAGGGGGTTCGGATGATACCCTGAAGGTGGATTATTAGTCATAGATGCAGTTGGATTACGGTCTATGTATAATGTTGTAATGCCCAATCGAATCTCAAAGGAGTCAAGATGATTAGTATATGCATGTATTGCTTTCTCGATGTTTGTCAATTGCCCCGCTGTAATTTGTTCACCCAACATGTCATCTATCTTAAGGAGAACCACCACTAGTGAACTATGGACCCCGGTCCTTACTTTTACCATCCATCTACAATCAATTGTTTACTGCTTTCTGTTTACTTTCTGCAAACTATTACTTTCTTCCACACAATACGTTTAATCCTTTGTTTTCAGCAAAACCGGTGATGTTGACAACCTCACTGTAAGTTGGGGGCAAAGTTCTGTGGTTGTATTGTGCAGGTTTCCACATTGCTGCTGGCACCGGTAGTGCGCCCTGCTAAAGTCCAGCTAGCAACACCTTTGAGGTGTTTCCTTGCTCCTACTGGATTGATAACCTTGATTTCATAACTGAGGGATAACTTACTGCTGTACTCATCATACCTTCCTCTTGGGGTTCCCCAACGAGCTCGTTAATACACGAGTCAGCAAGTATATTTTCTGGCGCTGTTGCCTGGGAGTCAAGGACATCTTCACAAGGGGAGTCCCTCATAACCAATCTCTTTACTTTGTTGTTTTTGTTTTGCTTAGTTTATTTCTGCTTTATTTGCTTGTTTCTTTATCAAAAACACACAAAAAATAGTTTTACTAGTTTGCTTTCTTTATTAAAAACACAAAAAAATGACTACTCTTCAAAACACTAAGTTGTGTGACTTCACTAGCACCAAGAACAATTATTTCGTGAGCACACCTATTGCTCCACCTGTTCCTGAAGCTACTTTCTTTATAATAAAACCTGCTTTACTCAATCTTGTTATGAGAGAACAATTTTCTGGTATTGGTAATGAAGTTGTTGCTGCTCATCTAAATAACTTTGTAGAACTTTGTGAGATGCAAAAGCATAGGGATATAGATGGGGATATTATTAAGCTTAAATTGTTTCCTTTCTCTTTGAGAGGAAAAGCTAAAGAATGGTTGAATTCCTTAACTAGGAATAGTATTGATTCTTGGACAAAATGCAAAGATGCTTTCATTGGAAAATACTATACTCCTGCTAAGATTATATCTATGAGAAGCGAAATAATGAAGTTTAAACAATCTGATAATGAACATGTTGCTCAAGCTTGGGAAAGAATGAAATCTTTGGTAAAGAATGGTCCTACTCATGGACTGACTGCTTGGATGATTATCCAAACCTTTTATGCAGGATTGAACTATTCGTCAAGAAATCTATTAGATTCTGCTACTGGAGGTACCTTTATGACCATTACTTTGGGTGCTACAACAAAGCTTCTAGATAATATGATGGTTAACTATTCTGAATGGCATACTGAAAGAGCTCGACAAGGTAAGAAGGTAAATTATGTTGAAGAAACCTCCTCCTTGAGTGATAACATTGATGTTATTATGTCTATGCTTGTTAATGGGAAGGCTCATATTGATCCAAATCATGTTCCCTTAGCCTCTTTGGTTGCTCAAGAAGAGCAAGTTGATGTGAACTTTATAAGAAATAACAATTTTAGCAATAATGCCTACAAGAATAATTTTGGTAACAACAATTATAGGCCATATCCTTCCAACAATGGTAATGCTTATGGAAATTCCTACAACAATAATAGGAGTGCTCCCTCTAAACTGGAAGTTATGCTTAAAGATTTTATTAATAAACAAACTGCTTTCAATAAAACTATTGAGGAAAAACTCTCTAATGCTGAAAGAAATATAGCATCATTGTCCGAAGCACAATCCTCTTTGATTAATAAAATGGCTGCTAAACCTGAAACTATTGATAATCCCTTTGCTGCTACTAATGCCATACAAGTTAGAATTAATGAAAATGTTAGACTATTAGCTGAATTGCATGCTAAGTGGGAAAGAGAAGATGATATTGCTAGAAACATTAGTGTTTCTACTATCACTACCACTAGTGTTGAGGATAGTAATAGCTCTACTACTTTAGATGATAATTATGATTTTGATCTTGATGGTTGCAACATCTCTGAAGTTATTAAGTTCCTACAAAAGCTTGCTAAAAGTCCTAATGCTAGTGCTATGAATATGGCCTTTACAAAACACATTACTGATGCTCTCATAAAAATTAAAGAAGAAAAGATGAAACATAAAGCTTCTATTCCTATAAAACAAGAAGATTGTTGGGAACCCATCATTAATATGGAAGTGAATGGTTTTGATTTTAAAGCTTTATGTGATCTTGATAGTAGTGTCTCTATTATGCCTAGAAAGATTTATGATATGCTTGATTTGCCACCATTGGAAGATTGTTATTTGAATGTCCCATTTGATGATAATGCTAAAAAGAAACTCATGGGGAGTATTAATGATGTTCTTATTATGGTTAACAATGCTTATGTCCCCGTTGATTTCTATGTTTTGGATGTTGAATGCAATGCTTCTTATCCTATAACTTTGGGAAGACCTTTTCTTAGAACTGTTGGTGCCATTATTGATATGAAAGAAGGCACCATTAAATATCAACTCCCACTCAAGAAAGGTATAGAACACTTCCCTAAGAAGAGAGAGAAGATTTCTTTTGCCTTTCCTATGAAAACAAAATTTGCTCTTAATGCTTCTTCATTTGAGAACACTTGATGTTTTTTCTTACTTCTTATGCCTAACTTAAAGGCGTTAAAGAAAAGTACTTATTGGGAGATAACCCAAAAGTTTTAGATGAGTCTTGGAAGTCATTACCTCTATAATAACCGCTCCTTATCCTTTTTATTTGCTTTTTGTGCCAAGAGTAACCTCTAATGAGAGAGAAGTAATGATTTGGAAAGTTGCTGTTCCGAAACAGATTTCTGTGCTTCACCGTAAAAATTCTTGTAAAATATCTGTACGTCGTTTTGAGGCGTGAATTTTTTAGCTTCTGCCCCATGTTGTTATCTAACTTCCTTTAGTTCAACACTTTTTGATTTGAGCAATAGAAGGTCTTTTAAAAAATTGGTTTTTACCTGCTGGTCTGTTTTGACAGATTTCTGCCATTATTTGCATTTGCTTCTTGTTGGTTCCTTTTTGAGTTCTTTTGGGGAATTGAGATTTTTGAGGGAAGTGATACAGTAGCTTGTGTTTTAATGGAAGTTTTATTGGCGTTGAAACTGAACCTAAAGACTTATTATCTTGAGTGCACTAATGTTGCTAATAAAGATTGTGTGAAGTTTTGTATGAAGGAAAAAATTTCAGGTGTATGGAGAGAATGATGTAATGAGATGAAGAATGGACTAAAGCTCAAGCTTGGGGATGCCACCCCGTGTCACCCCAAGAAATATTCAAGAGGTACAAGCATCAAAGCTTGGGGATGCCCAAGGCATCCCCTTCTTCATCAATAAAAATCCCAGGTTTCTTCCAAACACTTCATTTTTATTGTTTCATGCACAGTTGTGTTGTTCTTGGAGCGTCTTCTTTTTTGTTTTTGTTTTGGTTTTTCGTTTGCTTGGTTTTCTTAGTTTGCTGAATAAATTGGTTGGACCCCGTCTTTCATGCATTGGTTTTCAAATAGTTTGGTTTGGATTGGAAAAGAGTAGGAAAGGTTCATGCTTAAGTGGTAAAAGGAGTTTGTTTTTGACTGTGGCCTATGCTTTGTTATGCCATGCTTGATATTGTTTTGGCTTTATGCTTAGTGATCTTTGCTGTAGCATGACATGTTATAAACAATTGAGATTGCTTAATGTGCTTTGGAAGAATCATGCGTTGTTTTACCATATTAAAGCATAGTATTGTGGTAATCTCCTTTGCTGCTTCATTTGGGTTGACTTAGCGCATGATCACACCATGTTATGACTATCCCAAGTCACCATAAGCCTTTATGATCCTTTAGTTTTCAACTCGTAGTGTCACTTTATGCTTTGATTAATGATGCTTTGTCGCTCTGCATGATTATGGCCATTATTGCTCTCTTAGTTGGTCGCTCCCAGTCTTTTGCTAGCCTTCATAACCAAGTATAAGTTCCACTCATGCATCCAACTCCTAAAACCAAGTTATTCCAAAGAGTCCACCATACCTACCTATTAGCATTTGCTATTCCAAGCATATTCATGTTTTTATCTACCTTCCGAATTAAACTTGTTATGAGAAAACTAGTGATTAAAGCTCTCACGAACTTGATGGCACACTTTAATTTTCTTGCCATTAATAAACTTGAACCATTGTGTCGCCTATGTTGTATATGCTTGCACTTATATGTTGGGGATTAGAAGAACCATGCTGTCATGGGGAACGCTTTCAACATTGCACTTGTATTTTGTACCTAGTTGATATCATGTTCTTTTGTCTATGGATGTCGTCGGTGTGAAATGAAAGGGGAGCTTGTAAGTCCATAGAGTTATGTATGTGTGTTAGAGAAACGACTGGGCCGCTGGTCTAAGCCATGTCGCCATGGTGGAAACCTGCAGCGTAACCATAATGAGCTGTCTATGAAGCATTCTTCTTATAAAAAAGAGAGTCAGATATTGAGAAAAAAGAGAAAAAAAGAGATATGAGAAAAGAGGAAAGAGAGAAAAAAGCACCATCTTCCCATGGTAAATAAGAAGATTGTTTAGATGCTTGTTGTCTGCTTGCCTTGTCATTTTGATATGGGGATTCTTCCGTATCATCGGGCAAGGGGTACCCCGTTGGAGGTTCTCTATCACATGTACTTACTATGACAAGAACTTACCGGTAACTAAACTTGAGTAGCGTGAGGAGCGGCCCTCGTATTCAAGGGACATGAGATTTCCAACTTATACTTCGTCAAGCATATACTCCATAGGTTGTTCACTTTAACCTTAATCACTTCAAGATGCTTATGATAGGGGCAATGAGAGCTGAAAGCTAATAAGTACCATAATATTTGGAAGCTCTTTATGAAACTTGAATCCCTACTTCCTTCTATGAAGGCCTTTCTTTTACTTTTATGTTGAGTCTCCACCTTCTATCTTTATGCACCTACTTTGAGAGCAGAGTGGCCATTCTTAATTCTATGTTCATTGTCCCAAGACTTGTTGATTGATGCATAACTTTGATATTGCTTGTTTTAAACTATTTGTATCTAGTCACTCTTATGAAAGTTGAAGGTGTCCTATGCATCTATGTTTGCTACTCTATGAGGGACAAGTTGAATGCCACTATGATATGTTTTCTTTATGTGAAACAAACAAACGTCTTGCAAAGCATTGTTATTCATCAATCTTTTGTTTGTGCCTTTTCATGTTGCAACATAGTTGCTTTGTCTTATTGTTAGAACTTTGTCTTTCATGTTATGATTGACGTACTATGATCCCAGCTATCAATGTTTTACAAATACTTTGATCAAGTTTATGATGGTGCATGTCACCTCAAAAATTATTCTTTCTTTTTATCACTTACCTACTTGAGGACGAGCAGGAGTTAATCTTGGGGATGTTGATACGTTGCAAACGTATCTATAATTTTTGATGTTCCATGCTTGGTTTTATCTACTTTCTTATGTTTTGTCCACACTTTGGAGTACTTTCTATACACTTTCTTGGACTAACCTATTAACAAGAGCCACAGTGCCAGCTGCCTGTTTTCTGCTGTTTTTGGTTCCAGGAAAGTCAGAAAATGAATATTCTCGGAATTGGACGGGACAAAAGCCAAAGTCAGTTTTTCACCAAGGGACACACGGAGCCAGAATACGAGACAGAGAGGGGCCAGGGGGCCGTTGAAAGGACATTTCATGTTTTCCTATGTTTTGTGTGTTAGATAACAATACTGTGGAGATTATTCATGTGTGCTAAGTGTGCAGGAAGCTTTGAGGGGGGCCAGATTATCCGCCCCACCAAGGGCCGGATAATCCGGCCCACCTCATTGTTCAAAGGGAGCCAAGGCGCATCGCTCGGTATCCGGTCGGATTTTCTCCCGAAAAATCTGAACTGGGGCGGTTTTTCCTCCCCGGGCCGGATAATCCGGCGGTCGCATGGGCCAGATAATCCGGCCCCCAGTTTTTGAGCAAAGGGAGCCAAGGCGCGTCGCTCGGTATCCGGTCGGATTTTCTCTCAGAAAATCCGAACTGGGGCGGTTTTTCCTCCCCAGGCCGGATTATCCGGCCTTCGCATAGGACCGGATAATCTGGCCCCCAGAAGTTGATCAAGGGCAAGCTCGGCGCGACGCTCTGATAGGGGGGCGGATTATCTGCCGGATATTCCGAGTCTAGGGCGGAGTTTTCCCTAGGCCGGATAATCCGGCCCTCACTTGGGCTGGATAATCCGGCCCCCAAAGTGTCCAACGGCTGGTTTCGGAAGGGGGTATAAATACCCCTTCTCCCCCAACGTTCAGAACTCTTGATTCATTCGAAATTGTCCAGACATTGTGCAAGAGCTCCCATTTTCGATCTCCCAGTTCAACCACCCAAAGGCTTTGATATTTTGGGGAAATTGAAGGAGGAGAGGATCATCATCATCATCACGAATCAAGGGCATTAACTCCTCTCCATTCACTTGGAGAAATCCCTGATCTAGTATTCGTGTCAATACCTAGATCTTGTTCGTTGTATTTGATAACTTTGTTCTTGTGGCAGCTTGTTGTCATTTCGGGAGCCTCCAAGTTGTTTGTGGAGTTGTTGCCCCACTAGTTGTGTAAAGGCACCGGTACCCGCCTCAAAGGGTCCCTATAGTGGAAAGGTGGATCAGGCCTTTGGTGGCGGTATCCATCGGAGAACAGGGTAAGGCCTATTGTGGCGTGGTGGTCTTAGTACCGCCCACCCCTCCAACACAGACGTACTTCCCTTAACAAGGAAGGAACCGCGGTCAAACAAATCATGTGTCTCTGCGTGCTTCACTTCGGTTTACCCGTTCCTTTTCCACTCGCTCTTTACTCGCTAGTAGATAGGTTGCATATAGGGAAATTTCACCTAATAGTATATCTAGAGAATTTACCCCTTGTGCTAAGCCTAAAATTGAAAAAGTATTAAAATTTGGAGTATCACCTATTCACCCCCCCTCTAGGTGCCCATACGATCCATTTCAATTGGTATCAGAGCCCCGGCTCTTAATTCGGGCTTAACCGCCTAAGAGTAGTATGGGTACCAAGGATGATGGGAAGGCGGCTGTGGATAAGGTCACAATGGATGATCTCAAGACGTTGGAAACAACCTTGTTGAAATCCTTTGAGGCCAAGATGGAGGAGATGAATCAAATGATTGCTCGCCTCACATCATCCATAGCCCCATCTCCATCCTCCTCTGAGGCAGCCACACCATCATCTAAGGAAAAGGGTAACACAGGATCCAAGGATGATGATGCGGAAGGTGAAAAACTTAATGGTTCCACCTCCAAGAAGGGAAGTGGTAAGGAGGAATATAGTGAGGTTCGCCACGTATATTCGCCCGACCCACCTATCCCTCATCCTCATATAAACAATAGGGGTGATCCACCCAAGCTCACTGCATCCTCTTTCAATCAATGGCAATTCTTAATGAAAACTCATGTTTGCAACTCCTCTATTGAACTTTGGAGGATTATTAAAGAGGGTCTTCATATTAGAGATCAAACCAACCTAACAAGAAGAGAAGTTGTGGATAGCCAATTGAATGCCACTTCTCTCCACATGATACAGCTTGGTGTGGGTCCCAAGGACATGCCACACATTGAACATGTCAACGCAGCTAAGGAGGCTTCGGATGCTCTTATAGATCTCTTTGTTGGGAATGAAAGCATGAGAAGGAACATGTATGATGCCCTTAGTAATGAAGCTGAGGGATTCTACATGTTGGATGGTGAAAACCATGAAGACATGTATAGAAGACTCAAGGGAATCGCAACAACATTTAGAAAGCATGGGGCCACTCACATTGATGATGCATGGATAAAAAGGAAATATGTGAGTGCCTTAATTGAAGGAAATATGCCCTGAGAGGCAATAATAAAGTTGTTATTATGTATTCCTTGTATATGATAGATGTTTATTTTGCATGCTATAATTGTATTGATAGGAAACATCAATACATGTGTGTTTAATAAACAAAAAGGGTTCCTAATTATGCCTCTCTTATAGACTAGCTTGTTGATTAACAAGATGATCAAGGTTTCCTGATCATGGACATTGGATGTTGTTAATAACAAGGTCACAGCATTTGTGAAATGATGTGATGAACATTCATATGAAGTAGGAGAGTATCTTAGTTACGAGTTTAGCACGCATATGAAAGACTATGGAATAGTTTCACAACTCACGCCTGCCGGAACACCACAATGTAATGGTGTGTCAGAACGTCGTAATCGTACTTTATTGGATATGGTTCGATCTATGATGTCTCTGACTGACTTGCCACTGTCATTTTGGGGTTATGCACTGGAAACCGCTTCATTCACTTTAAATAGGGCACCATCTAAATCCGTTGAAAAGACACCGTATGAATTATGGTTTGGAAACAAACCTAAGCTGTCATTTCTTAAAGTTTGGGGATGCGATGTTTATGTGAAGAAACTTCAACCGGATAAACACAAACCCAAAGCGGAAAAATGCGTTTTCATAGGATACCCCAAGGAAACGATTGGGTATACCTTCTATCACAGATCCGAGGGCAAGGTCTTTGTTGCCAAGAATGGATCCTTTCTTGAGAAGGAGTTTCTCGCGAAAGGTGTGAGTAGTCGGAAGGTAGAACTCAAAGAGGTTATTGAACCTTCTCTTCATGAAATGGCGAGTAGCGCAGCTCTGAAAGTTGTTTCGGAGTTGACTTCACCTAATGAAGAGAGATCTAATGATATTGATCATGAAACTCCGAAAGAGGACACTACCGAACCTCGCAGGTCAAGCAGGACACGTGCAGCTCCTGAACTGTACGACAATCCTGTTATGAATTTCATGATTGATGAAATAGATGACCCTGCGACGTATGAAGAAGCGATGATGAGCCCTGATTCCAACAAATGGCTACAAGCCATGAAATCCGAGATGGAATCCATGTACGAAAACCATGTTTGGACCTTGGTGGACTTACCTCACGATCGAAAGGCCGTTGAGAATAAATGGATTTTCAAAAGAAAAACTGATGCTGATGGTAATGTAACCATCTATAAGGCTCGACTTATCGCAAAGGGGTTTTGACAAATTTAAGGAGTTGACTACGATGAGACATTCTCTCCCGTAGCGATGCTTAAGTCGGTTAGGATTATGTTAGTAATTGCTGCATATTTCGATTATGAAATATGGCAGATGGATGTCAAAACTGCGTTCCTCAATGGTAATATTGAAGAAGAGTTGTATATGATACAACCTAAGGGTTTTGTCAATCCTAAGGATGCTGATAAGGTGTGCAAACTTCAGCGATCCATCTATGGACTGAAGCAAGCATCCCGAAGTTGGAATCTCCGCTTTGATGAGGTGATCAAAGAGTTTGGATTTGTCCAAACTTATGGAGAGGCTTGTATTTACAAGAAAGTGAGTGGGAGCAATGTGGCATTTCTGATATTATATGTGGATGACATATTATTGATTGGAAATGATATAGATATTTTAAACAGTGTTAAAAAGTTATCTAAACAGCAAATTTTCGATAAAGGACCTTGGTGAAGCTTCATATATATTAGGCATTAAAATCTATAGAGATAGATCAAGGCGCCTAATTGGGCTATCGCAGAGTACATACCTTGATAAGATATTAAAGAAGTTTAATATGGACGGAAGTAAGAAGGGGTACTTACCTATGTTGCAAGGCAAGACATTGAGTAAGACTCAAAGTCCGGCTACGGCGGAAGAAAGAGAGATAATGGATAAGATCCCCTATGCCTCAGCCATAGGCTCTATAATGTATGCCATGCTATGTACAAGACCGGATGTGTCACATGCTATTAGTTTGACTAGTAGGTACCAATCTGATCCAGGTTCGGAACACTGGATAGCGGTCAAGAATATCCTTAAGTACTTGAGAAGAACTAAGGATATGTTTCTTGTATACGGAGGTGAAGAAGAGCTAGTCGCTAAGTGTTATGTTGATGCTAGCTTTGACATTGATCCGGATGACTCTAAGTCTCAATCCGGATACGTATTTCTCTTGAACGGAGCAACAATTAGTTGGAGGAGCTCCAAACAACCTGTGGTGGCTGGATCAACGACGGAGGCGGAATATGTTGCTGCTTCAGAAGCGGCGCAGGAAGCGGTTTGGATGAAGGAGTTCATAATGGAACTAGGTGTGGTTCCTAGTGAGTTGGACCCAATGGTGATCTATTGTGACAATAATGGAGCCATAGCCAACGCCAAGGAACCAAGGTCTCACAAGAATTCCAAGCATATTAAGCACCGGTTTCACTCCATCCGCGAGGATGTCAAGGATGGAGATATAAAGATTGTAAAGTGCACACGGACCTGAATGTAGCAGATCCATTGACTAAAGTACTCCCTAGGGCAAAACATGATCAACACCAGAACTCCATGGGTGTTAGATTTATCACTATATAAACTAGATTATTGTCTCTAGTGCAAGTGGGAGACTGAAGGAAATATGCCCTGAGAGGCAATAATAAAGTTGTTATTATGTATTCCTTATATATGATAGATGTTTATTTTGCATGCTATAATTGCATTGATAGGAAACATCAATACATGTGTGTTTAATAAACAAAAAGGGTTCCTAGTTATGCCTCTCTTATAGACTAGCTTGTTGATTAACAAGATGATCAAGGTTTCCTGATCATGGACATTGGATGTTGTTAATAACAAGGTCACAGCATTTGTGAAATGATGTGATGAACATTCATCCGAAGTATAGCATTACGATCAAGTCATTATGTTTATATTGCTATAACATCATACAAAGTAGTCTTAGTCCTTAGACCATGAGATCATGTTAATTGCTAACACCGGAAGAGTATCTTGATAACATCAAATGTCACACCGTAACAGGGTGACCATAAAGGTGGGTTCAGTGCTATGAAGGTGTTATGTTGAGGCTCATGGATCAAGAGTGGAATTTGTCAATCCCGATGACGGATAGATATACTCTGGGCCCTCTCGGTGATATCACATTAAGATAGCTTGCAAGCAAGTGATGTGATCACTAGAATGTTATATCACGAGAACGAGAAAAGAGTGCATGTCAGTAACGAGATCAAACTAGGTATTTGGATACCGATGATTGAATCTCGGACATGTATTATATCATGAGACAAAGGGATTAAATTGCTGACGTTAAAGGTTCTCACAATCACAGAAGTCATCGTTGAATATGCAGGAGTCAGTATGGATTCCAGGTCTCGCTTCTGATTATTGATCTGAGAGGAGTCTCAATCATGTCTGCATTATTCACGAACCGTAGGGTGACACACTTAAGGGTTGCCGGACACCATTTAGGAGCACATATGTTCCAGATAAAAGGTTTGCAAAGCAAAGGAAATGTTTCGATAGAAACATGAATTGTTTCGATAGAAACCGGAATTGTTTCGGGTGAAATTGTAGAAAGTGGTTCTGCATGTGATATTGAAATGTTGCAAGGGGTTTTATGTGAATGTTTGTTAATTAAAGTAATTAACAAAATTCTGAATAAAATAAATAAAAGAGTTTTATTAATTGAGAGTTGCATTTAATTTGGTGGAAATTAAATACATGTGAGTGGGATTTTGGGTGGAGGCCATGTTTATGTGAGTGGAGGTTCACCACATGAATGAAGGAGGGGAGGAGTCTCCCCCTCATGCACCGGCTATGGGAGGGCAGGCATCTCCCTTCCTCCTATATAAATCCCCCCTCTCCCCTCTCACAAACCACACCTCCTCGTGAAGGATCTCTCTCCCCCTCTAGATATTCCCCCATGGTCTCGGATTAGCGAGATACATGTTCCTAGTGGCCTTGCGTCTAGAAGGAGTTGCTGCTTCTGCTGATTCGCTGGAGCGAGGAGGTGGAGGTTGTCCGGTGGCTTGGACGTGTGTGCGAGGACGGATGCGCTGCTGATTTGCGGCGCTCGGACTTCCACACGATCTTGAGATCAGCAAGCGTACGACTACATCAACGACGAGTTCCTACTCGTTAACAAAACTCTCTGTCTTCGAGGGTAAGTTCTCCATGGATGTATGTCCACCCTTTGCTCTGTATCTAGTAGATAGATCTTGGCGTATAGTTCTCATCGTAGGAAATTTTTTGTTTTCTATGCTATGGACCCAACAGTGGTATCAGAGCCTGATCTATGCGTAGGTGCTTTGCACGGGTAGTACACATATGTTTATATGTGGGCGATGATGATCATGTTATTGCATCTTCTATGTACTTTGGATATTGGTGGCATAGTGGGATGAAGCGGCCCGGACCAACCTTACATGTCATCGTACATGAGGCCGGTTCCACGACTGACATGCAACTAGTTTTGCATAAGTGGCTAGCGGGTATCTGTCTCTCCTACTATAGTAAATATCTTATTTATAACGAGTTGCTAATAACTTGGTTATCCTCGTTGTGGTTCATGTTCGTAGGTAAGACCGGTTCTATCTCCGAAAGCCCTAAGCCACGTAAAACTTGCAATTGATAAATTAGAGGCGTCTAGTTTAGATCGTTGTTGGGCTAGTGTCTTGATATGGTATTGTTGTAAGTAGATGTATGATAGATACTCTTACAACTCACTTAACGTGTAAGTTCCATAGACCTTGGCCTTACACACAAAGGAATGATAGGGATCATACCACGATGCAAATGATAGAGATCAAATGCATGGACCATATCACCTCACTTCACACATTAGATGTTAGCATCTTATATTGCTAGTTTGGCGCTTTTGGTAGCATTATAAGATGATCCCTCATTTAGATATCAAGATAAAATGTGTTCTTCCTTAAGTATGCATCGTTGTGTGGATCGTGTTTTGAGGCATCACGTGATGATCGGGTGTTCTCGACTCTACGCTTTCATACAACGGGTGTAAGACAGTTTTACACACGCGAATACTAAGGTTCTTACTTGACAAGCCTAGCATGTATAGACATGGCCTCGGAACACGGACCGAAAGGTTAAGCATGAGTCATATAGTTGATATGATGCCCATATAGATGCTCGCCTTTGAAGCTACACCGACTCACGTGATGATCGGACTTGGTGTAGTGGATTTGGTTCATGTAATCACCAAAACGACACGAGGGATGTCGTTTTTGAGTGGGAGTTCATTAGTAATTTGGATTAGTTGAACTCAATCTATCATAAACTTAGTCTAAATATATTTTACAAATTCTGTTGTAGATGGCACCACCTGCTTTTAATTTCAATGTGTTCATGGAGAAAGAGAAGCTTGCTGCGAATGGTAGCAACTTCACCAACTGGGCTATGAATTTGAGGATTCTCCTCACTGCTGCACAAAAGCAATATGTGCTAGAGGCGCCGCTAGGCCCCCCACCAGCTCCTGATGCCCCTGACGAGGAAAAGAACGTCTATATAACTCGTCAAGAGGACCACAACTTAGTTCATTGCGGCATACTGTATGGGCTAGAGCCAGAACTTCGAAAACGTTTCGAAAATGGCAATGCCTTTGATACCATGGGGGAATTGAAAATGATTTTCGATACCCATGTTGCCGTAGAGAGTTATAATGCTTCTGAAAAGTTCTTTAGCTGATTGATGGAAGAGAACAGCTCCGTTAGTGAGCACGTACTCAAAATGTCTGGGTACGCCGATAAGCTTGTGTCCTTGGGAATAACGATTCCCATTGACTTAGGCATACATCGTGTTCTCCAATCTCTGTCACCTAGCTACAAGAGCTTCGTGATGAACTATAATATGCAGGGCATGAAGAAGTCTCTTCCCGAGCTTCTATCAATGCTTAAGACTGCAGAAGTGGAGATTAGGAAAGAACATCAAGTGTTGATGATCAATAAGACCACCGGTTTCAAGAAGGACAAGAAAGGCAAGCAGGAGGGAAAGAAGGGCGGCAAAACTGTTGTCGCGCCTGAAAAAAAAACCCGAGCTGGCCCTAAGTCTGACACAGAGTGCTACTATTGCAAGGGGACTGGCCATTGGAAGCGCAACTGCCCCAAGTATTTGGCGGACAAGAAGGCCGGCAAGGCAAACAAAGGTATATGTGATATACATGTTATTGATGTGTACTTGACTAGTACTCGCAGTAGCACCTGGGTATTTGATACGGGATCGGTTGCTAATATATGTAACTCGGTTCAGGGGCTGCGGAACAAGCGACAACTAGCAAGGGATGAGGTCACGATGCGGGTCGGCAATGGATCAAGAGTTGATGTGATCGCCGTCGGAACGTTGCCTCTCCATATGCCATCGGGATTAGTTATAAACGTGAATAATTGTTATTTGGTGCCTGCACTGAGCATGAACATTGTATCTGGATCGTGTTTGATGCAAAGTGGTTATTCGTTTAAGTCTGAAAACAATGGTTGTTTGATTTATATGAATAATATCTTTTATGGTCATGCACATGTGTTGAATGGTTTATTTCTGTTGGATCTCGATAGTAGTATTACGCATATTCATAATGTTGATGCTAAAAGGATTAAACTTGATAATGATATATCTGCATATATGTGGCACTG
This sequence comes from Avena sativa, assembly GCA_916181665.1. Classification (NCBI taxonomy): domain Eukaryota; kingdom Viridiplantae; phylum Streptophyta; class Magnoliopsida; order Poales; family Poaceae; genus Avena; species Avena sativa. The sequence goes on along the minus strand of OV702292.1, from coordinate 529,840,797 downwards.
CCGTCTAGGTCATATTGGCGTTAAACGCATGAAGAAATTCCATTCTGATGTACTTTTGGAATCACTTGATTTTGAATCATTTGATACATGTGATCCATGCCTTATGGGCAATATGACTAGAACGCCATTTTCCGGTTCAATGGAACGAGCGACAGATTTATTGGAAATCATACATACCGATGTGTGTGGACCAATGAGTGTGTCGGCGCGAGGTGGATATCGTTATTTTGTTACTTTCACGGATGATTTGAGTAGATACGGGTATATCTATTTGATGAAACATAAGTCTAAAACCTTTAAAAAGTTCAAAGAATTTCAGAATGAAGTGGAAAATCATCGTAACAGAAAGATCAAATTTCTGCGGTCTGACCGTGGAGGAGAGTATCTTAGTTACGAGTTTAGCACGCATATGAAAGACTATGGAATAGTTTCACAACTCACGCCTGCCGGAACACCACAACGTAATGGTATGTCAGAACGTCATAATCGTACTTTATTGGATATGGTTCGATCTATGATGTCTCAGACTGACTTGCCACTGTCATTTTTGGGTTATGCACTGGAAACCACGACATTCACTTTAAATAGGTCACCATCTAAATCCATTGAAAAGACACCGTATGAATTATGGTTTGGAAACAAACCTAAGCTATCATTTCTTAAAGTTTGGGGATGCGATGTTTATGTGAAGAAACTTCAACCGGATAAACTCGAACCCAAAGCAGAAAAATGCGTCTTCATAGGATACCCTAAGGAAACGATTGGGTATACCTTCTATCACAGATCCGAGGGCAAGGTCTTTGTTGCCAAGAATGGATCCTTTCTTGAGAAGGAGTTTCTCGCGAAAGGTGTGAGTAGTCGGAAGGTAGAACTCGAAGAGGTTATTGAACCTTCTCTTCATGAAATGGCGAGTAGCGCAGCACCGGAAGTTGTTTCGGAGTTGACTTCACCTAATGAAGAGAGAGCTAATGATATTGATCATGAAACTCCAAAAGAGGACACTACCGAACCTCGCAGGTCAAGCAGGACACGTGCAGCTCCTGAACTGTACGGCAATCCTGTGATGAATTTCATGATTGATGAAATAGATGACCCTGCGACATATGAAGAAGCGATGATGAGCCCTGATTCCAACAAATGTCTACAAGCCATGAAATCCGAGATGGAATCCATGTACGAAAACCATGTTTGGACCTTGGTGGACTTACCTCACGATCGAAAGGCCGTTGAGAATAAATGGATTTTCAAAAGAAAAACTGATACTGATGGTAATGTAACCATCTATAAGGCTCGACTTGTCGCAAAGGGCTTTTGACAAATTCAAGGAGTTGACTACGATGAGACATTCTCTCCCGTAGCGATGCTTAAGTCGGTTAGGATTATGTTAGCAATTGCTTCATATTTCGATTATGAAATATGGCAGATGGATGTCAAAACTGCGTTCCTCAATGGTAATATTGAAGAAGAGTTGTATATGATACAACCTAAGGGTTTTGTCGATCCTAAGGATGCTGATAAGGTGTGCAAACTTCAGCGATCCATCTATGGACTGAAGCAAGCATCCCGAAGTTGGAATCTCCGCTTTGATGAGGTGATCAAAGAGTTTGGATTTGTCCAAACTTATGGAGAGGCTTGTATTTACAAGAAAGTGAGTGGGAGCAATGTGGCATTTCTGATATTATATGTGGATGACATATTATTGATTGGAAATGATATAGATATTTTAAACAGTGTTAAAAAGTTATCTAAACAGCAAATTTTCGATGAAGGACCTTGGTGAAGCTTCATATATATTAGGCATTAAAATCTATAGAGATAGATCAAGACGCCTAATTGGGCTATCGCAGAGTACATACCTTGATAAGATATTAAAGAAGTTTAATATGGACGGAAGTAAGAAGGGGTACTTACCTATGTTGCAAGGCAAGACATTGAGTAAGACTCAAAGTCCGGCTACGGCGGAAGAAAGAGAGATAATGGATAAGATCCCCTATGCCTCAGCCATAGGCTCTATAATGTATGCCATGCTATGTACAAGACCGGATGTGGCACATGCTATTAGTTTGACTAGTAGGTACCAATCTGATCCAGGTTCGGAACACTGGATAGCGGTCAAGAATATCCTTAAGTACTTGAGAAGAACTAAGGATATGTTTCTTGTATACGGAGGTGAAGAAGAGCTAGTCGCTAAGTGTTATGTTGATGCTAGCTTTGACACTCATCCGGATGACTCTAAGTCTCAATCCGGATACGTATTTCTCTTGAACGGAGCAACAATTAGTTGGAGGAGCTCCAAACAACCTGTGGTGGCTGGATCAACGACGGAGGCGGAATATGTTGCTGCTTCAGAAGCGGCGCAGGAAGCGGTTTGGATGAAGGAGTTCATAACGGAACTAGGTGTGGTTCCTAGTGCGTTGGACCCAATGGTGATCTATTGTGACAATAATGGAGCCATAGCCAACGCCAAGGAACCAAGGTCTCACAAGAATTCCAAGCATATTAAGCGCCGGTTTCACTCCATCCGCGAGCATGTCAAGGATGGAGATATAAAGATTTTTAAAGTGCACACGAACCTGAATGTAGCAGATCCGTTGACTAAAGTACTCCCTAGGGCAAAACATGATCAACACCAGAACTCCATGGGTGTTAGATTTATCACTATATAAACTAGATTATTGTCTCTAGTGCAAGTGGGAGACTGAAGGAAATATGCCCTGAGAGGCAATAATAAAGTTGTTATTATGTATTCCTTATATATGATAGATGTTTATTTTGCATGCTATAATTGTATTGATAGGAAACATCAATACATGTGTGTTTAATAAACAAAAAGGGTTCCTAGTTATGCCTCTCTTATAGACTAGCTTGTTGATTAACAAGATGATCAAGGTTTCCTGATCATGGACATTGGATGTTGTTAATAACAAGGTCACAGCATTTGTGAAATGATGTGATGAACATTCATCCGAAGTATAGCATTACGATCAAGTCATTATGTTTATATTGCTATAACATCATACAAAGTAGTCTTAGTCCTTAGACCATGAGATCATGTTAATTGCTAACACCGGAAGAGTATCTTGATAACATCAAACGTCACACCGTAACAGGGTGACCATAAAGGTGGGTTCAGTGCTATGAAGGTGTTATGTTGAGGCTCATGGATCAAGAGTGGAATTTGTCAATCCCGATGACGGATAGATATACTCTGGGCCCTCTCGGTGATATCACATTAAGATAGCTTGCAAGCAAGTGATGTGATCACTAGAATGTTATATCACGGGAACGAGAAAAGAGTGCATGTCGGTAACGAGATCAAACTAGGTATTTGGATACCGATGATCGAATCTCGGACATGTATTATATCATGAGACAAAGGGATTAAATTGCTGACGTTAAAGGTTCTCACAATCACAGAAGTCATCGTTGAATATGCAGGAGTCAGTATGGATTCCAGGTCCTGCTTCTGATTATTGATCTGAGAGGAGTCTCAATCATGTCTGCATTATTCGCGAACCGTAGGGTGACACACTTAAGGGTTGCCAGACACCATTTAGGAGCACATATGTTCCAGAAAAAAGGTTTGCAAAGCACAGGAAATGTTTTGATAGAAACAGGAATTGTTTCGATAGAAACCGGAATTGTTTCGGGTGAAATTGCAGAAAGTGGTTCTGCATGTGATATTGAAATGTTGCAAGGGGTTTTATGTGAATGTTTGTTAATTAAAGTAATTAACAAAATTCTGAATAAAATAAATAAAAGAGTTTTATTAATTGAGAGTTGCATTTAATTTGGTGGAAATTAAATACACGTGAGTGGGATTTTGGGTGGAGGCCATGTTTATGTGAGTGGAGGTTCACCACATGAATGAAGGAGGGGAGGAGTCCCCCCCCTCATGCGCCGGCTATGGGAGGGGAGGGGTATCCCTCCCTCCTATATAAAGCACCCCTCTCCCCTCTCACAAACCACACCTCCTCATGAAGGATCTCTCTCCCCCTCTAGATATTCCCCCATGGTCTCGGATTAGCGAGATACATGTTCCCGGTGGCCTTGCGTCTGGAAGGAGTTGCTGCTTCCGCTGATTCGCTGGAGCGAGGAGGTGGAGGTTGTCCGGTGGCTTGAACGTGTGTGCGAGGACGGATGCGCTGCTGATTTGCGGTGCTCGGACTTCCACACGATCTTGAGATCGGCAAGCGTACGACTACATCAACCACGAGTTCCTACTCGTTAACAAAACTCGTTGTCTTCGAGGGTAAGTTCTCCATGGATGTATGTCCACCCGTTGCTCTGTATCTAGTAGATAGATCTTGGCGTATAGTTCTCATCGTAGGAAACTTTTTTGTTTTCTATGCTGCGGACCCAACATTAATGCCTTTCAAGCCAATGGACTTGAAGAGCCTGCAAGGTAGACATAACTACCATCAAATGACATCTAATGAGGTCATGCAAGAGATGGCGTAATTCAAAGTGGCAACAAAGAATGCTGAAGATGCTCGTGCTCGGGCCATTGGAATGCAAAAGGGTATCAATGTTGCTCTCAAAGCCAATGTTGTTGAGCAAGAGGAGGATGAAAGAGCATTTGAAGGGGCCTCCATGGACTGCCCTGATGAAGTCAAACATGCTCATGGTGAGTACATGGTGTTTTATGCAAGGAACTTTTGGAAGGACCCTGCCAAAGCCAAGTCGGAACTCGAGCGCAAGAACAGGTCAAATGGAAGAAGAGAAAGTGGCCCAAGACTGAGAACTTGTTACAACTATGGAGACAGAATGCACTTTGTAGCCGAGTGTCCGTATCAAAATAGAGAATACAATGGTGGCAGGCTCATTCTTAAAGAGAAATCCAAAGCACCTAAGAAGAAGCCATTTATTAAGAAGAATGGCCCCTTCAAGAAGCAACCCAAGATCGTCTTAGTAGCACAAGAAGAATACTCCTCTGCAAGTGAAGATGAAGAGGATGATGATAGTTCTCGCGAGGTGGCTGCTATAGCCACCACATCGACTCCTTCATCTCTCCTCGACTCACCAAACAAGAACGTCACCAACAACAACGCTACTTGCCTAATGGCAAGAGGGTCCGAGGTATCAACTTCTAGCTCTTCATTTCCTAAGACTAACATAATTTTGGATATGAATGATCATGACAGTCTTAAAATGAGAGAAGAAGTTATTGCTTTGGATACCTTTTTCACTAACCTGCAAGGTGAGCACAAACTCCATTTTGATGCTCTTATGAGTCAACTTGCTCAAGCCGAAGATCTTCTTGAAGAAAATGGTAGAATTGAAAGAGAAGATGCCTTCGAGATAGCTTCTTTGAAGAATGCCTTGGAAGAGGAAGAGGAAGCTCGAGTATCTTTGGAAGAGAGACTCGAATCCATTGAGGAGTCACAGGAAGAAGCTGTGGCTCAGCTCATCAAAGAACGTGACCATGCTCTTGCCAAGGTAAAGAAACTAAAGAAAGAAAAGATTGACTTTGGGGTTGTTCATGCTAGACTTTTGGAGAAGTTTGATAATCTTGAAAGTTCTCACAAGGCATTGAAGAGTGATCATTCTACTTTAAATGAGTCTCATGACCAGCTCCAAACTCAATTGAAACGGTATGATGTGCCAAGTACCTCCACTTCTTCTTATGGAAAACAAGACCTTGCAACAGGTTCTCAACACAAAGGTAAAGAAGTTATTGATGAGATATTGAGCAAGCAAAGGATAAACAATAGTAAAGAAGGTCTTGGTTACATTCCCAAGACAAAGAGCAAGAAAAACAACAAGAAGAAGAAGAGCAAGACTGCTCAACCAAAGACTAGCAACATTACCAATGACAAGACTAATTATGATGGTTTTGCAGGGGTCAACAATCCTAACTTTGAATTATATTGCGATTATTATGGTGATGTTTATGCTAGTTATGTAGGTCCTTATGATTGTTACATTCCTTGGTCTATTTGGGTTCCCAAGATCCTTGTCACTAACATGAGAGGACCCATTGAAAAATGGGTACCTAAAACCAAGAAGTAATTTTCTTGCAGGGCTATGCTTCCGGTGGTTCTAAATGGGTACTCGATAGCGGTTGCACGAGTCATATGACCGGAAGCAAGGAGATCATCATGGAGATGCGGCCAAACCATGATCACATAACCGTCTCCTATGGTGACAAGTCAAAATCTGAGGTATTGGGTCTCGGCAAAGTTGTGGTGGCTCACGATATCTCTCTCGTGGACGTCATGCTTGTTGAGACCCTCGGGTACAACTTACTTCCAGTTCGCTCCCTTCGTAAGATGGGCTTTGCAGTTTATATTGATGCTGATTTGGTGGTACTCTTGTGGAGCAAGTCTCTAAAAGTCGCTTTCGTGGGATATGTCGAAAATGACATGTACGTGGTAGACTTTTCGGGGAAAACCACTACAGGCCCGATGTGTCTTTTCGAAAGGCTGACGTGGGTTGGCTATGGCATCGCCGACTAGCCCACGTCAATATGAGAACTTTGCAAAGTCTCCACAAGGGTGGCCACATCCTTGGACTAAAAGAAAATGTCTCCTTTGCCAAAGATCGTGTTTGCAGGGCGTGTGTTGAAGGGAAAATGCATGACTCTCTGCATCGGAGGAAAACCATTATCTCGTCAAAAAGGATCCTAGAGCTCCTCCATGTGGACCTCTTCGGACCTCCATCTCATGCAAGCCTCAGTGGGAAGAAGTATTGTCTAGTGATTGTTGATGATTACTCAAGATACACTTGGGTTATTTCTTCAAGTTGAAGAGTGAAACTCAACAAACAGTCATCAACTTCGCCAACGAGGTTCAACGTCAACACAACGTCCCCATTTTGGCTATAAGAAGTGATAACGGCTCTGAGTTCAAGAACTACACCTTAAATGAGTTCCTAAGTGAAGAGGGGATAAGACATCAATATTCCGCTGCATACACCCCTCAACAAAATGGTGTAGCCGAGAGGAAGAATCGAACTTTAATGGATATGGCAAGATCAATGTTAGCCGAATTTAAATCTCCATATAACTTCTGGGCTGAAGCGAGCTCTACTACTTGTCACTCATCCAACCGTTTATACCTCCGCAAGATCTTGGACAAGACTCCGTATGAAATACTTACCGGTAACAAGCCAAACATCTCATACTTTCGGGTATTCCGGTGTAAGTGTTTCTATCTTATCAAGGGAGTTCGTTTATCTAAGTTTGAATCTAAGGCTCTAGAAGGTATTTTTGTTGGTTATGGTGCCGAATCCCACACTTATAGAGTCTACAATAAGCTCTCTGGAACTGTTGTAGAATCTTGTAGTGTGGTGTTTGAGGAAAATGACGGTTCCCGTGCGGAGCAAGTTGGTGTTTGTGATGCAGATGTTGAAATACCCCAAGATGCCATAAGAAGAATGGGCGTGGGATTTTTCCGCCCCATTGAGGAACCCCTTGTGGCGGATCGGGAAGGACAATGCTCTTCTCATGAACAGCCCTCATCTACACATGCCCAACATGTTCCCACCACGGTATAAAATTCGGCACCATCTTCATCAACTGCTGAAGGTCAAGTTGTTCCAGAAAACTCCAGGCCAGATTATCCGGTGGACACCGGATTATCCGACCACCCTGCTCCAGCTGACCGTATTGCTCCTGGTGGTGAAGATATCAATGCAAGCTCCAGGCCGGATTTTCCGGCAAGCCCCGGATTATCCGGCCCCTTGCCAGTTCAAGCAAGCCCCAGGAATCCGGCTGAAGCTGCTCCTTGTACTCCCAGGCCGGATTATCCGGCCCCTCCATCGACCGGATTATCTAGCCCTGACTCACCGGTTCAGCAGCCTCTTGTTACGGCTACTGACTCACCTCAAGAGCATGCTTCACCACCACCTACTGCTGTTATCCCAGTTCCTAATCAAAGTCGAGCAACTGATTCCAATGAAGATTCAAGTGATGAAACTACTCCTCCAAGAGACAACAAACTTATTGAACTTCGTCGCAAGGCTTGAGCTGATCAAAACCTTGAGTTAAGGGGTCACACCCTCGACAAGGTTGTTGGTGATCTTCGACGAAGGGTTTCTACAAGAAGAGAATTGGCCAGCTTTGGTGAGCATCAAGCTCATATCTCAATGGTGGAACCTAAGAAGGTCTTTGAAGCTCTTGAAGATCCAGACTGGATTGTTGCTATGCATGAAGAATTGAATAATTTCGAGCGCAACAAAGTCTAGAAACTCGTGGAGAAACCCAAAGATTGCCGCAATGTTATCGGCACCAAGTGGATATTTAAAAACAAATAAGATGAGAATGGCATTGTTGTGAGGAACAAGGCAAGACTTGTGGCACAAGGTTACTCTCAAGTTGAGGGCATTGACTTCGGCGAGACCTATGCTCTAGTGGCTCGCCTTGAGTCCATCCGTATCCTTCTTGCTTATGATACCCATAACAATTTTAAGTTGCAACAAATGGACGTCAAGAGTGCCTTCCTTAATGGTCCTCTACATGAGTTGGTATATGTAAAGCAACCCCCGGGTTTTGAGGATCCTAACTTTCCGAACCATGTCTACAAACTCGATAAGGCACTCTATGGCCTTAAACAAGCCCCACGTGCGTGGTATGAGCACCTTAAAGAGCTTTTGTTAGATCGTGGCTTCGAAGTTGGGCAAATCGATCCCACTCTTTTTACTAAGAAGGTTAAGGGGGAGCTCTTCTTATGCCAACTATATGTAGACGATATCATCTTTGGTTCTACTAATAAAGCTTTTAATGATGAATTTTCAAAGCTTATGATTGACAGGTTTGAGATGTCTATGATGGGGGAATTACGGTTCTTTCTTGAATTCGAGATCAAGCAACTTAGAGAAGGAACCTTTATTAATCAAGCAAAGTACATCCAAGACATGCTCAAGAGATTCAAGATGACGGATCTAAATGGTGTCGCCACTCTGATGCAAACAAAATGTCATCTTGAACTTAACCCACATGGTAAAGATGTGGACCAAAAGGTATACCGGTCCATGATCGGCTCTCTTCTTTACCTCTGCGCATCTAGACCCGATATCATGTTGAGTGTGGGAGTGTGTGCAAGGTATCAAGCAGCTCCTAAAGAAAGCCACCTAGTGGCGGTCAAGAGGATCTTTCGATATTTGGTTCATTCCCCTAACTTGGTCTCTGGTATCCCAAGGGCTCCAATTTCTCTTTATGTGGTTACACTGACTCAGATTGGGCTGGTGAAAAGGATGATCGGAAATCCACTTCTGGAGCTTGTCAATTCTTGGGAAGATCTCTTGTGTGTTGGTCATGTAAAAAGCAGAATTGTAATCTCTCTCCACCACCGAAGCTGAATATGTTGCTGCTGCCAGCGCTTGCACTCAATTATTGTGGATGAGCCAAACTTTAAAGGAATACGGTGTCAATTGTGACAAAGTGCCTCTTTTATGTGATAATGAAAGTGCAATCAAAATTGCATACAATCCAGTACAGCTCACAAGGACGAAGCATATTGAGATTCGGAATCATTTTATTCGAGACCATGTTGCTCGAGGCGATATTGATCTATCCTTTGTGAGCACGAAGAACCAACTTGCGGATATTTTTACGAAGCCACTTGATGAAGCAAAATTCTGCTACTTGAGGAATGAGCTAAATATCATTGATTCCAGGAGTTTGTCTTGATTACCCATGCACTCACTCGTACCTCTCAATCCTATTTTGGTCTAGGTGTGGGCATGGATATAGGGGGAGTGTGGTCCTAACTCATTGGGTTAACCCTCCCCCCATAATGCCAACAGCAAGATAAATCATTTCTCTTAATATCATTTTGTGATATGTGAGCTTATTGATGAGTATTAGTCGTGAACCCAAGATATATCTTCGTGGTGTCACACCATACACTCCAACAAGGTCGCTTCAGCCACCACCCTCTGCCTTGAGGAGAATTGGATCTTTTTGGATGTTTTTTGCTCTCTCATGTTCTTATGGGAATCACACTCAATCTTGGCTTTTATTTGATTTGGGTCTTGCAATTTTGAGTGTCTAGTACCATCTCAGTTTGGTTCTCTTAATCCTAAGGCTTTCCCTACCCCTAAGCCATCTATTCTTGCACACAAGTCCCTTGTACACCTTGTGGGGGTGTTGTTTGGGGATGCGCGGGCCTGGTTCTGTGTACAACAGAATTCCAGATTTGAGGCCGGATAATCCGGCCCAAGTGTAGGCCGGATAATCCGGCCCTGGCGGATTTCGTCTTAAAGGGCAGGGATCGGGGGGAAGGGCTCATAACGAGCATCACTTCTTCCCCAACCCTCTCCTCCTCCTCAGCCACCGCCTGCTGTTCCCCACCCTCCCCGGAGCCTCTCCGGCCACCAAATTTTCTGGGCCTCCCCGGATCTTCTTCTCCGCGCCTCTAGGTACCTTCTCCTCCGCGTTCTTCCTCCAATGAGTGAGGGTAACTCCCTCTCTCCCCATCATTGGCTAGATGTGTTACTTGTCGGGTGGAACGTTGTCTAGAAGGATGTGTTTTCGCATAGAAATCGTAGTCTTGCAGTTTCTAGGCCCGATCTACTTTTGTGCATTGAATCTAGGTGGAATTGAAATTTTCTGCCAGGGCCGGATTATCCTCCCCTGGCCAGGCCGGATAATCCGGCCTGACAGATTCAATTCTGGTTCAGTTTCACTATGGAGTATGCATTGAGTAGATTCGTTCTATGAACTTTTTGACTACTTTTTTCCATGCTCTCTCCTGGACTTGTGTGTATGCTTATCCCCTTGCTATCGTCCTTATTCTCCTCACAGGTGGTTCCAGTGCTCCCAAGACCTACAAGCGCCGCCCTCTGATACGTCCAAAATGTATCTACTTTCTCGAACACTTTTGCTATTGTTTCTCCTCTAAACTTGTGTGATTTGAATGCAACTAACACGGACTGCTATTATTTTCAGCAGAATTGCCTTAGTGTCTACTTTTTGTGCAGAAAACCAACTATCAGGAAAAATCCCAGAAAATATGCCAAAAATCCTATTTCACCCGAAGACTCTAGGAGCCAGAATACGAGACGGAGAAGAGCCAGGGGGTGGCCACACCACCTGGTGGCGCGGGCCAGGCCAGGCCGCACCAGGGGTGGTGTGGGCCCCCCAGGCACCCCCTGTCGGGGGGATACCCCTGGGTAGGGTCACGCCGGGGTATAAAGGCCAGCTTAGCCGAGGTTTGGCAAGGCCAAAGCGAATGCTGGCCGAGTCACCTCAAGGCAGGCCGAATCACGGGGTAACCCGGACCAGGGGACGTCGACCCAACTTGGTCTCAACCGAGTTAAGCCGTAAGTTGGTAAGATGTATCTAACTTATATGCAGGAACAGGTGTGGCCGGATCAACTATGTAGGATCCGGGTTATATCATGCTTGTAAGAGAAGGAAGGTATCTTGCTGGTCAAAGGTAACCCCGGTACGCACAGCATGAGCGAAGCGGACAGAGGCAGGACCACCGAGGCGTGGCCAACAAAGGTGACGACGCCAATGTCGGCTGAGGCATGCGCCGCAGAGGCTCACGTAGCCTCTGCATGGATGACGCGGGGGAAAAGCGACCCGGTCGGCTTACTATTTTGGGAGGAGGCATATTCCCTGGAATATGCCCCCATGTATGCCCTAGTTGGAGACCTAGACACCCCTATATAAGGGGGCTAGGGCCTCTGTAGAAAGGGTTGATCTCTATTGGCTAGATTTTACTTGGTTCCTGAGGGCTAGCTAGCGGTGAGAGTAAGAGAGTTCCTTCTTCCTCCTCTCTCCAATACAGCTTGAGGAGCACTTGTAAACCTTGGAAGTGAATTGAATACAAAGCTACTTTATGTGGAATCACCACACTATCCCTCCCTGGATTTCCCTAGTGCATTTAGTCCCCACCTTTAGCCTATCCATGGTATCTTCCGTGACACCACCACGACAGTTGGCGCCCACCGTGGGGCTAGCGGCGCTAGCAGGGGTCAAGATCCGGACGGGAAACCTCATCGGCACTGGGGAACGCATCGTCTCCGGGCTCGTTCAGCGCTTTGGAGCGCTGGATTTTGTTAGCGACAACGTTGGCTGCTTCGGCACGCGCCCTCTTCCGTGCAACGGCCTCTTCGTCAAGCTCGGCGTGCACAAGGTCTACGTTGCTGTCGATGTGTCGTGCGTTCATCCGCGGCACGTCGTCGAGGCAGGGGAGCCACCCCTTAGCGTGGTTCACGGGGCGCGTATCACTCGCTCCCCAGACCATGCTGAGGTGATGATGACTGTGCCTGGTGCAGGTGCAAGCAAGGATCCGGCACCAAATCCGGAGGTAACGCCTAAGGCACCGAGGAAAGGTAGAGGTCCTCCACTAGAGAGGCCTGAGAATGTGCTGCGGGAAGCGATGGATAGCTTGGCAAACCCGGTAGCAGCAGTGGTAGGTCCGGTTCAGGCACAGGCCGAGCTAGAGGAAACTAGGCAAAAAATTCTAGAGGGAGCAAAAAAGATAGCCGCGGCTCAGCAGTCGTTGAACATGACGCTGCGTGAGTATGCAAAGGCAAATAAAGTAGATGCTGTAAAAGTGAAGGGGAGAAATCTCATGAGTGAAATGAACAATGAGGGTGATACTAGGATTGAGGAGTCAGAGAACTGTTTATCCGTGGGGCTGCCAAAGTATAGTACCCGGCGAAAAACCTCAGAGCAGCGGATGCAGCTGCGTCCGAGTTAGAAGGTCTAACGGGTGAAGCCCGTCAGAGACAGCAAGATAGGGTCAATGAGTTGGCTCGGATTGCGAAGAGGCAAAATGAGGAATTGCTCAGGGCTAAACCGGAGAGAGCTGGGGCCTCCAAGATCGTTCATTCGGCGATGGGTAACCCGGAGAAATCCGCTGGAGCTGCATCGTCTCCTCATGGTGGTCCTAGGAGAGAAGAGGTAGTAACCTCGGCTAGGAGAAACAAACAGATCGTCCCGTATGACCCGACAAGGGAAGGGAAAGCAAAAGAAGTACAGAGAAATGATGATCGATGAAGTGTGAGCCGAGGTGAAGCTGGCCGAGGTAACCGCGACCAAGGCAATGCTGGTCAAGGAAACGCTATAAATGGCAATGTCGGACAGCACAACTCGGCAGGACAACCGCAGCAGCAGAATATACCAAGGCAAGAGCAAAGTGCCGGCCGAGGTATGCAACAGAGAGGTGCTCCACGAGAGCAAGACCGGTATAACGATGGAGATTCGGAAATGGTGAACGCAGGATACCCAAGGCCGGACTATCATGTGATAGGGTCAAGATTGGGAAGCAGGGATTTGATGCCGGATGATGCCAGGTTAAAACTGGATCAGCTGTATAGGTCGGAGCAGATTGAATGTCAAGGTCCCTCGGGTCCTGCGTGTTTTGGACCCCGGATCATGAAGGAGCCTCCGGTACCCAACTTCTAGTTACCTAGAGGCACAAAGACGTATGACGGCAGTACTAAGCCGGAAGATTGGTTGATAAACTATGCTACAGCTGTGAAAATTGCTACAGACAACTTGAGATGGGCTGTGAGATATGTACCCCAGATGTTGGTATGGCTAAACAATTTGCCACCCGGAAGTATTAACTGCTCGATCGATTTTGAGGAAATGTTTATTAGCAATTTCTCGAGTACGTATCAGAGGACGAATAGGCCACATACCCTAGCTATGTGTAAGCAGAGACCGAACGAGACATACCGAGAGTTTTTAACCCGGTGGTGTACCGTGAGAAACTCGTGTGAGGGTGTGATAGAGTCACAGGCCATAGCATGGTTTGTGCAAGGATGCAGATACGCGAGCATGTTATGGCAAAGATTGCAAAGGGATATGCCAACTACATTGGCAGAGACGATCCGGATTGCAGATTCATATGCTTTGGGTGATCCGACTCAACCTAGACTCGTGTCAAACGAGTCAAATGAGGAGTGTTACCAAAGAGATGGAGCCGGGTCATCCCAGAGGAATGATTACCGGGGTAAAAGAAGAGATGACAGACCGGATTACCGGTATAATTCGCAACAAGTTGCTGCTGTAAATCAAGATCAGCCCGAAGCAGGGGGAAATCAACGTCAAAAAACCGGGGGCCAACAATGGACACCGAGAAATGATGGCAAGAAAACTTGGACGCCAGAGCAGAAGAAACAGTGGTAGGAAAAGAAGGACCGTCCGAGGTATACTTATGAGTCAATGTTGGATCAGCCGTGCAAGTTTCACACGACAAATCCGAGTAACCCAGCGGGTCATACAACGAGGCAATGTGAGTGGATGCATAAGATAGAACAAGGGTGTTCGGGGAATGCTCAGGCACCTCGGAACGATCAACCTCGGCAGGAGTTACCCCGGAAGCAATTGCTCTCCGGAGCAAACACGCAACAACTAATGTTGCCTCCCCCTCCGCCGAGGTATGATAACCATGAGAGAAGGGATGCAGTACATCAAGTGGAAGACCAGCATTAGCCGGATCAGAGGTACCCCAGAAATGAGGGGAGGAATGAGTACAAGGAGCATCATCAGAGTTACTGTGTGTTTACCACTGAGGAAACAGATAGAAAGAGCTTGTAGCACCGACATATGGAGGTCAATGCGGTAATGCCAGCAGTGACGAGGTATATGCCTTGGTCGAACCAGGAAATTACCTGGAGCATCAAAGATCATCCCAAGCTTATGCCAAGTCCTGGTTCATATGCGCTAGTGCTGGATCCAACATTCATTGGGCCTAACATCAATGTAAGGTTCTCCAAGGTACTGATTGACAATGGCAGTAGCATTAACATCATGTATGCGGATACAATGCGCAAGTTGGGTATCTCGGAGAACATGCTCCAAGCTACGAGGACAACTTTCCATGGCATTGTGTCAGGTATTTCTTGTGAGCCAATAGGCAAAGTCCGGGTTGACGTATTGTTCGGCACGAGGGATAACTATCGAACTGAGAATTTGGAGTTTGAAGTGGTGAACTTGGAAAGTGCGTATCACGCGTTACTCGGAAGACCAACACTGGACAAGTTCATGGCAAGCTGCCACATCAGTTATCTGAAGATGAAGTTGCCCGGGCCAAATGGAGTGATTACCATTGCTGGAGATTTCCGACGTTCCATTGAGTGTGCGTCAGCCGGGTCTAACCTAGCTGAGTCACTCGTGATTGCGCAAGATAAAAGAAAAATCCAGGAGGTGGCAGCGTTGGCTCAGTCCACGCAGCAATATATATCGGCGTTGAGTAACCCGCATGGTAGCGTTTCGTTCCAAGCCACAAAGGATACCAAGAAAGTGCCTGTTGATGATATGTTCCCAGAGCGCACCATAACAATTGGTGCCAGGTTAAATGATAAATAGGAAAGCGAGCTCGTCAACTTCCTCCGTGAGAATCGGGATATTTTTGCTTGGTCCACACAGGACTTGCAAGGTGTTCCGAGGGAGTTGGCCGAGCACTCTTTGAACGTGAGACCCGGAGCAAGGCCAATGAAGCAACCTCTCCACCGCTTCGCCGAGGATAGGATAAAATTCATTGGAGATGAGATAGCTCGGTTACTAGCAGCAGGATTTATCATGGAAGTTCTTTACCCGGATTGGCTATCTAATCCGGTGTTGGTGGAGAAGAAGAAGGATGATCCGAATGTGGCAGTGGTTTGGCGTATGTGTATCGATTACATGAACCTGAACAAGGCGTGTCCAAAAGATCCATTCCCACTGCCAAGGATAGATTAGGTCATAGACTCAACTGCTGGATGTGAACTGTTGTCATTCATTGATGCATATTTTGGTTTCCACCAGATACCTCTGAATCCGGATGATCAAATAAAGACTGCATTTATCACCCTGTATGGGGCTTATTGCTATCGCACCATGCCGTTTGGTTTATGTAATGCAGGGGCAACGTACCAAAGATGTATGCAGAAATGTTTGCACGGCCAAATTGGTCAAAATGTATAGGTGTATGTGGATGATGTGGTTATCAAGACCAAGGAAAGCAAAACGCTCCTTGACGATATTAGGCAGACGTTCGCGAACCTAAGAAGGTTCTGGATGAAGCTTAACCCGGAAAAATGTACCTTCGGTGTCCTGGCTGGAAAATTACTCGAATTTCTTGTCTCCAGCCGAGGTATCGAAGTTAATCCAACTAAAATCCGGGCCATTGAACGAATGGAACTGCCGAAGTGTCTTAACGATGTCCAGAAGTTCACTGGTTGCCTGGCATCGTTAAGTCAGTTTGTATGTCGGTTGGGAGAAAAGGCATTGCCTCTCTATCAACTCATGAAAAAGTCGGACAATTTCATTTGGACGCCGCAGGCCAATGAAGCCTTTATACAATTAAAGAAAATGTTAGCCACTGCACCAGTGTTAGCGTCCCCACTATCAAAGGAGCCAATGTTGCTCTATATAGCCGCAACCAACGGAGTTGTAAGTGCAGTAATTGTGGTAGAGCGCGAGGAAGAGGGTAAGTCAGTGCAAAGGCCAGTGTATTATCTGAGCGAGCTATTGTCAGCATCAAAGCAAAATTATCCGCACTATCAGAAAGTGGCGTATGGTGTTTATATGTCGGCAAAGAAGCTAAAACATTATTTTGAGGAGCACCCCATCAAAGTAATATGTGAAGCTCCCATATCCGAGATAATGAGTAACAAAGATGCAAGTGGCAGGATTGCAAAATGGGCAATTGAACTGGCTCCCTATGCGCCACAATATGACAGAAGAGAAGCAATCAAGTCTCAGGCTGTGGCCGACTTTTTTGTGGACTGGGCCGAGGTACAATATGAACCGCCATTTTCAGATCCAAACTACTGGAGGATGCACTTTCACGGGTCAAAAACAAAAACCGGGTTAGGCGCCGGAGTTGTGCTTACCTCGCCAAAGAATGACCAGTTGAAGTATGTGCTACAGATCCATTTTGCAGCGTCGAACAATGTCGCTGAATATGAAGCACCTGTGCATGGGCTCAAAGTGGCAAAAGAAATTGGGATACGTCGGATCCAATGCTTCGACGACTCGGATTTGGTAGTTCAGCAAGTGTCGGGGCTGTGGGACGCTCTTGATCCAAACATGGCATTATACAGATTCCATGTGCAGAAAATATCTGGTTATTTTGAGGGATGCGAATTTCGCCATGTACCCCGGGTGGAGAATGAGGCTGCCGACGTATTGTCGAAGCTCGGATCAACCCGACAAGCAATTCCACCAGGTGTAGCATTAGAGCACCTCAGAAAACCATCTATCAGACTGTCCCCAGAAATCGACTCAATCTACGTCCTGGAGGATCTGGAGTCCGGAGCTGTGCCCATGGACATTGACATGGGAGGTGGTGCGCGAGACCCGAGGATTGCCTCAGCAAACCCGAGGACTGCCTCAGTGAACCCGGGGACTGCCTCGCAGGACCCGGGGACTCTCAGCGTGATCCGGTAGAAGTTATGTCGGTGGATCAGATGGAAATTGATGAGGATGTGTTCCTTGTGCGAGCAATACCAACTTAGGCACTACCCATATTTCAATTCCTGAAAGATGGAACTTTACCCACTGAGGAGGTGCTATCCAGGCAAACTCAGAGGAGAGCAAAGGCATACACAATCATCAATTCTGAGCTATACAAAAGGAGTGTGACCAATGTCCTCCAGCGATGCGTTGAACCGAAAGAAGGGCTTGACATCCTCTGAGATATACATCAAGGGGAGTGCGGGCATCATGCCTCATCCTGAGCCTTGGTGGAAAAAGCTTTCCAGCATGGATTCTACTGGCCAAGTGCCTTAGAACAAGCAGAAGATCTGGTGAGAAAATGCAATGGTTGTTAGAGGTATGCTACCAAGACACATATGCCAATGTCGGAGCTCAAGACCATACCAATCACCTGGCCATTTGCCGTGTGGTGTTTGGACATGGTTGGCCCGTTCAAACCAGCAAGGGGGAATATGACTCACATTTTGGTCATGGTGGATAAGTTTACAAAATGGATTGAAGTAAAGCCAATAAGAAAATGTGATGGAGCTACGGCTGTGACATTTCTCAAAGACATCATCTTGAGATACGATTATCCTCACAGTATCATAACTGGTAATGGCACAAATTTTGCTAAAGGAGCATTTGCGCGATTCTGCCGGGATAAGAAGATCCGGCTGGACGTTGCTTCGGTAGCTCATCCTGGATCGAACGGACAAGTGGAAAGATCCAACGGACTAGTACTGTCCGGGATAAAACCCCGGCTCATTGAGCCGCTGCAAAGAACAGCGGGGTGCTGGATAGAAGAACTACCAGCAGTATTGTGGAGTTTAAGAACAACTCCGAATCGATCAACAGGCTATACGCCATTCTTTCTGGTATATGGGGAAGAAGCTATATTACCAGCCGACATAGAGCATGACTCGCCTAGGGTCACCCAATACACAGAAGCCGAAGTGCAAGATGCCCGGCAAAATTATGTTGATCTGCTAGAAGAAGCGAGAGAATTGGCATTGTCCAGATCCGCCATATATCAGCAAAATCTCTGACGCTATTATAGCCGGAAAGTAAGCCCCCGAGTTTTCTGGGAAGGCGATCTGGTACTCCGGTTGGTACAACGTACTGCTGGCATGCACAAGTTATCCCTCCCATGGGAAGGGCCATTCATTGTGAGCAAAGCATTGCATAATGATTCCTATTATCTTATCGATGCAAAGCCACAGGAAAAGAACAAGGCGGACAGGTCCGGCGAGGAATCTAAGCGTCCATGGAATGTAGCTCTACTTCGTCCTTTCTACACTTATCAAAGAAGTGTATGTATCTGAGTCTTCTCATATGTCGGTATGTATGCCGACAATGAGCTTATCAATGAAGTGTTGGCACCTCGAGCAGTAACTCAGGGACTGCCCTAATAATGATTATCATCTTCTGTATTTATTATTTATACGTCGGCTAGCGTAAGTTGTTCTACTTAGGCCGGATTAGTAATGTGTGAGCACCAAGAACCCAACTCTTCGACTTACTGCTGTCCAACAAGAATTGGCTTCATGGCAAGCAAGAGAACAAGTTTTGAATTGCGTAGCACATGAAAAACGACTAAGGAAAAGAACTTAATCGAGCCAACGTTAGTTTTTCGACCTAACCTTGTGTGTACTTTAAATTTATTATGCTGAATTATTTTGAGCTAATCCTAAAGTTTCCAAGTATTGTTAAGACAATTTTTGAAACTCGGACTCGTAAGTCATAAAACCGAACCAAGGTAGACGCGAGCCGAGCCAAAAGATTGGAAGAACGAGAAAACGAAACTCGGAGACTACGCCCAAGTCAATCCAGCATAGAAACTTAGTAGCAAAATATCACTTGTGCACTTGATACAACTGCACCCGGAATACCGGGGATCTGATGAAATTTAAAAGTTTTTTCGATCAAGGGGAAGCAGGAGGAAGTTCGGCGTCATCTTCGCCTCCTCAACGTCCGAAGCCTCGTCATCTTCGTCTTCATCCGAGCCATATTCGACGTTTTCAGCATTCTCATCATCGGCAGCATCTAGGAAGCTCGGTCCTTCGTTCCACTGGTGAGTGGGGGCGTATTGGATAAAGCTGTGAGCGCAAGCCTTGCGCCGAGCCACCCAATCCGGGTCAGTAGACCACTTTGATCCAGTCCGCATGCGTGCAAGGAGGTTGAGGTCGATCTTCTCGTACCACGTGAGCATGTAGTGGAGAACTATCTCAGCTCCGGTGCGCCCAGCAGATTCTCTCCAGAGATCGAGCTGAGTCTCGCAGTCCATAAGCCGGGCAAAGAGAATAGATAGATTCTCCGGAGTATCTTCTTCAGGCCAAAAGGCATTGAAGATCCGGATTACCACGTCCATAACATCCTTGCCATAGTTCCTCACAGTCTCAATTCGGGAAGGCAAGCTGACTATCAGATCTTCGAGGTCAAGAGGGATGGAGCTAGGACCAGACGGAGTACCCCTCTGCTGCTGGAACTTGGTAACAGCCTTGGAGGCAATAGCATCGCTCTCTGGGAACTTATCTGAAAAAATAGTACAAGTGGAATGAGTAAAGGAAGCAGACCCGAAAAGGTCAATGACGGTTGAAGGAAAAGAACTTACTAGATATATGGCTGTGAACCCGGGACAGCTCATGGATGCAGTTGTCACGCATCTCCCAGAGTTGCACAAGCTCGGCATTCGCCGACTCAAGCTTGATGTCAGCCTCCTTGAGTAAATCCTGGCCCTTGGTGATCTGGAGATTGAGGCGCTCGCGCTCTTCAGTATAGTCCTAGCCAGCTTTCTGGAGTTCGGTTTGGTGCTCTGCTTTCAATTTCTTCATTTCTGCCTTTAGCTTGGCAATCTCATCATCCTTGGTCTGGAGGAGGGCAAGCTCATCATCTTTCTTTTTGATCTCGGCCTGATGTTGTCCTGCTTGTTCGAGAAAATGCAGCATCATATCAGGCACGGGCACACTATCTTCAAGAGATGCTGAAATAGTTTATTGACCCTGCAGAGCCGAGGTATGAATGTTTGCCGAGCGAAGGAGGAAAGGAGATGGAAAGCATAGCAAGGTCGCACAAAAGTAACTTACCCTTGATCTGGTCCAAGCTCCTCCTCATGAGGGTATTCTCAGCCTCCACCCCAGCTGAGGAAACCGAATGATGGGTTAGCTCAGCAGAAAAAGATGAAGAAAAACGGAGAAATGTCAAGGAAGAAATTTACCCCTTTTCTCGTGTTCAGCGAGAAGTGCATTATGCTTTGCATGCAGCATCTTATGAGTGTCTAGGAGACGCTGAAACTCAGCGCTCCGGCGGTTGGTGGTCACCTGAAAAGAGTACAAAAATACAACTTAGCCTTGTGCATATTCGAAGTGTACAAAATCCGGGCCAAGTGGAACTTAACCCGGCTCTAGGTGTGTGCATATTCGAAGTGTACAAAATCCGGGCCAAGTGGAACTTAACCAGGCTCTAGGTGTGTGCATATTCGAAGTGTACAAAATCCGGGCCAAGTGGAACTTAACCCGGCTCTAGGTGTGTGCATATTCGAAGTGTACAAAATCCGGGCCAAGTGGAACTTAACCCGGCTCTAGGTGTGTGCATATTCGAAGTGTACAAGATCCGGGCCAAGTGGAAATTAACCCGGCTCTAAGTGTGTGCATATTCGAAGTGTACAAAATCCGGGCCAAGTGGAACTTAACCCGGCTCTAGGTGTGTGCATATTCGAAGTGTACAAAATCCGGGCCAAGTGGAACTTAACCCGGCTCTAGGTGTGTGCATATTCGAAGTGTACATATCCGGGCCAAGTGGAACTTAACCAGGCTCTAGGTGTGTGCATATTCGAAGTGTACAAAATCCGGGCCAAGTGGAACTTAACCCGGCTCTAGGTGTGTGCATATTCGAAGTGTACAAAATTCGGGCCAAGTGGAACTTAACCCGGCTCTAGGTGTGTGCATATTCGAAGTGTACGAGATCCGGGCCAAGTGGAACTTAACCCGGCTCTAAGTGTGTGCATATTCGAAGTGTATAAAATCTGGGCCAAGTGGAACTTAACCCGACTCTAGGTGTGTGCATATTTGAAGTGTACAAAATCCGGGTCAAGTGGAACTTAACCCGGCTCTAGGTGTGTGCATATTCAAAGTGTACAAAATCTGGGCCAAGTGGAACTTAACCCGGATCTAGGTGTGTGCATATTCAAAGTGTACAAAATCTAGGCCAAGTGGAACTTAACCCGGCTCTAGATGTGTGCATATTTGAAGTTATCAAGGAGCTATGTCAGTTTTCTAAGGAGCATCTGGCCGAGTAACAAGTTACTCCCCCGGAGGCTCGGGGACTAATGGTTATATCACTAATATCTACAACATGCTAAGGAAAAGGGGAAGTAACGTACCTCCATCATCCGACCCGCAAGATTAATTGCCTGAGCGGCTGTGTTCATTTGAGCAGAAAATTCAGCGGGACCGAACTTCTCCGGGAGATCGTCGTTGTGGCCGAACTCCGCCTTGTTCCAATTATTGACAAATTCAATCAGGTTCGGAGGGTATCGCTCGCCGCTGAGCATATGGGGCGCCACTAAACCCTTCGCATGCGCCTCCCTCCTCTCAACCAGGGCAAGGGCCGAACTGGTGTGCAAAACAAGTTGCTGCGCATCAGCTGGCTCGGCAGGGGCGTCCTTCGGTGCTGGAGACTTCCTGGAAAGCATGGACGTGAGAGTGCGCTGTCCAGCCTCGACGGACGCCGCCCGGGTGGCGTCAGGGGCCTTTTTTCCCTTGGGCTGCTGAGAGGAGGAAGTGGTTGCTGCAGATTTACCCTTGGGAGCTGCCTGGGTACTTTCTCGCCGAGACTGAGAAGTCTCGGTCGAGGCGGAGGGGCTTGGCACTGCTGCTGTTGCTGTTGCTCTTGCTGCTGGAGTTGGTGCTGGTACTGGAGTTGGTACTGGTGCTGGTGCTGGTTTCTTCTTCGGTGGAGGTGCTAAGGTAGTCTCGATAGTAGCTAGTTGCGGCGGAGCCGAAGTAGTAGATGCCGCTGCCTCGGCTGGGCCAGTCTCCCCCGCTCCAAGGTTGCCCCCCTCTTGACGAGGTGGAGTGGAACCCGGAGCAGCCGCAGAACCCTCCGGAATAGGGCTCAGCGGGCGTGAATCGTTGCCACGAGGGGGAGAAGGGTTGTGTCGGAGCGGCGAAGCAATGCTAGATCCACTCTGGGGGACCTCCACCGCGGCCCTGCCGAATCAAACAGTGTCGGATGAGAAACTATAACAATGCAAGAACAAGTAAGTGGCAGAGGGAAAAGAGGCTTACGCATCCGAGGTCAGGGGCTCCTTGGGCTTCCGAGCCCTTCGTGCTGGGGCCTTGGTTGCAGGCTTAGAGGCAGTTTTGTCCCCGGACTTCTTTCGCCTTTTGGCGAGCTGAGAAGGTCCAGAGGAAGAAGTTGATGCAGCTCCCCGCTTCTTCTTCGGTGCAACCGGAACAGGGTCACCCACGGCAAGGGGAGGGTCCTCATGGATCTGCCCACCGGGGTTAGCTGATGCCAGAAAAGCATAAGAAAGGGGGACAGCATCAAATGCTTCCATCACCTCAACATCCGAGTCATCTTCATCGTCGGGCCAATCTCTAATGGAAGAGAGTTTACTGGTGGGTCGCTTGGTTGCGTCCATCATCGGAAGGAACATCTTCTAATCCGGTTCTTCCTCGTCCGAAGTCTCCCAGTCAGGCGCCCATTTGAGGGTGGGATCAGTGCCATCCTCGATAGTTTGCTGAAGGAATTGCTAAGGGAGAGAAAAGACGACAGAGTTAAAAATACAACAGCGACCGACATAAGATTTAATTCGAAGAAAGTTTGTGGCACGAAGCTTACCACGGGAGGAAGCCTATCTCAACAATAGTGCTCAATTCCCCACGTCCACTCAGAGGAGAAGTTCTTGTGGGTGGTGAAGAGGGCCTTGACCCGGCGATAGATCTCTGTGTTGCTCAACTCGAAAGACGAGGTCCGATTGGGGTCGCGGCCCCAGCTCATATGGCACACTTTCTGAGTGCGTTTCTGGAGAGGGGAGATCTGGTTGCGGACGAATGTGATCATGGCGTCCTTGTTGCGCAACCCGAGCTCCTTCAGCTCCGCGAACCTTTTGTTGACCTGGTTGGCCAAGACTGTGGGCTTCTTGGGGATAACGTCCCACAACTCCGGGTTAGGAGGACCCGGAGTATAGGGGCGAAGCCGGATCAGGTCTTCGGTGCTGTCGTTCTGAACATAAAAGAAAGTCCAGGCCCATCCCTTGCAGGAGTCCAGCCCGGTAACCCGGGGAAAGACGGAGAACCTCCGGGGAGAAATGGACACAGCGCCGAACTGTGTAAGTTGTTTGTTCTCCGGCTCTAGATCAACATTCAGAATTACGTTCCGACGAAGGCCAAAGAACCGGATCCATAGCTCCTTTGTGGGCCACAATCTGGCATAGCCTTCGATCGTGGAGGCGAAAGCAGAGAGAGATGTGATGGCATTGGCAGGAAGGTGGTGCGGCTGGAGTTCGTAGGTGTTCAACCAGTCATGGAAAAAATCGCTAACTGGTAAACCGAATCCCGACTAGAAATGTGACAGGAACACCACATACTCACCTGGGTTGGGTGAGGGGGCAAGTTCGGCGGAGGCGAGGCGTGTGGTGACGCCTGCGGGGATGCGCCTGGTGCGGTAGAGCCAATCCAGGTCATCCTGGCAGACCCAGGATCCAGCCCACGCACCACGGTCCGCTGTCGCAGCGTCTTCTTCCATCTCTTGCTCGGCGATGATGAGCTCTTCTTCTGTCATCTCGAGGTCGCTGCCCTCACTGCCGCTAGCGGCGGAGGGTGGCAGTGGCCTGGACAGATGAGGACCCGTGGCGGAGGAGGTGCGCAGCGGCGGCGGCAACACAGATGCGTGTGGAAGCAGTGCGGCGGCGGCGCTGGCTCAAACGCGGTGGCGGCGGCGCTGGCGCGGGAGAAGACGAGGAATAAGAAAGGGCAGAGGGGCGCAGAAATGGGGAAAGGACCCAAGGGGCGCACCACTCCCCTATTTAACCGCTCCCTCAGCGAGGTAGTGGGATCGCGTTTGCGGGCGGGCCACATCGTGTGGCCGTGTACAAACCAGATTGACCAATCAACATCGAGCCACACGGAAGGCCACAGGGCACAGCGAATCCCATGACGTGACGTTATGATGCAGTTAACGAGGAGGCAGGCACGATGTGACGTGCACTACAGTGATAACTGACAATTACTGCGGCGGTTACTCTGGCTGGCCCTTAAAATGAGGCGATGTGATGATTAGCCTCCACGTGGGGAAGCGTACGAGAGAAGGAAGAATGACCCGGATGAGAATGTGGTAACCTGGCCAGCAAGTGAAAACTTGGAATGTGCCAAGGGAAAGTAAGCCCATGGAATCCGAGATGAGGAGGTAACTCGGAAATGAAACTCAATGATCAGTAAAATTGAACCTGTTGTGGCCTTAGCGGCCAAGGCAGCTAAGGCCGCACCAGCTTCGGGGACTAATGTTGGGGGGATACCCCCGGGTAGGGTCACGCTGGGGTATAAAGGCCAGGTTAGCCGAGGTTCGGCAAGGCCAAAGCGGATGCTGGCCGAGTCACCTCAAGGCAAGCCGAATCACGGGGTAACCCGGACCAGGGGCGTCCACCCAACTTGGTCTCAACCGACTTAAGCCGTAAGTCGGTAAGATGTATCTAACTTATATGCAGGAACAGGTGTGGCCGGGTCAACTATGTAGGATCCGGGTTATATCAAGCTTGTAAGAGAAGGAAGGTATCTCGCTGGTCAAAGGTAACCCCGGTATGCACAGCATGAGCGAAGCAGACAGAGGCAGGACCACCGAGGCATGGCCGATAAAGGTGACGACACCAATGTTGGCTGACGCAGGCGCTGCAGAGGCTCACGTAGCCTCTGCATGGATGACGCGGGGGAATATGCCTCCACGTATGCCCTAGTTGGAGACCTAGCCACCCCTATATAAGGGGGGCTAGGGCCTCTATAGAAACGGTTGATCTCTATTGGCTAGATTTTACTTGGTTCCTAAGGGCTAGCTAGCGGTGAGAGTAAGAGAGTTCCTTCTTCCTCCTCTCTCCAATACAGCTCGAGGAGCACTTGTAAACCTTGGAAGTGAACTGAATACAAAGCTACTATGTGTGGAATCACCACACTATCCCTCCCTGGATTCCCCTAGTGCATTTAGTCCCCACCTTTAGCCTATCCATGGCATCTGCCGTGACACCACCACGACACCCCCTCGGCCTCTCTCTTCGCCTATAAGGAGCCTTCTGACCTAAAAACTTCGAGGGGTTCGACATTTTTCCAGAAGGAGTTCCGCTCCGCCGCCACCACCAGATTCCATGAAACAGCACCAGAAACTCCGTTCTGGCACCCTGCCGGGATGGGGAATTGGAGGAGATCATCGCCATCATCATCACCATCGCTTCTCCATTGACCATCCATGTTTCCCCCATCTATGAGTGAGTAATCCCCGCTGTAGGCTATGGGGATGGTAGGGATTGGATGAGATCGTTCATGTAATGGCATCAGATTGTTAGGGCATGGTGCCTAGTATCTTTTTTAGTGCCTTATGACTTTGTTGCGACTTGTTGTGCTTAATGCTTGTCACTAGGGCCCGAGTGCCATGATTTCAGATCTGAACATGTTATTGATTCATTATGATAGTATTGTTTTTGGTCTTATCTGCAAGTTGTATACACACGTTGTTGTCCGGAACCTATGGCCCCGAAGTGACAGAAATCAGGATAACCGGAAGGGAATGGCTTTGATGTGAGGATCACATGTGTTCAGGGAGTGTTAATGCTTTGCTCCATGCTCTATTAAAAGGAGCACCTTAATTGCTAGTAGTTCCCTAGAGGCCCCGCTGCAAACGGGCTGGCAGGACAAAAGATGCTGTGCAAGTTCTCATTGCGAGCACGTATGACTATATATGGAACACATGCCTAGGATTATCTAGTACTTGGATGCTTTATCTTATTTATCTGCAATTGCCCTATGTTCTGATTGTTATGTGAATTATCTTGTCCATGCAATGCATGTCCATCCATCCCTATGCCTACCACACTCGAATCCCACTGTTTACTGCTTTTGTTACTACTGTCTTTGCTTTTCTACTGCTGCTGCTTTACTATTCCTACTACAAAACTGTTGCTACTGATAAACTGTTGTGAGCAAGATTGTTTTCCAGATGCAGCTGAATTGACAACTCAGTTTTTAAGGCTTATAAATATTCTTTGGCTCCCCTTGTGTCGAATCAATAAATTGGGTTTCACTTCCCTCGAAAATACTGCGATACACCCCCTATACTAGTGGGTCATCAAGACTATTTTCTAGCGCCGTTGCCGGGGAGCATAGCTTTATTTATCAAGTTCACTTGGATTCTCTATTGTTTGCTATTATCCATCCATCATGGGTAAGTCTCGTGATGGCAAAGTTCCTATTTTACCATCCACTACAAGAAGAGGTACGGTTCTAAACACCTCTGTTGCTCTTGATTCATCGTCTGTTATGAGTAAGTTCCTTACACCACCACATACACATGCTACACACACTGCTACTACTGCTGAATCTGAAACTTCTGATGCTTATGATGCTGCTTCTACTGTGCTTGATAAGAGTGGTTCATTAGGTCCTTTCCTAGATGCTATGATTGCTAGAACTATAGCTGGAAATACTGAAACTCCTAATGAAGACACTACCACACCTGTTAGCTCACCTGAGTCTAGTGAGAGTTATGATATTGAAGATGGTTACGTTGAGATGACTGATGAATTTATTAAAGAATGTAAAAACACCCACGATAGGAGCGCTGCTAAGAGTCTCCTTGATAGGCGTACTATTAGACCCAAATTGTCTCCTGATGCTAAGTTTGCTGCTTCTCCCATAAACATTATAGATGAAGATTATGATTTCTCTCTCGATCTATCTTACATAGCTATTGTCAAGAAAGAACCTTTTTGTGGGCCTAAGAATGAAAGTGCGGTAGCACATATGAATGAACTTTCTACCATGAGTGGCTTGTTTTCTGATGATATTAAGATGCGTACTTACTTTGTTGCTAAGATTTTTCCCTTTTCACTAAAAGGAGAAGCTAAAACTTGGTTTAGTAATTTACCTCCTGGATCTATTGATAGCCCTGAGTGCTTGATTAGTACTTTCCTGCAGAAATTTTTTCCTCCCAGTGCTAGACATGCTATTTTGCAGGAACTTTTTGATTTTAAACAGGGAGAAAAAGAGGTATTGCCCGAATCTTGGGCAAGGTTTTGTGCTTTGATTCATGCACAGGCTAGAAGTCCATTACCTAAGAATGAGCTTCTTGATATATTTTATAATGGACTAACAGAGGAATCTAGGACATACCTAGATAGTTGTGCTAATTGTATTTTCAGGAATTGGACTCCTAAGGAAGCTGAGGAATTAATGGCTAAAATAAGTAAGAACTATGAAGATTGGACTCCTCCTAAACAAGCTATACCTGAAGTAATTGTACCTGAGCCATCTATTCATGTGCCTATTCCAACATCAAAGAAGAGGGGAGTTATTGAATTAAATGATGAAGTGATGAAGGAAGCTAAGAAATGTCTTAAGGAGAAGGGAATTAAAGCTGCGGATGTCAAGAATTTACCTCCTATAGAAGAATTATGTAAGCCTATTCCCTACTCATCCACTATTGAGGTACACTCTCTCCAACACTTTGATGAAGGTGATATCCCTTACACTAAACCTCCTGATCAATGCTTAGAAGAATTTGATATCTTTATTGTTAAGCAAGGTAACATTAATAAAAGGGTGCAAAATCATCTAATGGAAAACACTAGAGCTATTGTTGAGTTGAAAGATATTGTGGAAAGAACCTCTAATGATGTTAAAATGATTGTTAAACACTTTCAAATGGTTCAAACTCAAATAGATCAACTCGTTAAAGTGCAAAACGACTTGCTAGTTAATGCTGCTAAAGAAAAACATGCTTATGAAATTAGAACTAGAAGTGGTGCTGCTACCCAAGATCCTCTATATCCTGAGGGGCATCCCAAAAGAATTGAGCAGGATTCTCAACAAGCTGAAAATAGTGGTTCTACTCGTAAGAAAAGGAAAAAGAAACATAAAACTATTGTAGAACCCTCTGAACCTCCTATAGATCCTAATAGTATATCTATCTCTGATGCTGAAACTGAAAGTGGTAATGAAGAAAATGTTGTTCCTAATGAAGAAAAAGTTGAAGAAGAACCTGAAAACCACACTAAGAATACTAAATACACCAAAGAAGATTTTATTGCTAAGAAACATGGTAGTGAAAGAGAACCTTGGGTCCAAAAACCTATGCCTTTCCCTGATAAGAAACACAAGTCAAAGGAAGATGAACACTATAATAAGTTTTGTGAGTGGATGAAGCCTTTATTTTTGCAAATTCCTTTGACTGATGCTATTAAATTGCCTCCTTACTCAAAGTATATGAAGGACATTGTCTCGAATAAAAGGAAGATCCCTAATGAAGAAATCTCTACTTTGCTTGCTAATTATTCCTTCAATGGTAAGGTTCCTAAGAAACTTGGAGACCCACCCCCAACTATCCCTTGCTCTATTAAGAACAGTTATGTTAGAACTGCTTTGTGTGATTTGGGAGCTGGAGTTAGTGTTATGCCTTTCTCTCTCTATAAAGGCTTCAACTTGAAAAATTAATACCAACTGATATATCTTTGCAAATGGCTGATAAATCTACCACTATTCATGTGGGTATATGTGAGGATGTACCTGCTCAGGTGGCTCACAATTGCTTGATATTAACTGATTTTGTTGTCCCTGAGATGCCTGAAGATGATAATATGTCTATTATTCTTGGGAGACCTTTTCTTAATACTGCAGGAGCTATTATTAATTGTAATCAAGGAAAGGTGACCTTCAATGTTAATGACAAGGAACATACTGTCTATTTCCCCAAGAAGATTGAAAGGACTTATGGTTTGAATTCAATTGAACATGTTGAAGGCATTCAAGTTGGAGAAATATATTGTCCCATACCAAGAGAAAATTTTGAAACTATTATGATTGGGACCATTACTATCAAGGTTGAGGTAACATAATCATTAGTGGAGTACAAAGTTTTGTCTCATATGCAATTGTTTTGGTAGCAAGACTTGATCAACCTTGTTAACAAAAGGATTCCATTGAACAAAACAATGTTTTCATTATGATTATCTCCATTTATTTCTATCCTTTGCATTTTAGTTTTTGCTTTCATTTAGTTTTCTTTTTGTTGTTAGTTGCTTGCATGTTAGAACTTCTGTAGTTCTAGCCTTGTTTTGTCCTTGCATCATGTTTCCAAAAGAAAAAAAATCTATCTGTCAGAAAAATCATTCTTCTATTTCTGAAAAATGCTCAAAAATAAAGTGTCTCGAAAAATTCCAGAAAATTCATATTAAATTTTTACGTGAAAAAAGAGGCAGAGGAGTACCTGGGAGGTACAGGGGGGCCCACCAGGCAGGCAGACCATATGGTGGCGCGGCCAGCCCGGGGTGGCGCCATGACCTGGTGTGGGCCACCCCTGGCCCCCCACTAACTTTCTCACCTGCCACTTTCCTCTCTCTCCCGAGTAAGCTCCAGTTCATATCTCAAAACCGCGTTCTTGCTGTGCTTGCTCTCAATTTTTTCGATCTCCTTGCTCAGCCCACCTTTCTTGCTGAAATTTGGAGCATTTGTTCCCTGGTATGTGACTCCTCCCCTTGTCCAAGTAGATTTGTGTTTAGTGAATTATATGTTGAGTATTTTGCTGCTGTAGGTGACTGGTTATGAGGGCTTGTAAGCTTGTTTGATGCTTAGAGATATAGTTTTGATGCATGTTTAGGCCTCTTGCAAGTCCCTATGCGTAGAATCCTTCATTATATTTACTTTGCAATCACTTGTTTAATAGGTGTTTAAATTTCAGAATACCAAGCATGAACAACCATACTTTTGGAGAGATATTTGAGAGTAATGCACATAGGAGGTCGAGGCCCTCAAGAACAGCCTCTCAAGCTAGGCCATCATACAATGAAGATCTCATTGCAACTCGTATTGGCAGTGAAAGGGGTGATGGGGATGCTCACCCATCCTCTTTTCCTTGTTTTACTTTCTTACAAGCTGCAGGTATTCTTGATGATTTCTTGCTACTGATTAAGAGGGTTAGTTTGACCTCATATATGAAAGATGAGAGTGCGCAATACGCTATGCTCACCAAAACTTTTGTTGAGAGCTTCACGTTTACTAACACACTCTATCAGTCTACTGTCTCTTTTAAAATCTATGATCTGCCCTTCACCATGGCTTTGGAGAGATTTTGCAGTATTGTAGGTGTGCGCATGACAGGGACCGTGAAGAAAATTCAAGGGCGACCCGCTGATTTGTTGGAGCTTTACCGAGGGGTGACCAATGATGATGACCGCATGGCGCAGCGCGGAAAGATAAGAAATATCCAACTCCCTGCTCTTAGATACTTTGCATATTATCTTGCTACTAGTGTACTGGGTAGGGAGAACACAAGTAATATCTCCAACTATCATTTAGCATTCCTTGCTGCTGCGCTTAATAATGATACTCGGTATAATCTTGGCTCGCTTATTGCTCGCCGCCTAGCTGCTAGGGGGCCTATCTATGGGGGCATCATTGCCTCGCGTATAGTCAATGCATTAGGTCTTTCAGTGGATCCCTATGATGCTATGATGGCACCACAGAGGCTTGACCTTGTTGCCATGAAAACTCATCACTTTGTCACTACTACCTCTGATTTGAACAATCTAGTATATAGGATGCTTTTCACTGACGGGGATGAAAGGGAGATCCTTTTGCCACAGCCTGCTTTGTTTAGTGTTCACAGGAGACCGTGGTCACACTCCAAGGAGGAGGTGGACGAGCAGCTTCGCTTGCTGGGTTTCCACGAGCAGCACCAGGAGGATGTGCCCTCCTATGATTACTCCGCACATTACGGAGGGACGTACTCGAGTTCGCACCAGGATGAGGGGACCTCTTCGTCGTACCAGGGTGACACTTCATCCTGGCCAGCTTGGGATTGATACCCACTTAGGCCAAAAGCCTAAGCTTGGGGGGAGGTACGCCGACACCGCACTCATCTCCATATCATGTTGCGTCGGTACTTTGTATATTCATGTTTTCGTTCTTTTTTTAGTTTTCGTTCTTCTTTGCTTTTGCTTTCTAAAAACATAAAAAGACCAAAAATCTTTCTGTTGTTTCTCTTTGGTTTGCTTCTTCTTTTTGCCTGCTTTGTTTGAACTTTTCGAAAAACCCAAAAAGATTTTTCTTTGCTTTGTTTTTCCCATTTGGTTCTTGTTTAAAAATCAAAAACACCAAAAATATTTGTCGTTCTTCTTTTGTTTTTACGAGTTTGCTACAGGGTTCGGCAGTCCTCAGTGGATATTGGTTTCATATTATTATTCAAGCCACACAAGTGAAGAGCAATAATGAGGATCAATGACAACTTGAGGCATGGTAAGAGGCTGGTAACGAACTCTATTTGTTTTCATTTTGTACATATACTCATCATTGTGTGCTTGCTTAGTTCGTTCAAGTAGGGTGTATGTTATCTTTGGATGCTTAGTAGTTCTTGCTTTCTTATGATTAGCTCCAGCTCGCTAATAGTTTGTAGCATGTCTTATGAATGTTTGCTTGCATTGCTCTATTCATAAATTGGTATGACACCACGGTATCCTCCTCTGAATGTTTCATTTGAATTGACTTGGCACATGCTCACGCATGCACATGACTATGATAATCAGTTAAGCCTTGATGAATTATTTTGCCTTGAGGATCTTGAATCACTTTCATGCCATGAGTAGTCCTGTTTTGTTGCAAGAATGATAATGAAAGCTATTGCTCTCTCGTTTGTCGCTCCCTTACTATTGCTAGCCTTCACTTTCACTGAGTATGTTTTACTCAAGTTCCCAACTCCCTAAACCAAATATTTCCAAAGTTTCCACCATACCTACCCATTAGCATCATTTGCTACCTCCGTGCATATTCAATATGCCTTGTTTTCTTCCGAATAAAATGTTTGCTTGTTATGAGAAAGTTAGTTAGTAAAGCTCTCACGAACTTGATGGCACACTTTATTTTCTTGCACTTAATAAACCTGAACCATTGCGTCCTTCTTTGCTGCGCATATGCTTGCGCTTTAGAGTTGAAGTTAGCAGAACCATGTATCACGGGGACCGCTTTCAACACTTCATAGGTACTTTGTACCTAGTTGATATCATGTTCTTTTGCTTATGGATCCCGGCGGTGTGAAATAAAAGTGGAACTTGTAAGATCATGGAGTTTGTATGTATGTTAGAGAAACGCCTAGGCCGCTAGCCTAAGCCATGCCTAATCATGGTGTAAACTTGCAGCATAACCATATTGAGCATTCTATGAAGTATCCTCAATAAAAATCTATGCACATAGTAAATAAAAAGATCACCGAGATGCTCATTATCTGCTTGCCTTGTTATTTTGATTATGGGATAGCTCCCGTGTCATGTGCAAGGGGTACCCCGTTGGCGGTTCTCTATGATACGTATATACTTACAATGACAAGAGCTTACTTGTGACTGAAGTTGAGTAGCATGATGATCGGTCTTCGTAAGTAAGGGGCATGAGACTTCGATTTATAACTTGTCAAGCATATCCTCTTAGTTGTGTCACTTTCACCTTAACCACATTAAAGATGCTTATGATAGGGGCAATGAGAGCTCAAAGCTAACGAGTACCATACTTTCAGCATTTGGAAGCTTTTCAAAATTATTCAAAACCTTTTTCACCCAACATGTCATCTATCTTAAGGAGAACCACCACTAGTGAACTATGGACACCGGTCCTTTCTTTTACCATCAATCTACAATCAACTGTTTACTGCTTTCTGTTTACTTTCTGCAAACTATTATTTTCTTCCACACAATACGTTTAATCATTTGTTTTCAGCAAAACCGGTGAGATTGACAACCTCACTATAAGTTGGGGGCAAAGTTCCGTGGTTGTGTTGTGCAGGTTTCCACATTGCTGCTGGCGCCGGTAGTGTGCCCTGCCAAAGTCCAGCTAGCAACATGTTTGAGGTTTTTCCTTGCTCCTACTGGATTGATAACCTTGGTTTCATAACTGAGGGAAAACTTACTGTTGTACTCATCATACCTTCCTCTTGGGGTTCCCCAACGAGCTCGTTAATACACGAGTCAGCAACCGCGCCCGCACCAATGGCAGCCACTACCATTGCCGCCATCGTTGGCAGGAGGCGGAGGCGCGGGCGGCTAGGGCGCGTAGAACCCTGTGGGCAGGGCGAAGGCGCGAGGCGGAGGGGCCGTAGGCGCACTAGCGGGGGCGCCCCGCGAGAGACCCGCGACGAAGGCAGTGTGAGCCGCCCGAGCCCCGAGGTGCTTCAGCCGCCGCTCCTCGAGACGTAGATAGGCCACGGCTTGCTCGAAGGATGGCTTGGTGAGCAGCGTGAGATTGGCGGCGGCGTTGCTGAGGTCCTCGCCGAGACCAGCCACCAGCGTGGAGAGGAGGATCTTGTCGTCGATTGGAAACTCCAGGTCACGGAGCTCGTCGGAGAGGCTCTTGAGGTGGAGGCAGTAGTCGTCGAGGGAGAGGTGTTTTGGTGAGTGTCGAAGAATTCCTGCTGGAGGAACGTGACGCGCTGGATCTTGTTGTCGGTGAAGAGGCCGGTGATCTTAGTCCAAACCGTGTGCGCGGTGTAGCCGTCACGAACGACGGTGCAGAAGATCTCGGGGGAGACAGTCTAGAAGAACCAGCGGGTGATGGTGGCGTCGATCGTCAGCCAGTCGGGGTCGTGCGGCATGGCGAGGAGGTCGATGGTGTCGTCGACGTGATCAAGGAGATCATACTCGCGAAAGAGAAGGCCAAAGTATGTCTTCCACGGGAAGAAATTGGCAGCGGCTTGAGAGAGCTTCACCGGCACGCGCTCGAGGATGGGAACGACGTGGATGACAGCGATGGAGGGGCCGGTGAAGGGATTGCTGCTCCCATAGACGGAGGAGTTGAAGGGGTTGCTAGAGGAGGAGTGGTCGGCCATGGTGGGGAGGTGGGGTGGAAGCGGTGGAGAAGGGGAGGCCGCGACGCCTGGAGGGGGTACGGTGGTGGCTAGGGTTTGGTGGTGGGGAAGGAGGCTGGCGGCGCCTGGAGGAGATGGGCGGCGGCTTGGGTTTGGTTGGGGGGGGGGTGCCGGTGGCGCCGGGGGGAAGAGGAGGGGGCGGCTAGGGTTGGGGATCGGAGTTAGGCTGATACCATGTAGAAAGGGTTTGTGGAGAATGCATAGCTCCAATAGGGCCGGTTGTCTCATATATATAGACAATTATAGGTACAATCCTGAGAGTACAAGAAGACTTATACAGAGTATAATACGTATCTCAACAGTATCCATACCCAAGTGGTATACTATACCATATTGGATTGGTATATATACTTAATGTATTACATCTGGCGGTATTTACTTTGTGTCCCAACCGGCCCTAATGGATCGATTGGGATCCAACGTACGGTTGATTCACGGCTACGTACGTGGTACGTACAAATGATGATCGCGAAATACAGGTGCATTGTGTTGTGCGTACTCAGTACGTGTGAAAACATGAGCACTAATATTCCGACACCGTTGGTTGGAGCGATGGTTTGACTTTGACGTACGGCTCCCTCACATCCAACCAGGAAGACGATCGAAGACCCGTTCGTTTCTGAAGTGATGACGATGTCAATTAGTTATTCGTGTATGCAAATTCATTTCGAACGGAAATCTGAAGGAAAACGAGACACGCTGATGGAGATCGATGCATGGACTTGCACAGACACGTACGCTGCCCGCCGGTGCTGGACCCGTTCCATGCGCCCCCGGCCCGCGCGTTGGGTTCACTCCGCTACTCCTACTCCTAGGTCCCTTGACCTGGTCAGACGCGCCGGCACCTTGCGTTCCAGCCTTACCGGTCCATCGGTCTCATCGATTAATTCCGCCATAGCAGCCCTGCACCTCCATGCATGTCTCGCTCGCCCATTAATTCATGCGAGCATGGAGCATGGAGCATGGTGTCGTGGGGCCCCGCAAAATTAACTTCTCCCCGTAGCCTTTGATCCTGTCAAAATTGCATCATTGCCACGGTTACAATGTTCACGACAGCATGGGTCGGGGCAGCTTGAAAGTTTCAGCACGCACTATAAAAGTGTAGGCAACGGTTGACCACTCGTTCAGGACCATGCATCACTAGTGGCAGTCAATTCACCGAGACCGCGTACGTACCAACTTAAGCTTCTCCGTGTTTGTCACTTGCTCACTCTGGGTACAATGTTTGCGACAACATGGAGTAGGTAGTTTTGAAAGTACTAGCCACTGATTCAGTACAAGTCTAAGAGCATCTCTAGCAGATACCGCATCTCTTCGTACCGTAAAGCGCGTATGCGATAGCGTATGCGGTAAACCGTAACTCAACTTTGCGGTGCAAAATAGGTGCAAAATAGACGGAGCGGATCATATGATTATACCGCAAAATAGAATATTCCATTTTATGCGGCATCTGTTCCGCACCGTTGCGTATACTGCAAAAAAGCGTATACCCCAAAACAGATTCTACCCCCAACAGCTCAAACCAATTTAGAATTTTCAAAGTTTACAACAGTATAGACGGACTGAAAATAAGCATACTAGGCTTTCCTCACGACAATGATGATCACCTCCACTATTCGTAGCAGTACTTGCAGCAGCTCTGCGAGCTTTACTTGCCTCGATAATCTCCAACCTTCTATCGTCCCACTACTCTTTTGTGATCGGACCCATCTTGTCACGATCCGTAGTCATCACTCACGTTTCATCGGTAATCACGGCTGCTCTAGATTTTTCCTCTTCGAGATGAATCCTCCGCTACTCAAACTCAGCTTTGCGCTTCTTATCTTCACGAGTTGCAAGCTATATTTTCATCTTGGCCTCTTCTCTCTTGTCAGCCAACTTGAGCTTGGTTTCCATTTGTTGCTGCGCTACTAGCGTCTTGTGCTTCATCATTTCGTCCATCTTGTCCCTCAACTTTTCGTGCTCAGCCTTTCTCTTCAACTCTTCCTTCACCTTCTTTGTACCATCTGACCTTTTTCTTTTGCTTTCGGTTTATCATCTTCCTCTTCATCTTCTTCCTCCAAGTTTATTGCCGAGTCGGTTCTTGGAGGTGGTGTCTCTCGATCCCGTACCTTCCACTTCTCATTGTCCTTGAGCAATTCCCAGCAATGATGGAGAGCGAATGGTTTGTTCCTCGATGCGGCCATGTCCTTGTACCTGAATTGTGTAATTTTGTCATATTCATCAATGCCGGCGCCGCGTGGGGATGAGTCTTCACTTGCTCGTAGGCCTCTAATGACTGCAAGATTGTTTGATTGTATCCCATCGGCCTTGAAGATCTCAATGTGCGAGTGCTTCCTTTCGGCACAAGCTTGAAATTTTTTTCCGCAGTCCGCTGCCAATACTTTTTCCGAGATTGGTCAATCCGAGTGATAGCATCCATGGACACACCCTCCCAAGCCCGGATCAATGCCGTGTCTTCGTCCATGGTGTAGTTGGCAGATCTCTTTGATTTCACCTTCTCTTGGATAGCATCGAATGCCTCCTCGTCCACCTCTTCTAGTTCATCATCTTCCTAGTCATCGGTCTCTCGCACTCCTTCCTCCTCGCCACTGTCGCCGGAAGAAGTAGTACCAGTCTCGTCAGGTAGAGGCGGGCCACCATTGACGTTCATCTCGGCGTTGTTTAACATGTCAACGAACGAACACAGAACGGAGAGAAGATCCTCGCTACGAATAGAAAAAGTATAGCGATTTTGAGGAAATTAATTTCTACATGGCATCTATGACATATCTAGGGAGAATTTGACGGCAATCAAATCTACACGGAAATATACCTTCTAGGAGCAGGACGAATTGGGTGGCCGGTCGCGGGAGAGGCGTCGTCACCGGCATGCATGCGGAGAGGGGCTTCCGGCTCACGGGTTTCTTCGGCTTCGGGCCGGAGGGTGCCTCGAATCCGCTGATTTTCTTCCGACCCCCGGAGGTCCGTATGGGGCCAATCGAACCACCGACACCTCGGGGTTGCGCACCTAGTCGCTTCCTTGCCGGTTTCACCACCGGCGCAACCGGAAGGCTATCGACGACATCCGCGGTGGGAGGGGTTGTTGGCTGGGCTTCCGCAGTGGAATCGGCCGGCGGAGGCTGGAGAGGGTTCATGACGGCGGCGGTAGGCGGCGGTGCGGTGGGGAAAGGCTAAAGGCGCGACGACGAGGAGATCGAAAAATAGCGGCGGCGGCGGTGGGGGGCAGAAATGTCCCTAGCGCCAAGCGAAAGGCATGATACGGTTTACCGCATTTGCAACCCTTCGATACAGGAAATATGTGACATGGAAGCGACCTTTTGCAGTGAACCGCAAAAATATTTCGGATGCAATACGGTTTAGGGTATCTAGAATGACCACTTTTTCTGCCTTATACCGCAAACTGGTGGTTATTTTGCGGTAGGGACCGGATGCGACGTCTGCTAGAGATGCTCTAAGAGAAACTCTAGCGGATCACGTAAATCCCCAGAAATCCCAAAATTACCAGAGCTTTATAGTTTTCTGCGAAAAAAGGCGCCGAGCAGATACGTAAACATGGCTGACTCTTAAATACTTTTACGGGGATGGAAAAAACGCGCGCCCAGCCTGTACATAAGCGGATTCGACGGTGGAACCGAGTGCGGCCTGTACTTGCGTGAAATATGGAGCTGAAATTTCCCCTTCCATTTCCGCGGGCTGCCTTCTGCTCCCGCCCCGCCGCCTCCCGTGCAAGCTTTTCCCTCCCGCCACCACCTCCGATCACCCTCCGCTGCCGCAGACTACCCCACACCCCTCCACGTCGCTGGTAGCTGGTTCCTGCGGTGTTCTTCCACGGCGGAAGGTGTAGAGGAATAAATATCTTCACATTGGGGAAGATACAACCCTTCAATCAGTGGGGATGTTTGCGAGTGGAATATGCTATTTTACCGTTCCATTATAGCTGTGTTTAATCTATGCGACACATTTTAAGTTCTTATATTTTTAAAGGCCGTGTGATAAGAGGTATGCTAGAGACACTCTTATGATAGTTTAGAATACAGTTAGGAAAGATAGTCACATGTATGTCTATATATGCTTGCTCATAATGTTTATTTAATAATAAATTCATCATATTCCGTTAATCTCTTACTTTATACTTGTATACATAGTATATGCCTAAACCGACCCAAACCAGTCGTCAACATGTTTCCTCCTTGTCCCAGGGAGGTTGACCTCCATGAACTTTAGAGAAGCTGCGCCACTTGTAGTAGGGCTAGTCCGCTGATCCGTGATATGTTGTCTTGGTAAGTTTCTGATCGATATATAGATCTGGTTTTCTCTCCGTCGGTCGCTCAACCGGTGATTCTTTTGGTCCGACTATTATACTGCTTCCGCCAAGCATTGTCTCTGAAGGCACGTGTCTACCACCAATATAGAGCTACTCCCCTTTTTAAAATATAAGATATTTTAGCTTTATAAAATGAGTCTATCTGGCCTATTTTAGTATGTAGGTTCAACTAGATTTAGAGTGAACCTACGCACTAAACGGATATAGCAAAACTAAAACATCTTACTTTTTTAAAACAAAGGGACCACTGAATTGGCCAGCCCTTTTTTTTCTTCGCTACCCGCTTTCAACACGCCCCCTCTCTTGCCACACCCCCTCTCCTGACGTGTACGTGGCCAAGATCAAAGTGAGCCACCAAGAGAAACACGTACTGCTATTATTCTATTTCCGTGCTGCCTCCCTGCCGGACATGGCTCCTAATAATATGCCCATTCTTGTGCAACACAAAAACATATATATGCATGTTGATTTTTCGCTTGTCGTGTACGTATAACAAAACATTCTGAAACACAAAAACACTTCACTACGGGAAAAATTATCGTTGCTGTCGCCCTCGTCCTTTGCCGTGTGCCAAACGCCTAGGAACACGGCAAAACATTTCTCTGCCGTGAGGGTTTCGAGCAGCACACGGCAAAGAAAACCCACACGGTACATTCCTGATAAAACACACGGCAACGAAAACGAACACGACAAAGAAAAACAAGACACACGGCAAAGACAAAAC
Organism: Avena sativa; assembly: GCA_916181665.1. Taxonomy (NCBI): domain Eukaryota; kingdom Viridiplantae; phylum Streptophyta; class Magnoliopsida; order Poales; family Poaceae; genus Avena; species Avena sativa. Next base: position 529,801,275 of record OV702292.1, on the reverse strand, counting down.
GCGGCACACGGCAAAGCTGGCCACAAGGCAAAGAGGTGGGGCCCACAGCGCACCCAGGCGAGCCTACTAACGGTGGCTGACGGTGGTACTTTGCCGTGTGTCCCTGCAGTTAGATACACGGCAAAGACATGCCTTTGCCGTGTGCTTTGTGCTCTATACACGGCAAAGAAACATTTTTTATTTCTTACCTCCACCAAACTACGTTCATAATGACGAGTACGAAGATTCTTAGTTCGGGGCTAAGCCTGGCTAAACTTGCATTGGATCTCTGAAGAAACATCATATTGTCAACCTAAAAATGATTTTTACAAAAAACATTAGCATTATCAGATCATGTACCTGCAGTTCATATCTGACCCAGATCCGCGGGCCTCGGATCGTCTACCCCCTAGACTTTCTTCTGACAGGGGTAGCCCGGTGTAGCTCTCACTTGTTTTAGCTTGGTTAGGTCATGTGATGATGTAAAACCATGTTTGGGAACATGTTGTGACAAGATCTACCCCGGTTTCACCGAAACGGGGAGTTTCCCTCTAATAGTCAGATTGCAGACACTTTGTTTTTAGGGGACATCGCATGTCTGCGAAGGGGGTCACACTTGGGAACCAGGTTTAGGAGTTTTGAGCATGCCACCACACTTCATTACACATGCTAGGGTCACATGCATGGTTTGGATGTGTTCCGATGCCCCGAAGCGCTTCTTCCTGTGGAACCCTGATTCGCGAGCCTCGGATCGTCTACCCCCCTAGACTTTCTTCTGACAGCGGTAGCCCGGTGTAGCCCTCACTTGTTTTAGGCTTGGTTAGGTCATGTGATGATGTAAAACCATGTTTGGGAACATGTTGTGACAAGATCTACCCCGGTTTCACCGAAACGGGGAGTTTCCCCCTAATAGTCAGATTGCAGACACTTTGTTTTTAGGGGACATCGCATGTCTGCGAAGGGGGTCACACTTGGGAACCAGGTTTAGGAGTTTTGATCATTCCACCACAGTTCATTACACATGCTAGGGTCACATGCATGGTTTGGATGTGTTCCAATGCCCCGAAGCGCTTCTTCCTGCGGAACCCTGATCCGCGGGCCTCGGATCGTCTACCCCCCTAGACTTTCTTCTGACAGGGGTAGCCCGGTGTAGCCCTCACTTGTTTTAGGCTTGGTTAGGTCATGTGATGATGTAAAACCATGTTTGGGAACATGTTGTGACAAGATCTACCCCGGTTTCACCGAAACGGGGAGTTTTCCCCTAATAGTCAGATTGCAGAGACTTTGTTTTTAGGGGACATCGCATGTCTGCGAAGGGGGTCACACTTGGGAAGAAGGTTTAGGAGTTTTGAGCATGCCACCACACTTCATTACACATGCTAGGGTCACATGCATGGTTTGGATGTGTTCCGATGCCCCGAAGCGCTTCTTCCTGCGGAACCCTGATCCGCGGGCCTCGGATCGTCTACCCCCCTAGGCTTTCTTCTGACAGGGGTAGCCCGGTGTATCCCTCACTTGTTTTAGGCTTGGTTAGGTCATGTGATGATGTAAAACCATGTTTGGGAACATGTTGTGACAAGATCTACCCCGGTTTCACCGAAACGGGGAGTTTCCCCCTAATAGTCAGATTGCAGACACTTTGTTTTTAGGGGACATCGCATGTCTGCGAAGGGGGTCACACTTGGGAAGCAGGTTTAGGAGTTTTGAGCATGCCACCACACTTCATTACACATGCTAGGGTCACATGCATGGTTTGGATGTGTTCCGATGCCCCGAAGCACTTCTTCCTGCGGAACCCTGATCCGCGGGCCTCGGATCGTCTACCCCCCTAGGCTTTCTTCTGACAGGGGTAGCCCGGTGTAGCCCTCACTTGTTTTAGGCTTGGTTAGGTCATGTGATGATGTAAAACCATGTTTGGGAACATGTTGTGACAAGATCTACCCCGGTTTCACTGAAACGGGGAGTTTCCCCTAATAGTCAGATTGCAGACACTTTGTTTTTAGGGGACATCGCATGTCTGCGAAGGGGGTCACACTTGGGAACCAGGTTTAGGATTTTTGAGCATGCCACCACAGTTCATTACACATGCTTGGGTCACATGCATGGTTTGTATGTGTTCCGATGCCCCGAAGCGCTTCTTCCTGCGGAACCCTGATCCGCGAGCCTCGGATCGTCTACCCCCCTAGACTTTCTTCTGACAGGGGTAGCCCGGTGTAGCCCTCACTTGTTTTAGGCTTGGTTAGGTCATGTGATGATGTAAAACCATGTTTGGGAACATGTTGTGACAAGATCTACCCCGGTTTCACCGAAATGGGGAGTTTCCCCCTAATAGTCAGATTGCAGACACTTTGTTTTTAGAGGACATCGCATGTCTGCGAAGGGGGTCACACTTGGGAACCAGGTTTAGGAGTTTTGAGCATGCCACCACAGTTCATTACACATGCTTGGGTCACATGCATGGTTTGGATGTGTTCCGATGCCCCGAAGCGCTTCTTCCTGCGGAACCCTGATCCGCGGGCCTCGGATCGTCTACCCCCCTAGGCTTTCTTCTGACAGGGGTAGCCCGGTGTAGCCCTCACTTGTTGTAGGCTTGGTTAGGTCATGTGATGATGTAAAACCATGTTTGGGAACATGTTATGACAAGATCTACCCCGAAGCGTGGTTTCGTGCGGAACCCTAACATACGAGTGACCTTCGCTCCGAAACCCTGATATGTGGGGGGACATGAAGATTAGACTATTTTTCATGTTGCAACAAGTATGTGTATACACATTGTCACAACTAATACTAACAAATATTCAACAAAAAGTAAACTAAAAACTTAAAATAACTATAATCGAAAGAAAATAATAAAGTAGCCAAAACACACGGTAAAGGGAAAAACACACGGCGAAGATGGTTCTTTGCCGTGTGTTTTACAGATGTACACGGCACAGGGTCCTTTGCCGTGTGTACTTATAGAGTACACGGCAAAGATGGTCCTTTGCCGTGTGTATTCGTGTAACACACGGTAAAGACTCGGTATAGGGTTCGCTCGCGGGCCCACGCGAGCCCTATCCACTCGCTCTGCTGGCCGCTCCCTCGTTGCCCTTCGCCGCCCGACGCTGCGCCACCGCCGCCCCTTTGCCACTTCGCCGCCGCCCAGCACCGCTGCCCCCAGCTCCGCCGCAGCCCATGCTCCCTCCATCTCGCCCGACGTCGCCGCGGTGGCCCACCGAGCTCGGTAGGCTCGTGGGTGGAGCCCGGCACGGTCGCCCCCCCCCTCCATCAAGCAACGCCGGCGGCCCCTCCTCCACCGAGCACGCCGGCCGCCTCTTGGTGAGTTTTTTTTCTTTTTTTTCTTTTTATTCAGTTAGTAATTAGTAATATATATTTAGGGGTAGTTTTAGTTAGTAATATATTAGATTTAGGTGTAGTTTTAGTCTTATATTGGATTTAGGGGTAGTCTAGTTAGTAATATTTTGGATTTAGGGGTAGTTTTAGTTAGTAATATATTGGATTTAGGGTTAGTTTTTGCTAGTCATATATTGGATTTAGGGGTAGTTTAGTTAGTAATATTTTGGATTTAGGGTTAGTTTTTGTTAGTCATATATTGGATTTAGGGTAGTTTGTAGCTAAGTTTGTCCAACAATGTTGCTATGCTAGGTTATTGGGTTTGTAGTAAATTAAAAGTAGGATTATTATCAAAGTACTAGGAATTGCATGTTAAATGGAACTATTCTCTTTCGTGTAGGAAATGCGTTGTGTTTGAGGGGGACCGTCGGTCGGAGGGGATTTTGCCGGAGGGTCGTTGGTCTTCTTCGCGGGCCGTCGATCACGCTTCGGGGGTGAGAATCCGTTCACCTCTTTTGTAATTAGGTTTTTTTCATGTCTAGATCACCAAGTTTGTCGCGTTACCTAGGCGTCTCTTCCCGGCCGTAAGGGTTACGCTAATAAATATGTATTAGTGGTCTCGCATATTTTGAACCGTAACTCCTACGGTATTTATCGAGACAGTCGACGGATGCATAGTTTGGGTACATTTTCCTTGTTATACTCCGGCCCGAGATAGGATTTTGGCAGCGCCTCTCAGTTGTTCTCCGGATGCACATCCCTCTCGGCTTTTTGTCGAGACGTGTATCGGGAGAGCAGCGGGGAGGTGCTGCCGAAATTCTGTCTCGGATCGGGGTAGAGCAGGGAGAACGTACTCAATCTACGGATCCGGTGGTTGCTAGGACCCTCTTTACCTATTAGAGGGATAAGTGTATATATGCATGCCGTAAAATCCATATTTACTAAAATTAATCGAACTAATAACGGATTTATTTAATGGTATGATTAATTGAAAGCATTGTATATGTCTGTTTTTGTACTGATTAGAGGATGGAGAATCGTGACTGGATGTATGAGGGCTATGTCAGTAAGTGGGACTTTACCATGGAATGGAAGGAAAAGGCCGAGGACTTCGTGAACCGGGCGTTTGCTGTCCCCACCAGACCCAGAAAAATTTTCTGCCCCTGTACAAGATGCAAGAACCTGAATACACATTCGAAGGATGATGTTAGTAGGCACCTGGTCAATTATGGGTTCACACCTTCCTACAAGACTTGGACTTTCCATGGTGAAAAGTTAGCGAAACATGCTAGGAGGGAGTCACGGCAGAGTCAGCAGCAAAGTCAGCCAAGGGGGAATTTGATGCTGGTTTTGATAGGTGCATAGAGAACTTTGTGAATGCTAATGCACCTGAAAGCCCTCATGTAGAGGCGGAGACACCTCAGGAGGCGGAGACAAGTGAGGAGTCGGAGGAAAACACGGCAAAGTACTATGAGACTTTGTTTGCCTCGCAGAGACCCCTTCATGCACATACAGATGTTAGCCAACTGGACGCCATCGCTCGCCTTTTGGCCTTCAAGAGCCACAGGAACTTGACCAGAGATGACTTTGATGATATGCTCGCCGTTGTTGGCAGCATTCTGCCGAAAGGGCACCTCTTGCCGGAGAACTTCTACTATTCAACCAAACTCCTCCGTGACCTTAAGATGTCATATGAGCCGATACATGGTTGTCCGAAGGGATGCATGCTATTCAGAAAGGAGCATGCTAAGACAAATTATTGTATCCACTGCAAATCCTCTAGGTACTTTGAAGTCGATCCCAATGGTGATGGTCAGAAGAGGCAGACCGGGGTTGCCCAAAACATCCTCCGGTATCTTCCAGTGCTACCGAGGATCCAACGGCTCTTCATGACCGAGGATACTGCCCAGCAGATGCAGTGGGCAGTAGAAGGGAATAGATACACCGACAAGATGATACATCCGTCGGATGGTAGTGCATGGAAGAACTTTGTCAAGAAATATCCTGAGAAAGCCGGTGACAAGAGGAGCGTAGCAGTTGCCATATCAACTGATGGGTTCAATCCATATGGTATGTCGGCTGCAGTATACAGTTGTTGGCCAGTGTTTGTTATTCCCCTGAACCTCCCCCCTGGCGTCTGCATGAGATCAGAGAACATGTTTGTGTCGATGATAATCCCCGGACCAAAATACCCTGGTAAGGACATGAATGTGTATTTAGAACCGCTGGTGGATGACTTGTTTTGTGGCTGGGAAGGTCGCGGGATCCGAACATATGACGCCGCAAACAAGGAGAACTTCGATATGTATGTCTGGTACCACACCTCCCTGCATGACCTACCAGCATGTGCGTTGTTCTGCGGCTGGTGTACGCATGGGAAGTGGCCTTGCCCAGTGTGCATGCAGGATCTGACTTTCTTCTGGCTGTCGAAGGGAGGCAAGTATTCCTGCTTTGATGAACATCGAAAGTTCCTTGAGCCGAATCATCCATATAGGAATGATAAAAATAGGTTCAAGAAAGGTCGTGTTGTCCATGATCCAAAGCCACGTCTGAAGACGGGAAAGGAAATCAAGGCTGAGTTAGAAGCTCTCCAGCCTAAGCCTGATGGGAATGGTTTCGTGGGATATGGGGACACGCACCAGTGGACCCACATTCCATGCTTATGGAAGCTCCCTTACTTTGAGAATCTCGAGCTCCCGCATAACATTGATGTAATGCACACCGAAAAGAATATCGGCGAGGCCCTTTGGAGCACCATAATGCAAACTGAGAAGTCGAAGGATAACATCAAGGCTCGAATTGATCAAGAACAATGGTGCGATAGGCCAAAGTTGAAAATACAGCCCCCCGGAACCAACGACAAAAAAGGGTGGTCTAAGCCAAAGGCTCCGTTCTGCCCAACAAAGCCCCAAAAAAGGGAGATCTTCTAGTGGATCACGCAAAGTTTGTTTTTCCCTGATGGGTACGTAGCCAACTGGATGAGGGGTGCGAACATGCAAACGTTGCGAGTACAAGGGCTCAAGAGTCATGACTACCACGTATGTCTTGAGCGAATAATGTCGGTGATGATTCGAGGCTATGTCGATGAGGAGACTTGGCGAGTGTTATCGAGGTTGAGCTTTTTCTTCCGCCAGATTTGTGCTAGGGAGTTAGACCGTAAAGTGGTTGAGAAGCTACATGAACAGGCACCCCAGTTGCTTTGTGATCTAGAGATGCTCCTTCCGCCAGGGTTCTTCAATCCGATGCAACATATGATCTTGCATCTCGCGGACGAGGCTTTGAAGGGGGGACCTGTGTGGGCCCGTTGGCAGTAACCACCGGATAGAGTAACACAGAGGCTTCGTACAAAAACTGTTGGGTCCGCATCATAGAAAACAAAAATTTTCCTACGGTGTGAACTACACGCCAAGATCTATCTACTAGGTACAAAGCAACGGGTGGACATACATCCAACGAGAACTTACCCTCGTAGACAACGAGCTTTGTTAACGAGTAGGAACTTGTGGTTGATGTAGTCGTACACTTGCCGATCTCAAGATCGTGATGAAGTCCGAGCGCCGCAACTCAGTAGCACATCCGCACTCGCACACACGTTCAAGCCACCGGACAACCTCCACCTCCTCGCTCCAGCGATCCAGCGGAAGCAGCAACTCCTTCCAAACAAAATGCCACCAGGAACATGTATCTCGCTAATCCGAGACCATGGGGGAATAATTCTAGAGGGGGAGAGAGATCCTTCACAAGGAGGTGTGAGGATGAAGGAGGGAATGGGTGGCCTTTTATAGGAGGGGGGGTGCCCCCTCTCTCCATGGCCGGTGCATGGGGGTGACCCCTCACCTCCCCCATTCATGTGGTGGTACGCCCCCCCCCCCACACATTAAAATGCCTTTTCACATTCCCTTTTAAAGTCTCCACTTTAAATGCATTAAATTTCTCCAAATTTAATGCTCTCTCATTTAATAAAACTCTTTTTATTAAATTTATTCAGAATTTTGTTAATTACTTTAATTAACAAACATTCACATATAGCCCCTTGCAATATTTCAATATCACATGCAGAACCACCTTCTGCAATTTCACCCGAAACAATTTCCGGTTTCTATTGAAACAATTCCTGCGCTTTTCAATTCTTTCGTCTGAAACATATGTGCTCCAAAATGGTGTCTGGTAACTCTTAAGTGTGCCACCCTATGGTTCGCGAATAACGCAGACATGATCGAGACCCTTCTGCGATCAATAATCAGCAGCGGGACCTGGAGATCCGTACTGACTCCTACACATTCAACGATGACTCCTGTGATCGTGAGAACCTTTAACGCTTGTAACTAAATCCCTTTGTCTCTCGATATATTACATGTCCGAGATTCGATCATCGGTATCTCCATACCTAGTTTGATCTCGTTACCGACATGCACTCTTTTCTCGTTCCCGTGATATAACATTCTAGTGATCACATCACTTGCTTGCAAGCTATCCTAATGTGATATCACCGAGAGGGCCCAGAGTATATCTATCCGTCATCTGGATTTACAAATTCCACTCTTGATCCATGAGCCTCAACATAACACCTTCGTAGTACTGAACCCATCTTTATAGTCACCCTGTTACGGTGTGACGTTTGATGTTATCAAGATACTCTTCCGGTGTCAGCAATTAACATGATCTCATGGTCTAAGGATAAAGATTACTTCGTATGATGTTATAGCAATATAAACATAATGACTTGATCGTAATGCTATACTTCGGATGAATGTTCATCACATCATTCCACCAATGGTGTGACCTTGTTATTAACAACATCCAATGTCCATGATCAGGAAACCTTGATCATCCTGTTAATCAACAAGCTAGTCTATAAGAGAGGCATGACTAGGAACCCTTTTTGTTTATTAAACACACATGTATTGATGTTTCCGAATCAATACATTTCTAGCATGTAAAATAAACATCTATCATGTATAAGGAATATATAATAACAACTTTATTATTGCCTCTCAGGGCATATTTCCTTCAGTCTCCCACTTGCATTAGAATCAATAATCTAGTTCACATAGTGATAAGTCTAACACCCATGGAGTTCTGGTGTTGATCATGTTTTGCCCTAGGGAGAACTTTAGTCAACGGATCTGCTACATTTAGGTCTGTGTGTACTTTACAAATCTTTATATCTCCATCCTTGACATGCTCGCGGATGGAGTGAAACCAGCGCTTAATATGCTTGGAATTCTTGTGAGACCTTGGTTCCTTTGCGTTGGCTATGGCTCCATTGTTGTCACAATAGATCACCATCGGGTCCAACGCACTGGGAACCACACCCAGTTCCGTAATGAACTCTTTCATCCAAACTGCTTCCTGCGCCGCTTCTGAAGCAGCAACATATTCCGCCTCCGTTGTTGATCTAGCCACCACAGGTTGTTTGGAACTCCTCCAACTAACAGCTACTCCGTTCAAGAGAAATACGTATTTTGATTGAGACTTAGAGTCATCCGGATCGGTGTCAAAGCTAGCATTGACATAACACTTAGCGACTAGCTCTTCTTCACCTCCGTATATAAGAAACATATCCTTAGTTCTTCTTAAGTACTTGAGGATGTTCTTTACCGCTATCCAGTGTTCCGAACCTGGATCAGATTGGTACCTACTAGTCAAACTAATAGCATGTGCCACATCCGGTCTTGTACATAGCATGGCATACATAATAGAGCCTATGGCCGAGGCATAGGGGATCTTATCCATCATCTCTCTTTCTTCCGCCATAGCCGGACTTTGAGTCTTACTCAATGTCTTGCCTTGCAACATAGGTAAGAACCCCTTCTTACTTTTGTCCATATTAAACTTCTTTAATATCTTATCAAGGTATGTACTCTGCGATAGCCCAATTAGGCGCCTTGATCTATCTCTATAGATTTTAATGCCTAATATATATGATGCTTCACCAAGGTCTTTCATCGAAAATTTGCTATTTAGATAACTTTTAACACTGTTTAATAGATCTATATCATTTCCAATCAATAATATGTCATCCACATATAATATCAGAAATGCCACATTGCTCCCACTCACTTTCTTGTAAATACAAGCCTCTCCATAAGTTTGGACAAATCCAAACTCTTTGATCACCTCATCAAAGCGGAGATTTCAACTTCGTGATGCTTGCTTCAGTCCATAGATGGATCGCTGAAGTTTGCACATCTTATTAGCATCCTTAGGGTCGACAAAACCCTTAGGTTGTATCATACACAACTCTTCTTCAATTTTACCATTGAGGAACGCAGTTTTGACATCCATCTGCCATATTTCATAATCGAAATATGCAGCAATTGCTAACATAATCCTAACTGACTTAAGCATCGCTACGGGAGAGAATGTATCATCGTAGTCAACTCCTTGAATTTGTCGAAACCCCTTTGCGACAAGTCGAGCCTTATAGATGGTCACATTACCATCACCATCAGTTTTCCTTTTGAAAATCCATTTATTCTCCACGGCCTTTCGGTCGTGAGGTAAGTCCACCAAGTTCCAAAATTGGTTCTCGTACATGGATTCCATCTCGGATTTCATGGCTTCTAGCCATTTGTTGGAATCCGGGCTCATCATCGCTTCTTCATATGTCGTAGGGTTATCCATTTCATCAACCATGAAATTCACAACAGGATTGCCGTACAGTTCAGGAGCTGCACGTGTCCTGCTTGACCTGCGAGGTTCGGTAGTGTCCTCTTTCGGAGTTTCATGATCATTATCATTAGCTCTCTCTTCATCAGGTGAAGTCAACTCCGAAACAACTTCCGGTGCTGCGCCACTTGCCATTCCATGAAGAGAAGGTTCAATTACCTCTTCGAGTTCTACCTTCCGACTACTCACACCTTTCGCGAGAAACTCCTTCTCAAGAAAGGATCCATTCTTGGCAACAAAAACCTTGCCCTCGGATCTGTGATAGAAGGTATACCCAATTGTTTCCTTAGGGTATCCTATGAAGACACATTTTTCCGCTTTGGGTTCGAGTTTATCTGGTTGAAGTTTCTTTACATAAACATCGCATCCCCAAACCTTAAGAAATGACAGCTTAGGTTTGTTTCCAAACCATAATTCATACGGTGTCGTTTCAACGGATTTAGATGGTGCCCGATTTAAAGTGAATGCAGCTATTTCCAGTGCATAACCCCAAAATGACAGAGGTAAGTCAGTCAGAGACATCATAGATCGAACCATATCCAATAAGGTACGATTACAACGCTCCGACACACCATTACGTTGTGGTGTTCTGGCAGGCGTGAGTTGTGAAACTATTCCACACTCTTTCATGTGTGTGCTAAACTCGTAACTTAGATACTCTCCTCCACGGTCAGACCGTAGAAATTTGATCTTTCTATTATGATGATTTTCCACTTCATTCTGAAATTCCTTGAACTTTTCAAAAGTTTCAGAATTGTGTTTCATCAAATAGATATACCCATATCTACTCAAATCATCCGTGAAAGTAACAAAATAACGATATCCACCTCGCGCCGACACACTCATTGGTCCACACACATCAGTATGTATGATTTCCAATAGATCTGTCGCCCGTTCCATTGAACTGGAAAACGACGTTCTAGTCATCTTGCCCATAAGGCATGGCTCACATGTATCAAATGATTCAAAATCAAGTGATTCCAAAATTCCATCAGAATGGAGTTTCTTCATGCGTTTAACGCCAATATGACCTAGACGGCAGTGCCACATATATGTAGACATATCATCATCAAGTTTAATCTTTTTAGCATTAACATTATGAATGTGCGTAATATTACTATCGAGATCCAATAGAAATAAACCATTCAACATAGGTGCATGACCATAAAAGATATCATTCTTATAAATCGAACAACCATTGTTTTCAGATTTAAAGGAATGACCACTTTGCATCAAACACGATCCAGATACAATGTTCATGCTCAGTGCAGGCACCAAATAACAATTATTTAGGTTTATAACTAATCCCGATGGCAAATGGAGAGGTAGCGTCCCAACGGCGATCACATCAACTCTTGATCCATTGCCGACCCGCATCCTGACCTCATCCCTTGCTAGTTGTCGCTTGTTCCGTAGCCCCTGAACCGAGTTACATATATTAGCAACCGATCCGGTATCAAATACCCAGGTGCTACTGCGAGTACTAGTCAAGTACACATCAATAACATGTATATCACATATACCTTTGTTTGCCTTGCTGGACTTCTTGTCCGCCAAATAGTTGGGGCAGTTGCGCTTCCACTGGCCAGTCCCCTTGCAATAGTAGCACTCGGTGTCAGACTTAGGGCCAGCCCGGGGTTTCTTTTCTGACGTGGCAACAGACTTGCCACCCTTCTTTCCCTTTGTTCTTGCCTTTCTTATCCTTCTTGAAACTGGTGGTCCTATTGATCATCAACACTTGATGTTCTTTCTTAATCTCCACTTTTGCAGTCTTAAGCATTGACAGAAGCTCGAGAAGAGACTTCTTCATGCCCTGCATATTATAGTTTATCACAAAGCTCTTGTAGCTAGGTGGCAGAGATTGGAGAACACGATGTATGCCTAAGTCAATGGGAATCGTTATTCCCAAGGACACAAGCTTATCGGCGTACCCAGACATTTTGAGTACGTGCTCACTAACGGAGCTGTTTTCCTCCATCATGCAGCTAAAGAAATTTTCTGTAGCATTATAACTCTCTACGGCAGCATGGGTATCGAAAATCATTTTCAATTCTCCCATGGTATCAAAGGCATTACCATTTTCGAAACGCTTTCGAAGTTCTGGCTCTAGCCCATACGGTATGCCGCAATGAACTAAGTTGTGGTCCTCCTGACGAGTCACATAGACATTCTTTTCCTCGTCAGGGGCATCAGGAGCTGGTGGGGGGGCCTAGCGGCGCATCTAGCACATATTGCTTTTGTGCAGCAGTGAGGAGAATCCTCAAATTCATAGCCCAGTTGGTGAAGTTGCTACCATTCGCAGCAAGTTTCTCTTTCTCCATGAACACATTGAAATTAAAAGCAGGTGGTGCCATCTACAACAAAATTTGTAAAGTTTATTTAGACTAAGTTTATGATAGATTAAGTTCAACTAATCCAAATTACTAATGAACTCCCACTCAAAAACGACATCCCTCGTGTCCTTTTGGTGATTACATGAACCAAATGCACTATATCAAGTCCGATCATCACGTGAGTTGATATAGCTTCAAAGGCGAGCATCTATATGGGCATCATATCAACCATATGACTCATGCTTAACCTTTCGGTCCATGTTCCGAGGCCATGTCTATACATGCTAGGCTCGCCAAGTAAGAACCTTAGTATTCGCGTGTGTAAAACTGTCTTACACCCGTTCCTATGAAAGCGTAGATTCGAGTACACCCGATCATCGCGTGATGTCTCGAAACACGATCCATAGAATAGTGCATACTCAAGGAAGAACACATTTTTATCTTGATATCTAAATGAGGGATCATCTTATAATGCTACCAAACGCGCCAAACTAGCAGTATAAGATGCTAACATCTAATGTGTAAAGTGAGATGATATGGTCCATGCATTTGATCTCTATCACTTGCATCATGGTATGATCTCTATCATTCCTTTGTGTGTAAGGCCAAGGTCTATGGAACTTACACGTTGACTGTGTTGCAAGAGTATCTACCATACATCTACTTACAACAATACCATATCAATACACTAGCCCAGCAACGATCTAAACTAGACGCCTCTAATTTATCAATTGCAAGTTTTACGTGGCTTAGGGCTTTCGGAGATAGAACCGTTCTCACCTACGAACATGAACCACAACGAGGATAACTAAGTTATTAGCAACTCGTTGTAAATCAGATATTGACTATAGTAGGAGAGACAGACACCTGCCAGCCACTTATGCAAAACAAGTTGCATGTCAGTCGTGGAACCGGTCTCATGTACGATGACATGTAAGGTTGGTCCGGACCGCTTCATCCCACTATGCCACCAATATCCAAAATACATAGAAGATGCAATAACATGATCATCATCGCCCACATATCAACCATATGTGTACTACCCATGCTAAGCACCTACGCATAGATCAGGCTCTGATACCACTGTTGGGTCCGCAGCATAGAAAACAAAAAAAAATCTACGATGTGAACTACACGCCAAGATCTATCTACTAGGTACAAAGCAACGGGTGGACATACATCCAACGAGAACTTACCCTCGTAGACAACGAGCTTTGTTAACGAGTAGGAACTCATGGTTGATGTAGTCGTACACTTGCCGATCTCAAGATCGTGAGGAAGTCCGAGCGCCGCAACTCAGCAGCACATCCGCACTCGCACACACGTTCAAGCCACCGGACAACCTCCACCACCTCGCTCCAGCGATCCAGCGGAAGCAGCAACTCCTTCCAGACGAAATGCCACCGGGAACATGTATCTCGCTAATCCGAGACCATGGGGGAATAATTCTAGAGGGGGAGAGAGATCCTTCACAAGGAGGTGTGAGGATGAAGGAGGGAATGGGTGGCCTTTTATAGGAGGGGGGTGCCCCCTCTCTCCATGGCCAGTGCATGGGGGGTGACCCCTCACCTCCCCCATTCATGTGGTGGTAACCCCCCACATTAAAATGCCTCTTCACATTCCCTTTTAAAGTCTCCACTTTAAATGCATTAAATTTCTCCAAATTTAATGCTCTCTCATTTAATAAAACTCTTTTTATTAAATTTATTCAGAATTTTGTTAATTACTTTAATTAACAAACATTCACATATATCCCCTTGCAATATTTCAATATCACATGTAGAACCACCTTCTGCAATTTCACCCGAAACAATTTCCGGTTTCTATTGAAACAATTCCTGCGCTTTGCAATTCTTTCGTCTGAAACATATGTGCTCTAAAATGGTGTCCGGTAACTCTTAAGTGTGACACCCTACGGTTCACGAATAATGCAGACATGATCGAGACCCTTCTCCGATCAATAATCAGCAGCGGGACCTGGAGATCCGTACTGACTCCTACACATTCAACGATGACTCCTGTGATCGTGAGAACCTTTAACGCTTGTAACTAAATCCCTTTGTCTCTCGATATATTACATGTCCGAGATCCGATCATCGGTATCTCCATACCTAGTTTGATCTCGTTACCGACATGCACTCTTTTCTCGTTCCCGTGATATAACATTCTAGTGATCACATCACTTGCTTGCAAGCTATCCTAATGTGATATCACCGAGAGGGCCCAGAGTATATCTATCCGTCATCTGGATTGACAAATTCCACTCTTGATCCATGAGCCTCAACATAACACCTTCGTAGTACTGAACCCATCTTTATAGTCACCCTGTTACGGTGTGACGTTTGATGTTATCAAGATACTCTTCCGGTGTTAGCAATTAACATGATCTCATGGTCTAAGGATAAAGATTACTTTGTATGATGTTATAGCAATATAAACATAATGACTTGATCGTAATGCTATACTTCAGATGAATGTTCATCACATCATTCCACCAATGGTGTGACCTTGTTATTAACAACATCCAATGTCCATGATCAGGAAACCTTGATCATCCTGTTAATCAACAAGCTAGTCTATAAGAGAGGCATGACTAGGAACCCTTTTTGTTTATTAAACACACATGTATTGATGTTTCCGAATCAATACATTTCTAGCATGTAAAATAAACATCTATCATGTATAAGGAATATATAATAACAACTTTATTATTGCCTCTCAGGGCATATTTCCTTCAAAAACAGGCAATAAATGCAAGATCGAGGCATCCATATCTGAGTCAGTCCTTAATGAGGAGGTTGCAAACTTCACCACCAAGCACTATGATGCCAACATTCCCACAAAGCACAACCCAGTCTCCCGTTACAATGCCGCCAACCCTGAGGATGTACCCAAGCTTAGCATCTTCAGAGGGCTTGGTGGCAAATCAAGTGGCATGAAGAAGTTCATAATGAAAAAACCTGAGTGGGAGTTGATCCAGTTGTATGTCTTGAACACCATTGATGAAGTGAAGACGTACATCGAGTAAGTGCTCACCCTTTAGATTTTCGCAAATAGTTGCTCCTATGTTCGTGCCTAACTCTTTTTTTTAAATTGGTATAGACGGTTCAAGCGTGCATATTGGAAGAATCCAGTTAGGGATCCTAACCCGAAAGAGGAGCAGGATCTATTCGATAAGGGTGGTGGTTTCGGTTTCATCAGCTGGTTCTGTGGTTTGGTACTATTCCATCCAACTTCTTGTGCTAAACTTCTCGTGCTAAACTTCTCGTTCTAACTTGTAGGCAAATACTGACAAAGATATGCAACCCGAGCTAAGAAATATTGCCAGGGGCTTTAACCATTCAGTCGACATGTTCAATGCTTATGACGTGAATGGATATCGCTTCCATACCCATGAATACACAACTATCCGGCCCAACCGGAAGACAACAAATAGCGGGGTCTTTTGTGAAGGCTCAGATGGCCTCCAGTATTATGGAAGAGTCGAGGGTATATATGAGTTGAATTACGGTTTTGGCAAAGGGCTAAATCCCGTTGTATTCAAATGCCATTGGTTTGACCCATATCAGGTGAAACAGGATCCTGAAATTGGACTGGTCGAAGTTAAGAGAAGTTCCGTTTATGCGGGAGATGATGTCTATATTTTGGCTACTCGAGCCTTCCAAGTATTCTATCTTCCGTACCCATGCCAAAACCCTACAAAATGTTTAAAGGACTGGGATGTTGTGATGACGGTACCAACACGCAACAGGCCGCCCTTGCCAAACAAGGATGATTACCGCCGCCTAGACCCTTCAACAAATGATGGCGAGTTTTATCAGGAAGAAGGGCTCCCCGGGCAATTCACTATCAACTTGTCCGCCGATAGTGACATGGTCGTAGATGATGACCAAGAAGCCGAGGAGGAAAACACTGTGCAAGATGAAGTTGAGGAGGTTCACAACCAACAAGATGTGAGTTTGCTCGAGGCGTTCCGTGCAGGCCATGACGTCAACGCTCCACAGGGACCACCTCCAGGTTTCGTGGATGATTATTGGTGGGCCGAGAATGATAGCGATGATGAAACCTGTGTTCCAATTCGTAATCCCGACACAGGCTTCTGACGTATGTAGTAGTAATAATATGAGACTAATCTATGTAGTACTATTTGTCGGGCTGTTGTATTTGTAAGAACTCTATGCTATGTAATAAATTTTGTTGCTTTTACTAATATCCATCGATTTTCATCGTTGTTGCTTTTACTAATATTCGTCTATTTTCATCGGTGTTGCTTTTACTATTATTCATCTAATTATGTTCATTGTTGCTTTTCATTCTAATATTCATCTATTTTCATCGGTGTTGCTTTTACTATTATTCATCTAATTAATGTGTACTAATAAACTACTCTTTTTATTCTGTTTTGCAGGTGATTGAAAGATGCCGGGGGGAAAGGGCTTTACAAAAAAGCTAAAAAGCTTGGTTGACCTTGTGAGTGGTGGTTCAAAAAAGGGTGGTTCGAAAGCTTCAACATCGGCTTCGAGAGAGCGTGCTAGTCCTCCACCGCGCACTTCACAGCGCCGAAGGCGTGGGAGGCGTGGGAGGAATCCTAGTCCCCCCTCCCCCGGCCGTGGTGGACCAGGACGAGGAGGAGGAGGACGAGGAGGAGGAGGAGGACCAGGAGGATGATGAGGCGCAGTCGCAGCAGTCGCAGGACGAGGGGTTGGGGTCTTTACCCTACGAGCTTGACATGACCTTGAGGTGGGATCCTCCGGAGGATGAGACGTCGTACCTTGAGGCGTACACGGTCATGGACCCGCGGCTTACGCCACAGAGCAAGGCTCCGTATCGGCGTGGGGTTGCGAGACTCCCCGATCTACCTTATGCCTATGCGGATAAGGTTCTCGTACCCGCTGGGAAGAGGTACATTATTTGACCCGCTAACCATATATTGGAATTTTCATCACATACTGATTATGATTTTTCATTTTGCAGTTCCTTTCTATATGAGGATGGAATGAAGCCGTATCGTGGCTACTCGAGCATCCTTGGAGCCCTGGTTCGAGCGTATTTTCCTGGGATTGTCACTCTCCCAAATGGTCAGGAGGATGTAGCTTGGACTTGGAAGCATCACCACTACGCCCCGGATCCAACTAAAAAGTACAACCACATGGCGGAGAAGATTGAAGTTCTGTTCTGGGTAAGTTTGTTTCACTTGTCGTAATTAAATCATCGCGGCTTTGACTCATGGCTTTGACTCCTCTTTTTCCTGTGTGCATACTTGTAGAATTACTTCGACATGCACAGGGAGAACTCAACGGAGTGCGTGGCGATCGTGAACGAGCTTGCCAAGAGGAAGGTGCAAGACATGCACTACGAGGCACGCGTGAACTCTGTCCGCAACTGGTTTGGCAATCGTAAGATCTGGATGAACAAGAGTCAAGCCCGGGACATGCTCTTCGAGTCATGGCAGTACCTGCAGGTAGTTGTGTTTCTGTTTTACTGATTTCATGAACTTCATCTATTTCATGTTGTACTAATACATGTACCTTGTGGATGTAGAACCCTCCTCAGTTTGTCGGTAATGACGCGAGGTGCTACACGGCGATGGTAGCGTGGTGGACACACGCAAAGTACCTCAAGAGACACGAGGCTGCAAAGAAGCGGCGAGAGGAGATGAAGGGTGGATCACACCGCCAAGGCAGCATCCCCCTCGCCCTTGTCAGGCAAAAAGAGGTGAGCAAATGCTTTCTTTATTTTTGCTTCTCATGTTATTCTTTACTCCACAAGGGAGTCACCCTTCACTTATCTTTGTCCTCTCATTTGCAGAAAGTAAAGACAGGTGTGGAGCCGTCCATGTTTGCCATTTGGAAGAAGATGCGCACCTTGGACGAGCCTGTGAACGGCTCCCCGTGGATCAATGAGGGAGCCAAGATCCGGGGTACGAAGTACCCCGAGAAGTAAAAGCAGGTGCACGGCGAAGATTCCAACCCTGACACCGCCCCCTTCGATCCTGAGGTTCCCGTGCTGGCGGGACAGGGCCAGAGGAATGGCTGCCTATGGATTGCTGACTGGTCCGTCGACCCTAGGACCGTTCCGTCTATGTGCCAGATCCGGCGTGGCAGGACGAGCTCCATGCCTGCCGTAGAGACTCGTCCACAACCTTCGGTTATAGCTGTCGACCAGTTATGGGTATGTTCTTCTTCCTTAGTCATCTTTGGTTTACTACATGTTTTACATTGCAATGTTCATGATATCGCGGCTACACGATGTAGGAGGAGATGACCGCTGAGAGGGCAAGCAGAGAGGCAGCCGAGCAGCGGCAGCTACAGCTGGAGCAACAGCTTAGGCAGCAGCAGGCGATGCTGGAGCAGCAACAGCAAATGACGCAGTGGATGGCAAACCAAATGCTCATGACTGCTCCACCAGGATCTCTTCCTACTCCTCCTTTCGCCTTCCCATGGATAAGTGATCACATGTCTTTATTGTCTAATGCTCGTAATTTTCAATATTTTCTTATTGTCTAATGCTCACAATTTCCCATCGTGTAGATGGCTAATTTGATGCCGTCTGGTGGGTCGAACAACCAAGCGCCGCCTGGTGGGTCAGACGGTGGATCCAACAACCAGTCGCCTTTCACCGTCATCAATCCGTCGGTCGTCCGCAGGCTGGATCAGAGTCCTCCTGGTTAGTTCTCCTACACTTGACCTTGTGCATCACTCGATATCGGTACTCGATACACTTGGAAATCGATTGTGAGAGTCTCATGATTGTGCTTTTGACCTTGTAGGAGGGCTTTGAGGTTGTGGCCATCATGTGTGCATCACGGTTAGTTCTCCTACACTTGTCAAATTTAGTCATGCCATCATACTTGTAGAAAATTTAGTCATGCCATCACACTTGTAGAAAATTTAGCCTTGCCATGACACTTGTAGATAATTATATGTCATTCTCAAATTGTACTTGTCATTTTCATCACCTTGCCATGAGACTTATAGAAAATTTAGCCTTGTCATGAATTTTACTTGCCATATTGACGTACTTTTCTTAAACTTGTAGGATATCACGATGGATTCGGAGCATGAGCTTGTGGAGCACTTGGCGGTGATGGTCTTGTGTGTGGGAAGAAGAATAAACTTGTAATACTTGTGAATGGCTTATGACTTGTTCTTGTGAAGTTTGCATTGTTGCTTGTGTGGTGATGATGATATGATTTTGGTAGTGTTTGTGATGATATATGATCATATTATTGTTATTTTGGTGTTGGTGATGATCTTATGATCATATACATGTATTATGTGTTGGTGATGATCTATATGATCAAATATATATATTATGTGTTTCAAATGCAGGAAATGAAAGAAAAACAGAGAAAAAGTGAAAAAATCTGGGCCCTTTGCCGTGTGTATACACACGGCAAAGTACAAACAGGTGACAGCAGCCTGTGCAGCAGGCGCTGGGTAGACAGCACCTTTGCCGTGTTCCACCTAGAAGAGGCACACGGCAAAGGGACAGTCTCTGTCGTGTGTCCTTCAGCGGCGGCACACGGCAAAGCGGAATTCGTTGCCGTGTGGTAACTCTCAGAGGACACACGGCAAAGGCCAGACACACGGCACAGTACAGGCACACGACAAAGGATAAGGGCACGACAAAGGACAAAAACACACGACAAAGCGAAAACACGGCAAAGTCCCTCTGGCTCCGTCAAACGGACGGAACCGTGAAGCTACTTTACTGTGCCGTGTACGCCTGCCAGACACACGACAAAGGCTTTGCCGTGTTTTGCGCTGGAGACATACAGCAAAGCCTCTTTCCCGTCGCAAACGCTGCCGTGTGATTTTTGCCGTGTGTATACACACGGCAAAGCCGTTGCCGTGTTCCTTGTCTCTTTTACCGTGTGGTTTTGCCACACGGCAAAGAAAGTTTTTCCCGTAGTGCTTAGACACGAAAGGAAGGTGTTTGTTTGGTTTGCGGAGGCGGAAGCTAGCGGCCACCGCACCGGCACCGGCACCGACCGACCGAGCTCGCGGTCTCCTCTCCAGCTCCGACCGACCTCTCCAGCTGTGCACAGCTGAGCTAGCTGTGGACGACCGCCCATCCCAATTCCCATGGACGACGCGTCCTCCCAAATTAACGAAACCATAGAAAGTACTGTATTTTGCTGATATTCGAATTGGTCTGCTCTTTTTCCCCCTTATATTATTACTACGGATTTGCTAGTTCGTGAAGACGACTGTTGAGATTTTGCACTTTCTGGAACGCACGCATGCTTCGACCGACCGATCTCTTTTGACTTGGCCAGCCTGCCTAGGTAGGACGAGATCGAGAAGACGGGGTTGGAATTAATGCGTGCGCGCGACAAGTCAACCGCGCCAACACGTTCAGATCCACATCCGACATGCCTCCCTATATAAAGTCTAACCTTCCTGAGCTTCAATAAACCCATCCAAGTCTCAGCTCACATTCCTTTCCACTTCTCTTTCTCTCTCTCTGCACCGTCATCTCCACGATCAACGACAACAAACAACAAGAAGAAATTACAATGGCAGGCGCGGGCACGGCGGCGGCGATCAGCTCGGAGCAGATGTGCGAGTTCCGGGAGGCGTTCGCGTTCTTCGACAGGGACGGCGACGGCCGGATCACGCCGGAGGAGCTCTCCACGGTGGTGCGGTCCCTGGGACAGTCCCCGACCCCGGACGAGCTCCGCGACATGGTGCGCGACGTGGACGCCGACGGCAACGGCACCATCGAGTTCGCCGAGTTCCTGGCGCTCGTGTCCCGCCAGCAGGAGGCCGCCCGTGCCGACGCTGGGTCCGCGGACGAGGAGCTCCGTGAGGCGTTCAGGGTGTTCGACAGGGACCAGGACGGGCACATCTCCAAGGCCGAGCTGAGGCACGTCATGATCAGCCTCGGCGAGAAGCTCACCGACGAGGAGGTGGAAGGGATGATCGCGGAGGCGGACCTCGACGGGGATGGGCAGGTCAACTTCGAAGAGTTCGTCAGGATGATGATGCTCTCCGACCAGCAGTGCAGCACTGATCACTGAGAGTTAGCCCACCTCGTCGCAGGATCGACACCACTAGGCAGCTAGCAGGCGAGGCATGCATGCCGTGGATCATGAGATACAGCTAGGCTGCATGCTGGCCGCGCCGAGCGTGGTCCGGCCATCAGTCGGTTGCACAACAAAACTCACAAAATTAGGAACAGCTAACAGCGCTCCCGTGTTGATAAGTACTGTACGTGTCCCGCACGGCAGGCCACTTCTCTATGGTTTCTCCGGTCTTCGTCTACTTCGCCGTGGTCCATGGACATGTGTACTTTTCCATGCGGTTTTATGTGTACTTTCTTACGAGCATGTCTACTAGCGCGGATGTACATCTGTATTTCCTATGTGCAATGTACTAACCGTGCAATTGTATGCCTACTCTTCTACGGACATGTACATTAAATCGTACGGATTGTCAAAATCTATATATCGACACAGTATCAAATTTTGAAGAAAATTAGAAAATAACTTCTTGTTTCTCGTCGAAGGCAAGCAGCTCAATCAACATCTATACACTACTTTTTATATGAGACACCCTATTGGTGGCGCACCGTCATGTATGCGCCGTTGTAACAATAATCACTACGGAAAAAACTCTCGTTGCCGTGAAATGAAGGCTTTGGCGTGTGCCAAAGGGCCCGAACCACGGTAAAGAAGGTCTTTGCCGTGTCACCCTCAGAGAGCACACGACAAAGGATAGAAACACGGCATAGTTCTAGAAAAGGACACGCAAAGCAACATACACGGCAAAGACGAAAGGAAGGAACACGGCAGAGAAATCTCGCACGGCAAAGACAGAAAGGGCACACAACAAAGCCTTCCCACACGGCAACAAGGTGGGACTCAGTGTCCCACAGGTGCACAGGCGGGAGGAATTGACGAGAACTCTTTGCCGTGTGTGCTTGTCGTCACACACACGGCAGAGGTATGTCTTTGCCGTGTGTATTACCTATCATACACGGCAAAGCAATTTATTTTTATTTTTTCCTACAATTAACTAGCAAGCCTTATATTATCAAGAACACACATATGAATAGGTCATTATGGTCTGTCATCGTCCCGGCCGCTTGCATGGCCGCCTTGCTGGGATGAAATGGTTCTCGTTGTGTGGCTCGCCTTCGTCGATCTACGTCGTAGATATTTTTCAGACAGGGACCGTCTACCCCCTAGATGTTCTTCTCACGGGGTAGCCCGGTAGACTTTTCTCTTGGCTTGTGCTTGGTTAGGTCATAGGACAATTCCAAACCATGTTTAGGCACAAGTTGTGACAAGATCCACCCCGATTTCACCAAAACGGGGAGTCCCTCCTAATAGTTAGATTTCAGACCCTTTGTTTTTAGGTGACAACGCATGTCTGCGAAGGGGGTCACACTTGGGAATCAGGTTTTGGACATTTCAACATCCCACCACACTTTAATACACATGCTAGGGTCACATGCAAGGTTTGGAGGTGTTCCGATGCCCCGAGGCGCTTCTTCCTACAAAACCCTAACCCCTGGACCCCGGATCGTCTACCCCCCTAGATGTTCTTCTCACGGGGATAATCCGGTGGACTTTTCTCTTGGTTTGTGCTTGGTTAGGTCATAGGACAATTCCAAACCATGTTTGGGCACAGGTTGTGACAAGATCTATCCTGGTTTCACCGAAACGGGGAGTCCCCCCTAATAGTTAGATTCTAGACCCTTTGTTTTTAGGTGACAGCGCATGTCTACAAATGGGGTCACACTTGGGAATCAGGTTTTGGACATTTCAACATCCCACCATACTTTAATACACATGCTAGGGTCACATGCAAGGTTTGGAGGTGTTCCAATTGTCCAAGGCGCTTCTTCCTACGAAACCCTGATCCCTGGGCCCCGGACCGTCTACCCCCTAGATGTTCTTCTCACGAGGGTAGCCCGGTGGATTTTTATCTTGGTTTGTGCTTGGTTAGGTCATAGGACAATTCCAAACCATGTTTGGACATATGTTGTGACAAGATCCACCCCGGTTTTACCGAAACGGGGAGTTCCCCCTAATAGTTAGATTCCAGACCCTTCATTTTTTGGTGACAGTGCATGTCTGCGAAGGAGGTCAAACTCGGGAATCAGGTTTTGGACATTTCAACATCCCACCACACTTTAATACACATGTTAGGGTAACATGCAAGGTTTGGAGGTGTTCTAATGCCCCGAGGCGCTTCTTTCTACGAAACCCTGATCCCTGGGCCTCGGATCATCTACCCCCCTAAATGTTATTCTCACGGGGTAGCCCGGCGTAATTTTCTCTTTGTTTGTGATTGGTTAGGTCATAGGACAATTCCAAACCATATTTGGGCACAAGTTGTGATAAGATCCACCCCGGTTTCACCGAAACAGGGAGCCCCCCTAATAGCTAGATTTCAAACTTCCCCTTTGGCCACCCATCCTAACACTACTCTATCCCTAGTACGCTTAACTTCTTCGTTCCGCTGTGTGCACTGTCGTCGCGTGTGCGCGCCGCTGTAACAACTTGCGGCGTACAATAATTGACAACGATTCTAATAAAGTGTCATCGGTGGCATGGCACTAGCGGGACCCGTACATTTAACTGGCTGTAAATACTACTAAGGGCGTGGTCTTTCTTCAGGGCACCTCCACTAACTTCATATAATATCATGTGCGTTTCATCTGTCCATGTCCATAACACTAATCACTGATGCACGCATCGGCAGCTGGTGTACCCATTCCTACTTAAATCGCTAGTCGTGGGTAGCGACATTCTAAGACCCACCGGCACATCAACATGGAAAGGGAGACGATGAACGTTTGGGAGGCGAGGGAGTTTGCCCGCTACGGTATTTTTTTCCCCACCGAGAGCAACGATGCCGGCGGGCTTCGGCATTAACGCCATTGGGGTGCCTATCAGTCTGGTACCAAGAACACTAGTAGAAAAATGCCTATAGCAGTCATTTTGCAGTGGCGTGCCATAGAAAGAACACGACGTTGCTAAGAGCCAATATAGTAGTAGCGTCTCGAATACACCGAATGCCACTACTAGACCTTAACTGTGGCATTCTGTGTACCTACTAATAAAGCGGACCCACAGATGGAACCGGAACAAATTTAGGGGTGGCGCTCGAAAGTTGCAAACGCCATCAATGCCTACAGTTCTAGTGCCATTCGTAGGGAAGAAACGCAGATGTTATCCTAGCTATAGATTCGAAAACTTCCCCGCGCCGCCCTGACCCACATCTCCCCCATTCACTCCCTCTCCCTCTTCCCCGACCTCCCCCTCCCTCTTCCCAACCGTGTCGGCTGCCGCCGCACCCCGTGTGCACCGCATCGGCCACCGCCGCCCTCCTCTACCGCACCGGCCGCCGCCCCCGCATCCGCTCCTCCACCCGCCGCCTCTTCCTGTCGCTGCCTCGTCCCCATCTCTACGCATCCGCTTCTCCACCCGCCGCCTCGTGCACATCATCGCAAGCCACCGCCAGTGAGCCCCTCTCTCCCCCTTTTTATTTGTTTTAGAGTAGATGATTTAAGATGGTTTAGTGTAGATGATTTTAGATGGTTTAGTGTAGATGATTTAGTGTAGATTTAGTATATAGTAGCAAATGTATATGATTTTAGGGGTAGAAAATTAAGTAGGGGTACAAAACCTAGATGATTCTTGTGTAATGTAGAAAATAGGTGGTTTTAGACCGGTGATTAAAATGTGAGGATGCACAAATAAATAACTTGTGCATCCTACTTGGCTCACTCCCTCCCTCCTGCAAATATGAGGCTCTTTTTGATCTTAGCGAGCCTTGTGATTAATTAACAAGTGTTTTATATTAGATATGACGATGTGTGAGATATGCATGCATAAAATAACTATATTTTCCTTGTAGAGGACATGACGTTGTGTCAAGATTGTTTCACGGACTGTAGCGATGATACTATGTCAGGCTCGCTATTTGGTGTCTGTCTCATATGGGGTCAATTTGAGCGTTCATTGGTATGTATAATTTTTCCTATTTAAATTCATTGAATTTTCTTTTCATTGTATCATTTATTTACTTAGTTTTTTCCATGTTTAGACTAATCCCATGCAATTTAAGTAGGGACTTCAATAGAATAATAGGATAAAGCGTGGAGTTTGAAGCTCTTGGGCGAACATATGTTGTTGACGCACGCAAAGAGCGAGCAATGACTTGCCTTGCAGGTTCTTCATGGAGAAGGTTCATTTCCGAAAAGCGAATCCCCTCTGGTATGTACCTGTCTTTTGCAATGGGAGCTCATGGTCCAAGAATCACTATTGCATATATGAACGATGAGGAGGATGAGGATATGGCGATGAGGATGAGGGTGACGACGAGGATGAGGGCGATGAGGAGGAGGACGAGGATGAGAGCGATAAGGAGCAAGCATGACCATTGGATTATATACCTGTCGCTCAGAGATGCAAGCTTACCCAGAGTGATATCTCGTCCACAACATTGCTTCAAAAAATTCCTACATCAGCCTAGCACTTGTCACTCGCTTAACCAGGACACATATTGAGCTACATGATATGGTATGTTTTCACTTATTATTCTTTCTTTAGTTCCTATTGTATTTGTATTATATGATAGTTATAAGATTTCTAACTTCTTCATCTTAATTATAAACTACCGTTGAGAATGGTTTTTTCTCTTCAAATTTCTGAAGAAGGCTTGGATGGAATACATGTTGGAGAAACAGGTGTCGTAAGTGCCATTTTGTACAAGACAGTGAGTGATGGTTGCATTATCTTCAACATCCAGGAGTGGAAGAACTTTGTTGAAGCTCATCATGATCTACAAGTTGTGCAAGCCATTCTCCTCACCGTCAGGACCACTTCATGCCATAACATTCAAATAATGTTCGTCATTGACATCTTCATTCGTAGTGACTAACTAGATCCTTGTGATGGTTTATTAGTGTAGATGCAACTTGTGATGTTTTGAACCGCTTGTTAATACTTTGTGGTGAACCAAATCATTATTTTCGTACTTATGTGAATATGCATTTCGTGATGTTACATTGTTGTTATATTGCAACCTTTAATCAACAACACCCAACAACTTTTTTTTAAATCAAAAATATACTTGCGACGTTTTACTTTATTGAAACGCCACAAACAGTACATATAGTACCGCTGTTTGCGCCAAACGCCACCACTGTGTCCCCTAGTCATGGCATTTAGACCGAACGCCACCAGTACAAGTGGTAATGGTGGAGTGAGGTTAGTGGCGTGCGACTTAAACGCCACGAACCGCCTTTTCCGAATGCCTCCACTAGGCATTTTCCTACTAGTGGAGAGAGGGCACTAATGGAGGGATTTCCCCTGGTTGCCATGCCATGCCTCAGTGGAAGAGAGAGTGTCCTCGGTATGCGCCCAACAATGCGTACTAGTTGGTACACTTAACTAAGGAACGGAGGAATGAGCTAGTATAGGTATGTGAAGTCGGCACATGCGGGAAGTCCCACTAGAGTAGTGCAATGCTGAGGAGCGGCATCGCTTTTGGTCTGTGCCTGGTCGTGGTATCTACAAGTGATGGGTTTGTTGCATGGAAATTAATTTTTTCCTACGGAATAGCAAGAGGAAACCCCGCAAGATCTAATCTACTAGATGCAAGTAACAAGTAGAATAGATCTAATCTACTTATCCTTGAAGAACACTTGTGGTTAACAATCTAGAGATTATGGATGATGTAATCGTACACGCGCGTCGGTTCAAACCGATGTAGATCTTGACCTTCTAGATCCATGTACCAAACGAACGACACCTCTGCGGTATCCACGCATTCCGTCTTGATTTATTCTCCTCCTACTTGATCCCAAAAGCGAGGGAGAAGAGCTTCTCGAGATCCCGTCAGCATAACGATGATGCCTGGATGTATGGTGAAGTGTAGTAGACCTTCGCTAAGCATCTACGCGGAAGAGAGAGAGGGAGAGAGAGGGAGGTAGGGCCTACAAGGGGGGTCTTGTGCGCCTCCTCTACCCCCTCTTATACAGGCGACCAAGGGAGGGGGCAGGCCAGCATTAGCCCCTCCTCCAAGGGAGGGGCGGTGGCCAGGAGGAGGGAGTCCTCCCCTCCTCCCCTAGGGTTTGGGTCGGCTAGGGTTTCCCTAGTGGGGGTGCATGGGCCATTGTGGGGCTATGGCGCCCTGGCCTATGTAGGTTGGGGTGCCCTCAACTAGTCCCATGAGACCTTTCGGACAGGTGGGACCCATTCTAGAACCTTCTAGATCAATATGGAACAATTCTGAAACTATCTCGAATTAATCCCGAAACCAAACCTAGCTCAGATATACTTTTTATCTACCTCTAGACCATTCCGGAACTCCTCGCGATATCTTGGATCCTATCCGAGACTCTGAATCTCCATTCGGTCAAACCATCTATTATCTCGTCGAAAACCTAGTGACACTGAAACATTAAGTGTGTGACCCGAGAGGTTCGAGAACATGCACACATGATCGAGACACCTCTCCGATCAATAACCATCAGCGGGACCGGGATGCCCATGTTGGTTTCTACATATGCAACAACGTTCTTTTGTCGGTTGAACCATAATGTCGAGGATTCAATTAATCCATTATATGATTCCTTTTGTATCACAATATATATTACTTGCCTGAGATTCGATCGTCGGTATCACTATACCTAGTTCAATCTTGTTATCGGCAAGTTCTCTTTACTCGTACCATGGTATAGGACCCTCGTGAATAAATACATTAGTCAAATGCTTGTAAGCTCTTAGGATGCTATACTAACGAAAGGGCCTAGAGATACCTTACACTCTGTCATACGAAGGAACAAATCTTAGTCTTGATTCACGCAACCCAACAGACACCATCAGAGATACCTGAAATTCACCTTTATAATCACCCAGTTACGGAGTGATATTTTATGTCCAAAAGGTATTTCTCCGATGTCTAGGAGTAACATGATCTCATGGTCTAAGAAAACTATACTTGACATATTCAGAAAGCGATAGCAATCAAACTAGATGATACGATTAGAATCTATGCTTATTATTTGGGCCTATCCATTACATCATTCTCCTTATTATATGATTTAATTATTAATCAACATCATATGTTCATGGTTAAGAATCCTTAACCATCACTTAAACAATGAGCTAGTTGAGTAGAGGCTCACTAGGGACACTATATTGTTTATTACGTGTATTAAGATTCTGGTTAATACAATTATAGCATAGAGAATAAACATTTACCATGGATAAAGAAATATGAATAATAACAACTTTGGTATCGCCTCTAGGGCATATTTCCAACATTCTCCCACTTTCTCTAGAGTCAATAATCTAGTCATGGTTTTGCGCCTTTAACACATATGGCATTCTGGTATTATCCACATGTGTTGCTTGTGGTAAATCTAATCTCCATAACTGACACTTTCAGCTATGTGCATTTGCATGTCTTTGCGTCTCTATGTATCACTCATTATCCAATGAGATGACATTATATAAATTTAGTCTTCCGGTGAGACCTCAATTCCTTAGCCAAAACCGTGTTGACAATATTGTCGTACAATAGATCTTCATAGTATAGCCCGCTTGGAACCGTACCTAGTTTCACAACAAACTACTGACACAAATCCCCTCCTTCTTCTATTGTTAGAGCATTCATATACTCATCCGTTGTTGTAGTATCCATCATAGTGTTATTACTTTGGAACTAATCTAAATCCATCATGGAACTTTCTTCCATTTCACGGTGCCACCTTCTTTCTTAACACATATCCTAAATTGAGATAAAATTCATTTGTATATGTGACAAAACTTGTATCAAAGCAACACATTAGAATGAGCTATTTCATCACTTCTGCATACAGAGCATATTCTTGGTTCTTCCAAAATACACAAGAATATCATTACTATTGTCCAATGGTCATCTTATAAATCACTCCGGTATATGCTCATAACATTTAGAGCATAGGACTCATCTAGATATGTACATATCATGGAATTCATCATTGGTCAAATCATTCATGAGGTTTCACTTACCAATTGTCAATACAATTGATCTTGCTTTAACCTTCTTCCACGTGGCAAGAACTTCTCTTGTCTTTTCCGTATTGAACTCATTCAATATTTCATGTATGTACTCTGGCATAACTATGTTAGAATTTCTATCTATGTGTATAGACTTTGATGCCTAATATTCTGGTTTTGCCTAAGTCTTTCATCAAAATCCAAATTTAATGAAATTCTTAATTTGCATCTCACAAAAGATGCATCTTTTCAAATTAATAAATATCTTCTACATAAAGCATTGGAAGTATGTATTAGCTCTCCCACTTAATTTCTTGTAAACACAAGCATCTTCATCATTTTTGATGAAATTAAAATCTATAATAATTTCATCACAGTGAAGATTTCGACTCCATGATGCTTACTTCAGCCATTAAAGTTTGCATATCTCTTAGCACCCTTTAAATTAACAAAACCCTTTGGATATTGTCATGTACACATCGTAGTTAACCATTCTATTAGAAGAGTGTTTTTTATTCAACTATTAGATCTCAATATGTGATGGCTTCTATAATAATCCGTACAAACTAAATATCGCCCTGGAAGATCATATCTTTTCACAGTCAACTCTTTGAAATTTGTCATCAACTTCTTTTCGACATGTCAATCATTTCACAGATGTAAACATCCACGTATGTTTCTTTATTGATCCACTTACGCATTGAAAAGCTACACACCTACTAGAGGGTCTACCAAGTTCACAAATCGATTTATATGTATACTATCATGAATTCTTATGGCTTCTAGCCATTTAACGGAGTAAGGGCTCATCACTACTTCTTTGCATTTAGTCGCTTTATTATTATCCAACAATAACACTTGTCCTTAAATCTTACTATTTGATAAGGGATTTCTATTTTCGTGCCCTTGGTTCATTAGTTGTACTCTGTTTTCTCCAGCCGCTTAATTTTTCCTCACTTTTTCCCATCTCCTTGTACGAAACTCTTACACGATTTGAAAACTCGCTGTCCGTCAGCGTTGCCGTTACGTGCTGACAAGTGGGGTCGTGTTCAGTCGGGTCCCGTAGTGGACCCTCGCTATTACGTGCTGACAAGTGGGACCGCGTTCTGTCGGGACTCGTAGTGGACCCTTGCCGTTACATACTGACAAGTGGGGCCGCGTTCAGTCGGTTCCGTAGTGGACACCTCTCTCCACTTATCCAGATCAGTATGGGACCCACAGGTTATCCATGTGAGCGCCGGACCCACAGCTTACCCAGGTTGGTGTTGCAAGATGGGACCTCGAGCTAGCCCCGCGCCCACGTCCGTGCCGTTGCCTCCCCTTTCTTCTTCTTCTCCGGTGACGGCGGACCTTCTCTAGTGACGGTGGCCCTTTGTCTAGCTTCATTTTTATATAGTGAAATGTAATGCATAAACTTGTATATACGAAAATTATAC
Source organism: Avena sativa (assembly GCA_916181665.1). Classification (NCBI taxonomy): domain Eukaryota; kingdom Viridiplantae; phylum Streptophyta; class Magnoliopsida; order Poales; family Poaceae; genus Avena; species Avena sativa. Next base: position 529,770,514 of record OV702292.1, on the reverse strand, counting down.
ATCTTTGAACTCTTTGAAATCACACTTAGGATATGATAATGTTGTGCTAATAAAATCCTGATCATTTATCATTTCCATGGAGTGAAATATAATGCATAAACTTGCGTATACGAAAATTATAAACCTTTGAACACCGTGAAGTCGCACTTAATACGTGATAATGATGTGCTAACAAAATTTTGAGAGATTATCATTTTCTCCCCCATTTTCATAGAGTGGAAACTAATGCATAAACTTGTATATATGAAAATTATACACATTTGAACTCTTTGAAATCACACTTAATACATGATAATGTTGTGCTAAGAAAATCTTGAGAGATTATCATTTTCATAGAGTGGAATGTAATGCACAAACTTGCATATACGAAAATTATAAACCTTTGAACACTGTGAAATCGTACTTAATACGTGATAATGATGTGGTAACAAAATTTTGAGAGATTATCATTTTCTCCCCTATTTTCATAGAGTGGAATTTAATGCATAAACTTGCATATACAAAAATTATACATATTTGAACTCTTTGAAATCGCACTTAATACGTGATAATGTTGTGCTAAGAAAATATTGAGAGATTATCATTTGCATATAGTGAAATGTAATGCATAAACTTGCAGATATGAAAATTATACACCTTTGAACTCTTTGAAATCACACTTAGGATATGATAATGTTGTGCTAATAAAATCCTGATCATTTATCAGTTCCATGGAGTGAAATATAATGCATAAACTTGCGTATATAAAAATTATAAACCTTTGAACACTGTGAAATCACACTTAATAAGTGAGAATGATGTGCTAACAAAATTTTGAGAGATTAGCATTTTCTCCCCATTTTCATAGAGTAGAATGTAATGCATAAACTTGCATATACGAAATTTATACATATTTGAACTCTTTGAAATCGCACTTAATACGTGATAATGTTGTGCTACGAAATCTTGAGAGATTATCATTTTCATAGAGTGGAATATAATGCACAAACTTGCATATACGAAAATTATACACCTTTGAACACTTTCCCTTCAAATTATATTCAAAATCATTTGTTTATGGAGTTAAAGTACTAGTAGAAACCTCGTTATTTTGCATGGATAGAGGGGTGCCCCCGACAGATATAGGGGTTATCATGTCCACTAGATCATAGAGGATCAACGGTTGGTGGGCATGATCCGCGTGACAACTGTCCCAACCAATCAAAGCGTAGCATCCAAGATGAGCATAGGTGTGAGAGTTTGTTACTAAGAGAGACGGGAAAACTAAGTAGAACTTAAAAACCAAGGGCAAAACTGGTAGAACTTAAAAACCAACGGCAAAACTGACAAAGGGATTCAAATAAAAAATAGAAAGAGATTAAAAAAATATAAAATGCATCTTTTATACAATAAAATACATCTTGGCATACATCAAACTATTTTCAATTCAAATATACACCAGTTTAACAATTATTGCCTCATTCAGATAAACTATGTTTTAGGGAGAGATGCTTTGGGAAGAGGCTTGAGTAAAAAGCTATGAACCTTCATAGATAGCAGGTGATTTGAGAAGTGGTGATTTAGGTTAAAACATGATTTCTATACATTTCTTATGGTGACAGGTCATATAATAACACTCACTAGGTAGATGCCACTATGTTTTGATCTTTTTGAATTTGTTGTGCATAAAATGACTCAATTAGCTAGCTAAAACCCATTCGTTGACTCTCGGCTGACCATCCACCAGAGGGTAAAACTAAGTATATTGCACACAACAATATTAGTATTGAAGGGAAAAACTGAGCACAACCAAATTGCTAGTGTTATACTTGAGGGTATAACTGAGAACAACTAAGTCGCCAGGGTTAGACACGAGGGAAAAAAAGAGACTCACGGTACGCGTGTCACAGTGCACGAGGAGATAGTGGACACGTGTGGCCATGCACAGTGCAGTAGCGTATGTGGTTATGCGGTGCATGGTGGTGCAAAGAAACATCCCTTTCCTTCTCCTTTATAGAGGCCTCATCACTCTCGCTCATCACTCACTCGCTCATCCACGCAACTGTCTCCACTGTACCATCACCTTCTGCAAACCCCCAAGAAATCCCCAACCACACCGGCGATGGAGAAGAACGACGCAGTGGCCATCATCGCTTGCAAGGCTGCTGGCGAGGAGGCCCCCATCCCCGTACAGGCCCCCGTCGAGGCATCGAAGGTAGCCGTCGTCCCCGTCTAGACCCCCGTCCCCGCTTTCGCCGTAGCCGCCGGCGAGAAGGCCCCTTCCAGTCTCGGGCAGATCCCGCTCGGCTAGGATGTAACATCCCAAAACTTTAATCAAGGTTATCAAGATTCAAATCACCCAATTTAGGGTTAACAAAAACTTCTTATTATTAAAACAATTAAGCATGCATATGTGTGTTGCATTAATATGGAATTGTTTTGAATTGCCATGTTTGTTTGTTCTAATGGTTGTAAAATGATTCTAAGGTGAATGCCACATCATCTAGATCATTCCCAAGCAAAATCCAAAGAAAAAGAAATCAATTAGAATTAATGAGGGCAAATGGTCATTTTTGCCATTTTAATCCACTAGGTCACTTTAGGTGTTCCTAGAACTCAAAGTCCAACAGAAAAATTTATGAATATTTGCACACCTTGCTAGTACAAGTAATGATCTACCAAGGCCCACTTTGAAATCTTACAAAAACATTTAAACACTAATTTTAAATGGCATTTGAAAATGGAATCAAGTGTATGCACCTAGATCCCACTTTTTCAAAAACCATTCAAATGAGTTCAACTTGACAATCCCAAGCAACCACAGAGGCTTAAGCATGTGACTAACAACTCCACCAAAAATCTTTTCAAAATTCAAAGTTTGATTTCTTTCGGCCATTTTGTCAAACACCTTCTGTGCACAAATCTGGCAAAATCCACAAACACTATTGTTAGCAGGGTTCTAGCTAAACTGGTCTCCCATTTTGCAACCAAAGTGCTCCCAGTACACCTCCCACCCTGTACCTGCACGGCCACCCACTGTGCACGCGACCAAATGGTCATGGCCACCATGGCCGAGCACATTTATCACCCCCACCGTCGACAGCATGACCCAAGCACCGCCAGCCTCTACTACCATGTCTAGCACGTCGCCCGTGCTCCACTTCCCCCTCCAGGCCAGCCCCAGCTCAATGACAGAGAGAGGAGGAGCCAGGAACGCCGTGCCCGGGCCGTGTCTGCCATGCCGACGCTGCACCCGCCATTCATGCCTGTCCTCGCTTCACCCGACCTCGCCTCGCTCCCGCTGCCAGCCTACATGATCACCAGTGTCCCAGGAGGCCAAAGGACATGCCCGTTCCCTCGATCGTGCCTCGTAGCCGCCGGACGCCACGAAACTCGCCATCGACCGAGACAGCGTGCGCACGGTGACGCCCACTTCTCCCGACCATGTTGCACTGCACGAGCACCTCCGTGACGATCGCCAGGGAACCGCCCACCGTCCTAGCCCCCGGACCAAACCTCTAGCTTGCTGTGTCGTCGACCCCATCGAGCTCCGACCATGTCGTGATGCCCCCCTCACCCTTCTATAAAATGGGAGCCTCCTGGCACCAACTATTCACACCATCTCCCTCCACTCCACCTCAGAGACCTCCTAGAGCCCCACCAGAGCAAGCCGCTGCCCGTAGCTCCCCAATTTCGTCGGACACCGCCACGGAAGGAGGAGAAGGGCGCCACTAATCCAAGCCATCTCTAGGGATGCCGCCGGTACTAGGATAACCGCCGTCCTCAGCATGTCCAGTTGCCCGCCTCGCCGACCCTCGTCGGAGCTCCGGTAAGCCTCCCTAGACCCTCACAAACCTTGCTAGGGTTTCTCCCCGTCGTGTCCTATTCTAGTGAGGAAGAGGGTTGTGAGCCATTGATTCAGGATCCAATCCTGTGGTCACCCTCCTCCGATACCTGTTCGGCATCCTGATACATTGCAAATGTATCTATAATTTTTGATGTTCCATGCTTGGTTTTATCTACTTTCTTATGTTTTGTCCACACTTTGGAGTACTTTTCATATGATTTCTTGGACTAACCTATTAACAAGAGCCATAGTGCTAGCTGCCAGTTTTCTGCTATTTTTGGTTACAGGAAAGTTAGAAAATGAATATTCTCGGAATTGGACGAAACAAAAGCCAAAGTCAATATTTTACCAAGGGACACCTAGAGCCAGAGTACGAGACGAAGAGGGGCTGGGGCCCGGCCACAACACCTGGCCGCGCGGCCAGGCCTGGCCCGTGCTAGGGGGTGGTCTGGCCGCCCCAGGCACCCCCTCGGCCTCTTCTTCCACCTATATATTTCCTCTGATACGGAAACCCTAAGTACTCGATCAAAAATCCACGAAAGAGTCTGTAGCCACCGTCATCTCCATCCCTAGATCGGGAGGGATCTGAAGCTCTTCCTGGCACACTGCTGGAGAGGGGAATTCACCCTGGAGGCCTTCTTCATCATCATGCAAGCCTTCGGTGTGATGCCTGAGTAGTTCATCTCTGGACTACGGGTCCATGTAGTAGCTAGATGGCTGGTTCTCCTCCTTTGTGCTATCATGTTTAGATCTTGTGAGCACCCTTCATGATCAAGATCATCTATTTGTAATTCTGCATGTTGTGTTTGCGGGGATCCGATGGATATTGGGATGCTATTTCAGATTGATTATTGATTCTATCATGTCTTTGTTATTTGTGATCTTGCATGCTTTCCGTTGTTAGTAGCTATCTTGGCCAAGTAGATGCTAGCAACTCCAAGAGTTAGTATTTATGCTCGATACTGGGTTCATGCCTCTGGTAATCTGGGGAAGTGACAGAAATCTCTAAGGTGCTAGATGTGTTGTTGCTACTAGGGAGAAAACAACAATCCTTTGTTCATAGAACAATCATATTGTTTACTATACACGCAATTCGTAATGCAATTATCCGTTGCTTGCAACTTAATACTGGAGGAGTTTGGATGATTACCTGAAGGTGGATTATTAGTCATAGATGCAGTTGGATGGCGGTCTATGTATAATGTTGTAATCCCCAATCAAGTCTCAAAGTAGTCAAGATGAGTAGTATATGCTTGTATGCTTTCTCGATGTTTGTCAATTGCCCCGTTGTAATTTGTTCACCCAACATGTTATCTATCTTAAGGAGACCCACCTCTAGTGAACTATGGGCCCCGGTCCTTTCTTTTACATTCAATCTACAATCAACTGTTTACTGCTTTGTGTTTACTTTCTGCAAACTATTACTTCCTTCCATTTGATACGTTTAATCCTTTGTTTTCAGCAAAGCGGTGAGATTGACAACCTCATCGCAAGTTGGGGGCAAAGTTCTGTGGTTGTGCTGTGCAGGTCTCCACGTTGCTACTAGCACTAGTAGTGCGCCCTGCCAAGGCTCAGCTAGCAACACCTTTGGGGTGTTTCCTTGCTCCTACTAGATTCATAACCTTGGTTTCATACTGAGGGAAAACTTGCTACTGTGCTCATCATACCTTCCTCTTGGGGTTCCCCAATGAGCTCGATATATTTTGGGCCATCAAGCATATTTTCTGGCGCCGTTGCCGGGGAATCAAGGACATCTTCACAAGGGGAGTCCCTCATAACCAATATCTTTACTTTGTTATTTTTGTTTTGCTTACTTTACTTTTGCTTTGTTTGCTTGTTTCTTTATCAAAAACACAAAAAAATAGTTCCTACTATAGTTGTTATTTTCATTGGTTTGTTATTGTCTGGCTTTATCATGTTTTCTATCAATGGTTGGTTTCTTTGAAACTGAATCTTATTGGCAAGGTGGGTTCACGGAAGAACAAAAATATTATTATGAGGAACACCGCTTGTCACAAAAAGGGAAACACTTATGGGAACAAATTGATAAATTGAATATCATTGCTAGAAACCTGTGCTCTACTTATAATGTTACTTATTGCTTTGATAAATCTTGTTGCTGTAGGAGGTATAAACACCTCCCTTTTCAATGTGAGTATAAGGATAATGTTACCATATCTTATTATGTTAAAGGAAATTATGACTTTTATGATGTGGAACAAATTGAAGAATTTATTGCTTGGAAGGGTGCATTTGAACTTGCTAGTTTGCTTGAAAATACTGATGATTCACCTTATAAATATGAGGTTTATGATATACTTAAATTTTTCTTTGATAATTACAAGGTAGAAAATGGCTATATTCTTGAATATCTTAATAGATGCTCTCCACCAATGGAAGAGACTAATGCCTTGTAGGAGCCTATGGAAGAAGAAATTGCTGAAACTGGAAGCTCATTGGATGAAAAAGAGGAGGAGAGTGATGATCAAGAGGAGGAAGAATTGATCTACCCATGCCTACCTTCTAATGAGAGTAACTCTTTATCCCTTACATTATTTGATTGTCCCCCACGCTTACCAAAGGAGGATGAATGTTATGCTCATGTTATCTGTGATAATCCTTTATTTGTGCCTAACTTCGAGATGCATGGTACTAAAGAGTTTTTCTTAGAAAACGTTTATGATAAATCTCAAGACGATGGTCCTATATTGAATGATCAGTCATCTTGTTATAGAATTGTTAAAAGTGGGTTTGAAGGTTTTAATCCCAGTATTTTTGAGCTTGATAAAAATTATGTGTTTGTAGATCATGAAAAGCATACTTTATGATAGTTATATTGTTGAGTTTATTCATGAGGCTACTGAAAATTATTATGAGAGAGGAAAATATGGTTGTAGAAGTTTTCATGGTACTGGAACACCTCTCTATTTGCTGAAAGTTTTGAAGTTACTCTCGTTTTATCTTCCTATGCTTGTCACTTTGTTCTTTGTAAACTTATTTGCGTATAAGATTCCTATGCATAGGAAGTGGGTTAGACTTAAATGTGTTTTGAATTTGCTTCTAGATGCTCTCTTTTACTTCAATTCATATTTCCTATGTGAGCATCTTCTCAAACTATCATGCCTAACTTAAAGGCGTTAAAGAAAAGTACTTATTGGGAGATAACCCAAAAGTTTTAGATGAGTATTGGAAGTTATTACTTCTGTAATAACCGCTCCTTATCCTTTTTATTTGCTTTTTGTGCCGAGAGTAACCTCTAATGAGAGAGAAGTAATGATTGGGAAAGTTGTGTCCCAAAACAGATTTCTATGCTTCACCATAAAAATTCGTGTAAAATCTCTGTACATCCTTTTGAGGCATGAATATTTGTGCTTCTGCCCCATGTTGTTATCTAACTTTCATTAGTTCAACACTTGATGATTTGAGCAACAGAAGGTCTTCGAAAAACTTCGTCTTTACCTGCTGGTCTGTTTTGATAGATTTCTGCCATTTTCTGCATTTGCTTCTTGTTGGTTCCTTTTTGAGTTCTTTTGGGGAATTGAGCTTTTTGAGGGAAGTGCTACAGTATCTTGTGTTTTAGTGGAAGTTTTATTGGTGTTATAACTGAACCTAAAGACCTATTATCTTGAGTGCACTAATGTTGCTAATAAAGATTGTGTGAAGTTTTGTATGAAGGAAAAATTTCAGGTGTATGGAAGGAATGAGTAATGAGATGAAGAATGGACTAAAGCTCAAGATTGGGGATGCCACGCGTGTCACCCCAAGAAATATCCAAGAAGTACAAGCGTCAAAGCTTGGGGATGCCCAGGGCATCCCCCTCTTCATCAATAAAAATCCTAGGTTTTTTCCAAACGCTTTATTTTTATTGTTTCATGCACAGTTGTGTTGTTCTTGGAGCGTCTTCTTTTTCGTTTTCGTTTTGGTTTTTAGTTTAATTGGTTTGCTTAGTTTGATAAATAAATTGGTTGGACCCCCTCTTTCATACATTGGTTTTCAAATAGTTTGGTTTGGATTGGAAAAGAGTAGGAAAGTTCATGCTTAAGTGGTAAAGAGAGCTTGTTTTTGACTGTGGCCTATGCTTGTCATGCCATGCTTGATATTGTTTTGGCTTTATGCTTAGTATTCTTTGTTGTAGCATGACTTGTTATAAACAATTGATATTGCTTAATGTGCCTTGGATGAATCATGCGTTGTTTTAGCATATTAAAGCATAGTATTGTGGTATTCTCCTTTGATGCTTTATTTGGGTTGACTTGGCGCATGCTCACACCATGTTATGACTATCCCAAGTCACCATAAGCCTTTATGATCCTTTATTTTTCAACTTGTAGTATCACTTTATGCTTTGATCAATGATGTTTTGTCGCTCTGCATGATTATGGCCATTATTGCTCTCTTAGTTTGTCGCTCCCAGTCTTTTGCTAGCCTCCGTAACCAAGTATGAGTTCCACTCATGCATCCAGCTCCTTAAACCAAGTTATTCCAAAGAGTCCACCATAACTTGGATTAGGGAGTTGGATGCATGAGTGGAACTCATACCTTGTTGTGGAGGCTAGCAAAAGACTGGGAGCGACAAACTAAGAGAGCAATAATGGCCATAATCATGCAGAGTGACAAAACATCGTTGATCAAACCATAAAGTGATACTACAAGTTGAAAACTAAAGGATCATAAAGGCTATGGTGACTTGTGACAATAATAACATGGTGTGAGCATGTGTCAAGTCAACCCAAATAAAGCATCAAAGGAGAATACCACTATACTATGTTTTAATATGCTAAAAAAACACATGATTCATCCAAGGCACATTAAGCAATCTCAATTGTTTATAACAAGTCATGCTATAGCAAAGAATACTAAGCATAAAGCCAAAACAATATGAAGCATGGCATGACAAAGCATAGGCCACAGTCAAAAACGAGCTCTTTTTACCACATAAGCATGAGCTTTCCTACTCTTTTTACCACATAAGCACGAGCATGTGTCAAATCCCCAAAGGAACTCAAGAAGGAACTCACAAGAAGCAAATGCAGAAAATGGCAGAAATCTGTCAAAACAGACCAGCGGGTAAAGACGATTTTTTTTGAAGACCTTCTGTTGCTCAAATCAAAAAGTGTTGAACTAACGAAAGTTAGATAACAACCTGGGGCAGAAGCACAAAACATTAAAGCTCAATCCGACGTACAGAGCTCTCTCTGGAAATTTTACGGTGAAGCACAAAAATCTGTTTCGGGACAACAACTTTCCCAATCATTACTTCACTCTCATTAGAGGTTACTCTTGGCACAAAAAGCAAATAAAAAGGATAAGGAGAGGTTATTACTGAAGTAATAACTTCAGAGACTCAACTAAAACTCTTGGGTTATCTCCCAACAAGTACTTTTCTTTAACGCCTTTAAGTTAGGCATAAGAAGCAAAGAAAGAATCAAGTGTTCTCAAATGAAGAAGCATTAAGACCAAATTTTGTTTTCATAGGAGAAGCAAAAGAAATCTTTTATCTCTTTTTAGGGAAGTGTTCTATACCTTTATTGAGTGGGAGTTGATATTTAATGGTGCCTTCTTTCATATCAATGATGGCACTAACAGTTCTAAGAAAGGGTCTTCCCAAAGTAATAGGACAAGAAGCATTGTATTCAACATCCAAAACATAGAAATCAACGGGGACATAGGAATTGTTAACCATAATAAGAACATCATTAAGACTCCCCATGAGTTTCTTTTTAGCATTAGCATCAAGTGGGACATTCAAATAACAATCTTCAAGAGGAGGCAAATCAAGCATATCATAAATCCTTCTAGGCATAATAGAAACACTACTATCAAGATCACACAAAGCATTGAAATCAAAGTTATTCACTTTCATATTAATGATGGGTTCCCAACCATCTTCTTGTTTTATAGGAATAGAAGCTTTATGTTTCATCTTTTCTTCTTTAATCTTTATGAGAGCATCGGTAATGTGTTTTGTAAAGGCCATGTTCATAGCACTAGCATTAGGACTTTTTGCAAGCTTTTGTAGGAACTTAATAACTTCAGAGATATTGCAACCATCAAGATCAAAATCAAATTTATCATCTAAAGTAGTAGAACTATTAGTAGCCTCAACACTAGTGGTGGTGATAGTAGAAACACTAATGTTTCTAGCAATTTCATCTTCTCTTTCCCACTTAGCATGTAATTCGGCTAATAGTCTAACATTTTCATCAATTCTTACTTGTATAGAATTAGTGGCTGCAAAGGGATTCTCATTAGTTTCAGGTTTAGCAGCCATTTTATTAATCAATGAAGATAGAGCTTCAGATAGAGATGATATATTTCTTTCAGCATTAGAGAGTTTCAATTGTAAACCAGGAATTTCCCTATTTAGACTCTCAAGTTGATGGCTAATGTTCTTCAAAATGATAGATTGTTCCTCCATAGTTTTAGTAAATAGCTTATTCTGCTCATATTGCATTTGCATGAAGTTTTTAGTGGCTCTTTCAACTTCTAAACTTCTTCCTTCACTAGGTAATTCAGATTTATCATTATAGCCATAAGTAGTATTAGGAGGATAAGGCTTATAATTGTTGTTACCAAAATTGTTCCTATAAGCATTATTACCATAAGCATTGTTGCCAAAATTGTTATTTCTTATAAAGTTCACATCAACTTGCTCTTCTTGAGCAACCAAAGAAGCTAGAGGAACATTATTTGGATTAATATGGGGTTTCCCATTAACAAGCATAGACATAATAATATCAATCTTATCACTCAAGGAGGAAGTTTCCTCAACATAATTTACCTTCTTACCTTGTGGAGCTCTCTCAGTATGCCATTCAGAATAATTAACCATCATATTGTCTAGAAATTTTGTTGCAGCACCCAAAGTGATGGTCATAAAGGTACCTCCAGCAGCTGAATCCAATAGGTTCCTTGAAGAATAGTTCAATCCTGCATAAAAAGTTTGGATGATCATCCAAGCAGTCAGTCCATGAGTGGGACAATTCTTTACCAAAGATTTCATTCTTTCCCAAGCTTGAGCAACATGCTCATTATCAAGTTGTTTAAACTTCATTATTTCACTTCTCATGGATATAATCTTAGCAGGAGGATAGTATTTTCCAATAAAAGCATCTTTGCATTTAGTCCAAGAATCAATACTATTCCTAGTTAAGGAATTCAACCACTCTTTAGCTTTTCCTCTCAAAGAGAAAGGAAACAATTTTAGCTTAATAATATCACCATTTATATCCCTATGCTTTTGCATCTCACAAAGTTCAACAAAGTTGTTTAGATGGGAAGCAGCATCTTCATTACCAATACCAGAAAATTGTTCTCTCATAACAAGATTGAGCAAAGCAGGTTTTATCTCAAAGAAAGTATTTTCAGCCACAGGTGGAGCAATATGTGTGCTCATAAAATCATTGTTGTTGGTGCTAGTGAAGTCACACAACTTAGTGTTTTCAAGAGTAGTCATTTTTGGGGTTTTCAAATAAGAAAGCAAACAAGTAAAACTAATTTTTTTTGTGTTTTTTGAAGAACAAAACAAGCAAAGAAAGCAAAAAGAAACTAAGCAAAACAAAAACAACAAAGTAAAGAGATTGGTTATGAGGGACTCCCCTTGTGAAGATGTCCTTGACTCCCCGGCAACGGCGCCATAAAAGATCTTGATGTGCTCGTCATTCGACGTAGAGCTCGTTGGGAACCCCAAGAGGAAGGTATGATGAGCACAGCAGCAAGTTTTCCCTCAGTTATGAAACCAAGGTTTAATCGAACCAGTAGGAGCAAGGAAACACCCCAAAGGTGTTACTAGCTGAGCTTTGGCAGGGCGCACTACCGGTGCTAGTAGCAACGTGGAGACCTGCACAACACAACCACAGAACTTTGTCCCCAACTTGCGATGAGGTTGTCAATCTCACCGTGTTTTGCGGAAAACAAAGGATTAAACGTATCGAATGGAAAGAAGTAGAAGTTTGCAGAAAGTAAACACAAAGCAGAAACAGTTTATAGATTGTATGTAAAAGACAAGGACCGGGATCCATAGTTCACTAGAGGTGGCTCTCCTTAGATAGATAACATGCTGGGTAAACAAATTACAACGGGGCAATTGACAAACACCGAGAAAGCAATACATGCATATAATAATCATCTTGACTCCTTTGAGACTTGATTGGGCATTACAACATAATACATAGACCGCCATCCAACTGCATCTATGACTAATAATCCACCTTCAGGTTATCATCTGAACCCCTCCAGTATTAAGTTGCAAGCAACAGATTATTGCTTTACGAACTGCGTGTAAAGTAAACAATATGATTGTTCTATGAACAAAGGATTGTTGTTTTCTCCCTAGTAGCAACAACACATCTAGCACCTTAGAGATTTCTGTCACTTCCCCAGATTACCAGAGGCATGAACCCACTATCGAGCATAAATACTAACTCTTGGAGTTGCTAGCATCTACTTGGCCAAGATAGCTACTAACAACAGAAAGCATGCAAGATCACAAATAACAAAGACATGATAGAATAAATAATCAATCTGAAACATCATCTTAATATCCATCGGATCCCCGCAAACACAACATGTATGAATTACAAATAGATGATCTTGATCATGAACGGAGCTCACAAGATCTAAACATGAAAGCACAAAGGAGGAGAAACCAGCCTTCTAGCTATTACATGGATCCGTAGTCCAAGGATGAACTACTCACGCGTCACACCGGAGGCTTGCATGGTGATGAAGAAGGCCTCCAGGGTGAATTCCCCTCTCTGGCAGGGTGCCGGGAAGAGCTTCAGATCCCTCTTGATCTAGGGATGGAGATGACGGCGGCTACAGACTCTTTCATGGATTTTTGATCGGGTACTTAGGGTTTTCGTCTCGAGGGCAACTTATAGGTGGAAGGAGAGGCCGAGGGGGTGCCGGGAGCCACCACACCACCCCCTGGCGCGGGCCAGGCCTGTCCATGCCGCCAGGTGGTGTGGCTGGCCCCTGGCCCCTCTCCGTCTCGTATTCTGGCACTTGATCCCTTCCGGAAAAATAGGCACTTTGGCTTTTGTCCCATCCAATTCCGAGAATATTCATTTTATGACTTTCCTGGAACCAAAAACAGCAGAAAACAGGCAGCTGGCACTATGGCTCTTGTTAATAGGTTAGTCCAAGAAATCATATGAAAAGTACTCCAAAGTTGGAACAAAACACAAGAAAGTGGATAAAACCAAGCATGGAACATCAAAAATTATAGATACATTTGCAATGTATCAAGGACTATCTGGAAGGAGGACAGTAGGACGGCTACGATAACTAGGATCATCTCCCATCGTCAGCATTGCATGTGACACTGAAGATGGAGCCCACCGCTATGCTATTTATTCCACTACTTGTTTGTACTAAGACTGGGTCATGAGATCCTTTATTTGTGTAAGACCTTATTATGGTTTGTAATGGATGATGTACTATGATATCCAATCTGTTATGTATCACAAAAATGGTAATCCTGGGATTGCGATGTATGGCATAACAGGCATCTGGGATTAAAAATCCGGGTGTTGACATAGGACCCCTACAAGGAGGATGATTACATCAGGCCGAAGAACCCCTATTGCATCAGCATCACCGACCCATGGTCGGAGGTAACTAGGGTTTTCTCCCCTTTCCTTATTCTTCCCCCATTCCCATCGTTGGATGCTACATCGTATGTTATTAGGGTTTAGCTGTTCGTATTTTCAATCATTGGATTCTAGGTATTTTTACAATAGCTAATCCTCTTGTGTTAGATCTCATATTTCGATGAATCCCTCTATTCGTATTTCAATCCTATTTTATTTGTCCTCCGAGTTGTAGTTAAGGGATTTCCTAGTTAGTACTAGCACCGATCTGTAGTTGGGATCAGTATTTGATTTGGCTTGAGATTTGGGGATTGGGGAATAATACGGGGATTGGTTAATTTATGCAAATAATCAATCCTTATAATCAAGGTATCTCAATCATGTCCTTATTGCACTCTACTTTTTTTCCAATAGGATGATAACAACGATGTCTGCAACGACAACGAGTCCAAGGACACCAAGACTCGTCATGTGCTGAGGAGGCTGAAGTCCAGAAAGTACGACAACTTATTTGCTGGCGACATCTACAAGTGCCCCTTCTGCACCAGGAGGAGCCTCGCCACCGACTTCAACTCCCTCGTGAAGGATGCCGAGGGTGTGAGGGCCTGCGACGAGTCTGTGAATGTCCACGGCTTCAGAGCCAAGCACCAGGCGCTTGGTTTTCACCTCAGCAACCTCCAGAAGGTTGTCATCGAGGAGGGTCGCATGCCCCTGATCAAGACCAAGGCGCCCAAGGTCAAGGGACTGGGCCACAAGAAGTAGAGGAGGCGCCATAGGGAGGAGGCGGAGGCCCTCCTAGCGGAGGCCATGAGGGGTCACTGGTCTTGTGCTGCTGCTGCTGTAAAACAGCTTCTTTTGTATTGTATGTGTTGAACTTGTCCACTGCTACTGCTGAGCAGCCTAATTGTTGAACCTCGTTAAGTACCGTACTATATATATATCATATATTATCTACTTTATCTACATCTGCTATATATATCCTATATTAGCTGCTTTATCTACATCTGCTTTGTTTATTGAATGTATTTATGGTGCTGGTTAGATTTGCTGCTCTAGATTTGCTACCAGATTGGGAAAAAATGAGGGTCAAAAGGAACAATGAACAAAGAGAGAAGCTGCTCTAGATTCGCAGCATTTTTAGACAAAAAACACAACTATTAGCGAGAGGGGGAAATACGCTCTTAACTAGGACAATCATAAAAATAAATAAAAATAAAACTTCTAATTTAGGTGACAAGGCGCACGTAACCACCAAACGCGCCTCACATAGTCCCACATTACATCCCCCATAACGTGTTCCCAACAAACCGGCCCACGTAGTCCCACATGGCCTGACTCCACACGTCAGCATAACGTGTTCCTGATCAACCAGCCCCACGTGGTCCCACACCGTGCGGTCCCACACGTTAGCCAACAGTCAACCTGATGGTAGCTGCCATTCGAGATCTTTGATGAGTTTCCAAGAAGGAGATGGGAAAAAGTGAGGAAAAGATAAGCGGCTGGGGAAAACTGAGTACAACTAACAAACCAGGAGCACGAAAATAGAAATCCCAATTGATTATTACCCGATCCACATGGTTTAATAGGAACTTAGATCTCTGCGAATAAATATTTGGAGGCACGACGGCCATGAGCATTGTAGCTGCCTCCAAAAAACTTTTCGTTGCTGCACTACTCAGCACATGTCACTCAGGTTTAATAACCTCATCAAAATTTCTATTGTACTCCACTTAAATTTTCACAAAAATTCCTTCTCAAAGAACTAGCCGTTTTAGCGACAAACAATTTTGTCTTTAGTGTTATGGTGGAGGAATTCCCAATGATTTCTTTGGGATAAACTACAAAGACGTGCATATCCGACTTTGGTTTTTGTAAATATTTCACATATGCTATGCATACCAAAATTAAAAAAAGACAAACTGGGTTTTATCCCATGCGATTTCAATGGATAATGATGTTGCTCTTTTCAGTGTAAAAGCGGTAGTCACTATAGCATAATATTTTAATCATAATGGCAATTTTATATTTGACATTACCAAGTCAAACTAGGTTCGATTACATTCTCAAAACACTCCATACTATTACAGAGTTTCAGGAAACTCAAGTTTATGAAACAATTTCTCAACTTTCAGATGTTTGGTAAACATGTAACTCAAAAATATTCCTTAATGATCAAATTATAGACTCTTGGTTCTCTTGTTACGATGATTTCAACTTCATACTAAAACCTTTGAACAAGTTTCAAATGGTTCATACTTGTTACTGATTAAACAGATATACTCATATATCTATTCAAGTCCTCGGAGAAAGTATACGAAGTAGAATAATCCACCACACACGGTTTCACATAATGGACCACATACATCAATATGTATGAATTTCAATAAGTTAGCTATCCATTCAACTTTGGCCCATGAACAAAGTTTTAATTATCTATAGGAAAGTCTTACAAGCATCAATTCATTTGAAAACAACTTGACTCCAAAATTCCATCAACATGGAGTTTCTTCATGTCTTTCTTTCCAATATAACTTAAACGGTGGTATCACATTTAGAGTGAAATTCCAATAATTAAATTTTAGCATTTAGTTTTATGAATTTTATTTCAGCAATAACATTTATAGTGGTTCATCCATCGTTTATGGAATATGGTAATCATTTGAACAACTACTTGTTCTCATAATACTGGAACCGAATAACAATTATCGGAATAAACCTTGACGGCTTGGTCTTTGATGTAGATGACAAGCATAATAATTTTTTATTTATTTACCGATGAACATCATCACCATATTATCTTGCTAGTTACTTGGGCCATTGTATTTATTATATTGGGTTGCTTTGTATGACACTTAATATCAACCTATCCAGTATCTAATACTGAAGAATTACATTGTTTTAACAAGCAAAGAATACATCCATAACAATTATATGTTTTTGTTGGGGGGATACCCCAGGGTAGGGTCACTCTGGGGTATAAGGGCCGAGTTAGCCGAGGGTCGGCAAGGTCAAAGCGGATGCTGGCCGAATCACCTCAAGGCAGGCTGGATCACGGAGTAACCCGGGCCAGGGGGACGCCTAACGTTGTCTCATCTGACTTAAGGAGTAAGTCGGAAATGCTTGTCTAACTTATATGCAGGAACAGGTGTGGCCGGATCTACTGTGATCCGGATCCTCGCTTGGCTTCTAGGAGAAGGAAGGAATCTCTCTGGTCAAAAAAGAAGGTCCGGTACGTACTAGATGAGCGAATAAAGCAAGGGCAGGACCACCAGATCGTGGCCGACAAGGGTGACGATGCTCACGTCGGCTGACGCGGGTGCCGCAGAGGCTACGTCGCTAAAGCAAATGTGACGCGGGGGAAAAGCACCCCTGTCGGGCTACTACTTTGGGAGGGGGCATATTCTTAGGAATATGCCTCCACGTATGCCCTAGACCAGGACCGAACGACCACTATATAAGGGGGGTTAGGATTCTGGTAGAGGGGATTGGCAGAATTCTAGTTGGTTGAGCACTAGTGGATCTAGGGTTCTTGGGCTAGATAGGAGGCAAGAGTAAGAGAGTTTCTTCTTCCTCCTGTTGTCAATACAACTCGAGGAGCACTTGTAATCTTTGAGATAGAACATCAATACAAAGCTTCTGCGTGGAGAATCACTCCACTATCCCTCCCTGGATACCCCTAGCGTGTATTAGTCCCCACCTTTAGCCTATCCATGGCATCTGCCGTGACACCACCACGACAGTTTTATATACCCGAACTGGAAAAGTCCAGTCTTTTATTTTCTGCCACTTACATTTGTAGATTCTCTTTCAACATTTTCTTATATTTTAGAAGAACCAACCAACATCAATAGTGGCATCAAAATCATGGTACTTAATCCAAGTGGGTGAGTCAAATACTAATACTCTTGAACTTACAATTGAAGTGGATCACCATCATCACATGATTCACGTTCTTCTGGATTCTACTTTTAGTACTCTTTTAGTATAGTTAAACATTTTACCTATACCTCTTATCCATCCTATCATGACAACTTTCATGATGAAACTATTGTAGCTCATTCAGACCAATGTATGCAAATCTTTAGTTCCCAAAACTATTGGGTGATAGGTATGCCTAGCATCAACATCATTCGCAAATGCTCATCCATATGAGAATTTTTTCTATCTAAATTATATTATATCATATTGCAAACAAATAGTGTTTCAGATACCAGAATATCTTTCACACAAGATGATTTCTGAAATGAGTCTTTCAGCTCCTACATAATCTTGGTACAAAAACTCTCTTTTCAATATCAAGAATCATATAGGCTAGCATGATCTTTTAGATAGTAACTTTGGAATTAGTTACTCTTGGATTAATACAACTTATTAAACCTTATGGAGTTAGTGAGGTTTACTTAAAATTTTGCTTTAGGACTTTTATCTTTAATTCAACACTCAAACAATATGATACCAGTCCATAAAGCAAGTATCTAGAATTCAATAGTTCTATTATCTCAATTACAGCTAAGCGCAAGGTAGTTCAACAGATTCCAACTACAACAAACTATGCAATTTCACTTAGATTGTTTAGTTCATGATAATGATTCATACTAATTAACTCCCACTGAACTCAACATCCCTCGAAGTTGTTTAGTGATATATGATCCAAATCCACTACACCATGGATGATCATCATGTGAGATAATGTATCTTGAATGGTGAACATCACCATGTTCATCATATCCTCTATATGATTCAATGTTTAACCTTTCGGTTCCTTGTGTTTCAAGGCTATGTCTATACATGCCAGGATCATCAAGTTAACCAAAGTATTTTGTGTGTGCAACATGGCTTACACCCATTGTATGTGAACGTAGTGTCTATCACCCCCGATCATCACATGGGGCTTTGAAAATGACGAACTTTTGCAATAGTACATACTAAGGGAGAACACATTCTTATCTTGATATTAAGTGTGAGAGATCATCTTATAATGCTACCATCATGATCTAATCAATGGAAAATAAGATACATAAAGGATAAACATCACAGGCATGAATAATGTGACATGGTATACCCTTTCTTCTTCTTGTGCTTTTGATATCCATCTCCAAAGCACCAACATGATCTCCATCATCACCAGCATGGCGTCATGGTCCTTCATGCTGTTACATAGTTTTCTCCACCAAATATTGCTACTATAATTATGGCTAACTCATAGTGATAAAGTAAAGCAATTACATGGCGATGAAAGATTGACTCGCAGGTCATACCATACATTAAAAGAGATAACCATATGGCTCCTTCCGGTTGCCGTACTCATCGACATGCAAGTCATGAAAGATTACCAAAACATGATCGTTGCATACATCACATATATCAAACACATCACAGTTTTGGCCATACCACATCACATGCCCCTAAAAAACAAGTTAGACTACCTCTAATTTGTTGTTGCATGTTTTACGTGATTTGGGGCTTTCACTAGGAAGAAGAACTATTCTTGCTAGCATAAACCACAACGGTGATGAACATGTTATCTATACTACACCCTTTTGGGCCCTCCGTCATAAGAGAGATGTTAACTATAAAAAGAGAGACAGATGCCCGCTAGCCACTTATGCAATGCAAGTTGCATGTCTATCATGGAACCAGTCTCATGTAGGCTTACACATAAAGTCGGATCAGGATGCTTCATCTAACTATATTGTAACATCTACTAGTACACAGGGAGGGTAATAACATGCTCATCAATGCCCACTACATCATAGTGTTATACTCATACAGTACATCTATGCATAGATCTAGCTCTGATACCATTGATGGGTTCATCGCATATGGAATAGCAAGAGGGAACCTCGCAATATCTAATCTACTACATGCAAGTAACAAGTAGAAAAGATCTAATATACTTACCCTGGAAGAACACGAGCGGTTAACGACATAGAGATAGTGGATGATGTAGTCCTACACGTTCTTAGGTTCAAACTGATGTAGATCTTAACCTTCTAGATCCATGTATCGAATGGAAGGCACCTCCGTGGTATTAACACGTTTCATCTTGATTTCATATCCTCCTCCTTGATTCTGCAAGTGAGGGAGAAGAGCTTCTCAAAATCTTAGCAACTTAACGATGATGCCTAGATGTATGGTGGAGAAGTGTAGCAGAGCTTAGCTAATTATCTATGTAGAAGAGAGCGAGGAGAGAGAGGGAGAGAGATAGGGAGTGTAAGGGTAATTGTCCCTATGTGTGGTTTTGGTAACTAATGACAATCCTAGTGGACTAATGTTTTCATTCAGTTTATATGAAGGAATATTCCATAGTTCATGCTTGTAGTCCATGTTTTGGGTTCGAGTATGGATGCCATGAAGATAAAGATATACATTAAGTATTGGCATGAAGATCATCGAGTTAAAGAGAAGAATATGATATGCTCAAGATCTTGAGAGTTTGATCTTAATAGAAGAATTCAAGTTATGGCTCTAAGTCAGTGCCATGATAGCCTCATGAGTTGAGCTATGATTAACTAAAGGTTCAAAGCATGCACTCAAATGAAGATTTCTTTATGTACCTCAAGATATTGAGATATAATATGAGAAGATACTTGGTTGACCAATACAAAGAGTGGAGAGTGACTTCAAGTTGGTCAACACATGAAGCATAAAGAATGTATCACATGGATCTTGTGGTATGGTAAGCATAGTCAATTATGCTTCATGAACTAACCCATTATATATGTGCATTTGCGTTTTCTATATGGGATAGGTACCTTTTCATGGGCATGCATCAAAAGTAAAGATTTCATATAGCCCATGAGAGGATGACATTGAGTGGTGATCATCATCAAGGTTGAGAAGTGCAGGTTCAATATAAGCATCTCAAGAAGATCATATGGTTGAAGCTTGCTATCCATATTGGTTCTAATAGACATGTGAAGATGTGCTTTAATGAAGCTATCCCATAATGATGCATGTGGTAACAAATTACGAGTCTTCATGAAGCAACAATGATCAAGTGAGGCATTCCAGATTGATTGAAGCTTGAAGCATTATCATCAATACCAAGCGAGATGTGCAAGGAAACAGTATGACCTTGCAAGGTTTTCCTTTTACCAATCTCAAGGTGGTTGTTGCGAGACTAGATTATAGGATATATTATCGCACTATAAAGAGGGGCTTTCGGTTGGTAACTTGATCACATTGTCTTAGGGAGCTCAATCCTTTTCATACTTTGCATCTCCCCACTTTGTTTATTCTTGGTGTTTCTATGTGTGGTTCTTGAGCTTCTTGCTAGCTCTTCAACAAGCCTAAGTTCATCGAAAACAGATTTCTTATGCATCTTCTATTGTGTTTTAGGGTTTGGAGGTTTTATCGGTTCTTTAGTTAGGGAGGTTTCATACTTCTCCTTATTTGGTATTTGTTAGATAGATCTTGTTCTCAACTTTTCAAAAATCCCAAGTTTGCTAAAATCGAAGTTTGGACGCAAAAGTTATCACCATTTTAGTCTTTGATGTTTTCTGTCTGGAAAACCAGTGGGCAAACCAGTGGTGCTGGTTCTGCTGTTGAACCAGTCCGTGGGACGTTGGTTTACAATGGTCCACTAAACCACTATACTCAACGCTCTGATACCACTTGATATTGATGACAATGCTTCAAGCTCCATCGAAGCCGAAATGCTTCACTTGATCAAAGTTGCTTAGTGAAGGCTCATAATTTTCTTCCCATACACCACTATGGGATATCTTCATTAAGGCTCAGCTTCACATGTCCATTATCACCAATATGGACAACAAGCTTCAACCATATGATCTTCTTGAGATGCTTATACTGAACTTGCACTTCTCAACCTTGATGAATATCACCACTTGATATCATCCTCTCATGGGATATATGAAATCTTCACTTTTGATGCATGCCCATGGAAAGATATCTAGCCCATGTAGAAAACACAAATGCACACATATAATGGGTTGGTAATGTAGCGTAATTGGCAAATCTTACCATAGCACTAGATCTATGTGGTATATTCTTTATGCTTCATGTGTTGACCAATTTGAATTCACTCTTCACTCTTTGTATTGGTCAACCATATATCTTCTCATTCTCTATCTCAATATCTTGAGGTACATAAATAATTCTTCACTTGATTGCATGCTCTAAATATTAGTCAACCATAGCTCAACTTGAGGCTATCATGACACCAACTTACATCCATATCTTCAATTCTTCTATTGAGATCAAACTCTTAAGATCTTGATCCTTTGCTTAACACATAAGCTAGATTAATAATAAATTGAGTTCCACACAAGAAACCCATCTTCATTTCATCTTCTTGATCATATCACATTATTCTCTTCAAATAGATGATCCTGATGCTGATACTCAAGGTAAATCTTTATCTTCATGGTATCCATACTTGAATCCAACATATGGACTACAAGCATGACCTGTGGAATATTCCTTCTTGTAAAACTCAATGAAAACATTAGTGAAAGGATATTATTTTATCCTTATGTTTTTGGTGCTGATGACAACTCCTTTTGTGGTTTAACTGTCTGTCCAAGTTTCAGGGCTTATCTTCGGTCGTGCTTGTGGATGGACTCTTCTCGAGGAAGAGCTTGTAGTCGATAGCGCTTATTTTCACTTTCTCTTGCTTTATATTTTAGGCTACCGTACTATCAAGAGAGAGTCCATCTAGGAAGGTTGTGGGAAATCAACATTTCATGCACAGACCATATATGCACCTCCACAGCCATCCCAGTTTTCTTGTGAGGAAGTGTTTCCTGCAGAGTTGGTGGGTTTTCTGCCCTGACCGGTAGTACCGGCCAGGCGGCGGTAGTACCACCCAAGGGGTTTTCCCAGGGCTGTTCGGGCGGAACTTCCGGCTGAAGTTCTGGTCCTAATTCCGACGAGGCAATTTTTGGTTCAGTAAGACGTCTGTCTAACTTTGCCTATTTGTCGGAACTAGCACCGGATTTTGGCTCGGTAGTACCGGCCCGACCAGCGTCTGGCCCCCTGAGCGGTAGTACCGCCATTCCTGACCGGTAGTACCGGCCACCCTCGGTCACCGGTAGTTCCGGGTCCAGTTCCGGACCCAGTTCCGATGCTGGGCAGTGCGGGTCAGATGACCTTCTGCCTCGCACTGTCTATTTGTCGGTAATAGGGGTAGAACTAGGACCGGTACTTCCGGCCAGCCCTATGGGTCCACTGACAAGTCTTTCTGACCGTTGTGTGGCCTTTGCTGGGCCGTTGGTGACTCGCCCACCGGTACTACCGGTCTGCCACCGGTAGTACCGATGGTGTCGGAGCTGGGCAGAATATGCCTGTTTGAAGGTGGACTATTTAAGGCCCCTTCTTCCTCCTCCCACCTTATCTCTTTGTTTTCTCTCTCCACCATTTTCACAAGAGCTTGACTTGCCTAGATTTCTCTCCCCACCCACTCAAATATCTTGATCTTTTGAGGATTGGGAGAGGTGACCTAGATCTACACCTCCACCAAAGGAATCTTGATTTCCCCCACTCCTCCTTCGTGGATTTTGTTTCTCTTGGGTTCTTGGAACCCTAGATGGTGTAGGGCATCCTTGGAGCTAGGGTGTTTGTTGTGAAGCTCCGTGGTGTCGTTGAGGGCCTTTAATTGAGTTGTGAAGCCTCCCCTCAACCTCGTTGTAAAGGTTTCGGTTGGCACCTTCAAGGTCACCGGTTAGTGGATTGTGAGGCCACCTTTGTGGTGGTGCTCACCGGAGAAGAAGGTGAGGCCTTTGTGGCGCCCGGTTGACCTTGTGTGGCCTCAACACCTCTCCAACATAGACATAGCTTCCTTGGAAGTGAACTACGGGAATTACATCTCCATGTCCCCTCGCCGGTTCTTTCTCTCCACTCCTTTAATTCTTGCATTTACTCTCTCGTTCACTTATTGTGTTGCTTGTCATTTAGGTTATTCACGTAGTTGCATCTCTAGTGAATTTTACTTTGTGCTAAGCCTTAAAAGTGCGATAAAAGATTAAAATTGGTAGTCTCCTATTCACCCCCCTCTAGTCGACCTAAGTTGGGCCTTTCAATTGGTATCAGAGCCTCGGCTCTTTCTTCGGGCTTAACCGCCTAAGAGACAATGGTCGACGAAGAGGGAAGTGTGGGTGCAGCCACCAAGAACTTGGCCTCCATGGATGACCTCAATCGATTGGAGACATCCATGATGACCAAGTTTGAGGAAATGATGACCCTTTTGCAATCCCTTAAGCCTACCCCCATGCTAGAAACCCCTCATGATGCATCTCTTGCCGCCAAAGCCCCCTCCGCTCCCGTGCAAGTGGTTGCCCCCGGGGTGATTCCCGCGGTAGCCCCAAAATACTTGGGCTTAGGCTTTGTGGCTCAAACCACCAAGCCCCCAAGCGAGAGCACCGAGGGGCTAGGTGACTCCTCCTCCAAAGAGGGAGAAAGGGAAAATGATTACTCAGCGGTACCACCACGTTCAAGTACACACCGGACCCTCCCATTCCCATGCCGCACATCATACCTCAAGGAGCACCTCCCATACTAGATACTTATAACTTCTCCAATTGGCAATATCTAATGTAATCTCATATCTCCAGCTCTTCTATTGAATTGATGAGTATTGTGGAGGAAGGTTTCTCTCCATATGATGCTAAGAAGTTGACTCATGCCGAGGTCATGGACAAGCAACTCAATGCCACCGCTTTGGGTATGATTCAAAAGGCATTGACCCCCAAGGACTTTGCTCACATTCGCCAATTCTCCACCGCCAAAGAAGCTTGGGATCATCTCACCGAGTTGTATATTGGAAATGCGAGCATTCAAAGCTCCAAGTTTGATGAAGTCAACAATGAGTCCGATGGCTTTGCAATGCAAGATGACGAGACACCCGAAGACATGTATCGTCGGCTCAAGTTTCTTTGTTGTACCATGAGGGACCTCGGAGCTACCTATGTTGACGACAAGTTCATGAAGAGGAAGTTTGTTCAAGCTCTTCTTCCCTTTGAGGAACAAAAACTCAACTCTATCAAGGGGAGAAGTAACTACCATACCATGTCCTCTCAAGAGGTGCCGAGTGAAGTTATTTCCATGACCATTGCCAAGAAGAATGCGGAGTCAGCTCAGGCTCGTGCTTATGGGTGTCGTGGTGGTGTCACGGTAGATGCCATGGATAGGCTAAAGGTGGGGACTAATATGCGTTAGGGGAATCCAGGGAGGGATAGTAGAGTGATTCTCCACACAGAAGTTTGTATTGCTATATCTCCAAGATTACAACTGCTCCTTGAGCTGTATTGGCGAGAGGAGGAAGAAGGTGCTCTCTTACTCTTGCCTAGATCTACTTGCCCTAAGGAATCACCAAACCAACTAGTGCTCAACCAACTAGAATTCTGCCAACCCCTTCTACCAGAACCCTAACCCCCCTTATATAGAGGTGGTTCGGTCCTGGCCTAGGGCATACGTGGAGGCATATTCCTAAGAATATGCCCCCTCCCAAAGTGGTAACCCGACCGGGGTGCTTTTCCCCCGTGTCACACATGCTTTAGCAACGTAGCCTCTGCGGCGCCCGCGTCAGCCGACGTGAGCGTCGTCACCCTTGTCGGCCATGACCCGGTGGTTCTACCCTTGCTTTATTCGCTCATCCTGTACGTACCGGACCTTCTTTTTTTACCAGAGAGATTCCTTCCTTCTCCCAGAAGCTAAGCGAGGATCCGGATCATAGTAGATCCGGCTACACATGTTCCTGCATATAAGTTAGACAAGCATTTCCGACTTACTCCTTAAGTCGGATGTGACAACGCTAGGCGACCCCCTGGTCCGGGTTACTCCGTGATCCGTCCTGCCTTGAGGTGACTCGGCCAGCATCCGCTTTGACCTTGCCGAACCTCGGCTAACTCGGCCCTTATACCCCAGAGTGACCCTACCCGGGGGTATCCCCCAACATTAGTCCCTGAAGCTGGTGCGGTCTTAGCTGCCTCGGCCGCTAAGGCCACATCGGGTTCATTTATGTTCGAGCCTCAGACGTTTAATTCCGAGTTAGCTCCTTATCTCGGATTATATGGATTTACGTTCCCTTTGCACGTTCCAAGTTTTCACTTGCCGGCCGGGTCACCACTTTGGCTCGGATCCCATGGTTATCATGGTTTGATCCGGGCCCCGTTTCCTTCTCTCATACGTCAACCCACGCTGAGGCTAATCATTACCTTGTCTTATTTTAAGGGCCTGCACAGTAACCCCCGCAGTAATTGTGAGTTTCACTGTGCACGGGGTACGTCATGCCTGTCTCCTCGTTTACCGCAACAGCACGTCGCGTCATGGGATCACATCTACTCTGTGGCCCCCTGTGTGGCTTTTCTCTGATTGGCTGATGCCGGTGATACACGGCCACATCGTGTGGCTCGCCGGCGCAGCGCGATCCCACTCATCGATCACTGGGGGCGGTTAAATAGGGGAGGGGCGCGTCCCTTAGCGTTTTTCCACCTCTGCGCCCCTTCACCCATTGCGTTTTCTCCTTCGTCTTCCCTGCGACCACGCCGCCGCCGGAGCTTTCTAGCAGCAGTGCCGCCACCGCACCTCCCCGTGCCTCCGCACCGCAGCCACCGCTGCGCAGCTTCTTCGCCACGGGTCCACGCCAATCCAGGCCACAGATCCCCGCCGCCGCTAGCTCCAGCGAGGACAGCGGATACGAGATGACGGAGGAGGAGCTCGTCGTTGCCGAGCAGGAGATGGAGGAGGACGCCGGCGCGGCGGACCGCGGCGCGTGGGCCGGTTCGTGGGTCTGTCAAGACGACATCGACTGGCTCTACCGGACCAGGCGTATTCCTACCGGCGTCGTCGCTCGTCTCCCCTCCTCGGAACTGGCCCCTCACCCAATCCGGGTGAGTTCGTTGTATTCCTATCCCATTTCCAACGGGGATTTGGTCTCCCGGTGAATGATTTCTTCCGGGATTGGGTTAGGACATACCACCTGCAGCCGCACCATCTCCCAGCAAACTCAATCACCTCTCTTTCTGCCTTTGTCTCTACGATCGAAGGCTATACCGTACTATGGCCGACGAAGGAGCTGTGGATCCGGTTCTTCGTTCTTCGTCGCAATGTCGTCCCCAACATCCACGTTGAGTCGGAGGACAAGTAGCTCACCCAGTTTGTAGCTGCCTCGATCTTGCCCCGGAGATTTTCAATCTTTCCCCGGGTCACCGGGCTTGACTCCTGCAAAGGATGGGCCCGGACCTTCTTCTACGTCTGGAACGAGGGTACCGAAGACTTGATTCGGTTGCTGCCCTACGCTCCGGGTCTACCTGACACGGATTTCTGGGAGGAGGTCCCCAAGAAACCTACAGCTCTGGCCAACCAAGTCAACAAAAGGTTCGCGGAGCTGAAGAAGCTCGGATTGCGCAACGAGGATGCTATGATCACGTTCGTGTGCAACCGAATCTCTCCCCTCCAGAGGCGCACCCACAAGTTGTGCCACATGAGCTTCGGTCGCGACCCCAACCGAACCTCCTCCTTCGAATTGAGCAACACAGAGATCTTCCGCCGGGTCAAGGCTCTTTTCACCACTCACAAGGATTTCTCCGCCGAATGGACATGGGGAATCGAGCATTACTGCCGTGACAGGCTCCCTCCTGCGGTAAGCTTCGCGGGGTAAACTTATTTCGGATCAAGTATGTGTCGGTTTTTGTCATATTTTTGACTCTGCTCCTTGTGCTTTTTCTCAGCTGTTTCTCCAGCAAACTCTCGAGGATGGCACGGATCCGACCCTTAAGTGGGCACCGGACCGAGAGATCCTGGATGAGGAGGAGCCGGACCAGGAGATGTTCCTCCCTATGACCGAAGCCACCAAACGTCCCAGCAGTAAATTCTCTTCTCTTAGAGATTGGCCCGATGATGAGGATGACTCGGATATCGACGTGATTGAACCCGTTGAGGCTGTCCCTCTTTCTTTTGCCTTTCTGGCATCAGCTAACCCCGGTGGGCATATCCACGAGGATCCTCCACTTGCCACGGGCGAGCCGGTTCCGGTGGCGTCGAAGAAGGAGAACGGATCCGCATCAAGTTCTTCCTCCGAGCCTTCTCAGCCCACAAAAAGGCAAAAGAAGGCCGGAGACAAGACTGCCTCCAAGCGGGCAGGCAAAGCCCCGGCACGGAGGGCCCGAAAACCCAAGGAGGCCGAGACCTCGGATGCGTAAGTCATTTTCCACTGCGCAACTCATTTTTCCTTGCATCGCGGTAATATCACACCTGACCTTATTCTCTTTTTCAGGCCTCCTGTGGAGGTCCCTCAGAGCGGATCGAGCATCTCTTCTCCCCTTCGGTCCGGTCCTTCTCCTTCTCGTGACGACGAGTCACGCCCGCTGAGCCCTATTCCGGAGGGCTCTGCGGCTGCTCCGGGTTCCGCAGTACCTCATCCAGAGGAACGCGACCTCGGAACGGGAGGGGTCGGTTCGGCCAAGGCGATGGCGTCCACCACTTCGGCATTGCCGCAACCAGCAACCACCAAGTCTACCGCAACACCAGCACCAGCAGCAGCTCCAGTACCAGCTACCGAGCCAGCAGCTTCCGGTACCAAGAAAACCAACAACAGCTCCAGTGCCAAGTTCCTCTGCCTCTTCCGAGTCATCTCAGCCTCGGCGAGGAACCACTCCAGCAGCTTCCAAAGGGAAATCCATCGTGCTTACTTCTTCCCAGCAAGCTAAATGCAAGAAGGGTCCGGATACTGCCAAGTCTACATCCGTCAAGGCCGGGCAGCGAACCTTGTCGTCGATGCTTCCGAAGAAATCACCAGCAGCGACGGATGTTCCTGCCAAGCCAACAGATGCACAGCAGATGGTCCTGCACACCAGCCCAGCTCTTGCTCTAATGGAGAGGAAGGAAGCTCATGCGAAGGGCTTGGTGGCCCCCCACATGCCCACTGGCGAACGGTACCCTCGGTTCGTCATGAACTGGAACAAGGCGGAGTTCGTCTACAACGACGATCTCCCGGAAAAGTTCGGCCCCGCAGAATTTTCTGCCAGATGAATACTGCCGCCAAGGCAATTAACCTCGCAGGGCGAATGATGGAGGTATGTCGTTTCTCCTTTACATGTTGTAGATAATAACCATTAGTCCCCGAGCCTCCGGGGGAGTAGCTTGTTACTCGGTCGGATGCTCCTTAGAAAACTAACATAGCTGCATGTAAACTTCAAATATGCACACACCTAGAGCCGGGTTAAGTTCCACTTGGCCCGGATCTTGTACACTTCGAATATGCACACACCTAGAGCCGGGTTAAGTTCCACTTGGCCCGGATCTTGCACACTTGGAATATGCACACACCTAGAGCCGGGTTAAGTTCCACTTGGCCCGGATCTTGTACACTTCGAATATGCACACACCTAGAGCCGGGTTAAGTTCCACTTGGCCCGGATCTTGTACACTTCGAATATGCACACACCTAGAGCCGGGTTAAGTTCCACTTGGCCCGGATCTTGTACACTTCGAATATGCACACACCTAGAGCCGGGTTAAGTTCCACTTGGCCCGGATCTTATACACTTCGAATATGCACCAAGCTAATTTTACACTTCTGTACTACTTTCAGGTAACTACCAATCGCCGGAGCACCGAATTTCAATGCCGCTTGATACCCACAAGATCCTGCGCGCAAAACATGTTGCACTTGGCGCAGAGCATGAAAAGAGGGGTAATTTTCTCCCTCGGCACCTCTCCGTTTTTCTTCACTTTCTTCCACCGAACTAATTTCCTCATTCGGTTTTTGCAGCTGGGGTGGAGGCTGAGAACAAAATTATGCGGAAGAACTTGGAGGAAATCCGGGGTATCTCCTCTTTCGTTCTACCTTGTTGTGTTTTCCATTTCTTCTTCTCCTTGGCTCGGCAAACATTCACTCCTCGGCTTTGTCGGGTCACTGTACTATTTCAGCATCGCTTGAGGATAGTGTGCCCGTGCCTGATATGATGCTGCATTTTCTCGAACAAGCAGGACAGCATCAAGCTGAGCTGAAGAAGAAGAATGATGAGCTTTCCCTCCTCTGGACCAAGGACGACGAGATAGCGAAGCTCAAGGCTGAGATGGAGAAGATGAAGGCCCAACACAAAACCGAGCTCCAAAAAGTTGGCCAGGACTTCACAGAAGAGCGTGAGCGCCTTACTCTCTAGATCTCTAAGGGCCAGGACCTACTCGGAGAATCCGACGTCCAGCTTGGGTCGGCTAACGCTGACGTTGAGCAACTGCGCAAAAGACGCGATGCCTGCATCAAGGAGTTGACCCGGATCCACAGCCACATTTCTCGTAAGTTCCTTTCCCTTATCCGACATACTTTTCCGGGTTACCTCATATGTCTTTCCTTCACCTTCTTCCTTTGCCTCGTTTCCAGACCACTTTCTGGAGGGTACTGCGATTGCCAGCGCTACTGTTGCCAAATTTCACCGAGAGAGGGGTACTCCCATTCCTCTTGATGGTGAGAACATTCCCTTGGACATGGAGGACCTATTGGTCAGCTTGTCCTCTCGCGTGGAGACCATCAAGAATTATGGCAAGGATATTCTCAACGTTGCAGTGCGCATCTTCAATACGTTCTGGCCCGGAGAGAGTAGCCCGGAGACCATCGCAACTCTCACCGAGAAATTGATGGAAGTTGAGACCCAGCTTGACCTCTGGAGAGAATCTACTGGTCGCGCTGCAGCTGACACCATCCTTCATCATATTCTCACATGGTACGAGAAGATCGACCTCAGCCTCCTCACACGCCGGCGCACCGGATCCAGATGGACCAATGATCCGGAGTGGGTAGCTCGGCGTCAGGCTTGTGCCTACAGCCTCGTTGAATACTCTCCTATTCATGACTGGATTGAAGGGCCAAGCTTCCTGGAATCCACTGGGGACGGGCAGGATGAGAATGTTGAATATGGGTCGGATGAGGACGGGGAAGACATCGACGACGACGCCGAACCTGCTCCTCCTCCTGCTCCTTAGTTCTAAAAAACTCGAAAATTTATTAGATCCCCGGTATGCCGGGTGCAATTGTATGCTGGATATGTGATATTTTTCTACTACGTTTTTATGCTGGATTAACTTGGGCGTAGTCCCCGAGTTTCATTTTCTTGTTCGTTCAATTCTTTGGCTCGGTCCGTGTCTACCTTGATTCGGTTTTACGACTTACGAATCCGAGCTTCAAAAATTGTCTTAACAATACTTAGAAACTTTGAGGCTTGGCTCAAAATAATTCAGCATAATAACTTGAAAATAAATACAGGGTTAGTCCGAAAAAACAAATGTTAGCTCGAATAAATTCGTTTCCTTAGTCGTTTTTTCATGTGCTACGCAATTCCAAACTTGTTCTCTTGCTTGCCATGAAGCCAATTCTTGTTGGACAGCAGCAAGTCGAAGGGTTGGGCTTTTGGTGCTCACACATTACTAATCCGGGTTAAGTAGAACGACTTATTCCAGCTACCGCATAAGAAATTACGACAAATATTATTAAGGCAGTCCCCGAGTTACTGCTCGAGGCGCTGCTATTTCATTGATAAGCTCATTGCCGACATACATACCGACATATGAGATGACTCAGATACATACACTTCTTAGCTAAGTGTAGAAGGGACGAAGTAGTGCTACATTCCACGGTCGCTTAGATTCCTCTCCGGACCTGTCTGCCTTGTTCTTTTCCTGTGGCTTTGCATCTATAAGATAGTAAGAATCATTGTGCAATGCTTTGCTCACAATGAACGGCCCTTCCCATGGGGGGGGATAATTTATGCATGCTAGTAGTACGCTGTACCAACCGGAGCACCAGATCGCCTTCCCGGAAGACTCGGGGGCACACTTTCCGGCTATGATAGCGTCGGAGATTCTGCTGATATATGGCGGATCTGGACAGTGCCAGTTCTCTCGCTTCTTCCAGCAGATCAACATCATTTTGCCGGGCTTCTTGCACTTCGGCCTCTGTGTATTGGGTGATCCTAGGCGAATCATGCTCTATGTCGGCTGGTAATACAGCTTCTGCCCCATATACCAGAAAGAATGGCGTATAGCCTGTTGATCGGTTCGGAGTTGTTCTTAGGCTCCACAGTACCGCTGGTAGTTCTTCTATCCAGCACCCTGCTGATCTTTGCAGCGGCTCAATGAGCCGGGGTTTTATCCCGGATAAGACTAATCCGTTGGATCTTTCCACTTGTCCGTTCGATGCGGGGTGGGCTACCGAGGCGACATCGAGTCGGATCTTCTTATCTCGGCAGAAGCGCGCAAATGCTCCTTCCGCAAAATTTGTTCCATTATCAGTTATAATACTGTGTGGATAACCGTATCTCAAGATGATGTCTTTGAGAAATGTCACGGCCGTAGCTCCATCACATTTTCTTATAGGTTTCACTTCAATCCATTTTGTAAACTTGTCCACCATGACCAAAATGTGTGTCATGTTTCCTCTCGCCAGTTTGAACGGGCCAACCATATCCAAGCACCATACAGCAAATGGCCACGTAATTGGTATGGTCTTGAGTTCCGACATAGGCATATGTGTCTTGGTGGCGTACCTCTAACAGCCGTTGCATTTTCTCACCAGATCTTCTACTTGTTCCAAGGCATTTGGCCAGTAGAACCCATGCCGGAACGCCTTTTCCACCAAGGCTCGGGATGAGGCATGATGCCCACATTCTCCTTGGTGTATATCTCGGAGGATGTCAAGCCCTTCTTCCGGGTCAACGCATCGTTGGAGGACATTGGTTACACTTTGTTTGTATAACTCTGAATTGATGATTGTGTATGCTTTTGCTCTCCTCTGAGTTTGCCTGGCCAACACCTCCTCAGCGGGTAACGTTCCATCTTTCAGGAATTGGAATATAGGCAGTGCCCAAGCTGGTATGGCTCGTGGAGGGAATATCTCCTCATCAATTTCCATCTGATCCACCGGCATAACTTCAGCCGGATCACGCTGAGCAGTCCCCGGGTCTAGCGAGGTAGTCCTCGGGTTTGCCGAGGCAGTCCCCGGGTTTGCTGACGCAGTCCCCGGGTCTCGTGTACCACCTCCCATGTCAACGTCCATGGGCTCAGCTCCGGATTCCGTATTTTCTGGGACATAGATCGAGTCGGTTCCTGGGGACGGCCTGATAGATGGTTTTCTAAGGTGTTCCAATGCTACACCCGGTGGAATTGCCTGTCTGGTCGATCCGAGCTTTGACAACATGTCGGCAGCCTCGTTTTCCGCCCGGGGTACATGGTGAAATTCACACCCCTCGAAGTAACCAGATATCTTCTGCACGTGAAATTTGTATAGTGCCATGTTTGGATCCAGGGCGTCCCACACTCCGGACACCTGCTGCACCACCAGGCCCGAGTCGCCAAAGCATATTATCCGACGTATGCCAATCTCCTTTGCCACTTTAAGCCCATGCACAAGATCCTCATACTCAGCGACATTGTTCGATGCCGCGAAATGGATCTGCAATACGTACTTTAGCTGATCCTTCTTTGGCGAGGTAAGCACAACCCCGATGCCTAATCCGGTTTTGGTTTTCGATCCGTCAAAGTGCATCCTCCAGTCATTCGGATCTGGTGGCGGTGGTTCATATTGTACCTCGGCCCAATCCACGAAAAAGTCTGCCACAGCCTGAGATTTGATCGCTTCTCTTCTGTCGTATTGGGGCGCATAAGGAGCTAGCTCAATTGCCCATTTTGCAATCCTGCCACTCGCATCCTTGTTACCCATTATCTCGGATATGGGAGCCTCACATATCACTTTGATGGGGTGCTCCTCAAAGTAATGCTTTAACTTCTTCGCCGCCATATAGACACCGTATGCCACCTTTTGAAAGTGCAGGTAGTTCTGTTTCGAGGCAGACAACACCTCGCTCAGGTAATACACTGGCCTATGCACCGACTTACCCTCTTCATTGCGTTCCACTATGATTACTGCACTTACAACTCGGTTGGTTGCGGCTACGTAGAGCAACATTGGCTCCTTTGATAGTGGAGAGGCTAACACTGGCGCAGTGGCCAACATCTTTTTCAAGTGGGCAAAAGCTTCATCGGCCTGTGGCGTCCAAACGAATTTATCTGACTTTTTCATGAGTTGGTAGAGAGGCAGTGCCTTTTCTCCTAACCGACATACAAACTGACTCAACGACGCCAGGCATCCAGTGAACTTCTGGACATCGTTAAGACACTTCGGCAGCTCCATTCGTTCGATGGCTCGGATCTTAGTTGGATTAACCTCGATACCTCGGCTGGAGACGAGAAATCCGAGTAACTTTCCAGCCGGGACACCGAAGGTACATTTTTTCTGGGTTAAGCTTCATCCGGAACCTTCTCAAGTTCGCGAATGTTTGCCTTATGTCGTCAAGGAGTGTTGCGCTTTCCTTGGTCTTGATAACCACATCATCCATGTATACTTGTACGTTTTGACCTATCTGGTCGTGCAAACATTTTTGCATACATCTTTGGTACGAACGGCATAGTATGTTTTGACCTATCTGGTCGTTGCACCTGCATTACATAAACCAAACGGCATAGTACGATAGCAATAAGCCCCGTACGGGGTAATAAACGCCGTTTTTATTTGATCATCCGGGTTCAGAGGTATCTGGTGAAAGCCAGAATATGCATCAATGAATGACAATAGTTTGCATCCCGCGGTTGAGTCTATGACTTGATCTATCCTCGGCAGTGGAAATGGATCTTTTGGACACGCCTTGTTCAGGTTCGTGTAATCGATACACATACGCCAGACCACTGCCACGTTCGTATCGTCCTTCTTTTCTACCAGCACCGGATTAGAGAGCCAATCCGGATATAGTACCTCCATGATAAATCCTGCCGCTACTAGCCGAGCTATCTCGTCTCCAATGACTTTTCTCCTATCCTCAGCGAAGCGGCGGAGAGGTTGCTTCACGAGCCTTGCTCCAGGTCTTATGTTCAAAGAGTGCTCGGCCAACTCCCTCGGAACACCTTGCAAGTCCTGTGTAGACCAAGCAAAAATATCCCGATTCTCACGGAGGAAGTTGACGAGCTCGCTTTCCTATTTGTCAGTTAACCCGGCACCAATCGTTACGGTGCGCTCCGGAAACATGTTATCAACTGGAATCTTCTTGGTGTCCTTTGCGGCTTGAAATGAAACGCTGCCATGCGGGTTACTTAACGCCGGCATATATTGCTGCGCGGACTGAGATAATTCCGCCACCTCTTGGATTTTTCTTTTTTCTTGCGCAATCACGAGTGACTCGGCTAGGTTAGACCCGGCTGAAGCACACTCCATGGAACGTCGGAAATCTCTAGCAATAGTGATCGCTCCATTTGGCCCGGGAAACTTCATCTTCAGATAACTGATGTGACAGATTGCCATGAATTTGTTCAATGCTGGTCTTCCGAGTAAAGCATGATATGTACTTTCCAAGTTCACCACCTCAAACTCCAGATTTTCAGTTCGGCAGTTATCCCTTGTGCCGAATAGCACGTCGACCCGGACTTTGCCTATGGGCTCACAAGAAATGCCTGGTACAATGCCATGGAAAGTTGTTATCGTAGCTTGGAGCATGTTCTCCGAGATGCCCAACTTGCGCATCGTATCCGCATACATGATGTTAATGCTACTG
The DNA here is from genome assembly GCA_916181665.1 of Avena sativa. NCBI lineage: Eukaryota > Viridiplantae > Streptophyta > Magnoliopsida > Poales > Poaceae > Avena > Avena sativa. The sequence goes on along the minus strand of OV702292.1, from coordinate 529,735,538 downwards.
CCATTATGAATCAAAACCTTGAAGAACCTCACGTTGATGTTCGATCCAATGAATGTCGGATCTAGCACTAGCGCATACGAACCTGGGCTCGGCATAAGTTTAGGATGATCTTTGATGTTCCAGGTGATTTCCTGGTCCGACCAAGGCATGTACCTCGTCACCGCTGGCATGACCGCATTGACCTCCATATGTCGGCGCTGCAAGCTTTTTCTATCTGTTTCCTCAGTCGTGAACACACAATAACTCTGGTGATGTTCCCTGTACTCGTTCCTTCCCTCATTTCCGGGGTGCCTCTGATCCGGTTGCTGCTGATTTTCCACCTGATGCACTGCATCCCTTCTTTCATTGTTGTCATACCTCGGCGGAGGGGGAGGCAACATTAGCTGCTGCGTGTTTGCTCCGGAGAGCAGTTGCTGCCGGGGTAACTCCTGCCGAGGTTGATCATTCCGAGGTGCCTGAGCATTCCCCGAACCACCTTGCTCTATATTTCGCATAAACTCACATTGCCTCGTCGTGTGACCCGTCGGGCTATTCGGATTTGGCGTGTGAAACTTACACGGCTGGTCCAGCATCGACTCATAGGTATATCTCGGATGGTCTTTCTTTTCCTGCCACTGTTTCTTCTGCTCCGGAGTCCATGTTTTCTTGCCATCGTTTCTTGGAGTCCACTGCCCTCCAGTTCTCTGGCGTTGGTTACTCCCTGATCCGGGTTGATCTTGATTCACAGCTGCAACTTGTTGTGAACCATAGCGATGGTCTGGTCTATCATCTCTCCTTTTTCCTCTGTAATCATTCCTCCGGGACGACCTAGCTTCGTCCCTCTGATAGTATTCCTCGTTTGACTCATTTGACGCGAGCCTAGGTTGAGTCGGATTGCCCAACGCATACGAATCAGCAATCCGGATCATTTCTGCCAGCGTAACTAGCATTTTCCTTTGCAACTTCATCCACAGCTCGCTGCCGTATCTGCACCCTTGCGCGAACCATGCTATGGCCTGCGACTCTATGACACCTTCACATGAGTTTCTCACGGTACACCACCGGGTCAAGAATTCACGATCCGTCTCGTTAGGTCTTTGCTTGCACATTGCCAGGGTCTGCGGTCTATTCGGCCTCTGGTATGTACTTGGGAAGTTGCTGATAAACATTTCTTCAATATCTATCCAGCAGTTGATGCTTCCAGGTGGTAAATTATTCAACCATACTCTGGCCGGGCCTTCCAACATCTGGGGCACGTAACGCATAGCCCATCTCAAGTTGCCAGTTGCAATTTTCGCCGCCGTAGCATAGTTTATCAACCAATCCTCCGGCTTAGTACTGCCATCATACGTCCTCGTGCCTCTGGGTAATTGGAAGTTAGGTACCGGTGGTTCCTTCATGATCCGGGGTCCAAAGCACGCTGGACCCGGAGGACCTTGACATTCGATCTATTCCGACCTATACAGGCGATCCAGTTTTAATCTGGCGTCATCCGAAAATCCCTGCTTCCCAATCTTGACCCTATCACATGATAGTCTGGTCTCGGGTACCCTGCATTCACCATTTCCGAATCACCGTCGTTGTACCGGTTTTGCTCTCGTTGTGCACCTTTCTGCTGCATACCTCGGCCGGCGCTTTGCTCTTGCCTCGGTATATTCCGCTGCTGCGGTTGTCCTGCTCCTGCGGAGTTGCGCTGTCCGGCATTGCCGTTGGCAGCGTTCCCTTGACCGGCATTGCCTTGGTCGTGATTACCTCGGCCGGCTTCACCTCGGCTGACACTCCATCGATCATCATTTTTGCGCATCTCTTTTTCTTTTCCCACACGTGTTGGGTCGTACGGGAGGATCTGCTTGTTCCGTCTGGCCGAGGTTACTACCTCTTCTCTCCTTGGACCGCCATGAGGCGATGATGCGGCTCCAGCGGACTTCTCCGGGTTACCCATCACCGAATGGACGATCTTGGAAGCCCCATCTCTCTCCGGGTTAGCTCTCAGCAGCTCCTCGTTCTGCCTGTTCGCGATCCGAACCATCTTGTTAACCCTGTCTTGCTGTCTTTGACGGGCCTCACCCGTCAGACCCTCTAACTCGGACACAGCAGCATATGCTGCTCTGAGGTTCTTCGCCGGGGTACTATACCTCGGCAACCCCACAGACAGATAGTTTTCCGACCCTTCTGCTCCATCATCACCTTCTCTGTTCATCTCACTTATGAGATTTCTCCCTTTTACCCTTACTGCTTCAACCTTGTCTGCCTTTGCGTACTCACGAAGCGTCATGTTCAGTGACTGCTGAGCCGCGGCTATTTTCTTTGCGCCCTCCAGTATCTTTTGCCGAGTTTCCTCTAGCTCGGCCTGTGCCTGAGCCGGATCTACCACGGCTGCTACCGAGTTAGCCAAGCTATCCATAGCTTCCCTCAGTACGTTCTCAGGCCTCTCTAGTGGAGGTCCTCTACCTTTCCTCGGTGCCTTAGGTGTTACCTCCGGGTCTGGTGCCGGATCCTTGCTTGCTCCTGCACCTGGCGCTGTCATCATCACCTCCGCATGGTCCGGGGAGCGAGCGATACGCGCCCCGCGAGCCACAGTGAGGGGTGGTTCCCCCGCATAGACGACATGACGCGGGTGAACGCACGAGACGTCCACAGCAACGTAGACCTTGTGCGCGCCGAGCTTGACGAAGAGGTCGTTGCGCGGAAGCGGGCGCGTGCCGAAGCAGCCAGCGTTGTCGCTGACGAAATCGAAAGCTCCAAAGCGCTGAACGAGCCCGGAGACGATGCGTTCGCCGGTGCCGATGAAGTTTCCTGTCCGGATCTTCACCCCTGCTAGCGCCGCTAGCCCCACGGTGGGCGCCAACTCACGGCAGATGCCTATCCATGTCCCTATGACACCTTCACAATGGGTCTCAAAAGTTGAACCTTGCCTTGAAAGCTCAAGTGGTGGAAGTTGATGAAGACGACAACTCAAGTGAGTGGTCTCAAGAGGACATCAAATATGCTTTCAATGAGCACTTGGTGATGGGTTCGTAGCATGGAAAACAAAAAAATTCTACCGCAAGAACGAACAAAACCCAGATCTAATCTAGATAAAAGCCAAGATCTAATCTATTAGACATGTGCAACGAGATAGATCTGTACTAACCCTCGTAGATCCGAAAGCGTTACGGGATTATATCTCGGGGTTGATGTAGTCGATCACTTGTCGATCTCAAGATCGTGTGGATGATCCTTCCGGCGCCGCGTTCTGGCAGCGCTTCCGCAGTCGGTCACACGTGCGGAGTCGAAGCAGACCTTCCTCTCCCCGTTCCAGCGAGCAGCGGAGGTAGTAGATCTTCTCCACGGAATCCCAGCAGCACGACGGTGTGGTGGTGGTGGTGGAGTAGAGAATTCTGCAGGGCTTCGCCTAAGCCTGAGCAGAGGGAAGGAGGAGGAGAGAGGCGACGGCTAGGGCTTGAAGTGGAGGGGGAAAGGGGGTGGCGCCCCCACCCCTCTATTTAAAGGAGGGAGGTGCCATGGGAGGGGGAGTCCTAGTAGGACTCCCCTCCCTCCTTGGCCGGCGGATTGGGAGGGGGGAGGAGTCCTCCTCCCCCACGACTCCTTGCCTTGCCCCACAAGGACTCCTTGATCCTTTCTTGGTTTTCAAGCAAACTCCAAGAAATCTCCTAGAACTTTCCAGAACATTCCGAAACCTTCTAGAATCTCCATACAAACACTCCGGAACATTTCCTAACTTAGAAAATGATCCCCAATATATGAATCTTATTCTCCGGACAATTCCGGATCTCCTCGTGATGTCCCGGATCCAATCCGATGCTCCGAACAACATTCGGTCTCCAACGCATATTCCATATCTACTTAAAACAACCTCGAACCTTAAGTGTGTCACCCTATGGTTCGTGAATATGCAGACATGATGAAGACACCTCTCCGATCAATAACCATCATCCGGATCTGGAGATCCATAACGGCTCCCACATACTCAACGATGACTTCGTGATCGATAGAACCATTAACATACGAAACCAATTCCCTTTGTCACGTGATATTCTACTTATCCGAGGTTTGATCGTCGGTATCTCCATACCTAGTTCTACCTCGTTACTGATAAGTACTCTTTACTCGTTCCATGTTATGTCATCCCTTGTGACCTAGTCACATGCTTGCAAGCTAACTAGATGACATTCCACCGAGAGGGCCCAGAGCATATCTATCCGTCATATGGATGGACAAATCCCAATCTTGGTCCATGCGCTTCATCACATACTTTCAGAATACCCAATGACACCTTTATAACTACCCAGTCACGAAGCGGTGTTTGATGTCATCAAAGTACCCATCCGGTGATGGTGATTAACATAACCTCATGGTCGAAGGATTAGGTTACTATGTATTTGAAAGCTTATAGCAATACGAACTTAATGACTTGATCTTATGCTACGCTTACTATGGGTGTGTGTCCATCACATCATTCTCCTAATGATATAACCTTGTTATTAATGACATCCAATGTCCATGATCAGGAAACCATGATCATCATTTAATCAACAAGCTAGTTCCACAAGAGGCTTACTAGGGACTCTTTTATGTTTACAAAACACACATATATCAGTGTTTCCTTATAATACAATTATAGCATGGGATGTAAACATTCATCATAAACACAAAGATATAATAATAACCACTTTTATTATTGCCTCTTGGGCATATCTCCAACAGTCTCCCACTTGCACTAGAGTCAATAATCTAGATTACATGGTAATATACCTAACACCCATGGCGTTCTGGTGTTGGTCATGCTTTGCTCTAGGGAGAGGTTTAGTCAACAGATCTGCCACATTCAGATCAGTGTGTACTTTGCAAATCTTTATGTCACCATCTCGGACATACTCGCGAATAGCATGGAAACGTAGCTTGATGTGCTTCAGCTTGCTATGTGACCTTGGCTCCTGTGCATTAGCTATGGCACCCGTGTTGTCACAGTAGACGGCCATCGGGTCCAACGCACTGGGAACCACGTCAAGTTCAGTAATGAACTCCTTCATCCATATGGCTTCTTGTGCAGCCTCCGAAGCAGCTCTGTATTCCGATTCAGTTGAAGATTTCACCACAACGCTTTGCTTGGCACTCCTCCAGCTCACTGCAGCACCATTCAAAATAAATACGTATCCAGACTGTGACTTCGAGTCATCTGGATCGGTGTTCCAACTAGCATCAGTGTAACTGTTTACAACAAGATGTTCATCACCTCCATAAGTAAGAACCATATGCTTAGTCCTATTCAGGTACTTTAGGATATTCTTGACCGTTGTCCAGTGTTCCATTCTAGGATCACTTTGATATCTGCTAGTCAAACTAACAACATGTGCTATATCCGGTCTTGTACACAGCATGGCATACATGATAGAACCTATGGCCGAGGCATAGGGAATTTTATTCATCTTTTCTCTATCTTCTATCATAGCCGGACTTTGAGTCTTACTCAAGGTCTTACCTGACAACATGGGCACGAACCCTTTCTTGCTCTCTTCCATTCTAAACTTCTTTAGAACTTTGTCTAAGTATGTACTTTGTGAAAGCGCTCTTAGGCGTCTTGATATATCTCTATAAATCTTGATGCCTAGAATATATGCCGCTTCGCCAAGATCCTTCATTAAAAACTATTATTGAAATAGGTTTTGACGCTATTAAGAAGTTCTATATCATTCCCAATCAACAATATGTCATCTACATATAGTACTAGGAATGCTACAGAGCTCCCACTCACTTTCTTGTAAATACAAGCTTCTCCATAAGTTTGTATAAATCCAAAGTTTTTGATTACTTTATCAAAACATTGATTCCAACTCCGGGATGCTTGCTTCAGTCCATAAATGGAGCGCTGAAGTTTGCATACCTTGTCAGCATCACTAGGATCGACAAAACCCTTGGGTTGTACCATATACAACTCTTCCTCAATGTCACCATTAAGGAACGCCGTTTTGACATCCATCTGCCAAATTTCATAATCAAAATATGCAGCGATTGCTAACAAAATCCTCACAAACTTTAGCTTCGCTACTGGTGAGAAAGTCTCATCGTAGTCAACTCCTTGAATTTGTCGGAACCCTTTCGTGACAAGTCGAGCTTTATAGACGGTAACATTACCATCAGCATCTATTTTTCTTTTGAAAATCCATTTTTTCTCGACAGCCTTACGGCCATCCGGTAAGTCCACCAAAGTCCATACTTGGTTTTCGTACATGGATCCCATCTTGGATTTCATGGCTTCCATCCATTTGTCGGAATCTAGGCTCACCATAGCTTCTTCATACGTCGCAGGGTCATCAGTGTTGTCCACCAACATGGCGTTCAAGGCAGAGTCATACCAATCAGGAGTGGTACGAACTCTCGTTGACCTGCGAGGTTCAGTAGTAACTTCGTTCGAAGTTTCATGATCACCATCATTAGCTTCCTCTCCAATTGGTGCAGGCGGCACAAAAACATATTCCGGTGCTGCGCTACTCTCAACTCCGAGAGAAGGTTCAATAACCTCGTCGAGTTCTACTTTCCTTCCAGTCACTTCTTTCGAGAGAAACTCCTCAAGAAAGGATCCATTCTTGGCAACGAAAACTTTGCCTTCGGATCTATGATAGAAGGTATACCCAATTGTTTCTTTAGGGTATCCTATGAAGACGCATTTCTCCACTTTGGGTTCAAGCTTATCAGGTTGTAACTTATTTACATACGCTTCGCAACCCCAAACTTTAAGGAACGACAACTTAGGTTTCTTACCAAACCACAATTCGTACGGAGTCGTTTCAACGGATTTAGATGGTGCCCTATTTAAAGTGAATGCGGCTGTCTCTAATGCATAGCCCCAAAACGATAGTGGTAAATCTGTAAGAGACATCATAGACCGAACCATATCTAAGAGAGTTCGATTACGACGTTCGGACACACCATTACGCTGTGGTGTTCCCGGCGGTGTCAACTACGAAAGTATTCGACATTTCTTTAAATGCATGCCAAACTCATAACTCAGATATTCACCTCCACGGTCAGAACGCAGAAACTTAATCTTCTTGTTACGATGATTTTCCACTTCACTTTGAAATTCCTTAAACTTCTCGAAAGTTTCGGACTTATGTTTCATAAAGTAGACATACCCATATCTACTTAAGTCATCCGTGAAAGTGAGAACATAAGGATATCCACCACGCGATGCTACACTCATTGGACCGCACACATCGGTATGTATTATTTCCAAGAAGTCTGTAGCTCGCTCCATTATCCCAGAGAATGGAGTCTTAGTCATTTTCCCATTAGACATGCTTCGCATCTTTCAAGTGATTCAAAATCAAGTGATTCAAGAAGTCCATCAGAATGGAGTTTCTTCATACGCTTCACTCCAATGTGACCAAGACGACAGTGCCACATGTATGTAGAATTATCATTCAATTTTATTCGTTTAGCATCTATGTTGTGAACATGTGTATCACTACTATCGAGATTCAATAAGAATAAACCATTCATCTCAGGTGCATTACCATAAAAGATATTACTCATATAAATCAAACAACCTTTATTCTCAGACTTAAAAGAGTAACCGTCTCGCAATAAACAAGATCCAGATATAATGTTCATGCTTAACGCAGGCACCAAATAACAATTATTCAAATTTAAAACTAATCCCGAAGGTAGATGTAGAGGGAGCGTGCTGACGGCGATCATATCAACCTTGGAGCCATTTGCAACGCGCATCGTCACCTTGTCTCTTGCTAGTCTTCGTTTATTCTGCAGTTCCTGTTTCGAGTTACAAATATGAGCAACCGAACCAGTATCAAATACCCAGGCACTACTACGACTAATAGTAAGATACACATCAATAACATGTATATCGAATATACCTTTCTTCTTGATGTTGCCGTTTTTCAGATCTGCCAGGTACTTGGGGCAGTTACGCTTCCAGTGACCAGCACCCTTCCAGTAGAAGCATTCAGTTTCAGGCTTAGGACCAGCCTTGGGCTTCTTAGAAGGTGCGGCAGCTTTCTTGCCGTCCTTTTTGAAGTTGCCCTTTTTCTTAGGCTTGCCCTATTTCTTGAAATTGGTGGTCTTATTGACCATCAACACTTGGTGCTCCTTCTTGATCTCCACTTCAGCAGTTTTCAGCATGGACGATAGTTCAGGCAACGTCTTGTTCATGCAGTGCATATTGTAGTTCATCACAAAGTTCTTATAACTCGGTGGCAGTGATTGGAGGACACGGTGAATCCCTAACTCATTAGGAATCGTTATCCCCAACTCTTGGAGCTTGTTTGCGTGCCCAGACATGGTGAGCACGTGCTTGCTAACGGAGCTTCCCTCTTCCATCTTGCAGGTAAAGAACTTTTCGGAGGCCTCATAGCTCTCCACGGCCGCGTGAGTCTCAAAAATGAGCTTGAGCTCCTTAATGATCTCGAACGGGTCATGGTGCTCAAAACGCTTCTGGAGCTCTGTTTCTAAACCGTACAGGATGGCACACTGAACTGTGGAGTAATGTTTTTTTCCGAGTGGCGTAAACATTCTTTACGTCATCGGTGGCATCATCTGCAGGTGGGTCACCTAGCGGTGCTTCGAGCACATAGGTCATCTGACCAGCCCTAAGGATAATCTTCAGACCACGGAGCTAGTCCGTGAAGTTGCTTCCATTGTTCTTAAGCTTTTCTTTCTCTAGGAACGCATTGAAATTGATGGAGAGATTCGCCATAATCTACAACAAATTTGCAAGTAGTTTAGACTAAGTTTATGATAAATTGAGTTCAATTTTAATTCTTAAATTAACTAGGTGAACTCCCACTCAAAACAACATCCCTCACATTGTCTTAGTGATTACACGAACCAAGTCCACTACACCAAGTCCGATCTTCACGAGAGAAGATGTAGTTTCATCGGTGAACAATCTTCATGTTCATCATATCACTTATATGATTCGTGCTCTACCTTTCGGTATTCCGTGTTCCGAGACCATGTCTGTACATGCTAGGCTCGTCAAGATTAACCTTAGTTTCCGCATGTGCAAATCTGGCTTGCACCCGTTGTATGCACACGTAGAATCTATCACATCCGATCATCACGAGATGCTTCGAGACGACGAGTCTTAGCAACGGTGTCAACTAAGGACGAACACTTTATTACTTGAAATTTAGTGAGAGGGATCATCTTATAATGCTACCGTCGCGATCTAAGCAATACAAGATGCATAAAGGATTAACATCACAGGCAATTCATAATTAGTGTGATATGATATGGCCCTTTCTGCTTATGCCTTTGATCTCCATCTCCAAAGCACGGACATGATCTCCATCATCACCAGCATTGTGTCAAGGTCAGTGGCGCCGCTTCATGGTTGTCCATCATCACCAGAAACTATTACAACTACTTGGAATAAAGCTATTACAAGATGAATAGACACGCAGGTCTTAACAGAATTAAAGACAACCATTAGGCTCCTGCCGGTTGCCATATTACAACAAGGATCATTGCATACATCAAATATAATCACAATCACATGATGGCCATATCACATCACAAAACCCCTGCAAAAACAAGTTAGACGCCTCTAATTTTCTTTGCAAGTTTTACGTGGTTTGGGGCTTTCGAATAAGAACGGATCTTACCTACGAAACTGAACCACAACGTTGATACAAGTGCTATCAAGTGCAAAGTGTAGATTGGATCTATACTATGATGGGAGAGACAGACACCCGCAAAGCCACTTGTGCAAAGCAAGTTACACGTCAAGCGTGGAGCAAGTCTCATGTGCGATGACATGTAAGGTTATCCCGAGCCGCTTTATCCCACCATACCGCAAGATACAAAGTACACAAAGCAAAAGACGACACGAGCACCAACGCCCACAAAAACATTGTGTTCTACTCGTGCAACAGATCTACGCATAGACAAGGCTCTGATACCACTGATGGGTTCGTAGCATGGAAAACAAAAAAATTCTACCGCAAGAACGAACAAAACCCAGATCTAATCTAGATAAAAGCCAAGATCTAATCTATTAGACATGTGCAACGAGATAGATCTATACTAATCCTCGTAGATCCGAAAGCGTTACGAGATTAGATCTCGGGGTTGATGTAGTCGATCACTTGCCGATCTTAAGATCGTGTGGACGATCCTTTCAGCGCCGCGTTCCGGCAGCGCTTCCGCAGTCGGTCACACGTGCGGAGTCGAAGCAGACCTTCCTCTCCCTGTTCCAGCGAGCAGCGGAGGTAGTAGATCTTCTCCACGGAATCCCAGCAGCACGACGGTGTTGTGGTGGTGATGGAGTAGAGAATTCTGCAGGGCTTCGCCTAAGCCTGAGCAGAGGGAAGGAGGAGGAGAGAGGCGGCGGCTAGGGCTTGAAGTGGAGGGGCACTACAAGGAGACTCCCCATATAGCAACACTTGTTCTACAACCTTTTTAGTATGCGTTGGAAATTTTTCGCTTAGATACACATATATACGTTGTTGGCTTCATTTGTTCTCTCGCTGTATACCGCAACGGATGAGATGCATTGTATTGTATACGTTGTAAAGTTCTTCATAGAATTCTCGAAAAGACATGAAATATATTTTGAAAATAATTAGAAAGCAACATATGAGAATAGTTTGCTCAATTCTTCTGGGTTGTGATGTCATGCTTGTTAACCTGTAATAAGTTGACCTCAAATTATATTGGACCAAAGTTTTCAAATCAGTTTTGAACATGAATTAATTATGAACAAATAAAATTTCGTTGCCGTTTGTGAGCACTGTATGACAATTGACACATGAAAGGAGAAAGGAGCAAAAGAAATTCTAACCTATTTTTTTTACATAAAAGAAATTCTAATACATACAGTATCAAAAAGCGCGATTTTTTTTGAGTGAATCAAAAGACGAGAGTATACCGAACAAAAAATTGTGAACCCCGCGTGGGTTGGATTTTTAACCCCGCGCCGGAGCGATTGGCGCGTACACCAAAATTTCACTCGTATACCCATCGCGGAAATTCTGCCTTATCTGCTCCACCGCCCAGGCAGTTAGAAATCTCGATCTAGTGCGATTTCGATCTACCAGCCTCCTCCTCACTGCCTTCCGCCGCCGCGCTGCTCCCCTCCTCTGGTACTCCCACTCTGTCCTCCCCAGTGTCCTCCATCTTGGCCGCCCTCTTCGGCATCATCGTTGGGAAGTCGATGGCCCTTGTTGCAGGATCTGGCGGCGGATCGACCCGCCTCTCGCTTCTCGGGATCATCCCTGATGGCGCTGCAGCACCAGCACCCGTTCAACTTCACACGGGCATCGGGGCTCGAGTGAACCAGACGCACACCCGTCTCACTGTGCCCCGCTGTTGTTGCTTCGCTGCTTCAAACGATCAGGTTAGTCCTGCTATTGGTGTTTCTCCAATCTGCGGTACAAGATGGAAGACATAGTAGTCTGGTGGATCGATGATGGTTCTAGATTGCTAGCTCAGGTTGGAAAAGAAATCGAGTAATCTTTTTTAATCAGATTGTCGAGATATTAGTGGTTTTCAGTTTGAAGTAGTACTATTCTCCGACTCATATTAGTTGACTCAAATTTGTCTAAATTTACATGAATCTAGACACTATTTAGTATATAGGTTTATCCAAATTTTGACAACTCGCGGAGGGAGTAGTAACTTTGATTGACTTAACAAAGATGCGATCTGATCCATCCTGTTTATATATAGAGATAAACATTACTACTTGTTTGCTACTGATTTGCGTCCGTGAGAAACTAGAGCAGGCGTGATTCTCTTTTCTATTCTGATCCCCAATAACTTGATTTAGTTATATGTCCTGCAGCAAGAAGAAAAAATTTAGTCTATTCCCCGCACGTGTACCGGACGAAGAGATTTGGATCTGGCGCTAACTCTGGAGAGACATGGAATTATATGATTTCTTTGTGCCTTCCAAATTTTGTGACTATGATCTGATTCTAGTTACCAATCCATTGCCGCTTTTAGCTAATGTGTTGTTTTAACCATTTCCTCTCAGGTTTCTTGTTCTTTAATCTGCATAGCTGAAGCAAGAAAGGATCAATTGTAAACGGAGGACACGTGGGCTACAAGAATATTGGTTATTAAGTGATGTGCATATTTTATTTTGTATTTCGGTTAGTACCTCAATGTTAAAACTTAAAGTAGTAGTGAAACAAGGCTCGGACAGTCTTTACAGTTTAGTAAAGTAAGGAGTACTATATGCTGATCGATAACTAGCTCTCAATTGCCCTAACATAATGTGTGAAGAATTGATGCACTTCTTATTTTCTGATCATACGGTCCTAGATACCAATTTTAATTACTGGTTTGGTTTAAATTTATATTCTACCTTTGTGCAGTTCAACGGGTACATGAGCTATGCAACCAAGTGATTGTTTTTTCAATGTACAGGTAACTTTTTCATCTTTAGGTTGACATCTCTACTTATAAAATAAGAAATGCATAGAATCAAGCTTGGGATCCATTTCTAACTGGCTTATATTTCTAGGATATATGCATATATGAAAAGATTATCGAATTATGACCATGAAGAGCAGTTTCTAATCTGTTTTGATGTTGTCTAAATGATTTCATCATCAACGTTGGCCACATGTAAGTTCCCCTCTTTCCCTATTTCCTCCAATTCCTTGTTCAACACTTTTTTTTGTGCTTGTGTGTTTTTCTTCTACAAGTTGCCATGGAAAGTCTGGATATCTTATATGTTATTTTGATTGAATGTTAAAATTTTAGTAGGCTACTATACTATAGCTAACAGCCATGTATATGTCTAGTCCGTAATTATAAATAAGTAATTATCATTAATCCAAATGATAAAAGATAACTAATAGCCTAAGTGGTTAATTCCTATTGTACTTGAAGCTACTAAATTTATATAATAAACTACTATAGATTTTGGTCTAGTTGATGGTCTATATTGTGTCCACTTGAGTTTCTATATATAATCTATTGATATTTATTGAGTTGCTCCTGAGATCAGCAAGGAACCTTGGTATTTACCATGTCGATTCTAAAACTGGAACTTTGTCTTTGCAGGGCCATAGATCAGCAAGGAGTGCTATATTTGGATCTCAATATGTATATAAGAAGGCGGAACCTTAGAAAGAATACATATAGGATTAGTTAGAGTGTCATACTTTGAAGCAAGATTGTAAGCTATGTACTAAAAATATTATTTCCATGTATGTAGTGGAGATTTCAATACTCAATATTGAATTGTTTCTTCTTGCATCGTTCTTATGTATCTTATGAAGTCTATATGCACTTACTTATAAAGCCTATACACTCTTTTTGAGGAAAAAATACCATCTTTCAAGTGATTAACACGCTCCATATAAAAATAATATATAGTTTTAAAACAAATTCACTAATCCTTGTCCATCATCTTCCAACGAATACAAGTGTTGCTCGACATTTGTTGCCACCTTTGCAACGCTCTTTCCATTTGTTACCAACGCATCTATATGTGTTGCATTATAACCTAGCAACGCCCAAAAACGCAACGCATACTAAATCCGTTGGTAAGTGTGTTAGCAACGCCTATATGGATGTTTAGATACAGATCCATGTGTTGCTATAGGGGGGTCCTGTTGTAGTGGGGGCAAGGGGGTGGCGCCCCCACCCCTCTATTTAAAGGAGGGAGGCGCCATGGGAGGGGGAGTCCTAGTAGGACTCCCCTCCCACCTTGGCCGGCGGATTGGGAGGGGGGAGGAGTCCTCCTCCCCCACGACTCCTTGTCTTGCCCCACAAGGACTCCTTGATCCTTTCTTGGTTTTCAAGCAAACTCCAAGAAATCTCCTAGAACCTTCCAGAACATTCTGAAACCTTCTAGAATCTCCATACAAACACTCCGGAACATTTCCTAACTTAGGAAATGATCCCCAATATATGAATCTTATTCTCCGGATAATTCTGGATCTCCTCGTGATGTCCCGGATCCAATCCGATGCTCCGAACAACATTCGGTCTCCAACGCATATTCCATATCTACTTAAAACAACCTCGAACCTTAAGTGTGTCACCCTACGGTTTGTGAATATGCAGACATGATGAAGACACCTCTCCGATCAATAACCATCAGCGGGATCTAGAGATCCATAACGGCTCCCACATACTCAACGATGACTTCGTGATCGATAGAACCATTAACATACGAAACCAATTCCCTTTGTCACACGATATTCTACTTATCCGAGGTTTGATCGCCGGTATCTCCATACCTAGTTCTACCTCGTTACTGATAAGTACTCTTTACTCGTTCCATGTTATGTCATCCCTTGTGACCTAGTCACATGCTTGCAAGCTAACTAGATGACATTCCACCGAGAGGGCCCAGAGCATATCTATCCGTCATATGGATGGACAAATCCCAATCTTGGTCCATGCGCTTCAACACATACTTTCAGAATACCCAATGACACCTTTATAACTACCCAGTTACGAAGCGGTGTTTGATGTCATCAAAGTATCCATCCGATGATGGTGATTAACATAACCTCATGGTCGAAGGATTAGGTTACTATGTATTTGAAAGCTTATAGCAATACGAACTTAATGACTTGATCTTATGCTACGCTTACTATGGGTGTGTGTCCATCACATCATTCTCCTAATGATATAACCTTGTTATTAATGACATCCAATGTCCATGATCAGGAAACCATGATCATCATTTAATCAACAAGCTAGTTCCACAAGAGGCTTACTAGGGACTCTTTTATGTTTACAAAACACACATGTATCAGTGTTTCCTTATAATACAATTATAGCATGGGATGTAAACATTCATCATAAACACAAAGATATAATAATAACCACTTTTATTATTGCCTCTTGGGCATATCTCCAACACTTGGCTCTAGCATCAAGGGCGTTTTGGAACAAACCGGGCATGAAGTCAAGGTCAAGGGACAACCCAAGATTCAACTCAACCATGAAGGTTCCAAAGGCTAGATCTTGCTACAAGTGCAGCGACAAGAGTCACTTTGTAGCTCAATGCCCCTTCGAGAATAGAGAAGACAATGGAGGCCGCCTCATTCGCAAGAGCAAGCCAAGACCTCCTCATCCCTTGAACAAGAACCTTCCTAACAAGGAAAGGGCGATGGTGGTCCATGAAGAGTACTTCTCGGGCAATGATGATGATGTTGAGAATGAAGGTCAAGGTGGAGAGATCATGGGGGTTGCCGCTATTGCTACTTAATCTACTCACGAGTGTCTCTCTTCGACTCTCCAAATGAGAACATCACCAACCGCAACCAAAAGTGTCTCATGGCTAAGGCCACCGAGGTAATTCCCTCTTCCAAGTCCTCCCCAAATGAACTTCCCTTGCATGATCTAGAGGGTTTAGAGGTTAAGAAAGAGATGGTAAGCATTTGTGAATCCATGAAGCATCTAGATGACGATACTAGAATGTGCTTTGAAACACTTGTAAACCAACTTGGCCATGCTAGGGAAATGCTAGATGAGAAAGAAGAAATTATTGACATGTTAGGTAAAAATGAGAGAGAGGCCGCCGATGAGATTGCCTCTCTATCTCAATACCTTGAAGATGAACATAACATGAGAATAACTCTCGAGGAAAGTGTGGCTAAACTTGTTGATGACCATAATGCCTTCATATCGCAACTTGTTAAAGAACGAGATCATGCTATTGCTTCATTGAATGTCCTTAAAAATGATAAGGTTGAGTTTGGTGTTGGTCATGAATGCCTCAAGGATTTTGAGAAACTCAAGGAGGAACATCATGCCTTGGAGAGTAAATTCTCAAGTATCTTTGAGGCTCATGAGCAACTTCAAACGCAATTAAATAATGAACATTCAAAGTCTTCCACTACGCCTATTGTGCATTTGTCTTGTTCGTCTAACCCTTGTTGCAAGCATGAGAATCTTGTTGAGGAGAACAAGACATTGAAAGATCAACTTGCAAAAGGGCAAGCTACCATCAAGAGGAAGAACAAGAGAAGGAACAAGAAAAGGAAGAAGAGCAAGAGCCTTGCTCTAGTATCCTCTCGTGATTCTACCATTGTGCAAAGTGATAACTTTGCCGGGAAGAATAATCCTTCCTACATTCTTTGCAAATCTTTTGATGGTCATGTTTATGCTAAGTACATTGGTACATCTTACACTCATGATTATCATTGGAACATTTGGGTACCTAAGACCCTTGTGACTAACAAAAGGGGACCCATTGCAAAATGGGTACCTAAAACCAAAGCTTGATTTTCTTGTAGGACTTTGCTTTAGGAGGTGCAAAATGGGTTCTTGATAGTGGAGCTACAAGCCATATGACCGGAAGCAAGTCTATCATGTCGGAGATTAGGTCAAATTTTGCCAATACTATAGTCTCCTATGGTGATAAAACAAGCTCTCAGGTATTGGGTTTTGGTAAGGTGGTAGTAACCCCGGATGTATCCTTGGTGAATGTTATGCTTGTCAAAACCCTTGGCTACAATCTCCTTTCCGTTCGTGCTCTTGCTATCATGGGTCTTTCATCTTTCTTTAATGAGCACTCTATGGTCCTCATGTGGAGCAAGTTTCTCATGGTGGCTTTCGTTGGATACGTAGAGCATGACTTATATGTAGTGGATTTCTCCGGAAAGCCATCTACACATGTTATATGTCTCTATGCAAAAGCTGACGTGGGCTGGTTGTGGCATCGCCGCCTAGCCCATGTTAACATGAAGGCTTTGCAAAGTCTCTACACGGGGGGCCATGTCCTTGGACTAAAAGACATTTCCTTTGCCAAAGATCGTGTGTGCAGGGCTTGTATAGAAGGGAAGATGCATGAGAAGCCTCACAAGATTCTTAATCAAATCACCACCGAATGGTGCTTGGAGCTTCTTCACATGGATCTCTTTGGGCCTCCCTCTCATGATAGTCTTGGTGGGAAGAAGTATTGTTTGGTAATTGTTGACGACTTTTCACGATACACTTGGGTCTACTTCTTCAAGTTCAAGAGTGAGACTCAACAAACCGTCATCGACTTTGCCAATCAAGTGCAACGGAAACTCAATTCCACCATCCTCACCATTAGAAGCGACAATGGCACCAAGTTCAAGAACTACACATTGGATGAGTTTCTTAGTGATGAGGGGATCAAACATCAATACTCTACTCCCTATACCCCTCAACAAAATGGTGTTGCCGAAAGGAAGAACCGTACTTTGATGGATGCGGCCCGGACCATGTTGGCAGAATTCAAGTCTCCATATAACTTTTGGGCCGAAGCCATCTCAACAGCTTGCCATGCAACCAATCGCCTCTATCTACGCAAGAAGAAAAACAAGACTCCATATGAACTTTTCACCGGTCGCAAGCCAAATGTCAAGTACTTCCGGGTGTTTGGGTGTATATGCTTCCTTCTCAAGAAAGGTGCCCGCTTATCAAAGTTTGAATCTACGGCTCAAGAAGGGATCTTTGTTGGGTACTCAAATCAATCCCATGCCTATCGAGTCTACAACAAAGCAACAGGAAGGGTTGAAGAATCTAGCAATGTCGAGTTTGATGAATATCATGAGTCTCTTGTGCGACAAGATGGTGTTCGTGATCCAAGTGATGAAATTCCTCCCCAAGCCATAAGAAGAATGGGTGTGGGTTTCTTCCACCCCATTGAGGATCCCCTTGTGGCCGAAGGAGAAGGACCAAGCTCCACTCAAGCGGAGCCTTCACTCTCACAAGACCATCTTGCACCTCAAGGTCAACTTATTGCTTCTCAAGATTCTCCAAGCTCTTCTCAAGATCTTCATGTTCATGACTCTCCAAGATCAAGTCTACCTCAAGTTGATCAAGCTCCACCCATCCAAGGTAGTGAAGCTCCTCATGTCATTGACTCTCAAGGTCAAGTTGAAGAAGGTCAAGTTGACAATGACCAAGGCCAAGCAAATGTCTCTCCGCCAAATGATGTTGTCTCTCCCTCGGTTGATATTGATGAAGATAGTGATCAAGTTCGTACATATAGTCAAGGCGGGGACTCGAACCGTGGTGATGATCAAGTGGTTGCTCAAGAATCTCGTCTTGAGACCCAAGCTCGCCGTCAAGTATACCGTATCACCAAGCTCATCAAAGATGGCCATATCCTTGATAATGTTTATGGAGATTTCAATAGGGGCTCCACTACTAGGAGACAACTAACCTCTTTTAGTTCTCATCATGCATTTATTTCTCATGTTGAGCCCCAAAAGGTCTTCGAAGCTCTTGAAGATGATGATTGGCTCGATGCTATGAATGAAGAACTCCACAACTTCAAGAGAAACAAGGTATGGACTCTTGTGAAGAGACCCAAAGATTGTCAAAATGTGATTGGGACCAAGTGGATCTTCAAGAACAAGAGGGATGCAAATGGTATAGTCGTCCGCAACAAAGCAAGGTTAGTTGCCCAAGGATACTCTCAAGTTGAGGGCATAGACTATGGTGAAACTTATGCTCCCGTTGCTCGTCTAGAATCCATTCGCATGCTTCTTTCTTATGCTACCCATCATCACTTCAAGTTGCAACAAATGGATGTTAAGAGTGCATTTCTTAATGGTCCCCTAAAAGAATTGGTGTATATCAAGCAACCTCCAGGCTTTGAGGACCCCCTCTTCTCGGACCATGTCTACAAACTCGATAAGGCACTATATGGTCCCAAGCAAGCCCCACGTGCATGGTATGAGCGCCTTAGAGAGTTTTTGTTAGACCGTGGTTTTGAAGTAGGCCTCATTGATCCCACTCTTTTTACTAAGAAAGTTGGAGGAAACTTGTTCATTTGCCAAATCTATGTTGATGACATTATTTTTGGGTCTACTAACAAAGCTTTCAATGAGGATTTTGCTAAGCTCATGACCGACCGCTTTGAGATGTCTATGATGGGGGAGTTGGAATTCTTTCTTGGCTTCAAAGTCAAACAACTGAGGAAAGGGACTTTCATCAACCAAGCTAAATATGTCCAAGATATGCTCAAGAAGTTCAACCTTGATCAAGTAAATGGAGTCAAAACTCCCATGCCCACAAAGGTTAATCTTGATCTTGATCCCAAGGGTAAGGATGTGGATCAAAAGCTTTATCGCTCGATGATTGGTTCTCTACTCTATCTTTGTGCATCTCGACCGGATATTATGTTGAGTGTGGGTATGTGTGCAAGATTCCAAGCCGCTCCAAAGGAAAGCCATATGGTGGATCTCGTTTTCTGGGAATTATCGGTAGTTCCGGTCGGAGGCGGTACTACCGGTCAGGGACAAATCTCTCAGAAATTTCGCCCTGATCGGAAGTACCACTCCTTCCTGAACATCCGATGTCGTCAGTAGTTCCGGCCCCTGGCCGGTACTACCGGTCGAGCGGGGCCCCTTTAAGTGATGGTCCAGGAGGCACGGGGTCATCTTCCCCATGTGCTTCCCCCTGACCCCATCTTAACAACCCTCTTCCCCAAGAAGCACTCCACGGTGTCGCCGCCGGCCACATCGATTCCATCCATCCCTCCTCAGATCGGCTCCGTGGGATTCTTCCCTTCCTTGATTCCCCGCCATGGACCCTAGTATTTGCTCCTCTCATACTCCATTCATGGAGATCTGGACACTTTTGTGCTTGAGTAGGACATGCCATGTCTAGGGCCCTTCTTTGGCTAGAACTGTAATGGGAAGTCTTGGTAGGGCTAGGATTCGACTGTAGACCGGTTTGCCTCAGTACATTGTCTAGTTTTCATCAATTCGTGCATCGAGTTTCATAGATCTGTGATTTCCAGTCGAACTGCCATGCTCATGCCCTGACCGGTACTACCGGTGCGGCTCCGCCGGTACTACCGGCGTGGTCATCTCACCGGTACTACCGCTGAGGGCATGATCGGTACTTCCGGTGCGCCCCGTGCGACCGGTAGTTCCGGCCGCCAGGCGGAACTTCCAATGCACCAGTTGTTTGATGTCTGCCTGTGTACTATGTCAATCTAGTCTAGTTGTTTTTCTTTTTTCCTTCGACCTTGTGCACTTATCCTCGATTTGCTCCTTTCTATTTGCCTTCCTCTCAGGGCAAGGGGTTCTCGTGGCAGATCCAAGCGGTCTCGTCCTCCCTCTCGTGGACCGTCAGAGATTGATGAGGATGATCTGGAGGTCGTGCGCCCTCCCAGTCAGACTGCTCGTCAGAAGGCTGCAGCTGAGCGTCATGCTGCTGCTGCGAAAGGCAAAAGGCCTATTCTGGAAAGTCAAAAGAAGACCACCTCTGGACCTGATTCGAGCAAGAAGAAGATCTCCTCTTAGCCGCAGCTTGCTTATGAGGAGTTTCGCAAGATTGATCCCTACATTGTTCCTCGTGACCGCCTAGCTCAGGATCCTTTCTTCCACACTATGCGTCAAGCTGAGATCTATTCTGAGGTTTATGCTACCAAGAAGAAAAATGTTTGTGCCCCTCAGAAGCACATCAACATTGCAAAGATGGAGAGCAACCCTGAGTACTTTGGTGAAGCACTCGATATGTGCAGGAGGTTTGGGCTAATCAAGCTTATGCAACATCGTGAGAACTTTGATGAGAGGGTCATTGCTTAGTTCTACTCAACTCTCTACTTCGATACTGACCCTGTTGATCGAACCATGAAGTGGATGACTCACAACAAGTATATGTCTGCTAAATGGTCTGAGTTTGCCACCCTTCTTGGCTACCCTATTTAGGAAGGTCGTCGTGCCAATGGGTGGTGGTGCATAGGGGGAAGGCCTCCGAGCCGGAAGTTCTTGAGCCACTATACATTGAGGGTTAGGGCGTACCTGGAAATGTTGCCCATCTCATTCCCAACTATGACATCATGCGCAAGGTCTATCAGAACACTATTGCTCCCAAGGCAGGTAACTTCGATCAGCTTCATGCTTTCCAGATTGATCTCATGTGTCAGACTTACCGCCACAGAAACTCTCATGAGCCCCTTGATGTTATGGATTATATATTTGAAGAAAGCTGGTCCGCTATGATTGAGAAGAGGTCTTGTCCATATGCTCCATACATCCAGACTCTCATCAATGCCAAATGGAGGGAGGCAACAGGATCTATCTACCCTCAGGATGCTCTCACTATTCATGAGGAAAAGACTCTCCGAGTGATGAAGCACAAGATAACTTGCTCTCAGGCTAAAAACGAAGCTGCTGCTGCAGGGGCTGCTTCGGATGCTAGTGATGGGGACCGTGCTGAGGATTCTCCTCCACCCCAACTTGTGAGACAGCCCTCTTGGGCAAAGAAGCTGCTGAAGAAGGTTAAGAAGACCTTCTGCTTCATTCGGGACCGTGAGTATCAGTCCTATGTTGCTCAGAGGCACAGTGTTCGCCGGGACAAGGCCATCATGAGGAAGCTTGACATTGTTGTGTCACCAGAGTCCAGCTCCGTCACCACGCCCAAGGATGAGTGGGTCAACACACATTGCAGGTGGACTGATAGTGATGATGAGCCCGAGATCTCCAGTCAGTTTCCGCCCACTTGGAACAATGCCTCTTGGGACCCCGAGCTGCCTCCTCCGTTCATTGGTGGGTGGGGCGCGTAGTTTGTCTACATTATCCCTTTTTGGCATCTTGATGCCAAAGGGGGAGAAAGTGCTTCGTTAGGATCACGGGATTTGCATAGGTTGTGCCACGAGCTCGCTCTTTCTTTGATCTTTTTATGCCCATGCACACTTTATTCTGTTATGTATGTTTGTGGACCTCCGTTATTGTCTATGGACCTCTTGTATGGTTGCTACTTTGTTGGTGAGTCTATGTGTTAAGGTATCTCTGTGGTATTCTTATGAGGATTTGTGGTGGACTATTCTTAGTTATCCAATCTTGTTTCACCACAATGGTTTTGGTGCAAGGTATGAGTTCCACTCTTTTCTCATTTACTTCCTTACACCCTTGTTGGTCTATGTCGTTTGGGAGAGCTCTCTCCCATGTCTTCAGGGGGAGCCTCTCTCTCCTTTTGTTTTTTCTGCCTGTTTTCCTCTGTGCAAATCTTGTGGGGTTGTCATCAAGCACCAAAAAGGGGGAGATTGAAAGGATATTATTTTCTCCTTATGTTTTTGGTGCTGATGACAACTCCTTTTGTGGTTTAACCGTCTGTCCAAGTTTCAGGGCTTATCTTCGGTCGTGCTTGTGGATGGACTTTTCTCGAGGAAGAGCTTGTAGTCGATATCGCTTACTTTCACTTTCTCTTGCTTTATATTTTAGGCTACCGTACTATCAAGAGGGAGTCCATCTAGGAAGGTTGTGGGAAATCAACATTTCATGCACAGACCATATATGCACCTCCACAACCATTCCAGTTTTCTTGTGAGAAAGTGTTTCCTGTAGAGTTGGTGGGTTTTCTGTCCTGACCGGTAGTACCGGCCAGGCGGCGGTAGTACCGCCCAAGGGGTTTTCCCAGGGTTGTTCAGGCGGAATTTCTGGTTGAAGTTCCGGTCCTAATTCCGATGAGGCAATTTTTGGTTCAGTAAGACGTCTGTCTAACTTTGCCTATTTGTCAGAACTAGCACCGGATTTTGGCTCGGTAGTACCGGCCCGACCAGCGTCTGGCCCCCTAAGCGGTAGTACCGCCATTCCTGACCGGTAGTACCGGCCACCCTCGGCCACCGGTAGTTCCGGGTCCAGTTCCGGACCCAGTTCCGACGCTGGGCAGTGCGGGTCAGATGACCTTCTGCCTCGCACTGTCTATTTGTTGGTAATAGGGGCGTAACTGGGACCGGTACTTCCGGCCAGCCCT
Organism: Avena sativa; assembly: GCA_916181665.1. Classification (NCBI taxonomy): domain Eukaryota; kingdom Viridiplantae; phylum Streptophyta; class Magnoliopsida; order Poales; family Poaceae; genus Avena; species Avena sativa. The sequence goes on along the minus strand of OV702292.1, from coordinate 529,712,882 downwards.
ATGGGTCCACTAACAGGTCTTTCTAACTATTGCGTGGCCTTTGCTGGGCCGTTGGTGGCTCACCCACTGGTACTACCGGTCCGCCACCGGTAGTACCGATGGTGTCAGAGCTGGGCAGAATATGCCCGTTTGAAGGTGGAATATTTAAGGCCCCTTTTTCCTCCTCCCACCTTATCTCTTTGTTTTCTCTCCACCATTTTCACAAGAGCTTGACTTGCCTAGATCTCTCTCCCCACCCACTCAAATCTCTTGATCTTTTGAGGATTGGGAGAGGTGACCTAGATCTACACCTCCACCAAAGGAATCTTGATTTCCCCCACTCATCCTTCGTGGATTTTGTTTCTCTTGGGTTCTTGGAACCCTAGACGGTGTAGGGCATGATCGGAGATGGGGAGTTTGTTGTGAAGTTCCGTGGTGTCGTGGAGGGCCTTCAATTGAGTTGTGAAGCCTCCCATCAACCTTGTTGTAAAGGTTTCGGTTGGCACCTTCAAGGTCACCGGTTAGTGGATTGTGAGGCCATCTTTGTGGTGGTGCTCACCGGAGAAGAAGGTGAGGCCTTTGTGGCGCTCGGGTGACCTTGTGTGGCCCCGACACCTCTCCAACGTAGACGTAGCTTCCTTGGAAGTGAACTACGAGAATTACATCTCCGTGTCCCCTCGCCGGTTCTTTCGCTCCACTCCTTTACTTCTTGCATTTACTCTCTCATTCACTTATTGTGTTGCTTGTCATTTAGGTTATTCATGTAGTTGCATCTCTAGTGAATTTTACTTTGTGCTAAGCCTTAAAAGTGCGATAAAAGGTTAAAATTGGTAGTCTCCTATTCACCCCCTCCTCTAGTCGACCTAAGTTGGGCCTTTCAATTAGTCTATAGGATTATCATTAATTACCAAAACCACACATATGGGCAATTACCCTTACATATAGGATCCCCATGACTAAACACATTAGTCGCATTCTTGTGTAAGATCTTAGGATGCTATATACTAAGAGAGCCCAGAGATCTAACACTCTGTCATATGGAGGAACACATCCCAGTCTTGATTCACACAACCCAACAGACACCAACGGAGATACCTAAAAGCTACCTTTATAACCACCCAATTATGGAGTGGCGTTTGATGTCCACAACGTATTCCTCCGATGCTTGGGAGTAACATGATCTCATGGTATGAGGAAACTAGACATATTTAGAAAGCGATAACAATCAAACTAAACAACACGATAAGAAGCTATGCTTATTATTTGGGTCTATCCATCACATCATTCTCCTAATGATATGATCTCATTATTAATCAACATCATATGTTCATGGTTAGGAATCTTTAACCATCATTTAACCAATGAGCTAGTTGAGTAGAGGCTCACTAGGGACATGGTGTTATTTATTACTCTACACATATATTACGATTCTGGTTAGTACAATTGTAGCATAGAGAATAAACATTTATCATGAATAAAGAAATATGAATAATAACCACTTTATAATTGCATCTAGGGTATATTTCCAACAATAACGCCATCATCGAGGCTCGGCACGAACAAACCGTCTTCATCAACAAGAGAAGGTTGAGGCCAACGACGCTCACGAGTAGGAGGTGGTGGCCGGCGACAATGATTTCTACAACACGCATTGTGTGTCCTGGCACTTATAAATACCAAGGAACACGCCTAGTTGCCGCACTCACGCTAGCAAAAGAGAGCCAAGTCATCACACACTGCCAACACCACCAAGTCAACCATGACCGAATGCCATCGACCAGAAGGGTTAACAAGCACCAGTACGGGTAGAGCTTGCCCGTACTGTCTGCTCGTACCACGTGGTGGTTCCTTCGCCAGGTCAAACCAAGAAACTTATGTGAAGGGTCCTATATATTTCAAGACTCCCAGACGCTGCAAAGAGAGCCACATTCGTAGATTGCATCTGAAAACACACCGAGGAAGATCCACTGCTTCACCACCACCATAGTTCATCATATCCATCTCCATCTCGAGGTTGGCGAATATTGTAAGGATATTTGGTATTGATCTATGTAATTATAAAATATTTTCTATCCTTCATCTTACTATGAGTGAGTAGTCCTCATAGGCTACAGGTTGGGGAATAGCCTCGTAATGATTATGTGCATATAATTATATGGGAGTATTGTTTGGTGATTGTATAACAGATTTCTATTTGTATCATTGTCTCTTACCTCAATCCAAGGACTTGTCAGGTATCCAAGACCATGAGGATTGATCAAGGTTTGAGGTGAGATGTGTGGTAAATGACGCCTACGCATGAAACCCAGTGACAACAAGGAGAGTAAAGTAGTTGTTTAGTGATCTATCTAGGAACAATAACATAACTAATCTTAATGCTTTGGTCTGTATTTTACTTAATAATCGTTCATAGCCCGGTGCTTTGTGGTATAAAAGTTGGACCAAGAGACTTTATGCTATGTGTATGGATCACAGGGCTTTAGTATTTATGAATGTGCTTCCCACAAATCCTATCTATATTAGATCATTTATACATGAATGTGCTTATTACTATCTTCATCATATATGTATGCATATAGTTGCAGGTGAAACCTCAATCCTGCCTTATCTCCATCCATTGATACAACCCCGATAACAAAAGAAATCTGGAAAGATCTGGTAAGTGAAGATTGAAGCAAAGTAACAAGTCTTGTAGACGCTCGTCCACGTACAACAATTGTTTCCCAAGTCGATTAAACCTAGATCTTCTAGGGAAAAAACTACTATACTGCATCTGTAATACGGATCGAAGGTATTAGTCACCTGTATCGAGTGTCATGTATTGTATACCATCAGGTGATACCGAGAATTAATAACAATAACAATGATCAAATTAGATTTGCCAATTCCATTTTAAACAAAAAATTCTATGACATTGAGATACAATTCCATTTTAATTACATGATTTGAGCTTCTCTCTATTCATTACAACATGCAGCTCCAAAAGAAAAGAAAAAGAAAACCAACCTAACCTAATCTAAGGACTAATGTTGAACAAATTTCTACATTTGTACTTCACTTATCCACTTATCCTTGCTTAACCCAAGGATACGTGGAGAAATCTACCTACACCTATTCTTGAGCCTCTCTCTATTCTGCTCACACACTATTGTGATGGTATTGAGACGGCCGCGTCCTCCGGGCTCGCCATCCTGCGAGCGCCCCACGATGATGATGTCGTCATGGATGTGAAAGAGAATTAGATCTATTATAAAAAAACAAGAAGGGTGGGGCTGGTCGATCGCTAGATGAAATTAGTATAAAGGATGATGAATAAACCTGCAGATCGGATACAACAATGGACGAGAAAGGCGGGGCTGGTGAGCACAATATCCAGCGTGGATGGGCCACGCAAGATCATGCGCGGCTAGGGATCTCTAGACCATGCCCGGCTAGGGCTGCCCAAGATGTTGCGCACATGGAGATATAGGGTTCGTTCTATGTGTTGCTCTCTGTGGAGGCAGGTTACTGGGGTTAGATAGTGGGGACTGAAAATGATATTAGTTGATGTTAGATATAGAGTAGGGAGTGGGAAGTCTGGGCCATTTGGGCAAGTGCGATCCAGGCTTTAGCTTTTGTCCCGCGTTTGCTAGAAGGGTCTATAAAGGAAATGTTTTTTGTCCGATGCACAACATCCAAGCATCCACACTTTGTTCTCTAGATCAAATTGCAAAGTCAGGCTTTAATTGCGAAAGAGGGAAAACACCAGTGTCCAGCAGTTGTGTGGATGGTGGGACACACATGTCAGCGAGACATGTTTGGCCAGCCAGTGGAAGATGTTTGACTAGTCGCCCACAACCAACGGTGCAACGTTGAATGTTTCTATGGCCAAGCGCGGCATTAAAAACCGTCGCTCTTGTGTACCAGCTACCATGACACAAATATCTACCGGTATTGTGTGTGCCACGGCGTATATTTGGCCTCTGTGACCAAATGCTGCCGCAGTTGCTCATCCGCCAGCTAACCGAATTTTGTAGGCATTTTTTGCTTATGCCGCCACAAAAAAGTACCGCGAACGGGGGTATTTTTTAGTGGATATGGGAGAGTACAAGTGATGGCTCTAACAGGTTGATTAGTTTATTTTTATTTCAGTTTTATCTATGCAATCGGTGAAATTAAAATGAAATTTCAGCTTAATTTTTGTCATGGAGAGATATTTCGCGTGTCTGAGTTTCAAATACTCACCTTTTAAGCCTCCAAACACTCCCCCCTCAACCACCCTAGTCTCCAACCTCTCTAGCCTGCAATCACTCTCACCGAGTTCCCTTTTGTCTCCATGGCCTCCGAGTTCCCACCGTTCTTGCGCACCGTGAAGAAGGAGATGGTGGAGGAGTTCACTTGGCATGTCCCGCTTGTCCCATCGGACACATGACTACCCTATGGATGTGTAATCAGCACGAGCGGCCTCGTCATGTGGCCTATCCCCGTGGGCTTGGCGCGGTAGGTCCTCATCCTTGAGTGTCGTGCGACCCTCACCGACGGGGAGAGGGCCGACCCCTTGTTCACCGCCGACATCAACCATTGGCCAGAGCTCTTCTTCGTGGAGAGGCGACAAGCCATCGACCACTCCGAAGGGGCCAACACGCCACCGGGAAGGAAGAACATCAAGGCACTCCATAGATGGTGTAGGGGTCTCACCTCTGATGTTGTCCTACAGAATTGTCGTACAGGACGAGACCCACGCACCCTCCCCCCACCGTAGGCAACTCTTACCTTCGGGCACTAGAGAATGGTGCTGACAACACACGTCAAGAGCACCAACGGCGATGGAGGAAAGGTTATCCATCAGATCTAGAATTCAGTGTTAGGTCTAGTTAATATAAATGCAATCCCTTCCATATTATGTAATCCCCATCGTATTTGAATGAAATTTCCATTGTAATCAAAAAAATCCTGTCCTATTATGATTTTTGTCCATTTAAATTCCGCGCCATATTTATTTTTCTTTTGACTAGTAAAATGCACGTGCCTCGCAACGGGCTCACAATTTTTTGTCCTCATCCGTGAATGTGCTTTGAAGTTTGTCCTCGTCTCTAAATGTGCTTTGAGGTCATCACAGTCCAACAACATCGCTAGTGTACTCAACAACCGCATACTCCAACAAAGTGCAACGATGTTTTCTTGAACTTAGTCAAACCTCCCTAACCTACTCTAAACATTTCTTAGATTTTCTGAACGGAGGGAGCAGTACCGACCGTTGAAAAAAAATGTATGTTTGGCACCACAAGCAGAATCTTCAAGAAAAACATACCATGGCCTCTTCTCTTTTCTGATACACTTGGATTCTACTAAGTCAAATAATCACATGCAGAAACCTGGTTTCATTTACAATAATTCTAGCCGACTTATGCCAGCCAATTATTCCGAGAGGTGGCTAGCCGATACTCCGGGTGGGTGCCGGTTTGGTACTCTACCACCTAAGAGAATATATAACTCATCCCCTTTCATTTAGAGGATTAAAAGCCTTCCTATATCTTAGAGGAGCAAATTTAATCCTCTAAAAAATTACTCGTAGAACCGATTCCTAATAGTTACAGGAGCAAAAATATTTTTGAACAAATTTGTAAAATTGAGGATATGAATACATGAGAACATATCACATAAAGATTTCTAATTCATATAGATCGATAGATTAGTCATACAAATTTATAGCATCATCATAATTTGTCAAAATCACACATATGACCAAGCTTTACTACCATTAGCGCATTGCTGGCATGTTACACCTACATACCCGATAAGCATAATAATCATAGTATTTTAGGAGCGCATTACTAGCATGTCCCATTTATTCATAATCGATATTAACGATCGAGCTTCTCCACTAGTTTTTGATTGAAGCTGTCATGGATTTCTTCCCAAAATTGTTGTAACGGTTGGTCATCTCCAAATTGTTTGATGATGCCAAGCAAAATACAAATCATTGTCCTCATCCTCCGACCATGTATCTTGTTTCTTCTTATCCATGCTACAAAGAATCATTTTTCATCCTCGGAAATTGATGAGCTTTAAAACAAAATGGGGATAAAACTCACCTTGTTCTGTCGCTAGGATGAGAAGGTGTCAGTGCGGGCGCAGGTGTTGGCGCCTGTGCAGGTGCTGTTTCCGGAGCTAGTGGTGGTGCGGGTGCCATAGCTAGTGGCACTGCGGCCGCTGGTGCCGACACGGGTCCTAGCATCGGCGGTCCTTCAAGCTCCGGGATCTCTAAAGCCAGGGAGTTGTGACGACGCAGAGAGGACGAAGACATGCCGGAGGTGCTCGGCTGCGCAGATCCGGTTATAGCTCAATGAATCCCGGCCACGGTCAGTCGAATCCGGTGATGTCGGCGGCAGATTTGCGACTAAGAAAACTAGCTTGCTTCGACCGATTCCGTCGATGACGGCTAGGCAGAAAAGTTCAGGAGGGTCGGGGAAGCCTTCGAGGCATCGACAAAGGCCGGAGCCCGCCATCGGGCTGCCAGTGGCGGCTATGTGGTGCTGCAGGGGGTAAGTGGCGGCATGGGTGGGTGAGAGAATATTAAGTCCAAACGTCGTAGCCGAGCAAATATAGGATCCGCGGAGGCCGATTCTTAGAAAAATTCTCCTCTAAACTGATTGCCGTTTCGGTTAGAGGCTGCTTCGGTCGTTAGAGGAGAAAATAAAGTTCTCTAACGGACAATAGGAATAGATTAGAGATGCTCTAATGCTGTGCACAACCTTAGCTGGTTTTTATCTTGAACGTACCCGAGGCAGAAGACTTGTTAACCAAGAAAAAAGACCATTCTACCACGAAAATCGATCGTGAATATCAGACGTGGTGGTATATGGCGGTTTTGTTTGGTATCCACGTACCTGAAATGTAGTTTGCATAATGATTAGAGTTACTTCGCATGATGTTATAGCAATGTAAACATAATAACATGATCGTATTACTATACTTTGAGAAAATGTTTATCACATCATTCCACTAATATTGTGACATCGTTATTAACAACATCCAATGTCATGATCATAAAACCTTGATCATCTGTTAATCAACAAGGTAGTGTAATGAGAGGCATTAATAGGAACTTTTTCTTTGTTTATTAAACACACATGTATTAACATCTCCGATTAATATAATTATAGCATGAGAAATAAATATTTATCATAAACATGGAATAAAATAATAACCACTTTATTATTATCTCTCGGGCATATTCCTTTAATAGGGTGTGGGAAAATTATCATGCCCAAAGGCAACATACGTCTTCGTCGTGTTGCGGAGCTACTCGATGGTCGAGGTGGGTGGAACACACAGCTTATACATGATACTCCCTCCATCCCAAAGTTTAAGGCTTATATTTTTTCAAAAGTCAAATTATATAAAATTTGACCAAGTTTTAAAAAAGTATTAATATTTATAATATGAAATCCATACCGTTTGATGCATCATGAAACATAGTTTTACATGGTATCTACATAATATCATAATTTTTTATTGTTTTTTCTAAAAGTTTGGTTAAACTTTCCGTAGCTTGACTTTAAAAAAATATATAAGTCTTAAGTTTTGGGATGGAAGTAGTACCTTTCTTCCTGTGGATGCTAAAGTTATTCTGAAGATTGTTCCATCGAGAGGGGGTCTGTTCTGGCATAGCAACCAGAGCGGTCCGGAGTTTTTTCAGTTAGCTCGGCGTACAAGCTCGCATTTAGTGAGGTGCCGGAACAATGCAACTACGGTGCTTCTAGTTCTCATCCGCATGGAGATGACCCCTGCTGGAAAAAGATTTGGCGCTCTGTTGTACCGCCAAAAGTGAAATTTTTTGCTTGGCGAGCCGCGTCAGAAGATCTAGCTACGGAGAATAATAAACGGAAAAGGAGCATCAAGGTGTCTGGTGTATGCAATATTTGCAACATTGAGGGTGAAGATACTGCTCATGCTCTCGGACGGTGCCCCCCCACAAGTCTTTTGTGGGATGCTATGAGAGACTGTTTGGGATATTCCTGCCGGCCAGGATTTTCATATCAATTCCCAATACTTGCTACAAATTTCTGATCGAATGCTTGAATGCACTTTACTGGTTGCTTGGAGAATATGGTATCTCAGGAATGAAATCACCATGAAAATTCTATCCCATCTATTGAAGGATCGAAGTGATTCTTATGCAGCTATATCAAAACTCTTCGTGACATTTTGAAATATCCAGCGGATATTATTATGAAGGGTAAACAACCAATGTTTCTCTCTAATCACCCTGTGATGTCTACGCCAAAGGTCAAAATCCCTGTTAAACCTTGGATGAGATCACCGGAGGGTGGGTGAAATTAACGATTGATGGCTCATTTGTAAGGAGGATGAAACTGCCGGGGCAGGTATGGTTTTACGTGAGTCCGATGGCTTAGTACTCTTCTCGGCATGCAGATTCATCCCATCTTCACAAGAGGCTTTCGAGGCTGAATTATTGGCTTTGGCGTTTGCAGTTCAGCACAGTACCCTCCCAATAATTGTTGATACGGACTGCGCTATGTTGGTGTCGGCACTTCAGGAGCCACAAAATCTTTCTTCGTATCGACATGTTATTACTGAGATTAAGGAGGGAAAGTCATCGCCTTGCCAATTGGGCAAGGATAGAGCGTAGAACTCTCATCACGTTCGGTTTGGGGCCTGATGTTCTCATTCGGGAGCTCAAATTGGAACGACTTGTAATCCCTGATGCTCAATAAAGATCTGGGTTTATACCCGCAAAAAAGAAGAAAATCGGTCAGTCACGGTGGTAGATGGCGATTTTGTTTGGCGGTATCCACGTATCCAAAATGTAGTTTACAATCTATGGCCCCGTGTCTTTCCAATATCCAACTTTTCACAAGGAAAATTGCACACTGGTTAATCACTTAGGATCTTTCATCGACACTGGCTCATCAGATGGCTACGTGTGTATCTTGTCATTTGGGCCTAGATCGTCGAGTGGCGGCCGCTGTTTGTGGTGATTGCTGATGGACTGGTACGCCATTGCCAGAGCGAGAGCCTATGGTCGAAGCACACAAATGGAAGAAGTCAGTATCGCTGCTTCTCAAGCGCAACAAGTTTCTCGCTATGAGTTTTAGTACCACCATCAGCTATCAATAAGATGTCCTGGGATAAGAAAGCTTACAATGTGGTCATGGTCAGGCGGAGCATATATGCCTGTTGTGACTGCAGTTCTTCTTCTTTCGCCACCTTTTGGTGGGTGTTCGATGCTCTTGAAGCCTGTAGGAACCACCATGACAGGCATCCCGACGAGGTTTCCCACACAAACGAGCTCCCAGTCAGTCACATTGCCAATGAATGCGTCAACTGTGAAACTCTCCTGGACCTCCCTGATCAGCCTGCCTCGTGCTCTTTGTGCCTGTTCATCGGAAATCAATGAAGATAATTTCGGGTCCAGTACAGTCACATGTGCAGTTTAGTGTGGCATGTCACCTGTATATAGTCGACCGCTGGGACTAATCGTGCACGGCGAAGCTCCACCGGCCACTGGTCTTGAGCTTCATACTCATCGTCATTTCCTTCGCGTTGCCAGTTGTCAAAATGCGCAAGCATATCAACATCCATTGTGATGTTTACAATGGACTGAACCGATTCAACGGTGTAGTTCAACTTGAAGGGCACAAGCTTAGCACCCTTGGCAGAAAGAGCATCGACAACCTGGTATTGTAAAATTCAGAACAACTCTCTACTTGAGGATCAAATCAGGAATGATCAGTTACATAAACCAGCACTGACCAACATATTTAGGATCTCAATTACCTCCATCTCAGCACTGTCAAGATATCCAACAGTGAGTTTTGTGATGTCAACATGAAATGGATCTTCAAAAGAGATTTCACGGGATGACGGATCACCAAAATCCGTGCCACGGATTGCATCTAATACGATAGCACAGTCTACTGCGCTTCTGCAGAAAGGACCAAGTTTGTCCTGCCATTTTATTGGATAATAAATTCATCATTCACGGGATTAGCTCGAATCTGTAAGGGGAAACAAACAATTTGCACGAACATATCAGGCTCTCAGAAATGCTCATGACACCGGTCCGTGCAACGGTTCCAAATGTTGGGCGCAAAGCAGTTACTCCACATCTAGCGGCAGGATATGTTATGGATCCTGCAGTTTCTGAACCAATTGCAAAGGGAACCATTCCTAGGACAGTGAAAGGAACTTGCATTGAATATATATATGTAAGATGGTTACCGTGGAACTCGTTAAAGGTTTTAACGGTGTAGAAGTTCCCAAAAATCATGAATAAAATATCAGAACTTCGTGACTTTAATGTTACACTGTCCAATGGAGCGATTGCAAGAAAACAGCATTTTTTTCAAAATATAGTGCAAATTTCATCTGCATATAGTGCAAACATGTTTACAAATTAACCTGCAGAGGTGCTAGCTGCTGGCCCAGCTGACGAACCAGTAGAAAATTCCTCAATGTTCCAGGGGTTTCGTGTTCTCCCCCCAAACCATATGTCATCATAGGCAAGTGAGCCTGTGACAAGCTTTGCGACAAGGACAGCCCCAGCGGACTTCAATCTGCAGGAGGGTGGTACACATGGAGGAGAGTATCACATTGTATTCAAAACATCGCTTAAACACTATGCTGCATAAAATGGAGAAATGAGCAACCTTTTGTACACAAAAGCTTCCATATCAATAACTTGATTCTTAAATGTCTCTGAGCCCCAAGTGGTATTGTATTGTGGTACTGCAATTATGTCCTTCAGGCCATATGGAATACCATGCAAGGGACCTTGTGCGGAAAATTGACAGTGCAATGTTTACGTGTAAGCATAATACTGAAACCAGATGATCTTGTTTGCAAGTAACAAGAGCCTAATTTCAAAAAATCGACATAATTATCCCTTTGGGGTCAGGACAAACACTCATAAAAGGATTAATTAGCACGAAATACTTCTGGCCATCATTTTTTTCTACATCTTCTCAGCCAAATGAGTATCAATCTTGACAGGGAGCTATGCATACAGAAATTTATTTTCAATGAAATAAAGGAATGAGAAAAAAAATCAGCTTACTCCTAGGAGATTTATCACATACCAAGGTATTTTCCTTGCTCCAGCAAGTCATCTGCCTCTTTTGCTTGCTTGTATGCTAAATCCTCGGTGCATGTAATAACGGATTCGAGAACAGTACCATACCTAAACAAAATATCACACAATTACATGATTAAAATAAAATAATTCCCGGTCCAATGTTAACTTCACATACTCCATGTGAAAAAATGTGAGGAAGAAAAAAATAGACTAACCTTTTTAATCTCCTTAAGAATACGTCAGTAAGTTCACGTGATGTTATTTTCTTTGTCCTAATAAGCTCTCCAAGCTCAACTATCTGACATGGAGATTATCTAATCAAAAGGAATTGATCTGAAAACTATCACCGATATATGATAGAATGGTTAAGAAAACTTACCGACATAAAGGCAATATCTTCTTCATTACTAGGGCGATGTACCGTAGAGGTGTGCGGATAGTCGAATCTTTTATTCTCCTTGGCTTTTCTTTTGCCACTCCATGATGATTTAAAGACTAGAACAGAAGGGTTATGCAATCCACCGTTCTCCAAAGCCACCAACTTCCGGTTTTCTCTAAATGCAGGCACATTAAATTCTTTTGCACCGTCTTCCATCTCACGTAGCTAGCAGAACATAGGTAGTCAAGAGAACGATATAAACACATCAGTTCTTCAAAAAATATTAACACATTACTTGGACTCTGAAACTATGAGTGAACGTCTGGATATTACTTTTGTATCACTGAAAAAATCAGCATCAAAGTACTTCATGGACTCCTTCAAGGCAATGACACCGCCAACTGGTTCTTGTTTCGAAACATCTTTTGCATAAATAACATCCTCCGTGCCCTGAAGATGGACAGTTAATATGGTAACCCACAATTGAGAACAGTAAAGCCAAATTTAACAGTACAAAAATCCCTGCCTTCCAAATCTTGTGGTATTTAGAAACAAGAGTATGTGAGTGACTGTTCCCACTCGTTGCTAACGGAAACCATGCGCATTTTGGTGGCCGCGCGGCCCACGCCTGCTTCCAAAATACAATGAACCATAAAAGAGCTGCTGCAGGAGGGAACTGTACTTGCATGATTTGTGATCTTATGGCTAGACACCAGATAATCCTGAAGAAACATGAATCTGAAAAATATGTGCTGTTGCTCCGAGTCAGTAGTATTGCAGTTTCAACTAGTCTAACGGAGAAGCCCATCAGTCCAACAGTAGGTCAACAGAGGAACACCCGTGGTCAGAATTTTGAGCACAGCAATCCAACTAATCTAACGGAGAAGCCCATCAGTCCAACAGTAGGTCGAACTATATATATTTTGCAAGTAATAAGGCAGGAACCGGGCGTGAGATTTCGGAAACACTATAATCTTTTTTTTGATGCAGGAAACACTATAATCTAGGCAGGCAGTTACTACATTGCAAGTAATAGGACATTGCACGAAGCCGAACAAGTCGTGGGTGCTAATCCACATAGGAAAGTTCAGAGATATTTTGAGGAAACAAAGTTGAGACATATCTGGCAGCGTCGGCGTCAGCCTGTTGGTAGGCAACTCACTAATCAGTATTACCACAGTCGCATACGAAAGATCAATCCTGGTCTATGAACTCACACGCCAGCTGATTCCCTTTTATTCTACCAGAGTACCAGACCATATCGTTGCTGATTCGAAATCGAAATATTGTTACAGGTAGGGAGGCGAGGAATCTGCGTACCATGATTTCGGTGACACTCTGGATGCCGCCTTCTCCGGTGCTTCCTGTTCTTGGCGCTGCGGCAGCGGTTTTCAGGACAGCGAAACAGAGGGCGGCGAAGAGCAGGAGGTGGAGACACGGCGGCGGCGGGCGGTGTCCATGTGGAAGCCGCATGGCCGACACCTGGCACGCGCGCGAGGGGGGTGGGGCGATTTGAGGCTTTGAGTAAGATGGTTGCTGCTCGGCCGCTTGAGAGAGAAGATCCTGCTGTTCGTCCGCGGCAGATTTTTGCAGTCTAAAAAAGTCTCCGCTGAAACCAGAGGGCTCCTTTGTCGCGTTGTTTAGTAGCGTCCGGTGGCACTCATCGTTTGACACTCTAGAAACAGGGGTATTTGGTGTGCCAGGATTTGGTAGTCCGAGGTTTGAGTATGGGCCGTACTACCCCCGGGCATAATAATTTCCCAAATTCTCTGGTACCCGTGCCGTCCCTAAAAAATGTTTAAATCCTGCTTTTACTATATTAAGAACATGTTTGATTCAAAGGATTTTTACACAGAAAATTTATAGGATAAAATCCCATATAAAATTTTCATATAATGGTTGTTTGATTTGTAGGATTGATTCCTATAGGAAATTTTCCTATGGAATCATTTACACTAGATTGCATAGACAATCTAACATCCACATAAATCTCTTTCTTAGAATCATTTACTTTTCCTTTGGTGGAATCAAACAAATTTTCTTACATATGGGTTCTTATAGGAATGAAGTGGACATGACATTGCAATCCTACGTTTTTCTATTCCTATACTTTTCTTATCCTACAAATCAAACATGCCCTAAGTCCCGCTTTTGCTACAAATTGTCTAGTTTTTGTAACATGTAGCAAAAAATAGTTTGACTTGAAAAATAGAAAAAAAGACTAGACTTCGCCGGAGATCTCGCCGAAGACTTTGTAGGAAAAAAAGTCCTAATGTAGCAAAACCAACTTCGCCGGATACTTTCGCCGAAGACTTTGTAGCAAAAAATGTCAGTCGTGGAACCGGTCTCATGTACAATGACATGTAAGGTTGATGCGAGCCGCTTCATCCCACTATGCCACCAATATCCAAAATACATGAAAGATGCAATAACATTATCATCATTGCCCACATATAAACATATGTGTACTACCCGTGCAAAGCACCTATGCATAGATCAGGCTCTGATACCACTGTTGGGTCCGCAGCATAGAAAACAAAAAATTTCCTACGATGAGAACTACACGTCAAGATCTATCTACTACGTACATAGCAATGGGTGGACATACATCCATCGAGAACTTACCCTCGAAGACAACGAGTTTTGTTAACGAGTAGGAACTCGTGGTTGATGTAGTCGTACACTTGCCGATCTCAAGATCGTGTGGAAGTCCGAGCGCCGCAAATCAGTAGCACATCCGTACTCGCACACACGTTCAAGCCACCGGACAACCTCCACCTTCTCGCTCCAGCGATCCAGCGAAAGCAGCAACTCCTTCCAGACGAAATGCCACCGGAAACATGTATCTCGCTAATCCGAGACCATGGGGGAATAATTCTAGAGGGGGAGAGAGATCCTTTACGAGAAGGTGTGAGGAAGAATGAGGAAGAGGGGGCCTTTTATAGGAGGAGGGGGTGCCCCTCCCCATGGCCGGCGCCTCATGGGGGGTGACCCCTCACCTCCCCCATTCATGTGGTGGTAACCCCTCTACATTAAAATGCCTCTTCACATTCCCCTTTAAAGTCCCCACTTTAAATGCATTAAAATTCTCTAAGTTTAATGCTCTCTCATTTAATAAAACTCTTTTATTAAATTTATTTAGAATTTTGTTAATTACTTTAATTAACAAACATTCACATACATGCAGAACCACTTTCTGCAATTTCACCCGAAACAATTTCCGGTTTCTATCGAAACAATTCCTGCGCTTTGCAATTCTTTCGTCTGAAACATATGTGCTCCAAAATGGTATCCGGTAACTCTTAAGTGTGTCACCCTACGGTTGGCGAATAATGCAGACATGATTAAGACTCCTCTCAGATCAATAATCAGAAGTAGGACCTGAAGATCCATACTGACTCCTGCATATTCAACGATGACTTCTGTGATCGTGAGAACCTTTAACGCTTGTAATTTAATTCCTTTGTCTCATGATATAATACATGTCCGAGATTCGATCATCGGTATCCAAATACCTAGTTTGATCTCGTTACTGACATGCACTCTTTTCTCATTCTCGTGATATAACATTCTAGTGATCACATCACTTGCTTGCAAGCTACCTTAATGTGATATCACCGAGAGGGCCCAGATTATATCTATCCGTCATCGGGATTGACAAATTCCACTCTTGATCCATGAGCCTCAACATAACACCTTCGTAGCACTGAACCCATCTTTATAGTCACCCTGTTACGGTGTGACGTTTGATGTTATCAAGATACTTTTCAGGTGTTAGCAATTAACATGATCTCATGGTCTAAGGATAAAGATTACTTCGTATGATGTTATAGCAATGTAAACATAATGACTTGATCGTAATGCTATACTTCGGATGAATGTTCATCACATCATTTCACAAATGTTGTAACCTTGTTATTAACAACATCCAATGTCCATGATCAGGAAACCTTGATCATCTTGTTAATCAACAAGCTAGTCTATAAGAGAGGCATAACTAGGAACCCTTTTTGTTTATTAAACACACATGTATTGACGTTTCTGATCAATACAATTATAGCATGCAAAATAAACATTTATCATATATAAGGAATACATAATAACAACTTTATTATTGCCTCTCAGGGCATAATTCCTTCATAAACCACACGTTAGGTGACCTTGTATTGCTCATTATATAAGAGGATTACAAGGAGTCCCGGTTACATACAACACAGACATATATACAAGGAATACACACACATACATATCATACATCTATACAAACACGTGTAGGATATGTATTCTAACAATTATTACTTATTCATTGTTGTCTACTTAAATAATTGTTTGGAATCTAAAACTGAGATGTGTGACATCATGGTCCAAGAGTTAATATGATTGATATGAAAATATTATCGAGAATGTATGATTTCTTTCTCGAAAGCTCATTCGGAAGGAACGTAGAAGTTAAGCGTACTAGGGATAGAGTAGTGTTAGGATGGGTGGCCAAAGGGGAAGTTTGAAATCTAGCTATTAGGGGGGCTCCCTGTTTCGGTGAAACCGGGGTGGATCTTATCACAACTTGTGCCCAAATATGGTTTGGAATTGTCCTATGACCTAACCAATCACAAACAAAGAGAAAATTCCGCCGGGCTACCCCGTGAGAAGAACATTTAGGGGGGTAGATGATCTGAGGCCCAGGGATCAGGGTTTCGTAGAAAGAAGCGCCTCGGGGCATTAGAACACCTCCAAACCTTGCATGTTACCCTAACATGTGTATTAAAGTGTGGTGGGACGTTGAAATGTCCAAAACCTGATTCCCGAGTTTGACCTCCTTCGCAGACATGCACTGTCACCAAAAAATGAAGGGTCTGGAATCTAACTATTAGGGGGAACTCCCCGTTTCGGTAAAACCGGGGTGGATCTTGTCACAACATATGTCCAAACATGGTTTGGAATTGTCCTATGACCTAACCAAGCACAAACCAAGATAAAAATCCACCGGGCTACCCTCGTGAGAAGAACATCTAGGGGGTAGACGGTCCGGGGCCCAGGGATCAGGGTTTCGTAGGAAGAAGCGCCTTGGACAATTGGAACACCTCCAAACCTTGCATGTGACCCTAGCATGTGTATTAAAGTATGGTGGGATGTTGAAATGTCCAAAACCTGATTCCCAAGTGTGACCCTATTTGTAGACATGCGCTGTCACCTAAAAACAAAGGGTCTAGAATCTAACTATTAGGGGGGACTCCCCGTTTCGGTGAAACCAGGATAGATCTTGTCACAACCTGTGCCCAAACATGGTTTGGAATTGTCCTATGACCTAACCAAGCACAAACCAAGAGAAAAGTCCACCGGGTTATCCCCGTGAGAAGAACATCTAGGAGGGTAGACGATCCGGGGTCCAGGGGTTAGGGTTTTGTAGGAAGAAGCGCCTCGGGGCATCGGAACACCTCCAAACCTTGCATGTGACCCTAGCATGTGTATTAAAGTGTGGTGGGATGTTGAAATGTCCAAAACCTGATTCCCAAGTGTGACCCCCTTCGCAGACATGCGTTGTCACCTAAAAACAAAGGGTCTGAAATCTAACTATTAGGAGGGACTCCCCGTTTCGGTGAAATCGGGGTGGATCTTGTCATAACTTGTGCCTAAACATGGTTTGGAATTGTCCTATGACCTAACCAAGCACAAGCCAAGAGAAAAGTCTACCGGGCTACCCCGTGAGAAGAACATCTAGGGGGTAGACGGTCCCTGTCTGAAAAATATCTACGACGTAGATCGACGAAGGCGAGCCACACAACGAGAACCATTTCATCCCAGCAAGGCGGCCATGCAAGCGGCCGGGACGATGACAGACCATAATGACCTATTCATATGTGTGTTCTTGATAATATAAGGCTTGCTAGTTAATTGTAGGAAAAAATAAAAATAAATTGCTTTGCCGTGTATGATAGGTAATACACACGGCAAAGACATACCTCTGCCGTGTGTGTGACGACAAGCACACACGGCAAAGAGTTCTCGTCAATTCCTCCCGCCTGTGCACCTGTGGGACACTGAGTCCCACCTTGTTGCCGTGTGGGAAGGCTTTGTTGTGTGCCCTTTCTGTCTTTGCCGTGCGAGATTTCTCTGCCGTGTTCCTTCCTTTCGTCTTTGCCGTGTATGTTGCTTTGCGTGTCCTTTTCTAGAACTATGCCGTGTTTCTATCCTTTGTCGTGTGCTCTCTGAGGGTGACACGGCAAAGACCTTCTTTACCGTGGTTCGGGCCCTTTGGCACACGCCAAAGCCTTCATTTCACGGCAACGAGAGTTTTTTCCGTAGTGATTATTGTTACAACGGCGCATACATGACGGTGCGCCACCAATAGGGTGTCTCATATAAAAAGTAGTGTATAGATGTTGATTGAGCTGCTTGCCTTCGACGAGAAACAAGAAGTTATTTTCTAATTTTCTTCAAAATTTGATACTGTGTCGATATATAGATTTTGACAATCCGTACGATTTAATGTACATGTCCGTAGAAGAGTAGGCATACAATTGCACGGTTAGTACATTGCACATAGGAAATACAGATGTACATCCGCGCTAGTAGACATGCTCGTAAGAAAGTACACATAAAACCGCATGGAAAAGTACACATGTCCATGGACCACGGCGAAGTAGACGAAGACCGGAGAAACCATAGAGAAGTGGCCTGCCGTGCGGGACACGTACAGTACTTATCAACACGGGAGCGCTGTTAGCTGTTCCTAATTTTGTGAGTTTTGTTGTGCAACCGACTGATGGCCGGACCACGCTCGGCGCGGCCAGCATGCAGCCTAGCTGTATCTCATGATCCACGGCATGCATGCCTCGCCTGCTAGCTGCCTAGTGGTGTCGATCCTGCGACGAGGTGGGCTAACTCTCAGTGATCAGTGCTGCACTGCTGGTCGGAGAGCATCATCATCCTGACGAACTCTTCGAAGTTGACCTGCCCATCCCCGTCGAGGTCCGCCTCCGCGATCATCCCTTCCACCTCCTCGTCGGTGAGCTTCTCGCCGAGGCTGATCATGACGTGCCTCAGCTCGGCCTTGGAGATGTGCCCGTCCTGGTCCCTGTCGAACACCCTGAACGCCTCACGGAGCTCCTCGTCCGCGGACCCAGCGTCGGCACGGGCGGCCTCCTGCTGGCGGGACACGAGCGCCAGGAACTCGGCGAACTCGATGGTGCCGTTGCCGTCGGCGTCCACGTCGCGCACCATGTCGCGGAGCTCGTCCGGGGTCGGGGACTGTCCCAGGGACCGCACCACCGTGGAGAGCTCCTCCGGCGTGATCCGGCCGTCGCCGTCCCTGTCGAAGAACGCGAACGCCTCCCGGAACTCGCACATCTGCTCCGAGCTGATCGCCGCCGCCGTGCCCGCGCCTGCCATTGTAATTTCTTCTTGTTGTTTGTTGTCGTTGATCGTGGAGATGACGGTGCAGAGAGAGAGAAAGAGAAGTGGAAAGGAATGTGAGCTGAGACTTGGATGGGTTTATTGAAGCTCAGGAAGGTTAGACTTTATATAGGGAGGCATGTCGGATGTGGATCTGAACGTGTTGGCGCGGTTGACTTGTCGCGCGCACGCATTAATTCCAACCCCGTCTTCTCGATCTCGTCCTACCTAGGCAGGCTGGCCAAGTCAAAAGAGATCGGTCGGTCGAAGCATGCGTGCGTTCCAGAAAGTGCAAAATCTCAACAGTCGTCTTCACGAACTAGCAAATCCGTAGTAATAATATAAGGGGGAAAAAGAGCAGACCAATTCGAATATCAGCAAAATACAGTACTTTCTATGGTTTCGTTAATTTGGGAGGACGCGTCGTCCATGGGAATTGGGATGGGCGGTCGTCCACAGCTAGCTCAGCTGTGCACAGCTGGAGAGGTCGGTCGGAGCTGGAGAGGAGACCGCGAGCTCGGTCGGTCGGTGCCGGTGCCGGTGCGGTGGTCTGCTAGAGATGCTCTTAGACTTGTACTGAATCAGTGGCTAGTACTTTCAAAACTACCTACTCCATGTTGTCGCAAACATTGTACCCAGAGTGAGCAAGTGACAAACACGGAGAAGCTTAAGTTGGTACGTACGCGGTCTCGGTGAATTGACTGCCACTAGTGATGCATGGTCCTGAACGAGTGGTCAACCGTTGCCTACACTTTTATAGTGCGTGCTGAAACTTTCAAGCTGCCCCGACCCATGCTGTCGTGAACATTGTAACCGTGGCAATGATGCAATTTTGACAGGATCAAAGGCTACGGGGAGAAGTTAATTTTGCGGGGCCCCACGACACCATGCTCCATGCTCCATGCTCGCATGAATTAATGGGCGAGCGAGACATGCATGGAGGTGCAGGGCTGCTATGGCGGAATTAATCGATGAGACCGATGGACCGGTAAGGCTGGAACGCAAGGTGCCGGCGCGTCTGACCAGGTCAAGGGACCTAGGAGTAGGAGTAGCGGAGTGAACCCAACGCGCGGGCCGGGGGCGCATGGAACGGGTCCAGCACCGGCGGGCAGCGTACGTGTCTGTGCAAGTCCATGCATCGATCTCCATCAGCGTGTCTCGTTTTCCTTCAGATTTCCGTTCGAAATGAATTTGCATACACGAATAACTAATTGACATCGTCATCACTTCAGAAACGAACGGGTCTTCGATCGTCTTCCTGGTTGGATGTGAGGGAGCCGTACGTCAAAGTCAAACCATCACTCCAACCAACGGTGTCGGAATATTAAAAAACAGTAAAACATACCTAGCTACAGCTCTTCACAGCGATTTGGTGTTGTGATACGTCCGATCCCGCTCACGGACGTACCAGATCTCTCAGCAATCCCGCACCGTCGTCTTAGGCCCTATTTACCGCGTAACCCCGCTCGAGGGGCCGAACCAACAAGTAGAAAGGGATGCTACTCCGCGACTCGACCTGAGCGCCCTCTCTTCAATCGGGCCAACTAACCGTGGAACCTCTTACATGGCCCAGGAATTGTGTACAGAAGGCCTGTCCTGGGAATACATGCGGCCGCCTCTCTCCTGTCCTCCATCCATCCCATCGGCCGCTCGCACTTCTCAGCCAGCACGACCATGCCCTCCTCCGCAATCGCCTCTCGATCTCGGTCTCGGCTTAGGGAGAAAACTAGTTGCGCTGACAGCTGATGCCGAAGGCAGATCTACGACGCCCACTGCAACGAGCCCGCTTGTCCGCCGGCATCGTCATCGGAAACGGTGTCCACACGCGTGGTACTTTCTATGATGGCGGCCGCACTTCCAAACTCCCTCCACGCCGGCCATGCTCTTTCCCTGTAGGTGTTCCTAGCCCCTCGATCCATCAGGATCACGGCCAGAGCCGCCCGACAGTCCATGGAGATACCACCACCATTCCTGAGGTCGCGCACATCGACGTCTGCCGCTGCACCTTTCCAAACCCTAGCCGCCACATGCTTCGGCCTCTTTCGGGATTAGAGTAAGGATCGGAGCCCTAGGTGCTCCGCTGCCGGTTCCATCTTTGGCAAAGAACCCCTCCCAATCGTGCAGAGCACTAGCTGTTCGGATCTGCGGACACGTCCTGATAACAAAGGCTGCAGTGTCATGCTCGGTGAACTTCTGCTCGCGTAAGATCATGTGTAGTATCTTGTCTTTTAATTTTCTGATCATTCACATCTGAGTATGCGGCATGTCAGTGTTAGATCACGTGTTCTGCTGCTTCTGCATCGTATGTGAGTTTGAGTCAACATTGTTGGAGAGCATGGTTCAGTACAACATACCACTAAACTGCCTATCTAACTTTCTTGGTTCCTAGGAATGGTAATGTACTTTATTATTGACCGTGCCATGTTGTCAACTGCCTTCCTATTTTTGTGAATTATATGAATGTTCATACTTTCATACGCAGAATAAGGATTTTTCATCCATGGAGCAGCCGCCTTCATGTTATCAACTAATAAGAGCAAGGCCAATGGAAGAAGAGAACGGCTTGGCATCATTGAAATTACCCATTTTGGCCAAAATCGTGGCACCAACGGTGTCAGCACCATGCTCTTCAAAAATTCAGAATCAGCAGACTATCACCTTGGCTCGAAACATCTGCAGACCTGGGACAGACGAAGGTGTTGTGACCTCCCTTTCTCGTGACACCCCGGAGAAGTCCAGTCATACAACGTGAATTTTCTGCATTTTAGGTTTTTAAGGTAGCGTGTAAGCTTGCCAAGAGCTCATGCGTTGCAAACTAAATCCTCTTGCTTGCTCTGCTCAAAAAGGTATTCCGATTACTCTTATGCTTGTAAGATGCATATCGTTCCTGAGCTGCCTGAAACTTGCTTGGTTATGATATAATCGTATCTTTTCTTTGTAGAATGTTTATTCTGGGGGAAACAATGCAAGATAATTTTTGGGAGTGAACCTACAAAACGGAGTTGGATTATTTACCAGATATCCCTCATCAATGATAATGATGTTTGTTGTTGGCGATGTATCTAGGAATGAACCTACAAAATAGAGTTGGATTATTTACAAGATAACCCTCATCAAGGAAAGTTAGCTAACTGCAGAGGTTTTTATTTTAGCTCCTTTTCTTAAGGACCACGTACTTGGTAAGTACGGGAAATGCATAACCTCAGAATCGTTATTTGTACAGATTATCAGTTTGTATTCAGTTATTGCCTTGGCCGAGCATGGTGAATATTTCATCAGCGGCCCACAAGGAATTCTAGGATGATTTTTCTAGATTAAAGCTTTCAGAACTCAAACAACAGTTCAACGATTTTTCTCTTCATCTAAATAATACATAACTATGTTATTTTACGTAGTTTATGTCTTTTTATAGTACTTCTTTTGATTGTTGTATGATAAGTTCTTTTCTTTTCATAGTTGTTGGTCTGTGCGTACGAACGAAGAAGTCAGCTCAGACCTCTTATTGATACATAAAGGCCTGTAATAATTATTCTGTTTCATAGCCTTAAGATCTAAGAACCTGATATGTTTCCAACCGTACCCGAATATTGTATGAAGATACATTTTTCAGAGCTGCAATATTTTGAACAATGCTCCAACAATTGAGAAATGAAACGAGACCAGAGTTTGTATATTCTTTGCTTTTCCAACCTATTGCAGGTATGTAATGGGAGGGTCATTATCATGCTTCCATCTCAGGGTTATCTTAAGGTTTACTCTTAGGCAAGAAAGTTACATTGAAATGTGCAAATGCATCTGATTGTACAGATAGTGTATTCCGCTCCATTAAAATAATAGCAATGGCGTCCGTGTAAAGAAAGCATGACAAACGAGTAAGATCATCGGTGGTGTATGTATTCTCGCACTACATTATTCATCATTCCTCCAAGTTGTTGTAATTTCCGTGCATTTGTGCTTCGTGTTGTCTATTAAGATGATCTAGGGTGTTCATGGTAAAATTGTCTAAGTGAATTTCGATTTAGGCTTTGTAAAAACAATTGAACTCTGGGATCAGGGTACATCTCTATATAGTTATTACGATAGAGAAAATATTTAGTATATTATTTTGTTTTTCTATAACAAAACTTCAGTTTGTGTTAGAGATTTCTACGATGTTAGAAATCCCATAATCTGGGAATATTCATGATTAACGGCTCAAAGAGGCAATGAGATAAAGTGATTCGATTTCTTAGTCCTCTCTTTCTTGGTCCTCAAAAAATGCAGAGTCCAACCAGCGATATCAATCGCTTTTGGTGTAAAAGGGAAAAATATAAGAATCTCTCAGCTGTAAGAAGTCACATATTTAGATAATTCTTTGTCTCATATTGATGCGATAAAAGCTTTGCTTGATTTTCAGTTATCTTGGTAATTAGTAGTATTACCAAGATATGACCCACCTATGTCTAGGCACTATATGGATTGGCAATCCTTTCAAAGTTTCTTTTAGCATTCTTTCAAGATGTGCGGACAAAGCCCCGTGCCTCTTTTATGTGTACATTGTTTCTTTGAAATGAGTACAACAACATCAACATATGTTACCAGTTATCCTTATATTTCAATTGCCTCTCTACATTAATTGAAGACTTATGTAGGATCATATGATTCAACATGTTAGGGCTTGATAAGATCTGTTATCTGGATATCTTCCGTTGTTCTTCATGATGATTGTTTTTTGTCCATAACTTAAAACTACTCATTTGCTTGTGTTGGTTCCTGGCAAGGCATGCATGCTCATCTCATATGGTTTGTTGTGTGATGATGGATTGTTTCGCACTCGGTTTATCAAATGCAGGATTGCTAATCTTTTTCTTGTTCTTGCTGATAAAAAATATGTTCAACTGTTTGTACAAATGTAGGACTGCTAAGATTTTTCTTGTTCTTGCAAATATAAAAATGTGTCCAACTGTTTGTATGCCACATTGTAATTTTAATAAGATGGACGGGTGTGGCAACGCGCGCCTTCATGGTCTAGTTAGTGCTCATGTTTTCACATGTACTCAGAGTATGCATAAGGCCTTTCGCAATGGAGTGAATCGTCTGTCACTAGTAGAAAAACCCTTACAACAGACATTTTTATAGTGACGTCTCAAATATAATGCATGCCATCACTTGCGGGCGAAATAGTAATGGCATTGAATTATTCCTGAACGCAGCCAGTAAAACCTAATAGTGACGTCCGCGGATAAATAACCGCCACAAACAGGAGGGTCCCCGTACGCATCCGGGACAAAGGTAATAGTAGTGTTCCCTCTAAAAGAACACCAGAAATATGAACTCTAGTGGTGGCATTGGTTTCAGTTGAACGCCATGGGTACCGATCATCATGCACACGGACACAGTAAAATTACCGATCTTCTCTATCTTCTTCTCCTCATGGCCCCTCTCTCCCCCTCCACCCTAGATCCCGCACGCGTCAATCATTCACACACCTCCGCCCCATCTCCCTGTCGCCGCCGCATCGGACGCCAGACTCTGCTCCTCGTACCTCTCCTCCTATTCCCATACCCGCGAGTGCGCCCGACCGCTCGCGTCCACCGCCACCCCGGCCGCATCCAACGACGCCGCTCGATCTGCCGTCACCGGTCGCCGCAACCTTCAGGTCCGAGCCCCGTCCCCGACCTCGTGGTTAGCCACCCGCGTGTCTCCCCTTTTTTATAGCAATTTAGAAATTGTAGATGTATATGGTAGATAATGATCTTAGAAATTCTAGATATAGATATGTTATATAGTGTTTTAGAGATGGTGTTTAGATACTAAACTTGGGTTCAAATTTTAAATATAGAAATGTTATATACTGTTTAGATACTAAACTCGTTGGAATAGCCGATGATTACACTATATGACACAATCTAATGAGAAAATGTGCCCATAAGACCTTGTTGTATGTACATGAATATCTTGCGCATTTGATTTGGTCTTGTAGACACACTTTTTCCTTGTGCATCTTTATATGAGACTGTTCCCTAGCACACCTTCAGCTCAGCTGTGACATCTTGCATTTATAAGATCACTTGCTTGCCTTTATGTTTGAGTTTCCTAATGTATTTAATATATTAGATGAACATGCAACAAGTGCATCCCCGCGTCAACTGTGGCTATGAAAGTTGTCAGGATAAGAAGTTTATCGTAGTGCTTCCTGGAGACTTTGAGACTATGGCGGTATGCTTAGCTTAATTATAATTTCCAGCCTTCCATGCATTTTGATGGAAACTAATTAACTATTATTTCATATAACTATTTCTTAGACCATTCCTTGTCACGCAATAAAGGACTTTCTTGACCATGTGAACAGATCGTGTCAATCACCAAGGACAATTTGAGGTCACCTTGATGGAAGAAACAATACCCGACAAGACCTACAAGATTCTAGTTGTCAATGAGGCGAACCGATTCAGAGTCTTCTGACTTTGAAGACCATTCCCTTAGGTAGAACTAATCTTGTAATTTTGAAGACCATTCCCTTAGGTAGAACTAGCTAGATAGATTCAATATTTTCTGTTAGTAGTTGTATCGTTGTATTCTGAATGATATCCAACATTAATTGTTGTATTCTGAATGATATCCAACATTAATTGTTGTATTCTGAATGATGTCTAGTACTGTTGTATCATGTTATTTGATATTGCTGCTATAATAAAGATTTTCAGTATTTTTCTAATTTTTAATTACAGTTAGTGGCGTTCAGGCGAGTACGAACTCCGCTACAGGTTAACTTACTAGTGGCGTTCAGAGAAAAGCCACTACTGCCTAACTTAGTAGTGGCATTCCGGCCACACGCTAGCACTAGCTACTACCAGTGGCGTGAAGTTAGTGGCGTGTGGGTTTAACGTCACTAATCTCATTTTTCGAACAACATCAATAATCTTTTTTGCGTGGATCCCAATTGATCCATAAGGGTATGTTTGGACACAAAGTAAATGCCAGCAGATGCAATACATCAAGTATACCGATCCAATATGGTATAGTATAACATTTGGGTATGGATACGACTCTTGTAAGCCTTCGGGGGATTTCCGGGTTGATTAACATGGTATCAGAGCATCTTTCTCTAGACGTTAGCTCTCGACCTGATCTACATAATAGACATTGTTGTAGAAAGATGTAGCATGTGATGAGTGAAAATATGAATAATTTTATATTTAAATATGCATCAATTTTGGACTCATCAAAATGGCTCCCTGTGGATGTGGCGCCCGAGGAAGATGAGGCAGAGAAAGAAGCTAGAATTTCTAATATGTATGGAACTATGTTTTATGTTTGTAATATGTATAGAACTATGTTTTAAGTTTGTAATATGTATGAAACTATGTTTTAAGTTTGTAATATGTATGAAACTATGTTTTAAGTTTGTAATATGTGCAGATGGCAGGAACATGATCTCTTCTTAACACTGACATCGATAGAAAGTATCGGTCGGCATTATTGGATGCTAGTACAGGACCACTGAAGCCCCTAGTGACTCGCACTCCTCATGTGAACTGGTGGATACACCCTGGTTGGATTCAGAGGTGATTGTCATATTTATTTCTCCTTTGCGTTTTTAAATATTTGTGGGCTAAACTAAATTAGCTGCTATGCTATCTCGTATGCAGGTTGTAGTGGGCTGGGCTTTTACTATTCGTGCGTCTGGTTGAGACCACTCGTATGGAGGAGATAGATGACCGTCAGCATGGTTTCCGGACTACTCGATTGCACTACAACCACTCGTTGCTCACGTGCTTAGTGGATTGATGGAGGCCTGAGACTCACACTTTCCACTTTCATTGGGGAGAGATGGATCCTACCCTTCAGGATGTCTCATACTTGCTAGGACTACCGTTGGCTGGTGTGCCAATAGGCCCATTGGATCCATCGGAGAATTGGGTCCAGGACATGGCCCAACATTTTCAGGGGATCCGTGAGGAAGCTACAGCCTTTGCATGCAAAAATCATGGTCCAAAATTTGAATGGTTGCAAAACTATCAGATTGTTTGCTACTCTTTATATTCATCTTTGTCCTACCATTCATCATATCACATGGTGATCAAAATTGTTCTAATTAACAATGCAGATCCAAAACTTCGGGTACCTAGCCAACCTGATGACTGAGCCACAAATTACACGGAGCCTTGAGGCATACATACTGTGGCTTCTTGGTTGCTAGAGAGATCGCGGAGGCGACGTCCCAGGACAATATCACACAGTGGAGCTAGGATTCTGCTGTCTTAGCGGCTACATACTGATACGTCCAAAACGTATCTATTTTCCCGAACACTTTTGCTATTGTTTCTTCTCTAAACTTGTGTGATTTGGATGCAACTAATGCGGACTGATGTTGTTTTCAGCAGAATTGCCTTGGTGTCTACTTTTTGTGCAGAAAACCAACTATCAGGAAAAATCCCGGAAAATATGCCAAAAATCCTATTTCACCCGAAGACTCCAGGAGCCAGAATACGAGATGGAGAAGAGCCAAGGGGTGGCCACACCACCTGCTGGCGCGGGCCAGGCCAGGCCACGCCAGGGGGTGGTGTGGGCCCCCCAGGCACCCCCTCGGTCTCCCTCTTCGCCTATAAGAAGCCTTCTGACCTAAAAACTTCAGGGGGTTCGACATTTTTCCAGAAGGAGTTCCGCTCCGCCGCCACCACCAGATTCCACGAAACAGCACCAGAAACTCCGTTCTGGCGCCCTGCCGGGACGGGAAATTCGAGGAGATCATCACCATCGCTTCTCCATCGACCATCCATGTTTCCCCCATCTGTGAGTGAGTAATCCCCCGCTGTAGGCCATGGGGATGGTAGGGATTGGATGAGATCTTTCATCTAATGGCATTAGATTATTAGGGCATGGTGCCTAGTATCTTTTATTAGTGCTTTATGACTTTGTTGTGACTTGTTGTGCTTAATGCTTGTCACTAGGGCCCGAGTGCCATGATTTCAGATCTGAACATGTTATTGATTCATTATGATAGTATTGTTTTTGGTCTTATCTGCAAGTTGTATACACACGTTGTTGTCCGGAACCTATGGCCCCGAAGTGACAGAAATCGGGATAACCGGAAGGGAATGGCTTTGATGTGAGGATCACATGTATTCACGGAGTGTTAATGCTTTGCTCCGGTGCTCTATTAAAAGGAGCACCTTAATTGCCAGTAGTTCCCTAGAGGCCCTGCTGCAAACGGGCTGACAGGACAAAAGATGTTGTGCAAGTTCTCATTGCGAGCACGTATGACTATATATAGAACGAATGCCTAGGATTGTCTAGTACTTGGATACTTTATCTCATTTATCTGCAATTGCCCTATGTTCTGATTGCTATGCGAATTGTCCTTTCCATGCAACGCCCGTCCATCCATCCCTATGTCTACCGCACTCGAATTCCACTGTTTACTGCTTTTGTTACTACTGTCTTTGCTTTACTACTGTTGTTACTTTGCTATTCCTACTACAAAACTGTTGCTACTGATAAACTGATGTGAGCAAGATTGTTTTCCAGGTGCAGCTGAATTGACAACTCAGTTGTTAAGGTTTATAAATATTCTTTGGCTCCCCTTGTGTCGAATCAATAAATTGGGCTTCACTTCCCTCGAAAATACTGCGATACACCCCATATACTTGTGGGTCATCAAGACTATTTTCTAGCACCGTTGCCAGGGAGCATAGCTTTATTTATGCTCACTTGGATTCTCTATTGTTCGCTGCTATCCATCCATCATGGGTAAGTCTCGTGATGGCAAGGTTCCTATTTTACCATCCACTACAAGAAGAGGTACAGTTCTGAACACCTCTGTTGCTCTTGATTCACCGTCTGTTTTGAGTAAGTTCCTTTCACCACCACATACACATGCTACACACACTGCTACTACTGCTGAATCTGAAACTTCTGATGCTGATGATGCTGCTTCTACTGTGCTTGATAAGAGTGGTTCATTAGGTCCTTTCCTAGATGCTACGATTGCTAGAACTATAGCTGGAAATACCGAAACTCCTAATGAAGACATTACCACACCTGTTAGCTCACCTGAGTCTAGTGAGAGTTATGATATTGAAGATGGTTATGTTGAGATGACCGATGAGTTTATTAAAGAATGTAAAAACACCCATGATAGGAGTGCTGCTAAGAGTCTCCTTGAGAGGCTTACTATTAGACCCAAATTATCTCCTGCTGCTAAGTTTGCTGCTTCTCCCATAAACATTATAGATGAAGATTATGATTTCTCTCTCGATCTATCTTACATGGCTATTGTCGAGAAAGAACCTTTTTCTAGGACTAAGAATGAAAGTGCGGTAGCACATATGAATGAACTTTCTACCATGAGTGGCTTGTTTTCTGATGATATTAAGATGCGTACTTACTTTGTTGCTAAGATTTTTCCCTTTTCACTGAAAGGACAAGCTAAAACTTGGTTTAGTAATTTACCTCCTGGATCTATTGATAGCCCTGAGTGCTTGATTAGTACTTTCCTACAGAAATATTTTTCTCCCAGTGCTAGACTTGCTATTTTGCAGGAACTTTTTGATTTTAAACAGGGAGAAAAAGAGGTATTGCCCGAATCTTGGGCAAGGTTTTGTGCTTTGATTCATGCACAGGCTGGAAGTCCATTACCTAAGAATGAGCTTCTTGATATATTTTATAATGGACTAACCGAGGAATCTAGGACATACCTAGATAGTTGTGCTGATTGTGTTTTCAGGAATAGGACCCCTAAGGAAGCTGAGGAATTAATGGCTAAAATAAGTAAGAACTATGAAGATTGGACTCCTCCTAAACAAGCTATACCTGAAGTAATTGTACCTGAACCATCTATTCTGGTGCCTATTCCAACATCAAAGAAGAGGGGAGTTATTGAATTAAATTATGAAGTGATGAAGGAAGCTAAGAAATGTCTTAAGGAGAAGGGAATTAAAACTACATATGTCAAGAATTTACCTCCTATAGAAGAATTATGTAAGCCTATTCCCTACTCACCCACTATTGAGGTACACTCTCTCCAGCACTTTGATGAAGGTGATATCCCTTACTCTAAACCTCCTGATCAATGCTTAGAAGAATTTGATATCTGTATTATTAAGCAAGATAACTTTAATAAAAGGGTGCAAAATCATCTAATGGAAAACACTAGAGCTATTGTTGAGTTGAAAGATATTGTGGAAAGAACCTCTAATGATGTTAAAATGATTGTTAAACACTTTCAAATGGTTCAAACTCAAATAGATCAACTCGTTAAAGTGCAAAACGATTTGCTAGTTAATGCTGCTAAAGAAAAACATGCTTATGAAATTAGAACTAGAAGTGGTGCTGCTACCCAGGATCCTCTATATCCTGAGGGGCATCCCAAAGAATTGAGCAGGATTCTCAACAAGCTGAAAAGAGTGGTTCTACTCGTAAGAAAAGGAAAAAGAAACATAAAACTGTTGTAGAACCCTCTGAACCTGCTATAGATCCTAATAGTATATCTATCTCTGATGCTGAAACTGAAAGTGGTAATGAAGAAAATGTTGTTCCTAATGAAGAAAAAGTTGAAGAAGAACCTGAAAACCACACTAAGAATACTAAATACACCAAAGAAGATTTTATTGCTAAGAAACATGGTAGTGAAAGAGAACCTTGGGTCCAAAAACCTATGCCTTTCCCTGATAAGAAACACAAGTCAAAGGAAGATGAACACTATAATAAGTTTTGTGAGTGGATGAAGCCTTTATTCTTGCAAATTCCTTTGACTGATGCTATTAAATTGCCTAATTACTCAAAGTATATGAAGGACGTTGTCTCGAATAAAAGGAAGATCCCTAATGAAGAAATTTCTACTTTGCTTGCTAATTATTCCTTCAATGGTAAGGTTCCTAAGAAACTTGGAGACCCAGGGATTCCAACTATCCCTTGCTCTATTAAGAACAGTTATGTTAGAACTGCTTTGTGTGATTTGGGAGCTGGAGTTAGTGTTATGCCTTTCTCTCTATATAAGAGGCTTCAACTTGAAAAATTAATACCAACTGATATATCTTTGCAAATGGCTGATAAATCTACCACCATTCCTGTGGGTATATGTGAGGATGTACCTGTTCAGGTGGCTCACAATTGCTTGATATTAACTGATTTGTTGTGCTTGAAATGCCCGAAGATGATAATATGTCTATTATTCTTGGGAGACCTTTTCTTAATACTGCAGGAGCTGTTATTAATTGTATTCAAGGAAAGGTGACCTTCAATGTTAATGACAAGGAACATACTGTCTATTTCCCCAAGAAGATTGAAAGGACTTATGGTTTATATTGTCCCATACCAAGAGAAAAATTTGAAACTATTATGATTGGGACCATTGCTATCACGGTTGAGGCAACATAATCATTAGTGGAGTACAAAGTTTTGTCTCATATGCAATTGTTTTGGTAGCATGACTTGATCAACCTTGTTAACAAAAGGATTCCATTGAACAAAACAATGTTTTCATTATGATTATCTCCGTTTATTTTTATCATTTGCATTTTAGTTTTTGCTTTTGTTTAGTTTTCTTTTTATTGTTAGTTGCTTGCATGTTAGAACTTCTGTAGTTCTAGCCTTGTTTTGTCCTTGCATCATGTTTCTAAAAAGAAAAAAATCTGTCTGTCAGAAAAATCATTCTTCTATTTCTGAAAAATACCCAAAAATAAAGTGTCTCGAAAAATTCCAGAAAATTCATATTAAATTTTTATGTGAAAAAAAGGGGCAGATGAGTATCTGGGAGGTACCAGGGGGGCCCACCAGGCAGGCACACAACATGGTGGCGCGACCAGCCTTGGGTGGCGCCATGCCCTAGTGTGGGCCTCCCCTGGCCCCCCACCAACTTTCTCACCTGCTACTTTCTTCTCTCTCCTGAGTAAGCTCCAGTTCATATCTCAAAATCGCGTTCTTGCTGTGCATGCTTTTGATTTTTTCGATCTCCTTGCTCAGCCCATCGTTCTTGCTGAAATTTGGAGCAATTGTTCCCTGGTATGTGACTCATCCCCTTGTCCAAGTAGATTTGTGTTTAGTGGATTATTTGTTGAGTATTTTGCTGCTGTAGGTGACTGGTTATGAAAGCTTGTAAGCTTGTTTGATGCTTAGAGATATAGTTTTGATGCATGTTTAGGCCTCTTGCAAGCCCCTATGTGTAGAATCCTTCATTATATTTACTTTGCAATCACTTGTTTAATAGGTGTTTAAATTTCAGAATACCAAGCATGAACAACCATACTTTTGGAGAGATATTTGAGAGTGATGCACCTAGGAGGTTGAGGCCCTCAAGAACAGCCTCTCAAGCTAGGCCATCATACAATGAAGATCTCATTGCAACTCGTATTGGCAGTGAAAGGGATGATGGGGATGCTCACCCGTCCTCTTTTCCTTGTTTTACTTTCTTACAAGCTGCAGGTATTCTTGATGATTTCTTGCTACTGATTGAGAGGGTTGGTTTGACCTCATATATGCAAGATGAGAGTGCACAATATGCTATGCTCACTAAAACTTTTGTTGAGAGCTTCACGTTTACTAACACACCCTATCAGTCTACTGTCTCTTTTAAAATCTATGATCTGCCCTTCACCATGGCTTTGGAGAGATTTTGCAGTATTGTAGGTGTGCGTATGACAGGGACCGTGAAGAAAATTCAAGGGCGGCCCGCTGATTTGTTGGAGCTTTACCGAGGGGTGACCAATGATGATGACCGCGTGGCACAGCGCGGAAAGATAAGAAATATCCAACTCCCTGCTCTTAGATACTTTGCATATTATCTCGCTACTAGTGTACTGGGTAGGGAGAATACAAGTAATATCTCCAACTATCATTTAGCTTTCCTTGCTGCTGCGCTCAACAATGACACTCGGTACAATCTTGGCTCGCTTATTGCTCGCCGCTTAGTTGCTAGGGGGGCTATCTATGGGGGCATCATTGCATCGCGCATAGTCAATGCATTAGGTCTTTCAGTGGATCCCTATGATGCTATGCTGGCACCACAGAGGCTTGACCTTGTTGCCATGAAAACTCATCACTTTGTCACTGCTACCTCTGATTTGAACAATCTAGTATATAGGATGCTTTTCACTGACGGGGATGAAAGAGAGATCCTTTTGCCACAACCTGCTTTGTTCAGTGTTCACAGGAGACCGTGGTCGTGCTCCAAGGAGGAGGTGGACGAGCAGCTTCGCTTGCTGGGTTTCCACGAGCAGCACCAGGAGGATGTGCCCTCCTATGATTACTCCACGCATTACCGAGGGACGTACTCGAGTTCTCACCAGGATGAGGGGACCTCTTCGTCGTACCAGGGTGACACTTCATCCTGGCCAGCTTTGGATTGATACCCACTTAGGCCAAAAGCCTAAGCTTGTGGGGAGGTACGCCAACACCGCACTCATATCCATATTATGTTGCGTCGGTACTTTGTATATTCATGTTTTCGTTCTCTTTTTAGTTTTCGTTCTTCTTTGCTTTTGCTTTCTAAAAAACACAAAAAGACCAAAAATATTTCTGTTGTTTCTCTTTGGTTTGCTTCTTCGTTTTGCCTTGGTTTGTTTTTCCCTTTTTGCTTTGTTTGAACTATTCGAAAAACCCAAAAAGATTTTGCTTTGCTTGTTTCTCTCTTTTGGTTCTTATTTAAAAATCGAAAACACCAAAAATATTTGTCGTTCTTCTTTGGTTTTTGCGAGTTTGCTACAGGGTTCGGCAGTCCTTAGTGGATATTGGTTTCATATTTTTATTCAAGCCACACAAGTGAAGAGCAATAATGAGGATCAATGACAACTTGAGGCGTGGTAAGAGGCTGGTAACGAACTCTATTTGTTTTCATTTTTGTACATATACTCATCACTGTGGGCTTGCTTAGTCCGTTCGAGTAGGGTGTATGTTATCTTTGGATGCTTAGTAGTTCTTGCTTTCTTATGATTAGCTCCAGCTCGCTAATAGTTTGTAGCATGTCTTATGAATGTTTGCTTGCATTGCTCTATTCATAAATTGGTATGACACCGCGGTATCCTCCTCTGAATGTTTCACTTGAATTGACTTGGCACATGCTCACGCATGCACATGACTGTGATAATAAGTTAAGCCTTGATGAATTATTTTGCCTTGAGGATCTTGAATCACTTTCATGCCATGAGTAGTCCTGTTTTGTTGCAAGCATGATAATGACAGCTATTGCTCTCCCGTTTGTCGCTCCCTTACTATTGCTAGCCTTCACTTCCACTGAGTGTTTTACTCATGTTTCCAACTCCCTAAACCAAATATTTCCAAAGTGTCCACCATACCTACCCATTAGCATCATTTGCTACCCCCGTGCATATTCAATATGCCTTGTTTTCTTCCGAATAAAATGTTTGCTTGTTATGGGAAAATTAGTTAGTAAAGCTCTCACGAACTTGATGGCACACTTTATTTCCTGCACTTAATAAACCTGAACCATTGTGAACTCTCCATGAAAGTTATATGCTTGCAAATTATAGGCTGGGGATTAGCAGAACCGTGCTGTCACGGGGAATGCTTTCAACACTTGTAAATATATACCCAATTGATGCCTTGCTCTTTTGTTTGTGGATGTCATCGGTGTGAAATAAAAGGGGAGCTTGTAAGTCCATGGAGTTATGTATGTGTGTTATAGAAACGCCTGGACCGCTGGCTAATCCATGCTGACATGGTGGAAACCTGCAGCGTAACCATAATGATATCTATAAAGCATTCTTCTTATAAAAAAAGAAAGAGATAGCTATTGAGAAAAAGAAAAAAAAGAGATTTATGAAAAGAGGAAATAGAGAAAAAGCACCATTTTCCCATGGTAAATAAGAAGATTGCTGAGATACTCATTATCTGCTTGCCTTGTCATTTTGATATGGGGGTTCTTCCGTATCATCGGGCAAGGGGTACCCCGTTGGCGGTTCTTAATGATACGCACATACTTACGATGACAAGAACTTACTGGTAACTAAAGTTGAGTAGCATGAGGAGCGACCCTCGTACTCAAGGGACTTGGGACTTTCAGTTTATAGTCTGTCAAGCATATAACTCAGATTGGACCTCACTTTCACCTTAACCACATTAAGTATGCTTATGACAGGGGCAATGAGAGCTCAAAGCTAATGAGTACCATACTTTCAGCATTTGGAAGCCTTTCAAATTATTCAAAACCTTTTTCTTCTACTTGTTGAGTCTCCACTTATTCTTTGAGCACCTTCTTGAGAGCATAGTTGTCATTCTTTGTGTTTGTTCCATTACTTGATTATTTGTGTTATGACTTTGATGCTTGTATCCTTAATATCTTTACTTCTAGTCATCACTTGAACTTTAGAGGTGCCTTGACATTCATAATCAAAGGCAAGCGAGATACCACTCTATCATACCTTTCTATGAGCATTGTAATGTTGCTTATGTTTGTGCCTCTTGCTACTTATTATTTTTGAGTTGGAATCTCTTCATAGCTTGCAATGACTATTAAGTAGACTTGGTTGCATACTCTTTATTATGAATTGTCTAAGTAGTTGATCACATTGCTGATAATATTTACATCATATGAAGCAAATGTGTTCGTGAAAGTTCTTTTATCACACTCAGTTTTCAACTGAATTGCTTGAGGACAAGCAATAAGCTAAGCTTGGGGGGAGTTGATACGTCCAAAACGTATCTACTTTCCCGAACACTTTTGCTATTGTTTCTCCTCTAAACTTGTGTGATTTGGATGCAAATAATGCGGACTAACGCTGTTTTCAGCAGGATTGCCTTGGTGTCTACTTTTTGTGTAGAAAACCAACTATCAGGAAAAATCCCGGAAAATATGCCAAAAATCCTATTTCACCCGAAGACTCCAGGAGCCAGAATACGAGATGGAGAAGAGCCAGGGGTGGCCACACCACCTGCTGGCGCGGGCCAGGCCAGGCCGCGCCAGGGGGTGGTGTGGGCCCCCCAGACACCCCCTCGGTCTCCCTCTTCGCCTATAAGAAGCCTTCTGAACTAAAAACTTCGAGGGGTTCGACGTTTTTCCAGAAGGAGTTCCGCTCCGCCGCCACCACTAGATTCCACGAAACAGCACCAGAAACTTCGTTCTAGCACCCTGCCGGGACGGGGAATTGGAGGAGATCATCGCCATCATCATCACCATCGCTTCTCCATCGACCATCCATGTTTCCCCCATCTATGAGTGAGTAATCCCCCGCTGTAGGCCATGGGGATGGTAGGGATTGGATGAGATCGTTCATGTAATGGCATCAGATTGTTAGGGCATGGTGCCTAGTATCTTTTATTAGTGCTTTATGACTTTGTTGCGACTTGTTGTGCTTAATGCTTGTCACTAGGGCCCGAGTGCCATGATTTCAGATCTAAACATGTTATTGATTCATTATGATAGTATTGTTTTTGGTCTTATCTGCAAGTTGTATACACACGTTGTTGTCTGGAACCTATGGCCCCGAAGTGACAGAAACCGGGATAACCGGAAGGGAATGGCTTTGATGTGAGGATCACATGTGTTCACGGAGTGTTAATGCTTTGCTCTGGTGCTCTATTAAAAGGAGCACCTTAATTGCCAGTAGTTCCCTAGAGGCCCCGCTGCAAACGGGCTGGCAGGACAAAAGATGTTGTGCAAGTTCTCATTGCGAGCACGTATGACTATATATGGAACACATGCCTAGGATTGTCTAGTGCTTGGATGCTTTATCTTATTTATCTGCAATTGCCCTATGTTCTGATTGCTATGTGAATTGTCTTGTCCATGCAACGCCCGTCCATCCATCCCTATGCCTACCGCACTCGAATTCCACTGTTTACTGCTTTTGTTACTACTGTCTTTGCTTTACTACTGCTGTTACTTTGCTATTCCTACTACAAAACTGTTGCTACTGATAAATTATTGTGAGCAAGATTGTTTTCCAGGTGCAGCTGAATTGACAACTCAGTTGTTAAGGCTTATAAATATTCTTTGGCTCCCCTTGTGTCGAATCAATAAATTGGGTTTCACTTCCCTCGAAAATACTGCGATACACCCCCTATACTTGTGCAATACATCGAATATGTATTTACTTTTAACAATTCATTAAAACACTTTGTATTCAAGCAATACACGGTGTTGAAGTTATTTTGCCGAACCTAGGCATGATTCATATGTGATAAGAAAACAAGTGTCTTTCACATATTATCAATAACTTTGAATTTAAACAACGGTTTCATTCATTAATGAATATATCATTAAGTTGGGTAATTTTAAGGCATTTCAATATTTTACAAATGTTAATGTATTATCAATTAGTTTCAAAACTAGGATAATTCACACATAATCAAATAAGATATGAACACGAATAGAGATCATTCATAAAAGTGGAACAACTGTTTGTTGCAAGCTCATATGAATAACCGTCTCACAAAGTGTGAGACACACTAAAGAGGTTCACAATCTTTTGATTACAATAATCATCCTAAAACATAAACTAAGTGATAAATGTTGAGGGAGAGTGTCGTTGGCCATCATCATCATGCTCTCCATCAACACACAACATCACCTCCTCTCCAACAAGCACCTCTATGCAGAAGGACCTGTTTTCAGCAAAACAGAACAAGTACCAAATATACTTAACACCGCAAATGTGTTTGCAAGATTATAACATTTATAAAATTGTATATCAAATATATACCTTTGTCATTGATGACCTCTCCGACAACAGGTTCAATCATCACATTCCTGAGACGTGATATGAACCTGCGGAAATCATGTGTTTCCGCATCGCTTCTCATAATGCAAGTCCTGACTTGTGCTTGGTAGCTTGGGTGGCAGCGACCGCAACACAACGCCATTTGCAAAAGAGCTTATCATCCAGCTATCTAGGAAGTATGCAGGCCTCATGTACGCATCATGCATGTGCTCCAAGTGGTCGTCAAGTGATGAGTTCTCCTCCATCTTAATGGAGAGGAAGTCTCACATTAGCTCATGCTCCCATATGCGTGCTTGTTCCACGAAATGTGTCCTAAGTTATAGCATTACCGTACGAGGGTCGACATTACCCACGACAGGCCACAACTCATCCACCATTCTAAAACGCATTGTAACTGAAATGAAGGAGGCCATCTCACGACGGTAATAGTGGTCTTCCCGTTGCTCTGGGGTCTCTAGGTCACTAGGCTGATCCAAATCCATCTCGTTGAGTATACAGTCGAAAACATTATTCTCGCTAAGGAGAACGTGGAGACGCACAACCCATATAGAGAATTTTGATCCGTCTAACCTGAGCTTCTCTCCTTCTAACCAACCAATTGTCAACAGGAAAGGTAGCATCGGGGAGAACATTTTTCTAGATTTATAATTGCAAAAGGAATTTAGACTAAGTTTATAATTAAATGAGTTAATAATAACTCCACCTAGAAACAACTTGATTACCCACAAGTATAGGGGGTGTATCGTAGTATTTTCGATAAGTAAGAGTGTCGAACCCAACAAGGAGCACAAGGTGTTGACGAGTGGCTTGGAGCAGGAATTCTCTGTAAATACTTAGCAAACGGATTTTTAAGGTTTTTTAATAATGCAGATAAATAAAGTACGAGTAAATAAAAGACAATAATAATAAATGCATCAAGTGGTCCAATCCTTTCTTTAGCAAAGGACAAGCCGGTTGTATTACTTAATATGACCAAACGTTCTCGAGGACACATGGGAATACTTTTAAGTGCTTTCGTTTCATATAGTTGATTAATCTTCTTTAGTTTGATAAGTGTTGTGTGGGTGAACCTGTGCTAATGTACCGACCTTCCTAGGACTAATACATACTTGTGATTATACCCCTTGCAAGCATCCACAAATACAAGAAAGTAATTAAGATAGAAACCTAACCACAGCTTTAAACTCTGAGATCCTAACCTCCCTTGTGCAAAGGTTTCCTAACGGGGGTTCAGGTTTCTGTCACTCCGGCAACCCCTACGATTAGTAGCCAAATACACAATGCATTCCCCTAGGCTCATAAAGGTGAAGTGTCATGTAGTCGATGTTTACATGACAGCACTAGAAGAATAACACCACAACTTAAATAACAAACTATTGAATCTTTCTCAACACAATCCCATTACTAACAACATGACTTCTCCCATGTCCTCAAGAACTAAACGAACTACTCACAAGACATCATATGGATCAAGATCAGAGATGATATAATCATAAGTAACAATCTGAACATAACAATAATTTAATGGTTCCACTCAATAGCATTAACTACAACAAGTAATCAACACCGGGAAAGTTTCCCTTAAGAACTATGCAAGATTCAACCCAATTGTTACAACGGTATGAAGTGGTGATGATGGTGCTAGTGGAGATGATGATGTAGATGATGATGATCCCGATGAAGTCCAGCTTGATGGTGGTGTTGATGGAGACGATCTCCCCTCTCCGAGAAGGAATTCCCCGGCAGATTTCTGCTTACCGAAGAGCTCCTTCTCTCTCTGCAGTTTTCCGCCCCGCAGAGGCGGCGGAATCTTTCTATGGTCGCTTCCCGAGGCTTAGGGTTTCGTGGGGATAATATACGCCAAAGGGGAGAGCTGGAGGTAGGCCAAGGTGGCCACACCACCTGGTGGCGCGACCAGGGTGGCCCGCGCCAGGGGGTGGTGTGGGCCCCCTATGGCCCAACTCCGCTCCCCCTTCTGACATCCTTCGTCTTCTGGAAAAATAGAAATTTCCATGTATTTTATGGGATTTTCTGATCTTCGCGAATTTCGCCTCCAAACAGTGCCTTTTCCATCAGAATCCTAACTTCAGCGGCCCATCCTCCAAAAGTCATCAACCATGCAAAAACAGATGAAATAACATAAGTATCATCTCTTAATATGAAATATATCAATTAATAATAGTAAATTATGATATAGAATAGTGATGCAAAATGGACGTATCAATTCCCCCCAAGCTTAGACTTTGCTTGTCCCCAAGCGAAAACTGAGCTCAATAAACATGACCTCAGGTTTATGGAGTGAAGTGTCGATAAAAGAATACGGACAAGAAGCATCACATTTATCAATACATAAATCATAATAGTAGAAAACTCACCATTATATAACTTTAACTTGCAATAAGTAAAGGAAGCACAATAAAGATACATAAAGTAAATCATAATTGGTAATGGCAAACTTTGCTCTTGGTCAAAGGATAGCTAACAATTTGCAAGAGTTCAAACATAAAGGGGTTTTCAATGATAGCTTTCAAAGTAATACTCTCTAAGATAAGAGCAATGTGCAAAACAAGGAACATAAGAAACATGATTGAATAAATCATCATATGAATGAATGAAACACAACAACTCAAATTACTTGCTGAGATAGAAAGGAATAGGTTTACTGACTCAACTATGAAGTAAAAGATAGGCCCTTCGTAGAGGGAAGCAGGGATTTCAAGTTTCATAAAGAGCTTACAAAAATTATGGTACTTATTAGCTTTCAGCTCTCATTGCCCCTATCATAAGCATCTTTAGATGATTAAGGTTAAAGTGAACAAACTATGGAGTATATGCTTGACAAAGTATAAGTTGGCAATCTCATGTCCCTTGAATACGAGGGCCGCTCCTCATGCTACTCAAGTTTAGTTATCGGTAAGTTCTTATCATAGTAAGTACATGTGTGTCATAGAGAACCGCCAACGGGGTACCCCTTGCCCGATGATACGGAAGAATCCCCATATCAAAATGACAAGGCAAGCTGACAATAAGCATCTCAGCATCTTTTTATTTACCATGGGAAAATGGTGCTTTTTTCTCTCTTTCCTCTTTTCTCATCTCTTTTTTTCTTTTTTCTCAATCTCTATCTCTCTTTTTTTTATAAGAAGAATGCTTCATAGATTGCTCATTATGGTTATGTTGTAGGTTTCCACCATGATTAGGCATGGATTAGACCAGCCGCCCAGGCGTTTCTCTAACACACATACATAACTCCATGGACTTACAAGCTCCCCTTTCATTTCACACCGACGACATCCATAAACAAAAGAGCATGATATCAATTGGGTACAATGTACAAGTGCAATGTTGAAAGCGTTCCCCATGTTAGCATGGTTCTGCTAATCCCAACGTATAAGTGCAAGCATATACAACATAGACGACACAATGGTTCAAGTTTATTAGGGGCAAGAAAAGTAAAGTGTGCCATAAAGTTCGTGAGAGCTTTAAACACTAATTTTCACATAACAAGTTTAATTCGGAAGGTAGATAAAAACATGAATTTACTTGGAATAGCAATAATGCTAATAGGTAGGTATGGTGGACACAAATGGCATAGATTTTGGTTTAAGGACTGGATGCACGAGAAGCATTCCCTCTCAGTACAGATTTTAGGCTAGCAAGGCTGGGTAACAAGCATAAGAGTTGAAGGAAACAAACAAACATACAAGTGATAAAAATAAACATGCAATCTTCCTTGGAAGCACAAAAGATCTTAACTAGAGAATACTAAGCTTATGAGAAAATCAAGAAATATGATGATGAAATTATATTTCTTAAGAGTACTTTTATCTTTTTCATTCAATTCTCATAATAGCGTTGCTACTGACCGAGCTAGGTTTGCCAAAACCAACTAAATTTACTCAATGATCCCAAAGTGATACCAATACTAACAACAAGATCAATCATATAACAGAAATTGAAAAATAAAATAAGATATGCAAAAGATTAAATGATAGAACTTCTCATTAATATTTCATAACGGCAACTCACACCAAGGGATAAATAGATATCTAACTAGAGGAGAGACACTTCCATAATGCAAACCATCCTACATGATAACTTCTCTATTCATGATATGACTCTACCAAAAAGGTAAAAAGACAGAAGATAATGATGTGATATCGCGGCACTGCCCCAAGCTTGGAATAAACCAAGGGGATGCCAAAACCTAATGACGAATTACTCCTTAGGTGGTGGTGGTGTTCTCTCGTTTGGGGCGAGAAAATCTTCCAGCATCTGGCGAAGCCTGTTATTCTCCTCTTGAAGCATATCCACCTTCCTCATCAGGACTCGGTACTTGTCGCAGAACTCATCAGTTACACGTAGAGCTTCCACTGCTGCAGGGCAGGAACTAAGGTCTATAGTTGGAGGTATCAGCCTTTTCATGCCTGCTGACATGTCCTTTACTTCCTCCCCGATGTTCCAATCCATGTCTTCGCACCTAGACGCGATCCTTCCTTGTTTCACCCATCCCATGAGAGTCTCCTGCTCAAGATTACGATGGAGCTCACGACGGTGTCGCAGCTCGTAACCCTTTGAATACGAATCCTGGAATGACATCTGAACAGAACAGATCGAAACAAAAACACGATGAGAACACGATATACGAACCTCGGGGGATCCGGGGGATTATATATTACGAATTTTTACAACAAAAGGAAGGTACTGGGAGAAAACGGATCGGAGACGGACTCCGGGGCGGCCACACCCCCTGGTGGCGTGGCCAGGTGGGCCAACACCACGGGGTGGTGTGAGCCACCCTGGCTCCATTTCCGTCCCTCTTTTTCTTCATTGTTTTCCTTGTTAGATAAAAACTGCAAAAATATAACTGGACAGATTTTTCGCGGACCTTTTCTTACTAGAACTGTTACCTATTCAAAAATGGACTCTGCAAGTCTCTGAACTTGGTGTTTAATAACTTCTTCTAGAATCACCACTTGAATAGCATCAATATCTTCATCTTCATAGACATATTGCTTGAGTCATTTAACCTTTCACTATCTTATTACACCATTTTCTCTTATAACTTCGAAATTCCTTTCACACAAACTTCACACAATTCTCATCAGCAACATTAGTGCATGCAAGGTAATAAACCTTTTAAGTTCAATTTCAAATGAAATCCATCAAAACATAAGCTACTGAAACAACTCCTTTCGAAAGCCTAAAAGGAATTCAAAAAGGAAATCGATTTAAGAGGCAAATGCAAGAGTGGTAAAAATCTGTCAAAATAGACCAGCAAGTAAAGATCAATTTTTTCGAAAATCTTCTGTTGCTCAAATCAAAAAGTGCAAAACTAACGAAAGTTAAATAACAACCTGGGGCAGAAGCACAAACAATTACATCTCAATCCGACATACAGAGATTTTTCACGAAATTTTACAGCGAAGCACAAAAATCTGTTTCGGGACAACAACTTTCCCAAATATTACTTCTCTCTCATTAGAGGTTGATTATGACACAAAAAACAAACAAAAGGATAAGGAGAGGTTATCACCGCAGTAATAACTTCCAAAACTCAAATAAACAAAAACAAACTAAAAGCACAAATATATTGGGTTGTCTCCCAAAAAGCTCTTCCTTTACAGCCATTAAGATGGGCATGATAATTTTAATGATGCTCACATCAAAGTAAGAATTGAAGTAAAAGGGATCATCAAGAAGCAAAATTACACATGTTTAAGTCTAACCCACTTCCTATGCAAGGGAATTTTGTAAGCAAACAAATTGTTGAAACCATGGACTGCTAGCGCAGGAAGGCAAAACAAGTGCAGCATAAAAAAATCAGCATAAAGCGAGGAAACTTAATATCATTGGAATGCACAAGAGCACTTTTCCCTCTCTCATAGTAACTTTCAGCATCATGCATAAATTTAACGATATAACTATCACACGAACCATTGTAGCAATGATCACTTATTCTAACAGAAAACACAGGGCCACTAGCTCTCATAACACTACTTTGTGAAACAATATTAGAAGTATCCTTACAGAGGATAGTGTGTCCACCTTCTACATATTTAGTGACAAAGTCTTTCACATTTGCTATTACAGGTTCAACAACTTTATTTGTACTTTCATTAACCATACTAGCTATCATAGAGTGTTCCTTTATCTTAACTAGGAAAG
The DNA here is from genome assembly GCA_916181665.1 of Avena sativa. Taxonomy (NCBI): domain Eukaryota; kingdom Viridiplantae; phylum Streptophyta; class Magnoliopsida; order Poales; family Poaceae; genus Avena; species Avena sativa. The sequence continues at coordinate 529,669,228 of OV702292.1, read as the reverse complement.
GCATTTTCTCAATGTAAGGTTTGGGTAAAACATGATTAGCAGTATAAACTTCAGTATTTCTTGCAGGAACACCATTAACAATATCTTTATAAGGTGCATGATACTTATTCCACTTCTTTTTGGGAATTTCAATATAAGAAGCAAAAGCTTTAAAATAACTTGCAATAGCTTGAGAGTCTAGACCATAAGCATTACTAATATTCTGAAAGTCATCAGTTCCCATAAAAGATTCAATGCATTCATAATCATAATTTATACCTGAATTTCTTCCTTTATCATTCTCCCATGCTTTAGCATTGTCTTGAATACGGTCTAGAAGATCCCATTTAGCTTCTTCTTTCATGCGTGTAAATGATCTAGCACAAGAAGCATCCAATAGATCCTTATCATGAAGAGCAAGCCTTGCATAAAAGTTATTGATAATAATATTGTTGGGGAGCTCATGAATAGGACATTTGATCATTAATAACTTCAATCTCCCCCAAGCTTGAGCTGTACTCTCTCCATCAAGAGGCCAAAAGTTGTATATTTGATTCCGATCTTTATGAATCTCACTAGGAGGATAATTTTTTTGAATAAAGAGAGGTACTACTTCCTCCCATTCAAGAGATTGGCCATCCTTCAGCAGCTTATACCATTTCTCAGCTCTTCCTTTCAGTGATAATGAGAATAACTTCTTCTTGACTTGATCTGTTCTATCACCTGCACACTTGAACAACCCGCATAATTCGTGTATAAAGAGCAAATGATCACCGGGATGGACAGTACCATCTCCAAAATAGTAGTTATCCATAACACGGTCAATAATTATTGTAGGTATTTTAAAAGTATCATTCTCAGCAGGTGGTGGTTCATCTACTACCTCAGCAGTGGTAGTAGCATTACGAAATAAGAAACTAAGTGTGACATGGGTATACCCTACAGGTACTCGAGCTTGGTATATACGTCCTGAATACAGCGGAAGCCCACGGTGTCGCCAAGGCCCAAATAGAGAATTTGGGTAGCCTACGGACTCTCGATTGCTTGAAGAACAAGAAGAAGCTAAAGATAGAAAGTTCAAAGGGAAAAATCCTAACTTGTAACTGACTCGACCTGCTACCAAGACCTAGCCTATCTATATAAAGGCTAGGAGGGGGCGGCGAGTGGGACACACGCAACCCTAGTTTCCATAACCCTCGCCAGATTGCATCTGCGCACCATTGTAATCTTCGATTTATCTGTTAATTCCACGAGCAGACAAGCAGGAGTAGGGACCTCTACGAGGCCTGAACCTGGGTAAATCTTCGAGTCCCCTGTGTGCTTGTTTGCTAGCCGATTGATGCTTCCAGCGCTCCCTTCTTCTCCAAAACCCAAGTCCATAACAATGGGAATTGATGAGTTAAACCCTCGTCAATTGGCGTCATCTGTGGGAATTGGGAGTGCTGATGTTGCGGCTTCTTCAGCCCCATCAACTGCGATCTACAACTCCACAACAGCGAAGATTCGCCAGCTCTTTGGCGCGTTCAACTTCACCGTCCACACGCCAGCCACTCGCCCGGCTTTCAAGTCCGTGGGCGATGGGGTCAACTTGGCGATCGGGAGCTTCCGCTTCCAAGTTGGTCAGATGGGCATGCTTTGCATGCCTGACCACCCGACGACACCATCGATTGCTCTAGCATCATGGTTCCCTCCGCCGATCGGCACCCTCAGTGAGCTCAATGCCTCGACAACAGTTGAGAATACGGTCAACGATAGCAGTCGCGAATCCGATCTGGGCGATCTGGCAACTGAAGATGGAGCCTACGGTTCCGGATCTGAAAGTTGTGGGAGCAGCAGCTTCCCCAACCACTACATGTGCGCCATCATCAACGCGGGCGACTCCTCCGCCAATCGCGACAACACGGGCAACGGTGGCCATGGAGCCGACCCGCCAAACGACAACATACCCAATGGCGGACCACCCAATGGCGGACCACCCAACGGCGGCCCTACCAACGGTGCCCCAGTCAACAATGGAGGGGCAGCCGAACCTCCCACCATGGTGAACGAGCAAACCGGTGAACGCGTCGTGATAAGGCTCAATGATCTCGAGTGGGCCCGCTGCCGAGAAGCCCTACGAGGCCACCCTCTGCCTTTCGGCTCCCCACAAGAACTACTGATGGGCTACCATTGGCTCCTGAAAGAGGAATACACACACCAACTGCAAACAATTGCACAACTCGAGGCGCGTAAAAAGGCGGCAGATGAATCGAGCCTCCGACGGGCTGGGCTCTCCTCCCACGGAGGATCCTCCTCCAAGTGCAACGAGTACGTTGCTAACAAGAGGCGATCTCGACTGGCCCACCTCACCGACCAAGAGCGTGTAGAAGCCGCAAAGGTCCTCGAGTTCGGCTCCATGACGGTGGATACACGTGGCAACGTGCTTCCAAAAACACCGCAAGCCGCGGTAACGGCGGCCACCATGTACCTCCTCAACAACCAGCCGCCAGCTAGAGACCCTCGAGCTGCCATGCACCGATCTACGATCGCAGGTTTGGGGTTAATCGAATCTGCTCTCGACAAAGAGCCCGTACCAGAGCCAAAGAAAGGCAAGGCTCTGGCAAAACGCTATTCCTCGCCCTCATCCAGCGACGACAGTCATGACCTGTCTCGACGCCGCCGCTCACGGCGACACGACCACGACTACAACGCGCGTGATGACATCACGCATCGCAAAATCGACAAATCAAGGGCGCGACGTGCCTGATCAACTGACTCAGAAGACGAAGATGTGGAGCTCTGTGGCGCTAGATGCTTCAGTAGGGCCATCAGGCAAAAGCGAATGCCCAAAGTGTTTAAGCTCCCATCAGAGAACCCAAAGTTTGACAGTCTGTAGGACCCGAAAATCTGGTTAGAGGACCATATCTCCTCCGTCAGACTCCACGGCGGGAGTCGAAGCACGACCATGCAATGCCTACAGCTACAGCTACAGGACGCCGCCCGGGCATGTCTCAACAACCTCCCACGCGGATCCATTCGTAGTTGGGAAGAGCTGGTTTACAGCTTTGTGCGCAACTTCAAGGGCACCTACAAAAGACCCGCGTTAATCGAAGAGCTGAGGTGCTGCCAGCAAAGGTCGGGCGAATCACTACGCTCGTACATCTAGAGGTGGTCCATCATCAAGAACTCTGCATAAAATATCTCGGAAGACCGCGCAATCGACGCGTTCAACAGCGGCGTTCGCCGCATAGAGCTCAGGGAGGAGCTAGGTCGCTCGAAGCCCAAAACCATCAACCACCTGATGGAAATTGCGAATCGATGGGCTGATGGAGAAGATTCGGTGAAGAATCGTGTTCACTCCGATGAGGAAGCAGAACTCGAGCGCAGACGCGACCGCCGAATAAAACGTCGAATGCGCATCTATGATGACCGCGACGATGTCAATATGGTCGCAGCCGGCTACGCCGACAGGCACGACGACAACCGCAACAGCGGCTACCGCAGAAGTGGGTACCGCGACTCCGGGAAAACCATGCAAGTATGGCAGCGCCACACTCGCGATGAGGCGCCCGCCGCATCCATTGAAGACAAGCTGTCGGGGCCATGCACCATGCACTTCTACATTGACAAGAATGATGGCAAAAAGAAATCCAGCCACCTCCCCAAAGACTGCCGTGAGTTCCTGAAACTCCATGAGGGCCTGGCTCGGATGAATCGTGACGTAGTCAACAGGGGCTACGGAGTCATCCCAGGCGTTGTGGCACATGGAGCTCCTCCACCACCACCCGGACCACCACCAAACGCAGCTACGCCCGACCAGCATCATGGAGGCGAGCCGTACCCGCGGGCCATGGGCACCATGATGATCCAAAAGGGTCGCCCCTCCAACCGGGTGCAAATGGCCATCACTCGCCAAGTCAATTTGGCGACAAACTCGCCACCTTCTACCACTGAGTACCTCAGTGGAAGCGATTCCTGGATCACCTTCGACAAGCACGACCATCCGCGCCAAGTACCTCGTCCAGGCCACTGTCCCCTCGTACTCGAGGCACAAATTGGAAGCTTCGACATGAGCCGCGTCTTCATGGACGGCGAAAGCGGCATCAACCTTATTTTCGCGAGTACCTTGCGAGCAATGAGGATCCCTCTGACCTGCTTAGAGGCCTCAGACACAACATTCCACGGCATCGTCCCAGGCAAGGGCGTATATCCCCTTGGCAAAATCAACCTCGACATCATCTTCGGCACGCCAAAAAACTTTTGGCGCGAGCGCATCGACTTCGAAGTCGTCGACTGGCCCTCACAGTACCACTGCATCCTCGGACGTGTCGCGTTCTCTAGGTTCATGGCAGTGCCGCACTATGCCTATCCGTAGATGAAAATGCCAGGCCCTAATGGCGTCATCACAATCAACGGGAGCTTCGTGAGGTCCGACAGTTGCGATAGGGAGTTCAACAGAATTTCCCAGTCCTTCGGCATGCAGGAAGAACTTGCGAGACTAAAGGAGTCGACAGACAACAGTCTGCCTTCCCTGAGCCGGCCAAGTTCACCCGACCTATCCTTCGACTCATCGGTGCACACGAAGAAAGTTTAGGTCCACCCATCGGATCCCGCCAAGACGGCCCTCATCCCCAACAACTTGAGTCCCGCATAGGAACTCGCGCTTGTCGAATTCCTCTGTGAGCACTGGGAAATCTTCGCCTGGTGTCCAGCGGACATGCCAGGAGTTCCCAGGGAATTCGCCGAGCACGCACTCAATGTCAACCTAGACACAAGGCCAGTCAAACAAACAATTCGGCGACTGTCAGAACCAAGAGCAAAGGCAGTCGGAATGGAGATCAACAGACTCCTCGACGCCAAATTTATACGCGAGATCAAGGAAAGAACTTGGCTCGCCAACATAGTGCTAGTACCAAAAAAGGACACGGATATCCTGCGGATGTGCGTGGACTTCACCTCTCTGAATAAGCACTGCCCGAAGGACCACTTTCCGCTACCGCGAATTGACCAGATTATCGACTCCACCGCGGGATGTGAGCGCCTCTGCTTCCTCAACGCCTACTCAGGCTACAACTAGATTCGAATGAAGGAGGAAGATCAAGAAAAAACGGCGTTTACAACGCCTTTTGGTGTGTTCTGCTACAACACAATGCCCTTCGGGCTAAAGAACGCAGGAGCCACCTACCAGTGGTGCATGCAGGCTTGCCTCAAAAACCAACTTGGTCGCAACATTCAAGTCTATGTGGACGACATCGTAATCAAGACCAAAGAGGAAGCTTCACTAATCAACGACTTGCGCGAAACCTTCGTCAACCATGACCACTACCGGATCAAGCTCAATTCAGACAAATGCGCCTTCAGCGTACCATCTGGGCAACTACTCGGGTATCTTATCTCCGTGAGAGGGATCGAGGCAAACCCGAAGAAAATAAAAGCCATACTAGCCATGGAGAAGCCGAAGAACATAAGAGGTGTCCAGCAGCTGGCTAGGCGAATCGCGGCGCTCAGTCGATTCATCAGTCGAATGGGCGAAAAGGCACTGCCCTTCTACCAACTCCTCCGCAAAGCTGACAAATTCGAGTGGACCAACGAGGCACAGGAAGCATTCAAAGACCTCAAGCGCCTACTGTCCACCTCGCCAGTACTGGTGATCCCACACGAAAGGGAATCACTGTTGCTATACATCTCTGCCACCAACCAGGTGGTCAGCACGATGCTCGTGGTAGAACGAGCCGAGGAAAACAAGGTCCACGGGGTACAGGGCCCAGTCTACTACCTCAGCGAGGTACTTACGCCAACAAAACAGCGGTACCCGCACTACCAGAAACTGGCGTACGGCATCTTCATGATAGCCCGGCGACTGCGCACCCAATCGTGGTAGTCAACGACGCCCCGCTTGGGCATATCCTCAACAATCCTGACACCACCGGATGAGTCGCGCTTTGGGGAATCGAACTGTCTCCACGAGACATTACATATGAGAAACACGGTGCAATCAAGTCGCAAGTTTTCCCTGACTTCCTCGTGCACTGGATGCAGAACCAACTCCCCAAAAAACCAGATATGTCCTACCTCTGGACAATGCACTTCGACGGTTCAAAGCGAAAGGATGGGGCCGGCGCAGGTGTCATACTGACATCGCCCCAGGGAGACAAGCTGAAATATATCCTGCGAATGCAGTTCACCGCCTTCAACGATGAAGCTGAATACGAGGCCCTACTGCACGGGGTGAGGATGGCAAAAGCCTGTGGCGCTAAGAGGCTCATAATATATGGCGACTCCAAGCTGGTCGTCAACCAGACAATGCACGAGTGCGACGCACTGAATGACAACATGATCGCCTACCACGACGTCTACGACACACTCGAAGGGGACTTCGATGGTTGCGAGCTGCGGCACATAGGCCGCGAAAGTAATGAAGAGGCGGATACACTCGCCAACATAGGCTCTACCTGCGCCCCCATACCACCTGGGGTATTTCTCGAGCGCATTCACGAACGCTCCATCAAGCCAAAGGCCGCAGAGAAGAAAACAAGCGCAGCAACGGACTCGGAGGCTATGCCGCCCATTGAGCCAATGACACTCGACGACCTGGAGCTTAACACAGGACTCGAAGGACAAATGAGCGTCATGATGATCGAGCCATCTTGGACTCAACCGTACATCACGTACCTCCTCAGCAAAAGGCTACCGGACGATCCGACTGACGCACGGCACATTGCGCGGCGATCCAAAGCATTCGTTGTTATCAACGGGGAACTGTACAAACGCATCATCATAGGAGTACTCCAACGATGCGTCTCCAATGCTGATGGAAGAGTTGTTCTACTCGACATCCATGAGGAGACTTGCGGACACCACGCTGGCAGTCAAGCCCTCATCGCCAAAGCTCTACGAGCTAGATTATACTGGCTTACGGCCATGCGCGATGCCAAGGACATCGTCCAAAAATGCAACGCTTGCCAGCGATTCGCGGACAAGCCACACGCACCTGGTGCAGAACTCCGGCCAATTCCATTGGCCTGGCCCTTCGCACAATGGGGACTCGACATGGTCGGTAAGATCCCAAAATCCTCACAAGGAGGCTACGTCTACCTCCTGGTCGCAGTCGACAAATTCACCAAGTGGATAGAGGCCATGTCAGTGACTAACTAGTCAGGATACAGCGCAGTCAAGTTCTTCGAGTCCATCGTCTATCGCTTCGGAGTACCACACAGCATCATCACGGATAATGGGACGAACTTCACATCCAAGGAGTTCCAAGAATTCTGCGAGAATCTGGGAATCAATGTAAGCTATGCCTCCGTAGCACATCCACAGACCAACGGTCAGGTCGAAAAGGCCAACGGGCTCGTCTGCGGTGGCATGAAAAAGCGACTCCTCAGGCCACTCGAACAAGCCGCAGGCTGCTGGCCAGACGAGCTGCAATCGGTACTCTGGAGCCTGCGCACAACTCCAAACAGTGCCACGGGGTATACCCCGTTCTTCATGGTGCATGGTGATGAAGCGGTGCTACCCGCCGAGGTACGATACAAAGCACCGCGAGTGGTCGCTTACATCAAGCAGGAGTCAACTCTTGCACTCGAAGACTCCGTCGACCTCCTTGACGAGGCACGGGAAATCGCCATGGAAAGATCAACGATCTATCAGCAGAACCTGCGCAACAACCACAGCAGAAGGCTACGCCCCAGGTCCTTCGTCGAAGGAGACCTGGTCCTGCGACTGAAACAGCAAGGATATCTCAAGCTCGAGTCCCCCTGGGAAGGACCATACGTGATTACAGAAGTGATCTCAGGTGGCGCCTATTGCCTTAAAGATTTCGAGACAGGAGTCGCATACTCCAACCCCTGGAACGTCGCGCAGCTACGATACTTCTACCCTTAATCGTCTTTTATTTTTTTACAAATAAGGCTACTCAGCCAAGGCTACTTACCCACACATTGTACCCCGTACTATCCTGCGAATGAATAAAGCTAAGTGCCCCAAAACTCTGTGTTCCTTTTATTTTTGCAAAATATCCACTCGGGGGCTGCGCCACCCTATACACATCTGTTCTACGAACTAACGCGATATCCTGAGTAGCTGGCACACCAATCGAAACCCTTGACAAACACCAACCCAGTTGCAACGCACCTGACAGGTTGGCCAGGGGCTGAGATAAGCACAAGTCAGGCTAACAAAAAGGAATCGCATAGTGCAACGCACTCGCAAAACATACACGCTAACAAGCTCTTTATATACATCAATGTTAATCAATTATACACAGCATATATATGAACTTTACAACACTAGTACAACTATGTGCAGGATACAAAGTAAACTACTATTGCAGCAAAGGAACATTGGTCTGCTCCTCGAATAAGTCGACGATTTCCTCCGCTGGACGATCCACCGCCTGGTAGTGAGGAACCATGTTCCAAGTCGAACCTGCTGGCGGCGCTGGCGGTCCGGCCGCAATTTCTGCAACGTCCACATCAGGCCTGTGCAGTCGCACCAGCGATAGAGCAGCCTTGGCACCAGCCACTAGCTATTGCCGTACACACTCGCGGACTGCATTCAAATCTTGAAATTTGGCAAGAAGGGCCAGCAGGCTCGATGGAGCGATGTCCAGCGGGAACATCGTCTGGTAAATATTCTTAAAACACGATTGCGACTTCTTCAAGAAGTGAAGCACTCGCGACGCACGATCCTGCAAGGTCGCTGTTGGGGGGATAACCCCGGGTAGGGTCACTCCGGGGTATAGAGGCCGAGTTAGCCGAGGTTCGGCAAGGCCAAAGCGAATGCTGGCCGGGTCAACTCCAGGCAGGCCGGATCACGGAGTAACCCGGACCAGGGGGGTCGCCTAACATTGTCTCAACCGACTGAAGGAGTAAGTCGTAAGTGCTTGTCTAACTTATATGCAGGAACAGGTATGGTCGGATCTACTATGATCCGGGTCCTCGCTTAGCTTCTGGGAGAAGGAAGGAATCTCTCTGGTCAAAAAGAAGGTCCGGTACACACTGCATGAGCGAAGAAAGCAAGGGCAGGACCACCGGGTCATGGCCGACAAGGGTGACGACGCCCATGTCGGCCGATGCGGGCACCGCAGAGGCTTACATCGCTAAAGCATGTATGACGCGGGGGAAAAGCACCCCGGTCGGGTTACCACTTTGGGAGGAGGCATATTCTTAGGAATATGCCTCCACGTATGCCCTAGGCAGGGACCGAGCCTCCTCTATATAAGGGGGGCTAGGTTTCTGGTAGAGGGGGTTGGTTGATCTCTTGTTGGTCTTATGATTCCATAGTGACTAGTAGAGCTGAGGTTCTAGGGAAAAACAGTAGGCAAGAGTAAGAGAGCTCCTTCTTCCTCCTCTCGCCAATACAGCTCAAGGAGCACTTGTAATCTGCAAAGGAAATCAATACTAGCTTCTGTGTGGAGAATCACTCCACTATCCCTCCCTGGATTCCCCTAGCGTGTATTAGTCTCTACCTTTAGCCTATCCATGGCATCTGCCGTGACACCACCACGACAGTTGGCGCCCACCGTGGGGATAGCGGCGCTAGCAGGGGTGAAGATCCGGATGGGAAACCTCATCGGCACCGGCAAACGCATCGTCTTCGGGCTCGTTCAACGCTTTGGAGCGCTGGACTTCGTCAGCGACAACGCTGGCTGTTGCGGCACGCGCCCACTTCCGCGCAACAGCCTCTTTGTTAAGCTCGGTGCGCACAAGGTCTACGTTGTCGTGGACGTATCATGCGTTCATCCGTGCCGCGTCGTCGATGCGGGGGAACCACCCCTCACTGTGGCTCGCGGGGCGCGTACCGCTCGCTCCCCGGACCATGCGGAGGTGATGATGACTGCGCCAAGTGCAGGCGCAAGCAAGGATCCAGCACCGGACCCGGAGGTAACACCAAAGGCACCGAGGAAAGGTAGAGGACCTCCACTAGAGAGGCCTGAGAACGTACTGAGAGAAGCTATGGATAGTTTGGCTAACCCGGTAGTAGCAGTGGTAGATCTGGCTCAGGCACAGGCCGAGCTAGAGGAAACTAGGCAAAAGATACTAGAGGGCACAAAGAAAATAGCCGCGGCTCAGTAGTCGCTGAACATGACACTGCGTGAGTATGCAAAAGCAAACAAAGTTGATACGATAAAAGTAAAAGGGAGAAATCTCATGAGCGAGATGGATAGAGAAGGTGATGATGGAGCCGAGGTGTCGGAAAACTATTTGTCTGTGGGGTTGCCGAAGTATAGTACCCCGGCAAAGAACCTCAGAGCAGCGGATGCGGCTGCGTCCGAGTTAGAGGGACTGACAGGTGAGGCCCGTCAAAGACAGCAAGATAGGGTTAACGAGCTGGTTCGGATCGCGAACAGACAGAATGAAGAGCTACGGAGAGCTAACCCGGAGAGAGCTGGAGCTTCCAAAATCGTCCATTCGGTGATGGGTAACCCGGAGAAATCCGCTGGAGCCGCATCGTCACCTCATGGTGGTCCAAGGAGAGAAGAGGTAGTAACCTCGGCCCGACGGAACAAATAGATCGTCCCGTACGACCCAACGCGTGCGGGAAAAGAAAAAGAAACGCGGAAAAATGATGATCGACGAAGTGTGAGCTGAGGTGAAGCTGGCCGAGGTAACCACGACAAAGGCAATGCCGGTCAAGGGAATGCTGCCAACGGCAATGCCGGACAGCGAAACTCGGCAGGAGTAGGACAACCGCAGCAGCGGAATATACCAAGGCAAGAGCAAAGCGCCGGCCAAGATATGCAACAGAAAGGTGCGCCCCAAGCGCAAAACCGATACAATGACGGTGATTCGAAGATGGTAAACGCGGGGTACCCGAGACCGGACTATCATGTGATAGGGTCAAGATTGGGAAGCAGGGATTTAATGCCGGATGACACCAGGTTGAAACTGGATCGCCTGTATAGGTCAGAATAGATCGAATGTCAAGGTCCCCCGGGTCCAACGTGCTTTGGACCCCGGATCATGAAGGAGCCACCGGTACCCAACTTCCAGCTGCGCAGAGGCACGAAGACGTATGACGGTAGTACCAAGCCGGAAGATTGGCTGATAAACTATGCTATGGCTGTGAAAATTGCCACTGGCAACTTGAGATGGGCTGTACGATACGTACCCCAGATGTTGGAAGGTCCGGCCAGAGTATGGCTGAATAATTTACCACCCGGAAGCATCAACTGCTGGATAGATTTTGAAGAAATGTTTATCAGCAACTTCTCAAATACATATCAGAGGCCGAATAGACCGCAGACCCTAGCAATGTGCAAGCAAAGACCTAATGAGACGGACCGCGAATTCTTGACCCGGTGGTGTACCGTGAGAAACTCGTGTGAGGGTGTCATAGAGTCACAAGCCATAGCATGGTTTGCACAAGGGTGCAGGTATGGCAGCGAGTTGTGGATGAAGTTGCAAAGGAAAATGCCAATTACGTTGGCCGAGATGATCTGGATTGCTGATTCGTATGCTTTGGATGATCCGACTCAACCTAGGATCGCGTCAAATGAGTCAAACGAGGAATACTATCAGAGGGATGGAGCCGGGTCATCTCGGAGGAACGATTACAGAGGAAAAATAAGAGATGATAGACCGGATCATCGCTATGGTTCGCAACATGTTGCAGCTGTGAATCAAGATCAACCCGGAGCAGGGAGCAACCAACGCCAGAGAACGGGAGGGCAATGGACTCCAAGAAATGATGGCAAGAAAACATGGACTCCGGAGCAAAAGAAACAGTGGCAGGAAAAGAAAGACCGTCCGAGGTATACCTATGAGTCGATGTTGGACCAGCCGTGTAAGTTTCACACGCCAAATCCGAATAGCCCGGCGGGTCACACAACGAGGCAATGTGAGTGGATGCGTAAGATCAAACAAGGTGGTTCGGGGAATGCTCAGGCACCCCGAAATGATCAACCTCAGCAGGAGTTACCCCGGCAGCAATTGCTCTCCGAAGCGAACACGCAACAGTTAATGTTGCCTCCCCCTCCCCCGAGGTATGACGACAATGAGAGAAGGGATGCAGTGCATTAGGTGGAAAATCAGCAACAACCGGATCAGAGGTACCCCGGAAACAAGGGAAGGAATGAGTACAGAGAACATCATCAGAGTTACTGTGTGTTTACCACTGAGGAAACAGATAGGAAGAGCTTGTAGCACCGACATATGGAGGTCAATACGGTAATGCCCGCAGTGACGAGGTATATGCCTTGGTCGGACCAGGAAATCACCTGGAACATCAAAGATCATCCTAAGCTTATGCCAAGTCCAGGCTCGTATGCGCTGGTGCTAGATCCGACATTCATTGGACCAAACATCAATGTGAGGTTCTCCAAGGTACTGATTGACAATGGCAGTAGCATTAACATCATGTATGCGGATACGATGCGCAAGTTGGGCATCTCGGAGAACATGCTCCAGGCTATGAGAACAACTTTCCATGGCATTGTACCAGGCATTTCTTGCGAGCCCATAGGCAAGGTCTGGGTCGACGTGCTATTCGGCACAAGGGAAAACTGCCGAACTGAAAATCTGGAGTTTGAGGTGGTGAACTTGGAAAGTGCGTATCACGCGTTACTCGGAAGACCAGCATTGAACAAGTTCATGGCAAGCTGCCACATCAGTTATCTGAAGATGAGTTGCCCGGACCAAATGGAGTGATTACCATTGCTGGATATTTCCTACGTTCCACTGAGTGTGCTTCAGCCGGGTCTAACCTAGCTGAGTCACTCATGATTGCGCAAGAGAAAAGAAAAATCCAAGAGGTGGCGGCATTAGCTCAGTTCGCGTAGCAGTATATGCCGGTGTTGAGTAACCCGCATGGCAGCGTTTCATTCCAAGCCGCAAAGGACACCAAGAAGGTTCCAGTTGATGACATGTTCCCGGAGCGCACCGTAACAATTGGTGTCGGGTTAACCGCCAAATAGGAAAGCGAGCTCGTCAACTTCCTCCGTGAGAATCGGGATATTTTTGCTTGGTCTACGCAGGACTTTCAAGGTGTTCCGAGGGAGTTGGCCGAGCACTCTTTGAATGTAAGACCCAGAGCAAGGCCGGTGAAGCAACCTCTCCGCCGCTTCGCCGAGGACAGGAGAAAAGTCATTGGAGACGAGATAGCTCGGTTACTAGCAGCAGGATTTATCATGGAAGTGTTGTATCCGGATTGGCTCTCTAATCAGGTGCTGGTAGAAAAGAAGAAGGACGATCCAAACGTGGCAGTGGTTTGGCGTATGTGTATCGATTACATGAACCTGAACAAGGCGTGTCCAAAAGATCCATTTCCACTGCCGAGGATAGATTAGGTCATAGACTCAATCGCGGGATTGAACTGTTGTCATTCATTGATGCATATTCTGGCTTCCACCAGATACCTCTGAACCCAGATGATCAAATAAAGACTGCGTTTATTATCCCGTACGGGGCTTACTGCTATCGCACTATGCCGTTCGGTTTACGTAATGCAGGTGCAACGTACCAAAGATGTATGCAAAAATATTTGCACGACCAAATAGGTCAAAATGTACAAGTATACGTGGATGATATGGTTATCAAGACCAAGGAAAGCACAACGCTCCTTGACGACATAAGGCAAACATTCGCGAACTTGAGGAGGTTCCGGATGAAGCTCAACCCGGAAAAATATACCTTCGGTGTCCCGGCTGGAAAACTACTCGGATTTATCGTCTCCAGCCGAGGTATCGAGGTTAATCCAACTAAGATTCGGGCCATTGAGCGAATGGAGCTGCTGAAGTGTCTTAACGATGTCCAGAAGTTCACTGGGTGCCTAGCATCGTTGAGTCGGTTTGTATGCCGGCTGGGAGAAAAGGCATTGCCTCTCTACCAACTCATGAAAAAGTCGGATAAATTCGTTTAGACGCCACAGGCCGAGGAAGCCTTTGCCCACTTAAAAAATATGTTGGCCACTGCACCGGTGTTAGCCTCTCCACTATCAAAGGAGCCAATGTTGCTCTACATAGCCGCAACCAACCGAGTTGTAAGTGCAGTGATTGTTGTAGAGCGCAATGAAGAGGGTAAGTAGGTGCAGAGGCCAGTATATTACTTGAGCGAGGTATTGTCTGCCTCAAAACAGAACTACCCGCACTTTCAAAAGGTGGCATATGGTGACTATATGGCGGCAAAGAAGTTAAAGCATTACTTTGAGGAGCACCCCATCAAAGTAATATGTGAAGCTCCCATATCCGAGATAATGGGTAACAAGGATGCGAGTGGCAGAATTGCAAAATGGGCAATTGAGTTAGCCCCTTATTGTGCCCCAATACGATAGAAGAGAAGCGATCAAATCTCGGGCTGTGGTGGACTTTTTTGTAGATTGGGCCGAGGTACAATACGAACCACCGCCACCAGATCCGAACTACTCGAGGATGCACTTTGACGGGTCGAAAACCAAAACCGGATTAGGCGTCGGGGTTGTGCTTACCTCGCCGAAGAAGGACCAGCTAAAATACGTATTGCAGATCCATTTCGCGGCATCAAACAATGTCGCTGAGTACGAGGCTCTTGTGCATGGGCTCAAAGTGGCAAATGAGATTGGCATACGTCGGATAATATGCTTTGGCGACTCGGATCTGGTGGTGCAGCAAGTGTCCGGAGTGTGGGACGTCCTGGATCCAAACATGGCACTATAAAAATTTCACGTGCAGAAGATATCTGGTTACTTCGAGGGGTGTGAATTTCACCATGTACCTCGAGTAGAAAACGAGGCTGCCGACATGCTGTCGAAGCTCGGATCGACCAGACAGGCAATTCCACCGGGTGTAGCATTGGAACACCTCAGAAAACCATCTATCAGGCCGTCCCCAGGAACCGACTCGATCTATGTCCCGGAAAATACAGAATCCGGAGCTGAGCCCATGGACATTGACACGGGAGGTAGTACGCGAGACCCGGGGACTGCATCAGCCAACCCGGGGACTACCTCGATCGATCCGGGGACTACTCAGCGTAATCCGGCTGAAGTTATGCCGGTAGATCAGATGGAAATTGATGAGGACATATTCCCTCCACGAGCAATTCCAACTTGGGCACTGCCTATATTCCAATTCCTGAAAGACGGAACGTTGCCCGCTGAGGAGGTGTTAGCCAGGCAAACTCAGAGGAGAGCAAAAGCATACACGATTATCAATTCCGAGCTGTACAAACAGAGTGTAACCAACGTCCTCCAGCGATGTGTTGACCCGGAAGAGGGACTTGACATCCTCCGAGATATACACCAAGGAGAATGCGGGCATCATGCCTCATCCAGAGCCTTGGTGGCAAAAGCATTCTGGCATGGGTTCTACTAGCCAAGTGCCTTAGAACAAGCGGAAGATCTGGTGAGAAAATGCAATGGTTGTCAAAGGTATGCCACTAAGACACATATGCCTATGTCGGAACTCAAGACCATACCAATTACATGGCCATTCGCTATATGGTGCTTGGATATGGTTGGCCCGTTCAAACCAGCGAGAGGAAACATGACACACATTTTGGTCATGGTGGACAAGTTTACAAAATGGATTGAAGTGAAGCCTATAAGAAAATGTGATGGAGCTACGGCCGTAACATTTCTCAAAGACATCATCTTGAGATACGGTTATCCTCACAGTATCATAACTGATAATGGCACAAATTTTGCTGAAGGAGCATTTGCACGATCCTGCCGAGATAAGAATATCCGGCTGGACGTAGCCTCAGTAGCCCACCCCGCATCGAACGGACAAGTGGAAAGATCCAACGGATTAGTCTTATCCGGGATAAAACCCCGACTCATTGAGCCGCTGCAAAGATCAGCAGGGTGCTGGATAGAAGAACTACCAGCGGTACTGTGGAGTTTAAGAACAACTCCGAATCGATCAACAGGCTATACGCCATTTTTTCTGGTATATGGGGCAGAAGCTGTATTACCAGCCGACATAGAGCATGATTCGCCTAGGGTCACCCAATACACAGAAGCCGAAGTGCAAGAAGCCCGGCAAAATGATGTTGATCTGCTGGAAGAAGCAAGAGAACTGACACTGTCCAGATCCGCCATATATCAGCAAAATCTCCAACGCTACCATAGCCGGAAAGTGTGCCCCGGGTCTTTCGGGAAGGCGATCTGGTGCTCCGGTTGGTACAACGTACTACTGGCATGCATAAATTATCCCCCCATGGGAAGGGCCATTCATTGTGAGCAAAGCATTGCACAATGATTCTTACTATCTTATAGATGCAAAGCCACAGGAAAAGAACAAGGCGGACAGGTCCGGAGAGGAATCTAAGCGACCGTGGAATGGAGCACTACTTCGTCCCTTCTACACTTAGCTAAAAAGTGTATGTATTCGAGTCGTCTCATATGTCGGTATGTATGTCGGCAATGAGCTTATCAATGAAATAGCAGCGCCTCGAGCAGTAACTCGGGGACTGCTTAATAATGTTTGTTATTACTTCTTATGCGGTAGCTGGAATAAGTCGTTCTACTTAACCCGGATTAGTAATGTGTGAGAACCAAAAACCCAACTCTTCGACTTGCTGCTGTCCAACAAGAATTGGCTTCATGGCAAGCAAGAGAACAAGTTTGGCATTGTGTAGCACATGAAAAACGACTAAGGAAACGAATTTATTCGAGCTAACGTTTGTTTTTTGGACTAACCCTGTATTTATTTTCAAGTTATTATGCTGAATTATTTTGAGCTAAGCCTAAAAGTTTCTAAGTATTGTTAAAACAATTTTTGAAGCTCGGATTCGTAAGTCGTAAAACCGAATCAAGGTAGACACGGACCGAGCCAGAGAATTGGACGAACAAGAAAATGAAACTCGGGGAATACACCCAAGTTAATCGGGCATAGAAATGTAGTAGCAAAATATCACATATCCAGCATACAATTGCACCCGGCATACCGGGAATAATTTTCAAGTTTTTTGAACTAAGGAGTAGCAGGAGGAGGAAGTTCGGCGTCGTCGTCGCTACCTTCAATATCTGAGGCATCATCTTCTCCGCCCTCATCTGACCCATCTTCAACGTTCTCAATGTGCTCGTCCCCAGCGGATTCCAGGAAGCTCGGTCCTTCAACCCAGTCATGGATAGGAGAATATTCGACGAGGCTGTAGGCGCAAGCCTGGCGCCGAGCTACCCACTCCGGATCATCGGTCCATCTGGATCCGGTGCGCCGGTGTGTAAGGAGGCTGAGGTCGATCTTCTCGTACCATGTGAGAATATGGTGATGGATAGTATCAGCTGCGGCACGCCCAGCGGATTCTCTCCAGAGATCGAGCTGGGTTTCAGTCTCCATTAACTTCTCGACGAGAATCGTGGTGGTCTCCGGGCTACTCTCTCCGGGCCAGAACGTGTTGAAAATGCGAACTGCAACATCAAGGATATCCTTGCCGTAATTCTTGATAATCTCCACGCGAGACGACAAGCTGACCAACAGGTCCTCCATGTCGTAAGGAACCTCCTCACCAGCAGGAGCGACAGGAGTACCCCTCGCTTGGCGAAAATCTGCAACTGCTGCGCTTGCAATAGTGATGCTCTTAGGAAATTCGCCTGAAAGCCAGACAAAGGAAGAAGGTAAAGAAAAGACATATGAAGCAACCCACAAAAGTAGGTCGGAAGGAACTTACGTGAGATGTGGCTAAGGATCCGGGTTAACTCCTTGATGCAGTCATCGCGTCTCTTGCGAAGTTGCTCAAGCTCAGCATTTGCCGACCCAAGATGGACGTCGGATTCTTTAAGTAGCTCCTGGTCCTTGGAGATCTGGAGAGTAAGGCGCTCACGCTCTTCTGTGAAGTTATGGCCAACCTTTTGGAGCTCGGTTTGGTGTTGGGCCTTCATCTTTTCCATCTCAGCCTTGAGCTTGGCAATCTCGTTGTCCTTAGTCCGGAGGAGAGCGAGCTCATCATCCTTTTTCTTCAGCTCGGCTTGATGTTGTCCTGCTTGTTCGAGAAAATGCAGCATCATATCAGGCACGGGCACACTATCCTCAAGCGATGCTGAAATAGTATGTTGACCCGGCAGAGCCGAGGAGTGAATGTTTGTCGAGCCAAGGAGAAGAGGAAATGGAAAACACTACGAGGTCGGACAAAAGAGGACATACCCCGGATTTCCTCCAAGTTCTTCCGCATGATCTTGTTCTCATCTTCCACCCCAGCTGCAGAAACCGAATGAGGAGATTAGTTCGGCAGAAGAAGGTGAAGAAAAACGGAGAAGTGCCGAGGGAAAAAATTACCCCTCTTTTCATGTTCTGCAATAAGTGTAACATGTTTTGCGCGTAGCACCTTGTGGGTATCCAGCAGGCGTTGGAATTCAGCGCTCCGGCGATTGGTGGTTACCTAAAAAAAGTACAGAAGTGTAAAATTAGCTTGGTACATATTCGAAGTGTACAAGATCCGGGCCAAGTGGAACTTAACCCGGCTCTAGGTGTGTGCATATTCGAAGTGTACAAGATCCAAGCCAAGTGGAACTTAACCCGGCTCTAGGTGTGTGCATATTCGAAGTGTACAAGATCCGGGCCAAGTGGAACTTAACCCGGCTCTAGGTGTGTGCATATTCGAAGTGTACAAGATCCGGGCCAAGTGGAACTTAACACGGCTCTAGGTGTGTGCATATTTGAAGTGTACAAGATCTGGGCCAAGTGGAACTTAACCCGGCTCTAGGTGTGTGTAGATTCGAAGTTTACATGCAGCTACGTTAGTTTTCTAATGAGCATCCGGCCGAGTAACAAGCTACTCCACCGGAGGCTCGGGGACTAATGGTTATTATCTACAACATGTAAAGGAGAAATGACATACCTCCATCATTCGACCCGCAAGGTTAATTGCCTTAGCGGCGGTATTCATCTGGGCGGAAAATTCTGCGGGGCCGAACTTTTCCGGGAGATCGTCGTTGTGGACGAACTCCGCCTTATTCCAGTTCATGACGAACTCAATAAGACTCGGAGGGTACCGCTCACCGGTGGGCATATGGGGTGCCACCAAGCCCTTTGCGTGCGCTTCTTTCCTCTCAACCAAGGCAAGGGTTGGGCTGGTATGCAGAACCATCTGCTGCGCATCAGTTGGCTCGGCAGGAACATCCTTCGATGCTGGGGCTTTCTTGGGAAGCATCGACGATAGGGTTCGCTGCCCAGCCTCGACGGATGCTGACTTGGTAGTATCCGGAGCCTTTCTGCCCTTAGCTTGCTGGGAAGAAGTAACTGCAGTGGATTTCCCCTTAGAAGCTGCTGGAGTAGTTCCTCGCCGAGGCTGAGATGACTCGGACGAGGCGGAAGAACTTGGCACTGGAGCTCTTGTAGCTGAACTTGGAGCTGTTGTTTGTTTTCTTGGTGCCGGAACAAGTGCTGGTGCTGGCTCGGTCGCTGGTACTGGAACTGCTGTTGGTGTTGGTGTTGAGATAGACTCGGTGGCTGCTGGTTGCGATAATGCCGAAGTGGTGGACGCCGTCGCCTCGGCTGGACCGACCCCTCCCACTTCGAAGTCGCGTTCCTCTTGACGAGGTAGTGCGGAACCCGGAGCAGCCGCAGAACCCTCTGGAATAGGGCTCAGCAGACGTGACTCGTCGTCACGAGGAGGAGAAGGGCCGGATCGAAGCGGTGAAGAGATGCTTGATCCGCTCTGAGGGACCTCCACCGGAGGTCTGAAGAAGAGAATAATGCCAGAAGAGAAATTGCCATGATGCAAGGAAAAGTGAGTTACGCAACGAAAAATGACTTACGCATCCGAGGTTTCGGCCTCCTTGGGTTTCCGAGCCCTCCGTGCCGGGGCTTTGCCTGCCCGCTTGGAGGCGGTCTTGTCTCCGGCCTTCTTTTGCCTTTTTGTGGGCTGAGAAAGTTCGGAGGAAGAACTTGATGCGGCTCCGCGCTTCTTCTTCGACGCCACCAGAACCGGCTCGCCCGTAGCAAGTGGAGGATCCTCGTGGATATGCCCACTGGGGTTAGCTGATGTCGGAAAGGCAAAAGAAAGAGGGACAGCCTCAACAGGTTCAATCATGTCGACATCCGAGTCATCCTCATCATCGGGCCAATCTCTAAGAGAAGAGAATTTACCGCTGGGTCGTTTGGTAGCATCGGTCATAGGGAGGAACATCTCCTGGTCCGGCTCCTCCTCATCCGGGATTTCTCGGTCCGGCGCCCACTTAAGGGTCGGATCCGTACCATCCTCAAGAGTTTGCTGAAGGAACAGCTGAGAAAAAGCATGAAGAACAGAGTCAAAGATACAACAAAAACCGACACATATTTGATCCGAAATAAGTTTGCCCCGCGAAGCTTACCGCGGGAGGGAGCCTGTCATGACAGTAGTGCTCAATTCCCCACGTCCATTCGGGGGAGAAGTCCTGGTGGGTGGTGAAGAGAGCCTTAACCCGGCGAAAAATCTCCGTGTTGCTCAACTCGAAGGAAAAGGTCCGGTTGGGGTCACGGCCAAAACTCATGTGGCACAACTTGTGGGTGCGCTTCTGGAGGGGGGAGATTCGGTTGCGCACGAACGTGATCATAGCATCCTCGTTGCGCAATCCGAGTTTCTTCAGCTCCGTGAACCTCTTGTTAACTTGGTTGGCCAGAGCTGTAGGCTTCTTGGGGACCTCCTCCCAGAATTCCGTGTCAGGTGGACCCGGAGCGTAGGGCAGCAACCGAATCAAATCTTCAGTGCCCTCATTCCGGACATAGAAGAAGGTCCGGGCCCATCCTTGGCAGGAGTCAAGCCCAGTAACCCGGGGGAAGACGGAAAGTCTCCAGGGCGAGATGGAGGCAGCTCCGAATTGGGTGAGCTGCTTATCCTCCGACTCTACTTGGATGTTGGGGATGACGTTGCGACGAAGGCCGAAAAAACGGATCCACAGCTCCTTCGTGGGCCATAGTCCGGTGTAGCCTTCGATCGTAGAGGCAAAGGCGGAGAGAGAGGTTATAGCGTTGGCTGGGAGATGGTGCGGCTGCAAGTGGTAGGTGCTAACCCAATCCCGGAAGAAATCGCTCACCGGCAGACCAAATCCCCGTTGGAAGTGGGACAGGAACACAACGAACTCACCCGGATTGGGTGAGGGGGCCAGTTCGGCGGAGGGGAGACGAGCGGCGACACCGGCAGGAATGCGTCTGGCCCAGTAGAGCCAATCAAGATCATCTTGACAGACCCATGATCCGGCCCACGCGCCGCGGTCCGCCGCGGCGGCGTCCTCCTCCATTTCCTGCTCGGCGAAGACGAGCTCCTCCTCCATCATCTCATATTCACTACCCTCGTTGGCGCTAGCGGCGGCGTGGATCTGAGGCCTGGATTGGCGAGGACCCGTAGCGAAGAAGTTGCGCAGCGGTGGCTGCGATGCAAAAGCACGGGGGAAGTGCGGTGGCGGCGCTGCTGCTAGAAGCACTGGCGGCGGCGCGGTCGCTAGGAAGACGAAGGAGAAGGGCAACGAGCAGAGGGGCGCAAAAGTGGGAAAACGCTAAGGGGTGCGCCCCTCCGCTACTTAACCACCCCCTAAGAGGGTGAGTGGGATCACGATGCGCCAACGAGCCACATGGTGTGGCTGTGTATCGCACGCCTCAACCAATCGGAGAAGAGCCACACAGAGGGCCACAGAGCAGAAGCAATCCCATGACGTGATGCACTGATGCGGTAAACGAGGAGGCAGGCGTGACGTGACCCACACACAGTGATAACTGACAATTACTGCGGTGGTTACTGTGCAGGCCCTTAAAATAAGACGAGGTAATGATTAGCCTCCACATGGGCTGGCGTACGAGAGAAGGTAACGAGGCCCGGATCAAACCATGGTAACTATGGGATCCGAGCCAAAGTGGTAACCCGGCCGACGAGTGAAAACTTGGAACGTGCGAAGGGAACGTAAATCCATATAATCCGAGATAAAAAGCTGACTCGGAAATAACATCCAAGGCTCGAACATGAATGAACCTGATGTGGCCTTAGCGACCAAGGCAGCTAAGACCGCACCAGCTTCGGGGACTAATGTTGGGGGGATAACCCCGGGTAGGGTCACTCCGGGGTATAGAGGCCGAGTTAGCCGAGGTTCGGCAAGGCCAAAGCGAATGCTAGCCGGGTCAACTCCAGGCAGGCCGGATCACGGAGTAACCCGGACCAGGGGGGTCGCCTAACATTGTCTCAACCGACTGAAGGAGTAAGTCGGAAGTGCTTGTCTAACTTATATGCAGGAACAGGTATGGCCGGATCTACTATGATCCGGGTCCTCGCTTAGCTTCTGGGAGAAGGAAGGAATCTCTCTGGTCAAAAAGAAGGTCCGGTACACACTGCATGAGCGAAGAAAGCAAGGGCAGGACCACCGGGTCATGGCCGACAAGGGTGACGACGCCCATGTCGGCTGACGCGGGCACCGCAGAGGCTTACGTCGCTAAAGCATGTATGACGCGGGGGAAAAGCACCCCGGTCGGGTTACCACTTTGGGAGGAGGCATATTCTTAGGAATATGCCTCCACGTATGCCCTAGGCAGGGACCGAGCCTCCTCTATATAAGGGGGGCTAGGTTTCTGGTAGAGGGGGTTGGTTGATCTCTTGTTGGTCTTATGATTACATAGTGACTAGTAGAGCTGAGGTTCTAGGGAAAACAGTAGGCAAGAGTAAGAGAGCTCCTTCTTCCTCCTCTCGCCAATACAGCTCAAGGAGCACTTGTAATCTGCAAAGGAAATCCATACTAGCTTCTGTGTGGAGAATCACTCCACTATCCCTCCATGGATTCCCCTAGCGTGTATTAGTCCCCACCTTTAGCCTATCCATGGCATCTGCCGTGACACCACCACGATAGTCGCCAGTGCGATTGCGCGATCATGATCCACCCAAAAGTATCCACTCGTCTAAAGCTGCTCTTGGGTCAGGTCATTCATGCGAATGGCAATCATATCCTTCTCATCCTGTGGATGGCGTGCACTGACAACTATAGCAAGCAAAACTAAAATAAGAAGACAACGAACTACTGCGAATGACTACAAGGAAAAGAAAAGGAAGAAGAGAGCTAACCCCTAAACTGGTCGCCCAGCTGCGTCACCTCCCCTAGCAGATATTGCTCTCGGGTGGCGGCCTTCTCCGCCCTCGACTTCCATACATCCGCGTTACCACGGAGCACAGGCAGTTCGTGCTCCAACTGCTTCACGCAGCCGCGGAGTCACGAGAGCAGAGACAGCTCATCCACCCTTGAGCGCGACAGCGCCAAAGTATCATTAGGGGGTGGCGTATTCTGAGGTTCACTCAAAGGACCACTCGATGTGCCCTATCACAAGTCATGCAAGAGACAATAAGAATACTAAGGCAATGCATAGACAAAGGACTCGAGTGCATTCAAGAATAATAAAGTATCGGCAGATACACTCGCCAAAAGGCATGTTCTCGACAAAAGAAATAAGCTATTTAACTATTACAGACACGACTACTGAGGAACAACTAGCTTCTTTGACTTGGACTTCAGTTTTGGGGGCCTCATCGAGTCTGTGGTAGTATCAGACGCCACAGACTTTCCGCCGGCCCCTGACGTCACAGCCTTCGCCGCCTTCTTGGCTCACTGAAGCTCCTCAGAGTACTTCGCAACTGTATTGATCAGCTGCGGCCCGTACTTGCCACAAGTAGCTGCGAAAGGAGAAAAGACTACCTGCTGGCCATTCGCGCTGACAGGCATTGCCTTGGAGACCGCTGCAGGATCAACTTCGACTCCATGGGCTTGAACCGTCGCGAGTGACATTGAACCGCCAGCCGCACGGAGTGAGTCCTTGAAGCTCACAGGAATGCCCCCAGCTAGGGACTCCACCAGCTCATCCATATTTTCGATTAACTCAGCCTTGGGCGCCAGCTCCTCAAGGAGGCGACTGAGCACCCCCTTGGCCTTGGCGAGCATACCCTGGACAGCAGCACTGCGATCCTCGACTGCCAAGATGGCACCTGCCAAGGCATCGTCACGATGGAGTGCCTGGGGGTTGAAGCTCAGACCGCTGGCATCTACACAAGAATCAAGTATTGGCACAAAAGTCAGCACAACAACAACTTTGAAAGAAGGGACACGACGAAAATCTAGACAAGGGAATACCTGAGAGAGCCTTGGCAATCGAGAAAAACTGTTCTTCGAACAACTTCTCCCTAGTTGCGATGGAGGCACGCAGATCCTTTTCGCGTTTCCGCGATTTGTCATGTGCTGCGATTGCCTCATTGCGACTCTTCACCGCTACGGCAAGCGTCTTCTCGAGGGAAGCGGTGTCTCGAAGGAGTACATTATGCTCAGTTGTGACATAAACAAAAATAAACCGTCAGTCGAATATATCACAAGGATGCAGAAGAAAAAGTAAAGAACACTCACTTTCAACCGTGCGATGGCGATTGTCCAGCACTGCATGCTGACAACCCATCGCAAGAACCTGCTCTGCCAGACGAGCGGCTTCCTTCACAATGAGTTGTGACAAAAGAAATAGTAAAGGGTCAGCAGATGGCATAGATGAAAAATTCGACTGCAAAGTCAGAAGAAGAGATACTACACATACATGATCCTCCAATGACTCCGAGGTCGATTGCCGCACAGTCGTCTGGATAACCATCTGATGCTCCACATCATGGGGAGAACTCGATGAGTTATGCCCGGAGTGGGCCGCCAATGGAGGAGAAGGAGTGCGCTCGACCACTTTCTTGGCCTTGGAGGTCGCGACTCCAGATTCCTTCAAAAATTGGACGTCGCCAGAAGATGACGACGTCAGATGACTATAGAAGAAAACCAACATCAAGAGAATGCAATTCCAAAAAAAAGAACCAAAAAGGAAGACCTGTATACTTACCAGTCAAATTTGTCAAAATCGATGGTTTGATCCCCCGACTCTGACGACGACTCCTTCGGCAATCGCATCGTCTTGCGAGAATATGGCGCCACGGTGCTCACAGGAACGGCAGGTATCGGCGACTCTGCACCAATAGCTGCACCTTCCAGAGTCGAAGGAGACGACGCATCCAAATCCTCGCTGCGCAAACGCTTGCGAGTGTCCGGACTACTCGACTTGGGGGCTTCCTCCTCAACATCAGATGGGATGGTCGACTCTGACTCGTCCTCTTCCAAGGCTTCACGAGGAATAACCTCCTCGGGAAGAGGGGGCATACAGGGTGACACACTCCGATCCTGCATACAACAAACAAGTTAGTACAAGTCAGGAACAGAGAAGCATTCGACGAATAAAAGCTACTTTGTAGCACAACCGTACCTCAGGAGGAGGATTAGCAGCATCGAAGGGAGGCACGACTGGTCCACTAGGGAGCACATCCTTGATGGTGCACTTAGTGAGCAGTCGCACCCTTTTATCTACCTCACTCGCGCAAATGCCATCGGCAGATACGCGAGTGACATTGTCCGTGCCAGCCCACTGGAACATAGGGTGGACTCTGGCCTACAGGGGCTGGACGCGACGGCGCAGCCATGTGCGAATGAGGGCACAACCTCCCTCTTCTTTTCCCATGCGACTCTCGAGGTCGCAGACGCGCTCATACGGCACATCTGTTTCCGCGGACTCGTCGGGCATCACTACGTTCTTCCAGGAGCGCCTCCTCTTGCACGGCGTCGCGGGATCGAAGGGCGCGAGTCCGAAGTGGTCTCCGTCGGCCATCTGGTCGCGGATGTAGAACCACTTGTCCCTCCACCCTTGGACGGATGCCATGAGTTTGATGTCGAAGTACGTGGTGGAGGAGTCGACGTGGATACCGCAGCCGCCTACATCGTAGACTATGGAGCCAGACACCGACTGGCGCTTCAGCTTGAAGAGACGTTTGAAAAGACCAAAGTGCAGTTCGATTCCGAGCCAGCACTCGCAAAGAGCAATGTAGCAAGCTACATGAAGGATGGAGCTAGGGGGCAGCTGATGTAGCTGGAGCCCATAGAAACAGAGAAGGCCCCTGAAGGAAGGATGCAGGGGCAGCGAGAGACCGCGGATGATGAATGTTAGGAACATCACCTGAAAACCGGCAGGAGGAGAAGGGATTACCTCACCACCGGAGACACGCGCGTCCGCGACTGCGGAAGATAGAACTCCGTCATGGCGTAGGAGACGGAGCTCAGAAGACTTGATCACGGACATGCGCCATTGGTGACGCGAGTGCCCGTGCCCTTCTTTTTTCCAGCGATGGCGGTGCTGGTGCCCGTAGCGGCGGAGCCGCCCTTCTTCTTGGCAGCAATAGTGGCCGCGGCGGAATCAACCGCGGCACCTCCTTTCTTCTTCCCCATCTTACGGTGGTGATGTGACCGGAGGAAGTAACTGGGGAATACGCGGAGCTGGTCCAGCGCCGCAAGAAAAGATGAACACAAAGGAG
This sequence comes from Avena sativa, assembly GCA_916181665.1. Lineage (NCBI taxonomy): Eukaryota > Viridiplantae > Streptophyta > Magnoliopsida > Poales > Poaceae > Avena > Avena sativa. The sequence goes on along the minus strand of OV702292.1, from coordinate 529,643,024 downwards.
CAGAGGAGTAGCAGCAATGGCGACGGAGGCAAAGGCAGAGAAAAGAGCATATGTGAAAATTTACTGTCGCAGCACTGCTACTTAAACCCCTGGAAGATGCAATCCAACGGCTAGGAAAAACCCTATCAGACGCGTGGTGTTCATCGTGATCGACACGTGGAGGACCTGAAGCGTGAACCGTCCCCCACTACCCCCATTACACGCGGAAATCGAGGAAGCATAGTTAAAACAGAGATTACGCACGCCCGGTCAAGTCAGAGTCAGAAAATGGGACCCATCGCTCGTCATGTCCCGTCAAACCCGCTCACGCGGGCAACTGAGGTCATCACATCATCAGCACTGATGTCATCTAAAATTGAGCAGCAGAAGACTTCGACTACTTTAGTCCTTGCTCGAGTCTTCGACTCCACCAAGCACTCAGGGGCTACTCCCATAGGGAGCGCTGGTCGCGCACCCTACGATTTTTCTTTTTCTCTTATACAGGAATATGGACATTTAAAACATACCCAACCACTCGAATCAACGATTCGACTATGGACATGGGTTACTCCCATAGGAAGCACCGGAAATAAATTCGACTGAAACAAGCAAACAAAAGACGACAACAGTCGCAAAAGTTCTTTAGTCCCTGCCTGAGTCTTCGACTCAACCAGGCACTCGGGGGCTACTCCCATAGGGAGCGCTGGTCGTGCACCCTATGATTATTTGTACATCGTACTGTGTGCCGATAACATCCACACTCAAAGCTTATGGCGACACCGCCTCCTGATGTTTCCCTACAAAGAGACTACGTCTCCTGGGTCACCCGAATCATCTCCGCGATGACAAAATTCGGATGCCGCGCTTGCAGCGTGAAGATAAGACCTGAGTAAGGCCTGGCAACGCATTTACTGTGCACTACCAGAAATATATCCGTGCCAACAGGTACGATGAACATGCCTTGACGGACGCATCGAGTGCTCACACCCATATACTGGAATTCGACTCCTGTAAAGACCTGCGCGGCTTGAGTCGAATTACACCAGCACTTTTCAGGATTCAAGTCCCAGGACTCTAGTTCGAGTAGATTGCGTTGTTTTACCCTAAGGTAGTTAACTAATACCGATACATTGGTTAAATCAGGCACGCACATTAACAATCCCTATGACACAAACAGAGCAGTCGAAAATATACTCATTCATGCACTCGAAAGTCTTCATAAAGTCCCCAATCGAATCTGCGATTCCACTGGACACTCGGGGGCTACTGACATGGGTATACCCTATAGGTACTCGAGCTTGGTATATACAGCCTGAATACAGCGGAAGCCCACGGTGTCGCCAAGGCCCAAGTAGAGAACTCGAGTAGCCTACGGACTCTTGATTGCTTGAAGAACAAGAAGAAGCTAAAGATAGAAAGTTCAAAGGGAAAAATCCTAACATGTAACCGACTCGACCTGCTACCCGAGACCTAGCCTATCTATATAAAGGCTAGTAGGGGCAGCGAGGAGGACACACGCAACCCTAGTTTCCACAACCCTCGCTAGACTGCATCTGCGCACCATTGTAATTTTTGATTTCTCTGTTAATTCCACGAGCAGACAAGCAGGAGTAGGGACCTCTATGAGGCCTAAACCTGGGTAAATCTTCGAGTCCCTGTGTGCTTGTTTGCTAGCCGATTGATGCTTCCAGCGCACCCTTCTTCTCCAAAACCCAAGTCCATAACAATGGGCATTGATGAGTTAAACCCTCATCAAAGTGAATTATCCATATTGAAATAAAGTAACTAACAGAAATAAACAATACTCACAGTAGAAGTTTCCTTTACCAGTTCCACTCTCCAATAGCGCTTCACTCCCCGGCAACGACGCCAGAAAATAGTCTTGATGACCCACAAGTATAGGGGGTGTATCGCAGTATTTTTGATAAGTAAGAGTGTCGAACACAATGAGGAGCAGAAGGTGTTGACGAGTGTCTTGGAGTAGGAATTCTCTGTAAATACTTAAGATGACCCAATCCTTTCTTTAGGGTTTTTTGATAATGCAGATAAATAAAGTACGAGTAAATAAAAGACAATAATAATAAATGCAGCAAGTGGCCCAATCCTTTCTTTAGCAAAAGACAAGTTGGTTGTATTACTTAAGATGACCAAACGTTCTCGAGGACACATGGGAATACTGTCAAGTGCTTTCGTTTCATATAGTTGATTAACCTTCTTTAGTTTGATAAGTATTGTGTGGGTGAACATGTGCTAATGTACCGACCTTCCTAGGACTAATACATACTTGTGATTATACCCCTTGCAAGCATCCGCAAGTACAAGAAAGTAATTAAGATAGAAACCTAACCACGGCTTTAAACTCTGAGATCCTAACCTCCCTTGTGCAAAGGTTTCCTAACGGGGGTTCAGGTTTCTGTCACTCTGGCAACCCCTACGATTAGTACCCAAATACACAATGCCTTCCCCTAGGCCCATAAAGGTGAAGTGTCATGTAGTCGACGTTCACATGACACCACTATAAGAGTAACACCACATCTTAAATAACAAACTATTGAATCTTTCTCAACACAATTCCACTACTAACAACATGACTTCTCCCATGTCCTCAAGAACTAAACGAACTACTCACAAGATGTCATATGGATCAAGATCAGAGATGATATAATGATAAGTAACAATCTGAACATAACAATAATTCAATGGTTCCACTCAATAGCATTAACTACAACAAGTAATTAACACCGGGAAAGTTTCCCCTAAGAACTATGCAAGATTCAACCCAATTGTTACAGCGGTATGAAGTGGTGATGATGGTGCTGGTGGAGATGATGATGTAGATGATGATGATGATCCCGATAGTCCAGCTTGATGGTGGTCTTGATGGCGATGATCTCCCCTCTCCAGGAAGGAATTTCCCCCGCAGATTTCTACCTGTCAGAGAGCTCTTTCTCTCTCTGCAGTTTTCCGCCCCGTAGAGACGGCGGAATCTTTTTGTGGTCGCTCCCCGAGGCTTAGGGTTTCGTGGGGATAATATAGGCCAAAGGGGAGAGCTAGAGGTAGGCCAGGGGTGACCCGCGCCAGGGGGTGGTGTGGGCCCCCTGTGGCCCAACTCCGCTCCCCCTTCTGGCATCCTTCGTCTTCTGGAAAAATAGAATTTTCCATGTATTATCTGGGATTTTCTGATCTTCACGAATTTCACCTCCAAACAGTGCCTTTTCCATCAGAATCCTGACTTCAGCGGTCCATCCTCCAAAAGTCATCAACCATGCAAAAACAGATGAAATAACATAAGTATCATCTCTTAATATGAAATATATCAATGAATAATAGTAAATTATGATATAGAATAGTGATGCAAAATGGATGTATCACACCTATCCCCTGAAGGGTTCTAGTGATAACACGACCCCTTTTCCCCACATCTCCCCCGATCATCACGGCCATCAATGTGGGTTCTAGGGTGGATGCTAAACATCGGTCACATCATGCATGCGACTCATGCTCGATCTTTCGACCATCCGTGTTCCGAGGCCATGTCTGCTACATGCTAGGCTCGCCAACTCAACCTTAGTGTATTCGCTGTGCAACATGGATTACACCCACTGTATGCAAACGTAGATATGTCTGACACCCGCTCATCACGGCCTGCCTCATACCGAAGAACTTTCTTCGTGGTGCACACTAAGGGAGAACACAAGCATTGGTAATTTTTAAACAGGGATCATCTTATCAGACTACCGCCGAGTATCTAATACTAGCACACAATAAGATATACAAACAATAACATTGAATGTAAATGCGATGTGATATGGTCCTTCATGTCATGATCTCCATCCGTCATCACCGGATTCTGGCGCCAGGGTTTCGTTGCCGTAGATACCAGGGTACCGGTGTCTTTCCGGCGTGGTAGTCCATCACCTCAATGACTATCTACTACTATGTAACATAAGGTAATTACTTTACCTTTGCCACAACCATATCACAAAGCAACGCCCCTGCAAAATAAAGTTAGACGCATCTACTTTATCTTTGCATGTTTTACGTGGCTGAATGGGCTTTCGCACAAGAACCGTTCTTACCTACGAACTTTCACCACAACGCTGATCAAGTAGTTGTCTATATTATACCCCTTTCGGGGCCCTCCGTTGCAAATGGCATACCAACTAATGCGAGAGAGACAGACACCCCCTTAAGCCACTTTATACGGTACAAGCCGTATGTCAAGCGTGGACCAGTCTCGCTAATGAACACGTAAAGTCGGTTGGGGGCCGCTTCATCAAGCATTACTGCGGTATACACAAGTACACGTGGGAGGGTAACAACTAAAAGATCAACTCCCACACGCTACATCTCGTGTGTTCTACCTGTACTAGCATTACTACGCATAGATCTAGCTCTGATACCACTATAGGGGTTCCGCATATGAAAACAATAAAATTTTACCCTACGCCCCTGAACCCCTGATGTTGCCAAGACTTATCTATTAGTAATGCAGTAATGGGAGGGGCTTTTCGCGAACTTACCCTTGAAGACCGAAAAGCATTATCAACGCTCATGAGAGCGTGGTTGATGTAGACGAGCCGAAGCCGACCTCAAGGTCGTGATGAAGTCCTTGCGCTCCTATGGCTCCAACGACTTGAGTGCCTCGCAGGGAGTTACACACCTCGGTGTCTGACGATGACTCCCGCTTCCCCGATCCAGCAGCAGTTGTGGAAGTAGAGCTCCTGGATCCGAATCCCACAGCGCGACGGCGCTCCGCGGTGAAGATGTCTCTCATTCGCGTAGTCCGAACTTGGGACCACGGTCACGGGAGATAGAGAGAGAGAGATAGAATATCAATTGGATGTCTCCCCAAAAGAGAGGAAACCTTTTATTGAATATTGTGTGTATTTATCTGGCCAAATACCCCCACTATATATAGGGAAGGGGAGGTACTCCCTCCCTCAAAGTCCCGGGGTGGGACTAAAGGAGAGGGAGAGGGGGGCAGCCGCCAGCCGGCCCTAGTGGGCCCTGCGCAGGGGGGGCTTGGCCCAGCCGGCCACCCCCTTGCCCCTTCTCCCCTCTTGCCTTTCCCTCATGGGCCCTTTCCCCTCCGGGAATTGGCCCATTAAGCCTTTTGACCATTTAATTGATTTTCTCTTTTATTAAATAATTATGAATAAATCATTAAATCAATACTTAACATTCATTCACATATTATTCAATCTCCATGGCTATGGAACACCTTCCACCTCCACTCTAGACATCCTCCGGAATTACCGAAACCCTTCAGGTTTCTCTCTTCTCTTCTTCGGTGATTCTACCAATCCTATAAACACTCTCTAAGCATCATCAAGCCCTTAAGCGTGATGCCCTATGGTTCGGGAACACTCCAGACATGGTCGGGACACTCCCGGACCAATGATCGACAGAGGAACCTGGATGGCCATGTGACCCTTGTGCATTCCACAAAGATCTTTCGTCGTTTGAACCGGGACAGACCTGTCTTATTTCCTTTGTCTCTTGATACTTGCATTGCCCGAGATCAGATAAATGACATCACCATGTCACGTTCAATATCGTTACCGAACAATGTTACTTGACTCGTTTCGACAAGTGATATCTCTGTGATCAAATCACACGCTGCGTAGCTATTGGATATAACTTCTCCGTGTGGGCCCTTGAGTATCTTTTCGTCACGTGGATGGACAAATCCTGCTCTTGGCATATATTGCCCCTACGGTTCCTCCGAGCACCTGAACAGACCTTTATAATCATTGTATTACCAAGTGACGTTTGATGCTATCTAAGCACTCTCGGGAGACAGTGATTGATATAGCCTCACGGTCTAAGAAATAGTCTACAAGGATCCATTTCTAATCATTTTAACTTTAACTTCGTGACATGATTGGGTCACGATGTTTAGGTTGTGTATTGGTTCATGATCTCATTCTTAGAATGAGTTGACTCTATTTCCAACTAGCATAAATGTCACATGATCAGGAAACCTTGATCATATGTTGACCAATAAACCAGCGACTAGAGTTTCACTGGGAACCCCTGGTTGTTTATATATCACACATATATTGATGTTTCCTCTCAATACAGTTATAGCATGATATAAAACTTAATCATAAACTTTATAAAATATAATAATAATCCTTATTATTATTTGTCTCTAGGGCATATTTCCAACACACGCCCCGCGTGCCTCCACACAACAGCGAACCCCACGTCCATCGATGCGGCAGCCACCTCCAAACCATGCCGGAGGCTCGCCTAGGCAGCAGGAGCACCCTCGTCCACTCCACCATGGGCCTCGTCCACGGCTCTCACAGCAAGCGATGCCGAAAGCACCACCTCCAGACCAGGCTGGAGGCTCGGCTTGGCAGCAGCAGACGCCGAGAGCACCACCTCCAGACCAGGCTGGAGGCTTGGCTTCGCAGTAGTAGCAGTCACACATCCCCTTCGACCAGTGGCAGCATCAACAGTTTACTTTTGATCAGTGGCAACAGCAGCCGCACATCCCCTTCATGGACTATGATTATCGCCCACAATCTCTTCCCGAGGGTAAGCATTTTTCTATCTATTTTTGTTACATGCAGTATACAATCGTTCAGTAGTTAATTTTTTTACATGGGCGGGAGGATATGGTCAACCGAGCATGTCCTTAGGTTCGTGGGCGACTGATGAGGACGAGGATCAGCAGACACAGCAGGATCAGGTTCACTGGTTCGGCCTGTATCAGACTTCACCAACGATCTCCACACAGGATCACAGACACAGGGTGACGGGTCAACTCTACCTTCCCACAATTTGAGTGCGTCCGAGAGGTATGGATGGAGTACACCTAGGCCTCAACAATCTCGTCGTGGCCAATCATACCTATGTACGTGACATATATCTATATATAAGATATATATATATATATATATATTTCTATGTGCGAGACATATACCTATGTACGAAAAGATACATTGTCGCCGTCCAGTCCAACACGTAGTGCATTCTATCTTATTCCCGTGACCCATCCTCGACAAAAAATATGATATTGCATGTTGATAACACGTTGGTCGTGCAAGTACAACCAAAACATTCCCATGTCCGTGGGAATTACGGTGTGCATACATACTCGTACAGTGCCGTTGGAGCAGCACTAGGACGTACGGCGGAGTATTTCTTTGCTCTCCGTCTCGTGAGACACCGCACCGACTGAGCCCGCGCTGTCTCCTCCACCTCCGACCTCTCCAGCTGTGCACAGCTAGTCAGCTAGTCGTGGACGACCGCCCATCCCGTTGGACGACGCGTCCTCCCACATCAGGTACGGCGCATCACCGTGATGAGCCAATTTATTTTATATAGTCCTTCCGTCTCAAAATAAATATCAGTTGTCTATCAATATTTGGATAAATCTATCGTAAATAAGAGCACTTCTACCTTTTGACTAAGTCAAATTTTATTAAATAAGAGCACTTCTAGCTTTTGACTAAATCAAACTTTATTAAATTTAATCAACTTATAGATAAATATATTAACACATATTATATGAAATTATCTTATTACGAAACTAAAATTGTAAATAGATCCGGTGGTACAATTTTTGTGTCATAATGGTTGTTACATTTTTCTATAAAATTAGTCAAATTTTATTAAGTTTGACTTAAGACAAGGACAGAAGTAAACTTATTTGCGAAAGAAGAATTATATATTAAACATTGTTTAGATTTATTCAAATTTTGATAAATCTACCATCTATTTTAAACTCTTTGACAGAGAACACGATTCTACGGCGTTCCAAATAAAATAAGAGCATGGACGTGAACTGTTCAGATCGCAACCATTTTTCCTTCGCTCTTTGTTCCTTTTCCATGTGAAGATATTGCACCTTTTTAGAATAAAGGCAAAGATTTTGCGCCTTTTCAAAAACTTTCTTCTCTTTTAGACGCTCTTTTGCACTTTTGGAACGCATGCGTGCGTGCATGAACCGATCCATCTCTTTTTGACTTGGGTTGTTTTGTATGGAGCCCACTATGAAGTTACTTCTTGAATAAATCACAAATATTCTTATTTACTATCTAAAAATATAGTTTAATAATATGACACATGTATATGTTACATAACGCTGTGTTCGGATGTACTTAGCTCAGAATTGAATTGGCCTCCGTTTAAAAAAAATTGAATTGTACTTGAAATTCCAAATTCAAGATAGAAAGAAATGGCCTAAATAAATTCCAATTCCAGTGTTTAGATGTGCATGAAATTTGTTGTTAGAATTAAAGGGTAGCACCAAATTCCAAATCATGTATGTACAACCATGGAATTGAATGTTTAGTTGAGTTTTGTCAATAAAAAATTGACAAATCAAACAATAATTTCTCGGAATCTCATCATGTTGGTAAGTGTGGTCCATTTAGACATAGAAGCTCAAAATTTTACATGAAGCAATAGCACATATGGTCATATCACCAATTGGCATACATCAAACTACATTACAGAATATTCAGTCTATACCATCAATTCGCCTGAGATGCTACCAATTTTTCTACGAATCTGCAGTTCAAAAAGATCAAATGAATAGGTGTGGTTTCAATGGGTAATATATGCAGAAAATGGTGAAAGAGAAAGGGAACAGGAGGTACAGGGAGAGGCCGGCGAGGATCCTCGCTATGGAGACGCCGCCATATGTCTGGTATATAGTAACCCCTCCAATGATGAACTGCGTACGATGTAGCGCTTGTGATGATTAGCTTATGATAACCTTCTATTGACGAACCGATAATCTTCTACTAATGAACGGCTTGTGATGAACCCGCTCACGATTCCAACGTAAGAGATTATTACAACAGTTCCTGACGAGGGTTTAACTCGTCAATGCCTATTGTTATGGACTTGGGTTTTGGAGAAGGAGGGAGCGCTGGAGACATCTATCGGCTAGCAAACAAGCACACAAGAGACAAAGGATTTACCCAGGTTCAGGCCTCGTAGAGGTCCCTACTCCTGCTTGTCTGCTCGTGGAATTATTGAAGGAGTCGAAAGTTACAATGGTGCGCAGATGCAATCTGGCAAGGGTTGTGGAAACTAGGGTTGCGTGTGTTCTCCTCGCCGCCCCCTCCTAGCCTTTATATAGATAGGCTAGGTCTCGGGTAGCAGGTCGAGTCGGTTACAAGTTAGGGTTTTCCCCTTCAAACTTTCTATCTTTAGCTTCTTCTTGTCCTTCAAGCAATCGAGAGTCCGTAGGTTACTCGAGTCCCTCCATCCGGCCCTTGGAGACACCGTGGGCATGTATGTATTTGGACTGTATATACCAAGCTCGAGTACCTGTAGGGTATACCCATGTCAGTAGCCCCCGAGTGTCCAGTGGAATCGCAGATTCGACTGGGGACTTTTGAAGCCTTCGAGTGCCTAAATTTTCGATTGCTTTTATTTGTGTCACAGGGATTGTTGATATACGTGCCTGATATAACCGAAGTATCGGTATCAGTTAACCACCTTAGGGTGAAACAACACAATCTACTCAAATTCGAGTCCCCGGACTCGAATCCAGAAAAGTGTTGGTGTAATTCGACTCAGGCCGCGGAGGTCTTACAGGAGTCGAATTCTAGTTATATGGGTGTGAGCACTTGACGCGTCCGTCAAGGCATGTTCATCGTGCCTGTAGGCACGGATATGTTTCTGATAGTGCGCAGTTAAATGCGTTGCCAGGCCTTATTCAGGTCTTACCTTCACGCTGTATTTGCGGCATCCGAATTTTATCATCGCGGAGACGATTCAGGTAACCCAGGAGACGCAATATCTTTGTAGGGGAAAAATTATGAGGCAGTGTCGCCATGAGTTTCGAGTGTGGATGTTATCAACACACAATTTTTTGTACAAATAATCATAGGATGCGCGACCAGCGCTCCCTATGGGAGTAGCCCCCGAGTGCCTAGTTGAGTCGAAGACTCAGGCAGGGACTAAAGAATTTTTGCGACCGCTGACTTCTTTTGCTTGCTTGTTTCAGTCGCTGACTTAGGCAGGTACTAAAACACTTTTGCGACTGCTGTCGTCTTTTGCCTGCTTGTTTCAGTCGATGACTCAGGCAGGTACTAAAATACTTTTGCGACTGCTGTCGTCTTTTGCCTGCTTGTTTCCGGCGCTCCCTATGGGAGTTACACATGTCCATAATCGAAATGTGTTTCGAGTGGTTGGGTTTGCTTTTGTGATTTTCCATGTTCCTGCAACAAGAAAAAGAAAAGTCGTAGGGTGCGCGGTCAGCGCTCCCTATGGGAGTAGCCCCCGAGTGTTTGGTGGAGTCGAAGACTCCAGCAAGGTCTAAAAATAGTCGAAGTTTTCCACTGCATAGCCTTGCTGACGTCAGTGCTGACGCTTGTATGACCTTAGTTGCCCGCGTGAGCGATTTTGACGGGACGTGACGATCGTTGGGTCCCACTTTCTGACTTTAATTTGACTGGGCGTGCGTAATCTTATTTTTAACTGTGCCTCCTCGATTTCCACGCGTAATGGTAGAAGTGGGGGGACGGTTCGCGCTTCCTCTTCTCCACGTGTCCAACGCGATGCGTGCCACACGTTTAATAGGGTTTTTGTCAGCCGTTAGATTGCATCTCCCAGGGGTTAAGTAGCGATGTTGCGGCGATAATTTCCCATATGCGCTCTTTCTTCCTTGCTGCCATCGCCATTGCTGTTGCTTTTTTGCTTTCCCCTGCGCCCATCTTCTCCATGACGCTGGACCAGCTCCGTTCGTTCCCGAGCTACTTCCTTCGCTCACATCACCGCCGCGCAATGGGGAAAAAGAAGGGAGGCAATGTCGTTGATTCCGCGGCCACCGTTGCTGCGGCGAAGAAGAAAGGTGGCTCCGCTGCTGCGGGCACCAGCACCGCCATCGGCGGGAAGAAGAAGGTCGTGGGCACCCGCGTGACCAATGGCGCATGGCGCCCCTCTATCATCAAGGCGTCGGATCTCCGTCTTCTTCGCCAAGATGGAGTTATCTCTGCGGCAGTCGCCGATGCGCGCGTCCCCAGCGGTGAGACCATTCCTGCTCCTCCTGCTGGTTTTCAAGTGATGTTTCTTGCATTCATCATTCGCGGTCTTTCCTTGCCTCTTCACCCCTTTCTTCAGGGTCTTCTTTGTTTCTATGGGCTCCAGCTCCATCAGCTGTCCCCAAATTCGTTCCTCCACATCACTTGTTTCATCACTCTCTGCGAGTGTTGGCTCGGAATCGAGCCACACTTTGGTATTTTCAAGCGCATCTTTAAATTGAAGCGTCAGTCCGCATCTGGCTCTTTAGTTTATGACGTAGGTGGTTGCGGAATCCACGTCGACCCATCCACCACCTACTTCGATATCAAGCTTACCAAGTCCGTCCAGGGATGGAGGGACAAATGATTCTATGTTTGCGACCAGAAGGCCAAGGACGAGCACCTTGGACTCGCGCCTTTCGATCCCGCTACTCCCTGCAAGAAGATGCGTTCTTTTAAGAACGTGATCATGCCTTCCGAACTCGCAGAGACAAACGTGCTATATCAGCGCGTCTGCGACCTCGAGAGTCGCATAGGCGCAGAAGAGGGAGGTTGCGCCCTTGTCAGGACTTGGCTGCGTCGTCGCGTCCAGCCTCTCCAGGCCAGGGTCCATCCCATGTTTCAATGGGGTGGCGTTGATGATGCCACTCGCGTGTCTGCTGATGGCATGTCCGTGAGTGAGGTAGATAAGAGAGTGCGACTGGTCATGAAGTACACCCTTAAGGATGTGCTTCCTAACAAGCCAGTCGTTCCTCCTTTCGATGCTTCGAATCCCCCTCCTAAGGTACAGTTGTGCTACGTAGTAGCTTGTTTTCTCGATTGCGTTTTCTGTTGTTTATCTGTTATGTTTGCTGATCTTTACTGTTTGCATGCAGGAGTGGGCGGTGTCGCCTTGTATGCCTCCCCTCCCTGAGGGGATCATTCCTCGTGAAGCTTTGGAAGAGGACGAGTCTGAGTCGACTGTCCCTTCCGATGTGGAAGAGGAAGCCCCCCGAGTCCGAGAGCCCGGATACTCGCAAGCGTTCGTGTAGCGGGGATTCCAACGCGTCGACTCCTTCAACTCTAGGAGTCGCGGCTGTTGGTGCGGAGTCGCCAATTCCCGTCGTTCCTGTGAGGGCTGTGGCACCGACTTCTCGCAAGAAGATGCGATTGCCCAAGGAGTCTTTGTCGGAGTCGGCAGAGGCCACGTTTGATCTTGACAAATTTGACTGTTAATTTTGTTAGTGCATTCATTCTTCTCTGTTTTCTTCTTGCTGGCTTTGCCCTGGAGTTTGCCCTTTCTGAGTGCGGATTTTGTCTTGCAGTTAAGAGGCGTCGTCATCTTCTGGCGACGTCGAATTTTTGAAGGAATCGGGAGTCGCGACTTCAAGGGCCAAGGTAGAGGTCGAGCGTGCTCCTTCTCCGGCGGCGGCCCACTCCGGGCACAATTCTTCGAGCTCTCCTCACGTAGGGGAGCATCGAGTAGTTGCTCGGATGATGGTTCAGCAAACTTCTTCGGAGTCGCTGGAGGACCATGTAAGTATAGTTTTCCTTCTTTTTTAATGTGGTAGTCAGTCGCCTTTTGTTGCCCTCTCTGATTCCTTGCTTTGCGCAACAGTTCCTTGTAAGGGAGGCCGCGCAAGTGGCGGAGCAGGTGATGGCGATGGGTCGCCAGCATGCAATGCTGGAGACGCGGTATCGCGTTGTCAAAAGTGGGTGTTCTATACTTATTCTTTTCGTCTTCTCTCTGTCGACTGACAGCCAATTATTGACTGCCATGTAGCCGAGCATAACGCTTTACTGCGCGATGTCACCATGTTGGAGAAGACGCTAGCCGCAGCTGTGAAGGGGCGCGACGAGGCAATCGCGGCTCGTGGTGAAGCCCAGAAGCGCGAAGAGGATCTGCGCGCCTCCTTTGCGGCCAGGGAGAAGTTGTTCGAAGAGCAACTGTTCTCAGTCACCAAGGCCCTCTCAGGTACCTTTACTGGTAGATATTTTATTGATGTTCTTCTCTTCCTCTGTAGTGCCGGTGGCACTAGAAGTTTGATCCATGTGTGTATTTTGGTGTAGATGCTGGCGGCTTGAGTTTTGATCCACAAGCCCTTTGTCGCGATGACGCTCTGGCGGGCGCAGTATCTACGGTCGAGGATCGTAGCGCCGCTGTCCAAAATACGCTGTCCAAGGCCAAGGCCACCCTGAGTCGCCTCCGAGAGGAGCTGATGCCGAAGGCGGAGCTGGTCGACAATGTGGAGGAGCTGGTGGAGTCGCTTGCTGGGGGTGTGCCTGCCACGTACAAGAACTCCCTCCGAGCAGCTGGCGCGACCATGTCGCTTGCCATGGTGCAAGCCCACGGAGTCGAAGTAGATCCTTCTGCGGTGTCGAAGACGATGCATGTTGGCGCGGATGGTCAGTAGGTAGTATTCGCTCCTTTTGCGACTGCCTGTGCCAAATATGGCCATTCCTTGATAAACATTGTTGCCAAGTATTCGGAGGAGCTCAATTGTGCAAAGAGGGCGGCGAAAACTTTGGCCTCAGGGGCCGGCGGAAAGTCAGTGGCATCTGATACTGCCACGGACTTGATGAAGCCCCCGAGGTCATCGAAGTCGAAGAAGCCAGCTGCCCCGTAGTTAGTTTCTTTGTAATAGTTGATGAACTGCTCTTTTGATTGGAGAACATGCATGTTGGCGAATGTGTTTGTAGATACTTTTATGCTGATCCTGAATGCATCTGTTACTTTTGACTTTTGAGTTGGTCGCCTTATTTGCCTCTGGCTTGATTTTTGGTAGGGTACGTCAAGTGGTCCTATGGGGGGAACCCCGGACTCGCCATCTCTTAAGGATACAATGGCACCACCATGCTCCAGGGTAGAGGAGCTTTCCTTGCTTTCGCGACTTCATGATCGCGTTAAGCAACTGGAGCGTGAGTTGCCCGTGATCCGCGGTAGCGCGGACGTGTGGAAGTCAAAGGCTGAAAAAGCCGCCGCCCGCGAGCAATATCTGCTTGGCAAGGTGATGCAGCTGGGCGACCAGTTTAAGTGTTAGTTTGCTCATCCTCGTCTTTTCCTTTGTAGTTAATCGCAATGGTACGTTGTACTCATGCTGTTGATGCTGCTTCGTGTAGTTGTTAGCGCGCGCCATCCGCAGGAGGAGAGGGATAGGATTGCCATCCGTCTTCATGATCTCACCCAGGAGCAACTGCAGGAGAGTGGATACTTCTGGCTAGATCATGATCGTGCGACTGCGTTGGCGACCCTGCAGGATCGCACCTCGCGAGTGCTGCTCTTTCTGAAGAAGTCGCAGTTGTGTTTGAAGAACATCTATCGGGCGATGTTCCCGCTGGATGATACTCCATCAAGCCTGCTGGCTCTCCTGACCAAATTTCAAGATGTGTCCGCGGTTCGCGAGTGCGTGAGGCAGCAGTTGGTGGTTGGTGTCAAGGCTGCCCTTTCCATGGTGCGTTTGCACAGGCCTGACGTGGATGTCGCTGCCATTGCCTCTGGACTACCGGTGCCACCAGTAGGATCTTCCTGGAACATGGTGCCGCATTATCAGACGGTGGACCGTCCAGCCGAGGAGGTCGTCGACTTCTTCGAGGAACAGACTAATGTTCTTCTGTTGCAAGGGTAGCCAAATATGTATCCTGCACATAAGTGTACTAGTGTTGTAAAGCTCGTATACATTTGTAGATAATTTACTGTTGAATGTGTACAAATAGCTTTAAGCGTGGGGTGCGTTGCACTTATACGAGTCTTTTTCGTTAGCCTGACCATCTTTGTATCGTTCCCTTGTCAACCTGTCAGGTGCGTTGCAGCTGGGTTGAGTTTGTGTTAAGGGGTTCTATTGATGTGCCAGCTACTCAGGATGTCGCGTTATTGTTCGAAGAACATATGTGTATAGGGTGGCATAGCCCTCGAGTATGAAAATTGATAAAGTAAAGGAGAACACGGAGTTTTGGGGCACTTAGCTTTTATTTATTCGAAGAACAGTACGAAGTACAGTGTGCGGCTAAGTAGCCTTGGATGAATAGCCTTATTTGCGATGCAAAAGTAAAGAAAAACGACTAAGGGTAGAAGCGTCACAGTTGTGCGACGTTCCAAGGGTTGGAGTGTGCGACTTGTTGGGTCTGCAGCATAGAAAACAAAAGTTTTACTACGGTGTGAACTACACGCCAAGATCTATCTACTAGGTACAAAGCAAAAAGGTGGACATACATCCATAGAGAACTTACCCTCGAAGACAACGAGCTTTGTTAACGAGTAGGAACTCGTGGTTGATGTAGTCGTACACTTGCCGATCTCAAGATCGTGAGGAAGTCCGAGCACCGCAACTCAGCAGTGCATCCGCACTTGCACACACATTCAAGCCACCGGACAACCTCCACCTCCTCGCTCTAGCGATCCAGCGGAAGCAGCACCTCCTTCCAGACGAAATGCCACCGGGAACATGTATCTCGCTAATCCGAGACCAAGGGGGAATAATTTTAGAGGGGAGAGAGATCCTTCACAAGGAGGTGTGAGGATGAAGGAGGGAATGGGTGGCCTTTTATAGGAGGAGGGGGGTGCCCCCTCTCTCCATGGCCGGCGCATGGGGGGTGACCCCTCACCTCCCCCATTCATGTGGTGGTAACCCCTCCACATTAAAATGCCTCTTCACATTCCCTTTTAAAGTCTCCACTTTAAATGCATTAAGTTTCTCCAAATTTAATGCTCTCTCATTTAATAAAACTCTTTTATTAAATTTATTCAGAATTTTATTAATTACTTTAATTAACAAACATTCACATATAGCCCCTTGCAATATTTCAATATCACATGCAGAACCACCTTCTGCAATTTTACCCGAAACAATTTCCGGTTTCTATTGAAACAATTCCTACGCTTTGCAATTCTTTCGTCTGAAACATATGTGCTCCAAAATGGTGTCCGGTAACTCTTAAGTGTGCCACCCTACGGTTCACGAATAATGCAGACATGATCGAGACCCTTCTCCGATCAATAATCACCAGCCGGACCTGGAGATCCGTACTGACTCCTACACATTCAACGATGACTCCTGTGATCGTGAGAACCTTTAACGCTTGTAACTAAATCCCTTTGTCTCTCGATATATTACATGTCCGAGATTCGATCATCGGTATCTCCATACCTAGTTTGATCTCGTTACCGACATGCACTCTTTTCTCGTTCCCGTGATATAACATTCTAGTGATCACATCACTTGCTTGCAAGCTATCCTAATGTGATATCACCGAGAGGGCCCAGAGTATATCTATTCGTCATCTGGATTGACAAATTCCACTCTTGATCCATGAGCCTCAACATAACACCTTCGTAGCACTGAACCCATCTTTATAGTCACCCTGTTACGGTGTGACGTTTGATGTTATCAAGATACTCTTCCGATGTTAGCAATTAACATGACCTCATGGTCTAAGGATAAAGATTACTTCGTATGATGTTATAGCAATATAAACACAATGACTTGATCGTAATGCTATACTTCGGATGAATGTTCATCACATCATTCCACCAATGGTGTGACCTTGTTATTAACAACATCCAATGTCCATGATCAGGAAACCTTGATCATCTTGTTAATCAACAAGCTAGTCTATAAGAGAGGCATGACTATGAACCCTTTTTGTTTATTAAACACACATGTATTGATGTTTCCTATCAATACAATTATAGCATGCAAAATAAACATCTATCATATACAAGGAATACATAAAAACAACTTTATTATTGCCTCTCAGGGCATATTTCCTTCACGACTCATGTCTCTAAATCTTGAAGGCGATAGGCGCCACGTGGGATTACTTCTGTAATCACGTACGGTCCTTCCCAGGGGGACTCGAGCTTGAGATGCCCCTGCTGCTTCAGTCGCAGGACTAAGTCACCTTCGACGAAGGATCTGGGGCGAAGCCTTCTGCTATGGTAGTTGCATAGGTTCTGTTGGTAGATCGTAGATCTTTCTGCGGCGATTTATCTTGCTTCGTCAAGGAGGTCGACAGAGTCTTCGAGTGCGAGGGATGACTCCTGCTCGCTGTAGCGACTATGCGTGGCGCTTTGTATCGTACCTCGGTGGGTAGTACTGCCTCTGCTCCGTGTACCATAAAGAATGGTGTGTAGCCGGTGGTGCTGTTTGGAGTTGTACGCAGCCTCCAGAGTACGGATTGTAGTTCGTTTGGCCAGCAGCCCACGGCTTGTTCGAGTGGTCAGAGGAGTCGCTTCTTGATGCCGCTGTAGACGAGCCCGTTTGCCTTTTCCACCTGACCGTTGGTCTGTGGGTGTGCTACTGAGGCGTAGCTGATGTTGATCCCCAGGTTCTCGCAGAATTCTTGGAACTCCTTGGATGTGAAGTTCGTTTCATTGTCGGTGATGATGCTGTGCGGGACGCCGAAGCAGTAGACGATGGACTCGAAGAACTTGACTGCGTTGTGCCCTGATTGCTTGGTCACTGGCATGGCCTCAATCCATTTGGTGAATTTGTCAACTGCGACCAAGAGGTAGACGTAGCCTCCTTGCAAGGACCTTGGAAGTTTGCCAACCATGTCGAGTCCCCACTGGGTGAAGGGCCAGGCCAATGGAATAGGCCGTAGTTCTGCGCCTGGTGCGTGTGGCTTGTCCGCGAATCGCTGACAAGCGCTGCACTTTTGGACTATATCCTTGGCGTCGCGCATGGCCGTGGGCCAGTAAAATCCAGCTCATAGAGCTTTGGCAATGAGGGCGCGACTGCCGGCGTGGTGCCCGCGGGTCCCTTCGTGGATGTCGAGGAGGACTGCTCTTCCATCGGCTAGGGAGACGCATCGTTGTAACACGCTTGTGATGCTGCGTTTATACAGTTCGCCGTTGATAACGGCGAATGCCTTGGAGCGTCGTGCGATGTGTAGTGCGTCTGTCGGGTCGTCCGGTAGGCGCTTGCTGAGGAGGTACGTATTGTACGGCTGCGTCTAGGATTGTTCGATCATCATGACGCTCGTTGGTCCCTCGAGTCCTGTGTCGAGCTCCAAGTCATCGAGTGTTATTGGCTCATTGGGTGGCGTAGCCCCCGAGTCCGTTGTTGCGCTTGTTTTCTTCTCTGCGGCCTTTGGCTTGATGGAGCGTTCGCATATGCGCTCGAGAAATACCCCAGATGGTATAGGTGCGCAGGTGGAGCCTATGTTGGCGAGTGCGTCCGCCTCCTCATTGCTTTCGCGACCTATGTGTCGCAACTCGCAACCATCGAAGTCTCCTTCAAGTGTGTCGTAGAGGTCGCGGTATGCGATCATATTGTCGTTCAGTGCGTCGCACTCGTGCATTGTTTGGTTGACGACCAGCTTGGAGTCGCCATATATGATTAGCATCTTTGCGCCGCAGGCTTTTGCCATTCTCATCCCGTGTAACAGGGCCCCGTATTCAGCCTCGTTGTTTCAGGCTGTGAACTGCATTCGCAGGACGTATTTCAGCTTGTCCCCTTGAGGCGATGTCAGTATGACACCTGCTCCTGCTCCATCTTTCCTCTTGGACCCATCGAAGTGCATTGTCCAGATGTAGGACATGTCTGGCTTGTCCGGGAGTTGGTTTTCCATCCAATGTATGAGGAAGTCAGGGAGAACTTGCGACTTGATTGCGCCGCGCTTTTCTGTGATGTCTCGTGGAGACAGTTCGATTCCCCAAAGCGCGACTCGCCCTGTGGCGTCAGGGTTATTGAGGATATGTCCCAATGGGGCGTCATTGACTACCACGATTGGGTGTTCCTGGAAGTAATGGCGCAGTCACCGGGCGGTCATAAAGACGCCGTACGCCAGCTTCTGGTAGTGCGGGTACTGCTGTTTTGTTGGCGTGAGGACCTCGCTGAGGTAGTATACCGGGCGTTGTACGCCGTGGACCTTGTTTTCCTTGGCCCGTTCGACGATGAGCACTGTGCTAACCAAATGGTTGGTGGCGGAGATGTACAGCAGCAGTGGTTCCCTTTCTCGTGGAGTTACCAATACTGGCGAGGTGGATAGCATGCGCTTGAGGTCCGCGAATGCTTCTTGCGCTTCATTGGTCCACTCGAATTTGTCAGCTTTGCGGAAGAGCTGATAGAAGGGCATCGCCTTTTCTCCCATTCGACTGATAAATCGACTGAGGGCCGCGATTTGTCCGGCTAGTTGCTGAACGCCTCTTATGTTCTTTGGCTTCTCCATGGCCAGTATGGCCTTTATCATTTTCGGGTTTGCCTCAATCCCTCTCGCGGAGATGGGATACCCGAGCAGCTGCCCAGATGGTAGCCGAAGGCGCATTTGTCCGGATTGAGCTTTATCCGGTAACGATCGAGATTGGCGAAGGTTTCACGCAAGTCGTCGATTAGAGAGGCTTCTTCCTTGGTTTTGATTACTATGTCGTCGACATAGACTTGGATATTGCGACCTAGTTGCTCTTTGAGGAAAGCCTGCATGCACCGCTGGTACGTAGCTCCTGCGTTTTTTAGCCCGAAGGGCATTGTGTTGTAGCAGAACACGCCGAAGGGCATTGTAAACGCGGTCTTCTCCTGGTCCTCCTCCTTCATTCGAATTTGGTTATAGCCTGAGTAGGCATCGAGGAAGCAGAGGCGCTCGCATCCAGCGGTGGAGTCGATGATTTGATCGATCCGTGGTAGCGGGAAGTGATCTTTTGGGCAGTGCTTGTTTAAAGAAGTGAAGTCCACGCACATCCGTAGCATATCCGTGTCCTTTTTTGGTACCAGCACCGTATTGGCGAGCCAAGTGCTTTCCTTGATCTCGCGTATAAATTTGGCCTCGAGGAGTCTGTTGATCTCCATTCCAACTGCTTGTGCCTGTGGCTCAGACAGTCGCCTGATTGTTTGCTTGACTGGCCTTGCGTCAGGGTTGACGTTGAGTGCGTGCTCGGCGAATTCCCTGGGAACTCCTGGCATGTCCGCAGGACACCAGGCGAAAATTTCCCAGTTCTCATGGAGGAATTCGACGAGCGCGAGTTCCTATGTGGGACTCGAGTTGTTAGCGATGAGGGCCGTTTTAGCGGGATCTGATGGATGGACCTGCACCTTCTTTGTGTGCACAGATGAGTCAAAGGAGAGGTCAGGTGAGCTTGGCCTACTCAGGGGGGGCAGACTGTTGTCTGTCGTTTCCTTCAATCGCGCGAGCTCCTCCTGCATGCCGAAGGACTGGGAGATTCCGTTGAATTCCCTGTCGCAATTGTCGGATCGCTCGAAGCTCCCGTTGATCGTGATGATGCCGCTGGGACCTGGCATTTTCATCTGCAGGTAGGCGTAGTGGGGTACTGCCATGAACCTAGCGAACGCGACGCGTCCGAGGATGCAGTGGTATTGTGAGGGCCAGTCGACGACCTCAAAGTCGATGCGCTCGCGCCGGAAGTTGCTTGGCGTGCCAAATATGACGTCGAGGTTGATTTTGCCCAGGGGGTATACGCCTTTCCCTGGGACGATGTCGTGGAACGTTGTGTCTGATGCCTCCAAGCAGGTTAGAGGGATCCTCATTGCTCGCAAGGTACTCACGAATATGAGGTTGATGCCGCTTCCGCCATCCATGAAGACGCGACTCATGTCGAAGCCTCCAATTTGTGCCTCGAGTACGAGGGGGCAATGACCTGGGCGAGGTACTTGAGGTGGGTGGTCGCGTTTGTCAAAGGTAATACACGACTCACTGCCACTGAGGTACTCAGTGGTGGATGGTGGCGAGTGCGTGGTCAAATTGACTTGGCGAGTGATGGCCTTCTGCACCCTATTGGAGGGGCGCCCCTTTTGGATCATCATGGTACCCATGGCCCGTGGGTATGGTTCGCCTCCGTGGTGCTGGTCCGGTGCAGCTCCGTTCGGGGGTGGCCCAAGTGGTGGTGGTGGTGCGCCATGTACCACGGCGCCTGGAGCGGCTCCGTAGCCTCTTTCGACTGCATTGCGGTTCATCTGAACCAATCCCTCATGTAGCTTGAGGAACTCGCGGTAGTCCTTGAGGAGGTGGCTGGACTTTCTCTTGCCATCATGCTTGTCGATGTAGAAGTGTACCGTGCATGGCCCGGACAGTTTGTCCTCGATGGAGGTCGCGGGTGCTTCATCACGAGTGCGGCGTTGCCATACTTGCGTGGTTTTCCCGAAATCGCGGTACCCGCCACTGCGGTATCCGCTGTTGCAGTTATCGTCGCGTCTATCGGCGTAGCCGGCTGCGACCATGTTGACGTCATCGCGATCGTCGTAGACGCGCATGCGACGCTTACTCTAGCGGTCGCGTCTTCGTTCGAGTTCTGCCTCCTCGTCAGAGTGAACGCGGTTCTTCATCGAATCTTCTCCATCAGCCCACCGATTCGCGATCTCAATCAGGTGGTCTATGGTCTGGGGCTTTGAGCGGCCTAGCTCCTCCCTGAGTTCCATGCGGCGGACACCACCGTTGAATGCATCAATCGCGCGGTCTTCCGAGATGTTCTCCGCGGAGTTCTTGATGATGGACCACCTTTGGATGTAGGAGCGCAGCGATTCGCCAGATCTTTGCTGACAGCATCTCAGTTCTTCGATTGAGGCGGGGCGTTTGTATGTGCCCTTAAAGTTGCGCACGAAGCTGTAGACCAGCTCATCCCAGCTGCGAATGGATCCGCGTGGGAGGTTATTGAGCCATGCCCGGGCGGCGCCCTGCAGCTGTAGCTGCAAGCATTGCATGGCAGTACATTGACTGCCTCCATGTAGTCTGACGGAGGAGATGTGATCCTCCAGCCAGATCTTGGGGTCCTGCAGACTGCCAAATTTTGGGTTCTTCGATGGGAGTTTGAACCCTTTAGGCATTCGCTTTTGCCTGATGGATCTGCTGAAGCATCTGGCGCCGCAGAGCTCCCCATCTTCTTCTTCCGAGTCAGTCGACCGAGCACGTCGTGCCCTTGACTTGTCGATCTTGCGCTGCGTGAGTTCATCGCGTGCATCGTAGTCGTGATCGTGTCGCCGTGAACGGCGGCGCCTAGACAGGTCGTGACTGTCATCGCTGGACGAGGGCGAGGAGTAGCGATTTGCTAATGCTTTGCCCTTTTTCGGGTCTGGTACCGGTTCCTTGTCGAGGGCGGCCTCGATTAGCCCCAGGCCCGCGATCGTAGATCGGTGCATGGCCGTTCGGGGATCTCCCGCCGGTGGCTGGTTATTGAGAAGGTACATGGTGGCCGCTGTCACCGCGGCTTGTGGTGTCCTGGGAACCACGTTGCCTCTCGTGTCGACTGTCATAGAGCCGAAGTCGAGGACTTTCGCGGCGTCTATGCGTTCTTGTTCGGTGAGGTGAGCCATCCGCGATTGCCTTTTCCTGGCGAGGTGCTCGTTGCCTCTTGAGGAGGATCCTCCGTAGGAGGGGAGCCCAGCGCGACAAAGGCTTGACTCGTCCGCCGCCTTTTTACGCGCTTCAAGTTGCGCGATTGCTTGTTTTTGGCGCTTGAATTCCTCTTTTAGGAGCCAGTGGTAGCCCATCAGCAGTTCCTGCGGGGACCCGAAGGGTAGAGGTGCACCTCGTAGGGCTTCGCGGCAGCGTTCCCACTCTTGCTCGTTGAGCCTGATCACGACGCGTTCGCCGGTTTGCTCGTTGATTATGCTGGGAGGTTCGACTGCTCCTCCATTGCCGCCGTTGCCGCCGTTGGCGGCGTTGGGCGGGTCGGTGCCGTTGCCGGTGTTACCACCGTTGCCGCGGTTGGCGGAGGTGTCGCCCGCGTTGATGACGGCGCACATGAAGTGGGTTCCACAACTTTCAGATCCGAAACCGTGGGTTCCATCTTCAGTGGCCAGATCACTTAGATCGGAGTCGCGACTGCTGTCGCTGACCATGTTCCCAACTACCGCCGGAGCATTGAGCTCACTGAGGGTGCCGATCGATGGAGGGAACCATGATGCTGGAGCAATCGCCGGTGCCGTCGGCTGATCGGACATACGAAGCGTGCCCATCTGCCAACTTGGAAGCGGAAGCTCCCAATCGCCAGGCTGATTCCGTCGCCCACGGATTCGAAGGTCGGGCGAGTAGCCGGCGTGTGGACGGTGAAGTCGAAGGCGCCAAAAAGCTAGCGAATCTCCGCTGTTGCAGAGTTGTAGATCGCGTTTGATGGGGTCAAAGAAGCCGCAACATCAGCACTCCCAATTCCCACAGACGGCGCCAATTGACGAGGGTTTAACTCATCAATGTCCATTGTTATGGACTTGGGTTTTGGAGAAGGAGGGAGCGCTGGAGACATCTATCGGCTAGCAAACAAGCACACAGGAGACAAAGGATTTACCCAGGTTCAGGTCTCGTAGAGGTCCCTACTTCTGCTTGTCTGCTCGTGGAATTATTGAAGGAGTCGAAAGTTACAATAGTGCGCAGATGCAATCTGGCAAGGGTTGTGGAAACTAGGGTTGCGTGTGTTCTCCTCGCCGCCCCCTCCTAGCCTTTATATAGATAGGCTAGGTCTCGGGTAGCAGGTCGAGTCGGTTACAAGTTAGGGTTTTCCCCTTCAAACTTTCTATCTTTAGCTTTTTCTTGTCTTTCAAGCAATCGAGAGTCCGTAGGTTACTCGAGTCCCTCCATCCAGCCCTTGGCGACACCGTGGGCATGTATGTATTTGGACCGTATATATCAAGTTCTAGTACCTGTAGGGTATACCATGTCAGTTCCGCTACGGGAAACCAAACAGGGTTTATGTACTCATTAGGTAGACGCGGGCAACGAAACATAGGAGTCGCAGTCCAAACAGGGTTACACAACATGGTCCAGGGTCTGGTTTTGGCTGACCCCGTTGCCCGCGACACTGAAATTGGGCTGCAGGCAACCAAACGCGTTGATCCAGATCGATGGGACACTGAATGAGATTTTTTTCCAGCTCATTACTAGGCTGTGCGTAATATATTTTCTATACGAGGTGGATGTGGCGTACATGCCTCATGCATATGCACACCTAGACGGAGTGGCGGTGCGTTGCGTGCTACGTATACCTGATGTATACCGTACGTACGGAGTGGCGGTGCGTTGCAGTGTGAAGAAATACGTACTGAAACATAGGAATACGTGTGAAGACAGAAGACATGACTGCATGAGCACAGATTTCCAAAGACTGTTGGTTGGAGCGATCGATGCCCTTGACGACTCCCTCTCCCATCTTACTACTCCCTCACTATTAGATCGCGTTCTAGGTATAGCCAAAGTCTAATTTTTTGAACTTTAATTAAATATTTAGAAAAATATAAAAATATCTAAAATGTAAAACCTATAGTATTAAAATCGTTATAAATTATATTTTCATAATATATATATTTGATATCATGAATACTGATATTAGTTTACCGTAGGAAGACTCGATCGTTGAGTTCCTTAAACGACGACGACGTCAGTCAGTTAGTTTACCGTGTATGAAAATTCATTTCGACAGAGGAAAACGATACTACACCGCTACGACATACTCTCATCAGACGGGAGTACTAGTACGACTGATGGAGATGCATCATGCATGCATGCACTTGCAGAGAGTGAGAGAACCATGTACGTACCGCCGTGCTCCACGGCCGGGAGCATGAACGAAATACGCGGTCCACGGGAGAACGAGTCGACGCCACGCGCGTTCGCGTTCCACCACCGATCGCTGCCCCCACGCCGCCGGATCGCCCCTGGACCCGTTCCATGTCCCCCTCGGCCTCCGTACATCCGACGGCGTACGTACGTGTTTCGATTTGCCGGGTCAAACTAGATCGATCTGGACGCACACGCACGTACGGATGGCTTTCACGCATCTCATCCATCGTAAAAAAAAAGATCGATCGGTTGATTGCACTATAGCAGCCCTGCATATCTCCCTCGCCCAATAAACTCTCCATGCAAACATGTCCTGTGACGTGGTACAGATTAACTTTTTTTCCCTTACCTTTGGACCTGTCAAAATTTAACCAGCTTAGTAACGGATGCACCTTTGTGGTGGTAGTATAGTTTTAAAAACCAGACCGGTCCGGTGTTTAACCGAAAAAAACTTGAACCGATGATCTCACTGGATTTTTTAGAGACATCGGTCTAAATAGCAAAAATAAATAAAAAAGAAGGAATTGTAAGAGGAATCAAACTCCTCTGTCCACGGAAGAGTACTTATTACGGTGCAGGATGCTGTACTTCTCCTTTTTTACGGCCACATAGAGTCGTAGCACGTAGATGCTCCCCCGTACGCAGGTACGTTAAAACACAACAACAGTCCGCCGGGGCACAATGTTTACGACAAGTAATAAGTCAGTAAAAGTCTAAACAATGCACTCAGTCGGGACCAGGAAAGCACTGGTGGTGGTCGATTTAGCGAGACCGCGCATGCTCAACTCGTCTGACGACATTTTAGCTAGCGCGTGCATACCAGAACGACTTGTCGCCGTCCAGTCCAACACGTACTGCTATTTTGTTCCCGTGACCCCTACACAGGGTTCAGAATAGTCAATATTCTGCTCTGTTCATTTCTTCAAATAAGAAAAAACAAATCGCGTGTTGCTAACTTGTTGGCTGCAGAAACATTCTGAAGTCCGTGGGAATTATGGTGCGCACACGCACACGCCTAGTGACGACGGTGTAGAAGACGATGATAGTAAGCTCCGTTTTATTTCTTGTTTTGTTTGTAGTGAGACATCACACCGACCGAGCCCGCTGTCTCCTCCACCTCCGACCTCTAGCTGTTCACAGCTAGCAAGCCGTGGACGGCCGCCCCATCCCGTTGGTCGACGCGTCGTCGCAAATTAACAAACCCACACATCACATACGGTGCGCCTCGTGACGAGTTCAGTCTACTACCTCCGTGTCAAAATATCTTCAGTCATTAGTCTTTTTTTTTAGTTTTAGAGAAAAATTAGTGAACCTACACATGAAAAGATGTCAAGATGCATGTATTTTTTTAACAGCATTTTATATTTTAGAAAGTACATTCCGTTAGTAGTGTAGTAAGATCTCAATAAACATGTTAGGCACATTGCTATTCAAATAACAATTTCTTTTTTTTCTTCCAAATAGGGAGCATAGCCCCGGCCTCTGCACATCTTTTTTTATTGCAGCATTCCACACAAAAGTCAAGATATTACAATTATGGATCAGCTAGGGTTGGAGGTTGGAACATGTATCAACCATCGAAAAATGAAAAAGCAACAACACACTATCCATCCTGAAGTCTACTAGCATGCCGCCATCCAGTGGCCAGGAAAAAGAAGTCATGTGTAACCGTAAGCAGACGGTTGCATCCAGCCTCCATATACTCCCGCTGATCCGTCGGGAGGAGTAAAGACCATAGTTGTATCTGCTAGCCGAATAACCTGTAAAAAATTAGTACCCGGTTGTTTATTAAAGACAATATTATTTCTTGTTGTCCAAATGGACCAGCATATAGATGACACTCCGATGCGAATTTTAGCTTTACTTGTTTTGTCTACACCATTTAACCAATTATCAAATATATTAGTAATATTGGAAGGTGGAAGTACATTAAAAGTGAAGTAATCAAGTGTCCAAATAATACGAGCAAACGGGCAAGCTAGAAACAGATGTTCAATAGTTTCCATTGAATAAAAAACAACATTTCTGACAGCCCGTCCATTTGCGCTTAGCTAGATTGTCTTTTGTCAAAAAGGACTTCATGTTTAAGAAGCCACATGAAGATTTTAAATTTTAGTGGAATTTTCAATTTCCAAAGGTATTTGTGTAAGAACCTAGTATGACCATTCATCTGATCTAATATTTAACCGTAAACCGACCATTGGTGGTTAATTTCCAAACAAATTTATTCGGGCTATCATCAAGTTGTACCATCATTAGCCGCTGGCATAAATGCAATCATTGTGCCCATTTATTACCAGTAAAACTCCTTCGAAAGCCAATGTTAAGAGGTGTCTAAGACAACCAAAACATTTTTCCTATTAACGATATTATATAGGGATGGATACTGTAGTGCTAATGCTGTATTTTCTAACCAGACATCTTCTAAAAAAACGAACACTTTCGACATTTCCAACTGTAAAAGAACTATTAGCAAAAAATTGATCTTTAACACACATCAAACCTTTCCAAAGAGGAGAGTCTATCGGTTTAACTTCTACTTGAGACAATATCTTTTCTCGAATATATTTATTATGAATGAGTTTTTTCCACATACCGTCCTCCTTTAGTACGTTAAATAACCA
Source organism: Avena sativa (assembly GCA_916181665.1). NCBI lineage: Eukaryota > Viridiplantae > Streptophyta > Magnoliopsida > Poales > Poaceae > Avena > Avena sativa. The sequence goes on along the minus strand of OV702292.1, from coordinate 529,615,951 downwards.
TCTGCTAAGTAAACACTTATTTTTAATCTCAAGTACCTCGATACCTAGCGCCCCTGATCCTTCGGACGACATACAATACTCCATTTTAACAGCCTATATTTCTTCTTAGTATCCGTACTTTGCCAAAAAAAATCTGGACCTATAGAATTCTAGGCGTTTTCGCACTTCCTTAGGAATTTCTAAAAAAGAAACATAAACATAGGTAGGCTAGTTAAAATAGAGTTTATTAGGATCAAACGGTCTCCATATGACAACATTTTTCCTTTCCAACATCCCAATTTAGATAATCTACGGTTATCTACCGAATTCCACTCAACATTTTTTAGTTTTCTATGGTAAATTGGTATACCAAGATACCTAAAAGGGAAAGGACCGATTCACAACCAAGAATCAACTTATACTTTAGTTCCATCCCCTTAGTAGAAGTAATGCCCAATGTTATCATTAACCTCTATTCCAACACACACCCTTACACAAATTGTTTAATCCACTCACACCATTGTGGATCGAAACCTTTTATGCATAGAACTTGTTGTAAAAAAGTCATTTCATTTTATCGTATGCTTTCTCGAAATCACTTTTAAAAAGCACACCATCTAATTTCTTACGATGTAACTCGTGGATGGTCTCATGCAGGATGACAACATCCTCAAGAATGTGCCTACCTGGCCGTTTGGGTGGGTCTAATAACTTTCCTAGCTACTTTTGTAATAACTTTCCTAGCTACTTTTGTAATATGATTAGTAGCCACCTTAGTGAAAACCTTGAAACTGGCATTAAGAAGACAAATAGGTCTATTTTATTGTTTTTGGGCTGCGTTTTCTTTCTTGGGTAGAAGAGTTTAGACCTAGGCTACCAAACGCCTTGATCCGGACCCATGGGACCCTAAGGCCTTGTTTGGCACACTAGTTTTGACCGGTTTTATTAGGTAAGTTTAGACTTGGCAATCCCAGCCCAACTAAAAACACTACAAAACACTACTGGACTGTTTGGTAGGCCGGTAACGAGTAAGTTTAGACTCGGCAATCCGCAGAAAATACGTCGGGTTGAAGTGGAATCGTGCCACCCCTACCCCCTCGCGTTTTTCTGGCGGCTGGCGGCTGCTCGAGGACGCCCCATCCGCTCTCTGAATCAGTAACCAACTGTGGGTTCTCCCTCCATCTCAGGCTCGGCCCTGGTCACACGCTTACCCCATCGACACCCTGGTCACACCCGACGGAAGTTGCGGCGCGATAGGCGTGCGCATCACACACCCGGCCATGCTCGACACGATGGTGTACATGAACCTGGAATTCAAGGGCCTTGTGCCCGTGTGGCCGCCCGTAGTACCGCTGGCTCGAGCGCATGTTGCGCCGGAGCTACCTCCTCTGTTGGCCATGTCCAGAACGAGAACTCGAGATGCACTCAAATGCTCACCAAGAACTTTCGCGAGGATGCACCTAGAGATGTAGGCGGACAATTAAACGGACAATACGGCAGTCCGTCTACATCCCGATTCAGACGCATCAGAAGGAAAACTCGTACATGCAGTATAGCCGACGCAAACGAGAGAAAGTATACGGATTATTCGTATGGTCCGTATCCATGTCCGTCTGCATCCATAGATGCACCTATACATAAAGCTGTTTGATTCTTTCTATTGAAGCTAGCTAATGTATGCCGCCGATTGATTTTTGTTCTGGCCGGCTCTTTTGGAAGAGGGCAATACCAGTACAAGCTGGCTTGCCTTTGAGAATTGATCGCTAGCACCCAGGCGGACGCTGGGAATCTGTTACTTTCTCTCATTTGATTTTCGTTGAAATTGCAACCAAATGAAATTCCTGTGTGCCAAACACTAATTTTATTTTTGCAAAATTCCACCGATCTATTAAAAATCATCAACAGTAGTACGAAGAGACCAAAAAATAATAAAAATTACAAATAGTTCATTGGACCACCTAGCAACGACTACAGCCACTAGCGCGAGCTGAAGGCGCGCCGTCCTCGCCCCTCCATCGCCGGAGCCGGGCAAAGCTTATCGTAGTAGAGCTTGTTATAGTAGACAGACGGGAAGTCGTCGTGCTAAGGCCACAAATGACCAGCACACCAGAGCAGCAACCATCGCTAAAGATGATAACCGTAGATCGGAAGAGACTGACCTTGAATGACACCAACGAACACGAAGACGGACTGGATCCCAGGAGATCCGCCGGACAAACGACTCCACGCGCTCTCCGCCGGCGCTAGATGCACCACCAGAGCGAGGATAGAGCGGAGAGGACGTTATTTTGACTCCAGCAGATAGTCGTCGCCTCAACGTCCCAAGAAGACACTAAAAAGAAGGCTAAGCAAACAACGAAAAACCTTCCGCCGGCGAGAGGCCATGGTCCGCGACACCTTCAAGGCCCTAGGGCCACCGGAGGCGGAACGAACCAGCGATGTCGCCGGCGAGGGGGACAACCCTAGATGGGCTTTAGCTTTTTCCTTTCCTGGCGGCGGCTTGACTGATGAGATGAGATTTCAGAAGTATTGGGGTGGAAGAACTTTATTGGGTGAAGGAAGTTTTTTCACCCAATACGCTTGGGATAATACTCAGCGGAACACTCAAAATCTCTTCTGCCAAACAAGGCATAAATGAGATTTTTTTTCCAGCTCATTACTAGGCTGTGCGTAAATATGTTGTCAGAGTGAGTACGAGGTGGATGTGGCGTACATGCGTCGTCATGCACATGCACATACACCTAGACGGAGTGGCGGTGCGTTGCGTGCCCTCTCGATTCACGGCTACGTACTTACGTACCTGGCGTATATATATCGTGCCGGTGCGAAGAAATACGTAGCTGAAACGTAGCAATACGTGTGAAGACAGAAGACACATGACCGCATGCATGAGCACCGATTTCCAAAGACCGTTGGCTGGAGAGTGATCGACTCCCTCTCCCATCGACTCGTTCGTTGAGTTTCTGAAACGACGACGTCGTCAGTCAGTTACTTTTCCGTGTACAATACGAAAATTCATTTGGACAGAGGACATCAATACACCGCTACGACATACTACTACTACGACCGGATCATGGAGATGCATCATGCATGCTCTTGCAGAGAGACAGAGAGAGAACCACGCATGAGCCTATGCACCGTGCTCCACGGGAGCATGAAATACGCGGAGGTCCACGGGAGAACGAGTCCACGCCACACCTTTTATGTCGCGCCACGTACGTACGCGTGTTCCCCAGAGTTGAGCACCACCGATCCCTGCCCATCTACTGCTGGACCCGTTCCATGCCCCTCGGTCTCCACACCCCGCTGCTCTACTAGGCTCGACCTGGTCAGACGCACCACGAGATCTAGGCCTCCCGCTACACCCGACGGACGCTCAAAACGTTGCGTGTCTCGGTCTCGTCATTTACATTGCCGGGTCAAGCACCGCTAGGAGCCTAGGATCCTGGACGCCAGGATGTATGGCTTTCATGCATCTCATCGATCGAGCATTAATTTCGCTATAGCAGCCCCTGCATGTCTACCTCGCCCAATAAACTCTCCATGCACGCATGTCGTGTGACGTGGTACAGATTAACTCATTTTCCCCCTTACCTTTTGATCCCGTCAGAATTTAACCAGCCTAGTAAAGCGCGCAATGCACGGACGCACTCCGTCCACGAAAGAGTAGTACTACTACTTGTACGGTGGAGGCTGTACTTCTAATCCCTCTGTTTCAAAATGTTTTAGCTTTGTAAAAGTAGTGTATCAGTGTCTAGGTTCACTTTAAATCTAGATAAACCTAGACACTAAAACATCTTATATTTTAAAACGGAGGGAGTACTTTTTGACGGCCACGTAGAGTCGTAGCACGTAGATACATGCTCCCCCATACGTACGTTAAAATACAAACAACCGTCCGCCGGGGCACAAATGGTTGACGACTCACTCAGTCGGGACCAGGAAAGCACCGGCGGACCGGCGGTGGTCGATTCAGCGAGACCGCGCATGCTCCTACTAGCTCCAAGCTTCTCCGTGTTGGTCACTCGTCCCGTCTGACGTTTCAGCTAGCGCGTGGATACCTGAACGACTGTCGCCGTCCAGTCCAACACCTACTGCTACTCTGTTCCCGTGACCGTGACCCCCTAAACAGGGTTCAGAATAATATAATCTGTTTTCTCTTCAAATAAATTAAAATCAAACTCGCATGTCGATAACTAGTTGCCCGAAACATTCTTAGTTTTATTTATGGTGTGCACACGCACACGTACGGTGCCGTTTGAGCAAGGAGGAACTCCAGGACGACGGTGCAGAAGAGGATACTACTACTCCATAAATAAAACTGAGAAATCCGTTTCTATATTTTTTTTTTCGTAGAGACGCCGCACCGACCGAGCCCGCTGTCTCCTCCAGTTCCGACCTCTCCAGCTGTGCACAGCTAGCCACCTTTTTTTCAAGAAGTGCACAGCTAGCGAGCTAGCTAGCCGTGGACGGCCGCGTCCTCCCACATTAATAAACCTACACATTACGTACGGTGCGTCTCGTGACAGATCAAGTCTACATTCTGGTAGTACTGCCAGGGGCGGAGCTAGTATACAGACATGTGGGGGGTTGGGGGGGGGGGGGGGGGCGAAATGTAGACGGTCAAAAATATATTAAATCTTAATAAGAATTAATAGAAAAAATCCATATAAATATTCAAATATATGTTTGACGCTACAAAGGAAAATCACATGTCTATTAGCTTAAAGTGTGCTTTACGACTACCGGTGTAGAATAAGTCGATAATCTCATCGGAACTAATCTTTACAGCTATTTCCTTCCCAATATAGACTACCATATAGTGCCGAAGAAAATCATCTCCCATTCTATTTCGAAGACGAGTCTTGATCAATTTCATGGCCGAGAAAGCACGCTCGGTGGTTGCAGTTGACACCGGAAGAGTTATAACTAACCGCAATAATCTATCAACCATTGAATACGTAGCAGATTTACCTGTTTTAAATAGTCCAACCGTCAGATCAGCAAGTGAAGACAAGCATTTCAGCTCTGGCTTATTGCAAACATCCAACTGGAAATGGGGAAGTTGAGACTCCAATTGAGCTCTTTCTTGACTAGAAAAATCCTCAGGATAATATTTTTCAACCAGTGTGCATATATTGGAAATGTCAAAAGAATCATGTCTTGGATCCAAAGAAGCACAAAGTGTCAAGAGCTCTGTACTTTGAATACCAAAGCGATCATTTATCTCAACCAATTGTTGATCTATAGCAACATTGAACACGTCTGCTTTGTAGTGATGTAATGATGTGGTGTTATCGTGCTTGTTGCGAGACCTTGTGACATCAACATACCTATAGATTGCAATATATATTAATATTATTATTAAGTACATATGATAAAACACATTGTAAATTATAAATACAAGGAGAGGGGTATTACTTGCGATTCAAATCAGGAACCTCAATGTCATGCTTCAGACAAAAAGACTGAACCTCCTCCAGAAGAGATTCCCAACCATCTTCTCTTAGCTTACCAAGCAATACTTTTGTGTTCGAAACTGAATCCAATGCATTTAAAATGTCAATGGACTTATTTTGGAGGGTTTGACATAAGACGTCAGTGATCTTCATGATCTTCTCCATTAGATGCAGAATAAACACAAAATCAAATGACATAATTATTTTTAGAGCACCTACAACATCTCCTCTAGAATATTTCGAGACTGGACGGTCAGTCGCTACACTCTGTAGGACTGCAACTGTAGAACCAAACATCTTAAGTAAACTCTGAATGGACTTGAAGTGAGAACTCCATCTAGTGTCCCCTGGTCTCTGTAAATATCCTATCTGATTTGCTCCTTTTCCTGTATCAAGCTCACCTAATTCAATTTGACGTCCAATTTCTGCAGCTTGATTTGCTAGTAACTCATCATTGCGCTTTGGCGATGCACTGACAACATTTATGATGAGAATAGCATGTTGGAAAAATTGTGCACTTCATGTACCTCCCTTGATGCAGCAACAAGAGCCAATTGCAACCGATGAGCCATGCAATATACATAATATGCATATGGGCAATCGTTTAGAATTAGAGCCTTTAACCCATTCCATCCACCTCGCATGTTACTTGCCCCGTCATATCCTTGCCCTCTTATATCTCGAACGTTCAAATTATTGTCTGCCAGGACGGCACAAATTGCCTGTTTGAGAGTCAATACGGCGGTGTCAGTGACATGAATGATATCAAGAAAATGCTCCTTTATGAATCCTTCCTTGTTCACATACCGAAGGACCAATGCCATTTGTTCTTTTTTTGATTCATCTCGAGCTTCATCCACCATTATACAGAACTTGCTAGTACCAATTTCTTCTCTAATTTGTCTCTGAACCTTTCGAGCTAATAACTCAAGAATTTCTTTCTGAACAGGATGAGAGGTGTACCTCGCATTCCGTGGAGCATTATCCAAGACAACCGCATCCACCTCCTGGTTGTAAGAAGCCAACAATTTTACCAATTCAAGAAAATTACCCTGATTTAACGATTCTGAAGATTCATCATGCCCTCTGTACGCACAGGCTTGGAATGTTAACCACCTGGTGAAATCAACAAGGAAAATATTATTATTAGCCACTTTAAAAAAATTATAAAATTGTAATATCTAGGATACAAAATATTTCCTACCTGATGGAATTTATTGTAACTTTGAGCCTTAGCCTTGCATCTAAAACCATTTTTTAGGTCGCTTGTACAATTGCCTTGTCGATATGGGTCATACTATTTTTCATATTATCAAAACATCGAACGGAATAATTGTGAGATGAGTTTGAATCTTTGCCCACATGAGTTAATAAAGCACACTCTTTTCCGTCATTCACCTTCTTCCAATTTATAAACCCCTTAACAGTGAATGCATCAGAGCCACATCTTCCACTTGGTTTTTTTGTAAAGACAAAACAAGGCAGACAATATGCACGATGCGTGGAAAGTGAATATTCTAGCCAAGGAAAATTTGTGAAATAGCTGAACTGAAATCGGCGACGATTTCCGTTATATGGATACTGTCTCATATATGGCTGATAAGGGCCCTCTGTAATATAAAAGCGCCGTGCTTCTTCTTGCTGATCAAGAGGAAGTTCCCAAATTTGTTTGCGCTTTCCAGGATCCCTTTCAAATGATGTGCTTCCTGTTCTACCTTGTTCTAAGACTTCTACCGGTTCCAGAATATTTTGATCATCACTTTGCATATCAGCTGGACTGGAATTGTCACCTACAGTAGTTTGCTGCTCCTCAGCCGGAATGGAACGGTCATCTACAGTAGGTTGCTTCTCCTCAGATGTACTTGTATTTTCGGATATGGTAATATTAGCGCTTGATGTTGAACCAAGTCGCTGGAAAAAGAAATCTACGCCCCTTTGAGATGCCTTTCTCTTCATCTTTGAGCACAACGAAATTACAAAATACAAAAAATTAATGAACTAGATTAATCCACTATTTTATACGATACAACATACTGGTGAACAGAAGTTTTTACCGCCGGCCGTCAGCGTAAGGTCTCCGGCTTCCGGAAGCGCAATGAGGCTGAAGATCCGTCTGTATGCGGACTGCGGACTGCGGTACAAACCTGCTGCGGTATGCCACGGAATGACGAAATTGCAGTGGCAGTCTGGCAGATGAATGGCAGCAACCAGCACTCAGCAGGCAGCACGCCGGGCCGCCGGCGACCGGCACCAGAAGCAAGCCCTAGAAAAGCGAGATGGGAAAGAGAGGCGGCACGCGGCAGTCACGCAAATGCGATGCAGCTTGGATCGATCTCGATCTGATCAATCGCTTGGGACTTGGGTACGTGCGACTATGCGAGGCCTAGTGCTGGACTGCTGGTACATCGTACATGGGCTGTCGTGTACGTACCTTGGGCCTATTTGTTTTGGTGTGATCAGTGCGTGGACCAATTAACTATAATATGCTAATTAGAGGATTAGTTCCAGCCATTAGTACATGAGTATAGCAGTATACTACTAGTACTACCTACTGAAAATCATTGGGGGGGGCAAGCATTGGGGAGGGGAGGGGGGGTCTAGCCCCTGCTCGCCCCCCCTTGCCTCCGCCCCTGAGTACTGCAGTAAAAATATCAACAAACACGTAAAACATATTTACTATGCAAATCACTTTTTTTTTTGCCTTTGCTCTTATTTGTTCTTTTTTTGAAAAAAAAATATATATGATTGGACGCCCCCAACCGAAGTCGCCATGCGCCGCCTCGCCGGTCTGCACCATTATCATGCATTCACGCTACCGCAGAGAGAAGGTGTTGGAGCTGGAAGGGGGGCAAGCACTAGAGGAACGAAAACGGTCCGTGGCTGGTGATTCAAGTCGCTGTGATGGCTAATTTTTTTAAAATAATATATTTTGTTTTAATAATTTTCACAAATAGTATATGAATTGAAGGATTTGCAATTCTATGCGGTGCCGGCATTTGAAATGCAGATATGACATGTCGGCATTTCAAATACCGACACCGCGCTAGAATTGCAAATTTTCAATTCGTGTATTATTCATGAAAATTATTAAAAAACGTATTATTTTTAAAAAAATACTAGTTATAGATAGCCTCTACAACAATATAATGTCTAAGCCTTCATGATGCTACCAGCGTAGACAGAGATGTTACCAATGGTCGTCGTCGATCCTATCGAGCACAAGGCGGAGGTGACGCTACAAATGCTAGACAGCGTTGGTACAAAGGTGGTTGGGGCTGCTACCAACTATGCTTGACGCTGCTATCGGGCGCGCGACAATGCTAGGGATTTTTGATGGGTTCGTAGCATAGAAAACAAAAAATTTCTACCGCCAGAACGAACAAAACCCAGATCTAATCTAGATAAAAGCCAAGATCTAATCTATTAGACATGTGCAACGAGATAGATCTGTACTAACCCTCGTAGATCCGAAAGCGTTACGAGATTAGATCTCGGGGTTGATGTAGTCGATCACTTGCCGATCTCAAGATCGTGTGGACGATCCTTCCGGCGCCACGTTTCGGCAGCGCTTCCGCAGTCGGTCACACGTGCGGAGTCGAAGCAGACCTTCCTCTCCCCGTTCTAGCGAGCAGCGGAGGTAGTAGATCTTCTCCACGGAATCCCAGCAGCACGACGGTGTGGTGGTGGTGGTGGAGTAGAGAATTCTGCAGGGCTTCGCCTAAGCCGGAGCAGAGCGAAGGAGGAGGAGAGAGGCGACGGCTAGGGTTTGTTATGGGAGAGGTCTAGGGGGTGGCGCCCCCTCCCCTCTATTTAAAGGAGGGAGGCGCCATGGGAGGGGGAGTCCTAGTAGGACTCCCCTCCCTCCTTGGCCGGCGGATTGGGAGGGGCGAGGAATCCTCCTCCCCCACGAATCCGTGTCTTGCCCCACAAAGACTCCTTGATCCTTTCTTGGTTTTCAAGCAAACTCCAAGAAATCTTCTAGAACCTTCCAGAACATTCTGAAACCTTCTAGAATCTCCATACAAACACCCCGGAACATTTCCTAACTTAGAAAATGATCCCCAATATATGAATCTTATTCTCCGGACAATTCCGGATCTCCTCGTGATGTCCCGGATCCAATCCGAGACTCCGAACAACATTCGGTCTCCAACGCATATTCCATATCTACTTAAAACAACTTCGAACCTTAAGTGTGTCACCCTACGGTTCGTGAATATGCAGACATGATGGAGACACCTCTTCGATCAATAACCATCAGCGGGATCTGGAGATCCATAACGGCTCCCACATACTCAACGATGACTTCGTGATCGATAGAACCATTAACATACGAAACCAATTCCCTTTGTCACGCGATATTCTACTTATCCGAGGTTTGATCGTCGGTATCTCCATACCTAGTTGTACCTCGTTACTGATAAGTACTCTTTACTCGTTCCATGTTATGTCATCCCTTGTGACCTAGTCACATGCTTGCAAGCTAACTAGATGACATTCCACCGAGAGGGCCCAGAGCATATCTATCTGTCATATGGATGGACAAATCCCAATCCTGGTCCATGCGCTTCAACACATACTTTCAGAATACCCAATGACACCTTTATAACCACCCAGTTACGAAGCGTTGTTTGATGTCATCAAAGTACCCATCCGGTGATGGTGATTAACATAACCTCATGGTCGAAGGATTAGGTTACTATGCATTTGAAAGCTTATAGCAATACGAACTTAATGACTTGATCTTATGCTACGCTTACTATGGGTGTGTGTCCATCACATCATTCTCCTAATGATATAACCTTGTTATTAATGACATCCAATGTCCATGATCAGGAAACCATGATCATCAATTAATCAACAAGCTAGTTCCACAAGAGGCTTACTAGGGACTCTTTTATGTTTACAAAACACACATGTATTAGTGTTTCCTTATAATACAATTATAGCATAGGATGTAAACATTCATCATAAACACAAAGATATAATAATAACCACTTTTATTATTGCCTCTTGGGCATATCTCCAACAGTCTCCCACTTGCACTAGAGTCAATAATCTAGATTACATGGTAATATACCTAACACCCATGGCGTTCTGGTGTTGGTCATGCTTTGCTCTAGGAAGAGGTTTAGTCAACGGATCTGCCACATTCAGATCAGTGTGTACTTTGCAAATCTTTATGTCACCATCTCGGACATACTCGCGAATAGCATGGAAACGTAGCTTGATGTGCTTCAGCTTGCTATGTGACCTTGGCTCCTGTGCATTTGCTATGGCACCTGTGTTGTCACAGTAGATGGCCATCGGGTCCAACGCACTAGGAACCACGCCAAGTTCAGTAATGAACTCCTTCATCCATATGGCTTCTTGTGCAGCCTCCGAAGCAGCTATGTATTCCGATTCAGTTGAAGATTTCGCCACAACGCTTTGCTTGGCACTCCTCCAGCTCACTGCAGCACCATTCAAAATAAATACGTATCCAGACTGTGACTTCGAGTCATCTGGATCGGTGTTCCAACTAGCATCAGTGTAACCGTTTACAACAAGCTGTTCATCACCTTCATAAGAAAGAACCATATCCTTAGTCCTATTCAGGTACTTTAGAATATTCTTGACCGCTGTCCAGTGTTCCATTCCAGGATCACTTTGATATCTGCTAGTCAAACTAACAGCATGTGCTATATCCGGTCTTGTACACATCATGGAATACATGATAGAACCTATGGCCGAGGCATAGGGAATATTATTCATCTTTTCTCTATCTTCTATCGTAGCCGGACTTTGAGTCTTACTCAAGGTCTTACCAGACAACATGGGCACGAACCCTTTCTTGCTCTCTTCCATTCTAAACTTCTTTAGAACCTTGTCTAAGTATGTACTTTATGAAAGCGCTATTAGGCGTCTTGATCTATCTCTATAAATCTTGATGCCTAGAATATATGCCGCTTCGCCAAGATCCTTCATTGAAAAACTATTATTCAAATAGGTTTTGACGCTACTAAGAAGTTCTATATCATTTCCAATCAACAATATGTCATCTACATATAGTACTAGGAATGCTACAGAGCTCCCACTCACTTTCTTGTAAATACAAGTTTCTCCATAAGTTTGTATAAATCCAAAGTTTTTGATTACTTTATCAAAACATTGATTCCAACTCCGGGATGCTTGCTTCAGTCCATAAATGGAGCGCTGAAGTTTGCATACCTTGTCAGCATCACTAGGATCGACAAAACCCTTGGGTTGTACCATATACAACTCTTCCTCAATGTCACCATTAAGGAACGCCGTTTTGACATCCATCTGCCAAATCTCATAATCGAAATATGCAGCAATTGCTAACAAAATCCTCATAGACTTTAGCTTCGCTACTGGTGAGAAAGTCTCATCGTAGTCAACTTCTTGAATTTGTCGGAACCCTTTCGCGACAAGTCGAGCTTTATAGACAGTAACATTACCATCAGCATCTGTTTTTCTTTTGAAAATCCATTTGTTCTCGACAGCCTTACGGCCATACGCTAAGTCCACCAAAGTCCATACTTGGTTTTCGTACATGGATTCTATTTCGGATTTCATGGCTTCTAGCCATTTGTCGGAACCTAGGCTCACCATAGCTTCTTCATACGTCGCAGGGTCATCAGTGTTGTCCACCAACATGACGTTCAAGGCAGAGTCATACCACTCAGGAGTGGTACGAACCCTTGTTGACCTACGAGGTTCAGCAGTAACTTCGTTTGAAGTTTCATGATCACCATCATTAGCTTCCTCTCCAGTTGGTGCAGGCAGCACAAAAACATCTTCCGGTGCTGCGCTACTCTCAACTCCGAGAGAAGGTTTAATAACCTCGTCGAGTTCTACTTTCCTTCCAGTCACTTCTTTCGAGAGAAATTCCTTCTCAAGAAAGGATCCATTCTTGGCAATGAAAACTTTGCCTTCGGATCTATGATAGAAGGTATACCCAATTGTTTCTTTAGGGTATCCTATGAAGACGCATTTCTCCGCTTTGGGTTCAAGCTTATCAGGTTGTAACTTCTTTACATATGCTTCGCAACCCCAAACTTTAAGGAACGATAACTTGGGTTTCTTACCAAACCACAATTCGTACGGTGTCGTTTCAACGGATTTAGATGGTGCCCTATTTAAAGTGAATGCGGTTGTCTCTAATGCATAGCCCCAAAATGATAGCGGTAAATATGTAAGAGACATCATAGACCGAACCATATCTAAGAGAGTTCGATTACGACATTCGGACACACCATTACGCTGTGGTGTTCCCGACGGTGTCAACTGCGAAAGTATTCCACATTTCTTTAAATGCATGCCAAACTCATAACTCAGATATTCACCTCCGCGGTTAGAACGCAGAAACTTAATCTTCTTGTTACGATGATTTTCCACTTCACTTTGAAATTCCTTAAACTTCTCGAAAGTTTCAGACTTATGTTTTATAAAGTAGATATACCCATATCTACTTAAGTCATCCGTGAAAGTGAGAACATAAGGATATCCACCACGCGATGCTACACTCATTGGACCGCATACATCGGTATGTATTATTTCCAATAAGTCTGTAGCTCGCTCCATTATTCTAGAGAATGGAGTCTTAGTCATTTTTCCCATTAGACATGCTTCGCATCTTTCAAGTGATTGAAGAAGTCCATCAGAATGGAGTTTCTTCATACGCTTCACTCCAATGTGACCAAGACGACAGTGCCACATGTATGTAGAATTATCATTCAATTTTATTCGTTTAGCATCTATGTTGTGAACATGTGTATCACTATTATCGAGATTCAATAAGAATAAACCATTTATCTCAGGTGCATTACCATAAAAGATATTACTCATATAAATCGAACAACCTTTATTCTCAAACTTAAAAGAGTAACCGTCTCGCAATAAACAAGATCCAGATATAATGTTCATGCTTAACGCAGGCACCAAATAACAATTATTCAAATTTAAAACTAATCCCGAAGGTAGATGTAGAGGGAGCGTGCCGACGGCGATCACATCAACCTTGGAGCCATTTCCAACGCGCATCGTCACCTCATCTCTTGCCAGTCTTCGTTTATTCCGCAGCTCCTATTTCGAGTTATAAATATGAGCAACCGAACCAGTATCAAATACCTAGGCACTACTACGATTACTAGTAAGATACACATCAATAACATGTATATCGAATATACCTTTCTTCTTGATGTTGCCGTTCTTCAGATCTGCCAGGTACTTGGGGCAGTTACGCTTCCAGTGACCAGCACCCTTGCAGTAGAAGCACTCAGTTTCAGGCTTAGGAGCAGCCTTGGGCTTCTTAGCAGGTGCGGCAGCTTTCTTGCCGTCCTTCTTGAAGTTACCCTTTTTCTTAGGCTTGCCCTATTTCTTAAAATTGGTGGTCTTATTGACCATCAACACTTGGTGCTCCTTCTTGATCTCCACTTCAGCAGTTTTCAGCATGGACGATAGTTCAGGCAACGTCTTGTTCATGCAGTGCATATTGTAGTTCATCACAAAGTTCTTATAACTCGGTGGCAGTGACTGGAGGACACGGTGAATCCCTAACTCATTAGGAATCGTTATCCCTAACTCTTGGAGCTTGTTTGCATTCCCAGACATGGTGAGCACGTGCTCGCTAACGGAGCTTCCCTCTTCCATCTTGCAGGTAAAGAACTTCTCGGAGGCCTCATAGCTCTCCATGGCCGCGTGAGTCTCAAAAATGAGCTTGAGCTCCTTAATGATCTCGAACGGGTCGTGGTGCTCAAAACACTTCTGGAGATCCGTTTCTAAACCGTACAGGATGGCACACTGAACTGTGGAGTAATGATTTTTCCGAGTGGCGTAAACATTCTTTACGTCATCGGTGGCATCATCTGCAGGTGGGTCACCTAGCGGTGCTTCGAGCACATAGGTCATCTGACCAGCCCTGAGGATAATCTTCAGACCACGGAGCCAGTCCGTGAAGTTGCTTCCATTGTTCTTAAGCTTTTCTTTCTCTAGGAACGCATTGAAATTGATGGAAATATTCGCCATAATCTACAACAAATTTGCAAGTAGTTTAGACTAAGTTTATGATAAATTGAGTTCAATTTTAATTCTTAAATTAACTAGGTGAACTCCCACTCAAAACAACATCCCTCACATTGTCTTAGTGATTACACGAACCAAGTCCACTACACCAAGTCCGATCTTCACGAGAGAAGATATAGTTTTATCGGCGAACAATCTTCATGTTCATCATATCACTTATATGATTCATGCTCTACCTTTCGGTATTCCGTGTTCCGAGACCATGTCTGTACATGCTAGGCTCGTCAAGATTAACATTAGTTTCCGCATATGCAAATCTGGCTTGCACCCGTTGTATGCACACGTAGAATCTATCACATCCGATCATCACGAGATGCTTCGAGACGACGAGTCTTAGCAACGGTGCCAACTAAGGATGAACACTTTATTACTTGAAATTTAGTGTGAGGGATCATCTTATAATGCTACCGTCGCGATCTAAGCAATACAAGATGCAAAAAGGATTAACATCACAGGCAATTCATAATTAGTGTGATATGATATGGCCCTTTCTTCTTATGCCTTTGATCTCCATCTCCAAAGCACGGACATGATCTTCATCATCACCAGCATTGCGTCAAGGTCAGTGGCGCCGCTTCACGGTTGTCCATCATCACCAGCAACTATTACAACTACTTGGAATAAAGCTATTACAAGATGAATAGACACGCAGGTCTTAACAGAATTAAAGACAACCATTAGGCTCCTGCTGGTTGCCATATTACAACAAGGATCATTGCATACATCAAATATAATCACAATCACATGAAGGCCATATCACATCATAAAACCCCTGCAAAAACAAGTTAGATGCCTCTAATTTTCTTTGCAAGTTTTACATGGTTTGGGGCTTTCGAATAAGAACGGATCTTACCTACGAAACTGAACCACAACGTTGATATAAGTGCTATCAAGTGCAAAGTGTAGATTGGATCTATACTATGATGGGAGAGACAGACACCCGCAAAGCCACTTGTGCAAAGCAAGTTACACGTTAAGCGTGGAGCAAGTCTCATGTGCGATGACATGTAAGGTTAGCCCGAGCCGCTTCATCCCACCATACCGCAAGATGCAAAGTACACAAAGCAAAAAACGGCACGAGCACCAACGCCCACAAAACCATTGTGTTCTACTCGTGCAACAGATCTACGCATAGATACGGCTCTGATACCACTGATGGGTTCGTAGCATAGAAAACAAAAAAATTCTACCGCCAGAACGAACAAAACCCAGATCTAATCTAGATAAAAGCCAAGATCTAATCTATTAGACATGTGCAACGAGATAGATCTGTACTAACCCTCGTAGATCCGAAAGCGTTACGAGATTAGATCTCGGGGTTGATGTAGTCGATCACTTGCCGATCTCAAGATCGTGTGGACGATCCTTCCGGCGCCACGTTCCGGCAGCGCTTCCGCAGTCGGTCACACGTGCGGAGTCGAAGCAGACCTTCCTCTCCCCGTTCCAGCGAGCAACAGAGGTAGTAGATCTTCTCCACGGAATCCCAGCAGCACGACGGTGTGCTGGTGGTGGTGGAGTAGAGAATTCTGCAGGGCTTCGCCTAAGCCGGAGCAGAGCGAAGGAGGAGGAGAGAGGCGGCGGCTAGGGTTTGTTATGGGAGAGGTCTAGGGGGTGGCGCCCCCTCCCCTCTATTTAAAGGAGGGAGGCGCCATGGGAGGGGGAGTCCTAGTAGGACTCCCCTCCCTCCTTGGCCGGCGGATTGGGAGGGAGGGAGGAATCCTCCTCCCCCACGAATCCGTGTCTTGCCCCACAAAGACTCCTTGATCCTTTCTTGGTTTTCAAGCAAACTCCAAGAAATCTTCTAGAACCTTCCAGAACATTCCAAAACCTTCTAGAATCTCCATACAAACACCTCGGAACATTTCCTAACTTAGAAAATGATCCCCAATATATGAATCTTATTCTCCGGACAATTCTGGATCTCCTCGTGATGTCCCGGATCCAATCCGAGACTCCGAACAACATTCGGTCTCCAACGCATATTCCATATCTACTTAAAACAACTTCGAACCTTAAGTGTGTCACCCTACGGTTCGTGAATATGCAGACATGATGGAGACACCTCTCCGATCAATAACCATCAGCGGGATCTGGAGATCCATAACGGCTCCCACATACTCAACGATGACTTCGTGATCGATAGAACCATTAACATACGAAACCAATTCCCTTTGTCACGCGATATTCTACTTATCCGAGGTTTGATCGTCGGTATCTCCATACCTAGTTCTACCTCGTTACTGATAAGTACTCTTTACTCGTTCCATGTTATGTCATCCCTTGTGACCTAGTCACATGCTTGCAAGCTAACTAGATGACATTCCACCGAGAGGGACCAGAGCATATCTATCCGTCATATGGATGGACAAATCCCAATCTTGGTCCATGCGCTTCAACACATACTTTCAGAATACCCAATGACACCTTTATAACCACCCAGTTACGAAGCGGTGTTTGATGTCATCAAATTACCCATCCGGTGATGGTGATTAATATAACCTCATGGTCAAAGGATTAGGTTACTATGCATTTGAAAGCTTACAGCAATACGAACTTAATGACTTGATCTTATGCTACGCTTACTATGGGTGTGTGTCCATCACATCATTCTCCTAATGATATAACCTTGTTATTAATGACATCCAATGTCCATGATCAGGAAACCATGATCATCAATTAATCAACAAGCTAGTTCCACAAGAGGCTTACTAGGGACTCTTTTATGTTTACAAAACACACATGTATTAGTGTTTTCTTATAATACAATTATAGCATGGGATGTAAACATTCATCATAAACACAAAGATATAATAATAACCACTTTTATTATTGCCTCTTGGGCATATCTCCAACAATTTTATCTATGGCTGCTGCGTTTTGCTGCATACTCGTTTCTTTTGCTACTTTAGTGTTTTTGAAATGCTGCAATGTTTATTTCTCTATTCTTAACCCATGGCAGGAGAAAATGTGGCAACGATGTTACAATAGCATAATGTTTTGCTAGCCGGGCAGGATGATGTTGTATTGATGCTGCAATAGTACAATTGTTTTTGGAATGAAACAATTTTGTGCCTGTAAATAAACCGGAGGCGTGTGTGTATGGTGGTGGTGTGCAGCGCAGGAATTATCGCAGGGAAGTCCAACACTGCCCTTTTTTTTTCCTTTCTTTTGCGAGATGACCTTTTATTTTCTCAATATTTTGCACTTTTTCGAAGCATTTGTTCCTTTTTCATGTGAATATTTTGCACTTTTTCAAAATCTCTGTTCTTTTTACGACCCCTTTTTTGCACTTTGGGAAGGCACACCGGCACACGCACGCGTGCATCGACGACGGAACAATGGATCTCTTTTGACTTGGCACGCCTTCGACGGAGTTGGAATTAATGCTTAGGCACGAGAAGTCAACTGAGCCAACGCTCCGCGTTCAGATGCACAGGCTCCGACATGACCGTTCCGGCTAGCTAGCTGGCGCCTATATAAACTCCAACCTTCCTGAGCTCCAACAAAACCATCCAAATCTCAGTTCACCCTCCACTCCTCCCTCTCTCTCTCTCTAGCCACATCACCTGTCACCATCTCTGTGCTGCCACATTCGATCAACGACAAGAAGATACAATGGCTGAAAGCGCGGCGGCGATCAGCTCGGAGCAGATGAGCGAGTTCCGGGAGGCGTTCGCGTTCTTTGACAAGGACGGCGACGGCCGCATCTCGGCGGAGGAGCTCTCCACGGTGGTCCGGTCCCTGGGCCAGTCCCCGACCCCCGAGGAGCTCCGCGACATGGTGCGCGACGTGGACGCCGACGGCAACGGCACCATCGAGTTCGCCGAGTTCCTGGCGCTCATGTCCCGCCAGCACGAGGCGGCCCACGCCGCTGACGGCGGCTCCCCCGAGGAGGAGCTCCGGGAGGCCTTCGGGGTCTTCGACAGGGACCACGACGGGCACATCTCCAAGGCCGAGCTGAGGCACGTCATGATCAGCCTCGGCGAGAAGCTCACCGACGAGGAGGTGGAGGGGATGATCGCGGAGGCGGACCTCGATGGGGATGGCCAGGTCAACTTCGACGAGTTCGTCAGGATGATGATGCTCTCCGACCAGCAGCAGCACCAGTAGTTCAGTCTACCTCTGCTACTCCATTTCTTCAATGGGGACGGATGGAATTAGCTACTTCGCCATGGCCAGTGTGGTAGAGGAAAATAATCTGGCCGCCCGCGAGGACTCTCTCTCTTCTTCCCTTCGCCCGTCAACCTTTCTGCCAGCTGTTGGAATCTTGCTGTAAACTGCATGCATGTGTGCTCTAGCCACTGGCTGGGCAATGCATATAAGATTAATCATTAATTTATTTATAAGGAAATACTCCTCTTCTTTTCACGATAGCTGTAGAGCATCCCTACCTGATCCTTCAAACTTAACCATCGAAAAAATAGTTTTAGAGAGTTTTATTATTCGCTCTGTCCCAAATTACTTGTCGTAAATTGTCTACATACAAGTGTGTCTAGACGTATTTTAGTGTATACATATATACATACATATAAGTTTAGATAAATCTGCAATAGTTAATTCAAGACAAAGAGGGATTAAAAAAATAGGACTTAAAACACCATTACCTAGCAGATCCTCTAAAACTTAACTCCCTCATTTTTTACTTTTGCTATTTCTTACCTATTTTGATCGTGCAAAACGACATTGCAACTATTTTTGACATTATACAAATTCAAAGTTTGATATGTGCATCGCACACATTTCAACAACATCTCAACTCCACATTTTATAAAATTAAATCTAAATTCAAACGCAAGTGAACGAAAATGCGTCTCAAGCTTCTTCTCGGAGGCAAGCGTCTTCATTGTGGCCTTGCGCTGCTTTGCCATGATTGGGGTGATGGGCGGCAACCCAGCGACGAACGAGGCCACACCAAGCATCTCGAAGGTCGACACATGTGTGGGGCGTGTTGCCGGCCAGTCTCGTGTGCGTAGGTGGTGGTGGGGAGTTGTAGGAGCCCTGCTAGCATCACGTAGGAGCAATAGCGCACCAAGATCGGAGAACGTGAGAGAGGGTATGGGAGGCGGTGGCTGCCTACTCCATTTCATAATCGGGGCGATAATTGGACGGGTAAAATTTCAACCGCCAAAATTTTCATGAGTAGGGAGGCCTCACTTATTCCCTACTAGTAGGAAGATGGATGTATGATTTTAGGGAGTTAAGCCCCCTTTAGGGTATTTGTTTGGTGCTTCTATACCAATAAAAACCAGTTTAGGTAGTTGATAAATTTAAGGGGTTCTCCTAGAGATGCTCTTAAAGGCCTCTTTAGTTGAAAGGATTTTCGAAGTAATTTTCGGAAGGTTTTCGTCACAATATTTTTCCTATAGATTCTATTTGGTTCAAACGAATTAAACCTCCAAAATACCCATGGATTGCTTTTAATAGACAAATTTTCATAGGATTTCTAGTAAGAGGTTACATTTCCTACATTGTCTAGGATAACTTGAAATGTGCTCAGCCTTAGTGGTGGATCTATGCACATGTCGGGGGAGAGGGAGGCGGTTGCCCCTCCCCCTCCCACTTTTAAAGAATTACTGGAGGATTTGTTACAAGGTATAGAAGAGAAAAAATAGAGCATTTTGCCTCCCAGATATGGATGTTTTGTGTTTTGCCATCATAGTTTCCAGACAAGCTTACGAAGAACTATTTGTGTTTTTATTGTGGTGCAACCAGAAACTTCTATCAATGTCCTGCCCTCTTTTTCATCGTGTGTCATCACTCTTCCCTCTATATTTCCCTTCCTGACACCTCCGCTATCTCCATCCCCACGCCCCTCCTCACAATGGGCACCACCCTCCACTGCTCGTAATTACTGTCAGAAAGGAGGTCGTTATTGGTTCCTCATCTCGTCGCCCGCCCTCCTCGCCAATAGGTAGCCATCCAGGAGAGGAAGTCAGGGACGAGGAATCACCGGGCATTCCTCGACAATATAGAGAACTTAGATTAAAAAAAGTTTGGATAAATCAGCCAAATTTCTATGATAGGATTGGGAGGGCTTGCAACTCCTATTCAAATAATGGAGATAACTTTGGAATGTTCATCAAAAAAATAGAAATGTGAAAGATAGCTTGAAGGGTTGAGGGATTAATTTGAGAGGGGGTTCATTAAGAAAAACAAAGAGTTAAACATGATTTGGAATCTTTGGAGGAGGAAAATATTTTATCTGTGAACAATAAATAATTTTTTTGGCGGAGTAGATCCAACTAAAAATGGTTGTTGTAAGGGGATAACAATACTTCGTACTTCATAGCATTGCAAATGGAAGTAAGAGAAAAAAATACCATGTATACTCTAAAAAATGATGATGATATTGTTCAGGGTACTCATAATTTTCTTAATCATGCTACTGAATATTATAAGATGTTTTTTGGTAAAGGGGAAGGATAGAAGATGAGTTTTCAAGCAGATGTCTGGCTAGAAAGTGAAAAATTATCTGAACAAGATAAGGAAAATTATCTGAACAAAAAAAAAGCATCAGGTCCTAGTGGAATTCCTGTCGAGTTCTATCAAGCATGCTGGTCTATTATAAAGAATAATATCATGGAAATTTGGACTTATAAAGATTGAACTTTGGGATGATTATTTTGCTGCGAAAAACTAAAGATGCTGATGTTATCAATAAATTTAGACCAATATGTCTTCTTCAGGTACTTTATAAATGGATCATTAAATTATCAACTTTTAGGTTTGAACCTTATATAGAAAAAATAAATTCTAGGTGTCAGTCTACTTTTATTAAAGGTAGAAATTTTATGGATGGGGTTATGTTTTGCATTAAGCTCGTAGAAAAAAACTACACTAAAGAAGACGGAGATTTTATGTTTTGCATTAAAGGTTTGGTTCTAAAACTTGATTTTGAAAAAGCCTACACTAAAGAAGACCGGGATTTTTGTTTAAGTGCATTCATCATAAAAGGTTTTGTAACAGATGGTGTAGAATTGTAAAATCTATTGTTATAAATGGTACGGTTATGCCGAAATGGGTTCCAGCTTTTGGTACACTCTCACACGTTAATATGTACCTCCAATACGGAGGGTGATACACCACAACTCAGTTAGAGGAGGCCTCCTAGAAGCGCGATTAGAAAGACAATCTAGCCGAAGATTTTGAAACCGAAGTCCCAGTTCCTCTGGACGGACCGTATAGGAGGTTTTGGCAACTATGGGCTGAACTAACCTGAGCTTGGATGCTCTTAGCTCGGATGTCGATTCGGCGGTCGATCTACATGCAATATCGCCAAAGAAATGGAGAGGAGGGACAAAGGTTGAGGACACAAAAGTAAAGGTTGATTTGTTGATTATTCGCGTCTAAGACTCAATCGGCCATCAGCTCTCACATATATATGAGGCGGCTAATCTTCTCGTACAAGTTTAGGAAAACTCATACATGTTTATAAGTAGGAATCACACTCCTAATTCTATCCTAAACTAGGTAGCTTTTGTCTCAAGCTTTGTACTAGACCCATATCCAAGTGTCTGTTTGTCGTCTTCGGCATAAAGCCGCCAATGATCTTCCCTCGTCTTTGCGCCATCATAGATGCTGACCCACAGGCTTGTAAACATAAATCGATACCAACTAGGCCATCTTGAGTACTGATCCGGGCTACGAATCATTCTTTCCATTTCTGAATCGGTAAGAAACCGATCTGGCTTATGCATGGCGGTAAGTGTTGCTCCTTGATGGGTTTCCTGAAACATCTTCTGGATCCTTCCAGCTCCTCCCTCTGCTCCTGGTCAACTTGTCCCTTGACTCTGTCCTAATCGGGCTTTGATACGTTCATTTTGCATCACTATTCTATGTCTTAATTCACTATTATTCATTGATATATTTCTATTGAGAGGTGATACTTATGTTATTTCATCTATTTTTGCATGGTTGATGACTTTTGGAGCATGGACCGCTGCAGTCAGGATTCTGATGGAAAAGGTGCTGCTTAGAGGCAAAATTCACGAAGATCAGAAAATCCGGGAAAATATACGAAAAATCCTATTTTTCCAGAAGACTAAGGATGCCATAAGATGGAGTGGAGGTGGGCCACAGGGGGCCCACACCACCCCATGGCGCGGGCAGGCCTAGGCCGCGCCTAGAGGTGGTGTGGCCACCCTGGCCCACTCCAGCCTCTCCCCTCTAGCGTATATCATCCTCCCGAAACCCTAAGACTAGGGGAGCGACCACAGAAAGATTCTGCCGCCTCTGCGGGGCGGAAAACACCGAGAGAGAAAGATCTCTCCGGCAGACAGATTTCTGTCAGGGGAATTTCTTCCCGGAGAGGGGAGATCATCGCCATCAACACCACCATCAAGCTGGACTTCATCGGGATCATCATCATCATCACCACCATCATCACCATCAGCACCCTCATCACCATCTCCATATTGCTGTAACAATTGTGTTGAATCTTGCATAGTTCATAGGGGAAACTTTTCCGGTGTTGATTACTCTTTGTAGTTGATGCTATTGAGTGAACCATTGAATTATTGTCTATGTTCAGATTGTTATACATCATTATTCCATCTCTGATCATGATCCATATGATGTCTCGTGAGTAGTTTGTTTTGTTCTTGAGGACATGGGAGAAGTCTTGTTGTTAGTAGTGGAGTTGCGTTGAGAAAGATTCAATAGATGATTATTTAAGTTGTGGTGTACTTCTTCTAGTGGTGTCATGTGAACGTCGACTACATGACACTTCACCTATATGGGCCTAGGGGAATGCATTGTGTATTTGGCTACTAATCATAGGGGTTGCCGGAGTGACAGAAACCTGAACCCCCGTTAGGAAACCATTGCACAAGGGGCGTAAGGGTCTTAGAGTTTAAAGCTGTGGTTAGGTTTCTACCTTAATTACTTTCTTATACTTACGGATGTTTGCAAGGGGTATAATCACAAGTATGTATTAGTCTTGGATGGGGCGGTACATTGGCACAGGTTCACCCACACAACACTTAGCAAGCTAAAGAAGATTAATCAACTATATGAAGCGAAAGCACTTGACAGTCTTCCCATGTGTCCTCGAGAACGTTTGGTCATCTTAAGTAATACAACCGGCTTGTCCTTTGCTGCATAAAGGATTGGGCCACTTGCTACATTCTTCATTATTGTCTTTTATTTACTCGTACTTTGTTTACTTGCTATATCAAAACCCCCTAAAAATTCGTTTGCTAAGTATTTGCAGAGAATTCCTGATCCATACCACTAGCCAGCACCTTCTGCTCCTTGTTGGGTTCGACACTCTTACTTATCGAACAATACTGCGATACACCCCCTATACTTGTGGGTCATTAAGACTATTTTCTGGCGCTGTTGCCGGGGAGTGAAGCGCTATTAGAGAGTGGAACTAGTAAAGAAAACTTCTACTGTGAGTATTGTTTACTTCTGCTAGTTGCTTTATTTTTGTTATGGATAATTCGCTGAGTTTCTTATTTGGTAATGCTACTACCACTGCTAAGGTAGTAGATAAGCCACCACCTGCTGAGAATGATGTTTTCAAAATACCTACAAGAATTATTGATCGTGTTATGGATAACTACTATGTTGGGGATGGAACTGCCCATCCCGGTGATCATTTACTCTTTATACACGAACTATGCGGGTTGTTCAAGTGTGCAGGTATTACTACAGATCAAGTTAAGAAGAAGTTATTCTCATTATCACTGAAAGGAAGAGCTGAGGAATGGTATAAGCTGCTGAAGAATGGTCAAGCTCTGGAATGGGAGGAAATAGTGCCTCTCTTTTATTCAAAGTTTTATCCTCCTAGTGAGATTCATAAAGATCGGAATCAAATATACAACTTTTGGCCTCTTGATGGAGAGAGTACAACTCAAGCTTGGGGGAGATTGAAGTTACTAACGCTCAAATGTCCCATTCATGAGCTCCCCAACAATATTATTCTCAATAACTTTTATGCAAGGCTCCCTCTACATGATAAAGATTTATTGGATGCTTCTTGCGCTGGATCATTCACTCGCATGGAAGAAGAAGCTAAATGGGATCTTCTGGACCGTATTCAAGAGAATGCTGAAGCTTGGGAGAATGACAAAGGTAGAAAGTCAGGTATAAATTATGATTATGAATGCATTGAATCTTTTATGAGAACTGATGACTTTCAAAATATTAGTAATATTTATGGTCTTGATTTGGAAGTTATTACGAATTGCTTTAGAGCTTTTGCTTCCTATATCAAAATTCCAAAAAGGGGATGGAACAAATACCATGCACCTTACAAAGATATTGTTGACTATGCTCCTATTGGAAGTGCTGAGTATTGCATTATTGACCCCATCTTACCCGAACCTTATATCGAGAAGATTCCCTTCCCCGAAAAGGTAAAGGACCATCCTATGATAACTAATGTAATCACCAAAAGTGAAAAAAGAACTATGAAACCTGATGAACAAATAAACATTGAACCTAAGGTAGCAATTGTGAAAGACCTTGTCACTAAAAGCGTAGAATATGGGCACATAGTCTTTTGTGAGGATGCTTCTAATATTGTTTCACATCCCAATAGAACTAAAAAGGCTAGTGTTCCTGTGCTTTCTGTTAGAATTGGTGATCATTGCTATTATGGTTTATGTGATATCGGTGCAAGTTCTAGTGCTATTCCTTATGAGCTTTACAGAGAAATTATGCATGAAATCAGTCCTTGCGAGTTGGAAGAGATTGATGTGGTTATTCACCTTGCTAATAGAGAGACCATCTCTCCAATTGGTATTGTACGAGACGTGGAAGTTCTTTGTGGTAAGATTAAGTACCCTGCTGATTTTCTAGTACTTGGTTCGGCTGCTAGTAAAACCTACCCTGTCATTTTTGGAAGACCTTTCTTGAGTACTTGTGGAGCTATTATTGATTGCAAGAGGGAGAAAATCTTGACTAAGTTTGATGGGGAATCTTATGAGTTTAATTTTTCGAAATTTGCTAAAGAACCTTGCGAAGAGGAAACCCATAATGAGGATTTTAGGGTTGAACAACTTGCTTCTATTTCTCTTGCTCCTAACAATGCTTTGCAGCAATTTATGGAAGATCGTGAAAGTGAAATCTTCATGGAAGAAAGGAATAAGATTGATAGGATTCTCCGTGATCAACCTATGATGCTTAAGCACGACTTGCCTGTAGAAGACTTGGGTACCACGATGCCACCTAAAAAGGATCCTGTTTTCGATCTAAAACCTCTTCCTGATGATCTTAAATATGCTTATATAGATGATAAAAAGATATATCCTGTTATTGTTAGCGTTAAACTTTCAGGGAAGGAAGAAGAAAGGTTATTGGAAGTTTTGAGGAAACATCGAGGAGCTATGGGCTATACTCTGGATGATTTAAAAGGGATTTCACCTACTATATGTCAGCACTCTATCAACATAGAACCAGATGCGAAGCCGGTGGTGGAGCACCAACGACGTTTAAATCCTAGGATGAAGGAAGTGGTAAGGAATGAGGTATTGAAACTCCTTGATGCTGATATTATTTACCCTATTGCTGATAGTGAATGGGTTAGTCCTGTTCATTGTGTTCCTAAAAAGGGAGGTATTACCGTTGTCCCTAATGATAATGATGAGCTTATTCCTCAAAGAATAGTGGTAGGCTATAGGATGTGCATCGATTTTAGGAAAGTCAATAAAGTTACTAAGAAAGATCACTACTCGCTTCCTTTTATTGATCAAATGTTGGAAAGGTTGTCTAAAAAACCATTTTTGTTTTCTTGATGGTTATTCTGGTTTCTCTCAAATTGATGTTAAACAACAAGATCAAGAAAAAACTACTTTTACTTGCCCTTATGGAACTGATGCTTATAGACGTATGCCTTTTGGTTTATGTAATGCTCCTGCTACTTTCCAAAGGTGCATGTCTGCTATCTTTCATGGTTTTTGTGAGGAAATTGTAGAAGTGTTCATGGATGACTTTTCTGTCTATGGAACTTCTTTTGATAATTGTCTGCACAACCTTGATAAAGTTTTGCAGAGATGTGAAGAAACTAATCTTGTTCTTAATTGGTAGAAATGCCACTTCATGGTTAATGAAGGGATTGTTATTGGGCATAAAGTTTCTGAAAGAGGCATAGAAGTTGATAGAGCTAAGGTTGAGGCAATTGAGAAGATGCCATGTCCAAGAGACATCAAAGGTATTCGTAGTATCCTTGGTCATGCTGGTTTCTATAGGAGGTTTATTAAATATTTCTCTAGGATATCAAAACCTCTCACTAATCTTCTTCAAAAAGATGTACCTTTTGTTTTTGATGATGATTGTAGGGAAGCTTTTGAAACTCTTAAGAAGGCTTTAACTACAACCCCTATTGTTCAACCACCTTATTGGAGTTTACCCTTTGAAATAATGTGTGATGCTAGTGATTTTGCTGTAGGGGCTGTCCTTGGGCAACGTATTGATAAAAAGTTAAACGTTATCCATTATGCTAGTAAGACTCTAGACACTGCTCAAAGGAATTATGCCACTACTGAAAAGGAATTTCTAGCTGTTGTTTTTGCATGTGATAAGTTTATGCCCTATATTGTGGACTCAAAAGTAACCATTCATACTGATCATGCTGCTATTAAATATCTTATGACGAAGAAGGACACTAAGACTAGGCTTATTAGATGGGTACTGCTTTTACAAGAGTTTGATCTACATATAGTAGATAGGAAGGGTGCTGAAAACCCTGTAGCTGATAATTTATCTCGTTTGGAAAACATATCTTTTGATCCTATGCCTGTTAATGATAGTTTCCCAAATGAACAGTTAGCCACAGTAGGGGTGAGCTCGTGAGGAAACCCTTGGTATGCTGATTATGCTAACTTTATTGTCTCCAAGTATTTGCCTCCAACTTTTACAGCTCAGCAAAGAAGAAAGTTCTTTTATGATTTGAGGCATTATTTTGGGATGACCCACACTTATACAAAGAAGGAGTTGATGGTATTATGCGAAGATGTGTTCCAGAATATGAACAAAAAGAGATATTGCGTAAATGTCATGGTAGCGCCTATGGAGGACATCATGCAGGAGATAGAACTGCACAAAAGGTACTACAATCAGGTTTCTACTGGCTTACCCTTTTTAAAGATGCAAGAAAATTTGTGTTATCTTGTGATGAATGTCAGCGTGTTGGTAATATTTCTAGACGCAATGAAATTCCTATGAACTACTCTCTAGTTATTGAACCTTTTGATTGTTGGGGATTCGACTTTATGGGTCCTTTCCCTCCTTCGAAGGGTTACACTCATATTCTTGTTGCCGTTGATTATGTTAATAAGTGGGTAGAAGCCATTCCTACGAAAAGTGTTGACGGGGAAACCTCTCTAAAAATGCTTAAGGACGTTATTTTTCCTAGGTTTGGAGTGCCTAGGTAGCTCATGACTGATGGGAGTTCTCATTTCATTCATGGCGGTTTTAGGAAGACCCTCGCTAAATATGATGTTAATCATAGAATTGCTTCAGCTTATCACCCCCAAACTAGTGGGCAAGTAGAGTTATCAAATAGAGAAATTAAATCTATCTTGCAAAAGACTGTTAATAGGTCTAGAAAAACTGGGCTAAGAAGTTGAATGATGCTTTCTGGGCTTATAGAACTGCTTACAAAAATCCTATGGGAATGTCTCCTTATAAAATGGCCTATGGGAAAGCTTGCCACCTACCCTTAGAATTAGAACACAAAGCTTACTGGGCAGTGAAAGAACTAAATAGAGATTGTAAGCTCGCTGGTGAGAAAAGATTATTTGACTTAAGTTCTTTAGATGAATGGAGGAGTGAAGCCTATGAGAATGCTAGGCTCTTTAAGGAAAAAGTTAAAAGATGGCATGACAAGCGAATACTTAAGAGAGAATTTCATGTTGGTGAGAAAGTTCTATTGTATAGGTCTCGTCTCAGATTTTTTGCAGGTAAGCTACTATCAAAATGGGAAGGACCTTTCATCATTGAAGAAGTATACCGTTCAGGAGCAATAAAAATTTCTTCTCTAAAAGATAATACTACACAAGTAGTGAATGGACAGCGACTCAAACACTATATTGCTGGAGATTCTTACAATGAAGATGTTGATGCCTTTCAAGTTATAACTCTAGAGAAATTCATTGAGGACCAAATTCAGAGACCTGCAGAGTCTGTTTTCATGTAGGTAACAGTTCTAGTAAGAAAATTTCCGCGGAAATACAATACAACTATATTTTTGCAGCTTTCAGTCGATAAGGAAAGTTTCGAAGCGAAAAAGGGACGGAACCGGAGCCGGGATGGCCCACACCACCCCATGGCGCGGGCACACCCCTAGCCGCGCCACCAGGTGGTGAGGCCACCCAGGACTCCGCCTCCGACCCGTTTTCACCCAGTACCTTCCTTTTGATATGAAACTTCGTAATATATAATCCCCCGGATCCCCCGAGGTTCGTATATCGTGTTTTCGTCGTGTTTTTGTTTCGATCTGTTTTTGCCAGGTAGAATCCCAGATTTGGAGCCACAATGTCTTCCTCTGGATCATCCAAGGGAGATTCCTTAGAAGATATCATCAACCCATACATGAGAGAATTGAAGATTCATCCCAAGGAGTTGTTGCTCAAAGGTGGGGAGGTCTGGATTAAAGAGGTTCAAGGCCCTAAAGGTGAAGGAAGTCTGGAGGACAGGATGGAAGCACTTGAGCAAGAAGTCTTTAGGTACAGGAAGATGGCGGAGCGCGAAGTGGATATCATCCATAAGATTTGTTCCGAACTCATCACCGAGCACCAAAAGGAGACTGCTGAACTCAAAGACGAAGTCTTCTCACTCCGCCAAACAACCAACGAACTGCAAGCATAGTTCTATGACATTCAAAATCAAAACTGTGAGTATGAGGCTAGATTTAAACGCATAAGTGCTGCTGCAAGTTTCAGGATGTTGGAAACCACGATGTCCTTTGTTGATGGGAAGCCTTTACCCTAGAAGACAGATGAAGATGAGAAGACACCACCACCACCTAAGGAGTAATTCGTCATCAGGTTTGGCATCCCCTTGGTTTGTTCCAAGCTTGGGGGAGTGCCGCGGTATCACATCACTATCTTCTATCTTTTTACCTTATTAGTAGAGTCATATCATGAATAGAGGAGTTATTATGTAGGATGGTTTGCATTATGGAAGTGTCCCCTCTCTCGTTAGATATGTATCCCTTGGTGTGAGTTGTCGTTATGGAATATTAATGAGAAGTTCTATCATCCACTCTTTTTCATAGCTTATATTAGTTTTCAATTTGTGGTTATATGATTGATCTTGTTGTTAGTATTGGTAGCACTCTGGGATCATTGAGTTAATTTAGTTGGTTTTGGCAAACCTGGCTCGGTCAGTAGCAACACTATTTTTGAGAGTTGAATGAAAAATATAGAAGTACTCTAGAGTAAAATAATTTCATCATCTTTCTTTCTTGATTTCCTCATAAGTCTAGTATTCTCTAGTTAAGATCTTTTGTTCTTCCAAGGAAGATTGCATGTTTGTCTTTATCACTTGTATGTTTGTTTGTTTCCTTCAACTCTTATACTTGCTACCCAGCCTTGCTAGCCAAAAACCTGTACTGAGAGGGTATTATTCTCATGCATCCACCTCCTTTAAACCAAAACCCATGCCATTTGTGTCCACCATACCTACCTAGTAGAATTATTGCTATTCCAAGTAAATTGTTGTTTTATCTACCTCCCAAATTAAACTTGTTATGTGAAAATTAGTGATTAAATCTCTCACGAACTTGATGGCATACTTTACTTTCTTGCATTTAATAAACTTGAACCATTGGGTCCTTCTTTGTTGCGTATATGCTTGCGCTTTATGAGTTGAAGTTAGCCGAACCATGTATCATGGGGACCGCTTTCAACACTTCATTTGGTACTTTGTACCTAGTTGATATCATGTTCTTTTGCTTATGGATCCCGGCGGTGTGAAATAAAAGTGGAACTTGTAAGATCATGGAGTTTATATGTGTGTTAGAGAAACGCCTGGGCCGCTAGCCTAAGCCATGCCTAATCATGGTGGAAACTTGCAACATAACTATAGTGAGCATTCTATGAAGCATACTCAATAAAAACCTATGCAAATAGAAAATAAAAAGATCACTGAGATGCTCACTGTCTGCTTGTCTTGTCATTTTGATTATGGGATAGCTCCTGTGTCATGTGCAAGGGGTACCCCGTTGGCGGTTCTCAATGATACGCATGTATTTACAATGACAAGAGCTTGCTCATGACTGAAGTTGAGTAGCATGAGGATCGGTACTCATAAGTAAGGGGCATGAGATTTCAACTTATAACTTGTCAAGCATATCCTCTTAGTTGTGTCACTCTAACCTTAATCACCTAAAGATGCCTATGATAGGGGCAATGAGAGCTGAAAGCTAGTAAGTATCATAATTTTTGGGAGCTCTTGATGAGACTTGCAATCCCTGCTTCCCTCTTTGAAGGGCCTTTCTTTTACTTTGTAGTTGAGTCAGTAAACCTACTCCCTTCTATCTCAGCAAGTATTTTGAGTTGATGTGTTTCATTCATTCATATGTTGATTTATTCAATCATGTCTTATGTTCCTTGTTTTAAACATTGCTCTTATCTTGATGTTTACTACTTTGAAAGCTACCATTGAAAAACCAGTTATTCGTGAACTCCAGCAAATTATCAACTATTCTTCGACCAAGAGCTAAGTTTGCCATTGCAAATTATGATTCACTTTATGTATCTTTATTGTGTTTCCTTTACTCATTACAAGTTGAGTTATATAATAGTGAGTTGTATTATATTATGATCTATGTATTTGATGAATGTGAAGCTTCTTGTCCGTATTCTTTTATCGACTCTTCACTCCATAAACCTGAGGTCATGTTTATTGAGCTCAGTTTCGCTTGGGGACAAGCGAAGTCTAAGCTTGGGGGGAGTTGATACGTCCATTTTGCATCACTATTCTATGTCTTAATTCACTATTATTCATTGATATATTTCGTATTGAGAGGTGATACTTATGTTATTTCATCTATTTTTGCATGGTTGATGACTTTTGGAGCATGGACCGCTGCAGTCAGGATTCTGATGGAAAAGGTGCTGTTTGGAGGCAAAATTCGCGAAGATCAGAAAATCCGGGAAAATATACGGAAAATCCTATTTTTCCAGAAGACTAAGGATGCCAGAAGATGGAGCGGAGGTGGGCCACAGGGGGCCCACACCACCCCATGGCGCGAGCATGCCTAGGCCACGCCTAGAGGTGGTGTGGCCACCCTGGCCCACTCCAGCCTCTCCCCTCTGGCGTATATCATCCTCTTGAAACCCTAAGACTAGGGGAGTGACCACAGAAAGATTCCGCCGCATCTGTGGGACGGAAAACACCGAGAGAGAAAGATCTCTCCGGCAGACAGATTTCTGCCGGGGGAATTCCTTCCCGGAGAGGGGAGATCGTCGCCATCAACACCACCATCAAGCTGGACTTCATCGGGATCATCATCATCATCACCACCACCACCATCATCACCATCAGCACCCTCATCACCATCTCCATATTGCTGTAACAATTGCGTTGAATCTTGCATAGTTCATAGGGGAAACTTTCCCGGTGTTGATTACTCTTTGTAGTTGATGCTATTGGGTGAACCATTGAATTATTGTCTATGTTAAGATTGTTATACATCATTATTCCATCTCTGATCATGATCCATATGATGTATCGTGAGTAGTTCGTTTTGTTCTTGAGGACATGGGAGAAGTCTTGTTGTTAGTAGTGGATTTGCGTTGAGAAAGATTCAATAGATTGTTATTTAAGTTGTGGTGTATTTCTTCTAGTGGTGTCATCTGAACGTCGACTACATGACACTTCACCTATATGGGCCTAGGGGAATGCATTGTGTATTTGGCTACTAATCGTAGGGGTTGCCGGAGTGACAGAAACCTGAACCCCCGTTAGGAAACCATTGCACAAGGGACGTAAGGGTCTTAGAGTTTAAAGCTGTGGTTAGGTTTTTACCTTAATTACTTTCTTGTACTTACGGATATTTGCAAGGGGTATAATCACAAGTATGTATTAGTCTTGGATGGGGCGGTACATTAGCACAAGTTCACCCACACAACACTTAGCAAGCTAAAGAAGATTAATCAACTATATGAAGCGAAAGCACTTGACAGTCTTCCCATGTGTCCTCGAGAACGTTTGGTCATCTTAAGTAATACAACCGGCTTGTCCTTTGCTGCATAAAGGATTGGGCCACTTGCTGCATTATTCATTATTGTCTTTTATTTACTCGTACTTTGTTTACTTGCTATATCAAAAACCCCTAAAAATCCATTTGCTAAGTATTTGCAGAGAATTCCTGATCCATACCACTAGCCAGCACCTTCTGCTCCTCGTTGGGTTCGACACTCTTACTTATCAAAAATACTGCGATACACCCCCTATACTTGTGGGTCATCAGGCTTCAAGGATGAAACTTGTCCACCAAGCCCACCTTCGAAAACAGGCCTTCACCATCTTGGTTCAAAGACGACCCAAAATGGGTGACAATAGGTACTTTGTGTTTGAAAATCAATAACGTAAGAGAAAAAGATTTTGCCAGCCATAGAGGGGAGAGCCAAGGTTATCCTTTCTCACCCTTCCTCTTTAATGTGGTTGTGGAGGGTCTGGCTAAATTGATTCATCAAGCTCAAGGTGCAGGTTTGCTAGTTGGTTTGGTGCCTCATCTTATGAACAAAATTAAAACCATATTACAGTATTCTAATGATACCATTTTATGAGTTCAAGGTGATATAGCTGAGATGGTGCACTTAAAACTTATTTCGTACATATTTGAGGCTATGTTTGTGCTGAAAATTAATTCCAATAAGAATGAAGTTATGATGGTACTAGAGGATGATGTGAAAGGTGTAGAATATGCTGGCATTTTTGGATGTCAACTCATCTCTTGGCCTATCAAGTATCTAGGGGTCCTTGTTTGTGGAACTAAATTGCATATAGTTTACATGGCTCCCCACTCTTATAAATTGAAAATGAAATAGGATGGTTGGGTGGGCAACTCTTGATTGCAACAACTTCATGTGTACCAACTCGACAAGACTCCAAGTGCAGAGTATTGTAGCAAGCGTATTTTCCCCACAAGGGTGACTCGAGGGTTTATATCAAACTCTCTGCAAAGAGTATCTTTTTTCTCCTCTCAAGCAATCAACAAAACAAAGTTTTTACCTTGTGTCCCCAACTCCACCGTGTGGTTATCAAGCACAAGGTTTCGTATTAGTAATATAAAATAATAATAAAAACAAGTAAAGTAAAAAACAGTAGTAAATATGCAAGTAAAGTAAATGCAATAATAAAAGGTCTTTTGTGTTTTGTTTGTGTTTGTAAGAAATAAAGTATTTTTGTGTTTTTGAGATACTAAATTGCATCAAAGGTAAATCAGAGTGATAGTGTTGTAAGGTTGTTTCTTATGATAAAAGTTGGACCGGCGTTCATGGGTTCACTTGTCTACTCTCTTTTAAGTTGTGATGGACATAAAACAATTCATCATCAATATAAGATGATGTTTTTGATAAACATTCATATGAGCATCATGTTCTAACATAGAGATGATGCAACACATCTCTATTATACTCCTATAGAAAGGAAAAACTCTAAGCAATCTAGAATTAAGATTTAATAGAGCATAGCCTTAAGTACTTTGACATGATGTTTGAATAACAAATATGCTACCTTGACCAAACAAGATTATCAAGCTATCACAAGATAATTATAGCACATGAATTCAAATCCCTAGTGAGATAATAAAAGAAAGGTAAAAATCATAGTAGATCTTGAATTTTTTCTCACTATTCAATCAACACCACCATGTTACTCCATCTAATACACACTTTCCCCCACACATGCTCATGCATACAAGTTGAATCCAAACAAGAAATTAAGAACGTGGTACATCATATGCATCTATCAATACATCTTACACATAGATAGGTTCCAATTTCATATATCAAATCATAGAATAAAGATCCACCACATAGAAATTACATATATGACCATAATCATGTTGGGAAGCACATATGGTACTAGATCTATGAATAACAAGAGAGAGAGAGAGAGAGAGAGAGAGAGAGAGAGAGAGAGATCAAGCTACTGCCACAAACCCATAGTCTATAGGTGGACTACTCCCTTTTCATAATGGTGATGAAGTTGGATATGTTGGAGAAGGTAGAAATCCCTCCGGTGGTGGCTCCAGCGGAGTTTCCCCTTCTAATCTTTGCTAGTTCTGACTCTTTTTTGGTGTTTCTGTGCTTCTAGAGCACTCTCCTCGTCCTTAGGGGATCCTTTTTATAAAAGTTCTTAGGTCAAACCAAGTCGGTGGGTGAAAGATTGAAGCGAATCGGATGACCGAGTAGTGTGGTGGCGCATGTACCAGGGTAGGCCGCGCCACCTATGCTATTTAAGGCATTCGGGCCTCCCTCGTGAGGTCCAAGTACTCCATATCATTGTCTTCCCGAAATATTAGCTTTCCCAGAATCTTAGCTCCATGGTGTACTCGTCGGCAGTACCACGATAATCGTCTTTCCAAAATATTAGCTTTCCCAAAATCTTAGCTCCATTGGAGTTTGTTTAGGTCCGTGAAAGATCAAAATAGAGAAAACAAGATTTTTTTGTCTAGCAAAGTTGTAACCAAATAAAGGGGATCATTGGTAAACCCCAAAAATAATATAAAACATGGTTATTAAATTATAAATGTTGTAGATATGTGGGAATATGTATCAATAAACTACAAAGTTCATGTATGTATTTTACATGCATCAGCAACTCATATTCGATTGGAGGGAGATATACCCTCATACGATCCTCTCTGAGTAGCACATTAATTTACCACGTTTCTATTTACTTGACGGCAGAGGAAAATCTAGAAGGTTTCACCAAGACAATTAGAAAGTTCTTCTAGGAAGGTACTGGATCCAAAAGAAAATACTACACGGTTAAATGGAATATCAACTGTACACCTAAAATAAAGGGGGTTGGGTTTGAATTTTCTTAGAATGTCAACATCTGTCTAATGTGCAAGGTGGTGGAAATTAGAAAATGAGCAAGGAATTTGGCAAAAGTGGATCAACACAAAATATGACCTTCATCATGTGACATGGAGAGTGAGGGGAAAGCAAAATTACTCTGCAGCATAGAAAGACCCGCTAAATATTAAGAAGATTTATATCAATGGTAGATCAATGATTCATGGAGGGGGCATAGAAACTTATTTTCGGCATGATAATTGGTTTGGACACTTTCCCCTTTGTGAAAAGTTCCCTCAATTGTTTGATGTGTGCATGCAACAAATTTGCACAATGAGAGAGATGGATGATATTGAGTCGAATTTTACCTTTAAGAGATGGCTTGATCCAGCTTAACAATTACAATGGACCTCTTTGATAAACATGCTGGCAATTGTTGCCCTCAACAAAAATCCTCACAAATCTAGATGG
The DNA here is from genome assembly GCA_916181665.1 of Avena sativa. Lineage (NCBI taxonomy): Eukaryota > Viridiplantae > Streptophyta > Magnoliopsida > Poales > Poaceae > Avena > Avena sativa. The sequence continues at coordinate 529,579,974 of OV702292.1, read as the reverse complement.
AAAAATATACTAAATCTGGGAAGTTCGGAGTGAAATACCTGTATAATAAGCTTTCTGATACAGGTGTTGATAGAACTTTCAAACATTTGTTGAAAGAAAAACTTCCTTTGAAAATGAAAATTTCGTTGTGGTTGGCACAATGCCATGATACGGAAGACGACATGAAAAAAAGAAAATGAGTGGGGAATTACACTTTGTTGTTTTCTACCCCTCTGATGAAACTATTAACCATTTGTTTTTTCAGTGTCCTACGGCCATTTATATGTGGAGTATGATTAGCACTGCTTTGGGGTGCTTCTGTTAGGCCTATTTTTTGTATTCAATACTTCTGGTGGATTGCTAGCATTCTCCCTCCGAGGAAAAATCTACACATTGTTTGTGCTGCTGCTTCGTGTTGGGCGCTGTGGAAAACTAGAAACCGAGCTTGTTCTGAAGGAAAGCTCATTTCATCTCCTGTTGAGTTGATATGTTACATGTGTCCATTCCTTCGACATTGGGCAGGTCTTCAGAACGAGTTGCACTAATGGAGGGCGCTGGCAGCCTTCTGCAGTTGGCGATCAGAACTCATGAGATTGCAAGAGAAGCTACATGTTATGGCCGATTATTTCTCTCTCGAATTTCAACTCAGATCCATGATATACAGGAATATTTGGATACAGGTAGGAGGTAGGGGAGAGTTGGAGAGATACAATTCAGAGAAAGAGAGAGATAAGTTTCAGTATTTTCCAGTTCGACCCCTTCCTCCGTCAGGCCTCCTTTTCTTTATAGGATCCAGTCTTTTGGGTTCAGTCTGCAACTGGGCTGACGGAGGCATCGTGGACGTTCGGCTTGTCGTTCACCAGCTGGTTCACATGCACCATCTTCACGTGTGACCGCCTTGCTAGCCTGGATATACTTCCTCCTCTTCTTAGATGTAGTCGTTGCAGATATGGGCGTGACATTGCCCTTCCCTTCAACTCCGGCTTGTCCCCAAGCCGGTGAAGACGGAAAACGAGCGCGCAGCTGCGTCTCATCCTCCCAGGTAGCCAGCGATTCAGGCATCGAAGACCACTGTACCAGTACTTGAGCACGTACTGTGGAGCCTCTCAAGTACTGACGGCGTTGCAGCACTTGGTATGGTTCATCTGGTTGGCAGTCTTCTGGTTCAGGGACAGGTGGTGGAAGCCTGCTCTGATCATCCTGAGTAGGAGCATTAGCCTGAAAAGGACCAAAGTAACGAAATGCGATCTTCTGACTAGCTCGGTCAGCTACAGAGTTCTGCACATATGGTTGCACTTTCAGGAAAACCCAATCGCCAAATGAAAACCGACGATCAGAGCGACGCTTATCTGCCTGAGACTTCATAATTTGCCTGGCACGCTCGAGATGTTGCTTCACTAAACCTTGCATTAGAGCTCTTTCCTCCAACCATGTTGCCAAATCATCTGAACGGCATACCTTTGTGTCAATCACACAAAAATTCCGTGGTCGGTGTACATAGAGAGCTTCAAACGGGGATCGCTTAATAGCAGAATGGTACGACGTGTTGTACCAGAATTCGGCGAGGGGTAGCTAGTGTCGCCATTGATGTGGACAGGCGTGCACGAAGCATCTGAGGTACGTCTCAAGGCACTGGTTGACCCTTTCGGTCTGACCATCAGTCTGCGGATGCCGAGACGAGCTCATGGCCAATTCAGTTTCTGTCAACTTGAATAACTCAGTCCAGAGCTTACTCGTGCATATGGGATCGCGGTCAGTGACGATCACATATGGCAATGAGTGCAACTTGTACACATTGTCAACAAAAACCATAGCAACCTGATGTGCAGTAAACGGATGGCTTGAGTGCCAAAAAGTGAGCATACCTGGTCAATTGATCGACCACCACCAGAATGCAATTTGAATTCTTCGATTGGGGAATACCTTCAATAAAGTCCATGGTGATTGTGTGCCAGGCCTGCTTAGGAACTGGGAGAGGTTGTAAGAGCCCTGGGTAGCGCACGCGCTCGCTCTTGGCTTGCTTGCATACCGAGCACTTCCCTACATAATCTTCCACAGATTTCTGCATTCCCTTCCAGGCAAAGTTGCGGTGCAGACAGTGATGAGTGGCGCGTACCCCTGAATGCCCCCCAACGGCACTGTCATGGACCGATCGCAGAATCATCTGCCGGATAGTTGGATCAGTACCTAACCATATGCGACCACTACAGCGAATTAGGCCATCCTGAACCGAAAACTCAGCAACACTTGGTCACCATTCTCTATTTTCTGAAGCAGAGCCTGTATTTCAGCATCATCCTCATAGCTGTGCACAATCTGCTCGATCCAGCTAGGAATTCCGACAAAAATCGCAGCCATTTCCATAGCTCCTGGATGTCGTGATAGAGCATCGGCTGCGCCATTGTCCCGCCCAGGTTTGTACACGATTTTGTACCGAAGCCCAAGTAATTTTGTCAGGGCCTTGCGTTGCCACGGAGTATGCAAGCGCTGCTCATCTAGACTTGCCAGGCTACGATGGTCTGATTGAATTAAAAATTCTTGCACCTACAGATAAGGTCGTCAATGATCAATTGCAGGAGGATTGCTAGAAATTCCTTCTCATATGCAGATAAACCCAGATTCTTCGGTCCTAGCGCGCGACTCAGATACGAAATTGGGTGTCCATCCTGTGATAAGATTGCTCCAACTCCACCATCAGACGCATCGGTTTCCACTACAAATGGCTTCTCGAAGTCTGGAATTGCGAGTACCGGTGTAGTCACTAGCGCTTGTTGCAGGTTTTTGAATGTCGCCTCACTTTCTTTTGTCCAGTGGAACACCCGGTCCTTCTTCAATAACTCTGTCAAGGGCCGGCTAATTTGACCAAAATTCCGTACAAATTTGCGGTAGTATCCCGCCAATCCCAGAAATCCACGGACTTCCTTGACATTACTTGGACTTTTCCATTTCATTATCGCTGCTATGTTCTTAGGATCAGTAGCTACTCCCTCAGCGCTGATCACATGTCCCAAGTACACGAGTTGCTATCGGGCAAAGGTACACTTATTGCGCTTCACTTTCAGATCATGTTGTCGAAGTAGTTCCAGCACTTCCTTCAGCAATCGAGAGTGCTCCTGCAGGGTCTTGCTATAAATCAAGATGTCATCCATGAATACCAACACCCCTTTTCGCAGCACCGGTGCTAGAATGGTATTCATTGTATTCTGGAAGGTTGCAGGGGTTCCTGTCAATCCAAACGACATCACACGGAATTCATAATGCCCGTGGTGAGTTTTGAATGCCGTTTTACACTCATCCTCTAGCCGCATCCGAATCTGATGATATCCTGCACGCAAGTTGAGACTAGTGAACCATTTCACGCCTGCAAGTTCATCGATTAGCTCTTCGATAATTGGTAGTGGAAAACGATTCTTGATCGTGATAGCATTCAAATGGTGATAGTCCACACAGAACCTACACGTTCCATCCTTCTTGAGCACAAGTAACACCGGGCTTGCAAATGGACTCACACTTGGTTGAATTATCCCTTGTTTTAGCATCTGCATGTTCTGGGCTATAGCGATATGGACGAAGATTCACTGGCTTCGCTCCTGGAACCAGCAGGATGGAGTGGTCAAATTATCGAGCAGGGGGTAACTCTGTGGGTTCAGCAAACACTCCTGCAAACTCCATCAACACATGCTCAATTTCCTCAGGTACAATATCGGTCTCTTCCACTTCTTCCATACACTGAATCTGCACAACCTCTGTTACACTAGCTTGTTGTAATAGCATCAGTAACTCCCCTGGTTTAACTTCTTTGCACACCACAGGTTGCGCTTGTAATCCTTTGAGTTGTACCAACTTCCCTTGATCCCAAAATGCTAGACGTTTTCCAACCCAATCAATTCCTATTGGATTGTGAGTTTGGAGCCAGTCCATACCAATGATTACGTCGTAGCCACCCAAGGTCAACACCTTCATGTCAGTTCTGAAAGTTACTCCCTGACACCACCACTCGCACCCCACCAGCTCACGGTCACAAGTCAGTATTGCCCCATCAGCGATCTTCACTTTAACCGGTGCCACTGACTTTTCCACACCTTGCAATATTGATGCTATTGATTCATTAACAAAACAATGAGAGCTTCCCGAGTCTATAAGCATGAGCACTGATTTTTTCTAAATCTGACCTAGTAATCTGAATGTGTTTGGTGCGTCAGTTCCAGCCACCGCAGCCTGGGAAATAGTCAATAACTCAGCATCAGTTTCCTGTGTTTGAAGTGTCTCCTCCATAGCATCAAACCCCATTGCTTCCAGCATTTCTTGCACCACGTGCAACTGCACCGACATGGAACACTTGTGCCCCGGCCCCCATTTCTCGCCACACACGAAGCACAGGCCGCGAGAGCGGCGGTAGTTCTTGAGAGCAGATGTCCTGTCTTCGGTTGACGTAGGAGTAGCACTTCTCGATCCCTCCTATCCACGTTTGTCTTCAGCTGTGGCAGGTGTGCGAGGCGTCGAGACAGACGCGACTGACTTGTCCATGTTCAACGATGGGCTTGGTAGAGCTCGGTAGGTGGTTCTCGAACTTGTGAATGGCATCTCCGTTCGCCTCGATTTCTTCACAATCTCCAACGCTTCTTCCTGCAATAGAGCCAAAGATACATCAGCATCTAGGTCTTTTGGCTGATGAACAATAGTTACCACACGGATCTCATCCTTGAGTCCATCAACAAAACGTGAAAGAAACAACACTGGATCCCAAGCTGTAGAGTGTGCCTTAAGTGAGTGCATCACCTCTGTGAATTCTTGGATATACTCCACTACACTTCCCATTTGTTTCATGTGAAATAGCTGACGCAAGAGTTTGTGAAACTCGTCACGCCCAAACTGCTCACAGACCAAACTACACAACTCTACCTAGTTCAACTTCTCTACTTCGATGCCACAATTTTCTAACCAAATTTGAGCACCCCCAACAAAATGCATCGTAGTAGTGTCTACCCACAATTCAGACTGAATATCAAACACCCTGAAATATGACTCACACTGTCTCTTCCATGATTTCGGTCGTTCACCAGTGAACGCCGGGAAATCCATCTTAGGACTAGGAACTCGACCACCGCTAGAACTAGACCCCCCTCGATGAAAAAAATTGGACTCATAGTACTGCATCGACGGATCGGGATTGGGAACCATACCCTTTGCTGGAGGTGTCGACAGGGTCAATTCCCCATCCGACGCCCTCCGATGGTGTGGTTGAATGCCGTGGCCACCTGGCTCGCGACCTCCATCGCCAACTCCACTCATGGCGGCGGCGCCGCACTCCAGGGCCGCCGGTGTAGCATGCGCCTGAAGGGTTGCTGGGTCGAGCACCAGGATTGGGTTGAGCGCGACGCGCCCGAGATGTTGCCGCAGGGTCGCGATATCGGAGCGCATCTCCTGCAGGGCTCCATCGACTTGAGGCTTCCATGCTCCAATCTCCCGGAGCATATGCTGAGACTCCTCGACGGTGGACTTCACCGCACCCACCGAGAGCGATAATTCTCGCATCGCCGCCGCCAAATCCTCCATCGCCTCCTCAGATCGACTTGGCTCTAGATACCAAATGTTATGGCCGACTATTTCTCTCTCGAATTTCAACTCAGATCCACGATATACAGGAATATTTGGATACAGGTAGGAGGTAGGGGAGAGTTGGAGAGATACAATTCAGAGAAAGAGAAAGATAAGTTTCCGTATTTTCCAGTTCGACCCCTTCCTCCGTCAGGCCTCCTTTTCTTTATAGGACCCAGTCTTTTGGGTTCAGTCTGCAACTGGGCTGACGGAGGCGTCGTGGACGTTCGGCTTGTCGTTCACCAGCTGGTTCACATGCAACATCTTCACGTGTGACCGCCTTGCCAGCCTGGATATACTTTCTCCTTTTCTTAGATGTAGTCGTTGCAGATATGGGCGTGACACTGCAGCTCTGAGGATCACTGACGAGGGAGGTGACGAAGATGAAGACGCGATAGTTGACCGAAAGAAATGAGAAAAAGAGAACCAACTGGAGGCTTGGTTTTGGTTAAAAAAATGAGAGGACAGAAAACTTACTACTCCCTCCGACCCATATTAGATGATTTGAATTTATCTAGATTTAGATGTATCTGGTAGTAAAACATGTCTAGATACATCCGAATCTAGACAAATTTAAGTCAACTAATATGGGCCGGAGGGGGTATGGATTTTCGGTTTGTAATAAGTAGTTGTGTGGAGGCAAACTGTTATCCTTTTGGTTGTCGTGAAGAACCTGGTTCTGTAGCCTCCCTCTCTTGGCCGAGTTGGGGTTTTGTCGTTTTAGACTATCTAATTCTTTATTACAAATTAAACACTCAACGGCCTATTCAAATTGATTATCACGAGGGATTTGAACTTGTGAGATTGTGAGTGACTATGACTAGCTAGCTGCTCCGTTGCCGGTCCTCTTAGCTGGAGTATCAGGAAGCCGACGTACTGAAATGGTTCACCGCCCAAAAAACACGCCGGTGGTCGGCGTCATGCATTGCGAGTTTGCGTCAGCGAGCAGCAAAGGATCCCGTGATCTGTGAGCTGTGCGATCGGAGATCCGTGACGAGGCGTACGTGTCTGTCTGTAGGTCGTCTCGCACACGTTCTTTAACCCATAAGCTGGGTTTGGTGATAACTTTCTCTATGATACTTCACACATGTTGTCGATGAAAAACAACTTAACAGTCTGTTCTAGTATCAAGAAAGTCAAACCATATGATATGTCCACTGCTCAACAGTGCTGCTGCTGCTGCTGCTGCTGCAGAACAGAGTAATTTATCAGAGCCAAAGAAGTCAATAATAACCATATATAATACCCGATGTGATACTTTGCATCAACTGGCAAGGAAACATGCCCAGATGTCCTTATTACTGGGCAGACTTAGAACAATCTTATCAGTAGTTTTCACATGCTCCAAATCGTAGAAAAAACATGAGGTGATGCACTACCTATCTACTCCATCATGGATGCACACCACTCTTTCGTCAGGGACAAACCTGCACTCCCTCCGATCTTCAACGACACTTATCATGGATCGGAGGGAGTAGTACATTTCCGTGGATGAGACATCCATCAGCCCTTATCCATGGATAAACCTCATTTGCCCAAAATATCCTTACATTTTAAGCTCCATACAATAAATAAATAATAAACAACAAATCTGTTCACTAAATAACACTCCAATAAACGAACAGGAAGCACCTAACTGAAGCTCAACACAGCCCACACAAAAATAAAACTAAACTTGATCTTCTAGCAGAGTTCCCCTAGAGACAAAAAAAAGAGAGGCTTGAACTAAGCCTTTTGGATACTTGCCATATCCTAAAAAAAATGATATATCTCCATGTGGGTATGTACTAGGGCTAGAAATTCTATTTCTGGAGCAGCGTGGAGGAAGCTTGCTTCCCGGCTTCTGAAATGTGCACATGTCCATCACGTGGAGCCTCCTTCTGGCAGCCACAGTTTCTTCCGGATTACGAGTATCATTTCGTTCGCGTCGGACGCCGGACCGGGCTCCGCGTCGACGACGGATACTGCCTCCCAGTGAAGCGCGTTAAGGTACTTCTTGATGAATACGATGACATGGGCCTTGTCTCTCACTATGATGAAGCCGCTTGGCCTAAGGATGCGGTCCATTTCAAGGAGCAAATCTTCCGCGCTGCAGCCTCTCTTGTCGAGGTAGGAGAAGATCGTCCACGCATGGAGAAGATCGTATGTTCGTGGATACGTAGAGTACGCCTCGCACCTGCAAACACATTATTGTAGTGTTTGAATACAACCGTCCAGCAACAATACAAACTGCATATATAATTGGCCATGAGGAAAAAACTGCAAGCTGAGAAGAAATCATTAACCCTTCACTCAGATCCAGAAAAATGGAATTTTTGTAATTCAAGAACATATTCTCCAGTACTGTACTATCTTAAGAACTGACTGTGTTTCTTCAAAAGCCTAAAGAAGGGCTTCTGGCTTAGAGCTCTACGATTTTACTGCCATATGGGACTAAACTTAGTAAGTGCACAGTATAACACTAACGAATGGAACTGCTGAACTCCAACTTGTTCTTGTGTACCTTAAAAACATCAAGACGCTTAACGGAATAGGCAGATGTTAACCACCATTTTGTATTAAACCAAAATATATTGGCAGTACTGGCCAAACTACCATCCCGGTAACCCAACCAATTTGTTTTGATAGCAACAACATATTCTGAGGAGGTGGTTGGGCAGTTTCATAATAGACCTAATGATCTCACAAGGTTTACTTTCTGGAACTCACTGAGGTATCAGGATACAATAACAGGGGTAAAATTCTATTGAGGATTATTTCCTGCCAAAGCAATGGAGGGATTTATCCTTGATGTTCTAATGGGCACATGAGCAGCTCAGCAGATGCGGAAGAAGATTAATAACAATACTGTTTCTATCATAAAACATTAGTCCTTGCAGATACAAGGATCGGAAGCTCCTGGCAAACAGTAACATCTAACAAGACCATAGCCCCACAATATATCATACATCTTAAATGCAAATCCTTTATGTGAATTGACGCATACCAGTCATGAGTAGAGCCTATGAGCCCTCTGTCATAGATTATCTTAAGAGTGCTTGGTCCATCATGGGGCACGACATTCATCACCCACACATCCTTTTCCTTGAGAGCTGCAGCAAATGATCCAAAGTTTGCTTTCATGTCCATGATGTTTCTAATACTGTCTGGCTTTATCTTCGGGCGGAACAACTTCCAGTAATTATCTACTCTTTGCTGCCACATTTCCTGCAACGAAAGATTTTGTCAGAGATCCCTGCTGAGTTGTTAGGAATAATTGAAGTTTTAAAGTCGTAATAAGATCAACTTACAGTATCATTTTCAAATGTGTCAGCTGTAACATACAAATCCGCAAGACGAGGAGGCGGGGTTGTTAATCGAGCAGGCCAAGGAGCCAAACCACTTCCTTCATCCTTGTGCATTTCTGCAAATATAAAATGAAATGTACTTCACTTAGATGCAAATTGGTAGAAAAAATTCGTGGGGAAAAAGGAAATGGTACACATCCATGTGTTTTTGTTACTGACAGAGAACAGGCATGGGAGTTATGAGGAAGTGGGGATCTTGGATATGACCATTTCAGCACAAAATTAACATAAACCATCCTATTATCCCCAGTGTAACCAAACCCCCAAGAAACCATGAATAACACAAAACCTACTTATCCCTAAAAAACAGAAAACCTACTTGGTTATTATTTTAAATCACAAATTCCAACATTACCTGGAAAGACTGGTGAGAAAAGGAAAACGAGGGAAACAAGCAAAACTGAAAATCATTTGCTTACCGGTACTGACAAGTGAGTGCGTACATGCAGGTTTTCTTTTAGATAAAACAAAAAAGTAAGGCTGCAACCTTTCAGCACACAGTGACTATAAATTATAACATTACTGGCCTGATGTAACCGAAGATCATCAAAGCAAAAGGGTACATCTGAGTATGTATTACATTTGGTCGCTGAGCAGCAGATTTAATTGATTCTTATCCAAGTGGGATGCAGTGATCAGGTTGCTTACATCCACTATCAGATATACCATCTGCCACACAAATAGTCTAGAAAAGGAAACAGCTATGTTATTAGGTGCCCCCCAAATTGACTCTATACCCATAGGTGATGTTCCTAACTCAAAATATCCAATAAGAGCTCGACATTAATCTGAAGTGCAGCGAACAAACCCACGGAACAATTAACAAGCGGATCAATTTGAAGCAAGCAAAAAAGCACTAGAAAAGCAAGATGACAATATCAAGTGCCCAGCCAATAGGTAATCAACAAAATATTAAATTCAAAGATTGGAATTGGATAAGCACTAACGTTCTGGATATGTAGTAATGCAAGCTTCCATTGTCACTCCCCATACTGAATCTGGATCTTCACCGCTTTTGCATAGAGGTGGATTTGTACCAGGTGGCCGGCTCCTGTAGCAATCATTATTCAGAGGTTTGACCCAAATAACTGTCTGGTCTTTTTTCTCTGCAATTTTCCAGCACATCCTTTCTGCAAGGGAACTCATTTCTCTCCAGATTCTACGATCCTCCTCATCCTGTGCGTATGCTTCAGGAGATGAATAAGCAAAATAACCTCCAGGCCTGAGTAATCTGTCTAGTTCAAGCATAAGAATTCCATCTCTTTGAAGCCAGTCGATCCTGCAACGAGAACAGTGGGCTAATTCAAACGATCTACTGGGGTATGGAAGCCTCTTTGTTCCCAATACACCAAGATATGCAGGGATCCCCCTTTCAAGAGCAAACTGGATTTGGTTCTCATGTACATCATTCGGTGCCAGAGACATCGCTATGACATTAGATGAAAGAAGATATCCTCCAAAACTAGCCACTCCACAGCCCACATCAAGAACTGTACGAAGCATTCCCTCATTGTTTATACTGTCATCTTTGAAGTTTAGCATCTGTCGGACAGTAGAAGGGATGAATCACTACAGTGAAGCTTGACACTGCATGGTGCTCTAATATGTTTGTGTATTTTTAGCAGAGCATTATCGTGAAGAAGTTAGAAAAAACTTACATTTGCAATGTTTGTTATATATTTGTCAGCTCCATGATGAAAATGTGTTCCACCACCTGGAAACTTAATTTTTTCACCTGCAACAATCATCCAGTTCTGGTCTTTCTTCTCTTTTGCAAGGTGAGTGTGAGGAATATTTGCTTTCCACACTACATCGCGACTTTTTGGCCATTTTATGGGGACCTGCAAAACAAGGTTCCATGAATCTAACGCAACTTCAGTACAGATCTAATTAAACAGAACCATTTGAAGAGAAGTACAATTTGATAGGTCAGGAGAAGGTAACAACAATGTGTAGCTCCACAAAGGTGCAGGAAAAATTCTAACAATTTTCCAGTGGCCAGATCAACCTAAATATATATGCCTATATGCAAACGACATCGCAAAATCTAGTGGTTCATCTTGAAAATATAGGTCAAAATTGAGTGTATGAACCCAACCCACAAGTTTGTAGCTTACAGATGGGAATCCAAATAACGTAAAGATATGACGAGAACAAAAAACAAACAAAGGGTAATCTTGTGACCTTATAGCCATGTGGAGGTGGAATCAGACAATTAAAGCGCTTCTCAGGAGGAAGGCAATGCCGCTCATAGTGCTCCATCAGGTTTAAATCAAGCTTCATCCTTGACTGAAATATCATATTTCTATCCAAGCAGGGGATCAGCTCAGAATACTGATCATCACATACCTACACACCAAACAGAAAAAATACGTGCACAATTATGAACACATATACATACTATTAACAAACAACTGATTATTGAGTCTGAACTCACAGGGAAGCTCCTGAGCTTAACATCATTCGCATCGCCAGTCCCAAAAATTGATTCCTCTGAGCCATCGCCGCCATCTGCCTCGCTACCCCACCCAAGTGATCGTGAGAACTTGGTCCCATACTCTAGCGCCACACTCCCGGCCTGCCTGTTGGACCCTGAGAAATATAGGAAGAGGAGGCAGAGACACACAACCATGGCGCAGAAGAGCACAACGGGCCGCTTGCTCTGCCCCCCGTCATTCCTCCCCCTCATCTTGGATGATCGCAAATCCTAGTAGCAGCTCCCTACTGCCCTCTAGTATATACTATTGTCAAGATTCATAAAGGAACACAACTGGATGCATGGATCTGCAGAAAACAAGAAACAAGTCATGGCACCAGTCAGATGCCATAACTAAGTGGTAGAAAACCAAGACAGTTCAAGAAACTGAATAAAACAGAGCTATACAATAGAAGGGGGAACAAAGATGGACGCCCCCCCAAGAAAGGAAATCATTGGGATGAACTAAATGCTCCCACCTAACCCCTAGACTGGTGCAAGACGGAGGATCAAAATTCCCCGTATAGTATGCAAACTTTCTGTGTCCAATGGTATGCAAACGGCAGTGGTAAATAGAGAAGTGGGGCCGGGCAGAACACAAAGAGAAAGAGCAACGGTAGAGTACTACTTATACGAGTCCCATGCTTTAATCTCTCTTTTGAGACAAAGAATTATTATCATGAACAAATTAATTGTGATCGCCATCGATGGATTCCAAGTCTCATGTGTCCTCCAGCTGGAAATATTCATCATCGCCATATTGAAGTACCAATTGTGGAGATTTGCACAAGCTAGCACTACTTTTACTAGGGTCTTGCAGGGATGAAATGGCTTATTGCAAACAACCTTCCAACGGTTCTTGTACATGCTAAAATTCATTTCAACTGATGCCCTCAAAGAAGAGTGTCTTAGGTTGAACAACTATTTAGCACTTTGAGGATGATTCCCTCCACCATAATCCTTCAAGTGGTACCTTGTGCCACTATGTGGTGGAGGAAACTTGCCTCACGGCAATACCCAGCATCAACAAGGTGGTTTTCCAATGAAATGACAACTATTAGCTATGGGGAATAACTATTGATACATTTAGCTAGTGAAATTTTTGTGAAAGCTGTCTTGAAGCAAGGACTGGAGCGGCTACTTTGCTCAATTTACAGTGCATTTGAGTGGAGGGAGGTCAAATCATCTTATCCCGCAACCCACCAACAGCAAATATAACCGCCTTACAATACCTATTAGTTACTTCAATAGATCTTCTAAATATCGCTTGCAGAGCCCTAAACCTACGTTTGTGGCCAACTACTAGGAGAAAGATGGCCCTAAACCTACGGATGGATCCTATCCTTCAACAATTCCCTCTCTTTCTCTGAATAATAAAGTATGAAATCTGAAAAAGATATCTCTTCTCATTTTTATCTGGTTTGAGCAATTGCAGTCGCTAGAATTGATAAAAATGTGCTTCAAATTTGACTCCCTAGCTATATCATTACGGAAAATGTATAGGCCTAACGCCAGCTGGATTGTCTTCGAGGGCGACGTTTTGGATGGGGGGTTTCAGTGAAAGTGAATCATTCTGATTAACACGTTGCAGTGTGTTTTTGTGAATGAAAAATGTCCTGTAGCTTAAAACGTCAGCCAGACTCATGCCAGTGTGGGGTCTAGTTTCGAAGAACTCGTCGAGACAAAGCGGAGGCTGAAGACGGATCCATCAATTGGTCTGAGAGATTAAAAAAATCGATTTTGCGAAGATGCTTCATCAGTTTGTTTGTGCACGCATGTACTATATGCCACCTCCGTCGCGCCAAGAAGCCAGGGCGCGCAGGTACACGCGCCATTAGTGTCCTATCATTATCAACCCTACGACCAATTACCATAATTTGGGTATGTAAGTTCCCGAGCTCTCGCTGACATAAACATCATGTGAGCACACGATACGCTACGCCTATGGACAAGAAAAGTATCAGAACGAACCATCATCGCCCACGCATCCACTGCCCACTGTCACAGAAAAAACTAGCAAGAAAAGAAAGATGGGATGCGGGAAAGGGGAGGAGAGGAGGCAAGGCATCACCTTGAGGCTGTGGAGGTGGACGACGATGTAGCAGAGGGCGGCGCAGGGGTCAGGCCCGGGGAAGTGGCGGGGCAGATCGAAGAGCGGCGGCGAGAGTGGGGGTACAAGGGGCGATGCGGGGAAAACGGGGGACGACGAGTAGAGAGGAGAGGGGAGGGGCGGAGCAGGGGGTGCTGAGGATCGGAGGCGTGTGCGCGACCGGGAGGATCTTGAGGCGGCTGTTTCTGCTTTGTTCTGCGGGGGTAGAAAAAAAAGGGACGGGGGTCGAGGGGAACGCGGACGCCTGGCCCGCGAGCCGTTCCCGTCGGCGCAGCGCGCAGCGTCTTAAATGGCGTTTAGTCTGTTTGTCCTCTGAATGATGAACATGAAGGGACAGTAGGAGTAATAGCACCACTGAACCTGGGACCCAATCCGTGCCCGTCGGCGCAGCGTCTTAAATGGCGTTTAGTCTGGAGTAAAATACAGAGGTCACTGAACCAAACGTCGGTGCGCGGCTCCATCACCATACAGGTCTATACGTGAAATACAGTCAGGCACGTGTGTGAGCCGTAGACTGTCACTGGGATTTGCAGCGCGCAAGTATTGCTGACGCGACTCACCTAGGACCCTACACTCAGTGTCTGTGCGTCATTTCCTCGCTTGTCGAATCAGTCACTCCAGTGGCAGACGAGCTCATTACCTCTGTCGTCTTCATGATCGTTCGAGGAGTTGCTTCTGAGGTGACCAATAGAGAAGAGTGTGGCGGTAGGGAGTTGGAGGCGGTGGTTGTTGGCGAGCGGGTGCCGAGTTCTTTGTGCATCGACGGCGTCCGACGGTGGTAGACGCCGGCGATGTCTTGGCGCCATCATCCTGAAGGCGACCCACCTCCCGTGTACGGTAAGCATCGTCGTCCTGAAATCTCGCCCAAACATCTTTGTTTTCGCGTTAGGGTTTCGATTTTCTTTTGCATTGGGGCTTGATCTTGTCGACTTGGTCTTTTAGGAGTGTGTTCTTCAGATTTGGTTCAGTTCTCTGCAGTTGGTTCGTTAGGGGTTTTGGATAGGGTTTATAAAAATGCTATTTTTTGGTACAAATCATGCAATGTTGGCAAGAAATATGATGGATGTTATGTGCAAATTGTTCTGGCAGGGCCGCGTAGCAAGTTCTTTTCTTTAGAAGTGAACCATGGTGGCTATTTTCTTGGCAGTGGAAATAATAGAGCTTATGTAGATGGTTAAGTCATATGGATAGATCAAGTAGATACAGTTACTTGGTCACCACTGATGGTGGAGAATATGATTGAGAAAATAGTATATGAGATGCAGGGTAGGGTGAAGGTTCACTACTTAATTTTTATTCTCACGATGAACAACAATGGCTTAAGGCAGATAAGAAGTGATCATGACACGAATTAGATGGTTCAGTTGTAGAGATTGGGCATCATTCCATCAAACTTTATCTAGATCATGATGAATCAATCAGGGCCACGAACTGGGATGATGTTGTTCAGTTTCCAGTTGCTAAGTTGCCTACTATCATCAGTCCTATGAAGCCACCGCGGACAGTTCATGATGTTGAGCCAGTACCAATTCAAGCCTTGTATCCTGAGCTAGTTGAGGAAGACAGAGCAGCAAGAATGTCAGGTTTAAGGCCTAGCAGCAAGCTTAAAAAGGTTGTCAATATGGAGGAAGAGGAATCAATAAGAAACACTGAATTTTCAGATGAAGATGATGTTGATTATGTGGACTCTAGATATGAAGTAAGTGAAGATGATGATGATCTTGATGTAGATAATCCTAAAGATGGAGAGGATAAAATAGAGAGGAGGAGGACAAGAGTGTCAGTCAAAGCAAAAAAGTCTAATTTGGATGCTAAGATGGATGTTGACATTCTTGATGATGGAATCTCTAAAGAAGATGACATTTGGGCACCAGACTTAGATGATGAGAAGAACACTGATAGGTTCAAGACATTCAAAGAAGAAGATTTGGAAGTGTTAAATTTCATGCTGGGAAAGTGTTTGAATCAACTCAAATGTTGAGGAAGGCAATTAAGGAGTACACTAATCAAAACAGATGAGACATCAAAATGACAGTCGATGATATGAAAAGAATCAAGACCAAATGTTTTGGTACTTTGGAGAAGGATGGTGAGAAGGAGTGTCAGTGGTACATGTGGGCTTCTGTTGACAGCAGTACCAAATGTTGGAGAACTAAGAGATACCAGGGTGAACATATCTTCAGCAGAAAATGGAAGATTAAAGGATTGCTTGACTTGCTTGGCATGTGAACATCATGGCTCAACAGGTATGTGTCATTCCATTATTCCTTGCTTGACTTATTTTCTGTGTCTTTACTACATGTTTATGGCTTCTACTTGTGCACTTGCAACTTGTAGAGGCCAGCACCAATAGTGGTTGAAGCTAGACCAACTCTTGAGTCAACATTCATAGCAGATGCCCAAAGCAGGATGCCCACAACAACTACGATTGAAAATACTATTAGACAAGGTGCTTTGGCAAGAAACGGTTGGCAATGCAGAGGGAGAAGAACAAGGCAATTGAGGATCAGAAGATAGTTGTGTTGGAGGCAAGTATGCTACCCAAGTAAAGAAAGCTAAGGAGATTGCAAGATAGAATCTTGAGTACGAGAAGAGAAAGGCAGAGCAAGCACGGGAAAGGGAAAGAGAAGCTATTGCAAAGAGGGAGCAAAAAAGATGTGAAGTAGAGTTGAACAAAAAGGCCAGTATTGAGACAAGGAAGATTATTGTAGAGCTGAAGAGGGAAGTTGCTGAGAAGAGAAAGAGAGAAGCTAAAGAGAAGAAGAGAGAAGTTGAGCAAAAAAGAAGGAAGCTGAAGAGAAGAAAAAGGCAGATAAGAAGAAGGCCGAAGAAGAGAAGGCTGCAAAAAGAGCTAGATACTCTAAATCTCTGAGAAACACAGAAGTGATTCAACCCTTGCATCCTACTAAAAGAGTGGTTGAAGTACTAGTTCAGCAAGTCCCTATGTTAAGGAACAAATTCAATATGTTTGATGAATTTAGATGAATAATGATGCCTAAGTTAAAACCTTGTTGTCTTGGTCTGTGAAACTCTGATAGTGTTGCTTAAGTTTAAACCTTGGTCTATAAAACCTCTATCTTACTTGCCAGTCATGTGTGATACATGATAATGTCTTGGTCTATGAAACATGGTAATGTCTTGGTCTGTTGTGCTATGGTTATCTTGTTGGTCTAGCATTTTGCTATCATGAGCTGATTTGAAATACATGATGTCACTCTACACTAGTTCTAGTTCAATATATATGTTGTCAATTTTTTATTTTCATTTTACCACACCTGGCAAATACCAAAGCAACATTGGAGCATAACTTGTATAGAAGAACTTGGCATTGGTATACATCTATTCATAGAGCACAACACTGGTAGATAGATAACCACATCACATGAATATAGATAAACCAAGTTCACCTTGCACATACATTGTCAACACCTAGATTTTTAATCCTAGATGCCTGTTATGCCATACATCGCAATCCCAGGATTACCATTTTTGCGAGACATAACAGATTGGATATCACAGTACATCATCCATTACAAACCATAATAAGGTCTTACACAAATAAAGGATCTCATGATCCAGTCTTAATACAAACAAGCAGCGGAATAATAAGCGTAGCAGTGGGCTCCATCTTCAGTGTCACAGGCAATGCTGACGATGGGAGATGATCCTAGTTGTCGTAGTCGTCCTGCTGTCTGTCTTCCTGATAGTCCTCCTCATAGTCTGGCCACGGGAATAGCCAGGGACAAAGCCATGAGTACTCTTTAAGTACTCGCAAACTATCACTAATAAGTAAGGTAGTTCTAGTAGGAATCTTAAGCTCTAGGTTTATTTGCAAAAAGCCAGATTTATCTAAACTGAGTTTAGAAGTAAAGAAAACTAAGTAAAAGTTCTAAATCACTTTAAGTTGGGAACCTAGCTTTCATACTCACAACCCTGTTGTGGTCAAGTCAAAATCATAGTTCATTTCACAAGTCATTTTGAAAACATCTGACGACAGAATAGTATGGCCACTCCAACTGTCCATGACCGCGGACGTGGCTATTCGAATAGTTTGACACTCTGCAGAGGTGGTACACTTTCACCACAAAATTCGATACATCCGTCAGGGATAACCCTGAATCATCATACTTAGTATGCGAATAATCAATCATAACTTTTCCTTTACACACTCTAGTATAAGCACCTTCCCTATGAGCTTGGCCTCCCAGCCATGGCCATCTGCCATCCTAGGCACTGCATAGGTGGACATCATCAAGAGGTAGCCTCAGCTCAAACCTCTTCCGCGAGGGAACCCATACTAATGCATATAAACTTCCGGCTAAGCCCTACCCAATTTAGGTATTGTGGTTGTACGGTAAAATTGGAATGGTATCGCATCCGAACCCAACCATCAGTTTTTATAAAGGGCTAAGGCTCATGCCTCAACATTTTCATCATCAACTCCATTTGTGTTTCTCAGCACATGTCAAAACATTTCAATAGAATGACTCATCATTCCAAGGTTTTTACAATCATTTTCACCAAGTATTCCCATCTAAAGTGATCAAGTTTTATGCTTAGCACTGGCCACTAAGTTAAGAGTGTTCACTAATGAGGGATGCTAATCTCAGTCTCATGCCATAGAATGACATCTAGTATAGGCCTAGTTTTATACTCTTTATGCTATCTATACTACTTTCCAAATCCTCACAAAGCACTAACTAAAAGTAAAGAACTTTGGTAAAAGTAAAGGAGTAAAGCTTGCAAGTAAAACTTGGAATGGGTATAAATCAAAGGTATATAACCAAAGCATGCCTAATGCATCTTTCTTGGGTTAAGAAACTTGCAAGTGTTAGCTTGCAAGGTCTACCTTTCTAGTAATGATGGCTTGCCTTGATTGGTGCAGTGATTGAAGTTTTCCTCCTCGTCTTCGGGGTAGAACTCCTCCTCGTAGCTTGGGTCGGTACTATCGTCTATAAATAAATACGGGGTACACAATCACCAAATAATACTTAACTACTTCTATTTAGCAAACTAAGGTTCACACTTGATGATCTAGCATCATCACAATCATCACATGAAATAATGAACTAGTTTTATTTATCTTATTTGAGAAAAGTAATTTCTACTCATTGAAATTAATTAAGATTTAACATTCCCCAATTAAAATATGGGATCATGTGGACACATGTCATCACCACATATTCTAATACATGGGAATGTGATTTAAAGGGTTGGTCATATTTTATAAAGTTTATGATTATCATTTAATAGATTTAAAGTGACTAGAAATGCCCTAATAGCATTCTTTTGGTACTAGTCCAATGTCACTGCATGCAAACCTAGATATTTTTACATATTCAGATATATATTATCAAATGTGATTTTTGAGAGTTGGAATCATCTCAAAAGCTATTATGGTTGATTTTTGAAAAAGTTTGAAGTTGCAAAAGTCTCTGTCTTATTATGTTTGCTATAGAATATCTCTAACTCCAAATGATTTAAATCCAACGGGCTTGGATAGATATTTTAATTATCTTTCTAACAAAATTTGAATCATGCAATTTGGTTTAGTGAAACTCTCTGAATTGATTTTTGAATATGTGGACACAAACTAGTTTAAACTTAAATGGAAAAACAATATTGGAATTTCTAGGCCTAAGCGGGAAAGCTAAACGGGTCGGCCCAGCTGCACTGCACAGCGCAGCGGGCTGCTGACAGATGGGGTCCACTAGTCAGGGACTGTTCTAACGCGAAACGGTATCTTTTAACCAGAGCCCTATGATCTAATTCTAATCCAACGGTCGTGGTTCATCGTTGATGACGAACAACTCTAGCGAGGAATCAACCCTAACGCGGCGGTGGGGGTCTCGTGGGGATCACCTGGGCTCTAGCTAGGGTCGGCGACAGGGGCAATCGACGTGGTAGACAACGGCGAGGTGAGGCGCGGTCACGGCAGGGCTTGGGGTGGTCGGAATCAACGGTGCCCTTCTCCTCCAGCAGCGGCAGGCTCCGGCCAAATTCTGGCGTGGTGGTGCTCGCCTTGCTCCAGGGAGAAGTGTGGGAGTGTCTGTGAGGAGTGGGGAGTGGAGTGGTGTGGAGAATGGAGGCAGGGGTGGCCTCCTTTTATAGTGCGGCGAGGGGACCGAGCGGTGCGGCATCAGCTTGACGGTGGCGTCGCTACAGGCCGCTATTGTCATGGCGGAGGTAGGTGGATGGTGCGGTGTTGCCTAGCGATTCTTACGGGCATAATGGCGAGGCGTGAGCGTGCGCGGTGAGCGCAAGGCGCGAGATGGGCGAGCTGGTCGGGCACGGCGAGCTGGCGCGCTCTAGACATGGCGCGGAGAGGTTTGGGCACGGCGTGCTCGGGTGGTCCAGGGCTTGGCTTCGATCGTGGGGTGGAAATGGGGTGGCGGTGGACTGTGGCGCACCTCCTGGACATCCTGGATGGGCGCGGGGTGGTCTGCTGCGAGCGGTCCTTGGTCGGCCGGCGGTGACCAAAACTGGGTGGCGCTCCACTGTGCATACGACGAAGGGGGGGCTTGTCTGGGTGCTGGCTAGGCTCAAGGGAGACATGGGAGTTAAGTGGAGACCAATTGGTCGACTAATTACTGTGGAAACAGTGAAGTTAGGCAGAGGGTAAATTAGTGCAGGTCAGGTGTTTGTTGATATGGCCGCAAGAATTTTACTTTGGAATTTTTGATTCAAATTTTTTGAGTGGTTTGATCTTAAGCTTGAGTAACCATGTTTGCTTGGAGAGGTCAAGGGGAATTGATTTAATAGGTTTTTGAAAAAGTGGGATCTTAACATATGAATTAGATTCAATTTTCAACTGTCCATTTAATTGATTTGAAAGATGTTTTTGTAAGTTTGTAAAATGGGCCTTGATACAGTTTTACTTGGTCTAGCAAGGGGTGAAAAGAAGTAGAAATGTTTCTGTTAGAAATCCTCTTCTAGGAACACACAAAGTGACCTAGTGGTTTACTTTTGTCAAAATGACCATTTGGTTTATTTATTCATATTTGATTTCTTTCTCTTTGGATTTTGTTTTTAATTGGCCTAGATGATGTAGCATTCATCTTAAAACCATTTCACATCATTTAGAACAATCAAGCATGGCATAAGCACTCAAATCTACACTAATGCAAACACACATGCATTCATATTCCTTTTCTTAATAAAAGTTTTTGTTAACCCTAAATTGGGTGATTAGAACTTGATAATCTTGATTAGAAGTTTTGGGGATGTTACAAACCTTCCCTCCTTAAAAAAATTTCGTCCCGAGATTTAAGAAAAACTAGGAACTAAAGATGTCAACACCCGAATTTTAAATCCCAGATGCCTGTTATGTCATACATCGCAGTCCCAGGATTACCATTTTTGCGAGACATAACAGATTGGATATCACAGTACATCATCCATTACAAACCATAATACGGTCTTACACAAATAATGGATCTCATGATCCAGTCTTAGTACAAACAAGTAGTGGAATAAATAGCGTAGCGATGGGCTCCATCTTCAGTGTCACAGGCAATGCTGACGATGGGAGATGATCCTAGTTGTCATAGCCGTCCTGCTGTCCTCTTTCAGGGTAGTCCTCCTCATAGTCTGGCCACGGGAATAGCCAGGTACAAAAGCCATGAGTACTCTTTAAGTACTCGCAAACTATCACTAACAAGTAAGATGGCTCTAGTAGGAATGCTAAGTTCTAAGTTTATTTGTAAAGTTAAGTTTGAAACCTAAGCTGAGTTCAGAAACAAAGAAAGATAAACTAAAGTTTGAAATCACCTAAGTGGGAATTTAGTTGTCATAGTCACGACTCTGTTGTGGTCAAGTCATGTAACAATTCATTTCATAAGTCATTTTGAAAACATCTGACAACAGAACAGTATGGCCACTCCAACTGTCCATAACCGCGGACGCGGCTATTCGAATAGTTTGACACTCTACAGAGCTGGTACACTTTCACCACAAAATTCGATACATCTGTCAGGGGTAACCCTAAATCATCATACTTAGTATGCAGATAATCAAACATAACCTCTCATTTACACACTCTAGTATAATCACCTCTCCTATGAGCTTGGCCTCCCAGCCATGGCCATCTGCCATCCTGGGCACTACATAGGTGGACAACATTGGGAGGTATCCTCAGCTCAAACCTCTCCCGCGAGGGAACTAATACTAATGCATATAAACTCCCGGCTAAGCCTTACCCAATTCAGGTATTGTGGTTGTACGGTAAAATTGGAATGGTATCACATCCGAACCCAACCATCAGTTTTTATAAAGGGGCTAAGGCTCATGCCTTAACATTTTCATCATCATAAACCATTTGTGTTTCTCAACACATGTCAAAACATCTCAATAGAATGACTCATCATTCCAAGGTTTTCACAAGTCATTTTCACCAAGTATTCCCATCTAGAGTGATCAAGTTTTTGGTTTAGCTCTAATCACTAAGTTAAGAGTGTTCACTAATGTGGGATGCTAATATCAATCTCATGCCATAGAATGACATCTAAGTCTAACTAGATAGGTCAAGTTTTATACTCTTTATGCTATCTATAAATAAGTAAAAAACTTTGGTAAAGTAAAAGAAAATAAAGCTTGTACCTAAAACTTGGGATTGGTATAAATCAAAGGTATAACCAAAGCATGCCTAATGCATTTGCTCAAGTTAAGGGGACAAGTGTTAACCTTCTTAGTTCTAGCTTGCCTTGATTGGTCCAGTGGTTGAAATTCTCCTCGTCTTCTTCGGGGTAGAACTCCTCCTCCTCGTAGACTTGGTCGGTACTATCGTCTATAAATATATACGAAATACACAATCACCAAACAATACTTAACTAGTCTATTTAGCACACTAAGGCACATATTTGATGATCTAGTATCATCACAAACATCACAAGTTTTAATGAACTAGTTTCATTTATTTTATTTGAGAAAAGTAATTTCTACTCATTGAAATTAACTAAGGTTTAATATTCTCCAATTAAAATATGGGATCATGTGGACACATGTCATCACCACATATTCTAATACATGGGAATGTGATTTAAATGTTGGATCACATTTTAATAAGTTTAAGTTTAATATTTAATGATTTAAATTGACTAGAAATGCCTATATAGCATTATTTTGGTACTAGTCCAAAGTCACTACTTGCAAACCTTAATATTATTACATATTCAGATAGGTATGGTTAAATGTGATTTTTGAGAGTTGGAATCAACTCAAAAGCTATTATGGTTGATTTTAGAAAAATGTTTGAATGTGAAAAATCTTCTGTCTTGTTATTTTTTCTAGGAGAGATATATAACACTAATTGATTTAAATCTAATGGGCTTGGATAGAGATTTAAATTATCTTTCCAACAAAATTGGAATCACTTAATTTGGTTCAGTAGATATTTCTGAATTGATTTTTGAACTAAGGGACGGAACTAAGTTTCACCTAAAATGGAAAAGGATTTATTTGAATCTAATGGGTCGCGTGGGAAATAAATGGGCCGGCCCACTTTACTCCACGCAGCGCCCGGGCTGGCTTTAGGTGAGGGCCCCACCTGTCAGTGGGACAGGGGCTGCCGAATCGGTATGGGGGAATGGTGGCCGCATGATTAGATCCTGGATCAACGGCTCATAGCCATCGTCCACGCCAGAACAGTTCTCGACGGGGACGAACCGTAGCACGGTCGGCAAGGGTGCATTGAGGGCGTACCAGGGCTCCAGCGAGTGCGGCGAGGCGGGCAAATGGACAAGTCGAGGATGGTGGTTCTTCTGGTATCGGCGGCATCCCGGGAGATGGCCTGGATCACTGGCGCCCTTCTCCTCCTTCTGCGGCAGACTCCGGCGAAATTGGGGCGCTACGGGTTGCGGCTGGCTCCGGTGGGGCTCTGGGAGGTTTCTGAGGGGGAGTGGATGGGAATGGTGTGAGGAAACGGTGCTAGGAGGCGCTCTATTTATAGCGGGGCAAGGGGTGCAGAGAGGCATGGGTGGAGCTCGTCGGAGACGACGGCACAGCGAGCTAGCGACTTGGGCGGTGGGCTAGGATGGTGGGCGGTGCCCTGGCGAGTGTCACGGAGGTGCGTGCACAGTGCGAGGTGGTCGGGATATGCGAGCGTTGCTGCGCACACGCTGGCTCTGTCGACGACGAGTTTCGCGGCGGCCGGCGGCTACGGGTCATGGTCGGGGAAATGGGCGTGTCTGGAAGCTTCCTAGGAGGGTGGTGATCATGTAGGCCGGCGGCGGGAGTAAGGCGAGGTCTGGTTGAGCGGGGATAGCGCGTGAACTGCGGGTGGCGTCGGCATGACACAGAGGCGGAGAGCGCGGGTGAGGTGAGGTGGTCCAGGGGCTTGCTGGGCTTGAGGAGCGGACAGGGGGTGGCGGTGCTACCATGCCTACCTCCTAGACATGGCAAGAGAGAGAGGGGCATGCTCCTGTGGCTTGGGCACGGTTGGCCGGCGATCATGGCCTCGGGGTGGCGCTGCACTGTGGCTAGGGACTAGGGAGTGGGCTGGTTATGGCCTAGTTAGATCAAATAGGGACAAAGGGAGTGAATTGGGGTCAATGGGGTTGAAAATCCCTGTAGAAACAGTGAGGCTAAACTAGGGTGTGATCTGTGCATGCCAGGTGTTCGACCAAATGGCCGCATGACACAAAGATTTGAATTTTGCAGATATTTTTGGTGGAGTGGTTGGTCTTATGCTTGAGCATCTCTAGTTGCTGGGATTTGTTAAGTTGAAGTCATTTGAGTGGTTTTTGAAAAAGTGGGATCTAGACATATGAGATAGATTCCATTTTCAATTGTCATTTTAAATTAGGGTTTAAATGTTTTTGCAATATCACAAGGTGGGCCTTGGTACATCTTTACTTGTACTAGCAAGGGGTGCAAAGATCCATAATTGTTTCTGTTTGTATTTGAGTGCTAGGAACACCTAAAGTGTCCTAGTGGATTAAAATGGCAAAAGTGTCCATTTCCATTTATTAATTCTATTTGATTTCTTTTTCTTTGGATTTTGCTTGGGAATGATCTAGATGATGTGGAATTCATCTTAGAATCATTTTACAACCATTAGAACAAACAATCATTGCATTTCAAAACAATTTCTATTTAATGCAGCACATATATGCATGCTTAATTATTTAAATAACAAAAAGTTTTTGTTGACCCTAAATTGGGTGATTTGGATCTTGATAACTTGGATTAAAGTTTTGGGATGTTACAAACCTTCCCCCCTTAAACAAAATCTCATCCCGAGATTTTGGAAAGAAAACTAGGAACTAAAGAGATCCGGGAACTCTGTCCTAATGTAATCTTCTCATCCCAAGTGGCTTCTTCTTCGGTATGGTTGCTCCATTGAATCTTGAGAAACTTGATACTGCGGGTCCTGGTGGTTCTGTAAGCTTCTTCCAAGATACGGATGGGCACTTCATGATACGTCAGATCCTTGTTGATATCAACAGCTCGGTGATCGATGTTCTTGAAAACTTCGGTCTTCTTCGGCACTTCTAGGCATTTGCGAAGTAACGAGATATGGAACACATTGTGGATGGCAGACATCTCTTCAGGCAGTTCCAGTTGATAAGATACTTCTCCTCAACGATTCAGAATCTTGAAGGGTCCGATATATCTTGGGGCTAACTTTCCTTTCAGACTAAAACGTTGCGTTCCCTTCAATGGCGAAACCTTGAGATATACAAAATCTCCGACATTGAAAGTCAGGTCTCTCCTTCTCTTGTCAGCATAACTCTTCTGTCTGGATTGGGCGGTCTTGAGGTGCTCACGGACTTTGTGAACCTTCTCTTCGGCTTCTCGTAGGATGTCGGGTCCGAAAATCTGACTCTCTCCTACTTGCGACCAATTCAAAGGGGTACGACACTTTCTTCCATATAAGAACTCAAATGGGGCCATTTGCAAACTGGCTTGATAACTATTGTTGTATGAGAATTCTGTGAAAGGAAAGGCAATCTTCCCATTTTGATTCATACTCTAACACACAAGCTCTCAACATATCTTCTAACATTTGATTGACTCTTTCAGTCTGTCCATCGGTTTGTGGGTGATAAGCTGTGCTAAAATTCAACTTGGTTCCTAATCCTTCTTGGACTTTCTGCCAAAATCTTGAGGTAAATTGGGTTCCTCGATCCGACACTATGGTCTTGGGGGTTCCATGCAAACTAACAATTCTGGCAATGTACAGTTCTGCTAGCTTCGAACTCTGGTAGGTTGTCTTGACAGGTATAAAATGGGCTACCTTGGACAATCTATCAATGATGACCCAGGTAGAGTCATTTCCCCTACTAGAAGTAGGCAAACCGGTGATAAAGTCCATTCCGACGGAATCCCATTTCCATTACGGAATCTGCAATGGTTGCCACAATTCTGCGGGTGTCTGATATCCGCTTTGACTCTTTGACAGATATCATACTTGGCGATGTAGCTTCCGATTTCTCTCTTCATCTTGTGCCAACAAAATTGCTCCTTCAAATCCTGATACGTCTTCGTTCCTCCAGGGTGGATAGAATAAATAGTATCATGAGATTCTTGCATGATAACTTGCTTCAGCTATGAATCTGCGGGTACACAGATACATCCTTTGTACCACAAAACTCCTTCTTCGTCTTCGGTGAATCTAGGTACCTTTCCTGTACCAATACGACGCTTGATTCCGTCGATACTTGCATTTTCCTTCTGGGCTCCCTTGATTTGGCTAATCAAAGTGGGTTGAAGTTCAATGCTAGCTAAAAATCCTTTGCTAACTAGCTCAGTTCTAAACTGCTCCAACTCCTCATGCAAACTTGGTTGCTTCTCCTTGATCATAGTGTTTAGCCTATACGGCAATCTGCTAAGAGCATCCGCTACCACATTGGCTTTGCCGGGGTGATAGTGAATGTCAAGGTCATAATCCTTGATTAACTCTATCCATCTCCTTTGCCTCATATTCAGCTCCTTCTGAGTGAAAATATACTTCAAGCTCTTCTGATCTGAGTAAATCTCACATCGATTACCCATAAGATAATGACGCCATGCCTTAAGTGCCAAAACTATGGCTGCTAATTCAAGATCATGGGTAGGATAGTTCTGCCCATGTTGTTTCAGTTGTCGAGACAGATATGCGATGACTTTGCCTTCTTGCATCAATACACATCCGAGACCAATCTTTGATGCATCACAATACACATCAAACGACTTCTTGATATCTGGCATGATCAATATTGGGGCTGAAATCAATCTCTTCTTGAGCTCTTGGAAACTGGCTTCACATTTGTCGGTCCATTCAAACTTCTTGTCCTTCTTCAACAATTGAGTCATGGGCCTTGCGATGCTCGAAAATCCTTCTACGAACTTGCGGTAATATCCCGCTAATCTGAGAAATGCACGGACTTGGGTTTGAGTGGTTGGGGCTTCCCATTCTTCGACATCTTTGATCTTGGCGGGATCAACAGCGACTCCTTCGGCAGACTCAATATGTCCGAGGAATCCTACTTCTTTCAGCCAAAACTCACATTTGCTGAACTTGGCATACAATTTATGCTCTCTAAGGGCTTCAAGAATGATTTTCAGATGTTGCTCATGCTCTTCTTCTGACTTGGAGTAGATAAGGATATCGTCGATAAACACAACGATTAACTTATCCAGAAAATTCATAAAGATCTTATTCATGAGATTCATGAAATAAGCGGGGGCATTGGTTAATCCAAAAGACATGACCGTATACTCGTATAATCCATATCGGGTGGTAAAGGCGGTCTTTGGAATATCCGTTGCATGAATCTTAAGTTGGTGATAACCAGTCCTAAGATCGATCTTAGAGAACACATTGGCACCAGTCAACTGATTGAATAGATCCTCTATCTTTGGCAAAGGGTACTTGTTCTTGATTGTGACATCATTCAGCTTCCTGTATTCTATGCACAAACGGTTACCTCCATCCTTCTTGTCAATGAACAAAACAGGCGATCTCCATGCGATGCGCTTGGTTGAATCAAGCCTTTCTCCAGCATAACATCCAGCTGCTTCTTCAGTTCCACTAACTCTGAGGGGTTCATGCTATAGGGTCTCTAAGCTATGGGACCGGTTCCGGGGATTAGTTCAATAATGAACTCAATATCCCGATCCGGGGGCATACCGGGCAATTCATCTGGGAATACGTCAGGGTATTCACAGACTCTTGTTACACTTGAATTGACGGGGCAAGGTTTCAGATATATGCTCTACTGATACTCCAGAGCTACTGGTCATGGTGATGGCCTTCTTGGCACAGTCTATCAATCCTTTATGCTTTGACATCCAGTCCATTCCTAGTACTACTTCCAAACCTTTGGTTCCAAGTACTATTAGATTGGCATAAAATCCATCCCATGTATTCTGATAGGTACAGCTTTGCAAATTATTCTAGCTTTTGTAGTTGAACCAGGTATTTGAACTATCATGACATGCTTCAAGTTGGTTGGGTTGATCTTACTAGTGCATGCAAATTCTTCGGTGACAAATGAGTGCGATGCTCCAGAATCAAACAACACTCTTGCTAAAACTGAGTTGACAGAAAACATACCCAGCACTACATCTGGCGCTTCTTGGGCTTCTTTGGTGTTCATGTGGAAGAGACGGCAGTTGCGGTTGTGAGGGTTCCCTGGGGCGAATCTTCTGCCGGGCTAAACACGATGCTGTTGTTGAGCTGGGGCATTCACATTGGCAGTGGCGGCAATCTTCTTGGGACACTCATTGGAGTAGTGACCCTTCACTCCACACTCGAAACAAGTAATCTGAGACTTGTGTTTTGCTGCCACGGGCACATCATTGCTTCCAGTTCTCGGTGCAGTGTTGTTGTTGTTGTTGTGCTTGGGAGGTGCACAGTTGAAATTGTTGGAGTTGCCGGGGTGGTTGTTGTTTCCTCCGGACTTCACATTTCCTCCGCTGCGGTTGTGGTAGCTTGGGCGAGACATTAGGGGTCGATTGTTCCGCGGGGCATATCCAGCAGACGGGTTGGGACGGTACTTCTGGTGACCGCTGGATCCAGCTTGGTGCATCATCCGACGTTTGAGGCTGTCGTTCACTTGATTAATCTCCCCTTACATATGAATGGCAGAGTCGACTAGCTCTTCGAGATCCTCAAAACGGATGTTGACGAGAACAGTCTGCATCTCATCATGTAGTCCATTCAGGAATCTCTCCTTCTTCTTGGCCCCCGTGCTGATCTCATCAGGTGCATACTGGCGAGGGACAAGAATCTGTCACGGTACTCCACTACAGTCATTCTGCCCTGCTTTAGCTCTATGAATTCATCTCTCATTCGAGTGACTAAACCTTGCGGCACATGGGTGTGGCTGAACTTGACTTTGAAGGCTTCCCATGTCATCACTTGACTGTGGTTCATTGTGCGGGTGTTGTTCCACCATGCTCTTGCATCTCCAGCCAGATAGTGGGTGTCAAACAGAACTTTCTCGTTTGCATCCACTCCGGCGGCTTCTAAGTTGTTCTCCATGGTCTGTAACCAATCATCAGCATCCAGTGGGTCTTCAGACTTGCTAAAGATCAGGGGATTGGTATTCTGGAAGTTTTTGAGTTTGGATCCATGATGATCCTGATTTCCATGGTTCTAATTGTTGTGCGCCATCTGGGCGATCTGCTGCGGTGTGGCTAGATTTGCTTGGCGCTCTGCCCTACTAGCTTCACGGTCTACAATGAGCGCCTGCAGAATCTGCAGCATTGGGTCTTGCGATGAGCTGCTCCCTCATTGGTTTCCACGAGTTATCTGAAGATTGAGATAGATAATGGGGTAAGAGGGAAAGTTCTAAGGTTTATGGTTTTGGTTTCAAAGCTAAAACTTTGAGTTTGACTCAGGTTTTGCAACTAACTTCTTTTCATTCATTCAAGCAAGGTTTTGCAACTAACTTCTTTTCAATCATTCAAGCAAAGCACACGATACAAACACACACACCACAACATGAAGAAAAAACAGATGGTTTTAAGAACCATTCTGCGAGCTAAGATACAATGGGACCGATACTTCTCACTCCTATGATAGTGCTCTAGTGCATCTACTCATCATCGATGAAGTCGGAGTCATCATCGTCGGTGTAGAAGTCCATGGCATCATCCTCCAGGTAGTCATCATCATTGAGGTATGAGTGAATATCCCCTGGATGTCTTCACCTTCCTCCTCTTCTTCTTTTGCTGCAAGCAGAGCTTCCTGCTCCTTGATGGTCTTCTCGGGGTCGGCCACCTTCTTGCAAAGACGGTCGATGGTGCGATCCTTCTTTGCGTGTTGATGGCGAAGTGACTGACGATCCTTGACGAGCAGTGAGAACGTCTGGGCCTTCTGGGCGGCAATGGCAAGGTTGTGGTTGGCGAACTCTCGAGCATTGTCCAATTCCTTCTGTCTGTCGTACAGTAGGAAGTCGAGGTTCTCCACTTGACGCTTCAACTCCGGGTGACTTGGCATCTCCAGAGGCATTCCCATAGAATCACGCCTTGCATAGTGAGCAAAGCGGGTTCCTTGGATCAGATTGACATTCTGTGCGCAGAGACGAGCGAGAGCTTCATGCATTGCCCTGGCTAATCTGTCTAGTTGTTCTCTCTCACGGAGAATTGAATCTTCTCGGACATTGGTGCCTCTAACTTGCCTCGAAGATCAGCAACTACTAGCCATTGTAAATCTCCCCCTGGTGGACCATGGAGTTGAGCTCCAAAGAATTCCGGATGTGGGCGCTCCAAGTACTCAGACAGTGCATCTAGATCCCTCTGGAAGATCAGT
The DNA here is from genome assembly GCA_916181665.1 of Avena sativa. Lineage (NCBI taxonomy): Eukaryota > Viridiplantae > Streptophyta > Magnoliopsida > Poales > Poaceae > Avena > Avena sativa. The sequence goes on along the minus strand of OV702292.1, from coordinate 529,549,726 downwards.
TGGCCTCCGTTGCCCAACTGGTAAACTTGCAGTACTGAACTTCCATCTATAAGAATTTAGGATGAGAAAGTTAGTGAAGTGATCAAGTGTGTCAAAATTTTATGTAGTAATGTAAGAATTTTTGAGGAACATGTAATTTTTTTGAGAGAAAGAATCCCAAGGGTAAGAGAGGGAATAGATTTTCACAAATACTCACTTTGGTTTTGAAACTAAGTTTTTGTTCGGACGTCCATTCTAACTAGGGTCTCCGATGGTTAGGATGGCTCTGATACCAACTTGTCAACACCCGGATTTTTAATCCCAGATGCCTGTTATGCCATACATCGCAATCCCAGGATTACCATTTTTGCGAGACATAACAGATTGGATATCATAGTACATCATCCATTACAAACCATAATAAGGTCTTACACAAATAAAGGATCTCATGATCCAGTCTTAGTACAAACAAGTAGCGGAATAAATAGCGTAGCGGTTGGCTCCATCTTCAGTGTCACAGGCAATGCTGACGATGGGAGATGATCCTAGTTGTCGTAGCCGTCCTGCTGTCCGTCTTCCTGATAGTCCTCCTCATAGTCTGGCCACGGGAATAGCCAGGGACAAAAGCCATGAGTAATCTTTAAGTACTTGATGGCTCGGTGTTGATGTGGAGCTCGTTGGGGAACCCCAAGAGGAAGGTATGATGAGCACAACAGTAAGTTTTCCCTTAGTAAGAAACCAAGGTTTAATCGAACCAGTAGGAGCAAGGAAACATCCCAAAGGTGTTGCTAGCTGAGCCTTGGCAGGGGAGCACTAACGGTGATGGTAGCAACGTGGAGACCTGCACAACACAACCACAGAACTTTGCCCCCAACTTGCGATGAGGTTGTCAATCTCACCGGTTTTGCTGAAAACAAAGGATTAAACATATCGAATGGAAGGAAGTAATAGTTTGCAGAAAGTAAACACAAAGCAGTAAACAATTTGTAGATTGTATGTAAAAGAAAGGACTGGGATCCATAGTTCACTAGAGATGGCTCTCCTTAAGATAGATAACATGCTGGGTGAATAAATTATAGCGGGGCAATTGACAAACATCGAGAAAGCAATACATGCATATACTAATCATCTTGACTCCTTTGGAACTTGATTGGGCATTACAACATTATACATAGACCGCCATCCAACTGCATCTATGACTAATAATCCACCTTCAGGTTATCATCCGAACCCCCTCCAGTATTAAGTTGCAAGCAACAGATTATTGCTTTATGAATTGCGTGTAATGTAAACAATAGGATTGTTCTATGAACAAAGGATTGTTGTTTTCTCCCTAGTAGCAACAACACATCTAGTACCTTAGAGATTTCTGTCACTTCCCCAGATTACCAGAGGCATGAACCCACTATCGAGCATAAATACTAACTCTAGGAGTTGCTAGCATCTACTTGGCCAAGATAGCTACTAACAACGGAAAGCATGCAAGATCACAAATAACAAAGACAAGATAGAATCAATAATCAATCTAAAATAGCATCTCAATATCCATCGGATCCTCGCAAACACAACATGTAGAATTACAAATAGATGATCTTGATCATGAACGGAGCTCACAAGATCTAAACATGAAAGCACAAAGGAGGAGAACCAGCCATCTAGCTACTACATGGACCCGTAGTCCAGAGATGAACTACTCACGCATCACACCGGAGGCTTGCATGATGATGAAGAAGGCCTCCAGGGTGAATTCCCCTCTTTGGCAGGGTGCCCGGAAGAGCTTCAGATCCCTCCCGATCTAGGGATGGAGATGACGGCGGCTACAGACTCTTTTGTGGATTTTTGATCAAGTACTTAGGGTTTTGGTCCCGAGGGCAATATATAGGCGGAATAAGAGGCCGAGGGGGTGCTGGGGTCGGCCAGACCACCCCCTAGCGTGGGCCAGGCCTGGCCATGCGGCCAGGTGGTGTGGCCGGCCCCTAGCCCTTCTCCGTCTCGTATTCTGGCATCAGATGTCTTCCGGAAAAATATGCACTTTGGCTTTTGTCCCGTCCAATTCTGAGAATATTCATTTTCTGACTTTCCTGGAACCAAAAAACAGCAGAAAACAGGCAACTGGTACTGTGGCTCTTGTTAATAGGTTAGTCCAAGAAATCATATGAAAAGTACTCCAAAGTGTGGACAAAACACAAGAAAGTAGATAAAACCAAGCATGGAGCATCAAAAATTATAGATACATTTGCAATGTATCAGTACTCGCAAACTATCAGTAACAAGTAAGATAGTTCTAGTAGGAATGCTATGTTCTAAGTTTATTTGTAAAGTTAAGTTTGAAACCTAAGCTGAGTTCAGAAACAAAGAAAGATAATCTAAAGTTTGAAATCACCTAAGTGGGAATTTAGTTGTCATAGTCACGACTCTGTTGTGGTCAAGACATGTCACAATTCATTCCATAAGTCATTTTGAAAACATCTGACAACGGAACAGTATGGCCACTCCAACTGTCCATAACCGCGGACACGGCTATTCGAATAGTTTGACACTCTGCACAGGTGGTACACTTTCACCACAAAATTCGATACATCTGTCAGGGGTAATCCTGAATCATCATACTTAGTATGCAGATCAAACATAACCTCTCCTTTACACACTCTAGTATAAGCACCTCTCCTATGAGCTTGACCTCCCAGCCATGGCCATCTGCCATCCTGGGCACTGCATAGGTGGACAACATTGAGAGGTAGCCTCAGCTCAAACCTCTCCCGCGAGGGAACTAATACTAATGCATATAATCTTCCGACTAAGCCTTACCCAATTCAGGTATTGTGGTTGTACGATAAAATTGGAATGGTATCGCATCCGAACCCAACCATCAGTTTTTATAAAGGGGCTAAGGCTCATGCCTTAACATTTTCATCATCATAAACCATTTGTGTTTCTCAACACATGTCAAAACATCTCAATAGAATGACTCATCATTCCAAGGTTTTCACAAGTCATTTTCACCAAGTATTCCCATCTAAAGTGATCAAGTTTTTGGTTTAGCTCTAATCACTAAGTTAAGAGTGTTCACTAATGTGGGATGCTAATATCAACCTCATGCCATAGAATGACATCTAAGTCTAACTATATAGGTCAAGTTTTATACTCTTTATGCTATCTATAAACAAGTAAGAAACTTTGGTAAAGTAAAAGAAAGTAAAGCTTGTAACTAAAACTTGGGATTGGTATAAATCAAAGGTATAACCAAAGCGTGCCTAATGCATTTGCTCAAGTTAAGGGGGCAAGTGTTAACCTTCTTAGTTCTAGCTTGCCTTGATTGGTCCAGTGGTTGAAATTCTCCTCGTCTTCTTCGGGGTAGAACTCCTCCTCCTCGTAGACTTGGTCGGTACTATCGTCTATAAATATATACGGAATACACAATCACCAAACAATACTTAACTAGTCTATTTAGCACACTAAGGCACATATTTGATGATCTAGTATCATCACAAACATCACAAGATTTAATGAACTAGTTTCATTTATTTTATTTGAGAAAAGTAATTTCTACTCATTGAAATTAACTAAGGTTTAATATTCTCCAATTAAAATATGGGATCATGTGGACACATGTCATCACCACATATTCTAATACATGGGAATGTGATTTAAATGTTGGATCACATTTTAATAAGTTTAAGTTTAATATTTAATGATTTAAAGTGACTAGAAATGCCTATATAGCATTATTTTGGTACTAGTCCAAAGTCACTGCTTGCAAACCTTAATATTATTACATATTCAGATAGGTATGGTTAAATGTGATTTTTGAGAGTTGGAATCAACTCAAAAGCTATTATGGTTGATTTTAGAAAAATGTTTGAATGTGAAAAAGCTTCTGTCTTGTTATTTTTGCTGGGAGAGATATATAACTCTAATTGATTTAAATCTAACGGGCTTGGATAGAGATTTAAATTATCTTTCCAAAAAAATTGGAATCACTTAATTTGGTTCAGTAGATATTTCTGAATTGATTTTTGAACTAAGGGACAAAACTAAGTTTCGGCTAAAATGGAAAAGGATTTATTTGAATCTAATGGGTCGTGCGGGAAATAAATGGGCCGGCCCACTTTACTCCACATAGCGCTCGAGCTGGCTTTAGGTGAGGGCCCCACCTGTTAGTGGGACAGGGGCTGCCGAATCGGCATGGGGGAATGGTGGCCGCATGATTAGATCCTGGATCAACGACTCACAACCATCGTCCATGCCGGAACAGTTCTCGACGGGGATGAACCCTAGCACGATCGGTGAGGATGCAGTGAGGGCGTACCAGGGCTCCAGCGAGTGCGGCGAGGTGGGCAAATGAACGAGTCGAGGACGCCGGTTCTTCTGGTACCGGCGGCGTCCCGGGAGATGGCCTGGATCACTAGTGCCCTTCTCCTCCTTCCGCGGCAGACTCCGACGAAATTGGGGCGCTACAGGCTACGGCTGGCTCCAGTGGGGCTCTGGGAGGTTTCTAAGGGGGAGTGGATGGGAATGGTGTGAGGAAACAGTGCTGGGAGGCACTCTATTTATAGCGGGTCAAGGGGTGCAGAGAGGCATGGGCGGAGCTCGTCGGAGACGACGACACAGCGAGCTAGCGGCTTGGGCGGTGGGCTAGGACGATGGGTGGTGCCCTGGCGAGTGTCACGGAGGTGCGTGCACAGTGCGAGGTGGTCGAGAGACGTGAGCATTGCTGCACGCACGTTGTCTCTGTCGACGACGAGTTTCACGGCGGCCAGCGGCTATGGGTCATGGTCGGGGAAATGGGCATGTCTGGCAGCATCCTAGGAGGGTGGTGATCATGTAGGCGGGCGGCGGGAGTGAGGCGAGGTCTGGTAGAGCGGGGACAGCGCGTGAACTGCGGGCGGCATCGGCATGGCACAGAGGCGGAGAGCGCGGGCGAGGTGAGGTGGTCCAGGGGCTTGCTGGGCTTGAGGAGCGGACAGGGGGTGGCGGTGCTACCACGCCTACCTCCTAGACATGGCAAGCGAGAGAGGGCGTGCTCCTGTGGCTTGGGCACGGTCGGCCGACGATCATGGCCTCGGGGTGGCGCTGCACTATGGCTAGGGACTAGGGAGTGGGCTGGTTATGGCCTAGTTAGATCAAAGAGGGACAGAGGGAGTGAATTGGGGTTAATGGGGTTAAAAATCCCTGTAGAAACAGTGAGGCTAAACTAGGGTGTGATCTGTGCATGCCAGGTGTTCGACCAAATGGCCGCATGACACAAAGATTTGAATTTTGCAGAGATTTTTGGTGGAGTGGTTGGTCTTATGCTTGAGCATCTCTGGTTGCTGGGATTTGTTAAGTTGAAGTCATTTGAGTGGTTTTTTTGAAAAAGTGGGATCTAGACATATGAGATAGATTCCATTTTCAATTGTCATTTTAAATTATGGTTTAAATGTTTTTGCAATATCACAAGGTGGGCCTTGGTACATCTTTATTTGTACTAGCAAGGGGTGCAAAGATCCATAATTGTTTCTATTTGTATTTGAGTGCTAGGAACACCCAAAGTGTCCTAGTGGATTAAAATGGCAAAAGTGACCATTTCCATTTATTAATTCTATTTGATTTCTTTTTCTTTGGATTTTGCTTGGGAATGATCTAGATGATGTGGAATTCATCTTAGAATCATCTTACAACCATTAGAACAAACAATCATTGCATTTAAAAACAAATTCTATTTAATGCGGCACTTTTGTTGACCCTAAATTGGGTGATTTGGATCTTGATAACTTGGATTAAAGTTTTGGGATGTTACAAAATAGATCTAGAAACTCAGTCCTAATGTAATCTTCTCGCTCCCAAGTAGCTTCTTCTTCGGTATGGTTGCTCCATTGGATCTTGAGAAATTTGATACTCCGGGTCCTGGTGGTTCTGAAAGCTTCTTCTAAGATACGAATGGGAACATCATACGTCAGATACTTGTTGATATCTATGGCTCGGTGATCGATGTTCTTGAAAACTTCGGTCCTCTCCGAAACTTCTAGGCATTTGCGAAGTAACAAGATATGGAATACATTATGGATGGCTGACATCTCCTCTGGCAGTTCCAGTTGATAAGAGACTTCTCCTCGGCGATTCAGAATCTTGAAGGGTCCAATATATCTGGGGGCTAACTTTCTTTTCAGCTGAAAATGTTGCATTCCTTTCAACGGTGAAACTTTGAGATACACAAAATCTCTGACATTGAAAGTCAGGTCTCTACGTCTCTTGTCAGCATAACTCTTCTGTCTGGATTGAGCGGTCTTGAGGTGCTCACGGACTTTGTGAACCTTCTCTTCGACTTCTCGTAGGATATCGGGTCCGAAAATCTGACTCTCTCCTACTTGCGACCAATTCAAAGGGGTACGACACTTTCTTCCATATAAGAACTCAAATGGGGCCATTTGCAAACTGGCTTGATAACTATTGTTGTATGAGAATTCTGTGAAAGGAAAGGCAATCTTCCCATTTTGATCCATACTCTAACACACAAGCTCTCAACATATCTTCTAAGATTTGGTTGACTCTTTCAGTCTGTTCATCGGTCTGCGGGTGATAAGCTGTGCTGAAAATTCAACTTGGTTCCTAATCCTTCTTGGACTTTCTGCCAAAATCTTGAGGTAAATTGGGTTCCTCGATCCGACACTATGGTCTTGGGGGTTCCATGCAAACTAACGATTCTAGCAATGTATAACTCTGCTAGCTTCGAACTCTGGTAGGTAGCCTTGACAGGTATGAAATGGGCTACCTTCGACAGTCTATCAACTATGACCCAAATAGAGTCATTACCCCTACTAGAGGTAGGCAAACCGGTAATAAAGTCCATTCCGACAGACCCATTTCCATTCCGGAATCTGCAATGGTTGCAAAAGTCCTGCGGGTCTCTGATGTTCCGCTTTGACTCTCTGACAGATATCACACTTGGCTATGTAGCTTCCGATTTCTCTCTTCATCTTGTGCCACCAAAATTGCTCCTTCAAATCTTGATACATCTTCGTTCGTCCAGGGTGGATAGAATAAAGAGTATCATGAGCTTCTTGCATGATAACTTGCTTCAGCTCCAAATCTGCTAGCACACAGATATGTCCTTTGTACCACAAAACTCCGTCTTCATCTTCGGTGAATCCGGGTACTTTTCCTGTACCGATATGACGCTTGATTCCGTCGATACTTTCATTTCCCTTCTGGGCTTCCTTGATCTGGCTAATCAAAGTGGGTTGAAGTTCAATGCTAGCTAAAAATCCTTTGCTAACGAGATCATTTCTAAACTACTCCAACTCTTCATGCAAACTTGGCTGGGCTTCTTTGATCATAGTGTTTAATCTACACGGTAATCTGCTAAGAGCATCCGCTACCACATTGGCTTTGCCGGGGTGATAGTGAATGTCAAGGTCATAATCCTTGATTAACTCTATCCATCTCCTTTGCCTCATATTCAGCTCCTTCTGAGTGAAAATATACTTCAGGATCTTGTGATCCGAATAAATCTCACAGCGGTTACCCATAAGGTAATGGCGCCATGTCTTCAAGGCTAAAACTACAACTGCTAGTTCAAGATCATGGGTAGGGTAGTTTTGCTCATGCTGCTTCAGTTGTCGTGACAGATATGCTATCCCTTTGCCTTCTTGCATCAACACACAACCGAGACCAATCTTGGATGCATCACAATACACATCAAAAGGCTTCTTGATATCTAGCATAATCAAGATTGGGGCTGAAATCAATCTCTTCTTGAGCTCTTGAAAACTTGCTTCACATTTGTCGGTCCATTCAAACTTCTTGTCTTTCTTCAAAAGTTGGGTCATCGGTCTGGCGATGCTCGAAAATCCTTCAACGGACTTGTAGTAATATCCCGCTAATCCGAGAAATGCATGGACTTGGGTTTGAGTGGTTGGGGCTATCCATTCTTCAACATCTTTGATCTTGGCGGGATCAACAGCGACTCCTCCTGCCGACACAATATGTCCGAGGAATCCTACTTCCTTCAACCAGAATTCACATTTGCTAAACTTGGCATACAACTGATGCTCTCTAAGGGTTTCAAGGATGGTTCTCAGGTGTTGCTCATGGTCTTCTTATGACTTGGAATATATTAGAATATCGTCGATAAAAACAATGACAAACTTATCCAGAAAGTTCATAAAAATCGTATTCATGAGATTCATGAAATAAGCGGGGGCATTGGTTAATCCAAAAGACATGACCGTATACTCATACAATCCATATCTGGTGGTAAAGGCGGTCTTTGGAATATCCGTTGCACGAATCTTGAGTTAATGATAACCAGTCCTAAGATCAATCTTAGAAAACACTCTGTCACTAGTCAACTGATCAAACAGATCCTCTATCTTGGGCAGTGGGTACTTATTCTTGATGGTGACATCATTCAGTTTCCGGTAATCCATGCACAAATGGTTACCTCCATATTTCTTGTCCACAAATGGAACATGCGATCTCCATGGCGATGCGCTTGGTTGAATCAGACCTTTCTCCAACATAGCATCAAGTTGCTTCTTCAGCTCCACTAATTCAGATGGGTTCATACTATAAGGTCTTTGAGCTATGGGTCCAGTTCCAGGAATTAGTTCAATAATGAACTCGATATCCCGATCTGGGAGCATACCGGGCAATTCATCTGGGAATACGTCGGGGTATTCACAGATTACTCTGACTTGGTCTATGGTTGGTTGGGCTAGACTCTTGTTGCATTTGAATTGACGGGGCAAGGTTTCAGATACATGCTCTACTGATACTCCAGAGCTACTGGTCATGGTTATGGCTTTCTTGGCATAGTCGATCAATCCTTTATGTTTCGACATCCAATCCATTCCTAGTACTACTTCCAAAACTTTGGTTCCAAGTACTATTAGATTGGCATAAAAATCTATCCCATGGATTTGATAGGTACAACCTTGCAATTTTTTCTAGCTTTGGTGGTTGAACCAGGTATTTGAACTATCATAAGATGCTTAAATTTTGTTGGTTGAATCTTACTAGTGCATGCAAATTCTTCTGTAATAAAAAGTGTGATGCTCCAGAATCAAACAACACTCTTGCAAGTACTGAGTTAACAGAAAACATACCCAGCACGACATCTGGCGCTTCCTGAGCTTCTTCAGCATTCATGTGGAACAGACATCCGTTGCGGTTGAGCGAATTCCCTAGGGCAAATTTCCTTCCAGGCTGAACACGGCGCTGCTGCTGAGCTGGGGCATTCACATTGGTGGTGGCTGCAAGCTTCTTGGGACACTCGTTGGAGTAGTGACCCTTGACTCCACATTCAAAGCAAGTAATCTGGGACTTGTCTTTGGCTACAATAGGCAAAGCATTGCTTCCAGTCCTTGGGGCAGTATTGTTGTTGTTGTTGTTGGACTTGGGCAGTGCACGGTTGAAGTTGTTGGAGTTGCCGGGGTTGTTGTTATGGTTTCCTCCAGACTTCAAGTTTCCTCTGCTATGATTGGGGTAGCTTGGACGAGACATCGGTGGTTTATTGTTTCTTGGGGCATATCCTGCAGACGGGTTGGGGCAATACTTCTGGGTATTGTGGGACCCGGTCTGATGCATCATCCTATGCTTGCGGTTGTCATTGGCTTGGTTGATCTTCCCTTCCATCTGGATGGCGGAGTCTACTAGCTCTTCTAGATCTTCAAAACGGATGTTGACTAACACAGTCTGCATCTCATCATGCAATCTGTTCATGAATCTTTTCTTCTTCTTGGCTTCAGTGTTGATCTCATTAGGGGCATATGTAGCTAGGGACAGAAATTTGTCATGGTATTCAACTACCGTCATCCTTCCTTGCTTTAGTTCTGTGAACTCATCTCTCATTCTGGTGACCAAACCTTGTGGTACATGGGTGCGGCTAAACTTGATCTTGAAAGCTTCCCAAGTCATCATCTGACCGTGGTTCATAATACGGGTGCTATTCCACCAGGCTCTTGCATCTCCAGCCAGATAGTGGGTGGCAAACAGTACTTTCTCGTTGGCGTCAACTCCTGCGACTTCTAGATTATTCTCCATGGTTTGCAGCCAGTCATCAGCATCTAAGGGATCCTCAGATTTGTTAAAGATAGGGGGATTGGTATTCTAAAAGTTCTTAAGCCTGGATCCATGATGATCCTGATTTCCATGGCCTTGATTATTGTGGGCCATCTGAGCTATCTATTGAAGAGTGGCTAGGTTGGCTTGGCGTTCGGCTCTACTAGCTTCACGATCGGAAACTAGCATTTGCAGAATCTACAACATCGGGTCCTACGATGAGCTACTTCCTCCGGGGTTTCCATGAGTCATCTGAAGATTGAGATAGATAATGAGGTAAGAGGGAAAGTTCTAAGGTTCATGGTTTTGTTTCAAAAGCTTTAAACTTTGAGTTTGAACTCAAGTTTTGCAAACTAACTTCTTCTCATTCATTCATTCATTCAAGCACACAATACAAACACACACCACAACACAATGGAAAACAGATGGTTTTAAGAACCATTCTGTGAACTAAGATACAGTGGGACCGATACAACTCATTCCTACGGTAGTGATCAAGTGCATCTACTCATCATCAATGAAGTCGGAATCATCATCATCAGTGTAGAAATCCATGGCATCATCTTCCAAGTAGTCATTGTCATCACTGAGGTACGAGTGAAGATCTCCCTGGATGCCTTCACCTTCTTCCTCTTCCTTTGCTTCAAGCTGGACTTCTTTCTCATGGATGGTCTTCTCAAGAGTGGCCACCTTCTTGCGAAGACGAGCGATGGTGCGATCCTTCTTCTCGCGTTGACGACGAAGTGATTGGCGATCCTTGACGAGCATGGTGAGAGTCTGGTCCTTCTTGGCAGCGAAGGCAAGGTTGTGGTTGGCGTAGGCTCGAGCATTGTCCAATTCCTTCTGCCTATCATACATCAAGAAGTCATTATTCTCCACTTGGCGCTTCAACTCCGGGTGACTTGGCATGTCCAATGGCATTCCCATAGAATCACGCCTTGCGAAGTGCGCAAAGCGAGTTCCCTGGATCAAGTTGATGTTTTGCCCACAGAGACGGGCAAGAGCTTCATGCATAGCCCTGGCTAATCCATCTAGCCAGTTGTTCTCTCGCACGGTGAATTGAATCTTCTCACAAAGGGGTGCTTCCATCTTGCCTCTGAGATCTGCAACTATCAGCCATTGTAGATCTCCTCCTGGGTGATCCTTGAGTTGAGCCTCGAAGAATTCCGGATGCGGGCGCTCAAGATACTCTGACAGTGCATCAAGATCCCTCTCAGAGATCAGTTGGCCTCCGTTTCCCAACTGGTAGAACTTGCAATACTGAACTTCCATCTATAAGAATTTAGGATGAGTAAGTTAGTGAGTTGATCTGGTGTGTCAAGTTTTATGTAGGAAAGTAAGAATTTTTGAGGAACATGAATTTTTTGGAAAGAATCAAGGATAAGAGCGGGAATAGGTTTTCCTAAATACTCACTTCTTTTGTTTTGAAACTAAGTTTTTGTTCGGACGTCCATTCTAAGTAGGGTCTCCTATGGTCAGGATGGCTCTGCTACCAACTTCTCAACACCCAAATTTTTAATCCTAGATGCCTGTTATGCCATACATCGCAATCCCAGGATTACCATTTTTGCGAGACATAACAGATTGGATATCACAGTACATCATCCATTACAAACCATAATAAGGTCTTACATAAATAAAGGATCTCATGATCCAGTCTTAATACAAACAAGCAGCGGAATAATAAGCATAGCAGTGGGCTCCATCTTCAGTGTCACAGGCAATGCTGACGATGGGAGATGATCCTAGTTGTCGTAGTCGTCCTGCTGTCTGTCTTCCTGATAGTCCTCCTCATAGTCTGGCCACGGGAATAGCCAGGGACAAAGCCATGAGTACTCTTTAAGTACTCGCAAACTATCACTAACAAGTAAGGTAGTTCTAGTAGGAATCTTAAGCTCTAGGTTTATTTGCAAAAAGGCAGATTTATCCAAACCGAGTTTAGAAGTAAAGAAACTAAGTAAAAGTTGTAAATCACTTTAAGTTGGGAACCTAGCTTTCATACTCACAACCCTGTTGTGGTCAAGTCAAAATCATAGTTCATTTCACAAGTCATTTTGAAAACATCTGATGACGGAATAGTATGGCCACTCCAACTATCCATGACCGCTGACGTGGCTATTTGAATAGTTTGACACTCTGTAGAGGTGGTACACTTTCACCACAAAATTTGATACATCCATCAGGGATAACCCTGAATCATCATACTTAGTATGCGAATAATCAATCATAACCTTTCATTTACACACTCTAGTACAAGCACCTTCCCTATGAGCTTGGCCTCCCAGCCATGGCCATCTGCCATCCTGGGCACTGCATAGGTGGACATCATCAAGAGGTAGCCTCAGCTCAAACCTCTTCCGCGAGGGAACCCATACTAATGCATATAAACTTCCGGCTAAGTCCTACCCAATTCAGGTATTGTGGTTGTACGGTAAAATTGGAATGGTATCGCATCCGAACCCAACCATCAATTTTTATAAAGGGCTAAGGCTCATGCCTCAACATTTCCATCATCAATTTCATTTGTGTTTCTCAGCACATGTCAAAACATTTCAATAGAATGACTCATCATTCCAAGGTTTTCATAATCATTTTCACCAAGTATTCCCATCTAAAGTGATGAAGTTTTATGCTTAGCACTAGCCACTAAGTTAAGAGTGTTCACTAATGAGGGATGCTAATCTCAATCTCATGCCATAGAATGACATCTAGTATAGGCCTAGTTTTATAATCTTTATGCTATCTATACTACTTTCCAAATCCTCACAAAGCACTAACTAAAAGTAAAGAACTTTGGTAAAGTAAAGGAGTAAAGCTTGCAAGTAAAACTTGGGACGGGTATAAATCAAAGGTATATAACCAAAGCATGCCTAATGCATCTTGCTTGGGTTAAGAAACTTGCAAGTGTTAGCTTGCAAGGTCTAGATTTATAGTAATGATTTTGCCTTGATTGGTCCAGTGATTGAAGTTTTCCTCCTCTTCTTCGGGGTAGAACTCCTCCTCCTCGTAGCTTGGGTTGGTACTATCGTCTATAAATAAATACGGGGTACACAATCACCAAATAATACTTAACTACTTCTATTTAGCAAACTAAGGTTCACACTTGATGATCTAGCATCATCACAATCATCACATTAAATAATGAACTAGTTTTATTTATCTTATTTGAGAAAAGTAATTTCTACTCATTGAAATTAATTAAGATTTAACATTCTCCAATTAAAATATGGGATCATGTGGACACATGTCATCACCACATATTCTAATACATGGGAATGTGATTTAAAGGGTTGGTCATATTTTATAAAGTTTAAGATTATGATTTAATAGATTTAAAGTGACTAGAAATGCCCTAATAGCATTCTTTTGGTACTATTCCAATGTCACTGCATGCAAACCTAGATATTTTTACATATTCAGATAGATATTACCAAATGTGATTTTTGAGAGTTGTAATCTACTCAAAAGCTATTATGGTCGATTTTTGAAAAATGTTTGAAGTTGCAAAAGTCTCTGTCTTATTATTTTTGCTGTATAATATCTCTAACTCCAAATGATTTAAATCCAACGGGCTTGGATAGATATTTTAATTATCTTTCTAACAAAATTTGAATCATGCAATTTGGTTTAGTGAAACTCTCTGAATTGATTTTTGAATATGTGGACAGCAACTAGTTTAAACCTAAATGGAAAAACAATATTTGAATTTCCAGGGCTAAGCGGGAAAGCTAAACGGGCCGGCCCAGCTACACTGCACAGCGCAGCGGGGTGCTGACAGATGGGGTCCACCAGTCAGTGACTGTTCTAACACGAAACGGTATCTTTCAACCAGAGCCCTACGATCTAATTCTAATCCAACGACCGTGGTTCATCGTCGACGACGAACAGCTCCGACGAGGAATCAACCCTAACGCGGCGGTGGGGGTCTCGCGGGGTTCACCTGGGCTCCAGCTAGGGTCGGCGATAGGGGCAATAGACGTGGTACATGACGACGAGGCGAGGCGCGGTCACGACAGGGCTTGGGGTGGTCGAAATCAACGGTGCCCTTCTCCTCTAGCAGCGGCGGGCTCCGGCCAAATTCCGGCTTGGTGGTGCTCGCCTTGCTCCGGGAGAAGTGTGGGAGTGTCTGTGAGGAGTGGGGAGTGGAGTGGTGTCGAGAATGGAGGCGGGGGTGGCCTCCTTTTATAGTGCGGCGAGGGGACCGAGCAGTGCGGCGTGAGCTCGACGGTGGCGTCGCTATAGGCGGCTATTATCGTGGCAGAGATAGGTGGATGGTGCGGTGTTCCCTGGTGGTTCTTACGAGCATAATGGCGAGGCGTGAGCGTGCATGGTGAGGGCAAGGCGCGAGCTAGGCGAGCTGGCGCGCTCTGGACATGGCGTAGAGAGGTTTGGGCGCGGCGTGCTCGGGTGGTCTAGGGCTTGGATTCGATCATGGGGTGGACAGGGGGTGGCGGTGGACTGTGACGCACCTCCTGGACTGTGACGCACCTATCATTTTTTTTGAGTGGTTTGATCTTAAGCTTGAGTAACCATGTTTGCTTGGAGAGGTCAAGGGAAATTGATTTGATAGGTTTTTGAAAAAGTCGGATCTTAACATATGAATTAGATGCAATTTTCAACTGTCTATTTAATTGATTTGAAAGATGTTTTTGTAAATTTGTAAAGTGGGCCTTGATACACTTTTACTTGGTCTAGCAAGGGATGAAAATAATTAGAAATGTTTCTGATAGAAATCCTCTTCTAGGAACACACAAAGTGACCTAGTGGTTTACTTTTGTCAAAATAACCATTTGGTTTATTTATTCATATTTGATTTCTTTCTCTTTGGATTTTGTTTGTAATTGGCCTAGATGATGTAGCATTCATCTTAAAACCATTTCACATCATTTAGAACAATCAAGCATGGCATAAGCACTCAAATCTACACTAATGCAAACACACATGCACTCATATTCCTTTTCTTAATAAAAGTTTTTGTTAACCCTAAATTGGGTGATTGGAACTTGATAATCTTGATTAGAAGTTTTGGGGATGTTACATACATAGATAAACAAAGTACTGACAGATTCAACCTTACATAGCACATACTAGCATCTAGATAAAACCAACATGTTCATCCTTACATAGAAGATACTACCACCAACTAGCAACTACACTACTCACTTCTTCACAACAAGTAGCACGCACAGCAACACAAGAACTGTAAATACAATCTTCAGAAGAAGCACAATTTCTTCCATCAGAGCAATGGCTTCGCTCTTCACCCCTTCATCTTTTCCTGGAGTAGTGGTTGTCAATTCCTTTGCCTCAAATTTAGTTCCAGTTGGAGAACTGGGCAATAGGCTAGTGGTTGGGTCACAGTTGGTGCATCCCAGCGACAGGAGTTCAATCCCTATCAGGGACGAATTTCTGGAATCCTCACGCTGACCCGCTTCTACTATATCAAAAAAGTGTCTAGTTCCTCCTAGCACTATTTCATTTTTCTTTAACTTTAGTTCCAGTTGCATGACCTCTACCCATCCAATTGCGTCCACTCCATCTTCTCCCCTTAGAATGTTATGGTCTAGTAGATAGATGACATAATCTAGATCCTAGTGCCAGAAATCACACCCCCTCTACAAATTTGAAAAAAAGTTTCGGTACAAGATTGACTCAAACCATTTCAGAGTCCAAACAAACAACATTCAGTAAAGCCTCATTCTTTCAAAATCACAGCAAAATACAAGGACTAACCCTATATTTGTCACACTTGAATAACACCCAGCCTTTGTGTTGTGTAGTGATGGATGTGTACCTCTTCATGACGATGCCATAGTCTGGGCACAGGATGGAAGAGATGTAGGGTGTGCGGTGGTGCATGGAGAAGCACGTCGAGCTTGCGGACAACATGGCGGAGCGACAGTGAGGAAGCTCCAAGTGGCACCTAGGGTTTCAGAGCATAGAGGAGAGGGGAAATTTCTGCTCTAGGATTTGGCGCGGGAGAGAGGAGCTCTACTAACTGACACCATTTTGCACAAATTCCCTGAAACTCTCAAACTCAAAAAGAAGGAACCCCATGCAAACCAATTTCAGTGACCAACAACCGCCACGTGAACAAATACTATACGATACGATCAACAGTGACACTTGATGGGACATGTGATTGTATTTAGTGACCGTATCAATATTGTAAACTTGTATAGTGATGGAGCCGTGCAAATACTATCATTTTAGTGACTATTGATGTATTTTACTCTTTAGTCTTTTTGTTTTTCCTCTAATGATGAATATGAAAGAACATTAGTAATAGTACCACTGAACCATGGTATTGTGTTGCATAATCTCGAATTTAGAGAGTTGTTGGACTATTTTTTGCTTTTTTTATTTTCGCTCATGCTTTTCAGCCCTTCGATGTCAACCTTTCTCTAAGATGTGCATGAACCATGGTGTGGTACTCACTTCTCAGCTCAGCATGGGCGGACCCATCATCCCTCCAACGGATGGTGCAAACTTTGTTTTTATAGATTTCTCTAGAAATTTTGTTTGAATTTTAAATAAGCTCATTCACCCAGTCTTCTGAATATTTCTAGGTCCACCACTGTAGCTCAACAACTCTGGTGGCGCGATTGATATGTTTGTATTAGTAGGTCAAAAGGGCACCCTAATGATTTGATCATATTTAGTCGAGACACGGGGAACCCTAGACCTTCATCACTGGTCCTCCACCTCCTCCCTCTCTACCTCCTACCTCTGCTGGAGGAAGCGGCTGGGCAATGCTTGCGCCGCCACTGATGGAGGTGCGGATCCTCTCACAACTTGGTCTCATGTCCGTGGGACTTCTCATAGAGTTGTCACCTCAGCGGAGTGGTCAGAGCATGGCAGCATGAAGGAAGCTTGTGCTAGAGGTGTGTGATTGCGGGATGCATCGCGGGGTTGAGGGCGCCAATAGCTGGTGGTGGCGCTCAGCGTTTGGGCCCGATCCGGGCATGGATGGGCCTAAGCGAGCCATGGCTCTGGCACGGGACTCTCCGTCTCCGCTGTGCCATGAGGACGTGATGAGTGCAGATATGATGCATATTTAAGCGTACAAAACTTTCATATTTTCACTCATCTCATGCTCCATCTTGCTGCAACTATGTCTATTATGCTTGATTACTATTTACTTCCATTTTCAAGTGAGCTTTGCGCAACTATTAGTTTTTATTAGGATTTTACTACTTTTCATTATCTTTGATATGTGTGTAGGTGCTATGGATAATTGTGGATAATGAATGGCAAGAGGAACCAAGAGGATGCAATATGGAGGAGTTACATGCACCAGACTCCATATGAGGTATGGAAAAAGTCATACTTTCCATCATCTCATATTAAATATCCAAGGCCCGTTGTATCTCTCGTCTATACGAGTCCAACGAGCCGAAGAATACCTTAATCAGAGTTCGTATGAAGAAATAACAGCCACAACACTGCAGGTGATGAGTGCATATTTGCATCATGTTTTACATTCTTATTTTGCAGTGTAGATGTAGGATCTTGGTATTTTACGGCGTTCGCGCACACATTTTATGTCTGTTTTTACCAGGATCAGGACAGATGATGGATCCAATGGATACAATTCTTGGAGCAGTTGTAGTATGGAGAAAAGGAGCCAAAAACAACGTAAATCGCTTATTTGGAAAATATTAATAATACTAGAAGAAAACCAGAAGCGAACAAGGGATGCAGAGAGTTCAACGACCAACTATACGTGAAGGAGTTATGCCCTAGAGGCAAATAATAAAGTGTATTATTTGATATATCTCCTATATGTTCATAATATATTTCATGATGTGCTATAACTGTGATAATGCGAAACGTTAATACACGTGTGGTATGTAAACAAACCGTGTCTCTAGTTACCTCTATCGAACTAGTTCATTGGTCATGAGGATGGTCTGGGTTTCAAGATCATGGGCATTTATGCCAATTGACAATGAGGTCATGTTATTGGTTGAATAACATGATAGACAAACATCTGACCGTTATATCTTAAATGAGATCTAGTTACAAAGTTCACTATAGATGATAAAACATAGAGAACCTCGCAACCTGGTCCTTTGACTGTGAGGTAATGCAAATCACCATTCCGGAAGAAGCTTAGATGGTTATCAAGAATCATCTCATAACAGGGTGATCAAAAAGGTGCCACTCAGGTTTTCCGAAGAGATGCGTAGAGGAGTACATATCAAACCAGGATTTGTCTAGTCCATGTAATGGACAGATACATGTGGCCATCTTGGTGACGTTGCATTAATGAAGCTTGCAAGCATGTGACTTGGTCACGGAATGCAACGACACAAGAACGAGTAAACAAGTTCATTGGTAACGAGACCGAACTAGGGTATGGGGATACCGATGATCAAGTCTTGAATGAACTAGGTATCATATGACAAAGGGAATGGGGAACGACTATCTCACGGTTCGAGCGATTGTATTCGTGAAACGTACGGGGGTCACATGGCCATCCAGGTCCCTCTGTTGATCATTGATGTGAGAGTAGTCTCGATCATGTCCGGAGTGTTTCCGAACCGAAGGATGTCACGCTTAAGGGTAGGGACGCTTAGGGTAGATGAGGTATCATAGGAGAAATAGAGAAAGAGAAACCAAAATAGTTCTGAGTAACATCCGATGGAGATCGGAAGGGGTCCGGAAGGTGTTCCGGAGTGAAGGAATAATACAATATGCGTATTTGAATATTAATTGGAGAATTAATATTAAATATATTTTTTTGTTATTAAAGGCATCATAATGCTAATGGGCCTCACCCGAAGGGAGGCCCAATAGGGCATGGCGCCTGGGGAGAGGGGGCCAGCCGGCCTAGGCTTAGTGGGCCGCCCCAATGGGGCCCACCTAGGGCCGGCGGCTGCCCCTAGGTGGCCGGCAGGTGTGGGGGTTAGTCCCACATCGCCTGGCCCTAGGGTGGTGCGCCCCCTCCCACTATATAACCCCCACACCTGCCGGCCACCTAGGGTGGTGCGCCCCCTCCCACTATATATAGGGGTCACCCCTCCCCCTTTGGAATTACCCCATTTCCTCTCATTCTCTCTCTCTCATCCATTGAGGACTTCTCTGTAATATTGGGGAGGACCTCATGGGTGAGTTCTCCACCTTCACACCACCGTCGTGTGATCTGCGACCCGACATCTACTTCTTCCGCTGCTCAGCTGGATCGGAGTCCGGTTGATGTCTCCTACACCGGACGTGTGACGAACTTCGGAGGCACCACACTTGGGGTGCTGATCGTCTTCATCAATATACGCCTTCCCACGTAAGGCGTGCCTCGGTCTTCAAAGGTATGAATACCGTATCCCTTCTATGTTACTTATGTCTACATAGTATAGATCCTGGTATTAGTGTTCGAGTAGATAGAATTTTTTTGTTTTCTGCTACGGAACCCTTCAGTGGTATTAGAGCGGGTCTATGGGTAGACATGTCATACAGATAGAACACATAGCGATATGTGGGCATTGATTCTCTAGTTGCTACCCTCTTTAATGTTATTGTTCATATCGCGACACTGTTTGATGAAGCGGCCCCCAACCGACCTTACGTGGTGATTCACGAGACTGGTCCACGAATCAAAGTGGCTTAGGGGGGTGTCTGTCTCTCTGTAGTAGTTGATATGACATCGATATTGGAGGGTCCTAAAAAGGGAAGAAGAACGGTAATCATTGAATCCATGTTGTGGTTTCATGTTCGTAGGTGGGAAGGGGTTCTACTACGAAAGCCCTAAAGCCGCGTAAAACATGCAATAGATAATATAGAAGCGTCTATCTTTAATATTGCATAGGGGCAAGTATTATAACATGGCAATGACAAGTTTATGAAACTTTCATTGAAGCTATTGATGATGATCATAATGCTATAACCATGTCATAACACTTTACTTTTGAAGTATTACTTATTATGTTGGTATACTTATATTAGATGCTAGCATAATGAGATAATCCATCATAGTATTCCAGTTATCGTATTCCCCTTGTGTGTGCACCACCAAGAAAGTTCTTCGGTATGAGGCGCCCTGCAGTGAGTAGGGGTTAGACATATCTACGTTCGCATATAGTGGGTGTAAGCCATGTTGCACTGTGAATACACACGATTTAGAACTAGCAATCCTAGCATGTGCAGACATGGCCTCGGAATACAGGAGACCGAAAGGTTGAGCATGAATCACATAGTTGATGTGATCGACATTAGGGAATGTCCACCTTTGATACCGCACTGATGGTCGTGACGATTGGGGGAGGTGCAGGGGATTGGGATCATGTGATCACTAAACGAGTAGAGGGATGTTCGTTTGAGTGGGAGTTCTTTTGTTTTAAGTTCAAAAACCTAATTAAAACTTGAACTCATCATTATGAACATGGTCTAAACACTTTGCAAATCCATTGTAGATGTCTCGCCCACCCACCTTCAACCTTAACACTTTCCTCGAGAAGGACAAGCTGAAAACTGATGGAACGAACTTCACCGCATGGTTCCGCAATCTTAGGATCCTCCTAGTCCCCTACAAGTTGACTTATGTCATCGAGGCTGAGCTTCCGGCTAAGCCTGCAGATTCCGCCTCCCAGGATGAAAAGAATGTCTGGCAGTCCAAGGCGGACGATTTCTCCCTCATCCAGAGTGGAATGCTCTATGCCATGGAGCCGGAGCTTCAAAAGCATTTTGAGAAGATGAATGATTTTGAGATAATTGAGGATCTCAAGGCCGTCTTTGCTCCACAGGCTCATGCAGAGAGGTATGATGCTTCCGAGCTCTTCTTCTCTGCTAAAATGGAATAGCACAGCAGTATTAGTGAGCACGTGGTCAAAATGTCTGGCTACGTTAAGTGTTTGAATGCCCTGGATTGCAAAATCCCGGAGGCGCTCGCGATTGATAGGGTGTTGCACTCGCTGTCCCCTAGCTATAAGAGCTTTGTGATGAACTACAACATGCAAGGGATGCCTAAGACCCTTGCTGAGGTGTTCGCCATGCTCAAAACTGCTGAGGTTGAAATCAAGAAGGAGCACACGGTGTTGATGGTAAACAAGACCACCAACTTCAAGAAGCCAGGGCAAAAGGGGAAATGCGAGGGTAAGAAGTCTAAGAGGGATGGCAAGATTGTTGCCAGCACCTCAAAGACTGCCAAGCCTGGCCCTAAGCCCAGCACAACGTGCTACTACTTCAAAGGGGATGGGCACTAGAAACGCAACTGCCCCAAGTACCTTGAAGACAAGCGAGTCAGCAAGATAGCCGCCAAGGACAAAGGTATATATGATATACATGTTATTAATGTATTCCTTACAAGCACCAGGAGTAACACTTGGGTATTTGATACCGGATCTGTTGCTGCTCACATTTGTAACTCTCAGCAGGATCTGCGGAGTAGGAGGCGCCTGAGGAAGGACGAGGTGACGATGCGCATTGGCAATGGTTCTAGAGTCTAAGTGATGGCCGTCGGCACCCTGCATCTCTGTCTACCATCAGGATTATTATTGGTTTTGAATAAATGCTACTGTTGGGTCCGCAGCATAGAAAACAAAAAATTTCCTACGGTGTGAACTACACGCCAAGATCTATCTACTAGGTACAAAGCAAATGGGTGGACATACATCCATAGAGAACTTACCCTCTAAGACAACGAGCTTTGTTAACGAGTAGGAACTCGTGGTTGATGTAGTCGTACACTTGCCGATCTCAAGATCGTGAGGAAGTCCGAGCGCCGCAACTCAGCAACGCATCCGCACTCGCACACACGTTCAAGCCACCGGACAACCTCCACCTCCTCGCTCCAGCGATCCAGCGGAAGCAGCAACTCCTTCCAGACGAAATGCAACCGGGAACATGTATCTCGCTAATCCGAGACCATGGGGGAATAATTCTAGAGGGGGAGAGAGATCCTTCACAAGGAGGTGTGAGGATGAAGGAGGGAATGGGTGGCCTTTTATAGGAGGAGGGGGGTGCCCCCTCTCTCCATGGCCGGCGCATGGGGGGGTGACCCCTCACCTCCCCCATTCATGTGGTGGTAACTCCTCCACATTAAAATGCCTCTTCACATTCCCTTTTAAAGTCTCCACTTTAAATGCATTAAGTTTCTCCAAATTTAATGCTCTCTCATTTAATAAAAACTCTTTTATTAAATTTATTCAGAATTTTGTTAATTACTTTAATTAACAAACATTCACATATAACCCCTTGCAATATTTCAATATCACATGCAGAACAACCTTCTGCAATTTCACCCGAAATAATTTCCGGTTTCTATTGAAACAATTCCTGCGCTTTGCAATTCTTTCATCTGAAACATATGTGCTCCAAAATGGTGTCCGGTAACTCTTAAGTGTGCCACCCTACGGTTCGCTAATAATGCAGACATGATCGAGACCCTTCTCCGATCAATAATCAGCAGCGGGACCTGGAGATCCGTACCGACTCCTACACATTCAACGATGACTCCTGTGATCGTGAGAACCTTTAACGCTTATAACTAAATCCCTTTGTCTCTCGATATATTACATGTCCGAGATTCGATCATTAGTATCTCCATACCTAGTTTGATCTCGTTACCGACATGCACTCTTTTCTCGTTCCCGTGATATAACATTCTAGTGATCACATCACTTGCTTGCTAGCTATCCTAATGTGATATCACCGAGAGGGCCAGAGTATATCTATCTGTCATCTAGATTGACAAATTCCACTCTTGATCCATGAGCCTCAACATAACACCTTCGTAGCACTGAACCCATCTTTATAGTCACCCTGTTACGGTGTGACGTTTGATGTTATCAAGATACTCTTCCGGTGTTAGCAATTAACATGATCTCATGGTCTAAGGATAAAGATTACTTCGTATGATGTTATAGCAATATAAACACAATGACTTGATCGTAATGCTATACTTCGGATGAATGTTCATCACATCATTCCACCAATGGTGTGACCTTGTTATTAACAACATCCAATGTCCATGATCAGGAAACCTTGATCATCTTGTTAATCAATAAGCTAGTCTATAAGAGAGGCATGACTAGGAACCCTTTTTGTTTATTAAACACACATGTGTTGGTGTTTCCTATCAATACAATTATAGCATGTAAAATAAACATCTATCATATATAAGGAATACATAATAACAACTTTATTATTGCCTCTCAGGGCATATTTCCTTCAGTCTCCCACTTGCACTACAAACAATAATCTAGTTCACATAGTGATAAATCTAACACCCATGGAGTTCTGGTGTTGATCATGTTTTGCCCTAGGGAGTACTTTAGTCAACGGATCTGCTACATTCAGGTCCGTGTGCACTTTACAAATCTTTATATCTCCATCCTTGACAAGTTCGCGGATGGAGTGAAACCGACGCTTAATATGCTTGGAATTCTTGTGAGACCTTGGTTCCTTGGCGTTGGCTATGGCTCCATTGTTGTCACAATAGATCACCATCGGGTCCAACGCACTGGGAACCACACCCAGTTCTTGTTATGAACTCTTTCATCCAAACTGCTTCCTGCGCCGCTTCTGAAGCAGCAACATATTCCGCCTCCGTTGTTGATCCAGCTACCACAGGTTGTTTGGAGCTCCTCCAACTAACTGCTGCTCCGTTCAAGAGAAATATGTATCCGGATTGATACTTAGAGTCATCCGGATCAGTGTCAAAGCTAGCATCGACATAACACTTAGTGACTAGCTCTTCTTCACCTCCGTATACAAGAAACATATCCTTAGTTCTTCTCAAGTACTTAAGGATATTCTTGACCGCTATCCAGTGTTCTGAACCTGGATCAGATTGGTACCTACTAGTCAAACTAATAGCATGTGCCACATCCGGTCTTGTACATAGCATGGCATACATTATAGAGCCTATGGCTGAGGCATAGGGGATCCTATCCATTATCTCTCTTTCTTCCGCCGTAGCCGGACTTTGAGTCTTACTCAATGTCTTGCCTTACAACATAGGTAAGAACCCCTTCTTACTTCCGTCCATATTAAACTTCTTTAATATCTTATCAAGGTATGTACTCTGCGATAGCCCAATTAGGCGTCTTGATCTATCTCTATAGATTTTAATGCCTAATATATATGAAGCTTCACCAAGGTCCTTCATCGAAAATTTGCTGTTTAGATAACTTTTAGCACTGTTTAAAAGATCTAAATCATTTCCAATCAATAATATGTCATCCACATATAATATTACAAATGCCACATTGCTCCTACTCACTTTCTTGTAAATACAAGCCTCTCCATAAGTTTGGACAAATCCAAACTCTTTGATCACCTCATCAAAGCGGAGATTCCAACTCCGTGATGCTTGCTTCAGTCCATAGATGGATCGCTGAAGTTTGCACACCTTATTAGCATCCTTAGGATCGACAAAACCCTTAGGTTGTATCATATACAACTCTTCTTCAATATTACCATTGAGGAACGCAGTTTTGACATCCATCTACCATATTTCATAATCGAAATATGCAGCAATTGCTAACATAATCCTAACCGACTTAAGCATCGCTACGGGAGAGAATGTCTCATCGTAGTCAACTCCTTGAATTTGTCGAAACCCCTTTGCGACAAGTCGAGCCTTATAGATGGTCACATTACCATCAGCATCAGTTTTTCTTTTGAAAATCCATTTATTCTCAACGGCCTTTCGGTCGTGAGGTAAGTCCACCAAGTTCCAAACTTGGTTCTCGTACATGGATTCCATCTCGGATTTCATGGCTTCTAGCCATTTGTTGGAATTCGGGCTCATCATCGCTTCTTCATATGTCACAGGGTCATCCATTTCATCAATCATGAAATTCATAACAGGATTGCCGTACAGTTCAGGAGTTGCACGTATCCTGCTTGACCTGCGAGGTTCGTTAGTGTCCTCTTTCGGAGTTTCATGATCAATATCATTAGCTCTCTCTTCATCAGGTGAAGTCAACTCCAAAACAACTTCCGGTGCTGCACCACTCGCCATTCCATGAAGAGAAGGTTCAATGACCTCTTCGAGTTCTACCTTCCGACTACTCACACCTTTCGCGAGAAACTCCTTCTCAAGAAAGGATCCATTCTTGGCAACAAAGACCTTGCCCTCGGATCTGTGATAGAAGGTATACCCAATCGTTTCCTTAGGGTATCCAATGAAGACGCATTTTTCCGCTTTGGGTTCGAGTTTATCTGGTTGAAGTTTCTTCACATAAACATCGCATCCCCAAACTTTAAGAAATGACAGCTTAGGTTTGTTTCCAAACCATAATTCATACGGTGTCTTTTCAACGGATTTAGATGGTGCCCTATTTAAAGTGAATGTAGCGGTTTCCAGTGCATAACCCCAAAATGACAGTGGCAAGTCAGTCAGAGACATCATAGATCGAACCATATCCAATAAAGTACGATTACGACGTTCTGACACACCATTACGTTGTGGTGTTCCGGCAGGCGTGAGTTGTGAAACTATTCCATAGTCTTTCATATGTGTGCTAAACTCGTAACTAAGATACTCTCCTCCACGGTCAGACCGCAGAAATTTGATCTTTCTGTTACGATGATTTTCCACTTCATTCTGAAATTCTTTGAACTTTTCAAAAGTTTTAGACTTGTGTTTCATCAAATAGATATACCCATATCTACTCAAATCATCCGTGAAAGTAACAAAATAACGATATCCACCTCACGCCGACATACTCATTGGTCCACACACATCAGTATGTATGATTTCCAATAGATCTGCCGCCCGTTCCATTGAACCGGAAAACGACGTTCTAGTCATCTTGCCCATAAGGCATGGCTCACATGTATCAAATGATTCAAAATCAAGTGATTCCAAAAGTCCATCAGAATGGAGTTTCTTCATGCGTTTAACGCCAATATGACCTAGACGGCATTGCCACATATATGTAGATATATCATTATCAAGTTTAATCCTTTTAGCATCAACATTATGAATATGCGTAATACTACTATCGAGATCCAACAGAAATAAACCATTCAACATAGGTGCATGACCATAAAAGATATTATTCATATAAATCGAACAACCATTGTTTTCAGACTTAAATGAATAACCACTTTGCATCAAACACGATCCGGATACAATGTTCATGCTCAGTGCAGGCACCAAATAACAATTATTTAGGTTTATAACTAATCCCGATGGCATATGGAGAGGCAGCGTTCCGAAGGCGATCACATAAACTCTTGATCCATTGCCGACCCGCATCGAGACCTCATCCCTTGCTAGTTGTCGCTTGTTCCGCAACCCCTGAACCGAGTTACATATATTAGCAACCGATCCCGTATCAAATACCCAGGTGCTACTGCGAGTACTAGTCAAGTACACATCAATAACATGTATATCACATATACCTTTGTTTGCCTTGCCGGACTTCTTGTCCGCCAAATACTTGGGGCAGTTGCGCTTCCAATGGCCAGTCCCCTTGCAATAGTAGCACTCGGTGTCAGACTTAGGGCCAGCTCGAGGTTTCTTTTCAGGCGTGGCAACAGACTTGCCACCCTTCTTTCCCTTGTGCTTGCCTTTCTTGTCCTTCTTGAAACCGGTGGTCCTATTGATCATCAACACTTGATGTTCTTTCCTAATCTCCACTTCTGCAGTCTTAAGCATTGACAAAAGCTCGGGAAGAGACTTCTTCATGCCCTGCATATTATAGTTCATCACGAAGCTCTTGTAGCTAGGTGGCAAAGATTGGAGAACACGATGTATGCCTAAGTCAATGGGAATCGTTATTCCCAAGGACACAAGCTTATCGGCGTACCCAGACATTTTGAGTACGTGCTCACTAACGGAGTTGTTTTCCTCCATCATGCAGCTAAAGAACTTTTTTGTAGCATTATAACTCTCTACGGAAGCATGGGTATCGAAAATCATTTTCAATTCTCCCATGGTATCAAAGGCATTGCCATTTTCGAAACGCTTTCGAAGTTCTGGCTCTAGCCCATACAGTATGCCGCAATGAACTAAGTTGTGGTCCTCCTGACGAGTTATATAGACGTTCTTTTCCTCGTCAGGGGCATCAGGAGCTGGTGGGGGGCCTAGCAGCGCATCTAGCACATATTGCTTTTGTGCAGCAGTGAGGAGAATCCTCAAATTCATAGCCCAGTTGGTGAAGTTGCTACCATTTGCAGCAAGTTTCTCTTTCTCCATGAACACATTGAAATTAAAAGCAGGTGGTTCCATCTACAACAGAATTTGTAAAGTATATTTAGACTAGGTTTATGATAGATTGAGTTCAACTAATCCAAATTACTAATGAACTCCCACTCAAAAATGACATCCCTCATGTCCTTTTGGTGATTACATGAACCAAATCCACTACACCAAGTCCGATCATCACGTGAGTCGGTGTAGCTTCAAAGGCGAGCATCTATATGGGCATCATATCAACTATATGACTCATGCTTAACCTTTCGGTCCGTGTTCCAAGGCCATGTCTGTACATGCTAGGCTCGTCAAGTAAGAACCTTAGTATTTGCGTGTGTAAAACTGTCTTACACCCGTTGTATGAAAGCGTAGAGTTGAAAACACCCGATCATCACGTGATGCCTCAAAACACGATCCACAAAACGGTGCATACTTAAGGAAGAACACATTTTATCTTGATATCTAAATGAGGGATCATCTTATAATGCTACCAAACGCGCCAAACTAGCAATATAAGATGCTAACATCTAATGTGTGAAGTGAGGTGATATGGTCCATGCATTTGATCTCTATCATTTGCATCGTGGTATGATCTCTATCATTCCTTTGTGTGTAAGGCCAAGGTCTATGGAACTTACAGTTAAGTGAGTTGTAAGAGTATCTATTATACATCTACTTACAACAATACCATATCAAAACACTAGCCCAGCAACGATCTAAACTAGACGCCTCTAATTTATCAATTGCAAGTTTTACGTGGCTTAGGGCTTTCGGAGATAGAACCTGTCTAACCTACAAATATGAACCACAACAAGGATAACCAAGTTATTAGCAACTCGTTGTAAATCAGATATTGACTATAGTAGGAGAGACAGACACCCGCTAGCCACTTATGCAAAACAAGTTGCATGTCAGTCGTGGAACCGGTCTCATGTACGATGACATGTAAGGTTGGTCCGGGCCGCTTCATCCCACTATGCCACCAATATCCATAGTACATAGAAGATGCAATAACATGATCATCATCACCCACATATAAACATATGTGTACTACCCGTGCAAAGCACCTACGCATAGATCAGGCTCTGATACCACTGTTGGGTCCGCATCATAGAAAACAAAAAATTTCCTACGGTGTGAACTACACGCCAAGATCTATCTACTAGGTACAAAGCAAACGGGTGGACATACATCCATAGAGAACTTACCCTCGAAGACAACGAGCTTTGTTAACGAGTAGGAACTCGTGGTTGATGTAGTCGTACACTTGCCGATCTCAAGATCGTGAGGAAGTCCGAGCGCCGCAACTCAGCAGCGCATCCGCACTCGCACACACGTTCAAGCCACCGGACAACCTCCACCTCCTCGCTCCAGCGATCCAGCGGAAGCAGCAACTCCTTCCAGACGAAATGCCACCGGGAACATGTATCTCGCTAATCCGAGACCATGGGGGAATAATTCTAGAGAGGGAGAGAGATCCTTCACAAGGAGGTGTGAGGATGAAGGAGGGAATGGGTGGCCTTTTATAGGAGGAGGGGGGTGCCCCCTCTCTCCATGGCCGGCGCATGGGGGGGTGACCCCTCACCTCCCCCATTCATGTGGTGGTAACTCCTCCACATTAAAATGCCTCTTCACATTCCCTTTTAAAGTCTCCACTTTAAATGCATTAAGTTTCTCCAAATTTAATGCTCTCTCATTTAATAAAAACTCTTTTATTAAATTTATTCAGAATTTTGTTAATTACTTTAATTAACAAACATTCACATATAGCCCCTTGCAATATTTCAATATCACATGCAGAACCACCTTCTGCAATTTCACCCGAAACAATTTCCGGTTTCTATTGAAACAATTCCTGCGCTTTGCAATTCTTTCGTCTGAAACATATGTGCTCCAAAATGGTGTCCGGTAACTCTTAAGTGTGCCATCCTATGGTTCGCGAATAATGCAGACATGATCGAGGCCCTTCTCCGATCAATAATCAGCAGCGGGACCTGGAGATCCGTACTGACTCCTACACATTCAACGATGACTCCTGTGATCGTGAGAACCTTTAACGCTTGTAACTAAATCCCTTTGTCTCTCGATATATTACATGTACGAGATTCGATCATCGGTATCTCCATACCTAGTTTGATCTCGTTACCGACATGCACTCTTTTCTCGTTCCCGTGATATAACATTCTAGTGATCACATCACTTGCTTGCAAGCTATCCTAATGTGATATCACCGAGAGGGCCCAGAGTATATTTATCCGTCATCTGGATTGACAAATTCCACTCTTGATCCATGAGCCTCAACATAACACCTTCATAGCACTAAACCCATCTTTATAGTCACCCTGTTACGGTGTGACGTTTGATGTTATCAAGATACTCTTCCGGTGTTAGCAATTAACATGATCTCATGGTCTAAGGATAAAGGTTACTTCGTATGATGTTATAGCAATATAAACACAATGACTTGATTGTAATGCTATACTTAGGATGAATGTTCATCACATCATTCCACCAATGGTGTGACCTTGTTATTAACAACATCCAATGTCCATGATCAGGAAACCTTGATCATCTTGTTAATCAACAAGCTAGTCTATAAGAGAGGCATGACTAGGAACCCTTTTTGTTTATTAAACACACATGTGTTGATGTTTCCTATCAATACAATTATAGCATGTAAAATAAACATCTATCATATATAAGGAATACATAATAACAACTTTATTATTGCCTTTCAGGGCATATTTCCTTCATCTACTATGTACCCGCATTGAGTATGAGTATTGTGAGTGGGTCTTGCTTGTTGCAATACCGTTATTCGTCTAAATCAGGAACAAATGGTTGTTCAATTTATATGAATGATATTTTCTATGTTCATGCTCCTGTGTGTGATGGTTTATTCTTACTTGATCTTGATTGCAATACACACATCCATAGTGTTGATGCTAAACGTTGTAAACACAGTGATTATAATTCCATGTTTATGTGGCATTGCCGTCTTGGTCACATTGGCATAAAGCGCATGAAGAAGCTTCATTCCGAAGGGCTTCTTGTATCATTGGATTTCAAATACCTTGATACATGTGAGCCGTGCCTCATGGGCAAGATGACTAGGACACCATTCTTCGGGATAGTGGAGAGAGCTGAAGACCTACTGGGAATCATACATATAGATGTATGTGGACCAATGAGAATCTCAACGCGCAATGGTTATCGTTACTTTGTTACCTTTACTAACGACTTAAGCAGATATGGATATATCTACTTAATGAAGCACAAGTCTGAAACCTTTGAAAAGTTCAAGGAATTTCAGAAAGAAGTAGAGAATCAACTTAACAAGAAAATC
The DNA here is from genome assembly GCA_916181665.1 of Avena sativa. Classification (NCBI taxonomy): domain Eukaryota; kingdom Viridiplantae; phylum Streptophyta; class Magnoliopsida; order Poales; family Poaceae; genus Avena; species Avena sativa. Next base: position 529,519,214 of record OV702292.1, on the reverse strand, counting down.
AAGCACCTTCGATCGGATCGAGGAGGCGAGTATTTGAGTTATGAGTTTAACATGCACTTGAAGGACTGTGGGATTATCCCACAGCTTACGCCAGCCGGAACACCATAGCGTAATGGTGTGTTGGAACGTCGTAACCGAACCCTATTAGATAGTGTGCGGTACATGATGTCTTTAACTAATTTGTCTGTGTCTTTTTGGGGATACGCATTATAAACCGCCGCTTTTATTTTAAACCGAGCACCATCCAAATCCGTGGAGACAACCCCATATGAGATATGGCATGGCAAGAAGCCAATGTTGTCATTTCTGAAAGTTTGGGGATGTGAGGCTTACGTCAAGAAACTACAGCCTGACAAACTCGAACCCAAATCGGAAAAATGTATCTTTGTAGGATATCCAAGGGAAACCATTGGATATACTTTCTACAACCAAGCCGAAGGAAAAACGTTTATCACAAAAACCGATACCTTTCTCGAGAAAGAGTTTCTTGCAAAAGGAGTGAGTGGAAAGAAAATTGAGTTAGATGAAATTGTTGACCCTTCTCTCCAAATTCCGAGTAGCGCAACGGAAATTGTTCCAAAACTGCTCTCCAACATGGAGGAAGAGCCCATTGATGATGATCAAAATAACGACGTCGAAACTCTTGAGGTTCGCAGGTCTACAAGAGTTCGTGCCACTCCTGATTGGTATAGTAGCCTTGTAATGTCTGTCATCCTGGATGAACAAGAAGAACCTGCAAACTACAAAGAGGCTATGGATAGTGTTGACTCCGAGAAATGGCTGGAAGCCATGAAATCTGAAATAGGATCCATGCATGAGAACCAAGTTTGGACCTTGGTAGATCTTCCAGAAGGCCGCAAGGCCGTGGAAAATAAATGGATCTTTAAGAAAAAGACAGATGCGAATGGTATTGTGACCGTTCACAAAGCTCGACTTGTCGCAAAGGGTTTTCAACAAATTCAAGGAGTTGACTATGACAAGACTTATTCTCCCGTAGTGATGCTTAAGGCTGTCCGGATTTTAATAGCAATTATTGCACATTTCGACTATGAAATTTGGTAGATGGACGTCAAGACCGCATTTCTGAATGGTCACATTGATGAAGAGTTGTATATGATGCAACCGGAAGGTTTTGTTGATCCTAAGGATGCTGTAATGGTTTGCAAGCTTCAACGGTCCATTTATGGATTGAAGCAAGCATCTCGGAGCTGGAACCAACGTTTTGATCAAGTGATCAAAAGTTTTGGATTTGTCCAAAATCAATAAGAGTTCTGTGTTTACAAGAAAGCGAGTGGGAGCTCAGTTCTTTTCTTAGTAGTATATGTGGATGACATATTACTCATGGGAAATGATGTGGATCTTATGAAAAGCGTGAAAGCATATTTGAGTAACCAATTTTCCATGAAGGATCTAGGTGAAGCTGCATACATATTAGGAATCAAGATCTATAGAGATAGATCAAGGCACCTAATAGCATTAAGTCAAAGTACTTACATCAAAAAGATTTTGAAGAGGTTCAAAATGGAAAACACCAAAAGGGGTTTCACACCCATGATGAAGAATTGCAAAATGAGTATGACTCAATGTCCTGTAATGGATGATGATAGAGAAAAGATGTCTTACATCCCCTATGCCTCAGCCATAGGATCTATCATGTATGCAATGTTAAGTACATGACCTGATGTGGCATTGGATCTTAGTTTGACGAGCCGATACGAAAGTAATCCAGGACCGGATCACTGGACAGCTGTAAAGAATATCCTAAAGTATCTGAGAAGAACAAATGATATGTTCCTAATCTATGGAGGAAGTGATGAAGCTCTAAACATAACGGGTTACATGGATGCGAGCTGGAACTCAGATCATGATGACTCGAAGTCTCAGACAGGGTTTGTGTTCCTAGTGAATGGTGGGGCGGTAAGCTGGAAGAATAAGAAGCAGTCGATGGTGGCGCAATCTTCAATGGAGTCTGAATACATTGTTGTGGCCGATGCAACAAACGAAGCTGTTTGGCTAAGGAATTTCGTCATCAAACTAGGAGTTTTTCCAAATGCGCAAGACCCCGTGACAATCTATTGTGATAACACGGGAGCTATTGCAAACGCAAAGGAACCAAGGACTCATTCCGCAGCCAAATACATCAAGCTTAGATTTCACGTCATCCGACAGAACATTGACGAAGGTGAAGTCAAGATTTGCAAAGTAGATATGGAACTGAATATGGCAGATCCTTTGACTAAAGCTCTCCATCAAGAAAAGCACGAACAACACCGAGATTCCATTGGTGTTAGGTTCCTGCCTATTGTAAACTAGTTTTTGTTTATACTCTAGTGCAAGTGGGAGACTGAAGGAGTTATGCCCTAGAGGCAAATAATAAAGTGTATTATTTGATATATCTCCTATATGTTCATAATACGTTTCATGATGTGCTATAACTGTGTTAATGCAAAACGTTAATACACGTGTGGTATGTAAACAAACCGTGTCTTTAGTTACCTCTAGCGAACTAGTTCATTGGTCATGAGGATGGTCTGGGTTTCAAGATCATGGGCATTTATGCCAATTGACAATGAGGTCATGTTATTGGTTGAATAACATGATAGACAAACATCCGACCGATATATCTTAAATGAGATCTAGTTACAAAGTTCACCATTTATGATAAAACACAGAGAACCTCGTAACCTGATCATTTGACTGTGAGGTAATGCAAATCACCATTTCAGAAGAAGCTTAGATGGTTATCAAGAATCATCTCGTAACAGGGTGATCAAAAAGGTGCCACTCAGGTTTTCCGAAGGGATGCGTAGAGGAGTACATATCAAGACCAGGATTTGTCTAGTCCATGTAATGGACAGATACATGTGGCCATCTCAGTGGCGTTGCATTAATGAAGCTTGCAAGCATGTGACTTGGTCACGGAATGCAACGACACAAGAAAGAGTAAACAAGTTCATTGGTAACGAGACCGAACTAAGGTATGGGGATACCGAAGATCATGTCTCGAATGAATTAGGTATCATATGACAAAGGGAACAGGAACAACTATCTCATGGTTCGAGCGATTGTATTCGTGAAACACTTCAATACGGGCGGAGCAATTTTTCTAGCCATATAGCTCCAGCCGTATAGTTGGCGCCACATCCGCCTCGTCAAATAGTTTCACCCCGTGCAATTGGTTCGAGGAGACGACATATAGAACACCTAGAAATCGCAGAAACCTTACCTCCGGAAGGCATCTGGAGGGGGAACTCGTCCACAAGAGATCCATCTTCACCCTGCGCAGATCCGGGAGGCTAAGGCATCGATCTTCATCATCCACCGCTACATCACCACCATCTCTATCCATCCCATCTACATCTTGTCTAGATCTTGTTGTAATTCCTATACTCGTTGTGGATTTATACAAGTACTATTCATCTATGATTGTTTCTATTACCATTGCCATGATGTTGATTGCCTCCATGTTGGAGTAGACCATTAGTTCTTGGGGAGATGGAGAAACCATAGTATGAGATTGAAATAAGATAAAGTCTATTATGATATTCATCGCTGTGACCATGTGTTAGATTTTCTACATCTTGATGTTGAGAGAAGTCGACCTCTCAATATTTGCCTCTTGTGGGGACTTGATGGAGGAAACTACTTGTTGGTAGACGGAGGCGTGCTAGCACTTATAGTGACTATAAAGCTGTTGGCACCCCTTACGTATCAACTTGGGAAACCGAGGAGAAACTCACGGAACACTATCCATGCCATGGGGTACGTCCTACGGGATTATGTCCCTTAACAGCGCAATAATTCGATTAATGTCGATTGCTGACTGTTGTGGTTATGAGGATGATGTGAGCAGCGGTTGTTTTCTATTCGTCCAAATACGGAGTTCCTTCCACACATACATAGTTGAGAATGTTCATGATGATAATATTTATCTTAAATCTTTACAATACTAGTGGTGTATCCGCTACTCCATGAGAACGCCTTTTCCCTACTGCAGTTCCAATCTCTCTTACATACGCGATACTTACTTTCTGTACTCAGTTGTTTTACTTTATATTATTGCTCTTATACCCAAAACCCAAAAACAAGTTTTTACACAATACTCGCATTTTATCTTGTCACTTAGAACTTTATCTAGCATTTCTATCGTAATACTTATTTCAAGAGTTATTAGACTTCAGACTCCTGCTCCCTGTGGGATCGATATCTTTATTTCGAAACTAGCTACAAATGATCTATGCATTTGCAGTCATCAAGCTTTTTTCTGGCGCCGTTGCCATGGAGCTAAGCGTTGTAGGTCTTTTAGTTTTTGCTTATTTATTTTTGTCTTGCTAAATTTTATTTTCAGTTACAGGTTTCCACCAACATGATGGAGTTTGAGCATATGACTAGTGCTAACCCACTCAACTACTTTGGGAAGCCCTATGATATTTATAAAAGAGACAACTCCAATGATAAGACAAGAGGGTTTGAAATAAATCATCTACTACTTAGTATTCTACATAAGAAGCAATTTACTGGAGATGAAGAAGATCCTGATCCATATGAGCATATTGCATGTTTTAAGGATATATGTGGCACTTTTCTATTGACGGGATATACCGCTGATGAGGTAAGGGTTAAATTTTTTAGTCAAATTTTGACAAGTACAACTCTCTCATGGTATAGATCTCTACCCCCTGAAGCCACTACTACTTGGGATAATCTAGCTTGTGAATTTCTATCAAAATATTATCCATTATCAAAATCTTTTGGAATCAGGCGCCTTATAATGACTTGGAAGAATCGTTCTAATGAAGTACTAGTAAGAGCTTATATTAGATTTAAATATTTACTACGACTATGTCCTCATCATGATTTTCCTGAATGGTTTTTACTACACATTTTTATGGCGGTTTAATTGAACCTAATAAAACTAAACTAGACTCTTTCACGGAAGGAGCCTTTATGAATATTCCTATACCTAAAGCTTGGGCTTTACTTAATATAATTCGTGATCATAGAGTTTCATGAAATTTTGGTCTAGGAAGTGAAGGTGGCGTAGAAATAGAGCATGATTGTATTCATAACTATAATTAAAAAAAGGCCATGTTAAAGAATTATCTAAAGAAGTTTATTTGGATTAAGATCTTGTGTTGCAAGTTGTTAAAGCTTTTACAGAACATATTATAGCTCCAAAGGAGGGTCCAATCAATTATGATCCACCACCCGAACCGGAAAATAAAGGAGAAGATAAAGCAACACTGGCCTCTGTAGAACCAATATATGAAGTGCCTTTCCCTAACACTACACAAAAGCATATTTTTGAATATGAATAGGTCAAAGTAGTACAATAAAAGAGGGAAGACGAAAGCATGCCAGGAGTCAAGGAACACCTGTAAGAAACCAAAGATGAAGAGGTAACCAAGGAAGAAATTATGGCTATGTACTCACACTGTAACATAGTTGAACTTGATGAAGAGACTTCCATATTAGTTGAAGGTAAAACAAAGGTAAAAGATGTGGGCAAGCCTATTCTTCCCTGCATATTTAGAGAAACCTCTCATTACGGTTTATGTGATCTTGGCACTGAAGTTAATGTTATATCTTATGATTTCTACTTAGAAATAAAGGAAGAAATAGAACCGACTACAATTGAAAATACTGATATGACAATTATGTTAGCCAATAAAAAATTGAGAATTCCAATGGGAGTAGTTGAAGATGCAACTGTCACAATTGGCTACAAAAACTTTCCTATCGATTTTGTAGTTGTTGATATGCCAGCTGACACTCTTTGCCCAATTATATTTGGAAGGAACTTTTTGGGTGATATAGGTGCCTATGTTAACTTCAAGAAGGAGATTGTGTCTCTTAATCTTGGGGAAACAGAAAATAAATTCCACTTTTTCCAAATTCAAAGACAAGCCTCCACAAATACAAGAAGAAGAGAGAACTATTTAGGAAATGGCGGCTCTTTTCTTTAGTAACCAAGAAGAAGAAATAGATGAAGATCCAAATTATGAAGAAATAGTTATGGGGGACAAGTCCCTAGGAGAACTAGAAAATGAATTTGATTCACTTCCCGTTTTTGGACCTCCAACCGATGAAGCTTTTGAAGAGCCAGAAAAGAGAGGGGACGAAGAACTTCCGCCCCCAGAATTGAAGACTCTACCATAAAATTTTAAATACAGGTTTTTAGATGATACAAATAAATTGCCTGTTATTATTAGTGCTAAACTTTCAGGATAATAAGAAGAACTCATGAAGATACTTAAGGAGCATCGCCAGGTCTTTGGGTACTCAATGGATGAATTGAAGGGCATTAGTCCCATGATAGCCGTCCATCGAATATTCATGGAAGAAGGTGCTAAACCAGTTGCAGAATTCAATAGAAGACTGAAGCCTGAAATGAAAGAAGTGGTAAGAAAAGAAATTGTACGCCTATTGGACGCAAGTATAATCTATCCTGTTAAAGAAAGTGAATGGGTAAGTCCTATTCACTATGTTCCTAAGAAGGGTGGTTTTACTATTGTTCCTAATGAAAACAATGAATTGATACCTACTAGAACTGTTGTTGGGCATAGGATGTGAATAGACTTCAGGAAATTAAATAAAGAGACTAGAAAAGATCACTATCCATTACCGTTCATTGATCAAACTTTAGAAAGGCTAGCAAACCATACTCATTTTTGCTACTTGGATGGATACTCTGGTTTCTCTCAAATAGCTGTTATCCTGATGACCAACTTAAAACAAATTTCATTAGTCCTTATGGTTTACATGCTTACCGATGTATGCCTTTTGGTTTATGTAATGCTCCAGCTACTTTTTAAAGATGCATGACTGCTATTTTTGCTGATTTTATAGAACTTATAATGGAAGTGTTTATGGATGACTTTTCTGTCTATGGAACTTCTTTTACTAGTTGCTTGGATAATCTCAAAAGAGTTTTGCAGCGTTGTGAAGAAACTAATCTTGTTCTAAACTAGGAGAAGTGCCATTTTATGTTCAAAGAAGGTATAGTCCTTGGACAGTAGGTATCAAGTAAGGAAATTTAAGTTTATAGAGCTAAGGTTGAAGCAATAGAGAGAATGCCACCACCTAGGGATACTAAAGGTATAAGAAGTTTTCTTGGTCATGTGAGTTTTTATAGAAGGTTCATTAGAAATTTCTCTGGAATATCTAAACCTTTAACAAACCTCTTGCAAAAGGGAATGATATTTATTTTTTATGATAAGTGTCTTGAAGCCTTTGATAAACTCAAAAATGCTTTATCCCGTGCTCCAATTATTAAACCACCTATCTGGGACACAACCTTTGATTTAATATGTGAAGCTAGTAATGATGTTGTAGGAGTAACTCTATGAAAACATATTGGTCGTAGATTTAATATTATACATCATGCTAGTAGAACTCTCAATGGTGCCCAAAAGAACTACCCTAAGGAAGAAAAGGAACTTTTTGCTGTATTTTTCTCTTGTGATAAATTTCGTTCCTATATAGTTGATGCAAAGGTAAGAGTTCACAGGGATCATGATGGCTTGAAAGAACTCCTTGGAAGGAAAGACCATAAGCCAAGACTGATCTGTTGGATTCTTTCACTTCAAGAATTTGAGTTGCAGATTATGCAGAGGCAAGAAATAAAAAATATTAGATGCAGTGTCCATGATTGCCCTGCAAGACAGCAATCTTATTGAGAGGTACTTTAGTCATGGTGATTTTTGTTTATGAGAATTATTCAATGAACTAAGGTCAACTCCTCCAAAAGAGAAAAAGTCTTTGTTATGGGAGTACCTTTTCATCCCCGAATAAACAATGGTAAGTTCAAGGTAAGTGTTCTTACCCCAAATAAGTGATTTGTTTTCACAATTTTTACTTTTGAAAATTCTTCCTTTGAATTCCTTGTGTTTTTCTGAAGTTTTAGAGGGGTTTTACCAACTATACGGGCGGAGCTATACGACCGGAGAGGGAGCTCCCGCCGTATAGTTGGTCGTTAAACTCTCTGTATCACCTTCGTAAAATTGTTTTTGCTATCTAAGACTACACGGTCGCAACTATACGACCGAAGCCAAAAAATCTGGCCATATAGTTGGTTGTTAAACTCTTAGATGGTTTTGCTTTTCGATGTCTGTATCTATACGGTCACAACTATACGACCAGAGCAAAAATTCTGGCCGTATAGTTGGTCGTTAAACTCTCAGACACTTTTGATTTTCGATGTCTGTATCTATACGGTCGCAACTATACGACTGGAACCAAAAATGCCGGCTGTATAGTTGGTCATTAAACTCTCAGACACTTTTTGTTTGATCTTTCATTTATTCATCTAAAAAAATGTTATTGTCGGTTCTGAGTCGTGATTTCATTGATCTGGACTCGAGATATTTGGAAATATCTGCCCAGAACCAACTATACGACCGGAGCTATACGAGCCACGCCTGTATAGTTGGTCGTTACGCAGCAGGACACTTCCAAATCCGTGATTTCTTTCCCTGTTTTGTTCAGATTCTTTTCTTGGGCGACTGTTTCTCGCGAGTTTTATCGACCTCTGACCCCCTTATATACTGCCATTGTCTTTCTCTCAAATCATAATCTCCATGAACCAATCTATCTCTTATTCACACGTAAGGACTCTCAACCAAGGGATAGAGGTCAAGAATAAAAGCTCCCATGGAGACCGGGAGCAATAGCGAGCAAAGAAAGGGGATCAAGGCCATCCCTATAGAGTTCCTCGACACCGACCATGGGTGTCAGAAGAGGGATTTGAAGGCCCTGGAACTGATGATTGAAGAGTGACACCTAAACACCTTTGATTGCTGCAACTTTATCTTGATAAACTAGATGAAGATATCAAGCGGACAACCGAAGCAGGTTTTTCTATGAGTCTTAAGGCGCTACAAACACTTCAGGATAACAATGAATTCATTAAAGAACAAGTGAAGGTGCTGGATAGGAACAATCTTTTCTACAAGCTGCATGTTAAATAATTAGAAGCTGTCAATCAATCCCTCCGCCTCAGGCTGGCCCATGAGGAAAAGATACCACGTGCCATGGCGCCACAGTGATCAACAACAATCACGGTATCAAATAATCGCAAGGGATTATTTCATCCCGCCTGGCTTGATTTCAAGATTGGGGAGATCTTTAAGACCTTGTAATCTATCTTATAAGTTTTTATTACTATTTTCATATTAGTTCAAATTAGAAATAAAGTTTGCATCATTAGAATTCCCTTCAGGAATAGTCGATCCTTTTTATGAAATTCAGAGTTTATTATTATATATGGAGCAATATTGAGTTTGTGTTTGCTTTATTGATATATGAATGACTTGATTATAATTTTACTTGCACTTGATGATAGCAATAGGAGTCTTCCACACCATTGGTAATTTAATGGAACACCTAAAGATAATTTAGTCAATATGCTGTAAGTCTACGGTTTGATTTACAAAGAAAAATTATCTATACAGTTAAGTTAAGAAAGAAACTTTGAACAAAGGAATATAAAAGTGCTATCAAAATAGAGTGGGAACAAGACGAGGTAGAATCTTCAAGTCATAAGAATGCTTCATATATACTTGGAATTTGATAATTGAGATCGTTAAACTTTGGATTCCTACATGACGTGGAATGTATGGCTAGCTCCTTTGCACAACACTTAAACAAAAGTGTGAGCATATATAAAAAAAGAGAGAAAAGAAAAAGAGAGAGTGTGCAAAGAGCAAGTACGCATATACCACTGCATTGTAGTAGGACAAAGATAAAACTTTTAGATTCTTGAATCCCAAGTGAATACGTGAATCCTAAAAACACTTGGGGACTACCTTGCTAACTCATTCGGTTGAACCAGATACTTTTACATTATGTTGAAATTCATCTTTTATGAACTATTAATCACTAAGGTGTGGAAGCCTGCTAATACTATTCAGATGGTTCGAGTACGGTACTATTCATGAACTTATTCCCATGTATGGTACATGATAAACACATGCTGCAATTGCCTCATTTATTTTATCGACTCTGCTTCATGAATATGAGGATCACATCCATAAGCTAAAACTTGCTCGGGACGAGCAAGAGTCTAAGCTTGGGGAAGTTGATGAGTGCATATTTGCACCATGTTTTACATTATTATTTTGCATTGTAGATTTAGGATCTTGGTATTTTACGGTGTTCGCGTGCATATTTTATGTCTGTTTTCACCAGGATCGAGACAGATGATGGATCCAATGGAAACAATTCTTGGAGCAGTTGTACTATGAAGAAAAGGAGGAAAAAACAACGTAAATCGCTTATTTCGAAAATATTAATAATACCAGAAGAAAACCAGAAGCGAACAAGGGAGGCACTCCGGCCGTATAGTTGGTGCCGCCTCCGCCTCGTCAAATAGTTTCACCCCGTGCAATTGGTTCGAGGAGACGACATACAGAATACCTAGAAATTGCAGAAACCTCACCTCAGGAAGGCATCTGGAGGGAGAACTCGTCCACAAGGGATCCATCTTTGCCCTGCGCAGATCCAGGAGGCTAAGGCATCGATCTTCATCATCCACCGCTGCATCACCACCATCTCCATCCATCCCATCTACATCTTGTCTAGATCTTGTTGTAATTCCTATACTCGTTGTGGATTTATACAAGTACTATTCATCTATGATTGTTTCTATTACCATTGCCATGATGTTGATTGCCTCCTTGTCTGAGTAGACCATTAGTTCTTGGGGAGATGGAGAAACCCTAGTATGAGATTAAAATAAGATAAAGTCTATTATGATATTCATCGCTGTGACCATGTGTTAGATTTTCTACATCTTGATGTTGAGAGAAGTCGACCTCTCAATATTTGCCTCTTGTGGGGACTTGATGGAGGAAACTACTTGTTGGTAGACGGAGGCGTGCTAGCACTTATAGTGACTATAAAGCTATTGGCACCCCTTACGTATCAACTTGGGAAACCGAGGAGAAACTCACGGAACACTATCCATGCCATGGGATACGTCCTACGGGATTATATCCTTTAATAGCGCAGTAATTCGATTGATGTCGATTGCTGACTGTTGTGGTTATGAGGATGACGTGAGCAGCGGTTGTTGCCTATTCGTCCAAATACGGAGTTCCTCCCACACATACATAGTTGAGAATATTCATGATGATAATCTTTATCTTAAATCTTTACAATACTAGTGGTGTATCTGCTACTCCCTGAGAACGCCTTTTCCCTACTGCAGTTCCAAACTCTCTTACATATGCGATACTTACTTTCTGTACTCAGTTGTTTTACTTTATTTTATTGCTCTTATATCCAAAACCCCAACACACCTTTTTACACAATACTCGCATTTTATCTTGTCACTTAGAACTTTATCTAGCATTTCTATCGTAATACTTATTTCAAGAGTTATTAGACTTCAGACTCCTACTCCCTATGGGATCAATATCTTTATTTCGAAACTAGATACAAACGATCTGTGCATTTATGGTCATCAACAGGTATCTACAAGCTTAAGAACACTGGTACAGGCAGATCTTGCCCATACCATCCGCCCGTACCACCCTCCGTTGACTCTGTTTTGTCAAACAAAACATTATTTGTGACGGGAATATTTGGTACGTATCTTCCTAGAATCGCCTCGCTAGCCTCTAGAAGTCTATTTAAAGAGGGAAAACCATATCCACCAAGGGAAACATCCACACATGCCTTCGGGGTGGAGCCCTGCCGCTCCGCTGCCTCCATAGCCGCCGCACACAAGATATCCACCATCACCACCACTCGAGAGGAAGAGGGGACTTGGATCTTGAAGAGCTTCGCATCAATCTTCATCATCATCATTAACACCGTATCCAACATCGATCCCCTTTGTTTACTTGGTTGTAATCCAAACCCTTGTGGATTACACTTGTATTTAATTGTACTTTCATCCATATTATTGTCATGATGTTGATCCCCTCATGTATAAGTAGTTCCTTTGTTCTGGGGAGAGATGTAGAAACCCTTGCAATATTATGATTTGAAATAAAGATGATCTATAATTTTAGTTCATAAACATGTGTTAGTTTTCTCTCTAGATATTATGTGATGTGCACCATGTAATATTTTTCTATGAAACTAGACAGGAAACTACCATTTATTATATGGTAGTACGTATAATGTTAAGTGACATAATGTGTCGATGTGCTATTAAGAGACAGTATAACGTGATGAGCTATGCCTGCTCACAGTGCTTTCATGTCCATGTCCATCCATTTTGATCGATCGAAAGCTTGTTTGCCGTCTCTTGGGACGCTACTCTTCAAATTTACCTTGGTGCTATTCTCTTCTGGAAGTCTCCTCCATATGTTGCTCTAGTGATGAGGCTTATCAATACTCAACCACATGGTTCACCACTTGCCCTTCCTCCCAATCTTACAGAGCATGCCCTGGTGTGTCTTCAAAAGAAGGGGAAGATGGTTTCTAGGCAGCCACTTGAGAGTGAGGATGAGAAGATCTCCGAGGCTGAGCGTGCTCTCACCCTCCTAGGGGCTCTAGGAGGAAGAATGCCTCCAATGCACCTATGGCTCCTATCTAACGTGAGTTTGTTCAGGAGAAAGTCAAGAAGGCATCCTTATGGGAGAAGACTTTGTGTTGCACGAGTGTGGACATCCGCAAGGGATAGCATGATTCCTACAAGAGCAATCGTAGAATTGATAAACTCCTCAAGGACATCAAGGCTCAAGGAGAGGAAGAAGAGGAAGGGGAGTCCGAATATAATGATGAGCATGGAGCTGAACCATCCACAGAGTCTGATCACACACTCTCCTTTGGTGCTTGGAATGCTATGAATGCAAGCTTGGTTGATTGGCAAACTTTCTCTGAGGTCACTTCTGGATTTGCTCCTTAGGGCACTTCCTCTTCTCGCCCTCACGGCAAAGGACCACAGACTTCAGCTACTGATGATGATTATGACGAGAATGAGGATGAGGATGATGACGACGATGAGGACTCTGACTGACTCCTTTGGGGAGATAGCTTGGACTTTTCCCTTTTCGGTGTTTTGATGCCAAAGGGGGAGAAGGTGTCCACTAGGAGCATCGGGATTTGCATGGGTTGGGGTATATGGTCGTCTCTTTATTTAACACTTGCTTTCATTAGTTCTTGTGAGACTTATTTGGTTTATGTGAACTATCTATTTGTGTGGACATGTTTATGCCTGTTCCCTTATTGTAATAGTTATTCATTACCTGACTTGCATGTATTACTTGATTATCTTGTTGCACATCGTCAGGGGGAGCATAGCTATGTCTTATTAAAAATTCCATGCAAAACCTCTTGGCGTCACCGAACACCAAAAAGGGGGAGATTGAAAGGACATTTATTGTCCTAATCTATTTTGGTGTTCGTTAACAACATAAGGTTCATTTTACTGTGTGTTAATGTCTACAGGTCAATCCTTTGAAAAGAGAAAAGACCATAATAGTGTGGAAGATTCCATGGCAAAAACTAAGCTTTCCTAAAGATTCCAGACAAGAGTCTCCGGTATGTAGACACCGGAGTCTCCAGTGTGGTCCAGAGTTTCCCAAAAGTCCCTGGTGTGGACTCAAGAGACTCCCCAAGACCATTCTGTGTGGGGGTCCGGAGTCGTACCAGAGATAGGCCGGAATCTCCGGTGTGGTATCACATACCGGAGTTTCCGATGTGGAAACACCAAAGTCTCCGGTATCTCTGGTCCGGAGTTCCTACCAGAGTATCCGGTGTGAGCATCAAGACTAATCTCAAGTCAGTCAGAGAGCCGGTCCGGAGATGGGCCGGAGTTTTCGGTGTAGGCCGGAGTCTCCGGTGTGAAAGGTTCCCAACGGTCAGAAAATGGTCTGTAGTTGTGAGGTCTATAAATAGGGGACCTCATCTTCAACCTCAAGATGCTCATTCCAGAAAAGGGAAGGACCACCATTAGAGTCACCAAAACTCCAATATATCTTCATCCAACCTCCCAAAGTCGATGATCTTTGGGGAATCGGAGGAGGAGGCATCGATCTACAGCTTCACCAAGAGAGATCTTCATTTCCCCCTCATTCACTTGAGGGTCCCTTTGCTCTAGGGTTTCATTGGAAACCCTAAGCCTTGTTTTGGTTTGGTTTGATTCTTACAAGCTTGTCTTTAATTATGTGATAGCTTGCTTGGATCCAGGAGCCCCCAATTAAGTTGTGGGTGTGTGCCTCGAACTTGTTGTAAGGGTTCCCGCTACCACCTTGAAGGTTGACGATATACTGGAAGCGTGAATCGATCCCCTTGGGGTGAGGTTCACCGGAGAACAATGGAGGCCTCTCGTGGCGCTGGTGGTTCGATACCACCCCCCTCTCTAGAAGTACTTCCCCTCAAAAGGAAGAAACTACGGGAAATAATCCTTGTGTCCCCATGTGGTTCACTTCGGTTACTTCTATCCTTTACCACACCTTACTTTATCTAGTTCTTTCTTAGTTAGTTGTGCTAGTGTGACATATAGGTAAATTCACCTTAGTTGCATATCTAGAGAATTTACCTTTGTGTCAAACCCTAATTTGAAAAGGAGTGAAATTTGAAGTAGCACCAATTCACACCCCCTCTAGGTGCCCATACGATCCTTTTAGCAACCATCCCATATATCGATGAATCTGCATTCTGACTATGACCGCGGAATTATTAAGCAGGCAAAAAGTGCAAAGCCTAAGCAGAACACAAAAACAAGTGCAAAACGCGAGAAACAACTTGCCAAGCTCGGACAACAGCAAAATCAATCGGTCCCCCGCTCATAGTGAGTTCCGATATCGACAAGGACTTCAAGTCGATATGGATAAGGACATGGAATTATTGGACCCCAGAGCCAAAGCTGCTGCTAAACAAATGGGTATCACTATAGCGCATGCCAAAGCTGCTGCTACCGAAGCAGGTATGTCTCTTGATCAATTTTGTGGCTATGAAGACACGCCAATGGGTGAGATAGCACGAAAATATGTCAAAGGGCAGCCTCTGGTCAGTCATGAGGAGTACCAAAGGCTATCAACACATATGCGAAGTCTGCACGACTGATACATGGTGCAAGCATCAAGGAAGCACTCGAAAGAATGGATTTCGGTGGATGTTAGAGAGGAGCATCACTTCAAACCTTACTTGATACAGATTCAAATGAACAAACTGTTTCAGTTATACAATAATCTCGCGCTCGACAAATCTATTCTTGGTTGCTATTGTATGTAAGTGATTTATTTATGTAATTAAGTCTCTAGCTCAGCTTGTTCATTGCATATAATATATTATCTTGACTATTTATCCTTTTGTACGATGAAAGAGCTAGAAATTATAACGTTGGGTTCATTGACTCGTATATCGTTAATCAATATACGTTAGACAATCACCTCGACGAGGTTTTCAAAGATATCTCTAGCTTTTTAAAAGAGTATAATTACTGTAAGGATATACTATTTCCTTTCAACTTCAAGTGACTGTTTCTGTCTTGTACACATTCTTTTTTGTTTACTTAATGTTAAGTGTTATGGATGAGTTATGCATGTCTTCTTATATAAACGTCCGTAGGTACCACTGGATTCTGCTAAACATTCAAGTCGACAAGTCCCAAGTTGAAGTCACTGACCCATTAAGTTGGGACCAAGAGCACTGGAGCGACATGAAAGTAATACTCCATAGGTAATTTCAATCATTATCGCATTATATCGGCCTCTTTCGTTCATATCCTGATATCAAGTAATTAATAACTCCTTTGCTCATTTTCTTTGCCGACCAGATGTTGGACACGGTTCAGAAATGAAACGCCTAGAGAATTCAAAGAATCGCCAACTTATAAAACGGTGAAGGGTTTGCAGCAGCCATGGGGGACTCATTTATGTGGATACTACGTTTGCGAATACATTCGCGAGTTGACCAGTGAGCGTGGAGTTCCTTCAACTTATATAGACTGTTTGCGGGAGAATCTCGAGCCAGAAGAGTGCATACGAGGTATTCAAGAGGAGTTGGCGGGATTTGTGATGAGGGAGATCATTGATCCAAGGGGAGAACATTATGTGCAGGACGATGAACTCGATATGTGATCTCCATGTAATATGTGATCTCAATATGTGAACTCAATATGATCTCCATGTAATATGTGAACTCAGTATATTATCTCTCCATGCTCGCAATAGATCGAATATTAATAATATATGCATCAACATGTACCGTGTATATAGTAGTGTAGAATATGTGTACGAAACATGTTTGAAATTATAACCAAACAAAAATTGAAAAATAATAAAATGGAAAAAACAAAACGAAAAGAAAAACACAAAATCGTGTCGCGGCAGAGAAAATACACGATTTTCTGCTGTGACAGGAACTCTTTAGTTTCAGGTCGTGTTATGGCTCGAGACTAGAGGTCCTCCAGCCCCAGCGGAGGTGCGGCTGCCACGTGGTAGCCCGAGTGGCCTCTAGTCCCGGTCCGTAGCAAACCGACAGGGGTCTCTAGTCCCGATTTGGTCCGAAACTGGGACTAGAGCCAGTTTCGGACCGGGACTAGAGGCTCTTTTTCCACTAGTGCGGGAGGGTGATAGAATACGTATTAGACACGTATATATGTGAGGGTATGGCCATGTATATACCTGGAACGTGTTGTAACTTGTATTTGTATTCTATAACACTTGATCCATATATATATATACTAGAAGGTGAAGGAGATATGCCCTAGAGGCAAATAATAAATAGGTTTTTATTCTCATATCTCAATTAGTTTATAATAATTTCATATTATGCTATAACTGTATCAAGTAGAAACATTGGTACATGTGTGGTATGAAACAACCAAGTCCCTAGTAGCCTCTATTCATACTAGTTTGTTGGTCATGTGGATGATCTGGGTTTCAAGATTATGGGCATTTATGCCAATTGACAACGAGGTCATATCATTGGAGAATGATGTGATGGACATTCCTCGGAGGATTGCGACACGATTAAGTCATATAGTTCATTGTTGCAACAGCTAAAATCTAGACTCTTTTTCCTTAGACCGTGAGTTCATATTACTCACTGTTTCCCGAGGCTACTTTGACTGCATCAAACTTCATCTGGTAATACGGTGGCAATAAAGGTGTATGTTCGGTATTCCAAAGGAACAGTAGATGACATGTGCCCACAAGACCGGGATTTGTTCACCCACATGACGGGTAAAGATATATATGGCCGGCTTGGTGAGATTACATCCATAAATGTTGCAACATGTGACTCGGTCATGGGGATGTAATATCATGATAACAAGTAAAACAAAACTTGTTGTTAACGATATTGAACAAGGTATGTGATACCAATGATCGGATCTCAGACAAGTCATATCCAAAAACAAAAGAAAATTGGATGCCACATTTACCGGTTCAAACGACATTGTCATCAGGAATGCATAGGGGTCACATGGGCATCCCTGGTCCCTCTGTTGATCATTGATATAGATCATGTCTAGAGCATTCCCGAGCCGTGAGGGGATATACTTAAGGGTACTATGAGAGCGATCATCCGTAAGATGGAATCACAGTAGAGAAAGAGAAAGCCGAAAATGTTCCGCAGAGAGATTCAAAGTTGTTCGGAGAAAGAATAAAGGAAAAGACCGAAAAAGTGTTTTCGGATATGGGAATTTAAATATACATTTATTATATGTTGATTATGAATTAATATATTCTAAGTAATATTTAAATTAAGATTTATAAAAGCAACTTTCATATTAGGCCAAATCCCGGAGGAAAAAGGCCTAGAAGAAAAGCTGCAGAAAAAAGAAAAGGAAAAAGAGGAACAGCCCAACCCACGTGGGCGACGGATAAAGGCCGCCGCACGAGGCTGGTACCAGCTGGACGCCATCGCAGCCATGCCAGCTCGACCCGGCCCATGTAGGGCTCGCGGGGAGCCGCCTGGCGGGTTTCGCCGCTGGGCCGCACCGAGGCGAGCTGGCCCACCCGGGGCTGGGCAGCCGCCGCCGCTGCCAGCGGGCGAGCTGGGCCGCGCGGACGGAGCCAGCCCACCTGGGGCTGGTGCTGGCCACCGTCCTATGGGTGCCTCACCACTAGGCTACGATGGGCAGGTCGGCCCACCCGGCCGGCTCTGCCCCAGGCTGGCCCCCTGCTGGCCATGGCGGGCTGCTGTGCTGGGCCCTTGTGGCCCAGCCGGCTGGAGTGGTTCTTTTTGCCTCTTTTCTTTAACTATTAGTCCCACATGGGGCACCCAATAGAGAGAGCACGCCGCCCTCCGCCCTCCGCCTATATAAAGGAGTGCCCATAGGTGGGATTAAACACACCAATATTTGGAGAAGTCTTTTGGTTGATTTTCTCCTTCCCTCTCTCTCTATACCTTGTGACCATTGCCCTAAGTCTGGGTTGTGCGAACAAGGCACACCTGTAGCACGCCGTTGCGCTGGAGGGATTCCTAGCCGGATATCAACTTCCGCACTCCCGGTGGGATAGAGGAGCTGGAGGTCTCATCGTACACCGAATATGTACGAAGACACGAGGCGCAACATTTTAGGCGCTTAAATGTCGTGAGCCGGAGCTGCTGCACGATGAAGAAGGAGCAAGGGATGACCTGCGAGGAGCTTCGCGACCTTGAGGTCGGCTACGAGTATGACTACATCAACCACGTTTCCCTCGGAATATTAACCACGTACGGTTTACAAAGGTATGTATTCTATACGCTCGGCCGTTACCGCATTACTATATAGATAGATCGTAGACAGTTCAGGGCGTTCTAACATAGAAATTTTTTTGTTCTCTGCTACGGATCCCCTTCAGAAGGACCCCGTGTGCTTTGCTGCGCCGTTTTTGCAGCCTGCGTTTTGTTTTTTCATGGATTGTGTCTATGTGTTGGGCACATTGGTTCTCAGTTATCCAGTGACCTATTTGCAATTTCTATTACTTTTAAGGCTCTTTATACTGCTGTTGATGATTATTAATAGATCAATGGAATTTAGCAAAAAAAAAGGACAGAACAAAAACATGGAGTAACACTAGGAAGACAATATCTCATCACATAACAATGCAGATAAAAAAATTGTATGTATTTGATGCAGAAATATATAATAAGAATGACATCATGAGATCTAATCTCCGGTACATGCTGGTTGGTGAAGGGAAGTCATAAAATTAGGAAGATGGGAAGAACGTCTTTATGGATCGTGGATAATGCTGCATGAAAAAGTTCAATGCAAATATCTTAAGACAAACAAATCTGAAGTCATAAAATACTTTGTGGCCCATTTCCATGCCAAGTACACTGATTCAAAGCTATTGATCAGCAATGTGGGGGCATAATGAAGTGAAACACCTCATTATACATGAAACTTCTAAACCTATCAAATAGAACACCCATAAAAATTTCACCAAAGAAATAAACCTTTACCGCTAGCATGAAAGATGCAACTCAAATTAAACTGTAGGATACCAATAATCAAAATGCAAGGATCTATGTTCTTCTGGAAAAAAATCTCTGCAGTTTCATGCTTCTGTTATTTTGTCAAGAGAATTTTCATAGTTAACATATGATTGCCTAATTTATTCCAGAGTAACCCAGGTGATTTATTGGTTATGCAGCAATAACAACCTCTAGAGCACGACGGCTTCCCATTCTAAATACAATGGCTTCATCATGTTTATATATTTGATTAAGACTCAAACAAGTTCCTCCACATAGAAATATTATAAGAATCTTAATCTATAAGGCAATACTCATCATGTGAATATTATCACATGAACTATAATTTAACTTTCTACCTGTTTGTCCATAACACTAACTAAAGCACACTAAAAAGAAGTTATAGATGATAAAAACATGAGTTGTTCATTGTAGTTCTAACTTCAGCGAAAATAAGGATAGCGAATATAATCATAGAGATATATATTTTAGACATCGGTTAGACAATGCCAGAGGAATTATTAATTCTAATCCCTAGGCTCAGTTAGGAAATGCCAGAGGAATTATTTCATCACTTGGATGGACACTATTTAAGTAAATATCCTCTATATGCAACCATAGTATCCTACCAAAAAAGCAAAGCTAAGTATGAATGCATCCGAAAATATATATAATGCATGAGACAAATGCTAAGTGAAAAGTAGTACTCCACAAAGAAACCTATCACATAACCATTTGCTTCCCATCAAGTGATCTACTTATTTCCATTTCAGAAAGGAATGTGAAAGGACGAACAAAATACTAACTGGAGAGTCATCTAGTAACTCTCATAGAAATGTAATCCACCTCCTTATTAATGGAACAAAAGAAATTACGATGACCAAAAATAAGAATATATTCCACTTCTCCAGTTACTTATGAATCAAACATTCAATGTCTACATTTTTTTCAGGTCTAGAAGGATTCAAGTAAGAGCATATTCTGTAGTAAAAAAGCCCAACCCTCCATCATGTCATATGGGGATTAAGGGAAACCTTAACATCTAGCACATAATTAATAGTAATGCCATGAAACAGAGTAACCAATGATAACCAATTTCAGTAGTGCGCTAGCTATGATAGTTTTTCAGATGATCAGGACATGAAGGTGTTCCAAGCTTGACAGGGAAAGGAGAAAAAACAAAACTCGCGCTTCGTTGCATCTTGCGAACCCTTTGTGTCATGGGGCCTCCCACCCGGTTGCTCGTGGCGTCACATTTGTTCAATTTATTCGCAGTGCACCCGCTCAAGACAACCATCAAATCTCCCTGCATAACCAAAAATGATGGACTAACTGCTCCAGATCAAACGTCTGCAACCATGGAGGAAGAATGAACCATAGCCAAAAGGGAACATGTGTACAGAACCGAAAAAAGAACATGTTATGAGAGGACTATTTACTTTTCTCTGAATTTCACTTGCAGTGTGTGTTTTCTATAGAAAACATGGGATGTGTTAATACTGCGGAATCTAGGCGCACCAAAAGAATCATCTTTGGTGAGGAAAAGGATATGTATGTAGTCAAATCGTAGAATAGCCATAGGCAAACCCTGCACTACATTGACTGAATTTAGACCACTTTCTTTAGAGAAATTCAGAACTGACGCATGAGAGTCAAGGGGATCTGAACCTACGCATATTTATATATCTGGCTAGTACTATTTGCACTTTTTTCCAGGAATTAGTTCTTTCAGCAGGAATGCATTAACCGCTTAATTTGCTGATACCTAATTGACCGATTGGGGAGATCAATTTATCCATGGAGTTATCTCCCAACCCTAACTTAATTAGATTCGGATGCTCCGAAAGACTCACCGTTAGCACTAAGAAGCATGGACCGTGTGCGCGCGTCCCCTAGCCTGATTGTGCTCCTTTGGGTCTGAGCTCCTCCAGGCGCCATCCATGGACGGGGTGCCGCTGGTCGGGCTGGATTCCGCCTTGCCTCCTCAGTGCGGGGATAGGGGATACCCCTCTTGCTTTTTGACGACATCAACCTTGAGGTTGACATCCGTCTCCCTCTCTTGTTCATCCTACATCGAGCCCAGGTAAACCTTTCACTGAACTACCAAGAACGCACCGACCCCGATGGCCAAATCCAAGAAAAATCAACCAATACAGAGCTAAAGCCAAGGTACTCACCGGCGACTTACTAAAATTGCGCAGTCGAGGAGGCCTCTCCAAAGGCGGTGGTGACGACCTGCGACCTTAGGGAAAACGATGGGCCACTGAGGCAAGCACAGAAGCTCCAATCAGGCCCTCCCCTTCTTGATCTTCCTCGCAGCGGTTCTAGCGTTGGTGGGACGGTGAGGAGGCGTGAGGGGGCGAAGCATCCATGGTGGTGCGCTCTCACCATGGAAGGGGAAACTAAGCGGTAGACATGAGACATCTAAGGAGGTGGTGGCAGCGTGAGGGCGATATGTGGGAGAGGGCGGAAGAGATGAGTCTGGCTGAACCAACATAATCAGTAACCAATCTCAGCACGAGAAAGTACCAACATAAGGTCGGGCAACCGACACAGACGAATTTTCCCGAATCTCAACAAACTAGCGATCCATGGATTACACACTGACAAGCATGCCTAATATAGCGTCCACACTCGGAGCAATCTCAGCTTGTTGTTTCTAGGGAGCTTAGAGCTCTTACAAGGGGTATACATCTCGGGGACACCAATTTGGTAAGTGGGTTACGATCCACATAACTTTGGGTCGATGATCCCGGGCCGATAAGACTGATCCCGGTACGTGATCTAGAATTCGAGAAGAGCTGCTCGAGGGAAACAGAGAGGAAGAGGCGCAAGAAATTAGGAATTAGCTGAGTACCAAGATAAATCAGGGGTATTTAAGATTCCAATGACCAGATATGACGCTGGTATTACATTTTTTATTTTATGTTTCATAAAGGAGTTGCCATATTTCTGCCCGCTCCTTCCTATCGAACGGGATCACGATCCGGCCACCAACACTCGACGACCCTCTTTCGATCCTGACCCCCGTTCTGGGTCGATCGACCTAAGGTCGAGGATCGCGGTGTCGACCCCGTTTCCAGCTACTATGATCTATTGTAGGCTGTTGAATTCTTTAGAAATATTGGCATCGGGCACTGATGGATGACTTACTATATATGATGCTACTGTAACATGATTGGAGCAGTTGGTTGCATTACTTCTTTGGAAGTAGCATCAGATGTTACTCACTATTGTCTTCCTTTGTATTTGACTGATCTAGACCCTTCAAGGACTCGGGGATCACTTGCATCAGCATCCATGTTTCTGAATCAATTGTTACATGTTCAGTACCTCATGCATTATATAGCCTGCTAATGCTTTTGGGAGTCAACATTTCCATGTAATTCAAACATCAATTTGCACCAATAAAATCCCTGCTGATAGGTGTATTTCATAGGTTCATAAAATACATGACAAAATCACTCAACTAAGCCTTTAGGCGTCCTATGCCATCTGAAGTAAAAAAAACACATGCTACTAAAGCAAAAAATGAAAAATTCTGAGTATGAGCAAAAGTAAGTACCACTGAATCTAAAATTGTAAACCATCAAGGTGACTGAATAGCATGACAACAAATTAGTTGTAGAACTACTACTATGCAATATAATTTTACAAAAGAGTCTCTGTACAGCAACTTGAACACATAAAATTCCAAACATGTTAGTTTTCTTTTATGCTCTCCACAAAAAGATCTAGCCATCAAGAAAAAATATTAAGTATGAACTACATATTTTAGGAATCTTATTGGAAAAAAATTCCCATCTCAACCTCTTCATTGCAATATCTGAATGATCTTACAAATTACCTAAACTCAATATCGCATAATTTGTAGATTTGTTCCTTTCTTCCATGAATCCAATTATAAATCTAACGAAGAAAACAAGAAAAGTCTATAGATGTGAATGGTTTAATGGGAAAAAATAAGAAATGCAGGGTTGAGGACAAGAAGGATCTCACCTGGGGCTTAGGCCCTCTGCTCGCCTCCTTCAAGGGCGGCCTGCGCGGCGGCGATGGTCTCCCGGGTGGCAGAGTACTGGATCTCGGCGTCCTTGTCACAAGGCCACGCCTCCTCGCGGATCGGGGGCTCTGACAGCAGCACGACCTCGGATGGCCTCGCCTAGACCCGGACTCTCGGTTAGTCCTTGCCTCCACAACCAGGCGCGTCCAGCCCTTCCTAGCCCTCCTCTAGACGACGCCAGCAAGCCCTCAATGTAGGTGGTGACGGTGGTGGAAGTGTCTAGATGGTTGCCACTGTGGCGGTCCGTGAGGGAGAAGGAGAGGCGGCGGTGGCAGTCTGTGGTGGGCAAGCACAAGAGGCAGCGGTGCCTAAACTTTTTTTTTGTGGGAGCAAGCCTACTTCCCATAGAGAGCTGTGGACCGAACCGACTTATGTAATGTGAGTCGATCACGTGCCAAGAAAAAAGAAAAGCACCCATGGACTTGCAGACACATGGGCATTAGACCACGTAACACTCTAGTTTGAATCAACCACAGCTCTCCAATTCCAAGGAGCTTAGTGCTCTTGCAAGATACTCCCTCCGTTTGGAAATATAAGATGTTTTAGACTTGTGAATAAGATGTATCTAGACATCTTTTCATTTGAACCTATACACTAAAAGATGTCTAGATACATCTACTTCACAAACCTAAAACATCTTATATTTCTAAACAGAGGGAGTATATTGAGAGGAGAACCCCGGCCGAGTGTGCTGCGCAACCCCAAAACTCTTTCCCATTAATCTTTTAGGGATCACAGGTAGGCAGTAAATCAGATCAGAGATAACGGAAAAACAACAAGTTGGTAACAGCATTAATTAAAGAGCTTGTTCAATCCAACAGCAAAGTAAGCGTTGTGGGTGAAACGAACGATGGATGGTGAGTGGCCCGGCAGAGATAATCAAACCTCGGCCACCACGGCATCCAAGGAGTGGCATATCTTGAGGAATGTCGTGACGTGTTCCTCTTCCAAGGCGATCAAGACATCGACGCCGCCCTTGTTGCGTACGCAGGGCATGAAGACCATGATCCCCTCGGCGGGCATGTCGGGAACGAGGAGCAAGGATTGGGGTCCCCCGCCGAAGTCAAGTCGGTGGTACCCGAAGCTCAGCCAGCTGTCGACTTCTATGTCCGGACCGCACATGGCACCATAGGGTGGCGCCGTGGCTCTGAGGTCCTGCCCCCGCGCGTCCGCCGCCGCGCCATAGTCCAGGAAGGACTGGATGTACTCGGCGTCGACACGCGCGACGGCTTGGCGGATGACGGAGACGACGCGGCGGTAGGTGGAGCTGAGGACGTCCCGGGCCTGAAGCCTTGGAAATGCCCAGAGCACCATGTTGCCCAGGTAGTCGGAGGGCACGGTAGGTCGGGCCCTGCCCCTGCAGTTGACGGCCACCCTCACCTGAGTGAACTCCTCGGGGCTGAGGCCGCGAGCCTGGGTGGTCTTCTTCCACATGTGGGCGAGCAGGCACTGGAACCTGGTGCAGGTCTCGCCGACGCGGGCCCTGAGCTCGGCGATGAACTCGGGCGTGAAGCTCACCATGACAGTCTTCATGTCGCGGCAGATCCCGACGTGGTCATCGCCGGAGGCGTTGAACTCGGTGGACCCGTGGTCGAACAGTGGCACTCGGTCTGTGACTGTGTCTGTGTGTGCCAGCAAGCCCAACTCCAAGGAGAAGATGGCGCGGTCCAGGAGAGGGGTCGGAGCAGTGAAGTCCGTGCCTTGGCGCACCGCCCTGGACCAGGTTGTGAGGAAGCCGTCTAGGGCCGTGCCGTCGAGGACTTGGTGGTGGAAGGCGAGGCCCACCACAAGGCCGCCGCAGCAGTAGCGGGTTAGCTTGATCTGAAGCACGGCCGAGCCGAGGGTCTCCTACAAAAAGAGCACAAGCCCATGGATCGAGTAGCTAGCACCGTTAATATAAGTAGATCCCATCAAGACGACGACAGCGCTGCCTCCTAATTGTAGTATGAAGAATACTTATTACCTCCGGCTGGGGCAGCCCAGGGTACATGGCATCGATGTTAGCCACAACTCTGCCGTCCACCACAAAGTCGACGTTCGCCAGGTCCACGGACGCGGCTGCCTCCAGGACAAGTACGCCCTGGTTGTTGACGTGGATGGAACGCCTGCCATGGCCATGCTGGTGCTGGTCCATGTCCATGACGAGGCGTCCTGCTAGCTGAGGGTACGCCGCCACCGCCCTGTGCAGCCCCTCCTTGAGCGCCTCGTTAGACGGAGTCGGTGCCGGGAACACAAACACCACAGGGACGAACAGGTCGTAGGTGGCGCGGTCGAAGAGGGACAGCGGCGTCGAGTAGTCCATATCGCTAGATTTCACCACAGCAAGATCGATGGAAACCAAAACTAGTACTAGTAGTAGTACTAGTGCAACATCTGCCTGCCAGACTGTACACCTACTTATACTACGCTAGCTCCTGCCTCCCAGTGTGGTGTTATTCATTTTCTTTATTTCTGATTCGGTTGGTTGTCCTTGGTAGAAAAAGATGATATCTCATCGATTGCCTACTCCATATATAGTACTACTGTCCTTGGTCGAAGAGGGACAGCGGCGTCGAGTAGTCCATCGCTAGCGTTCACCACAGCAAGATGGAAACCTAAATAGTACTAGTGGGCTGCCAGACTACACCTACTTATAGTAGTACTACGCTAGATGAAAAAGATGCCATCCCATCGTTTGCCTTACTCCATATATAAACTGGCTCTAACCCTAAAGCAGATGAACTTAAATTCCCATCACCAGGAGTAAATAATAGCGCGAGATTGCTTCGGTTTAAACTGGTATCCACATCGTCCCGTTTCTTTTTAATTGCGAGATGGACGCCGAGAAGGTCACGCGACGACGTCTCTCTCTAGCCCTGTTGTTCTGTGAGGCGGGCCCCGTTGCGGTCCGGGCAAAAGATTCCACAACGCAGACGTGTGTACCGCATGCCGTCGTACCCCGTGTCACAGTTATTACAGTAGCGCGAGGTAGCAGATCGATGACAATCTTGCAGGTTTTTATTCTTTCTTTTTCTAATCAATGGTTGTCTAAAACACTTTGGAGGAAAAGAAGTACTACTAAATTTTCCATGTGATGTACTCCCTGATCCGTCCCAAAATATAAGATGTTTTAATTTTTTTTAAACATATATCTAGACGCTTTTTAGTGTGTAGGTTCAACCATTTTGCTCCAAATCTACACACTACTAAATACATGTGTTTCAAAAAGGGATAAAACATATTATTTTTTAGAAATGATGGAGTATGATTTTATACCGTACACAAGAGGATATGCAACATCTTTATATACAAATCCTGAGACTAGAAAGAATATTTGGCATATATTATTCTTTTTCATAGCTGTCCCGCTGATAATATAGTGTCAACATGCATGATATGCAACCCGATTCGTTATTTTGTTTATATTTTTCAAGTCTGGCCCTTTATTAGCATAGGGCCAACATGCATAATAATTTTTTTTCACTATTTTATGGTTGAATGTAGAAGGACAAACCCACTTAAAAAAGATTGAACATTAAACTAGCCACTTGCATCTCGATCGGAGCTAGTGCTTCATCACCGTAACATTCACAATGATAATAATTTTTTATGATAATGTTTAAGTATTTAGTCTTTTCTTCTTGACATACGCCTGGGTGAGGAGATATTTATATTAAGGAGTTGTGTGTAACAATGACGTTCATTGGAGAGGGATGGAGACCTTTGGCTCCCGAGTTTCAGTACTTTTGCTATTTAAAAAAATACAAAACCATATTTGTGAGTTCCGAAAAAATTAAAAATTATATATTTGGATGTAGCCCATGAATTATCCCACAAACATGCAAAATATCAATTTCAAATACTTTATATTCTGAGCTGTACAAAAACGACAAGAGAGTAGATCTTGGCAAATATGTCCTCGAATCCCTAAATTTTGTCAGATTTATCAATTTTGTGTAGGCCAAAATATAAAGAATTTTTACATCACGATTTTGCATGCTTGTGGGATACAACATTGATTATGTTTGGATTTTTTTCTAGATATTATTAAAACCTGTAAAATATGATTTTTTTTAAATGAATAGAGTAATGTTGTTCGGGAGCCAAAGGCACTTTCCGATTGGAGAGTGTTATTCATTTTCATTCTTTCTTTGTTTTGGTGTGTGTCCTTAGTTGGAAAAGATGTCATCCCAACATTTTTGTACTACATATACAAACTGGCCCTTAATCTTTTTTTTAAATGGGCGCTTTATTACTTTAAGTAATGCTTACATCCGGCCTCTGCATAGCTAGGATGCACTCTCAGCCGAGCAACCACATACCAAGTGACCAAAGCAAAAGAACCAGCATTATAAAACATGCTATAAAATATTAAAACTCCTCGAGCTATGGACGATCTATCCGTAGATCACGCTGCCATCCATGTCAGGAGAAAATATCCCTCGACGTGTCCTCCAATCGCGTACACCCCTTCACAAAAAAGTCGCGAAACTCCATACGTTCGAGAGTAGTCCATGATCGGAGGATAGCTGCGGCTCAATAGATAACCCGCAGGGAAGAAGACACAATGCTATTTAAAATCTTGTCATTTCTATATAGCCAAAGCGACCAATAATGGCAAGCGCTCCCACCCTAAACAAAGTCCCATATTTATCAAGTATCCCATGCAACCAGTTACCAAATACATTGGCAACTGAACGTGGGGATATAAACCAGAGGCTACTTGGATGATTGACCATATAGCACGAACAAATTTGCACTGGAAGAATAGATGCCGGATTGTCTCATTATGATGACAAAAAACGCATTGTGTACTGCAATGTCAATTCCTCTTAACAAGATTATCTTTTGTAAGAATGACCCCCTTGCGGAGATACCAAGCGAATATCTTCGTTTTAAGGGGCATTTTCATCTTCCAAATTTTACTATTATCATCGACTGGAATATCAGGTTGGATCCAAGCTCTATACATTGAGTCAACAGAAAATTTGCCACTCTCCAGCAGTTTCCATTTGAATTCATCCACACCCTCCGACAACTGTATCGTGGATAATCGTAATAAAAGATTGTTCCAAGATACCAGTCTAGGACCTAGAGACTTCTTATGAAAGACACATTAGGAGGATTAGATTCCATTACTGTGGAAAGTGTATCTCCTTTGTGCCTAACAATCGAATATAGAGCTGGTATTGTTCACGAAGAGAATTCTGGCCAAGCCTTTTATCTTCCCAGAACCTAATCTACGATCCATCCTTAATATTGAAAACACCAAAACGGAAGAAATGCTTTTTGGACACCATTAGTCCCGGCCAAAAGTGTGAATCACCGGATTTTCAAACCACTTGAGACACAGCTTTGGAGCCAATATATTTCCTCCATAGAATGGTTTGCGAGATTAACGTAAATTCCAATCTATATTACAATAACGGGAAGTGGTTGATCGATGACAATCCTGCGGGTTGTTGTCGTTTCTTTTTCCAATCAATTCTTTTCTAAAACCCTTTGGAGGAAAATTAGTACCAACTTTCCATGTGATATACTCCCTCCATATCAAAATAGATGTAACAGATTTATCCAAATTTGGATGTATCTATCACTATTTTGTATATATATATATATACATCCAAATTTAGAAAAAATTGCGATATCTATTTTGAGACGAAAGGAGTATGATTTCATACAGTACATAGGAGGATCAGAGCGATTACCATTACGCCACTTACAAACCTTCATTCTTTTGTCCTCTGGGATAGATCACCACAAATATAACATATTTATATACATATCATGTGAAGTTATCCAACCCGTTAAATGGATTGTATCTTATGTTTACAATGCTAGTTCCTGAATTGATTAGTTAGCACACACAGTGAATAAAAGAACAAAAATGTGTCAACTTATTACATCATATGATACAGAAGTATAATTATTAGAAATTGTATAGATTATGGATAGCTCAGAGAAAATAATTCGACAAAGCAAACAATAAATAGAGCTACATAACGCCACATGCAACTAGTTGAGTGGGCACTCGTGATCTAAGTACCTCACTCGACCTCGGACTATCCTGCAACATCAAACATTGCAGTCTCGAATGGTCAATATACTTGAATTGTATTGGCAAGTTTGTGCATATAAAAGGCAATCTATGATAGCCAACACCCGGATTTTTAATCCCAGATGCCTATTATGCCATACATCGCAATCCCAGGATTACCATTTTTGCGAGACATAACAGAATTGGTACCACAGTACATCATCCATTACAAACCATAATAAAGGTCTTACAAATAAAGGATCTCATGATCCAGTTTTAATACAATCAAAGCAGCGGAAAGTAAACGTAGTAGGGGCTCCATCTTCAGGGTCATAGGCAATGCTGACGATGAGAGATGATCCTAGTTGTCATAGACCTCCTAATGTCCATCTTCCTGGTAGTCCTCCTCATAGTCTGGCCACGGGAATAGCCAGAGACAAAGCCATGAGTACTCTTTAAGTACTCGCAAACTATCACTAACAAGTAAGGTAGTCCTAGTGGGAATCTTAAGCTCTAGGTTTATTTGCAAAAAGCCAGATTTATTTCATAAGGAGTTCAAAAGTAAAGAACCTAATTTAATTGTTCTACACCACCTAAGTGGGAACCTAGTTTTCATGTCCACAACCCTGTTGTGGTCAAGTCAAGGTCATAATTCAATTCACAAGTCATTTTTGAAAACATCTAACAACGAAAGAGTATGGCCACTCCAACTGTCCATAACCACAGACGCGGCTATTCGAATAGTTTGACACTCTGCAGAGGTGGTACACTTTCACCACAAAATTCGATACATCCGTCAGGGACAACCCTGAATCATCATACTTAATATGCGGATAATCAATCCTAACCTTTCAATTACACACTCTAGTATAGGCACCTCCCCTATAAGCTTGGCCTCCCAGCCATGGCCATCTGCCATCCTGGGCACTGCATAGGTGGACATTCACACTCACGAGGTAGCCTCAGCTCAACCTCTTTCCGCGAGGGAATCCATACTAAGGCATATAAACTTCCAGTTAAGCCCTACCCAATTCAGGTATTGTGGTTGTACAGTAAAATTGGAATGGTATCGCATCCGAACCCAACCATCAGTTTTTATCAAAATCAAGGCTCATGCCTCAAGAAGTTTCACCATCAACTCATTTTGTGTTCATAACACATGTCAAAACATTTCAATAGAATGAACCATCATTCCAAGGTTTTCATAATCATTTTCTCCAAGTATTCCTATCTAAGTGATCAATAGTAGTTTAGCACTAGCAACTAGCAATGAGGGTGTCACTAATGAGGGGTGCTAATCAAGCGTAACTAGCCAAATCTAGTTTTATGCTTTTTATGGCATCTAAGTATAACTACTTAGGCCTAGTTTTATACTCTTTATGGTATCTATCCTATTTTTCCAATACTCACAAATTACTAACTAAAGGTAAAGAACTTTGGTAAAAGTAAAAGAATAAAGCTTGCAAGTAAAACTTGGGATTGGTATAATCAAGGTTGCATAACCAAAGCATGCCTAATGCATCTTGCATAGGTTATCTTGCAAGGATGGCTTGCATAGGTATGAAGCTTGCAAGTGTTAGCTTGCATAGTTAACTTGTAGTGTTTGGCTTGCATAGTTAAGCTTGCCTTGAGTAGTGCAGTGGTTGAAGTTCTCTTCTTCTTCTTCGTAGTACCCCTGCTCATATCCCGGGTCGGTACTATCGTCTATAAATGAATACGAGGTACACAATCACCAAACAATGCTTAACTACTTCTATTTAGCACACTAAGGCTCACACTTGATGATCTAGCATCATCACAAACATCACATGAAATAAAGACCTAGTCTTATTTATCTCATTTTGGAAAAGTAATTTCTACTCATTGAAAAATATTTAAGATTTAATATTCTCGAATTAAAATATGGGATCATGTTGACACATGTAATCACCACATATTCTAATAATTGGGAATATGATTTAAAGTGGTGGTCACATTTTATAAAGTTTAATATTACTATTTAATAAAATTAAAGTGACTAGAAATGCCTATATAGCATTCTTTTAGTACTAGTCCAAAATCACTACATCTAAACCTACATATTTTTACATATTCGGATAGATCTTATCAAATGTGATTTTTGAGAGTTGGAATCAACTCAAAAGCATTTATTATTGATATTTGAAAAATGTTTGAAGTTGGAAAAGTCTCTGCCTTGTTATTTTTGGTATAGGTGATCTATAATTTCAAATGGTTTGAATCCAACGGGCTTGGATAGATAATTTGAGTATCTTTGTAACAAAATTGGAATCATGCAATTTGTTTTAGTAGATCTCTTTGAATTATTTTTGAATTCACTAACAGAATCTAGTTTTAACTAAAATGGAAAAAGTTTATTTGAATCAACGGCTCTATGCAGGAAACTAATTGGGCCGGCCCAGCTACGCGGCACGCGCGCAACGGGCTACTGACAGGCGGGTCCTACTTGTCAGCGACTCAGCTAACGCGAAGCGGTAAGTTTCAATCTGGGCCGTGCGATTAGAGCGCGATCGACGGCTGAGCATCGTCATCTCCATCGCACAACTCCGGCAAGAAACGAACCCTAACGCGACGGTGGGGATACGTGGGGGCTCACCTGGGCTCCAGCTAAGGTCGGCGAAGGGGCGAATGAGATTGTCGTGGACGGCGAGTCGAATGGTGGTCGCGGCGGCTCCTGAGGCGGCTCCTAGCTCTAGTTCCTCTTCTCCTCTGCAGCGGCAGGCTCCGGTGAAATTCCGGCGATGTGCTGCTCGCCTTGCTCCGGGGAGAGATGTGGGAGGTTTATGAGAGAGAGAGGGGAGTGATATGGTGTGGAGAATTGGGGCTGGGGTGGCCTCTATTTATACACGGGCGAGAGGGGCAGAGCAGCATGGCTCGGTCTCGTCGGCGACATCGTTACAGAGGGCTATCGGCATGGCTGAGGGTAGGAGTAGACGCGGTGCTTCAGGGCGGTTGTCATGCGAGTGATGGCGCGACAAGGGGCGGTCAAGAACGGTCGGGAGCGGTTCGTGCTCTGTGCGGGAAAGGCGGCGTTCGAGATGGCGCATAGTGTCCACGGTTCGCGTGGCGGCGAACGGGCGTGTCTGGGGGTAGCTAGGGTCACGATGAGTGCGGGCACGCGCGGAGAAGGCAAGGCACAATGTGTGTGCGCGTGTCGGTTGTGGCGCTCTGGCGCGCTCTCGGTATGGCAGACAAAGAAGTGGGCGCGGTGAACGCGGCTGGTCCACGGCCTGTCTCGGGTCGAGGGGTGGATAGAGGGTGGCGGTGGAGTGTCGCCTGTCTCCTGGGCATCATAGGAGAGGGTGGCGCGGTCTATGGCCAGCGATGCTTGGTCGACCTGCACGGTGAGCTCGAGCGGCGCGGCACTAGTGTGAACGGCAAAGGGGGAGCGTGTCCACTACAATGCTGGATACTGGGGGAGACCAGGGGATAGAAATAGGGCACAGTGGTAAGGAAATTACTGCTCAAAATAGTAGAAGTTAGGCAGTGTTTATCGGTGTCTGCCAGGTGCTCGACCAAATGGCCACATGAATTCAAAGTTTGAATTTTTGGATGAATTTTGGTGAGTGTTCTGAGTACTTGCTTGATAGTCTATGGTTGCTTGGGTTTGACAAGGTGAATTAATTTGAGTGGTTTTTAAAAATTGGTGATCTATGCATATGAACTTGATTCAATTTTTCAATGTCCTTTAAATAGATTTGGAATTTGTTTCTATTAGTTTGTAAGGTGGTCTTGGATTCACTTTTACTTGGTCTAGCAAGGGGTGAAAAGAAATTGGGAAAGTTTCTGTTAGAAATATTTTACTAGGAACACTCAAAGTGGTCTAGTGGATAATTTTGGTCAAAATGACCATTTGCTTATTTGATTCATATTTAATTTTCTTTTCTTTTGATTTTGTTTGGAAATGGCCTAGATGATGTAGTATTCATCTTTAAACCTCCTTATCATTTGTAGCAATCAAACATGGCAGTTGCACTCATTCATACACTAATGCAATTCACACATACACTCATATTAGATTTAGTAATAAAAGTTTTTGTTAACCCTAAACTTAGGTGATTTGAACTTGATAATCTTGATTAATATTTTTGGGGTGTTACAAACCCTCCCTCCTTAAACAAAATCTTGTCCCGAGATTTAAGAAAAAAACTAGGAACTAAAGAGATTTGGAAACTCAGTCCTAATATAATCTTCTCGCTCCCAAGTAGCTTCTTCTTTAGTATGGTTGCTCCACTGTATCTTCAGAAACTTGATACTCCGGGTCCTAGTGGTCCTGAAGGCTTCTTCCAAAATATGAATGGGTACTTCACGATAGGTTAGATCCTTGTTGATATCTATGGCTCGGTGATCGATGTTCTTGAACACTTCGGTCTTCTCCGGAACTTCTAAGCATTTGCGAAGTAACGAGATATGGAACACATCATGTATGGATGACATCTCCTCTAGCAGTTCTAGTTGATATGATACTTCTCCTCGGCGATTCAAAATCTTGAAGGGTCCAATATATCTGGGGGCTAACTTCGCTTTCAGTTGAAAACGTTGCATTCCTTTCAAGGGTGATACTTTGAGATACACAAAATCTCCAACATTGAAGGTCAGGTCTCGACGTATTTTGTCAGCATAACTCTTCTGTCTGGATTGTGCGGTCTTGAGGTGTTCACGGACTTTCTGAACCTTCTCTTCGGCTTCTCGTAGGATGTCGGGTCTGAAAATCTGACTCTCTCCTACTTGCGACCAATTCAAGGGGGTACGGCACTTCCTTCCATACAGAAATTCAAAGGGGGCCATTTGCAAGCTAGCTTGATAACTATTGTTGTATGAGAATTCTGCGAAAGGCAGACAATCTTCACATTTTGATCCATATTCCAGCACACAAGCTCTCAACATATCTTCTAAGATTTGGTTGACTCTTTCAGTTTGTCCATCGGTTTGCGGGTGATAAACTGTGCTGAAGTTCAGCTTGGTTCCTAATCCTTCTTGGACTTTCTGCCAAAATCTTGAGATAAACTGGGTTCCTCGATCCGATACTATGGTCTTAGGGGTTCCATGCAAACTGACGATTCTAGCAATGTACAGCTTTGCTAGCTTCGAACTCTGGTTGGTGGTCTTGACAGGTATAAAATGGGCTACCTTAGATAGTCTATCTACTATGACCCAAATAGAGTCATTTCCCCTACTAGAGGTAGGCAAACCGGTGATCAAATCCATTCTGACAGAATCCCATTTCCATTCGGGAATCTGCAATGGTTGCAAAAGTCCCACGGGTCGCTGATCTTCCGCCTTGACTCTCTGACAGATATCACACTTGGCTATGTAGCTTCCGATTTCTCTCTTCATCTTGTGCCACCAAAATTGCTCCTTCAAATCCTGATACATCTTTGTTCCTCCGGGATGGATAGAATAAAGAGTATCATGGGCTTTCTGCATAATGACTTTTTTCAACTCTGAATATGCTAGCATACAGATACATCCTTTGTACCACAAAACTCCTTCTTCATCTTCGGTGAATCCGGGTACCTTCCCTGTACCTATACGATGCTTGATTTCGTCGATACTTGCATTTTCTTTCTGGGCTTCCTTGATCTGACTGACCAAAGTGGGTTGAAGTTCAATATTGGCTAGGAATCCTTCGCTAACTAGCTCCGTTCTAAATTGCTCCAACTCTTCATGCAAACTCGGTTGGGCTTCTTTTATCATGGTGTTTAATCTACATGGCAATCTGCTAAGAGCATCTACTACCACATTGGCTTTGCCAGGGTGATAGTGAATGTCAAGATCATAATCCTTGATTAACTCTATCCATCTCCTTTGCCTCATATTCATCTCCTTTTGGGTGAAGATATACTTCAGACTCTTGTGATCCGAATAAATCTCACAGTGGTTACCCATAAGGTAATGACGCCAGGTCTTCAAAGCTAAAACTACGGCTGCTAGTTCTAAGTCATGGGTAGGGTAGTTTTGCTCATGTTGCTTCAGTTGTCTAGATAGATATGATATGACTTTTCCTTCTTGCATCAACACACATCCGAGACCAATCCTGGATGCATCACAATACACATCAAAAGGCTTCTTGATATCCGGCATAATCAAAATTGGGGCTGAAATCAATCTCTTCTTGAGCTCTTGAAAACTTGCTTCACATTTGTCCATCCATTCAAACTTCTGATCTCTCTTCAACAACTGGGTCATTGGTCTTGTGATGCTCGAAAATCCTAAACGAACTTGCGGTAATATCCTGCTAACCCGAGAAATGTGCAGACTTGAGTTTGAGTGGTTGGGGCTTTCCATTCTTCAACTTCCTTAATCTTGGTGGGATCGACAGCAATTCCTCCTGCTGACACGATATGTCCTAAGAATCCTACTTCCTTTAACCAGAACTCACATTTGCTAAACTTGGCATACAACTGATGTTCTCTAAGGGTTTCAAGGATGGTTCTCAGGTGTAGTTCATGGTCTTCTTCTGACTTGGAATACATCAGAATATCGTCGATAAAAACAATGACAAACTTATCCAGGAAGTTCATAAAAATCTTATTCATGAGATTCATGAAATAAGCGGGGGCTTTGGTTAATCCAAAAGACATGACCGTATACTCATACAATCCATAGCTGGTGGTAAAGGCGGTCTTTGGAATATCCGTTGCACGAATCTTGAGTTGATGATAACCAGTTCTAAGATCAATCTTAGAGAACACTCTGACACCAGTCAACTGATCAAACAAACCCTCAATCTTTGGCAGTGGGTACTTGTTCTTGATGGTGACATCATTCAGCTTCCGGTAATCCGTGCACAAACGGTTACCTCCATCTTTCTTATCCACAAACAAAACAGGCGATCTCCATGGCAACACACTTGGTTGAATCAGACCTTTCTCCAGCATAGCATCAAGTTGCTTCTTTAGCTCCACTAATTCAGATGGGTTCATACTATAAGGTCTCTGAGCTATGGGTCCAGTTCTAGGAATTAGTTCAATGATGAACTCGATATCCCGATCTGGGGGCATACCGGGCAATTCATCTGGGAACACGTCGGGGTATTCACAGACTACTCTGACTTGGTCTAGGGTTTGTTGGGCTAGACTCTTGTTACATTTGAATTGATGGGTCAGTGTCTCAGATACATGCTCTACTGATACTCCAATGCTACTGGTCATGGTCATGGCCTTCTTGGCACAGTCGATTAATCCTTTATGTTTCGACATCCAATCCGTTCCTAGTACTACTTCCAAACCTTTGGTTCCAAGTACGATTAGATTAGCATAAAAATCTATTCCATGGATTCTGATAGGTATAGCCTTGCAAAATTTTCTAGCTTTGGTGGTTGAACCAGGTATTTGAACTATCATAACATGCTTCAATTTTGTTGGTTGAATCTTACTAGTGCATGCAAATCCTTCTGTAACAAAAGAGTGCGAGGCTCCAGAATCAAACAACACTCTTGCAAGTACTGAGTTAATAGAAAACATACCCAGCACGACATCTGGCGCTTCCTGAGCTTCTTCATCATTCATGTGGAATAGACGGCCATTGTGATTGAGCGAGTTCCCTGGGGCAAATATCTTTCCAGGCTAAACACGGCGTTGCTGCTGAGTGGGTGCATTCACATTGGTGGCTGCTGCAAGATTCTTGGGGCACTCGTTGGAGTAATGACCCTTGACTCCGCATTCAAAGCAAGTAATCAGGGACTTGTCTTTTCCTGCAATAGGCATCGCATTGCTTCCACTCCTTGGGGCAGTATTGTTGTTGTTGGTGGTGGTGTTGTTGGTCTTGGGCGTTGCATGGTTGAAGTTATTGGAGTTGCCGGGGTTATTGTTATGGTTTCCTCCAGGCCTTAGGTTTCCTCCTCCACGGTTAGGATAGCTTGGACGGGACATGGGGGTCTGTTGTTTCTTGGGGCATATCCTGCAGACGGGTTGGGGCGATACTTCTGGGTATGATGGGATCCAGGCTGGTGCATCATGCGATGCTTGCGGTTGTCATTGGCTTGGTTGATCTTCCCTTCCATCTGAATGGCGGAATCCACCAAAGCTTCAATACCATCAAAGGGAATGTTGACTAGCACGGTTTGCATCTCATCATGCAGTCCGTTCAGGAATCTCTCTTTTTTCTTTGCTTCTGTGTCAATCTCATCAGGGGCATATCTAGCTAGTGATAGAAATTTGTCATGGTACTCAACCACAGTCATCCTTCCTTGTTTCAATTCTCTGAACTCATCCCTCATCCTCTTAATCAGACCTGGGGGCACATGAGTCCGGCTGAACTTGATCTTCAATTCTTCCCAAGTCATCATATGACCTCCGTTCATGGTACAGGTGCTATTCCACCAGGCTCTTGTATCACGTGCCAGATAATGGGTGTCAAACAATACTTTTTCATTGGCCTCAACTCCTGCAACATCTAAGTTGTTCTCCATGGTTTGCAGCCAGTCATCAGCATCTAAGGGCTCCTCAGACTTACTAAATATAGGGGGATTGGTGTTCTGAAAGTTCTTGAGCTTGGATCCATGGTTATCCTGGTTTTCGTGACCTTGATTATTGTGGGCCATCTGAGCTATCTGTTGAAGAGTGGCTAAGTTGGCTTGACGTTCGGCTCTACTAGCTTCATGGTCAGAAACTAACATTTGCAGAATCTGCAGCATTGGGTCCTAAGATGAACTGCTTCCACCAGGATTTCCACGAGTCATCTGAAGATTAAGATAGATAGTGAGATAAGAGGAAATTTCTAAGGTTCTGGGTTTTGTTTCAAAAGCTTTAAACTTGGAGTATAACTCAGTTTTTGAAAACTAACAACTTCCTCTCATTCATTCATTCATTCCAAGCACACAATACAAACACACACCACAACACAAATAGGAAACAGATGGTTTTAAGAACCATTATGTGAAACTACGATACAGTGGGACCAGGTACAACTCATCTAATAATCATAAATGAAGGCGGCGTCATCATCAGTGTGATCCTCCATGGCCTCGTCCTCCAGGTAGTCATCATCATCACTAAGGTAAGAGTAGAGATCTCCACGGATATCTTCACCTTCCTCCTCCTTCGCTTCAAGTTGGATCTCCTGTTCATGGATGGTCTTCTCGAGAGTGACCACCTTCTTGCAAAGATGATCGATGATGCGATCCTTCTTGTCACGCTGATGACGAAGTGAATGGCGCTCCTTGGCGAGGATGGCGAGGGTCTAGTCCTTCCTGACTGCAATGGCATGGTTATGGTTGGCGTAGGCACGGGCGTTGTCCAACTCCATCTGTCTATCATACAACATGAAGTCGAGATTATCCACTTGGTGCTTCAGCTCCGGGTGTCCTGGCATCTCCAAGGGCATTCCCATAGAATCACGCCTTGCATAGTGATCAAAGTGAGTCCCGATGATCTGGTTGATGGTTTGCCCACACAGACGGGCAAGAGCCTCCTGCATAGCCATGGCTAGTCCGTCTAGCCAGTTGTTCTCCTTCAAGCTGAATTGGATCTTCTCCGAGGTGGGTGCTTCCATCTTGCCTCTGATATCTGCAACTATCAACCACTGTAGATCTCCTCCCACGTGATCGTTGAGTTGTGCCCCGAAGAAATCCAGGTGCGGGCGCTCAAGATACTCTGCGAGTGCATCTAGATCCCTCTCAAAGCTCAGGTGGCCTCCATTGCCCAGCTGGTAGAATTTTCTATACTTGACCTCCATCTATAAGAATTTAGGGTGAGCAAGTTAGTGGGGTGATCAAGTGTGTCAAATTTTTATGTAGGATTGCAAGAATTTTTGAGGAATATGAATTTTTTTGAAAGAATCTCAAGGATAAGAGTGGGAATAGGTTTTCATAAATACTCACTTCTTTTGTTTTGAAACTAAGTTTT
The DNA here is from genome assembly GCA_916181665.1 of Avena sativa. Lineage (NCBI taxonomy): Eukaryota > Viridiplantae > Streptophyta > Magnoliopsida > Poales > Poaceae > Avena > Avena sativa. The sequence continues at coordinate 529,479,904 of OV702292.1, read as the reverse complement.
TGTGTTCAGACATACATTCTAACTAGGGTCTCCTATGGTCAGGATGGCTCTGATACCAACTTGTCAACACCCAGATTTTTAATCCCAGATGTCTGTTATGCCATACATCGCAATCCCATGATTACCATTTTTGCGAGACATAACAGAATTGGTACCACAGTACATCATCCATTACAAACCATAATAAAGGTCTTACAAATAAAGGATCTCATGATAATGCAATCAAAGCAGCGGAAAGTAAACATAGTAGGGGCTCCATCTTTAGGGTCACAGGCAATGTTGACGATGGGAGATGATTCTAGTTGTCATAGACCTCCTGATGTCCATCTTCCTGGTAGTCCTCCTCATAGTCTGGCCACGGGAATAGCCAGGGACAAAGCCATGAGTACTCTTTAAGTACTCGCAAACTATCACTAACAAGTAAGGTGGTCCTAGTAGGAACCTTAAGCTCTAGGTTTATTTGCAAAAAGGCAGGTTTATTTCATAAGGAGTTCAAAAGTAAAGAACCTAATTTAATTGTTCTACATCACCTAAGTCAGAACCTAGTTTTCATGTCCACAACCCTATTGTGGTCAAGTCAAGGTCATGGTTCAATTCACAAGTCATTTTTGAAAACATCTGACAACGGAACAGTATGGCCACTCCAACTGTACATAACCACGGACGCGGCTGTTCGAATAGTTTGACACTCTGCAGAGGTGGTACACTTTCACCACAAAATTCGATACATCTGTCAGGGATAGCCCTGAATCATCATACTTAGTATGCGGATAATCAATCCTAACCTTTCAATTACACACTCTAGTATCGGCACCTCCCCTATGAGCTTGGCCTCCCAGCCATGGTCATCTGCCATCCTGGTCACTTCATAGGTGGACATTCACACTCATGAGGTAACCTCAGCTCAACCTCTTTCCGCGAGGGAACCCATTCTAAGGCATATAAACTTCCAGTTAAGCCCTACCCAATTCAGGTATTGTGGTTGTACGGTAAAATTGGAATGGTATCGCATCTGAACCCAACCATCAGTTTTTATCAAAATCAAGGCTCATGCCTCAAAGTTTCACCATCAACTCATTTTGTGTTCATAACACATGTCAAAGCATTTCAATAGAATGAACCATAATTCCAAGGTTTTCATAATCATTTTCTCCAAGTATTCCCATCTAAGTGATCAATAGTAGTTTAGCACTAGAAACTAGCAATGAGGGTGTCACTAATGAGGGGTACTAATCAAGTGTAACTATCCAAATCTAGTTTTATGCTTTTTATGGCATCTAAGTATAACTAGTTAGGCCTAGATTTATACTCTTTATGGTATCTATCCTATTTTTCCAATACTCACAAATTACTAACTAAAGGTAAAGAACTTTGGTAAAAGTAAAAGAATAAAGCTTGCAAGTAAAACTTGGGATTGGTATAATCAAGGTTGCATAACCAAAGCATGCCTAATGCATCTTGCATAGGTTATCTTGCAAGGATGGCTTGCATAGGTATGAAGCTTGCAAGTGCTAGCTTGCATAGTTAACTTGTAGTGTTAGGCTTGTATAGTTAAGCTTGACTTGAGTAGTGCAGTGGTTGAAGTTCTCTTCTTCTTCTTCTTCGTAGTACTCCTCCTCCTCGTATCCCGGGTCGGTACTATCATCTATAAATGAATACGAGGTACACAATCACCAAACAATACTTAACTACTTCTATTTAGCACACTAAGGCTCACACTTGATGATCTAGCATCATCACAAACATCACATGAAATAAAGACCTAGTCTTATTTATCTTATTTTGGAAAAGTAATTTCTACTCATTGAAAAATATTTAAGATTTCCAATTAAAATATGGGATCATGTTGACACATGTTATCACCACATATTCTAATACTTGGGAATGTGATTTAAAGTGGTGGTCACATTTTATAAAGTTTAATATTACTATTTAATTTAATTAAAGTGACTAGAAATGCCTATATAGCATTCTTTTAGTACTATTCCAAAATCACTTCATGTAAACCTACATATTTCTACATATTCAGATAGGTCTTGTCAAATGTGATTTCTGAGAGTTGGAATCAACTCAAAAGCATTTATGATTGATTTTTGGAAAATGTTTGAAGTTGGAAAAGTCTCTGCCTTGTTATTTTTGGTATAGGTGATCTATAATTTCAAATGGTTTTAATCCAACGGGCTTGGATAGATAATTTGAATACCTTTCAAACAAAATTGGAATCATGCAATTTGCCTTAGTATATCTCTTTGAATTGATTTTTTGAATCTACTAACAGAATCTAGTTTTAACTAAAATGGGAAAAGTTTAATTGAATCAACGGCTCTGCGCGGGAAACTAATTGGGCTGGCCCAGCTACACGGCGCGCACAGCGGGCTGCTGACAGGCGGGTCCTACTCGTTAGTGACTCAGCTAACGCGAAGCGGTAAGTTTCAATCTGGGCCGTGCGATTAGAGCGTGATCGACGACTGAGCATCGTCGTCTCCGTCACAAAGCTCCGGCGAGAAACGAACCCTAATGCGATGGTGGGGGTACGTGGGGGCTCACCTGGGCTCCATCTAAGGTCGGCAATGGGGGCAAATGAGGTTGTCGTGGACGGCGAGTCGAATGGTGGTCACGGTGGCTCCTGGGGCGGCTCCTAGCTCCAGTTCCTCTTCTCCTCTGTAGCGACGTGCTCCGGTGAAATTCTGGCGATGTGGTGCTCGCCTTGCTCCGGGGAGAGATGTGGGAGGTTTCTGAGAGAGAGGGGAGTGAAATGGTGTGGAGAATTGGGGCTGGGGTGGCCTCTATTTATACACGGGCGAGAGGGGCAGAGCGGCATGGCTCGGGCTCATCGACGGCGTCGTTACAGAGGGCTATCGGTATGGCTGAGGGTAGGAGTCGACGCGGTGCTTCAGGGCGGTTGTCATGCGAGTGATGCGGCAAGGGGCTGTCGAGAACTGTCGGGAGCGGTCCGTGCTCTGTGCGGGAACGACGGCGTTCCAGACGGCGCATAGTGTCCATGGTTCGCGTGGCGGCGAACGGGCGTGTCTGGGGGTAGCTCGGGTCACGGTGAGTGCGGGCACGCGCAGAGAGGGCAAGGCGCAGCGTGTGTGCGCGTGTCGGCTACGGCGCTCTGGCGCGCTCTCGGCATGGCAGACAGAGAAGTGGGTGTGGCGAACGCGGCTGGTCCACGGCCTGTCTTGGGTCGAGGGGTGGACAGAGGGTGGCGGTGGAGTGTCGCTTGTCTCCTGGGCATCGTGGGAGAGGGTGGCGCGGTCTGTGGCGAGCGGTGCTTGGTCGACCTGCACGGTGAGCTCGGGCGGCGGCACTGGTGCGAACGGCAAATGGGAGCGTGTCCACTGCAATGCTGGGTACTGGGGGAGACCAGGGGAGAGAAATGGGGCACAGTGGTAAGGAAATTACTGCTCAAAATAGTAGAAGTTAGGCAGTGTTTATTGGTGTCTGTCAGGTGCTCGACCAAATGGCCGCATGAATTCAAAGTTTGAATTTTTGAATGAATTTTGGTGAGTGTTCTGAGTACTTGCTTGATAGTCTATGGTTGCTTGGGTTTGACAATGTGAATTGATTTGAGTGGTTTTTAAAAATTGGTGATCTATGCATATGAACTTGATTCAATTTTGCAATATCCTTTAAATAGATTTGGAATTTGTTTATGTTAGTTTGTAAGGTGGTCTTGGGTTCACTTTTACTTGGTCTAGCAAGGGGTGAAAAGAATTGGGAAAATTTCTGTTAGAAATATTTTACTAGGAACACTCAAAGTGGTCTAGTGGATAATTTTGGTCAAAATGACCATTTGCTTATTTGATTCATATTTAATTTTCTTTTCTTTTGATTTTGTTTGGAAATGGCCTAGATGATGTTGTATTCATCTTTAAAGCATTCCTTATCATTTGTAGCAATCAAACATGGCAATTGTACTCATTCATACACTAATGCAATTCACACATACACTCATATTAGATTTAGTAATAAAAGTTTTTGTTAACCCTAAACTTAGGTGATTTGAACTTGATAATCTTGATTAATTTTGTTCTTCAAAATTAACTAGATACACACTAGAGTCCAACAGGTGCTCCTAAACCCATTAAGTTCACCCATCAAGTTTAATTAAAAAATTGGAATGGATGAGATCCTTCCACATATACATGAGAAGTTACATATAATTGTCCGTAGCGTGGGTGGTCTTCCTTATTAGACATGTATTTGTATAGGATTAGGACTCTATAGTCGGTTGGGAAAAACCCTAAGTCGGCTGATTCCCCCTCTATATATTCTATGTAATCTCTATCAAGTCAATACAAGTTATTGTTCTCCCAAAATATCATGGTATCAGATGCCTAGGTTTTCCACACCTGGCATGGCTCCACCGCCAAAAACCCCACCGCCTCAGTCGGCTCCTCTCTGGAACACGGCCGAGGCTTGCGCCACCGGCGCGCCACCACCACCATCCCCCTCCTCTATCTCCACCTCAATTACCCACCAAAATCCTCTCCAACTAGCCTCAATTTATCTAAGCGATACAATCTACGACGTCTCTCCCTTCATCCCAATTACTTTAGGTCTTACTATCCACAACTACTACCATTGGCGCCATATGTTTCATATTCATCTAGGACGATGCGGTCTTCACGATCACGTCGATCCGGCCTCGGTTCCTCACCTGACCGATTCCCGTTGGGTCAAACACGATCTTGCGATCATCCAATGGATCTACACCCGCAACTCCATCGAGCTCTTCAATCTTGTATCTAATGATGACGCCACCGCAGCTTAGCTATGGGCCTCCCTTCAGCAGCTCTTCCAGGACAATAGCCGCACCGCCACCTATGTCCTCAACATTCGTCCAATGAAAACTTGTCCACTATACACTCCTTTTCAATCTCTTTTTCTTCATCATCCTAACTATTCTGAATTGCGTGTTCGATTGTCTATGTTTCCCTAACACCGCTTCTACCGTCCCTAACAAACTTTCTCCTCGCTCATTGCCATGTATTTATTTAGGCCCCTCCGCCGATCACAAGGACTCTCGATGTTTTGACCCATCTTCTGGATGTGTCCTTATCACTCGTCACATTATCTTTGACGAAAACACCTTTCCTTACACAACTGTCCAGTTGTCCCCACCCACCTCTACTAAACCTACCCCAGATACCATCGTGCCATGCCCTCTCATACCCGCCTTCGTACCCGCGGCCACCTCTACCACGGCAGCCGAATCCTCTGCTGCATGCCCACGGCAACCTACCGGGACCCCCACGACAGACTGCCATGCCTATTTCTTCTGCCGCGGCAGCACCTCCTTCCATGACACCAACCAACATCGTCACTCCTTCTCCTGTTATGGCGGATCTCTCTGCGCCGTCTATCGCCAGCGATCTATCCACCCCAAGTACAACCTCTCCTTCTCCCACTCCAAAACTTCTTCCTAATGTTGTTCCTATACCTATTCCTGAATATGATCACGTCATGTGTAATCATGACAAAAAGGGATTCCATGTTCCTCGTCGTCTTCTCAATCTAAATTCTACCCCAACTATTTCACCAATTCCAACTTCCTACAAACAAGCACTCCTTGACCCACGTTGGCATTCTGCCATGCGATATGAATTCAATGCTCTTCTTTAGAACAACGCATGGACTTTAGTTCCTAAACCATCTGGTGCCAATATTGTTTCAGGCAAATGTTTTTTTGCCACAAATATAATTCTGACGGGTCTCTAGCACGGTACAAGGCTCGTTGGGTCGGTCGGGGTTTTTCTCAACAGCAAGGGATCGGTTTCGATGAGACTTTTTCTCTTGTTGTCAAGCCAAGCACTATTCGAATTATCCTCAGTCTTGCTATCTCTTCTTCCTAGCTGATTCATCAACTTGACGTTAAAAATGCATTTTTGCATGGCACTCTCAATGAGACCGTCTATTGTCAACAACCCTCCGGGTTTGAAGATACTTCTCATTATCCTGATCTTGTTTGTCTTCTAAATAAGTCTTTGTACGGTCTCAAACAAGCACCATGTGTGTGGTTTCAACGCTTTGCCACTTTTATTCAAACCATTGGTTTCATCCCCTCCAAATCAGACTCCTCCGTTTTCATATTTCATTCAGCCACTCAAACAACTTATCTCCTTCTCTATGTTGATGATATAGTTCTTACCATATCTTCTGATTATTTTCTTACACACATCATCACACTTTTTAATCGAGAATTCTCTATGACTGATTTAGGACAACTTCTCCATTTTCTCGGTGTTACCGCCTCTCGCAATTCTACAACACTCTTTCTTTCACAACGACAGTATCTTATCGACCTCTTGTCTCGTGCTGGCATGATTTACTGCCAGCCTAGCTGTACGCCGGTTGATGTCAATGCCAAACTCTCCGCTGACAGCGATCCTGTCCCTGACCCCACTTTCTATCATAGTATTACATGGGCACTACAATATGCTACTCTTACTCGTCCAGATATATCTTACTATGTTCAACAAGCTTGTTTATACATGCATGACCCTCATGTTCCTCACCTCTCTCATGTCATAAGAATTCTTCGCTACCTAAAAGGCACACTCGACCATGGTCTACTTATATATTCTTCTTCTCCTACAAGTTTGACAGTTTACTTTGATGCAGACTGGGCAGGTTGCCCAGATACTCAATGATCCATATCCAGCTTTTGTGTTTATTTGGGTGATAATCTTGTTTCTTGGTCTTCTAAAAGGCAGTTTACAGTTTCCAGGTCCTCAGCTGAAGCAGAATACAGATCAGTTTCCCATGCAGTCGCTGAAGTGGTTTGGATCCGTTAACTACTTGTTGGGCTTCATCGCCCTATTGAGCATGCTACCATTGTCTATTATGACAACATATCTGCAGTCTACATGGCCTCCAATCCGGTTCAGCATCTCCATACCAAACACATAGAGAATGATATTCATTTTGTTAGAGAGAAGGTGGCTCTTGGAGAGGTTTGTGTTCTTCATGTTCCAACAAGTGCACAATTTGCAGATATCTTCACCAAGGGTCTACCAACTGCTGCTTTTACTGGTATTCGCTCTAGTCTCAACATCGTGGCGCCCAACATTGACGCTGCAGAGGGGGGTATTAGACATGTATTTGTATAGGATTAGGACTCCTATAGTCGGTTGATCAAAACCCTAAGTTGGTTGGTTCCCCCTCTATATATTCTATGTAATATCTATCAAATCAATACAAGTTATTGTGCTTCCAAAATATCATTCCTGACATAGGTATGTCCAACAGGCACTTACCCTTGGAATATTAGGTACAACCTAGCTGGATGCCCATATGATGATCTACTAAGATCTCTGAAGCCCATGAAGACTCGAGTAAAGCCAACCCCACGAAGACATCGACTCCTTGATGAACAAGATAAGACTAAATAGAAAACCCTAGGTTATGTGTAACTGAATCTAATGGTGCCTGAGACCAGGCCCGGTCCAACGGGGGTGTGGCCCGTGAGGCCGCACATGGCCCAAAAAAATTTGGGGCCCAAAAATTTCGAACATGCCTATATTGGCTTTGCAGTACGAGCAGTGGGAACTAAATGGACCGACATTACCTGGGCTGCATGTCGCCTGCCACCTCGACTCAGACATGGGCCTCATGGATCCCAATACCTTGAATAGTGATCGATCCATCGATTTTTTTTTGGAAAGGAGCATATATTGATATCAAAAGATACCAATTACACCCAGCCTCTGCAACAACGCATTGCCCTAGCGGCCATACGGATACACACAGCCAAAAAAGAGAGAAGAATTACAAAAAAGAAAAGTCCCGCTACAGTGACCCATTCATTGAACCAGTAGTACAACCACCACCAAGACAACACCAGAAGTGCAGCTTCTCCAAAAGTGACGCCTCCAAGAAGGGAACGGTGCACAAACACCATCATCGCCCGATCATAGATCTTAGGTTTTCACCCTGAAGAAAGTCCACGCTCTCAAAACAATACCTTCAACAAGGCCATTGCCAGGCACAACCAATTAAGGCCAGACCCTGGGTTTTCACCCTGAAAGGTAGGACTGTGAACCTCTCCTGTGCAGCCGCCCCCGCTCGCATGCCACTGCTCCAAGTCACGAGTCACCAAGCCAATTCCTCATCACCACCCAGACTCAAACCACCATAGTCAGTCCTCAGATCTCGTGCTCCATGACATTCTCCGTCAGCACCATGGAACAAGAACATGCCCCATGATATTAACAACCAACAGAGCTTCGAAACGCACCCTCTGAACCCAAACGGCCAGAAAAAACATGGGTACGTCCGACCGAATACCTTCCGATCCAACAATCTCCAGGCATGATGCGCCCATGGGAGATCGTAGACATAGCCTTCCGGAACTCGACACTCCGACCAGATCAATGAAGACACGCATCAAGTAGATCTTCACCTTGGTGTGAGAAGAATCCGAGGACAAACCTCCTTTATTCAAACCGAGCCGGTAGCCCCCTCGCCACCCGCCGGTAACCTGCAAGATCTGCTGCACCAACCGTACCAGCAGCCCTATGGCTAGGCCGGTAACGAGAGAGATGAAAACAGAGCAGGTCGACCCCTCCTAGATCCGGCCCTACCAGCAGCGAAGAGGACCGAGGAGGTAGCGTCGGAGTCCCAGATCTGAAAATCTAGGGTTTCCAACACTAGCCAGCTTGGCCCTGGACTTCCACCGCAGGTCATGGTGCTGCCAGGAGAGATCTCCACCACCACCCCAACCAGGGGAGCCGCCCTGGCCGCTAGCCGTCGGCGAACCGACCGCATCTGCCCTAGCAGCCATGGCGGTCGCCTTCGGCCTCCACCCACCCCAAACCCCCTTCGGTGGCCGGGCCCGCCGCCACCGCAGCAAGGCCGACGGCAGCGGCGGCGAGAGGAGCGGTGGCGGCGGAGGACTTTGGGTGGAAGTGGCGGCGCTCCTGGTGTCGCCCTAGGGTGCGACACGGGGGGCAGGGGCTATGCAGGTCTACGTCTGAATACATCGAACATGGGCATTTTTTTTTCATCGATTTATTAGGCTCATCGCTCGACTCCTAGGAGCTTGCGATGCCAACTAGCGATCTGTTACTCGCCTCCTGGATCGCAAAGACGGAAGTCTCCCATCCATCGAGCCATCAGCGGTAGGCCGCCATCATGAGGCGACAATTCATCTTCCTCTCGGCTGATCCTATTCCTAAAACGATGATCATTTTGATTCTCCGATCCCTATGAACTTCGGCATGGAAGCCAGGGATCGGTTCTGGCCTTCTAGATCATCAGAGCATAAGTTCAACCGGAATAGGAGATGTGGTAAGTTCGGTATGTCTAGTTGCCAATAAAATTGATATCTATATACTGTTAAAAGACTTATGGTCTTGATGATTGGTACGTTTTTTATTTCCGATTGTACCCCTATTAGCTGAGAAATATTACCCTTGCCACCGCCAATTGAAAGTACCGGTTTAGTCCGTCCCATTTTGGAAAAAAATAGCGATCGAGCAGTTCATATGGAAAAGAACTCCAAGCATTGCCGTCCTAAACTCGAACAAGAAACTGAACTCGACTCCTACTCCATTATAAGATCGCTTGATTTCAGATTAATTTCTCGCTAACAAAAATCTTAGAAGTCTGCTTCGTCGGTCCGCTTCATTCCACAACTTACCTTACCATGCCTGCGTTGAGTGCATCTCCGGCCAGCTGTCTCGTTTCATGAGGTTCGCGTAGTCGTCACGGCCGTCGTCGTTCGCGCTGGATGTGGAGGTCAAGATGGAGGATTGGGTTACGATACGACCACGGTTGTGGTGGCAGCAGATTGTTCCTTCTTCTTGCAACACCACAATCAGCTAGGTGACAACAGCTAGGGACATCCGTACTAAGTTTATAATACTCAGAACGGCTCCCATCATGAAAGGTACTGAAGCTGATTTTGTGTTGCAGGTTGTTCCGCACCTGCACACGATGAAGAGGGCCGGTACAGGTTTTTTATGCCTACTCCAAGTTTTTACTGCTCAGCTCCATGATATATTGTGCAAGTAATCTCGATCCTCCGTTCAGTTTGTTTTTCCATGTATCAGTAAGTCAGTATCCCGCCTCCATGGCTGCCCGGCTCCACTCTGATATCCAGCGTGCCCCAACTCCATTGAGGCAGGTCGGCACAGAGAAAGGGTGGCAGAAGTCGTGGCTACATCGACCTTTGAGGCGTCAAGCGACGCGGTGGACGGCTGGACACCTTGGTCGAGCGCATCAATAATGCGGTCAACTAATGTGGCGATTAGCGCTATTCTCCTTTGTCTAGGTTTGTGATTTTGATTTGGGGATTTTACCGGTTAGACCTTTGGCAATGCCTACTGGTTACCTCTACATGATGCTCTAACGGGACTTTCCCCAACCTCCTGATCCGCACCTCCCGGGCCGCTCCCGCCCGAGCGGCTCCGGAGGTTCATCGCCGTGGATCCTAGAGGCCTCCCTCCGTCCTGTACCTCTGGCCATCGCCGTCGCCCGGCCCATAGAGGCGGCGGTGGCGGCGCCCTTGTCGAAGATGGAGGGTAGGGGAAGGCTCCGCGGCGGCTCTTCGTGGGCGATGGCGGACTGCTATCGGCGGGACAGGTGGCCGTGGCCAGGAGGGGTGGCGGCGCGGTGCAACGGCAGCCATCTCTGGCGCTATGGCGAGGCAGGGCCAATCTAAGCCTTGAGATCGATCTAGGTTACAGTATAATCTGGGCCTCAGAGATCCTCCGGCGAGGCGGATTTCACCAAGCCAGCGTTCAGATTTCCTCCGTGTTGTGCCGTGAGAGCTACTGCGACGTGCATGGCAGCAGCATGTTCTTCTCTCTGCTAATCTGCAATTCAATTTGTGAGCAGTGGAGATCTGGACGGCCGGGCATGCAGGCGGCGACCAACAGCGTCTGGGTCTGCTGAATAAATCGGTTCTAGGATTCATCTGGCACGAAGATGAAGATCTGCTTGCTGCTTTTCCTCGTGGATCTGGTCAGAATGGTGAGTTCCGGAAAGCTCCGCCGACGAACTCCCATGGGCGAATAATGCCTGAAGATTGCCGGATTGGAGAGATTCGGTCATGCGCGCCCATGTTTTTCTCTGACCGTTTGGGCTCAGAGGGAGCGCTTCGAAGCTCTATTGGCTGTTAATATCATGAGGCATGTTCTCGTTCCATGATGCCGACAGAGAATATCATGAAGACCGAGATCTGAGGACTGGCAATGGTCGTTCGAGTCTGGATGGTGATGAGGAATTGGCTTGGTGATTCGTGACTTGGAACAGTGGCATGCAAGTGGGGGCGACTGCAGAGGAGAGGTTCACAGTCCTACCTTTCAGGGTGAAAACCTAGGGTCTGGCCTTAATTGGTTGTGCCTGACAATGGCCTTGTTGAAGGTATTGTTTTGAGAGCGTGAATTTTTTTCAGGGTGAAAACCTAAGATCTATGATCGAGCGATGACGGTGTTTATGCACTGTTTCCTTCTTGGAGACGTCGTTTTTTGAGAAGTTGGACTTCTGGTGCTGTCTTGGTGGTGGTAGTACTACTATTTCAACGAATGGGTCACTGTACTGAGACTTTTCTTTTTTATAATTCTTTTTTTTGGCTGTGTGCATCCGTATGGCCGCTAGGATAATACATTGTTGCAGATACTGGGTGTAATTGGTATCTTTGATATTAATATATGCTCCTTTCCAAAAAAAAACATGATGCTCTAACTTTCTCAAGTCACATGACTTTGTGAAAAGAGAGAGAGATGAAGGTAAACTGGCGAACGGCAGCTGGACGAGAGAACAAACTAGATTAACGATTTTGGCTTCTTTTTATCCGCCATCCCTTTCTAGAGCTTTTACTTTTGACTTAAGCTAACAATGGACTGAGCATGACCTCCAATGTTCAATTAGTTCTTTTTCATTTCTTTGATGACTAGGTTAGATATGTATATGTATTTGTACATTTAATTTTTGAATTTTTGGAAGCAAAATAGCAAAGTTTTTTTTAAAAAACTAAGATCAGTGGAGCTCGGGAGCCAAAAACACTTTTCTATTTAATATCATCATATTTTAGAATACAGATGCCAAAACAATATTTACATGAAAATTGGAATTGTGGCTGTTTTGTATGGTCTCCTGGAAAAGGGAATTGATGACAATTCTCGTTCTGCATATTTCACTCTAGCCACTCTAGCGACAACAAGGGTGTTATTTACTATTTTTCAATCAAATTTTTTTTTTGCAGCAACGCGCGGGCATGCAGCTAGTTGTTTTAATACTCTTATGTCTTATCGATTGCTAATTCTCAAAATAATATGTCGAGTTGTTATGTAAGTATTAATTTTTATTAGATTAATTTTACCAGCAAGAAATGGCCTATTTTTGTGTTTTGCACAAGGCCTTGGATTTTGCCTGCCCGGCCCTGACTGAGACCTAGCCTGCCATATCAAGGCTAGAAGGGGCCACCGGGAGGACACCGAAAACACTAATCACATTATAATCTTCGGTTTTTCATCAATCAAGAACATATAAGCAGGAGTATGGTTTTTCCCTCCAGGGGCCTGAACCTGGGTAACTCGTGTCCTCATTTTTTGTCTGTTAGCCGACGAAGTCTCCAGGGCATACTTCTTCCAGAAAAAACCAAGTCCATCAAGTATCGGCATTGCCGTGGAGACCCCACGTCAATTGGCATCTTCTGTGGGAAGCCTGTGTACTGATGTTGCGACTTCGCCGGTTCCATCACCGGCGATCTACGACCTGTTGGCTCCCGTGGAGCAGATCTGCTTCGGCTTCCTCAACTTGGCCATCCACTCACCAGCCATGCGCCCAGTCTTTGACTCCATCGACGATGGGGCGAACTTGATGATCGGTGATCCGCACTTCCACATCGGCAAGACTGGTACTCTCCGCCTCACAAACCAGATCCGTGCATATCTGATTTTGGTTTTGAGATAACCTACAAAGACGTTCATATCCGATTTTGGTTTTTTAAACATTTTACATATGCCTAGCATACCAAAATTTCAGAAAAGACAAATCAGGTTTTACCCCTTGCCATTTTAACGAATCATGATGTTGCTCGTTTTAATGTAAAAACAGTATGTCATTATAGTATAATATTTAAATCATAATGGCAGCTTATATTTGATCTCACCAAGTTAAACTAGGTTCGATTATATTTTAAAAACATTCCATACTCCTATGATGTTTTGGGAAACTTAAGTTTATGAAATAATTTCATATGTTTGCTAAACTTTGTAACTTAAATCTCTTCCTTTATGATCCAATCATAAACTCCTAATTTTCTTGTTATGATGGTTTTTTTATTCGCAACGACTTTATCAAAGTCTATAGAAACTCGGACGTGCCATAACTCTTATGATGTTGTTTCCGTGAATCTGGATGAATTCTTCTTCACGCTAAAACCTTTGAATATGTTTCAAAATATCTTATACTTTTTCCTCATTAAACAGATATACTCATATATCTATTCAAGTCACCGGTGAAAATACATGAAGTAGAATAATCCACTGCACACAATTTTACATAATGGACCTCATACATCAGTATGTATTATTTCCACTAAGTTAGCTGTTCGTTCAACTTTGGTCCATGAACAGAGTTTTAGTTATCTTTAGGAAAGTCTTACAAGCGTCAGTTCGTTTGAAAACAACTTGACTCCAAAATTTCATCAAGATAGAGTTTCTTCATGTCTTTCTTTCCAACATAACTTAAATGGTGGTGTCACATTTAAGTAAAATTTTAATCATCTTTTCTTGCCACGCTTTTAGCATTTAGTTTTATGAATATTATTTCACCAACAAGATTTATAATGGTTTATTCATCAACTATGGAATACAATAATTATTTGAACAACAGTTTATTCTCACAATACTGGAACCAGATAATAATTATCAGAATAAATCTTAATGGCTTGGTTCTTGATGTAGATGACAAACATAATAACACCTTATTTGTTTATCGATGAACATCATTACTGTATTCTTTTGCTAGTTATTCAGATCAATGTGTTTCTCATACTGAGTTGTTGTATGACATTTCATACCAACCAATTCAGTATATAATACCAAAGAATTACAAAGGTTTAACAAGAAAAGAATATACATTCATAACATGTATATCTTGTATATACTTGAGCTGGAAAATTCCATTCCATTGATTTCTGCACTCATATTTATAGATTCTCTTTCAATGTTTTTCTCTCTTTCAGAAGAGTCACCCATTATTAACAGTGGCACCAATCACATGGTACTTGGTTCAAGTGTATTAGTCAAGCACTAATACCCTTAAACTCACACTTTAAAGTGGATCACAATCATCACATGATTCTTGTTCATCTAGATTCTACTTTTAGTGATCTTTAGTATAGTAAACATTTTACCTATACCTTTTGTTCATCCTATCATGACCATTTTCATGAATGAACTACATAGTTCATCAATATGAACATTTCTATAACTTTAGTTTGATACTTATTGGGTAATAGGTACGCCTAGCATCACCATCATATGCAAATACTCATCCAATATGAGAATCTGTTTTTAACTAAATTATACTTTACCATGTTGCAATCAAATAATGTTTTAGATATCAGAATATCTTTTACACAAGATGATTTCTGAATCTTTCAGCTCTCAGATAATCTTGATAAAAAACTTTCTTTCTAATATCAAGTATCATGGAGGAAAGCACGATCTTTTAGACACTAACTTTGAAATCAGTTACTCCAGGATTAATACACTTATTAAACCTTATGGAGTAAGTGAGGTTTACTTGAAAGTCTTCTTTAGGACTTTTATCTTTAATTCGACGCTCAAACAATACAGTACTAGTCTGTAAATTAAGTATCTAGGATACTATAGTACTATTATCTCAATTAGAACCAAGGTAGTCTATAATGGATGCCAACTACAGCAACTATGGAAATTCACTTAGATCGTTTAGTTCATAATATGAGTTCAATACCAGAACTCCCAGTCAAACGAACATCCCCAGCGTATGTTTAGTGATTACACGATCCCTTTACACTGTATCATCCCCGATCATCACGGCCTTTGATATAGCTGCTAGGGTAGATATCAACATATCGATCACATTACCATGCGACTCATGCTTAACCTTTCGGTCATATGTGTTTCGATGCCATGTATGTATATGCTAGGCTCGCCAACATTAACCTTTAGTGTATTTGAAGTGCATACATGGCTTACACCCACCGTATGCGAATGTCGATGTGTTTGCACCAGATCATCACCGCATCCGCACCCTCTCCATCGCCAAATCCTCCACCCCGCGCGGCCGTCAGCGTAATTCTGGTGATAGACGCGCCCTCCAACACCCCTCAAACCCCTCCCTACTCTATTCTGCCCACCGCCGCCGCCACCGGTGCACCACCGCACGGGCCAAATCTACCGATGGCCCCGCCGCGGGGGCCGATCCCGCTGCCTCCCGTGTCCTTTTCGTGTCGCTCGCCCGGTCTTGAATACCAGCGTGGCCGTCGTGCATCCCCGGCAAACCGTGCCACCGAAAAGGGCACTGCCTCGAAGCGCTCGACGACATCGGGTGTTGAGCCGCCATTGCCGAAGTCGGCAAAGATGACGACGAAAATGGCCGCTTCTCGGTGCGTCCAAGACCCTCCCCATCTGCAGCCGCCTACGGACGGTCTGCCTCCTCCTCCACCGTCGGCGCATGCGCCATCTGCCGCAGCGTCGGGCGCGCGCAAGGTGCTCGATGAAATGCCTAATAGGTAAAAAAATCGTTTTTGGTTGTTTTCTTGAGTTAGATGCATATATAGAAGGATTGTGACATGTATTGAAATGCAATGTAGTGTCGACGATGATACATTCATGTTTCCATGAATGTTGGCTCCTCTTTCTCTCATGCACATGTGGATTAAGAAATTGGTGAAGAGGAGGAGTTTGATGTTGATGAGGACAGCGAGGGGTTGATTGGAGTGCTGAGAGGTAGGACAGGGAACTACACCATGGCAGATGATGGGTTGCTTTGCAAGGCATGGTTGACAATTGGCATGGATCCAACCACCGGTACCAACCAAACTAGAGAGACCTATTGGATGAGGATGAAGTAGTACTTTGACGCAAACAACACAAGCGGGAATGTGCGCACCAATCGTTCTCTTCGGCCCCGTTGGCCGGTCACTAGTTAGGAGCACCAACGCCTAGTGGAAGAAGAGAGGAAGCTCTTCTTCATGGACACTTCTAACATGGCTGAAAGGCAAATGGAGTACATCAACCTTGCTCGCGATAAAGTGTTGGCCAAAAAACGAATGTTGGCAACCAACATGAATGCACCTTCGGCCGACTATGGAGGCTATGGAGGGATGGGAGCACCGACGGGTATCTTTGGAGGAGGCTATGGAGGCATGGGAGCACCGGCGGGTGTCTTTGGAGGAGGCATGGGAAGCATGGCCGGCATGGGAGAAATATTGGGTAGCTTTGGAGGAGGCTATGGAGGGATTAGTGCACTGATGGCCGGCATGGGAGCACCGGCAGACATCTATGGAGCCATGCGAGCACCACCGGGGGGATTCGTGGCTTCCATGGTTAATTCAATACCTCCTTCAAGTGGTGATGACAATGAAGAAAGCAATGACTATGAAAATGTTGACAAATGATGATGTGTTTGTGTGATAGAAATTTGTGTTCAACTATGCCATAGATTATTTGTGTTGAACTATGTCACTGATTGTTATGTTGAACTATGGATTATTGTTGATGTATTTGTTTTTGTTTGATCAATATATTTGATTGCCTTTTCTTGTTTGCGTCGGCACCGCGCGCTGTAATTTGCATCGTCTGTTGGGAGCCTCTTTTCCGCCTAATGCAGCCTCCGGTGGAGGCCACGCCGGCACCGCACGCTGCAAGTGCGATATACAGCCAGCGGTGGACCAAGCATCCCTGTTGCCCCGGCAGTTGATATGCAGCCACTGTCGAAGATGCTCTTAATCTCGGTGTGTATACTCCTGAGGCACTTGTACCCGTCACCAAGCAGAGCGGCCAGCTTCCCCCGAACGAGCTGCGGTTTCTCATGACTTGTTATGCTACATCCAATTCACATCTGAAGATGACCGAATCGGGTGAGATAGACCAAATGTTAATAATGCACATAACATTAGGATTTAGGTGGCAGATAATTTTAATGGAAAAGATATAGACTCAAAACCCAGCCTAGCTTGTTTTTGAATCCAGACATGCAGATCATACATGAAGTAGTTTAGCTACCTCACCCAAGGATTGATGTACTCCCTCCGTTTCAAAATATAAGATGTTTTAGCGTACTTAATCACATATTGTTTATAAGATGGCCGGGAGGCAGAAAGTCGAGCATTAATTGGATGGACTGCTGTACTGATGTTACTGAACATATCATCATGTACAATCGGAGGATCATCATCGTACCCCACGCACATATCATCATGTACAATCGGAGGATCATCATCGTACCCCACGCACATATCATCATGTACAATCGCAGGACCATCATCGTATCCCACGCACATGCATGATCTCTCTGCTCGGGATGCATGGGAACCTACAAGGGAGATACTCCATCCGAGCAAAGCGACACCCAGTAGAAACGCTGGATAACGGCATTGGTTGTGCGGATGTAATCTCCTTGGCTGTATAATACTAGGATGGCTTCTTCTTGTGCGCAGTTTTTGCAATTCGTTCGAAAACTTTATCTCCTTTCTTCATTTCCCTGTGCAATTAATATGAGAAAAATGCTGGAAATGTTGAAGGTGAAAGAAAGGGGTGGGTCATATCCACAAAAGTAAATGCCGCAAACCTCTGGTGCAGAAATACTATGAGATAGAACAGTGGCAAAAGAAGCAACGTCAAGATGCAGAGAGCCAGGTAGAATCTGTTTGTTTGTTTCTGCACAATGGGGTAAAAGGTAACAGTAAGTTGGAAATTTTTTCTACAACTTTATAAATTGCCGTCTATTGTTCCACAAATCTGGATAATGACATACGTAAAGCTATTTCTGATTTTCAATAACAAACATTTCGAAACTACTCCCTCCGTTTTAAAATATAAGATGTTTTAGCTTTGTGAAGAGAGTGTATCTAGACTCCTTTTAGTGTGTAGATTCACTCCAAACTTAGATGAACCTACACGCTAAAAGAGGTCTAGATACACTCCCTTCACAAATCTTAAACATCTTATATTTTGAAACGGAGGGAGTATAATGCTATGTGATAGACTGAATATCAAATTGCACTGCGTAATAATGTAGATTGTAGTCATTCAGAAAGCTACACACCTTAATGAATCAATGAATGTAAAGATTTACAGCAGACTAAAATGACTTATCACACCTTACGGAAAAGAAATAAAAGCTTAGTAACACGTCAATTAGTTCTGGAAAAAATGATGTTAACTTATGTTACCCCAGCTGCATTAACAGGTCATGTTGTTCAGCTGAAGCGTAATTGGCTATTGCAGAAACTAGCACTAAGTTCAGAATTAATACTTGGCAACAAAAAGTATAGGTAAAAATTTGCTCACCCTGCCACCTTTGGGGAAAGGTTTGGAACGCCCGTTGCAAGTGTGAGCATCACAGAACTGGTGCAAGAAAAATTCTGCAAACAAGCTGTATCAGCAAGAAGCCTACGTGGGAGAACTATCGAGTATAGGACCATGGCATTTACACCAGCACTCACCATGAAGCCGGCTGGCAGAATGCCCTTGATTAATAGGAAAGCAACTGTCTGCAAGGCTCTGTTAGCAGAAGCAGGAAGGAGTTCAGTACTGATACTGCAAATATACCTTAAATGCTACCTATATAGGGACATAACGCATCTATTATTTAACAACATTAACCAACGCACCAACTAAAATTTAATAAATCCAAGGAAATCTGAAGCAGACTTTCATAGCTGATTCATGATTGAGTCATGATCATCTTATGGTGCTTACACTCAGGCAGGTACAACAACCAATTTCTACTAGTTAATACATAGGTAGATAAACATGTAAACAAAAATAGTATATACAAGTTCACGCAATTGCATCGAATAAAAAACACAAGCACGAAAGCATGAACAAGTGCATGAACTGATGCTTATTATTATCAAAGCGCAGAACAATAGTTTTTTCAGGAAAATGATAAGATCGCAATATATACAGACAAAGAAGTAATGAAATATATCTAGTTTTTTTCTAATGTGAACCTACATATAAGCTTAGAATACATATCTATAAATGTTTCATGTATGCAACAAACCTATAAGAGTGGCACAAAATCGACCAAACAAAGGTATGCAGGGCAGTTCAGACAAAATGATAAGAACCTCACAAAGGTGACGGTTCCTTGCAGCTGCAGCTGCATTGCATTTACTCTTTGGTTTCTTGAACTCCATAGTCAGATCACAGTGAAGTGCTCCACAAAGATCTGCCAAGCACCTTCCTTGACTCTAAGAAAACAATTCAAGATTTAGCACTTCATGACTCTAAATAAATTTCACAAATTGAATTGACCAAACTAGCTTGCTAATATGAGAACATGGAGTGCATGCCCAAGAAAATGACATAAAATGGAAGAAATCATGACAGCCCGTAAGAAGCATACATTATCGACCAGATTACTGTGTCGGTTTGCAAAATGTTGGTCGATAAATTTCTCTGCTCGAAAGGATTTCTTGCAGAAGCCACAGCGCCACTCGTTAATATCAAAATGCATCTTATGTTGCTCTTGTTCCCGAAACATGTCATTTTCAGGATGAAGCCTGCATTTGCTTGGCAGTTCATATTTCTCCTTTTCCACAAAGGGCATCAAATACTGCACAAAGGAGAGATTTGAACCTGTAATGTCGTTATGAATGCACAGATGCAGTGAACAGTTACATTGCATGTCTTACCTCATCAATAGCTTTCCAAGCTGCACGGCTCCTTTCCCTTGAGCAATGCACCTCATGTGTGTGTGACTTTGTTTGATGAAGAACTCTGGCATCAGGTGAAAACACAAAACTCTTCAGTATTGTGTCCCAAGACTCTACATAAAACATTTTAAGATTCCATGAGTCGACAAGTCTGTTTCCGGTATTGCTTTTGGTAGGATTATGTTACGAGGGATTTTTTTTTTTTTTGAGGAATTACAGCAGGAGAGTCTCCTACTGCGCTTTTATATTAAAACAGAGAGAGAGGGAAATTCATTACAACTGGCATATAGGCCCAGCTGGTAGCAGGATAAGGATGCAGCAAAGCTGGTCCCTAGCTGTTTGGATCAGAACAAGAGAAGCACCTGCTGGATCATCTAGTGGTTCAAGCAAAGTTGGTTGAGTTTGAGTAGTTATAGTTTACAGTCCAGTTAGTAATGAGTATTCTTGGTTTCCATATATTAGGATATGTCCTCTATTATGAGGCTATGAGGTCAGGTACTCCCACCCATCAAGAGGCTCCAACAGGTTAGAGGTAATGAGTTATTTTAGGAGAATCTAGGTGATGACCTTATTTGAATTGCCATGTGCGAAAAAAAAACATGGTGAACTTGTTTCGTGTGGCATGCCCAGAATAAAACACTAATCGATACGTCACAGTTTCATCTGTAGCAACTTAGATTGCAAGCTTAAGTTCGGTACCTGGATCCAGTCCCGCCATGGAATTCCTACATCATAAAAAAAAAATCCAAATTAGCCAGCCCAGGGAAATATGGTATTCTTTTGAACATCAAAAGACAACTAGTAAGGCCTTGTTTGGAACGCAGGAAAGAAAAAATACAGGAATAGGAAACCCACGGGAATTGAGATGTCATACCACAACAATCCTATAGAAATCTAGAACACAGGAATGGGAAAAGGTAGCCATTTGGATTGTAGGATAGGAAAATGCATGAATTTTTCAAATTTGAAACAACTTCCAAGCTAGCGTTGTCACGTGCTGCTCATTTCTACACACACATGCTTTCATGACCCATTTCGAACCTATAGTAGTAAACTCTTTCCACTCGGACATGCAACATCCTCAACACTGCAGGAACGCCAAGCCAGACTTGTTCCAAGAACACCATCGACGCCCGTGGCCGGCCAGCCGACGACAGCGTCAAGGAAAACAAGCACGGCGGTCAGCTGTGAGAAGAGTGGTGGCAGGTTAGGATATCTTCCCATGAGAAGAGTGGCGACACTTTGTTCCACCCCACAGGAAAGTTTCCAATAGATTGGACCGGATGTTTTTTTCCCTGTAAAATGTAAAGCTTAGGAATCCAATCCCATGGATTTCCTTTTCCTATCCCTATGATCCAAAGGGTGCAAAGGAAATATTTCCTATGAGAATCCTATCCTTTGATTTTCCTATGAAATTCCCGTGTTCCAAACGGGCCCGAAACAGTAAAGATGAAGTAACAATTTTTATCTTTACGTAGGCCAGAACTTGCTTACATATTTAATATCTGAACATTCACAAAGATGAAAGGCATTTTTTCCCATCCAGTTCATACATATGCAACCCAAAGGGTGCGCATTCTTCTAGAAAGAACTCATGGAAGGCACACAGAGATGCAAGTACGACGAGATGAAGGAATAGCGCGACACGATATGGCAATTGCCATAACCCACGGCAGTATGGTAACCATAAGAACATATCAACATAGATACATGAAACAAAAAAGCCCATTTGATATTTTTGGTGAACAGCATTCAGGAGCATTCAGCTGAATTCCCCCCGCATAATTAAACTAGTTTTGCCTTGCAGGATATTTGGATCATCCGTACTGTTTTACCAAATTGTCAATTGGAACCGAACCGCAAGTCACAGAACAAATTATTCATGCAAAAATAGTTGAATAAGCTCGTGAGCTTTGACAGTCCGCACTGAGCCTCCAAACCCTAAAGCTTGCTAAGATTCTTCCAAGAGATCACTCCGAAGATACAAAAATGGTCAGACCTTGTTGAGGAACGTCCACAACGAACCACGTACCACTGGGGTTCGAACTAATACTACACACAAATACAGATCAAGCCTAGATTTTGACACAAACAAATCTTCACTTGCTAAATCTACTGATCCTAAAGATTTAATCATACACGAAAATAAGTACCATTTGCTGCCCAACGGCTGGCCAAATCTAGAATTAACCAAGAGGAAAGGGGGTACCACTGATAGAGAAGTACCTGATTCGATCCGGACACGAGGAGAAGGCAAGAGAAGGCGACGAATGCGGCGAAAAGGGATGACACGGGGCGGCCAGCCCAGCTCCTCATGTTGGGGAGCGGTCCTCCTTGCCAACGGAAAATCGTCAAGTCCGGATGGATCTGCAACGCATCCGCGCCAGTCCAGCAGAGGGGCAGAGGAGGAGCTTCTCGGCGGCGGCGCGGTTGCACAAAGAGGGAAAGGAATGTTTGGGGCGCGTTCACCACCGGCCAGGTCGTGTTCGTACGTGTTTTATTGATGCGAGTGTGATGTATGTCCCCAGAGGTTGTAATAAGCCTGCCGCCCGTGATTTAGCGGTTTTGGGTGTAGGTGTTGCTCACGGAGACCAAGTGTTGGACGATGTACCTAGTTACGTAACCCGTCTGGTGACCGGCGATCGTGTCGTGTCTTAATGTAATATATCAGTGTTTCATGTTAAAAAAATAATAATTCGGTCTGATCGGTTGCTGGGGCTCTCTCCGTGATGTGGCCGCGCGCAGTCAAACCAGTCCTAGCCAGGCTCGCTAAAAACAATAAAGACGCGTTTGGTAGCATGTAGATGTTGTAGCCAGGCCGGACGGGGACGAAAATAGGTCGATTGGCTGCATGCCTTTTTGGTCCGCATCAGCCCGAACCTCAAAGCACCCCTCAGCCAGGCCCGGGACAACGCTCGATTCGGCCATTTCCCCGAAGCTAGTCTCGCTGCGTGCAAATGGAGGAACGCGGCGTCAGAGCTCGTGCCTGCGGGGAGATGGCGGGAGACCGCGCGCGACCACAAAATTTCGACGGGAGGATTTCGCTCACCGCCCTCCTGCTCCCCACCCTATTTAGGGACGGCGGTGTTCTACTCCCAAAATCCAAATCCACCATTCCACCTCCCAGTCGAGTTTTTCCCCAATCAGATCTAGATCAATGTCATTCGATTCTTCTGCGTCCAGCATGAAGACGCTGGTCCTGCCATCTTCGCCGGCGAGCACGGCGTCAGTTGGTCGTCCTGCTTCACCCCGGAGCCAGTCTTCGGCTGTCCTTACGGCTACTCCGGCGAAGGTGGCCACTTTGAGCTTGCCGTCAACAAAGTCGACCGAGGCGATGGTCGGATTCGTGGCAACTCCATGGACCGCGGCGGTCGGCATACCAGCAGCTCCTTCGTCCCCTACCTCTGTGATGCATCATCTGCAAGCTGTAGAAAAAAACCTCTCACCTTGGGCTAGCTATACGTAGATCTTTGAGCATTGTATACTCCATTATTCACTAGTACCTCTGATGCTCTTAGATCTGTTCATGCCGTGTGATGTAGTGTTATCTTTGATGCTCATAGATCTGTTCATGTTGTGTGAGTTAGTGTGATCATGTTCTTCTCTGTTGTCTAGACTTATGATGCTATGCTTGTTCGTACTTACCGTTAGTATTTGTAGTGCAAATTGTTTGTAGATCATGATGCTAGTGTCTCATTTATCATTGTAGGACAGTTCGATGGACAAGACATCGAAACTGCCTATTGAGATTGCTGAGGATGTTATCCTCATTCGAGCTTTATACATGTACACACCGAAACCAATGGTGTGGGAGCCTTCTCTATCTCTGTTCATTATGAACAGGCTTTATGAGTTCGTCAAAGAAGGGATTATGTGTGACTAGGGATTCAAAGAGATTTACATGCAGCGTATATGCAATGATGTTCTTGACTTCACTAGAAAGCATGTCACCCCAACTCAGGTGTACAACCATATGAGGAAGTGGAAGAGGAAGTGGGCTCTTGTGCTCAAGTTGTAGGGTTTGGATGGCGTCAAATGGTGTTCGGACACCTCGTCTTTCAGGATGGAGAACGACAGGCGGATGGAGTTGTCGAAGGTTGTGATGCATTGTTCAATTCATGTTTACAATTTTGAAGATTTTTCACCGCTTCTTAAGTAATAGATTTTTTTTTGTAACAGAGTTACCCGTTGGATCTCCTTTCCAATCCTTTTCAATCCACTGGAGAACTATACTCAGATTAAGCTCATCTTCAACCTCAAGCCTATCATTGAGAAGCATTTGTACACCTCCCTCGCGTTTATCTTGTCCATGGACCACCTTGTCAATAACCCGATCCAAGGTTGGTTGTACACTTCCATGTGTGTCCGTGATAGGAGGGAATGGCTCAGGTGCTAGCTGCGCAAGAACTACATCTGAGACAGGAACAACTATCTATGGAACAACGTAAGTCGTACTACTTACATATCTTAGCTCTATGATGATGCAGATGATCTGCGTGAACAAGAACTGTATATTTTGGGAGGTGGTGAAACATCCCCTCCATTAGCTAGGGTTGATGAACTTGGTGATGAACTAATTCTATGTTATGCTTTCTTGTGTGTCATCTGTGTGTTGTGATTGTGATGAACTGCTTTTGTGTGTGTGTTGTGATTCCGATGAACTGCTTGTGGGTATGCTCACCACTCCAATGTGGGATGTTACCATAGCGAGTGCAGAGGCTGCAACTAAACATATGTGTGTTTGTTCTTATTGGGCCAATGTAGCCTACCAAATAGAGGGGCATGTTTTCTCCACTCATGCAAAAAAAAGCGTATGCATGTGATGAGTCCAAAATTGAGACATATTTAAGTATATAAATTATTCATATTGTCACTCATTACATGTTATATCTGGTTACAACTATGTGTATTATGTATGATTACTAGTTCTCATTCATTTTCACATGGACTTTGCACAACCTGTAGTTTTATTAGAATTTTATTACTTTTTCTTATCTTTGACTTGTATGTAGGTGTTGTATTGTATTATGGATAAACCAAGGCAAAAGGAACCAAGAAGATGCAATATGGAGGAGCTGCAGGCACCAGACTTAGCCATTTCAGAGGTGGAAAAAGTGGATTTTTCTATAAACACCAAATGAAGATCCAAGGCCATGATGTTGTAGCCCCCGTCTATACGATTCCAACGAACCAAAGAACACCCAAATCGGAGTTCGTATGGAAAAATGGCGGCCAAAATACGGAAGCATACAGAGGGCATAACGACCACTCGTTCGGGCAGGTACGGTCGTACCGTCCACCCGTACCACGGGTCTAGGCGCACAGAAACAATTGTTCTGAACACGTTTCTTCACAAAATCCATCCCCGTTTGTTCCTAGACCTTTCTTAGGTCATAAGAAACGTATTGAGGGTTATTAGGAGCACCCCTAGGCCTATATAAGAGGCAAGGAGTTAAGGGAGAAGCATCCCTCTCCATAGACATCCACGACGGAGCCCTGCCGCCTTGCCATCTCCATAGCCGCCGCACCTCCAAGATCCACATCTCCCTCTACACCCCCACACCATTCAAGCAAGAGGAAGAACAGAAGGAGGCCATCACCATCACCACCACGCATCGAGCGCCGACTCAATCACCATCTCCATCTCCATCGATGCCTCCATCTCCCTCTCTCTTGTATTTAGTATTTGTAAGATTTAACATGAAGATGATCTCCATGAATTCTTATTTGTGTTATTGTTCATCTATGATTGAGTAATTGATTCGGTTCTAGGTTGAGGTATGATCAAGTATGTAGCCCTACACTTTGTGGCTTGATCTATTATATTACTCCCTCCCCTAGTGACAAGGAGGAGATAGATGAGTTCATTTGATCCTTTGGTCTGGAGTGTATTATTGACTTGCGCGAGTGACAGCGACACGAGGCTCTATGTAGTATACATGTGTGACAACCTAGAATCATTCGGGATCATTTATTTATCTAAAGATGTATCTTGTGTAATTCCAATAGATGGCTACATAGTTGCCCCTTTAGTACTAGTGAAACTGAAAGCCTAGACACCGCCTTACTCTAGTCAATTCTACATCTACAACCCCCCTTGTTTATTGTCAACACCCGGATTTTTAAGTCCAGATGCATGTTATACCGTACATCGCAATCCAAGGATTACCATTTTTGCGAGACATAACAGAAGTAGTACCACAGTACATCATCCATTACAAACCATAATAAAGGTCTTACAAATAAAGGATCTCATGATCCAGTCTTAATACAATTAAAGCAGCGGAAAGTAAATGTAGTAAGCTCCATCTTCATGATCACATGCAATGCTAACGATGGGAGATGATCCTAGTTGTCATAGACCTCCTGCTGTCCATCTTCCGGGTAATCCTCCCCATAGTATGGCCATGGGAATAGCCAGGGACAAAGCCATGAGTACTCTTTAAGTACTCGCAACTAACACTAGCATAAGTAAAGTAAAAGCTAGTAGGAATCTTAAGCTATAGGTTTGTTTGCAAAAAGCCAGGTTTACTTTATAAAGATTCAAGAGTAAAGACCTAATTTAGTTCTCTACATCAATTAAGGGGAAACTAGTTTTCAGGTCCACCACTCTATGGTGGTCAAGTCAAAGTCATCCTTCAAGTCAGAAATCATTTTGAAAACATCTGACAACGGAACAGTATGACCACTCCAACTATCCATAACCGCAAACGCGGCTATTCGAATAGTTTGACACTCTACAGAGGTGGTACACTTTCACCACAAAATTCGATACATCCGTCAAGGATAACCCCAAATCATCATACTTGGTATGCAGATAATCAATCTTAACCTTTCAATTACATACCCTAGTATAGGCACCTCCCCTATGAGTTTGGCCTCCCAGCCATGGCCATCTGCCATCCTGGGCACTGCATAGGTGGAAATTCATCACGAGGTAGCCTCAGCTCAACCTCTTCGGCAAGGGAACCCATACTAAGACATATAAAATTCTAGTCAAGCCCTACCCAACTCATGTATTGTGGTTGTACGGTAAAATTGGAATGGTATCGCATCCGAACCCAACCATCAGTTTTTGTTAAAGTCAAGGCTCATGACTCATCAGTTTCATTCATCAAACCATTTTGCTTCACAACACATGTCAAAATATTTCAATAGAATGAATCTTCATTCTAAGGTTTTCATAATCATTTCTACCAAGTATTCCCATCGAAAGTGATCCAGTTTTATGCTTAGCACTAGCCACTAGTATTGAGGGTATCACTATTTGAGGGTGCTAATCAAGTATAAGTATCCAAGACTAATCCTATGATCTTGATAGGATCCAATCTATTTTCCACTAATCACAATTCATTAACTAAGTAAGAACTGTAGTAAAGGGGAAAGTAAAGCTTGGAGTAAAACTGGGAATTGGTAAAGTTGCATAACCAAGCATGCCTAGTGCATCTGGTATAAGGGGCTTGCACAAATAGCATGCATAGTTCTAGCTTGCCTTGAGCAGTGCAGTTGTTGCAGTCGTTGAAGTTTTCCTCCTCCTCCTCAAAGTACTCCTCCTTGTTGTAGCCTGGGTCGGTACTAGCGTCTATAAATACATTCAATGTACACAATCACCAAACAACACTTCACTACTTCTATTTAGCACACAAGGGCTCATACTAGATGGTCTAGCATCATCTCAATCATCATAGGGGATATCAATATTTTCTTATTCTTCTATTTTAGAAAAGTAATTTCTACTCATTTAACTATTTAAGATTTTATATTCTCCAACAAGAATATGGGATCATATTGACACATGTCACCACCACATTTTCTCATGCTTGGGAATGTGATTTAAAATGATGGTCATGCATTACAAGATTTACTATTACTATTTAATAATATTTAAGTGACTAGAAAAGCCTATATATCACTCTTTTAATACTAGTCCATGTTTAATATCTGTAAAACCAAATATTTTTACATATTTATGTAGAGCATGGAAAATGTGATTTTTGAGAGGTGGAATCATCCCAAAAGCATTTATAGTTTATTTTAGAAATATGTTTGAAGTGTCAAAAGTCTCCGTCTTGTTATTTTTAGTATAGGTGATCTATAATTCCAAATGGTTTGAATCCAACGGGTGTGATTAGATAATTTCAATACCTTTCCAAAAAAATTGAAATCATGCATTTTGGTTTAGTAAATCTCATTGAATCGAATTTTGAATCTACTGAAAGAATATGGTTTTAACTAAATTGGCAAAATCCTATTTGAATCACTAAGCTCTGCGCGGGAAAAGACATGGGCTGGGCCAACTGCACAGCCCTGGCGCAGCGGGCTGCTGACAGAATGGCCCTAACTCATCTAAAGCGAAACGGTATCTTTCATTCTCATCCCTACGATTAGAATGAGATCTACAACTGTGGTTTGTCGTCTCCGTCGAACTGCTCCGGTGAGACTCAAACCCTAACGCGGCAGTGGGGGTCGCTGGGGACTTACCGGGGCTCCATCTAAGGTTGGTGATGGGGGCGAATGGGGTTGTCTATGACGGCGGTTCGATTGGCGGTCATGACAGCTCCTGGGGTGGCCGCAATCAACGACTTTCTTCCTCGACTGCAGTGGCAGACTCTGGCCAAATTCCGGTGTCGTGGTGCTCGCCTTGCTCCGGGGAAGGGTCGGTGAGGTTCCTAGGTGAGTGGGGAGTGGAATGGTGTGGAGAATGAGGTATGGGGTGGCCTCTATTTATACCCCAGCATTGGAGGTAGGGCGACATGGTCTGGCTTTTCCGGCGACGCTGCTATAGGTCTCGTTGAGCATGGCTAAGGGCATGGGTCGGTGCGGGGGACTATGGCGATCGTCACACGAGTGACGGCACATCAAGGGGCGGTCTCTGTTGGTCGGGCGACATCGGCGCTCTGTTCCAGTACACGGGTGTTCGTCACTCAGTACGGCGGTCACGGGGCGCGCGACGGTGAACGATCATGTCTAGGAGGTCACTGGTGCCACGACGACTGCGGGTTCGAGCGGAGAGAGTGAGGCGCGGCGTGTGCGTGCGAGGCAGCTGCGACGCTCTGTCGTGCTCTCGGCATGGCAGAGGCTTAGATGGGCGCGCAATTTCCAGCGTCTCCACTTCTTGCCTTGGGTCAAGGGGTGGTCAGGGGGTGGCGATGAGGTCATGACTAGCTGCTAGGTATCATGGGAGTGGGCGGCGCGGCGTGCAGTGAGTGGTTCATGCTCGACCGGCATGGCCGGCATGGTACGGGCATGCCACTGGTGCAACGGTGGAGATGAGGCTCTCTATTGCACGGCCAACTACCAGGGATGATCATGGACAATTGAATGGGTTGATTGCAGTACAAGAGATGAGCAATTGATAGCTCAAAACAGTGTATAGTGGTTGAGGTTGTACTGTGTCTGCCAGGTGTTCGACCAAATGGCCGCATGAAATTTACTTTCAAATTTTTGAATGATTTTTGGTGAGTGATCTGATTACTTGCTTAGTAGTCTATGGTTGCTGGAAATGGTCAAGGGGAATTGGTTTGAGTGGTTTTTGAAAAGTGATGATCTAGGCATATGAACTTGATTCAATTTTGAATTGCCTCTAAAAGGGGTTTGAAAATAGTTTCTGTCCTTTTGTAAAGTTTGCTTGGATTCACTTTTACTTGGTCTAGCAAGGGGTGAAAATAATTGGAATTGTTTCTGTTAGAAATCTTTTACTAGAAACACCCAAAGTGTTCTAGTGGATAAGTTTGGCCAAAATGACCATTTGATCATATGATCTATATTTGATTTTCTTTTTATTTGATTCTATTTGTAAGTGATCTAGATGATGTAGTATTTATCTTTAAACTAAGCCTTATCATTTGTAGCAATCAATCATGGCAATTTCAAGGATTCATACACTAATGCAAATCACACATGCACTCATATTAAGTTTAATAATAAAAGTTCTTGTCAACCCTAATCTTGGGTGATTAGAGCTTGATAAGCTGGATTAATATTTTTGGGATGTTACAAACCTTCCCTCCTTAAACAGAATCTTGTCCTGAGATTCAGGAAAAACTAGGAACTAAAGACATTGGTAAACTCAGTCCTAATGTAATCTTCGCGTTCCCAGGTGGCTTCTTCTTCGGTATGGTTACTCCACTAAATCTTTAGAAACTTGATACTTCGGGTCCAGGTGGTTCTGAATGCTTCTTCCAAAATACGGATGGGCACTTCGCGATAGGTTAGATCCTTATAGATATCTATGGCTCGGTGATCGATGTTCTTGAAAACTTCGGTCTTCTCCGGAACTTCTAAGCATTTGCGAAGTAACGAGATATAGAACACATTATGCACGGCTGACATCTCCTTAGGCAGTTCCAGTTGATAGGATACTTCTCCTCTGTGATTCAAAATCTTTAAGGGTCCAATATATCTAGGGGCAAGCTTCCCTTTCAATCAAAAATGTTGCATTCCTTTCAAGGGTGACACTTTGAGATACACAAAATCTCCGATATTGAAGGTCAGGTCTCGACGTCTTTTGTCAACATAACTCTTCTGTCTGGATTGGGCAGTCTTGAGGATCTCACGGACTTTGTGAACCTTCTCTTCAGCTTCTCGTAGGATGTCTGGTCCAAAGATCTGACTCTCTCCTACTTGCGACCAATTTAACAGGGTACGTCACTTCCTTCCATACATAAATTCAAATGGGGCCATTTGCAAACTGGCTTGATAACTATTGTTGTATGAGAATTCCACGAAAGGCAGACAATCTTCCCATTTGGATCCATATTCCAACACATAAGCTCTCAACATATCTTTTAAGATCTGGTTGACTCTTTCAGTTTTTCCGTCGGTTTGCAGGTGATAAGCGGTGCTGAAATTCAGTTTGGTTCCTAATACTTTTTGGACTTTCTGCCAAAATCTTGAGGTAAACTGGGTTCCTCGATCTGACACTATGGTCTTGGGGGTTCCATGCAAGCTGACTATTCTAGCAATGTATAACTCTGCTAGCTTCGATCTCTGGTAGGTTGTCTTGACGGGTATAAAATGAGCTACCTTAGACAGTCGATTTACTACGACCCAAATATAGTCATTTCCCCTACTAGATGTAGGCAAATCGGTGATGAAATCCATTCCGATAGAATCCCAATTACATTCTGGAATCTGCAATGGTTGCAAAAGTCCTGCGGGTCTCTGATGTTCCGCTTGGACTCTCTGACAGATATCGCACTTGGCTATGTAGCTTCCGACTTCTCTCTTCATTTTGTGCCACCAAAATTGCTCCTTCAAATCCTGATACATCTTCGTTCCTCCCGGGTGGATAGAGTAAAGAGTATCATGAGCTTCCTGCATGATGACTTGTTTCAACTCCGAATCTGCTGGAACACAGATACGTCCTTTGTACCACAAAACTCCTTCTTCATCTTCGGTGAATCCGGGTACCTTCCCTGTTCCGATACGACGCTTGATTCCATCAATACTTGCATTTCCTTTCTGGGCCTCTTTTACCTGACTAATCAAAGTGGGTTGGAGTTCTATGATAGCTAGGAATCCTTCGCTAACTAGCCCCACTCTGAAATTCTCCATCCCCTTATGCAGACTTGGCTGGGCTTCCTTTATCATGGTGTTTAATCTACACGGCAATCTGCTAAGAGCATCTGCTACCACATTGGCTTTGCCAGGGTGATAGTGAATGTCAAGGTCATAATCCTTGATTAACTCAATCCATCTCCTTTGCCTCATATTCAGCTCCTTCTGGGTGAAAATATACTTCAGACTCCCGTGATCTGAATAAATCTCACAGAGATTACCCATGAGGTAATGACGCCATGTCTTCAAAGCTAAAACTACGACTGCTAGTTCGAGGTCATGGGTGGGATAGTTATGTTCATGTTGCTTCAATTGTCTGGATAGATAGGATATGACTTTGCCTTCTTGCATCAACACACATCCGAGACCAATCTTGGATGCGTCACAATACACATCAAAAGGCTTCTTGATATCCGACATGATCAAAATTGAAACCAATCTCTTCTTGAGATCTTGAAAACTTTCTTCACATTTGTCAGTCCATTCAAACTTCTTATCTTTCTTCAACAACTGGGTCATCGGTCTTGCGATGCTCGAGAATCCTTCCACAAACTTGCGGTAATATCCGGCTAATCCAAGAAATGCACGGACTTCTATTTGGGTGGTTGGGGCTTTCCATTCTTCAACATCTTTGATCTTGGCGGGATCGACAACGACTCCTCCTGCCGACATGATATGGCCTAGGAATCCTACTTCCTTTAACCAGAATTCACACTTGCTAAACTTGGCATACAACTGATGCTCTCTAAGGGTTTCAAGGATGGTTCTCAGATCTTGCTCATGGTCCTCTTCTAATTTGGAGTAGATCAGAATGTCATTGATAAAAACAACGACAAACTTATCCAAGAAGTTCATAAAAATCTTATTCATGAGATTCATGAAATAAGCGGGGGCATTGGTTAATCAAAAGACATGAATTTGTACTCATACAATCCATATCTGGTGGTGAAGGCAGTCTTTGGAATATCCGTTGCATGAATCTTCAATTGGTGATAACCAGTTCTAAGCTCAATCTTAGAAAACACTCTGGCACCAGTCAGTTGATCAAACAAATCTTCTATCTTCGACAAAGGGTACTTGTTCTTGATGGTGACGTCATTCAGCTTCCGGTAATCCGTACAAAGACGGTTGGCAGCATCCTTCTTATCAACAAACAAAACGGGTGATCTCCATGGCGATGCACTTGGTTGTATCAATCCTTTTCCCAGCATATCATCAAGTTGCTTCTTCAGCTCCACTAGTTCAGATGGGTTCATACTATAGGGTCTCTGAGCTATGGGTCCAGTTCCAAGGATTAGTTCAATGATAAACTCGATATCCCGATCTGGGGTCATACCGGGCAATTCATCTGGGAACACATCAGGGTATTCACAGACTACTCTGACTTGGTCAATGGTGGTCTTGGCTAGACTCTTGTTGCACTTGAATTGATAGGGCAAGGTCTGAGATATATGCTGTACTGATACTCTGGTGCTACTGGTCATGGTTATGGCTTCCTTAGCACAGTCGATTAATCCTTGATGTTTCGACATCCAATCCATCCCTAGTACTACTTCCAAACCTTTGGTTCCAAGTATGATTTGATTGGCATAAAAATCTATCCCATGGATTCTGATGGGTACGGACTTGCAAATTTTTCTAGCTTTGGTTGTTGAACCGGGTATTTGAACTATCATAACATGCTTTAGATTTCTTGGTTGAATCTTACTAGTGAAATATAAATTCTTTTGTAACAAACGATTGCGATGCTCTAGAATCAAACAACACTCTTGCTAATACCCAGTTAATAGAAAACATACCCAGCACAACATCTGGTGCTTCCTGGGCTTCCTCAGCATTCATGTGGAACAGACGGCATTACGGTTGTGCGGGTTTCCTGGGGTGAATCTCTTTCTAGGATGGACACGGCGTTGCTGCTGGGCAGGTGCATTCACATTGGTTGCTGCAGCAAGCTTCTTGGGGCACTCGTTGGAGTAGTGCCTCTTGACTCCGCATTCAAAGCAAGTGATCATTGATTTGCCTTTCCCTACGACAGGCACATCATTGCTTCTAGTCCTTGGGACAGTATTGTTGTTGTTATTGTTGGACTTTGGCGGTGCACAGTTGAAATTATTGGAGTTATCGGGGTTGTTGTTGTGGTTTCCTCCGGGCCTTGGGTTTCCTCCACCACGATTCGGATAGTTCGTACGGTTCATTGGGGTCCTATTGTTTCTGGGTGCATATCCTGCAGACGGGTTGGGGCAATACTTTGGGGTATGGTGGGGTCCTGGTTGGTGCATCATTCGACGCTTGCGGTTCTCACTGGCCTGGTTGATCTTTCCTTCCATCTGGATTGTAGAATCCACTAAAGCTTCAAGGTCATCGAAGGGATGTTGACTAGCACTATTTGCATCTCATCATGCAGACCATTCAGGAATCTCTCCTTCTTCTTGGCTTCATTGTCAATCTCATCAGGTGCATACCTAGCTAGTGACAGAAATTTGTCACGGTACTCAACCACTGCCATCCTTCCTTGTTTCAGGTCTCTGAATTCATCCCTCATCTTCTTGATCAGGCCCGGGGGCACATGGGTCCTACTAAACTTGAGTTTGAACTCCTCCCAAGTCATCATTTGACCTTTGTTCATCGTACGAGTACTATTCCACCATGATCTGGCATAGCCGGATAGATAGTGGGTGGCAAACAACACCTTTCATTAGCATCAACTCCTGCAACTTCTAGATTGTTCTCCATGGTTTGCAGCCAATCATGAGCATCTAAAGGCTCCTCAGACTTACTAAACATGGGTGGGTTGGTATTCTGGAAGTTCTTAAGTTTGGATCCATGGTTATTTTGGTTTTCATGGCCTTGATTATTGTGGGCCATCTGGTGTATCTGTTGAAGAGTGGCTAAGTTGGCTTGACGTTCAGCTCTACCAGCTTCACGGTCAGAAACTAGCATTTGCAAAATCTTCAACATTGGGTCCTGAGATGAGTTGCTTCCTCCAGGATTTCCGCGAGTCATCTGAAGATTGAGATAGATAGTGAGACAAGAGGGAAATTTCTAGGGTTCATGGGTTTGTTTCAAAAACTTTAAACTTTGAGTATAACTCAGGTTTTGAAAACTAGCAACTTCTTTTCATTCATTCATTCCAAGAACACAATACAAAACACACACCACAACTAGAAAACAGATGGATTTAGGAACCATTCTGTGAAGCTACGATACAATGGGACCGGGTACAACTCACACCTATGATAGTGCTTAGGTGCGACTACTCATCATCAGGGGTGTCGGGCTCTTCATCATCAATGAAGTCAGCATCATCCTCATCTGTGTTGTCCTCCATGGTGACGTCCTCCAAGTATTCATCGTCATCACTGAGGTAAGAGTGAATATCCCCACGGATGTCTTCACCTTCCTCCTCCTGCTGTTCCTCCAGCTGGATCTCCTGGTCATGGATGGTCTCCTCCAAGGTGGCTATCTTCTATTGAAGACGAGCGATGATGTGGTCCTTTTTGTCGTGTTGGCGACGAAGTGACTTGTGTTCCTTGGCGAGGATGGCAAGGGTTTGCTTCCTCTCAACGGCTTCAGCACTGCTCTGGTTGGCATAATCACGGGCATTGTCCAACTCCTTCTGTGTCTCATGTAGCATGAAGTCCATGTGGTCCACATAGTGCTTCTACTCCAGATGGGCTGGCATGGATAGAGGTTGTCCCATAGAGTCACGTCTTGCATAGTGAGCAAAATGGGTGCCGATGATCTGGTTGATGTTCCGAGCACACAAGAGATCAAGAGCTTCTTGCATAGCCCTGGCTAATCTATCTAGCCAGTTGTTCTCCCGAACGCTGAACTGAATCTTGTCGGAAAGAGGTGGCTCCATTTTGCCTCTCAGGTCGGCAACAATCAGCCACTGTAGCGCCCCTCCAGCGTGGTCCTTGAGCTGTGCTCCGAAGAACTCCGGGTGCGGGTGTCCAAGATACGCTGAGAGCGAATCTAGATCCCTCTCAAAGATAAGTTGTCCTCCGTTGCCCAACTGGTAAAACTTGGTGTATTTGACCTCCATCTATAAGAAATTTGATCAAGTGTGTCAAGTTTTAGGTAGACTTGTAAGAGTTTTGAGTAACAAGTGACCTATTTTTGAAAGAATCTCAAGGATTAGAATGAGAATAGGTTTTTGTAAATACTCCCTTTCTTTGTTTTAAAACTAAGTTTTTCGTACGTCCATTCTAACTAGGGTCTCCTATGGCCAAGATGTCTCTGATACCAACTGGTCAACACCCGGATTTTTAAGTCTAGATGCCTGTTATGCCGTACATCGCAATCCTAGGATTACCATTTTTGCGAGACATAACAGAAGTGGTACCACAATACATCATCCATTACAAACCATAATAAAGGTCTTACAAATAAAGGATCTCATGATCCAGTTTTAATACAATCAAAGCAGCGGAAAGTAAACGTAGTAAGCTCCATCTTCATGATCACATGCAATGCTGACGATGGGAGATGATCCTAGTTGTCATAGACCTCCGGCTGTCCATCTTCTGGGTAATCCTCCCCATAGTCTGGCCATGGGAATAGCCAGGGACAAAGCCATGAGTACTCTTTAAGTACTCGCAACTAACACTAGCATAAGTAAAGTAAGAGCTAGTAGGAACCTTAAGCTCTAGGTTTGTTTGCAAAAAGCCAGGTTTACTTTATAAAGATTCAAGAGATAAAGAACTAATTTAGTTCTCTACATCACTTAAGGGGGAAACTAGTTTTCAGGTCCACCACTCTGTGGTGGTCAAGTCAAAGTCATCCTTCAAGTCATAAATCATTTTGAAAACATCTGACAACGGAACAGTATGGCCACTCCAACTGTCCATAACCATGGACGCGGCTATTCGAATAGTTTGACACTCTGCAGAGGTGGTACACTTTCACCACAAAATTCGATACATCCGTCAGGGATAACCCTGAATCATCATACTTGGTATGCAGATAATCAATCTTAACCTTTCAATTACATACCCTAGTATAGGCACCTCCCCTATGAGTTTGGCCTCCCAGCCATGTCCATCTGCCATCCTGGGCACTGCATAGGTGGACATTCATCATGAGGTAGCCTCAGCTCAACCTCTTCTGCAAGGGAACTGATACGTCCATTTTGCATCACTATTCTATGTCATAATTCACTATTATTCATTGATATATTTCGTATTGAGAGGTGATACTTATGTTATTTCATCTGATTTTGCATGGTTGATGACTTTTGGAGCATGGACCGCTACAGTCAGGATTCTGATGGAAAAGGTGCTGTTTGGAGGCAAAATTCATGAAGATCGGAAAATCCAGGAAAATATACGGAAAATCCTATTTTTCCAGAAGACGAAGGCTGCTAGAAGAGGGAGTGGAGATGGGCCACAGGGGGCCCACACCACCCCCTGGCGCGGGCCACCCTAGGCCGCGCCACCAGGTGGTGTGGCTGCCCTGGCCCACCTCTGTCTCTCCCCTTTGGCGTATATATTCCTCCCAAAACCCTAAGACTCGGGGAGCGACCACGGAAAGATTCCGCCGCCTCTGCGGGGCGGAAAACACCGAGAGAGAAAGAATTCTCTGGTAGACAGATTTCCGCTGAGGGAATTCCTTCCCGGAGAGGGGAGATCGTCTCCATCAACACCACCATCAAGCTGGACTTCATTGGGATCATCATCATCATCACCACCAGCACCATCATCACCATCTCCATATTGTTGTAACAATTGGGTTGAATATTGCATAATTCTTAAGGGAAACTTTCCTGGTGTTGATTACTCTTTGTAGTTGATGCTATTGAGTGAATCATTGAATTATTGTTTATGTTCAGATTGTTATACATCATTATTCCATCTTTGATCATGATTCATATGATGTCTTGTGAGTAGTTCGTTTTGTTCTTGAGGACATGGGAGAAGTCATGTTGTTAGTAGTGGAATTGTGTTGAGAAAGATTCAATAGTTTGATATTTAAGTTGTGGTGTACTTCTTCTAGTGGTGTCATCTGAACGTCGACTACATGACAGTTCACCTATATGGGCCTAGGGGAATGCATTGTGTATTTGGCTACTAATCATAGGGGTTGCCGGAGTGACAGAAACCTAAACCCCCATTAGGAAACCATTGCACAAGGGACATAAGGGTCTTAGAGTTTAAAGCTGTGGTTAGGTTTCTACCTTAATTACTTTCTTGTACTTACAGATGTTTGCAAGGGGTATAATCACAAGTATGTATTAGTCCTAGGAAGGTCGTTACATTAGCACAGGTTCACCCACACAACACTTAGCAAACTAAAGAAGATTAATCAACTATATGAAGGGAAAGCACTTGACAGTCTTCCCATGTGTCCTCGAGAACGTTTGGTCATCTTAAGTAATACAACCGGCTTGTCCTTTGCTGCATAAAGGATTGGGCCACTTGCTGCATTTATTCTTATTTCCTTTTATTTACTCATACTTCGTTTACTTGCTGTATCAAAAACCCCTAAAAATCCGTTTGCTAAGTATTTGCAGAGAATTCCCGATCCATACCACTAGCCAGCACCTTCTGCTCCTCGTTGGGTTCAACACTCTTACTTATCGAAAATACTGCGATACACCCCCTATAATTGTGGGTCATCAAGACTATTTTCTAGCGCCGTTGCCAGGGAGTGAAGCGCTATTGGAAAGTGGAACTGGTAAAGGAAACTTCTACTGTGAGTATTGTTTATTTCTGTTAGTTGCTTTATTTTCGTTATGGATAATTCGCTGAGTTTCTTATTTGGTAATGCTACTACCACTGCTAAGGTAGTAGATGAACCACCACCTGCTGAGAATGATGCTTTTAAAATACCTACAAGAATTATTGATCGTGTTATGGATAACTACTATGTTGGGGATGGAACTGTCCATCCCGGTGATCATTTACTCTTTATACACGAATTATGCGGGTTGTTCAAGTGTGCAGGTATTACTACAGATCAAGTTATGAAGAAGTTATTCTCATTATCATTAAAAGGAAGAGCTGAGGAATGGTATAAGCTGCTGAAGAATGGTCAAGCTCTTGAATGGGAGGAAATAGTGCCTCTCTTTTATTCAAGGTTTTATCCTCCTAGTGAGATTCATAAAGATCATAATCAAATATACAACTTTTGGCCTCTTGATGGAGAGAGTACAGCTCAAGCTTGGGGGAGATTGAAGTCATTAATGCTCAAATGTCCCATTCATGAGCTCCCAAACAATATTATTATCAATAACTTTTATGCAAGGCTCCCTCTACATGATAAGGATTTATGGGATGCTTCTTGTGCTGGATCATTCACTCGTATGGAAGAAGAAGCTAAATGGGATCTTCTGGACCGTATTCAAGACAATGCTG
Organism: Avena sativa; assembly: GCA_916181665.1. Lineage (NCBI taxonomy): Eukaryota > Viridiplantae > Streptophyta > Magnoliopsida > Poales > Poaceae > Avena > Avena sativa. The sequence continues at coordinate 529,441,099 of OV702292.1, read as the reverse complement.
AAGCTTGGGAGAATGACAAAGGAAGAAAGTCAGGTATAAATTATGATTATGCATGCATTGAATCTTTTATGGGAACTGATGACTTTCAAAATATTAAAAATGCTTATGGTCTAGAGTCTCAAGCTCATGCTTCTTATTTTAAGGCTTTTGCTTCCTACATTGAAGTGCCTAAAAAGAAGTGGAATAAGTATCATGAACCATATAAAGATATTGCTAAGACTTTTCCTGCAAGAAATACTGAAGTTTATACTACTAATCATGTTTTACCTAAACCTTATATTGAGAAAATGCCTTTCCTAGTTAAGATAAAGGAACATTCTATGATAGCTAGTATGGTTGATGAAAGTATAAGCAAAGCTGTTAAATCTGATAAACAAATGGTTGATGAACCTATAATAGCAAATGTGAAAGACTTTGTCACCAAATATGTATAAGAGGGACACACTATCCTTTGTAAGGATACCTCTAATATTGTTTCACAAAGTTGTGTTATGAGAGCTAGTATTCTTGTGTTTTCTGTTAGAATAAGCGATAAATGTCATGATGGTCCTTGTGATAGTTATATTGTAAAGTTTATGCATGATACTGAAGGTTACTATGAGAGAGGGAAAAGTGTTCTTATGTATCTCAATAATATCAAGTTCCCTTGTTTTATGCTAAAAGTTTTTATGTTGCACTTCTTTTGCCTTCCTATGCTTGTAGCCTCTGGTTTCAACAACTTGTTTGTTTACAAAATTCCCTTGCATAGGAAGTGGGTTAGACTTAAATGTGTGTATTTTTGCTTCTTAATGCTCTTTTCACGTCAATTCATATTCCTATGTGAGCATCTTTGAAATTATCATGCCCATCTTAATGGCTATAAAGAAAGAGCTTTTTGGGAGACAACCCAATTTATTTTTGCTTTCAGTTCGTTTTTGTTTCTTTGAGTCTTGGAAGTTATTACTTCGGTAATAACCTCTCCTTATCCTTTTTGTTTGGTTTTTGAGTCAAGATCAACCTCTAATGAGAGAGAAGTAAGATTTGGGGAAGTTGCTGTCCCGAAACAGATTTTTGTGCTTCACCGTAAAAATTCGTGAGAGATCTCTGTATCTCGGATTGAGCTGTAATTTTTGTGCTTCTGCCCCAGGTTGTTATTTGACTTTCGTTAGTTTTGCACTTTTTGATTTGAGCAACAGAAGATTTTCGGAAAAAAATGATCTTTACCTGCTGGTCTGTTTTGACAGATTTTGCCACTCTTGCATTTGCTTCTTTATTCGATTTCCTTTTTGGGTTTTCGGAAGGAGTTGCTACAGTAGCTTATGTTTTGATGGTTTTTAGTTGTAGTTGAACTCAAAAGGTTTTATCATTTCACTTATACTAACGTTGCTAATGAGAACTGTGTGAAGTTTTGTGTGAAAGAAATTTCTAGGTAGTGGAGATAATGGTGTAATGAGAAAGTGAAAGGTTTCATGACTCAAGTAATAAGTGTATGAACATGAAGATATTGTTGTTATTCAAGTGGTGACTCCGGAAGAATCTACTAGATACCAAATTCAGAGACCTGCAGAGTCTGTTTTCAAATAGGTAACAGTTCTGGTAAGAAAAGTTCCGCGAAAATACTATCCAATTATATTTTTGCAGTTTTTATCCAATAAGGAAAGCTACAAAGTGAAAGAGGGACGGAAACGGAGCCAGGGTGGCTCACACTACCATGTGGCGCGGGCCCACCCTAGGTCGCGCCACCAGGTGGTGTGTCCACTCCGGACTCTGTCTCCGACTCGTTTTCTCCTAGTACCTTCCTTTTGTTGTGAAACTTCGTAATATATAACCCCTGGATCTCCCGAGGTTCGTATATTGTGTTCTCGTCGTGTTTTCGTTTCGATCTGTTTCTGCTAGGAACTATCTTTGAAAGCTTAGAAGCACAATGGTGTCTGCCAAGGATAAAGGAAAGGAGCCTATGGAGGAAGATCTCCAAGACCCCAAGCAGGGGATGGTACCTTTAGTCTCTTGCCCTGCATCAATGGAAGCCCTACGAGTCACTAAGGAGTTCTGTGATAAGTACCGAGACTTGAGGAGGAAGGTGGACATGCTTCAATGGGAGAATAATAGGCTTCGCAAGATGCTGGAAGATTTCCTCACGTCAACTAAGAAAATATTACCACCACCACCGAAGGAGTAATTCGTCATCAGGTTTGGCATTCCCTTGGTTTGTTCCAAGCCTAGGGTAGTGCCGCGGTATCATATCACTATCTTCTATCTTTTTACCTTTTTAGTAGAGTCATATCATGAATAAAGAAGTTATCATGTAGGATGGTTTGCATTATGGAAGTGTCCCCTCTTTCGTTAGATATGTATCCCTTGGCGTGAGTTGCCGTTATGGAATATTAATGAGAAGTTCTATCATTTACTCTTTTGCATATTTTATACTAGTTTTCAATTCGTGATTATATGATTGATCTTGTTGTTAGTATTGGTATCACTTTGGGATCATTGAGTTAATTTAGTTGGTTTTGGCAAACCTGGCTTGGTCTGTAGCAACACTATTTTTGAGAGTTGAATGAAAAGATAAAAGTACTCTAAATAAAAATAATTTCATCATCTTCCTCTCTTAATTTGCTCATAAGTTTACTATTCTCTAGTTAAGATGTTTTGTGCTTCCAAGCAAGATTGCATGTTTGTCTTTATCACTTGTATGTTTGTTTGTTTCCTTCTACTCTTATGCTTGCTACCCAACCTTGCTAGCCAAAAACCTGTACTGAGAGGGAATTCTTCTCGTGCATCCAATCCTTAAACCAAAACCTCTGCCATTTGTGTCCACCATACCTACCTATTAGCATTATTGCTATTCCAAGTAAATTCCTGTTTTTATCTACCTTCCAAATTAAACTTGTTATGTGAAAATTAGTGATTAAAGCTCTCACGAACTTGATGGCACACTTTACTTTTCATGCATTTAATAACCTGAACCATTGCATCCTTCTTTGTTGCGTATATGCTTGCGCTTTATGAGTTGAAGTTAGCAGAACCATGTATCATGGGGAACATTTTCAACACTACATTGGTACTTTGTACCTAGTTGATATCATGTTCTTTTGCTTATGGATCCCGACGGTGTGAAATAAAAGTGGAACTTGTAAGATCATGGAGTTTGTATCTGTGTTAGAGAAACGCCTGGGCCGCTAGCCTAAGCTATGCCTAATCATGGTGGAAACTTGCAGCATAACTATAGTGAGCATTCTATGAAGCATCCTCAATAAAAACCTATGCAAATAGCAAATAAAAAGATCGCTGAGATGCTCACTGTCTGCTTGCCTTGTCATTTTGATTATGGGATAGCTCCTGTGTCATGTGCAAGGGGTACCCCGTTGGCGGTTCTCGATGATACACATGTATTTACAATGACAAGAGCTTACTCGTGACTGAAGTTGAGTAGCATGAGGTTCGGTCTTCGTAAGTAAGGGGCATGGGACTTCAATTTATAACTTGTCAAGCATATCCTCTTAGTTGTGTCACTTTAACCTTAATCACCTAAAGATGCCTATGATAGGGGCAATGAGAGCTGAAAGCTAATAAGTATCATTATTTTTTGGGATCTGTTTATGGAACTTGAAATCCCTGCTTCCCTCTGCGAAGGGCCTTTCTTTTAATTTTTAGTTGAGTCAGTAAACCTATTCCTCTCTATCTCAGCAAGTATTTTGAGTTGTTGTGTTCCATTCATTCATATGTTGATTTATTCGATCATGTTTCTTATGTTCCTTGTTTTGCACTTTGCTCTTATCTTAGTGTTTACTACTTTGAAAGCTATCATTGAAAACCAGTTATTTGTGAACTCCAGCAAATTACCAACTATTCTTTGACCAAGAGCTAAGTTTGCCATTACCAATTATGATTTACTTCATGTATCTTTATTGTGTTTCCTTTACCTATTGCAAGTAAGTTATATAATAGTGAGTTGTCTTCTATTATGATCTATGTATTGATGAATGTGATGCTTCTTGTCCGTATTCTTTTATCGACTCTTCACTCCATAAACCTGAGGTCATGATTATTGAGTTCAGTTTCGCTTGGGGACAAGCGAAGTCTAAGCTTGGGGGGAGTTGATACGTCCATTTTGCATCACTATTCTATGTCATAATTCATTGTTATTCATTGATATATTTCGTATTGAGAGGTGATACTTATGTTATTTCATCTGTTTTTGCATGGTTGATGACTTTTGGAGCATGGACCGCTGTAGTCAGGATTTTGATGGAAAAGGTGCTGTTTGGAGGCAAAATTCGCAAAGATCAGAAAATCCAGAAAAATATACGGAAAATCCTATTTTTCCAGAAGATGAAGGCTACCAGAATAGGGAGTGGAGATGGGCCACAGGTGGCCCACACCACCCCTGGCACGGGCCACCCTAGGCAGCGCCACCAGGTGGTGTGGCCGCCTTGCCCCACCTCTGGCTCTCCCCTTTGGCGTATATATTCCTCCCAAAACCCTAAGAGTCGGGAGCAACCACAGAAAGATTTCGCCGCCTCTACGGGGCGGAAAACACCGAGAGAGAAAGATCTCTCCGGCAGACAGATTTCTGCCGGGGGAATTCCTTCCCAGAGAGGGGAGATCGTCGCCATCAACACCACCATCAAGCTGGACTTCATCGGGATCATCATCATCATCATCATCATCATCACCACCATCATCACCACCAGCACCATCATCACCATCTCCATATTGTTGTAACAATTGGGTTGAATCTTGCATAATTCTTAGGGGAAACTTTCCCGGTGTTGATTAGTCTTTGTAGTGGATGCTATTGAGTGAACCGTTGAATTATTGTTCAGATTGTTATCCATCATTATTCCATCTCTGATCATGATTCATATGATGTCTTGTGAGTAGTTCGTTTTGTTCCTGAGGACATGGGAGAAGTCATGTTGTTAGTAGTGGAATTGTGTTGAGAAAGATTCAATAGTTTGATATTTAAGTTGTGGTGTACTTCTTCTAGTGGTGTCATGTGAACGTCGACTACATGCCACTTCACCTATATGGGCCTAGGGGAATGCATTGTGTATTTGGCTACTAATCGTAGGGGTTGCCGGAGTGACAGAAACCCGAACCCCCGTTAGGAAGCCGTTGCACAAGGGACATAAGGGTCTTAGAGTTTAAAGTTGTGGTTAGGTTCCTACCTTAATTACTTTCTTGTACTTACGGATGTTTGCAAGGGGTATAATCACAAGTATGTATTAGTCCTAGGAAGGTGGTACATTAGCATAGGTTCACCCACACAACACTTAGCAAGCTAAAGAAGATTAATCAACTATATGAAGCAAAAGCACTTGACAGTCTTCCCATGTGTCCTCGAGAACGTTTGGTCATCTTAAGTAATACAACCGGCTTGTCCTTTGCTGCATAAAGGATTGGGCCACTTGCTGCATTTATTCTTATTGCCTTTTATTTACTCGTACTTCGTTTACTTGCTTTATCAAAAACACCTAAAAATCCGTTTGCTAAGTATTTGCAGAGAATTCCTGATCCATACCACTAGCCAGCACCTTCTGCTCCTCGTTGGGTTTGACACTCTTACTTATCAAAAATACTGCGATACACCCCTGATGACCCACAAGTATAGGGGGTGTATCGCAGTATTTTTGAGGGAAGTGAAACCCAATTTATTGATTTGACACAAGGGGAGGCAAAGAATATTTATCAGCCTTAACAACTGAGTTGTCAATTCAGCTGCACCTGGAAAGAATCTTGCTCACAGAAGTTTATCAGTAGCAACAATTTTGTAGTAGGAATAGCAAAGTAACAGCAGTAGTAAAGCAAAGACAGTAGTAACAAAAGCAGTAAACAGTGGGATTCAAGTGTGGTAGGCATAGGGATGGATGGACGGGCGTTGCATGGACAAGACAATTCAAATAGCAATCAAAACATAGGGCAATTGCAGATAAATAAGATAAAGCATCCAAGTACTAGATAATCCTAGGCATGTGTTCCATATATAGTCATACGTGCTCGCAATAAGAACTTGCACAACATCTTTTGTCCTGCCAGCCCGTTTGCAGCGGGGCCTCTAGGGAACTACTGGCAATTAAGGTGCTCCTTTTAATAGAGCACCGGATTAAAGCATTAACACTCCATGAACACATGTGATCCTCACATCAAAGCCATTCCCTTCCGGTTATCCCGATTTCTGTCACTTTAGGGCCATAGATTCCGGACAACAACGTGTGTATACAACTTGCAGATAAGACCAAAAACAATACTATCATAATGAATCAATAACATGTTCAGATCTGAAATCATGGCACTTGGGCCCTAGTGACAAGAATTAATCACAACAAGTCGCAACAAAGTCATAAAGCACTAATAAAAGATACTAGGCACCATGCCCTAACAATCTGATGCCATTACATGAACGATCTCATCCAATCCCTACCATCCCCATAGCCTACAACAGGGGATTACTCACTCATAGATGGGGGAAACATGGATGGTCGATGGAGAAGCGATGGTGATGATGATGGCGAGGATCTCCTCCAATTCCCCGTCCCGGCAGGGTGCCAGAACAGAGTTTCTGGTGCTGTTTCGTGGAATCTGGTGGTGGCGGCGGAGCGGAACTCCTTCTGGAAAAACGTTGAACCCCCCGGAGTTTTTAGGTCAGAAGGCTTCTTATAGGCGAAGATGGAGACCGAGGGGGTGCCTGGGGCCACCACACCATGCCCTGGCGCGGCCAGGCCTAGCCCACGCCTGGGGGTGGTGTGGCCAGCCCCTGGCCCTCCTCCGTCTCGTATTCTGCCTCCTGGAGTCTTCTGGAAAAATAGGCACTTTGGCTTTTGTCCTGTCCAATTCCGAGAATATTCATTTTCTGACTTTCCTGGAACCAAAAACAGCAGAAAACAAGCAACAAGCACTGTGGCTCTTGTTAATAGGTTAGTCCAAGAAATCATATGAAAAGTACTCCAAAGTGTGGACAAAACACAAGAAAGGAGATAAAACCAAGCATGGAACATCAAAAATTATAGAGACATTTGCAATGTATCAACATCCCCAAGCTTAACTCCCGCTCGTCCTCGAGTAGGTAAGTGATAAAAAGAAAGAATAATTTTTGAGGTGACATGCACCATCATAAACTTGATCAAAGTACTTGTAAAACATTCAAAGCTGGGATCATAGTACTTCAATCATAACATGAAAGACAAAGTTCTAACAATAGGACAAAGAAACTATGATGAAACATGAAAAGGCACAAACAAAAGATTCATGAATAACAATGCCTGGCAAGACGTTTGTTTGTTTCACATAAAGAAAACATAGCATAGTGGCATTCAGCTTGTCCCTCATAGAGTAGCAAACATAAATGCATAGGACACCTTCAAAGTTTACAAGAGTGACTAGATACAAGTAGTTTAAAACAAGCAATATCAAGGTATGCATCAATCAACAAGTCTTGGGACAATGCACATAGAACTAAGAATGGCCACTATGCTCTCAAGAAGGTGCTGATAGAATGTGTGGAGACTCAACAAGGAAATGAAAAGGTTTTGAATATTTTGAAAGGCTTCCAAATGCTGAAAGTATGGTACTCATTAGCTTTGAGCTCTCATTGCCCCTGTCATAAGCATCTTTAATGTGGTTAAGGTGAAAGTGAGGTCCAATCTAATTTATATGCTTGACAGACTATAAACTGAAAATCCCAAGTCCCTTGAGTACGAGGGCCGCTCCTCATGCTACTCAACTTTAGTTACCGGTAAGTTCTTGTCATTGTAAATATGTGCGTATCATAGAGAACCGCCAACGGGGTACCCCTTGCCCGATGATACGGAAGAATCCCCATATCAAAATGACAAGGCAAGCAGAAAATGAGTATCTCAGCAATCTTCTTATTTACCATGGGAAAATGGTGCTTTTTTCTCTCTTTCCTCTTTTCATAAATCTCTTTTTTTCCTTTTTCTCAATAACTATCTCTCCTTTTTTTCTTATAAGAAGAATGCTTCATAGATATCATTATGGTACGCTGCAGGTTTCCACCATGTCAGTATGGATTAGACCAGTGACCCAGGCGTTTCTCTAACACACATACATAACTCCATGGACTTACAAGCTCCCCTTTTATTTCACACCGACGACATCCGCAAACAAAAGAGCAAGGTATCAACTGGATATATATTTACAAGTGTTGAAAGCATTCCCCATGACAACACGGTTCTGCTAATCCCCAGCCTATAATTTGCAAGCATATAACTTTCATGGAGAGTTCACAATGGTTCAGGTTTATTAAGTGCAGGGAATAAAGTGTGCCATCAAGTTCGTGAGAGCTTTACTAACTAACTTTTTCATAACAAGCAAACATTTTATTCGGAAGAAAACTGGGCATATTGAATATGCACGGAAGTAGCAAATGATGCTAATAGGTAGGTATGGTGGACACTTTGGCAATATTTGGTTTAAGGGAGTTGGAAATATGAGTAAAATACTTAGTGGAAGTGAAGGCTAGCAATAGTAAGGGAGCGACAAACGAGAGAGCAATAATGGCCATAATCATGCAGAGCGACAAAACATCATTGATCAAAGCATAAAGTGATACTACAAGTTGAAAACTAAAGGATCATAAAGGCTTATGGTGACTTGGGATAGTCATAACATGGTGTGAGCATGTGCCAAGTCAATCCAAATAAAGCATCAAAGGAGAATACCACTATACTATGGTGCTTTAATATGCTAAAACAACGCATGATTCATCCAAGGCACATTAAGCAATCTCAATTGTTTATAATAAGTCATGCTGCAGCAAATAATACTAAGCATAAAGCCAAAACAATATCGAGCATGGCATGACAAAGCATAGGCCACAGTCAAAAACAAGCTCTCTTTACCACTTAAGCATGAGCTTTCCTACTCTTTTCCAAACCAAACCAAACTATTTAAACACCAATGTATGAAAGAGGAGGTCCAACCAATTTATTCAGCAAACTAAGCAAACCATGCAAACTAAAAACCAAAACGAAAACTAAAAAGAAGACGCTCCAAGAACAACACAACTGTGCATGAAACAATAAAAATGAAGTGGTTGAAAGAAACTTGAGATTTTTATTGATGAAGAAGGGGATGCCTTGGGCATCCCCAAGCTTTGACGCTTGTACTTCTTGGATATTTCTTGGGGTGACACGCGTGGCATCCCCAAGCTTGATCTTTAGTCCATCCTTCATCTCATTACTCATTCCTTCCATACACCTGAATTTTTTCCTTCATACAAAACTTCACACAATCTTTATTAGCAACATTAGTGCACTCAAGATAAATAAGTCTTAAGGTTCAGATCTAACACCAAATAAACTTCCAATAGAACACTAGTTACTGTAGCACTTCCCTCAAAAAGCTCAATTCCCCAAAAGAACTCAAGAAGGAACCAACAAGAAGCAAATGCAGAAAATGGCAGAAATCTGTCAAAACAGACCAGCAGGTAAAGACGAATTTTTATGAAGACCTTCTGTTGCTCAAATCGAAAAGTGTTGAACTAACGAAAGTTAGATAACAACCTGGGGCAGAAGCACAAAAATTCATGTTTCAAAAAGACGTTCAGAGATTTTACACGAATTTTTATGGTGAAGCACAGAAATCTGTTTCGGGACAGCAACTTTCCCAATCATTACTTCTCTCTCATTAGAGGTTACTCTTGGCACAAAAAGCAAATAAAAAGGATAAGGAGCGGTTATTACCGAAGTAATAACTTCCAAGACTCATCTAAAACTTTTGGGTTATCTCCCAATCAGTACTTTTCTTTAACGTCTTTAAGTTAGGCATAAGCAAAAACTAAAATGGATAGAATAGAAGTAAGCGGAGATAATCATGGTGAAAACATTGTTTTGTTCAATGAAATCCTTTTGTTAACAAGGTTGATCAGGTCTTGTTACCAAAACAATTCCATATGAAACAAAACTTTGTATTCCACTAATGATTATGTTACCTCAACCTTGATAGCAATGGTCCCAATCATAATAGTTTCAATTTTTTCTCTTGGTATGGGACAATATATTTCTCCAACTTGAATGCCCTCAACATGTTCAATTGAATTCAAACCATAAGTCCTTTCAATCTTCTTGGGGAAATAGACAGTATGTTCCTTGTCATTAACATTGAAGGTCACCTTTCCTTGATTACAATTGATAACAGCTCCTGCAGTATTAAGGAAAGGTCTCCCAAGAATAATAGACATATTATCATCTTCAGGCATTTCAAGCACAACAAAATCAGTTAATATCAAGCAATTGTGGGCCACCTGAACTGGTACATCCTCACATATACCCACAGGAATAGTGGTAGATTTATCAGCCATTTGCAAAGATATATCAGTTGGTATTAATTTTTCAAGTTGAAGCCTCTTATAGAGAGAGAAAGGCATAACACTAACTCCAGCTCCCAAATCACACAATGCAGTTCTAACATAACTATTTTTAATAGAGCAAGGGATAGTTGGAATCCCTGGGTCTCCAAGTTTCTTAGGAACCTTACCATTAAAGGAATAATTAGCAAGCAAAGTAGAAATTTCTTCATTAGGGATATTCCTTTTATTCGAGACAATGTCCTTCATATACTTTGAGTAAGGAGGCAATTTAATAGCATCAGTCAAAGGAATTTGCAAGAATAAAGGCTTCATCCACTCACAAAACTTATTATAATGTTCATCCTCCTTTGACTTGTGCTTCTTATCAGGGAAAGGTATAGGTTTTTGGACACAAGGTTCTCTTTCACTACCATGTTTCTTAGCAATAAAATCTTCTTTGGTGTATTTAGTATTCTTAGTGTGGTTTTCAGGTTCTTCTTCAACTTTTTCTTCATTAGGAACTTCATTTTCTTCATTACCACTTTCAGTTTCAGCATCAGAGATAGATATACTATTGGGATCTATAACAGGTTCAGAGGGTTCTACAACAATTTTATGTTTCTTTTTCCTTTTCTTACGAGTAGAACCACTATTTTCAGCTTGTTGGGAATCCCGCTCAATTCTTTTGGGATGCCCCTCAGGATATAGAGGATCCTGGGTAGCAGCACCACATCTAGTTCTAATTTCATAAGCATGTTTTTCTTTAGCAGCATTAACTAGCAAGTCGTTTTGCACTTTAACGAGTTGATCTATTTGAGTTTGAACCATTTGAAAGTGTTTAACAATCATTTTAACATCATTAGAGGTTCTTTCCACAATATCTTTCAACTCAAAAATAGCTCTAGTGTTTTCCATTAGATGATTTTGCACCCTTTTATTAAAGTTATCTTGCTTAACAATAAATATATCGAATTCTTCTAACATTGATCAGGAGGTTTAGAGTAAGGGATATCACCTTCATCAAAGTGTTGGAGAGAGTGTACCTCAATAGTGGATGAGTAGGGAATAGGCTTACATAATTCTTCAATAGGAGGTAAATTCTTGACATCTGCAGCTTTAATTCCCTTCTCCTTAAGACATTTCTTAGCTTCGTTCATCACTTCATCATTTAATTCAATAACTCCCCTCTTCTTTGATGTTGGAATAGGCACCGGAATAGATGGTTCAGGTACAATTACTTCAGGTATAGCTTGTTTAGGAGGAGTCCAATCTTCATAGTTCTTACTTATTTTAGCCATTAATTCCTCAGCTTCCTTAGGAGTCCTATTCCTGAAAACACAATCAGCACAACTATCTAGGTATGTCCTAGATTCCTCTGTTAGTACATTATAAAATATATCAAGAAGCTCATTCTTAGGTAATGGACTTCCAGCTTGTGCATGAATCAAAGCACAAAACCTTGCCCAAGATTCAGGCAATACCTCTTTTTCTCCCTGTTTAAAATCAAAATGTTCCTGCAAAATAGCATGTCTAGCACTGGGAGGAAAATATTTCTGCAGGAAAGTACTAATCAAGCACTCAGGGCTATCAATAGATCCAGGAGGTAAATTACTAAACCAAGTTTTAGCTTCTCCTTTTAGCGAAAAGGGGAAAATCTTAGCAACAAAGTAAGTACGCATCTTAATATCATCAGAAAACAAGCCACTAATGCTAGAAAGTTCATTCATATGTGCTACCGCACTTTCATTCTTAGTCCCACAAAAAGGTTCTTTCTCGACAATAGCTATGTAAGATAGATCGAGAGAGAAATCATAATCTTCATATATAATGTTTATGGGAGAAGCAGCAAACTTAGCATCAGGAGACAATTTGGGTCTAATAGTACGTCTCTCAAGGAGACTCTTAGCATCGCTCCTGTCATGGGTGTTTTTACATTCTTTAATAAATTCATCGGTCATCTCAACATAACCATCTTCAATATCATAACTCTCACTAGACTCAGGTGAGCTAACAGGTGTGGTAGTGTCTTCATTAGGAGTTTCGGTATTTCCAACTATAGTTCTAGCAATCGTAGCATCTAGGAAAGGACCTAATGAACCACTCTTATCAAGCACAATAGAAGCAGCATCATAAGCATCAGAAGTTTCAGATTCAGCAGTAGTAACAGTGTGTGTAGCATGTGTATGTGGTGGTGTAAGGAACTTACTCATAACAGACGTTGAATCAAGAGCAGCAGAGGTGTTTAGAACCGTACCTCTTCTTGTAGTGGATGGTAAAATAGGAACCTTGCCATCACGAGACTTGCCCATGATGGATGGATAGCAGCAAACAATAGAGAATCCAAGTGAACTTGATAAATAAAGCTATGCTCCCCGGCAACGGTGCCAGAAAATAGTCTTGATGACCCACAAGTATAGGGGGTGTTTCGCAGTATTTTCGAGGGAAGTGAAACCCAATTTATTGATTCGACACAAGGGGAGCCAAAGAATATTTATCAGCCTTAATAACTGAGTTGTCAATTCAGCTGCACCTAGAAACAATCTTGCTCACAGCAGTTTATCAGTAGCAACAGTTTTGTAGTAGGAATAGCAAAGTAACAGCAGTAGTAAAGCAAAGACAGTAGTAACAAAAGCAGTAAACAGTGGGATTCGAGTGCGGTAGGCATAGGGATGGATGGACGGGTGTTGCATGGACAAGACAATTCAAATAGCAATTAGAACATAGGGCAATTGCAGATAAATAAGATAAAGCATCCAAGTACTAGACAATCCTAGGCATGTGTTCCATATATAGTCATACGTGCTCGCAATGAGAACTTGCACAACATCTTTTGTCCTGCCAGCCCGTTTGCAGCGGGGCCTCTAGGGAACTACTGGCAATTAAGGTGCTCCTTTTAATAGAGCACCGGAGCAAAGCACTAACACTCCGTGAACACATCTGATCCTCACATCAAAGCCATTCCCTTCCGGTTATCCCGATTTCTGTGACTTCGGGGCCATAGGTTCTGGACAACAACATGTGTATACAACTTGCAGATAAGACCAAAAACAATACTATCATAATGAATCAATAACATGTTCAGATCGTAAATCATGGCACTCGGGCCCTAGTGACAAGCATTAAGCACAACAAGTCGCAACAAAGTCATAAAGCACTAATAAAAGATACTAGGCACCATGCCCTAACAATCTGATGCCATTACATGAACGATCTCATCCAATCCCTACCATCCCTATAGCCTACAACATGGGATTACTCGCTCATAGATGGGGGAAACATGGATGGTCCATGGAGAAGCGATGGTGATGATAATGGCGAGGATCTCCTCCAATTCCCCATCCCGGCAGGGTGCCAGAACGGAGTTTCTGGTGCTCTTTCGTGGAATCTAGTGGTGGCGGGCGGAACTCCTTCTGAAAAACGTCGACCCCCCCCGGAGTTTTTAGGTCAGAAGGCTTCTTATAGGTGAAGAGGGAGACCGAGGGGGTGCCTGGGGCCACCACACCATGCCCTGGCGCGGCCAGGCCCAGCCCGCGCCTGGGGGTGGTGTGGCCAGCCCCTGGCCCTCCTCCATCTCGTATTCTAGCTCCGGGAGTCTTCTGGAAAAATAGGCACTTTGGCTTTTGTCCCATCCAATTCCGAGAATATTCATTTTCTGACTTTCCTGGAACCAAAAACAGTAGAAAATAGGCAACAGGCACTGTGGCTCTTGTTAATAGGTTAGTCCAAGAAATCATATGAAAAGTACTCCAAAGTGTGGACAAAACACAAGAAAGGAGATAAAACCAAGCATGGAACATCAAAAATTATAGATACATTTCCAATGTATCAACCCCCTATACTTGTGGGTCATTAGGAACCCATACTAAGACATATAAACTTCCAGTCAAGCCCTACCCAACTCAGGTATTGTGGTTGTATGATAAAATTGGAATGGTATCGCATCCGAACTCAACCATCAGTTTTTATTAAAGTCAAGGCTCACGCCTCATCAGTTTCATTCATCAAACCATTGTGCTTGACAACACATGTCAAAATATTTCAATAGAATGAATCTTCATTCCAAGGTTTTCATAATCATTTCTACCAAGTATTCCCATCTAAAGTGATCTAGTTTTATGCTTCGCACTAGCCACTAGTATATAGGGTATCACTATTCGAGGGTGCTAATCAAGTATAAGTATCCAATACTAATCCTACGATCTTGATAGGATCCAATCTATTTTCCACTAATCACAATTCATTATCTAAGTAAGAACTGTAGTAAAGGGGAAAGTAAAGCTTGGAGTAAAACTGGGAATTGGTAAAGTTGCGTAACCAAGCATGCCTAGTGCATCTGGTATAAGGGGCTTGCACAAATAGCATGCATAGTTCTAGCTTGCCTTGAGCAGTGCAGTTGTTGCAGTCGTTGAAGTTTTCCTCCTCCTCCTCGAAGTACTCCTCCTCGTTGTAGCCCAGGTTGGTACTAGCGTCTATAAATACATTCAATGTACACAATCACCAAACAACACTTCACTACTTCTATTTAGCACACAAGGGCTCATACTAGATGATCTAGCATCATCTCAATCATCATAGCGGATATCAACATTTTCTTATTCTTCTATTTTAGAAAAGTAATTTCTACTCATTTAACTATTTAAGATTTAATATTCTCCAACTAGAATATGGGATCATATTGACACATGTCATCACCACATATTCTCAAGCTTGGGAATGTGATTTAAAATGATGGTCATGCATTACAAGATTTACTATTACTATTTAATAATATTTAAGTGACTAGAAAATCCTATATATCACTCTTTTAATACTAGTCCATGTTTAATATCTGTAAAACCAAATCTTTTTACATATTCATGTAGAGCATGGCAAATGATTTTTGAGAGGTGGAATCATCTCAAAAGCATTTATAGTTTATTTTAGAAAAATGTTTGAAGTGTCAAAAGTCTCTGTATTGTTATTTTTGGTATAGGTGATCTATAATTCCAAATGGTTTGAATCCAACGGGAGTGATTAGATAATTTCAATACCATTCCAGCAAAATTGAAATCATGCATTTTGGTTCTGTAAATCTCTTTGAATTGAATTTTTAATCTACTGACAGAATATGGTTTTAACTAAATTGGCAAAATCCTATTTGAATCACTGGGCTCTGCGCGAGAAAAGACATGGGCCAGCCCAACTAAACAGCGTTGGCGCAGCGGGCTGCTGAACGGTCCCACGCGTCAGTGACTCGTTTAAACCGAAACAGTATGTTTCAATCTCAACCCTACGATTAGAATGAGATCTACGGCCGTGGTTTGTAGTCTCTGTCGAACTGCTCCAGTGAGACTCGAACCCTAACGCGGCGGTGGGGGTCGCTGGGGACTTACCGGGGCTCCAGCTAAGGTCGACGATGGGGGTTAATGGGGTTGTCAACGACGACGATTCGATTGTCGGTCACGGCATCTCCTGGGGTGGCCGCAATCAACGGCTTCCTCCTCGACTACAGCGGCGGACTTCGGCCAAATTCCGGCGTCGTGGTGCTCGCCTTGCTCTGGGAAGGGTCGATGAGGTTCCTGGGTGAGTGGGGAGTGGAATGGTGTGGAGGATGAGGTCTGGGGTGGCCTCTATTTATACCCTAGTGTTGGAGGCAGGGCGGCATGGTCTGGCTTCTCCAGCAACGCCGCTACAGCTGTCGTTGAGCATGGCTAAGGGCATGGGTCGATGCGGGGGACTATGGCGATCGTCACACGAGTGACGGCATGGCAAGGGGCAGTCTCTTTTGGTCGGGCGACATCGGTGCTCTGTTCCAGTACACGGGTGTTCGTCACTCAGTACGGTGGTCACGGGGCGCGCGGCGGTGAACGATCATGTCTGGGAGGTCACTGGTGCCACGATGACTGCGGGTACGAGCGAAGAGAGTGAGGCACGACGTGTGCGTGCGAGGCAGCTGCGGCGCTCCGTCGTGCTCTCGGCATGGCAGAGGCTTAAATGGGTGCACGATTTCTAGCGTCTCCACTTCTCGTCTTGGGTCAAGGGGTTGTCAGGGGGTAGCGGTGAGGTCGTGGCTAGCTGCTAGGTGTCGTGGGAGTGGGTGGTGCGGCGTGCAACGAGTGGTTCGTGCTCAACCGGCATGGCCGGCTCGGTACGGGCATGCCACTGGTGCAACGGTGGAGATGAGGCTCTCCACTACACGGCCAAGTACCAGGGATGATCATGGACAACTTAATGGGTTGATTACAGTACAAGAGATGAGCAATTGATAGCTCAAAATAGTGTATAGTGGTTGAGGTTGTACTGTGTTTGCCAGGTGTTCGACCAAATGGCCGCATGAAATTTACCTTCAAATTTTTAAATGATTTTTGGTGAGTGATCTGATTGCTTGCTTAGTAGTCTATGGTTGCTGGGAATGGTCAAGGGGAATTGGTTTGAGTGGTTTTTGAAAAGTGATGATCTAGGCATATGAACTTGATTCAATTTTGAATTACCTCTAAAAGGGGTTTGAAAATAGTTTCTGTCCTTTTGTAAAGTTTGCTTGGATTCACTTTTACTTGGTCTAGCAAGGGGTGAAAAGAATTGGAATTGTTTCTGTTAGAAATCTTTTACTAGAAACACCCAAAGTGGTCTAGTGGATAAGTTTGGCCAAAATGACCATTTGATCATATGATATATATTTGATTTTCTTTTTATTTGATTCTGTTTGTAAGTGATTTAGATGATGTAGTATTCATCTTTAAACTAAGCCTTATCATTTGTAGCAATCAATCATGACAATTTCAAGCATTCATACACTAATGCAAATCACACATGCACTCATATTAAGTTTAATAATAAAAGTTTTGTCAACCCTAATCTTGGGTGATTAGAGCTTGATAAGCTGGATTAATATTTTTGAGATGTTACATTTACTTTCAGTATTGCTTTACCTTGTTCTCGTTTAGTTCCTTATTGTTAGTTACTTTAATCATCTCTCAATTACCATTATCCTAGCAACCTATAGAGTAGACTATTTCCAGACACAGTTTTGGGTGCGAACGTGGCCTCACTAACAACATGGCTATGGGGTTGTGTTGATTGCAATCCGCAAAGATTCCAAGAGAAGAACTTTATAAATAATATTTGCTGCTACAAGTACTGCAATAACCCTGTTATTGATCGCAGGAAAACCAGGCATCAACTTGGCGCCGTTGCCGGGAAAAATAGCATTTTGTTATTTCCTACCCACTCGCACATAGTTTATTTCCGTTTGTTGCTATTACCTTACAACTTTTATTCATTTGAAAAGAACAAAAAAATAGTTAATATTTTATTGCTAGTCTTGTTATTGTCTTAAAAAATACAAAAATATGGGAACTATGGCACAAAAGGATCTTGGGGAGTATGGTACTTTCAATAGTATTTATTCGCGTTCACCTATTACTCAATCGCTGTCACAGCGGAGAATTATGAAATTAATCCTAAACTAATACAAATCATCGAAAGAAAAGCCTTTGCAGGAGATCCAAAGAATGATCCATATGAGCATATTGAGAACTTCACTGAATTGTGTTTTACGGTGAGGTTGGCCATTTGGACAGAAGATGAGCTTGCAATTAATGTTGTTTCCATTTTCATTGAAAGGGGAAGCCAAAGAATGGTTACATTCACAATCTGTAGGACGCTTCAAATCATTGCAAGGTATCTCTAATGCTTTTCTCTTTAGAAAAGAAAATTTATGACCATAGGTTTGACATCATGACTTTTGAGAAAAGCAGCAATGAAGATTTAATGCCAGCTTATAATAGGTTCTTCACTTTGTTGCGTGATTGTCCGCCTGATGATTGGTTATTGTTGAAAATATTTTATGGGGGCTTAAATTATACTTCTAAAGATAAGTTAGACATGCCATCTAATGGTTCTTTCCTTACAAAACTACAGATAGCTTGGAAGATTTTGAATACAATGCAGAATAATTTTCATCAATGGCATGTTAATATTGTGCATGAGGATAAACCTCTCCCTACTGATCTTGAAAGTTTAATCAGTGATTTCTTCAAAGATGAAAATAGTAGAGGAAAGATTCCTTATGGTGACACCATAGTTATAAATGTTCTTTCTACAGCAATGCCTTTCATTGTAACATATCAGCATTAGAGCTTAGAAATAAGCTGATATTATATGTGTGCATTGCATTCATGCATAGAAAATCTGGATAATTTTCGCGCTTTTAAATAAAACTTGTCAAAGTGAATGAAGCTTCTCTTAACTTGGTGGAACTGAAGTAGATCAACAAGTTGATTGCAATAAGTTTCAATATGACCTTTGCTAAAACCTTAATTTTGGGTAAATATAATTGGATCTATGGGTAGATCAAATGCAATAAAGCTAAACCCACCACACATTACTAAGCAAATAATACAAGATCTTATAAAGATCATATCATGGCATTAATTACAAGAACTCTCGAATACCAAATAAAGGATATAACTCAAGTAAAGAAACTCAATAACCAAACCTTGATATACTTAATACCATAGTTATATACACCATGAGCATCATGGTAGTTCCTAAACACTAACTCCTTATTACAAATAGAGTAGAAGAAAAGTTAAGTCAAGGCTATTCACCACATATCTTTATTATCATATTAATATATGAAATTCCTATTTAACCAAGTCCTAGTGTCAATTGATTATCAATGTTGAGTGATCAATTATTGACTTAGAACTTATTGACCTCTGTCATTGACCTATTATGTTGACCTTCCAAAGTCCAAAGCAGATTAATAAGGAGAAGAAACTAGTTAAGGTAGCATGATCCATCATCGATGGAATGAGATCCTTAGTGGTGATCAAACCATTTGATGTTGGAGGAGTTAACTCGTTCTTGAGTTAACTAGAAGAAGCCTCTAGGCCTAAGAGATAGGCTGGTCCTTAGGAGATATGAGGAAGTTAGTAAAGATAGAGTGTTAAGGAATAATCTTGTAAGCCAAGTGAAAGATCATAGATGTTGCCTAGAGGGGGGTTTATAGGCGGTTTAAAACTTTTATGGGATGGGCTTAACAATGGCGGAATAAAACTAGCGTGTTCTTTTGTCAAGCAAAAATCCTAGATATACTAAGGTTCACCTATGTGCACCAACAATTTATGCTAAGCAAGACAAGCAATGAAGTGATAACAAGATAGATTACTTCAAGCATGAAGGCTATCACAATGTAAAGTGCATAAGTAAAGAGCTCTGTTATAGAGATAATCGAGGCACGCGGGGATGACTATATTTTACCGAATTCCTCCCAACAAGGGAGTACGTCTCATTGGAGGGGTGGGCGGTACTAAGACCACCAACACCACAAGAGGCCTCACCCTATTCTCCTGAGCACCCACCACACGACAAGCACCCATTGTACTATGGGACACTTGAGGGCAGTCACCAAACCCGTACATGATTGGGGCAATCTCCACAACTTAATTGGAGGCTCCCAATAATCACCACCAAGGCCTCAATCTTGGGGAGAGCTTCACAACATAATTGAAGGCCCCAAGAACATGCCACAAAGGCCACACAACCATCTAGGGCTCCAAGAACCCAAGAGGGACAATCTTCTTGATTTCACCAAGCAAACCCTCCGGGAGAACTCAAACCGATGCACCTAAATAAAATGTCAAGAACACCGCAAAGATGCTCCAATACTTCACTCTCAAGTTGCAACAAAGCTACTAAAGCTATTGGGGGAACAAGAGAGGAAGAATCAAAGGATAACACAAAATCCCTCAAGATCTAGATCCCAAAGATTCACTCACAGAGAGATGATTTGGTTTGGTCAAAATATAGATCTAGATCTCCTCAATCTTCCTCTCAAATATGTGCAAGAATCATTGGAGGGGAAGAAAGAAATCAAGCTCAAAGATGTGTCAAATAATAGGGCAAGCTTGAGAAAAAGAGGAACAAGAAGTAACTAAAAAAGAGGAGAGAGGGGGCTTATAAAGAGGGCCTAGAAAACTGCCCGTTGGGGCCAGTCTCTGGCTGGGCCGGTAGTAGCGCCGATAGGCCGGTACTACCTCTCCCGCACCTGGCGAGCGAAGCAGGCAGGCAAGCAAGCAGACAGTCAACGTGGGAGGCAGAGCTAGCGAATTTGGCAGCGAACAGCAAATGAGGGAAAAAGGGGATCGGGAGGGAGAGCTAGCAAGAGCGGATTAGGGGCGCGCTAGCGGGAGCGAGCAGAGCACACGCGCGCGAGGCTAGCGAAGGAGGCGCAGCCCAAGAGAGAGGTGGCGACAACTGTAGCACAAGCGAGCTAGCTGGGTCAGCCTGGTAGTACTGGCTAGGTCGGGCGGTACTACCACCTGGGCTTGGGCCAGTAGTATCGACTAGCATAGCCGGGTGAGGCAGAGCTGGGTTGCGTGTTCAGATGCGGCCGGTAGCAGCCTGCGGTATTACCGCTCGGCCCAGGACAATTTCCCTTTTTCCTTTTTTTAAATTCAAATAAGAGGCAAAATACAAATGGCAATAACTTGAGTTAGGAAACTCTGATTAACCCGAAACCAATTTTGTTGAAAATATTGGATACCACCAAGTGAGAGTTTATCAAGTATTATAATGTGAGATACCTCACTTGGTGAGGATCCGGAAGACCTCCAAGAACAAAATCGCAATAAGGTAAAAAAGGGAGATCCGATTTTGAAGAACTAGAGCTTGTAATGGACACAAGCTCTAGAACCAAACATGGATAACATCCAACAAACAACCAAGGAAGATGATGCTAAGAATTCAATGGTTTGAGATCTCTCTAAAAGATATGATCGAGCTACTCACTCGAGATCCCCTCTTGATAGTACGGCTATCTATAGTAAACACGGTCTCCCAACTAACAACATGAGACTAGCAAAAGGGAAAACCTATCAAGATTATACCTTTGCCTTGAGAATTCCTCTTGAGCTTGATGTAGACGATCTTGCCCTTCTCAGGATGGAACACCTTTCTTGATTCCTCTTCCTTGCACTTGCTAGATGAAGACTTGCACTTTGCTCCCCCATACACCATGGGGAAACCTTTACTTTGACCTTGTCTTCATCGATCCATGATCACCGAGGATGGCAAGCATCAAACATGAGATCTTCTAGAGATGGCGCATTTTGAGCTTGCACACCACATCTTCTTCATTTCTTCTACCTTGAAGCCAACACATGCTCCAAGCGATGCCAATGGACAATTCCTACAAGTGAAACTTAATACACACATTAGTCCATAGAGATTGTCATTAATTACCAAAACCACACATGGGGGCCCACATGATCTTTCACCAAGTAGATACAAACATGGAGTAAGCTTCCTTAACAGGATAAATCATATAAAGAGACCAGGTGTAGTACAAGCCTACTACTTAGCTAAGAATAGATTTTGACTAGATAATTAGAAGCCTAAGCTTAGTGTAGACAATGGATGGTGGTCATTACTCTCAAGTCACTTGGGAATAATTGACTAGTTGTTGAAGAGTTGATATTAAGGAAATCGGTAATCGTTAACTACTCGGTCGGCTTGGTAGTAGCGATTAATCGAAATTTGGATGATTAACTGCTTTAATCGGTTGGCTATTAATCGGTGCAACATACACAAATTAGCACCTAAAACATGTGTATATAAGAAAAAAATAGTATATGGGCCTTTATATGCCCGACCCTACTTATCTAGATCCCACAAGCCCATTAAAACACATACGCATCTCCTTTCTAACCTAATCTTCAAGGTCATGAGCGACTCAGGATCCACCAGCTAGTACCATGTGCTCTCCTTCTGTTTATCCTCGTCTGACCTCTAAAGTTGCTCTTCTCCCACCACCTACCCAAGGTACTGGTTGATGATGGCGGAAATCGAGCTCTTAGAGGCGGGAATCGAGCGGGAGATTCACAAAACCTACTTCATTGGGACGACTAGCAGTTGGAAGGACGATATGCATTGAAAATTTTGCAACTTTTTTCACCAAGTGTAATATTTAATTGGAAATATACCTAGTAATCGGTCTGTCAGAGCTATTACTCGGGATAAAGTATTAACACAACTAGTTAGTGGTAATCGACACGGTTAGGTCCCTAGAAGGTAATAATCGTGCTATTCATCGCTTATTCGGATTATTTTTGAATAGTGTATTAGTATATCCAACTAAACTAAACCTAGTAAGCTGAATCATCTAGCTTGATCATGAGTAGTCAAGCTAGTGTATGATGAGATATAGAACCTGAGTTCAATGGAGTAGTTGAATAAATGGTAATGTTAACCAAGCTAATTCAAGAACAATCTTATATTATGGGGAATAGTAACATACCTCTTCTAGAGGATTGATATCACCTGTGATATCGTGAGGATTGTAATCTTACAAGCCTTGGAAGTAGATACAAGGAGAATATAAAAGAGTAGTGGATGGAATTAGAAAGAACTAATCAGATGAATGAATTCCTCAAGGTTAGTTTAGAAATGGAAGTTATATACTAAAGGAATAATGGGGATTGTATAAGGAAGAAGTGACTTGACCCTGTCATCATGTGATGATGGATATGGTCAAGTCAGATGATTAGTTTATTTAGAAAAGTGTGATCTTTGTGAATGAGATAAGAGAAATATACAGAGTATATTTAGGAAAGGAATTCCTTAACTAAAGACAATCTTAGTGAAGTATTTAGAATAGGAATTCTTGAGAAATATTTAACCAAGATTATAGAAATCCATGACAAGACTCATGTCTACCTCTTTGTCGAAAACCCTAGAATCAAGTTGGCAGTGGAACCAATTCCTATTTCCAAACAGCCATTGATTAATATCTCTTAGTCAAATGAAGCTTCTAAGAGATAATTAGAATACTGGTTGAGTGTTAATTGATGAAAACCTTATCTACCTTATTCTCTTAATCCCTAATATAAACCTAGTATCAAGGAACCATCAAGATCACATTAGAAAGTAATCTCAATATCTCACTCCAAATTAAGAGATCATCCATGATCACAAATCTAGAGGTTGTGTTTCTTAAACCTTGATCTATAATAAAGTTCAGGAATAAACATGAGAGTAGTAGATCCTCTAGAGATCATAGCAAGTATTTGTTGCTCAAAACTCTAAAGGATTAATACATGACAACCAAAATACTTCTATTACTTAGGAAATGTTTATTACAAATCTCATTTATAACTTATTTGTATTAATAAGACAATTTCTCTAATCCATTGTTCTAACCACTCATTCCATATGAGCATGGAGTAAATGTGGACACTATATAATGAACCACAATATTTAATGCATTATAAAGTATATATATATCAATTGTTATGTGATGACTTATATATAAAAAGCTTATATGACTTTAATTAATCATCTTAAGACTTTGAAATTATAGTTACCAAAGTGAAAATAAGATCATTTTTATAATATATTTATATAAGAAGTAAGTCCCTAAAACCCTAATTCCTATCAATATTTTCTAAAGGCAAGAACCCTTCATATAATTATGCATTTTGTAAACACAACTAGAAATGTAGAAAGAATTGATTATAATTGATCTTCATAATATTCTCCATGACTTACAAAAATTCTAGATATTTTAAACCTTAAGAAATTCATATTTGAAAAGGTTTTGTAAAAAAATGGCAAAATAATTAGAAAAGGAAAAGGAAAAGAACATTCAGCAGCTTCGGCCCATGGCCCAGAAACCTCCAGTGCTATCTGCTGCCACATGCGTGTCTCGCAATGTCCCGCTTACTCCACCACGACCCAACACCGACCCATGCCCGAGTAACGCTTCATCATCAGCTTCCTCAGCGAGCCAAGCAGCTGCGTGGGGAGCACCGATGCCGTTCGTCATTGTCGCCACGATTCCCGTGAAGGGAATATGCCCCGAGAGGCAATAATAAAGTTGTTATTATGTATATTCCAAGTATATGATAGATGTTTATTTTGCATGCTATAATTGTATTAATACGAAAATATTAATACATGTGTGTTTAATAAACAAATGGAATGTTCCTAGTTATGCCTCTCTTTAAACTAGCTCATTGATTAACAGGATGATTAAAATTTCCTGATCATGGACATTGGATGTTGTTAATAACGAGGTCACAACATTGGGGAAATGATGTGCTGAACATTCATCCGAAGTATAACATTATGATCAAAGTCATTGAGTTTATAGTTCTATAACATCATACGAAGTAATCCTAGTCCTTAGACCATGAGATCATGTTAATCACTAACACCGGAAGAGTATCTTGATAACATCAAACGTCACACCGTAAAAGGGTGACTATAAAGATGGCTTCAGTGCTACGAAGGTGTTATGTAGAGGCTCATGGATCAAGAGTGGGATTTGTCCATCCTGATGATGGATAGATATACTCTGGGCCCTCTCGGTGATATCACATTGAGAATAGCTTGCAAGCAAGTGATGTGATCACTAGAATGTTATATCACGTGAACAAGAAAGGAGTGCATGTGGGTAACGAGATCAAACTAGGTATTTGGGTATCGATGATCGAATCTCGGACATGTAATATATCGTGAGACAAAGGGATTAAGTTACTAGCGTTGAAGGTTCTCACGATCATAGAAGTCATCGTTGAATGTGCAGGAGTCAGAATGGATCTCCAGGTCCCGCTTCTTATTATTGATCTGAGAGGAGTCTCGATCATGTCTCCATTATTCACTATAAGAAAAGTTTCCTTCCGCAACAATTGGCCCGATGGTCTTCGTAGAAGGCGCGTCTTCCGCGACAAAATTCTCGGCTCGACCGTGGCCGATGGAAAACTTTTTTTTCCGGTTTCGCGTCCCTCTACTACAACAGATCTGCTAAAAACATGGAGGAAGCTCGGCCAGTGCATGGCAGAAGCAAGATTTTCATTTCCTCGCGCGATGTTGACTCGCCGAAGTCTTTTGAGGTGTGTGGGTCCTGGACGTCAGTGTCTCTAGTGGACCATACTTTTCGGTCGCGCCTCCCTGATTTGAACTCGATAACATAGCTCGAGGCGTCTGCCGTTTAGTCAGGCTGCTAGGTCCCACATGTCAGCCTCTCATTAGAAGGATCGTGTGTATGATGGAATTTTTTTCCTTCACTCACGCTATCTTGTTCCGAAGTTGATAGCGCTGCTCGATGCATCTACCGTCTAATCAACCTCCTGGGACCCACATGTCATCCTCTCATTAGAAGAAACGTGTGTATGATGTATTTTTTCCTTCGCTGGCGCTACCCCGTTCTGAGTTGATAGCGCTGCTCGACACATCTCCCGTTTAACCAACCTCCTGAGCCCCACATGTCATCCTCTCATTAGAAGAAACTTGTGTATGATCGATTTTTTCCTTGGCTCGCGCTACCCTGTTCCGAACTTGATAGCGTTGTTCGATGCATCTACCGTTTAATCACGATGCTGGCCCCACATGTCATCCTCTCATTAGAAGAAACGTGTGTATGATGGAATTTTTTACCCTCTGCCGCGCCTTCGTGTTCCGAACTTGATAGTGTTGCTCGCTGCATCAGCCATTTATTCAGGCTAGTGGGTCCCTTATGCCAGCCTCACATTAGAAGAATCGTGGGTATGATGGAAAAAATTTCTTCTCTAGCGCTACCCTGTTCCGAACTAGATAGTGTTGCTCGACAAATCTGCCGTTTGCTCACGTAGCTGGGTCCCCCATTTCAGCCTCTCATTACAAGAAACGTGTGCATGGTGAACTTTTTTCTCGCTCGCGCCTCCCTGTTTCGAACTGGAAACGTTGCTCGATGCAGCATCTGTATAAGGTCACGCTGCTGGGTCCCACGTATTAGCCTCTCTGTAAATGAAACATTGATTGCTCGATGCAACATCTTTATAAGGTCTCTGCTGGGTCCAACATGTCAGCGTCTCTACAAATGCAAAGTGTGTATGATGGACTCCGCTGTTTTAACCTTGGCAACATTGCTGGGTCCCAGATGTCAGCCTTCTCTGTGTAAGAAACATGTGTATGCTGGAAAAAATGTAAAAGAACGACAGAGATTATACTATATATTATATATTTATATTGAAAAAACTAGGAATCAAACTCAAGACTTCAACAAATGGGAACCGCGTGTGCTTCCACTATGCTAGAACCATCTATGCCACTACTGGAAAAGATTACATTTAGAAATGTTGAAATCACTTAAAATGAAAAGGCAGCAACCTTGACGACTTGCCATAAAAAAATGCTAAATGCTCTGTACAAATACAACTTGGGTAGGAGAAGCTTGTCCTATAATTTATCAGGATGGCACAGAAATACTAGATTAAGACGATTTTGGGTGATAAAAACATAACTTGGGTCCAATCTTGTGAACCAATGGGCTTCTTATCGTGGGCTCCTTACCGAAACTTCTTCAGTGTGGTTCAAGCTTAAAAAACCAAGTAATAATGTGTTGAGGGTTGGCGGCCCACAGCCAACCTGAACCTGGAAGGATAAATTAGCGAGGTTTTGGGCCACCGTTGGGTAGAATGTAGTACTATTTTCTAATAACCTCCTCACTGAAAATTCAATGTACTCAATATGTTGCGGGTTAGCAGTCCACCTGACCCGGCAGGCTAAATTTGCAAGGTTTTGGGCCAGTGTTGGGTCGAATGTGCAATCTTTTTGCTAGGTCCTTAGTGAAAATTCAATGTAGTTCGTACCCCATCCTCCCAAAAATGCAGTTGGTACCCTATAAAATATATACTCTGCTCACCACGAAAGGCTAATTAAGGGTTTTTCTTTTGAAACAAGAATATGGGAAGTTTTTTGTCCGAAGTGGGGTTGAAATATTCGTTTTCATAGGCTGAGTAGTAAAAAATATATTGTACTAAAGGTCGATGGTCCACCTGACCTGGCTGTACCTACGCTAAATCCGAAAGAATAAAGTTGGAAATGGAGAAAAGTGATCGATATTGCGCCTTATTATACATAGCAAGCATAGCGAGGAACTTGGGCAGCGCAGGATTTGAACATGGAAAGTACTGGAGGGATTTTGACTGATTGACATAAAATCGTGTCATATCAAGTCTTACAGCGCGCAATCATCTTTTCAGCAAAGGATATATTTGGAGATGGTTTGGGTGGCTTTGAATTGGCCTAAGTGCCCAATCGATTTGATGTACTCAAAACCTTGTAATCATGCCATATAAACTGTTGGCGATAGACACACGGTGACCTTGACTTGCCCAGCCACAGACAACTCGGGTAAGCACCAGCTTAAACTGATCACTCAAAGTTGTATGCTTCTATACGATGAAATTAGTACATGCCGCAATTAGCGCCAACATGTGGGCATTGTCATCATGCAAAAAGGCTCAGAATTCGCACATTTAGTTCACAGTTTCGAACACAATAATACAACCAGTTTGTACACTAGCACAGATAGTACAATGTCAGCACATTAGATCTTGACTTATTCATGTCACATCAGAGCTTGAGTTGTTCATTTCAAAGACAGAAGAATGAGCAAGGATACATACTGTATTGAATAAGTAATTTCACGGTAGCGCCAAAAGTATGCCATGTATCAGACAATATGGGGTCTGTGTAAAGAATTTTTCTTTTTTGGAAGGGTGTGCATTAACTCTTTTTTTAGAATATCAGCATAAACATTTGAGGCTATCATCCTAGGGCGTCTCGGCCTACTTTGGCGTACCAAGCCAAGATCAATTACGACCCAGTTAAGGCCTGTTTCGTGACCCTATAAGAAGCAGTGACCTACTTTTCCCTGTTCGCTGAGAGGAAAGAATGAATATTCCTCTCAAAACACAAAGCTGCACGAGGTGCGATGGTTCAAAAAAAATGCACGAGTCGCGTATATACAAGCTAGTAACAGTATTGAAAACTATAGTACAGAAATCACGCTACAAAATAAGCACGGCTACATGGATTATACCATGGAAGGCAATACTAAATACAAAAGCACGGCAGGGCTCATATAAACTGATTCAAGCGGGCCACTAAAACCAGTGTACTAACAGTCAACTATTGAACCATGATGCAAAAAAAGATGACACAACGATACACCAGAAAGATCGACAGCTCAGTCTAGGGACGGCACAATGAGCATACCAAACCTAAACTAGGCCTAAACCAAATTGCCGCCTGTCGCACACGGTTCCAACCATCTTTGGGAAGGCTGATAACTGCCACAGGCTCACCTTCAGTTGGCTGCAGGTTGCAGCGTTTAATCTGAAGGAATTGTATTTCACGAAATCTCCTGTATGTTGTGTACACACTGTTTTTCCTCATGAATGGGAACAATGTGCCATCACCAGCCTTGCATCCGCGTTTCTTCATCATCTTGTCAATGATTGGATAATTGAGACCGAGAAACAAAGAGTTGTACCCTAGGCTGTTAACCTACCTCCAAACGATGACCCCTGGAGGTCCAGCAGAGCTAGGATCCTCTTCAAAAATATAGACACGAGAGGCAGGATATAGGCGTAGGTTAGTCCTATTTTGAGCATGATGAATGATTTCACCATCTTCGCCATGGGCAACCCCCATGCCATACGTTATAATTATGATCACCAAGCGTTCACCATCAGCCGATCGAGTGAGGAACCACATGCCTGGCCGATCATTCAGAATAGGTGTTGGGATTACAAATGGAAGCTCCTTGTTTCCTACAACATCTCAATTCGAGACAAAAAGTGCATTACTGGCATACATATTCTAACACCAGTATTCTTCATTGTTCATGCTAACAGTGTGAATAGGCAAATCCTGACAATAATATTACTCAATAAATTAACAACATTAGGAATTGCATTTCTTACACTGCTATTCTAAACATTTGGATTTCTTGCTTATCTTAGTTTCCTAGTTGTTGTATGTTTCAAAAGAGGAATCGCCACTTTTCTTATATAGAGGCATGTCCACTTGCATCATATAGGATTAGATGCCTGCAGTATTTTGGATCAAGTGGTATTTGATTGCACAGGAAAACCAAAGGAATTGTACAAAGAGGTTGGACTGGATGGAAATTTTCCTCCAAAATAGAGTGCAAAGGAATCCTTTGAAGGAATTCCTAAGGATTATACTCTTTCGAATCAAACAACATTTTATAGAAAAAAATCCTAAGGATCCAAATCCTACAAAAATCCTACACAATTCCTCTGAATCCCAAGGAAAAATCCAAAAAGGAAAGATTGGTGTCCTACAAAAATCCTATGTGATTCCTACAATCCGAGGAGGGCCTAAAAGTACAAACAGATAAAGAAACCCGGCTTCACTATGTTGCGCTCACAATTGAGATGCTGGTTAAAAATACCTTTCATATTTTGACAATGAACGAACTTAGTAGCGCAGGGACGCCGTCATACACTATATTTTTGGAAGGCATATTACTAGTACTAATTCATTACTAGCAATGGTTCATTCATTTTTTTAGGACATAAAGCGTGTGCTCATTCAGTCATATGAAAGGTAAAACATAAACAAGGTAGTTAAAGAATAACTTCACTGAATCACTCACAATGTATCATCATGGAACTAGAATTACCTTCCAATGTGGGATCCTAGCAGTAGGTGTAGCCTTGACTTGTGACCGCAAAAATGAGGCTACCGTGTTCAGTGACATCATAGTACTTGACTTGTACCATCAGTGCATTATCAAAGGTAGTCATTCAATAATGCCAATCACATCATCCATGTGACTCATGCTCGATCTTTCGATCTCTTGTGTTCCGAGGCCATGTCTGCACATGCTAGGTTCGCCAAATCTAACTTGTGTGTATTCGCTATGCAACATGGCTTAAACCCACTGTATGTGAACATAGATATGTCTGACACCCAGGCCTGTATCCTGGATCGCCTCATACCGAAGAACTTTCTTGGTGGTGCACACACAAGGGGAACACGGAACATTGGAATTAAATAGGGATTATCTTATTTGCTACCGTTGAGTATCTAAATACTAGCACACAATAAGATGTAAAAACTGGTATCAACATCATATGTATAATGTGATATGATATGGTCTTTCTTGCGCCTTGATCTCCATCGAGCGCTCCGGCATGATCTCCATCTTGCCCTTGGTTTGACGCCAAGTCCACGACGCCTCCACCCGGTTGCTCATCAGAACGATGACTATTACTATACTACTTAGCAACAGAAAAGTAAACTACTTTACCTTCGCAACAACCAATGCCATATCATAATCACATGCCCCCTGCAAAATAAAGTTAGACGCATCTACTTTATCTATTGCAAGTTTTACGTGGTTATTAGGGCTTTCGCACTAGAACCGTTTCTAAACTACGAACTTTCCAACCACAACATGGATCCAACAGTTGTCTCTATTACACCCCTTTCGGGGCCCTCCGTTGTAAATGCTATATCAACTATCGAATGAGAGACAGACACCCGCTAGCCACTTATACGGTACAAGCCGTATGTTGAGCGTGGAACCAGTCTCGCGTACGAATACACGTAAGGTCGGTCTAGGCCGCTTCATCAAACAATACCGCGATATAAACAAGTACACGTTAGAGGGTAACAACTAAGGGATCAATGCCCGCACAATACTTGTGCGTACTGGCCGTACAACACTCCTACGCATAGATCGGCTCTGATACCACTGTTGGGGATCGGTGCGGAAAACAAAAAATTTCCTACGTTGGAACCCCAGAGACTGCCTAGGATCTATCTATGTAGTAATGCGGTAACGGCCAGAGCTTATAGAGTACATACCCTTGTATAACATTCGCGGTTAATGTTCTGCGGGGAACGTGGTTGAAGTAGTCGTACTCGTAGCCGACCTCAAGGTCGCGAAGCTCCTCGCAGGTCACCCCTTGCTCCTTCTTCATCTTCATCGTGCAATAGCTCTGGCTCACGACATTTAAGCACCCCAAGTGTTGAGCCTCGTGTCTTCGTACACATCCGGTGCATGATGAGACCTCTGGCTCCCCGATCCCGCCGGGAGTGCGGAAGTTGATATCCGGCTTCGAATCCCTGCAACGCAACGGCGTACTACAGGTGTGCCTCGATCCCACATCCCAGACTTGGGGCCATGGTCATGAGGTATATAGAGAGGGAGGGAGAAAGTCAACCAAATGACTTCTCAAGTTGTGTGTTTAATCCCACCCATGGGCACCCCTTTATATAGGGGGAGGGGGTGTGCCCTCTCCTTTGGGTTTCCCATGCGGGACTAATCAAGGGAGAGGGAGGAGGCGCATGGGCCTCATGGGCCAACCGGCCAGGGGTGGTCCCCACCCCGCGCACAGCCCTAGGCTGGCCGGGTGGGCCCCCTTGAGGCGCCTGGACCTTGGCCCTTCCCCCCTTTGGTTTTCCCTCATGGGCCCTTTTTCCCTAGGAAGTTTGGTCCATTAGTGGAATAACCTTTCAAATTAGATTTTAATATTATATTTAATATTAATTACATTAATTAATATGTAAATACATATTACAAAATCCATATTGACCCAAAACACCTTTCGGTTCCCTTTCGATTTCCTCCGAACGACTTCGGATCTTACCCGGAATGATTCCGGTCCTTTATTCTTTCTCCGAACAACTTCAGATCTCTCTGCAGAACGATTCCGGCTTTCTGTTTCTCTAATATGATTCTGTCTTACGAATGATCTCTCTCATCGTACCCTTAAGTGTATCCTCTCACGGCTCGGGAATGCTCTAGACATGATCTGTATCAATGATCAACAGAGGGACCAGGGATATCCATGTGACCCCTATGCATTCCTGATGACAATGTCGTTTGAACCGCTAAATGTAGCATCCTCTTACTTTTCTTTCTCGATACGACTTGTCCGAGATCCGATCATTGGTATCCCATACCTTGTTTAATCTCGTTCACAACAAGTTCTGTTTTCTTGTTACCGTGATATTACATCCCCATGACCGAGTCACATGTTGCAACATTTATGGATGTAATCTCACCAAGCCAGCCGTATGTATCTTTACCCGTCATGTGGGTGAACAAATCCCGGTCTTGTAGTCACATGTCATCAACTGTTCCTTTGTAATACCCAACATACACCTTTATGGCCACTGTATTACTAGATGACGGTTGATGTAGTCAAAGCAGCCTCGGGAAACAGTGAGTAATATGAGCTCACGGTCTAAGGAGAAGGAGTCTAGGTATAGCTGTTGCAACAATGAACTATATGACTTGATCGTGTTGCAATCCTTCGAGGAATGTCCAATCACATCATTCTCCAATGATATGATCATGTTGTCAGTCGGCATAAATGCCCATGATCTTGAAACCCAGATCATATTCGTGACCAACGAACTAATATGAATAGAGGCTACTAAGGACTTTGTTGTTTCATACCACACCTGTACCAATGTTTCTACTTGGCACAGTTATAGCATAATATGAAACTATTATAAACTAATTGAGATATGACAATAAAAACCTATTTATTATTTGCCTCTAGGGCATATCTCCTTCAGGCACTCTGAGATTACGAACTTCAACAGCTCAAGAGATCCATCCCACGACTTATTGAACTTTTCTCCATACCCGCGGATTCGCCAAAAAGAAAACTTTTGAAATGTGAATGAGTTCAAAAATGACTACATGTAACTGAGGGAACCCTAACTGGATAGTAGCATTACAGGTTATATCGTGGATGTGAGGCGGCCGCAATGTGACAAGTATCCATCGATGGAAGGTCGATTACTCGATAGGTGTAGATGTTCGCTAGGAACCAGGCCCCGCGCCGGTCCATCGTAGCGAGCCAGTCGCCGTTCATGCCAACCCAGAATTTTTCGTGCATGAAGGGCAGGATGGCGGTGCGCCAAGGATGGTCGAGGGGCACCATGTCATACACCGTGTCATGCAGACGATGTACCCTCGTACCGTCATAGTGCTCGTCGAACCAATAAGCAGGCTGAGGCATCAGTAGGCAGGGTTCATTCCAATGGTGAACAGTCCATTTCGTACCTTCGTTGTTGGCAATACGACCGTACAGCAGCTTGCAGCATGCGGCTAGCCTGACGGTGCTGAAAATGTCCAGACGCTGAACGATGAGGTCGACATTGTCCAGGCTGAGTTGATCCTACTTGCATCACCCGCTTAGTTTCGAATCAGCCATCACAGCCGGATGGATTTAGACGGATGCCAAGTGCGGCTGGGGTTTTCTGCAGGAGGAGGGGAGCGTTAGAAGAGACAGCGTGGGGGAGATCGTGGGCGGAGTGGGGACTGGGGAAGAAGATGGATAGGCAAAGAAAAAACGAGGGAGGAGATTTTACTTACTTGCTTTGTCTGGTCAACAGCAGCATCGAGGACACCGCTACCTAGACTTCACTGTATGTTAGACTAGCACGCCATACAGCTAGTAATTTGACAATACTCCTACTTACTACGTATCAGAGGTGCAGTATTGTCTAGTCACATCAGTTTGACCAGAGGGTTTTCTTTTTACAGCTTCCATTTCAACATAGTGTACTAGTATTTTCAACGGAAAATAGGAGGACGAACTACTACTAGTAGTAGCTACGACATGGACATATGTACTTTCATCTTGTTCCTCTACATGCAGAACTCGTAGCACATAACCGAAAATATATACACCGGATATAATGCACAGTACGGGTGTGTCCGTAGTATTTTTGGCATGTTGCATGTGTTCATATATGTTCTAGTACAAGCAGTGGCGGACCTAGGATTTTATTAATGGGTATGCCGTACTAAAATTGGTGACCATTTTGACAAAATATAAGATATAATCTCTTTACGGAATTAAAAATACGAATGATGATAAATATATGTTCTAAATTGAATCAATTTGTATTTAACTATTTAATCTCACGATGATATATGTATATATAAATGATGAATCTATAACTTAAATTAAAAGATCAACTAGTACTTTTTTTATATCAAGATCAACTACTTGGATGGTTGCCTCAACATGCATGCAACGTGCCTGCGTCGATTATGCTGATCACATGGTCGTGATCTCTATCTCCCAGCAGCTGGCGAAGGACGTTGAAGGATGTCTTGTGTTCATCATACTCGTGGCGTTACGGAGATAGCCTGCCGCTGTCCAAGTCTGGGCGTGAGGTCTGACCAGCATCTAGATCCGTGGTCCGCCTTCATTGATGGAGGCTCCTTGGCCGGGATGCTAGGGAACAAAGGCGGCGGCATCATCGGACACCGGTGGCTAGGTTTTGTATCGCTAGGGCTAGACCGGTAGTCGGTAGAGTAGTAGTACGCAGGGCCGCAAAATAAATAGATCTGAGCGGTTATATCGATCAGGTTTTACTTTTTTTCTACTCCACGCACGAACACACGGCTGGGCAACAACCAAGCTGAGCAGTTTTACAAATCAACTCGCCTTTTCCCCCTACTATACACAATATACGCAGCTGGGACACAGGGTATGCTGGTGCATACCTGGCCTACCCTGTAGGTCCGCCACTGAGTACAAGGTACATGGAATTACACGTGTACAACATGTAACCGTGCAACAAAATAAGAGACGTGCAGGGACACCAGATTTCGTTCAAGTCAGGCAACGTGCATGACTTTGTGTGGCTCTGATTCACTGACATGTGGGCCCTGTTAAGGTCAGCTCCACCTGCCAGTGAAAATCTGCATGCTCCATGCGCTTGGAGCCACTAGGTACGTCCACGACGGAAATTACAATTTGCAACTAGCTACACCGATAACAAGCTGTTGCATGTGACACTTCCAAGTTTTCAGAAAATATGAAATAAATCATGAACATAGATCATATTTATATAGTTCATTTATAAATTTCCATACCAAAAATATTACTAGTACATGGCCTGGCCACCACAAAATTAACAAATGAACACAAGATATTATTTACTTAGGTTTTTCTTTTTTATTGAGACAGGTCACATAAGATCTTATTGTGGGACCGAATATTGTAGATGCACAAGATACAATATAGCTAATGTTTCGGATTTATTTCACATTTTTTGAGAACTCGAAAGTGCAACAAATAAAGGGGTGCGGGCGCAACGAGTTGCAGATTATTCAACCCGCACTGACTAAAACTATGGCTTGCATACATAAGGAGTTTGATCAAATCGCAGGCCTTGCACTACATTGCGGCAAAATGAGTATTAGAGTATAAAAACTTAACGGCTGAGGCCATACGTATAAATAAGGCGAAGGATATAATTCAAGATACGCAAATCCCTATTCCATATGATCTCCCTTGAATCGTTAATTATGCCGGTTTCAATCCTTCGTGTTGGCCAAGCTTGGGATGAACCACAACGGAGTCTGTCGCCAATTCCAGCCAATGTTTTTTTGAGGGAAATTCCAGCCAATGTTGGTTGAGAAACCAACAACAACGTCTTGAGCATTCATACTGATGCGGCATATTTCAGGACAAATATTAAATCTACCAGGACTAACTGCATGCGGCGAGGTGTATACATAGTTGCTCCTCATTAGATCTCCAGGGCCAAGTCCTGCCACACCAACTGGAATGGTAATTGGATAGTTCAATCCAAGGAAGATAGAAAATGCTCCAAGGTCTAAAACCCTCCACCATTGCCTCGGTGGAAGTAACCTACTAGTGTCAATAGAGAACACATGGCAGCAAAACCCAGTAGAATAGGTGTGAATATTGTGGCCGTGATGATAACCAACATTTTCAGCTACAGGATAACTAGTGTCATACTACGTCTGCTTGGGATTATTAGTCCTAAGGGCCAAGTTGCTAATACCAAGACACTTCATAACTCTCTCATTAATCTATGCATACACCAATAGTCTTTCATGCATAAGAGAAGTGAAAGGAAAAGGAGAACATGCATCGGATAAGAGAGACTAATAAATGAGATAGCTCTTATAATCTCAAACAATATAAAAAAGCTCTCCGGACCTATAATCTCGAATAGAGGTAGTACCGTCTAGCACTAACGCCCACAGTATTGATCAGAATAAGGCTACCACCATCAGGATATCTTGCTAACCACCACAGATCATGACTGTAGTCACGATTACCATCTAATTCAGGTGGCCCCGGAAGACGCACAAGACCTTGTAATCAAAGCACATTCAGAGGTCAGCTAAGCAAAATTTTAATGATGAAGCTTGAAAATTTAAGGATGGAAATTTTACCCCATGCCCGAGGATCCCATGCATAAACATTGCCAATCTGAGTTACAGCATAGACAACTCCATTGTGGATAATTGCATTGTGGTAGCTGAACATGCTGAACTGGTTCTCAAGAACCATCCACATACGATGAGAACCATCAAGGAAGGCAATTACCGTGTCGAAGATGGCCAGGACAGAGAAATCCTTATAGTTCCCAGCAGTTGTGGGAACTCGGCAAATGGCTATCTTCAGTAGATTAGTAGGCTGACCAGCCGCGATAAACTTAAGTACCTCGGGTGTGGCCTCAAAATCGAAGATCGCTGGTAGAGGAATCCAGCGACGAGTGAACACATTCACAAGCTCCCAGTTCCAGGCGAGGCCAACAGTGGCGATCCAATCTCCATGGGTCCCTGCCCACTTCTTACCCTCACAATCTGGCATCACAGCATTGGAGGAAGACCTGTCCATCGGCGTCAGCTCGCACAAGGTCCAGCCGAACTTCTTTTGTGGCTTCTGCTTGCCCCTGCCGCAATAGTAGCTGCCCCTGTAGAACTGCTTCATGCGATTGTCACGGTAGAAGACATTGTACTCACGCAGTACCTTAGTTGAGTGAGAGTGAAGAACACAGGGGAGACCAAAAGGATGAGATTTTGATAGGGATGCACTATGTGTTTCTGAGTAAAGATAACGTTTGCAGCAGGTGGCGAGGCTCGCGATGGTGATGACGTCGCATCTAGCAGAGATTTCTTCAAGGGGGCCATCAGAAAACACCCTAGAAGTGTCACTGTCATCGATCAATTGGGCCATCCCGAGGAAGAGCTCGAGCAGGTGGGGGGCGATGGCGTTTGGATTTGATTGGGGGTTTTGGAGGAGAGAGCAAGCGGCAGCTGGCAGTGCGAGACAGAAAACAATCTATGAAACCGGGCGCCGGAGCTGATCCTAAAGCGGCATGTCAGCGTTGGCGCGTGCCTGTATTGGTGTGTGAGTGGTAATGGCCATCGCCGGGACGCTGGAGGTGAAGTGAGGATGGAGATCGAGGCAAAGAGAAATACGGAATGAAATAAAACCAAGCGTGCCTTCTTTCTCTCTGCTAAATCTACAGTGCCTATCGAACTGGGCTACGGAGATGCTCCGAAAGCGGCATGGCGGCGTTGGCGTGTGCTAAAGGTGGGCGAGTGGGGATCAACGAGAAGATGGAGAGGAAGATGATGGAGAGCAAAGGAAAATAGAATAAATCTATTGAAATCATACCGCCTACCGAGCGTGGTTTTTCTCTCTTCTCTGCGTTTCCTGGTGCCTATCGAGTAAATAGGTCAGGCCTTTCTAGGAGTAGTACAACATAAGCTAGCCTAACACGGGATGGAGTTGTACTATCCTCTCAAATAAATGGTCATGGCAGAGAGACGGTTTGGAGTATACTCGGAGCTCCTCTTGTCGAACGTAATAATCCTTGGATCTTCTACATTGATCATCTTGTGCAGTCACATTTGGAACAAGTACTACTGTACTACTACTGTAACTAATAAACACATAAAGGTTCCACCGGTAATTAGGAACCAAAATTGGAATACTACTACTCTCGAACTCTTGTGTGGTACAACAATAAAATGCTCACAAAATGGGCTACCAGTATGGCAGTACCATCTGTACACCCACACACTGCCACCTCAAATAAGTTTGCCTGCCACACCGCCAATTTCCTCTCCCCTATCGGCCTCTACGCCCCGTTACCGGACCCAAAATCAAACATCTCTCAGTTTAATAAAGAAAAAAGTCGACAATCTCTCAAAAAAATCAACCATCCACCAAAAGAAAATCCATTATCTAATGCTTTCCGTTCATTATGAACGAACAATCACAATTGCTCGAGCGCCGCGCAGGAGTAGTAGTCGTCTGAGCTACTAGTTGTACAGTAGGTCCGCGAAAGCACGCGCCTAGAAGCGACAGAAGAATTTATTCTCTGTCAGTGATGGAAGAAGATCGACAATGTATAATACCAAATCAAGAAGTCAGTGGCTTTATCCGTCTGACCAGTGAGAGCCGACACGAGTGGTGAACAGCTTGAAGCACAGCGGAACAGGTACCTTTAAGGCATACAGTACGTACACCTCCATTCTGATTTAGGATGGTCACATAGTGCTAAATAACTTAGAGTACTCCAGTAACTTGCACATGTACCTTCATCATAGTGAGTAACAATATGTGTGTAGTGTCATGCAAAGGCCTAATTAATTAGGTTGTAGTCCCTCCGTTTAGAAATATAAGATGTTTTAGCTTTGTGAATCGAATGTATCTAGACGTATTTTAGTGTATGGGTTCGTAGAGGTTAAGAGTGAACCTATACACTAAAAGACGTCTAGATACATTCATCTCACAAAGTCACTACAAGAAAAGTTGGCTTTTACAACGGACGATTTTCGTGGTTGAAGGCCCGTTTTTCGTGGCCGAAGAGTCTTGCGCGACGGATGGCCTTCGTGGTAAAAGCCCTGTCACAAATGAATTAACCACGGCTTTTTTTCGCCCGTGGTGGATCGCACCCTTCAGCAACGAAAACATGTTCCATCGTAGATCTGTTCGCCAGCCACGCCGACGACTGACATCATGCGAACTGCCACGTGGCAGCCGCCGTTAGCGGCCGGTTACCGCTGTTAACGGTCATAGAAACCATGGCAGAAGCTAGGCCCAGCCAAGGCCTGCTATGTACTAACTGGGCCGGCCCATCAGGGGAGCCCAACAAGAAGATGGCCCATTACTGTTTTGTCATGCAATGTTTGAAATAGGCCTAGAGAAGCAGCCCGTGAAATTTCAGGCCCGATTCTATTTCGGCCTACAGGAGGCCCATGTTTGTCCAACACTGTGCTACCACTTGAGGCATACACAAGTCCGGCCCTGCACTATTCAGGCCTGTTACCAATTTAGCCTTTTACTGTTCAGTCCTGTTACTGTTTCAGCCTTTTAGGAATTTCGACCCGTTACTGTTTAGGCCCTTTAGTGTTTGGGCTTTTGCCTATTAAGGCCGGCACTATTTGGCCTTTTACTGTTCTGGCCTTTTATTGTTTCTGCCTTTTACTGTTTTGGCCTTTTTCTGCTACGGCCTTTTACTGTTCTAGCATTTTACTGTTCTGGCCTTTTACTGTTATGGTCCTTTACTGTTCTGGCCTTTCACTATTCTAGAATTTCACTGTTCTGACCTTTTTCTGTTCTGGTCTTTTACTGTTCTGGCCTTTTACTGTTCTGGTTGCTTTGGTCCATCCATGCGCACGTTGTTACTGTTTCAGACTTTTTTTGCTAGCGCCTACTTTTCGCAGAACAGGTGAATATCAAGACATCAATTAATAAACACACAAAAATTAACATTACTTATTACACAACAATAAAAGTTTGTTACAACAGGTAATACAACAAGATCGTCATTCCGATAGATTACAACATGTTAGTACCATCAATAAGAGATCGGTACATGGCGATTCGCTTCACTGTATCATCTGTCCTCTTCTTCAACATTTAAGCTACAGATCTAAGAGTAGCTACACCCTTTCGTTCTGCATGCAATACAACATTTATATATTTATCACATGCAGGAGTTTTTCTAGGTGGACTGTTAAGTAAGTTTGCTTCGGCAATGTAATGGGAGGATGAATGGGACGAGGGATCACAACTTTCAGTCCTGCCTTCCAAGGACTCCTGCTGGGTTTTAAATGCAGTCTGCTAAAATATGGTGAAACAGGTTAAAACAAACAACAAGGGAAACAAGTAGTATTATATAAAGTAGAGATCATTTAAAGTAAGTATGAACTTATAGTAGCACATTCAGGCTGACAATAGCTCCTTCTCGAACGGGTGTGACTCCTAGTCAATCTGCCAGAAGAATCTGAGCAGAGCAGTTGGAACTCTGGTCCTTGTACTTCATTGTCATTTCTCTGCATGACATTTGAAACCAAGTTGTTTGGTTTGGAAGGATGAAAACTCTTGAAAAACACCAAAAACATAGCATTAAAAATTATCAGACGTATGTATCAAACTAGATAGCTGGTTTGGAAGGATGAAAGCAGGTGAAAACACCAACATATAGCATTAAAATGACAAGATATATCATCCAAACTAAAAGTATATTTTACGAATTAAGCATTTGCACATATATTCACAATTGAACATAAATGCAAATGTCATGGCAAGTTCTTAGGTAGAATGACAACTAATTAACATGACAAGATACTGGCCTAAGTAACACAAGGAAACCTCACGATTCAGCCTTGCTGGGCGTCATATTGTCAGTGTTGGATCCTCTATGAGCTATTTGCATGACCCGTGCGAGCGCTCGGAAAGAATAGAATCTATGAGTTCGTGTTGGAGGATTAAACCGATAGCGTGAGAATAAAGAAAGGGAATAGAAGCTAATGAGGTGGATAGGACCTACAATATGAAGGGTGCAAACGAAATGGCAATAGCATCTAGGATATTGAGTAACATCCTGAAGATTTTGTAGCTTACGAGTAACAAAAATATAGCAAACAGGCAAGAGAAATTACCGCTGCGTGGCGACGACAGGTGGGACGGGCAAGTGGGCGGCGGGGGCCGTGGCTCGGCATTTCGGGGCCAGCAATGAATGATTCAGTGAACCGGCCCTGGTAGGGTAGACGACGGTGTTGGCGAAGCAGATCCGGTGCCGCGAGGGAGTCGGTGAAGTAGTTCCGGTAAAGAGCGCCTGCAGTGGAACTCCAGTGTGGAAGAGAGGGCCGACGGTAAAGCAACTAGAGTAAGGTCGAGGTTGGAGGGGTGTGGGCGGGCAAGAGACGATGGGGGGGATATAGGTGGGATGACGCACATTTACAACCTATACCCCTCTATTATTGCAGTACTACCACGGTCCTTGTTTCCGGAGCAGGGAAAGAAGAGGAATTTTGCATATGCAAAAAGTGGGGCGGGATATTTGAATAGATATGCGGGATATTTGAATAGATGTGCGCGGGATGTTTCGGCGCCATGCGGAAATTTTGAGGTTGAAGCTTCCGACGTACGCTACTCCGACGCAGCCGCTCTCACGTGTTGGCCCCGTCTAGACCCACACGCTAGCGATAGTATGCTTACCAACATATAAATGAGTTCCACACATTTGCCGAAATTGATAAACAATATATTTTGAAGGCTTTCATACAAGATGACTAAGGTCATAGCCATATCTCTATTATAGTTTATAATAACATGTCCATATCTGGTAGATAGCTGCATCTTGGCATTTCAAAAGAAGTTTCTGGATTTGATGGACAATTCCCAACTTTCATGAATTTCCAAACTTTCTAGCTAAATCTATGCAATAAAATGACTTTTTGACAATTTGAAGTAAATATGTCTAATTTCGAACTAGAACGTGTGTGATATACCTTTCTCTTGACTTTTTAAAATAATTCAAAGATATCAAGTAATCAAATATTGGAGAACCACCGAGAGTTTTGGAAAATTCAACTTTTTGATACGAATGGTAATGGCACCTAATTTCAGCCATTTTAAAAAATACAAAGAAACAAAATATAAAAAGAAATGCATCCAATATTTTCTCTATTCGTGTCTCACTATGTGCACTATCTAGTTTCCATGGAAAAATATAATCTTGAAATTTGATGATTTCTGAGAAAAAATTGTATCACAATATATATGGAGTACCATGTAAGAATATGCATGGCTTTCAAACTAGATGACCAAGGTCATGGCCATATCTTTTCTATAGTTTATAATAACCTATCCATATATTTTATGGTGTGTATTGGCATTCAAAATATTATTTATAAAGGAATCTTATGAATTGGAAGTTATTTCAATTTTCTAATGCACAACAACGACTTTAGTCATGAAGCTACTACAAAACATGGCTTTAAATCCCACTGCCCCGGTTTTCACTCAAAGTATATATAGCCTAGGGTTAATTAAGTTTAGGGTTCGGGGTTTTATTTTGGGTTGAGGGTTTAAGGGTTCATGGTTTATGGTTTAGGATTTTAGGGTTTAGGCTTTTAGGGTTTAGTGGTTTAGGGTTTAGGGTTGTGCAAGGTTTTAGGGTTTATGATAGTTTAGGTTTGAAGGTATAGGGAATTTCAATAATAATGTTCAAGCTTTATATATATGGTTATATGCATGGAACAGAATGGCGTTATCGCAATTTAATAAAAGTATTTCAAAATTTGATATATAAGTGCATTATACCTCCTTCGTAAGGGTTTAGGGTTCTAGGGTTAGGACGTTAGAGTTCTAGGGTTAGGAGGTTATTAGGGTTTACGTTAAGGGTTTATGATTTTCAATAATGTTCAAGCTTTATGCTTATATTCATGTAATAGGAAGGCGTTACCACAATTTAACGAAAGTATCTCAAATTTTGATCTATAAGTGCATGGTACCTGTTGGTTTAGGGTTTATGGGTCGATGATTTAGGGTTTCACAGATTAGGTTTTATGGGTTGTTTAGAGTTTAGGGATTAGCGATTTTTCAATAATGCTCAAAGACTTATACTTATATTCGTCGAATAGAATGACATTACCTGCTTTAATGAAAGTATCACAAATGTTGATCTATAAGTGCATGACACCAGCTTGGTTAGGGTTTTATAGTTTAGGTTTTATCATTGTATAGGGTTTAGAGTTTAGCGAATTTGGAATAATGCTAAAGCTTTATTGTTATATTTGTCGAATAGAATGACATTACCTAATTTAATAAAAGTATCTCAAATTTTGATCTATAAAGTGCATGATACCTACTTGGTTAGTGTTTATGGGTTGAGGGTTTGGGGTTTTAGGGTTTATGTTTTAGGGGTTGTTTAGGATTGAGGGTTTAGGGAATTTTCAATAATGCTCAAGATTTATGCTTATATTCGTCGAATAAAATGGCGTTAGAAAATTAAACAAAAGTATATCAAATTTTGATCTATAAGTGCATGCTACGTGCTTGGTAAGAGTTTAGGGTTTGGGGTTTTAGGGGTTAGGGTTTTGGGTTTTAGGAATTTTCGATAATGTTCAAGTTGCTTTATGCTTATATTCGTTGAATAGAATGGCATTACATCAATTTATTGAAAGTATCTCAAATTTTGATGTATAAGTGCACAATACCTGCTTTGGTTAGGGTTTATGGGTCAAGGGTTTAGGGTTATAGGTTTTTACGGTTTAGTTTATGGGTTGTTTAGGGTTTAGGGTTTAGCAAATTTTCAATAATGCTCAAGATTTATGCTTATACTCATAGAACATAATGGGTCTTAGCCGATTTAATGAAAGTATCTCAAATTTTGATCAATGTGTGCATAACACATGCGTGGTTAGTGTTTATGGCTGAGGGTTTAGGGCTTTAGGGTTTAGGTTTTAAGTTTTAGGGGTTGTTTAGGGTTTAGGGAATTTTTTATATTACTCAGGATTTATGCTTATATTCGTCAA
This sequence comes from Avena sativa, assembly GCA_916181665.1. Lineage (NCBI taxonomy): Eukaryota > Viridiplantae > Streptophyta > Magnoliopsida > Poales > Poaceae > Avena > Avena sativa. The sequence goes on along the minus strand of OV702292.1, from coordinate 529,397,396 downwards.
ATAGAATGGCGTTACCCAATTTAACGAAATTATCTTAAATTCTAATCTATAAGTGCATGCTACGTGCTTGGTGAGGGTTTAGGGTTATAGGGTTTAGGGGTTTAGGATTTGGGTTTTACAGGTTTCGGTTTTTGGGAATTTTCAGTAATGTTCAAACTTTATTGTTATATTCGTGGAATAGAATGGCGTTACCGCAATTAATGAAATATCGAATCTCAGATTTTGATCTATAAATCCACGATACCTGCTTGGTTAGGGTTTTTATATGGGTCGAGGGTTTAGGGTTTTAGGGTTTTACGATTTAGGTTTTATGGACTAAATAGGGTTTAGGGGTTTTATCGAATTTTCTATAATACTCAAGCTTTATGCTTATATTTGTCGAACAGAATATATATGGCATTACCTAACTCATTGAAAGTATCTCCAAATTTGATGTATAAGTGCATGATACCTGATTTATTAGGGTTATGGGTTGAGGGTTGGGCTTTTAGGTTTAGGTTTTATTAGGGATTGTTTAGGGTTTAGGGTATTTTTGATAATGCTCAAGATTTATGCTTATATTCATCGAATAGAATGGAGTTACCAGTTTAATGAAAATATATAAATTTTGATTGATAAGTGTACACTACGTGTTTGGTAAGGATTTAGGGTTTAGTGTTTAGATTTCAGTGTTTCAGGAATCTTAAATAATGTTCAAGCTTTATGCTTATATTCGTGGAATAGAATGGCGTTACCGCAATTTAATGAAAGTATCTCAAATTTTGATATATAAGTGCACGATACCTGCTTGATTAGGGTTTATGGGTCGAGGGTTTATGGTTTTCCAGTTTAGTTTTATGGGTTGTTTCCGGTATAGGGTTCAGAGAATTTTTGGTAATGCTTAGGATTTATGCTTATATTCGTCTAATAGAATAACGTTACCTGATTTAACGAAAGTATCTCAATTTGATCTATAGTTGCACGATACCTTCTTGGTCAGGGTTTAGGGGTTTAATTTTATTATTTAGGATTCTGTGAATTCTCAATAATATTTTCAAACTTTATGGTTATATATATTTGTGGAACAGAATGGTGTTACCGCAATTTAATGAAAGTATCTCAAAAATTGATCTACAAGTCGATGATATCCTGCTTGGTATTTTTTGTTAAATAAAATTGGTTGGGCTGTTTGGTTGGGCTCGAATTCTGGCTTTTGATTTTTGGCTTATAAAGCTATGAACGTGTTTTTGGCTTTGGGTTTTTAAGCTTTTACTCTGACATAGTGGAATGATAGTATAAGCCAGGTTGGATGATTTTATCGATTTTATCTCGGTTGAGCGAAAAATGTTCGAATTTTGAACAACAAGCGATGGGAATCTCTACATCCCGTAATTCTGGCTCACTGACATGTGGGTCACTTGCATAATGCGTCCAAAAAGTCGGTGTAGGTCGGAGTGGGCGGGCAGGTAAATATTGAAGAAGGGATGGGACACGTGGATGGGGTGATGCACTTGGGAGAACGCAAATTTACCACCTATATCCCTCTGTTATTGTAGTGCTCCCTCGGATTCTTGTTTCCGGAGTAGGGATAGAAGAGAAATTTTGCATTCTAGAAAGAGGTGAAGCATGTTTGAGTGAATGCGCGAGATATTTTAATGGATGGGTGCGATGTTTGGCCACCGTACCAAAATTTAAGGTCGAAGCTTCTAGCATACGCTACTCCGGCGTGGGGCCTCTCAGACGCGTGTCACCGTCTAGGCCCACACGCCAGCGAGAGGTGCTTCCCAGCATTTAAACGAGTTTCTAGGCATTTGCTGAAATTTTTGAACAATTTAAGGATTTCAAGAAGATGACCATCATCCAAAAAAAAGGTGACCAAGGTCTTGGAAATAGTTTGATGACGTGTCCGTATTTGGTAGATCGGTGCATCTTTGCAAATCAACCAATATGTCTGCTTCCAAATTTGAAGTTTGTTTTCAAATTTCCAAGTAACAATAATGTGTTTTGTTGTGAAGCAACTACAAAGATGATGGCTCAAAATGCCACCACCCCCCTTTTTTCACACAGTGTATAACGCCATTTCAAGCTTCTAGGCTAAATTTGTGCAATAAAATAATTTTTGGGGCTGGATGTTTATTTTTGGGGCTGGATGTTTGAATGGATGGGCGGGATGTTTGAATGGGTGGGCGGGATGTTTCGGCGCTCTGCCGAAATTTTGAAGTTGAAGCTTCTAAGGTACGCTACTCCCACTTGGGATGCTGTCCCCGTGAGATAGACCCACATGCTTGTATGCTTTCCAGCATTTAATGAGTTTATAGACATCTGCCGAAATTAATGAACATTAATTCACGGTTTTAAAACAAGAGGAGCAAGGTCACATCCATAGTTTCTGTACCTTTTTCATCTTTTGTACTACTCCGTACATTGAAGCATCTTCACCAACCAAGCTTACAAACCTGGTCATATTTGGTAGATCGGTGCATCTTGGCATTCTAAGCAATTGTTTACAAAGGAAATTCCAGATTTGATGGATAATGCCCTACTTTCATGAGTTTCCAAACTTCCTAGTTGAAGATGCTGAAATTAAATAACTTTTGACGATTGAAAGTAAGTATACTTATGTACTACAAAGTGTGTGATATAGCTTGCTATTGACTTTTTAAAAATAGTTTAAAGGTACCGAATTTGTCAAATATTGGAGAACCACCGAGAGTTTTGGAAGATTTCATTTTTTTGATATGAATAGTAATGACACCAAATTTGGGTCAGTCTTCTTAAAAAAATAAAGAAACAAAATATAGAACAAAATGCAACCATTCGTTTCTCTGTTGGTGTCTCACTGTTTGCATTGGCTAGTTTCCATGAAAATATATAAAATTTGATAACTCTTGAAAAACTCGTTTCACAATATGGCGTACCATGTTTGAACATTCATGGCTTTCGAAAACAAGATGACCAATGTCAAGGCCATATGTGTTACCATACTTTATGATAATGTAACCATGTTTAGTAGATTGGTGCATATTGGTATTTCAACATTGTTTAGAAAAAGAGATTCCATATTTGGAGTTATTTTAAAAGAATAATGGCTTTAATTTTGTCATATGATATATGGCGTACCATGTATGAATTTGCATGGCTTTCAAACCAGGTGACCACTGTCATGGCCACACCTTTGCTATAGTTTATAACAACATGTTTGTATTTGGTAGATTGGTCCGTATTATTGGCATTTAAAATATTATTTACAAAGGAAGCTTCTGAATTTGAAGATATTTTCAATTGTTCAAGCGACGACAATGGCTTTTGTCATGAAGAAACTACAAATAAGTATGGCTCAAAATCCCATTGCCCTAGTTTCCACACAAGATATATATAGCCTGGGATTTAGGGTTCGTGTTTTTTGGGTTGAGGGTTTAGGGGTTTAGGGTTTATGGTATATGATTTAGGATTTTAGGGTTTAGGGCTTAGGAGTTTAAGGTTGGTATTTAGGGTTTAGGGTTTTAGGGTTTAGGGTTTTCTAGGTTTTAGGGTTTATGAATTTTCAATAATAATGTTCAAGCTTATATATATGCTTATATATATTCGTGGAATATACTCGTGTTATCGCACTTTAATGAAAGTATCTCGGATTTTAATCTATAAGTGCATCATACCTGCGTGGTAAGGGGTTGAGGGTTTAGGTATTTTATGGTTTTGGGGGTTTAGGTGTTTAGGGTTTAGGTTTTTTGGGAATTTTCGATAATGTTCAAGCTACTTTATATATGCTTATATTCATGGAATTGAATAGTGTTAGCACAATTTGAGGAATGTTTATCTGAAATTTTGATCTACAAGTGCATGTGATACCTCATTTGCCAATGTCGTTTAGGCGGGGTTGAGGGTTTAGGGTTTAGGGCATTTTCGATAATGTTCAAACTTTATTGTTATATTCATGTAAGAGAATGGCATTACCGTAATTTAATGAAAGATCGAATCTCAAATTTTGATCTATAAGTCCATGATACATGCTTGGTTAGGGTTTATATGGGTCGAGGGTTTAGGGTTTTATGGTTTTATGGTTTAGGTTTTATGGACTGAATAGGGTTTAGGGGGTTTATCGAATTTTCAATAATACTCGAGCTTTATGCTTATATTTGTTGAATAGAATATGGCATTACCTAACTCAATGAATGTATCTCAAAATTTGTTCTATAAGTGCATGATACCTGATTGGTTAGGATTTATGGGTTGAGGGTTTGGGGTTTTAGGTTTAGGTTTTATTAAGGGTTGTTTAGGGTATTTTCAATAATGCTCAAGATTTATGCTTATATTCATCAAATAGAATGGAGTTACCAGTTTAATGAAAATATATCAATTTTTGATTGATAAGTGCATGCTACGTGCGGTGTTGAGGGTTTAGGGTTTTATGGTTTAGGGCATTTCCAATAATGTTCAAACTTTATTGTTATATTCGTGGAATAGAATGGCGTTACCGCAATTTAATGAAAGATCGAATCTCAGATTTTGATCTATAAGTCCATGATACCTGCTTGGTTAGGGTTTATATGGGTCGAGGGTTTAGGGTTTTAGGGTTTTACGGTTTAGGTTTTATGGACTGAATAGAGTTTAGGGGGTTTATCGAATTTTCAATAATACTCAAGCTTTATGCTTATATTCTTTGAATAGAATATATATGGCGTTACCTAAAAGTATCTCCAAATTTGATTTATAAGTGCATGATACTTGTTCTGTTATGGTTTGGTTGAGGGTTTGGGGTTTTAGGTTTAGGTTTTATTAGGGGTTGTTTAGGGTTTAGGGTATTTTTGATAATGCTCAAGATTTATGCTTATATTCATCGAATAGATGGAGTTACCAGTTTAATGAAAATATATAAACTTTCGATTGATAAGTGCATGCTACGTGTTTGGTAAGGATTTTGGGTTTAATTAGTGTTTAAATTTTAGGGTTTCGGGAATTTTAAATAATGTTCAAGCTTTATGCTTATATTCGTGGAATAGAATGGCGTTACCGCAATTTAATGAAAGTATCTCAAATTTTGATATATAAGTGCACGATACCTGCTTCATTAGGGTTTATGGGCCGAGGGTTTAGGGTTTTACATTTTAGTTTTATGGGTTGTTTCCGGTTTTGGGTTCAGAGAATTTTTGGTAATGCTCATAATTTATGCTTATATTCGTCTAATAGAATGGCGTTACCTGATTTAACTAAAGTATCTCAATTTTTGATCTATAGTTGTGCGATACCTGCTTGGTCAGGGTTTAGGGGTTTAGATTTTATGGTTTAGGATTCCGTGAATTCTCAATAATATTTTCAAACTTTATGGTTATATATATTCGTGGAACAGAATGGTGTTACCGCAATTTAATGAAAGTATCTCAAAAATTGATCTACAAGTCTATGATATCCTGCTTGGTCATATTTCTTGTTAAATAAAATTGAATGTACCCAGGTACTAAAACAAGAGAGAAACAAGAAGAGTTCCTTGAGATTTAGGCGAAGTTTGGTTAGGCTCGAATTCTGGCTTTTGATTTTTGGCTTATAAAGCTACGAACGTGTTTTTGGCTTTGTTTTTTAGCTTTTACTCTGACATAGTGGAATGATAGTATAAGCCAGGTTGGATGATTTTGACGATTTTATCTCGGTTTAGCGAAAAATGTTCGAATTTTGAACAACAAGCGATGGGAATCCGTACTTCCCGTAATTCTGGCTCACTGACATGTGGGTCACTTGCATAGTGGGTCCAAAAAGTCAGTGTAGGTCGGAGTGGGCGGGCAGGTAAATATTGAAGAAGGGATGGGAAACATGGATGGGGTGATGCACTTGGGAGAATGCAAATTTACCACCTATATCCCTCTGTTATTGCAGTGCTCCCTCGTATTCTTGTTTTCAGAGCAGGGATAGAAGAGGAATTTTGCATTCTAGAAAGAGGTGAAGCATGTTTGAATGGATGCGCGGGATATTTAATGGATGGGTGCGATGTTTGGGCGCCGTACCAAATTTTGAGGTCGAAGCTTCTAGCATACGCTACTCCGGCGTGGGGCCTCTCAGGTGCGCTGTCACCGTTTAGGCCCACACGCCAGCGAGAGTTGCTTCCCAGCGTTTAAATGAGTTTCTAGGCATTTGCTGAAATTATTGAACAATTTAAGGCTTTCAAGAAGATGACCATCATCCAAAAAAAAGGTGACCAAGGTCATGGAAATAGTTTATGATGACGTGTCCGTATTTGGTAGATCGGTGCATTGATACGTTGCAAACGTATCCATAATTTTTGATGTTCCATGCTTGGTTTTATCTACTTTCTTGTGTTTTATCCACACTTTGGAGTACTTTTCATATGATTTCTTGGACTAACCTATTAACAAGAGCCACAGTTCCAGCTGCCTGTTTTCTGCTGCTTTTGGTTCCAGGAAAGTCAGAAAATGAATATTCTCGAAATTGGACGAGACAAAAGCCAAAGTTAGTTTTTCACCGAGGGACACCTGGAGCCAGAATACGAGACGGAGAGGGGCTGGGGCCCGGCCACACCACCTGGCCGCGCGGCCAGGCCTGACCCGCGCCAGGGGTGGTCTGGCTGCCCCAGGCACCCCCTCGGCCTCTCCTTCCGCCTATATATTGCCTCTGATACAGAAACCCTAAGTACCCGATCAAAATTCCATGAAAGAGTCTGTAGCCACCGTCATCTCCATCCCTAGATCGGGAGGGATCTGAAGCCCTTCCTGGCACCCTGCCGGAGGGGGGAATTCACCCTGGAGGCCTTCTTCATCACCATGCAACCCTCCGGTGTGATGCGTGAGTAGTTAATCTCTGGACTACGGGTCCTTGTAGTAGCTATATGGCTGGTTCTCCTCCTTTGTGCTATCATGTTTAGATCTTGTGAGCTCCATTCATGATCAAGATCATCTATTTGTAATTCTGCATGTTGTGTTTACGGGGATCCGATGGATATTGAGATGCTATTTCAGATTGATTATTGATTCTATCATGCCTTTGTTATTTGTGATCTTGCATGCTTTCCGTTGTTAGTATAGCTATCTTGGCCAAGTAGATGCTAGCAACTCCAAGAGTTAGTATTTATGCTCGATAGTGGGTTCATGCCTCTGGTAATCTAGGGAAGTGACAGAAATCTCTAAGGTACTAGATGTGCTATTGCTACTAGGGAGAAAACAACGATCCTTTGTTCATAGAACAATCGTATTGTTTACTTTACACGCAATTCGTAATGCAATTATCCGTTGCTTGCAACTTAATACTGGAGGGGGTTCAGATGATAACCTGAAGGTGGATTATTAGTCATAGATGCAGTTGGATTACGGTCTATGTATAATGTTGTAATGCCCAATCGAATTTCAAAGGAGTCAAGATGAGTAGTATATGCTTGTACGCTTTCTAGATGTTTGTCAATTGCCCTGCTGTAATTTGTTCACCCAACATGTTATCTATCTTAAGGAAAGCCACCTCTAGTAAACTATCGACCCCGGTCCTTTATTTTACTTTCAGTCTACAATCAACTGTTTACTGCTTTGTGTTTACTTTCCGCAAACTATTACTTTCTTCCATTCAGTATGTTTAATTCTTTATTTTTAGCAAAACCGGTGAGATTGACAACCTCATCGCAAGTTGGGGACAGAGTTCTGTGGTTGTGTTGTGCAGGTCTCCACGTTGCTGCTGGCACCGATAGTGCGCCCTACCAAAGTTCAGCTAGCTACACCTTTGGGGTGTTTCCTTGCTCCTACTGGATTGATAACCTTGGTTTCATAACGGAGGGAAAACTTACTGCTGTGCTCATCATACCTTCCTCTTGGGGTTCCCCAACGAGCTCGTAAATACACGAGTCAGCATGCATCTTTTCAAATCAACCAATATGTCTGCTTCCAAATTTGAAGTTTGTTTTCGAATTTCCAAGTAACAACAATGTGTTTTGTTGTGAAGCAACTACAAAGATGATGGCTCAAAATGCCACCGCCCCCTTTTTCACACAATGTATAACGCCCTTTCAAGCTTCCGGGCTAAATTTGTGCAATAAAATAATTTTTGGGGCTGGATGTTTGAATGGATGGACGGGATGTTTGAATGGGTGGGCGGGATATTTCGGCGCTCTGCCGAAATTTTGAAGTTGAAGCTTCTAAGGTACGCTACTCCCACTTGGGATGCTGTCCCCGTCAGATTGACCCACAGGCTTGTATGCTTTCCAGCATTTAATGAGTTTATAGACATCTGCCGAAATTAATGAACATTAATTCAAGGCTTTCAAACAAGAGGAGCAAGGTCACAGTCATAGTTTCTGTACCTTTTTCATCATTTGTACTACTCCGTACATTGAATTATCTTCGCCAACCAAGGTTACAAACCTGGCCATTTTTGGTATATCGGTGTATCTTGGCATTTCAAGCAATTGTTTACACAGGAGATTCCAGATTTGATGGATAATGCCCTACTTTCATGAGTTTCCAAGCTTCCTAGTTGAAGATGCTGAAATTAAATAACTTTTTGACATAAAGCCATTCATTCACAAAGTGCAATGCTATGTGCATTAGTTTCCATGGTAAAACATAAACTTGTATATTGATAAGTTTTGGATCAATTTTGATCTATGGTGACTGGCAGGTGGGACACGTATATGGTGGTTCCCAAAGCAGGGTAGGTCAGAATTTCCAAAGTTATCCCTCCAAAGTCCACACCCCTTCGCGTTGTGTATTAACTTCCACCCTCCGCCGTCTAGGCCTCACCCCTTCCCCACAAAACAGATGCGTTCACGACCACTCCTCATCACCAATGTGCGCAAAGAAGCGTTCCCTACCCGTCGGTCGTTTGAGACACACCGGTGGGCACGTCGATCCCACGGTAGTCCTTCTATCTCTAGCTCGATCTGGTTGGCATTTTTATTGCCCTTTCAAATACTCCTACGTAGTTTAATTTGTCCTCAATCTACATGGTCATAGCTTATTCTGCGCTAGATCTTTGTTCCTAAATACCTTCGGCGATTTTTACTGTCAATATGTTTGTTGAAACGCATAGGCATATATAGTTTTTGTACTTCATCTATATGTTTCGTGCTTTTATTTTAATAATAACCAACCTTATATGTCATATTTAAACAGATGTGCAGATTTTGGATAGAGATTGCTCCATTAGGTAACTCTAAACGTATCCTTGATGTTCTACGATTTATGGGATTTGTTAGAGCTCATTGTGACAACTCAAAAGTATATTGCCCCTGCCAGTTTTGTGCGAATCGTAGGGTGCTGCCTCAAAGTATAGTGGAAGACCATATTTTTACATTTGGGATGCTTAGCACATATGTTAGATGGGTATTTCATGGTGAACCATATGATCCTCCATCTGAACCGGGGAAAGCACATCTTTATCATCAAGATCAAGTAGGGGAAGCAGATGTTGATCAACTAGATCAACTGACAGTGATGTTATGGTAACTAGCTAAGTTATTAAGTCACTTTCTTTTTTCATTAATTAACTCTGAAAAGACATTTAATTCGAGACAAGTATCTACGTGTACTTATAGTTCAAGTTTGTCAAGATGCAAAATCTTAGGAAGAAGTTGAACCTCTTGTCAAAACTCTTTGTGGTTTCTGATACAGAGTATATTAATTGACTGTCCGATGGGTGCCTCCAAAAGCTTTTTCTTAAAACTTTCAAAGCAACCTACAATTTACTTGTAGTTCAAATTTTACCTAATTTTGATGAATCTACAGAGAGTCATTCAAGTGGCGGAGTTATCTAGGAAGTTTGAAAACTCATAAAACATAGGAATCGTTAGTACAACATGTTGGTCCACTATATATACTACTAAGTTGCACGTGCCTTACACGTGAGACTCACATAGTAGACGTATGACATATCATCACTATACATAATTATAATTGATAAAGCACAAAAAACTATTAATTCGATCAACATCTATAAAGTATGGGTGTATATTTGGTCCTTGTACTTTGTATCATCATGTAGAAGTCAAAGATTATTAGCTACCTAACAAATGAAATTTTTGATAACATGGTCTAGAGACACAAGGGAAAAGATTCTAGTATGATGGAGAAGTGTGTTTTGAGGTTTGTGCATAGAATTCATTATGCCGAAGACTATCAATAGAATCTTCCAGATGCTAGAATGGAAAAGAAGATCCAACGGCTAGAAAAGGTGGGATTCGCGAGTCTTGATCCAACGATCAACATTCAAAGTTATTCGTATACTATATAGTGGTTTGTAATGAAGACTATCAATAGAATCTACAAGATGCTAGAATGGAAAAGAAGATACAATGACTAGAAATGTTTGGATTCGTGAGTCTTGATCCAACGGTCAATATTCAAAGTTGTTTGTACACTATATAGTGGTAAGGTCATATGGAAGTCAATGATTATTAGCTACTAGTAAGTTGCACATGAGACTCAAATAGTAGACGTATGATATATCATCACTATATAAAATTATAATTTTTAAAGCAAAAAAAATTATAAATTTGATCAACATCTATAAAGTATGGGTGTATATTTGGTCCTTGTACTTTGTATCATCATGTGTAGAAGTCAAAGATTATTAGCTACCTAACACATGAATTTTTTGATAACATGGTGTAGAGAAACAAGGGAGAAGATTCTAGTATGATGGAGAAGTGTGTTTTGAGGTTTGTGCGTGGAATTCATTATGCCGGAGACTATCAATAGAATTTTCTAGATGCTAGAATGGAAAAGAAGATCCAACAACTAGAAATGTTTGGATACTAGTAAGTTGCACGTCTGGCATATCATCACTATATAAAATTATAATAGGTAAAGTGAAAAAAATATAAATTTGATCAACATCTATAAAGTATGGGTGTATATTTGGTTCTTCTACTTTGTATCATCATGTGTAGAAGTCAAAGATTATTAGCTACCTAACACTTGAAATTTTTGGTAACATGGTCTAGAGAAACGAGGGAGAAGATTCTAGTATGTTGGAGACGTGTGTTTTGAGAGGTTTATGCATAGTGCATTATTCATTGTGTTCAAAACTATTAATAGAATCTTCTAGATGCTAGAATGGAAAAGAAGATCCAATGGCTGGAAATGTTCGGATTCACGAGTCTCGATCCAACGATCAATATTCAAAGTTAGTCATACACTATAGTGGTAAGATAAGATGTCTAAAAACATGGCTTGTGGCATTCAGATCCATACTCTTCAAACTGTCTTTACAGAAAGGAACAATCTCGTCGTCACTCGGAAAATTAAGAATGATATTTCCTGATATTTGGAAACTCACATCGACAACATTGTTTACTACAAGAAGATGCACCCGACTACCTCCGAAAAGACAATTAACTCAAGAGCAATCTATCGCATTTACTTGTAGCTCAAGTTTGATCTAATTTTGTTAAATTTTCAAGATGCAAAATCTTAGCAAGAAGTTGAACTTGTTGTAAAAACTATCAGTGGTGGTTTGTGATATATTAAATCAGCCCCCAATGGTTACCTCCAAAAAACGTACAACTTTCAATGCAACCTACAATTTACTTGTAGTTCAAAATTGAATGAATTTCAATAAATCGACATAAAATCAATTTCAAGTGGGCAAAGTTAGCTATAGGAATAAGTTTGAAAACTCATAAAACACAAGAATCATAAGTACAACATGAGGGTCCACTATATATGTCTGAAAGCTTGGCTTGTGGTGTTCAGGTCCATATCCTTCGGACTTTGTTTACGAAAACAAATAATAATCTCATCATCACTCGGAAAATTGAAAATGTTCTTTCCTGATAGTTGGAAACTCACACCGGCGGTACTGATTACTACAAGAAGATGCACCCATCTACCTCCAAAGAGACATTTAATTAAAGAAAAATCTACCACACTTACTTGTAGCTCAATTTGAGCTATTTTTTCGTTAAATTATCAAGATGCAAAATCTTAATTAGAAAGGAGTTAAAAACCTATTGTCAAAACTCTCGGTTGTTTTCTGATATATTAACTAAGCCCCTAATGGGTACACCTCCAAAAGATTTTTGTAATTATTTAGAACCAACCTACAATAATTTAGTTGTTGTAGTTCAAGTTTGACCAAATTTCGATAAATATAGGAATGAAGTCATTCAAGTGGGGCAAAGTTAATTAGCTACATAGGGAGTTTGAAAACTCATAAAACATGGGAATCGTAAGTAAAACATGTCGGTCCACTTAATATGTCTAAAAGCTTGGCTTATGGCATTGAGATCCATATTCTTCAGACTTTCTTTACATTAAAGAACCATCTCGTCATCACTTGGAAAACTAAGGATTTTCTTTCCTCATAGTTAGAAACTCACACCCACGACATTGTTTACTAGAAGAAGATGCACCCATCTACCTACGGAAATACATTTAATTCAAGAGCAATCTATCACGCTTACTTGTAGCTCAAGTTTGATCAAATTTTGTTAAATCGACAAGAAGTCACTAAAGTGTGCAAAGTTTGCTAGGAAGCTTGAAAAATCCTAGTACTGAAAACTTGGGCATTACGTATAAGAAACCATTGGTCCAGTTTGTGTGATAATTGGGGTGGTTGCATTTTATTTTAACTATGGTAGGTATCATAGGAGAGATGTGCTTGAGAGTTAATGATACGTCCAAAACGTATCTACCTTCCTCAACACTTTTGCTATTGTTTCTCCTCTAAACTTGTGTGATTTGGATACAACTAACATGGACTGGCGTTGTTTTCAGCAGAATTGCCTTGGTGTCTACTTTTTGTGCAGAAAATCAACTATCAAGAAAAATCCCGGAAAATATGTCAAACATCCTATTTCATCAGAAGACTCCCAGAGCCAGAATACGAGACGGAGGGGGGCTGGGCCCAGGCCACACCACCAGGCCGCGCCAGGGGGTGGTCTGGCCGCCCTAGACTCCCCCTCGGTCACTCTCTTCGCCTATAAGTTTCTTTCTGACCTAAAAACTCAGGGGGTTCGATGTTTTTCCAGAAGGACTTCCGCTCCGCCACCACCATCAGATTCCACGAAATAGCACCAGAAACTCCGTTCTAGCACCCTGCCGAGACGGGAATTGGAGGAGATCATCGCCATCATCATCACCATCGCTTCTCCATCAACCATCCATGTTTCCCCCATCTATGAGTGAGTAATCCCCCACTGTAGGCCATGGGGATGGTAGGGATTGGATGAGATCGTTCATTTAATGGCATCAGATTGTTAGGGCATGGTGCCTAGTATCTTTTATTAGTGCTTTATGACTTTGTTGCGACTTGTTGTGCTTAATGCTTGTCACTAGGGCCCGAGTGCCATGATTTCAGATCTGAACATGTTATTGATTCATTATGATAGTATTGTTTTTGGTCTTATCTGCAAGTTGTATACACATGTTGTTGTCCAGAACCTATGGCCCCGAAGTCACAGAAATCGGGATAACCGGAAGGGAATGGCTTTGATGTGAGGATCACATGTGTTCACGGAGTGTTAATGCTTTGCTCCGGTGCTCTATTAAAAGGAGCACTTTACTGGTGCTGTTACTTTACTATTCCTATTACAAAACTGTTGCTACTGATAAACTGTTGTGAGCAAGATTGTTTCCAGGTGCAGCTGAATTGACAACTCAGTTGTTAAGGCTTATAAATATTCTTTGGCTCCCCTTGTGTCGAATCAATAAATTGGGTTTCACTTCCCTCGAAAATACTGCGATACACCCCCTATACTTGTGGGTCATCAAGACTATTTTTTGGCGCCGTTGCCGAGGAACATAGATTTATTTATCAAGTTCACTTGGATTCTCTATTGTTCGTTGCTATCCATCCATCATGGGTAAGTCTCGTGATGGCAAGGTACCTATTTTACCATCCACTACAAGAAGAGGTACGGCTCTGAACACCTCTATTGCTCTTGATTCACCATCTGTTATGAGTAAGCTCGTTACGCCACCACATGCACATGCTACACACACTGCTACTAGCGTACTTGGTAGGGAGAACACAAGTAATATCTCCAACTATCATTTAGCCTTCCTTGTTGCTGCGCTTAACAATGACACTCGGTACAATCTTGGCTCGCTTATTGCTAGCCGCCTAGCTGCTAGGGGGCCTATCTATGGGGGAATCATATGGTCAATGCATTAGGACTTTCAGTGGACCCCAATGATATTGTATTGGCACCACAAAGGCTTGAGCTTGTTGCTATGAAAACTCATCACTTTGTCACTGCTGCTTCTGATTTGGACAGTCTAGTATATAGGATGTTGTTTACTGACGGGGATGAGAGGGAGATCCCTTTGCCGCAGTCTTCTTTGTTTAGTGTTCACAGGAGACCGTGGTCGCGCTCTAAGGAGGAGGTGGACGAGCAGCTCCACTTGCCGGGTTTCCACGAGCAGCACCAGGAGGATGTGCCCTCCTACGATTACTCCGCACACTACGGAGGGACGTACTCGAGCTCGCACTAGGACGAGGGTACCTCCTCGTCATACTACGGTGAGACGTCATCCTGGCCGGCTTGGGACTGATACCCACTTAGGCCAAAAGCCTAAGCTTGGGGGGAGGTACGCCAGCATCGCACTCATCTCCTTATCATGTTGCGTCGGTACTTTGTATATTCATGTTTTGTTTTATTTTTAGTTTTTGTTCTTTCTTTGCTTTTGCTTTCTAAAACACAAAAAGACCAAAAATATTTCTATTGTTTCTCTTTGGGTTGCTTCTTCATTTCGCCTTGGTTTGTTTTCCCTTTTGCTTTGTTTGAACTATTCGAAAAACCCAAAAAGATTTTGCTTTGCTTGTTTTTCCTTTTGGTTCTTGTTTTAATAAATCGAAAACAACAAAAATATTTGTCGTTCTTCTTTGGTTTTGTGAGTCTGCTACAGGGTTCAACAGTCCTTAGTGGATATTGGTTTCATGTTATTATTCAAGCCACACAAGTGAAGAGCAATGATGAGGATTAATGACAAATTGAGGCGTGGTAAGAGGCTGGGAACGAACTCTATTTGTTTTCATTTTTGTACATATACTCATCATTGTGGGCATGCTTAGCCTTTTCGTGTAGGGTGTATGTTATCTTTGGATGCTTAGTAGTTCTTGCTTTCGTATGATTAGTTCCAGCTTTCTAATAGTTTGTGGCATGTCCTATGAATGTTTGCTTGCATTACTCTATTCATAACTTGGTATGACACCGTGGTATCCTCCTTTGAATGTTTCATTGGAATTGACTTGGCACATGCTCACGCATGCATATGACTGAAATAATCAGTTAAGCCTCGATGAACTATTTTGCCTTGAGGATCTTGAATCAGTTTCATGCCATGTTTAGTCCTGTTTTGTTGCAAGCATGATTATGACAGCTATTGCTCTCTCATTTGTCGCTCCCTTACTATTGATAGCCTTCGCTTACACTGAGTATGTTTTACTCAAGTTTCCAACTCCCTAAACCAATTATTTCCAAAGTGTCCACCATACCTACCTATTAGCATCATTTTCTACTTCCATGCATATTCAATATGCCTTGTTTTATTCCGAATAAAATGTTTGCTTATTATGACAAAGTTAGTTAGTAAAGCTCTCACGAACTTGATGGCACACTTTATTTTCTGCACTTAATAAACCTGAACCATTGTGACTGTCCATGAAAGTTATATGCTTGCAAATTATAGGCTGGGGATTAGCAGAACCGTGCTGTCACGGGGAACGCTTTCAACACTTGTAAATATATACCCAGTTGATACCATGCTCTTTTGTTTGCGGATTTCATCAGTGTGAAATAAAAGGGGAGCTTGTAAGTCCATGGAGTTATGTATGTGTGTTAGAGAAACGCCTGGGCCGCTGGTCTAATCCATGCTGACATGATGGAAACCTGCAGCTTAACCATAATGATATCTATGAAGCATTCTTCTTATAAATAAGAGAGATAGCTATTGAGAAAAAGAAAAAAAGAGATTTATGAAAAGAGGAAAGAGAGAAAAAAGCACCATTTTCCCATGGTAAATAAGAATATTGCTAAGATACTCATTGTCTGCTTGCCTTGTCATTTTGATATGGGGATTCTTCCGTATCATCGGGCAAGGGGTACCCCGTTGGCGGTTCTCTATGATACACACATATTTACGATGACAAGAACTTACCAGTAACTAAAGTTGAGTAGCATGAGGAGCGGCCCACGTACTCAAGGGACATGGGATTTTCAGTTTATAGTCTGTCAATCATATAACTCAGATTGGACCTCACTTTCACCTTAACCACATTAAAGATGCTTATGATAGTGGCAATGAGAGCTCAAATCTAACGAGTACCATACTTTCAACATTTGGAAGCTTTTCAAATTATTCAAACCTTTTTCTTTTACTTGTTGAGTCTCCACATATTCTTTGAGCACCTTCTTGAGAGCATAGTTGTCATTCTTTATGCTTGTCTCATTACTTGATTATTTGTGTTATGACTTTGATGCTTGTATCTTTGACATCTTTACTTCTAGTCTTCGCTTGAACTTCAGAGGTGCGTTGGCATTCATAATCAAAGGCAAGCGAGATACCACTCTATCATACCTTGTTATGAGCATTGTAATGTTGCTTATGTTTATTCTTCATGCTACTTATTATTTTTGAGTTGGAATCTCTTCATAGCTTCCAATGCCTATTAACTAAACTTAGTTGCATACTCCTTATTATGAATTGTCTAAGTAGTTGATCACATGCTGAGAATATATACATCATATGAAGAAAATGTGTTCGTGAAAGTTCTTTTATCGCACTCAGTTTTCAACTGAATTGCTTGAGGACAAGCAATAAGCTAAGCTTGGGGGGAGTTGATACGTCCAAAACGTATCTACTTTCCTGAACACTTTTGCTATTGTTTCTCCTCTAAACTTGTGTGATTTGGATACAACTAACATGGACTGACGCTGTTTTCAGCAGAATTGCCTTGGTGTCTACTTTTTGTGCAGAAAATCAACTATCAGGTAAAATCCCGGAAAATATGCCAAAAATCCTATTTCATCAGAAGACTCCCGGAGCCAGAATACGAGACGGAGGAGGGCTGGGCCCAGGCCACACCACCTGGTCATGCAGGCTAGCCCAGGCCACGCCAAGGGGTGGTCTGGCCGCCCTAGACTCCCCCTCGGTCTCTCTCTTTGCCTATAAGTTGCCTTCTGACCTAAAAACTCAAGGGGGTTCAACGTTTTTCTAGAAGGAGTTCTGCTCCGCTGCCACCATCAGATTCCACGAAACAGCACTAGAAGCTCCGTTGTGGCACCCTGCCGGGATGGGGAATTGGAGGAGATCATCGCCATCATCATCACCATCGCTTCTCCATCGACCATCCATGTTTCCCCATCTATGAGTGAGTAATCCCTCGCTGTAGGCCATGGGGATGGTAGGGATTGGATGAGATCGTTCATGTAATGGCATCAGATTGTTAGGGCATGGTTCCTAGTATCTTTTATTAGTGCTTTATGACTTTGTTGCGACTTGTTGTGCTTAATTCTTGTCACTAGGGCCCGAGTGCCATGATTTCAGATCTGAACATGTTATTGATTCATTATGATAGTATTGTTTTTGGTCTTATTTGCAAGTTGTATACACACATTGTTATCCGGAACCAATGGCCCCAAAGTGACAGAAATCGGGATAACCGGAGGGAATGGCTTTGATGTGAGGATCACATGTGTTCACGGAGTGTTAATGCTTTGCTCCGGTGCTCTATTAAAAGGAGCACCTTAATTGCCAGTAGTTCCCTCGAGGCCCCGCTGCAAACGGGCTGGCAGGACAAAAGATGTTGTGCAAGTTCTCATTGCGAGCACGTATGACTATATATGGAACACATGCCTAGGATTATCTAGTACTTGGATGCTTTATCTTATTTATCTACAATTGCCCTATGTTCTGATTGCGATGTGAATTGTCTTGTCCATGCAACGCCCGTCCATCCATCCCTATGCCTACCACACTCGAATCCTACTGTTTACTACTATTGTTACTGCTGTCTTTACTTTACTGCTGCTGTTACTTTACTATTCCTATTACAAAATTGTTGGTACTGATAAACTGCTGTGAGCAAGATTGTTTTGAGGTGCAGCTGAATTGACAATTCAGTTGTTAAGGCTTATAAATATTCTTTGGCTCCCCTTGTGTCGAATCAATAAATTGGGTTTCACTTTCCTCGAAAATACTGCGCTACACCCCCTATACTTGTGGGTCATCAGTTAACACGATCGATGGAAGTACAACTTACATCAAGGACGTCATAAAAAAATGAAAATTGCATCAAAGTCCATCCATTTAACACAATGACCCTAAAACTAAATAATGAAGTGTGTGTGTTTTGTGGTTTGCGCATACTAGCGTTCATCATGCTAAAGACTATCAATATAATCTTTCTCGATGCTAAGATATAATAGAAGATCTAACGATTAACAATGTTTGGATTTACTAGTGTTGATCCAGCGGTCAATGTTCGAAGTTAATTCATACACTATACAATGGTGGTATGGTATTGTAAGAGATAATACAAGATAAATATAAGATAAGAAGTATCGCGAATGGCCGATCTAATGGTTGGTATCATAGGAGCGAGGTGCTTGAGAGTTAAGACGGTCAGTGGAAGTACAAGTTACATCAAGGACCTCATAAAAAACGAAAATTGCATCCAAGCCCATGCATGCATTTAGCACAAGGACCCTGAAACTGAGCAATGAAGTGTGTGTTTTGAGGTTTGCGCATACTAGCGTCCATTGTGCTAAAGACTATCGGTAGAATATTTCTAGATTCTAATAATGGAAAAGAAGATCCAACGGTTAGCAAAGTTTGGATTTGCCAGTCTTGATCCAATGGTCAATGTTCAAAATGGGTTCAAAATTGCCTTCCCTCCCGATGTTTGGCCAATCTTTTGGATAACCTTCCCTCCCGATGTCTAGGAAGCAAGTGAAAATTTAGAAAACCAGAAAAGTTTGATTTTTTGTGCCGCCAAGGACCGAAGTGATTTCCTTCCTATGTACTCCTCGTCCCTACTCCACACCAACGCGCGGCTGTCGAACACGCCAGAGATACAGAGCCGCCGTACCAAGGCACACATGTACAGCGCCACGCTGTGGACGAGGGGAGAGATCAGCCAGAACGGTGCACGAGGGGAAAGGGGAGGAGAGATGGAGCATAGGGAAGGAGAGAGAAAACACACAATTTGTTTTACATGCATAGGTCCTCAAATTTACTACTAGTAGAGTGTACATTGTAAGGCTGCAGGAGTACCTCGTGTCAGAAACCCATCATAACTTTGCTCTGACATGGATCCGCCTTCAACTTATCTTCGCTGCTGCCCTCTTCCCCTGCCAACGTTTTTATTCTCTCAGCATGTACATCGCGTGGACATAGGTGACCATATGACTAAGCAAAGAAATATACTACTCCCGCATTGTGTAAAAAAGCACACCTTAATAAGGGTCAGATAGTAAACGTATGACATATCGTCACTATATAAAATTATAATTGGTAAAACACAAAAAATAATAAATTTGATCAACATCTATAAAGTATGGGTGTATATTTGGCCCTCGTACTTTGTATCATCATGTGTAGAACTGAAAGATTATTAGCTACCTAACAATTGAAATTTTTGGTAACATGGTCTAGAGAAACGAGGGAGAAGATTCTAGTATGATGGAGAAGTGTGTTTTGAGAGGTTTATGCATAGTGCATTCATTGTGTTCAAGACTATCAATAGAATCTTCTAGATGCTAGAATGGAAAAGAAGATCGAATCGCTAGAAATGCTAGGATTCGCGAGTCTTGATCCAACGGTCAACATTCAAAGTTATTCGTACACTATATAGTGGTAAGATAAGATAATGTAAGATCATGTAGAAGTCAATGATTATTAGCTACGAGGGAGAAGATTCTAGTATGATGGAGAAGTGTGTTTTGATGTTTGTGCATAGCATTCATTATGCTAAAGACTATCAATAGAATCTTCTAGATGCTAGAATGGAAAAGAAGATCCAACGGCTGGAAATGTTGGGATTCACGAGTCTTGATCCAACGGTCAATATTCAAATTTATTCATACACTATATAGTCATAAGATAAGATAAGATAAGATATCTCTATCTCTACTACTATAGTGGAGCAGTTTTGAATTGGATCCATAGCACCAATCCTGACCGTTGGGCTATTGGATCCAATGGTTCAGAGAAGTTGGATTCGTGTTGAATAGTACCTAGAGCAAACTCCACCATGCATGTTCTAGAACCATCATGTCACCACCCCCAAAATTTCATAGCACAGTAAAATGTATTATCTCTACTTATACTACTATAGTGGAGCAGTTTTGAATTGGATCCATAGCACTAATCATGACCGTTGGGCTGTTAGATCCAATGGGTCAAAGCAACTGGATTCGTGTTGAATAGTACTCCCTCCGCCAAAATATAAGGCGCCTAAGGATTAGTCAAAATTCAACATTTTTAAAGTTTGACCATGATTATACACAAAAATATAAAAATTTAGAATACTAAATTAATATCAATAGATTCACCATAAAGTATATTTTCTTAATATGTCCATTCAATATTGTAGATGTAGATATTTTTTTCTAAATATTTGGTAAAAGTTAGTAAGGTTTGACTTTTGACCAATCCTTAGGCACCTTATATTTTGGGACGGAGTGAGGGAGTAAAGACCTAGAGCAAACTCCACCATGTTCTAGAACCATCATGTCACCACCCCCAAAATGCATAAATTAAGTCTATTAATAATAACTATCTACACATATTGAGAATACAACCTACTGTGCTTTGAAATTTTGGGGTTGGTGACATGATGGTTGTAGAAGATGGTGGAGTTTGCTCTAGGTACTATTTGACACGAATCCAGCTGCTCTGAACCATTGGACCTAATAGCCCAACGGTCAAGATTGGTGCTATATATGGATCCAATTCAATACTGCTTCATTATAGTAGTAGATATATAGATAAAAAGCACACCTTAATAAGGCCTAGTATGTGGCATCCTCTAAGGTTCACCTTATACATAGTGGAAACTATAAAGTATCTTTAAGCCTAAGGTGCACCTCAAGCTTGTGTGTTGACCATAGAGAATAGAAAAATCATTTCCCCTCTCTCCTTATTTCATGTGATTGTTTTTAAAAGGGGTTCAAAAATTTTAAGAGGCAAAATCTTTGTAGCTAGAAGTCGAACAACATCAACTGATATATTAATTGACCGCCCGATGGGTACCCCCAAAAGATTTTTACATAAAACTTTCAAACCAAGCTACAATTTATTGCTTGTAGTTCAAATTTGACCTTTTATTTCGATACATCGACATAAAGTCATTCAACAAGTGGACGGGGTCAGCTAGGAACCTTGAAAACTCATAAAATATAGGAATCGTAAGTAAAACACATTGGTCCACCTAGATAATATGTCTAGAAGCTTGGCTTATGGCATTGAGATCCATATTCTTCGGACTTTTGTTACAGAAAAGAATCATCTCGTCATCACTCAGAAAAGTGAGAATTTTCTTTCCTGATTGTTGGAAACTCACACCGATGACATTGTTTACTACAAGAAGATGCACACATCTACCTCCGAAAAGACAATTAATTCAAGAGCAATCTATCACACTTACTTGTAGCTAAAGTTTGACTTAATTTTGTTAAATTGACAAGAAGTCACCAAAGTGCGAGAAGTTAGCTAGGAATCGTAGTACTAAAAACTTGGGTATTACGTATAAGAAACCGTGGTCCAGTTTGTGTGATAATTGGGGCGGTTGTATTTTCTTTTAACCTTGGTAGGTCTCGTAGGAGCAAGGTGCTTGAGAGTTAACACGGTCGGTGGAAGTACGTACAAGTTATATCAAGGACCTCATAAAGAATGAAAATTACATCCAAGTCCATGCATGCATTTAGCAAAGGACCCTGAAACTGAGCAATGAAGTACTGTGTTTTGCGGTTTGCGCATACTAGCGTTCATCGTGCTAAAGACTATCAGTAAAATCTTTCTAGATGCTAAGAATGGAAAAGAAGATCCAACGGTTAACAATGCTGTTTGGATTTGCCAGTCTTGATCCAACTATTAATGTTCAAAGTTAATCTCCGCACTATATGTAGTGGTATGGTATTGTAAGAGATAAGAGACAAGATAAAGACAAGATAAGAAGTACTACGAATGGCCGATCTAATTGCAGGTCTCGTAAGAGCGAGGTGCTTGAGAGTTATCACGGTCGATGGAAGTACAAGTTACATTAAGGACCTCATAAAAAATGAAAATTGCATCCAACAAGTCCGTGCATTTAGCACAAGGACCCTTGAACTGAGTAATGAAGTACTATGCATTTTGAGGTTTGTGCATACTAGTGTTGATCGTGCTAAAGACTATCAGTAGAATCTTTCTAGATGCTAATAATGGAAAAGAAGATCCAATAGTTAGCAATGTTTGGATTTGCCAGTCTTGATCCAACGGTCAATGTTCAAATAAGTTAATCCCTACACTATGTAGTGGTGGTATGCATGGTATTGTGAGAGATAAGAGACAAAGATAAAGGTAAGATAAGAAGTACTGCGGATGGCCAATCTAATGGTAGGTCTCTTAAGAAGCGAGGTGCTTTGAGAGTTAACACAGTGGGTAGAATTACAATTTACATCAAGGACCTCATAAAAAATGAAAATTTAATCCAAGTCCATGCATTTAGCACAAGGACGACCCTGAAACTAAGCAATGAAGTGTGTGTTTTGAGCTAGAGTTTTATGTATACTTTCGGTCATCGTGCTAAAGACTATTAGTAGAATCTTTCTAGATGCTAAGAATGGAAAAGAAGATCCAACGAGTAGCAATGTTTGAATTTGCTAGTCTTGATCCAACGGTTAATATTCAAAGTTAATCCGTACACTATATGTAGTGCGTGGTATGGTACGATATTGTAAGAGATAGGACAAGATAAAGATAAGATAATAAGAAGTACTACGAATGGCCAATCTAATGGTTGGTCTAGTAGGTGCGATGTGCTTGAGAGTGAACATGGTCGGTGGAAGTACAAGTTACATATCAAGGACCTCATAAAAAATGAAAATTGCATCCAAGTCCATGCATTTAGCACAAGGACCCTAAAACTGAGCAATGAAGTGTGTGTTTTGAGGTTTGCGCATACTAGCGTTCATCGTTCTCATCAAGACTATTAGTAGAATCTTTTTAGATGCTAGGAATGGAAAAGAAGATCCAACAGTTAGCAAAATGTTTGGATTTGCGAGTCTTGATCCAACTTGTCGTCAAAACTCTTGTTGGATGGTTTCTCATATATTAATTGTGACCCCCAATGGGTACCTCCAAAAGCTTTTTAGTAGAACTTTCACAATAACCTATAATTTACTTATACTAGTTCAAATCTGACCTATTTTCGATAAATCGACATAAAGCCATTCAAGTGGGTGGAGTTAGGTTGGCAGTTTTGAATTGCATCCATAGTACCAATCGTGACCGTTGGGCTGTTGGATCCAATTGTTCAGAGTAGTTGGATTCGTGTTGAACAGTATCTAGAGTAAACTCCACCATGTTCTAGATAGTTATTATTAATATACTTAATGTATGCCTTTTTCTCTAACAAGACTATTGGTTAATAACAACTTAATGTTCGTTAAATCACATTTTATAAAGTATATACGAGTGTGGCACGTGCCTATGTGTGTGTGTGTGTGCGTGTGAAAACTTTGGCTTATGGCATTTATTTAGATCAATATTCTTCGGACTTCCTATACGGGAGAGAATGATCATGACATCACTCGGAAAATTGAGAATGTCCTTTCCTGGTAGTTGGAAACTCACACCAACGACATTGTTTACTACAAGAAGATGCACCCATCTACCTCTGAAAAGACATTTAATTCAAGAGCAGTCTATCATGCTTACTTGTAGCTCAAGTCTAACTTAATTTCATTAAATTGGTGCAAAATCTTAGCAAGAAGTTGAACCGTACCTATATATCATAAAAACTCTTGGTGGTTTCCCATATATTAATTGACCCCTCCCCCCGATATATATGTACCTCCAAGAGAGATCTTTCGTCAAACTTTTAAAGCAACCTACAATTTACTTGTGGCAGTTCAATTTGTACCTAATAATTTCGATAAATCAACATAAAATCAATCAAGTAGGCGAAGTTAGCTAGGAAGTTTGAGAACTCATAAAACATAGGAAATTGTAAGTACAACATGTTGGTCCACAATATATGTCTGAAAACTTGCCTCGTGCGTCATTCAGATCCATATTCTTCAGACTTGCTTGATGGGAAAGAACAATCTCGTCATCACACTCGAAAAATTGAGAATGTTCTTTCCTGAGATAGTAGGAAACTCATAGTGATGGAATTGTTTACTACAACAATATGCACCTATAGACCTCCGAAAAGACATTTAATTCAAGAGCAATCTATATCATGCTTACTTGTAGCTCAAGTTTGACCTAATTTCGTTAAATTGTCAAGATGCAAAATCTATCTTAGCAAGAAGTTAAACCTATTGTCAAAACTCTTGGTGTTTTGTGATATATTGATTGACCCCTTGATGGGTACCTCCAAAAGCTTTTTCAAAAAACTTTCAAAGCAACCTATAATTTTCTTAGACACGAGGCTAGTAAATTTCTAAGCTACGTATAGTAAGGGCATGTGCAGTGTCTAGAAGTAGCTATGAAAACTACATTTGGTCCCACATTTAGAACTTAAGTGGGTCCACACAACCATGCTAAAAAGAAAAATAGACTATTATCCACTGAATAGTGGGCCCTCCCAATTGATTCTCTTAGACATAAGTGTCAGGGGGATGACCCCGTGTAGGCCAAGACGGGACCAAACCGGCCGACTCCAAAGAGCACATGCCGTCTGGACCCAGATCAAGGAACCATAGCCGGCTGGAATCCCCACCCGGCCCGCATTCAATTTTCCCCGGCTGGCCCGGCTAGCCGGGTAGCCAGAAGAACCGGCTGGGAGGCCGCTCCTAGCCGGCCGCCTCAGATCCGCTGGTCATGGTACGGTGGGGATGACGCTCCTTGTGAGTGCACCCTTGACCGGACAGGCTGGCTAGCCTGGCCGACGCTACTAGACAACTGCGCCAAAGCTGGAGGCTGACGAGCAAAGTAAGGGCTGACGAGGAAAGCCTTACGCATAAAGAACCGGCTGACGGATAAAGAGCCGTATGACGAGTAAAGCAGGGGCGCTGGACACTGAAGCATGGACCTCCCCTGTACTAGAGGCTTGAATGGACCCGGGCCTTCTGTTTGGCCCTATCTAGCAAGCCCACTTTGTAAGGCCCAAATCCAAACAGTAAACCCTAGAAACCACCCTGTAAGCTACCTCCTCAACCTGTATATAAAGGGGGGGGTACTTCTAGGGTTCTAGGTAAGCAGAAAATAGACAGAAGAAGAAGGACTTAGACAATTCCAAGCAAGAAGTATCTAAGGAAACAGCTCAAGGAGCATCTATATTGGGCATTCGCCCCCTTTGATAGTAGATCCTTGAGGAGTAGGAGTTTTACCTCGCCAAGAGGGCTCCGAACCTGGGTACATCACTGTGTTTGCATTATCTGTGCCCAACCCATTGTGAGTAGCCACCGATAGCATCCTGATTGTCCCCTTCATGCCATCCCTGATGGTACTGCTGTGTTCCACACCACGACAGTTGGCGCCCACCGTGGGGCACAGCGCTTTGGCTAGGATCATCTTTCGCACCGGACTTCCACTCGTCACCGGTGAGCGAGTCGCCTCTAGCGTCGTCCTCACCCTTGGTTCCTACGACTGCGTCCTCGACAACGTGTCCTACTTCGCTGAGGGGGTTTTCCCAAGCGGGGGCTCCATCATGCACTTCGGTGAGCACCGCGTCTACGTCATCACCGTCCCTGAGGCCTTCCCTTGTGAGGTCGTCACCATCTTCGGCGCGCCCCTGGCTTCTCCACCTCGCGCATCGCCAGCGGCAGTGTCGAGGTCATGATGGCAGGCTCGGTGGAGAACTGTCGCCACCTCTAGAGCGCAACATGGATGGCCGCGCCACTAACTCACGCCTCCCGAACCCGGACTTTATCAACGCGTACATCGAGCACCTCCCCAACCCCATCACCCCCATTGAGGCAGATCCAGCTGCAGCTGCGGCGGCCCTGGAGACTACCTGCCAGAACCCTCTGGAGGAAGCTGGCAAGGTGGCGGCCGCCCAGCGACGGATGAACGCCACCATGCGGGAGTACAACATCATGCACGGCTTCGTGCGCTTGCCTAGCACCAGCCGCCTGGCCCAGCCACAAGGCCGGAACCTTGGTTCGGAGATGGATTGCGTCGTTGATCCGCGCACGCCCACGGTGCAGCCGGTCTACATCACCCCTGCCAAAAACATGAGGGCCGCGGAGGCGGCAGTTGCAGAGCTAAGCCACCTAGAGGGCGAGGAACTGCTCCGTCAACAGGCACGTGTCCAGCTCCTCGTGGTCACAACGAACAAGCAGCAGGACGAGGCAGAACTCAGCATGGCTAGCAATAGTAGAACCCAACCGGATCGTCGGATGGCGGATCCGGCTGCAGGTGGCAGCAAGGCATCTTCCCCATATGGAGCGAGGCAGAGCAACCGCCCACGCGGTGGATCTACAGGCCGTGGGCATAATGCCCGCGACACGGCAACTGCTACCAGCAAAAACCGCGAGCCGGCCGACAATGCTGGAAAAGGCCAAGCGCTACCCAAGTCCCGCCTATCTGGCCGGCTGGGACCACTCGAGCCGGATGAACAGCAAGAGGCGCGCACGAATCGACCTGCTGGTCCAGTCACGCGCGCTGGAGGATGAAAGTCCAGCCGGTCCAAGATGCTTCAGACCGCGCATCCGGAACGAACCATTTCCAAAGGGATTTTCACTCCCAAGGGATACGCCAAAGTACAATGACTTGGTCAAGCCGGAGGACTGGCTGGTGGACTACACCAACGCCGTAGGCATCGCCAATGGCAACCGTCGGGTAGCAGTATGCTACGCCCCTCTCATGCTCCTCGACTCAGCCAGGACATGGCTCAATAGCCTCCCCGACAACAGCATCAACGCTTGGATCGATTTCAAGCAGGCATTCGTTCGCAACTTCACCGGCACCTACAAGCACCCAGGCCAGCCTGGCGAGCTTGCTCTCTGCGTGCAGGGCCCGGATGAATCCGACCGCTCCTACATCACCTGATGAATGAGCATGCACAACTCCTATGAGGGGTTACGCAAACAGGGGGTTGATTTCTTCATCAATGGCTGTAGAGACGGCACTATGCTCAAGCATAAGCTTCGCCGGGTGGAACCCACAACCATGGCATAGACCATGGCCATCACGGACAAGTATGCCACGGCTGACGCGGCAATGAAAAGATCCATCCGGGTGGACGACCAAGGGCAAATAATCGTCGATGTC
This sequence comes from Avena sativa, assembly GCA_916181665.1. Taxonomy (NCBI): domain Eukaryota; kingdom Viridiplantae; phylum Streptophyta; class Magnoliopsida; order Poales; family Poaceae; genus Avena; species Avena sativa. Next base: position 529,370,061 of record OV702292.1, on the reverse strand, counting down.
GCCATAGATCGGCGCCAGCCGGAGGGAAATGGCCACAATTCTAGGTGGCACGATAACCGCCATGGCAAAAGAAAGGACGACCAACCGGACAACCAATATGGCTCCAGGCAGGTGGCGGCAGTGCAGGAGGATCCGACTGCAGGCGGAAGCCGGAGACAGAAGCCTGATGGCCAGCCTCGAAGGCCCAAGTACACCATCCAGTCGATGCTTGATGGGCCATGCAAGTTCCATAGCAGAGGCAACAAGCCGGCCACGCATACCACACGCCAGTGCACCTGGACGAAGAAAATGGCGGAGATTGCTGGCGCACCAGCTGGACAGGCGCCACCTCCTCCAACCGGCGGGCCGCCAGGCGATCGTAATAAACAGCGTCGAAGGGAAGACGATGACAACAACTACCCCCGCCAGGTGGGAAACTACCACATATTCACCACGGAGCTGGAGACCAAGCACAACAAGAGGCGTCGCGAGGTGGATTGAACGCAATCGTTCCTCCCGTTCCCCAGTACCTCAACTGGTCGGAGCAAGAAGTTGCATGGAGCCAGAAGGACCAGCCAGCTGAGCTGCCTAACCCAGACACCTACGCGATGGTTCTGGATCCTATCATTGTCTCCCAGAAGCATTCCTGCAGGTTTTCCTGCATCCTCGTAGACGGAGGGAGCATCATCAACCTCCTATACCACAGCTCACTCGACTGGCTCGGTATCAGTGAGTCGCAGCTGGAGCCGTCAAGCACCTCCTTCCACGGAGCCGTCCTAGGCCCGTCGCACTCCCCATTCGGAAAGATTTGGCTGGATGTCATCTTCGGCATGGAGGACAACTTCTACCGTGAGCCCATCTGGTTCAAGATGGTCAACCTCTACAGCGCGTACCACACAATCCTGGGGCGCCCGACACTCACTAAGTTCATGGCAGTGCCAAATTACGCGTACCTCAAGATGAAGCTACCAGGGCCCAAGGGCGTCATCGCCGTGGTTGCTTGCTATAGACGGTCTGTGGAGTGCGCCACAAGCGGGTCCAAGATAGCGGAAGCCATGATTATCGCAGAAGAGAAGCGCATAATCATGCAGAACATGGCGGCTCTACAGAAGGACATGCCGGCTGGCGAGCCCTAGCCGGCCGGAGCAGTTCAAGCCATCCAAGGGCACGAGAAAGATCTTGGTGAACGAGGCCGAGCCGGACAAGTTTGTCCTGGTCGGAGACGGCCTTGACAGCAAATAGGAAAGCACGCTCGTCGACTTCCTCCGTGAGAATCGGGATATCTTCACATGGTCCCCCAAGGACATGCCAGGTGTTTCGAGGGAGCTCGCCGAGCACTCTTTACATGTCAGGCCGGATGCAAAGTCGTTCAAATAGTCACTGTGCCGCTTCGCAGAAGAAAAAAGAAGAACAATTGGCGAGGAGATCACCCAGCTGCTGATTCATCATGGAGGTTTTCCACCCGGAATGGCTGGCAAACCCCGTACTTGTGCTGAAGAAGAACAAGACTTGGCACATGTGTGTTGAATACACAAGTCTGAACAAAGCATGCCCCAAAGATCCATTCGCCCTGCCAAGGATAGACCAAGTGATCAATTCCATGGACGGCTACGAGATGTTGTCGTTTCTGGACGCGTATTCCGGCTACCACCAGATCCGATCGAGCCCTGCTGATCAAATAAAGACAGCATTCATCACTCCTTACGGGGCCTACTTCTACACCACAATGTCGTTCGGTCTGAAGAACACTGGAGCAACATAGCAGCGCTGCATGCAGAAATGCTTGCAGACTCAGATTGGCAGAAACGTACATGCCTACGTGGATGATGTGGTGGTCAAGACCAAGGTGCGCTGGACACTCCTTGAAGATCTGAAGGAAACATTCACCAACCTCTGCCGGTTTTAGATGAAGCTGAACCCAAAGAAGTGTGTGTTCGGCGTCCCAGCCAACCAACTCCTCGGTTTTGTCGTATCTGAGCAAGGAATCAAGGCGAACCCGGAGAAGATCAGCGCAATCGAGCGCATGCAGCCGCCCAAGAACTTGAGAGATGTCCAGAAGCTCACCGGATGCCTGGCCTCCCTCAGCCGGTTCATCAGCCGGTTGGGCGAGAAAGCACTTCCACTATACCAACTCATGAAGAAGACGGACAATTTCGTCTGGACATCACAGGCGGATGAAGCCTTCCGCGACCTCAAGCGTATGCTCACCTCACCACCTATTCTGGCAGCACCAGTAGCAAAGGAACCCATGTTGATGTACATCACGACAACAAATAGGGTTGTTAGTGTGGTACTGGTAGTGGAGAGGCCGGAAGAAGGAAAGGCGCAGCCGGTGCAACGACCGGTGTACTACCTGAGTGAGGTACTCTCTCTCTCGAAGAAGAATTACCCTCATTACCAGAAGCTGGTGTATGGCGTGTACATGGCCGCCAAGAAGTTGAAGCACTACTTCCAAGAACATTCCATCTAGGTGGTGGCACTAGCGCCACTTTCGGAGATCATCGGCAAAAGAGATGCCACAGGCCGGGTGGCGAAATGGGCCATAGAGCTCGCTGCCCACAACATACAGTATGAGCCAAGAACGGTGATCAAGTCTCAGGCCTTGGCGGATTTCCTGGTCGAGTGGGCAGAAATGCAGTACCTGCCACCTTGCCCTGACTCCACGCATTGGAAGATGCATTTCGATGGCTCCAAGATGTATGGAGGGCTCGGAGCTAGAGTGGTCATCACCTCTCCAAAAGGAGACTGGCTGGAATACATGCTGCAAATCCACTTCCGCGCGTCCAACAACGTCGCTCAGTATGAAGCGCTCGTCCACGGCCTCAAGATGGCAAAGGAAATAGGCACCTGACGCATCCTGTGCTTCGGCGACTCTGATCTGGTGGTGCAGCAAGTGTCGAGCGATTGGGATGCCAGATATGCAAACATGGATCTATATCGTTTCCTCGTATAGCAGCTATGCACCTGTTTCGAAGGATGCGAGTTTCACCATGTTCCCAGGGTAAACAACGAGGCCGTAGACATGCTCGCTCGCATTGGGTCAACAAGACAAGCAATTCCGCCTAGAGTCTCCCTTGAGCACATGCGCAAGCCATCATTCACACCGTCTCCCGAATCCGACTCCATAATGTTGGACGCAGACCCGGGGACTGCTGGCTCCAGGACCTCCGCGACGGCCTCACCGCACCTGAGGACTGCTTCGCTGCACCCGGGGACAGCCGGCTCTAGGACCTCCGCAACAGCTTCACCGTACCCAAGGACTGCCGGCTCCAGGACCTCCGTGATGGCTTCACCACACCTGGGGAGTGCTTCACCGCACCCGAGGACTGCCGGCTCCAAGATCCCCGTGACGGCTTCGGCGCACCCGGTAAGTGCCGCCTCTAGCCTGGAGGCTGTCGGCTTCACTGCTCCACCCGGTCGGCCTCTAGACGAGCCCGACCCAGTCATCCAGGCAGAAGTGAATCTACTAATGCAGGCAGTGTGCGCCATCCGGGAAACCCCCACATGGGCCAAGCCATTCATGGATTTCCTGGCCAGAGGAGAGCTACCCAAAGAAGAGGTAGAGGCAAGGCAGGTGAAGTGTAGAGCCAGCGCTTACACCATCATCAACAACGAACTCTAAAGCGCAGTGTTGGCGGCATTTATCAGCGATGTGTGAGCCAAGAGGACGGAATCCGGCTACTGGTCGACATCCACCAGGGCGAATGCGGACACCACGCATCATCACAAGCCATAGTGGTGAAGGCATTTCGCCATGGGTTCTACTGTCCCACGACACTAGAAGATGCGGAGCAGATCGTCAAATCATGCAACGGGTGTCAGCGGTTCATCCAGAAGAAGCACTCTCCATCCGCAGCACTCAAGACGATCCCCATCACCTGGCCATTCATCGTCTGGGGGCTGGACATGGTTGGCCCTTTCAAGACGGCCAGATCTGGCATGACCCACTTGCTGGTGGTGGTGGACAAGTTCACCAAGTGGATAGAGGCAAAGCCAATAAAGAAGCTGGATGGACCAATAGTGGTCAAGTTCTTCACACACATAATTACACGCTTTGGCTACCCCAACAACATCATAACCGGCAATGGCACAAACTTCACCAAGGGAGCTTTCATGCGATTCTGCGGAGATAAGGGCATCCGCCTGGACCTCGCATCTGTGGCACACCCCCAGTCCAACGGGCAGTGCGAGCGAGAAAATGGCCTAGTCCTAGCCGGAATCAAGCTCCGGTTGATCGAACCACTGATGTGATCCTTCGGCTGCTGGATTGAGGAGCTACCGGCTGTACTCTAGAGCCTTCGCACCACACCAAACCGGTCCATCGGCTATACCCCTTTCTTCCTCGTCTACGGGGTGAAGGCAGTTCTGTCCACTGACATCGAGTTATATGCACCCTGCAAACTGCTCTACACAGAACAACAAGCCAAAGAAGCACGGGAAGATAATGTCGATCTCCTTGAAGAAGCACGCGAGCTGGCCATGTCTAGATCCGCCATCTACGGGCAAAACTTGCATCGCTACCACGCCAGCCGGATACGCAACGTCTCGTTCTGTGAGGGCGACCTGGTGCTAAGGCTAGTTCAAGACACCAAGGGGATGCACAAGCTGTCTCCACCTTGGGAGGGCCCATTCATCATCAGCCGGACACTACAGAACAACTCATACTACCTCATCGACGCCCGCAAGCCGGAAAAGAACAAGATGGATCACTCAGGCGAAGAAACTGAACGCCCATGGAACGCGAGCCTGCTTTGCCCATTTTACACTTGAGCAAGAAGTGTATGTATCTTACCCTCATGTAACGATCAAGCATGGGAGCCTCAACACAGTCTCAGGGACTCCGCGATAAATAAACAAGTCATGCTGCACAGGTTGGTTTTCCGGCTGCATTACTTTAACCCTAGAGCCGGTGATCCGTCTCGGGGACTCACCGGTTGGCCCAGACGGCTGCGCGACCCACGCGGCAAAGTACTATATGTGGTTCCTAAGGCTTCCTCTTCGGTTCCGGCTGCAGACCGCAAGCCGGCTGACAGATCCGGCAAGAGCAGAACGCTCAAAGGCCCCTACACGAAAAAGCCACAAGGAAAACAAAAACGTCTGGATGACCCGGTCGCGCTCGCTCGCTCAAAGACAATGACCCAGACCCGAAGTATCATGCAGTATGCCTACTAAGCTACCCCTTCGACTTCGGCTAAAAGCCAGCAAGGGAACAACATCAAAACTGGCCAATGCTCACTGAGAAAAGGGCAAAGACATTGGATTTGTGTGAAACAGCAAAAATTTCAAAACTAGTTAACCTAAGATTACAGATCGAACTTGCATATGCTTAACCAGGAAAACAACTTGTTTGTTTCTATGTTTGCATGAGCCAAAGTTTAACGACGAACACCCAAGCCGGAGGCAGATAGCTTCCAGACGACAGTAGAGCAGGTCAATGAGCTTCGACCTGACTGTATTCTCCATCCGGCCCGAACCTCGGGGACTACACCCTGTGGGTGCGCTCGCGTGCCCCCACACAAAAACCTGCAAACAAACAACTCAAAGGAGCTTCGACCCGGCTGTATTCTCTAGCCGGCCCGAACCTCGGGAACTACTCCCTGTGGGTGCGCTCGCACGCCCCCACACAGAAACAAGCATGCAAAAATGCAAAGCAGAAAGTGTAAACAAAAGAGCACACGCCAATATACAGAGGGAGACGATGCTCCCACAAGAGTTCAATAACCAGAGGACGGACAATTGTTCACACGGCACAAAGAAAAGATAAGTGCTTCAAATCACAAATACTCCCGGCATACCGGGGATCAAGTTCACTGGGGAGGAGAAGGGCCGGAGGCATCAACTGGAGCTCGGCTATTGGAGGCAACGTCCGTCGAGGCGGTCTGCGGCACAGCCAGAGCGTCAGTGCGTGGCGCATCCGGGCTGTGATAGTACCGCTCCATGCCGGCTGGGTCGCTGAAGTCCCTGTCCAGCGCAACGAAGCTCCCGATCGTCACGCCATAGGAGCAGATGTCAGGAACCTCGGCGTGAAGCTGGTCATAACTGGTCCCTTGGCGAAATCTATGGGAAAGGCTCTGCAGATCCAAATCCGGGTACCAGGACTTCAGCAGTGCCAGCACCATCTCTGCACCACCACGAGCCGCCCACTCCGGGCCACATTCATGAGGTCCAGAGCGTCCAAAAGACGCTCGGCCAAGGCATCCATGGTGGCGGGCGGGGCGACTCCAGGCTAGACGTAGTCCAAGAGCTCGAGAGAGGCGGCGCGAAGCCGGTTCGCCTCTTTGCTGACGACCGTCACCAGCTCCGCCGGGTGGAGATCCCGATCCGGATCTGTCTCGGGAATCCGGCCCAACGCCTGATCTGTCGCCTCAGGATACTAAGTTGTAGCTGGAAAAAGAAAGAGTAATCAGTACTGACTATAAAGGGCAAGACTGTAAATTTGGCTCAAGTCGAGGGCACTTACTGACAACGATCTCAGCGATCTGGCAAAGCTCTGACAGCGCCGCCACCTCCTTGGCCTTGGAAACCTTGAGGGCATCCGCCTAGCCGGTGTAAAGCCCCTCCAGGTTCTTCAGCGCCTCGGCCCAGGTGTCCGCCGTCTTCTTGGCCCTACCAGCCTTGATCTCCATCTGCTGCTGTTGTGCAGTCAGTTTGGCGATCTGGTCCTGGCGGGTCTTGTTGGACTCCTCCAGCCAGGCGACCTCCTCCTTCAGCCGGGCCACCTCGCGGTCCCGGTCTGCCAGCAGAGCTACAGGAGGGTAACCAATACTCAACAAGAAGCGCGAGAAATCGCGGAATTGAGAAGATATGGCAGAGCGAGCAATCTTACGGCCCAGGTCCTGCGAGGTCTTGGCAGCATCAGCGAGATCCCTCTATACAAGAAAAGGGAGATAAGAACCAAAAGAACTAGCTGTGTCCAAAAGATTGGCGATAGAGCACATACCTCGACGGAGGCCCCCAGCGCCCTGGCTTGGCCGAGCCCCTGCTCCAGTGCCCCCACCAGCTGGCGGGTCTAGCCAATGGCCAGGGGCGCCGCCTCTGACAACTGCGCCAGGAGAGCGTCCAGCAGCGGCGCGGACCAAGCCGGCGTCCAGCCGGTGACCTGGAGGTCATCGTCGCTCACCGAAGCCGCGGAAGGTTCACCTTCCGGCTAGATAGGGGCCTCCGGCTACCGCACCTCCACTGGCTCCTCCACCCGGTAGGCGTTAGAGTCAGCGCCCACTGTCGAGCCGGGGGAAGGGACGGCCGTGCCGGCGCGCCCAAGAAGAAGACCCTCAGTAAGCCGAGAGACGGCCCTAGCCCAGTGAAGCATCGCGGGCGCAGCCGGCGGCACCACCTCCATCGCGTCCACACCGGTCCTAGCCGGTGGAGCCTCGGGGGCCGGAGCCAGCGCAACCTCGGGAGTCGGAGCCGGCGTAGCATCGGGGGCCAGAGCCGTCATAGCATCAGGGGCTAGAGCCAACGCACTCGCCTCCGCAGCAGGCGGAGGGGTCGACGCGGTGGCGACGGTCGTGGAGCCGGGTAAGGCCATCACCTCGCTGCGGAAAACACAAGGAATGAGCAACGAAGATGCGAGCAAGTCAACACAAGTGCCAGGAGGATAGGAGCACCTACCCGGCAATGCTCGGCATGGTGGCCGCGGGTCTGGGGCGGCATGCCTTCTTGGCGCCGCCTCCGGCTGGAGCAGCGCTGGTGGGGGCGACCCGCTTCCCCTTGCCCCTGGGCGCGGCAACCTCGGCCAGGTCAACATCCTCGCCATGTGCGGCTGTTCCAGTGCAAGCAAAACATCAGGTTCATGGCTAAAAGCATAGCAAGCGCAGACCAGACAAGGACAAAGGACAAACTCTCACCGGATGAGAACTCGTAGCCCTTCTCGGCCCGCATGGGGAACCACTCCGGTGCTGCCGGCGGATCCTTCGCCGGCTTGAAGTCCGCGGCGAAGTTGGGGAGCTTGTTGTCCCCCATACAATCCTCCGCTAGCTGCGCCGTGAAAAGCTACTCAACAAGGGATGATAAGAGGCACGAAACAGGAGTCCCTCAGGAAAATCCACCCGGAGAAGAGCAGGAAAGACATACCTTCGGCGGAAGGCAGCCGCGGTGGTACGGACGGCAGGAGAACACCCAGTCCTCCTCCAGCGCATCCTTCGAGATGGTGGCGAGCCATTCGCGGAGGGCGGCATGTTGCACGTCCAGCCGGGATACCCAGGTGGGATCTAGATGGCCAGAGAGGTGGCACATCTTGTGCGACCGGTGCTATAGCGGGAGCACGCGTTTCGCCATCTAGGACAACAGAATGTCCCGAACGGTGAGCTGCTCCTTCTCCACGAGGACGGCCAGCCGGGCGCCCATCCGATCGATGTCGCCCTGGGCACCCAGGTGCTGGACGCTCTAGGCCTTCTGGCTGGAGGGGACATTGGCGAAGGCGGGGACCTTGATGAAGTCCACCTCGGTGTTGTTGCGCACATAAAAGTACAAGCGCTGCTAGAGCTTGACGGTGTTGGGGAGCTCCAGGCGTGGGATGGGCACCAATGGCCGCGGGTAGATGGTGCAGCAGCCCGTCTCCGTCAACGGCCCACCGTTCCCCACCACCTAAACCTTGAAGTAGAAGAACATCAAGAAGTTGGCGGCATTGGGGCAGACGCCAAGGAACGCCTCGCAGTAGGCCGCGTGACGCGATAGTATCGACACAGCATTGGCTCCGAGGTGGTGGAGCTGCAGGTCAAAGGTGACAAGCAGCTCCAAGACGAAGCAGCAGCCCAAGGCCACGAGCGAAGTGAGCGAGGAAGACGATGGCCTCGCCAGGCTGGGGTTTGGGCACCCGCTCACCCTCCGGTGCGAGGCGGTGCTTCACTAGCCGCTCCGACGGGAGGAACTTCCCCTACCGGTACTTCTTCACCAACTCTTGAGTAACATACAAGCCGCACCACCCGCCGACAACCTCGGGCAGCATGTTGTCCGGAAAGGTGGCCGTGGTTGATGTGCGGGAGACCGCTGTTGAAGAAGAGGAGCAGCAGCGGCGACCAAGAAATGGTGGCTCAGAGGAGCAGTGAGAGTCTAGAGCGCAAGGGAGAATAGGGACGGTAGGCGCAGGGAGACAAAGTGAGGAACCACTGCTCCTTGGCACACGTATTTATCGGGGAAAATAGCCACGACGGTTCCCCTACCTCTGCACCACATGGCAAGCAACGACCCCCACTCCACCACGCCGGTTCCCCTCCCTCTGCGCAAAGTGGCAAGCAACCACCCCACCATCCCACGACGGTTCAGGGCGGATCGCGTGCGCCAGCGCCACGCACACAAAAGATCCCGCAGAGGTTAATGCGGGAGGCAAACCGCGCCCACGATCTCCAAGAGGACGCAATGATGAAGGCATGCGCGCCGTTACCAAAAAACTTCCACTGCAGACCCAGGAGTCAAACTGACACGACGCATGCTAGAAACAGCAGGCATGGCTGACGCGACGCGCACCAGAAATGGCAAGCATGGCTGACGCGAGCGCTGACGACAGCAAACTGGTGATCCCTCTCCCAGACGGGTGAGGGAGCCGGTCAATAGGATCACCGCTCACACCCTGTGGGTGGGACCATCGGCTCCGTAGCCGGTGAACCCCAGCCGGGAAAACAACACGGAATGTCAAGCCGGTACAGGACAAAAACTACAGGACAAAGATTACAAAACAAAGACTACAAGACAAATGAAAATGACAAAGCATCTGCATCATCAATCATTTCAAATGAGCACGCAAGTCCTAATACGCTCGGGGACTAGTGTTGGCGGGATGACCCTCGGGTAGGCCAAGACGGGACCTACCGACCGGCTCCAAAGAGCACATGCCATCTGGACCCAGTTCAAGGAACCACAGCCGGGTGGAGTCCCCACCCGGCCCACATTCAAGTTTGCCCGGCTGGCCCATCTAGCCGGGTAGCCAGAAGAACCGGCTGGGAGGCCGCTCCTACCCGGCTGCCTCGGATCCGCTGGTCATGGTACGGTAGGGATGATGCTCCTTGCTGAGCGCACCCTTGACCGGACAGGCTAGCTAGCCTAGCCGGCGCTACTGGACAACTGCGCCAAAGCTGGAGGCTGACGAGCAAAGCAAGGGTTGACGAGGAAAGCCCCGGCTTACGCATAAAGAACCGGCTGACGGATAAAGAGCCGGATGACGAGTAAAGCAGGGGCGATGGACACTGAAGCATGGACCTCCCCTGTACTGGAGGCTTGACTAGACCCAGGCCTACCGTTTGGCCCTGTCCAGCCGGCCCACTTTGTAAGGCCCAAATCCAAACAGTTAAGGGGGTTAGTGCTAGGGTTCTAGGTAAGCAAAAAATAGACAGAAGAAGAAGGACTTAGACAATTCCAAGCAAGAAGTAGCTAAGGAAACAGCTCAAGGAGCATCTGTATTGGGCATTCGCCCCCTTTGATAGTAGATCCTTGCAGGAGTAGGAGTTTTACCTTGCCAAGAGGGCTCCGAACCTGGGTACATCATTGTGTTTGCAGTATCTGTGCCCAACCCGTTGTGAGTAGCCACCGATAGCATCCTGATTGTCCCCTTCATGTCATCCCTGATGGTACTGCCGTGTTCCACACCACGACAATAAGTCTAGCACTAGAATCACCTTGAAGAGTATTTTTGTTAGAACTACCCACTCCACCATTAAGATATATGTTTAAGACTTGACGCCGTGCTTGCTTTGATGTCTGGGGCCAATGGGCTCACTACCGTGGGCCCCATTGTTATTAGTGGTCTAGTTATATCCTATAGCAGCCAACGAATGTTAGCTCTGATTCCTCTAGCTCTTCCTTCTCGATGAATCCTCGACGCTCGGCTTTGAAGGATGGTTACGAGGGCAGTAGGTGCCTATGGTGACTTCGTCAAGCTCAAGCCCCCCACTGGATAGTCTGAAGACACAACCTTTCGAAGGTGCTCATAGGGGTAGGATGTGCGTTCATGCGTTCATAGGGGTGAGTGTGTGTATGCATTTGTGAGCGTGTGCATTTTGTAGTGGATTTTCACAAAAATGAGAGAGATGGGCCTTCCGCTTGTATTAAGTTTTGATCGATTTTCCCAAAGTAATTCTAATGGTCACTGGTGTCTAGGGTCTATGGGCTCACTACCGAGGGCCACATTATTAGTGGTTCACTTACATCCCATAGTAGCCAACGAATATGAGCTCCAACCCCCTAGCACTTCCTTCACCACGAAGCCTCGAAACTCGACTTTGAAGGATGGTTATGAGGGTAGTGAGAGGCGACGTTCCTGTCAATATATAGCGAGGTGCCTATGGTGACTTCGTCAAGCTCAAGCCCCGCGAGATCAGTGTCAAGATCCAGTCTTTGTGAAGTGCTCATAGGTATAGGGTGTGCGTACCTGCATTCATAGGGGTGAGTGTGTGTACACATTTGTGAGCGTCTCCATTTTGTAATGGGTTTTCGCAAAAAGAGAGGGGGGCCTTTGGTTTATTTATTGAGTTTTGATCTGTTTTCCAAAAGTTCTCCATGTAATGCAAGTCAACCTAGGTGAGTGATGTTTGGGGGCCCACGGGCTCTCTAGCGCGGGCCCCAATTATCAGTGGTCAAGTTAAATCCAATACGAAGTAGTAGCCAGCAAATGTGAGGACCGGCTCCCCTACCTCTTCCTTCTCCATGCTTCCTCTGCGCTAGGCTTTGAAGGCATGCTCTTTTTTCAAGCAATGTCAGTGGATTCAGTCATGCCGGTCCGGCGAACAAATGGGGATCTTGATGCGCAAGGCGGTCGGGTTAGGGTAAGTACAGCATTCACGGCCTCAGTTTATTTCCTCGAATTCAGCTTATGGGTTCTCTCCTTTTGGGGGTTTTCTCTATTCTGCCCGTCTCGATCGACGATGTTTCCTGGGTTCAGATGCTGGCACGAATGGTAGACGCAGAGTGGTACTGCATCATTACTGATGCGGATCTCCGGCTTTGGTGCGACTGCGCCCTGGTGCCCCATCGCAGTGTCGCGTTCGAGGGAAGGAACTTCAGCCGTAGGTTCTTGGGTTGCAACTACGGATGTGAGCGCTACACATTCGTCCACTGGGTAGACCTACCGCACTCACTTTCGCTGCATCGCGCGATTATGTCGCTGTGGTTACAGCTCGAGATCCGCGATGACCTTGAAGAGGAGGAGCAGGAGCGCCATCAAATGCATGCCGAGGAGATGCTGTAGAGTTAACGGATGTCTCGAACTCATTGCACTCAGTCGTAAATAGGATAGATGCTCTTAGATTTGGGTAATTAGAGCTGGATATTAGGTTCTTAACCAAGTATGGTCTGCAATCTAGATATTTAGCATGCTCATGATGCTTTTGGTGGCTGGCTGTAGATTCCACTAATAATTAAGTAATCCCCTTTTCTTTACTAGGACCCACTATCTCATAGTACTGCCACGTTAAATTAAACTAGGTTAATTATATGGGAGTAGTTGTCGGTCTGCTTATAGCCCTTCTAGAGTTTGTGGTTACTACTAATTGATCTGGTTTATGTGTTACTGGTATCTCTATCTATGTACGAGTATCGCTACATTTTTTTGCACATTTGTGCACCTTCCCCGTCGCGCACCTTCTTTACCCAACAGCGTCCACCTTTCCATCGCATCAGTGCAATCTCCGGTGAGTCTGCAACCATCTGTATGGTTGTTTGGGTGATTGCTATTTGAAATAGTAGATCTATATGCCACATTAGGAAGCTGGGATCACCATGGATGTAGCCATGGAATTAGTTATAAGGTCCACTAAATATAGGTAAGTATATGCTGCCAAGAAGAGTCTTTTGAGGATGGGAAGCTTGCCCTTGGCTTTATTTCACAGAATGGTCCTCTGCTGAACAATATAGATGTAATTTGCTACATATCGTTCATAAATAGATTGTTGTTTGCTGGTGTCCTACATTGCTGAGTTCTTTAAATTATATTGTTCATTAAAGGGAAACACGCCCAATCCTTGGCATCAGATTAATGCATGTATCCTTCTTTGAATTGCGAAGTTGATGTGTTCTTTCCTAAAATTTACTGGTTTTGCTGCATTTCATTTAGCATCATGCGCATGTCCCACCCGTGGAGGAGGCATTATCGAGTGACAAGTGTTTTTGTGTATCTAGCTGCTTTGCTGGAATTTCAGTAACCTATGCTTTGTCCCTGAAAACATTTTTTTTGATAAAGAGCGCTTTATTACTTAAAATGTCCCCTAAAATATACTGATCATTTTTGTTGCATCATGATTTGCAGAAATGAAGTCAATCTGATCTGTTGCCACTTATTACTAAGGCCAGGACTGCTCATGTGCCAGCTAAGAAGGCAAACCCTGAAGTACAGACCTTTTCATGTCGGTTCTATTTTCCTTGTTTGGGAAATATGCCTATATGGTTCTTTGCCATTTGCGGCACCACTGTGGAGCTTGCACGATGTGTGTAGCTGAATTTGGATTGTGAAACGAGAATTTGGTTTATTTTTTTTGAAATGAGAATCTGGTTTAATTTTGGATTTGTTATCTGTAGTTTCCACCTTACTCATATTGCTTATGGCGTAATGGTGCTGGTCACTACAAGGATTTGACAATTGCCCGTCTTTGAGAGAAATACAGAGCTCATAGACACATGATTTCGTGCCTTCAAGAGAAAGTGAAACACCATGACGAATAGATTAGGCGCTTAAAGGAAGAAGTGTCCACATCCACTAAGCGGATAGTTGATTTGACTACAGGATGGAACACATCAATTTCAGTTGCTCATGATGTTGTTGTAGATTTTCAAAAGTTCGTGGCTGACAACTTAGTCCCCGAGTTGCCTGATGTGGATGGCGGCAAGCTAATTGGCCAGGTGTACGACCGGATCTTGGAACAGGTGGGAATGTGAGCTAACAATCTTTTCAATTCGGCTCTAGAAGCAGATGAGACCCTGGCCGAAATTCGAGATTCTCCATGCCCATACAGTCCAGATCCTGCAAAATATGAGGAAACCTGTAAACCATATTGACCTCTCTACTTTCATTTTTGAAGGGTTTGGGTCTCTTGTGAGGATGACTGTTTGTTAAGTCAGGTACTATAACTATTTTTTTGCTCTACTGGTGTGTGGTGTCCACAAATCTATATATTTGATGTACTATTATGACATATATATTGGACATAGCTTTATGTGAATATATTTGGCAACAACAGTCATCTTATTCGAACTTGCGGTGGTTTTTTATCTTTTAATTTTTTCCTTCTGAGATCTGTTGATGATGATGTTAATGCCTTTTGCGAGTGATTTGTTAGCATGTTTTTGGTAGTAAACCAAAACTTGTAGTTGTAGATTGTGGAATTTCAGGTCGATGTTTGAAGTCTAGATCTTGATGTCGTAGAAAGGGCAGGCTTCTACCACCTAGAATATTTTACCCAACAATTGATTGTATCACACGAATAAGTGCACAAACTTGATGTCTGTAGGCAGGAAATTGAGCAACACAAGTGCACAAACTTGTATCAGTCGTGTGCTTGCTACTATTAATACAGCCGTGGTTTCCCCTAAAAAAGCGGGGTTCACGAAAAAATAAAAATAAATAGTGGGGCGAAAGTTAGTTTCGAGTTCGCGGTAGCTCAGTCGTTTGCCCCTCGACCCCATTATCATCTTCTCCGCCTGGCCTCCCTCCCTCGAACGGACCGTCCCCGCCGCTCCACCATTGAACACCACCGCACCGCCGCCGTTCGCTGGTATGTACGTCCCCAACCTCCAGCCATTACGGGCTTTCTAAAGGATAGAATGCATCTATTTTTGGGCATTGCGAGCTAAATAAGCTTGTGTCGTTTACAGGAAATGGAATCAGCATTGGCGGATGCATTTGCTGCGTCAGCGATGCTTGTAAAGCAGAGGTGGATGCTAAAGCAGCACCAACGGATACATGTGAAGCGGATACGGAGGCCGATGCTTGTACCGCATCGGAGTCTTGGGCAGTGTTGAGTGATGCTTGGAAAGCGGTGGAGGCACAATAGAAATCCTCGTCGACTGCTGCTGGAACAAATTCGGCTATGTTGGCTGCCACTGCCAAAGCGACGGCTGCGTGGGATGCTAGGAATGCATCAGATCGTGGTCGTTCTTCTTCAGCGTCAACAACTATGGCTCGTCATTCATTGGCGGCGCCTTCTCCATCTGCTCAGAACTCGTCAACCCCATTGTAAGTTCTGCATTGGATTTTGTCTCCCTAACTTCCTCCCTCTTTTGTGTATTCTGCTCTGGGGTTTTTTCTGGACGCAGTGGATATTAGTTTAAACTAGTAGTATTGGGAACATAAAAATCTATTTAATCACAAACTAGTAATTCGAATGGGATGAAACTTTCACAGGATTCAAACCTAGGCACCGATGATTTACTAATTTTTTGTCAAATTTTTCCAAATAGTTTTACTTTGTAGTTCAAAATCTGAACTATTGTCATACGTTTGATCTAAGATGGAAGGTGGATCCTGGGGCAAGTCATCGTGAGACTTGGGTTCACCAAGTCACTGAAGCTGCGTCCGTTTTTTCTCCTCTTCTTTATGATAAAACCAGAAAATTCAGGTGGGGGCCTTTCTGTCCTCCCCGGTGACCTAAAAAAAACTTCTTCATTCCCTTTGCCCAGTTTCGACATGCTAAAGCATTTTGCGGTGCTTTTGTACTACTCTAGTTTATTCCTTGTGTTGTTTAGGTTATTTTGTTGACAGACTCTGCTTTTAGGTAGTTTTTTAGCTGGGTGCAGTTTAGGAAATTTCGATGATAAATTTTCCTGTCAAAATGTATGATGCATTGTGGTGTTTACTTAATTCTTTTTTAGGGTTGTGCATTGTGCATTGTGCTGTTTACTTAATTCTGATGATGCACTTGTGCTATTTGCATCATCCTACCAGCTTCGGTGGAAGAACATATGCAACAATCAACGACTTGTCAGGCGATGTATTTGGTCAGATTCTTGTCAGGATTCCTCCGCACCCATCCTGCATACTGAGGGCATCAGTCGCCCAAAAATGTTGGATGGACTTCATGGGAAGCAACGATTTCAAAAGGCTAACCTTGTCACACAATAGAGTAATGTCGTTACTTGGGTTTTTCACCAAAATCTCCGAGGATGCTCGATTCTTAACAGATCATAATCTTGACCAATCCATCTTCCAGAAGCTGAACAGGCTGGTGGAAGTACATAAATCCTACAAACCATATGTACTCGGATATCGCAATGGTAGGGTGCCACTTCATTATCCGCAAGGGCCTAACATGATAAAGGCCTAGGATCCAATCAGTGGAAGTGAAACAATGATACCAGAACCACTAGTTTGGCAGAGACATGAGTATGATAGCATCACAATTCTCTGTTCGAGAAATCATGGGCAATTGTCTTCACACTGTTGCAGCAATTTCTGGGTTGTTTGGGTAGTAACCAATGGTAACCAAGCACTGGTGCAGAGGTACTCACCAGAGTTAGGAAAATGGGAGGACTAGATTGAACCTACTGAGATGCTAGCTAAGATTGATCGCAGGCCGTCAACTCTCATAGGGGACATTTTGTACTGGCCAACAATGAACTCCAGATATACAATTGACTTCAATAACGTGACAACAAAACTATGTTATATTGAGTGCCCCCATGAGACACATGATATTTCCAGACGCAATTTTGTCATCCCTAAGGGGCATAATGAAGATGTTGCCCGTGCGGTTATAAGAGACTTTAGTCTAAACACGTGGTCCAGTGCAAGATCATCAACAGGCAAATGGGAAGCTTGGGTGCCTCATATAAAGGTTGAGTTGGATACTCTCCTTAGCCTTGATAAATCATGGGCATATGGTGGGAAAGATGTAGTAAGGTTACTCTGCGTATTTGAGGATAGAGAAATGGTGGTTATATGGGCGAAGAAGGGAGTATTCGAATTCCATCTCAGCAACATGAAGTCTAAGAAGTTCAGATCTCGTAAACGTTGTTGTACTTTACATCCCTACATTATGACACCTGGTTAGTGTAGTCATTCATGTGCAACCCTTGCATTTTTGTACACATATGATTTTGCTGATTATTTTGTTCATTTCCTTCAGCAACCGACGTGATTCGGAGTGCTAAATCAAAGAAACAAAAAGGAAGTCCCGTCAGCAACATAGCTGATTTAGACTGCAACATCAAGGAGATGAAAATAACACTCAGATGAACAAGCAAGGCTTGTTTGGGCAAGCATGTGTTTGCCCAGGTTGTGTTATTTGGAGCTGCAGTCTGATATTTGTTTGTTTTGGTAGCTGATGGAACTACAGTGGCACCTTTGTTTGTGCTGCAGTCATAGGGCTGGAATATTAGAGCTGTCTGTTCATTTTGGGGGCCTATGTGTGTCTGATAAAACATTGTTTATATGATGAAATGGTGTTCTCTATATACTAGTGTATGCGTGATGAAATCTTGTTTTATTTGTTCTACATATACTTTAGCTGGTCTTTGTGTTTTCATAGTATGCTGTAGTAGGAGTATTTGTTTCGCAACAGGCTTTTTATTTGATCTGAATTAGTACTACCATATAGTTAGTGCTTCCTGTAGAAGAGTCTGTGCCGACACCTAAATAATTAGTAGACCTTGGTTGCACACCATTTTCACATACTTGAATCAGAGCAACTTTAGACATTTGTTTGTTGTTATGTTAAACAAACATTCGTGTATCAGAGATCTGCATTTTCATACGCGTGGTAGATAATCACTCTCCCTGACTTGGATCCCTAAAATAGAGGGAGAATAGCCTATTTTTTAATTATTCTTTGGACAATCTCTAAATTCAAAATTACTGTCGACCGCCAAAACCTACCGCCTACCACGTTTGAATCGGAGGCATGAGTTGATGTGTGTCTCGCCTTAAATTCCAGACCAGATGGCGTTCGAACTACACAACCTTTTTTCTAGTAATAAAAACTTGCTCAGCAACCAAATTCAAAATCGTAATCGAGCGGGAAAATAACCCACCGACCCCGAAGCATTTCACACCCCCTCCGTTTCAAACATTTTCAGGCAAAATCACCCACCGAGGTAGTACCATTTTTATATTATTACATGGACCCTAGAAAAATTTAAAATCTGAGTCAAGCGGCAAAATTTACTGCCTATGCTGTGTGAATGGAAGGTATCCAATTTTCTGTGCAAAAAATGTTTATGGATGATCAGTTGATGTGACTCTCGACGTTGAATTCCTGGACAGATAGCGTATCGTCTACTACCTTTTTTCTATTAGTAGATGGAGGCTAGCCAAATTCAAAATCTCAATCGAGCGGCAAAATCACCCACCTACCAAGCATTTGCCGCCCCACAGTTTCAAAAACTTTAAGCCAAAATATCCCACCGACCGGGGGAGTACCATTTTTCTATTATTATTATTATTAGATGGGCGCAAGCCAAATTCAAATTCTCAATCGAGCGGCAAAACCACACACCGTCCGTGAAGCATTTCGCGCCCTTCCATTTCAAAAACGTTAGAATTTAAAATTCCAAATCTGCCCATCGTTCAGACGACAAATGGGCATATTAAAGTCGGTAGCTCGGGGGCACGATCGTAATTATTTTTTCTGCTCACCTCTATGGTCCCGTTTTCCCTCAGTTTTTCTCGCCGACCTCCCCAAAATCCCTAGCTCCTCTGTCCCCTCCACGACTATCGCGCGCACCGGATTGAGCTGTGGTCTCATGCACCGCCGCGCAACCGCTTCACCGACGCTCACCCACCAGATCTAGGAGTTGTGATGTTGTCCACCACGCCGATGGCGTCATCGATCGCCCAAGCTCTGCTTCCTCGCCGCTGAAAGCTACCGAACCGTACCGGACTTCAGCGATATCCACCGGGCGTGATCTAGTTCAAAGAGTTCCATGTCCACCGCTCCAGACCAGCTGCACGGCCATCGCCGTTCACTGCACCGGATCTGTCTCAGCGACGCTCTCATCCACCACTTTCAAGCCGACATCAATTGCCCAAGATCTGCTTCCCCGACGCCAATAGCCACCGCAACCGCTGCACCCTCGGTGACCTGGACGTCACTCGCACGGTACCGACGATGCTTAGACGCCTCTCCGACCAAGGTTAACCGATATAGCAGGTTCAAGCCTGTCGTAGTGAACTGCATTTTTGTAATCGTGCTAGTACATACAAGTCACTGGGCACACCTGTTCTTCGTGCTAGTACATACAATGTCATTAGACATGTTGGTTTGCATTCGCTGCTCTACAAATATCAAGTCATGCACATGTCTATTATTTTGTCATGCACATGTTCTTATCTTAGCTGCTCTGTACACCAGTAAATGCCTACTATTGTGTAGTTCTGGCAAAATGTAATGTCAGTGGAAAATATTGTTGGGTTCACAGCATAGAAAACAAAAAATTTCCTATGATGAGAACTATACACCAAGATCTATCTACTAGATATAGAGCAACGGGTGGATATACATCCATAGAGAACTTACCCTCGAAGACAACATAGTTTTGTTAACGAGTTGGAACTCGTGGATGATGTAGTCGTACGCTTGCCGATCTCAAGATCGTGTGGAAGTCCTAGCGCTGCAAATCAGCAGCGCATCCGTCCTCGCACACACGTTCAAGCCACCGGACAACCTCCACCTCCTCGCTCCAGCGAATTAGCGGAAGCAGCAACTCCTTCCAGACGCAAGGCCACCGGGAACATGTATCTCGCTAATCCGAGACCATGGGGGAATATCTAGAGGGGGAGAGAGATCCTTCACGAGGAGGTGTGCTTTGTGAGGGAGGAGAGGGGGGCTTTCTATAGGAGAGGGGGGGCTCCGCCCCTCCCATGGCCGGCGGACAAGGGGGTGCCCCCACCTCTTCCTCATTCATGTGGTGGAAGCTCTAGTCACATTAATTCAAGCTCCACCCAAAATTCCACTCACATGCATTAAATTTCCACCAAATTTAATGCAACTCTCAATTAATAAAACTCTTTTATTTATTTTATTCAGAATTTTGTTAATTACTTTAATTAACAAACATTCACATAAAACCCTTGCAACATTTCAATATCACATGCAGAACCACTTTCTGCAATTTCACCCGAAACAATTCCGGTTTCCATCGAAACAATTCCTACACTTTGCAATTCTTTCGTCTGAAACATATGTGCTCCAAAATGGTGTCCGACAACCCTTAAGTGTGTCACCCTATGGTTCGCGAATAATGTAGACATGATTGAGACTCCTCTCAGATCAATAATCAGAAGCGGGACCTGGAGATCCATACTGACTCTTGCACATTCAACGATGACTTCTGTGATCGTGAGAACCTTTAACGCTAGTAAATTAATCCATTTGTCTCATGATATAATACATGTCCAAGATTCGATCATCGGTATCCAAATACCTAGCTTTATCTCGTTACCGACTTGCACTCTTTTCTCATTCCTGTGATATAGCATTCTAGTGATCACATCACTCGCTTGCAAGCTTATCTTAATGTGATATCACCGAGAGGGCCCATAGTATATCTATCCATCATCGGGATTGACAAATTCCACTCTTGATCCATGAGCCTCAACATAACACCTTCGTAGCACTGGACCCACCTTTATAGTCACCCTGTTACGGTGTGACGTTTGATGTTATCAAGATACTCTTCCGGTGTTAGCAATTATCATGATCTCATGGTCTAAGGACTAAGATTACTTCGTATGATGTTATAGCAATATAAACATAATGACTTTGATCATAATGCTATACTTCGGATGAATCTTCATCACATCATTTCACAAATGATGTGACCTCGTTATTAACAACATCCAATGTCCATGATCAGGAAACTTTGATCATCTTGTTAATCAACGAGCTAGTCTATAAGAGAGGCATAACTAGGAACCTTTTTTTCATTAAACACACATGTATTGACATTTCCTATCAATACAATTATAGCATGCAAAATAAACATCTATCATATACAAGGAATACATAATAACAACTTTATTATTGCCTCTCAGGGCATATTTCCTTCAGTCTCCCACTTGCACTAGAGACCATAATCTAGTTCACATAGTGATAAATCTAACACCCATGGAGTTCTGGTGTTGATCATGTTTTGCCCTAGGGAGAACTTTAGTCAACGGATCTGCTACATTTAGGTTCGTGTGTACTTTACAAATCTTTATATCTCCATCCTTGACATGCTCGCGGATGGAGTGAAACCGGCGCTTAATATGCTTGGAATTCTTGTGAGACCTTGGTTCCTTGGCATTGGCTATGGCTCCGTTGTTGTCACAATAGATCAACATTGGGTCCAATGCACTAGGAACCACACCTAGTTCCGTTATGAACTCCTTCATCCAAACCGCTTCCTGCGCCGCTTCTGAAGCACCAACATATTCCGCCTCCGTCGTTGATCCAGCCACCACAAGTTGTTTGGAACTCCTCCAACTAACTGCTGCTCCATTCAAGAGAAATACATATCTGGATTGAGACTTAGAGTCATCCGGATCGGTGTCAAAGCTAGCATCGACATAACACTTAGCGACTAGCTCTTCTTCACCTCCGTATACAAGAAACATATCCTTAGTTCTTCTTAAATACTTAAGGATATTCTTGACCGCTATCTAGTGTTCTGAACCTAGACCAGATTGGTACCTACTAGTCAAACTAATAGCATGTGCCACATCCGGTCTTGTACATAGCATGGCGTACATTATAGAGCCTATGGCTGAGACATAGGGGATCTTATCCATTATCTCTCTTTCTTCTGCCGTAGCTAGACTTTGAGTCTTACTCAATGTCTTGCCTTGCAACATAGGTAAGAACCCCTTCTTACTTTCGTCCATATTAAACTTCTTTAATATCTTATCAAGGTATGTACTTTGCTATAGCCCAATTAGGCGTCTTGATCTATCTCTATAAATTTTAATGCCTAATATATATGAAGCTTCACCAAGGTCTTTCATCGAAAATTTGCTATTTAGATAACTTTTAACACTATTTAAAAGATCTATATCATTTCCAATCAATAATATGTCATCCACATATAATATCAGAAATTCCACATTGCTCCCACTCACTTTCTTGTAAATACAAGCCTCTCCATAAGTTTGGACAAATCCAAACTCTTTGATCACCTCATCAAAGCGGAGATTCCAACTCCGGGATGCTTGCTTGATGACCCACAAGTATAGGGGGTGTATCACAGTATTTTCGAGGGAAGTGAAACCAATTTATTGATTCGACACAAGGGGAGCCAAAGAATATTTATCAGCCTTAACAACTGAGTTGTCAATTCAGCTGCACCTGGAAACAATCTTGCTCACAGAAGTTTATCAGTAGCAACAGTTTTGTAGTAGGAATAGCAAAGTAGCAGCAGTAGTAAAGCAAGGACAGCAGTAACAAAAGTAGTAAACAGTGGGATTCGAGTGCGGTAGGCATAGGGATGGATGGACGGGCGTTGCATGGACAAGACAATTCACATAGCAATCAGAGCATAGGGCAATTGCAGATAAATAAGATAAAGCATCCAAGTACTAGACAATCCTAGGCATGTGTTCCATATATAGTCATACGTGCTCGCAATGAGAACTTGCACAACATCTTTTGTCCAGCCAGCCCATTTGCAGCGGGGCCTCTAGGGAACTACTGGCAATTAAGGTGCTCCTTTTAATAGAGCACCGTAGCAAAGCATTAACACTCCGTGAACACATGTGATCCTCACATCAAAGCCATTCCCTTCCGGTTATCCCGATTTTTGTCACTTCAGGGCCATAGGTTCTGGACAACAACGTGTGTATACAACTTGCAGAAAGACCAAAAACAATACTATCATAATGAATCAATAACATGTTCAGATCTGAAATCATGGCACTCAGGCCCTAGTGACAAGCATTAAGCACAACAAGTCGCAACAAAGTCATAAAGCACTAATAAAAGATACTAGGCACCATGCCTTAACAATCTGATGCCATTACATGAACGATCTCATCCAATCCCTACCATCCCCATAGCCTACAGCGGGGGATTACTCACTCATACATGGGGGAAACATGGATGGTCGATGGAGATGATGGTGGAGATCGATGGAGATGGCTCCGGGGGCACTTCCCCGTCCCGGCAGGGTGCCAGAACGGAGACTTTCTGTCCCCCGAATCTCCCCTTCGGTGGTGGCGGCGCTACGGAACTTCTTCTAGAAAAAGTTGAACCCCCCGGAGTTTTTAGGTCAGAAGGCAAC
The DNA here is from genome assembly GCA_916181665.1 of Avena sativa. Classification (NCBI taxonomy): domain Eukaryota; kingdom Viridiplantae; phylum Streptophyta; class Magnoliopsida; order Poales; family Poaceae; genus Avena; species Avena sativa. Next base: position 529,346,910 of record OV702292.1, on the reverse strand, counting down.
TTATAGGCGAAGAGGGAGACCGAGGGGGTGCCTGGGGCCACCACACCATGCCCTGGCGCGGCCAGGCCCAGCCCGCGCATGGAGGGGTGTGGCCAGCCCCTGGCCCTCCTCCGTCTCGTATTCTGGCTCCTGGAGTCTTCTGGAGAAATAGGCACTTTGGCTTTTGTCCCGTCCAATTCCGAGATATTCATTTTCTGACTTTCCTGGGAACAAAAACAGCAGAAAACAGGCAGCTTGCACTGTGGCTCTTGTTAATAGGTTAGTCCAAGAAATCATATGAAAAGTACTCCAAAGTGTGGACAAAACACAAGAAAGTGGATAGAACCAAGCATGGAGCATCAAAAATTATAGATACATTTGCAATGTATCAACATCCCCAATCTTAACTCCTACTCGTCCTCGAGTAGGTAAGTGATAAAAAGAAAGAATAATTTTTGAGGTGACATGCACCATCAAAGACTTGATCAAAGTATTTGTAAAACATTCAAAGCTGGGATCATAGTACTTTAATCATAACATGAAAGACAAAGTTCTAGCAATAAGACAAAGAAACTATGATGCAACATGAAAAGGCACAAACAAAAGATTCATGAATAACAATGCTTTGCAAGACGTTTGTTTGTTTCACATAAAGAAAATATAGCATAGTGGCATTCAGCTTGTCCCTCATAGAGTAGCAAACATAAATGCATAAGACACCTTCAAAGTTTACAAGAGTGACTAGATACAAATAGTTTAAAACAAGCAATATCAAGGTATGCATCAATCAACAAGTCTTGGGACAATGCACATAGAACTAAGAATGGCCACTATGCTCTCAAGAAAGTGCTCATAGAATGTGTGGAGACTCAACAAGGAAATGAACAGGTTTTGAATAGTTTGAAAGGCTTCCAAATGCTGAAAGTATGGTACTCATTAGCTTTGAGCTCTCATTGCCCCTATCATAAGCATCTTTAAATGGTTAAGGTTAAAGTGACACAACTAAGAGGATATGCTTGACAAGTTATAAATCGAAGTCTCAGGCCCCTTACTTACGAAGACCGATCCTCATGCTACTCAACTTCAGTCACGAGTAAGCTCTTGTCATTGTAAGTATATATGTATCATAGAGAACCACTAACGGGGTACCCCTTGCACATGATACAGGAGCTATCCCATAATCAAAATGACAAGGCAAGCAGACAATGAGCATCTCAGCGATCTTTTTATTTACTACGTGCATAGATTTTTATTGAGCATGCTTCATAGAATGCTCATTATGGTTATGCTGCAAGTTTCCACCATGATTAGGCATGGCTTAGGCTAGAGGCCCAGGCATTTCTCTAACATACATACAAACTCCATGATCTTACAAGTTCCACTTTTATTTCACACTGCTGGGATCCATAAGCAAAAGAACATGATATCAACAGGGTACACAATACCAGTGCAATGTTGAAAGCGTTCCCCATGATACATGGTTCTTCTAACTTCAACTTATAAAGCACAAGCATATATGCAACAAAGAAGGACGCAATGGTTTAGGTTTATTAAATGCAAGAAAATAAAGTGTGCCATCAAGTTCGTGAGAGCTTTACTAACTAACTTTCTCATAACAAGCAAACATTTTATTCGGAAGAAAACAAGGCATATTGAATATGCACGGAAGTAGCAAATGATGCTAATAGGTAGGTATGGTGGACACTTTGGCAATATTTGGTTTAAGGGAGTTGGAAACATGAGTAAAACACTCAGCAGAAGTGAAGGCTAGCAATAGTAAGGGAGCGACAAACGAGAGAGCAATAATGGCCATAATCATGCAGAGCGACAAAACATCATTAATCAAAGCATAAAGTGATACTACAAGTTGAAAACTAAAGGATCATAAAGGCTATGGTGACTTGAGATAGTCATAACATGGTGTGAGCATGCGCCAAGTCAACCCAAATAAAGCATCAAAGGAGAATACCACTATACTATGCTTTAATATGCTAAAACAACGCATGATTCATCCAAGGCACATTAAGCAATCTCAATTGTTTATAACAAGTCATGCTACAGCAAATAATACTAAGCATAAAGCCAAAACAATATCAAGCATGACATGACAAAGCATAGGCCACAGTCAAAAACAAGCTCTCTTTACCACTTAAGCCTGAGCTTTCCTACTCTTTTCCAAACCAAACCAAACCAAACTATTTGAACACCAATGCATGAAAGAGGAGGTCCAACAAATTTATTCAGAAAACTAAGAAAAACATGCAAACTAAAAACCAAAACGAAAAAGAAGACGCTCCAAGAACAACACAACTGTGCATGAGACAATAAAAATGAAGTGTTTGGAAGAAACCTGGGATTTTTATTGATGAAGAAGGGGATGCCTTGGGCATCCCCAAGCTTTGACGCTTGTACTTCTTGGATATTTCTTGGGGTGACACGCGTGGCATCCCCAAGCTTTAGCTTTAGTCCGTCCTTCATCTCATTACTCATTCCTGCCATACACCTGAAATTTTTTCTTCATACAAAACTTCACACAATCTTTAGTAGCAACATTAGTGCACTCAAGATAAATAAGTCTTAAGGTTCAGTTATAACACCAAATAAATTTCCATTAAAACACAAGCTACTATAGCACTTCCCTCAAAAATCTCAATTCCCCAAAAGAACTCAAAAAGGAACCAATAAGAAGCAAATGCAGAAAATGGCAGAAATCTGTCAAAACAGACCAGCAGGTAAAGATGAATGTTTTCAAAGACCTTCTGGTGCTAAAATCAAAAAGTGTTGAACTAACAAAAGTTAGATAACAACCTAGGGCAGAAGAATAAAAATTTACGCCTCAAAAAGACGTTCAGAGATTTTACATGAATTTTTACGGTGAAGCACAGAAATCTGTTTCGGGACAGCAACTTTCCCAATCATTACTTCTCTCTTACTAGAGGTTACTCTTGGCACAAAAAGCAAATAAAAAGGATAAGGAGCGGTTACTACTGAAGTAATAACTTCCAAGACTCATCTAAAACTTTTGGGTTATCTCCCAATAAGTACTTTTCTTTAACGCCTTTAAGTTAGGCATAAACAAAAACTAAAATGGATAGAATAGAAGTAAGCAGAGATAATCATGGTGAAAACATTGTTTTGTTCAATGAAATCCTTTTGTTAACAAGGTTGATCAGGTCTTGTTACCAAAACAATTTCATATGATACAAAAAATTGTATTCCACTAATGATTATGTTACCTCAACCTTGATAGCAATGGTCCCAATCATAATAGTTTCAAGTTTTTCTCTTGATATGGGACAATATATTCTCCAACTTGAATGCCCTCAACATGTTCAATTGAATTCAAAACCATAAGTCCCATCAATCTTCTTAGGGAAATAGACAATATGTTCCTTGTCATTAACATTGAAGGTCACCTTCCCTTGATTACAATTAATAACAGCTCTTGCAGTATTTAGGAAAAGGTCTCCCAAGAATAATAGACATATTATCATCTTCGGGCATAATAGTTTGAGAGGATGCTCACATAAGAAATATGAAGTGAAGTAAAAGAGAGCATCAAGAAGCAAATTCAAAACATATTTAAGTCTAACCCACTTCCTATGCATAGGAATCGTGTATGCAAATAAATTCGCAAAGAACAAAGTGACAGACATAGGAAGATAAAACAAGAATGACTTCAAAACTTTCAGCACATAGAGAGGTGTTTGAATACCAGGAAAACTTATACCACCATATTTTCCTCTCTCAAAATAATTTTCAGTAGCCTCATGAATAAACTCAACAATATAACTATCACATAAAGCATGCTTTTCATGATCTACAAGCACTAGAGCTTTATCATAAACATCTTCAAAAGAATCCTCAGGAACATAACATTCATCCTCCTTTAGTAAGCATGGAGGGCAATCAAATAATGTAAGGGATAAAGATTTACTCTCATTAGAAGGTATGCATGGGTAGCTAATACATTCTTCCTCCTTTTGTTCATCACTCTCCTCCTCTTTTTCATCTAATGAGATTTTAGGTTCATCAATTTCTTCTTCCATAGTATCCTGCAAGGCATTAGTCTCTTCCATTTGTGGAAAGCATCTATTAAAATATTCAAGAATATAGCCATTTTCGTCCTTGTAATTATCAAAGCAAAATTTAAGTATACCATACACCCCATATTTGTAAGGTGAATCATCAATATTTTCAAGCAAACTAGCTAGTTCAAAAGCACCCTTCCAAGCAATAAATTCTTCAATTTGTTTCGCATCATAAAAGTCATAAATTCCTTTAGAATAGGAAGATATGGTATCATTATCATTATACTCACATTGAAAAGGGAGGTGTTTATACCTCTTTCTGCAACAAGACTCATCACAGCAATAAGTAACATTATAAGTAGAGCACACGTTTCTAGCAATGGTATACAATCTATCAATTTGTTCCCATAAGTGTTTCCCTTTTTGTGACAAGCGGTGTTCCTTATAATAATATTTTTGATCTTCCATGAACCCACCTTGCCAATAAGCTTCAGTTTCAAAGAAACCAACCATTGACAACAAGCATGATAAGGCAAGACAATAACAGACCAACAAAAATAACAACTAGAGTAGGAACTACTTTTTTTGTATTTTTGATAAAGAAACAAGCAAACAAGGAGAAAATAAACTTAGCTTGAACAATAGTGAATCCAAGTGAACTTGATAAATAAAGCTATGCTCCCCGGCAACGGCACCAGAAAATAGTCTTGATGACCCACAAGTATAGGGGGTGTATCGCAGTATTTTCGAGGGTAGTGAAACCCAATTTATTGATTCGACACAAGGGGATCCAAAGAATATTTATCATCCTTAACAACTGAGTTGTCAATTCAGCTGCACCTAGAAACAATCTTGCTCACAACAGTTTATCAGTAGCAATAGTTTTGTAGTAGGAATAGCAAAGTAGCAGTAGTAGTAAAGCAAGGACAACAGTAAGAAAAGCAGTAAACAGTGGGATTCGAGTGCGGTAGGCATAGGGATGGATGGACGGGCGTTGCATGGACAAGACAATTCACATAGCAATCCGAGCATAGGGCAATTGCAGATAAATAAGATAAAGCATCCAAGTACTAGACAATCCTAGGCATGTGTTTCATATATAGTCATACGTGCTCGCAATGAGAACTTGCACAACATCTTTTGTCCTGCCAACCCGTTTGCAGCGGGGCCTCTAGGGAACTACTGGCAATTAAGGTGCTCCTTTTAATAGAGCACCGGAGCAAAGCATTAACACTCCGTGAACACATGTGATCCTCACATCAAAGCCATTCCCTTCCGGTTATCCCGATTTCTGTCACTTCGGGGCCATAGGTTTCGGACAACAACATGTGTATACAACTTGCAGATAAGACCAAAAACAATACTATCATAATGAATCAATAACATGTTCAGATCTGAAATCATGGCACTAGGGCCCTAGTGACAAGCATTAAGCACAACAAGTCGCAACAAAGTCATAAAGCACTAATAAAAGATACTAGGCACCATGCCCTAACAATCTGATGCCGTTACATGAACGATCTCATCCAATCCCTACCATCCCCATAGACTACAGCGGGGGATTACCCACTCATAGATGGGGGAAACATGGATGGTCGATGGAGATGATGGTGGAGATCGATGGAGATGGCTTCGGGGGCACTTCCCTGTCCCGACAAGGTGCCGGAACAGAGACTTTCTGTCCCCCGAATCTCCCCTTCGGTGGTGGCGGCGCTACGGAACTTCTTCTGGAAAAACGTCGACCCCCCCTAGAGTTTTTAGGTCAGAAGGCAACTTATAGGCGAAGAGGGAGACCGAGGGGGTGCCTGGGGCCACCACACCATGCCCTGGCGTGGCCAGGCCCAGCCTGCGCCTGGGGGGTGTGTGGCCAGCCCCTGGCCCTCCTCCGTCTCATATTCTGGCTCCTGGAGTCTTCTGGAAAAATAGGCACTTTGGCTTTTGTCCCGTCCAATTCCGAGAATATTCATTTTCTGACTTTCCTGGAACCAAAAACAGTAGAAAACAGGCAGCAGGCACTATGGCTCTTGTTAATAGGTTAGTCCAAGAAATCATATGAAAAGTACTCCAAAGTGTGGACAAAACACAAGAAAGTGGATAAAACCAAGCATGGAGCATCAAAAATTATAGATACATTTGCAATGTATCATTGCTTCAGTCCATAGATGGATCGCTGAAGCTTCCATACCTTATCAGCATCCTTAGGATCGACAAAACCCTTAGGTTGTATCATATACAACTCTTATTCAATATTACCATTGAGGAACGCGGTTTTGACATCCATCTACCATATTTCATAATCGAAATATGCATCAATTGCTAACATAATCCTAACCGACTTTAGCATCACTACGGGAGAGAATGTCTCATCGTAGTTAACTCCTTGAATTTGTCGAAACCCTTTTGCGACAAGTGGAGCTTTATAGATGGTCACATTACCATCAGCATCAGTTTTTCTTTTGAAAATCCATTTATTCTCAACGGCCTTTCGATCGTGAGGTAAGTCCACCAAGGTCCAAACCTGGTTTTCGTACATGTATTCCATCTCGGATTTCATGGCTTCTAGCCATTTGTTGGAATCCAGGCTCATCATCGCTTCTTCATACGTCACAGGGTCATCCATTTCATAAATCATGAAATTCATAACAGGATTGCCATACAGTTCAAGAGATGCACGTGTCCTTCTTGACCTGCGAGGTTCGGTAGTATCCTCTTTCGGAGTTTCATGATCATTATCATTAGCTCTCTCTTCATCAGGTGAAGTTAACTCCGAAACAACTTCCGGTGCTGCGCCACTTGCCATTTCATGAAGAGAAGGTTCAATAACCTCTTCGAGTTCTACCTTCCGACTACTCACACCTTTCGCGAGAAACTCCTTCTCAAGAAAGGATCCATTCTTGGCAACAAAAACCTTGCCCTCAGATCTGTGATAGAAGGTATACCCAATCGTTTCCTTAGGGTATCCTATGAAGATGCATTTTTCCGCTTTGGGTTCGAGTTTATCCAGCTGAAGTTTCTTCACATAAACATCGCATCCCCAAACTTTAAGAAATGATAGCTTAGGTTTGTTTCCAAACCATAATGCATACGGTATCATTTCAACGGATTTAGATGGTGCTCGATTTAAAGTGAATGCAGCGGTTTCCAGTGCATAACCCCAAAATGATAGTGGCAAGTCAGTCAGAGACATCATAGATCGAACCATATCTAATAAAGTACGATTACGACGTTCCGACACACCATTACATTGTGGTGTTCCGGCAGGCGTGAGTTGTGAAACTATTCCACAATGTTTCATATGTGTGCTAAACTCGTAACTAAGATACTCTCCTCCACGGTCGGACCGCAGAAATTTGATCTTTCTGTTACGATGATTTTCCACTTCATTCTGAATTTCCTTGAACTTTTCAAAGGTTTCAGACTTATGTTTCATCAAATAGATATACCCATATCTACTCAAATCATCCGTGAAAGTAACAAAATAACGATATCCACCTCGCGCCGACACACTCATTGGTCCACACACATCAGTATGTATGATTTCGAATAAATCTGCCGCCCGTTCCATTGAATCGGAAAACGACGTTCTAGTCATCTTGCCCATAAGGCATGGCTCACATGTATCAAATGATTCAAAATCAAGTGATTCCAAAAGTCCATCAGAATGGAGTTTCTTCATGCGTTTAACACCAAAATGACCTAGACGGCAGTGCCACATATATGCAGATATATCATTATCAAGTTTAATCCTTTTAGCATTAAAATTATGAATATGCGTAATACTACTATCGAGATCCAACAGAAATAAACCATTCAACACAGGTGCATGACCATAAAAGATATCATTCATATAAATCGAACAACCATTGTTTTCAGATTTAAAGGAATAACCACTTCACATCAAACACGATCCAGATACAATGTTCATGCTCAGTGCAGGCACCAAATGACATAACTATCCTCTACCTATATAGTTCATTCATGGTTTGCATTCCTGCTCTACAAGTTTGTATTATGTAGTTATAATTCCTATCTTGTTCATTCTTAGCTATGAGTAGTTTGTCTTCTTTGCTATATTAACTTGTTATTAGTTAGTTTCAGACTGCAATTATTGCTATCACCACCAAAGAGGGGACTGCAAGATCATATCTCAAGGTGGTTTTCCAATGTAGCTGTCACACTCAAAGGGAGATGCAGTTGATGGATTGAGAAAGCAAATTGAGGACTCTGCTATCAACTTGATTCGCAACTGAAGTGCTGAATTTTCTTTCCCTTTTATTCATATTTTGTAATATTTTTAAGAAGTTTGCAGCTGATGTAATATCTAGATAACTCGCATAGGCCATGTAGGCATTTAGTAGATGTCGTCCATGCATGGCAGTACCATGACTGCGCCAGCCAGGTCGACCAGGTTTCAAAATTACCGAAACAGTAACGGTAACTGGCCAAAACAGTAACATGACAAAATAGTGACAAACCAAAACAACAACGGTAACTGGCTAAAATAGCAACATGCCAAAATAGTAACAGGCCGAAACAGTAACATGCTGAAACAGTAACATGCCAAAATAGTAACATGCCAAAATAGTAACAGGCCAAACAGTTGCAGGCCCAAACACCAGCAGACCAGAACAGTGGCAATCCAGCACAGTAACATGCCAAAATACTAACAGGCCAGAACAGTAATAGGCCTGAATAGTAACAGGCTAGAATAGGGGCAACCATCACAGTAACGGGCCAGAACAGTAAAGGAACACAATAGTAACGGGCATGAATAGTACACAGACAGAACAGTAACGAGCCATAATAGTAAAAGGCTAGAACAGTATCAGCCCTTCTCATAAGTGGGTCATTCGTAGGCGGCCATGACGAGCTGTGAGAACAGTGACGGGCTGACCATGGGCTTTAACAGTATTATTTTCGTTTTTTTTGCCAGCCAGAGCCAAGCCTATTATAAGAGTTCAACTGCCATATTCGGATGGAGTCCAAATGCTTGCATCTTGGGCTGAAGAATGACCCAATTCCTTAGCTTCCATGCATTAATCATATCCGGGGATGTGGGAATAGGGAGATGCCATCCATCTACACGACACGATAGCTTAAGCAAAGAATAGAGAGAGCTAAGCTAGAATACAAACGCAAAATATATTCCACTAGCGCCATAGACTAGTCTAAAAAAACCTTTTCTTTGTCTGTCAGCGGGAGAGTATTATGAAATTCCATTCCTATTAGAATATTCATTTTAGAATATTCATTGACAGACAATAAAAAAAAGGAAAACTCTAATATAATAGAAAATGAAACGAAACGGTCGACCCAGACATAGACGGTCGACCCAAGCGGATATACGCTATAAAATATATAGCGTAGCGAGGGCCTACTTGACACAACCTGTTAACGGGCCACACAATATTTGGAAAGTGTGGGCTTTTGTAGGCCGAAACAGTAACGGGCCTGACATTCACGGGCCGCTGCTGGCCACATCTTTAGGCCCATTTCAAACATTGTCGGACGAAACAGTAACGGGCCGTAATATTATTGGGCTCTCTTGATGGGCCGACCCACATAATTATGAGCAGGCCTTGGCTGGTCCTGGCTTGTACCACGGTTTTCGTGGCCGTTAATGGCGGTAACTAGTCGTTAACGGTGTTTTCCACGTGGCATTTTGCATGACGACTGCAGTCAACGCGGCTGGCGAATAGATCTACGACAGAACAAGTTTTCGTGGCTGAAGGGTGCGATCCGCCACGGTCATAAAAAAAAATCGTGGTATATTCTTTTGTGATGGGGCTTTTACCACAAAGGGCATCCGTCGCAGAATACTTTTTAGCCACGAAAAACGGGCCTTCAACCACAAAAATCGTCCGTTGTAAAAGCCAACTTTTCTTGTAGTGATTCGTGAACCGTAGGGTGACACACTTAAGGGTTGCCAAACACCATTTAGAGCATATATGTTTCAAACGAAAGAATTGCAAAGCGCTGGAATCATTTCGATGGAAACCGGAATTGTTTCGGGTGAAATTGCAAAAACTGGTTCTGCATGTGATATTGAAATGTTATAGGGGGTTTTATGTGAATGTTTCTTAATTAAAGTAATTAACAAAATTCTGAATAAAATAAATAAAAGAGTTTTATTAATTGAGAGTTGCATTAAATTTGGTGGAAATTTAATGCATGTGAGTGGAATTTTGGGTGAAGCTTGAATTGATGTGAGTGGAGCTTCCACCACATGAATGAGGAAGAGGTGGGGGCACCCCCCTTGGCCGCCGGCCATGGGAGGGGCGGAGCCCACCCTCTCCTATAGAAAGCCCCCCTCTCCTCCCTCACAAAGCACACCTCCTCGTGAAGGATCTCTCTCCCCCTCTAGATATTCCCCCATGGTCTCGGATTAGCGAGATACATGTTCCCGGTGGCCTTGCGTCTGGAAGGAGTTGCTGCTTCCGCTAATTCGCTGGAGCGAGGAGGTGGAGGTTGTCCGGTGGCTTGAACATGTGTGCGAGGACGGATGCGCTGCTGATTTGTAGTGCTAGGACTTCCACACGATCTTGAGATCGGCAAGCGTACAACTACATCATCCACGAGTTCCAACTCGTTAACAAAACTATGTTGTCTTCGAGGGTAAGTTCTCTATGGATGTATATCCACCCGTTGCTCTATATCTAGTAGATAGATCTTGGCTTATAGTTCCCATCGTAGGATTTTTTTCTACGTTGCGAACGCAATAGTGGTATCAGCGCCTGATCTATGCGTAGGTGCTTTGCACGGGTAGTTATATGTGGGCGATGATGATCATGTCATTGCTTCTTTCATGTATTTTGGATATTGGTGGCATAGTGGGATGAAGCGGCCCGGGCCAACTTTACATGTCCTCGCACATGAGACCAGTTCCACGAATGACATGCAACTAGTTTTGCATAAGTGGTTGGCGGGTGTCTGTCTCTCCTACTATAGTCAATATCTGATTTACAACGAGTTGCTAATAACTTAGTTATCATCGTTGTGGTTCCATGTTCGTAGGTAAGACCAGTTCTATCTCTGAAATCCCTAAGCCACGTAAAACTTGCAACGGATAAATTAGAGGCGTCTAGTTTAGATTGCTGCTGGGCTAGTGTCATGATATGGTAATGTTGTAAGTTGATGTATAGTAGATACTCTTACAACACACTTAACGTGTAAGTTCCATAGACCTTGGCCTTACACACAAAGGAATGATAGAGATCATACCACGATGCACATGATGGTGATCAAATGCATGGACCATATCATTTTACACATATGATGTTTGCATCTTATATTGCTAGTTTGGTGCTTTTAGTAGCATTATAAGATGATCCCTCATTTAGATATCAAGATAAAAATGTGTTATTCCTTAAGTATGCACTTTTTATGTTTTGCCGCTTCAAGACATCACATGATGATCGGGTGTACTTGAATCCACAATCATATTTCGGGTGTAAGACAGTTTTACAGACGCGAGTACTAAGGTTCTTACTTGGCAAGCCTAACATGTACAAACATGGCCTTGGAACACAGACTGAAAGGTTAAGCATGAGTCATATAATTGATATGCTGCCCATATTGATGCTTGCCTTTGAAACTACACCAACTCACGTGGTGATCGGACTTGGTGTACTGGATTTGGTTCATGTAATCACCAAAAATACGCGAGGGATGTTGTTTTTGAGTGGGACTTCATTTGTAATTTATATTAGTTGAACTCAATCTATCATAAACTTAGTCTAAACTTTACAAATTCTGTTGTAGATGGCACCACCTACTTTTAATTTCAATGTGTTCATGGAGAAAGAGAAACTTGCAACGAATGGTAGCAACTTTACTGACTGGGCCATGAACTTGAGGATTCTCCTCAATGTTGCACACAAACTGTATGTGCTAGAAGGGCTGCTAGGCCCCCCACCAGCTCCTGATGCCCCTGACGAGAAAAATAACGTTTATCTGACTCGTCAGGAGGACCACAAATTAGTTCATTGCGGCATAATGTATGGGCTAGAGCCAGAACTTCGAAAGCGTTTTGAAAACGGCAATGCCTTTGATACCATGGGTGAATTGAAAATGATTTTCAATACCCATGCTACCGTAGAGAGTTATAATGATTCTGAAAAGTTCTTTAGCTGCATGATGGAAGAGAACAACTCTATTAGCGAGCATGTACTCAAAATGTCTAGGTACGCCGATAGGCTTGTGTCCTTGGGAATAATAATTCCCATTGACTTAGGCATACATCGTGTTATCCAATCTCTCCCACCTAGATACAAGAGCTTCATGATGAACTACAATATGCAGGGCATGAAGAAGTCTCTCCCCGAGCTTCTGTCAATTCTTAAGACTATAGAGGTGGAGATCAAGAAAGATAATCAAGTGTTGATGATCAATAAGACCACCGGTTTCAAGAAAGACATGAAGGGTAAGCAAAAGGGAAAGAAGGGTGGCAGATCTGTTGCCGCACCTGAAAAGAAATCCTGAGCTGGCCCTAAGTCTGATACCGAGTGCTACTATTGCAAGGGGACTGGCCATTGGAAGCGTAACTGCCCCAAGTACTTGGCAGACAAGAAGGCCGGCAAGGCAAACAAAGGTATATATGATATACATGTTATTGATGTGTCATACGTCCAAAACGTATCTACTTTCCCGAATACTTTTGCTATTGTTTTTTCCTCTAAACTTGTGTGATTTGGATACAACTAACACGGACTGACACTGTTTTCAGCAGAATTACCTTGGTGTCTAGTTTTTGTGCAGAAAATCAACTATCAGGAAAAATACCGGAAAATATGCCAAAAATCCTATTTCACCAGAAGACTCACGAAGCCAGAAGACGAGACGGAGGAGGGCCACGAGGGGCCCACACCACCTGGCCATGCGGGCCAGGCCTGGCTACGCCAGGGGTGGTGTGGCTGCCTCGGCTACCCCCCTCGGCCTACAAGATGCCTCTTGGCCTAAAAACCGAGGGGGTTCGACGTTTTTCCAGAAAGAGTTCCGCTTCGCCGCCACCACCAGATTCCGCAAATCAGAACCAGAAACTCTGTTCTAGCACCCTGTCGGGACGGGGAATTAGAGGAGATCATCTCCATCATCATCACCATTGCTTCTCCATCAACCATCCATGATTCCCCCATCTATGAGTGAGTAATCCCCCGTTGTAGGCTATGGGGATGGTAGGGATTGGATGAGATCGTTCATGTAATGGCATCAGATTGTTAGGGCATGGTGCCTAGTATCTATTATTAGTACTTTTTGACTTTGTTGCAACTTGTTATGCTTAATGCTTGTCACTAGGGCCCGAGTGCCATGATTTCAGATCTGAACATGTTATTGATTCATTATGATAGTATTATTTATGGTCTTACCTGCAAGTTGTATACACATATTGTTGTACGGAACCGAAGGCCCCGAAGTGACAATAATCGGGATAACCGGAGGGAAGGGCTTTGATGTGAGGATCACATGTGTTCACGGAGTGTTAATGCTTTGCCCGGTGCTCTATTAAAAGGAGCACCGTAATTGCCAGTAGTTCCCTTGAGGCCCCGCTGCAAACGGGCTGGCAGGACAAAAGATGTTGTGCAAGTTCTCATTGTGAGCACGTATGACTATATATGGAACACATGCCTATGATTATTTAGTACTTGGATGCCTTATCTTATTTATCTGCAAATGCCCTATGTCTTGATTGCTATATGAATTGTTTTGTCCATGCAACGCTCGTCCATCCATCCCTATGCCTACCACGCTTTAATCCTACTGTTTACTGCTATGGCTACTGCTGTCTTTACTTTACTATCGCTATTACTTTGCTATTGCTATTACAAAACTATTGCTACTGATAAACTGCTGTGAGCAAGATTGTTTCCAGGTGCAGCTGAATTGACAACTCAGTTGTTAAGGCTTATAAATATTCTTTGGCTCCCCTCGTGTCGAATCAATAAATTGGGTTTCACTTCCCTCGAAAATACTACGATACACCCCTATACTTATGGGTCATCAAGACTATTTTCTGGCACTATTGTCGGGGAGCATAGCTCTATTTATCAAGTTCACTTGGAATCACTATTGTTCGTTGCCATCTGTCCATCATGGGTAAGTCTCATGATGGCAAGGTTCCTATTTTACCATCCACTACAAGGAGAGGTACAGTTCTGAACACCTGTGTTGCTCTTGATTCACCATCTGTGATGAGTAAGCTCCATACACCACCCCATACACATGCTACACATACTGCTACTACTGCTGAATCTGAAACTTCTGATACTTATGATGTTGCTTCTACTGTGCTTGATAAGAGTGGTTCATCAGGTCCTTTTCTAGATGCTATGATTGCTAGAACTATAGGTGGAAATACTAAAACTCCTAATGAAGACACTACTACACTAGTCAGTTCACCTAAGGCTAGAGAGAGCTATGATATTGAAGATGGTTATATAGATATGACTGATGAATTTATTAAAGAATGTCAAAACACTCATGATAAAAGTGCTATTAAGAGTCTTCTTGAGAAACATACCATTAGACCTAAATTATCTCCTAATGCTAAGTTTGCTACATCTCCCATAAACATTAAAGATAAGGATTATGATTTCTCTCTTGATTTATCTTACATAACTATTATTGAGAAAGAACCTTTTCGTGGGGCTAAGAATGAAAGTGTTGTAGCACATATGACTGAGCTTTCTACCATGAGTGGCCTATTTTCTGATGATATTAAGATGTGCACCTACTTTGTTGCTAAAATTTTCCCTTTTTCACTAAAAGGAGAAGCTAGAACTTGGTTTAATAATTTACCTCCTGGATCTATTGATAGCCCTGATTGCTTGATTAGTACTTTCCTTCAGAAAATATTTTCCTCCTAGTGCTAGACATGTCATTTTGCAGGAACTTTTTGATTTTAAACAGGGAGAAAAAGAGATATTGCCTGAATCATGGGCAAGGTTTTGTGCTTTGGTTCATGCACAGGCTGGATGTCCATTACCTAAGAATGAGCTTCTTGATATATATTATAATGGACTAACTAAATAATCTAGGACATACCTGGATAGTTGTGCTGATTGTGTTTTCATAAATAGAACTCCCAAAGAAGCTAAGGAATTAATGGCTAAAATAAGCAAGAATTATGATGATTGGAATCCACCTGAGCCAACTACACCTGAGTTAACTGTGCCTGCGCTGACTCCAACATCAAAAAAGAGAGGAGTTATTGAACTAAATGATGAAGTGATGAAGGAAGCTAAGAAATGTCTTAAGGAGAAGGGTATTAAAGATGAACACGTGAAGAATTTACCTCCTATAGAAGAATTATGTAAGCCAATCTCCCACTCATCCAATATTGAGGTACACTCTCTCGAACATTTTGATGAAGGTGATATTCCTTATTCTAAACCTCCTGATCAATGCTTAGAAGAATTTGATATTTTTATTGTTAAGCAAGATTATTTCAATAAAAGAGTGTAGAATCATTTGATGGAAAACTCTAGAGCTATTATTGAGTTAAAAGATATTGTGGAAAGAACCTCTAATGATGTTAAATTGCTTGTTAAACATTTCCAAATGGTTCAAACTCAAATTGATTAGCTTATTAAAGTACAAAAAGACTTGCTAGTTAATGCTGCTAAAGAAAAACATGCTTATGAAATTAGAACTAGAAGTGGTGCTGCCACCCAGGATCCTCTATGTCCTGAGGGGCATCCTAAAAGAATTGAGCAGGATTCTCAACAAATCGAAAATAGTGGTACTACTCCTAAGAAAAGGAAAAAGAAACATAAAACTATTGTAGAATCTTCTGAACCTGCTAAAGATCCTAATAGTATATCTGTCTCTGATGCTGAAACTGAAAGTGGTAATGAGGAAACTGATGCTCCTGGTAAAGAAAAATTGAAGAAGAACCTGAAAGGCACACTAAGAATACTAAATACACTGAAGAAGATTTTGTTGCTAAAACATGGTAGTGAAAGAGAGCCTTGGGTCCAAAAATCTATGCTTTCCCTGATAAGAAACAAAAGTCAAAGGAAGATGAACACTACAACAAGTTTTGTGAGTGGATGAAACCTTTATTCCTTGCAAATTCCTTTGACTGATGCTATTAAATTGCCTCTTTATTCAAAGTATATGAAGGATATTGTCTCTAATAAAAGGAAGATCCCTAATGAAGAAATTTCTACTTTCCTTGCTAATTATTCCTTTAATGGTAAGGTTCCAAAGAAACTTGGAGACCCAGGGATTCCAACTATTCCATGCTCTATTAAAATAGTTATGTTAGAACTGCCTTGTGTGATTTAGCAGCAGGAGTTAGTGTTATGCCTTTCTCTCTCTACAAGAGACTTAAATTGGAAAAACTAACACCAACTGATATATCTTTACAAATGGCTGATAAATATACTACTATTCATGTTGGTATATGTGAGGATGTACCTATTCAAGTGGCTCATAATTGCTTGATATTAACTGACTTTGTTGTGCTTGAAATGCCTGAAGATGACAATATGTCTATTATTCTTGGGAGACCTTTTCTTAATACTATAGGAGCTGTTATTAATTGTAATCACGGAAAGGTGAATTTTAGTGTTAATGACAAGGAGCATATTTTCTATTTCCCCAAGAAGATTGATAAGACTTATGGGTTAAATTCAATTGAACATGTTGAGGGCATCCAAGTTGGAGAAATATATCGTCCCATACCAAGAGAAAAATATGAAATTATTATGATTGGGACCAGTGCTATCAAGGTTGAGGTATATAATAATTTAGTGGAATACAAAGTTTTGTTTCATATAATTTTTTTTTGGTAACAAGACCTGATCAACCTTGTTAACAAAGGGATTTTGATGAACAAAACAATGTTTTCACCATGATTATCTTCACTTACTTTTACTTTATCCATTTTAGTTTTTGCTTTCACATAGTTGATTGTTGCTTGCATATTAGAGTGTCTTAGAACTTCTGAACTTTTAGTTTTGCTTTGTTATTGCATCATTTCAAAAACATCTTTCTGCAAAAAAATCATTCATCATTACCTGAAAATTGCTCAAAAATAAAGTGTCTCGAAAAATTCCAGAAAATTCATATTAAAATTTTACATGAAACAAGGGGCAGAGAAGTGCCTGGGGAGTATCAGGGGGGGCCACCAGGCAGGCACACCACCTGGTGGCGCGGCCACACCAGGGGCGCGCCTAACCATGGTGTGGGCCACCCTGGCCCTCCACTCACTCTCTCACTTGCCACTTCTCTCTCTCTCCCGAGAAAACATCAGTTCATTGCTCAAACTCACGTTCTTGTTGTTCTTGCTCGCGATTTTTCAATCTCCTTGCTCAGCCCATCTTTGCCGCTGAAATTTGGAGCATTTGTTCTCCGGTATGTGCCTCCTCCGCTTGTCTAAGTAGATTTGTGTTTAGTGGATTATTTCTTGAGTATTTTGCTACTGTAAGTGATGGGTTATGTGAGCTTGTAAGATTGTTCAATGCTTAGAGAAATTGCTATGATGCATGTTTAGGCCTCTTACAAGTCCCTATAAGTAGTTTCTTACATTTTGTAATCACTTTCCAATCACTTGTATGATGGTTGTCTAAAATTTCAGAAAAGAGGATGGATGAACACCAACTCAACCAGCATGAATTAAGGGTGCCTGCAGTTATGAAGGTTCACCGTGAGGAGGAAGTTTTTCCTTCTATCTATCCATGCCCCGAATTCATGAATGCTGCAGGGATTTCTCAAGATTTCCATACCTTAATTGCTAATGCAGGATTGGAGAATTTTGTGGGAGATGAACCTTACCAATTTGTGAACCTAACTATGTCTATGGTGTAGGACTTTCGATTTAGTTGCTCCTTGCCTAACCCCATGGTTCACTATAAAATTTACAATATACATGTCGACCTTCCTTTTGATGATTTTTGTGCAGCTATTAGAGTACCTCAGTGGGGACCGTGTGAAAATATTATGGAGCGACCGACACCACTTATGGACTTGTATTCGGAGATTTGCCAAGGGAGAAACTTCTCAAGGGAGAGTGGTAAAATTCATAATATTCATATCCCGTCTATTCGCTACTTTGCCTACTTTATTGCCAAGTGTGTTCTCGCTAAGAAAACTGCTAATAAATTATCCTCATATGATCTAGCATTTATCTCAGCTGCTTTAAAACAAGGTAGGACTTATAATTTGGGTGCCTTGATAGCTTTCCGTCTTGCTGCTAATCGCGAGAAATGTGGAATTTGTGGAGGCCTCATCGCTTCTTGTTTATTAGCTTTGCATGATTTAGTGCCTCATCATTTAGACCTACAGTTTCCCATAGAGAGGCTTGACCTTAATTCCATGATACAACATAAATTCGTTTCTTCATGGGCTAATTTGAGTGATTTGTCTTATGAAATAACCTTTCTTAAGGCTGGTTGGAGAAGGAGTAAGTCAGAGCGTGTTGTTCTTCTGCTTGCGCCTATTTTGTTTAATCTTGATACTAGGGTAGGATGGTCACTCACTGAGGAAGAGCTCGATGCGTATCTGGGGGAGTCCTCGTGCCAGCAGACTACCTATGATTGGGGAGCTTCTTCTTCTTCCCAAGGGCGTAACTACGATCATTATTATGATGACCCGTCGGCATGGAATCCTTACCAGCATTGGGGTTGATCTCCACTTAGGCCAAAAGCCTAAGCTTGGGGGGAGGTACACCGACATCATGCTGATCTACTTATCATGTTCAGTCAATACTTTGTATATCTATGTTTTGCTTTCTTTTTACTTTTTGTTCTTGCCTTGTTTCTGCTTTCCAAAACACAAAAAGACCAAAAATATTTTTGTTGTTTCTCTTTGTTTGCTTCTTTTTTGTTTGCCTTTTTTCCTTTTAGCTTTGTTTTGATTATTCGAAAAACCCAAAAAATATTTCGCTTTGCTTGTTCTTAATTTTGGTTCTTGCCTTTAAAAATCGAAACCCGAAAATATTTGTTGTTCTTCTTTGGTTTTGTGAAGTTCGTTGCAGGGTTCAGCAGTCCTCAGTGGAGTTTGTCTTCATGTTATTATTCAAGCCACACAAGTGAAGGGCAATAATGAAGATTAATGATAACTTGAGTTGTGGTAAGAGGCTGGTAACGAACTCTATTTGTTTTCATTTTTGTACATATACTCATCATTGTGGGCATTCTTAGTCTGTTCATATAAGGTGTATGTTATTTATGGATGCTTAGTAGTTCTTGCTTTCTTATGATTAGCTCTAGCTTGCTAACAGTTTGTAGCATGTCATATGAATGTTTGCTTGCATTGTTCTATTCATAACTTGGTATGACACTATGGTATCCTCCTCTGAATGTTTCACTTGAATTGACTTGGCACATGCTCATGCATGCATATGACTGAAACAATCAGTTAAGCCTTGATGAATTATTTTTCCTCAGGGTTCTTGAATCACTTTCATGCCGTAATTAGTCCTGTTTTGTTGCAAGCATGATTATGACAGTTATTGCTCTATTGTTTGTCACTCCCTTACTATTGCTAGCCTTCACTTGCACTGAGTATAAGCTCTACTCGTGTTCCCAACTCCCCAAAACCAATATTGCCAAAAGTGTCCACCATACCTACCTATTAGCATCATTTGCTATTCCGTGCATATTAAGTATGCCTTGTTTTCTTCCGAATAAAATGCTCGCTTGTTATGAGAAAGTTAGTTAGTAAAGATCTCACGAACTTGATAGCACACTTTACTTTTCTTGAACTTAATAAACTTGAACCATTGTGCCCATCTATGTTGCGTATATGCTTGCGCTTTATAAGTTGAAGTTAGCAGAACCATGTATCATGGGGAACGCTTTCGACATTGCACCTATATTCCGTTGATATCATGATTCTTTTGCTTATGGATCCCGGCAATGTGAAATAAAAGTGGAACTTGTAAGATCATGGAGTTTGTATGTGTGTTAGAGAAACGCCTGGGCCGCTAGCCTAAGCCATGCCTAATCATGGTGGAAACTTGCACCATAACCATAATGAGCACTCTATGAAGCATCCTCAATAAAAACCTATGCAAATAGCAAATAAAAAGATCACTGAGATGCTCATTGTCTACTTTCCTTGTCATTTTGATTATGTGATAGCTCCTGTATCATGTGCAAGGGGTACCCCGTTGGCGGTTCTCTATGATACATATGTACTTACAATGACAAGAGCTTACTTGTGACTGAAGTTGAGTAGCATGAGGTACGGTACTTGTAAGCAAGGGGCATGAGATTTCAACTTATAACTTGTCAAGCATATCCTCATATTTGTTCACTTTAACTTTAATCACCTAAAAGATGCTTATGATAGGGGCAATGAGAGCTCAAAGCTAATGAGTACCATACTTTCAGCATTTGGAAGCCTTTCAAACTTTTCAAAACCTTTTCATTCTGCTTGTTGAGTCTCCACATATTCTATGAGCACTTTCTTGAGAGCATAGTTGTCATTCTTAGTATAATATGCTTATTTCAAAACTTGGTTAATTATGTCATGACTTTGCTTCTTGTATCTCTGATATCTTTACTTCTAGTCTTCACTTAAACTTCAGAGGTGCCTTAGCATTTATGTTTGCCCTACAATCAAAGGCAAGCGAGATACCACTCTATCATACCTTTTTATGAGCATTGCAATGTGCTTATGTTTATGTTCCATTCTACTTATTATTTCTGAGTTGGAATCTCTTCATAGCTTGCAATGACTATTGAGTGACCTTATTTGCATACTCCTTATTATGAGTTGTCTAAGTACTTGATCATATGCTGAGAATATATACATCACATGAAGCAAATGTGTTCGTGAAAGTTTCTTTTATCGCACTCAGTTTTCAACTGAATTGCTTGAGGACAAGCAATAAGCTAAGCTTGGGGGGAGTTGATACGTCCAAAACGTATCTACTTTCCCGAACACTTTTGCTATTGTTTTTCCTCTAAACTTGTGTGATTTGGATACAACTAACACGGACTAAAGATGTTTTCAGCAGAATTACCTTGGTGTCTAGTTTTTGTGCGGAAAATCAACTATCAGGAAAAATACCAGAAAATATGCCAAAAATCCTATTTCACCAGAAGACTCATGGAGCCAGAAGACGAGACGGAGGAGGGCCACGAGGGGCCCACACCCCCTGGCCACGTGGGCTAGGCCTAGCCGCGCCCGGGGGTGGTGTGGCTGCCTTGGCTACCCCCTCGGCCTCCCTCTTCGCCTATAAGATGCCTCTTGACCTAAAAACCGAGGGGGGTTCAACGTTTTTCCAGAAAGAGTTCCGCTTTGCAGCCACCACCAGATTCTGAAAATTAGAACCAGGAACTCTGTTCTGGCACCCTACCGAGACGGAGAATTGGAGGAGATCATCGCCATCATCGTCACCATCGCTTCTCCATCAACCATCCATGATTCCCCCATCTATGAGTGAGTAATCCCCCGCTGTAGGCTATGGGGATGGTAGGGATTGGATGAGATCGTTCATGTAATGGTATCATATTGTTAGGGCATGGTGCCTAGTATCTATTATTAGTACTTTTTGACTTTGTTGCAACTTGTTATGCTTAATGCTTGTCACTAGGGCCCGAGTGCCATGATTTCAGATCTGAACATGTTATTGATTCATTATGATAGTATTATTTATGGTCTTACCTGCAAGTTGTATACACATATTGTTGTACGGAACCGAAGGCCCCAAAGTGACAATAATCGGGATAACCGGAGGGAATGGATTTGATGTGAGGATCACATGTGTTCATGAGTGTTAATGCTTTGCTCTGGTGCTCTATTAAAAGGAGCACCTTAATTGCCAGTAGTTCCCTTGAGGCCCCGCTGCAAACGGGCTAGCAGGACAAAAGATGTTGTGCAAGTTCTCATTGCGAGCATGTATGACTATATATGGAACACATGCCTATGATTATTTAATACTTGGATGCTTTATCTTATTTATCTGCAAATGCCCTATGTCTTGATTGCTATATGAGTTGTTTTGTCCATGCAACGCCCGTCCATCCATCCCTATGCCTACCACGCTTTAATCCTACTATTTACTGCTATTGTTACTACTATCTTTACTTTACTATCGCTATTACTTTGCTATTGCTATTACAAAACTGTTGCTACTGATAAACTGCTGTGAGCAAGATTGTTTCCAGGTGCAGCTGAATTAACAACTTAGTTGTTAAGGCTTATAAATATTCTTTGGCTCCCTTTGTGTCGAATCAATAAATTGGGTTTCACTTCCCTCGAAAATACTGCGATACACCCCCTATACTTGTGGGTCACCAATGTGTACTTGACTAGTACTCACAGTAGAACCTGGGTATTTGATACTATATCGGTTGCTAATATATGTAACTCGAATCAGGGGCTATGGAACGAGCGACCACTAGCAAGGGGTGAGGTCAAGATGCGTGTCGGCAATGGATCAAGGGTCGATGTGATCGCCGTCAGAATGCTACCTCTCCACCTACCATCGGGATTAGTTATAAACTTAAATAATTGTTATTTGGTGTCTACACTAAGCATGAACATTATATCTAGATCTTGTTTAATACGATGTGGTTATTCGTTTAAATTCTAAAACAATGGATGTTCGATTTATATGAATGATATCTTTTATGGTCATGCACCTATGATGAATGGTTTATTTCTATTGGATCTCGATAATAGTGTTACACATATTCATAATATTGATGCTAAAAGGATTAAACTTGATGACGATATATCTGCATATATGTGGCACTGCCGTTTAGGTCATATTGGTGTTAAACGCATGAAGAAACTCCATTCTAATGGACTTTTGGAATCACTTGACTTTGAATCATTTGATACATGTGAGCCATGCCTTATGGGAAAGATGACTAGAACGTCGTTTTCTGTTTCAATGGAACGGGTGACAGATTTATTGGAAATCATACATACTGATGTATGCGGTCCAATGAGTGTGTCGGCGCGTGGTGGTTATCGTTATTTTGTAACTTTCACAGATGATTTGAGTAGATACGGGTATATCTATTTGATGAAACACAAAACTGAAACCTTTGAAAAGTTCAAGGAATTTCAGAATGAAGTGGAAAATCATCATAATAGAATGTTCAAATTTCTACGGTCTGACCGTGGAGGTGAGTATCTAAGTTACGAGTTTAGCACACATATGAAAGAGTGTGCAATAGTTTCACAACTCACACCTGTCGGAACACCACAACGTAATGGTGTGTCAGAACGTCGTAATCGTACTTCATTAGATATGGTTTGATCTATGATGTCTCTGACTGACTTGCCACTGTCATTTTGGGGTTATGCACTGGAAACTGCTGCATTCACTTTAAATTGGGCACCATCTAAATCCGTTTAAAAGACACCGTATGAATTGTGGTTTGGAAACAAACCTAAGCTGTCATTTCTTAAAGTTTGGGGTTGCGATGTTTATGTGAAGAAACTTCAACCGGATAAACTCGAACCCAAAGCGAAAAAATGCGTCTTCATAGGATACCCTAGGGAAACTTTCTAAGGGCAAGGTTTTCGTTGCCAAGAAAGGATCCTTTCTAGAGAAAGAGTTTCTCGCGAAAGGCATGTGTAGTCGGAAGGTAGAACTCGAAGAGGTCATTAAACCTTCTCTTCATGCAATGGCGAGTAGCACAGCGCCAGAAATTGTTCCGGAGTTGACTTCACCGAATGAAGAGGGAACTAATGATAATGATCATGAAACTCCAAAAGAGGACACTACCGAACCTCGCAGGTCGAGCAAGACACGTGTAGCTCCTGAACTGTATGGCAATCCTGTTATGAATTTCACGGTCGATGAAATAGATGACCCGGCGACGCATGAAGAAGCGATGATGAGCCTGGATTCCAACAAATGGCTAGAAGCCATGAAATCCGAGATGGAATCCATGTACGAAAACCAGGTTTGGACTTTGGTGGACTTACCTCATGACCGAAAGGCCATTGAGAATAAATGGATTTTCAAAAGGAAAACTGATGCTAATCGTAATGTAACCGTCTATAAAGCTCGACTTGTCGCAAAGGGGTTTCAACAAATTCATGGGGTTGACTATGATGAGACATTCTATCCCGTAGCGATGCGAAAGTCAATTAGGACGATGTTAGCAATTGCTGCTTATTTTTATTATGAGATATGGCAGATGGATGTCAAAAGTGCATTCCTTAATGGTAACATTGAAGAAGAATTGTATATGATACAACCAAACGGTTTTGTCAATCCTAAGGAAGCTAACAAGGTTTGCAAGCTTCAGCGATCCATCTATGGACTGAAGCAAGCATCACGGAGTTGGAATCTCCGCTTTGATGAGGTGATCAAAGAGTTTGGATTTATCCAAACTTATGGGAAGGATTGTATTCACAAGAAAGTGAGTGGGAGCAATGTGGCATTTCTAATATTATATGTGGACGACATATTATTGATTGGAAATGATATAGATCTTTAAACAATGTTAAAAGTTATCTAAATGGCAAATTTTCAATGAAGGACCTAGATGAAGCGTCATACATATTAGGCATAAAGATCTATAGGGATAGATCAAGGCGGCTGATAGGGCTATCAAAAAGTACATACCTTGATAAGATTTTAAAGAAGTTTAATATGGACGTAAGTAAGAAGGGATTCTTACCAATGTTCCAAGGCAAGACACTGAATAAGACTCAAAGTCCGGCTACAGCGGAAGAAAGAGAGATAATGGATAAAATCCATTATGCTTCGGCTATAGGCTCTATAATGTATGACCTGCTATGTGCAAGACCGGATGTGGAACATGCTATTAGTTTAACTAGTAGGTACCAATCTGATCCTGGTATCGAACACTGGACAGCGGTCAAAAATATCCTTAAGTACTTAAGAAGAACTAAGGATATGTTTCTTGTATACAGAGGTGAAGAAGAGCTGGTCGCCAAGTGTTATGTCGATGCTAGCTTTGACACCGATCCGGATGACTCTAAGTCTCAATCCGGATACGTATTTCTCTTGAATGGAGCAATAGTTAGTTGGAGGAGTTCCAAACAACCTGTGGTGGCTGGATCAATGATGGAGGTGGAATATGTTGCTGCCTCAGAAGCAACACAGGAAGCGGTTTGGATGAAGGAGTTCATAACCAAACTAGGTGTGGTTCCTAGTGCGTTGGACCCAATGGTTATCTATTGTGACAACAATGGAGCCATAGCCAACTCCAAGGAAACAAGGTCTCACAAGAATTCCAAGCATATTAAGCGCCGGTTTCACTCCATCCGAGAGCATGTTAAGGATGGAGATATAAAGATTTGTAAAGTACACACGGATCTCAATGTTGCAGATCCGTTGACTAAAGTTCTCCCTAGGGAAAAACATGAAAAACACCAGAACTCCATGGGTGTTAGATTTATCACTATGTAACTATATTATTGTCTCTAGTGCAAGTGGGAGACTGAAGGGAATATGCCCTGAGAGGCAATAATAAAGTTGTTATTATGTATATTCCGAGTATATGATAGATGTTTATTCTGCATGCTATAATTGTATTAATACGGAAATGTTAATACATGTGTGTTTAATAAACAAATGGAAAGTTCCTAGTTATGCCTCTCTTTAAACTAGCTCATTGATTAACAATATGATCAAAGTTTCCTGATCATGGACATTGGATGTCGTTAATAACGAGGTCACAACATTGTGGAAATGATGTGATGAACATTCATCTGAAGTATAGCATTATGATCAAAGTCATTGAGTTTATAGTGCTATAACATCATACGAAGTAATCATAGTCCTTAGACCATGAGATCATGTTAATCACTAACACCGAAAAAGTATCTTGATAACATCAAACATCACACCGTAAAAGGGTGACTATAAAGATGGGTTCAGTGCTACGAAGGTGTTATGTAGAGGCTCATGCATCAAGAGTGGGATTTGTCCATCCTGATGACAGATAGATATACTATGGTCCCTCTCGGTGATATCACATTGAGAATAGCTTGCAAGCAAGTGATGTGATCACTAGAATGTTATATCACGGAAACAAGAAAAGAGTGCATGTCGGTAATGAGATCGAACTAGGTATTTGGATACCGATGATCGAATCTCGGACAAGTAATATATCATGAGACAAAGGGATTAAGTTACTGATGACCCACAAGTATAGGGGGTGTATCGTAGTATTTTCGATAAGTAAGAGTGCCAAACCCAACGAGGATCAGAAGGTACTGGCTAGTGGTATGGATCAGGGATTCTCTGCAAATACTTAGCAAACGGATTTTTAGGGGTTTTCGATAAAGCAAGTAAACAGAGTACGAGTAAATAAAAGACAGTAGGAATAAATGCAACAAGTGGCCCAATCCTTTATTGAGCAAAGGACAAGCCGGTTGTATTTCTTAAGATGACCAAACGTTCTCGAGGACACATGGGAAGACTGTCAAGTGCTTTCGCTTCATATAGCTGATTAATCTTCTTTAGCTTGCTAAGTGTTGTGTGGGTGAACATGTGCTAATGTACCGCCCCATCCAAGACTAATACATACTTGTGATTATACCCCTTGCAAACATCCGTAAGTACAAGAAAGTAATTAAGGTAGAAACCTAACCATAGCTTTAAACTCTAAGACCCTTAGTCCCTTGTGCAATGGTTTCCTAACGGGGGTTCAGGTTTCTGTCACTCCGGCAACCCCTACGATTAGTAGCCAAATACACAATGCATTCCCCTAGGCCCATATAGGTGAAGTGTCATGTAGTCGACATTCACATGACACCACTAGAAGAAGTACACCACAACTTAAATAACAATCTATTGAATCTTTCTCAACACAACTCCACTACTAACAACAAGACTTCTCCCATGTCCTCAAGAACAAAACGAACTACTCATAAGACATCATATGGATCATGATCAGAGATGGAATAATGATGTATAACAATCTGAACATAAACAATAATTCAACGGTTCACTCAATAGCATCAACTACAAAGAGTAATCAACACCGGGAAAGTTTCCCCTATGAACTATGCAAGATTCAACGCAATTGTTACAGCAATATGGAGATGGTGATGAGGGTGCTGATGGTGGTGATGATGATGATGATCCCGATGAAGTCCAACTGATGATGGTGTTGATGGCGACGATCTCCCCTCTCCAGGAAGGAATTCCCCCGGCAGAAATCTATCTGCCGGAGAGATCTTTCTCTCTCGGTGTTTTCCGCCCCGCAGAGGCGGCAGAATCTTTCTGTGGTTGCTCCCCGAGTCTTAGGGTTTCGTGGGGATGATATACGCCACAGGGGAGAGGCTGGAGTGGGCCAGGGTGGCCACACCACTCCCAGGCGCGGCCTAGGCCTGCCCGCGCCATGGGGTGGTGTGGGTCCCTTGTGGCCCACCTCCACTCCATCTTCTGGCATCCTGAGTCTTCTGGAAAAATAAGATTTTCCGTATATTTTCCTAGATTTTCTGATCTTCGCGAATTTTGCCTCGAAACAGCACCTTTTCCATCAGAATCCTGACTACAGCGGTCCATGCTCCAAAAGTCATCAACCATGCAAAAATAGATAAAATAACATAAGTATCACCTCTCAATACGAAATATATCAATGAATAATAGTGAATTAAGACATAGAATAGTGATGCAAAATGGATGTATCAACTCCCCCCAAGCTTAGACTTCGCTTGTCCCCAAGCGAAACTGAGTTCAATAAACATGGCCTCAAGTTTATGGAGTGAAGAGTCGATAAAAGAATATGGACAAGAAGCATCACATTCATCAAATACATAGATCATAATAGAAGACAACTCACTATTATATAACTCAACTTGCAATGAGTAAAGGAAACACAATAAAGATACATAAAGTGAATCATAATTGGTAATGGCAAACTTAGCTCTTGGTCGAAGAATAGTTGATAATTTCGGGAGTTCACAAATAGCTGGCTTTTTCAATGATAGCTTTCAAAGTAATAAACATCAAGATAAGAGCAATGTGCAAAGCAAGGAACATAAGAAACATGAATGAATAAATCATCATATGAATGAATGAAACACAACAACTCAAGATACTTGCTGAGATAGAAGGGAGTAGGTTTACTGACTCAACTATAAAGTAAAAGAAAGGCCCTTCACAGAGGGAAGCAGGGATTGCAAGTCTCATAAAGAGCTCCCAAAAATTATGATACTTACTAGCTTTCAGCTCTCATTGCCCCTATCATAGGCATATTTTGGTGATTAAGGTTAAAGTGACACAACTAAGAGGATATGCTTGACAAGTTATAAGTTGAAATCTCATGCCCCTTACTTACGAGTACCGATCCTCATGCTACTCAACTTTAGTCACGAGCAATCTCTTGTCATTGTAAATACACGCGTATCATTGAGAACCGCCAACGGGGCACCCCTTGCACATGACTCAGGAGCTATCCCATAATCAAAATGACAAGGCAAGCAGAGAGTGAGCATCTCAGTGATCTTTTTATTTGCTGCAAGTTTCCACCATGATTAGGCATGGCTTAGGCTAGCGGCCCAGGCGTTTCTCTAACACACATATAAACTCCATGATCTTACAAGTTCCTCTTTTATTTCACACCGCCGGGATCTATAAGCAAAAGAACATGATATCAACTAGGCACAAGTACCAATGAAGTGTTGAAAGCGGTCCCCGTGTTACATGGTTCGGCTAACTTCAACTCATAAAGCGCAAGCATATACGCAACAAAGAAGGACCCAATGGTTCAAGTTTATTAAATGCAAGAAAGTAAGTGTGCCATCAAGTTCGTGAGAGCTTTAATCACTAATTTTCACATAACAAGTTTAATTTGGGAGGTAGATAAAACAAGAATTTACTTGGAATAGCAATAATGCTACTAGGTAGGTATGGTGGACTCAAATGGCATGGGTTTGGGTTAAAGGAGGTGGATGCACGAGAAGAATACCCTCTTAGTACAGGTTTTTGGCTAGCAAGGTTGGGTAGCAAGTACAAGAGTTGAAGGAAACAAACAAACATACAAGTGATAAAGACAAACATGCAATTTTCCTTGGAAGCACAAAAGATCTTAACTAGAGAATACTAGACTTATGAGCAAATCAAGAAAGAAAGATGATGAAATTATTTTTCTTTAGAGTACTACTAAATTTTTCATTCAACTCTCAAAAAAAAGGTGTTGCTACTGACCGAGCCAGGTTTGCAAAAACCAACTAAATTAACTCAATGATCCGAAAGTGATACCGATACTAACAACAAGATCAATCATATAACCACAAATTGAAAACTAACATAAGCTATGCAAAAGGGTGAATGATAGAACTTCTCATTAAAATTCCATAACGGAAACTCACACCAAGGGATACAAATCTAACGAGAGAGGGGACACTTCCATAATGCAAACCATACTACAAAATAAATCCTCTATCCATGATATGACTCTACTAAAAAGGTAAAAAGATAGAAGATAGTGATATGATACCGCGACACTCCCCCAAGCTTGGAACAAACCAAGGGGATGCCAAACCTGATGACAAATTACTCCTTTCGTGGTGGTAGTGTCTTCTCATCTTCGTCCGTCTTCCAGGGTAAAGGCTTCCCATCAACAAAGGACATCGTGGTTTCCAACATCCTGAAACTTGCAGCAGCACTTATGCGTTTAAATCTAACCTCATACTCACAATTTTGATTTTGAACGTCATAGAACTATGCTTGCAGTTCGTTGGTTGTTTGGCGGGGTGAGAGGACTTCGTCTTTGAGTTCAGCAGTCTCCTTTTGGTGCTCGGTGATGAGTTCGGAGCAAATCTTATGGATGATATCCACTTCGCGCTCCGCCATCTTCCTGTACCTAAAGACTTCTTGCTCCAGTGCTTCCATCCTGTCCTCCAGACTTCCTTTACCTTTAGGGCCTTGAACCTCGTTAATCCGGACCTCCCCACCTTCGAGCAACAACTCCTTGGGATGAATCTTCAATTCTCTCATGTATGGGTTGATAATATCTTCTAAGGAATCTCCCTTGGATGATCTAGAGGAAGACATTGTGGCTCCAAATCTAGGGTTCTACCTGGCAGAAACAGATCGAAACAACAACACGATGAAAACACGATATATGAACCTCGGAAGATCTGGGAGGTTATATATTACGAAGTTTCACATCAAAAGGAAGGTACTGGGAGAAAACGAGTCGGAGGCGGAGTCCTGGGTGGCCTCACCACCTAGTGGCGCGGCCAGGGGTGGGCCCGCGCCATGGGGTGGTGTGGGCCACCCTGGCTCCGTTTCCATCCCTTTTTCGCTTTGAAACTTTCCTTATTGACTGAAAACTACAAAAATATAGTTGGATTGTATTTTCGCGGAACTTTTCTTACCAGAATCGTTACCTATTTGAATATGGACTCTGCAGGTCTCTGAATTTGGTATTTAGTGGATCCTTCCGGAGTCATCACTTGGATATCTATATCTTCATCTTCATACAATTATTACTTGAGTCATAAAGCCCTTCTCTTCCTTATTACACCATTATCTCCACTTCCTGGAAATTTCTTTCACACAAAACTTCACACAGTTCTTATTAGCAACATTAGTATATATGAAGTGATAAAACCTTTTGAGTCCAACTTCAACTGAAAACCATCAAAACAAAATCTACTGAAGTAACTCCTTCCGAAAACCCAAAAAGAATTCAAAAAGGAGATCGAATAAAGAAGCAAATGCAAGAGTGGCTAAATCTGTCAAAACAGACCAGCAGGTAAAGAACAATTTTTTCGAAAATCTTCTGTTGCTCAAATAAAAAAGTGCAAAACTAGCAAAAGTTAAATAACAACCTGGGGCAGAATCAGAAAAAATTACAGCTCAATCCGACATACAGAGATCTCTCACGAATTTTTACGGTGAAGCACAAAAATCTGTTTCGGGACAGCAACTTCCCCAAATATTACTTCTCTCTCATTAGAGGTTGATCTTGACACAAAAACCAAACAAAACGGATAAGGAGCGGTTATTACAGAAGTAATAACTTCCAAGACTCAAAGAAACAACAACAAACTGAAAGCAAAAACAAATTGGGTTGTCTCCCATAAAGCTCTTTCTTTATAGCCATTAAGATGGGCATGATAATTTTGAAGAAGCTCTCATAGGGATATGAATTGAGGTGAAAGAGAGAATTGAGAAGAAAAAACACACACATTTAAGTCTAACCCACTTCCTATGCAAGGGGATTTATTAAATAAATAAGTTAGTGAAACCAAAGGCAACTTGCATGAGAAGGCAAAAGAAGCACACAATAAAAACTTTCAGCATAAAACAAGGAAACTTGATATTATTGAGATGCATAAGAACACTTTTCCCTCTCTCATAGTAACTTTCAGTATCATGCATAAACTTAACAATATAGCTATCACAAGGACCACCATAGCAATGATCACTTATTCTAACATAAAACACAGGAATACTAGCTCTCATAACACCACTATGTGAAACAATATTAGAGGTATCCTTACAAAGGATAGGGTGTCCCTCTTTTTCATATTTAGTAACAAAGTCTTTCACATTTGCTATTATAGGTTCATCAACCATTTGTTTATCAAGTTTAACAGCTTCATTCGTACTTTCATTAACCATACTAGCTATCACAGAATGTTCCTTTACCTTACCTGGGAAAGGCATTTTCTCAATATAAGGTTTAGGTAAGACATGATTAGCAGTATAAACATCAGTATTTCTTGCAGGTACACTCTTAGCAATATCTTTATAAGGTTCATGATACTTATTCCACTTCTTTTTAGGCACTTCAATGTAGGAAGCAAAAGCCTTAAAATAGGAAGCAATAGCTTGAGAGTCTAGACCATAAGCATTTTTAATATTTTGAAAGTCATCAGTTCCCATAAAAGATTCAATGCATTCATAATCATAATTTGTACCTGACTTTCTACCTTTGTCATTCTCCCAAGCTTCAGCATTGTCTTGAATACGATCTAGAAGGTCCCATTTAGCTTCTTCCTCCATACGAGTGAATGATCTAGCACAAGAAGCATCCAATAAATCTTTATCATGTAGAGGGAGCCTTGCATAAAAGTTATTGATAATAATATTGTTGGGGAGCTCATGAATGGGACATTTGAGCATCAGTAACTTCAATCTCCCCTAAGCTTGAGCTGTACTCTCTCCATCAAGAGGCCAAAAGTTATATATTTGATTCCGATCTTTATGAATCTCACTAGGAGGATAAAACTTTGAATAAAAGCGAGGCAATATTTCCTCCCATTCCAGAGCTTGACCATTCTTCAGCAGCTTATACCATTCCTCGTCTCTTCCTTTCAGTGATAATGAAAATAACTTCTTCTTAACTTGATCTGTAGTAATACCTGCACACTTGAACAACCCGCATAATTCGTGTATAAAGAGCAAAAGATCACCGGGATGGACAGTTCCATCCCCAACATAGTAGTTATCCATAACACGATCAATAATTCTTGTAGGTATTTTGAAAACATCTTTCTCGGCAGGTGGTGGCTTATCTACTACCTTAGCAGTGGTAGTAGAATTACCAAATAAGAAACTCAGCGAATTATCCATAACGAAAATAAAGCAACTAGCAGAAGTAAACAATACTCACAGTAGAAGTTTCCTTTACCAGTTCCACTCAACAATAACACTTCACTCCCCGGCAATGGCGCCAGAAAATAGTCTTGATGACCCACAAGTATAGGGGGTGTATCGCAGTATTTTCGATAAGTAAGAGTGTCGAACCCAACGAGGAGCAGAAGGTGCTGGCTAGTGGTATGGATCAGAAATTCTCTGCAAATACTTAGCAAACGGATTTTTAGGGGTTTTCGATAAAGCAAGTAAACAGAGTACGAGTAAATAAAAGACAGTAGGAATAAATGCAGCAAGTGGCCCAATCCTTTATTGAGCAAAGGACAAGCCGGTTGTATTTCTTAAGATGACCAAACGTTCTCGAGGACACATGGGAAGACTGTCAAGTGCTTCCGCTTTATATAGCTGATTAATCTTCTTTAGCTTGCTAAGTGTTGTGTGGGTGAACCTGTGCTAATGTACCTCCCCATCCAAGACTAATACATACTTGTGATTATAACGCTTGCAAACATCCGTAAGTACAAGAAAGTAATTAAGGTAGAAACCTAACCATAGCTTTAAACTCTAAGACCCTTACGTCCCTTGTGCAATGGTTTCCTAAAGGGGGTTCAGGTTTCTGTCACTCCGGCAACCCCTACGATTAGTAGCCAAATACACAATGAATTCCCCTAGGCCCATATAGGTGAAGTGTCATGTAGTCGACGTTCACATGACACCACTAGAAGAAGTACACCACAACTTAAATAACAATCTATTGAATCTTTCTCAACACAACTCCACTACTAACAACAAGACTTCTCCCATGTCCTCAAGAACAAAACGAACTACTCACAAGACATCATATGGATCATGATCAGAGATGGAATAATGATGTATAACAATCTGAACATAAACAATAATTCAACGGTTCACTCAATAGCATCAACTACAAAGAGTAATCAACACCGGGAAAGTTTCCCCTATGAACTATGCAAGATTCAACGCAATTGTTACAGCAATATGGAGATGGTGATGAGGGTGCTGATGGTGATGATGGTGGTGATGATGATGATGATGATCCCGATGAAGTCCAGCTTGATGATGGTGTTGATGGCGACGATCTCCCCTCTCCGGGAAGGAATTCCCCCGGCAGAAATCTGTCTGCCGGAGAGATCTTTCTCTCTCGATGTTTTCCACCCTGCAGAGGCAGAAGAATCTTTCTGTGGTTGCTCCCCGAGTCTTAGGGATTCGTGGGGATGATATACGCCAGAGGGGAGAGGCTGGAGTGGGCCAGGGTGGCCACACCACTCCCAGGCGTGGCCTAGGCCTGCCCGTGCCATGGGGTGGTGTGGGCCCCCTGTGGCCCACCTCCACTCCATCTTATGGCATCCTGAGTCTTCTGGAAAAATAGGATTTTCCGTATATTTTCCCGGATTTTCTGATCTTCGCGAATCTTGCCTCCAAACAGCACCTTTTCCATCAGAATCCTGACTGCAGCGGTCCATGCTCCAAAAGTCATCAACCATGCAAAAATAGATGAAATAACATAAGTATCACCTCTCATTACGAAATATATCAATGAATAATAGTGAATTAAGACATAGAATAGTGATGCAAAATGGATGTATCAGTTACTAGCATTAAAGGTTCTCATGATCATATAAGTCATTGTTGAATGTGCAGGAGTCATAATGGATCTCTAGGTCCCACTTCTGATTATTGATCTGAGAGGAGTCTCGATCATGTCTGCATTATTCGCGAACCATAGGGTGACACACTTAAGGGTTGCCAAACACCATTTGGAGCATATATGTTTTAGACGAAAGAATTGCAAAGCGCTAGAATCATTTCGATGGAAACCGAAATTGTTTCGGGTGAAATTGCAGAAACTGGTTCTGCATGTGATATTGAAATATTGCAGGGGGTTTTATGTGAATGTTTGTTAATTAAAGTAATTAACAAAATTATGAATAAAATAAATAAAAGAGTTTTATTAAATGAGAGTTTAATTAAATTTGGTGGAAATTTAATGCATGTGAGTGGAGCCATGTTTATGTGAGTGGAGCTTCCGCCACATGAATGAGGAAGAGGTGGGGGCACCCCCCATGGGCGTCGGCCATGGGAGGAGAGGATCCCCCCTCTCCTATAAAAGGCCCCCTCTCCTCCCTCACAAAACACACCTCCTCGTGAAGGATCTCTCTACCCCTCTAGATATATTCCCCCATGGTCTCAGATTAGCGAGATACATGTTCCCGGTGGCTTTTCGTCTAGAAAGAGTTGCTGCTTCTGCTGATTCGCTGGAGCAAGGAGGTGGAGGTTGTTCGGTGGCCTGAACATGTGTGCGAGGACAGATGCACTGCTGATTTGTGACGCTAGGACTTCCACACGATCTTGAGATCGGCAATCGTTCGACTACATTATCCACAAGTTCTAATGTGTTAACAAAGCTTTGTTGTCTTCGAGGGTAAGTTCTCCATGGATGTATATCTACCCGTTGCTTGTATCTAGTAGATAGATCTTGGTGTATAGTTCCCATCGTAGGAAATTTTTTGTTTTCTATGTTGCGAACCCAACATCCCGTTGCCACCAAGGTCGCCTAGCGAGGATAAGATCACCATGATGACGCCCTTATCCTCCTCTATCTTCCCATGCTCATTTCTCTCTCTCTCTCTGCCGCTCGTGTGCAGTGGCTATTGATACCTTCGATCTGGATTACAGATGTAGTATAGCTACTTTTTCCCTAGTAGACCTCGGTTATTGAATCCTCGGGAAGCGAATACGTAGTGAAGTTACTTTAACGGACCTTCGGGAGTTTTAGAATTCCTTTTGTGTTTTTAACGGACCAATAGCTTGTGTCCTTTTGTTGTTATCGATGATGGAGAGAGGGCCCAGGGCGTTCGGTTTCACCTGTAGTTGTGCAAAATATTTGATGGGAATAAAAGATAGAAATAAAGTATGCATGTACTTGTTAGAGCAAGATAAATTATATGTGGGCAGTGCATCCATAATTGCTATTGCCTCCACAACCGCTTATAGAAATAACCTACTAGTCTCATCCATAGAAGAAACAGAACTAATGATATGCGTAGTGATGTCACTATTAATCCCAAGAAAACCCCTCACATACAGCTGTACTACCCCTTCTGTCACTGGGGTTCCCAACCTGCAGATCAGTCATTACTCATACTCCCTATACCTAGCACAACCCTCGTGGTCTTGGGTACCTGACAAGTCCTTGGGTTGAGGCAAGAGAGGATACAATAATAATCATGTCATACAAACTAATACACGATCCCATCTATGATAAATAACATGCACAATCGCTACATGGCTAGGCCGAAGCCCTTAGCCCAAGGAGAATTACTCACACATAGAGATGAGATCAACAATCACAAACATTGTAATGAAAATCATAAGATTGATATCAATAGTCTTACAATGTCAAAATCGAAGAAGAGATCTACTATTACAAGTGGTGGAATATGGCTATGGAGATGGAGAAGGGTTTTTGAGATCTGGAGGCGGCTGGTGATCTGTGGCAGAGACTTTTTGGCGAGGTCTGGCTTGTTTTCTCGTCGCCTGAGGCTTTTTTATATAGGGGTCCCTTCATGAAAGTTGTTCTGTTTGACCTAGCAGTGGCGGCGCCAACTATACGACCGGAGCTATACGGCCAGAATTTTTGCTTCGGTCATATAGTTGGTTGTTAAAGCGTCTGCTTCCGCTTTACGACTCCTGGTTTCTTTTAGTTGTTGGAAATCTCCTATCTTTGACTTTAATGTAGTGATTCCCATCTTCAAACGACATTATCTCCACAGGAAAAGTATAAAAGAAAGGATTGCATACCCCTCTGAATATTAGGCATTAGTGGCAGGGTTTAGAGATATTTCGTCAAAATTATGAATAATATCTAGTTTAAATGTGGACGCAGATGGCTATATTTCAGAGCCATCAACCTCCCCAAGCTTAAACTTGATTGTCCCCGAGCAAAAAAACCAAAATCAAAAAGGAACTCAGCATTTAAATTGAAATAATGAGATGGTGATCTTACTCATGATTGGTAATCTCATGTTTCCTCCACTTCATAAATCTAAAAAAAACTTCAGCATATATAGAGTAATGGCGAGCATATCATATGGGTTTTATGCATACTTATAGTGCAACAAAATTATTGTTAGCATGGATGATTCAAATGAGTAAACCTTATTCCATGTCATGTAATTAACTCATAGGCTTGCCTTTGAGCAATAAAGTATAATTATGTAAATTAAGAGTTTGAGAGTCGTCATGAGAAGCATATACACTAGAGTATCTCAATTCTCCCACATCAATGAATCAAGACTTTTCAAGCACTACTTTTCTATTCATTATCCTTTAGGAATTTCAGCTTTTAAGTAATTGAGAGCATGCCAAAGATTTTTATTAGTTTATCGGGCTATGATGGACACTCGTGGCATCACTAAGGTTTTTGTTCCTTTTGCATAATGATTACTCATAATAGCTAGAGGAGTAATTCCATCATGATTATAGCTACCCGGGAGTGCTAAGAATCTTACCCACTATAGCATTACTGCTACATGTGTTTAATTAACTGATAGCCAAAATCTAGGAGTTTCCTCCATGAAGATCGTTCATAGGCCAGCGGAGTTGTTGGCATCCCATGAAGTTTGACACGCATAAAGCTATATCAGTCTTATGATTAACAAGTCAAACTTTGTCATGCTCACAAAAACCGCTAAACATTAATTCAATCGAACAAATCCTTTCAAAGAGAGCTATCAAGTCAATCAACATTTTTAGTGGTGTTGAGTGTCTCTAGAAATAAACCTTCAAGACTAAGCACTACAACACCCAAGCCTTCAATTGTGAGACTTTTTCTTATTACAACTGTTTAGCAATTTTTAGGCAAGACTTGGTTAATTACGAGAGCTGGAACAAAATGTACCCAATTAAATACCCATGCAAACGAAAAATCTTACTACAATACAAATACTCACTCCACCAATATAATATCTCAACATTTACTACTAACTAGCATGGGTTTCTCAAACTTCAAAAGTGGGGAGTCATAAGGCATACCTCTCATGTTTGGTTCCACTTCGCTCTTCCTTTTTTATTTGTTTCTTGGAAACTCTAAGTCGATCACTCTCCCGCAAGCATATGAAAACCTCGAGGTAGAAAGAAAAGAAAGAGGGAAAATAAGAAAAAAATGGAGAAATCTTTTTGTGATTTTTAAGAGAGGGAATTTACATAATAGAAAATTGGCAGCAAAGCTCAGCTAGAAAATCTCGAAAGCAAATAGGAAGAACTAGAAAAATAAAGTGTTGGGGAAACCAACACGGGTGCTTATAAACTCAAATAAAAACACAACCTCGAAATAAAAGCAAATAAATGCCAAATAAAGATACATGACGAAACTTCCCCAAGCTTAGGCTTTTGCAAGCCCTTCAAATCATTGTGGTGGTGGGAAAAAGTCGTTACTCCAGTTTGCGAATTGAGTTGAGAGATTACTAGTTGATTCTCGGAGGTTCAAAGAGAGGCTATGTATCCTCTCCCTAATCCCTCCAAGTCCTTAGAAATCTTGGTATGTGGCGAACCGGGTTTGTGGCTGCTCCTCTTGGTAAGGAACTTCTTGCTCCTCCTCTTGGTCCTCATCCTCTTCCGGAATCTCCTCCTCGGGTTGGTGTTGCTCAGCTTGCAAGAGCAAATGTCCTTCCTCGATAGAGAAAAGACCATTAGGCAAAGGAGTAGGGTAGAAACTCCCAGCTCCAGCAATATGCAGATAATAAGCACAACTTCTCCTAGTGAGCATTGCACAAGGTTTCAAGGTGGAGAAACCAACACGTCTCTTACCTAGCACATGTTGCAACTCACCTAAGTTGATGCCTAGGGCAGTGGAAAGCACGGTGATGACGCCTCCACTTGTGATGGTCCTTGGCTTTGGGAGGATTGGTGCTCCAAGTAGCACACAAGGATGGCGCCCAAGTTGAGTGATAGGTCGCAGTTGATGTAAGCAGCCTTTGCAAGGACTAAGATGTTGTCCTCATTGAGTCTTGTGAACTTATTTCTTGCCTGCAGGATGTTAGCAATAAAATAGAACAAATAGCAAATTGCAGGATGTTGAATATTCTTCCCCTTGCTTACTCTAGTTGTGAAACTCATTCCATTATAATATTGTTCAGGGGAAGGATTTAAGCCAGTAAAGGATGTGCGTAAGGCATGAATATCATTGTTTGGAAAATTAGAACATGCGCAGCATTCCTCTAATGTTAAAGTGCAGTTGTTGTTCATCAGTCAGAAAGAAATAGTGTCCTCTCCTTGCCATTGTTTAACGGTGCTTTGCAACGAACTTAGAAATTCAATGGTTAAGCGGCGATAAGTAGGCACATCATTGTACACAAAGTTTTGCAGGCCAGCTCTATTGCAAAGTAAATTGAAGTCATGAGAAATACCGAGTTGGTTCAATATAATGGGATAAGCTCATTTGGTGGCCTTCACTTCGCGGTTCTTGATCCCGTTGAAACGATCACGTTGGAGCTCATCCTTGAAATGTATCCCCATGCGTTCTTAAGCGGCAGCCCGAGAAGCGCTAGCGGTGGCACGAGCACGAGTTTGGCTCCTTGTGTTCATCATCTAAAACATTTAAGAAAGACAAAAATGAAACTTTTTGATCCAACAATAGTAAGTGCAATATATTCCTCATCTTAGCACACTAAAGAATCTCCTAAAAAATAATAATCTAGGCAAGAAAATCATGGCAATTGGTTCATAGTAGGTCTCACCCTAGATTAATAATGACAATAGATCGAAGATGAATTTGCAAAAAGTAATTAGAGGATCGGAGGAGAAACATACCATAGATCACTCATGTGCGAGGAAATCGAACGAAATTGAGTAGAGATGAAGATCGCTTGAGGTTTTGAGAGAGTTTGGAGGTAGAAGAGAGAGAAAGGATTGAAGTTTTGGAGTTGGAGGTACCTTCCCGTGCGATTTTGTGGTCGGACGCAACTATACGGTCGGAACATTGTGTTCCCGCCGTATAGTTGGCCTTTTGTAAAAAAAAATAGGTTTTCCTCCTGGCGGCGCACCTATACGGGCGGAACTATACGGCCGGAACAAAATATACCTACCGTATAGTTGGTCATCAAACCGTTTGTCCCTAGGAAAGAAAATATACAAAGGCATTGATATCTATACGACCAGAACTATACGGCCGGAATTTTTATTCCCGCCGTATAGTTGGTCGTTAAACTCTCAGTATATTAGAAAAGAATTAGTACGGAGGCATCGATATCTATACAACCGGAACTATATGGCCAGAATTTCCACTCCTGCCAAATAGTTGGTCATTAAACTCTCCTTACATTTTAAAGAAGAATTGTCGATGGCAAAGATATCTATAAGACTGGAACTATACGGCCGGAATTTTTATTCCCGCCATATAGTTGGTCGTTAAACTCTCTGTGTACATCAAAAATTTCTGTTTCTTCGAGAATTGCTTCTTTTCCTGTAACTTAGTGATATACCTTGTTTTTGACAGAATTTTTTTTTGGCCAACAGCAGCATGTATGTAGCAGAATTTTAAGTACTACTGAACTTCTTCTCCTCAAATGGAGTTTTCTAGCACTCTTTATTAAGCATAGACATAAACTAAAAAGTAAAAACTTAACTCAAACCTTTGTTTAGCATGGGTTGCCTCCCATGGAGCACTCTTTTATAGTTAATAGCTTGACCTTGATGATACTTACTTGGGCCATATGAGTGGAACACCCACTCCAAAGTAATTTTCCTTCAGAGTGATGGCCTCCTTTTCGTCATGTTTGGCTTTCTTTTTCCTGGGGAAATGGATAACAAAAGGATCCCGTGAAGGCAATTGTAGCTTCACGTTCCCTTCATGGAGGTTAATTAAAGCCTTTATACTTCTCAAGATAGTATGGCCTAGTATTATAGGAGCAATAGTATCTTCAGGCATGTCAACAATAACAAAGTCAATTAGAGCAGGACAACCTTTAATGTAAACTAAAGTGTTCTCCTTAATTCCTACAATTTGTTTGTAGCTAGAATCTGCTAGATGCAATTTTAATTCAGTGATTTCAAAATAGCCAAGATTTAACTTGTTAAAAAGGCTCTTTGGAATTGTTGAGATGCTTGCACCTAGATCACAAAGTGCGGCTATCTCATTGGTTCCAATCTTTATCTTAATAGTAGGCTCGAATATGTCATCTAGTTTAACAGGTAACTTTTTAGCGATTTTATTATATTCCTGTTCAAGCTCACGTACCTTAATTACTACTTGATCAACAAAGTGTTGATACATGGCTTCATTGTTACCTTCACTTACCGGAATTTTGACGTTGATCCTCTTTACAAGGTCTTTTATGGTGTAGCCTGGTGAAGTGGCATTACTATAATCAAGTTCTTCAGGCTCTTCCCTTTGGATCCTCATCATTTTGAGTTCTTCAACATGATTGGGCTCAGCTTTACCTGAAAATTTAGATAGAATGAGAGTTTGACTCTCGGTTATCTTACCTAGCTATGCCTCAACAATCCTCATTCTTTCTTGGAGGGCCTGCAAATCATTTCTCAAACTAACAGCTTGGTTAGATAATTTACCAAGCATGGCATCATGGTTCTCCATTATTTTAACAAGAATATTGTTTTGTTCATTTTGTGAGTCTTTAAAAAACTTAAGTGTTTCTTGGAGACTATCATTACTAGTTCCCATATTATTATTAGAATTACCTACAGGACTAGAATAATGTTT
Source organism: Avena sativa (assembly GCA_916181665.1). Taxonomy (NCBI): domain Eukaryota; kingdom Viridiplantae; phylum Streptophyta; class Magnoliopsida; order Poales; family Poaceae; genus Avena; species Avena sativa. The sequence goes on along the minus strand of OV702292.1, from coordinate 529,305,656 downwards.
CTGAAAGTAAGGATTGTAACTCTTTTTCCAAGCAGGGTTATAATCATTACAAGCTACAAAGTCTATTTCTTCAATATTTGTTTCAGGGGTGGCTCTTACTTGGGTTTCCTCACCTTTTACGACTAGCATGAGCTCATCCAACTTAGCATTGAGTTCTTATTTTTCTTGTGGTGAGATGGAGTTCACCTTCTTCGTGTTTGATCTATCCACATGCCATTGGGCATGGTTGTCTTGCATATTGTCTAACAACTGCTTTGCTTTGGTAATATGTTTACCCATAAACGTTCCTCCAACTGCAGTATCAAACATAGACTTAGACACAGGATTAAGAGCATTATAAAATAAATGGAGGATTAACCAATGTTCCATCCCATGACTAGGACAATTTCTTAAGCATTCTTTCATCCTCTCCCATGCAAGTGCTAGTGGCTCACGATCTTCTTGTATAAAGCCAGTAATATTAAATCGAAGTTGCATAGTCTTTGCAGGTGGGAAAATTTAGTCATAAATAAAGAAGTACATCCCACCCATGATGTAATAGTATTTCTAGGCAAAGATAGCAACCATTCTTTTGATCTCCCTCTTAGAGAGAAAGGAAATAGACATAATTTGACCGCATCAGGGTCAACGTCTTTTATACGCATCATATCACATATTTCAGTGAAAGTATTCAAGTATATACCTGCGTCTTCAATGGCAGAGCCTCCAAATTGATTTTGTTGAACCAAGCTTAAATAATGGGGCTTAATTTCATAGTCATCAGTAGCAATTGCTGGCTGAGTAATAGGAGTACGCAAATAATCATTGTTGGGAGTAGCAAACTCCCCAAGCTTCTTTTCAGCCATATTTCCTATGTTTTGGGGTTCTCTTAAACAAAGAATTATAATAGTAAAAGCAAGAATTTAAAGGCTAACTAATTTTTTTGGTTTATCAAATAAAGACTTAAAGCAAACTAACAAAATTAAAAACAAGAATTAAAACTATCAAGGTTCCTAATAACCTCACCAGGGTAGCTATTGCTTCCCCGACAACAGCGCCAGAAAAAGGGTTGATACCTTCGATCCGGATTACGGATGTAGTATAGCTTCTTTTTCCCTAGTAGACCTAGGTTATCGAATCCTCGGGAAGCGAATGCATAGTGAAGTTACTTTAACAGAACTTCGGGAGTTTTAGAATTCATTTTGTGTTTTTACCGGACCAATAGCTTGCGTATTTTTGTTATTGTCAATGATGGAGAGAGAGAGAACCTAGGGCGTTCGGTTTCACCTGTAGCTATGTAAAACATCTGATGGGAATAAAAGATAGAAATAAAGTATGCATGTACTTGTTAGAGCAAGATAAATTATATGTGGGCAGTGCATCCATAATTGCTATTGCCTTCGTAACCGCTTATAGCAATAACCTACTAGTCTCATCCATAGAATAAAGAGTACTAATGATATGCATAGTGATGTCACCGTTAATCCCAAGAAAATCCCTCACATACAGCCGTACTACCCCTTCTACCACTGGGGTTCCCAACCTGTAGATCAGTCATTACTCATACTCCCTATACCTAGCGCAACCCTCGGGGTCTTGGGTACCTGACAAGTCCTTGGATTGAGGCAAGAGAGGATACAATAATCATCATGTCATACAAACAAATACACGATCCCATCTATGATAAATAACATGCACAATCTCTACATGGCTAGGCCAAAGCCCTTAGCCCAAGGAGAATTACTCACACATAGAGATGAGATCAACAATCACAAACATTGTAATGAAAATCATAAGATTGATAGCAATAGTCTTACAATGTTGCCAATCGAAGAAGAGATCTACTATTACAAGTGGTGGAATATGGCTATGGAGATGGAGAAGGGTTTTGAGATCTGGAGGTGGCTGGTGATTTGTGGCAGAGACTTTTTGGCGAGGCCTGGCTTGTTTTCTCATCGCCCGAGGCTTCTTTATATAGGGGTACCTTCATGAAAGTTGTTCTGTTTGACCTAACAGTGGCGGCACCAACTATACGACCGGAAGTTTTGCTCCGGTCGTATAGTTGGTCATTACAGCGTCTGTCTCCGCTTTACGGCTCCTGGTTTCTTCTGGTTGTTGGAAATCTCGTATCTTTGACTTTAATGCAGTGATTCCCATCTTCAAACGACATTATCTGCGCAGGAAAAATATAAAAGAAAGGATTACATACCCCTCTGAATATTAGGCATTAGTGGCAACGTTTGGAGAGATATTTCATCAAAATTATGAATAATATCCAGTTTAAATATGGATGTAGATGGCTATATTTCAAAGCCATCAGCTACCGAAAACCTAGCTCCAGGTGCTGCACCGTCCCGGTGAACCCTAGCTCCACTTTCTCATCCATGGCCACCATCGAGTTCCTGGTGCTCGTCTCGATCGATTGCCCCTGCTAGCTCGTGCCGGAGAAGCTCTAGAGGTTCCAATCGTGACCTCCTTCTAGAAGTCTGGCCGCCGCGGTTCCCATCGACTCCAACCTCCTTCGAACATGCCAACCCCTCCACTACAATCCTGGTGAGCTATTCATGCTCAGGAAGCTCTCAATCATCTTATTTTTGTGTTGAATCATTCTCCTGTCGATCACCTGATGCCGCCACAACTCGACCTCGCCGTCGATCAAGCTCCTATGACCTAAAATCGGTGGTGCAACCACCACTAGACTCGCCTTGCCGCCCTACTTCAAACTCGCCTATTTGCACAGTCCCGCACTATCCCCTGCGACGCGACCATCATCGATCTGCAGCATTGGCGTTGGTGCAACATCATGCGGATGTCATCAGCATGTCAGTGCACAGTCAAACCCAATCAACACCGTGACGGGTCCCACTTTGCTGAGGTGGAAACTGACGTGGCTACTGGCCCACTTGTCAGTGACTAGAGGCTAGGTTTAGTCGCGATGTAAAAAGAGTTAAGTGTAGAGCTAACGTCAGCACTGATGCAGTAAAATCATTTAATTTTTTGCTTTTAGAATTTTTAGAAATTGATTAAATCTTGTAAATTCAATAACTTTTGTTTTATAATTCATAAAAATATGAATTATATATCAAAAAATTAGAAAATTTAAATCAACAATTTAAATCAATTACCATATATTGTTTAATAATCATTCTGTTGTTTTACTATTTATGGTTATTTTATATAAAGTAATTAAATCTTGCAAAATAAATAACTTATTATTTAAAATTCAGAAAAATAAGTATAATATATCAAAATTCTTAGAAAAACAAGATATACAATTATAATCTATAATCATATAGTATTATGTCATTTAATAAATATTTAATATTTATTAACTTTTTAAAAGTAATAAAACTTATAAAATTCATATCTTATTATTTAAAAACCCTAAAAATCTATATAATATACCAAAATGATCACAAAAATAATATCTACATGATAAAATCATAATGTACTATTTTTGAAGAAGATGAAAGCTTAAAGATCTACTAACTTGAATTTAAACCTATTTCCGTAATTATTAATTCATAAAAGTAAATATAAAAATTGCTAACAATTCTAATATTATCCATTAAAGGTCTAATAATAGTATTAGTTTTAAGTAATGATGGTATGAAATAAAAATAGTCCAAATCCATTTAAATGTATTTTCTAAGATTATCATTCATAAATATTTGTATACCATTCTCCAAGATGGGTATTAGCTATAAAATCATCAAAGATAGTATTTCTAAATTGTTAAACATTCTCACCATCTCTTCTTTTACAAGAAAGTTATTCACTTAAAATCTAAGGAAGATTTATAAGTACCTTAATTAACACCATCTCTATGTTATGAATTATAAACCCTAAATCCAAATTATATAAAAAAATTCACTCAATTATAAGGAAAACAATACTTAAATAAAAGTAAGGTTATTCTTATTTAACTTTTATGAAGTATACTAAAGTAAATAAAGTTAAGTATCATTTCATAACAAAAACATACAAGCCTCAAACCTAAATAGATCACTTAACCTAGTGATGGTAATTATTTCCTTCCTTAATACTTATAATTAGTAATAACACCTTAAAGTGTTAACTTCAAGTTTAAATGCTTTTACTTTATAAAGTATTACTTTTCCTCAAAAGTTATTCTTTTAAGCATTTCTATAAAGGCCTAATAGAATAACACATCTTTAAATAAGAAGTCTTTGGAATTTCATTCAATGCTTGAGTACTTTATTATTGCAAGCTACTTGTTGTACTTACATATTGTTCCAAATAAACAAGCATTTCTATAAAGGCCTTAACAAGAAGCACAAGTGTGACATTGATCTAAAAGGGCAACACATTCCAAATAAACCATTCCTAGTTCCCAAACACTAGATCATAGATGATTACTTCGGGAATTCAAGTTACAAAGTTGCATTACATTACTTATGCATAATGTCATCTTGCTTCTTTAAACATTAGTCCTTACCAGACCAATGATGCCAATGTCAGATTTTGGATCTTCTTCTGTCTCGAAGACCGTGATTTCATAATCTTGCAATCACAACAGGCAAGTTCACACTTGCTCATGTCCTTTGGTTATTTTCTATCAAGTATTTGCAAATGAAATGTTGTCATAACCTGCATTTTGAAAAGGATGGTCAAAAACACTATTTTCATAATTAACTTGAACTATTGGTTACTGATCTAGGGTGATCAGTGAATCTATTATGACTGGCAAGGGTATCACCATTGCACGGGAATGTATCATCTAGGATTAACAACTAATGTCGCCAGTGATTCTAACGCCATATATTATGTGTTAACCATAAGACTTGGAATGGGACTGGAAAGTCAGTTGTATCTTCCTTCTTTCGCATAAATCTGGATGCATAGGCCGTGGCTATTATCCTCATAGTGTGAGTGTAATTCATAAAAGATATGCAGCATATGGGTGGGATACCTCAACGTCCCATGGTAGTTATGGCATCTATAATGGTTTGTACTTCCCATTGCCGTAATTCAATACATGGGCATGGCGTACACCAAGGGGGCATGCAGGGTCGCGAAGAGGGTAGTGACTGGCTTGGATCTTAGACTGGGTCCCATACCATGGAAGTATGGACAAGCTCATGATTTGGTTGTGCAACAAAGCTAAGGTATCTTATGGGTAAAGCAACGCACCTCTGCAGAGTATAAGAACTGTGACATGTACTCCCTGTTCCGAGAAGGAGCTATGAACATGGCAGGAAAGGAACTCCATGAAAGTTCTAGTAAACTTGTGAAGGCTGATGGACATAGCTTTTCAGAATAAAACCAACCTTTGAAGAATTGTTTACGAAAACCTGCATAGCCTACGACCTCTGGTATGTGGCTATAGTTAGTGCATCAAACACTCCATTTTAGTGAACTTGCTGAGTATGCTCGTACTCAACCATACCTTCTTAAACCTTGCTAGGTTCTTAAGCCTTGAAGACATCGTCAACACCAACTCTTGCTCAAGGAGTCACTACCTGAAACTCAAGTTCTTCAATAAAGTCAATGGAGTCAACATATACATCAACTGAAGCAAAGACAAAGTTCCTGATTAGATAGCACTATATTCTCTAGCCATAAAACCTACTTCTGTAGAGCATTGCAATAGCAGCAATGACAAGCCAAATAGTTTAGATACTAGTCTTATTAGCACAAGAGTTATGAGTTGTTATTTCTGGTTCTTCTTTGTAAGAAGTTTTTTTCTTCCTCTTTAACCTCGAATGTTCTCTAGATCTTTTGTAAAGAGTCAAGTTGTAATATATAGTCATGTCTTGGACCTGCTATTTTCTGTTATACCACTCTGAGGGGTGTAATACTAGTGGAACTGTGTTTCATTGGTGTTATGTCAACGACTATAGTGTACTACATCATGAAGTGGTATGCTGGGTCACCGCATTCATAGATAATTATTTTAACCATATTAAAACTACTATCACTAACAATGGAGAACAACCCTCTACTTTACTCCTATATCTTCTAGTTGTTGTACTATTGAGGCAGGAAAGAAGGTTAAAACCAAGAAGCCTAAAACGAAGAAACCTCAAACCAAGAAGCCTTGTGTTGAACATATCATACATGCGACAAGCTCCTGAGAAGGTAAGGAGAATCGTGAATTAAATGAATCTGATAAGATGTATACACGTGGGGAGTATGAGGTTGGATTACGGTGGGTCACTCTTATGAATGGAAGAAATCCAGAAACCAGCAAGAAAGAAGAAGAAGAAGAAGAAGAAGAAGAAGAAGAATTGGAAGTAAAGTATCCCACTCTCAAACCTTATCCATATCCTTATTCTACATCTTATGATGTATATGACTCTAGTGATAATGATGACTTATATAATTATAGAATTCTTGATGTTTTCCCTAAAGAATTTTTTGATGATTCTAGTAGTGTTTGTTTAGATACTCTTTTTGGGAATACTAATGATGATGAACCCAATACAAAATCTTGTATGCCTTCCATATCTGTTTGCTATGCCCTTTGTTTTACTAATGAGGCGCAGGAAAGTCCGTTGCTACAAGGAAAACTACTGGCTCCAGAAGAATATTATAAACTGTATCCTCAAAATATTAGTCAAGGAAAAGATTCAAAGATTGATCATAAATCCTTAACCTTATCTTGGTAGAAAAATAAGAGTACACGCTCACCATACCTTGTGTATAAATTCGCTAACATGCGGATACATATTTATTCATATGATGCCAATGCACCGCAAGAGGGTTCATCTCCGACTATAGATGCTTCATGTATCCTAGCTCTATGGATTTAAATTGGGATCTTCTTGGGAGACAACATGAAAGTCATTATGTGTCTTTCTTAATTTTGTGTCTTTAGTTAGTTGCATTACTGTTGCATTTCCACATTGCATGTTTCTCTATTATAATTGGCTTGGTACATTACTCAGAAAGTAGAATTGTTCATTGCTCTAATCATGTATTGCTTATCTTGGTTAAATCTTCTCAACAAAAATACATGTTTGCTTTCTTTGGATGTTGGACTAATGTTTCAGGTCCTTAGTAAAATTTTCGTGGAAAATAACTTGTTCTGGAGTTCACAGTGAGCTTAACGAGCAGTAGTACGGGCAGACCCATCCATACCATGTGCCCGTACCATTCATGTGATAAATCATAAGAAGCAGAAAATTCTCCAGGAAGGTGACTGCAGGCTTAACGAGCATCGGTATGGTGGGACGCGTCCATACTGTCCACCCGTACCAACCTAGTTACCAGGCAAAGGAAACATGAAGACGACTCAGAGGCTATAACAACCACCCGTACGGGCGCATCCCGCTCGTACTCGTACCAATTTCAACGGGAGTGAAAAAAGAAAGAGAAGAAGATGCAAAGATGAGGTGCAGTACGGGCGGATCCCGTTCGTACCACGCGCCCGTACCAAGGAGCAGCATCGCACAGTAAGGGTAGGGAAAGGTACAAAAGGGTTATAACAACTCCAATAATTTTATTTTTGACAATCTCAGGTCAGTGGATTACCTTCTACATGTTCTTTTCCACTTCATTTTCTTTTACCTACCTTCGAAACTCCCTAGCCTATAATTCTCTATAGATTTTTGTGTTGCTTTTATTTTCTTTTCACGGTTGGGTGAACGAATTCTATTCATATACCAAATCGTTTGCTTTTACTTTGTTTGTTATTTTCACAGGGACTTGAACCTTGTGTGAGGACGTGCATGGTTTGTGTCAACCATGTAAATACTTGCACAAGCCACTTGGTTGTTTCAACTCAATGCTTCAACAAGGAAGTATTCGTTAAACCAAAGGTCCATGTCCATCAAAAGTGAGGTTACTCGTACCTCAATGGTAAAATGTGTCGCCCTTGCTTTATTCAATCTTGGGGAGGTAACCACTTCTCACACTCTATTTTTGATAACTGCATTTTCTATTTTTCTTGTGGTGATCTATTCAAGTTTGGTTCTTGCAAAACTTCTAGCTTGGAAAAGTTAATTATGCATGTGTAGAGTCTTGTGCAATGTTCTTCTTCGCTGAAACTTTTTGTGCAATCATGTATTCCACTGTTTTCGAATGCTTGCTTAGGTAAGTTGTGTTTCATGTTTGTATAATGAATGCACTTGCTTTTGTTAGGATTCGTAAGAGTTGAGTTAGAGCTTTGTTGCACTAGTTAAAATCTTTATCCGGCTTGATAAGAACTTTGTGATCCTCTAGAATACATTGCCATGATTTCTACACTTAAATCCTATGTCTCCCACTTTTGAAGTTTGAATTGTTTATCCTAGTTGGTTGATTTTTGAAGATGCCATGCTAGTGGGAGTAATTTGAAATAGTTAGAGTAAAGCTTTTTATTGGTATGGATGATTAGTTTTGGACGCTTTTGCTCTAATTCTTTTAGCTAACCAAGTTTTGCCTTGGAAATAATATTGCCAAACAAGTACAACAAGAAAAAGTCTAAAATTTATGACTTGTTTGATGAATGATTGTCTTGAGAGTTTACCCTTGAAGATACTTAACCCGATAGATGTTTTGATAGACTTGATGACACTCTTGAAAGGAGTTATTTGATTGAAATGAAGTCTAACGGTAATTGTGATGCATGCCAAAGCTAACCTTGTGGGTCAAACTGTGGTACTATTTAAAGAGTTCTATGTTTCTCATGCACACCTTTGGATGCCAACAACTCTATTGGCCTACGAACGATCTATGGTATAACCCCTGATTTCGGCTATGAATTGATGACATGAGTGGCATAAATGTCACTGTAATGGGCAAAAGTATTGGTACTCTCAAAGGTTGTGCAAGCTATTGTAAAAGAAACACTCAATGATCCTTGAAAAAAAATGAAGATCCACATAACAAGTCCTTGGCATGGTCTCATTACTAATTTATGAATTTTCTTGAAAGACAATGATTGGATTAGAAGTGTTTTTGATAGCCTTCATTTACTAATGTGGGTATCAATAAGACACTTCACTGTTATGCTACTTAGGACATGAACTCTCTTACTCAAATTTGCTATTAAAACATCCCAGTGTTCGTTGGCAAGCTAGAGTTAACTAGAAGAATTAGATTGATTGTTACATTTCTAGTTATTTATACTTATATTAAACTCTACTTTGATTGTCTTGATTCACCAAAACTTGTATAGTATTCTTGTCATCTCTCTAACTTTGATGTGCCTTACAAATGGATGAAGTGTTGGACGCATATGACTGCCAACTGTAAGTGAATTCATATTCTCATTTAAGCCCTTACTTTACATAAGTGAGGATATACAAAACTTAAAAGACGCAATAGAAGGATCACAAGTTTGCTTTCAAAGCTAGATCCACTTTTTACATGGAGCATTGAAGTTCTAATTAATCTTTTATGGATTGCCATAACTAAGCTTGTGTTGCCTTGTATAGATATGTTCTTTCTTACTTTGAGCTTGCAGGTCAGATAAGGATACAAGACATCAATCTTATACATGTGATATTATACTTTTGTTTCAATTTTTGCCTCATTTAAAGTATCGACTCGTGTCTCATGAACATGATAACCTTGTTCATAAGGCACCATCTTGCTCAGGGATGAGCAAGAGTCTAGCTTGGGTAAGTTGATGAGTCCAAAATTGAGACATATTTAAGTATATAAATTATTCATATTGTCACTCATTACATGCTATATCTAGTTATAACTATGCCTATTATGTATGATTACTAGTTCTCATTCATTTTCACATGGACTTTGCACAACTAGTAGTTTTATTTGGATTTTATTACTTTTTCTTGTCTTTGACTTGTGTGTGGGTGTTGTGTTGGATTATGGATAAAGCAAGGCAAAAGGAACCAAAAAGATGCAATATGGAGGATCTGCAGGCACCAGACTTAGCCATTTGAGAGGTGGAAAAAGTGATTTTTTCCATAAATTCCAAATGAATATCTAAGGCCACAGTGTTGTATCCCTCATCCATACGATTCCAACAAGCCAAAGAACACCCAAATCGGAGTTCGTATTAAGAAATGGCAGCCAAAATATGAAAGCATACAAAGGGCGTAAAAACCACTCGTACGGGCGGGTGTCTAGATGCACAGAAACAATTGTTCTAGATGCGTTTCTTCCTAGAATCCATCCTCATTTATTTCTAGACCTTCCTTAGGTCATAAGGAACGTATTGGGGGTTATTGGGGGCACCCCTATGTCTATATAAAGAGGCAAGGAGTCGAGGGAGAAGCATACCTCTCCATAGACATCCACGGCAGAGCCCCGCCATCGTGCCATCTCCGTAGCCGCCGCACCTCCAAGATGTAGATCTCCATCTACACCCCCACACCATTCAATCAAGAGTAAGAAGAGAAGGAGGCCATCGCCATCAGCACCACCACGCATCGAGTGTCGACTCCATCACCATCTCCATCTCCATCAACGCCTCCATCTCCCTCTCTCTTGTATTTAGTATTTGTAAGATTGAACATGATGATAATTTCCATGAATTCTTCTTTGTGTTGTTGTTCATCTATGATTGAGTAATTGATTCGGTTCTAGGTTGAGGTATGATCTAGTATGTAACCCTAGACTTTGTGGCTTGATCTATTATATTACTCTCTCCCCTAGTGATAAGGAGGAGATAGATGAGTTCATGTGATCCTTTGGTCTAGAGTGTATTATTGACCTGCGCGAGTGACAGCGATGCGAGGCTCTATGTAGTACACATGTGTGATAACCCAGAATCATTGGGGATCGTTTATTTATCTAAAGATGTATCTTGTGTAATTCAAATAGATTGCTACATAGTTGCCCCTTTAGTTCTAGTGAAACCGAAAGCCTAGACACCGCCTTACTCTAATCAATTCTACATCTACAACCCCCCTTGTTTACTTTCAATATTTGTTTAGCTTGTTCTCATTTTGTTCCTTATTGTTAGTTACTTTAATCATCTCTCAATTACCATTATCCTAGCAATCTATAGAGTAGACTATTTTCAGACACAGTTTTGGGTGCGAACGTGGCCTCACTAATAACATGGCTGCAGGGTTGTGTTGATTGCTATCCGCAAAGCTTTCAAGAGACGAACTTTATAAATAATATATGCTGCTACAAGTACTGCAATAACCCTGTTATTGATCGCAGGAAAACCAGGCATCAACTTGGTGCCGTTGCCGGGGAGCATAGCGTTTGGTTATTTCCTACCCACTCGGACATAGTTTATTTCCGTCTGTTGCTATTATCTTACTACTTTTATTCATTTGAAAAGAACAAAAAATTAGTTAATCTTTTATTGCTAGTCTTGTTATTGTCTTAATAAAAATACAAAAATATGGGCACTATGGCACAAAAGGATCTTGGGGAGTATGGTACTTTCAATAGTATTTATTCGCATTCACCTATTACTCAACCCGCTGTCATAGCATAGAATTATGAAATTAATCCTAAACTAATACAAATCATCGAAAGCAAAGCCCTTGCAGGAGATCTAGAGAATGATCCATACTAGCATATTGAGAACTTTACTAAATTGTGTTCTACGGTGAGGTTGGCTATTTGGACAGAAGATGAGCTGAAATTAATGTTGTTTCCATTCTCATTGAAAGGTGAAGCCAAAGAATGGTTACATTCACAATCTGCAGGACGCTTCAAATAATGGGAAGGTATCTCTAATGATTTTCTCTTAAGAAAAGAAAATTTATGACCGGAGGTTTGACATCATGACTCTTAAGCAAAGAAGCAATGACGATTTAATGCCAGCTTATAATAGATTCTTAACTTTCTTGCGTGAATGTCCGCCTCATAATTTATATGATTGGTTATTGCTGAAAATATTTTATGGAGGCTAAAATTATACTTCTAAAGATAAGTTAGACATGACGTCTAATGGTTATTTACTTAGCAAAACTGTGGATAAATCTTGGAAGCTTTTGAATATAGTGCAGAATAGTTTTCATTGATGGCATGTTAATATTATGCATGAGGATAAACCTCTCCCTACTGATCTTGAAAGTTTGGTCAATGATTTCATCAAAGATGAAAACAGTAGAGGAAAGATTTCTTATGGTGACACCATAGTTAGAAATGTTCTTTCTAAAGCAATGCCTTTCATAGAAAATTATTTTAATCATATTAAAACTACTATCACTAACAATGGAGAATGACCCTCTACTATTACTCCTATATCTTCCAGTTGTTGTACTATTGAGGCAAGAAAGAAGGTTAAAACCAAGAAGCCTAAAACTAATAAGCCTTGTGTTGAACATACCATACCCGTGACAAGCTCCCGAGAAGGTAAGGATAATCGCAAATTAACTAAATATGATAAGATGTATACACGCGAGGAGTATGAGGCTGGATTAGGGTGGGTCACTCATATGAACGGAAGAGATCCAGAAACCAGCAATAAAGAAGAAGAAGAAGAAGAACAACAACAACAACAACAACAACAAGAAGAAGAATTGGAAGTAAAGTATCCCGCTCTCAAACCTTATCCATATCTTTATTCTACATCATATGATGTATATGACTCTAGTGTTGATGATAACTTATATAATTCTAGAATTCTTGATGTTTTCCCTAAATATTTTTTTGATGATTCTAGTAGTGTTTGTTTAGATACTCTTTATGGGAATTCTGATGATGATGAACCTAATACAAAATCTTGTATGCCTTCCATATCTGTTTTCTATGCCCTTTGTTTTACTAATGAGGTGCAGGAAAGTCTGTTGCTACCAGGAAAACTACTAGCTCCAGAAGAATATTATAAACTGTATCCTCAAAATATTAGCCAAGGTAAAGATTCGAAGATTGATCATAAATCCTTAACGTTATCTTGGCAGAATAAGAGTACACGCTCACCACACCTTGTGTATAAATTCTCGCTAACATGCGTACACATATTTATTTATATGATGCCAATGCACCGCAAGAGGGTTCGTCTCCAACTATAGATGGCTCTTGTAGCCTAGCTCGATGGCTTTAAATTAGGCTCTTCTTGGGAGACAACCCAAAAGTCATTAGTTGTCTTTCTTAATTTTGTGTCTTTAGTTAGTTGCATTACTGTTGCATTGGCACGTTGCATGTTTCTATATTAGAGTAGGCTTGGGACATTATTTAGAAAGTAGAATTGTTCATATCTCTAATCATGTATTGCTTATCCTGGTTAAATCTTCACAACAAAAATATTTGTTTGCTTTGTTTTGATGTTGGACTAATGTTTCAGGTCCTTAGTAATTTTTTTGGAGAAAATAACTCGTTCTGGAGTTCTAGTGAGCTTAACGAGCAGTATTACGGGCAGACCCGTCCATACCATGCGCCCGTACCGTTCATGTGACAAATCAGAAGAAGCAGAAAAATCTCTAGGAAGGTGACTGCAAGCTTAACGAGCATCGGTACGGTGGGATGCGTCCATACTATCCGCCCGTACCGACCTTGTTACCAGGAAAAGGAAACATGAAGATGACTCAGAGGCTATAACCACTACCCATATGGGCGCATCCCGCCTGTACCACCTGATCGTACCAACTTCGATGGGAGTGACAAAACAAAGAGAAGAAGAACCAAATACGAGGTGCAGTATGGGCGGAGCCCGTATGTACCACACGACCATAACAAGGAGCAGCCCCGTGTAGTAAGGGCAGGGACAAGTACAAAAAGTTTATAACCCCTCCAATCTTTCTAGTTTTGACAATCTCCGGTCAGTGGGTTACCTTTTACATGTTCCTTTGTACTTCATGTTTTACCTACCTTCGAAACTCCCTAGCCTATAATTCTCCATAGCGTTTTGTGTTGCTTTTATTTTCTTTTCATGATTGGGTGGACGAACTCCGTTCATACACCGAATTATTTGCTTTTACTTCGTTTGTTATTTTCACAGGGACATGAACCTTGTGTGATGACGTGCATGGCTTGTGCCAACCGTGTAAATACTTACACAAGCCACTTGGTTGTTTCAACTCAACGCTTCAACAAGGAAGTACTCGTTGAACCAAAGGTCCATGTCCATCAAAAGTGAGGTTACTCGTACCTCAACGGTAAAGTGTATCACCCTTGATTTATTCAAGCTTGGGAAGGTAACCACTTCTCACAATATATTTTTGATAACTACATATTCTATTTTTCTTGTGGTGATCTATTCAAGTTTGGTTCTTGCAAAATTTCTAGCTTGGGGAAGTTAATTCTGCATGTGTAGAGTCTTGTGCAATGTTCTTGTTCGATAAAACTTTTTGTGCAATCATGCATTCCGCTATTTCCGAATGCTTGCTTAGGTAAGTTGTGTTTCATGTTTATATAATGGATGCACTTGCTTTTGTTAGGATTTGTAAGAGTTGAGTTAGAGCTTTGTTGCACTATGTTAAAATCTTTATCCAGCTTGAGAAGAACTTTGTGATCCTCTAGAATACATTGCCATGATTTCTACACTTAAATCCTATGTCTCCCACTTTTGAAGTTTGAATTGTTTATCCTAGTTGGTTGATTTGTTAAGATGCCATGCTAGTGGGACAAAATAGTTAGAGTCAAGCTTTTTATTGGTATGGATGATTAGTTGTGGAAGATTTTTCTCTAGTTCTTTTAGCTAACCAAGTCTTGCCTTGGAAATAATATTGCCAAAAAAGTACAACAAGAAAAGTCTGAAATTTATGACTTGTTTGATGAATGATTATCTTGAGAGTTTACCCTTGAAGATACTTAACCTGATAGAGGTTTTGATAGACTTGACACACTCTTGAAAGGAGTTGTTTGATTGAAATGAAGTCTAGCGGTAATTGTGATGCATGCCAAAGCTAACCTTGTGGATCAAACCGTGGTACTATTTAAAGAGTTATATGTTTCTCATGCACACCTTTGGATACCAACAACTCCACTAGCCTACAAACGATCTATGGTAGAACCCCTGATTTTGGCTATGAGTTGATGACATGAGTGGCATAAATGTCACTGTAATGGGAAAAAGTATTGGTACTCTCAAAAGTTGTGGAAACTATTGTAAAAGAAACACTCTATGATCCTTGAAATAAAAAGGAAAAAATAATGAAGATCCACATAACAAGTCCTTGGCATGGTCTCATTACTACTTTATGAATTTTCTTGAAATACAATGATTGGATTAGAAGTGTTTTTGATAGCCTTGATTTACTGATGTGGGAGTCAATAAGACACTTCACTTTTATGCTACTTAGGACATGAACTCTCTTACTCAAATTTGCTATTAAAACATCCTAGTGTTCCTTGGCAAACTGAGAGTTAACTAGAAGAATTGGATTGATTGTTACATTTCTAGTTATTTATACTTATATTAAAATCTATTTTGATTGTCTTGATTTACCAAAGCTTGTATAGTATTCTTGTCATCTCTCTAACTTTGATGATCCTTACAAATGCATGATGTGCTGGACGCATATGACTACCAACCGTAAGTGAATTCATATTCTAATTTAAGCCCTTACTTTACATAAGTGAGGAGATACAAAACTTAAAAGATGCAATAGAAGGATCACAAGTTTGCTTTCAAAGCTATATCCACTTCTGACATGGAGCATTGATGTTCTAATAAATCTTTTATGGACTGACATAACTAAGCTTGTGTTGCCTTGTATAGATATGTTATTTCTTACTTTGAGCTTGAAGGGAAAATAAGGATACAAGGCATCGATCTTATACATCCGATATTATACTTTTGTTTCAATTTTTACCTCATTTAAAGTATCGACTCATGTCTCATGAACATGATAACCTTGATCATAAGCCACCATCTTGCTCAGGGATGAGCAAGAGTCTAGCTTGGGAAAGTTGATGATTCCAAAATTGACGTATATAAATTATTCATATTATCATGCATTACATGATATATCTAGTTACAAGGATTATGGATAAAGCAAGGCAAAAGGAACCAAGAAGATGCAATATGGAGGAGCTGTGGGAACCAGACTTAGCCATTTGAGAGGTGGAAAAAGTGAATTTTTCCATAAACTCCAAATGAATATCCAAGTCCATGGTGTTGTAGCCCTCGTCCATACGATTCCAACGAGCCAAAGAACACCCAGATCAGAGTTCGTATAAAGCAATTGGCAGCCAAAATACGAAAGCATACAGATGGCGTAACGACCACTAGTACGGGCGGGTACGGTCGTACCGTCCACCCGTACCACAGGTCTGGAAGCACGGAAACAGATTTTCTAGACGCGTTTCTTCATAGAATCTGTCCCCGTTTGTTCCTAGACCTTCCTTAGGTCATAAGGAACATACTGGGGCTATTGGGGGCACCCCTAGGCCTATATAAAGAGGCAAGGAGTCAAGGGAGAAGCATCCCTCTCCATAGACATCCACGACGGAGCCCTGCCGTTGTCCCATCTCCATAGCCGCCACACCTCCAAGATCTAGATCTCCATCTACACCCCCACACCATTCAAGCAAGAGGAAGAAGAGAAGGATGCCATCACCATCACCACCACCATGCATCGAGCACCGACTCCATCACCATCTCCATCAACGCCTCCATCTCACTCTCTCTTGTATTTAGTATTTGTAAGATTGTACATGATGATGATCTCCATGAATTCTTCTTTGTGTTATTGTTCATCTAGGCTTGATCTATTGTATTACTCTCTCCCTAGTGACAAGGAGGAGATAGATGAGTTCATGTGATCCTTTGGTCTGGAGTGTATTATTGACTTGCGCGAGTGACAGCGACGCGAGGCTCTATGTAGTACACATGTGTGACAACGTAGAATCATTGGGGATCATTTATTTATCTAAAGATGTATCTTGTGTAATTCCAATAGATGGCTACATAGTTGCCCCTCTAGTACTAGTGAAACTAAAAGCCTAGACACCGCCTTACTCTAGTCAATTCTACATCTATAACCCCCTCGTTTACTTTCAATATTGCTTTACCATGTTCTTGTTTAGTTCCTTATTGTTAGTTACTTTAATCATCTCTCAATTACCATTATCTCTACATCTACAACCCCTTGAAACCGAAAGCCTCCACCTCTCCCTGCTTCATGTGGGCGAACACTCCACTCACAAATCAAAGGGTCACTTTTATTCTTATAATTCTCAACTCAAAAACCAAGAGTCTTTCCATTAAAACACTTTTAATTACTTGATTTAATGCCACTCAATTTAATGAACACATTAACAATTTATTCCCTTGCAATATTTTGATACACCAAAACTATTCCGCAATTTTATCAAAACAGTTTTTGCGCTGTATAGTGATACCTTCGATCCAGATTACGGATGTAGTATAGCTCTTTTTCTCTAGTGGACCTAGGTTTATCAAATCCTCGGGAAGCAGAAGCATAGTGAAGTTACTTTAACGAACCTTCGGGAGTTTTAGAATTCCATTTGTGTTTTTACCGGACCAAGAGTTTGCGTCTTTTGTTGTTGTCGATGATGGAGAGAGAGGGCCTAGGGCATTCGGTTTCACCTGTAGCTGTGCAAAACATCTGATGGGAATAAAAGATAATAATAAAGTATGCATGTAATTGTTAGAGCAAGATAATTATATGGGGGAAGTGCATCCACAATTGCTATTGCCTCCGCAATCGCTTATAGCAATAACCTACTAGTCTCATCCATTAGAGAAAGAGAACTAATGATATGCATAGTGACGTCACCGTTAATCCCAAGTAAATCCCTCACATACAGCCGTACTACCCCTTTTGTCACTTGGGTTCGCAACCTGCAGATTAGTCATTACTCATACTCCCTATACCTGGCTCAATCCTTGGGGTCTTGGGTACCTAGCAAGTCCTTAGATTGAGGCAAGAGAGGATACAATAATCATCATGCCATACAAACTAATACATGATCCCATCTATGATAAATAACATGCACAAAAAGCTACATGGCTAGGCCGAAGCCCTTGGCCCAAGGAGAATTACTCACACATAGAGATGAGATCAAAGATCATAAACATTGTAGTGGAAATCATGAGATTGATAGCAAATAGTCTTGCAATGTTGCCAATCAAAGATGAGATATACTATTAGAAGTGGTGGAATATGGCTATGGTGGTGGAGAAGGGTTTGGCGATTAGATCTAAGTCCATTCCTCCGGCGGCTCTTCGATGTTGTGGATGCAGGTTTCTGGGGAGGCTAGCGACTTGCGGACTCTGTTTCTCGTTGCCCGAGGCATCTTTATATAGGATTCCCTTCATGAAAGTTGTTCTGTTTGACCTAGCGGTGTTGATGGCAACTATATGACCGGAACTATACGGCCGGAATTTTATTGCTGCCGTATAGTTGGTCGTTAAAGCGTCTGTCTCCACTTCATGACTCCTGGTTTCTTCGGGTTGTTGGAAATCTCGTATCTTTGACTTTAATGTTGTGATTCCCATCATCAAACGTCATTATCTGCGCATAGAAAATAGAAAGAAAGGATTGCATACCCTTTTGATCATTAGGCATTAGTGGTAGGGTTTAGAGAGATATTTCATCAAAAATATGAATAATATCCAGTTTAAATATGGACGTAGATGGCTATATTTCAGAGCCATTAACCTCCCCAAGCTTAAACTTGATCGTCCTCGAGCAAGAAAACCAAAATAAAAAAGAAACTCGGCATTTAAACTGAAATAACGATATGATGATCTTACTCATGATTGGTAGTCTCATGTTTCCTCCACTTTATAAATCTGAAAAACTTCAGCATAGATAGAGTAATGGCAGGCATATCATACGGGTTTTTGTGCATCCTTATAGCACAACAAAATTATTGTTAACATGGATGAGTCAAATGAGTAAACTTTATTCCATGTCATGTAATCAACTCATAGGCTTGCCTTTGAACAATAAAGTATAATCCTGTAAAATTGAGAGTGTGAGAGTTGTCATGAAAAGCATATACACTAGAGTATCTCAATTCTCGCACATCAATAAATCAAGACTTTTCAAGCACTACTTTGTTGATGGGTTCGTAGCATGCAAAACAAAAAAATTCTACCGCAAGAACGAACAAAACCCAGATCTAATCTAGATAAAAGCCAAGATCTAATCTATTAGACATGTGCAACGAGATAGATTTGTACTAACCCTTGTAGATCCAAAAGCCTTGTGCGAGATCGGATCTCGTGGTTGATGTAGATGATCACTTGCCGATCTCAAGATCGAGTAGACGATCCTTTCGGCGCCGCGTTCCGGCAGTGCTTCCGCAGTCGGTCACACGTGCGGAGTCGGTGCAGACCTTCCTCTCCCTGTTCTAGCGAGCAGCGGAGGTAGTAGATCTCTCCACGGAATCCCAGTAGCACGACGGCGTGGTGGTGGTGGTGGAGTAGAGAATTTTGCAGGGCTTCGCCTAAGCCTGAGCAGAGCGAAGGAGGAGGAGAGAGGCGGCTAGGGCAAGAGTGGAGGGGCAAGGGGGGTGGCGCCTCCACCCCTCTATATATAGAGGGAGGGGTGCGGCCTAGGGTTCCAACCCCTAGGCCCACCTCCTAGGGCCGGCGCACAAGGGAGAGGGGGGAGGGAGTTTCCTTCCCACCCAAGTCTCCCCTTTTCCTTTCTTGGTTTTCAAGTAAAGTCCACGGAACCTTCTAGAACTTTCCGGAACATTCTGAAACCTTCTAAAACCCCCATATAAACACTCTGGAACATTTCCGAACCTAGAAAATGATCTCCATTATATGAATCTCATTCTCCAGACAATTCCGGATCTCCTCGTGATGTACCAGATCCAATCCGAGACTCCGAACAACATTCGGTCTCCAACACACATTCCATATCTACCTAAACAACATCGAACCTTAAGTGTGTCACCCTACGGTTCGTGAATATGCAGACATGATGGAGACACCTCTCCGATCAATAACCATCAGCGGGATCTGGAGATCCATAACGGCTCCCACATACTCAACGAGGACTTCGTGATCGATAGAACCATTAACATACGAAACCAATTCCCTTTGTCACGCGATATTCTACTTATCCGAGGTTTGATCGTCGGTATCTCCATACCTAGTTCTACCTCGTTACTGATAAGTAGTCTTTACTTGTTCCATGTTATGTTATCCCTTGTGACCTAGTCACATGCTTGCAAGCTAACTAGATGACATTCCACTGAGAGGGCCCAGAGCATATCTATCTGTCATATGGATGGACAAATCCCAATCTTGGTCCATGCGCTTCAACACATACTTTCAGAATACCCAATGACACCTTTATAACCACCCAGTTATGAAGCGGTGTTTGATGTCATCAAAGCACCCATCCAGTGATGGTGATTAACATAACCTCATGGTCGAAGGATTAGGTTACTATGCATTTGAAAGCTTGTAGCAATACGAACTAAATGACTTGATCTTATGCTACACTTACTATGGGTGTGTGTCCATCACATCATTCTCCTAATGATATAACCTTGTTATCAATGACATCCAATGTCCATGATTAGGAAACCATGATCATCTATTGATCAACAAGCTAGTTCAACAAGAGGCTTACTAGGGACTCTTTTACGTTTACAAAACACACATGTATCAGTGTTTCCTTATAATACAATTATAGCATGGGATGTAAACATTCATCATAAACACAAAGATATAATAATAACCACTTTTATTATTGCCTCTTGGGCATATCTCCAATAGTCTCCCACTTGCACTAGAGTCAATAATCTAGATTACATGGTAATATACCTAACACCCATGGCGTTCTGGTGTTGGTCATGCTTTGCTCTAGGGAGAGGTTTAGTCAACGGATCTGCCACATTCAGATCAGTGTGTACTTTGCAAATCTTTATGCCACCATCTTGGACATACTCGCGAATAGCATGGAAACGTAGCTTGATGTGCTTCAGCTTGCTATGTGACCTTGGCTCCTGTGCATTAGCTATGGCACCTGTGTTGTCACAGTAGATGGCCACCGGGTCCAACGCACTAGGAACCACGCCAAGTTCAGTAATGAACTCCTTCATCCATATGGCTTCTTGTGCAGCCTCCGAAGCAGCTATGTATTCCGATTCAGTTGAAGATTTCGCCACAACGCTTTGCTTGGCACTCCTCCAGCTCACTGCAGCACCATTCAAAATAAATACGTATCCAGACTATGACTTCGAGTCATCTGGATTGGTGTTCCAACTAGCATCAGTGTAACCGTTTACAACAAGCTGTTCATCACCTCCATAAGAAAGAACCATATCCTTAGTCCTATTCAGGTACTTTAGAATATTCTTGACCGCTGTCCAGTGTTCCATTCCAGGATCACTTTGATATCTGCTAGTCAAACTAACACCATGTGCTATATCCGGTCTTGTACACAGCATGGAATACATGATAGAACCTATGGCCGAGGCATAGGGAATATTATTCATCTTTTCTCTATCTTCTGCCGTAGCCGGACTTTGAGTCTTACTCAAGGTCTTACCTGACAACATGGGCATGAACCCTTTCTTGCTCTCTTCCATTCTAAACTTCTTTAGAACTTTGTCCAAGTATGTACTTTGTGAAAGCGCTATTAGGCGTCTTGATCTATCTCTATAAATCTTGATGCCTAGAATATATGCCGCTTCGCCAAGATCCTTCATTGAAAAACTATTATTCAAATAGGCTTTAACACTATTAAGAAGTTCTATATCATTCCCAATCAACAATATGTCATCTACATATAGTACTAGGAATGCTATAGAGCTCCCACTCACTTTCTTGTAAATACAATCTTCTCCATAAGTTTGTATAAATCCAAAGTTTTTGATTACTTTATCAAAACGTTGATTCCAACTCCAGGATGCTTGCTTCAGTCCATAAATGGAGCACTGAAGTTTGCATACCTTGTCAGCATCTTCAGGATTGACAAAACCCTTGGGTTGTACCATATACAACTCTTCATCAATGTCTCCATTAAGGAACGCCGTTTTGACATCCATCTGCCAAATCTCATAATCGAAATATGCAGCAATTGCTAACAAAATCCTCACAGACTTTAGCTTCGCTACTGGTGAGAATGTCTCATCGTAGTCAACTCCTTGAATTTGTCGGAACCCTTTCGCGACAAGTCGAGCTTTATAGACAGTAACATTACCATCAGCATCTGTTTTTCTCTTGAAAATCCATTTGTTCTCGACAGCCTTACGGCCATCCGGTAAGTCCACCAAAGTCCACACTTGGTTTTCCTACATGGATCCCATTTCGGATTTCATGGCTTCTAGCCATTTGTCGGAATCTGGGCTCACCATAGCTTCTTCATACGTCGCAGGGTCATCAGTGTTGTCCACCAACATGACGTTCAAGGCAGGGTCATACCAATCAGGAGTGGTACGAACCCTCGTTGACCTGCGAGGTTCAGCAACAACTTTGTTCGAAGTTTCATGATCACCATCATTAGCTTCCTCTCCAATTGGTGCAGGCGGCACAAAAACATCTTCCGGTGCTGCACTACTCTCAACTCCGAGAGAAGGTTCAATAACCTCGTCGAGTTCTACTTTCCTTCCAGTCACTTCCTTCGAGAAAAACTCCTTCTCAAGAAAGGATCCATTCTTGGCAACGAAAACTTTGCCTTCGGATCTATGATAGAAGGTATACCCAATTGTTTCTTTAGGGTATCCTATGAAGACGCATTTCTCCGCTTTGGGTTCAAGATTATCAGGTTGTAACTTCTTTACATATGCTTCGCAACCCCAAACTTTAAGGAATGACAACTTAGGTTTCTTTCCAAACCACAATTCGTTCGGTGTTGTTTCAACGGATTTAGATGGTTCCCTATTTAAAGTGAATGCGGCTGTCTCTAATGCATAGCCCCAAAACGATAGCGGTAAATCTGTAAGAGACATCATAGACCGAACCATATCTAAGAGAGTTCGATTACGACATTCGGACAGACCATTATGCTATGGTGTTCCCGGCGGTGTCAATTGCGAAAGTATTCCACATTTCTTTAAATGCATGCCAAACTCATAACTTAGATATTCACCTCCGCGGTCAGAACGCAGAAACTTAATCTTCTTGTTACGATGATTTTCCACTTCACTTTGAAATTCCTTAAACTTCTTGAAAGTTTCGGACTTATGTTTCATAAAGTAGACATACCCATATCTACTTAAGTCATCCGTGAAAGTGAGAACATAACGATATCCACCACGCGATGCTACACTCATTGGACCGCACACATCGGTATGTATTATTTCCAATAAGTCTGTAGCTCGCTCCATTATTCCAGAGAATGGAGTCTTACTCATTTTTCCCATTAGACATGCTTCGCATCTTTCAAGTGATTCAAGAAGTCCATCAGAATGGAGTTTCGTCATACGCTTCACTCCAATGTCACCAAGACGATAGTGCCACATGTATGTAGAATTATCATTCAATTTTGTTCGTTTAGCATCTATGTTGTGAACATGTGTATCACTACTATCGAGATTTAGTAAGAATAAACCATTCATCTCAGGTGCATTACCATAAAAGATATTACTCATATAAATCGAACAACCTTTATTCTCGGACTTAAAAGAGTAACCGTCTCGCAATAAACAAGATCCAGATATAATGTTCATGCTTAACGCAGGCACCAAATAACAATTATTCAAATTTAAAACTAATCCCGAAGGTAGATGTAGAGGGAGCGTGTCGACATCGATCACATCAACCTTGGAGCCATTTCCAACGCGCATCGTCACCTTGTCTCTTGCCAGTCTTCGCTTATTCCGCAGCTCCTGTTTCGATTTACAAATATGAGCAACCGAACCAGTATCAAATACCCAGTCACTACTACGATTACTAGTAAGATACACATCAATAACATGTATATCGAATATACCTTTCTTCTTGATGTTGCCATTCTTCAGATCCGCCAGGTACTTGGGGTAGTTACGTTTCTAGTGACCAGCACCCTTGCAGTAGAAGCATTCAGTTTCAGGCTTAGGACCAGCCTTGGGCTTCTTAGCAGGTGTGGCAGCTTTCTTGCCGTCCTTCTTGAAGTTGCCCTTGTTCTTAGGCTTGCCCTGTTTCTTGAAATTGGTGGTCTTATTGACCATCAACACTTGGTGCTCCTTCTTGATCTCCACTTCAGCAGTTTTCAGCATGGACGATAGTTCAGGCAACGTCTTGTTCATGCAGTGCATATTGTAGTTCATCACAAAGTTCTTATTACTCGGTGGCAGTGATTGGAGGACACGGTGAATCCCTAACTCATTAGGAATCGTTATCCCCAACTCTTGGAGCTTGTTTGCGTGCCCAGACATGGTGAGCACATGCTCGCTAACGGAGCTAACCTCTTCCATCTTACAGTTAAAGAACTTTTCGGAGGCCTCATAGCTCTCCACGGCCGCGTGAGTCTCAAAAATCAGCCTGATCTCCATAATGATCTCGAACGGGTCGTGGTGCTCAAAGCGCTTCTGAAGCTCCGTTTCTAAACTGTACAGGATGGCACACTGAACTGTGGAGTAGTGATTTTTCCGAGTGGCGTAAACATTCTTTACGTCATCGGTGGCATCTTCTACAAGTGGGTCACCTAGCGGTGCTTCGAGCACATAGGTCATCTGACCAGCCCTGAGGACAATCTTCAGTCCACGGAGCGAGTCCATGAAGTTGCTTCCATTGTTCTTAAGCTTTTCTTTCTCTAGGAACGCATTGAAATTGATGGACAGGTTCGCCATAATCTACAACAAATTTGCAAGTAGTTTAGACTAAGTTCATGATAAATTGAGTTCAATTTTAATTCTTAAATTAACTAGGTGAACTCCCACTCAAAATAACATCCCTCACGTTGTCTTAGTGATTACACGAACCAAATCCACTACACCAAGTTTGATCTTCACGAGAGAAGATGTAGTTTCATCGGCGAACAATCTTCATGTTCATCATATCATTTATATGACGCATGCTCTACCTTTCGGTATTCCGTGTTCCGAGACCATGTCTGTACATGCTAGGCTCGTCAAGATTAACCTTAGTTTCCGCATCTGCAAATCTGGCTTGCACCCGTTGTATGCACACGTAGAATCTATCACATCCGATCATCGCGAGATGCTTCGAAACGTCGAGTCTTAGCAACGGTGCCAACTAAGGACGAACACTTTATTACTTGATATTTAGTGAGAGGGGTCATCTTATAATGCTACCGTCGCGATCTAAGCACTACAAGATGCATAAAGGATTAACATCACAGGCAATTCATAATTGGTGTGATATGATATGGCCCTTTCTTCTTATGCCTTTGATCTCCATCTCCAAAGCACGGACATGATCTCCATCATCACCAGCATTGCGTCAAGGTCAGTGGCGCCACTTCATGGTTGTCCATCATCACTAGCAACTATTACAACTACTTGGAATAAAGCGATTACAAGATGAATAGACACGCGGGTCTTACAAAATTAAAGACAACCATTAGGCTCCTGTCGGTTGCCATATTACAACAAGGATCATTGCATACATCAAATATAATCACAATCACATGATGGCCATATCACATCACAAAACCCCTGCAAAAACAAGTTAGACGCCTCTAATTTTCTTTGCATGTTTTACGTGGTTTGGGGCTTTCGAATAAGAACGGATCTTACCTACGAAACTGAACCACAACGTTGATACAAGTGCTATCAATTACAAAGTGTAAATTGGATGTATACTATGGTGGGAGAGACAGACACCCGCAAAGCCACTTGTGCAAAGCAAGTTACACGTCAAGCATGGAGCAAGTCTCATGTGCGATGACATGTAAGGTTAGCCCGAGCCGCTTCATCCCACCATACCGCAAGATGCAAAGTACACAAAGCAAAAGATGGCACGAGTACCAACGCCCACAAAACCATTGTGTTCTACTCGTGCAACAGATCTACGCATAGACACGGCTCTGATACCACTGATGGGTTCGTAGCATGGAAAACAAAAAATTTCTACCGCAAGAACAAACAAAACCCAGATCTAATCTAGATAAAAGCCAAGATCTAATCTATTAGACATGTGCAACGAGATAGATCTGTACTAACCCTTGTAGATCCGAAAGCCTTGTGCGAGATCGGATCTCGTGGTTGATGTAGACGATCACTTGCCGATCTCAAGATCGAGTAGACGATCCTTCCGGCTGCTGCGGTCACATGTGCGGAGTCGATGCAGACCTTCATCTCCCTGTTCCAGCGAGCAGCGGAGGTAGTAGATCTCTCCATGGAATCCCAGCAGCACGACGGCGTGGTGGTGGTGGTGGAGTAGAGAATTCTGCAGGGCTTCGCCTAAGCCTGAGCAGAGCGAAGGAGGAGGAGAGAGGCGGCTAGGGTAAGAGTGGAGGGGCAAGGGGGTGGCGCCTCCACCCCTCTATATATAGAGGGAGGGGTGCGGCCTAGGGTTCCCACCCCTAGGCCCACCTCCTAGGGCCGGCGCACAAGGGAGAGGGGGGAGGGAGTTTCCTTCCCACCCAAGTCTCCCCTTTTCCTTTCTTGGTTTTCAAGTAAAGTCCACGGAACCTTCTGGAACTTTCCGGAACATTCCGAAACCTTCTAGAACCCCCATATAAACACTCATGAACATTTACGAACCTAGAAAATGATCTCCATTATATGAATCTCATTCTCCGAACAATTCCGGATCTCCTCGTGATGTCCCAGATCTAATCCGAGACTCCGAACAACATTCGGTCTCCAACGCACATTCCATATCTACCTAAACAACATCGAACCTTAAGTGTGTCACCCTACGGTTCGTGAATATGCAGGCATGATGGAGACACCTCTCCGATCAATAACCATCAGCGGGATCTGG
The DNA here is from genome assembly GCA_916181665.1 of Avena sativa. NCBI lineage: Eukaryota > Viridiplantae > Streptophyta > Magnoliopsida > Poales > Poaceae > Avena > Avena sativa. The sequence goes on along the minus strand of OV702292.1, from coordinate 529,279,045 downwards.
AGATCCATAACGGCTCCCACATACTCAACGATGACTTCGTGATCGATAGAACCATTAACATACGGAACCAATTCCCTTTGTCACGCGATATTCTACTTATCCGAGGTTTGATCGTCGGTATCTCCATACCTAGTTCTACCTCGTTACTGATAGGTACTCTTTACTCGTTCCATGTTATGTCATCCCTTGTGACCTAGTCACATGCTTGCAAGCTAACTAGATGACATTCCACCGAGAGGGCCCAGAGCATATCTATCCGTCATATGGATGGACAAATCCCAATCTTGGTCCATGCGCTTCAACACATACTTTCAGAATACCCAATGACACCTTTATAACCACCCAGTTACGAAGCGGTGTTTGATGTCATCAAAGCACCCATCCGGTGATGGTGATTAACATAACCTCATGGTCGAAGGATTAGGTTACTATGCATTTGAAAGCTTGTAGCAATACGAACTAAATGACTTGATCTTATGCTACACTTACTATGTGTTGGGGAGGTAACCCCGGATAGGGTAAGGACGGGGAAAGACGAAAGGATTATTTCCCATCCAGTTTCCGAGTTATATCCTGAGCTGGACGAGTCTTGTAAAGGTCGGCCGAGATAGGAAAAGGCAGAACCTCAATAGTAATGGCAAGGCATTACCCGGCCGAGATATGGCGTATGTCGGCCGGGTTAGCCCGAATGATCGTAATGCAGGTGAGGGACAAGCCGAGTTACACGAGGAAGGGACGAATAATACGAAGCTTGCAGGAGAAGGAGAAGCCCAAAGTCAAACCCTGGTCGCGGAATCCGAGCAGAGCCAAGAGCTAAAGACAAATGTGCAGAACGACAGAGGGGCAGAAGGAGGTCACGGAGGTGACAGTTCTGGAGCCCGAGGCACGCAGGACGGGTCCTCTGGAATCTTACCGCAGTGAGAAGGGCGACAGGGAAAGAGGAGCGCCGAACTACTATATTGGGACAAGCATATTCCTCGAATATGCTTGCCACGTCAGCCCTAGAGGAACCTAGGGCTCTCCTTTATAAGGGGAGGCTTGGACCCTGATGAAGGGATCGACTCATTCTCGGTACCGTTAGGCTGGTAAAATTCTCTCTTTCTCCTTGTATACAGCTCAAGGAGCACTTGTAGCCCAAGGAAGGAGAAATAAAGATCTTTGCATCAGCTTTCTGTGTGTAGAATCAACTACATCTTCCCTCCCCAGATCCCACTAGCATCCATTGGCCCCAAACTTTAGCCTACCCATGGCATCTGCCGTGCCACCACCACGACAGTTGGCGCCCACCGTGGGGCTGGCAGCGGTGCTAGCTGGAGTTACGATCCGGACGGGAAACTTCATCAACACGGGCGAGCGCGTTGTTTCTGGCTTGGTCCAGAGATTTGGTCTCTGTGACTACGTCAGCGACAATGTGGGCAGCTTCAGGGGAAAAACTCCCCCGCGCAATGGTGTCTTCATCAGTTTGGGCGGGCACAAGGTTTACGTCGGCGTCGACATCTCCGGCGTTTATCCTCACCAAGTTGTTGTTGCAGGAGATCCACCTCTTAACGCTGCAAGCCGTCCGCTCAGAGCGCATCCTGCAGGCAGCGTCGAGGTGATGGTCGTGGCCGGGGTCAGGTAGGGAACCCGCCACCAGTGTACAGGGCGCATCCAGGCAGACAGCACCACTACCCACCGAGGTAATCCCGCCAGCGACCAACCCGACCGAGGTGCAGGACACCACCCCAAAGGCACCAAGAGTAAGAGGGCCACCTCTGGAAAGGCCAGAGAACATTCTTCAGGCGACCATAGAAAACTTGACTACACCTGTAGCGCCGATACTTGATCCAGCAAATGCTCAGGCAGAGTTAGAGGAAACCAGGCAAAAGGTGCTGGAAGAGGCCAAGAAGGTGTCGGCCTTGCGGGAGTCCTTAAACAGGACCCTGCGAGAATATGCCAAAGCTAATAAGCTTGACGTCGCACCCGAACGGGTGGACGAGTTAAGGTTGAGAGGGAAGAACCTCATGGATGATATCAACAAAGAGCATGATGCTCATCAAGCAGAATCAGAGGATTTGGGTTTGCCGAGGTACAGTACCCCGGCAAAGAACCTAAGAGCGGCAAATGCCGCAACATTAGAGTTAAAAGGGTTGACCGGCGAAGCCCGACAGAAACAGCAAGAAAGAGTGAACGAGATGGTGCGCATCGCGAACCAGCAAAACGAAGAAATGCTCAGAGCAAACCCGGCGAGACCGGGGGCCTCGCGAATGGTTCATTCGGCAGGAGCAGCACCTGCCTTGTCCGTGGCAGCAACATCTTCACCCGGAAATAATGCACGAAGAGACAAAGCAGTAACCTCGGGAAAGAGGAACAAGCAGATTGTCCCATATGATCCGGCAATGGCCGGAAAGGCAAATGAGAACAGAGGAAATGCAAGCCGAGGTAACAGTGGGGAGAGGAACCACGGCCATGTGGAAAAAGATGGCGGAAGCCGAGGCAACGGAGATCTCGGCAGAAGAGAACCCGCGAGAGGCAATCATGAGAACAATACCCCGGTCGAAGTAAGGAGAGAACTGCCACTCAACCCGCAACCGAGTCATGAACCCCGGTAGGAAAGAGAAACGAGGCCAGCTCGCCACAATCAAATTAATGAGAGATACAATGATGGTTATTCCGAAATGGAATATGCGATCCATGGCGGAAACAACCACTATGGAATACAAGACAGAGTTCTGTACAGAGATTTGTCGTTAAATGATGCAAGAGTGAAGCTAGACCGGCTATACAGGTCCGAGTTATTGGAAGAACAGGGTCCACCAGGGCCGACATGCTTTGGACCACGTATCATGGGCGAGCCACCTGTGCCGAACTTTCAGCTAGCAAGGGGCACGAAAACATATAATGGGAGTACCAAACCACAAGACTGGTTGATTGACTATGCCACTGCTGTAAAAATAGCGGGTGGGAACTTACGATGGGCAGTACGGTATGTACCACAAAAGCTGGAAGGACCAGCTAGGGTGTGGCTGAATAATCTACCAGCCGGCAGTATCAACTGTTGGGTGGATTTTGAAGAAATGTTTGTCAGCAACTTTACTAGCACATACAAGAGGCCAAACAGGCCACAACAGTTAGCCATGTGCAAGCAGAGGCCGAATGAAACAGATAGAGAGTTTTTAACTCGGTGGTGCAACCTGAGAAACTCATGTGAAGGAGTCATAGAATCGCAGGCAATAGCTTGGTTCGCACAAGGATGCCGTTATGGCAGCGTATTGTGGCAACGTCTGCAAAGAGATATGCCGACCACACTGGCAGAAACTATCAGAATAGCGGACTCCTACGCATTAGGAGACCCAACGCAGCCGGAATTAATGTCGGCGGATCACCGCGAGCAGCAGGACCATTATGCAAGAGATTTGGCCGGGTCATCCAGGCGCGGTGATTTCAGAGGAAGAAGAAGAGAGGAAAGGCCGGATTATAGATATAATTCGGCCCAAGTGGCGGCAGTAGCGCAGGATCCACCGGGTCACGGAGCAACTCAACGGCAGAAGAATGGTCCTCAACAGTGGAAACCAAGAAATGAAGGAAAAAGGCAGTGGACCCTAGAACAAAAGAAACAGTGGCAGGAGAGGCCGAAGTACACGTTCGAATCCACGTTAGATCAGCCGTGCAAATTTCACACGTCAAACCCATCCAGGCCAGCCAACCATACCACCCGCCAATGTGCATGGATGAAAAATGCAATGGGGAACCCCGCAGGGGTTCAGGCACCCCATCAAGTACATCAGCAGCATCAGCCACAGTTGACTGGAGCAAATGCACAACAACTGATGTTACCGCCCCCTCCCCCGAGATACGATAATTCGGATCGGAGAGACGCGGTGCATCAAGTGATGAACCAAGTCCAGGATGGAAGGACAAATCCGGCGAATACCGGACGCAATGATTACAGAGAACATCATCAATCCTATTGCGTGTTCACAACGGAACAGCAAGACAAGCAAAGCGTGCAGCGCCGGCATATGGAGGTGAATGCAGTTATGCCGACAGTACCAAGATATATGCCTTGGTCGGATCAGGAGATAACTTGGAGCATAAAGGATCATCCTAAGATAATGCCGAGTCCCGGATCATATGCACTCGTGTTGGATCCGACATTTGTTGGACCGAGCATCAATGTGAAATTCTCAAAAGTACTCATTGAAAATGGAAGCAGTATCAACATCATGTACAAAGATACCATGCATAAACTTGGAATATCGCAGAACATGTTGCAATCCACGAAGACCACTTTCCATGGGATAGTGCCAGGGCTTTCATGTGAACCCGTTGGTAAGGTCCGAGTGGATATGTTAGTCGGCACAAGAGATAACTGCAGAGCAGAAAACTTAGAGTTTGAAGTGGTGGATCTAGAGAGCTGTTATCATGCTCTACTCGGACGGCCAGCATTGGCCAAATTTATGGGCAGTTGTCATATAAGTTATCTGAAAATGAAGCTACCCGGACCACAAGGAGTGATAACTATAGCAGGGGATTACAAGAAATCAATGGAGTGTGCATCAGCCGGGTCAAATTTGGCCGAATCATTGGTTATAGCAAGAGAAAAAAAGAAGGATTCAGGAGGTAGCAGCCCTCGCTCAGTCGGCACAGCTGAACATGCCGGCACTAGCCAACCCGCATGGCAGTGTCTCTTTTCAGCCGACTAGAGAAACGAAAAAGTTTAAGATAGATGAGCAATTCCCGGAGCGTACTGTTACTATTGGTGCAGGCCTGGACGCTAAATAGGAAAGCGAGCTCACCAACTTCCTCCGTGAGAATCGGGACATATTTGCATGGTCGACTCAGGATCTGCAAGGTGTTCCGAGGGAGTTGGCTGAGCACTCTTTGAATGTAAGGCTAGGAGCAAGGCCGGTGAAGTAACCCCTCCGCCGCTTCGCCGAAGACAGGAGAAAAATAATAGGAGATGAAATAGCTCGGATCCTCGCAGCCGGGTTCATCATGGAGGTGCTGTACCCGGATTGGTTGTCGAATCCGGTGCTGGTAGAAAAGAAGAAAGATGATCCCAATGTAGCCATTGTATGGCGAATGTGTATCGATTACACGAACCTGAACAAGGCGTGTCCAAAAGATCCTTTTCCATTGCCTAGAATAGACCAAGTCATTGATTCGACCGCTGGTTGTGAGTTATTATCATTTGTAGACGCGTACTCTGGATTCCACCAGATACCGTTAAATCCGGCCGATCAAATAAAGACTGCATTTATTACCCCGTACGGGGCTTATTGCTATCGCACAATGCCATTCGGCCTGCGAAATGCAGGAGCAACATATCAGAGATGCATGCAAAAATGTCTACACGATCAAATAGGAAAAAACGTACAAGTATATATAGATGACGTGGTCATTAAAACCAAGGAAAGCAAAACGTTACTGGAGGATATACGGCAGACTTTCGCGAACTTGAGAAGGTTCCGAATGAAGCTTAATCCGGACAAGTGCACGTTTGGCGTGCCGGCAGGAAAATTACTCGGTTTTCTTGTATCTAGCCGAGGTATAGAGGCCAACCCAACCAAGATAAAGGCGGTAGAAAGAATGGAGTTGCCGAGGTGTCTAAATTACGTACAAAAGTTCACAGGTTGTTTAGCCTCGCTCAGCCGATTTGTATGTCGGCTGGGAGAGAAGGCATTACCACTCTATCAACTGATGAAGAAATCAGATAAGTTCATTTGGACTCCACAAGCAGACAGTGCATTTCATGAATTGAAAAAGATGTTGGTCACAGCGCCTGTCTTAGCTTCTCCATTGTCAAAAGAGCCTATGCTACTCTACATAGCAGCCACTAACAGAGTAGTGAGTGTTGTAGTCGTAGTGGAACGACTCGAAGATGGTAAGTCGGTACAAAGGCCGGTGTATTATTTAAGTGAGGTGTTATCCACTTCAAAGCAGAATTACCCACATTATCAGAAGATGGCTTATGGAGTATATATGTCGGCGAAAAAGCTTAAACATTACTTCGAAGAGCATCCCATCAAAGTGATTTGTGAGGCGCCCATAGCAGACATATTGAGCAACAAAGACGCAAGTGGCCGAATAGCAAAATGGGCAATCGAATTGTCGCCATACGCTCCACAATTTGATAGGAGAGACGCAATCAAATCTCAAGCAGTCGCCGACTTCTTCGTAGACTGGTCCGAAGTGCAGTATGAGCCACCATTACCAGATCCAAATTATTGGACGATGCATTTCGATGGTTCCAAACTAAGACATGGTTTGGGGGCAGGAATAGTGTTAACCTCGCCTAAAAAAGATCAGCTGAAATATGTGATACAAATACATTTTGCCGCGTCTAATAACGTAGCCGAGTATGAAGCAATAGTCCATGGATTGAAGGTAGCAAAAGTGATCGGCATACGCCGAATCTTATGCTATGGGGACTCGGACCTAGTAGTACAGCAAGTCTCAGGCAATTGGGATGCATTAGATGCTAATATGGCTTTATACAGATTTCATGTGCAAAAGATCAGTGGATACTTTGAAGGATGTGAATTCCACCACATACCTCAGGCAGAAAATGATGCCGCAGACACGTTTTTGAAGCTCGGATCAACCCGGCAGTCAATTCCCCCGGGTATCGCCCTGGAACACCTCAGAAAACCATCAATAGTCCCGTCACCAGAATCCGAATCTATCTTTATTCCGGCAAACTCAGCAGAAGATAATGCGCCGATGGAAGTAGACCAGCAATATGACTCGGAACCCCCCAAGAGGAGGACAGCAGAGGTAAGCACAATTATGGAAAAAGCCGAGGTAGATATGTCGGCAGAAAACATGGAAATAGACAGTGAGACCACACCAGAAAAAGTCACACCGCTATGGGCGCAACCCATATTCTCTTACCTAAAAGACGCGATGTTACCGAGCAATGAAGTATTAGCAAGACAAACTGTAAGGAGAGCAAAAGCTTATACGATCATAAACAATGAGTTGTATAAAAGAAGCGTTACAAGCGTATTGCAGAAGTGTGTGAATTCGGCAGAAGGCCAGGAGATCCTCCTAGATATACATCAAGGGGAATGTGGACACCATGCCTCATCTCGTGCCTTGGTAGCCAAAGCATTCAGGCATGGATTTTATTGGCCGACGGCGTTGAAAGAAGCCAAAGAGTTGGTTGAAAGATGCAATGGTTGTCAGAGATATGCAACCAAAATACATATGCCATCGGCCGAGTTAAAAACAATACCCATCACTTGGCCATTTTCTGTGTGGGGCTTAGATATGGTGGGACCATTTAAGTCGGCCCGAGGGGGAATGACCCACATATTGGTTATGGTGGACAAGTTCACAAAATGGATTGAAGTGAAACCAATAAAAAATGCGATGGGCCCACAGCAGTGAAATTCCTCAAAGATATTATTTTAAGATATGGCTATCCACACAGTGTTATTACAGATAACGGCACAAACTTTGCAGAAGGAGCCTTCGCTAGGTTTTGTAGAGAAAAACACATAAGGTTAGATGTTGCCTCTGTGGCCCACCCAGCATCTAACGGGCAAGTGGAAAGGTCTAATGGACTAGTACTGTCAGGAATAAAACCACGACTTGTTGAACCACTGCAAAGGTCGGCAGGATGTTGGATTGAGGAACTCCCAGCCGTATTATGGAGCCTCAGGACTACTCCGAATAGATCAACAGGGTACACACCATTCTTTCTGGTATACGGAGCAGAGGCCGTGCTTCCAGCCGACATAATACATGACTCGCCAAGAGTTACTCAGTATACAACCTCAGAGGTAAACGAAATAGCTCGGCAAGATACTGTAGACCTGCTAGAAGAAGCCAGAGAACTGGCACTATCACGATCAGCTATTTATCAGCAGAACTTGCGACGATATCACAGCAAGAAGGTGAATCCAAGGATATTCAAAGAAGGAGATTTAGTCCTCCGACTGGTGCAACGCACGGCCGGCATGCACAAGCTGTCACCTCCATGGGAGGGACCATCCATCGTGAGCAAAGCATTACATAACGATGCCTATTATCTAATCGACGCTCAGTCCCCTGGAAGGAACAAGGCAGACAAAGCTGGCGAAGAAACGAAGCGGCCATGGAATGTAGCTTTGCTTCGTCCATTTTACTCATAGCATAGTGTTTCAAGGTCAAGGACCAATGATGTATTAAACCTCGGCATCCAGAGTAGTGACTCGGGGACTGCCATATGTTATTTCAATTTCATTTTATGTATTAAACCTCGGCATCCAGAGCAGTGACTCGGGGACTGCCATATGTTATTTCAATTTCATTTTATGTATTAAACCTCGGCATCCAGAGCAGTGACTCGGGGACTGCCATATGTTATTTCAATTTCATCTTATGTATTAAACCTCGGCATCCAGAGCAGTGACTCGGGGACTACTATATGTTATTGAAATTTCGTTTCAAGTACTAAACCTCGGCATTAAAAGCAGCGACTAGAGAAATACCATATACCGCCCCATTGTTATATTGAGCACCAAAACTTGACACCCTGAGAAACGCCTCGGCGGTGGTCTTATATTGTTCCTGAAATTTAGTTTACACACTAGACTTCAGCGGAACAGGCAGTCACTCGGGGACTTCCATATATTGTTCCAAAGTGGCAGTCAATCTTTGATACAAAGAAGGTATCACACTTCGGCACTCAGAATAAGAACAGATCAACCCCGTATGATGTTCGAAGCTCACACCCAGATTACTCGACTAAAACACGAGAAAACAAAGACAAAGATACATCCTAACAACAAAAAACTGCAGGCTACCAAAGCAAGAATTCGGATGGAAACCCACTTAAACAAAGTTATAATAACTGCAAACTTATATGTCGCAGCAATGTACGGCAAAAGGAGATTCAGGTCATACAGGAAATAAACAAGTGTTCCACGGACATCGTGCGCCCGGCATACCAGGGACAAGTAATAACTTAAAGATTTTCCGTTGGAGAGGCAAAAGTTGTGTTAGGAGCCGGATGCTCCGAGATAAGTGGAACCTCGGCCGAGGTTGCCTCGCTTTCCACAGACCCAGGTACGACTTCGGCTGAAGCTGGAGGCTGCTGAGGGGCATCAGTTTGCGCAGTTGAATGCCCAGTACCTTTGGAGGAGGATCGCGCGTCACCGTTGTCGTCCAAGCTCGAACTGGAGTCACCAGAGGAAGCCGAATCATCTGCATCTTCACCTTGTTCAGCCGAGTTATTGTCTGATGCATCCTCTACCACAACCTCATCGTCCGAGTTAGGGAGAAAGCTCGGACCTTCATGCCAGGTATGCACGTTGGCATACTCAACGAGCTGGAAGGCGCGAGCTTGCCGAAGAGCAACAAAGGTGGGGTCCTCAACCCAACGGGAACCTGTGCGCAAATTCCTCAGGATATCAAGAGAAATGTCTTCGTACCATGACATGATAACGGTGAGGGCCATATCAGCGCCAGCTCGCCCAGCTGATTCCCTCCAGAGACTTAGTTGTTTTTCAGAGGCCATTAATCTTTTCACCAGCAATTCGACCTCGCTGATATTAGGAGTCCCAGAGGTATTCGGCCAGAGAACATGGTAGGCTCGGATAGCTGCTTGCACCAAGTCCCTGCCCATAATTTTCATCGGACCAACGGCAGCGCCAACAGCGACAAGAAAATCTTCCATCGTATACTCCGAATCAATGTCAACAGGGACACCTCGGCGCGCACGAGCTGCAAGAACCGCTTTCGAGCTCACAGGCTTAGCTTCTGGGAAATGACCTGCGCAAAACACGAATGCGTCAGGAGACAGCAAAGACAGAGAAAAACATAATTCGGCTGTGATAAGAAACTTACAATGAATATAACTCAACATTTTATGGAGGTCTTTAGCCCAGATGATCTTGCTCTTCTCAAACGAAGCAATTTCCTCGCTCATTCCCTGAGTTTTCAGTTCGGCAGCCTCGAGGAGTTCTTTATTCTTCTGCAGCTCCAAAGCCAGCCGATTCTTCTCCTCGGAGAATTCCTGATCGACCTTTTCTAGTTCGGATTTCTGAGAGAGCTTAAGGGTCTCCACCTCGGCCCGCAGGCGAGCTATTTCATCATCTTTTTCTTTTAGCTGCGCCGAATGAGTAGCGCTTTGATCTAAAAAATGCAGCATCACGTCAGGCATAGGCGTGCAATCTTGGTGAGATGCTGCGAAGGTTTGCAACTCGGCTTTGCCACAGCCAAACAAAATTAAAAAGTTTAGCGCGTATTCTAAAAGGCGAAAAGGTGTAGGGTAAGAGGGAAACTAACCTTCCAAGCTTTTGACTTTCTTCTCAAGACGAATGTTGAGATTATTGATATTACCTGTTTACCAAAAAAGTGAGCCGACACCTCGCGGACAAAAGAATAAGAATGTCGAAAATGATGAAAAGGAACTATCAACTTACCAGCCTTTTTTACCACAGGAAGGACTTTCTCATATTTCTCTTCCAGTTTGCGGTGCGAAAAAAGCAACCTTTGAAATTCGGCAGTCCGCCTGTCATGTGCAACCTGAACAATGGAGCAGAACGATGAATAAACATCCAAAGCTAAACCAGATCCAAGTCAAGCAAAACTTAACTCGGATCTAGGTGGGTGGATATTCGAAGCTAAACTAGATCCGAGTTAAGCGAAAACTTAACCCGGACCTAGGTGGCTGGATATTCAAAGCCAAAACAGATCCGAGTTAAGCGGAAACTTAACCCGGATCTAGGTGGCTGGATATTCGAAGCTAAACCAGATCCAAGTCAAGCAAAACTTAACTCGGATCTAGGTGGCTGGATAATCGAAGCTAAACCAGATCCGAGTTAAGCGAAAACTTAACCCGGACCTAGGTGGCTGGATATTCAAAGCCAAGACAGATCCGAGTTAAGCCAAAACTTAACCCGGACCTAGGTGGCTGGATATTCAAAGCCAAGACAGATCCGAGTTAAGCGAAAACTTAACCTAGATCTAGGTGGCTGGATATTCAAAGCCAACACAGATCCGAGTTAAGCGAAAACTTAACCCAGAACTAGGTGGCTGGATATTCAAAGCTAAAAGTAGGTTCGAGTCAGGCGAAAGCTTAACCCGGACCTATGTGGCTAGACATTCAAAGAACAGCTAGATAAAATTTAAGCAAATTTTACGATAGATCTACTCGGATATAGGCTCGAACCCTAAATTAAGTCGAGTTAAGTATAGCACTATAAAAACTTCCAAGCGAATAACAAATTAATCGTTTGCAAGTTTCGGGGACTAATGTATATATAATAGCATATGGAGAATCAGTCTAAACCCCGAGAAGCAGCAATTACCTCGTTCATCTTGTTGCTATCCAGAATGATCTTGGCAGCTTGATCCAAACGGCTGCTGATGTCGGAAAGTTGAAACGGCTGACTGTTTGGATTGCCTTCAAGCTGATCGGCAGCATTCCAGTTATGAGCATATTCCACCAGCGAGCCGAGGCTGTTCCCACTAGCCGTACGAGTTAAGACTTTACCTCGGACATGTTGTGTAACCACTGCGGCCGCAGGGCTTGTATGAAGAGCAAGCTGGGTGCTGGCAGCTGAGGTAACGGAGGCTTTGGTAGGCGCAGTTCCTTTGCGTAGCACGTCGGCAATACTCGGCTGAGAAGAGCCGGCAAGACCTTTTTGGGAAGTGGAAGCCTTGGTGGCAACAGTTCTTACTGTGGAGGAGGCACCAGCAGAAGCCGGTACCTCGGCAATGGGAACAGTGCCTTTAGGAGCAGGAGGGATCATAGGCGCAGAGGACGCCGGGGTATTAACGACCATGGCTGGGGCTGGGGTTACTGCAGGAGATACCGATGTATAAAGAGGCTCGGTGGATATGCTCGGATTCAATGGAGGGGCAACGGGTTCGGTAGAAATCTCGGAGACACGAGTATCAGGCGCATCGTGACGAGGGGGTGACAGATGCGGAGCTGAAGGAGACGCGGCAAGAGCAGGACTGGGAATCCTAGTATCTTCAACGGGCGGAGGAGACGGCCGCCGAATCGGGCGGCTAGTCATGCTAGGACCGCCAGGCTTAACGGAAAGCGGAGCACTGCGAAAATAAGAAAGCAAAAAGGGTGTCAGGATGAAAAACAGAAAGAGGGAAACAAGAAATACGAGCAAAATGAACTTACCCTGCGACCCCAGGCATGGTCTTGCGCCTGGGAGGATTCGGAGCAGACTTCTTCATTCGTTTCTTGGGGGCCTCCTCTGAGGCACTAGCAGGAGCCCCGCGTTTCTCCGAGGTAACTGGGGGCCGGGATGCAATAGGCTCGGCGTCGTGAACCTGACCGGCTGGATTAGCTGGGAAAGCAGAAGCCGGAAATGCATAAGAAATAGGCATTGTGGCAACTACCTCAAGAACTTGGACCTCGTCCGAATCACCTTCCTCCTCATGGACCGAAGTCTTGCCACGAGCGCGGGCCGGAGCGGGATCCGACTTAGGGACGAATTCTTCGGAGTCCGGCTCCCCGACGTCCGGGGTATTCCGGTCCGCAGTCCACGGAAGCGACAAAACCTCGGCATCCTCGTCCTTTTGCTCTGCAAACCTCTGTGAGGCGAAAAAGAAGGAAGGTTAGCGAAAACAGCTATGAAAACAATAGAAAATCAAAGCATTAATGGTTTAACTTACTGCGGGAGGAGGATGATCGCGGGTAAACGGTTTCAATCCCCAAGTCCAATCTTCAGGCATCTCCGTCTTAAATATAGCTCGGACACGCTTGAAGACGAGGTAGTTGTCCAGCTCGACGGTCGAGACTCGGTTGGGATCAAGTGGACCACTCATGTAGCAAAGTTTGTGCGTCCTTTTCTGGAATGGGCAAATTCGGCTACTGATGAAGGTAGCCATCAAGTCCTCGCCGCATAACCCGGCCCGGATCAGCTCCTTGAGCCGAGTCTCGAAAAGCTCGGCCAAGACGTGACTCCTCCTCGGATTGTAAGTCCAATTCACCTTGGAAGGCGGACCAATGGAAAAGGCAGGGAGCCGAATCTTGTCTTCCGTCCCTCTGTTCTTGACATAAAAGAAGGATTTGTGCCACTTCTTGCACGACTCTAACCCGGTGACACGAGGAAATACGGACTTCCTCCGAGGTGTAATGGACGCCGCCCCGCACTGAGCAAGCAGTTTCTCGGAAGGGTGCAGAGACTTGTCAGGGACTACATTAGAACGAATCTGGAAGAACTTTGACCAGACGTGCACGGACGGCCATAGGCCGAAGTATCCCTCCGAGGCGGAGATGAATGCAGAAAGAGAAGCGATGGCATTCGCAGGAAGATGATGCGGCTGAAGGCCGAAGTAGTCGAGAAACTCTCTTGCAAAATCGCTAAGAGGGAGACCAAAGCCGTGCGAGAAATGTGACATAAAAACTACATATTCGCCCTCCCTAACATCCGGAGATAACTCGTTGCCGGGTAAACGACAAGAGACCTCGGCGGGAATCCTCCGGGTTCGAATGAGCCACTCGATCTCCCGCCGGGTAACTGAGGAGCCCTGCCACGAGCCTCGCTCGGGCCCAGAGCCAGCATCATCATCCTCTACCAGGGCACCGCTAAAGGAACTAGACATGGTTTCGCCGGAAAGATCGCCGGAGGAAGAACTCGCGGCGGAGGAAAACTTAGAGCTACGAGGCCCCGTCGCAATTCTACGCAAAAACGGCGGCGGAACGACGACAGAACCGCGGCGCAAGAACAAATAGGAAACGAAGGGATCTAGAGGAAAGCCTAGGCGGCAAGGCCGAAAAGAACTCACCGGCGATGACGCCGGAGCAAGTGAGCAGCGACGAGGCAGACAGAGCAGCGCGGCGGAGTCCTCCTCGTCGCAGAACCAGTTGAGCGCGCGGCGGCAGAACCACGAACGAGCGCAGAAGCGCGAGGAAGAAGAAGGGTGCGGGCGAACGAGAAGGGGAAAGTAAAACTCCCAGGCGCCGCGCCCCTCTTTATAACCGAGCCACCTGCGGGGTAGTGGGATAGTGGGTGTGGCGGTTCGTCGTGTAGATCGTGTGTGCCGCGCGACCACGCGTCGCTGAGCGGAGCCGCACCAAGGACCACACGATTGACCAAGGAGCTCACGATCCCCAACGAGAACGGCGCACAAGGCGTCGCAGCAACGGCGCGACAGGCGCGGCAGTAACTGTAGCTTGTCAGTAAACACTGTATAGGAACAAAAAACTAGAGAAACAATGATGAGAATGACACGTAGGACAAGGCATGCACTGGTAAATACGATGTTACCGCGAACGAACAGGAGATAACTCGGAAACAATGCATAATAAGTGTCATAAAACTGATACGACCCGGCCAAGATGATCGGCGGGACCATATCAGCTTCGGGGACTAATTTTGGGGAGGTAACCCCGGATAGGGTAAGGACGGGGAAAGACGAAAGGATTATTTCCCGTCCAGTTTCCGAGTTATATCCTGAGCTGGCCGAGTCTTGTAAAGGTCGGCCGAGATAGGAAAAGGCAGAACCTCAATAGTAATGGCAAGGCATTACCCGGCCGAGATATGGCGTATGTCGGCCGGGTTGGCCCGAATGATCTTAATGCAGGTGAGGGACAAGCCGAGTTACGCGAGGAAGGGCCGAATAATACGAAGCTTGCAGGAGAAGGAGAAGCCCAAAGTCAAACCCTGGTCGCGGAATCCGAGCAGAGCCAAGAGCTAAAGACAAATGTGCAGAACGACAGAGGGGCAGAAGGAGGTCATGGAGGTGACAGTTCTGGAGCCCGAGGCACGCAGGACGGGTCCTCTGGAATCTTACCGCAGTGAGAAGGGCGACAGGGAAAGAGGAGCGCCGAACTACTATATTGGGACAAGCATATTCCTCAAATATGCTTGCCACGTCAGCCCTAGAAGAACCCAGGGCTCTCCTTTATAAGGGGAGGCTTGGACCCTGATGAAGGGATCGACTCATTCTCGGTACCGTTAGGCTGGTAAAATTCTCTCTTTCTCCTTGTATACAGCTCAAGGAGCACTTGTAGCCCAAGGAAGGAGAAATAAAGATCTTTGCATCAGCTTTCTGTGTGTAGAATCAACTACATCTTCCCTCCCCAGATCCCACTAGCATCCATTGGCCCCAAACTTTAGCTTACCCATGGCATCTGCCGTGCCACCACCACGACACTATGGGTGTGTGTGTCCATCACATCATTCTCCTAATGATATAACCTTGTTATCAATGACATCCAATGTCCATGATCAGGAAACCATGATCATCTATTGATCAACAAGCTAGTTCAACAAGAGGCTTACTAGGGACTCTTTTACGTTTACAAAACACACATGTATCAGTGTTTCCTTATAATACAATTATAGCATGGGATGTAAACATTCATCATAAACACAAAGATATAATAATAACCACTTTTATTATTGCCTCTTGGGCATATCTCCAACATTTGTCATTCATTGTCCTTCAAGAATTTCAGTTCTTAAGTAATTCAGAGCATGCCAAAAAAATATAGTTTATCGGGCTATGATGGACACTCGTGGCATCACTAAGGTTTTTATTCCTTTTGCACAATGATTACTCATATCAGCCAGAGGAGTAATTCCATCATGAACACAGCTACCCGGGGATGCCAAGAATCTTACCCATTATAGCATTGCTGATACATAAGTTTAATCAACTCATAGCCGAAATCTAGGATTTTCCTCCATGAAGATCGTTCGTAGGCTAGCAAAGTTGTTGGCATCCCATAAAATTTGATACGCATAAAGCTATATCATTCTTATGATTCACAAGTCAAACTTTGGCATGCTCACAAAAACCACTAAACATTAATTCAATCGAACAAATCCTTTTAAAGAGAACTATCAAGTCAATCATTATTTTCTATGGTGTTGAGTGTCTCTAGAAATAAGCCTTCGAGACTAAACACTACAACACCCAAGCCTTCAATTGTGAGACTTTTTCTTATTACAATTGTTTAGCAAATTTTTAGGCAAGACTTAGTTAACTACAAGAGCTGGAACAAAACGTACCCAACTAAATACACATGCAAACAAAACTTTACTACAATATAAAGACTCACTCGACCAATATAACATCTCAACATGTACTACTAACTAGCATGGGTTTCTCAAACTTCAAAAGTGGGGAGTCATAAGGCATACCTCTCATGTTTGGTTCCACTTCTCTCTTCCTTTTTTATTTGCTTCTTGGAAACTCGAAGACGATCACTCTCCTGCAAATGTGTGAAAGCCACAAGGAGAATAGAAAAGAAAGAAGGGGGAAAAGAAAGATAAATGGAAAAATCTTTTTGTTGTTTTTAAGAGAGGGAATTAAAGAATAGAAAATTGGCAGCAAAGCTCGGCTAGAACATCTTGAAAGCAAATAGAAATAACTAAATATAAAGTGTTGGGGAAACCAACACGAGTTCTTATAAACTCGAATTAAAAACATAACCTCAAAATAAAAGCAAATGAATGCCAAATAAAGTTAAATGGGGAAACTTCCCCAATCTTAGGCTTTTGCAAGCCCTTCAAATCATTGTGGTGGCGGGAAAAATTCATTACTATAGTTCGCAAATTGAGTTGATAACTTACTAGTTGTTCCTCGAAGGTTTAAGGAGAGGCTATGCATCCTCTCCACAGTCCCTCCAAGTTCTTGAAAGTCTTGGTATGTAGCTAACCGGGTTGATGGTTGCTCCTCTTGATAAGAAACTTCTTGCTCCTCTTCTTGGTCCTCATCCTCATCCGGAATCTCCTCCCCGGGTTGGTGTTGCTCAAACTGCAAGTCATATAGCAAACGCCCTTCCTCGATAGAGAAAGGACCATTAGGCATAGGAGCGGGGTAGAGATGCCTAGCTCCAGCAATATGCAAGTAATAAACACCACCTCTGCTATTGAGAATTCCACAAGCCTTTAAAGTAGAGAAACCAACACGTCGCTCACCTAGCACATGTTGCAACTCACCTAGGTCGATGCCTAGGGAAATGGCAAGCACGGTGATGACGCCTCCACCTGTGATTGGTCCTTGGCTTTTGGAGGATTGGTGCTCCAGGTAGCTCACAAGGATTGCACTCAAGTTGAGTGAAAAGTTGCAGTTGTTGAAAGCAACCTTTGCGAGGACTAAGATGTCCTCCTCATTGAGTCTCGTGAACTCATTTCGTGCCTGCAAGGTGTTAGCAATAACATAGAACAAATAGCTAATTGCAGGATGTTGAATATTCTTCCCCTTGTTCACTCTAGAAGTGAAGCTCATTCTATTACAAAATTGTTCCGGGGAAGGGTCTAGACCAGTAAAGGATGAACGCAAGTCATTATCATTATTGTTTGGAAAATTAAAGCATGCACACCATTCATCTAGTCATAAAGTGTAATTGTTGTTCATCAGTCGGAAAGAAATCATGTACTCTCCATGCCATAGTTTAACGGTGCTTTGTAAAGAACTTAGAAATTCAAGAGTTAACCGGCGATAAGTAGGCACATCACTGAATACAAAGTTTTGTAGGCCAACTCTATTGCAAAGTAAATTGAAGTCATTAGAAATATCGAGTTGGTTCAAAATAATGGGGCAAGCCCACTTGGTTGCCTTCACTTCTCGGTTCTTGATCCTGTTGAAGCGATCACGTTGGAGCTCATTTCTGAATCGTATCCCCATACGTTCTTGAGTGACAGCCTGAGAAGCGCTAGCGGCAGCACGAGCACGATTTTGGCTCCTTGTGTTCATCATCTAAAATAATAAGGAAAGACAAAAATAAAACCTTTTGATTCAACAATAATAATCATAATATATTCCTCATCTTAGCACACTAAAGAGTTCCCTCAAAATAATAATCTAGGCAAGAGAATCATGGCAATTAGTTCATAGTAGGTCTCACCTAGATTGATAATGACAACAGTCCGAGAATGAATTTGCAAAAAGTAATTGGAGGATCGGAGGAGAAACATACCGTAGATCACTTGTGTGCGAGGAAATCGAACGAAATTGAATAGAGATAAAGACCCCTTGAGGTTTTGAGAGAGTTTGGAGGTAGAAGAGAGAAATAGGGTTGAAGTTTTGGGGCTAGAGGTACCTCCTGTGGCGTTTTTATGGTCGGATGCAACTATACGGGCGGAACTATACAGGCGGAACAATGTGTTCCCGCCATATAGTTGGCCTGTTGTCAAAATTTTAGGGTTTCCACCTGGCGGCGCAGCTATACGGCCAGACATTTTGTTCCCGCCATATAGTTGGTCGTCAAACTCTCTGTACCTGGAAAAGAATTTGTGCGAAAGCATCGATATCTATACGACCAGAACTATACAGCCGGAATTTTTATTCCTGTCATATAGTTGGTCGTTAAACCATCAGTACTTATGAAAGAAAAATTGTCGATGGAAAAAATATCTACACGATCGGAACTATATGGCTAGAACTTTTATTCCCGCCGTATAGTTGGTCGTTAAACTCTCTGTAGCCATCAAAAAATTTCTGTTTCTTCGAGAATTATCTCTTATTCTGAAACTTAGCGAAACACCTTGTTTTTGATAGAAAATTGATAGTAAAAATTGTCGACCAACAACAACATATATAAAATAGGATTTTTAGTACTACCGAAATTCTTCTCCTCGATTGGAGCTTTGTAGAACTCTTTATTCAACACAAAACTTAAACTAAAACTTAAAAATTAACTCAAACCTTTATTTCACATGGTTGCCTCCCATGAGGCGCTATTTTATGGTCAATAGCTTAACCTCGATGTTGCTCACTTAGGCCAGATGAGCGGAACACCCAGTCCAAAATAGTTGGCCTTCAAAGTGATGGATTCCTTTTCATCATGCTTGGCTTTCTTCTTCCTGGGAAAATGAATAACAAAAGGATCCCACGAAGGCAATTGAAGCTTCACGTTCCCTTCATGTAGATTAATCAAACCTTAATAGTTCTTAAGAATGGACGACCTAATATAATAGGAGCAGTATCATCTTCAGGCATGTCAACAATAACAAAATCAATAAGAGCAGGACGGCCTTTAATGTATACTAAAGTGTTCTCCTTAATTCCTACAACTTGTTTGTAGGTAGAATCTGCAAGATGTAATTTTAACTCGGTGATTTCAAAATATCCAAGATTTAACTTATTAAAAAGACTTTTTGGAATTGTTGAAACGCTTGCACCTAGATCACAAAGTGCAGCTATCTCATTGGTCCCAATTTTAATCTTAATAGTAGGCTCAAATATATCATCAAGCTTCACAGGTAATTTTTCAGCAATATTCTTATATTATTCTTCAAGCTCACATACCTTTATTGCTATCTGATTAAGAAAGTGTTGGTACATAGCTTCATCATTTCCTTCACTTACCGGAATCTTGATGTTAATGCTTTTTACAAGATCTTCAATAGTGTAGCTTGGTGAAGGAGCATTACTTAAACAAGTTCTTTAGGCTCCTCTCTTTGAATTCTCATCATCTTGAGGTCTTCAGCAGGATTGGGCTCAGCCAATTTAGCTAGAATGAGAGTTTGACTCTCGGTTATCTTACCTAGTTGTGCCTCAACAATCCTTGTTCTTTCTTGGAGGGCCTACAAATCATTCCTCAAACTTACAGCTTGGTTAGATAATTTACCAAGCATAGCATCATGGTTCTCCGTTATTTTAACAAGGATATTGTTTTGCTCATTTTGTGAGTCTATAAAAGACTTAAGTGTTTCTTGGAGACTACCATTACTTGATCCCATATTATTATTAGAGTTACCTGCAGGACTAGAATAGTGTTTCTGAAAATTGGGATTATAATTTTTCTTCCAAGAAGGGTTATAATCATTACGAGCTATGAAGTTTATTTCTTTAATATTTGTTTCTAGGATAGCTCTTACCTGATTTTCCTTACCTTTTACGGCTAATATGAGCTCATCCAGCTTAGCATTGAGTTCTTCATTTTCTTGTGGTGAGACATAGTTCACCTTCTTCGTGTTTCATGTATCCACATGCCACTGGGCATGGTTGTCTTGCATATTGTCTAGCTGTTGCTTTGCTTCGGTAATCTGTTTACCCATAAATGTTCCTCCAGCTGCAGTATCAAGCATAGACTTATACATAGGAATGAGAACATTATAAAATAAATGGAGAATTAACCAATCTTCCATCCCATGACTGGGAGAGTTTCTCATGCATTCTTTCATCCTCTCCCATGCAAGCGCAAGTGGCTCACGCTCTTCCTGTCTAAAACCAGTAATATTAGATCTTAGTTGCATAGTCTTTGCGGGTGGGAAAATTTTAGTCATAAATAAAGAAGTGCATTCCACCCATGATATAATAGTATTTCTAGGCAAAGACAGCAACCATTCTTTTGCTCTTCCTCTAAGAGAGAAAGGAAATAAGTGTAATTTGATCGCATCAGGGTCAAGATCTTTTATGCGCATCATATCACATATTTTAGTGAAAGTATTTAAGTGCATACATGCGTCCTCAGCAGCAGAGCCTCCAAATTGATTATGTCGAACCAAACTTAAATAATGGGGCTTAATTTCATAATCATCAGTAGCAATTGTTGGCTGAGTAATAGGAGTACGCAAATAATCATTGTTGGGAGTTGCAAACTCCCCAAGCTTCTTTTTAGCCATATTTCCTATGTTTTTGGGTTTTCTTAAACAAAGAATTATAATAGTAAAAGCAAGAATTTAAATGCTAACTAATTTTTTTGGTTTATCAAATAAAGATTGAAAGCAAACTAATAAAATTAAAAACAAGAATTAAAATTAGCAAGGTTCCTAATAACCTCACCAGGATAGCTATTGCTTCCCCGACAACGGTGCCATTAAAAGGGTTGATACCTTCGATCCAGATTACGGATGTAGTATAGCTCTTTTTCCCTAGTAGACCTAGGTTTATCGAATCCTCGGGAAGCAGAAGCATAGTGAAGTTACTTTACCAGACCTTCGAGAGTTTTAGAATTCCATTTGTGTTTTTACTGAACCAAGAGTTTGGGTCTTCTGTTGTTGTCGATGATGGAGAGAGAGGGCCTAGGGCGTTCAGTTTCACCTATAGTTGTGCAAAACATCTGATGGGAATTAAAGATAATAATAAAGTATGCATGTAATTGTTAGAGCAAGATAAATTATATGTGGGCAGTGCATCCATAATTGCTACTGCCTCCGCAACCGCTTATAGCAATAACCTACTAGTCTCATCCATTAGAGAAAGAGAACTAATGGTATGCATAGTGACGTCACCGTTAATTCCAAGTAAATCCCTCACATATAGTCGTACTATCCCTTCTGTCACTGGGGTTCCCAACCTGCAGATTAGTCATTACTCATACTCCCTATACCCGGCTCAATCCTCGGGGTCTTGGGTACCTGACAAGTCCTTAGATTGATGCAAGAGAGGATACAATAATCATCATGTCATACAAACTAATACATGATCCCATCTATGATAAATAACATACACAAAAAGCTACATGGCTAGGCCGAATCCCTTAGCCCAAGGAGAATTACTCACACATAGAGATGAGATCAAATATCATAAACATTGTAGTGGAAATCATGAGATTGATAGCAAATAGTCTTACAATGTCGCCAATCGAAGATAAGATCTACTATTGCAAGTGGTGGAATATGCCTATGGTGGTGGAGAAGGGTTTGGGGATTAGGTCTAAGTCTATTCCTCCAGCGGCTCTTCAGTGTTGTGGATGCAGGTTTCTGGGGGCGGCTGGCAACTCGCGGACTCTGTTTCTCGTTGCATGAGGCCTCTTTATATAGGACTGGCTTACGGCCAGGCAAGGAAGACCTTTCAAAGACTGAAGGGTTGGGAAAATGCATTTGATTCTTAGCCATAATTAGGAGGAGCAAGGAGCAAGCCGATTAAATCAAAAGAGGGAAAATCTAGTACCAAAAAAGATCCAGAAGCTTCCTTAGAGGAAGTATAAGATGGAAGACAAATATATCTAAGGTTGAGGACCAATCGGCTCTCCAGCCGACTCCGGCTCACGTGAGGAATAAATACGGAACCCATCTCATCGGGCGTTAAGAGGGAAGCCCAGATAATGCAGACTTATGCCCAAAACCTAGGATCTTGCCAGCCAGATAAAGCATGAAACCGAAGGAAAATCACAATGGAGGTAGATTTAACTAGTTTAGATTTAGACTATACTTGTAACTTATAAACATGTAAAGAGTTTCCCATGACTTGTAAAGGATGTCTAGCTACCTCATTTATGTGTGAGAGTTGTCGGCCGACCGATTGAAATTAATAAAATAATTGGGAAACATCAATGCATCTACTTTTCTACCCTAAAACCCTTGTCCCTTCTTCCGTTTATTTGGCCACTTTGTACGTATATTGCTCGTAGGATCAACAACCGATCTAAGCATGGTCAGTCCGGCTTAGCTCAACCTATAGTCGACGAAACCTCTAACGAGGTCCCTCCCAAGAACTGGGGCTTCGGGTCTGAAAATCATTGGCTGAACTGTCTTTCATAATGCGCTTTTAGCTGGACTCCTTCAACGTGAGCCGCGGCATATCACCTCGGCATTATGGGTGCAAGAGGATGTGCCAGTCTATTAGCCAGAACCGTTTTGAGGATAACATGCCTCAACCACGGCTGTGTGTCTTCTCCCACATGGTGGTGCTCACTACTCAGCTCAAGCAGCTTATGACCCTATGGCAATGTTGTGTTTTTAGATGATTTCTTTCTAAGGGCAGTGATTGATCAGTTCCTTTATCACAACAAGCTCTCTTCACATTAAAAAAAAATATACATGTCTGCTTACACCAATATTAATATTAACTATAGAATGGATTGCCTCAGATTTAATAGTGGTTTCTTAACTTGTCTTGTGTATTATTAAATAACCAACATGTGTTGTTGAATCAATGTGATTCTAAATATATTTATGTTGTGTCGTGCTCGTGTTTTTGATTAATTGTCTTGGTTTCGGTATTGAAGGTTTTTTTACTATAGTTTTGCCAAACATGGACCTTTTATGGTGTTTCATCTTTGTCCTTGTGAAAAAATTTAGTAACCTGAAAAATTGTTTTACATTCCAGCTTCAAGGATCTCCTCTTTCACTATCGTCGGATTGATGACAAGTACGCCATGAGGGGGTCCTCGAGGCGTGCGGAAGAGAGGGGTATGAGACGTACGGTGTTCCGGGACGGTGAACACACAAGTTTACCTAGGTTCGAATCCGCCGGCTTTGGACGGATCATACTCCTGCTAGCAATCCAGTAATACGGCAGAGATGGAATATGGGTTACAAGGGTTCGCCTGTGTAAGTTGAGATTGTGATTGTAAGGTGTTGTCCTAAAGGCTCTCCCTACGATGGCTTATATAGATATCCGGCCTAGGGTTTATAGGAGAGACCTATCCAGCTACGTCTAAGAGTCGGTTACAGAGTACAACTTGAACTACAAGTAACACTATGGGCCTATGTCGGTAAGTCTTCTGGGCCTTCCTGTAGCCGGACTGGATTCCTTCTTTTCTCCTTGACTGGGCCGCTCGTGAAGCAAAGCTCTAACCCGAAGTTGGCCACCCTGGTCAGTAAAGAACTATGAGGATACCCGAAAAGTATATCCCCAACAGCAGCCCCCGGAAGTCTCCAAGATCCAAAGTCGGATTCATCATCGTCTAGCTTGATCTTCGGCTTGCAGAATCTTGAAGGGTTCCTGAAACTTCAAAACAAGAGATACGATCCGGGTCTCAAAACAAAGTCGGACCTATCAGTACGTTATTCTCATTTCTAGCTCGCAATTCAAACTAAACCGGAACTTGGTCTCTGACGTCATCTGACACTAGTCATGGTCAAGTCGCGTCACTGACAGACATCCCCTGTCAGCACGACCGTTGGTGGGTCCGCCTTTCGCGGAACCGAGGCGTCGTTTCAATGCGTACGCGGAGATCGAGGTGACGTAATCATCGCGTCGGACCTTCCCGGTTCTTTCCACGATGCGTGGCGTACTTACTATGGCTTTTGCATGAATCTTGGCGCGGTTAGGTGGCTATAAGGGGTGAGGATTCTCTTTCTCTCATCTTCACCTATTCCCCTTGCCGTTTCCTCTCCTCCACTTCTCCCTTACGCACAGAGCTCCCCTGCTTCCCAGATTCCCAGCGCTGCCCACCTAAGGTCACCGGCGCACCGGAGGAATGATTTCATCTTCATCATCCGGTTTGGTTGGGGTTGTAGCGGCAGCGACGACGGCGGTGGCGGCAGAGAAGGAAAGCAATAGCGGGGTCTGGATTCCCTGCGTTCTTGACGACGAGAAGCTCCGTGGCGTGGAGAATGAAGGGCTCCTCTGTGCCGGCGACTGGCAGAGTGGTTTCGATGAAACCATCCCCAATCCACACGCCGACGAGCGGGTGCACTTCGGCACCCACCTCAACAGAGCTTTGTCTTTCCCTTCCTCGGAATTCTTTTCCGAGGTGATAGATCATTATGGCGTTCAACTTCACCATCTTCCCCCCAACTCCATCTTAGAGATGAGCGCCTATGCGGCTTTGTGTGAGGGATATCTCGGTATTACGCCGAGTCTCATTTTATTCCGGTTTTACTTCCATGTCTGGAGAAACTCCATCACTGCCGGTAATCCTTATATTACCTGCACGATTAGCCTTTCAGTTAGACGCGAGCGTGTTTATCCACGCATTTTAGCTAGTGAGTCGGTCAAACAGTGGTCGGCCACCTTCTTTTACCATAAGGATATTCCTGCTCCCGGCAAAGCTACTGCTTTGCCAACTTTCATCGATGGAGCCGCCACGGCCCTAGCGTCTTGGGACGAGGCTCCTCCGGCTCTCAGTGACGATCTGATCCTCGCCAAGAGGCAGATTGAATACCTGATGAAGCACAAGGGCCTGAAAGGGTCCGACTTAGTCTAGTCCTAGGTGGCACGCCGGATCAGTCTCTCCAGTACTACGGTGACCGGCTGATGCATTCCATCACGTCGTCGAAAAATGACTCCCTCTACATCAGTCCCAAGGCTTTAAAGCCACAGGATTACATAAGCCAGATCAAATGGCTGATAAAGGAGCGGATCGAGAGAAAGATCTCGGATTTGTCATTGGACATGCATACATCGGAAGACCCTGTAGTGCCGGTAAGCTTTAGCAATAACCCCTTTTTATATGTTTCACCTTTAACTTGTTTCGCAATACTGAGATATTATCTTCTTTTTAGCTTGCCGACCTCCCTGAGTCAGAACTGGCTCCTATCGAGGGATATCCTCCGGAGTTTTCTCAGAAGGAGGAACTGGTTCCACTACCGGACGTTGTGCCCAGGAAGCGTAAAGCTCTGACAGTGGCCGTCGGCACAAAGGAAGTGCCAGTTGTGAAGAGGTAACTTTCCACACAACTTCCACCTTTGTACCTTACTCGTAATTTCTTTTGAGATGTAATGTTTTCCATTCTATTACATTCTCAGAGCTAAACAGCTCATCAAGGGTAAGGAGAAGGGAACTTCTTCGAAGCCCCTGCGGCAGACGAAGCTGACTATGGCTTCTCCTGCCATGGCTCCTCCGACTCCTGCCCTCAACCTTCTACAATGCCAGTGATTACTCCATATCCGGTTGTCGCAGAAGATCCGACTCCCTCAATAGGGCCAGTGACCCTTGAGTCGCGGACTGACGCCACCATGGGTGGCTTAGGTTTTGATAAGGGTGAACCATCTTCGGTTAATGATCCCTCGGCAGAGACCTTCGCCAAAAATCTCCTGAACAATCCGAGACTTGCCAAATTTGGCTTGTCTCGGAAATCCGCGGAGGAAATCCAGCGGTTGGCCCAGCAATGCCTGGAAAGCCATAATCTCTCTACCAAAGAAGAATCACAAGAAGCGGAGGACGTCAAGTACTCCAAACTTCTTGAACAAGTCCGCCTTCGCGACGAGGGACTAAGAGCTAGTGTGCTTCCACCACCTCCGGTTATTCCACTCACCCTCACCGAGAAGGTTACCACTGAGGTGAACATGTGCCTGAGCAAGCTCACACATGAACATCATGTAAGTCGGAATTCCAACTCACGCTTTTCCTTTATTGTATTTTATATCATATCCTCTAGCCCCCAAGCATGAAGTTGGATAGACAATCCGGGTTTATGCTTCCTTAGGATGCCAAAGAATGAAATAGTGTAGCCCCCAAGGCTCGTGCTGATATTAGTTACAATATTAGCCCGAGTCTTTAGTAGACTTCTGACTCTGGGTATTCTGACTTACAGAAAGTTAATTCATATAACCAGGATTTGTTGAAGAATATCTGCAACAAGCAAAGAGAGATCAACGCTCTCCGACTTAAAAATGCTGAGCTTAAAGCTTCCAAGGATGAGGCCGAAGGTGAACTTTTCGAGACTCAAACCTTGTCTTGATTTTTCATAGCTGAATATTTTTTGCTGAACTGTTGTTCTTTTTGACTTACAGCACTGATAAAGCAGTCCTGTGCTATGATCGGAGAGGCCGAGAATATGAAGACCTTGGTGGTGGAAAACAAGGATCTCCGCCAAGAGCTAGACCAGCTTAAGACGGATCATGAGAAGAGCATTGCTCAAGTTCTCGAATCCTCCTCCATGGCCACCGTGGAGCATGGTCGCAAGATTGCACTCCACGAGAAGAAAATATCGGATCTCAACGACGAGCTATTCAGAGAGAAGGATATTTCCGAGGCGCTCCGGGATGAACTCCGGAGTCTTCGTGAAGAGAAGACCAAAGTTGATGATGTCATCTTTGGTATGTTTCCGTCTTTCTGACTTGTCTATATTCTTCGACTTTTTCGATGTAGGATTTGTTTAACTGTTTTGCGTTATATGCGTAGGTCCTCTGAACTTGACGGACTCCACCTCTACCGAGCCTCGCACCCACCGGCTTACCCAAGTCGGTGATTTGTTTCATGACTTCCGCCAATCCATTGAGAATATTGGTGAAGCTCTCAAGGTTCCGGACATGCATAGCATGTCCGACTTTTAGGTGCGAGACAAGGCAAAGGAGATGCCGCAGCTTGTTCGGGACTGGAACATGTCCTACGCGCGATCCGCAGCGCAGAATGCTCTCACAATGGTCATGAGCCACCATGGAAGCATGGAAATCTGGCAAGTAACCAGAGGGTACTGTAAGGTGGATGAAGACAGACAGGAGCAAGATATCAAGGCCATCATGGACTCCTGCGCCGGATATGGGTGTCATGTAGCTGACTTAACCAGCTACAACACTCCCTTCTTCACTCGCGTGGACACGCCGCCTCTGCCTCCTGAAGAAGCAGTCGAAGTTTCCGACGATGGACAAACCATATCGGATTTGGACATCTCGGATCGTTATCAGGGTGCGGCTGATGTGTCTAGCGAGCCGGCAGCTCCTACCTCTTCTCCTGCATCATAGATTATCAGACACAAATGTGTTATTCTGAAAACATTATGGGTCTATAAATATGCAGTATGATACTTTTGCTAGTGCTAAGTTTTTAATCTATTCAGCACTTTTGATTTAAATTTTTGTGTGCCTGAAATATTTGTATAAGCACTTGTACTTTTTGCCTGTACTTATCGTTTATCTGGCTTTCCGCCTCGTCTCTTTCGTGAGCCGGCTAAACTTTCAGCACGGAAACTTTGCCGTGCAACGGAGCTCAATTTCTAAACCAGTTTAAACTCGGAAATAAAACTGGCTTCCAGTACCAACAATTCACTACTCGGAAAAATACCCGCATCCGGCAATCAGACAAATAACTAAAGTAAAGACTAGAAACTTTAGAGTTATACCCGAGGGTAGCAATTTTAGAATCAGAAATCTAAACCAGAACGAACATGAGCATAAAGTACTTTCAAGTATTCTGGGATTTTCGACTGTGACATGATCATTCGGAAATAAGATGGTAAAAACTTCTCAGAAAAAACTTGAGGCAACCAAGACTTTTATTTCTCACAGAACATGTACACATATATGATTATAAAGAAGGATAAACTAAGAATAAAAGGGACGTAGCTGAGCAATATTCCATGGTCTGTCTAACTCATCCAGATTTGTACTACCTCTAGCTCTCTTTCTCTTCTTAGTAGCAGGTCTTTCTTTGACTGGCCTCATATCAGTTAGGTAGTATGAACCATTGTGCATTACTCGACTAACCAAGAAGGGTCCTTCCCATACTGGGGAAAGTTTGTGATTTCTTTGTTGCACAAGCCGGAGAACCAAATCGCCCTTATTGAAAGATCTGTTTCTGACTCTCTGGCTATGATACTTGTGTAACTTCTGCTGATAGGCTGTTGATCCCATTTTAGCAACGACGCGAACTTCTTTGACTAAGTCGAGATCATTTTGTCAAGAAATCTCGGCATCCTCTTCAATATACGCGGCCACTCTAGGAGAAGTGTGAATCAAATCACTAGGAAGAACTGCTTCTGCGCAATAGACCAAGAAGAAAGGTGTGTATCTGGTTGACCTGTTCGAAGTTGTTCGTAAACTCCATATTACAAAAGGTAATTCCTCTGCCCAAGCCCCCGCAGCACGTCGTAGTGGTGCTTCGAGTCTCGGTTTTAGGCCTTGTAGGATTAAACCATTTGCTCTTTCGACTTGTCCATTAGCATGTGGATGTGCGACTGACGCAATGTCAAGCCGGATATTTTGTTCGTTGCAGAATTCGGCAAGTTCCCTCATAGAGAAATTACTCCCGTTTTCCGTGATAATACTATGCGGATAACCATACCAGATTATAACATCCTCGACAAATCTTTTGGCTGTTGCTCCATCACAACTAGTGACGGGTTTAGCCTCAATCCATTTGGTGAACTTATCCACCATCACTAAGAGGTGAGTAAATCCACTTGGAGACCGTTTAAACGGTCCTACCATGTCAAGCCCCCAGACCACGAAAGGCCATGTTATAGGTATTGTTCGCAGCTGATCATCCGAAACGTGAGCTTGCTTGGCATACTTTTGGCAGCCCTTGCACGTCTTGACCAGCCGTTCGGCATCTGTCTTGGCTGTAAGCCAGAAAAAACCACGTCGGAAAGCTTTTGCTACTAAAGATTTGGCTGCAGCATGGTGACCACACTCGTCTTCATGGATTTCTCTTAAGATTTCCACTCCTTCTTCCGGAGATACGCAACGCTGAAAAACCCCAGATACACTCCGCTTATAGAGCTCACCTTTAACTACAATATAGGCTTTTGCTCGTCGGATAATCTGCCGGCTCAGAACCTCGTCTTCGGGTAATTTGCCATCTACCAAATAGTCAAGGTAGGGTTGGGTCCAGCTAGGAATTACATCCAGAACTGCTATTAGAGGTGAGTCGGATTTGGCCGGATATTCCTCGTCCACTCCCTTTATTGAGGGAACTTTGAGGTGCTCTAGAAAAGCGCCATCCGGGACCTCTTTCTGTGCAGAGCCTATTCGAGATAGTGCATATGCTTCCTCATTTTCTGCTCGAGGGATGTGTTGAACCTCAAACCCTTCGAACGATTTAGATAAATCATCCATGACAGCTTTATATGCTGCCATGTGCTTATTTTCATTACAAATATCTGACACTTGCTGAGCAACAAGATCCGAATCTCCGTAACACATCAAATGTCGGATGCCGATATCCTTAGCAATCTGGATTCCATGCAGCAGTGCTTCATACTCGGCAATATTATTTGTCGTTGTGAAGTGGATCTGCAACACGTATAAAAGTTTATCTCCTTGGGGTGATTTGAGCACCACGCCAGCTCCCAAGACCCCGTGAGCCTTAGACCCATCAAAATATAGAGTCCAATATTCCAACTCAGGGAGGGTCATATTCTCCTTCGTCTTTGTCCAATCAGCAAGAAAGTCGGCAAGGATTTGGGATTTGATTGTTGTCCGAGGTTTGTACTCAATATCGAAAGCTGAGAGCTCTATGCCCCATTTGGCGACGCGTCCTGTGGCGTCACTGTTGTTGATTATATCTCTCATGGGAGTTGTGCTCACCACGGTAATTGGATGCTCCTAAAATAGTTTTGTAGCTTACGAGATGCCAAGAATACACCATAAGCTAGCTTTTGATAGTGCGGATACCGCTATTTTGATTCTGTCAAGACCTCGCTGACAAAGTAAGTCGGACGCTGCACCAAATGTTCCTGATTTTCCTCCGGTCTCTCCACTACCATGACAATACTGACGACTTTGTTTGTCGCAGCAAGATAGAGCAACATCGGTTCCTGTGGTTCTAGGGCTGCAAGGATTGGAGCAGATGAGAGTACTTTTTTCAGGTCTTGTAGCGCAGCTTCTACTTCGTTGGTCCATACAAAATCCTTGGTATTTTTCAGGAGTTTGTATAATGGTGCGACTCTTTCACCGAGCCGGCTTACAAACCGACTGACTGCGGCAATGCATCCAGTTAGTCTTTGTACGTCTTTCAGGCGGGTTGGCCTAGAAATATTGAGTATAGCCTTGATTTTGTCCCAGTTCACCCCTATGCCTCTTTGAGACACGATGAAACCTAACAATTTTCCGGCTGGAATTCCAAAGAAGCATTTTTTTCGGATTAAGCATGATGTTGTATTTTCGTAGATTGGCGAATATTTCCTCCAAGTCGGAAATCAATGTTTTGTTCTTTTTGGACATCACCGCAGTATCATCCACATATGCATGTACATTGCGTCCGATTTGATCGTGGAGGCAACGTTGTATTGTGTGTTGGTACGTAGCTCCTGCGTTCTTTAGCCCAAAGGGCATCGTAACAAAACAGAAGGTTCGGAAGGGGGTTATGAATGAAGTTTTGGCTTTGTCAGATTCCTTCATCCGGATTTGGTGATAACCGGAATATGCATCGAGAAAACATAGGAGTTCCGAGTCTGCCGTAGAATCGATAACTTGATCAATCCTAGGCAGAGCGAACGGATATTTAGGGCAAGCCTTGTTCAAGGCTGTATAATCAACACACATCCTTAAATCAGTAGTGTCCTTTTTAGGGACCATTACAGGATTGGCCGACCACTCAATATGGATGACCTCTTCTATGAATCCGGCTAACTCGAGCCGTGCTAGTTCCTTAGCTATTGCCTTACGCTTTTCATCGCCAAAACATCGTAAGGACTGTTTGACGGGTTTAGCGTTCGGGTTTACATTTAAAGAGTGCTCGGCAAGTTCCCTAGGTACTCCGGTCATGTCAGATGGCTGCCATGTAAAGCTATCTTGATTTGCTTTGAGGAACTTGACGAGCGCGCTTTCCTGTGCGCTATCTAGGCCTACGCCTATCTGGGTCACCTTGGAGGGGTCATCATCCTTCAACGACGTCTTCTTCGTCGCTTCTGATGCTTTGAACTCCGGATTCGGCTTTGTCACTTCCTTCTTCGTTGCGGGCATCTCGAACGGAACTATGCTCTTCTTGATCTTCTGGTACTCCTAGGCGTGCACCACGGCTTCAACAAAGGCGGCATTTCTATCCTTGCACTCTCGCGCTTTCTTCGGGTCTCCCCTGATGGTGATCACGCCGTTGGGACCTAGAATTTTCATCATATTGTAAATGTAACACGGACGAGCCATAAAAGCCCAGTAAGTCGGACCTCCGAATATAGCGTGGTACGTGCTCTTCAGCGGGATCACTTCGAAGGAAAGTGCCTCCGTTCGATAGTTCTTTGGAGTTCCAAAGGTAACATCCAAAATGATATCTCCCAGGGAATTTGCTTGTCTTCCTGGGACAACCCCGTGAAAAATCACAGAGCTGTGGTTCAGCTAGGTCTCCAAGATCTTTATCCGACGTAGCGTTTCGACGTACAGGATGTTAATGCTACTACCACCGTCCATGAGAGTCTTGGAG
Organism: Avena sativa; assembly: GCA_916181665.1. Lineage (NCBI taxonomy): Eukaryota > Viridiplantae > Streptophyta > Magnoliopsida > Poales > Poaceae > Avena > Avena sativa. The sequence continues at coordinate 529,247,401 of OV702292.1, read as the reverse complement.
AAACCATAACCGTCAATAAGTGGATTGACGATTAAGGAGTATTTTCCTCGCCTGTGCAACTTAGGCGGATGATCAGCGCGATCAAATGTGATTGCCACTTCCGACCAGTCCAAGAATTGAGGGACAGCCGGAACTGTTGCATTGAGCTCATGTAGCACTGCCTTTTTGACTTTTGCTGGTTGAGATCCGAGGAAGGTGACATACGTGTCTTTCTTGGTCGGAAATTTTTTCTTCCCTTCTGTCTTGGGATTTGAAGCATCGCCTTCCTCCATGTCGGAATCTTTCTTGGTCTCTTTATCCTTTTCGGGATTCTTCTTTCCCTTCTTTCGCTTAGCTTTGTAGCCAGCGGTATCATCTCTCTTAATGTCGTCATTGAAACAACACTCGGCATTTGTGTGGGACGAGCCCCCATTGGCGTCTATGTGATGCACACATGGGTTATTGGCAATGTCGGCCCAAGAGTAGGTTTTGCTAGGCTGCTGGTCTCCTCTACCTTGAACTCTTGACATCCCACGACCGCGTCCGCGGCCACCGCCACGTCCTCCTCGTCCTCCAGACCCGAAAGTAGCAGTGACTACTGTCGTTTTTGTGTTGGGTTTTTCTTCCGAGGTATTCTTGCGCTTTTGAGCTTGTTGCTTTGGTTGTTTTGCCGACTGTGGCACAGCCATGGCGTTCAGTAATCCCTCTGCATCGTCGTCGGCATCTGCATACTTGCTCGCTGTTTCTATCATCTCTCCCAAATCAGTTACTTTGTCGCACTTCAAGCGATGACGTAGTAAACCAATTGGGAGACCTGCAATGAAAGCTTCAATCGCAGTTTGGTTATTTACTCCTTCACAGGAGTTCTTGGTGTCAATCCATCGTCCGAGATAATCTCGGCAAGTTTCTCTGGCTTTCTGGGTGCAACGCTGTAGGTCTCCGACCGTACAGGGCCCCCGGTATGTGCCTTTGAAATTCCGAAATAAAGCACTTTGCATGTCATACCAGTTGTGGATGGTGTTCTCCGGAAGTTTATTGAGCCATGATCGTTCCGTCTTCCGCAACCTAAGTGGGAGATATCGGGTTGCGACCAGGCTGTTTCTGCCTTTGGCGATGCAGCAAGCTTGGAAGAAATCCTGTAGCCAAGTATCTGGCCGAGCTATGCCATCTTAGGCTTGAATATGTCTTGAGATAGCAAATCCTTCCGGGAATTTTGTAGCTCTTATTCATGGTCCGAAGCACTTTGGGCCCACGTATATGTCATCATTTTCGTAGCGTCGCGCCTCTATATTGGAGTTAATCATGTGCCTTGCGTCATTTGGGGATAAGGATCGTCCCGAATGACGGCTATGGTTGCAGTGCCTTGGAGCCAGACTTCGGCTTCTGCCACCACCTCCTCCACCACGACGCCCTCCTTGGCCTCCCTTGGAGCCGTTGTGATGGCTACTTGGCGGAGAGGGTGGAGCAGCTGGGTTATTTCTGGCTGATCGCCGGCCTCCGTCTGGAGCATCATTATTCCGATTCCAGGGAGGGTCTTCATTGCGACGAGCCCCCTGCCGGCTTGACTCGGCACGGTGTCCATCATTCCTTCGCCCGTCATCCGGACGGCTTGTATGTCTAGGAGGTGGCATTCTTCGTCGGTCCTCCTCCCGACGTTTCTCTTTATCTTCTTCCCTGTGGTCCTTCGACTCTCGCCGGGAAGGATTCCTCGGATTCAGTGTAGTAATTGCCTCTTGCTCCGAAACTGGGTTAACATTACGCCAGTCACGCGCATCTTTGTGGTGCTGTCCTGAAGATCTGGTTCTTGACTAGTTGTCTTCCCGACGGTCGGAACGATGGTGCTGTTCTAGAACCCGTTGGGGTCTTACGTCGGCCCATGCCGGATCTGTGCGACATTGGTCAGAATCGGAGAACAGTTTTTGACTCTCGGACAGGGCGACCATTTGCTGCTCCAGTCCCTTGTTGAGTAGTTTGATTCCCAACCGGATCTGCTCTGATCCTGGATTAGCCGATAGGATTTCCCGAGCCGCAACGGTGTTTTGTACTGGCGTTGGATACACCCAATCCCCGTTGCTGTCAAGTCGAGGCATCCCAAGTTCTCCTCCAAAAAGGACTTTGTGAATCTGCGGGAATTGGTCGTCTGAGTATGACGTTTCCTGGTCTTCTGATGTTGCCAGGAGTTGTTCTTCTCCGCGGTTGCTATGCGTTTCTTTTCCTCCTCAATGTTCTTGGCTTCATCAAGGAGTACTTGGAGACGCGCTTCTAGGTCCTGGGCCCTCTCGTCCAGCTCTTCGGCAGTAAGTTCTGCAGCTGTAGGAATAGGTGTGGTTAATGCAGCATCGATGAGTTTATGCGCACCTTCAGTGATCACGTGTCCATCCACCGACTCTTCTTTGGGCTCGTCTGCGATAAGTTCTCCATCCGAGTCTTCCTCGTATTCCTCGGCGATCACCTCCTCTGCCGGAGGGTCTTTCACCGGGGACTTGTTCTTCTTCTTTGCCTTCTTGGCAGTGCCGGTAGCTAAGACTGCTTTGGGTCCGTTTCCCGGAGTCAAGCTCTGATCGGTACTTTCGGACATCTAGACCTCGAGATTATCTCCGATTTCCATGTCATCCTGCGTTTTGGGAGAGTTTTCCTCGGATCCTTCATACATGGCTTCTTCTTCCTCTGCAGCTTTGGAGTTACACTCCTCTTCATATTCCGCGGAGAACTTTTAGAAATCTACTGACGTCATCGACTCATCCGAGGATGCAGGTACGTCGGTGTTTGTTCCGATCGCCTCCAGCACAGAATCGGCATTGTCTCCAGCATCGGCAGAGCCGGATCCGGATCCCACATATCCGATAAAGTGCGATGCGCCCCTCCTGAGATAACTGCGGTCCTTATAGTAGGCTTCGTCGAAACGTTTGATGGTCTCGAGGATTTCATCTACGCCTGAGTTTTGCATCATCATGCGTCTTAGTGTGTACCTCAGGAAAGGCCTATCCGTCCCGGCATCATCAGAGCCAGAACCAGCGTTGTTATTATGCTCCTCCTGGATTTCGACTTCAGCGGGTGGGTCGGTCTGGGATTCAGTCTCCCCAGGGAGATCCACTCCAGATTCAACTTGGACCGCCAAGTCTGCTTCAGGCTCGGATTTCTCCACTATCTCCACGATTGGTGCGGGCTGGGTGGGATTAGGGTTTTCTGAGATCCGGAACTCCGCCGCCTCTGCGGACAAAGGGGACCCAGAAGTTTCTTCTGCCTCTATCATCACCGCTGGGGTGGGTGGGGCAGGTTCAGCAAAGACGATGTAAACATCGATCTCGCCGAAAGACATGATGGTGTAGGTAGTCGCAGCCTCCCTAACCAGAATCCAGGTCTCGTTGAGAACGATGAGAGGGACGTCGCTGGCGTAGAGGATGCGACCGACGATGATAGTCTCGCCGATTCCGATTCTTGCAGATTCCGCTCGGAACGCAGATCCGAAGCTCACTTGCCCCACGGTGGGCGCCAACTGTCGTCGGATTGATGACAAGTACGCCATGAGGGGGTCCTCGAGGCATGCGGAAGAGAGGGGTGTGAGACGTACGGTGTTCCGGGACGATGAGCATACAAGTTTACCCAGGTTCGAATCCGCCGGCTTTGGACGGATCCTACTCCTGCTAGCAATCCAGTAATACGGCAGAGCCTGAATATGGGTTACAAGGGTTCGTCTGTGTAAGTTGAGATTGTGATTGTAAGGTGTCGCCCTAAAGGCTCTCCCTAGGATGGCTTATATAGATATCCGGCCTAGGGTTTACAGGAGAGACCTATCCGGCTACGTCTAAGAGTCGATTACAGAGTATACCTTGAACTACATGTAACACTATGGGTCTATGTCGGTAAGTCTTCTGGTCCTTCTCGTAGCCGGACTGGACTCCGTCTTTTCTCCCTGACTAGGCCGCCCGTGAAGCAAAGTTCTAACCCGAAGTGGGCCACCCTGGTCAGTAAGGAACTGTGAGGATACCCGGAAAGTATATCCCCAACATTCACAATTTTCAGAAACTTTGTTTCTAAAAAAAATTCTAAAAATATACAAATAGATATACATGAGTAGTACTATGTGTGTACCAAATTTTGTCAACCTTTTCTTATATTTAAAGGAAAGCGGTGGAGGAAACCCCACACCGAGTTTTATTTTTAAAATAATAAGCGGCTGGGTTCTACATCCACTCCTGACTCCACTAACAAAACGAGCTAGGCTCACCTTTTATTTCGTCAACCTATCTTTCCAGATGTGATCTGAAAAAAAGTAGGGAGCAAAATCGTTTTCCTCTTTGGGTTTTTTGGAGTCACGATTTAATATTTTTTGCGTATCCCAAGCTATAATGAATAATTTTACGAAATAATTAACTTTTTTTTTAGCGGAACGAAATAATTAACTGAGTAATGTTGTGGTTTCTTACTATATATGGCCTGTGAGTGCCTGCAAAATGCTGCATTATGCATGCTAGAGTGATCTTTAAATTTTGTCCTATCTTTTGACAGGCAAAACGTAATCTTCTGTTAGCCTGCTAAATGTTGTTGGGATTGTTATTGTCTGGTAATAGATGAACTAAACCAATCCTTTGTCTGCCCCTGGCTGAACTAAACCAATATGTATCGTCTTAAATGAACTTTGCAATATTTCTTCTTCTCTCGGATAAACAAAAGCAATATTTTCCTTAAATGCTTGATGGATTTTCTTTTCTGCGTTTAGATGTGTCTTAGAAAAAATGGGTGATGCCTTCTTACCAACAAGACATATATTTTTGCTACAATCTGTTTTCTGTTATTTCTGAATGATGTATTCCCTCCGTCTAGAAATAACAGACTTGGTTTTGTCTAGATTAAAATATATCTACACAGTAAAACATGTCTAGATACATGCGAATCTAGACAAATCTAGATCACTTATTTCCGGACGGAGGGAGTATAAACATTAGCGCACATCAGTGTAAATCAATAGTAATACCTTGACCAGGGAACCAAATAACTACCAGAAAGTTTCTAACACATATATAGGTAAATATAGAAGCACAAATGCGGGAATCACAGTAGTAGTACTAGATAATAATATTACATAGACCTTATTTCAAGTAGTAGCATTCTCGATCAGCATTTAAGATACAATATATTATATGCGATCCTTATTTGTGTTTTGGAAATGGAAATATTATAACGGTACCAATCTGTGGATGCAACAAGAAGTTCCGTTGGGTGTCGGCTCTTGTCTTGGCTTTTCACTGTGGCCTTTGCTTGATTATTAATCCCTGAAAAAGAAGAGGAAAACAACACCCGGATATATTACTAGTAGTATCTATTTCGTGAGACGATGAGGTTATACCGCATGCAACAATATGAAGATGACCAAGGATAAGAAATTGATACCTGAATGAATTAGTACTAGTACCAATCTAACTTGGGACGGTTGGGATGTGCTTCCATTGCTCTCCTTATCGCAGGTTCCATCTCTGATCCCTTCTCCTTCTCCTCCTTCTCCTCCTTCTCCTCCTCCTCTTCCTCTTCCTCCTCCCAATCCCACCAATCGATGCTGAGATAGGACAGGCTAGGCAGGGATCCCAGGATCTCCATGCCTTCCTTCCCTATTCCGGACAGGACAAGACTCAGATTCTCGAGTTTGACGAGCGATTTCATCCATTTCGGAACCGCTGTGAGTGATTCCCCCTGGATGGAAAGCTTCCGAATGCCACATGGAGGACAGGGGAACCAATCCTCTTCCATGATTGGATCGGGATCAGCTTTGTCGACGTGAATGTACAGAGACTCCAGGCTTGCGTGGCCTAGCTTCCACACAGACAAGACCGCCTTCTCCTGTTTCTCAACCCAGTTGTCACCCACGATATATTTTTTTTGGAAATGTATGCCCAGCTCCCTCAGGTTCTTTAGACTGCCGAGCCCCTCGAGAAACTCTATCGACTGGGCATACACATCAACATTTTCCAACACTCGCAATCCTTGAATGCCCGCGATTTCATCCTTCAGCGCGGTATATTCTTCAGCAATCACAGTAACGTAACAGACCAACTGTTTCTGGACGATCTCTGGAATCATCATTACTTCGCCTTTCTCGCAGTCCTGCATAATGTCAATCTCCAGGTGCTGCAGCCTTGCTAGTTCTTCCGGAAGCTTTGTCACGGAATGGCGTGAATGTGCATGCCTGAACCTCAAGTACTTGAGGTGCAATAGATTTCCTATGCCGGCAAGGCCATCATCTTTCAGCTGCCCGCACTCGTCAAAGTCCAGCACACGCAGGAGCCGGAACTCCGACAGAGATGGGATCTTGGCATTACGCCCGAAGACATGGAGCGACCGGGAATGAGATACATCTAGATCCGGTGGAATCTCACCCATGTTCTGCAGGGACAATCGGCGGACCTTGTTCAGTGGATCAGGGTTTACAAAACCAGGTGCGTCTATCACTGTAACAAAGTTCTCCTCCACAGCCTTGGATACGATGAAATCAAGTACCGTGTCATGCACTCGGCAACTCTTCACCTCACTGGAACCACCAAATTCCTCCCAGTCTATCTCCGAGGGCTGGATCAGGCTTCTGTTGATGAGCTCGTTGAAACACAGCTCTGCCGACTCATGCAGTGTACGAACTCCTGCTTGCTTATGAATGAATCCCTCGCCGATCCATCTTCTTATCAGATTATCCTTCTCTATAATATGGTCTTCTGGGAATATACTAAAATACAACATACAGGTCCTAAGGTCAGGAGGAAGATCCAGGTAACTAAGGGAGATTATGTTTACCATAGTTTCAATGCTAGGATTCCTCAGTGCACGGCCAACAGAATGCTTCACTTGTTCCCATTCATCCTTTTTACTTGCCTTGTCAGCCAAGACACCAGAGATAGCAATGATCGCCAAAGGTAAGCCAGCACATTTCTTCAAAATTTCGCAAGAAATTTCCTCAAGCTCCGAGGGGCATTTTTCTTCGGAGCCGAATAGTCTTGTATGCAACAGCTGTCTCGATTGCTTCATATTAAGAGGCCATAAATTGTATATTTCGCCACTGAATTCTGAACAACATGATTTAGCGACAGAATTTATCCGAGTAGTGGTGATTATTTTACTGCCAGAACTTGTTTTGGGAAATGCACACTTAATGACATCCCAGTCACCCTCCTTCCATATATCGTCAACCACGACTAAGTACCTTCAAAGTAGAACAAAGGTAAATGCACATTAAGCTTATTATTGGTCACACAAAATAGATACACACATTGTTAGGTCTGCGGAAGGAAATTTCTAGGCAGGCTTTCAGTTGCTTTTATGCAAATATGCTGATTCAAACCCACGAACATCCAGGACACAATATATAATACAAAATAATAAACGGCAAAACTTCACCGTGTAGTCAGAGTGACAACAATTACTCGATGAAAAATAGAAGCAGTTCCTCTTTTAACCCCCACACTATTTTATTCCGCAGTTCGTCCATCAATTTTTTTCTTGAAAATGGACGCTTTATTACTCATAAGAAATATTTACACCCGGCCTCTGCATATCTAGGATGCACACAGAGATCAACAGTTCATCCATCAACTTGATGCATGTAATTCTCTCGAAACAGGCTTCCGCCCCGCTTTATAAATAAAGCAACAACCGAGTACAAGGTCCAATAGTACCACAGGCATCAGAGCACCAAAGAAAAAGAAATAAGGTATAGGTCCGCTAGGGCAACAACACAACAATGCCCAAAAAAGGAACCAAAAACAAGGTATAGGTCCGCTAGGTATAGGTCAGGTATCTCAAATCGCCGCACCACTGCTCTCAAAGCCTGAAGGACGCCGTCCAAGTGCTCCCGGTCCTGCTACTTACATAGCGGGTACCACTGCTAAAGATAAGCAAGAAAAGCAAAAACCGAGTCAGACGTCCATCGCGAAAAGATCCTCTCCATCATCATCTTATTATGAATGTTCCATAGCGTCCAGGTAAGGGCCGCAAAAAGAAGCCAGAAGAGGTGGCGCCTCCCTTCAGCACGGTTCACCTCCGTCTCTAGGAACTCACCGAACTCTTGGGCCTGCCAGGCCCCAGCACTTCCCGGATAAAGATCCATAGAAACTGAGCAACAGGGCACGCAAACATTATGTGGGAGTAGGTCTTCGGTGTCCCACATAGTGGGAACATCCCTTCGCTAGGTCCGTTATGTTTCGACACCTCTACACCTGAAGGGAGACGATCCCGTAGCAGCTGCCACAAAAAGATCCTCAAGCTCAGGGGAAGGGGTGCCTTCCACAAGTGGTTCATCCAGGGTAGCTCCGAAACCTGGAACAAGGTCCTATAAGCCGAACTAACTGAAAACGCTTCCGAAGGAGACTAGCGCCGGGCCACTCCATCCCTCTCAGCTGAGAGGGACGCGGGTAGGGCGCCTCGCAGCCTTAGGAAGTCGGCTGCCTCGGCGTCACTGAAGGTCCTCCGGAACGGGATGTTCCAGATGCCCCCCTTCTCCGTCTCAGCTACTAGTATCATGGGGGCTGCGCAAATGGCGAATAATGCCGGGAACTCCTGGCATAGAGGGGTAGTCTCTAGCTAGGGGTCTAACCAAAAGAGGACTTCTCGGCCATTGCGCATGGCAAAAATTGCCCCCCTCCTAATGATATGCTTTATGTCTTGGATGGCCGCCAGAACTGGGAGCCTTCCCGATGCTCGCAACCAATAGGAGACGACCCCGTAAGTATTTGGCCTTAATGAGCTGAAGCCACAGTCCTACCTTGTCTTGGAGGATGTGTCACACCCATTTGAGCATCAGGGCTATGTTGAAGCGTCACGAGTCGAATCCCTAAGCCCCAAGGATCTTGGGGGTGCTAATATCCGCCCATTTCACCATATGGTATTTCTGGTGACCATCCCTCGCTATCCAAAGGAACCTGGACAGCTCGTTAGCAAAGTCCGCGTGGGTCCCCTAGGAAGGAGATAGAGCCCCATTTGATACATGGTGAGGTTGGATAGGCATGAGTTGATCAGGATTGTCTTCCTGCCCTTGGACGTGAGTCTAGCTTGCTAGGGTTAAGCCTTGGACCGAACCCTCGCAACTAGGGGAGCCAGATCCTTGATCAACACCCTTGTATCCCTAATAGGCATCCCCAAATATGTTATAGGGACGTCACCCATCCTGCAGTTGAGGCTGTCCGCAATGTGTTGCCTCTCCTCATCTGAGAAACCCAAGATCATAACTCCGCTCTTGTCGAAGTTGATCTTGAGTCCTGACATGGATTCGAAGCATAGGAGCAAGAACTTCAAATTGATGATATCCCACTCTGAGCCCTGAACCATAATCATGGTATCGTTCGCATATTGGAGGTGGGTGATGCAACCTCTGGGGATAAGATGCCCTACCACACCTGCTATGTAGCCGGTGATTTTGGCTCTATCAAAATCTCCGCTAGGGCATCTACTGCCGAGTTAAACAGCAGGGGGAAATTGGATCCCCTTGTCTAACCCTGCAGGAGGGCCTAAAATAAGGGACCACCTCCCCGTTGACGTTAATCGCGGTGCTGCCACTCATGACGAACTGCATAATCCAGCTAATCACCCTATCATCAAGCCCTCTCCTCTGAAGGACTTGCCTAAGGAAAGTCCAATCCAAACAGTCGTATGCCTTCTGAAAGTCTAACTTGAGGAATGCTCCCTTTGATGGCGAACCTTAACGTCATGAATGATTTAATGGAGGTCAATGACCCCCTTATGAATCAAGCATCCCTTCAAGAAGGCAAACTGAAGCAGATGGGTCATGCGCTCCATGACTAGAGCAATCCTATTGGCGCAGACCTTGGCGAAAATGCGTTGAATGACATTGATCATGGTGATAGGACAAAATTGGCGGATGTCCGTGGCCCTCACTACTTTGGGGATCAAGGTAATCACACCAAAATTGGGCCTAGACATCACGATAGTTCCCGTGTAGAACTTCTGTAACATCGGCATGATGACCACCTGCAACTGCTGCTAGAATGTTTGGAAGAAGATGATCGGGAGCCCATCCGGCCTCGGGGCCGATTTGGCCTTCATAGTCCTCATTGCATCGGCCACCTCTGTCTAGATAAATGGCAGCATAAGCTCCGCATTCTCGGCACGGGTCACCAGGGCCCCCTCGGTCCAAAAGTCTGGGGCCAGCGACACTCCCGAGCGTGGCATCTCCGAGAACAAGTCCATGTAGAAACTGTAAATATGGGAGGAGATCTCCTTCTGGTCTTCCAGAAGGGTGTCCTCCTCCCAAAGGCACGGGATCGAACACTTCCTACGCCTGCCATTGGCTATGGCATGGAAGTAGGTCGTGTTTAATTCCCCTAAAGCGTCTAGTTCTGGCATCTCGACTGACGCCAAAACACCTCTTCCCCCTTATAGATATCCATAATGGAGGTCTCCAAGGAGTATCTATGGGACCAGGCTTTCGCCGGGAGTCCCACACAGTCCGCTTCCTGATCCAATGCATGAATCTCCTACAGTAGTGCCTCCTTCTGACCACGTAGTGCCACTCTGAGGTTTGCCCCCACCCCCGCATAAGCTGGCGCGCAGATTTGGCACAATGGTTCCAAGTGTCCATTGTAGAATATACGCGAGGGAGGAAGTGGTAGCCTCCACCCACCTATTCCGAACAGCCCCCACGAAACCCGGTTGCGTCGGCCAAAAGGTCTCAAAGTGGAAGTGTTTAGTCTAGGAGGGTTGCCCCCTCTCGACGAGAGGAGGAGGGGGTGTGATCTAAGCCCACCCTGGTGACTGCATGGAGAGATCACAATGGGAAGGCCACTTTCCATTCCACTGAGACGAATACATGGTCAAGGATGCTACGGATAGGATCTAGCTCTTTGTTGGTCCATGTGTATCTGGCTCCCACCCTTGCTATCTCTCTAAGAGCGAGGTCGGCAATGCAGGCGTTAAACAGGGACATCCTATGGAGGTCCATGTTCGCCAAGCTCTTGTCCTCGTCAGAGCGAATGAGATTAAAGTCCCCTACCATAATAACCAGGGTATCCATTCGCTCCACCTTTGATTTGAGCTCGAGCAAAAACTCCAGGGACCTCCTATGGCCGCGGGGCCATAGGCAACGATTACCTCCCATTTGAGGCATGATTGTCTATGGGTGAGCGCCATGCTCACAAAGAACTCCCCGCGGTCCATGTCCTCTACCTCGAAGGTATCCTCCTTGACCCCTAGGAGGATACCATCCGAGTGGCCATTGGTCGATAGCCAGGTCCAGCTGAACTTATGATGGATCATCCCCTCTAGCTCGGCCATGGAGAAGTCCTGGCGCATTGTCTCCTCAAGGCCCACAATATCCGCATCTTCTTGACGTATATATTCCTTTATCTGACAGCGACAGCCATCCTACCCGAATCCCCATATGTTCCAACTGAACGTTCAGACTGCTTTGAGAATGTTCATGTCAACGTATCACTGCGGGGGGTCCCCTTACTGGGGGCCGATCGGGCCTGCCCTAAGGGAGGGGGACACGCAGTAGCCTTGGGAGGCCTGCCCTGAGGTCTCCCAGCTAGGGGAATCCTCTCGGGAGCCTCACCACCATTAGGCCTAGGAGGTGGGGCTGAGCTAGACCCGGGTTCTATAGAACCAGGATCGGCTAGCACCAAGGCTCGCTGTCACTCCCGTGCATCACACGCATGGGATGTGGCAAGATGACACTCGTACACCTCTCTAGCCTTAATGGTCGCTATCTGCTGAAGATGGGCCCCTTCTCTCCAAAAAGACAACCCCAAAATCTGACACAACGGCACCCAGGTGTTCAACCGGGGCTAAAACAGAGAACATGGAACCTAAAAGATCACACAAATCAATAACAGGCCTGGGTGGGGCAGAGGCAGTTCCTAAGAACTCGTCGTGAGCCACAGCACGCTAGGATGCATGCTCGAAGACCATCGGCTCCAGGCCCACCCCGTCAACCCTGGACCCGACGATGTGATCATTGTGTCGGGACAGGGGGAGGGGCTTGGCACGGAGCCCACATACGACATGCCTTGGGGCCAGTCACGGTGGGGGCGGTGATGGTCGTGGCTGGCCCTAGGTCCCCGTGGTCAGGCGTGTCCGGTGCTAGCATGTAGCACACCAAACCCGGGGAACGAGGTGTGGACTAGGAGAACACGTCCAGCCCCACACTCCCCGAGGTCTCCTATGGCGATGATGATAGGGGGAGGGAAGGGTAGGCGCCACCTCCACCCCAGTCAGCTTGGGACCTAGCAGTGACGGGCCCTTGTCGAAGTTGGTGCCGTATTGAGCGATGTCAAGATCCAGCGAAACCTGCAGGTCTGGGTGGTAGCATCGCGGGAGGTCCACCGGGGCCATCTTGGTCGGCGCACTCCGAGAGAGGGGCCTCCTCCCTAGAAAGAATGGCCCTTGAGCAGCTGTCTCGCACCTCGTGGCCGTGTGGGACGGTCCCCCACCCGCCCCCTGCTCCGGCTGTGACAGAGTCGGGGGAACCTCATTCGTCAGTGACTTGTCCGTGTCGACAAACTCGTCAGCCAAGGAATCGTCCTCAGTCATACCCCTCCCTGTCCCTAGGTCATCGCCTGCCGAGGGCGGAGAGGGGGGCGAATGCGCTCCAAAGCGCCCGGTGGCATCATCGAGTTCCAGGAGGAGGTCCATGCTCACGCGGTCGAAGAAGAAGTGTGGTAGCGAAACCGGGAACATGGAGGGATCCGAGCACAGGAGCCTCAACCGGATCGCCCGGGCCCAGCCAAGGAGCGGGTGCCGACCTCCAGGAACTTGCCCATGGCCTGAGAGATGAGGGCCACAATCTCCTCTTTCCTGGACTTAGAAGGGACCCTTGAGAGACGAACCCAAACTTCCGAGAGAGTGCTCGAAGACTCCTGCTCTGCCGAGGAAGGTCTGATTGAGACCTTCAGCTGGTGTACCGGAAGGGTGAACGAGGAGCCATAGGCACACATGCACATGATCGCCATTGAGGGGAATGACAGTGCAAACTCAGCAGTCGAGACCCTACATGTCGGCCACTCGTGGCCCGGCAGCACCGCACAGAGCTCCTCATGGATCAGCTCCTCCGTAACCTCGACCACCAGGGACTAGTCCTGAGTCTGTTGGAATTCTTGCCTAATTGGCCTAGCCCATATTCCATTTTAATAATTCCTAAAAAATCCTAGAGGCCCATGTGGCCCATTCATGCATGACAAGAGGTGGGACAAATGTTTAGTCCCACATTGCTAGTTGAAGGAAGATTTCACCACCTTATAAGGGGGAGTTCTTCCACCACTTGGTAAAAGGATGAGAAGGAGAGAGATGTACACGCGCGCTCCTCCGCCTCGCCTCGTCACGACGCGTGCGCCGTGGTTTGCCGGAATGCCTCGAGCCGAGAGATTCCCTTTCTTTTTGCCGCGCATGAATGGATTAATTATTTGAACAGTCTGCATAAGTGGAGATTTAATACGAACGTTTCCTCTGAGAATTAATTCGGACGTTTCCTCTGCGGTTTAATCCGGATGTTTCCGCTGAGGTTTAATTCGGACTTAATGGAGGTTGTTTCCTCTCCCAGCGCTAAACGTTCGTCTATGCCTATAAAAGTGAGAGGTCGCTCCTCTCTTTTTACAAGCTTCGCCTGCAGTTCCAAAGCAGCGCGCTGCTATTCCATTGTTCTCCATCACATCTCGCGACGTGCATCGCTAGCCGGGACAGTAGGCATCCGAGACCCCGCTGCTTCGAGTCCTGTACGGGAGAAGGGCGATAAGGTTTTTGGAGAGCGCTGTCGGCGCGACTACTGGTGATTTCATCACGGACTCCTTCACGGATAACGACTACGACAATGACGTCTTTCCCAACAAGGACTTCTTCCCCGACATCAGCAACCTCTTCCTCGATGATATGGCTGACGACGGTGCCAACGCCAACCCCAGCGGTTCCTCCAGCTGTCCCTCTGCTATGATGTACATCTTCTTACTTAATCTTGTTTATCTCAGTCAGATAGTATGTTCTTCTTTTTGAGTTTCTACAGATCTTGCTCTGATATTATCTCAAGTTGTATGCCTTGCAATTCTCTTTGCTTTCTGCCTTAGTTCGTATTTGCTAAATCATATGATTATTTTAATTTTTGTTTTTCTATTCATGTTTTATTTAGCATTTATCTTGGGTAAATTGCTCCTAAGTTCAACAATCCAAAAACCTTATTATAGGCAATTTGCTCCGAGTAGTTTTGTTGCATCCACGAAGCCACCTATGTTTGAAGGTGTCAATTACAAAAGATGGCGTGCGAGGGAAGTGCTCTGGTTTCAGACCATGAGCTGCTATAACGTCATTTACGGTGCACCTGAGGGAGATCTTAATCTTTCTCAGGAAGAGGCTTTTCAAAAATGTGATACCACTTTTAAGGCTGCCTTGATCAGCATCCTTGGCGACAATATTGTCGATTCATACCTGTCATTTAGCAATGGTAAGGATATGTGGGATGCGCTCGAGAGAAAATTTGGAGTCTCCGATGCTGGCAGTGAACGGTATGTCATGGAACAATTCTATGACTATAAGATGGTTGATGACCGCTCCATTGTGGAGAAGGCTCATGAAATACTGTCACTTGCCAGGGAGCTTGAGCACTTCACTTGTGTGTTACCAGATAAGTTTGTTGCCGGAGGCATTATTGCCAAGCTTCCCCAGTCATGGAGGAATTTTGCTACTTCTCTGAAGCACAAGAGACAAGAGTTTTCCGTGACGGATCTCATTGGGACTCTTGATGTGGAAGAGAAGGCAGGAGCAAAAGACAAACGTGCTCGAGGTACCGAGGGAGGCTCTAATGCTAATCTGGTACAGAAAAGGAACTTCCAGCCTAACAAGTTCAAGAACAAGGGCAAGTTTGATGGCAAAGGAAAGTTCGATGGAAAGAACAAGGCTTCACAGTCTACCAGCTTCAAGAAGAAGACTGATAAGAAGAAAGGTGCTTGTCATGTATACGGTGATCCTGATCATTGGGCTCCTGCTTGCCCCAACCGCTTTGACAAGCGCCAGCATGGAAAAGGCAGCAAGACTGCTAATGTTGTCATGGGCGACGTTGATATGAAAGATGTCGGGTATGGTATATTACCTACTGTTATTTCATTATGTCATTCTCTTGATTGGTGGATTGACACTGGCGCTAATGTACATGTTTGTTCTAATGTTTCCATGTTTTCTTCATATCAGGTCCGAGGGACTCAATCCGTGCTGATGGGGAACGGCCCGCATGCTTCTGTTCATGGTGTTGGTACGGTCGATCTGAAATTCACTTCGGGAAAGATCGTGCGCCTGAAGAACGTGCATCATGTTCCCTCAATAAATAAAAATCTTGTTAGCGGATCTCTTTTGTGTCGAGACAGCTACACGATTGTATTTGAGTCCAATAAATTTGTAATCTCTAAGTATGGAACCTTTGTTGGTAAAGGTTATGAGTGCGGAGGCTTGTTCCGCTTACCTCTGTCAGACGTTTGTAATAAAGTTGTTAATCATATTTATACGAATTTTGAATCAAATGTATAGCATTCACGTCTTTGACATATTAATTTTGGTTGTATGACACGACTAGCCAAAATAAATTTAATCCCTGATTTCAATACTGTTAAGGGATCTAAGTGCCAAGTCTGTGTGCAAGCAAAACAACCTCGTAAGTCACATACGACTGCAGAAGCGAGAAATTTAACACCACTAGAGCTCATACATTCTGATCTTTGTGAGATGAATGGTGTGTTGACAAAATATGGAAATAAATATTTCATAACGTTGATCAATGACTCTATGAGATATTGTCATGTATATCTTCTGAAATCAAAAGATGAGGCTTTGAGTTTTTTTCAAAATCTATAAAGCTGAAGCAGAAAACCAACTTGATCGAAAGATTAAGAGGCTTAGGTCTGATCGTGGTGGAGACTATTTTTCCAACGAGTTTGATTCCTTCTGTGCGGAACATGGTATAATCCATGAAAGGACGCCTCCCTATTCACCTTAGTCAAATGGGGTAGCTGAGAGAAAGAACCGTACTCTAACAGATTTGGTTAATGGCATGTTAGATACATCGGGTCTATCTAAGGAATGGTGGGGGAGGCTCTATTGACTGCGTGTCATGTCCTAAACCGAGTTCCCATGAAGAACAAAGAAATTACACCATTAGAAGAATGGGAGAAGAAAAGGTTAAAACTCTCTTACCTAAGTACTTGGGGATGTTTGGCAAAAGTTCATGTGCCAATTCCCAAAAAGCGCAAACTTGGGCCAAAAACCATTGACTGTATTTTTGGGTTATGCTTTCCATAGCATTGGTTATAGATTCTTGATAGTAAAATCTAAGGTACCTGACATGCATGTCGGTACAATTATGGAGTCGACTGATGCGATTTTTCTTGAGGATATCTTTCCTATGAAGGATATACCTAGCTCATCAAATTAGGAGATGCCTAGTTCATCCAGTCAGGATTTTGGTACAAATTCTGAACCCATCACTCCAATTGAACATGTTGAAAATCCTAAGGAGGATGATAATGAAATTCCTAAAAGGAGCAAGAGACAGAGAACTACAAAGTTCTTTGGTGATGATTTCATTGTGTACCTCGTGGATGATGCTCCCACTTCTATTTCAGAAGCTTATGCATCTCCTGATGCTGACTACTGGAAGGAAGCCGTTCGTAGTAAGATGGATTCCATCTTAGCCAATGGAACATGGGAGATCATTGATCGTCCTTATGGGTGTAAACTTGTAGGATGTAAATGGGTGTTCAAGAAAAATCTTAGGCCTGATGGTACTATTGAAAAGTACAAGGCGCGGCTAGTGGACAAGGGATACACTCAAAAAGAAGGTGAAGACTTCTTTGACACTTACTCACCTGTTGCCAGATTGACCACCATTCGAGTACTACTTTCATTGGCTGCCTCTCATGGTCTTATCGTTCATCAAATGGATGTTAAGACAGCTTTCCTAAATGGAGAGTTGGATGAGGAAATTTACATGGATCAGCGAGATGGCTTTGTGGTAATGGTCAAGAAGGAAAGGTGTGCAAATTGTTGAAGTCTTTATATGGCCTAAAACAAGCCCCTAAACAGTGGCATGAGAAGTTTGAAAGAACTTTAACCGCTGCAGGATTTGCAGTAAATGAAGCTGATAAATGTGTGTACCATCGCCATGATGGGGGTGAAGGAGTCATCCTTTGTTTGTATGTTGATGACATACTGATTTTCGGAACCGACCTTAATGCAGTTAAGGAAGTGAAGGATTTTTTATCTCGTTCCTTTGAGATGAAAGATCTAGGTGTCGCTGATGTTATCCTGAACATCAAGCTATTGAGAGATGATGATGGTGGAATTACATTGCTTCAATCCCACTATGTGGAAAAGGTCTTGAGTCGTTTCGGGTATAGAGACTACAAGTCTTCTCCTACACTGTATAATCCTAGTGTGATGATTCGAAAGAATCGAGGAAATACTAGAGACTAACTGAGATACTCTCAAATTATTGGCTTGCTTATGTATTTAGCAAGCGCCACTAGGCCTGACATCGCTTTTGCTGTGAGCAGACTCAGTCGATTTGTTTCAAATCCAGGGGATGATCACTGGCATACTCTTGAGAGAGTTATGCACTATCTAAAAGGCACTACGAGCTACGGCATTCACTATACCGGGTATCCGAGGATACTAGAGGGTTATAGTGATTCAAATTGGATATCTGATGCTGATGACATTAAAGGACACAAGTGGATATGTATTCACACTTGGTGGTGGCGCTGTTTCTTGGAAGTCTTGCAAGCAGACCATCTTAACGAGGTCAACTATGGAAGCAAAACTCACAGCATTAGACATAGCCACTGTTGAAGCAGAGTGGCTTCGTGAACTCTTGATGTACTTACTTGTGGTTGGAAAACCAATACCCGCAATCCTTATGAACTGTGATAATCAAACAGTGATTTTCAAAGTAAATAGTTCTAAGGATAATATGAAGTCCTCAAGACATGTGAAAAGGAGACTAAAATCTGTCAGGAAAATGAGAAACTCCGGAGTTATTGCTTTGGATTATATCCAAACATCTAAAAACTTGGCAGATCCCTTCACAAAGGGTCTATCACGCAATGTGATAGAAAATGCATCGAAGGAGATGGGTATGAGACCCACAATTTGAGTTTTTCACAGTGGTAAACCATTCTATGTGATCGGAGATCCCGTGAATTAGAATTGGGAGACAAGCTATTGATTAGCTGAGAGAAAAGTTGTTGGAGATATGCCCAAGAGGCAATAATAAAAGTGGTTATTATTATATCTTTGTGTTTATGATGAATGTTTACATCCCATGCTATAATTGTATTATAAGGAAACACTAATACATGTGTGTTTTGTAAACATAAAAGAGTCCCTAGTAAGCCTCTTGTTGAACTAGCTTGTTGATTAATTGATGATCATGGTTTCCTGATCATGGACATTGGATGTGATTAATAACAAGGTTATATCATTAGGAGAATGATGTGATGGACACACACCCATAAGTAAGCGTAGCATAAGATCAAGTCATTAAGTTCGTATTGCTATAAGCTTTCAAATGCATAGTAACCTAATCCTTCGACCATGAGGTTATGGTAATCACCATCACCGGATGGGTACTTTGATGACATCAAACACCGCTTCGTAACTAGGTGGTTATAAAGGTGTCATTGGGTATTCTGAAAGTATGTGTTGAAGCGCATGGACCAAGATTGGGATTTGTCCATCCATATGACGGATAGATATGCTCTGGGCCCTCTCGGTGGAATGTCATCTAGTTAGCTTGCAAGCATGTGACTAGGTCACAAGGGATGACATAACATGGAACAAGTAAAGAGTACTTATCAGTAACGAGGTAGAACTAGGTATGGAGATACCGACGACCAAACCTCGGATAAGTAGAATATCGCGTGACAAAGGAAATTGGTTCCGTATGTTAATGGTTCTATCGATCACGAAGTCATCGTTGAGTATGTGCGAGCCGTTATGGATCTCCAGATCCCGCTGATGGTTATTGATCGGAGAAGTGTCTCCATCATGTCTGCATATTCACGAACCGTAGGGTGACACACTTAAGGTTCGAAGTTGTTTTAAGTAGATATGGAATGTGCGTTGAAGACCGAATGTTGTTCGGAGTCTCGGATTGGATCCGGGACATCATGAGGAGATCCGGAATTGTCCGGAGAATAAGATTCATATATTGGGGATCATTTTCTAAGTTAGGAAATGTTCCGGAGTATTTGTATGGGGATTCTAGAAGGTTTCGGAATGTTCCGGAAGGTTCTAGGAGATTTCTTGGAGTTTGCTTGAAAACCAAGAAAGGATCAAGGAGTCCTTGTGGGGCAAGACAAGGAGTCGTGGGGGAGGAGGATTCCTCCCCCCCTCCCAATCTGCCGGCCAAGGAAGGGAGGGGAGTCCTACTAGGACTCCCCCTCCCATGGCGCCTCCCTCCTTTAAATAGAGGGGTGGGGGCGCCACCCCCTAGCCCCCTCCATAACAAAACCCTAGCCGCCGCCTCTCTCCTCCTCCTTCCCTCTGCTCCGGCTTAGGCAAAGCCCTGCAGAATTCTCTACTACACCACCACCACCACACCGTCGTGCTGCTGGGATTCCGTGGAGAAGATCTACTACCTCCGCTGCTCGCTGGAATAGGGAGAGGAAGGTCTGCTTCGACTCCGCACGTGTGACCGTCTGCGGAAGCGCTGCCGGAACGAGGCGCCGGAAGGATCGTCCACTCGATCTTGAGATCGGCAAGTGATCGACTACATCAACCACGAGATCCGATCTCGAACAAGGCTTTGGAAACTACGAGGGTTAGTACAGATCTATCTCGTTGCACATGTCTAATAGATTAGATCTTGGCTTTTATCTAGATTAGATCTGGGTTTTGTTCGTTCTTGCGGTAGAAAATATTTGTTTTACATGCTACGAACCCATCAAAAGTATCCCTACTTTAATGAATACCACTCCATGAAGATGCAATACTTTCCTATTCTGCACGGCAGGTTGATTTATTATCTTAATGTGTTCTAAATGGTTTATCTTAAGCAGAGATGTTGTCCTGCAGAACATCTTTTGAAGAACACACCTATATGGATCTGATTGTTAAACGTCGCAGTCTATGAGAGTAGGGTGCTCTCTAATAAACTCATGAAAGGCCATGGAGTATGACGCATAAGCTCCACCCGCGGGGAAGTCCCACGGCAGCCTAGTATCGGTCAAGACTTTGTATGAATCTAGGTTTGCAGCAAACTTGCAGTTCAAGGCATAGTCCACTGTACAAGTTGCAGCCTAGTGTAGCATAAAGTTCTAGGTGGAAGTTCAACTTAACAGTCTCCACTATAGTACCGGTATATAAACAATGTTTTGGGACCAAAGGCAAACTTCATGTGCCTCTGAGATCTGGTGAGGGATTGTTGGAATTCTTGCCTAATTGGCCCAACTCATATTCCATTTTAATAATTCCTAAAAAATCCTAGAGGCCCATGTGGCTCATTCATGCATGACAAGAGGTGGGACAAATGTTTAGTCCCACATTGCTAGTTGAAGGAAGATTTCACCACCTTATAAGGGGGCTTCTTCCACCACTTGGTAAAAGGATGAGAAGGAGAGAGATGTACACGCGTGCTCCTCCTCCTCCGCCGCCCGCCTCGCCACGCCACGCCTCGTCACGACGCGCGCGCGCCGCGGTTTGCGGGAATGCCTCGAGCCGAGAGCTTAATTCGGACGTTTCCGCTAAGGTTTAATTCGGACTTAATGGAGGCTGTTTCCTCTCCTGGCGCTACCCGTTCGTCTATGCCTATAAAAGTAAGAGGTCGCTCCTCTCCTGTTACAAGCTTCGCCTCCAGTTCTAAAGCATCGCGATGTTGTTCCATTCTTCTCCATCCCGTCTCGCGGCGTGCATCGCTAGTCGGGACAGTAGGCCTCCGAGACCCCGCTGCTTCGAGTCCTGTACGGGAGAAGGACGATAAGGTTTTTAGGGAGCGTTGTCGGCGCGACTACTTGCGATTTCATCACGGACTCCTTCACGGATAGCGGCAACGACGTCTTCCCCAACGAGGACTTCTTCCCCGACATCAGCAACCTCTTCCTTGACGACATGGCTGACGACGGTGCCAACGCCAACCCCAGCGGTTCCTCCAGCTGTCCCTCTGCTATGATGTACATCTTCTTACTTAATCTTGTTTATGTCAGTCAGATAGTATGTTCTTCTTTTTGGGTTGCTACAGATCTTGGTCTGATATTATCTCAAGTTGTATGCCTTGCAATTCTCTTTGCTTTCTGCCTTAGTTCGTATCTGCTAAATCATATGATTAGTTTAATTTCTGTTTTCTATTCATGTTTTATTTAGCATTTATCTTGGGTAAATTGCTCCTAAGTTCAACAGAGTCGGGATCGTCACCATCGCCAACATCTCTGGAACCGTCATCGGGACTCCTCCCATGTTGATGTAGTAGAAGCCTCCGTCCACCGTGTGCCCGTAGTACTCGAGACGCTCCCGGCCGAATCGCGAGGAGAACGGAGGAATCTGACCGACAGGAGTGCTTAGGGTGTGGTTACCTATTTTTGAAATACATCCCTACCACTTCGTTGTTAACAAGTCAATTTTTATGCAATTAATTCTGACACATTATGTAGCAACTGCTCTTTTGGACTCTCACTATTATTCTTTGGACCGCAACATAAAGATATTTTATTATTGTAAATCTACTCCCTCCTTCCCAAAATAAGATATCTATAATATTTGGTCAAAGTCAAACCTTTTAAAATTTGACCAACTATGAACAAAGAAATCAACATCTACAACATGAAATGCGTACAATATGAAGACATATTTGATGATGGTTTTAACAGTAAAGGTTGGGAATTAAAAGGTTGATAGTTTTTCTATATAGTTTAATTGTCAAACTATGAGAAGTTTGACTTTGTTAAAAATGATTGGCTCCTTTTTTTGGAAGGAGGGATTAATAGCAACGACTAACAATCTGAATTTCAACCTCATGTTTTGATTTGACATCACATAAAACCAGTTAGCTTGCCTCGGCACGATCCAAACTTTAGTTGTGTGTATTCATATGTAATATCACCTACAAACGGTACATCTGGTCATATAATACGGTGCTTTTGGAAATGGCAAATTAAAGCTGGTTAATGAAAAATCATCTTATTTACCAGAATCTTCGGTGATTGCAAAACCGTACCATATCCAACTTATCAGAAAATCATAAATCGCTCCTTTTTGGCTTATTTATAAGATGATGCCCCGGCAGGCAAATATATACAATGAAAAGTTAAAAAGATTTGAAAAAAGTACCTTTTGTTTTCGATTTCGAGGAAATCCTTAATCTTTCTGATAATTGTCTGCAAGTCTTCGGTGCCAGAAGAATAGTTCTCATTCAGTTGGCTATAAATATTACTCATAACTCTTGTGATGTCTGGATTCCGTGACACAGATAAGAAAGCACAATATTGATATTTGAATTGTCCTTTGAGATCTTGGTACACCTGGTTGGCAATGGTTGTCTTGCCTAATCCTCCGGAACCAACAACAGCCACCAACTTGGTCGTTTGTTGGCTGCCTGACTTGCAATCGTCCAAGAGTTTGATGATCCTTCTCTTGGGTCCATCAACACCAACAAGCTTGGACGCGTTGTTGAAAATGTGAATAGCTCTCGGGTCAACTCTCGGCGCACTGCCGGCGTTGGAGGCGCCTCCTTTCTGGTACCTTAAATTCCTCTGGCTCACCTCGATGGCTTGTTTCTTGAGATCTTCGATGGCCTTGGCGATCTCATGGCGAGCCTTGACCCTCTTCAGAGAGCCCTTGATCTTGTCCACGATTCCGTCGGCCGGCTTGGCGGATTTGTCGGCGATGACGCGAGCCATGAACTCGTCGAGGTTGTCCTCGATGTCGTAGGACAGCTCCCGCACCTCCTTCATCCAGGCCTTGTCCTGCCTGTTCGGATCCTCCGCCTCTGCCATGCTCTCGAGGAACGCATCGATGGCCTGGAGCTCCTGAGTGAGGGACTTGATCTCGATGTGTATACCCCTCAGGCGCTTGTACTCGTCGCCGAGCAGAGCGACCAGCTTCCCCAATACGGGTCCCAGGGCGCCCGTCGCCGCGCTCACCACGGCATGCTCCATCGATCGGTGGTGCTTCTAAGTGGTCAGAGCTTGAGCTGTTTCTTTTCTTTTATGTGTGTAGATGGGGTGGTGCGGCAGCAGGCTGGGACACTGGTTTAGATTTTTCAGTCCTCGTTCAACAGTATTGATAGCTCCTACCTACCAGCCATTAATGGCGGTACCAGTGAGAGAGAGACTCGTGGGTACAACGTACAGCACCGACAGCTGTATCACCGGTGACGGCCCAGGACACGTACGTCGGTGTCGCCATCGCATGCACCTCTGGGCACAGGCCAGTGGAGCCAAATTATCATGACAATCATCACCCATTTCATTCAATTCCATGTGACAGGTCTCTGCTCTCAATGCTATCCGAGCAACGGGTAAATCAGTCCTTGTGTGTAACGGTACCTGCGTTTCGGGCGACCATCCTAAGTTGGCTCTTGAGAAAATTGTTTTTACACCTAGGTGGCATGTATCGATCGACTGGGAAAATATTAGGGAAAGGAAAATTAGTTAGGCACGCCCTACGTGTATCCCCTTGCTGCTACGGTTTCCCCCTTTTGCTCGATTTGGTGATGATTTACACATGCTAGGGTTCTTGCACCTTCGTCATCAATGCCGACGCGGGAACTCAGGCGGCGTCCCGTCATAGCATGACGCTATTGATGTGGCGGAAACGATAACCCTTTGGGGTCTCGTGTTACGTGTTTATATAGGGTAGAAACAGCCTCTACCGTGGCATGTACATAGAGATATACGTATACAGGAGTGGTGTACTACACCATATCCATACGTATATAAGCTTTGTCTAAGAGCCCCCCTTAATCTAAACTTCTCTGAAGATTTAGATTACGTCTAAACTCTTGAAGATTTACAACTGGAAGTGCTTTAGTAAAACCATCAGCTATTTGATCTTTACTAGATATGAACTTGATCTCAAGTTGTTTGCTAGCCACTCTTTCACGTATAAAATGAAAATCAATCTTAATGTGTTTTGTGCGAGCATGAAAGACTGGATTTGCAGATAAATAGGTAGCACCTAGGTTGTCACATCATAGACATGGTCTTTCATGTAGTTTGACACCAAGTTCTTTGAGAAGAGCTTCAACCTAAATAAGTGGTCAGAGCTTGAGCTGTTTCTTTTCTTTTCTGTGTGTAGATGGGGTGGTGCGGCAGACACTGGTTTAGATTTTTCAGTCCTCGTTCAACAGCATTGACAGCTCCTACCTACCAGCCGTTAATGGTGGGTACTACGTACAGCACCGGCAGCTGTATCACCGGCGACGGCCCAGGACATGTACGTCGGTGTCGCCATCGCATACGCACCTCAGGCTGGTGGAGCCAAATTATCATCACCCGTTTCATTCAATTCCATGTGACAGGTCTCCACTCTCCACGCTATCCGAGCAACAGGTAAGTTGTTGTGTGTGAACGGTACCTGCGTTTCGGCGACCACCCTAGCTATTTTTTTAAAAATAATATAATTTATTTAATAAATTTTACGAATAATACACGAATTTAAGGAATTGCGAATCTAGCGCGGCGTCTGTGTTTAAAATACCGATCACACCCTATCGGTGTTTTAAATACCGACCACATATGTCATCATCTTATTTTTAACAAAGGAAAGACAGCCCACTCGGTAGTTCAAATACCGATAGGTACCGGTAAGTGTTTGAAACACCGAAATTTGTTAAATAAATCGTATTATTAAAAAAAATTAGCACCACCCTACGTTGGCTCTTGAGAAAATTGTTTTTACACCTAGATGGGATGTATCGATCGACTGGGAAAATATTAGGAAAAAGAAAATTAGTTAGGCACGCCCTACGTGTATCCCCCTCGTTGCTACGGTTTCCCCTTGTTGCTCGATTTGGTGATGATTTACACATGCTAGGGTTAAACTACTCCAATTGATGAGCCTTCTCTTGGGTCTATCAACGCCAACAAGCTTGGATGCGTTCTTGAAAATGTGAATAGCTTACGCGCGCTAGCTCAGCAAGTGGTCAGAGCTTGAGCTGTTTCTTTTCTTTTCTATGTGTAGATAGGGTGCGGCAGCAGGATAGGACACTGGTTTAGATTTGAGTTAAATACAACAATAGTTCCTGTATTTGTCGGGCTGGCTCGATTTAGTCCTTTTATTTGTAATTTGATGAATTTTATCCGTGTATTTGTGAATTTGGCTCGATTTTATCCAATTCAGTGTTTACCGTCGAATTTGTGCTAACGGGGACGACATGTGGACTGCAATCTTGCAAGAAGACCTTCTAGCTGAGAAAATTGCAAAAAGCAAACGGACGTTAGACACTGACCCTTTTTCTTTTTTTTCTATTCCTCCGTTTCTTCCTTTTACCTTAATTCCTCCGTCTCCCTAATCTCCCTCGACTCCCCCATCCCCATCGTTCCTTCCTCCTCCGGTCAGAGCTCGGTGACGTTTCCTAGCTCCCTATAGCTCGCACGCTGCCTCTCCCCTCTACTTCAACTCGTACGGAAGTGCCCCAGCCCTGCAGCCCGAATGGCGGTGCACTGATGGTCTGTGAGCGATGTGCGACGCCGTGCCCCTGTTCACCGACATGAGCACGCCTGATGGAAATAAGAGGGGCGTGTCTTCGCCGCCCGCATAGAAATCCCGTGTGCTAGGAGGTGCGGTCGCCTTTGTTGTGTGTACAGATTTTTCTGAGCGTCGTCATTATCATTGCTCCGACGGGCAATCGTCGTCAGAGTAAGCTCCTCCATCGAAAGAGTTCTACCCTATATGCCCCATAGAGCAAAGGCCCATCTCGTCCGCGACTCCTTGAGAAACAGGACCAACCAGCAAGTCGTGTAATGTCCATCTCCTACTTTTTAAGCCATAGCCCCAATTATGGTCTTTTTTGTAATTTTCTCAGATGTCGTAGGATGTTCTTGCAAGATTCTAGTCCACGTGTCGTCCGTGTAACCTCAAATTCGATGGCGAATATTGAATTGGACTAAATCGAGCTCGATTTACAAGTACACGGGCAAAATTCAGCAAATTCCGAGTACGAGAACTAAATCGAGACAACACGACAAGTACAGGGACTGTTGATGTATTTACCTCTTTAGATTTTGGGAAGTGCCAGGCATTCCCGGTTAGCGTCCACTTTGCCCAAATCAGCACTCGGCCTACGTTCTGAACGTTTATGTGCACACAACCTAGTAATAAGAAGAGAGCTCGCTTCATCCCAAAAGTTGGACTAAAGGGAGGAAGGAATCTTTCCTGGCCGCCGGATCAATGGTCC
Organism: Avena sativa; assembly: GCA_916181665.1. NCBI lineage: Eukaryota > Viridiplantae > Streptophyta > Magnoliopsida > Poales > Poaceae > Avena > Avena sativa. The sequence continues at coordinate 529,221,066 of OV702292.1, read as the reverse complement.
AGATCTGCATGTCCCGCTCTTCATCTCGTTTTTTCCTACATTTGTCCCCTTTTTGCCATATTGTAGCAAAAAATGGTTCATCGAGAGAATAGAAAAAAAATATTGTTCGCGTCGAAGACCTCGTTGAAGACTGTAGCAAAAGTTTTGTTCTGATATAGCAAAACTGACCTCGCTAGAGACTTTCGTCAGAGAACTTGTAGCAAAACTTTACGATATTGTAGAAAAAACATAAAACAAATGTAGCAAATAAAATATTCTATTGTAGCAAAACCAACTTTGCCTGAGACCTCGGACGAGATCTTGTAGCAAAAGTTATATACTATTGTAGAAAAACAATGAATCTACTGTAGCAAAAATTGTAGCAAAATCCGACGCTGTTGCACGTAACACCGTCGGAGGTCTCGTACAGCTGCTGCCGGCCACACATAGCAAACTAAAACACCCCTTGTAGCACCTCCACTTGTTGTATGTAGCAAAAACCGATGTCAATTGTAACATCGCCGCTGGCCGGACGTAGCACCGACGCCGTCGCCATGGATCCTAGCTCCAACCTCGTCATGCATACGCAGCCCCAAGCTCCATTCTCGCCATGGCACCAACCTCGCCATGGATCCGCAGCCTCGGGCGGAGCAGTGCGTGCAGGCATGGCGACAGCCCGGGAGCACGTTCACGCAGAGCGGCGGCGGTGACACCGAAGGAAATATGCCCTGTGAGGCAATAAAATTGTTATTATGTATTCTTGTATATGATAGATGTTTATTTTGCATGCTATAATTGTATTGATAGGAAACGTCAATACATGTGTGTTTAATAAACAAAAAGGGTTCCTAGTTATGCCTCTCTTATAGTCTAGCTTATTGATTAACAAGATGATCAAGGTTTCCTGATCATGGATATTGGATGTTGTTAATAACAAGGTCACAGCATTTGTGAAATGATGTGATGAACATTCATCCGAAGTATAGCATTACGATCAAGTCATTATGTTTATATTGCTATAACATCATACGAAGTAGTCTTAGTCCTTAGACCATGAGATCATATTAATTGCTAACACCGAAAAAGTATCTTGATAATATCAAACGTCACACCGTAACAGGGTGACTATAAAGGTGGATTCGGTGCTATGAAGGTGTTATGTTGAGGTTCATGGATCAAGAGTGGCATTTTTTAATCCCGATGACGGATAGATATACTCTGGGCCCTCTCGTTGATATCACATTAAGATAGCTTGCAAGCAAGTGATGTGATCACTAGAATGTTATATCACGGGAACGAGAAAAGAGTGCATGTCGGTAACGAAATCAAACTAGGTATTTGGATATCGATGATCGAATCTCGGACATTTATTATATCATGAGACAAAGGGATTAAATTGCTAGCGTTAAAGGTTCTCACGATCACAGAAGTCATCGTTAAATGTGCAGGAGTCAGTACAGATCTCCAGGTCCCGCTTCTGATTATTGATCTGAGAGGAGTCTCAATCATGTCTGTATTATTCGCGAACCGTATGGTGACACACTTAAGGGTTGCCGGACACCATTTAGGAGCACATATGTTTCAGACAAAAGGTTTGCAAAGCGCCGGAAATGTTTCGATAGAAACAGGAATTGTTTTGATAGAAACCGGAATTGTTTCGGGTGAAATTGCAGAAAGTAGTTCTGCATGTGATATTGAAATGTTGCAAGAGATTTTATGTGAATGTTTGTTAATTAAAATAATTAACAAAATTCTGAATAAAATAAATAAAAGAGTTTTATTAATTGAGAGTGGCATTAAATTTGGTGGAAATTTAATGCATGTGAGTGGAACTTTGGGTGGAGCTTGAATTGATGTGAGTGGAGCTTCCACCACATGAATGAGGAAGAAGAGGGGGCTCCCTCCTTGGCCGCCGGCCATGGTAGGGGAGGAGTCCCCCCTCTCTCCTATAAAGGGTCCTCCTCTCCTCCCTCACAAAGCACACCTCCTCGTGAAAGATTTCTCTCCTGATGGGGGAATACCAATCGGGGTATGCCCACGAAGCGGAGTCGCCAGCTAGAGTGAGCTGACTGAATCCAAGCCCGGAGCGGGTCGACTCGCTGAATACGGCGACTGGCCGAATACCCAGACGCCTCGCCGACTGAAGGCCCAACATAGAGACTCCAATAGAAAGCCCATTAGCACAATTTGTAAACCCTAATTGGCTGCATATATAAAGCCACTAGGGGCACCCCTTTGGGGGATCTCCCCCACGTCATATTAGATCTAGTCTCTCCCTCCGCCTACGGCGGCTCTATGTAAACCAATCTATGATCTTATACTGGATTGCTAGCAGGACGTAGCGATCCTCCATCGAGGGGACGTGAACCTGGGTACATCGTGTACCCTTGGATTCTCCTACGTCGCCTTGCCCTTTCCTCTACGTAAGCTACCCTGTAGCATCTGCCGTGGCCAATTCCACGACATCTCCCCCTCTAGATATTCCCCCATGATCTCGGATTAGCGAGATACATGTTCCCGGTGGCCTTGCGTCTGGAAGGAGTTGCTGCTTCCGCTGATTCGCTAGAGCGAGGAGGTGGAGGTTGTCCGGTGGCTTGAACGGGTGTGCGAGGATGGATGCGCAGCTGATTTCCGGCGCTCGGACTTCCACACGATCTTGAGATCGGCAAGCGTACGACTACATCAACCACGAGTTCTTACTCGTTAACAAAACTCGTTGTCTTCGAGGGTAAGTTATCTATGGATGTATGTCCACCCTTTGCTCTGTATATAGTAGATAGATTTTGGCGTATAGTTCTCATCGTAGGAAATTTTTTGTTTTGTATGATGCGGACCCAACAGTGGTATCAGAGACTGATCTATGCGTAGGTGCTTTGCACGGGTAGTACACATATGTTTATATGTGGGCGATGATGATCATGTTATTGCATCTTCTATGTATTTTGGATATTGGTGGCATAGTGGGATGAAGCGGCCAGGACCAACCTTACATGTCATCGTACATGAGATCGGTTCCACGACTGACATGCAACTAGTTTTGCATAAGTGACTGGCGGGTGTCTGTCTCTCCTACTATAGTCAATATCTGATTTACAGCGAGTTGCTAATAACTTGGTTATCCTCGTTGTGGTTCATGTTCGTAGGTAAGACCGGTTCTATCTCCGAAAGCCCTAAGCCACGTAAAACTTGCAATTGATAAATTAGAGGCATCTAGTTTAGATCGTTGATGGACTAGTGTCTTGATATGGTATTGTTGTAAGTAGATGTATGATAGATACTCTTACAACTCACTTAACGTGTAAGTTCCATAGACCCTGGCCTTACACACAAAGGAATGATAGAGATCATACCACAATGCAAATGATAGAGATCAAATGCATGGACCGTATCATCTCACTTCACACATTAGATGTTAGCATATTATATTGCTAGTTTGGCGCTTTTGATAGCATTATAAGATGATCCCTCATTTAGATATCAAGATAAAATGTGTTCTTCCTTAAGTATGCACCGTTTTGTGGATCGTGTTTTGAGGCATCACGTGACGATCGGGTGTTCTCGACTCTACGCTTTCATACAACGGGTGTAAGACAGTTTTACACACGCAAATACTAAGGTTCTTACTTGACGAGCCTAGCATGTACAGACATGGCCTCGGAACACGTATCAAAAGGTTAAGCATGAGTCATATAGTTGATATGATGCACATATAGATGCTCGCCTTTGAAGCTACACCGACTCACGTGATGATCGGACTTGGTGTAGTGGATTTGGTTCATGTAATCACCAAAAGGACACGAGGGATGTCGTTTTTGAGTGGGAGTTCCTTAGTAATTTGGATTAGTTGAACTCAATCTATCATAAACGTAGTCTAAATATATTTTACAAATTCTGTTGTAGATGGCACCACCTGCTTTTAATTTCAATATGTTCATGGAGAAAGAGAAGCTTGCTGCGAATGGTAGCAACTTCACCAACTGGGCTATGAATTTGAGGATTCTCCTCACTGCTGCACAAAAGCAATATGTGCTAGAGGCTCCGCGAGGCTCCCCACCACTCCTGATGCCCCTGACGAGGAAAAGAACGTCTATATAACTCGTCAGGAGGACCATAACTTAGTTCATTGCGGCATACTGTATGGGCTAGAGCCAGAACTTCGAAAGCGTTTTGAAAATGGAAATGCCTTTGATACCATGGGAGAATTGAAAATGATTTTCGATACCCATGCTGCCGTAGAGAGTTATAATGCTTCTGAAAAGTTCTTTAGCTGCATGATGGAGGAGAGCAGCTCTGTTAGTGAGCACGTACTCAAAATGTCTGGGTACACCGATAAGCTTGTGTCCTTGGGAATAACGATTCCCATTGATTTAGGCATACATCGTGTTCTCCAATCTTTGCCACCTAGCTACATGAGTTTCGTGATGAACTATAATATGCAGGGCATGAAGAAGTCTCTTCCCGAGCTTCTGTCAATGCTTAAGACTGCAGAAGTGGAGATTAGAAAAGAACATCAAGTGTTGATGATCAATAAGACCACCGGTTTCAAGAAGGAAAAGAAAGGCAAGCAGAAGGGAAAGAAGGGCGGAAAATCTGTTGCCGCGCCTGAAAAGAAACCCCGAGCTGGCTCTAAGTCTGATACCGAGTGCTACTATTGCAAGGGGACTGGCCATTGGAGGCGCAACTGTCCCAAGTATTTAGCGGACAAGAAGGCCGGCAAGACAAACAAAGGTATATGTGATATACATGTTATTGATGTGTACTTGACTAGTACTCGCAGTAGCACCTGGGTATTTGATACGGGATCGGTTGCTAATATATGTAACTCAGTTCAGGGGCTGTCGAACAAGCGACAACTAGCAAGGGATGAGGTCATGATGCGGGTCGGCAATGGATCAAGAGTTGATGTGATCGCCGTCGGAACACTGCCTCTCCATATGCCGTCGGGATTAGTTATAAACCTGAATAATTGTTATTTGGTGCCTGCACTGAGCATGAACATTGTATCCGGATCGTGTTTGATGCAAAGTGGTTATTCGTTTAAGTCTGAAAACAATGGTTGTTCGATTTATATGAATAATATCTTTTATGGTCATGCACCTGTGTTGAATGGTTTATTTCTGTTGGATCTCGATAGTAGTATTACGCATATTCACAATGTTGATGCTAAAAGGATTAAACTTGATAATGATATATCTACATATATGTGGCACTTCCGTCTAGGTCATATTGGCGTTAAACGCATGAAGAAACTCCATTCTGATGGACTTTTGGAATCACTTGATTTTGAATCATTTGATACATGTGAGCCATGCCTTATGGGCAAGATGACTAGAACGCCGTTTTCCGGTTCAATGGAACGGGCGACAGATTTATTGGAAATCATACATACTGATGTGTGTGGACCAATGAGTGTGTCGGCGCGAGGTGGATATCGTTATTTTGTTACTTTCATGGATGATTTGAGTAGATACGGGTATATCTATTTGATGAAACATAAGTCTGAAACCTTTGAAAGGTTCAAAGAATTTCAGAATGAAGTGGAAAATCATCATAACAGAAAGATCAAATTTCTGCAGTCCGACCGTGGAGGAGAGTATCTTAGTTACTAGTTTAGCACACATATGAAAGACTATGGAATAGTTTCACAACTCACGCCTGCCGGAACACCACAACGTAATGGTGTGTCAGAACGTCGTAATCGTACTTTATTGGATATGGTTCGATCTATGATGTCTCTGACTGACTTGCCACTGTCATTTTGGGGTTATGCACTGGAAACCGCTGCATTCACTTTAAATAGGGCACCATCTAAATCCGTTGAAAAGACACCATATGAATTATGGTTTGGAAACAAACCTAAGCTGTCATTTCTTAAAGTTTGGGGATGCGATGTTTATGTGAAGAAACTTCAACCGGATAAACTCGAACCCAAAGCGGAAAAATGCGTCTTCATAGGATACCCTAAGGAAACGATTGGGTATACCTTCTATCACAGATCCGAGGGCAAGGTCTTTATTGCCAAGAATGGATCCTTTCTTGAGAAGGAGTTTCTCGCGAAAGGTGTGAGTAGTCGGAAGGTAGAACTCGAAGAGGTTATTGAACCTTCTCTTCATGAAATGGCGAGTAGCGCAGCTCCAGAAGTTGTTTCGGAGTTGACTTCACCTAATGAAGAGAGAGCTAATGATATTGATCATGAAACTCCGAAAGAGGACACTTTCGAACCTCGCAGGACACGTGCAACTCCTGAACTGTACGGCAATCCTGTTATGGATTTCATGATTGATGAAATAGATGACCCTGCGACGTATGAAGAAGCGATGATGAGCCCTGATTCCAACAAATGGCTAGAAGCCATGAAATCCGAGATGGAATCCATGTACGAAAACCAGGTTTGGACCTTGGTGGACTTACCTCACGATCGAAAGGCCTTGAGAATAAATGGATTTTCAAAAGAAAAACTGATGCTGATGGTAATGTAACCATCTATAAGGCTCGACTTGTCGCAAAGGGGTTTCGACAAATTCAAGGAGTTGACTACGATGAGACATTCTCTCCCGTAGCGATGCTTAAGTCGGTTAGGATTATGTTAGCAATTGCTGCATATTTCGATTATGAAATATGGCAGATGGATATCAAAACTGCGTTCCTCAATGGTAATATTGAAGAAGAGTTGTATATGATACAACCTAAGGGTTTTGTCGATCCTAAGGATGCTGATAAGGTGTGCAAACTTCAGCGATCCATCTATGGACTGAAGCAAGCATCCCGGAGTTGGAATCTCCGCTTTGATGAGGTGATCAAAGAGTTTGGATTTGTCCAAACTTATGGAGAGGCTTGTATTTACAAGAAAGTGAGTGGGAGCAATGTGGAATTTCTGATATTATATGTGGATGACATATTATTGATTAGAAATGATATAGATCTTTTAAACAGTGTTAAAAGTTATCTAAATAGCAAATTTTCGATGAAGGACCTTGGTGAAGCTTCATATATATTAGGCATTAAAATCTATAGAGATAGATCAAGACGCCTAATTGGGCTATCGCAGAGTACATACCTTGATAAGATATTAAAGAAGTTTAATATGGACGGAAGTAAGAAGGGGTACTTACCTATGTTGCAAGGCAAGACATTGAGTAAGACTCAAAGTCCGGCTACGGCGGAAGAAAGAGAGATAATGGATAAGATCCCCTATGCCTCAGCCATAGGCTCTATAATGTATGCCATGCTATGTACAAGATCGGATGTGGCACATGCTATTAGTTTGACTAGTAGGTACCAATCTGATCCAGGTTCGGAACACTGGATAGAGGTCAAGAATATCCTTAAGTACTTGAGAAGAACTAAGGATATGTTTCTTGTATACGGAGGTGAAGAAGAGCTAGTCGCTAAGTGTTATGTCGATGCTAGCTTTAACACTGATCCGGGTGACTCTAAGTCTCAATCCGGATACGTATTTCTCTTGAACGGAGCAGCAGTTAGTTGGAGGAGCTCCAAACAACATGTGGTGGCTGGATCAACGACGGAGGCGGAATATGTTGCTGCTTTAGAAGCAGCGCAGGAAGCGGTTTGGATGAAGGAGTTCATAACGGAACTAGGTGTGGTTTCTAGTGCGTTGGACCCAATGGTGATCTATTGTGACAATAATGGAGCCATAGACAACGCCAAGGAACCAAGGTCTCACAAGAATTCCAAGCATATTAAGCGCCGGTTTCACTCCATCTGCGAGCATGCCAAGGATGGAGACATAAAGATTTGTAAAGTGCACACGGACCTGAATGTAGCAGATCCGTTGACTAAAGTACTCCCTAGGGCAAAACATGATCAACACTAGAACTCCATGGATGTTAGATTTATCACTATATAAACTAGATTACTGTCTCTAGTGCAAGTGGGAGACTGAAGGAAATATGCCCTGAGAGGCAATAATAAAGTTGTTATTATGTATTCCTTGTATATGATAGATGTTTATTTTGCATGATATAATTGTATTGATAGGAAACATCAATACATGTGTGTTTAATAAACAAAAAGGGTTCCTAGTTATGCCTCTCTTATAGACTAGCTTGTTGATTAACAAGATGATCAAGGTTTCCTGATCATGGACATTGGATGTTGTTAATAACAAGGTCACAACATTTGTGAAATGATGTGATGAACATTCATCCGAAGTATAGCATTACGATCAAGTCATTATATTTATATTGCTATAACATCATACGAAGTAATCTTTATCCTTAGACCATGAGATCATGTTAATTGCTAACACCGGAAGAGTATCTTGATAACATCAAACGTCACACCATAACAGGGTGACTATAATGATGGGTTCAGTACTACGAAGGTGTTATGTTGAGGCTCATGGATCAAGAGTGGAATTTGTCAATCCAGATGACGGATAGATATACTCTGGGCTCTCTCGGTGATATCATATTAGGATAGCTTGCAAGCAAGTGATGTGATCACTAGAATGTTATATCACGGGAACGAGAAAAGAGTGCATGTCGGTAACAGATCAAACTAGGTATGGAGATACCGATGATCGAATCTCGGACATGTAATATATCGAGAGACAAAGGGATTTAGTTACAAGCGTTAAAAGTTCTCACGATCACAGGAGTCATCATTGGATGTGTAGGAGTCAGTACGGATCTCCAGGTCCCGCTGCTGATTATTGATCGGAGAAGGGTCTCGATCATGTCTGTATTATTCGCGAACTGTACGGTGGCACACTTAAGAGTTACCGGACACCATTTTGGAGCACATATGTTTCAGACGAAAGAATTGCAAAGCGCAGGAATTGTTTCAATAGAAACCGGAAATTGTTTCAGGTGAAATTGCAGAAGGTGGTTCTGCATGTGATATTGAAATATTGCAAGGGGCTATATGTGAATGTTTGTTAATTAAAGTAATTAACAAAATTATGAATAAATTTAATAAAAAGAGTTTTATTAAACGAGAGAGCATTAAATTTGGAGAAATTTAATGCATTTAAAGTGGAGACTTTAAAAGGAAATGTGAAGAGGCATTTTAATGTGGAGGGGTTACCACCACATGAATGGGGGAGGTGAGGGATCACCCCCCATGCGCCGGCCATGGAGAGAGGGGGCACCCCCCTCCTCCTATAAAAGGCCACCCATTCCCTCCTTCATCCTTACACCTCCTTGTGAAGGATCTCTCCCCCTCTAGAATTATTCCCCCATGGTCTCGGATTAGCGAGATACATGTTCCCGGTGGCATTTCGTCTGGAAGGAGTTGCTGCTTCCGCTGGATCGCTGGAGCGAGGAGGTGGAGGTTGTCCGGTGGCTTGAACGTGTGTGCGAGTGCCGATGCGCTGCTGAGTTGCGGCGCTCGGACTTCCTCACGATCTTGAGATCGGCAAGCGTATGACTACATCAACCACGAGTTCCTACTCGTTAACAAAACTCGCTGTCTTCGAGGGTAAGTTCTCCATGGATGTATGTCCACCCGTTGCTCTGTATCTAGTAGATAGATCTTGGCGTATAGTTCTCATCATAGGAATTTTTTTGTTTTCTATGCTGGGGACCCAACAAGTTCAGTAGATGAAACAATTAGCAGATAAACTGTACTAATAATCACAACAATTAGTGGTGAGTTTGTTGCATGTGGATCCGATGCACGTGTATGTTGTTGCTGCACGCTTCTTGCTCCCAAATTAATAGGCCAGCCTTAGCCTTGGTGTTTTTGTCCTCTCTGCATGCAGTCACGCACCAGCTGGTAGATGATCGTGATGATTCGCTCATACAACATTGCTTGGGACCTGAAGTGTTGGTGTTGATCCATCTAAAATTATGCTTTGGGACCTGATCGACAAGATCTGCAGCTCTTTTTTTTACTCTTCACTCATGAGCTTGCGGACCGCGCACATAAAACGCCGACACGGTTTAAGCTCCTGCCGTGTCGAACTTAGATTATGCAAACCAATGTGACAATTGACGCGGTGTGCTCCCTCGGTTAATCTGACTTTTTGATCTAATCTGGTCAAACTTGCCTTGCAATTCGGTTGGACGTGTGCGGCCTCTTCCTTGACTAATCACCTCCTCGCTTCCGGCAAACTTGGTGGATCTTCCTGGCCGCGCGTCATGCCTAGCCCTTGAGTCCTAGGCTTGATTTTTTTATGCGCTCCCAGAATGACGATGTTGTTGACGAGTGAACTCAAGGGATCTGAAGATCTATTTCTTGACGTTGGCAAATCGTAGATCGTTGATGATGAAGCCGTCAAGATCGCAACATCAGTGCTCCCGTTTCCCACAGACGGCGCCAATTAACGAGGGTTTAACTCATCAATGCCTATTGTTATGGACTTGGGTTTTGAAGAAGGAGGGAGCGCTGGAGATCTCGGTACGGCTAGCAAACAAGCACACAGGGATGCAAGGTTTACCCAGGTTCAGGCCTCGTAGAGGACCCTACTCCTGCTTGTCTGCTCTTGATTGATGAAGCATCCGAAGGATTACAATATCGTCGATGGCGATGTATGCGCAGATTAGATCTGGCGTATGTGCTATGTTTTGTGGTGTTTAGATCTATTGTGGCGAGCGTGTCCTCCTCGTTGGACCCTCCTAGCCTTTATATATGGGGAGGCTAGGTCTCAGGTACCAATATGAGTTGGTTACAAGTTAGATTAGAACTCTAGTCTTGAACTTTCCCTGTCTTGTACGTTGGGAGTTCGTGTCCATATGGGCTTCATACCACTCGAACCTTCATAGGCGTCACGGACCTTGGCAATTCGTCGAGTGGGCCTTCCATCGAGCCGCACCAGGTAGGCTGTAGTCGAGTGCCTATTGGGCATACCCATGTCAGGGTTCATGCTAGATGCTTCATGGAATGTGTGGAAACCCCGGACCAGCTGTCCGAAATACCCTTGTCTCTACATCAGCAATCCCATGATCAGTGTGTTGTTGAGCACAACCGTCCGTTAACACAAGAACATCCATAAATACCGAGAACATACTTACATAATACTAGTGACCATCTTGGTCGGAGATATGCACTTCATTATAGATCTTGTAGAGGAACACCAAGTGTCATCAGCCCTAGCCAACGTGCCTTTACCCTACAGGCGGCTGACTGGGAAATGTCCTAGTCCACATAGACGTCATCTTACCATCTTCTTGTTGTAAACCTGACCAAGTTGATAGCCAGAGACATTGCCATGTGAGTACTCTTGAATATACTCGTAAACCATCTTAAACAAGGTAGTAGTAAACAAGCTTATCTAAATAGAAAGGCTTTATAGTGGGTTTATTTTGGATAAAACATAGTTTCTCTTGTAGATATAGCATCTCTATATCTTTGTTGAAAATATTTTTATAAAACAAATAATTTCTCTGGTAGATATAGCATCTCTATATCTTTGTTGAAAACAGTTTTATACCAACTAACCAACTAATATTTACTAGGATCAAGATTAGTCATTACCAACTCCACTTATCCCTTTCATTTCCATCACATCTCATCAATAGATTTCCCAACATTTCTTTCCATCACTAACATAATTCTAGAACCATTCTAAGATCAGTGTGGCCTCACTAGCTATCCATAACCGAGGACACGGCTATTCGAATAGTTTGATTCTCTACAGAGACTGTACACTTTTCTCACAAGATTCGATACATCCGTTGTGATCAATCATGGATCGTCATACCAAAGTATGCATGATTAGGATAATCAAACAAAACCTGTCGTTTGTCTGCCCAAATTTGGGGACGGTTTGGGGGCAAACAGACGCGCACGGCGGTCCTCCCGTGTCCTCCTTTGTCCCTACCCTAGCCCGCCTTTCGGCCACATCAGTCCATTCCCACCCCACCCTCCCCCAACTTCTCATTTGCGCTGCTGGTCCGCCACCACAGCTACCTGGGTGTCTCCACCTCCACGCCGACGTTGTTGATCTTATGACGAGACCCGCCACCAAGCCACCATCGAATTCCTGGTTGCGAAGGTTGGCCTATAGCTGCCATGACCGCCGGAGTTGGCCAGCAGTAGATGTGAGCCGCCGCGACCTCCTCCGCGTTGATGCCTACCTCCAGTGGGTACACCGCTACGACGTCAACCACATCTGGCTCCGCCGCACCTCCTCAAGCTCCGTCGGGTCCAGCAACCTCTCGAACTTGGCCAGACCGACTCGTGCCTGCAAGGTGTTTGCTGATTTGGGTCGTCGACACTTTGAGGTAAAAGATGGCAGATGAGGATGAGGTTGCAATGTTCTTCTTCACGGAGTTCGTCGATACGTCCGATGACAACTCCTCGGACGACGACTCGGATGTTTTGCTCGCAGTGGCCATATCGAGCTACGAGGAAGCGCAGGATGCCATTCCCAGATATAGAGGGTCGATCCTAGGTCATGAGACACTTGACTGTAACAGAGTTGCACCACAAGACTTTGAAGCTTACCTCCAAGTTCATCAAGAAATTCGTGATAGACAAACTCATGAGCAACTACAAGTCGATTTGATTGGGCACATGTGGATGCACAAAGGAAACCAAATGGACTAAATTTTGAATTTTAATAATTTTATCTTGAATTTAATTTGTGAACTCTGTTTCTTGAATAATTTTATTTGTGAACTATGTTTGTTCAATAAGATATGTGCTCGAATGATCTAAATATGTGAAATTTTCCCAAATCTAAGGGGAGGGCAAGATTTAGGGGCTACCTGTTGGGTGTAGGGGGAGGACATGGGGCGAAGTGCGATCCTTTTTCTCTCTAAATCGGTGTCCACGCGGATAAAAAAAGACCGAATTTGGAGAGCACCCTTGGAGGTGTTCTTAGGGACCGAGATATAGATGAACACAGGTAGGAGACGAGGACAGAAAGAGTAATGAGAGCAGAGTCTAATTTCTTTCATATTCTATTCCATACGGTTACAGAGATACAGCTAGAGACACACACACAATACATGCCAAACAAACTCACACACCTACGCAGCCAAGTGGGTCACAAAAGCTTTTTTTTTAGAGAAAGTGGGTCACAAAAGCTAACTCTACACTTATATGTCATGCCACGCCATTAGTACTCAAACAGGTATGAGTGAGACACCCGACAACACTGGCGGGTGGGCTTGCCACTACCGCATCCAACCACCGAGCCACTGGCTCATTCTCAACCCAGGATTACACTTACCAACCAACTGGACTCACAACATCTCCACTCGGGGCCATAAAGCCCTCCTAAAGGGCTTATCAGGGGCGCCGACGGCCGAATTCAATCCAGCTCACCCCACCCCCCTCTCCTCATAAATATTTTTTGGCGCCGACGTGACCTGTTCTATTATCCGACGCCCCCAGGCCGAACACAACCCACGGGACGCTAGCGTCGCGTTTCTGGCGGGAAGGAGCGGAGAAGCTGGCGCACGAAACGGTTGGTCGTCGCGGGCCACCCCTATCAGCGTCAACGACCGACGCATTCGGCCACGCTCGGTCCGTCGTCCTCCTCACCTGCCGTGCCCTAGTAATGGCGTTGTTGCCCGCCGATCAGCCTTTTGCAGGCAAGCAGCCTATGCGTCCCGTCCGCCACGCCTCCCTCCTCGCCTTCCGCGCCACTGCCCGTGCATTCAATGGTCGCCTCCCTCTCTTGGGCGTTAAAACCCCTTTTTTCCCGCTCCTTCTACCCATTCCGTCCTCGCAGCCTCCTCTCATGTCTTTTCCCAATCACCCAACTGCCAGCCATGGAGAGATTCCCCGGAGATGGCGCTGCCGCGAACGGTTTCAGGTGGCGCTCGATGTGCGTCCGGGAGGCAGGGTTCCCAGCGCCGCCGGACATGCGGTGCCCGCACAACTAGGTCCTCAGCGCCGGTGGCCGGCCCGTCCCGCTGGTCCCCCCGTGGGCAGACGCGGCGGGCGGAGATCTACCGGCATTATTGGGAAGCCCTCTCGCTGGAGGAGCGGAACGATCCCGCCTGGGATCCCGACAACACGCCGGCATGGGACGCGTTCTTTGAGGACCAGCGCCAGGCCCGCCCCGATGCCTACGACGGCAATGGCCCCCCACCGAAGGACAGCAACCTCGAAGGATGGATCCGGTGGTGAAGCGCCCCAGGTCGGACGCTCGCTTGGATCCTCGACTACATCACCGCCGACAACAACCCACCGCTGATGATGCCTCCTCGGCAGAGGCCGCGCTACCCGGACCAGCGGTGGGCACCGCACCATGCCGCCCGCTCTTCCTCAACGTCTTCCTCATCGAGGTCTTCGTCGCCTTCCGCCCTTTACTTCCCGTACTCCATGCCGTCACCGTGCTTCTCTGTTATCCTCGCCCCGGTGAAGGACGAGTACGAGGAGGCCCCTCCATCGCAGCAATCGCGCAGGCGCTCGAGCGACGTCGCAATTAGGGGTCGACGCGAGCCATCACCTCCTCATGGCTGCCTGCGCCTCGCCAGGCCCCAGCACCAGGTGAAGGAGTGGCCGCCGCCGCCGGAGTACAAGGCGGTCGCCCTCTAGCTGAAGATCGACGACGACCCGCCAGCGCGTCGCCGAGCGCCCCTCCTTCGAGGACGTGCCGTCAGCGACGGACGTATTCGACGAAGCATGGTCCACGGAGGAGTACCGACACGAGCAGGCCGAGCGAGCACGCCGCCTCGGCCTGTTCATCGACCTAGAGGGCGACGACGACGGGCCCGGCAGCTCAAGCTGGGGCGGCGATCCGGGCCAAGGCTACAGCACCATGTCGCCGCCAAAGCAAGAGCCCAGCGACGACTACACAGTGACGATGTATCGTCGCCTTGGACTGGGAGCCGTGGCCAGGGCCACCACTAGATTAGGGTTTTTAAAAATTTTGTACAAACATCTTTGACCTGCTATGATATCGAGCGTACTTTCGTATTTTCAAGAATTTTCAAATCTTTGAACTTTTTTATTTTCAAGAGTTTTCAAATGTTTGAATTTTTTGTACGGAAGACACGACTGGGAGTCAGCGCCACCCCCCCAACATCACACCCGAACGACCCGCATACGACCCAAAATCACGAGAGCGGAGAAATAAGTTTGTGGGGGCTCCTGTTTAGATATAGAAAATTGGTTTCTCTTGTTGCACACGATGACACTTTTACATTTTGTTACAATTTGTTGCATTCGTTGTTTTTGTCCTACATGAGAATTTCAATATGTTGCATCATTTCTACACAAATTCACAAATCACAAGGGAAAATGTAGCAATGTTGCATGCGTACTAAAAAATTGTTACGGTGGGAGGTTCTGATAAAGTTCGATGTTGCATAGATCCGACGCCCCAGGTTCCTTCTCTTAGCCAGCTGATGATAATCCCCCCATATCAGCCGGGTGACGCTCAGTGTGGCTTCATTCTGTGCTTTTTTTTACTTCTTTGGCCTTTGAGCCCCTACTGTTTCAAGGTTCAGATTAATATATGTTCAAAATACAAAAAGAATTGTCAAACACTGTTAATCGTAATATATTATTTAGGGACAAAGAAGTTCAATGAGAGAGAGAGAGAGAGAGAGAGAGAGAGAGAGAGAGAGAGAGAGAGAGAGAGCAAAAACTCCTGGTCCATACAGCAGAACGTTCATAAGATCAGAAGCAATATAACCCAGTTTTTTGCAACAAATAGGACAAATTGTACAAAGTTGAGGGATTTAACGAGTCTTCTCTTCTACTTGCTCTTGATCTTGTTCAATTTCACCCTTGCCAACAAGCTGCCAACGTCCAATCAAGTAATAAACTATAAATTAGCTCTCGTAGACAACATCAGACCTTCAATGTTCAATTTGAAGTAAATGGAGTATAATTTAAGTCCCATAGAAATCGTAGAAGGGCTAATCCAAATAGTCAACCATGTAAAACTGTTACCTGCCAACTGTTTCGAGTAGCTCACTTGAAGTAAAAATGGGACATGTACTACTATAGCGGAAAGAACGAATACCGATAAATTACCATAGTCTAACATGAAAATCAATAGGATCTCGTGGGCTCATGCAGAATGATTAATACTAGCCAAAGGTAACATTTAAACATAGTCCAGGAAATCAGACCAAACAGCGGTTCAAGAATCAGTTCCAGACTGACCCAGTTTAGTGTTTGGATCGTTTTCTAAACAAAATTCGTAGAAGTACTAGTTTACAAAGAGATGGGCAGAGCTCTGACTGGTCAATGGCCCAACAAGCGATGTGCAGAGGGCCAACAATCAAAGATACTGTATTTGTTTCTTCCGATAAACCAGTACTTTTATAGATCCCACCCATGAGCTGTTGTGCTTTCATGCTTAGTACAGACATATAAATACTAAAATACCCCTTACAGAGCCATGGTTCCAACACTTGGGTGAAACAACAGGACGGTAGCCTTTGCCTACACCTATCAAAAATCTTTGAGACCTTTTGGAAGCTTACATACAAAGTTCAGACATGTTTATGCGATATATGTAGTTTCTGATGCATCAGTACCATATGGAAATTTCCTACTGTACAACTGTATTTCCTACGTACATCTAATCTCCCTAATTTCATGTTATATTGTGCTTATAATCATTCTTGTAAACCCATGTTTTACAACCTTAGTTTGAGAGCTCAGACTGGTAAGTGAATATGTTACTCTGCAAAACTTATTAATGGTCACGTGTAACTGCAGTCTACAGAACAGGGGGCAATCTACATGGCAATATTGATCCATTTTTCTGTAACCTCTTCCTTGAGCTGCTTCTTTCTTTTCTTCCAAATTAAAATTGAGTTTGAACATAAATGTTTCAGGTCCATACAACGGCACTTATCTAAACACTACTCCCTCTGTTTCATAATTCTTGTCGTGGTTTTAGTTCAGGTTTTATTTTAATTTTGAATTAAAACCACGACAAGAATTATGGAACGGAAGGAGTAACATTTTAAGAATTCACCAACACCTATAATCAAAGTTAACACAAGTTTAACCAAATAGCTAGTTGACAGCTTTTGTCATAGCCAAAAGAAGTTAACTGAATGCTGAAATTGAACATCAGGAGGACTGAAGGAGCAAGAAAGTAAGGTAAGTTATTTACTTATTTTAGAAGCAAAGTATTCACTATTTAGGCACAGCAGAATAAACTATAGGCATGCTAGAAGTTCAGTTGTATACCAGAGAACCAATCAATTCATATGCTCCCATCACTTTCAAGTCCTCTTCATCTTCATAGCCGACCTGCAGTATCCGTGGTCCATTGAGTGACCAAAATGCCTTTCGTCCATCATCCTGGCAAGAGAAGAGTACACAAAGAGATCTCGATAAGCATGCAAGTATTATTGTCATGGCTCTATCATTGCTGTCTATTTCATTTACGCTGCTTGTTGATTTTCCTTTGGCTATGTTGCCCTCCATCTACTTCAATAAAATTATTGCAGTGTGCATCCAAAGATGCAGAAGCCAGGAGCTTTGACCTCCATTTTCGAAAAACAATGCAAGTATTATCGTATCGTTCAAAGCATGCAGATCATCATTACTCAGGATTTTATTTCCAGGCAAAAACCTGGAAGCAAAATGTAGGTTTCGTTACTTTAGGTGAAAAGAGTTTTTTTACCCTTGAGCTGTATTACTTTGGATGATAAACCTCACAATAAGGATGGCTGTGTGCACCGATTGATGCAGAGGCTGGGGTATACCCCCTCTTTGAAAAAAAGTTTAAGAGAAAGTAATATACAGCATCAGTAAGAGTTTTTTGTAAGAATGACCAGCATCTAATCGTCAAGTAGGTCCATTGTGTTGCACAAGAGATGTTAAACACTGTAATACAGATAGTTTAAAAAGCTAGGGGGCAGGCTCTGCAGCCCCGACACGTTAAGCAACCAGTGTGTCCATATCAGATAACGTATCCAATATGGATATCCCTGATACACACCGGTAGTGTGTCGTAAATATGGCAATAGAGATAAATGATTTTAATTCAGATACCTCCATACAGCCCAAGATAAATAAGACCAGCAAGGGACATGTTAAGGCCCTGTTTGGAGCATAGATTTGGAAGAAGCCACTGTAGGGAAAGTAAAGGAAAATTTCCTACACCTGCGTTTTAACTTTCCTGAGTTCCAAACAGCGGATCTCCTTTAATTAATGGGATTTTCATCGGATTTGTGTAGGATTGAGACCCTATGGAAATTTTCCTGCATAATCTGTTTGATTCATAGGATCATAACCCGTAGGAACTAATCCGATAGGAATCGTGTACAAATGTCATAGGAAAATAGCATTAGGTCAGACCTCATGGAAAAAATCCTTCACTACGATGAAAGAGAAATCCTCTTCCCATAGGATTCAAGTAGACATGGCATCCTAAATTTCTAATCCTATATGTTTCCTATTCCTATACTTTTCTTATCCTATGAATCAATGGAGCCCCTAGGAAATTTTTCCTGTGGTTTTCAATCGCCTATTTTCCACCTGCATTCTTATCTGATTCCTATGTTTCCTTATTCCAGTGTTTTTGATTCCTGCTTTCCAAACAGGCCTAACTCCCGATCCTCTTCCTCACTGATGTCCTCACTCTTGGCAGCGCCACCAAATCCAGCATCTGGCGGAGGACCGGCGGTTGGCTACTCGCGTCCTCCCCCTCTCAGGCTCCATCAGCAGCACACCGACGGTAAGCTGGTGGTGGGCTCCTTGCATCCTCCTCATCTCAGGCTCCAGAAGCAGGCCAGCTGCTTGCCGGCGGCAAGTCACTGGTGGGCTCCTCGCCTTCTCCCCGTCTCAGGCACCACCACTCCATTTTCGTGTTCATCTGCATGCTACCTGCATCTAATCTGCACCTTCACCATGTTTACAAAAAGAGCAAAACAGCTATTGGAGACATTGTTCTTGAAATTATTATGTATTGGTGCTTTTCAGGAATGCTGTATTCCCGTATCCAAATTGGCCCGATACCCACATAGGGGCCAGGACGTTGTTTGTGACAATACATACTATATGGTGCAGTACAGAGTAGCTAAGTTGTACTTTAAGATTGCTAGGGGGGAAGTTTACTTAGTATTGATAGACTTAAATGTGGGGAATCTGAACAATCAGACACAAAGCATGTAAAATATCCTCCGTTCCGCAACAGATGACGTCCTACAAATTTTTGTGTAGTTTGAATGATAATATATTTGTCATGTGAAAATATTATCATTAGCTTTATCATGGGAAAAAATGCAATATGGAAATTTTATATATCTTACTACCATATTCATACGAAAAGTTGTCAAAGTTGCATGTTGGAGGTTATGCCCATGTCCACAATGACATATATTTACTACCAGAGGAGTGAAAACATAAGCCATTCCCTTGGAGGATCAAACTCACCTGCATCACGATCATATAAATAGCCTCCAGTGCTCGTTCTCGAATTTCAGAATCATCAACAGCTTCTCGTTCATGAGAAAGTGCATTTGCAAGTTCAAGAGGCATTTTCGATCTATCTTCTTCACTATAGATCTGCAATATCGTGCAATATAAACCACAGCTGTACAAGTAATAGGTACCAATACGAACACTCGACACTGGGGGAAAAAAGCGAAAAGGCAAAGAGTAGGTTCTCATGGATTATTTCGCCGGGGGGGATGCAACGCACCAATGCATTTCTAATTGAAATGTAGAAGAGTGACCATTTGTCAAAAGAGGACAAGAGCTCCCAAATCCTTCACTGGAACAGGTAAAACCCGACCAGAGACTCTTTCTGGTCACCAAATCCCTCTCTTGCATTCCAACCCCCATGGCATGCAAGGGATTGCCCTGAGACTACGCGAGCACTAGGGTATCCTACCTTTCTCCTGGTCCCATTCCGAGACCCAGGAGGTACATTTTTGTTTGTATAGTGCAGATATGTAGAGAAAATATGCATATTGTTGTCGATGCTGCCATGCTAGTTGCTTGGATTCCTGTTTTGGCAAGAACATTTTAGTTGAGGTTCTTCTTGGCGCTGCGATAGTGCAGGAGGATGAATCTGCCACAGGTAAATAAATCTTATGTTGGGCCAGACATATAAACGTCATGGCTGCCACTTGCCACAACTTCAGCTAAGTTCAGGAGCTGCGATAGTGCAGGAGGATGAATCTGCTAAGAGCTCGAGCGGGATTAATTCCTACTGATGGGGAAATTATTACTACAAGAGGTGCAGTTGGTATTCTAATACGTTAAGAATCTTATTCTACTCCAGTTTGAGTCAAAGTGCAAAGAATATGATAAGCAAAGAATAAGAGAACAGGAGAAACAAGTTAGTATAAACTTTTCACAGCAAATCATTCCAAACCTGAATCTAGAGCTAACCTCCTAGGCTACTACCAAAATATTTGTTAAGCTCCAGATTTGTAAGGTGGAGTTGACTGAAAATACGAAATGGACCTACTGGCGGCGACCCTGGGCCGCTGCTCGTGCTCTAGAAGCAAATGTCTATTGAAGTTGCTGCAGGAATTAGGATCATATGGGATGATTTCATAGGCAAGCACTAATCTACATGGTGGTATACTGGTAGTTAGACTTTGCCCAGGCTCTGCAAACCAGCCAGCACCGTCACTGAGTGTACCCCTCCCAAACAGAGCCTTAGTCTTCTACAGAATGATCTATTTTCAGGACAAATACACATGAAAGTTTTTATTTTGCACGGGTGCTTGCAAAATTGGTGGGGGTGGGGGTGGGGCTGGGTGGGGGGGGGGGGGGTGCTAGCAGCAAACCAACCTTTATGGCCACAAAGGAAGTGGTCGTCAGAGACAATGCATAGCGAGATTGTGTTGGTGTTCAGTGGATCAATGCCTGTATTTATGGTTCTGGCAGGCTACGAGCATGGGACTTGAGATCCAATTATTACCACATAAAAAATGTCAACTAAAAGGGGGGATGCAATGCACTCAAAGCTAGGTTTACATAAATAGTGATTCCACACATGTTAAAAGAACCTCACCTCCTTTCCAGCTACAGGCAAAAGTAGAGCTGGCCAAAGATATTCTGCTATAGAAAGCAGATTTTGTATCTGGGTATCGGCTTCAAAGCAACAGTTACGGATGGTGCCAGCAACCTGCAAATATATTTACAAAATTAATTAAGCAGGAACATTGGTGGAAGCACACAACAATCCAACAAATCTGACACCATGAAATACAGATCATGTGATACCAGATCATATTACACTATCATCAGACTGAGAAAACAAATCTTGTCAACATAGGTAGAAAATCATGTAAGGTGCGGAGCATGTCCCACTATCACCAGCATCAATGTCGAGATCCGAAATAAGAGATAAGCTGCACATACCCCTCTCTTTCTAAGTTGGTTTGTTGAATCAAATTGTCGGATAATCTGCTTTAGAAGACCTCTCTTAGGTTCCATCAGTATTCTCCGTCCAGCTTCGACCTTTGAGATATTCACAAGTATAGAGGCAATGTGTTCAAAAATATCTTCATCTGCGTATCAATGGCAAAACTAAGTCAATATACGGGTGAATTGGATGATGACTCCTCAGCTAAGACAAATAATAACAAAAGCGATTAGGAAAATAAAAAATGGACCAGTTCGCAAAAAAAAAACAAATAGATCTCATTGACAAGAAAACCAATCTCCAATAACATGTTACAAGACCAGATTGTAAGGAATGTTTGTCCATCCCATCGAGATGGCGCAAGACACAGCCACTGCACCTTTTTAGGGCTGGCTAATTAGTAGTACAAAAACTGCACTCCTATCATTTGTGAGATAGCGAGTGTGTTAGTTATTTGATTAAATATCATACCTCGTTGATAAAAGAGAATAAACGTATTCAGAAGGCAAACAGTAACAACATAAGAGTTTTCCCCTCATCTGTCTTCTCCCTCACCTATGGTTGTTCATCTCTCCCTATTCTAGTACCCTGACCCCTTCAAGCTGAACCGTAGCAGCCATATTTTCTAGTGTATCTGTACTACAAACATGGCCATTGGTGGTGGCAGTCAGTCCACCTTCTCCTTCCTTTTCTTATATGTGGGACCATATCAACAATTCAGAAAAACATATATGCCTGTGCACGGAACCAAGTCATTCTCATCCACTGACTGTAAACTAGAATTTTCGAATCTGCCCAAGGTGTCCCTCCCTCACAAATAACTCCCAACTATGTCCAAGGACATGGCATGAAACACCACATGGTTCAACATGCTGATGATTGTTAACCATATCCACAGAAATGGACGAATTTAACCTCGGGCGTGTCGTTATTAAAACTATCTGTCGTGCGATTAGCTGGCGAATCGATCATTGGAAAACACATGAAAAAACAAAATTTGCAATCGACGGAGACGAAAACACGAATGAAATATTTTCACGTATGTGCTTCCAATCGCATGAGACACAACAAAATTTAATTCCAAACACAATCCACAAGAAATTTAACTGCCTTTTTCTCACAACTTTTGCGCTCTACCACGACCCTTTCCTGACGTTTCAATTTGTCCCATAACTATCCCAGGACCGGACGTTTCGTACTGGGCTTCTACCGAAATTCTGGGCAATCGGTCAACCCCTCCTTTTTTTTTAATAGGTAGAGTTTGGTTTACATCCTCACTAGGAGGCCGATTACAAGGATACAAACTGAAAATCAGTGCACATCCCAAATGGATGGCATTTCAAAAAAAAAAATCGACCAATTCTTTGAACTCAATCCTGACATCGACGCCTTGAATAGAGCTTTCATGATCCTTCTACCAAATCAGAGCTGCTCGATCTCCGAACGCATTCCGTCCATCAGCCCTCCAAAACTGTCCAAAGCAATCTCCAAACTTCTTGCTAATTGTCTGCAAAAATCTATATCCTACCTAATCAACACAAACCAAACCAGCTTCGTTAACGGATGTTGCATTACGGAAAATTCCGTGCGCGCGCTCATCTCCTAAACTGCTGCCACAGACGCAAAGGCCCGACTATTATAATTTAACTTGATTTCAAAAAAGCATTC
The DNA here is from genome assembly GCA_916181665.1 of Avena sativa. Taxonomy (NCBI): domain Eukaryota; kingdom Viridiplantae; phylum Streptophyta; class Magnoliopsida; order Poales; family Poaceae; genus Avena; species Avena sativa. The sequence goes on along the minus strand of OV702292.1, from coordinate 529,198,202 downwards.
GACTCCATTTGTTGGGAATCCCTTCTTCAAATCCTAGCTCACCGAGGTATCCCGCCAAGATTTTGCACGTGGATCTCATGCTCCTACACACTAGAAAAACAGCCGTTCTACTCAACGGCATCCTGGGACCCTGGATAAACTGCAAACAAGGACTGTGCCAAGGCGATCCGCTACCTCCTTACCTTTTCATCATCGTCGCCTACGTACTACAGCAGCTCATACTCCGATCATCATCAAACGGCCATCTGGAGTACCCTCTCGACAACTCTCTGCCCTGCCCAGTGCTTCACTATGCAGACGATACGCTCATATTGCTAAAAAAGCTTCTATGACTGCTGCCTCACACCTAAAGCAAATTTTAGACAATTTGTCAAACGCATCAGGGATCCAAATTAATTTCCATAAGACCACCTGCGTTCCCCTGCACACTTCGGACGCTTTAGCCCAACCATTCGCGGACCCGCTGGGAGCAACCATCTCCTTCTTCTCTCAAACATACCTAGGCCTTCCCCTCTCGGCTACCAAATTGCCAGCCTCGGCCTTCCAACCTATTACAGATAATAATGATAAATACCTAGCTGGTTGGCACGCCTCTCTTCTCTCCAAGGGGGCCTAGTCCTCTCTGTGGTGCTCGACTGCATCCCTACATGCTTCATGTCCTCTTTCCTTCTACCTAAATCAATCATCAGGACGGCAGACGGCGTGTCTTCTACTGGGCTGTTGAGGAAGCCTGCACTGGAGCGCAGTGCTTAGTTGTGGGATAGAGTTTGCACTCCAACAGAGGCTGGGTGTTAGGGATAAAAACCTAAATGCACAGAATGTTTGCCTTTTTCTGAAATTTTGCTTCAAATTCCTACATTCAAAAAACATTCCTTGGCATGACTGGCTCATACACCACTCCCCTTTTCCATCCACCTCACCAAACAACTCTTACCTAGGTTCCATTACATACAAAAACCTCCCTTTGCTCTCACAAATCACTCAATTCAGAGTGGGGAACGGCAGATCGGTTTTCTTTTGGCACGACAGGTGGCTGCTACCTGAACCCCTCGCCACTGTGCTACCTGCTCTCTACTCACACCACCTACACCCAAATGCATCTGTACATGAAGTTCTGCTTAATGGGATCAACGGCGGCCCTCCGCAATCGGCTGACTAACGCAGCAGCACAACAGCTTGCTCTCGTGTATCCCCTTTTGCAGGCTACCGTGATATCGGATGCCCCAGACAGTCACCAGCTGCTCTTCGAAGAATGCTTCTGCACAAAGGGTGCCTACAGAATCATGCAATCAGAGCTGCAAGTTCAGGTGGGGATTCTCTCCCCCTCCCGGTGACAGCCTCAAAAAAAGTCTACAAACTAGAGATGAACAATATACGATAAAGCACGATGGTTAGCTAACAACAGAAACAACATGAACACGGACAATGAATAAAAAGGAACACAAGAGCAGAACACAATCACCTTCAGAGTCACTGGATGATCTACAGAATGACCGCACAAGCTTGGCGACATACAACCCTTGCACCTTATCATCACCAACCTTTCATACAGAAGATAGCTACATTCAGTAACCTGAAATCTATTCATTTCAATTACAAAGGGAAAAAAAAAAGTAGAAACAGCATATCCAGTCCACAAGTTCTTCTCTGCGTTGCCCTTCCCGGTAATTACTGATCCAACACCAGACTTGACTCAAAATTCAACTCAACATGAAGATGGTGATTTACCAAAGTAACTCGAATGTTGAAAAGTTGATTAATCAAATAATTGCCTTTTGTAGCTTGATCAGTTGTCAGGTGTCAGGTCATAACCACTAAATCAGACAAGAGGCAAGAGGCGGGCGGGTGCACCTGGAGGAGGGCCGCGATGCCGGACTCGACCTGGGTGAGGTTAACGAGCAGCATGACGAGGCTGCGCGCGAGCTTGGGCTGCTCGCCGCCGCGCTTGACCATCACGTCCATGGCTGCCGCGACGCCACCGAGCACTACGAGGCGCGCGGCGAGCTCGGCGTCCTGGCTGAGGTTGACGAGCGAGTCAGCAGCCGCCTCGCAGGCGCCGCCCCCCACTGAGGCGAGCAGCCGGAGCAGCGCCGGAAGCGCGCGGTCCGCGCGCGCCGTGAGGGAGCGCAGGCCATCTGCGTCTCCGGTGAGTCCCCGCACGATATCCGCCGCGGCGCCCCGCACCTGCAGGGAAGCAAGGAAGGAGCAAGCGTGGCTAGTTAGAGGAGCTAGCGTTTTGGGGCATGGGTTTCGGGAAGATTGGGTTTAGGGACAGCACCTGCGGGGAGCTATTGGAGAGGAAATCGAGGAGTTCATCGAGCTCGTCGGCCATGGCAGGAGAACGGGCGGCGGCGGCGGCGGTTTAGCTTTTCTATTTTTTCTTTTTCTTGTTGAGGTTCTGGGCTCTCCTCTTTGGGGGGACTTTTCAGCGCGACCATGCTTTACGTGAACAAACGGCGGACACGTATTTCTAGCTATTACGTGTTCAGCCGGCTAGGCAAACACAGACACGGTTGTTAATCGGAGATGGGGGGCACATCGCACATGAGAACAAGCAGCATCAGTTTCCGCAGAAAATCAAAGACGAGCGCACAGTTTCCCACGTCCTACTGGCCGTGGGACTGAAGGAGTGGGGGCCAACTGAGTCAGCCACCTTGGATCGGTCGATCGTGCAGAATGTTATTCGCATCGCCATCGCATCATCGTGTCCCACGTGGGTTCCTGGGTGAGAAACTCATCACCGAGCGATTCTTGTAGAGTACCCCGTTTCTAGTTCATAATTACAATCTAGTACTCCTATGTGCATATCGCTACTCCATCAATTTTAAAATAAAATTTAGTAGTGTCGCTCCTTGTTGTCGGCTGCTTCCTCTCGGTCCTGTCGATCGCATGACATTGGCCACGGTGAGACGACAATAATGACTGCAAGATCGTGGTGGCTCGTGTTGGTGGATGACGAGTTTGGAGGAGAGTTTGGTGGAGTGTGATGGATCGTCCAGAGTCATGGTTTTTTAGGGCTCCGGAGAAATCCCTATCAGCGTGATGGTGACATCTGCGGGTGCCGTTGTTCCTTCATGAAAGGCATCGAGTGTGTCCCCTTCCCCGCTCTCCTCCGTGTACCGAGGGAAATCCTAGAGCCAGTCCGGGCAGCAACTTTGTCGGCGTCACGTTCCTTTTTGAATGTGATGCTTGGTATGAGGCAATTCGGAGTGCTAGGCATGTTGTGGAAATTCTCTGAAGGACGCAACAGTAGCGAGTCATTATCGTTTTCGTTGAGCCAATATTGTTGATATTGTTTCTCTTTTATTTCTCTCTTATATTTCGTTCGTTTGGGAGAGCTTGATTGTGCTGATGCCGCAACGGTTGTACCAGGTGATTGCTATTTTTAGGAAAAACCTGTTTCTAGGAGTGGGTTCACATCAAGGGTTATGTCGAGAAGGCGAGATGTATCACATGTCTATATCGCATAAAGTAAAGTACTCAGCAGGAAAAGTATCCACATCCAAGAAAAACGTATCCACATCGAAAATGTGGTTTCCTCTTCCTCCTCGAGCAGTCGAGCTGGCGTCGCTTCCCACCACCATCCGGAGCAACCTCGCGCACACCACCGCCCATTTCAAAACCCCGGCCACGAAAAAGCAAAGAGACGCACGCGGCCACGCCCCACTTACCTCTCCCCCGTCGCTCGCCTCGATCCTTTCCTTCCACTCCAAGTCTCCGACCAAAACCAGCGCACTCCCCTCGGATCCGCCGCATCGTACGCCATGGCGGCACTCGGCGCCGACGCGGTCGCGACGGCGTGGGTGGCGTTACGGGCGCGCGGGGTTGCCCCGGCGCTGCGGGCGGCGGTGTGGGCGTGCCTCCTCATGTCGGCCATGCTCCTCGTGGAGGCCGCCTGCATGAGCCTCGTCAGCCTCGTGGCCGTCCGGCTGATGCGGTGGCGGCCCGAGCGGAGGTACAAGTGGGAGCCGATGGCAGGGGCCCCGGCCGGGCGCGACGTGGAGGATCCACCTGCGTCGCCGGATGGCTGCGACTTCCCGAGGGTGCTCGTGCAGATCCCCATGTACAACGAGAAGGAGGTGAGGCGTTTAGAATCTGTAGCTTGGCTCCTCTGCTCCCCATTTCCCGATAGTAGTTTTCAAGCTGGATTTAGGGCGCGGCTTAGGAATTTACGAGGTTTCAGATGTGGATTTTCGTCACCGAGTGCTTGAGTACTATAACTCAAATGCTTCCCGCGGCTTGCTGCCCCTCGGTCTGATGGAGTAGTTGGGATTTCATCTGGTCTCTTGATGAAGCTGATTTGGAAATTGTGATTGTACTCTCTGAAGGTGAACAGTTAATGAACCTGTAATGCTGTACTTGTGAAAAATTAAACTAGTCAAAGATCACACTCTAAGACTTCTACGGAATGGGGCGGGGTTGGAAGTATCTGCATTGCCTTCATGCTGTCAAATACAGTAGAACTGTTTCAGACAGTAAGTGGTAAATCGATAGATGAGATTCTTGTTTCTGTTGTTATATCAGAGTAGTTGGCAATATAGATTTTGGTGATTGACTAGCGATGCCAGATTTTGTCTCATGATAGTTTCTGCATAGTTTTAGATGCGGTGAAGAACCGCTGTACATTTTTGTGGTGTGTCTTGTTTATTCACAGTATTTTCACTGAAGGATCGTTGTATAACTTAGTTATGCCTTTTTGCAGGTGTACAAGCTATCCATTGGAGCTGTGTGTGCTCTCACATGGCCACCAGACCGTATCATAATCCAAGTCTTGGATGACTCCACCGATCCGATTATTAAGGTAAGCCTAGATTGCAGTGACAATATTTATCTTGATCAAACAAAAATTAATGTTTGGTTAATTAAGTTATTGATCAAAGGGTGTAATGCTCATGTGAAATGATTCATACACCAATGCTTGTCACAAATACATGATCAGTGTATCTTCATCCGCCAATGAAATGTGCGTAGGTGCCAGCAAAGAGTTATCGCTTAAGTATTTGAGTTGTACTTTTACAGCAACAACAACAACAAGCCTTTTTCTCAAGCAAGTTGGTCTAGGCTAGACATGAAACCCAACAAAAACATATGGAAACCAAAAAGAGAGAAAAAAGGTAAACAAAGGCACCCGAAACCTGAAAGTACAGAAGAATGCATGCCTTTCAATGGATATGACATATACAGTTGACATCACAATTATGTCAAGTGGCCAAGGTTGCATATTAATCTTAGCATGGATAAAGTATGACTATGAACTGGATTTAGCCCCATGGAGACAGAACGGTATCACTGTGCCTTATCTATTTGAATACATACCACCTATAAACCATTCTATTGAAGTCTTTTGATGAATTATTTGATTGCCTTATACTCACTTTCTCTTTGGGGGTATTGTTTATACAGTTATCTTACCTACTTATAATATTTGAGTCAGTGGTTGTCCATTCACTCCTTTTCTAGCTTCCCTCATCTCAGCCCTCACAAGTGAGATCATGCAAATCTACGAGCATAGTAGCAAGCTACCGTTTCCTCTGCTGCCCCAATAAACTAAAGCCTCAAAATGAAATAATTTGAAATATAACTTGAGTAAACTATGCTCCACATCTTTTTTGGTTCCGTAGAGTAGCACAGGATTTTTACTAGTATGAATAGAATTATCTGATCATTTCATCACTTATTCGATAAGGAAACATAAATATTGAGAAAATAAAGTTGTAATGCAGTATATTGTAGTATTGAGGGCAAGGTGGTCTACAAGCTTCATGATAGAAATGTGCTGTTCTAAAAATAAAGAATTTGATCTGATGCTGGCTGTCATTACATAAGGTAAATTGATGTTGACCATGCTTAATGCATGAGAAACAGTGAGATACAATTTGATCAATTGTTTCTGAAGTAGCCAAGGTTGCTCTGTTTTCTGTGGGAAAGGCATTAAGCAGGTGTGAGGATGGCTTAATCCACATGCTAAGAATGGTATACGAGTAATTTGAACAGGAAGAATGTCTGTTCAATAGCTTTCTTCAGATCATTGTGCTCCTGTATAATCTTCATCATTTTGTCTTAAATGCAGGAACTAGTGGAGCTTGAATGCCAGGACTGGGCCAGCAAGAAAATTGACATCAAGTATGAGGTTAGAAATAACAGGAAGGGGTACAAAGCTGGAGCTTTGAAGAAAGGCATGGAACATGCGTATGCGCAACAGTGTGACTTTGTTGCTATCTTTGACGCAGATTTCCAACCTGAATCTGACTTCCTTCTAAAAACTATACCATTTCTTGTGCATAACCCGGAGATTGCGCTTGTTCAAACACGTTGGGAGTTTGGTAAGCGTAACCATAATATTTTTAGTATATGCATGTAGTTAAGACTATGATTGTTGATGTTCTGGTGTCAGTACATCGAGATCAGGTTGCACAAGTTTTTTCTGCCCCAAATATTTTACTATTTAATATCAGGAGTGTTTACTCATAAAGTACTGGACTCAGCACACATGCTAGACTCATCTAGATAAAATGTGGAGTTTTGTTATTGGGATGTTTGAAGCATATGTTTTACCTCAAAGCACTCATGCTTACCAATTGAAGCAGTTGTGCTCCAAGTCAGAGCAATATCTTCATGATTTGGTTGGATACTACTTAAAAATGTGAAGTGTTTTGGGTAAATATTTTGATATATCTGAACCTTTATCCTACCCTATGACAAACAAATATCATGTAGTCTTTCTACAACGTAGTGGTGAGTGGTGGATCGGCGCACAACTAAATGCTGATTCCGTTGACCCATTTATGGTTCTGTTGACCCGCAAGGCCTTAAGGATATGGTTATTTCGGTAACAAAAGGCTGGGAAAACTTTTTAACATGAAAAGATTGCTAAAATTTCACTCAAACTTCAGTTTAACCAATTGATAACATTACGGGCAGCAATTTAAGCTGTAACCTATTTCATTCTGATTATATGTGAAGTTCTGATGCAAGTTCTTGCCCTTCTCTATGACAGTCATAATCTTGATAACTTGAAGTGAGGATTTCTGTTTATTCTGATTACAGGATGTTCCTGACCTGGCCTTTGGCCGGGCGATTTTGCAGTGAACTACGATGTTTGCCTGATGACAAGGATACAGAAGATGTCACTGGACTATCATTTCAAAGTCGAGCAGGAATCAGGCTCATTTATGCATGCTTTCTTTGGTTTCAATGGTAATAGCTGACCTTACAGCCATTTATTTGAGGCTTCAATGAAGCCTAATACTGTTAATATCTTTAAATAGGATATTTAATTTTAAATCTTGCAAGTAACATAATTTTTTTCTTGTTAACAGGTACAGCTGGTGTGTGGCGTGTATCTGCTATTAATGAATCCGGAGGATGGAAAGATCGCACCACCGTGGAGGACATGGATCTGGCAGTACGGGCAGGCCTCAAGGGATGGGAATTCTTGTATGTAGGTGATATAAGGGTATGTTTCGTTGCAGCCTGCCTTTTCAAACAGTTGTTTCTCAATGAGCATACACTAAATTGTTTTATTATGCCCTACATCATTACAACACAAATCTTACGCAGGTCAAGAGTGAACTACCAAGTACCTTCAAGGCCTACCGTCATCAACAGCATAGGTGGACTTGTGGTGCCGCCAATCTCTTCAGAAAAATGGGATGGGAAATCGTAACTAACAAGGTGTGCCTTCTTGAAACTTACCCCAAAAGACAATATAAATATTTCATGTAATAATTGGCATACACGTATTATGCAGGGAGTATCAATATGGAAGAAATATCACCTTTTATACAGCTTTTTCTTTGTTCGGAGGGTCATTGCTCCCATCATGACATTCTTGTTCTACTGTGTTGTCATTCCATTATCTGCCATGGTTCCTGAAGTCAGTATTCCTGTCTGGGGGCTAGTCTACATTCCTACAGCTATTACCATAATGAATGCCATTAGAAATCCTAGGTATGCACTATTTGTTTCGTCCAGGGTGCAGCTTCCTATGTGCTTGCTATTGTTGACATCTTTATATGCTCTTATCTGATACGCCAGGTCTCTCCATCTGATGCCATTCTGGATTCTGTTTGAAAATGTAATGTCAATGCACCGTATGCGTGCAGCTCTAACAGGTTTATTCGAGACTGCACACGCAAATGATTGGGTGGTTACTGAGAAGGTAGGAGATGTGGTGAATGACGATCTTAATGTCCCATTCCTTGAACCACTGAAGCCCACTGAACGTGTGGAAAGGTTCGTGAATTATATCATAACAGTTTAAGTTTGTAATTAATTATATTGAATTGTGTAAGAACAAAATAAATGTTGAAGAATTTGTCCTCCGCCTTTGCAGGATTTACATTGCTGAGCTCTTGCTCGCGCTCTACCTCTTGATATGTGCCTCGTATGATTTAGCATTTGGAAGCCAGACATACTACATGTACATCTATCTCCAGGCCTTCGCATTCATTGTATTGGGGTTCGGTTTTGTCGGAACAAAAACTCCATGTTCATAAAATGTTTGCTACTCCCCCTTCCATAATTCTTGTCGTGTTTGCAGTTCAAATTTGAACTAAAACCACGACAAGAATTATGGAACAGAGGGAGTACCATTTTACATTTCACAATTTATTCCTAGGATGCAATATTTTGCATGCAAGGAAAGATATCCTTGATTTGACCTGACAACAGTAATTTATATGAAATTGGGTCGTTCCCTTTGTAAGTGTAGGTTTTAATTTATACAGGTAGATGAGTCTTGGATTTAAGGGTTCGTGGAATCTTGTTGTACTAGGATGGACAGTCAGGTTATATTCTACTAGCTGGTTTGCATATTCTTTTGTTTATGATTGTCTTATGTTGGATCCCAAGTAACCGAGGATGCAATCACACGCTGGAAGACAATGACATACATAAATGATAGATTATCTTTGTGTGTCAAATTAGACAGGTATAATTGTATTCGTTCTTTCTCCTATTTGTGTGTCAACTGGCATGGACTGAATACCAGCAAGAGAGCGCGAAAACATACACACTACAATGCAACTAAAGATAAAGTTTCCATCCAAACAAAGGAACAAAGGCTCGTTGTTCAGGCCATATGTTCAGGGATGGCTAGCACAGAAACACAACCTAAACCACTTTTTTTAAACATCAGGCCATAGGCCCAGCTTTAAATTAATAAAGCCACAACGGCATAGTGCATGATGCTGCAAGAACAGCTTTCAGACAACAAGGAACAAGCAAATAAGCATTGCTTAGTCTTCGATGCCATCATCTAACGGAATGAACAGAGCAGAGGAGAGGAGAAGCCGTGGAGCTCACCACCGGGTGATCTGGCCACCATCAAGTCTTGCCCTATCGAAACCATCGTGCCATTCGCCTCCGCCCTGGATCGAAGGGCACCGGATGTCAGCAGGCAGAGCAGCTCTCCTAAGAGCGCGCATACACACAAGGGACATCTTGCAAAGGATGAGAATCAAGCATGAGCATCGCACGCGAAGGCCACAAACATCGCCGATGTCCTTCACAACGACCACCTAGCAAGACTTCGGCTTTAGGACGGAGACCGTCGAAGAAAACATGGAAGGAAGAGGCCTCCATGTCGCCGTGGCAGGCCAGAGACCAGCCAAACCACCACACTTCGCCTTAGGAATGAAAACACGAGCAACACAACCACCTTCCCGTAGACCCAAGGCGACGCCTCCAACGAAAACACGACGCCCGAGCATAGTCGCAGCCCAATTCGGAGACTTTGGGTTTTCACCCGGGTGCAGGAGAAGGAGGGAAGGGGGTTGTACCTCAACGTCACCTCCAAGGAGGAAGGCGCGTCCAAAAACGTCGCCGACGCCGTGACCGCCACCGCTGGTCAAGAATCTCTCCCGGAGACAGAGCCCCGAACCCAACTGACATAGGTATGATTACTCGGGTGCTTATGATTTGCTACCCTGGCTGCATAAAGGCTCACGGCCCATGAAGATTCAAGGTGACAGTCCAAGAAGCATCTGATAGAAGCCTTAGTTGTATTACGAAAGGAAATATGAATCGACATTGTATTGGTGTTGTAATGAAACATATGTAACCTATCCGTATATGGCTTTGGGACCCAACCTATTATATATAGGACGGGAAAAGCCTATGAGGGGGACCAAAGAAAAACCCCCAAGTGATTTGTAATAGTATTGTCCACTAATAATTAGGCGGCTTCGACTCCCTTGTTTGCCTAACATCCGACGAAATCCACATCATTCTCTTTTCCACGAAACCCTAAGTCCATGACCATGGGCATTGCCGAGGTTACCCCTTGTCAATTGGCGCCGTCTGTGGGAAACCTGAACGCCGGAGTCATGGATTCAGCGAACCCCTTTTCATCAAGCAACAATCCAACGGAAGCGGCTCCACGCCCGCCCACCCCTGTTTCGGTACCCGCCGATTTCAACAGTGGATCCGATCTAATCATCGGAAGTTTCCACTTTCAAGTGGAGGGTCCCGAAGAACCACACCACTCGGCTCCGATTTCATCGGGACCGTCAGTCGAAAAAATTACGCCTACGGCGATAGCTGCGTCATCCGTCAGATCATCCTCAGAAGTCACGCTATAGGCCGAGACAGCTGAAGAAAACAAGAAAAACATGACAGATCTAGGGGATCTTAATGGTCTTTATGACGATCTCTCCTTCGGATCAAACCCCCAGCCAACCACACCACGCCGATCAAGTCCGATAAACGCGGAACCCGAAGAAAGTGACGAGAGTATCGACTTTGAAATTAGGATGGCTGAAATTTACCCAGAGCAAAAACTACTGGACTTCGCTCATCCCCTAGACAATGTCTCCTTCGGATCTAACGACGATGTCACTAGTCCGTACGTAACATGCCACCAAGTGTGTGTGAACATCGGGGACCCTTCGACACATCGCGACTCTAACGGTAACCCTATTCTTAACCCCAATGATATTCTATCGGATGACAATGCAGGAAATCATAGAAACGAAGGGAACCACGAAAACGAAGGAGACCCGACAAACAACCGCATAGTCCAAGGAGGAGGAGAACCACGCGAAGGCGAGAGGAAAACTCTCCGACTATCAGCGGAAGTATGTCAAAAAGCAAGGAAAGCAATTTTGGGTGTAGTGCCAATGATAGTCGATGCCACACACGAAGATTTACTAACATATCAATACCTGCTTCATCACAAAAGAGAGACTTGCTAAGGATGCAAAGACAACTCGACGAAAGAAAAAGGCTAGCCGACGAATCCAGCCTAAGACGGGCACAACTAAGCTCTACCCGAGGATCAGGGAGCATAACTAGGGGAGCATCGCCAAGAAGGGGAACATATCGATTGCAGAACATCCCCGAGGCTGAAAGAAACGAACTAACTCGAGACCTCAATCTATCATTTATGTTAGTAGATCAAACAGGGCACATCAAAGCAAAAACAACCCAGGCAACAATTATGGCTGCATAAACGTATCTACTCACAACTCAACCCGCACCTGACGATCTCCGTGCAGCTCTCCATTGCTTGGCTTTAATGAACCTCGGCATGGTAGGACCATCTCTTGCACAAGCAGAACAGGGAATCACGCATCAACCCGATAGATCCCGATGCCATCACAGCAGCCCTCGGCAGGTGGGGCACACTCGAAGATCGTGATCACAATATCGGGTGCACTTTTCAAGGTCTAAACCGTGAAACAGCACAAGAAATGACAACACGCAACATAGTAACGATGGATCAAGGGATGAGAGCCGTAGCCGAAGATACCACAATGGCGATAGTGAAGATGACTACGAGTTATGCGGAGCCAGCTGTTTTACCCAGCGGATTCACAAAACCTTAGTACCCAAGGACTTCAAACTTTCACATGACCGCCAAAAGTACGATGGACTACAGGAACCCGAAGCTTGGCTAGCAGATTATTTGGCCATCGTAAAGCTACAGGACGGCTCCACATCCACCATAATGCAAAGCCTGCAACTGCACCTAACTGGCGCCGCACGGTCATGGCTCAGACAACTACCTGAAGATTCCATCAGTAGCTGGAATGACCTTGAAGATAAGTTCATCTGACATTTTCACTCCACATTTAAACGACCCGCATCTCTGGAGCAATTGCGGGCGTGCAAACAGAAACCTGGAGAATCAATAAGAGCCTTTATTCAGTGATGGAACATCATCAAGAATTCAACCAAAGCCATATCCGACGAAAGGGCCATTGACGCCTTCAATGATGGCCTCCGCCGCCGAGAGTTTATAGAAGAACTAAGATGGGTCAAACCCAAAACACAGCTAATGGACATAGCAAATCGCTGGGTTGATGGAGAGGACACGCTGCATAACAAACAAACACGATCACCCGAAGAAGACATGGACAAACGCAACAATGACAAAAGACGAAGGAACAATGACGGACACGCGGGACCAAGTTATGTTGCAGCTAGTTTCTCGGGAGAGGATAATCACAGAAACAACGATTACAACGGCGGGCACCGCAATAGCAAGGACGATGTTGGAGGAAGCCAATCAACATAGCGATATCAGCCAAGAGCTCGGGACCCACCTATGTCCGCAATGCAAACGTCGGAAGGACCCTATAATATGCACTTCTACGTCGACTCAATGGGCAAAAGATTATCCAACCATCTCATGAAAGACTGCCGAACGTTTTTGAAGATGCAAGAGCTATGCAACGCAAAGGTGACCGAAGCAGCAAGCCGAGGATACACCACTACACCTCGCACGTTAGCCATCAGCGCACCACTGATGGCCCAAAATATATCGAGCTCGTTGGGGAACCCCAAGAGGAAGGTATGATGAGCACAACAGCAAGTTTTCCCTCAGTTATGAAACCAAGGTTATCGAACCAGTAGGAGCAAGGAAACACCTCCAAGGTGTTGTTTCCAACATGGAATCGTGCACAACACAACCACAAAACTTTGCCCCCAACTTACAGTGAGGTTGTCAATCTCACCGGTTTTGCTGAAAACAAAGGATTAAACGTATTGTGTGGAAGATAGTAATTGCTTGCAGAAAGTAAACAGAAAATAGTAAATAGTTGTAGATTGATGGTAAAAGAAAGGACCAGGATCCATAGTTCACTAGTGGTGATTCTCCTTAAGATAGATGACATGTTGGGTGAACAAATTACAGCGGGGCAATTGACAAACGTCGAGAAAGCATACATGCATATACTAATCATCTTGACTTATATGAGATTTGATTGGGCATTACAACATTATACATAGACCGTAATCCAACTGCATCTATGACTAATAATCCACCTTCAGGTTATCATCCGAACCCCCTCCAGTATTAAGTTGCAAGCAACAGATAATTGCATTAAGCATCGCGTGTAAAGTAAACAATACGATTGTTCTATGAACAAAGGATTGATGTTTTCTCCCTAGTAGCAACAGCAAATCTAGTACCTTAGAGATTTCTGTCACTTCCCCAGATTACTAGAGACATGAACCCACTATCGAGCATAAATACTCCCTCTTGGAGTTGCTAGCATCTACTCGGCCAAGATAGCTACTAACAACAGAGAGCATGCAAGATCACAAATAACAAAGACATGATAGAATCAATAATCAATCTGAAATAGCATCTCAATATCCATCGAATCCCCGCAAACACAACATGTATGATTACAAATAGATGATCTTGATCATGAACGAAGCTCACAAGATCTAGACATGGTAGCACAAAGGAGAAGAACCAACCATCTAGCTACTACATGGACCCGTAGTCCAGGGATGAACTATTCATGCATCACACCGGAGGCAGACATGGTGATGAAGAAGGCCTCCGAGGTGAATTCTCCCCTCCGGCAGGGTGCCGGGAAGAGCTTCAGATCCCTCCCGATCTAGGGATGGAGATGACGGTGGCTACAGACTCTTTCATGGAATTTTGATCGGGTACTTAGGGTTTATGTATCGGAGGCGATATATAGGCGAAAGGGGAGTCCAGGGATGAACTACTCATGCATCACACCGGAGGCAGACATGGTGATGAAGAAGGCCCCCAGGGTGAATTCTCCCCTCCGGCAGGGTGCCGGGAAGAGCTTCAGATCCCTCCCGATCTAGGGATGGAGATGACGGTGGCTACAGACTCTTTCGTGGAATTTTGATTGGGTACTTAGGGTTTATGTATCAGAGGCGATATATAGGCGAAATGGGAGGCCGAGGGGGTGCCCTAGGCGGCCACACCACCCAATGGCGCGGGCCAGGCCTGGCCGCGTGGCCAGCCCCTGGCCCCTCTCCGTCTCGTCTTATGGCTTCGTGTCCCCCTCGGTGAAATATTGACTTTGGCTTTTGTCCCGTCCAATTCCGAGAATATTCATTTTCTGACTTTCCTGGAACCAAAAACAGCAGAAAACAGGCAGCTGGCACTGTGGCATCTTATTAATAGGTTAGTCCAAGAAAGTGTATAAAAATACTCCAAAGTCTGGACAAAACATAAGAAAGTAGATATAAAACAAGCATGGAACATCAAAAATTATAGATATGTTTGCAACGTATCAACATCCCCAAGCTTAACTCATGCTCATCCTCGAGTAGGTAAGTGATAAAAAGAAAGAATAATTTTTGAGGTGACATGCACCATCATAAACTTGATCAAAGTATTTGTAAAACATTGATAGCTGGGATCATAGACTTTAACATAGCATGAAAGATATAGTTCTAACAATAAGACATAGCAACTATGTTGTAACATGAAAAGGCACAAACAAAAGATTCATGAATAACAATTCTTTGCAAGACGTTTGTTTGTTTCACATATAGAAAGCATAATGAGAATGGTATTCAGCTTGTTCCTTCTAGAGTAGCAAAATATAAATGCATAGGACACCTTCAAAGTTCATAAGGGTGACTAGATACAAATAGTTTAAGAACAAGCAATATCAACATTATGAATCAATCAACAAGTCTTGGGACAATGCACATTAAACTAAGAATGGCCACTATGCTCTCTCAATAGGTGCATAAAGATAGAAGATGGGGACTCAACATAAAAGTAAAAGAAAGGCCTTCATAGAAGGAAGCAGGGAAGTCTCATAAAGAGCTTCCAAAAATTATGGTACTTATTAGCTTTTAGATCTCATTGCCCCTATCATAAGCATCTTTAGGTGATTAAGGTTAAAATGACACAACTAAGAGGATATGCTTGACAAGTTATAAGTTGAAATCTCATGCCCCTTGCTTACGAGTACCGAACCTCATGCTACTCAA
Source organism: Avena sativa (assembly GCA_916181665.1). Classification (NCBI taxonomy): domain Eukaryota; kingdom Viridiplantae; phylum Streptophyta; class Magnoliopsida; order Poales; family Poaceae; genus Avena; species Avena sativa. The sequence continues at coordinate 529,182,983 of OV702292.1, read as the reverse complement.
CTTCAGTCACAAGTAAGCTCTTGTCATTGTAAGTACATATGTATCATAGAGAACCGCCAACGAGGTACCCCTTGCCCCATGACACAGGAGCTATCCCATATCAAAATGACAAGGCAAGCAGACAATGAGCATCTCAACAATCTTTTTATTTGCTATTTGCATAGGTTTTTATTGAGGATGCTTCATAGAGTGTTCATTATGGTTATGCTGCAAGTTTCCACCATGATTAGGCATGGCTTAGGCTAGCGGCTCAGGCGTTTCTCTAACACACATACAAACTCCATGATCTTACAAGTTCCCCTTGTATTTCACACCGCCGGGATCCATAAGCAAAAGAATCATGATATCAACGGAATAATAAGTGCAATGTTGAAAGCGTTCCCCATGATACATGGTTCCGCTAACTTCAACTTATAAAGCGCAAGCATATACGCAACAAAGATGGACACAATGGTTCAAGATTATTAAGTGCAAGAAAGTAAAGTGTGCCATCAAGTTCGTGAGAGCTTTAATCACTAATTTTCACATAACAAGTTTAATTCGGAAGGTAGATAAAAACATGAATATACTTGGAATAGCAAATGTTAATAGGTAGGTATGGTGGACTCTTTGGAATAACTTGGTTTTATTTGGAGTTGGATGCATGAGTGGAACTCATACTTGGTTATGGAGGCTAGCAAAAGACTGGGAGCGACCAACTAAGAGAGCAATAATGGCCATAATCACGCAAAGCGACAAAACATCATTAATTAAAGCATAAAGTGATATTAGAAGTCGAAAACTAAAGGATCATAGAGGCTATGGTGACTTGGTATAGTCTTAACATGGTGTGAGCATGCGCCAAGTCAACCCAAATAAAGCATTTAAAGGAGAATACCACAATATTATGCTTTTAATATGCTAAAACAATGCATGATTCTTTCAAGGCACACTAAGCAATCTCAATTGTTTATAACATGTCATGCTACAGAAAAAATCACTAAGCATAAAGACAAAACAATACCAAGCATGACATGACAAAGCATAGGCCATAGTAAAAAACAAGCTCCTTTTACCACTTAAGCATAAATTTTCCTACTCTTTTCCAATCAAAACCAATCTTATTTGAAAACTAATGCATGAATGAGGGGGTCCAACCAATTTATTTAAGAAAACTAAGAAAACCAAGCAAACGAAAACAAAAACAAAGACGCTCCAAGAACAACACAACTGTGCATGAAACAATAAAAATGAAGTGTTTGGAAGAAACCTAAGATTTTTATTGATGAAGAAGGGGATGACTTGGGCATCCCCAAGCTTTGACGCTTGTACTTCTTGGATATTTCTTGGTGTGACACGGGGTGGCATCCCCAAGCTTGAGCTTTAGTCCATTCTTCATCTCATTACATCATTCTTTCCCTACACCTAAATTTTTTCCTTCATACAAAACTTCACACAATCTTCATTAGCAACATTAGTGTACTCAAGATAATAAGTCTTTTAGTTCAGTTCCAACACAAGTAAAACTTCCATCAAAACACAAGATATTGTAGCACTTCCGTCAAAAATCTCAATTCCCCAAAGAGAACCCAAAAAGGAATCAACAAGAAGCAAATGCAAATAAAGGCAGAAATCTGTCAAAACAGACCAGCAGGTAGAAACCAATTTTTTCGAAGACCTTCTGTTGCTCAAATCAAAAAGTGCTGAACTAACAAAAGTTGGATAACAACCTGGGGAAGAAGCACAAAAAATCAAAGCTCAAACCCACGTACAGAGATTTTACACGAATGTTTACAGCGAAGCACAAAAATATGTTTCAGGACAGCAACTTTCCCAAACATTACTTCTCTCTCATTAGAGGTTACTCTTGGCACAAAAAGAAAATAAAAAGGATAAGGAGAGGTTATTACTGAAGCAATAACTTCCAAGGCTCAACTAAAACTTTTGGGTTATCTCCCAATAAGTACTTTTCTTTAACGCCTTTAAGTTAGGCATAAGAATTTTGATGATGCTCACATAAGAAATATGAATTGAAGTAAAAGAGAGCATCAAGAAGAAAATTCAAAACACATTTAAGTCTAACCCACTTCCTATGAATAGGAATCTTATACGCAAATAAATTCACAAAGAACAAAGTGACAGGCATAGGAAGATAAAACGAGAGTAACTTCAAAACTTTCAGCAAATAGAGAGGTGTTTCAGTACCATGAAAACTTTTACAACTATATTTTCCTCTCTCATAGTAATTTTCAGTAGCCTCATGAATAAACTCAACAACATAACTATCACATAAAGCATGCTTTTCATGATCTACAAACACATAATTTTTATCAAGCTCAAAAATAGTGGGATTAAAACCTTCAAACTCACTTTTAACAATTTTATAACAAGATGACTGGTCAATCTCATTTTCAATAGTAGTACAATTAATATTATCAACCAATATAGGACCATCATCTAGAGCTTTATTATAAACATTTTCAAAAGAATCCTCAGGAAAATAACATTCATCCTCCTTTAGTAAGCACGGGGGACAATCAAATATTGTAAGGGGTAAAGAGTTACTCTCATTAGGAGGTAGGAATGGGTAGATCCATTCTTCCTCCTCTTGATCATCAATCTCCTCCTCTTTTTCATCCAATGATCTTCTAGTTTCAGCAATTTCTTCTTCCATAGGCTCCTGCAATGCATTAGTCTCTTCTGCTGGTGGAGAGCATCTATTAAGATATTCAAGAATATAGCCATTTTCTTCCTTGTAATTATCAAAGCAAAATTTAAGTATATCATAAACCTCATATTTATAAGGTGCATCATCAGTATTTTCAAGCAAATAAGCTAGTTAGAATGCACCCTTCTAAGCAATAAATTCTTCAATTTGTTCCACATCATAAAGTCATAATTTCCCTTAACATAAGAAGATATGGTAACATCATCATTATACTCACATTCAAAAGGGAGGTGTTTATACCTCTTACAGCAACAAGATTTATCAAAGCAATAAGTAACATTATAAGTAGAGCACCCGTTTCTAGCAATGGTATACAATTTATCAATTTGTTCCCATAAGTGTTTCCCTTTTTGTGACAAGTGGTGTTCCTTATAATAATATTTTTGTTCTTCCATGAACCCACCTTGCCAATTAGATTCAGTTTCAAAGAAACCAACCATTGATAGAAAGCATGATAAAGCAAGACAATAACAAACCAATGAAAATAACAACTATAGTAGGAACTAATTTTTTTATATTTTTAATAAATAAACAAGCAAACAAAGAAGAAATAAACTAAGCAAAACATAAAACAAAGTAAAGAGATCGGTTGTGAGGGACTCCCCTTATGAAGATGTCCTTGACTCCCCGGCAACGGTGCTAGAAAAATAGCTTGATGACCCAAAATATATCGAGGTCATTGGGGAACCCCAAGAGGAAGGTATGATGAGCACAACAGCAAGTTTTCCCTTAGTTATGAAACCAAGGTTATCAAACCAGTAGGAGCAAGGAAACACCTCCAAGGTGTTGTTTCCAACTTGGAATCCTGCACAACACAACCATAGAACTTTGCCCCCAACTTATAGTGAGGTTGTCAATCTCACCAGTTTTGCTGAAAACAAAGGATTAAACGTATTGTGTGGAAGACAGTAATTGCTTGCAAAAAGTAAACAGAAAACAGTAAATAGTTGTAGATTGATGGTAAAAGAAAGGACCGGGATCCATAGTTCACTAGTGGTGATTCTCCTTAAGATAGATGACATGTTGGGTGAACAAATTACAGCGGGGCAATTGACAAACATCAAGAAAGCATACATGCATATACTAATCATCTTGACTTCTATGAGATTTGATTGGGCATTACAACATTATACATAGACCGTAATCCAACTGCATCTATGACTAATAATCCACCTTCAGGTTATCATCCGAACCGCCTCCAGTATTAAGTTGCAAGCAACAGATAATTGCATTAAGCATTACGTGTAAAGTAAACAATACGATTGTTATATGAACAAAGGATTGCTGTTTTCTCCCTAGTAGCAACAACACATCTAGTACCTTAGAGATTTTTGTCACTTCCCTAGATTACTAGAGGCATGAACCCACTATCTAGCATAAATACTCCCTCTTAGAGTTGCTAGCATCTACTCTGCCAAGATAGCTACTAATAACGGAGAGCATGCAAGATCACAAATAACAAAGACATGATAGAATCAATAATCAATCTAAAATAGCATCTCAATATCTATCGGATCCCCGCAAACACAACATGTATGATTACAAATAGATGATCTTGATCATGAACGAAGCTCACAAGATCTAGACATGGTAGCACAAAGGATAAGAACCAACCATCTAGCTACTACATGGACCCGTAGTCCAGGGATGAACTACTCACGCATCACACCGGAGGCAGACATGGTGATGAAGAAGGCCTCCAGGGTAAATTCTCCCCTCCGGCAGGGTGCCGGGAAGAGCTTCATATCCCTCCCGATCTAGGGATGGAGATGACAATGGCTACAAACTCTTTCGTGGATTTTTGATGTTCTGTATCGGAGGCGATATATAGGCGAAAGGGGAGGCCGAGGGGTGCCCTAGGCGGCCACACCACCCCCTGGCGTGGGCCAGGCCTGGCCGTGCGGCCAGGTGGTGTGGCCAGCCCCTGGCCCCTCTCCGTCTCGTCTTATGGCTCCGTGTCCCCCTCCGTAAATATCGACTTTGGCTTTTGTCCCGTCCAATTCCGAGAATATTCATTTTTTGACTTTCCTGGAACCAAAAACAACAGAAAAGAGGCAGCTGGCACTGTGGCATCTTGTTAATAGGTTAGTCCAAGAAAGTGTATAAAAATACTCTGAAGTGTGGACAAAACATAAGAAAGTAGATATAAAATAAGCATGGAACATCAAAAATTATAGATACGTTTGCAAGGTATCAACCACCACCGCCGCTGGTACACCCGCCTACAGGGCAACCGCAAAACATAACAAATCAAGGTAGTGAATACCCTAGGTCAAAGGGAGCAATGCTAATGATCCAGAATGGGTGCCCATCCAACATGATCCAGAACCTAATTACAAGACAAGTCGACATGGCCGAGATGACTCCACCAGCCACACCCGAGTATCTTCACTGGTCAGAATAGGAAATCACATTCAGCAGAGCTGATCACTCACTGCGAGTACCACGACCGGGCCATTCGACTTAGATAGTAGAAGCACAAGTGGGTGGTTTTGATATGAGAAAAGTCTTCATGGATGCGGGAAGCAACATCAATTTGATTTACGCAAAAACATTAAGAGAAATGAACTACTCCTTGGTAAATCTAGATGGGGTGGAGGGGGGGAGAAAGTGGCGACAAGGCTAGGGTTTTTCCCCCTCGGTCGCCTGGAGGAGGTGACCCAAGAGAGCAAACAGGTGTCTCAAGCTTGTGGTTTGCCAAAATTCAAAGAGACCTGCCAACCTAAACCACTCATATTCTTAACAAACAAGGTATCTCACAACAGACACAAGACGGGACCAAAACTGGTCTATTGCCCATCATTCCAAAAAAAATGAAAACGCGCCTCAACACAGCAAGTGGTTTAGAAGGAAACAAACAGCCCCTCTCACTAGAAATCATACAAAGGGCACTCACGGCCTCTCGAGAACCAGCCACTTTGCCAAGAGGGCCCGCCAAGCACAAATCATCCCTCTCTATCTACTATCGATGTTGTAGACCGGTGTCTCCATCAGGGAGCCACCAAACCATGTGAGAGATCAGCGCACCGTATTGGACAACCACACCAACGTGGGTGAAGCCGGCATAGCCATTCTCGACGTAGGATGCGCCACATCCAGTCGACCTCCGGTTATCCTCCCACTACAGCAACGTGCACCACGAAGCAAGGTTTGCTCGCCTATACAGTACAAACTAGCTACCCGACAAACAATCACGTAGAAAGCCGCGCAGTAGGGGACTCTTAACCCCTCCATGAAATTAGCATGGACCACCCAACACACGTATCTTTGTTTATAGACAACCCAACAATGTCGAAGCCGATCCCACCCCACACCATCCGATAGTATGTGGCACGCAAGGGCGACACCCCATAATGCCACGCTCCGGGAAACGCGCTCATGAAACCACGGAACAAGGTTCACTCCCCAGATGGTACAAACTGGCTACGCAACAAATGATCACGCAACAAGCCGCACAACAGCAGACCCCTGATCCCTCCATGAAATTAGTATCGACCACTAGATGCACATATCTCGTTTATAGGTGACCCTACCAAACCTCATATGTAGACACAGACCAGCAAGATACAAGACGGTCCTAGTTGCACACCATCCCGTGGTGCAAGGACGGTGCTCCGTCGCACATGCCATTAGCTGGCCCATCAAGGCCCAACATACACGACCCTACCAAGGGTCCTATCTTATATAAATAGGGACCAACGATGCCATGCTTAGTCTCATACGCTCGATAGCCGCCATCCTCTTCCATTCCACCATATACTCATAGGGTGCATTTGGTAGCCTACATTCCCTCCAAATAGGCTAGGGCGTGATGAAATCAGCCTGTTTGGATTCCCGCACGACCGCTGTGTTTTGTCTAGCATGCTTTGTAAAGCACTCTAGGGCCAGGCCCATCTAGAATGCTCGAATCAAGCGTTTATGTGGAGCCATGCCCTAGAGCTGCAAAAAAGGGATGGAGGCGTGCGCACGCACGCCATCCACGGGGGCATAGGTGGGAAACGGAAGTTTCCCGGCCCTGCTTCGCGCTAAGAGTACCCTCACCTGCTGGGATGGCTCACCCTATGCATTGTCCCTCCCCAAAATCCCCCTCCTCTTGATTCCACATCATGAGTGGTGATGACTGCAAGTGCACAGATCAATTGTAGCTAGTTTCGAAGTAAAGATATCGAACCCACAGAGAGCTATTGGTAATGGTCTTTATGCCCCTCGTCACTATCTACCAAAGAATACTTATAAGCTGCCTTTGATCTCAAGTAAAGGGTGTTTAAAAGGTTTTTGGTTGTTTGCAGAAAAGTAATTAAAACAAGTAAATGGAAACAAGTGACAAGGTTGTGTGAAAACGTGGTTGAACTCAATAGGGCTAAAACATTCTCGGGGATGTAGGATACACCACTAGCATATTATTGTTGTTATTAATAATCAAGATAAAATACTTGTGTCATGAGATGTGTGGAGAGAGCTCCGTAATAAGCTGTTCACTACAAGGCTCGTAAGAAGCCACTTTGTTGAGCCAAGAGTGAGGTCACCTCTAAATAACCACTGCGATGTCTGAGAGCAGTCACCCATACAAACCACCGCAATTAAGGGTTCCCCATGGATATCGTAATTAGCTTAGGGAGTCCCTCTTTTATCCTCCTTTGACCGCGTAGGTTACAAGCCATCGCCAATCTGTCACGGGGCCATTCCGGGTACGATCCCAAGTCACGTCCAAAGGATTTCACCCTCCCTTTAGTACCAAGGGCAAATGATATGTGGACGACTACACATACCATCTAAAGAGAGAGATCAAACACAAATCATAAATCTATCATAGACCGGCAAGTCATATGGACATAAGAATAGATCATCTTTATTACAAATTCATAATGGTGCTAGGGTTTCTCCATCTCCCCAAGAACAAAGGAACTACTCACGCATGGAAGCAATCAACAACATCATTAATCAAATGAATGGATAAAAATACAGAGATAGATCTAATGCAAACCACAATTGAATCTAGAATTACAACAAGATCTATTAGATGAGGGATGGGAGTAATGGTGGTGATGGAGATGCAGCGGTTGATGATGAAGGGGATGACGTGTTGTCCTCCAATGATCCGTGAAGCAGCTGGGATTTTCCCCAGCCAAGTTCCTCCTTCAGATCCCTTTCAGATGTGGTTTTTCGTGGTTTCTGGTGGTTGTGAATGTCGGATCTCCCTCTTGTCTTCGCCAAGAGAAAGTATTTGATGAGGTGATCACGTTGACACCTGGTATGGGTGGACGGTATGGGCGGGCTCTCCCCGTACCACCGGTTGTTATTGGTACTGGTTGCTTCTCCTCGCTTTGTATTCTCCCAAGTGCGAAGGTAAATCCATAAAAATGACTTTTTTATCACTTAGAAATATCATATTATAACACAATATGACAATTCCAATTGATATGTTCATATAACACTTAGTGATTTGGTATCCTATTAAAACAAGAATAAAATGGTGCATGCAAACGCAGTGAAATACAAAGATTTCTACTCTATTTATGCAAAAACAAAGGGTAATAATGCTTCAATTTTGGAATCATTAACTCCCCCAAGCTAGGCTCTTGCTCGTCCCCGAGCAAGGTGGTGGCTTATGGGCAAGATCATCATGTTCATGAGACACGAGTCGCTACAATAAATGAGGTAGAAATTGAAACAGGAATACAACATCGGATGTAGATATACTTCGGGGGTATTACCATACCTTTACACATTACATGACTTGGAGGCTTCCACACCTTTTCTAATAATTAATGAAATCGTAAGAAGCTTCTAGTGATTCAACATATCATATAATCACAAAGTTTAGAGATATCGAGCTCTTAGTTTAGTAATGAAGATTCATGATCATTCTCTTTCTTCTACACTTGATTCTTTTGATAGTTGTTCTCTCTTATTTCTTCTTTTTCTCTCTTTTATATACATACATGTTTATATTTTTACTTTCTCTCCTTCCTCTTTTTCTTTTAGTACAGATATTTGATCATGCTCACTACTTCAATGACTTTCAAAAACTCTTAATTATAATATGCTACAATAATTCTTCTTCTCATAACTTAATCAATACTTTTATTGGTGTGGAAGTCCCTAAAATCATGATAGTTGTACAAGTATCATAACACTTAACCTAGTTCAATCATCTAATATAATAATCATGAAACAAAACACAACTTCAATTATCATAAAGTATCATAACTCAACGGATATAAATCTTCTCTTGAGCTAATGCAAATTCTGGATTTAAAGTCTAACATCCGTGCAGGAAAGTAAACATGCTAAAAACGGTAAGATAGATTACAAGGCTCTCATAGATCCCCCAAGCTTGGAATCAAGCCGGGTGGATCAAATAATTCCTTGTGATTACTTACTCCTTCTTGGGAGTAAAGAAGGCATTATCTTCCTCTTCTTCATCTGCCTTGAGACTGCAAGCTTGAGCAATACACACGAATCGAGTGGACATCTCTATGATGCCGACATGCAATTCTTCAATTACCTTGCTTAAGGTTTTCTTGTCTTCAACCATCTCCATGATAATCTTGGTCAGGAGTTGCACTCTACCGTCTATGTCATCGACCTTCTTTTCGAGGTCTTTGCCCATCATCCAGTAAGAGTCAACTCCTTGTCCAATAGTTTCAACACAAGCTTTCAAAATCTTTTCAAGGTTCTTGATCTTTTCTTGAATCTCATCTTAGTTTTCCTCTTTTCTAGAAGAGGTTCCCAGAGGGGATTTAAGAGAAGATCCTCGAAGGTTATACCTGTAGGGGTTGAGTGGAGATTCTCCTTTGTTCTTTCCTTGTTCCACGTGCCTGGGCATCTCCAAATTATGCGGGAACATGTCTTCCCAGTTGAGGAGTGGAACCACTTGTGAGGACTCGCAGAACGAGGGAGATGAAGTATCTCCTTTGGATCCCTTCTTCTTGGCTTGTGCTTCAGAGACATTCTCCTTCTTGGTCCAGATCTGCTTAATATGAAAAGGTTGCATGTACCTTGAGTGATCAAGTGAGATCTTAGGTTTCATTTTAAAGGGGAAAAAGAAAACTTGGGATCTGAAATACGATAGAAAAGAATCGAGGAAAAAGAAACAATGCAAATTAAAGGATGAAATACCTAGATAAAAGGGGTTAAAGTCAGCCGCAAGTAATGGTACGGGCGGGCTCCGCCCGTACCACGCCCCCGTACGGACTTCTTATCGCCTTTCTTTTTTTAACACAACAAAACATGTTGAATAGACGCGGAGAAGGTAGAGATAGTAACATCGGTATGGGTGCATATGCCCGTACTATCTGATCGTACCGGATCAACGAAAACAGAGTTAGTGTTCCGACCTTTTAACGACCACTGGTACGGGCGTGCCTGCCCATATGGTCCACCCATACCAGGTCGAAAAACAGCTCAGATTGATAGGAAAGACAAATGGGGAGCAATGGACAAGACAAGATTGACTAAAAGGTTTCCAAGGTTGCAAAACTAAGCGACTAAAACTTTGTTACCTCACTTTGCTTATTGTATTCTTCGGCTGAAACCAAAGAGATAAGCTCCACAGTGTTAACCTCGCCAACTCTAAAATGCTTCAATCTCTGCCCATTAACAATCCAGGATGAAGAAGAGGGCGTAGTATTTTTTAGTCTTACCTCTCCCGAAGGATATGCTTCTTCAACTTCATAAGGTCCTTCCCATCTGGATTTTAATTTTCCTGCAACAATCTTAAGCTTAGAGTTGTAGAGCAAAACTTTATCTCCAGTTTTAAATCACTTGCCCTCTAATTTTTTATCGTGCCATTTCTTCACCTTTTCTTTAAATATTCTAGCATTTTCATAGGCCTCATTTTTGAGTTCATCCAAAGCATGAATATCCAAGAGTCGTTTTCCCCCTAGAGTTTTAAAATCAAAGTTCATAGTTCTAATATCCCACCGAGCCTTATGCTCTAGTTCTAATGGAAGATGACAAGTTTTACCGTAAACCATTCTATATGATGTCATCCCCATAGGATTCTTGAAGGCTATACGATACGCCCACAATGCATCATTGAGCCTCAAAGCCTAGTCTTTTCTTGACATGTTCACCATCTTCTAAAGTATGACCTTGATTTCTCTGTTAGATAATTCCATTTGTCCACTAGTTTGAGGGTGGTAAGGTGAGGCTACCCGATGGTCTACTCCATACTTTTGAAGTATCTTGTTAATGAAGGGAATATGCCCGAGAGGCAATAATAAAGTGGTTATTATCTTATTCCATGTTTATGGTAAATGTTTATTTTGCATGCTATAATTGTATTAATTGGAAACGTTAATACATGTGTGTTTAATAAACAAATAAAGAGTTCCTAGTTATGCCTCTCATATAAACTAGCTCATTGATTAACAAGATGATCAAGGTTTCCTGATCATAGACATTGGATGTTGTTAATAACGAGGTCACATCATTGGTGGAATGATGTGATGAACATTCATCCAAAGTATAGTAATACAATCAAAGTCATTGTGTTTAAATTGCTATAACACCATATGAAGTAATTCCAGTCCTTAGACCATGAGATCATGTCAATCACTAACACTAGAAGAGTAACTTGATAACATCAAATGTCACACCGTAATAGGGTGACAGTAAAAGTGGGTTCAGATACTCCGAATGTGTTATGTAGAGGCTCATGGATCAAGAGTAGGATTTGTCCATCCCGATGACAGATAGATATACTCAGGGCCCTCTCGGTGATATCACATTGAGATAGCTTGCAAGCAAGTGACGTGATCACTAGAATGTTATATTACGGGAACAAGAAAAGAGTGCATGTCGGTAACGAGATCAAACTAGGTATGGGGATACCGATGATTTAATCTCAGACATGTAAGATATCGCGAGACAAAGGGATTTGGTTACAACATTAAAGGTTCACATGGTCACTAGAGTCATTGTTGAATGTATGGGAGTCAGTATGAATCTCTAGGTCCTGCTGCTGATTATTGATCGGAGAGGGGTCTCGATCATGTGCACATTATTCACGAACCATAGGGTGACACACTTAAGGGATACAGACACCATTTTGAGAAAATAAGATACCAGAGAAAGATTATGAAAGCGCTACAATCGTTTCGATGGACACCAAAATTGTTTCAGTTGAAATTGCTGAAATTGGTTCTGCATGTGATATCGAAATGTTGCAAGGGGTTTTATGTGAATGTTTGTTAATTAAAGTAATTAAAAAAATTCTGAATAAAATAAATAACAGAGTTTTATTTAAATAGAAAATGCATTTAATTTAGTGGACATTAAATGCAAGTGAGTGGAATTGAAATTTATGTGAGTGGGCTTAGTGGAAGCTCCACCCACATGAATGAGGGAGAGGTGGGGGCACCCACAATGGCCGGGAAGCCATGGCCATGGGGCTGCGCCCTACCCCCTATAAAAGGAGCCCCATGACTCCTCTCCTCTTCAACCACCTCCTCGTGAAGGTTCTCTTCCCCCTCTAGCAATTCCCCATGGTCTCGGATTAGCGAGATACATGTTCCCAATGGCTTTTTCTGGAAGGATTTGTTGCTTCCGCTGCTTTGCTGGAGCGAGGACTCAGAGGTTGTAAGGGTACCAGACATGTGTGCGAATACACCGCTGCTTTGCGGTGCTGGACTTGATGGTGGTGGACCTAAAGGACTTCATCACGATCTTGAGATCGACAAGTGTACGACTACATCATCCACGAGTACAACCTCGTAACGCTTTGTCGCTCTTCAAGGGTATGTTCTCTATGGATGTAAATCCACCCGTTGATTGTATCTAGGTATATAGATCTTGGTGCTTAGTTGTTCACATCATAGGAATTTTTTTGTTTTCTATGCTGCGAACCCAACAATGGTATCAGAGACGGATCTATGCATAGATGCTTTGCATGGGTAGAACATATATGATTATGTGGGTGTTGATGATCATTGTATCGCATCTTCTAAGTATTTTGGATATTGGTGGCATAGTGGGATGAAGTGGCCCAGACTAACTTTACATGTCCTCGCACATGAGACATGTTCCATGCTTGAGATGCAACTAGTTTTGCGTAAGTGGCTAGTGGGTGTCTGTCTCTCCTACTATAGTCAATATATGATTTACAACGAGTTACTAATAATTTGATTATCATCATTGTGGTTCCATGGTTGTAGGTAAGAAAGGTTCTATCTCTGAAAGCCCTAAGTCACGTAAAACTTGCAATTGATAAATTAGAGGAGTCTAGTTTAGATTGTTGCTAGGAAAGTGTCATGATATGGTAATGTTATAATTTGTAGTATGGATTGATACTCTTGGAAATTATAACATACCAAAGTGTAAGCTCCATAGACCTTGGCCTTACACATGTAGGAATTGTGAAGATCATACCACAAAGCACAAGATAGAGATCAAGTGCAAGAACCATGTCATATCATTTTTTTGCATATGATGTTTGTTCACATCTTATATTGCGTGTATGGTGCTTTAGTAGCATTATAAGATGATCCCTCATTTAGATATCAAGATAAAATGTGTTCTTCCTTAAGTATGCACCATTAACAAAAGTTCGTCATTTTGAGACATCATGTGATGATCGAGTGTACTTAACTCTACGCTTTCATACAATGGGTGTAAGACAGTTTTACACATGCGAGTACTAAAGTTCTTACTTGGCGAGCCTAGCATGTACAGACATGGCCTCGAAATACGGACCGAAAGGTTAAGCATGAGTAATATGGTAGATATGATGCCCATATAGATGCTCGCCTTTGAAGCTACACCGACTCACATGATGATCGTACTTGGTGTAGTGGATTTGGTTCATGTAATCACCAAAACAACTCGAGGTATGTTGGTTTTGAGTGGGAGTTCATTTCTAATTTGGATTAATCGAACTCAATTTATCATAAACTAAAATCAAAGTGAATTTGCATAATTTGTTATAGTCATTGGCATCTGTTTACTACCTTGCACTTAGTTTTAATTGAGAAAATAGAACTATAGAATTCTGGTTATTTACTTTATGAACTGGTATCGTATTGTTTTGAGTGTCAATCTAAAGTATAGAAGTCCTATTGCAAACTTTCAGCAAACTCCATTTACTCAATGAAGTTTAATAAGTAGTATTAAATCAAGAGTAACAATTCTAATGTTAGTATCTAAAGTATCATGTTTTCCTCCATGATTCTTGATATTCAAAAGTAGTTTTAATATCGAGGTTACCTAGGAGCTGAAAGAATTGTTTCAAAAACCATAATGTGTGGAAGATATTGTGATATCTGAAACAATGTTTATGGTTGCAACATGATTGAGTATAATTTGGCAAAATGCATGTTCTCATATTGTATGAGAATTTGCGAAGGTTGGAGACGCTAGGCGTCCTAATCTCCCAAAAAGGTTTCGGGAACTGACATTATACTCACGATTCATCCTTATAGGCTATAATAGCTTGATCATGAAAGTTGTCATGATAAGGATGAATAGAAGATGTAGGTAAAGTGTTTACTACACTAAAATATTACTAAAGAATGGATTTTGAAAGAACGCCAAACATTTGATGATGGTGATCCACTTCAAAGTGCAAGTCCAAAGGTATTAGTATTTGACTATACACGCTTTGGACTATGGTCATGTGTATGGCGCCACTATTGATGTTGATAGATTCTTTTAAAAGAAAAGGACATGCTGAAAGAGAATCTATAAAATATTTGGCAAAAGAAAAGACTGGAAATATCCAGCTAAGGTATATAGATGATATACATGTTATGGTTGTATTCTTTGCTTGTTAAACAATGTGGTTCTTGGGTATTGAATACCGAATTGGTTGGTGTGAAATGTCATATAGAACAATGCAATTCATGAACTACAATGGCCTAAGTAACTAGTAAGAGAATATGTGATGATGTTCATAAAAAAATTGTTATTGTGTTCATCGTTGACATCAAAAGTTTCCTTCAAGATTTGTTTTAAATAATGGTTATTTTGTTCTGACATTATGAGAACTTGTTCAAATAGTTATCGTATTCCATAGAAGATGGATGATCTTTTACAAGTATAGTTGGAGAAATCGCGTCCATAAAACTAATGCTAAAATGTCGCAAGACAAAGGATTGAAAGGTCACTTACGAAGTGACATCACCATTTAAATTATATTGGAAAGAAAACATGAAGAAACTCTATGTTGATGGATTTTTGGAGTCTTTTATTTTGATAAATTGACTCTCGTGAGACTTTCCTCGAGATAATTGAGACTCTATTCATAGGCCAAATAGGAACGAATGACTAACTTATTGGACATTGTACATGTTGATGTATATAGGCCATTATGTGTAGCCATGAGTGGTGCATCTTTCAGCTTCATATGATTTCTTCGAAAATTCGAGTGAATATATCTGTATATTTACTTAATAAGGAAGAAGTATGAAACATTTGAAAATTATTCAAAGACTTTCAAAAGGAAGTGGAAAATCATTGTAACAAGAAAATAAAGAGTTCATGATTCGATCATAAAGGACGATATTTGAGTTACATTTTTAGTAAAACACCTAATATTTGAGGAATTGTTCCATGTATTTTTGTTTCCCGATAAACCATAGGAATATGGTATGTTCGAGTGATCAAATCGAACCTTGTTTGACATGGTAAGATCAAAGGTGTCATTTATAAAACTGCCATTATGTTTCAAGGATTAAAGCTTTAGAGACTACCGCTTTCACTAAAAAAGAGCATCATCGTGATCCGTTGAAATGACACCATAAAGGTTATGGTTTGGGATAAAACCCGAGTTGTCTTTTCTTAAATTTTGGTATGCTATGCATAAGTAGAATGTCTACAACCAAAGTCGGATAAGCACGTCTTTGTAGGTTATCCCAAATAATTTGTTGGGTATTCCTCCATAACACCGAGGACAAAAGAGTTTGTCGCTTGGAATGTGAAGTTTGTTGAGAAGGAATTTTGCATGAAAAGTTAAGTGGGAGGACAATAGAACTTTGATAAGGTTATTGAAACTTAGATATATGTTCTAAGTAGCGCAGTGCCGGAAAGTGTCCCGGTGGCAACCACAATGCTCATGGCTCTCGTGATTACAAAGGTTATGATCTTGGAGATTAGAGTTCCTATTTGAACTGTATGCGTCAGGTAACAATCAAATAGCGAGATTTGATAAAGAAGTTGTTATTGTTTTGACAATGATGAACCGACTGCATGCAAAGAAGCGATGATGGGGGCTTGATGGTTTGCGGCCCGAAAGTTCCCGGGCGAGTGCATCCCGGTACACGAGTTGGCATCAATCTCGTGGAGGGGGCGTAGTAGAATCGCCAATTGTCCAGAAGGGCCAAATGGGGGTGAATACAAATATAACGGCCAAACAGTCATTTGAACCATACGAAAAACGGTTGAACTCAAATACCACCATTAGGTCAACTCTTCTTGGCCTTCCCTATCAGTATTCCCCGTTATCTTTTGCGGTCATGGACTAGTTTACCCCTGCATGGACCAGATCTATTTCTTTGCTCTGCTCTACTCTTCTCCCCTGCTCCCCTCCCCATAACCTTTGCTCAGCTTCGGTTGCTCGTCTTAGATCTGAGCTTGCACTTGGTCTAATTTGCATCCCTGCCATGTCCGGTCAACCTCCCATGCCCCTAATCGAAGTTCATAGCTGTCGCTGTCGCATCATCTGCCGTATCGAAGCTTCGTGTCCCCGGACTAATATCTCACCTCTGGCTAGTCCTTCTCGCACGGTGGAACGCGTCCCGTCGGGCGATCCTGGCCGACGACTGGCCTCGGGAAGTTGCATGCTGCCGCGCACCCTAGGCATGGTAGCCCTGACACAGCAATTCGACGACCATGCTCTCATGGCCACTGTGCTGGGCGTCCGTCCTGCCGTGTCGCTGGTAGAGTTGCTGTCGGCTTTCAGGTCTCGTTTTGGGATCAGACGAAATGAGGTCAAGATTGAGGTATGCGCGCCGCCATTTGATTTTTTCGTCTGGTTCGAGGACAAATCAGACACCAAGCATGTTCTGCAATCTTCCCATTATTTCGAGTGCTATGGGGAGAAAATGAGCTTCATGCGTTAGCATCGCGCCCGTGGGTGGGACGATTGTTTGGGGCAGCTTCGTTTCTTCTCCAAACTCAGCTTTGATGGCCTCCCATTGGATGCTTGGGAGCCGGAGGCCCTCAAGCAGGTCATCAGTAGCCTTGGCGGCGAGCTGGTGGAAATCATGCCACCGAGCGATAGATGGGTCATTGAGGTAAAGGCGTGGCTGAAAGATCCTGATGCCATTCCTAAGATGTACGAGGTGCATATTCCAAGCAGGTCAGGGTGACAGCTTTGCTGGAAGCACCCGGTCATCATCCACCTGGATGAGGTTCTGGAATTGGTACATGGCATTCAGGACCCCGAAGAGGCGGCCAGAAAGCGCCCTCGTCGCCTACAGTGTTGGCCTGGAAGGATCGATGGCATAGGACCACCACCGTTTCGTGACAACGCACATAGTTTCGATGGGGGAACTGGGCTTGGACAGGCTGGTGGTTCTGATTTCCCTCGAGTGAAGACAGAACTCCAGTGAATTGCTGTAGTATGTGTGGCTAATGAATTTGTAGTATGGAGAGCATAGCAGGAAGTTGGCATCGACTAAAAATGTGTAATAGTTTGAATCAATGTAGTATGTGTGGGTAATGAATTTGAAGTATGTGTGTCTAATGCATCTATGTTGAACACCGTGCTTTATAATTTCTGTGAATAACCAAGGTCAACCTCATGAAAACAGGGTGGTCTAGCAATGAGCAATGTCAATTCTGTGGATGCCATGAAAATGTAGTCCATCTCCTCTTCAAGTACAAGGTAGCTAGATTTGTAACACGTTTGAAAGATCGGTATAAGAGACTAGAGGGGGGGGGTGAATAGGCGCTACTCAATTTTACGTTAATTTTCAATTTAAGGCTTGACACAAAGTAGGTTCTCTAGATGTGAAACTAAGTGATGAAACCTAAGTGACAAGCAAGCATACAAATAACAATAATAAGGAGTAAAGGATAGAAATCACCGAGAGGAAACACAGAGATGTTTTCTCGAAGTTCCTTCCTTTTGAGGGGAAGTACGTCTCCGTTGGAGGGGTGGGAGGTACTAACACCACCAGTGCCACTAAGGCCTCACCCTATTCTCCCGAGCACCCGCCTTGCGGCAAGCACACGATCCACTATGCGGTGACCTTGAAGGTGGCAACCAAAACCTTGTACAAAACCTTGGGGCACTTCTCCACAACTGAATTGGAGGCTCCCAACACGACCTCGAAGCTCTTACACACAAGGATGAGCTATGGAGGGCGACTTCTTCAAGTAAGGGTTTCCTCAGACACTAGAGCAACAACAACTTACACGAATGGTGGGGAAACACAAATTCCTTTGGTGGAAAGATAGGACTAGGTCTCCTTCCTCAAATCCCCAAAGGGCAACAAGTTTGCGTGGCTAGAGAGGGAGATCTAGGTATTGAGGCTCAGCATTAATGGAGGAGAGAGAGTGGAAGCCGTAGCTCACACTTGGAGAAGAAGGGGGTATATATACCCCCTAGAAATCTAGCCGTTGCATCATCACTAACCCCGGAGTCTCCGAGCTCCAGGGATGGAGTCTCCGGGGGGAGTGGAGTCTCCGGTGTGGGAGGCAGGATTCTGGGCTGGACTCTGGAGGGGTGTTCTGAGAGGAAACTGGGCCACCCCGGAGTCCTGTCCAGAGATAGCCCCAGAGTCTCTGGGCTCCATCCCCGAAGTCTCCGGTAACCACGGCTGGAGTCTCCGGTCAGGCCGAAATCTCCGGGTAGGCCACAGGACTCCGGGTCCAACTCCGGACCAGGAGAGAGAGAGTTCGCCAGGGGGCGGAGACTTGCCCGGAGTCTCTAGGACAAGACCCTAGAGTCTCTGGGCCTGGACCTGGAGTCTCTGGACCCAGGGGAGGCAGAACTCGAAGCTTCCAAAAAGGCGCCATTTCTTTATGAGAATTTGAACCCTTCCCCTTCGAAGACCAGAAAACTGTCTTGTGCAATTATATGGATGTACCTATGGTAACTATGAGATTCGACACATTTTTATGGCTTTATTTGATGGTTTTCTCTCGGATTTGATTGTTTTCTGGCTTTACCTAACGCTCATACTTCGGTAGCAAAGAAAAATTGGTTTTTAATGTGTGTTTTAGGTTCTGAACGTCAACAGAAGGATCTAAGTAGAGAAACACAATATTCTGGAGAAAACAAGCGAGTCTCACTTTGGAAGCACGCGAGGGGAGCTCACAGAAGCTTTAACGACCAACTATACAGCGGGAATATTTTTTCGTCCGTTTAGTTTCGACTGTATAGTTGACACCGCCTCTATCTTGTCAAAAGGACAACTTCCATGAAGGGACCAAGGACGAAAACACAACGCAGCAGCGGCCACACCATCTGGAAGGGAGAAAGAAGAGATCCAGAGAAGAAGGAGAAGACGTTCTTCATCTTGCTCCACGATCTTCGACCTCCTAGCCAATACACCCCATAGCCACTACTTGTACTTGAGAGAGAGAGAGATCTCCAGCTTGCAAGACTAGGGTTTGAGATTGTTTCTTCCCATCTTGAATTGTGTTGGATATTTTTCTATTCTTATTGTGGATCTCCACGGTAATACAAAGACGATTTCCCTTTATTTAATTATATTGATGATCCGTTCTTCTCTCATGTGTGAGTAATTCCCTTGGGCGTGGGAGATGTAGGGGATTGGTGAGATGTGATGTGCCTTCATATATTTTCTGTTAGTTTGTGATTGATTCTAATTACTATAATATGTGTGCTTGACTATCTGTGGGATGCCTAATGCTTGTTGTCCAATTAAGGGCCCAGACAACATGATACCTTGTTCTACACAGATAAGATCTTGTTCGCTAGTGGACCGGCGACCCTCGGGTGACACGGGGATATCAATGGAAAGCTAGTTGACTCGAGGATAACGAGTAACCACTGTGCTTATTGCATTAGTCCAATCCAAGGAGCTTAATCGCTAAGAAACCTGAAGGGTCTTAATCATCTAGTGTCTGACCATGGTTTTGGTAGCAGGCTAGTAGGATTATTGAAGTTGAGATGAAATCTACCAAGAGGAGTTCCGGCTAATTATGGGTTGCTCGCCTACACATATATCCATAGGATTATAATTGTTACATTTACCACTCGTCCACATGGCACAGTCACTATCACCATGAACTGAATTTCCCCGCGCCTTCTTTCGCCATCTGCAGGAAAACAACAAACAAGCAAAGTCATTCTTTACTTTTATGCTTTATATTTCTGAAGTTTACGTTTTAGTTTTATTTAAATCTATCACATTTGATCAAAAACCCATTCTTATTTCAACACTTGCAGTCAATTCACTCGAAGACCTGTGACAACTTCGGGTGTGACAGAGACTTCACGAATAAACACTTACCTTTGGGCTCCCTGTGGGATCGATATCTGAACTTCAAAACTAGCTACAAACAATCTGTGCTCTTGTAGACATCAACCTGCAAGGCTTAGCACACGGTAAAAACAATCTTGTGTTGACACCAAACATCAAAATATGATTAGGGTAGGAAATGCCCTTTCAATCTCCCCCTTTTTGGTGTTTGATGACAACACAAGGATTTGCACAAGAATATACAGGAATACGGTACACAAGATATAGAAGCTCCCCCTCGAAGAGTGCACACACAAGATTTCCTTATGACTATAAGTGCACAAACTAGACAAGGAGGAAAACTCCCCCTAGAAGTTACAAACTTACCATTAACACCGAGATAAGAAATAAACGAGATACTCATACCTTTGCACCAAAAGATGTGATTAAGAGATATATAATTGGATCCAATATGAGAGAACTTCATCATACATGATATATAGATCCATAGATAATATATATTCCACATAGTCTTCACACACATCAACACAACATAGGTCCACACATGATACGAAACAAAGGTCCATAAAGAAACGCGAGGCAAATAAGAACAAGTCACAAGCAAAGACATCAAACAAAAGAATGAGCCTGTGACTTTCCATGCAAATCCCCAATGCTACCTAATAGCAACTTCTGCCCCTTTGGCATCAAGACACCAAAAGGGGACAAGAGCTAGATTACACGCCCCAACCGGATCACTCATCATCCTCGTCCTCCTCGTCATCCCCAGGGCTTGCCTCGGAGTCTTGATCATCATCAGGAGAGGGGCCCTTGCCCCGGAGAGAAGAAGAAGCATCGTCCTCAAACATGCGCCAATCAACAGAGCCTTGAGCCCAAGAGCCATACGAGAGAGTGCGGGAAACCTGAAGCTGGTCCTGAGCATCACTGGAACCCTCGGCATCACTATCTTGCTCCCATTGGTGAAACTTCTTCAAAATCTATTTGTCCCGTTTGTATGCTTCATACTGACCTTTGCGGATATCAATGTTCATGCACATAAGCATCTTCTCCCAAAAGGTGGATTTCTTCATTTTCCCCTTCACATACTCACGAGAGAAGGAAGGCAAATGGGCATTGCTGGCATTCTTACTCCTAGCATAGACCGGGCTGGCAGCAGGGGGCTATCCTCCTCATCCTATCTAATCACATCATCAGGCACATGAGAAGAATAGCCACGAGGGTCCACAGAGGTAGTGGGAGCCTTGCGCTACAACTGGAGCGAGAGATGATCAACAACCTGAAGGCCCTCAAGCAGGGAAGGGAAATCCATCTTTGCAAACGTGGCAAGCACAAGCCTCATGACGTAAGGAGAGTAAGTGGGGGTCTTCTTCTCGGTGATGTTGATGGCCATCTCCATGAAGATGAAATACATGACATTGAGTGGAGTGTCATGAGCCTCGGGACCCTTGAGAAACATAGAATGAGCAAGAGCCATTAGACGAATCAAGGCGGCACAAATGGTGTCAAGATTACCCGCTAGAGGATAGATGTTCTCCCGGAACATGCGGATCACAATGTGGAAGGGATGCTCGAGGTTCCTTGCTTCACCAAGGACACCATGCTTGTTGTAGAGAGGAGCAAGGGGCTTCTTTGAATACTCAAGCCCAAATGTCTCATGAATGCGAAGACCAACCGGGGCATTCCTTCCCTCAAAGGGATACTCCAAGATCTCGGCAAACTCACTGATGCTAGACTGACAACAAACCTCCCTAGTCATCCAAGTCATGAGAATCTCATTCCCTTCACCAAACACAAGTGTAGCAAAGAACTGATGCACAATATGGATGTTGTAATCTTGCTGAAACTCCATGAGAGGATGCAGCCCAAGCTTCTCGGTGATCCAGAGGGCGTTAGAGAAATAGGACTTGCTGTTCATGAAGGCAAAGTCAAGAGGACGCTGCAGGCAGACGGGCTTCTTAGCTGACAAATGTGCATACACCTCATGCATGATCAAGTACTGCTCACGCCTCCAGAAACGAGCATCGGGAATTTTGGAGGGCATATCATAGAACGGCTGCCTCTTCATAATGCGGAAATCACTGGAGCTCATCTTCTTGAGGGTGGTGATCCTGTCAAACCTCCGTTTCTTGGCCAGTTCCTCATGACGTAAGCGCTCTTCCTCATGCCTCTGAAGTGACAGAACCTTGTTGCTCTTCGCCTTTTCAGCAACCTCTTCACGGCTGTCATATGGGTGCTGCTTGGTCTGCTTGGATAGCTTGCGAGGGTTGCCCCCATAGTTCGGTGTCTTGGACTTGGTGCGACAGGGCAAGAGCTACCAGAACCACCTGCACACACATGCAAGAAGGCACGAAAAACCAACAAAAATGAGTTTTGCACATCCTGGAGAGTGAGGGTGGAGAAGGAATGAGAGCAGAACCCAAGACAGAGGTGTACCCTCGGAGTCTCCGGTCACATGCCCCGGAGTTTCCGGCTAGGGCCGGAGTCTCTGGGCCACCGGAGTCTCCGGTCATGGGGACCGGAGTCTCCGGCCTGGAAACATGGTGTGCGACAGATCTAGGGGGAACAACACCGAGGCATGGATCATGAACTCAAACCACGAGAAAGCGAAATTGCCGCAGAAACAAGGCATCTACCATGGAGAAAGATATCCCAAACCACACCCAAATCTAGGGGAAACCCTAGACAGAGAAAAGAGAAGGGGAGGGGCACCTTGATCCATGGGAGACGCTCCCAACCGGCGGAGGAGAGAGCCGGTGACGGGGAGGGAGGAGGCTACTGGCAGCGGCGGCGGATCTGGGGCGGAGGAGACCCAACGGCGAACAACAGGGAGGGGGCGGGCGATTTTGTGAAGAGAGTAGGGGTCAGGGGTGGAGGGGAGTAACTGGGAGTTACCCCCACCCCAGCCCACCTCTTCAACTCACACGAGAACCCGCTCGGCCGGAGTGTCCGGGCCAAGGGGCCAGAGTCTCTGGGGTTAGACCCTAGAGTCTCCGGCCTCCACTGCCAGGAAACGCCAGAGAAAGATAGGATTTGCAAAAGCTCAAAGCACAAATCAGCAAGGCAAACAAATGAAGATCCAAGGAAGACACAAACACAATAGAGATGAAAAAGATAATCATCATGAGGGCAAAAATGCCAAACCATATACAAATGTGGGTCGGTGGCCGAGGCCACCATGTTTGAGTATGATTGGCTTGGCACCGTGGAGATGTATCTTGGGTCCATTACCAAAACTCGTCATTGAAGCTCACATATCACAAAATTATAGAAAGAGGAAGATTTTCTTACTTTGGGCATAATGGGGGGAGGGATGGCCCAACCAATTAGGACCGCACTCCCCCTATGTCCATGCCTACATCTACAAGGGATAACATATGAATGCAAGAGTAAGGGTGCATGGTATCATGCCACATTGCTCGAATCAATGATATTTAGTTCATGCCTTAACTCTCGGAATCTCTTCTCATCAAGGGGCTTGGTGAATAAATCCGCAAGGTTCTTCTCGGTGCAAACATAAGAGAGGTCAATATCTCCATTATTCACATGCTCCTGGATGAAGTGATGACGAATATCAATATGCTTGGTCCTTGTGTGTTGCACCGGGTTGTAGGCGATCTTGATTGCACTTTCATTATCATAAAGAAGAGGCACTTTGTTACAAGTGACACCGTAATCCTTTAAAGTTTGCCTCATCCATAACAATTGAGCACAACCACTAGCGGCCGCAATATACTCGGCTTCGGCGGAAGACAATGAGACACAATTTTGTTTCTTTGATGACCAACTCACCAAGGATCTACCAAGGAATTGGCAAGACCTGGAGGTTGATTTCCTTCCAACTTTGTCTCCCACCCAATCTAAATCTATGAAACCATGAAGAACAAAGCTAGAACCTTTGGGATACCATAGGCCAAAGTTTGGGGTATCAACTAAATATCGAAAGATTCACTTGACTGCCACAAGGTGGATTTCTTTTGGGGCGGCTTGAAACCGTGCACAAATACCTACACTCAACATGATATCCGGTCTAGATGCACAAAGATATAGCAAAGAACCAATCATAGAACAATATACCTTTTGATCCACATCTTTATCCTTAGTATCAAGAGTGAAATCACACTTGAGAGGCATGGGAGTCTTGGCTCCATTTAAATCCGTCAACTTGAACCTCTTGAGCATATCTTGAATGTATTTGGCTTGATTGATGAAGATACCTCCAATAACTTGCTTTACTTCAAAACCAAGAAAGAATTGCAACTCCCCCATCATAGACATTTCAAACTCATTAGTCATTAGCTTAGCAAAAACATCATTGAAAGCTTTGTTAGGATAGCCAAAGATGATATCATCAACATAAATTTGACATATGACCAAGTTTCCTCCAACTCTCTTAGTAAAAAGAGTGGGGTCAATTAGCCCAACTTCGAAACCATGATCTACCAACAACTTTCTAAGGTGCTCATACCACGCACGTGGGGCTTGTTTAAGGCCATAAAGAGCCTTATCAAGTTTGTAGACATGGTTTGGAAACTTGGGATCCTCAAAACCTGGAGGTTGCTTGACATACACCAACTCATTTATGGGACCATTAAGAAAAGCACTTTTAACATCCATGTGTTGTAGTTTAAAGTTATGATGAGATGCATATGCAAGCAAGATATGAATGGATTCAAGACAGGCAACGAGGGCGAAAGTTTCACCGTAGTCGATACCCTCAACTTGGGAGAAGCCTTGAGCCACCAATCTTTCCTTGTTGCGAATAACCATCCCATTTGCATCTTGCTTGTTCTTGAAGATCCACTTCATTCTGATGACATTATGGCACTCCTTGGGTCTCTCCACCAATGACCAAACTTTGTTGCGCTCGAAGTTGTGAAGTTCCTCATTCATGGCATCAAGCCAATACGGGTCTTCAAGTGCCTCATACACCTTTTGGGGCTCTACACAAGAAATGAAACTAGTGTGGCCAACAAAGTTAGCCACTTGGTTACAAGTACAAATGCCCCTTTCAAGATAACCAACAACATTTTCAAGAGTAATTACTTGACGAATGAGCTTGGCGATCCTCCTTGTTTCACGACAAGCATGAGCTTCCTTAATGGATTATTGAGAAGCTACTTGGTAATCATCACTAGTTTGATCCTCGTCTTGACCTTTAAATTGAGCTTGCTCCTCTTCTTGAGCTTGCTCGACATTTTGACTTTGACCGTTCAAGTGAGCTTGACCTTGGTCATTAAGGGGTGAAGAACACCCATCATTTGCTTGAGCTTGACCTTGATCATGAGCTACCTCTTCAACAATGGCATCTTGAAGGTTATCGATTTGATGTAGATCTTGAGTAGGCGAGGGCTCCACTTGAGTAGAGTATTTTCCTTCTCTTTCCACCACAAGGGGTTCCTCAATGGGACGGAAAAATCCCACACCCATTATTCTTATGGCTTGAGGAGGAATTTCATCACCTACATCACTAAGATCAATTTTCCTCACTTGGGAGCCATTATGCTCATTGAACTTCACATTAGAGGATACTATAACTTGTCCAGTGGACTTGTTATAGATCCTATAAGAGTGAGAGTCTAATGCATAGCCCACAAAGATACCTTCAATAGTGTGAGTCTCGAACTTAGATAACCGGTTACCTTTCTTGAGAATGTAGCACTTGCACCCAAACACCCGAAGGTAGTGAATACTTGGCTTCTTGCCGGTGATGATCTCATAAGGAGTCATATCCAAATGCTTGCGAAGATAAACCCGGTTGGCAATGTGACAAGCCGTAGAGATAGCTTCAGCCCAAAAGTTATATGGAGACTTGAACTCCACAATCATGATTCTTGCCATATCCATAAGAGTCCAGTTCTTCCTTTCCGCCACACCATTTTGTTGAGGGGTATAAGGAGCGGAATATTGATGCTTGATCCCCTCATAACCAAGAAACTCACCAAGGGTGTAGTTCTTGAACTTGGTCCCATTGTCACTCCTAATGGCCAAGATCTTCTTATTATGTTGACGTTGCACTTCATTGGCAAAGTTGATGATGGTTTGTTGGGTCTCACTCTTCTTCTTGAAGAAATATACCCATGTGTATCTTGAGTAGTCATCAACGATAACCAAACAATACTTCTTCCCCCCAAGACTATCAAAGGATGGAGGACCAAAGAGATCCATGTTAAGGAGCTCCAAGATTCCATCAGAATAGATGGCGGTAGTTGGGGGGTGAGTCGTCTCATGGAGCTTCCCTTTAATGCATGCCCTACACACGCAATCTTTGACAAAACGCACATTATCTTTTAGACCAAGGATGTGGCCTCCCGTATGGAGGCTTTGCAAAGATCTCATGTTGACGTGGACAAGACGGCGATGCCAAAGCCATCCCACGTCACCTTTAGCCATTAGGCACGTCGCGGTAGGTGTGGGTTTCTTATCGAAATCTACCACATACAAACCATTCTTGGCGTACCCAACAAAGGCTATAGAGAGAGTCTTGTTCCACATGAGAACCACAACCTTAGGAGTAAAGTAGGAATTAAAGCCCATACGTGTGAGTTGATGAATAGAAAGTAAATTGTATGAAAGGGTTTTGACAAGCATAATGTCCACAATGGATATATCTGGTGTGACCACTACCTTACCCAAACCCAATACCTTAGAGGTTGATCCATCTCCATAAGTGACACACATATTGGAAGAATTAGGTCTCGTTTCGTCAAGCATCTCTTTGCTTCTGGTCATATGACTAGTGGCACCACTGTCGACCACCCATTTTCTTCCACCGGAAGCATAGCCCTACAAGAAATCAATGCTTGGTTTTAGGTACCCATTGTCGAATGGGTCCTCGTTTGTTAGTCACAACAATCTTGGGAACCCAAATGGCCCAATGATAATAATCTCCATAAGAGGTTCCTACATATTTAGCATACACATTAGCATCATAAGATTTCATAAGAACATAGGATGGGTTATATTTTCTCGCGAGATGGTTCATCACCATTCTTAGTGACAATTGGTTCCCTGTCTTTTGCCATCTCCCCCTCCTTCACAAAAGTAATCATTTTGGAAGGGGGAGAGGTCAAGTTCTTCTTCTTCTTCTTACCCTTGCTCTTCTTCTTTGACTTGGAGGCAAACCCAAGTCCTTCCTTAGTCACATTGTCCCTTTGATTACTCAAAAGGGCATTTAGACTCTTCTCACCTTGAATGCATGAAACAAGGCCTTTCTCAATTGTAGCTTTCAACTTCTTGTTCTCCTCGAGAAGATTTTCATGCTCACAACAAGGGTTAGTAGAACATGAAGCAATACTAGTTGGCATGGAAGAGATATCTTTAGTCACTTGAGTTTGAAGTTGTTCATGTGACTTTGAGAGAGTAGAGAATTTTCTCAACAACGACTCATGTTACTTTTTGAGTTTCTCAAAACTTTGATTTAGTCTCTCATGACCAACCCCAAACTCGAGCTTTTCCTTTTTAAGCACATTAGCTAAAGCAAGAGCATGGTCACGTTCTTTAAAAAGTTTAGAGATGTTCAAGTTAAAAGATTCTTCATGCGCAATATACTTATATTCTAAGGTAACTCTTTTACTTTGCTCTTCCTCAAGAGCATCGGTCAAGGCGTACATCCCCAAGCTTAACTCCTGCTCGTCCTCAAGTAAGTAAGTGATAAAAAAGAATAATTTTTGAGGTGACATGCACCATCATAATCTTGATCAAGGTATTTGTAAAACATTGATAGCTGGGATCATAGTACTTTAACATAGCATGAAAGATATAGTTCTAACAATAAGGCATAGTAACTATGTTGTAACATGAAATGGCACAAACAAAAGATTCATGAATAACAATGCTTTGCAAGACGTTTGTTTGTTTCACATAAAGAAAACATAACATAGTGGCATTCAACTTGTCCCTCATAGTGTAGCAAAACATAAATGCATAGGACACCTTCAAAGTTCATAAGGGTGACTAGATATAAATAGTTTAAGAACAAGCAATATCAAAGTTATGCATTAATCAACAAGTCTTGGGACAATGCACATTAAACTAAGAATGGCCACTATGCTCTCTCAATAGGTGCATAAATATAGAAGATGGAGACTCAACATAAAAGTAAAAGAAAGGCCTTCATAGAAGCAAGCAGGGATTCAAGTCTCATAAAGAGCTTAGAAAAATTATGGTACTTATTAGCTTTCAGCTCTCATTGCCCCTATCATAAGCATCTTGAAGTGATTAAGGTTAAAGTGAACAAACTATGGAGTATATGCTTGACAAAGTATAAGTTGGAAATATCATGTCCCTTGAATACGAGGGCCGCTCCTCATGCTACTCAAGTTTAGTTACCGGTAAGTTCTTGTCATAGTAAGTACATGTGTATCATAGAGAACCACCAACGAGGTACCCCTTTCCCGATGATACGGAAGAATCCCCATATCAAAATGACAAGGCAAGCAGACAACGAGCATCTCAGCAATCTTCTTATTTACCATGGGAAAATGGTGCTTTTTTCTCTCTTTCCTCTTTTCTCATCTTTTTTTTATTTTTCTCCTTTTCTCAATCTCTATTTCTTTTTTTATAAGAAGAATGCTTCATAGATTGCTCATTATGGTTATGTTGCAGGTTTCCACCATGATTAGGCATAGATTAGACCAGCGGCCCAGGTGTTTCTCTAACACACATACATAACTCCATGGACTTACAAGCTCCCCTTTCATTTCACACCGACGACATTCATAGATAAAAGAGCATGATATCGACTAGGTACAATGTACAAGTGCAATGTTGAAATCGTTTGTAACATCCCAAAACTTTGATCAAGGTTAATCAAGATTCAAATCACCCAATTTAGGGTTAACAAAACCTTTTTATATTTAAAACAATTAAACATGCATATGTGTGTTGCATTAATATGGAATTATTTTTAATTGCCTTGTTTGTTGGTTCTAATGGTTGTAAAATGATTCTAAGGTGAATGCCACATCATCTAGATCATTCCCAAGAAAAAGAAATCAATTGGAAGTAATAAAGGCAAATGGTCATTTTTAACATTTTATTCCACTAGGTCACTTTAGGTGTTCCTAGAACTCAAAGTCCAACAGAAACATTTATGAATCTTTACACCCCTTGCTAGTACAAGTAATGATCTACCAAGGCCCACTTTGAAATTTTACAAAAACATTTAAACACTAATTTTAAATGGCATTTGAAAATGGAATCCATTTCATATGCATAGATCACACCTTTTCAAAAACCACTCAAATGAATTCCCCTTGACCTTTCTAAACAGGCATAGAATCTCAAGCTTAAGTGGAGAACACTCAAAAAATTTGAATCCAAAATTCAAAACTTTTCTTCTTGCGGCCATTTTGTCGAACACATGGCAGGCACTGAACCAGAACTAGAGTAGCTTCACTGTTTCCATAGTGATCATCGACCAATTTGGTCTTCCACTTAATCCCCTGTCCCCCTAGCATCTACCCCAGCCCAGACCAGCTCCCCCTTCACCGCTAGCAATAGTGGCGCGCCGCCCAAATATGGTCGTTGCCGGCCAAACACAGGCAACGCGCTAGTGACCGCGTAGCGCCAATCCAGCATGCCCCTAGCTCCGCCAAACCCTACCGCCACCCACGGTCCCTTCCCCGAGCCTTGCCAGCCCCTGGACCACCGAGGGTAGCTCGCGCCCACTGCCTCTGCGCCGTGCCCAGCTCACGCGAGAGCACCGTCCCTGACAAGCCCGCACAAGACGCGCCTTGCCTTCAGCTCGCGTGCTCCGCTCCGCCATTACCCCAGCACCTCCCCAGACACGCCCTCTTCCTGCCGCGCGACCATCAGCCGCCGTGAAACGCGTCGAGCATCGCCTCTGCCACGCAGAGCGCCAGCCTTTCCCGACCACATGACACTGCCCCTAGCATCGCCATCACACCATAATTGACCGCCAGGAGGCAAGCCACCATCTGCCTACCCCGCCCATGCCTCTAGTGCCCTATATCATCGTCACCGACAAGCTCACCGTCGCCGTCACGGTCCCCTCGTCGAGCCTATATAAGGATCCCTCGCTAGCACCATTTCCTCACACCACTCAGCTCCCCTCTCACCACTGATCCTTTCCCAACGTTAGTCGGAGCCGCTCGAGCAGCCGTTCGCCGGAATTGCGCCAGAGTTCGCCGCAGCAGAGGAGGAAGGGGCCCGACGATTTCGTCCACCCCAGGAGCTACCGTGACCTTGCCTGAGTCCTCCGTCGTCTCCTTGTTCGATCGCCCCCATCACCACACTAGCTGGAGCCCTGGTATGCCCCCACTGCACCACCACCGAGCCTCTAGGGTTCCGTCTCGCCGGCGACCTGTCCGTCATCGACGACAAGCCACAGCCGTCGATCGTAGTTCTAATCATTTGGCCGACATCGCCTCGTACTGATTCGTGTTTGAAGAGCCGCTGACATGCGGGACCCCCCTGTCAGCTGTTCTCTGTGCTGCAGAGTGAAACTGGGCCGGCCTGTTAGTGTTCCCGCGCTGGCCCTAGAATTCAAATTTAGATTTTTCTATTTAGACTTAATCTAGTTTCTGTCCACTAGTTTGAAAATCAATTCAGAAAGATTTACTTAACCAAATTGAATGATTCCAATTTTGTTGGAAATATAATTTAAATATCTATCCAAGCCCGTTGGATTTAAATCAATTAGAGTTATAGATCACATATAGAAAAAATAACAAGACAGAGACTTTTCCACATTCAAACATTTTTCAAAAATCAACCATAATAGCTTTTGAGTTGATTCCAACTCTCAAAAATCACATTTGACAATATCTCTCTGAATATGTAATAATATTTTGGTTTGCATGTAGTGACTTTGGACTAGTACCAAAATAATGCTATATAGGCATTTCTAGTCACTTTAAATCATTAAATATTAATCTTAAGCTTTATAAAATGTGATCCAACATTTAAATCCCATTCCCATGTATTATAATATGTGGTGATGACATGTGTTCACATGATCCCATATTTTAAATGGAGAATATTAAATCTTAGTTATTTTCAATGAGTAGAAATTACTTTTCTCAAATCAAATAAATGAAACTAGTTCATCAAATCTTGTGATGTTTGTGATGGTACTAGATCATCAAGTATGTGCCTTAGTGTTCTAAATAGACTAGTTATGTATGGTTTGGTGATTGTGTATTCCCGTATGTATTTATAGACGATAGTACCGACCAAGTCTACGAGGAGGAGGAGTTCTACCCCGAAGAAGAGGAGAATTTCAACCACTGCACCAACCAAGGCAAGCTAGCATTATACAAGTTAACCATCCAAGTGATTACTTCTCAAGCCATCATTATCAATGCAAGTAAAAACTTGCAAGCTAGATAACCATAGCAAGATGCAATAGGCATGTTTGGTTATACATTTTGACTTATACCTACCCCAAGTTTTACTTACAAGCTTTACTTACAAGCTTTACTTTCTTTTACTTTACCAAAGTCCTTTACTTTGTCTATAGATAGCATGAAGAGTATAAAACTTGGCCTATCTAGTTAGAATTAGATGTCATTCTATGGCATGAGATTGAGGTTAGCATCCCACCTTAGTGAACACTCTTAACTTAGTGATTAGAGCTTAACCAAAAACTTGATCACTTTAGATGGGCATACTTGGTGAAATGACTTGTGAAAACCTTGGAATGATGAGTCATTCTATTGAGATGTTTTGACATGTGTTGAGAAACACAAATAGTTTATGATGATGAAAATGTTGAGGCATGAGCCTTATCCCTTTATAAAAACTGATGGTTGGGTTCGGATGCGATACCATTCCAATTTTACCGTACAACCACAATACCTGAATTGGGTAACGCTTAGCCGGAAGTTTATATGCATTAGTATTAGTTCCCTCGCGGGAGAGGTTTGAGCTGAGGCTACCTCTCAATGTTATCCACCTATGTAGTGCCCAGGATGGCAGATGGCCATGGCTGGGAGGCCAAGCTCATAGGAGAGGTGCTTATACTAGAGTGTGTAAAGGAAATGTTATATTTGATTATCTGCATACTAAGTTAGATGATTCAGGGTTATCCCTGACAGATGTATCGAATTTTGTGGTGAAAGTGTACCACCTCTGCAGAGTGTCAAACTATTCGAATAGCCGCGTCCGTGGTTATGGACAGTTGGAGTGGCCATACTGTTTCGTTGTCAGATGTTTTCAAAATGACTTATGAAATGAATTGTGACATGACTTGACCACAACAGAGTTGTGACTATGACAACTAAGTTCCCACTTAGGTGATTTAGAACTTTATTTTATCTTTTTTTGTTTCTGAACTCATCTTAGGTTTCAAACTTAACTTTACAAATAAACTTAGAACTTAGTATTCCTACTAGAACTACCTTACTTGTTAGTTATTGTTTGCGAGTACTTAAAGAGTACTCATGGCTTTGTCCCTGGCTATTCCCGTGGCCAGACTATGAGGAGGACTATGACAACTAGGATCATCTCCCATCGCCAGCATTACCTGTGACACTAAAGATGGAGCCCACCGCTACGCTATTTATTCCGCTGCTTGTTTGTATTAAGACTGGATCATGAGATCCCTTATTTGTGTAAGACCCTATTATGGTTTGTAATGGATAATGTACTGTGATATCCAATCTTTTATGTCTCGCAAAATGGTAATCCTAGGATTGCGATGTATGGCATAATAGGCATCTGGGATTAAAAATCCGAGTGTTGACAAGTTTGTATTAGAGACATCCTGACCATAGGAGACCCTAGTTAGAATGGACGTCCGAACAAAAATTTTTGTTTCAAAAACAAAGAAGTGAGTATTTATGAAAACGATTCTTTCTCTCAAAAAAAGTACATGATCCTCAAAAATTCTTACATTACTACATAAAATCTTGACACACTTGATCACCTCACTAATTTTCTCATCCTAAATTCTTATAGATGGAAGTTCAGTACTGCAAGTTCTACTAGTTGGGCAACGGAGGCCAACTTATCTTCGAGAGGGATCTTGATGCATTATCTGAGTACTTGGAGCGCCCACATCCGGAGTTCTTTGGAGCTCAACTCAATGTCCCCCAGGAGGAGATTTACAATGGCTAGTAGTTGCTGATCTTCGAGGCAAGATGGAGGCACCCCTTTCCGAGAAGATTCAATTCACCGTGAGAGAGAATAACTGGCTAGATAGATTAGCCAGGGCAATGCATGAAGCTCTCACTCGTCTTTGCGCACAAAATGTCAACTTGATCCAGGGAACTCGCTTTGCTCACTATGCAAGGCGTGATTCTATGGGAATGCCTCTGGAAATGCCAAGTCACCCGGAGTTGAAGCGTCAAGTGGAGAACCTCGACTTCCTACTGTATGACACACAGAAGGAATTGGACAATGCTAGAGAATTCTCCAACCACAACCTTGCCATTGCCGCCCAGAAGGCCCAGACTTTGTCCCTGCTCATCAAGGATCGCCAGTCTCTTCACTGTCAACGCGCAAAGACGGATCGCACCATCGACCGTCTTTGCAAGAAGGTGGCCGACCTCGAGAAGACCATCAAGGAGCAAGAAGCTCAGCTTACAACAAAAGAAGAAGAGGAGGAAGGTGAAGACATCTAGGGGGATATTCACTCGTACCTCAACAATGATGATGACTATCTGGAGGATGATGCCATGGACTTTTACACCGACGATGATGACTCCGACTTCATCGATGATGAGTAGATGCACTAGAGCACTATCGTAGGAGTGAGAAGTATCGGTCCAATTGTATCTTAGCTTGCAGAATGGTTCTTAAAACCATCTGTTTTCCCTTTTTATTGTGGTGTATGTGTGTTTGTATCGTGTGCCTTGCTTGAATGAATGAAAAGAAGTTAGTTGCAAAACCTGAGTCAAACTCAAGGTTTTAGCTTGAAACCAAAAAAATGAACCTTAGAACTTTCCCTCTTACCCCACTATCTATCTCAATCTTCAAATGACTCGTGGGAACCAAGGAGGGAGCAGCTCATCGCAGGAGCCCATGCTGCAGATTCTGCAGACGCTCATTGCAGACCGTGAAGCTAGTAGGGCAGAGCGCTAAGCAACTCTAGCCACACTGTAGCAGATCGCCCAGATGGATCACAATAATCAGGGCCATGGAAATCAGGATCATCATGGTTCCAAACTCAAAAACTTCCAGAATACCAATCCCCCAATCTTTAGCAAGTCTGAAGACCCGCTGGATGCTGATGATTGGTTACAGTCCATGGAAAACAACTTAGAAGTCGCCGGAGTGGATGCCAACGAGAAAGTTCTGTTTGCCACCCACTATCTGGCAGGAGATGAAAGAGCATGGTGGAACAGCACCCGCACGATGAACCACGGTCAAGTGATGACGTGGGAAGCCTTCAAGGTCAAGTTCAGCCGCACCCATGTGCCGCAGGGTTTAGTCACCCGAATGAGAGATGAATTCAGAGAACTAAAGCAAGGCAGAATGACCATAGTGGAGTACCGTGATAGATTCTTGTCCCTCGCCGGGTATGCACCGGATGAGATCAACACGGAGGCCAAGAAGAAGGAGAGATTCCTGAACGGACTGCATGATGAGATGCAGATAGTGCTAGTCAACATCCGTTTCGAGGATCTCGAAGAGCTAGTCAACTCTGCCATTCAGATGGAAGGGAAGATTAATCCAGCAAACAACAACCACAAACGTCGGATATGCACCAAGCTAGACCCAACAGTCACCAAAAGTATCGTCCCAACCCGTCTGCCGGATATGCCCCGAGGAACAATCGACCCCCAATGTCTCTCCCAAGCTACCCCAACCGTAGCGGAGGAAATGTGAAGTCCGGAGGAAACAACAACAACCACCCCGACAACTCCAGCAATTTCAACCGTGCACCGCCCAAGCCCCACAACAACAACAACAACACTACACCGAGAGCTGGAAGCAATGATGTGCCCGTGGCAGCAAAAGACAAGTCTCAGATTACTTGTTTCGAGTGTGGAGTGAAGGGTCACTACTCCAATGAGTGTCCCAAGAAGATTGCCGCCACTACCAACGTAAATGCCCCAGCTCAACAGCAGCGCCGTGTTCAACCCGAAAGAAGATTAGCCCCAGGGAACCCTCACAACCACAACGGCCGTCTCTTCCACATGAACTCCGAAGAAGCCCAAGAAGCGCCAGATGTCGTGCTGGGTATGTTTTCTGTCAACTCAGTTTTAGCAAGAGTGTTGTTTGATTCTGGAGCATCGCACTTGTTTATCACCGAAGAATTTGCATGCACTAGTAAGATTCACCCAACCAACTTGAAGCATGTCATGATAGTTCAAATACCTGGTTCAACCACAAAAGCTAGAAAAATTTGCAAAGCTATACCTATCAGAATACATGGGATAGATTTTTATGCCAATCTAATAGTACTTGGAACCAAAGGTTTGGAAGTAGTACTAGGAATGGATTGGATGTCAAAGCATAAAGGATTGATCGACTGTGCCAAGAGGGCCATCACCATGACCAGTAGCTCTGGAGTATCAGTAGAGCATATATCTGAAACCTTGCCCCGTCAATTAAAGTGCAACAAGAGTCTAGCCCTACCCACCATAGACCAAGTCAGAGTAGTCTGTGAATACCCTGACATATTCCTAGATGAATTGCCCGGTATGCCCCCGAATCGGGATATCGAGTTCATTATTGAACTAATTCTTGGAATCAGACCCATAACTCAGAGACCCTATAGCATCAACCCCTCAGAGTTAGTGGAACTGAAGAAGCAATTGGATGCTATGCTGGAGAAAGGCTTGATTCAACCAAGCGCATCGCCATGGAGATCGCCCGTGTTGTTCGTCGACAAGAAGGATGGAGGCAACCGTTTGTGCACAGATTACAGGAAGCTGAATGATGTCACAATCAAGAACAAGTACCCCTTGCCCAAGATAGAGGATCTGTTTGATCAGTTGACTGGTGCCAGAGTGTTCTCTAAGATTGATCTTAGGACTGGTTATCATCAACTTAAGATTCGTGCAACGGATATTCCAAAGACCGCCTTTACCACCAGATATGGATTATATGAGTATACAGTCATGTCTTTTGGATTAACCAATGCCCCCGCTTATTCCATGAATCTCATGAATAAGATCTTTATGAATTTTTTGGATAAGTTTGTCATAGTGTTTATCGATGATATTCTTATCTATTCCAAGTCACAGGAAGACCATGAGCAATATCTGAGAATCATCCTTGAAACCCTTAGAGAGCATCAGTTGTATGCGAAGTTCAGCAAATGCGAGTTTTGGCTGAAAGAAGTAGGATTCCTCAGACATATTGTTTCTGCCAGAGGAGTCGGTGTTGATCCCGCCAAGATGAAAGATGTCGAAGAATTGGAAGCCCCAACCACTCAAACCCAAGTCCGTGCATTTCTCGGATTAGCGGGATATTATCGCAAGTTTGTAGAAGGATTTTCGAGCATCGCAAGACCTATGACCCAATTGTTGAAGAAGGACAAGAAGTTTGACTGGACTGACAAATGTGAAGCAAGTTTCCAAGAGCTCAAAAAGAGATTGATTTCAGCCCCAATACTGATCATGCCAGATATCAAGAAGCCGTTTGACGTGTATTGTGATGCATCCAAGATTGGTCTCGGATGTGCGTTGATGCAAGAAGGCAAAGTCATCGCATATATGTCTCGACAACTGAAGCAGCATGAGCAGAACTACCCTACTCATGATCTTGAACTAGCAGCTGTAGTTTTAGCCTTGAAGACATGGCGTCATTATCTCATGGGTAATCGCTGTGAGATTTACTTAGATCACAAGATCTTGAAGTATATTTTCACTCAGAAGGAGCTAAATATGAGGCAAAGGAGATGGATAGAGTTAATCAAGGATTATGACCTTGACATTCACTATCACCCTAGCAAAGCCAATATGGTAGCGGATGCTCTTAGCAGATTGCCATGCAGGTTAAACACCATGATCAAGGAGAAGCAACCAAGTTTGCATGAGGAGTTGGAGCAGTTTAGAACTGAGCTAGTTAGCAAAGGATTTTTAGCTAGCATTGAACTTCAACCCACATTGATTAGCCAAATCAAGGAAGCCCAGAAGGGAAATGCAAGTATCGATGGAATCAAGCGTCGTATTGGTACAAGAAAGGTACCTGGATTCACCGAAGACAAAGAAGGAGTTCTATGGTACAAAGGACGTATCTGTGTACCCGCAGATTCGGAACTGAAGCAAGTTATCCTGCAAGAAGCTCATGATACTCTTTATTCTATCCACCCCGGAGGAACGAAGATGTATCAGGATTTGAAGGAGCAATTTTGGTGGCACAAGATGAAGAGAGAAATCGGAAGCTACATCGCCAAGTGTGATATCTGTCAAAGAGTCAAAGCGGAACATCAGAGACCCACATGACTATTGCAACCATTGCAGATTCCGGAATGGAAATGGGATTCCATCGGAATAGACTTTATCACCGGTTTGCCTACTTCTAGTAGGGGAAATGACTCAATCTGGGTCATAGTTGTCAGAATGTCCAAGGTAGCCCATTTTATACCTGTCAAGACAACCTACCAGAGTTCGAAGCTAGCAGAGTTGTACATTGCTAGAATCATCAGTTTGCATGGAACCCCCAAGACAATAGTATCGGATCGAGGAATCCAATTTACCTCAAGATTTTGGTGCCAAGAAGGATTAGGAACCAAGTTGAATTTTCGCACAGCTTATCACCCGCAAACCGATGGACAGACTGAAAGAGTCAACCAAATCCTAGAGGATATGTTGAGAGCTTATGTGTTAGAGTACGGATCAAAATGGGAGGATTGTCTGCCTTTTCCAGAATTCTCATACAACAACAGTTATCAAAGCCAGTTTGCAAATGGCCCCATTTGAGTTCCTACATGGAAGGAAGTGTAGTACCCCTTTGAATTGGTCGCAAGTAGGAGAGAGTCAGATTTTTGGACCCAACATCCTATGAGAAGCCGAAGAGAAGGTTCACCAAGTCCGTGAGCACCTCAAGACCGCCCAATCCAGCCAGAAGAGTTATGCTGACAAGAGAAGGAGAGACCTGACTTTCAATGTCGGAGATTTTGTGTATCTCAAAGTTTCGCCATTGAAGGGAACACAACGTTTTAGTCTAAAAGGAAAGTTAGCCCCCAGATACATCGGACCCTTCAAGATTCTGAATCATAGAGGAGAAGTATCATATCAACTGGAATTGCCAGAGGAGATGTCTGCCATCCACAATGTGTTCCATATCTCGTTACTTCGCAAATGCTTAGAAGTGCCGGAGAAGACCGAAGTTTTCAAGAACATCGATCACCAAGCCGTTGATATCAACAAGGATCTGACGTATCATGAAGTGCCCATCCGTATCTTGGAGGAAGCTTACAGAACCACCAGGACCCGGAGTATCAAATTTCGGAAGATCCAATGGAGCAACCATACCGAAGAAGAAGCCACTTGGGAGCGAGAAGATTACATTAGGACTGAGTTCCCAGATCTGTTTAGTTCCTAGTTTTCTTTCTTAAATCTCGGGACGAGATTTTGTTTAAGGGGGGAAGTTTTGTAACATCCCAAAACTTTGATCAAGGTTAATCAAGATTCAAATCACCCAATTTAGGGTTAACAAAAACTTTTTATATTTAAAACAATTAAGCATGCATAAGTGTGTTGCATTAATATGGAATTGTTTTGAATTGCCTTGTTTGTTGGTTCTAATGGTTGTAAAATGATTCTAAGGTGAATGCAACATCATCTAGATCATTCCCAAGAAAAATCCAAAGAAAAAGAAATCAATTGGAAGTAATAAAGACAAATGGTCATTTTTGCCATTTTAATCCACTAGGTCACTTTAGGTGTTCCTAGAACTCAAAGTCCAACAGAAACATTTATGAATCTTTGCACCCCTTGCTAGTACAAGCAATGATCTACCAAGGCCCACATTGAAATCTTACAAAAACATTTAAAAACTAATTTTAAATGGCATTTGAAAATGAAATCCAATTCAGATGCATAGATCACACTTTTTCAAAAACCACTCAAATGAATTCCCCTTGACCTTTCTAAACATGCATAGAATCTCAATCTTAAGTGGAGAACACTCAAAAATTTTGAATCCAAAATTCAAAACTTTTCTTCTTGCGTCCATTCTATCGAACACATGGCAGGCACTGAACCAGAACTAGAGTAGCTTCACTGTTTCCACAGTAATCATTGACCAATTTGATCTCCCACTTAATCCCATGTCCCCCTAGCATCTACCCCAGCATAGACCAGCTCCCCCTTCACCGCTAGCAACAGTGGCGCGCCGCCCAAATATGGTCGTTGCCGGCCAAACACGGGCAACGCGCCAGCGACGGCGCATCACTAGCATGCCCCTAGCTCCGCCAAACCCTACCGCCGCCCACGGTGCCTTCCCCGAGCCTTGCCAGCCCCTGGACCACCGAGGACAGCTCGCGCCCACTGCCTCTACGCCGTGCCCAGATCACGCCAGAGCACCGTCCCTGACAAGCCTGCACAAGACGTGCCTTGCCTTCAGCTCACGTGCGCCGCTCTGCCATAACCCTAGCACCTCCCCAGACACGTCCTCTTCCTGCCGCGCGACCAGCAGCCGCCGTGAAACGCGTCGAGCACCGCCTCTGCCGCGCAGAGCGCTAGCCTTTCCCGACCGCATGCCACCACCCCTAGCATCTCCATCACACCATAGCTGACCGCCAGGAGGCAAGCCATCGTTCGCCTACCCTGCCCATGCCTCTAGCGCCCTGTATCATCGTCACCGACAAGCTCACCGTCGCCCTCACGTTCCCCTCATCGAGCCTATATAAGGAGCCCTCCCCAGCACCATTTCCTCACACCACTAAGCTACCCTCTCACCACTAATCATTCCCCACTATTAGCCGGAGCCGCTCGAGCAGCCGTTCACCGAAATTGTGCCGGAGTTCGCCGCAGCAGAAGAGGAAGGGGCCCGACGATTTCGTCCACCCTAGGAGCTGCCGTGACCTCGCCCGAGTCCGACGTCATCTCCTCGTTCGATCGCCCCCATCGCCACACTAGCTGGAGCCCTGGTATGCCCTCACTGCACCCCCACCGAGCCGCTAGGGTTCCGTCTCGCTGGCGACCTGTCCGTCGTCGACGACGAGCCATAGTCGTCGATCGTAGTTCTAATCGTGCGACCCACATCGCCCCGTACCGCTTCGCGTTTGAAGAGCCGTTGACATGCAGGACCCCCTGTCAGCTGTTCTCTGTGCCACGGAGTGAAACTGGGCCGGCCCGTTAGCATGCTGGCCCTAGAATTCAAATTTAGATTTTTCTATTTAGACTTAATCTAGTTTCTGTCCACTAGTTTGAAAATCAATTCAGAAAGATTTACTTAACCAAATTGAATGATTCCAATTTTGTTGGAAAGATAATTTAAATCTCTATCCAAGACTGTTGTATTTAAATCAATTAGAGTTATAGATCACATATAGAAAAAATAACAAGACAGAGACTTTTCCACATTCAAACATTTTTCAAAAATCAACCATAATAGCTTTTGAGTTGATTCCAACTCTCAAAAATCACATTTGACAATATCTCTCCGAATATGTAATAATATTTAGGTTTGCATGCAGTGACTTTGTACTAGTACCAAAATAATTCTATATAGAAATTTCTAGTCACTTTAAATCATTAAATATTAATCTTAAGCTTTATAAAATGTGATCCAACATTTAAATCCCATTCCCATGTATTATAATATGTGGTGATGACATGTGTTCATATGATCCCATATTTTAAATGGAGAATATTAAATCTTAATTATTTTCAATGAGTAGAAATTAGTTTTCTCAAATCAAATAAATGAAACTAGTTCATCACATCTTGTGATGTTTGTGATGGTACTAGATCATAAAGTATGTGCCTTAGTGTGCTAAATAGACTAGTTAAGTATTGTTTGGTGATTGTGTATTCCTGTATGTATTTATAGACGATAGGAGCGACCAAGTCTACGAGGAGGAGGAGTTCTACCCCAAAGAAGAAGTGGAGAATTTCAACCACTGCACCAACCAAGGTAAGCTAGCATTATACAAGTTAACCATGCAAGTGATTACTTGCAAGCCATCATTATTAATGCAAGTAAAAACTTGCAAGCTAGATAACCAAAGCAAGATGCAATAGGCATGCTTGGTTATACATTTTGACTTATACCTACCCCAAGTTTTACTTACAAGCTTTACTTTCTTTTACTTTACCAAAGTCCTTTACTTTGTCTATATATAGCATCAAGAGTATAAAACTTGGCCTATCTAGTTAGAATTAGATGTCATTCTATGGCATGAGATTGAGATTAGCATCCCACCTTAGTGAACACTCTTAACTTAGTGATTAGAGCTAAACCAAAAACTTGATCACTTTAGATGGGCATACTTGGTGAAAATGACTTGTGAAAACCTTGGAATGATGAGTCATTCTATTGAGATGTTTTGACATGTGTTGAGAAACACAAATGGTTTATGATGATGAAAATGTTGAGGCATGAGCCTTAGCCCTTTATAAAAACTGATGGTTGGGTTCGGATGCGATACCATTCCAATTTTACCATACAACCACAATACCTGAATTGGGTAAGGCTTAGCCAGAAGTTTATATGCATTAGTATTAGTTCCCTCGCGGGAGAGGTTTGAGCTGAGGCTACCTCTCAATGTTTTCCACCTATGTAGTGCCCAGGATGGCAGATGGCCATGGCTGGGAGGCCAAGCTCATAGGAGAGGTGCTTATACTAGAGTGTGTAAAGGAAAGGTTATGTTTGATTATCTGCATACTAAGTATGATGATTCAGGGTTATCCCTGACAAATGTATCGAATTTTGTGGTGAAAGTGTACCACCTGTGCAGAGTGTCAAACTATTCGAATAGCCGCGTCCGCGGTTATGGACAGTTGGAGTGGCCATACAGTTCCATTGTCAGATGTTTTCAAAATGACTTATGAAATGAATTGTGACATGACTTGACCACAACAGAGTTGTGACTATGACAACTAAGTTCCCACTTAGGTGATTTAGAACTTTATTTTATCTTTCTTTGTTTCTGAACTCAGCTTAGGTTTCAAACTTAACTTTACAAATAAACTTAGAACTTAGTATTTCTACTAGAACTACCTTACTTGTTAGTTATAGTTTGCGAGTACTTAAAGAGTACTCATGGCTCTTTCCCTGGATATTCCCGTGGCCAGACTATGAGGAGGACTATCCGGAAGGAGGACAGCAGGACAGCTATGACAACTAGGATCATCTCCCGTCGTCAGCATTGCCTGTGACACTGAAGATGGAGCCCACCGCTATGCTATTTATTCCGCTGCTTGTTTGTATTAAGACTGGATAATGGGATCCCTTATTCGTGTAAGACCCTATTATGGTTTGTAATGGATGATGTACTATGACATCCAATCTGTTATGTCTCGCAAAAAAGGTAATCCTGGGATTGTGATGTATGGCATAATAGGCATCTGGGATTAAAAACCCGGGTGTTAACAGCGTTCCCCATGATAGCA
Organism: Avena sativa; assembly: GCA_916181665.1. Lineage (NCBI taxonomy): Eukaryota > Viridiplantae > Streptophyta > Magnoliopsida > Poales > Poaceae > Avena > Avena sativa. The sequence goes on along the minus strand of OV702292.1, from coordinate 529,140,402 downwards.
TGGTTATGCTAATCCCCAACATATAAGTGCAAGCATATACAACATAGACGACACAATGGTTCAAGTTTATTAGGGGCAAGAAAAGTAAAGTGTGCCATCAAGTTTGTGAGAGCTTTAATCACTAGTTTACTCATAACAAGTTTAATTTGGAAGATAGATAAAAAACATGAATATACTTAGAATAGCAAATGCTAATAGGTAGGTATGGTGGAATCTTTGGAATACTTGGTTTTATTTGGAGTTGGATGCATGAATGGAAGTTATACTTGGTTATGGAGGCTAGCAAAAAAATGGGAGCGACCAACTAAGAGAGCAATAATGGCCATAATCATGCAAAGCGACAAAACATCATTAATTAAAGCATAAAGTGATTTTACAAGTTGAAAACTAAAGGATCATAAAGGCTATGGTGACTTGGTATAGTCTTAACATGGTATGAGCATGCGCCAAGTCAACCCAAATAAAGCATCAACGGAGAATACCACAATACTATGCTTTATTATGCTAAAACAACGCATGATTCTTTCAAGGCACATTAAGCAATATTAATTGTTTATAACATGTCATGCTACAACAAAAATCACTAAGCATAAAGCCAAAACTATATCAAGCATGACATGACAAAGCATAGTCCACAGTAAAAACAAACTCCTTTTTACCACTTAAGCATGAACCTTTCCTACTCTTTTCCAATCCAAACCAATCTTATTTGAAAACTAATGTATGAATGAGGGTGTCCAACCAATTTATTCAAGCAAACTAAGCAAACGAAAACAAAAATGAAGACGCTCCAGGAACAACACAATTGTGCATGAAACAATAAAAATGAAGTGTTTGGAAGAAACCTGGGATTTTTATTGATGAAGAAGGGGATGCCTTGGGCATCCCCAAGATTTGACGCTTATACTTCTTGGATATTTCTTGGGGTGACATGGGTGGCATCCCCAATCTTGAGCTTTTGTCCATACTTCATCTTATTACATTACACTTCCCTACACTCAAAATTTTCCTTCATACAAAACTTCACACAATCTTCATTAGCAACACTAGTGTACTCAAGATAATAAGTCTTTTGGTTCAGTTTCAACACAAGTAAAACTTCCATTAAAACAAAAGATACTGTAGCACTTCCTTTAAAAAGTTCAAGTGATCAAAGAGAACTCAAAGAGAAAGAGATTAAGAGGCAAATGCAAATAATGGTAGAAATATGGCAAAACAGACCAACAGGTAAAAACCAATTTTTTCGAAGACCTTCTGTTACTCAAATCAAAAAGTGTTGAACTAACGAAAGTTGGATAACAACCTGGGGCAGAAGCACAAAAAATTATAGCTCAAACCGACGTACATAGATTTTTCACGAAGTTTTACAGCGAAGCACAAAAATCTGTTTCGGGACAGAAACTTTCCCAAGGATTACTTCTCTCTCATTAGAGGTTACTCTTGGCACAAAAAGAAAATAAAAAGGATAAGGAGAGGTTATTACTGAAGCAATAACTTGCAAGACTCAACTAAAACTTTTGGATTATCTCCCAATAAGTACTTTTCTTTAACTCCTTTAAGTTAGGCATGATAGTTTGAGAATAAGATGCTCACATACGAAATATGAATTGAAGTAAAAGAGAGCATCAAGAAGCAAATTCAAAGCACATTTAAGTCTAACCCACTTCCTATGCATAGGAATCTTGTAAAGAAACAAGTCATGAAAGCACAAAGCAACAAGCATAGTAAAGCAAAACAAGTGCAACTTCAAGACTTTCAACATAAAGAGGGGAAACTTAATATTGTTTAGATACATAAAACCATGTTTCCCTCTCTCATAATAACTTTCAGTAGCATCATGAATAAAATTAACAATATAACTATCACATAAAACATTCTTATCATGAGCCACATGCATAAAAGAATTAATACGCCCCACATAAACATAGTCATTCTTATTAATTGTGGTGGGAGCAAATTCAACAAAATAGCTATCATTATTATTCTCATCACCATAATCATCAAATATAGGAGGCATATTGTAATCATTAATTTTCTCCTCAATAGTAGGTGGACTGAAAATATCATATTCATCATTGTAATCATCATATATTGGAGGTTTGGTATCATCATAAGCAATAGAATAGCTATCTTCCAAAGCTGGGGAACTAAAAAGATCATTTTCATAAAAACTAGCTTCCCCAAGCTTAGACTTTTCCATATCATTAGCAATAATGGTGTCCAAAGAATTCATATTAACAACATTGCTATTAGCATGCAAATAAAGTTCCATAGGTTTTTTAATTTTCTCTTCAAACAATTCATGTCCTAACTCAAGATAAATACTATAAAGCTCTCTATTTTTTTGGTTGTTTTCCATTAAGCCTAACTAGTGAAAACAAGAAACAAAAATACAAAATTGCAGAATCTAAAGGAAATAACTTCGAGCACTCAAACCAGAGGATGTGAGTACCTTTTACCTTACCTCACCGGCAATGGCACCAGAAAATAGCTTGATGTCTACGCACTTCTATTCTTGTAGACAGTTGTTGGGCCTCCAAGTGCAGAGGTTTGTAGAACAGCAGCAAGTTTCCCTTATGTGGATTACCCAAGGTTTATCGAACTCAGGGAGGAAGTGGTCAAAGGTATCCCCTCTCAAACAACCCTGCAATCAAGATACAAGAAGTCTCTTGTGTCCCCAAGACACCCAATACACTTGTCAGGTGTATAGGTGCACTAGTTTGGTGAAGAGATAGTGAAATATAAGTGGTATAGATAATTATAAGTGGTAATAGTGCCAGAAAATAGCTTTGATGGTGCGTGGTTGATACTAAAGGCAAAAAGAAATAAAGATGGAAGCAAGCAAACATGTAACAGATCTAATTGCAAACAGTGTTTCAATGCTTAGAGGATCATACTTTCACTAGTGAACACTCTCATATAAATATATTCTCTTCATGATACTACTCTTAACTACTCTCCGGTTGGACACTCTAATCCATGGTAGGGCTATAACAACACTCCTCAAAGTTCGCTCCCCATCTAGATAACCCCACACTGTCACCTTGAGCTCTAGATGGTTCCAACAAACACCACAATTTCATAGAGACATCCAACTCCAAATATAACTCATAACAAGTAATTGTAATCTCTAGCCTAAGTGACACCATAGTGTGCACGATGCATGTTTCACACACATGGGGAGAGCAGAGATCTGTTAAAGCACTTGAGTAGCAAGGTAGATCTACTTGATTACAAATATCATGATTACAATATGATCATGCAAAGAGAGAGAGATGAACACATAGCTACCGGTAGAACCCTTAGCCTCGAGGAAGAACTACTCCCTCATCATCATGGGAATCAGCAACGACGATGGAGATGGTGTTGGAGATCGATGGAGATGGCTTCGGGGGCAATTCCCCGTCCCGGCAGGGTGCCGGAACAAAGACTTTCTATCCCCCGAATCTCCCTTTCGGTGGCGGGCGGTGCTGTGGAACTTTTCGTGGCTGGAGGCTCGATTTTCTTTAGGGTTTCTGCATCGGAGGCTTCTTATAGGCGAAAGGGCAAGGTCGATGGGCACTCGAGGGGCCCCCACCACCTGGTGGCGTAGCCAGGGGACCCACACCACCCTATGGTGTGGCCAGCCTCTGGCCCCTCTCCGTCTCGTCTTTTGGCTCCGTGAGTCTTTCGGTAAAATATCGACTTTAGCTTTTGTCTCGTCCAATTCCGAGAATATTCATTTTCTGACTTTTCTGGAACCAAAATAGCAAAAAACAGGCAACTGGCACTGTGGCATATTGTTATAGGTTAGTCCTAGAAAGTGTATAAAAATACTCCAAAGTATGGACAAAACATAAGAAAGTAGATATAAAACAAGCATGGACCATCAAAAATTATAGATACGTTTGCAACATATCAGGCGGCTACCTCCATGGCAGCCTCCCTAGCATGACCAAACATCTCCAAGATGGAGTCATCTCTCTCGTCGATGATATAGCATGCTTCACTTAGTTGACTCAAGAGAGCCTCAACACATACCTTGGCTTCTCCTACCAAGTTATCCAAACAACTAGTGGATTCCACTATTTCCTTCTTAATCTTGAGACTCATTTCACCATCATGTGATGATGCAATAGTAGAAGGAGGAGTAGTGGGTGGAGGAGTTACCGTGGAGGCTTTAGCCATGAGACATGTGGGGTTGGTGACGAGCTTGTCCTCATTTGGAGAGTCAAAGGGAGATGTCGGTGATGCGGTTGAAGTGGTAGTGGCCACTAGACATGTAGACTGGTGGCGTGCTTGTTCTCGTTGGGAGAGTCAAAGAGAGATGTTGGTGAAGAGGTTGTGGTAGTAGTAGTAGTAGTAGTAGTAGTAGCGGAGGTGGTGGAAATTGTGGCAATGACAGCCACGCCCACAATCTCTCCATCATCTTCATCATCACTATCATTTTCATTGTTCTCTTCATATTCTTCACGAGTCACCAACACATATTTTTGTGGCTCCTTTTTGTTGGGGAAGTTCTTGTTTCCGAAGTTCTTGTTTGGGACTTTTTTGACGAAGTTTTTGTTTGGAGTAGGCTTGAACTTGGATTTCAAAATGAGTCTTCCACCGTGATGTTCTCTCTTCTCATACGGGCATTTGGCGATGAAGTGGTTGGATTCTCCACAATTGTAGCATGATCTCAACTTGGGTCTTGCACTAGTTGTGGTAGTTCTTGATGGATTGCCCTTTACTTGATTCTTCCAAAACCTTCTAGAGACTAATGCCAATTGCTCATAAAGAGCACACTTGATGTCTTCGTCATCTCCTTCTATCATTCCCAAGGAGTCAACTTCATCTTCATAGTCATGAGCCTTGGCCTTCAAAGCAAGGGTGGGTGAATCCATTCTATGAGCTCGAGCAAGAGCATCATCGGCGGTCTTGTTCATGATCCCAAGAGCCACGAACTCATTTAGAACTTCATTGGAGGTCATGGCATAGAAGTCCGCCCTTGAGCGAATATTGTTGGCCATTTCCCTATGGAAATATAAGATGGCTTGCATGAACTTGCGCTCGATCCACTTGTCATCCACATCCTTTGAAACGGTACAACCCGCAAGGATTGCACCTCTATGTATCACGCCAATCCCTGGATCGGTTCATTGGCATATATAGTATCGATAGACATCAAAGAATTAACAGTGCATCATTATTACAGCGGTATGATCCAGAATATTGCATTTATTACAAAGTTTGCAAAGCATAACGCTCGCACAAATAAGCAAGTAGCAAATAGATAACATAAATAAAGTAGCTCCAGTCTCCATTAGACGCCACAGGCGAACAAAATGTTGAGTGGAGGGTCGCAACCAACACTACTACTCAGAGTAACCGGAAGAGTAACCTGCAACATGAAACGTAACAGCCCCGAAGGGTCAGCACTTGGAATGCACTGGCAAGTGGAACAATGAGAGAAACAACAAGGCTAATAGCTATATGCATATCTGGCTTGTGGGGTTCAGGCTTAGTTGCAGCAGCAAAATACTTTATCCTAACATTTGTAAATCATTTGTAAAGCATTTAATCTTCAACAAACAACCCAATTAAGTTTCAACCACAAGTTTTAGCAATTACAAGTTAGAATGAATGAGAACATGTCATAGCACCCACAATTCAGCAACTCAATCGTCCATTACCGGGGACACGGCTAAGCACTTAGTTTTACACCCTGCAGGGGTTGCACACTTTACCCATATGGCTTGGTCGACCCGCTCTTACCACGACATGCATATTGAGTCGTGATAGGGAGAATTCCAAGAAGAGACAATTCGGGAAGTAGCTCCCCAAGCCCATCCACGCACCGTACCAACCTATCACATTCACTACATCTCTGGATACGAAGAGCTCGGGTCGCCACAACCTACTAAGTCCATCCAGCCACCCATAACTCACTGGCATACGGTTGCACACGGAAGCTACCAAATCAAGACACTAATCATTTCTCAGAAACCTGGGTGGCCATCCACAAGTGAGCTACTCGGGTAAACCATAGACATGGGCCCGGCATTCACGAACCAAGCAATTACCAATCCACCAAGATAGTTCATTTATTAAGTTGTGTTCAATTTCCAAACACGTTCTTTCAAAACCATCTTTGCCATGGTGTATCCCACCCTCGTCTACATAAGCACAACTAAGCATAGCTACTTACGGCGGCTCAACTAACGAGATAGACTACGACATAATAGGATATAGCATAGCAATAGATAAACTTGTAAAAACAAAACAAGCTACAGTGCATATAGAAAGTAATAGGACATTTATGAAGCTCCACTTGCCTTGGTAGTTGTCGGAGTCAAAAGCACAGTCCGGACAGTCACACGGGTTACAATCCTCACAATCTACACGAAGCAATTCAAACAATAAACAAACCACACATGGAGATCAACAGATGCAACACAATGCATGCATGGTACTTTAACAAAGCTTCAGTAGCTTAGTTATGTTCTCTGATCAATACTACTACTGAATGATGCATGAGAAAACAATTTATTCAGAAAAGGAAACTAGTTAATAGGTCTTTAGTCGAAACATTGCACCAAAGCTATAAACGGTGCAGTACAAGTTTGACAAAAAATACTACTGGATAGGTAACTCCAAATAGAGCCTAGACCAAAAGGAATTACGTCAAAAAGGTTTACAGATCTTTTTCTGCGAATTAAATACTACTTTAAGCCTTTCTATAATCTTAGGAAAATATATACAGTAAACCTGGGATATTATTGCAGAATAAAATTTTACACAATTTTGTGAATCCAATGATACCTTATTTGCAAATTTTGGCCAAGGAGAACTTTTCCTATGAATTTTTGAAGACATAACAATTTTTTGCAATTTTTACTAAATTCTGTAAAACGAGGGGAATATTCCCGCTGACTTGTCCACGTCGACGTGGCGCTGACTGGGTCTGTTTGACCGGTCAGCGGTCCACGCGGGTCAGCAGCACGATCTGGCAGCTGGGAACGCGCGGCGGCGTGCTCACCTGAGCTGACGGCGGCCGCGGTCGGCGGCGACGGGGCGGCGCTCCGGCGGCGGCGGAGTGGCGCACGGGGATCGGCGGCGTGCGGCGGTCACCAGGGCATGGTCGGCGCGGGACGGGGGACTCCAGGGCGGCGGCGTGCGGCGGCTGGAGCGGTGGCCGGCGTGCGGTCTCCGGCGACGCTCTGGCGACCTGCGCGGAAGGGAGAGGGCCAGGGAGGCGTGGCGTGAGGCGGCGGTGCGATTCCCGGGGAAAAGAAGAGGAGAGGCGGTCAGTGGAGCTCCCACCGGCGGTAATGGCGGCGGCGGCGGCTCCAACGCCGGCGAGAGATTCGTCGGCGTCCGGGGCACGATAGTTAGGTCTAGGAGGGGGAAAAGTCGGCTGCGACGAGAGCTTTAAAGGGGCAAAAGAGGCGAGCAAAAATCGGCACCGAATCTCCGAGGAACTCGGACGAGCGGTTCGTCCCTGCCACGAACTCGGTGGCAACAGCGTCCTGGTCAAGCACGGAGAGCTCGTGCGGCTGGCAGGTGGGGCCCGCCTGTCGGCCAGGCGGTGCGGTGTACGCGTCGCCGCGCGCGGCAGCGTCTATTCGCCGCTCACTGGCGCGGGTGGCTCCCGGGCGGGCCGCTGGGCCGCGGTGGGCTGGCGGTCCAGCCGGCCGACGCAGTTTTCCCCTTTTTTTAATTCTTTTTTCCCTCTGTCTGACTGCTTAACGAACCGTCTGTCCGCTAACTGAATTTCCTGAACTGAAAATTCAGTCCACACAAGAACCTACATAACTTTTGATCTACAACTCCGAATTGACTGAAACAAATTTCTACGGGTTCATATTGATGAACTCTACGCATCCATGCTTCTGGAATGCCCAAAAAGTGTCATTCTAGCAGATGCAAGGCAAAATCCCTAGTAAGCTTGCAAATAGGAGGAACTAGCAAAGAGGAAGTGTTTTGGCAAAAACTTTAAAACTGAAACTTTTTACAAAGATGCTCATGATGCAATGACATGTATGTATGCAGTGCCAAATCTAAAATTTGGGATGTGACAAGACTAACCCCCTTAGGATGAATATTGTCCCCGAGATTCGACGTGGCTAGCAAATAGGTGCGGGTGGTCCTCTCGGAGGTCATCCTCTCGCTCCCAGGTGGCCTCCTCTTCGGTGTGATGGCTCCATTGCACCTTGCAAAACCTGATCGTCTTGCTGCGTGTAAATCTCTCCGATGTTTCCAAGATCTTGACCGGTTTCTCCTCATAGGTCAAGTCGTTCTCCAGCTGAACCTCTTCAAGCGACACAGTGTCTCTCAATGGTGTATCTATCATCTCCGGATGGCATTTCTTCAGCTGTGACACATGAAACACATCGTGAACAACGGATAGAACCTCTGGCATCTCCAGCTGGTACGCAACCTCTCCTTTGCGTGCTAGGATCTTGTAGGGCCCTATAAACCGAGGTGCCAGCTTGCCCTTAATTCCAAATCGCTTAATTCCACGTAGTGGTGAAACTCTGAGATATGCTCGATCTCCAATCTCATACGCCACCTCCTTGCGCTTAGAATCAGCATAGCTCTTCTGTCTCGATTGTGCCACCTTCAGCCTGTCCCGAACCAAACTAACCTTCTCTTCAGCATCCTTGATCAAATCCAGTCCAAACAGTTGACGTTCACCTACACCATCCCATAACAATGGTGTTCTGCACCTCTTACCATATAGTACATCAAATGGTGACGTCTTGATGCTGGATTGGTAGCTGTTGTTGTAGGAAAATTCAGCATATGGTAGATTTTCATCCCAACTAGCACCATGAGCCAAGGCACAGGCTCTCAACATATCCTCCAGAATCTGATTCACCCTCTCGGTCTGACCATCCGTCTGGGGGTGGAAAGCTGTGCTAAACTCCAACCTCGTTCCCAACGACTCATGTAGCTGGCGCCAAAAGTGGGAAGTAAATTGGGTGCCTCTATCTGACACAATGCTCCTAGGAACTCCATGTAGGCACACAACTCTGTTCTAGATCTTGGCTAACTTAGCACTAGTATAAGTGGTCTTCACGGGTATAAAGTGAGCTACCTTGGTCAAATGATCTACCACTACCCAAACAGAATCATATCCTGACTTGGTCCTGGGCAATCCTGTGATGAAGTCCATTCCAACTCTATCCCACTTCCAGTCAGGTATCGGTAATGGCTGTAGTAACCTTGCTGGCTTTTGGTGCTCGGCCTTCACTCTACTACAAACATCACATAGGGCAATATATTCTGCAATCTCTCGCTTTATGTTAACCCACCAAAACCTTTACTTCAAATCCATGTACATCTTCGTGTTGCCTGGATGTATAGAGTATGGCGAGTTATGAGCTTCCTGAAATATCAATTTCCTAATCTCCGGATCGTTGGGCACACATAAACGATCCTTGTACCATAGTGTCCCTTGATCATCCTTGCGAAAACCTTCAACCTTGCCTTTGGGTATGTTTCCTCTTATCTCCTCCAGGTCACTATCCTTCTTTTGAGCTTCTCTAATATCGTCCAGAAGCGTTGGCTTAACTTCCATTGTTGCCAAATATCCCTCGGATACTACTTCCAACCTAAGGTCCTTGAGTTGTTCACATAAATCCTTGGGTAACTCTCCCACTGTCAGGACATTAGCATAAACCTTGCGACTCAGTGCATCCGCTACAACATTGGCCTTCCCTGGGTGATATTGCAAACTCATGTCGTAATCCTTTATGAGTTCCAGCCATCTCCTCTGCCTCATATTCAGCTCCTTCTGAGTGAATATGTATTTCAGACTCTTGTGATTCGTAAACACATCACAATGCTTACCCATCAGGTAGTGTCTCCATACCTTGAGCGCGTGCACAACTGACGCTAATTCCAAGTCATGCGTGGGGTAATTCCTCTCGTGGTGTTTGAGTTGGCGCGAGGCATAGGATACCACTCTCCCATCCTGCATCAGTACACTACCCAGTCCTTGACGAGAGGCATCACAATACACTTGAAAATCCTTCTGAATATCTGGCAAACACAAGATAGGTGCGGTCACTAGGCGTTGCTTCAGTTCCTGGAAACTAGCTTCGCACTCCTTGGTCCATTCAAACTTCTTCTCCTTCTTCAATAGTTCAGTCATTGGCTTTGCAATCTTGGAGAAGTTCTCTATAAACCTCCTGTAATATCTAGCAAGCCCCAAGAAGCTCCTAATATCTCCCACATTCTTCGGTGACTTCCATTCTGTAACTGACACCACCTTGCTTGGATCGATTGTGACTCCTTCACCCGACACCACGTGTCCAAGAAATCCAACAGTGTTTAACCAGAATTCACACTTGCTAAACTTGGCATACAATTTATGCTCCCTCAGCTTTTCCATAATTAGTCGCAGGTGTTTCTCATGTTCAGCATCATCCTTGGAGTATATCAATATGTCATCAATGAATACCACCACGAATTTATCCAAGTACTCCATGAATACCTTGTTCATCATGGTCATAAAATATACCGGGGCATTTGTTAGTCCAAAAGACATAACTGTATACTCATATAACCCATACCTAGTGGTGAAGGCGGTCTTGGGTACATCTTCCTCACGGATCTTCAATTGGAAATACCCCGACCTTAAGTCAATCTTGGAAAACACCTTTGCTCCTTCCAACTGATCAAACAAGTCATTTATATTGGGCAATGGGTATTTATTCTTGATAGTCACTTCATTAAGTGAGCGGTAGTTAACCACCAATCTCTTACTACTGTCCTTCTTCTACATGAATAGAACAGGCGCACCCCAAGATGATGAACTGGGCTGAATAAATCCCTTGTCCAATTGTTCCCTAAGCTGCTTCTTTAACTCCTTCAGTTCCTCCACATCCATCTTATACGGCCTCTTGGCTATCGGTCCTGTTCCCGGCATCAAGTCAATAAGAAACTCCACGTCCCTGTCAGGTGGCACCCTTGGCAGCTCATCCGGAAACACATCGGGGTACTCCTTTACTACGGCCACATCTTCTAGGCTAACCCCTTAAGAGAATTCAACTCGGCCACTCCAATACTGACAGGCGACTTGTATCTGATCCTTACTCCCTTTGGTGTGGTGAGTGAAATTGCTCGCTGAGCACAATATATCTGACCCTGATGTTCCGACATCCAATCCATGCCCAATATGACATCTAGACCCTAGGATTCTAGTATAACCGGGTGTGCAGGAAATGCATAAGCACCAATTTCTAGTGTCAATCCTCGACATGCAGCACTAGCTATCATCTCTCCCCAGGGGAACTTACTCTAATAGATCCTCTAAGAGCCTTGGTAGGTAGCTTATACTTATCCACAAATGCCCTTGATATGAATGTATGCGATGGACCAGTATCAAAAAGAACAAATGCGATGTGGGTATTGATTGGGAACTTACCAACCACTAGCTCTGGTTCATTCTGAATCTCCTCGATGTTCACATGGTTGACCGTCGCTTTCTGGTTTGCATTAGTCTTGCTTCCTGCTTCAATCCTCTTCTCTGGGCAGTTATCAGCATAGTGCCCCATCTTCTTGCACTTGAAGCATTCCACTTCACTAAGATCCCTCCTGCCAGAGCAGTTGTGTCCATTGTTCCTTCTAGAGTTGTTGTTGTAGCTCTTGTGGCCATTGTGGTGGTGGCCATTATGGTGGTGACCATTTCCTCCACGGTGGCGATTGTCACTCCTGTGACCCTCGTGGCGATGTCCACCACTACCACGGTGGTTACGGTCATCTCCGCCATGCTTAGAGTATCCAGATTGTCCATCATAAGAGGTGCGAGCACGGTGGTGTGATCCTGAGGAGTGATGGCTTCTCTTCCTCTTACGCCTTTCCACCTGCTGTTGTTTCCCTTCCAGAATTCTAGCATTGTCCATCAGTTCCTGGAAAGTCGGGCAATAGACCACAGATAGTTGAAGTGAGAGCTCATCACTGAGACCATCCAGGAACCTCTCCCTCCTCTTGGCATCAGTGTCCACATCCTCAGGGGCATAGCGAGAGAGATTGTTGAATTCCTCTATGTAATCCACCACAGTGCGGTTGGTCTGGCGCAGGTTGCGGAACTTCTTCCTCTTCAGGCTCATGGTCCCGGCAGATACGTGGTTCGTCCTGAATCCTTCCTCAAACATAAGCCCGGTAACTGTGTCCAGCGGGTGAGTAATCTGGAAAGCATCCCACCATGAGGCAGCTGATCCCTCCAGCAAGTGAGCAGCAAACCTCACCTTCTTAGCATCAGTGCAACCAACGGTCACCAGGTCCTTATTCATAGAATGAAGCCAGTCGAGAGCAATCATGGGCTCAGGTGCAGAGGAGAACTTAGCTGGCCTCAGCCTCAAGAACCTAGTGAGAGCATCCCCCTGCGGCTGATTGTTCCCGTTGTTGTTGTTGTTGTTGTTGTTGTTGTTGTTGTTGTTGTTGTTGTTGTTGTTATTGTTGTTGTTGTTCTGAGTTGCCATGAACTGCGTCATCACTTGGGTCAGCTGTGCTTGAGCGGCCATGAGCTGAGCCATCTCATCTGGTCGGTGGCGTGACATCTGCGGTTCAGCACATGTAAGATTAGAAAGAAACAACTACAGATAAGCAATAGCCTTCTACCCATGCAACAAGCTCATGCCACAACAATCATAAGCAATCACCACATGATCAAACATACACACAAACATCATTCCAGGTTTTTATTAACAGTATATAGCTACAAAATAGTTTAGAAATGCTGGCAACAGCGTTTGGCAAAGCAAAACAGCAAAATAAGCAAAACCAGAAAATCTGGCAGAACAGTTCTGTCCTGTTCACGAATTTTTCTGGGCACCTTAAACTCATCAGGAATTTTAGCCAATTTTTGTGCAGATGCTACAGGTAATTACTCTCCAGATTCTAAAATATGAGCGCAATGTGAGTTACCAGTAAGGAATTAAAAATCGCGCGGTAAAACTGGTCAGGCAGAAAACTGCAGCAGTAAAAACACGAAAATTATCCAAACTTGTTCAAAAATCATTTAATAAATCTCACGAAAATTCCTGGAACTTCAAGGTACTTAACTGAGCAATCTAAACACAATAAGCTAATAGTGCAGAAGTTTACATTGATCGATGTCTAAGACTAACGAATATCCCTAACGACGACTAGTTTTGGAGGACCATCTCTAGCTATTTGATGAATAGGTTGCAGTAGGTTCTGGAGTCCATGCGCTGACGCTTCGATCCTCGGGCATGCCACGGTGGTGGTGTGTACACCTCTCCCGAGTATTCTTCACTTGAGTCGTCGAATTCCACCTCTTCGGGGTCCTCTTCATCACTTCCTTCAACAAAAGCGCCCGCTGCATCTCCTCCATCGTCGTCATCGCTTCCTCCATCATCATCATTGTTATCTCCTCCACCAGTGTTACCTCCATCACCATTATCCGCATCATCATCACTATCATCATCATCGTTCCCATCATCACTGTTGCCATTGTTTGGTGGAGGATTCTGCTGTGCTTGAAGGGCAGTAACCTGGGCAGCCATGTCCACAATGGTTTGATCCCGTTCAGCCACAACTTGATCCCTTTGCACAATGGTTTGGTTCAGCGCTGCAATCGTGGCATCTCTTCCAATGAGGACTTTCTCCATTGTATTAACGACAGTGTGCAAGGTTTCCATCTCATACCCTTGCAAGTGCACCGTGCCCTGAAAATAATCCAGCTGCTCCTTTTGCTGCATCAACTTCTCTTCCCTCTCCCAAGCTTTGATCTCCATGTCTTCTAACTGCTTCACTTGGAGTGGCATGTTGTTCCGATTACCTGCGGTAACCATCACAAGCCCTTGCTCATTCCGACCTCCAAATCAAGGAAGGGTGAACCTGCTGGTAGTCGGTGTCGGTGGAGACAGCACATGCGCGACAGGGTCTCGTGCATGGCCGACTCCACTCCTTGCTCCTAGGTAAGGTACTTCTTGGTGAGGTTCAGGTTCTCAATACCAGGCACGGTGGGATCTGCAAGAATAATCGCGGTGATCTCCCACACGCGATCTCCAGGCACATAGGTGTTCATCCTTCTCCCTTTGAACATCGGCATCAACATGCCCAGTGTCTGGCAAAGCTCCGCCAACTGTCTTGCGAAGGGTCTTGGTGATTGGAGCTCAACATACTCAACTCTGGTGGCATCTCCCATCTATCAATTGTAAAGAAGCAAGAGTGAGAACAGCAAAAGAAAAGAATTTACTAGAGTGAATGGCATAAGAATAAAGACAGAATTTAAAATAGGCTTAAGTAAACATAAGGCTTCCTATTCCAATCCTAGGTCACGATCCTACAGTCAACACACTGCTCTGATACCATCTGAATTGGTACAACCCGCAAGGATTGCACCTCTATGTATCACGCCAATCCCTGGATCGGTTCATTGGCATACATAGTATCGATAGACATCAAAGAATTAACAGTGCATTATTATTACAGCGGTATGATCCAGAATATTGCATTTATTACAAAGTTTGCAAAGCATAACGCTCGCACAAATAAGAAAGTAGCAAATATATAACATAAATAAAGTAGCTCCAGTCTCCATTAGACGCCACATGCGAACAAAATGTTGAGTGGAGGGTCGCAACCAACACTACTACTCAGAGTAACCGGAAGAGTAACCTGCAACATGAAACATAACAGCCCCAAAGGGTCAGCACTTGGAATGCACTGGCAAGTGGAACAATGAGAGAAACAACAAGGCTAATAGCTATATGCATATCTGGCTTGTGGGGTTCAGGCTTAGTTACAGCAGCAAAATACTTTATCCTAACATTTGTAAATCATTTGTAAAGCATTTAATCTTCAACAAACAACCCAATTAAGTTTCAACCATAAGTTTTAGCAATTACAAGTTAGAATGAATGAGAACATGTCATAGCACCCACAATTCAGCAACTCAATCGTCCATTATCGGGGACACGGCTAAGCACTTAGTTTTACACCCTGCAGGGGTTGCACACTTTACCCATATGGCTTGGTCGACCCGCTCTTACCACGACATGCATATTGAGTCGTGATAGGGAGAATTCCAAGAAGAGACAATTCGGGAAGTAGCTCCCCAAGCCCATCCACGCACCGTACCAACCTATCACATTCACTACATCTCTGGATACGAAGAGCTCGGGTCGCCACAACCTACTAAGTCCATCCAGCCACCCATAACTCATTGGCATACAGTTGCACACGGAAGCTACCAAATCAAGACACTAATCATTTCTCAGAAACCTGGGTGGCCATCCACAAGTGAGCTACTCGGGTAAACCATAGACATGGGTCCGACATTCACGAACCAAGCAATTACCAATCCACCTAGATAGTTCATTTATTAAGTTGTTTTCAATTTCCAAACACGTTCTTTCAAAACCATCTTTGCCATGGTGTATCCCACCCTCGTCTACATAAGCACAACTAAGCACAACTACTTACGGCGGCTCACCTAACGAGATAGACTACGGCATAATAGGATATAGCATAGCAATAGATAAAACTTGTAAAAACAAAACAAGCTATAGTGCATATAGAAAGTAATAGGACATTTATGAAGCTCCACTTGCCTTGGTAGTTGCCAGAGTCATAAGCATAGTCCGGACAGTCACACGGGTTACAATCCTCACAATCTACACGAAGCAATTCAAACAATAAACAAACCACACATGGAGATCAACAGATGCAACACAATGCATGTATGGTACTTTAACAAAGCTTCAGTAGCTTAATTATGTTCTCTGATCAATACTACTACTGAATGATGCATGAGAAAATATTTAATGCAAAGAAAACAATTTATGCAAAAAAGGAAACTAGTTAATAGGTCTTTAGTCAAAACATTGCACCAAAGCTGTAAATGGTGCAGTACAAGTTTGACAAAAATACTTATGGATAGGTAACTCCAAATAGAGCCTAGACCAAAAGGAATTACGTCAAAAAGGTTTACAGATCTTTTTCTGCGAATTAAATACTACTTTAAGCCTTTCTATAATCTCAGGAAAATACATACAGTAAACCTGGGATATTATTTCAGAATAAAATTCTACACAATTTTGCGAATCCAACGATACCTTATTTGCAAATTTTGGCCAAGCAGAACTTTTCCTATGAATTTTTGAAGACATAACAATTTTCTGCAATTTTTACTAAATTCTGTAAACGAGGGAATATTCCTGGGGAATATTCCCGCTGACTTGTCCACGTCGACGTGGCGCTGAATGGGTCTGTTTGACCGGTCAGTGGTCCACGCGGGTCAGCGGCGCGATCTGGACCGTTGGCACGCGATCTGGCGGCTGGGAACACGCGGCGGCGTGCTCACCTGAGCTGACGGCGGCGGCGCTCCGGCGAGGTTCGGCAGCGGCGGAGTGGCGCACGGGGATCGGCAGCGTGCGGTGGTCACCGGGGCATGGTCGGCGCGGGATGGGGAACTCCGTGGCGGCGGCATGCGGCGGCTGGAGCGGTGGCCGGCGTGCGGTCTCCGACGGCGCTCCGGCGACCTGCGCGGAAGGGAGAGGGTCAGGGAGGCGTGGCGTGAGGCGGCGGTGCGATTCCCGGGGAAAAGAAGAGGAGCGGCGGTCGGTGGAGCTCCCACCGGCGGTAATGGCGGCGGCGGCGGCTCCAACTCCGGCGAGAGATTCGTCGGCGTCCGAGGCATGATAGTTAGGTCTAGGAGGGGGGAAAAGTCGGCTGCGACGAGAGCTTTAAAGGGGCAAAAGAGGCGAGCAAAAATCGGCACCGAATCCCCGAGGAACTCGGACGAGCGGTTCGTCCCTGCCATGAACTCGGCGGCAACAGCGTCCTGGTCGAGCACGGAGAGCTCGTGCGGCTGGCAGGTGGGGCCCGCCTGTCGGCCAGGCGGTGCGGTGTACGCGTCGCCGCGCGCTGCAGCATCTATTCGCCGCTCGCTGGCGCGGGTGGCTCCCGGGCGGGCCGCTGGGCCGCGGTGGGCCGGCGGTCCAGCCGGCCGACGCAGTTTTCCCCTTTTTTTGTTCTTTTTTTTCCTCTGTCTGACTGCTTAACTGAACCGTCTGTCCGCTTACTGAATTTTCTGAACTGAAAATTCAGTCCACACAAGAACCTACATAACTTTTGATCTACAGCTCCGAATTGAGTGAAACAAATTTCTACGGGTTCGTATTGACGAACTCTACGCATCCATGCATCTGGAATGCCCAAAAAGTGTCATTCTAACAGATGCAAGGCAAAAGCCCTAGTAAGCTTGCAAATAGGAGGAACTAGCAAAGAGGAAGTGTTTTGGCAAAAACTTTAAAATTGAAACTTTTTGCAAAGATGCTCATGATGCAATGACATGTATGTATGCAGTGCAAATCTAAAATTTGGGATGTGACATCCTTACTACCATGGTCAATCATTCTAATCGAAAGGGCCATGACCCTTCTATAGAGATCTTCGTGAGTCTCATCTTCTTGTCCAACAAAGGAATCGGCTTCATAGTGCATTTCTTCAAACTTGGAGTTTTGAATGCTTTCATTGCCAAGATAGACTCGTTGAAGAGCATTCCAAGCCTCCTTGGCGGTGTCATAAACACGAATGTGAGTCATTTTCTCAGGAGTCAATGCATCTTGGAGAATGGCCATGGCGGTGGCATTGAGTTGATTATTGATTTCCTCGCTGGGTGTCATGTTGTAGATGTTGTGCAGATAGAAGCTGAACTCCATGACCTTCCAAAGATGAACACTATAACTTTTAAAGTGAGAGCGCATGAGATATTGCCAATTGGCGAAATTAGATACATCAAGCTTAGGTGGTGGTCCACGATGATTTATGCGTGGCATAGGAAGAGGTGCATTATTATAGCTAGATGGTAGGGGAATGTATCCCCTGGGATTGATTTTAGACTTGTTGCCATCCTCATCAATGGGAGATTCCTTGAGGGGATCTTCCATTGGTTTGGAGCCACTTGATGGATTATCAATAGCATCGGTAACCACAACTTCCTTTTTACCAAGATATAATTCAAGCAAGTCTTTCATTTCTTGTTGAAGCGTATCCATGGAAGTGGATAGCTCACTCTTAGTGACGGGGTTTGCATCGGGAGTGGTATCACTCCCCCTTGAGTCACTCATTCTTATCTTAGGCGGTTAAGCCAAAGAAGAGCACCTTGCTCTGATACCAATTGAAAGATCGGTATAAGCGACTACAGGGGGGGTGAATATGCGCTACTCAATTTTACGTTACTTTTCAATTTAAGGCTTGACACAAAGTAGGTCCTCTAGATGTGCAACTAAGTGATAAAACCTAAGTGACAAGCAAGCATACTAATAACAATAATACAGAGTAAAGGATAGAAATCACCGAGAGGGAACACGAAGATGTTTTCCTGAAGTTCCTTCCTTTTAAGGGAAAGTACGTCTCCGTTGGAGGGGTGGGCGGTACTAAGACCACCAATGCCACTAAGGCCTCACCCTATTCTCCCGAGAACTCGCCTTGTGGCAAGCACACGATCCACTATGCGGTGACCTTGAAGGTGGCAACCGAAACCTTGTACAAAACCTTGGGGCACTTCTCCACAACTGAATTGGAGGCTCCCAAGACGACCTAGAAGCTCTTACACATGAGGATGAGCTATGGAGGGTGACTTCTTCAAGTTAGGGTTTCCTTAAACCCTAGAGCAACAACAACTTACACAAATGGTGGGGAAACACAAATTCCTTTGGTGGAAAACTAGGACTAGGTCTCCTCCCTCAAATCCCCAAAGGGCAACAAGTTTGAGTGGCTAGAGAGGGAGATCTAGGTAGTTGAAGCTCAACATTAATGGAGGAGAGAGAGTGGAAGCCGCAGCTCACACTTGGAGAAGAAGGGGGTATATATACCCCCCAAAATCTAGCCGTTGCAGCATCACTAACCCCGAAGTCTCCGGGCTCTAGGGCCAGAGTCTCCGGGGGAGCGGTGTCTTCGGTGCAGGAGGCAGGATTCCGGGCTGGACTCCGGAGGGGTGTTTTGAGAGGAAACTAGGCCACCCCGGAGTCCTGGCTCAGAGATAGCCTTGGAGTCTCCGGGATCCATCCTCGGAGTCTCCGATGACCACGGCCGGAGTCGCTGGTCAGGCCGAAATCTCCGGGGAGGCCACAGGACTCCGGGTCCAACTCCGGACCAGGAGACAGAGAGTTTGCTAGGGGGAGGGGCGGAGACTTGCCCAGAGACCTGGCCGGAGACTCTGGGCCAAGACCCCGGAGTCTCCGGGCCTGGACCCCGGAGTCTCCGGACCTAGGGGAGGCAGAACTCGAAGCTTCCAAAAAGGCACCATTTCTTTATGAGAATTTGAACCCTTCCCCTTCAAAGACCAGAAAACTATCTTGTGCAATTATATGGATGTACCTACAAGGCTTAGCACACGGTAAAAACAATCTTGTGTTGACACCAAACATCAAAATATGATTAGGGCAGGGAAATGCCCTTTCAATGTTGAACTGCAGGACCATTTTGTAGACAGCACAAGAAAAAGGAAAAATGGTTTACAACATAGACATCAGACGCAAAATCTGTACATAAACTATCGTCTGAATTTTATCTGCCTGGGATAAAAAATGGTAGTTAACTGGATTTAACCACGGGTATTAATTGAAGGAAATAGATACTTGATAGTATTTGTTTACAACAGTAGTACTTCCATACAAAAGGGTCTTATACCTGCACAAAAGTGGGCTAAACTTCCTACTTGTTTATAGAACAATGCGTCAGCATTTCATCTACAAAAGCCATTCTTTAGTCTGAACTTAACTATTCTACACTGAAGAAACTGCAGATCTCCACCAGAAAAGTTGGCTGGCCAATTGCCTTGAGAGGAAGTAAGTTCTTTGATCATTTAACCCAAACTGATCTATTGCCTTCCCGCCAAACTACAAGAAATCTGCATCGTTCATGCACGACCTCTTTGCGTGCGTAAGTCCCGGTTTAGTAGGACCATCCGTGCCGCCACAACGATTTCTTCGAAACTAAAATTCAGCATCTTCTTTTTGGGATCGTAGGTCTGTGTGAACTGGAACCTGAATTCCGGTGCTAAGCTAATGCCCGCCGCCGGCTCTAGCTGTCGAACAATCCAACATGCTGAGTGTAGACGCTTGGTCGCTTCCGCAGTACGGCCTCTGACGGTGCGTTGGATGGAGCACCTTTGCCGCAGATGGCGTGTTCCCAGCCTCCCCCACTGTGGTAAGGTAGCCCGCGCCGAAGCATGGACACGAGAGTTCCTAGACCTTGGCGCTGCCCTATTCGAGGGTGTGTACCCTCGGCGGCATGCTCTCATGAATGATTTGATACGTACCTTGTTCTCCCTGCCTAGAGCATGCCGTAATTCCGCCGCGCGATTTCTCCACATCGCTCTCTTGGCCCTGCTCACTGCATCCGGCGCCGACGATGCTAGCGCCGCCGCCGTAGTCGATTCGGCACATTCGGTGAAATCATCCGCCTTGTAGGGCAATGGGAGACGGGCCTTGAAGTAGAGCTTCATGGCCTGCCTTAGAGGGACTAAATACCCCAGTTTTGGCGGCTGTCGAGGCGGCGGCTGCTTAGGCAGGGCCATGTTACCCTAGGTGGTGCGGCGTGGTGGAGCTGCGCAAGGTGAAATGTGGTTTGTCGGAGAAGGGGAGTGATATACTAACAACAGGTTTGGACTACGGGCACACATGAAAATAATCATCTCCCATTTCCTAAGAGGGTAATAATCTGACACTCATTGCATTAACTGCTCAATCTCTATTTCCCTTCTCAGCATAAGAGTGTGAACGTATTAAAAAGATCGGTCGTGGCTATCCACCTCATCGGGCAATGTACCAGGATAGGTAGGAGACTGGGTTCCATTTTAGAAATGTTGATGACTATGCCCTTATGTTTATACGATATTATTTCTATGCCACTATGTTCCGTCGAATTATAGCAACACCATCAGAAACAGGGGATGACAACATGGCATGTTTTCTTTTTTTAAAGGGCATCAAAAACAGGGGAAGGCGACGTGACATGTTTTTTGACTGGCGGGCCCTCCTCCTCCACCTACGACGGCACGCATACCAGGTTCGAGGACTAGTGCCGCCCACAACACATTATTGTGCAATTTTCCATGTTTTATCGCAACCAGCTTCGCTCCTCTACTCCTGCCGCCGCCACTCTGTTCAGTCGTGCACCGCTCTCGTCCTCCCCTTGGGCCGTCATCCTCTCGGCCTCCCCTCCCTGCCAACTCCGCACGTCCCCTCCCCTCCCCTCCCTGTCCTGTCTCCTTGTTGTTGTCCACCGCCCAGGCGCATCTGGAAATGAAAACCGAGAGTCGGCAGTTGGGTTAGGCGCCTGCTTACTCAATATGTAGAGCTCGTTGGGGAACCCCAAGAGGAAGGTATGATGAGCACAACAACAAGTTTTCCCTTAGTTATGAAACCAAGGTTATCGAATCAGTAGGAGCAAGGAAACACCTCCAAGGTGTTGTTTCCAACTTGGAATCCTGCACAACACAATCATAGAACTTTGTCGCCAACTTACAGTGAGGTTGTCAATCTCACATGTTTTGCTGAAAACAAAGGATTAAACGTATTGTGTGGAAGATAGTAATTGCTTTGCAGAAAGTAAATAGAAAATAGTAAATAGATTGTAGATTGATGGTAAAAGAATAGACCGGGGTCCATAGTTCAGTAGTGGTGATTCTCCTTAAGATAGATGACATGTTGGGTGAACAAATTACAGCGGGGCAATTGACAAACATCGAGAAAGCATACATGCATATACTAATCATCTTGACTTCTATGAGATTTGATTGGGCATTACAACATTATACATAGACCGTAATCCAACTGCATCTATGACTAATAATAAACCTTCAGGTTATCATTTGAACCCCCTCCAGTATTAAGTTGCAAGCAACAGATAATTGTATTAAGAAAAGTGTGTACAGTAAACAATACGATTGTTCTATGAACAAAGGATTGCTTTTTTCTCCCTAGTAGCAACAACACATCTAGTACCTTAGAGATTTCTGTCACTTCCCCAGATTCCTAGAGGCATGAACCCACTATCGAGCATAAATACTCCCTATTGGATTTGCTAGCATCTACTCGGCCAAGATAGCTACTAACAACGGAGAGCATGCAAGATCACAAATAACAAAGACATGATAGAATCAATAATCAATCTGAAATAGCATCTCAATATCCATCGGATCCCCGCAAACACAACATGTAGATTACAAATAGATGATCTTGATCATGAACGGAGCTCACAAGATCTAAACATGGTAGCACAAAGGAGAAGAACCAACCATCTAGCTACTACATGGACCCGTAGTCCAAGGATGAACTACTCACGCATCACACTGGAGGCAGGCATGGTGATGAAGAAGGCCTTTAGGATGATATCTCCCCTCCGGCAGGGTGCTGGAAAGAGCTTCAGATCCCTCCTGATCTAGGGATGGAGATGACGGCGGCTATAGACTCTATCGTGGAATTTTGATCGGGCACTTAGGGTTTATGTATCGGAGGCTTCTTATAGGCAAATGGGCGAGGTCGGTGGAGTACCAGGGGGCCCACACCACCCCCTGGCGCGGTCTAGCCTGGCCCGCACCACCATGTGGTGTGGCTGGCCCCTGGTTCCTCTCCGTCTTGTCTTATGGCTCCGTGACTCTTCCGGTAAAATATTGACTTTAGCTTTTGTCCCGCCCAATTCTGAGAATATGGCTTTTCTGGAACCAAAAAATAGCAGAAAACAGGCAACTGGCACTGTGGCATCTTGTTAATAGGTTAGTCCCAGAAAGAGTATAAAATACTCCAAAGTGTGGACAAAACATAATAAATTAGATATAAAACAAGCATGGAACATCAAAAATTATAGATACGTTTGCAACGTATCAACATCCCCAAGCTTAACTCCTGCTCGTCCTCGAGTAGGTAAGTGATAAAAAGAAAGAATAATTTTTGAGGAGACATGCACCATCATAATCTTGATCAAAGTATTTGTAGAAAATTGATAGCTAGGATCATAGTACTTTAACATAGCATGAAAGATATAGTTCTAACAATAAGACATAGCAACTATGTTGTAACATGAAAAGGTACAAACAAAATATTCATGAATAACAATGCTTTGAAAGACGTTTGTTTGTTTTACATAAAGAAAACATAATGAGAATGGTATTCATCTTGTCCCTCATAGTGTAGCAAAACATAAATGCATAGGACACCTTCAAAGTTCATAAGGGTGACTAGATACAAATAGTTTAAGAACAAGCAATATCAAAGTTATGCATCAATCAACAAGTCTTGGGACAATGCACATTAAACTAAGAATGTCCACTATGCTCTCTTAATAGGTGCATAAAGCTAGAAGAAGGAGACTCAACATTAAAGTAAAAGAAAGGCCTTCGTAGAAGGAAGCAGGGATTCAAGTCTCATAAAGAGCTTCCAAAAATTATGGTACTTATTAGCTTTCAGCTCTCATTTCCCCTATCATAAGCATCTTGAAGTGATTAAGGTTAAAGTGAAAAAACTATGGAGTATATGCTTGACAAAGTATAAGTTGGCAATCTCATGTCCCTTGAATACGAGGGCCGCTCCTCATGCTACTCAAGTTTAGTTACCGGTAAGTTCTTATCATAGTAAGTACATGTGTATCATAGAGAACCACCAACGGGGTACCCCTTGCTTGCTGATACGGAAGAATCCCCATATCAAAATGACAAGGCAAGCAGATAATAAGCATCTCAACATCTTCTTATTTACCATGGGAAAATGGTGCTTTTTATCTCTTTCCTCTTTTGTCATCTCTTTTTTTTCTTTCTTTTTCTCAATCTCTGTCTCTTTTTTATAAGAAGGATGCTTCATAGATTGCTCATTATGGTTATGCTGCAGGTTTCCACCATGATTAGGCATGGATTAGACCAGCCACCCAGGCGTTGATCTAACACACATACATAACTCCATGGACTTACAAGCTCCCCTTTCATTTCACACCGACGACATCCATAAACAAAAGAGCATGATATCAACTAGGTACAATGTACAAGTGCAACGTTGAATGCGTTCCCCATGACAACATGCTTCTGCTAATCCCCAATGTATAAGTGCAAGCATATACAACATAGATGACACAATGGTTCAAGTTTATTAGGGGCAAGAAAAGTAAAGTGCGCCATCAAGTTCGTAAGAGCTTTAATCACTAATTTTCACATAACAAGTTTAATTCGGAAGGTAGATAAAAATATGAATATACTTGGAATAGCAAATGCTAATAGGTAGGTATGGTGGACTCTTTGGAATAACTTGGTTTTATTTGGAGTTGGATGCATGAGTGGAACTCATACTTGGTTATGGAGGCTAGCAAAAGACTGGGGCGACCAACTAAGAGAGCAATAATGGCCATAATCATGCAAAGTGAGAAAACATCATTAATTAAAGCATAAAGTGATATTACAAGTCGAAAACTAAAGGATCATAGAGGCTATGGTGACTTGGTATAGTCTTAACATGGTGTGAGCATGTGCCAAGTCAACCCAAATAAAGCATCAAAGGAGAATACCACAATACTATGATGGTGATCTGGATCCCGCTCGGAGATGGATCCTATGAGGCTTGAGAACACGGAGATGGGTCCTGCGCGGCTAGAGAGCACGGAATCTCCTTCAAGTCTGGAGAGCATAGAGGAGAACGGAACAGGGGAATAGGATCCAGGGTGTAGAGCTTTGGAGGTATGGAGCCCAGAGAAGGTGCCGTACATCCCCATTGAAGGGTAAGAACTGTGATTCCTTTTCTGTATACCCCAATTGGCATTTCTATTCCCATGGTGATGGCAAGGATATGTGTTGGTAACCGTAGGACGTCTGTACAGTTTGTCCTTGAGCATGATGCTTTGTCAAGCGAGCATGAAGACACTGAAATGTGTGGCAGTGCAGATAATGATGAGAAAGCATATCCAGACGTGGCTGCTGACCCTCATAGGATGGAGAGTAGGGAATATTTGGTTGATTCGAACTTTGAGCCTGACTATGGGACTGATGAGGAAGAGGAATGTGAAGATGTGGAAATGGGATGTAGATACGACGATGAAGACGAGGACAGGCCAGTGATACACTTTGCGAGGGATAATCCTACAATTGATGAGGGGACTATCTTTGAGAATGTGGAGGACTACAAATACGCAGTTGCAACCTATGTAATTAGAGTTGGGTTCGAATTTATAATTGAAACGAGCGACCAAACAAGATTTAGGATGCATTGTAGGGAAAGTAATTTGTGTAAATGGAGATTACATGCATCTCCAATGCGGGGTGGACACCCATTTCAGGTTGCAATAGCTACATTTAGTTTCAGTCTTTCTCATATTTATTCTGCAGATAATTAGCTCTGAATTATTTGGATTCTTATCGAATGCAGATCAAAGTAAACACGAAGAAACACAACTTCCCTAATACTTCTTTAAGTGATAAATTAGACCGGTGACTACCAAGTGGATTGCTGCTACTCTACTTGACTGGGTGAGGTAGGATCATAACATTGGACCTGCTGAACTCAGAGCAAAGATTAGCAAAAAGTTTAACGTTCTGATTCCTTACCGCAGAGTCTTTGATGGGAAGGAGATGGCTCTAGACTTCATTCAAGGCAAGTGGAATGACAGTTTTCACATGTTATATAGTTTCAAAGCTCAGGTAGAGAAAACATCACTTGGTAGTGTTGTTGACATCGATTACGAGGTTGTGAAAGGAAGAGAAAAGGTCTCAAGGGGCGTCAGGTATAAGCATGCAGATAAGAAATGCTTCAGGAGATGTTTTGTCTGCCTGAAGGAATGCTGGAAGGGGTTCCTAGACGGCTGCATGCCATACTTGGCAATAGGCGCAACTTCTTTAACAGGGAAGTTCAGGGGACATGTTACTTATGCTTGTGCTTTGGACACGCATAATTGGCTTCTACCCGTAGCTTATGCTGTTGTTGAGTGTGAATCAAATGAAAGCTGGACATGGTTCATGCAGATACTACGGGCAGTAATTGGTCATCCTGAAGGCTTAGTGATACACACTGGTGCATTCAAGGGTCTTGAGAATGTTGTTGATGCTGTGTTTCCTGGGGTTGAGCATAGGGAATGCACACGACGCCTTGCTACTAACTTCACAAAGAAGTTTGAAGGAAAGATCTTTGAAGAGGACTTGTGGCGATCAGCATACACATACACGCCAAGCATGCATGCTACTTACTTGCAGAACATGTATGTAGTGCCAAAGGTGAAAAAAATACCTTGAAGAACATCACACCAAGCTATGGGCCAGAAACAAGTTTGGTGATTTAAGCAAGGTGGATTTCGTTTGCAATAATTTGGTAGAGAGTTTCAGTGCTAAGATTTTGGGCATGAAGACACTTGGAATTGTTATTTTGTTGGATGCAATAAGACAGTGCATAATGGTGAAGATAGATTTAAGGCAAAGAATTTGTGCAAGATTTTTTTTAGGCCATAAAATAGTTCCAAAGGTGGTTATGTTACTGAATGCAAGAACCAGGGCAATGAGAACGATAAAGATGAGGATGGTCAGAAGTTCCAAAACATTGGCTGAGGTTTATGCAGAATACAAGCGTGGAACTAAACGGAGGTACACTGTAGACATTGGAAACAAGACTTGTTCATGCAGGCAGTGGCAGATTACTGGTCTGCCATGGCACCATGCACTGTACTTCATCTTAAAGCTTAGAGGTAGTGGAGCTGAAATACAGAACTATGTTGACAGCTATTTCTCCGTGGACAAGTTTACTGCAACTTATGCAGAAAATGTACCACCTATGGCTGATGAAAATGATTGGGAGATTGTTGATCCAGGGTTCAAACTTCAACCACCAGTTCTTAGGAGGCCACCTGGGAGGCCTAGAAAGCTAATGATCGAAGCCTCCACCGATAAAGGTTCAAGGCTGGGAGCTAGGAAAAGGAAATGCAAACGTTGTGGAGGATTCGGCCATATCAAGAGGTTGTGTAAAAACCCAGTTACACATGATCTTGTCCCTGTTCACACCCCGGTGGCAGAAAATGAGGCTTCTCAGCCAGAACTGGAGGAAGAGCAGCGCGAAGACGAAGAACTTGAGGAAGTGCAGCAGGTGGAGGAAAACGATGATGAGCACCTGGAGGAAAACGTAGGTAAGCAGCAAATTTATGAAGAAGCAGAGGTGCTGGCAAGAAAAGGGTGTGAAAAAAAACAAAAGGGTAAGAGGAATAGGGAGGAAAAGGAAAATAATGGAGGTGTATTAGAATATGAAGAAGTTATAGGGGTGATTGAGGATGTCCTTGAGGATCTTTCAGCTAACTGCAAGAGAAATAATAAATCCCTGCCAATTTCATCTTTGTATGATTCTCCAGGTGAAAGGTAAGCTTAAAAATTGTTTTATTTGCCATTTTATCATTTTTCCATCCTCATCAACTGTTGCTTAATGCAGCGTTGGCTAGCAGACTAATAAGAGGAGCAGAAAGAAGCGGGCACAGTAACGTCGTATGTTTAATTGTCATTGAAACTAAACTAGTCATGTCATCTTTATTTATATCTGGCACATGCAACGTGTCTATGATGGGGTCATGTGGACTAGACTACATTTTTTTAAAATATTATTACATTAGTTTTTTACCTGTGTATGGACGCAGCTACTAGTTCCCATCTCCCCCGGATTCCCATCTCCTCTGGCGCACTCCAGAATTATGGATGTGCCATCAAGTGCTGGTAGCAGAGTCAGCGTATCGTCCCATTAGATGTGAACGCAATGACTTTGTTTGTTCAGAATTGGACGACTTTTGATTAGTTTGAAAGACTGAGAAACCTAAAACATGGCCAATATATGCCATCAGAAACTATTCCTCAAAAAATATTATTACTCCCTCCTTCGTCTTGAACTAAGTGACTTGAATTTTTGTAGATTCGTATGTATCTAGACATGTTTTTGGTATAGATACATTTAAATATCCAAAAAAAGCTAAGTCAGTTATATCTGGATAGAAGTAGTACACTATTACAACACGGTCGACCCCTTCTCCTCTAGCACACTCCAAATTATGGCTGTGCCATCAAGTGCTAGGAGCAGAGTCAGCGTATTGTCCCATTCGATATACCAGGAACGCATGAACTTTATTTTTAGGATCGAACAAGTTTCGACTAGTTTCAAAGACAAAGACACCTAAAACATGGCCAACATATATAGATTATGACACTAATCGACTATGACTCAAGTGACCCTGATCCAAATAGGGTATTAAGATACCGTACATAGTTATTTAGGCTTAAGTGGCCCTAATCGACTATGATGCTCCCGCAGTCTCCATCATTGACGATGTTGTCCACATCACCGTCAGCCTCCTCCATGTCGGAATCGATGCCGACGTTCCCGGCAGGGTTCCTCCTCCTCATGGATTCTTCATGGCGCACTGCATCAATAACAGTGGAGGTCGTACACCTAGGCACTGCCCAAAAGCGCTGCCTCCCTTGGAGGTTGCGCAGATCCGGGTGGATCTCCTGCCGGTGGGTTCCACACAGCTCAATCAACGTCATTTGCTCCTTCTTGAACAGCTTTCGCCAGTACGTGCTCATGCGCGAGTACCATGCCATTGCCCTCTTCCGCTTCGGCAGCTAGCGGTGGCGCTCCTCGATCTGCCTCGCCAACATGTTATCGCGCAAGAGCGACACGATAGGCACCCCGGCGTAGCTTAGCTCGAAGCCGACTGGAAGCCTCGCGAACGGCGGCGTGAGTATGTTGTAGTGCGCGAACATCTGAGCCTCGTGCAAGCTGAGTTTGGGCCTCTCCCTCTCCATGGCGATGAATGAACACGATCTAAGCTTCGGCCCCGAGATTAAGGGGATAAGGTCAAGGACGTAGGCCTAGTCGTGGATGCCACTACCAATCAGTTCGCAGAACAGACTTCTCGCGGATCGCCCTCACGAAGGACATCCTTATCGTCCACGCACCCCGATCCAACGGCACCTAACAATCGGGGATCGGGTTCTAGAAGCCCAGAGCGGTTGCTAGTTAGGTCTGCATCCCGATTGTTTGTGGCCAACAGCTGTCATTGAAAAGAACACACGTGCAAATGAATCTGGTGGATCCATGTGTTTTATGGAAATAACACACATGCAATGACACTAGTGGTGGTTAAGGAAAGAACGCACATGCAAAGACACAGTGGCGTAGCTAGGATTGTCACAGAGTGATGTAGTGGTTTGTGAAACCACAGTGATGCACACTGACACACACACACACGTGGTGTTTTATGAAAAGAGCAAACATGCAATGACTCTGGTTGTGGTTTATGAGAAGGACACACATGGTGGGTCCATGTGGTTTATGAAAAGAACACCACATGCTGGAGTGGCATCATTGCATGTGTTCTTTTCATAAACCACAGTGATGCACACTGACACACACACATGCAATGACTCTAGTGGTGGTTTATGAAAAGAACACCACATGCAATGACTCTGGTGGATCCAGGTGGTTTATGAAAAGAACACCACATGCTGGAGTGGCATTAGTGGATCCATGTGGTTTATGAAAAGAACAAACATGCAGTGACTCTAGTTGTGGTTTATGAAAAGGACACACATGCAATGACATGCAGTGGATCCAAGTGGTGGTTTATGAAAAGAACACAGATGCAACGACTCTGGTGGATCCAGGTGGTTTATGAAAAGAACACCACATACTAGAGTGTCATCATTGCATGTGTTCTTTTCAAAAACCACAGTGATGCACACTGACACACACACATGCAATGACTCTGGTGGTGGTTTATGCAAAGGACACACATGCAATGACATGGAGTGGATCCAAGTGGTGGTTTATGAAAAGAACAAACATGCAATGACCATAGTTGTGGTTTATGAAAAGGAGACACATGCAATGACACGAAGTGGATCCATGTGGTGGTTTATGAAAAGAATAAACATGCAATGACCCTAGTTGTGGTTGATGAAAAGGACACACATGCAATGACATGCAGTGGATCCAAGTGGTGGTTTATAAAAAGAACAAACATGCAATGACTCTAGTTGTGGTTTATGAAAAGGACACACATGCAATGACATGTAGTGGATCCAAGTGGTGGTTTATGAAAAGAACAAACATGTAATGACCCTAGTTGTGGTTTATGAAAAGGACACACATGCAATGACATGCAGTGGATCCAAGTGGTGGTTTATGAAAAGAACAAAGATGCAATGACTCTGGTTGTGGTTTATGAAAAGGACACACATGCAATGACACTAGTGGTGGTTTATGAAAACAACACACATGCAAAGACATGCAATGACACTAGTGGATCCATGTGGTTTATTAGAAGGACACACATGCAATGACAACTGGTGGATCCATGTGGTTTATGAAAAGAACACCACATGCTGGATTGGCATCATTGCATGTGTTCTTTTCAAAAACCACAGTGATGCAAACTGACACACACACGCACATGCAATGACACTAGTGGTGGTTTATGAAAAGAACACACATGCAATGACTCTGGTGGATCCAGGTGGTTTATGAAAAGAACACCACATGCAATGACTCTGGTGGATCCAGGTGGTTTATGAAAAGAACACCACATGCTGGAGTGGCATTAGTGGATCCATGTGGTTTATGAAAAGAACAAACATGCAGTGACTCTAGTTGTGGTTTATGAAAAGGACACACATGCAATGACATGCAGTGGATCCAAGTGGTGGTTTATGAAAAGAACACAGATGCAACGACTCTGGTGGATCCAGGTGGTTTATGAAAAGAACACCACATACTAGAGTGTCATCATTGCATGTGTTCTTTTCAAAAACCACAGTGATGCACACTGACACACACACACATGCAATGACTCTGGTGGTGGTTTATGCAAAGGACACACATGCAATGACATGGAGTGGATCCAAGTGGTGGTTTATGAAAAGAACAAACATGTAATGACCATAGTTGTGGTTTATGAAAAGGAGACACATGCAATGACACGAAGTGGATCCATGTGGTGGTTTATGAAAAGAATAAACATGCAATGACCCTAGTTGTGGTTGATGAAAAGGACACACATGCAATGACATGCAGTGGATCCAAGTGGTGGTTTATAAAAAGAACAAACATGCAATGACTCTAGTTGTGGTTTATGAAAAGGACACACATGCAATGACATGCAGTGGATCCAAGTGGTGGTTTATGAAAAGAACAAACATGTAATGACCCTAGTTGTGGTTTATGAAAAGGACACACATGCAATGACATGCAGTGGATCCAAGTGGTGGTTTATGAAAAGAACAAAGATGCAATGACTCTGGTTGTGGTTTATGAAAAGGACACACATGCAATGACACTAGTGGTGGTTTATGAAAACAACACACATGCAAAGACATGCAATGACACTAGTGGATCCATGTGGTTTATTAGAAGGACACACATGCAATGACAACTGGTGGATCCATGTGGTTTATGAAAAGAACACCACATGCTGGATTGGCATCATTGCATGTGTTCTTTTCAAAAACCACAGTGATGCAAACTGACACAAACACGCACATGCAATGACACTAGTGGTGGTTTATGAAAAGAACACACATGCAATGACTCTGGTGGATCCAGGTGGTTTATGAAAAGAACACCACATGCAATGACTCTGGTGGATCCAGGTGGTTTATGAAAAGAACACCACATGCTGGAGTGGCATTAGTGGATCCATGTGGTTTATGAAAAGAACAAACATGCAGTGACTCTAGTTGTGGTTTATGAAAAGGACACACATGCAATGACATGCAGTGGATCCAAGTGGTGGTTTATGAAAAGAACACAGATGCAACGACTCTGGTGGATCCAGGTGGTTTATGAAAAGAACACCACATACTAGAGTGTCATCATTGCATGTGTTCTTTTCAAAAACCACAGTGATGCACACTG
Organism: Avena sativa; assembly: GCA_916181665.1. Taxonomy (NCBI): domain Eukaryota; kingdom Viridiplantae; phylum Streptophyta; class Magnoliopsida; order Poales; family Poaceae; genus Avena; species Avena sativa. The sequence goes on along the minus strand of OV702292.1, from coordinate 529,108,543 downwards.
ACACACACACATGCAATGACTCTGGTGGTGGTTTATGCAAAGGACACACATGCAATGACATGGAGTGGATCCAAGTGGTGGTTTATGAAAAGAACAAACATGCAATGACCATAGTTGTGGTTTATGAAAAGGAGACACATGCAATGACACGAAGTGGATCCATGTGGTGGTTTATGAAAAGAATAAACATGCAATGACCCTAGTTGTGGTTGATGAAAAGGACACACATGCAATGACATGCAGTGGATCCAAGTGGTGGTTTATAAAAAGAACAAACATGCAATGACTCTAGTTGTGGTTTATGAAAAGGACACACATGCAATGACATGCAGTGGATCCAAGTGGTGGTTTATGAAAAGAACAAACATGTAATGACCCTAGTTGTGGTTTATGAAAAGGACACACATGCAATGACATGCAGTGGATCCAAGTGGTGGTTTATGAAAAGAACAAAGATGCAATGACTCTGGTTGTGGTTTATGAAAAGGACACACATGCAATGACACTAGTGGTGGTTTATGAAAACAACACACATGCAAAGACATGCAATGACACTAGTGGATCCATGTGGTTTATTAGAAGGACACACATGCAATGACAACTGGTGGATCCATGTGGTTTATGAAAAGAACACCACATGCTGGATTGGCATCATTGCATGTGTTCTTTTCAAAAACCACAGTGATGCAAACTGACACAAACACGCACATGCAATGACACTAGTGGTGGTTTATGAAAAGAACACACATGCAATGACTCTGGTGGATCCAGGTGGTTTATGAAAAGAACACCACATGCTGGAGTGGCATTAGTTGATCCATGTGGTTTATGAAAAGAACAAACATGAAGTCACTCTAGTTGTGGTTTATGAAAAGAACACACATGCAATGACATGTACTGGATCGAAGTGGTGGTTTATGAAACGAACACACATACAATGACTCTGGTGGATCAGGTGGTTTATGAAAAGGACACCATATGCTGGAGTGGCATCATTGCATGTGTTCTTTTCAAAAACCGCAGTGATGCACACTGAGACACACACATGCAATGGCTCTGGTGGTGGTTTATGAAAAGGACACACATGCAATGACACTAGTGGTGGTTTGTGAAAAGAACACACATGCAAATACATGCAATGACACTGGTGGATCCATGTGGTTTATGAGAAGGACACACATGCAATGACAACTGGTGGAGCCATGTGGTTTATGAAAAGAACACCACATGCTAGAGTGGCATCATTGCATGTGTTCTTTTCAAAAACCAAAGTGATGCGCACTAACACACACACATACGCAATGACTCTAGTGGTGGTTTATGAAAAGAACACCACATGCAATGACTCTGGTGGATCCAGGTGGTTTACGAAAAGAACACCACATGCTAGAGTGGCATTAGTGGATCCATGTGGTTTATGAAAAGAACAAACATGTAGTGACTCTAGTTGTGGTTTATGAAAGAACACACAAGCAATGATATGTAGTGGATCCAAGTAGTGGTTTATGAAAAGAACAAACATGCAATGACCCTAGTTGTGGTTTATGAAAAGGACACAGACATGAAGTGGATCCAAGTGGTGGTTTATGAAAATAACAAACATGCAATGACTCTGGTTGTGGTTTATGAAAAGTACACACCCACAATGACATGCAGTGGATCCAAGTGGTGGTTTATGAAAAGAACAAACATGCATTGACCCTACTTGTGGTTTATGAAAAGTGCACACAGGTAATGACATGCAGTGGATCCAAGTGGTGGTTTATGAAAATACCAAACATACAATGACTCTAGTTGTGGTTTATGAAAAGGCCACACATGCAATGACACTAGTGGTGGTTAATGAAAAGAACACACATGCAAATACATGCAATGACATTGGTGGATCCATGTGGTTTATTAGAAGGACACACCTGGAATGACAACTGGTGTATCCATGTGGTTTATGAAAAGAACACCACATGCTAGACTGGCATCATTGCATGTGTTCTTTTCAAAAACCAAAGTGATGCACACTGACACACATGCAATGACATGTAGTGGATCCAAGTGGTGGATTATGAAAAGAACACAGATGCAATGACTTTGGTGGATCCAGGTGGTTTATGAAAAGAACACAGCATACTGGAGTGGCATCATTGCATGTGTTCTTTTCAAAAACCACAGTGATGCACACTGACACACACACACGCAATGACTCTGGTGGTGGTTTATGCAAAGGACACACATGCAATGACATGCAGTGGATCCAAGTGGTGGTTTATGAAAAGAACAAACATGCAATGACCATAGTTGTGGTTTATGAAAAGGAGACACATGCAATGACATGAAGTGGATCCAAGTGGTGGTTTATGAAAAGAATAAACATGCAATGACCCTAGTTGTGGTTGATGAAAAGGACACACATGCAATGACATGCAGTGGATCCAAGTGGTGGTTTATAAAAAGAACAAACATGCAATGACTCTAGTTGTGGTTTATGAAAAGGACACACATGCAATGACATGCAGTGGATCCAAGTGGTGGTTTATGAATAGAACAAACATGTAATGACCCTAGTTGTGGTTTATGAAAAGGACACACATGCAATGACATGCAGTGGATCCAAGTGGTGGTTTATGAAAAGAACAAAGATGTAATGACTCTGGTTGTGGTTTATGAAAAGGACACACATGCAATGACACTAGTGGTGGTTTATGAAAAGAACACACATGCAAAGACATCCAATGACACTAGTGGATCCATGTGGTTTATTAGAAGGACACACATGCAATGACAACTGGTGGATCCATGTGGTTTATGAAAAGAACACCACATGCTGGATTGGCATCATTGCATGTGTTCTTTTCAAAAACCACAGTGATGCAAACTGACACACACACACGCACATGCAATGACACTAGTGGTGGTTTATGAAAAGAACACACATGCAATGACTCTGGTGGATCCAGGTGGTTTATGAAAAGAACACCACATGCTGGAGTGGCATTAGTTGATCCATGTGGTTTATGAAAAGAATAAACATGAAGTCACTCTAGTTTTCGTTTATGAAAAGAACACACATGCAATGACATGTACTGGATCGAAGTGGTGGTTTATGAAACGAACACACATACAATGACTCTGGTGGATCAGGTGGTTTATGAAAAGGACACCATATGCTGGAGTGGCATCATTGCATGTGTTCTTTTCAAAAACCACAGTGATGCACACTGACACACACACATGCAATGGCTCTGGTGGTGGTTTATGAAAAGGACACACATGCAATGACACTAGTGGTGGTTTGTGAAAAGAACACACATGCAAATACATGCAATGACACTGGTGGATCCATGTGGTTTATGAGAAGGACACACATGCAATGACAACTGGTGGAGCCATGTGGTTTATGAAAAGAACACCACATGCTAGAGTGGCATCATTGCATGTGTTCTTTTCAAAAACCACAGTGATGCAAACTAACACACACACACATGCAATGACTCTAGTGGTGGTTTATGAAAAGAACACCACATGCAATGACTCTGGTGGATCCAGGTGGTTTACGAAAAGAACACCACATGCTAGACTGGCATTAGTGGATCCATGTGGATTATGAAAAGAACAAACATGTAGTGACTCTAGTTGTGGTTTATGAAAGGACACACAAGCAATGATATGTAGTGGATCCAAGTGGTGGTTTATGAAAAGAACAAACATGCAATGACCCTAGTTGTGGTTTATGAAAAGGACACAGACATGAAGTGGATCCAAGTGGTGGTTTATGAAAAGAACAAACATGCAATGACTCTAGTTTTGGTTTATGCAAAGTACACACACACACAATGACATGCAGTGGATCCAAGTGGTGGTTTATGAAAAGAACAAACATGCATTGACCCTACTTGTGGTTTATGAAAAGTGCACACAGGTAATGACATGCAGTGGATCCAAGTGGTGGTTTATGAAAAGACCAAACATACAATGACTCTAGTTGTGGTTTATGAAAAGGCCACACATGCAATGACACTAGTTGTGGTTAATGAAAAGAACACACATGCAAATACATGCAATGACATTGGTGGATCCGTGTGGTTTATTAGAAGGACACACCTGGAATGACAACTGGTGTATCCATGTGGTTTATAAAAAGAACACCACATGATAGAGTGGCATCATTGCATGTGTTCTTTTCAAAAACCAAAGTGATGCACACTGACACACACACACATGAAATGACTCTAGTGGTGGTTTATGAAAAGAACACACATGCAATGACTCTAGTGGATCCAGGTGGTTTATGAAAAGAACACCACATGCTGGAGTGGTGTTAGTGGATCCATGTGGTTTATGAAAAGAACAAACACGTAGTGACTCTAGTTGTGGTTTATGAAAAGGACACACATGCAATGACATGCAGTGGATCCAGGTGGTGGTTTATGAAAAGAACACACATGCAATGACTATGGTGGATCCAGGTGGTTTATGAAAAGAACACCACATGCTGGAGTGGTATTAGTGGATCCATGTGGTTTATGAAAAGAACAAACATGTAGTGACTCTAGTTGTGGTTTATGAAAAGGATACACATGCAATGACATGCAGTGGATCCAGGTGGTGGTTTATGAAAAGAACACACATGCGATGACTATGGTGGATCTAGGTGGTTTATGAAAAGGACACCATATGCTGGAGTGGCATCATTACATGTGTTATTTTCAAAAACCATAGTGATGCACACTGACACACACACACATGCAATGACTCTAGTGGTGGTTTATGAAAAGAACACCACATGCAATGACTCTGGTGGATCCAGGTGGTTTATGGAAAGAACACCACATGCTAGAGTGGCATTAGTGGATCCATGTGGTTTATGAAAATTACAAACATGTAGTGACTCTAGTTTTGGTTTATGAAAAGGACACACATGTAATGACATGTAGTGGATCCAAGTGGTGGATTATGAAAAGAACACAGATGCAATGACTTTGGTGGATCCAGGTGGTTTATGAAAAGAACACCGCATACTGGAGTGGCATCATTGCATGTGTTCTTTTCAAAAACCACAGTGATGCACACTGACACACACACATGCAATGACTCTGGTGGTGGTTTATGCAAAGGACACACATGCAATGACATGGAGTGGATCCAAATGGTGGTTTATGAAAAGAACAAACATGCAATGACCCTAGTTGTGGTTTATGAAAAGGACACACATGCAATGATATGCAGTGGCTCCAAGTGGTGGTTTATGAAAAGAACAAACATGCAATGACCCTAGTTGTGGTTGATGAAAAGGACACACATGCAATAACATGCAGTGGATCCAAGTGGTGGTTTATAAAAAGAACAAACATGCAATGACTCTAGTTATGGTTTATGAAAAGGACACACATGCAGTGACATGCAGTGGATCCAAGTGGTGGTTTATGAAAAGAACAAACATGTAATGACCCTAGTTGTGGTTTATGAAAAGGACACACATGCAATGACATGCAGTGGATCCAAGTGGTGGTTTATGAAAAGAACAAACATGCAATGACTCTGGTTGTGGTTTATGAAAAGGACACACATGCAATGACACTAGTGGTGGTTTATGAAAAGAACACATATGCAAAGACATGCAATGACACTGGTGGATCCATGTGGTTTATTAGAAGGGACACACATGCAATGACAACTGGTGGATCCATGTGGTTTATGAAAAGAACACCACATGCTGGATTGGCATCATTGCATGTGTTCTTTTCAAAAACCACAGTGATACACACTAACACACACACACGCACATGCAATGACACTAGTGGTGGTTTATGAAAAGAGCACACATGCAATGACTCTGGTGGATCCAGGTGGTTTATGAAAAGAACACCACATGCTGGATTGGCATTAGTTGATCCATGTGCTTTAGGAAAAGAACAAACATGAAGTGACTCTAGTTGTGGTTTATGAAAAGGACACCATATGCTGGAGTGGCATCATTGCATGTGTTCTTTTCAAAAACCGCACTGATGCACACTGACACACACACACATGCAATGGCTCTGGTGGTGGTTTATGAAAAGGACACACATGCAATGACACTAGTGGTGGTTTGTGAAAAGAACACACAGGCAAAGACATGAAATGACACTGGTGGATCCATGTGGTTTATGAGAAGGACACACATGTAATGACAACTGGTGGAGCCATGTGGTTTATGAAAAGAACACCACATGCTAGAGTGGCATTAGTGGATCCATGTGGTTTATGAAAAGAACAAACATGTAGTGACTCTAGTTGTGGTTTATGAAAGGACACACAAGCAATGATATGTAGTGGATCCAAGTGGTGGTTTATGAAAAGAACAAACATGCAATGACCCTAGTTGTGGTTTATGAAAAGGACACAGACATGCAGTGGATCCAAGTGGTGGTTTATGAAAAGAACAAACATGCAGTGACTCTGGTTGTGGTTTATGAAAAGTACACACACACAATGACATGAAGTGGATCCAAGTGGTGGTTTATGAAAAGAACAAACATACATTGACCCTACTTGTGGTTTATGAAAAGTGCACACAGGTAATGACATGCAGTGGATCCAAGTGGTGGTTTATGAAAAGACCAAACATACAATGACTCTAGTTGTGGTTTATGAAAAGGCCACACATGCAATGACACTAGTGGTGGTTAATGAAAAGAACACACATGCAAATACATGCAATGACATTAGTGGATCCATGTGGTTTATTAGAAGGACACACATGGAATGAGAACTGGTCTATCCATGTGGTTTATGAAAAGAACACCACATGCTGGAGTGGCATCATCGCATGTGTTCTTTTCAAAAACCAAAGTGATGCACACTGACACACACACACATGAAATGACTCTAGTGGTGGTTTATGAAAAGAACACACATGCAATGACTCTAGTGGATCCAGGTGGTTTATGAAAAGAACACCACATGCTGGAGTGGTATTAGTGGATCCATGTGGTTTATGAAAAGAACAAACATGTAGTGACTCTAGTTGTGGTTTATGAAAAGGACACACATGCAATGACATGCAATGGATAGAAGTGGTGGTTTATGAAAAGAACACACATGCAATGACTATGGTGGATCCAGGTGGTTTATGAAAAGGACACCATATGCTGGAGTGGCATCATTGCATGTGTTCTTTTCAAAAACCATAGTGATGCACACTGACACACACACACATGCAATGACTCTAGTGGTGGTTTATGAAAAGAACACCACATGCAATGACTCTGGTGGATCCAGGTGGTTTATGAAAAGAACACCACATGCAATGACTCTGGTGGATCCAGGTGGTTTATGGAAAATAACACCACATGCTAGAGTGGCATTAGTGGATCCATGTGGTTTATGACAATAACAAACATGTAGTGACTCTAGTTGTGGTTTATGAAAAGGACACACATGCAATGACATGTAGTGGATCCAAGTGGTGGATTATGAAAAGAACACAGATGCAATGACTTTGGTGGATCCAGGTGGTTTATGAAAAGAACACCGCATACTAGAGTGGCATCATTGCATGTGTTCTTTTCAAAAACCACAGTGATGCACACTGACACACACACATGCAATGACTCTGGTGGTGGTTTATGCAAAGGACACACATGCAATGACATGGAGTGGATCCAAATGGTGGTTTATGAAAAGAACAAACATGCAATGACCCTAGTTGTGGTTTATGAAAAGGACACACATGCAATGATATGTAGTGGATCCAAGTGGTGGTTTATGAAAAGAACAAACATGCAATGACCCTAGTTGTGGTTGATGAAAAGGACACACATGCAATGACATGAAGTGGATCCAAGTGGTGGTTTATAAAAAGAACAAACATGCATTGACTCTAGTTATGGTTTATGAAAAGGACACACATGAAGTGACATGCAGTGGATCCAAGTGGTGGTTTATGAAAAGAACAAACATGTAATGACCCTAGTTGTGGTTTATGAAAAGGACACACATGCAATGACATGCAGTGGATCCAAGTGGTGGTTTATGAAAAGAACAAACATGCAATGACTCTGGTTGTGGTTTATGAAAAGGACACACATGCAATGACACTAGTGGTGGTTTATGAAAAGAACACATATGCAAAGACATGCAATGACAATGGTGGATCCATGTGGTTTATTAGAAGGGACACACATGCAATGACAACTGGTGGATCCATGTGGTTTATGAAAAGAACACCACATGCTGGATTGGCATCATTGCATGTGTTCTTTTCAAAAACCACAGTGATGCACACTGACACACATACACGCACATGCAATGACACTAGTGGTGGTTTATGAAAAGAACACATATGCAATGACTCTGGTGGATCCAGGTGGTTTATGAAAAGAACACCACATGCTGGATTGGCATTAGTTGATCCATGTGGTTTATGAAAAGAACAAACATGAAGTGACTCTAGTTGTGGTTTATGAAAAGGACACACATGCAATGACATGTACTGGATCCAAGTGGTGGTTTATGAAACGAACACACATACAATGACTCTGGTGGATCCAGGTGGTTTATGAAAAGGACAACACATGCTAGAGTGGCATCATTGCATGTGTTCTTTTCAAAAACCGCAGTGATGCACACCGACACACACACATGCAATGGCTCTGGTGGTGGTTTATGAAAAGTACACACATGCAATGACACTAGTGGTGGTTTGTGAAAAGAACACACATGCAAATACATGCAATGACACTGGTGGATCCATGTGGTTTATGAGAAGGACACACATGCAATGAGAACTAGTGGATCCATGTGGCTTATGAAAAGAACACCACATGCTCGAGTGGCATCATTGCATGTGTTCTTTTCAAAAACCACAGTGATGGAAACTAACACACACACACATGCAATGACTCTAGTGGTGGTTTATGAAAAGAAAACCACATGCAATGACTCTGGTGGATCCAGGTGGTTTACGAAAAGAACACCACATGCTAGAGTGGCATTAGTGGATCCATGTGTTTTATGAAAAGAACAAACATTAAGTGACTCTAGTTGTGGTTTATGAAAGGACACACAGGTAATGACATGAAGTGGATCCAAGTGGTGGTTTATGAAAAGAACAAATATGCAATGACCCTAGTTGTGGTTTATGAAAAGGACACAGACAAGGAGTGGATCCAAGTGGTGGTTTATGAAAAGAACAAACATGCAATGACTCTGGTTGTGGTTTATGAAAAGTACACACACACAATGACATGAAGTGGATCCAAGTGGTGGTTTATGAAAAGAACAAACATGCATTGACCCTACTTGTGGTTTATGAAAAGTGCACACATGCAATGACATGTAGTGGATCCAAGTGGTGGTTTATGAAAAGAACAAACATACAATGACTCTGGTTGTGGTTTATGAAAAGGCCACACATGCAATGACACTAGTGGTGGTTTATGAAAAGAACACACATGCAAAGACATGCAATGACATTGGTAGATCCATATGGTTTATTAGAAGGACACACATGGAATGACAACTGGTGTATTCATGTGGTTTATGAAAAGAACACCACATGATGGAGTGGCATCATTGCATGTGTTCTTTTCAAAAACCACAGTGATGCACACTGACACACACACACATGAAATGACTCTAGTGGTGGTTTATGAAAAGAACACACATGCAATGACTCTGGTGGATCCAGGTGGTTTATGAAAAGAACACCACATGTTGAAGTGGTATTAGTGGATCCATGTGGTTTATGAAAAGAACAAACATGAAGTGACTCTAGTTGTGGTTTATGAAAAGGACACACGTGTAATGACATGAAGTGGATCCAAGTGGTGGTTTATGAAAAGATCACACATGCAATGACTATGGTGGATCCAGGTGGTTTATGAAAAGGACACCGCATGCTAGACTTGTATCATTGCATTTGTTCTTTTCAAGAACCGTAGTGATGCACACTGACACACACACATGCAATGACTCTGGCGGTGGTTTATTAAAAGGACACACATGCAATGACACTAGTTGTGGTTTGTGAAAAGAACACATATGCAAATACATGTAATGACACTGGTGGATCCATGTGGTTTATGAGAAGGACTCACATGCAATGATAACTGGTGGATCCATGTGGTTTATGAAAAGAACACCACATGCTAGAGTGGCATCATTGCATGTGTTCTTTTCAAAAACCACAGTGATGCACACTAACACACACACATGCAATGACTCTAGTGGTGGTTTATGAAAAGAACACACATGCAATGACTCTAGTGGATCTAGGTGGTTTATGAAAAGAACACCACATGCTGGAGTGGTATTAGTGGATCCATGTGGTTTATGAAAAGAATAAACATGCATTGACTCTAGTTGTGGTTTATGAAAAGGACACACGTGCAATGACATGAAGTGGATCCAAGTGGTGGTTTATGAAAAGAACACACATGCAATGTCTCTGGTGGATCTAGGTGGTTTACCAAAAGAACACCACATGCTAGCGTGGCATCATTGCATGTGTTGTTTTCAAAAACCAAAGTGATGCACACTGACACGCACACATGCAATGACTCTGGTGGTGGTTTATGAAAAGTACACACATGCAACGACATGCAGTGTATCCAAGTAGTGGTTTATGAAAAGAACAAACATACAATGACCCTAGTTGTGGTTTATGAAAAGGACACACATGCAATGACATGCATGATCCAAGTGGTGGTTTATGAAAAGAATAAACATGCAATGACCCTAGTTGTGGTTTATGAAAAGGAAACACAAGCAATGACATGCAGTGGATCCAAGTAGTGGTTTATGAAAAGAACAAACATGCAATGACTCTGGTTGTGGTTTATGAAAGGACACACATGCAATAACATGAGTGGATCCAAGTGGTGGTTTATGAAAAGAACAAACATTCAATGACCCTAGTTGTGGTTTATGAAAAGGACACACATGCAATGACACGTAGTGGATCCAAGTGGTGGTTTATGAAAAGAACTAACATGCAATTACTCTAGTTGTGGTTTATGAAAAGGACACACATGCAATGACACTAGTGGTGGTTTATGAAAAGAACACACATGCAAAGACATGCAATGACACTAGTGGATCAACACTACAAGAAAAGTTGGATTTTACAATGGACGATTTTCGTGGTTGAAGGCCTGTTTTTCATGGCTAAAAAGTCTTCTACGACGGATGGGTATCGTGGGAAAAGCCCCTTCACAAAAGAATCTACCATGGTTTTTTCCTGACCATGGCGGATCGCAACCTTCAACCACGAAAACTTGTTCCGTCGAAGATCTTTTCGCTAGCCGCGTTGACTGTTGTCGTCATGCAAACTACCACCTAGCAGCCGCCATTAGCGGCCATTTACCACCATTAACGGCCATAGAAACCGTGGCAGAAGCATCACAATGCTTAACTAGTCTACTTAGCACACTAAGGCACACATTTGATGATCTATTATCATCACAAGCATCACAAGGTTTAATGAACTAGCTTCATTCTTTTTATTTGAGAAAAGTAATTTCTACTCATTCAAAAATAACTAATATTTAATATTCTCCAATTAAAATATGGGATAATGTGGACACATGTCATCACCACATATTCTAATATATTGGAATGTGAATTAATGGTTGGATCATATTTTAATAAGTTCAAGTTTAATAATTAATGATTTAAAGTGACTAGAAATGCCTATATAGCATTATTTTGGTACTAGTCCAAAGTCACTTCATATAAACCTTAATATTATTACATATTCAGATAGGTAGGGTTAAATGTGATTTTTCATGGGTTCGTAGCATGGAAAACAAAAAAATTCTACCACAAGAACGAACAAAACCTAGATCTAATCTAGATAAAAGCCAAGATCTAATCTATTAGACAAGTGCAATGAGATAGATCTGTACTAACCCTTGTAGATCCGAAAGCCTTGTGCGAGATCGGATCTCGTGGTTGATGTAGACGGTCACTTGCCGATCTCAAGATCGAGTAGACGATCCTTCCGGCGCCGCATTCCGTCAGCGCTTCTGCAGTCGGTCACACGTGCGGAGTCGAAGCAGACCTTCCTCTCCCTGTTCCAGCGAGCAGCGGAGGTAGTAGATCTTATCCACGGAATCCTAGCAGCACGACGGCGTGGTGGTGGTGGAGTAGAGAATTCTGCAGGGCTTCACCTAAGCCAGAGCAGATGGAAGGAGGAGGAGAGAGGCGGCTAGGGTTTTGAGTGGGAGGGGCAAAGGGGGGTGGCGCCTCCACCCCTCTATATATAGAGGGAGGGGTGCGGCCTAGGGTTCCACCCCTAGGCCCACCTCCTAGGGCCGGCGCAGAAGGGAGCTTGGGGGGAGAGTCCTTCCCCCCAAGTTTCCCTTACTTACCCTTTAAGTTTCCCTTTATCCTTTCTTGGTTTTCAAGTAAACTCCAAAAAATCTTCTAGAACCTTCCGGAACATTCCGAAACCTTCTAGAATCCCCATATAAATACTCTAGAAAATTTCCTAACTTAGAAAATGATCTCCATTATATGAATCTTATTCTCCGGACAATTCCAGATCTCCTCGTGATGTCCTGGATCCAATCCGAGACTCCGAACAACATTCGGTCTCCAACGCACATTCCATATCTACTTAAAACAACTTCGAACCTTAAGTGTGTCACCCTACGGTTTGTGAATATGCAGACATGATGGAGACACCTCTCCGATCAATAACCATTAGCGGGATCTGGAGGTCCATAACGGCTCCCACATACTCAACGATGACTTCGTGATCGATAGAACCATTAACATATGAAACCAATTCCCTTTGTCACGCGATACTCTACTTATCCGAGGTTTGATCGTCGGTATCTCCATACCTAGTTCTACCTCGTTACTGATAAGTACTCTTTACTCGTTCCATGTTATGTCATCCCTTGTGACCTAGTCACATGCTTGAAAGCTAACTAGATGACATTCCACCGAGAGGGCCCAGAGCATATCTATCCGTCATATGGATGGACAAATCCCAATCTTGGTCCATGCGCTTCAACACATACTTTCATAATACCCAATGACACCTTTATAACCACCCAGTTACGAAGCGGTGTTTGATGTCATCAAAGAACCCATCCGGTGATGGTGATTAACATAACCTCATGGTCGAAGGATTAGGTTACTATGCATTTGATAAGCTTGTAGCAATACGAACTAAATGACTTGATCTTATGCTACACTTACTTTGGGTGTGTGTGTCCATCACATCATTCTCCAAATGATATGACCTTGTTATTAATGACATCCAATGTCCATGATCAGGAAACCGTGATCATCTATTAATCAACAAGCTAGTTCAATAAGAGGCTTACTAGGGACTCTTTCATGTTTACAAAACACACAAGTATTAGTGTTTCCTAATAATACAATTATAGCATGGGATGTAAACATTCATCATAAACACAAAGATATAATAATAACCACTTTTATTATTGCCTCTTGGGCATATCTCCAACAGTCTCCCACTTGCACTAGAGTCAATAATCTAGATTACATGGTAATATACCTAACACCCATGGCGTTCTGGTGTTGGTCATGCTTTGCTCTAGGGAGAGGTTTAGTCAATGGATCTGCCACATTCAGATCAGTGTGTACTTTGCAAATCTTTATGTCACCATCTCGTACATACTCGCGAATAGCATGGAAACGTAGCTTGATGTGCTTCAGCTTGCTATGTGACCTTGGCTCCTGTGCATTAGCTATGGCACCTGTGTTGTCAGAGTAGATGGCCATCGGGTCCAACGCACTAGGAACCACGCCAAGTTCAGTAATGAACTCCTTCATCCATATGGCTTCTTGTGCAGCCTCCGAAGCAGCTATGTATTCCGATTCAGTTGAAGATTTCGCCACAACGCTTTGCTTGGCACTCCTCCAACTCACTGCAGCACCATTCAAAATAAATATGTATCCAGACTGTGACTTCGAGTCATCTGGATCGGTGTTCCAACTAGCATCAGTGTAACTGTTTACAACAAGCTGTTCATCACCTCCATAAGAAAGAACCATATCCTTAGTCCTATTTAGGTACTTTAGGATATTCTTGACCGCTGTCCAGTGCTCCATTCCAGGATCACTTTGATATCTGCTAGTCAAACTAACAACATGTGCTATATCCGGTATTGTACACAGCATGTCATACATGATAGAACCTATGGCTGAGGCATAGGGAATATTATTCATCTTCTCTCTATCTTCTGCCGTAGCTGGACTTTGAGTCTTACTCAAGGTCTTACCTGACAACATGGGTACGAACCCTTTCTTGCTCTCTTCCATTCTAAACTTCTTTAGAACTTTGTCCAAGTATGTACTTTGTGAAAGCGCTCTTAGGCGTCTTGATCTATCTCTATAAATCTTGATGCCTAGAATATATGCCGCTTCGCCAAGATCCTTCATTGAAAAACTATTATTCAAATAGGCTTTGACACTATTAAGAAGTTCTATATCATTCCCAATCAACAATATGTCATCTACATATAGTACTAGGAATGCTACAGAGCTCCCACTCACTTTCTTGTAAATACAAGCTTCTCCATAAGTTTGTATAAATCCAAAGTTTTTGATTACTTTAACAAAACGTTGATTCCAACTCTGGGATGCTTGCTTCAATCCATAAATGGATCGCTGAAGTTTGCATACCTTGTCAGCATCTTTAGGATCGACAAAACCCTTGGGTTATACCATATACAACTCTTCCTCAATGTCACCATTAAGGAACGCTGTTTTGACATCCATCTGCCAAATCTCATAATCTTACAGACTTTAGCTTCTCTACTGGTGAGAAAGTGTCATCGTAGTCAACTCCTTGAATTTGTCAGAACCCTTTCGTGACAAGTCGAGATTTATAAACGGTAACATTACCATCAACATCTGTTTTTCTTTTGAAAATCCATTTGTTCTCGACAGCCTTACGGCCATCCGGTAAGTCCACCAAAGTCCACACTTGGTTTTCGTACATGGATCCCATCTCGGATTTCATGGCTTCTAGCCATTTGTCGGAATCTGGGCTCACCATAGCTTCTTCATACGGCAGGGTCATCAGTGTTGTCCACCAACATGACGTTCAAGGCAGGGTCATACCAATCAGGAGTGGTACGAACCCTCGTTGACCTGCGAGGTTCAGCAGCAACTTTGTTCGAAGTTTCATGATCACCATCATTAGCTTCCTCTCCAATTGGTGCAGGCGGCACAAAAACATCTTCCGGTGCTGCACTACTCTCAACTCTGAGAGAAGGTTCAATAACCTCGTCGAGTTCTACTTTCCTTCTAGTCAATTCCTTCGAGAGAAACTCCTTCTCAAGAAAGGATCCATTCTTGGCAACGAAAACTTTGCCTTCGGATCTATGATAGAAGGTATACCCAATTGTTTCTTTAGGGTATCCTATGAAGACGCATTTCTCCGCTTTGGGTTCAAGCTTATCAGGTTGTAACTTCTTTACATACGCTTCGCAACCCCAAACTTTAAGGAACGACAACTTAGGTTTCTTTACAAACCACAATTCGTACGGTGTCGTTTCAACGGATTTAGATGGTGCCCTATTTAAAGTGAATGTGTCTGTCTCTAATGCATAGCCCCCAAACAATAGCGGTAAATCTGTAAGAGACATCATAGACCGAACCATATCTAAGAGAGTTCGATTACGACGTTCGGACACACCATTACGCTGTGGTGTTCCCAGTGGTGTCAACTGCGAAAGTATTCCACATTTCTTTAAAGGCATGCCAAACTCATAACTTAGATATTCACCTTCGCGGTCAGAACATAGAAACTTAATCTTCTTGTTACGATGATTTTCCACTTCACTTTGAAATTCCTTAAACTTCTCGAAAGTTTCGGACTTATGTTTCATAAAGTAGACATACCCATATCTACTTAAGTCATCCGTGAAAGTGAGAACATAACGATATCCACCACGCGATGCTACACTCATTGGACCGCACACATCGATATGTATTATTTCCAATAAGTCTGTAGCTCGATCCATTATTCCAGAGAATGGAGTCTTAGTCATTTTTCCCATTAGACATGCTTCACATCTTTCAAGTGATTCAATAAGTCCATCAGAATGGAGTTTCTTCATACGCTTCACTCCAATGTAACCAAGACGACAGTGCCACATGTATGTAGAATTATCATTCAATTTTGTTCGTTTAGCATCTATGTTGTGAACATGTGTATCACTACTATCGAGATTCAGTAAGAATAAACCATTCATCTCAGGTGCATTACCATAAAAGATATTACTCATATAAATCGAACAACCTTTATTCTCGGACTTAAAAGAGTAACCGTCTCGCAATAAACAAGATCCGGATATAATGTTCATGCTTAACGCAGGCACCAAATAACTATTATTCAAATTTAAAACTAATACCGAAGGTAGATGTAGAGGGAGCGTGCCGACGGCGATCACATCAACCTTGGAGACATTTCCAACGCGCATCGTCACCTCGTCTCTCGCCAGTCTTTGTTTATTCCGCAGCTCCTGTTTCGAGTTACAAATATGAGCAACCGAACCAGTATCAAATACCAGGCACTACTACGATTACTAGTAAGATACACATCAATAACATGTATATCGAATATACCTTTCTTCTTGATGTTGCCGTTCTTCAGATCTGCCAGGTACTTGGGGCAGTTACGCTTCCAGTGACCAGCACCCTTGCAGTAGAAGCATTTAGTTTCAGGCTTACGACCAGCCTGGGCTTCTTAGCAGGTGCGGCAGCTTTCTTGCCGTCCTTCTTGAAGTTGCCCTTGTTCTTAGGCTTGCCCTGTTTCTTGAAATTTGTGGTCTTATTGACCATCAACACTTGGTGCTCCTTCTTGATCTCCACTTTAGCAGTTTTCAGCATGGACGATAGTTCAGGCAACGTCTTGTTCATGTAGTGCATATTGTAGTTCATCACAAAGTTCTTATAACTCGGTGGCAGTGATTGGAGGATACGGTGAATCCCTAACTCATTAGGAATCGTTATCCCCAACTCTTGGAGCTTGTTTGCGTGCCCAGACATGGTGAGCACGTGCTCGCTAACGGAGCTACCCTCTTCCATCTTACAGTTAAAGAACTTTTCGGAGGCCTCATAGCTCTCCACGACCGCTTGAGTCTCAAAAATGAGCTTGAGCTCCTTAATGATCTCGAACGGGTCATGGTGCTCAAAGCGCTTCTGAAGCTCCGTTTCTAAACTGTACAGGATGGCACACTGAACTGCGAAGTAATGATTTTTCCGAGTGGCGTAAACATTCTTTACGTCATCGGTGGCATCTTCTGCAGGTGGGTCACCTAGCGGTGCTTCGAGCACATAGGTCAACTGACCAGCCCTGAGGACAATCTTCAGTCCACGGAGCTAGTCCGTGAAGTTGCTTCCATTATTCTTAAGCTTTTCTTTCTCTAGGAACGCATTGAAATTGATGGAGAGGTTCGCCATAATCTATAACAAATTTGCATGTAGTTTAGACTAAGTTTATGATAAATTGAGTTCAATTTTAATTCTTAAATTAACTAGGTGAACTCCCACTCAAAACAACATCCCTCACATTGTCTTAGTGATTACACGAACCAAGTCCACTACACCAAGTCCGATCTTCACGAGAGAAGATGTAGTTTCATCGGCGAACAATCTTCATGTTCATCATATCATTTATATGACTCGTGCTCTACCTTTCGGTATTCCGTGTTCCGAGACCATGTCTGTACATGCTAGGCTCGTCAAGATTAACCTTAGTTTCCGCATGTGCAAATCTGGCTTGCACCCGTTGTATGCACGCGTAGAATCTATCACATCCGATCATCACGAGATGCTTCGAAACGACGAGTCTTAGCAATGGTGCCAACTAAGGACGAACACTTTATTACTTGATATTTAGTGAGAGGGATCATCTTATAATGCTACCGTCGCGATCTAAGCAATACAAGATGCATAAAGGATTAACATCACAGGCAATTCATAATTAGTGTGATATGATATGGCCCTTTCTTCTTATGCCTTTGATCTCCATCTCCAAAGCACGGACATGATCTCCATCATCACCAGCATTGCGTCAAGGTCAGTGGCGCCGCTTCATGGTTGTCCATCATCACTAGCAACTATTAGAACTACTTGGAATAAAGCTATTACAAGATGAATAGACATGCAGGTCTTAACAGAATTAAAGACAACCATTAGGCTCCTGCCGGTTGCCATATTACAACAAGGATCATTGCATGCATCAAATATAATCACAATCACATGATGGCCATATCACATCACAAAACCCCTGCAAAAACAAGTTAGACGCCTCTAATTTTCTTTGCATGTTTTACGTGGTTTGGGGCTTTCGAACAAGAACGGATCTTACCTACGAAACTGAACCACAACGTTGATACAAGTGCTATCAAGTACAAAGTGTAAATTGGATCTATACTATGGTGGGAGAGACAGACACCCGCAAAGCCACTTGTGCAAAGCAAGTTACACGTCAAGCGTGGAGCAAGTCTCATGTGCGATGACATGTAAGGTTAGCCCGAGCCGCTTCATCCCACCATACCGCAAGATGCAAAGTACACAAAGCAAAAGACGACACGAGCACCAACGCCCACAAAACCATTGTGTTCTACTCGTGCAACAGATATACGCATAGACAAGGCTCTAATACCACTCATGGGTTCGTAGCATGGAAAACAAAAAAATTCTACCGCAAGAACGAATAAAACCCAGATCTAATCTAGATAAAAGCCAAGATCTAATCTATTAGACAAGTGCAACGAGATAGATCTGTACTAACCCTTGTAGATCCGAAAGCCTTGTGTGAGATCGGATCTCGTGGTTGATGTATGCGATCACTTGCCGATCTCAAGATGGAGTAGACGATCCTTCCGGTGCCGCGTTCCGGCAGCGCTTCCGCAGTCGATCACACGTGCGGAGTCGAAGCAGACCTTCCTCTCCCCGTTCCAGCGAGCAGCGGAGGTAGTAGATCTTCTCCACGGAATCCCAACAGCACGACGGCGTGGTGGTGGTGGTGGAGTAGAGAATTCTGCAGGGCTTCGCCTAAGCCAGAGCAGATGGAAGGAGGAGGAGAGAGGCGGCTAGGGTTTTGAGTGGGAGGGGGCAAAGGGGGGTGGCGTCTCCACCCCTCTATATATAGAGGGATGGGTGCGGCCTAGGGTTCCCACCCCTAGGCCCACCCCCTAGGGCCGGCGCACAAGGGAGCTTGGGGGAGAGTCCTTCCCCCCAAGTTTCCCTTACTTACCCTTTAAGTTTCCCTTTATCCATTCTTGGTTTTCAAGTAAACACCAAAAAATCTTCTAGAACCTTCCGGAACATTCCGAAACCTTCTAGAATCCCCATATAAATACTCCGGAACATTTCCTAACTTAGAAAATGATCTCCATTATATGAATCTTATTCTCCGGACAATTCCAGATCTCCTCGTGATGTCCCAGATCCAATCCGAGACTCCGAACAACATTCGGTCTCCAACACACATTCCATATCTACTTAAAACAACTTTGAACCTTAAGTGTGTCACCCTACAGTTCGTGAATATGCAGACATGATGGAGACACCTCTTCGATCAATAACCATCAGCGGGATCTGGATATCCATAACGGCTCCCACATACTCAACGATGACTTCGTGATCGATATAACCATTAACATACGAAACCAACTCCCTTTGTCACGCGATACTCTACTTATCCGAGGTTTGATCGTCGGTATCTCCATACCTAGTTCTACCTCGTTACTGATAAGTAATTTTTACTCGTTCCATGTTATGTCATCCCTTGTGACCTAGTCACATGCTTGCAAGCTAACTAGATGACATTCCACCGAGAGGGCCCAGAGCATATCTATTCGTCATATGGATGGACAAATCCCAATCTTGGTCCATGCGCTTCAACACATACTTTCAGAATACCTAATGACACCTTTATAACCACCTAGTTACGAAGCGGTGTTTGATGTCATCAAAGCACCCATCCGGTGATGGTGATTAACATAACCTCATGGTCGAAGGATTAGGTTACTATGCATTTGATAAGCTTGTAGCAATACGAACTAAATGACTTGATCTTATGCTACACTTACTTTGGGTGTGTGTGTCCATCACATCATTCTCCTAATGATATGACCTTGTTATTAATGACATCCAATGTCCATGATTAAGAAACCATGATCATCTATTAATCAACAAGCTAGTTCAACAAGAGGCTTACTAGGGACTCTTTCATGTTTACAAAACACACAAGTATTAGTGTTTCCTAATAATACAATTATAGCATGGGATGTAAACATTCATCATAAACACAAAGATATAATAATAACCACTTTTATTATTGCCTCTTGGGCATATATCCAACAATTTTTGAGAGTTGGTATCAACTCAAAAGCTAATATGGTTGATTTTAGAAAAATGTTTGAATGTGCAAAAGCTTCTGTCTTGTTATTTTAGCTAGGAGATATCTATAACTCTAATGATTTAAATCCAACGGGCTTGGATAGAGATTTTCATTAGCTTTCCAGCAAAATTGGAATCACTCAATTTGGATTTGTAAAACTCTCTGAGTTGATTTTTGAACTAAGGGACAGATTCTAGTTTAAGTCTAAAAAGAAAAATCCTAATTTCAATTAACTGGGTCGCGCGGGAAACTAATTGGGCCAGCCCAGATTCACTCCACGGCTGAAGGCTGCTGATAGGGGGGTCCGCCTGTCAGTGGCTCATTACACGCGAAGCGGTACGGGGCGATATGGACTGTAGGATTAGAACTAGATCTAACGGCTCACGATCGTCATCGACGACGGACTCGTTACCGCCGAGAATGAACCCTAGCGGCTCGGTGGGGGTGAAGTGGGGACGTACCAGGGCTCTATCTAGTGCGGCGAGGTGGGCAAACGAACGAGTAGACGATGGCAAGCTCAGGCGAAGTCGCGGAAGGGGCTGAGGTGGACGAAATCAACGGCAGCGTCTTGGGGAGAGTTGGGGGAGGACTAGTGGAGAGAGGGGAGTCGAATGGTGTGGCGATTAAGGCTGGGGAATGTCTCCTTATATAGGCTCGAGGAGGGGACCGAAGGGCGACGGCGAGCTCGTCGGTGACAACGATACAGCGAGCTACCGGCGTGGGCGAGATAGGTGGACGGTGGGCGGTTCCCTGGCGGTCCTCTACGGCTCTGTGGCGCAGCTAGGGGTGATGGCAATCGGTCGGGAGCGTCGCGCGCTCTGGGAGACAGGGGCGGTGCTCAACGGGGTTCCTGGCGACTGTGGGTCGCACGGCGGTGCACGACCGTGTCTGGCGGGGTTAGGTGGTCAAGGCGGAGCGGCGTGCGCGGTCTGTGGTTGAGGCGCGGTCTGTGGCGTGCTAGCGGTGCAGGCGCTCTGGCGTGCTCTGGCGCGGCGTAGAGAGGATAGTGCAACACTTCTCTGGGATGGTCCAGGGGCTAGCAGTGATCGTGGGGTGGACTGTGGGCGGCGGTGAGGTCACACCTCACTCCCTGGAGCGGCGGAGAGGGGTTGATGGTCTGCTGCGGCTTGTGCACGTTTGGCCGGCGAGCATGGCCTCGGGGTGGCGTGGTACTGGCGCTGGGGACTAGGGGATGGGTTAGTTTAGTCTTGGTTAGATCAAAGAGGGACAGAGGGAGTAAATTGAGGTCAAATGGGTGGCAAAACCCTATAGAAATAGTGAACCTAAACTAGAGTGTGATCAGTGCATGCCAAGTGTTTGATGAAATGGCCACATGACAAAAAGATTTGAATTTTTGAAAGATTTTTGGTGGAGTGGTTTATCACAAGCTTAAACATCTGTGGTTGCTAGGATTTGCCAAATGGAATTCATTTGAGTGGTTTTTGAAAAAGTGTGATCTAGACATGTGAACTAGATTCCATTTTCAATTGTCATTTAAAATTAGAGTTCAAATGTTTTTGGAAGATCACAAA
Source organism: Avena sativa (assembly GCA_916181665.1). Classification (NCBI taxonomy): domain Eukaryota; kingdom Viridiplantae; phylum Streptophyta; class Magnoliopsida; order Poales; family Poaceae; genus Avena; species Avena sativa. The sequence goes on along the minus strand of OV702292.1, from coordinate 529,086,637 downwards.
GTGGGCCTTGGTACAACACTACTTGTACTAGCAAGGGGTGCAAATATCCACAATTGTTTCTGTTGGAATTTGAGTGCTAGGAACACCCAAAGTGGGTTAAGTGATTAAAATGGCAAAAGTGACCATTTTCCTTTATTTAATTCTTTTTTATTTCTTTTTCTTTGGTTTTTGCTTGGGAATGATCTAGATGACGTTACATTCATCATAGAACCATTTTACAACCATTAGAACAAACAATAATGGCCTTTCAAAAAACTCCTATTTTAAATGCACACACATATGAATGCTTAAAGATTTTAAATGGAAAAACGTTTTGTTAACCCTAAATTGGGTAGATTTGATCTTGATCACTTGGATTAAAGTTTTGGGATGTTACAAACCTTCCCCCCTTAAACAAAAATCTCGTCCTGAGATTTAAGAAAGAAAACTAGGAACTAAAGAGATCTGGGAACTCAGTCCTAATGTAATCTTATCGCTCCCAAGTGGCTTCTTCTTCTATATGATTCCTCCATTGAATCTTGAGAAACTTGATACTCCTGGTCCTGGTGGTTCTGTAGGCTTCCTCCGGGATATAGATGGGCACTTCACAATATGTCAGATCCTTGCTGATATCAACAGCTCGGTGATCGATGTTCTTGAAAACATCGGTCTTCTCTGGCACTTCTAGGCATTTGCGAAGTAACGAGATATGGAACACATTGTGGATGGCTGGCATCTCTTCTGGTAGTTCCAGTTGATATGATACTTCTCGGTGATTCAGAATCTTGAAGGGTCTGATATATCTGGGGGCTAACTTTCCTTTCAGACTAAAACGTTGTGTTCCCTTTAATGGCGAAACCTTGAGATACACAAAATCTCTGACATTAAAAGTCAGGTCTCTCCTTCTCTTGTCAGCATAACTCTTCTGTCTGGATTGTACGGTCTTGAGGTGCTCACGGACTTTGTGGACCTTCTCTTCAGCTTCTCGGAGAATGTCGGGACCAAAAATCTGACTCTCTCCTACTTGCGACCAATTCAAAGGGGTACGACACTTTCTTCTGTATAAGAATTCAAATGGTGCCATTTGCAAACTGGCTTGATAACTGTTGTTGTATGAGAATTCTGCGAAAGGCAGACAATCTTCCGATTTTGATCCATATTCTAACACACAAGCTCTCAACATATCCTCTAAGATTTGGTTGACTCTTTTAGTCTGTCCATCGGTTTGCGGGTGATAAGTGGTGCTGAAATTCAACTTGGTTCCTAATCCTTCTTGGACTTTCTGCCAAAATCTCGAGGTAAATTGGGTTCCTCGATCCGATACTATGGTCTTGGGGGTTCCATGCAGACTAACAATTCTAGCAATGTACAACTCTGCTAGCTTTGAACTCTGGTAGGTTGTCTTGACATGCATAAAATGAGCTAACTTGGGCAGTCTATCAATGATGACCTAGATTGAGTCATTTCCCCTACTAGAAGTAGGTAAACCGGTGATAAAGTCCATTCCGACGGAATCCCATTTCCATTCTAGAATCTGCAATGGTTGCAACAATCTTGTGGGTCTTTGATGTTCCGCTTTGACTCTTTGATAGATATCACAATTGGCGATGTAGCTTCCGATTTCTCTCTTCATCTTGTGCCACCAAAATTGCTCCTTCAAATCCTGATACGTTGTTGTTCCTCCGGGATGGATAGAATAAAGAGTATCATGAGATTCTTGCATGATAACTTGCTTCAGCTCCGAATCTGCTGGCACACAGATACGTCCTTTGTACCACAGAACTCCTACGTCGTCTTCGGTGAATCCAAGTACCTTTCCTGTACCAATACGACGTTTGATTCCGTCGATACTTTCATTTCCCTTCTGGGCTTCTTTGATTTGGCTAATCAAAGTGGGTTGAAGTTCAATGTTAGCTAAGAATCCTTTGCTAACTAGCTCAGTTCTAAACTACTCCAACTCCTCATACAAACTTGGTTGCTTCTCCTTGATCATGGTGTTTAGCCTACACGGCAATCTGCTAAGAGCATCCGCTACCACATTGGCTTTGCCGGGGTGATAGTGAATCTCAAGGTCATAATCCTTGATTAACTCTATCCATCTCCTTTGCCTCATATTCAGCTCCTTCTGGGTGAAAATATACTTCAAGCTTTTGTGATCTGAGTAAGCGATTACCCATAAGATAATGACGCCATGTCTTCAATGCCAAAACTACGGCTGCTAACTCAAGATCATGGGTAGGGTAATTCTGCTCATGCTGCTTCAGTTGTCGAGACAGATACGCGATGACTTTGCCTTCTTGCATCAACACACATCCTAGACCCATCTTGGATGCATTACAATACACATCAAACAGCTTCTTGATATCTGGCATGATCAATATTGGGGCTGAAATCAATCTCTTCTTGAGCTCTTGGAAACTTGCTTCACATTTGTCGGTCCATTCAAACTTTTTGTCCTTCTCCAGCAATTGGGTCATGGGTCTTGCTATGCTCGAAAATCCTTCTATGAACTTGCGGTAGTATCCCACTAATCCGACAAATGCACGGACTTGGGTTTGAGTGGTTAGGGCTTCCCATTCTTCAACATCTTTGATCTTGGCAGGATCAATAGCGACTCCTCCGGCAGACACAATATGTCCTAGGAATCCTACTTCTTTCAGCCAAAACTCACATTTGCTGAACTTGGCATACAACTGATGCTCTCTAAGGGTTTTAAGGATGATTATCAGATGTTACTCATGCTCTTCTTCTGACTTGGAGTAGATAAGGATATCATCGATAAACACAACGACAAACTTGTCTAGAAAATTCATAAAGATCTTATTCACGAGATTCATGAAGTAAGAAGGGGCATTGGTTAATCCAAAAGACATGACCGTATACTCGTATAATCCATAACGAGTAGTAAAGGCGGTCTTCGGAATATCCGTTGCACGAATCTTAAGTTGGTGATAACCAGTCCTAAGATCAATCTTAGAGAACACAGATGCTCCAGTCAACTGATCAAATAGATCCTCTATCTTTGGCAATGGGTACTTGTTCTTGATGGTGACGTCATTTAGCTTCCTGTAATCTGTGCACAAACGGTTGCCTCCATCTTTCTTGTTGACGAATAACACTGGAGATTTCTAGGGCGATGCGCTTGGTTGAATCAAGCCTGTTGCCAACATAGCATCCAACTGCTTCTTCAATTCCACTAACTCTGAGGGGTTCGTACTATAGGGTCTCTGGGCGATGGGTCCGGTCCCGGGGATTAGTTCAATGATGAAATCAATATCCCTATCCGGGGCATACCAGGAAATTCATCTGGGAATATGTCGGGGTATTCACAGACTACTCAGACTTGGTCAATGGTGGGTAGAGCTCGACTCTTGTTGCACTTGAATTGACCGGGCAAGGTTTCAGATATATGCTCTACTGAGACTCCAGAGCTACTGGTCATGGTGATGGCTTTCTTGGCACAGTCAATCAATCCTTTATGCTTTGACATCCAATCCATTCCTAGTACTACTTCCAAACCTTTGGTCCCAAGTACTATTAGATTGGCATAAAAATCTATCCCATGTATTCTGATAGGCATAGCTTTGCAAATTTTTCTAGCTTTTGTAGTTGAACCAGGGATTTGAACTATCATGACATGCTTCAAATTGGTTGGGTGAATCTTACTAGTGCATGCAAATTCTTCGGTGACAAATGAGTGCGATGCTCCAGAATCAAACAACACTCTTGCTAAAATTGATTTAACAGAAAACATACCCAGCACTACATCTGGCGCTTCTTGGGCTTCTTCGGTGTTCATGTGAAAGAGACGGCCGTTGAGGTTGTGAGGGTTCCCTGGGGCGAATCTTCTTCTTGGTTGAACATGACGCTGCTGTTGAGATGGGGCATTCACATTGGCAGTGGCGGCAATCTTCTTGGGGCACTCATTGGAATAGTGATCCTTCACTCCACACTCGAAACAAGTAATATGAGACTTGTCTTTCGCTGCCACGGGCACGTCATTGCTTCTAGTTCTGGGTGCGGTGTTGTTGTTGTTGTTGTTGGTCTTGAGAGGGGCATGGTTGAATTTGCTGGAGTTGCCGGGGTGATTGTTGTTTCCTCCGGACTTCACATTTCCTCCGCTATGGTTGGGGTAGGTTGGGCGAGACATTGGGGGTCGATTGTTCCTCGGTGCATATCCTGCAGAAGGGTTGGGACGGTACTTCTGGTGACTGTTGGATCCAGCTTGGTGCATCATCCGACGTTTGCGGTTGTTGTTTGCTTGATTGATCTTCCCTTCCATCTGAATGGCAGAGTCGACTAGCTCTTCGAGATCCTCGAAACGGATGTTGACGAGGACAGTTTGCATCTCATCATGCAGTCCATTCATGAATCTCTCCTTCTTCTTGGCCTCCGTGTTGATCTCATTAGGTGCATACCTGGTAAGGGACAAGAATATGTCATGGTACTCCACTACAGTCATTCTGCCCTGCTTCAACTCTCTGAATTCATCCCTCATTCGGGTGACTAGACCCTGCGACACGTGAGTGCGGCTGAACTTGATTTTGAAGGCTTCCCATGTCATCACTTGACCATGGTTCATCGTGCGGGTGCTGTTCCACCATGCTCTTGCATCTCCTGCCAAATAGTGGGTGGCAAAAAGAACTTTCTCGTTGGCATCCACTTCGGCTACCTCTAAGTTGTTCTCCGTTGTCTGCAATGAGTCATCAGCATCCAGTGGGTTCTCTAAAGTACTAAAGATTGGGGGATTGGTATTCTGGAAGTTTTTGAGTTTGGATCCATGATGATCCTGATTCCCATGGTTCTGATTGTTGTGGGCCATCTGGGCGATCTGTTGCAGTGTTGCTAGATTAGCTTGGCGCTCTACCCTACTAGCTTCACAGTCTGCAATGAGAGTCTGCAGAATCTGCGGCATTGGGTCTTGCGATGAGCTGCTCCCTCCTTGGTTTCCACGAGTCATCTGAAGATTGAGATAGATAAAGGGGTAAGAGGGAAAGTTCTAAGGTTCATGGTTTGATTTCACAACTAAAACTTTGAGTTTGACTCCAGTTTTGTAACTAACTTCTTTTCATTCATTCAAGCAAAGCACACGATACAAACACACACACACCACAACATCAAAGGAAAACAGATGGTTTTAAGAACCATTCTGCAAGCTACAATACAATGGGACCGATACTCCTCACTCTACGATAGTGTTCTAGTGCATCTATTCATCATCGATGACGTCGGAGTCATCATCGTCGGTGTAGAAGTCCACGGCATCCTCCTCTAGATAGTCATCATCATTGCTGAGGTACGAGTCAATATCCCCTTGGATATCTTCACCTTCCTCTTCTTCTTCCTTTGCTGCAATCTGAGCTTCTTGATCCTTGATGGTCTTCTCGAGGTCGGACACCTTCTTGCGAAGATGGTCGATGGTGCGATCCTTCTTTGCATGTTGACGGCAAAGAGACTGACGATCCTTGACTAGTAGTGAGAAAGTCTGGGCCTTCTGGGCGGCAAGGGCGAGGTTGTTGTTGGCGACCTCTCTAGCATTGTCTAACTCCTTCTGTCTGTTGTACAGTAGGAAGTCGAGGTTCTCCACTTGACACTTCAATATTGGGTGACTCAGCATCTCTAGCGGCATTCCCATGGAATCACGCCTTGCATAGTGAACAAAGCGGGTTCCTTAGATTAGGTTGACACTCAGGGCACACAGACGTGCGAGAGCTTCATGCATTGCCCTGGCTAATCCATCTAGCCAGTTGTTCTCTCTCATGGAGAACTGAATCCTCCCAGATACTGGTGCTTCTATCTTGCCTTGAAGATTATCAGTTACTAGCCATTGTAAATCTCCTCCTGGTGGACCCGGGAGTTGAGCTCCAAGGAATTCCGAATGAGGACGCTCCAAGAATTCAGACAGTGAATCCAAATCCCTCTTGAAGATTAGTTGGCCTCCGTTTCCCAACTGGTAGAACTTGCTGTATTGGGCTTCCATCTATAAGAATTTAGGATGAGAAAGTTAGTGAAGTGATCAAGTGTGTCAAAGTTTTATGTGGTAATGTAAGAATTTGGAGGAACATGAATTTTTTGAGAGAAAGTATCCCAAGGATAAGAGAGGAAATAATTTACATAAATACTCACTTTGGTTTTTGAAACTAAGTTTTTGTTTCAGACGTCCATTCTAACTAGGGTCTCCTATGGTCAGGATGGTATAATACCAACTTGTCAACACCCAGATTTTTAATCCCAGATGCCTGTTATGCCATACCTCGCAATCCCAGGATTACCATTTTTGCGAGACATAAAAGATTGGATATCACAGTACATCATCCATTATAAACCACAATAAGGTCTTACACAAATAAAGGATCTCATGACCTAGTCTTAGTACAATCAAGTAGCAGAATAAATAGCATAGCAGTGGGGTCCATCTTCAATGTCACAGGCAATGCTGACGATGGGAGATGATCCTAGTTGTCATAGTCGTCTTGTTGTCCTCCTTCAGGGTAGTCCTCCTCATAGTCTGGCCATAGGAATAGCCAGGGACAAAGCCATGAGTACTCTTTAAGTACTCACAAACTATCACTAACAAGTAACTTAGTTCTAGTAGGAAATGCTAAGTTCTAAGTCTATTGGTAAAGCTAAGTTTGAAACCTAAGCTGAGTTCAGAAACAAAGAAAGATAAAATAAAGTTTGAAAACAACTAAGTGGGAACTTAGTTGTCATAGTCACAACTCTGTTGTGGTCAAGTCATGTCACAATTCATTTCATAAGTTGTTTTGAAAACATCTGACAACAGAACAGTATGGCCACTCCAATTGTCCATAACCGCGGACGCGGCTATTCGAATAGTTTGACACTCTGCAGAGGTGGTACACTTTCACCACAAGATTCGATACATCTGTCAAGGATAACACTAAATCATCATACTTAGTATGCAGATAATCAAACATAACCTTTCCTTTACACACTCTAGTCTAAGCACCTCTCCTATGAGTATGGCCTCCCAGCCATGACCATCTGTCATCCTGGGCACTGCATAGGTGGACAACATTGAGATGTAGCCTCATCTCAAACCTCTCTCGCGAGGGAACTAATACTAATGCATATAAACTTCTGGCTAAGCCTTACCCAATTCAGGTATTGTGGTTGTATGGTAAAATTGGAATGGTATCGCATTCGAACCCAACCATCAGTTTTTATAAAAGGGTTAAGGCTCATGCCTTAATAGTTTCATCCTCATCATAAACCATTTTTGTTTCTCAACACATGTCAAAACATCTCAATAGAATGACTCATCATTCCAAGGTTTTCACACATCATTTTCACCAAGTATTCCCATCTAAAGTGATCAAGTTTTGGTTTAGCTCCAAACTACTAAGTTAAGAGTGTTCACTAATGTGGGATGCTAATCTCAATCTCATGCCATAGAATGACATCTAAGCCTAACTAGATAGGTCAAGTTTTATACTCTTTATGCTACCTTTAAACAAGCAAAGGACTTTGGTAAAGTAAAGGAAGTAAAGCTTGTAAATAAAACTTGGAGTAGGTATAAGTCAAAGTGATATAACCAAAGCATGCCTAATGCATCTTGCTTGGGTTATCTATCTTGCAAGGGTTAGCTTGCATTGTTAATGATGGATTGCTAGTTATAATACTTGCAAGTGTTAGCTTGCCAATAATAGCTTGCCTTGGTTGGTGCAGTGGTTGAAATTCTCTTCATCCTCTTCTTGGTAGAACTCCTCCTCCTTGAAAGCTTGGTCGGTACTATCGTCTATAAATGCATACGGGTACACAATCACCAAACAATGCTTAACTAGTCTACTTATCACACATTTGATGATCTATTATCATCACAAGCATCACAAGGTTTAATGAACTAGCTTCATTCTTTTTATTTGAGAAAAGTAATTTCTACTCATTAAAAAATAACTAATATTTAATATTCTCCAATTAAAATATGGGATCATGTGGACACATGTCATCACCACATATTCTAATATATTGGAATGTGATTTAAAGGTTGGATCATATTTTAATAAGTTCAAGTTTAATAATTAATGATTTAAAGTGACTAGAAATGCCTATATAGCATTATTTTGGTACTAGTCCAAATTCACTGCATATAAACCTTAATATTATTACATATTTAGATAGGTAGGGTTAAATGTGATTTTTGAGAGTTGGAATCAACTCAAAAGCTAATATGGTTGATTTTAGAAAAATGTTTGAATGTGGAAAAGCTTCTGTCTTTTTATTTTAGCTAGGAGAGATCTATAACTCTAAATGATTTAAATCCAACGGGCTTGGATATAGATTTTCATTATCTTTCCAAAAAAATTGGAATCACTCAATTTGGATTTGTAAAACTCTCTGAGTTGATTTTTAAACTAAGGGACAGATTCTAGTTTAAGTCTAAAAAGAAAAATCCTAATTTGAATTAACTGGGTCACGCGGGAAACTAATTGGGCCGGCCCAGATTCACTCCACGGCGCTAAGGGCTGCTGACAGGGGGGTCCGCCTATCAGTGGCTCATTACACGTGAAGCAGTACGGGGCGGTATGGACCGTAGGATTAGAACTAGATCTAACGGCTCACGGTCGTCGTCAACGACGGACTCATCACCGGCGAGACTGAACCCTAGCGGCTCGGTGGGGGTGTAGTGGGGACGTACCAGGGCTCCAGCTAGTGTGGCGAGGTGGGCAAACGAACAAGTAGATGACGGTGAGCTCAGGCAAAGTAGCGACAGGGGCTGAGTTGGACGAAATCAACGACAGCGTCTCCTCCTCTGCTGCGGCTGCCTCCACTAAAATTCCGGCGGCCTGCTACTCGAGCTGCTCCGACGAGAGGTGGGGAAGGACTGGTGGAGAGAGGGGAGTCGAATGGTGTGGCGATTGAGGCTGGGGAAGGTCTCCTTATATAGGCTCGAGGAGGGGACCGAAGGGGCGACGGCGAGCTCGTCGGTGACGATGATACAACGAGCTACCGGCATGGGTGAGATAGGTGGACGGTGGGCGGTTCCCTGGCGGTACTCTATGGCTTTATGGCGTAGCTAGGGACGGTGGAAATTGGTCGGGAGCGTCGCGCGCTCTGGGAGACAGGGGCGATGCTCGACGGGGTTCCTAGCGACTGTGGGTCGCGCGGCGGTGCACGACCGTGTCTGGTGGGGTGAGGTGGTCAAGGCGGAGCGGCATGCGCAGTCTACGGTCGAGGCGTAGTCTATGGCATGCTGGCGGTGAAGGCGCTCTGGCGTGCTCTGGCGCGGCGCAGAGAGGATAGTGCGGCGCTTCTCTGGGGTGGTCCATGGGCTAGCAGTGATCGTGGGGTGGACTGTGGGTGGCAGTGAGGTCACGCCTCACTCCCTGGAGCGGTGGAGAGGGGCTGATGGTCTGCTGCGGCTTGTGCACGTTTGGTCGACGAGCATGGCCTCGGGGTGGCGTGGTACTGGCGCTGGGGACTAGGGATGGGTTAGTTTAGGCTTGATTAGATCAAAGAGGGACATAGGGAGTAAATTTAGGTCAAATGGGTGGCAAAACCCTGTAGAAATAGTGAACCTAAACTAGAGTGTGATCAGTGCATGCCAAGTGTTTGATTAAATGGCCGCATGACAAAAAGATTTGAATTTTCAAAGATTTTTGGTGGAGTGGTTTATCACAAGCTTAAAAATCTATGGTTGCTAGGATTTGCCAAATGGAATTCATTTGAGTGGTTTTTGAAAAAGTATGATTTAGACATATGAACTAGATTCCATTTTCAATTGTCATTTAAAATTAGAGTTCAAATGTTTTTGGAAGATCACAAAGTGGGCCTTGGTACAACACTACTTGTACTAGCAAGGCGTGCAAAGATCCACAATTGTTTCTGTTGGAATTTGAGTGCTAGGAATACCCAAAGTGGGTTAAGTGATTAAATGCACACACATATGAATGCTTAAAGATTTTAAATGGAAAAAGTTTTTGTTAACCCTAAATTGGATAGATTTGATCTTGATCACTTGGATTAAAGTTTTGGGATGTTACAGTCCAACACTCTGCGGCCCATTAGCAGCCTGCGCCAAGTCGCTCCTGTACATTTAAGGCTTGCGGGCGTCCCATCACTGTTTATCGCAACCCATCATGGGCGGCCTACTAACGGCCCTTGTCTGAGATGGCCCGTTACTGTTCAGGCCTGTTACTTTCCTGGGCTTTCACTGTTTCGGGCTTTACCTGTTTAGGCCCACAAGTGGCCCTTTACTATTCTAGTTTGGTAAATGTGTCGGCTTGTTACTGCCCTTGCCTGGAAATTTCTTGGGTTGTTACTATTCTGGCTTGTCACTATTCTGGCCTTTTACTGTTGTGGCCCTTTACTGTTTCGGCCGGCTACTGTTTTGGCCTATTACTGTTCCGAGATTTCACGGTTTCTTGCCTATTACTGTGATGGGTTGTTTCTGTTATGGCCTGCTACTGTTAAGGCCTGTTACTGTTATGGCCTGTTACAGTTATGACCTGTTACTCTTACGGCCTGTTACCATTACGGCATGTTACTATTACATCCACTTACAACTTGTAGGTTGGCCCATTACGTTTACGGCCTTTTACAGTTTCGGCCTTTTCTGAAGCCCATGCCAATATCATATAACGTTTATATAATCCAGCATTTTTTACTATTCATCATCGGTCGAATACACGACGGGCCAATAACAAAGCACAATACTGTTCCCTAATCTACCTGCCTGGCATAGTTACCGTAACGACTACCGCATATGTGGACGGCGTCAACTAAATGCATACATGGCCTACGCGAGTTATCTAGATATTACATCAGCTGCAAACTTCTTAAAATTATTACATATTATCAAATCAAGGGAAAGAAAAATCGGCATTTCAGTTGACAATCAAGTTGATAGCAGAGTCCTCAATTGATCACCTGCATCTTCCTTTGAGTGTGACAGCTACATTGGAGGAGACATGATCTTGCAGCCCCCTCTGTGGTGGCGATAGCAATAATTGCACCCTAAAACTAAGTAATAACAAGTTAATACATCAAACAAGACAAACTACTCATTTGACTGATATGATAGGAGCTATGATCTGGAGTTTCCAACTGGCCAACGGTTCAATTATTGACCAACACGTTAAAAAAACAGGACAAGCAAGCATGCATTAAACAAGTGTGCCTACCATATATATGGAAGCATTTCAACAAATATATATGGAAGTAGTTCTATACCCTTAAATGCAAGAGACGTTGGGTTACTCGGAATTTGCGCCGAGACACAAAATGGCATGCAGTTACTGTCATAGCGAAGAATGAACCAGATAGAAATTATAACCACATCATACGAGAACTTGTAGAGCAGGAATGCAAACCACGAATGAACTATGTATTGTAGAGGATAGTTATGTCATGACTTAGGACGAACCAGACCCAGAACCAGATGCAAGATATAATGGCGTCGCTCGTGAACATGTAGAGCAGGACAAACAAGCATTAGACAAGTGTGCCTAGAATGAAATGAGCAATCAAACAAAGTGTTTCTTAGAATTTCAGCAAATATAAACAAGCGAGGTCATTTCAGAAAATATATATGGAAGCAGTGGCATCTCCTGGAATGCATAATCGTTGGGTGACTCAGAATTTGCGGTGAGCTACACAATAGCATGTAGTTACTGTCATAGCTAAGAATCAACCACATAGAAATTATAATAGCATCATAAGAGAACGTCTAGAGCAGGAATGCAAACCACGAGTGAACTACATAGTAGATGACAGTTATGCCATTGATTAGGACGAACCAACACCAGAGAAGGAAATAATGGCGTCGCTTGTGAACCTGTAGAAGAGGCTATGCAAACCATCATGTTCATTGTTCCATTCTGGGCCCTATGCAAGAAAAAGGAAATAGTTAGTGTTGCAGCTTTTGAAGAACCAGATGGCAACAACAAAATTATAATCGAATTAGTATGAAGAGTCTAAATGGGTACTACCGGACAGCATAACGCTGCCAAGGAGGAAACAATAACAAGAACTTATCTCAGGACGAACCATATAGATTCAGTAACTATGGAGCAGGGAATCCAAACTAATATTTTCCACTGATTTTACATTTTGCAAGAACTACATGATAGCAGGCAATTACTGTTGTTCGGAGTAGCTAAGAACATGTGCAAGACTTCAAAAAATTTAGAGCAGCAAATGCAAACCAACATGTCTAGTGACCTACTCCGTAGTATCTCACGAAGAACAAGCGTGTGCTGTGATTGGGTGTACAGAACGATTAGAAAAATGCAGTTCACTGCAACAGACTTGAACCTGCTGTACTGCTGACAAAACAAAAAAAGAGTTGGTGATTTGGTTACCATGGTTGGATAGGCTTCTAATCATCATCCATACCGGCGCGGGTGACATCCTTGTCACCCAGGGTGCTTTGGTTGCGCTAGCTGTTTGCGTCGGGGAAGCAGATCTTGGGTGCTTGATGTTGGCTTGACTGCGGTGGATGAGGTTGAATCGGTGCACTGCACGGCGGTTCAGGTAAGGTACGGGTGGGGAGGATGCCGCCGGTGTTGATGCAGATCTTGGGCAGTCATTGACGGATTTGGCGCCGTGGAGGGGAAAGTGGGAAAAGGAAATCAGGTGCGGTGGACGACGACGGACTCGGTGACCAAGGTCGGGTGCGGTGGACGTCAGTGAAGCGGCAATGATGCTTTGGATAAGACCGCATCTGATGTAGCTCCGGTATACTGTTGGATGAGGAGTGCATGGTGTCGAGTTTCGGCGGGCAAAGCCAGCCGTGGAGAAGTGCTGCGGGAGGTTCCGGGCACGAGAAATTTCGCAGTGTTTGAAATGGAGGGGCACGAGGGAGTGGGGACCATGTGATTTTGGAATCGTTTGAAACGGAGGGGCGCCAGAAATTTCATAGTGTTTAAAACGGAGGGGCACGAGGGAGTGGGGACCACATGATTTTGGTATCGTTTGAAATGGAGGGGCGCCATAAATTTCGCAGTGTTTGAAATGGAGGGGCGCGAGGGAGTGGGGACCACGTGATTTTGGTATCATTTGAAATGGAGGGGCGCCAGAAATTTCGCAGTGTTTGAAATGAAGGGGCGCGAGGGAGTGGGGACCACGTGATTTTGGCCGTGTAGCAATCTTGTCCGTCTATCCCAAATCAACGGGCCAGAGGGGATACCTTCCCTTCGAAGGCTCTGGCGCGGACGCCTATGCAAGCAATCGCTGGGTGTCCCAGAGTAGACTATAGGGGTAGATGTGTAGGTTACTATAATAGCAGACCATTAACCGGGCTAGCTGGCGCGATGTCATTTTGGCGCTCCACGAGTTCAAACTTTTACTTATGGTGTTCAGGAGTGAATGCATGCAGCTCAAAAAAAAGGTACCGTACTTACGTGACTAGTAAACTGTACGTGTTTTGCACGACTATTTTATTGCGTGCACTCTAATAACTTACCTTATTAAAGCATAATAATATCCTGCGTAATTTAGAACTTTAGTGCAATACTTGGTCGACTTATTAGAACTAAACATCTCTCGGGTATTTTAGAAGTACTCCCAAACATGTTTCTAGCTTACCAAGATATCGTGTATTTTTTAAAGGATGTAGTACTATGGATGGTTTTGCATGACTATCTACATGTACAATTTTGGTTTTGCATTGTTTACATTTGACGTCCAGACAGACAATGTACATATACCTCTCCATGAACAACGATAAGTTTTGTCGTTTTTCCCTACTTTCTAAATGTTACATTAAACTACCATCATTTCCAATGATGCATGAAATGACCAAAAAAAAGTTGTGACCTTTTTTAGTATCTAAAAATATTTTCATTGTTAATAATTATTTTTACCACTTTACAGAGTATTCCATAAAACAAAACAATGTTTTCACCATCAGGGGAAATGTTTCCATTACATGACAAAAAATAATGTCTTCATCACCAAGAATATATAGCACAAGAAATGAATTCCAACACAATAACCATATGCAATGACCTGATGTGTATAAACCTTAGTGACAGTCTAATTTGTAATTAGAAGTGTCAAGGAGGGAGTATGCTAGATTCATTTGTGGTGGCTAGGTGCAAATTTTTAATTCAATAAATGTACTACATTCTTGTGGACACTCACGAAGACAATTGACCTCTTGTCTTAGGAGACTTGTGATAAAACTATTACTAGTAGTTCGGAAATAAGTAACTTGAAATTTATCTAGATTCATATGTATCACTAAAATACGTCTATATACTCATGAATATGATCTATATACTCGATCTATATACTCGTGAATCTAGACAAATCTAAGTTTTGTATTGAGGGAGTACGGCAATATTATAAATTTGCAATGTTGTCATGATAAATAATGATATTCGCTACACTCCATAAACGAAACCACTTCTTTTCTTCCGTCACAGTTTTACATTTTTGTACTAAAGTATTTTTACTATAAAATAACACACAAAATTAGTTACACATTAGTGATTAAGTACTTCCGCTAATTTGTATTTACATAGAGATAATACTACACACCCAATTAACATCGTAAGTAATTTCTCTTTCTCTCTTTCTAGAGGAGTTTTCTAGGTTGTCGGTTTGAAGAATCATTTGTCAGATACGGAGAATTGAACACTTTAAATTATACAGCGAGTGATTAGATGGATGGACGATTAGTGCATAGAGGCAATCGAGCTGCTAAAATGCTCACATTTAATGGTAGATGTGAGCACAATTGATTGAGTGGCAAACCTTTTTTTGTGCGGTCGAGGCCCCCGTACGCTGATGACCCTCGCTAATCAACGCAGCTCACACATAAGTGTATTTTTACGTAGTAGTAGAAACATCATCCAGGGAGACAGAGTTCAGCATCTAGCAATCTTGACCGTCCAATCCAAAATCAACGGGTCAAAGTGGATACCTTCCTTGCGAAGGCTCTGGCGGGAATGCTTATGCAAGGAATCATTGGCTGTCCATGGGTAGTCTATAGGGGTAGCTGTGCTTGTGACCCAAAGTACTCCAGAGTCCAAACAATAGCTGGGTATCCCTGACGCTAACGGTGCATTTTCTTTTCTAGACACTGGATCCGGATCCCTACACATCTGACAAAGTAGAAAGTATGACCAAATTTAAAGATCACTCATTGACGATTTAATTATTTTTGATTTATTAGACATACTCTCCCTCCAGCCTAATTTTTCTGAAAATGCCCTCCAACCTAATTAAAAAGGATTTCACATATTTGACTAAATTGGAATGTAATATGTACACTAAACAGTGACTACTATACGACAAGTATATCATTATAAAATCTCCACAGAGCGTATTCGAACGCTAAAGAGTGTAATATAATTATGCGCAGACGGATGAGAGAAAAACAATCCATGCACCCAAAAGAAAGAAAAAGGAGGGACACGTAGGCAAGTCCTCCCCCTTCATATTTCCTACTCCAAGATTCGGCGATTGCAACACTGTGGCCGCCCTGCGGAGGTTAGGGCCTCGACGACCTCCGCAATGGTCGCGACCTCGACGGCCAACATGAGATGGCTTCTCTCTTCCTACTTAGCAGGGCGTGACCTGGACGATCTCCGCAATGGTATCTGCTGGCTGCGGAGCACCGTGAATTCTTTCTTCAAATTTTCACACTCAGCACGAAGCGTGGAGGAGTAACGCTCGTAAGATCGTGCGAGCTTCATTTGAAAAGCCAAATCGGCTCAGAGGCAATCACACTCTAGGTTGAGCTCGAAGTTTTTCTGAAGAATGTTGATGTTATGGCTGTAGATTTCATCTACTTTTCCCGAGATTCTCGTCCTGACTTCCTGCATGGAAAATGCATCATCAGTAAGAGAGCATGGAGTGCATGCAGAGAAGAACAAAAAATGTCAATACATGTATAGTGACTATAGTACCTCTCTTTTTCGATCGAGAGCAGGCATGAGGGCATCGTACGCGTTAGAGATATCCGTCGTGCTATCGACCATGGGGTGGAAATTTCGATGCTCGAGCCGCCTGACCTGGAAGATGTACATAGACGGTTCAATAGTAGGAGCAGACAACCCAGGAATCAACAGAAGTACAAACCTACCCGGACTCTTGGTCCCCATGATAGCTGCTCTTCGAATACATGTGCGAAGATGAGCCCTCGCCCCATGGCTGGTCTCCTTTCTCGGCCCAAGCCTACAAGTCACCCTGCCGGCAGGATTTCTCCACGGCTCTAACCACTGCCATCTTGTTATTCTTCCGAAAAGACATGATATTTTGTGACATCGCTGGATGAAGAAGTAGAGAAGAAAGGAAGGAGCAGTGGAAGAAAATTGTTTCTATGAAGGCGGAGCAAGGTAGTACTAGTAGGAGGAGAGAGAAGAGTGAATAGTGGAAGCAAAACATCAAGTACTAGGTCTCGTTTGTTCAAAAAAAAGTACTGGGTCTCGTCGCCAGCCTTCGAGCAATCTCGTTGGTCCATCAAGCGATCGAGCTTACTAGCTGCAAATATTGTGCAGTGTGCTAAGGCTTGGGCATGAGCTAAGAAAATAACTTAGACGTGAGTCTAGCAAAATCAAAACTGCTCCACCATTTAGATCTCTTGCATGGGTCCCATGTAGCAGCTTTTTTTCACTTTTTCTCTCCAAACTACTAGTGCTCTGGCCAATAAAAATGCCTCAAAGTATTATGCCAAATATTTTAATCAACTAGTCTCTGAGTCTTGTACTATACACAAGTCCAAGAATATTTTCCTTAGACCCATCTTCTCCACCGTTTAGACATAGGTGGGGTATGTACAACGTGCTAAAGCTTAGACATGAGCTAAGAATATAACTAGAGTTGAGTCTAACAAAACCAAAGTTGCTCCACCGTTTAGGACCCTTGTGTAGGTCCTCTGCTCCAGATTTTTTTTCCTTTCTCCCACCAAACTGCTACACCTCCGGCCAATGGAAGGAGCCCAAAGAATTGAAATAATTTTTTAATCCACTAGTACCTGGGTCCTATACTAGACTCAAGGCAAATAATCTTTCTCTTAGACACACCTTCTCCACTATTTAGACATAGGTCTAAGAGCTGAAAAGTTTTCTTAGCCACCACATTTTGCACACACTGCACACGAGATGAAAAGTTTTCTTAGCCACCCCATTTCCGGACTAAGCTTCAGTGACTTTATGAAGCTAAGTCACCGAGGCTAAGTCACCAATCTCAGCCCTTGAATTCTGATCCAATGCACCAGATTGACCCATATTTATACATAAAAGTTCAAACATTTTAGAAAAAATTGAAAAAATTCTAGTGAATCATAAATGTTTTGTTCTATAATCTGAGAAAGTTGTAATCCATTTGCATTACTGGTTTATGATTAAATAGCTTTTTACTTTTCAAACATAAAAGGCTATTTCATCGCACACAACTAATCTGAATGGACTGAAACTTCCTCAGATTATAGAACTTAACCATTATGATTCACTAGAATTTTTTCAATTTTTTCTAAAATGTTTGAAATTTTTGAGTTTGAATCTGGATCAATCTGGTTAATTGGATCAGAAAGTAAGGGATGAGATTGGTAACTTAGTCTCGGTGACTTAGCTTCACAAAGTCACTGAAGCTCAGTCCCCCATTTCCTATACGTTGCACACGCTCACCGTTTAGACAGTGTCTAGCAATAAAGCTTTCCAACTCAACAACGGAGCTAGTAGAGCAAAAATGGCTGCACTGGTTAGCCACCTCGGTAGGACCCACAAGCCCAGAAAAAGGTAGTACCTTTTCTGCCCACTTTTCTGCCATCGGCGTCAGGATAATATGAGGCTGACAGTGGACCTTTTCTGCCTTTTGTTTCCTTAGACGCTGGGACTAGTACTAGACACGTGTCTAAGAATATTTTGGTTATACACAGGTACTCCACCGTTTAGACTCGATCTAAGAAACAAAAATATTCTCTTAGCCACCACAATTATCATACGTTGCGCTTGCTCTTACGACCCACCCAAAGTTTACGGAGAAATTTGACTAGATACATAGTGGTGCAATCAACTGGCTTATGCTGTACTAAGTGGGTCCCATCTTTAGGATTGGATTTTTGCTGACCGGTCTAGTAAATTTTTAGTAGATTTAGAAAAATAAGTCTAGTACGTACATTTCATAGCCACGTTAGGAACGGCTCACGCTGTGCTTTGCTCGTAGTAGTAGTACTCCCTCCCATCCACATTTACTCGTTGCTGAATTGGACGTATCTAGCAATGAATCAGAGGGAGTAGTAGTAGTAGACGGTGCCTAGTACATAAAAAAGCAGCCCCCTCATCACCGATGCCTAGAAAAAAAAAGTCAGGCACCGCTCTCACAACGTTGGGCATCAGCAGGTAAATGAACACTGGGACCCATCGAATAAACAAGTACACGTTGTTGCCGTGTAGGGAGGAAAGAGAGAGAGATGTTTGCTGTTTACAATAGATAGATAGTAATATTTTATTGGCTGTCGATGCTTCTACTTGTTCTGATGCCTGAATTTTTTTGTTCTGGCACTAACCTCACAACGTACGGGCACTGGCAATCGGAGCCAGAAATTGTTTGGGCACCGGCAATATGCAACGCTGTAGTAGTAGTGGTAGTAGTAGTGATAGTAGTAGCAGTAGTAGTAGTAGTGGTAGCAGCAGCAGTAGGAGGAGCAGTAGCAGTAGCAGTCGAAGTATAGTAGTAGCAGTGTAGCAGTAGTAGTAGTAGTAGTAGTAGTAGTAGTAGTAGTAGTCACATTGAATATACTTAGGGCTTGACGCATAAGCATCACAAACAGTCGCCAAAAGATCGAACGACAAACTTAAAGATAACTTTGGGCTTCTTTGGATAACAGGATTTAAAAACACCAGAATTTGACTCGGTCACAGGTACAAAACAATGGATTGAAAAATAGAGGAAATAGCTTTCTTTGGATCACATAATTTCAAAACACAGGATAACAGGGTTAAAGGTACAAATCTGCTGGCTTAAAGTCATTTCAATGAAAAACAGTAAACGCGGAGGAAAATTTCCTCGATCCTACGCGAATGAGTGTAAAAAAGCAGATGTTGAAATTCCTATGGGATTGGGGTGTAGAAATGCAATCTATATGAATTTTGGAGGTATGATTCCTTTCATCCAAAGGGCTTCCTTATGAAAAAATACTATGGGTCGAATTCCTCCAAAATTCCTTTGAAAATCCTTCGATCCAAATTGGCACTTAAACAAGATGTGCGTGCTCACGATAGACGAACACCTTCCGGCAGGTGGTGATATGGTCATAGATTTTGATCTTGAACCCGTCTATGGTGACCTTGAACATAAGGCAGTCACCCTCCTTCAACCCATGGAAAGCAGCAAAGGTAGCCCACTCTTTGTCCAGGATGATCTGGTCTTTGCTGCGGTTGCCATGGACAACCCACTCGCATTCCTCGCATGCTTGGACCACCACTAGTTGTGGGTAGGGGAGTCCCTTCAAGTAAGGCTTGAAGTAAGTCGGGATGATAAGCATATACAAGTCATGCTGGACTAACTGGATGTAGAAGCGCCTGGGATGATCCGTCGTGGCACGGAGTCCAACCGACCTAGGGCGTCTTCTCAGTTTGGCAGAACTAGCGATCGACCTTGCAGCACTTTACCTTGCCAAGGCCTCCACTCTCCTGCCCGGTATCTTCAACTCCCTTGGTACGATGGGGAGAGCATCTTCATAGCCACCTAGAGCTAGAGCAATCCGGTCAAGAATGTAGTCTAAGTTCGGCATTACAACTGGGTCCACCTACATGAAAATTACCATTGCGTCAGTCCTTTGGAATTACCAAAACCGCACAATGCATTGTAAAAATTGACTAAAGATCACAATGAGTCATTGCACCATAAAAATTACCTAAACAACACAAGGTATCAGGTAAATTAAATTACCTACACAACACAATGCATCATTAGAATGACCTAACCCGATGGGTCCTCAAAATTATCTGAACAGCTACTAGAAGGCATAACATTTAATTAGATTGATTAAACAACACAATGCATATCCCTCGCAAAAAATAGCACAATACATAATCTGAATGGCTAAAACAGCACAATGCATTATCTAGATAACAAAACAGCATATATGCAGTGCATCATCAAAAATACCAAAACAGCAAAAGGTATTATGTAATTAAATTTAATAAATAGTGTCTGCACAATCAAAATTACCTAAACTGATGGGTCATTGAAATAATCAAAATAAATAGAAGGCATATCATTTAATCCTAAACAACGGAACGCAAATCAAAATGGACGAAACAACACAGTGAGGAGACATGACACAATGGATCATACAAAAAAAAATCAAAACAGCACAACACGTCATGGAAAATTCCTAAACAGCACAATGCATCATCTAAGTACCAAAATAGAACCCTGCATCATTCATCAAGAATATTCCATAACTAAGTAGAACAACACAAAAGAAAAATATAGATACATTCAAATCTAGGGAAAGTCAACTCAGTTATTTCTGGACGGAGGGAGTATAAAGAACAGCACAAAAGACAATTATCAAGAATGTGACATGCAACTAAGCAGTTCAACAAAGGACCTGCAGTAAAGGTTGCAAAATCTGACTAGATGCACGTCGGATTTGGGTTAAAGCCCCAATCCTCCAGATCTAACCTCGTTGCAGTTGGGGGGCGCGAACTTGCACAGGGGTCGATGGGTTGAGCATCTAAACAAGGCGCCACTGACGAAGAACCAACCACATACACTGAAGAAGCATAGACAATCACTGATGAAGGGGGGGGCACCGATAGGGGTTTCACCGCGTACACTCTGAAATTTGGCACATTGGGAATGAGAGTCCAACCTGTAGACGAAAATGACACGTCCGCCACTGCACAAGCATTCGTTCCCAACGCCCGCGGCACTGGAGGCTTGGACGACCGCTCGGCGGGCGACGAGGGTTTCAACGCGACCGGCCGAAACCCTAAGGGCGACGGATGCCTCACCTTGGGCACGACCCGCACACACGCGAAAGGCGAATGACGCTTCAGGGAGGGTGCTGAGGCCGTCGGAATCGAACAAGCCACCTGCAGCTCCGAAGCAGAGCTTTATGAGGACCCTAGCTCAACCATAGATAAAGGTTTTGGCATCAGTTTCATTGAGGCAACGGCTGGGTTAACGACTGAGAGTCGTGTGGTGAGTGCGGGAATGTGATAGCGAGAGAGGTAATGGTGGGGGAGGAGCTATTAGAGAATAGGAGTGGGTAACCCTCTATCAGCTTTAGTAGTACCGTACTACAAAAAAAACTACATTTCACATATCATTACTTTTTGACGAACTAGTTCATTTCTTTGAACCGACTAAAATAGTGGGTACCCTTTAGGTTTCAAACTTCCATCTGGTACATGTTTTGCTAGTAGTAAGTACAGTATAATACTTTGTATTACCCTCCATCCCAAAATATAAGGCGCCTGAGGATTAGTCAAAAGTCAACATTTTTAAAGTTTGACCATGATTATACACAAAAAATATAAAATTTATAATACTAAATTAATATCAATAGATTCACCATAAAGTATATTTTCTTAATATGTCCATTCAATATTGTAGATGTAGATATGTTTTTCTAAATATTTGGTCAAAATTAGCAAGGTTTGACTTTTGACCAATCCTTAGATGCCTTATATTTTTGGGAAGGAGGAAGTAGTATAAAACATTTTTTTAGATAGAGGAAATTGCACGATCCACCATCTTTTTATTGCACTTTTGCACAAAGCACTTGGTGGACGTCATTTTTGCATATTTTAACAGTTTTTTAGCGTAATATGCACAAATTTGGCCAGTTAGTCCTGTAATAACCGATTTAACCTCATTGGTAGCAAGACTGACAAGTGGTCCCCGAATGCCATTGCTCCCATTCACACACAAAGATTTGAATGATGCTAAAAACTAGATACTAACGATATTTATCACCCGCGATACTTTTTGGATGCATGTAGCTGGTATGTAAGAGACTTATTTCATATGAAACGTCAATGTTTACACAAAGGCACCAACATAATAGTCCGTCGCACATTGAATTTGTGAAGGCTTTATTTAGTCGTAATAAACTTGTTTTGAACATAACTTATTTGTACATAAGATTTGACGTTTCATTCACATATCCAAATATCCATCGAAGAGTTTCTTTTAAAGTGTAGGACTAACGATATATGTCTATTTATTACACCTCACACAAAAAACACCCTGATTGATCATAAACTTTAAGCAGATTATTATTTTCCCAGGATTTATTTTCCTGAGAGCAAGCACAGTGAATATGCCTCGGAATGCCATAAGCCTAGTTTCTAGACAAAGTTTATACATGTTTCACTTATGATTATGAACTTTTTTGAGTTCTCAAGGTTTCCTAGTGAACTTCACATTATTAAACTAATTTAAGCTGATTTATCAATGTTAGATAAAATTTGAACTATGAGTAAGTAGTAGATTACTCTTAAAGTTATACAAGTATCTTTTGAAGGTACCCACACCCAGACTGTCAATATATCGAAAACCAATGAATTTCTTGGATTCAACTTCTTGCTAAGCATTTGCATGTACAAAATTTGTCTTTTATTTGAAAACAATAAAAAACATTGCACGGTGACCTCTGACTTGTCCTACTTGCTGTGAAAAATGATTATTATCAAGAGAGTTCGCATATAAAAAACAATCTAATTTCAAATATGGTCTGCCATGTATGAACATATCCTTAGGCTTGAAGCTGAAAGACAAGCTAAATGGCCTTATATATATGTACAAATACTTTATGGTAATGTTCCCATATTTGGTAGATGAGTGCATCTTGGCATGATGAACAATAATGCTACCAATACTGGGAGTTTCCAAAATTTAGGAATAAAAAACATTTTCAAATTTTAACTACAAGTAAACATCATTGAATGCTCTTAAAAAGTTACAAACATCCTTTAAGTCTTTATGGTATCGAGGCGGTCAATACTTAAAAAACCAACGAGAGTTCTGTAGGATTAAAATTCTTGCTATGAATATGCATGTTGACAATTTGATCCTCACTAGCTATGAACAGAAATAATGAAAACCTAAAAATGAAGCCATCTTCATGGCGTCCTCTTGCGTGTACTACTATTTGCACTGAAAAATAATTAATAACCGTGAGTCATCATAAATTACAAAAAAATAGTTACACAATATATATGGCCCACGGTGTATGAACACTCTTGGGTTTGAAGCCGAACGACAAAGGTAACAACCATATGCACATCGTATTGTATTGTAATGTTCCCATATTTGGTAGATGTGTGCATCTTGGCAAGGTGAAAAATAGTGGCCACCATAGGTTCTAACTTATAGGAACAATGAAACTGAAAGTGACAAGATTTTTTCTGTAAGCAAGTACGAAGAAAAATGGCCCAGAGTACCACAACAACAACCCTAGTTTTCAGACAAAGCGTGGACCTTGATACACTTACGATTGATTACCAAGTTTTATGAGTTCTCAAGCTTCCCAGCCAATTGTTTTCCTTGCTTAATTTTAGGGTGCTTCATGCTAAATGTATGGACATCGATGTAATTTTACCTTTTTTAGGTCCTTGATGTAAAATGTACTTCCACCATCCCTATAAAATTCATACGTAAAAGCAAGTGGTAAAATTTAAACGTATTTAAGATTATTAGTTGTTAATGAGTATGAACATTCTTGGAGTTTCAAGCCGAACGAACAAGGTCATGGCCATATCAATATCACACTTTATGCTGATGATGATCCCATATCCAAGAATTTGCATGCCACCAAATTTGGCCATATATTTTGAAAACAAATGAATAGGAAGTAGCGGTATGAAGAGTATGGCTCACAACCCTAGTTTTCAGACTGTTTTATTTCTTTGCTTAATTTTGGGGTAGTTCATGCTAAATGTAAGGATCTCGATGTAATTTCCCCCCTTTTAAGGTCCTTGATGTAAATTATACTCCCACCATCCGTGTAAAATTTGAACCTAAAAGCAAGTGAAAATTTTAAACATATTTAAGATTATTAGTTGTCGATGAGTATTAACATTCTCTGGTTTCAAGACGAACGACCAAGGTCATGGCCATATCTACATCATACTTTATGTTGATGATTCGTGATCCCATATCCAAGAATTTGCATGCCACCAAATTTGGCCATATTTTGAAAACAAACAAAGAGGAAGTAGTATGAAGATTATGGCTTGATCAGCTTCTCTCACGAGAAGGAGCAAAACATGACTGTTCCCTGCTTAATTTTAGGGTGCTTCGTGCTAAATGTATGGACCTCGTTGTAATTTTACCTTTTTTAAATGTATTTAAGATTATTTGTTGTCGATTGGTATGAACATTCTTGGATTTCAAGACGAACAACCAACGTCATGGCCATATCTACATCATACATTATGCTGATAATGATCACATATCCTAGAATTTTCATGCCGCTAAATTTGGCCATATTTTGAAAACAAACCAAGAGGAAGTAGTATGAAGAGTATGGCTCGATTAGCTTCTCTCTCGAGAAGTAGCCAAACATGATTGTTTTCCCTGCTTAGTTTTAGAGTGCTCTATTTGTGCTAAAAGTATGGACATCGATGTAATTTTACCCCTTTTTAGGTCCTTGTTGTAAAATATACTCCCATCGTCCATGTAAAATTCGAAGATAAAAGCAAGTGGTAAAATTTAAACGTATTTAGGCTTAGTTGTGTGAACGAGTATGAACAATCATGGATTCAAAGCCGAACGACCAAGGTCATGGCCATATCCATCTACATCATACTTTATATCGATGATTTATGATCCCATATCCAAGAATTTGTATGCCGCCAAAATGGGCCATATTTTGAAAACAAATGAAGAGGAAGTAGTATGAAGAGTATGGCTCGACCAGCTGCTCTCTCTCGAGAAGGATCCAAACCCGACTGTTTTTCTTGCTTAATTTTAGGGTGCTTCGTGCTAAAAGTATGAACCTCGATGTAATTTTACCTTTTTTAAACGTATTTAAGATTATTAATTGTCGATGAGTATGAACATTCTTGGATTTCAAGACGAATGACCAAGTTCGTGGCCATCTACATCATACTTTATGCTGATGATGATCACATATCCAAAAAAATTCCATGCCGCCAAATTTGGCCATTTTTTGAAAACAAACAAAGAGGAAGTAGCCTGAAGAGTATGGCTCAATCAGCTTCTCTCTTAAGAAGGAGCCAAACATGAATGTTTTCCCTGCTTAATTTTAGGGTGCTTCGTGCTAAAAGTATGGACCTCGATGTAATTTTACCCCCTTTTAGGTCCTTTTTGTAAAATATACTCCCACCGTCCGTGTAAATTTTAAAGATAAAAGCAAGTGGTAAAATTCAGCTATTTTTTTAAATAATACATATTTTTAATAATTTTCATGAATAATACAAGAATAGAAAGATTTGCAATTCTAGCGTGGTGTCGGCAGTTGAATAGCTGAGCAGTCCTTATCGGCTTTTGAATAGCTGACTAGTCCCTGTCTGCTTTTGAAAAGCTGATAAGTCTCTGTCTGCTTTTGAAAAGCCGACAGGTTATAGGGCAATGTGAAGAATAGGGGGACTAGTCAGCTTTTCAAAAGCAGACAAGGACTAGTTATCTTTTCAAAAACAGACAGGGCCTAGTCAGCAATTCAAAAGCCGATAAGGACTAGTCGGCTTTTCAAGTGCCGACACCGCTCTAGAATTATAAATCTTTCAATTCGTGTATTATTCGTGAAAATTATTAAAAAATTGTATTATTTAAAAAAATAGCTAAAATTCAAACGTATTTCAGCTTAGTTATGAATGAGTATGAACAATCTCGGATTTCAAGCCGAATGACCAAGGTCATGGCCATATCTACATCATACTTTATATCGATGATTCATGATCCCATATCCAAGAATTTGCATGCCGCCAAATTGGGCCATATTTGGAAAACAAACAAAGAGGGAGTAGTATAAAGAGTATGGCTCGATTAGGTTTTCTCTTGAGAAGGAGCAAAACATGACTTTTCCCTGTTTAATTTTAGGGTGCTTCATGCTAAATGTATGGACCTCAATGTAATTTTACCTTTTTTAGGTCCTTGATGTAAAATGTACCTCCGTCGTCCGTACGTGTAAAATTCGTACGTAAAAGCAAGTGGTAAAATTTAAACGTATTTAAGCTTATTAGTTGCCAATGAATATGAACATTCTTGCATTTCAAGCCGAATGACCAGGGTCATGGATATATCTACATCATACTTTATGCTAATGATTCATGATCCCATATCGAAGAATTTGCATGCCCCCAAATTTGGCCATATATTTCGAAAACAAATGAAGAGAAAGTAGTATGAAGAGTATGGCTCGATCAACTGCTCTCTCGAGAAGGAGCCACACCCGACTATTTCCATTGCTTAATTTTAGGGGGCTTCGTGCTAAATGTAAGGACCTTTATATAATTATTTACATTTTTAGGTCCTTGATGTAAATTGTACTCCCACCGTCCGTGGTGGTCCCATATTTGGGTGTAAAATGGGTGTGAATCATGGCATGGTAACAATGTTGCCACTCGGAGTTTCCAACCATGAGGAAAGGAAAAAAATCAAATTTCCAAGTGAGAGGAGTGTATTTTCTGTAAAGCAAGTACTAAAATATGTCTAGATACATATGAATCTAGACAAATCCGAGTCAATTAATTTGGGTCAGAGGGAGGAAGAATATGTATTTCTATAGAAAAGAAACTAAGAGACAGAAGAGAAACTTTGGGCACAGAGGAAGCAACTCGAGAGAACAGCGAAGAGGAGGGGTTGAAGGCGGTGCAATATGAGAGCAAAGCTGTGATGGCTTCCTGACACGAGGTACAGGGTACAGTCACCTAGTAGTACTAGTAGTATGGAACTAGTACTAGTAAATTTCAGGACCTTTACTATATACTACTGTGTGCACGCAAAACAAATTGTGTTTTCTCTCTCCTTTAGTGCCTCATCACCATCCCCACACCCCGGCTAGGTGATCTCTCCCTCGTCCAAAATGTGGCGCTGCGCACGTGTGTCGACCTTCCTTGTCGTCGGCTCTGTGTCACTATCAGGCGTGCTGCGTAGAAGGAACCATTTTGGGGCTTGGCGACAAAAGGGACAGTACTCATACTATTATTAGAGTTGGAGTTCAAACTTTCACAGTTTCGAAATTTTCACTTCCTTCCCAAACATCCAGAGGGAAGGTTATTCAAAATATTCAAAAGATAGTGGTGCACAAGGGATTGTTTGTCTGGTGTCTGCAGTATGTCCCATCGCATTCGATGCACTTCATTATGATCTGACCAGCTTTACCACTACTCCGTAGTACTCCATTGTCGTTCCATTTCACACCCTACAAAGAGAAAGCCACCAAGCACACCCACAACATGCTGGATCGAAAGTACAGTAGCAGTAGTACGAAGGGTATGGCTCGACCACTCGCTCGAGAAGGAACCACACCCGACTATTTTTCATTGCTTCATTTTAGCGCCCTTTGTGCTAAATGTATGGACCTCTATGCAATTTTCTTTTTTTTGAGGTCTTTGATGTAAACTGTATTCCCACCGACCTTCTCAAATTTTAACTAAACGTAAGCGCGATGGGTTGCTCTTAAAATTTTCCAAAAATCTTTTGAAGCTAAACAGGAATTGGGTACATCGAAAAACCACCGAAAGTTCTGAAAAATTCATGTTCTTGCTATGCATCCGCATCCCGAAAAAGTTGACACGGTTTTCATAACATTCCATCAAAAGAATAAGAAGTATAATATTTTTCTGTGTCATCATGCTACGTGTATTCGGAAAAACGAGTTATAAAAGTATAATACGAACATTATTAATTATTCTTTGGTTTTGATAATACTTTATGTTAATAAAATTAGGTCAAACTTGAACTGCAAGTAATAAATTGTAGGTTGCTTTGAAAGTTTTATGAAAAAAGCTTTTGGAGGTCCCATCGAGCGGTTAATTAATATATCAGAAACCATAGAGAGTTTTGACGAGTTGTTTGACTTCTAGCTAAGTTTTTGCATCATGAAAATTTTGAACACCTTTTGAAAATGATCACATGACACAGAGGGAGAGGGGAAATGATTTTTCTATTCTCTATGGGCAACCCACAAGCTTGAGGTTCACCTTATTAGGCTTAAACATAAAAACTCTATTTTCTCCACAATGTATATGGTGAACCTTAGCGGATGCCACATACTAGGCCTTAAGGTGTGATTTTGTACACATTGTTGATGCCCTTATTAGGGAAAAAGAAAATAGTACTCCCTCGATCCAAATTAGTGTTCTCACATCTATCTAGATTCGGATGTATCTAGTCATGTTTTAGTGCTAGATACATCTGAATCTAGACAAATCACAGAACATTAATTTGGATCGGAGGGAGTAGTATATTAGTACTTTTTTTAGGAAAGTATATTAGTACTAGTACACTAGTATAGTACTAGTACTCATTTCTTTGCTTAGACATATGCTCACCTCTGTCCATGTGATGTACACGCTGAGAGAATAAAACGTAGGCAGGGTAAAAGAGGGCAGCATCAAAGAGGAGTTGAAGGCGGTTCGATGTCAGAGGAAAGTTATGATGGGTTCCTGACACGAGGTACTACTGCGGCCACTTAGTAGTAAATTTCAGGACCTATGCACGCAAAACAAATTGTGTGTTTTATCTCTCCTTCGCTGCCTCTCAGCATGCATCCTCCCTCTCTTCTACCCTTTCCCCTCGCGCACCGGCCCGACTGATCTCTCCCTGGTCCACAACGTGGTGCTGCGCACGTGTGCCTTGGTACGGCGGCTCTGTGTCCCTGGCATGTTCGGCAGCCGTGTTGGCGTGGAGTAGGGACAAGGAGTACATAGGAAGGAAACAACTTTGGTCCTTGGTGGCAAAAAAAAATTTAACTTTTCTGGTTTTCGAAATTTTCACTTGCTTCCCAAACATCGGGAGGGAAGGTTACTCAAAAGATCGGCCATTCCCAGTACTTCTTATCTTATCTTTATCTTTCTTATCTCTTACAATACCATGCCATACCATACCATACCACTATATAGTGTACGGATAACTTCGAACATTGACCATTGGATAAAGACCGGCAAATCCAAACAGTGTCGTCGGTGTGATTTTCCAACTATATCAGGAAAGAACATTCAATTATTCTCAATTTTCCGAGTGGATGACGAGCGAGGTTGTGCTTTTCTGTTTAGGAATGTCTGAGGAATATTGGATATGAAGGCCAGAAGCCAAGTCTACCAACATGTTGTACCAACGATTCCCATGTTTTATTTATGAGTTTTCAAACTTCCTAGCTAACTCTGCCTAATTGACCAAATGACTTTATGTCGATTTATCGAAATTAGGTCAAATTTGAAACTACAAGTAAATTGTAGGTTTCTTTGAAAGTTTTACGAAAAATCTTTTGGAGGTACCCATCTAGGGGTCACAATTAATATATCATAAAACACTGAGAGTTTTGACGATAGGTTCAACTTCTTCCTAAGATTTTGCATCTTGACAATTTAACAAAATTAGGTCAAACTTGAGCTACAAGTAAGCGTGATAGATTGCTATTGAATTAAATGTATTTTCGGAGGTAGATGGGAGCATCTCCTTGTAGTAAAAAAATTCGTTAGTGTGAGTTTCCAACTATCAGGAAATAAAATTCTCAGTTTTCCGAGTGATGACAAGATGGTTCTTTTCCATAAAGAAATCTCGAAGAATATGGATCTCAATGCCATAAGCCAAGCTTCTAGACATATTAAGTGGACCAACGTGTTTTACTTACGATTCCCATTTTTTTTTTTTGAGTTTTCAAACTCCCTAGCTAATTACTCTGCCCACTTGAATGACTACATGCCGATTTATCGAAATTAGGTCAAACTTGAACTATAACTAAATTATAGGTTGCTCTGAAAGTTTTACGAAAAAGCTTTTGAAGGTACCGTACCGATCGGGGGGAGGTCACAATCAATATATGAGAAACTGATGACCCACAAGTATAGGGGGTGTATCGCAGTATTTTCGATAAGTAAGAGTGTCGAACCCAACAAGGAGCAGAAGGTGTTGGCTAGTGGTATGGATCAGAAATTCTCTGCAAATACTTAGCAAACAGATTTTTAGGGTTTTTTTATAAAGCAGGTAAACAAAGTATGAGTAAATAAAAGACAGTAGGAATGAATGCAGCAAGTGGCCCAATCCTTTATGCAGCAAAGGACAAGCCAGTTGTATTACTTAAGATGACCAAACGTTCTCGAGGACACATGGGAAGACTGTCAAGTGCTTTCGCTTCATATAGTTGATTAATCTTCTTTAGCTTGCTAAGTGTTGTGTGGGTGAACCTGTGCTAATGTACCGACCTTAGGACTAATACATACTTGTGATTATACCCCTTGCAAACATCCGTAAGTACAAGAAAGTAATTAAAGTAGAAACCTAACCACAACTTTAAACTCTAAGACCCTTATGTCCCTTGTGCAATGGTTTCCTAACGGGGGTTCAGGTTTCTGTCACTCTGGCAACCCCTACGATTAGTAGCCAAATACACAATGCATTCCCCTAGGCCCATATAGGTGAAGTGTCATGTAGTCGACGTTCACATGACACCACTAGAAGAAGTACACCATAGCTTAAATATCAAACTATTGAATCTTTCTCAACACAATTCCACTACTAACAACATGACTTCTCCCATGTCCTCAAGAACAAAATGAACAACTCACAATACATCATATGGATCATGATCAGATATGGAATAATGATGTATAACAATCCAAACATAAACAATAATTCAATGGTTCACTCAATAGCATCAACTACAAAGAGTAATCAACATCGGGAAAGTTTCCCCTAAGAACTAATGCAAGATTCAACTCAATTGTTACAACAATATGGAGATGGCGATGAGGGTGCTGATGGTGATGATGGTGGTGGTGGTGATGATGATGATGATCCCGATGAAGTCCAGCTTGATGGTGGTGTTGATGGCGATGATCTCCCCTCTCCTGGAAGGAATTCCCCTGACAGAAATTTGTCTGCCGGAGAGATCTTTCTCTCTCGGTGTTTTCCGCCCCGTAGAGGCGGCGAAATCTTTCTGTGGTCGCTCCTCGAGTCTTAGGGTTTTAGGAGGATAATATACGCCAGAGGGGAGTGCCAGGGGTGGACCAGGGCGGCCACACCTCCTGGTGGCGCGGCATAGGGTGGCCCGCGCCAGGGGGTGGTGTGGGCCCCCTGTGGCCCATCTCCAGCCCCCCTTCTGGCTTCCTTCGTCTTCTGGAAAAATAGGATTTTCTGTATATTTTCCTGGATTTTCTGATCTTCGCGAATTTTGCCTCCAAACATCACCTTTTCCATTAGAATCCTGACTTCAGCGGTCCATGCTCCAAAAGTCATCAACCATGCAAAAAACAGATGAAATAACATAAGTATCACCTCTCAATACGAAATATATCAATGAATAACAGTGAATTATGACATAGAATAGTGATGCAAAATGGACGTATCAACTCCCCCCAAGCTTAGACTTTGCTTGTCCCCAAGCGAAACTGAGCTCAATAAACATGGCCTCAGGCTTTATGTAGTGAAGAGTCGATAAAAGAATACGGACAAGAAGCATCACATTCATCAATACATAGATCATAATAGAAGACAACTCACTATTATATAACTTAACTTGCAATAAGTAAAGGAAACACAATAAAGATACATAAAGTGAATCATAATTGGTAATGGCAAACTTAGCTCTTGGTCGAAGAATAGTTGATAATTTGCTGGAGTTCACAAATAACTGATTTTCAATTATAGCTTTCAAAGTAGTAAACATCAAGATAAGAGCAATCTGCAAAACAAGGAACATAAGCAACATGATTGAATAAATCATCATATGAATGAATGAAACACAACAACTCAAAATACTTGCTGAGGTAGAAGGGAATAGGTTTACTGACTGAACTAAAAGGTAAAAGAAAGGCCCTTCGCAGAGGGAAGCAGGGATTTCAAGTCTCATAAAGAGCTCCCCAAAATTATGATACTTACTAGCTTTCAGCTCTCATTGCCCCTATCATAGGCATCTTTTGGTGGTTAAGGTTAAAGTGACACAACTAAGAGGATATGCTTGACAAGTTATAAATTGAAGTCCCATGCCCCTTACTTATGAGTACCGAACCTCATGCTACTCAACTTCAGTCACGAGTAAGATCTTGTCATTGTAAATACATGTGTATCATTGAGAACCGCCAACGGGGTACCCCTTGCACATGACATAGGAGCTCTCCCATAATCAAAATGACAAGGCAAGCAGACAGTGAGCATCTCAGCGATCTTTTTATTTTCTATTTGCATAGGTTTTTATTGAGGATGCTTCATAGAATGCTCACTATAGTTATGCTGCAAGTTTCCACCATGATTAGGCATGGCTTAGGCTAGCGGCCCAGGCGTTTCTCTAACACACATATGAACTCCATGATCTTACAAGTTCCCCTTTTATTTCACACCGCCGGGATCCATAGGCAAAAGAATCATGATATCAACTAGGTACAAAGTACCATGGCAGTGTTGAAAGCGTTCCCCGTGATACATGGTTCTGCTAACTTCAACTCATAAAGCGCAAGCATATACGCAACAAAGAAGGACCCAATGGTTCAGGTTTATTAAATGCAAGAAAGTAAAGTGTGCCATCAAGTTCGTGAGAGATTTAATCATTAATTTTCACATAACAAGTTTAATTTGGGAGGTAGATAAAACAAGAATTTACTTGGAAAAGCAATAATGCTAATAGGTAGGTATGGTGGACACAAATGGCAAAGGTTTTTGGTTTAAAGGAGTGGATGCACGAGAAGAATTCACTCTCAGTACAGGTTTTTGGCTAGCAAGGCTGGGTAGCAAGTACAAGAGTTGAAGGAAACAAACAAACATACAAGTGATAAAGACAAACATGCCATCTTCCTTGGAAGCACAAAAGATCTTAACTAGAGAATACTAGACTTATTAGCAAATCAAGAAAGAAAGATGATGAAATTATTTTTCTTTAGAGTACTTCTATCTTTTCATTCAACTCTCAAAAATAGTGTTGCTACTGACTGAGCCAGGTTTGCCAAAACCAACTAAATTAACTCAATGATCCCAAGGTGATACCAATACTAACAACAAGATCAATCATATAACCACGAATTGAAAACTAATATAGTCTATGCAAAAGAGTAAATGATAAAACTTCTCATTAATATTCCATAACGGTAACTCACACCAAGGGATACATATCTAACGAGAGAGGGGACACTTCCATAATGCAAACCATACTACATAATAACTCCTCTATTCATGATATGACTCTACTAAAAAGGTAAAAAGATAGAAGATAGTGATGTGATACCGCGGCACTCCCCCAAGCTTGGAACAAACCAAGGGGATGCCAAACCTAATGACGAATTACTCCTTCGGTGGTGGTGGTAATATTTTCTTAGTTGACGTGAGGAAATCTTCCAACATATTGCGAAGCCTATTATTCTCCCATTAAAGCATGTCCACCTTCCTCTACAAGTCTCAGTACTTATCGCAGAACTCCTTAGTGACTCGTAGGGCTTCCGTTGATGCAAGGCAAGAGACTAAAGGTACTAGCCCCTGCTTGGGGTCTTGGAAATCCTCCTCCATGGGCTTCTTTCCTTTATCCTTGGCAGACACCATTGTGCTTCTAGCTTCAAGAATAGTTCTTGGCAGAAACAGATCGAAACAAAAACACGATGAAAACACGATATACGAACCTCAAAAGACCCGGAGGATTATATATTACGAAGTTTCATATCAAAAGGAAGGTACTGGGAGAAAACGAGTCGGAGGCGGAGTCCGGGGTGGACTCACCACCTGATGGCGCGACCAGGGGAGGGCCCACGCCACATGGT
Organism: Avena sativa; assembly: GCA_916181665.1. Taxonomy (NCBI): domain Eukaryota; kingdom Viridiplantae; phylum Streptophyta; class Magnoliopsida; order Poales; family Poaceae; genus Avena; species Avena sativa. The sequence goes on along the minus strand of OV702292.1, from coordinate 529,052,801 downwards.
GGTGTGAGCCACCCTGGCTCCGTTTCCGTCCCTTTTTCTCTTTGTAGCTTTCCTTATTGACTAAAAACTGCAAAAATATAGTTGGATAGTATTTTCGCGGAACTTTTCTTACCAGAACCGTTACCTATTTGAAAACAGACTCTGCAGGTCTCTGAATTTGGTATTTACTGGATTCTTCCGGAGTCACCACTTGAATAACATCAATATCTTCATCTTCATACCCTTATTACTTGAGTCATAAAACCTTTCACTTCCTTATTACACCATTATCTCCACTAACCTAAAACTTCTTTCATACAAAACTTCACACAGTTCTCATTAGCAACATTACTATAAGTGAAGTGATAAAAACTTTTGAGTCCAACTTCAACTGAAAACCATCAAAACATAAGCTACTATAGCAACTCCTTCCGAAACCCAAAAATAATTCAATAAGGAAATCGAATAAAGAAGCAAATGCAAGAGTGGCAAAATCTGTCAAAACAGACCAGCAGGTAAAGATCAATTTTTTTGAAAATCTTCTGTTGCTCAAATGAAAAAGTGCAAAACTAACGGAAGTTAAATAACAACCTGGGGCAGAAGCACAAAAAAGTACAGCTCAAACCGACATACAGAGATCTCTCACGAATTTGTACGGTGAAGCACAAAAATCAGCAACTTCCCCAAATCTTACTTCTCTCTCTCATTAGAGGTTGATCTTGACACAAAAACCAAACAAAAAGGATAAGGAGAGGTTATTACCGAAGTAATAACTTCCAAGACTCAAAGAAACAAAAAATAAACTGAAAGCAAAAACAAATTGGGTTGTCTCCCAAAAAGCTCTTTCTTTATAGCCATTAAGATGGGCACGATAATTTTGATGATGCTCACATAGGAAGATAAATTGAAGTGAAAGAGAGCACTAAGAAGCAAAAATACACACATTTAAGTCTAAGCCACTTCCTATGCAAGGGAGTTTTGTAAACAAACAAGTTGTTGAAGCCATAGGCTACTTGCATAAGAAGGCAAAAGAAGTGCAACATAAAAACTTTCAGCATAAAACGAGGAAACTTGATATTATTGAGATACATAAGAACACTTTTACCTCTCTCATAGTAACTTTTAGTATCGTGCATAAACTTATAAATATAACTATCATAAGGGCCATCGTAACAATGATCACTTATTCTAACAGAAAACACAGGAATACTAGCTCTCATAACACTACTTTGTGAGACAATATTAGAGGTATCCTTACAAAGGATAGTGTGTCCCTCTTGTTCATATTTAGTAACAAAGTCTTTCACATTTGCGATAATAGGTTCATCGACCATTTGTTTATTAGGTTCAACAGCTTTATTTGTACTTCCATTAACCATACTAGCTATCATAGAATGTTCCTTTATCTTAACTGGGAAAGGCATTTTCTCAATGTAAGGTTTAGGTAAAACATGATTAGCAGTATAAACTTCAGTATTTCTTGCAGGAACACTCTTAGCAATATCTTTATAAGGTTCATGATACTTATTCCACTTCTTTTTAGGCACTTCTATATAGGAAGCAAAAGCCTTAAAATAAGAAGCAATAGCTTGAGAGTCTAGACCATAAGCATTTTTAATGTTTTGAAAGTCATCAGTTCCCATAAAAGATTCAATGCATTCATAATCATAATTTATACCTGACTTTCTACCTTTGTCATTCTCCCAAGCTTCAGCATTGTATTGAATACGGTCCAGAAGATCCCATTTAGCTTCTTCTTCCATGCGAGTGAATGATCCAGCACAAGAAGCATCCAATAAATCCTTATCATGTAGAGGGAGCCTTGCATAAAAGTTATTGATAATAATATTGTAGGGGAGCTCATGAATGGGACATTTGAGCATTAGTAACTTCAATCTCCCCCAAGCTTGAGATGTACTCTCTCCATCAAGAGGCCAAAAGTTGTATATTTGATTCCGATCTTTATGAATCTCACTAGGAGGTTAAAACTTTGAATAAAAGAGAGGCACTATTTCCTCCCATTCGAGAGCTTGACCATTCTGCAGCAGCTTATACCATTCCTCAGCTCTTCCTTTCAGCGATAATGAGAATAATTTCTTCTTAACTTGCTCTATAGTAATACCTGCACACTTGAACAACCCGCATAATTCGTGTATAAAGAGCAAATGATCACCAGGATGGATAGTTCCATCTCTTACATAGTAGTTATCCATAACACGATCAATAATTCTTGTAGGTATTTTGAAAACATCATTCTCAGCAGGTGGTGGCTTATCTACTACCTTAGCAGTGGTAGTAGCATTACCAAATAAGAAACTCAGCAAATTATCCATAACGAAAATAAAGCAACTAACAAAAGTAAACAATACTCAAAGTAGAAGTTTCCTTTACCAGTTCCACTTTCCAATAGCGCTTCACTCCCCGACAACGGCGCCAGAAAATAGTCTTGATGACCCACAAGTATAGGGGGTGTATCGCAGTATTTTCGATAAGTAAGAGTGTCGAACCCAACGAGGAGCAGAAGGTGTTGGCTAGTGGTATGGATCAGGAATTCTCTGTAAATACTTAGCAAACAGATTTTTAGGTTTTTTTTATAAAGCAGGTAAACAAAGTACGAGTAAATAAAAGACAGTAGGAATGAATGCAGTAAGTGGCCCAATCCTTTATGCAGCAAAGGACAAGCCGGTTGTATTACTTACGATGACCAAACGTTCTCGAGGACACATGGGAAGACTGTCAAGTGCTTTCGCTTCATATAGTTGATTAATCTTCTTTAGCTTGCTAAGTGTTGTGTGGGTGAAGCTGTGCTAATGTACCGACCTTCCTAGGACTAATACATACTTGTGATTATACCCCTTGCAAACATCCGTAAGTACAAGAAAGTAATTAAGGTAGAAACCTAACCACACCTTTAAACTCTAAGACCCTTACGTCCCTTGTGCAATGGTTTCCTAACGGGGGTTCAGGTTTCTGTCACTCCGGCAACCCCTACGATTAGTAGCCAAATACACAATGCATTCCCCTAGGCCCATATAGGTGAAGTGTCATGTAGTCGACGTTCACATGACACCACTAGAAGTACACCACAGCTTAAATATCAAACTATTGAATCTTTCTCAACACAATTCCACTACTAACAACATGACTTCTCCCATGTCCTCAAGAACAAAACGAACTACTCACAAGACATCATATGGATCATGATCAGATATGGAATAATGATGTATAACAATCTGAACATAAACAATAATTCAATGGTTCACTCAATAGCATCAACTACAAAGAGTAATCAACACCGGGAAAGTTTCCGCTAAGAACTAATGCAAGATTCCACTCAATTGTTATAGCAATATGGAGATGGTGATGAGGGTGCTGATGGTGATGATGGTGGTGGTGATGATGATGATGATGATCCCGATGAAGTCCAACTTGATGGTGGTGTTGATGGCGACGATCTCCCCTCTCCGGGAAGGAATTCCCCCGACAGAAATCTTTCTGCCGAAGAGATCTTTCTCTCTCTCGGTGTTTTCCGCCCCGCAGAGGCGGTGGAATCTTTCTGTGGTCGCTCCTCGAGTCTTAGGGTTTAAGGAGGATAATATACGCCAGAGGGGAGTGCCAGGGGTGGACCAGGGAGGCCACACCACCTGGTGGCACGACATAGGGTGGCTCGCGCCAGGGGGTGGTGTGGGCCCCCTGTGGCCCATCTCCAGCCCCCATTCTGGCTTCCTTCGTCTTATGGAAAAATAGGATTTTCTATATATTTTCCTGGATTTTCTGATCTTCGCAAATTTTGCCTCCAAACAGCACCTTTTCCATCAGAATCCTGACTGCAGCGGTCCATGCTCCAAAAGTCATCAACCATGCAAAACAGATGAAATAACATAAGTATCACCTCTCAATATGAAATATATCAATGAATAACATTGAATTATGACATAGAATAGTGATGCAAAATGGACGTATCAGAAACAACCGAGAGTTTTGACAACATGTTTGACTTCTTGCTAAGATTTTGCATCGCATGACACTATTTAACGAAATTGGGTCAAACTTGAGCTACAAGTAAGCGCGACGGGTTGCTGTTGACATATATGACTTTTCAGAGAGGTAGATTTTCTTGTAGTAAACAGTGTCGTCGGTGTGATTTTCCAACTAAATCAGGAAAGAACATTCAATTATTCTCAATTTTCCGAGTGCTGACGACCGAGGTTGCTCTTTTCCATAAAGAAATGTCGGAAGAATATTAGATCTAAATGCCAGAAGCCAAGTTTACCAACATGTTGTACCAACGATTCCCCTATTTTATTTATGAGTTTTCAAACTTCCTAGCTAACTCTAGCCATTTGACCGAATGACTTTATGTCGATTTATCGAAATTAGGTCAAATTTGAAACTACAAGTAAATTGTAGGTTGGTTCTAAAGTTTTATGAAAAATCTTTTGGAGGTACCCATCGAGGGGTCACAATTAATATATCATAAAACACCAAGAGTTTTGACGATAGGTTCAACTTCTTGCTAAGATTTTACATCTTGACAATTTAACGAAATTAGGTCAAACTTGAGCTACAAGTAAGCGCGATAGATTGCTCTTGAATTAAATGTATTTTTAGAGGTAGATCGGTGCATCGTGTTGTAGTAAACAATACCGTCAGTGTGAGTTTCCAACTATCAGGAAATAACATTCAATTCTACATTTTCCGAGTGAAGACGAGCGAGGTTAGTTGTTCTTTAATTTTCTATAAAGAGAAGTCCACAAAATATTGGATGTGGATACCACAAGCCAAGTTGACACACATATATAGTGGATCGAGAACATGTTGTACTTGCGATTCCCATGTTTTATGAGTTTTCAAGCTTCCTAGCTAACCCCGCCCATTTGAATGACTTTATGTTGATATCTCGGAATTAGGTCAAATTTGAAACTACAAGTAAATTGTTGGTTTTGCTTTGATAGATTTACAAAAAAGCTTTTGGAGGTACCCATCGAGGAGTCAAAATTAATATATCAGAAACCAGCGAGAGTTTCGACGATAGGTTCAACTTCTTGCTAAGACTTTGCATGTTGACAATTTAATGAAATTAGGTCAAACTTGAGCTAGCTACAAGTAAACGCCATAGATTGCTCTTGACTTAAATGTTTTTTCATAGGTAGATCATCGGTGCATCTTCTTGTAGTAAACAGTGTCATTGGTGTCAGTTTCCAACTATCAAGAAAGAACATTCAATTCTACATTTTCCGAGTGAAGAATACGAGAGACGTTGTTCTTTTTCCTAAAGAAAAGTACGAACAATATTGGATCCGAATGACACCAGCCAAGTTTACATACAGATATATTAGACCAACATGTTGTACCAATGATTCCCTTGTTTTATGAGTTTTCAAACTTCCCAGCTAACTCTGCCCATTAGAATGACCTTATGTCGATTTATTGAAATTAGGTCGAATTTGAAACTACAAGTACTAGTAAAGTGCACATGCCCTGGACGTGAGACTGAGATAATAGACATCTGGCATACCATCACTATATAAAATTATAATAGGTAAAGCAGAAAAAATATAATAGGTAAAATTTGAACTATTGCAAGTAAACTGTGTAGGTTGCTTTGAAAGTTTTACGAAAAGGCTCTTAGAGGTACCCGTCGGAGGGGGCGCGGGGGGGGGGGGGTAGGGGGTCCATTAATATACTATCAGGAACCATAGAGAGTTCTGACGAGAGGTTCATCTTCTTTCTAAGATTTTGCGTCTTGACAGTTTAATGAAATTAGGTCAAACTTGAGCTACAACTAAGTGCGATATATTGCTCTTGAATTTAATGAAATTAGGTCAAACTTGAACTACAAGTAATAAATTGTAGGCTGCTTTGAAAGTTTTATGAAAAAAGCTTTTCGAGGTACCCATCGAGCGGTTAATTAATATATCAGAAACCACAGAGAGTTTTGACGAGTGGTTCGACTTCTAGCTAAGATTTTGCATCATGAAAATTTTGAACACCTTTTGAAAATGATCACATGAAACAGGGAGAGAGGGGAAATGATTTTTCTATTCTCTATGGGCAACCCACAAGCTTGACGTGCACCTTATTAGGCTTAAAGATACAAACTCTATTTTCTCCATAATGTATATGGTGAACCTTAGCGGATGCCACATACTAGGCCTTAAGGTGTGCTTTTGTACACATTGTCGATGCCCTTATTAGGGAAAAAGCAAATAGTACTCCCTCGATCCAAATTAGTGTTCTCATATTTGTCTAGAGTCGGATGTATCTAGTCATGTTTTAGTGCTAGATACATCCGAATCTAGACAAATCTGAGAACATTAATTTGGATCGGAGGGAGTAGTATATTAATACTTTTTTGAGGAAAGTATATTAGTACTAGTACACTAGTATAGTACTAGTACTCATTTCTTTGCTTATACATATGCTCACCTCTGTCCACGCGCTATACACGCTGAGAGAATAAAACGTAGGCAGGGTAAAAGAGGGCAGCATCGAAGAGGAGTTGAAGGCGGTTCGATGTCAAAGGAAAGTTATGATGGGTTCCTGACATGGGGTACTCATGCAGCCACTCTACTAGTAGTAAATTTCAGGACCTATGCACGCAAAACAAATTGTGTGTTTTCTCTCTCCTTTGCTGCCTCTCACCATCCATCCTCCCTCTCTCCTACCCTTTCCCCTCGCGCACCGGCCTGACTGATCTCTCCTTGGTCCACACCGTGGTGCTACGCACGTGTGCCTTGGTACGGCGGCTCTGTGTCTCTGGCGTGTTCAGCAGCTGCGTTGGCGTGGAGTAGGGACGAGGAGTACATAGGAAGGAAACCACATTAGTCCTTGGCGGCAAAAAAATTCAAACTTTTCCGGTTTTCGACATTTTCACTTGCTTCCCAAACATCGGGAGGGAAGGTTACTCAAAAGATCGGACATTCCCAGTACTTCTTATCTTATCTTTATCTTTTATTATCTCTTACAATACCATACAATACCATTATATAGTGTACGGATAACTTCGAACATTGACCGTTGGATCAAGACCGGCAAATCCAAACAGTGTCGTCGGTGTGATTTTCCAACTATATCAGGAAAGAACATTCAATTATTCTCAATTTTCCGAGTGGATGACGAGCGAGGTTGTGCTTTTCCGTTTAGGAGTGTCCGAAGAATATTGGATCTGAATGCCAGAAGCCAAGTTTACCAACATGTTGTACCAACGATTCCCATGTTTTATTTATGAGTTTTCAAACTTCCTAGCTAACTCTGCCTATTTGACCGAATGACTTTATGTCGATTTATTGAAATTAGGTCAAGTTTGAAACTACAAGTAAATTGTACGTTGCTTTGAAAGCTTTACGAAAAATCTTTTGGAGGTACCCATCGAGGGGTCACAATTAATATATCATAAAACATTGAGAGTTTTGACGATAGGTTCAACTTTTGCTAAGATTTTGCATCTTGACAATTTAACAAAATTAGGTCAAACTTGAGCTACAAGTAAGCGCGATAGATTGCTATTGAATTAAATGTATTTTCAGAGGTAGATGGGTGCATCTTCATGTAGTAAACAATGTCCTCGGTGTTAGTTTCCAACTATCACGAAAGAACATTTAATTCTCATTTTTTCGAGTGATCACAAGATTGTTCTTTTACGTAAAGAAACACCGAAGAATATGGATCTAAATACCACAAGACAAGTTTTCATACATAAATGTATGGACATCGATGTAATTTTACCTTTTTAGGTCCTTGATGTAAAATGCACTCGCACCGTCCTTGTAAAATTCAAACCTAAAAGCAAGTGGTAACATTTAAAAGTATTTAAGATTATTAGTTATCGATGAGTATGAACGTTCTTGGATTTCAAGCCGAACGACCAAGGTCATGGCCATATCTACATCATACTTTATGTTGATGATGATCCCATGTCCATGAATTTTCATGGCGCCAACTCTGGCCATATATTTTGAAAACAAACAAAGAGAAAGTAGTATGAAGAGTATGGCTCGATGAGCTTCTCTCTCAAGAAGGACCCAAACATGATTGTTTTGCCTGCTTAATTTTAGGGTGCTTCATGATAAATGTATGGAGCTCGATGTAATTTTACCCCCTTTTCGGTCCTTGCTGTAAAATGTACTCCCACTGTCCCTGTAAAATTCGAACACAAAAGCAAGTGGTAAAATTTAAACGTAGTTAAGCTTATTAGTTGTCAATGAGTATGAACATTCTTGCATTTCAAGCCAAACCACCAGGGTCATGGACATATGTACATCATACTTTATGCTGATGATTCATGATCCCATATCGAAGAATTTGCATGACGCAAAATTTGGCCATGTATTTTAAAAACAAACGAAGAGGAAGTAGTACTACGAAGAGTATGGCTTGGGCAGGTTCTTTCTCGAGAAGGAGCCGAACCTGACTATTTTCCTTTGCTTAATTTTAAGGCGTGCTTCGTGCTAAATTTTTGTACCTCGATGTAATTTTCCCTTTTAGGTCCTTGATGAAAACAAACGAAGAGGAAGAAGTACTATGAAGAGTACGGCTTGATCAGCTATTCTCTCGAGAAGGAGCTGAACCAGAGTATTTTATTTTCTTAATTTTAGGGTACTTCATGCTAAATGAATGGACCTTGATGTAATTTCCCCCTTTTTAGGTACTTGATGTAAAATGTACTCCTACCGTCTATGTAAAATTCAAACCTACAAGTTAGTGGTAAAAGTTAAACGAATTTAAGGTTAGTTGTGAATGAGTATGAACAATCTTGGATTTCAAGCCGAACGGCCAAGGTCATGGCCATATCTACATTATACTTTACATCGATGATTCACAATCCCATATCCAAGAATTTCATGCTGCCAAATTGGCCATATTTTGAAAACAAACAAAGAGGGAAGTAGTACGAAGAGTATGGCTCGACCAGCTGCTATCTCGAGAAGGAGCCGAACCCGACTGTTTTCCCTGCTTAATTTTAGGGTGCTCCGTGGTAATTAAATGTATAGACCTCGATGTAATTTTACCTGTTCTAGGTCCTTACTGTAAAATGTACTCCCACCGTTCGTGTAAAATTTGAACATAAAAGCAAGTGGTAAAATTTAAACATAATTAAGCTTATTAGTTGTCAATGAATATGAAAATTCTTGCATTTCAAGCCGAAAGACCAGGGTCATACATATTTACATCATACTTTATATGCTGATGATTCATGATCCCATAGCGAAGAATTATCATGCCGCCAAATTTGGCCATATTTTAAAAACAAACAAACAGGAAGTAGTATGAAGAGTATGCATGGCTCGGTCAGCTTCTCTCTCTAGAAGGAGCAAAACATGATGGTTTTCCCTGCTTAATTTTAGGGTGCTTCATGCTAAATGTATGGACCTCGATGTAATTTTACCTTGTTTAGGTCCTTGATGTAAAATGTACTCCGACTGTCCGTGTAAAATTCAATCCCAAAAGCAAGTTGTAAAATTTAAACATGTTTAAGATTATTATATGTCGATGAGTATGAACATTCTTGGATTTCAAGACGAACGACCAAGGTCATGGCCATATCTACATCATACTTTATGCCGATGATTCGTGATCCCATATCCAAGAATTTGCATGCCCCCAAATTTGGCCATATTTTGAAAACAAACAAAGAGGAAGTAGTATAAAGAGTATGGCTCGATCAGCTTCTCTCACGAGAAGGAGAAAAACATGACTATTTTCCCTGCTTAATTTTAGGGCGCGTTGTGCTAAATGTATGGACCTCAATATAATTTTATCTTTTTAGGTCCTTGGTGTAAAATGTACTCCCACCGTCCGTACATGTAAAATTCGAACCTAAAAGCAAGTGGTAAAATTTAAACGTATTTAAGATTATCATTTATCGATGAGTATGAACATTATTGGATTTCAAGATGAACGACCAAGTTCATGGACATATCTACATCATACTTTATGCTGATGGTTCCTGATCCCATATCCAAGAATTTGCATGCGGCCAAATTTGGCCATATTTTTAAAACAAATGAAGAGGAAGTAGTATGAATAGTATGGCTCAAGCAGCTTTTCTCTCGAGAAGGAGCAAAACATGACTGTTTTCCCTGATTAATTTTAGGGTGCTTCGTGCTAAATGTATGGACCTTGATGTAATTTTACCTTTTAGGTCCTTGATGTAAAATGTACTCCCACCATCCGTACGTGTAAAATTCAAACCTAAAAGCAACTGTACAAATTTAAGCATATTTAAGATTATAAGTGGTCGATAAGTATGAACATTCTTGGATTTCAAGAAGAGACCAAGGTCATGGGCCTCATGGCCATATCTACACCATACTTTATGCTGATGATTCATGATCCCCTATCGAAGAATTTGCAAGCCGCCAAATTTGGCCATATTTTGAAAACAAACAAAGAGGAAGTAGTATGAAGAGTATGTCCCGATCAGCTTTTCTCTCGAGAAAGAGCAAAACATGACTATTTTCCCTGCTTAATTTCAGGGTGCTTTGTGCTAAATGTATGAACCTCGATAAAAATTTACCTTTTTAGGTCCTTGATTTAAAATTTAATCGCTACATCCTTACGTGTAAAATCAAACCTAAAAGCAAGTGGTAAAATTTAAACATATTTAATTTTATTAGTTGCCGATGAGTATGAACATTCTTGGATTTCAAGCCGAACGACCAAGGTCATGGCCATATCTACATCATACTTTATGCTGATGATGATCCAATGTCCAGGAATTTTCATGCCACCAAATTTGGCCACATATTTTGAAAACAAATAAAGAGAAAGTAGTATGAAGAGTATGGCTCTGCTCTCTCGAGAAGGAGCCGGACCCGACTATTTCCCTTGCTTATTTTTAGGGTGCTTTGTGCTAAATGTAAGGACCTCTATGTAATTTTATCCATTTTTAGGTCCTTGATGTAAATTGTACTCCTATCATCCGTGATGTTCCATATTTGGGAGTAAATGGGTGAATCATGTCATGGTAATAATGTTGCCACTCGAAGTTTCCAACCATTAGATAAATCTAGCACGAAAACATGACTATATACATTCTAATCTAAATAAATCTGAGAACATTATATGGATCGGAGGGAGTAGTATATATGCATTCAAAACAAATTGTGTTCGCTCTCTCCTTCAGTGCGGCATCACCATCCCCACACGCAAAGCAAATTTGAGGACATTCGAACTTTTTTTCTTCGGCACGGTGTGATTTGCTGTCCCTAGCTACCTACCAGAAAAAACAGTAGCGCCTCAAACTAGGGGCCAACATTGCGGGCTGGAGCACTTAAGAAATACTACTATATCTAATTTTCTATTATTATTCCTTTTTTTGCATAAGCGTCTATGTTAACGTCCCGTGTTAGTTTTGCCCTAATATACCGGGTCGAAGTAGTCGATCCGACAACCGGAGGAGAACCGGCCCGCGCCCCTCATCGTCTTCCTCTGCCGCTCCGGCCACTTGTGCACCATCGTAGCACCTCTCCACCCTTGGAGAAAGGTTGAAACCGCCAACCCATCCTGACTAATCTTCCGCAGTACTCTTCCCCTGAACGACATCTGGAGCGATGAATTGTAAGATATCTGAGCGTTATAGCTAGGCAATCGGATTTGGCAACCTCCACTACGAACCACTGAGCAACCTCACCGGTCATGTCGATCTTCTGAGTACCGCTCGCCTGGCTCGCGGCATGGTTGGCATGTGTCGAGGGATTGCGGAAGATCCTGGTCTCCTATTTGGTTTGCCCTGCCTACTTCACTCTGACCCACAGACATGGCCACTAGACCGTGACGAGCAGGTAAAAATCAGTTTTGCATGATTTTTGTAGGACTCGAATCCTTAGATTCTTTCCTATGGATTGAATTTGGATCAAAGGAATCATGGTACGCAAATTCTTTTGAACTACAACCCCCCACCCATGCTTAAATACTGTAGGAATTGGAACATCTACTTGAGGCTCAACTCTCCTCGTGCCAATCACGTAGGTAGTTTTCCTACGTTTTATAATCGTCTGTTTTTCACCGGCAAACCTGTGAAATTCCTGTGGCCTCAATCTTGCGATCGAAAGAGGCCCAAGACTTTTGCTACAGTGTCCCCCCTCTCCTCCAAACATACTAATCTGAAAACACAAGAACGACCAGGATTGTTGATACCTGTAACGGAAGGTGTCTTGGCCAATCAAGGTTGGTGCTATATTTTAAGTTTCATGTGTTTTACAAACACAAGATTCCTGTAAAAAGTTGGCTCTTTGGTTTACATGAATACAAAAACATAGGATTACTTTAAAACATGGTAAAATCAAAGTCAAACCTCACGGGAGAGTATATTTATGATATTATCATGTCTCTTGGGACCTCATTCTTGTTCTTTGCGCACGTAGGAATTTGAAAATGAGGTCCAAGTTGGATATGAAGAATTGCATATGAGTTTTGGAGGATTCTAACCCATAGGATTTTGGAAGATATCAAATTCCTATGGAGTCACTTCTTAGTTCCTATGCCCTCCATTCCATAAGAATCTAAACACGAGCTCCAACCTTATTCTATTTCTCCTTTGAGAAGTCGAATGCGCTTACACTATATTCCTGCAAAACTCTTGTGTTTATTTCCTATTCACCATCCAAAGACACCTGTTACAAAATTCCTGCATTTTTAATTCCTAATATAAATTTACTGTACCTACCATGTCAATCATGTGTTTTTCCTATTCCTACGTTTTTTAATAACCATTGATCGACAGAGGGCCCTAATCTTGTTAATCAATCATAGGAAAATTGCCTGTGTTTTTTCCTCTGGTCCATTCCTCTGAACAGTGCCAACATAGGAAACTTAACTATTCCTACACTTTTTCTTTAATGCAAACAAGACCTTATTTCTTGGTGTGTTTGTCTGCATACATTCATGATTTATTTAACACGTTTTTGCATCTTTCAGATAGTAATTTTTCCACAAAGCTAGCTAGCACTACCCCCTTTGTCAAACACCTTGCATGCCCCTAGATACGAAGAAAATCTATTGCAGGGCATTGACGTGTTGATGCCACTAGAAAATCCAACAGTAGAACCATTTGTACCAGTTGATGGTGACATACCCGAAACATGGGATGATGAAGGATTTGAAAACAAGGGTCGCTGGGTTGGTGCCAACGGAGAATGGATTGCGATTGCAAAGCACCCAGGGCGCTGGTACCTCCAAAATGTCTACAGTATGGCACGTATCGAGCTTCGACGTGTGCAGCATGTTGATATTTATCCATCGGGTAACCAGTGTTTCCCCGGCCCCCCATGCACTTACCTCTACAAGCACACGTATATCAAACTGCTTAAGATACACATAGCAAAGAAACCGTACAGATTTGACAACCAATGGCACACAGCGCAATGGCTGTGTTTGGCAAATTCATTGCTACCATAGATTTTCCTTGTGACAGGGACTGGATTATCCTTTGAAACGACTATCTTGCACCAGCAACGTATGTCGATGTCATTGCCAAGTGTTTAATCAGTGGTTCTATTGATCGCATATACGCGGTGACAGAACCGAGAGGAGATGTTCTTGTTTGGGAACCAAACAAGTAGAGTGAGTCCTGTTATTTAAAAGTAAAATTTATAAATTACTTACAACTGCATTGTTCGTGATACTTTTGCTAACTGAAATGCACACACAGGTATACTTGCAGGCCCGCGTGTCATACAGGCTCGAGTAATTGAAGAGCCGGCAAATGTCCAAGCCGGTGACGATGCCGAGGCTGAAGATATTGCATTACGCAGCTGGTACTTGGCAGAGCTTGGCTGGAATATCCTGTGGATTCACACCGGGGGTGCACGAACCAGCAGCCATGGTAATCCTGTATCATACAAGGGTAGAGAACTACTCACTTATCCCTCTCTCCGCTGCCATGTTTTCCAAAGGTCCCTTAATTTGGATGACCCTGTAGCACCGAATTGGATTAGAAGGGATAATCTTGAAGGGAGGTCAGTGTTTGTGGGAATCAACCATCCATTCATCCTCGATCCTCCTACAAACTCCGAACCTGGTGCTACCGATGTTGACAAAGCTCTGTTAGTGTTCAGAGGAGACTGTGTGTTTGCTACACATGTGCGCTGCCAACATCACCCACAGCTAGTTCCAGATTGGAGCCGCATGCACGTCAATTGGGGAGCTGCCATAGGTTCATCACTTAACTACACTAGAGCGGAACATAGAGAGAAACTGTTTGAGGCGCCAATGTGGTTCGTGCCAATCCTGCCTCATTAGAACTATGTGAAGTTTCACCAAAATACCGAAAAGCTGATTATGAGCACTCGCAACATCATTGCTGTAGCTAGTACTTGTCACCATGTAATGTACAGTACTATGTACGTAGTACTTTCATACTATAATATAGTATCAGTACTTGCAACATTATTTCCACTATTGCTTGTACTAGGCACTATGTATATAATAGTATACTTTCATAGTATGTGTTTGATGTTTCCCTATTCAAGCACTCAAGCTGCCGTGCCCAATTTTCTAGGCAATTAATTTTTGCATGACAATTAGTAGTACTGTATTGGTGGCAAGGTTTGCTTTGTCCACAGCATTCGTGTAACCTCGCCGCATTGATTCCCTCACCAGCCCCCGCCCCAGCCCTAGCCCTCTCTCACATAACACTCCTTAATCTCCATTACGGTTCCCTCCATTGACGACCACCACCGCCGCAACTTACTCGTCTTAGGTGGGTCGGCTGCAGGCGGCGGGCCCTGTAACCTCATCTATAGAGCTGTCACATCCCTCAGACATCGTGGTGGCAGTGCGGTATGTACATAATCCCCGAAACCCTTGATCTTGATGATGAGATGCGGTCAAGATTTTATTAGCGCCTTGTTAACATTGGGTTAGTGTTGAATATATTTCTCATCTAGTGCATTTAACCCGTCTGTATACTACAGTTCAGTTTTACGCATGCAAGCTAGTTCCGGGGCAAGATCTACGGTGAACTGTAATAATAAGTTCAAATTTTGTATTAATTGATCCATGGCTGATGATGATTTGGAAGGCCACTCGGTATGTTTTGCTTTAGATTTGTATCAGGGGCGGAGGTCCCTTTAATTTGGGCAAGTTAGGGCGGCTACTGCCCTACCATGATTTTTGCTAAAATTTCGAGTATATGTATACATCTCTAGCATTGGCAGCAGATAGAGCTCATCTTGTTCATCCATTCGTCTGTTCCTGGGTGTTCGGTATCTGTACTGCTCGATAAAGAACTACACTAATGTGATGCCTAGACCTTGGAAGTAGTACTAATATAACCGGCATTCATTCTAGCTAGAGTTAAGACTTTAATTTGTGTACTTCGATAAGAAAATTGCTCAACTTTACTTTCTTAGCTGATCTTGTATTGTACTCTATCAGCTAATACTGTACTATTTCACAATTATTGATAGATGGTAGAGACATTATCTGTCCATGGGATTTCTTTTGCAGTGTTCAGGCAAGAAGAGCTTGGATAGACTCATCATCGAAGAAGACAAGAGAGCCCTGTGTAGTCTGGATGGAGGGGCTAGCCAGGAACACCCACGTGGAGAACACCTGTGACGAGTTCTGCAAGATGCTGTTAATACCGGGAGGGTTAGACCTGTGGAGCATACCCATCTCCTTTTTGCCAATGTTTGGCGGTGAATATCCAGAGGCCATCAAGCTGAAGATATGCAAAGCCTAAAGCTGGGACATCGAGCTGAAGAAGCAAGATGGCAAGGTAATCCTTGACAAAGGATGGCTAGATTTTGTCAAAGCACATGAATTGAAGGTAGGATACTTTCTGGTATTCAAGAAACTTTCCACCACTTCCTTTAAGGTGATAGTATTTGATCATGATAACTGCGAGAAGGTGATCAGATGTGCATGTTATCACCCATCATTTGATGGACAATTTACTATATCATAGGTGTATTAATGTAGTGACTGTTCGCTTCTAATTATAACTATTCTGTAAAGAGGTGCTTGAACACCTTTCGCTATCATGCATCATGTTGGAACACTATGGTACTTAATCGCGCTAGGCTCCAATGTGGAGGTATTTATTGTACTATGTTTGCAGCAAAACTGCAAAACAAACATCTAGTGTACTACTGCTAGTATTGTACTACCTCCTATTCCAAAGTATTATGGCTGGACATAAAACTCGAAACTCGACGAGTTTAATGAGCACTCGTTTGCTCGGCTCGTTCAAAATCGACTCGTTTCCTTAACGATCTTGGCTGAGCTACAGTTTTTGCTCGATATCCTTAACAAGCTAAACGATCGAGTTAACGATGTTTGTGAGCTACTCGTTAAGCTCGATAACAACCAAGTTAAGGCCCACTTATGTTGCTACATGTCTAATCTGGCAGCCCATCTAAGGCAAACATCTAGCCCATTGAGTAAGACTGATCAATCCAGGAGCGAGAGCGGCCGACCAAAAACCTTACCCTAGACTCTCCCGATCGATTCAGAATATTTCTCATGTGTCTCGTCAACTCGTCATCTCCCACTACATACCCCATCTCCATCTTCTTGATCTGGATCTGCTGACCGCGGCACTGACCAAACCCTGCCGACTGTCGTTTTTAATTATCGGTATGCCTCTATCTAAGGCTAATACATTTTCATAACGAGTAGCTCGTGAGTGCTCGTTAACATCTAATGAACCGAGCTGAGCTTTACTTTTTGCTCGTTATCCTTAAAGAGTTTAATGATCTGACCCTTAACGAGCCAAGCCTTAACGGGTCGAGATGCTCGATAGTCCATCCCTACAGTATAATCCTTTTTAGCAAACTAAACAAACATCATCTGATCAAACATGACAGCAGTAGTAACTCTAGTCGGCGTACACGGTAGTGTGCCGGCCTAGCTGTAATGGCCCAGGTTGTGACATGGTTAATTTAGGGTACGACAGCATGCCGACCTAGCTATAAAATGCGCCAAGATTTTAGATGGTTAATTTAGTGCACAGCAGCATGCAAGCCAAGCTAATCGGCATCCTGGATGCAGCTCTAGAGGCCTTGCCAAAAAAACTCATTCAAAGAGCCATCCCATCTTCCCTATCTCGGCTGTTTTTATCCCCACTCGCCAACGCCACCTGGCCCCGCATTTGGGATCATCTCCAGTGCACGCTTCGCACATATTCCTCGCCATCTCGCCCGCTGCATCGGATCTTGCAGGCCACGCGCCACCCCTCTCCAAAAGTCTCCCGATAGTCATACTATGGTCCGACCTCTTCCCCCCAATCCAACCCGATGTCGCAATCAATGCACAACCCACTGCACGGCGTCTAGAGCAAGGTCGGCGGCGACGTTTTCAACGAAATCGCTATGTGTCTAGACACTACTAGCGCCGTCCGGCTGGCCGCATGCTCCAAGGAGCTGTACTGCCAAGTCGTGGGCGGAAAAGGTAGCAGATGCCCCAACAACCACTGCGGGACATTCGTCCCCTACAACGACGTCTACAACCACATAATGTGGTGCTTTCACGGCCAGCAAGTCTGCATGGAGCCTAGATGCGAGTTCATCACCTCGTCGGTAGAGCTAACACCTATGGTAGAGCTCGTCTGCCACCTCAGAGTTGCCCACTCGAGGACTACGCCCATAATGCCCTATAGCCACAAACACTGGGAGCCGTCTAAGCCGGTGCCCACAGGGGGCTCGCAGAGAGCGCATATCATTGGCATCGGGAAAGAGGGCACCATGTTCGTCGCCCAAATTGATGGCCACACCACGGACATCGTCATATCCCCCAGGTTCGTCAGTTTAGGAGCGTGCGAATCGCCACGGTATAGGGTGAAGCTTTGGTCGCTGTCTCTGTGGCATGAGCTCCATGCAGTCGAAATGGTGCCGACATCTGAGCTGACGAGCAGGCCATCATCGGTCGAAGTCGCCCTGGAAGGGCTCAGGTCGTACCTGTCATAGCCGCGGTGTTACCTGGAAGCTTCTGAACCATTCGTCAGAATTCCCTATGGATTAGGAGTATTGCGTCAACAAGTTTCAAAAGTGAGATAAAACATCTAAATATTCTTTGTGATGATCCCAATGTTAAGATATGTAACGTCGTACTAATTAATTACTACTTTATGTTGGTGACAGATTCAATTTGTATGGGGAGAGGTGGAACAAGCTCACAGCAATGTATACCTGTTTCCAATGTACGTTGCTGACATAGTGGGCCCACAGGCGACGGTGTGACAAGGAAATGGTAACAGGCAGGAAAGAAAGTGCTACCCGGCCAGCACTTGACACGTTGTTGCGTTATGCCGAGTATTTTGTATGGAGGTCTTAACTTGCTACTACTAATCTATTTTGTAGTATACATATGTAGTGGTACTTGTTCAGATCGACCGATCGAGTGTTGAATATGGACTCTCTTTCCTTATGAGTCATGGCCTTGCTACAACTATTGAATTTCAATGTCTTCATAGCTGAATCTGTCATTTCTTTTGGCCATTGTCTATACTGCTGAATCGGTCACTTTGAAATGCCGCTGAATCTGTCAAGTGGTGCTGAATATGAACTGGGAATCTGTAGATATTTTTTCTGTCTTATTCTGTACTGCTCAAGCTTCAAATGCTACTCAATCTATCAAGTGTTATGTCGTTACTATTACTACGGTATTTTCTAGAACTAATACTGATGTACTAGTACTTGTTTAGATCAAGTGCAGTAGATGGTCTTGCTTTCCTTTTTAAACTTGGCTTTGTCACAATCTAGATGAGGCTTGGGAATTTTGGGATGCATATATATGGGGGTCACACTGGTATTAATGTGAAGAGGAGGTATGCACACAAAAGCATACTTGATCGTCAGTTATTCTTGCTCCAATGAAAGAGTGTGTTTGGAGAAAAGGGCAAACTGATCGTGCGACAAGGTTTTTAGAGCTGAAACATGAATGGGTTCTCTCTGTACTGCTATTGAGTTTTAGTGTTTGTATAGCTGAAACAGTCACTTTGGAATGCTGTAGAATCGGTCAAGTGCTGCTGAATATGAACTAGGAATCTGTCGATATTTTTTGTCTTATTCTGTACTACTGGATCTTTCAAATTCTACTAAATTTGTAAAAAAGTTATGTCGTTGCTGCTAGGCTCCGCACTAGAGCTTTTGCCTGTGTGTCATTGGAACCGTTGGATGTGTTTTGGACAAAAATGAGAGAGTACCAAGTGAATTTATTGGATACCAGTCCAGTTTTGGCGCACGCGGTCTGTGTCCCTTGTTCTTTAGATATTTTTACACGAATATATGTCAAAAGAATTATCATTTATTTTTCCCTCCGGTAGTGAGGTCTATGTTCCGAATAATTTTACTAAAGAGGAGGTAAAATCTAGCCCATTCGACCCCTCTTTAGCCCAGAATAATTTAATTCGGCCTTGTAGGGGTCAGGGGACTTGCTGACGATAGCCCATTTAAATATTTATCAAGGAGCCCATGGAAAATATCGCATGGAGTATAGCCCATTTAGTATAGTAGATGTAGAATGGCCCAAAATGTTTAATTCGGCCTTTTTGGAATTGCCCTTTAAAACAAAATAAAAACCCGCCTACCCATGTTTTTAAGAAACTACTCCATTATCTGGCATTTAATAATTGAGATGCCCATGATTCATCTAATGTGAGGCTGACATAAGGCACCCACCAGCCTGAATAAATGGCTGATGCAGAGAGAAAAGCTATCAAGTTTGGAACACGAAGGCGAGACAGAGGGTAAAAAATCCATCATACACACATTTCTTCTAATGAGAGGATGACATGTGGGGCCCAGCAGCGTGATTAAACGGTAGATGCATCGAACAACGCTATCAAGTTCGGAATAGGGTAGCGTGAGCGAAGGAAAAAATCCATCATACACACGTTTCTTCTAATGAGAGGATGACATGTGGGGCTCAGGAGGTTGGTTAAACGGTAGATGCGTCGAGCAGCGCTATCAACTCGGAACGGGGTAGCGCCAGCGAAGGAAAAAAATCCATCATACACATGTTTCTTCTAATAACAGGATGACATGTGGGGCCCAGCAGCGTGATTAAACGGTAGATGCATCGAACAACGCTATCAAGTTCGGAACAGGGTAGCGCGAGCAAGGGAAAAAATCCATCATACACACGTTTGTTCTAATGAGAGGATGACATGTGGGGCTCAGGAGGTTGGTTAAACGGTAGATGCGTCGAGCAGCGCTATCAACTCGGAACGGGGTAGCGCCAGCAAAGGTAAAAATTGCATCATACACACGCTTCTTCTAATGAGAGCATGACATGTGGGTCCCAGGAGATTGATTAGATGGAAGATGCATCGAGCAGCGCTATCAACTTCGGAACAGGGTATCGCGAACGAAGGAAAAAAATTCCATCATACACACGATCCTTCTAATGAGAGGTTGACATGTGGGACCTAGCAGCCTGACTAAACGGCAGACGCCTCGAGCAACGTTATTGAGTTCAAATTAGGGAGGCGTGACCGAAAAGTATGGTCTGCTCGAGACACTGACGTCCGGGACACACACGCCTCAAAAGTCTTCGGCGAGTCAAAATCACGTGAGGAAACGAAAATCTTGCTTCTGCCACGCGCGAGCCAAGCTTCCTCCATGTTTTTACCAGATCCATCGTAGTAGAGGGCCGCGAAACCGGAAAAAAAAGTTTTCCATCGGCCATGGCCGAGTCGAGAATTTCATCGCGGAAGACGCGCCTTCTACGACGACCGTTAGTCCAATTCATTCCGAAAGGAAACTTTTCTTGTAGTGCCATGTGGTTTATTAGAAGGACACACATGCAATGACAACTGGTGGATCGATGAGGTTTATGAAAAGAACACCACATGCTGGAGTGGTATCATTGCATGTGTTCTTTTCAAAAACCACAGTGATGCACACTGACACACACAGATGCAATGACTCTAGTGGTGGTTTATGAAAATAACACACATGCAATGACTCTGGTGGATCCATGTGGTTTATGAAAAGAACACCACATGCTGGAGTGGCATTAGTGGATCCATGTGGTTTATGAAAAGAACACCACATGCTGGAGTGGCATTAGTGGATCCATGTGGTTTATGAAAAGAACAAACATGAAGTGACTCTAGCTGTGGTTTATGAAAAGGACACACATGCAATGACATGTAGTGGATCCAAGTGGTGGTTCATGAAAAGAACACACATGTAATGACTCTGGTGGATCTAGGTGGTTTATGAAAAGAACACCACATGCTGGAGTGGCATCATTGCATGTGTTCTTTTCAAAAACCGTAGTGATGCACACTGACACACACACATGCAATGGCTCTGGTGGTGGTTTATGAAAAGGACACACATGCAATGACACTAGTGGTGGTTTGTGAATAGAACACACATGCAAATACATCCAATGACACTGGTGGATCCTGCTTGCTCATTATGTAGAGCTCGTTGGGGAACCCCAAGAGGAAGGTATGATGAGCACAGCAACAAGTTTTCCCTCAGTTATGAAACCAAGGTTATCGAACCAGTAGGAGCAAGGAAACACCTCCAAGGTGTTGTTTCCAACTTGGAATCCTGCACAACACAACCACAGAACTTTGCCCCTAACTTACAGTGAGGTTGTTAATCTCACCGGTTGTGCTGAAAACAAAGGATTAAACGTATTGTGTGGAAGATAGTAATTGCTTGCAGAAAGTAAACAGAAAATAGTAAATAGTAGATTGTAGATTGATGGTAAAAGAATGGACCGGGGTCCATAGTTCACTAGTGGTGATTCTCCTTAAGATAGATGACATGTTGGGTGAAAAAATTACAGCGGGGCAATTGACAAACATCGAGAAAGCATACATGCATATACTAATCATGTTGACTCCTATGAGATTTGACTGGGCATTACAACATTATACATAGATCGTAATCCAATTGCATCTATGACTAATAATCCACCTTCAGGTTATCATCCGAACCCCCTCTAGTATTAAGTTGCAAGCAACAGATAATTGCAGTAAGCAAAGTGTGTAAAGTAAACAATACGATTGTTCTATGAACAAAGGATTACTGTTTTCTCCCTAGTAGCAATAGCACATCTAGTACCTTAGAGATGTCTGTCACTTCCCCGGATTCCTAGAGGCATGAACCCACTATCGAGCATAAATACTCCCTCTTGGAGTTGCTAGCATCTACTCAGCCAAGATAGCTACTAACAACGGAAAGCATGCAAGATAACAAATAACAAAGACATGATATAATCAATAATCAATCTGAAATAGCATCTCAATATCCATCGGATCCCCGCAAACACAATATGTATGATTACAAATAGATGATCTTGATCATGAACGGAGATCACAAGATCTAAACATGGTGGCACAAAGGAGGAGAACCAACCTTCTAGCTACTACATGGACCCGTAGTCCAGGGATGAACTACTCATGCATCACACCGGGGGCAGTCATGATGATGAAGAAGGCCTCCAGGGTGTACTCTCCCCTCCGACAGGGTGCCAGGAAGAGCTTCAGATCCCTCCTGATCTAGGAATGGAGATGGAGGCGGCTACAGACTCCTTCGTGGAATTTTGATCTCGTACTTAGGGTTTTTGCATTGGAGGCTTCTTATAGGTGAAAGGGGAGGTCGAGGGGGTGCCCGAGGCGGCTGCACCCCCCAGGCGCGGGCCAGGCCAGGCCACACGGCCAGGGGTGTGGCCCCCTCGAGGATCTTTTCCGTCTCGTCTTCTGGCTCCGTGTTCCCCTCGGTGAAATATTGACTTTGTCTTTTGTCCCGTCCAATTCCGAGAATATTCATTTTCTGGCTTTTCTGGAACCAAAAACAGCAGAAAACAGGCAACTGACATTGTGGTATCTTATTATTAGGTTAGTCCCAGAAAGTGTATAAAAATACTCTAAAGTGTGGACAAAACATAAGAAAGTAGATATAAAACAAGCATGGAACATCAAAAATTATAGATACATTTGCAACGTATCAGATCCATGTGGTTTATGAGAAGGACACACATGCAATGACAACTGGTGTATCCATGTGGTTTATGAAAAGAACACCACATGCTGGAGTGGTATCATTGCATGTGTTCTTTTCAAAAACCACAGTGATGCACACTCTCACACACACATGCAATGACTCTAGTGGTAGTTTATGAAAAGAACACCACATGTAATGACTCCGGTGCATCCAGGTGGTTTATGAAAAGAACACCACATGCTAGAGTGACATTAGTGGATCCATGTGGTTTATGAAAACAACAAACATGCAGTGACTATAGTTGTGGTATATGAAAAGGATACACATGCAATGACATGCAGTGGATCCAAGTGGGGTTTATGAAAAGAACAAACATGCAATGACCCTAGTTGTGGTTTAGGAAAAGGACACAGACATGCAGTGGATCCAAGTGGTGGTTTATGAAAACAACAAACATGCAATGACTCTTGTTGTGGTTTATGAACAGGACACACATGCAATGACATGCAGTGGATCCAAGTGGTGGTTTATGAAAAGAACAAACATGCAATGACCCTAGTTGTGGTTTTTGAAAAGTGCACACATGCAATGACATGCAGTGGATCCAAGTGGTGGTTTATGAAAAGAACAAACAGGCAATGACTCTGGTTATGGTTTATGAAAAGGCCACACATGCAATGACACTAGTGGTGGTTTATGAAAAGAACACACATGCAAATACACTGGTGGATCCATGTGGTTTATTAGAAGGACAGACATGCAATGACAACTGGTGTATCCATGTTGTTTATGGAAAGAACACCACATGTTGGAGTGGAATCATTGCATGTGTTCTTTTCAAAAACCACAGTGATGCACAGTGACACACACACACATGCAATGACTCTAGTGGTGGTTTATTAAAATACCACACATGCAATGACTCTAGTGGATCCGGGTGGTTTATGAAAAGAACACCACATGCTGGAGTGGCATTAGTGGATCCATGTGGTTTTTGAAAAGAAAAAACATGTAGTGACTCTACTTGTGGTTTATTAAAAGGACCCACATGCAATGACATACAGTGGATCCAAGTGGTGGTTTATGAAAAGAACACACATGCAATGACTCTGGTCGATCCAGGTGGTTTATGAAAAGAACACCACATGCTGGAGTGTCATCATTGCATGTGTTCTTTTCAAAAACCACAGTGATGCGCACTGACACACACACTGTAACTACCTCGGTGAATTACGCTCCTAGTACAAGCCTGGATGTTCAGAAATGGTTGAAATAGTACGGTGGGGCCCAAATGCCACTCACAGGTAGACCTTTCGGCCGTCCCAACCATTTCCAAACATCGGGACAAGAACGGGCGGCGTAATCGGCAGGCGAAGGGATCAACTACATACACAAATGAGTATGTATGCAAGCCACCATACAACAGTACATCAGAGCCATTCCATCTAAAAAGAAAGGAAATATAGCAACGCCATACGGCAAGATCCAAATATCCTAGATAGATATAATAGTTTAGGATATCTCCTCATACATCAATCAACAGAGTATCAAGCGGAAGCGGAAGACAAAATCCAAGTACGGATAAGAAGCAAATCGGCATAAGATGCCCCATAAATAAGCACATCCCGCCCACAGATCTCACGGATCCCCGTTCCCGGAATCTCTACACCGAATGATCGTTGCCCCCATCGTCCGTCTCTTCCACCCAGTATCCATCTGGCGAGTGTACCTGTTCATCTGAACCAATAATTTATCGTGTGAGACCCTAGGGGTACTCAGCAAGTCTTTATGCCTCTAAAGGGGACACAACCTGGGGTGACGCAATTGCAGCAAAAGATAAACCCTAACAATTCTATAGATACTCGCTAACCATCCGCCTAACCAGAGATAGACGGATGTCCGTGAATTAATAACAACAGTTATAACAGTTATAAAGGTAATCTTAACAGATCCATCCTCCTCCTCGCTTACCGACGAGGAAGCGGACGAACAACCCCCATCCGTTGGCAGTTTTATTAACCATTCCATGAGTGTTGCACTATTTACTAGTCAAGTACCTAGTCTAGTCAGATTAAAAGCGGTACTTTAGTTATTCTTGTCTATGATCGAGAAACTGTGCTCCAAGTCGTCCATAACCGCGGACACGGCTTTCAGAAAGTTTTACCCTGCAGGGGTGCACAAATAGCAACACACACTCGATATGCCTCGGAAAAACCAAATCAAAACCCAACGAGGCAGTCACGACAAAGCAATCACAGGATTCAGAAATATTTCAGGGGGCCACCCCATTGAGCTACCCGCAACGAAGTTAGCTGACTCCGAGACGGTCGCAAGGTTTGTGGAGCCGGCTGTAAACGACTGGGAACCCGAAAGTGTGACTGGGCTTGTCGATACAGCGTAAACGGGTCACGGACCTGAACAGTACAGTGTGCATTACCTCGCACAATCTTAAATCAAAGCAGTAAAGCATGGCATAAGTACAAGATCGTAAATAAAACCTCAAACTAGTTTGTGGCCCTCAAGAAATAAGAATGAATCAAGCTCTGGCTCAGGGGGGGTCCATAAGGCCTCCCGGATGTGGATAGCGCGAATAATCTTGGAACAGGAATCAAGTACTCGGGGCCTTACGGGACACAAGTGAGCATAAAAACCAAATAACAGATATTGCTCACCGGTGCCACTTTCATTAGTTATCCCATTACTACTCAGGTTAAGTTGTTTAGGTACCTCGTTATCCATCAGACACTCACATACCCTACACATGCTATTCTACGACTCGCATGGCTCAAACAACTCCGGTAGTAATGGCTCATGAGATGGAGGAACAAGCTTCGGTGGGGTTTAAAAAGTAAAGGCTATGCAATACTTGGGATTCAATTTAATGCAAGCGCAACTCAATGATGCAAGAATAAGATAGAGGCAATAGGTACTATATGTATGCAAGCATGTGGTAGTGCTTGCCTGGCAGCTCAGTTGAAGCAAGGAATGGATCTGGGTAGTGCTCCTGGTTCTCTTGATATATCCCCTGTTCAGCGTCTATTCGAAGAAGAACCAAACAAACAAGGGCCAACATAAATAAGGTGCACAAGCATATGAATAAATGCATCAAGCAAACAATCATGCCATGATGAATGATGCACAATTTGCATGGCATTAAAGTAGCATGGCATGGGTGAGGTGTGGCATACAAGAATAGATCATTTTATTGAGTTTTAGCCCCATTTTAATCTCATATTAGTTGCTGTACTCTTTATATTTATATGATGCATGCTGCAAATCAAACCATGGAATGCATAAACAGAAAGGTCTCATCGAGCTAATCATTTTAGACATATCATTGGCTAAATTTGGATTTATAAATCAAAAGTTATTAATTATTTAAGAAAAAGGGGCATTTATTGTAAATTTAATAAACTTGGAAATTTAAGTGTTCAAAATATATTTTGGATTGCATATTTGAAATCCTCACATTTTTCTGATTTGAAAACATATATTATATGTATTATTTGGGTTTATATTTCAAAAGATAATTAAAACAGATTTAATTTTGAATTTGAATTGATTTGAAATAAATTGAATTTAAACAGATTATAGAAAAGCTTTTGTTACTCAGCTCGAAGCTAGCCACAGCCACTTACAGGTAGGGCCTGGCTGACTCAGCAGCAGGTGGGTCGCAGCGGGACTGGCTCGATTTTTCTTACCGCTTGTTCACCGAGCCACAGCGGATGACAGGCGGGACCGCGGGACGGCGGGGCCACATCGCGCGCGCGGCCAGCGGGCAGCGGACACGTGTGCGATCCTGCGCGCGAGGGGGGGACTGATCGGTGATGGCCTGGATTCTCCGAGGGGGTACTTGCAAAACGAAAACCGAGGCTGACCGGTGGGGCTCAGGGATCGCGGGTTTAGGCGGGAAAAAGGGTAGGGGCTTCTGCGCAAAACGGACAGCGTCGCCGGACTGTCGGCTGCGCGCTGTCTGCAGAAAAACAGGGGAACGGCCGGAGTTTCGACGACGGTGGCGACTAAACGGCGGCGTATCTCGCCACGCCGCAAAAACGAAAAACGACGAGGGGGCGTAGGGCTACAACTTCCGTTCAGGTGGCGACTACTGGGGCGGGCTGTAGCGCGCGGGGCACGACGCGATACAGAGGGCAGAACGAACGCTGTAGCTGCTGCTGTTGTCTGTCAGAGCGCGCGCGCGGCGGTGAACGTAGGGTGCTCGACGGAGCGCGACGGCGAAGCAAGGCGAGAGGGGGAGGGAGACGATGTCTAGGGGGAAGAGGGGCTCACCAGCGACCCTCTGGTGCAGCTAGCGGGCTCGGGGTGGCGTGGAACAGCGAGGAGGCAGCAGGCCGGAGGCGTTCCGGTGCTCACGGGCACGGCGGCGGCGGGGCTTCTACGGCGAGGTCCAGCGGTTTCCGGCGCTTCAGGGCGAAGAAGAGGAAGCAGAGGAAGCTCCTGGAGCTCCTGGTACGTCTTGGCGCCCACCAGAACAGCGAGGACAGAGGGAGGCCGAGGCTAGGGTTGGAGAGGCCATGGCGGCTTGGGGAGGAAGAAGGAGAAGGGTGGGGAGCTGGGCGCCTCCTGGATGCGATCTGGGTGGTTAGGTGAGGTGAGGGAGGAGCACATGGGGGTGGTCTCTTTTGATAAAGGTGAGAAGGGGTGGTTGGGCTAGGGTTGCTTCTCTCCCTCCTTCTCTTTGTCTTGTAGCCAAAGAAAGAGGTGGGGGAGGGCAGCCAAGGGCAGGGTGGTTCGGTGTGGGGCTCACCAGGCAGAGAGGAAGAGAGAGAGGGGGGGTAGCCTCGGTTAGCTAGGGTTGGAGTGGTAGGCTCGGGCTAGAGAGGAGAGGAAGAGGGGGAAGGTGGTAGCTTAGGGTTTGGTACTAGGTTAGGGCATGGGTTTAGATAGAGATGGAGTGGTTGGAAGCTAGGGTTTGCCTTGATCAAGATTAGGCCAAGAACAACCAAGATCCAACAAGAAAGGAGAGGGATGGGGTGATAGGGTTTAAGCTAGATCAAATTAAGATCAAGCTAAAAGGAGGGAGAGATAGAGGGAGGGTGAGATGATCCACCCAAAACCAAATAAAATCCAAAGGACAAGCTGAAAGGGTACTTGCATGGCCCATGCAAAATATTTATTGCCATGTGGTTCCTTGTGAAAACAATGTTATTACACGGCATTCATATTATGCATTCCCAAAATTGGAATAAAAGCCAAGCAAAAAGAATTATAAGGATGCCCCATGTGGAATAGATGGAGATGACCATATTGGAAATACAATGGGACTTGCTAGTGTGTATATGCCACTAGATCTTTAATAAGCCCACAAAAATATCCCAACATGATGATAACCCCAAACAAACATATGGAAGCTAGGAAAAAGGTTCCACTCACAAGGCATGCAAAGGTGGCCATGTGGCTCTCATGTTTCAATATTGTGAAAACAACATGATGCTAAGATGAGAGTATGTGGATAAAGAATTGGATCCATCCCAACCCACATGAGCTAGAGGTAAAACCAATAAATGTCAAGCTCATATTTAGTTGGATGGTGGAATTATAAGGTGGTGAAAGAAAGGTGGTGGAGTTACTAAGAGATATGCCCCCAACTCAACTTGGGCATTAAACAATATATCAAGAACCAAATACAATATCAAGAGGCAAATACAATTAACAATGCATATGAGAGAAGAACCAAAACAAAAAGGGTTTTATATGATGCTCAAATGCAAGGAGGCATGATGACATGAGCATGATATAATGATGATGCAACAATTATATATATTTGAAGTAGCATATATCTAGGCTAGGCTAGTAGCATTGCAATTGTTAGACAATTGGGATGCTACACACACACATGCAATGACTCTGGCGGTGGTTTATGAAAAGGACACACATGAAATGATACTAGTGGTGGTTTGTGAAAAGAACACACATGCAAATACATGGAATGACACTGGTGGATCCATCAGGTTTATTAGAAGGACACACATGCAATGACAACTGGTGGATCCATGTGGTTTATGAAAAGAACACCACATGCTGGAGTGGCATCATTGCATGTGTTCTTTTCAAAAACCACAGTGATGCACACTGACACACACACATGCAATGACTCTAGTGGTGGTTTATGAAAAGAACACACATGCAATGACTCTGGTGGATCCAGGTGGTATATGAAAAACAACACCACATGCTAGAGTGGCATTAGCGGATCCATGTGGTTTATGAAAATAACAAACATGCAGTGACTCTAGTTGTGGTTTATGAAAAGGACACACATGCAATGGATCCAAGTGGTGGTTTATGAAAAGAACACACATGCAATGACTCTGGTGGATCCAGGTGGTTTATGAAAAGAACAACACATGCTAGAGTGGCATCATTACATGTGTTCTTTTCAAAAACCGCAGTGATGCACACTGACACACACACACACATGCAATGACTCTGATGGTGGTTTATGAAAAGGACACACATGCAATAACACTAGTGGTGGTTTGTGAAAAGAACACACAAGCAAATACATGCAATGACACTGGTGTATCTATGTGGTTTATGAGAAGGACACACATGCAATGACAACTGGTGGATCCATGTGGTTTATGAAAAGAACACCACATGCTGGAGTGGCATCATTGCATGTCTTTGATACGTCCATTTTGCATCACTATTCTATATCATAATTTACTGTTATTCATTGATATATTTCATATTAAGAGATGATACTTATGTTATTTCATCTACTTTTGCATGGTTGATGACTTTTGGAGGATGGAGCACTAAAGCCAGGATTCTGACGGGAAAGGCACTATTTGGAGGCAAAATTTGCGCAGAAAATCCCGGAAAATATATGGAAAATCCTATTTTTCCAGAAGACGAAGATAGCCAGAAGGGGGAGCAGAGATGGGCCACAGGGGGACCACACCACCCCCTGGCGCGAGCCACCCTAGGCCGCGCCACCAGGTGGTGTGGCCACCCTGGCCCACCTCTGGCTCTACTCTTTGGCGTATATAATCATCCTGAAACCTTTAGTCTCGGGGAGCGACCACAGAAAGGTTCCGCCACCTCTGCGGGGCGGAAAACTATAGAGAGAGAAAGAGCTCTCTGGCAGGCAGAAATGTGCCTGGGAAATTCCTTCCCGAAGAGGGGATATCGTCGCCATCAACACCATCATCGAGCCGGACTTCATCGGGATCATCATAATCACCACCACCATCATCTCCACTAGCACCATCATCACCACTCCATACCGCTGTAACAATTGGGTTGAATCTTGCATAGTTCTTAGGGGAAACTTTCCTAGTATTGATTACTTGTTGTAGTTGATGCTATTGAGTGGATCCATTGAATTATTGTTATGTTGAACATTGTTACTTATCATTATTTCATCTCTGATCTTGATCCATATGATGTCTTGTGAGTAGTTCATTTAGTTCTTGAGGACATGGGAGAAGTCATGTTGTTAGTAGTGGAATTGTGTTGAGAAAGATTCAATGGTTTGATATTTAAGTTGTGGTGTTATTCTTCTAGTGGTGTCATGTGAACGTCGACTACATGATACTTCACCTTTAAGGGCCTAGGCAATGCATTGTGTATTTGGCTACTAATTGCGGGGTTGCCGGAGTGATAGAAACCTGAACCCTTGTTAGGAAACATTTGCACAAGGGAGTGAAGGATCTCAAAGTTTAAGGTTGTGGTTAGGTTTTTATCTTAATTACTTTCTTGTAGTTGCGGATGCTTGCAAGGGGTATAATCACAAGTATGTATTAGTCCTAGGAAGGGCAGTACATTAACATAGGTTCACCCACACAACACTTATCAAACCAAAGAAGATTAATCAACTATATGAAGCGAAAGCACTTGATGATATTCCCATGTGTCCTCGAGAATGTTTGGTCATCTTAAGTAACACAACCGACTTGTCCTTTGTTAAAGAAAGGATTGGGCCACTTGCTGCAATTATTATTATTGTCTTTTATCTACTCGTACTTTATTAATCTGCATTATCAAAAACCCCTAAAAATCCGTGTACTAAGTATTTACAGAGAATTCCTTCTCCAAGCCACTCGTCAACACCTTCTTCTCCTTGTTGGGTTCAACACTCTTACTTATCGAAAATACTGCGATACACCCCCTATACTTGTGGGTCATCAAGACTATTTTATGGCACCATCGTTGGGGAGTGAAGTGCTATGGGAGAGTGGAACTAGTAAAGGAAACTTCTACTATGAGTATTGTTTATTTTTGTTAGTTACTGTATTTCAATATGGATAATTCACTTAGTTTCTTATTTTGTAATGCTACTACCACTGCTAAGGTAGTAGATGAACCTACACCTGCTGAAAATAATACTTTTAAGATACCTACAAGAATTATTGATCGTGTTATGGATAACTACTATTTTGGAGATGGAACTGTCCATCCCGGTGATCATTTGCTCTTTATACACGAATTATGCAGGTTGTTCAAGTGTGCAGGTATTACAACAGATCTAGTCAAGAAGAAGTTATTCTCATTATCACTGAAAGGAAGAGCTGAGGAATGGTATAAGCTGTTGAAGAATGGTCAAGCTGTTGAATGGGAGGAAGTAGTACCTCTCTTTTATTCAAAATTTTATCCTCCTAGTGAGATTCATAAAGATCAGAATCAAATATACAACTTTTGTCCTCTTGATGGAGAGAGTACAGCTCAAGCTTGGGGGAGATTGAAGTTACTAATGCTCAAATGTCCTATTCATGAGATCCCTAACAATATTATTATCAATAGCTTTTATGCAAGACTTTCTCTTCATGATAAGGATCTATTGGATGCTTCTTGTGCTAGATCATTTACACACATGGAAGAAGAAGCTAAATGGGATCTTCTAGACCATATTCAAGACAATGCTGAAGCATGGAAGAATGATAAAATAAGAAAGTCAGGTATAAATTATGATTATGAATGCATTAAATCTTTTATGGGAACTGATGACTTTCGTAATATTAGTAATTCTTATGGTCTTGATTCTCAAAGTATTACAAATTATTTTAAGGCTTTTGATTATTATGTTGAAATTCCTAAAAAGAAATGGAACAAGTATCATGCACCATATAAAGATATTGCTAATTGTGTTCCTGCTAGAAGTATGGAAGTTTATACTGCTAATCATATTTTACGTGAACCTTACATTGAGGAAATGCCTTTCCTAGTCAAGGTAAAGGAACATTCTATGATAGCTAGTATGGTTAATGAAAGTACAAATAAAGCTGTTGAACCTGATGAACAAATAAACATTGAACCTGCAATAGCAAATATGAAAGACTTTGTCACTAAATATGTAGAAGATGGACACACTATCCTCTGTAAGGATACTCCTAATAGTATTTCACATAGTAGAGTTAGGAGAGCTAGTGTCCCTGTTTTTTCTGTTAGAATAAGTGATCATTGCTACAATATTTCATGTGATTGTTATATCGTTAAATTTATGCACGATACTGAAAGTTACTATGAGAGAGGGAAAAAATTCTTATGAATCTTAATAATATTAAGTTTCCTCGCTTTATGCTGAAAGTCTTTATGTTGCACTTTTTTTGCCTTCCTATGCTAGCAGCCTCTAGTTTCAACAATTTATTTTCTTACAAAATTCCCTTGCATAGGAAGTGGCTTAGACTTAAACATGTGTATATTTGCTTCTTGATGCTCTCTTTTACTTCAATTCATATTCTTATGTGAGCATCATTGAAATTATCATGCCCATCTTAATGGCTATAAAGAAAGAGCTTTTTGGGAGACAACCCAATATATTTTTGCTTTCAGTTTGTTTTTATTTATTTGAGTCTTGGAAGTTATTGCTATACAATAACCTCTCCTTATCCTTTTGTTTGGTTTTTGTGTCAAGATCAGCCTCTAATGAGAGAGAAGTAATATTTGGGGAAGTTGCTGTCCCAAAACAGATTTTTGTGCTTCACTTTAAAAATTGTTAAAAATTCCAGAATGTCGTACTGATCTGTATTTGTTTGTGTGCATGCCCTAGGTTATTATTTAACTTTTGTTAGTTTTGCACTTTTTGATTTGAGCAACAGAAGAATTTCGAAAAAATGATCTTTACCTGCTGGTCTGTTTGACAGATATTTGCCACTCTTGCATTTACCTCTTAAATCGATTTCCTTTTTGAATTCCTTTTGTCCTTTCGGAAGGAGTTGCTACAGTAGCTTATGTTTTGATGGATTTCAGTTAAAACTGAACTTAAAGGTTTATTATCTTGCATGCACTAATGTTGCTAATGAGAATTGTGTGAAGTTTTGTGTGAAAGAAATTTCCAAGTTGTAGGAGAAAATGGTGTAACAAGTGGTGAATGGTCAGTGACTCAAGCACTATATTTCTGGAGATTCTTACAATGAAGATATTGATGCTATTCAAATGGTGACTCCGGAAAAATTTATCAAAGACCAAATTCAGAAACCCGCAGAGTCCGTTTTTGAATAGGTAACAGTTCTGATAAGAAAAGGTCCGCGAAAAATCTATCAATTTATATTTTTGCAGTTTCTATCTAAAATGGAAAGCAATGAGTCGAAAGAGGGATGGAAATGGAGCCCGGGTGGCTCACACCACCCCGTGACGCGGGCCCACCTGGCTGCGCCACCAGGGGGTGTGGCCACCCCGGAGTCTGTCTCCAACCCATTTTCTCCCAGTACCTTCCTTTTGTTGTTAAACTTCATAATATATAATCCCCCATATCCCCCGAGGTTCATATATCGTGTTCTCGTTGTGTTTTCGTTTTGATTTGTTTCTATCAGGAACTATTCTTAAAGTTTAGAGGCGCAATGGTCTCCGCCAACAATAAGGGCAAGGAGCTTGCAGAAGATGATCTCCAAGACCTTGAGCAGGAGGAGGAGATCGAGAGTGAAGTTGAAGAGGAGGCAAAGGAAGACTAGCATCCGCACACCAGCACCACCATTGCAAGCATTGGAGTGGTGGGAAATCCCACCAAGTTCAAAAGGACTGCTGAAGGGAAGGTTTTGTGTCATTGTTTGGCCTCACGGTCACCTCCTCCATGCACCAAGAATCCCTTCCATACCCTTATTCATGAGGAGCAATTCGAAAATATGCCCAAGGAAAAACTACCCTCGAATTGGGATATGCCTCATTCTAACCATGCAGGAAAAGAATATTTCAAGGAGGAAGAGCGGGGAAAGAATCGTAAGAGCTAGGATTCACAGCCCAACATGATCATGAACTGCATTGATCACAATTCAGAGTTGATTCATACTCTCACCTTCGAGATTGAGGACTTGAGGGAATTGATTGAAAAGCTCATCGAGAGAGCACCACCACCGAAGGAGTAATTCGTCATCAGGTTTTAGCATCCCCTTGGTTCGTTCCCAGCTTGGCGGAGTGCCGCGATATCACATCACTACCTTTTATCTTTTTATCTTTTCAGTAGAGTCATATCATGAATAGAGAAGTTATCATATAGGATGGTTTGCATATGGAAGTATCTCTCCTCTAGTTAGTTACCTATGTATGCCTTGGTGTGAGTTACCGTTATGGAATATTAATGAGAAGTTATATCATTTACTTTTTTACACATCTTATTTTAGTTTGCAAT
Source organism: Avena sativa (assembly GCA_916181665.1). Lineage (NCBI taxonomy): Eukaryota > Viridiplantae > Streptophyta > Magnoliopsida > Poales > Poaceae > Avena > Avena sativa. The sequence continues at coordinate 529,018,322 of OV702292.1, read as the reverse complement.
TTCTGTTATATGATTGATCATGTTGTTAGTATTGGTATCACTAAGTAAATTTAGTTAGTTTTGGCAAACCTGGCTCGGTCAGTAGCAACACTATTTGAGAATTGAATGAAAAAGAGAGAAGTACTTTTAAGAAATATAATTTCATCATCTTTCTTTCTTGATTGGCTCATAAGCTTAGTATTCTATAGTTATGATCTTTTGTGCTTCCAAGGAAGATTGCATGTTTGTTTTTATCACGCGTATGTTTGTTTGTTTCCTTCAACTCTTATGCTTGCTACCTATCCTTGCTAGCCAAAAACCTGTACTGAGAGGGAATGATTCTCGTGCATCCAATCCTTAAACCAAAACCTATGCCATTTGTGTCCACCATACCTACCTATTAGCATTATTACTATTCCAAGTAAATTCATGTTTTTATCTACCTTCCGAATTAAACTTGTTATATGAAAATTAGTGATTAAAGCTCTCACGAACTTGATGGCACACTTTACTTTCTTGCACTTAATAAACTTGAACCATTGTGCCCATCTATGTTGCGTATATGCTTGTGCTTTGTAAGTTGTGAATTAGCAGAACCATGTTACCATGGGGAACGCTTTCAACATTGCACTTTATTTAGTTGATATCATGTTCTTTTGCTTATCGATCCCGGCGGTGTGAAATGAAAGGGGAGCTTGTAAGGCTCATGGAGTTCGTATATGTGTTAGAGAAACACCTGGGTGGCTAGTCTAATCCATGCCTAATCATGGTGGAAACGTGCAGCATAACCATAGTGAGCAATCTGTGAAGCATCCTAAAAAAGGGAAAGAAAAAATAAAAAAAGGGAAAATCCTATGAAATTTGCATACAAAAATATTGCTGAGATGCTCATTGTCTGCTTGCCTTGTCATTTTGATATGGGAAAGCTTCTGTATCATCGGGCAAGGGGTACCCCGTTGGCGGTTCTCTATGATAAACATGTACTTACAATGATAAGAACTTACTTGTGACTAAAGTTGAGTAGCATGAGGAACGGTACTCATAAGCAAGGGGCATGAGGTTTTCAGCTTATACCTTGTCAAGCATATCCTCATATTTGTTCACTTTAACCTTAATCACCTAAAGATGCTTATGATAGGGGTAATGAGAGCTGAAATCTAATAAGTACCATAATTTTTGGAAGCTCATTATGAAACTTGAAATCCCTGCTTCCCTCTGCGAAGGGCCTATATTTTACTTTTTAGTTGAGTTAGTAAACCTATTTCTTTCTATCTCAAGCAAGTATTTTGAGTTGTTGTGTTTCAAACATTCATATGATGATTTATTCAATCATGTTCCTTGTGTTCCTTGTTTTGCACTTTACTCTTATCTTAGTGAATATTACTTTGAAAGCTATCATTGAAAACCCCATTATGTTTGAACTCTTGCAAATTGTTAACCGTTCTTTGACCAAGAACAAAGTTTGCCATTACCAATTATGATTTACTTTGTGTATCTTTATTGTGTTTCCTTTACCTATTACAAGTTAAGTTATGTAATAGTGAGTTGTTTTCTATTATGATTTGTGTATTGATGAATGTGATGCTTCTTGTCCGTATTCTTTTAACAACACTTCACTCCATAAACCTGAGGTCATGTTTATTGAGCTCAGTTTTCACTTGGGGGCAAGTGAAGTCTAAGCTTGGGGGGAGTTGATACGTCCATTTTGCATCACTATTATATATCAAAATTTACTGTTATTCATTGATATATTTCATATTAAGAGATGATACTTATGTTATTTCATCTACTTTTGCATGGTTGATGACTTTTGGAGGATGGACAAATAAAGCCAGGATTCTGACGAAAAAGGCATTGTTTGGAGGCAAAATTCGCGAAGATCAGAAAATCCCGGAAAATATATGGAAAATCCTATTTTTCTAGAAGACGAAGGAAGCCAGAAGGGGGAGCAGAGATGGGCCACAGGGGGCCCACACCACCCCCTGGCGCGGGCCACCCTAGGCCGGACCACCAGGTGGTGTGGCCACCCTAGATCTCCTCTGGTCCGCTCTTTGGCGTATATAATCCTCCCGAAACCCTAAGTCTCAGGGAGCGACCACATAAAGGTTCCGCCGCCTCTATGGGGCGAAAAACTACAGAGAGAGAAAGAGCTCTCTGGCAGGCAGAAATCTGCTGGAGAAATTCCTTCCCGGAGAGGGGAGATCGTCACCATCAACACCGTCATCGAGCTAGACTTCATCGGGATCATCATCATCTCCACTAGCACCATCATCACCACTCCATACCGCTGTAACAATTGGGTTGGATCTTGCATAGTTCTTAGGGGAAACTTTCCCGGTATTGATTACTTGTTGTAGTTGATGCTATTGAGTGGAACCATTGAATTATTGTTATGTTCAGATTGTTACTTTTCATTATTTCATCTCTGATCTTGATCCATATAACGTCTTGTGAGTAGTTCATTTAGTTCTTGAGGACATGGGAGAAGTCATGTTGTTAGTAGTGGAATTGTGTTTAGAAAGATCCAATGGTTTGATATTTAAGTTGTGGTGTTATTCTTCTAGTGGTGTCATGTGAATGTCGACTACATGATACTTCACCTTTAAGTGCCTAGGGGAATGCATTGTGTATTTGGCTACTAATCGCTGTGTTGCCGGAGTGACAGAAACCTGAACCCCTATTAGGAAACCTTTGCACAAGGGAGTGTAGGATCTCAAAGATTAAGGATGTGGTTAGGTTTTTATCTTAATTGCTTTCTTGTAGTTGCGGATGCTTGCAAGGGGTATAATCACAACTATGTATTAGTCCTAGGAAGGGTGGTACATTAGCATAGGTTCACCCACACAACACTTATCAAACCAAAGAAGATAAATCAACTATATTAAGCGGAAGCACTTGACGATATTCCCATGTGTCCTCGAGAACGTTTGGTCATCTTAAGTAACACAACCGGCTTGTCCTTTGCTAAAGAAAGGATTGGGCCACTTGCTGCAATTATTATTATTGTCTTTTATCTACTCGTACTTTATTAATCTGCATTATCAAAACCCCCTAATAATCCATTTGCTAAGTATTTACAGAGAATTCCTGCTCCAAGCCACACATCAACACCTTCTGCTCCTCGTTGGGTTCGACACTCTTACTTATTGAAAATGCTGCGATACACCCCCTATACTTGTGGGTCATCGGTGTTCGTTTCAAAAACCATAGTGATGCACACTAACACAGACACACACATGCAACGACTCTAGTGGTGGTTTATGAAAAGAACACCACATGCAATGACTCTTGTGGATCCAGGTGGTTTATGAAAAGAACACCACATGCTGGAGTGGCATTAGTGGATCCATGTGGTTTATGAAAATAACAAACATGGAGTGACTCTAGTTGTGGTTTATGAAAAGGACACACATGCAATGACATGAAGTGGATCCAGGTGGTGGTTTATGAAAAGAACACACATGCAATGACTCTGGTGGATCCAGGTGGTTTATGAAAAGAACACCGCATACTGGAGTGGCGTCATTGCATGTGTTCTTTTCAAAAACCATAGTGATGCACACTGACACACACACACACATGCAATGACTCTGGTTGTGGTTTATGAAAAGGACACACATGCAGTGACACTAGTGGTGGTTTGTGAAAAGAACACACATGCAAAGACATGCAATGACACTGGTGGATCCATGTGGTTTATGAGAAGGACACACATGTAATGACAACTGGTGGATCCATGTGGTTTATGAAAAGAACACCACATGCTGGAGTGGCATCATTGCATGTGTTCGTTTCAAAAACCACAGTGATACACACTAACACACACATGCAATGACTCTAGTGGTGGTTTATGAAAAGAACACCACATGCAATGACTCTAGTGGATCAAGGTGGTTTATGAAAAGAACACCACCCGCTGGAGTAGCATTAGTGGATCCATGTGGTTTATGAAAAGAATAAACATGCAGTAACTCTAGTTGTGGTTTGTGAAAAGGACACACATGCAATGACATGAAGTGGATCCAAGTGGTGGTTTATGAAAAGAACACAGATGCAATGACTCTGGTGGATCCAGGTGGTTTATGAAAAGAACACCACATAATGGAGTGGCATTATTGCATGCGTTCTTTTCAAAAACCGCAGTGATGCACACTAACACACACACACATGCAATGACTCTGGTCGTGGCTTATGAAAAGGACACACATGCAGTGACACTAGTGGTGGTTTGTGAAAAGAACACACATGCAAAGACATGCAATGACACTAGTGGATCCATGTGGTTTATGAGAAGGACACACATGCAATGACAGCTGGTGCATCAATGTGGTTTATGAAAAGAACACCACAGGCTGGAGTGGCATCATTGCATGTGTTCTTTTCAAAAACCACAGTGATGCACACTAACACACACATGCAATGACTCTGGTGGATCCAGGTGGTTTATGAAAAGAACACCACATGCCGGAGTGGCATTAGTGGATCTATGTGGTTTATGAAAAGAACAAACATGCAGTAACTCTAGTTGTGGTTTATGAAAGGGACACACATGCAATGACATGCAGTGGATCCAGGTGTATTATGAAAAGAACACCACATACTGTAGTGGCATTATTGCATGTGTTCTTTTCAAAAACCACAGTGATGCACACTGACACACACACACACATGCAATGACTCCGGTGATGGTCTATGAAAAGGACACACATGCGATGACACTTGTGGTTTATGAGAAGGACACACATGCAATGACAACTGGTGGACCCATGTGGTTTATGAAAATAACACCACATGCTGGAGTGGCATCATTGCATGTTTTCTTTTCAAAAACCACAGTGATGCACACTGACACACACACATGCAATGAGTCTAGTGGTGGTTTATGAAAAAAACACCACATGCAATGACTCTGGTGGATCTAGGTGGTTTATGAAAAGAACACCGCATGGTGGAGTGGAATTATTGGATCCATGTGGTTTATGAAAAGAACTAACATGCACTGACTCTAGTTGTGGTTTATGAAAAGGACACACATGCAATGACATGTAGTGGATCCAAGTGGTGGTTTATGAAAAGAACAAACATGCAATGATCCAAGTTGTGGTTTATGAATAGGACACACATGCAATGACATGCAGTGGATCCAAGTGGTGGTTTATGAAAAGAACAAACATGCAATGACCCTAGTTGTGGTTTATGAAAAGGACACACATGTAATGACATGCAGTGGATCCAAGTGGTGGTTTATGAAAAGAACAAACATGCAATGACCCTAGTTGTGGTTTATGAAAAGGACACACATGCAATGACATGAAGTGGTGATGGCCCAAAATATATCGAGCTCGTTGGGGAACCCCAAGAGGAAGGTATGATGAGCACAGCAGCAAGTTTTCCCTCAATTATGAAACCAAGGTTTAATCGAACCAGTAGGAGCAAGGAAACACCGCAAAGGTGTTGCTAGCTGAACATTGGCAGGGCGCACTACCGGTGCGAGCAGCAACATGGAGACCTTCACAACACAACCACACAACTCTGTCCCCAACTTGCGATGAGGTTGTCAATCTCACCGGTTTTGCTGAAAACAAAGGATTAAACGTATCGAGTGGAAGAAAGTAATAGTTTACACAAAGTAAACACAAAGCAGTAAACAGTTGATTGTAGATCAAAAGTAAAAGAAAGGACTGAGGTCCATAGTTCACTAGAGGTGGCTCTCCTTAAGATAGATAACATGTTGGGTGAACAAATTACAGCGGGGCAATTGACAAACATCGAGAAAGCATATACTAATCATCTTGACTCCTTTGAGATTTGATTGGGCATTACAACATTATACATAGACTGCCATCCAACTGCATCAATGACTAATAATCCACCTTCAGGTTATCATCCTAACCCCCTCCAGTATTAAGTTGCAAGCAACGGATAATTGCATTACGAATTGCGTGTAAAGTAAACAATACGATTGTTCTATGAACAAAGGATTGTTGTTTTCTCCCTAGTAGCAACAACACATCTAGTACCTTAGAGATTTCTGTCACTTCCCCAGATTACCAGAGGCATGAACCCACTATCGAGCATAAATACTAACTCTTGGAGTTGCTAGCATCTACTTGGCCAAGACAGCTACTAACAACAGAAAGCATGCAAGATCACAAATAACATAGACTGATAGAATCAATAATCAATCTGAAATAGCATCTCAATATCCATCGGATCCCCACAAACACAAAATACAGAATTACAAATAGATGATCTTGATCATGAACGGAGTTCACAAGATCTAAACATGATAGCACAAAGGAGGAGAACCAGCCATCTAGCTACTACATGGACCCGTAGTCCAGAGATGAACTACTCACGCATCACACAGGAGGCTTGCATGATGATGAAGAAGGCCTCCAGGGTGAATTCCCCTCTCCGGCACGGTGCCGGGAAGAGCTTCAGATCCCTCCCGATCTAGGGATGGAGATGACGGCGGCTACAGACTCTTTCGTGGAATTTTTATCGGGTACTTAGGGTATCCGTATCAGAGGCAACTTATAGGTGGAAGGAGAGGCCGAGGGGGTGCCTAGGGCGGCTAGACCACCCCTGGCGCGGGCCAGGCCTGGCAGCGGGGCCAGGTGGTGTGGCCTGGCCCTAGCCCCTCTTCGTCTCATATTTTGGCTCCAGGTGTCCCTCGGTGAAAAACTAACTTTGCCTATTGTCCCATCCAATTCCGAGAATATTCATTTTCTGACTTTCCTGGAACCAAAAACAGCAGAAAACAGGCAGCTGGCACTATGGCTCTTGTTAATAGGTTAGTCCAAGAAATCATATGAAAAGTACTCCAAAGTGTGGACAAAACATAAGAAAGTAGATAAAACCAAGCATGGAACATCAAAAATTATGGATACGTTTGCAACGTATCAAGTGGATCCAAGTGGTGGTTTATGAAAAGAACATACATGCAACGACTATGGTTGTGGTTTATGAAAAGGACACACATGCAATGACACTAGTGCTGGTTTATGAAAAGAACACACATGCAAAGACATGCAATGACACTGGTGGATCCATGTGGTTTATTAGAAGGACACACATGCAATGACAACTAGTGGATCCATGTGGTTTATGAAAAGAACACCACATACTGGAGTGGCATCATTGCATGTGTTCTTTTCAAAACCACAGTGATGCACACTAACACACACACATGCAATGACTCTAGTGGTGGTGTATGAAAATAACACACATGCAATGACTCTGGTGGATCCAGGTGGTTTATGAAAACAACACCACATGATGGAGTAGCATTAGTAGATCCATGTGGTTTATGAAAAGAACAAACATGCAGTGACTCTAGTTGTGGTTTATGAAAAGGACACACATGCAATGACATGTAGTGGATCCAAGTGGTGGTTTATGAAAAGAACACACATGCAATAACTCTAGTGGATCCAGGTGGTTTATGAAAAGAACACCACATGCTGAAGTGGCATCATTGCATGTGTTCTTTTCAAAAACTGTAGTGATGCACACTAACACAAACACATGCAATGGCTCTGGTGGTGGTTTATGAAAAGGACACACATGCAATGACACTAGTGGTGGTTTGTGAAAAGAACACACATGCAAATACATGCAGTGACATTGGTGGATCCATGTGGTTTATGAGAAGGACACACATGCAATGACAACTAGTGGATCCATGTGGTTTATGAAAAGAACACCACATGCTGGAGTGGCATCATTGCATGTTTTCTTTTCAAAAACCACAGCAATGCACACTAACACACATAAACACATGCAGTAACTCTAGTGGTGGTTTATGAAAAGAACACCGCATGCAATGACTCTGGTGGATCCAGGTGGTTTATGAAAAGAACACCACATGCTAGAGTGGCATTAGTGGATCCATGTGGTTTATGAAAAGAACAAACATGCACTGACTCTAGATGTGGTTCATGAAAAGGACACACATGCAATGACATAAAGTGGATCCAAGTGGTGGTTTATGAAAAGAACAAACATGCAATGACCCTAGTTGTGGTTTATGAAAAGGACACAGACATGCAGTGGATCCAAGTGGTGGTTTATGAAAAGAACAAACATGTAATGACTCTGGTTGTGGTTTATGAAAAGGACACACATGCAATGACATGAAGTGGATCCAAAAGTGGTGGTTTATGAAAAGAACAAACATGCAATGACCCTAGTTGTGGCTTATGAAAAGTGCACACATGCAATGACATGCAGTGGATCCAAGTGGTGGTTTATGAAAAGAACAAACATGGAATGACTCTGGTTGTGGTTTATGAAAAGACCACACATGCAATGACACTAGTGGTGGTTTATGAAAAGAACACACATGCAAAGACATGCCATGACACTGGTGGATCCATGTGGTTTATTAGAAGGACACGCATGCAATGACAACTGGTGTATCCATGTGGTTTATGAAAAGAACACCACATGCTAGAGTGGCATCATTGCATGTTTTCTTTTCAAAAACCACAGTGATGCACAATAACACACAAACATGCAATGACACTAGTGGTGATTTATGAAAAGAACACACATGCCATGACTCTGGTGGATCCAGGTGGTTTATGAAAAGAACACCACATGCTAGAGTGGAATTAGTGGACCATGTGGTTTATGAAAAGAACAAACATGCAGTGACTCTAGTTGTGGTTTATGAAAAGGACACACATGCAATGACATGAAGTGGATCTAAGTGTCAGTTTATGAAAAGAACACACATACAATGACAACTCTGGTGGATCCAGGTGGTTTATGAAAACAACACCACATGCTAGAGTGGCATCATTGCATGTGTTGTTTTCAAAAACCATAGTGATGCACACTGACACACACACACATGCAATGACTCTAGTGGTAGTTTATGAACTGGACACACATGCAATGACACTAGTGGTGGTTTGTGAAAAGAACACACATGCAAATACATGCAATGACACTAGTGGATCCATGTGGTTTATGAGAAGGACACACATGCAATGACAACTGGTGGATCCAGGTGGTTTATGAAAAGAACAAACATGCAGTGACCCTAGTTATGGTTTATAAAAAGGACACACATGCAATGACATGCATTGGATCCAAGTGGTGGTTTATGAAAAGAACAAACATGCAATGACTCTGGTTGTGGTTTATGAAAAGGACACACATACAATGACACTAGTGGTGGTTTATGAAAAGAACACACATGCAAAGACATGCAATGACACTGGTGGATCCATGTGGTTTATTAGAAGGACACGCATGCAATGACAACAGGTGTATCCATGTGGTTTATGAAAAGAACACCACATGCTAGAGTGGCATCATTGCATGTGTTCTTTTCAAAAACCACAGTGATGCACACTGACACACAAACATGCAATGATACTAGTGGTGATTTATGAAAAGAACACACATGCCATCACTCTGGTGGTTCCAGGTGGTTTATGAAAATAACACCACATGCTGGAGTGGAATTAGTGGATCCATGTGGTTTATGAAAAGAACAAACATGCAGTGACTCTAGTTGTGGTTTATGAAAAGGACACACATGCAATGACATGCAGTGGATCCAAGTGCTGGTTTATGAAAAGAACACACATGTAATGACTCTGGTGGATCCAGGTGGTTTATGAAAATAACACCACATGCTGGAGTGGCATCATTACATATGTTCTTTCCAAAAACCGTAGTTATGCACACTAACACACACACACACGTGCAATGACTCTGGTGGTGGTTTATGAAAAGGACACACATGCAATGACACTAGGGGTGGTTTGTGAAAAGAACACACATGCAAATACATGCAATGACACTAGTGGATCCATGTGGTTTATGAGAAGGAGACACATGTAATCACAACTAGTGGATCCATGTGGTTTATGAAAAGAACACCATATGCTGGAGTGGCATCATTGCATGTGTTCTTTTCAAAAACCATAGTTATGCACACTGACACACACACACACACACATGCAACGACTCTAGTGGTGGTTTATGAAAAGAACACCACATGCAATGAGTCTGGTGGATCCAGGTGCTTTATGAAAAGAACACCGCATGCTGGAGTGGCATTAGTGGATCCATGTGGTTTATTAAAAGAACAAACATGGAGGGAATCTAGTTGTGGTTTATGAAAAGGACACACATACAATGACAAGAAGTGGATCCAAGTGGTGGTTTATGAAAAGAACACACACGCAATGACTCTGGTGGATCCAGGTGGATTATGAAAAGAACACCACATACTGGAGTGGTACCATTCATGTGTTCTTTTCAAAAACCACAGTGATGCACACTAACACACACACATGCAATGACTCTAGCTGTGGTTTATGAAAAGGACACACATGCAATGACACTGGTCGATCCAAGTGGTGGTTTATGATAAGTACAAAAATGCAATGACCCTAGTTGTGGTTTATGAAAAGCACACACATGCAATGACATGAAGTGGATCCAAGTGGTGGTTTATGAAAAGAACAAACATGCAATGACTATTGTTGTGGTTTATGAGAAGGACACACATGCAATGACACTAGTGGTGGTTTATGAAAAGAACACACATGCAAAGACATGCAATGACACTGGTGCATCCATGTGGTTGATGAGAAGGACACACATGCAATGACAACTAGTGGATCCATGTGGTTTATGAAAAGAACACCACATGCTAGAGTGGCGTCATTGCATGTGTTCTTTTCAAAAACCACAGTGATGCACACTAACACACACACATCCAATGACGCTGGTTGTGGTTTATGAGAAAGGACACACATGCAATGACAATAGTGGTGGTTTATGAAAAGAAAACACATGCAAAGACATGCAATGACACTGGTGGATCCATGTGGTTTATGAGAAGGACACACATGCAATGCCAACTGGTGGATCCATGTGGTTTATGAAAAGAACACCACATACTGGAGTGGCAACATTGCATGTGTTCTTTTCAAAAACCATAGTGATGCACAGTGACACACACACATGCAATGACTCTAGTGGTGGTTTATGAAAAGACCACACATGCAATGACTCTAGTGGATCCGGGTGGTTTATGAAAAGAACACCACATGCTGGAGTGGCATTACTGGATCCATGTGGTTTTTGAAAAGAACAAACATGTAGTGACTCTACTTGTGGTTTATTAAAAGGACCCACATGCAATGACATATAGTGGATCCAAGTGGTGGTTTATGAGAAGGACACACCTGCAATGACAACTGGTGGATCCATGTGGTTTATGAAAAGAACACCACATGTTGGAGTGGCATCATTGCATGTGTTCTTTTAAAAAACCACAGTGATGCACACTAACATAGACACACATGCAATGACTCTAGTTGTGGTTTATGAAAAGGACACACATGCAATGACACTAGTGGTGGTTTATGAAAACAACACACATGCAAAGACATGCAATGACACTGGTGGATCCACGTGGTTTATGAGAAGGACACACATGCAATGACAACTGGTGGATCCATGTGGTTTATGAAAAGAACACCACATGCTGGAGTGGCATCATTGCATGTGTTCTTTTCAAAAACCACAATGATGCACACTGATACACACACATGCAATGACTCTAGTGGTGGTTTATGAAAAGAACACCACATGCAATGACTCAGGTGGATCTAGGTGGTTTACAAAAAGAACACCGCATGCTAGACTGGCATTAGTGGATCCATGTGGTTTATGAAAAGAACAGACATGCGGTGACTCAAGTTGTGGTTTATGAAAAGGACACACATGCAATGACATGAAGTGGATCCAAGTGGTGGTTTATGAAAAGAACACATATGCAATGACTCTGGTGGATCCAGGTGGTTTATGAAAAGAACACCACATACTTGAGTGGCATTATTGCATGTGTTCTTTTCAAAAACCACAGTGATGCACACTGACACACACACATGAAATGACTCTGGTTGTGGTTTGTGAAAATGACACACATGCAGTGACACTAGTGGTGGTTTGTGAGAAGAACACACATGCAACGACATGCAATGACACTGGTGGATCCATGTGGTTTATGAGAAGGACACACATGCAATGACAACTGGTGGATCCAGGTGGTTTATGAAAAGAACACCACATGCTGGAGTGGTATCATTGCATGAGTTCTTTTCAAAAAACCCCAGTGATGAACACTAACACACACACACATGCAATGACTCTAGTGGTGGTTTATGAAAAGAACACCACATGCAATGACTCTGGTGGATCTAGGTGGTTTATGAAAATAACACCACATGCTGAAGTGGATATGGTGGATCCATGTGGTTTATGAAAAGAACAAACATGCATCGACTCTAGTTGTGGTTTATGAAAAGGACACACATGCAATGACATGCAGTGGATCCAAGTGGTAGTTTATGAAAAGAACACACATGCAATGACTCTGGTGGATCCAGGTGGTTTATGAAAAGAATACCACATACTAGAGTGGCATTATTGCATGTGTTATTTTCAAAAACCGCTGTGATGCACACTGACACACACACATGCAATGACTCTGGTTGTGGTTTATGAAAAGGACACACATGCAATGACACTAGTGGTGGTTTGTGAAAAGAACACACATGCAAAGACATGCAATGACACTGGTGGATCCATGTGGTTTATGAGAAGGACACATATGCAATGACAACTAGCGGATCCATGTGGTTTATGAAAAGAACACTGATACGTTGCTAAAGTATCCATATTTTTTTATGTTCCATGCTTGGTTTTATCTACTTTCTTATGTTTTGTCCACACTTTGGAGTACTTTCTATACACTTTCTTGGACTAACCTATTAACAAGAGCCACGGTGTCAGCTGCCTGTTTTCTGCTGTTTTTGGTTCCAGGAAAGTCAGAAAATGAATATTCTCGAAATTGGATGGAACAAAAGCCAAAGTCAGTTTTTCACCGAGGGACACAAGGAGCCAGAATACGAGACGTAGAGGGGCCAGGGGGCCGCCACACCAGGGAGTGGTCTGGCCCCCTCTGGCACCCCTCGGCCTCCCCTTTCGCCTATATGAGGCCTCCGATACAGAAACCCTAAGTACCCGATCAAAATTCCACGAAAGAGTTTGTAGCCTCTATCATCTCCATCCCTAGATCGGGAGGGATCTGAAGCTCTTCCCGGCACCCTGCCGGAGAGGAGAATTCACCCTGGAGGCCTTCTTCATCACCATGCAAGCCTCCGGTGTGATGCGTGAGTAGTTCATCTCTGGACTACGGGTCCATGTAGTAGCTAGATGGCTAGTTCTCCTCCTTTGTGCTATCATGTTTAGATCTTGTGAGCTCTGTTCATGATCAAGATCATCAATTTGTAATTCTGCATGTTGTGTTTGTGGGGATCCGATGGATATTGAGATGCTATTTTAGATTGATTATTGATTCTATCATGTCTTTGTTATTTGTGATCTTGCATGCTTTCCGTTGTTAGTAGCTATCTTGACCAAGTAGATGCTAGCAACTCCAAGAGTTAGTATTTATGCTCGATAGTGGGTTCATGCCTCTAGTAATCTGGGGAAGTGGCAGAAATCTCTAAGGTACTAGATGTGATGTTGCTACTAGGGAGAAAACAACAATCCTTTGTTCATAGAACAATCGTATTGTTTACTTTACATGCAATGCGTAATGCAATTATCTGTTGCTTGCAACTTAATACTGGACGGGGTTCGGATGATAACCTGAAGGTGGATTATTAGTCATAGATGCAGTTGGATTACGGTCTATGTATAATGTTATAATGCCCAATCAAGTCTCAAAGGAGTCAAGATGAGTAGTATATGCATGTATGCTTTCTCGATGTTTGTCAATTGCCCCGCTGTAATTTGTTCACCCAACATGTCATCTATCTTAAGGAGAGCCACCACTAGTGAAATATGGAGCCCCAGTCCTTTATTTTACTATAACATCCTAATTTCAGCAACCCTGATTAGTTGTCCAGAATGCAAAAATCAGGGGGAACAAAAACTTTTTCGTGTTTAATGATGAAGTGCTTGCTTGTTGTTCGATTATGTTTATGCTTATTAATGTGTATTAGATGATATACTCCTTACCTTAACACCAGTTGACAAAAGCTACTTCCCAAAACAGTCTTGGCTTAATTTCCATATTCTAAAATGTTCTGGCATCTCAAAACCTAAGCCAAGATGCTTATGTAACCAGAACTATTTTTGTAACTTCTATTGACAAAACTATGGAGAGTTATATAATATAATCTCCTTATGTTTTCAAGACAGAACCCTCAGCTACTCTTACCTCTAGGATCTCCAAAAAAAATTTGTAAGCTTTTGAATTCTACTCTTGGTAGAGATACCAAGGACCTTACCTTGTTCAAACTCCAACCTATTTCAAAATACCCATCCCTACCTCAAGCAAAGTTTGGTGGTAACCCTAGTAGTAGTTGATTTGTTTGTAAGATGAGTTCCCTTGATCTGCTGTTTGACTTGATTGCTTAGAAGTAGTATGAGCTACCCTAGGAGCTCATCCACTAGGATCAAGATGTTTCCAAATCATCACACCCTAAGGAAGAATACAAACCTAGATCTGATCTCTAGCCACCAGGTGACAATCTAAAACCCTTAACTAGATCAATTCTGAAGATATCCATTCTAGAAGTTTCCAAGTCAATGAAGACCAATATCAAGCAAGGTGTAGCATCCCATCTGTCTAACATATGTAATGCTACATGGTCTAGTAATATAATGGCTACTTCCTACATATAATTGTTGCATCATAATTATATCATGCTCATGTCATCATGCCACCTTGCATTTGAGCATCATATAAAACCCTTTCCATTTGGTTCTTCCCTCATATGCATTAGTAATTGTTTTTGGCTCTTGTTATATTGTATTTGGTTCTTGATAAATGCTTGATGCCCAAGTTGAGTTGGGGGCATATCTTTTATTCAACTCCATCACCTTTCTTTGTCACCACCTCATAATTCCACCACCCTTCTTTCGGTTCCATCCATCATCTCCACCATCTTAATTATATATGAGCCCATGTTCTTATTTTGGTATTTATATCTAGCTCATAAATAATTGAGGATGGTTCCCTCTACTCTCTACATGCTCCCATACAATGGTTATACTTGTTTTCACAATATTGTGTATCATAGCATGCTTGCCACCTTTTTATACCATGTGAACTGGTGATCTCATCTCACATATGGTTTGTTGGATTAGGATCATGTTTGAATTATGGTGTGGCTAGATGATAATAATAGTGGTATCTACCCACTAGCATAGGCCACATTCTTATTCATGCATGACCATGATTTTAATATAACATATGTGTTGGAAGGCTTCGATAACCAAATTTGGAGGAATAATCTAAACTTGAATTCTTATTAAAACTAGTTGTTTACAAAACTAGCAACAATGCATGCATGCCCCAGGCAAGGATTGCCCTCCTTTTATCCCTATCCTTTCTATTTTTCTTTTAGTTGGTTTGAATGGTTTTTGAATGGATCAAATTCAAATAAAATCAAATGGAAATGAAAGAAAACAAATCTACACCTAGCTACACCACACCACCACCCCATCTACCCCAACCAGCTACCCCATCTACTTCCTACCCTAACCCTAACCACCCTCTAATCTAACCCTAACCGAGCCTCCCATGCTTTACATGTCGAGCCTCTCCCTCTCTTTCTCTCTCTCTCCCTGCCATGCTGGCCCACACCCAAGCCTCTCCTCTCTTCGGCCCACCTGCAGCCTCAACCTGCCCTGCCCCTGCCCTGATCGGCCACGCCGAGCACGTGAGAAGGAGAAACAAAAGGTGGCCGAGCCACCTTTTGCTTCCCACCCCGAGCCCCACGGCACCCTCTCTCCTCGTCCCTATCTACTCCCTCTCCCTCGTCTGGTAGCAGCCCCAGATCCCCAGGGCCTCGCCCTTCTCCTCTCCACCACCTGCCGCTACCCTTCTCATCTCCGTCGCCGCACCGTCGGCCTCCACCTCCACCTGCTCGTTCTAGCCGGCAGCGTGGAGTGTTGGGCGTCGAGGAAGAACAAGTCGATCCTCCGCATCGCCCCTTTACCCGCAGACGTGGAGGAGGACCCCTAGGCCGAGCTGCACACCGACGCGCCGCTCGAAACCCTAGCTCGGCCGTCCGTCTGCATCGTCGTTGCCCCGCTGCGCCCCGTCCCGATCCGACCACTCCGACGAACCCGCGGTGAGCGTTCAAGCCTCCCTGACACCTCCGTCCTCGTCGTTGTTTCCTGTTCTCGCCGGGCCACCCGTCGAGCGCTCTCTGTGCACGCACGTGCATGTGCACCGGCCTGCTGCGTGCCGCGCTAACTCACCTAGCCGCGCCGCGCTCACCCTGCATCAACCCCCGCCTACCCCAGTGGTCACCGCCGCCTGCGCGCATGCACCGCGTCGCGGGTTCGATCCCCCACCACGCCACCCATGTTCTCTATCAGTTTCGATAGACAACGCGAGAAGAGAAACAGTGCGCGCGCACTTTGCAAATACCCCCATGCATTTTTGTCTCAACCCGCAGTACCCCCAGGCCCACCAGACAGCCCCGTGAAAATTTTGCAAAAAGGTTCCCGGGATTTTGTACTCCTCAACCCGCAGTCCCCGGATCCACCACGTGAAGCCCACCGGCTGGCCGCGCGCGTAGTGGACCCGCGAGGCCGCCAGCCCCACTTGTCAGTCGCATAGGCTAGATAAGCTCGCGGTGAGAAAAGTTCCTGCACGCTGTTTTTCGCCCGATCAGCAGCGACCCCACCTGTCTATGGATGAGGCTAGTTCTGTCTGGGTATAAAAAGTCCTGACGATTTTCTGTTTAAACAAAATGATTTCAGTAAATGTTTAAATACAAATTCAAACCTGTTTTTAAATAATTTTTAAATTATAAATCCAAATAATACAAATGATATATGTTTTGGAATCAGAAAAATGTGAGGAATTCAAATATGCCATTCAAAATATCTTTTGGACAAATTAAATTTCGACATTGTTTAAAATTACAATAGAATGCCCTTTTCTTAATAAATTAATAATTTTAAATCTATAACTCCAAATTTGACAAATAATATGTCTAAATCGATCAGCGCGACGAGCCCGTTCTAACTATGCATTACATATTCTCAATTGCAGCATGCATCATATAAATATTAAGTGGACAGCAAGTGTATGAGAGCAAAACCTGACTAAAACTTAATAAAATGCTTTATTCTTGTACCCCACCACCTCACCCCTGCCATGCTACTTTATTGCCATGTAAATTGTGCATCATTCATCATGGCATGTTTGTTTGCTTGTCGCATTTTAATTCTTATGCTTGTGCACTTTATTTATGTTGGCCCTTGTTTGTTTGGTTCTTCTTCGAATAGACGCCGAGCAGGGGATATATCAGGAATCCCAGGAGCACTACCCAGATCCGACTCTCACTTCAACTGAGCTGCCAGGCAAGCACTACCACATGCTTGCATACATATAGTACCTATTGCCTCTATCTTATTCTTGCATCATTGAGTCGCGAATTGCATTAAATTGAATCCCAAGTACTGCATAGCCTTTACTTTTAAACCCCACCGAAGCTTGTTCCTCCATCCCATGAGCCATTACTACATGAGTTGTTTGAGCCATGCGGGTCATAGAACAGCATGTGTAGGGTATGTGAGTGTCTGATGGATAACGAGGTACCTAAACAACTTAACCTGAGTAGTAATAGGATAACTAATGAAAGTGGCACCGGTGAGCGATATCTGCTATTCGGTTTTTCATGCTCACTTGTGTCCCGTAGGACCCCGAGTACTTGATTCCTGTTCCTTGACTATTCGCACTATCCACATCCGAGAGGCCTTATGGACCCCCTGATCTAGAGCTTGATTCATTCTTATTTCTTGGGGCCATAAAGTAGTTTGGGGCTTTATTACTATCCTGTACTTATGCCATGCTTTACTGCTTTATTTAAGATTGTGCGTGGAGCACCTATACTGTTTTGGATCGTGACATGTTTTCGCTGTATCGACATGCCCAGTCACACTTTCGGGTTCCTAGTCGTTTACCGCCGTCCACACAAACCCTGGGTCCGTTCCGGAGCCGGCCAACTTCGTTGCGGGTAGCTTAGTGGGGTGGCCCCCTGAAATGTTTCTGAATCCTATGATCGCTTTGTCGTGAATGCCTCGTTGGGTTTTGATTTGGTTTTTCCGAGGTTGATCGAGTGTGTGTTGCTATTTGTGCACCCCTGCAGGGTAAATCTTTCTGAAAGCCGTGTCCGCGGTTATGGACGACTTGGAGCACAGTTTCTCGATCATAGACAAGTATAACTAAAGTACCGCTTTTAATTTGACTAAGTACCTGACTAGAAAATAGTGCAATACTCATGGAATGGTTAATAAAACTGCCAACGGATGGGTTTTTCGTCCGCTTTCTCATTGGTAAGCGAGAAGGAGGATGGATCTGTTAATTATACTGTTATAACTATAATTAACGGACATCCGTCCATCATTGGTTAGGCGGATGCTTAGCGAGTATCTATAGACTTGTTAGTTATTATCTTTTGCTGCAATTGCGTCACCCTAGGTTATGTCCCCTTTAGAGGCATAAAGACTTGCTGAGTACCCCTAGGGTCTAACACAATAAATTGTTTGATTCAGATGAACAGGTGTATTCGCAAGATGGATACTGGTGGAGGAGACGGATGATGTTGGCAACGATCACTCGGTGTAGAGATTCCGGGAAAAGGGATCCGTGAGATCTGTGGGCGGGATGTGTTTATTTATATGGCATCTTATGCCAATTTGCTTCTTATCCGTACTCGGACCTTGTTTTCCGCTTCCGCCTGATACTCTGATGTTTGATGTATGAGGAGCTATCCTAAAATATTATCTCTATCTAGGATATTTTGATCTTGCCGTATGGTGTTGCAATATTTCTATTTCTTTTTGATGGAATGGCTCTGTGAACAGTTGTATGGTGGCTTGCATACATACTCACTTGTGTATGTAGTTGATCTCTTCGCCTGCCGATTACGCCGCTCGTTCTTGTCCCGATGTTCTGGAAGTGGTTAGGACGGCCGAAAGGTCTACCTGTGAGTGGCCCCTAGGACCCACCGTACTATTTTAACCACTTTCGCTCATCCAGGCATGTAACTAAGAGCGTAATTCACCGAGGTAGTTACAATTGGTATCAGAGCCATCCCGCCCTTCAGGGTCTCAGCCAAATGGTCGTTGTCAGTCTAGCAAATATTTTGGTAGTTATGTATACTAGGGAAAAACAAAAACGTGAGAGTAGAACTGCTTCCATTTTTCTTCTTACCCACCCACCCACCCTTTTTCTGGTAAGAAAGTGTAACGTTTTCAATCCTCTTCTAAAATTCAAACTAGGATTCACGTGTTCTGGGTTCCGTAGTACCATAGGTTGTGTGTGTGTGTGTGTGTGTGTGAATTCCTTGTCTATCTGTTGCATCCAACTTGTTATCACTATCTGCCTTTTGGTTATCAACTGTTAGTACATTCCATACCGACAGGCCATTGTAAACCGACGTGATCTATCTGATTCGTTGTATACCGATGCAATCTGTCTTACTCTTTGTTATCCGACGTTATCTTGTTTGGGGTGTTCTTTTCCGTAGTTACTAATCTTTAGGTTCATCTTAAGAAGAAGGTGTTGGGATATGTGTTTTACTTATTCATGTGCGGAGTAATGATTTGAGTGCGGGATGGAGTCGCGACCATACCACTACTCTTGTCATTTGCTCTTGTATATTGAATTGGTAGAGTTACTAATCTTGATTCGTTAAGTGGTTTTGCGCATATAGTGGTATTGTAATGCCGAAATTTGCGGAAATTTTTTCTTTGTTAGCTTGTGTACCACACTCCTTGTTCAGTCGTGTGCGATATGCTTAATACCTTCTAGGTGCTTTGAACTTTGTTGATATTGTAATATCATCTTAGTAAATTGTATCCTTTAAATCTTGGTTAATTCCATCTTGGTACTATTTTGGATTATTATTATTCTCCATTATGGTACTGACTTGTGTTTTATATCAATCACAGGATGGCACCACCACGCCGTTCTGAGGAGGACATACCACCTGAACTGGGGGCTGCGTTGGCAAGTATTGCTAATGCCTTGGGAACAATGCAGCAGAACCAGCAGCGATTTGAAGAAAGTGTCATGAGGAATGAGTTTGTTCCGCTACCTCCACCTCCCAAGCGAGGGGACATCAAGAGTTTTCTGAAGTTCAACCCGCGCCACTTTGAGGTGTCTGATCAGCCTCTGGACGCAGATGATTGGCTGCGTGAGATGTCAAGGTTACTGGTGACTGCTGATGTTCCTGAGCAAGAATGGGTAAAATGTGCCACTCACCTTCTGAAGGGAGATGCAGCTCTGTGGTGGGAGAATTACCTGAAGGCAAATCACTCGGAGTTTCAGCCTACTTGGGAACAGTTCACTGGGGCTTTCAAAGAGCAATATCTGTCAGAAATTGTCATGGAAAGGATGAAGGAAGTGTTTCTCAACCTCAAGCAGGGCAATGACAATGTCAATACCTATATCAGAAACTTCATGAATCTTTCTCGGTATGGTGGCGATGAGATCTCTGATGACAAGAAGAAGCAAAAGAGGTTCAGACAAGGGCTCAATGCATCAATCAAACATGCAATCACTCATGCAAGGCCGGGGTCTTTTCTAGAACTCCAACATACAGCTCTGCAGGAAGAAGCAAGTAGGCAAGTGTTTGAGGAGTCCAAGAAACACAACCGCGATGCAGCAAGCTCTTCAGCTATGTCAGCTCCTTCTAAGCATCGTGTCTGGGTTCCTAACACCCCACCGTCGCTCCCGGCTCCACCAAGACCTTCAAGCTACGCGGCAAGGCCACCAAACTCCTTCACTGCTACTCCTAGGGGCTACAACCACAACTACCCTGAAGCGCCTGGCGGAGTCCCTGGCTATGTTGCTCCACGTCCACCTGGTGCTTGTTACACTTGTGGAAACACTGGGCATCAACACTGGAATTGTCCAATGAACAACAAAGATCTTCCTCCACCACCTCCAAGACCTGCGGCAAGCTCTTCTATGGTTCGTGCACCTCCACCTCGGGCTCTCAACATCAACACCAAGCCCGGTTCTACTGTTGCTCGTGCCAACTATGTCAACGCCGCTCAAGCTGAGCATGCACCTGGAGTTGTGACGGGTATGCTTCATGTTAACTCAGTCCCTGCACGAGTTTTGTTTGATTCTGGTGCTTTGCATTCTTTTGTTTCTCATAAGTTTGCGCATGAGCATGATCTAGCTATGGTTCCCTTATTGCATCGTCTGGTGGTACAATCTCCTGGGTCAAACATGAGGGCTGCTCATATCAGCCATGGCAATCAAATTGAGATTGGTGGCTCTTCGTTCTCGGCGTCCTTAATTATTCTGGGCAATTCTGACATTGATGTTATCTTGGGCATGGATTGGTTAACAGCAAATGCATCTATGATTGATTGTGCCGAACGCTCGGTTTCTCTGAAAATTCCTGAAGGCCATATAGTCTATTCTCCAAGTTTGACTCCTGCAATTCAGCTTTTCTCTTTGGCGGCTCTAAATGATGATGCTATGGAAGCTATTTAGAGTGTTCCGGTGGTCTGTGAGTTCCCAGATGTCTTTCCTGAAGAGTTGTCAGGTATGCCTCCTGACCGAGAGGTCGAGTTTGTGATTGAGCTTGAACCTGGAACCGCTCCTATCTCCAAGCGGCCTTATAAAATGGGTCCTGCTGAGTTGGCTGAACTTAAACGTCAGCTTGATGAACAAGAGAAGTTGGGTTTCATTCAGCACAGTACTTCTTCTTGGGGTAGCCCAACCATCTTTGTGAAGAAGCGAGACAGGACTGATAGACTTTGTGTTGACTATCGGGCTCTCAATGCTAAAACCATCAAGAATAAATATCCCCTTCCGCGGATTAATGATCTCTTCGATCAGCTAGCTGGTGCTATGGTATTCTCTAAGCTTGACTTGAGAAGTGGATATCATCAAATCAAGATTCACAAGGAAGATGTTCCCAAAATAGCTTTCACCACCCGCTATGGCCTGTATGAGTACACGGTCATGTATTTCGGTCTCACCAACGCACCTGCCACCTTCTCGAGGCTTATGAACTCGGTTTTCATGGAGTATCTTGATAAGTTCATTGTGGTCTATCTGGATGACATCCTAGTCTATTCTAAGTCAAAGGAAGAACATGAAGAACACCTTCGGTGTGTCCTAAACAAGCTTCGTGAGAACCGCCTGTATGCAAAGTTCTCCAAATGTGAGTTCTGGCTGCCTCAAGTCACCTATCTAATGGGTTCGTAGCATGGAAAACAAAAAATTTCTACCGCAAGAACAAACAAAACCCAGATCTAATCTAGATAAAAGCGAAGATCTAATCTATTAGACATGTGCAATGAGATAGATCTTTACTAACCCTTGTAGACCCGAAAGCGTTACGAGATCGGATCTCGTGGTTGATGTAGTCGATCACTTGCCGATCTCAAGATCGAGTAGACGATCCTTCCGGCGCCACGTTCCGGCAGCGCTTCCGTAGTCGGTCACACGTGCGGAGTCCAAGCAGACCTTCCTCTCCCTGTTCCAGCGAGCAGCGGAGGTACTAGATCTTCTCCACGGAATCCCAGCAGCACGACGGTGTGGTGGTGGTGGTGGAGTAGAGAATTCTGCAGGGCTTCGCCTAAGCCTGAGCAGAGGGAAGGAGGAGGAGAGAGGTGGCGGCCAGGGTTTGTTATGGGAGAGGTCTAGGGGGTGGCGCCCCCTCCCCTCTATTTAAAGGAGGGAGGCGCCATGGGAGGGGGAGTCCTAGTAGGACTCCCCTCCCTCCTTGGCCGGCGGATTGGGAGGGGGGAAGGAATCCTCCTCCCCCACGAATCCGTGTCTTGCCCCACAAAGACTCCTTGATCCTTTCTTGGTTTTCAAGCATACTCCAAGAAATCTCCTAGAACCTTCCAGAACATTCCGAAACCTTCTAGAATCTCCATACAAACACTCCGGAACATTTCCTAACTTAGAAAATGATCCCCAATATATGAATCTTATTCTCCGGACAATTCCGGATCTCCTCGTGATGTCTCGGATCCAATCCGAGACTCCGCACAACATTCGGTCTCCAACGCATATTCCATATCTACTTAAAACAACTTCGAACCTTAAGTGTGTCACCCTACGATTCGTCAACATGTAGACATGATGGAGACACATCTCTGATCAATAACCATTAGCGGGATCTGTAGATCCATAATAGCTCCCACATACTCAACGATGACTTTGTGATCGATAGAACCATTTAACATACGAAACCAATTCCCTTTGTCACGCGATATTCTACTTATCCGAGGTTTGATCGTCGGTATCTCCATACCTAGTTCTACCTCGTTACTGATAAGTACTCTTTACTCGTTCTGTGATATGTCATCCCTTGTGACCTAGTCACATGCTTGCAAGCTAACTAGATGACATTCCACCGAGAGGGCCCAGAGCATATCTATCCGTCATATGGATGGACAAATCCCAATCTTGGTCCATGCGCTTAAACACATACTTTCAGAATACCCAATGACACCTTTATAACCACCTAGTTACGAAGCGGTGTTTGATGTCATCAAAGTACCCATCTAGTGATGGTGATTAACATAACCTCATGGTCGAAGGATTAGGTTACTATGCATTTGAAAGATTATAGCAATACGAACTTAATGACTTGATCTTATGCTATGCTTACTTATGGGTGTGTGTCCATCACATCATTCTCCTAATGATATAACCTTGTTATTAATGACATCCAATGTCCATGATCAGGAAACCATGATCATCTATTAATCAACAAGCTAGTTCAACAAGAGGCTTACTAGGGACTCTTTTATGTTTACAAAACACACAAGTATTAATGTTTCCGGTTAATACAATTATAGCATGGGATGTAAACATTTATCATAAACATAAAGATATAATAATAACCACTTTATTATTGCCTCTTGGGCATATCTCCAACAGTCTCCCACTTGCACTAGAGTCAATAATCTAGTTAAAAATTTGTGCATTCAACACCTATGGCTTTCTGTTGTTGTATAGACACTATTGCTAGTGTAAACATAATCTTCAGACCTGACACTTCCAGGTCCGTGTGTATTTGCATGTCCTTGCGTCTCTACGCATTACTCATTCTCCAATGAGATGGCATTGTATAAATTTGGTCCTTCGGTGAGACCTTTAGTTCCTTGGGATTAAATCATGTTGATACAATTGTCATACAATGTATCTTCATAGTATTATCCCGCTATGAACCACACCTAGTTTGATAACAAACTACTTGACGCAAATGCCCTCATTTGCTGTTGCAATAGCAGTCATATACTTAGCCTTCTGTTTTAGTATTTGTCACAATGTTTTAACTTTGGTACTCAACCAAATCCATTATGGAACTTCCTTTCCAGTACATTGTGCCACCCATAGTTTAAATTGAGATAAACTTAATTTGTGACAAAACTAGTATCAATGCAACAATTTACAATGAACTATTTGTCACCACTATATAAATAATATATTCTTAGTTCTTCCAAAGATCATAGGAATATCCCTACTATTGTCCAATGATCATCTTATGAGTCATTCTGGTATATGCTCATAACATTTAGAGCATAGGACATATCTGGATGTGTACATCTCAAAAATGATTGATCAAAATATTCTTGTGATTTCACCAAGTGTCAAAACACTTGAATCTCGTGTCAACACACTTGAATCTTGATTCAGTCCTTTCCATGCATCAAGAACATTTCTTGTTGTTTCCATATTGAACTCATTCAACATCTTATCTATGTACATTTTACAAAACCATATTCGCGCCTCAATCTATCCATATAGACATTGATGCCTAATTCTTGGGTTATGCCTAAGTCTTTCATCGAAATGAAATTCTTAACCTGTGTCAATAAAAGATACATCATTTCTAATCAACAATATGTCTTTCACATAATGTATTAGAAATATGTCTTAGCGCTCCCACTTAATTTCTTGCAAAAATGCAAGCATCTTCATCGTCTCTGATGAAATTAAACCTTTTAACGGTTTCATCACGGTGAAGATTCCAACTCCGTGATGCTCACTTCAACCATTGAAGTTTTGCATACTCTTTTAGCATCCTTTGAATTAACAAAACCCTTTGGATCGTGTCATGGACACATCCTAGGTAACCATTCTATTAGAAGAACTTGTTTTGTTTGTTCAACTACCACATACCAAAATATATGTAGTGGTTGCTACATTAATCCGTCCAGACTAAATATCGCTATGAAAGATCAAATCTTATCATAGTCAATTCCTTGAACATTGTCGTAAACTCTTTCCGACATGTCGACTATTTCATAGATGTGAAACATCCATGTCTATTTCTTTATAGATCCATATACGACTGTAAGGTCTTGCACCTTTCCAGAGGGTCTTTCAAATTCAAAGCTTGATTTCTCGTGTATGGAATTATCACGGATTTTATGGCTTCAAGCCACTTAACGAAGTCAGGGCCCATCATTGCTTCTTTGCATGTAGTCGGTTCATCATTGTCAAACAACAATGATTTAACTCTCAAATCTTGGCATTTGATTACTTACCCGACCTACTTGGTTCAATAGTAACTTAGATCTCCGTGACCACAACCTTTGAGGCACGTGAGCCATGAGCATTGTTGCTGCCTCCGGGACACTTTCCGACGCTGCGCAACTCAGCACATATTAGCCAAGGTTCAACAACCTTGTCAAAGTTCTATTGTCCTCCCACTTAACTTTTCACCAAAATTCCTTCTCAAGAAACTCGACATTCTAAGCGACAAACAATTTTGTCTTCGGTGTTATGGAGGAATACCCAATGGTTATTCGAAATAACCTACAAAGACATGCTCATCCGTCTTTGGTTGTAAACACTTTACTTATGCCTAGCATACCAAAAATTTAAGAAAGGACAACCTGGGTTTTATCCCAAACCATGACTTATATGGTGTCATTTCAACGGATCACGATGGAGCTCTTTTCAGTGTAAAAGCGGTAGTCACTAAAGCTTTAATCTTTAAAATATAATGGCAGTTTTATAAATGACACCTTTGATCTTATCATGTCAAACAAGGTTTCATTACATATCTTGAACACTCATACTCTTATGGTGTTTTGGGAAATGCAAATCCATGGAACGATTCCTCAAATCTTAGGTGTATTGCTAAACTTGTAACTCAAACATCTTTATGTCCAATCATAAACCTTTTTATTTTCTTGTTACAATAATTTTCCACTTCATCTTGAAAGTCTTTGAACATTTTCAAATGTTTCATACTTCTTCCTTATTGAGTAGGTATATACATATACTCACTCAAATCTTCGGAGAAAGCATATGAAGTTGAAATCCATCGCCCACGACTACACATAATGGACTATATACATCAATATGTACAAATTCCAATTAGTTAGTCGTCCGTTCCTCTTTTGGCCTACGAACGGAGTTTTAATTATCTCCAGGAAAGTATCACAAGCGTCATTTGATCAAAATCAAAGACTCCAAAAATCCATCAACATGGAGTTTCTTCATGTATCCCTTTCAATATAATTTAAACGGCGATGTCACTTCGCAAGTGATCTTTCAATCATTTGTCTTGCGACATTTTAGCATTAGTTTTATGGTCGTTATTTATCCAACCAGACTTGTATATCATCCATCTATTATGGAATACGGTAATTATTTGAACAACCTTTTGTCGTCATAATACCTGATCAAAATAACAATTATTGAAACAAATCTTGAAGGCAAGCTTTGATGTTAACAAGCAACATAACAACCCTTTGTTTGTTTTCGATGAACATCATCACATATTCTCTTGCTAGTTACTTAGGCCATTGCAGTTCATGAATTGTGTTGTCCTGTATGACACTTCATACCAACCAATTCGGTATCCAATACCGCAGAACCACATTGTTTAACAACCAAGGAATACAGCCATAACATGTATCTTCTATATACCTAAGTTGGACATCTCCAATCTTTTCTTTTCTGCCAAATATTTTATAGATTCTCTTTCAACAATTCCTTTTCTTTTAAAAGAATCTATCAACATCAACAGTGGTGTCATTCACATGACACATAGTACAAAGTGTGTATAGTCAAATACTAATACGTTTGAACTTGCACTTTGAAGTGGATCACCTTCATCAAATGTTTGGCATTCTTTCAAAATTCCATTCTTTAGTAATCTTTTAGTGTAGTAAAAATTTTACTTACATCTTCTATTCATCCTTATCATGACAATTTTCATGATCAAGCTGCTATAGCTTATAAAGGTGAATTGCGAGTATAATGTTTCTTTTCCAAAACCTTTTGGAGGATTAGGATGACTAGCGTCTCCAACCTTCAGAAATTTTCATCAAATATGAGGACATATACTCTATCATGTTGTAACCAACACATTGTTTTAGATATCGCAATACCTTTCACATATGATGGTTTCTGAAACATTGCTTTCAGCTCTTAGATAAACTTGATATTAAAAACAATCTTTTGAGTATCAAGAATCATGGAGGCAAACATGATACATTAGATACTAACACTGGAATTGTTACTCTTGATTTAATACTGTTTATTAAACTTCACAGAGTAAATGGAGTTTGCTGAAAGTTTGCAATATGACTTTTAAACTTTAGATTGACACTCAAAACAATACGATACCAGTTCATAAAGCAAATATCCAGAATTTCTATAGTTCTACTATCTCAACTATAGCTAAGCGTAA
The DNA here is from genome assembly GCA_916181665.1 of Avena sativa. Lineage (NCBI taxonomy): Eukaryota > Viridiplantae > Streptophyta > Magnoliopsida > Poales > Poaceae > Avena > Avena sativa. The sequence goes on along the minus strand of OV702292.1, from coordinate 528,990,582 downwards.
GGTGGTGAACGGATGCCAATGACTACAACAAACTATGCAAATTCACTTTGATTGTTTTTATGATAAATTGAGTTTGACTAATCCAAATTACAAATAAACTCCCACTCAAAACAACATCCCTCCAGTTGTTTTAGTGATTACATGAACCAAATCCACTACACCAAGTTCGATCATCACGTGAGATGATGTAGCTTTAATGGCGAACATTCAACATGTTCATCATATCATCCATATGACTCATGCTTTACCTTTCGGTATTCCGTGTTCCGAGACCATGTCTGTACATGCTAGGCTCGTCAAGATTAACCTTAGTATCCGCATGTGCAAATCTGGCTTGCACCCGTCGTATGCACAAGTAGAATCTATCACACCCGATCATCACGAGATGCTTCGAAACGACGAGTCTTAGCAACGGTGCCTACTAAGGACGAACACTTTATTACTTGATATTTAGTGAGAGGGATCATCTTATAATGCTACCGTCGCGATCTAAGCAATACAAGATGCATAAAAGATTAACATCACAGGCAATTCATAATTAGTGTGATATGATATGGCACTTTCTTCTTATGCCTTTGATCTCCATCTCTAAAGCACGGACATGATCTCCCTCATCACCAGCATTGCGTCAAGGTCAGTGGCGCCGCTTCATGGTTGTCCATCATCACTAGCAACTATTAAAACTACTTGGAATAAAGCTATTACAAGATGAATAGACACACAGGTCTTAACAGAATTAAAGACAACCATTAGGCTCCTGCCGGTTGCCATATTACAACAAGGATCATTGCATACATCAAATATAATCACAATCACATGATGGCCATATCACATCACAAAACCCCTGCAAAAACAAGTTAGACGCCTCTAATTTTCTTTGCATGTTTTACGTGGTTTGGGGCTTTTGAATAAGAACGGATCTTACCTACGAAACTGAACCACAACGTTGATACAAGTGCTATCAAGTGCAAAGTGTAGATTGGATCTATACTATGATGGGAGAGACAGACACCCGCAAAGCCACTTGTGCAATACGAGTTGCACGTCAACTGTGGAGCAAGTCTCATGTGCGATGACATGTAAGGTTAGCCCGAGCCGCTTCATCCCACCATACCGCAAGATGCAAAGTACACAAAGCAAAAGACGGCACGAGCACCAACGCCCACAAAACCATTGTGTTCTACTCGTGCAACAGATCTATGCATAGACACGGCTCTGATACCACTGATGGGTTCGTAGCATGGAAAACAAAAAATTTCTACCACAAGAACAAACAAAACCCAGATCTAATCTAGATAAAAGCGAAGATCTAATCTATTAGACATGTGCAACGAGATAGATCTGTACTAACCCTTGTAGACCCGAAAGCGTTACGAGATCGGATCTCGTGGTTGATGTAGTCGATCACTTGCCGATCTCAAGATCGAGTAGACGATCCTTCCGGCGCCACGTTCCGGCAGCGCTTCCGTAGTCGGTCACACGTGCGGAGTCCAAGCAGACCTTCCTCTCCCCGTTCCAGCGAGCAGCGGAGGTACTAGATCTTCTCCACGGAATCCCAGCAGCACGACGGTGTGGTGGTGGTGGTGGAGTAGAGAATTCTGCAGGGCTTCGCCTAAGCCTGAGCAGAGGGAAGGAGGAGGAGAGAGGCGGCGGCCAGGGTTTGTTATGGGAGAGGTCTAGGGGGTGGCGCCCCCTACCCTCTATTTAAAGGAGGGAGGCGCCATGGGAGGGGGAGTCCTAGTAGGACTCCCCTCCCTCCTTGGCCGGCGGATTGGGAGGGGGGAAGGAATCCTCCTCCACCACGAATCCGTGTCTTGCCCCACAAAGACTCCTTGATCCTTTCTTGGTTTTCAAGCAAACTCCAAGAAATCTCCTAGAACCTTCCAGAACATTCCGAAACCTTCTCGAATCTCCATACAAACACTCCAGAACATTTCCTAACTTAGAACATGATCCCCAATATATGAATCTTATTCTCCAGATAATTCCGGATCTCCTCGTGATGTCCCGGATCCAATCCGAGACTCCGAACAACATTCGGTCTCCAACGCATATTCCATATCTACTTAAAACAACTTCGAACCTTAAGTGTGTTACCCTACGGTTCGTGAACATGTAGACATCATGGAGACACATCTCCGATCAATAACCATTAGCGGGATCTGGAGATCCATAACAGCTCCCACATACTCAACGATGACTTTGTGATCGATAGAACCATTTAACATACGAAACCAATTCCCTTTGTCACGCGATATTCTACTTATCCGAGGTTTGATCGTCGGTATCTCCATACCTAGTTCTACCTCGTTACTGATAAGTACTCTTTACTCGTTCCGTGATATGTCATCCCTTGTGACCTAGTCACATGCTTGCAAGCTAACTAGATGACATTCCACCGAGAGGGCCCAGAGCATATCTATCCGTCATATGGATGGACAAATCCCAATCTTGGTCCATGCGCTTCAACACATACTTTCAGAATACCCAATGACACCTTTATAACCACCCAGTTACGAAGTGATGTTTGATGTCATCAAAGTACCCATCCAGTGATGGTGATTAACATAACCTCATGGTCGAAGGATTAGGTTACTATGCATTTGAAAGCTTATAGCAATACGAACTTAATGACTTGATCTTATGCTACGCTTACTTATGGGTGTGTGTCCATCACATCATTCTCCTAATGATATAACCTTGTTATTAATGACATCCAATGTCCATGATCAGGAAACCATGATCATCTATTAATCAACAAGCTAGTTCAACAAGAGGCTTACTAAGGAGTCTTTTATGTTTACAAAACACACAAGTATTAATGTTTCCGGTTAATACAATTATAGCATGGGATGTAAACATTTATCATAAACATAAAGATATAATAATAACCACTTTATTATTGCCTCTTGGGCATATCTCCAACACTATCTTGGTCACGTTTTCTCTGCCAAGGGAATTGCCGTCAACCTAGAAACTGTAAAGACAATTGTTGACTGGCTTCCTCCTGTAAATGTCAAAGAAGTCCGGAGTTTCCTTGGTTTGGCTAGTTACTGTCGTCGCTTCGTTCAGAACTTCTCGAAGATTGTGAAGCCTCTTACCGATCTCCTCAAGAAAGGCAAGAAATACCTTTGGACTCCTGCATGTCAAGCAAGCTTTGAAACACTCAAAGAGAAGCTCACTTCCACACCAGTCTTGGTTCCTCCAGATACATCAAAGCCTTTCCAGATATTCTGTGACGCCTCATTGCAAGGATTGGGTGCGGTCCTTATGCAAGAAAAACAAGTTGTTGCTTATGCCTCTCGACAATTGAAGACGCATGAGATCAACTATCCTACACATGACCTTGAACTCGCAGCAGTTGTCTTTGCTTTCAAAATATGCAGGCACTACTTGCTTGGCAACCGTTGTGAAATCTTTTCTGATCACAAGAGTCTGAAGTATATCTTCACACCGCCTGATCTCAACCTTCGTCAGAGGAGGTGGATTGAAGCAATTAATGATTTCGATTTGACAATCAACTACACTCCGGGCAAAGCTAATGTCATGGCTGATGCTCTCAGCCGAAAAGCTTATGTCAACAACCTCATGGTGGAAGAACAACAGCCTCTCTTGTGTGAGGAATTCCGTCAGCTCAACCTTGAAATTGTGGATCAAGGGTATCTTCTGAACCTTCTGGCAACCCTGCTCTTGGAAGAAAAAGTTCGCTCCATTCAACTTGGTGATCCGTACACTAAAAATATCATCTCCAACATTCAGCTTCCGAAGTATGAGTCCTTCCACGTCGACGACCAAGGCACTCTTTTCTTTGAACACCGGATGTTTGTTCCGAACTACCCGGGTTTAAGAGAGCATGTTCTCAAGGAGGCGCATGATTTTGTTCTTTCTATCCACCCTGGCAGCACTAAGATGTACATGGACTTGAAAACACAGTATTGGTGCACTGGGTTGAAACGATATTGTGCCAAGTATGTCTCGGAGTGTGATGTCTGTCGTAGAGTTAAAGCTGTCCATCAAAAACCTTCCGGTCTTCTACAGCCATTGAAACCGCCGGAATGGAAATGGGAGAAAGTAGAGATGGACTTCATCACTGGTTTTCCAAGGTCGCAGAAGGGCAACAATGCAATCTTTGTTGTCATCGACAGGCTTTCTAATGTGGCTCACTTCTTTCCCGTCAAGGAAACAATTTCTGCAATTCAGTTAGCAGAGCTCTATATCAACAGAATTGTCTCTCTGTATGGGGTTCCTCTTGAGATCAGTTTAGACCGTGGAAGCATCTTCACTTCCAAGTTCTAGGGAAGTTTCCAAAATGCTTTGGGGACAAAATTGAACTTCAGCACAGCTTACCACCCTCAGTCGCAAGGACAAGTTGAAAGGATCAATCAGATTGTGGAAGATATGCTCCGTGCTTGCGTTATCTCTTTCGGCATGAAGTGGGAAGAATGTCTTCCTTATGCTGAATTCTCTTACAACAACAGCTTCCAGAAAAGTCTAAAGATGGCACCATTTGAGGCTCTCTATGGTTGCAAATGCAGAACTCCGATTGGTTGGTCGGGCGCAGGTGAAAGAACATTGTTTGGCCCCAACATTGTAACTCAAGCGGAGGAGAAGGTTCACATCATTCTTGAAAATCTGAAGGTTGCTCAAAGTCGCCAGAAGAGCAACTATGACAGAAAGCACACGGACATGGAGTATGTCCCTAGTGATCTCGTTTACCTCCGTGTCACTCCCATGAGAGGCACGCACCGCTTTGGTATCAAAGGAAAGCTGGCTCCTAGATACATCGGTCCTTTCAAAATTCATGGAAGAAGAGGAGAAGTTGCTTATGCTCTTGAGCTCCCTGAAAAGCTCAAGGTCCATGATGTTTTCCATATCTCTCAACTCAAGAAGTGCTTCAAGGATCCCGGCAGGACCGTGGACCATGAACTCATCAATCTCCAAGAAGATCTGTCTTATCAAGAACACCCCACAAAAATCCCTGAAGTCGTAGAAAGAAGGACTCACAACAAGTCCATCAAGTTCTGCAAGGTGCAGTGGTCGCACCATTCCGTTGATGAAGCCACTTGGGAACGTGAAGATGAGCTCCGTGCCAAGTATCCTACCCTCTTCGTGTCTTCTTCTTCTTCCTAGAATCTCGGGGCGAGATTCCTGTTTAGTGGGGGAGAGTTGTAGCATCCCATATGTCTAACATATGTAATGCTACATGGTCTAGTAATATAATGGCTACTTCCTACATATAATTGTTGCATCATAATTATATCATGCTCATGTCATCATGCCACCTTGCATTTGAGCATCATATAAAACCCTTTCCATTTGGTTCTTCCCTCATATGCATTAGTAATTGTATTTGGCTCTTATTATATTGTATTTGGTTCTTGATAAATGCTTGATGCCCAAGTTGAGTTGGGGGCATATCTTTTATTCAACTCCATCACCTTTCTTTGTCACCACCTCATAATTCCACCACCCTTCTTTTGGTTCCATCCATCATCTCCACCATCTTAATTATATATGATCCCATGTTCTTCTTTTGGTATTTATATCTAGCTCATAAATAATTGAGGATGGTTCCCTCTACTCTCTACATGCTCCCATACAATGGTTATACTTGTTTTCACAATATTGTGTATCATAGCATGCTTGCCACCTTTTTATACCATGTGAACTGGTGATCTCATCTCACATATGGTTTGTTGGATTAGGATCATGTTTGAATTATGGTGTGGCTAGATGATAATAATAGTGGTATCTACCCACTAGCATAGGCCACATTCTTATTCATGCATGACCATGATTTTAATATAACATATGTGTTGGAAGGCTTCGATAACCAAATTTGGAGGAATAATCTAAACTTGAATTCTTATTAAAACTAGTTGTTTACACAACTAGCAACAATGCATGCATGCCCCAGGCAAGGATTGCCCTCCTTTTATCCCTATCCTTTCTATTTTTCTTTTAGTTGGTTTGAATGGATCAAATTCAAATAAAATCAAATGGAAATGAAAGAAAACAAATCTACACCTAGCTACACCACACCACCACCCCATCTACCCCAACCAGCTACCCCATCTACTCCCTACCCTAACCCTAACCACCCTCTAACCTAACCCTAACCGAGCCTCCCATGCTTTACATGCCGAGCCTCTCCCTCTCTTTCTCTCTCTCTCCCTGCCATGCTGGCCCACACCCGAGCCTCTCCTCTCTCGGGCCCACCTGCAGCCTCAACCTGCCCTGCCCCTGCCCTGATCGGCCACGCCGAGCACGTAAGAAGGAGAAACAAAAGGTGGCCGAGCCACCTTTTGCTTCCTACCCCGAGCCCCACAGCACCCTCTCTCCTCGTCCCTATCTACTCCCTCTCCCTCGTCTGGTAGCAACCCCAGATCCCCAGGGCCTCTCCCTTCTCCTCTCCACCACCTACCGCTACCCCTCTCATCTCCGCCGCTGCACCGTCGGCCTCCACCTCCACCTGCTTGTTCTAGCCGGCGGTGTGGAAAGTTGGGCATCGAGGAAGAACGAGTCGGTCCTCCGCATCGCCCTGTACCCGCAGACGTGGAGGAGGACCCCCAGGCCGAGCTGCACACCGATGCGCTGCCCGAAACCCTAGCCCGGCTGTCCGTCTGCATCGTCGTCGCCCCGCTGCGCCCCGTCCCGATCCTACCACTCGGACGACCCCGCGGTGAGCGTTCAAGCCTCCCTGACACCTCCGTCCTCGCCGTTGTTTCCTGTTCTCGTCGGGCCACCCGTCGAGCGATCTCTGTGCACGCACGTGCATGTGCACTGGCCTGATGCGTGCCGCGCTAACTCACCTAGCCACGTCGCGCTCACCCTGCATCAACCCCCGCCTAGCCCAATGGTCACCGCCGCCTGCGCGCACGCACTGCGTCGCGGGTTCGAGCCCCCACCGCACCGCCCGTGTTCTCTGTCAGTTTCGACAGACAACGCGAGAAGAGGAACAGTGTGCGCGCACTTTGCAAATACCCCCCCCATGCATTTTTGTCTCAACCCGCAGTACCCCCAGGCCCACCAGACAGCCCCGTGGCAATTTTGCAAAAAGGTTCCCGAGATTTTGTACTCCTCAACCCGCAGTCCCCGGATCCACCACGTGTCGCCCACCAGCTGGCCGCGCGCGCAGTGGACCCGCAAGGCCGCCAGCCCCACCTGTCAGTCGCATAGGCTAGATAAGCTCGCGGTGAGAAAAGTTCCTGCGCGCTGTTTTTCCCCCAGTCAGCAGCGGCCCCACCTGTCTGTGGCTGAGGCTAGTTCTGTCTGGGTGTAAAAAGTCCTGACGATTTTATGTTTAAATAAAATGATTTCAGTAAATGTTTAAATACAAATTCAAACTTGTTTTTAAATAATTTTTAAATTATAAATCCAAATAATACAAATGATATATGTTTTGGAATCAGAAAAATGTGAGGAATTCAAATATGCCATTCAAAATATCTTTTGGGCAAATTAAATTTCGACATTGTTTAAAATTACAATAGAATGCCCTTTTCTTAATAAATTAATAATTTTAAATCTATAACTCCAAATTTGACAAATAATATGTCTAAATCGATCAGCACGACGGGCCCGTTCTAACTATGTATTCCATCTTCTAAATTGCAGCATGCATCATATAAATATTAAGTGGACAGCAAGTGTATGAGAGCAAAACCTGACTAAAACTTAATAACATGCTTTATTCTTGTACCCCACCACCTCACCCCTGCCATGCTACTTTATTGCCATGTAAATTGTGCATCATTCATCATGGCATGTTTGTTTGCTTGTCGCATTTTAATTCTTATGCTTGTGCACTTTATTTATGTTGGCCCTTGTTTGTTTAGTTCTTCTTCGAATAGACGCCGAGCAGGGGATATATCAGGAATCCCAGGAGCACTACCCAGATCCGACTCTCGCTTCAACTGAGCTGCCAGGCAAGCACTACCACATGCTTGCATACATATAGTACCTATTGCCTCTATCTTATTCTTGCATCATTGAGTCGCGAATTGAATTAAATTGAATCCCAAGTACTGCATAGCCTTTACTTTTAAACCCCACCGAAGCTTGTTCCTCCATCCCATGAGCCATTACTACAGGAGTTGTTTGAGCCATGCGGGTCGTAGAACAGCATGTGTAGGGTATGTGAGTGTCTGATGGATAACGAGGTACCTAAACAACTTAACCTGAGTAGTAATGGGATAACCAATGAAAGTGGCACCGGTGAGCGATATCTGCTATTCAGTTTTTCATGCTCACTTGTGTCCCGTAGGACCCCGAGTACTTGATTCTTGTTCCTTGACTATTCGCACTATCCACATTCGGGAGGCCTTATGGACCCCCCTGAGCCAGAGCTTGATTCATTCTTATTTCTTGGGGCCAGCTTTATTACTATCCTGTACTTATGCCATGCTTTACTGCTTTATTTAAGATTGTGCGTGGAGCACCTGTACTGTTTTGGATCGTGACACGTTTTCGCTGTATCGACAAGCCTAGTCACACTTTCGGGTTCCTAGTCGTTTACCGCCGTCCACACAAACCCTGGGTCTGTTCCGAAGCCGGCCAACTTCGTTGCGGGTAACTTAGTGGGGTGGCCCCCTGAAATGTTTCTGAATCCTGTGATCGCTTTGTCGTGAATGCCTCGTTGGGTTTTGATTTGATTTTTCCGAGGTTGATCGAGTGTGTGTTGCTATTTGTGCACCCCTGCAGGGTAAATCTTTCTGAAAGCCGTGTCCACAGTTATGGACGACTTGGAGCACAGTTTCTCGATCATAGACAAGTATAACTAAAGTACCGCTTTTAATTTGACTAAGTACCTGACTAGAAAATAGTGCAATACTCATGGAATGGTTAATAAAACTGCCAACGGATGGGTTGTTCGTCCGCTTTCTCGTTGGTAAGCGAGAAGGAGGATGGATCTGTTAATTATACTATTATAACTGTTGTTACTAATTAACGGACATCCGTCCATCATTGGTTAGGTGGATGGTTAGCGAGTATCTATAGACTTGTTAGTTATTATCTTTTGCTGCAATTGCGTCACCCCAGGTTATGTCCCCTTTAGAGGCATAAAGACTTGCTGAGTACCCCTAGGGTCTCACACGATAAATTGTTTGATTCAGATGAATAGGTGTATTCGCAAGATGGATACTGGTGGAGGAGACTGATGATGTTGGCAACGATCACTCGGTGTAGAGATTCCGGGAACGGGGATCCGTGAGATCTGTGGGCGGGATGTGTTTATTTATATGGCATCTTATGCCAATTTTCTTCTTATCCGTACTCGGACCTTGTTTTCCGCTTCCGCCTGATACTCTGATGTTTGATGTATGAGGAGCTATCCTAAAATATTATCTCTATCTAGGATATTTGGATCTTGCCATATGGTGTTGCAATATTTCTATTTCTTTTTGATGGAATGGCTCTGTGAACAGTTGTATGGTGGCTTGCATACATACTCACTTGTGTATGTAGTTGATCCCTTCGCCTGCCGATTACGCCGCTCGTTCTTGTCCCGATGTTCTGGAAGTGGTTAGGACGGCCGAAAGGTCTACCTGTGAGTGGCCCCTGGGCCCCACCGTACTATTTTAACCACTTTCGCTCATCCAGGCATGTAACTAAGAGTGTAATTCACCGAGGTAGTTACACAAGGATACCTTCTACTCAATCTACACTTCAACATCACCCACTTGATGATGCTTTGGTACCTTGCAACCCATCCAAATCATCACCACCCACATTCTAGTCAAAAACCCTAACTGCCAAATTTGGGTGTCTGGAAATCTGTTTCCAACATCACCTTTTTGAATGCCCCCCTTTCTCAATCCTTGTGCATTTTTGGAAATGCATCTGAACCATCTTGTTAACCATCCTAAGCAATACCAAGTCCCAGTCCTTCCCTTGGTTAGATCATCCTCCTACCCACCTGTTCTTGATGGTTTTGCAGGTAAGAAAATAATTTTTCCTGCAAATCTAGTCAGCATGCCTACTTTGGTAGAAGCTCACACCACCATCCAACCTTCTTTGGACCAAATCTTTGCATGGTTGTGTTCTACTAATATAGGTATATCAATATCTACTTCACTTGTTCCAAGTGGATCTTTGTGCTTCTTAAACCCACAAGGTTTTGAAGGCTAGTTGATAATCTGCTTTGGCGGGCTTATTTTATCCAAAGTTTGAAATCCATTCTTGGTGAGATCAAGCAGGATCAAGATCAAACCCCTACACCCTTGTGATATAAATCACTTGGTATATCCATCCATATATCCCATGCCCCAAGGGGAGCTCTGAGCTCCAAGATCCAACCTGGTTTTAGTGGTATGAAATTAACATCACCCTAGATCCTTAATCTAGGGTATTTCACCAAAATCAACTTAGATTCTCCAATCCCAAGGTTGCAAATGCTTGAAACACCTTGTCTACATCATCAACCATGATCATCAAGATTTATCAACAATTATCCATAATTATTATGACCCCAAATCTATTAATTTCCTTTAATAGATAAAATCCCCAAAACTTCTTCCATAAAGGAAAGTTTGGTTTTTGCCAAAACACTTCCCCAACTTTTGGCTCATGTGAGTTCCACATATCATACCCTATCTTTCCATCTCAAAAATAAATATTTTTGATAAGCTTTATTATTTCTTTTTGCCCATTTTCTAAAATGGCTGAATTGGAATAATAATTGTTTTAAATACTTTTAATCCTCAATAAATCTTGGGAAAATTCCCCTAAGTGTGCATTCACATTTGGGATCCTCTCAAACCAGAAACCAACCTTGTCCCATATAAAAATATCAAATGATCTTCTAGAAACCACTTCTGTCCTTTTTAAATAAATGGATTTAGGAGGACTAAAACCCTATATAAAAATCTCAATTAAATCCTAGGAGTCTACCTTGACCTCATCTATCTACCAGTACCATTTCCTCATCTTGGCCAATGCAAGTTTCTGAACTTGTTTCACAACCATCTATTTCCCCAATTTGGCAAATCTAGTTAGAATTGAGCTAAATCAAGATCAAAGTCTCCCCACCAAGCTTGTTCGCACACTTCTCTCCTCTGGTCGACCAGCACTGTAGCTAAGCTACTGTAGCACTGACATCTTGGGCCCATGTGCTAATAGAGAGAGAGAGACAATCCCCAATCTTGCAAAGATTTACCTCAATTACTCACCACAGCAACCCCACCCCTCTCTGCCCAACCAATACCATTCCTACCCCTCCCCACCTCCCTCTGGACCAATCCCTGGCCAGCCTTCCCCCTCCCCCATGTCCAAATGGGACATTTCCTCCATCTCCCCCTCCCCCTTGGTATAAAGGCCACAGGCCACCCCGCGTCCCCATCCCTGGCTCATTTGCCTCCTATCCCACTCCCCTACCTCCCCTGTCCACCACTCCCTCTTCCCTGCTCTGAGCTGCGCAAGAGAGGGAGAAGAAAAATCTTCGGCCTCTCCCCTCCATCGAGCTAAGCCTCTTCTCCCTTTGTCCTCTCACTCTGCATGTGCTACCACCGGACTCCTCTCGGCCGTATGCATCTAACCCTACCCTCTGTTTTGCCCAGGACCCCCTCTATCATCGCCGCCGTCGAGCTCCGCAGAGTTCTGCCTCGGGCGTCCTCACGCGAGCCAGTTCCCGGCACGGAGACCCCTCGTGCCACCCCTCCTCAGGCTTGCCGTTGAGCGCCGCGTCGCCTCCACCCCTCCTCGTCACCTACCGATCCCCCGGTGAGCCCCCCTGACCTCGTCGTCGCCGCCCCTAGGGTTTCCCCCGTTGGGATGGGTTAGAGGAAGGAGAAGAGCAGGGGCCGTCGATCTCTGCTAGATCGGATGGCCCCAGATGGCCGATACCCCCCTGGCCGTCCCGCGTCGCTAACCGGCAGACCCTCCCCGTCAGGTTTAAGCGCAGCCGCACACACGCGCCCGCGAGCGTTCCCTAGGCCGGCCCACGGTGGTGGTGCCCAGCAGGCCGTTTCTAGCCCAGCGGCCCTGCTGCTTTTTCCTTTTTATTTAAATCCTGTAGATCTGTTAAATCCCTGCTCATTTTAAATCCAAATAAAAATGGAAAATAGATTATTTTTGCCCAAACAAAATTCCCATATGTTCCTGTGTGTTTGGTGCAACACGCAGAGCCAGGACCTTGCCCATATATATTTTATTTCTGTCCTGGAAATAAATCTACTAGAAGGTGTCCATTAAACTAGATAATTTCCTCAGGGAATTATACAACTCTAATTGGAGTAAACCCAATTGCCTCTGGTAGGTACTACTTGCACCTATCATTGGACCTTGATCTCATGCCAAGGTGAACAACAGGTTAGTTTGAGTAAAAATAACAAAAACAATTCATTTATGACTTTAGAAAATTCCCTAGGCTTATCTACACCACCTATTAGGCTAATTCCAACTCCCAGAGTAGTGGACCGTCAAGTACTACCAAAACCCAGGAGCTCACCATTTATTGGGCTTCTGATGATTTCTAATGAATTAAACATTTCTGTCCCTAGTGTTATCACTAGATAAATCACTACAGTAGCTTTGTAACTCCAAAAAGAGTGATTCCAGTTGGTACTAGGAGGTATTTTCCATATCACTCCCATCTCCAAGGCCATCTCAATCTCCTAAATCCAATCCTCTCAAAACATACTGATTTGAGTAATGAGTGGTATGTTTGTCTTTTGTATTGTATTGATGCTTGCATTGCTTCATGTTGATTGTGGCCTCGTTTGTTTGCATGTGTTGTATGGACGATGATAGTTGCGATAAAATCGGAGAGCATGAGAAGTGGTAATTTTATTGGTATTGGTATTCGGGGTTTTCTAAAGGAGAAGTCTAGGGAAATTTATGCCATATTGTTGATCATCAGGCAAGCCACCTTCTTTCTCATAAGCCTTGTCCTACTATTTTACTTATGCATGTTTTGTCTACTATTTGTGAAACTGCGTGGTTTTACTATATGTTGATGTATTTATGGTAGTGGTTTGGCTCCTCCGAATCATTACACTTTTGTCCTATTAAGTACAACCCCCTTGGTGACACCTACTTGTCCCTAGTAGAGTAGATGGTGCATATCCACCATACCCCTTGGAGACCCCGATTTAGCCAAAGCAAAGCTAGAGGATGGGAAGACCCCGGAAAAAGTTTTACCAAAGGTTTTATGATAAAACCTTGGTGAGGTGGGACCTCCCAAGAGATGTTGAAAAAGAAGAAGATTTTGTTTTACAAAATGTTGAACGAAAGATGGAGGAAAAAGGTTTACGAAAACGCACCCGGTTCTTTGTAGTTTTGCTAGAACAATTAACCCGTGCAACCACATTACTCCGGAATGGGACAGTGCTGGATTTGATGTTTTTTTACTCTGGTATAGGCTGCCTCACAACAACTACAGGGGATCGGGGATCCCTGGAGGGTGGGCCTTCTCCGATAAAGGTCCATGTAGGACATTGACCTGGAGAAGGAACAAAGGGTCTGCTGGCCTCCACGCGTTACTATGATCCCCTCATTGAAAGCGCACACTCAAGAAGTGGAAAAGGCGCTCCGGTTGGTCCTCGGTACCCGACGTCCCGGTTTTGAGGGGATTAACACTCATAGGGTAGGCACTTATATTGGAGTGAGCATCCGGAGAGTCTTGATCGGTTACTCGACCCACGATCAGTGAAGATCAGGGTAGTGTACCCGGATGGTGTGGGTAAAGTGTACAACCTCTACAGAGTGTAAATCTATTCAAATAGCCGTGTCCGCGGTCATGGACGGTTGGGAAGGTTCCTGTAGAGCGGTGCTGGTTTTGTTTTCAAAAATGATTTCGTAAAAGGAAAGGCTTTGAAAATATTTTGACCATGGGATGGTTGAAAAGGAGAAAGGTTTTGACCATGGGATGGTCATAAAGGAGTTTGGTCGTGGGACGACCAGGAGAAAGGAACAAATGGGTGACCCAGTCCTAATGTTTTCCAAAACTTTTCAAAAAGGTTTCCAAAATGCTTTACCAAAGTTTTCAACAAAGATATGTAGATGCTATATCTACAAGAGAAACTAATTGAGAAAAGAACCTCTCCTGGAGCCCTCCTACTACCACATTCATATTGCATATCCTCTTGTTATTATTATTCTCGTAAGGTGGTTTGCGAGTACATTCAAAGTACTCACTTGCATTGTCCCTGGCTATTATCTTGGTCAGATATCAAGAAGAGGTGAAGTGGATGACTATGCGAGCTAGGACGTTCTCCCACTCAGTTGCCTGTAGGTTAAGGCATGGATTGGGTTCTACGCTTGATGAAGTTCCGCTGATGAATATTGATGTAGCCATAACGGCATTTATGTAAGTCTTGTAAATTCGGTATGTCTCGGATGTTGTAATGATACTTGTCGGTTATGTGCCACGACTAACTGATCATGGGGTCATGGTTGTATACATAACAGGGATTCTCAGAGGATTAAATCCGGGGGCCCCACATTTACCATCAATCTACAACTATTTACTATTTTCGGTTTACTTTCTGCAAACTATTACTTTCTTCCACTCGATACATTTAATCCTTTGTTTTCAGCAAAACCGGTGAGATTGACAACCTCATCGCAAGTTGGGGGCACAGTTCTGTGGTTGTGTTGTGCAGGTCTCCACGTTGCTATTGGCACCGGTAGTGCGCCCTGCCAAAGTTCATCTAGCAACACCTTTGAGGTGTTTCCTTGCTCCTACTGGATTGATAACCTTGGTTTCATAACTGAGGGAAAACTTGCTGCTGTGCTCATCATACCTTCCTCTTGGGGTTCCCCAACGGGCTCGATATATTTTGGGCTAAGCAACTGATTTTCTGGCGCCGTTGTCGGGGAGTCAAGGACATCTTCACAAGGGGACTCCCTCATAACCAATCCCTTTACTTTGTTATTTTTGTTTTGCTTAGTTTACTTTTGCTTGGTTTGCTTGTTTCTTTATCAAAAACACACAAAAATTAGTTTTACAAGTTTGCTTTCTTATTTAAAAACACAAAAAAATGACTACTCATGAAAACACTAAGTTGTGTGACTTCACTAGCACCAACAACAATGATTTTATGAGCACACCTATTGCTCCACCTGTTCCTGAAGCTACTTTCTTTGAAATAAAACCTGCTTTACTCAATCTTGTTATGAGAGAACAATTTTCTGGTATTGGTAATGAAGATGTTGCTGCTCATCTAAATAACTTTGTTGAACTTTGTGAGATGCAAAAGCATAGGGATATAGATGGAGATATTATTAAGCTTAAATTGTTTCCTTTCTCTTTGAGAGGAAAAGCTAAAGAATGGTTGAATTCCTTAACTAGGAATAGTATTGATTCTTGGACTAAATGCAAAGATGCTTTCATTGGAAAATACTATCCTCCTGCTAAGATTATATCTATGAGAAGTGAAATAATGAAGTTTAAACAATTTGATAATGAACATGTTGCTCAAGCTTGGGAAAGAATGAAATCTTTGGTAAAGAATTGTCCCACCCATGGACTGACTGCTTGGATGATTATCCAAACCTTTTATGCAGGATTGAACTATTCTTCAAGAAATCTATTGGATTCTGCTGCTGGAGGTACCTTTATGACCATTACTTTGGGTCCTGCAACAAAGCTTCTGGATAATATGATGGTTAACTATTCTGAATGGCATACTAAGAGAGCTCCACAAGGTAAGAAGGTAAATTTTGTTGAAGAAACATCCTCCTTGAGTGATAAAATTGATGTTATTATGTCTATGCTTGTTAATGGGAAAGCCCATATTGATCCAAATAATGTTCCCTTAGCCTCTTTGGTTGCTCAAGAAGAGCAAGTTGATGTGAACTTTATAAGAAATAATAATTTTGGCAACAATGCTTATGGTAATAACAATTATAGGCCTTACCCTCCTAATAATACTTATGGTTATAATGGAAAACCTGGAACACCTAGTGAAGGAAGAATTTTAGAAGTTGAAAGAGCCACTAAAAACTTCAAGCAAATGCAATATGAACAAAACAAATTATTTACTAAAGCTATGGAGGAACAATCTACCATTTTGAAGAATATTAGTCATCAACTTGAAAGTTTGAATAGGGAAATTCCTAGTTTGCAATTGAAACTTTCTAATGCTGAAAGAAATATATCATCTTTGTCTGAAGCACAATCCTCTTTGATTAATAAAATGGCTGTTAAACCTGAAACTATTGATAATCCCTTTGCTGCCACTAATGCCATACAAGTTAGAATTGATGAAAATGTTAGACTATTAGCTAAATTACATGCTAAGTGGGAAAGAGAAGATGAAATTGCTAGAAACATTAGTGTTTCTACTATCACTACCACTAGTGTTGAGGCTAGTAATAGCTCTACTACTTTAGATGATAATTATGATTTTGATCTTGATGGTTGCAACATCTCTGAAGTTATTAAGTTCCTACAAAAGCTTGCTAAAAGTCCTAATGCTAGTGCTATGAATATGGCCTTTACAAAACACATTACTGATTCTCTCATAAAGATTAAAGAAGAAAAGATGAAACATAAAGCTTCTATTCCTATAAAACAAGAAGATGGTTGGGAACCCATAATTCATATGAAAGTGAATGATTTTGATTTCAAAGCTTTATGTGATCTTGATAGTAGTGTTTCTATTATGCCTAGAAGGCTTTATGATATGCTTGATTGGCCACCATTGGAAGATTGTTATTTGAATGTCCCACTTGATGATAATGCTAAAAAGAAACTCATGGGTAGTATTAATGATGTTCTTATTATGGTTAACAATGCCTATGTCCCCGTTGATTTCTATGTTTTGGATGTTGAATGCAATGCTTCTTGTCCTATTACTTTGGGAAGACCTTTTCTTAGAACTGTTAGTGCCATTATTGATATGAAAGAAGGCACCATTAAATATCAACTTCCACTCAAGAAAGGTATAAAACACTTCCCTAAGAATAGAGAGAAGATTTCTTTTGCCTCTCCTATGAAAACAAAATTTGTTCTTAATGCTTCTTCATTTGACAACACTTGATTCTTTTCCTTGCTTCTTATGCCTAACTTAAAGGCGTTAAAGAAAAGTACTTATTGGGAGATAACCCAAAATTTTAGATGAGTCTTGGAAGTTATTACTTCAGTAATAACCACTCCTTATCCTTTTTAATTGCTTTTTGTGCCAAGGGTAACCTCTAATGAGAGAAAAGTAATGATTGGGAAAGTTGCTGTCCCGAAACAGATTTCTATGCTTCACCGTAAAAATTCGTGTAAAATCTCTGTACGTCTTTTTGAGTCTTCAATTTTTGTGCTTCTGCCCCAGTTCGTTATCTAACTTTAGTTAGTTCAACACTTTTCGATTTGAGCAACAGAATCTCTTCAAAAAAATTCGTCTTTACCTGCTAGTCTGTTTTGACAGATTTCTGCCATTATTTGCATTTGCTTCTTGATGGTTCCTTTTTTGAATTCTTTTAGGGAATTGAGCTTTTTGAGGGAAGTACTATAGTACCTTGTGTTTTAATGTAAGTTTTATTGCTATTGGAACTGAACCTAAAGACTTGTTATCTTGAGTGCACTAATATTGCTAATAAAGATTGTGTGAAGTTTTGTATCAAGAAAAAATTCCAGGTGTATGCAAGGAATGAGTAAAGAGATGAAAGATGGACTAAAGCTCAAGCTTGGGGATGCCACGCGTGTCACCCCAAGAAATATCCAAGAATTACAAGCGTCAAAGCTTGGGGATGCCCAAGGCATCCCCTTCTTCATCAATAAAAATCCCAGGTTTCTTCCAAACGCTTCATTTTTATTGTTGCATGCACAGTTGTGTTGTTCTTGGAGCGTCTTATTTTTCGTTTTCGTTTAGGTTTTTAGTTTGCTTGGTTTGTTTAGTTTGCTGAATAAATTTTTTGGACCGCCTCTTTCATACATTGGTTTTCAAATAGTTTGGTTTGGATTGGAAAAGAGTAGGAAAAGTTCATGCTTAAGTGGTAAAAGAGAGCTTGCTTTTGACTGTGGCGTATGCTTTGTCATGCCATGCTTGATATTGTTTTGGCTTTATGCTTAGTATTATTTATTGTAGCATGAATTGTTATAAACAATTGAGATTTCTTAATGTGCCTTGGAAGAATCATGCGTTGTTTTAGCATATTAAAGCATAGTATTGTGGTATTCTCCTTTAATGTTTTATTTGGGTTGACTTGGCACATGCTCACACCATGTTATGACTATCCCAAGTCACCATAGCCTTTATGATCCTTTAGTTTTCAACTTGTAGTATCACTTTATGCTTTGATTAATGATGTTTATCGCTCTGCATGATTATGGCCATTATTGCTCTCTTAGTTGGTCGCTCCCAGCCTTTTGCTAGCCTCCGTAACCAAGTATGAGTTCCACTCATGCATCCAACTCCTAAAACCAAATTATTCCAAAGAGTCCACCATACCTTCCTATTAGCATATGCTATTCCAACTATATTCCTGTTTTTATCTACCTTCTGAATTAAACTTGTTATGATAAAATTAGTGATTAAAGCTCTCATGAACTTGATGGCACACTTTATTTTCTTGCATTTAATAAACTTGAACCATTGCGTCCATGTTTGTTGCGTATATTATTGTGCTTTATAAGTTGAAGTTAGCAGAACCATGTATCATGGGGAACGCTTTCAACATTGCACTTGTACTTTGTACCCCGTTGATGTCATGTTCTTTTGCTTATGGATCCCGACGGTGTGAAATAAAAGGGGAAGTTGTAAGATCATGGAGTTTGTATTTGTGTGAGAGAAACACCTGGGCCGCTAGCCTAAGCCATGCCTAATCATGGTGGAAACTTGCAGCATAACCATAATGAGCATTCTATGAAGCATCCTCAAATAAAACCTATGCAAATAGCAAATAAAAAGATCGCTGAGATGCTCATTGTATATGCTTGCCTTGTCATTTTGACTATGGGATAGCTCATGTATCATGTGAAAGGGGTACCCCATTGGCGGTTCTCTATGATACATATGTACTTACCATGACAAGAGCTTACTTGTGACTAAAGTTGAGTAGCATGAGGTTCGGTCTTTGTAAGTAAGGGGCACGAGATTTCAGCTTATAACTTGTCAAGCATATCCTCTTAGTTGTGTCACTTTAACCTTAATCACCTTCAAGATGCTTATGATAGGGCTAATGAGAGCTGAAAGCTAATAAGTACCATAATTTTTGGAAGCTCATTATGAAACTTGAATCCCTACTTCCTTCTATGAAGTCCTTTCTTTTACTTTTATGTTGAGTCTCCACCTTCTATCTTTATGCACCTACTTTGAGAGCATAGTGGCCATTCTAAGTTCTATGTGCATTATCCCAAGACTTGTTGAATGATGCATAGCTTTGATATTGCTTGTTTTAAACTACTTGTATCTAGTCACTCTTATGAACTTTGAAGGTGTCCTATGCATTTATGTTTGCTACTCTATGAGGGACAAGCTGAATGCCACTATGCTATGTTTTCTTTATGTGAAACAAACAAACGTCTTGCAAAGCATTGTTATTCATGAATCTTTTGTTTGTGCCTTTTCATGTTGCAACATAGTTGCTTTGTCTTATTGTTAGAACTTTATCTTTCATGTTATGATTGAAGTACTATGATCCTAGCTGTCAATGTTTTACAAATATTTTGATCAAGTTTATGATGGTGCATGTCACCTCAAAAATTATTCTTTCTTTTTATCACTTACCTACTCGAGGACGAGCAGTAGTTAAGCTTGGGGATGTTGATACGTTGCTAACGTATCCATAATTTTTGATGTTCCATGCTTGGTTTTATCTACTTTCTTATGTTCTGTCCACACTTTGGAGTACTTTCTATACACTTTATTGGACTAACCTACTAACAAGAGCCACAGTGCCAGCTGCCTGTTTTCTGCTGTTTTTGGTTCTAGGAAAGTCAGAAAATGAATATTCTCGGAATTGGACGGGACAAAAGCCAAAGTCAGTTTTTCACCGAGGGACACAAGGAGCCAGAATACAAGACGGAGAGGGTCCAGGGGGTCGCCACACCACCTGGCCGCGCGGCCTAGCCTGGCCCGCGCCAGGGGTGGTCTGGCCGCCTCCGGCACCCCCTCGGCCTCCCCTTAGGCCTATAAGATGCCTCCGATACAAAAACCCTAAGTACCCGATCAAAATTCCACGAAAGAGTCTGTAGCCGTCGTCATCTCCATCCCTAGATCAGGAGGGATTTGAAGCTCTTCCCGCCACCCTGTCGGAGAGGGGAATTCACCCTGGAGGCCTTCTTCATCACCATGCAAGCCTCTGGTGTGATGCGTGAGTAGTTCATCTCTGGACTACGGGTCCATGTAGTAGCTAGATGGCTGGTTCTCCTCCTTTGTGCTATCATGTTTTGATCTTGTGAGTACCCGATCAAAAATCCACGAAAGAGTCTATAGTCGCCGTCATCTCCATCCCTAGTTTATGAAACTTGAATCCCTACTTCCTTCTATGAAGGCCTTTCTTTTACTTTTATGTTGAGTCTCCACCTTCTACCTTTATGCACCTCCTTTGAGAGCTTAGTGGTTTATGAAAAGAACACACATGCAAAGGCATGCAATGACACTAGTGAATCCATGTGGTTTATTAGAAGGACACACATGCAATGACAACTGGTGGATCCATCTGGTTTATGAAAAGAACACCACATACTAGAGTGGCATCATTGCATGTGTTTTTTCAAAAACCACAGTGATGCACATTGACACACACACACACACACACATGCAATGACTCTAGTGGTGGTTTATGAAAAGAACACACATGCAATGACTCGGGTGGATCCAGGTGGTTTATGAAAAGAACACCACATGCTAGAGTGGCATTAGTGGATCCATGTGGTTTATGAAAAGAACAAACATGAAGTGACTCTAGTTGTGGTTTATCAAAAGGACACACAAGCAATGACATGCAGTGGATCCAAGTGGTGGTTTATGAATAGAACACACATGCAATGACTATGGTGGATCCAGGTGGTTTATGAAAAGAACACCACATGCTGGAGTGGCATCATTGCATGTGTTCTTTTCAAAAACCACAGTGATGCACACTGACACACACAAACACATGCAATGACTCTAGTGGTGATTTATGAAAAGGACACACATGCAATGACATGCAGTGGATCTAAGTGGTGGTTTATGGAAAAAACATACAATGACCCTAGTTGTGGTTTATGAAAAGGACACACATGCAATGACATGAAGTGGATCCAAGTGGTGGTTTATGAAAAGAACAAACATGCAATGACCCTAGTTGTGGTTTATGAAAAGGACACACATGCAATGACATACAGTGGATCCAAGTGGTGGTTTATGAAAAGAACAAACATGCAATGACTCTGGCTATGGTTTATGAAAAAGGACACATGCAATGACACTAGTGGTGGTTTATGAAAAGAACACACATGCAAAGACATGCAATTACACTGGTGGATCCATGTGGTTGATTAGAAGGACACACATGCAATGACAACTGGTGGATCCATGTGGTTTATGAAAAGAACACCACATACTGGAGTGGCAACATTGCATGTGTTCTTTTCAAAAACCACAGTGATGAACATTGACACACACACACACACATGCAATGACTCTAGTGGTGATGTATGAAAAGAACACACATGCAATAACTCTGGTGGATCTAGGTGGTTTATGAAAAGAACACCACATGCTGGAGTGGCATTAGTGGATCCATGTGGTTTATGAAAAGAACAAACATGCAGTGACTCTAGTTGTGGTTTATCAAAAGGACACACATGCAATGACATGCAGTGGATCCAAGTGTCGGTTTATGAAAAGAACACACATACAATGACGACTCTAGTGGATCCAGGTGGTTTATGAAAAGAACACCACATGCTAGAGTGGCATCATTGCATGTGTTGTTTTCAAAAACCGCAGTGATGCACACTAACACACACACACATGCAATGACTCTAGTGGTAGTTTATGAAATGGACACACATGCAATGACACTATTGGTGGTTTGTGAAAAGAACACACATGCAAATACATGCAATGACACTAGTGGATCCATGTGGTTTATGAGGAGGACACACATGCAATGACAACTGGTGGATCTAGGTGGTTTATGAAAAGAACACCACATGTTGGAGTGGCATCATTGCATGTGTTCTTTTCAAAAACCACAGTGATGCACACTAACACACACACATGCAATGACTCTGGTGGTGGTTTATGAAAAGGATACACATGCAATGACACTAGTGGTGGTTTGTGAAAAGAACACACATGCAAATACATGCAATGACACTGGTGGATCCATGTGGTTTATGAAATGAACACCACATGCTGGAGTGGCATCATTGCATGTGTTCTTTTCAAAACCGTAGTGATGCACACTAACACACACACATGCAATGACTCTAGTGGTGGTTTATGAAAAGGACACACATGCAATGACACTAGTGGTGGTTTGTGAAAGGAACACACATGCAAATACATGCAATGAGACTGGTCGATCGATGTGGTTTATGAAAAGAACACCACATGCTGGAGTGGCATCATTGCATGTGTTCTTTTAAAAAACCACAGTGATGCACACTGAAACACACACACATGCAATGACTCTAGTGGTGGTTAATGAAAAGAGCACCACATGCTGGAGTGGCATTAGTGGATCCAAGTGGTGGTTTATGAAAAGAACAAACATGCAATGACCCTAGTTATGGTTTATGAAAAGGACACACATGCAATGACATGCATTGGATCCAAGTGGTGGTTTATGAAAAGAACAAACATGCAATGACTCTGGTTGTGGTTTATGAAAAGGACACACATGCAATGACACTAGTGGTGGTTTATGAAAAGAACACACATGCAAAGACATGCAATGACACTGGTGGATCCATGTGGTTTATGAGAAGGACACACATGCAATGACAACTGGTGGATCCATGTGGTTTATGAAAAGGACACCACATGCTGGAGTGGCATCATTTCATGTGTTCTTTTCAAAAACCACAGCGATGGACAGTGACACACACACATGCAATGACTCTAGTGGTGGTTTATGAAAAGAACGCAATGACTCTGGTAGATCCAGGTGGTTTATGAAAAGAACACCACATGCTAGAGTCTAGTGGTGGTTTATGAAAAGGACACCACATGCAGTGATTCTGGTGGATCGAAGTGGTGGTTTATGAAAAGGACACCACATGAAGTGACTCTAGTGGTGGTTTATGAAAAGGGCAAACATGCAATGACCCTAGTTGTGGTTTATGAAAAGGACACACATGCGATGACATGCATTGGATCCAAGTGGTGGTTTATGAAAAGACAAACATGCAATGACCCTAGTTGTGGTTTATGAAAAGGACACACATGCAATGACACTAGTGGTGGTTTATGAAAAGAACACACATGCAAAGACATGCAATGACTCTAGTGGTGGTTTATGAAAAGAACACCACATGCAATGACTCTGGTGGATCCAGGTGGTTTATGAAAAGAACAAACATGCAGTGACTCTAGGTATGGTTTATGAAAAGGACACACATGCAATGACATGCAGTGGATCTAAGTGGTGGTTCATGAAAAGAACACAGATGCAATGACTCTGGTGGATCCAGGTGGTTTATGAAAAGAACACCACATGCTGGAGTGGCATCATTGCATGTGTTCTTTTCAAAAACCAAAGTGATGCACACTGACACACACACATGCAATGACTCGGGTGGTGGTTTATGAAAAGGACACACATGCAATGACACTGGTGGATCCAATGGTGGTTTATGAAAAGAACAAACATGTAATGACCCTAGTTGTTGTTTATGAAAAGGACACAACATGCAAATGACACTGGTTGATCCATGTGATTTAGTATGAAACATGCATTTTCCATTTATAAAAGGAACACACATGCCTACTCTTTCTATTTTCTATTTGAATCCCTTATTCTGTCTTGCCCTTGGTTTTTTGATACTACTCAGTTTTACCCTCTCTCTTGGTCAGAAATCTCACAAAAGCCCAAACATGTGCCCACTCTAGGTGCTATGCCCCGATCGGTTGACATAGATGTCACGCGGATCGTGCCCACCAACCGTTGATCCTCTGTGATCCAACAGGCAGGATAACCCCTCCCTTCTCCACTTTTTTGTAGGGTTTATCCAGGCCACCTCTCTATCTGTGCCACCGATACTTTACTTCCATAAACAAGTGAAAATCCATCTCAAAAAATAAATAAAACCAATGATCATATTTCGAAGAAGCTCTCGTCTCCGTCTTCCGGTTCATCATCGTCTTCGTCATCGTCATGGTCCTTGCCATCGCCACCGACGATGTCCTCCTCTGATGACTCGACACCACCCCCTTCTTCATATAAGCACGCTATTTCCTCGTCGGAGTCATCCTCCTCCTCCTATTCGTAGTCCCACAGGTCCATGTCACTCTCCTCTACTTCTGCCTTCAACTGATCGATGAACGCCTCCTCGTTGGCCGAGTCGGACTCGTCCAAATAGCTGTCTCCTCTCTTCTTCCTGGTATTCTTCTCGTTCCTCTTCTTGTCCGTACTCGTCGGTCCAACATGCGCCCCCATCCTGGCTGCTGCTTTGCGCTCGTCCGTCACTGCAGGTACCCCATGCTCCTCCTGCGCGGCCGATACGAGCTTCGACATTGCGGTGTCCTCGAGTGCTGATGTCGATGGATCCTGGCACGGTCGGACACGACGTGCTGCCTCAGTAGGCGACTCACGAGCATGAACTATGCAGCTAAGAGCAGGGGATGCAGGACGGTCAATGGATGGCTTGGACCTGCCATTGCCACGGCGAGGGGGCATCGTGCTCGAGGAAGTTGTTTGGAATGAGCGATGGCAGGTACACAGAGTTGGGTGCCGATCTGAACAAGGGACGAGCAGCGGTTTCGTGCGTCGTGTACACGCATGCATTTGTAGATTATTAAAAAATATAATATCTTGCGTACTGAACATAATTTGATCACAACAAAAGTGGCACAGCGTATTCTAGACTCGTAAATATCCCGTGCATTCCTATCGACGTGGAGTTCAACGGAGTTCGACATGCCGACGTGATCATGCAGCAATTGCGTGCGTCATTGCCCCATCAACACGTGACACATGCACGCGGGACGTGCACGCTGATGCCCATGATTACCACCCGGCTCCACTCATTTTTAAGGGTAAGCTCGCACTCCTCTTATTATATACTAGATTTTAGGCGACGCTGAAGACCATTGAACTGTCCATCGCAATAATGACAAGTCCCATTGATTCCCTATCCCTGCCTCCCTAGCTTCTTTGAGAAGGTAGACCGTACACGGTGGTCTTGTATAATAGTAGTAGTACTACTGGACCATGGCATGTACTCTTTGACTCTTCTCCCACGCTAATCACTATCTTTTTCCTCCTGCCGCCACCTCCCTCCCCCTGCATGCCATGGCTCCCCTGAGGATAGGTCGGTCGACCATCCTTGCGGAGAAAAAGGAGAGAGTTTGCCGCGAGTCAGTTCTTTCTCTACCAGCCCCTCAAGCCCCCCTCTCACTGAGGCCCAATCTCTCCCAACAATGGCGCCGAATGTTCTAGCAAGCGAGGGCTCCTCCCGGTACGGTCTTCTTGTTCTACTTCTTCTCCATATCCTTCTCCATCATGATCTTATTCTGCTTCTTCTTGTTTTTCTTCTTGTTCTTGCTCTTCCTCTTCTACGTATTATAGGTAGGTCGTGGAGCCAGAATCCACCACGACGGAGGCGTTGCAGGAACCGTTCGGTCCCGTTCCACGTCTCAACGAGGTAGCAAATCTCCACACTGTTATTTCTCTCAATTGTGATGTGGATTTCTTAGATCGTGTCCGCCCCACATTGAGGTTTTTTCTTTTCTTTTGCGAGTTGTATTAGTTTTCATGATTATGACTGGATCTCTTGGTCTTTCCTTAATACAGTTGTTCATAGATTCAATATGGATTTTTTGTGATTAGGATTAGTTTATCATGGTTATGAATAGATCTCTAGGTCCATTTTTAACACTGCTGTCCATAGATTCAACGGGGATTTTTTGATTTGTATTAGTATTCACCTGGAACCTGGAGTGTAATTATAGAATTTGTATTTCAATTAACATAAATGATGAAGCGATCGAAGGCCGAGTACCGTGACAAGGTGGTCGCGATCAGTGCCATGATTGACAACCAACATGATCTTGCACGCTCCCTCACCCAAGCTAATGAGAGCCTACGCAAGCAATTATCTATGCAGAAGGAGATCTCGCTAGATTTTGCACATGACATCGTGAGGCTACAGAAAGTGCTCGACCGTAACTTGAACAGGCAAGAACAACCATCAAGATAATCAACGATCTCATGGAGGAGAAGAAGAATCTCGAGGAAAGGTGCACCCTCCTGCAGGACGAAGTCACCGAGGCACTCAGAGGATGCGTCGAGGAAACCAAGGCTGTCATCCGAGCCTACCATGAGAGGAACCGTTGCCTGGATGCAGTGAAAGAGATGAAGGAGGACATGAGCAGAGGGATCACCGTACTCGAGGGTGTTCGGAAAGAGAACGAGGAGCTAAGGGCTTGTATGGAGGTGTATCGGAGCAATGCTCAAGTCTGATTCCCGTTAGAGGAGGCACGAATATCAGTTCGTGCTCCACTCTTTTTGTAATATTTAGGGTTTAGGGAGCAATGCCCAAGTCTGATTCCCATTATAGGGTGCAATAAGAATCCTAGGGCAACTCCTTATCTATCTGGACATGTGTAGGTGTTCATGTTCATGAATGGACACCATGAGCTCTTTCCATTCTGTATCTGGACGTGGGTTTCTTCATTATGAGTTTGCCACTACTATTTGGTGACATGGGAAAAAACCCACAGCACACTAAACTGCAGATAAACCTTATTTGTCTTTGAAATTGAAATTATGATAGTGCCACTAGTCGATGCATAAAATGTTAATTAGTCCTAGATTGCTTCTTCCTTGAAATTATGATAGTGCCACTAGTCGATTCAGTTAATTATGGAAACTAACCAGCTTGTCCTGGTGAACTGAACAAACAATACTATATATTTTTGTTGTAGGGAAAGAGGCAAAAGCTCAACCAGGACCTGGCGACTTGGCTAAATGACAAGATAGCCATCCAAAGGGAGAAGCAAAATTCCCAGAAACTGGCCTTTGACCACCTGCGCGCTGAAGTCGCAGTCCTTTTAGACAAGTGCCAGGAATTGAAGGAGGTAAACGCCAGCTAGGTGAAGCTTCACAGGGAAGGTCGCATCTCAGCTAGTAAGGGAAATCGTATGGTTACAGA
Source organism: Avena sativa (assembly GCA_916181665.1). Classification (NCBI taxonomy): domain Eukaryota; kingdom Viridiplantae; phylum Streptophyta; class Magnoliopsida; order Poales; family Poaceae; genus Avena; species Avena sativa. The sequence goes on along the minus strand of OV702292.1, from coordinate 528,963,335 downwards.
CCAACTTCTCGAATCCGTGATGGAGCGCTCGAACCTGCGTCTGGCGCACGACAAAGTATTGAAGGAGCTGGCCGATCTTAGGGAGGAAAACAAGTAGCTCCGGGCTAGGCTCGCTTGAACCCAACATATGTCTATTTAGTACTGAACTGTCTGGTTTATCCTCTGAAGTGGTGATTTTGTAAACGTGAACTTAACTCTATGCACGATATGTGTGTTCGTCTGAAATTAATTTTCTCGAGGATTGAGTTTGTCTTAGTTAAGAAAGTGCAACTACAAGTCTTATAGTTAACTAGTTTTAGGCATTGTCACATCATAAATTATTCATCTCGAATTTCCTTTATCCTCTGTAGTCTGTCCATGTTTACCCTCGCGCGCCTTCTTCAGTTCCTTCAATAGATCCGCAATGCAGTACTCTAGCTTTTTCTTGTCTTCCCTAAGTTGTTCCCTCTCCTTTTCTGCATTATGAATCAGCAACATGTGACTATCCTGAAGCTTCTTTGCAGTTCCAACAACCAAGCTCCCATTGATTCTGTCACTTAGTTCTGACTGCAAATTCTTGATTCCTTGTTCTAGCTCCTTATTTCGTACCGACAGCTTGTAATTTTTTTCGGCTGCATCACAAGCATCGGTAAATCTCCCCGACCTTTCCAACTCATACATCTCCTATAACTGTGCCAAACATTTCTTAAGTGCATCTGGCCACTCAAGATCCACCCACTCTACTGTTTTACACACCAGACCAACCTAAAAAACACACTATCGTGTTATGAACATACACGATACATTTTTCTTCATGTCACCGTTGCACATAATGTAAACAAACCTGATTTGTACAACCCAAAAACCTTCTCCTAGTGTTACTGCCTTTGAATGCAACATATCTCCTCAATTTTAGCCCATGGTCACATGGTACTTCTCCATCGAGATCTAGGCCCTCCCATTCAGAGTCATAGATCGTCTGTGGTACCTATAGGTAAACACAAAGCTAGAATTGAACACGATTGCATGCACATATGGAGCTCAGATCGAGGGATTTACCAATGCCTAACCCTAGATCGAGAAAACAGAGGAACTCACATCGTGGAAGGAATACTCAATGTCGAAGAGAAGGTTGTCGCTGCTCGACTGGTCATCCTCGTCGTTCCAAGACAGCATGGCGAATGTGTCATCGCCAGCAATGGCATCGGTGTCGGTGATGAGAGAGAAAGAGAGAGTGAAGTGCATCACCGCTGCAACAATGACTAAATTGGCATGTTACAATAGTTTAATGGATACCAAACCCTTTCCCTGGATTATTGTCTCCTGCCTAATATGGTTTCTCTTCATACATTCTTATTTCAAATATTAAACCTGTACTCCCTCCATCCCAATTTTATTGCCTAAGGAAAACATACCAGTATATTACATCATCTAAAGAAACAAAATCATGTCAACTACAATGTACTTATGCATCACTTGTTCAGTCATTGTTTCACAAAACATTATATTACAATCTCTCAACAAACATAATCACAAAAACAAGTATATTACATCAACTCAAGAAACAAAATCATGTCAACTACAAGGTACTTACGCATCACTTGTCCAGTCATGGTTTCACAAAACATTACATTACAATCTCTCAACAAACATAATCACAGAAACAAGTATATTACATCAACTCGAGAAACAAAATCATGTCAACTACAAGGTACTTATGCATCACTTGTCCAGTCATGGTTTCACAAAAAATTACGTTACAATCTCTCAACAAACAAAATAACATAAACAAGTACAGTACATCATCTCAAGAAACATAATCATGTCAACTACAATGTATTTATGCATCACTTGTCCAGTCATGGTTTTACAAAACATTACATTACAATGTCTCAAACAAACATAATAACAGAAACAAGTATAGTACGTCATCTCAAGAAACATAATCATGTCAACTACAATGTACTTATGTCTTATTACAACAACGATGGTTTCAGTGAGCGACATGTCCAAAAATCACAACAGCTCGCACAACATTATATCGCAATCTCTAAATAAACATAATCACAGAAACACGGTCTAAATGCAACAGCGGTCAATGTTACAAATATAGGCAGGGCAACCCCGCGGTCCATATGACAAGTCTAGGGTAGCAGCTCTCATCAGATCTCATCAACGTCGACCACCTCATTATGTCCAGCCACTACAGGAGCCTCTACATCCACTATAACTTGTTCAACAACATCAGAAATAGTACCAAGGAAGAACACCTTCCTGGTTCGCTTATTTCGTCGCATAATCTGCATAAGATCTTCAGTATCCAAAACCTCTATGATTTGCTACTTCTTATGATGCCACCACCGGATTTGTGCCATCTTCTTAGGGCCAATACTGATTTCCTTACCGATCATCTCTCTCATTTCATCAAGAGTTATGTATTTGGAATCGATAGTGATCTCCACAGTACATGACGAAACTAGCTTATTAACTCCCTCATCAAGTTTTGCCATGTATGAATCCACCTCTAAGTGTATACTTAACTTATCTACATCAGCATCTATTGATCCATAGTCTCTAGGAGCCGAAGCTCTGGCAGCAAGATCTCCAGCATCTGCATACATATCATCAATCATCGCTTCAACTTTCACCTTACGATCAGCTGCACAACACTCCCAAACCATCTGAAGCTTATGGGAGTGCTCAATTTGCATATAGGTATCATTCATTTTGCGCCACAACAATTTTGTCCTTTGTCTAGAACCCCAGAGAATCCTAGCAGCAAGCATATCTACCAGCTGCGAAACAGACACAACCTCTTTGTAATTCACAAGCAGATGCACATCTTGCCCGAACACAACCCTCTCGCAACCAAAATCTAGTTTTGCAGCATACTGGCGAACATGAACTGTCAACTCATATAGGTTCCTTGTATCAAAGTTGTGCCTAATTTGATTAAAAAGGGGAACTTTTCAGTTTATTCGATTCTATTATGCCGTAACTAATCTACTTGTAAGATAAGGCACAGATAAGAAAAATTCACCTCTCGCTCTTCTCCCAGGTTTTTTCTTCGAGATCTGGGTGCCGCATCCACCCACCGGAGCCGAACAATCCGCCGTCGGCCTTGCTTTTCTCTTTAACCCGCTGCTCGTAGGTACCTTTGGAGCAGAATCCTTGCTGACCTCCTCGCTAACCGGGGTTGAAGACCTCGCCGCTGCTTCGCGTTGAGCCCCAGACTCTGGCCCTGACGGACCCGAATCAATCGGCGACGTAGCTACAACCTTCGCCTTGCAAAAGATCCTGGGCCGCCGCCGTCGGATTCAGTGTCGGCGGAGGGAGAAAAAAGGTCCTCCGCCGCCGACAGATTCAGGGTCGGGGAAGGGAAGAAAAAAGACCGCCGCCGCAACCAGATTCGGTGTCGAGAGTTAGGAAAGTATAGTAATGGATTTGCCCCGACGATACGTGCAGGGTGGCTAAGAAGAGTGACCGGTGAAGAAGGGGCACAACAGGAACTAGTGTAACGGAATATCCTGACTTAACGGATGCGATTTGAAAATATTGGATTTGGCCATCATTCACTCAAAACACCCCTCTCAGCAAATAGCGCCCCAACTTTTCGAATCGCGGTGATTAAAATCAACTTGGGTACCGCGATGCACTGGCGTCTCAACTTTTGGGCCACAAAATAATATTCTCAAGAAAACGGCCCCCTTTACTTTAGAGGAGCAAATTTAGCGTCGCGGAACCGATCCCCAAAAAGTTTAGAGGAGTAAAATTTTATTTTTTGCAAATCAGAACTTTTGAACAATACTATTACTATTACAAACCAAAATAAGTGTAATAAATCAAATTATTCATGCTTCGACAGATCTTGTGATGGTGAGGAACAAGTATTTTTGCATCCGAAACCGACACCAGAATTGCTTGTCCGTGTAGGTGGCATCGGGGTTGAAAAATCTCGTATGATCTTCTCATGCCCCTCGGCTCTGTTTCGGTTGACCCATGCACGACCAAACTATGATCCCCTCCTCGACACCGAAAAATCTTCGTTCTAAATCATAATCATTGCCATTTCCAAATCCTCGTCTTCATCTTCTTCCTCCTCGAACGAAGAATCATCGAAAATCATCTCTCGTAACCTCTTCATCTATAGTCGAATCGATCACGACCAAAGCCGAAAAATAAACCCAAATATCATAGCGGAATTCGGTCGAGTACCTTGTGCACGACGGAGGGGCATATCGCGGCCGCAGCAGCATCGCTGGGCAAAAGGGGACTCGACGTTCGGGCGGGCTAGAGGACGGATAGACAGCAAGGTCGTCGCCGACAAACTCCCTCCTGGCGGCTATGCGACAACCGGATGACCACGAACCAGCGTCTCCGCTGCCGGGAGAAGTTCATCGAAATCCAGCCACGGACCTCGGCCACGTCCACCAACTTGACGCCTGTGGTCGCTCTACACCGTCTCATTTCCCTCCCAAGGCTTTTCCCGACCGAAATCGACCTCACCGTGGCTGGAGACGAGCTTTGTTTCGGTTCCGACCGGAGGCGGGATCCACTCGATGCGTCGGCTCTATAGGGCGATTCCGGCGACGACGAGTAGCCACGACAGGGGCGGATGGGGGCAAATGGGGTTACGGTGCTTCGGGAAGGCGGCGGAGGAAAAACGGTGGTCGACGGGGGCAACACCGGCGGAAATGGTGCGACGGGCTGCGGAGAAAAAAATATGCGAATTGCCAGCGCGTATATTTGCGAGTCGCCGAAACAGTCGGTTCTAGACGTGACGTTAGAGGAGAAAATATACTCCTCCAACGGCCGAGAGACGATGGGTTAGAGATGCTTTAGGATTGGAATGTGGATGGGTTAGAGAAGGTAGGGTTCCCTCTTCCGGGGTCCACGCGAGGAAATCTTTTTTACTGAACTCTTGCCGAAGAGTTGTCCACTCAAACGACAGATTTAGACAACAATTTGTCTAAATCGGTGTTAGTAATTAATTTAGAGCGGAATAAGTACTTATTCTTGCGGCTCTGAGCGTGCATGGTTCATACTATTAAAGGGGACCGGTCTCTACTCTCTCGTCCAAACATGTCTGAATATCGCCTCAAACCATTATACGTACTAACACCGACGTGCAGTAGAGGAGAGTCCGTCAGTTTGTTCGTGTAGTACAGCGCGGCGGGATGTTGATTGCGTACAGCACCAACAGCTGCATGCTCCCGACTTGACAGAGAACACCCAGTACAACGGTAACACTACACAGTGCTGCCGTCCGGCGAGACCGGCGGCACGTCGTGTCCGGCACACCTCCTGGGAGCCCACCGTCCGGCATACAGTTCGAAGTACGTACGTAGCCATTCCATGCGTCAGGCATCAGCTAGCTAGCTAGCTAGACGGTGCGCCCGTCCGGCGGCGATACCGGCGGCAGCGGCACGTCGGGCGGCGGGGTCGTGTCCGGCACGCCGCCAGCCAGCCCGCCGTCCGCCTCCGATGGCGCAGTGCCGGTTATCTTCTCCTTGGGCGACGGCGTGGGAGGTCCCACGGGGTCCGGCTCCCCGAGCCTCGGCGGCGTCTGTCGCGGCGCGTCCTCCGGCAGAGGCTCCGCACCCGGCACCGGGTTGGGGACTTTCGACGGCGCGTGCCACGTCGCTGATGAAGCCACAAGACGGCGCGGGACGGCGATGGCGGCGCGGGCGTGGCGTAGGTGGAGTAGGAGGGAGTCACCGGTGCGGCTGGCGCCGCTGGCTGCTCTGAGGAGGCCTGAGGAAGCCATTGCACGCTGTTGTTGTTGGGTAAAGGTGCCTTGTCCGGCTAGGGCTTGCCTCTCGCCTTGATGTTTAGTAGCCGATGGGAGTGGACAGGTCTCTGCCGCTTTGCGTGGAACGTGCACGTGTGACGTACGTGGCAACGGGATGCCATGACTGCTGGCTCCGTGGCTTTTGCGTGACACTTCACCGTTTGGGTGCGCGCAACTTTTTTTTAAGAAAAACTAAGGCGCGTTTGGTAGCCTGCACATGGCTAGCCAGGCCCGGGACGACAGAAATCGGCCAATTAGTTATCCGTATGCCTTTTGGTCCGCATGAGTCCTAACCCCAAAGCACCCCTCAGCCAGGCCCTGGGACAACGCTCTCGGGCGTTTCCCCGGAGCCAGCCTCGCTGTGTGTAAAAAGGGAAAGCAGCGACGAAACTCATGCAGGCAATGAGATGGCGGGAGGCCGCGCGCGACCACAAAATCTGGCGGGAGGAATTCGCTCACCGTCCTCCTACTCCCCTCCCTATTTACAGACAGCGGTGTTCCGCCCCTAAAATCCATATCCACCTCCCCGTCGATCTTTTCACCCATCAGATCTAGATCGATGTCGTTCGATTCTTCTGCCTCTAGCACGAAGACGATAGTCCTACCATCTTCACTGGCGAGCACAGCGTCAGTTGACTATCCTGCTTCACCTTGGAGCTCGTCGATGGCTGTCCTTCTAGCTACTCCGGCGAAGGCGGCCACAGTGAGCTTGTCGTCAACAAAGTCGACCGCGGCGACGGTCAGCGTGGCGGCACATCGACCGCGGCGATGGTCGGCATACCGGCATCTCCTTTGTCCCCTACCTCTGTGATGCATCCTATGGAAGCAGTTGTAAGAAATCTCTCACCTTAGGCTAGCTATACATAGATCGGTGAGTATGTATTAGATTTTATTCTTCATTGTTACCTTTGATGCTCATAGATTGGTTCATGATGTGTGAGTTAGTATGAGCATATATACTCTGTTCTTTGCTGTTGTGTGAATTTCTGATGCTCTGCTTGTTCGTACTTATAGTTAGCATGTGTAGCGAAAATTTTCCGTAGACCATCATGCCTAGTGTCTTATTCATTACTATAGGATAATTTATCGGACAAGTCACAAAATTTGCCTAAAGTGTTTGTTATAACTATGGAGTCTGCCACCATGAAAAGTGTTGAGATTTTGGTTTATTTGTTGGAACCTTGCTTTTTTTGGGAGTTAGTTTTGTCTCATTCCATGTTTCTTGATTTGACTTTTTAGAATGAGATGAGAATGTTATCTCCATTCGAGCATCGTACATGCCAAAACCAATGGTGTGGGAGCTTTCTCTATCTCTGTTTGTTCCGAACAGGCTTGTGAGTTTGTCAAAGAAGGGGTTAGATGTGACCAGGGATTCAAAGAGATTTACTTGCAGCGTGTGTGCAATGATGTTTTTGACTTCATTGGAAAGAAAGTCACCCCAACTCAGGTGTACAACCATATGAGGAAGTGAAAGAAGAAGTGGGCTCATGTGCACAAGCTCCAGGGTTTGGACGACGTCGAATGGTTTCCGGACACCAAGTCATTTAGAATGGAGAACGCCAGGCAGATGGAATTGTCACAGGTTGTGATGAATTATTCAATTCATGTTTAAAGATTTTTCTCCACTTCCTAAGTAACAAAGTTTTGTTTTTTCTTAGAGTTTCCTGGTGGATCTTCTTTCTAATCCAGTGAAGAACTAGGCTCAGCTTAAGCTCACCTTCACGCCCAAGTCTCTCATTGAGAAGCATCTGTACACCAGTCAGCGGTTGATCCGGGTTATGGATCACCTTGCTGATAACAGAATACAAGGTTGGTTTGTACGCTTCCATGCCTACACACGTGAGAGGAGGGAATGGCTGAGGTGCTGGCTTCGCAGGAACTATGTTTGAGAGGAGGGCATGCCTATGTTTCTTGTTAGTCATACTACTTAGTTATCTTAGTTCTATGATGGTGCGAATGATCTAATTGAACAAAAAGTGTATGTATATTTTGGGAGGTGGTGAAACATCCCCTTCATTAGTTAGGATTGATGAAACTATGACTAGAGGTGGTACAAAGCCCCTCCAATGATGAACTGCTTATCATGAATTATTTATGTGTTATCTGCTTGTGCTTAACTGCTTGTGTGGTATCTGATAGGATGAACTGCTTCTATGTGTTGTGATTGTGATGAACTACTTGTGGGTATGCTCACCACTCCAATGTGGGAGATTACCTCGGCGATTGCACAGTTTGCAACCAAACATATATGTTTGTGTTCTCAGTGGACCGATACATGCAGACTACCAAACATATGGGATGCAAAAGCTGGCCTAGAGACTGTCTCAGCCTGGCACTACTCATCTCAGCACTGCCGGACTGGACCGAGAACCTATGTACACTACCAAACGCGCCTTAGGTGCATGCAACTCGATTGTTCCGTGACGTGGCTGCTACCTGGACCCTTTATCCTCGAGTAATGTACTTGGATACCCATGGGCACATCAGGATTCAAGAAGCCCGCCGCGCACGAAGAGCTCCGCCTATGCCCACTGTTTCGTGAAGCGCCACCGTGCTCAGGATCAGACGGGCGCCTGCTGTGGGGAATAGGAGCAGAGGGATCCCGCCAGCGTCAGTCAAGTCGCACAGTCCATGTCTGCGTAATCTCTCTTGCCAAACTGATTTGAAACAAGTTTATAGTGCTAGACGTTTATTTGTTGAGTTTTTTTCTAGGGAGAGTTCCTAGACTGAAGTAGTCATAATGCTCCGAGTTTACGGACTAACCGTGTATTTCGCTCCACAAGATGTAAGCAGTTTTGATACAAAATGGACAATGAGTAAACTTAAAGTGGTAGGAAGTTTTATTTATTTATAAGCCACATCTGCGAAACCGATACAATATGATGAGCAGACACTTTTACTAAGCAGATCAAAGATAAATAAAGAAAACAAGGAAAATCAAAACTTATCACCGAATACACTTAAACCAGACCGAGTGGAATCAACACACACACACACTAGGATGACGACGCACCGTGCAGCCAGCATCGAGACCAACGGTCAACGTTTTTTGCCCATAGCCCTATTACGAAGAAGGTAACTACAACTGTAATATCCAAAAATTAATGATACGCGCAAAAATAATTATCTTGATGCTAGGTATTTTGTGTTGCTAGACTGCTCAAATTCTCCGTAGTGCTGGTTTGAAAATAAATAAAAGAAAGAAGTATCACTCAAGTAACCTTAAAATATCTGGCACGAGAAGCTGCTACTGGATAAATATCTTAGAGTAAGCTGGTCGGGGGTAGATCGTCGATGGAAGATCGCTTTTCCTTTATCCCTGACCTGGACAGAATGTCCATCTCTCCTCTGCGTTCCTCAGCTATAAATAACCTTTCGGCCGCCCCAGACTGCCTCACTCCACACTCCACGGTGCAAGCTACTCCTAATTTTCATCGGTAGACTCTAGTACAATCTGACAAGTTGGCAGACAAGGTACAAGAGGTCGGAGCCAAGTTTTTTTCAGGGTAAAACGGATCAAGAAGAAAGGGCTACATGTTCTTTGTTCTGCTCTCGCAAAGTTTGCGAGACACTGACTAACTCTACACTAGTAGGGAAAACCTTATAGCCGGATTTCTTACTGCCGACGAAGTGGGCATGGGGTAACTGGATGTAAGAACATCCTGCCTTCCTCGCGTTACCGCCAGCGAAAGCACACCGGGAGCGCCGGGTTAGTCCAAGTATCACCAGCGAACAGGGCTTGCGCGTGACGGGGCTGTGGTGGGTCGTGTGCCCCCGGATGGGCTGACCTTTACCACTGGCGAATAGCGGATCTGCTCGCTGGGCATATGGTGGGCTGGATGGGCCACCCGGGCCGGAAAAAAAGGGTTATCTCCGGCGAATACAGCCCTTAGGCGCTAGGGGTAAGTGGGTTGCGGGTCCCACCTGTAAGAGCTCTGTCTCAACTTCCCATCGATACGCCCCGAAAATCCCCAATTCTCCTCGCAACCCTAGCTCTCTGGCAACCCGCACTGTCGCGCCCCTCGCTCCGCCGTCTTCGTCCCGCGTCCCCCTCGTCGTCGCCATCCCGCGTCCGCCGAAGGGAAGGAGGAGCAGGCCATGGAGGACTCGTCGTCCCGCGTCCCCCTCGTTGTCACCATCCCGCGTCCGCCGAAGGGAAGGAGGAGCAGGCCATGGAGCTTGTCGTCGTCCGCCCGCTGTCATTTCCACGCGCTCGCCGTCGTCCTCGTCTTGATGGTGAGCATCCCCCTCTCCCCTCTCTTCTTCTCCCCTCTCCCTTCTCCCCTCTGCTACGGTTTCTTTTATGTGTTTGATTAGAGAAGAGCTACGAGGTCTTTGTTAGTCCTAGTTAATAGCCCCTTCTCCCCTCGCGACGTGATCACCGCCGGCGCCCTTGCCGACCGTCGGCGACGCCTTGCCCACATCCCTGCCCTCCGCCATCGCTGTCTCCGCGCTAATCAATCCCCTCCTTGTTGTCCCCCTTTTTTCCAAGGGATCATACGCCCCTTCTCACTGATTTGGCGGAGGTGGAAGGGAGGTCCGAAATGGAGTTTGGATTGGATGCAACCGGTGAGATGGCATAGAAACAATAATAAAGATCACATGATTTAGAAAGTCCCCTTCTCAGCCTGTTGGGCAAATTTAAATAGAAAGTAATGAAAAAACATAGACAAAAATGAAAAAGATGCATTGCAGAACTACCAGTGACGAGGGTTTAACTCATCAATGCCCATTGTTATGGACTTGGGTTTTGGAGAAGGAGGGAGTGCTGAAGACATCTATCGGCTAGCAAACAAGCACACAGGGGACAAAGATTTACCCAGGTTCAGGCCTCGTAGAGGTCCCTACTCCTGCTTGTCTGCTCGTGGAATTATCGAAGGAACCGAAGGTTACAATGGTGCGCAGATGCAATCTGGCGAGGGTTGTGGAAACTAGGGTTGCGTGTGTCCTCCTCGCCGCCCCCTCCTAGCCCTTATATAGATAGGCTAGGTCTCGGGTAGCAGGTCGAGTCGGTTACAAGTTAGGGTTTTCCCCTTCAAACTTTCTATCTTTAACTTCTTCTTGTTCTTCAAGCAATCGAGAGTCCATAGGTTACTCGAGTCCAGTGGAATCGCAGATTCGACTGGGGACTTTTGAAGTCTTTCGAGTGCCTGAGCGAGTGCATTTCAACTTCTTTATTTGTGTCATAGGGATTGTTGATGTACGTGCCTAATATAACCGAAGTATCGGTATCAGTTAACCACCTTAGGGTGAAACAACGCAATCTACTCGAACTCGAGTCCCCGGACTCGAATCCGGAAAAGTGCTGGTGTAATTCGCCTCAAGCCGCGAGGTCTTACAAGAGTCGAACTCCAGTTATATGGGTGTGAGCACTCGACGCGTCCGTCAAGGCATGTTCATCGTACCTGTAGGCACGGATACATTTCTGGTAGTGCGCAGTTAATGCATTGCCAGGCCTTATTCAGGTCTTACCTTCACGCGGTAAGCGCGGCATCCAAATTTTATCATCGCAGAGACGATTCGGGTGACCCAGGAGACGCAGTCTCTTTGTAGGGGAAAATTATGAGGCGGTGTCTCCATGAGTTTCGAGTGTGGATGTTATCAACACACAGTTTTTTGTACAAATAATCATAGGGTGCGCGACCAGCGCTCCCTATGGGAGTAGCCCCCGAGTGCCTGGTTGAGTCGAAGACTCAGGCAGGGACTAAAGAACTTTTGCGACTACTGTCGTCTTTTGCTTGCTTGTTTCAGTCGAATTTGTTTCCAGCGCTCCCTATGGGAGTAACCCATGTCCATAGTCGAACCGTATTTCGAGTAGTTGGGTTTACTTTTGATTGTCCATGTTCCTGCAAAGGAAAAGAAAAATCGTAGGGTGCGCGACCAGCGCTCCCTATGGGAGTAGCCCCCGAGTGCTTGGTGGAGTCGAAGACTCGAGCAAGGACTAAAATAGCCGAAGTTTTCTGCTGCGTAGCTTTGATGACGTCAGTGCTGACGCTTTGATGACCTCAGTTACCCGCGTGAGCGAGTTTGACGGGACGTGACGAGCAGTGGGTCCCACTTTCTGACTTTGATTTAACTGGGCGTGCGTAATCTTTATTTTAACTGCGTCTCCTCGATTTCCGCACGTAATGGGAGTAGTGGAGGGACGGTTCGCGCTTCCACTCCTCCACGTGTCTAGCACGATGTTTGCCACATGTCTAGTAGGGTTTTTCTGAGCCGTTGGATTGAATCTTCCAGGGGTTAAGTAGCGGCGCTGCGACGGTAATTTTCTCATCTCCTCTCATTCATCTTTGCTTCCATCGCCATTGCCGCTGCTCCTCTGCTTTCTCTGTGCTTGTTTCCTCCACGACGCTGGACCAGCTCCGCTCGTTTCCGAGATACTTTCTGCGCTCGCATCGCCGTCGCGCAATGGGGAAGAAGAAAGGAGGCGTTGCGGCTGATTCCACGGCCACCGTTGCCACGGCGAAGAAGAAGGACGGCTCCGCCGCTGCGGGCACCAGCACCACCGCCGGCGGGAAGAAGAAAACCGCAGGAACTCGCGTCACGAATGGTGCGTGGCGCCCCTCCATCATCAAGTCGTCGCATCTCCGCCTTCTTCGTCAAGACGAAGTGCTATCCGGCGCAGTCACCGACACGCGCGTCCCCGGCGGTGAGACAATTCCTGTTCCTCCCGCTGGTTTCCGAGTGATGTTTTTAGCATTCATCATTCGTGGTCTCTCCTTGCCTCTTCACCCCTTCTTTAGGGGCCTTCTTTGTTTCTACGGGCTTCAGCTCCATCAGCTGTCCCCGAATTCGATTCTCCATATCTCTTGTTTCATCACTCTCTGCGAGTGCTGGCTCGGAATCGAGCCGCACTTCGGCCTTTTCAAGCGCCTCTTCAAATCGAAGCGCCAATCTGCGTCTGGTTCTTTAGTCTACGATGTAGGTGGTTGCGGAATCCACGTCGACCCATCCGCCACCTACTTCGACATCAAGCTCACGGCGTCCGTCCAAGGGTGGAGGGACAAGTGGTTCTACGTTCGCGACGAGAAGGCTGACGGAGACCACTTCGGACTCGCGCCCTTCGATCTCGCGACGCCGTGCAGGAGGATGCGCTCCTGGAAGAATGTAGTCATGCCTGGCGAGTCCATGGAGACGGATGTGCTGTATCAGCGCGTCTGCGACCTCGAGAATCGCATTAGCAAAGAGGAGGGAGGTTGCGCCCTCATTCGCACTTGGCTGCGACGTCGCATCCAGCCCCTGCAAGCCAGATCCACCCCATGTTTTAGTGGGCTGGCGCTGATGATGCCACTCGCGTGTCTGCCGATGGCATGTCCGCGAGTGAGGTGGACAAGAGGGTTTGACTGGTCACCAAGTACACCGTCAAGGATGCGCTTCCCAATGAGCCAGTTGTTCCTCCGTTTGATGCTTCGAACCCTCCTCCTGAGGTATAGTTGTGCTACGCAGTAGCTAATTTTGTCGATTGCTTCTCTGTTGTTTACTTGTTGTTTACTGAATGTGTTGTCTGTGTGCAGGATTGGGCGATGTCACCTTGTATGCCCCCTCTACCTGAGGGGATTATCCCTCGCGAAGCTTTGGAAGAGGACGAGTCGGAGTCGACCGTCCCTTCTGATGTGGAGGAGGAAGCCCCCGAGTCCGGTAGTCCGGATACTCGCAAGCGTTCGCGCAGCAAGGATTCCGATGCGTCGTCTCCTTCGACTCCGGATGGTACAGGTGTTGGTGCAGAGTCGCCAATTCCTGCCATTCCTGTGAGTGCCGTGGCACCATCTTCTCGCAAGAAGATGCGATTTCCCAAGGAGTCTTCATCGGAGTCGGGGGAGGCCACTTTTGACTTTGAGAAGTTTGACTGGTTAGTTTTCTAGTTCCCTTGTTCTTCTCTGTTTTGTCCTTGTTGGCTTGTCTTGGAGTTTGCCCTTTCTCAATGTGGGTTTTTTCTTGCAGTCAAGAGGCGTCGTCATCTTCTAGCGACGTCCAATTTTTTAAGGAATCAGGAGTCGCGACCTCAACGACCAAGAAAGAGGTCGAGCGTGCTCCTTCCCCTCCATTGGCGGCCTACTCCGGGCACAACTCTTCTAGTTCTCCTCATGCAGGGGAGCATCGAATGGTTGCCCGGATGACGGTACAGCAGACATCCTCGGAGTCATTGGAGGACCATGTAAGTGTAGTTTTTTCTCCTTTTTTAATATTGCAGTCGATGTTATCTATTGCTTCTGCTAATTCCTTGTTGTGCGATAGATCCTTGTGAAGGAAGCCGCGCACTTGGCAGAGCAAGTGCTTGCGATGGGCCGCCAGTCATCGCGTGGTGGAGAGTGAGTGTTCTACACTTCTTCTTCTTCGTCTGCTCCTTTTGATATAGTCGACTGATAGTCAACTTTTGTTTGTCATGCAGCCGAACATAATGCCCTATTGCGTGACGCTGCCACCTTGGAGAAGACACTCGCCGTGGCTGTGAAGGGTCGCGACAAGGCAATCACGGCGCGTGACGAGGCGCGAAGGCGCGAAGAGGAGTTGCGTGCCTCCTTCACAGCCAGGGAGAAGTTGTTCGAAGAACAGCTTTTCTCAATCGCCAAGGCTCTCTCAGGTACTTTTGCTTGCGGATATTGTTATCCTTCTCTGCTTCGAATGTTTTTGCCGGTGGCGCTGATGTTTTTGTCCATGTGTGGATTTATGTACAGATGCTGGCGATATGAGCTTCGACCCGCAGGCCCTTCGCCGTGATGACGCTCTGGCGGGTGCGTTGTCGGCAGTCGAGGACCGTAGTGCCGCCGTCCAGGATACACTTTCCAAGGCCAAGGGCGCCTTAGTCGCCTCCGGGAGGAGCTGATGCCCAAGGCGGAGTTGATCGATAATATAGATGAGCTGGTGGAGTCATCCGCCGGGGGGTGCCCTCCAGCTACAAGAACTCACTCTGCGCGACTGGCGCGTCCATGTCGCTCGCCATGGTGCAGGCTCACAGAGTCGAGGTTGATCTTGCCACGGTGTCAAAGGCGATGCCTGTTAACACGGATGGCTAGAAGGTAGTCTTCGCTCCCTTCGCGGCTGCCTATGGCAAATACGGGCATCATCTGATAAATATTGTTGCGAAGTACTCTGAGGATCTCCAACATGCCAAGAAGGCGGTGAAAGCTTCGGCATCAGGGGCCGGCGGAAAGTCAGTGGCATCTGACACTGCCACGGACTTGATGAAGCCCCCGAAGCCGTCGAAGTCGAAGAAGCCAGTTGCTCCTTAGTTAGCTTTGTAATAGTTGATTAGTTTATGTCCTTTTGTTTAAGAACATGCCTGCTGGCGAGTGTATCTGCTGATACTTTTGCTAGTCTTGAATGCATCTGATCCTTTTGTCTTTGTGTTGATTTGGTTGTCTTATTTGCTTCTATCTTGACTTTTGGTAGGGTACATCAAGTGATCCTTTGAGGGAAACTCGGGACTCGCCGACTCTTGATGATACCATGGCACCGCCGCGCTCCAGGGTAGATGAGCTATCCTTGCTTTCGCGACTGCGTGGCCGTGTGAAGCAGCTGGAGCGTGAGTTGCCCGTGCTTCGCAGTAATGCGGATGTATGAAAGTCGAAGGCGGAAAAAGCCGCCGCTCGAGAGCAGTATCTACTTGGCGAGGTGACGCAGCTGGGCGGCCAATTCAAATGTTAGTTTGCTTGTTCTCATCTTTTCCTTGTAGTTACTCGCAGTGGTACGTTGTACTCATGCTGTTGTTGCTGCTTCGTGTAGTTGTCAGCACGCGTCACCCGCAGGAGGAGAAGGATAGAATTGCCATTCGCATGCATGATCTTACCCAGGAGCAACTTCAAGAGAGTGGATACTTCTGGGTAGATCATGATCGTGCGACTGCGCGGGCGACCCTGCAGGATCGTGTGTCGCGAGTGCTGTACTTTCTAAAGAAATCGCAGTCATGCTTGAAGAACATTTATCGGGCGATGTTCCCGCTGGATGATACTCCATCAAGCTTGTTGGCCCTCCTTGCCAAGTTTCAAGACCTGACCGCGGTTCGCGAGTGTGTGAGGCAGCAGTTGGTGGCTGGTGCCAAGGCTGCTCTATCAATGGTGCGACTGCACAGGCCTGGCGTAGATGTTGCGGCAATTGCGTCTGGGCCGCCTGTGCCACCAGCAGGTTCTGCTTGGAATATGGTGCCGCACTACCAGGCGGTGGACCGCCCAACAGAAGAGATCGTCAACTTCTTTGAGGAACAAACCAACGTTCTTCTGTTACAATAGTAGCCTAGTTTGTATCCTGCACATAAGTGTACTTGTGTTGTAAAGTTCGTATAAATGTTGTAGATAATTTATTGTCGAATGCGTATAAAGAGCTTTGTTAGTATGAAGTGCGTGGCACTATGCGAGTCCTTTTCGTTAGCCTGGTCATGTTTTTACCTCAGTCCCTTGTCAACCTGTCAGGTGCGTTGCAGCTGGGTTGATGTTGTGTTAAGGGTTTCGATTGATGTATCAGCTACTCAGGATATCGTGTTTTGTTTCAAAGAACAGATGTGTATAGGGTGGCGCAGCCCCCGAGTATATAAATTGGAAAAGCAAAGGAGAACTCAGAGTTTTGGGGCACTTAGCTTTATTTATTCGAAGAACAGTGCGAGGTACAATGTGTGGCTAAGTAGCCTTGGCTGAGTAGACTTATTTGCAATGTAAAAGGTAAAACGACTAAGGGTAGAAGCGTCGCAGGTGTGCGACGTTCCAACGGTTGGAGTATGCGACTCCTGTCTCTAGATCTTGAAGGCGATAGGCGCCACCTGGGATTACTTCTGTAATCACGTACGGTCCTTCCTAGGGGGACTCGAGTTTGAGATGCCCCTGCTGCTTCAGTCGCAAGACCAGGTCGCCTTTGACGAAAGATCTGGGGCGAAGCCTCCTACTGTGTTAGTTGCGCAGGTTCTGCTGGTAGATCGTGGATCTTTCCGTGGCGATTTCCCTTGCTTCGTCAAGGAGGTCGACGGAGTCTTCGCGTGCGAGGGATGACTGTTGTTTGCTGTAAGCGACCACGCGCGGCGCCTTGTACCGTACCTCGGCGGGTAGCACTGCATCGGCTCCGTGCACCATAAAGAATGGCATGTAGCCCGTGGCGCTGTTTGGAGTTGTGCATAGGCTCCAGAGTACGGATTGCAGTTCGTCTGGCCAGCAACCCGCGGCTTGTTCGAGTGGCCGGAGGAGTCGCTTCTTGATGCCGCTGCAGACGAGCCCGTTTGCTTTTTCCACCTGACCGTTGGTCTATGGATGCGCTACAGAGGCATAGCTGATGTTGATCCTGAGGTTCTCGCAGAATTCTTGGAACTCCTTGAATGTGAAGTTCGTCATGTTGTTGGTGATGATGCTATGCGGCACTCCGAAGCGGTAGACGATGGACTCGAAGAACTTGACTGCGTTGTGCCCTGATTGGTTGGTCACTAGCATGGCCTCAATCCACTTGGTGAATTTGTCGACTGCGACTAAGAGGTAGACGTAGCCTCCTCGTGAAGACCTTGGAAGTTTGCCAACCATGTCGAGCCCCCACTGCGTGAAGGGCCAGGCCAATGGGATTGGCCGTAGCTCTGCGCCTGGTGCGTGCGGCTTGTCCGTGAATCGCTGGAAAGCGTTGCATTTTTGGACGATGTCCTTGGCGTCGCGCATGGCCGTAGGCCAGTAGAACCCAGCTTGTAGAGCTTTGGCAACGAGGGCGCGACTGCCAGCGTGGTGCCCGCAGTTCCCTTCATGGATGTCGAGGAGAACTGTTCTTCCATCGGCCATGGAGACGCATCGTTGGAGTACTCCTGTGATACTGTGTTTGTACAGTTCGCCGTTGATAACGGCGAATGCCTTGGATCGCCGCGCGATGTGCCGTGCATCTGTGGATCGTCCGGTAACCTCTTGTTGAGGAGGTACGTGATGTACGGTTGCGTCCAGGATTGCTCAATCATCATGACGCTCATTGGTCCCTCGAGTCCAGTGTCCAGCTCCAAGTCATTGAGTGCCATTGGCTCATTGGGTGGCGTAGCCCCCGAGTCCGTTGATGCGCTTGTTTTTTTCTCTGCGGCCTTTGGCTTGATGGAGCGTTCGTAGATGCGCTCGAGAAATACCCCAGGTGGTATGGGGGCATAGGTAGAGCCTATGTTGGCGAGTGTGTCTGTCTCCTCGTTCCTTTCGCGACCCTACGTGTCGCAGCTCGCAACCGTCGAAGTCTCCTTCGAGTATGTCGTAGAGGTCGCGGTACGCGATCATGTTGTCGTTCAGTGTGTCGCACTCATGCATTGTTTGGTTGACGACCAACTTGGAGTCGCCGTATATGATGAGCCTCTTGGCGCCGCAGGCTTTTGCCATCCTCATCCCGTGCAACAGGGCCTCGTATTCAGCCTCGTTATTTGAGGCTGTGAACTGCATTCGCAGGATATACTTCAGCTTGTCCCCTTGAGGTGATGTCAGTATGACACCTGCGCCTGCTCCGTCTTTCCGCTTGGACCCATCGAAGTGCATTGTCCAGAGGTAGGACATATCTGGCTTGTCCAGGAGTTGGTTTTCCATCCAGTGCACGAGGAAGTCCGGGAGAACTTGCGACTTGATTGCGTCGCGCTTTTCGTATGTGATGTCTCGTGGAGACAATTCTATTCCCCAAAGCGCGACTCGTCCCGTGGCGTCGGGGTTATTGAGGATATGCCCCAAGGGGGCGTCGTTGACCACCATGATTGGGTGTTCCTGGAAGTAGTGGCGCAGTCGTCGGGCGGTCATAAAGACGCAGTACGCCAGCTTCTGGTAGTGCGGGTACCGCTGTTTTGTTGGCGTGAGGACCTCGCTGAGGTAGTATACTGGGCGTTGTACGCCGTGGACCTTGTTTTCCTCAGCTCGCTCAACAACGAGTACTGTGCTGACCACCTGGTTGGTGGCGGAGATATACAGCAACAGTGGCTCCCTTTCTCGTGGGGTCACCAGCACTGGCGAAGTGGATAGCAGGCGCTTGAGGTCTCCGAATGCTTCTTGCGCTTCAGTGGTCCACTCGAATTTTTCAGTTTTGCGGAGGAGCTGGTAGAAGGGCAGCGCCTTTTCGCCCATTCGACTGATGAATCGACTGAGGGCCGCGATTCGTCCAGCCAGCTGTTGGACGCCCCTTATGTTTTTCGGCTTCTCCATGGCCAGTATGGCTTTTATCTTCTTCGGGTTCGCCTCGATTCCCCTCGCGGAGATGAGATACCCGAGCAGCTGTCCAGATGGTACGCGAAAGGCGCATTTGTCCGGATTGAGCTTGATCCGGTAGCGGTCGAGGTTGGCGAAGGTTTCGCGCAAATCGTTGATTAGAGAGGCTTCCTCCTTGGTCTTGATTACTATGTCATCAACATAGACTTGAATGTTGCGACCCAGTTGTTCCTTGAGCCAAGCCTGCATGCACCGCTGCTAGGTGGCTCCCGCGTTCTTTAGCCCGAAGGGCAATGTGTTGTAGCAGAACACACCAAAGGGCGTTGTAAACGCTGTTTTCTCTTGATCTTCCTCCTTCATTCGAATTTGATTATAGCCTGAGTACGCATCGAGGAAGCAGAGGCGCTCGCATCCCGCGGTGGAATCGATGATCTGGTCAATCCGTGGCAATAGGAAGTGATCCTTTGGGCAGTGCTTGTTCAGAGAGGTGAAGTCCACGCACATCCGCAGGATATTCGTGTCCTTTTTCGGTACCAGCACCGTGTTGGCGAGCCAAGTGCTTCCCTTGATCTTGCGTATGAACTTGGCCTCGAGGAGTCTGTTGATCTCCATTCCGACTGCCTGCGCTCTTGGCTCAGACAATCGCCGAATTGTTTGCTTGACTGGCCTTGCGTCGGGGTTGACGTTGAGTGCGTGCTCGGCGAATTCCCTGGGAACTCCTGGCATGTCTGCAGGACACCAGGCAAAAATTTCCCAGTGCTCACGGAGGAATTCGACGAGCGCGAGTTCCTATGCGGGACTCAAGTTGTTGGCGATGAGGGCCGTCTTGGTGGGATACGATGGATAGACATGCACTTTCTTCGTGTGCACCGATGAGTCGAAGGAGAGATCAGGTGAGCTTGGCCGACTCAAGGGAGGCAGACTGTTGTCTGTCGTCTCTTTTAGTCTCGCGAGTTCCTCCTGCATGCCGAAGGACTGGGAAATTCTGTTGAATTCCCTGTCGCAAATGTCAGATCGTTCGAAGCTCCCGTTGATCGTGATGACGCCATGGGGACCTGGCATTTTCATCTGTAGGTAGGCGTAGTGGGGCACTGCCATGAACCTAGCGAACGCGACGCGCCCGACGATGCAGTGGTACTGTGAGGGCCAGTCGACGACCTCAAAGTTGATGCGCCCGCGCCGGAAGTTCTTAGGCGTGCCGAAGATGACGTCGAGGTTGATTTTGCCCGGGGGTATACGCCTTTCTTTGGGACGATGCCTTGGAACGTTGTGTCCGAGGCCTTCAGGCAAGTTAGGGGGATCCTCATTGCTCGCAAGGTACTCACGAATATAAGGTTGATGCCGCTTCCGCCATCCATGAAGACGCGGCTCATGTCGAAGCCTCCGATTTGCGCCTCGAGTACAAGGGGGCAATGGCCTGGACGGGGTACCTGAGGCGGATGGTCGCGTTTGTCAAAGGTGATGCAGGACTCGCTTCCACTGAGGTACTCAGTGGTGGATGGTGGCGAGTGTGTGGACAAGTTGACTTGGCGAGTGATGGCCTTCTACACCCTATTGGAGGGGCGTCCCTTTTGGATCATCATGGTGCCCATGGCTCGTGGGTACTCCCATTCCCCACGGTCGGCGCCAATTGACGGGGGTTTAACTCATCAATGCCCATTGTTATGGACTTGGGTTTTGGAGAAAGAGGGAGCGCTGAAGACATCTATCGGCTAGCAAACAAGCACACAGGGGACAAAGATTTACCCAGGTTCAGACCTCGTAGAGGTCCCTACTCTTGCTTGTCTGCTCGTGGAATTATCGAAGGAACCGAAGGTTACAATGGTGCGCAGATGCAATCTGGCGAGGGTTGTGGAAACTAGGGTTGCGTGTGTCCTCCTCGCCGCCCCCTCCCAGCCCTTATATAGATAGGCTAGGTCTCGGGTAGCAGGTCAAGTCGGTTACAAGTTAGGGTTTCCCCTTCAAACTTTCTATATTTAACTTCTTCTTGTTCTTCAAGCAATCGAGAGTCCGTAGGTTACTCGAGTCCTTGGTTTGGGCCTTGGCGACACCGTGGGCCTGTACGTATTTAGACCGTATATACCAAACTCGAGTACCTGTAGGGTATCCCCATGTCAACCAGATTTTTGCTCAAGAAGGTCTCAAACAGGTCACAACGATTCAGGTTCATAGCAATAAAGAAGATGCATTACAGACTACCAAATTGACTGTGCTGTTATGTGGCTTGATAGCATGATGTACTTCAAGCCACGAGAGTTTTAAAGAAAAAGATAGGACTTGCATCCCTTAATCTTGGCACACGATCTCCATTGGACATGGAGATTTTCGGATTAATGCAGTGTATAATATTCTGTTTGCATACTTGAACTTGACATATTACAGGGCCAGCTCAAGAACTTGTGGAGAAGGCCTTTTTTGAGACAATTGCTCAAGAACCTGCTGCTGCCCGCTGGTGAGGTCTATCTTCTCTACACCTCCTCAAATAATTGTTATATGTCTCATTATTATTGCTTGTTTAAGTAGTATGGTGCACTGATACGTCCATTTTGTATCATTATTCTATGTCTTAATTCACTATTATTCATTGATATATTTCGTATTGAGAGGTGATACTTATGTTATTTCATCTATTTTTGCATGGTTGTTGACTTTTGGAGTATGGACCGCTGCAGTCAGGATTCTGATGGAAAAGATGCTGTTTGGAGGCAAAATTCGCGAAGATCAGAAAATCCGGCAAAATATATGGAAAATCCTATTTTTCCAGAAGACTAAGGATGCCAGAAGATGGAGTGGAGGTGGGCCACAGGGGGCCCACACCACCCCATGGCGCGGGCAGGCCTAGGCTGCGCCTAGAGGTGGTGTGGCCACCCTGGCCCACTCCAGCCTCTCCCCTCTGGCGTATATCAACCTCCCGAAACCCTAAGACTCGGGCAGCGACCACAGAAAGATTCCGCCGCCTCTGTGGGGCGGAAAACACCGAGAGAGAAAGATCTCTCCGGCAGACAGATTTCTGCCAGGGGAATTCCTTCCCGGAGAGGGGAGATCGTCGCCATCAACACCACCATCAAGCTGGACTTCATCGGGATCATCATCATCATCACCACCATCATCACCATCGGCACCCTCATCACCATCTCCATATTGCTGTAACAATTGCGTTGAATCTTGCATTAGTTCATAGGGGAAACTTTCCCGGTGTTGATTACTCTTTGTAGTTGATGCTATTGAGTGAACCATTGAATTATTGTTTATGTTCAGATTGTTATACATCATTATTCCATCTCTGATCATGATCCATATGATGTCTTGTGAGTAGTTCGTTTTCTTCTTGAGGACATGGGAGAAGTCATGTTGTTAGTAGTGGAGTTGTGTTGAGAAAGATTCAATAGTTTGATATTTAAGTTGTGGTGTACTTCTTCTAGTGGTGTCATGTGAACGTCGACTACATGACACTTCACCTATATGGGTCTAGGGGAATGCATTGTGTATTTGGATACTAATCGTAGGGGTTGCTGGAGTGACAGAAACCTGAACCCCCGTTAGGAAACCATTGCACAAGGGACGTAAGGGTGTTAGAATTTAAAGCTGTGGTTAGATTTCTATCTTAAATACTTTCTTGTACTTACGGATGTTTGCAAGGGTTTAATCACAAGTATGTATTAGTCTTGGATGGGGCGGTACATTATCACAGGTTCACCCACACAACACTTAGCAAGCTAGAGAAGATTAATCAGCTATATGAAGCGAAAGCACTTGACAGTCTTCCCATGTGTCCTCGAGAACGTTTGGTCATCTTAAGTAATACAATTGGCTTGTCCTTTGCTGCATAAAGGATTGGACCACTTGCTGCATTTATTCCTACTGTCTTTTATTTACTCGTACTTTGTTTACTTGCTTTATCGAAAACCCCTAAAAATCCGTTTGCTAAGTATTTGCAGAGAATTCCTGATCCATACCACTAGCCAGCACCTTCTACTCCTCGTTGGGTTCGACACTCTTACTTATCAAAAATACTGCGATACACCCCCTATACTTGTGGGTCATCAAGACTATTTTCTGGCGCTGTTGCCGGGGAGTGAAGCGCTATTGGAGAGTAGAACTGGTAAAGGAAACTTCTACTGTGAGTATTGCTTACTTCTGCTAGTTGCTTTATTTTCATTATGGATAATTCGCTGAGTTTCTTATTTGGTAATGCTACTACCACTGCTAAGGTAGTAGATAAGCCACCACCTGCTGAGAATGATGTTTTCAAAATACCTACAAGAATTATTGATCGTGTTATGGATAACTACTATATTGGGGATGGAACTGTCCATCCCGGTGATCATTTACTCTTTATACACGAATTATGCGGGTTGTTCAGGTGTGCAGGTATTACTACAGATCAAGTTAAGAAGAAGTTATTCTCATTATCACTGAAAGGAAGAGCTGAGGAATGGTATAAGCTACTGAAGAATGGTCAAGCTCTGGAATGGGAGGAAATAGTGCCTCTCTTTTATTCAAAGTTTTATCCTCCTAGTGAGATTCATAAAGATCGGAATCAAATATACAACTTTTGGCCTCTTGATGAAGAGAGTACAACTCAAGCTTGGGGGAGATTGAAGTTACTAATGCTCAAATGTCCCATTCATGAGCTCCCCAACAATATTATTATCAATAACTTTTATGCAAGGCTCCCTCTACATGATAAAGATTTATTGGATGCTTCTTGCGCTGGATCATTCACTCGCATGAAAGAAGAAGCTAAATGGGACCTTCTAGACCATATTCAAGACAATGCTGAAGCTTGGGAGAATGACAAAGGTAGAAAGTCAGGTATAAATTATGATTATGAATGCATTAAATATTTTATGGGAACTGATGACTTTCAAAATATTAAAAATGCTTATGGTCTCGACTCTCAAGCTATTGCTTCTTATTTTAAGGCTTTTGCTTCCTACATTGAAGTGCCTAAAAAGAAGTAGAATAAGTATGATGAACCTTATAAAGATGTTGCTAAAAGTGTTCCTGCAAGGAATACTAAAGTTTATACTGCTAATCATGTTTTACCTAAACCTTATATTGAGAAAATGCCTTTTCCAGTTAAGGTAAAGGAGCATTCTATGATAGCTAGTATGGTTAATGAAAGAGCTTTATGGGAGACAACCCAATTTGTTTTTGCTTTCAGTTTGTTTTTGTTTCTTTGAGTCTTGGAAGTTATTACTTCGGTAATAACCGCTCCTTATCCGTTTTGTTTGGTTTTTGTGTCAAGATCAACCTCTAATGAGAGAGAAGTAAGATTTGGGGAAGTTGCTGTCCCGAAACAGATTTTTGTGCTTCACCGTAAAAATTCGTGAGAGATCTCTGTATGTCGGATTGAGCTGTAATTTTTTGTGCTTCTGACCCAGGTTGTTATTTAACTTTCGTTAGTTTTGAACTTTTTGATTTGAGCAACTCAAGATTTTAGAAAAAATTGATCTTTACCTTCTGGTCTGTTTTGACAGATTTAGCCACTCTTGCATTTGCTTCTTTATTCGATTTCCTTTTTGAATTCTTTTTGGATTTTCGGAAGGAGTTGCTACAGTAGCCTATGTTTTGATGGTTTTCAGTTGAAGTTGGACTCAAAAGGTTCTATCACTTCACTTATACTAATGTTGCTAATAAGAACTGTGTGAAGTTTTGTGTGAAAGAAATTTCCAGGAAGTGGAAATAATGGTGTAATAAGAAAGAGAAGGGTTTTATGACTCAAGTAATAAATGTATGAAGATGAAGATATTGATGCCTTTCAAGTTATAACTCTAGAGAAACTCATTGAGGACCAAATTCAGAGACCTGCAGAGTCCGTTTCCAACTAGGTAACAGTTCTGGTAAGAAAAGTTCCACGAAAATACAATCCAACTATATTTTTGCAGTTTTCAGTCAATAAGGAAAGCTACGAAGCGAAAAAGGGACGGAAACGGAGCCAAGGTGGCTCACACCACCCTGTGGCGCGGGCCCTCCCCTGGCCGTGCCACCAGGTGGTGAGTCCACCCCGGACTCCGCCTCCGACTCGTTTTCCCCCAGTACCTTCCTTTTGATATGAAACTTCGTAATATATAACCCCCCGGATCTTCCGAGGTTCGTATATTGTCTTTTCGTTGTGTTTTTGTTTCGATCTGTTTCTGTCAGGACATACTCTTTGAGAGCTTAGAAGCACAATGGTGTCTGCCAAGGATAAAGGAAAGGAGCCTATGGAGGAAGACCCCCAAGACCCCGGGAAGGAGAAGGAGATCAAGAGTGAAGGTGAAGAGGAGCAAGGCCAATGTCCACACACCGGCTGTAACATCCCAAAACTTTAATCCAAGCTTATCATGATCAAATCATCCAAAATGGGGTTAACAAAAACTTTTCCAAATTTAAAATGAAAGCATTCATATATGTGTGCATTTAAAATAGGAGTTGCTTGAATTGCCATGATTGATTGATCCAATGCTTGTAAAATGTTTCTTAGGTGATTTAAACATCATCTACATCATTCCCAAACTTTTCCTAAAGAAAATCAAATCAAAAAGAATTAAAAAGAATGGTCATTTTGACAAATTTAACTCTCATGCCTACTTTGGCTATTCCTAGTACACATTTCTTAACAGAAACAATTCTTGATCTTTGCACCCCTTGCTAGTACACATAATGAGGTACCAAGGCCCACCTTTTGATCTACTAAAAACATTCTGTAAACTATTTTAAATGACAGTTTAAAATTGAATGTAATGCATATGCATAGATCACTCCTATTTCAAAAACCATCTATTTGAGCACCATTTTCAAAACCCTTGCAACCAGAGACTACCTAGCACTAGTGGAGATCACCCAAAATTTTTGAACTCAAAATTCAAAACTTTTTCTCTTGCGGCCATTTCATCAAACACATGGCAGGCAGAATCACACCTCTAATCCTAGCTCACTGTTTTGAACAGAGTTTTGCCCCCATTTGATCTCCATTTAATCTCTTTGTCCCCCTCTGATCAAACCATGCCATTTGCAACCCATCCCCTACACCCTAGTAGCAATGCCATGCCATGCCGAGCACCACCCTTGCCGGCCAAACTTGCCCCGCTGCAGCAGACCACCTCCTCTTTTCTCTCCATGTCTAGGAGGTAGCCAGCACCGCACCGCCCCTCTCTGTCCCTTGCCCGAGCCAAGAGCCGTCGTGGACCACAGAGGAGAACCCGCGCCCAGTGCCACCGAACCATGCCGATGCCGCCCGCAGAGCGCGCATTGTCCCAGCTCGCACAGACCGCCCCTTGGCACCAGCTCGCGCCCACCGCTCCGCCTCGACCTGGAGAACACCCCAGACACCCCCGTTCGCCGCCCAAAGCCCCACATCCACCGCTCGCCGTGGACACAGCCACTTCGGCCGCGCAGAGCGCCACCTCGCCCCGACCGCGTGCCACCGCCCCTACGGCCGCATTGAAGTCCTAGAGCACCGCCAGGGGACCGCCCATCGATCGCCATCCCCAGCCATGCCGCTAGATCGCCGTAGCCATGTCACCACCGTCGACCGCCCATCCCGCTCGGTCTCACCGTCGAGCCTATAAAAGGAGCCCTCCCCAACACCAAAGACTCACACCATTCCACTCCCCTCACCTCTCTGAACCCCACCCACCTCTCGCCGGAGCAAGTGGAGCAGCAGCTCGCCGGAATTGGAACCGGAGCCGCCGCCTCGGGAGAAGAAGGGTGTCGTTGATTTCGGCCACCCCAAGCTCCGCCGCGACCACGCCTCACCTCGCCGTCGTCTTCCATGTCGTTTGCCCGCCTCACCGACCCTGCTGGAGCCCTGGTACGCCCCCAGTAGACCCCCACCGACCCGCTAGGGTTCGAGCTCGTCGGCGACCTGTTCGTCGTTGACGACGACCCTCAGCCGTCGATCTAGCCTCTAATCGCACGGCCCACAGCGCGCGTACCGTTTCGCGTTTTAAGTGCCGCTGACAAGTGGGACCCCCCTGTCAGCTGAGCCCCGCGCCGCGGAGCGCCACTGGGCCGGCCCATTCCCTTTCCCGCGTTAGCCCACAGATTCAAATCTGGATTTTTCTTTTTAGTTAGAATATAGTTTCTATCCAGTGTTTCAAAATTCAATTCTGTGAGTTTGACAAATCCAAATTGCATGAAACTAATTTTGTCTGAAAGGTATTAAAATGATCTATCCAAGCCCGTTGGATTTAATTCATTTAGAGTTATAGATTTCTCCTAATAAAAATAAGAAAATAGAAGCTTTTGCAACTTGAAACATTTTTATAAAATCAACCAAGTTAGCTTTTGAGTTGATTCCAACTCTCAAAAATCACATTTCATCATATCTATCCAAATATGTAATAATATTAAGGTTTACATGCAGTGACTTTGGACTAGTACCAAAATAATGCTATATAGGCATTTCTAGTCACTTTAAATCATTAAATAATGAACTTAAACCAAAGTAATATTGATCCAACCCTTAAATCTCATTCCCACATGTTAGAATATGTGGTGAGGACATGGGTCCACATGATCCCATATTTTGGTGGTGAATATTTAATTTTAGTTAATATTTCAATGAGTAGAAATTACTTTTCCAAAGTAAAAAGGTTGAAACTATTGAATTAAACTTGTGATGTTTGTGATGATAATAGATCATCAATTGTGTGTTTTAGAATGCTACTTAGCCTAGTTAAGTATTGTTGGTGATTGTCTCCTACCTATGTATTTATAGACGCTAGTACCGACCAAGCCTTCGAGGAGGAGGAGTTCTACCAGGAAGAAGAAGAAAACTTCAACCACTGCACCAACCAAGGCAAGCTATTAGTGGCAAGCTCACCCTTGCAAAACATACCTTAGCAAGCTATTGTTAGCAAGCTAGAATAAAACTAGATGGTTTAGCAAAGATGCCATAAGCATGCTTTGATCACACCCCTTTAACTATTAGTACCCCAAGTCTTATTGACAAGTTTTACCTCCCTTAGTTTACACAAAGTTCTTTACTTAATTTTGAAGGTAGCATAAAGAGTATAAAACTTGACCTACTTAGAAACCTTTAGATGTCATTCTATGGCATGAGATTGATCCCATCTTTCCACCTTAGTGAACACTCTTAACTTAGTACATTAGAATAGCTCAAAAACTTGAGTCACTTTAGATGGGAACACTTGGTGAAAATGAGTTATGAAAATCTTGGAATGATGAGTCATTCTATTGAGATGTTTTGACATGTGTTGCAAAACACAACTGGTTTATGATGATGAAAATGATGAGGCATGAGCCTTAACCCTTTTATAAAACTGATGGTTGGATTCGGATGCGATACCATTCCAAATTTACCGTACAATCACATTACCTGAATTGGGTAAGGCTTAGCTGGAAATTTATATGCATTAGTATTAGTTCCCTCACGGGAGAGGTTTGAGCTGAGGCTACCTCTCAATGATGTCCACCTATGCAGTGCCCAAGATGACTGATGGTCATGGTTGGGAGGCCATGCTCATAGGAGAGGTGCTTGTACTAGGGTGTGTAAAGGGAAGGTTATGTTTGATTATCTGCATACTAAGTATGATGATTCAGGGTTATCCCTGACAGATGTATCGAATCTTGTGGTGAAAGTGTACCACCTCTGCAGAGTGTCAAACTATTCGAATAGCCGCGTCCGCGGTTATGGACAGTTGGAATGGCCATACTGTTTCGTTGTCAGATGTTTTCTAAATAACTTGAAATGAATGATGAAATTTGACTTGACCACAACAGGGTTGTGTTAATGATAAAAGCTTTCCAACTTAAGTGATTCTAGAACTCTACTTTATCTTTTCTTGCTTCAGAACTCAGCTTAGGTTTCCAACTTAACTTGATAGTTAACTTAGATTCAGTACTTTGATATAGAATTATACCTCTTGTTAGTAGTAGTTTGCGAGTACTTAAAGAGTACTCATGGCTTTTGTCCCTGGCTATTATCATGGCCAGACTATGGAGATTATCAAGATGATGGTCAGCAGGATGGCTATGATAACTAGGACTATCTGCCTTCGTCAGCATTGCCTGTGCCCCTGAAGATGGACCCCACCGCTACGCTATCGTTTATTTCCGCTTCTTGTTGTATTAAAGACTGGATCATGAGATCCTTATTTGTGTAAAACCTTATGTATGGTTTGTAATGGATGATGTACTGTGATATCCAATCCGTTATGTCTCGCAAAAATGGCAATCCTGGGATTGCGAGGTATGGCATAACGGGCATCTAGGATTAAAAATCCGGGTGTTGACAAGTTGGTATCAGAGCCATCCTGACCATAGGAGACCCTAGTTAGAATGGACGTCCAAACCAAAAACTTAGCTTCAAAACCAAAGTGAGTATTTATGAAAAACTATTTCCCCTCTTACCCTTGTGAACTCATTCTTTCTCAAAAATACATGTTCCTCAAAATTCTTACATTACTACCTAAAAATTTGACACACTTGATCACTTCACTAAACTCCTCATCCTAAATTCTTGTAGATGGAGACTCAGTTCAGCAAGTTTTACCAGTTGGCAAACGGAGGTCAGCTGATCTTCGAGAGGGATCTGGATTCACTATCGGAATTACTGGGACGCCCACATCCGAAGTTTCTTTGAGCTCAACTTCCAAGACCCCCAGGAGGAGACCTACAATGGCTAGTTACCGCAGATCTTCGAGGAAGCATTGAAGCACCAACCTCCGGGAGAATTCAGTTCTCTGTAAGAGAGAACAACTGACTAGATGGATTATCCAGGGCAATGCATGAAGCTCTCGCACGTCTATGTGCCCTCAGCATCAACAAGATTCAAGGAACCCGTTTTGCCTACTATGCAAGACGTGACTTCATGGGAATGCCGATGGAGATGCCAAGTCACCCAGAGTTGAGGCGTCAAGTGGAGAACCTTGACTTCTTGCTTCATGACCGACAGTAGGAACTGGACAATGCCAGAGAATTAGCCAACCAGAACCGTGCCATTGCCAACTAGAAGGCCCAGACTTTCGCATTGCTCGTCCAAGACCGCCAGTCTCTTCGTCGCCAGCGTGCCAAGAAGGATCGCACCATCGCCCGTCTTCGCAAGAAGGTGGGCGACCTCGAGAAGACCGTCAAGGAGCAGGAAGCTCATCTTGCAGCAAAAGAAGAAGAAGATGAGGGTGAAGACATCCAGGGAGATATGGATTCTTACCTCAGCAACGATGATGACTTTCTGGCAGAGGATGTTGTGGACTTCTACACTGATGATGAAGACTCCGACTTCATCGATGATGAGTAGATGCACTAGAGCACTGTCGTAGCATGAGATGTGTCATCTCAGTGTATCGTAGCTTGCAGAATGGTTCTTAAAACCATCTGTTTTCCCCTTTGATTGTTGTGGTGTGTGTTGTATCGTGTGCTTGCTAGCATGAATGAAACTGAAGTTAGTTGAAAAACCTGAGTCTAACTCAAAGTTTTAGCTTTGAAAACCCAAAACCATGAACCTTAGAATTTCCCTCTTACCCCTATATCTATCTCAATCTTCAGATGACTCGTGGAAACCAAGGAGGGAGCAGCTCATCGCAGGACCCAATGATACAAATCTTGCAGAATCTCATCGCAGACCGTGAAGCAAGCAGGGCCGAGCGTCAAGCCAACTTAGCAACATTGCAGCAGATCGCCCAAATGGCTCTCAACAACCAAGGACATGGAAATCAGGATCACCATGGATCTAAACTCAAAAACTTTCAGAATACCAATCCCCCAATCTTCAACCAATCTGAAAACCCATTAGATGCTGATGACTGGTTACAGACCATGGAAAACAACCTCGAAGTTGCCGGAGTTGATGAGAATGAGAAAGTTCTCTCCGCCACCCACTATCTGGCGGGAGATGCAAGAGCTTGGTGGAATAGTGTCCGCAATATGAACCATGGCCAGGTGATGACCTGGGAAGCATTCAAGGTCAAGTTCAGCCGCACCCATGTGCCGCAAGGTCTCGTCAACAGGATGAGAGATGAATTCCGTGAACTGAAGCAAGGAAGATTGACTATGGTAGAGTACCGTGACAAATTCTTGTCACTTGCCAGATATGCACCGAATGAAATCAACACGGAGGCCAAGAAGAAAGAGAGATTCTTAAACGGACTGCATGATGAGATGCAGACTGTCCTCGTCAACATCCGTTTCCAGGATCTCGAAGAACTCGTCGACTCTGCCATTCAGATGGAAGGGAAGATTAACCAGGAAAACGACAACCGCAAGCGTCATATGATGCAGCAATCTGGATCTAGTAGTCACTAGAAGTACCATCCTAACCCCTCACCAGGATATGCACCAAGGAACAACCGGCCCCCAAATCCTCGCCCAAGCTACCCCAACCATAGCGGAGGAAATGTGAAGTCCGGAGGAAACAATCACCACCCCGGCAATGCCAACAACTTTAACCGTGCCCCTCCCAAGAGCAACAACAACAACACTGCACCCAGAACTGGCAGCAATGCTGTACCTGTCACAGTCAAGGACAAGTCCCAGATCACTTGTTTTGAGTGTGGAGTGAAGGGTCACTACTCCAATGAGTGTCCCAAGAAGACTGCCGCCAATGCCCCTGTGAATGCCCCAGCTCAGCAGCAGCGTCGTGTTCAACCAGGAAGGAGATTTGCCCCAGGGAACCCGCACAACCGCAACTGTCGTCTCTTCCACATGAACGCAGAAGAAGCCCAGGAAGCGCCAGATGTAGTGTTGGGTATGTTTTCTGTCAACTCAGTTTTAGCAAGAGTATTGTTTGATTCTGGAGCATCGCATTCATTTGTCACCGAAGAATTTGTATGCACTAGTAAGATTCGCCCAACCAACCTTAAGCATGTCATGATAGTTCAAATCCCCGGTTCAACAACAAAAGCTAGAAAAATTTGCAAAGCTGTACCTATCAGAATTCATGGGATAGATTTTTATGCCAACCTAATTGTACTTGGAACCAAAGGATTGGAAGTAGTACTAGGTATGGACTGGATGTCAAGGCATAAAGGACTGATAGACTATGCTAAGAAAGCCATTACCATGACCAGTAGTTCTGGAGTAACAGTAGAGCATATCTCTGAAACCTTACCCCGTCAATTCAAGTGCAACAAGAGTGTAGCCCTGCCTACCATTGACCAAGTCAGAGTAGTCTGTGAATACCCCGACGTATTCCCAGATGAATTGCCAGGTATGCCCCCGGATAGGGATATTGAGTTCATTATCGAACTAATCCTCGGAAACGGACCTATAGCCCAGAGACCCTATACCATGAACCCCTCAGAGTTAGTAGAACTGAAGAAGCAGTTGGATGCCATGTTAGCAACAGGCTTGATTCAGCCAAGCGCATCACCATGGAGATCACCAGTGTTATTCGTCGACAAGAAAGATGGAGGCAACCGTCTGTGTACCGACTACCGAAAGTTGAATGACGTCACCATCAAGAACAAGTACCCCTTGCCAAAGATAGAGGATCTATTTGACCAGTTGACTGGAGCTCAAGTATTCTCAAAGATTGATCTTAGGACTGGTTATCACCAACTTAAGATTCGTGCAACGGATATTCCGAAGACCGCCTTTACTACTCGCTATGGTTTAGACGAGTATACGGTTATGTCTTTTGGATTAACCAATGCCCCTGCTTATTTCATGAACCTCATGAATAAGATCTTTATGAATTTCCTAGATAAGTTTGTAGTTGTGTTTATCGATGACATCCTTATCTACTCAAAGTCAGAAGAAGAGCATGAGCAACATTTGAGAATCATCCTAGAAACCCTGAGAGAGCATCAGTTATATGCCAAGTTCAGCAAGTGTGAGTTTTGGCTGAAAGAAGTAGGATTCCTAGGACATATTGTGTCTGCCGGAGGAGTCTCTGTTGATCCCACCAAGATCAAAGATGTCGAAGAATGGGAAGCCCCAACCAATCAAACCCAAGTTCGTTCATTTCTCGGATTAGCGGGATATTACCGCAAGTTCGTAGAAGGATTCTCGAGCATAGCCCGACCAATGACCCAATTGTTAAAGAAGGACAAGAAGTTTGAATGGACAGACAAGTGTGAAGCCAGTTTCCAGGAGCTGAAGAAGAGATTGATATCCGCCCCAATTTTGATCATGCCAGACATCAAGAAGCCGTTTGATGTGTATTGTGATGCATCCAAGATTGGCCTAGGATGTGTATTGATGCAAGAAGGCAAAGTCATCGCGTATCTGTCTCGACAATTCAAGCAGCATGAGCAGAACTATCCGACCCATGATCTTGAGCTAGCAGCTGTGGTTCTAGCGTTGAAGACATGGCGTCATTATTTGATGGGTAATCATTGTGAGATTTACTCGGATCATAAGAGCTTGAAGTATATCTTCACCCAGAAGGAGCTGAATATGAGGCAAAGAAGATGGATAGAGTTAATCAAGGATTATGACCTTGACATTCACTATCACCCTGGCAAAGCCAATGTGGTAGCGGATGCTCTTAGCAGATTGCTGTGTAGGCTGAACACCATGATCAAAGAGAAGCAACCAAGTTTGTATGAGGAGTTGGAGAAGTTCAGGACTGAGTTAGTTAGCAAAGGATTCCTAGCTAGCATTGAACTTCAACCCACGTTGATTAGCCAAATCAAGGAAGCCCAGAAGGGGAATGAAAGATCGACGGAATCAAACGTCGTATTGGTACAGGCAAGGTACCTGGATTCACCGAAGACGAAGAAGGTGTACTGTGGTACAAAGGACGTATCTGTGTGCCAGCAGATTCGGAGCTGAAGGAAATTATCATGAAGGAAGCTCATGATACTCTTTATTCTATCCACCCCGGAGGAACAAAGATGTATCAGGATTTGAAAGAGCAATTTTGGTGGCATAAGATGAAGAGAGAGATCGGAAGCTACATCGCCAAATGTGACATCTGTCAAAGAGTCAAAGCAGAGCATCAGAGACCTGCAGGACTATTGCAACCATTGCAGATTCCGGAATGGAAATGGGATTCCGTCGGAATGGATTTTATCACCGGTTTACCTACTTCTAGTAGGGGAATGACTCAATCTGGGTCATAGTTGATAGACTATCCAAGGTAGCCCACTTCATACCAGTCAAGACAACCTACCAGAGTGCAAAACTAGCAGAGCTATACATTGCTAGAATTGTTAGTCTGCATGGAACCCCCAAGACCATCGTATCAGACCGAGGAACCCAGTTTACTTCAAGATTTTGGCAGAAAGTTCAGGAAGGATTAGGAACCAAGTTGAACTTCAACACCGCGTATCACCCGCAAACAGATGGACAGACTGAGAGAGTCAACCAGATCTTGGAGGATATGCTTAGAGCTTGTGTGTTGGAATACGGATCAAAATGGAAAGCCTGCCTGCCTTTCGCAGAATTCTCATATAACAACAGTTATCAAGCTAGTTTGCAGATGGCACCATTTAAATTCCTATACGGAAGAAAGTGTCATACCCCTTTGAATTGCTCGCAAGTAGGAGAGAGTCGGATCTTTGGGCCCGACATTCTCCGAGAAGCAGAAGAGAAAGTTCATAAAGTTCGTGAGCACCTCAAGACCGCCCAATCCAGACAGAAGAGCTGTGCTGACAAGAGAAGGAGAGACCTGACTTTCAATGTCGGAGATTTCGTATATCTCAAGGTTTCACCATTAAAGGGAACTCAACGCTTTAGTCTGAAGGGAAAGTTAGCTCCCACATATATCGGACCTTTCAGGATTCTGAACCGCCGAGGAGAAGTATCGTATCAACTGGAATTGCCTGAAGAGATGTCAGCCATCCATAATGTGTTCCATATCTCGTTACTTCGCAAATGCTTGGAAGTGCCTGAGAAGACTGAAGTTTTCAAGAACATCGATCACAGAGCTGTGGAAATCAACAATGACCTGACCTATCGGGAAGTACGCATCTGTATCTTAGAGGAAGCCTACAGAACCACCAGGACCAGGAGTATCAAGTTTCTCAAGATTCAGTGGAGCAACCATACCGAGGAAGAAGCTACTTGGGAGCGCGAAGATTACATTAAGACAGAGTTTCCAGATCTCTTTAGTTCCTAGTTTTCTTTGTAAATCTTGGGACGAGATTTTTGTTTAAGGGGGGAAGGTTTGTAACATCCCAAAACTTTAATCCAAGCTTATCATGATCAAATCATCCAAAAATGGGGTTAACAAAAACTTTTCCAAATTTAAAATGAAAGCATTCATATATGTGTGCATTTAAAATAGGAGTTGTTTGAATTGCCATGATTGATTGACCCAATGCTTGTAAAATGTTTCTTAGGTGATTTAAACATAATCTACATCATTCCCAAACTTTTCCTAAAGAAAATCAAATCAAAAAGAATTAAAAAGAAGAAATGGTCATTTTGACAAATTTAACTCTCATGCCTACTTTGGCTATTCCTAGTACTCATTTCTTAACAGAAACAATTCTTGATCTTTGCACCCCTTGCTAGTACACATAATGAGGTACCAAGGCCCACCTTTTGATCTACTAAAAACATTCTGTAAACTATTTTAAATGACAGTTTAAAATTGAATCTAATGCATATGCATAGATCACCCCTATTTCAAAAACCATCTATTTGAGCACCATTTTCAAAACCCTTGCAACCAGAGACTACCTAGCACTAGTGGAGATCACCCAAAAAATTTGAACTCAAAATTCAAAACTTTTTCTCTTGCGGCCATTTCATCAAACACATGGCAGGCAGAATCACACCTCTAATCCTAGATCACTGTTTTGAACAGAGTTTTGCCCCCATTTGATCTCCATTTAATCTCTTTGTCCCCCTCTGATCAAACCATGCCATTTGCAACCCATCCCCTACACCCTAGTAGCAATGCCATGCGATGTCGAGCACCACCCTTGCCGGCCAAACTTGCCCTGCTGCAGCAGACCACCTCCTCTTTTCTCTCCATGTCTAGGAGGTAGCCAGCACCGCACCGCCCCTCTCTGTACCTTGCCCGAGCCAAGAGCCGCCATGGACCACAGAGGAGAACCTGCGCCCAGTGCCACCGAACCATGCCGATGCCGCCCGCAGAGCGCGCACTGTCCCCGCTCGCACAGACCGCCCCTTGGCACTAGCCCGCGCCCACCGCTCCGCCTCGACCTGGAGAACACCCCAGACACCCCCGTTCGCCGCCCAAAGCCCCACATCCACCGCTCGCCGTGGACACAGCCACTTCGGCCGTGTAGAGCGCCACCTCGCCCCGACCATGTGCCACCGCCCCTACGGCCGCATTGAAGTCCTAGAGCACCGCCAGGGGACCGCCCATCGATCGCGATCCCCAGCCATGCCGCTAGATCGCTGTAGCCATGTCGCCACCGTCGACCGCCCATCCCGCTCGGTCTCACCGTCGAGCCTATAAAAGGAGCCCTCCCCAGCACCAAAGACTCACACCATTCCACTCCCCTCACCTCTCTGAACCTGACCCACCTCTCGCCGGAGCAAGTGGAGCAGCAGCTCGCCGGAATTGGAACCGGAGCCGCCGCCTCGGGAGAAGAAGGGTGTCGTTGATTTCGACCATCCCAAGCTCCGCCGCGACCACGCCTCGCCTTGTCGTCGTCTTCCATGTTGTTTGCCCGCCTCATCGACCCCGCTGGAGCCCTGGTACGCCCCCAGTAGACCCCCACCGAGCCGCTAGGGTTCGAGCTCGCCGGCGACCTGTTCGTCGTTGACGACGACCCTCAGCCGTCGATCTAGCCTCTAATCGCACGGCCCACAGCGCGCGTACCGTTTCGCGTTTTAAGTGCCGCTGACAAGTGGGACCCCCCTGTCAGCTGAGCCCCGCGCCGTGGAGCGCCACTAGGTCGGCCCATTCCCTTTCCCACGTTAGCCCACAGATTCAAATCTGGATTTTTCTTTTGCGAGGTATGGCATAACGGGCATCTGGGATTAAAAATCCGGGTGTTGACACCGGCACTACCATTGCAAGCATTGGAGTGGTGAAACCTGCCAGGGTCAGAAGGACGGCACGGATGCAGACTGGGGGAAAGTTCCCCGTCACAGTTTGGCTCCAAGGTCACTTCCTCCACACACCAAGAATCCTTTCCATACCTTCATCCATAACCATGCAGGAAAAGAAGTCTTCAAGGAGGAAGAACGGAAAAAGAATCACGGGAGCTAGGATCCACAAACTGAAATGATCACGAGCCGTATTGAGCACAACTCGGAATTGATTCGTACTCTCACCTTCGAGATTGAGGACTTTGGGAAACTGATCAAGGAGCTCATCAAGAGGATACCACCACCACCTAAGGAGTAACTCGTCATCAGGTTTGGCAACCCCTTGGTTTATTCCAAGCTTGGGGGAGTGTCGCGGTATCACATCACTATCTTCTATCTTTTTACCTTATTAGTAGAGTCATATCATGAATAGAGGAGTTATTATGTAGTATGGTTTGCATTATGGAAGTGTCCCCTCTCTCATTAGATATGTATCCCTTGGTGTGAGTTTCCGTTATGGAATATTAATGAGAAGTTCTATCATTCATTCTTTTGCATAGCTTGTTAGATATATATTTGTATATTGTAGTTTCCCCACTTGTTAGGGGGTTTCCTGCATATTTGCACACCTGTACATGTACTATATCTGTGACCTTTGGCCCCTATTGAATATGATTGAGTCTATTCATAACATGGTATCAGAGCGGGTTTTAGGGTTTGCGCTACCGATTCTCTGCCTGTGACCGTCGCCGCCAGCTCGCCTTGGCCACCTCGTCGTCGGTTCCCGTTCTGGCCGCCGTCATCCTCCCCGTCGCCTCCTCCCATCGCTCGACCGCCGCCGCCAGGGTTCCCCGTCGCCAGCCCATCTTCGTAAGCCAGGAGCAGCCCGTCGCCTCCCCATCGCCCGCCCGTCGCTCCCCGTCACTCGACCGCTGCCGCCAGCTCGCCCCAGAATCGCCCGCCGCCGCGAATTGGTCTGGGCCGACCTCAATCGGCCTCCGGCGGTCCTTGTTGCGCCAGATTTGGCCGTTGTCTGCCGCTGTTTGGCCGCCGTCTGACGCTGTTAGGCTGTCAGTTTCCTGAGAGTTGACCGGATCCAGATCTGATCAGAAAAAAAATGTCTTCCTCGTCGGGCTATGTTGCGATTCCTCGCTACCTGGTGATTTTTGATGGCGTGAATTACCCTGATTTCATCGCCTTTATGCGTGTTCACATGCGCGGTCTCCGTCTATGGGGTGTGCTCTCCGGCGAGGTCTCCTGTCCGCCGTGCCCCACTGCTCCTCTGGCTCCTATTCCGACAACGCCGCCTGTTCTTGGTGATGCTGCTACTCAGGCTGACAAGGATGCTGCTGAGAGTGCTGATAGGAGTGTTGTTGCTGCGTATGAACTGAAGTTTCAACAGTACTCCAGTGCCCTTGAGACCTATCGGCTGGATCTGACAGCCTACACTCAGTGGATGTATGAGGATGCTCGTGCTACCGCTGTTCTCACTTCTAGTGTTCTGCCACAGTTTGCCTCTGAGTTTATGGGTCCTACTGTTGCGGACATGTGGGCTCATCTTCGTCAGCGCTATCAGCCATCCGAGGATGCTCTTTATCTGTCTATGGTTCGTTAGGAGCATGCTCTTTAGCAGGGTGAGTCTACTATTGATGAGTTCTACACCCAGAGTGCTGCTATCTGGCATCAGCTTGACTCTCTTCGCACTGCGGTTTGTGGCACTTGCTCGTGTTGTCAGACGGTGCGCTCGGACTTGGAGTTTCAGCGCGTCTATGAGTTCTTATCTCGGCTCCGCAAGGAGTTCGAGCCCCGCCGTGCTCAGCTGCTCGCTCGTGGTCGTGTTCCGATTTCTGAGGTGCTGTCTGAGCTTCGGGCTGAGGAGACTCGCCTCCGTGGTGCTGGTTTTCTTGAGGTTCCTTCTGTGCTTGCTGCTCGTGGTCCTCCTCCGTCGCATGCCCCGACACAGTTGCGGTCACCAGCTCCGCCGATTTTACCCACTCCTCAGGGTTAGGCCAGAGTCAGCATTAGGGTCAGCACCAGCAGCATCGTGGTCAAGGTCGTCGTTCTCTTCGCCACTGCACCTACTGCAATAGGGATGGTCACACTTGGTCCACCTGTTATACGAGGGATCCCAGTTTGCGTCCGCAGCACCAGGCTCCCCAGGCTCGTGTGCCTTCTGGTTCATCAGGCTCTTCTGCAGTTGCCCTCACTGATCAGGATATTATCAGTCGTCTTCGCGGTCTGCTCGCCGCTACAGGTTCTCCTTCGACGGGTACTGCTGGTTCTGTGACTGATTCTTCTGGCACTGCACGACCACCACCTTCTACATAGTCAGGTACGTCCCCGTGGTATCTGGATTCTGGAGCCTCCTTCCATATGACTTCTGATTCTTCTATTATGTCCGCTCTCCGCTCTCTCCTTTCTCCTGTTAATGTTCTCACTGCTGATGGTACCTCTCTTCCTGTTTCTAGTCGAGGCACCCTTTCTACTTCCTCCTTTTCTGTTCCTAATATTTCTCATGTTCCTCATCTTAAGATGAACCTGTTTTCTGCTAGCCAGCTCACTGATTCTGGTTGTCGCGTCATTCTTGACGCGGATTCTTGTGCTGTTCAAGATCGTCACACACAGGTCCTAGTTGGAGCTGGCTCTCGTCGTTGTGACTCTTCGGGGCTTTGGGAGTTAGACTGGCTTCGTGTTCCTTCCGCTGCCACCTCTCCTGCCAGTTCTCCTGCGGTCGTCGCCTCCGTCACCGGCTCTTTTCAGCAGTGGCATCATCGTCTTGGTCATCTTTGTGGCTCTCGCCTATCGTCGTTAGTTCATCGTGGTCTTCTGGGGTCTGTCTCAGGAGATGTGTCTTTAAACTGTCAGGGTTGTAGGTTGGGCAAACAGATTCAGTTACCTTATCCTACCAGTGCGTTTGTATCTTAGCGACCTTTTGATTTAGTTCATTCTGATGTTTGGGATCCGGCTCCTTTCGCTTCGAAAGGGGGTCATCGATACTATATTCTATTTATAGATGATTTTTCCCGGCACACTTGGTTGTATTTTATGCGTTCTCCCAGCGAGGTGCTCTCCATATATCAGCGTTTTGCGGCTATGGTCCTCACTCAGTTTTCTACACCTATTTGTGTGTTCCGTGCTGACTCTGCTGGTGAATATATCTCCAAGCAGCTGCGTGGTGTTCTTGCTGAGCAGGGCACTCTTGCTCAGTTCTCCTGTCCGGGCGCCCATGCTCAGAATGGCGTTGTTGAGCGTAAGCATCGTCATCTTCTTGAGACCACTCGTGCTATGATGATTGCT
This sequence comes from Avena sativa, assembly GCA_916181665.1. Classification (NCBI taxonomy): domain Eukaryota; kingdom Viridiplantae; phylum Streptophyta; class Magnoliopsida; order Poales; family Poaceae; genus Avena; species Avena sativa. The sequence goes on along the minus strand of OV702292.1, from coordinate 528,923,246 downwards.
TTTTCTCTTTCGCCGCATTTTTGGGCTGAGGCTATCTCTACATCAGTTTATCTTATTAACATTCAGCCTTCTGCCGCCCTATAGGGTGGTATTCCTTTTGAGCGTCTCTCCGGTCGTTCTCCTGATTACTCAATGCTTCGTTTGTTTGGCTGTGTTTGCTATGTTCTCCTTGCCCCTCGCGAACGCACCGAACTGACCGCTCAGTCTGTTGAGTGTGTTTTTCTTGGATACAGTGATGAGCATAAGGGCTATCGGTGTTGGGACCATGTTGGTCGTCGGATGCGCATTTCTCGTGACGTCACGTTTGATGAGACGCGTCCTTTCTATCCTCGCCCCACCTCCTCGACCTACCCGGTAGAGGATATATCTTTTCTACTTTTTCCTGACACACCTCCTCTTGTTCCTATTGATCCGCCTTCAGGACCCATTATTGCCGATGCTTCGCCTTCGACCCCGTCGTTCTCCTCATCACATGGTTCCCCTCCTTCCCCTTCTGACAACCTATCCACCTCTCCGTTGTCTCCTTTTCCCTTTCATTATTCTCGGTGTTTCTACTGTTCCGGATACTCCCCTGATGTCCCTTCTTCCTCTTCTTCCGATGAGTCTTCCTCTTTTGATGAGATTCCCTCTCCTCTTCCTGCCCGTCAGCGTCGTCCACCTGATCGTTACTCTCCTGGTCAGTATGGTCTTTCTGTTGCTCTCGAGCCGACTTCTTATCGGGATGTTGAGCGTCATCCCAAATGGCAGCTTCCATGGCCGAGGAGATTGCTGCGCTTGAGCGCATTGGCACTTGGGATCTTGTTTCTCCTCCTCCCGGTGTTCGTCCCATCACGTGTAAGTGGGTCTACAAAATTAAGACCCGTTCTGATGGATCTCTTGAGCGCTATAAAGCGCGTCTTGTGGCTCGTGGCTTTCAGTAGGAGCAGGGTCGTGACTATGATGAGACTTTTGCTCATGTGGCTCATATGACCATTGTGCGCACTCTTCTTGTTGTCGCCTCTGTCCGCCACTGGTCTGTGTGTCAGCTTGATGTTCAGTACGCTTTTCTCAATGGTGAGCTGCGTGAGGAGGTTTATATGCAGCCTCCTCCGGGGTATTCTGTTCCTGATGGGATGGTTTGTCGTCTTCGCCGCTCTCTTTATGGCCTGAAACAGACTCCTCGCGCCTGGTTTGAGCGTTTCACCTTTGTGGTGACTGTTTCACCTTTGTGGTGACTGCTGCTGGTTTCTCCCCTGGTGCACATGATCCTGCGATGTTTGTTCACATTTCTCCTCGTGGACGCACTCTTCTTCTTCTCTATGTTGACGATATGATCATCACTGGTGATGATTCTGAGTATATTGCCTTTGTTAAGGCCCGTCTTCGTGATCAGTTTCTTATGACTGATCTTGGTCCTCTTTGCTACTTTCTTGGGATTGAGGTTTCCTCCACTTCTGATGGTTTTTCTATCTCCCAGGAAAAGTATATCCAGGATCTTCTTGGTCGTGCTGCTCTTGGGGATGAGCGTACTGTTGAGACTCCTATGGAGCTCAATGTCCAGCTTCGTTCGAGTGATGGTGATCCTCTTCCTGACCCGACACGTTATTGTCATCTTGTTGGGAGTCTTGTCTATCTTGCTGTCACTCGTCCCGACATCTCTTATCCTGTTCATATTCTGGGTCAGTTTGTCTCAGCTCCTACCACTATCCACTATAGTCATCTCCTCCGTGTTCTGCGATACCTTCGTGGCACGATCACTCGTCGTCTTTTCTTCCCTCATTCCAGCTCTCTTCAGCTCCAGGCTTACTCAGATGCTACGTGGGCGAGCGATTCTATGGATCGCCGTTCGCTTTCTGCTTACTGTGTGTTTCTTGGTGGTTCGCTCATTGCATGGAAGACGAAGAAACAGACCACAGTTTCCCGTTCGAGTGTAGAGGCTAAGTTGCGAGCTATGGCCTTGTTGACTACTGAGGTGACTTGGTTACGATGGTTACTTGCTGACTTTGGGGTCTCTGTTACGACACCCACTTCACTTTTGTCTGACAATACAGGTGCTATCAGTATTGCACGTGATCCGGTAAAGCATGAGCTTACCAAGCATATTGGTGTTGATGCCTTTTATACACGTGCTAGTGTGCAGGATCAGGTGATTGCGCTTCACTATGTGCCTTCCGAGTTGTAGTTAGCGGATTTCTTTACAAAGGCACAGACCAGAGCACAGCATAGTTTCTTTCTCTCCAAACTCAGTGTTCTGGATCCACCGTGAGTTTGAGGGGGGGTGTTAGATGTATATTTGTATATTGTAGTTTCCCCACTTATTAGGGGGTTTCCTGCATATTTGCACACCTATACATGTACTGTGGCCTTTGGCCCCTATTGAATATGATTGAGTCTATACATAACAGAGCTGTCATTCTACTCCATTTGGACCCTAAATCAAAAACCACAAAATGGACCTTACCAATTCATAAATGAAGCATGAGCAGGCATCGCCAATTTGGCATTACATGAAACAGCTGCAGGGAATCGCCATCAATAGAGGAAACAGAAAAGGGACATGCTCAGACAACATATGAAGATGATTCTTACCTCACATGCAAGCTGGCTTCAACGACGAAGGTTGTCGAGCGCCTGAGTAAACACGCACCAGTCTATAGAGAACAGAGCACGGGAAATGGCTCCGTGCATCCCAAGCAATACAACACAAAGACGGGACATATGTCGCAGATGACGAATAAATGTTGGAAGTCACGAAGGATCAGAGCCTAATGTCTTTAATTGCTCCTTGGGAGGTTGAGGTTTAATTGACTGCATGCTAATCAGTGGGAGGATATAATGCATACGACAACGATGGGTACACTACCAAGACTTGGCTGGATTAAACTGTCAATAAGAGAATGAGATGCAGTTGGGCTAGCATGTTTACGAAATCTAATGCACAGCTTTAGTTAGACAATTGATAGGTCACGAATCAAGGGATAGGCTACATGTTTTACTTTGCAAGAAGATATGAATAGGATTTTATCTGAATGTCTAGCCAAAGGCTCCAACACAAAACTAACAAACATGTTAAACCACACTATTCTTACTAGGATTAAACAGTCCCGAGTAATTTCCTGGCAAACAAATTCCGAGTAGTTTCTTGCTAGGATAGATATATCCTTCATATATGTCTTTAAATGCCTGACAGGGATACACATAAAAAACACCATATATAAATAGATATTTGCCACAAACCATGCAGAAATTGCACATCTGAGAGCACTCCAGCAGCAGCTTCACGTCTACATGAGAACTTTTCCAACAAGCTGGTCTAGAGGATCAACTTGACCAGCAAGAAACCAATATGGCTCGGGCACAGGCCACCTGCCATCAAATATTATTTTTTCAATGTACAAGTTCATCGTTGAATAAATAGTATATGCTACAAAAAACAGTTGGCATTGAGAAACAGAAAAATTACTGGTTTCTCTTTCTCTTTAGGGTCTTATTAGAAGATAAATGGCCCCGAATGTCTTCCATGTTGACAGGACGACTGTCCGAAGTAGAAATGACCAACATGATTTCAATGTAAGAAGGTGCTGAACACCTGAACCACACATATATGTCTGCAATAAGATTGGAGGAAAAAATACCTTTCTAACAAATCAAACCCTTCGCGCAAAACTGTTAGAATCTCCTTCCTTGGCAGAAAAGGAGTTGTTCTACTTTCATCATAAAAGTTCATGCCAATGAAACTACCATCCAAACCAATAAGGGGGCCTCCAATCCCAACCTAATACGAAAACGAAGCACACAAGAAGTTGTACCAACAGTTTAGTAGACGTATTAATAGATTGAACATACAACTCAAATAGATTAACAATCTACACCTTCTTGATTTGACATGTGGACAGAAGAAGCTCTTGGCAATCAAGCTTTTTTGCGAGACCAGTACACTGCTTGCTTTTATCCTCAGTAACAGCCTTGTATTTACCCTTCACTTTACCCATTGAGGCCATCAATAATCCGTGACATCCTTTAGTAGCACGCCCAATAGCTACTATGGCACGCCCTATAGATGGACGCCCTATAGACTCCCTGACATTCAAGATATCTTGTGGACTAGTATCAATACCGAGATTCTGTTGTAGATGGACAATGGCAATGTTGTAATTTTGATGATACAGTTTCAGTGTCCCCTGCACAGTATGGTTCCGTGGGAGGAACACATCAATCTGCAACAAACATGGTGATCACGCTCAACTAATTAACAATCATCTAACTTAAAAAGACCAAGAAAACTGAATAGGGTAACTAACTAACCCTCAAGTTCTCATCAATCTTGCCGTCAGCATCACCAGTCCTCACCAAACTGGCGGAAGTAAGAACAAAGGGGCAGTGTTTGCCTGTCATAAGCAGGCTTGTGCAAGCAAAACACCTCTTGTTATCTGCACAAAATTATAACTTTGAGCATTAGTTAGTGAGGATAAAATACTATCGCTGAAGTGTAATGAGCATACAACTGTAAACATCACCCTTGGATGAAGCAATTGAGACAACACTTTGGGAAATTTGCTGAGTGAGTCTTTCTCCAAGTTGATCCCAGATAGGATTCTCCCCATAATTATAAGAGAAATCGAAAGGATACCCTTCCCAATAATGAAGTTGACCAAAATGCTCTTCAAACCTACCAGTCAATCTCCCATTGACTGGTTAAATAGGACAGAAATGCAAAAATTAGCAATGAACAAGTGCACAAAGGGAGAAGTGAGCAATATAAAAGAACCACTTACGCTCAAACAAGAGCGGTGGAGGCAGGGGATAGCCCAGGGATTGAAGAATCTTAGCTTCTACCATAAATCCTGATGCAATAACGTGTGTCATTCACATAATCAATATGGTGTGCAAAACTAATGGCTGGCAGGTATAACATTTAGAAAGATGGCAAGCCTGATAATTCGCACCTGAAGGGATGACTGTTTGTAGACCTTTAGGCAAGGAATATCCACGAAAGTGGGAAGCCTTACTGCAATGAAACATGTTGAATACAAGTAAAGAAGTACACATAAACCAAAATTTACAAAAGGAAACAAGTACGAAACATACTTGGATATCAGCTTATAATATTCAAAAAATGACATGATGCTGAAGATGTCAAAAAAAGTAAGTCACTCTGTCTATACTTCAGCTCTTCTTCAGTTAGACAAATACACAAGCTTCAACACTGAAGCAAGAGCACTAAATTCAACATTATCCACCACAGGTTACAGTGCAAAAATTTCCAAGACTCTAATGCTTGTTAGTACCTGAGAACTTGCTTACCTTACAAGGGGCAAGTGGCACATGAGGAGGATTTGGAACATAAATAGATATAAGCCAATCAGGGAATACACAATATATGAATAAGCCAACTGGGAAAGATATCTTACTCTACTTCTAAGGTTGCACTTTGTGGTTATCCGTTCACCTCCTCCTACGACTAAGTGGGCCAAATCAAACAAGCCAAAACCATCGAACAAAGGTAAACTGCCTTTGAGGCTCCCACCACTACGATCCCTACCTCCTCATATCGCCTGCTGCTCTAGCCTCCCTGAATCACTTTCCTCTTTCCTAACCTCCAATCCCTCTTCTCCTACCACCTCCGGTCTCCAATCTCCATCTTCCAGATTCTAAAACCAAATAGAAAGCATTTCACCATGCTATTCCTCCCTACCCTTTTCCTCGTTCTATGCTTATTTTCCCTTCCTCTATATTGTGGAACCGAGGTAGTACTTGACTAGGTTTTGTCCTCTGCAACTGAGTGTAGCAAGGTCACTTATTTTGAATAAGCATTTCTAATGGAGAAACCTACTTGACACATTTCACTAATTACAAACCAAGATCATTTCTGCTGCAGTAAAATTCTTTTACCTAGTTGCAGATTCTTCATTTAGGCAAGTTTTCTGTAACACAGGAATTGAAAGCTACTTTCGCTCAAGTCCAAAGATCTAATTCTAACTTGCCAGAAAACATATCAGGACTCATTTGATCTTAAAAATGTACTGTACCTTATTTTAGTCATTCTATTTTTTTTTTGAGAAAACGCAAAGGACCTTTGCGTTTCATTCATTGAAAAGGTAGGATAGTTACAAGCCTCCTAGGAGGTCGATACAAAAGGCGCTTGTTCAGTGTACATCCCACATCGGTGGCAGAACTGTCCTGAGGCCTAGTGCCCCTGCCCTTGCCCATAGGCAAGCCTCGTCCTTGATTGCGGCTAGCAGGGTGCTGCCTGACGGTGGTAGTTGGTCAAAGACACAGCTATTCCTATGCTTCCAGATCATCCAGGGTATAAGCAACGCGGCAGATCCAAGGCCCTTATGAAGTGGCTTCGGCGTGTCGCGCTTCGCTTGGGCAAGCCACTCGATCAAGGAGCTGTCCTCTGGTCCGGGGATCCTACAGGTCATGCGGAGCCACGCGAGGGCTTCGTGCCAGATCTGTCGCGAGAAGGGGCATTCCACGAGTAGGTGGTGCATGGTCTCAGGCACTTGGTCACAGAGCAAGCATCAAGGATGGTGCTGCAGGCCATGGCGCTCGAGACGCTGCACGGTCCAGCATCGGTCCTGAAAGGCCAACCAGTGGAAGAACTTGAGGCGAGGGGGTGCCCAGGCCTTCCAGATGTGTTTCCACGCAGGGCAGGTCCGAGATCCATGGAAGGAGGCCAGGTACGTTGAGCTCGCTGTGTAAGTACCGCTGGCTGTCCACTTCCAGATGAGGCGATCAGGCTCGTCGTTAAGCGTGATACCGTCGATGGGCGATGGCGTGCCAAAGCTGCAGGTATTGACCTATTTCCTGAATGCCAATGGTGCCCTGAATGTCTTGGGCCCAGCGGTGCTCGAGGAGGGCATCAGCCACTGTCCTAGACTTCGGCATGTAATAAATAGGAATATTATTATTTGACATTAAGCACGCTGCCCTATGATATTCCTAGCTCAGAAAGATTTAGTGACATGGATGAGTTGTGGTTTCTCATTTAGTGAAAACTAATTTCACTTAAACTAATTTCATTTAGTGCCAAGAAGTGTAGCCGGGAGTAAGAGAGCCCCAGATTGGGTTGGTCACCAGAGAAGGAGGAAGACAAGATTGTTGAAGCCAAAGTTTGTCGAGTGCATTGGAAACCGCTCTTAAGTGCTCACTCAACAAATATGACACACCAATTTAATTAATGTTTTCATATCTTTGCTGCCGGGGTTATTTACTAGTGGCTCATAAATATTAGACTAGCGCAGAAGATATACCTGGTTATCTTTAGAAAACACTTCAACCGATTATGAAGTTTCTTCACTGGTAGCAAGGTGATCTTGCCTTTATCAGATCTAACGATAAGCCCAGCCAAGTGTGCAGATCCACCAGGAGCAAAATACATAACCGGCCCTCCATATCCACTCTAGCAGAAGTGTCATGGATTAGAAAGGAAGAGCTCCACACATATATGATGCCAAAAAGTAAGAGAAGGAATCCAAAGAGTGTACCTCAGTTATCTCACAGTTGACTGACACAAGGGCTTGATTCTTGACAACAGGACGAGAACAATTTGCGCCCAACAAAGTGCCATCGGTAGCACAGCCAAATGCAAATAGCGTATTACCGAGTGTGCCTTGGGGCAGATCCACAGGATCGCTGGTATCCATAGTGCAGACAACTTCTAGGCTAAGAGACGTGATAGTAGCGATACCATTCTTTTCATCATATAGTCCCAAGAAGCCATGTAGAATTTCGTTATCAGAAGTACGCAATTCAATCTACGGTGACAAAACCAATTAGCTTCTTGAAGAAACACGAAGCAAAATAAAATAGATATTAAAACAGTGAGTAGCAGCACCAACCCTCAATTTATCCTCTCTGGTTCTATTATCATTAAATTTGTGGGCCAATTGCACCGAAGTCACAAATATTTTATGGTAACCTTTTATATTATATTACCATGCCAGTGGCATACAGCAATTCCGGAGCATGCGTATAGCAACACGTCTCCTGCACAAGATCATGATTTTAGATCATCATTAACTGGTAACGAATGACTAAGATTCCGGAGAAGAATTGTAGTAGTAGATAAGCTTATATTCATATAGCAGAGTAATCACCGTTGAACAAGGCGACTGAGACAAGAGCGTATTGCGAAAGTGACTTTGAAAGTTTGTCAAGGCCAGCGCCATCACCGAACTTTTCCGGTTTGAATGCAGTAGCTGGTGGTGGTTCCGGTATCTCATCCCTGAACCGTTGTTCCTCATCTTCCTCCTCCTTGATCATCTGAGTTTCCACTAGTTAAACACAACACATTGCATGATAAACGAGAACGTCGTGAGTTCTCTAGCAGTTAATTAGAGCGTGCAACTGTGCAGTACACAAGAAATTGAAGGAAGAACCAGCAGCAAGAAATTAAAGCTCAAAAACCGATCCAGGACTCACACTTTAACTTCTTTAAAAAGGATTCGATCCTACTGCTCTTGCTCTCCTCCCCGCGGGTCACTTTATCCATGGCCTCTGCAATCCTGAAAAATAAAATGTCTCAGACAACATGTACAGTACCTATTTAAATAAACAAACTTGACGAAATCCCGGTGTTTTATACTCCAAAATCAGAGACTACCTAGAAATTGAAATCCAAAATCAACTTAACTACTGCCGTGATTGGAGAGGAGGGACTACGATTGACAGGAAAACAATATGCAATGGACGGTGGACATGCTTGTATGACTGGAGAAAGAATTGAAGAACTGCTCCATGCGTGACGAATTAAGCACATGAGGAAACAGAGACTCGCATTGCGGAACTTACTCCACGCGCGGAGCGACGAAGGGATGGTGGCGTGGCTTAGCAGCGGCGGATGAGAATGTCGCCGGTCTTGGGGAATCGGGATTGCGCACCCCGCTGCGACGGTGCCCTGGCGGCAAGGGTTGGAGGTTTCCTTTTCCGAGTTATTTGCAGCGTCCGGAAGGTTATAAGCGCAGCCCTCTCCACACAGCTTTTCGATCCTACTACGACTGTGTTTGGGAGGGCTCCACTTCACTTCACTCCACTCCACAAGTACTCTCGAGTACGACCTCCGGTCCATATTAATGGCCTGAACTTTTTCTAAATTCGTATGAATCTAGTTAAGTATTTAGACTAGATGAATCCATATCTAGACAAAGTTGAGACCATTAATATGGATCAGAGGAAGTGTAAAATGTGTTTGGGAGAAAAATTAGATTCAGATCTAGATTAGTGGGAGGGTCCAAAGTACCCCTTTTTTTCCTTTTCTTTTGCCTATGAATCTGGTACTAGTAACGATTCTAACACATCTCTTCTAATCTAATGGAATAGTATTTTCATCGGTCCAAGCAATGGTAGCCATTATTCAAAAAAAATGTTGGATTTGTTACTCTACATCTCTTCTAATCTAGTTTCTTAAACAGAATATGCAAACACCATATACAATACATCAATACAAAAAAGTACCGGATGATGCATGCTATTGTAATCTTGCAATACCATATCAGACTTGCGACTATAATCTTGCAATACCATATCAGACTTCTTACTGTAATCTTCCCTCGCTAGTGTAATCTTGCAATACCATATCAGACTTGCTACTGTAATCTTGCAATACCGGATCACGTATGAACAAAAAAATACCTACATTCACCATGTATTGTCCAATACACATGTACAGAATAGATACAGTAGAACATGCAGGGGAAGGCAAAGAAGGAATCACGACTTGTCTAATCAACAAACGATAATGCCATACGGCAACATCTACTGTCTAATTTCCCTGTAAAAAAATAGCACATGAGAGGGAATCAATCTGTGGTTACCTTACAACGGTGACCTGCTGGTAGGAAAGTGCAGGGGCTTCAGCGACCTCCTCGTCACCGGCGAATCCCTGCTGCAGACGGCGGCTGGTCGAGCAACAGACGGGAAGCAGGGGCTGTGGAGGAGACGGGTGGGCGGAGGGATAAGGGAGGCCGGAGGGAGAAGGGCGGAACCCTAGGTGGTCGCCGGAGTAGTAGAGATCACGGCGGCGTGCCCTACTCGCCTGGCATCGGGAGAGAGACCTTTTTCTATCTGTTTAGAACGAACTGATCGGTTCAGCTGGGATATGACTAATCGGATGGCATCGGTGGGTCAATTATTTCCAACTCAAACAGGTACTCCCGTTTCAAAATATAAGACGTTTTATCTTTGTAAAAATAATGTATCTAGATCCCTTTTAATGTATAGGTTCACTCCAAGTCTAGATGAACCTACATACTAAAATAGTTCTAGATACACTCCTTTCACAAAGCTAAAACATCTTATATTTTGGAACGGAGGGAGTACATGGGAGGTGGAGTGAATTGGGTGAAACAGTTTTAGGTGTGTTTGGTTGTTCGGGCCGGAATTTCACGTTTTTCGTAGTTGGCCTAACGGATGCAGCATGGGTTTGGGGTGTGAATGGGGGGAATTGGTAGTGGACAATCCACATGATCATGCCGATGATGATGATGTCTTTGATCATACTTGCATCCCGTATAGGTGGAAACTGCTCGTGTGGATGAATTTGTTGATAAACTGATGGCAGTGGAGTGAAATTGATCTTCATATCTTGTGACGGCTCTGCCTTCTGTGGACGCTCTGCTAAGAACTCAGAGTAGGCTTTTTGTGCCTGCTCTAGAGTCTTAAACCTCTTATGGAGGTTGCGCTGGTAACCCGTCACTTGTTGCCTACACTCCTCCCATGTCTTGTAGATTTTCGTCTTCTTGCCGTAGTACACCATGTATCGGTTGTATTTCTATGAGACATAACACATATGCAACATATAAGGATCAGGAAGATCAAGTTCACAAACACACGGCAATAAATATAAACTAGTTAAGCATGCATGATCATATGGGCACAAGCATCAGCAGTTCCAACCTACCAAGTTACTGTGATCCAACCGATCACCACCAACATCTATGGTTACATCCTACCACCACATCAAAAGGGGTGCAATCCTACCACCGCATAAGTTCTCCATCATGTGAGGGGTTAGAATATACCACCTCATAGTAAACATGCATACGTTTTCATTAAGTCCCTAGCTACTTCAAAATATACAACTTCTTCTTCATCATGCTTGCACTACCGCCACCATCTCCATGATTAGGGAGCAAGCACTACACGTAGTACTGCTTGGCCAGGAAGGTCCTGAGCCAGAGATCCCTATGGTATTCCGCCATCTGAATAAAGCCGTTACCCATAACCCTATTGTCGAAGAGGTGGCTGAGCGCCACCATCAGGGCCTTAGGGTTGTATCCTTTGGCGGCCATGACGGTGTCGTACATAGCTGCGTGCACATTAGGAGGGGAAGCAGTGGTGATGGCGGTCTCCACCGCTTTCATGTCCTTGGTCATGCAAGTGATGGCGACGACGTCCTCCTCCCCCAGCAGCGACTTCTTCCTCTTCTTGCAAGGATCGAAGCCATCAGCAACGTAGGCATTTGTGCTGCCGCCTTGACCAACGCCGGTAGCAGGAGAACCTGCGGCGGCATCGGTCTCGCCCTCGTCATCAAGTACCACTGTCTCCGACTCCTGGGTCTGTATGTATTCATGGTTAGGTTCGCCAAGAGGCTCACTGGACCCCATTGCAAACCTGCCAGTGGCAAGGACAAAGGAGAAGATGGCCTCCATCTGCCTATAGTTGGCAACAAGCTTGTTCAGATACTCGGCATCCTTGGGGTGATCCTGAGATAGGGAATTGCAGGGAGGTTAGCGAGGTTAGGGTTGTGAATCATAGGGATGTTACTGAAATTAGTTAATACCAAGATGTGTCCCCTATAGTGGGCATCCTCCAAGATGATGGTGCAGGTCTCCTCGTCCTAGCTAGCTCCGCTAAGGTCTCTGAGCTTGGAGACATGGATCCACCTGGTCCTCCACTTACGCAGGTGGTTGTACACCTGCTGGGAGGATACCTCGATGCCATAGAACTCAAACACCTTACGGGCAATAGTATTTAGGTGCACTTCTTTGAACCCCTTCTCCGTCCTGACGCCGCTCTTGATGATCTCACACATCTGGTTGAGCACGAACGCCAAGAAGAATGGTTCCCACTTCATGGTGCCCTTCACCCCCTTGCAATGGCCTATGGTGTGGGCTTTGCCAACCTTGGCTTTCTTCTTGGACAATATCTTGGCAGCTTGCTCTTCAATATCCTCCACCGTGTGCCCGGTCATCGAAGGCGTAGACAGGATCGGATCTCCGTGCGCTGAGGATAGGTGAGCCTCAGAGGTAGGAGCTAGGATTGGGTCTCAGCGACAAAGGTCTCATGAGAATCCATGAGGGCCTGGCTGAACTCATCGTGGGTCATGTCCTACAGATCCCACAGTCGCACATATCGGGACCTAGACTAGACATGAAGACAAGCTTAAACATGCAATGAGTCTAGAAAAACACCAATCTATGACTATACCTAGCAGTTCATTAGGCATACTAACATAGATCTACCGTAAACTACAATCAGATCTAGGAGGTGCTAACAGACCGAAGCTACTAGACCTAGGGTTTGATGGAACTCACCAGCATCAGAAGAGCAGAGCACATCGCCGTTGAAGATCTTGGAGAAGAACACTGATACGTCCATTTTGCATCACTATTCTATGTCTTAATTCACTATTATTCATTGATATATTTCATATTGAGAGGTGATACTTATGTTATTTCATCTCTTTTTGCATGGTTGATGACTTTTGGAGCATGGACCGCTGCAGTCAGGATTCTGATGGAAAAGGTGTTGTTTGGAGGCAAAATTCACGAAGATCAGAAAATCTGGGAAAATATATGGAAAATCCTATTTTTCCAGAAGACTAAGGATGCCAGAAGATGGAGTGGAGGTGGGCCACAGGGGGCCCACACCACCCCATGGCACGGGCAGGCCTAGGCCGTGCCTGGAGGTGGTGTGGCCGCCCTGGCCCACTCCAGCCTCTCCCCTCTGGCGTATATCATCCTCCCGAAACCCTAAGACTCGAGGAGCGACCATAGAAAGATTCCGCCGCCTCTGCGGGGCAGAAAACACCGAGAGAGAAAGATCTCTCCGGCAGACAGATTTCTGCCGGGGGAATTCCTTCCCGGAGAGGGGAGATCGTCGCCATCAACACCACCATCAAGCTGGACTTCATCAGGATCATCATCATCATCACCACCATCATCACCATCAGCACCCTCATCACCATCTCCATATTGTTGTAACAATTGTGTTGAATCTTGCATTAGTTCATAGGGGAAACTTTCCCGGTGTTGATTACTCTTTGTAGTTGATGCTATAGAGTGAACCATTGAATTATTGTTTATGTTCAAATTATTATACATCATTATTCCATCTCTGATCGTGATCCATATGATGTCTTGTGAGTAGTTCGTTTTGTTCTTGAGGACATGGGAGAAATCTTATTGTTAGTAGTGGAGTTGCGTTGAGAAAGATTCAATAGATTGTTATTTAAGTTGTGGTGTACTTCTTCTAGTGGTGTCATGTGAACATCGACTACATGACACTTCACCTATATGGGCCTAGGGGAATGCATTGTGTATTTGGCTACTAATCGTAGGGGTTGCCGGAGTGGCAGAAACCTGAACCCCTGTTAAGAAACCATTGCACAAGGGACGTAAGGGTCTTAGAGTTTAAAGCTGTGGTTAGGTTTCTACCTTAATTACTTTCTTGTACTTACGGATGTTTGCAAGGAGTATAATCATAAGTATGTATTAGTCTTGTATGGGGCGGTACATTAGCACAGGTTCACCCACACAACACTTAGCAAGCTAAAGAAGATTAATCGACTATATGAAGCGAAAGCACTTGACAGTCTTCCCATGTGTCCTCGAGAACGTTTGGTCATCTATAGAAATACAACCGGCTTGTCCTTTGCTGCATAAAGGATTGGACCACTTGCTGCATTTATTCCTACTGTCTTTTATTTACTCGTACTTTGTTTACTTGCTTTATCAAAAAACCCTAAAATCCGTTTGCTAAGTATTTGCAGAGAATTCCTGATCCATACCACTAGCCAGCACCTTCTACTCCTCGTTGGGTTTGACACTCTTACTTATTGAAAATACTGCGATACACCCCCTATACTTGTGGGTCATCAAGACTATTTTCTGGTGCCGTTGCCGGGGAGTGAAGCGTTATTGGAGAGTGGAACTGGTAAAGGAAACTTCTACTGTGAGTATTGTTTACTTCTGCTAGTTGCTTTATTTTCGTTATGGATAATTGGCTGAGTTTCTTATTTGGTAATGCTACTACCACTGCTAAGGTAGTAGATAAGCCACCACCTGCTGAGAATGATGTTTTCAAAATACCTACAAGAATTATTGATCGTGTTATGGATAACTACTGTGTTGGGGATGGAACTGTCCATCCCGGTGATCATTTACTCTTTATACACGAATTATGCGGGTTGTTCAAGTATGCAGGTATTACTACAGATCAAGTTAAGAAGAAATTATTCTCATTATCACTAAAAGGAAAAGCTGAGGAATGGTATAAGCTGTTGAAGAATGGTCAAGCTCTAGAATGGGAGGAAATAGTGCCTCTCTTTTATTCAAAGTTTTATCCTCCTAGTGAGATTCATAAAGATCGTAATCAAATATACAACTTTTGGCCTCTTGATGGAGAGAGTACAGCTCAAGCTTGGGGGAGATTGAAGTTACTAATGCTCAAATGTCCCATTCATGAGCTCCCCAACAATATTATTATCAATAACTTTTATGCAAGGCTCCCTCTACATGACAAAGATTTATTGGATGCTTCTTGTGCTGGATCATTCACTCGTATGGAAGAAGAAGCTAAATGGGACCTTCTAAACCGTGTTCAAGACAATACTGAAGCTTGGGAGAGTGACAAAGGTAGAAAGTCAGGTATAAATTATGATTATGAATGCATTGAATCTTTTATGGGAACTGACGACTTTCAAAATATAAAAAATGCTTATGGTCGAGATTCTCAAGCTATTGCTTCTTATTTTAAGGCTTTTGCTTCTTATATTGAAGTGCCTAAAAAGAAGTGGAATAAGTATCATGAACCTTATAAAGATATTGCTAAGAGTGTTCCTGCAAGAAATACTGAAGTTTATACTGCTAATCATGTTTTACCTGAACCTTATATTGAGAAAATGCCTTTTCCAGTTAAGGTAAAGGAACATTCTATAATAGCTAGTATGGTTAATGAAAGTATGAATAATGCTGTTGAACCTGATAAACAAATGGTTGATGAACCTATAGTAGCAAATGTGAAAGACTTTGTTGCTAAATATGAAAAAGATGGACACACTATCCTTTGTAAGGATACCTCTAATATTGTTTCACAAAATAGTGTTATGAGAGCTAGTATTCCTGTGTTTTCTGTTAGAATAAGTGATCATTGCTATGATGGTCCTTGTGATAGCTATATTGTTAAGTTTATGCATGATACTTAAAGCTACTATGAGAGAGGGGGAAATGTTCTTATGCATCTCAATAATACCAAGTTTCCTCGTTTTATGCTGAAAGTTTTTATGTTGCACTTCTTTTGTCTTCTTATGCAAGTTGCCTTTGGTTTCAATAACTTGTTTGTTTACAAAATCCCTTTGCATAGGAAGTGGGTTAGACTTAAATGTGTTTGTGTTTTTGCTTCTTAATGCTCTCTTTCACTTCAATTCATATCCCTATGAGAGTTTCTTCAAAATTATCCTGCCCATCTTAATGGCTATAAAGAAAGAGCTTTATGGGAGATAACCCAATTTGTTTTTGTAACAACCTCGGACCCTACGCTCTAAGTTCAAGCCTGGATGAACCAAAAGTGGTTAAAGTAGTACAGCGGGGGCCCAGGGACCACCCACGTGTAGGCCCGTCGGCCGCCCTAACCACTTCCAGGAACATCGGGACAAGAGCGAGCGGCGTAGGCAACAGGCGAAGAGATCAAATACATACACAAGTGAGTATGTATGCAAGCTACCTTACAACAGTTCTCAAAGCCATACCATCTAAAAGAAATAGAAATATTGCAACGCCATACGGCAAGATCCAAATTTCCTAGATAGAGATAATAGTGTAGGATAGCTCCTCATACATCAATCAACAGAGTATCAAGCGGAAGCGGGAAGCAAGATCCGAGTACGGACAAGAAGCAAATCGGCATAAGATGCCACATAAATAAGCACATCCCGCCCACAGATCTCGCGGATCCCCATCCCCGGAATCTCTACACCGAGTGATCGTTGCCAACATCATCTGTCTCCTCCACCCAGTATCCATCTTGCGAATACACCTGTTCATCTGAATCAAACAATTTATCGTGTGAGACCCTAGGGGTACTCAGCAAGTCTTTATGCCTCTAAAGGGGACATATACCTAGGGTGACGCAATTGCAGCAAAAGATAATAACTAACAAGTCTATAGATACTCGCTAACCATCCGCCTAACCAATAATAGACGGATGTCCGTTAATTAGAAACAACAGTTATAATAGTATAAAGTAACAGATCCATCCTCCTTCTCGCTTCCCAATGAGAAAGGGGACGAACAACCCATCCGTTGATAGTTTTATTAACCATTCCATGAGTATTGCACTATTTACTAGTCAGGTATTTAGTCAAATTAAAAGCGATACTTTAGTTATACTTGTCTATGATCGAGAAACTATGCTCCAAGTCGTCCATAACCGCGGACACGGCTTTCAGAAAGATTTACCCTGCAAAGGTGCACAAATAGCAACACACACACGATAAACCTCGGAAAAACCAAATCAAAACCCAACGAGGCTTTCACGACAAAGCAATCACAGTATTCATAAAATATTTCAGGGGGGCACCCCACTAAGCTACCCGCAACGAAGTTGGCCGGCTCCGGAACGGACCCAGGGTTTGTGTGGACGGCGGTAAACGACTGGGAACCTGAAAGTGTGACTGGGCTTGTCGATACAGCGAAAACGTGTCACAATCCAAAACAGTACAGGTGCTCCACGCACAATCTTAAATAAAGCAGTAAAGCATGGCATAAGTACAGGATAGTAATAAAGCCCCCAAACTACTTTGTGGCCCCAAGAAATAAGAAATGAATCGAGCTCGCGCTAAGGGGATTCATGGTCCCATATGCGGATAGTGCGATAGTCAAGGAACAGGTATCAAGTACTCGGGGTCCTACGGGACACAAGTGGACATAAAAACCAAATAACAGATATTGCCCACCGGTTCCTCTTTCATTAGTTATCCCATTACTACTCAGGTTAAGTTGTTTAGGTACCTCGTTATCCATCAGACACTCACATACCCTACACATGCTGTTCTACGACTCGCATGGCTCAAACAACTCCTGTAGTAAGGGCTCATGGGATGGAGGAACAAGCTCGGTGGGGTTTAAAGTAAAGGCTATGTAGTACTTGGGATTCAATTTAATGCAATCGCGACTCAATGATGCAAGAATAAGATAGAGGCAATAGGTACTATATGTATGCAAGCATGTGGTAGTGCTTGCCTGGAAGCTCAGTTGAAGCGAGAGACGGATCTGGGTAGTACTCCTGGGATTCCTGATATTTTCCCTGCTCGGCGTCTATTCGAAACAAGAACCAAACAAACAAGGGCCAACATAAATAAAGTGCACAAGCATATAAATAAAATGCGACCAGCAAATAAGCATGCCATGATGAATGATGCACAAATTACATGGCAATAATGTAGCATGGCAAGGGTGAGGTGTGGGGACAAGAATAAATCATTTTATTAATTATTTGGTCAAGTTTTATTACCATAAACAGTTCTGATTTTTAATAATGACATGATGCATGCTTCAATTCATATCATGGAATGCATAAACAGAACGGGCTCGTCGCGCTGATCTATTTAGACATATCATTTGTCAAATTTGGAGTTATAGAATTAAAGTTATTAATTAATTGAGAAAAGGCATTTTTATTGCAATTTAATCATCTCGAAAATTTAAATTAGTCAAACATTATTTTGGAGGGCAGATTTGAATTCCTCACATTTTTCTGGTCAGAAAACATATATTATATGTTATTTATGCATTTACCAAAGTAAAGTTATTACTATATGCAATTATATTCAATTTTATCATTTTCTGAAAATCTGAAAGAACCACAAAACTGGAAAAACCAAAAAGGTTGTGTGCGCGCAGGCGGGATTTGAACTCAGGACCTCAGGGTGAAGGCCCAAGTCGAACTCGACGTGGTGACCAACTGGACTGATTCGGATTGGTGTTAGATTGGTGACCAACTGGACTGATTCGGATTGGTGACCAACTGGACCAATTTTATCATTTTCTGAAAATCTAAAAGAACCACAAAACTTTTTATACTTCGGACTAACTAGCCAGAGGCACTGTCGGGTGGGGTTAGCCTGCTGACTAAGCCATAGGACCTGACTGGGCTTATGTGTGCATGACAGGTGGGCCGGCTCTGGGTTAGAAGGGAAAAACGAAAAACCAAAACGGTTGTGTGCGCGCAGGCGGGATTTGAACTCAAGACTTCAGGGTGTTAGATTGCAGGTCTCCTACAAGATGTCTTATTCGCTTCCGGATCCGGGACTGACGAACGAAATCTTGCGTCGCTCACTGACGAACCACGAGACAGGTCGATCTTTCGGGGCTGATATCTCCTAGCTCGCTGAACGAAAACTGGCATATGAGTACTCAAATTAAAGAGGACAACGAGCTCTACGCCGTGATGGGAGCGGTTCATGCTGGGGTGGACCGTCCTGAGAACAGTTTCATGAAGAACACAAGCAACAGGGACACACAGGTCTGTTCGGACAGTGATCTTGTGATCATGATTCCTAGAGATGTGATGGCTCGTTTTTACCATGCGATGGCTTGTTTGAAAGAGGGTTCCGAGCTCTACAACTTTTCTGCAGGTTTCACTCAAAGGAGAGCATCATAGCGACGGCTAGGACTCAAAGAACAGGAGACAAACGAAAGGCGGTGCTGAACGGAACTAGCGACAGGGCAATGTCGGCGGTGCCCGCAGTGTGCTCGACGAAAGGATTGGCGACGCTAGGGGTTTAGGGAGCGGGGGACCTTGTCAAGTAGATCGGTATGCTCACCAGGAGCTTGTCGGTGTGGTCGTTGGCGCAAGAGGTGGAGGAGATACGGCGGTGAGGCTCACGCTCCGGCCATGAGGAGGAAGCTTAGGTTGTCGTCGGGTACGGCTTCCCCGGCGAGCTCCAGCGGCGGCTGCATGTTCTAGGCGACATAGAGGAAGCAGGGGAGGCGCATGGTGCTCCTGAATCCTCCTTGGCACAGCTGCAACTGCCTCCTCTCGAAGCTTGGCCGAACTAGGTTTTGAGATGGACATGGAGTTGTCCATGGCCATGGTGGTTGAGGAGAGTAGATAGGGGAGGAAGGAGAGGATGAAGATGATCCTAGATCGAGATCTGAGAGATGGGGTGGTTAGGGTAGAGAGGGGAGGGAGGAGCACATGGGAGGTGGTGGTGGTGTTGCTTTTGCAAAAGAGGAAAACGATGGGAGGCTTCGGTAGGGTTTTCTCTTCTCTCCTTCTCTTTTCCTTAGCCGAAAGAAGCACAAGGAGGGAGGGATCAGGGATAGGGAACTTGGGATGGGGACCAACTTCTTGAGAAGCAAGATAAGGAGGGAAGGTAGACGTGGAAGGCTAAGGTCCAAGTGTGGTATGGCTCTCACATGCTAATGTGCATGGGGGTGTAGCCGTGGGGGTGGGGTGGTGTGTGTGTGTGGTGTTAGGTTGCATGCATGTGCAGATGATTAGGGAAGAGGGAGAAAGAGAGGACTAGGTTTTTCAGATTAGCTAGTCTTAGCTAGCTAGAGATAAGGAAGAGATAGATTAGGATTTTTGGACTAGATTGTTTCAATTCAAAACTCATGCATACAAATAGAGCTCCAAAATATAAAAAGGGGAAGGTGAGAGGTTGTTTGCATGGCTCATGCATGATCCTTAGCTAGGCCACACTATATTTGTGAAAACAAATACAAGATCAAATGACCCCACTTAGTCACATGCACTCAAATTTGAATAAAGCCCAAGCAAAAAGGTTTGAAGAGGCTAAAATAAAAACATCAAATAGAAGAACTAGAGTAAGATGTGGATGTGGGGTTTATGTATCATGTGACATGAAACAATGGTCCCACAGATAAGATATATGCACAAGGAATTAATACATGGCTTGGGTTAAACCCATATGTCCAAGAGTGGAAGAAATAAGCATGAATGAATATAATGGAATTGCTAGTGTGTGTGTTCCACTAGGCAAGTATATAGCCATAGTTATATTCATACATGATCAAATATTCCAAAACAAACCATATGGAGGCTAGACAAGGAAATATTCACATAGCATGCAAAGGTGGCCATGTGGCTCTCCACATATCAATAATGTGAAAAACAACATGGTGCATATATGGGAGCATGTGGAATTATAAGTGGATCCATCCCAACCCACATGAGCTAGAGGTAAACCCAAAACAAAAACAAAGCTCACATATAGTTGGATGGTGGAATTATGGGGTGGTGACAAAGAAAGGTGGTGGAGTCAAGGAAAGATATGCCCCCAACTCAACTTAGGCATGAAGCAATATATCAAGAACCAACTACAATGTATCAAGAGGCAAATACAATTAATAAGAATACAAATGCATATGAGAGAAGAACCAAATTAAAAGGGTTTTATATGATGCTCAAATGCAAGGTGGCATGATGACACGAGCATGATATAATAATGATGCAACTAATCATATGTAGGAAGGTAGCATATATATAGACTAGGATAGTAGCATTGCAATTGTTAGACAATTGGGATGCTACAACTCTCCCCCACTAAACAAGAATCTCGCCCCGAGATTCCTAGGAAAAAGAACCCAACACAAGGAGAGGCGGGTGTTCGGAACGAAGGTGACCCTCATGTTCCCAAGTTGATGAACAACGGAATGGTGCGACCACTACACCTTGCAAACTTGCTAGACTTGTTGCGAGTCTTGCATTTTGCTTGAGACACAAAGGGTTAGAAGAATTGAAGCATTGTCGTGAGACAAGAAGGATAGGATGAACATAGCTCCGGTTTTCTCGAGAAACATGATAAAAGAATAGAACCACTTGTGAAAGAAATAGAAAGGACGATGTATCAGGGAGAAAGAAATGACACATCATTAAGATTAAAGATTTACAGATACAAGAGAAGATGAATCTTTGTCTCACCGGAAGAAAAAGAATGACTTTTTAGAAGTTATCAACCACTATGAAAATAGCATTGTTTCTTCTCTTGGATTTGGGAAAAGAAGTTCGGAAACAATATCGCCTTCAAACAATAGAGTTCCTTGATATCAACGGAAAGATTTAGTTAGACATTGTCGGATTAGATTCTTGTTGCAATGGTAAGAACCAAGGATCACACAATTGAGATGCACGGATATATCTTCTAGACAAGGAGGTGATGCTAGATTATGGTGGAATCTCGAGAAGAAAAGAATATGGAGGATCTGGAGTTTATTGTAGAGATACTTATTGCTTTCTTTAACCTTGAGGCTAACGCAATAGATTTGCGGCTGATGGCATCAACCATAATTGGCTTTACCACAGAAAAAAGAATTGATGAAATAAAGAGAGAGATATTTTCCTCCATCTTGTTTGGGAATGTCTAGCACCGGTAGAAAGACGAGGACAAAAAAGAGTTTGCGTTTATTCCCACCAGATAATTAAAGATTTTGCTCCATGTAGAAATGGCGAGATCACCAACAAGAGATTATTGATTACTTTCTTCGAGAGAGCACTCCGGAAAACAAGGACGGAAGTAAAAGTATCGCGGGATAAAGGCCACTTCTACATCCGTGGAATGAGTTAAATCGCATTAGTTCCCCAATTCAATGTACAAGAGTGAATGATAAGATTAGTGGTATGGTAGCTACTCCATCCCGCACCCAAAGCATTACTCCGCACATGAATGGAAAACCATGCAACCCAACTGCCGAACAGACTGAAGAACTTGATAAAACCCATGGAACTCCGTATGAAAACAAAGATAGATGCAAATGATTCGCCGGATCCAAGATAGATAAGGATGATGATGTTGTCGTCGTGTCGGAAGATCCAAACCACCGGAAAAGATATGAAGGAAGATTACAGAGAACAACTGCAAGATTCAACAGGTAGAGAAAGGATAGCACCAGCTTGAAAAGAAGGATTACAAAAGATCCGAAAAGTCTTCATGGCCTCCGGTGGATTGAGCATAGACGATAGAACGAGAGGGTCTCAAAAGATTACTTGACGAGACCGAGGTGAAAAGAACTCCATGTTCTTCTTGAAATGATAGAGAGAGATTTAGCAGTCTTGAGGAAAATCTTCAGCGGAACAACGATGATAACTTGCCAACAAGGAAAAACTCTGGATTGGTTGAAGATGAAGGGTGGAATTAACAATGCGCTTGCTGATTCCAGAATTGAAGCGATGTATTTAGCAGAAGGACGTGGTCGAGATAGGCGACTTCAAGAAGCCAGAATTCACACTGTGAGAACTTTGCACACAAGCGGTGTTCACAAAGCTTGAGAGGATGATAAGAAGATTTTCTTCATGTTCTTCCATTGATATAGAATAGGCAAGCATATCGTCAAGATATACCACCATGGATTAACAAGATATTCCAAGAATATCGGTTCAAAAGACGGGAGAAACGAACAAATGCTCGAAACACTTCCTGAGCTCAACGCTCTTTGAAAAATCAATATTAAGAGCACGGGTTCGTGTTGAAGAAGCTGCACTAGAAGAATAGATTATTTGGTCCTTCGAAAGAGAACAAGAAATACCACCTGGTTCACATACTTGATCGGATCACCGGTTACAAAGATAAGGAGATCTTGGGTAAGAATGATTGTAGCCCATACATTAAGCAAAGCTATCCGAAATGAAAAGATGTGATTCTCCTGTATCAAAGAGAATCTTGCAGATATGGAGTTCAAAAAGATGTGACGCATGATAAACAGATGGTAAACCACCGTAGTGCCTTGAGAAAACTCCGAATTGACCAAGATACTTGCATATGAATAGATATGATCACGGTGTAACTCAAAATCACAGGAGATAACCGCCATCATTTGGAGGATGAAAATAGATAGCATTAACCATACTCCACTCATGATAAGTGTCATATAGCTATGTCGAGAACCAAATTACAATCACAAGCATCAGATCGATGCAAGTTATGTACTTAGCCTAGAAGATTTTGAAACGAAATAAAACTCCAAGATCAAGCGCCGGTGACAAAAGAATGAGTTAGCATGAACATGCCGATAAAATGAAGATAGATAATGTTTCACACACGACTGAAGAGGAGTGTGGAAACACAGATGTATCAAAGAAAAATTTCCGCATTTTTCGGCATTAAAATACCAATAAATGTGCAAAACCACTTAACAGATAGAGATTAGCAACTCCACATTTTGTGAAAGCATGCTGGAAGGAAGAACACCCTTAACAAGATTGCGCCGGTTAATAAGGAGTCGGATAGATCATGTCGGTTTACAAAAGCCTGTCGGTCTGGAATGTACCAACAATTGATAACCAAAGGCAGATTATGACAACAAGGTTGGATGCAACAGGTAGACAGGGAATTACGCACACACACACACACACACTTTCTATGGTACTACGGAAACCCAGAACACGTGAATCCTAGTTTGAATTTTTAGAAGAGGATTGAAAACGTTACACTTCCTTACCAGAAAAGGGTGGGTGGGTAACAAGAAAAATGGAAGCAGTCCTACTCTCACGTTTTGTTTTTCCCTAGTATACATAGCTACCAAAATATTTGCTAGACTGGCAACGACCATTTGGCTGAGACCCTGAAGGGCGGGATGGCTCTGATACCAATTGTAACAACCTTGGACCCTACGCTCTAAGTTCAAGCCTGGATGAACCAAAAGTGGTTAAAGTAGTACAGCGGGGGCCTAGGGGCCACCCACGTGTAGGCCCGTCGGCCGCCCTAACCACTTCTAGGAACATCGAGACAAGAGCGAGCGGCGTAGGCAACAGGCGAAGAGATCAAATACATACACAAGTGAGTATGTATGCAAGCTACCTTACAACAGTTCTCAAAGCCATACCATCTAAAAGAAATAGAAATATTGCAACGCCATACGGCAAGATCCAAATTTCTTAGATAGAGATAATAGTGTAGGATAGCTCCTCATACATCAATCAACAGAGTATCAAGCGGAAGCGGGAAGCAAGATCCGAGTACGGACAAGAAGCAAATCGGCATAAGATGCCACATAAATAAGCACATCCCGCCCACAGATCTCGCGGATCCCCATCCCCGGAATCTCTACACCGAGTGATCGTTGCCAACATCATCTGTCTCCTCCACCCAGTATCCATCTTGCGAATACACATGTTCATCTGAATCAAACAATTTATCGTGTGAGACCCTAGGGGTACTCAGCAAGTCTTTATGCCTCTAAACGGGACATATACCTGGGGTGACGCAATTGCAGCAAAAGATAATAACTAACAAGTCTATAGATACTCGCTAACCATCCGCCTAACCAATGATAGACGGATGTCCGTTAATTAGAAACAACAGTTATAACAGTATAAAGTAACAGATCCATCCTCCTTCTCGCTTACCAACAAGAAAGCGAATGAACAACCCATCCGTTAACAGTTTTATTAACCATTCCATGAGTATTGCACTATTTAGTAGTCAGGTATTTAGTCAAATGAAAAGCGGTACTTTAGTTATACTTGTCTATGATTGAGAAACTGTGCTCCAAGTCGTCCATAACCGCGGACACGACTTTCAGAAAGATTTACCCTGCAGAGGTGCACAAATAGCAACACACACACAATCGACCTCGGAAAAACCAAATCAAAACCCAACGAGGCTTTCACGACAAAGCAATCACAGGATTCATAAAATATTTCAGGGGGGCACCCCACTAAGCTACCCGCAACGAAGTTGGCCGGCTCCGGAACGGACCCAGGGTTTGTGTGGACGGCGGTAAACGACTGGGAACCCGAAAGTGTGACTGGGCTTGTCGATACAGCGAAAACGTGTCACAATCCAAAACAGTACAGGTGCTCCACGCACAATCTTAAATAAAGCAGTAAAGCATGTCATAAGTACAGGATAGTAATAAAGCCCCAAACTACTTTGTGGCCCCAAGAAATAAGAAATGAATCGAGCTCGCGCTAAGGGGATTCATGGTCCCATATGCGGATAGTGCGATAGTCAAGGAACAGGTATCAAGTACTCGGGGTCCTACGGGACACAAGTGGACATAAAAGCCAAATAACAGATATTGCCCACCGGTGCCTCTTTCATTAGTTATCCCATTACTACTCAGGTTAAGTTGTTTAGGTACCTCGTTATCCATCATACACTCACATACCCTACTCATGGTATTCTACGACTCGCATGGCTCAAACAACTCCTGTAGTAAGGGCTCATGGGATGGAGGAACAAGCTCGGTGGGGTTTAAAGTAAAGGCTATGCAGTACTTGGGATTCAAATTAATGCAATCGCGACTCAATGATGCAATAATAAGATAGATGCAATAGGTACTATATGTATGCAAGCATGTGGTAGTGCTTGCCTGGTAGCTCAGTTGAAGCGAGAGACGGATCTGGGTAGTACTCCTGGGATTCCTGATATTTCCCCTGCTCGGCGTCTATTCGAAAGAAGAACCAAACAAACAAGGGCCAACATAAATAAAGTGCACAAGCATATAAATAAAATGCGACCAGCAAACAAGCATGCCATGATGAATGATGCACAAATTATATGGCAATACTGTAGCATGGCAAGGGTGAGGTGTGGGGACAAGAATAAATCATTTTATTAATTATTTGGTCAAGTTTTATTGCCATAAACAGTTCTGATTTTTAATAATGACATGATGCATGCTTCAATTCAT
Organism: Avena sativa; assembly: GCA_916181665.1. NCBI lineage: Eukaryota > Viridiplantae > Streptophyta > Magnoliopsida > Poales > Poaceae > Avena > Avena sativa. The sequence goes on along the minus strand of OV702292.1, from coordinate 528,897,387 downwards.
ATCATGGAATGCATAAACAGAACGGGCTCGTCGTGCTGATCAATTTAGACATATTATTTATCAAATTTGGAGTTATAGAATTAAAGTTATTAATTAATTGAGAAAAGGCATTTTTATTGCAATTTAATCATCTCGAAAATTTAAATTAGTCAAACATTATTTTGGAGGGCAGATTTGAATTCCTCACATTTTTCTGGTCAGAAAACATATATTATATGTTATTTATGCATTTACCAAAGTAAAGTTATTACTATATGCAATTATATTCAATTTTATCATTTTCTGAAAATCTAAAAGAACCACAAAACTTTTTATACTTCGGACTAACTAGCCAGAGGCACTGCCGGGTGGGGTTAGCCTGCTGACTAAGCCATAGCAGCTGACTGGGCTTATGTGTGCATGACAGGTGGGCCGGCTCTGGGTTAGAAGGGAAAAAGGAAACACCAAAAAGGTTGTGTGTGCGCAGGCGGGATTTGAACTCAAGACTTCAGGGTGTTAGATTGCAGGTCTCCTACAAGATGTCTTATTCGCTTCCGGATCCGGGACTGACGAACGAAACCTTGCGTCGCTCACTAACGAACCACGAGACAGGTTGATTTTTTGGGGCTCATATCTCCTATCTCGCTGAACAAAAACTGGCATATGAGTACTCAAATTAAAGAGGACAACGAGCTCTACGCCGTGATGGGAGCGGTTCATGCTGGGGTGGACCATCCTGATAACAGTTTCATGAAGAACACAAGCAACAGGGACACACAGGTCTGTTCGGACAGTGATCTTGTGATCACGATTCCTAGAGATGTGATGGCTCGTTTTTACCGTGCGATGGCTTGTTTGAAAGAGGGTTCCGAGCTCTACAACTTTGCTTCAGGTTTCACTCAAAGGAGAGCATCATAGCGACGACTAGGACTCAAAGAACAAGAGATAAACGAAAGGCGGTTTTGAACGGATCTAGCGACAGGGCGATGTCGGCGGTGCCTGCAGTGTGCTCGACGAAAGGATTGGCGACGCTAGGGGTTTAGGGAGCACGGGACCTTGTCAAGTAGATCGGTATGCTCACCAGGAGCTTGTCGGTGTGGTCGTTGGCGCAAGAGGTGGAGGAGATACGGCGGTGAGGCTCGCGCTCCATCCATGAGGAGGAAGCTTAGGTTGTCGTCGGGTACGGCTTCCCTGGCGAGCTCCAGCGGCGGCTGCATGTTCTAGGCGACGTAGAGGAAGCAGGGAGGCGCCTGGTGCTCCTGAATCCTCCTTGGCACAGCTGTAACTGCCTCCTCTCGAAGCTTGGCCGAACTAGGGTTTGAGATGGACATGGAGTTGTCCATGGCCATGGTGGTTGAGGAGAGTAGATAGGGGAGGAAGGAGAGGATGAAGATGATCCCAGATCGAGATCTGAGAGATGGGGTGGTTTGGGTAGAGAGGGGAGGGAGGAGCACATGGGAGGTGGTTGTGGTGTTGCTTTTGCAAAAGAGGAAAACGATGGGAGGCTTCGGTGAGTTTTATCTTCTCTCCTTATCTTGTCCTTAGCCGAAAGAAGCACAAGGAGGGAGGGATCAGGGGTAGGGGACTCGGGTTGGGGACCAACTTCTTGAGAAGCAAGATAAGGAGGGAAGGTAGACGTGGAAGGCTAAGGTCCAAGTGTGGTATGGCTCTCACATGCTAATGTGCATGGGGGTGTAGCCGTGGGGGTGGGGTGGCGTGTGTGTGGTGTTAGGTTGCATGCATGTGTAGATGATTAGGGAAGAGGGAGAAAGAGAGGACTAGGTTTTTGAGATTAGCTAGTCTTAGCTAGCTAGAGATAAGGAAGAGATAGATTAGGATTTTTGGACTAGATTGTTTGAATTCAAAACTCATGCATACAAATAGAGCTCCAAAAGATAAAAGGGAAAGGTGAGAGGTTGTTTGCATGGCTCATGCATGATCCTTAGCTAGGCCACACTATATTTGTGAAACAAATACAAGCTCAAATGACCCCACTTAGTCACATGCACTCAAATTTGAATAAAGCCCAAGCAAAAAGGTTTGAAGAGGTTAAAATAAAAACATCAAATAGAAGAACTAGAGTAAGATGTGGATGTGGGGTTTATGTATCATGTGACATGAAACAATGGTCCCACACATAAGATATATGCACAAGGAATTAATACATGGCTTGGGTTAAACCCATATGTCCAAGAGTGGAAGAAATAAGCATGAATGAATATAATGGAATTGCTAGTGTGTGTGTTCCACTAGGCAAGTATATAGCCATAGTTATATTCATACATGATCAAATATTACAAAACAAACCATATGGAGGCTAGACATGGAAATATTCACATAGCATGCAAAGGTGGCCATGTGGCTCTCCACATATCAATAATGTGAAAAACAACATGGTGCATATATGGGAGCATGTGGAATTATAAGTGGATCCATACCAACCCACATGAGCTAGAGGTAAACCCAAAACAAAAACAAAGCTCACATATAGTTGGATGGTGGAATTATGGGGTGGTGACAAAGAAAGGTGGTGGAGTCAAGGAAAGATATGCCCCCAACTCAACTTAGGCATGAAGCAATATATCAAGAACCAACTACAATGTATCAAGAGGCAAATACAATTAATAAGAATACAAATGCATATGAGAGAAGAACCAAATTAAAAGGGTTTTATATGATGCTCAAATGCAAGGTGGCATGATGATATGAGCATGATATAATAATGATGCAACTAATCATATGTAGGAAGGTAGCATATATATAGACTAGGCTAGTAGCATTGCAATTGTTAGACAATTGGGATGCTATAGTTTTTGCTTTAAGTTTGTTTTTGTTTCTTTGAGTCTTGGAAGTTATTACTTCAGTAATAACCGCTCCTTATCCGTTTTGTTTGGTTTTTGTGTCAAGATCAACCTCTAATGAGAGAGAAGTAAGATTTGGGGAAGTTGCTGTCCCGAAACAGATTTTTGTGCTTCATCGTAAAAATTCGTGAGAGATCTCTGTATGTCGGATTGAGCTGTAATTTTTTGTGCTTCTTCCCCAGGTTGTTATTTAACTTTCGTTAGTTTTGCACTTTTTGATTTGAGCAACAGAAGATTTTCGAAAAAATTGATCTTTGCCTGCTGGTCTGTTTTGACAGATTTTGCCACTCTTGCATTTGCTTCTTTATTCGATTTCCTTTTTGAATTCTTTTTGGATCTTCGGAAGGAGTTGCTACAGTAGCTTGTGTTTTGATGGTTTTCAGTTGAAGTGGACTCAAAAGGTTTTATCACTTCACTTATACTAATGTTGCTAATGAGAATTGCGTGAAGTTTTGTGTGAAAGAAATTTCCAGGAAGTGGAGAAAATGGTGTAATAAGGAAGAGAAGGGTTTTATGACTCAAGTAATAAGTGTATGAAGATGAAGATATTGATGTTATTCAAGTGATGACTCCGGAAGAATCTACTAAATACCAAATTCAGAGACTTGCAGAGTCCGTGTTCAAATAGGTAACGGTTCTGGTAAGAAAAGTTCCACGAAAATACAATCCAACTATATTTTTGCAGTTTTCAGTCAATAAGGAAAGCTACGAAGCGAAAAAGAGACGGAAACGGAGCCAGGGTGGCTCACACCACCCTGTGGCGTGGGCCCACCCCTGGCCGTGCCACCAGGTGGTGAGTCCACCCTGGACTCCGCCTCTGACTCGTTTTCTCCCAGTACCTTCCTTTTGATGTGAAACTTCGTAATATATAACCCCCCGGATCCCCCGAGGTTCGTATATCATGTTTTCGTCGTGTTTTTGTTTCGATCTGTTTCTGTCAGGACATACTCTCGGAAAGCTTAGAAGCACAATGATGTTCACCAAGGATAAAGGGAAGGATCCTATGGAGGAAGATCTCCAAGACCCCAAGCAGGGGCTGGTACCTTTAGTCTCTTGCCCTGCATCAGTGGAAGCCCTACGAGTCACTAAGGAGTTCTGTGATAAGTATCGAGACCTGCAGAGGAAGGTGGACATGCTTCAATGGGAGAATAATAGGCTTCGCAAGATGCTGGAAGATTTCCTCACGACAACTAAGAAAATATTACCACCACCTCCGAAGGAGTAATTCGTCATCAGGTTTGGCATCCCCTTGGTTTGTTCCAAGCTTGGGGGAGTGTCGCGGTATCAAATCACTATCTTCTATCTTTTTACCTTATTTGTAGAGTCATATCATGAATAGAGGAGTTATTATGTAGTATGGTTTGCATTATGGAAGTGTCCCCTCTCTCGTTAGATATGTATCCCTTGGTGTGAGTTGCCGTTATGGAATATTAATGAGAAGTTCTATCATTCACTCTTTTGCATAGCCTATGTTAGTTTTCAATTCGTGGTTATATGATTGATCTTGTTGTTAGTATTGGTATCACTTTGGGATCATTGAGTTAATTTAGTTGGTTTTGGCAAACCTGGCTCGGTCAGTAGCAACACCTTTTTGAGAGTTGAAAAGAAAAGATAGAAGTACTCTAGAGAAAAAATAATAATTTCATCATATTTCTTTCTTGATTTGCTCATAAGTTTAGTATTCTCTAGTTAAGATCTTTTGTGCTTCCAAGGAAGATTGCATGGTTGTCTTTATCACTTGTATGTTTGTTTGTTTCCTTCAACTCTTGTACTTGCTACCCAGCCTTGCTAGCCAAAAACCTATACTGAGAGGGAATTCTTCTCGTGCATCCACCTCCTTAAAACCAAAACCTTTGCCATTTGTGTCCACCATACCTACCTAGTAGCATTATTTCTATTCCAAGTAAATTCTTGTTTTGTCTACCTCCCAAATTAAACTTGTTATGTGAAAATTAGTGATTAAAGCTCTCACGAACTTGATGGCACACTTTACTTTCTTGCATTTAATAAACTTGAACCAGTGTGCTCACCTATGTTGTGTATATGCTTGCGCTTTGTAAGTTGTGAATTAGCAGAACCATGCTGTCATGGGGAACGCTTTCAACATTGCACTGGTACTTTGTACCAAGTTGATATCATGTTCTTTTATCTATGGATGTCGTCGGTGTGAAATGAAAGGGGAGCTTGTAAGTCCATGGAGTTATGCATGTGTGTTAGAGAAACGCCTGGGCCGCTGGTCTAATCCATGCTGACATGGTGGAAACCTGCAGCGTAACCATAACGAGTATCTATGAAGCATTCTTCTTATAAAAAGGATAGAGATTGATAAAAAGAAAAAGAAAAAAAGAGATATTATGAAAAGAGGAAAGGGAGAAAAAAGCACCATATTCCCATGGTAAATAAGAAGATTGCTGAGATGCTTGTTGTCTGCTTGCCTTGTCATTTTGATATGGGGATTCTTCCATATCATCGGGCAAGGGGTACCCCGTTGGCGGTTCTCTATAATACACATATGCTTATGATGACAATAACTTACCGGTGACTAAACTTGAGTAGCATGAGGAGCGGCCCTCGTATTCAAGGGACATGAGATTCTCAACTTACAACTTGTCAATGCATATCCTCATTTTTGATCACTTTAACCTTAATCACCTAAAGATGCCTATGATAGGGGCAATGAGAGCTGAAAGCTAGTAAGTATCATAATTTTTTGGAGCTCTTTATGAGACTTGCAATCCCTGCTTCCCTCTGCGAAGGGCCTTTCTTTTACCTAGTAGTTGAGTCAGTAAACCTTTTCCCTTCTATCTCAACAAGTATTTTGAGTTGATGTGTTTCATTCATTCATATGATGATTTATGCAATCATGTGTCTTATGTTCCTTGTTTTGCACATTGCTCTTATCTTGATGTTTACTACTTTGAAAGCTATCATTTGAAAACCAGCTATTTGTGAACTCCAGCAATTTATCAAGTATTCTTCGACCAAGAGCTAAGTTTGCCATTACCAATTATGATTCACTCTATGTATCTTTATTGTGTTTCCTTTACTCACTGCAAGTTGAGTTGTATAATAGTGAGTTGTCGTCTATTATGATCTATGCTTTTGATGAATGTGATGCTTCTTGTCCGTATTCTTTTATCGACTCTTCACTCCATAAACCTGAGGCCATGTTTATTGAGCTCAGTTTCGCTTGGGGACAAGCGAAGTCTAAGCTTGGGGGGAGTTGATACGTCCATTTTGCATCACTATTCTATGTCTTAATTCACTATTATTCATTGATATATTTCGTATTGAGAGGTGATACTTATGTTATTTCATCTCTTTTTGCATGGTTTATGACTTTTGCAGCATGGACCGCTGCAGTCAGGATTCTGATGGAAAAGGTGCTGTTTGGAGGCAAAATTCACGAAGATCAGAAAATCCGGGAAAATATATGGAAAATCCTATTTTTCCAGAAGACTAAGGATGCCAGAAGATGGAGTGGAGGTGCGCCACAGGGGGCCCACACCACCCCATGGCGTGGGTAGGCCTAGGCCGCGCCTGGAGGTGGTGTGGCCACCCTGGCCCACTCCAGCCTCTCCCCTCTGGCGTATATCATCCTCCCGAAACCCTAAGACTCGGGGAGCAACCACAAAAATGAAGGAAATATGCCCTGAGAGGCAATAATAAAGTTGTTATTATGTATTCCTTGTATATGATAGATGTTTATTTTGCATGCTATAATTGTATTGATAGGAAACATCAATACATGTGTGTTTAATAAACAAAAAGGGTTCCTAGTTATGCCTCTCTTATAGACTAGCTTGTTGATTAACAAGATGATCAAGGTTTCCTGATCATGGACATTGGATGTTGTTAATAACAAGGTCACAACATTTGTGAAATGATGTGATGAACATTCATCCGAAGTATAGCATTACGATCAAGTCATTATGTTTATATTGCTATAACATCATACGAAGTAATCTTTATCCTTAGACCATGAGATCATGTTAATTGCTAACACCGGAAGAGTATCTTGATAACATCAAACGTCACACCGTAACAGGGTGACTATAAAGATGGGTTCAGTACTACGAAGGTGTTATGTTGAGGCTCATGGATCAAGAGTGGAATTTTTCAATCCAGATGACGGATATATATACTCTGGGCCCTCTCGGTGATATCACATTAGGATAGCTTGCAAGCAAGTGATGTGATCACTAGAATGTTATATCACGGGAACGAGAAAAGAGTGCATGTCGGTAACGAGATCAAACTAGGTATGGAGATACCGATGATCGAATCTCGGACATGTAATATATCGAGAGACAAAGGGATTTAGTTACAAGCGTTAAAGGTTCTCACGATCACAGGAGTCATCGTTGAATGTGTAGGACTCAGTACGGATCTCCAGGTCCTGCTGCTGATTATTGATCGGAGAAGGGTCTCGATCATGTCTGCATTATTCGCGAACCGTAGGGTGGCACACTTAAGAGTTATCGGACACCATTTTGGAGCACATATCTTTCAGACGAAAGAATTGCAAAGCGCAGGAATTGTTTCAATAGAAACCGGAAATTGTTTCGGGTGAAATTGCAGAAGGTGGTTCTGCATGTGATATTGAAATATTGCAAGGGGCTATATGTGAATGTTTGTTAATTAAAGTAATTAACAAAATTCTGAATAAATTTAATAAAAAGTGTTTTATTAAATGAGAGAGCATTAAATTTGGAGAAATTTAATGCATTTAAAGTGGAGACTTTAAAAGGGAATGTGAAGAGGCATTTTAATGTGGAGGGGTTACCACCACATGAATGGGGAGGTGAGGGGTCACCCCCCATGCGCCGGCCATGGAGAGAGGGGGCACCCCCCTCCTCCTATAAAAGGCCACCCATTCCCTCCTTCATCCTTACACCTCCTTGTGAAGGATCTCTCTCCCCCTCTAGAATTTTTCCCCCATGGTCTCGGATTAGCGAGATACATGTTCCCGGTGGCATTTCGTCTGGAAGGAGTTGCTGCTTCCGCTGGACCACTGGAGCGAGGAGGTGGAGGTTGTCCGGTGGCTTGAACGTGTGTGCGAGTGCGGATGCGCTGCTGAGTTGCGGCGCTCGGACTTCCTCACGATCTTGAGATCGGCAAGTGTACGACTACATAAACCATGAGTTCCTACTTGTTAACAAATCTCGTTGTCTTCGAGGGTAAGTTCTCCATGGATGTATGTCCACCCGTTGCTCTGTATCTAGTAGATAGATCTTGGCGTATAGTTCTCATCGTAGAATTTTTTTTGTTTTCTATATGCTGCGGACCCAACAAGAAAGATCCCGCCGCCTCTGCGGGGCGGAAAACACCGAGAGAGAAAGATCTCTCCGGCAGACAGATTTCTGCTGGGGGAATTCCTTCCCGGAGAGGGTAGATCATCGCCATCAACACCACCATCAAGCTGGACTTCATCAGGATCATCATCATCATCACCACCATCATCACCATCAGCACCCTCATCACCATCTCCATATTGATGTAACAATTGTGTTGAATCTTGCATTAGTTCATACGGGAAACTTTCCTGGTGTTGATTACTCTTTGTATTTGATGCTATTGAGTGAACCATTGAATTATTGTTTATGTTCAGATTGTTATACATCATTATTCCATCTCTGATCATGATCCATATGATGTCTTATGAGTAGTTCGTTTTGTTCTTGAGGACATGGGAGAAGTCTTGTTGTTAGTAGTGGAGTTGTGTTGAGAAAGATTCAATAGATTGTTATTTAAGTTGTGGTGTACTTCTTCTAGTGGTGTCATGTGAACGTCGACTACATGACACTTCACCTATATGGGCCTAGGGGAATGCATTGTGTATTTGGCTACTAATCATAGGGGTTGCCGGAGTGAGAGAAACCTGAACCCTCGTTAGGAAACCATTGCACAAGGGACGTAAGGGTCTTAGAGTTTAAAGTTGTGGTTAGGTTTCTACCTTAATTACTTTCTTGTACTTACGGATGTTTGCAAGGGGTATAATCACAAGTATGTATTAGTCTTGGATGGGGCGGTACATTAGCACAGGTTCACCCACACAACACTTAGCAAGCTAAAGAAGATTAATCGACTATATGAAGCGAAAGCACTTGACAGTCTTCCCATGTGTCCTCGAGAACGTTTGGTCATCTATAGAAATACAACCGGCTTGTCCTTTGCTGCATAAAGGATTGGGCCACTTGCTGCATTTATTCCTACTGTCTTTTATTTACTCGTACTTTGTTTACTTGCTTTATCAAAAACCCCAAAAAATCCGTTTGCTAAGTATTTGCAGAGAATTCCTGATCCATACCACTGGCCAGCACCTTCTGCTCCTCGTTGCGTTCGACACTCTTACTTATCGAAAATACTGCGATACACCCCCTATACTTGTGGGTCATCAAACGCCTGCACCAGCCGATCTACAACCACCATCGCCGCTCCTGCTGCTTACCTGCTGGCCGATGAAGAACCTCCCCGACTTGAGAGCTCGAAGAATGGGGAAAATGGTGGCGAGGGACGTTGGTGTGGCGGGTGGTGATATATACCACCGCGCTTTGGCGGGCGGTGACGAAATTTCTCCCGCCAGCTTTTGGGAGAAACCCGCGGCTCGCGCCATCGTCGAGCTCGCACGGGCGGCGGTAGCTTTTCCCCCACTTTTGCAAGAGTGGAGCCTGTCCCCGCAAAAAATCCCAAAATCGGTGTTCCCAGCGGGCCAACTTTTGGCCTGCTTTAAAACTCGTGCCATGCAGCAAACTCATGCGGCCAAATAACCAAACGGGCTTATTTCTTCTCGCTGGATGCGAGAAACAAAAATCTGGCCTACCAAACACGCCCTTTGTGTTTGGGGTGGCTTCTCCTGCTCCATGGTTAGATTTTATTTTAGAGTTGTGGCAGCGTTTATTAAAACTCAAAGTTTACAGAGATACAAACACCATCGGGTGGCGCAACTAGACAAACATGGCGGCCTTGCTCATCAAGCACACAACTCCTAGCTACTCTATGAGATTCTTTGTTTGACTTCCTCCTCTCATGCACGAAGGTGAGCTCATCAAAATCTGTTGCCGCCTCCTTGATCTCCTGGACAATATGCACATGAGCACCCATTGTACCTTGGTGGATGCTCGTAGCAACATTCAAGCAATCACTTGCCACTCAGACCCTATGCATGTTGAGATCTCGTGCTAGAGCCACTACTTCACGGCACGCCAGTGCTTCTAGCGTTTATGCCTCTGTCTTGCCTTGAAAGATCATGGCTGACACACCTTTGAAGATCCCCTGATCATCCCGAGCTACTGCTGCTACAGAACCCTGGTCTGTGTTCTTGCCGACGACCGCGTCGACGTTGATGTTCGAAAACCCCATGGGCGGTGGGATCCACTCAGGTTTAGCACTGATAGTTGCGCTTCTTGGTTGCTTGACCTTCTTTTCCAAAGATAAGTTTAAGTATGTGAGGAAATTTTCCACAAAGAAATGCACCAAGAGGGGGCTCTGGAAAATTTTCTCGTGGACCCTCCTCGCATGCCAAATCACCCATAGGGTTACGAAGACCTTGATCTGGTCATCATGTCTGAGGGTATCCATCATGTTTGCTAGCCAGTTTCTCATATCACCCTCATTAGAACTATGTAAATACTCTGTTACCTCGTCCTCCGCCAGAGCCCAGACACTTCGAGACATAGCACAGTCTAGCAAAGCATGGCGCCATAAATATCGAGCTCCACATAGCTGGTATCTATCATGGTCTGTCATGTGTCTATGTAGACGCATCATTTGTTGGTAGTGACTATTTTGCTAGCCTCCATAAGAACAACTTGATTTTTGAGGGCACTTGAATATTCCATAACGATGCCCACTGTTTCTCCACTTCCATTGTGTTAGAGGTCAGGGCTCTTCCATCTAACCACACATCCCTCTTGTCCCTCGTCGACACAAGCATCCTATATGCCATTCGGACAGAGAAAATGCCACGACGATCGTGGTGCCATGCCTAGAAGTCATTGTGTTGTCTGTTGCAAATTGTGATCTGCATAATGGCTTCAACATCCATCAGCAACATATGATGTCACAACTTTTCTTCCTACCACTTCATCATACTCGCGTCCAAGAACTCAGATACCCACACCAGGAGAGCCTCGTTCTCTTTCGTAAGGCAGGCGATGGGTCTCGTCGTTCCGTTGCGTGGGATCTATTGATCGTTCCACGGATTCGTGGAGCTACCATCTCCAATGCTCCTCACTAAACCCTGCTTTAGGGTTTGTATCCCCTCATGCACTGCTCTCCACACCTGTGAAGGGGCACCCTAGTTCAAACACTAGCATGTCTCGATCAGGGTAGTACCTCGCCCTCAGAACTATCGCGCTCTAAGTCTTGGGGTTTTGTAGGAGGCGCCACCCCTGACGAGCCAACATCGCTAGATAAAATAGTTTGATGTCACGAAAACCTAGTCCACCCATATGCTTTGGCTTTCACATCTCCTTCTAAGAAAGCCAACTTGGTTTTCATTCACCATCATGGCTTCCCCACCAAAACTTTCTCACCGTCGCATTGATGTGTTGACACAATCCCCTTGGCAATTTGAAACAAGCCATCGAGAATATCGGAATCACCAATGACTTTATCAAGATGTCCTTGCCTCCACCCGATAATAGCTTCTCAAGCCACCCCTGGATTCTTTTCCAAATGCAAACTTTTAAGTATTTCTCATTAAAAGTCTCGCTGTGGACATCTAGTGCCGCTTTGACACTTTCCTTTTGTAATACCTCGGACCCTATGCTCTAAGCTCAAGCCTGGATGAACCAAAAGTGGACAGGACGTAGTACTGTGGGGCTGCACAGCCACACACAGTAGGCCCACCTCGTGGAGCAGGGCACGGTACCGGCCAACCATCCCACCCACTTTTTAGAACATAGGGACAAGAGCGAGAGGCGTAGTCGACAGGTAAAGCAATCAAAAACATACACAAATGAGTATGTATGTCAGCAACATACAATAGACATCAGAGCCACACCATCTAGAAACAATAGAAACACAAGTATTCAACACCATACGACAAGATCCAAATATCCTAGATAGATATAGTAGTTTTGGATACACCCTCATACATCACAGATCAGTGTATCAAGTGGAAGCGGAAAACAAGATTCGAGTATGGATAAGAATAAAATTGGTATAAGATGCCCTGAAAATAAGCACATCTTTCCCATAGATCTCATGGATCTCCATCCCCGGAATGTCTATACCTGACAGTCGTTGCCACCATCACCAGGCTCTTCGACCCAGTAGCCTTCCTGAGAGTATACCAGCCCACCTGAACCAAATATTTATCATGTGAGACCATAGGGGTACTCAGCAAGTCTTAATGCATCTAAAGGGAAAAACCCGGGCTGACGCAATTGCAGCGAAAGATAATAGCTAAACAATTCTATAGAGACACGCTACACATCCGTCCAACCAGAGATGGACGGACACTTGTTAATTAGTAACAATAGTTATATAAGCAACATAAATAAACCTCGCTCACCCTCCTTCTCACTTACCGACGAGAAGGCGGAAGAACATCCCATCCGTTGGCAATTTTATTAACCATTTCATGAGTGTTGCACTATTTACTAGTCATGTCTTAGTTAATTTAAGGGTGGTACTTTAGTTATGCTTGTCTATGATCGAGAAACTGTGCTCCAAGTCGTCCATAACCGCGGATGATGGGGATATGCCGAAGGGGGTATGCCCAGCAGGACGTTCCGATTGGGCCGAAGGGTCTGCGAGTGGGCCTGAAAGACGGCGACTGGAGTGCGACTGAGGAAAAGGCCTAGCGACTGGAGACTAAAGGCCCAGGAGCGTACTTGAAGCCCAGTCGGATTAGGTCAAAAGCCTCTGAATCCATATCTTGTTCGGTTGTAACTTGTAAACCCTAGCGAGGTGACTCCTATATAAACCTCCCTAGGGTATCCTTAGAACTTACGTTCCATCATACACCCCCTCAAGTGACTCGCTGCTTAGACGCCGGTCTCGCTACCCCTGTAACTCGCTCTCCATTAATCCAATCTAGCAGGAGTAGGTCTTTACCCTCTGAGGGGCCGAACCTGGGTAAACCATGTGCATCTTCCCCCATCTCGCACGGCAGATGGCCGCTAGCTCTTCCTCACGTTACAATCAATCGTTGCCAGTAGCAGCGACTGCCGTGGCCATTTCCATGATAGTGACGCCCACCGTGGGGCATAGCGGGACTGGCCTGAGTTCTGCAGCGAGACCCTACTCGATGATCGATCGGCCGCTCGCCACTGGCCGCATGATCGCCATTGGCGGGATCTTACAAATCCTACCCAGCAACTACATCCCAGCGTCACACCCGGTCACTCACGGCACGGTGATGCCAGTCGGCTCCATCAACCTCTTCGTCGGCTTCACTGGTGCGGTCGACCCAGCTGCATCGGTGATCGTTGGCGGACCGCCGCCGCACCACGACCTGCTCTCGAAAGAGCAGGTCCGCTCCATCGGGAGCCTCGTCACCGAGTATGACTCGGCCGCCAGCAGCGCGGTCGAGACCAACGCCGCCACAAACGATGAGGCCCTAAACGACGACGACGACTCTGCGACACCTGCCTCGGTCGACGAATCTATCACCACCGCATCACGAGAGGACTCCATCACGCGAGTCTCCAACCCGGCGGATTTCGAGGACCCTTCCATCCTCGAGATCTTCGACTCTGATTCTGGCTCGGAGTCGCCTGAAGACTTCCGCGTCAGATCCAATCGCTTTAACGCGATCTACATGGCGGGCAGCACCGCCACCCTGCCAGATCCGTTCTCCACGCCGATCCTGCCAACCGCTACGGCCACAGAGGTGGAGGAAGCCCGTCTGCGACTCACAGAGGCGCAACGCAACAAACTCGCCGAGCGCGAGAAATACCGCCTCGAGCGGGAAACAGCGCGGGAGCTATCGCTCTATCACCAGCGCTGCATCAGGACCCGCCTGAACTCCAATGTCCAGGGCCGCGTCCTGAACTTCAACGACGAAAGCGACCCCGCACGCGCGGCCGAGCATGAATACTGCGAGAACGCGCTGCCATGTGGAAGCAACCTCGCGAGACCACCACCCGGTGCACCGACAACCGGAGCCCCTCCACCACCCATTGGCCGCGCGCCCCCGACGGACTAACCGCGGATCATCATCTCGCCTCAAGCCAGCGACGCCAATGGACTACCACTCTACTCCACCCCGATGGACAATGTCGTCGCGGCCGACGCCGCGGTCGCCAACCTCAACGTCCAAGGAGACGGCGCGTTGCAGATCCAGTATGCCAAGGCCCTACTCGCCAGGGCCATCGAGCAACAAGCTGTAGGACTCGACCCGTAGGGGCGGATGTATTCCCGTTCCTCAGCAAGTAGAGCGGCATCAAGCGGTCACCCCACCGTCGCCAACGCATTGACCTGCCCTCCACCGCAGCCCCTGGCGAATCAACCACGGGCCACCAACCCCGCGTTGTCCACCAACGAGCCGCGACCGGCGAATAACACGGTCACCGCCAACGGGCAACCCATTGATGCCCGAACGCACATCTTCAACAACCAGGCGTGGCGGGCGCGCCATCCCAACGACTTGAGGCAGACCCTCACCAACCGCGGCGACCCGGAACCAAGAGGCTCGCTCAGTCGAGTCGGACCGCAATGCTTCGGGCCCATGATCCGTGGGGAAAAATACCCCGCCAACTTCAAGGCACCCAAGGAGATCGAAAAGTACGACCCGACGTACGATCCAGCTGTCTGGATGGACACATACCTCATGGTAATGGGAATCGCCGGCCACACCGACCTGCTCGCCGCTCGCTACCTCCCCTTGATGATGGAGGGTGCAACTCGGCAATGGATCAACACCCTCCCCGCTGACAGCATCGATTCGTGGGAAGAAATGCGGGACGCCTTCATTCAGGCACTTCTAGGGCTCCTACACCCGCGCCACCACCATAGAAGACCTGGAGCGATGCATCCAGGGACAACACGAGTCGACTCGCTGCTGGATTCAAAGATGGCAAGAACTGTGGATCAACGCCTCGGCATCCACCCAGATACGGTGATACATTGCTTCAAGAATGCGTGCCGGTATGAACCCCTGGTCGCTAAGATCAAGAGGGTCTACCGGACGCTCGACAACATCCCCGATATGGCTTTCATAAAGATTTACCCTGCAAGGATGCACAAATAGCAACACACACATGATCAACCTTAGGAAGAACCAAATAAAACACAACGAGGCCTCACGACAATGCATTCACAGGATTCATAAATTATTTCAGGGGGCCACCCCAATAAGCTACCCGCAATGAAGTTGGCCGGCTCTGAGACGGACCCAGGGTTTGTGATGACGGCAGTAAACGACTAGGAACCCGAAAGTCTGACTGGGCTTGTCGATACAGCATAAACAAGGCATGAGGTTCCTAAATAGTACATACGCTCCATGCGCAATCATAAATAAAGCAGTAAAGCATGGCATAAGTATAGTATAGTAATAAAGCCCCAACCTAGTTTGTGGCCCCAAGAAATAAAGTGCGAATCAAGCTCAGGCGAAGGGGATCCATAGAGTCTCCCGTATGTGGATAGTGTGAATAGTAAAGGAACATGAATCAAGTACTCGGGGTTCTACAAGACACAAGTGAGCATGGAATAACCAAATAACAACTATTGCTCACCGGTGCATCTTTCTTTAGTTATCCCATTACTACCTAGTTTAAGTTGTTTAGGTACCTCATTATCCAAAGACTCGCACAAACCCTACACATGCAATTCTACGATTCGCATGGCTCAAACAAATCCTGTAGTAATGGCTCATGGGATTGAGGTACAAGCTTCGGTGGGGTTTAAAAGTAAAGGCTATGCAATACTTGAGATTTAATTTAATGCAATCACGACTCAATGATGTAAGAGTAAGATAGAAGCATAGGTACTATATGTATGCAAGCATGAGGAATTGCTTGTCTGGCAGTTCATTTGCGGAATAAGAAGGATCTGGGTAATACTCCTGAGGCTCTTGGTATTCTTCTTGCTCAGTGTCTATCCGGATAAAAACCAAACACACAAGACCCAAAATAAATACATTGCACAATTATATAAATCATGTGCAATAAGCAAACAAGGTATTCCATGATGGAATTATGCACAATTGCATGGTATAACATAGCATGGCATAGGTGAGGTGTGGAAACAAGAAATAAGCATTTTTAGTATTTAACTAGTCAAGTTTTACTTGCATATTCCTTATTGTTTACTTAATATTTATATGATGCATGCTTCAATTCATATCATGGAATGCATAATCATAACGGGCTCGTCGTGCTGATCGATTTAGACATATTATTTGTCGAATTTGGAATTACGAAATTAAAGTTATAGATTTATTAAGAAAAAGCATTTAAATAGTATTTAATAATTCGAAAATTAATTGCCCAGAATATATTTTAAATAGCATATTCATATTTCTAGCATTTTTCGGATCAGAAAACATATATTATTAGTATTATTTAAAATTATGAATTAAAAACTATTAATAAATGCAACTTAAATGCAAAAGGGCAAGTTGTCAATAGTTGGAATAGTTAGGGGAAAAACTGGAATTTAGTATATGTATTTGCATTCACATTCGAAAAAGATTTACTTTTCGTTTTGAGAGTTTTTGCAAATTCCAAATATTTGAAAATTTTTGGTTGAATTTGTATTTGACCTTTTTCCTAAAATTTTGTTGAATTTGGAAAAGGACCTGGGACTTTTGTCACCAAGACAGATTCTACCCACCGAGCATGATGGGTGGGTTCGCGTGGCTAGAGGGGCCACTGCGCGCGTGGTTAGCGTGGGGGTGAAAGTGGCGGAGAGGAGGACTGCGGCTAGAGAAGAAAAGAATCGCAGGGGCATTTTTCGAAAAGGTTTCGGCTGGGCTATAGTTAGCTGAATTTCTCGACAAGAAGTTTAGTTAAAACGATCAATTTTGGGAAGATGTTTTTGAGCAGCTCAATGGACGGCTTTGAGCGTGTTGTAGCTTGTTTCGAAGAGGGAACCAAGGAGGATTATTCTCATCAAGGAGGTGCTGATGGAGGAGAATTGTAGCGCTCGGAAAACATCAATGAACAGAGGAGATCTAGTTGGATTTCAGACTATCAGATAGCTCTTCAGGATTCAAAGATTTACTCGATCTTTGGTAGATGATTGCGGCGGCTGTGATGCTTCGTTTTCATTGTGGTTTGGACCTAAACGTTGCTGGATTTACCGATAGGAGATCCTCGCAAGGAGGTGCACGGGAGGAGGTCCAGAGACACCGACAAACAAGAGAATACATAGGAGGCACGTCGGCATACTGATGTCGTTGCTGTGTCGTGTGCGGTATGCACATCACTGTGCACGGCTGCAGGGCGCAGCGGGAGAGGCCTAGTTGCGGCAGCCGCGAGTTCCTAAGTGGGCCAAAGAGGGAACGAGATGGCGGAGCTCACCGGAGTGGTGTCGGGGACGACGGTGGACGGCTGGAACTTGTCGAGGACGGCGACGCGGCAAGGCAGCCACGACAGGCGGACGTGCGCCGGCTCAGTATCGGGCTCCTCCTTCGCGTCCAGGGGATCATCCTAGAGGACGAATATGGGGATATGGGATCCCCCTAGCACACCCCTCTCGAAGGGATAAAACTCAGCAACTTCCCTCCAATAAACAACACTTGGAAGGATACTATAGTCACCAACCTCATGACCACTTGGACCCATAACCGATGAAAACCCAATTTGATAATGATTGCCTCCAAATACCTCCACTCCAACCTATCAGATGACTTCCGCATATCCATCTTGAGGGCACATAACTTATTTTTCTTTGCTTTATCTGCTCCATAAAATGTAAACATTCATAGAAGGTAATGATGTTATCTGTGATCAACCTTCCCAGAACATAGGCTGGCTGTTCTTCGGCAATAATCTCTGGTAAGCACTCTTTCATCCTATTAGCCAACACCTTCGACGTAATCTTATAAATCACGTTGCACAAACTTATGGGCCTAAATTGGACTAGTTCCTCAGGGCTTGCCACTTTAGGAATAAGTACTAAGAAAGTTTGATTAATATCTCACATATCACCCCCCCCCTTCACAACTCGTAGCACAACAAATGTCACTTCCTCTCCACAAATCTCCCAGTGTGTTTGAAAAAAGTGTGTCGGAAAACCATCGGGCCTAGGGGCCTTTGTGGGGAACATCTGAAACAAAGCTACCTTCACTTCCTCACCAACAATCAGTTTGAGTAATTTATCATTCATCTGTGGTGTAACTTTGGCAGGAATCACATTGAGCACATCCTCCATATTCACGACTCCTTCCGAGCGATACAAATCCTCGTAGAAAGACTTCGTAATGCTTGCCAACTCCTGAGCATCCTCTGACACCGTGCCATCCAACCTTGTGAGCCTCGATATTTTGTTCTTTTACTTTCTCTAGCTAGCACTCAAAAACGTGTATTTTTTCGCCCTCCGCCTACCACTACACGCATGATCATTGACGCCACATCACTTCCTCTCTCTGGTAAAGCTCCACCATCCTTGCAGCTATTTGTGTTTGTTCCTGGGAGGGCCCCTCTCTTGCTGGCGCCTTGCTTAGTCCCGTCAGGCGCTGGTTAAGTTGGCGTAGCTCTCTCTGAACACTACCAAACGAGTCTCCCTTTCCTAGCTATCCAGTGAGCTTGAGAATCTCGTTAATTTTCCTTGGAGCTGTGTCATTGTCAATGCCTTACCCCCGACCTTCCATGTCTCATCCAGGAAAGTTCGGAACTGGTCGTGTGTCTCCCACATGATCTCATATCGGAATACCTTATCCTCGCTTGCCCTTCTTTTCCTTGTTGATTCTCGTCATCTGAGCATTATAGGATTGTGATCGGACGTAACTCCCATTAGGTTTGAAACGTAGCTAGAGGAAATCTTGCACTCCACGGAGTGGTCGCCATCGTGCGATCGAGGCGAATTCGGCAGAAATCTCCCCATGCAACACGCTTTTCGAATGGCCACCATCTCCCCTCAAAACTAAGGTCATATAATTCACAAACATCGTCCTTCTCACGAAAGCCTTCAATCTGTGCGATGCTCCTTTCATCCACTCACTCATGTTCATGCTGGTGAAGATCTTTGTCAAAATCTCTTATGCATACCCACGGTAGCACATTCGACGACTTAAAGTGCTTCAACATGTCCCATGTTTTAAAGCACTACGAAACCTGAGCCTTGCCATAGACATAGGAGAACCTCCACGGCTCCCCATCCCTCTACGTAACCCTAGCATCAATATGATATTGTGAATACGGAAAAATATCAAACTTTATATCATTGTTCTAGTACAAGCCAATTCCTCCACTTCTACCTGAACTACTTATTGCGAAACAATTATCATAGCCCAAACGTCTAGACAATCCTTCCACTCGAGACTTGTGTATCTGAGTTTCCAAGACACTCAAAATGGTTGGCTTAAATTGCCCCACAAGATCGTGGAGCTCACGGATTATCACGTCATTGCCAACGTGCGACAGTTATAGCTCATGCAACTCATTGCTCCTGGCGGCGCTCCTTGATGGAACCCGCCTCAATGGAAATAATGTCATTCGTCCTTGCCCTCTTCGGGTCTGGTTTGACCGGTGACTGATTTAGCTCCATGTTAGCTGCCTTCAACATCAAGGCATGGTCTAAATTTTTGCTCACACCCAGCCTTGCGCTCTTGTCCTGCGCCTCCGTGACATTCGTGATCTAAGCCAGGTTAATATCCTTTCCCATTGTGATGTTTGCAGCCGGTGGTGAACCACCCAAAGGACGCTTGCGTGAATAAGTAGCTTTGCCGCTACCGCGGCCTCCCTATCCTCCATCTCCTACTGACACCCTTCCTCGCACCCCTGGAGTCACCGTGTGCCAGTCATCTTGTCGTGGTGGTAACACAACAGATGCTTGGGGTAGGCTTATGTTGGGGCCAATGGACACTGGAGGATACGAGGAGATATGATGCGATGAAGACCACACACAGAAGAACATTGCAAACACCACGATCTACCCAGGTTTGTGTTTGGGTTCTGTAGCAGAAAACAAAACAATTCTAACTACGCGAACACACTAACCAAGATATATTCTACCTAGACATAAGTAACGGAGAGGGAAATAGTATTCATACCCTTGAAGACTGAGGTACGCCTTATGCAGGTAGGCGTATTTTTATGAAGATGAATAGGTCCTTGCTCCAAGCGTCAAGCTCTGAGTGTCTGCTTAGCTCAAAATATATCGAGCCCGTTGGGATCCCCAAGAGGAAGATATGATGAGCACAACAATAAGTTTTCCCTCAGTTATGAAACCAAGGTTATCAATCCAGTAGGAGCAAGGAAACACCCCAAAGGTGTTGCTAGCTGAACTTTGGCAGGGCGCACTACCGGTGCCAGCAACAACATGGAGACCTGCACAACACAACCACATAACTTTGCCCCCAACTTGCGATGAGGTTGTCAATCTCACCGGTTTTGCTGAAAACAAAGGATTAAACGTATCGAGTGGAAGAAAGTAATAGTTTGTAGAAAGTAAACAGAAAGAAGTAAACAGTTGATTGTAGATTGATGATAAAAGAAAGGACCGGGGTCCATAGTTCACTAGTGGTGGATCTCCTTAGGATAGATGACATGTGGGGTGAACAAATTACAACGGGGCAATTGACAAACATCGAGAAAGCAATCATGCAAATACTACTCATCTTGACTCCTTTGAGATTTGATTGGGCATTACAACATTATACATAGATCATAATCCAACTGCATCTATGACTAATAATCCACCTTCAGGTTATCATCCGAACCCCCTCCAGTATTAAGTTGCAAGCAACAGATAATTGCATTACGCATTGCATGTAAAGTAAACAATACGATTGTTCTATGAACAAAGGATTGTTGTTTTCTCCCTAGTAGCAACAGCACATCTAGTACCTTAGAGATTTCTGTCACTTCCCCAGATTACTAGAGGCATGAACCCACTATCGAGCATAAATACTAACTCTTGGAGTTGCTAGCATCTACTTGGCCAAGATAACTACTAACAACGGAAAGCATGCAAGATCACAAATAACAAAGACATGATAGAATCAATAATCAATCTAAAATAGCATCTCAATATCCATCGGGTCCCTGTAAACATAACATGTAGGATTACAAATAGATGATCTTGATCATGAACGGAGCTCACAAGATCTAAACATGATATCACAAAGGAGGAGAACCAGCCATCTAGCTACTACATGGACCCGTAGTCCAGAGATGAACTACTCACGCATCACACCGGGGGCGTGCATGGTGATGAAGAAGGCCTCCAAGGTGAATTCCCCTCTCCGGCAGGGTGCCGGGAAGAGCTTCAGATCCCTCCCGATCTAGGGATGGAGATGACGACGGCTACAGACTCTTTCGTGGAATTTTGATCGGGTACTTAGGGTTTCTGTATTGGAGGCATCTTATAGGCGAAAGGAGAGGCTGAGGGGGTGCCGGAGGCGGCCAGACCACCCCTTGGCGCGGGTCAGGCTGGGCCGCGAGGCCAGGTGGTGTGGTGCCCCTGGCCCCTCTCCGTCTCGTATTCTGGCTCCGGGTGTCCCTCGGTGAAAAATTGACTTTGGTTTTGGTCCCGTCCAATTCTAAGAATATTCATTTTCTGACTTTCCTGGAACCAAAAATAGCAGAAAATAGGCAGTTGGCACTATGGCTCTTGTTAATAGGTTAGTCCAAGAAAGTGTATAGAAAGTACTCCAAGGTGTGGACAAAACATAAGAAAGTAGATAAAACCAAGCTTGGAACATCAAAAATTATGGATACGTTAGCAACGTATCAACATCCCCAAGCTTAACTCCTACTCGTCCTCGAGTAGGTAAGTGATAAAAAGAAAGAATAATTTTTAAGGTGACATGCACCATCATAAACTTGATCAAAGTATTTGTAAAACATTGATAGCTGGGATCATAGTACTTCAATCATAATATGAAAGACAAAGTTCTAACAATAAGGCAAAGCAACTATGTTGCAACATGAAAAGGCACAAACAAAATATTCATGAATAACAATGCTTTGCAAGACGTTTGTTTGTTTCACATAAAGAAAACATAGCATAGTGGCATTCAGCTTGTCCCTCATAGAGTAGCAAACATAAATGCATAGGACACCTTCAAAGTTCATAAGAGTGACTAGATACAAATAGTTCAAAACAAGCAATATCAAAGCTATGTATCAATTAACAAGTCTTGGGACAATACACATAGAACTAAGAATGGCCACTATGCTCTCAAAGTAGGTGCATAAAGATAGAAGGTGGAGACTCAACATAAAAGTAAAAGAAAGGCCTTCATAGAAGGAAGTAGGGATTCAAGTTTCATAAAGAGCTTCCAAAAATTATGGTACTTATTAGCTTTCAGCTCTCATTGCCCTATCATAAGCATCTTGAAGGTGATTAAGGTTAAAATGACACAACTAAGAGGATATGCTTGACAAGTTATAAGCTGAAATCTCATGCCCCTTACTTACGAAGACCGAACCTCATGCTACTCAACTTTAGTCACAAGTAAGATCTTGTCATTGTAAGTACATATGTATCATAGAGAACCGCCAACGGGGTACCCCTTGCACATGATACAGGAGTTATCCCACAATCAAAATGACAAGGCAAGCAGACAATGAGCATCTCAGCGATCTTTTTGTTTGCTATTTGCATATGTTTTTATTGAGGATGCTTCATAGAGTGCTCATTATGGTTATGCTGCAAGTTTCCACCATGATTAGGCATGGCTTAGGCTAGCGGCCCAGGCGTTTCTCTAACACAGATACAAACTCCATGATCTTAGAAGTTCCCTTTTTATTTCACATCACCGGGATCCATAAGCAAAAGAACATGATATCAACGGGGTACAAAGTACAAGTGCAATGTTGAAAGCGTTCCCCATGATAATGGTTCTGCTAACTTCAACTTATAAAGCGCAAGCATATACGCAACAAAGATGGATGCAATGGTTCAAGTTTATTAAATGCAAGAAAAGTAACGTGTGCCATCAAGTTCGTGAGAGCTTTAATCACTAGTTTTCTCATAACAAGTTTAATTCGGAAGGTAGACAAAAACATGAATATACTTGGAATAGCATATGCTAATAGGTAGATATGGTGGACTCTTTGGAATAACTTGGTTTTAGGAGTTGGATGCATGAGTGGAACTCATACTTGGTTATGGAGGCTAGCAAAAGACTGGAAGCGACCAACTAAGATAGCAATAATGGCCATAATCATGCAGAGCGACAAAACATCATTAATCAAACATAAAGTGATACTACAAGTTGAAAACTAAAGGATAATAAAGGCTACGGTGACTTGGGATAGTCATAACATGACGTGAGCATGTGCCAAGTCAGCCCAAATAAAGCATCAAAGGAGAATACCACAATACTATGCTTTAATATGCTAAAACAACGCATGATTCTTCCAAGGCACATTAAGCAATCTCAATTGTTTATAAAATGTCATGCTACAACAAAGAATACTAAGCATAAAGCCAAAACAATATCAAGCATGGCATGACAAAGCATAGGCCACAGTCAAAAACAAGCTCTCTTTACCACTTAAGCATGAACTTTCCTACTCTTTTCCAATCCAAACCAAACTATTTGAAAACCAATGCATGAAAGAGGGGGTCCAACCAATTTATTCAGTAAACTAAGCAAACCAAGAAAACGAAAACCAAAACAGAAAACGAAAAAGAAGACGCTCCAAGAACAACACAACTGTGCATGAAACAATAAAAATGAAGTGTTTGAAAGGAACCTGGAATTTTTATTAATGAAGAAGGGGATGCCTTGGGCATCCCCAAGCTTTGACTCTTGTACTTCCTGGATATTTCTTGGGGTGACACGTGTGGCATCCCGAAGCTTGAGCTTTAGTCCATCCTTCATCTCATTACTCATTCCTTCCATACACCTGAAATTTTTCCTTCATACAAAACTTCACACAATCTTTATTAGCAACATTAGTGCACTCAAGATAATAGGTCTTTAGGTTCAGTTTCAACACCAATAAAACTTCCATTAAAACACAAGCTACTATAGCACTTCCCTCAAAAAGCTCAATTCCCCAAAAGAACTAAAAAAGTAACCAACAAGAAGCAAATGCAAATAAAGGCAGAAATCTGTCAAAACAGACCAGCAGGTAAAGACGAATTTTTTCGAAGACCTTCTGTTGCTCAAATCGAAAAGTTTTGACCTAACAAAAGTTATATAACAACCTGGGGCAGAAGCACAAAAATTCACGCCTCAAAACAACGTAAAAAGATTTTACACGAATTTTTACGGTGAAGCACAGAAATCTGTTTCAGGACAGCAACTTTCCCAATCATTACTTCTCTCTCATTAGAGGTTACTTTTGGCACAAAAAGCAAAATAAAAAGGATAAGGAGCGGTTATTACTGAAGTAATAACTTCCAAGACTCATCTAAAACTTTTGGGTTATCTCCCAATAAGTACTTTTCTTTAACGCCTTTAAGTTAGGCATAAGAAGCAAGAAAAAGAATCAAGTGTTCTCAAATGAAGAAGCATTAAAACCAAATTTCTTGCCCTTACCTCTCTTACTTTTATTCTTAACCTTGGGGAACATATGATTGCTTGGTGGGGAAGCAAAGTGCATGGTGCCCTTTTCCACATCTATTATTGCTCCAAGGAGTTTCAATAGGTATCTTCCAAGTGTGATTTGTCCTTTTCCTACACATTCAATAACAAGATAATCAGTAGAAACCATTTTCCCTAGGATCTTTGTAAACACTCCTTCAGCTATTCCAATGGGTAATATTGTGGCATTATTAAGAAGAAATATTTCTTCTCCTCCTTCAGAAAGCCCCCAAAGATTCAAAGATTCATAGATATCTTTGGGCATAAGACAAAATTCAGACATGATATCACAACGAGCATGAAAAGTTTCATTATTTATAGCAATCTTTACTATGAGAAGCCATTTTGAGGGTTCAGAATTTATTGTAACATAGTTATGATGCTCTCTAAGTGTATTATAGCAATATTTCAAACTAGCAGTGCTGGTCTCAAGAGTATTCAATCTAACAAATATGTTTATGAAGGAAGAATAAGATTTGCTAGGCAAGTTGTAAGTAAAGACCAACTTCTTTATGGCATTAACAACATCATCCTCATTGCATTGGAGGAAATTTCCTCCCACTACAGCATCTAGAGCATATCTATAGCAAAGAGCGATTCCAAGGTAAAAACTGCTAAGGAACAAGCTTTGAGTCATTTTAGGTTCAGTTTTTTCATGTAGATCAGAGATTCTAGACCAAGCTTCTTTGAAACTTTCTTCAATTCCTTGTTTGAAAGTGAAAATCATTTCCTCAGGTGACATAGTGATTGGAGAAAAGCTAGACATAATGGCAACTTAAGATAGGAACTATTTTTTGTGTGTTTTTAATAATGAAAGCAAACTAGTAAAACTATTTTTTTTGTGTTTTCTTTATAAAGAAACAAGCAAACAAAGCAAAAAGTAAACTAAGCAAAACAAAAATAACAAAGTAAAGAGATTGGTTATGAGGGACTCCCCTTGTGAAGATGTCCTTGACTCCCCGGCAACGGCGCCAGAAAATCAGTTGCTTAGCCCAAAATATATCGAGCCCGTTGGGGAACCCCAAGAGGAAGGTATGATGAGCACATCAACAAGTTTTCCCTCAGTTATGAAACCAAGGTTATCAATCCAATAGGAGCAAGGAAACACCCCAAAGGTGTTGCTAGCTGAACTTTGGCAGGGCGCAGTACCGGTGCCAACAACAACGTGGAGACCTGCACAACACAACCACATAACTTTGCCCCCAACTTGCGATGAGGTTGTCAATCTCACCGGTTTTGCTGAAAACAAAGGATTAAACGTATCGAGTGGAAGAAAGTAATAGTTTGCAAAAAGTAAATAGAAAGCAGTAAACAGTTGATTGTAGATTGATGATAAAAGAAAGGACCGGGGTCCATAGTTCACTAGTTGTGGCTCTCCTTAAGATAGATGACATGTTGGGTGAACAAATTACAACGGGGCAATTGACAAACATCAAGAAAGCAATCATGCAAATACTACTCATCTTGACTCCTTTGAGATTTGATTGGGCATTACAACATTATACATAGATCGTAATCCAACTGCATCTATGACTAATAATCCACCTTCAGGTTATCATCCGAACCCCCTCCAGTATTAAGTTGCAAGCAACAGATAATTGCATTACGCATTGCATGTAAAGTAAACAATACGATTGTTCTATGAACAAAGGATTGTTGTTTTCTCCCTAGTAGCAACAGCACATCTAGTACCTTAGAGATTTCTGTCACTTCCCCAGATTACTAGAGGCATGAACCCACTATCGAGCATAAATACTAACTCTTGGAGTTGCTAGCATCTACTTGGCCAAGATAACTACTAACAACGGAAAGCATGCAAGATCACAAATAAAAAAGACATGATAGAATCAATAATCAATCTAAAATAGCATCTCAATATCCATCGGGTCCCTGTAAACACAACATGTAGGATTACAAATAGATGATCTTGATCATGAACGGAGCTCACAAGATCTAAACATGATAGCACAAAGGAGGAGAACCAACCATCTAGCTACTACATGGACCCGTAGTCCAGAGATGAACTACTCACGCATCACACCGGAGGCGTGCATGGTGATGAAGAAGGCCTCCAGGGTGAATTCCCCTCTCCGGTAGGGTGCCAGAAAGAGCTTCAGATCCCTCCCGATCTAGGGATGGAGATGACGGCGGCTACAGACTCTTTCGTGGAATTTTGATCGGGTACTTAGGGTTTATGTATCAGATGCATCTTATAGGCGAAAGGAGAGGCCGAGGGGGTGCCGAAGGTGGCCAGACCACCCCCTGGCGCGGGCCAGACTGGGCCGTGCGGCCAGGTGGTGTGGCGGCCCCCTGGCCCCTCTCCGTCTTGTATTCTGGCTCCGGGTGTCCCTCGGTGAAAAACTGACTTTGGCTTTTGTCCCGTCCAATTCCGAGAATATTCATTTTTGACTTTCCTGGAACAAAAAACAGCAGAAAACAGGCAGCTGGCACTGTGGCTCTTGTTAATAAGTTAGTCCAAGAAAGTGTATAGAAAGTACTCCAAAGTGTGGACAAAACATAAGAAAGTAGATAAAACCAAGCATGGAACATCAAAACTTATGGATACGTTAGCAACGTATCAGTGCCCCAAGTGTGGCGCCTCCGAAGTTCTACACAACGTATGGTGTAGGCGACGTCTCTTGGGCTCTGATCTAGCCGAGCAGCAAAAGAAGAAAGATGGTGGGCTGAATAGTGCACGACAGTAGTGTGAATGTGGAGAACTCAACTCCCTCAAAATTCTCTCCAATATTACGGAGAAATCCCTAAGGAAAGAGAGAGAGAGAGAGAGAGAGGGAGAGAGAGAAGAGAGAAGAGAGAATGATATGCCTTCTAATGGGAGGGGTGCCCCTTTATTTATAGTAGGAGGGGAGGGTCAACACCCAAGGGGCAAGTGGTGTGAGACTACCCGCCGGCCACCAAGGGAGCCGTCGGCCTAGAGGATGGCCCTAGGCGGGGAGCCCACTAGGGCTTGGCCAGCTGTCCCCTCCTCCCCATGTGCCTTGCCCTCTTGGGCATCCCCTCTGGGTGAGGCCCATTAGGCATGGGCTACCCTTTAAAATAAAATATATATTTTATTATTAATTAAATTAATTAATATAAAACACATATATTATTATATCTTTCACTCTGGAACTCCTTCCGGACCCCTCCGATGAACATCGGGTGCTACACGGACCTTTCTAGTTTCTCTCTCTCATTTCTCCTACGGTGCCAAATCAATCCGTATGCTCCCCCACCCTTAAGCATGCCACCCTTCGTTTCGGAAACACTCCGGACATGACCGAGACCCCTTCTCATATCATTGTTCATCATCAGGATCTGGTGATGGCTCTGAAATATAGCCATCCACGTCCACATTTAAACTAGATATTATTCATAATTTTGATGAAATATCTCTCTAAATCCTGCCATTAATGCCTAATATTAAAAGGGGTATGCAATCCTTTCTTTTATATTTTTCCTGCGCAGATAATGTCGTTTAAGAGGGGAATCACTACATTAAAGTCGAAGATACGGGATTTCCAACAACCAGAAGAAACCAGGAGCCGTGAAGCGGAGGCAGACACTTTAATGACCAACTATACGACCGAAACAAAATTCCGGCCGTATAGCTCTGGTCGTATAGTTGGCGCTGCCACCGTTAGGTCAAACAGAACAACTTTCATTAAGGGACCCCTATATAAAGAAGACTCGGGCAATGAGAAAACAAAACAGACCTCGCCAAAAAGTCTCTGCCACAGATCACCAACCGCCTCCAGATCTCAAAACACTTCTCCATCTCCATAGCCATGTTCCACCACTTGTAATAGTAGATCTCTTCTCCGATTAGCGACATTCTAAGACTATTGCTATCAATCTTATGATTTTCATTACAATGTTTATGATTGTTGATCTCATCTCTATGTGTGAGTAATTCTCCTTGGGCTAAGGGCTTTGGCCTAGCCATGTAGCGTTTGTGCATGTTATTTATCATAGATGGAATCGTGTATTAGTTTGTATGACATGATGATTATTGTATCCTCTCTTTCCTCAATCCAAGGACTTGTCAAGTACCCAAGACCCCGAGGGTTGATCCAGGTATAGGGAGTATGAGTAATGACTGATCTGCAGGTTGGGAACCCCAATGATAGAAGGGGTAGTACGACTGTATGTTAGGGATTTACTTGGGATCAACGGTATCATCACTATGCATATCATTAGTTCTCTTTCTTCTATGGATGATACTAGTAGGTTATTGCTATAAGCGGTTGCGGAGGCAATAGCAATTATGGATGCACTGCCCACATATAATTTATCTTGCTCTAACAAGTACATGCATACTTTATTTCTATCTTTTATTCCCATCAGATGTTTTGCACAGCTACAGGTGAAACCGAACGCCCTAGGCCCTCTCTCTCCATCATCGATAATAACAAAAAGACGCAAGCTACTGGTCTGGTAAAAACACAAAAGGAATTCTGAAACGCCCGACTATTTTTCCGAAAAACGCAGATCTTATCTGCATTCCGGAAATGGATTTTGTCATCGGATAAAACAATTTTACCCAAATCCGATCCGGAATCCGATTCGACCAAACTCTTTGCTCTTCGATCACCGCATCCGGGTTTACGTGTCACAGTCTACCCCGATGGCGGAAGCCGAACGGTAGGGGTATGTCCTTCCACGACCTTAGCAGTTAGATCACGGAAACCAGATCATCCATTCCCCCGAGTACAGTTGATCCAATCAACTTTGTACAAAACCGATCTATCTCATAGATTGACCACCAAAACTACAATTAGATTCAATCTAACGCCAACCGCATATCATATATGTACGATCTCGAGCCTAAAACCAGAAGCTAACGCTCTGATACCACTATTGGGCCACGCAGAGAAAAACAAAACTTTTTCCTATGCGGTGATCCCAAGATCTAGCTGAGGTAGTAGGCCACGAGAATTACCACTAGACGCGCGGTTGCGGAATCGATAAAGCACGTCGCTTGATGCAGTGCAGTCCTCACGATCCGTTCCGATCCACGATCGTCGAAGTGCTGAACGTACAGCACCTCCGCCAGTATCCACACGTACGAGGAGGAGCGCCGGCGATGGACTGCTAGCTCCGGTACGGCGGCGACAGGACAGGACTGGACTGGAGCTAGGGTTTCCAACACATGGAGTGACCTAACCGTGTGCTCTAACCACCTGCTCCCCAGCTTATATAGGGAGTGAAAGTGGGCTCCACTCACTTGTGGCCCATTCACTAAAAGGCCTATATTAGTCACTGTGAGTCCAACTCACTGACTCTGCCCGTTTCCTTTTTGGGTCCAACCCAAATATGCTCCCGCTCTTAAGTGTGTGACCCGGCAGGCTCATGGTGACCCGGGCACGATCCGAGTCTCACTCATGACCGATCAGTTGGTAGCGGCTCCTAGCAGAACGTGCCAACTCCCAAGTACCAAAGAGTCATGACGACATACCTTCCAATGCGACTTTCGTCTAAGTCCCTTTTGCCCCACGATATACCTTGTCGAACTATAGGCGAATAATCGTCATCCCTTAAATAGTTCGACTCTCTTTCTCGATTCGAGATAAGTGATTCATCCGACTAACTCTTAGTCGGTCGCCTCGGTTAACACTTAGCCGAGTCATGCATGGCCATGCTTTCCGAATCATATCTTCCGAGAGGGCCTAGAGAATATCTCTCCAAACGGAGGGGCAAAATCCCATCTTGGTTATTCACATCACGCAACTTGATTCTCAGTCGACCCGAACTCCGCCTTTATAACTGCCCAGTGACGGAACATCGTTTGACAGAACCTAAGTCGGTGATCCTCAACTCGGATTGTGCAACAACCTCAGGTCTAAGGATTACATTGATTGAGATATACAAATGACGACTTATTCGTTGTATCTCAATATGGGTCAGTCCGACTCGCTAAACTCTTTAGCCGAATCCGTGTAAGTCGGAATAGCATCTCTATGCCCATGACAAGTGGAACCGAGTCATCAGCCGACTTTCACATTAGTCTAAGTTGTGTGTCCATCACAACCTCAACGACCAAGGACAATCAATATAAACAACATGAATATATAGTTCCATAATCGAATCACATATTCATTGATATATATCAGTAGTTCATACATGGATAATAACTTTATGAATATATTGGAAATAACATCATACATGATTGCCTCTAGGGTATATTCCCAACACATACTTGTGGAGGCTTTGCAAAGTTCTCATGTTGACATGGGCTAGACGGTGATGGCATAGCCAACCCACATCGACCTTTCCGAATAAGCACATCGGACTTGTAGTGGTTTTCCCCAAGAAGTCCACCACATACAAGTTATTCTCGACGTACCCAACGAAAGCGACCTTTAGAGACTTTCTCCACATGAGGATCACAATATCATTATCAATAAAGACGGCAAAACCCATCTTTCCAAGACCACGGACTGAAAGTAAATTATAGCCAAGGGTCTCAACAAGCATGACGTCCACGAGAGTGATATCGTGTGCAACCACAACTTTGCCGAAACCCATTACCTTAGACTTTGACTTGTCGGCATATGTCATGGATATTTGATGTGAGTACCTTTTACCTTACCTCCCCGGCAACGGCGCCAGAAAATAGCTTGATGTCTACGCACTTCTATTCTTGTAGAGAGTTGTTGGGCCTCCAAGTGCAGAGGTTTGTAGAACAGCAGCAAGTTTTCCCTTAAGTGGATCACCCAAGGTTTATCGAACTCATGGAGGAAGTGGTCAAAGGTATTCCCTATCAAGCAACCCTGCAATCAAGATACAAGAAGTCTCTTGTGTCCCCAACACACCCGATACACTTGTCAGGTGTATAGGTGCACTAGTTCGGCGAAGAGATAGTGAAATACAAGTGGTATAGATAATTATAAGTGGTAACGGTGATAGAAAAGAGCTTGATGGCGTGGAGAAGACTAAAGTAAAACTGAAATAAAGATGGAAGCAAGCAAACATATAACAGATCTAATTGCAAACGGTGTATCAATGCTTAGAAACAAGGCCTAGGGATCATACTTTCACTAGTGAACACTCTCATATAAATATCTTCTCTTTATGATACTACTCTTAACTACTCTCCAGTTGGACACTCTAATCCATGGTAGGGCTATAACAGCACACCTCAAAGTAAGCCTTTCCCATCTAGAAAACCCCACACTGTCACCTTGAGCACTAGATAGGTCCAACAAACACCACAATTTCATAAAGACATCCAACTCCAAATATAACTCATAACAAGTATTTGTAATCTCTAGCCTAAGTGCCACCATGGTGTGCACACTGTCAACTTCACACACATGGGGAGAGTAGAGATCTATTAAAGCACTTGAGTAGCAAGGTAGATCTATAGATTACAAGCTCATGATCTCAATAAGATCATGCATAGAGAGAGAGATGGACACATAGCTATCGGTAGAACCCTTAGCCTCGAGAGAGAACTACTCCCTCCTCATCATGGGAATCAGCAATGGTGATGGAGATGGTGGTGGAGATCGATGGAGATGGCTCCGGGGGCACTTCCCCATCCCGGCAGGGTGTCGGAACAGAGACTTTCTGTCCCCCGAATCTCCCCTTCGGTGGTGGCAGCGCTGCGGGACTTTTCGTGGCTGGAGGCATGACGATTTAGGGTTTTTGCATCGGGAGACATCTTATAGGCGAAGAGGCAAGGTCGGTGGGTGGCCAGGGGGCCCACACCACCTGGTGGCGCGACCAGGGCTAGCCCACGCCACCATATGGTGTGGCCACCCTGTGGCCCCTCTCCGTCTCGTCTTCTGGCTCCGTGAGTCTTTCGGTAAAATATCGACTTTGGCTTTTGTCTGGTCCAATTCCGAGAATATTGATTTTCTGACTTTCCTGGAACCAAAAACAGTAGAAAATAGGCAACTGGCACTGTGGCATCTTGTTAATATGTTAGTCCAAGAAAGTGTATAGAAAGTACTCCAAAGTTGGAACAAAACACAAGAAAGTAGATAAAACCAAGCATGGAACATCAAAAATTATGGATATGTTAGCAACGTATCAGGTACCCATTTTTCAATGGGTCCTCTTTTGTTAGCAACAAGGGTCTTGGGAACCCAAATAGACCACGCAATATAACCATCAAATGGGCCAACATCACACATCACCATAATAATCTCGCATTAAAACATAGTGAGGGTTAGCACTACCCGCAAAATCATCATGAGACATAGTTTTGCCACTTGTGGTTTTACTTTCCACAATGACCTTGTTCTTTTCTTGGGCGGGCTTGGCCTTCTTCTTCTTGTTGTTCTTTTTCTTCTTGGCTTTAGAGATAAAGCCAATGCCTCCTTTTTCACCAATTGACCTTTGCTTGCTTAAGATGTCATCAATAGACTTGTTTCCTTTTGGAAAGGTGGTCTTAGCTAGCTCCCCCTTCAACCTAGCATGTTCTTCAAGAGTATTTGTACAACTAGAAGGAATGAACATACTAGGTGTGGGAGTATTGATCAATTGAGTTTGAAGCTTTTCACGAGACTTTATGAGCGACAAGAGTTCACTCTCTAAGGCCTTGTGAGCCTTGTCAAGTGTCCTAAAGTCCTCGGCAAGTTTTCCATGAACAACATAAAACTCAATCTTGTCCTTTTTAGCCTTTTTGTACTTAGCAATAGCATGATCACGTTCCTTGATGAGTTTATTAATAATGAGATCATTAGCTTCATCAAGACCCTCTAGTTTATTTTCAAGAGATATTCTAGTTTCTTGTTCTTCTTCTAGAGCATTATTTAGAGCTTCTACCTCAATCATGTGCTCTCTTCCTAATTGGCATCTCTCATCTAGAAGTTCTTGTGTGTGTGAAAGTTGATTTAAGAGGTCCACAACATGTTTATTGTGTTCCCCTTGCAAGTTGTTCGTGAACACATCAAAAGCAACTAATTCCTTTTTGACCTCAAGAGATAACTCATCATCAAAATCATCATTGATTAAGGAGGTGGAGTGCGATGATGATAATACCTCCGTTCCTCTTGCCCTAAGGCAAGTGACGTTCTTGTTGGAGATATTCTCATTTGGAGAGTCGAAGAGTGAGAATGAAGGAGTAGAAGTAGTGGCAAGAGCCGCCACACCACTTGATGTATCCTCTTCTTCATCTTCATCATCATCATCGGAGGAGAAATCTTCATGAGTGATCAAGACAATTTCTCCCGGCTTCTTGTTGGTTGAGTTCCTTTTGATGAAGGGTTTCTTGTAGGGAGCTTTGGAGGTCTTTTTCAAGACAAGTTTACCCCCATGATCTTCTCTTTTCTCATAGGGACAAGCTGCAATGAAGTGATAGCGGTCACCACAATTGAAACAAGTTCTCAACTTGGACCCATTATCTCTTCTCCCATTGGAGTTGCTTCTTCGTTGCATTTCCATCTTGGCCTTGGCGGGATCTTTCCAAAAGTTTCTTGCATAGAAGGCCATGTATTCTCCATGAGCAACCTTGACATCTTCGGGGTGGCTCATTGAAAGTCCCTCATCACTTTCTTCATCTTCATCATACTCCACAACCTTGGCCTTCAAGGCAAGATTGACACCACTACTCATTCCAATGGCACGATCACGGGCTTCTTTGGCATTTTTGGCAGCAACCTTGAAGGCGGCCATCTCTTGCATCACTTCATTGGAGGTCATGAGATGGTAGTTGTGTCTTCCTTGAAGACTCTTCAAGTCAGTAGGCTCGAAAGGCATGAGTGCACTCACATACTTCCTCTTGATCCAAGCATCATCAATGTGAGAGGCACCAACATTCCTGAAGGCGATGGCTGTGGATTTGAGTCTTCGATACATATCTTCATGATCCTCACCATCCTTCATGAAGAAACCTTCGGCCTCATTGCTTAAAGCATCATATCTATTTCTTCTCATACTCTCATTGCCAACAAACAAGTCAATGAGAGCATCCCAAGCTTCCTTGGTGGTGTTGTAGTGCTCAATGTGGGGAAAATCCTTTGGCCCCACTCCAAGTTGGATCATGTGCAAGGAATTCGCATTGAGTTGGCTATTGACCACTTCTCTTCTAGTCAAATTGGTTGGATCCTAAATTTTGAGTCCTTCTTCAATAATATTCCACAAATCAATGCAAGAGCTGCGCACATGAGATTTCATTAAAACTTGCCATTGAGAAAAAGTATGTGCAACTAACTTAGGTGGGTCGCCTCTATTATTTATATGTGGGTGAGGGATAGGAGGTCGGGAGAGTACCATCCGGGAACCGCATGGTGCTCTTCCTTCCCATCACCCTTTTTGGTGGTGGAGTTAGTGGAATTATGTTCATCCCCTGCCACTTCCTCCAAAGGCTTAGCCAGAGCATTAGCCTTTGGGTTTGGTGGTGTTTCCTCTTGAGAGGGAGGAGGTGAGGTTTGCGTATCCCTAACAAGTTGCTCAACGAGTTGATGCAACTGTTGGATTTCATTGCCCAAGGTAGAGCTCAAGCTTGTTTCCAACTTCTTGAGATCTACCATGGTTACCGAATGGCTAGCCTCACTTTCCCCCTCCTCTGGGTTGCCCATAATCTCTTAGGCGGTTAAGCCCGAATGAAGAGCCGAGGCTCTAATACCAATTGAAAGGATCGTATGGACACCTAGAGAGGGGGGGTGAATAGGTGCTACTTCAAATTTTACTCTTTTTCAATTTAGGGTTTGACATGAAAGGTAAATTTTCTAGATTATGCAACTATGGTGAATTTACCTATATGTCAAACAAGCGCTAACTAAGCAATAACTAGATAAGTAAAGTGCGATAAAGGATATAAGTAACCAAAGTGGAGCACACGGAGACACAATGATTTGTTTCCCGTAGTTCCTTCCTTTTGAGGGGAAGTACGTCTACGTTTGGAGAGGGGGTGGTATCAAACCACCAACGCCACGAGAGGCCTCCCTTGTTCTCCGATGAACCTCACCCCAACGGGTTCGATTCACCTCTTCCACTATACGGCAACCTTCGAGGTGGAAGCCGACACCTTTACAACGAGTTCGGGGCACCCATCCACAACTTAATTGGAGGCTCCCAAGTATAAACTATCTATCAAACAATCAAAAACAAGCTAGTAAGAACCAAATCACGAGCTAGGGTTTCCAATAAAAGACTAGAGCAAGGGGCCCTCAAGTGAATGAGGGGGAAATGAAGATCTCTCTTGGTAAAGATGTAGATCAAGGTCTTCTCCTTCGATTCTCCAAAGATCAATGACTTTGGATGGTTGAGTGAGGAGATCTTGTGGATTTGGTGGCTCAAATGGTGCTGGAGTTCTTGAGGTGGACGAGCAACTTTCAAGGTAGAAGAAGGGGCCTTTATATAGCCCCCCGGAAATGGAGCCGTTGCGAGCCACTTACCCCGGCCAGTCCGGCCAGCACCAGCCGGACAGTCCGGCCCAGCCGGACACTCCGGGTGAGACCAGCCGGACACTCCGGCCTGGCCAAGTTTCCGGCCAGAATCCAGTAAGTGTCCAGGGAGTGTCCGAAAACCTATTCTGAGTGTCCAGAGAAGTTGCCCATTTCTCATGGGCGGATAGTCCGGCCAAATCCCTCCGGACAGTCCGGCCTGGCCGGACACTCCGACCTGGATCAGCCGGACAGTCCGGCTGAGGCTTGTCCCTTGCAAAGACCTGATCCTGGGCAGCTCTTTTTTCCTTTATTGCACCATACATGGGGACAGCTGGAATCTCCTGAAACATTTAACAGATGATTAAACTTATCCAAGTGTTGTCACCAAACATTAAAATAATAGTAAGGACATAAATACCCTTTCAGCGGCTAGGTACGTGCGTATAGTTTGATTGTGTTATCTTCATATTAGATCTGGTGAAGAGGTTTGGCAAACTCTATGGCTGTGATAGAGGATTAAATTAATCTAGACTGTCAATTTTGTTAATTGTGGCTGATCCGGTGGTGCTAATCGATGCTAATTGATTTGTGTATGTTTTGTGGGTGCGCTTAAAGAAGAAAAAGTTTGCTCTTTATACTTTTATTATTACTCTCTTCGTCTTAAAATAAGTGACTTGAGTTTATTAAGATTCGGATGTATCTAAACGTGTTTTGATAATATATAGATACATGAGAATTTAGACAAACTCAAGTCAATTATTTGGGACGGAGAGAGTATTATAAGTATTGAAATAATCTATTAATAGTCATTAACAGCAGTACTAAGGGTTTCAAAAGTATTAAAAATTTACAAATAGATACTTGAACCACCTGACCTGACAATGACTATAAATTACAGTATTATTTTTCTAGCTCTGTTTGCAACAGATCAGATGAATTTGCTAGTTCATGGAATAGTTAGCATGACAGATAGAACACGTAACTAACTTGTTCGAGACCAAGCCATAACTTTCACATCGAAGCATGAGTCGAGCAAAGTAGTGTGGGACTTGGTTCTATCCTCACTGCGCTAAAAAAAGATTTCCATGATTTCATTCGGATTTTAGATATATTTATTCAAGGTTCAATAATGTTTCAAACATTTTAATCCTTTCAAATGGTTTTCATGGATTTCAGAGAACACTTCAAATACGTTCCAAAATGAATTTAAGTAAAAGTTGAAGATTCAGTCATTTCATTTGGAATTCAACTATATTAACAAAATTTCATTCTTGTTTTAAACTATCGACAATTTTGATCGTCTTGTTTACATGGTTTTTTGTTGAAAACAAAAAATATTTTTTTTTGTGTTAGATTGCAAGGAATAGAAGAAACACAATCTTTACTATTAAGGTGGAGTTTTTTTTTTCGGAAAAAGATCCGGATCTATTTCATAAGTTCATAAGAAGTACAAAGTATCCTAAACATAATAAAAATTACATCGAGGTCTTTGGACCACCTAACGAATACTACTGCCGCCAGAGCGAGCCGTCGACGCGCCGCTGTCGCCGCTCCATTACCGGAGCCGGCATGCCATTGTTGATGACAGTCGGGAAGTCTTCGTGCACGTGCCCCTAAGGACCAGCGCCCTAGAGATGAAGTTGTCGCCATTGAACCCTTGAACTGATCCGAAACTTGTAACACCAAACCTAAAACACACGTAGACTGGACGAGATCTAGAACACACGTAGACTGGACGAGATCCACCACTCCATGGAAGCGGCGACCAGACGAATCCCCACCATCCTCAACGCCATCAGCAGGATCATCGCCGACGAGGTGGAAGAGGAGGCACGTAGACTGGACGAGATTTAGAACACACGTAGACTGGACGAGATCCACCACTCCATGAAAGCGGCGACCAGACGAATCCCCACCATCCTCAACGCCAGCAGCAGGATCATCGCCGACGAGGTGGAAGAGGAGGCGGACATACCTTATTCTTGCCCCGCACAACGCCGCCATAGCTACCATAACGATGATGCCGGATGACTAAACTCTAACTTTAGGGACCCTTCGCAACGCCGAGCGCAGGTCCGAGGTCCCCACCTCCTCCCATCGCCGGAGCGGCAAGCAGAGGAGGCAGGGACCCGTCGATGCTCGGTCGCAGACGGCGAGGACGAAGTAGATCGTAGCGGCTGCTAGGGTTTTTACCCTAGCCGCCGCCTCTTTTTCTCACGGGAGGAGGAGTACGTAAACAAAACAAATTGTAGCGCCTTCGCCACTTGGCCAAGCGCCTACTATTAAGGTGGAGTTAATGGAAATTATTCATCCCACCTCTCTTTGCTCTATCTCCCCATATAAAAGAATGCAAAAAAAGGAAAATAATGTTTATCTTAGATTGTGAGAACGTAAAATTTTTACTACTCCGTCCCTCCTTGTTTATAAGGAATGTACGATTGTTTAAGAAAATCTTTGGCCATCAATTTGGTCAATAAAATATGAGATTCACGTCATAAAAAGGTATACCATGAATTCTTACTCAAAATATGTTTTGAGTGGTATAATTTTTATGACATATAATTCATATGTAGTTAACCAAATAAATGACTAATTTTCCTCTTAAACCACGTGCATACATGTTTTTTGTGTGTGAAATTTCACCAATCTACTAATAATTATCAACAGTAGTACAAAGATACCCAAACATAATAAAAATTATAAATAGGTCACTAGACCACCACCTAGCGACGACCACAAACAGTATGCAAGCCGAAGGCATGTTCCCATCCTCACCCCTCATACGTGCATACTACTTGTTAGCCGAAATGGAGGAAGTATTAAATGAGAGTTATGGGCAGTCATTCATCTCACCTGTCCATCTCTCCATAAAAAGAAAAAAGGAAAATCTTACTATGTATTCTTGTCGATCTATAATAAGTGTCGTTGATTTAGTATAAAATTTTATCAGAGAAAGTATTATATTTTTGTATTTAGCTATACGTGAGACATGATCAAGTTTAAAATTTCCGTATTAAATATAGAGAAGTAAAACTACCCGGTGCTACCACGCACAAAGAAAAATAGTTAGTGACCTATTATTATAACCAATACCAATAAATATAGGCTGGTCAAAAGCTGTCATTAACCAGTCCATGACAGCTACAGCCAGCCTGGCTCCTATTCCCATGATTCCCCAACCAATACCTCCACACACTTCTCGATTTCTCTCTCCTCCCACTTTTCCATCGAGATGTGCGCTAACCAGCCCTGTGTGCAGCTGCACATCCGGGGAGGCCACCACGGCTCGCACCCATTTCAACTAATCCGCGCTGTCCCCTGACCGGAAAACAAGAAAAAAAACCGTTTCGCGTACACGGCAGGAGCAACAGACTCTGTGTATCGTGTTGTGCCGCGCAGCCTCGATCGTCTGCTCGCTCCTCGCCAAAGGCAGAGAGGAGCGGGGGAAGGAGCGCACTCCGTCACCGTCCTCCTGCGACTTCCGCTCCCCTCCCCTCTTCCTCGTGTCTCCCCTTCCTCCGCCGTCGCCGTCGCCGTTGCTGTCGCTGTCGCGCTCTCCTCCACCTCCGCTCTTCCTCCTGCTTGCCTCTGCCGTCGCTGTCAGTCGCGCTCTCCTCCGCCTCCGCGTCCGCCTGGACCGCCTCTGCTCTTCCTCCTCTTCAGCGCAGAGAGAGAGAGAGAGGAAGAGAGGGCCAGAGGGGGCGTAGCTTCTTGCATCAACAATGGTGGTACGTTCTCCACTCCTCCTGCTCTTCCCAGTTTCAGCCCCCCCTGATTCAAAAGGTTTCTCTTAGGATACAGAATCGCAATGCTTCCTTACTAGCTTTTCTATGTCAGGATTCTATTCAATAGGATTTTATCCAAGAGTTCTAGTTTCCATCGAGTAGAAACACTTTGGAAGATTCCTTTTTTGTTTGTTTGTTTGTTTCTCACGGCGCAACCTGGTTTCGGTGGTCTGTTTGTCCTTGTTTGATTGATCGAATTCAGTTTCGCACTGCATTCAGCTTCCCCCCTCTTCCTCGATGTCTCCTGGGCCAGTGGCTGTATGCGACACCAGATGGGGGTCGAGAAACCGCATGGCCATTAGTAGACATCAAAGAGCTTATGTTGCATGAATACAGGGTAATGTACCTGTTAGATTTTTTCGAAAAGGGGATAAGACCCCGGCCTCTGCATCGAGTGCGATGCACACAAAATTTTATTAAGCAGTCTGTCAAATATAGTTACTCCCTCTGACCCAAATTAGTTGACTCAAATTTTTCAAGATACGGATGCATCTAATACTAAATCATGTTTAGATACGATTAAATCTAGACAAATCTAAGTCAACTAATTTGGGTCGGAGGGGGTATTACATCTCAAGGTTCACTCAAAGTTGAAACAAAAATCAACCAGCGAAAAGTAAATAGCATATAGTAGCAACTAAATATCTAGTCGACTAATATGTATCTGTTAGATACCACTGGATCGTACCGGAGTTAGCTGAAAAATTAACTGAAACTAGCTGAACCAATTGGTTACTTGGCATTTGTGTGCTGATTTCGCCGCACAGCGGTCACCGGACTTCATGTTTCATTGGCTGGCTAGCTCTTCGATCTGTTCGCCATGCTATGCGTTCAGCTGACTGGTCCTTGCCCGCATTTTCAAACACCTCAGGATTACCCCGAATATGTTGATGCAAATAGTTTGTCAAAACATCGAGCTCTCTCATGTGCATCTTTCTTGACGGTCTATTCAGTCCAATATATGTTTACCAAAAATTTGATTTGATACACTCCGGTCCCTAGAGCTGATCGAGGTTGCGCTGATTTCGCTTTTGGGATTTTGACCATCACATGATATTCTTGTTTCGTATCTTGTTTATGACTGACATATTGATCTAAACATGGTAATCAGACATAAGCATTTATTAACGGTTCAGCTCAGGACTCTTTGATAAGGATTTCTATGGTTTAAATTTATGTTACAGTGGCCTACCAACTTCTCTGGCACTTCATCTCTCTCATGCATTTGAGCAGTTAATTTGTGTTGAAGCGTATAAAGTGGATTGCCTAGCCCTTTCCATCAGTTCGGACTTTTGGTTGCGTTGACTAGTGCATGAAACTTGACATGGTATCAGAGCCCAGGGTCTCGAATTCGAGTTCTTGGATTTTGAAATTTATCCTAAAATTGTTGTTGCCCCCCTCGGTGTCCACGTATAGGCCTCTTGAGCCATACCTCTGAGTCACTGGTCCATGTACAAGGCCTCTTGAGCCTACCTCTGAGTCTACACGTGTTGAATTGTCTTCCTGTCACACGTGAGGGAGGGTGTTCAAGTGTATAAGTGGATTTTCTAGCCCTTTCCATCAGTTTGGACTTTTGGTTGAGTTGGCTTGTGCATGAAGCTTGACAAATTGGACCGCAAAGTACCATTGTTTATTCATTTCATACAAGCATCATCAAGCTGTATCGTAGTAGTGTCTTTTTGGTTAATATTATTCCAGGTGATACAATGTGGCAAACCTGGTTAATCTGATCACCTTCTTAGATTTACCAACCTGACAACTTTCCTCCCATAAAAAGCTCTGTTATGCATAATCTGTTCTACTATTCCAGAGAACTATTCTTCCTGACCTCGGAAAACTATTCTTCCTGACCTCTAAGAACTATTTCTTCCCGACCTCTGAGTGAAAGCTAGCACACTT
Source organism: Avena sativa (assembly GCA_916181665.1). NCBI lineage: Eukaryota > Viridiplantae > Streptophyta > Magnoliopsida > Poales > Poaceae > Avena > Avena sativa. The sequence goes on along the minus strand of OV702292.1, from coordinate 528,855,866 downwards.
CAGTTAGTTAGGCATCCCCAACCGAAACTTAAGCTGTTTCTGATTGTACTGATGTATATTTTTAGGGATTAGCATAATGTCTTGCTGTGATGGGGATGGAGGGGGTTTGTTCAATAAAAAAAGCTTTTCTTCTTTCGTTTAATGCGTCATAGACTCTAGAAATGAATCTGGCTGTGCTGATTCCGCGCTAGAGATTTCAGTTGTGATATCTTGTGGTTGTTTAGGTCTTATGGCGTAATAAGTTCTTCTGTTGCATAATTTTCTTCTCTACAATTGCTTTGCTGGTGGTTTGCTTTCAATATTGATCAAGTCGTGCCTAACTTTTGTCACAGGATTTGAGTAGCGACAACGACGAAAGTGATAAGTTTGAGTGGGAAAGTGATGGTGAGGCTGAACCCTCATCGGCTGCGACTTTGAGAAACTTGGATGCTGCTGGCCCATCAACGTTTGTACATCAGGTAGTAACCAATTGAAATTGTGTCTTTCAGCACAAGAGCTAGGCATGACTTGTTATTTCCTTTTTATTGTTATTGTTATTGTTATTGTTATGATCTTAGTTTGATATTTACTCACCTGACTGCCTAAAGGATTCCAATGGGTGGGCCAATGGGGAAGCACCATCGGGTTCTCTAGTCGAGGAATATGTGGGAATGGGATTTTCAAAAGATATGGTCATCAAAGGGATCAAGGAGTTAGGTAATACTAAAATTAATATATTTCATTATATTTGTCATACGTGTTTGCACCTTCTGTTTCAACCGAGCATTTTGCTTTCAGGGCACAGTGATGCAAATGCACTGCTCGAGCTACTTCTCACATACAAGGTGTTTGTTCATGTGCTTCTGCTACTTAATTTATCCTACAATGCTTTTGCTGCATGGCGGCAAGGATTGAATGTTACAATTGGTTATGTTGCAGACACTAGGTGATGAGGCTGCGGGTAATTGCTCTACTTCTGGCCTCATTCCCCAGAGCGTTGAAGATGACGACGATCTTGATTTTGAAAACTGGGATGGAGACAACAGTGCTGATGGGAGAGAACCCAACTCCGATGGTTCTTGTGAGGTAGATGATTCCTTATCATTCTTTTGGTATTATCATTTTTTTTATCATATATATGTATGCTGATACGTGTGACATATTTGCCATGCATACCTTTCTGTTGAGAACATGAAGCTTAAATTGAATTATCAGCAAAGTTACAGTCATGCTGAATACACATTGCTAGAAATTCTGGAACCTGGTCAAGCCAGACACACACCGGATTATTAAGGGATGCAAAGATTTTGCAGTTATATGAGCTGCCATATTTGCATCTCTCTTTACATGATTAATTGTGAAAGCAAGAAAACTCCTACTAAGCTCAGCAATCTGGTCTAAAATTGGAGTAATACTTGCTCTGTTTTCTTTTTTGGATCTCCACAGCGACACAAAACATGGGAATCAGATTCAATGATGACATTCTGCACAGCCACATATCTCTTCGCCTAAACCCGTCTCACAAAGCCTGGGTTATCCAGATCATCACACCCGTCACCCCATGTCCCTCCAACATAGAAAAGGCAGTATTGACATTAAGCTTCCTTATAGAGGAGGTCTCCATCTGGCCTTTCTAGATATTATATTTCCTCCCTTGCTCTCCAGAGACATCTAAATGAGATCAAAGGCAGTGTCCCACACTCACTTACACACTTTCTCCAGGTTCAGGGGCACTTCTCCATGTCGACACCCATTGTGAGCTGTCCAGATAGACCACATACCACACAAAATACCACTTGCCTCATCAGGTTTGCAAAAAGCAGCATCTAACAGATCACTAGATTCCGTCATGTTGGTGAAGCCTTGGCAGTTTAATAACACTGTAAAGCTCATTAAAGAGGGTGAAGCCTTGGCAGTTTAACATTGTAAAGCTCATTAAAGGAACCCAGAAAAGTCATGCAAACCTAGATTCCGTCAAAGCATGGAATGCAGTATCTTCGTTTGCACCACAATCAGTGCAAATATTCTGTGGTTCCATGTGTCTCTTGTGTAGAACATCACGCACATGCACATATCCTGTCCATGAATGACTCCACCAAAATGTTTGGATTTTAGGTGGGATTTTTAGTTTCCATAAAATTCTCTGACCAGAATTTCCTCCCCCAGAGAGCTGTAGGACCCGTTTTCAGCACCCCCAGTGCCTTTGAAAGAAGCCATCAGTAAAGCCGTCCAGCCCCCGCGACTTATTTGGCTTCATCATAAAGAGAGTTTCTGTCACCTCTTCCTCAATAAAGGGCCGGCAAAGATCTTCGTTTATGAGTGCAGTAACCTTAACTGGAACAAACTGGAGGATCTCCTTGATATTAATATTCTCCTGGGAAGTAAAAAAGCGATAGGCGGAAACATGCACCTTCCTCCTCAAAATCCTTCTGCTGACGTGATTTTTTTTTGCCTCGCTCTTTCATGGTATTTTGCATGGAAAAGAGTTAGTGCGATCCCCAGCTTTGAGCCATTGGACTCTTGAACGTTGCCACATCATCACCTCTTCTCTAGCCACCAGGTCGGATATCCCCAGCTTTGAGCGCAGGGATCGAAATCTCACCACCTTCATCTGTCTCTTAAGGTTTTTAAGCTGACCTTAACAGCCCCCAAAACTGTTGAACTTCAGTTTTTCAGTTTGCATTACAGAGACAGCAGTTGCGAGCTAACTCCAGCAAGACTAGGGTCGGGGCAGGCCCAAAAGTGTTTTATCAAGTTCTCATAATTGGATCTCTGGTCCACAATTCCTCAAATTGAAACCTTCCATCTCCCCTCTTTTTCCTGATTGACTGTTTAACGACCTCAATCAGTAAGGCGCAATGATCAGATTCAGTTGTCTGAATATGTCTAACATTAGAGGGGGCAAAGTAGTGAAGAAAGTTTTCATCCGCTACAGACCTGTCTAATCTCACCTTGACATTGTTGTTTCCCTCTTCAATATGTGTAAGGGAGTCCCGAATAGCTCAGACCAGTGACCCACGACTGTCCCACAACCTCTCTGAAACCGTCCATCTGCCACTCCTCCCTTTCATTTCTGTCAAAATTCCACCCTTTCATTTCCGACAAACAGGGCATCTCCAGAAGATGTTGCTCCACAAGTACGTGGAACCCTTGAACTGCCACGGGTTGCCAACAACACCAGCAGTTCAACATTAAGATTTTCAGTGCTTTTGGCGGGGATGCTCAGCAGCCTCTAACGTTCCTGCACCAAAAAGACTCATCTTATGTAACAAGTGCTTTCTAACCTCTGTTTTGTTTTGTTCTGATTTTGTGCAGGATTTTCTACGAGAGATGTCAGAGAAGGACAAGAAGATCAAGTCCTTAGTAAACATGGGCTTTCCTGAAGAGGAAGCCAATACGGCTATTGCCAGATGTGGTATGCTATTTATTGTTACCTGATGATCATGTTTTAATGGAAAAGACACCTTATGTGTATATTCTTTCTCAAAAATAACTAGGTGTGGATGCCGATCTCTGTGTATTAGTTGATTCGGTCCATGCAGCACAAGCTGCAGGAGATTGTAACAATAGGAATTTATCTGAATATGAGGTATTTTTTGTTGACTGTACATTTGAGTAACAAAACTATTTCCTCTTTTGATTTGATGTAAAGATGCTGGAAACTTGTTTATAATTTGGCAGGTTACTGGTAGATGCTTTGATTCCTTTGAAGGGAGAAACAAAACAAGATTGATGGAAGAGAGCAAGAAGAAGAGGAAGCGTTATGGCGGTGGGGCACAAGGAAGTCGACCCTCCTTTCATGGTAATCAGGAGGAACGAATGCCTCTCCCAAATTCAATGGTTGGATTCAACCTACCCGGTGACAGGCTGCGGTCCGTGGTCAGGAGACTTCCTAAACCAGCCATTGGTCCACCTTACTTCTACTATGAAAATGTCGCTGAAGCTCCAAAAAGAGTATGGATGGAAATGTCCAGATCCCTGTATGACATAGAGCCAGAGTTTGTGGATTCTAAGTACTTCTGTGCAGCTGCTCGGGAAAGAGGCTACATCCACAATTTGCCAATTGAGAACAGGTCACCTGTCCGTCCTCTCCCTCCAAAGACCATCTCAGAGGCCTTTCCACATTATAAGAAGTGGTGGCCTTCCTGGGACCACAGAGAGCAGCTCAATTGTTTGGAGACACGTGTAGCAAGTACAAATCTGATAAAACAGATAGAACGTACTCTTGCAAGCTCAAGTAATCCACCACCTCTAACCATTCAGAGGTATGTAATGGACGAGTGCAGAAAATGGAACCTTGTTTGGGTCGGAAAGAACAAGGTTGCCAATCTAGAGCAAGATGAGATGGAATATTTACACGGTTTCCCAAGAAACCACACGAGGGGAGTCACCAACACAGGGAGGTACAGATGTCTTGGTGATTCTTTCCAAGTTGATACTGTGGGTTACCACTTGTCAGTATTGAAGGACATGTTTCCCAATGGTGTTAATGTGATGTCCTTATTCAGCGGTATTGGAGGAGGAGAGGTAGCTTTGCACAGGCTTGGCATCCACATGAAGACTGTGATTTCTGTTGAGATTGATGAAGTTAATAGGAGAATTCTGAGGGGTTGGTGGGATCAGACACAAACTGGCACGCTAATTGAGATTGCCGATGTAAGGTCTCTCACCAATGATAGAATTGCATCATTTGTTGGTAGATATGGTCACTTTGACTTGGTGATTGGGGGCCTAGAGGGAGAGCAACAATCTTTGTTCTACCACTATTCAAGAATCTTGAACACCGTCAAGTCAGCTACGGCGAGGAGGTAGCCAAAGCTATTTGTGGGGTCAACTGAAAGGATCTTGTTTCCTGGCTAAGTTGCCATAATTATGTGAGGTTTGTTCTGCTCTCTGTGTATAGTTTGTTTTGATCCTACTGTTAGTAGATATTGGTTGATACTTGATAGGTGTTCTATCCTCTGTGTATGATTTGTTTTGGTCCTAGTGATAGTGGATGTCCATTGATACTTCTAGGTTTGAGTAATTCAGGTTTTATGATCTTAGTGATGCAATGTGAATGTATGCAGTATTCCTCACAATGTTTCAGGTTCCTTCTTTTCATATTCAAATTGCACGGTAATGGGTTCGTTGTATGAAAAGTAATGTCTTCTAAGTTCCTGATTCTGATGTCAGTGACAAGATGAAGCATTTAACTATATTCTAGAAAGTAGAAACATAAGCATCAGGGCAGTGGGGTTTCTGGATGTATAGTCCATTTCTTATTCTAGTTGTAGTAGTATTTGCACAGTGTTATTTCAGGATGCCATCTACTTCCTTTGTGTCTTATGGTTATTATAGCACATGCACTCTGGACATATTTTCCCCTTTCATCCTAATAGTTGATCCTGTTTGTTTCCTTGGAGCTCCTCTGATTGTAATACATGCATATTGCATACACAGAACAATTCTGTGATCTAATCACCAGTTAGTTTGGTCCTGTTTGGTTCCATTCATTGCGTCCTTTTTTTGTGTGTATAGTGTTGAATGGAGGTATCCTCTCTCTGGTAGCGAGCGTTAACTGAAAGTGCATGCCTAACCCCTAGGTTGACTGGGATGCCCTGTTGCCTCTGTCAATGACCATGTCTATCTAGCACTTATATGATACTTCCAAAGTAGAAATTATGTGCATAGAGAAAATGGAACAACAGATGCAACACTTTTGATAGTTCAAGGGTTCGGCACTGCTTTTTCTTTATTTGGTTGATTTGTTCATTCAATATAAGGAAACCAAAGGTGCCTGCTGTCTACTTTATTTTTCAGTTTTGTATGTGTACTGTGGCCAATCTTGACGGTAGTGCCTGGTGTTTAAATGAAGAGCCTAACCAAGACGGTACCTGGTTATTAGAACAGGCTAGCAATGTAGCCTGCCTGTGCAGTATTCAAGTATATATGTCCTTCTTGGTGCTTGGACTATGCAGTTTGTGAATGTTGCTTTGATCTAATTCAGTAGCAAAATGTATTTTTCATGTCATTTGCCACTACCATTGTTTACCTTCGCTAATTGTGCATAACATGCCTTTCCAGCCTCAGAGGACATCAGTTTGCAAAGAAGTTTCTTCCTATTTCATGTCCCTTCTTGGATATCTGGATGCGAAGCCAACTACTGTTCGGAGCAACAATTACCACTGTAACTGGAAAGCTGAAAGCTTCTGGACGCATGGTATTCATGTAGGCAGCATAAATGACGGTGTAACAAAACGTTAGATGCATCTTATGTAGTATTTCTTTTGACATTGACATCAGGCTTGCTTTGCTGAATTGCTATGGCTGGTCACATATCCTTGATGTGTGGAACTGCTCCTCTGCGATTTTGACAATTCGTCTTTGCACTTTTGGAGCATTGGGTGGATAACTTATTCCTCTGTACTTCCAGTGAAAAGTGAGGAGGATGACCAAGTAGATAGACTAGTTAATACGACAGATAATGGTAGCATTTAGCAAAAGACACCATGTTTTGGACCATTCCTGGACTATTGGTGGATTTTTCCCCACTGCAGTGTGACGCCTTGATAGTGGACCGAAGATCCTGTTTGACATGTCCAGGAATCTGAGCTATACAACCTCCCATTGTCAAGAAGTTACCTGTAACTTGCATTTCTTGGTATAAGGAAGCCTTAGCTTGCATTTCACGATCACTTGATTCCTATCTGCTAGTATCTGCTATCTGGCCAGATAGAAGCACCAGTTCTGTGTTGATTCATTGCATGCATCTGTTCTTACATCTTTGCTTACTGTTGTTCTGTTCTTGTAGATATCCATCAGGGCCAGTCAAAACACTGATTTCCTTTTCTCCGCATTAGGTCATCATAGATAGCCATCTTAGTTCACAAAAATGAGCATCTTGTGTGTGTCTTGATTCCTGAACCAATAGGGAGATGAGCTGATTTTCTGAGCTACCTGTTTTTGTCAGTACTGGCTTGTTCCATTCCCTGATGTCCAGGTTAAGTCACACATAGTTTTGCACAAAGAGCTAGTAGATTGCATCTCCTGAGAGTAACAGCTTTGGAAAATTGTGAGACGCAGAAATCTCTGTGACGAGCAGAGTTCAGTTGGTTGAATTTGGTCCAGTAATCTGATTCGGTACCTCATGACAGTAACTGAATAGTAAGGCACATTTTCCCCCCTTCATTAGCAAATTATCTGAGATTGTATTTGGCTAGGTGCGTCGCGCACGATGTAGAGGCCTGGAAGATAATATTTCAATTATGTCATGGAAAAAAAAACTCTGAGATTGTGTGTGGTGTCTATGCTGTTCTGAAGAACATTGCTGCCACTGAAGAACATTGCTGTTCTGAAGAAACAGAAACCTGCACCGGTGTTCTGAAGAACATTGCTGCCACTGAATGCTAGCTGCACATCAGGGAATCAACCACCTGCCACTGCTTTACAGTGTGGGCTTTTGGGAGCATAGCTTATTCTTCTGTACTTTAATGAAAAGCTAGGAGGATGACCAAGCAGATAGATTAGTTAACTGAAGATATTATTCTAGTAGCAAACCACACCATGTTTTGGATCATTCCAGGAGTATTTGATTTTCTTTTCTCTACTACAATGTGTGAAACGTGTTGCCTTGAACTTGGACAGAACACCATAATTGCTATTTCCAGGAACTTGGTATAGTATTTACTACACTTATCCAGTAGTCCTTTGCATCACAACATCTTGCCTTGATCTTGGGCAGAACCCCTTGTTGCTATGTGCAGGAACTTGATATGGTATATATACATCCTTACCAGTAGTCCTTTGATCTTACCGAAAAATTACCCTGATGCTAAAGAACTCGATATGGTATATATAAAAGCCGCTATATAGTAGGCTTGTTATTTTTTTTTGCGGAAAAAGATCTGGATCTATTTCATGAGTTCATAAGAAGTACAAAGTATCCTAAACATAATAAAAATTGCATCGAGATCTTTGGACCACCTAACGAATACTACTGCCGCCAGAGCGAGCCGCCGACGCGCCGCTGTCGCCGCTCCATTACCGGAGCCGGCATGCCATTGTTGATGACAGTCGGGAAGTCTTCGTGCACGTGCCCCTAAGGACCAGCGCGCCAGAGATGAAGTTGTCGCCATTGAACCCTTGAATTGATCCGAAACTTGTAACACCAAACCTAAAACACACGTAGACTGGACGAGATCCAGAACGCACGTAGACTGGACGAGATCCACCACTCCATGGAAGCGGCGACCAGACGAATCCCCACTATCCTCAACGCCAGCAGCAGGATCGTCGCCGACGAGGTGGAAGAGGAGGCGGGTATACCTTATTTTTGTCCCGCACAACGCCGCCATAGCCACCATAACGACGATGCCGGATGACCAAACTCTAACTTTAGGGACCCTTCTACACCGCCGAGCGCAGGTCCGAGGTCCCCACCTCCTCCCGCCGCCGGAACGGCAAGCAGAGGAGGCGGGGACCCGTCGATGCTCGGTCGCAGACGACGAGGACGAAGTAGATCGTGACGGCTGCTAGGCTTTTACCCTAGCCGCCGCCTCTTTTTCTCACGGGAGGAGAGAACGTGCACAGTAGGCTTGTTATTAATCTTGTACTTACTAACAGGTTCATACAAAATATGTCAACACTGAAAGTATCATCAGTTTAGGAACAAATAGGGTTCAATATTCACCGTTGGTGGACAGACCAGCACTTTTTTTCCCACATATTTTCTGCACATTTTCTCGTGCGAAGCATGCTTTGCGCAATTCTTACCTTGCTCTCTTGTTTCGATCTCTTCTCGTGTCGCGACTAAACCGGTGCAGCCAAAACACTGATTTCCTTTTCACCGCTCTACGGAGACGAGGTTACAGTGGATAGCCAAATTCGTTCACACAAATAATACTAAGAATCTTTGTGTGTGTGTGTGTGTGTGTGTGTGTGTGCGCGTGTGTGTGTGTGTGTGTGTGCGTGTCTTGATTGTTGAACCAATGGTGGTGAGATGAGCTGAATTCCCGAGCTACCTATTTTTGTCGATACCGGCTTGTTCCGTTCCCTGATGTCCAGGCCAAGCCACATAGTTTCGCGCAAAGAAGTAGTAGCAGGCTGCATCATCTCCTGAGAGTAACAGCTTTGGAAAATTGCCTGACCGTTCTTTCACTGAGTTCAGTAGGTTGAGCTTCTTCATTCAGGGGAGCTCTGACGTGACTGCTGATAGCAACTGCGACGGTAAGTTGTGCGGCAGGATGATGTAGAGGCCCTGACGGAGGATGATCCTTGAATCACCCACTGAAAGCTATCTTCTTCTTCTTCTGCTGCTGCTGCTTTACAAAATATCTCCCCAAGAAGGAATCTTAGCAGCAGCTTGTTTCTTTCTAGCTATCTTATACATTTGATCGACTGCGAGCCGATGATGCTGTCGACCTATCTATCTGTCTATGGTCGCCATCTCTCTGAATATTATCACGACGAGACCATGTCAGTAGACCTGGCAGCTGAGAACAACCAACGGTTGCCATGGACGCAGGTCTCCCTCGCGCTTTATGCAGGATATCATATCCTTCATAAAGGTATTTCACCACAAACGAAGCTCCCCCTCACACTTATCTCCTGCAAGAACCCTTTTTTCTTCGACACCAACATGACAGTAGGAGAGAGCAGAGCAGAGAGGACTCTCCTCATTTTTGGTGGGTCTGAGGCTGGAGCTTGAGCAGCCGTTTCTGTGCCAGGCTGCAGGCGAGCCAAACATGTCACTGCTGTGACTGCTACCAATGCCATTGTGATTGCCTTATCATGTTGGCAGCACTAATCAATTGGGGCTGTAGCTTGTGCACTCGCTCACGTGTCGAAATTCCTATGGTACAACAACAATTCAGATACCATAATACACCGTCCGTTCCAAAATATAAGATGTTTTAGCTTTTGTGAAGCGAATGTATATATACGTGTTTTGGTGTGTAGGTTCATAGTGAATCTACACGTAAAAAGACGTTTAGATACATTCGATTAACAAAAGCTAAAACATCTTATATTTTGAAACGGAGGAAGTAGATGTCTCTTGTTGCTGTGAAAAAAAAAGAGTTTAGTTAGCTGATTACCGAGGGACAGCGGCTGAACCGTCAGTAGAGTGCTGTCAACGCTATGAAATGATTAATCCAAGTAATTAGAACGTTCAGTTGACTGTATTCTAGTGAAAACTTTGTTCGTATTAGTATTTTATTAGTTATTGGGCAGTTTACTAACCAACATGCCTTTCTTGCTCTATACAAGTGAACAAAAATCTGTTTTTATTAGTTACTGCGCAGTTTACTAAAAAAAAGTACTGTATAGGTGAAGTATGAACAACAAACAATGTTTATAATTTACCATAATTTTAGTGAGTAACATGCCTTTCTTGTTATAGGTTTGATCAGATGCCTTTCAGTTAACTGATATATGTAGAAAGAATATCACATCAAGGCTACACAATTACCGGCTAAATTGTGACTTCTTGTTAGTAAGACAGTAACTATGGGCTAAGTTCACATTGAGCTACTCTTGGTGCTTAGAGAGCTGAACATAATAGAAGTTCGTTTCAATTTCTTTGATCTTGCCCAAAAAACTTGGGCCCTCTTATGCGATTTCAATCCATGAGAATTTTCCTATGAATACTTTGGATCAAAAGAATGACGATACTACTATCTAAATTTCTGTAGAATTGTTTTCTATGGCCAATTCCACATAAATTTGAACATCGACTCTAACCTCTTATTTACACCCGTTCATGTAGGATCGAGATATTTTTGACGATTCACTTGTGTTTCATCCTAATCACTCATAATGTAATTTTTTCTTTTTGTTAAATCTCCTAATTGCACTTGCGGTCATGTTAAGTCCATACTCTGATTTCTTCTATACAAAGGAATCCCGATTAAAAAATACAATACTTTTTACACATCCATAGTACAATATAATGTAGTTTTCCAAGACAAATAAAATTTTTAAAATAAACAAGAGATAGCTTCACATATTGACATATTGGGCACCTTCTTACACTCCACTAATTAAGCTGCAAAATAAGAAAACAACTAAACTTGTGGCAAATCTTCACAACTATGCCAAGCCCTAACTACACCCCCCAGCTCAACCCTCAACTGGTCCCACCCGAACGCTTCAACCTCTCCGTCTCCATCGCCGTCGTCCGTCTCCAGCCGCATCTCGATGAGCATCAGCGGCGGCGCCAGCTCCAACATCTCCACCGTTATCGCGGGCCTCCCTAGAGGCCGACGCTGGGACTCCACTCCTTTCTTTCCCACCACGATGTACCCGAGCTTCCCGCCAGCTCGGCCGAGCTGCTCCAGGGTCTGCTCCGGCGACGCTGTCGTCATAAACCTCTTCTCCCTGATCCTCTTGCTCCCACCGAACAGCCCGGACAGGTCAAGCCCCGGCGACATTGATATGATGTCGAACGCATTCGCCACCACGGGCGCCCGGAACGCCAGCGCGCGCTCCGGCTGGCCATCGAGGAGGCCGCCGAGCTGCGAGTCGAGGCTGAGGGAGCGCTTTACGAACCATGGGTGCGACGACGACAGCGTCTCGATGGCCATGCGGGTCGCTGGGTTCGGGTCGAGCAGGCGGTGCACGAGGCGGCGCGCTTGCTGGGACACGCACGGCGGGAGCTCGTACTCCCGGCGGAGCGCCTTGCTGCACATTTCGACGATGTTCGCGTCGTCGAAGGGCAGGCGGCCGGCGAGTAGGACGAAGAGGACGACGCCGCATGACCACGCGTCGGCCTTGGCGCCATCGTACGCCTTGCGGCGGAGCACCTCGGGCGCCGCGTACGCCGGCGTGCCACATGCCGTGAGAAGGAGGGCGTCGGCGGAACCTGGGACGACGAGCGCCGCCGAGAGGCCAAAGTCGGAGACCTTGAGGCCGCCGGCTGCGTCGAGGAGGATGTTCTGCGGCTTCACGTCGCGGTGCGCGACGCCGCGCGCGTGGCAGTGGGCGAGCGCCGACGCGAGCTGCACGAAGATGCGCCGCGCCGTGCGCTCCGGGAAGCCCTTGCGGTTTGCGGCGAGCGCGGACTGCAGGTCGCCGCGGGGGGCGAGCTCCATGACGAGGTAGATGCGGGAGCGGGTGGCGAGCACTTCGTGGAGGCGGAGCACGCCCGGATGACGGAGGCGGCGCATGGCGGCCACCTCCCGGAGCACGCGCGGCGCCATGCCCGGAATGCCCAACACCTCCGCCTTATCGATCACCTTCACCGCCACCGGCTCGCCGCCGGCCACCGGGTGCGCGAGGTACACCTTGGCGAACGTGCCGCGGCCGAGTAGGGGCCCTAGCTCGTACTTGCCCAGCAACGGCGTGCTCTTCTTGCTCTGCTTTCCGTTCATGGTGGCCGTCCACGCGTGCACAGGGCACAGGTACGTACGTACGTGTAGCTAGGGACCAAGAACACCTCAAGGTTGGCATTAGGTAAAGTTGCTGGGGTGTTGGGTCTTATATGGCTGAGTTGGCTATGCAACTTGCCGTTTTGGAATATTTATTTATATATTTATATTTATTAACTAGAGTTCAGGATTTTGTTAACCATAGTTAGTACAGAACTAGGGTTTATCCTTCAGCCCAATTTAGTATTGAAAATATAAGGAGTATTTTGGCTATCCAAATTTAAATTTCATCTTTATTGTTTATACAAAATTCTGCTAATAGTTACAAAATCACAGCAATAAAAGATAGTTTTCTTTTTTCATAAAAAATCTGTTGGTAGTAGTTAACCGCACATAAAACTTGTATTGTTGGATTAACTTACGATTAAAACTACTCCGAAACTAAAAATAGGCCACATATTTTGGAGTTAAGGGAGACTATAAGGAACGAAGAAAGGATACAACGATTTAGAAGTAGACTCCTTTTTTAACATGATTTAGAAGTAGATTTTAGGGTAGTGATAATTTGCGGAGGTTTATGATGGAATCACATGGAAACATTGTCTTGCCCTTTTGATGCACATAAAATTGTTTATCTTTGATATGGCTAGATTAATAATCGGTTAGATACACATTCGGTCGATAAATGAAGACATTAATGTAAATTATGTCATTAATTGTTCATATGATCTCTTTGTTGAAGTTTGGTGGGTGCTAAGGGTGGCTGTGATATTTATGAGCCCATATTGGCAATGAATCAATTCACCTATGCCATATGGGAGTTTTCCTAAACTTCATTTCAAGACCTAAATTGAGGTATCGTCGAAACTTCTTATGTGTACTTGGAATTTCACAAGTGAATGTCAGAAAAGCATATCAATATAAGGGTGAAATTCCACAAATAATTACAGAAGAGTAATAATACATTTAACCTTAAAATAGTGTATAAAAATCCTATTAACTATATGTAAAACTTAAATCTATTTCGCTTGTTGTATACAAGTTCATCATTGTGCATAGATAGCTTTCTGTTGGAAAGGTCCCCAACCCAAGAGATCTCAAAACTACTCTTGATTCTTGAACATCCTAATCAACTTTCATTTGACCAACTTGTGGGCACTACTTAATTCTGTATTCATCCAGGGAAGAATCAAACAACATTGGAAAATGGAATCATATGGAATAGAGAAATGTCACAATTGAAACAAACAAAATAATAGATGTGTATCATACCTTAATTTTCATTATTCAAAAAGGTGCTAGGTAAAAAAGGGCAATATTCTCTTTACCTTAACATATATACATATTTTTGCTAGGATACAAATCAAATGCAAATATGTATGTAGTGCAAATGAAAAATACATTTTTTGATGGAAAACTATGTAAAGATAATCACTACTTTTTCTCTCGTTTTTAAACTTACCAATCACAAATAATTTGTCATCACTAAACACTAATATTAGCTAGAAATGTATGTTTTACATCTAGCAAGGATAAGAATATACTATGCTACCAAGCACACGATTTAAGTCATTTGTCACACATCCTATGAAAACACATACAAAAGTACAATTCTGGTTTTGTGACTTAATTAGAGCGACTTTGAGTCACTAACATGTTAGCGACCCAAAGTCGCATGATCCATCCTCATACAAATGTCTAGTAAAAGAATGACTCTAGGTGACCTATTGCACGTCTACCTTCTAGAAGTTTAGCTATGATTTGGCCTACTACTTTGCATGATCAGCAGGCATCCTAACTACTGATTTAATAGACATGATTGATTATACGAATTTTGTCTATGTTACTATGTTTGTAAATGTAGTACATAGAATAAAATATTGATTACTTCCAAAAAAGATCAAGTATTATATGCTAACGACAAATGATAGGTCAAAATACAGTTAGTTTATCGAGTGGTTTATATCACATTTTGGGGGACATAGTGATAAATATTGTTGTGTTCTTAGCACATCTATCTTTTTGGCCGTAGTGGTGAGATATCTAGTTTGGTCACCTAAGATTTGTTATCCTTTTAAAACTAGGTCCACATTTAAAGAAACATTTTTGTGCAGATTTATTCCTACAAGAAGTTATTCAAGCAATAAAATATATTATTTATCTCCCCATCATTTTAATTAATTCAAAATATAGACATATGTCATTCCAAAGTTCGATCGAAAATTCAAAATCACAAGAGAGAGATAAAATATATTAATGCAATTGAAAATATTAGTAAAATAATTGACACCAAAGCACACAAAACCTTTTTGAATGAGCACCCTTATTCTCAAGAAATGTGTGGTGAGAATGTCATGTGTCATAATAAGGACAAATATTTTGTCAAATAACACTTTAAAGTCCTATATAAACATATTGAAGAATATATTTTGCTCTTCTCTAATGAAAATAGGATTAAAGTCAAACTTTTCCTTTGCATTGTGATCCATTATAAAATTACATGGTGGTATCCATTAAGTTCTTTGTTTTGATGTGTCACGACATAATGATGCTCTAATTACTCGTAACATGTCGATACTTATTAAATATATATTGTATCCTTATGTTTATATTCATAAATTGGTTACATTGTATAAAAATAAATAATTATATTTTAGGTATTATCTAATCAATAACATCTTCCAAAAAACAATTCTTCCATTACATTATGAACTTAACTGAAACATTAATCTTTTATTTAAATGGTAATTACCCCTACTAAGTTTAGGTACACATTTACTATCTCAATCATTACGAAACCAATAATTTTCTTAATCGTCACTAAATAATTTACTACATGTCTGTTATACTTTCAATGGAACCTTCCGCAATGATCTTGGCTTAGTTGCATGTTTACAATATATATTGTGTAAAACATGCATGTGCTATATGTAGATTGTGTAGAATATGCATGTGCATTCTACATACATGTATTATGGACTCTATAAAGTACAAATATTTGTTATTTTTACACATGCTATATCAATGTGCCTTCGGTGTGCACACCACTAGAAGTGTTTTCACTTTGGTGTTCACACTTATATTTTCTAATGGTAACTTAGTGTAATGAAAACTAAGTATAGATGTGTTTTATCTAGTGGACCATGCACACATCTCATATAAGATTTATACCCCGATTTTCTCGCGGAATATATGGTTGCATATTTGTTATGCCTATACTAGTAATGGAGTCGTCTATTATGCTTGAATCTAATCATTCTTCAATGTATTTTTGATTTTTTAAGTTTGTTGTTAATAACATATATACAGGAGGTTGTAATGGTGAATCTTTCCACTAGATTTTTGAAAGGCCAATGTGGAATCTAGATATTCACCTCTTTGTTGATGCTGGTAGTTTTAGACAGGGAATTTTTTTAAACCATATATAGCCTACCTCTTGGAATAAATGGATGTTCTAGCATAACGTTTGTTCGTTACATGATTTTATAAGTCCTAGGGCGTCGTGGCCTCCACATTGCACTCTGATGATCCCAACCTAACCATAGGATCCCATGTAGATAGATCGAGTCTATACAAATTTATATGAAAGTTTCTATTTAAATGAATGCATGTGGCAGGGGCTTTCCTCCTTTTTTAAAAGAGCATAAAACTAAAACAAATTTGAGTCTATTGGAATATATCATTTTTTTCTCACAGAAATGTTGGAATAAAATGTTCCAAGCAGCTTTAGCTTGTTGCAACCAAAACATTTCACATAATTGACCAAACCAATTTTCCTCTGTTGTAAACATAAATTTCAAAATTAGCATAAATAATTTTTTGCTCTGCCAAAAAATAAGAAATAACTATTGGGTGAGTATATGGTAGTTCAAAACAAAATCGAGTTGTAGTAAAAGGAAATTTCAGTATAGTTGGTATCAAGATATCGTTATATAGAATATAACATCCATGCAAAACAATTAAGTTATTACCTAAATAAAAATACTTGTAGATGGTTTGTTTTGTAAATTGATGCATGCAAGTCCTTGACACTTTTATGTGCTAGTTTTCTGAGTATGAAGAAAATACTTCTTCAATGGAAAATGTGCTCTATAACTAGTATTATATGAAATTAGGATGGATATTACCAACCTGACATCATCCCTATGTTTCTATGAGAAGATTGTATGTGCCTTATTATCACTGGCATCATGATTTTACAAGATATCGGTCAATAATTTCTTTATCCTCCATCAAGGGAAGAATCAAAAAAATTGGAAACAAAGTCACATGGAAAATGGTATTTCCATGCCTAATTATCAGAAATAAGCAAAATTAGAGATATGTACCGGATGTAGGTAGCATCAAATCCATAGGGGTCATGCAAATACATAGGCCCCTTCCCTTATGCCGAACATTTGAATAATGTAACAAGATATATAAGAATAAACCAATATTTCCTTTAGCTTTAGCATACATATTGTCATGAAGGTTGGAATCTAATGCCACTATACATATGTGTGCAAACTAAAATACATATTTCTAGTGAGAAATATGATAATATATACATAGCATCCTCTTCTTTTATCCAAGTAGGTCATCATAATGGTTTTTAAATAATAAATAACATATCAGTAAGATAGAACAAAATAAAAATGGTTGTAGGATTCATTTGTCACATGTATGTGTAACTACATGCATGTGACCGATAAAAGATAGGGCTACACATGGCACAACACATTTCTTCACTTTGCGGTGTTGTAGAAATTAGTATTATGTTTGACTTATGCATGTTATAATAGTCTCATGCCCCCGCATCATCTCTCTAGTGGCTCGGGTGAAACCCGAATCTCACCATCTCCACCCTTCCCCTCCTATTTACCCCCTCACCACAGCTAAATGATGTGGCCAGGATAAGCCCACTTGCTAGATTATGATGTCATATTTATCTTGTCCTACAAGAACATGAAGGGTTATTGACATGGTAGGGTGGCTATTGTGGTTGTGGGGTTAGCGTGGCGCCAGTGCCTAGTGGCATTTATGCGTGCCACATGGTGGCGTCCGATGTAGGGTATTATTGGTGTGAAGAGTGATGTGTCTCATTATAGGATGGCGTGACTGCATGCTCTTCAGTTGTGCTCTGGTTGGAGGTCTTCTAGAGAATGGAGGGTCTGTAGGTTGGTAGGGTGGCTAGAGTCTACATGAGCAGGGGTGGTCAGATATATCTTGCTAACATGGGCTTGATGTGGCCTTGTCATCTTTGCGTGTTGCAGTGGGAGGCTATGGCTACTCTCTCCTGGTACCATTGGGTACAACATGGTAGGGCAACCTTGCAGCAAGCAATGAGTTTTGTTGGTCACTATGGTATGGTGCTAGTCGTTTGAGCTGAAGAAAATGGGGTGCTCCTCCTTATGGATGGAGGATGCAGTGATGATGCCCATGGAAGCCACGTGTGAATTTGCCTCTCCCTCTGTTAGTTCATAGGGAAAGTCTTACTACCATGGAGTGGGTAGCTTCCCTGGACTGAGTGGTGTTGCGTATGGTTAGAATGATGGGCAACATTAAGGAAAAAAAGGGTTGTGAGAGGGTTCTAGTAGTTGATTCTTTAAAATGTGTTACAAACCTGGATACTATGGGAGTGGCTTTGATGACAACTACAATAGTCCATCCTTGCCTCAACTTGTCATCAAAGACACTGTCGTGGTGTGGAACATGACAGTGCCATCGGTGTCATTGTATTGGGAACGACAATACCTAAGGAGGTTAGATAGAGGTGTGGGGGCTAGCAGGAAAGCTATCGATAGTGTCCGCAGGCAGGATTGGATACAAGCAAGCATAGCTGGACGCAGGAAGTACCCAGGTTCGGAGCCCTCGTAATGAGGTAAAGCTCCTACTCCTGCCGGATCTGACTATGAGGGATATACGAACTACAAGTGCTCCTTGAGCTGTATTCTCTAGCTACTGTCTTAAATGCACTAAGACCAACCCTTTCTACTGAGGCCTTGCCTCTCCTTATATAGGCAGAGAGGCAACGGTCTCACTGGCCAGTCCGACTGGCAGGCCCCACATGCGGGTCCAGCCGGCTGGTCATCTACAGTACCCGGTATGGTATGTCACATCGGAGTATGAGCGGCATGGCTATCGTAGGCACAGTGGACGCTGTGCGAGCCTGTCGTCAGCATCAGGCCACTGTTCCCGCGTCATCCCCGCAAAGTCTTCGGTATGGCCGGGTGGTTGCCGGTCTTGTCATCGTACAGGGCGTACCGTGCACTGATACGCACGTCGTCCTGTCTCACTGATTGGTTCCGGCTACGTCGCCGTAGCCGGCTGCTTCTTGCCGATCCGGCTACCATGCGATAGCCGGCCTGTCTTGCCTTGTCCGGCTGCATCTGGTCAGCCGGACTTGATCCGACTGCCCAGTTTCTTGTCCGGTTGGGGTATCTGGGGATCATCCCCCCGACACTAGCCCCCGAGCGCGTGTGGATTCCGCCCTTAGGCGAAATGTGCGCGCGTTCCCTCTTGGTTTTGAATTTGTGTCTGGCTACGCCTGGTGGTTGCGCTACCCGTGACGTCAGTGCTGACGCCGGCCACGCGCGCACGCGCCATCATTTCACTGTGACAGGCAGCGTAACGTCCCGTCGCACGTCGCCTCGGGAAACTACTGCCCGACGCTTCGGTTCTCACTCCTGGATCTTCTACGCATCCCGTGTCGGCGCACGGGATCTGGGCGGCGGTTGGGGTGTGGGTCGTCCGGATGCGCGCCACGTGGCGCTGTTGACGGTTGCACTTCTGGTCCTTTAAAGGGACGCCGCAGGGGAAACAGTTCCCCTCCTTCGCCCCCCGCTCCAGTTTTCCTCTTCCCAGCGCGCTCCTGCCCTTTGCGCCCTTGCTCTGCTGTCGCTGTAGCCCGCTGCGCCGCCCGCTCTTCGTCGTCGATGTTACGGGCCACCGTCACTCCTCCGCCACAGCGCCTCCCTGTCAGCCGGTAATGGCAGCCAACCGCGGAGGTTGGTGTGGCTCCTCTGTCATGGAGGACCACATCCAGAAGTACCGCGCGACCCGCGTCCTTCCGCCGGAGGAGGAAGTGGCGGTGCGGTTGGCGCCGGCGGGAGAGGTGCCGCCGCACCCGGCGGAGGGGGAGCGCATCATCTTCCTCTCCCATCTGGCGTGCAGGTTCTCCTTGCCGGTGCATCCCTTCTTCCTCACCTTTCTGGCGTTCTTCGATCTCCGCCTCCACCATCTCGGCGCCAACGCAATCGGGACGTTGGCGCACTTCATGGCCTTCTGCGAGAGCTACCTCGGGATCCAGCCGGATCTCGGGCTCTTCTGCCGGCTCTTCCGAGTCCGGCCGCAGGTGCAGTACACGAAGGGGCCGCTAGTCGTCTGCGGCGGCGCCTCCATCTACTCCCGCGCCCAATCCGGCTACCCCAAGTTCTTGCTCCATGACACGGTACGACTATGGCAGTAGTCGTACTTCTACGTCAAGAATGTCACCAACATCGACCGGATCAATCTTCCGGCTTTCCAGGATGTCGAGTCCAGCCGGCAGAACTGGGAGCTGAAGATCCACGGCGACAAGGCAGAGTCGGACGCGATGCTGCAGCGCATGCGCTCCCTCGTCACCTGCCGGCTAACCGGCCTGGACATCACCCTCAACTGGATGTCCCGGCTGATGATGCCATTGCAGCAGCGAGCGCACAAGATGTGCTACTACTCCGGCTGGCTGGACCCGACCTGGCTGTCGCGCCGTGATCCCCGCTACCACAACCTGAAGGAGTGGGTGTGGACGATCACCAAGGAGCGGCTGCCGGATGGCTGGAAGTTCAGTCTGGCACCCTACAGCCGGGAGAACCGCGCGCCCCGGGTAAGTTCTTCTAGACGGAAGCTTCTTTTGTTCTTCCTGCATTTGTTTCTTGTTTTTGTCCGGCTAACTTCTTGTATTCGGCAGATCTTCGCTTGCATTCATCGCGAGGAGGGTGAAGCTCCCCTTGAGGAGTTCACGCCTGACTTACCCAAGCCGCGTGCTCGGCAATCCGGCGAGGAGTCGGACGGGGATGGTGATGCCTTCCCCAGCCGGAATGATGAGCCAGCTGCCGACCCTAACATGGAGGTTCACGAGGAGGAGGAGGCCGCGCCGACCACCGATCCGGCGATGCGCTCTGCGATGGACGGCGAAGCTGGCGGGAGCGGCTCCAGCCGTTCTAGCTCCCGCTGGCCTGCCGCGGAGGAGCCGGCCCCCAAGAGGAGTCGGACCAGCGTCCTGCCGCCGAGCCGCCTTGGCCGGAAGAAGGGGCCGCCTCTGGTTGTGCCGGGGTACGTCCCTCCTCCCTTTGCACTTATCATTTTCTGCCTATTTCTTTTCCTGCTTTTTTGCCCTTGGCTTACTTGCTTTTGTTTCCTTTCTCCTGTCTTCTGTTTTCTTAGCACGCTGGTCTCCTTTGGAGCCGCGAGCCCGACGCGAGCGCCAACCGGGTCGCCACCTCACGTTCCGACCTTGTCTGCCAGCACCCCTCCTTCTCCCGCGGTGCCGCCTCTGCCACCACCTCGATCTGAACCGGCTGCCTCAGCCGGAGCGGAGGGTCCGTAGCCGGACGTGGTGGTCCAGCTGGAGGCGGATACTCAGCCGGGTGGCTCTTCCGTGGGCGTGCGGGGGGCCGCTGCCGGCAAGGATCTCGTGGTTGTCGGCGACGACAACTCCGACGATGAGCCGGGGGAGGAGTGGAGGACGGCGGTGGTTGCCGCGAAGGAGTCCTGGGCCGCCAACGCCGTGGATGACGACGCCTCCTCCGCCGCCTCGCTGACGGACCTCGCCGCCACCCTCGAACTGGTGGTGAAGGAGATCCGGCTGTTGGAGGCCGCAGCCGGCGGGAACCGGACCCTGGAGCAGAAGCTTGCTGCTGCCAACGGGACCTCCCAGAGTAAGTTTGCTTCATCTGGCTCGTCCTTTTTTTGCTGATAGCCGGTTTCGTCGCAGCTATCCTCGTGTGCGCTCAACACGAGATCGATCGCCTGAAGAAAGCGAACGACCGGCTGAGCAAGTCCAACTCTACTCTGCGGCTGCAGAATAAGGATTGGCACTCGAAGGTAGACGGCCTGGAGGCCACCATTAAGGAGCACAAGACCTCGCTCGCCAGCCGGATCAAGGCCTTCAATCTTCTCAAGGCCCAGAACAAGGACCAAGAGAAAGAGATCAAACGGCTGGCGACGAAGGAGAAGGCTCTGGTGGAGGAGCTGATGCAGGTTGGCCACACGGCTAAGGGTAAGTTCTTCTTTTCTGCTCCCCTTTCTTTCCAGATCCGGTAGACGGATCTGACTCTCTTTTCTGACAGCGTTTTATCCCGGCATAGACCTGCTGGCATACAACCGGCTGCAGGAGAACTGGCCGGGAGCGCAGCCGACAGCCCAGGAGCTCGTCGTCCTTCTTGGCAAAGAAGCTGCCAAGCTTCGTCAAGCGGCGCGAGACATCTTCTCCTTCCTGTGGCTGGATGCGAGACGATGGCGCAGCTGGCTGCGAAGGTGGAGGAGGTGCCGGCTGCGGTGGACCGGCTACGGGACTTGGCGGCGCGAGCCAGAGCGGATATGGCTCTGGCTCTTATGCTCTCTTAGTACAAGGACGCCCGTGTCGAGAAGATCGATGGAGGTTTCCGTGCTGGCGCCGACCATGCCGCCATCCGCCAGGCCCATCCGGAGCTCCGAGGATCCGCCATCAAGATCGTCGATTACGTGGACCCCGACGATGTGCTCATCGACTCAGAGTCCGTCGGTACTCCTGAAGTGGAAGCCCCGACACAGCCGACTGTGGACGCCGGAACGGGATCGAGCGCCGCGCCTCCTCCTCCGCCTAAAGCTTC
This sequence comes from Avena sativa, assembly GCA_916181665.1. Lineage (NCBI taxonomy): Eukaryota > Viridiplantae > Streptophyta > Magnoliopsida > Poales > Poaceae > Avena > Avena sativa. The sequence goes on along the minus strand of OV702292.1, from coordinate 528,833,710 downwards.
TGCCGGCCAAGACGCTCCTTATGGCAAGGGTCCTGCCGCTTAGTCGTTGCCCCGGGATGCCGGGTGTATTTGTCTTGCCTTAGATCCGTTTGAAACTTGTCTATTTGTACCGGCTGTCTCTGACACCGGGTAAACTTATGGGAGCTTCGCCTCCCTTTTTTCTTTGCTCGCTAATATTGAACTTGCTTGAGTTTCCTTCAACTTGTGCTTCAACTTTTCTTTTAATATTTTGCCGGTTGACTTTATCCGGTTACACACCTTTAGCCGGGAGAACTATATCTCCAGTGGGGGCGCGCTCAGCGCACCCATTGGGTGTAGCCCCTGAGATTGGTAGTAGCCGGCGTAGCCGGGTGCTTCGAATCTTTTCTTCTTTTCCTCAGTCTTAGTCGGTTACTTCGCTGGCTGAACACCTTTAGCCGGGGGAACTAACATTCCAGTGGGGGCGTGCGAGCACACCCACTGGGTGTAGCCCCCGAGATTCGGAGTAGCTGGCGTAGCCAGGTGCTTCGAATCTTTCTTGCCCTCTCTTGCTCCTGCCCTTGCCCTCACCTGGGCTCCGAACGACCGACTAAACACCTTTAGCTGGTCGGGAACTACAAGATTCCACTAGAGGCGCGTGAGCGCACCCAGTGGGTGTAGCCCTTGAGATTCGGAGCGCTTGATGAAGGCAAGGACTTCGAATCTTCTTCTCCTTTTCTTGCTGAATTCCGACTCAAGGTAGTCGGACAAGAATATACATACACATACATCCTCACCGGTTAATAGGTTAGTCTGCCAAATTGTAGCCGGAAAACAGATTTGTTTTTTCGAAAACTAGCTTGCGCCTCTCTAGACACTTGGTCGCTTTCCCGTGTGCTCTGTTGTTTTTGCTGCGTCCTTGCCGGGCAGCCGGGTTGCGGTCTGTAGCCGGAATCGAAGGGAGCTGACGATACATTGTGCACGGTACTAACGGCTTAGCAACCGGATTGGCTTAAGCTAGTTGCAAGGTCGGGACGCCCGGTCTGTCGCGTCTCCTCCCCATTTTTCGTGTGGGATGTCTCGGTCTTTTGCTCTTGCTAGCCGGACAGTCGGGTTGCGGTCTGTAGCTGAGACGAAGAGTGGGCCTCTGACATCATCACACACTACTCAGTCGGTTTGTTGACTTAGTAGGCCGGACCAGCCGGCGAGCCCCCGGGTAGGGGTTGCCGGAGCCGAAAAAACCATAAGCGGAAAAAACAGATGCGAAACACATTTCTAGCAAGGAGCCCCCGAGTATCTTATAGGGGTCCGCATTTTCATTCATAGGGTTTGTGTGATACATACACCGTCTGGCAACTAGGTGTAAAACGGGCGCAGCAAGGCCACGTTCTAGGGACGCTCGGTCTCTTCGTCTGATTCGTCCATCTTGTTCTTGCGCGGCTGCTGCGCGTCAATGAGGTAGTAGGAGTCGTTGGGCAGCGCCCGACTGATGATGAAGGGGCCCTCCCAGGGTGGCGATAGCTTGTGCATACCCTTCGTGTCTTGCACCAGCCGGAGGACCAGCTCGCCCTCGCGGAACGCGACTGGGCCGATCCGGCCTAAATGGTAGCGGCGTAGTCGTTGCTGGTACAGGGCTGATCTGGACAGCGCCAGCTCGCGGGCCTCTTCCAGGAGGTCCAGTCCATCCTCCCACGCCTGCTGGTTGGCCTTTTCATCGTATAGGTGCTTGCACGGTGAGTCGAACTCGATGTCCGCGGAGAGGACAACTTCCGATCCGTAGACCAGGAAGAACGGGGTATAGCCGGTTGATCTATTCGGCGTGGTGCGGAGGCTCCATAGCACAGCCAGAAGTTCCTCGATCCAGCATCCGGGTGACTGCTCCAATGGCTCGATGAGATGCGGTTTGATGCTGCCTAGCACCAAGCCGTTTGCTCTTTCGACTTGCCCATTGGACTGCGGGTGCACGACTGAGGCAAGGTCCAGCTGGATGCCCTTGTTGCTGCAGAATCGGGCGAAGGCCCCCTTGGCGAAGTTCGTGCCGTTGTCGATGATGATGCTGTTGGGGTAGCCAAACCGGTTGATGATGTCGATGAAGAAGGTGACGACTGTCGCCCCGTCTAGCTTCCGGATAAGCTTGGCCTCGATCCACTTCGTGAATTTATCCACCGCTACCAACAGATGGGTCATACCCGCGCGTGCTCGCTTGAAGGGACCGACCATGTCGAGGCCCCAACTGATGGGTTCGTAGCATGGAAAACAAAAAATTTCTACCGCAAGAACGAACAAAACCCAGATCTAATCTAGATAAAAGCCAAGATCTAATCTACTAGACATGAGCAACGAGATAGATCGGTACTAACCCTCGTAGAACCGAAAGCGTTAACGAGATTAGATCTCGTGGATGATGTAGTCGATCACTTGCCGATCTCAAGATCGTGTGGACGATCCTTCCGGCGCCGCGTTCCGGCAGCGCTTCCGCAGACGGTCACACGTGCAGAGTCGAAGCAGACCTTCCTCTCCCCGTTCCAGCGAGCAGCGGAGGTAGTAGATCTTCTCCACGGAATCCCAGCAGCACGATGGCGTGGTGGTGGTGGAGATGAGAATTCTACAGGGCTTCGCCTATGCCTGTGCAGAAGAAACGTGGAGGAGAGAGGCGGCTGAGATTGGGAGTTATGGGACAAGGTGCAAGAGGGGGCGCCCCCTCCCTTCTATTTAAAGGAGGGAGGCGCGCCTGGGGAGGGGGAGTCCTAGTAGGACTCCCTCCTCCTTGGGCCGGCGGGTTGGGGGGAGGAGTCCTCCTCCCCCACGAATCCGTGTAGTACCCCACTTGGTTTTTTTGATCCCTTTCTTGGTTTTCAAGCAAACTCCAAGAAATCCTCTAGAACCTTACAGAACATTCTGAAACCTTCTAGAATCTCCATACAAACACTCCGGAACATTTCCTAACTTAGAAAATGATTCCCAATATATGAATCTTATTCTCCGGACCATTCTGGATCTCCTCGTGATGTCCCGGATCCATCCCGAGACTCCGAACAACATTCGGTCTCCAACGCAAATTCCATATCTACTTCAAACAACTTCGAACCTTAAGTGTGTCACCCTATGGTTCGTGAATATGCAGACATGATGAAGACACTTCTCCCATCAATAACCATCAGCGGGATCTGGAGATCCATAACGGCTCCTACATACCCAACGATTACTTCGTGATCGATTGAACCAATTAACATACGAAACCAATTCCCTTTGTCTCGCGATATTCTACTTATCCGAGGTTTGATCGTTGGTATCTTGATACCTAGTTCTTCCTTGTTACTGATAAGTACTCTTTACTCGTTCCATGTTATGTCATCCCTTGTGACCTAGTCACATGCTTGCAAGCTATCTAGATGACATTCCACCGAGAGGGCCCAGAGTATATCTATCCGTCATATGGATGGACAAATCCCAATCTTGGTCTATGCGCTTCAACACATACTTTTAGAATACCTAATGACACCTTTATAACCGCCCAGTTACGAAGCGGCGTTTGATGTCATCAAAGCACCCATTCGGTGATGGTGATTAACATAACCTCATGGTTGAAGGATTAGGTTACTATGTATTTCAAAGCTTACAGCAATACGAACTTAATGACTTGATCTTATGCTACGCTTACTATGGGTGTGTGTCCATCATATGATTCTCCTAATGATATAACCTTGTTATTAATCACATCCAATGTCTATGATCAGGAAACCATGATCATCAATCAATCAACAAGCTATGTTTACAAAACACACAAGTATTAGTGTTTCCTAATAATACAATTATAGAATGGGATGTAAACATTCATCATAAACACAAAGATATAATAATAACCACTTTTATTATTGCCTCTTGGGCATATCTCCAACAGTCTCCCACTTGCACTAGAGTCAATAATCTAGATTACATGGTAATATACCGAACACCCATGGCGTTCTGGTGTTGGTCATGCTTTGCTCTAGGGAGATGTTTAGTCAACGGATCTGCTACATTCAGATCAGTGTGTACTTTGCAAATCTTTATGTCACCATCTTGGACATACTCGCGAATAGCATGAAAACGTAGCTTGATGTGCTTCAGCTTGCTATGTGACCTTGGCTCCTGTGCATTAGCTATGGCACCTGTGTTGTCACAGTAGATGGCCATTGGGTCTAACGCGCTGGGAACCACGCCAAGTTCAGTAATGAACTCCTTCATCCATATGCCTTCTTGTGCAGCCTCCGAAGCAGCTATGTATTCCGATTCAGTTGAAGATTTCGCCACAACGCTCTGCTTGGCACTCCTCCAGCTTATTGCAGCACCATTCAAAATAAATACGTATCCAGACTGTGACTTCGAGTCATCTGGATCGGTGTTCCAACTAGCATCAGTATAACCGTTTACAACAAGATGTTCATCACCTCCATAAGAAGGAACCATATCCTTAGTCCTATTCAGGTACTTTAGGATATTCTTGACCGCTGTCCAGTGTTCCATTCCAGGATCACTTTGATATCTGCTAGTCAAACTAACAGCATGTGCTATATCCGGTCTCGTACACAACATGGCATACATGATAGAACCTATGGCCGAGGCATAGGGAATTTTATTCATCTTTTCTCTATCTTCTGCCATAGCCGGACTTTGAGTTTTACTCAAGGTCTTACCTGACAACATGGGCACGAACCCTTTCTTACTCTCTTCCATTCTAAATTTCTTTAGAACTTTGTCCAAGTATGTACTTTGTGAAAGCGCTATTAGGCGTCTTGATCTATCTCTATAAATCTTGATGCCTAGAATATATGCCGCTTCGCCAAGATCCTTCATCGAAAAACTATTATTCAAATAGGTTTTGACGCTATTAAGAAGTTCTATATCATTCCCAATCAACAATATGTCATCTACATATAGTACTAGGAATACTACAGAGCTCCCACTCACTTTCTTGTAAATACAAGCTTCTCCATAAGTTTGTATAAATCCAAAGTTTTTGATTACTTTATCAAAATGTTGATTCCAACTCCGGGATGCTTGCTTCAGTCCATAAATGGAGTGCTGAAGTTTGCATACCTTGTCAGCATCTTTAGGATCGACAAAACCCTTGGGTTGTACCATTTACAACTCTTCCTCAATGTCACCATTAAGGAATGCCGTTTTGACATCCATCTACCAAATATCATAATCGAAATATGCAGCGATTGCTAACATAATCCTCACAGATTTTAGCTTCGCTACTGGTGAGAAAGTGTCATCGTAGTCAATTCCTTGAATTTGTCGGAACCCTTTCGTGACAAGTCGAGCTTTATAGACGGTAACATTACCATCAGCATCTGTTTTTCTTTTGAAAATCCATTTGTTCTCGACAGCCTTACGGCCATCCGGTAAGGCCACCAAAGTCCATACTTGGTTTTCGTACATGGATCCCATTTTGGATTTCATGGCTTCTAGCCATTTGTCGGAATCTGGGCTCACCATAGCTTCTTCATACGTCGCAGGGTCATCAGTGTTGTCCACTAACATGACGTTCAAGGCAGAGTCATACCACTCAGGAGTGGTACGGACCCTCGTTGACCTGCGAGGTTCAGTAGTAACTTCGTTCGAAGTTTCATGATCATCATCATTAGCTTCCTCTACAGTTGGTGCAGGCGGCACAGAAACATCTTCCGGTGCTGCGCTACTCTCAACTCCGAGAGAAGGTTCAACAACCTCGTCGAGTTCTACTTTCCTTCCAGTCACTTCTTTCGAGAGAAATTCCTTCTCCAGAAAGGATCCATTCTTAGCAACGAAAACTTTGCCTTCGGATCTATGATAGAAGGTATACCCAATTGTTTCTTTAGGGTATCCTATGAAGACGCATTTCTCCGCTTTGGGTTCAAGCTTATCAGGCTGTAACTTCTTTACATATGCTTCGCAACCCCAAACTTTAAGGAACGATAACTTAGGTTTCTTTCCAAACCACAATTCGTACGGTGTCGTTTCAACGGATTTAGATGGTGCCCTATTTAAAGTGAATGCGGCTGTCTCTAATGCATAGCCCCAAAATGATAACGGTAAATCTGCAAGAGACATCATAGACCGAACCATATCTAAGAGAGTTCGATTACGACGTTCGGACACACCATTACGCTGTGGTGTTCCCGGCGGTGTCAACTGTGAAAGTATTCCACATTTCTTTAAATGCATGCCAAACTCATAACTCAGGTATTCACCTCCGCGGTCAGAACACAAAAACTTAATCTTCTTGTTACGATGATTTTCCACTTCACTTTGAAATTCCTTAAACTTCTCAAAAGTTTCGGACTTATGTTTCATGAAGTAGACATACCCATATCTACTCAAGTCATCCGTGAAAGTGAGAACATAACGATATCCACCACGCGATGCTACACTCATTGGACCGCACACATCAGTATGTATTATTTCCAATAAGTCTGTAGCTCGCTCCATTATACCAGAGAATGGAGTCTTAGTCATTTTTCCCATTAGACATGCTTCGCATCTTTCAAGTGATTCAAAATCAAGTGATTCAAGAAGTCCATCAGAATGGAGTTTCTTCATACGCTTCACTCCAATGTGACCAAGACGACAGTGCCACATGTATGTAGAATTATCATTCAATTTTAGCATCTATGTTGTGAACATGTGTATCACTACTATCGAGATTCAATAAGAACAAACCATTCATCTCAGGTGCATAACCATAAAAGATATTACTCATATAAATCGAACAATCTTTATTCTCAGACTTAAAAGAGTAACCGTCTCACAATAAACAAGATCCAGATATAATGTTCATGCTTAACGTAGGCAGCAAATAACAATTATTTAAATTTAAAACTAATCCCGATGGTAGATGTAGAGGGAGCGTGCCGACGGTGATCACATCAACCTTGGAGCCATTTCCAACACGCATCGTCACCTCGTCTCTTGCCAATCTTCGTTTATTCCGCAGCTCCTGTTTCGAGTTACAAATATGAGCAACCGAACCAGTATCAAATACCCAGGCACTACTACGATTACTAGTAAGATACACATCTATAACATGTATATCGAATATACCTTTCTTCTTGATGTTGCCGTTCTTTAGATCCGCCAGGTATTTGGGGCAGTTATGCTTCTAGTGACCAGCACCCTTGCAGTAGAAGCACTCAGTTTCAGGTTTAGGACCAGCCTTGGGCTTCTTAGCAGGTGCGGCAGCTTTCTTGCCGTCCTTCTTGAAGTTGCCCTTGTTCTTAGGCTTGCCCCGTTTCTTGAAATTGGTGGTCTTATTGACCATCAACACTTGGTGTTCTTTCATGATCTCCACTTCAGCAGTTTTCAGCATGGACGATAGTTTAGGCAACGTCTTGTTCATGCAGTGCATATTGTAGTTCATCACAAAGTTCTTGTAACTTGGTGGCAGTGATTGGAGGACACGGTGAATCCCTAATTCATTAGGAATCGGTATCCCCAACTCTCGGAGTTTGTTTGCGTGCCCAGACATGGTGAGCACGTGCTCGCTAACGGAGCTACCCTCTTCCATCTTGCAGGTAAAGAACTTCTCGGAAGCTTCATAGCTTTCCATGGCCGCGCGAGTCTCAAATATGAGTTTGAGCTCCTTAATGATTTCAAATGGGTCATGGTGCTCAAAACGCTTTTGAAGCTCCGATTCTAAACCGTACAGGATGGCACACTGAACTATGGAGTAGTGATGTTTCCGAGTGGCGTAAACATTCTTTACGTCATCGGTGGCATCTTCTGCAGGTGGGTCACCTAGCGGTGGTTCGAGCACATAGGTCAACTGACCAGCCCTGAGGACGATCTTCAGTCCACGGAACCAGTCCGTGAAATTGCTTCCATTGTTCTTAAGCTTTTCTTTCTCTAGGAACGCATTGAAATTGATGGAAACGTTCGCCATAATCTACAACAAATTTGCAAGTAATTTAGACTAAGTTTATGATAAATAGTGTTCAAATTTAATTCTTAAATCAACTAGGTGAACTCCCACTCAAAACAACATCCCTCGCAGTTGTTTTAGTGATTACACGAACCAAATCCACTACACCAAGTCCGATCATCACGTGAGATGATGTAGCTTCATCAGCGAACAATCTTCATGTTCATCATATCAATCATATGACTCATGCTCTACCTTTCGGTATTCTGTGTTCCGAGACCATGTCTGTACATGCTAGGCTCGTCAAGATTAACCTTAGTTTCCGCATGTGCAAATCTGGCTTGCACCCGTTGTATGCACACGTAGAGTCTATCACACCCGATCATCACGAGATGCTTCGAAACGACGAGTCTTAGCAACGGTGCCAACTAAGGACGAACACTTTATTACTTGATATTTAGTGAGAGGGATCATCTTATAATGCTACCGTCACGATCTAAGCAATACAAGATGCATAAAGGATTAACATCACAGGCAATTCATAATTAGTGTGATATGATATGGCCCTTTCTTCTTATGCCTTCGATCTCCATCTCCAAAGCACGGACATGATCTCCATCATCACCAGCATAGCGTCAAGGTCCGTGGCGCCGCTTCATGGTTGTCCATCATCACTAGCAACTATTACAACTACTTGGAACAAAGCTATTACATGATGAATAGACACGCAAGTCTTAACAGAATTAAAGACAACCATTAGGCTCCTGCCGGTTGCCATATTACAACAAGGATCATTGCATACATCAAATACAATCACAATCACATGTAGGCCATATCACATAACAAAACCCCTGCAAAAACAAGTTAGACGCCTCTAATTTTCTTTGCAAGTCTACGTGGCTTGGGGCTTTCGACTAAGAACACATCTTACCTACGAAACTGAACCACAACGTTGATACAAGTGCTATCAAGTGCAAAGTGTAGATTTGATCTATACTATGATGGGAGAGACAGACACCCGCAAAGGCACTTGTGCAATACGAGTTGCACGTCAAGCGTGGAGCAAGTCTCATGTACGATGACATGTAATGTTAGCCCGGGCCGCTTCATCCCACCATACCGCAAGATGCAAAGTACACATATAGCAAAAAACGGCACGAGCACCAACGCCCACAACCTCATTGTGTACTACTCGTGCAACAGATATACGCATAGACCTGGCTCTGATACGACTGATGGGTTCGTAGCATGGAAAACAAAAAAATTCTACCGCAAGAACGAACAAAACCCAGATCTAATCTAGATAAAAGCCAAGATCTAATCTACTAGACATGAGCAACGAGATAGATCGGTACTAACCCTCATAGAACTGAAAGCGTTAACGAGATTAGATCTCGTGGATGATGTAGTCGATCACTTGCCGATCTCAAGATCGTGTGGACGATCCTTCCGGCGCCGCGTTCCGGCAGCGCTTCCGCAGACGGTCACACGTGCCGAGTTGAAGCAGACCTTCCTCTCCCCGTTCCAGCGAGCAGCGGAGGTAGTAGATCTTCTCCACGGAATCCCAGCAACAAGACGGCGTGGTGGTGGTGGAGATGAGAATTCTACAGGGCTTCGCCTATGCCTGTGCAGAAGAAACGTGGAGGAGAGAGGCGGCTGAGATTGGGAGTTATGGGACAAGGTGCAAGAGGGGGCGCCCCCTCCCTTCTATTTAAAGGAGGGAGGCGCGCCTGGGGAGGGGGAGTCCTAGTAGGACTCCCTCCTCCTTGGGCCGGCGGGTTGGGGGGGAGGAGTCCTCCTCCCCCACGAATCCGTGTAGTACCCCACTTGGTTTCTTTGATCCCTTTCTTGGTTTTCAAGCAAACTCCAAGAAATCCTCTAGAACCTTGCAGAACATTCCGAAACCTTCTAGAATCTCCATACAAACACTCCGGAACATTTCCTAACTTAGGAAATGATTCACAATATATGAATCTTATTCTCCGGACCATTCCGGATCTCCTCGTGATGTCCCGGATCCATTCCGAGACTCCGAACAACATTCGGTCTCCAACGCAAATTCCATATCTACTTCAAACAACTTCGAACCTTAAGTGTGTCACCCTACGGTTCGTGAATATGCAGACATGATGAAGACACTTCTCCCATCAATAACCATCAGCGGGATCTGGAGATCCATAACGGCTCCTACATACCCAACGATTACTTCGTGATCGATTGAACCAATTAACATACGAAACCAATTCCCTTTGTCTCGCGATATTCTACTTATCCGAGGTTTGATCGTCGGTATCTTCATACCTAGTTCTTCCTCGTTACTGATAAGTACTCTTTACTCGTTCCATGTTATGTCATCCCTTGTGACCTAGTCACATGCTTGCAAGCTATCTAGATGACATTCCACCGAGAGGGCCCAGAGTATATCTATCCGTCATATGGATGGACAAATCCCAATCTTGTTCTATGCGCTTCAACACATACTTTCAGAATACCTAATGACACCTTTATAACCGCCCAGTTACGAAGCGGCGTTTGATGTCATCAAAGCACCCATCCGGTGATGGTGATTAACATAACCTCATGGTCGAAGGATTAGGTTACTATGTATTTCAAAGCGTACAACAATACGAACTTAATGACTTGATCTTATGCTACGCTTACTATGGGTGTGTGTCCATCATATCATTCTCCTAATGATATAACCTTGTTATTAATCACATCCAATGTCTATGATTAGGAAACCATGATCATCAATCAATCAACAAGCTAGTTCAACAAGAGGCTTACTAGGGACTCTTTTATGTTTACAAAACACACAAGTATTAGTGTTTCCTAATAATACAATTATAGCATGGGATGTAAACATTCATCATAAACACAAAGATATAATAATAACCACTTTTATTATTGCCTCTTGGGCATATCTCCAAAACAAACCGCGAAGGGCCAGGTGATCGGTATGGTCTTGAGTACCGAAGTTGGCATGTGCCTGAGCTGCCCGAAGCGCTGGCACCCATTGCACACGCGGACCAGCTGTTCCGCGTCCTCGAGGGCGGTGGGCCAATAGAAACCATGGCGAAACGCCTTGGCGACTATCGCCCTTGACGAAGCGTGGTGCCCGCACTCGCCCTGGTGGATGTCCTTGAGTAGCCGGTAGCCCGTGTCTACGTCGACACATCTCTAGAAAATGCCGGATACGCTGTGCTTGTATAGTTCACCGTTGATGATGGTGTATGTGTGTGCGCGGCGCCGGATTTGCCTAGCCTCCACCTCGTCATCCGGAAGTTCTCTGTTGGCGATGTAGTTCATGAAGGGCTGTGCCCAGGATGGCACTTCCCAAATGGCGAGGATGCTCCCGCTCTCTGGTTGATGGATGTCGGGGGGGTCGTCCGGGTGATGTACCCGGTACGACAGCCACCGAGCTGCTTGGCGAACCGGCAGCCCCCGGGTCTTGCGAGCCGGAGGGCACTGCCTTGCCAGAGTTGGTGCGGGTCTTCATTTTTGGAGGCTCCGCCTGCCCTGCTTCTGCTGCCCCGTCAGCCGGAGCGCTCCCTGCCCAGATGATGGAGTCTGATTCCGGCGACGAGTTGATGGAGGGTTTGCGCAGGTGCTCCAAGGAAACCCCTGGTGGGATCGCCTGCCTGGTGGATCCGATTCAGGCGAGCGAATCGGCTGCCTCGTTGTTGGCGCGGGGGACGTGATGGAATTCGCATCCGTCGAAGGAGGTGCTGAGCTTCTGGATGTGGAACCGGTAGAGGGCCATGTTTGCATCTCTAGTGTCCCATTCTTCGGACACTTGCTGCACCACCAGATCCGAATCACCAAAGAAAAGGATCCGGTTCACACCGATCTCCTTGGCCAGTTGGAGTCCGTGCGCTAGTGCCTCATATTCAGCTACGTTGTTGGAGGCCTTGAAGTGGATCTGCATCACGTACTCCAGTCGGTCTCCCTTGGGCGAGGTGAGCACGATGCCGGCTCCCAAGCCCCCGAGCATCTTCGACCCGTCGAAGTGCATCTTCCAATGGTCCGAATCCGGAACCGGTGGGAGATACTGGGTCTCGGCCCAGTCGACGAGGAAGTCCGCCAGTGCCTGCGACTTGATCGTGAGCCGGGGCTCGTACTGGATGGAGTAGGCGGTGAGCTCGATGGCCCACTTGGCGACTCGGCCGGTGGCGTCCTTGTTGCCGATGATCTCTGAAAGGGGTGCGGTGCACACGACCTTAATCGGATGCTCCTGGAAGTAGTGCTTGAGCTTCTTGCATGCCAGGTACACGCCGTAGCACATCTTCTGGTAGTGGGGGTAGTTCTACTTGGAGAGGGAGAGAACCTCGCTGAGGTAGTAGACGGGCCTCTGAACTAGCTGAGCCTTTCCTTCCTCGAGGCGCTCCACCACCAGGATGACGCTGACGACCCGTCTGATGGCTGCTATATAGAGCAACATCGGCTCCTTGCTAGCCGGCGTGGCCAGAACCGGCGCTGTGGATAGCATGCGCTTGAGGTCATGAAATGCGGTGTCGGCTTGCGAAGTCCAGGAGAACTTGTCCATCTTCTTCATCAGCTGGTACAACGGGAGTGCCTTCTCCCCCAGCCGGCTGACGAAACGGCTGAGGGAGGCCAGGCATCCGGTGAACTTTTGGACTCCAAGCAGGTTCCTAGGCGGCTGCATCCTCTCGATGGCCGCGATCTTCTCCGGATTTTCCTTGATGCCTCATTGTGATACGAGGAAACCGAGGAGCTGACCGGATGGTACTCCGAAGACGCACTTCTCCGGGTTCAGCTTCATCTGGTACTGGCGAAGGTTGGCAAATGTCTCTCCCAGATCTTCGAGGAGGGTGCGCTTCTCCTTGGCCTTGATGACCACATCGTCCACATAAGCATGCACGTTTCGGCCTATCTGCGAGTGCAAGCACTTCTGCATGCAGCGCTGGTAGGTAGCGCCTGCATTCTTTAGACCAAAAGACATGATTACGTAGCAGAAAGCCCCGTAGGGGGTGATAGATGATGTCTTAATCTAATCAGCCGGGTTTAACCGGATCTGATTGTAACCGGAATAACAATCTAGAAAAGACAACAAATCACATCCAGCCGTGGAATCAATGACTTGATCGATACAGGGCAAGGTGAAAGGGTCTTTCGGGCATGCCTTGTTCAGGCTGGTGTAGTCGATACACATGCGCCAGGTCTTGTTCTTCTTCAGCACCAGGACTGGGTTCGCCAACCAGTCCGGGTGGTACACTTCCATGATGAACCCGGCTGCGAGGAGCCGGGTGATCTCGTCACCGATTATCTTCCTCTTATCCTCTACGAACCGGCGCAGAGGTTGCTTGACCGACCTGGCATCCAGCTGCACATGAAGTGAGTGCTCGGCAAACTCCCTTGGCACACCTGGCATGTCCTTGGGAGACCATGCAAAGATATCCCGATTCTCACGGAGGAAGTCGACGAGCGCGCCTTCCTATTTGCTATCCAAGCCGGCACCAATGGTGACAAATTTAGTCGGGTCGGAGGGGTCGAGCAGGATCCTCTTGGTCTCCTTCGCCGGCTGGAAAGCTCCTTCTCCAGCCGGTTTGCTGCTAGCCGGTATGTCCTGCTGGGCCATGGCCACATTGCGCATGATCACGCGCTTCTCCTCGGCTATGATGAGGGCCTCGGCCAGTTTGGAACCGGCTAAGGAGCACTCCATCGACCGCCTGAAGCAGCCGACGATGGTGATCACGCCGTGGGGTCCTGGCATCTTCGTCTTGAGGTCGGGGCGCCCGAGGAGAGCATGGTAAGAGCTCGTCAGGTTTACCACCTCGAACCAGATTGGTTCACGGCGGAAGTTCTCCTCGGTCCCGAAGATGACGTCCAGCTGGATTTTTCCCAGCGGGGCGCAGGCTGGCCCCGATAGTACGCCGTGGAACATCATAGTAGTTGGGCGCAGGTCGCATTCGCGAATGCCCAGCTTCTCCAGCGAGGACTGGTAGAGGAGGTTGAGGCTGCTTCCTCCGTCGATGAGGACGCGCGAGAATCGGCAGGTGCGCGCGTTGGAGACGATGAGGGGGTCGAGCACCATGGTGTAGCCCCCGGGAGTCGGCAACTGCTCCGGCTGGTCTACGCGGCTCCAGGTGATGGGGTTTCTGACCAGTTCAGGTACTGGGGGACCGGAGAGACGATGGTGACCTCCTTGGAGCGTCGCCTGCGGCTGTGCTTGTCGTCCAGCTCCGTCTCGAAGATGTGGTAGGCGGCGTGTGGCTGGGGGTAGCCGTTATTGTTGTTGCCTCTGTTGCCGCCGTTGCCATCATTACCGGCTTCCCTAGCCGGTGGTGGTGGTCCACCAGGAGGGGGCGGGGGGAGACGAGGCTGGTTACCCTAGTCTTTTAGCTGGCGGGTCTAGCTGCAATTCCGAGTGGTGTGCGTAGCCGGTTTGAAGGGACCGCTGTGCCACTTGCACGGGCCGTCAAACATCTGGTCGAAGGTGAGCCGTGACTTCTGCCTCCTTGCATCGTTAGCCGGTGCGTCGGGCGCACCCTCCACAGCATTGACTTGCCGCGCGTGGTAGCGGGGCTTCTGCTGCCTGGCTTGGCGGTCTCCATGGAACCGGTTGTCGTTGCCATGGTGCCTGGAGGATCCGGCTTCGCCAGCCGGATTGCTCGGGCGGTCGTGAGTCGGCTCCGTAGGAGTCGGACGCCCGTCAGCATTTACTCGGAGGGCCTTCTTCATGGCGGCATCTGCCATGGCATACTGGTCCGCAACCGTCATGAGTTCTGCCATGGTTTTCGGCTCGTCACACAGTAGCCGGTGGCGAAGCATGGTGCCTTCTCGGCAACCCTCGATGAAGAAACTGATGGCCTGGCTCTCCAGAATGCCCTCGCAGGTGTTGCGCAGCTCCGGCCACTTGGCGAGGTACTCGCGGTCGGTCTCGCGGTCACCCTGGAAGCACAAGGCCAGGTCGCGTGGACGCCCTGGACGCTTGTACATGCCATTGAAGTTGCGGACGAATACCTTCTCGAAGTCTGGCCAGGCATTGATGCTGTTGGGTGCAAGGCTGTTGAGCCACGTCCTTGCGGATCCGGTTAGCATAAGGGGGACGTAGCACACGGCAGTGCGTTTGTTCCCATGGGCTATGCCGACTGCAGTAGCATAGTCGGTCATCCAGTATTCCGGCTTCATGCTGCTGTCGTACTTGGGGGTGTCCCTAGGCAGGGAGAACTTATTTGGAAACGGCTCGTTCTGGATGCAGGGTCCGAAACAAACCGGGCCGATAGAATCTTCTTCCTCCGTGATGCGCGCTTGAGCGAGGAGCTCGATGCGGTCACGGGCATTCGGACAATCCGGGTTGGGCGCTCCCACTCGGCCCGAGAGACGGGAGCCGGCGGGTCTAGCTGCTCCGGTTGGTGGAGGGGGAGGCGGCAGGTTGTTATTCACCATCTGCTCCTGGCACGGCTGTCCCTTGCTAGAGCTGTGACGCCTGCTGCGGGCCTTAGCCGGCTGAGGGGAGGACGCCTGCTGGGTGTCGTGTGGTGCGCCCCTGCTGTTGGCAGGCAGCTTGCTCCCCCTGGAGTAGCTGGGGTCCTCCTGCATCTGCCGGTTGGCATTAGCCTGCTCGTCCACGATGCAGAGGAGCTCCTGCACACGGGCGTGCTCCTCGCCCTCCATCTTGGGCAGTTCCTCTGCTGCGGCTCGCGCCGTGCACAGGTTCTTGATGGGCGTGCTATAGGTGGGCCGGATGAGGGCGGGCGCGGGATCCGGCTCCCCATCCTTTTCCATCCTACCGCCTAACTCGCCGCCCCGGCGCCGTACCTGGCCGCGCCATCTCGGCTCCGTGGTAGCTGGAGTGAAGTCGTGCGCGCGGTCGTACTCGCGCCGGGTGATCTCGAGTTGCTTGCGGGTTGCCGCCAGTTCCATGGCCTCCTGGAGGAGGATCTGTCTCCCCATGGCGAAATTGGCCTCTGCCTCCTCCGGGTTATCCCCGAGGTTAACCGGCGTCTGGAGCCAATCAATGGCATCCTCCACCGGGTTCCGAGGCTGCGGAGGGGCGGAAGTTCCAACCTCGTCCGCGCCCCGCTCCCGCGGCTGGCGGGGATGAGAGATGGAACCGGCCATCATGACCTCCACGCCGCAGGACACGGCGGAGGTGCTACCGCCCGGACATGGCAGCTCCGCGACAGAGACGATTTCCCTAGGGAAACGCTCCGGGACGGTGGCAACATAGACAGGGAGGTCGCCGAATAGCAGGACGGTGCCGTTTGTCGGGAAAGAGGTTCCGGCGAAGCAAGAGGCATTATCGATGATGCAGTCGAATTTGCCGAGCGTGAGCACCAGGCCGGAGGCCACATGCTCACCGGCTGAAGTGCGGGGTCCCGTGCGGAACGTGACTCCGGTCGAAGCCATCTGCCCCACGGTGGGTGCCAACTGTCGTTGTATTGGGAACGTCAGTATCTAAGGAGGTTAGATAGAGGTGTGGGGGCTAGCAGGGAAGCTATCGACGGTGTCCGCAGGCGGGATTGGATACAAGCAAGCGTAGCTGGACGCAAGAAGTACCCAGGTTCAGAGCCCTCGTAATGAGGTAAAGCTCCTACTCCTGCTGAATCTGACTATGAGGGATATACGAACTACAAGTGCTCCTTGAGCTGTATTCTCTAGCTACTGTCTTAAATGCATTGAGACCAACCCTTTCTACTGAGGCCTTGCCTCTCCTTATATAGGCAGAGAGGCAACGGTCTCACTGGCCAGTCTGACTGGCGGGCCCCACATGTGGGTCCCAGCCGGCTGGTCATCTACAGTACCCGGTATGGTATGTCACATCGGAATATGAGCGGTATGGCTATCGTAGGCACAGTGGACGCTATGCGAGCCTGTCGTCAGCATCAGGCCACTGTTCCTGCGTCATCCCCGCAAAGTCTTCAGTTTGGCCGGGTGGTTGCCGGTCTTGTCATCGTACAGGGCGTACCGTGCACTGATACGCACGTCGTCCTGTCTCACTGATTGGTTCCGGCTACGTCGCCGTGGCCGGCTGCTTCTTGCTGATCCGGCTACCATGCGATAGCCGGCCTGTCTTGCCTTGTCCGGCTGCATCTGGTCAGCTGGACTTGATCCGACTACCCAGTTTCTTGTCCGGTTGGGGTATCTGGGGATCATCCCCCCGACAATCAGGGATGGTTTAAGAGGGTACAATCATAATGCTATCGGTGGCTATCGCAACGGGATTGGGAACAAGCACTGCAAACACAGCGAAGTACCCAGGTTCGGGGCCCTCTCGATGAGGTAACACCCCTACTCCTGCAAGGATCTACTATCTCATGAGCGAGTGCCTAATACAAGTGCTCCTGGAGCTGTTTCTCTTGATCTACTAGTGAGAACTAGAGGTAAAGGATGAACTGTCAGAATGGAGTGTGTCTTGTAGCCCTAGCCCTACCCCTCCCTTATATACTGGCTGGGAGGTGTAGGTTACAAGATGGGATTTAGGGTTTTGCCCGGCGGGCCTAGGGTTTACAAAGTGGGCCGGCTGGCAGGGCTTAGCTGGTGGTCTAGGGTCCAGTCAGCGCTATAGTGTCTGGTCGCAGCGCTACAATACCTAGCTACTAGAGCTTTAGAGATCATCCGACAATGTTGTGCTCAGCCGCCAGCTTTGCCCCGCTTAGTGCGATCCTCGCGTAGCACCACGTGGGCAGCACGCCATTCTGCGTGATGAAGAGAGGACCCAGAGGTGTGCTCTGTGGGGGCGTCATGACCTTCGTATCCTCGCCATCAAATCCAAGGTGACCGGGTGGAGCCAGCCACTCGATGGGATCTTCTGGTTATCCGGCTAGACGGGCCAACCGAGATAACTTGGTGCTGGTTCGGGTGGAGAGTTCCAACTGGCTGCAGCTTCCCTATCTTGCAGCCATCTGACCCGATTCATCTGGAGCCAGCCTCATTGGCCTAGCTTGTCCCACCTAGGAGTTATCCCCCCGACGCTAGTCCTCGAGCGTATTGGGACTTCACCCTGCGGGGAAGTTCTTGCGCGCTTTTGACCGAGTTGTATTAGTTCTTGATGGAGCTAGCTGTGGCTTGACTTGTTTTCTCTTGTTGGTTCTCGACTAGATTAAACCGGCTACGGAGTCGATGGCCACCCACTAGGTGAAAACAGCGACGGAAGCGACCGATGGGCATAGCCGGAGCATGGTAGATGAAAAGTCTGGCCGATGAGGTCAGTTCCTGCGTCAACCACGACCGACCTTTCTGACGCACGTCTCGTCGTTTGAATTTCTTTTGTAATTGTCTACACGTCTCATTGCTTCAGTTCCTTGGTAACCACACATGTGCGCCTCATTAACTCCTCCCGGATCTTCTACGCCGCTCTTTGTTGATGCATGTGATCTAGAGCCGCCCCCTCGCGGGGGAGAGGAGCGGTTGCATGCCACGTGCCCGGAAGGGGAGCGGAGACGACGCGCTGGGGCCACTGTGATAAATAGGGTTATGGGGGTTGGGGTTTCTCCCATCCTCGCACTTTCCCCTTCCCCTTTGCCTCTGTGCTGCTTTGCTTGCTTCTCCCTCTTGTGCCGCGAGTATAAGGTCATCGGCATCGCCGCAATCTTGTGCAATGATGGGCAAATAAAAACATAATGGAGATATTAGTCCAATGATCATAATAACAATACAAAAGAAAGGGCAAGTAAAGACATGACAACTTATAGCTAGGTGATTCTTCCACCAATCATCATCCACATCCATAGTTTTTGCTATAGGATCCCAACCTAGCCTAGTCATATTTTTCAATTCCATCCACCCCATGTAATCCTTCTTTAAAGCATCCCATTTGTTCTTGAATTGCTTCTGTGTTAATCTTTCCCCTATTTTCTCGGCAAATTTGTACCCATGATTCTTGTAACCCTTTCTACTCAAACAACCCACATCCCTATTGTTCCCATTCACTTCCTACATACAAATGTCACACAAAACTCTAGTGTGGTACGCATCCCAAACCGCCTTCGACATTGCAAATGAATCTCAAGCTATAACATAATTTTTTTACTAAAGATAGCATTTTATTTCCACCAAGCAACATAAGTTATAGCAGTACCAAGCCACATAATTTCTAATAGTACCATGTCAAGAAAAATTTCTAGCTGTACCATGTCCACCAAGCAAAATTTCTAGCAGTACCATGTCCACCAAGCAAACTTTCTAGTAGTACCATGTTCACCAACCAAAATTTCTAACAGTACCATGTCCACACATCAAAATGGCATCATCAAATCGAAGGGCAGTAGCAGATCCTCACCTGTGACTGACAAAACCGGTCGGGGAGGAGGGCAGATGACGACGAGGTCGGTCAACGGCGGGAGCAACTCCGGCCATTTGGGCTTCCTGTCATTCTTGAACAACGGCCGTCGGGACAGAGGACCTCGAAAGAGGGGGAAGGTATTGGTGGGGTTCATTGCATAGTAAACAAAAAATTCCTGTGGTTGCAACCACCAAGATTATATCTAGGAGATACATGTAATAGTTTTAGATGGACTTACCCTCGAAGATCGTAACGCGGGATAACGTTCCTGCAAACAAGCATAGATGGTGTAGAATGTACTTGACCGTCCTCAAGGACGCGCAGATGATCAGCACCACAAGAGGCAGCGCCTCCGTAATCGGTCACACGTACGGTGTGCCGACGACTCCCGGTCCCTCGCTCCAGCCGGGCAGCGGAAGTAGCGGATCCCTGGGAACTCCAATAGCACTACGCCATGGTAGAGGTGGTGGAGGGGAAGATCTCGAGCAGGGTTTCACCTAAGCACCTTTCTACTGGCAATGGACAAGGTTAGCAAGAGGGAGAAGATGCCAACCAAAGGGCATATGAGAGAGGGGTGAATGTGTGTGAGAGAGAGGAGAGGGGGGCTATATATAGGTGAGGGGGGAAGCCCAAGGGGGGCATGGCTCACAGCCATGGGGCTTCCCCCACCTCTCCCCCAATTTATGTGGTGGACTATTCATAAAAAACTCTCTCCACTTTCTCTCATTCATTTTCCACTCAAAAATCAAGAGTCTTTTCATTAAAACCACTTTTAATTCACTTGATTTAATGTCACTCCTTTAATGAACATTTCATTTAATGAGTACTTCATTTAATGAACACTTCATTTAATTAACACATTAACAATTCAATCCCTTGCTTTGTTTCGATACCCCGAAACCATTTCGGCAGATTCGATAGAATAAATTCGTGCGATGTCCATTGTCTTCCCCTATGTTCCCTATCCACTCAATTGTATCGACTAACCTTAAGTGTGTCTCCCTACGGGTTCGAAAACTATGTAGACATGATCGAGACTCTCTCCGATCAATAATAATTAGTGGGACCTGGAGATCCATAATGACTCCCACTAGTTCCACGAAAATCCAATTGATTGTCTAAACCTTTTTCGCTGTAACAAAATTCCTTTTGTCTCGTGATATTTTACTTGTCTGAGATTCTTTCACTCGGTATCATCCATCCCTTCTTTAATCTCATTCCCAACAAGTCCTTTTTTTCTCGTTCCTGTGATATAACATTCTAGTGATCAAATCACTTGCTTGCAAGGTATGTTAATGTGATATCACCGAGAGGGACCTGAGCATATCTCTTCGTCATCTAGATAGAAAAATCCTAATCTTGATCCACGAGCCTCAACTAACACTTTCCAAGTACCCGACAACACCTTTATAATCACCTAGTTATGAAGTGACGTTTGATGTAATCAAAGTACCTTTCTGGTGAAAGTGATTGACATGATCTCATGTTATAAGGACATTGATTTACTACGAATGTGATAACAATATAAACTTGAGGACATGATCGTATTGTTACATCTACTTTGGGTGACTGTTCATCATATCATTCTCCAATGATATGACCCTGTTATTAACAACATCCAATGCTCATGATCAGGAAACCTGTGATCATCAGTTAATCAACAAGCTAGTATTAAGAGAGGCTTTACTAGGAACATTTTCTGTTTATAAATCACACATGTATTAATGTTTCCTATTAAAAAAATTATAGCATGAAAATAAACATCTGTTACAAACCTAGAATAGCATAATAACCACTTTAGTATTGCCTCTTGGGCATATTCCTTTCGGTCTCCCACTTGCACTAGAGTCAATAATATCGTTTACACAGTCATAAGTCTAACACCCATAGTGTTCTGGTGCTGATCATGTTTTGCCCTTGGGAGAGCTTTAGTCAACGGGTCTGCCAAATTCAGATCTGTGTCTACTTTGCAAATCTCTATATCGCCATCCTGAACATGTTTACGGATGGAGTTGAACCGACACTTTATATGCTTGGAATTCTTGTGAGACCTTCGTTCCTTAGCATTGGCTATGGTACCATTGTTGTCACAATAGATCACCATTGGATCCAAAACACTTGGAATCACACCCAGTTTAGAAATGAACTCCTTCATCCAAACTGCTTTCGCCATTGCTTCTGAAGCACATATATATTCCGCCTACATTGTAGATCTCACAATTACTGGTTGCTTGGAGCTCCTCCAACTCACCGCTGCACCATTCATTAAAAACACATATCCGTATTGTGACTTAGAGTCATTTGGATCGGTGTCGAAGCTAGCATCGACATAACACCTTGCGACGATCTCTTCTTCACAACCATATATGAGAAACATGTCTTTAGTTCTTCTCAAGTACTTAAAGACATCCTTTACTGCCTTCCAGTATTCCAAACCTGGATCAGACTGGTACCTGCTAGTCAAACTAACAGCATGTGCCACATCTGTTCTTGTACATAGCATAACATACATAAGAGAACCTATGGATGAGGCATAGGGGACACAGTCCATCAATTCTCTATCTTGTGCTATAGCTAGAATTTGAGTCTTACTCAAAACAATGCCTTATAACATAGGTAAGAACCCCTTCTTACTTTCGTCCATTCTGAACTTCTTCAAAATCTTGTCAAGGTATGTACTTTGTGACAATCCTATTAAGCATCTTGATCTATCTCTATAGATCTTGATGCCTAATATGTATGCAGCTTCACCAAGACCTTTCATCGAAAACTTACTATTTAATTAATCCTTTATGCTTTTCAAAAGTTCTATGTCATTTCCAATCAACAATATGTCATCCACATTAATATTAGAAATGCAATAGATATACCACTCACTTTCTTGTAAATACAAGCTTCTCCGACGGTTTGGAAAAATCCAAAACCTTTGATTACTTCATCAAATCGGAGATTCCAACTTCGGGATGCTTGCTTTAGTCCATAAATGGATCACTGAAGTTTGCATACCTTGTTAGCATCCTTAGGATCGACAAAACCTTTAGGTTGCATCATATACAACTCTTTCTCAATGTTTCCATTAAGGAACACTGTCTTGACATCCATCTGCCAGATTTCATAATCGAAAAATGCAGCAATTGCTAACATAATCCTAATAGACTTTAGCATCTCTACCGTTGAGAAAATCTCATCATAGTCAACTACTTGAATTTGTCGGAATCCCTTCGTGACAAGTCGTGCTTTATAGACGGTCTCATTACCGTCAACGTCCATTTTATTTTTGAAAATCCACTTGTTCTCAACGGCCTTTCGGTCGTGAGGTAAGTCTACCAAAGTCCAAACTTGGTTTTCATACATGGATTCCATCTCGGATTGCATGTCCTCAAGCCATTTGTTGGAATCTGGGCTCATCATTGCTTCATCACACGTCGCAGGGTCATTGTTTCCATCTACCATGAAATTGAGGACTGGATCACCATACAGTTCTGGAGCTGTACGTATCCTTCCTGATCTATGAGGTTCTATAGTACTCTTTATCGGAGTTTCATGAGGAGGGGTTGGTACCTCATCATCATTCCTTCTTCCATTGGTGGAGTCAACACTGGAACAGATTCCGGTGCTACGCTAATCGCCACTTCAGGAAGAGAAGGTTCAATAACCTCATCGAGTTCTACCTTCCTACTACTCACACCTTTCGAGAGAAACTCTTTTTCTAGAAAGGATCCATTTTGACAACAAAAACTTTGCCTTCGGATCGGTGATAGAAGGTGTACCCAATTGTTTATTTTGGGTATCCTATGAAGACGCATTTTTCCACTTTGGGTTTGAGCTTATCAGGCTGAAGTTTCTTCGCATAAGCATCACGACCCCAAACTTTTAAAAATGATAGCTTAGGTTTGTTTCCAAACCATAATTCATACAGTATCGTCTCAACGAATTTTGATGGTACCCTATTTAAAGTGAATGCAGCAGTCTCTAATGCATGACCCCAAAATAATAGTGGCAAATCGGTAAGGGACATCATAGATCGTACCATATCTAATAAAGTTCAATTACAATATTCGAGTACACCATTATGTTGTGGTGTTCCGATGGGAGTGAGTTGTGAAACAATTCCACATTGTCTCATGTGTGTGCCAAACTCATAACTAAGATATTCTCCTCCATGATCAGATCGTAGAAACTTGATCTTTCTGTTATGATGATTTTCTACTTCACTCTGAAATTCTTTGAACTTCTCAAATGTTTCAGATTTGTGTTTCATTAAGTAAATATACCCATATCTACTTAAATCATCCATGAAGGTTACAAAATAACGATATCCACCATGTGCCGATACACTCATTGGACCACATACATCGGTTTGTATTATTTCCAACAAGTCGGTCGCACGCTCCATTGTTTAGGAGAACGTAGTTCTAGCAATCTTGCCCATGAGGCATGGTTCACATGTTTCAAATGATTCATAATCAAGTGATTCTAGTAGTCCATCAGAATGAAGCTTCTTCATGCGTTTAACACCAATATGACCCAAACGGCAATGCCACAAATATGCAGCAATATTATCATTCAACTTGATTCTTTTAGAATTCACATTATGAATATGTGTATAACTAATATCAAGATTCAAAACAAATAAACCATTTAACATAGGTGCATGAACATAATAGATATGATTCATATAAAAGGAACAACCATTGTTCTTGGATACAAATGAATAACCATCTTGCATTAAACATGATCCAGACATGATGTTCATGCTCGACGTAGGCACATAATAACAATTATTTAGGTTTATTGTAGATGAAGTGGCAGCGTCCCGACGGCGATCACATCAACCTTCGATCCATTGCCTACGTGCATCGTCACTTTACCCCTTACTAGTGGTCGACTATTCCTTAGTCCCTGTTTCGAGTTACATATATTAGCAACTTAACTAGTATCAAATACCTAGGTACTAGTTCGACTACTAGTTATGTACACATCAATAACATGTATATCACATATACCTTTATTCACTTTACCGGCCTTCTAATCTGCCAAGTACTTCAGGCAGTTTTGTTTCCAGTGACCAGCCCCTTGCAGTAATAGCACTCAGTATCGGGCTTAGGGCCTCCCTTGGTTTTCTTATCAGGTGCGGCAATAGATTTGTCGTCCTTCTTGAAGTTACCTTTAGTCTTGCCTTTCTTACCTCTTTTCTTAAAACTGGTATTTTTATTGACCATCAACACTTGATGTTCCTTTTTTATATCTACCTCGGTAGTCTTAAGCATAGCTGCGAGTTCAGTGAGCAACTTGTCCGCACCATTCATCTTGTAATTAATTACAAGCCCTTTGTAAGTTGGTGGGAGCAATTGCAGAATCCTGTTTGTAGTGAGATCAGCTGGAATCTCACATCCCAGTGTCTGAAGATGTTGAGCATAGCCCGTCATCTTAATGATGTGCTCGTTCACAGAGCTGTACTCCTCCATATTAGCGCTAAAGAACTTATCAGAGATCTCATATCTCTCAGCACGGATTTGTTCCCCAAACATAGTTTTGAGTTCCCCTACCATGATATCAGCATCGGTAAGTTCAAAGCGCTTTTGGAGTTTAGGCTCCAGCGACTGGAGGATCGCACACCGCACAAGAGTGTAGTCATAAAATTCCACATCATACGTGTCACGCTCTTCTTGAGTCGCACTAGCTGCAGGAGCGTCACCTAACACACCGTCCAACACATAGGACTTCTTCATTCCCTGAGGATAATCCTCACGTTGCAATGCCAGTTGGTGAAGTTAGACCCATTGTCTTGCAGTTTTTCTTTCTCAAGGAATGCATTAAAATTGAATGCAGGCGGTGCCATGATCTATAATGTATTTGCAAAGACTATTTAGACTAGGTTTAAAAGATATAGAGTTCAAGTAAATCCAAAAATTACTGATAAGAACTTCCACTCAAAATGACACCCCCTAGTCATTTTAGTGATTACACAAACCAAATTCACTACGCCATGACCGATCATCATGAGTGGTGGCGTAGCTCTAATGGCAAGCATTGATGGGAATCATAACATCCATATGACTCGTGCATTACCTTTCGGTTCATTTTCCGAGGCCATGTCTATACATGTTAGGCTTGTCAAGTAAGAAGCTTAGTATTCACGTGTGTAAAACTGTCTTACATCTGTTGTATGTGAACGTAGAATCTATCACACCCGATCATCACGTGGTGCTTCGAGACGATGAACTTTCTTAATGGTGCATACTAAGGAAGAACATATTATTATCTTAATATTTAGTGTGAGGGATCATCTTATAATGCTACCGAGGCAATCAAATACTACCGAGGTGATCAAATCAATGCAAAATAAGATGCATCAAAGGATAAACATCACATGCATATATAATGTGATATGATATGGTCCTTCTCGCATTCAATCACTATCTTGTGCGTCTTGGTATGATCTCCATCACTCCAACGGCGTGCCACCAAGGTCCATGGCGCCATCACCATGGTTGTTCTCCACTAATCTAATTACATGGATTTTCCATTTTCTGACACGCATGCCATAAAATAAAATAACAACCATATGGCTCATGCCAGTTGTTTTAAAATAAAACACACTGCATACGAAAATCTTTGTATCATAGACCATATCACATCACATGTCATGCAAAAACAAGTTATACGCCTCTAATTTATTTTTTCATATTTTATGCGGCTTTGGACTTTCTAGGAGAGAACCGCTCTACCTACGAATTTCATCCACAACATCGATAATCAGATCACGATTATGTTGGGAGAGACAAACACCCACTGAGCCACTTATGCAATACGAGTTGCATGTCAAGCGCGGGACAGGTCTCATGTGCGAGGACATGTAAAGTTATTGCGGGCCTCTTCATCCCAACATGCCACCATGATCAAAATTTATGCAAGTATGAAACAACAAGACTATCAATGCCCACATATCTATGTGTTCTAACCGTACAAATCATCTACGCATAGACATAGCTCTGATACCACTGATGGGGTTCGTTGCATAGAAAACAAAAAATTTCCTACGGTTGCAACCACCAAGATCATATCTAGGAGATACATGTAATGGTTTCAGATGGACTCACCCTCGAAGACTATAACACGGGATAATATTCCCATAAAAAAATAAAGATGGTGTAGAATGTACTCGATTCATCCTCAAGGACGCACAGACGATCAACACCACAAGAGGCAGCGCCTCCATAATCGGTCACACGTATGGTGTGTCGACGACTCCCGATCCCTTGCTCTAGCCGGGGAGCGGAAGTAGCGGATCCCCGGGAACTCCAACAGTGCTACGCCATGGTAGAGGTGGTGGAAGGGAAGATCTCGAGCAGGGCTTCGCCTAAGCACCTTTCTAGTGGCAATGGACAAGGCTAGCAAGAGGGAGAAGATGCCAACCAAAGGGTATATGAGAGAGGGGTGAATGTGTATGAGAGAGAGGAGAGGAGGGGGCTATATATAGGTGAGGGGGCAGCCCAAGGGGGCATGGAGCATAGCCATGGGGCTGCCCCCACCTATCCACCAATTTATGTGGTGGACTCTCCACTCACATAAAAAACTCTCCACTTTGTCTCATTCATTTTCCACTAAAAAATCAAGAGTCTTTTCATTAAAACCACTTCTAAATCACTTGATTTAATGGCACTCCTTTAATGAACACTTCATTTAATAAGTACTTCATTTAATAAACACTTCATTTAATGAACACATTAACAATTTAATCCCTTGCTTTGTTTTGATACCCCGAAACCATTTCAGTAGATTCGACAGAATAAATTCCTGCGATGTCCATTGTCTTCCCCTGTGTTTCCTATCCGCTCAATTGCATGGACTAACCTTAAGTGTGTCTCTCTACGAGTTCGAGAACTATGCAGGCATGATCGATACTCTCTCCGACAAATAATCATTAGCGGGACCTGGAGATTCATAATGACTCCCACTAGTTCCACAAAAATCCAATTGATTGTCTGAACCTTTTTCGCTGTAATCAAATTCCTTTTGTCTCGCGATATTTTACTTATCCGAGATTCAATCACTTGGTATCATCCATACCTTGTTTAATCTCGTTCCTGACAAGTACTCTTTTTCTCGTTCATGTGATATAACATTCTAGTGATCAAACCACTTTCTTATAAGCTATGTCAATGTGATATCACCGAGAGGGTCCTGAGCATATCTTGTCATCATCTGGATGGACAAATCCCTCTCTTGATCCACCAGCCTCAACTAACACTTTCCAAGTACCCGATGACACCTTTATAATCACCTAGTTACGAAGTGACGATTGATGTAATCAAAGTACCTTTCGGTGAAAGTGATTGACGTGATCTCATTGTCTAAGAACATTGAATTACTACGAATGTGATAACAATATAAATTTGAGGACATGATCGTATTGTTACATCTACTTCGGGTTACTGTTTATCATATCATTCTCCAATGATATGACCCTATTATTAACAACATCCAATGTTCATGATGAGGAAACCTGTGATCATCAGTTAATCAACAAGCTAGTATTAAGAGAGGCTTTACTAGTAACCTTTTCTGTTTATAAATCACACATGTATTAATATTTCCTATTAACACAATTATAGCATGAAAATAAACATCTGTTATAAACCTGAATAGCATAATAACTACTTTATTATTGCCTCTCGGGCATATTCCTTTCAGGTATGGCGGCGGGAGGAGGTCGAGGAGGGAAGGTAGGGTGGAGGGAGAAGGTATGGCGGCGGCGGGGGAAGGTATGGCAGCGAGGAGCTCTCGAACCCTAGTACAAACGGGGTAGGCGTCGGGGTCGGGTTGGGAGAACAGACAGGGTCGGGTGGGGGACAATTGGGCTGTTTTCTTTTTCTATTTTTTTTTGGCATTGACGAGTCGCTAGTGCTGGTGGCATTCTGGTTGTAATTTTGACAAACGCCATGTACACCTGAAATCGATCGTTTCGTTGCTCCACGGGAAGCACCTCCAGACGTGCTTCCCGGTTCGCCTATTTCGAGCACCACTTCGGCCGAAGCCCACCGCATAGCTGTGTTGTTTGGATCATTTTTCTGTCTTTTTTCACTGAAAAGCCACCAAAAGTCCAAACAAACACCCCCTCATTGAACAATACCATCACACCGGTAGAAAAATGCTATTATTTTCCTTGGAAGAAGGAACACAATCAAAGATTAATGTTGTGTTTTCAATACTGCCGAGGAAGATGAAGAAGATGACACGAAAGACGAAGAAGGCAAGAAGAGTGAGGAAGAAGACCCCTTGGAACACACCATTATCTCTTGAAGATGCAACCTTACCGACAGTGAGAAACAACCCCTCTTATAACTCCTACCTCCCACTAATATGGCCAGGGTCGGGAGGCCATATGTGACACAAGATGGTATGTTTTGTCAAGTTACCTATGTTCCTTCTGTATTTTTCCATAACATGTACAAAAACCGTTTGACATGAAGTTATCTTTTGTTCCTATTATGCATCTGAAAATTACCTATGATTGTGGGGCATGTATTCCTTGGCCTCTCCGATGAAGGTTTGGTTGGAGTACATGTTGGAGAAGGTGAGGTCAACACCATCCCGTACAAGACGGATAGGGATGGACGCATCTCCTTCAACAATGTGGCGTGGAAAAACTTCACTGGGAGCAAAGAAAGTCTTCATATTGGACAAGCCATGCTCAAGACTGCTAGGGAAACCCGCCCAGGAACAATGTAATAGTGATTTTCATCATGGATGTCACCAATGCATGATTTATCGCCCCTGGAAATATTTTGTTTGTTTTTAATGCACATAGTATTTATTTGATGTGGTGAGCTGTATCTAGTTTCAATCTATGTGGAACCAAATAAGTAGATTCAATCTATGTGGAACCAAATATATAGTTTTGATGTTGATAGTACTGCTATATTATAATTCATGAATTTTGCTACTATTTTGCTTTATAATTTTGCTATCAGATTTAATAAAACCAACATATTTTTTTAATTATCGAAAGTAAGTTAGTGGCGTGCCACATGGTGGCATGTCCTCCTCACGCCACATGTATTTGCATACCGGTGGCATGTCTAGCACACGCCACCGGTAAACAATAGTGTCGTGTCATATACACGCCACTAGGTGGTGATTCGCCATGCCACTGATAGGCTATTCTACACCAGTATGATATAGTATAAGGTTGATCGGCCTACTATGACATCGGTATTCTACCTTACAACTCAACTTCTCCTTCATTGTCTTTAGTCTCATATGTGATGTAGTAATTGATGCCTTCAACTCCTCCGGAGGATTCTGGTTCTTTGTAGACGACCTTATCCTCTTCCAATTGACTTTCTTGGTTATCTTCCTCTACACTCTTGGAGTATAAGCAAAGGTTTGAGAAATAGATAGGGACAAATACAGTATACTCAACAAGTTCAGATAGGAGGGTAAGAGTTTTGGAAAGATCTAGCTATAGTTGTGACCATTTGTGAAAGCTTGATGCAGGTTTTGTAATAATTGCTCCGAAAGTCAATTTTATTCTAAAAAGTTATGGACATAGGATTCACGGGTTATTAGAGCTTCCGATGTTCCTTTGCCGTAGTGATCGCAATTGTTACCCATAATGAGTGACTTGGCACTATTCATTATCATCTACAAAGCCTCGCTACGTTATGCTCCCTGATCATGTGCCAAGTCTAAGGACTCGGAGCCATGTATCGGCTTTCCCCGCAACACAACATATTCGCCCAACATAACATGGTCATACCCACCTGCGGTTTCTTCACCTATACTATTCCCAAGACGCATTGGCACCATAACTTAGCAAAGGTTAAGAATTGTTATGGCTATCCCAAGAATTACTACTATGCCCACCCATGGGATATATGGTGCAATCCATCCGAGAATACGCTGCTGGAAGAAGTTACGACTGACTCGCTTGTCCTATTTGAGATTTTATGGTTAATGCTATCCATAAGATGCGAGAATACCAATCGGCAATTGTTCTTAATCCTCTTGGTAAACGATGTATAGGGGGACCTCCACCACAACATAACATGTACCATATAGTCAATCCATAGTTATAAGAAACTAGCAGTTTATTTTAACGCAGCTAACAACACAACATAGATAGATTGCAATAGCTTGGTAAAGATAATTCGAAAGGACGTGAATACGAATGAATTTGCATGGTAGCTAGAAAATAGTGTAGTTCAAAAATAGTACAGTTAGTCGCTACGACTGGTGTTTGGCTCTCGGTTTCTGATATATATTAGCATCATGGTGCAATAATGACATATGTTTTAGGAAGTTCAGAAGATGCTACCGTGCATATGTTATGTCATGCTTAGTTTAATTATCCAATTAACCCCTACTTTTAAGTACCTAGTTAACTTAAGAATATATATAGAAGATTTGATTTATTTTTACGTTTATTTTATGTCATTTGAGAACCTTGATAGGTTAAGAAAAATCATTACGTCTTTGCCGCTAGTATAATTTTCGTTATTTCCTGTACTCAACTGAAGACCGAAATAGAAACATACCACCTTTCCGGGTTCGCTCATCGTCTCCGTCCTTTTTCAGCGTCGATCCGTGACAAACCACGGGTGGGCCCACTTGGCTGCCCCTGGCCGTCCGCCCGAAGCGACAAAACCTGGTAGGCCTAGGCAAAGCATCACGCCAGATTTAGATTCCAGTGGAGCCCCACACTCGTTGCAAATGAACGGATCCCCTAGCATGGGACGTAGCTCTCAAAGTCCCGAGCTGGTCTCCAACAGGGGAAAACAACCTCATTATTGGACCATGTCATGGTTGTAGGGTATTGTGTTCCTGTCCTAACGGACTGTAGTGGCGCAAGTGACCCTAGCGGTGGAGCAAGCTCGTCGGCAGTGGTGTTAAAATGGACCTTCCTTGCTTGGTTTTGTTTGAGAATTTCTTCTCAATATTTGGGTTTTCACCCTTAGGCCTTAGTTTAGGAGAGGCGTCGGGCGCAAAGTAGATCTGGTCACGGTAAACAATTCATTGTATTTCCTCTGTCCCAAATTAATTGACGCATCTTTGTCTAAATACGAATACACTAAAACGTTTCTAGATATATAAGTATTTAGACTAAACTACGTCAATTAATATGGGAAGTGTGCTTCGGTATCCCCCTCCAAACTTAAGTTTGCATGAGCTAGTTTTTTTTGACCCCGTCGAAACCCATATCCAGGCCATGTATATCTCCGTACATGTGCACGATATCGAACTGGGTATACTTCACGTTTTCACCGGATGATCCCACCTCCTGTTATTGCGATCTACGTCTTTCATGCCAAATTTTAAATTTATGTTGCTGCTGCTATATACCTCCCGATTTCCACCTCCCGCAGGCACGTGAGTATACGTACGGTTAGTATACGTCTAAGAGGACCATACGGGCTTTGGGCGGGTTTGTACGGTTTTCGAAACGAATCGGTATAGTTTTTGTTTGTCAAAATTTGAAGAGAGGTAGGGACACCGAAGCAAAAGTGTCAAGAAGATCGGGCTACCCCGTGTCATCTTGGACTGATGAAATCAGTACTTAGCCGTGTAGTTTTGGCTGCTAATAAAAAGCCATATGAGATCGTTCGGTTCGATAAAATTTGCACTACCATTCTGCATGCTTAAGGGCCTGCAAACCTCGCAAGTTGAGTCTATATTTGCTGACACCTCGTGTCATGTCCGAAGAAGAAGGAGAGGAAGAAGAAAAAGATGACACTAGTAGAAACCAGGCCTTTAGATCCGGTTCGTAAGGACCTTTAGTCCGGATTACAAACCTGGACTGATAGATGGGGACTAAAGGTCCGGACTTTAGTCCCGGTTCTGTTATGAACCGGGACTAGAGGTCCACCACGTGGCCCCGCGAGCCCCGTTAGGCTGGAGGATATTTAGGGTCGCCGCCGCTAGAGCGTTTCGAGGCATTTGCTGCCACGGCAGGAGATGAGGTTTTAGTGTTTTTCTTTTCATTTTATGTTTTGTGTTCAATTATTTTTTATTCTGTGTTTTCATTAACAAACAAGTTTTCGTATACATACACAACGCTACTACATAGTACTTGTACACGTTGATGCATATATAATATAATTTCTCTTACAAGCATACATGGAGGTCATTACATGGAATCCCAACCGGGTCCAGAGCCTGTCTATTTGATTACATGGAGATCATTACATAGATGCTTTAGGGTCTATCTAAAGAGTATTCTCCGCATGGGTCTATGACCTCGTCGACCAAAAATCCAGCCAACTCCTCTTGGATTGCTAGTAGGCGGTCCTGTGGTAGGAGCTTTTCCCGCATCGCGTCCAACTATAAAGAAGGAGATCATATGAATTAGACTCAACACAACTTATTGTAATAAAAATAAAGGGTGAATATATTGTTTACTTACTAAAAATGTTTCCAAGGGCTTCTCAATAGTGATGCGAATGAACTCGCAAACGTAGAATCCACATAGATTAGTCCCCCGTGACTGCCTCACGCACTTTACAAGAATAGAATTCAATCAAATAATAAGTCTAGCATGATAAATGTACGAAAACTAGAATTAAAGAGATGCACGAACCTAGCTCATACTACTTACCGGGATCCGTTTGAAACTCAGCTGCTCACTCCATTGACCGCAGACCTTGTTCTTAAACCATGTCCAAACACTACCTGACAAAAAAATGAATGAATGAGTTAATAACTACTTGATATCTCAGAAAATGAATGAAAGAAACCGATATATTGCGATAATGGTTGAAATTACTTCTGGAGCATATCGATCATGCTGCGGTACTCTTCCATGTATTTTTGCAATGAGTCCATGATTTGAACTCTTCTCAAGTCAACAGAAATGCTTAGAAGAATCCAGTGGTAGCTACGCAAGGTTTACATACGTCAGTAACTCATCATTTACACTGAACATCGAGTAAGCAAAAGTTAATATGTACAAGAGAATAACACTCTCACCCGTAGGGGTAAGAAAATAGTATTTCATTACAGAAATGCTGCCTCGTGAAAAACCGGAGAAAGTTACGCTCGGTCTTCACTGGCTTATCCTTTAACATAGCTCCTTTAACTCGGTGTGGGTCAACGAACCCAAATTCATGGGTTGTCTTTTTTTACATTCGAGAATCTTCATTCTGCATTATTATAGCGTACAAAAGAATATAGTGAGTATACTTACCGGCAATGAATTGAACAAGCTGAGCTAGAGACTTAATTACATAAATAAAATAATCACTTACAGACAATAACAACTAAGGATAGATTTGTCGAGTTCCCTTAGATTGAATAACTAAAACATTTCTAGAAATTCAATAGGGACCTCGTCTTCGGTGAAGTAATGCTCTTCTCGAACTTTCGCTATGATCCAATGTTGCTCTTTTTTTGCTTCTTCCATGTACCATACATGCAATTGTCGCATTTTTGTTGGCATATCCTGAAGCCTCTCAGAACTGATCAGAGGCTCTCCATAAACATATCGTTGTGCTACATGAGCCCTGGTGATATCATCGCGCCAATAATATTATGAATAGACATATTACATTGCTCGTCCAATATCTTAGCCGTTTCCATATGCAAAGGTTCTCCCCCATATAGTTGAGGTTCGGGTAAAACCTGGAGTGGGGGGATCGATTGTTTTGCTTATTTCCCCAGCTAGGGAACGTCTTTTCTGATGCTTCCGCTACCACTTGATAGTTTTGCTTGTTCTCCCTGGTGGGGAATGTCTTTTGTGATGCTTTCTCTACCACTTGATCTCTTCAGTTTCAGTGTCTTTTGAAGATAGCGTGCATAGTTATATGGCGCATTTAACTGAGCTTGGGATGGCTGCGTTAGTAATCTCCTAAAGTGCTCGTTGGTTTCCAGTTTTATTTGGACCTCTGGCTCAGGTTGTTTCTTTTTAAAATGGGCATCCACTTCAGCACGTACGACCGCATCGGTCTCCTCATCGTTCAAGTCATAAGCCCTCTTGGGAGGAACCGACGGTACTCTTGGGAGGGGCGACAACTGTCGCTTTTGGCGTTGGTTATCCCTCGACAGAGTGGTGCTATTCTTCTGCTTTTGGACCTTAGGGGTAGAGGCGGCTGCGTAGATTGAGATGGACTCGTGCTGAGGTCATTATCAAGGAGGGGTGGACTTGGAGGTGGTGCACTTTTACTGGGAGGAGACGGTGGCCTTGGAGGTGATGGATTGTTTCTCGGTGGAGAAGATGTCCTTGGTGCCGAGCCTGGAAACTTGATGTATTCCTTTTTCCAAAGAATGAAGCCACTCGTAACTTCTCCCAGTGCTGTCTCCCCTTCACCTCCAGGGATGTCAAGCTGTAGTGACTGACACATCGGTTGAACTTCATCCACACCGACACGAGCATAGCCAGCTGGAATCAGATTGCAATGGTAGGTCGCTCCCGATGCAGAAGGTAAAGCAAAGCCGTCCGCCACCTTCATGGATATGTTCTTCAGTTCAACATGCAGCTCACAACTAGTCTTCTCCTTAATTGCATCCACGAGGTACACATACAACATTGCATCATTAGCATGGACGTCCGTGGAAGCCACACTGCTTTTCCGTTGAGATGGGCCGACCGTACTCTCTAGTGCAGGATCTTGCTGTCAGAGTCCTATAAGTTCATTAAGCTCCTCCCGATGCTGCTGCAACATGGCTTCAACCCTTGCAAACCGCTCTGCATCCTCCTCTTATCGCCGCTTTGTTTTTCTCGATCAGCTTCTGTAGGTTTCAAACTCCTCGGGAAACCCGATAGCCCATGGACAAGAAGGTCTGAAGCCTCGTGTTCGTCCAACCTTTTCAGGATTCCTGAGGGCCTTTGTCAGCTATCGTTCTCTCTATCGGGAACAAACTTCCCCTCTTGAACCTCTTTTATCACTTTAATAAGATCATCCTTGGGTCCACCAACTTATTTTTTTTGTAACAATCTCGCCTGTTTCTGGGTCATACGATGCCCCATGCCCGAGTAACCAATTTCTTGACCTCAAGGGCCATCCAGACATAGCTGGAGTGACCCCTTTAGCCGCCAGGTCGGCCTCAGCTTTATCCCACTTAGACATGACACTCTTGTAGCCACCTGTGCCCATATGATGGTGATATTTATTTTTGGTTGCATTTAGCTTATTCTTTTCTGACATTGTCTGAGCTGGTTCTAAGTTCTTGTATTCCACAAATACGGCCTAGTTATCCCGCTGCTTCTCTAGTGGGCCAGTGAATTGAGGAGGTTTTTTTCTTCTTCACATAGTTGTGGTACAATCTTTTATTCTAGTCCTTGAATAGTGTGCCCATATTCTTAAGAGCCCACTCCTTGACTTTCAACCTCATTTGCTGTGTGAGCTCATTAGTCTCCAAGGCTGGTAGGGTGAAATGTGTCATGAGAGAATTCCACATCGTATCTTTTGCTCTGTCGTTGACAAAACTAGCGCCAACTGGATCCCTTTTTATTCCTGGCTACTCTCGCGTGGTGATCGGGACGGTATCTCTAACAATCACTCCGCATTGATGTACAAATGCATTTACGGACTCTATGGGCTCCAACGGTTTACCCAGCGCATAGACTAAGTCAATGCTGAAACAGACATCGGCGGGCAACTTTTGGGCTAGGCCTCCTTTTCTTGTAGAAGATTGGCCCGATGCGGAGGTCTAAGAAAAAAACATTCGTCACTATATATATATGAATCAATTAGTGCATCTATACTAGTGATCGATCGGTAGAGGCTTTATATACCTCGCCGGACTTTGTTATTAAGGTGTCTCCAGCATCGTCTCCACTATGGTCTCCCCCATCGTCTCCACCATAGTCTCCACCATGGTCTCTCCCATCGTCTCCACTATCATCTCCTCTAGAAAAATTAAGATACTGGGAGCCATCATCATAATAAGAACCTCTAGTACCCTCATCTATCATGTTAAAAACCTCCTCTTCATTGTGTCTACCATCCATAGCTTAACTAATGCAGAAAAAGATAAAACAATTTTGCATTAAGTAAAAGAATATTACAATTGCGATGACTCCGATACAAAAAAATATTACATACTAATAATGAAACAATTTTGCATTAAGATAAAGTACAATAATATAAGATAAAGTACAATAATACATCTCGCTCATATAAAACTAGTGACATCGACTGCCGGGTCCTGTGCCACGGGAGCTGTATACCCAGAGAACAAGAACCATCACCGGAGAATAGCTCGCTGATGTCTACGCACTTCTATTCTTGTAGATAGTTGTTGGGCCTCCAAGTGTAGAGGTTTGTAGAACAGCAGCAAGTTTTCCCTTAAGTGGATCACCCAAGGTTTATCGAACTCAGGGAGGAAGTGGTCAAAGGTATCCCCTCTCAAGCAACCCTGCAATCAAGATACAAGAAGTCTCTTGTGTCCCCAACACACCCAATACACTTGTCAGGTGTATAGGTGCACTAGTTCGGCAAAGAGATAGTGAAATACAAGTGGTATGGATAATTATAAGTGGTAACGGTGATAGAAAATAACTTGATGGCGTGGAAAAGACTAAAGTAAAACTGAAATAAAGATGGAAGCAAGCAAACATGTAACAGATCTAATAGCAAACGGTGTTTCAGTGCTTACAAACAAGGCCTAGGGATCATACTTTCACTAGTGAACACTCCATATAAATATATTCTTCTTTATGATACTATGCTGAACTACTCTCCGGTTGGACACTCTAATCCATGGTAGGGCTATAAAAGCACACCTCAAAGTTCATCTTTCCCATCTAGAAACCCCACACTGTCACCTTGAGTACTAGATGAGTCCAATAAACACCACAATTTCATAGAAAGATCCAACTCCAAATATAACTCATAATAAGTATTTGTAATCTCTAGCCTAAGTGCCACCATGGTGTGCATGCTGTCACTTTCACACACATGGGGAGAGCAGAGATCTATTAAAGTACTTGAGTAGCAAGGTAGATCTATAGATTACAAGCTCATGATCTCAATAAGATCATGCATAGAGAGAGAGAGAGATGGACACATAGCTACCGGTAGAACCCTTAGCCTCGAGAGAGAACTACTCCCTCCTCATCATGGGAATCAGCAATGGTGATGGAGATCGATGGAGATGGCTTCGGGGGCACTTCCCCGTCCCGGCAGGGTGCCGGAACAGAGACTTTTTGTCCCCCGAATCTCCCCTTCGGTGGCGGCAGCACTGTGGAACTTTTCGTGGATTTCTTATTGACTATCTAGGGTTTATGCATCGGGAGGCTCTTATAGGCGAAGGAGGCAAGGTCGGTGGCCGTCCAGGGGGCCCACACCATGCCCTGGCGCGGCCTGGGCTGGCCCACGCCAAGGGGGGTGTGTCCACCCTGTGGCCCCTCTCCGACTCTCCTTCTGGCTCCGTGAGTCTTCCGGGAAAATAGTAACTTTGGCTTTTGTCCCGTCCAATTCCGAGAATATTCATTTTCTGACTTCCTGGAACCAAAAAACAGCAGAAAACAGGCAACTGGCACTGTGGTATCTTGTTAATAGGTTAGTCCAAGAAATCATATGAAATGTACTCCAAAGTGTGGACAAAACACAAGAAAGTAGATAAAACCAAGCATGGAACATAAAAAATTATAGATACATTTGCAATGTATCACTCGCCGGGTGAGATCCGTGAAGAACCTGCCATAGATTGGAGAACCTGGTCTCCAAAAGATACATATACTGGCGGACATGCTCGTCCTCCTCGCTGACATGATGACGTACCACCTCCTTGGGGGCCAGCTCCCTCTACACCGCTCCTGGACCTCACGGACGCCACCAAAGAAGCTCCGGGTCGACGATGATACCCGGATTCCTCACCAAGGTACGAGTCCCGACAGGTAGAACCTCTCAGTGCCAGCCCGGTGGAGCCTAGGCTCGGACATCCTCGGACCCGACGGAGTCCAGTACTCCGTCGTTGCTGCCGAGTGGACGACAAGGACGCGACATAACTAAATCATAACATAAACAATCATAAATCATAAACACTAAATTAAACCCTTAAACTAAACATAACCTAAATTAAACCCATAACCTAAACCACTAAGTAATTTCCCTAACACTAACCCTAAACCTAACACTAACTAAACTCAACCTAATTAACACTAAGTAATTGCCCTAAATCACTAAGTCATGGCTCCCACCGCCACCCTAGTCCCTGAAGCTGACCCAGTGCCACCATTGCAGCGCAGAGGCTGAAGCCGGAGCTAGATACATGCCCTAACCTAAACTAACTATATAAGCCTAAGCTAATACATGCCCTACCTAAACTAACTATATAAACTTATACTAACTATAAACATATACTAACTATAAACCTAAACTAACTACTATAAACAGCTATTTTACAAATATTATAAACCTAGCTATAAACAACTAATACTAACTAAATTAACCTAATACTAACTAAATTAATCTAATACTAACTATAAACCTAATACTAATTAACCTATACTAACTAAACCCTAAACCTACCACTAACTAAACTAATAAACCTATAATTAACCTAAACTAATTAACCTAATTAACTAATTAAACTAATAAACCTATAATTAACCTAAACTAATTAGATCGAGAGAGCTCACCTGTAGGGGTGACGGAGGGCACGACACGGTGGGACGAACAACACGGGCAGCGGCGAGCTCCTCCTCGGTGGGCGACAACGCGAGATCCTCCTTGGCACGGCAAGATGGACGGTGCGGGCGGCGGCGGGATGGATGGCGCGGGCGGTGGCGCGCTCCTCTACAAGCGCGGATGGCGACGCGCTCCTCCTCGGGCGCGGGTGACGGCGACCTTTTCCTCGGGCGCGGGCGGCAGCGAGATCCTCCTCGGCGTGGCGGTTCATCGGGAAGAAGATGAACTGGGACTCTCCGGTTCATATATCAAACCAGGGCGGAGAAGGAGGGTATTTATACCCCCAACCTTTAGCCCTAGTTTGTAATACAAACAAGGGCTAAAGGGGTTTTTTGGCGCTAAAATGAAAACTAGTGTATAGTTTTCAGAAATTTATGTATTATATCAAAATTTTCAGAAAAAGAAGATCTATAATTTAAATCTATTATCATACTCTATTATACAACTTAAATGAAATAATTTATTGTTTAACAAATATTATATTTAGTATAAATGTTGGAAAAATATAGTTTATTATTTAAAAAACAGAAAAATACATATAATATACCCATTAGAAATATAATATTTTATACTAAAACTAGTAACTGGCTGACGTGGACATACCTTACAGGTACTCGAGTTTGGTATATACGGCCTGATCTGGCAGAAGCCCACGTCGTTAACAAGGACCAATCCAGGATTCAGGTGACCTACGGAGACTCCGACTGCTTGCAGCACAAGGCAAAGCCTAAGATACAAAGTTTAAACGGGCAAACCCTAAACTTGTAACCGACTCGACCTGCTACCTAAGACCTAGCCTATCTATATAAAGGCTAGGAGGGTGCGGCGAGGAGGACAATCACACACCCCTAGTTTCCACAACTTCGCTAGATTACATCTGCGCACCCCTGTAACTTTTGACTCCCTCGATAATTCCAAGAGCAGACAAGCAGGAGTAGGGACCTCTACGAGGCCTGAACCTTAGTAAATCTTGCGTCCATGTGTGCTCGTTTGCTAGCCGATTGATGCCTCCAGCGCTCCTTCCTTCTCCAAAACCCAAGTCCATAACAATGGGAATTGATGAGTTCAACCCTCGTCAATTGGCACCGTCCGTGGGGACTGGGAGTGCTGATGTCGTAGCTTCTTCGGCCCCGACAAACATGATCTACAACTCTGCAATAGCAGAGATTCGCCTCCTCTTTGGTGCCTTCGACTTCACCGTCCACACGCTAGCCACTCGCCCGACTTTCGAGTCCGTAGGCGAAGGGATCGGCCTGGCGATCAGGAGCCTACGCTTCCAAGTTGGTCAGCTGGGCATGCTCCGCCTCCCTGACCAGCCCGCGGTTCCCGCGATTGCTCTAGCATCTTGATTTCTGCCGCCGATCGCCACCTGAGCGAACTCAACTCCCTGACAGTAGTCGGGAACGCGATCAGCGACATCAGTTGCGGATCCGATCTGGGCGATCTAGCCACTGAAGACGGAGCCTACGGCTCTGGATCTGAAAGCTATGGAAGCAACAACTTCCCCAACCACTACATGTGCGCCGTCATCAATTCAGGCGACACCAGCACCAGTCACAAAAACACCAGCACTGGTCCGACCAACGGCGACATCCCAGTTGCAAACGGTGGTCCTGTCAATGGCGCGCCCACCAACAATGGGACAGGAGGAGCCCCACATCTCACGGAGGATGAGCACGACGAGGAGCGCGTGCTAATCAAGCTCAACGACAACGAGTGGGCTCGCTGCCACGAGGCACTGCGGGGTAATCCTTTGCCCCAAACTCATCGCAAGAGATGCTAATGGGTTACCATTGGCAGCTCAAGGAGGAGTACATGCACCAACAGCAAGTAATCGCGCAGCTCGACGTGCGCAGAAAGGCGACGGATGAATCGAGCCTTCGGCGGGCTCAGCTCTCCTCTATGGGAGGATCTTCCTCCAAGGGCAACAACCATGTGGCCGCCAAAAGGCGATCTCGACTAGCCCACCTCACCGACAAAGAACGAGAAGAGGCCACGCGAGTCCTCGACTTCTCGTCCATGATGGTGGATACACGGGGCAACGTGATCCCGAAGATGCCGCAGGCAGAGGTGACTGCAGCCACCAAATGTACCTCCTCAATAACCAGCCTCCTGCTGGAGATCCGTGAGCCTCCATACACCAATCTACGATCGTAGGCTTGGGGCTAATCGAACCTGCCCTCATTAAGCATCCGACACTAGAGCCGAAAAAGAGCAAAGCTCTGGCCAAACGCTACTCCTCGCCCTCGTCCAGCCATGATAGCCACGACTTGTCTCGACATCGCCGCTCATGGCGACACGACCACGACTACGATGCGCGTGATGACATCACGCAACGCAAGGTCGAAAAGATGCACGCAAGGTGTGCTCGTTCGACCGATTCGGAGGACGATGAAATAGATCTCTGCGGCGCTAGATGCTCCAGCAGAGCCATCAGGCAGAAGAGAATGCCTAAGGGGTTCAAACTCCCATCGGAGAACCCGAAATTCGACGGCCTCCAGGACCCGAAAATCTGGCTCGAAGATCACATCTCCTCCATCAAGCTGCAGAGCGGAAGCTCAAGCACGGCAATGCAATGCCTCTAGTTACAACTACAGGGCACCACTCGAGCATGCCTTAATAACCTCCCATGCGGATCCATTTGCAGCTAGGAAGAGCTGGTCTATAGCTTTGTGTGAAACTTCAAGGGCACTTACAAAAGGCCCGCATCAATCGAAGAGTTAAGAGGCTGCCACCAAAGATCTGGCGAATCGCTGCGCTCATACATCTAGAGATGGTCCATTATCAAGAATTCCACAGAAGACATATCCGAGGATCACGCAATCGACGTGTTTAACGGTGGCATGCGCCGCAGAGAGCTCAGGGAGGAGCTGGGCCGCTCGAAGCCCAAAACAATCGACCACTTGATGGAGATCGCGAATAGGTGGGTTGATGGAGAGGACTCGGTGAAAAACCGTGCCTACTCCAATGATGATGACGACCTAGGGCGAAGACGCGATCGCCAAGGGAAACATCGTATGCGCGACTACAAGGACCGCAAAGAAGTCGACATGGTCGCAGCCGGCTACACCGACAAACGCGACAACAACCGCAACAGCGGATACCGCAGCGGTTGATACCGCGACAGCGGGAAAACCATGCAAGTGTGGCAGGACCACACTCGCGATGAGGCACCCGCAACATCCATCCAGGACAAACTGTTCGGACCATGCAACGTGCACTTCTACATTGATAGGCACGACGGCAAGAGAAAGTCCAGCCACCTCCTAAAGGACTGCCGCGAGTTCCTCAAACTCCACGAGGGCCTGGCCCAGATGAATCGCGACGCGATTAACCAAGGCTACAGAGCTACCCCGAGCGATGTGGCACATGGAGCTCTTCCACCACCACCAGGTCCAATACCACCTGCGGCCGCACCAGTCCAAAATCATGGAGGCGAACCATACCCCCGACCACTGGGAATATGGGAATGATCTAGAAGGGTCGTCCCTCAAATCGAGTGCAGAAATCGATCACTCACCAAGTCAACCTGGCGATGAATTCTCCACCTTCCACCACCAAGTACCTCAGTGGCAGCGAGTCCTGCATCACGTTCGACAAGAGCGACCATCCGCGTCAAGTACCTCGCCCGAGTCACTGTCCCCTGGTGCTCGAGGCACAAATCAGAGGCTTCGAGATGAGTCGCATCTTCATGGACGGCGGAAGAGGCATCAACCTCATGTTTGTGAGTACCTTGCGAGCAATGAGGATTCCCCTGACATGTCTGGAAGTTTTAGACACGACGTTCCACGACATCGTTCTAGGAAAGGGCGTGTACCCCCTGGGAAAGATCAACCTCGACGTCATCTTCGGCATGCCGCAAAACTTTCTACGAGAATGCATGGACTTTGAAGTTGTCGACTGGCCTTCACAGTACCACTACATCCTCGGACGTGTCATGTTCGCGAGGTTCATGGCGGTACCACACTACGCCTACCTGTAGATGAAAATGTCGGGCCCAAATGACGTCACCACAATCAATGGAAGCTTCGAGAGGTCTAATAGCTATGATAGGGTATTCAACAGAATATCCCAGTCCTTCAGCATGCAAGAGGAGCTCACGAGGTTAAAGGAGTCGACAGACAACGGTCTGCCTCCTCTGAGCAATCCAAGCTCACCCGACCAATCCTTCGACACGTCGGTGCACACCAAGAAAGTCCAGGTCCACCCAATGGACCTGACCAAGACGGCCCTCATCGCCAACAACTTGAGTCCCGCATAGGAACTCGCGCTCATCGAATTCCTCCGTGAGAGCTGGGAAATCTTCGCCTGGTGTCCAATGGACATGCCAGGAGTTC
The DNA here is from genome assembly GCA_916181665.1 of Avena sativa. Classification (NCBI taxonomy): domain Eukaryota; kingdom Viridiplantae; phylum Streptophyta; class Magnoliopsida; order Poales; family Poaceae; genus Avena; species Avena sativa. The sequence continues at coordinate 528,790,648 of OV702292.1, read as the reverse complement.
CCAGGGAATTCGCCAAGTACTAACTCAACATGAATCCAGACGCAATGCCAGTCAAGCAAACAATACGGCGACTATCTAAACCAAGAGCAAAAGCAGTCGGTATGGAGATCAACAGACTCCTCGACGCAAAATTCATATGCGAGATCAAGGAAAGCACCTGGCTCGCAAATCTGATGCTCGTGCCTAAAAAGGACACGGACATCCTGCGGATGTGCGTGGACTTCACCTCCTTGAACAAGCACGACCCGAAGGATCACTTCCCATTGCCACGGATCGATCAAATAATCGACTCCACTGCAGGATGCGAGCGCCTACTTAGGCTACAATCAGATTCGAATGGAGGAAGACCAGGAGAAAACAACGTTCACGACACCTTTTGGTGTGTTCTGCTACAACACAATGCCCTTCATGCTAAAAAATGCAGGAGCCACCTATCAGCGGTGTATGCAGGCGTGCCTCAAAAACCAACTTGGTCGTAATATCCAAGTCTACGTGGATGACATCATCGTCAAAACCAAAGAGGAAGCCGCATTACTCAACGATCTCCACGAGACCTTCGATAACCTCGACCGCTATCGGATCAAGCTCAATCCGGAAAAATGCACCTTTGGCGTACCATTTGGGCAACTTCTCGGGTATCTCATCTCCGCGAGAGGGATCGAGGCAAACCCGAAGAAAATAAAGGCCATTCTGGCCATGGAGAAGCCGCAGAACGTCAAAGGCGTCCAACAATAGGCAAATTGCGGCGCTTAGTCGATTCATAAGTCGAATGGGCGAAAAGGCACTGCCCTTCTACCAACTTCTCCATAAAGCTAACAAATTCGAGTGGACAGACGAAGCCCAAGAAGCATTCGAAGACCTCAAGCGTCTACTGTCCACCTCGCCAGTATTGGTGACGTCTCGTGAAAAGTAGCCACTGTTGCTATATATCTCCGCCACCAACCAGGTGGTCAGCACCGTGCTCGTGGTGGAGAGAGCCGAAGAAAATAAAGTCCACGGGGTACAATGTCCAATCTACTACCTCAGCGAGGTGCTCATGCCAACAAAACAGCGATACCCGCACTACCAGAAGATGGCCTACGGAATCTTCATGACCGCCAGGTGACTGCGCTACTACTTCCAGGAGCACCCAATCGTAGTGGTGAACAACGCCCCGCTCGGGCACATACTCAATAATCCCGACACCACCGGACGAGTCGCGCTCTGGAGCATAGAACTGTCTCCACGAGACATCACGTACAAGAAGGGCGACGCGATCAAATCGCAAGTCCTTCCGGACTTCCTCGTGCACTGGATGGAGAACCAGCTCCCCGACAAGCCAGATATGTCCTACCTATGGACAATGCACTTCGACGGATCCAAGCGCAAGGAAGGAGCTGGCGCAGGTGTCATACTAACATCGCCCTAAGGTGACAAGATGAGGTATGTTCTGCGAATGCAGTTCATAGCCTCCAACAATGAAGCCGAATATGAAGCGTTGATCCACGGGATGCGAATGGCAAAATCCTACGGCGCCAAGCGACTCTTCATCTATGGCGACTCCAAGTTAGTGGTCAACCAAACAATGAATGAGTGTGACGCTCTGAGCGACAACATTATCGCTTATTGCAACCTCTACGACACACTTGAAGGGGACTTTGATGGCTACGAGTTGCGACACGTCGGCCACGAAATCAACGAGGAGGCGGACATACTCGCCAACATTGGTTCCACCTGCGCCCAAGTGCCACCTGGCGTATTTCTAGAACGCATCTGCGAGCGCTCCATCAAGCCAAAGGCCACAGAGCCTAAAGCTAGTGCGACAAAGGACTCGGGGGCTATGCCACCGAGCGAGCCCATGGCACTCGACAACATGGAGCCAGACACAGGACTCGAAGGCCCCATGGAGGTCATGATGATCGAGCCATCCTAGACACAACCATACATCACATACCTGCTCAGCAAAAGGCTACTAGATGACCCGACTGATGCGCGCCACATAGCGCGACGATCCAAGGCATTCGCTCTCATCAACGGCAAACTGTACAAGCGCAGCATCACAGGAGTCCGTCAGCGATGTGTGCCAACAGGGACAGAAGAGCCATCCTCCTCGACATACATGAAGGCACTTGCGGGCACCACGCCGGCAGTCGCGCCCTTGTCGCCAAAGCTCTACGAGCTGGATTATACTGGCCAACGGCCATGCGTGACGCCAAGGACATCGTCCAGTGCTGCAACGCTTGCCAACGATTTGCGGACAAACCGCACGCACCTGGAGCAGAGCTCAGACCAATACCTGTGGCTTAGCCTTTCGTGCAGTGGGGACTCGACATGGTTGGCAAGTGATACATTGCAAATGTATCTATATTTTTGATGTTCCATGCTTAGTTTTATCCACTTTCTTGTGTTTTGTTCCAACTTTGGAGTACTTTTATTATGATTTCTTGGACTAACCTATTAACAAGAGCCACAGTGCCAGCTGCCTGTTTTCTGTTGTTTTTGGTTCCAGAAAAGTCAGAAAATGAATATTCTCGGAATTGGACGGGACAAAAGCCAAACTGCCTATTTTTCCGGAAGGGATCAAGTGCCAGAATACGAGACGGAGAGAGGCCAGGGGCCAGCCACACCACCTGGCGGCGCGGCCAGTCCTGGCCCACGCCAGGGGGTGGTCTGGCCGACCCCAGCACCCCCTCGACCTCTCCTTCCGCCCATAAGTTGCCCTCGGGACGAAAACCCTAAGTACCCGATCAAAAATCCATGAAAGAGTCTGTAGCCGCCGTCATCTCCATCCCTAGATCGGGGGGATCTGAAGCTCTTCCCGGCACCCTGCCGGAGAGGGGAATTCACCCAGGAGGCCTTCTTCATCACCATGCAAGCCTCTGGTGTGATGCGTGAGTAGTTCATCCTTGGACTACGGATCCATGTAGTAGCTAGATGGCTGGTTTCTCCTCCTTTGTGCTTTCATGTTTAAATCTTGTGAGCTCTGTTCATGATCAAGATCATCTATTTGTAATTCATACATGTTGTGTTTGCGGGGATCCGATGGATATTGAGATGCTATTTCAGATTGATTATTGATTCTATCATGTCTTTGTTATTTGAGATCTTGCATGCTTTCCGTTGTTAGTAGCTATCTTGGCCAAGTAGATGCTATCAACTCCAAGAGTTAGTATTTATGCTCGATAGTGGGTTCATGCCTCTGGTAATATGGGGAAGTGGCAGAAATCTCTAAGGTACTAGATGTGCTGTTGCTACTAGGGAGAAAACAACGATCTTTTGTTCATAGAACAATCGTATTGTTTACTTTACACGCAGTTCGTAAAGCAATAATCTGTTGCTTGCAACTTAATACTGGAGGGGTTCGGATGATAACCTGAAGGTGGATTATTAGTCATAGATGCAGTTGGATGGCGGTCTATGTATTATGTTGTAATGCCCAATCAAGTCTCAGAGGAGTCAAGATGATTAGTATATGCATGTATTGTTTTCTCGGTGTTTGTCAATTGCCCCGCTGTAATTTGTTCACCCAGCATGTTATCTATCTAAGGAGAGCCACCTCTAGTGAACTATGGATCCCGGTCTTTTTCTTTACATACAATCTACAATCTTTTACTGCTTTGTGTTTACTTTCTGCAAACTTTTACTTCTTTCCATTCGATACGTTTAATCCTTTGTTTTCCATAAAACACGGTGAGATTGACAACCTCATCGCAAGTTGGGGACAAAGTTCTGTGGTTGTGTTGTGCAGGTCTCCACGTTGCTACTAGCACCGGTAGTGCGCCCTGCCAAAGCTCAGCTAGTAACACCTTTGAGGTGTTTCCTTGCTCCTACTGGTTCGATTAAACCTTTGGTTTCATAACTGAGGGAAACTTGCTGCTGTGCTCATCATACCTTCCTCTTGGGGTTCCCAACGAGCCCTAAATCAACACCACGCACCAAACACTTTTATGGGCGCCGGGTATTGAGCCATCAGCAAGCTCCAGAGATCCTCACGAGGAGCGTATGTCTACCTCCTAGTCGTGGTCGACAAATTCACCAAGTGGATTGAGGCCATGCCGGTAATAAACCAATCTGGAGCCATCGCTGTCAAATTCTTTGAGTCCATTGTCTTCCGCTTCGGGGTGCCACATAGCATCAACACAGACAATGGGATGAATTTCACCTCCAAGGAGTTCTAGGAATTCTGCGAAAACCTGGGAATAAACATCAGCTATGCCTCGATGGCGCACCCTTAGACCAACGACCAAGTCGAAAAGGCCAACGGCCTCGCCTGCGGTAGAATCAAGAAAAGGCTTCTCCGGCCACTCGAACAAGCCACCGGTTGCTGGCTAGACAAGCTACAATTAGTACTTTGGAGCTTACGCACAACTCCAAACGGCACCACAGGCTACACCCCGTTCTTCATGGTGCATGGTGCCGAAGCGGTACTACCCGCAGACGTGTGCTACAAAGCCCTGCGGGTGGTTGCATACAGCGAGAAGGAATCAACTCTCGCACTCGAAGACTCCGTCGACCTCCTCGATGAGGCACACGAGATTGGAGCGGAGAGATCCACGATCTACCAGCAGAACATCCGCAACTACCAAAGCAGAAGGCTATGCCCCAGCTCCTTCGTCGAAGCAGACCTGGTCCTGCGACTGAAGCAGCAAGGGGACCTCAAATTCGAGTCCCCTTGGGAAGGACCTTATGTGATTACCTAAGTAATGCCAGGTGGCGCCTATCGCCTTAAAGACCTAGAAAGCAGAGTCGCATACTCCAATCCCTGGAACGTCGCGCAACTGCGTCGTTTCTACCCTTAGACGTTTTTACTTTACAAATAAGGCTATTCAGCCAGGCTACTTAGCCACACATTGTACCTCGTACTATTCTGCGAATAAATACAGCTAAGTGCCCCAAACCCTATGTTTTTCTGTTTTTCTTGCAATTATATCACTCGGGGGCTGCGCCACCCTTTACACTTTTGTTCTACGAACAAATCGCAGTATCCTGAGTAGCTGACACACTACCAATGGAACCCTTGATAAACACCAACCCAGCTGCAACGCACCTGACAGATTGGCAAGGTGTTGAGATAAATACACGTCAAGCTAACGAAAAGGAACTGCAAAGTACCACACACTCGAAAAATATACAAGCTAACAAGCTTCCATGTTCACGGGTATCAAATACACCCGACACAATTATATGAATTTTACAACACTTATACATCTATGTGCATGCCTATCTTACACTACTGCCGCAAAAGGAGAACATTTGTTTGCTCTTCAAAGAAGTCGACAATATCCTCTGTTGGACGGTTAACCAACTGATAGTGCGACACCATATTCCAAGTCATCCCTTCTGGTGGCGGCGGTGGTCCAGCAGCAACAGACGTGACGTCCACGTCTAGTCGATGCAATCGAACCAGCGACAGTGCAGCCTTGGCATCTGCGACTAAAATTTGGCGCACACACTCGCGGACCGCGCTTATATCCTGGAATTTCGCCAGAAGAGCCAATAGGCTTGAGGGCACAACATCCAACAGAAACATCGTCTAATAAATATACTTTAGGCACGACTGCGCCCTCTTCAAACATTGAAGCACCCACGACGCGCGATCCTGCAACGTCGCCAATGTGACTGCATGATCATGGTCCACCCAGAAGTACCCACTAGCCTGTAGCTGCTACTAGATTAAGTCATTCATTCAAATGGCAACCCGGCCATTCTCATCCTACGGATAACGAGCGCTAATAACTACAAAAAGCAAGACCTAAGTATAAGACAAGGCATCACCGCGAATGGCTAAAGAAAGGATAAGAAGATAGAGAGCTAACATTTAAAGTGCTCGTTCAACTACGCAACTTCATCTCGGAGATACTTCTCGCGAGCGGTGGCCTTCTCAGCCTTTTACTTCCACACATCCGTGTTACCACGGATAATGGGCAACTCCCGCTCCAACTATTTTATACGGTCGCGCAGTCGCGAGAGAAGCGACAGCTCCTCCACCTTTGAACGCGGTTGCGCTGCAGTTTCATCGGTGGGAGGAGAGTCATGAGGATCACTCGAAGGACCAATCAAAGGACCCTATTACAACCAAGCAAGAGGCAAATTAGACAAATTATACATCGATAAAAAGGGTGGAGTGCATTCAAATTCAGCAAAAGTATCAATAGGGGCACCCCCACCAAACATGGTCCGGCAAAAGGAAGCTAAATTATTACAAATGGTAGCTAAGGAACTATCTGCTTCTTCAACTTGGACTTCGACTTCGGGGGCTTCCTCGAATCCGTGGTAGTCTCTGACGCCAAAGAATTTCCGGTGGTAGCCCTAGACGCTGCAGTCTTCACCGCCTTCGCTCGCCGTAGCTCCACAGAGTATTTTGCGACTGTATCAATGAGTTGGTGCCCATACTTACTGCAATTACTAGCGAAAGGAGCAAATACTACCTGACGATCATCCACATCGACAAGCATCGCCTCTGAGACCGCGTTGGGGTCCATCTCCACGCCATGAGCTTGTGCCATCACGAGTGCCATGGTAGCACCGACAGACCGCTACGTATTCTTGAATTCCATGGGAATACCTTCAGCGAAGGATTCCACCAAGCCATCAAGGTTGTCGATTAGGCTGGCCATGGGGATCATGTCCTCTCGGAGGCAACTCAGCACACCCTTGGCTTTCCCAAGCATATCTTGGAGGGAGACACTACGGTCCTCGACTATGGCCACGGCGCCAGCCAAGGCATCCATGCGGCGCAAGGCCTGGGCGTCGAAGCTTACACCAACGACATCTGAAGAACACAAAATATCAGCATAGTGACATGAAAGCAAAAACAGGGAAAAATGCAAGTGAAGCAAGTGCAATACCTGAGAGTGCTTTCACAATTGAGAAAAGCTATTCTACGAACAACTTCTCCCTCTTAGCAGTAGAGGCACGCAGGTCTTCCTCACGCTTCTACAACTCCTCTAGAGCCGCGACTGCCTCATCGTGCTTCTTCTCCACTGCGACAAGTCCCTTCTTGAGGGAAGTAATGCGACGGAGAAGCTCATTATGCTCACCTACAAAGGGCAGAAGACGACAACACATGAGTTTACAAATCTCTCCATAAGGAAGAGCGAAGAGACAAGTTTAGCACAAACCTTCGAATGCACGGTGGTGGTTGTCCAGCATGGCATGCTGTCGACCCAAGGCAAGGATCTGCTCCCCAAGGCAGGCGGAATTCTTCACGATAGGCTACACCAAAATAAACGAAGCTTCAACATTGACAAAAAATGCACAAGCTCAAAATTCGACTGCCAGCGGGAAAAGATACTTACGTGTTCCTCGAGTGACTCCGAAGGTTCCTGTCGAGATGGTATCCTTGCAACCATCTGGTGCCCCCAGTCTGGGGGGGGGGGGGACTCGAAGAATTTGTGCCAGAGTGGGCCGCCACTAGATGAGAAGGAGACCGTGCTGCCACCTCCTTGTTCTTGGAGTCTGTGACTCCAGATTCTTTCACAAATTGGTAGTCGTCGGAGGATGACGATGCTATTTGACTGCATACGTGACCAGTACCACTTCAAAAGGGAAACTTCAAGGAAAACAAGACGAACTCGCAAATATAAAAACTCACCCATCAAATTTGTCAAGGTCGAAGGAATCATCCGACGACTCCTTTGGCAACTGCAGCTTCTTCCGTGCGGGAGGAGCCATAGCACACACATGCATGGCGGGGATTGGCTCCTCTGCAGCAGTAGGAGGACCCTCCGGCATCATTAGCGAGGAAGCATCTGAATCCTTGCTATGGGAGCGCTTGCGAGTCCCGTGGTCACTAGACTCGGGGGCTTCCTCTTCTTCCTCCACGAGGACAGTGGAGCCCGACTCGTCCTCTTCATCTACCTCACGAGGAATAATTCCTTCAGGTCGAGGAGGCAAGTTGGCGGCCAGGGCCCAGTCCTAACAATAGGAAAATCATTAGTATGCAAAAGCACCTATAAGCAATCGAAAAAAACAAGAAACTACAAAGATAAATCCACCTCAGAATGGACGCACGACTGAGTCACCCGAGAGATCCTCCTTGGCGGTGTACTTAGTCAGCAGTCGCAACCTCCTGTCCACTTCACTCGAAGAAATGTCCTCCGCAAAAATGCGAGTGGCATCACCGGCACCGGTCCAGCGAAACATTGGGCGCGCCCTGACCTGCAGAGGCTGAACCCGGCGACGCATCCAAGTGTGAATAAGCTCTGCGCCACCTACTTCTTTGCCTATGCGCTTCTCGAGGTCGCAGACACGCTGATAGAGGGCCTCTATCTCTTTGACTTCAGCGAGCATCACAACATTCTTCCACAACCTCCTCCGCTTGTAGGGCACCACCGGATCGAAGGGTGCGAGTCCTTAGTGTTCTCCATCTGCTATTTGGTCATGGATGTAGAACCACTTTTCCCTCCATCCTTGGACAGATGAAGTGAGCTTGATGTTGAAGTAGGTGACGTTGGAATCGACGTGGATACCGCAACCTCCTATGTCGTAGACTACAGAACCCGACGTCGATTGACGTTTGAGATTGAAGAGCTTCTTGAAGAGGCCGAAGTGCGGCTCGATTCCGAGCCAGCACTCGCAAAGAGTGATGAAGCAAGCAATGCGGAGGATAGAATTGGGGTTCAGCTGATGGAGCTGGAGCCGTAGAAGCAAAGGAGACCCGTAACAAATGGATACAGGGGGAGAGAAAGACCGCGAATGATGAATGCAAGGAACATCACTCGAAAACCCGCAGGAGGATTGGGGATTTCCTCGTCACTGGGAATGCGCGTGTCGTCCTCCGTGGCGGAAAGTGCCCCGTCCTTGCGCTACGTGAACAACTCTGACGACTTGATGATGGATGATGATGGACTGGCTCCATGACCCGTTGGTAACGCGAGTCCCCGCGCCCTTCTTCTTCCCAGCGTTGGCGGCGCTAGTGCCCGTGGTGGCGGCGCCTCCCTTCTTCTTGGCAGCGACAATGGTGCCTGTGGTGGCGCCGCCTCCCTACTTAACCTCTTAGTAGATGCCATCCAACGACCAGAAGAAAATCTACCAGACGCGTGGCATACATCCACATTGACACGTGGCAAGGGTAAACCACGAACCGTCCCCCACTACACCCATTACGCGCGGAAATCGATAAGACGCAGTTAAAATAGAAGATTACACACGCCCGGTCATGTCCAAGTGAGAAAGTAGGACCCACTACTCATCACATCCCGTCAAAGCCGCGCACGCGGGCAACTGAGGTCATCTCATCGTCAGCACTGACGTCATCAACTCTAGCAGGAGAACATTTTGACTACTTTAGTCCTTACTCGAGTCTTCGACTCAACCAAGCACTCGGGGGCTACTCCTAACAGGAGCGCTGGCAGCACAACCGAAGAATTTTTTATAGATATCCAAGCATCATGAAAACCCTTCACTCGAATCAACGATTTGATTGTGGACTCCGAGTTACTCCCATAGGAAGCGCTGAAAGCACATTCGACTGAAACAAGCAAAAATACGACAGCAGTCGCAAAATATTTATAGTCCTCACTCGAGTCTACGACTCGAATAGGCACTCGGGGGCTACTCCCATAGGGAGCGCTAGCCGTGCACCCTATGATTATTTTTTCTTATACGCTACACCGAGTGTCGATAACATCCACACTCAAAGGCTATGGCGACTCTGCCTCATATCTTTCCCTACAAAGAGACTGCGTCTCCTGGGTCACCCGAATCATCTCCGCGATGGAAAAAATCGAATGTCGTGCTTACAGCGTGAAGATAAGACCTGAATAAGGCCTGGCAACGCATCTGCTGTGCACTACCAGAAATATATCCATACCTACAGGTACGATGAATAGGCCTTGACGGACGCGTCGAGTTCTCACACTTACACACTGGGATTCGACTCCTGTAAGACCTCCGCGGCCTGAGTCGAATTACACCAGCACTTTTTCAAATTCGAGTCCGATGACTTGAGTTTGAGTAGATTGTGTTGTTTTGCCCTAAGGCAGTTAACTGATCCCGATACATCGGATAAATTAGGCACATATATCAATAATCCCTATGACATAAAACAGAGCACTCGAAAATATGCTCAGATGCATACTCGAAAGACTTTATAAAGTCTCCACTCGAATGTGCGATTCCACTGGACACTCGGGGGGCTAATGACCTAGGCATACCTTACAGGTACTCCAGTTTGGTATATACGGCCTGATATGGCAGAAGTGTTGGAGATATGCCCAAGAGGCAATAATAAAAGTGGTTATTATTATATCTTTGTGTTTATGATGAATGTTTACATCCCATGCTATAATTGTATTATAAGGAAACACTAATACATGTGTGTTTTGTAAACATAAAAGAGTCCCTAGTAAGCCTCTTGTGAAACTAGCTTGTTGATTATTGATGATCATGGTTTCCTGATCATGGACATTGGATGTCATTAATAACAAGGTTATATCATTAGGAGAATGATGTGATGGACACACACCCATAGTAAGCGTAGCATAAGATCAAGTCATTAAGTTCGTATTGCTGTAAGCTTTCAAATGCATAGTAACCTAATCCTTCGACCATGAGGTTATGTTAATCCCCATCACCGGATGGGTACTTTGATGACATCAAACACCGCTTCGTAACTGGGTGGTTATAAAGGTGTCATTGGGTATTCTGAAAGTATGTGTTGAAGCTCATGGACCCAGATTGGGATTTGTCCATCCATATGACGGATAGATATGCTCTGGGCCCTCTCGGTGGAATGTCATCTAGTTAGCTTGCAAGCATGTGGCTAGGTCACAAGGGATGACATAACATGGAACGAGTAAAGAGTACTTATCAGTAACGAGGTAGAACTAGGTATAGAGATACCGACGATCAAACCTCGGATAAGTAGAATATCGCGTGACAAAGGGAATTGGTTTCGTATGTTAATGGTTCTATCGATCACAAAGTCATCGTTGAGTATGTGGGAGCCGTTATGGATCTCCAGATCCCGCTGATGGTTATTGATCGGAGAGGTGTCTCCATCATGTCTGCATATTCACGAACCGTAGGGTGACACACTTAAGGTTCAAAGTTGTTTTAAGTAGATATGAAATATGCGTTGGAGACCGAATGTTGTTCGGAGTCTCAGATTGGATCCGGGACATCACGAGGAGATCCGGAATGGTCCGGAGAATAAGATTCATATATTGGGGATCATTTTCTAAGTTAGGAAATGTTCCGGAGTGTTTGTATGGAGATTCTAGAAGGTTTCGGAATGTTCTGGAAGGTTCTAGAAGAGTTCTTGGTGTTTGGTTGAAAACCAAGAAAGGGTCAAGGAAACCTTGTGGGGGCTAGACACGGATTCGTGGGGAGGAGAACTCCTCCCCCTTCCCAACCCGCCGGCCAAGGAGGGGAGTCCTACTAGGACTCCCCCTCCCATGGCGCGCCTCCCTCCTTTAAATAGAGGGGAGGGGGCGCCCCCTCCTAGCCCTCTATCATAACAAGCTCTAGCCGCCGCCTCTCTCCTCTTCCTTCGCTCTGCTCTGGCTTAGGCGAAGCCCTGCAGAATTCTCTCCTCCACCACCACCACCACACCGTCGTGCTGCTAGGATTCCGTGGAGAAGATCTACTACCTCCGCTGCTCGCTGGAACAGGGAGAGGAAGGTCTGCTTCGACTCCGCATGTGTGACCGACTGCGGAAGCGCTCCCGGAACGCGGCGCTGGAAGGATCGTCCACACGATCTTGAGATCGGCAAGTGATCGACTACATCAACCCCGAGATCTAATCTCATAACGCTTTCGGTTCTACGAGGGTTAGTACAAGATCTATCTCGTTGCTCATGTCTAATAGATTAGATCTTGGCTTTTATCTAGATTAGATCTAGGTTTTGTTCGTTCTTGCGGTAGAATTTTTTTGTTTTCCATGCTACGAACCCATCAGTGGTATCATAGCCTTATCTATGCGTAGATCTGTTGCACGAGTAGAACACAATGATGTTGTGGGCGTTGGTGCTCGTGCCGTCTTTTGCTTTGTGTACTTTGCATCTTGTGGTATGGTGGGATGAAGCGGCTCGGGCTAACCTTAGATGTCATCGCACATGAGACTTGCTCCACGCTTGACGTGTAACTTGCTTTCCACAAGTGGCTTTGCGGGTGTCTGTCTCTCCCATCATAGTATAGATCCAATCTACACTTTGCACTCGATAGCACTTGTATCAACGTTGTGGTTCAGTTTCGTAGGTAAGATCCATTCTTATTCGAAAGCCCCAAACCACGTAAAACTTGCAAAGAAAATTAGAGGCGTCTAACTTGTTTTTGCAGGGGTTTTGTGATGTGATATGGCCATCATGTGATTGTGATTATATTTGATGTATGCAATGATCCTTGTTGTAATATGGCAACCGGCAGGAGCCTAATGGTTGTCTTTAATTCTGTTAAGACCTGCGTGTCTATTCATCTTGTAATAGCTTTATTCCAAGTAGTTGTAATAGTTGCTGGTGATGATGGACAACCATGAAGCGGCGTCACTGACCTTGACGCAATGCTGGTGATGATGGAGATCATGTCCGTGCTTTGGAGATGGAGATCAAAGGCATAAGAAGAAAGGGCCATATCATATCACACTAATTATGAATTCCCTGTGATGTTAATCCTTTATGCATCTTGTATTGCTTAGATCGCGACGATAGCATTATAAGATGATCCCTCTCACTAAATATCAAGTAATAAAGTGTTCGTCCTTAGTTGGCACCGTTGCTAAGACTCGTCGTCTCGAAGCATCTCGTGATGATCGGATGTGATAGATTCTACGTGTGCATACAATGGGTGCAAGCCAGATTTGCACATGCGGAAACTAAGGTTAATCTTGACGAGCCTAGCATGTACAGACATGGTCTCAGAACACGAAATACCGAAAGGTAGAGCATGAATCATATAAGTGATATGATGAACATGAAGATTGTTCGCCGATGAAACTACATCCTCTCTCGTGAAGATCGGACTTGGTGTAGTGGACTTGGTTCGTGTAATCACTAAGACAATGTGAGGGATGTTGTTTTGAGTGGGAGTTCACCTAGTTAATTTAAGAATTAAAATTGAACTCAATTTATCATAAACTTAGTCTAAACTACTTGCAAATTTGTTGTAGATTATGGCGAATCTCTCCATCAATTTCAATGCGTTCCTAGAGAAAGAAAAGCTTAAGAACAATGGAAGCAACTTCACGGACTGGCTCCGTGGTCTGAAGATTGTCCTCAAGGCTGGTCAAATGACCTATGTGCTCGAAGCACCGCTAGGTGACCCACCTGCAGATGATGCCACCGATGACGTAAAGAATGTTTACGCCACTCGGAAAAATCATTACTCCACAGTTCAGTGTGCCATCCTGTACGGTTTAGAAACGGATCTCCAGAAGCATTTTGAGCACCACGACCCGTTCGAGATCATTAAGGAGCTCAAGGTCATTTTTGAGACTCACGCGGCCGTGGAGAGCTATGAGGACTCCGAGAAGTTCTTTACCTGCAAGATGGAAGAGGGAAGCTCCGTTAGCGAGCACGTGCTCACCATGTCTGGGCACGCAAACAAGCTCCAAGAGTTGGGGATAACGATTCCTAATGAGTTAGGGATTCATCGTGTCCTCCAATCACTGCCACCGAGTTATAAGAACTTTGTGATGAACTACAATATGCACTGCATGAACAAGACGTTGCCTGAACTATCGTCCATGCTGAAAACTGCTGAAGTGGAGATCAAGAAGGAGCACCAAGTGTTGATGGTCAATAAGACCACCAATTTCAAGAAACAGGGCAAGCCTAAGAAAAGGGGCAACTTCAAGAAGGACGGCAAGAAAGCTGCCGCACCTGCTAAGAAGCCCAAGGCTGGTCCTAAGCCTGAAACTGAGCGCTTCTACTGCAAGGGTGCTGGTCACTGGAAGCGTAACTGCCCCAAGTACCTGGCAGATGTGAAGAACGGCAACATCAAGAAGAAAGGTATATTCGATATACATGTTATTGATGTGTATCTTACTAGTAGTCGTACTAGTGCCTGGGTATTTGATACTGGTTCGGTTGCTCATATTTATAACTCGAAACAGGAGCTGCGGAATAAAGGAAGACTGGCAAGAGACGAGGTGACGATGCGCGTTGAAAATGGCTCCAAGGTTGATGTGATCGCCATCGGCACACTCCCTCTACATCTACCTTCGGGATTAGTTTTAAATTTAAATAATTGTTATTTGGTGCCTGCGTTAAGCATGAACATTATATCTGGATCTTGTTTATTGCGAGACGGTTACTCTTTTAACTCTGAGAATAAAGGTTGTTCGATTTATATGAGTAATATCTTTTATGGTAATGCACTGAGATAAATGGTTTATTCTTATTGAATCTCGATAGTAGTGATACACATGTTCACAACATAGATGCTAAACGAATAAAATTGAATGATAATTCTACATACATGTGGCACTGTCGTCTTGGTCACATTGGAGTGAAGCGTATGAAGAAACTCCATTCTGATGGACTTCTTGAATCACTTGATTTTGAATCACTTGAAAGATGCGAAGCATGTCTAATGGGAAAAATGACTAAGACTCCATTCTCTGGAATAATGGAGCGAGCCACAGACTTATTGGAAATAATACATACCGATGTGTGCGGTCCAATGAGTGTAGCATCGCGTGGTGGATATCGTTATGTTCTCACTTTCACGGATGACTTAAGTAGATATGGGTATGTCTACTTTATGAAACATAAGTCCGAAACTTTCGAGAAGTTTAAGGAATTTCAATGTGAAGTGGAAAATCATCGTAACAAGAAGATTAAGTTTCTGCGTTCTGACCGTGGAGGTGAATATCTAAGTTATGAGTTTGGCATGCATTTAAAGAAATGTGGAATACTTTCGCAGTTCACACCGCTGGGAACACCACAGCGTAATGGTGTGTCCGAACATCGTAATCGAACTCTCTTAGATATGGTTCGGTCTATGATGTCTCTTACAGATTTACCGCTATCATTTTGGGGCTATGCATTAGAGACAACCGCATTCACTTTAAATAGGGCACCATCTAAATCCGTTGAAATGACACCATACGAATTGTGGTTTGGTAAGAAACCTAAGTTGCCATTCCTTAAAGTTTGGGGTTGCGAAGCGTATGTAAAGAAGTTACAACCTGATAAGCTTGAACCCAAAGCAGAGAAATGCATCTTCATAGGACACCCGAAAGAAACAATTGGGTATACCTTCTATCATAGATCTGAAGGCAAGGTTTTCGTTGCCAAGAATGGATCCTTTCTTGAGAAGGACTTTCTCTCAAAAGAAGTGACTGGAAGGAAAGTAGAACTCGACGAGGTTATTGAACCTTCTCTCGGAGTTGAGAGTAGCGCAGCACCGGAAGATGTTTTTGTGCCGCCTGCACCAATTGGAGAGGAAGCTAATGATGGTGATCATGAAACTTCGAACGAAGTTACTGCTGAACCTCGCAGGTCAACCAGGGTTCGTACCACTCCTGATTGGTATGACTCTGCCTTGAACGTCATGTTGGTGGACAACACTGATGACCCTGCGACGTATGAAGAAGCTATGGTGAGCCCAGATTCCGACAAATGGCTAGAAGCCATGAAATCCGAAATGGGATCCATGTACGAAAACCAAGTATGGACTTTGGTGGACTTACCGGCTGGCCGAAAGGCTGTCGAGAACAAATGGATTTTCACAAGAAAAACAGATGCTGATGGTAATGTTACCGTCTATAAAGCTCGACTTGTCGCGAAAGGGTTCCGACAAATTCAAGGAGTTGACTATGATGAGACTTTCTCACCAGTAGCGAAGCTAAAGTCTGTGAGGATTTTGTTAGCAATCGCTGCATATTTCGATTATGAAATTTGGCAGATGGATGTCAAAACAGCGTTCCTTAATGGTGACATTGAGGAAGAGTTGTATATGGTATAACCCAAGGGTTTTGTCGATCCTAGTGATGCTGACAAGGTATGCAAACTTCAGCGCTCCATTTATGGACTGAAGCAAGCATCCCGGAGTTGGAATCAACGTTTTGATAAAGTAATCAAAAACTTTGGATTTATACAAACTTATGGAGAAGCTTGTATTTACAAGAAAGTGAGTGGGAGCTCTGTAGCATTCCTAGTACTATATGTAGATGACATATTGTTGATTGGGAATGATATAGAACTTCTTAATAGCGTCAAAACCTATTTGAATAATAGTTTTTCGATGAAGGATCTTGGCGAAGCGGCATATATTCTAGGCATCAAGATTTATAGAGATAGATCAAGACGCCTAATAGCGCTTTCACAAAGTACATACTTAGACAAAGTTCTAAAGAAGTTTAGAATGGAAGAGAGCAAGAAAGGGTTCGTGCCCATGTTGTCAGGTAAGACCTTGAGTAAGACTAAAAGTTCGGCTACGGCAGAAGATAGAGAAAAGATGAATAATATTCCCTATGCCTCGGCCATAGGTTCTATCATGTATGCCATGCTGTGTACAAGACCGGATATAGCACATGCTGTTAGTTTGACTAGCAGATATCAAAGTGATCCTGGAATGGAACACTGGACAGCGGTCAAGAATATCCTAAAGTACCTGAATAGGACTAAGGATATGGTTCTTTCTTATGGAGGTGATGAACAGCTTGTTGTAAACGGTTACACTGATGCTAGTTGGAACACCGATCCAGATGACTCGAAGTCACAGTCTGGATACGTATTTATTTTGAATGGTGCTGCAGTGAGCTGGAGGAGTGCCAAGCAAAGCGTTGTGGCGAAATCTTCAACTGAATCAGAATACATAGCTACTTCGGAGGCTGCACAAGAAGCCATATGGATGAAGGAGTTCATTACTGAACTTGGCGTGGTTCCCAGTGCGTTGGACCCGATGGCCATCTACTGTGACAACAGAGGTGCCATAGCTAATGCATAGGAGCCAAGGTCACATAGCAAGCTTAAGCACATCAAGCTACGTTTCCATGCTATTCGCGAGTATGTCCGAGATGGTGACATAAAGATTTGCAAAGTACACACTGATCTGAATGTGGCAGATCCGTTGACTAAACCTCTCCCTAGAGCAAAGCATGACAAACACCAGAACGCCATGGGTGTTAGGTATATTACCATGTAATCTAGATTATTGACTCTAGTGCAAGTGGGAGACTGTTGGAGATATGCCCAAGAGGCAATAATAAAAGTGGTTATTATTATATCTTTGTGTTTATGATGAATGTTTACATCCCCTGCTATAATTGTACTATAAGGAAACACTAATACATGTGTGTTTTGTAAACATAAAAGAGTCCCTAGTAAGCCTCTTGTGAAACTAGCTTGTTGATTAATTGATGATCATGGTTTCCTGATCATGGACATTGGATGTCATTAATAACAAGGTTATATCATTAGGAGAATGATGTGATGGACACACACCCATAGTAAGCGTAGCATAAGATCAAGTCATTAAGTTCGTATTGCTGTAAGCTTTCAAATGTATAGTAACCTAATCCTTCGACCATGAGGTTATGTTAATCACCATCACCGGATGGGTACTTTGATGACATCAAACACCGCTTCGTAACTGGGTGGTTATAAAGGTGTCATTGGGTATTCTGAAAGTATGTGCTGAAGCTCATGGACCAAGATTGGGATTTGTCCATCCATATGACGGATAGATATGCTCTGGGCCCTCTCGGTGGAATGTCATCTAGTTAGCTTGCAAGCATGTGACTAGGTCACAAGGGATGACATAACATGGAACGAGTAAAGAGTACTTATCAGTAACGAGGTAGAACTAGGTATAGAGATACCGACGATCAAACCTCGGATAAGTAGAATATCGCGTGACAAAGGGAATTGGTTTCGTATGTTAATGGTTCTATCGATCACAAAGTCATCGTTGAGTATGTGGGAGCCGTTATGGATCTCCAGATCCCGCTGATGGTTATTGATCGGAGAGGTGTCTCCATCATGTCTGCATATTCACGAACCGTAGGGTGACACACTTAAGGTTCGAAGTTGTTTTAAGTAGATATGGAATATGCATTGGAGACCGAATGTTGTTCGGAGTCTCAGATTGGATCCGGAACATCACGAGGAGATCCGGAATGGTCCGGAGAATAAGATTCATATATTGGGGATCATTTTCTAAGTTAGGAAATGTTCCGGAGTGTTTGTATGGAGATTCTAGAAGGTTTCGGAATGTTCTGGAAGGTTCTAGAAGAGTTCTTGGTGTTTGCTTGAAAACCAAGAAAGGGTCAAGGAAACCTTGTGGGGGCTAGACACGGATTCGTGGGGGAGGAGGACTCCTCCCCCCCTTCCCAACCCGCCGGCCAAGGAGGGGAGTCCTACTAGGACTCCCCTCCCATGGCGCGCCTCCCTCCTTTAAATAGAGGGGAGGGGGCGCCCCCTCCTAGTCCTCTCTCATAACAAGCTCTAGCCGCCGCCTCTCTCCTCTTCCTTCGCTCTGCTCCGGCTTAGGCGAAGCCCTGCAGAATTCTCTCCTCCACCACCACCACCACACCGTCGTGCTGCTGAGATTCCGTGGAGAAGATCTACTACCTCCGCTGCTCGCTGGAACGGGGAGAGGAAGGTCTGCTTCGACTCCGCACGTGTGACCGACTGCAGAAGCGCTGCGGATCGTCCACACGATCTTGAGATCAGCAAGTGATCGACTACATCAACCCCGAGATCTAATCTCGTAACGCTTTCGGTTCTACGAGGGTTAGTACAAGATCTATCTCATTGCTCATGTCTAATAGATTAGATCTTGGCTTTTATCTAGATTAGATCTAGGTTTTGTTCGTTCTTGCGGTATAAATTTTTTGTTTTCCATGCTACGAACCCATCAAGAAGCCCATAGCATTACCATGTCCCAATCCAGGATTCGGGTGACCTACGGAGAATCCGACTGCTTGCAGCACAAGGCAAATCCTAAGATAGAAATTTTAAACGGGTGAACCCTAAACTTGTAACCGACTCGACCTTCTACCTGAGACCTAGCCTATCTATATAAAGGCTAGGAGGGGTGGCAAGGAGGACAATCACACAACCCTAGTTTCCGCAACTTCGCCAGATTGCATCTACGCACCCCTATAACTTTTGACTCCCTCGATAATTCCAAGAGTAGACAAGCAGGAGTAGGGACCTCTATGAGGCCTGAACCTGGGTAAATCTTGCATCCCTGTGTGCTTGTTTGCTAGCCGATTGATGCCTCCAGCGCTCCCTCCTTCTCCAAAACCTAAGTCCATAACAATGGGCATTGATGAGTTCAACCCTCGTCACTGGGAGTAAAATATATTTCGGGAGCGTTTAGTCCCGGTTGGAGCCACTAACCGGGACTAAAGATATTTCCTGCCACATTCTCAGAACCAGGACTAGAGCCATTTCCCCCCGCTTCCAGCCATGTTTCCCGCCATTTCCCTCCGCTTCCCGCCATGTTTTCCCACCATTTCCCTCTATCTAGGCCAACCACCATGTCCATCCACACATCCACACCTTCTCTCAGACAACAATGGACACCGCTTACTGGGCCTTTCTGACTGTCGAGGAGACCGAGGCGCTGTGCGCCTCTAGCTACCCATGCCCGCCGGGGTACTGGCTGCCCGCCGGCTGGATGCTGAGCGCTGGAGGGGTTCTTGTTCCTCCCGTGCCTCAAGGATTGGCCCTCCAGGCGGCCATCACGAACCACTTCTACCTCGAGCTCACGCCGGAGCAGCGGATGGATCCCCACTGGGATCCCAATAACCTCGACACCTGGAATGCCTTCTTTGCAAACCGACGGGAAAGGGAGCTCGTGATGTCTACGCACTTCTATTCTTGTATATAGTTGTTGGGCCTCCAAGTACAGAGGTTTGTAGAACAGCAGCAAGTTTCTCATAAGTGGATCACCCAAGGTTTATCGAACTCAGGGAGGAAGTGGTCAAAGGTATCCCTCTCAAGCAACCCTGCAATCAATATACAAGAAGTCTCTTGTGTCCCCAACACACCCAATACACTTGTCAGGTGTATAGGTGCACTAGTTTGGCGAAGAGATAGTAAAATACAAGTGGTATGGATATAAGAGAACAGTGCCAGAAAAGAGCTTGACAGGTAGGAAGAGACTAAAGGCAATCTGAAATAAAGATGGAAGCAATCAAACATGTAACAGATCTAGTTGCAAACGGCGTTTCAATGCTTAGAAACAAGGCCTAGGGATCATACTTTCACTAGTGAACACTCTCATATAAATATCTTTTCTTCATGATACTACTCTGAACTACTCTCCGGTTGGACACTCTAATCCATGGTAGGGTTATAACAGCACTCCTCAAAGTCTGCCTTCCCCATCTAGATAACCCCACACTGTCACCTTGAGCGCTAGATGGTTCCAACAAACACCACAATTTCATAGACATCCAACTCCAAATATAACTCGTAACAAGTATTTGTAATCTCTAGCCTAAGTGCCACCACGGTGTGCACGCTGTCACTTTCACACATGTGGGGAGAGCAGAGATCTATTGAAGCACTTGAGTAGAAAGGTATATCTACTTGATTACAAAGCTCATGATCACAATATGATCATGCATAGAGAGAGAGATGAACACATAGCTACCGGTAGAACCCTCAGCCTCAAGAGAGGTCTACTCCCTCCTCATCATGGGAATCAGCAACAGCGATGGAGATGGTGGTGGAGATCGATGGAGATGGCTCCGGGGGCACTTCCCCGTCCCGGCAGGGTGCTGGAATAGAGACTTTTTGTCCCCCGAATCTCAACTTCGGTGACGGCGGCGCTGTGGAACTTTTCGTGGCTGGAGGCTAGATTATTTAGGGTTTTCTCATCGGGAGGCTTCTTATAGGCGAAGGGGTGATGTCAGAGGGTGGACCAGGGGCCCACACTGAAGGGAATATGCCCGAGAGGCAATAATAAAGTGGTTATTATCTTATTCCATGTTTATGATAAATGTTTATTTTGCATGATAGAATTGTATTGATCGAAAACATCAATACATGTGTGTTTAATAAACAAAAGGGGTTCCTAGTTATGCCTCTCTTATAGACTAGCTTGTTGATTAACATGATGATCAAGGTTTCCTGATCATGGACATTGGATGTTGTTAATAACAAGGTCACACCATTGGTGGAATGATGTGATGAACATTCATCCGAAGTATAGCATTACGATCAAGTCATTATGTTTATATTTCTATAACATCATACGAAGTAATCTTAGTCCTTAGACCATGAGATCATGTTAATTGCTAACACCGGAAGAGTATCTTGATAACATCAAACGTCACACCGTAACAGGGTAACTATAAAGGTGGGTTCAGTGCTACGACGGTGTTATGTTGAGGCTCATGGATCAAGAGTGGGATTTGTCCATCCCGATGATGGATAGATATACTCTGGGCCCTCTCAGTGATATCACATTGAAATAGCTTGCAAGCAAGTGATGTGATCACTAGAATGTTATATCACGGGAACGAGAAAAGAGTGCATGTCGGTAACGAGATCAAACTAGGTATGGAGATACCGATGATCGAATCTCAGACATGTAATATATCGCTGGACAAAGGGATTTAGTTACTAGCGTTAAAGGTTCTCACGATCACAGAAGTCATCGTTGAATGTGTAGGAGTCAGTATGGATCTCCAGGTCCCGCTGCTGATTATTGATCGGAGAGGGGTCTCGATCATGTCTGCATTATTCGCGAACCATAGGGTGACACACTTAAGCGATACCAACACCATTTGGAGCAAATATGTTTCAGATAAAGATTTAAGAAAGCGCTGGAATTATTTCAATAGACACCGAAACTGTTTTGGGTGAAATTGCTAAAATTGGTTCTGCATGTAATATTGAAATGTTGCAGGGGGTTTTATGTGAATGTTTGTTAATTAAAGTAATTAACAAAATTCTGAATAAAAATAATAAAAGAGTTTTATTAAATGAGAGAGCATTAAATTTGGAGAAATTTAATGCATTTAAAGTGGAGACTTTAAAAGAGAATGTGAAGGGGCAAATTTATGTGGAGGGAGTTACCACCACATGAATGGAGGAGGTGAAGAGTCACCTCCTCCATGCGCCGGCCATGAAGGAAGGGCACCCCCCTCCTCCTATAAAAGTCCACCCCCTCCTCACTTCTCACACACACCTCCTTGTGAAGGATCTCTCTCCCCCTCTAGTATTATTCCCCCATGGTCTCGGATTAGCGAGATACATGTTCCCGGTGGCTTTATCTGGAAAGGAGTTGCTGCTTCCGCTGCTTTGCTAGAGCGAGGGACGGAGGTTGTCGGGGTACCGGACGTGTGTGCGATCACGGATGCACCGCTGCTTTGCGGTGCTAGACTTGGTGGTGCTGGAGCTGGATCTGATGGACGTGCTAGAGCCGGACCTGCTGGACTTCATCACGATCTTGAGATCGGAAAGTGTACGACTACATCAACCATGAGTTCCTACTCGTTAACAAATCTCGTTGTCTATGAGGGTAAGTTCTCGTTGGATGTATGTCCACCCGTTCCTTTGTACCTAGTAGATAGATCTTGGCGTATAGTTCACACCGTAGGAATTTTTTTGTTTTCTATGCTACGGACCCAACAGTGGTATCAGAGCCTGATCTATGCGTAGGTGCTTTGCACGGGTAGTACACATATGTTTATATGTGGGCGATGATGATCATGTTATTGCATCTTCTATGTATTTTGGATATTGGTGGCATAGTGGGATGAAGCGGCCCGGACCAGCCTTACATGTCATCGTACATGAGACCGGTTCCACGACTGACATGCAACTTGTTTTGCATAAGTGGCTGGCGGGTGTCTGTCTCTCCTACTATAGTCAATATCTGATTTACAACGAGTTGCTAATAATTTGGTTATCCTCGTTGTGATTCATGTTCGTAGGTAAGAACGGTTCTATCTCCGAAAGCCCTAAGCTACGTAAAACTTGTAATTGATAAATTAGAGGCGTCTAGTTTAGATCGTTGCTGGGCTAGTGTATTGATATGGTATTGTTGTAAGTAGATGTATGATAGATACTCTTACAACACACTCAACGTGTAAGTTCCATAGACCTTGGCCTTACACACAAAGGAATGATAGCGATCATACCACGATGCAAGTGATAGAGATCAAATGCATGGACCATATCATCTCACTTTACACATTAGATGTTAGCATCTTATATTGCTAGTTTGGCGCTTTTGGTAGCATTGTAAGATGATCCCTCATTTAAATATCAAGATAAAATATGTTCTTCCTTATGTATGCACCGTTCTATGGATCGTGTTTCGAGACATCACGTGATGATCGGGTGTTCTCAACTCTACGCTTTCATGCAACGGGTGTAAGACAGTTTTACACACGCGAATACTAAGGTTCTTAATTGGCGAGCCTAGCATGTAGATACATGGCCTAGTTGATGTGATGACCATATTGATGCTCGCCTTTGAAGCTACACCGACTCACGTGATGATCGGACTTGGTGTAGTGGATTTGGTTCATGTAATCACCAAAAAGGCACGAGGGATGTCGTTTTTGAGTGGGAGTTCATTTCTAATTTGGATTAGTCGAACTCAATTTGTCATAAACTAAATCGAAGTGAATTTGCATAATTTGTTGTAGTCATTCACATCTGTTCACTACCTTATGCTTAGTTTTTTTTTGAGATAATAGAACTACAGAATTCTGGATATTTACTTTACGAACTGGTATCGTATTGTTTTGAATGTCAATTTAAAGTTTATAAGTCCTATTGCAAACTTTCAGCAAACTCTATTTACTCCATGAAGTTTAATAAGTAGTATTAAATCAAGAGTAAGAATTCCAATGTTAGTATCTAAAGTATCATGTTTGCCTCCATGATTATTGATATTCAAAAAGTTGTTTTTAATTTCAAGATTATATTGGAGCTGAAAATTGTTTCAGAAACCATCATGTGTGAAAGATATTGTGATATCTGAAACAATGTTTTTTGGTTGCATTATGATAGAGTATAATTTAGCAAAATACATGTTCTCATATTGTATGAGAATTTGTGAAGGATGGAGATGCTAGGCATCCGAATCTACCAGAAGGGTTTTGGGAACTGATATTATACTCGCGATTCTTCCTTACAGGCTATAGTAGCTTGATCATGAAAGTTGTCATGATAAGGATGAATAGAAGATGTAAGTAAAACGTTTACTACACTAATAGATTACTAAAGAATGGATTTTTGAAAGAACAGCAAACATTTGATGATGGTGATCCACTTCAAAGTGCAAGTCCAAAGGTATTAGTATTTGACTATATACACTTTGTACTATGTGTCATGTGAATGACACCACTATTGATGTTGATAGATTCTTTTAAAAGAAAAGGAATTGTTGAAAGAGAATCTATAAAATATTTGGCAGAAAAGAAAAGGTTGGAGATGTCCAACTTAGGTATATAGAAGATATACTTGTTATGGTTGTATTCCTTGCTTGTTAAACAATGTGGTTCTAAGGTATTGGATGCCGGTATTGGATACCGAATTGGTTGGTATGAAGTGTCATACAGGACAACGCAATTCATGAACTACAATGGCCTAAGTAACTAGCAAGAGAATAAGTGATGATGTTCATCGAAAATAGATAAAGTGTTATTGTGTTTTTCGTTGTCGTCAAACCTAGCCTTCAAGATTTGTTTTAATAATTGTTATTTTGTTCCGGTATTATGAGAACAATGGTTGTTAAAATAATTATCGTATTCCATAAAGGATGGATGAACTTTTACAAGTCTAGTTGGAGAAATCACATCCATAAACACTATTGCTAAAATGTCGCAAGACAAATGATTGAAAGATCACTTATGAAGTGACATCGCTGTTTAAATTATATTTGAAAGAAAACATGAAGAAACTCCATGTTGATGGATTTTTGGAGTCTTTTGATTTTGATCAATTGACGCATGTGAGACTTTCCTTGAGATAATTGAAACTCCGTCCATAGGCCAGAGAGGAACGGATGACTAGCTTATTGGAAATTGTGCATGCTGATGTGCATAGTCCATTATGTGTAGCCATATGCGATGGATCTTTTTGCTTCATATGCTTTCTTCAAAAATTTGAGTGAATATATCTGTATATTTACTTAATAAGGAAGAAGTATGAACCATTTGAAAGTTGTTCAAAGTCTTTCAAGATGAAGTGAAAAATCATTGTAACAAGAAAATAAAAGAGTTTATGATTTGATCATAAAAGAATATATTTGAGTTACATGTTTAGCAAAACACTTAAGATTTGAGGAATTGTTCCATGATTTGTGTTTCCCGATAAACCATAGGAGTATGGTATATTCGAGAGATGAAATCAAACAATGTTTGACATGGTAAGATCAAAGGTGTCATTTATATAAATGCCATTATGTTTTAAGGATTAAAGCTTTAGAGACTACCGATTTTACACTGAAAAGAGCACCATCGTGATCCGTTGAAATGACACCATATAAGTTATGGTTTGGGATAAAACCCGAATTGTATTTTCTTAAATTTTGGTATGCTATGCATAAGTAAAATGTTTACAACCAAAGTCAGATAAGCACGTCTTTGTAGGTTATCCCAAAGAATTGTTGGGAATTTCTCCATAACACCAAGGACAAAAGAGTTTGTTACTTGGAACGTCAAGTTTCTTGAGAAGGAATTTTTCGTGAAAAGTTAAGTGGGAGGACAATAGAACTTTGATAAGGTTGTTGAACCTTAGCTATATGTGCTAAGTAGCGCAGCGCTAGAAAGTGTCCCGATGGCGGCCACAATGCTCATGGCTCTCGTGATTACAAAAGGTGTGATCTCGGAGATTAGAGTTCCTATAGAACCGTGTGGGTCGGTAAGAATCAAATAGTAAGATTTAATAGGCAAGTCGTTATTGTTTTGACAATGATGAACCGACTACATGCAAAGAAGCGATGATGGGCCCTGACTCCATAAAATGACTAGAAGTCATAGAATCCATGATAGTGTCCATACAGGAGAAAACAAGTTTCTGAACTTGGAAGACCCTTCGGAAAGGCGTGAAGCCTATCAGTCATGTTTGGATCTATAAAGAAATAAGACATGGATGTTTAACATCTATGAAATAGTCGACATGTCGGAAAGAAGTTTACGACAATGTTCAAGGAGTTGACTATGACAAGATTTGATCTTTCATAGCGATATATAGTCTTGACGGATTAATGTAGCAACCACTACATATAATTTGGTATATGGTAGTTGAATAAACAAAACAAGGTTCTTCTAATAGAACGGTAACCTAGGACATGTACATGACATGGTCCGAAGGGTTTTGTTAATTCAAAGGGTGCTAAAAGGGCATGTAAACTTCAATAGTTGAAGTAAGCATAGCGGAGTTGGAATCTTCACCATGATGAAACTGTTAAAAGAGTTTAAATTTATCGAAGATGATGAAGATGCTTGCATTTGCAAGAAATTAAGTGGGAGCACTGAGACATATTTCTAATACATTATGTAGAGGACATATTGTTGATTGGAAATGATGTATCTTGTATTGACACAAGTTAAGAATTTCATTAAAATAAGATTTCGATGAAAGACTTGGGCAAACCCAGAATATTAGGCATCAATATCTATATGGATAGATTAAGGCGCAAATATGGTTATGCCAGATAAACATATATGAGATATTGAAAGGGTTCAATATAGAAACAACAAGAAAGGTTCTTGCTGCATGGAAAGAATTGTATCAAGATTCAAGTGTTTCAACACTTGGTGAGTAAAATCACATGAAGATTTTGATGGATTATACCATGATATGTATATATCCAGAATGTCCTATGCTCTAAATGTTATGAGCATATACTAGAATGATTCATAAGATGATCATTGGACAATAGTAAAGATATTCTTATGATCTTTTGAAGAACTAAGAATATATAATGTATAAGTGACAAATAGTTAAAGGTAGTTCATTGTAAAGTGTTACATTGATACTAGTTTTGTCACAAGATACAAATTAAATTTATCTCAATTTAGACTATGGGTGGCACAATATAATGGAAAGGATGTTCCATGATGGATTTGGATGAGTTCCAAAGTTGAGATATTGTGACGAATACTACAACAAAAGGCTAAGTATATAACTGCTATAGTAGCAGCAAAGGAGGGCAATTGTGTTAAGTAGTTTGTTATCAAACTAGGTGTGGGTCAAAGTGGGCTAATACTATGAAGATATATTGTGTGACAATAATATCAACATATTTTTGAGCAAAACGAACTAAAGGTCTCACCAAAGGACCAAATCTATACAATGCCATCTCATTTGAGAATGAGTGATGCGTAGAGACGCAGAGACATGCAAATACACACGGACCTGAAACTGTCAGATCCAGAGATTATGTTAACCACTAGCAATAGCGTATATGCAACACCAGAAAGCCATAGGTGTTCAATACGCAAAGTTTTTCAAACTAGATTATTGACTCTAGTGCAAGTGGGAGACTAAAGGGAATATGCCCGAGAGGCAATAATAAAGTGGTTATTATCTTATTCCATGTTTATGATAAATGTTTATTTTGCATGCTTGAATTGTATTGATCGGAAACATCAATACATGTGTGTTTAATAAACAAAAGGGGTTCCTAGTTATGCCTCTCTTATAGACTAGCTTGTTGATTAACATGATGATCAAGGTTTCCTGATCATGGACATTGGATGTTGTTAATAACAAGGTCACACCATTGGTGGAATGATGTGATGAACATTCATCCGAAGTATAGCATTACGATCAAGTCATTATGTTTATATTGCTATAACATCATACGAAGTAATCTTAGTCCTTAGACCATGAGATCATGTTAATTGCTAACACCAAAAGAGTATCTTGATAACATCAAACGTCACACCGTAATAGGGTGACTATAAAGGTGGGTTCAGTGCTACGAAGGTGTTATGTTGAGGCTCATGGATCAAGAGTGGGATTTGTCCATCCCGATTATGGATAGATATACTCTAGGCCCTCTCGGTGATATCACATTGAAATAGCTTGCAAGCAAGTGATGTGATCACTAGAATGTTATATCATGGGAACGAGAAAAGAGTGCATGTCGGTAACGAGATCAAACTAGGTATGGAGAAAGCGATGATCGAATCTCGGACATGTATTATATCGCGGGACAAAGGGATTTAGTTACTAGCGTTAAAGGTTCTCACGATCACAGAAGTCATCGTTGAATGTGTAGGAGTCAGTATGGATCTCCAGGTCCCGCTGCTGATTATTGATCAGAGAGGGGTCTCGATCATGTCTGCATTATTCGCGAACCGTAGGGTGACACATTTAAGGGATACCGACACCATTTGGAGCAAATATGTTTCAGATAAAGATTTAAGAAAGCGCTGGAATTATTTCAATAGACACCGAAACTGTTTCGGGTGAAATTGCTGAAATTGGTTCTGCATGTAATATTGAAATGTTGCAGGGGGTTTTATGTGAATGTTTGTTAATTAAAGTTATTAACAAAATTCTGAATAAAAATAATAAAAGAGTTTTATTAAACGAGAGAGCATTAAATTTGGAGAAATTTAATGCATTTAAAGTGGAGACTTTAAAAGAGAATGTGAAGGGGCAAATTTATGTGGAGGGAGTTACCACCACATGAATGGAGGAGGTGAAGAGTCACCTCCTCCATGCGCTGGCCATGAAGGAGGGGCACCCCCTCCTCCTATAAAAGGCCACCCCCTCCTCACTTATCACACACACCTCCTTGTGAAGGATCTCTCTCCCCCTCTAGTAGTATTCCCCCATGGTCTCGGATTAGCGAGATACATGTTCCCGGTGGATTTATCTGGAAAGGAGTTGCTGCTTCCGCTGCTTTGCTGGAGCGAGGGACGGAGGTTGTCGGGGTACCGGACGTGTGTGCGATCACGGATACACCGCTGCTTTGCGGTGCTAGACTTGGTGGTGCTGGAGCTGGATCTGATGGACGTGCTGGAGCCGAACCTGCTGGACTTCATCACGATCTTGAGATCGGCAAGTGTACGACTACATCAACCACGAGTTCCTACTTGTTGACAAAGCTCGTTGTCTACGAGGGTAAGTTCTCGTTGGATGTATGTCCACCCATTGCTTTGTACCTAGTAGATAGATCTTGGCGTATAGTTCACACCGTAGGATTTTTTTTGTTTTCTATGCTGCGGACCCAACACACACCACCTGGTGGCACGGCCAGGGGGGACCCGCGCCACCACATGGTGTGGCCATCTCCTGGCCCCTCCGTCTCGTCTTCTGGCTCCGTGAGTCTTCCGGTAAAATATCGACTTTGGCTTTTGTCCCATCCAATTCCGAGAATATTCATTTTCTAGCTTTTCTGGAAGCAAAAACAGAAGAAAACAGGCAACTGGCACTGTGGCATCTTGTTAATAGGTTAGTCCCAGAAAATGCATAACAGTATCTCAAAGTATGAACAAAACATAAGAAAGTAGGTATAAAACAAGCATGGAACATCAAAAATTATAGATACGTTTACGACGTATCAGCATCCCCAAGCTTAACTCCTGCTCGTCCTCGAGCAGGTAATTGATAAAAAGAATAATTTTTGAGGTGACATGCACCATCACTTTCAAGATCAAACCATGTGCAAGCATTGAAAGCTGGGATCAAAGTACTCTAACATAGACATGAAAGATATAGTTCTAACAATAAGACCTAGCAACTATGTTGTAACATGAAAGGATACAAACAAAAGGTTCTTGAATAACAATGCATTGAAAGACGTTTGTTTGTTTCACATATAGAAAACATAGCATAGTGGCATTCAGCTTGTCCCTCATGGAGTAGCAAAACATAAATGCATAGGACACCTTCAAAGTTCATAAGGGTGACTAGATACAAATAGTTCAAGGACAAGCAATATCAACATTATGAATCAATCAATAAGTTTTGGGACAATGCACATAGAACTAAGAATAGCCACTATGCTCTCTCAATAGGTGCATAAATATAGAAGATGGAGACTCAACATAAAAGTAAAAGAATGGCCTTCATAGAAGGAAGCAGGGATTCAAGTCTCATAAAGAGCTTCTAAAAATTATGGTACTTATTAGCTGTCATCTCTCATTGCCCCTATCATAAGCATCTTGAAGTGATTAAGGTTAAAGTGAACAAACTATGGAGTATATGCTTGACAAAGTATAAGTTGGCAATCTCATGTCCCTTGAATACGAGGGCCGCTCCTCATGCTACTCAAGTTTAGTTACCGGTAAGTTCTTGTCATAGTAAGGACATGTGTATCATAGAGAACCGCCAACGGGGTACCCCTTGCACATGATATAGGAGCTATCTCATAATCAAAATGACAACGCAAGCAGATAATGAGCATCTCAGCAATCTTCTTATTTACCATGGGAAAATGGTGCTTTTTCTCTCTTTCCTCTTTTATCATCTTTTTTTCTTTTTCTCAATCTCTATCTCTTTTATATAAGAAGAATGCTTCATAGATTTCTCACTATGGTGATGCTGCAAATTTCCACCATGATTAGGCATGGCTTAGCCTAGCGGCCCAGGCGTTTCTCTAACGCACATACATAACTCCATGGACTTACAAGCTCCCCTTTCATTTCACACCGACGACATCCATAAACAAAAGAGCATGATATCAACTGGGTACAATGTACAAGTGCAATTTTGAAAGCATTCCCCATGACAGCATGGTTCTGCTAATCCCAATGTATAAGTGCAAGCATATACAACATAGATGACAGAATGGTTCACGTTTATTAGGGGCAAGAAAAGTAAAGTGTGCCATCAAGTTCGTGAGAGCTTTAATCACTAATTTTCACATAACAAGTTTAATTTGGAAGGTAGATAAAACAAGAATATACTTGGAATAGAAAATGCTAATAGGTAGGTATGGTGGACTCTTTGGAATAACTTAGTTTTATTTGGAGTTGGATGCACGAGTGGAACTCATACTTGGTATGGAGGCTAGCAAAAGACTGGGAGCGACCAACTAAGAGAGCAATAATAGCCATAATCATGCAAAGCGACAAAACATTATTAATTAAAGCATAAAGTGATATTACAAGTCGAAAACTAAATGATCACAAAGGCTATGGTGACTTGGTGTAGTCTTGACATGGTGTGAGCATGCGCCAAGTCAACCCAAATAAAGTATTAAAGGAGAATACCACAATATTATGCTTTAAAATGTAAAACAACGCATGATTCTTTCAAGGCACATTAAGCAATCTCAATTATTTGGAACAAGTCATGCTACATCAATAATCACTAAGCATAAGGTCAAAGCAACATCTAGCATGACATGATAAAGTCTAAGCCACAGTCAAAACAAGCTCCCTTTTGTACCACTAAAGCATGAAGCTTTCTACTCCCTTCCAACACCAATCGACTTATTTGAAACAACTCACAAAGATAATAATAAATAAAGATCAGTGAGCTTGTCTCACAAATCCAAAAAGAATAACTAAAAAGTTCTAAGCTGAAATCACAAGAAAACTAAGGCTAAACACAGTGCTAGCAAAAGAGAACACTCACAAAACAATAAGAATGAAAACTAGAGTGTTCTAAACAATGAAAACAGAGTGTGTCTCTCTCCAAAAGAAGTGCTAGGATCCAACCAACTTATTGCAGAAAACCAAGCAAAACAATAGTGCATGAAACAATAAAAACGAAGTGTCTAGAAAGATCTGTGATTTTTATTGATGAAGAAGGGGATGCCTTGGGCATCTCCAAGATTTGACGCTTGTATTTATTGAATATTTCTTGGGGTGACACGGGGTGGCATCCCCAAGCTTGAGCTTTTATCCATTCTTCATCTCATTACATCATTCTTCCCTTACACCTGAAATTTTTCCTTCATACAAAACTTCACACAATCTTCATTAGCAACATTAGTGTACTCAAGATAATAAGCCTTTTGGTTCAGTTCCAACACAAGTAAAACTTCCATTGAAACACAAGCTACTATAGCAGTTTTCCTTCTAAAAGTTCAAATGATCAAAGAGAACTCAAAGAGAAAGGGATTAAGAGGCAAATGCAAATAATGGCAGAAATCTATCAAAACAGACCAGCAGGTAAAAACCAATTTTTTCGAAGACCTTCTGTTGCTCAAATCGAAAGTGTTGAACTAACGAAAGTTGGATAACAACCTGGGGAAGAAGCACAAAAAATTACAGCTCAAACTGACGTGCAGAGATTTTTCACGAATTTTTACAGCGAAGCATAAAAATCTGTTTCGGGACAACAACTTTCCCAAGCATTACTTCTCTCTCACTAGAGGTTACTCTTGGCACAAAAACCACACAAAAATGATAAGGAGAGGTTATTTTATTAAGCAATAACTTCCAAGACTCAACTAAAACTTTTGGGTTATCTCCCAATAAGTACTTTTCTTTAACGCCTTTAAGTTAGGCATGATAGTTTGAGAAGATGCTCACATAAGAAATATGAATTGAAGTAAAAGAGAGAATCAAGAAGCAAATTCAAAGCACATTTAAGTCTAACCCACTTCCTATGAAAAATAATATTGTAAAGAAACAAGTCATGAAAGAACAAAGCAACAAGCATAGGAAAACAAAACAAGTGCAACTTCAAAATTTTCAACATAAAGAGGGGAAACTTAATATTGTTGAGATACATAAAACCATGTTTCTCTCTCTCATAATAACTTTCAGTAGCATCATGAATAAAATTAACAGTATAACTATCACATAAAACATTCTTATCATTAGCCACATGCATATAATAATTATTACTCTCCACATAAGCATAGTCATTCTTATTAATTGTAGTGGGAGCAAATTCAACAAAATAGCTATCATTATTATTCTCATCACCATAATCATCAAATATAGGAGGCATATTGTAATCATAATTAATTTTCTCCTCAATAGTAGGTGGACTGAAAATATCATATTCATCATTGCAATCATCATATATTGGAGGTATAGTATCATCATAAGCAATAGAATAGTTATCTTCCAAAGTGTGTTCATTTGTAAATATATCATCATTGGAAGGAACATGGATGGCACTAATAGTACATCAATTATTAATATCATCATTTTCAGAATTGGTACCTAAGAGACTTTCAATAACAAAAGTAGTGTGCTTTTCCCAATCATGAACACTACTATAGGTAATAGGCATGGGAACATCATCGAGTTCAGACTCATCAAAAACTATAATAGGAGCAACATGCTTAGGGGAAAATACCGTTCCTCTCTTCTTTTACTCCTCCTTTTCTTCTTTTTCTTGTTCTCTTTAGGAGGGAGAGGCTTGAAAGGAAGCTTCTCCATATACCCTGGTTTATTGTTAGATACAATAGAAGAAACTTTGGAG
Organism: Avena sativa; assembly: GCA_916181665.1. Lineage (NCBI taxonomy): Eukaryota > Viridiplantae > Streptophyta > Magnoliopsida > Poales > Poaceae > Avena > Avena sativa. The sequence continues at coordinate 528,757,400 of OV702292.1, read as the reverse complement.
GATTCCTTCTTTTCATTAATAAAATCAAAACATATATTAGTCCTGTCATATTTTGGTAAAATCTCATCTTCTATAATATTTTATATGTAAGTATTTGTGTGAAAATTATCAACACAATAAAGATGCCAACCATGCAGGATGCTATTCATATCAAAAGCACTCATATCTACCAAAGAATTTTTTTGATAATTCTTCACACTCCAAAAATAATGTAAGTTCATCATGCTGATTAGGAGTGATCATGTCATCACAATACAAACTTGCAGTACTCATTGGATTAGAAGGGCTATTATTATGGCTTGAGCATTGAAAATTGAAATGACCCACTTCAAAGAAAAGTTCACAAATAAAAGGATAGAGGGCACAAACTTTTTACCAAGATCATTTAGAGCCCTATACCACGTTCTAGTTTTTCATTCTTGTGGGTGATACAATATTCTTCTTAAATTTTATTATTCTCACAAGGTCTATGTATTCCACAAAAATTAACATGCTTATAAGAAATAGTACTTTCAGAGGTTTGACCATGTTTATTGCTATCATTAATAACAATTTCATTTTCCATGCTAGTGTCTTTAAAAGGCTCATGATACATGTCCCATTTTTCTTTAGGAGCATTAATATGAGAAGCAAAGGCTCTAAAACAATCAACAAGAATTTGAGGATCAAGACCATATTTAGCACTAAGCTCTTGAAAATTAGTAGTTTCAGCAAAAGACTTAATGCAATCATACTCATAGTTTATACCTGGTTCTTTACCTTTGTCGTTATCCCAATATTCGGTATTGCTTTGAATTTTTCAAGAAGATCCTACTTAGCTTTGACCCCCTTACTTGTGAAGGATCCCTCTAAACAAGTATCTAAGTAGTCCTTGAAATGTCCTGAAAGCCTTGCATAAAAATTATTAATAACAATATTCCTAGGGAGTTCATGAATGGGACATTTGAGCATTAGTGACTTCAATCTCGCCCATGCTTGGGCAATAATTTCTCCATCATGAGGATGCAAATTATAAATATAATTCCTATCTTTATGAATTTCATGAGGAGGATAAAATTTAGAGTAAAAGAGAGATTCAAGTTCCTTCCACTCCAAATAATTAGGATCATCTAGTAGCTCATACCACTCCCTTGCTTTGCCCTTAAGTGATAAAGAGAATAGCTTCCTCTTAACTTGGTTCATTGAAATACCTGCACACTTGAACAACCCGCATAATTCATGTATAAAGAGTAAATGATCACCAGGATGGACAGTTCCATCTCCAAAATAGTAGTTATTCATAACACGTTCAACAATTTTTATAGGTATTTTAAATGGGATGCTTTCAGTATGTGGATTTAAAATATCACAAGTATCATTAGAATTACCACATATGAGAGATAAAGTATCATCAGAGCAAATTTTCTTCTTTAAAGATGGGGAACTAAAAAGATCATTTTCATAAAAACTAACTTCCCCAAGCTTAGGCGTTTCCATAGCATTAGTAACAAAGGTGTTCAAAAAATTCATACTAATAACATTGCTATTAGCATGCAAAGAAAGTTCCATGGGTTTTTTAATTTTCTTTTCAGACCATTCATGTTCTATCTTAGGAAAAATACTAAAAAGCTCTCTAATTTGTTTGTTGTTTTCCATTAAGCCTAATTAGTGAAAATAAAAACAAGAAAGAAAAAGATATAATTGCAGAATCTAAAGGAAATAACTCCGAGCACTCACACACCAGCAACAATACTAGAAGTTAGCTTAGTAGATAGAAGATGTGAGTACCTTTTACCTTACTTCCCCGACAACGGTGCTAGAAAATAGCTTGATGTCTACACACTTGTATTCTTGTAGACAGTTGTTGGGCCTCCAAGTGCAGAGGTTTGTAGAACAGCAGCAAGTTTCCCTTAAGTGGATCACCCAAGGTTTATCGAACTCAGGGAGGAAGTGGTCAAAGGTATCCCTCTCCAGCAACCCTATAATCAGGATACAAGAAGCCTCTTGTGTCCCCAACACACCCAATACACTTGTCAAGTGTATAGGTGCACTAGTTTGGTGACGAGATAGTAAAATACAAGTGGTATGGATATAAGAGAACAATGCCAGAAAAGAGCTTGACGGGTAGGAAGAGACTAAAGGCAATCTAAAATAAAGATGGAAGCAAGCAAACATGTAACAGATCTAGTTGCAAATGGTGTTTCAATGCTTAGAAACAAGGCATAGGGATCATACTTTCACTAGTGAACACTCTCATATAAATATCTTCTCTTCATGATACTACTCTGAACTACTCTCTGGTTGGACACTCTAATCCATGGTAGGGCTATAACAACACTCCTCAAAGTCTGCCTTCCCCATCTAGATAACCCCACATTGTCACCTTGAGCGCTAGATGGTTGCAACAAACACCAAAATTTCATAGAGACATCTAACTCCAAATATAACTCATAACAAGTATTTGTAATCTCTAGCCTAAGTGCCACCACGGTGTGCATGCTGTCACTTTCACACACGTGGGGAGAGCAGAGATCTATTGAAGCACTTGAGTAGCAAGGTAGATCTACTTGATTACAAAGCTCATGATCACAATATGATCATGCATAGAGAGAGAGATGGACACATAGCTACCGGTAGAACCCTCAGCCTCAAGATATATCTACTCCCTCCTTATCATGGGAATCAGCAACGACGATGGAGATGGTGGTGGAGATCGATGGAGATGGCTCCAGGGGCACTTCCCCGTCCCAGCAGGGTGCTGGAACAGAGACTTTCTATCCTCCGAATCTCCCCATCGGTGGCGACGGTGCTGCGGAACTTTTTATGGATGGAGGCTGGATTATTTAGGGTTTTCTCACCGGGAGGCTTCTTATAGGCGAAGGGGCGATGTCAGAGGGTGGACCAGGGCCCCACACCACCTGGTGGCACGTCCAAGGGGGACCCACGCCACCACATGGTGTGGCCATCCCCTGGCCCCTCCAGCTCGTCTTCTGGCTCCGTGAGTCTTCCGGTAAAATATCGACTTTGGCTTTTGTCCCGTCCAATTCCGAGAATATTCATTTTCTGGCTTTTCTGGAACCAAAAACAGAAGAAAATAGGCAACTGACACTGTGGCATCTTGTTAATAGGTTAGTCCCAGAAAATGCATAAAAGTATCTCAAAGTATGAACAAAACATAAGAAAGTAGATATAAAACAAGCATGGAACATCAAAAATTATAGATACGTTTACGATGTATCAGCTCGCCAGGTACGAGGGTAATGGCTTGCCCCTAGTGCACCACAACAAGGCCGATCACCGCCTGTGGTGGGCGAACCAGACTATCGCCAGCGTGATGTGCTACATCACCATGGGAGACCACCCTCGCCTGAGGTACTCGCACTTTCACCAGCCGCAGAGCTACAAGAATGGTGGCGGTGGTGAAGGCTGAGGGCGTGATGGTGTCGTCATCCGGGAGCCCCTCCCCCACGTGTCATGAATCCGATGGAGGAGTGGAAGGTGCCCCCTCCCCTGTTCCCCCGTGCACAAGCCGGGGAAGGGCTGAGGATCCAGCCGCGTGCTAGGAGCGACGACGATGATGATGATGATGACGATTCCGAAGATGACCCTGAAGCTATGTACTACAGGGCTAGACATGATTATGACAGTTGCAATACTAAATGTCTTTGGTGTTGGCCATAGAAAGTTGCAATACTACCTATATTGAGATCGCGACAGTTCATATCCATATATATATAAGCAGATCATTAAAAACAAAGTTTAATATTATACATCACCAACATCCATACATCTCTCCATTGTTAGTGTTTTCTTCTAATCCGTAACCATGGAGCATCTTCCTTACTTAACAGGATGCTTGGGTCATCCTTCACTACGAAGGGCGTAATTTCATGAAACTTATCATAATCTTTTGACATGTCTGTCTTATCCTTCACCCCCACGATGTTTCTTTTCCCTGAAAGAAATATGTGGCGCTTTGGATCATCGTATGCTGTATTCTTTTGCTTATCTTTCCTTTTCTCGGTTTGATAGACATGTCCTTCACATAAAAAACCTGAGCCACATCATTGGCTAGGACGAATGGTTCATCTCTATATGCAAGGTTGTTGAGATCCACTATTGTCATTCCGTATTTCTTGTCTACCTCAACCCCGCCTCCTGTCAGCTTGACCCATTTGCACCGAAACAAAGGGACCTTAAAATAAGGTCCATAGTCAAGTCCCCATATCTCCTCTATGTAACCATAATATGTATCCTTTTGCCCATTCTTGTCTGTTGCATCAAATCGGACACCACTGTTTTGGTTGGTGCTCTTTTTATCTTGGGCAATCGTGTAAAATGTATTCCCATTTATCTCGTACCCTTGGAAAGTCAATATAGTCGAAGATGGTGACCTGGCCAACAAGTACAACTGCTCTCCAATAGGGATGTCATTCATGATATGTGTCTGTAACCAACCGCCAAAAGTCTCCATGTGTTCATCTCTAATCTAGGAGCTAGGCTTCCCCGGGTTGTTAGAGTGTACAATATTCTTGTGTTCCTCGATATACGGAGCCACCAAGGTGGAACTTTGCAGAACTGTGTAGTGTGCTTTAGTGAGAGAATGTCCGTCCATACATATGCTTGCTTTCTTTCTTAGCGTGCCTTTTCAACTCAGTCTACCCTCATGCCGTGATTCAGGAACACTGATGGGCTTAAGGTCAAGAATAAAGTCAACACAAAACTCAATGACCTCCTCTGTTCCATATCCCTTTAAGATGCTTCCTTCTGGCCTAGCATGGTTATAAACATATTTCTTTAAGACTCCCATGAACCTCTCATAGGGGAACATATTGTGTAGAAATACAGGACCGAGAATATTAATCTCTTCGACTAGGTGAACTAGGAGGTGCGTCAAAATGTTGAAGAAGGATGGTGGGAACACCAACTCGAAGCTAGCAAGACATTGGACCACATCTTTCTGTAACCTTGGTAGACTATCTAGATTGATTACGTTCTGAGAAATTGCATTGAGAAACGCACATAGCTTCACAATGGGTACTCGAACATTTTCTGGCAGGAGTCCCCTCAATGCAATCGGAAGCAGCTATGTCATAAGCGCATGGCAGTCATGAGACTTTAGGTTTTGAAATTTTTTCTCTGCCATATTTATTATTTCCTTTATGTTCGACGAGAAGCCAGATAGGACCTTGATACTATAAAGGACTTCAAAAAAGATTTCCTTCTCTTCTTTGGTAAGAGTGTAGCTGGCAGTACCTTCAAACAGCTCTGGATGCATGCCGTCTCAGTATTTCATACATTGTTGGTCCTGCCGTGCTTCCGGTGTGAAGGGAATATGCCCGAGAGGCATTAATAAAGTGGTTATTAGCTTATTCCTTGTTTATGATAAATGTTTATTTTGCATGCTATAATTGTATTAATTTGGAAACGTTAATACATGTGTGTTTAATAAACAAAAGGAAACTTCCTAGTTATGCCTCTCTTATAAACTAGCTCGTTGATTAACCAGATGATCAAAGTTTCCTGATCATGGACATTGGATGTTGTTAATAACAAGGTCACAACATTAGTGGAATGATGTGATGAACATTCATCCAATGTATAGCATTACGATCAAAGTTACTATGTTTATATTGCTATAACATCATATGAAGTAATCCTAGTCCTTAGACCATGAGATCATGTCAATCACTAACACTGGAAGAGTATCTTGATAACATCAAACGTCACCCCGTGAAAGGGTGATTATAAAGGTGGGTTCAGTGCTACGAAAGTGTTATGTAGAGGCTCATGGATCAATAGTGGGATTTGTCCATCCCGATGACGGATAGATATACTCTGTGCCCTCTTGGTGATATCACATTGTTAGCTTGCAAGCAAGTGATGAGATCACTAGAATGTTATATCACGGGAACGAGAATGTTATGGGAGTTACCACCACATGAATGTTATATTGAAAAGGAGTTTTATGGGAGTTACCACCACATGAATGAGGAGGTGAAGGGTCACCCCTTGGGCACCGTCCATGGGGTGGGTGAAGGAAATATGCCCTGAGAGGCAATAATAAAGTTGTTATTATGTATTCCTTATATATGATAGATGTTTATTTTGCATGCTAGAATTGTATTGATCGGAAACATCAATACATGTGTGTTTAATAAACAAAAAGGGTTCCTAGTTATGCCTCTCTTATAGACTAGCTTGTTGACATTGATAAACATGATGATCAATGTTTCCTGATCATGGACATTGGATGTTGTTAATAGCAAGGTCACACCATTGGTGGAATGATGTGAGGAACATTCATCCGAAGTATAGCTTTACGATCAAGTCATTATGTTTATATTGCTATAACATCATACGAAGTAATCTTTATCCTTAGACCATGAGATCATGTTAATTACTAACACCTAAAGAGTATCTTGATAACATCAAACGTCACACCGTAACAGGGTGACTATAAAGGTGGGTTCAGTGCTACGAAGGTGTTATGTTGAGGCTCATGGATCAAGAGTGGAATTTTTCAATCCCGATGACGGATAGATATACTCTGGGCCCTCTTGGTTATATCACATTGAGATAGCTTGCAAGCAAGTGATGTGATCACTAGAATGTTATATCACGGGAACGAGAAAAGAGTGCATGTTGGTAACGAGATCAAACTAGGTATTTGGATACCGATGATCGAATCTCGGACATGTATTATATCATGAGACAAAGGGATTAAATTACAAGCGTTAAAGGTTCTCACGATCACAGAAGTCATCGTTGAATATGCAGGAGTCGGTATGGATCTCCAGGTCCCGCTTCTGACTATTGATCTGAGAGGAGTCTCAATCATGTCTGCATTATTCACGAACCATAGGGTGACACACTTAAGAGTTACAGGACACCATTTTGGAGCACATATGTTTCAGACAAAAGAATTGCAAAGCGTAGGAATTGTTTCGATAGAAATCGAAAATTGTTTCGGGTGAAATTGCAGAAAGTGGTTCTACATGTGATATTGAAATATTGCAAGGGGTTATATGTGAATGTTTGTTAATTAAAGTAATTAAAAAATTCTGAATAAATTTAATAAAAGAGTTTTATTAAATAAGAGAGCATTAAACTTGGAGAATTTTAATGCATTTAAAGTGGGGACTTTAAAAGGGAATGTGAAGAGGCATTTTAATGTGGAGGGGTTACCACCACATGAATGGGGGAGGTGAGGGGTCACCCCCCATGCGCCGGCCATGGAGAGGAGGGGCACCCCTTCCTCCTATAAAAGGCCCTTCTCCTCCTCCTTCTTCCTAACACCTCCTTGTGAAGGATCTCTCTCCCCCTCTAGAATTATTCCCCCATGGTCTCGGATTAGCGAGCTACATGTTCCCAGTGGCATTTCGTCTAGAAGGAGTTGCTGCTTCTGCTGGATCGCTGGAGCGAGGAGGTGGAGGTTGTCCGGTGGCTTGAACGTGTGTGCGAGTACGGATGCGCTGCTGAGTTGCGGCGCTCGGACTTCCTCACGATCGTGAGATCGGCAAGTGTATGACTACATCAACCACGAGTTCCTACTCGTTAACAAAACTCGTTGTCTTCGAGGGTAAGTTCTCGTTGGATGTATGTCCACCCGTTGCTTTGTACCTAGTAGATAGATCTTGGCGTGGAGTTCTCATCGTAGGAAATTTTTTGTTTTCTATGTTGTGGACCCAACAGAGGGGCACCCCCTCCTATAAAAGGCCCCCTCTCCTCACTTCTCACTCACACCTCCTCATGAAGGATCTCTCTCCCCCTCTAGTATTTCCCCCATGGTCTCGGATTAGCGAGACACATGTTCCCGGTGGCTTTATCCGGAAAGGAGTTGCTGCTTCCGCTGCTTTGCTAGAGCGAGGGATGGAGGTTGTCAGGGTACCCGACGTGTGTGCGATCACGGATGCACCACTGATACGTCCAAAACGTATCTACTTTCCCGAACACTTTTGCTATTGTTTTTCCTCTAAACTTGTGTGATTTGGATACAACTAACACGGACTGACGCTGTTTTTAGCAGAATTACCTTGGTGTCTAGTTTTTGTGCAGAAAATCAACTATCAGGAAAAATCCCGAAAAATATGCCAAAAATCATATTTCACCAGAAGACTCACGGAGCCAGAAGACGAGACAGAGTAGGGCCACGAGGGGCCCACACCACCTGGCCACGCGGGCCAGGACAGGCCACGCCTGGGGGTGGTGTAGCCACCTCGGCTGCCCCCTCGGCCTCCCTCTTCGCCTATAAGTTACCTTCTGACCTAAAAACTCAGGGGGGTTCGATGTTTTTCCAGAAAGAGTTCCGCTCCACCGCCACCACCAGATTCCATGATTTGGAACCAGAAACTCCGTTCTGGCACCCTACCGGGACAGGGAATTGGAGGAGATCATCGCTATCATCATCACCATCGCTTCTCCATCGACCATCCATGTTTCCCCCATCTATGAGTGAGTAAATCCCCCACTATAGGCTATGGGGATGGTAGGGATTGGATGAGATCGTTCATGTAATGGCATCGGATTGTTAGGGCATGGTGCCTAGTATCTACTATTAGTGCTTTTTGACTTTGTTGCAACTTGTTATGCTTAATGCTTGTCACTAGGGCCCAAGTGCCATGATTTCAGATCTGAACATGTTATTGATTCATTATGATAGTATTGTTTATGGTCTTACCTGCAAGTTGTATACACACGTTGTTGTCCGGAACCAAAGGCCCCGAAGTGACAGAAATTGGGATAACCGGAGGGAATGGCTTTGATGTGAGGATCACATGTGTTCACAGAGTGTTAATGCTTTGCTCAGGTGCTCTATTAAAAGGAGCACATTAATTGCCAGTAGTTCCCTTGAGGCCCCGTTGCAAACGGGATGGTAGGACAAAAGATGTTGTGCAAGTTCTCATTGCGAGCATGTATGACTATATATGGAACACATGCCTAGGATTATTTAGTACTTGGATGCTTTATCTTATTTATCTGCAAATGCCCTATGTTCTGATTGCTATATGAATTGTCTTGTCCATGCAACGCCCATTCATACATCCCTGTGCCTACCACGCTCTAATCCTATTGTTTACTACAATTGTTACTACTGTCTTTACTTTACTACTACTATTACTTTACTATTGCTACTACAAAACTGTTGCTACTGATAAACTGTTGTGAGCAAGATTTTTTTCAGGTGCAACTGAATTGACAACTCAGTTGTTAAGGCTTATAAATATTCTTTGGCTCCCCTTGTGTTGAATCAATAAATTGGGTTTCACTTCCCTCGAAAATACTGCGATACACCCCCTATACTTGTGGGTCATCAAGACTATTTTCTGGCGCCATTGCCAGAGAGCATAGCTTTATTTATCAAGTCCACTTGGAATCATTATTGTTCACTGCCATCCATCCATCATGGGTAAGTCTCGTGATGGCAAGGTTCCTATTTTACCATCCACTACAAGAAGAGGTACGGTTCTGAACACCTCTGTTGCTCTTGATTCACCGTCTGTTATGAGTAAGTTCCTTACACCACCACATACACATGCTACACACACTGCTACTACTGCTGAATCTAAAACTTCTGATACTTATGATGCTGCTTCTACTGTGCTTGATAAGAGTGGTTCATTAGGTCCTTTCCTAGATGCTACGATTGCTAGAACTATAGCTGGAAATACTAAAACTCCTAATGAAGACACTACTACACCTGTTAGTTCACCTGAGTCTAGAGAAAGCTATGATATTCACGACGGTTATATTGAGATGACCAATGAATTTATTAAAGAATGTCAAAACACCCATGACAGGAGTGCTACTAAGAGTCTCCTTGAGAGGCGTACCATTAAACCCAAATTGTCTCCTAATGCTAAGTTTGTTGCATCTCCCATAAACATTAAAGATAAAGATTATGATTTCTCTCTTGATATATCTTACATAGCTATTGTTGAGAAAGAACCTTTTTGTGGGACTAAGAATGAAAGTGCGATAGCACATATGACTGAGCTTTCTACCATGAGTGGCCTGTTTTCTGATGATATTAAGATGCGCACCTACTTTGTTGCTAAGATTTTCCCCTTTTCACTAAAAGGAGAAGCTAAAACTTGGTTTAATAATTTACCTCCTAGATCTATTGATAGCCCTGATTGCTTGATTAGTACTTTCCTGCAGAAATATTTTCCTCCTAGTGCTAGACATGCTATTTTGCAGGAACTTTTTGATTTTAAATAGGAAGAAAAAGAGATATTCCCTGAATCATGGGCAAGGTTTTGTGCTTTGATTCATGCATAGGCTGGATGTCCATTACCTAAGAATGAGCTTCTTGATATATTTTATAATGGACTAACTGAAGAATCTAGGACATACCTGGATAGTTGTGCTGATTGTATTTTCAGGAATAGGACTCCCAAGGAAGCTGAGGAATTAATGGATAAAATAAGCAAGAATTATGAAGATTAGACTCCTCCTGGACCAGCTATACCTGAGACAACTATGCCTGAACCAACTATTCCTGCGCCTATACCAACATCTAAGAAGAGGGGAGTTATTGAACTAAAGGATGAAGTGATGAAGGAAGCTAAGAAATGTCTTAAGGAGAAGGGAATTAAAGCTGCAGATGTCAAGAATTTACCTCCTATAGAAGAATTATGTAAGCCAATTCCTCATTCACCCACTATTGAGGTACACTCTCTCCAACACTTTGATGAAGGTGATATCCCTTACTCTAAACCTCCTGATCAATGCTTAGAAGAATTCGATATTTTTATTGTTAAGCAAGATAATTTGAATAAAAGGGTGTGAAATCATCTAATGGAAAACTCTAGAGCTATTGTTGAGTTAAAGGATATTGTGGAAAGAACCTATAATGATGTTAAAATTCTTGTTAAACATTTTCAAATGGTTCAAACTCAAATAGATCAACTTATTAAAGTGCAAAAAGACTTGCTAGGTAATGTTGCTAAAGAAAAACATGCTTATGAAATTAGAACTAGAAGTGGTGCTGCTACCCAGGATCCTCTATATCTTGAGGGGCGTCCTAAAAGTATCGAGCAGGATTCTCAACAAGCTGAAAATAGTGGTACTACTCATAAGAAAAGAAAAAAGAAACATAAAACTATTGTAGAACCCTTTGAACCTGCTAAAGAACCTAATAGTATATCTGTCTCTAATGCTGAAACTGAAAGTGGTAATGAAGAAAATGATGTTCCTGATAAAGAAAAAGTTGAAGAAGAACCTGAAAAGCACACTAAGAATACTAAATACACTAAAGAAGATTTTGTTGCTAAGAAACATGGTAGTGAAAGAGAGCCTTGGGTCCAAAAACCTATGCCTTTCCCTGATAAGAAACACAAGTCAAAGGAAGATGAACACTATAATAAGTTTTGTGAGTGGATGAAACCTTTATTCTTGCAAATTCCTTTGAATGATGCTATTAAATTGGCTCCTTATTCAAAGTATATGAAGGATATTGTCTCGAATAAAAGGAAGATCCCTAATGAAGAAATTTCTACTTTGCTTGCTAATTATTCCTTTAATGGTAAGGTTCCAAAGAAACTTGGAGACCCAGGGATTCCAACTATTCCTTGCTCTATTAAAAATAGTTATGTTAGAACTGCTTTGTGTGATTTGGGAGCAGGAGTTAGTGTCATGCCTTTTTCTCTCTATAAGAGACTTCAACTGGAAAAATTAATACCAACTAATATATCTTTGCAAATGGCTGATAAATATACTACTATTCCTGTGGGTATATGTGAGGATGTACCTGTTCAAGTGGCTCATAATTGCTTGATATTAACTGATTTTGTTGTGCTTGAAATGCCTGAAGATGATAATATGTCTATTATTCTTGGGAGACCTTTTCTTAATACTGCAGGAGCTGTTATTAATTGTAATCAAGAAAAGGTGACCTTCAATGTTAATGACAAGGAACATACTGTCTATTTCCCCAAGAGGATTGATAGGACTTATGGTTTGAATTCAATTGAACATGTTGATGGCATTCAAGTTGGAGAAATATATTGTCCCATACCAAGAGAAAAATTTGACACTATTATGATTGGGACCATTGCTATCAAGGTTGAGGTAACATAATCATTAGTGAAATACAAAGTTTTGTTTCATACAAAATTGTTTTGGTAACAAGACCTGATCAACCTTGTTAACAAAAGGATTTCATTGAACAAAACAATGTTTTGACCATGATTATCTCCGCTTACTTCTATTCTATCCATTTTAGTTTTTTGCTTTCATTTAGTTTTCTTTTCTGTTGTTAGTTGCTTACATGTTAGAGTGTCTTAGAACTTCTGAAGTTTTAGTCTTGTTTTGTCATTGCATCCTTCCAATACCTTTTTTTGTCAGAAAATCATTCATCTATACCTGAAAATTGCTCAAAAATAAAGTGTCTCGAAAAATTCCAGAAAATTCATATTAATTTTTTACGTGAAAAAGGGGTAGAGGAGTGCCTGGAGGGTACCAGGGGTGCCCACCAGACAGGCACACCAGCTGGTGGTGCGGCCAGCCCAGGGGCGCGCCTGGCCATGGTGCGGGCCACCCTGGCCCTCCACTCACTCTCTCACTTACCACTTTCTTCCCTCTCCCGAGAAAATACCAATTCATTGCTCAAAATCGTGTTCTTGTTGTTCTTACCCTCGATTTTTCGATCTCCTTGCTCTGCCCATCTTTGCTGCTGAAATTTGGAACATTTGTTCTCCGGTATGTGACTCCTCCGCTTGTCCAAGTAGATTTGTGTTTAGTGGTTTGTATCTTGAGTATTTTGCTGCTGTAGGTGATAGGCTATGAGAGCTTGTAAGCTTGTTCAATGCTTAGAGATATAGTTTTGATGCATGTTTAGGCCTCTACAAGTCCCTATGAGTAGTGCTCTCCATTATATATTCACTTTGCAACCACTTGTGTAATGGATGTTTAAATTTCAGAATAGAAGATGAATGAGCATCAACTCAACCAACATGAACTGAGGGTGCCTGAGGTTATGAAGGTTCACCGAGAGGAGGAAGTTTTTCCTTCCATCTATCCATGCTACAAATTCATGAGGGCTGCAGGAATTTCCCAGCACTTCCATACTTTGGTTGCTAATGCAGGATTGGAGCACTTTTTGGAAGATGAACCTTGTCAATTTGTGAAACTAACTATGTTTGTGGTGCAGGACTTTCAATTTAGTCACTCTTTGCCTAACCCCATGGTCCACTACAAAATTTACAATTTAGCTGTCGACCTTCCTCTTGATGACTTTTGTGCTGCTATTAAGGTACCTCAGTGGGGATCATGTGGAAGGATTAAAGAGCGTCCTGCACCACTCATGGACTTGTATGCGGAGATTTCCCAAGGGAGCAGCTTCTCGAAGGAGAGCGGGAAAATCCGTAACATTCATCTCCCGTCTATTCGCTACTTTGCTTACTTTATTGCCAAGTGTGTTCTCGCTAGGAAAACTGCTAATAAGTTATCCTCGTACGATCTAGCATTCATCTCAACTGCTTTAAAATGAGACAGGACTTACAACTTGGGTTCCTTGATAGCTTTCCGTCTTGCTGCTAACCGCGAGAAAGGTGGAATTTGTGGAGGCCTCATTTCCTCTCGTTTATTAGCTCTGCATGGTTTAGTGCCTCATCATTTAGACCTACAGTTTCCTATAGAGAGACTCGACATTAATTCCATGATACAGCATAAATTTGTTTCTTCTTGGGTTAATTTGAGTGATTTGTCTTATGAAATAACCTTTCTCAAGGCTGGTTGGAGAAGGAGCAAGTCTGAGCGAGTTGTTCTTTTGCCTGCACCTGTTTTGTTTAACCTTGATAACATGGTAGGATGGTCCCTCATGGAGGAGGAGCTTGATACGTATTTGGGAGAGCTCTCCCAACAGGAGTAGGATACTAGAAGGGAGGTCACAGATGATTCGGTCCCACCCTCGAATGAGGGGGAGTCTTCATATCGGCAGCCTACCTATGATTGGGGAGCTTCTTCTTCTTCCCAAGGGCCTAACTACGATCATTCTTAGAATGACCCGCCTGCTTGGAACCCTTACTCGTATTTGGATTGGTACCCACTTAGGCCAAAAGCCTAAGCTTGGGGGGAGGTACACCGACATCACACTCATCTCCATATCATGTTTAGTCGGTACTTTGTATATCCATGCTTCATTCTCTTTTTAGTTTTTGTTCTTTCTTTAATTTTGCTTTCTAAAACACAAAAAGACCAAAAATATTTCTGTTGTTTCTCTTTGTTTGCTTCTTCTTCTTCTTTTTTGCCTTGGTTTGCTTTTTCCTTTTTGCTTTGTTTGAACTATTCGAAAAACCCAAAAAGATTTTGCTTTGCTTGTTCTTCCTTTTTGGTTCTTGTTTAAAAAAATCGAAAAACACCAAAAATATTTGTTGTTCTTCTTTGGTTTTGTGAGTCTGTTGCAGAGTTTAGCAGTCCTCAGTGGAATTTGGTTTCATGTTATTATTCAAGCCACACAAGTGAAGGGCAATAATGAGGATTAATGACAACTTGAGGTGTGGTAAGAGGCTGGTAACGAACTCTATTTGTTTTCATTTTTGTACATATACTCATCATTTTGGGCATGCTTAGTCTATTCATGTAGGGTGAATGTTATTTATGGATGCTTAGTAGTTCTTGCTTTCATATGATTAGTTCCAGCTTGCTAATAGTTTGTAGCATGTCATATGAATGTTTGCTTGCATTACCCTATTCATAACTTGGTATGACACGGTGGTATCCTCCTCTGAGTGTTTCACTTGAATTGACTTGGCACATGCTCACGCATGCATATGATTGAAATAATCAGTTAAGCCTCGATGAATTATTTTGCCTTGAGGGTCTTGAATCACTTTCATTCCATGATTAGTCCTGTTTTGTTGCAAGCATGATTATGACAGTTATTTCTCTCTCGTTTGTCGCTCCCTTTCTATTGCTAGCCTTCACCTACACTGAGTATGAGCTCTACTCGTATTTCCAATCCCCCAAAAACCAATATTGCCGAGAGTGTCCACCATACCTACCTATTAGCATCATTGGCTATTCCGTGCATATTCAATGTGCCTTGTTTTCTTCCGAATAAAATGTTTGCTTGTTATGAGAAAGTTAGTTAGTAAAGCTCTCATGAACTTGATGGCACACTTTATTTCCTGCACTTAATAAACCTGAACCATTGTGACTGTCCATGAAAGTTATATGCTTGCAACTTATAGGCTGGGGATTAGCAGAACCGTGCTATCACGGGGAACGCTTTCAACACCTATAAATATATACCCAGTTGATATCATTCTCTTTTGTTTACGGATGTCGCGGTGTGAAATAAAAGGGGATCCTTTAAGTCCATGGAGTTATGTATGTGTGTTAGAGAAACGCCTGGGCCACCGGTCTAATCCATGCCTAATCATGGTGGAAACCTGCAGCGTAACCATAATGAGTATCTATGAAGCATTCTTCTTATAAAAAAGAGATAGCTATTGAGAAAATAAAAAAAAAGATATGAGAAAAGAGGAAAGAGAGAAAAAAACACCATTTTCCCATGGTAAATAAGAAGATTGGTGAGATACTCATTGTCTGCTTGCCTTGTCATTTTGATATGGGGATTCTTCTGTATCATCGGGCAAGGGGTACCCCGTTGGCGGTTCTCTATGATACGCACGTATTTACTATGACAAGAACTTACCGGTAACTAAAGTTGAGTAGCATGAGGAGCGGCCCTCGTACTCAAGGGACATGAGATTTCCAGTTTATAGTCTGTCAAGCATATAATTCAGATTGGACCTCACTTTCACCTTAACCATTTGAAGATGCTTATGATAGGGGCAATGAGAGCTCAAAGCTAATGAGTACCATACTTTCAGCATTTGGAAGCCTTTCAAACTTTTTAAAACCTTTTTCATTTCCTTGTTGAGTCTCCACCTATTCTATGAGCACTTTCTTGTGAGCATAGTTGTCATTCTTAGTATAATGTGCTTGTCTCAATACTGGATTAATTGTGTTATGA
Organism: Avena sativa; assembly: GCA_916181665.1. Lineage (NCBI taxonomy): Eukaryota > Viridiplantae > Streptophyta > Magnoliopsida > Poales > Poaceae > Avena > Avena sativa. Next base: position 528,741,439 of record OV702292.1, on the reverse strand, counting down.
CTTTGATGCTTGTATCTTTGATATCTTTACTTCTAGTCTTCACCTGAACTTTAGAGGTGCCTTGGCATTCACAATCAAAGACAATCGAGATACCACTCTATCATACCTTGTTATGAGCATTGTAATGTTGCTTATGCTTATGTTTCATGCTACTTATTATTTTTGAGTTGGAATCTCCTCATAGCTTGCAATGCCTATTAAGTAAACTTAGTTGCATACTCTTTATTATGAATTGCCTGAGTAGTTAATCATATGCTGAGAATATATACATCATATGAAGCAAATGTGTTCATGAAAGTTTCTTTTATCGCACTCAGTTTTCAACTGAATTGCTTGAGGACAAGAAATAAGCTAAGCTTGGGGGGAGTTGATACGTCCAAAACGTATCTACTTTCCCGAACACTTTTGCTATTGTTTTTCCTCTAAACTTGTGTGATTTGGATACAACTAACACAGACTGACGCTATTTTCAGCAGAATTACCTTGGTGTCTAGTTTTTGTGCAGAAAATCAACTATTAGGAAAAATCTCAGAAAATATGCCAAAAATCCTATTTCACCAGAAGACTCATGGAGCCAGAAGACGAGACAGAGTAGGGCCACGAGGGGCCCACACCAGCTGGCCGCACGGGCCAGGCCAGGCCGTGCCTAGGGGTAGTGTGGTCGCCTCGGCTGCCCCCTCGGCCTCCCTCTTCGCCTATAAGTTGCCTTCTGACCTAAAAACTCAGGGGGGGTTCGACGTTTTTCCAGAAAGAGTTTTGCTCCGCCGCCACCACCAGATTCCGTGATTCGGAACCAAAAACTCTGTTCTGGCACCCTGCCGAGACGAGGAATTGGAGGAGATCATCGCTATCATCATCACCATCGCTTCTCCATCGACCATCCATGTTTCCCCCATCTATGAGTGAGTAAATCCCTCGATGTAGGCTATGGGGATGGTAGGGATTGGATGAGATCGTTCATGTAATGTTATCGGATTGTGAGGGCATGGTGCCTAGTATCTACTATTAGTGCTTTTTGACTTTGTTGCAACTTGTTATGCTTAATGCTTGTCACTAGGGCCCGAGTTCCATGAAGCCTATCGGCCGTGTTTGGATCTATAAAGAAATAGACATGGATGTTTACCATCTATGAAATAGTTGACATGTCGGAAAGAAGTTTATGGCAATGTTCAAGGAGTTAACTATGACAAGATTTTATCTTTCATAGCGATATAGTCTTGACGGATTAATGTAGCAACCACTACATATAATTTGGTGTATGCTAGTTGAACAAACAAAACAATGTTCTTCTAATAGAATGGTTACCTAGGACATGTACAAGACACAGTCCGAAGGGTTTTGTTAATTCAAAGGGTGCTAAAATTGCATGCAAACTTCAATAGTTGAAGTGAGCATAGAGGAGTTGGAATCTTCACCATGATGAAAATGTTAAAGGAGTTTAGATTCATCGGAGACGATGAAGATGCTTGCATTTGCAAGAAATTAAGTGGGAGCGCTGAGACAAATTTCCAATACATTATGCAGAGTACATATTGTTGATTGGAAATGATGTATCTTTTATTGACACAAGTTAAGAATTTCATTAAAATAGGATTTTGATGAAAGACTTGGGCAAAACCGGAATATTTGGCATCAATGTCTATATGGATAGATTGAGGTGCTAATATGGTTGTGTCAGACGTACATATATGAGATATTGAAACGGTTCAATATGGAAACAACAAGAAAGGTTCTTGCTACATGGAAAGGATTGTATCAAGATTCAAGTGTTTCAACACTTGGTGAGTAAAATCACATGAAGATTTTGATCGATTATACCATGATATGTATATATCCAGATATGTCCTATGCTCTAAATTTTATGAGCACATACCAGAATGATTCATAAGATGATCATTGGACAATAGTAAAGATATTCTTGTGAGCTTTGGAACAACTAAGAATATATCATGTATAAGTGACAAATAGTTAAAGGTAGTTCATTGTAAAGTGTTACATTGATACTAGTTTTGTCACAAGATACAAATTAAAATTTATCTCAATTTAGACTATGGGTGGCACAATGTAATGGAAAGGATGTTCCATGATGGATTTGGATGAGTTCCAAAGTTGAGACATTGTGAGGGATACTACAACAAAAGGCTAAGTATATGACTGCTATAGTAGCAGCAAAGGAGGGCATTTGTGATAAGTAGTTTGTTATCAAACTAGGTGTGGTTCAATGTGGGCTAATACTATGAAGATATATTGTATGATAATAATATCAACATATTTTAACCCGAACAAACTAAAGGTCTCACCAAAGGACCAAATTTATACAATGCCATCTCATTTGAGAATGACTGATGCGTAGAGACGCAAAGAAATGCAAATACACACGGACCTGAAACTGTCTGATCCGAAGATTATGTTAACCACTAGCAATCACGTATATGCAACACCAGAAAGCCATAGGTGTTCAGTACGCAAAGTCTTTTCAAACTAGATTATTGACTCTAGTGCAAGTGGGAGACTGAAGGGAATATGCCTGAGAGGCAATAATAAAGTGGTTATTATCTTATTCCTTGTTTATGATAAATGTTTATTTTGCATGCTATAATTGTATTAATTTGGAAACGTTAATACATGTGTGTTTAATAAACAAAAGGAAAGTTCCTAGTTATGCCTCTCTTATAAACTAGCCCATTGATTAACAAGATGATCAAAGTTTCCTGATCATGGACATTGGATGTTGTTAATAACAAGGTCACAACATTAGTGGAATGATGTGATGAACATTCATCCGAAGTATAGCATTATGATCAAAGTCATTGTGTTTATATTTCTATAATATCATACAAAGTAATCCTAGTCCTTAGACCATGAGATCATGTCAATCACTAACACTGGAAGAGTATCTTGATAACATCAAACGTCACACCGTGAAAGGGTGATTATAAAGGTGGGTTCAGTGCTACGAAAGTGTTATGTAGAGGCTCATGGATCAAGAGTGGGATTTGTCCATCCCGATGACGGATAGATATACTCTGTGCCCTCTCGGTGATATCACATTGGCTAGCTTGCAAGAAAGTGATGAGATCACTAGAATGCTATATCACAGGAATAAGAAAAGAGTACATGTCGGTAACGAGATCAAACTAGGTATGGAGATACCGATGATGGAATCTCGGACATGTAATATATTGCGAGACAAAGGGATTTAGTTACTAGCATTAAAGGTTCTCACGACCACAGAAGTCATCGTTGAATGTGTAGGAGTCAGTATGGATCTCCAGGTCCTGCTTCTGATTATTGATCTGAGAGGGGTCTCGATCATGTCTGCATTATTCGTGAACCATAGCATGACATACTTAAGGGATACCGACACCATTTGGAGCAAATATGTGTCAGATAAAGATTTAAGAAAGCGATGGAATTATTTCAATAGATACCAAAACTGTTTCGGATGAAATTGCTGAAATTGGTTCTACATGTAATATTGAAATGTTGCAGGGGGTTTTATGTGAATGTTTGTTAATTAAAGTAATTAACAAAATTCTGAATAAAATTAATAAAAGGAGTTTTATGAGAGAACGTTAAATTTGGAGAAATTTAATGCATTTAAAGTGGAGACTTTAATGGAGAATGTGAAGGGGCAAATTTATGTGGAGGGAGTTACCACCACATGAATGAGGAGGTGAAGGGTCACCCCTTGGGCGCCGGCCATGGGGAGGGGAACCCCCCTCCTCCTATAAAAGGCCCCCCTCTCCTCACTTCTCACTCACACCTCCTCGTGAAGGATCTCTCTCCCCCTCTAGTATTTCCCCCCATGGTCTCGGATTAGCGAGATACATGTTCCCGGTGGCTTTATCTAGAAAGGAGTTGCTTCTTCTGCTGCTTTGCTGGAGCGAGGGACGGAGGTTGTCGGGGGTACCAGACGTGTGTGCGATTACGGATGCACCGCTGCTTTGCGGTGCTGGACTTGGTGGCGCTGGAATTGCTGGAGCTGGATCTAATGGACGTGTTGGAGCTGGACCTGCTGGACTTCATCACGATCTTGAGATCGGCAAGTGTACGACTACATCATCCACGAGTTCCATCTTGTTAACAAAGCTTTGCTGTCTTCGAGGGTATGTTCTCTATGGATGTATATCCACCCGTTGCTTGTATCTAATAGATAGATCTTGGCGTGTAATAGTTCTCATCGTAGGAAATTTTTTGTTTTCTATGCTGCGAACCCTTCACGGTGTATCTTTATTCTTCCCATACATGCCCAAGAATCCTAGCAGCATCACGCAAAGATTCTTCGTCAGGTGCATCACGTCAATTGCAGAGCGGACCTCTAAGACTTTCCAATAGGGTAGCTCCCAAAATATAGATTTCTTCTTCCACATGGGTGCGTGTCCGACATCGTCCTTCGGAACAGATTGTCTACCAGGACTCTTTCAAAGATTACTTTTAAATCCGTCACCATATCAAGTACATCATCACCAGTACGGCGGATAGGCTTACACCGGTTGTCTGCCTCACCATTGAAATGCTTACCTTTCTTTCTTAGGGTGTGTGTGGGTGGAAGAAAACGACGATTCCCCGGGTACACATTCTTCTTACATTTATCCAAATATATACTTCCAGTCTCACCTAAACATTGTGTGCATGCATTGTATCCCTTGTTTGTCTGTCCTGAAATGTTACAAAGAGCAGGCCAATCATTGATTGTTATGAACAACAACGCTCGTAGGTTAAATAGCTCCTGCTTGTGCTCATCCCACATACGTACACCTTGTCCGTGCCACAACTATAAGAGTTCTTCAACTAATGGCCTTAGGTACACATCAATGTCGTTGCCGGGTTGCTTCGGGCCTTGAATGAGTACTTTCATCATAATGAACTACCGTTTCATGCACAACCAAGGAGGAAGGTTATAGATACACAGAGTCATAGGCCAGGTGCTATGATTGCAGCTCTGCTCCCCAAAAGGATTCATGCCATCTATACTTAGACCAAACCATAAGTTCCTCGCGTCACCTGCAAAGTCCGGGAACTCTCTCTCGATTTTTCTCCACTGCGACCCATCAGCGGGGTGTCTCAACATCTCGTCTTTCTTACGGTCTTCCATGTGCAATCGCAACAACTTGGCATGTTCTTTGTTTCTAAAAAACGTTTCAACCGTGGTATTATATGAGCATACCACATCACCTTGGCAGGAACCCTCTTCATGCGGAGCTCACCCTCAACATCATCAGGGTCATCTCGTCTTATCCTATACCGCAATGGAGTGTATACTGGGCATGCATCCAAATTCTCGTACTCCTCACTGCGGTAGAGGATGCAGTCATTAATGCATGCATGTACTTCTGCACCTCTAATCCTAGAGGGCAGACAACCTTCTTTGCTTCGTAGGTACTGGCGGGCAGTTCGTTATCCTTTGGAAGCAACTTCTTCATTATTTTCAGCAATTTTTCAAATCCTTTGTTAGTCACACCGTTCCCTGCCTTCCATTGCAGCAATTCTAGTGTGCTACCCAACTTTTTGTGCCCATCTTCACAATTTGGGTACAACAATTTGTTGTGATCCTCTAACATCTTCTTGAACTTCAACCTCTCCCTTTCAGTTATGCATTCTTCCTTTGCATCAGCAATGACCCGACTAAGATCATCATCGGGCAGATCTGATGCCCGTTCTTCATATTCTTCATTATTGTCTTCCATTGTAGTACCATCGTATTTAGGGGATATAGTAGGGTAGTGGTTATCATTCTCTTCTTCTTCGTTGTCTTCCATCATAACCCCTCTTTCTCCGTGCTTGGTCCAACAATTATAGCCAGTCATGAAACCGGACCGAAACAGGTGGCTGTGAAGGACTCTTGAGGAAGAGTATTCCTTATGATTCCGACAGACACCACATGGACAAGGCATAAAACCATTCTGCTTGTTTGCCTCGGCCATAAGGAGAAAAGAATGCACGCCTTTAATGAACTCGCTAGAGAGTCGGTTAGCGTACATCCATTGCCGCCTCATCTACATTATATAATTAAGTACATCAAACAGAATCATGATGATAAAATTAGTACTGGTCTAAAAAACAAAATTAAAGCACACAACCGGGACTAAAGATATGATGAACCTTTAGTCCTAGTTGGAGGCATCAACCGGGACTAAACGTGGATGTGGCGACAACATGTCGACACTATGTCATGAGTGCGCAGCACTAAGCTAGTGAATGATGACACTATTTGGGTGGGTGGCAGCACTATGACATGGGTGAGTGTCGACATTATGTCTTCAGTGTCAACACTATGTTGTGCTGTTTAATCTATAAATATGTATGTATTCTTGTGAAGAACTGCAAGATGGTGTGTGAGAGCAGGGACACCACTACGGCGGATCTTTTCTCGAAGATGTCTTAGGATCCCGTCCTCAGACATCTTCGAGGAGCTCGCCATAGATGCACTCCCTAATATGTGAATTTTTTTAGTTACCCGGCGTATTAATCTATAGCTAGAGAAGTTATTAACTCCAAGATGGTGCGAGAGGGACACCACTACGGCGGAGCTTCTCGAAGATGTCTTAGGATCCTATCCTCAAACATCTTCGAGGAGCTCGCCATAGAGGAGCTCCTCGAAGATGTACTGTGATGTCTTCTTATCAAGCTTTTGTGGATTAACCCTATTTTAGTTATAGTTTTTTCAGTTTGCTGAAGGAAGGTAGAATACGAAGAAGGGTATTTTGCCTAGCTAGTTAGAATGATGAACTCATGCATGTGTGTGCTTCTATGAATCAAATTTCGAGACTATGTGCCAAAACAAGATATAGATAAAATCCACATATTGAAAATGATATTTACCTTGGAGTTATATTAATACAAGATAGATAGAATCTAAACATCGACCTCATGTTACCATTGCAAAAATTACTACCAAACTAAATCCACAAATCCATCTACAAGATAGAGCATGAAATGAGCTAATATAGCAATGAGAGTTCAAAGGATGAAGTTGCTCACCTTTTAAAACCTTTGGATAGATGGGGCACCACAAAATATTGACGAATCTTGAGAAAAAATTGGGCATGAACTCGAGCTTGAAGAAAGAAAGAGAGAGGAGCCACCAGCTTGAAATGGTGGCTCAGACAGGTGGGGGAAGAAGATATAGCCAGACCTTTAGTCCCGGTTTGTGTCTAGACCCAGGACTAAAGGTCCACCTTTAGTCCCGGTTCGTATAACAAACCGGGACTACAGGGTATGGCGCCGAACCTAGCCTGCCTGAAACCCTTTAGTACCGGTTTGTTACACGAACCGGGACTAAAGGGTCCATTCGAATCAGAACTAGTGTCTACCGCCCCCCGCGGCCAGATAGAGCCGTTAGGACCGGGCATTAGTCCTGGTTTGTAGCAAAACCGGGACTAATATCCCTGAACCAAAGGTCCGTTTTTCTACTAGTGTGATGATGAAGAAGTTTGTTTTTTAGTAGGGTTGTACCGATGAACTCTCGTTCGTAGTAGTTACGCCTAAATCTAATTAAACATCCATAGTAGCTAAGACTGAGCTGATGAACTGCTATTTATCTGCTAGTCACTGTGTGATGGTGGTGTACAATGTTAAAATCGCCACAAGAGAGTATAGTGACCAAAAACATTAGATATCATGCAACCAAACAGAGAGCTTTGCATCATATGTGACAGTTGTGTTAGCGAGCATGTAATCCAATCACTGGGACAAAATCTATTCTAGTGATGTAGCTATCAAACAAAGTGAACAACATGACTCATAGACAACAAAGCATCCCATAGGAGGGAGCAATAGTTATTTTTTGGGATAGTCTGAGGATCCTTAGTATGCAAAGTTCTAAAAAAATAATATTGCAACCGTTATTTTGTACGGAAAAACTGCAGCTGTTTCTAGACAGCGGTAGAAACCTACTAGCTGTGAGATGGATGCATTAGCACATGACAATTAAATAGAACAATTATCAACGTTGACCTGTGGTCATGCATGTACGCTTCGTCCTTCATCTTTTAATTTGTCCACACTCTCTTCCTGGTCAGTTTAATTATGGCTAGATGGACCACGCAATTGGTAGCCACATAAGTGATTATTGTAGAAATTATGAATCCTTAATATTTGTTGTATATTGATTTGATCCTCGTGGAGAGTATATATAGACGTATACGGGGTAGGTGGAGACTTGGAGTACAAGATGTAGAGTTCTAGTCTATCTCTAGTCTATATACGTATACGTATTCTAACATCCTCTCAATCGGAGCGGGGTGAAGCGGATGCTTGCGACTGAATTTGAAGTCTTGCGCTTTCATCGTTTTTACCTCTTTGTCATCATCACCTGCATGGACATATCATGGCTGACACCTAGGGGCGGTGACTGCGTCCCCTTCTGGTGCCTCTCTTTCTTCCCGTAGTCACAGCGGGAGTGGTATGGACACAAGTGATGACACGGAAGCTGTTGACTGGTGTAGAAGGGATTGTAACACGCGTTGTATTACTCTGGTGCAAAGCGTACATATATATAGGTACAATGGAAGGCCTCCATACCCCCAGGCATAAAATAGAGGAGGGGCCTAATCGCTAATGTACTATACACAAAATATCTACTCAACACCCCCCGCAGTCAAAGCGTCAGCAGAGCGGACGCAAAGGCTGGATCAAAACTCATCGAAGGATGCCGTAGGAAATTCTTTGGTTATGATATCCGCTAACTGCTGTGAGGTGGGTACGTGTAGCACACGTATACGACCAAGAGCCACCGGTTCCCGAACAAAGTGAATGTTGAGCTCGATATGCTTCGTCCAGTGGTGATGGACGGGGTTGGCGGAGACGTTGTCACAGTAGACCACAGTGGCCTTGTCGACGGGACAAGAGAGCTCCTGAAGTAGCTATCGAAGCCAAGAGCACTCAACGACAGTATTAGCAACAACCCGATACTCCGCCTCGGCACTGGAGCGAGAGACCGTAGGCTGCCGCTTAGACAACCACAGAATAATGAGCGAGGGTCCAAGGTAGACGCAGTACCCCAAGGTGGAGCGCTGCGTGTCGGGGCAGCCGTCCCAGTCCGCGTCCGAGTAGGCAATGATGTACGTGTCCGCAGAGGCGAGCACCGAGAGACCAAGGTCCAGAGTGCCTCGGATGTAGCAGAGAATCCGCTTTACCGAAGTCCAATGAGCATCACGGGGGGCATGCATATGAAGGCACACCTACTGAACAACATACTGTAGCTCCGGTCTGGTGAGAGTAAGGTACTAGAGCGCACCAACGATGGACCGATAGAGCGAGGCGTCAGGCTTTGGAGAACCATCCGTGGCGGAGAACTTGGCCTTCGTGTCGACATGCGTGGAGACGGGGCTGCAGTTAAGCATCCCGACACGGTCGAGGAGCTCATGAGCATACTTCTTCTGATGAAGAAAGAAGCCATCCGGTCGGTGTAGAACCTCAATGCCGAGGAAATAGTCTAGGGGCCCCAAGTCCTTGAGCGCAAACTCAGCACAAAGACAGACGGTGAGCTGCTGCAAGAGTGCAGAGGTGTTGGTTGTCAGGATGATGTCGTCAACATAGAGCAGCAGGTACGCCGTGGCGTCTCCCATATGGTAGACGAACAGCGAGGCATCGGAGCGTGTGGAGCGGAAGCCGAGTTAGTGAAGAAACGATGCGATGCGCTGGTACCACGCGCGGGGTGCCTGCTTGAGCCCATATAATGAGCGCGAAAGAAGACACACATGATCCGGATGAGCGGAGTCGACGAAGCCGGTGGGCTGCTGGCAGAACACTTGCTCCTCAAGATGACCATGAAGGAAGGCATTGGAGACATCCATCTGGTGAACGGGCCAACGGTGAGACATGGCGAGCTGGAGCACGGTGCGGATGGTGCCAGGCTTGACCACCGGGGCAAAGGTCTCGGCAAAGTCAACACTGGCGCGCTGACGAAAGCCACGAATGACCCATCATGCCTTGTGCCGATCGAGGGTTCCATCCGGATGGAACTTATGCTTGAAGACCCACTTGCCGGTGATGATGTTGGCATGTCGTGGTCGAGGAACGAGCTGCCATGTCTGGTTGCGCTGCATGGCGTCGAACTCGTCATGCATGGCCGCGAGCCACAACGGGTCGCGGAGAGCTGCCCAGGCCGAGGCGGCAGCGGAGAAGGCGACGGAGCTGTCGTGGCGTTGCAGACGTATACGTCCGCAGGGTACCGTGTCGATGGGCAGAAGACGCCAGCGCGTGCACGGGTGACCGGACCCGGAGGGGCAGGTGCGACATCGCCCGAGTGTCCACTCGAGGGTGATGCGATCGGCGGAGCGGCGCCCGAGCTAGGGCTCGAGGGCGACGCGGGCGGTGTCGGCGAGGCGACACCCGAGCTAGAGCTCGAGGGTGCGACGGGCGGTGTCGACAGGGCGGCGCCCAAGCTGGGGCTCGAGGGCAACACGGGCGGTGTCGACAGGGTGGCACCCGAGCTGGGGCTCGAGGGCGGCGCGGGCGGTGTCGGCGGGCGGCACCTGAGCTAGAGCTGGAGGGTGCAACGGGCGACGTCAGCAGGTCGTCGCCCGAGCGGGGGCTCAAGGGTGATGATGGCAGGGTCGACGAGGCAGCGCCCGAGCTCGAGCTCGAGGGCAGGGTCAATGCGGCCGGTGCAAGGGCACGACGCCGCGGGGTATCACCCGTGGAAGGAGAAGAAGACGCCGCCTGTTCTTGTGCAAACGGGAAGCAACACTCGTCAAAGTAAATGTGCCTCGGGGTGATGACCCAATAGGACACAAGGTCGTAGTAGCGATAGCCTTTGGTGTTAGCCGGGTAACCAAGGAAGACATACGGGACGGAACAGGGAGCGAGTTTATGAGGGGCGGTGGCGCCGACACTGGGGTAACAACGACAACCAAAGATCTGAAGACCGACGTAAGAAGGAGGAGAACCAAAAAAGGGGTGGTGTGGTGCATAGTTCCAGCGAGTACGACATGGATGGAGGTTGATGAGGTGTGTGGCGGTGGCTAAGGTGTCGGGCCAGAAGGTGGGAGGGACGTGACCGTGAAAGAGGAGGGTGCGGACGTAGTCGTTGAGAGTGCGAAGGACATGCTCGGCATGGCTATTTTGCTGTGAGGTATACAGACATGTTAGATGGAAAATAGTGTCGTGAGAGGATAGGTGAGAGGATAGGAGAGTGTGTACGACAACATTGTCGAACTCTTTTCTGTTATCAATTTGTAAGGCGTGTATGGGACGACCAAACTGGATAGACACATAGGCGTAAAAGGAAGTGAGAGTGGTGGCGACATCAGACTTTTTACGAAGAGGAAACGTCCACACAAAGTGATAAAAATCATCGAGAATGACTAAGTAGTAAAAAAACAGAATTACCTGGAATAGGAGAGGTCCATACATCACTATGAATTAACTCAAACGGAAAGGACGCAACTATGGAAGAATTGCTAAAAGGAAGATGAACATGTTTGCCGACATGACAGGCTTCACAACTATGCGTAGCCTTTTTATTACAAGAAAACAAAAATTCCCTCATTATTTGATGAAGTGTGTTGGCACTAGGATGTCCAAGATGAGCATGCCAAAGGTCGACGCCAGCGGAGAAAGCACGAGGACCGGCGCCGGGGGTGGAATATGCCTGGACCGGATACAAGTCGCCGGGGCTGTCACATCGGTGGAGTGCCATCCGGGTACGGGCATCCTCAACAGAAAAACCAGAAGCGTCAAATTCCTACAGAATTATCACGAGAAAGAGTTTTAACAGAGACCAAATTCTGAATAAGATGGGGAGAGACAATGACATTATTTAGAGATAGTGGTTTGGAAGAGGAAGGAAAATAAGCAGAACCAATGTGAGAAATAGAAAGACCGGCGCCATTACCGACAATGATGTGAGACTCGGTGCAAGTTGGAAAGGAATGAGAGAGGTTAACCGGGTGAGCGGCCATGTGAGAGGATGCGCCCGTATCCATGAACCAATCGCCACCACCGGCGTAGGAACCAGGCGCCTGCTGGAGCGCGGCGAAGAGGGTCGGGTCCCATGTGGGCTGCTGAGGCGTGTAGGTCGATGTGCCACCTAAAGCCGGAGTGTAGGTCGGTGGAGCGGTGTTGTAGGCTGGGGCGTAGGGCGGTGTCGCAGCGAAGAGGGCCTGGTGAGTTGGTGGGCGCGGGCCGAGTAGACCGGGGCCGGGAGGCTGTGGCATCGGCAAGGTGTAGGCATGGACGACCCAAGTCCATGGGTTTTAGCCGCCACTCCATGGGGGTGTCGGCTGCTGGTTGCCACCACCGCCGTTCGTGGCGCCATTGCTGCCGCTGGTGTTGCGGCCACCACCGCGACGACGGTGGCCGCCACCGCTGCGCAGCTGATGCTGCTGCGGCGGGGCGGGGAAGGGCGCCGCGGGCACCGGGGGGCGCGGCGATTGCTAGAAGGGCACGGGGGCAGGGGCGCAGAACCCGATAGCGAAGGCGGTGTGGACGGCGCGGGTGCGGAGGTTCTTCAAGCGGCGGTCTTCGAGACGAAGATAGGCGACGACGCGCTCGAAGGTGGGCTCGGCCATGAGGGTGAGGTTGGAGGCGGCGTTGCCGAGATCTTCACTGAGACCGGCGATGAGGATGGAGAGGAGGAGATCATCCCCGATCGTGAAGCCGAGGTCCTGGAGCTCGTCAGAGATCGCCTTGAGGCGCAGGAAGTAGGCATCCAGGGTATGGTCGTTCTGCGGCGTGCCAAAGAGTTCCTGCTGCAGGAATATGATCCGCTAGAGCTTATTGTCGGTGAAGAGCCCGTCGATCTTTGTCCACACCGTGCGAGCGTCATCGCCCTCACGGACGACGGTCTTAAAGATGTCCGGCGAGATGGTGAGGAAGAGCCAGCGGATGATGGTGCCGTCGATGGCGAGTCAGTCGGGGTTGCGGCTGTTGAAGAGATCGACGGAGCCGTTGACGTGATCGCGCAGGTGGTACTCGTGGAAGAGGAGGTAGAAGTACGTCCTCCAGGCATGATGGTTCTTCTCAACAACGGAGAGCTTGATGGGGACGTGTTCGGCGGTGTAGACCTCACGGATGACCGCGAGGGTCGGTGGAATGGAGCCGTCGGAAGTGTCGGTGGAGCCAAAGGGGTTGGCGGAGGAGATGGACGACAGGGCGGCGGCGCGCGAGAGACGTGGCGCGACGGCGTTAGGGTGTGGTGGGTGGGGGGGAGGGAGGGCGCGATAGAGGCGACGACGGCGGCGCGCGGGGGAGGCGTCGCGGCGACGGCTAGGGTTAGGACCTAAAGGAATCTCATACCATGTAGAAGGGATTGTAACACGCGTTGTATTACTCTGGTGCAAAGCGCACATATATATAGGTACAATGTGATGCCTCCATACCCTCAGGCATAAAATAGGAGGGGCCTAATCGCTAATGTACTATACACAAAATATCTACTCAACAACTGGAGTTCTTGAGTTGCAATGTCGAGGTAGCCGATCGTGATGTAGCCGTGGTCGAGGCGGGTGTGGTCGATGTCGTAGCGCCGTATGTTGTGTGGCGCCATTGCCCGAGGCGCAAAAAATTGCGTGTTTTTTATTGTTGTTGTTGTTGACGGAGCTGCGGTTGTGGACGTTTTACACCTTGTTGAAGTACCGTCGAAACATCTCTTGGACGCGGTCATAAGTGAGATCACCGGTTTTTCCAGGACCGGAGAAACCCACCGAGCACACACGGTTTTGCCAGAACCGTATGTGCGGTCGTAGGGGCATCACGATTGTGATTTGTGATGCCGATTTGTTGCTGCAGTCGTCGGGGTCTTACACGCGGTCGATGCCATCGTCGGGGTCATGGACGCGACCATGCCATCATCGTGCATTTCAGTTGTACTGTCAGAGGGCGTCGTAGTTGTACGTCAATCATGTGGACGTGTATAGCGGCGGCGGCGATGTGTCGACGATGATGTTGATGAAGACCACGTTGATATAGAACTTGGCAATGATGTGTCGGCGATATTGTAGCAGGCGTGATGTAGATCGTTACTTGAAGCCGTCCCATGCCGTGCTTGTGTTCTCGTACCGTGATGTAGTCGTACAGCTTGACGTTGTGATTTTGATCGATGTAGTCCGGCTTAATGACGTGCAGATCAGTCGGTGAATCGTCCTCGGCCGTCGATGTCGATCCTTGAAGCCCCATGTACGCAAATATTTGTACTAGATTGATGATTTACCTTGATGCAAATTGGGAGTTTGCACATTGTAGATGTATCGCGTAGATGCTTGGACTCCCGTGAAGATACATGGATGGATCTGGCTGCATGCGCGTGCTGATGATCATGCTCGGTGACGCTCGCACATGGACGTGGCCTGGGCTCTTACCTTGAGACTTTATCTTCATGTTTGCTGACGTTGAGCGCCCGCCATCTGGTCCGCCGGGCTGACATGCGCCGTCGCGCTGTGAGCCATGATTGCACCGGAATTTTGAGTGCACGGAAGATTTAGGGATTTATTTGCGGGCTAAACGGATATAGTCTAAAATTGGGAAATCGGAAATTGGATCTAATCTAGTCTAAAGAATCGATCCGATCTTTGATCGAGACCGGGTGCCGCGCCCCCGAGTAGTAATCTCCCCAGGAACGGCGCATTGCGAAATTGGTGGAAAAACCTAGGATCAGCGTCGTGAGACTACCGCTGTGATACCATGTACAAAATAACGAATCCCTAATATTTGTTGTATATTGATTTGATCCTCACGGAGAGTATATATAGACGTACACGGGGATAGGTGAAAATTGAAGTACAAGATGTAGAGTCCTCGTCTATCATGTATATCGTATTCTAACAATTATTAAACCAGATCTATCTAGGAAGATTTGCGCATGACGGCACCACGATTACAGAATGCTTGGTTACGATCGAGCAAGTACCCATCAGCAATAACTCGGAACATAGTACGTAGGCCTCAAGATATGTACAAAAAGGATAAATTATTCAGCTGAAGCAGAATCGACGGAGGAAAATAATGGTTCAATGTCACATCAGCATCATCAAGTTAGTTATAATTATCTAGCCAGTGATCAGGTGTAAATTGTCCCAGGCACATTAACACAAGTAGGGAAATCTAGGATTAGGTCTATGGCCGCGATCGAGATTTTCTTGGCTATATTATACAGTATAAGCTTATTCATAGTTATTTCCATTCGAGTGTCAGCTGCTGATGTTGATATTCACAAAGCGGCTGGGCGTCGGCACAGAAACAACGCCTACATGCTAGCTAAAGAAGTATGGACGGGCGCCGAGACTGTCTGCCACTGTTCTTCTAACTCTTAAATTATGTGCAGCAAGGATTAAACAGTCTCCTGGAGCAAGAACCAACGGACAACAATGGTCCAATATCACATCACTGTCATCGGATAAATTATCAAGTGATTATCAGGGTTCATTTGCCCACATCAGTTGGCACAAGCAGGAAAATCTTTGTTTAGATCTCGGCCCGTGATTGAGGTTTTTTCTGTTTTACTGTCCTTTGTAAAATGCATCGGCAGTACATGCACTTACCCTGAATTTACATTTTAGCACACCAATTTACAAATGATGTGTCGGAGACTTAAGAGGACCAAAATTTGTGTAATTAAAGAGCTGCGTCCATTCATATAGAAGGAGAAACATACACATTTGCATCGTTTTCATAATCCGACATATAACTCGAAGTACATGGTATCAAAGCACTAGGGGAAGATGAAGGACAATGCGACCAAGGACATAACCGATACTATTCGTTTTGGAGTTTTTGACATTTATTTATGGAGTATATTTAACTCGAGACCGAACCCTTCCGAATATATTAGCGCTTTATTTCCATCCTTCATTGGCCCTACCGCCATCGTCCACACTTTCTTTTTGATTGAGAATACCGTCCACACATTCAAGGGGTGTGTAGGCTCTTATTAGCGACAAGCGGGTGGAGCCAGGTGGAGCCACAGAAAGCATCATGCCCGATTTAGATTCAAGCAAATGAAATGAACGGATCTCTGGGAACGAGACGCAGCTCTCAAATTATCACGTTTCGAGCTGATCACCATCAGAAAAAGAATAATCTCAGAATTGGACTGGTTATGTGGTCGCAGGTCATGGGTTCGTGTCCTAAGAGCATCTCCAGCAGCGACGCTAAAAATTGGTGCTGTATAAGTCGTTTGGCGCGCGCTGTATCACGTTTGCCGCGCGCAACTCCGGTTGTCAAAAGACAGAAATGCTAAAAACAGATTATAGCGCGCGTGGCAAAAAAAAAACGAAATGACAGGCGCTGTAAATTTTCAGCACGCGCGCGCAGGAACAACAAAATCACATACAAATGACAAAATAAAGATCAAACACACATAATAAATCAAGAATAAATAGTTCAAATATTCATACAACATCAACACAAATGAATAGTTTAAAGTACCGATACAACAACAACACATACAACAATCATACAACAAATGTATCTCAAAGAACATACAACAATCATAGGAGAACATCAATTTCCTCCATTCCAAACCCACCACTCCGCCATGACATCCTTTTGGAGATCATCATGCACCTCATTAACTCGAATGGCATGGTAGGGGGTAAGGAACCGGGCTATCCTATCTTGCCTCGTTCGAATTCAGACGGGTTGTCCCACATACTCATAGTTGTAGTCGAGGCCATCCTCACCACGCTCATCTTCTATGATCATGTTATGCATGATCACACAAGCCATCATGATGTACCAAAGGATCTCTTGATCCCAAAACCGAGCCGGTCCACGCACAATTGCAAATTGAGCTTGCAATATCCCGAATGCTCTCTCCACATTTTTCCTTGCCGCCGCTTGTGCATTATGGAAATCGACTTCTCTCTTGCCTTCTGGATCCTTGACCGGCTTCACAAATGTCCTCCACCTTGGGTAGATGCCATCAGCAAGGAAGTAGCCATAGGTGTATGTTTTGTTGTTTGCCACAAACTGCACCGGTGGAGTTTCACCATTAGCTATCCTAGCCATGAGTGGTGACCGCTGGAGAACCTTGATATCATTGCAAGATCCGGGCATCCCAAAAAAAGCATGCCAAATCCATGTCTCATAATCGGCCACGGCTTCAAGGATGATGGTTGAATCCTTCTTGTGGCCTTTGAATTGTCCATGCCAAGCCGCAGGACAATTCTTCTGATGGGTTCGTAGCATGGAAAACAAAAAAATTCTACGGCAAGAACGAACAAAACCCAGATCTAATCTAGATAAAAGCCAAGATCTAATCTATTAGACATGTGCAACGAGATAGATCTGTACTAACCCTCGTAGATCCGAAAGCGTTACGAGATTGGATCTCGGGGTTGATGTAGTCGATCACTTGCCGATCTCAAGATCATGTGGACGATCCTTCCGGCGCCGCGTTCCGACAGCGCTTCCGCAGTCGGTCACACGTGCGGAGTCGAAGCAGACCTTCCTCTCTCCGTTCCAGCGAGCAGCGGAGGTAGTAGATCTTCTCCACGGAATCCCAGCAGCACGACGGTGTGGTGGTGGTGGTGGAGTAGAGAATTCTGCAGGGCTTCGCCTAAGCCTGAGCAGAGGGAAGGAGGAGGAGAGAGGCGGCGGCTAGGGTATGAAGTGGAGGGAGCAAGGGGGTGGCGCCCCTGTTGGAATTATGCCCTAGAGGCAATGATAAAGATGTTATTATTATAATTCTTGTTCATGATAAAGTTTATATTCCATGCTAGAATTGTATTAAGCGGAAACATTAATACTTGTGTGGTTTGTGAACAACACCGTGTCCCTAGTACGCCTCTATGGACTAGCTCATTGATCAATGATGGTTAAGGTTTCCTAACCATAGACATGAGTTGTCAATTGATAATGAGATCATATCATTGGGAGAATGATATGGTGGACAGACCCAAACTAAGCGAAGCAATTAGATCGTGTCATTGTGTTCATCTTTGCGAAGCTTTTCCTATGTCAAATATTGTATTCCTTAGACCATGAGATAATACAACTCCCTGGTATCGGAAGAAAGCTTTGAGGTCATCAAACGTCATCCTATGAGAGGGTGATCATAAAGGTGTCTCTCAGGTGATCAGAAAGTATCTGTTGGGTTGTATGTATCGAGATGGGATTTGTCCCTCCCAAGTCGGAGAGATATACTTCGGGCCCACTCGGTAATCGATATCGACACCGCTTGCAAGCATGTGGTTAAGGAGTTAATCACAAAGTGATATCGGATTACGGAACGAGTAAAGTACTTGCTGAGAACGAGATTGAACTAGGTATGACGATACCGACGATCGAATCTCGGGCAAGTAAAATATCGCGAGACGAAGGGAATATATATATGGGATTGATTGAATCCTGGCATCGTGGTTCATCCGATATGATCATCTATGAATGTGTCGGAGTCAATATGGGTGCCCACACCCCGCTGTTGATTATTGATAGAAGATCATGTCTGCATATTCTCGAACCCGCAGGGTCACACACTTAACGTGTCTCGACGCTAGGATAGATTGGATAATTGGTTTATGAATTTTTGTTCGGAGTCTCGGATGGGATCCGGGATATCACGAGAGGTTCCGGAATGGTCCGGAGAATAAGATTCATATAAGGCAGTGCAGTTTTTGGAGTTCGGAATAGTTCCGGGTTAATCGGTATTGTACCGGAAGCTTCTAGAACCTTCCGGAAGGGGGCCAACGTGGTCCCACCTTCCGGGAGGGGGCATGGGCCTATGAGGGAGTGTCCTGGCCGCATTGGGCCAGGGGCACAAGGCCCCATAGGGCCCAGCCGATCCTAGAGAGTTTAAATCGTTTAAACTAGAGATAAGATAAGATAGGATTTCTAGATAAGGGAGAGTTTAAATTGTTTAAACTGGAGATAGGCTTGGAAGAGAGGCTAGGGCTGGCCGCACCCCCCCTCTATATATAGAGGGCTGGTGCGCCCCCTCTCACACACCCTTACACCTTCCTCCAAACCCTAGCCCCCTGCTGCCTTCCTCTCTCCCTCCCGACTGTTTGTAGGCGAAGCCCTGCAGCAGAAATTCTCCACCATATACACCACGCCGTTGTGTTGTAGATCCAATCCATCTCTCCACCATACTTGCTGGTCCGAGGAAGGAGGAGACGTCGAGGTGCTGCACGTGTGCATCTCACGGAGGCACCGCCACTTGTGGTGCTAGATCGGATCGGATCGCGAGGAGGAGAAGCGAGTACGACTACATCACCCACGTTCCGACGAACGTTCCGCTGTGCGAATCTTCAAGGGTATGAAGATCTAATACAATCTCTCTCGTTGTTTGCATCTCCTAGATTAGATCTTGGCTTTCCCTATGTTCGCTTCCGTAGAAAATTTTGATTTACTATGCTGCGAAACCCTTCAGTGGTATCAGAGCTAGATCTATGCGTAGATGTGATTCACGAGTAGAACGCAACATGGTTGTTGAGGGCGTTGATGTTTTCTGTTGCAAGCCTCTTGTTTGTGTTCTTCTTATGGCGCGGGATAGTGAGATTGAAGCGGTCCAGGCCAACCTTACGCGACGTCGTTCGCGAGACCGGCTCCGCACTTGACGTGTGGCTTGTACCACACATGCGGCTGGTGGATGTCAGTTTCTCTCACTATAGTTGTCATGGGATTAACACCGGAGTTTGGCAATCATAATATCACCGTTGTGGCTTTCCGTAGGTAAGAATCGTTCTTAGCATCTACTCCCATGAGCCACGTAAAACATGCAACAACAAAGTAGAGGCGTCTAACTTGTTTTTGCAGGGAGTGTTTTCTGTGATATGGTATGGCCCAAGATGTGATGTGTATATTGTATGCGATGATCATGTTTTGTAATGTTTCACGACTTGCATGTCGATGAGTACACAACCGGCAGGAGCCATATGGTTGTCTTTATAATTGTGTATGACCTGCGAGTCAACTTCTTATACGCCATGTAATAGCTTTACTTTATCGCTAAGTAGTTAGCAATGGTTGTAGTTGCTATTCGTGGTGGAGGCTATCATGGTGGAGTGATGGAGATCATGCCGGAACGCACAAGATGGAGATCATTGCGTGAAGATTGGCTATACCATGTCACATAAAGTTATACGCATGTGATGTTTATCCTTTTATGTATCTTATTATGCTTAGATCGCGACGGTAGCATTATAAGATGATTCCTCACTTAAAGATCAAGATAAAACTGTGTTGTCCCCATGTATGCACCGTTGCGAAAGTTCGTCGTGTCCAAGCATCACGTGATGATCGGGTGCTATAGACTCTACGCTCACATACAACGGGTGCAAGCCAGTTTTCCACACGCGGAAATACTTGGGTCTAACTTGACGAGCCTAGCATGTACAGACATGGCCTCGGAACACAAGAACCGAAAGGTTAAGCATGAGTCATATGAATGATATGATCGACACTTCATTGTCCACCATTGAAACCACATCTCTTCTCGTGATGATCGGATTAGGTGTGGTGAATTTGGATCGTGTTCACTAAACAACTTGAGGGATGTTGAATTTAGTGGGAGTTCATCTAGTAATTTGACTAAGTTGAACTATTTATCATGAACATAGTCTAAATTGTACTTGCAAATACTGTAGATCACATGGCCAAGTCCAACTTCAACTTCAACATTTTTGCTGAGAAAGAAAAGCTTAGAAACAATGGGTCTAACTTCACCAACTGGTTCCGCAATCTAAGAATCATTCTGTCTAGCGGACAAAAGGACTATGTCCTTGAGAAAGCGTTAGGTAACCCCCCCCCCCTGCTGCAACTGCGTCGGCTGATGAGAAAGCTGTCTATCAGTCGCGCAAAGATGATTATGGTGTGATTAAGAGCACCATGTTGTTTGCTATGGAACCGGAACTTCAAAATCGTTTTGAAAACTATCCCGGGCCCTTTGAGATTCTCGAGGAGATGAAAACCATGTTTCAGACTCAGGCCCGTTCTGAGAGATATGAGATCTCTGAGAAGTTCTTTAAATGCAAGATGGAGGAAGGGAGTTCCGTTAGTGAGCACGCCATTAAGATGTCGGGCTACACTCAACGCCTTGAGCAACTGGACTGCAAGATTCCAGAGGAGCTCAAGATTGACAGGGTTCTGCAATCACTCCCTCCCAGCTACAAAAGTTTTGTAGTGACTCATAATCAGATTGGTTCCACTGATACGATCACCGAGCTCTTCGCAAAGCTGAAGGCTGCGGAGGTGGACATCAAGAAGGATAATCATGTGTTGATGGTCAACAAGCCCTCCTTTAAGAAAGGTAAAGGTGCAAAGAAGCCCTTCAAGAAGGGCGGCGGCAAGCGCAATGCCCCTGTTGAGAAGAAGCTCAGGTCTGGTCCCAAGCCAGAAACTGAGTGCTTCTATTGCAAGGACAAGGGTCACTGGAAGCGCAACTGTCCGAAGTACTTAGCGGACAAGAAGGCTGGCACCATCAAAGGTATATTTGATATACATGTTATTGATGTTTTCCTTACTAGCCCTCGTTGTAGTGCCTGGGTATTTGATACCGGTTCAGTTGCTAATATTTGTAACTCGAAACAGGAGCTGCGGAATAGACGGTGGCTTGCGAGGGATGAGGTGACGATGCGCGTTGGCAACGGATCAAGAGTTGATGTGATGGCCGTCGGCACGCTCTCCTTAGTTTTACCTTCGGGATTAGTTTTAAACCTTAATAAATGTTATTATGTGCCTGCGTTGAGCATGAACATTATTTCTGGATCGTGTTTATTGCAAGACGGTTATTCATTTAAATCGGAGAATAATGGTTGTTCTATTTATATGAGTAACATCTTCTATGGTCATGCACCTCTTGTGAGTGGTTTATTTCTTCTAAATCTCGAAAGGGATGAAACACACATCCATAACATTGAGGCTAAGAGATGCAAAGTAGATAGTGATAATACTACTTATTTGTGGCACTGTCGTCTAGGTCATATTGGTGTAAAGCGCATGAAGAAACTCCATTCTGATGGACTTTTGGAGTCTCTTGATTTTGAATCATTTGACACATGCGAACCATGCCTCATGGGCAAGATGATCAAAACCCCGTTCTCCGGTATGATGGAGCGAGCAACGGACTT
This sequence comes from Avena sativa, assembly GCA_916181665.1. NCBI lineage: Eukaryota > Viridiplantae > Streptophyta > Magnoliopsida > Poales > Poaceae > Avena > Avena sativa. Next base: position 528,719,426 of record OV702292.1, on the reverse strand, counting down.
GTTGGAAATCATACATACCGATGTATGCGGACCGATGAGTGTTTCGACGCGCGGTGGATATTGCTATTTTCTCACTTTTACCGATGACTTAAGTAGATATGGGTATATCTATTTAATGAAACATAAATCTGAAACGTTTGAAAAGTTCAAAGAATTTCAGAATGAAGCGGAGAACCATCGTAACAGAAAGATTAAGTTTCTACGATCCAATCGTGGGGGCGAATATTTGAGTTATGATTTTCTCACGCATCTCAAAGCAAGTGGAATCGTTTCACAACTCACGCCACCCGGAACACCACAGCGCAATGGTGTGTCTGAACGCCGGAATCGAACCCTATTAGATATGGTCCGATCGATGATGTCTCTTACTGATTTGCCATTATCATTTTGGGGTTATGCATTAGAAACAGCTGCATTCACTTTAAATAGGGCTCCATCTAAATCCGTTGAGACGACACCGTATGAACTGTGGTTTGGTGCTAAACCTAAGTTGTCGTTTCTTAAAGTTTGGGGATGCGAAGCTTACGTCAAGAAGTTGATGCCGGACAAGATCGAACCCAAAGCGGAGAAATGCGTCTTCATAGGATACCCTAAGGAAACTATTGGGTATACCTTCTATCACAGAACTGAAGGCAAAGTGTTTGTCGCAAAGAACGGTTCCTTTCTTAAGAAGGAGTTTCTCTCGAAAGAAGTGAGTGGGAGGAAAGTAGAGCTAGACGAGGTTATTGAACCTTCTCTTGAATTGGAGAGTAGCGCAGCACCTGAAATTGTTCTAGTGCCGCCTGCAGCAACAATAGAGGAAGCTAATGACAAGGATCATGAAGCTTCGGACGATGCTGCTACTGAACGTCACAGGTCGACAAGGTCGCGTGCCCCTCCTGAGTGGTACGGCAACCCTGTCTTGACTGTCTTGTTAGTAGAAGACAGTGAACCTACGAACTATGAGGAAGCGATGATGAGCCCAGACTCTGAGAAATGGCTAGAAGCCATGAAATCCGAATTGGGATCCATGAGCGAAAACCAAGTATGGACTTTGGTGGACCCTCCTAGCGACCGAAAGGCCGTTGAGTGCAAATGGATCTTCAAGAAGAAAACGGACGCGGATGGTAATGTTACCGTCTATAAAGCACGGCTTGTTGCGAAAGGTTTTCGACAAGTTCAAGGTGTTGACTACGATGAGACTTTCTCTCCCGTAGCGATGTTTAAGTCCATTCGGATTTTATTAGCAATTGCTGCGTTTCATGATTATGAAATATGGCAAATGGATGTCAAGACTGCTTTCCTCAATGGCAACATTGATGAAGAGTTGTATATGATGCAACCCGAAGGTTTTGTCGATCCTAAGGATGCTGATAAAGTATGCAAACTTCAGCGTTCCATTTATGGACTGAAGCAAGCATCTCGGAGTTGGAACCTTCATTTTGATCAAGTGATCAAGAGCTTTGGATTTGTTCCAAATTGCTACGAAGCTTGCATCTACAACAAAGTGAGTGGGAGCTCGGTGACGTTTCTAGTACTATATGTGGATGACATATTGATTATTGGAAATGACATCAACATGCTTAACGATGTGAAGAGTTATTTGAACAAGTGTTTTTCAATGAAAGACCTAGGTGAAGCTGCTTATATATTGGGCATCAAAATCTATAGAGATAGACAAAGACGCCTGATAGCTTTAAGCCAGAGTACATACCTAGACAAAGTTCTGAAAAGGTTCAGAATGGATAAGGCATTGAAAGGTTCAGTGCCTATGTTGTCAGGTAAGATATTGAGCAAGGCTCAGTGTCCAGCTACGGTAAATGATAGGGAAGCTATGAGCAAAGTGCCTTATGCCTCGGCCATAGGTTCCATCATGTATGCCATGCTGTGTACTAGACCGGATGTGTCCAATGCTCTTAGTTTGACGAGCAGATATCAAAGTGATCCAGGAGTAGAACACTGGACAGCCGTGAAGAACATCCTAAGGTACCTAAATAGGACTAAAGAAATGTTCTTAGTCTATGGGGGTGATGAACAGCTCGTCGTAAAAGGTTACGTCGATGCTAGTTTCGACACCGACAAGGATGATTGTAAATCTCAGACAGGATACGTGTATATTTTGAATGGAGGAGCTGTGAGCTGGAGAAGCTGCAAGCAAAGCGTGATCGCGGGATCTACAGTAGAAGTGGAATACATGGCTGCTGCAGAAGCGTCAAGTGAAGGAGTTTGGATCAGAAACTTCATCACTGAGCTTGGCGTGGTTCCAAGTGCATTGGACCCACTGGAGATATTGTGTGACAACACTGGCGCCATAGCACTCGCTAAGGAACCAAGATATCATCCAAAGACCAAGCATATCAACCGCAAGTTTCATATAATCCGAGATTATATAGCAGATGGAGATCTGAAGATCAGCAAAGTACATACAGATCTGAATGTCGCAGATCCATTGACTAAACCTCTTCCACGTGTAAAACATGATCAGCACCTCAGTGCCATGGGTGTGAGATTGTTGCCAAATGTAAACTAGATTATTGACTCTAGTGCAAGTGGGAGACTGTTGGAATTATGCCCTAGAGGCAATGATAAAGATGTTATTATTATAATTCTTGTTCATGATAAAGTTTATATTCCATGCTAGAATTGTATTAAGCGGAAACATTAATACTTGTGTGGTTTGTGAACAACACCGTGTCCCTAGTACGCCTCTATGGACTAGCTCATTGATCAATGATGGTTAAGGTTTCCTAACCATAGACATGAGTTGTCAATTGATAATGAGATCATATCATTGGGAGAATGATATGGTGGACAGACCCAAACTAAGCGAAGCAATTAGATCGTGTCATTGTGTTCATCTTTGCGAAGCTTTTCCTATGTCAAATATTGTATTCCTTAGACCATGATATAATACAACTCCCTGGTATCGGAAGAAAGCTTTGAGGTCATCAAACGTCATCCTATGAGAGGGTGATCATAAAGGTGTCTCTCAGGTGATCAGAAAGTATCTGTTGGGTTGTATGTATCGAGATGGGATTTGTCCCTCCCAAGTCGGAGAGATATACTTTGGGCCCACTCGGTAATCGATATCGACACCGCTTGCAAGCATGTGGTTAAGGAGTTAATCACAAAGTGATATCGGATTACGGAAAGAGTAAAGTACTTGCTGAGAACGAGATCGAACTAGGTATGACGATACCGACGATCGAATCTCGGGCAAGTAAAATATCGCGAGACGAAGGGAATATATATGGGATTGGTTGAATCCTGGCATCGTGGTTCATCCGATATGATCATCGATGAATGTGTGGGAGTCAATATGGGTGCCCAGACCCCGCTGTTGATTATTGATAGAAGATCATGTCTGCATATTCTCGAACCCGCAGGGTCACACACTTAACGTGTCTCGACGCTAGGATAGATTGGATAATTGGTTTATGAATTTTTGTTCGGAGTCTCGGATGGGATCCGGGATATCACGAGAGGTTCCGGAATGGTCCGGAGAATAAGATTCATATAAGGCAGTGCAGTTTTTGGAGTTCGGAATAGTTCCGGGTTAATCGGTATTGTACCGGAAGCTTCTAGAACCTTCCGGAAGGGGGCCAACGTGGTCCCACCTTCCGGGAGGGGGCATGGGCCTATGAGGGAGTGTCCTGGCCGCATTGGGCCAGGGGCACAAGGCCCCATAGGGCCCAGCCGATCCTAGAGAGTTTAAATCGTTTAAACTAGAGATAAGATAAGATAGGATTTCTAGATAAGGGAGAGTTTAAATTGTTTAAACTGGAGATAGGCTTGGAGGAGAGGCTAAGGCTGGCCGCACCCCCCTCTATATATAGAGGGCTGGTGCGCCCCCTCTCACACACCCTTACACCTTCCTCCAAACCCTAGCCCCCTGCTGGCTTCCTCTCTCCCTCCCGACTGTTTGTAGGCGAAGCCCTGCAGCAGAAATTCTCCACCATATACACCACGCCGTCGTGTTGTAGATCCAATCCATCTCTCCACCATACTTGCTGGTCCGAGGAAGGAGGAGACGTCGAGGTGCTGCACGTGTGCATCTCACGGAGGCACCGCCACTTGTGGTGCTAGATCGGATCGGATCGCGAGGAGGAGAAGCGAGTACGACTACATCACCCACGTTCCGACGAACGTTCCGCTGTGCGAATCTTCAAGGGTATGAAGATCTAATCCAATCTCTCTCGTTGTTTGCATCTCCTAGATTAGATCTTGGCTTTCCCTCTGTTCGCTTCCGTAGAAAATTTTGATTTACTATGCTGCGAAACCCTTCAGCCCCCATGTTGGAGATATGCCCAAGAGGCAATAATAAAAGTGGTTATTATTATATCTTTGTGTTTATGATGAAAGTTTACATCCCATGCTATAATTGTATTATTAGGAAACACTAATACTTGTGTGTTTTGTAAACATAAAAGAGTCCCTAGTAAGCCTCTTGTTGAACTAGCTTGTTGATTGATTGATGATCATGGTTTCCTGATCATGGACATTGGATGTGATTAATAACAAGGTTATATCATTAGGAGAATGATGTGATGGACACACACCCATAGTAAGCATAGCATAAGATCAAGTCATTAAAGTTCGTATTGCTGTAAGCTTTGAAATACATAGTAACCTAATCCTTCGACCATGAGGTTATGTTAATCACCATCACCGGATGGGTACTTTGATGACATCAAACGCCGCTTCGTAACTGGGCGGTTATAAAGGTGTCATTGGGTATTCTGAAAGTATGTGTTGAAGCGCATAGACCAAGATTGGGATTTGTCCATCCATATGATGGATAGATATACTCTGGGACCTCTCGGTGGAATGTTATCTAGATAGCTTGCAAGCATGTGACTGGGTCACAAGGGATGACATAACATGGAACGAGTAAAGAGTACGTATTAGTAACGAGGAAGAACTAGGTATGAAGATACCGACGATCAAACCTCGGATAAGTAGAATGTCGCGAGACAAAGCGAATTGGTTTCATATGTTAAATGGTTCAATCGATCACGATATCATCGTTGAGTATGTGGGAGCCATTATGGATCTCCAGATCCCGCTAATGGTTATTGATCGGAGAGGTGTATTCATCATGTCTGCATATTCACGAACCGTAGGGTGACACACTTAAGGTTCGAAGTTGTTTTAAGTAGATATGGAATTTGCGTTGGAGACTGAATGTTGTTCGGAGTCTCGGAATGGATCCGGGACATCACGAGGAGATCTGGAATGGTCCGGAGAATAAGATTCATATATTGGGGATCATTTTCTAAGTTAGGAAATGTTCCGGAGTGTTTGTATAGAGATTCTAGAAGGTTTCGGAATGTTCTGGAAGGTTCTAGAGGATTTTTTTGGAGTTTACTTGAAAACCAAGAAAGGGATCAAGGAGACCAAGTGGGGCAAGACACGGATTCTTGGGGGAGGAGGATTCCTCCCCCCTTCCCACCGCCGTCCCAAGGAGGGGAGTCCTACTAAGACTCCCCCTCCCCAGGCGCGCCTCCCTCCTTTAAATATAAGGGAGGGGCGCCCCCTCTTGCACCTTGTCTCATAACTCCCAATCTCAGCCGCCTCTCTCCTCCACGTTTCTTTTGCACAGGCATAGGCGAAGCCCTGCAGATTTCTCATCTCCACCACCACCACCACGCCGTCGTGCTGTTGGGATTCCGTGGAGAAGATCTACTACCTCCGCTGCTCGCTGGAACGGGGAGAGGAAAGTCTGCTTCGACTCCGCACGTGTGACCGTCTGCGGAAGCGCTGCCGGAACGCGGCGCCGAAAGGATCGTCCACACGATCTTGAGATCGGAAAGTGATCGACTACATCATCCACGAGATCTAATCTCGTTAACGCTTTCGGTTCTACGACGGTTATTACCGATCTATCTCGTTGCTCATGTCTAGTAGATTAGATCTTGGCTTTTATCTAGATTAGATCTGGGTTTTGTTCGTTCTTGCGATAGAAATTTTTTGTTTTCCTTGCTACGAACCCATCACCCCACCCCTCTATTTAAAGGAGGGAGGCGCCATGGGAGGGGGAGTCCTAGTAGGACTCCCCTCCCTTCCTTGGCCGGCGGATTGGGAGGGGGGAAGGAGTCCTCCTCCCCCACGACTCCTTGTCTTGCCCCACAAGGACTCCTTGATCCTTTGTTGGTTTTCAAGCAAACTCCAAGAAATCTCCTAGAACCTTCCAGAACATTCCAAAACCTTCTAGAATCCCCATACAAATACTCCGGAACATTTCCTAACTTAGAAAATGATCCCTAATATATGAATCTTATTCTCCGGACAATTCCAAATCTCCTCGTGATGTCCCGGATCCAATCCGATACTCCAACGCATATTCCAACGCATATTCCATATCTACTTAAAACAACTTCGAACCTTAAGTGTGTCACCCTACGGTTCGTGAATATGCAGACATGATGAAGACACCTCTCCGATCAATAACCATCAGCGGGATCTGGAGATCCATAATGGCTCCTACATACTCAACGATGACTTCATGATCGATAGAACCATTAACATACGAAACCAATTCCCTTTGTCACGCGATATTCTACTTATCCGAGGTTTGATCGTCGGTATCTCCATACCTATTTCTACCTCGTTACTGATAAGTACTCTTTACTCGTTCCATGTTATGTCATCCCTTGTGACCTAGTCACATGCTTGCAAGCTAACTAGATGACATTCCACCGAGAGGGCCCAGAGCATATCTATCCGTCATATGGATGGACAAATCCCAATCTTGGTCCATGCGCTTCAACACATACTTTCAGAATACCCAATGACACCTTTATAACCACCCAGTTACGAAGCGGTGTTTGATGTCATCAAAGTACCCATCCGGTGATGGTGATTAACATAACCTCATGGTCAAAGGATTAGGTTACTATGCATTTGAAAGCTTATAGCAATACAAACTAAATGACTTGATCTTATGCTACGCTTACTATGGGTGTGTGTCCATCACATCATTCTCCTAATGATATAACCTTGTTATTAATGACATCCAATGTCCATGATCAGGAAACCATGATCATCATTTAATCAACAAGCTAGTTCCACAAGAGGCTTACTAGGGACTCTTTTATGTTTACAAAACACACATGTATCAGTGTTTCCTTATAATACAATTATAGCATGGGATGTAAACATTTATCATAAACACAAAGATATAATAATAACCACTTTTATTATTGCCTCTTGGGCATATCTCCAACAGTCTCCCACTTGCACTAGAGTCAATAATCTAGATTACATGGTAATACACCTAACACCCATGGCGTTCTGGTGTTGTTCATGCTTTGCTCTAGGGAGAGGTTTAGTCAACGGATCTGCCACATTCAGATCAGTGTGTACTTTGCAAATCTTTATGTCACCATCTCGGACATACTCGTGAATAGCATGGAAACGTAGCTTGATGTGCTTCAGCTTGCTATGTGACCTTGGCTCCTGTGCATTAGCTATGGCACCTGTGTTGTCACAGTAGATGGCCATCGGGTCCAACGCACTGGGAACCACGCCAAGTTCAGTAATGAACTCCTTCATCCATATGGCTTCTTGTGCAGCCTCCGAAGCAACTATGTATTCCGATTCAGTTGAAGATTTTGCCACAACTCTTTGTTTGGCACTCCTCCAGCTCACTGCAGCACCATTTAAAATAAATATGTATCCAGACTGTGACTTCGAGTCATCTGGATCGGTGTTCCAACTAGCATGAGTGTAACCGTTTACAACAAGCTATTCATCACCTCCATAAGAAAGAACCATATCCTTAGTCCTATTCAGGTACTTTAGGATATTCTTGACCGCTGTCCAGTGTTCCATTCCAGGATCACTTTGATATCTGCTAGTCAAACTAGCAGCATGTGCTATATCCGGTCTTGTACACCACATGGCATACATGATAGAACCTATGGCCGAGGCATAGGGAATATTATTCATCTTTTCTCTATCTTCTGCCGTAGCCGAACTTTGAGTCTTACTCAAGGTCTTACCTGACAACATGGGCATGAACCCTTTCTTGCTCTCTTCCATTCTAAACTTCTTTAAAACTTTGTCTAAGTATGTACTTTGTGAAAGCGCTATTAGGCGTCTTGATCTATCTCTATAAATCTTGATGCCTAGAATATATGCCGCTTCGCCAAGATCCTTCATTGAAAAACTATTATTCAAATAGGTTTTGACGCTATTAAGAAGTTCTATATCATTCCCAATCAACAATATATCATCTACATATAGTACTAGGAATGCTACAGAGCTCCCACTCACTTTCTTGTAAATACAAGCTTCTCCATAAGTTTGTATAAATCCGAAGTTTTTGATTACTTTATCAAAACGTTGATTCCAACTCCAGGATGCTTGCTTCAGTCCATAAATGGAGCGCTGAAGTTTGCATACCTTGTCAGCATCACTAGGATCGACAAAACCCTTGGGTTGTACCATATACAACTCTTCCTCAATGTCACCATTAAGGAACGCCGTTTTGACATCCATCTGCCAAATTTCATAATCGAAATATGCAGCGATTGCTAACAAAATCCTCACTGACTTTAGCTTCGCTACTGGTGAGAAAGTCTCATCGTAGTCAACTCCTTGAATTTGTCAGAACCCTTTCGCGACAAGTCGAGCTTTATAGACGGTAACATTACCATCAGCATCTGTTTTTCTTTTGAAAATCCATTTGTTCTCGACAGCCTTACGGCCATCCGGTAAGTCCACCAAATTCCATACTTGGTTTTCGTACATGGATCCCATTTCGGATTTCATGGCTTCTTGCCATTTGTCGGAATCTGGGCTCACCATAGCTTCTTCATACGTCACAGGGTCATCAGTGTTGTCCACCAACATGACGTTCAAGGCAGAGTCATACCAATCAGGAGTGGTACGAACCCTCGTTGACCTGCGAGGTTCTGCAGTAACTTCGTTCGAAGTTTCATGATCACCATCATTAGCTTCCTCTCCAGTTGGTGCAGGCGGCACAAAAACATCTTTCGGTGCTGCGCTACTCTCAACTCCGAGAGAAGGTTCAATAACCTCATCGAGTTCTACTTTCCTTCCAGTCACTTCTTTCGAGAGAAACTCCTCAAGAAAGGATCCATTCTTGGCAACGAAAACTTTGCCTTCAGATCTATGATAGAAGGTATATCCAATTGTTTCTTTAGGGTATCCTATGAAGACGCATTTCTCCGCTTTGGGTTCAAGCTTATCAGGTTGTAACTTCTTTACATACGCTTCGCAACCCCAAACTTTAAGGAACGACAACTTAGGTTTCTTACGAAACCACAATTCGTACGGTGTCATTTCAACGGATTTAGATGGTGCCCTATTTAAAGTGAATCTAGACGGATTTAGATGGAACCACAATTCGTACGGTGTCGTTTCATATTTACTATTCCCTTTATATTCGACGATAATCTAGACGGGACCTTGATACTTAAAAGGACTTCCAAAAAGATTTCCTTCTCTTCTTTGGTAAGAGCGTAGCTAGCAAGCCCCTGAAACTGTCATGGATGCTTGCTGTCTCGTCCTTTATGATATTGCTGGTCCTCCCATGCTGCCTGGGTATCTTTTGACTTCCCATACAAGCCCAGGAAGCCTAGAATATTCACGCAAAGATTCTTCGACAGGTGCATCACATCGATTGCGGAGCGGACCTCATGCACTTTCCAATAGGGTAGCTCCCAAAATATAGATTTCTTATTCCACATGGGTGCGTGTCTGTCGGCGTATTTCGGAATAGGTTGTCCTCCAGGACTCTTTCCAAAGATTACATCCAAATCCTTGACCATATCAAATACATCAGCACCAGTACAGGGGACAGGCTTCGTCCGGGTTTCTGCCTTGCCATTGAAATGCTTGCCTTTATTCCTTAAGGGATGACTAGGTGGAAGAAAACGACGATTGTACGGGTACACATTCTTCCTATATTTATCCATATATATACTTTCAGTCTCATCTAAATAGTGTGTGCATGCATTGTATCCTTTGTTTGTCTGTCCTGAAATGTTACTAAGAGCAGGCCAATCATTGATGGTTATGAACAACAATGCTTGTAGGTCAAATTCCCGCTGTTTGTAATCATCCCACACACGTACACCTGGTTTAGCCAACAACTATAAAAGTTCATCAACGGATGGCCTTAGTTACACATGAATGTCGTTGCCGAGTTGCTTCGAGCCTTGGATAAGCACTGACATCATAATGAACTTCCGCTTCATGCACAACCAAGGAGGAAGGTTGTAGATACATAGAGTCACGGGCCAGGTGCTGTGACTACAGTTCTGCTCCCCAAAAGGATTCATGCCATCGGTACTTATACCAAACCATAAGTTTCTTGCATCACCAGCAAAGTCCGGGAAGTCTCTCTCGAGTTTTCTCCACTTCCGACCATCAGCAGGGTGCCTCAACTTCCCGTCTTTCTTATGGTCTTCCATGTGCCATCGCAACAACTTGGCATGCTCTTTGTTTCTGAACAAACGTTTCAACCGTGGTATTATAGGAGCATACCACATTACCTTGGCAGGAACCCTCTTCCTGGGTGGCTCGCCCTCAACATCGCTAGGGCCATCTTTTCTGATCTTATACCGCAATGCCGTGCATACCGGACATTTATCCATATTCTCGTACTTTTCACCGCGGTAGAGGACGCAGTCATTAGGTATGCATGTATCTTCTGCACGTCTAATCCTAGAGGGCAGACAAGCTTCTTTGATTCGTACGTACTGGAGGGAAATTCGTTATTTTTCTTGGAAGTAGCTTCTTCATTATTACCAGCAACTTTTCAAATCCCGAGTCAGTCACACCGGTCTCTACTTCAGCAATTACAGTGTGCTATCCAGCTTTTTTTGGCCATTTTCACAAGTTGGATACAACAATTTGTTGTGGTCCTGTAACATCTTCTCGAACTGCAACCTCTCTTTTTCCGTGTCGCAGTCTCGCTTTGCATCAGAAATGACCGACCAAGATCATCAGCAGGCTCATCCAGTTCCCGTTCTTCTTCATTGTCTTCCATTGTGGTATCAGGGTATTCAGGGAACATAGATCGGTAGTTGTCATCATCGTTCTCTTCTTAATCGCTGTCTTCTATCATAACCCCTCTTTCTCCGTGCTTGGTCCAAACATTATAGCGGGACATGAAACCAGACCAAAGCAGGTGGCTCTGAATGACTCTTGAGAAAGCGTGAGCCTACTCATTCCGACAGTCAACACATGGACAACACATAAAACCATCCCAATGCTTGTTCGCCTCGGACACAAGGCGAAAAGAACGCACGCCTTCTCTGTAAGTGTCAGAGTGTTGGTCACCGTACATCCATGGATGGCTCATCTGTATCATAAAACCATATATATCAAACGGAATCACGATGCTAAAATTAGTACCGTGCGGTCTAAACAAGAAAATAGTAGCTAACCTTTTAGGACACTTAAAAACAAAGAAGAGAAACCTTAAGTGTGTCTCGGGAACCTCATATCATGTTTGTCTTGTGTGAACTCAAGTGACATCGCTCTCACAACCATTTCGTCGAGCGCGTCTAGTGCATATGAAGAGAAAAAACCTAACACGAACTATGCCACCTTTCCTCCATGAAAAAATAGAGGAGGGATGCGCATATATATAGGGCCATCCCATTTGTCCCGTTTTGAGATACAAACCGGGAATAATGGGTGTGCCAGGAGTGTGCAGCAGGCCCAGACCCATTAGTCTCGGTTTGTATTTTAAACCGGGACAAATGGGCTCTAACGGGCCAGGACAAATGGTGCCGTACGCAGTGGGCGGCTTCGGGCCGTTGGGGTCTAGACCATTAGTCCCGGCCCCAGCCACAGCCGGGACTAAAGGCCTAGACGAAAGGCCCGTTTTCTATTAGTGATATCTTCTGATTGCATCGTTTTGTTTATTTGCTATCACTTTTTAAATAAGTCACCAATTACCTTATAATTATTCAACTCGTGTTTCTCGGTCTTCTCTTGATCTTGTTCATACTGATGTATGGGGTCCTGCTTTACCTTCTTCAGGGGGTTTTATGTATTATGTCAGTTTTATTGATGACTATAGTCACTATTCCTGGATTTATTTGATCAAACATAAATCTGATGTTGACAGCATCTTTTATACTTTTCAAACCCATGTTGAGCGTATTCTCACCGGGATTGCTCACCGTGTCTCCTGCCCCCATACATCTCAAAAAAATGGTATTGTCGAACGCAAGCACCGTTATCTTGTAGAGACAGGCTTAGCCCTCCTAGCGCATTCCTTGCTGCCCCTTCATTTTTGGGATGGGGCTTTCCTGACTGCTTGCTATCTTATTAACAGGATGTCCACTCCCATCATTAACAATGCCACATCCACTTTTTTGCTCCTCAACATGGCTCCTGAGTACTCATTTCTTCACACCCTTGGTTGTGCATGTTGCCTAGTTTGCATAAGTATAATTCACACAAGCTCGAGTTTCACTCCTGGATATGTGTTTTCCTTGGGTATAGTCCCACGCATAAAGGCTACAAGTGCCTCGATCGTTCCATTGGTCGTATTTACATCTATCGTGATGTTTTCTTAGATGAGCAAGTGTTTCCTTTCACCACCCCGGGTGTCGTTGTTGATGTTTCTATACTCCTCCTTGTGTCGTTTCCGTTTCATGAACTAGTTACTCGGAGTACCGACACGCGTAGTTATGACATTACCTTATTATCGGCTAATGCACCTAGTTCTGTTGTTAGTTTTCCTGTGTAGGTTCCTTCAGTGTCAGCAGCACCGATCGACGTCCCCGCGTCCCTGCCTCTAGATGCCTTGGCCGTTGCGCCAGGGCCCGACCCACATGCAGCTGAACATGCGGGGCATTCCTACGATCCGGTTGACGTCGGCTCGGCCTCCCGTGGCACCTATTAGGCCTCCTAGAGCGCGCTGTCACATGTCCGCTCCTTGTCGCCTGCGCGGTCGCCGTATTCCCCACCACCCGCGTCCTCGAGCATTGACACCTCCGCAATGCCTAGTTCAACGTCAGGGCCAAGCCCCTCACCACCTGGCTCACCGCACACTCTGCTACCAGTCCCGCCCAAGGCCGAACCAGCTCGGGTCATTGTCACACGACAGCGCAACAATGTTTTTCGCCCCAAGGTCTATCAGGATGGCACAATTCGGTATGAACCCTATCGCCATCGTTCTCTTATGGTGTCTCCAGCGTCCCATCGCACTGCTTTGACTGAGCCTGCGTGGCGCGCTGCTATGGAAGCTGAGTTCGATGCTCTTAGCAGAATCAGACATGGACATTGGTTCCCTATCCTCCTGGCACTAACATTGTTGGCAGCAAGTGGATTTTCAAAACGAAGTTCTATCCTGATGATTCAGTTGATAAATACAAGCTGTGGCTTGTGGCTAGAGGCTTCACGCAGCAGTACGGTATTGATTATCATGATACTTTCAGTCCAGTGGTTAAGCCCATCACAGTTCGCCTGGTGCTTTCTCTTGCTATCTCCCGTGGTTGGTGCCTTCGTCAGATAGATGTGAGAAATGCCTTTCTCCATGGTTTTCTTACTGAGGAAGTGTATATGCAGCAACTCCCTGGTTTTGAGGATTCATGATGTCCTCAGTATGTTTGCAAGCTGCAACGTGCCCTCTATGGTCTCAAACAGTTGCCACGTGTCTGGTATGCACGCTTAAGTGACAAGCTTCATCAGCTCGGTTTTATTGCTAGCAAGGCGGATACCTCCCTGTTCATATTCGACCATCAGGGGGTTGTGATATTTATGCTCATCTATGTTGATGACATCGTCTTGGCTGGCTCCTCTTCGTCAGCCTTTGATAAGCTGGTTGCTACTATTTATGGTTCTTTTCCGACCAAGGATCTTGGGTGACTGGAGTATTTTCTTGGTACTAAGGCTGCTTATACATCTTAGGGTATGGTGTTAACGCAACATAAATATGCTCTTGATCTCTTGCATCGAGCCAACATGGAGAAATGTCGGCCGGTTACTACTCCTATGTCTACTTCTGACAAGCTGTCAAGAGATCTTGGTGAACCACTTAGCTCAGAGGATGCTTTCAAGTACACGAGTCTCGTTGGAGGTCTGCAGTATCTTACCTTGACACGTCCTGACTTGTCTTTTGCTGTGAACAAGGTGTGACGTTACTTGTCGCAGCCTACTACCGCTCATTATGAGGCGATTAAATGCATCCTTCGATATATCAAAGGCGTTGTCTCCACTGGACTATGGTTTCAACGCTCTTTATCCACTGGGCTCGGTATTTTCTCCGACGCAAATTGGGCTGGCTGTTCTGATGATCGTCATTCCACAGACAATTTCGCAGTATTTCTTGGTCCCAATCTTGTGTCCTGGAGTTATCGCAAGCAGCCGATGGTCTCTCATTCTAGTACTGAGGCAGAATACAAGGCTTTAACCAATGACACCGCCAAGGCTATGTGGATACAGTCTGTGTTAAAGGAGCTTGGTGTGTTTCAGTCCCAACCTCCTGTTTTGTGGTGCGACAATATTGGTGCCACGTATCTGCCAATCCAGTGTTTCACGCTCGCCCGAACCATATCGAGATTGATTTTCACTTCGTGCGCGAGAAGGTTGCTTTGGGTGTGCTTGATGTTCGTTTCACCAGCTGGCTGACGTGTTCACGAAACTTACTCAGCTCACACTTCGTCGTTTTTGTTCCAATCTTAACCTTGTTCACGATGGTTTGGATTGAGGGGGAGTGTTAAAGTTGTATTAGTATACGCCATGTATTGTTCCGGTGTACTACCGTTGTAATTTTTATTGTACAAGTTGTGATCATCTAATATAAAACATATGCCAGCCGGTTGGGGCAACCACGACAAACAACTCTTTTTGACTACATGGACGTGGATCTTCCTCGGAGCTCAAATCCACCCCCCATTATCTTTGTATCTATATCTATGTTTATTACAAAGACGACAACCTGTTCCTCGCTCTATCTCCCAGTCAACGAAAAAAAGAGGCCTAATGTTTTACTAAGACAAGGGTACTAGTGGGTAGTAGTATCCTAATATTGCCCCACTTGTATGTTGAGGTAAATGGAAGTCCCGTCCTGGATGTTGTAGTCCGCGAGGGTGCGGTCGTCCTGCAACAGTTGCTCGGCGAAGACGAGGAGCTGCATGTGCGACGGGATTCCTTCCTTCTCCAGTATTTTGGCCTTGAGATTGCCGATTGTGTCCGAGGCATCAACCTCGAGAGGACGGGTGGGCGGGTCGGTCATCGTCTCCACGTGGATTTCCATCTGTGAAAAAACGGACCGCCCTCCAAACATCAGCAGTATTCCTACGTACGGCACCCAATCATGCATAAGAGCAAATACAATAGAGCTATGTCAGCTGGCTATAAGAAGTAAAAAATAGTATTTATGCTGAGTTGAAAGAGGGAGAAGAGGAGAGAGAAGAGGAGCCGGCTGTAAGTTAAGAGCCAGCTCTAGCACGTGCTCCTACGTACTTTATGAGAATGAAATATGGGTCACACTTTAATAAAGTAGTACATCCTTGTATCTAACTATTATACGTGTTAGCTATATGACTAACTATAAATGATGTGGCAATATCTTATAGCCAACAACCGGCTACCCTATTAAACTTGCTCTAAACAGGCAGCCTATATAGTACCTTGAACTCTGCTGACGAAGACGGCGGGGCACCTGAGCTGTGGCTGATTCCTGGGCGGCGGGTTGGCGTGCGCGTTTTGTGTTCCGCTAAACTAAATCTCGAGATCGGTCGGGTCGGGGTTGGTGGCATATATGTACGTACAGCGCCACCATCGAGCGTCCGAATCCGAATCCGAATCCAACTCCGTGGCCAAGTCGGAAGACCGGGACCAGCAGGGAAATAGGTGCTCTCGATCTCAAGTGAGCAGAACAGGCAATCAGGAACCCAAAATTGCGACGGACAGGTCTCGTCGTGAAGACGCGATCGACGTCCGCCTCAGGCGGCCTTCGTAGTACGTCGTCCGACGAATAGCCTCCTTTATTAGGTTTTTATATAGGTGTCCTTTCTCAGTTTCTCTGTCGACGCGGCATGTGGTCGCAGGTAATTATGTTGCTTTTGACGACAGTCAGTACCGTAATTTGTTGGCATCAAAAAAGGAAGGCTTGGAGCAAATAGTAATCGTTGGATGGATATCAAAATAAACGACCGGGATGTGGGAGGGGTTCCATCAATGCACCCTCATTAATCTTTGAGATTAAGAAACCACTGATCATGAGTACAGCACTGACCATCTATTCGTTCATCATGCATGTTCTTTTTAATTAAATTAAAGAGTGTTTTGGGAGAGCTCCGCTTCACTCCACTCCTGAAGCGCTCTAGAGTAGAAAAATATGTTTGGGAGAGAAATTAGCATAAGCAGTACAATCCATTCACCATGTACAGATCACATATGTGAACATGAGCAATACCTTCTATTCGGCATGCATTGCTCAATATGGAGGGCCGAGCCGGTAAAATTCGGGGCCTGTGTGAAACTCTAAAATAGGGCCCTATCCTACTAGAAATTTTGAACTATTTAATAACTATAATGTATATATATAGTCCCACATATATATATCATAATATCTTACATTGTAATTAGATATATTAAGTATCATACCTAGTCAAGTTTCGGATGCATACTGATTATTTGAACAACATTATTCTCTTAGGGTTCTTCGAAATGATTTTGAAAAGTGAAAATACACAAAGACTGGAAAATTGAAAAATCAGCCTAGTTCTAGCCTCTACCGATGCCGAACTGCCAATCACGGCGAGGGTACAATCAGCGATCAATGAGTAATAGAAAACAAAATCGGAAATCACCTGCTAACCTGCGACCGGCGTTGGGATCGAGTCGTCGGCGGCGTATATCTCGCGTGGAGGTGGAGGCGCGACCTGACGACGAGATGTTCTCGTCCTGTAGCTTTTGGCTTTTGCAGCTGGCCACGATAAATTGATCGGATCAATCCATCTTAGACGCTAGGAGCCACCAGGCCCTAGAGTCAACATGACACACGCCATCGACCGTGTTTGAGCGACCGACCTTTCATGCGCTAGCTAGGAGCTAATCGGATGTGGCCAGTTTGAACAGCCCAGTTAAGGCATAAGACCTATTCTATTTACTATTTTTCCATTCCAGTAAATATATATAGTAGGCCTATATAAATTCTGGGGGTCTTCAAATTTTGGGGCCCTGTGCGGGCAGCACATTTTGTACAACAGTGGGCCCGGACCTGTCAATATGCATATACAAAGAAATAGAGAAATAAATCAACGTATTTGCATGTGGAAAGCTGAGGTCGGGGCAGAGGTGAGGCCGACTGACGGTCGCCGGAGATGGTAGCGGTGCCTTAGCCTAGTCGCTCCAGGCATGGAAAGTAGAGGAATCACACTACAAAAATACCCCTCCCCCATACCAGACGGATTTTTAGGGCGGTATAAGCAAAAAGAATTGGTTGGACCGCCTCTTTCATACATTGGTTTTCAAATAGTTTGGTTTGGTTTGGAAAAGAGTAGGAAAGTTCATGCTTAAGTGGTAAAAAGAGCTTGTTTTTGACTGTGGCTTATGCTTTGTCATGCCATGCTTGATATTGTTTTGGCTTTATGCTTAGTATTCTTTGTTGTAGCATGACTTGTTATAAACAATTGAGATTGCTTAATGTGCCTTGGATGAATCATGCGTTGTTTTAGTATACTAAAGCATAGTATAGTGGTATTCGTCAGATAGATGTGAGCAATGCCTTCCTCCATAGTTTTCTTACTGAGGAAGTGTATATGCAGCAACCCCCTGGTTTTGAGGATTCATGATGTCCTCAGTATGTTTGCAAGCTGCAACGTGCTCTGTATGGTCTCAAACAGTCGCCACGTGCCTGGTATGCACGCTTAAGTGACAAGCTTCATCAGCTCGGTTTTATTGCTAGTAAGGCGGATACCTCCCTGTTCATATTCAACCATCGGGGAGGGGGGGGGGGGTGATATTTATGCTCATCTATGTTGATGATATCGTCTTGGCTGGCTCCTCTTCGTCAGCCTTTGATAAGTTGGTTGCTACTATTTCTGGTTCTTTTTCGATCAAGGATCTTGGGCGACTGGAGTATTTTCTTGGTATTAAGGCTTCTTATACTTCTGAGGGTATGGTGTTAACGCAGCATAAACATGCTCTTGATCTCTTGCATCGAGCCAACATGGAAAAATGTCGGCCGGTTACTACTCCTATGTCTACTTCTGACAAGCTATCAAGAGATCTTGGTGAACCACTTAGCTCAGAGGATGCTTTCAAGTACATGAGTCTTGTTGGAGGTTTGCAGCATCTTACCTTGACACCAGACATTAACATAGGTACCTTTTGGTCCATATATATGAACCCGATAGTGACATACTTGAATATATAAGAAGGCAGATTTCACTAGCATAGAAGCAATATATCACTAGCTAACTACGAAAATGAAGTTCAAAGATGGGCTCTGAATTCAAATTTAAGCATAGAAGCAATATATCACTAGCTAACTACGAAAGTTGTATTAGGTGCATGTGAAGAGGTGATACGATATATTACAATATGTTTTACTCCCTTCCAGAACTTGTTCTAGCACTAGTTATAGAAAAAGCATTTGAGAGGCCTAAAGTGATAGGACGTGCCATGCCATACCAACAACAGTCTGTGATAAAAAAGCAAAGTACCATTCGCACTACAGTTTATGAAGAACATGATGACGTTCTGAATCAGAGGACCATATTTTGTAGCTAAGCTAAGCTAAACAATCATAACTGTTATTATTACTTTAGAACCTGCATCATACACAAATGCACCATAACTGTTGAACATCTAGAAAATCAGGATGTATGTAATTTGAACATAATCTAGCTTATGCATGCTTCGAGACAATGAAAACATGGGCTATGGCCTTTGTACTACCAAGCATCGTGAGGAGTAGGACTTACCTATATGGCTTTGGCAGGTCTTTGCTGCACCGCCCTATCAATTCGGAATCAATACCATTGCCGTTAACCTTAGCACCCACATCAGGATCCCCTATAGTCGTTCCTCCTTGAAACTCTCCAGAAAAACTACACCTAGAAAGCACAAGTGTACATCAAGTTCGGCAATTATATTTCACCAGACATGTGATTGAACACATTGAGCAAAAAGGCATTAAGCTCATTGGTGTGTAGACTATATGGTGCGCATGACTCTGCCAAAATGTCATGTGCTATGCTCATACATTTTGCTCCCACCAAATTTAGAGTATCCAGTATGAACCGAAACAAATAAATGGGCTATGACATGGCCATAATCCCATAAAGGCGCATAAATCAACAACAAAGAAAGTACCAGTAGCTAGTTTTACCACCACAAAAACGCTAAGATCAGGACTTTGCATTATGCCACTAGCCAGGTGGTCAAAAGGCAGGATTTACCATGGATGGATCACAATTGGCCGCGGAAGAAGTGGTAAAGCATGGCAAGTGAGAAGCAGAAGTTAGGAGTTACCAAAAGTTGGGATTTACCTTGTTCCTGCAGCAGCAACAACAAAAAGTCGGAGCAATGGCCGATGGCTTTAGCTCGGGGAAGACGCGTCTTTTGCTTTGGCAAGAGAAGCTCCCCGTCGTTAGCCGGTGCACACAGCTTCAGCAGCCTGGTACAGTGACGGGGGCGACGCCGTTGATGCGCACTGCCTCAGCAGATCACTCGCCAGTGCGCACGAGGGCAACATGCGCCGCTTCATATCCGGTCGCTGGAGGAGGATAAATATCCCATCTTGAAGACGACGCACAGGAAGAAGATGGAGGCGGCGACAACATGCGAGGAAGAGGGAGGCGGTAGCCCGGCGCGGGATGGGAGGGGGTAGTGATGGAGCAAGGCGGCAAACGGCGTGGGATGGGAGGGGTGGTGGAGCAAGGCAGAAGCGGCGTGGAATGGGGTGGTGGTGGATAAAAGGCGACAGGCGGCGTCAAGTGCGTCGAGCAAGAGGAGGAGAACACGAGGAGAAAGATGACCGCGTCCCGTGGACCTTGGAGTTGGTCGGGAATTTGATAAGGACTTTTTTTTGCAAATCAACCCGTCCGATATCTTTTACAGGACGAAGGGAGTATGTTATCTGTGTACGGTCTCCGATGCGCATATATTGGCAGATTACTTTGAATAAAAATGTGCAGTAAACTTTTATGCTTGTGATTGTATATGTCGTATCCCATGGCGAGTCAATTAATGATAGTAATGTCATAACATGAAGAATTCTTACTTTCGTATGTAGCTTATCGTCCGTTGCGAGTAGTGGAGGTGGGGGTTACCATCGCTTCCTTGTATGTATGAAGG
The DNA here is from genome assembly GCA_916181665.1 of Avena sativa. Classification (NCBI taxonomy): domain Eukaryota; kingdom Viridiplantae; phylum Streptophyta; class Magnoliopsida; order Poales; family Poaceae; genus Avena; species Avena sativa. The sequence goes on along the minus strand of OV702292.1, from coordinate 528,699,146 downwards.
TGCCCACTTAGTGGAGGATGGTGCTATCATGAGCTACATAGGTGGTGATTATGGTTTTCAAAATTGGTACCGATGAGTCCAAATTTAAAGTATATTTACCTCTTGTTTTTGAAAAATAGAATAGGGTTTTTAGTATTTTACTACGCTTGCGCGTATCTTTTGTCTTTGTTTCAACAAGATCCCGTTTTACTAAGTCTTTTGTGAATATATCAATTGGGATTATCATATTATGTAGTAATATGATATTTCTAAGTGATAATTTAATTGATTTTTCCTCGCACCTGGAAGAATAGAAAACATGGAGGAAAGCTACTGCAGGGTTAACGAGCACTAGTACGGGCGGAGGTTGCCCGTACCGTCTTCCCGTACCATGTGTCAGAGCGTCCGTCTCGTTAAATACTCTTACCTCACGAAGACGGATCTGAGATCCGACATTCACAAAAACTACCAGCCTCGGAATACCACGCCAGAGAGGGATCTGGAGGAGGAACTAGAAGAAGGGAAAATCCTTACTGCTCTACGGATCATTGGAGGACATCACATCATCCTATTCATCATCAACTGCTACATCTCCATCACCATTACAATTTCCCTCTTCCATACTTTAGATCTTGTTGTAATTCCAAATACAATTGTGGTTTGCACTAGATTTATCTTCATAATATATCCATCCATTTGAATATTATGATGTTGTTAATTGCTTCCATGTGTGAGTAGTTCCCTTTGTTCTTGGGGAGATGGAGAAACCCTAGCATTATTATGAAATAAAATAAATATGATCTATTACATTGGTCCATGATCCATTGATCTATGATGTTGTGTTTGATCTTTATTTTAGATGGTATGTGTAGCCGGCCACATATCATTTGCCTCTGGGTCTAAAGAGAGGGTGATACCCTTGGGACTTGTATGTGAGTATGTCTAGTGCCAACTGGTGATAGTAAACATTGACTTATAACTTGCATGGTCAAAGGGAGAATTAAGAGAGACTGACTAAGCTTATTACGATATCCATGGGGAAACCCCTTAATTGTGGTGGTCTGTATGAGTGATTGCTCTCAGGCATCATAGTGGTTATTTAGAGGTGACCTAATTATCTGACTCGAGAAAGCGATTGCCCATGAGTCTTGTAGTCAACATCTTATTGTTGAGCTTTCTCCACACATATCATGATAAAAGAAGTAATTACGATTAATTACTCCATGCTAGTGGTGTATCCTAAATCTTCGAGAATGTTTTATCCTTATTGAGTTCCAACACCATTCTCCAATGTTTTATTTACTTGTTTTACTTTACTTGTTTTATTACTTTCTTGCACCCATACGCAAAACCTTTCAAACATCCTTTACTTGAGATCAAAGGCATCTTATAAGTATCGTTTGATAGATAGTGATGAGGGGCATAAAGACCTAGGGCGCGTTTGGATTGGAGCCTTGGGCTGCCCGTCCAAAAAATTGGTCGTTGACCCAGCTTTTTCCCCGGTTTGGATGGCCACCAATTATTTGGCATGCCCAGTCCACCTCACTTCCTCTAGCGCAATTCTACGCTAAATTTTTGACGAGCCGTTGGCGGCAAAATTGGTTGCGAATTATTTGGCTCGCCCACGTTTGGCAGGGCTAGTACAGGCACAAACCAAACAGACCCCTAAACCAAATAGCTCTTTGTGGGTTCGATACTCTTATTTCGAAACTAGCTACAATCGATCTATGTACTTGCAGTCATCAAGCTATTTTCTAGCACCATTGCCGGGGTGCTAAGCGCTTTTGGTCTTTGTTCTTAGTTGCTAATTCTATTAATTGTTTTACTAAAGTTGTTTACTAGTTTCAGGTAAGCACCATGACTACACTCGGGTTGATGAACCAGCTAGATGCAACTAAATACCTCGGGAATGGGAATTTCAATAGAGGACATGTTAAGGAATTCCTAGTGGGACCGAACTAGATTTCGAGGTTAATCCTCGTTTTATCGTGTTGCTTAAAGAAAAAACTTTTGCAGGAGATGATCCAGATGAGGATCCTTACACTCATTTAATACATTTTACCGAGTTATGTTGGACACTTAAACTGAGAGGCTATTCTCATGATGAACTGGAACTTAAAATGTTTAGCCAGACTCTAACCAACACTGCTTTAGCTTGGTATATAATTTTCCTTGTAGATAAAATTGATACTTGGGAAAAGCTGAAAGGAGAATTTGTATTTCGATTCTTTCCCAAAGTAAAGACAGCTGAAGTAAGGCGGACGATCACAAACTTCAAAAACTGCCTAGGTGAAGGTTTGGTGAGAGCTTTCAAGAGGTATGAAGCCATCCTTCATAGATGTCTACATCATGATTTACCCGAATGGTATGTTTTTCATATTTTCTATGGGGGACTTAATCAAGAGATCAAACATGAACTTGACACTAATTCCGAGGGTTCTTTTATGAAATTAACTATAACTAAAGCTTGGGAATTGTGATGACCCACAAGTATAGGGGGTGTATCGCAGTATTTTCGAGGGAAGTGAAACCCAATTTATTGATTCGACACAAGGGGAGCCCAAGAATATCTATAAGCCTTAACAACTGAGTTGTCAATTCAGCTGCACCTGGAAACAATCTTGCTCATAGCAGTTTATCAGTAGCAACAGTTCTGTAGTAGGAATAGTAAAGTAACAGCAGTAGTAAAGTAAAGACAGCAGTAACAATAGCAGTAAACAGTAGGATTCGAGTGCGGTAGGCATAGGGATGGATGGACGGGCATTGCATGGACAAGACAATTCACATAGCAATCAGAACATAGGGCAATTACAGATAAATAAGATAAAACATCCAAGTACTAGATAATCCTAGGCATGTGTTCCATATATAGTCATACGTGCTCGCAATAAGAACTTGCACAACATCTTTTGTCCTGCCAGCCCGTTTGCAGCGGGGCCTCAAGGGAACTACTGGCAATTAAGGTGCTCCTTTTAATAGAGCATCGGAGCAAAGCATTAACACTCCGTGAACACATGTGATCCTCACATCAAAGCCATTCCCTCCGGTTATCCCGATTTCTGTCACTTCGGGGCCATTGGTTCCGGACAACAACGTGTGTATACAACTTGCAGATAAGACCAAAAACAATACTATCATAATGAATCAATAACATGTTCAGATCTGAAATCATGACACTCGGACCCTAGTGACAAGCATTAAGCATAACAAGTCGCAACAAAGTCATAAAGCACTAATAGAAGATACTAGGCACCATGCCCTAACAATCTGATGCCATTACATGAACGATCTCATCCAATCCCTACCATCCCCATAGCCTACAGCGGGGGATTACTCACTCATAGATGGGGGAAACATGGATGGTCGATGGAGAAGCGATGGTGATGATGATGGCGATGATCTCGTCCAATTCCCCGTCCCGACAGGGTGCCAGAACGGAGTTTCTGGTACTGTTTCGTCGACCCGGCGCGACCCGCTCCTCCAAGGTCCCCGTCGTCCTCAAGTTCTCCCCGCGGCCCATCCCCGCGCGTGCTCGTCGTCCCTGTCTACCGCCACCGTGCACCACCACGAGCGTCCTTGTTCCGGCCGGAAGCGGCTCTGCAGGAGCACGCTCGCCGAGCTCGCGCGGCCGTCTCCTGCGGTTCTCTGGCCACATGCTTCCTTCCCGCCCGTACCATCGACTTCGGCCCAGCAGTACGCCGTCTCGTCCCCGCCAACCGCTGTTGAACTCGCCAATTCCTTTGTTTAGGCATGAGCGCACAGTGGTGGCTTGTCTAGGTCTCTGTACATGTGTGGCGTCAGGGTGCTGTTTTGGTTATGCTTGGTCACAGTCTTTCTTGGATCTTTGGTCCAGTCGCTGATCATGATCTATGTCGTTACCCCCCTTTTGTTGTGTTCTTCAGTGGCATGTTGAGGTATCAAAGAACGACAAGTTGGAGACCGACTATAGCAGTTACTCCTACTCTAGGGCAACAGAAAGGCAGAACTACAAGATCGTCGAGGGATACCCTAACCGATCCAAGATCGTCACCGTTAGCGAAACCAAAAGTTCTCCATCGAGGAGTGGAACCCGGACCCCTCAAGATGACAAGATCGCTTTCCCGGATGCGAAGACCGACAAGTTCTCCTTCCCGGAAGCATTAACGCCGGTGCGACAAGATCGTCCCAACCCGCCAAGTTCGTATACCCGGACACCGTGCGACAAGACCTACCTCACGGATTTCGAAGAATCCCGGACGCCAAGATCGCCCACACGGAACGCCAAAACCCCGAGCGCGCCGACATGGATCTGAAGACTGAACCTGAAGACCCGGATGCGACAAGATCTACCTCCCGTGTCCGAGACAGATCCCGTCGAACCGAACCCCCGATCTCATCGAACCCTGTCGAACCCCGAACCCCCGGAACCCAAGATCTTCCGGACCCAGATGTGTGAACCTTTTCCCAAGCCGCTATTTTGTAAATGCTATATATAAAACTGTCGTATATTAAATTATTCATGCATGCATACCTGTCTGTGGGTTGGGGGCATTATGCTGATTCACCGCATAATTAAATATGGAGTCCATCCGCGGGATATCTTTGTCTTATTCTGGACTCCATTTAAATTGGTGAAGTGAACCGATGCCATGTTTCGCCCTGTTAATACAACATTTAAATTGCGGGGTATCTAAACAACTGGAACCGTGTAATTAATTGTCGAGGCCCCGGTTCCGCTTAATATTGCCTAATTGTATCGCATCTGCATCATATCATAAGCATGCCGGATCTTCTGTCGTGGTATTAAATATTGCATCCGGTGTTTCTTCTAGTGTTTGCTTCTTCACGGATTAGGCCGATGAGTGGATGCGAGTATCGACAAGTTCTTCGGATATATCTTCGGCAGTGTTTCCCAGGCGAGCATTTCTCCCCCTTTCTACCGATTTTGCATTTATAGTCTTTATTTCCTCCTGTTGATCTATTGCTATCCGTGTCACGATGCTTTAGTTTCCGTACACCAGTTATATCCCATGCAGCTTCTATATTGCCTTGGACACCTCCTATTACCCGTGTTTGGTAGATAGCTGGCCTTGCGAGTCGTAGTTGCTTGCTCAGGTGCGATCTCGTTTTGTCAAGTACCACCGTTGTTGGAATGCTGGCAGATGTTAATGGTGGAGATGCTTAATGGTGTAGATGATCATAACTTTAAATACAACTATGAAAATGCTAGATATAACTAATGCAGAGGCATCGGTGGGCAATAGATGTTATTTGGTTCTTCCACGCTCACTTGTGTCCCGTAGGACCCTGAGTACTTGATACCTGTTCCGTGATTTTTTCGCACTATCCACATCCGGGAGGCCTTATGGACCCCCCCTGAGCCAGAGCTTGTTTCATTTCTATTTCTTGGGGCCACAAAGTAGTTTGGGGCTTTATTACTATCCTGTAATTATGCCATGCTTTACTGCTTTATTTAAGATTGTGCGTGGAGCACCTGTACTGTTTTGGATCGTGGAATGTTTTCGCGGTATCGACAAGCCCAGTCACACTTTCGGGTTCCCAGTCGTTTACAGCCATTGTCACAAACCCTGGGTCCGTTCCGGAGCCGGCCAACTTCGTTGCGGGTAGCTTAGTAGGGTGGCCCCCTGAAATATTTCTAAATCCTGTGATCGCTTTGTCGTGAATGCCTCGTTGGGTTTTGAGTTGGTTTTTCCGAGGTTGATCGAGTGTGTGTTGCTATTTGTGCACCCCTGCAGGCTAAAACTTTCTGAAAGCCGTGTCCGCGGTTATGGACAACTTGGAGCACAGTATCTCGATCATAGACAAGCATAACTAAAGTAGTGCTATAAACTTGACTTAATATATGCCTAGTAATCAGATTCAACTATAATGGAATGGATAATAAAAATGCCAACAACTGGTGGATCTGTGGTGATCTGTGTCATACTATACCTGCCTCGTAAGTATCGCAACTCCAATGGAATGTGATAAAAGTGCCAACAACTGCTGAGTTTTGGGTTTCCTCAGGACAATTATATCTGACTAGTAAATGTTCCAACTACAACGGAATGTTAACTAAAACTGCCCACTACTTATGCTATCAGGAAGACTCATGCTATCTATATCTGATTAGTAAGTACTGCAACTATAATGGAATGAGTAAAATTGCCAACTGTGTGAGTTCCTTGGTCCGACTTCCTCGTTTCGTCTCGAGGGGGAAATACCAGGATGGGTTTGTTTGGTGTTAGCTTCAGGTTGAACCCGAATAGGTCTTTCTTATCCCTCTCTGATAACCGCCAGTTGTATCGAATCTCTATAGGTTGTTTAGTGCTGCTGCGCTGCCGCTTCAGCCCACCATACCTATGTAGGCGAGAGCCGCCGAATTCTAGCCTCGCCGTGTACTGGCCTCAGTATTGACGCTCCTCTTTTTCCTTTGCCCTTTGTCGGCACCCCTTTTGTTTTAGCAGGTTTGAGATCGACGTCGTTAGCAGGGTTACCCTTCCGGCTTGGCCTGGGCAGGGTTATGGATGCCATTGGTTATTCTTCAGGGCTCTTAGCCCCATTTGCATCTTGTCCGTAGTCGGACGCTCTATCGTTTTCAAGGTGATTTGGATCTTTGTATTGTATATCTGTATTCTTTACTCTTGGAGTCGTGTTGTATATATATCTGTTCTGTGGGTCCCATCGAGGACTGTTGTGTAATGGTATTACTTCGTTTTTCCACCCGCACGAAAGTGCCTGGTGGGCGTCCTTGAATCGTTTCTATGCGGGTTTGGCGAAAGTGCTAAAACTTGCATAGGGCCGATTCGAGGGTGTTATAGAGTGGTACCAGAGCTCAGCAGTTGCGATACCCCACAAGTCCAGCCTGTAGGATAATCTAGCTAACGGCCGAAGCAGAGTGTCAAAACTATTTTTCAAAATCGGTTGGATAGATCTGATAAGGTCTGATTTTACTCCTTACCCTCTACTGTTCTCCTCTTACCTCTGCGTGTTTTGATTCTACTCTCTTATCTTTTATTCGAGTCCAGGATTTCTCGTGGTTGGGTTTTCCGTCGTACCTTCAGGGTTTCGCTTCCTCCTTTGGCAACAGTGTTTCTACATCCGGTCTTCGTGCTATCTGAGTAATCCTTCATCCGTTGGACTTCTCTTTGTTCCTTGTTTGTGCCTTCTGGTGTTTTCAACGCGACGACATCATCTATGCTAGATCCGATGTAGAGCCTGCATCACTCCTTTGTTCCGAACCTCGTTTGTCGAGATCTTTAGTCTAATTCTGGGAATGGTTGCACGCTTTTCTACTGCTTGTGCGGAGTAATAGTTTGGGTGCGTGATGGATTGGCCCCCATGCCGACTACTCACTCTATTCGCTCTTGTACATTGCCGTGGATTAGAATGCATCGTCTCTCTCCTTCTATCGAAGTTAGAGGTGGCTTTATTTGTTGATACCTCTACCTTCGCCCTTTGTTACCGGAGTGTTCTCTCGACGATCACGGACAACGACCTCTTGTTAGTGGTGTCGCGAGGATCTACACGAAGCGAGAAGATTCAGATTGCCGACCTTCTTCCTGGTACCATGAGGCAGATTTCGAGGGCGAGATCCCTTGTTAGTGGTGTCGAATTGTGGCATCCCGCTAAAACCACTACTAGAAAATCGCGTTGTTTTTGTGCATTGCATCGTCATGACCGCATGCTCATGTCATCATGCCACATTGCATTTGAGCATCGTCATCATCATGCATGGTTTGTTTGTCTAAAACTATTTTGTAAAAGCCTAGTTTTGTTTTCTAAATATTCCCCGTCTTTAGTTCAAATCAAAACTCTGGTCTTTTCTGGGTCTTTTATTTGTCTAAAAACTATTTACAAAAGTCTATTTTAAATTAAAATAAAAGTTTATATTATTTTTGGGAGGCAGCCAGCCAGGCCCGAAAGCCCGGCCGGCCACCTCCAAACCCTAGTCTAAAAATAGCTAATCCTAATTCTACCCAATCCTATCCTACCCAGCCCCCCACCACCTCACCCTGACCAATCCCCTCCCTCCACCTGACACCTCCACCTCACTCCAGCCAACCACCAGCCGCCACCTCACCCGCCAACGCCACCTCAACCCAGCCACCCCGCCGCCACCTGCCCGCACGCCCATTCCCCACCCCCACCTGGTCTCCTCCTGCCGCACGCCACCAACCGCCCGACCGCGTCCACCCAGCAACCTCTTTTCCCGCTCGTCCCAACCCCCACCCCGCGTCGAACCCCACGTCCCACCCGTGCCAACAACTGCCCCACCTCGGGATCGTCGCCCGCTCCTCAGCCCCGTACCTGGTCCCACCCCGTGGCCCCACCACGATGCCCGCTCCACCCCGTCCTCACCCGGGACGATTCGAGGGTGTTACAAAGGTCTCCCAAGAATAATAGACATATTATCATCTTCAGGCATTTCAAGCACAACAAAATCAGTTAATATCAAGCAATTATGAGCCACTTGAACAGGTACATCCTGATGGCTCAATGCACGGCGCTAGAAAAATGCTGGAGCGGTGTTGATGTAGAGCTCGTTGGGAACCCCAAGAGGAAGGTATGATGACCACAGCAGCAAGTTTCCCTCAGTTATGAAACCAAGGTTTAATCGAACCAGTAGGAGCAAGGAAACACCCCAAAGGTGTTACTAGCTGAGCTTTGGCAGGGCACACTACCGGTGCTAGTAGCAACGTGGAGACCTGCACAACACAACCACTTAACTTTGTCCCAAACTTGCGATGAAGTTGTCAATCTCACCGTGTTTTGCGGAAAACAAATGATTAAACGTATCGAATAGAAAGAAGTAAAAGTTTGCAGAAAGTAAACACAAAGCAGTAAACAGTTTATAGATTGTATGTAAAAGACAAGGATCGGGATCCATAGTTGTCTAGAGGTGGCTCTCCTTAGATAGATAACATGCCGGGTGAACAAATTACAGCGGGGCAATTGACAAACATCGAGAAAGCAATACATGCATATACTAATCATCTTGACTCCTTTGAGACTTGATTGGGCAATACAACATAATACATAGACCGCCATCCAACTGCATCTATGACTAATAATCCACCTTCAGGTTATCATCCGAACCCCCTCCAGTATTAAGTTGCAAGCAACAGATTATTGCTTTACGAACTGCGTGTAAAGTAAACAATACGATTGTTCTATTAACAAAGGATTGTTGTTTTCTCCCTAGTAGCAACAGCACATCTAGTACCTTAGAGATTTCTGTCACTTCCCCAGATTACCAGAGGCATGAACCCACTATCGATCATAAATACTAACTCTTGGAGTTGCTCGCATCTCCTTGGCCAAGATAGCTACTAACAACGGAAAGCATACAAGATCACAAATAACAAAGACATGATAGAATCAATAATCAATCTGAAATAGCATCTCAATATCCATCGGATTCCCGCAAACACAACATGCAGAATTACAAATAGATGATCTTGATCATGAACGGAGCTCACAAGGTCTAAACATGAAAGCACAAAGGAGGAGAACCAGCCATCTAGCTACTACATGGATCCGTAGTCCAAGGATGAACTACTCACGCATCACACCGGAGGCTTGCATGATGATGGAGAAGGCCTCCAGGGTGAATTCCCCTCTCCGGCATGGTACCGGGAAGAGCTTCAGATGCCTCCCGATCTAGGGATGGAGATGACGGCGGATACAGACTCTTTCATGGATTTTTGATCGGGCCCTAAGGGTTTACGTCCCGAGGGCATCTTATAGTCGGAAGGGGAGGCCGAGGGGGTGCCAGGAGCGGCCACACCACCCCCGAGCGCGGGCCAGGCCTGGCCGTGCGACCAGGTGGTGTGGTGGCCCCCTGGCCCCTCCCCGTCTCGTCTTCTGGCACTTGATGACTTCCGGAAAAATAGGCACTTTGGCTTTTGTCCTGTCCAATTCCGAGAATATTCATTTTCTGACTTTCCTAGAACCAAAAATAGCAGAAAACAGGCAGCTGGCACTGTGGCTCCTGTTAATAGGTTAGTCCAAGAAATCATATGAAAAGTACTCCAAAGTTGGAACAAAACAGAAGAAAGTGGATAAAACCAAGCATGGAACATGAAAAATTATAAATACATTTGCAATGTATCACATCCTCACATATACCCACAGGAATACTGGTAGATTTATCATCCATTTGCAAAGATATATCAGTTGGTATTAATTTTTCTAGTTTAAGCCTCTTATAGAGAGAGAAAGGCATAACACTAACTCCAGCTCCCAAATCACACAAAGCAGTTCTAACATAACTGTTCTTAATAGAGCAAGGGATAGTTGGAATCCCTGGGTCTCCAAGTTTCTTAGGAACCTTACCATTAAAGGAATAATTAGCAAGCAATGTAGAAATTTCTTCATTAGGGATCTTCCTTTTATTCGAGACAATATCGTTCATATACTTTGAGTAAGGAGGCAATTTAATAGCATCACTCAAAGGAATTTGTAGGAATAAAGGTTTCATCCACTCACAAAACTTATTATAGTGTTCATCTTCCTTTGACTTGTGTTTCTTATCAGGGAAAGGCATAGGTTTTTGGACACAAGGTTCTCTTTCACTACCATGTTTCTTAGCAATAAAATCTTCTTTAGTGTATTTAGTATTCTTAGTGTGGTTTTTAGGTTCTTCTTCAACTTTTTCTTCATTAGGAACTTCATTTTCTTCATTACCACTTTCAGTTTCAGCATCAGAGATAGATATACTATTAGGATCTATAGCAGGTTCAGAGGGTTCTACAACAGTTTTATGTTCTTTTTCCTTTTCTTACGAGTAGAACCACTATTTTCAGCTTCTTGAGAATCCTTCTCAATTCTTTTGGGATGCCCCTCAGGATATAGAGGATCATGGGTAGCAGCTCCACTTCTAGTTCTAATTTCATAAGCATGTTTTTCTTTAGTAGCATTAACTAGCAAGTCGTTTTGCACTTTAATGAGTTGATCTATTTGAGTTTGAACCATTCGAAAGTGTTTAACAATCATTTTAACATCATTAGAGGTTCTTTCCACAATATCTTTCAACTCAACAATAGCTCTAGTGTTTTCCATTAGATGATTTTGCACCCTTTTATTAAAATTATCTTGCTTAACAATAAAGATATCAAATTCTTCTAAGCATTGATCAGGAGGTTTAGAGTAAGGGATATCACCTTCATCAAAGTGTTGGAGAGAGTGTACCTCAATAGTGGGTGAGTAGGGAATAGGCTTACATAATTCTTCTATAGGAGGTAAATTCTTGACATCTGCAGCTTTAATTCCCTTCTCCTTAAGACATTTCTTAGCTTCCTTCATCACTTCATCATTTAATTCAATAACTCCCCTCTTCTTTGATGTTGGAATAGGCACCGGAATAGAAGGTTCAGGTACAATTTCTTCAGGTATAGCTTGTTTAGGAGGAGTCTAATCTTCATAATTCTTGCTTATTTTAGCCATTAATTCCTCAGCTTCTTTAGGAGTCCTATTCCTGAAAACACAATCAGCACAACTATCTAGGTATGTCCTAGATTCTTCGGTTAGTACATTATAAAATATATCAAGAAGCTCATTCTTAGGTAATGGACTTCCAGCTTGTGCATGAATCAAAGCACAAAACCTTGCCCAAGATTCGGGCAATACCTCTTTTTCTCCCTGTTTAAAATCAAAACATTCCTACAAAATAGCATGTCTAGCACTAGGAGGAAAATATTTCTACAGGAAAGTACTAATCAAGCAATCAGGGCTATCAATAGATCCAGGAGGTAAATTACTAAACCAAGTTTTAGCTTCTCCTTTCAGTGAAAAGGGGAAATTTTTGGCAACAAAGTAAGTACGCATCTTAATATCATCAGAAAACAAGCCACTCATGGTAGAAAGTTCATTCATATGTGCTACCGCACTTTCATTCTTAGTCCCACAAAAATGTTCTTTCTCAACAATAGCTATGTAAGATAGATCGAGAGAGAAATCATAATCTTTATCTATAATGTTTATGGGAGAAGCAGCAAACTTAGCAATAGGAGACAACTTGGGTCTAATAGTATGCCTCTCAGGGAGACTCTTAGCAGCGCTCCTGTCATGGGTGTTTTTACATTCTTTAATAAATTCATCGGTCATCTCAACATAACCATCTTCAATATCACAACTTTCACTAGACTCAGGTGAACTAACAGGCGTGGTAGTGTCTTCATTAGGAGTTTCGGTATTTCCAGCTATAGTTCTAGCAATCGTAGCATCTAGGGAAGGACCTAATGAACCAATCTTATCAAGCATAGTAGAAGCAGCATCATAAGCATCAGAAGTTTCAGATTCAGTAGTAGTAGCAGTGTGTGTAGCATGTGTATGTGGTGGTGTAACGAGCTTACTTATAATAGATGGTGAATCAAGAGCAGCAGAGGTATTCAGAACCATACCTCTTCTTGTAGTGGATGGTAAAATAGGAAACTTGCCATCACGAGACTTACCCTTGATGGATGGATAGCAGCGAGAAATAGAGAATCCAAGTGAGCTTGATAAATAAAGCTATGCTCCCTGGCAACGGCGCCAGAATATAGTCTTGATGACCCACAAGTATAGGGGTGTATCGCAGTATTTTCGAGGGAAGTGAAATCCAATTTATTGATTCGACACAAGGGGAGTCAAAGAATATCTATAAGACTTAACAACTGAGTTGTCAATTCAGCTGCACCTAGAAACAATCTTGCTCACAACAGTGAATCAGTAGCAATAGTTTTGTAGTAGGAATAGTAAAGTAACAGCAGTAGTAAAGTAAAGACAGCAGTAACAATAGCAGTAAACAGTAGGATTCGAGTGCGGTAGGCATAGGGATGGATGGATGGGCGTTGCATGGACAAGACAATTCACATAGCAATCAGAACATAGGGCAATTGCAGATAAATAAGATAAAGTATCCAAGTACTAGATAATCCTAGGCATGTGTTCCATATATAGTCATACGTGCTCGCAATGAGAACTTGCACAACATCTTTTGTCCTGCCAGCCCGTTTGCAGCGGGGACTCAAAGGAACTACTGGCAATTAAGGTGCTCCTTTTAATAGAGCACCGGAGTAAAGCATTAACACTCTGTGAACACAGTTGATCCTCACATCAAAGCCATTCCCTCCGGTTATCCTGATTTCTGTCACTTCGGGGCCATTGGTTCCGGACAACAACGTGTGTATACAACTTGCAGATAAGACCAAAACAATACTATCATAATGAATCAATAACATGTTCAGATCTGAAATCATGTTGCAGATAACAGGCTCAACAACTAGAAGAGCAATTAGAGGAAGAAAAAATGTTCCTTAAGAAGCTAGAGGAAGAGGCGAAAGTCAACCAAGTAAGCGCTCATGAGACAAGTGAACCAACTAAAGAAGATATATTAACCATGTTTGCACATTGCAATGTGATCGAATTAGACACCAAAGCTTCATAATTTGTTGAAGGAAAGGTAAAAGCAAAGGATGTTGGTAACCCTATTCTCCCTTGCACTTTTGGTGGGTCTTCCTACTATGGCCTCTATGATATAGGAACAATTGTTAATGTAATCGTTATATTTTTTCTTAAAAATTCAAAATGAACTTCACCCAGCTGAATTATAGGACACCGATATGACAATAATGTTAGCTGACAAGATGCTCAGAATTCCTATGGGGGTAGTGAGAGATGTTCCAATCTGTATTGGACCTTAAAAATACCCTATTTATTTTGTGCTTGTTGATATGCCTACTGATGTCTATTGTCCAATTATTTTTGGGAGAGCTTTTCTGAACACTGTAGGAGCAAACATTGACTGCAAGGAAGAAACTGTATCTCTCAAGTTTGGTGAAGATAAAATGAATTTCCATTTCTCCAAGTTTGATCATAGGATAACTATTGAAGAGTTTGATGAATGTGAGTATGAGCAAGAAGAAGAGGGTAACGTCACTAGTCTTGCCGCTATATTGATTGAAACTTCCAATGATAGTTTAATAAGAAGCTTAGTTAATAATGATAATCTTTCTAAAGATATGGATACAATGGAAACTGATAATTATCTTGATTCAACCCCTACGGTTTATCTTGAAATGAACAAAATCTATGAGATACCTATGAGAAAAGGGGATGAGGCACTTCCACCTCCTACACTCAAAGACCTTCCCAAAGAACTAAAATACAGGTTCCTTGATGAAACTAACAAATATCCTGTTATTGTAAATTCTAATCTTGCAGAAAAAGATGAGGAGAATTTAATGGTGGTCTTGAGGATGCACAAGAAGGTCCTTGGATATTTGATGGATGACTTGAAAGGGATTAGCCCCTCGATAGCCACCCATAGGATATTTATGGAAGAAGGAGCTCAACCAGTTGCAGACTTTCAAAGGCGACTTAAACCTCATATGAAGGAGGAGGTAAAACATGAGGTAATACGTTTACGTGATGCAGGAATACTCTTTCATGTGGAAGAAAGTGAATGGGTAAGTCTTGTTCATTGTGTTCCAAAGAAAGGTGAGTTCACTATAGTTTTAAACAAATATGATGAATTGGTTCCAACTCGTATAGTTATTGATCATAGGATGTGCATTAACTATAGAAAACTTAATAAAGAGACTAGAAATGATCATTATCCTTTACCATTTATAGATCAAACTTTAGAAAGGCTTGCTCTGCATTCTCATTTTTGTTATTTACATGGTTACTCTATTTTTTCTCAATTAGTCGTACATCCTAATGACCAACTTAAGACAAATTTCACTTGTCCTTTCGGTTTGTATGCTTATCATCATATGCCTTTTCTCCTTTGTAATGCTCCTACAACTTTCCAAAGATGTATGACTGCCATATTTGCTGATTATGTTGAAAATATTATGGAAGTATTCATGGACAATTTTTCAGTCTATGGAACTTTGTTTAACCATTGTCTTCATAATCTTCATAAAGTTTTCTAGAGATGTGAGGATACTAACCTAGTCTTGAATTGGGAGAAGTGTCACTTCATGGTTCAAGAAGGTATAGTACTTAGCCATAAAATTTCGGGCAGGGGCATTGAAGTTGACAAAGCAAAGGTAGAAGTAATAGAAAGACTTCCCTCTCCTCGTGATGTAAAAGGTATCAGGAGTTTCTTAGGTCATGCTAGATTCTATATAAGGTTTATTAAGAACTTCTCTAAGACTGCTAGACCTTTAACTAATCTCTTACAGAAGGGAGTTGTTTTTAATTTTGATAAAAACTGTCTAATTGGTTTCACAATATTAAAGCAAGCTCTTCTAGATACCCCTGTCATTAAACCACCTAATTGGAAGAAACCTTTTGACTTGTTTTGTGAGACTAGTCATGAAGCAGTGGGAGCCGTCCTTTGCCAACATGATGGTGATGAACTCAATATCATTCATCACGCTAGTCGCACCTTAAATGGTGCCCAAAAGAATTATCCCATGGCCGAAAAGGAACTATTTGATGTTGTTTTCTCTTGTGATAAGTTTAGATATTACATAAGTGATTCAAAAGTAAGAGTGCATAATGATCGTGTTGGCTTGAAAGAGACCCTTGAAAGAACTGACGTTAAGCCTAGAATGATCCGTTGGACTTTGCTTTTTCAAGAATTTGATTTGCAGATTCTTCAAAGAACAAAAGAACAAGTCGACACCTCGATGGGTATTGAAGAGACTCAAACACCCGAGAAGGTGTCATCTATTTTTGTACCATCAGGGACTATCCATCCGAAAAGAAATTTTTATGTTTCTCTCTGCAATAGTTTTAGTAATTTGTTGCGACCAACGTTGTTCAAAGAGAAGAAAAAGAAGTTAATTCAAGAGATCAAGGGAGAGAAAATTTCAAGCTAAAACTCATTACCACCAGATGAGTAAGTTAATAAAAACCTTGCTTTTCTACATTCTAATTGTTATTTGACATTTTTTGTTTGCATTTTTAAACTCCTTGTGTTTTTCTGAAGGTACGGGCGGGCGGTACGGCCGCACCCGCCCGTACCAATGGTCATTAAACATGTAGTACCCATTCCATGTTTTGCTTGATCTTTCGTAGTACACTACGGCCGGACCATATGGTCGGGCACGCCCGTACCATTGGTATTTAACAACTCTGTTTATCTTGTTTGTTTTCTTCGCTTTTGCTTCTTTGATCCAAAAAAAACTTTTTACCAACATTGAAAAGGACAGTAGCTATCAGTACGGTCCGCCCATACCGACTAGTCGGTAAGTTTCGTACCGACATTGTAGGGTGGATTTTTGGAAGTACATAGGGTATGGGTGCACCATATGGGTGCCACCCGTACCACTGGTTGTTACCACCTCTAATTCTTCCTTTTTGTTTTATTGCTTTCCTAATTACTAGAATTCTTTCTTCGCTAACTCATTTAACTCTAGAATGAGTTTTTCCCTATTTCTAACGTTTCATGAGACTTACCAAAGGTCTCCTTTTCCTCTCTTGGTGCATAGATCCTCCCCATGTTGCTTCTTCTTCTCAAGAACCTCGCAACCATGTCTTTCCCTTGGAACATCATGCAAGCCAAAGAGGACTACCGGGGATCTTCTTCCAAGATCACAAAGGATACCAAGGGAATAGCAACCATGAAGAAGAAAGAGGAGGAAGTCTTGGGCAGTTAGCTAGGAGCCAAGGATGGATTCAAGTTGATGGAGATGGTCAAGGACATGCACACGATGTTCAACCTCATGGTGGGTCAAGAAGGCGATTTTGAAAAGGTTCAACTCCATCCCAAGGGAGACAGGGAGTCCTACCTTGGAAGTCTGAAGCAACAAGGAGAGGAGATCCAAGCCTCGTTAGATAAACTTGATTGCCGTATCAAGGAAGTTGAGGTAAAGTCTCCAGGATCATCTAAACACATTGAACTATTGCGCCACTATATAGATCAGATGGATCCGAAGATAATGAAAGGATTAGAAGCCAACCTCAACATCAGCCTCCGGTCCATCGAAACCCAGAAGCAGACAAATTAGATGTATAAGGCATGTTTGGCATAGTTGGAAACAATTAGCGAACAACATTGAATCCGCATCATGATCCTAGAAGCAACAAACAAGATGCTCCGTGCAAGCCTCCGCAGTTTCAGGACTTCTTCTCCAAACTAAGGGAACATCACAGTATCAAATAATCACGAGGGATTATTTGATCTCACCGGCTTGATTCCAAGCTTGGGGGATCTATGCCACCTTGTTCTATATTACAGTTTTAGCATGTTTACTTTCCTGCATGCATATTAGTTCGTGATTTCAGTTTCTGCATTAGTTGCATCATCTTCAACCTACTTTGATTCAAGGAAAGAATTATATCCGTTGAGTTTTGAGACTTTATAATATTCGAAGTTATCTTTGATTCATGATTATTGTATTAGATGTATGAATTAGGTTGGGTCTTATGATACTTGTATCACTGTTATAATTTTAGGGTCTTCCACATCAATAAAGTATTGATAAATTATGAGAAGGAAACCTTGATAGCATGTTATAATCATAAGTTTGAACAAAGCCATAAAGAGTATTAACATGATCTATTATTGTTAAAAAAAGAACGGATTTGTTATCAAAGAATTCCAAAATAAAAATAAATAAAAAGAGGTACAAGACTAAAAAAAGTTACTCAAGCAATGATCATGAAATATTAATTACTCAAAACAAGTTCTCAACTAATTGAACTTGACGATTCTATAATATGTCAAACAATAAAACTTCTTATAACATATTGATATGAAAGGTGCGGAAGCCTCTAAGTCATGTGATGTGTAAAGGTGTGATATAACTCACAATGCAGTTCTATATCCGATATTATGATTTTATTTCAATTTTGCCTCATTTATTGTAACGAATCGTGCCTCATGAACATGATGACCTTGTCCATAAGCCACCCTCTTTCTCAGGGACGAGCAAGAGTCTAGCTTGGGGCAGTTGATGAGTCCAAAACTGAAGCATATTTACATCTTGTTTTTGGATAAGTAGAGTAGGGTTTTTAGTATTTTATTATGCTTGCGCGTACCTTTTGTCTTTGTTTCAACAGGATCCTATTTTACTAAGTTTTTTGTGAACATATCAATTCGGACTATCATCCTCGCACCTAGAAGAATCACAAACGTGGAGGAAAGCTACTATAGGGTTAACGAGCACTGGTACAGGTGGAGCTTGCCTGTATCGTCTCCCCGTACCATGTGCAGAGCGTCCGCCTCATCAAATAGTCTTACCTCACAAAGACAGATTTGAGATCCGACATTCACAGAAACCACCAGCCTCGAAATTGAAGGAGTTATGCCCTAGAGGCAAATAATAAAGTGTATTATTTGATATACCTCCTGTATGATCATAATACATTTCATACTGTGCTATAACTGTGTTAATACGAAACATTAATACACGTGTAGTATGTAAACAAACCGTGTCTCTAGTTACCTCTAGTGAACTAGTTCATTGGTCATGAGGATGGTCTATATTTCGATACCATGGGCATTTATGCCAACTGACAATGAGGTCATGATATTAGTTAAATAACATGATAGACAAACATCCGACCGTTATATCATAATGAGATCTAGTTACAAAGTTCACCATTGATGATAAAACATAGAGAACCTCGCAACCTGATCCTTTGACTGTGAGGTAATGCAAATCACCATTCTGGAAGAAGCTTATATGGTTATTAGGAATCATCTCATAACAGGGTGATCAAAAAGGTGCCACTCAGGTTTTCCGAAGGAATGCATAGACGAGTACATATCAAGACCAGGATTTGTCTAGTCCATGTAACAGACAGATACATGTGGCCATCTCGGTGATGTTGCATTAATGAAGCTTGCAAGCATGTGACTAGGTCACGGAATGCAACGACATGAGAACGAGAAAAATAAGTTCATAGGCAACGAGATCGAACTAAGGTATAAAGATGCCGAAGATCAAGTCTCAAATGAATTTGGTATCGTATGACAAAGGGAATGGGGAACGACTATCTCACGGTTCGTGCGATTGTATTCGTGAAACGCACGGGGGTCACATGGCCATCTAGGTCCCTGTATTGATCATTGATATGAGAGTGATATCTATCATGTCCAGAGTGTTTCTGAACTGAAGCATGTCACGCTTAAG
The DNA here is from genome assembly GCA_916181665.1 of Avena sativa. Taxonomy (NCBI): domain Eukaryota; kingdom Viridiplantae; phylum Streptophyta; class Magnoliopsida; order Poales; family Poaceae; genus Avena; species Avena sativa. The sequence continues at coordinate 528,680,112 of OV702292.1, read as the reverse complement.
GGTGAGACGCTTAGGGTAGATGAGGTATCGTATGAGAAATAGAGAAATAGAGAAACCGGAATAGTTTCGGTAACATCCGATGGAGATCGGAAGGGGTCCGGAAGATGTTCCGGAGTGAAGGAATAATATAATATGTGTATTTCAATGTTAATTGGAAAATTAATATTAAATATATATTTTATTTTATTTGTGAAGGCACTATATTGCTAATGGGCCTCACCCGAAGGGAGGCCCAAGTGGGCAAGGCACCTAGGGGGTGGGGGCTAGCCGGCCTAGGGCTAGTGGGCCACCCGAGTGGGGCCCACCTAGGGCTGGCGGCTGCCCCATGGTGGCCGGCGGGTGTGGGCATTAGTCCCACACCGCCTGGCCCCTGGGTGGTGCGCCCCCCTCCTACTATATAAAGGGGTCCCCCCTCCCCTTAGAGTACACCATTCCTCTCATTCTCTCTCTCTTCTACTGAGGACTTCCCCGTAATATTGGGGAGGACCTCGTGGTTGAGTTCTCCACCTTCACACTACCGTCGTGTGATCGGCGATCTGGCATCTACTTCTTCCGCTGCTCGGCTGGATCGGAGCCCGGTTGACGTCCACTACACCGGACCTGTGACGAACTTCGGAGGCACCACACTTGGGGTGCTGCTCGTCTTCATCAATATATGCCTTCCTGCGTAAGGTGTGCCTCTCTCTGCAAAGGTATGAATATTGTATTCCTTCTCCGTTACTTATGTCTACATAGTATAGATCATGGTATTAGTGTTCGAGTAGATAGCAATTTTTTGTTTTCTGCTACGGAACCCTTCAGTGGTATCAGAGCGGGTCTATGGGTAGACATGTCGTATGGGCAGAACACATAACAATATGTGGGCATTGATTCTCTGGTTGCTACCCTCTTTAGTGTTATTGTTCATATCACGACACTGTTTGATGAAGCGGCCCCCAACCGACCTCACGTGGTGATTCACGAGACTGGTCCACAAATCAAAGTGGCTTAGGGGGTGTATGTCTCTCTACAATAGTTGATATGGTATTGACACTGGAGGGCCCTGAAAAGGGAAGAAGAACGGCAATCACTAAATCCATGTTGTGGCTCGACGTTCGTAGGTGGGAAGGGGTTCTACCGCGAAAGCCCTAAAGGCGCGTAAAACATGCAATAGTCAATGTAGAAGCGTCTATCTTCGTTATTGCATAGGGGCAAGTATTATAACATGGCAATGACAAGTTTGTGAAACTCTCATTGAAGCTATTGATAATGATCACAAAGCTATAACCATGTCATAACACTTCACTTTAGAAGTATTACTTATTGTGCTGGTATACTTACTAGACAGTAGCATAATAAGATAATCCCTCATAGTATTCCAGTTATCGTATTCCCCTTGTGTGTGCACCACCAAGAAAGTTCTTCGGTATGAGGCGATCCAGGGTGACGGGCCTGGGTGTCAGACATATCTACGTTCGCATACAGTGGGTGTAAGCCATGTTGCATTGCGAATAAACACGATTTAGAACTGGCGAGCCTAGCATGTACAGACATGGCCTCGGAATACAAGAGACTGAAAAGTCGAGCTTGAATCACATAGTTGATGTGATCGACATTAGGGGATGTCCACCTTTGATACTGCACTGATGGCCGTGATGATCGGGGGAGGTGCAGGGGACAGGGATCATGTGATCACTAAACTAGTAGAGGGATGTTCGTTTAAGTGGGAGTTCTGTTATTAAAATTTGAACTCATTATTATGAACAAAGTCTAAATACTTTGCAAATTCCTTTGTAGATGTCTCGCCCACCCACCTTCAACCTTAGCACTTTCCTCGAGAAGGACAAGCTGAAAACTGATGGAACCAACTTCACCGCATGGTTCCGCAATCTTAGGATCCTCCTAGTCCCCTACAAGTTGACTTATGTCATCGAGGCTGAGCTTCTGGCTAAGCCTGCAGATTCCGCCTCTGAGGACGAAAAGAATGTCTAGCCGTCCAAGGCGGGTGATTTCTCCCTCATCCAGAGCGGAATGCTCTATGCCATGGAGCCGGAGCTTCAAAAGCGTTTTGAGAAGATGAATGCTTTTGAGATCATTGAGGTTCTCAAGGCTGTCTTTGCTCCACAGGCTCGTGCAAAGAGGTATGATGCTTCCGAGCTCTTCTTCTCTGCTAAAATGGAAGAGCACATCAGTATTAGTGAGCATGTGGTCAAAATGTCTGGCTACGTTAAACGTTTAAAGGCCCTGGATTGCAAAATCTCGGAGGAACTCACCATAGATAGGGTGCTGCATTTGCTGCCCCTAGCTATAAGGGTTTTGTGATGAACTATAACATGCAAGGGATGACTAAGACCCTTGCTGAGGTGTTCGCCATGCTCAAAACTGCTGAGGTTGAAATCAAGAAGGAACACACGGTGCTGATGGTCAACAAGACCACCAACTTTAAGAAACCAGGGCAAAAGGGAAAAGGCAAGAGCAAGAAGCCTAAGAGGGATGGCAAGCTTGTTCCCACCAACTCAAAGGCTGCCAAGCCTGGCCCTAAGCCCGGCACTTCGTGCTTCTGCAAAGGGGATGGGCACTGGAAACACAACTGCCCCAAGTACCTTGAAGACAAGCGAGCTGGCAAGATAGCCATTCCAGACAAAGGTATATATGATATACATGTTATTGATTTATTCCTTACTAGCGCCAGGAGTAACACCTGGGTATTTGATACCGAATCTGTTGCTCACATTTGTAACTCTCAGCAGGATCTATAGAGTAGGAGGCGCCTGAGGAAGGATGAGGTGACGATGCGCGTAGGCAATGGTACGAGAGTTGAAGTGATGGCCGTTGGCACCCTGCATCTTCGTCTACCGTCAGGATTATTATTGGTTTTGAATAAATTCTATTATGTACCCACACTGAGTATGAATATTGTGAGTGGGTCTTGCTTGTTGCAAGACCATTATTCGTTTAAATCAGGAACAAATGGTTGTTCAATTTACATGAATGATGTTTTCTATGTTCATGCTCCTGTATGTGATGGTTTATTCTTACTTAATCTTGATTGTGATACACACATCCATAGTGTTGATGCTAAACATTGTAAGCATAGTGATGATAATTCCATGTACATATGGCATTTCCGTCTCGGTCATATTGGCATAAAGCGCATGAAGAAGCTTCATTTAGAAGGGCTTCTTGGATCATTGGATTTCGAATCCCTTGATACATGTGAGCCATGCCTCATGGGAAAGATGACCAGGACACCATTCTCCGGCATAGTGGAGAGAGTGGTAGACTTACTTAGGATCATACATACAGATGTATGTGGACCAATGAGTGTCTCAACTCGCAATGGTTATCGTTACTTTGTTACCTTTACTGACGACTTGAGCAGATATGGATATATCTACTTGATGAAGCACAAGTCTGAAACCTTTGAAAAGTTCAAGGAATTTCAGAAGGAGGTAGAGAATCAACTTAACAAGAAAATCAAGCACCTTCGAACAGATCGGGGAGGCGAGTATTTGAGTTATGAGTTTAGCATGCACTTGAAGGACTGTGGGATCATCCCACAGCTTACGCCAGCCGGAACACCACAGCGTAATGGTGTGTCGGAACACCGTAACCGAACCCTATTGGATAGTGTATGGTCCATGAAGTCTTTAACTGATTTGTCTGTGTCTTTTTGGGGATATGCGTTAGAAACCACTGCTTTTATTTTAAACCGAGCACCATCCAAATCCGTGGAGACAACACCATATGAGATATGGTATGGGTGTCGTCGGATTGATGACAAGTACGCCATGAGGGGGTCCTCGAGGCGTGCGGAAGAGAGGGGTGTGAGACGTACGGTGTTCCGGGACAGTGAGCACACAAGTTTACCCAGGTTCGAATCCGCCGGGTTTGGATGGATCCTACTCCTGCTAGCAATCTAGTAATACGGCAGAGCCGGAATATGGGTTACAAGGGTTTCGCATGTGCGAGTTGAGGGTCTAAAGTATTGGGTGCCCTAAAGGCTCTCCCTAAGAGTCGGTTACAGAGTACATCTTGAACTACAAGTAACATTATGGGCCTAAGTCGGTAAGTCTTCTGGGCCTTCCCGTAGCTGGATTGGACTCCGTATTTTCTCCCTGACTGGGCCGCCCGTGAAGCAAAGCTCTAACCTGAAGTAGGCCACCCTGGTCAGTGAGGAACTGTGAGGATACCCGGAAAGTATATCCCCAACAGCAGCCCCCGGAGGCCTCCAAGATCCAAAGTCAGATTTATCATCGTCTAGCTTGATCTTCGGCTTGTAGAATCTTGAAGGGTTCCTGAAACTTCACAACAAAAGATACGATCCGGGTCTTAAAACACTAGTCGGACCTTTCAGTTGGTTACTCAGATTTTCCAGCTCGTTTTTAAACTAAGCCGGAACTTGATCTCTAACGCCATCTGACAGGCGTTCCGTCAGCACGACCGTTGGTGGGCCGCGGTCCGCGGAACCGAGGCACCGTTTCAATGCGTGCGTGGAGATCGAGGCGACGCAATCATCGCGCGGGTCCTTCCCAGTTCTTTCCACGACGCGTGGCGGTTTCACTGTAGCGTTTGCACGAATCTTGGCGCGGGTAGGTGGATATAAGGGGTTTAGATTTCTTCTTCTCCTTTCCACCAGTCCTTTGTCATTTCCTTCCTTCCCAATCCTCCTGCGCGCACAGAGCCTCCTCGTCCTTCCCCCATAGAAACTCCCAGCGCCGCCCCTTTAAGGTCACTTTCTCACCGGAGAAAAATGGCTTCATCATCTTCTTCCTCTGGCTTCGTGACAGCGGCGGCGGCAGTGAAGGCGGAAGCTGCAGCGGAGAATGAAAGCTACAGGGGAATTTGGATCCCCTGCGCCCTCGACGAAGCAGGCCTCAAGAACGTGGAGAAGGAGGGGCTGCTCGTCGCCGGCGACTGGCGGAGCGGCTCTGGCGAAACCGTCCCCAACCCACACAAGGGCAAGCGAGTCCACTTCGGCACTCATCTGGACCGAGGTCTGTCTTTTCCTCCCTCAGAGTTCTTCTCCGAGGTGATAGATCACTATGGAGTTCAACTCCACAATCTTCCTCCCAATTCTCTTCTAGAAATGAGCGCATATGCTGCGCTTTGCGAGGGCTTTCTCGGCATTAGGCCGAGTTTGCTTCTCTTCCGGTTTTACTTTCATGTCCGGAGGAATTCCATCATTGCCAGTGTTCCTTACATCACCGACACCATTAGTTTTTCTCTTAGACGAGACCGGGCATATCCCAAAATTTCTGCCAGTGACTCGGTCAAACAATGGCCAGCCACTTTTTTCTACCATAGGGATATTCTGGCTCCCGGCAAAGATACTGCTTTGCCGGCTTTTGTTGATGGAGCCACCATGGCCCAACCTTCCTGGGACGAGGCTGCTCCGGCTCTCACAGATGATCTGATCCTCGCTAAGAGGCGGATCGAATATCTGATCAAGCACAATGGTCTGAAGGGATCCGACTTGGTCCAGTGTTGGGTCTCACGCCGGATCCAGCCACTTCAGTACCACGGGGATAGACTGATGCACTCCGTCACGTCTTCTCTAACCGACTCCCTCCACAGCAGCCCCAAGGCCTACACCACTCAAGGCTACATAAGCCAAATCAAGTGGCTGATCAAGGAGCGGATCGAAAGGTAGATTCCAGAGGTTTCTCTGGAAATGCACACGGCGGAAAACCCCATGGTGCCGGTAAGCTTTTATCATCACATCTTTTATGTGTTTCTATCTTTGAGTTATATTGCAATACTGATATGTTTTCTTATTTTCAGCTTGCTGACATCCCCGAGTCGGAACTTGCTCCGCTCGAAGGATACCCTCCAGAGTTCTCTCAGGAGGTGGAAGTAGTTCCACTGCCGGATCTTGCGCTCAAGAAGCGCAAAGCTCCGACAGTAGCGGTTGGCACAAAGGAGGTGCCTGTCGTGAAGAGGTATCCTTTCCGTCACAACTTTTCCGTCTTTGTGCTTTACTTAAACTTCTTTCCGAGATGTAACGTTTCCGACTTTGTTACCTTCTCAGAGCAAAATCGATCATCAAGGGCAAGGGGAAAGGGATTTCTTCGAAGCCCTTACGCTAGACGAAGCTTACCATAGCTTCGCCTGCCGTAGCTCCTCCGACTCCGGCCCCTCAACCTTCTGCAACTCCGGTTATCTCGTCGGATGCTGCAGAAGATCCGTCTCCTCAAACGGAGCCTGCAATCCTTGGGTCGCAAACTGACGCCACTGTGGGTGCGTCAGGTCAAGATAAGGGTGAACCTCTTCGGGTAATGATCCCTCGGCTGAAGTCTTCGCCGAAAATCTCCTCAACAATCCGGGTCTTGCCAAGTTTGGCCTGACCCGAAAATCTGCAGAGGAGATCCAGCGACTAGCCAGGCAAGTCCTGGACAAAATCCATCTATCCCCCGAAGAGGAGGCGCAAGAAGCAGAGGACGTCAAGTTCTCTGACCTTCTCGCTCAAGTCTGCCTTTGCGACGAGAGGATCAGGACCGGCGAGCTACCAACAGCCCCAGTGATCCCTCTTAATCTTGCCGAGAAGGTGGTAGCTGAAGTGAACGCAGGTTTAGACAAACTCACCCGCGAGCAATATGTAAATCGGAATTCCAACTCTTGTTTTTACATTATGTTATATCATATCCTCTGGCCCCCAAGCATAAAGTAGGATATAGAATCCGAGTTTATGCTTTCATTAGGATGCCAAAGAACGAACTAGTGTAGCCCCCAAGGCTCGTGCTGATATTTAGCAAAAAATATTAGCCCGAGTCTTAAGTAGCTTTCTGACTTTGGGTATTCTGACTTACAGAAAGTATGTTCCTATAACCAGGAATTATTGACCAATGTTTGTGATAAGCGGAGAGAAATCAAAGCTCTCCGGCTTAAAAATGCTAAGCTCAAGGTAGCCAAGGATGAAGCTGAAGGTAAACATTTCGAGATTCAAACCTTGTCTTTTGCTTTTTCTATGTCGATTTTTTCTGAACTGTTGTTCTTTTTGTCTTACAGCGTTGGTGAAACAATCCATCGCTATGATTGAAGAGGCCGAGAACCTCAAAACCCTGGTGGTGGAAAACAAGGGACTTCGCCAAGAGCTGGATAAGCTCAAGGCGGATCATGAAACGAGCATAGCTCAAGTCTTGGAATCCTCCTCCATGGCCACTGAAGAGCGCGATCGCAAGATTGCTGCTCAAGATAAAGTAATCTCGGACCTCAAGAATGAGCTTGGCAGAGAGAAGGACATATCCCAGGCGCTCCGGGCTGAACTCCAGAGTCTCCGGGAGGAGAAGACCAAGATTGACGATGTCATTTTTGGTACGTTCCACCTCTCTGACTCATCTTTTCTTTGATTTTTATCAATGTCGGTTTTTTCTTAACTTCATTTTGATGTATAGGTCCTCTGAAGTTGACGGACTCTTCCTCGTTCGAGCCCCGCACCCACTGGCTTACCCAAGTCGGTGATCTTCTTCATGACTACCGCCAGTCCCTTAAGGACATTGGCGAGTCTCTCAGGATTCCGGACATGCCAAGCATGTCGGATTTTGAGGTGCGGGACAGGGCCAAGGAGATGGCGCAACTTGTTCGGGACTGGAACATGTTCTACACGCGGACTGCTGCGCAGAACGCTCTCTCCATGGTCATGAGCCACCATGGAAACATGGAAATATGGCAAGTGACCAAAGGGTACTGCAAGGTAGACGAAGACGGCCAGGAGCAGGATCTTCAAGCCATCATGCACTCCTATGCCGGATACAAGTGCCACGTAGCTGATCTGACCAGCTACGAGATCCCCTTCTTCACCCGCGTGGATACTCCGCCTCCTCCTGCAGAAGAAGCCGAAGAAGTTTCCGACGATGAACACACCAACTCGGATGCGGATATCTCGGAACGATATCAAGGCGGAGTGACCAGCGAGCCAGTAGATCCTTCATCTCCTCCTGCATCATAGACCAGAAATTCATGTATTATTCCGGAAAAACTGATGCGATTATAAATATAAGTACTATTTATCTTTTGCAAGTGCTAAGCTTTTGATCTATTCAGCACTTTTGACTTTTGAAATTTTTGCGTGCCTGAAATGTTTACACAAGCACTTATATTTTTCGTCTCGACTTACCGTTTATCTGGCTTTCCGCCTCGTCCCTTTCGTGAGCCGGCTAAACCTTCAGCCGGAAACTTTGCCGAGCAACGGAGCTCAATTGCTAAACCAGTTTAAACTCGGAAACAAAGCCGGCTTCTAGTACCAACAATTCACTACTCGGAAAATGCCCGCATCTGGCAATCAGATAAATAACCAAAGTAAAGACTAGAAATTTTTAGAGTTATACCCGAAGGTAGTAGTTTTTAGAATCAGAAATCTAGACCAGAACGAACATGAGAATAATGTACTTTCAAGCATTCTGGGATTTTCGACTATGACATGATCATTGAAATAAGATGGTCTAAAAACTTCTCAGAAAAAACTTGAGGCAACCAAAACTTTTATTTCTCACAGAACATGTACATATGTATGATTACAAAGTAGGATAAACTAAGAATAAAAGGGACGTAGCTGAGCAATATTCCATGGTCTGTCTAACTCATCCGGATTTGTACTGCCTCCAGCTCTCTTTCTCTTCTTAGTAGCAGGTCTTTCTTTGACTGGCCTCATGTTAGTTAAGTAGTACGATCCATTGTGCAATACTCGACTAACTAAAAAGGGCCCTTCCCATACTGGGGAAAGTCTGTGCTTTCTTTGTTGCACAAGCCGGAGAACCAAATCACCTTTATTGAAAGATCTTTTTCGGACTCTCTGGCTATGATACTTGCGTAACTTCTGCTAATAGGCTGTAGATCTCATTTCAGCAACGACGCGAACTTCTTCGACTAAGTCGAGATCATTTTGTCGAGAAATCTCGGCATCCTCTTCGATATAAGCGGCCACTCTAGGAGAAGTATGAATTAAATCACTAGGAAGAACTGCTTCTGCGCCATAGACCAAGAAGAAAGGTGTGTATCTTGTTGACCTGTTCGGAGTTGTTCGTAGACTCCAAATTATAGAAGGTAATTCCTCTGCCCAAGCCCCCGCAGCACGTCGTAGTGGTGCTTCGAGTCTTGGTTTCAAGCCTTGTAGAATTAAACCATTTTCTCTTTCAACTTGTCCGTTAGCCTGTGGATGTGCGACTGACGCAATATCAAGCCGGATATTTTGCTCATCACAGAATTCGGCCAGTTCTCCCATAGAAAAGTTACTCCCGTTGTCCATGATAATGCTATGCGGATAACCATACCGGATTATAACATCCTCGATAAATCTTTTGGCTGTTGCTCCATCACAACTAGTGACAGGTTTAGCCTCGATCCACTTTGTGAATTTATCCACCATCACTAAGAGGTGGGTAAATCCACTTGGAGCTCGTTTAAAGGGTCCTACCATATCAAGCCCCCAGACCGCAAAAGGCCATGTTATAGGTATTGTTCGCAGCTGATCAGCCGGAACATGAGCTTGCTTGGCGTACTTTTGGCAGCCTTTGCATGTCTTGACTAATCGTTTGGCATCTGCCTGAGATGTAAGCCAGAAAAATCCATGTCAAAAAGCTTTTGCCACTAAAGATTTGGCTGTAGCGTGGTGACCACACTCGCCTTCGTGGATTTCCCTTTAGATTTCCACTCCTTCTTCCGGAGATACACAGCGCTAAAACCCCCCAGAAACACTCCGTTTATGGAGCTCACCCTTAACAATAGTATAGGCTTTTGCTCGTCGGATAATCTGCCGGCTCAGCACCTCTTCTTCGGGTAATTTGCCATCTACCAAATAATCAAGGTAGGGTTGAGTCCAGCTGGGAATTACAGCCAGAACCGCTATTAAAGGTGAGTCGGATTTGGTTGGATATTCCTCATCTACTCCCTTTATCGAGGGAACTTTGAGGTGCTCTAAAAATGCGCCATCCGGGACCTCTTTCTGCGCAGAGCCTATTCGAGATAGTGCATCTGCTTCCTCATTTTCTGCTCAAGGGATGTGTTGAACTTCAAACCCTTCGAATGATTTAGATAGATCATCCACGACAACTTTATATGCTGCCATGTGCTTATTTGCATTACAAATATCCGAGACCTGCTGAGCAACAAGATCCGAATCTCCATAACACATCAAACGTCGGATGCCAATATCCTTGGCAATCCGGATTCCATGCAGCAGTGCTTCATACTCGGCAATATTGTTTGTCGCTGTGAAGTGGATCTGCAACACGTATAATAGTTTATCTCCTTGGGGTGATTTGAGCACCATGCCAGCCCCCGAGCCCCCTCGAGCCTTAGACAAATCAAAAAAGAGGGTCCAGTATTCCGACTCAGGGAGGACCATGTTCTCCTTCGTCTCTGTCCAATCAGCGACAAAGTCAGCAAGGATCTGGGATTTGATTGCTATCCGAGGTTTATACTCAATATCGAAAGCTGAGAGCTCTATGCCCCATTTGGCGACACGTCCTGTGGCGTCGCTGTTGTTGATTATGTCTCTCATGGGAGCTTTGCTCACCATGGTAATTGGGTGCTCCCGAAAATAGTGTCGTAACTTACGAGATGCTAGGAAAACACCGTAAGCCAACTTTTGTAGTGCGGATATCGCTGTTTTGATTCTGTCAAGACCTCGCTGACGAAGTACGACGGACGCTGCACCAAGTGTTCCTGATTTTCCTCTGGTCTCTCCACCACCATGACGATACTAACAACCTTATTTGTCGCAGCAATATAAAGCAACATCGGTTCCTGAGGTTCCGGCGCTGCAAGGATAGGAGCAGATGAGAGTACTTTCTTCAGGTCTTGTAGTGCAGATTCAGCTTCGTCAGTCCAGACAAAATCCTTGGTATTCTTCAGGAGTTTATATAATGGTGCGGCTCTTTCACCAAGCTGGCTTACAAATCGACTGACCGCAGCAATGCAACCAGTTAATCTTTGTACGTCCTTCAAGCGAGTTGGCCTAGAAATATTGAGTATAGCCTTGATTTTGTCGCGGTTCACCTCTATGCCTCTTTGAGACACGATGAAACCTAACAATTTTCCAGCTGGTATTCCAAAGAAGCATTTCTTCGGGTTAAGCATGATGTTGTATTTTCGTAGATTGGCGAATATTTCCTCCAAGTCGGAAATGAGTGTTGCCCTCTTTTTGGACATCACCGCGATATCATCCACGTATGCATGTACATTGCGTCCGAGTTGATCATGGAGGCAACACTGCATCGTGCGCTGGTACGTAGCTCCTGCGTTCTTCAGCCCAAAGGGCATCGTAACAAAACAGAAAGGTTCCGAAGGGGGTTATGAATGAAGTTTTGACTTTGTCAGATTCCTTCATCCGAATTTGGTGATAACCGGAATATGCGTCCAGAAAACAGAGGAGTTCCGAGCCTGCCGTGGAATCGATAACTTGATCAGTTCTAGGCAGAGCGAACGGATCTGTTGGACAAGCCTTGTTCAAGGCAGTATAATCAACACACATCCTTAAATCAGCGGTGTCCTTTTTAGGGACCATTACAGGATTGGCCGACCACTCAGTGTGGATGACCTCTTCTATGAATCCGGCTATCTCGAGCCGTGCTAGTTCCTTAGCTATTGCCTTACGCTTTTCATCGCCAAACCGTCGTAAAGACTGTTTGACGGGTTTAGCATTCGGGTTTACATTTAGAGAGTGCTCAGCAAGTTCCCTAGGTACTCCGGTCATGTCAGATGGCTGCCATGTGAAGATACCTTGATTTGCTTGGAGGAACTTGACGAGCGCGCTTTCCTATGCGCTATCTAGGCCTACGCCTATCTGGGTCACCTTGGAGGTGTCATCATCCTTCAACGCCTATCTACGTCTCTTCTGATGCCTTGAACTCTGGATTTGGCTTGGTAACCTCCTTCTTCGTTGCAGGCATCTCGGACGGATCTATGCCCTTCTTGATCTCTTGGTACACCTGGGCGTGCAGCACGGCTTCAGCAAAGGCGGCATTTCCATCATCGCACTCTCGCGTTTTCTTCGGGTCTCCCCTGATGGTGATCACGCCGTTGGGACCTGGAATTTTCATCATATTGTAAATGTAACACGGACGAGCCATAAAAGCCCAGTAAGCCGGATGTCCGAATATAGCATGGTATGCGCTCTTGAACGGGACCACTTCGAAGGAAAGTGCCTCTGTCCGATAATTCTTTGGAATTCCAAAGGTAACATCCAAAGTGATCTCTCCCAGGGAATTAGCTTGTCTTCCTGGGACAACTCCGTGAAAAATCACAGAGCTATGGTTTAGCTGGGTGTCCAAAATCTTCATCCGGCGTAGCGTTTCGACATAGAGAATATTGATGCTGCTACCACCATCCATGAGGGTCTTGGAGAAACCATAACCGTCAATAAGTGGGTTGGCGATTAAGGCGTATTTTCCTCGCCTGTGTAAGTTAGGCGGATGATCATCACGGTCAAACGTGATTGCCACTTCCGACCAGTCCAAATACTGGGGGACAACCGGAACTGTTGCATTGAGCTCGTGTAGAACTGCTTTCTTGACCTTTGCTGGTTGAGATCCGAGGAAGGTGACATAAGTGTCCTTCTTGGTGGGAAAATTCTTCTTCCCTTCCGACTTGGGATTTGAAGCATCAGCTTCCTCCATGTCGGAATCTTCCTTGGTCTCCTTGTCTTTTTGGGATTTTTCTTTCTCTTCTTCCGCTTAGCTTTGTAGCTCGCGGTGTCATCTCTTTTGATGTCGTCATTGAAACGACATTCATCGTTGGTGTGGGATGAGCCACCATTGGCATCTAGGTGATGCACACATGGGTTATTGGCAATGTCGGCCCAAGAGTAGGTTTTGCCTGGTTGTTGTTCTCCTCTACCTTGGACCCTTGATGTCCCACGGCCATGCCCGTGGCCTCCGCCATGTCCTCTAGACCCGGAAACAGTAGAGACTACCGCTGTTTCCGCGTTGGGTTTTTCTTCCGAGGTGTTTTTGTGCTTCTCAGCTTGTTGCTTTGGTTGTTTTGCCGATTGAGGCACAGCTAGGGCATTGAGTAGTCCTTCTGCATCATCGTTAGCATCTGCATACTTACTCGCTGTTTCTATCATCTCTCCCAAATCGGTAACCTTGTCACACTTCAAACGATGGCGTAGTAAACCAATAGGGAGACCTGCGATGAAAGCTTCAATCGTAGTTTGATCATTTACTCCTTCGCAGGAGTTCTTGGTGTCGATCCATCATCCGAGTTAATCCCGGCAAGTTTCTCCGGCTTTCTGGGTGCAACGCTGTAGGTCTCCAACTGTATAGGGCCTCCGATATGTGCCTTCGAAATTCTGAAAGAACGCGCTTTGTAAATCATACCAGTTATGGATGGTGTTTGCCGGAAGTTCATTGAGCCATGATCGTGCCGTCTTCCGCAACATAAGTGGGAGATATCAGGTTGCGACCAGGCTGTTTCCGCCTTTGGCGATACAGCAAGCTTGGAAGAAATCCTGTAACCAGGTGTCTGGCCGAGCAATGCCGTCGTAAGCTTGGATATGTCTTGAGATAGCAAATCCTTTCGGGAATTTTGTAGATCTGATGCGTGGACCAAAGCACTTTGGGCCCACGTACACGTCATCGTTTTCATAGCACCAAGCCTCTATGTTGGAGTTGATCATGTGCCTTGCGTCGTTCGGGGATAGAGATCGTCCTGAATGTCGGCTATGGCTGCGGTGCCGTGGAGCCGGACTTCAGCTTATGCCACCACCTCCTCCGCCATGTCGTCCTCCTTGCCCTCCATGGGAGCTGTTGTGATGACTGTGTGGTGGAGAGGGTTGAGCAGCTTGACTATGACGAGCCCCCTGCCGGCTTGTACCGGCATGGTTTCCGTCGTTTCTTCGTCCGTCGTTCCCACCATGGTGAGGCTCAACCGGACGGTTCTCATGTCTAGGAGGTGGCATTCTCTGACGATCCTCCTCCCGACGTTTCTCTTTATATTCTCCCCTTCGATCCTTAGATTCTCGTCAGGGAGGGTTTGTCGGATTCAAGGCAGCGATGACGTCTTTCTCGTCCGCTGGGGCGATGTTGCTCCAGTTACGCGAAGTTTTGTGATGCTGTCCTGAAGATCTGGTTCTTGAATAGTTGTCTTCCCTGCGTTCGGGGTCATGATACTACGTCCGGATGTAATGGGATCTTACGCCAGCCCACGCCGGATCTGTGCGACATTGGTTAGAATCTGAGACCAGTTTTTGACTTCCGGACAGGGCGACCTTTTGCTGCTCCAGTCCCCTGTTGAGTAGCTTGATACCCAAACGGATCTCCTCTGGTCCTGGATTAGCCGATAGAATTTCTCGGGCTGCCACGGTATTTTGTACTGGTGTTGGGTATACCCAATCTCCGTTGCTATCTTTCCGTGGCTTCCCCATCTCATCTCCAAAAAGGACGGCACAGACACGTGGGAATTGGTTGTCACCTATGTGACACTTTCGTGTCTTCTGATGCAGATGAGACATGTACTCCTTGTTCGACATGCCTTTCTTCTCCACCTCGATGTTTTTGGCTTCATCAAGGAGTTGTTGACGACGCGCTTCTAGGGCTTGCGCCCTTTCATCCAGCTCATCTGCAGTAAGTTCTGCAGCTGTAGGGATAGGTGTGGTTAATGCGGCATCGATGAGTTTACGTCCACCTTCAGTGATCACGTGTCCATCCACCGATGCTTCTTTTTTCAGCTCGCCTAGGATAAGTGCTCCATCCGAGTCTTCTTCGTATTCCTCGGCAATCACCTCCTCTGTCAGAGGGTCTTTTGCCGGGGTCTTGTTTTTCTTGTTCTTCTTCTTTGCCCTCTTGGCAGCGCCGGTAGCAAAGACGGCTTTGGGTTCGTTTCCCGGAGTCAAGCTCTGATCGGTACTTTCGGACATCTGGACCTCGGGATTATCTCCGACGTCCATGTCATCCTGCGTTTTGGGAGAGTGTTCCCTGGATCCTTCATCCATGGCTTCTCCTTCTTCTGCAGCTTTGGAGTTATACTCCTCTTTATATTCCGCGGTGAACTTTCGGAAATCTGCTGACGTCATCGACTCATCCGAGGATGTGGGTACATTGGCGTTTGTTCCGATTGCCTCCAGCACCGAGTCGGTGTTTTCTCCAGCATCGGCAGAGCCGGATCCGGATCCCACGTATCCGACAAAGTGCGACGCATGCTTCCTGAGGTACCTGCGGCTTTCACGATCAGCTATATCGAAACTTTTGATGGACTCGAGGATTGCATCTGCGCTTTCGCCTTGCAGTATCATACATCGTAGTGTGTACCTTAGGAAAGGCCTGTCTGTTCTGGCATCATCAGAGCTGGAATCAGTGTCGTTGATATGCTCCCCCTGGATTTCGACTTCCACGGGTGGTCGATCTAGGATTCGACTCCTTCGGGGAGATCCACTCCAGATTCGACGTTGACCGCTAGGTCTTCTTCAGGTTCGGGTTTCTCCACTATCTCCGCAACTGGTGCGGGCTGGGTGGGATTAGGGTTTTTGAGATCCGGAACTCTGCTGCCTCCACGGACAAAGGGGACCTAGAAAATTCTTCTGCCTCTATCATCACCGCTGGGGTGGGTTGGGTAGGTTCAGCGAGACTGATGTAAACATCGATCTTGCCAAAAGACACGATTGTGTAGGCAGTCATGACCTCCCTTGCCGGAATCCAAGTCTCGTCGAGAACGATGAGATCAGGGACGTCGCTGGCTTAGAGGATGCGACCGACGATGGTAGTCTCGCCGATTCCAATTCTTGCAGATTCCGCTCGGAACGCAGATCCGAAGCTCACTTGCCCCACGGTGGGCGCCAACTGTCGTCGTATTGATGATAAGTACGCCATGAGGGGGTCCTCGAGGCGTGCGGAAGAGAGGGGTGTGAGACGTACGGTGTTCCGGGATGGTGAGCACACAAGTTTACCCAGATTCGAATCCGCCGGCTTTGGACGGATCCTACTCCTGCTAGCAATCCAGTAATACGGCAGAGCCGGAATATGGGTTACAAGGGTTTCGCCTATGCGAGTTGAGGGTCTAAAGTATTGGGTGCGCTAAAGGCTCTCCCTAGGACGTCTTATATAGATATCCGTCCTAGGGTTTACAGGAGAGATCTATCCGGCTACAACTAAGAGTCGGTTACAGAGTACATCTTGAACTACAAGTAACATTATGGGCCTAAGTCGGTAAGTCTTCTGGGCCTTCCTGTAGCCAGATTGGACTCCGGTTTTTCTCCCTGACTGGGCCGCCTGTGAAGCAAAGCTCTAACCCGAAGTGGGCAACCCTGGTCAGTGAGGAACTGTGAGGATACCTGGAAAGTATATCCCCAACAATGGGCAGAAGCCAAAGTTGTCTTTTCTGAAAGTTTGGGAATGTGAGGCATATGTTAAGAAACGGTAGCCTGACAAACTCGAACCCAAGTCGGAAAAATGTATCTTTGTAGGATATCCAAGGGAAACCATTGGATATACCTTCTACAACCAAGCCGAAGGCAAAACGTTTGTTGCAAAAACTGGCACCTTTCTCGAGAAAGAGTTTCTTGCAAAAGGACTGAGTGGAAGGAAAATTGAGTTAGATGAAATTGTTTATCCTTCTCTCCGTATTCCGAGTAGTGCAACGGAAGCTGTTCCGAAACCGCTCTCCAACATGGAGGAAGAGTCCATTGATACTGATCAAAACAATGACATCGAGACTCCTGAGGTTCGCAGGTCTACAAGGGTTCGTGCCACTCCAGATTGGTACAGTAGCCTTGTAATGTCTGTCATCTTAGATGATCAGGATGAACCTACAAACTACAAAGAAGCTATGGGTAGTGCTGACTCCGAGAAATGGCTAGAAGCCATGAAATCCAAAATAGGATCCATGCATGAAAACCAAGTTTGGACCTTGGTGGATCTTCCAGAGGGTCGCAAGGCCATGGAAAATAAATGGATCTTTAAGAAAAATACAGATGTGAATGGCAATGTAACCATTCACAAAGCTCGACTTGTCGCAAAGGGGTTTCGACAAATTCAAGGAGTTGACTACGACGAGACTTACTCTCCCGTAGTGATGCTTAAGGCTGTCAGGATTTTAATAGCAATTGCTGCACATTTCGACTATGAAATTTGGCAGATGGATGTCAAGACCGCGTTCCTCAATGGTCACATTGATGAAGAGTTGTATATGATGCAACTAGAAGGTTTTGTTGATCCTAAGGATGCTGGAAAGGTATGCAAGCTTCAACGGTCCATTTATGGGTTGAAGCAAGCATCTCGGAGCTAGAACCAACGTTTTGATCAAGTGATCAAGAGCTTTGGATTTATCCAAAACCAACAAGAGTTCTGTGTTTACAAGAAAGCGAGTGGGAGCTCGGTAGTTTTCTTAGTAGTATATGTGGATGACATATTACTCATGGGAAACGATGTGGATCTTATGAATAGCGTGAAAGCGTATTTGAGCAACCAATTTTCCATGAAGGATCTAGGTGAAGCTGCATACATATTAGGAATCAAGATCTATAGAGATAGATCAAGGCACCTAATAGCATTAAGTCAGAGTACTTACATAGATAAGATTTTGAAGAGATTCAAAATGGAAAACACCAAGAGGGGTTTTACACCTATGATGAAGAATTGCAACTTGAGTGTGACTCAATGTCCTGTGACGGACAATGATAGAGAGAAGATGTTTGACGTCCCCTATGCTTCTGCAATAGGATCTATCATGTATGCAATGCTTAGTACCTGACCTGATGTGGCATTGGCTCTTAGTTTGACGAGCCTATATCAGAGTAATCCAGGACCGGATCACTGGATAGCAGTGGAAAATATCCTAAAGTATCTGAGAAGAACAAGGGATATGTTCCTAATCTATGGATGAAATGATGAAGCTCTGAACATAACAGGTTACGTAGATGCGAGCTGGAACTCAGATCGTGATGACTATAAGTCTCAAACAGGATTTGTTTTCTTGGTGAATGGTGGGGCGGTAAGATGGAAGAGCAAGAAGCAGCCGGTGGTGGCACAATCTTCAATGGAGTCTGAATACAATGCTGCAGCTGATGCAGCAAATGAAGCTATTTGGCTAAGGAATTTCGTCATTGAACTAGGAGTTTTTCCTAATGCACAAGACCCCGTGACAATCTATTGTGATAACACGGGAGCTATTGCAAATGCAAGGGAACCAAGAACTCATTCCACAGCCAAACACATCAAACTTAGATTTCACGTCATCCGGTAGATTGTTGACGAAGGTGAAGTCAAGATTTGCAAAGTAGATACGAAACTGAATGTAGAAGATCCTTTGATTAAAGCTCTCCAACATGACAAGCACGAGCAACACCGAGATTCCATTGGTGTTAGGTTCCTGCCTATTGTAAACTAGTTTTGTATATACTCTAGTGCAAGTGGGAGACTGAAGGAGTTATGCCCGAGAGGCAAATAATAAAGTGTATTATTTGATATACCTCCTGTATGTTCATAATACGTTTCATACTGTGCTATAACTGTGTTAATACGAAACGTTAATGCACGTGTGGTATGTAAACAAACCGTGTCTCTAGTTACCTCTAGTGAACTAGTTCATTGGTCATGAGGATGGTCTATGTTTCGAGACCATGGGCATTTATGCCAACTGACAATGAGGTCATGTTATTAGTTAAATAACATGATAGACAAACATCCGACCGTTATATCATAATGAGATCTAGTTACAAAGTTCACCATTGATGATAAAACACAGAGAACCTCACAACCTGATCCTTTGACTATGAGGTAATGCAAATCACCATTCTGGAAGAAGCTTAGATGGTTATCAAGAATCATCTCGTAACAGGGTGATCAAAAAGGTGGCACTCAGGTTTTCCGAAGGAATGCGTAGAGGAGTACATATCAAGACCAGGATTTGTTTAGTCCATGTAACGGACATATACATGTGGCCATCTCGGTGACGTTGCATTAATGAAGGTTGCAAGCATGTGACTAGGTCACGGAATGCAATGACATGAGAACGAGAAAAACAAGTTCATCGGCAACGAGATCAAACTAAGGTATAAAGATGCCGAAGATCAAGTCTCGGATGAATTAGGTATCGTATGACAAAGGGAATGGGGAACGACTATCTCACGGTTCGAGCGATTGTATTCGTGAAATGCACGGGGGTCACATGGCCATCCAGGTCCCTCTGTTGATCATTGATATGAGAGTGGTCTCTATCATGTCCGGAGTGTTTCCGAACCAAAGGATGTCACGCTTAAGGGTCAGGACGCTTAGGATAGATGAGGTATCGTATGAGAAATAGAGAAAGAGAGAAACCGGAATAGTTTCGGTAACATCCGATGGAGATTGGAAGGGGTCCGGAAGATGTTCCGGAGTGAAGGAATAATATAATATGTGTATTTGAATGTTAATTGGAAAATTAATATTAAATATATATTTTATTTTATTTGTGAAGGCACTATATTGCTAATGGGCCTCACCCGAAGGGAGGCCCAAGTGGGCAAGGCGCCTAGGGGGTGGGGGCCAGCTGGCCTAGGGATAGTGGGCCAGCCGAGTGGGGCCCACCTAGGGCTGGCGGCTGCCCCATGGTGGCCGGCGGGTGTGGGCATTAGTCCCACACCGCCTGGCCCCTGGGTGGTGCGCCCCGCTCCTACTATATAAAGGGGTCCACCCCTCCCCTTAGAGTACACCATTCCTCTCATTCTCTCTCTCTCTTCTACTGAGGACTTCCCTGTAATATTGGGGAGGACCTCGTGGTTGAGTTCTCCACCTTCACACTACCGTCCTATGATCGGCGATCCGGCATCTACTTCTTCCGCTGCTCGGCTGGATCGGAGCCTGGTTGACGTCCACTACACCGGACGTGTGACGAACTTCGGAGGCACCACACTTGGGGTGCTGCTCGTCTTCATCAATATATGCATTCCTACGTAAGGCATGCCTCTCTCTGCAAAGGTATGAATACTGTATTCCTTCTCCATTACTTATGTCTACATAGTATAGATCCTGGTATTAGTTTTCGAGTAGATAGAAATTTTTTGTTTTCTGCTACGGAACCCTTTAGAAATACCACACCAGAGAGGTTTCTGGAGGAGGAACTAGAGGAAGGGCAAATCCTTGCTGCTCTACGGATCATCATAGGACATCACATCATCCTATTCATCATCAACCACTGCATCTCCATCACCATTACCATTCCCTTCTTCCATACTTTAGGTCTTGTTGTAATTCCAAATACAATTGTCACTAGTAGGGAAAACCTTATAGACAGATTCCTTACCGCCAGAAAAGTGGGCACATGGGTCGTTGGCGGTAAGGCCATCCAGGCCTTCCTCGCATTACCGCCGGCGAGAAGAAAACGGCAGTGCCGGGGCTGGCCCAATTACCTTCAGCGAAGAAGTTGGGTGCGCGCCGAGGATGTTATAGGCCGCGTGCCCCCAGATGGGCCGGCCTTTACCACTCGCGAATGAAGCCCATAGGTGCCGGTGGTACGGTGGGCTGGATGGGCCCACCCAGGCCGGAAAAAAATTATCCCCGGCGAATTAGGCCCTTAGGTGCCAGGGGTAAGTGGGCCACTGGTCCACCTATCATAGCTCATCGTCTCAATGACAACTAACTCCCAAATCCCGGGATTGTTTGTTTGCGGCTAGAAAGTTCATGGGCTAGTGCATGGCGGTACCCAAGTTGCCTATAATTGCCGCGTTTCGTAAAGTTGGGATGCCAACTACTCAGAGGGGCCATTTCAACGCAAACTCATCTCACCCCTGCCAAATACAAACATTCCGTTAAACTGCCCCGTGATGTAGATGGTCGAGACCCACATGTCGGTCATCTGTCCGTGATGCGAGCACCAACACGGCAACCTCTTAGGAAAATCGAGGAACTAAGTGGATTGGATGCGTTGACCAATTTCACAAATCCATTCCCTCCTTTCCCTAGCACCGGTGGCGTCGAAATCCACCCTCCAAGCAGGACGATCCCTTCGGACATTTGACTTCTAGCGCCAAGTTGCTACGCCCAGTAGCTGGTCCCGAGCTCCAATGGCGCATGCCATAGCCGCCGTTGCGAGGCTCTAGCCCACCTCCGCCACCGACGAGCCGAGTAGCTCGGAGTATGGCAGATCCTACTACCAAGGAAGAAGAAGTTCTGGCTACATGCGGGTAAGCTACCCTTGTCTTTGCTATTCGCACTAATTATAACTGCTAGCTGGCTACTTAACCTACCATTGTTTGTTAGCCCAATGCTGACAAACAAATTTTTTCCACAGTTTTCTGTCAAGTGGGATCTCCGCGGACCACCCTTACCTGGTTATGGTAGTCCTTGTTAGGTACGACTCTAAATCACCAAGGGTGAAGGGCAAGTGGTATGGACACCATTGTATCACGATGGAAGAAGCGCCTGCATAGATCTGCACTATATCTGGTATGGTTGCTGCTCTGCGTAATCATGATGAATTATGGCCAAAGCAGACTGCAAAGTTCAGCTTCATGGATGAACGTGGCATCATGGTTCCTCTAACGTGTGACAGTCAGCTAATTGGGTTGATGAAAAGGTATGCTTTGGCTTGCATGTTTGAGCTGAATTGTGATGTACTCGATGTGGAAGCTGCTGCAACTAGGAGTCGCCCTTCTATTCTTGGACAGGGTGGTCACTCGAATCCAATTAGCTCCTGGTAAGCAAAAGTCTCTTGGGGTTCGCATGTTTGTGCTGAATTATAATTTTTGTTTCATTTACTCTGTAGATACTGGGCAGTTATGCAATAGTCTTTTTTCTTTGACAGGAAGAGCCGCAAGGTTAGAAACATGACTACCGGGTTAGTCATTTTGCTGCCCGAAGAAGGTAAAAGCGAGTGGAAATATGATACTGGACACGATTCTGGTGTTGATTGTCCCAGCGATGCAGTGTACGTGAAGCTAGAAAATTGGCACCAAGAAAGAGGAAGAAGGCAACAAATGAAGAAGCCAGTGGACGTGAAGGCTTGGTACCCAAACTATGGAAGAAGGCTGCTGGCAATGAAGATGCATAGTAATGTGTTGAACTTGAACCTATATATGTAATTCGGTTAAATTCTGGAGCTCTGTGTGTGGTACTTTGCTGGGCGAAATAATCTACCCACGTTCTTTGAGTAAAATGTACCGCGACTTAGGGTTTGGAAACGCCCGAGTCAGTAGTTGAATACGAAATTTTGATTGTGCCAGTACTATCTGAAAACACGCAGGACCGGTTCCATGATTGCTGAGGGGCAGGAGGTCTCCAAATTCGATAGAATGTAAGTGGCACAGAAATAAATTATTTAAGCTGCCACACTCCACGAAGAAGCAACTTAATTTAGATGCTGCACAATGACGTGGCAACATAAACAGCAATGGCAACCGATAATGCCCAGATGCATGAGCCCGTCTATCTCACCGCCTCCCTGCTCCTGCATCCCCTGCGTCTGGCGAAGCTCCCGGATCTCCATTAACCGGGTGTACGTGCTTCCACTTTATAAATTGTGGTTGTGCCATTTGCATGCAGCACAATCCACGTAGATTACGTTTAAATAAACCACCAATGTCAGAATACCACCATGATTAGACAAAAGGAAGTAATGTAGGGTTAAGACAGATTAACGGGAGACCAATTTTTTTCCTCCCAGGACTCCGGGACTACTAGTTCATACCGCTAGGTCAACAAGTACTACTATTACAACTTAAAAAGGCATGGAGCTCAAGATAAATAGAACTAGTTATCACACATCTCCTTGATCTTCCTAATCTTAGCCCGATGCGCATCTTCCTGCGAGAGCAAGGATCGATTTATCTGCTCCTTCCTTTTAGCATCTTCGTTGCACAACTTCAATTGTTTCTCTGTATTTTTCCTCATGCACTTGTCAATACTCGTAGTTGTGAACTGCAGGACTTTGGCCTGGTGAAGATCATTCGTTGCTGGGGTCAGTTCTTTCTCCGCTTTAGCCTTCAGGGCCAACGCCACGTCCCTCTCCTTCTCAACTTTGCTAACCTTGTCTTGCACCCTCCTGAGATCTCGGTTAAGCTTGGTCGTGTCAACTAGGTCCCATAGCTTCGTCTCAACACTGTCAAGAAGTGAGCTGACTACGGATTCTTTCAACTCAACAGTCATATCCCATAGTTTGTGCAGCGTTTTTTGCATCGATTTGGGCCACTCTGGATCTACCCATTTGACAACACTGCAACTTCTGCCTTGCATCATTGCATGATGTCCTTGACACCGTAGAAACCTCCAGCCTGCGTTTCATCCATCGAACGCTACAAATTTAGCAGGCACATATCCATGTTTACATAGCAGAGGACTGTATTCATCTGCTAAACCGTGATAGTCGGAGTCATACAACATCTAGTTGGCCTAACACATCATACGCACATGAGTAAACATAGTAGATCTAGCTCAAAATAGATAACTGGCCACAGATGATAGAGATCGAGATGAGGCGACTCACATCGAAATCACTGTACGTGTCGTCACGACGCGTTTCCTCAAAGTATCCCCTTGAACCCATGGCGAGAGAGAGAGGGAGAGGGGGGTGGCTGTCGGAGAGATAGCTAGATGCGCCATCGGCTTGCGGCTACGGCAAGATGGGAGTCAAGTGGGGAACGCGGCTTCAAGGGGAAGGAAGAGAAGTACGGGGAGGAAGAGAAGTAATGGGACGTGACACTAGAATATGGCCCACTGAACTCGTGAGTCGTGACACTCACAATAGGGGAGCGCCCGGTTTTGCCAGTTTGTCTAGAGCAAGCGAGTAGCAAGCATGGCCAATCATGCCGCAGAACAGCCTACTCGCGGATCGCTCTCATGGAGAGCATCCCAATCGTCCAAGCACCCCGATCGAACGGTATGTAACAACTATGTTAGGGCGTGCCTTCTAGAAGACTCGGTCTCACGGCCACCATTGGGGGGCTAAGGTTAGGGCTCTCCTAAGGTTAGGATCCATATGTGGTTTATGAGAAGAACACACATGCTATGACACTAGTGATATGTGGTTTTTGACAAGAACACACATGCAATGACTCTAACTAAGGTTAATGAAAAGAGCAGACATGCAATGACACTGGTGGATCCATGTGTGGTTTGTGAGAAGAACACACATGCAATGACACCGGTGTATCCTTATGAAGTTTGTAAGAAGAATACACATGCAATGACTCTGGGTGTGGTTCATGAAAAGCACACGCATCCAATGACACTGGTGGATCCATATGTGGTTTGTGAAAAGAAAAAGACACGCAATCACACTGGTGGATCCATGTGTGGTTCATGAAAAGAACACACATCCAATGACACTGGTGGATCCTTATGTGGTTTGTGAGAAGAACACACATGCAATAACTCTGGGTGTGGTTCATGAGAATAACAGACATGCAATGACACTGGTGTATCCTTATGTGGTTTGTGAGAAGAACAGACATGCAATGACACTGGGTGTGGTTCATGAAAAGAACGCACATCCAATGATACCGGTGTATCCATGTGTGGTTTGTGAAAAAGAACACACATGCAATGACTCTGGCTGTGGTCCATGAAAAGAACACACATGCAATCACACCGGTGGATCCTTATGTGGTTTGTGAAAAATAACACACATGCAATGACTCTAGCTATGGTTCATGAAAAGAACACACATCCAATGACACTGGTGGATCCTTATGTGGTTTGTGAGAATAACACACATGCAATGACTCTGGCTGTGGTTCATGAATAGAACACACATGCAATGACACTGGTAGATCCATGTGTGGTTTGTGAGAAGAACATGCATGCAATGACACTGGGTGTGGTTCATGAGAAGAACAGACATGCAATGACTCTGGTGTATCCTTATGTGGTTTGTGAGAAGAACAGACATGCAATGACACTAGTGGATCCATGTGTGGGTTATGAAAGGAACATACATGCAATGACACTGGTGGATCCATGTGTGGTTTATGAAAGGAACAGACATGCAATGACACTGGTTGTGGTTCATGAAAAGGACACACATCCAATGACACTGGTGGATCCATGTGTGGTTTATGAAAGGTACATACATGCAATGACACCGGGTGTGGTTCATGAAAAGAACACACATCCAATGACATTGGTGGATCCATATGTGGTTTGTGAGTAGAACAAACACGCAATGAACTCTGGTGGATCCATGTGTGGTTTGTGAGAAGAACACACATGCAATGACACTGGTGGATCCATATGTAGTTTGTCAGAAGAATACACATGCAATGACTCTGGGTGTGGTTCATGAAAAGCACACGCATCCAATGACACTGGTGGATCCATATGTGGTTTGTGAAAAGAAAAAGACATGCAATCACACTGGTGGATCCATGTGTGGTTCATGAAAAGAACACACATCCAATGACACTGGTGGATCCTTATGTGGTTTGTGAGAAGAACACACATGCAATGACTCTAGGTGTGGTTCATGAGAATAACAGACATGCAATGACACTGGTGTATCCTTATGTGGTTTGTGAGAAGAACAGACATGCAATGACACTGGGTGTGGTTCATGAAAAGAACGCACATCCAATGATACCGGTGTAACCATGTGTGGTTTGTGAAAAAGAACACACATGCAATGACTCTGGCTGTGGTCCATGAAAAGAACACACATGCAATCACACCGGTGGATCCTTATGTGGTTTGTGAAAAATAACACACATGCAATGACTCTAGCTATGGTTCATGAAAAGAACACACATCCAATGACACTGGTGGATCCTTATGTGGTTTGTGAGAATAACACACATGCAATGACTCTGGCTGTGGTTCATGAAAAGAACACACATGCAATGACACTGGTGGATCCATGTGTGGTTTGTGAGAAGAACAGGCATGCAATGACACTGGGTGTGGTTCATGAGAAGAACAGACATGCAATGACTCTGGTGTATCCTTATGTGGTTTGTGAGAAGAACAGACGTGCAATGACACTAGTGGATCCATGTGTGGTTTATGAAAGGAACATACGTGCAATGACACTAGTGGATCCATGTGTGGTTTATGAAAGGAACAGACATGCAATGACACTGGTTGTGGTTCATGAAAAGGACACACATCCAATGACACTGGTGGATCCATGTGTGGTTTATGAAAGGTACATACATGCAATGACACCGGGTGTGGTTCATGAAAAGAACACACATCCAATGACATTGGTGGATCCATATGTGGTTTGTGAGTAGAACAGACATGCAATGAACTCTGGTGGATCCATATGTGGTTTGTGAGAAGAACACACATTCAATGACACTGGTGGATCCATATGTGGTTTGTCAGAAGAACACACATGCAATGACACTAGGTGTGGTTCATGAAAAGAACACACATCCAATGACACTGGTGGATCCTTATGTGGTTTGTGAGAAGAACAGACATGCAATGGCTCTAGCTGTGGTTCATGAAAAGAACCGACATGCAATGACACTGGTGTATCCCTATGTGGTTTGTGAGAAGAACAGACATGCAATGACTCTAGCTGTGGTTCATGAAAAAAAAACACATGCAATGACATTGGTGGATCCATGTGTGGTTTATGAACGGAACAGACATGCAATGATTCTAGACGTGGTTCATGAAAAGAACACACATCCAATGACACTGGTGGATCCATATGTGGTTTGTGAGTAGAATAGACATGCAATGACACTAGGTGGATCCATGTGTCGTTTGTGATAAGAACATACATGCAATGACACTGGTGTATCCATGTGTGGTTTGTGAGAAGCACTACTAGGAAAACGGCTATAGGTAATAGGCACATCCGTGGCGCACGTGCCAGTGGTGCCCCACATCTAAAATAGGCATGGCGCACTGCATAGAGGTGCGCTACGGGTAACTGCAGTAATCGTGGCGCACATATGCGCGGTGCACCACAGATGTGTGTGGGCCAGGGCACTGCCGGTCGTATACCACATAGCCGTAGCGCACCTACGGCTAGTGCACTTTTAGTGTGACCGGTAGTTGTGGCGCACTTGGGCACCATGCGCTATAGATCAAATTGGGCCACACTACTGTGCAACTGGGAAAACAATTCTGTGGCGCACGGGTGTATGTGCGCCATGGCTGTTCGTTATGCCTGTGGCGCACCACGCCACGTGTGCCATGGATGTGCGTGCTGCTTGCTACATTTTGGCAGATAGCCTTTTGCACATTGCCTAGATCCACCATCTCCCACTTCACTTTCCCCTCCTTCTTCCTCTTTGGATCTTGCCCCCCTCCTCCTTACCACCTCAATTTCTCCGCTCTTTCACCATTTGTAGCTTGTAAAACTTACCTTGGATGCTACATACATAATAGAGTCCGGCCACCATCTCTCGGTCTCTCACCTCTCCTTCAAGATCTTCTCGCGGTCTCTCGTCTCGGTAAGTTGTCTATGTAAGAGGGATGTGTTTATGTGTATGGATGATATGTATGCATATCTATGGAGAGGATCGATGCTCTCATGTGTTTGGAGAGCATGCATGCATGCTCTCTCATATATTGGCATTGTTTTGCCAAAATGTTGATTTATTTCAATTTTGGCAAGACTTTGGCATTTCGCAAAGGTCCGAATTTGAGGATAGGTCATGCCGAAATTTTCCATCGACCATTGCATGTATGTATTGGTTCTATGGTTGTAATAAACTTCTAATTCTACCGTGTACACCGCGTAGGCAACCATGGTCCGCATAATGAGCGAAGGCATTGTGGCTAGATTTTTGAAATGCGCGACGACCGACATGATACGAAATAACATGACGTGGATAAGATGTTCGTGCAGAAGATGCAAACTCAATTGGTTGATCGACCCAGATCTCGGAAATCTGTAGGCGCACCTGCTCCGCCATGGTTTCATGGATGGCTACACTCAGTGGATAAGTGATGACGAAGACGATGATGCCGTAAATGGGGTGGCGGAAAATGAGGAAGGCAGGAAACATGATCATGATCATGGCAAGGACGAGCGAGATGAAGAAGAGTCTCCTGGGGCTGGTGAAGGTGCGGAAGCAGACTAGGATGATGATGATCTAGATGCCGGAGCAGACGATGGAACAACGTCAGGCTGGGTGCAGGACCCTTATGTTCAAGAAATACTTCTCAAGCAGACGAGTAACGCCAGGGCTGCCGCTAGAGAGAAATCCAAGCTTGCGCAACTTGAGAAAGACGCGGTTACTCCATTGTATGAAGGATGCAAGCCCGATGATACCCGGTTGAATGTAACGCTCAAGGCTATGGAGATGAAGGCAAAACATAAATGGACCGACGCAAGCTTCGACGATATGATGACATTCTGGCACGATTGTATCCTGGAGGGGAACACGTGTCCAACTAGTATTGAGGATGCCAAGAAAATCGTGTGTCCTCTTGATCTACCGCACATTAGATACCACGTCTGCATCAACGATTGCATCATTTATCGGGGAGAGGACGTGGAGAAAACCACATGCCCGGTGTGCGGCGTTAGTCGATACAAGAAAGGGAAGAAACCTCCTCGAAAAGTGGTATGGTACTTTCCTATCACTCCTCGTCTGCAGCACTATTTCGCAGATCCTAAGGAAGCAAATCTCATGCGCTGGCATGTGGAAAGAAAGAAGCCAGCAGATGACGATGACCCTAAAAAGGACGAGCTGCTGACGCACCCTTCAGATGGTAGTTAGTGGAAAGCATTAGACCTCGAATTCCCAGAATTCAGTGGAGATTCGAGAAACATCAGGCTAGGTGCAAGCACCGATGGTCTCAATCCATTCGGTAGCCAGAGCAGCACACACAACATTTGGCCCGTGTTTGTATGGATGTACAACCTCCCTCCCTGGTTGTGCATGAAAAAGAAGTACATACAAATGAGTATGCTAATTCAAGGGCCAAAACAACCTGGTACCGACATAAATCTATATCTCGTGCTGTTCAAAGAGGAGCTAGCCATGTTATGGGAATTCGGAGCCAATACGTATGACGCTGTCGCACAAGATTATTTCACTATGAGAGCCGTGTTGGTCACTATGGTGCAAGACTATCCAGGTTGCGGATATTTCTCGGGGCAGGTTATCCAAGGATTCTACGCATGCGTTAGGTGCATGGATAACACGACCTATCTCCAACTAGAGAAAGATCCAGGGTCTTCGAAAACCGTGTTCATGGGGCACCGAAGGTGGCTTGGAAAGAATGATGCATGGAGAAAACGTGGAGATCTGTTCAATGGAAAATCTGAGACCCGAGGAATCCCAGAGCGGAGGAGCAGTGAAGAAGTGGATGAATTGCTAAAAAATAGAAAGAGTGTCCTAAACCGGGAAAGAAGCAAAAGAGGCAGCAAGACAAGCCGTTGATGAAGGTATGGAAAACAAGGTCTGTTTTCTGAGAGTTGCCATACTGGAAGTTTCTCCGCACGCCTCATAGCCTTGACATCATGCATATCACGAAGAACGTGTGCAAGAGTCTAGTCGCCACCCTAATCAACTTGCCAGATAGGACGAAAGATGGTCCTAAAGCAAGGAACGACTTGATATTCATGGGCATCCGGAAGGATCTTCACGGAGGACGCCCTACTCCTGATGATCAGGAAGATGGCGATGATCATCAGTTGGAAGCGACACAAGGTCATCGAAAGGGTAAAAAGGTCAAGAAGAACGAATATTACTGCTCCCCTTCGTGCTTCACACTAAGCCAGGATGAGATCAAACAGTTTTTCAAGTGCCTTCTAGGAGTCAAATTTCTTTACGGCTACGCGGGCAAGATAAGCAGGTACCTAGATGAGGCTAAGCAGAGGTTTAGTGGGATGAAGTCTCACGACCGTGCCGTGCTAATGATGCAGATACTTTCGGTTGCACTATGAGGTATAATGGACGAGCATGTCCGGGAAACATTGTTTGGGCTCTGCAAGTTTTTTGACGCCGTCTCTCGAAAGTCAATTAGCGTGAAACAACTCAGGAGGCTACAAGAGGAGATCATGGTGACACTATGCGAGCTCGAGATCTACTTCCCGCCCGCATTCTTCGACATTATGGTGCATCTGCTGGTCCATATCGTGGAGGATATCATCCAAATCGGGCTGATGTTCCTCCGCAGCATGATGCCGTTCGAAAGGATGAAAGGAAACATCAAAGGATACGTTCGCAACAGTTCCCGTCCAGATGGAAGCATAGCCACGGGCTTTCTGGCCGAAGAGTGCATCTCTTTCTACACGAATTATCTAGGCATCGAGAACCCTGTCGGTCTTCCCATCAATAGGCACCTTGGCAAGCTCGATGGATTGGGTCACCGAGAGGGTCGTCGCGTACTGCATGCAGACTACAATTGTCGACGCACAGACTTTGATAGAGCAAACCTAGTCACGCTACAACATTTAGAACTGGTCGATCCTTGGGTACAAAAGCACAAAAGGTCAATCGAGAAGAAGTATAGTGACCGGGGCATACAGAGGACGCAGGGAGAAATAATCAAAGAGCACAACTCAGATTTCACACGTTGGTTTAGGCAGATGCTCCTAGATAATCCCCCGCAATCGCATTCTGCAGAGGAAAACATCATATTCACCTTGTCGCAGGGACCCATGCACAACCTGGTGACCTATCAGGCGTATGATATCAACGGCTACACATTCTACACGGAGGAAAAGGACAACAAGTGTGACTATCAGAACTCAGGCGTAACATCGGAATTCTACACCGATGACAACGTGAAGGAATGATTTTACGGAAGGATCGAGGAGATCTAGGAGCTCGACTACTGTGGAGAAAAGGTGCTGATGTTTCGTGTCAGATGGGCCAAGAGCATCGAAAGGGAAGACCAGTATTTCACAACCATGTTAATACCCGAAGCAGCCAAATCCAAGGGCGCCGGTGCGCACGTCGCCGCGAAAAATGAACCGTGGGTACTGGCTAGCAAAGTGGACTAATGTTTTTTTATTACTGACCCGACAAAGCCTAGCTGTGTTGTCGTGAGGAGAGAAAAAAGAAACATTATCGGAATGGATGGAGTCGCCAACGAGCAAGACTTCGACTAGGACGGTGATCCAAAGATTGAAGATGACGACGACTACGATGAAGAAACATACATCACAAGAAGAAAAAGGACAACCTTACCCAAAAAAGGTAGCCCGTTCGAGCGAAGAAACATAAAAGTGCCAGGGCTGAATTATTCAACCGTGACAAAGAAGGGAAAAAGATTGTAAAACGCTAGCTCAAAAAAATTTGTAAAACGCATGCTCAAAAAAGATTGTATTGATGCATATGGATGGCATATTATTAATGGACACATTATTATTTAATTTCTTTCTACTTTGAATCACTTTTGTACCACTTTTGATGATATATATGTACCTTTTTGTCATATAAAACATAAAACATATATTTTATATAGTTTACATAATTTTTGGGATATTTTTTATCATTTTAAAGTAGTTTTAAAATAAAAACAAAAAATGGGGGCACCAAGGTTCGAACCTGGGTGCTCCAGGTTTAGTGAGCGTACATAGCTAGGGCGGAACCAGTGGGATATGCAAGTGCTAGTGTCAACTAACAGGGCGGCAGCCTTTTGTTTGACTTGACACGACACTAAGTGTCTGCGCACCCTACCCGTAGCGCACTAGGTAAGCCCGTAGCGCACTAGGTAAGGGTGCGCTACGGCTAAGTGTTGTGGCAAGTCTATGCTGTGCACGGTCATATCTCCCATCGTCTCCCATCTATCTATTGACAAGTCTGTGCTACAGCTACGACGCGCCGCCTCCGCTCGATCTGCCGCCTCCGCTCGCCCGCTGCCTGCCGAGGAGGAGGAGAGGAGGCCGCCGTGTCCGTGGAGGAGGAGAGGAGGCCGCCGCGTCCATGGAGGAGGAGAGGAGGCCGCCGCGTCTGAGGAGGAGGAGAGGAGGCCGCCGCGCGTCCGTGGAGGAGCTCCGTCCGTGCTCTTCGTCATCGTCCGCGCGCTCTTTGTCGTTGTCGTCTTTGAGGTGAGTGTCCCCTCTCCCCTCTTTGACCTAGAACATAGGGCTGCCTACCGAGGGTTTCCTGACCTAGAACACAAAATTTCAGTGATAGTGTTGTTGGTGATAGGTTTGATTCAGTGATAGTGTTGCTGACCTAGAACAAATTTAGGTTGCCAAATTTTTGCTGACCTAGAATAACACTGTCACTGCCGAGGGTTTGTGCTGAATCAAAATTTCCTGACCTAGAACACAAAATTTTTGCTGATCCAGAAAAAAAATTTGCACATGAACCCTAGCTTGATTCAGTGGTAGTGTTGTTGGTGATAGGTTTGATTCCTAAATGTTACAGTGAGTTGAGACTGAAACCCTAGCTTGATATTTTTTCACATATGTTGGTTCCTCTGGACTCTGGTGAACACAGTGCAATCACATATGTTGGTTCCTCTGGACTATGGTGAACACAGTGCAATTACTTGGATGAGATGTGCTTGTGTTGTAGCTATTGGATGAGTAAGTGTTATTGCCTAGGCTGCCGACGCGTGGTTTTCTTTTCATTCCCTTTCATGTACTAGATCCTATACTAGAGAAACTAGTAGTGTTTCAGCATCAGTTTTTTCTTCGAGCGCTGAAACTTTGTATTCTTGGTTAGCTGCGTCCCTGCCTATACCTATTTCGATCCTAGCAACCTAATGCTTCATCTGGTCCTCTACATTCTTCTATTCTGAAATTTGGTTAGTCCCCAATTGTGATGCAACAATGTTTGGAAGTGATGTGCGTGTCTAGTCTTGAAATTCTTTTGTGTAGCTCCAGGTCTGCTGTTAGCATACATAGTGACTGTGAATCTCCAGGTCTGCTGTTAGCATACATAGTGTAGCTCCAGGTCTGCTGTTAGCATACATAGTGACTGTGAAGCATTGGTACAGATCACCCATTTGAAGCAAATAATGTGATGTAAATTCAGCAAATCTTAGAACTTAATTTCTTGCTCTTAGAGGTTTCTGTTTGCCAGCCTCAAATAGGCTTATAAAGCCTAACACATCCCATGTTTTCCAGCTTTCTTTTGTAGTGCTAATAATAAAGAATATCTTACAATGTGAAAAAAAGGATTGTTATTTTTTTGAAGCTCATATCTGATCATGCAGTAGGTACTGGAAAAATAATAACTTGACACATGTTTTAACTAACACAATCAAGCCATCTGCATAACTCCCTGCATGTGTATTTAACTATTCAAATGACTATATGAGAGAGCAGAGCTAAGAAACTTCTAACGATTAACTAATAAGCCAAACTATTTCAAGTTTAGGATAACATAACGTCCTACAATATGTTTTCTACAGTTAAACATTTACCCTGCCTATATTACCCTGCCTAGTTGTATTCATAGCTATATTACCCTGCCTAGTTGTATTCGTATTTAGGTGCTTGTATGAAATGAGTCCCGATTTTCGCCGAAATGTTGATTAACTTCCGTTTCGGCAGAAATCGGGCACTCCTAGTTTAACAAAAATGAGCAAAGGTCATGCCGGATTTTTCCGCGCACTTTACTTACCATTATTTGACTTTTATTAGTGCAAACATGTGTGACAACGACGAGGCTGGATCTTCTCAGTGTATCAATGCTGATGGAGAAGTGAGACCTCAAAACAGACCCTTGTCATTCTGGGAGGAGGTCGAGCGGCTAGAAAGAATGACAGAGGGTGATGAAGAATACAACCCTTCCGAGAGTGACGCCGATGAGATGGAAGACGCGGAGGAAGAAGAGGCGGCCGAAGGACGGGCGGATGATGAAACCACTGATGGCGGCGAGGGCACAACAAGTGGTAGTAATCCGCCTAAGAAGAAGAAGGAAAGGTGCCCGAACACGGTCGGCACCGTCAGAGAGGAAATTACCGAAGTGAGCCCAACAGGGGTTCCTTTGGCGCCCGACCATGTGGTCAAAGGGTACGGTGGGCAAGTGGCGGCTATCACCCGGACCACCATCTCGATCAACACCGAGAATCTCCGGCATAAAGATAATGGCCATTTGCGCACACTCCTCTTCGAAAAGCTGCACGCAAGATACAATTTCCCCCTTCAGTATCGGAACACAGATTATCATGGGAATGAAGTAAATAAATCCGCCCTCACGAGGATGAGCTCCACCCTGGCTAGCTGGAGAACCCGGATAAATAAGAAGATATTTAAAGAAGGGAAAAGTCTCGAGGAGATCCAAAAGATTGACCCGCGGATCACCGAAGATCAATTCCAGGAGTTCAAGGCCAAGGTGCAAATCCGAAGCAGCCAAGGCCTCGAGTAAGAGGGGAAAGGAATTGCAGGCGATGAATATAGGTCACCACCATCTCGGATCTGGTGGTTACAGAGCTGCGGAGCCCAAATGGGATAAGGAGGACAACGAGTATAGAGCTAAGGGGATACCTAACCCCTTTTCGAAATTTGAAAACAAGCAGCTTCGAAACTTTATCAGGGCTCATTACCATATGGACCCCAAAACCAAAGAACTCACCATAGAAACTAAGGTGAAGGACTTCGAGGTTCTTGCGGTAAGTAATTTAATTACCGCAGATCAAGTCGATTACATTCTAATCGATCAAGTCGAATTTCTAAACGGTTCACGTTACTTCTTTTGTAGGAGCGGGAAATTGCTAGTCAGGGATCCCATGGTTCCTCATCCCATGGGTCGACGGCGGCCACCTGGTGGGATAACCCTTTTAATAGGGCGATGAACCAGGCCAAGAAAATCATGCCGGTTACAAAGAAGCCATCGTCGGCTGGCCGTCTGGCCGGCTTCGGGGCTAAGAATTGGGTGGATCATTTTGGTCCACCCCCGAGGACGCGTGTGGAGGGAAGGAGCGACGAGGAAAACCGTGAGGTTCAGGAACTTAAGGAACAAGTGGCGCGGATCCCGCAGATCGTCCAAGACAACCTGGCAATCACCCTCACCTCCATCCTGCCTACCTTGGTGGAGTCAATAGCGAACTGGAGTGCGGGTGGTCGACAAGGGCCGTAGCCACTCAAACAATGCGGTGCCGGCGATCCCGGTGAATTATGTGTTCGTGACTCTGCCCGCTAGCACGGCGGCGCCGGAAGCATTAGTGACTCCGCCCGCTAGCACGGCGGCACCGGAAGCATTGGTGACTCCCCCTACCATCACCACGGCGCCGAAGCTTAATGCAACCAATAGGGAGAATACATCGGCGGCCGGCACCATGCCATTAAGCAGCCCCTTCGTCTCTTGCACGCTCGTCGTCGTATGCGGTGCCTTGACATTAGCCAAGCTCGACGCCATCACGGTAAACCAAATACTTTACCGCCTTGCCATTTATTAATCTTATGGCATCTTTTTAATGCCATACATGTTTTTCGCAGACGGATGTTCCATGCACTCTCTTAAGCTTCGTGAACAACGAGTTGAGGGATGTTGCCAAGGGTACCATCATTCAACCCTTGCACCGCACGTTCCACTCAAAGCCGATGCCAGATAGCATGCATAGGGTAAAATTATCCGGTGCTAAGGGGCTGCGATGACCTGGAACCTCCCATTCAACCCCCAGGAGCGGATGAAGAAGAGTCGGCTGTCCTCAGAAGTTGCTTCGGCTTATTCCTGCTATGGCCAAAGAGCATGATTCGTTTGGGGACGGCCGGGGCCATCACCCCAAAGTCAACAACACTGCCTGTCGTGCCAGCGCCAAGCCATGGCAAGACCCCCACACCGCTACCGCCGTCACCTCCACGCGATTGTTCGGCTGGTCATATTGACATGACCATGGCGCAGGATCCGAACGAGGATGACGAAGATTACTTCGATGATTTCATCAACACTAGTCTTTTCCCCGGCAACCTAAACGAAGACCCAGCTGGTGGCCCCGCAGAGAAAGCCACTTGCAACAAACGTCTCTTTGGTTCTCAGGAGACGCCTCCAGCTTGCACCTTCACCGAGCCAGCGGATACATCCAACTGACCCTTTGTTCTAAGCCCTGACACACTACATAGGGCGATCGATGCTCAGATTGCGGTGCCTACCCACTTCCCAAAAGGCAAGAAGACCAGGAAAAGAAAATCTCGCAGCTCGAGCCAGCCGGTGGCGTCAACTACGAATCCGATCAGGTTTCAGGACGGGCCACCAAGACCAAAGGGTATTATGTGGAGGATGCATGTGGCGGGTGAGCCCATGCTAACTAAGAAATTGCTCAGGCTCGCCACTTCAGAAATGAGGAGTGTGCATGACGGTGTGCTGACGATAGAGAGACGCCTTCTTGCGGAGAAAGATCCCTCGCACCCGGTATTCGTGGTTAAGGTGCCACGAGGCTTGGGCTTCATTGATAATGTCCCCGCGGATCTGTTCTTCCTGCGGTTTGACGACATCTTCAATATGTTCCACCTGTATCCGCTGCACTATACCATGGTACGCCTGTTTTCTCTCAGCCTGGCCATTCAGATCATTAGAGAGAACACCCTAGGCATCGCTATAGTGGACCCCTACTACATACGTGATGGCTGCTTGGGAAGCGCCATTGAACGGCGATTCGTGGCCTCGTACCGCCAAGGCATCTTGGTGGTGAACAAGACAAAGGAATACATTCTCGTGCCTTTCTTTCCCGAGTAAGTCATTATTCACTCGCCGCCATAACATGCTTTATTAGATTTTTATCATTCTTTTTCCAACACATTCCGTTTGAATTGTTTTGCACAGAGATCAACACTGCACACTCATTTGCTTTTCGCCAAAACATTCGCAAGCCACGTATTTCGACTCAGGGAGTGAAGAAAAGAAGAAAAACTATGACAAGATCAAGGAAGTTCTGGATGATGCTCTCACCGGCTATGCCTCAGCGGAAGGTGCCACCTTCGTGCGTAAGAAGCTCAAGTTTGGCAGGCACGTCTTCACCCATGTGACGGAATTCGCCTGCGTGAAGCAGCCGGCAGGCAGTCAGAAGGAAGCCTACTATGCACTCCATCACATGAGGGCGTTCCTACTAGAGCAACAGAATTCTACGCTGCCAGATCATCTCAAACGGTGGGCCGAAGTCAAGGCCAGGATCAATGATTCAGATATTAGACAAGAGATGTAACGCACCCAGCAACAGTTTGGGGCAATCATATGCCGTGATGTCATGACTTCAGGGGGGTCTTCTACGGAGGCAATCCCCCGAATAACTGTGACATAGTAGATCGCCTAAAGATGCAGGGTGACTATAGGGCGTTCATGACGAAACAAGGCGTCATCCCGTTCCCTGAGCCGAGCCAGAAGTCTTGATGTGTTGTTCTAGTTGTAGTTCTTTATCTCCACGTGTACTTGTGTGTGTCGACATGTACATGCTACTACTTGGTATTTTTTGCTTACTTTGTTACCTTATTTGATAAGTATATCTTTATATGCGACTTTTACTTGTTTTTTCACCACCATTTAATTATTATTGCCAACTTTTAGATGATGTGGTACGTCGTGTACAAGGGACGGGTTCCCGGAGTCCATGATGATTGGGAAGACTGCCGGAGACAGGTGCACCATTTCAGCGGCAATAGCTACAAAGGGTACAACACTATGGCGGAGGCGGAATCTAGATACACGCGCTATCTAGCGGGAGTTAGGACGAGGAACCGGATGAAGACCTATACCTCCGTCGCGGTGATGGTTATCGTCCTTGGTTGTCTGTCCTGCATGTTCCTACTTTAGATGTCTAGGCGAACTTCCGTGAGCTCTAACTTGGTTGAGACATGTATTCATGTCATCACAAGCTACTTTGTAACTTGATCGAAATAATATAACTTATATTGTGTATTTATGTATGTGAATTATCTATATGTATTTGTTTCTATCTTGTCTGTGTATTTATTTCTGTATTGTATATCTGTGTATTTATTTCTGTACTGTATGTCTGTGTATATCAGCTGTATTGTATATAATCTGTATTGAATATCATCTGTATTGAGTATTTTTTTTGTTTTTTGAAAAGCTCAGCCGTGGCGCACATATACGTGGTTAGTGGCGCACTACGTTGGTGGCGCACGTGGTCTAATACTAGTAGCACACTATGTTATGCGCCACAGGAACAACAGTAGTGGCGCACTAGCCGGTGCGCTACTACTAACTAGATACTAGTAACGCACTAAGTCATGCGCCATAGGAAAAGCAGTAGTGGCGCACAAAACAGTGCGCTACCACTAACTCGAGATACCTGTAGCGCACCTGGCAGTGCACTACGGGCACTTTTTAGCCATAGCGCAGAAGTCGTAGCCCACCCCTAGTGTGCCACGGAAGGGGAAAATAGGTGCGCCACAGACTTGCGTTTTCCTAGTAGTGAAGAACACACATGCAATGACACTGGGTGTGGTTCATGAAAAGAACACAGATC
Source organism: Avena sativa (assembly GCA_916181665.1). Taxonomy (NCBI): domain Eukaryota; kingdom Viridiplantae; phylum Streptophyta; class Magnoliopsida; order Poales; family Poaceae; genus Avena; species Avena sativa. Next base: position 528,641,935 of record OV702292.1, on the reverse strand, counting down.
CAATGACACTGGTGGATCCTTATGTGGTTTGTGAGAAGAACATACATGCAATGAATCTAGCTGCGGTTCATGAAAAGAATAGACATGTAGTGACACTGGTGTATCCTTATGTGGTTTGTGAGAAGAATAGACATGCAATGACTTTAGATGTGGTTCATGAAAAGAACATACATGCAATGACACCGGTGGATCCATGTGTGGTTTATGAAAGGAACATACATGCAATGACTCTAGTTCATGAAAAGAACACACATCCAATGACACTAGTGGATCCATATGTGGTTTGTGAAAAGAATAGACATGCAATCACACTAGGTGGATACATGTGTGGTTTGTGATAAGAACAGACATACAATAACACTGGTGTATCCATGTGTGGTTTGTGAGAAGAACACACATGCAATGATACCGGGTACGGTTCATGAAAAGAACACACATCCAATGACACTAGTGGATCCTTATGTGGTTTATGAAAGGAACATACATGCAATGACACTAGGTGTGGTTCATGAAAAGAACACACATCCAATGACACTGGTGGATCCATATGTGGTTTGTGAGGAGAACAGTCATGCAATGAACTCTGGTGGATCCATATGTGGTTTGTGAAAGGAACAGACATGCAATGACACTTGTGTATCCATGTGTGGTTTGTGAGAAGAACACACATGCAATGACACTGGGTGTGGTTCATGAAAAGAACACACATCCAATGACACTAGTGGATCCTTATGTGGTTTGTGAGAAGAACAAACATGCAATGACTCTAGATGTGGTTCATGAGAAGAACAGACATGCAATGACACTGGTGTATCCTTATGTGGTTTGTGAGAAGAACAAACATGCAATGACACTAGGTGTGGTTCATGAAAAGAACACACATCCAATGACACGGTTGTATCCATGTGTGGTTTGTGAAAAAGAACACACATGCAATGACAATGGCTATGGTCCATGAAAAGAACACACATGCAATCACACCGGTGGATCCTTATGTCGTTTGTGAAAAAGAACACACATGCAATGACTCTAGCTGTGGTTCATGAAAAGAACACACATCCCATGACACTGGTGTATCCATGTGTAGTTTAATGAGAAGAATAGACATGCAATGACTCTGGGTGTGGTTCATGAAAAGAACAGACATCCGATTACACTGGTGGATCCATGTGTGGTTTAATAAAAAGAACAGACATGCAATGACACCGGGTGTGGTTCATGAAAAGAACACACATCCAATAACACTGGTGGATCCATGTTTGGTTTGTAAAAAGAACAGACATGCAATCACACTTGGTGGATCCATGTGTGGTTTATGAGAAGAACAAACATGCAATGACACTGGTAGATCCATGTGTGATTTGTGAGAAGAACAGACATGCAATGACTCTAGTTGTGGTTTATGAAAGGAACAGACATGCAATGACACTGGTGGATCCATGTGTTGTTTGTGAAAAGAACAGACATGCAATCACACTTGGTGGATCCATGTGTGGTCTGTGAGAAGAACAGACATGCAATGACACTGGTGGATCCATGTGTGGTTTGTGAGAAGAACATACATGCAATGACACTGGTGGATCCATGTGTGGTTTATGAAAGGAACAAACATGCAATGACACTGGGTGTGGTTCATGAAAAGAACACACATCCAATGACACTGGTGGATCCATATGTAGTTTGTGAGAAGAGCAGACATGCAATGACTCTAGATGTGGTTCATGAGAAGAACATACATGCAATGACTCTAGCTGTGGTTTATGAAAGGAACATACATGCAATGACACTGAAGGATCCATGTGTGGTCGTTAAAAGAATAGACATGCAATCACACTTGGTGGATCCATGTGTGGTTTGTGAGAAGAACAGACATGCAATGATACTGGTGGATCCATGTGTGGTTTGTGAGAAGAACACACATGCAATGACACTGGGTGTGGTTCATTAAAAGAACACACATCCAATGACACTGCTGGATCCTTATGTGGTTTGTGAGAAGAACAGACATGCAATGACTCTAGCTGTGGTTCATGAAAAGAACAGACATACAATGACACAGGTGTATCCTTATGTGGTTTTTGAGAAGAACAGACATGCAATGACTCTAGCTGTGGTTCATGAAAAGAACACACATGCAATGACACTGGTGGATCCATGTGTGGTTTATGAAAGGAACAGACATGCAATGACACTGGGTGTGGTTCATGAAAATAACACACATCCAATGACACCGGTGGATCCTTATGTGGTTTGTGAGAAGAATAGACATGCAATGACTCTAGATGTGGTTCATGAGAAGAACAGACATGCAATGACACTGGTGTATCCTTATGTGGTTTGTGAGAAGAACAGACATGCAATGACACTGGTAGGGTGATACGTCCATTTTGCATCACTATTCTATGTCATAATTCACTGTTATTCATTGATATATTTCATACTGAGAGGTGATACTTATGTTATTTCATCTGTGTTTGCATGGTTGATGACTTTTGGAGCATGGACCGCTACAGTCAGGATTCTGATGGAAAAGGTGCTGTTTGGAGGCAAAATTCGCGAAGGTCAGAAAATCCAGGAAAATATACGGAAAATCCTATTTTTCCAGAAGACGAAGGAAGCCAGAAGGGGGGCTGGGCCCACACCACCCCCTGGCGCGGGCTAGCCTAGGCCGCGCCACGAGGTGGTGTGGCCGCCCTGGTCCACCCCTGGCACTCCCCTCTGGCATATATTATCCTCCCGAAACCCTAAGACTCAGGGAGAGACCACAAAAAGATTCCGCCGCCTCTAGGGGCGGAAAACACCGAGAGAGAAAGATCTCTCCTGCAGACAGATTTCTGCCAGGGGGATTCCTTCCCGGAGAGGGGAGATCATCGCCATCAACACCTCCATCAAGCTAGACTTCATCGGGATCATCATGATCATCATCATCACCACCATCATCACCATCAGCACCCTCATCACCATCTCCATATTGCTGTAACAATTGGGTTGAATCTTGCATAGTTCATAGGGGAAACTTTCCCGGTGTTGATTACCCGGTGATGACGGTGCTGATGGTGATGATGGTGGTGATGATGATGATGATCCCGATGAAGTCCAGCTTGATGGTGGTGTTGATGGAGACGATCTCCCCTCTCCGGGAAGGAATTCCCCCGATAGAAATCTGTCTGCCGGAGAGATCTTTCTCTCTCAGTGTTTTCCGCCCCGTAGAGGTGGCGGAATCTTTCTGTGGTTTCTCCCCGAGTCTTAGGGTTTCGGGAGGATAATATACGCCAGAGGGGAGAGCCTGGAGTGGGCCAGGGCGGCCACACCACCTGCTGGCGCGACCTAGGGCTGCTCGCACCAGGGGGTGGCGTGGGCCCCCTGTGGCCCATCTCCAGCCCCCCTTCTGGATTCCTTCGTCTTCTGGAAAAATAGGATTTTCCGTATATTTTCCCGGATTTTCTGATGTTCACGAATTTTGCCTCCAAACAGCACCTTTTCCATCAGAATCCTGACTGCAGCGGTCCATGCTCCAAAAGTCATCAACCATGCAAAAACAGATGAAATAACATAAGTATCACCTCTCAATACGAAATATATCAATGAATAATAGTGAATTATGACATAGAATAGTGATGCAAAATGGACGCATCAACTCTCCCCAAGCTTAGACTTCGCTTGTCCCCAAGCGAAACTGAGCTCAATAAACATGACCTCAGGTTTATGGAGCGAAGAGTCGATAAAAGAATACGGACAAGAAGCATCACATTCATCAAATACATAGATAATAATAGAAGAAAACTCACTATTATATAACTCAACTTGTAATGAGTAAAGGAAACACAATAAAGATGCATGAAGTAAATCATAATTGGTAATGGCAAACTTAGCTCTTGGTTGAAGAATAGTTGATAATTTGCTGGAGTTCACAAATAACTGGTTTTCAATGATAGATTTCAAAGTAGTAAACATCAAGATAAGAGCAATGTGTAAAACAAGGAACATAAGAAACATGATTGAATAAATCATCATATGAATGAATGAAACACAACAACTCAAAATACTTGCTGAGATAGAAGGGAGTAGGTTTACTGACTCAACTACAAAGTAAAAGAAAGGCCCATCACAGAGGGAAGCAGGGATTGCAAGTCTCATAAAGAGCTCCCAAAAATTATGATACTTACTAGCTTTCAGCTCTCATTTCCCCTATCATAGGCATCTTTAGGTGATTAAGGTTAAAGTGATCAAATATGAGGATATGCATTGACAAGTTGTAAATTGAGAATCTCATGTCCCTTGAATACGAGGGCCACTCCTCATGCTACTCAAGTTTAGTCACCAGTAAGTTCTTGTCATCGTAAGCATATGTGTATCATAGAGAACCGCCAACGGGGTACCCCTTGCCCGATGATACAGAAGAATCCCCATATCAAAATGACAAGGCAAGCAGACAACAAGCATCTCAGCAATCTTCTTATTTACCATGGGAATATGGTGCTTTTTTCTCTCTTTCCTCTTTTCATAATCTCTTTTTTTCTTTTTCTCTTTTTTCTCAATATCGGACTCTTTTTTATAAGAAGAATGCTTCATAGATGCTCGTTATGGTTACGCTGCAGGTTTCCACCATGCCAGCATGGATTAGACCAGCGGCCTAGGCGTTTCTCTAACACACATGCATAACTCCATGGACTTACAAGCTCCCCTTTCATTTCACACCGACGACATCCATAGACAAAAGAACATGATATCAACTAGGTACAAATAACCAGTGCAATGTTGAAAGCATTCCCCATGACAACATGGTTCTGCTAATTCACAACTTACAAAGTGCAAGCATATACGCAACATAGATGGGCACAATGGTTCAAGTTTATTAAATGCAAGAAAGTAAAGTGTGCCATCAAGTTCGTGAGAGCTTTAATCACTACTTTTCACATAACAAGTTTAATTTAGGAGGTAGATAAAACAAGAATTTACTTGGAATAGCAATAATGCTACTAGGTAGGTATGGTGGACACAAATGGCAAAGGTTTTGGTTTAAAGGAGTGGATGCACGAAAAGAATTCCCTCTCAATATAGGTTTTTGGCTAGCAAGGTTGGGTAGCAAGTATAAGAGTTGAAGGAAACAAACAAACATACAAGTGATAAAAACAAACATGCAATCTTCCTTGGAAGCACAAAAGATCTTAACTAGAGAATACTAAACTTATGAGCAAATCAAGAAAGAAAGATGATGAAATTATTTTTCTTTAGAATACTTTTATCTTTTTCATGCAACTCTCAAAAAATAGTGTTGCTACTGACCAGGCCAGGTTTGCCAAACCCAACTAAATTAACTCAATGATCCCAAAGTGATACCAATACTAACAACAAGATCAATCGTATAACCACGAATTGAAAACTAATATAAGCTATGCAGAAGAGTAAATGATAGAACTTCTCATTAATATTCCATAACGGCAACTCACACCAAGGGATACACATCTAACGAGGGAGGGGACACTTCCATAATGCAAACCATCCTGCATAATAACTTCTCTATTCATGATATGACTCTACTAAAAAGGTAAGAAGATAGAAGATAGTGATGTGATACCGTGGCACTCCCCCAAGCTTGGAACAAGCTAAGGGGATGCCAAACCTGATGACGAATTACTCCTTCGGTGGTGGTGGTATCCTCTCGATGAGCTCTTTGATAAGTTTCCCCAAATCCTCAATCTCAAAGGTGAGATTGCGAATAAGTTGCGAGTTTTTCTCAATGCGGCTCATGATCATGTCGAGTTGAGAATTCCAGCTCTTGCTATTCTTTCCCCACTCTTCTTCCTTGAAGTCTTCTTTTTTTGCATGGCTAGAACGAGGCAAATCCAAATTAGAGGGTAATTTCTCTTTGGGCATATTCTGGTATTGATGCTCATGGATAAGGGTATGGAAAGGATTCTTGTTGCATGGAGGAAGTGACCGTGGAGCCAAGCAGTGACGAGGAGCTTTCCCCCAGTCTGCATCCGTGCAGTCCTTCTAACCCTGACAGGTTTTGTCACCACTCTAATGCTTGCAATGGTACTGCCGGTGTGCGGATGTTGGCCTTGCTCCTCTTCATATTCACTCTTGATCTCCTTCTCCTTCCCGGTGTCTTAGAGGTCTTCCTCCATAGGCTCCTTCCCTTTATCCTTGGTAGACACCATTGTGCTTATAAACTTTCAAAGAGTATGTCCTGGTAGAAACAAATCGAAACAAAAACACGGCGAGAACACGATATACAAACCTCGGGAGATCCGGGGGGTTATATATTACGAAGTTTATATCAAAAGGAAGGTATTGGGAGAAAACGAGTCGGAGGCGGAGTCCGCGGTGGACTCACCACCTGGTGGCGCGGCTAGGGGTGGTCCCACGCCACAGGGTGGTGTGAGCCACCCTGGCTCCGTTTCCGTCCCTCTTTCGCTTCGTAGCTTTCCTTATTGACTGAAAACTGCAAAAATATAGTTGGATTGTATTTTCGCGGAACTTTTCTCACCAGAACTGTTACCTATTTGAAAACGGACTCTGCAGGTCTCTGAATTTGGTATCTAGTAGATTCTTCTGGAGGCACTACTTGAATAACATCAATATCGTCATCTTCATACACTTATTACTTGAGTCATAAAACCCTTCTCTTCCTTATTACACCATTATCTCCATTACCTAGAAATTTCTTTCTCACAAAACTCCACACAGTTCTCATTAGCAACATTAGTATATATGAAGTGATAAAACCTTTTGAGTCCAACTTCAACTGAAAACCATCAAAACATAAGCTACTGTAGAAATTCCTTCCGAAAACCCAAAAATAATTCAAGAAGTAGAACGAATAAAGAAGCAAATGCAAGAGTGGCAAAATCTGTCAAAACAGACCAGCAGGTAAAGATCAATTTTTTCTAAAATCTTATGTTGCTCAAATCAAAAATTGCAAAACTAACGAAAGTTCAATAACAACCTGGGTCAGAAGCACAAAAAATTACAGCTAAATCGGACATACAGAGATCTCTCACAAATTTTTAGGGTGAAGCACAAAAATCTGTTTCGGGACAGCAACTTTCCCAAATCTTACTTCTCTCTCATTAGAGGTTGATCTTGACACAAAAACCAAACAAAACGGATAAGGAGAGGTTATTACCAAAGTAATAACTTCCAAGACTCAAATAAACAAAAACAAACTGAAAGCAAAAACAAATTGGGCTGTCTCCCAAAAAGCTCTTTCTTTATAGCCATTAAGATGGGCATGATAATTTTGGAGATGCTCACATAGGAATATGAATTGAAGTGAAAAAGAGCATTAAGAAGAAAAGGTACACATGTTTAAGTCTAACCAACTTCCTATGCAAGGGAATTTTGTAAACAAACAAGTTGTTGAAACCAGAAACTGCTTGCATAAGAAGGCAAAAGAAGTGCAACACAAAAACTTTCAGCATAAAACGAGGAAACTTGATATTATTGAGATGCATAAGAACACTTTTCCCTCTCTCATAATAACTTTCAGTATCATGCATAAACTTAACAATATAACTATCATAATACCCATCATAGGAATGATCACTTATTCTAACAGAAAACACAGGAATAGTAGCTCTCATAACACTACTTTGTGAAACAATATTAGAGGTATCCTTACAAAGGATAGTGTGTCCCTCTTCTTCATATTTAGTAACAAAGTCTTTCACATTTGCTATTATAGGTTCATCAACCCTTTGTTTATTATTTTCAACAGCTTCATTCATACTTTCATCAACCATACTAGATATCATAGAATGTTCCTTTATCTTAACCGAGAAAGGCATTTTCTCAATATAAGGTTCAGGTAAGACATGATTAGCAGTATAAACTTCAGTATTTCTTGATGGAACACTCTTAGCAACATATTTATAAGGTTCATGACACTTATTCCACTTCTTTTTAGGCACTTCAATATAGGAAGCAAAAGCCTTGAAATAATAAGCAATAGCTTGAGAGTCTAGACCATAGGCATTTTTAATATTTTGAAAGTCACCAGTTCCCATAAAAGATTCAATGCATTCATAATCATAATTTATACCTGACTTCCTTCCTTTGTCATTCTCCTAAGCTTTAGCATTGTCTTGAATACGGTCCAGAAGATCCCGTTTAGCTTCTTCTTCCATGCGAGTGAATGATCCAGCACAAGAAGCATCCAATAAATCCTTATCATGTAGAGAAAGTCTTGCATAAAAGTTATTGATTATAATATTGTTGGGGAGCTCATGAATGGGAAATTTGAGCATTAGTAACTTCAATCTCCCCCAAGCTTGGGCTGTACTCTCTCCATCAAGAGGCCAAAAGTTATATATTTGATTTTGATCTTTATGAATCTCACTAGGAGGATAAAACTTTGAATAAAAGAGAGGCACTACTTCCTCCCATTCTAGAGCTTGACCATTCTTCAGTAGCTTATACCATTCCTCAGCTCTTCCTTTCAGCGATAATGAGAATGACTTCTTCTTAACTTGATCTGTAGTAATACCTGCACACTTGAACAACCCGCATAATTCGTGTATAAAGAGCAAATGATCACCGGGATGGATAGTTCCATCCCCAACATAGTAGTTATCCATAACACGATCAATAATTCATGTAGGTATTTTGAAAGCATCATTCTCAGCAGGTGGTGGCTTATCTACTACCTTAGCAGTGGTAGTAGCATTACCAAATAAGAAACTCAGCGAATTATCCATAATGAAAATAAAGCAACTAGCAGAAGTAAACAATACTCATAGTAGAAGTTTCCTTTACCAGTTCCACTCTCCAATAGCGCTTCACTCCCCGGCAACGGCTTGTTCGTCTGTGGTACCAAAGTTGGCAGGCCAGCGCATGGTGGTACCTAAGTTGCCTGAAATTACCGCGTTTCAAAAAGTTGGGCCGCCAACTACTGAGAGGGGCCATTTCGAGGCAAACTCATCTCACCCCTGCCAAATACAAACATTCCGTTAAACCGCCCCGTGAAGTAGACGGTCGGGACCCACATGTCGGTTATCTGTCCGTGACGCGGGCGCCAACGCGCCAACCTCTTAGGCAAATCAAGCAGCTAAGTGGATTGGATGCGTTTACCGATTTCACAAATCCTTTTCCAGCTTTCCCCTAGCACCGACGATGTCGGAATCCACCCTCCAGGCAGGACGATCCCTTCGGACATTTGACTTCTGGGGCCAAGTTGTTGCGCCCAGTTGCTGCGCCCAGTCGCTGATACCGAGCTCCAATGGCGCATGCCGTAGCCGCCATTGCGAGGCTCTAGCACGCCTCCGCCGCCGACGAGCCGAGCAGTTCGGAGGATGGCAGATCCTACTACCAAGGAAGAAGAAGTTCTACCTACAAGCGGGTGAGCTACCCTTCTCTTTGCTATTCGCACTAATTACAACTGCTAGCTAGCTACTGAACCTCAAATTGTTCCTTAGCCCAACGCTGACAACATATTTTGTCCACAGTTTCCTGTCAAGTGGGATCTGCGCGGACCCCCCCTTACCTGGTTACGGTAGTCCTCTATAGGTACGACTCCAAGGGCAAGTGGTATGGAAGCCATTATTTCACGATGGAAGAAGCGGCTGCGTAGATCTACACTATATCTGGTATGGTTGCTGCCCTGCATAATCATGTTGAAGTATGGCCGAAGTAGACTGCAAAGTTCAGCTTCATGGATGAACGTGGCATCATGGTTCCTATATCGTGTGACAGTCAGCTAATTGGGTTGATGAAAAGGTATGCTTCGGATTGCATGTTTGAGCTGAATTGTGATGTACTGGATGTGGAAGCTGCTGCAACTGGGAGTCGCCCTTCTATTCTTGGACAGGGTGGTTGCTCGAACGCAATTAGCTCCTGGTAAGCAAAGGTCGCTTGGGGTTCGCATGTTTGTGCTGAATTGTAATATTTGTTTTATTTACTCTGTAGATATTGGGCAGTTATGCCAGGAAGCGCCGCAAGGTTAGAAACATGACTGCCGGGTCAGTCATTTTGCTGCCCGAAGAAATTAAAAACGAGTGGAAAGATGATGCTGGACATGATTCTGGTGCCCATTGTCCTGGCGATGCAGAGTACGTGAAGCTAAGAAAATTGGCACCGAGGAAGAGGAAGAAGGCAGGAAAGGAAGAAGCCATTAGACGTGAAGTCTTGGCACCCAGGCTGCGGAAGAAGGCTGCTGGCAATGAAGATGCACAGTAGTGTGTTGAACTTGAACCTATATATGTAATTCTGTTAAATTCTGGAGCTCTGTGTGTGGCATGTTGCTGGGCGAAACAATCTACCCACGTTCTCTGAGTAAAATGTAGCATGACTTAGGGTTTGGAAACACCCGAGTCAGTAGTTGAATCCGAAATTATGATTGTGCCACTGCTATCTGAAAACAAGGATCCACCGGTTCCACGATTGCTGAGGGGCAGGAGGTCTCCAAATACAACGGAATGTAAGTGGCACAGAAATAAATTATTTAAGCTGCCATACTCCACGAAGCAGCAACTTATTTCAGATACTGCACAACAACGTGGCAACATAAACAACAATGTTCTCACCGATAATGCCCAGACGAGGAGGAAATGGGTACCACTTTCTAGCCTAATCTTGAGCCCGTCTATCTCACCACCTCTCTGCTCCTGCATCCCCTGCATCTGGCGAAGCTCCCGGATCTCCAGTAACCGGGTGTACGTGCTTCCACTTTATAAATTGTGGTTGTGCCATTTGCATGTGGCCAAATCCACGTAGATTACGTTTAAACAAACCACCAATGTCAGAATACACTAGTAGAAAAGGGGTCTTTGGTCCACGGTCACGTTCCCAATCCGGGACAAAGATCTAAATCGAGGCAGAAATTGATCTAAATCACAAATTCTTCCACAAATTAATCGAGACAGAGATCTAAATCGAGGCATTTCATTAATTCAACCACAAATTCTTCTAAACAAAGGTGCGATTTCACATCCTACATTAATTCAACCACTAGTCAACAATTTCACTTCCGCTGCCGCTGTCCTCCGAGCCGCCGGCTTCCTCGTCTTCGTCGGACGGAACCTCCACGATTTCCGCATTGTACGCGAGATCGAGCACCTCTTCGTGGTGAGCAGCGATGACGACGGTGAACTTGGTCCGTCTAGGGATGGACCAGAACCTCTCCTGCCCTTCTCGGTTACGGAGATCCCGGTGCACCACGCGCCCGTAAACGATGCCGTTGCCAATCTTGGCCTTCCGCTCCTTCTTGAATAGCGCCGGCCAGTATGGGCTAGCCGCGGCGTACCGGGGCAGCGCCCTCTTCCATGCAGGCATCTGGCGGCGGCGCACCGAGATTTCGCTCTCCATCACGGCTCCGCCGGGGACGAGGAGCGGAGCCACCGGCACCCCCGCATAGCTGATGCGCCATCCGTGGGGCACCGTCGCGGCTGGCGGCACGAGGATGTCAAAGTGCACAAACATCACCGCCTCGTAGAAGTTCAGCGAGGGCATCTCCATGGCGGCATGGTGGAGATTGGAGAGGGAGCGAGGGGTGGACGGTGCGGTGGAGATTGGAGAAGGCGAGGGGATGGGCGACGAAGCGACGAGCTGTGGCGCCTCCTATTTGTACACGAGGACGACGAAGCGACGGGTGGAATATCTAAGCGGCATTGGTCAGACAAAAGGAAGTAATGCAGGGTTAAGACAGATTAACGGGCGACCAATTTTTTAATCCCAGGACTCCGGGGCCAATAGTTCAGACCGCTAGATCAACATGTACAACTATTACAACTTAAAAAGGCACGGGGCTTAAGCTAAATAGAACTAGTTAACATACATCTCCTTGATCTTCCTAATCTTAGCCCTATGCGCATCTTCCTACGAGAGCAAGGATCGAATCGTCTGCTCCTTCCTTTTAGCATCTTCCTTGCACAGCTTCAATTGTTTCTCTACATCTTTCCTCATGCACTTGTCAATACTCGTAGTTGTGAACTGCATGACTTTGGCCTGGTGAAGATCCTTCCTTTCTTGAGTCAGTTCTTGCTCTCCTTTAGCCTTCAAGGACAATGCCGCGTCCCTCTCCTTCTCGACTTTGCTAACCTTGTATTCCACCCCCATGAGATCTCGCTTATGCTTGGTCGTGTCAACTAGTTCCCATAGGTTCATCTCAACACTGTCAAGAAGTGAGCTGAATGCGGATTCTTTCAACTCAACAGTCATTTCCCATAGTTTGTCCAGCGTTTTCTGCATCAATTTGGGCCACTCTGGATCTACCCATTTGACAGCACCACAACTTCCACCTCGCATCATTGCACGATGTCCTTGACATTGTAGAAACCTCCTGCCTGCGTTTTGTCCTTCGAACGCTACAAATTTAGCGGGCACATATCCATGTTTACATAGCAGAGGACTGTCTTCATCCGCTAAACCGTGATAGTCGGCGTCATACATCGTCTGGTTGGCCTAACACATCATACGCGCATGAGTAAACGGAGTAGATCTGGCTAAAAAAATAGATAACTGGCCACAGATTATAGAGATAGAGATGAGACGACTCACATCGAAATCACTGTCCCTGTCATCATGACGCGTTTCCTCGTCGTCTCCCCTTGAACCCATGGCGAGAGGGGAGGGGGGTGGCTCCCGGAGAGGGGATTGGGATGGCGGCACCGTCGGCTTGCGGCTACGGCAGGATGGGAGTGAAGTGGTGAATGTGGCTTCAAGGGGAAGGAAGAGAAGTACGGGGAGGAAGAGAAGTAATGGGGACGTGACACTAGGATATGGCCCGCTCAACCCGTGAGTCGTGACACTTGCAACAGGGGAGCCCCCGGTGTTGCCAGTTTGTCCAGAGAAAGCGTGGCTAATCATGCCGCAGAACAGACTACTCGCGGCTCGATCTCACGAAAATCATCCCAATCGTCCAAGCGCCCCGATCGAACGGTATGTAACAATCGACAAGCAGAACATCTATGTTAGGGCGTGCCTTCTAGAAGACTCGATCTAACGCTAAGGTTAGGGCTCTCCTAAGGTTAATTAGTATCCATATGCGGTTTATGAAAAGAACATGCATCCAATGACACGGGTGGATCTAGCTGTGGTTAATGAGAAGAGCAGACATGCAATGACACCGGTGATATGTAGTTTTTGGTAAGAACACACATGCAATGACTCTGGTGATATGTGGTTTGTGGCAAGAACAGACATGCAATGACTCTAGTTGTGGTTAATGAGAAGAGCACACATGCAATGACACTGGTGGATCCATGTGTGGTTAACGAGAAGAACACACATGCAATGACTCTGGCTGTGGTTAATGATATAGTTTGTAAGGAGAACACACATGCAATGACTCTAGCTATGGTTCATGAAAAGAGCAGACATGCGATGACTCTAACTGTGGTTCATGAAAAGAGCAGAAATACGATGCCACCGGTGGTTCCTTGTGTGGTCTATGAGAGGAACACACATGCAATTACACCAGTGGATCCTTACGTGGTTTGTGAGAATAACACACATGCAATGACACTGGTGGATCCATGTGTGGTTCATGGGAAGAACACACATGCAATGACACTGGTGGATATGTGGTTTGTGAGAAGAACACACACGCAATGACTCTAGCTGTGGTTCATGAAAAGAGCAGACATGCGATGACACTGGTGGATCCATGTGTGGTCTATGGGAAGAACACACATGCAATGACTCTGGTGATATGTGGTTTGTGAAAAGAGCAGACATGCGATGGCACTGGGTGGATTCATGTGTGGTTTGTGAGAAGAACACACATGCAAAGATACCAGTGGATCCATGTGTGGTTCATGCGAAGAACACACATGCAATGACTCTGGTGATATGTGGTTTGTGAAAAGAACAGACATGCAATGACTCTAGCTGTGGTTAATGAGAAGAGCAAACATGCAATGACACCGGTGGATCCATGTGGTGTTAATGAGAAGAACACACATGCAATGACACTGGGTGTGGTTCATGATATGGTTTGTGAGAAGAACACGCATGCAATGACTCTAGATGTGGTTCATGGGAAGAACACACATGCAATGACACTGGGTGGATCCATGTGTGGTATGTGGGAAGAACACACATTCAATGACACTGGTGGATCCATGTGTGGTCTGTGGGAAGAACACACATGCAATGACACAGGTGATATGTGGTCAGTGAGAAGAACACACATGCAATGACTCTAGCTGTGGTTCATGAAAAGAGCAGACATGCGATGACACTGGTGGATCCATGTGTGGTTCATGGGAAGAAGACACATGCAATGACACTGGTGGATCCTTGTGTGGTCTGTGGGAAGAACACACATGCAATGACTCTGGTGGATCCATGTGTGGTTCATGGGGAGAACACGCATGCAATGACACCGGTGATATGTGGTTTGTGAGAAGAACACACATGCAATGACTCTAGCTGTGGTTCATGAAAAGAGCAGACATGCGATGACACTGGTGGATCCATGTGTGGTTCATGGGAAGAGCAGACATGCAATGACTCTGGTGGATCCATGTGTGGTCTGTGGGAAGAACACACATGCAATGAAACGGGGTGGATCCATGTGTGCTTTGCGGGAAGAACACACATGCAATGACACTGGTGGATCCATGTGTGTTCTGCGGGAAGAACACACATGCAATGGCACTTGTGGATCCATGTGTGGTTCATGGGGAGAACACAAATGCAATGACACTGGTGATATGTGGTTTGTGAGAAGAACACACATGCAATGACTCTAGCTGTGGTTCATGAAAAGAGCAGACATGCAATGACACTGGTGGATCCATGTGTGGTTCATGGGAAGAGCAGACATGCAATGACTCTGGTGGGTCCATGTGTGGTCTTTGGGAAGAACACACATGCAATGACTCTAGCTGTGGTTCATGAAAAGAGCAGACATGCGATGGCACTGGTGGATCCATGTATGGTTTGTGAGAAGAACACACATGCAATGACACCGGTGGATCCATGTGTGGTTAATGAGAAGAACACACATGCAATGACTCTGGCTGTGGTTAATGATATAGTTTGTAAGAAGAACACACATGCAATGACTCTAGCTATGGTTCATGAAAAGAGCAGACATGCGATGACTCTAACTGTGGTTCATGAAAAGAGCAGAAATGCGATGCCACCGGTGGATCCTTGTGTGGTCTATGAGAGGAACACACATGCAATTACACCGGTGGATCCTTACGTGGTTTGTGAGAATAACACACATGCAATGACACTGGTGGATACATGTGTGGTTCATGGGAATAAGACACATGTAATGACACTGGTGGATATGTGGTTTGTGAGAAGAACACACACGCAATGACTCTAGCTGTGGTTCATGAAAAGAGCAGACATGCGATGACACTGGTGGATCCATGTGTGTTCTGTGGGAAGAACACACATGCAATGACTCTGGTGATATGTGGTTTTTGAAAAGAGCAGACATGCGATGGCACTGGGTGGATCCATGTGTGGTTTGTGGGAAGAACACACATGCCAAGATACCAGTGGATCCATGTGTGGTTCATGCGAAGAACACACATGCAATGACTCTGGTGATATGTGGTTTGTGAAAAGAACAGACATGCAATGACTCTAGCTATGGTTAATTAAAATAGCAGACATGTAATGACACCGGTGGATCCATGTGGTGTTAATGAGAAGACCACACATGCATTGACACTGGGTGTGGTTCATGACATGGTTTGTGAGAAGAACACGCATGCAATGACTCTAGATGTGGTTCATGGGAAGAACACACATGCAATGACACTGGGTGGATCCATGTGTGGTATGTGGGAAGAACACACAAGCAATGACACTGGTGGATCCATGTGTGGTCTGTGGGAAGAACACACATGCAATGACACAGGTGATATGTGGTCTGTGAGAAGAACACACATGCAATGACTCTAGCTGTGGTTCATGAAAAGAGTAGACATGCGATGACACTGGTGGATACATGTGTGGTTCATGGGAAGAAAACACATGTAATGACACTGGTGGATCCTTGTGTGGTCTATGGGAAGAACACACATGCAATGACTCTGGTGGATCCATGTGTGGTTCATGGGGAGAACACACATGCAATGACACCGGTGATATGTGGTTTGTGAGAAGAACACACATGCAATGACTCTAGCTGTGGTTCATGAAAAGAGCAGACATGCGATGACACTGGTGGATCCATGTGTGGTTCATGGGAAGAAGACACATGCAATGACAATGGTGGATCCTTGTGTGGTCTGTGGGAAGAACACACATGCAATAACTCTGGTGGATCCATGTGTGGTTCATGGGGAGAACACACATGCAATGACACCGGTGCTATGTGGTTTGTGAGAAGAACACACATGCAATGACTCTAGCTATGGTTCATGAAAAGAGCAAACATGCGATGACACTGGTGGATCCATGTGTGGTTCATGGGAAGAGCAAACATGCAATGACTCTGGTGGATCCATGTGTGGTCTGTGGGAAGAACACACATGCAATGAAACTGGGTGGATCCATGTGTGGTCTGCGGGAAGAACACAGATGCAATGACACTGGTGGATCCATGTGTGGTCTGCGGGAAGAACACACATGCAATGACTCTGGTGGATCCATGTGTGGTTCATGGGGAGAACACAAATGCAATGACACCGGTGATATGTGGTTTGTGAGAAGAACACACATGCAATGACTCTAGCTGTGGTTCATGAAAAGAGCAGACATGCAATGACACTGGTGGATCCATGTGTGGTTCATGGTAAGAGCAGACATGCAATGACTCTGGTGGGTCCATGTGTGGTCTTTGGGAAGAACACACATGCAATGACTCTAGCTGTGGTTCATGAAAAGAGCAGACATGCGATGGCACTGTTGGATCCATGTATGGTTTGTGAGAAGAACACACATGCAATGACACCGGTGGATCCATGTGTGGTTAATGAGAATAACACACATGCAATGACTCTGGCTGTGGTTAATGATATAGTTTGTAAGAAGAACACACATGCCATGACTCTAGCTATGGTTCATGAAAAGAGCAGACATGCGATGACTCTAACTGTGGTTCATGAAAAGAGCAGAAATGCGATGCCACCGGTGGATCCTTGTGTGGTCTATGAGAGGAACACACATGCAATTACACCGGTGGATCCTTACGTGGTTTGTGAGAATAACACACATGCAATGACACTGGTGGATCCACGTGTGGTTCATGGGAAGAACACACATGCAATGACACTGGTGGATATGTGGTTTGTGAGAAGAACACACACGCAATGACTCTAGCTGTGGTTCATGAAAAGAGCAGACATGCGATGACACTGGTGGATCCATGTGTGGTATGTGGGAAGAACACACATGCAATGACTCTGGTGATATGTGGTTTTTGAAAAGAGCAGACATGCGATGGCACTGGGTGGATCCATGTGTGGTTTGTGAGAAGAACACACATGCCAAGATACCAGTGGATCCATGTGTGGTTCATGCGAAGAACACACATGCAATGACTCTGGTGATATGTGGTTTGTGAAAAGAACAGACATGCAATGACTCTAGCTATGGTTAATGAGAAGAGGAAACATGCAATGACACCGGTGGATCCATGTGGTGTTAATGAGAAGAACACACATGCAATGACACTGGGTGTGGTTCATGATATGGTTTGTGAGAAGAACACGCATGCAATGACTCAAGATGTGGTTCATGGGAAGAACACACATGCAATGACACTGGGTGGATCCATGTGTGGTATGTGGGAAGAACACACATGCAATGACACTGGTGGATCCATGTGTGGTCTGTGGGAAGAACACACATGCAATGACAGAGGTGACATGTGGTCTGTGAGAAGAACACACATGCAATGACTCTAGCTGTGGTTCATGAAAAGAGTAGACATGCGATGATACTGGTGGATCCATGTGTGGTTCATGGGAAGAAGACACATGTAATGACACTGGTGGATCCTTGTGTGGTCTGTGGGAAGAACACACATGCAATGACTCTGGTGGATCCATGTGTGGTTCATGGGGAGAATACACATGCAATGACACCGGTGATATGTGGTTTGTGAGAAGAACACACATGCCATGACTCTAGCTGTGGTTCATGAAAAGAGCAGACATGCGATGACACTGGTGGATCCATGTGTGGTTCATGGGAAGAGCAGACATGCAATGACTCTGGTGGATCCATGTGTGGTCTATGGGAAGAACACACATGCAATGAAACTGGGTGGATCCATGTGTGGTCTGCGGGAAGAACACACATGCAATGACACTGGTGGATCCATGTGTGGTCTGCGGGAAGAACACACATGCAATGACACTGGTGGATCCATGTGTGGTTCATGGGGAGAACACAAATGCAATGACACCGGTGATATGTGGTTTGTGAGAAGAACACACATGCAATGACTCTAGCTGTGGTTCATGAAAAGAGCAGACATGCAATGACACTGGTGGATCCTTGTGTGGTTCATGGGAAGAGTAGACATGCAATGACTCTGGTGGGTCCATGTGTGGTATGTGGGAAGAACACACATGCAATGACTCTAGCTGTGGTTCATGAAAAGAGCAGACATGCGATGGCACTGGTGGATCCATGTATGGTTTGTGAGAAGAACACACATGCAATGACACCGGTGGATCCATGTGTGGTTCATGGTAAGAACACACAGGCAATGACTCTGGTGATATGTGGTTTGTGAAAAGAATAGACATGCAATGACTCTAGCTGTGGTTAATGAGAAGAGCAGACATGCAATGACACCGGTGGATGCATGTGGGGTTAATGAGAAGAACACACATGCAATGACACTAGGTGTGGTTCATGATATGGTTGTGAGAAGAACACGCATGCAATGACTCTAGTTGTGGTTCATGGGAAGAACACACATGCAATGACACTGGCTGGATCCATGTGTGGTCTGTGGGAAGAACACACATGCAATGACACAGGTGATATGTGGTCTGTGACAAGAACACACATGCAATGACTCTAGCTGTGGTTCATGAAAAGAGCAGACATGCGATGACACTGGTGGATCCATGTGTGGTACATGGGAAGAACACACATGCAATAACACTGGTGGATCCATGTGTGGTTTGTGGGAAGAACACACATGCAATGACTCTGGTGATATGTGGTTTGTGAAAAGAACAGACATGTAATGACTCTAGCTGTGGTTAATTAGAAGAGCGGGCATGCAATGACACTGGTGGATCCATGTGTGGTTAATGAGAAGAACACACATGAAATGACACTGGGTGTGGTTCATGATATGGTTTGTAAGAAGAACACACAAGCAATGACTCTAGCTGTGGTTCATGAAAAGAGCACACATGTGACGACTCTAATTGTGGTTCATGAAAAGAGCAGACCTGCGATGCCACCGGTGGATCCATGTGTGGTCTATGAGAAGAACACACATGCAATTACACCGGTGGATCCTTATGTGGTTTGTGAGAATAACACACATGCAATGACACTGGTGGATCCATGTGTGGTTCATGGGAAGAACACACATGCAATGACACAGGTGATATGTGGTCTGTGGGAAGAAGACACATGCAATGACTCTGGTGATATGTGGTCTGTGAAAAGAACAGACATGCAATGACTCTCGCTGTGGTTAATGAAAAGAGCGGACATGCAATGACACCGGTGGATCCATATGGGGTTAATGAGAAGAACACACATGCAATTACACTGGGTGTCCTTCATGATATGGTTTGTGAGAAGAACACACATGCAATGACACTGGTGGATCCATGTGTGGTCTGTGAGAAGAACACACATGCAATGACACTGGGGGTGGTTCATGATATGGTTTCTGAGAAGAACACAGATGCAATGACACTAGTGGATCCATGTGTGGTCTTTGGGAAGAACACACATGCAATGACACTAGTGATGTGTGGTCTGTGAGAAGAACACACATCCAATGACTCTAGCCGTGGTTCATGAAAAGAGCAAACATGCAATGACACTGGTGGATCCATGTGTGGTTCATGGGAAGAACACACATGCAATGACACTGGATGGATCCATGTGTGGTTTGTGAGAATAACACACATGCAATGACACTGGTGGATCCATGTGTGGTTCATGGGAAGAACACACATGCAATGACTCTGGTGATATGTGGTTTGTGAAAAGAACAGACATGCAATGACTCTAGCTGTGGTTAATGAGAAGAGCAGACATGAAATGACACCGGTGGATCCATGTGTGGTTTGTGAGAAGAACGCACATGCAATGACACTGGGTGTGGTTCATGATATGGTTTGTAAGAAGAACACACATGCAATGACTCTAGCTGTGGTTCATGAAAAGAACACACATGCAATGACACTTGGTGGATCCATGTCTGGTCTGTGGGAAGAACACACATGCAATGACACTGGTGGATCCATGTGTGGTCTCTGGGAAGAACACACATGCAATGACTCTAGCTGTGGTTCATGAAAAGGACACACATGCAATGACACTGGGTGGATCCATGTGTGGTCCGTGGGAAGAACACACATGCAATGACACTGGTGGATCCATGTGTGGTCTGTGGGAAAAACACACATGCAATGACACTGGTGATATGTGGTCTGTGAGAAGAACACACATGCAATGACTCTAGCTGTGGTTCATGAAAAGAGCAGACATGCAATGGCACTGGGTGGATCCATGTGTGGTTTGTGAGAAGAACACACATGCAATGACACCGATGGATCCATGTGTGGTTTGTGGGAAGAACACACATGCAATGACTCTGGTGATATGTGGTTTGTGAAAAGAACAGACATGTAATGACTCTAGCTGTGGTTAATTAGAAGAGCGGTCATGCAATGACACTGGTGGATCCATGTGTGGTTAATGAGAAGAACACACATGAAATGACACTGGGTGTGGTTCATGATATGGTTTGTAAGAAGAACACACAAGCAATGACTCTAGCTGTGGTTCATGAAATGAGCACACATGTGACGACTCTAATTGTGGTTCATGAAAAGAGCAGACCTGCGATGCCACCGGTGGATCCATGTGTGGTCTATGAGAAGAACACACATGCAATTACACCGGTGGATCCTTATGTGGTTTGTGAGAATAACACACATGCAATGACACTGGTGGATCCATGTGTGGTTCATGGGAAGAACACACATGCAATGACACAGGTGATATGTGGTCTGTGGGAAGAAGACACATGCAATGACTCTGGTGATATGTGGTCTGTGAAAAGAACAGACATGCAATGACTCTCACTGTGGTTAATGAAAAGAGCGGACATGCAATGACACCGGTGGATCCATATGGGGTTAATGAGAAGAACACACATGCAATTACACTGGGTGTCCTTCATGATATGGTTTGTGAGAAGAACACACATGCAATGACACTGGGGGTGGTTCATGATATGGTTTCTGAGAACACAGATGCAATGACACTAGTGGATCCATGTGTGGTCTTTGGGAAGAACACACATGCAATGACACTAGTGATGTGTGGTCTGTGAGAAGAACACACATCCAATGACTCTAGCCGTGGTTCATGAAAAGAGCAAACATGCAATGACACTGGTGGATCCATGTGTGGTTCATGGGAAGAACACACATGCAATGACACTGGGTGGATCCATGTGTGGTTTGTGAGAATAACACACATGCAATGACACTAGTGGATCCATGTGTGGTTCATGGGAAGAACACACATGCAATGACTCTGGTGATATGTGGTTTGTGAAAAGAAGAGACATGCAATGACTCTAGCTGTGGTTAATGAGAAGAGCAGACATCAAATGACACCGGTGGATCCATGTCTGGTTTGTGAGAAGAACGCACATGCAATGACACTGGGTGTGGTTCATGATATGGTTTGTAAGAAGAACACACATGCAATGACTCTAGCTGTGGTTCATGAAAAGAACACACATGCAATGACACTTGGTGGATCCATGTCTGGTCTGTGGGAAGAACACACATGCAATGACACTGGTGGATCCATGTGTGGTCTCTGGGAAGAACACACATGCAATGACTCTAGCTGTGGTTCATGAAAAGGACACACATGCAATGACACTGGGTGGATCCATGTGTGGTCCGTGGGAAGAACACACATGCAATGACACTGGTGGATCCATGTGTGGTCTGTGGGAAAACACACATGCAATGACACAGGTGATATGTGGTCTGTGAGAAGAACACACATGCAATGACTCTAGCTGTGGTTCATGAAAAGAGCAGACATGCAATGGCACTGGGTGGATCCATGTGTGGTTTGTGAGAAGAACACACATGCAATGACACCGATGGATCCATGTGCGGTTCACAGGAAGAACACACATGCAATGACTCTGGTGATATGTGGTTTGTGAAAAGAACAGACATGCAATGACTCTAGCTGTGGTTAATGAGAAGAGCAGACATGCAATGACACTAGTAGATCCATGTGGGGTTAATGATAATAACACACATGAAATGACACTAGTAGATCCATGTGGGGTTAATGATAATAACACACATGAAATGACACTGGGTGTGGTTCATGATATGGTTTGTAAGAAGAACACACAAGCAATGACTCTAGCTGTGGTTCATGAAAAGAGCACACATGTGATGACTCTAATTGTGGTTCATGAAAAGAGCAGACCTGCGATGCCACCGGTGGATCCATGTGTGGTCTATCAGAAGAACACACATGCAATTACACCGGTAGATCCTTATGTGGTTTGTGAGAATAACACACATGCAATGACACTGATGGATCCATGTGTGGTTCATGGGAAGAACACACATGCAATGACACAGGTGATATGTGGTCTGTGGGAAGAAGACACATGCAATGACTCTGGTGATATGTGGTCTGTGAAAAGAACAGACATGCAATGACTCTCGCTGTGGTTAATGAAAAGAGCGGACATGCAATGACACCGGTGGATCCATATGGGGTTAATGAGAAGAACACACATGCAATTACACTAGGTGTCCTTCATGATATGGTTTGTGCGAAGAACACACATGCAATGACACTGGTGGATCCATGTGTGGTCTGTGAGAAAAACACACATGCAATGACACAGGTGATATGTGGTCTGTGAGAAGAACACACATGCAATGACTCTAGCTGTGGTTCATGAAAAGGACACACATGCAATGACACTGGGTGGATCCATGTGTGGTCCGTGGGAAGAACACACATGCAATGACACTGGTGGATCCATGTGTGGTCTGTTGGAAAAACACACATGCAATGACACAGGTGATATGTGGTCTGTGAGAAGAACACACATGCAATGACTCTAGCTGTGGTTCATGAAAAGAGCAGACATGCAATGGCACTGGGTGGATCCATGTGTGGTTTGTGAGAAGAACACACATGCAATGACACCGATGGATCCATGTGTGGTTCACGGGAAGAACACACATGCAATGACTCTGGTGATATGTGGTTTGTGAAAAGAACAGACATGCAATGACTCTAGCTGTGGTTAATGAGAAGAGCAGACATGCAATGACACTAGTAGATCCATGTGGGGTTAATGAGAAGAACACACATGCAATGACACTGGGTGTGGTTCATGATATGGTTTGTGAGAAGAACACGCATGCAATGACTCTAGCTGTGGTTCATGGGAAGAACACACATTCAATGACACTGGGTGGATCCATGTGTGGTCTGTGGGAAGAACACACATGCAATGACACTGGTGGATCCATGTGTGGTCTTTGGGAAGAACACACATGCAATGACACTAGTGATGTGTGGTCTGTGAGAAGAACACACATCCAATGACTCTAGCCGTGGTTCATGAAAAGAGCAAACATGCAATGACACTGGTGGATCCATGTGTGGTTCATGGGAAGAACACACATGCAATGACACTGGGTGGATCCATGTGTGGTTTGTGAGAATAACACACATGCAATGACACTAGTGGATCCATGTGTGGTTCATGGGAAGAACACACATGCAATGACTCTGGTGATATGTGGTTTGTGAAAAGAAGAGACATGCAATGACTCTAGCTGTGGTTAATGAGAAGAGCAGACATCAAATGACACCGGTGGATCCATGTCTGGTTTGTGAGAAGAACGCACATGCAATGACACTGGGTGTGGTTCATGATATGGTTTGTAAGAAGAACACACATGCAATGACTCTAGCTGTGGTTCATGAAAAGAACACACATGCAATGACACTTGGTGGATCCATGTCTGGTCTGTGGGAAGAACACACATGCAATGACACTGGTGGATCCATGTGTGGTCTCTGGGAAGAACACACATGCAATGACTCTAGCTGTGGTTCATGAAAAGGACACACATGCAATGACACTGGGTGGATCCATGTGTGGTCCGTGGGAAGAACACACATGCAATGACACTGGTGGATCCATGTGTGGTCTGTGGGAAAACACACATGCAATGACACAGGTGATATGTGGTCTGTGAGAAGAACACACATGCAATGACTCTAGCTGTGGTTCATGAAAAGAGCAGACATGCAATGGCACTGGGTGGATCCATGTGTGGTTTGTGAGAAGAACACACATGCAATGACACCGATGGATCCATGTGCGGTTCACAGGAAGAACACACATGCAATGACTCTGGTGATATGTGGTTTGTGAAAAGAACAGACATGCAATGACTCTAGCTGTGGTTAATGAGAAGAGCAGACATGCAATGACACTAGTAGATCCATGTGGGGTTAATGATAATAACACACATGAAATGACACTAGTAGATCCATGTGGGGTTAATGATAATAACACACATGAAATGACACTGGGTGTGGTTCATGATATGGTTTGTAAGAAGAACACACAAGCAATGACTCTAGCTGTGGTTCATGAAAAGAGCACACATGTGATGACTCTAATTGTGGTTCATGAAAAGAGCAGACCTGCGATGCCACCGGTGGATCCATGTGTGGTCTATCAGAAGAACACACATGCAATTACACCGGTAGATCCTTATGTGGTTTGTGAGAATAACACACATGCAATGACACTGATGGATCCATGTGTGGTTCATGGGAAGAACACACATGCAATGACACAGGTGATATGTGGTCTGTGGGAAGAAGACACATGCAATGACTCTGGTGATATGTGGTCTGTGAAAAGAACAGACATGCAATGACTCTCGCTGTGGTTAATGAAAAGAGCGGACATGCAATGACACCGGTGGATCCATATGGGGTTAATGAGAAGAACACACATGCAATTACACTAGGTGTCCTTCATGATATGGTTTGTGCGAAGAACACACATGCAATGACACTGGTGGATCCATGTGTGGTCTGTGAGAAAAACACACATGCAATGACACAGGTGATATGTGGTCTGTGAGAAGAACACACATGCAATGACTCTAGCTGTGGTTCATGAAAAGGACACACATGCAATGACACTGGGTGGATCCATGTGTGGTCCGTGGGAAGAACACACATGCAATGACACTGGTGGATCCATGTGTGGTCTGTTGGAAAAACACACATGCAATGACACAGGTGATATGTGGTCTGTGAGAAGAACACACATGCAATGACTCTAGCTGTGGTTCATGAAAAGAGCAGACATGCAATGGCACTGGGTGGATCCATGTGTGGTTTGTGAGAAGAACACACATGCAATGACACCGATGGATCCATGTGTGGTTCACGGGAAGAACACACATGCAATGACTCTGGTGATATGTGGTTTGTGAAAAGAACAGACATGCAATGACTCTAGCTGTGGTTAATGAGAAGAGCAGACATGCAATGACACTAGTAGATCCATGTGGGGTTAATGAGAAGAACACACATGCAATGACACTGGGTGTGGTTCATGATATGGTTTGTGAGAAGAACACGCATGCAATGACTCTAGCTGTGGTTCATGGGAAGAACACACATTCAATGACACTGGGTGGATCCATGTGTGGTCTGTGGGAAGAACACACATGCAATGACACTGGTGGATCCATGTGTGGTCTGTGGGAAGAACACACATGCAATGACACAGGTGATATGTGGTTTGTGAGAAGAACACACATGCAATGACTCTAGCTGTGGTTCATGAAAAGAGTAGACATGCGATGACACTGGTGGATCCATGTGGGGTTCATGGGAAAAACACACATGCAATGACACTGGTGGATCGATGTGTGGTCTGTGGGAAGAACACAGATGCAATGACTCTGGTGATATGTGGTTTGTGAAAAGAACAGATATGCAATGACTCTAGATGTGGTTAATGAGAAGAGCAGACATGCAATGACACCGGTGGATCCATGTGTGGTTAATGAGAAGAACACACATGAAATGACACTGGGTGTGGTTCATGATATGGTTTGTAAGAAGAACACACATGCAATGACTCTAGCTGTGGTTCATGAAAAGAACAGACAAGCGATGACTCTAACTATGGTTCATGAAAAGAGCAGACCTGCGATGCCACCGGTGGATCCATGTGTGGTCTATGAGAGGAACACACATGCAATTACACCGGTGGATCCTTACGTGGTTTGTGAGAATAACACACATTCAATGACACTGGTGGATCCATGTGTGGTTCATGGGAAGAACACACATGCAATGACACATGTGATATGTGGTCTGTGGGAAGAACACACATGTAATGACTCTGGTGATATGTGGTCTGTGAAAAGAACAGACATGCAATGACTCTAGCTTTTGTTCATGAAAAGAGCAGACATGCGATGACACTGGTGGATCCATGTGTGGTTCATGGGAAGAGCAGACATGCAATGACTCTAGTGGATCTATGTGTGGTCTGTGGGAAGAACACACATGCAATGACACTGGGTGGATCCATGTGTGGTCTGTGGGAAGAACACACATGCAATGACACTGGTGCATCCATGTGTGGTCTGTGGGAAGAACACACATGCAATGACACTGGTGAATCCATGTGCGGTTCATGGGGAGAACACACATGCAATGACACCGGTGATATGTGGTATGTGAGAAGAACACACATGCAATGACTCTAGCTGTGGTTCATGAAAAGTGGAGACATGCAATGACACTGGTGGATCCATGTGTGGTTCATGGGAAGAGCAGACATGCAATGACTCTGGTGGATCCATGTGTGGTCTATGGGAAGAACACACATGCAATGACACTGGGTGGATCCATGTGTGGTCTGTGGGAAGGACACACATGCAATGACACTGGTGGATCCATGTGTGGTCTGTGGGAAGAACACACATGCAATGACACAGGTGATATGTGGTCTGTGAGAAGAACACACATGCAATGACTCTAGATGTGGTTCATGAAAAGAGCAGACATGAATGGCACTGGGTGGATCCATGTGTGGTTTGTGAGAAGAACACACATGCAATGACACCGGTGGATCCATGTGTGGTTCACGGGAAGAACACCCATGCAATGACTCTGGTGATATGTGGTTTGTGAAAAGAACAGACATGCAATAACTCTTGCTGTGGTTAATGAGAAGAGCAGACATGCAATGACACCGGTGGATCCATGTGGGGTTAATGAGAAGAACACACATGCAATGACACTGGGTGTGGTTCATGATATGGTTTGTGAGAAGAACACGCATGCAATGACTCTAGATGTGGTTCATGGGACAAACACACATGCAATGACACTGGGTGGATCCATGTGTGGTATGTGGGAAGAACACACATGCAATGACACTGGTGGATCCATGTGTGGTCTGTGGGAAGAACACACTTACAATTACACAGGTGATATGTGGTCTGTGAGAAGAGCACACATGCAATGAGTCTAGTTGTGGTTCATGAAAAGAGCAGACATGCGA
This sequence comes from Avena sativa, assembly GCA_916181665.1. NCBI lineage: Eukaryota > Viridiplantae > Streptophyta > Magnoliopsida > Poales > Poaceae > Avena > Avena sativa. The sequence continues at coordinate 528,614,193 of OV702292.1, read as the reverse complement.
TGACACTGGTGGATCCATGTGTGGTTCATGGGAAGAAGACACATGTAATGACACTGGTGGATCCTTGTGTGGTCTGTGGGAAGAACACACATGCAATGACTCTGGTGGATCCATGTGTGGTTCATGGGGAGAACACACATGCAATGACACCGGTAATATGTGGTTTGTCAGAAGAACACACATGCAATGACTCTAGCTGTGGTTCATGAAAAGAGCAGACATGCGATAACACTGGTGGATCCATGTGTGGTTCATGGGAAGAGCAGACATGCAATGACTCTGGTGGATCCATGTGTGGTCTATGGGAAGAACACACATGCAATGAAACTGGGTGGATCCATGTGTGGTCTGCGGGAAGAACACACATGCAATGACACTGGTGGATCCATGTGTGGTCTGCGGGAAGAACACACATGCAATGACACTGGTGGATCCATGTGTGGTTCATGGGGAGAACACAAATGCAATGACACCGGTGATATGTGGTTTGTGAGAAGAACACACATGCAATGACTCTAGCTGTGGTTCATGAAAAGAGCAGACATGCAATGACACTGGTGGATCGATGTGTGGTTCATGGGAAGAGTAGACATGCAGTGACTCTGGTGGGTCCATGTGTGGTCTGTGGGAAGAACACACATGCAATGACTCTAGCTGTGGTTCATGAAAAGAGCAGACATGCGATGGCACTGGTGGATCCATGTATGGTTTGTGAGAAGAACACACATGCAATGACACCGGTGGATCCATGTGTTGTTCATGGTAAGAACACACAGGCAATGACTGTGGTGATATGTGGTTTGTGAAAAGAACAGACATGCAATGACTCTAGCTGTGGTTAATGAGAAGAGCAGACATGCAATGACACCGGTGTATCCATGTGTGGTTTGTGAGAAGAACACACATGCAATGACACTGGGTGTATCATGATATGGTTTGTAAGAAGAACACACATCCAATGACTCTAGCTGTGGTTCATGGGAAGAACACACATGCAATGACACTGGGTGGATGCATGTGTGGTCTGTGGGTAGAACACACATGCAATGACACTGGTGGATCCTTGTGTGGTCAGTGGGAAGAACACACATGCAATGACACAGGTGATATGTGGTCTCTGAGAAGAACACACATGGAATGACTCTAGCTGTGGTTCATGAAAAGAGCAGACATGCGATGACACTGGTGGATCCATGTGTGGTTCATGGGAAGAACACACATGCAATAACACTGGTGGATCCATGTGTGGTTTCTGGAAATAACACACATGCAATAAATCTGGTGATATGTGGTTTGTGAAAAGAACAGACATGTAATGACTCTAGCTGTGGTTAATTAGAAGAGCAGGCATGCAATGACACTGGTGGATCCATGTGTGGTTAATGAGAAGAACACACATGCAATGACACTGGGTGTGGTTCATGATATGGTTTGTAAGAACAACACACAAGCAATGACTCTAGCTGTGGTTCATGAAAAGAGCACACATGCGATGACTCTAATTGTGGTTCATGAAAAGAGCAGAGCTGCGATGCCACCGGTGGATCCATGTGTGGTCTATGAGAAGAACACACATGCAATTACACCGGTGGATCCTTATGTGGTTTGTGAGAATAACACACATGCAATGACACTGGTGGATCCATGTGTGGTTCATGGGAAGAACACACATGCAATGACACAGGTGATATGTGGTCTGTGGGAAGAAGACACATGCAATGACTCTGGTGATATGTGGTCTGTGAAAAGAATAGACATGCAATGACTCTCGCTGTGGTTAATGAAAAGAGCGGACATGCAATGACACCGGTGGATCCATATGGGGTTAATGAGAAGAACACACACGCAATTCCACTAGGTGTGGTTCATGATATGGTTTGTGAGAAGAACACACATGCAATGACACTGGTGGATCCATGTGTGGTCTGTGAGAAGAACACACATGCAATGACACTAGGGGTGGTTCATGATATGGTTTCTGAGAAGAACACACATGCAATGACACTAGTGGATCCATGTGTGGTCTTTTGGAAGAACACACATGCAATGACACTAGTGATGTGTGGTCTGTGAGAAGAACACACATCCAATGACTCTAGCCGTGGTTCATGAAAAATAAACATGCAATGACACTGGTGGATCCATGTGTGGTTCATGGGAAGAACACACATGCAATGACACTGGGTGGATCCATGTGTGGTTTGTGAGAAGAACACACATGCAATGACACTGGTGGATCCATGTGTGGTTCATGGGAAGAACACACATGCAATGACTCTGGTGATATGTGGTTTGTGAAAAGAACAGACATGCAATGACTCTAGCTGTGGTTAATGAGAATAGCAGACATGCAATGACACCGGTGGATCCATGTGTGGTTTGTGAGAAGAACACACATGCAATGACACTGGGTGTGGTTCATGATATGGTTTGTAAGAAGAACACACATGCAATGACTCTAGCTGTGGTTCATGAAAAGAACACACATGCAACGACACTTGGTGGATCCATGTCTGGTCTGTGGGAAGAACACACATGCAATAACATTGGTGGATCCATGTGTGGTCTGTGGGAAGAACACACATGCAATGACTCTAGCTGTGGTTCATGAAAAGGACACACATGCAATGACACTGGGTGGATCCATGTGTGGTCCGTGGGAAGTACACACATGCAATGACACTGGTGGATCCATGTGTGGTCTGTGGGAAAAACACACATGCAATGACACAGGTGATATGTTGTCTGTGAGAAGAACACACATGCAATGACTCTAGCTGTGGTTCATGAAAAGAGCAGACATACAATGGCACTGGGTGGATCCATGTGTGGTTTGTGAGAAGAACACACATGCAATGACACCGGTGGATCCATGTGTGGTTCACGGGAAGAACACCCATGCAATGACTCTGGTGATATGTGGTTTGTGAAAAGAACAGACATGCAATAACTCTTGCTGTGGTTAATGAGAAGAGCAGACATGCAATGACACCGGTAGATCCATGTGGGGTTAATGAGAAGAACACACATGCAATGACACTGGGTGTGGTTCATGATATGGTTTGTGAGAAGAACACGCATGCAATGACTCTAGATGTGGTTCATGGGACAAACACACATGCAATGACACTGGGTGGATCCATGTGTGGTATGTGGGAAGAACACACATGCAATGACACTGGTGGATCCATGTGTGGTCTGTGGGAAGAACACACTTGCAATTACACAGGTGATATGTGGTCTGTGAGAAGAGCACACATGCAATGACTCTAGCTGTGGTTCATGAAAAGAGCAGACATGCGATGACACTGGTGGATCCATGTGGGGTTCATGGGAAAAACACACATGCAATGACACTGGTGGATCGATGTGTGGTCTGTGGGAAGAACACAGATGCAATGACTCTGGTGATATGTGGTTTGTGAAAATAACAGATATGCAATGACTCTAGCTGTGGTTAATGAGAAGAGCAGACATGCAATGACACCGGTGGATCCATGTGTGGTTAATGAGAAGAACACACATGCAATGACACTGGGTGTGGTTCATGATATGGTTTGTAAGAAGAACACACATGCAATGACTCTAGCTGTGGTTCATGAATAGAACAGACAAGCGATGACTCTAACTGTGGTTCATGAAAAGAGCAGACCTGTGATGCCACCGGTGGATCCATGTGTGGTCTATGAGAGGAACACACATGCAATTACACCGGTGGATCCTTACGTGGTTTGTGAGAATAACACACATTCAATGACACTGGTGGATCCATGTGTGGTTCATGGGAAGAACACACATGCAATGACACATGTGATATATGGTCTGTGGGAAGAACACACATGTAATGACTCTTGTGATATGTGGTCTGTGAAAAGAACAGACATGCAATGACTCTAGCTTTTGTTCATGAAAAGAGCAGACATGCGATAACACTGGTGGATCCATGTGTGGTTCATGGGAAGAGCAGACATGCAATGACTCTGGTGGATCCATGTGTGGTCTGTGGGAAGAACACACATGCAATGACACTGGGTGGATCCATGTGTGGTCTGTGGGAAGAACACACATGCAATGACACTGGTGCATCCATGTGTGGTCTGTGGGAAGAACACACATGCAATGACACTGGTGAATCCATGTGCGGTTCATGGGGAGAACACACATGCAATGACACCGGTGATATGTGGTATGTGAGAAGAACACACATGCAATGACTCTAGCTGTGGTTCATGAAAAGTGGAGACATGCAATGACACTGGTGGATCCATGTGTGGTTCATGGGAAGAGCAGACATGCAATGACTCTAGTGGATCCATGTGTGGTCTATGGGAAGAACACACATGCAATGACACTGGGTGGATCCATGTGTGGTCTGTGGGAAGGACACACATGCAATGACACTGGTGGATCCATGTGTGGTCTGTGGGAAGAACACACATGCAATGACACAGGTGATATGTGGTCTGTGAGAAGAACACACATGCAATGACTCTAGATGTGGTTCATGAAAAGAGCAGACATGAATGGCACTGGGTGGATCCATGTGTGGTTTGTGAGAAGAACACACATGCAATGACACCGGTGGATCCATGTGTGGTTCACGGGAAGAAGACCCATGCAATGACTCTGGTGATATGTGGTTTGTGAAAAGAACAGACATGCAATGACACTTGCTGTGGTTAATGAGAAGAGCAGACATGCAATGACACCGGTGGATCCATGTGGGGTTAATGAGAAGAACACACATGCAATGACACTGGGTGTGGTTCATGATATGGTTTGCGAGAAGAACACGCATGCAATGACTCTAGATGTGGTTCATGGGAAGAACACACATGCAATGACACTGGGTGGATCCATGTATGGTCTGTGGGAAGAACACACATGGAATGACACTGGTGATATGTGGTCTGTGAGAAGAACACACAGGCAATGACTCTAGCTGTGGTTCATGAAAAGAGCAGACATGCGATGACACTGGTGGATCCATGTGTGGTTCATGGGAAGAACACACATGCAATTACACTGGTGGATCCATGTGTGGTTTGTGGGAATAACACACATGCAATGACTCTAGTGATATGTGGTTTGTGAAAAGAACAGACATGCAATGACTCTAGCTGTGGTTAATGAGAAGAGCAGACATGCAATGACACCGGTGGATCCATGTGTGGTTAATGAGAAGAACACACATGCAATGACACTGGGTGTGGTTCATGATATGGTTTGTAAGAAGAACACACATGCAATGACTCTAGCTATGGTTCATGAAAAGGGCAGACATGCGATGACTCTAACTGTGGTTCATGAAAAGAGTAGACCTGCGATGCCACCGGTGGATCCATGTGTGGTCTATGAGAGGAACACACATGCAATTACACCGGTGGATCCTTACATGGTTTGTGAGAATAACACACATGCAATGACACTGGTGGATCCATGTGTGGTTCATGGGAAGAACACACATGTAATGACACTGGTGGATCCTTGTGTGGTCTGTGGGAAGAACACACATGCAATTACACTGGTGGATCCATGTGTGGTTCATGGGAAGAGCAGACATGCAATGACTCTGGTGGATCCATGTGTGGTCTATGGGAAGAACACACATGCAATGACACTGGGTGGATCCATGTGTGGTCTGGGGAAGGACACACATGCAATGACACTGGTGGATCCATGTGTGGTCTGTGGGAAGAACACACATGCAATGACACAGGTGATATGTGGTCTATGAGAAGAACACACATGCGATGACTCTAGATGTGGTTCATGAAAAGAGCATACATGAATGGCACTGGGTGGATCCATGTGTGGTTTGTGAGAAGAACACACATGCAATGACACCGGTGGATCCATGTGTGGTTCACGGGAAGAAGACCCATGCAATGACTCTGCTGATATGTGGTTTGTGAAAAGAACAGACATGCAATGACTCTTGCTCTGGTTAATGAGAAGAGCAGACATGCAATGACACCGGTGGATCCATGTGGGGTTAATGAGAAGAACACACATGCAATGACACTGGGTGTGGTTCATGATATGGTTTGTGAGAAGAACACGCATGCGATGACTCTAGATGTGGTTCATGGGAAGAACACACATGCAATGACACTGGGTGGATCCATGTGTGGTCTGTGGGAAGAACACCCATGCAATGACACTGGTGATATGTGGTCTGTGAGAAGAACACACAGGCAATGACTCTAGCTGTGGTTCATGAAAAGAGCAGACATGCAATGACACTGGTGGATCCATGTGTGGTTCATGGGAAGAACACACATGCAATTACACTGGTGGATCCATGTGTGGTTTGTGGGAATAACACACATGCAATGACTCCAGTGATATGTGGTTTGTGAAAAGAACAAACATGCAATGACTCTAGCTGTGGTTAATGAGAAGAGCAGACATGCAATGACACCGGTGGATCCATGTGTGGTTAATGAGAAGAACACACATGCAATGACACTGGGTGTGGTTCATGATATGGTTTGTAAGAAGAACACACATGCAATGACTCTAGCTATGGTTCATGAAAAGGGCAGACATGCGATGACTCTAACTGTGGTTCATGAAAAGAGTAGACATGCGATGCCACCGGTGGATCCATGTGTGGTCTATGAGAGGAACACACATGCAATTACACCGGTGGATCCTTACGTGGTTTGTGAGAATAACACACATGCAATGACACTGGTGGATCCATGTGTGGTTCATGGGAAGAACACACATCAATGACACATGTGATATGTGGTCTGTGGGAAGAACACACATGCAATGACTCTGGTGATATGTGGTCTATGAAAAGAACAGACATGCAATGACTCTAGCTGTGGTTAATGAAAAGAGCAGACATGCAATGACACCGGTGGATCCATGTGGGGTTAATAAGAAGAACACACATGCAATGACACTAGGTGTGGTTCATGATATGGTTTGTGAGAAGAACACACATGCAATGACACTGGTGGATCCATGTGTGGTATGTGAGAAGAACACACATGCAATGACACTGGGTGTGGTTCATGATATGGTTTGTGAGAAGAACACACATGCAATGACACTAGTGTATCCATGTGTGGTCTTTGCGAAGAACACAATGCAATGACACTGGTGATATCTGGTCTGTGAGAAGAACACACATGCAATGACTCTAGCTGTGGTTCATGAAAAGAGCAGAAATGCAATGGCACTGGGTGGATCCATGTGTGGTTTGTGAGAAGAACACACATGCAATGACACCGGTGGATCCATGTGTGGTTCATGGGAAGAACACACATGCACTAACACTGGTGGATCCATGTGTGGTTCATGGGAAGAACACACATGCAATGACTCTGGTGATATGTGGTTTGTGAAAAGAACAGACATGCAATGACTCTAGCTGTGGTAAATGAGAAGAGTAGACATCCAATGACACCGGTGGATCCATGTGTGGTTTGTGAGAAGAACACACATGCAATGACACTGGGTGTGGTTCATGATATGGTTTGTAAGAAGAACACACATGCAATGACTCTAGCTGTGGTTCATGAAAAGAACACACATGCAATGACAGTGGGTGGATCCATGTGTGGTCTGTGGGAAGAACACACATGCAATAACACTGGTGCATCCATGTGTGGTCTATGGGAAGAACACACATGAAATGACACAGGTGATATGTGGTCTGTGAGAAGAACACACATGCAATGACTCTAGCTGTGGTTCATGAAAAGAGCAGAAATGCAATGGCACTGGGTGGATCCATGTGTGGTTTGTGAGAAGAACACACATGCAATGACACCGGTGGATCCATGTGTGTTTCATGGGAAGAACACACTTGCAATGACTCTGGTGATATGTGGTTTGGGAAAAGAACAGACATGCAATGACTCTAGAAGTGGTTAATGAGAAGAGCAGACATGCAATGACACAGGTTGATCCATGTGGGGTTAATGAGAAGAACACACATGCAATGGCACTGGGTGTGGTTCATGATATGGTTTGTAAGAAGAACACACATGCAATGACTCTAGCTATGGTTCATGAAAAGGGCAGACATGCGATGACTCTAACTGTGGTTCATGAAAAGAGCAGACCTGCGATGCCACCGGTGGATCCATGTGTGGTCTATCAGAGGAACACACATGCAATTACACCGGTGGATCCTTACGTGGTTTGTGAGAATAACACAAATGCAATGACACTCGTGGACCCATGTGTGGTTCATGGGAAGAACACACATGCGATGACACATGTGATATGTGGTCTCTGGGAAGAACACACATGCAATGACTCTGGTGATATGTGGTCTGTGAAAAGAATAGACATGCAATGACTCTAGCTGTGGTTAATGAAAAGAGGAGACATGCAATGGCACCGGTGGATCCATGTGTGGTGTGTGGGAAGAACACACATGCAATGACACTGGGTGTGGTTCATGATATGGTTTGTGACAATAACACACATGCAGTGACACTTGTGGATCCATGTATGGTCTGTGAGAAGAACACACATGCAATGACACTGGGTGTGGTTCATGATATGGTTTGTGAGAAGAACACACATGCAATGACAAGAGTGGGTCCATGTGTGGTCTTTGGAAAGAACACACATGCAATGACACTGGTGATATGTGGTCTGTGAGAAGAACACACATCCAATGACTCTAGCTGTGGTTAATGAAAAGAGCAGACATGCAATGACACTGGTGGATCCATGTGTGGTTCATGGGAAGAACACACATGCAATGACACTAGGTCGATCCATGTGTGGTTTGTGAGAAGAACACACATCCAATGACACTGGTGGATCCATGTGTGGTTCATGGAAAGAACACACATGCAATGACTCTGGTGATATGTGGTTTGTGAAAAGAACAGACATGCAATGACTCTAGATGTGGTTAATGAGAAGAGTATACATGCAATGACACCGGTGGATCCATGTGTGGTTTGTGAGAAGAACACACATGCAATGACACTAGGTGTGGTTCATGATATGGTTGGTAAGAAGAACACACATGCAATGACACTGGGTGGATCCATGTGTGGTCTGTCGGAAGAACACACATGTAATGACACTGGTGGATCCATGTGTGGTTTGTGGGAAGAACACACATGCAATGACACAGGTGATATGTGGTCTATGAGAAGAACACACATGCAATGACTCTAGCTGTGGTTCATGAAAAGAGCAGACATGCAATGGCACTGGGTGGATCTATGTGTGGTTTGTGAGAAGAACACACATGCAATGACACCGGTGGATCCATGTGCGATTCACGGGAAGAACATACATGCAATGACTCTGGTGATATGTGGTTTGTGAAAAGAACAGACATGCAATGACTCTAGCTGTGGTTAATGAGAAGAGCAGACATGCAATGACACCAGTGGATCCATGTGGGGTTAATGAGAAGAACACACATGCAATGACACTGGGTGTGGTTCATGATATGGTTTGTGAGAAGAACACACATGCAATGACTCTAGCTGTGGTTCATGGGAAGAACACACATGCAATGACACTGGGTGGATCCATGTGTGGTCTGTGGGAAGAACACACATGCAATGACACTGGTGGATCCATGTGTGGTCTGTGGGAAGAACACACATGCAATGACACTGGTGGATCCATGTGTGGTCTGTGGGAAGAACACACATGCAATGACACAGGTGATATGTGTTCTGTGAGAAAAACACACATGCAATGACTCTAGCTGTGGTTCACGAAAAGAGCAGACATGCGATGACACCGGTGGATCCATGTGTGGTTCATGGGGAAAACGCACATGCAATGACACCGGTGGATCCATGTGTGGTCTGTGGGAAGAACACACATGCAATGACTCTGGTGATACGTGGTTTGTGAAAAGAACAGACATGCACTGACTCTAGCTGTGGTTAATGAGAAGAGCAGACATGCAATGACACCGGTGGATCCATGTGTGGTTTGTGAGAAGAACCCACATGCAATGAAACTAGGTGTGGTTCATGATATGGTTTGTAAGAAGAACACACAAGCAATGACTCTAGCTGTGGTTCATGAAAAGGGCAGACATGCGATGACTCTAACTATGGTTCATGAAAATAGCAGACCTGCGATGCCATTGGTGGATCCATGTGTGGTCTATGAGAGGAACACACATGCAATTACACCGGTGGATACTTACGTGGTTTGTGAGAATAACACACATGCAATGACACTAGGGTGTGGTTCATGATATGGTTTGTGAGAAGAACACACATGCAATGACACTGGTGGATCCTTGTGTGGTCTGTGAGAAGAACACACATGCAATGACACTGGGTGTGGTTCATGATATGGTTTGTGAGAAGAACACACATGCAATGACACTAGTGGATCCATGTGTGGTCATTGGGAAGAACACACATGCAATGACACTGGTGATATGTGGTCTGTGAGAAGAACACACATCAAATGACTCTGGCTATGGTTCAAGAAAAGAGCAGACATGCAATGACACTGGTGGATCCATGTGTGGTTCATGGGAAGAACACACATGCAATGGCACTGGGTGGATCCATGTGTGGTTTGTGAGAATAACACACATGCAATGAGATTGGTGGATCCATGTGTGGTTCAAGGGAAGAACACACATGCAATGACTCTGGTGATATGTGGTTTGTGAAAAGAACAGACATGCAATGACGCTAGCTATGGTTAATCAGAAGAGTAGACATGCAATGACACCGGTGGATCCATGTGTGGTTTGTGAGAAGAACACACATGCAATGACACTAGGTGTGGTTCATGATATGGTTTGTAAGAAGAACACACATCCAATGACTCTAGCTGTGGTTCATGGGAAGAACACACATGCAATGACACTGGGTGGATTCATGTGTGGTCTGTGGGAAGAACACACATGCAATGACACTGGTGGATCCATGTGTGGTCTGTGGGAAGAACACACATGCAATGACACAGGTGATATGTGGTCCGTGAGAAGAACACACATGCAATGACTCTAGCTGTGGTTCATGAAAAGAGCAGACATGCGATGACATTGGTGGATCCATGTGTGGTTCATGGGAAGAACACACATGGAATGACACAGGTGGATCCATGTGTGGTCTGTGGGAAGAACACACATGCAATGACTCTGGTGATATGTGGTTTGTGAAAAGAACAAACATGCAATGACTCTAGCTATGGTTAATGAGAAGAGCAGACATGCAATGACATCGGTGGATCCATGTGTGGTTAATAAGAAGAACACACATGCAATGACACTGGGTGTGGTTCATGATATGGTTTGTAAGAAGAACAAACATCTAATAACTCTAGCTATGGTTCATGAAAAGAGCAGACATGCAATGACACTGGTGGATCCATGTGTGGTTCATGGGAAGAACACACATGCAATGACACTGGGTGGATCCATGTGTGGTTTGTGAGAAGAACACACATGCAATGACACTGCTGGATCCATGTGTGGTTCATGGGAAGAACACACATGCAATGACACTGGTGGATCCATGTGTGGTCTGTGGGAAGAACACACATGCAATGACACAGGTGATATGTGTTCTGTGAGAAAAACACACATGCAATGACTCTAGCTGTGGTTCACGAAAAGAGCAGACATGCGATGACACCGGTGGATCCATGTGTGGTTCATGGGAAAAACGCACATGCAATGACACCGGTGGATCCATGTGTGGTCTGTGGGAAGAACACACATGCAATGACTCTGGTGATACGTGGTTTGTGAAAAGAACAGACATGCACTGACTCTAGCTGTGGTTAATGAGAAGAGCAGACATGCAATGACACCGGTGGATCCATGTGTGGTTTGTGAGAAGAACCCACATGCAATGAAACTAGGTGTGGTTCATGATATGGTTTGTAAGAAGAACACACATGCAATGACTCTAGCTGTGGTTCATGAAAAGGGCAGACATGCGATGACTCTAACTATGGTTCATGAAAATAGCAGACCTGCGATGCCATTGGTGGATCCATGTGTGGTCTATGAGAGGAACACACATGCAATTACACCGGTGGATACTTACGTGGTTTGTGAGAATAACACACATGCAATGACACTAGGGTGTGGTTCATGATATGGTTTGTGAGAAGAACACACATGCAATGACACTGGTGGATCCTTGTGTGGTCTGTGAGAAGAACACACATGCAATGACACTGGGTGTGGTTCATGATATGGTTTGTGAGAAGAACACACATGCAATGACACTAGTGGATCCATGTGTGGTCATTGGGAAGAACACACATGCAATGACACTGGTGATATGTGGTCTGTGAGAAGAACACACATCAAATGACTCTGGCTATGGTTCAAGAAAAGAGCAGACATGCAATGACACTGGTGGATCCATGTGTGGTTCATGGGAAGAACACACATGCAATGGCACTGGGTGGATCCATGTGTGGTTTGTGAGAATAACACACATGCAATGAGATTGGTGGATCCATGTGTGGTTCAAGGGAAGAACACACATGCAATGACTCTGGTGATATGTGGTTTGTGAAAAGAACAGACATGCAATGACGCTAGCTATGGTTAATCAGAAGAGCAGACATGCAATGACACCGGTGGATCCATGTGTGGTTTGTGAGAAGAACACACATGCAATGACACTAGGTGTGGTTCATGATATGGTTTGTAAGAAGAACACACATCCAATGACTCTAGCTGTGGTTCATGGGAAGAACACACATGCAATGACACTGGGTGGATTCATGTGTGGTCTGTGGGAAGAACACACATGCAATGACACTGGTGGATCCATGTGTGGTCTGTGGGAAGAACACACATGCAATGACACAGGTGATATGTGGTCCGTGAGAAGAACACACATGCAATGACTCTAGCTGTGGTTCATGAAAAGAGCAGACATGCGATGACATTGGTGGATCCATGTGTGGTTCATGGGAAGAACACACAGGGAATGACACAGGTGGATCCATGTGTGGTCTGTGGGAAGAACACACATGCAATGACTCTGGTGATATGTGGTTTGTGAAAAGAACAAACATGCAATGACTCTAGCTATGGTTAATGAGAAGAGCAGACATGCAATGACATCGGTGGATCCATGTGTGGTTAATAAGAAGAACACACATGCAATGACACTGGGTGTGGTTCATGATATGGTTTGTAAGAAGAACAAACATCTAATAACTCTAGCTATGGTTCATGAAAAGAGCAGACATGCAATGACACTGGTGGATCCATGTGTGGTTCATGGGAAGAACACACATGCAATGACACTGGGTGGATCCATGTGTGGTTTGTGAGAAGAACACACATGCAATGACACTGGTGGATCCATGTGTGGTCTGTGGGAAGAACACACATGCAATGACACTGGTGGATCCATGTGTGGTCTGTGGGAAGAACACACATGCAATGACACAGGTGATATGTGTTCTGTGAGAAAAACACACATGCAATGACTCTAGCTGTGGTTCACGAAAAGAGCAGACATGCGATGACACCGGTGGATCCATGTGTGGTTCATGGGAAAAACGCACATGCAATGACACCGGTGGATCCATGTTTGGTCTGTGGGAAGAACACACATGCAATGACTCTGGTGATACGTGGTTTGTGAAAAGAACAGACATGCACTGACTCTAGCTGTGGTTAATGAGAAGAGCAGACATGCAATGACACCGGTGGATCCATGTGTGGTTTGTGAGAAGAACCCACATGCAATGAAACTAGGTGTGGTTCATGATATGGTTTGTAAGAAGAACACACATGCAATGACTCTAGCTGTGGTTCATGAAAAGGGCAGACATGCGATGACTCTAACTATGGTTCATGAAAATAGCAGACCTGCGATGCCATTGGTGGATCCATGTGTGGTCTATGAGAGGAACACACATGCAATTACACCGGTGGATACTTACGTGGTTTGTGAGAATAACACACATGCAATGACACTAGGGTGTGGTTCATGATATGGTTTGTGAGAAGAACACACATGCAATGACACTGGTGGATCCTTGTGTGGTCTGTGAGAAGAACACACATGCAATGACACTGGATGTGGTTCATGATATGGTTTGTGAGAAGAACACACATGCAATGACACTAGTGGATCCATGTGTGGTCATTGGGAAGAACACACATGCAATGACACTGGTGATATGTGGTCTGTGAGAAGAACACACATCAAATGACTCTGGCTATGGTTCAAGAAAAGAGCAGACATGCAATGACACTGGTGGATCCATGTGTGGTTCATGGGAAGAACACACATGTAATGGCACTGGGTGGATCCATGTGTGGTTTGTGAGAATAACACACATGCAATGAGATTGGTGGATCCATGTGTGGTTCAAGGGAAGAACACACATGCAATGACTCTGGTGATATGTGGTTTGTGAAAAGAACAGACATGCAATGACGCTAGCTATGGTTAATCAGAAGAGCAGACATGCAATGACACCGGTGGATCCATGTGTGGTTTGTGAGAAGAACACACATGCAATGACACTAGGTGTGGTTCATGATATGGTTTGTAAGAAGAACACACATCCAATGACTCTAGCTGTGGTTCATGGGAAGAACACACATGCAATGACACTGGGTGGATTCATGTGTGGTCTGTGGGAAGAACACACATGCAATGACACTGGTGGATCCATGTGTGGTCTGTGGGAAGAACACACATGCAATGACACAGGTGATATGTGGTCCGTGAGAAGAACACACATGCAATGACTCTAGCTGTGGTTCATGAAAAGAGCAGACATGCGATGACATTGGTGGATCCATGTGTGGTTCATGGGAAGAACACACATGGAATGACACAGGTGGATCCATGTGTGGTCTGTGGGAAGAACACACATGCAATGACTCTGGTGATATGTGGTTTGTGAAAAGAACAAACATGCAATGACTCTAGCTATGGTTAATGAGAAGAGCAGACATGCAATGACATCGGTGGATCCATGTGTGGTTAATAAGAAGAACACACATGCAATGACACTGGGTGTGGTTCATGATATGGTTTGTAAGAAGAACAAACATCTAATAACTCTAGCTATGGTTCATGAAAAGAGCAGACATGCAATGACACTGGTGGATCCATGTGTGGTTCATGGGAAGAACACACATGCAATGACACTGGGTGGATCCATGTGTGGTTTGTGAGAAGAACACACATGCAATGACACTGCTGGATCCATGTGTGGTTCATGGGAAGAACGCACATGCAATGACTCTGGTGATATGTGGTTTGTGAAAAGAACAGACATGCAATGACTCTAGCTGTGGTTAATGAAAAGAACAGACATGTAATGACACCGGTGGATCCATGCGGGGTTAATGAGAAGAACACACATGCAATGACACCGGGTGTGGTTCATGATATGGTTTGTGAGAAGAACACACATGCAATGACACGGTGGATCCATGTGTGGTCTGTGAGAACACACATGCAATGACACTAGGTGTGGTTCATGATATGGTTTGTGAGAAGAACACACATGCAATGACTCTAGCTGTGGTTCATGGGAAGAGCAGACATACAATGACACTGGTGGATCCATGTGTGGTTCATGGGAAGAACACACATGCAATGACACTTGTGGATCCATGTGTGGTCTGTGGGAAGAACACACATGCAATGCCTTTGATGGATCCATGTGTGGTTCGTGGGGAGAACACACATGCAATGACACCGGTGATATGTGGTTTGTGAGAAGAGCACACATGCAATGACTCTAGCTGTGGTTCATGAAAAGATAAGACATGCAATGACACTGGTGGATCCATGTGTGGTTCATGGGAAGAGCAGACATGCAATGACTCTGGTGGATCCATGTGTGGTCTGTGGGAAGAACACACATGCAATGACACTGGATGGATCCATGTGTGGTCTGAGGGAAGAACACACATGCAATGACACTGGTGGATCCATGTGTGGTTTGTGAAAAGAACAGACATGCAATGACTCTAGCTGTGGTTAATGAGAAGAGTAGACATGCTATGACACCGGTGGATCCATGTGTGGTTTGTGAGAAGAACACACATGCAATGACACTCGGTGTGGTTCATGATATGGTTTGTAAGAAGAACACACATGCAATGACACTGGGTGGATCCATGTGTGGTATGTCGGAAGAACACACATGCAATGACACTGGTGGATCCATGTGTGGTCTGTGGGAAGAACACACATGCAATGACACAGGTGATATGTGGTATGTGAGAAGAACACACATGCAATGACTCTAGCTGTGGTTCATGAAAAGAGCAGACATGCAATGGCACTGGGTGGATCTATGTGTGGTTTGTGAGAAGAACACACATGCAATGACACCGGTGGATCCATGTGCGATTCACGGGAAGAACATACATGCAATAACTCTGGTGATATGTGGTTTGTGAAAAGAACAGACATGCAAGGACTCTAGCTATGGTTAATAAGAAGAGCAGACATGCATTGACACTAGTGGATCCATGTGGGGTTAATGAGAAGAACACACATGCAATGACACTGGGTGTGGTTCATGATATGGTTTGTGAGAAGAACACACATGCAATGACTCTAGCTGTGGTTCATGGGAACAACACACATGCAATGACACTGGGTGGATCCATGTGTGGTCTGTGGGAAAAACACACATGCAATGACACTGGTGGATCCATGTGTGGTCTGTGGGAAGAACACACATGCAATGACACAGGTGATATGTGGTCTGTGAGAAAAACACACATGCAATGACTCTAGCTGTGGTTCACGAAAAGAGCAGACATGCGATGACACTAGTGGATCCATGTGTGGTTCATGGGAAGAACACACATGCAATGACACCGGTGGATCCATGTGTGGTCTGTGGGAAGAACACACATGCAATGACTCTGGTGATACGTGGTTTGTGAAAAGAACAGACATGCAATGACTCTAGCTGTGCTTAATGAGAAGAGCAGACATGCAATGACACCTGTGGATCCATGTGTGGTTTGTGATAAGAACACACATGTAATGACACTAGGTGTGATTCATGATATGGTTTGTAAGAAGAACACACATGCAATGACTCTAGCTGTGGTTCATGGGAAGAACACACATGCGATGACTCTAACTATGGTTCATGAAAAGAGCAGACCTGCGATGCCATTGGTGGATCCATGTGTGGTCTATGAGAGGAACACACATGCAATTACACCGGTGGATACTTACGTGGTTTGTGAGAATAACACACATGCAATGACACTAGGGTGTGGTTCATGATATGGTTTGTGAGAAGAACACACATGCAATGACACTAGTGGATCCTTGTGTGGTCTGTGAGAAGAACACACATGCAATGACACTGGGTGTGGTTCATGATATGGTTTGCGAGAAGAACACAGATGCAATGACACTAGTGGATCCATGTGTGGTCTTTGGGAAGAACACACATGCAATGACACTGGTGATATGTGGTCTGTGAGAAGAACACACATCAAATGACTCTGGCTGTGGTTCATGAAAAGAGCAGACATGCAATGACACTGGTGGATCCATGTGTGGTTCATGGTAAGAACACACATGCAATGACACTGGTGGATCCATGTGTGGTTTGTGAAAAGAACAGACATGCAATGACTCTAGCTGTGGTTAATGAGAAGAGTAGACATGCAATGACACCGGTGGATCCATGTGTGGTTTGTGAGAAGAACACACATGCAATGACACTAGGTGTGGTTCATGATATGGTTTGTAAGAAGAACACACATGCAATGACACTGGGTGGATCCATGTGTGGTCTGTCGGAAGAACACACATGTAATGACACTGGTGGATCCATGTGTGGTCTGCGGGAAGAACAGACATGCAATGACACAGGTGATATGTGGTCTGTGAGAAGAACACACATGCAATGACTCTAGCTGTGGTTCATGAAAAGAGCAGACATGCAATGGCACTGGGTGGATCTATGTGTGGTTTGTGAGAAGAACACACATGCAATGACACCGGTGGATCCATGTGCGATTCACGGGAAGAACATACATGCAATAACTCTGGTGATATGTGGTTTGTGAAAAGAACAGACATGCAATGACTCTAGCTATGGTTAATAAGAAGAGCAGACATGCAATGACACTAGTGGATCCATGTGGGGTTAATGAGAAGAACACACATGCAATGACACTGGGTGTGGTTCATGATATGGTTTGTGAGAAGAACACACGTGCAATGACTCTAGCTGTGGTTCATGGGAACAACACACATGCAATGACACTGGGTGGATCCATGTGTGGTCTGTGGGAAGAACACACATGCAATGACACTGGTGGATCCATGTGTGGTCTGTGGGAAGAACACACATGCAATGACACAGGTGATATGTGGTCTGTGAGAAAAACACACATGCAATGACTCTAGTTGTGGTTCACGAAAAGAGCAGACATGCGATGACACTAGTGGATCCATGTGTGGTTCAT
This sequence comes from Avena sativa, assembly GCA_916181665.1. Taxonomy (NCBI): domain Eukaryota; kingdom Viridiplantae; phylum Streptophyta; class Magnoliopsida; order Poales; family Poaceae; genus Avena; species Avena sativa. The sequence continues at coordinate 528,595,769 of OV702292.1, read as the reverse complement.
GGGAAGAACACACATGCAATGACACCGGTGGATCCATGTGTGGTCTGTGGGAAGAACACACATGCAATGACTCTAGTGATACGTGGTTTGTGAAAAGAACAGACATGCAATGACTCTAGCTGTGCTTAATGAGAAGAGCAGACATGCAATGACACCGGTGGATCCATGTGTGGTTTGTGATAAGAACACACATGTAATGACACTAGGTGTGATTCATGATATGGTTTGTAAGAAGAACACACATGCAATGACTCTAGCTGTGGTTCATGGGAAGAACACACATGCGATGACTCTAACTATGGTTCATGAAAAGAGCAAACCTGCGATGCCATTGGTGGATCCATGTGTGGTCTATGAGAGGAACACACATGCAATTACACCGGTGGATACTTACGTGGTTTGTGAGAATAACACACATGCAATGACACTAGGGTGTGGTTCATGATATGGTTTGTGAGAAGAACACACATGCAATGACACTGGTGGATCCTTGTGTGGTCTGTGAGAAGAACACACATGCAATGACACTGGGTGTGGTTCATGATATGGTTTGTGAGAAGAACACAGATGCAATGACACTAGTGGATCCATGTGTGGTCTTTGGGAAGAACACACATGCAATGACACTGGTGATATGTGGTCTGTGAGAAGAACACACATCAAATGATTCTGGCTGTGGTTCATGAAAAGAGCAGACATGCAATGACACTGGTGGATCCATGTGTGGTTCATGGGAAGAACACACATGCAATGACACTGGTGGATCCATGTGTGGTTTGTGAAAAGAACAGACATGCAATGACTCTAGCTGTGGTTAATGAGAAGAGTAGACATGCAATGACACCGGTGGATCCATGTGTGGTTTGTGAGAAGAACACACATGCAATGACACTGGGTGTGGTTCATGATATGGTTTGTAAGAAGAACACACATGCAATGACACTGGGTGGATCCATGTGTGGTCTGTCGGAAGAACACACATGTAATGACACTGGTGGATCCATGTGTGGTCTGCGGGAAGAACACACATGCAATGACACAGGTGATATGTGGTCTGTGAGAAGAACACACATGCAATGACTCTAGCTGTGGTTCATGAAAAGAGCAGACATGCAATGGCACTGGGTGGATCTATGTGTGGTTTGTGAGAAGAACACACAAGCAATGACACCGGTGGATCCATGTGCGATTCACGGGAAGAACATACATGCAATGACTCTGGTGATATGTGGTTTGTGAAAAGAACAGACATGCAATGACTCTAGCTGTGGTTAATGAGAAGCGCAGACATGCAATGACACCAGTGGATCCATGTGGGGTTAATGAGAAGAACACACATGCAATGACACTGGGTGTGGTTCATGATATGGTTTGTGAGAAGAACACACATGCAATGACTCTAGCTATGGTTCATGGGAAGAACACACATGCAGTGACACTGGGTGGATCCATGTGTGGTCTGTGGGAAGAACACACATGCAATGACACTGGTGGATCCATGTGTGGTCTGTGGGAAGAACACACATGCAATGCCACTGGTGGATCCATGTGTGGTCTGTGGGAAGAACACACATGCAATGACACTGGTGGATCCATGTGTGGTCTGTGGGAAGAACACACATGCAATGCCACAGGTGATATGTGGTCTGTGAGAAAAACACACATGCAATGACTCTAGCTGTGGTTCACGAAAAGAGCAGACATGCGATGACACCGGTGGATCCATGTGTGGTTCATGGGAATAACACACATGCAATGACACCGGTGGATCCATGTGTGGTCTGTGGGAAGAACACACATGCAATGACTCTGGTGATACGTGGTTTGTGAAAAGAACAGACATGCAATGACTCTAGCTGTGGTTAATGAGAAGAGCAGACATGCAATGACACCGGTGGATCCATGTGTGGTTTGTGAGAAGAACCCACATGCAATGAAACTAGGTGTGGTTCATGATATGGTTTGTAAGAAGAAGACACATGCAATGACTCTAGCTGTGGTTCATGAAAAGGGAAGACATGCGATGACTCTAACTATGGTTCATGAAAATAGCAGACCTGCGATGCCATTGGTGGATCCATGTGTGGTCTATGAGAGGAACACACATGCAATTACACCGGTGGATACTTACGTGGTTTGTGAGAATAACACACATGCAATGACACTAGGGTGTGGTTCATGATATGGTTTGTGAGAAGAACACACATGCAATGACACTGGGGATCCTTGTGTGGTCTGTGAGAAGAACACACATGCAATGACACTGGGTGTGGTTCATGATATGGTTTGTGAGAAGAACACACATGCAATGACACTAGTGGATCCATGTGTGGTCATTGGGAAGAACACACATGCAATGACACTGGTGATATGTGGTCTGTGAGAAGAACACACATCAAATGACTCTGGCTATGGTTCAAGAAAAGAGCAGACATGCAATGACACTGGTGGATCCATGTGTGGTTCATGGGAAAAACACACATGCAATGGCACTGGGTGGATCCATGTGTGGTTGGTGAGAAGAACACACATGCAATGACATTGGTGGATCCATGTGTGGTTCAAGGGAAGAACACACATGCAATGACTCTGGTGATATGTGGTTTGTGAAAAGAACAGACATGCAATGACGCTAGCTATGGTTAATCAGAAGAGCAGACATGCAATGACACCGGTGGATCCATGTGTGGTTTGTGAGAAGAACACACATGCAATGACACTGGGTGTGGTTCATGATATGGTTTGTAAGAAGAACAAACATCTAATGACTCTAGCTATGGTTCATGAAAAGAGCAGACATGCAATGACACTGGTGGATCCATGTGTGGTTCATGGGAAGAACACACATGCAATGACACTGGGTGGATCCATGTGTGGTTTGTGAGAAGAACACACATGCAATGACACTGCTGGATCCATGTGTGGTTCATGGGAAGAACGCACATGCAATGACTCTGGTGATATGTGGTTTGTGAAAAGAACAGACATGCAATGACTCTAGCTGTGGTTAATGAAAACAACAGACATGTAATGACACCGGTGGATCCATGTGGGGTTAATGAGAAGAACACACATGCAATGACACCGGGTGTGGTTCATGATATGGTTTGTGAGAAGAACACACATGCAATGACACGGTGGATCCATGTGTGGTCTGTGAGAAGAACACACATGCAATGACACTAGGTGTGGTTCATGATATGGTTTGTGAGAAGAACACACATGCAATGACTCTAGCTGTGGTTCATGGGAAGAGCAGACATACAATGACACTGGTGTATCCATGTGTGGTTAATGGGAAGAACACACATGCAATGACACTTGTGGATCCATGTGTGGTCTGTGGGAAGAACACACATGCAATGCCTTTGATGGATCCATGTGTGGTTCATGGGGAGAACACACATGCAATGACACCGGTGATATGTGGTTTGTGAGAAGAACACACATGCAATGACTCTAGCTGTGGTTCATGAAAAGAGAGGACATGCAATGCACTGGTGGATCCATGTGTGGTTCATGGGAAGAGCAGACATGCAATGACTCTGGTGGATCCATGTGTGGTCTGTGGGAAGAACACACATGCAATGACACTGGGTGGATCCATGTGTGGTCTGAGGGAAGAACACACATGCAATGACACTGGTGGATCCATGTGTGGTTTGTGAAAAGAACAGACTTGCAATGACTCTAGCTGTGGTTAATGAGAAGAGTAGACATGCAATGACACCGGTGGATCCATGTGTGGTTTGTGAGAAGAACACACATGCAATGACACTCGGTGTGGTTCATGATATGGTTTGTAAGAAGAACACACATGCAATGACACTGGGTGGATCCATGTGTGGTCTGTCGGAAGAACACACATGCAATGACACTGGTGGATCCATGTGTGGTCTATGGGAAGAACACACATGCAATGACACAGGTGATATGTGGTCTGTGAGAAGAACACACATGTAATGACTCTAGCTGTGGTTCATGAAAAGAGCAGACATGCAATGGCACTGGGTGGATCTATGTGTGGTTTGTGAGAAGAACACACATGCAATGACACCGGTGGATCCATGTGCGATTCACGGGAAGAACATACATGCAATGACTCTGGTGATATGTGGTTTGTGAAAAGAACAGACATGCAATGACTCTAGCTATGGTTAATGAGAAGAGCAGACATGCAATGACACCAGTGGATCCATGTGGGGTTAATGAGAAGAACACACATGCAATGACACTGGGTGTGGTTCATGATACGGTTTGTGAGAAGAACACACATGCAATGACTCTAGCTGTGGTTCATGGGAACAACACACATGCAATGACACTAGGTGGATCCATGTGTGGTCTGTGGGAAGAACACAAGTGCAATGACACTGGTGGATCCATGTGTGGTCTGTGGGAAGAACACACATGCAATGACACAGGTGATATGTGGTCTGTGAGAAAAACACACATGCAATGACTCTAGCTGTGGTTCACGAAAAGAGCAGACATGCGATGACACTAGTGGATCCATGTGTGGTTCATGGGAAGAACACACATGCAATGACACCGGTGGATCCATGTGTGGTCTGTGGGAAGAACACACATGCAATGACTCTGGTGATACGTGGTTTGTGAAAAGAACAGACATGCAATGACTCTAGCTATGCTTAATGAGAAGAGCAGACATGCAATGACACCGGTGGATCCATGTCTGGTTTGTGAGAAGAACACACATGCAATGACACTAGGTGTGATTCATGATATGGTTTGTAAGAAGAACACACATGAAATGACTCTAGCTGTGGTTCATGGGAAGAACACACATGCGATGACTCTAACTATGGTTCATGAAAAGAGCAGACCTGCGATGCCATTGGTGGATCCATGTGTGGTCTATGAGAGGAACACACATGCAATTACACCGGTGGATACTTACGTGGTTTGTGAGAATAACACACATGCAATGACACTGGGGTGTGGTTCATGATATGGTTTGTGAGAAGAACACACATGCAATGACACTGGTGGATCCTTGTGTGGTCTGTGAGAAGAACACACATGCAATGACACTGGGTTTGGTTGATGATATGGTTTGTGAGAAGAACACAGATGCAATGACACTAGTGGATCCATGTGTGGTCTTTGGGAAGAACACACATGCAATGACACTGGTGATATGTGGTCTGTGAGAAGAACACACATCAAATGACTCTGGCTGTGGTTCATGAAAAGAGCAGACATGCAATGACACTGGTGGATCCATGTGTGGTTCATGGGAAGAACACACATGCAATGACACTGGTGGATCCATGTGTGGTTTGTGAAAAGAACAGACATGCAATGACTCTAGCTGTGGTTAATGAGAAGAGTAGACATGCAATGACACCGGTGGATCCATGTGTGGTTTGTGAGAAGAACACACATGCAATGACACTGGGTGTGGTTCATGATATGGTTTGTAAGAAGAACACACATGCAATGACACTGGGTGGATCCATGTGTGGTCTGTCGGAAGAACACACATGTAATGACACTGGTGGATCCATGTGTGGTCTGCGGGAAGAACACACATGCAATGACACAGGTGATATGTGGTCTGTGAGAAGAACACACATGCAATGACTCTAGCTGTGGTTCATGAAAAGAGCAGACATGCAATGGCACTGGGTGGATCTATGTGTGGTTTGTGAGAAGAACACACAAGCAATGACACCGGTGGATCCATGTGCGATTCACGGGAAGAACATACATGCAATGACTCTGGTGATATGTGGTTTGTGAAAAGAACAGACATGCAATGACTCTAGCTGTGGTTAATGAGAAGAGCAGACATGCAATGACACCAGCGGATCCATGTGGGGTTAATGAGAAGAACACACATGCAATGACACTGGGTGTGGTTCATGATATGGTTTGTGAGAAGAACACACATGCAATGACTCTAGCTGTGGTTCATGGGAAGAACACACATGCAATGACACTGGGTGGATCCATGTGTGGTCTGTGGGAAGAACACACATGCAATGACACTGGTGGATCCATGTGTGGTCTGTGGGAAGAACACACATGCAATGACACTGGTGGATCCATGTGTGGTCTGTGGGAAGAACACACATGCAATGCCACAGGTGATATGTGGTCTGTGAGAAAAACACACATGCAATGACTCTAGCTGTGGTTCACGAAAAGAGCAGACATGCGATGACACCAGTGGATCCATGTGTGGTTCATGGGAAGAACACACATGCAATGACACCGGTGGATCCATGTGTGGTCTGCGGGAAGAACACACATGCAATGACTCCGGTGATACGTGGTTTGTGAAAAGATCAGACATGCAATGACTCTAGCTGTGGTTAATGAGAAGAGCAGACATGCAATGACACCGGTGGATCCATGTGTGGTTTGTGAGAAGAACACACATGCAATGAAACTAGGTGTGGTTCATGATATGGTTTGTAAGAAGAACACACATGCAATGACTCTAGCTGTGGTTCATGAAAAGGGCAGACATGCGATGACTCCAACTATGGTTCATGAAAATAGTAGACCTGCGATGACACCGGTGGATCCATGTGTGGTCTATGAGAGGAACACACATGCAATTACACCGGTGGATACTTACGTGGTTTGTGAGAATAACACACATGCAATGACACTAGGGTGTGGTTCATGATATGGTTTGTGAGAAGAACACACATGCAATGACACTGGTGGATCCTTGTGTGGTCTGTGAGAAGAACACACATGCAATGACACTGGGTGTGGTTCATGATATGGTTTGTGAGAAGAACACACATGCAATGACACTAGTGGATCCATGTGTGGTCATTGGGAAGAATACACATGCAATGACACTGGTGATATGTGGTCTGTGAGAAGAACACACATCAAATGACTCTTGCTATGGTTCAAGAAAAGAGCAGACATGCAATGACACTGGTGGATCCATGTGTGGTTCATGGGAAGAACACACATGCAATGGCACTGGGTGGATCCATGTGTGGTTTGTGAGAAGAACACACATGCAATGACATTGGTGGATCCATGTGTGGTTCAAGGGAAGAACACACATGCAATGACTCTAGTGATATGTGGTTTGTGAAAAGAACAGACATGCAATGAGGCTAGCTGTGGTTAATGAGAAGAGCAGACATGCAATGACACCGGTGTATCAATGTGTGGTTTGTGAGAAGAACACACATGCAATGACACTGGGTGTATCATGATATGGTTTGTAAGAAGAACACACATCCAATGACTCTAGCTGTGGTTCATGGGAAGAACACACATGCAATGACACTGGGTGGATGCATGTGTGGTCTGTGGGTAGAACACACATGCAATGACACTGGTGGATCCATGTGTGGTCAGTGGGAAGAACACACATGCAATGACACAGGTGATATGTGGTCCGTGAGAAGAACACACATGCAATGACTCTATCTGTGGTTCATGAAAAGAGCAGACATGCGATGACATTGGTGGATCCATGTGTGGTTCATGGGAAGAACACACATGGAATGACACAGGTGGATACATGTGTGGTCTGTGGGAAGAACACACATGCAATGACTCTGGTGATATGTGGTTTGTGAAAAGAACAAACATGCAATGACTCTAGCTGTGGTTAATGAGAAGAGCAGACATGCAATGACATCGGTGGATCCATGTGTGGTTAATAAGAAGAACACACATGCAATGACACTGGGTGTGGTTCATGATATGGTTTGTAAGAAGAACAAACATCTAATGACTCTAGCTATGGTTCATGAAAAGAGCAGACATGCAATGACACTGGTGGATCCATGTGTGGTTCATGGGAAGAACACACATGCAATGACACTGGGTGGATCCATGTGTGGTTTGTGAGAAGAACACACATGCAATGACACTGCTGGATCCATGTGTGGTTCATGGGAAGAACACACATGCAATGACTCTGGTGATATGTGGTTTGTGAAAAGAACAGACATGCAATGACTCTAGCTGTGGTTAATGAAAACAGCAGACATGTAATGACACCGGTGGATCCATATGGGGTTAATGAGAAGAACACACATGCAATGACACCGGGTGTGGTTCATGATATGGTTTGTGAGAAGAACACAAATGCAATGACACGGTGGATCCATGTGTGGTCTATGAGAAGAACACACATGCAATGACACTGGGTGTGGTTCATGATATGGTTTGTGAGAAGAACACACATGCAATGACTCTAGCTGTGGTTCATGAAAAGAGCACGCATGCGATGACTCTAGCTGTGGTTCATGGGAAGAGCAGACATATAATGACACTGGTGGATCCATGTGTGGTTCATGGGAAGAACACACATGCAATGACACTTGTGGATCCATGTGTGGTCTGTGGGAAGAACACACATGCAATGCCTTTGATGGATCCATGTGTGGTTCATGGGGAGAACACACATGCAATGACACCGGTGATATGTGGTTTGTGAGAAGAACACACATGCAATGACTCTAGCTGTGGTTCATGAAAAGATAAGACATGCAATGACACTGGTGGATCCATATGTGGTTCATGGGAAGAGCAGACATGCAGTGACTCTGGTGGATCCATGTGTGGTCTGTGGGAAGAACACACATGTAATGACACTGGGTGGATCCATGTGTGGTCTGAGGGAAGAACACACATGCAATGACACTGGTGGATCCATGTGTGGTTTGTGAAAAGAACAGACATACAATGACTCTAGCTGTGGTTAATGAGAAGAGTAGACATGCAATGACACCGGTGGATCCATGTGTGGTTTGTGAGAAGAACACACATGCAATGACACTCAGTGTGGTTCATGATATGGTTTGTAAGAAGAACACACATGCAATGACACTGGCTGGATCCATGTGTGGTCTGTCGGAAGAACACACATGCAATGACACTGGTGGATCCATGTGTGGTCTATGGGAAGAACACACATGCAATGACACAGGTGATATGTGGTCTGTGAAAAGAACACACATGCAATGACTCTAGCTGTGGTTCATGAAAAGAGCAGACATGCAATGGCACTGGGTGGATCTATGTGTGGTTTGTGAGAAGAACACACATGCAATGACACCGGTGGATCCACGTGCGATTCACGGGAAGAACATACATGCAATGACTCTAGTGATATGTGGTTTGTGAAAAGAACAGACATGCCATGACTCTAGCTATGGTTAATGAGAAGAGCAGACATGCAATGACACCAGTGGATCCATGTGGGGTTAATGAGAAGAACACACATGCAATGACACTGGGTGTGGTTCATGATATGGTTTGTGAGAAGAACACACATGCAATGACTCTAGCTGTGGTTCATGGGAACAACACACATGCAATGACACTGGGTGGATCCATGTGTGGTCTATGGGAAGAACACACATGCAATGACACTGGTGGATCCATGTGTGGTCTGTGGGATGAACACACATGCAATGACACAGGTGATATGTGGTCTGTGAGAAAAACACACATGCAATGACTCTAGCTGTGGTTCACGAAAAGAGCAGACATGCGATGACACTAGTGGATCCATGTGTGGTTCATGGGAAGAACACACATGCAATGACACCGGTGGATCCATGTGTGGTCTATGGGAAGAACACACATGCAATGACTCTGGTGATACGTGGTTTGTGAAAAGAACAAACATGCAATGACTCTAGCTGTGCTTATTGAGAAGAGCATACATGCAATGACACTGGTGGATCCATGTGTAGTTTGTGAGAAGAACACACATGCAATGACACTAGGTGTGGTTCATGATATGGTTTGTAAGAAGAACACACATGCAATGACTCTAGCTGTGGTTCATGGGAAGAACACACATGCGATGACTCTAATTATGGTTCATGAAAAGAGCAGACCTGCGATGCCATTGGTGGATCCATGTGTGGTCTATGAGAGGAACACACATGCAATTACACCGGTGGATACTTACGTGGTTTGTGAGAACAACACACATGCAATGACACTAGGGTGTGGTTCATGATATGGTTTGTGAGAAGAACACACATGCAATGACACTGGTGGATCCTTGTGTGGTCTGTGAGAAGAACACACATGCAATGACACTGGGTGTGGTTCATGATATAGTTTGTGAGAAGAACACACATGCAATGACACTAGTGGATCCATGTGTGGTCTTTGGGAAGAACACACATGCAATGACACTGGTGATATGTGGTCTGTGACAAGAACACACATCAAATGACTCTGGCTGTGGTTCATGAAAAGAGCAGACATGCAATGACACTGGTGGATCCATGTGTGGTTCATGGGAAGAACACACATGCAATGACACTGGTGGATCCATGTGTGGTTTGTGAAAAGAACAGACATGCAATGACTCTAGCTGTGGTTAATGAGAAGAGTAGACATGCAATGACACCGGTGGATCCATGTGTCGTTTGTGAGAAGAACACACATGCAATGACACTGGGTGTGGTTCATGATATGGTTTGTAAGAAGAACACACATGCAATGACACTGGGTGGATCCATGTGTGGTCTGTCGGAAGAACACACATGTAATGACACTGGTGGATCCATGTGTGGTCTGCGGGAAGAACACACATGCAATGAGACATGTGATATGTGGTACGTGAGAAGAACACACATGCAATGACTCTAGCTGTGGTTCATGAAAAGAGCAGACATGCAATGGCACTGGGTGGATCTATGTGTGGTTTGTGAGAAGAACACACATGCAATGACACCGGTGGATCCATGTGCGATTCACGGGAAGAACATACATGCAATGACTCTGGTGATATGTGGTTTGTGAAAAGAACAGACATGCAATGACTCTAGTTGTGGTTAATGAGAAGAGCAGACATGCAATGACACCAGTGGATCCATGTGGGGTAATGAGAAGAACACACATGCAATGACACTGGGTGTGGTTCATGATATGGTTTGTGAGAAGAACACACATGCAATGACTCTAGCTGTGGTTCATGGGAAGAACACACATGCAATGACACTGGGTGGATCCATGTGTGGTCTGTGGGAAGAACACACATGCAATGACACTGGTGGATCCATGTGTGGTCTGTGGGAAGAACACACATGCAATGAGACAGGTGATATGTGGTACGTGAGAAGAACACACATGCAATGACTCTAGCTGTGGTTCATGAAAAGAGCAGACATGCAATGGCACTGGGTGGATCTATGTGTGGTTTGTGAGAAGAACACACATGCAATGACACCGGTGGATCCATGTGCGATTCACGGGAAGAACATACATGCAATGACTCTGGTGATATGTGGTTTGTGAAAAGAACAGACATGCAATGACTCTAGTTGTGGTTAATGAGAAGAGCAGACATGCAATGACACCAGTGGATCCATGTGGGGTAATGAGAAGAACACACATGCAATGACACTGGGTGTGGTTCATGATATGGTTTGTGAGAAGAACACACATGCAATGACTCTAGCTGTGGTTCATGGGAAGAACACACATGCAATGACACTGGGTGGATCCATGTGTGGTCTGTGGGAAGAACACACATGCAATGACACTGGTGGATCCATGTGTGGTCTGTGGGAAGAACACACATGCAATGACACTGGTGGATCCATGTGTGGTCTGTGGGAAGAACACACATGCAATGACACAGGTGATATGTGGTCTGTGAGAAAAACACACATGCAATGACTCTAGCTGTGGTTCACGAAAAGAGCAGACATGCGATGACACCGGTGGATCCATGTGTGGTTCATGGGAAGAACACACATGCAATGACACCGGTGGATCCATGTGTGGTCTGTGGGAAGAACACACATGCAATGACTCTGGTGATACGTGGTTTGTGAAAAGAACAGACATGCAATGACTCTAGCTGTGGTTAATGAGAAGAGCAGACATGCAATGACACCGATGGATCCATGTGTGGTTTGTGAGAAGAACACACATGCAATGACACTAGGTGTGGTCCATGATATGGTTTGTAAGAAGAACACACATGCAATGACTCTAGCTGTGGTTCATGAAAAGGGCAGACATGCGATGACTCTAACTATGGTTCATGAAAAGAGCAGACCTGCGATGCCATTGGTGGATCCATGTGTGGTCTATGAGAGGAACACACATGCAATTACACCAGTGGATACTTACGTGGTTTGTGAGAATAACACACATGGAATAACACTAGGGTGTGGTTCATGATATGGTTTGTGAGAAGAACACACATGCAATGACACTGGTGGATCCGTGTGTGGTCTGTGAGAAGAACACACATGCAATGACACTGGGTGTGGTTCATGATATGGTTTGTGAGAAGAACACACATTCAATGACACTAGTGGATCCATGTGTGGTCTTTGGGAAGAACACACATGCAATGACACTGGTGATATGTGGTCTGTGAGAAGAACACACATCAAATGACTCTGGCTGTGATTCATGAAAAGAGCAGACATGCAATGACACTGGTGGATCCATGTGTGGTTCATGGGAAGAACACACATGCAATGACACTGGGTGGATCCATGTGTGGTTTGTAAGAAGAACACACATGCAATGACATTGGTGGATCCATGTGTGGTTCAAGGGAAGAACACACATGCAATGACTCTGGTGATATGTGGTTTATGAAAAGAACATACATGCAATGACGCTAACTGTGGTTAATGAGAAGAGCAGACATGCAATGACACCGGTGGATCCATGTGTGGTTTGTGAGAAGAACACACATGCAATGACACTGAGTGTGGTTCATGATATGGTTTGTAATAAGAACACACATGCAATGACTCTAGCTTTGGTTCATGGGAAGAACACACATGCAATGACACTGGGTGGATTCATGTGTGGTTTGTGGGAAGAACACACATGCAATGACACTGGTGGATCCATGTGTGGTCTGTGGGAAGAACACACATGCAATGACACAGGTGATATGTGGTCCGTGAGAAGAAGACACATGCAATGACTCTAGCTGTGGTTCATGAAAAGAGCAGACATGCGATGACATTGGTGGATCCATGTGTGGTTCATTGGAAGAACACACATGCAATGACACAGGTGGATCCATGTGTGGTCCGTGTGAAGAACACACATGCAATGACTCTGGTGATATGTGGTTTGTGAAATGAACAAACATGCAATGACTCTAGCTGTGGTTAATGAGAAGAGCAGACATGCAATGACATCGGTGGATCCATGCGTGGTTAATAGAAGAACACACATGCAATGACACTGGGTGTGGTTCATGATATGGTTTGTAAGAAGAACAAACATCTAATGACTCTAGCTATGGTTCATGAAAAGAGCAGACATGCAATGACACTGGTGGATCCATGTGTGGTTCATGGGAAGAACGCACATGCAATGACACTGGGTGGATCCATGATATGGTTTGTAAGAAGAACACACATGTAATGACACTGGGTGGATCCATGTGTGGTCTGTCGGAAGAACGCACATGCAATGACTCTAGTGGATCCATGTGTGGTCTGTGGGAAGAACACACATGCAATGACACAGGTGATATGTGGTCTATGAGAAGAACACATATGCAATGACTCTAGTTGTGGTTCATGAAAAGAGCAGACATGCAATGGCACTGGGTGGATGTATGTGTGGTTTGTGAAAAGAGCACACATGCAATGACACCGGTGGATCCATGTGCGATTCACGGGAAGAACATACATGCAATGACTCTGGTGATATGTGGTTTGTGAAAAGAACAGACATGCAATGACCCTAGCTATGGTTAATGAGAAGAGCAGACATGCAATGACACCAGTGGATCCATGTGGGGTTAATGAGAAGAACACACATGCAATGACACTGGGTGTGGTTCATGATATGGTTTGTGAGAAGAACACACATGCAATGACTCTAGCTGTGGTTCATGGGAAGAACACACATGCAATGACACTGGGTGGATCCATGTGTGGTCTGTGGGAAGAACTCACATGCAATGAAACTGGTGGATCCATGTGTGGTCTGTGGGAAGAACACACATGCAATGACACAGGTGATATGTGGTCTGTGAGAAAAACACACATGCAATGACTCTAGCTGTGGTTCACGAAAAGAGCGGACATGCGATGACACTGGTCGATCCATGTGTGGTTCATGGGAAGAACACACATGCAATGACACCGGTGGATCCATGTGTGGTCTGTGGGAAGAACACACATGCAATGACTCTGGTGATACGTGGTTTGTGAAAAGAACAGACATGCAATGACTCTAGCTGTGGTTAATGAGAAGAGCAGACATGCAATGACACCGGTGGATCTATGTGTGGTTTGTGAGAAGAACACACATGCAATGACACTAGGTGTGGTTCATGATATGGTTTGTAAGAAGAACACACATGCAATGACTCTAGCTGTGGTTCATGAAAAGGGCAGACATGCGATGACTCTAACTATGGTTCATGAAAAGAGCAGACCTGCGATGCCATTGGTGGATCCATGTGTGGTCTATGAGAGGAACACACATGCAATTACACCAGTGGATACTTACGTGGTTTGTGAGAATAACACACATGGAATAACACTAGGGTGTGGTTCATGATATGGTTTGTGAGAAGAACACACATGCAATGACACTGGTGGATCCGTGTGTGGTCTGTGAGAAGAACACACATGCAATGACACTGGGTGTGGTTCATGATATGGTTTGTGAGAAGAACACACATTCAATGACACTAGTGGATCCATGTGTGGTCTTTGGGAAGAACACACATGCAATGACACTGGTGATATGTGGTCTGTGAGAAGAACACACATCAAATGACTCTGGCTGTGATTCATGAAAAGAGCAGACATGCAATGACACTGGTGGATCCATGTGTGGTTCATGGGAAGAACACACATGCAATGACACTGGGTGGATCCATGTGTGGTTTGTAAGAAGAACACACATGCAATGACATTGGTGGATCCATGTGTGGTTCAAGGGAAGAACACACATGCAATGACTCTGGTGATATGTGGTTTATGAAAAGAACATACATGCAATGACGCTAGCTGTGGTTAATGAGAACAGCAGACATGCAATGACACCGGTGGATCCATGTGTGGTTTGTGAGAAGAACACACATGCTATGACACCGGGTGTGGTTCATGATATGGTTTGTGAGAAGAACACACATGCAATGACTCTAGCTGTGGTTCATGGGAAGAACACACATGCAATGACACTGGGTGGATCCATGTGTGGTCTGTGGGAAGAACACACATGCAATGAAACTGGTGGATCCATGTGTGGTCTGTGGGAAGAACACACATGCAATGACACAGGTGATATGTGGTCTGTGAGAAAAACACACATGCAATGACTCTAGCTGTGGTTCACGAAAAGAGCGGACATGCGATGACACTGGTGGATCCATGTGTGGTTCATGGGAAGAACACACATGCAATGACACCGGTGGATCCATGTGTGGTCTGTGGGAAGAACACACATGCAATGACTCTGGTGATACGTGGTTTGTGAAAAGAACAGACATGCAATGACTCTAGCTGTGGTTAATGAGAAGAGCAGACATGCAATGACACCGGTGGATCTATGTGTGGTTTGTGAGAAGAACACACATGCAATGACACTAGGTGTGGTTCATGATATGGTTTGTAAGAAGAACACACATGCAATGACTCTAGCTGTGGTTCATGAAAAGGGCAGACATGCGATGACTCTAACTATGGTTCATGAAAAGAGCAGACCTGCGATGCCATTGGTGGATCCATGTGTGGTCTATGAGAGGAACACACATGCAATTACACCAGTGGATACTTACGTGGTTTGTGAGAATAACACACATGGAATAACACTAGGGTGTGGTTCATGATATGGTTTGTGAGAAGAACACACATGCAATGACACTGGTGGATCCGTGTGTGGTCTGTGAGAAGAACACACATGCAATGACACTGGGTGTGGTTCATGATATGGTTTGTGAGAAGAACACACATTCAATGACACTAGTGGATCCATGTGTGGTCTTTGGGAAGAACACACATGCAATGACACTGGTGATATGTGGTCTGTGAGAAGAACACACATCAAATGACTCTGGCTGTGATTCATGAAAAGAGCAGACATGCAATGACACTGGTGGATCCATGTGTGGTTCATGGGAAGAACACACATGCAATGACACTGGGTGGATCCATGTGTGGTTTGTAAGAAGAACACACATGCAATGACATTGGTGGATCCATGTGTGGTTCAAGGGAAGAACACACATGCAATGACTCTGGTGATATGTGGTTTATGAAAAGAACATACATGCAATGACGCTAGCTGTGGTTAATGAGAAGAGCAGACATGCAATGACACCGGTGGATCCATGTGTGGTTTGTGAGAAGAACACACATGCAATGACACTGAGTGTGGTTCATGATATGGTTTGTAATAAGAACACACATGCAATGACTCTAGCTTTGGTTCATGGGAAGAACACACATGCAATGACACTGGGTGGATTCATGTGTGGTCTGTGGGAAGAACACACATGCAATGACACTGGTGGATCCATGTGTGGTCTGTGGGAAGAACACACATGCAATGACACAGGTGATATGTGGTCCGTGAGAAGAAGACACATGCAATGACTCTAGCTGTGGTTCATGAAAAGAGCAGACATGCGATGACATTGGTGGATCCATGTGTGGTTCATTGGAAGAACACACATGCAATGACACAGGTGGATCCATGTGTGGTCCGTGGGAAGAACACAAATGCAATGACTCTGGTGATATGTGGTTTTTGAAATGAACAAACATGCAACGACTCTAGCTGTGGTTAATGAGAAGAGCAGACATGTAATGACATCGGTGGATCCATGCGTGGTTAATAAGAAGAACACACATGCAATGACACTGGGTGTGGTTCATGATATGGTTTGTAAGAAGAACAAACATCTAATGACTCTAGCTATGGTTCATGAAAAGAGCAGACATGCAATGACACTGGTGGATCCATGTGTGGTTCATGGGAAGAACGCACATGCAATGACACTGGGTGGATCCATGTGTGGTTTGTGAGAAGAACACACATGCAATGACACTGCTGGATCCATGTGTGGTTGATGGGAAGAACGCACATGCAATGACTCTGGTGATATGTGGTTTGTGAAAAGAACAGACATGCAATGACTCTAGCTGTGGTTAATTAAAATAGCAGACATGTAATGACACCGGTGGATCCATGTGGGGTTAATGAGAAGAACACACATGCTATGACACCGGGTGTGGTTCATGATATGGTTTGTGAGAAGAACACACATGCAATAAAACAGTGGATCCATGTGTGGTCTGTGAGCAGAACACACATGCAATGACACTGGGTTTGGTTCATGATATGGTTTGTGAGAAGAACACACATGCAATGACTCTAGCTGTGGTTCATGAAAAGAGCACGCATGCGATGACTCTAGCTGTCGTTCATGGGAACAGCAGACATACAATGACACTGGTGGATCCATGTGTGGTTCATGGGAAGAACACACATGCAATGACACTGGTGGATCCATGTGTGGTCTGTGGGAAGAACACACATGCAATGCCTTTGATGGATCCATGTGTGGTTCATGGGGAGAACACACATGCAATGACACCGGTGATATGTGGTTTGTGAGAAGAACACACATGCAATGACTCTAGCTGTGGTTCATGAAAAGAGAAGACTTGCAATGACACTAGTGGATCCATGTGTGGTTCATGGGAAGAGCAGACATGCAATGACTTTGGTGGATCCATGTGTGGTCTATGGGAAGAACACACATGCAATGACACTGGGTGGATCCATGTGTGGTCTGAGGGAAGAACACACATGCAATGACACTGGTGGATCCATGTGTGGTCTGTGGGAAGAACACACATGCAATGACATAGGTCATATGTGGTCTGTGAGAAGAACACACCTGCAATGACTCTAGCTGTGGTTCATGAAAAGAGCAGACATGCGATGGCACTGGGTGGATCCATGTGTGGTTTGTGAGAAGAACACACAGGCAACGACACCGGTGGATCCATGTGTGGTCTGAGGAAAGAACACACATGAAATGACACTAGTGGATCCATGTGTGGTTTGTGGGAAGAACACACATGCAATGACATAGGTGATATGTGGTCTGTGAGAAGAACATACCTGCAATGACTCTAGCTGTGGTTCATGAAAAGAGCAGACATGCGATGGCACTTGGTGGATCCATGTGTGGTTTGTGAGAAGAACACACATGCAATGACACCGGTGGATCCATGTGTGGTTCATGGGAAGAACACACATGCAATGACTCTGGTGATATGTGGTTTGTGTAAAGAACAAACATGCAATGACTCTGGTTGTGGTTAATGAAAAGAGCATACATGCAATGACACTGGTGGATCCATGTGGGGTTAATGAGAAGAACACACATGCAATGACACTGGGTGTGGTTAATGATATGGTTTGTGAGAAGAACACGCACGCAATGACTCTAGTTGTGGTTCATGGGAAGAACACACATGCAATCACACTGGGTGGATCCATGTGTGGTCTGTGGGAAGAACACACATGCAATGACACTGGGTGGATCCATGTGTGGTCTGTGCGAAGAACACACATGCAATGACACATGTGATATGTGGTCTGTGAGAAGAACACAAATGCAATGACTCTAGCTGTGGTTCATGAAAAGAGCAGACATGCGATGACACTGGTGGATCCATGTGTGGTTCATGGGAAGAACACGCATGCAATGACACTGGTGGATCCATGTGTGGTCTGTGGGAAGAACACACATGCAATGACTCTGGTGATATGTGGTTTGTGAAAAGAATAGACATGCAATGACTCTAGCTGTGGTTAATGAGAAGAGCAGACATGCAATGACACCGGTGGATCCATGTGTGGTTAATGAGAAGAACACACATGCAATGACACTAGGTGTGGTTCATGATATGGTTTGTAACACATGCAATGACTGTAGCCGTGGCTCATGAAAAGAGCAGACATGCGATGACTCTAACTGTGGTTCAAAAAGAGCAGACCTGCGATGCCACCGGTGGATCCACGTGTGGTCTATGAGAGGAACACACATGCATTTACACCGATGGATCCTTACGTGTTTGTGAGAATAACACACATGCAATGACACTAGTGATTCATGTGTGGTTCATGGGAAGAACACACATGCAATGACACAGGTGATATGTGGTCTGTGGGAAGAACACACATGCAATGACTCTGGTGATATGTGGTTTGTGAAAAGAACAGACATGCAATGACTCTAACTGTGGTTAATGAAAAGAGCAGATATGTAATGACACCGGTGTATCCATGTGGGGTTAATGAGAAGAACACACATGCAATGACAGTGGGTGTGGTTCATGATATGGTTTGTGAGAAGAACACACATGCAATGACACTGGTGGGTCCATGTGTGGTCTGTGAGAAGAATACACATACAATGACACTGGGTGTGGTTCATGATATGGTTTGTGAGAAGAACACTCATGCAATGACACTGGTGGATCCATGTGTCGTCTTTGGGAAGAACACACATGCAATGACACTGGTGATATGTGGTCTGTGAGAAGAACACACATCCAATGACTCTAGCTGTGGTTCATGAAAAGAGAAGACATGCAATGGCACTGGTGGATCCATGTGTGGTTCATGGGAAGAACACACATGCAATGACACTAGGTGGATCCATGTATGGTTTGTGAGAAGAACACACATGCAATGACTCTGGTGGATCCATGTGTGGTTCATGGGAAGAACACACATGCAATGACTCTGGTGATATGTGGTTTGTGAAAAGAACAGACATGCGATGACTCTAGCTGTGGTGAATGAGAAGAGCAGAGATGCAATGACACCGATGGATCCACGTGTGGTTTGTGAGAAGAACACACAGGCAATGACACTGGGTGTGGTTCATGATTTTGTTTGTAAGAAGAACAGACATGCAATGACTCTAGCTATGGTTCATGAAAAGAGCACGCATACGATGACTCTAGCTGTGATTCATGGGAAGAGCAGACATACAATGACACTGGTGGATCCATGTGTGGTTCAAGGGAAGAACACACATGCAATCACACTGGTCGATCCATGTGTGGTCTGTGGGAAGAACACACATGCAATGACACTGGTGGATCCATGTGTGGTTCATGGGGAGAACACACATGCAACGACACCGGTGATATGTGGTTTGTGAGAAGAACACACATGCAATGACTCTGGTGGATCCATGTGTGGTCTGTGGGAAGAACACACATGCAATGACACATGTGATATGTGGTCTGTGAGAAGAACACACATGCAATGACTCTAGCTGTGGTTCATGAAAAGAGCAGACATGCGGTGACACTGGTGGATCCATGTGTGGTTCATGGGAAGAACACACATGCAATGACATTGGTGGATCCATGTGTGGTCTGTGGGAAGAACACACATGCAATGACTCTGGTGATATGTGGTTTGTGAAAAGAACAGACATGCAATGACTCTAGCTGTGGTTAATGAGAAGAGCAGACATGCAATGACACCGGTGGATCCATGTGTGGTTAATGAGAAGAACACACATGCAATGACACTAGGTGTGGTTCATGATATGGTTTGTAACACATGCAATGACTGTAGCTGTGGTTCATGAAAAGAGCAGACATGCGATGACTCTAACTGTGGTTCAAAAAGAGCAGACCTGCGATGACACCGGTGGATCCATGTGTGGTCTATGAGAGGAACACACATGCAATTACACCGGTGGATCCTTATGTGGTTTGTGAGAAGAACAGACATCCAATGACTCTAGTGGATCCTTACGTTGTTTATGAGTGGTTTATGAGAAGAACACACATCCAATGAACTCTAGTGGATCTATCATGCCATAATTTGATGTATGCCATGATGTATTTCATTGTACAAGACACTCACTTTCCATTTTTATACTACTCAGTTTCGCCCTTGGTTTTATGTGGTACTACTCAGTTTTGCCCCCCCCCCCTCTCTCTATCTTTCGTAGAAGCACAAATCTGTGCTCACCCTGTTTGCTACTCCCTGATTGGTTATCACAGTTGTCGCGCGGATCGTGCGCACCAACCGTTGATTCTATGCGATCCAACGATGATTGTTGCACATGTTGTGCCCTTCACAGTAATGGTGAGACAGCATGGACGTCTCCCTCAACGAGACTTCTACAAGAAGGAACACGATGCCGTCCATGGAAAAAGTCCTCGAGAGGTCATGTCATGTTTAATCAAGTCTAAAAAGCCTACTACTACTACTACTACGCCACAACGCATGCGTCATCGAGTGCACGGTCGTGGATGGACAGCTGCAATTTATTGCCACTTGATTTTAATAAGACATATCCCATTTTTTATGCAGCGGCTCTCAATCGCCAATTTTAGGGCCGTGTCAAACTTCATACATAGAAATTGTGTGTGCGCCCTTTGCATGCGGCTCAATACAGAACTGCCATGCATGGCCCGGGAAAAAACGTGACATACCGTGCACGTGTCACGGTGCACGGTGCAGTCGACTGCGTGGCGTGTTGCACGGTGGTGCAACGAAACGTGCCTTGCTTCTATCCACCTTAACTATAGAGCCCCTCTCCGCACACCCACTCCCACTCTCGCTCACTGTCCCCACGCAACCCTCTCTACTGTCCCACCAGCATCCGCAAACTCCCGAGAATACCCCGTCCGCGCCGGCGATGGCCGAGGAGGATAAGGTGGCCATCGTCACCTCCGTGGCCGCCGGCGAGGAGGCCCCCGTCTCCTCATCGGTCCCCCTGGACGTGTTGAAAGTAGCCGCTGTCCCTGTCCAGGCCCTAGTGGAGGCATCGATGGCAGCCGTCGTTCCCGTCCAGGCCCCCGTCCCAGCTACCGATGGAGCCGCCGAAGAGGAGCCCCCCGCCGGCGAGGAGGCCCCTGCCGGTCACAAGCAGATCACGCACATCTTGGGCACCTACGATCCAGATAAGTACATCGCTCCGCTGAACCCATACGACACCGACATCGACGACCTATGGTCAGAGGTAACTAGGGTTTGCTCCCCTCCCCTGGTTCTTCTACCGTTTGTTAGAAATAATGGGCTAATCTATTTAAAATTTAGCTCGTATTGTCATGTTTAATATTCTGGAATTAATCATTGAAATTGTGCCTAATTATCCAACACCGTTCCCATCGTTGGATGCTAGATATTGGTTTATTAGGATTCGCATGTTCGCATTTTGATTTCTTGATCTTCTTACATCATCTACTCCCCCATTTTCCTTTTCTTCCAATAGGTTTCCGGCAGCGACGTCTATAGCGATGACGAGTCCATATACACCAAGGCTCGTCCGGTGCTGAGGAGGCTGCGGGCCGGCCAGTACGACGACTACCTCACGGGCCCTTACTACCGCTGCCCCTTCCGCAAGGGGATCGCCTACTGCTTGACAAGTCGCGCCGCTGGCGGCACCAACTTCAACACCTTACTAAAGCATGCAGAGGCCACGGGCTCCGGCATCCACAAAGGCGGCAAGCGCGAGATCGTGAACATCAACGCCTACATCGCTGAACACCCGGCTCTCGGCATTCACCTCCGAAACCTCCAGCGGGTGGCCATGAAAGAGGGTCGCATGCCTCCAATTAGGCCCAAGGCCCCCAAGTCCAAGAAACTGGGCAGCAAGAAGTGGCAAAAGCACCAGAGGGAGATGGCGGAGGCGCGGGCGCTTGCAGGATGTGCTTGCAGCTGTGGCGGCTGCCCCTGCTGCTAAGCAGCTTCTTTCTAGCTATATCCTATTTCTGGCTGAATGCATCGAACCTCGTTAAGCAACCTACTTTCTATCGCTATATCCTATTTAGCTGCGCACAGCTATATCTACATTTGTTTTGTTTTCTGAATGAATGTATTCTGCCTGGTGTGATTTGCTGCTCTAGATTTGCTACCTGATCGGAGGCAAAAAGAGGTCCAAAAGGGAACGAAATATCAAAGTGAGAATCTTCTCTAGATTTGCTACCAATTTGGGAAAAATGAAACATATCTATTTAGCGAGAGAGGAAAAGGGTACTCTTTCAAACTGCCAGTTAATGAGCTACCATCTTGACAAGATACAAGACACATACATAAACATAACACAAAGAGGGTTAAATTTATTTTACTACTCTCACTTGAGGCGCTAGCCATCTTGACAAGCTAACTGAGTTCCACAAAACAGAAACATAACACTAAGAAGTAAAATTTAATTCACTTCTCATTAGACCACTTGAGGCACTTGCCATCGTTCCTAGGCGACCAACTGCGATCATTCCAGGTGGATCTTACATTATTGGCCCTCCACAGCTCATGAAATGCAAGTTCGTCCCACCTGGCATCTGACTTGGCTTCCCTATTTTCAGCGTCCTACGGCACAATTAGCGGTGCATCACAGGCCTGCTTGTTGCCCCTAGAACATGCTGCCTCTCTGTTTGCCGCTTCAGCTGCAGCCTCTCTGTCAGCTGCTTCTTCAGCTGCAAGCTCTCTTTCAGCTGCTTCAGATGCAACCAATTTCTTTGCATATTCAGCTTCAAACTCAGCTATTCTGCATTTTCTACAAAGGGCTCCCCTAAGCTCGTCTTCCCTCTTGCAAATAGGGCAAAACACGAGGTAACATAGAAAAAATGGATCTTCTTGTACAGCTGGTAGGTCACGTAAGCATCTATGGCTGCATACTTCAGGTTTATATCAGACAACAGCCACTCGTCCTAGAAATCGTGCCTATCCGTAGGGAAATCTTCCTTTATTTTGTCGTACGACTCATCGAGGATTCTAGTTGCGAGTGATGCCATTCCATCCTTCCTCGAGCCCCCTAGGATCTTGACAAGACTCTGAATATCGATCCACTTGTGCACAG
This sequence comes from Avena sativa, assembly GCA_916181665.1. NCBI lineage: Eukaryota > Viridiplantae > Streptophyta > Magnoliopsida > Poales > Poaceae > Avena > Avena sativa. Next base: position 528,571,939 of record OV702292.1, on the reverse strand, counting down.
GAATTATAATTCCCTCTTGATACAATTTCAAAAAATCAGTTCTTTTATCGACAGTGTAGAAAACAATTCCCTTTTCTACAAGGAACTGGCGCAGCGTCGGACTTTTCCTGTCAGTCCTAAAAGTATGTAGTTTGTCATCACCAAAATTTGTAACTACAAATATTTTGTCAATGCAAGATCATCATATCAATATAATTTTGAAAAGTTTAGTAAATGCAAGATCAAGACTCTCAACATTGTATTATCATAATTTATTCGGTTTTGCTATTTCTCAGTCGACTGAATGAGTTGCACATTTCTTTTAACTACGGTTGCACTTTTCTTAGGTGATTGAGACTAAAGAAAATCTCAGTCGACTGAGACATAGGGAAACCCTAATTTATTTGGTCCTAAATAAAATCCAGTAGTTGCAAGATGAGCAAGTAGATAAAGAACAAGAGGAGAAAACCCTAAAAGCGGTTAGCTACAGAGAGCAGATCTACAAACCAGGAGAGGTGGTAGACGAGGACGTTTTTCCGCATGGCCAGTTGAACAACGGCGAGTTCACTCCCTTCATATGGGTGCTCCAGGGTGTACTCGAGGTCCAATACCACAAACTTGTCCTCGTCTATCCCAAGCCAACCCTCGTACATCCTCAGGACACGCACCGCTGTCTCCTCCTCTGTGGTGTAGACAACATCTATCTTCTTATTGTCACGGGTAGTGAAGCTTGTCTCTAGAGTGCGTAGACCTTCCATGGAAGCAAGGAGAAGACGGGAACAAGATAGTAGATGACAGGAAGAAGAAGGGTGGTTTCTGCGAGGCAGGGGAACGGTGGAACCGTCAATGCGCTTTTATGGTAGGGGTTAACGATTGGGACGGAAGTCCAAGGAGAGATGCGTGGTGGTGGCCATTCCAGCTTCTGAGTAAACAAAAAATAATTATAACGCCGATACATGGGCCCTGTTTTGTCACGTAAATACACTGGGTAGGGGGTGTTGTCCTATCCACTGTGCCAATGATGCAAGCCTACGTGACAGCCACCCCGCCTAAGCGACGGGAGCGACATAACGGCGAGAACTGACAGGGGGGCCCAACTTGACGCCCGTTAGCCGGATTTTTTGTATTGAAACGTAAAGTTGAATTCGTGTCGAAAAAGACCCTCTGAGTATTTGGCACACCAACTGTAGTCATTCCAGCTGATTTCAGGGAACTTGGGTACCGTGTTGCCTGTACACCCCAACTTTCGGGCCACAAAACCATATTCTCCAAGTATAGGGGTGTATCGCAGTATTTTCGATAAGTAAGAGTGTCGAACCCAACGAGGAGCAAAATGTGCTGGCTAGTGGTATGGATCAGGAATTCTCTGCAAATACTTAGCAAATGGATTTTTAGGGATTTTTGATAAAGCAAGTAAATAAAGTACAAGTAAATAAAAGACAGTTGGAATAAATGCAGCAAGTGGCCCAATCCTTTATGCAGTAAAGGACAAGCCGGTTGTATTACTTAAGATGACCAAACGTTCTCAAGGACACATGGGAAGACTGGCAAGTGCTTTCGCTTCATATAGTTGATTAATCTTCTTTAGCTTGCTAAGTGTTGTATGGGTGAACCTGTGCTAATGTACCGACCTTCCTAGGACTAATACATACTTGTGATTATACCCCTTGCAAACATCCGTAAGTACAAGAAAGTAATTAAGGTAGAAACCTAACCACAGCTTTAAACTCTAAGACCCTTACGTCCCTTGTGCAATGGTTTCCTAACGGGGGTTCAGGTTTCTGTCACTCCGGCAACCCCTACTGTAGAAATTCCTTCCGAAAACCCAAAAATAATTCAAGAAGTAGAACGAATAAAGAAGCAAATGCAAGAGTGGCAAAATCTGTCAAAACAGACCAGCAGGTAAAGATCAATTTTTTTCGAAAATCTTATGTTGCTCAAATCAAAAAGTGCAAAACTAACAAAATTTAAATAAAAACCTGGGGCAGAAGCACAAAAAATTACAGCTAAATCCGACATACAGAGATCTCTCATGAATTTTTAGGGTGAAGCACAAAAATCTGTTTCGGGACAGCAACTTTCCCAAATCTTAGTTCTCTCTCATTAGAGGTTGATCTTGACACAAAAACCAAACAAAACAGATAAGGAGCGGTTATTACCAAAGTAATAACTTCCAAGACTCAAAGAAACAAAAACAAACTGAAAGCAAAAACAAATTGGGCTGTCTCCCAAAAAGCTCTTTCTTTATAGCCATTAAGATGGGCATGATAATTTTGGAGATGCTCACATAGGAATATGAATTGAAGTGAAAAAGAGCATTAAGAAGAAAAGGTACACATGTTTATGTCTAACCAACTTCCTATGCAAGGGAATTTTGTAAACAAACAAGTTGTTGAAACCAGAAACTGCTTGCATAAGAAGGCAAAAGAAGTGCAACACAAAAACTTTCAGCATAAAACGAGGAAACTTGATATTATTGAGATGCATAAGAACACTTTTCCCTCTCTCATAATAACTTTCAGTATCATGCATAAACTTAACAATATAACTATCACAAGACCCATCATAGCAATGATCACTTATTCTATAAGAAAACACAGGAATACTAGCTCTCATAACACTACTTTGTGAAACAATATTAGAGGTATCCTTACAAAGGATAGTGTGTCCCTCTTCTTCATATTTAGTAACAAAGTATTTCACATTTGCTATTATAGGTTCATCAACCCTTTGTTTATTATTTTCAACAGCTTCATTCATACTTTCATCAACCATACTAGCTATCATAGAATGTTCCTTTATCTTAACTGGGAAAGGCATTTTGTCAATATAAGGTTCAGGTAAGACATGATTAGCAGTATAAACTTCAGTATTTCTTGAAGGAACACTCTTAGCAACATCTTTATAAGGTTCATGATACTTATTCCACTTCTTTTTAGGCACTTCAATATAGGAAGCAATAGCTTGAGAGTCTAGACCATAGGCATTTTTAATATTTTGAAAGTCATCAGTTCCCATAAAAGATTCAATGCATTCGTAATCATAATTTATACCTGACTTCCTTCCTTTGTCATTCTCCCAAGCTCCAGCATTGTCTTGAATATGGTCCAGAAGATCCCATTTAGCTTCTTCTTCCATGCGAGTGAATGATCCAGCACAAGAAGCATCTAATAAATCCTTATCATGTAGAGAAAGTCTTGCATAAAAGTTATTGATAATAATATTGTTGGGGAGCTCATGGATGGGACATTTGAGCATTAGTAACTTCAATCTCCCCCAAGCTTGGGCTGTACTCTCTCCATCAAGAGGCTAAAAGTTATATATTTGATTCCGATCTTTATGAATCTCACTAGGAGGATAAAACTTTGAATAAAACAGAGGCTCTATTTCCTCCCATTCCAGAGCTTGACCATTCTTCAGCAGCTTATACCATTCCTCAGCTCTTCCTTTCAGCGATAATGAGAATAACTTCTTCTTAACTTGATCTGTAGTAATACCTGCACACTTGAACAACCCGCATAATTCGTGTATAAAGAGCAAAGGATCACCGGGATGGATAGTTCCATCCCCAACATAGTAGTTATCCATAACACGATCAATAATTCTTGTAGGTATTTTGAAAGAATCATTCTCAGTAGGTGGTGGCTTATCTACTACCTTAGCAGTGGTAGTAGCATTACCAAATAAGAAACTCAGCGAATTATCCATAACAAAAATAAAGCAACTAGCAGAAGTAAACAGTACTCATAGTAGAAGTTTCCTTTACCAATTCCACTCTCCAATAGCGCTTCACTCCCCGGCAACGGCGCCAGAAAATAGTCTTGATGACCCACAAGTATAGGGGCTTGTTTGTCTGTGGTACGAAAGTTGGCAGGCCAGCGCATGGCGATACCTAAGTTGCCTAAAATTACCGCGTTTCGAAAAGTTGGGCCGCCAACTACTGAGAGGGGCCATTTCGAGGCAAACTCATCTCACCCCTGCCAAATACAAACATTCCGTTAAACCGCCCCGTGAAGTAGACGGTCGGGACCCACATGTCGATTATCTATCCATGACGCGGGCGCCAACGCGGCAACCTCTTAGGCAAATCGAGCAGCTAAGTGGATTGGATGCGTTGACCGATTTCACAAATCTATTCCCAGCTTTCCCCTAGCACCGGCGGCGTCGGAATCCACCCTCCAGGCAGGACGATCCCTTCGAACATTTGACTTCCGGGGCGAAGTTGCTGCGCCCAGTCGCTAATACCGAGCTCCAATGGCGCATGTCGTAGCCGCCGTTGCGAGGCTCTAGCCCACCTCCGCCGCCGATGAGCCGAGCAGTTCGGAGGATGGCAGATCCTACTACCAAGGAAGAAGAAGTTTTGCCTACAAGCGGGTGAGTTACCCTTCTCTTTGCTATTCGCACTAATTACAACTGCTAGCTGGCTACTGAACCTCAAATTGTTCCTTAGCCCAACACTGACAAACATATTTTGTCCATAGTTTCCTATCAAGTGGGATCTGCGCGGACCCCCTTACTTGGTTACGGTAGTCCTCTATAGGTACAACTCCAAGGGAAAGTGGTATGGAAGCCATTGTTTCACGATGGAAGAAGCGTCTGCGCAGATCTACACTATATCTGGTATGGTTGCTGCTCTGCGTAATCATGTTGAAGTATGGCCGAAGCAGACTGCAAAGTTCAGCTTCATGGATGAACGTGGCATCATGGTTCCTATATCGTGTGACAGTCGGCTAATTGGGTTGATGAAAAGGTATGCTTCGGATTGCATGTTTGAGCTGAATTGTGATGTACTGGATGTGGAAGCTGCTGCAACTGGGAGTCACCCTTCTATTCTTGGACAGGGTGGTTACTTGAACGCAATTAGCTCCTGGTAAGCAAAGGTCGCTTGGGGTTCGCATGTTTGTGCTGAATTGTAATTTTTGTTTTATTTACTCTGCAGTCTTGTTTCTTTGACAGGAAGCGCCACAAGGTTAGAAACATGACTGCTGGGTCAGTCATTTTGCTGCCCAAAGAAATTAAAAACGAGTGGAAAGATGATGCTGGACACGATTCTGGTGCCCATTGTCCCGGCGATGCAGAGTACGTGAAGCTAAGGAAATTGGCACCGAGGAAGAGGAAGAAGGCAGGAAATGAAGAAGCCATTGGACGTGAAGGCTTGGCACCCAGGCTGCGGAAGAAGGCTGCTGGCAATGAAGATGCATAGTAGTGTGTTGAACTTGAACCTATATATGTAATTCTGTTAAATTCTGGAGCTCTGTGTGTGGCATGTTGCTAGGCGAAACAATCTACCCACATTCTCTGAGTAAATTGTAGCGCGACTTAGGGTTTGGAAACGCCCCAGTGAGTTGTTGAATCTGAAATTGTGATTGTGCCACTGCTATCTGAAAACAAGGATCCACCGGTTCCACGATTGCTGAGGGGCAGGAGGTCTCCAAATACGACGGAATGTAAGTGGCACAGAAATAAATTATTTAAGCTGCCACACTCCACGAAGCAGCAACTTATTTCAGATGCTTCACAACGACGTGGCAACATAAACAGCAATGTTCTCACCGATAATGCCTAGATGAGGAGGAAATGGGTACCACTTTCTAGCCTAATCTTGAGCCCGTCTATCTCACCGCCTCTCTTCTCCTGCATCCCCTGCATCTGGCGAAGCTCCCAGATCTCCAGTAACCGGGTGTACGTGCTTCCACTTTATAAATTGTGGTTGTGCCATTTTCATGCGGCCAAATCCACGTAGATTATGTTTAAACAAACCACCAATGTCAGAATACACTAGTAGAAAAGGAGTCTTTGGTCCACGGTCACGTTCCCAATCCAGGACAGAGATCTAAATCGAGGCAAAAATTGATCTAAATCACAAATTCTTCCACAAATTAATCGAGACACAGATCTAAATCGAGGCATTTCATTAATTTAACCACAAATTCTTCTAAACAAAGGTGCGATTTCACATCCTACATTAATTCAACCACTAGTCAACAATTTCACTTCCGCTGCCGCTGTCCTCCGAGCCGCCGGCTTCCTCGTCATCGTCGGACGGAACCTCCACGATTTCCGCATTGTACGCGAGACGGAGCACCTCTTCGTGGTGAGCGGCGGCGATGACGGTGAACTTGGTCCGTCCAGGGACGGACCAGAACCTCTCCCGCCCTTCTCGGTTGCGGAGATCCCGGTGCACCACGCGCCCGTAAACGATGCGGTTGCCAATCTTGGCCTTCCGCTCCTTCTTGAATAGCGCCGGCCAGTACAGGCTGGCCGCCGCGTACCGGGGCAGCGCCCTCTTCCATGCGGGCATCTAGCGGCGGTGCGCCGCGATTTTGCTCTCCATCACGGCTCCGCCGGGGACGAGGAGCGGAGCCACCGGCACGCCCTCATAGCTGATGCGCCATCCGTGGGGCACCGTCGCGGCCGGCGGCGCGAGGATGTCAAAGTGCGCAAACATGACCGCCTCGTAGAAGTTCAGCGAGGGCATCTCCATGGCAGCGCAGTGGAGATTGGAGAGGGGTCGAGGGGGTGGACGACGCGGTGGAGATTGGAGAGGGCGAGGGGATGGGCGACGAAGCAACGAGCTATGGCGCCTCCTATTTGTATACGAGGACGACGAAGAGACGGGTGGAATATCCAAGGGGCATTGGTCAGACAAAAGGAAGTAATGCAGGGTTAAGACAGATTAACGGGCGACCAATTTTTTTACTCCCAGGACTCCGGGGCCAATAGTTCAGACCGCTAGGTCAACAAGTACAACTATTACAACTTAAAAAAGGCACGGGGCTTAAGCTAAATAGAACTAGTTAACACACATCTCCTTGATCTTCCTAATCTTAGCCCTATGCGCATCTTCCCGCGAGAGCAAGGATCGAATCGTCTGCTCCTTCCTTTTAGCATCTTCCTTGCACAGCTTCAATTGTTTCTCTGCATGTTTCCTCATGCACTTGTCAATACTCGTAGTTGTGAACTGCAGGACTTTGGCTTGGTGAAGATCCTTCCTTGCTTGAGTCAGTTCTTGCTCTGCTTTAGCCTTCCAGGCCAATGCCGCGTCCCTCTCCTTCTCAACTTTGCTAACCTTGTCTTCCACCCCCATGAGATCTCGCTTATGCTTGGTCGTGTCAACTGGTTCCCATAGCTTCATCTCAACACTGTCAAGAAGTGAGCTGAATGCGGATTCTTTCAACTCAACAGTCATTTCCCAAAGTTTGTCCAGTGTTTTCTGCATCGATCTGGGCCACTCTAGATCTACTCATTTGACAACACCGCAACTTCCGCCTCGCATCATTGCACGATGTCCTTGACACCGTAGAAACCTCCTTCCTGCGTTTCGTCCTTCGAACACTACAAATTTAGCGGGCACATATCCATGTTTACATAGCAGAGGATTGTCTTCATCCGCTAAACCGTGATAGTTGGCGTCATACATCGTCTGGTTGGCCTAACACATCATACACGCATGAGTAAACAGAGTAGATCTGGCTCAAAAAATAGATAACTGGCCACATATGATAGAGATAGAGATGAGACGACTCACATCGAAATCACTGTCCCTGTCATCATGACGCGTTTCCTCGTCGTCTCCCGTTGAACCCATGGCGAGAGGGGAGGGGGTGGCTGCCGGAGAGGGGATTGGGATGGCGGTGCCGTCGGCTTGTGGCTACGGCAGGATGGGAGTAAAGTGGGGAATGTGGCTTCGAGTGGAAGGAAGATAAGTACGGGGAGGAAGAGAAGTAATGGGGACGTGACACTAGGATATGGCCCGCTCAACTCGTGAGTCGTGACACTCGCAACAGGGGAGCCCCCGGTGTTGACTGTTTGTCCAGAGCAAGTGTGGCCAATCATGCCATAGAACAGACTACTCGTGGATCGATCTCACGAAAACCATCACAATCGTCCAAGCGCCCCGATCGAACGGTATGTAACAATCGACAAGCAGGACATCTGTGTTAGGGCGTGCCTTCTAGAAGACCCGGTCTAATGCTAAGGTTAGGGCTCTCCTAAGGTTAATTAGTATCCATATGCGGTTTATGAAAAGAACATGCATCCAATGACATGGGTGGATCTAGCTGTGGTTAATGAGAAGAGCAGACATGCAATGACACCGGTGATATATGGTTTGTGGGAAGAACACACATGCAATGACTCTGGTGATATGTGGTTTGTGGGAAGAACAGACATGCAATGACTCTAGCTGTGGTTAATCAGAAGAGCACACATGCAATGACACTTGTGGATCCATGTGTGGTTAACGAGAAGAACACACATGCAATGAATATGGCTGTGGTTAATGATATAGTTTGTAAGAAGAACACACATGCAATGACTCTATCTATGGTTCATGAAAAGAGCAGACATGCGATGACTCTAATTGTGGTTCATGAAAAGAGCAGACATGCGATGCCACCGGTGGACCCTTGTGTGGTCTATGAGAGGAACACACATGCAATTACACCGGTGTATCCTTACGTGGTTTGTGAGAATAACACACATGCAATGACACTGGTGGATCCATGTGTGGTTCATGGGAAGAACACACATGCAATGACACTGGTGGATATGTGGTTTGTGAGAAGAACACACACGCAATGACTCTAGATGTGGTTCATGAAAAGAGCAGACGTGCGATGACACTGGTGGATCCATGTGTGGTTCATGGGAAGAACACACATGCAATGACACTAGTGGATCTATGTGTGGTCTGTGGGAAGAACACACATGCAATGACACTGGGTGGATCCATGTGTGGTCTGTGGGAAGAACACACATGCAATGACACTGGTGCATCCATGTGTGGTCTGTGGGAAGAACACACATGCAATGGCACTGGGTGGATCTATGTGGGGTTCATGAGAAGAACAGACATGCAATGACACTGGTGGATCCTTATGTGGTTCATGAAAAGAACTGACATGCAGTGACACTGGGTGTGGTTCATGAAAAGAACAGACATGCAATGACACTAGGTGTGGTTCATGAAAAGAACAGGCATGCAATGACACTGGTGGATCCTTATGTGGTTCCTGAAAAGAACAGACATGCAATGACACTGGTGGATCCTTATGTGGTTCATGAAAAGAGCAGACATGCAATGGCACTGGGTGGATCTATGTGTGGTTTGTGAGAAGAACACACATGCAATGACACCGGTGGATCCATGTGCGATTCACGGGAAGAACACACATGCAATGACTGGTGATATGTGGTTTGTGAAAAGAACAGACATGCAATGACTCTAGCTGTGGTTGATAAAAAGAGCAGACATGCAATGACACCGGTGGATCCATGTGGGGTTAATGAGAAGAACACACATACAATGACACTGGGTGTGGTTCATGATATGGTTTCTGAGAAGAACACACATGCAATGACACTGGTGGATCCATGTGTGGTCTTTGGGAAGAACACACATGCAATGACACTAGTGATATGTGGTCTGTGAGAAGAACACACATCCAATGACTCTAGCTGTGGTTCATGAAAAGAGCGGACATGCAATGACACTGGTGGATCCATGTGTGGTTCATGGGAAGAACACACATGCAATGACACTGGGTGGATCCATGTGTGGTTTGTGAGAAGAACACACATGCAATAACACTGGTGGATCCATGTGTGGTTCATGGGAAGAACACACATGCAATGACTCTGGTGATATGTGGTTTGTGAAAAGAACAGACATGCAATGACTCTAGCTATGGTTAATGGGAAGAGAAGACATGCAATGACACCGGTGGATCCAGGTGTAGTTTGTGAGAAGAACACACATGCAATGACACTGGGTGTGGTTCATGATATGGTTTGTAAGAAGAACACACATGCAATGACTCTAGCTGTGGTTCATGAAAAGAACACACATGCAATGACACTGGGTGGATCCATGTGTGGTATGTGGGAAGAACACACATGCAATGACATTGGTGGATCCATGTGTGGTCTGTGAGAAGAACACACATGCAATGACACATGTGATATGTGGTCTATGAGAAGAACACACATGCAATGACTCTAGTTGTGGTTCATGAAAAGAGCAGACATGCGATGGCACTGGGTGGATCCATGTGTGGTTTGTGAGAAGAACACACATGCAATGATACTGGTGGATCCATCTGTGGTTCATGCAAAGAACACACATGCAATGACTCTGGTGATATGTGGTTTGTGAAAAGAACAGACATGCAATGACTCTAGCTGTGGTTAATGAGAAGAGCAGACATGCAATGACACTGGTGAATCCATGTGGGGTTAATGAGAAGAACACACATGCAATGACACTGGGTGTGGTTCATGATATGGTTTGTTAGAAGAAGACGCATGCAATGACTCTAGTTGTGTCCTGTGGGAAGAACACACATGCAATGACACTAGTGGATCCATGTGTGGTCTGTGGGAAGAACACACATGCAATGACACAGGTGATATGTGGTCTATGAGAAGAACACACATGCAATGACTCTAGCTGTGGTTCATGAAAAGAGCAGACATGCGATGACACTAGTGGATCCATGTTTGGTTCATGGGAAGAACACACATGCAATGACACTGGTGGATCCATGTGTGGTATGTGGGAAGAACACACATGCAATAACTCTGATAGATCCATGTGTGGTTCATGGGGAGAACACACATGCAATGACACCGGTGATATGTGGTTTGTGAGAAGAACAAACATGCAATGACTCTAGCTGTGGTTCATGAAAAGAGCAGACATGCGATGACACTGGTGGATCCATGTGTGGTTCATGGGAAGAGCAGACATGCAATGAGTCTGGTGTATCCATGTGTGGTCTGTGGGAAGAACACACAAGCAATGACACTGGGTGGATCCATGTGTGGTCTGTGGGAAGAACACACATGCAATGACACCGGTGGATCCATGTGTGGTCTGTGGGAAGAACACACATGCAATGACACTGGTGGATCCATGTGTGGTTCATGGGAAGAACACACATGCAATGACACTTGTGGATCCATGTGTGGTTCATGGCGAGAACACACATGCAATGACACCGGTGATATGTGGTTTGTGAGAAGAACACACATGCAATAACTCTAGATGTGGTTCATGAAAAGAGCAGACATGCAATGACACTGGTGGATCCATGTCTGGTTCATGGGAAGAGCAGACATGCAATGACTCTGGTGGATCCATGTGTGGTCTGTGGGAAGAACACACATGCAATGACACTGGGTGGATCCATGTGTGGTCTGTGGGAAGAGCAGACATGCAATGACATTGGTGGATCCATGTGTGGTCTGTGGAAAGAACACACATGCAATGACAGAGGTGATATGTGGTCTGTGAGAAGAACACACATGCAATGACTCTAGCTGTGGTTCATGAAAAGAGCAGACATGCGATGGCACTAGGTGGATCCATGTGTGGTTTGTGAGAAGAACACACATGCAATGACATCGGTGGATCCATGTGTGGTTCATGGGAAGAACACACATGCAATGACTCTAGCTGTGGTTAATGAGAAGAGCAGACATGCAATGACACCGGTGGATCCATGTTGGGTTAATGAGAAGAACACACATGCAATGACACTGGGTGTGTTCATGATATGGTTTGTGAGAAGAACACGCATGCAATGACTCTAGCTATGGTTCATGGGAAGAACACACATGCAATCCATGCGTGGTCTGTGGGAAGAATACACATGCAATGACACTGGTGGATCCATGTGTGGTCTGTGGGAAGAACACACATGCAATTACACAGGTGATATGTGGTCTGTGAGAAGAACACACATGCAATGACTCTAGTTGTGGTTCATGAAAAGATCAGACATGCGATGACACTAGTGGATCCATGTGTGGTTCATGGGAAGAACACACATGCAATGACACTGGTGGATCCATGTGTGGTCTATGGGAAGAACACACATGCAATGACTCTGGTGATATGTGGTTTGGCAAAAGAACAGACATGCAATGACTCTAGGTGTGGTTAATGAGAAGAGCAGACATGTAATGACACCGGTTGATCCAGGTGGGGTTAATGAGAAGAACACACATGCAATGACACTGGGTGTGGTTCATGATATGGTTTGTAAGAAGAACACACATGCAATGACTCTAGCTATGGTTCATGAAAAGGGCAGACATCCGATGACTCTAACTGTGGTTCATGAAAAGAGCAGACCTGTGATGCCACCGGTGGATCCATGTGTGGTCTATGAAAGGGAACACACATGCAATTACACCGGTGGATCCTTACGTGGTTTGTGAGAATAACACACATGCAATGACACTCGTGTACCCATGTGTGGTTCATGGGAAGAACACACATGCGATGACACATGTGATATGTGGTCTGTGGGAAGAACACACATGCAATGACTCTGGTGATATGTGGTTTGTGAAAAGAACACACATGCAATGACTCTAGCTGTGGTTAATGAAAAGAGCAGACATGCAATGACATCGGTGGATCCATGTGGGGTTAATGAGAAGAACACACATGCAATGACACTGGGTGTGGTTCATGATATGGTTTGTGAGAAGAACACACATGCAATGACACTGGCGGATCCATGTGTGGTCTGTGAGAAGAACACACATGCAATGACACTAGGTGTGGTTCATGATATGGTTTGTGAGAAGAACACACATGTAAGGACACTGGTGGATCCATGTGTGGTCTTTGGGAAGAACACACATGCAATGACACTGGTGATATGTGGTCTGTGAGAAGAACACACATCCAATGACTCTAGCTATGGTTCATGAAAAGAGCAGACATGCAATAACACTGGTGGATCCATGTGTGGTTCATGGGAAGAACACACATGCAATGACACTGGGTGGATCCATGTGTGGTTTGTGAGAAGAACACACATGCAATGGCACTGGTGGATCCATGTGTGGTTCATGGGAAGAACACACATGCAATGACTCTGGTGATATGTGGTTTGTGAAAAGAACAGACATGCAATGACTCTAGCTGTGGTTAATGAGAAGAGCAGACATGCAATGACACCGGTGGATCCATGTGTGGTTTGTGAGAAGCACCCACATACAATGACACTGGGTGTGGTTCATGATATGGTTTGTAATAAGAACACACATGCAATGACTCTAGCTGTGGTTCATGAAAAGAACACACATGCAATGACACTAGGTGGATCCATGTGTGGTCTGTGGGAAGAACACGCATGCAACGACACTAGTGGATCCATGTTTGGTCTGTGGGAAGAACACACATGCAATGACTCTGGTGATATGTGGTTTGTGAAAAGAACAGACATGCAATGACTCTAGATGTGGTTAATGAGAAGAGCAGACATGCAATGACACCGGTGGATCCATGTGTGGTTAATGAGAAGAACACAGATGCAATGACACTGGGTGTGGTTCATGGTATGGTTTGTAAGAAAAACACACATGCAATGACTCTAGCTGTGGTTCATGAAAAGAGCATACATGCGATGACTCTAAGTGTGGTTCATGAAAAGAGCAGACCTGCGATGCCACCGGTGGATCCATATGTCGTCTATGAGAGGAACACACATGCAATTACACCGGTGGATCCTTACGTGGTTTTTGAGAATAACACACATGCAATGACACTGGTGGATCCATGTGTGGTTCATGGGAAGAACACACATGCAATGACACAGGTGATATGTGGTCTGTGGGAAGAACACACATGTAATGACTCTGGTGATATGTGGTCTGTGAAAAAAAACAGACATGCAATGACTCTAGCTGTGGTTAATGAAAAGAGCAGACATGCAATGACACCGGTGTATCCATGTGGGGTTAATGAGAAGAACACCCATGCAATGACACTGGGTGTGGTTCATGATAGGGTTTGTTAGAAGAACACACATGCAATGACACTGGTGGATCCATGTGTGGTCTGTGAGAAGAACACACATGCAATGACACTGGGTGTGGTTCATGATATGGTTTATGAGAAGAACACACATGCAATGACACTAGTGGATCCATGTGTGGTTCATGGGAAGAACACACATGCAATGACTCTGGTGATTTGTGGTTTGTGAAAAGAACAGACATGCAATGACTCTAGCTATGGTTAATGAGAAGAGGAGACATGCAATGGCACCGGTGGATCCATGTGTGGTTTGTGAGAAGAACACACATGCAATGACACTGGGTGTGGTTCATGATATGGTTTGTAAGAAGAACACACATGAAATGACTCTAGATGTGGTTCATGAAAAGAACACACATGCAATGACACTGGGTGGATCCATGTGTGGTCTATGGGAAGAACACACATGCAATGACACTGGTGGATCCATGTGTGGTCTGTGGGAAGAACACACATGCAATGACAGAGGTGACATGTGGTCTGTGAGAAGAACACACATGCAATGACTCTAGCTGTGGTTCATGAAAAGAGCAGACATGCAATGGCACTGGGTGGATCCATGTGTGGTTTGTGAGAAGAACACACATGCAATGACACCGGTGGATCCATGTGTGCTTCACGGGAAGAACACACATGCAATGCTCTGGTGATATGTGGTTTGTGAAAAGAACAGACATGCAATGACTCTAGCCGTGGTTAATGAGAAGAGCACACATGCAATGACACCGGTGGATCCATGTGGGGTTAATGAGAAGAACACACATGCAATGACACTGGGCGTGGTTCATGATATGGTTTGTGAGAAGAACATGCATGCAATGACTCTAGCTGTGGTTCATGGGAAGAACACACATGCAATGACACTGGCTGGATCCATGTGTGGTCTGTGGGAAGAACACACATGCAATGACACTGGTGGATCCATGTGTGGTCTGTGTGAAGAACACACATGCAATGACACTGGTGATATGTGGTCTGTGAGAAGAACACACATGCAATGACTCTGGTTGTGGTTCATGAAAAGAGCAGACATGCTATGACACTGGTGCATCCATGTGTGGTTCATGGGAAGAACACACATGCAATGACACTGGTGGATCCATGTGTGGTCTGTGGGAAGAACACACATGCAATGACTCTGGTGATATGTGGTTTGTGAAAAGAACAGACATGCAATGACTCTAGCTGTGGTTAATGAGAAGAGAAGACATGCAATGACACCGGTGGATCCATGTGTGGTTAATGAGAAGAACACACATGCAATGACACTTGGTGTGGTTCGTGATATGGTTTGTAAGAAGAACACACATCCAATGACTCTGGCTGTGGTTCACGAAAAGAGCAGACTGAAGGGTTTCGCGGCATAGTAAATCAAAATTTTCTACGGAAGCGAACAGAGGGAAAGCCAAGATCTAATCTAGGAGATGCAAACAACGAGAGAGATTGGATTAGATCTTCATACCCTTGAAGATTCGCACAGCGGAACGTTCGTCGGAATGTGGGTGATGTAGTCGGACTCGCTTCTCCTCCTCGCGATCCGATCCGATCTAGCACCACAAGTGGCGGTGCCTCCGTGAGATGCACACGTGCGGCACCTCGACGTCTCCTCCTTCCTCGGACCAGCAAGTATGGTGGAGAGATAGATTGGATCTACAGCACGACGGCGTGGTGTATATGGTGGAGAATTTCTGCCGCAGGGCTTCGCCTACAAACAGTCGGGAGGGAGAGAGGAAGGGCAGCAGGGCAACTGGGTTTGGAGGAAGGTGTAAGGGTAGTATGAGAGGGGGCGCACCAGCCCTCTATATAGAGAGGGGGGTGCGGCCAGCCCTAGCCTCTCCTCCAAGCCTATCTCTAGTTTAAACAATTTAAACTCTCCCTTATCTAGAAATCCTATCTTATCTTATCTCTAGTTTAAACGATTTAAACTCTCTAGGATCGGCTGGGCCCTATGGGGCCTTGTGCCCCTGGCCCAATGCGGCCAGGACACTCCCTCATAGGCCCATGCCCCCTCCCGGAAGGTGGGACCACGTTGGCCCCCTTCCGGAAGGTTCTAGAAGCTTCCGGTACAATACCGATTAACCCGGAACTATTCCGAACTCCAAAAACTGCACTGCCTTATATGAATCTTATTCTCCGGACCATTCCGGAACCTCTCGTGATATCCCGGATCCCATCCGAGACTCTGAACAAAAACTCATAAACCAATCATCCAATCTATCCTAGCGTCGAGACACGTTAAGTGTGTGACCCTGCGGGTTCGAGAATATGCAGACATGATCTTCTATCAATAATCAACAGCGGGGTCTGGGCACCCATATTGACTCCCACACATTCATCGATGATCATATCAGATGAACCACGATGCCAGGATTCAATCAATCCCATATATATATTCCCTTCGTCTCGCGATATTTTACTTGCCCGAGATTCGATCGTCGGTATCGTTATACCTAGTTCAATCTCGTTCACAGCAAGTACTTTACTCGTTCCGTAATCGGATATCACTTTGTGATTAACTCCTTAACCACATGCTTGCAAGCGGTGTCGATATCGATTACCGAGTGGGCCCGAAGTATATCTCTCCGACTTGGGAGGGACAAATCCCATCTCGATACATACAACCCAACAGATACTTTCTGATCACCTGAGAGACACCTTTATGATCACCCTCTCATAGGATGACGTTTGATGACCACAAAGCTTTCTTCCGATACCAGGGAGTTGTATTATCTCATGGTCTAAGGAATACAATATTTGACATAGGAAAAGCTTCGCAAAGATGAACACAATGACACGATCTAATTGCTTCGCTTAGTTTGGGTCTGTCCACCATATCATTCTCCCAATGATATGATCTCATTATCAATTGACAACTCATGTATATGGTTAGGAAACCTTAACCATCATTGATCAATGAGCTAGTCCATAGAGGCGTACTAGGGACACGGTGTTGTTCACAAACCACACAAGTATTAAAGTTTCCGCTTAATACAATTCTAGCATGGAATATAAACTTTATCATGAACAAGAATTATAATAATAACATCCTTATTATTGCCTCTAGGGCATAATTCCAACAGTCTCCCACTTGCACTAGAGTCAATAATCTAGTTTACATTTGGCAACAATCTCACACCCATGGAACTGAGGTGCTGATCATGTTTTACACGTGGAAGAGGTTTAGTCAATGGATCTGCGACATTCAGATCTGTATGTACTTTGCTGATCTTCAGATCTCCATCTGCTATATAATCTCGGATTATATGAAACTTGCGGTTGATATGCTTGGTATTTGGATGATATCTTGGTTCCTTAGCGAGTGCTATGGCGCCAGTGTTGTCACACAATATCTCCAGTGGGTCCAATGCACTTGGAACCACGCCAAGCTCAGTGATGAAGTTTCTGATCCAAACTCCTTCACTTGACGCTTCGGCAGTAGCCATGTATTCCGCTTCTACTGTAGATCCCGCGATCACGCTTTGCTTGCAGCTTCTCCAGCTCACAGCTCCTCCATTCAAAATATACACGTATCCTGTCTGAGATTTAGAATCATCCTTGTCGGTGTCGAAACTAGCATCGACGTAACCTTTTACGACGAGCTGTTCATCACCCCCATAGACTAAGAACATTTCTTTAGTCCTATTCAGGTACCTTAGGATGTTCTTCACGGCTGTCCAGTGTTCCACTCCTGGATCACTTTGATATCTGCTCGTCAAACTAAGAGCATTGGACACATCCGGTCTAGTACACAGCATGGCATACATGATGGAACCTATGGCCGAGGCATAAGGCACTTTGCTCATAGCTTCCCTATCATTTACCGTAGCTGGACACTGAGCCTTGATCAATATCTTACCTGACAACATAGGCACTGAACCTTTCAATGCCTTATCCATTCTGAACCTTTTCAGAACTTTGTCTAGGTATGTACTCTGGCTTAAAGCTATCAGGCATCTTTGTCTATCTCTATAGATTTTGATGCCCAATATATAAGCAGCTTCACCTAGGTCTTTCATTGAAAAACACTTGTTCAAATAACTCTTCACATCGTTAAGCATGTTGATGTCATTTCCAATAATCAATATGTCATCCACATATAGTACCAGAAACGTCACCGAGCTCCCACTCACTTTCTTGTAGATGCAAGCTTCGTAGCAATTTGGAACAAATCCAAAGCTCTTGATCACTTGATCAAAACGAAGGTTCCAACTCCGAGATGCTTGCTTCAGTCCATAAATGGAACGCTGAAGTTTGCATACTTTATCAGCATCTTTAGGATCGACAAAACCTTCGGGTTGCATCATATACAACTCTTCATCAATGTTGCCATTGAGGAAAGCAGTCTTGACATCCATTTGCCATATTTCATAATCATGAAACGCAGCAATTGCTAATAAAATCCGAATGGACTTAAACATCGCTACGGGAGAGAAAGTCTCATCGTAGTCAACACCTTGAACTTGTCGAAAACCTTTCGCAACAAGCCGTGCTTTATAGACGGTAACATTACCATCCGCGTCCGTTTTCTTCTTGAAGATCCATTTGCACTCAACGGCCTTTCGGTCGCTAGGAGGGTCCACCAAAGTCCATACTTGGTTTTTGCTCATGGATCCCAATTCGGATTTCATGGCTTCAAGCCATTTCTCAGAGTCTGGGCTCATCATCGCTTCCTCATAGTTCGTAGGTTCACTGTCTTCTACTAACAAGACAGTCAAGACAGGGTTGCCGTACCACTCAGGAGGGGCACGCGACCTTGTCGACCTGCGACGTTCAGTAGCAGCATCGTCCGAAGCTTCATGATCCTTGTCATTAGCTTCCTCTATTGTTGGTGCAGGCGGCACTGGAACAATTTCAGGTGCTGCGCTACTCTCCAATTCAAGAGAAGGTTCAATAACCTCGTCTAGCTCTACTTTCCTCCCACTCACTTCTTTCGAGAGAAACTCCTTCTCAAGAAAGGAACCGTTCTTTGCGACAAACACTTTGCCTTCGGTTCTGTGATAGAAGGTATACCCAATAGTTTCCTTAGGGTATCCTATGAAGACGCATTTCTCCGCTTTGGGTTCGAGCTTGTCTGGCATCAACTTCTTGACGTAAGCTTCGCATCCCCAAACTTTAAGAAACGACAACTTAGGTTTAGCACCAAACCACAGTTCATACAGTGTCGTCTCAACGGATTTAGATGGAGCCCTATTTAAAGTGAATGCAGCGGTTTCTAATGCATAACCCCAAAATGATAACGGCAAATCAGTAAGAGACATCATCGATCGGACCATATCTAATAGGGTTCGATTCCGGCATTCAGACACACCATTGCGCTGTGGTGTTCCGGGTGGCGTGAGTTGTGAAACGATTCCACTTGCTTTGAGATGCGTGAGAAAATCATAACTCAAATATTCGCCCCCACGATCGGATCGTAGAAACTTAATCTTTCTGTTACGATGGTTCTCCACTTCATTCTGAAATTCTTTGAACTTTTCAAACGTTTCAGATTTATGTTTCATTAAATAGATATACCCATATCTACTTAAGTCATCGGTAAAAGTGAGAAAATAGCGATATCCACCGCGCGTCGAAACACTCATCGGTCCGCATACATCGGTATGTATGATTTCCAACAAGTCCGTTGCTCGCTCCATCATACCGGAGAACGGGGTTTTGATCATCTTGCCCATGAGGCATGGTTCGCATGTGTCAAATGATTCAAAATCAAGAGACTCCAAAAGTCCATCAGAATGGAGTTTCTTCATGCGCTTTACACCAATATGACCTAGACGACAGTGCCACAAATAAGTAGTATTATCACTATCTACTTTGCATCTCTTAGCCTCAATGTTATGGATGTGTGTTTCATCCCTTTCGAGATTTAGAAGAAATAAACCACTCACAAGAGGTGCATGACCATAAAAGATGTTACTCATATAAATAGAACAACCATTATTCTCCGATTTAAATGAATAACCGTCTTGCAATAAACACGATCCAGAAATAATGTTCATGCTCAACGCAGGCACATAATAACATTTATTAAGGTTTAAAACTAATCCCGAAGGTAAAACTAAGGAGAGCGTGCCGACGGCCATCACATCAACTCTTGATCCGTTGCCAACGCGCATCGTCACCTCATCCCTCGCAAGCCGCCGTCTATTCCGCAGCTCCTGTTTCGAGTTACAAATATTAGCAACTGAACCGGTATCAAATACCCAGGCACTACAACGAGGGCTAGTAAGGAAAACATCAATAACATGTATATCAAATATACCTTTGATGGTGCCAGCCTTCTTGTCCGCTAAGTACTTCGGACAGTTGCGCTTCTAGTGACCCTTGTCCTTGCAATAGAAGCACTCAGTTTCCGGCTTGGGACCAGACCTGAGCTTCTTCTCAGCAGGGGCATTGCGCTTGCCGCCGCCCTTCTTGAAGGGCTTCTTTGCACCTTTACCTTTCTTAAAGGAGGGCTTGTTGACCATCAACACATGATTATCCTTCTTGATGTCCACCTCCGCAGCCTTCAGCTTTGCGAAGAGCTCGGTGATCGTATCAGTGGAACCAATCTGATTATGAGTCACTACAAAACTTTTGTAGCTAGGAGGGAGTGATTGCAGAACCCTGTCAATCTTGAGCTCCTCTGGAATCTTGTAGTCCAGTTGCTCAAGGCGTTGAGTGTAGCCCGACATCTTAATGGCGTGCTCACTAACGGAACTCCCTTCCTCCATCTTGCAGTTAAAGAACTTCTCGGAAATCTCATATCTCTCAGAACGGGCCTGAGTCTGAAACATGGTTTTCAACTCTTCGAGAATCTCAAAGGGCCCGGGATAGTTTTCAAAACGATTTTGAAGTTCCGGTTCCATAGCAAACAACATGGTGCTCTTAATCACACCATAATCATCTTTGCGCGACTGATAGACAGCTTTCTCATCAGCCGGCGCAGTTGCAGCAGGGGCGTCACCTAACGCTTTTTCAAGGACATAGTCCTTTTGTCCGCCAGACAGAATGATTCTTAGATTGCGGAACCAGTTGGTGAAGTTATACCCATTGTTTCTAAGCTTTTCTTTCTCAACAAAAACGTTGAAGTTGAAGTTGGACTTGGCCATTGGATCTACAGTATTTCCAAGTACAATTTAGACTATGTTCATGATAAATAGTTCAACTTAATCAAATTACTAGATGAACTCCCACTAAATTCAACATCCCTCAAGTTGCTTAGTGAACACGATCCAAATTCACCACACCTAATCCGATCATCACGAGAAGAGATGTGGTTTCAATGGTGGACAACGAAGTGTCGATCATATCATTCATATGACTCATGCTTAACCTTTCGGTTCTTGTGTTCCGAGGCCATGTCTGTACATGCTAGGCTCGTCAAGTTAGACCCAAGTATTTCCGCGTGTGCAAAACTGGCTTGCACCCGTTGTATGTGAGCGTAGAGTCTATAGCACCCGATCATCACGTGATGCTTGGACACGACGAACTTTCGCAACGGTGCATACTTTGGGGAGAACACAGTTTTTATCTTGATCTTTAAGTGAGGAATCATCTTATAATGCTACCGTCGCGATCTAAGCATAATAAGATACATAAAAGGATAAACATCACATGCATGTAACTTTATGTGACATGGTATAGCCAATCTTCGCGCAATGATCTCCATCTTGTGCGTTCCGGCATGATCTCCATCACTCCGCCATGATTGCCTCCACCACGAATAGCAACTACAACCATTGCTAACTACTTAGCGATAAAGTAAAGCTATTACATGGCGTATAAGAAGTTGACTCGCAGGTCATACACAATTATAAAGACAACCATATGGCTCCTGCCGGTTGTGTACTCATCGACATGCAAGTTGTGAAACATTACAAAACATGATCATCGCATACATTATACACATCACATCTTGGGCCATACCATATCACAGAAAACACTCCCTGCAAAAACAAGTTAGACGCCTCTACTTTGTTGTTGCATGTTTTACGTGGCTTATGGGAGTAGATGCTAAGAACGATTCTTACCTACGGAAAGCCACAACGGTGATATTATGGTTGCCAAACTCCGGTGTTAATCCCATGACAACTATAGTGAGAGAAACTGACATCCACCAGCCGCATGTGTGGTACAAGCCACACGTCAAGTGCGGAGCCGGTCTCGCGAACGATGTCGCGTAAGGTTGGCCTGGACCGCTTCAATCTCACTATCCTGCGTCATAAGAAGAACACAAACAAGAGGCTTGCAACAGAAAACATCAACGCCCGCAACAACCATGTTGCGTTCTACTCGTGAATCACATCTACGCATAGATCTAGCTCTGATACCACTGAAGGATTTCGCGGCATAGTAAATCAAAATTTTCTACGGAAGCGAACAGAGGGAAAGCCAAGATCTAATCTAGGAGATGCAAACAACGAGAGAGATTGGATTAGATCTTCATACCCTTGAAGATTCGCACAGCGGAACGTTCATCGGAACGTGGGTGATGTAGTCGTACTCGCTTCTCCTCCTCGCGATCCGATCTGATCTAGCACCACAAGTGGCGGTGCCTCCGTGAGATGCACACGTGCGGCACCTCGATGTCTCCTCCTTCCTCGGACCAGCAAGTATGGTGGAGAGATAGATTGGATCTACTGCACGACGGCGTGGTGTATATGGTGGAGAATTTCTGCCGCAGGGCTTCGCCTACAAACAGTCGGGAGGGAGAGAGGAAGGGCAGCAGGGCAACTGGGTTTGGAGGAAGGTGTAAGGGGAGTATGAGAGGGGGCGCACCAGCCCTCTATATATAGAGGGGGGTGCGGCCAGCCCTAGCCTCTCCTCCAAGCCTATATCTAGTTTAAACAATTTAAACTCTCCCTTATCTAGGAATCCTATCTTATCTTATCTCTAGTTTAAACGATTTAAACTCTCTAGGATCGGCTGGGCCCTATGGGGCCTTGTGCCCCTGACCCAATGCGGCCAGGACACTCCCTCATAGGCCCATGCCCCTCCTGGAAGGTGGGACCACGTTGGCCCCCTTCCGGAAGGTTCTAGAAGCTTCCGGTACAATACCGATTAACCCGGAACTATTCCGAACTCCAACAACTGCACTGCCTTATATGAATCTTATTCTCCGGACCATTCCGGAACCTCTCGTGATATCCCGGATCCCATCCGAGACTCCGAACAAAAACTCATAAACCAATCATCCAATCTATCCTAGCGTCGAGACACGTTAAGTGTGTGACCCTGCGGGTTCTAGAATATGCAGACATGATCTTCTATCAATAATCAACAGCGGGGTCTGGGCACCCATATTGACTCCCACACATTCATCAATGATCATATCGGATGAACCACGATGCCAGGATTCAATCAATCCCATATATATATTCCCTTCGTCTCGCGATATTTTACTTGCCCGAGATTAAATCGTCGGTATCGTTATACCTAGTTCAATCTCGTTCACAGCAAGTACTTTACTCATTCCGTAATCCGATATCACTTTGTGATTAACTCCTTAACCACATGCTTGCAAGCGGTGTCGATATCGATTACCGAGTGGGCCCGAAGTATATCTCTCTGACTTGGGAGGGACAAATCCCATCTCGATACATATAACCCAACAGATACTTTCTGATCACCTGAGAGACACCTTTATGATCACCCTCTCATAGGATGACGTTTGATGACCTCAAAGCTTTCTTCCGATACCAGGGAGTTGTATTATCTCATGGTCTAAGGAATACAATATTTGACATAGGAAAAGCTTCGCAAAGATGAACACAATGACACGATCTAATTGCTTCACTTAGTTTGGGTCTGTCCACCATATCATTCTCCCAATGATATGATCTCATTATCAATTGACAACTCATGTCTATGGTAAGGAAACCTTAACCATCATTGATCAATGAGCTAGTCCATAGAGGCGTACTAGGGACACGGTGTTGTTCACAAACCACACAAGTATTAAAGTTTCCGCTTAATACAATTCTAGCATGGAATATAAACTTTATCATGAACAAGAATTATAATAATAACATCCTTATTATTGCCTCTAGGGCATAATTCCAACACAGACATGCAATGACACTGGTGGATCCATATGTGGTTCATGCGAAGAACACACATGCAATGACACTGGGTGGATCCATGTGTAGTTTGTGAGAAGAACACACATGCATTGACACTGGTGGATCCATGTGTGGTTCATGGGAAGAACACACATGCAATGACTCTGGTGATATGTGGTTTGTGAAAAGAACAGACATGCAATGACTCTAGTTGTGGTTAATGAGAAGAGCAGACATGCAATGACACCGGTGTATCCATGTGTGGTTTGTGAGAAGAACACACATACAATGACACTGGGTGTGGTTCATGATATGGTTTGTAAGAAGAACACACATGCAATGACTCTAGCTGTGGTTCATGAAAAGAGCACGCATGCGATGACTCTAGCTGTGGTTCATGGGAAGAGCAGACATACAATGACACCGGTGGATCCATGTGTGGTTCATGGAAAGAACACACATGCAATGACACTGGTGGATCCATGTGTGGTTCATGGGAAGAGTAGACATGCAATGACTCTAGTGGATCCATGTTTGGTCCGTGGGAAGAACACACATGGAATGACACTGGGTGGAACCATGTGTGGTCCGTGGGAAGAACACACATGCAATGACACTGGTGGATCCATGTGTGGTCTGTGGGAAAAACACACATGCAATGACACAGGTGATATGTGGTATGTGAGAAGAACACACATGCAATGACTCTAACTATGGTTCATGAAAAGAGCAGACATGCGATGGCACTAGGTGGATCCATGTGTGGTTTGTGAGAAGAACACACATGCAATAACACCGGTGGATCCATCTGTGGTTCACGGGAAGAACACACATGCAATGACTCTGGTGATATGTGGTTTGTGAAAAGAAGAGACATGCAATGACTCTAGCTATGGTTAATGAGAAGAGCAGACATGCAATGACACCGGTGGATCCATGTGGGGTTAATGAGAAGAACACACATGCAATGACAATGGGTGTGGTTCATGATATGGTTTGTGAGAAGAACACGCATGCAATGACTCTAGCTGTGGTTCATGGGAAGAAAACACATGCAATGACACTGGGTGGATCCATGTGTGGTCTAGGGGAAAAACACACATGCAATGACACTGGTGGATCCATGTGTGGTCTATGGGAAGAACACACATGCAATGACACAGGTGATATGTGGTCTGTGAGAAGAACACACATGCAATGACTCTAGCTGTGGTTCATGAAAAGAGCAGACATGCGATGACACTAGTGGATCCATGTGTGGTTCATGGGAAGAACACACATGCAATGACACTGGTGGATCCATGTCTGTGGGAAGAACACACATGCAAACACACATGCAATGACTCTGGTGATATGTGGTTTGTGAAAAGAACAGACATGCAATGACTCTAGCTGTTGTTAATGAGAAGAGCAGACATGCAATGACACTGGTGGATCCATGTGTGGTTAATGAGAAGAACACACATGCAATGACACTGGGTGTGGTTCATGATATGGTTTTAACACATTCAATGACTCTAGCCGTGGTTCATGAAAAGAGCAGACATGCGATGACTCTAACTGTGGTTCATGAAAAGAGCAGACCTACGATGCCACCGGTGGATCCATGTGTGGTCTATGAGAGGAACACATATGCAATTACACCGGTGGATCCTTACGTGGTTTGTGAGAATAACACACATGCAATGACACTGGTGGATCCATGTGTGGTTCATGGGAAGAACACACATGCAATGACACTGGGTGGATCCATGTGTGGTTTGTGAGAAGAACACACATGCAATAACACTGGTGGATCCATGTGTGGTTCATGGGAAGAACACACATGCAGTGACTCTGGTGATATGTGGTTTGTGAAAAGAACAAACATGCAATGACTCTAGCTATGGTTAATGGGAAGAGAAGACATGCAATGACACCGGTGGATCCATGTGTGGTTTGTGAGAAGAACACACATGCAATGACACTAGGTGTGGTTCATGATATGGTTTGTAAGAAGAACACACATGCAATGACTCTAGCTGTGGTTCATGAAAAGAACACACATGCAATGACACTGGGTGGATCCATGCGTGGTCTGTGGGAAGAATACACATGCAATGACACTGGTGGATCCATGTGTGGTCTATGGGAAGAACACACATGCAATGACTCTAGCTATGGTTCATGAAAAGAGCAGACATGCGATGACACTAGGTGGATCCATGTGTGGTTTGTGAGAAGAACACACATGCAATGACACCGGTGGATCCATCTGTGGTTCACGGGAAGAACACACATGCAATGACTCTGGTGATATGTGGTTTGTGAAAAGAAGAGACATGCAATGACTCTAGCTATGGTTAATGAGAAGAGCAGACATGCAATGACACCGGTGCATCCATGTGGGGTTAATGAGAAGAACACACATGCAATGACAATGGGTGTGGTTCATGATATGGTTTGTGAGAAGAACACGCATGCAATGACTCTAGCTGTGGTTCATGGGAAGAACACACATGCAATGACACTGGGTGGATCCATGTGTGGTCTGTGGGAAGAACACACATGCAATGACACTGGTGGATCCATGTGTGGTCTGTGGGAAGAACACGCATGCAATGACACAGGTGATATGTGGTCTGTGAGAAGAACACACATGCAATGACTCTAGCCGTGGTTCATGAAAAGAGCAGACATGCGATGACACTGGTGGATCCATGTGTGGTTCATGGGAAGAACACACATGCAATGACACCGGTGGATCCATGTCTGTGGGAAGAACACACATGCAAACACACAAGCAATGACTCTGGTGATATGTGGTTTGTGAAAAGAACAGACATGCAATGACTCTAGCTGTTGTTAATGAGAAGAGCAGACATGCAATGACACTGGTGGATCCATGTGTGGTTAATGAGAAGAACACACATGCAATGACACTGGGTGTGGTTCATGTTATGGTTTTAACACATTCAATGACTCTAGCCGTGGTTCATGAAAAGAGCAGACATGCGATGACTCTAACTGTGGTTCATGAAAAGAGCAGACCTACGATGCCACCGGTGGATCCATGTGTGGTCTATGAGAGGAACACACATGCAATTACACCGGTGGATCCTTACGTGGTTTGTGAGAATAACACACATGCAATGACACTGGTGGATCCGTGTGTGGTTCATGGGAAGACCACACATGCAATGACACTGGGTGGATCCATGTGTGGCTTGTGAGAAGAACACACATGCAATAACACTGGTGGATCCATGTGTGGTTCATGGGAAGAACACACATGCAATGACTCTGGTGATATGTGGTTTGTGAAAAGAATAGACATGCAATGACTCTAGATATGGTTAATGGGAAGAGAAGACATGCAATGACACCGGTGGATCCATGTGTGGTTTGTGAGAAGAACACACATGCAATGACACTGGGTGTGGTTCATGATATGGTTTGTAAGAGGAACACACATGTAATGACTCTAGCTGTGGTTCATGAAAACAACACACATGCAATGACACTGCGTGGATCCATGTGTGGTATGTGGGAAGAACACACATGAAATGACATTGGTGGATCCATGTGTGGTCTGTGGGAAGAACACACATGCAATGACACAGGTGATATGTGGTCTGTGGGAAGAACACACATGCAATGACTCTGGTTATATGTGGTTTGTGAAAAGAACAGACATGCAATGACTCTAGTTGTGGTTAATGAGATGAGCAGACATGCAATGACACCGGTGGATCCATGTGTGGTTTGTGAGAAGAACACACATGCAATGACACTGGGTGTGGTTCATGATATGGTTTGTAAGAAGAACACACATGCAATTACTCTAGTTGTGGTTCATGAAAAGAGCACACATGC
The DNA here is from genome assembly GCA_916181665.1 of Avena sativa. Classification (NCBI taxonomy): domain Eukaryota; kingdom Viridiplantae; phylum Streptophyta; class Magnoliopsida; order Poales; family Poaceae; genus Avena; species Avena sativa. The sequence continues at coordinate 528,544,228 of OV702292.1, read as the reverse complement.
GACGACTCTAGCTGTGGTTCATGGGAAGAGCAGACATACAATGACACTGGTGGATCCATGTGTGGTTCATGGGAAGAACACACATGCAATGACACTAGTGGATCCATGTGTGGTCTGTGGGAAGAACACACATGCAATGAAACTGGTGGATCCATGTGTGGTTCATGGGGAGAACACACATGCAATGACACCGGTGATATGTGGTTTGTGAGAAGAACACACATGCAATGACTCTAGCTGTGGTTCATCAAAAGAGCAGACATGCAATGACACTGGTGGATCCATGTGTGGTTCATGGGAAGAGCAGATATGCAATGACTTTGGTGGATCCATGTTTGGTCCGTGGGAAGAACACACATGCAATGACACTGGGTGGATCCATGTGTGGTCCGTGGGAAGAACACACATGCAATGACACTGGTGGATCCATGTGTGGTCTGTGGGAAAAACACACATGCAATGACACAGGTGATATGTGGTCTGTGAGAAGAACACACATGCAATGACTCTAGCTGTGGTTCATGAAAAGAGCAGACATGCGATGGCACTGGGTGGATCCATGTGTGGTTTGTGAGAAGAACACACATGCAATGACACCGGTGGATCCATCTGTGGTTCACGGGAAGAACACACATGCAATGACTCTGGTGATATGTGGTTTGTGAAAAGAAGAGACATGCAATGACTCTAGCTATGGTTAATGAGAAGAGCAGACATGCAATGACACCGGTGGATCCATGTGGGGTTAATGAGAAGAATACACATGCAATGACAATGGGTGTGGTTCATGATATGGTTTGTGAGAAGAACATGCATGCAATGGCTCTAGCTTTTGTTCATGGGAAGAACACACATGCAATGACACTGGGTGGATCCATGTGTGGTCTGTGGGAAGAACACACATGCAATGACACTGGTGGATCCATGTGTGGTCTGTGGGAAGAACACACATGCAATGACACAGGTGATATGTGGTCTATGAGAAGAACACACATGCAATGACTCTAGCTGTGGTTCATGAAAAGAGCAGACATGCGATGACACTGGTGGATCCATGTGTGGTTCATGGGAAGAACACACATGCAATGACACTGGTGGATCCATGTGTGGTGTGTGGGAAGAACACACATGCAATGACTCTGGTGATATGTGGTTTGTGAAAAGAACAGACATGCAATGACTCTAGCTATTGTTAATGAGAAGAGCAGACATGCAATGACACTCGTCGATCCATGTGTGGTTAATGAGAAGAACACACATGCAATGACACTGGGTGTGGTTCATGATATGGTTTTAACACATTCAATGAATCTAGTTGTGGTTCATGAAAAGAGCAGTCATGCGATGACTCTAACTGTGGTTCATGAAAAGAGCAGACCTACGATGCCACCAGTGGATCCATGTGTGGTCTATGAGAGGAACACACATGCAATTATACCGGTGGATCCTTGCGTGGTTTGTGATAATAACACACATGCAATGAGACTGGTGGATCCATGTGTGGTTCATGGGAAGAACACACATGCAATGACACAGGTGATATGTGGTCTGTGGGAAGAACACACATGCAATGACTCTGGTGATATGTGGTCTGTGAAAAGAACAGACATGCAATGACTCTAGTTGTGGTTAATGAAAAGAGCAGACATGAAATGACACCGGTGGATCCATGTGGGGTTAATGAGAAGAACACACATGCAATGACACTGGGTGTGGTTCAAGATATGGTTTGTGAGAAGAACACACATGCAATGACACTGGTGGATCCATGTGTGGTCTGTGAGAAGAACACACATGCAATGACACTGGGTGTGGTTCATGATATGGTTTGTGAGAAGAACACTCATGCAATGACACTGGTGGATCCATGTGTGGTCTTTGGGAAGAACACACATGTAATGACACTGGTGATATGTGGTCTGTGAGAAGAACACACATCCAATGACTCTAGCTATGGTTCATGAAAAGAGCAGACATGCAATGACACTGGTGGATCCATGTGTGGTTCATGGGAAGAACACACATGCAATGACACTAGGTGGATCCATGTGTGGTTTGTGAGAAGAACACACATACAATGACACTAGTGGATCCTTGTGTGGTTCATGGGAAGAACACACATGCAATGACTCTGGTGATATGTGGTTTTTGAAAAGAACAGACATGCAATGACTCTAGTTGTGGTTAATGAGAAGAGCAGACATGTAATGACACCGGTGGATCCATGTGTGGTTTGTGAGAAGAACACACATGCAATGACACTGGGTGTGGTTCATGATATGGTTTGTAAGAAGAACACACATGCAATGACTCTAGCTGTGGTTCATGAAAAGAGCACGCATGCGATGACTCTAGCTATGTTTCATGGGAAGAGCAGACATACAATGACATTGGTGGATCCATGTGTGGTTCATGGGAAGAACACACATGCAATGACACTGGTGGATCCATGTGTGGTCTGTGGGAAGAACACACATGCAATGACACTGGTGGATCCATGTGTGGTTCATGGGGAGAACACACATGCAATGACACCGGTGATATGTGGTTTGTGAGAAGAACACACATGCAATGACTCTAGCTGTGTATCATGAAAAGAGTAGACATGCAATGACACTGGTGGATCCATGTGTGGTTCATGGGAAGAGCAGACATGCAATGACTCTGGTGGATCCATGTTTGGTCCGTGGGAAGAACGCACGTGCAATGACACTGGGTGGATGCATGTGTGGTCTGTGGGAAGAACACACATGCAATGACACCGGTGGATCCATGTGTGGTCTGTGGGAAGAACACACATGTAATGACACTGGTGGATCCATGTGTGGTTCATGGGAAGAACACACATGCAATGACACTGGTGGATCCATGTGTGGTTCATGGGGAGAACACACATGCAATGACACCGGTGATATGTGGTTTGTGAGAAGAACACACATGTAATGACTCTAGTTGTGGTTCATGAAAAGAGCAGACATGCAATGACACTGGTGTATCCATGTGTGGTTCATGGCAAGAACACACATGCAATGACTCCGGTGGATCCATGTGTGGTCTGTGGGAAGGACACACATGCAATGACACTGGGTGGATCCATGTGTGGTCTGTGGGAAGAACACACATGCAATGACACTGGTGGATCCATATGTGGTCTGTGGGAAGAACACACATGCAATGACACAGGTGATATGTGGTCTATGAGAAGAACACACATGCAATGACTCTAGATGTGGTTCATGAAAAGAGCAGACATGCGATGGCACTGGTGATATGTGGTTTGTGAAAAGAACAGACATGCAATGACTCTAGCTGTGGTTAATGAAAAGAGCGGACATGCAATGACACCGGTGGATCCATGTGTGGTTAGTGAGAAGAACACACATGCAATGACACTGGGTGTGGTTCATGATATGGTTTGTGAGAAGAACACACATGCAATGACACTAGTGGATCCATGTGTGGTATGTGGGAAGAACACACATGCAATGACACTGGTGATATGTGGTTTGTGAGAAGAACACACATCCAATGACTCTAGTGGATCCTTACGTGGTTTATGAGTGGTTTATGAGAAGAACACACATCCAATGAACTCTAGTGGATCTATCTTGGCATAATTTGATGTATGCCACGATGTATTTCATTGTACAAGACACTCACTTTCCATTTTTATACTACTCAGTATCGCCCTTGGTTTTATGTGGTACTACTTAGTTTTGCCCCCCTCTCTCTATCTTTCGTAGAAGCACAAATCTGTGCTCACCCTGTCTGTTACTCCCTGATTGGTTATCACAGTTGTCACGTGGATCGTGCGCACCAACCATTGATTCTGTGCGATCCAACGATGATCGTTGCACATGTCGTGCCCTTCACAGTACAGCGTGAAACAACACGGACGTCTCCCTCAACGAGACTTCTACAAGAAGGAACACGATGCCGTCCATTGAAAAAGTCGTCGAGCGGTCATGTCATGTTTAATCAAGTCTAAAAAGCCTACTACTACTACTACTACGCCACAACGCATGCCACTTGATTTTAATAAGACATATCCCATTTTTTACGCAGTGGCTCTCAATCGCCAATTTTAAGGCCGTGTCAAACTTCGTACATAGAAATTGTGTCTGCGCCCTTTGCATGCGGCTCAATACAGAACTGCCATGCATGGCCCGGGAAAAAACGTGACGTACCGTGCGCGTGTCGCGGTGCACGGTGCAGTCGACTACGCGGCGCGTTGCATGGTGGTGCAACGAAACGTGCCTTGCTTCTATCCACCTTAACTATAGAGCCTCTCTCCGCACACCCACTCCCACTCTCGCTCACTGTCCCCACGCAACCCTCTCCACTGTCACACCAGCATCCACAAACTCCCGAGAATACCCCGTCCGCGCCGACGATGGCCAAGGAGGATAAGGTGGCCATCGTCGCCTCCGTGGCGGCCGGCGAGGAGGCCCCTGTCTCCTCGCTGGTCCCCCTCGACACGTTGAAAGCAGCCGTTGTCCCTGTCCAGGCCCCAGTGGAGGCGTCGATGGAAGTCGCCATTCCCGTCCAGGCCCCGTCCCAGCTACCGATGGAGCTGCCGAAGAGGAGCCCCCGCCGGGGAGGAGGCCCCCGCCGGTCACAAGCAGATCACACACTTCTTGGGAACCTAAGTTCTAGATAAGTACATCGCTCCGCTGAACCCCTACGACACCGGCATCGACGACCTATGGTCGGAGGTAACTAGGGTTTGCTCCCCTCCCCTGGTTCTTCTACCGTTTGTTAGAAATAATGGGGTAATCTATTTAAAATTTAGCTGGTATTGTCATGTTTAATATTCTGGAATTAATCATGGAAATTGTGCCTAATAATCCAACACCGTTCCCATTGTTGGATGCTAGATCTTGGTTTATTAGGATTCGCTTGTTCGCATTTTGATTGCTCGATCTTCTTACATCATCTACTCCCCCATTTTCCTTTTCTTCCAATAGGTTTCCGGCAGCGACGTCTGCAGCGATGACGAGTCCATTCACACCAAGGCTCGTCAGGTGCTGAGGAGGCTGCGGGCCGGCCAGTACGATGACTACCTCACGGGCCCTTACTATAGATGCCCCTTCCGCAAGGGGATCGCCTACTGCTTGACGTGTCGCGCCGCTGGCGGCACTAACTTCAACACCTTACTAAAGCATGCAGAGGCCACGGGCTCCGGTATCCACAAAGGAGACAAGCGCGAGATCGTGAACATCAACGCCTACATCGCTAAACACCGGGCTCTCGGCATTCACCTCCAAAACCTCCAGCGGGTGGCCATCAAAGAGGGTCGCATGCCTCCAATCAGGCCCAAGGCTCCCAAGTCCAAGAAAATGGGCAGCAAGAAGTGGCAAAAGCACCAGAGGGAGATGGCGGAGGCGTGGGCGCTTGCAGGATGTGCCTGCAGTTGTGGCGGCTGCCCCTGCTGCTAAGCAGCTTCTTTCTAGCTATATCCTATTTCTGGCTGAATGCATCGAACCTCGTTAAGCAACCTACTTTCTATCGCTATATCCTATTTAGCTGTGCATAGCTATATCTACATTTGTTTTGTTTTCTGAATGAATGTATTCTGCCTGGTGTGATTTGCTGCTCTAGATTTTCTACCTGATCGGAGGCAAAAAGAGGTCCAAAAGGCAACGAAATATCGAAGTGAGAATCTTCTCTAGATTTGCTACCAATTTGGGAAAAATGAAACATATCTGTTTAGCGAGAGAGGAAAAGGGTACTCTTTCAAACTGCTAGTTAACGAGCTACCATCTTGACAAGATACAAGACACATACATAAACATAACACAAAGAGGGTTAAATTTATTTTACTACTCTCACTTGAGGCGCTAGCCATCTTGACAAGCTAACTGAGTTCCACAAAACAGAAACATAACACTAAGAAGTAAAATTTAATTCACTTCTCATTAGACCACTTGAGGCACTTGCCATCGTTCCTAGGCGGCCAACTGCGATCATTCCAGGTGGATCTTACATTATTGGCCCTCCACAGCTCACGAAATGCAAGTTCGTCCCACCTGGCATCTGACTGGGCTTCCCTATCTTCAGCGTCCTACGGCACAATTAGCGGTGCATCACAGGCCTGATTGTTGCCGCTAGAAGATGCTGCCTCTCTGTTTGCCGCTTCAGGTGCAACCTCTCTGTCAGCTGCTTCTTCAGCTGTAAGCTCTCTTTCAGCTGCTTCAGATGCAGCCAATTTCTTTGCATATTCAGCTTCAAACTCAGCTATTCCGCATTTTCTACAAAGGGTTCCCCTAAGCTCATCTTCCCTCTTGCAAATAGGGCAAAACACGAGGTAACATAGAAAAAAATGGATCTTCTTGTACAGCTGGTAGGTCACGTAAGCATCTACGGCTGCATACTTCAGGTTTATATCAGACAACGGCCACTCGTCCCAGAAATCGTGCGTATCCGTAGGGAAATCTTCGTTCATTTTGTCGTACGACTCATCGAGGATTCTAGTTGCGAGTGATGTCATTCCATCCTTCCTCGAGCGCCCTAGGATCTTGACAAGACTCTGAATATCGATCCACTTGTGCGCAGGAATTATAATTCCCACTTGATACAATTTCAAAAAATCAGTTCTTTTATCGATAGTGCAGAAAACAATTCCCTTTTCTACAAGGAACTGGCGCAGCGTCGGACATTTCCTGTTAGTCCTGAAAGTATGTAGTTTGTCATCACCAAAATTTCTAACTACAAATATTTTGTCAATGCAAGATCATCATATCAATATAATTTTGAAAAGTTTAGTAAATGCAAGATCAAGACTCTCAACATTGTATTTTCATAATTTATTCGGTTTTGCTATTTCTCAGTCGACTGAACGAGTTGCACATTTCTTTTAACTATGGTTGCACTTTTCTTAGGTGTTTGAGACTAAAGAAAATCTCAGTCGATTGAGACATAGGCAACCCCTAATTTATTTGGTCCTAAATAAAATCCAGTAGTTGCAAGATGAGCAAGTGGATAAAGAACAAGAATAGAAAACCCTAAAAGCGGTTAGCTACAGAGAGCAGATCTACAAACCGGGAGAGGTGGTAGACGAGGACGTGTTTCCGCATGGCCAGTTGAACGACGGCGACTTCACTCCCTTCATATGGGTGCTCCAGGGTGTACTCGAGGTCCAATCCCACAAACTTGTCCTCGTCTATCCCAAGCGAACCCTCGTAAATCCTCAGGACACACACCACTATCTCCTCCTTGTTGGTGTAGACAACATCTATCTTCTTGTTGTCATGGGTAGTGAAGCTTGTCTCTAGAGTGCATAGACCTTCCATGGTGGCAAGGAGAAGACGGGAAGAAGATAGTAGATGACAGGAAGAAGAAGAGTGGTTTCTACAAGGCAGGGGAATGGTGGAACCGTCAATGCGCTTTTATGGTAGGGGTTAACGACTGGGACAGAAGTCCAAGGAGAGACGCGTGGCGGTGTCCGTTCCAGCTTCTGAGTAAACAAAGAATAATTATAATGCTGATACATGGGCCCTGTTTTGTCACGTCAATACACTGGGTAGGGGGTGTTGTCCTATCCACTGTGCCAATGCTGCAAGCCTACGTGACAGCCACCCCGCCTAAGCGACAGGAGAGACATAACGGCGAGAACTGACAGGGGGGCCCAACTTGACGCCCGTTAGCCTGATTTTTTGTATTGAAACGTAAAGTTGAATTCGTGTCGAAAAAGACCCTCTGAGTATTTGGCACACCAACTGTAGTCATCCCAGCTGATTTCAGGGAACTTGGGTACCGCGTTGCCTGTACACCCCAACTTTCGGGTCGCAAAATGATATTCTCCAAGTGTAGGGGGTGTATCGCAGTATTTTTGATAAGTAAGAGTGTCAAACCCAACGAGGAGCAAAAGGTTCTGGCTAGTGGTATGGATCAGGAAATCTCTGCAAATACTTAGCAAACGGATTTTTAGGGGGTTTTGATAAAGCAAGTAAACAAAGTACGAGTAAATAAAAGACAGTTGGAATAAATGCAGCAAGTGGCCCAATCCTTTATGCAGCAAAGGACAAGCCGGTTGCATTACTTAAGATGACCAAACGTTCTCGAGGACACATGGGAAGACTGTCAAGTGCTTTCGCTTCATATAGTTGATTAATCTTCTTTAGCTTGCTAAGTGTTGTGTGGGTGAACCTGTGCTAATGTACCGACCTTCCTAGGACTAATACATACTTGTGATTATACCCCTTGCAAACATCCATAAGTACAAGAAAGTAATTAAGGTAGAAACCTAACCACAACTTTAAACTCTAAGACCCTTACGTCCCTTGTGCAATGGTTTCCTAACAGGGGTTCAGGTTTCTGTCACTCCGGCAACCCCTACGATTAGTAGCCAAATACACAATGCATTCCCCTAGGCCAATATAGGTGAAGTGTCATGTAGTCGATGTTCACATGACACCACTAGAAGAAGTACACCACAACTTAAATATCAAACTATTGAATCTTTCTCAACACATGACTTCTCTCATGTCCTCAAGAACAAAATGAACTACTCACAAGACATCATATGGATCATGATCAGAGATGGAATAATGATGTATAACAATCTGAACATAAACAATAATTCAATGGTTCACTCAATAGCATCAACTACAAAGAGTAATCAACACCGGGAAAGTTTCCCCTAAGAACTATGCAAGATTCAACGCAATTGTTACAGCAATATGGAGGTAGTGATGAGGGTGCTGATGGTGAGGATGGTGGTGATGATGATGATGATCCCGATGAAGTCCAGCTTGATGGTGGTGTTGATGGCGACGATCTCCCCTCTCCGGGAAGGAATTCCCCCGGCAAAAATCTGTCTGCTGGAGAGATCTTTCTCTCTCAGTGTTTTCCGCCCCGCAGAGGTGGCGGAATCTTTCTTTGGTCGCTCCCCGAGTCTTAGGGTTTCGGGAGGATAATATACGCCAGAGGGGAGAGCCTGGAGTGGGCCAGGGCAGCCACACCACCTGCTGGCGCGACCTAGGGCTGCCCGCGCCAGGGGGGTGGTGTGGGCCCCCTGTGGCCCATCTCCAGCCCCCCTTCTGGCTTCCTTCGTCTTCTGGAAAAATAGGATTTTCCGTATATTTTCCCAGATTTTCTGATCTTCGCGAATTTTGCCTCCAAACAGCACCTTTTCCATCAGAATCCTGACTGCAGCGGTCCATGCTCCAAAAGTCATAAACCATGCAAAAACAGATGAAATAACATAAGTATCACCTCTCAATACGAAATATATCAATGAATAATAGTGAATTATGGCATAGAATAGTGATGCAAAATGGACGTATCAACCCACACAACACTTAGCAAGCTAAAGAAGATTAATCAACTATATGAAGCGAAAGCACTTGACAGTATTCCCATGTGTCTTCAAGAACGTTTGGTCATCCTAAGTAATACAACCGGCTTGTCCTTTGCTGCATAAAGGATTGGGCCACTTGCTACATTTATTCCCACTGTCTCTTATTTACTCGTACTTCGTTTACTTGCTTTATCAAAAACCCCTAAAATCCGTTTGCTAAGTATTTGCAGAGAATTCCTAATCCATACCACTAGCCAGCACCTTCTGCTCCTCATTGGGTTTGACACTCTTACTTATCAAAAATACTACGATACACCCCCTATACTTGTGGGTCATCAAGACTATTTTCTGGCGCCGTTGCCGGGGAGTGAAGCGCTATTGGAGAGTGGAACTGGTAAAGGAAACTTCTACTGTGAGTATTGTTTACTTCTGTTAGTTGCTTTATTTTCATTATGGATAATTCGCTAAGTTTCTTATTTGGTAATGCTACTACCACTTCTAAGGTAGTAGATAAGCCACCACCTGCTGAGAATGATGCTTTTAAAATACCTACAAGGATTATTGATCGTGTTATGGATAACTACTATGTTGGGGATGGAACTGTCCATCCCGGTGATCATTTACTCTTTATACACGAATTATGCGGGTTGTTCAAGTGTGTAGGTATTACTATAGATCAAGTTAAGAAGAAGTTATTCTCATTATCGCTAAAAGGAAGAGCTGAGGAATGGTATAAGCTACTAAAGAATGGTTAAGCTCTGGAATGGGAGGAAATAGTGCCTCTCTTTTATTCAAAATTTTATCCTCCTACTGAGATTCATAAAGATCGGAATCAAATATACAACTTTTGGCCTCTTGATGGAGAAAGTACAACTCAATCTTGGGGGAGACTGAAGTTACTAATGCTCAAATGTCCCATTCATGAGCTCCCCAACAATATTATTATCAACAACTTCTATGCAAGGATCCCTCTACATGACAAGGATTTATTGGATGCTTCTTGTGCTGGATCATTCACTCGCATGGAAGAAGAAGCTAAATGGGATCTTCTAGACCATATTCAAGATAATGATGAAGCTTGGGAGAATGACAAAGGTAGGAAGTCAGGTATAAATTATGATTATGAATGCATTGAATCTTTTATGGGAACTGATGACTTTCAAAATATTAAAAATGCTTATGGTCTTGATTTACAAGTTATTACGAATTTCTTTAGGGATTTTGCTTCTTATATTGAAATTCCAAAAAGGGGATGGAACAAGTACCATGAACCTTATAAAGATATTGTTGACTGTGTTCCTGTTGGGAGTGCTGAGTATTGCACTATTGATCCCATCTTACCCGAACCTTATATCGAGAAGATTCCCTTCCTAGATAAGGTAAAGGATCATCCTATGATAACTAATGTAATCACCAAAAGTGAAAAGAGAACTGTAAAACCTGATGAACAAATAAACGTTGAACCTGTGGTAGCAACTGTGAAAGACCTTGTCACTAAAAGCATAGAAGATGGACACATAGTCTTTTGTGGGGATGCTTCTAATATTGTTTCACATCCTAATAGAACTAAAAAATCTAGTGTTCATGTGCTTTATGTTAGAATTGGTGATCATTGCTATTATGGTTTATGTGATATTGGTGCAAGTTCCAGTGCTATTCCTTATGAGCTTTATAGAGAAATTATGCATGAAATCAGTCCTTGCGAATTGGAAGAGATTGATGTGGTTATTCACCTTGCTAATAGAGAGACCATCTCTCCAATTGGTATTGTATGAGACGTGGAAGTTCTTTGTGGCAAGATTAAGTACCCTGCTGATTTTCTAGTACTCGGTTCAGCTGCTAGTAAAACTTATCCTATTATTTTTGGTAAACCTTTCCTGAGTACTTGTGGAGCTATTATAGATTGCAAAAGGGAGAAAATCTTGACTAAGTTTGATGGGGAATCTTATGAGTTTAATTTCTCGAAATTCGCTAAAGAACCTTGTGAAGAGGAAACCCATAATGAGGATTTTAAAGTTGAACAACTTGCTTCTATTTCTCTTGCTCCTAATAATGCTTTTCAGCAATTTATGGAAGATCATAAAAGTGAAATCTTCATGGAAGAAAGGAATGAGATTGACAAGATTCTCTGTGATCAGCCTAAGATGCTTAAGCATAACTTGCCTGTAGAAGATTTGGGTACCACGGTGCCACCTAAAAAGGATCCGGTCTTCGATCTAAAACCTCTCCCTGATGATCTTAAATATGCTTATATTGATGATAAAAAGATATATCCTGTTATTATTAGCTCTAAACTTTGAGGAAAGGAAAATAAAGGTTATTGGAGGTTTTGAATAAACACCGAGGAGCTATGGGTTATACTCTGGATGATTTAAAAGGGATTTCACCTACTATATGTCAGCATTCTATCAACATAGAACCAGATGCAAAGCCAGTAGTAGAGCACCAACGACGTTTAAATCCTAAGATGAAGGAAGTGGTAAGGAATGAGGTATTGAAACTCCTTGATGCTAGTATTATTTACCCTATTGCTGATAGTGAATGGGTTAGTCCTGTTCATTGTGTTCCTAAAAAAGGAGGTATTACCGTTGTTCCTAATGATAATGATGATCTTATTCCTCAAAGAATAGTAGTAGGATATAGGATGTGCATTGATTTTAGAAAAGTCAATAAAGTTACTAAGAAAGATCACTACCCGCTTCCTTTTATTGATCAGATGTTGGAAAGGTTATCTAAAAAGACCCATTTTTGTTTTCTTGATGGTTATTCTGGTTTCTCTCAAATTGCGGTTAAACAACAAGATCAAGAAAAAACTACTTTTACTTGCCCTTACGGAACTTATGCTTATAGATGTATGCCTTTTGGTTTATGTAATGCTCCTGCTACTTTTCAAAGGTGCATGTCTGCTATTTTTCATGATTTTTGTGAGGAAATTGTAGAAGTGTTCATGGATGACTTTTCTGTCTATGGAACTTCTTTTGATAATTGTCTGCACAACCTTGATAAAGTTTTGCAGATATGTGAAGAAACTAATCTTGTTCTTGATTGGGAGAAATGCCACTTCATGGTTAATGAAGGGGTTATCCTTGGGCATAAAGTTTCTGAAAGAGGCATAGAAGTTGATAGAGCTAAGGTTGAGGCAATCGAGAAGATGCCATGCCCAAGAGACATCAAAGGTATTCGTAGTATCCTTGGTCATGCTGGTTTCTATAGAAGGTTTATTAAAGACTTTTCTGGGAAATCAAAACCCCTCACTAATCTTCTTCAAAAAGATGTACCCTTCGTTTTTGATGATGATTGTAAGGGAGCTTTTGAAACTCTTAAGAAGGATTTAACTACAACCCCTATTGTTCAACCACCTGATTGGAGTTTACCCTTTGAAATAATGTGTGATGCTAGTGATTTTGCTATAGGTGCTGTCCTTGGGCAACGAATTGATAAAAAGTTAAACATTATTCATTATGCTAGTAAGACTTTCGACGCTGTTCAAAGGAATTATGCTACTACTGAAAAAGAATTTATAGCTGTCGTGTTTGCTTGTGATAAGTTTAGACCCTATATTGTAGACTCAAAAGTCACCATTCATACTGATCATGCTGCTATTAAATACCTTATGACGAATAAGGACGCTAAGCCTAGGCTTATTAGATTGGTGCTGCTTTTACAAGAGTTTGATCTACATACAATAGATAGGAAAGGTGATGAAAACCCTGTAGCTAATAATTTATCTCGATTGGAAAACATCTCTTTTGACCCTATGCCTGTTATTGATAGTTTCCCAAATGAGCAGTTAGCCGCAGTAGGGGTAAGCTCGCGAGGGAGCCCTAGGTACGCTGATTATGCTAACTTTATTGTCTCCAAGTATTTGTCTCCAACTTTTACAGCTCAGCAAAGAAGGAAGTTCTTCTATGATTTGAGGCATTGTTTTTGGGATGACCCACACTTATACAAAGAAGGAGTGGATGGTATTATGCGAAGATGTGTTCCAGAATATGAACAAAAGGATATATTGTGTAAATGTCATGGTAGTGCTTATGGAGGACATCATGCAGGAGATAGAACTGCACAAAAGGTGCTACAATCAGGTTTCTACTGGTCTACCCTTTTTAAAGATGCAAGAAAATTTATTTTATCCTGTGATGAATGTCAGCGTGTTGGTAATATTTCTAGACGCAATGAAATGCCTATGAACTACTCTCTGGTTATTAGACCCTTTGATTGCCGGGGATTTGACTTTATGGGTCCTTTCCCTCCCTCGAAAGGTTATACTCATATTCTTGTTGCCGTTGATTATGTTACTAAGTGGGTAGAAGCCATTCCTACGAAGAGTGCTGACGGGGAACCTTCTCTAAAAATGCTTAAGGATGTTACATTTCCTAGGTTTGGAGTGCCTAGGTATCTCATGACTGATGGGGGTTCTCATTTAATTCATGGTGGTTTTAGAAAGACCCTTGCTAAATATGATGTTAATCATAGAATTGCTTCAGCCTATCACCCCCAAACTAGCGGGCAAGTAGAGTTATCAAATAGAGAAATTAAATCCATCTTGCAAAAGACTGTTAATAGATCTAGAAAAAACTGGGCTAAAAAGTTGAATGATGCTTTATGGGCTTATAGAACTGCCTACAAAAATCCTATGGGGATGTCTCCTTATAAAATGGTTTATGGTAAAGCTTGTCACCTACCTTTAGAATTAGAACATAAAGCTTACTAGGCAGTTAAATAACTAAATAGAGATTGTAAGCTCGCTGGTGAGAAAAGATTATTTAACTTAAGTTCTTTAGATGAATGGAGGAGTGAAGCCTATGAAAATGCTAGGCTCTTTAAGGAAAAAGTTAAAAGATGGCACGACAAGCGAATACTTAAGAGAGAATTTCATGTTGGTGAGAAAGTTCTATTGTATAGGTCTCGTCTCAGATTTTTTGCAGGAAAGCTACTGTCAAAATGGGAAGGACCTTTCATTATTGAAGAAGTATACCGTTCAGGAGCAATAAAAATTTCTTCTTTAAAAGATAATACTACACAAGTAGTGAATGGGCAGCGACTCAAACATTATATTGCTGGGGATTCTTATAATGAAGATGTTGATGCCTTTCAAGTTATAACTCCAGAAACTTTATCAAGGACCAAATTCAGAGACCTGTAGATTCCATTTCCAAATAGGTAACAGTTCTGGTAAGGAAAGTTCCGCGAAAATACAATCCAACTATATTTTTGCAGTTTTCAGTCAATAAGGAAAGCTACGAAAACGGAGCCAGGGTGGCTCACACCACCCTGTGGCGTGGGCCCACCCCTGGCCACGCCACCAGGTGGTGTGGCCACCCTAGACTCCGTCTCCAACTCGTTTTCTCCCAGTATCTTCCTTTTGATATGAAACTTCGTAATATATAAGCCCCCGGATCCCCCGAGGTTCGTATATTGTGTTTTTGTCGTGTTTTTGTTTCGATCTGTTTCTGCTAGGAACTATCTTTGAAAGCTTCAAAGCACAATGGTGCCCGCCAATGATAAAGGGAAGGAGCTTATGGAGGAGGATATCCAAGACCCCAGGCAGGAGAAGGAGATCAAGAGTGAAAGTGAAGAGGAGGCAAAGCACACCGGCACTACCATTGCAAGCATTGGAGTGGTGACAAAACCTGCCAGGGTTAGAAGGACTGCACGGATGTAGACTGGGGGGAAAGCTCCTCGTCACTGCTTGGCTCCACGGTCACTTCCTCCACACACCAAGAATCCTTTCCATACCCTTATACATGAGCATCAATACCAGAATATGCCCAAGGCGAAATTACCCTCCAATTGGGATTTGCCTTATTCTAGCCATGCAGGAAAAGAAGACTTCAAGGAGGAAGAGTGGGGAAAGAATAGCAAGAGCTGGAATTCTCAACCTGACATGATCATGAGCCGCATTGAGCAAAACTCACAGCTGATTCATAATCTCACCTTCGAGATTGAGGACTTGGGGAAACTTATTAGAGAGCTCATCGAGAGGATACCACCACCACCAAAGGAGTAATTCGTCATCAGGTTTGGCATCCCCTTGGTTTGTTCCAAGTTTGGGGGAGTGCCACGGTATCACATCACTATCTTCTATCTTTTTACCTTTTTAGTAGAGTCATATCATGAATAGAGAAGTTATTATGTAAAATGGTTTGCATTATGGAAGTGTCCCCTCTCTCGTTAGATATGTATCCCTTGGTGTGAATTGCCATTATGGAGTATTAATGAGAAGTTCTATCATTTACTCTTTTGCATAGCTTATATTAGTTTTCAATTCGTGGTTATATGATTGATCTTGTTGTTAGTATTGGTATCACTCTGGGATCATTGAGTTAATATTAGTTGGTTTTGGCAAACCTGGCTCAGTCAGTAGCAACACTATTTTTGAAGAGCTGAATGAAAAATACAAAAGTACTCTAAAGAAAAATAATTTCATCGTCTTTCTTTCTTGATTTGCTCATAAGTTTAGTATTCTCTAGTTAAGATCTTTTGTGCTTCCAAGGAAGATTGCATGTTTGTCTTTATCACTTGTATGTTTGTTTGTTTCCTTCAACTCTTATACTTGCTACCCAACCTTGCTAGCCAAAAACCTGTACTGAGAGGGAATTCTTCTCGTGCATCCACTCCTTTAAACCAAAACCTTTGCCATTTGTGTCCACCATACCTTATTAGCATTATTGCTATTCAAAGTAAATTCTTGTTTTATCTACCTCCCAAATTAAACTTGTTATGTGAAAACTAGTGATTAAAGCTCTCATGAACTTGATGGCACACTTTACTTTCTTGCACTTAATAAACTTGAACCATTGTGCTCACCTATGTTGCGTATATGCTTGCACTTTGTAAGTTGTGAATTAGCAGAACCATGTTGTCATGGGGAACGCTTTCAACATTGCACTGGTACTTTGTACCTAGTTCATATCATGTTCTTTTGTCTATGGATGTCGTCGGTGTGAAATGAAAGGGGATCTTGTAAGTACATGGAGTTATGCATGTGTTTTAGAGAAACGCTTGGGCCGCTGGTCTAATCCATGTTGACATGGTGGAAACCTGCAGCATAACCATAACAAGTATCTATGAAGCATTCTTCTTAAAAAAAGAGATAGAGATTGAGAAAAAGAGAAAAGAAAAAAAAGATTATGAAAAGAGGAAAGAGAGAAAAAAGCACCATATTCCCATGGTAAATAAGAAGATTGCTGAGATGTTTGTTGTCTACTTGCCTTGTCATTTTGATATGGGGATTCTTCCGTATCATCGGGCAAGGGGTACCCCGTTGGCGGTTCTCTATGATACACATATGCTTACGATGACAAGAACTTACTGGTGACTAAACTTGAGTAGCATGAGGAGCGGCCCTCGTATTCAAGGGACATGAGATTCTCAATTTGCAACTTGTCAATGCATATCCTCATTTTTGATCACTTTAACCTTAATCACCTAAAGATGCCTATGATAGGGGCAATGAGAGCTGAAAGCTAGTAAGTATCATAATTTTTGGGAGCTCTTTATGAGACTTGCAATCCCTGCTTCCCTCTGCGAAGGGCCTTTCTTTTACTTTTTAGTTGAGTAAGTAAACCTATTCCCTTCTATCTCAACAAGTATTTTGAGTTGTTGTGTTCCATTCATTCATATGATGATTTATTCAATCATGTTGCTTATGTTCCTTATTTTGCACTTTGCTCTTATCTTGATGTTTACTACTTTGAAAGCTATCATTCAAAATCAGTTATTTGTGAACTCTAGCAAATTATCAACTATTCTTCGACCAAGAGCTAAGGTTGCCATTACCAATTATGATTTACTTCATGTATCTCTATTGTGTTTCCTATACTTATTGCAAGTAAGTTATATACTAGTGAGTTGTCTTCTGTTATGATCTATGTATTGATGAATGTGATGCTTCTTGTCCATATTCTTTTATCGACTCTTCACTCCATAAACCTGAGGTCATGTTTATTGAGCTCAGTTTCGCTTGGGGACAAGCAAAGTCTAAGCTTGGGGGGAGTTGATACGTCCATTTTGCATCATTATTCTATGTCATAATTCACTGTTATTCGTTGATATATTTCATATTGAGAGGTGATACTTATGTTATTTCATCTGTTTTTGCATGGTTGATGACTTTTGGAGCATGGACCGCTGCAGTCAGGATTCTAATGGAAAAGGTGCTGTTTGGAGGCAAAATTCGCGAAGATCAGAAAATCTGGGAAAATATACGGAAAATCCTATTTTTCCAGAATACGATGGAAGCCAGAAGGGGGGCTGGAGATGGGCCACAAGG
Source organism: Avena sativa (assembly GCA_916181665.1). Taxonomy (NCBI): domain Eukaryota; kingdom Viridiplantae; phylum Streptophyta; class Magnoliopsida; order Poales; family Poaceae; genus Avena; species Avena sativa. The sequence continues at coordinate 528,526,652 of OV702292.1, read as the reverse complement.
GGCGCACACCACCCCCTGGCGCGGGCCAGCCTAGGCCGTGCCACCAGGTGGTGTGGCCGCCCTGGTCCACCCCTGGCACTCCCCTCTAGCGTATATTATCCTCCCGAAACCCTAAGATTAGGGGGGCGACCACAGAAAGATTCCGCCGCCTCTGCAAGGCGGAAAACACCGAGAGAGAAAGATCTCTCTGGTAGACAGATTTCTGTCGGGGGAATTCCTTCCCGGAGAGGGGAGATCATCGCCATAAACACCACCATCAAGCTGGACTTCATCGGGATCATCATCATCACCACCATCAGCACCATCAGCACCCTCATCACCATCGCCATATTGCTGTAACAATTGGGTTGAATCTTGCATAGTTCATAGGGGAAACTTTCCCAGTGTTGATTACTCTTTGTAGTTGATGCTATTGAGTGAACCGTTGAATTATTTTTTATGTTTAGATTGTTATACATCATTATTCCATCTCCGATCATGATCCATATGATGTCTTGTGAGTAGTTCGTTTTGTTCTTGAGGACATGGGACAAGTCATGTTGTTAGTAGTGGAGTTGTGTTGAGAAGGATTCAATAGTTTGATATTTAAGTTGTGGTGTACTTCTTCTAGTGGTGTCATGTGAACGTTGAGTACATGACACTTCACCTATATGGTCCTAGGGGAATGCATTGTGTATTTGGCTACTAATCGTAGGGGTTGCCGGAATGACAAAAACCTGAACCCCTGTTAGGAAACCATTGCACAAGGGACGTAAGGGTCTTAGAGTTTAAAGGTGTGGTTAGGTTTCTACCTTAATTACTTTCTTGTACTTACAGATGTTTGCAAGGGGTATAATCACAAGTATGTATTAGTCATAGGAAGGTCGGTACATTAGCACAGGTTCACCCACACAACACTTAGCAAGCTAAAGAAGATTAATCAACTATATGAAGCGAAAGCACTTGACAGTCTTCCCATGTGTTCTCGAGAACGTTTTGATCATCTTAAGTAATACAACCGGCTTGTCCTTTACTACATAAAGGATTGGGCCACTTACTACATTTATTCCTACTGTCTTTGATTTACTCGTACTTCGTTTACTTGCTTTATCAAAAACCCCTAAAAATCCGTTTGTTAAGTATTTGCAGAGAATTCCTGATCCATACCACTAGCCAGCACCTTCTGCTCCTTGTTGGGTTCGACACTCTTACTTATCGAAAATACTACGATACACCCCCTATACTTGTGGGTCATCATAGGGTTCATGAAAAGAACACACATCCAATGACACCGATGTATCCATGTGTGGTTTGTGAAAAAGAACACACATGCAATGACTCTGGCTGTGGTCCATGAAAAGAACACACATGCAATCACACCGGTGGATTCTTATGTGGTTTGTGAAAAAGAACACACATGCAATGACTCTAGCCGTGGTTCATGAAAAGAACACACATCCAGTGACACTGGTGGATCCTTATGTGGTCTGTGAGAAGAACACACGTGCAATGACTCTGGCTGTTGTTCATGAAAAGAACACACATGCAATGACACTAGTGGATCCATGTGTGGTTTGTGAGAAGAACATGCATGCAATGACACTGGGTGTGGTTCATGAGAAGAACAGACATGCAATGACAGTAGTGTATCCTTATGTGGTCTTTGAGAAGAACAGACATGCAATGACACTGGGTGGTGAATCCATGTGTGGTTTGTGAGAAGAATAGACATGCAATGACACTGGTGGATCCATATGTGGTTTGTGAGAAGAACACACATGCAATGACACTGGGTGTGGTTCATGAAAAGAACACACATCCAATGAACTCTGGTGGATCCATATGTGGTTTGTGAGAAGCACACACATCTAATGACATTGGTTGTGGTTCATGAAAATAACACACATGCAACGACACTGGTGGATCCTTATGTGGTTTGTCAAAAGAACACACATGCAATGACTCTGGTGGATCCACATGTGGTTTGTGAAAAGAACACATATGCAATGACACTGGTGTATCCTTATGTGGTTTGTGAGAAGAACAGACATGCAATGACACTGGTGGATCCATGTGTGGTTTATGAAAGGAACATACATGCAATGACACTAGGTGTGGTTCATGAAAAGAACACACATCCAATGACACTGGTGGATCCATATGTGGTTTGTGAGGAGAACAGGCATGCAATGAACTCTGGTGGATCCATATGTGGTTTGTGAAAGGAACAGACATGCAATGACACTGGTGGATCCATATGTGGTTTGTGAAAAGAACACACATCCAATGACACTGGTGTACCCTTATGTGGTTTGTGAGAAGCACAGACATGCAATGACTCAAGTTGTGCTTCATGAAAAGAACACACATGCAATGACACTGGTGGATCCATGTGTGGTTTATGAAAGGAACATACATGTAATGACACTGGGTGTGGTTCATGAAAAGAACACACATCCAATGACATTGGTGGATCCATATGTGGTTTGTGAGAAGAACACACATGCAATGACACTAGGTGTGGTTCATGAAAGGAACACACATCCAATGACACTCGTGGATCCTTATGTGGTTTGTGAGAAGAGCAGACATGCAATGACTCTAGATGTGGTTCATGAGAAGAACAAACATGCAATGACACTGGTGTATCCTTGTGTGGTTTGTGAGAAGAACAGACATGCAATGACACTGGGTGAATCAAGTGTGGTTTATGAAAGGAACAGACATGCAATGACACTGGTGGATCCATGTGTGGTTTATGAAAGGAACATACATGCAATGACACTGGGTGTGGTTCATGAAAAGAACACACATCCAATGACATTGGTGGATCCATATGGGTTTGTGAGAACAGACATGCAATGACTCTAGATGTGGTTCATTAGAAGAACAAACATGCAATGACACTGGTGTATCCTTATGTGGTTTCTGAGAAGAACGGACATGCAATGACATTGGTGGATCCATGTGTGGTTTATCAAAGGAACATACATGCAATGACACTGGTGGATCCATGTGTGGTTTATGAAAGGAACATACATGCAATGATACTGGGTGTGGTTCATGAAAAGAACATACATCCAATGACACTAGTGGATCCATGTGTGGTTTATGAAAGGAACAGACATGCAATGACACTTGGTGTGGTTCATGAAAAGAACACACATCTAATGACACTGGTGGATCCATATGTGGTTTGTGAGGAGAACAGACATGCAATGAACTCTGGTGGATCCATATGTGCTTTGTGAGAAGAACACACATGCAATGACACTAGTGGATCCATATGTGGTTTGTCAGAAGAACACACATGCAATGACACTGGGTGTGGTTCATGAAAAGAACACACATCCAATGACACTGGTGGATCCTTATGTGGTTTGTGAGAAGAACAGACATGCAATGACTCTAGCTGTGGTTCATGAAAATAAGAGACATGCAATGACACTGGTGTATCCTTATGTGGTCTGTGAGAAGAAAAGACATCCAATGACTCTAGCTGTGATTCATGAAAAGAACACACATGCAATGACACTAGTGGATCCATGTGTGGTTTCTAAAAGGAACAGACATGCAATGACACTGGGTGTGGTTCATGAAAAGAACACACATCCAATGAAACTGGTGGATCCATGTGTGGTTTGTGAAAAGAATAGACACGAAATCACACTGGGTGGATCCATGTGTGGTTTGTGAGAAGAACATACATGCAATGACCCTGGTGTATCCATGTGTGGTTTGTGAGATGAACACACATGCAATGACACTGGTTGTGGTTAATGAAAAGAACACACATCCAATGACACTGGTGGATCCTTATGTAGTTTGTCAGAAGAACATACATTCAATGACTCTAGCTGTGGTTGATGAAAATAACAGACATGCAATGACACTTGTGTATCCTTATGTGGTTTGTGAGAAGAACAGACATGCAATGACTCTAGCTGTGGTTCATGAAAAGAACACACCTGCAATGACACTGGTGGATCCATGTGTGGTTTATGAAAGGAACAGACATGCATTGACACTGGGTGTGCTTCATGAAAAGTACACACATCCAATGACACTAGTGGATCCATATGTGGTTTCTGAAAAGAACAGACATGCAATCACACTAGGTGGATCCATGTGTGGTTTGTGAGAAGAACAGACATGCAATCACACTGGTGTATCCATGTGTGGTTTGTGAGAAGAACACACATGCAAGGGTGTGGTTCATGAAAAACACACATCCAATGACACTGGTGGATCCTTATGTGGTTTATGAGAAGAACGGACATGCAATGACTCTAGATCTGGGTCATGAGAAGAACAGACATGCAATGACAATGGTGTATCCTTATGTGGTTTGTGATAAGAACTGGCATGCAATGACTCTAGCTGTGGTTCATGAAAAGAACACATATGCAATGACACTGGTGGATCCATGTGTGGTTTATGAAAGGAACAGACATGCAATGACACTGGGTGTGGTTCATGAAAAGAATAGACATGCAATGAACTCTGGTGGATCCATATGTGGTTTGTGAAAGGAATAGACATGAATGACACTGATGTATCCATATGTGGTTTGTGAGAAGAACATGCATGCAATGACACTGGTGGGGTTCATGAAAAGAACACACATCCAATGACACCAGTGTATCCATGTGTGGTTTGTGAAATAGAACACACATGCAATGACTATGGCTGTGGTCCATGAAAAGAACACACATGCAATCACACCGATGGATCCTTATGTGGTTTATGAAAAAGAACATACATGCAATGACTCTAGCTATGGTTCCTGAAAAGAACACACATCCAATGACACTGGTGGATCCTTATGTGGTTTGTGAGAAGAACACACATGCAATGACCCTGGCTGTGGTTCATGAAAAGAACACACATGCAATGACACTGGTGGATACATGTGTGGTTTGTGAGAAGAACACACATGCAATGACTCTAGCTGTGGTTCATGAAAAGAACACACATCCAATGACACTGGTGGATCCTTATGTGGTTTGTGAGAAGAACACACATGCAATGACTCTGGCTATGGTTCATGAAAAGAACACACATGCAATGACACTGGTGGATCCATGTGTGGTTTGTGAGAAAAACTGGCATGCAATGACACTGGGTGTGGTTCATGAGAAGAACAGACATGCAATGACACTGGTGTATCCTTATGTGGTTTGTGAGAAGAACAGACATGCAATGACACTAGTGGATCCATGTGTGGTTTGTGAGAAGAACATACATGCAATGACAATGGTGGATCCATATGTGGTTTGTGAGAAGAACACACATGCAAATGACACTGGGTGTGGTTCATGAAAAGAACACACATCCAATGAACTCTGGTGGATCCATATGTGGTTTGTGAAAAGAACACATATGCAATGAATATGGTGGATCCACATGTGGTTTGTGAAAAGAACACACATCCAATGACATCGGTGTATCCATGTGTGGATTGTGAAAAATAACACGCATGCCATGACTGTGGCTGTGGTCCATGAAAAGAACACACATGCAATTACACCGATGGATCTTTATGTGGTTTGTGAAAAAGAACACACATGCAATGACTCTAGCTATGGTTCACGAAAAGAACACACATCCAATGACACTGGTGTATCCATGTGTGGTTTAATGAGAAGAATAGAGATGCAATGACTCTGGGTGTGGTTCATGAAAAGAATAGACATCCAATGACACTTGTGGATCCATGTGTGGTTTAATGAAAAGAACATACATGCAATGACACTGGGTGTGGTTCATGAAAAGAACACACATCCAATGACACTGGTGGATCCATGCGTGGTTTGTGAAAAGAACAGACATGCAATCACACTTGGTGGATCCATGTGTGGTTTGTAAGAAGAACAGACATGCAATGACATTGGTCGATACATGTGTGGTTTCTGATAAGAACAGACATGCAATGACACTGGTGGATCCATGTGTGGTTTATGAAAGGAACAGACATGCAATGACACTGGGTGTGGTTCATGAAAAGAACACACATCCAATGACATTGGTGTATCCTTATGTGGTTTGTGAGAATAATAGACATGCAATAACTCTAGCTGTTGTTTATGAAAGGATCAGACATGTAATGACACTAGTGGATCCATATGTGGTTTGTGAAAAGAACAGACATGCAATCACACTAGGTGGATACATGTGTGGTTTGTGAGAAGAACAAACATGCAATTACAGTAGTGTATCCATGTGTGGTTTGTCAAAAGAACACACATGCAATGACACTGGGTGTGGTTCATGAAAAGAACACACATCCAATGACACTGGGGGATCCTTATGTGGTTTGTGAGAAGAACATACATGCAATGAATCTAGATGTGGTTCATGAGAAGAACAGACATGCAATGAAACTGGTGCATCCTTATGTGGTTTGTGAGAAGAATAGACATGCAATGACACTAGGTGAACCAATTGTGGTTTATGAAAGGAACAGACATGCAATGACACTGGTGGATCCATGTGAGGTTTATGAAAGTAACATACATGCAATGACACTGGGTGTGGTTCATGAAAAGAACACACATCCAATGACACTGTTGGATCCATATGTGGTTTGTGAGGAGAACAGACATGCAATGACTCTAGATGTGGTTCACGAGAAGAATAGACATGCAATGACACTGGTGTATCCTTATGTGGTTTGTGAGAAGAACATACATGCAATGACACTGGTGGATCCATGTGTGGTTTATGAAAGGAACATACATGCAATGACACTGGTGGGTCCTTGTGTGGTTTATGAAAGGAACAAACATGCAATGACACTTGGTGTGGTTCATGAAAAGAACACACATCCAATGACACTGGTGGATCCATGTGTGGTTTATGTGTAAGATCCCTCCTTTGTAAAGGAAAAGATCCCTGTGATTGCAATGCTAGTCCCTGGATCAATGCTAGCATCCACAGTTTAAGATGAAGTACACAGATACAAAGGTCGTTTATTACAGTCATTCCAGAGATAAAACATAGTCTTTTACAACTCAGGGCCAAAGGCCTAATACAAGAGTTTATGGAATAAGTAAATAAACATAAGTCTTCATCTTCATGTGCCACAGGCAAGCATGTTGAGTGTAGACTCATGACTCCTAATCATCATCGGAATAACCTGCAACAATACAAGTTACAGCCACAGAGGGTCAATACTTTGGAATAGTATTGGCAAGTGATACCTTAGTATATTTTAGGTGGACTATAATACTATATGCATTTGGCTGGTGGAGCTTAGGTTTGCATTGCTCAAAATAGATTTTTCCCTAACTTTTGAAAATACTAAGTTTTGTTTGGCAAAAAAAAAAAACCAAGGCATCTATCAATCAAAGACTCCAGATCCACTCAGGGCATCTACCAATCAATGACTGAAGATCCTTTTAACCCTTGTTCACCCTCACGTTTTATTTAGAAATTGGAGTGATGAGATTTTTGAAGTTTCCATGTCTTGATGCTCAAATTGTCCTTTACCAGGGACATGGCTAAGTACTTAGGTTTTACACTCTGCAGAGGTGGTGCACTTTCCCCACAAGACTTGGTTTCCCAAGACAAGATCCTTCAGAAGCCTTTCCTTAGTCAAATGGACGCGCTCCAACCTATCATTCCCTCTACCACCAACTGTCCAAGAGACTAAGTTCTAGCAACCTAAGATCATGGCAGAGCCCATAATGCCAAGTGGTTGCACTTGAAGCTTCTCAACATTTGACATCTCAAATCTCTTTGTTTCCTGGGTGGCCATCCACAAGTGAGATACACTAAGGTAAACCATAAACATGGGCCTTGTGAACCACTCAACCAAAAACCACCAAGCAAGTCCCATTCCACCCAGGAGATTCATTAACTTAGTTGTTTTGTTAAATAAAACCCAAGTCCTCAGACTTAGAATATTTTTCCATAGTGTGAATATATAAACCACCCTTGTTTTCTAGTAGCTAGGCTAAGCATGATAGTAATAGGAATCTTGACTTAGGTAATTTTCACTAAGGCTTCACCCAATAGGTTTTCCCATAGCATAGCTTGTACTTAGCAAATAACCATGCAAGTCCTATACTTAGAAAAATATTACCAATGCATAAATAAAATATAGGAATGGAATATTCATGATGATATCACTTGCCTTGGTAGTGTGGAGAGTAGCACTCGTCACAATCACAATCACTAGCAAAATCTACACACAAAGTTATAGCACACAATTACACACAAATATATACAAACAAAAATATTATGAATGCATGCATGCATGAATCTACTAAGTGGTGATTTTTGAAAATTCTACCAAGCAAGTGCATGAATACAGAAACTTATCAAGCCACTAGTTTACCAACAAAACAAAATCTAACTCTAAACAAAGTACTAAACTAAAACTATACTTAAAAAGGCCTCAAACAAGTCTCTGCAATTTAAGCACATCTAATGGTTACTATTTGCTAAACAAATTGGATAGGCAGAAAGGTCTTGTTTTTATGAATCCAACGGTATAAAGTTTGCAAAATTCCAACGTGGCATTCAAAAGATATTGGCATTTGAAATCTGGATCAAAATCTGTTTTTAAATTCTATTTTCAGATCTAACCTAGCCACGCGTCATGTTCTTATTCGCCCGTACTGTTTCGCACTGGATCGAGCTCCACAGCCGTAGGATCTAAATGAAATCTGGCGGCTCAGATCGCGTACCGCTTCGGGGTTAAGTGGATCTATCCTAGCGTTACGATACAGATCTAACGGCTGCTATTGCCCTGGCCAAGAACTGGCGGCGGAGCGGTGGCTACCAGCGGCGGAACAGTCGGTCGACGACGGAGGAGGCGCTACAGGGGGTGAGTGAGAACGAGGAGTAGCTCACCGGTCTCAAGGGGTCACGGTGATGCTCGTCGTAGACGCGGTTGGTCAAGGGGCGCTCGGGCACGGCTGCGATTGCTCACCGAAGTTCGTGGCGGCGTCGGGTGCGTCAGGTGGTCGTCGTAAGCAAACAAGTACCTAAGCATTCAAATCTCAAAGGGTGATGGCCAATTGAGATAATTGCCCACATGAAATCATAGCCAAAGTGTATGCTTCTAAATGATTTTGAGAAAAACCCTAAATGAAAGAATGATGCAAAGAATGATATGAATGAGTTTTGAAACATGCAATGACACTGGGTGTGGTTCATTAAGAGAACACACATCCAATGGCACCGGTGGATCCATGTGTGGTTTGTGAGAAGAACATACATGAAATGACACTGGTGGATCCATGTGTGGTTTGTGACAAGAACACACATGCAATGACACTGGTGGATCCATGTGTGGTTTATGAAAGGAACAGACATGCAATGAAACTGGGTCTGGTTCATGAAAAGAACACACATCTAATGACACTGGTGGATCCATATGTAGTTTGTGAGAAGAACAGACATGCAATGACTCTAGATGGGGTTCATGAGAAGAACAGACATGCAATGACACTGTTGTATCCTTATGTGGTTTGTGAGAAGAACAGACATGCAATGACTCTAGCTGTGGTTTATGAAAGGAACATACATGCAATGACACTGGTGGATCCATGTGTGGTTTGTGAAAGAACAGACATGCAATCATACTTGGTGGATCCATATGTGGTTTGTGAGAAGAACATACATGCAATGACACTAGTGGATCCATGTGTGGTTTGTGATAAGAACACACGTGCAATGACACTGGTGGATCCATGTGTGGTTTATGAAAGGAACAGACATGCAATGACACTAGTTGTGGTTCATGAAAAGAACACACATCCAATGACACTGGTGGATCCATATGTACTTTGTGAGAAGAACAGACATGCAATGACTCTAGATGTGGTTCATGAGAAGAACAAACATGCAATGACACTGGTGTATCCTTATGTGGTTTGTGAGAAGAACAGACATGCAATGACTCTAGCTGTTGTTTATGAAAGGATCAGACATGCACTGACACTAGTGGATCCATATGTGGTTTGTGAAAAGAATAGGCATGCAATCACACTGGGTGGATCCATGTGTGGTTTGTGAGAAGAACAAATATGCAATTACACTAGTGTATCCATGTGTGGTTTGTGAGAAGAACACACATGCAGTGACACTGGGTGTGGTTCATGAGAAGAACACACATCCAATGATACTGGTGGATCCTTATATGGTTTCCGAGAAGAACAGACATGCAATGACTCTAGACATGGTTCATGAGAAGAACAGACATGCAATGAAACTGGTGTATCCGTATGTGGTTTGTGAGAAGAATAGACATGCAATGACACTAGGTGAACCAATTGTGGTTTATGAAAGGAACAAACATGCAATGACACTTGTGGATCCATGTGTGGTTTATGAAAGGAACATACATGCAATGACACTGGATGTGGTTCATGAAAAGAACACACATCCAATGACACTGTTGGATCCATATGTGGTTTGTGAGGAGAACAGACATGCAATGACTCTAGATGTGGTTCATGAGAAGAATAGACATTCAATGCCACTGGTGTATCCTTATGTGGTTTGTAAGAAGAACATACATGCAATGACACTGGTGGATCCATGTGTGGTTTATGAAAGGAACATACACGCAATGACACTGGTGGATCCTTGTGTGGTTTATGAAAGGAACAAACATGCAATGACACTGGGTGTGGTTCATGAAAAGAACACACATCCAATGACACTGGTGGATCCATGTGTGGTTTATGAAAGGAACACACATGCAATGATATTGGGTGTGGTTCATGAAAAGAACACACATCCAATGACACTGGAGGATCCATATGTGGGTTGTGAGGAGAATAGACATGCAATGAACTCTGGTAGATCCATATGTGGTTCGTGAGAAGAACACACATGCAATGACACTGGTGGATCCATATGTGGTTTGTGAAAAGAAGACACATGCCATGACACTAGGTGTGGTTCCTAAAAAGAACACACATCCAATGACACTGGTGGATCCTTATGTGGTTTGTGAGAAGAACAGACATGCAATGACTCTAGATTTGGTTCATGAAAAGAACAGACATGAAATGACACTGGTGTATCCTTATGTGGTTTGTGAGAAGAACATACATGCAATGAATCTAGCTGTGGTTCATGAAAAGAACACACATGCAATGACACTGGTGGATCCATGTGTGGTTTATGAAAGGAATAGACATGCAATCACACTGGGTCTTGTTCGTGAAAAAAACACACATGCAATGACATTGGTGGATCCATATGTGGTTTGTGAAAAGAACAGACATGCAATCACACTAGGTGGATCCATGTGTGGTTTGTGATAAGAATAGACATGCACTGACACTGGTGTATCCATGTGCGGTTTGTGAGAAGAACACACACGCAATGACACTGGGTGTGGTTAATGAAAAGAACACACATCCAAAGACACTGGTGGATCCTTATGTGGTTTGTGAGAAGAACAGACATGCAATGACTCTAGATGTGGTTCATCAGAAGAACAGACGTGCAATAACACTGGTGTATCCTTATCTGGTTTGTGAGAAGAACAGACATGCAATGACACTGGGTGTGGTTCATGAAAAGAGAACAAATCCAATGACACCGGTGTATCCATGTGTGGTTTGTGAAAAAGAACACACATGCAATGACTCTGGCTATGGACAATGAAAAGAACACACATGCAATCACACCGGTGGATCCTTATGTGGTTTGTGAAAAAGAATACACATGCAATGACTCTAGCCGTGGTTCATGAAAAGAACACACATCCAATGACACTGGTGTATGCATGTGTGGTCTAATGAGAAGAACAGACATGCAATGACTCTGGGTGTAGTTCATGAAAAGAACAGACATCGAATGACACTGGTGGATCCATCTGTGGTCTGTGAAAAGAACAGCCATGCAATGACACTGGGTGTGGTTCATTAAAAGAACACACATCCAATGGCACCGGTGGATCCATGTGTGGTTTGTGAGAAGAACATACATGCAATGACACTGGTGGATCCATGTGTGTTTTGTGAGAACAACACACATGCAATGACACTGGTGAATCCATGTGTGGTTTATGAAAGGAACAGACATGCAATGACACTGGGTGTGGTTCATGAAAAGAACACACATCTAATGACACTGGTGGATCCATATGTAGTTTGTGAGAAGAACAGACATGCAATGACTCTAGATGGGGTTCATGAGAAGAACAGACATGCAATGACACTGGTGTATCCTTATGTGGTTTGTGAGAAGAACAGACATGCAATGACTCTAGCTGTGGTTTATGAAAGGAACAGACATGCAATGACACTGGTGGATCCATGTGTGGTTTGTGAAAGAACAGACATGCAATCACACTTGGTGGATCCATGTGTGGTTTGTGAGAAGAACATACATGCAATGACACTGGTGGATCCATGTGTGGTTTGTGATAAGAACACACGTGCAATGACACTGGTGGGTCCATGTGTGGTTTATGAAAGGAACAGACATGCAATGACACTAGTTGTGGTTCATGAAAAGAACACACATCCAATGACACTGGTGGATCCATATGTACTTTGTGAGAAGAACAGACATGCAATGACTCTAGATGTGGTTCATGAGAAGAACAAACATGCAATGACACTAGTGTATCCTTATGTGGTTTGTGAGAAGAACAGACATGCAATGACTCTAGCTGTTGTTTATGAAAGGATCGGACATGCAATGACACTAGTGGATCCATATGTGGTTTGTGAAAAGAACAGACATGCAATCACACTGGGTGGATCCATGTGTGGTTTGTGAGAAGAACAAACATGCAATTACACTAGTGTATCCATGTGTGGTTTGTGAGAAGAACACACATGCAATGACACTGGGTGTGGTTCATGAGAAGAACACACATCTAATGACACTAGTGGATCCTTATGTGGTTTCTAAGAAGAACAGACATGCAATGACTCTAGATGTCGTTCATGAGAAGAACAGACATGCAATGAAACTGGTGTATCCTTATGTGGTTTGTGAGAAGAATAGACATGCAATGACACTAGGTGAACCAATTGTGGTTTATGAAAGGAACAAACATGCAATGACACTGGTGGATCCATGTGTGGTTTATGAAAGGAACATACATGCAATGACACTGGATGTGGTTCATGAAAAGGACACACATCCAATGACACTGTTGGATCCATATGTGGTTTGTGAGGAGAAAAGACATGCAATGACTCTAGATGTGGTTCATGAGAAGAATAGACATGCAATGACACTGGTGTATCCTTATGTGGTTTGTAAGAAGAACATACATGCAATGTCACTGGTGGATCCATGTGTGGTTTATGAAAGGAACATACATGCAATGACACTGGTGGATCCTTGTGTGGTTTATGAAAGGAACAAACATACAATGACACTGGGTGTGCTTCATGAAAAGAACACACATCCAATGACACTGGTGGATTCATGTGTGGTTTGTGAGGAGAATAGACATTCAATGAACTCTGGTGGATCCATATGTGGTTTGTGAGAAGAACAAACATGCAATAACACTGGTGGATCCATATGTGGTTTGTGAGAAGAAGACACATGCCATGACACTGGGTGTGATTCCTGAAAAGAACACACATCCAATGACACTGGTGGATCCTTATGTGGTTTGTGAGAAGAACAGACATGCAATGACTCTAGATTTGTTTCATGAAAAGAACAGACATGCAATGACACTGGTGTATCCTTATGTGGTTTGTGAGAAGAACATACATGCAATGAATCTAGCTGTGGTTCATGAAAAGAACACACATGCAATGACACTTGTGGATCCATGTGTGGTTTATGAAAGGAATAGACATGCAATGACACTGGTTGTTGTTCGTGAAAAGAACACACATCCAAAGACACTCGTGGATCCATATGTGGTTTGTGAAAAGAACAGACATGCAATCACACTGGGTGGATCCATGTGTGGTTTGTGAGAAGAACAGACATGCACTGACACTGGTGTATCCATGTGTGGTTTGTGAGAAGAACACACATGCAATGACACTGGGTGTGGTTCATGAAAAGAACACACATCCAATGACACTATTGGATCCTTATGTGGTTTGTGAGAAGAACAGACATGCAATGACTCTAGATGTGGTTCATGAGAAGAACAGACATGCAATGACACTGGTGTATCCTTATGTGATTTGTGAGAAGAACAGACATGCAATGACACTGGGTGTGGTTCGTGAAAAGAACACACATCCAATGACACCGGTGTATCCATGTGTGGTTTGTGAAAAAGAACACACATGCAATGACTCTGGCTATGGTCAATGAAAAGAACACACATGCAATCACACCGGTGGATCCTTATGTGGTTTGTGAAAAAGAACACACATGCAATGACTCTAGTTGTGGTTCATGAAAAGAACACACATCCAATGACACTGGTGTATCCATGTGTGGTTTAATGAGAAGAACAGACATGCACTGACTCTGGGTGTAGTTCATGAAAAGAACAGACATCCAATGACACTGGTGGATCCATCTATGGTTTGTGAAAAGAACAGACATGCAATGACACTTGGTGTATCCATGTGTGGTTTGTGAGAAGAACGCACATGCAATGAAACTGGGTGTGGTTCATGAAAAGAAGACACATCCAATGAAACTAGTGGATCCTTATGTGGTTTATGAGAAGAACGGACATGCAATGACTCTAGATGTAGTTCATGAGAAGAACATACATGCAATGACACTGGTGTATCCTTATGTGGTTTGTGAGAAGAACAGACATGCAATGACACTTGGTGTGGTTCATGAGAAGAACAAACATGCAATGACACTGGTGTATCCTTATGTGATTTGTGGGAAGAACAGACATGCAATGACACTGGGTGTGGTTCGTGAAAAGAACACACATCCAATGACACCGGTGTATCCATGTGTGGTTTGTGAGAAGAACAGACATGCAATCACACTTGGTGGATCCATGTGTGGTTTGTGAGAAGAACAGACATGCAATGACACTGGTGGATCCATGTGTGGTTTGTGATAAGAACACACATGCAATGACACTGGTGGATCCATGTGTGGTTTATGAAAGGAACAGACATGCAATGACACTGGGTGTGGTTCATGAAAAGAACACGCATCCAATGACACTGGTGGATCCATATGTAGTTTGTGAGAAGAACAGACAGGCAATGACTCTAGATGTGGTTCATGAGAAGAACAGACATGCAATGACACTGGTGTATCCTTATGTGGCTTGTGAGCAGAACAGACATGCAATGAATCTAACTATGGTTTATGAAAGGAACAGACATGCAATGACACTGGTGGATCGATGAGTGGTCTGTGAAAAGAACAGACATGCAATCACACTTGGTGGATCCTTGTGTGGTTTGTGAGAAGAACACACATGCAATGAGACTGGTGGATCCATGTGTGGTTTGTGAGAAGAACACACATGCAATGACACTGGGTATGGTTCATGAAAACAGCACACATCTAATGACATTGGTGGATCCTTATGTGGTTTGTGAGAAGAACAGACATCCAATGACTCTAGTTGTGGTTAATGAAAAGAACTGACATGCAATGACCCTGGTGTATCCTTATGTGGTTTGTGAGAAGAACAAACATTCAATGACTCTACCTGTGGTTCATGAAAATAACACTTATGCAATGACACTGGTGGATCCATGTGTGGTTTATGAAAGGAACAGACATGCAATAACACTGGGTGTGGTTCATGAAAACAACACACATCCAATGACACTGGTGGATCCTTATGTGGTTTGTGAGAAGAACAAACATGCAATGACTCTAGATGTGGTTCATGAGAAGAACACACATGCAATGACACTGGTGTATCCAAATGTGGTTTGTGAGAAGAACAGACATGCAATGACACTGGTGGGGTTCATGAAAAGAACACACATCCAATGACACCGGTGTATCCTTGTGTGGTTTGTGAAATAGAACACACATGCAGTGACTCTGGCTGTGGTACATGAAAAGAACACACATGCAATCACACCGGTGGATCCTTATGTGGTTTATGAAAAAGAACACACATGCAAAGACTCTAGCTGTGGTTCATGAAAAGAACACACATCCAATGACACTGATGGATCCTTATGTGGTTTGTGAGAAGAACACACATGCAATGACTCTGGCTGTGGTTCAAGAAAAAAACGCACATGCAATGACACTGGTGGATCCATGTGTGGTTTGTGAGAAGAACACGCATGCAATGACACTGGGTGTGGTTCATGAGAAGAACAGACATGCAATGACACTGGTGTATCCTTATGTGGTTTGTGAGAAGAACATACATGCAATGACACTGGTGGATCCATGTGTGGTTTGTGAGAAGAACATACATGCAATGACACTGGTGAATCCATATGTGGTTTCTGAGAAAAACACACATGCAATGACACTGGGTATGGTTCATGAAAAGAACACACAGTCAATGAACTCTGGTGGATCCATATGTGGTTTGTCAAAAGAACCCACATTCAATGACTATGGTGGATCCACATGTGGTTTGTGAAAAGAACACACATGCAATGACACTGGTGTATCCTTATGTGGTTTGTGAGAAGAACATATATGCAATGACACTGGTGGATCCATGTGTGATTTATGAAAGGAACATACATGCATTGACACTAGGTGTGGTTCATAAAAAGAACACACATCCAATGACACTGGTGTATCCATGTGTGGTTTAATGAGAAGAACAGGCATGCAATGACTCTGGGTGTAGTTCATGAAAAGAACAAACATCCAATGACACTGGTGGATCCATCTGTGGTTTGTGAAAAGAACGGACATGCAATGACACTTGGTGTATCCATGTGTGGTTTGTGAGAAGAACACACATGCAATGAAACTGGGTGTGGTTCATGAAAAGAAGACACATCCAATGACACTAGTGGATCCTTATGTGGTTTATGAGAAGAACGGACATGCAATGACTCTAGATGTAGTTCATGAGAAGAACATACATGCAATGACACTGGTGTATCCTTATGTGGTTTGTGAGAAGTACAGACATGCAATGACACTGGGTGTGGTTCATGAGAAGAACAAACATGCAATGACACTGGTGTATCCTTATGTGGTTTGTGAGAAGAATAGACATGCAATGACTCTAGCTGTGGTTTATGAAAGGAACAGACATACAATGACACTGGTGGATCCATGTGTGGTTTGTGAACAGAACAAACATGCAATCACACTTGGTGGATCCATGTGTGGTTTGTGAGAAGAACAGACATGCAGTGACACTGGTGGATCCATGTGTGGTTTGTGATAAGAACACACATGCAATGACACTAGTGGATCCATGTGTGGTTTATGAAAGGAACAGACATGCAATGACACTTGGTGTGGTTCATGAAAAGAACACGCATCCAATGACACTGGTGGATCCATATGTAGTTTGTGAGAAGAACAGACAGGCAATGACTCTAGATGTGGTTCATGAGAAGAATAGACATGCAATGACACTGGTGTATCCTTATGTGGCTTGTGAGCAGAACAGACATGCAATGAATCTAACTATGGTTTATGAAAGGAACATACATGCAATGACACTGGTGGATCGATGAGTGGTCTGTGAAAAGAACAGACATGCAATCACACTTGGTGGATCCTTGTGTGGTTTGTGAGAAGAACACACATGCAATGAGACTGGTGGATCCATGTGTGGTTTGTGAGAAGAACACACATGCAATGACACTGGGTGTGGTTCATGAAAACAGCACACATCTAATGACACTGGTGGATCCTTATGTGGTTTGTGAGAAGAACAGACATGCAATGACTCTAGTTGTGGTTAATGAAAAGAACTGACATGCAATGACCCTGGTGTATCCTTATGTGGTTTGTGAGAAGAACAAACATTCAATGACTCTAACTGTGGTTCATGAAAATAACACTTATGCAATGACACTGGTGGATCCATGTGTGGTTTATGAAAGAAACAGACATGCAATAACACTGGGTGTGGTTCATGAAAACAACACACATCCAATGACACTGGTGGATCCTTATGTGGTTTGTGAGAAGAACAAACATGCAATGACTCTAGATGTGGTTCATGAGAAGAACACACATGCAATGACACTGGTGTATCCATATGTGGTTTGTGAGAAGAATAGACATGCAATGACACTGGTGGGGTTCATGAAAAGAACACACATCCAATGACACCGGTGTATCCATGTGTGGTTTGTGAAATAGAACACACATGCAATGACTCTGGCTGTGGTCCATGAAAAGAACACACATGCAATCACACCGGTGGATCCTTATGTGGTTTATGAAAAAGAACACACATGCAAAGACTCTAGCTGTGATTCATGAAAAGAACACACATCCAATGACACTGATGGATCCTTATGTGGTTTGTGAGAAGAACACAAATGCAATGACTCTGGCTGTGGTTCAAGAAAAGAACGCACATGCAATAACACTAGTGGATCCATGTGTGGTTTGTGAGAAGAACACGCATGCAATGACACTGGGTGTGGTTCATGAGAAGAACAGACATGCAATGACACTGGTGTATCCTTATGTGGTTTGTGAGAAGAACATACATGCAATGACACGGGTGGATCCATGTGTGGTTTGTGAGAAGAACATACATGCAATGACACTGGTGAATCCATATGTGGTTTCTGAGAAGAACACACATGCAATGACACTGGGTGTGGTTCATGAAAATAACACACAGTCAATGAACTCTGGTGGATCCATATGTGGTTTGTCAAAAGAACCCACATTCAATGACTATGGTGGATCCACATGTGGTTTGTGAAAAGAACACACATGCAATGACACTGGTGTATCCTTATGTGGTTTGTGAGAAGAACATATATGCAATGACACTGGTGGATCCATGTGTGGTTTATGAAAGGAACATACATGCATTGACACTAGGTGTGGTTCATAAAAAGAACACACATCCAATGACACTGGTGTATCCATGTGTTGTTTAATGAGAAGAACAGACATGCAATGACTCTGGGTGTAGTTCATGAAAAGAACAGACATCCAATGACACTGGTGGATCCATCTGTGGTTTGTGAAAAGAACAGACATGCAATGACACTTGGTGTATCCATGTGTGGTTTGTGAGAAGAACACACATGCAATGAAACTGGGTGTGGTTCATGAAAAGAAGACACATCCAATGACACTAGTGGATCCTTATGTGGTTTATGAGAAGAACGGACATGCAATGACTCTAGATGTAGTTCATGAGAAGAACATACATGCAATGACACTGGTGTATCCTTATGTGGTTTGTGAGAAGAACAGACATGCAATGACACTGGGTGTGGTTCATGAGAAGAACAAACATGCAATGACACTGGTGTATCCTTATGTGGTTTGTGAGAAGAATAGACATGCAATGAGTCTAGCTGTGGTTTATGAAAGGAACAGACATACAATGACACTAGTGGATCCATGTGTGGTTTGTGAAAAGAACAGACATGCAATCACACTTCGTGGATCCATGTGTGGTTTGTGAGAAGAACAGACATGCAATGACACTGGTGCATCCATGTGTGGTTTGTGATAAGAATACACATGCAAAGACACTAGTGGATCCATGTGTGGTTTATGAAAGGAACAGACATGCAATGACACTTGGTGTGGTTCATGAAAAGAACACGCATCCAATGACACTGGTGGATCCATATGTAGTTTGTGAGAAGAACAGACAGACAATGACTCTAGATGTGGTTCATGAGAAGAACAGACATGCAATGACACTGGTGTATCCTTATGTGGCTTGTGAGAAGAACAGACATGCAATGAATCTAACTATGGTTTATGAAAGGAACAGACATGCAATGACACTGGTGGATCGATGAGTGGTCTGTGAAAAGAACAGACATGCAATCACACTGGGTGGATCCATGTGTGGTTTGTGAGAAGAACACACATGCAATTACACTAGTGTATCCATGTGTGGTTTGTGAGAAGAACACACATGCAATGACACTGGGTGTGGTTCATGAGAAGAACACACATCTAATGACACTAGTGGATCCTTATGTGGTTTCTAAGAAGAACAGACATGCAATGACTCTAGATGTCGTTCATGAGAAGAACAGACATGCAATGAAACTGGTGTATCCTTATGTGGTTTGTGAGAAGAACAAACATTCAATGACTCTACCTGTGGTTCATGAAAATAACACTTATGCAATGACACTGGTGGATCCATGTGTGGTTTATGAAAGGAACAGACATGCAATAACACTGGGTGTGGTTCATGAAAACAACACACATCCAATGACACTGGTGGATCCTTATGTGGTTTGTGAGAAGAACAAACATGCAATGACTCTAGATGTGGTTCATGAGAAGAACAGACATGCAATGACACTGGTGTATCCATATGTGGTTTGTGAGAAGAACAGACATGCAATGACACTGGTGGGGTTCATGAAAAGAACACACATCCAATGACACCGGTGTATCCATGTGTGGTTTGTGAAATAGAACACACATGCAATGACTCTGGCTGTAGTCCATGAAAAGAACACACATGCAATCACACCGGTGGATCCTTATGTGGTTTATGAAAAAGAACACACATGCAAAGACTCTAGCTGTGGTTCATGAAAAGAACACACATCCAATGACACTGATGGATCCTTATGTGGTTTGTGAGAAGAACACACATGCAATGACTCTGGCTGTGGTTCAAGAAAAGAACGCACATGCAATGACACTGGTGGATCCATGTGTGGTTTGTGAGAAGAACACGCATGCAATGACACTGGGTGTGGTTCATGAGAAGAACAGACATGCAATGATACTGGTGTATCCTTATGTGGTTTGTGAGAAGAACATACATGCAATGACACTGGTGGATCCATGTGTGGTTTGTGAGAAGAACATACATGCAATGACACTGGTGAATCCATATGTGGTTTCTGAGAAGAACACACATGCAATGACACTTGGTGTGGTTCATGAAAAGAACACACAGTCAATGAACTCTGGTGGATCCATATGTTGTTTGTCAAAAGAACCGACATTCAATGACTATGGTGGATCCACATGTGGTTTGTAAAAAGAACACACATGCAATGACACTGGTGTATCCTTATGTGGTTTGTGAGAAGAACATATATGCAATGACACTGGTGGATCCATGTGTGGTTTATGAAAGGAACATACATGCATTGACACTAGGTGTGGTTCATAAAAAGAACATACATGCAATGACACTGGTGAATCCATATGTGGTTTCTGAGAAGAACACACATGCAATGACACTGGGTGTGGTTCATGAAAATAACACACAGTCAATGAACTCTGGTGGATCCATATGTTGTTTGTCAAAAGAACCGACATTCAATGACTATGGTGGATCCACATGTGGTTTGTAAAAATAACACACATGCAATGACACTGGTGTATCCTTATGTGGTTTGTGAGAAGAACATATATGCAATGACACTGGTGGATCCATGTGTGGTTTATGAAAGGAACATACATGCATTGACACTAGGTGTGGTTCATAAAAAGAACACACATCCAATGACACTGGTGTATCCATGTGTTGTTTAATGAGAAGAACAGACATGCAATGACTCTGGGTGTAGTTCATGAAAAGAACAGACATCCAATGACACTGGTGGATCCATCTGTGGTTTGTGAAAAGAACAGACATGCAATGACACTTGGTGTATCCATGTGTGGTTTGTGAGAAGAACACACATGCAATGAAACTGGGTGTGGTTCATGAAAAGAAGACACATCCAATGACACTAGTGGATCCTTATGTGCTTTATGAGAAGAACGGACATGCAATGACTCTAGATGTAGTTCATGAGAAGAACATACATGCAATGACACTGGTGTATCCTTATGTGGTTTGTGAGAAGAACAGACATGCAATGACACTGGGTGTGGTTCATGAGAAGAACAAACATGCAATGACACTGGTGTATCCTTATGTGGTTTGTGAGAAGAATAGACATGCAATGAGTCTAGCTGTGGTTTATGAAAGGAACAGACATACAATGACACTAGTGGATCCATGTGTGGTTTGTGAAAAGAACAGACATGCAATCACACTTCGTGGATCCATGTGTGGTTTGTGAGAAGAACAGACATGCAATGACACTGGTGCATCCATGTGTGGTTTGTGATAAGAATACACATGCAAAGACACTAGTGGATCCATGTGTGGTTTATGAAAGGAACAGACATGCAATGACACTTGGTGTGGTTCATGAAAAGAACACGCATCCAATGACACTGGTGGATCCATATGTAGTTTGTGAGAAGAACAGACAGACAATGACTCTAGATGTGGTTCATGAGAAGAACAGACATGCAATGACACTGGTGTATCCTTATGTGGCTTGTGAGAAGAACAGACATGCAATGAATCTAACTATGGTTTATGAAATGAACAGACATGCAATGACACTGGTGGATCGATGAGTGGTCTGTGAAAAGAACAGACATGCAATCACACTGGGTGGATCCATGTGTGGTTTGTGAGAAGAACACACATGCAATTACACTAGTGTATCCATGTGTGGTTTGTGAGAAGAACACACATGCAATGACACTGGGTGTGGTTCATGAGAAGAACACACATCTAATGACACTAGTGGATCCTTATGTGGTTTCTAAGAAGAACAGACATGCAATGACTCTAGATGTCGTTCATGAGAAGAACAGACATGCAATGAAACTGGTGTATCCTTATGTGGTTTGTGAGAAGAACAAACATTCAATGACTCTACCTGTGGTTCATGAAAATAACACTTATGCAATGACACTGGTGGATCCATGTGTGGTTTATGAAAGGAACAGACATGCAATAACACTGGGTGTGGTTCATGAAAACAACACACATCCAATGACACTGGTGGATCCTTATGTGGTTTGTGAGAAGAACAAACATGCAATGACTCTAGATGTGGTTCATGAGAAGAACAGACATGCAATGACACTGGTGTATCCATATGTGGTTTGTGAGAAGAACAGACATGCAATGACACTGGTGGGGTTCATGAAAAGAACACACATCCAATGACACCGGTGTATCCATGTGTGGTTTGTGAAATAGAACACACATGCAATGACTCTGGCTGTAGTCCATGAAAAGAACACACATGCAATCACACCGGTGGATCCTTATGTGGTTTATGAAAAAGAACACACATGCAAAGACTCTAGCTGTGGTTCATGAAAAGAACACACATCCAATGACACTGATGGATCCTTATGTGGTTTGTGAGAAGAACACACATGCAATGACTCTGGCTGTGGTTCAAGAAAAGAACGCACATGCAATGACACTGGTGGATCCATGTGTGGTTTGTGAGAAGAACACGCATGCAATGACACTGGGTGTGGTTCATGAGAAGAACAGACATGCAATGACACTGGTGTATCCTTATGTGGTTTGTGAGAAGAACATACATGCAATGACACTGGTGGATCCATGTGTGGTTTGTGAGAAGAACATACATGCAATGACACTGGTGAATCCATATGTGGTTTCTGAGAAGAACACACATGCAATGACACTTGGTGTGGTTCATGAAAAGAACACACAGTCAATGAACTCTGGTGGATCCATATGTTGTTTGTCAAAAGAACCGACATTCAATGACTATGGTGGATCCACATGTGGTTTGTAAAAAGAACACACATGCAATGACACTGGTGTATCCTTATGTGGTTTGTGAGAAGAACATATATGCAATGACACTGGTGGATCCATGTGTGGTTTATGAAAGGAACATACATGCATTGACACTAGGTGTGGTTCATAAAAAGAACACACATCCAATGACACTAGTGGATCCATATGTGGTTTGTGAGGAGAACAGACATGTTATGAACTCTGGTGGATCCATATGTGGTTTGTGAAAGGAACAGACATGCAATCAGACTGGGTGGATCCATGTGTGGTTTGGGAGAAGAACAGACATGCAATGACTCTAGCTATGGTTTATGAAAGGAACAAACATGCAATGACATTGGTGGATCGATGTGTGGTTTATGAAAAGAACAGACATGCAATCACACTTGGTGGATCCTTGTGTGGTTTATGAGAAGAACACACATGCAATGAGACTGGTGGATCCATGTGTGGTTTGTGAGAAGAACACACATGCAATGACACTGGGTGTGGTTCATGAAAAGAACACACATCCAATGACACCGGTGGATCCTTATGTGGTTTGTGAGAAGAACAGACATGCAATGACTCTAGCTGTGGTTTATGAGAAGAACACACATGCAATGACACCGGTGTATCCATGTGTGGTTTGTGAAAAAGAACACACATGCAATGACTCTGGCTGTGGTCCATGAAAAGAACACACATGCAATCACACCTGTGGATCCTTATGTGGTTTGTGAAAAAGAACACACATGCAATGACTCTAGCTGTAGTTCATGAAAAGAACACACATCCAATGATACTGGTGCATCCATGTGTGGTTTAATGAGAAGAATAGACATGAAATGACTCTACGTGTGGTTCATGAAAAGAATAGACATCCAATGACACTGGTGGATCCATCTGTGGTTTAATAAAAAGAACAGACATGCAATGACACTGGGTGTGGTTCATGAAAAGAACACACATCCAATGACACTAGTGGATCCATGTCTGGTTTGTGAAAAGAATAGACATGCAATCACACTTGGTGGATCCATGTGTGGTTTGTGAGAAGAACATACATGCAATGACACTGGTGGATCCATCTGTGGTTTGTGAGGAGAACACACATGCAATGACACTGGTTGTGGTTCATGAAAAGAACACACATCCAATGACACTGGTGGATCCTTATGTGGTTTGTGAGAAGAACAGACATGCAATGAATCTAGCTATGGTTCATGAAAAGAACACACATGCAATGACACTGGTGTATCCTTATGTAGTTTGTGAGAAGAACAGACATGCAATGACTCTAGCTGTGGTTCATGAAAAGAACACACATGCAATGACACTGGTGGATCCATGTGTGGTTTATGAAAGGAACATACATGAAATGACACTGGGTGTCGTTCATGAAAAGAACACACATCTAATGACACTGGTGGATCCATATGTGGTTTGTGAAAAGAACAGACATACAATCACACTGAGTGGATCCATGTGTGGTTTGTGAGAAGAACATACATGCAATGACACTGGTGTATCCATGTGTGGTTTGTGAGAAGAACACACATGCAATGCCACTGGGTGTGGTTCATGAAAAGAACACACATCCAATGACACTGGTGGATCCTTATGTGGTTTGTGAGAAGAACAGACATGCAATGACTCTAGATGTGGTTCATGAGAAGAACAAACATGCAATGACACTGGTGTATCCTTATGTGATTTGTGAGAAGAACAGACATGCAATGACACTGGTGGATCCATTTGTGGTTTATGAAAGGAACATACATGCAATGACACTGGTGGATCCATGTGTGGTTTATGAAAGGAACAGACATGCAATGACACTGGGTGTGGTTCATGAAAAGAACACACATCCAATGACACTGGTGGATCCATGTGTGGTTTATGAAAGGAACCGACATGCAATGAAACTGGGTGTGGTTCATGAAAAGAACACACATCCAATGACACTGGTGGATCCATATGTGGTTTGTGAGGAGAATAGACATGCAATGAACTCTGGTGGATCCATATGTGGTTTGTGAGAAGAACACACATGCAATGACACTGGTGGATCCATATGTGGTTTGTGAGAAGAACACACATGCAATGACATTGGTGGGTCAACATGTGGTTTATGAAAAGAACACAGATGCAATGACACCGGTGGATTCATGTGGTTTATGATAATAACACACATGCAATGAACTCTAGTGGGTCCATGTGGTTTATGAGAAGAACACACATCCAACGAACTGTAGTGGATCTATCTTGGCATAATTTGATGTATGCCATGATGTATTTCATTGTACAAGACACTCACTTTCCATTTTTATACTAATCAGTTTTGCCCTTGGTTTTTTGATACTACTCAGTTTTGCCCCCCTCTCTCTATCTTTCGTAGAAGCCCAAACCTGTGCTCACTCTGTCTGCTACTCCCTGATTGGTTGTCACAGTTGTCACACAGATCGTGCGCACAAATCGTTGATTCTGTGTGATCCAACGATGATTGTTGCACACGCCGTGCCCTTCATAGTACAGCGTGAGACAACATGGACGTCTCCCTCAGCGATACTTCTACAAGAAGGAACACGAAGCCGTCCATGGAAAAAGTCGTCGACTGGTCATGTCATGGTTAATTAAGTCTAAAAAACCTACTACTGCTACTACTATGACACAACACATGCGTCGTCGAGTGCACGGTCGTTGATGGACAGCTGCAATTTATTGTCACTTGATTTTAATAAGACATATCCCATTTTTTACGCAGTGGCTCTCAATCCCACTTCCAACTGGGCCCCACCGTAGGAAACTTGCACGCGCTAGCCGGAGGCCAAAGAGTTGAGCTCGACGAGACCTAACGTCTCTGCCTTCATCGAGTCACTCGCAGTCATCAACACATCCCTCTACCCGATCTAGCACAACCCCACAAATCTCGCCGTACAGCCACCTACCTTCCCCTCTACATTTGCACTTTTAATTATCACCAATTTTAGGGCCGTGTCAAACTTCGTACATAGAAATTGTGTATGCGCCCTTTGCATGCGGCTCAATATAGAACTGCCATGCATGGCCCGGGAAAAATGTGACGTATCGTGCATGTGTCGCGATGCACGGTGCATTAGACTGCATGGCGCGTTGCACGGTGGTGCAACGAAACGTGCCTTTTTTCCATCCACCTTAACTATAGAGCCCCTATCCGCACACCCACTCTCACTCTCGCTCACTCTCCCCACGCAACCCTCTCCATTGTCCTACCAGCATCTGCAAACTCCCAAAAATACCCCGTCCACACCGACGATGGCGGAGGAGGATACGGTGGCCATCGTCGCCTCCGAGGCCACCGGCGAGGAGGCCCCCATCTCCTCGCCGGTCCCCCTCGACACATTGAAAGCAGCCATCGTCCCCGTCCAGGCCCTAGTCGAGCCATCGATGGCAGCCGCCGTTCCCGTCTAGGCCCTCGTCCCCGCTACCGACATAGCCGCTGACGAGGCCCCCGTCTCCTCGCTGGTCCCCCTCCACGCGTTGAAAGCAGCCACCGTCCCTGTCCAGGCCCGAGTCGAGGCATCGATGGCAGCCACCGTTCCCGTCCAGGCCTCATCCCTGCTACCGATGTAGCCGCCGAAGAGGAGCCCCCCGCCGGCTAGGAGGCTCCCACCGGTCACAAGAAGATCCAGCACTTCATGGGAACCTATGATCCAAATGAGTACATCGCTCCGCTGAACCCCTACGACACCAGCATCGATGACCCATGGTTGGAGGTAACTAGGGTTTTCTCCCCTTCCCTGGTTCTTCTACCGTTCCCATCGTTGGATGCTAGATCTTGGTTTATTAGGATTCGCTTGTTCACATTTCGATTGCTCGATCTTCTTACATCATCTACTCCCCCATTTTCCTTTTCTTCCAATAGGTTTATGACAGTGACGTCTGTAGCGATGACGAGTCTAGGTACACCAAGACTCGCCAGGTGCTGAGGAGGCTGCAGGCCAGCCAGTACAATGCCTTCTTCAGGGGCGACAACTACAACTGCCCCTTCTGCAAGGGGATCGCCTTCTGCTGGGTGAGTCTCGCCGACACCGACTTCAACTCCTTACTGAAGCATGCAGAGGCCCGGGCTCCGGCATCCACAAAGGCGGCTAGACCGTGAACGTCAACGCCTACATCGCTGAACACCAGGGTCTCGGCATTCACCTCCGAAACCTCCAGCGGGCGGCCATCAAAGAGGGTCGCATGCGTCCAATCAAGCCCAAGGCCCCCAAGATCAAGGGACTAGGCAGCAAGAAGTGGAGGAAGCGCCGGAGGGAGGAGGCGGAGGCGCAGGCGCATGCAAGGAGGGGTTGAATGTGTCTGCTCCTGCTGCTAAGTAGCTTCTTTTGATTTTCTATATTTTGCTTGCATCCTATTTCTGGTTGAATGCATCGAACCTCGTTAAGCAACCTACTTTCTATCGCTATATCTTATTTAGCCACACACAGCTATATCTACATTTTTTTTGTTTTCTAAATGAATGTATTTTGCCTGGTGTGATTTGCTGCTCTAGATTTGCTACTAGATCGGAGGTAAAAAGAGGTCCAAAAGGGAACGAATTATCGAAGAGAGAATCTTCTCTAGATTTGCTACCAATTTGGGCAAAATGAAACATATCTGTTTAGCGAGAGAGGAAAAAAGTACTCTTTCAAACTGCCAGTTAACAAGCTACCATCTTGACAAACTACAAGACACAAACAGAAACATAACAGAAAGAGGGTTAAATTTATTTTACTACTCACTTGAGGCGCTAGACATCTTGATAAGATAAATGAGTTCCACAAAATAGAAACATAACACAAAGGAGTAAAATCTAATTCACTTCTCATCAGCCCACTTGAGGCGCTTGCCATTGTTCCTAGGCGACCAACTGCGATCATTCCAGGTGGATCTTACATTATTGGCACTCCACAGCTCACGAAATGCTTCGTCCCACCTAGGATCTGACTTGCCTCCCCTATCTTTAGCATCCCGTGGCACAATTAGTGGTGCATCACAGACCTGATTGTTGCCGCTAGAAGATGCTACCTCTCTATTTGCTGCTTCAGCTACAGCCTCTCTATCAGCTACTTCTGCTTCAGCTGCAAGCTCTCTTTCAGCCGCTTCTGCAGCCTCCCTGTCAGCTGCTTCAGATACAGCCATTTCCTTTGCATATGCAGCTTCAAACTCAGCTATTCTGCATTTTCTACAAAGGGATTCCTTAAGCTCGTCTTCCCTCTTGCAAATAGGGCAAAACACGAGGTAACATAGAAAAAATGGAACTTCTTGTACAGCTGGTAGGTCACGTAAGAATCTATGGCTCCATACTTCAGGTTTATATCAGACAACGGCCACTCATCCCATAAATCGTTCCTATCCGTAGGGAAATCTGCCTTCATTTTGTAGTACGACTCATCGAGGATTCTAGTTGCGAGTGATGCCATTCTATCCTTCCTCGAGCCCCCTAGGATCTTGACAAGACTCTGAATATCGATCCAGTTGTGCACAGGAATTGTAACTCCCTCTCGATGAAATTTCAAAAAATCAGTTGTACTGTCGATAGTGCAGAAAAAATTCCCTTTTCTACAAGGAACTGGCGTAGCACCGAAAAATTCCTGTCGGTCCTAAAAGTATGTAGTTTATCATCACCAAAATTTGTAACTACAAATATTTTGTCAATGCAATATCATCACCTAAATATAATTTTGAAAAGTTTAGTAAATGCAAGATCAAGACTCTTAACATTGTCTTGTCATAATTTATTTGGTCCTAAATAAAATCCAGTAGTTGCAAGATGAGCAAATGGATAAAGAACAAGTGGAGAAATCCATAAAAGCGGTTAGCTACAGAGAGCAGATCTACAAACCGGGAGAGGTGGTAGACGAGGACGTGTTTCCTCATGGCCAGTTGAACGACGGCGACTTCACTCCCTTCATATGGGTCCTTCGGGGTGTACTCGAGGTCCAATCCCACAAACTTGTCCTCATCTTTCTCAAGCTAACCCTCGTACATCCTCAAGAATCGCATCACTGTCTCCTCCTTGTTGGTGTAGACGACATCTATCTTCTTATTGTCATGGGTAGTGAAGCTTGTCTCTAGAGTGCGACGACCTTCCATGGTGGCAAGGAGAAGACGGGAAGAAGACAGATGATAGGAAGAAGAAGAGTGGTTTCTGCGGGGCAGGGGATCGGTGGAACCGTCAATGCGCTTTTAAGGTAGTGCTTAATGACGGGGACGGAGGTCCAAAGGAGAGACGCGTGGCGGTGGCCCTTCCAGCTTATGGGTAAACAAAAAAAATCATTATAACAACGATATATGTGCCATGTTTTGTCACGTCAATATAATGGGCTGGTCGCGTTGTCATATCCACTATGCCAGTGCTGCAAGCCTACGTGACAGCCACCCCGCCTAAGCGACAGGAGCGACATAACGGCGAGAACTGATAGGGGGGCCCAACTTGACGGCCGTTAACCTGATATTTTGTATTGAAACGTAAAGTTGAATTCGTGCCAAAAGACCCTCTAAGTATTTGGCACACCAACTGTAGTCATCGCGGCTGATTAAAATCAACTTGGGTACCATGTTGCCTGGGCGCCCCAACTTTCGGGCCGCAAAATGATATTCTCCAAAATCCCCCCATCAGGCCATCACCGACGAAATCTCTCTTGCAACCCTAGCTAGCTGTCCGCCTCGCCATCGAAGGGAAGGAGGAGGAGGATGCACCCTTTGCTCCGCATGTCTGCCTCACCGTCGAAGGGAAGGAGGAGGAGGCGCCCCCTCGCTCTACCGTTCACCTCGCCGAAGGGAAGGAGGAGGAGGCCAACCTCGCCGTTGTTGTCCCGTGTCTGCCTCACCGTCGCCGCCCTGCGCCCATCCAGGTTTGATTCGTGCCCATCCAGTTTTATAGTCGATTAGTGTCAGGATCCGAAGTTTGATTCTCGCCTCGCCGAAGGGAAAGAGGATCACCAAGATCAAGAATTTGAGGGTAATCCGATATAATTTGGGTAAATTGCATGAAGATAGTAGCAATTGCTTTCCATCGTAATTCTCCTAGCAGTAGTGGTCATGTAGAATGTAGCAGCAGTGGCACTAGAAGCAGTGGATCGATTTGTTAAAGACATGCCTACCCAATTGAATCATGCATGAAGCTAATTAACACAATGATTAGGCCGTTGTCAGAAGGGGCATGAAATAAAAGGCTTGCACGAAGGCATCTAGCCTTGTCTACGGTGATTGGTACTAGTTAGTTATTATAGTTAGTTGTTTCTAAATGTGACACTCACTCACCATGCATATGCCCTTTGTCACCTTGTCGCTCAGACAGACATGTTGAGGGAATTCTAGCACAGTAGGTGATGTCTACAAGTGCACAAATCATTTGTAGATAGTTTCGAAGTATAGATATCGATCCCATAGGGAGCCCAAAGGTAAGTGTTTATGAGTGAAGTCTCTGTCACACCCAAAGTTGTCACAGGTCTTCGAGTTAATTGACTGCAAGTGTTGAAATGAGAATGGAATTTGGATTAAACTGGTTGTATTTGAATAAAACTAAAATGTAAACTTCAGAAATAAAAAGCATAAAAGTAAAGAACGATTTGATTGTTTGTTGTTTTCCGCGGATGGCAAAAGAAGGCGCAGGGAGATAAAGTTCATGGTGATAGTGATTGTGCCAGGTGTACGAATGATAAGTGTAACAATTATAATCTTATAAGTATATGTGTAGGCGAGCAACCCATAATTAGCCGGAACTCCTCTTGGTAGATTTTGTCCCAACTTCAATAATCCTACTAGTCTGTTACCAAAACCAGGGTCAGACACTAGACGATTAAGACCCTTGAGGTTGCTTAGCGATTAAGCTCCTTGGATCGGGCTAATGCAATAAGCACGGTGGTTACTCGTTATCCTCGAGTCTACTAGTTTTCCATTGATATCCCTGTGTCACTCGGGGGTCTCCGGTCTGCTAGCGAACAAGATCCTATCCATGTATAACAAAGCATCATGTTGTCTAGGCCCTTATTGGACAACAAGCATTAGGCATCCGACAGATAGTCAAGCACACATAATATAGTAATTAGAATCAATCACAAACTAATGGAAAATATATGGAGGCACACCACATCTCACTAATCCCTTACTTCTCCCACGCCCAAGGAACTTACTCACACATGAGAGAAGAAAGCATCATCGATATAATCAAATAAAGAGAGTTCTTCTTGATATTATCGTGGAGATCCACAATAAGAATAGAAACATAATCCAACACAATTCAAGATATGAAGAAATAATCTCAAACTCTAGTATTTCAAGGTGAAGATCTCTCTCTCTCTCTATCAAGTACAAGTAATGGCTATGGGGGTGTATTGGCTAGGAGGTCGAAGATCGTGGAGCGACATGAAGAACGTCTTCCCCTTCTTCTCCGGATCTCTTCTTTCTCCTTCCTGGATGGGATGGCGGCTGCTGTGTTGTGATTTCGTGTCTGGCCTCTTCACGGAAGTTGTCCCTTTTGACAAGATGGGGGCAGCGATAGCTATACGGCAGGAACTATACGGCCGGAAAAATGTTCCTACCGTATAGTTGCTCGTTAAAGCCTCTATATGCTTCCGTCAATTGCTTCCAAAGAGAGACTTGCTTATTTTCGCCTGAATATTGTGTTTCTCTAGTTAAAACCTTCTGTTGACGTTCATAACCTGAAACACACATTAAAAACCAAGTTTTCTTTGCTACCTAAGTATTAGCGTTAGGTAAAGCTACAAAACAATCAAATCCGGGAGAAAACCATCAATAAAAACCATCAAAAATGTGTCGAATCTCACAGCTATCAACTCCCCCAAGCTTAGATGTTGCTCGCCCTCGAGTGATAAGGAAATAAGGAAGAATAGTAGAGATTCGAGACTAAATAAAAGAACTTACAAGTTTGAATTGGTGTCAAATTCTTTTCTTCACAATCCCTGCAATCTTAAACATGATCATACAAGTATTCACAAGATTGCACTGAGTCCACTTCCTAACCACGTATATCTTGTTAGCAAATAAATCATATGCCTGAGCAAGTGTCGAAAGTTTAGCTAGGGAAGTGAGACGAATTCTTTTAGTGTCTCTCTTTGTTGAGAGTTGAAATTTTTTTGCTCTTGTTTCTTTAAACAATTAAGAGTACTCAAGTTGGCACCAAAACATTCAATTTAAGAACAACTCATCTATTCCCATGTCAAAATTTCAAGACTCTCAAAGCACCTTTTTCCTCTCTTTGCCTTTCAAAAATTTCAGCTCCTTCAAAGAGAAATCATGCCACTGCTTTTATCAGGTTAATTGGGACTATGTTGTGCACTCGTGACCATGCCAATAAATAATTGTTGAGCAATAATGATTCAGTGGAGTAATACAACTTCACTTGGAACGTGAGACCATGAGGAGACTAAAATTTTACCCGTCATAGCATTGCTGCTACAAACGTTTACATAACTCAATAGCCGAAATCAAGTGGTTTCCCACATTTAGATCGTTCGTTGGCCAGCAGAGTTAATAGTTCCCCATGGAGCACGACAGTGTTGTAGTGACACGTGTAAAGCAATATCTTACGGTAATTATTATAAAAAGCAGTGGCATAATCTCTACTACTTCGAAGCATCCATTTTGTCAAACAATTTCATTCAAGGGTACTATTGAGTCTATTTATATTCAGCTCAAATGGGATGGAGTAGTTCTAAAATCAAATTCTTTGGGCTAAACATGGACTCAAGTCATATTTTGCAGGCCTTTTCTTGTTGTAAAAATGTAGGAAATATTTTTAACCAAGTTCATTTGTCATTGTTTCAAAGCTAAAAAGGAGACACTAGCAAAGGAATATATTTTATAGGATAACAAGCTAAGTGGGGAGTGACTCCAGTGCAAGCGAGTAAATAATTGTAGGATCAATTTAAGGTTGCAGAAAGGGTGATGAAAGGAATGTGATACCTCCTCTTGCTTGCTTCATTCTCGTATTTGAGTCTAACCCCCTCTGTATTTCCATATTGCCAAGTCACCTGAAATTGAGCAATCTCCGAGAGAAACAAAGAAACAAACTTGCAATAAAAGTTACAAATAATTTTTTGTATTTTTTTAGGAATGCAAACTGAAAGTAAACATGCAATTTTGAAGAAATAAAATAAATCAAAAGAAGAAACAAAAATATGAATGCAAGGTTTGTAGATTTTCGAACCTCCCCCAAGCTTAGGCTATTGCCCAGCTCAGTTGTTGCCGTCGTTCGGCGGCTGGCGTGGATACTGCTGGTAGTAGTCGGGGAAGTGGGTCATGAAGTGACTGAAGTTGTGAGTCAAGGCACTCACATCTTCATTCATTCATTGTAGAGTGTGATCATTCTCCCCAATGCGCTGGTTGAGTTGCTGGAATTCTTGATAGGGGACGTAGTTGTACCCCTGCTGCGGCTGGTTGGGCCATGAGTCCCAGGATCCCTCTTGCTGCTGCTGCTGTCCCTCCCAAGCAGGGTTGTATTCCTGCTCTTTCTCATGCTCCTTCTCATCCTCATCATGCTTCCCTCCTTCTTCATCTTCCTCTTGATCAGGCTGGAGTTCAGCCATGATCTCCATCACTTGATCCTTGGTGAGGATCCAAGTGTCCTTCTCCACAATCGATAAGGCTTGTGGACAGGGAAACGGAACCTGCTCACCCTGTGTATCACCATGATAACTAAACTGATTGGCTCAGAGCCTCCTATTAGCTTGGTAAACACCAAGGAAGCCACAAGCAATTAGATACTTGATGTCCATAAGTTTGGAGCCATCAACAGGTTGCATAACAGGTAATGTAATATTTAATGCATGGGCAAGGTGGGTTACCAATCCACCAATGCGGATATCACCTTTCGTCTTGTTGCTTTGGTGACGAAAGTGCTGGATGAGTAGAGCTGGAGGATTGGGGCTTTCCGGTGCATCTGGGAAGAGAGCCTTGGTGATAATTTCCATGTCCGCATTGGCCATGGAACCGGTATCTCCACTTCCCAATAGTGTGTTGGTGAGGAACAAGGCGTAATAGAAGATTGTTGGGTTCTGAATGGTGGACATCTTCTTCTGGTAGAATTCGCTGCCACCATTAACAAAAATAACCTCCCAAGTCTCTCCACTTGTCATGCTATAGAGTTTAGTAACAGTTGACTCCTCAGCATGAGGGAAGCCGAAAGCATCACAAAATTCTTCAAAAGTTATTTCATAGTGCCGCCGGTTCATGGTGAAGCTTACCATGCACACATTACCTTTCTCCCTGTGCTCGTCGTAGAAGGAGGCAAGGAACTCATAGGTAAGCTCGGCGTAGGTGTTGTGGCTTGCGTAGCCAAGTACAATTAGCCTGGCCTTGTTACACATGAGGTCGAAGTCTGCCTTCAACCTCGCCACGGTGAGAAAGCTATGGTCGGCCCAACATGCGGACAACACCCTCCTTGATGAAACTATGGCCAACTTGGGGTTGAGCTTGGTCCTTTGCCCCGAGCTCTCGCCACGTTGGCACTTGCTCTTGCGAAAAATATTACCGATTTTGTTCATCTTGATGCACTGAAAAATTTCACCATAAAACCTTAGCCATATAGTTTCTACATGATATACGAATGACTCTACGTGGAAAAATTTAATCCTAACGTGAGAAATCAATAGGGAAAACAAAACAAGCTTGAGTTCATCCACAAGATCAATGTGATAGGTGTAAACATGGAAATCTGAAAATAAAGCATGGATAGGGAGAGAAACATACCGATCTGTTGATTCCCCCACTCAAACGAACGAAATCCACAAAGAATCAAGAGTTCTAGGTGGGTTTTGAGAGGTTTGGAGAGATAATATGAGAGAAAAAGTGAGGAAGGAGAAGAAACCTAGCCGCCCGGGTGCTATTTTGTGGTCGCGCCGAACTATACGGCCGGAACTTTACGAGCGAGATATGTTGTTCTGGTCGTATAGTTACGGTGGCGCCGCAAACTAGGGTTTCTTTATGCATAACATAGCTATACAGATGCAACTATACAGTCAAATCATAATGATCCCGCCGTATAGTTGGTCGTTAAACCGTCTGTACCCTCGAGATAAATTTTCTAAAACAGGCATCGATATCTATATGACCGGAACTATACGTCTGGAATTTTTATTCCTGTCGTATAGTTGGTCATTAAAACATCAGTACCTTTGAGAAGAAATTGTATGAAGGCATCGATATCTATACGACCGGAGCTACGGCCGGAATTTTTATTCCCGCCGTATAGTTGGTCGTTAAAACTTGTAACAAGTCTACTTTGTTTTCCTTAACAAGTTTAGAAGGTATACCTTTTTCATTCATTGTTTTGCATACTTCAGGCATAAGATCAGGAGTTATCCAAAGTATCCATTTTTCCAGCTTAGTGCGGAAATCAGGATTATATAAAGAATCATTCTTAGCCCTAGTAGACATCAATTCCAAACATTCTTTAATAGTTAAAGTATTTATCGATCCTCCTCTTGAGAAATCAAGCAACTCTCTACATTGAGCATTAAGACCATGGTAAAATAAATGGAAAATAGTTGATTCAGAATACCCATGATGAGGAATACTATTGATCATTCCAAAGAATCTATCCCAGGCTTGTGAGTAGTTTTCTCCCATGTTCTGACTAAAGTTGCCTATATTCTTTCTTATTTCAGTTACCTTTTTAAAAGGATTAAACATGTTTATGAATTTAACAATGCAGTTTTCCCAACATTTAATGTAATGGAGAGGGAGAGAATATAACAAGTCCAGAGCCTTACCTTTAAGAGACCAACAAAATAATTTTAGACGAGAGAAGTATCTTGGCAAACCTTTTGGTCCAAGTGATGTTATCACATCGTTAAACTCTCTAAGATGCCTTCCTGGGTCTTCATCTTCCCTTCCACTAAAAGCTTTTTCCTGCAATTTTTTAATAATTCCACCATCAAATCTATATTCTCTAACTCCAGGATTAGGGAATTCTATTGGTTGTTTAAGAAATTCAGAACTTGGAGCACTGTATTCTCTGAGAGTTTTCTCAGGTTTCATGGGAGTTGTCCTGTAAATAGACATGATTTTCATAATATCACTCAGGTTTTCAATTTCAACTTTATTTGACCTTAAAAGTTTTTCAATAATTTCTTCGCGCCTTTGAGCAGGCATGCGCTCAATATAATCTGGTAAATAGGTCCTACCAGAGCGTGTAGACCCTTTGTCTCCTAGGGAGAACATTTTGTAGTAGTAACACCTGAAATGTCAAGAGATAAACAATTAGTGCTTAGCTCCCCGACAACAACGCCAGAAAATAGCTTGATGTCTGCAAGTGCACAAATTGTTTGTAGCTAGTTTCGAAGTATAGATATCGATCCCACAGGGATCCCAAAGGTAAGTGTTTATGAGTGAAGTCTCTGTCACACCCAAAGTTGTCACGGGTTTTCTAGTGAATTGACTGCAAGTGTTGAAATGAGAATGGAATTTGGATTAAATTGGGTGTATTTGAATAAAACTAAAATGTAAACTTCAGAAATAGAAAACATAAAAGTAAAGAACGATTTGATTGTTTGTTGTTTTCCGCAGATGGCAAAACAAGGCGCAGGGAGATACAGTTCATGGTGATAGTGACTGTGCCAGATGGACTAATGATAATGTAACAATTATAATCTTATAAGTATATGTGTAGGCAAGCAACCCATAATTAGCCGGAACTCTTCTTGGTAGATTTCATCCCAACTTCAATAATCCTACTAGTTTGTTACCAAAACCATGGTCAGACACTAGATGATTAAGGCCCTTTAGGTTGCTTAGCGATTAAGCTCCTTGGATCGGACTAATGCAATAAGCACGGTGGTTACTCGTTATCCTCGAGTCTACTAGTTTTCCATTGATATCCCCGTGTCACTCGGGGGTCGCCGGTTGCTGACTCGTGTATTAACGAGCTCGTTGGGGAACCCCAAGAGGAAGGTAAGATGAGTACATCAGTAAGATTTCCCTCAGTTATGAAACCAAGGTTATCAATCCAGTAGGAGCAAGGAAACACCTCCAAGGTGTTGCTAGCTGGACTTTGGCAGGGTGCACTACTGGCACCAGCAGCAACGTGGAAACCTGCACAACACAACCACATAACTTTGCCCACAACTTACAGTGAGGTTGTCAATCTCACCGGTTTTGCTGAAAACAAAGGATTAAACGTATTGTGTGGAAGAAAGTAATAGTTTGCAGTAAGTAAACAGAAATCAGTAAACAGTTGTAGATTGATGGTAAAAGAAAGGACCAGGGTCCATAGTTCACTAGTGGTGGCTCTCCTTAAGATAGATGACATGTTGGATGAACAAATTACAGTGGGGCAATTGACAAACATCGAGAAAGCAATACATGCATATACTAATCATCTTGACTCCTTTGAGATTCGATTGGGAATTACAACATTGTACATAGACCGTAATCCAACTGCATCTATGACTAATAATCCACCTTCAGGTTATCATATGAACCCCCTCCAGTATTAAGTTGCAAGCAACAAATAATTGCATTACGCATTGCGTGTAAAGTAAACAATACAATTGTTCTACGAACAAAGGATTGTTGTTTTCTCCCTAGTAGCAACAGCACATCTAGTACCTTAGAGATTTCTGCCACTTCCCCAGATTACTAGTGGCATGAACCCACTATCGAGCATAAATACTAACTCTTGGAGTTGCTAGCATCTACTTGGCCATGATAGCTACTAACAACGGAAAGCATGCAAGATCACAAATAAGAAAGACATGATAGAATCAATAATCAATCTGAAATAGCATCTCAATATCCATCGGATCCCCGCAAACACAACATGTAGGATTACAAATAGATGATCTTGATCATGAACGGAGCTCACAAGATCTAAACATGATAGCACAAATGAGAAGAACCAGCCATCTAGCTACTACATGGACCCGTAGTCCAAGGATGAACTACTCACGCATCACACCGGAGGCTTGCATGGTGATGAAGAAGGCCTCCAGGGTGAATTCCCCTCTCCGGCAGGGTGCCAAGAAGAGCTTCAGATCCCTCCCAATCTAGGGATGGAGATGACGGTGGCTACAGACTCTTTCGTGGAATTTTGATCGGGTACTTAGGGTTTCTGTATCGGAGGCATCTTATAGGTGAAAGGGGAGGCCGAGGGGGTGCCCGAGGCGGCCAGACCACCCCCGGCGCCGGCCAGGCTTGGCCGCGCGGCCAGGTGGTGTGGCGGCCCCCTGGCCCCTCTCCATCTCGTATTCTGGCTCCGTGTGTCCCTCGGTGAAAAACTGACTTTGGCTTTTGTCCCGTCCAATTCCGAGAATATTCATTTTCTGACTTTCCTAGAACCAAAAACAACAGAAAACAAGCAGCTGGCACTGTCGCTCTTGTTAATAGGTTAGTCCAAGAAAGTGTATAAAAAGTACTCCAAAGTGTGGACAGAACATAAGAAAGTAGATAAAACCAAGCATGGAACATCAAAAATTATGGATACGTTAGCAACGTATCACCGGTCTGCTAGCGAACAAGATACTATCCATGTAGAACAAAGCATCATGTTGTCTGGCCCCTTAATTGGACAACAAGCATTAGGCATCCCACAGATAGTCAAGCACACATAATATAGTAATTAGAATCAATCACAAACTAATGGAAAATATATGGAGGCACACCACATCTCACCAATCCCTTACATCTCCAACTCCCAAGGAACTTACTCACACATGAGAGAAGAAAGCATCATCGATATAATCAAATAAAGGGAGTTCTTCTCGATATTACCGTGGAGATCCATAATAAGAATAGAAAAGTAATCCAACACAATTCAAGATAGGAAGAAATAATATCAAACCCTAGTATTGCAAGGTGAAGATCTCTCTCTCTCTCTCAAGTACAAGTAATGGCTATGGGGGTATATTGGCTAGGAGGTCAAAGATCGTGGAGCGAGATGAATAACGTCTTCCTCTTCTTCTCCGGATCTCTTCTTTCTCCTCCCTAGATGGGATGGCGGCTGCTGTGTTGTGATTTTGCTTCTGGCCTCTTCATGGAAGTTGTCCCTTTTGACAAGACGGAGGCTGTGGCAGCTATACGACAGGAACTAAACGGCCGGAAAAATGTTCCCGCCATATAGTTGCACGTTAAAGCCTTTGTATGCTTCCCTTAATTGCTTCCAAAGAGAGACTTGCTTATTTTCGCATGAATACTGTGTTTCTCTAGTTAAAACCTTCTATTGACATTCAGAACCTGAAACACACATTAAAAGCCAAGTTTTCTTTGCTACCAAAGTATTAGCATTAGGTAAAGCTACAAAACGATCAAATCCGGGAGAAAACCATCAATAAAAACCATCAAAAATGTGTCGAATCTCACAGCTATCAGTAGGCAAGTTTGCAAGCAATAGTGTTAACCACTCTTGGTAGTTGACCAACATGCAGTGATGCTTCGCATGCTATTAGTGGAATGGTAGTATAGAAAATACTGCATATAGACATCAAGTAGCAGTTGGTAGCAGTTGGGACTCATTTCCAATTCAGTGGGTAGTAGCGAAATGCTAGATTACCTGATCTCTTGCTATGTATGTAGCTGCTAGTTTACTAATGTATGTAGATGCTAGTTTACTAATGTATGTAGCTACTAGTTTACTAATGTATGTAGCTTACCTCATTTTGTCCAGTGATCTCTTTCTAATGTATGTAGCTACTAGTTTACCACTGATTAGTCACTTGATTCATGTTGCTGCATACAAGAACACACACTCATTTATCAAGCCAACAACATTAGCAAGCCAACAACAGTAATCAAATCAAGGAGTAAAATAGGCTTCCAATAGAAACAATTGCTAGATGCAACCCATGACACCAGTCAACTATAGCATTAACAATCATCTCTAGATCCTTGGGACACATGTGGACCTACCTGTGATAAAATGCCAAGAACTCACTGTTACTGTACTACTAACCGCAAAAGCAACTGTTACTGTACTACCAACCGCAAAATTCAGTTTTAGAAAGAGAGAGGGAAAGGAAGGGTAGCTAAGTGGGATTTACTTGCTTATTATCAACTTCTCCTTTTGCATGTTTTGCTTATTTAAATTAGCTAGTGATTTTATTTAAATGCTCTTGCCACCATTGTAATCTACTTCCTAGGTAGCTTAAACAGTTGATGCACTTGTACTGAATGAAGGTTTTCAGAAAAGGTTGCACTTGTACTTGTAGTGAATGAAGAATTACACTTGTACTTGTACTTAAATAGTTGATGCACTTGTACTTGTACTTTTCAGAAAAGGTTTTTAGAAAAGGTTATACTTGCACTTGTAATCTACTTCCTATGATTCAGTTACTTGTACACTGTTTTTGCTAATATGTTTGTTTGTCCGTTTAAGTAGTATGTCATAGTCACAGCAAAGTACTGTGGTGTGTATAAGAATCCAACAAGGATCCCCACTTGGGAGGCTAAGATCACCGTCGATGGGGTTAGGCGCCACCTTGGGACATGGCGGTACCCCGAGGAGGCAGCACGTGCCTACAACTACATGGCAGTCTAGCACTTCAGGGCGAGGGCAATCCTGAAATTCCCCAAGGATTGAGCTTGGGCCTTTCAGAATATGCCCGTGGATATGAGAGTCACCACGATGGCAGAGGAGCAGGAGCACCGACTGGTCGAGAGACAGCTTGCTGACCCCTTGGTACAGACACTCCGCGAGGATCCTACGGTGATAGCATAGTAGTACGAGGTCTTGTCGACCATTACGCACCAGCATGCCATCCTTTAGGTCTGACTGTGCGAGCCCTCGGGGCCCATACTATGGGTTCAACCCCAATGACTTCACTGTCACACCCACGTCGCCTGCTGACCTGTCTTCCTTAGGTTTGTCATCTGACGATGACGACGACGCCTGATCTAGCTAGACTTTGTCATATATTACTTTAGACTTATCCTGCTAGACTTTGTCATATATTACTTATCCTGCTAGACGTGGATCAACTACTTGTCATATATTACTTATCCTGCTACTTAATTACTTTATAACTATGTTAACTATGCATCTTCGTTCTTGATAAATATAGAATGGATCAAGTGTGCAACAATTGTGCACAACCATGGGGGGTACCTGTCGGGTTTGAGGCTAGGAAGGTATGTGCTCTATGAGATACATATTATCATGGATGTCTCTATATAGAATCGAAAATAAACCATGGACTTTGTTGTATTTTTATTGTTTTACTTAGTCAATCCCTTGCGCTTGGCGATGGGACTTCATGGACCATTTCCATAGAAACACCATTGACGATGTCGTCTTTGAGGTCACTTTGAGGTCAGATGCTGATCTCGACAGGAGTTACATGGTTATAGTCACCAACATAGCAATCAGGACAGCTTTCAGTGGACATGGCTGGATAAACTTCTTGAATGAGCATGATATGCAATACAGAGACAATATAAAGGTCTTTCTCATTCATCAAGCAGTCGTAATCTACTACATGTACATGCCCCCGGACGATGATATCCAATAGTAAGCTAGCTATGTAGTTGAGACCATCGTATTATATGTCGTTTACTCTATTCATTCATTCTTTTTATGTGACTTTCTTCTCAATATATGTATATTGAATTATAGCGAAGAAGCGTGCATCAATTGTGGTCAACATAGTTGGTATTGCATGGACAGGAAGATTACCATACCACTCCCTACGAACTTTGGTGTTAGGACGGTATGGTCTCTGAAATTCATGTGGAGAATGTAAATATATATATATGTTTAATGAAAATCATGACTAATTATTATGTCCTATGATTTCACTCAGCCAATCCCTTGCGGTGCACGACATGGCTTCATGGACCATCTCCATATAAGCATGGATGAGTTGTCGTGTTTAGTGTAACTTTGATGCATCATAATCATCCCGATAGGACGTACCAGGTTACGGTCACCAACGAGGAGGCCCGAACATATTTTATTGGTCCTAGATGGAACAGATTCCTCATCTTGTACGACGACATGCAAGAGGGACGAGATGCTCAGTCATACTTATGGCATCAGCTATGTCACTTGCTTTCCTCCCGACTCTTCCGCGAGGGTGAAGATGAGTGAACTCTAGATAATGCTATATCAACCAATGTTGAACAATGTCCTAGCTATTTGAACATTTGGTGGATACTGCTAATGTTTCCTATTTTAATATGTATTTTGCTGTCATTATCTTGTATATTGTGTATTCCTATATTCACCTGTGTATTCTGTCTATTCATTATTATTTTTGCTCTCATACATAATATTGTCGGCGAACATATTTTATTACCCCTAGAGAAGAGATGTGCGCCAGTGTTAGGGGACATTATCCCTAGCAAATTGGGATACTCGCTAGTGGTATACGCAGTTATTGCCAGCGAATCATGTAGTTCGCTGGCTATAATGCATTACCACCAGCGAGATGGTCACTAACAAATTGCAACTAGCCAGTGGTAGATGATTTGGGTGCGCCAGTAGTGAGCCTTTCCCTACTAGTGTGTGGTTTGCACTAGATTTATCTTCATACTTTTATCCATCCATGAATATGATGATGTTGTTAATTTCTTCCATGTGTGAGTAATTCCCTTTGTTCTTAGGAAGATGGAGAAACCCTAGCCTTATTATGAAATGAAATAAAGATGATCTATTACTTTGGTCTATGATCCATTGATCTATGATGCGGTGTTTGATCTCTCTTTTTAGATAGTATGTGTAGTCGGCCACATATCATTTGCCTCCGGGTCTAGAGAGAGGGTGATACCCTTGGGATGTGTATGTGAGTATGTCTAGTGCCAAGTGGTGATAGTAAATATTGGCTTATAACCTGCAGGGTCAAAGGGGGAATTAAGAGAGACTCACTAAGCTTACTACGATATCCATGGGGAAACCCCTTAATTGTGGTGATTTGTATGAGTGATTTCTCTCAGGCATCACAGTGATTATTTAAAGGTGACCTCATTACCTGACTCAAGAAAGAAATTTCCCATGAGACTTGTAGTGAACATCTTATTATTGAGCTTTCTCCACACATATCATGATAAAAGGAATAGGTTATACTAATTATGATTAATTACTCCCTGCTAGTGGTGTATCCTAAATCCATGAGAACATTTTAGCCTTATTGTCAACACCCGAATTTTTAATCCCAGATGCCTATTATGCCATACCTCACAATCCCAGGATTACCATTTTTGCGAGACATAACAGAATTGGTACCACAGTACATCATCAATTACAAACCATAATAAAGGTCTTACAAATAAAATATCTCATGATCCAGTCTTAATACCATCAAAGCAGCGGAAAGTAAACGTACTAGGGGCTCCATCTTTAGGTCACAGGCAATGCTGACGATGGGAGATGATCCTAGTTGTCATAGACCTCCTGCTGTCCATCTTCCTGGTAGTCCTCCTCATAGTCTGGCCACGGGAATATCCAGGGATAAAGCCATGAGTACTCTTTAAGTACTCGCAAACTATCACTAACAAGTAAGGTAGTTCTAGTAGGAATATTAAGCTCTAGGTTTATTTGCAAAAAGCCAGGTTTATTTCATAAGGAGTTTAAAAGTAAATAACCTAACTTAATTTTCTACATCACCTAAGTGGGAACCTAGTTTTTGAAAAATGTTTGAAGTTGTAAAAGTTTCTGCCTTGTTATTTTTGGTATAGGTGATCTATAATTTCAAATGGTTGGAATCCAACGGGCTTGGATAGATATTT
Organism: Avena sativa; assembly: GCA_916181665.1. Classification (NCBI taxonomy): domain Eukaryota; kingdom Viridiplantae; phylum Streptophyta; class Magnoliopsida; order Poales; family Poaceae; genus Avena; species Avena sativa. Next base: position 528,482,344 of record OV702292.1, on the reverse strand, counting down.
TGAATACTTTTCTAACAAAATTGGAATCGTGCAATTTGGTTCAGTGAATCTATTTGAATTTATTTTTGAATCTACTGACAGAATCTAGTTTTAACTAAAATGGAAAAATTCTATTTGAATCGACGGGCTCTGCGCGGGAAACTAATTGGGTCGGCCCAGCTACGTGGTGCGCGTGCAGCGGGCTACTGACAGGCGGGTCCTACTAGTCAGTGACTTATTCTAACCAAAACGCTAAGTTTTAATCTGGGCCGTGCGATTAGACTAGGATCTAACGGTCGTGGTTCATCGTCTCCGTCGAATAGCTCCGGCGAGAAACGAACCCTAACACGATGGTACGGGTACGTGGGGGCTCACCTGGGCTCCAGCTAAGGTCGGCGATGGGGGTGAACAACGTTGTAGATGACGGCGGTTCGAATGGTGGTCGTGGCGGCTCCTGGGGTGGCTCCTAGCTCCGGTTCCTCTTCTCCTCTGCAGCGGCGAGCTCTGATGAAATTCCGGCGACGTGGTGCTCGCCTTGCTCCGTGGAGAGGTGTGGGAGGTGTCTGAGAGAGAGGGCGTGAGATGGTGTGGTGAATTGGAGCTGGGGTGGACTCTATTTATACACCATCGAGAGGGACAGAGCCGGATGGCTCAGCCTCGTCGGTGACGTCGATACAGGGGGCTATCGGCATGGCTGAGGGTAGGGGTCGACGCGGTGCTTCAGGGCGGTCGTCATGCGGGTGATGGCGCAGCAAGGGGCGGTCGAGGACGGTCGGGAGCGGTCCATGCTCTGGGTGGAAACGACGGTGTTCGAGATGGTGCACAGTGGCTATGGTCCACGCGGCGGCGAACGGGCGTGTCTAGGGGGTAGCTAGGGTCACGGTGAGTGTGTGCACGAGCGGTGAGGGCGAGGCGTGGCGTGTGTCCGCTCTGGCGCACTCTCGGCATGGCAGACAGAGAAGTGGGCGTGGTGATTACGGCTGGTCCACAGCTTGCCTGCGGTCGAGGGGTGGACAGAGGGTGGCGGTGGTGTGGCGCCTGTCTCCTGGGCATCGTGGGATAGGGCGGCGCAGTCTGTGGCAAGTGGTCCTTGGTCGACCGGCACGGTGAGCTTCGGGCGGCGCTACACTGGCATGAACGACAAAGGGGGGAGCTGTCCACTGCGCTGCTAGACACTGGGGAGACAGGGGGAGAGAAATGGGGCACTAGTGGCGATTGATCACTGCTTAGAACAGTAGAAGTTAGGGAGTGGTTTTCTGGTGTCTGCAAGGTCCTCGACCAAATGGCCGCATGAAATTAAGTTTTGAATTTTTGGATGAAATTTGGTGAGTGTTCTGAGTACTTGCTTGATAGTCTAAGGTTGCTTGAGTTTGCCAAGGTGAGTTGATTTGAGTGGTTTTTGAAAAGTGGTGATCTATGCATATGAACTTGATTCAATTTTGCAATGTCCTTTAAATAGATTTGGAATTTGTTTCTGTTAGTTTGTAAAGTGGGCTTGGATTCACGTTTACTAGGTCTAGCAAGGGGTGAAAAGAAATGGGAAAGTTTCTATTAGAAATCTTTTACTAGGAACACTCAAAGTGGTCTACTAGGTAATTTTCAAAATGACCATTTGCTTATTTGATTCATATTTGGTTCTCTTTTCTTTTGATTTTGTTTGTAAATGGCCTAGATGATGTAATATTCATCTTTAAACCATTTCTTATCATTTAAGGCAATCAAACATGGCAATTTTACTCATTCAAACACTAAAGCAATTCACATATACACTAATATTAGATTTAAAAATAAAAGTTTTTGTTAACCCTAAACTTAGACGATTTGAACTTGATAATCTTGATTAATATTTTTGGGGTGTTAAATTTATTGAGTTCCAACACCATTCTTCAACACTTTCTTTACTTGTTTTACTTTACTTGTTTTATGTGGCATCCCGCTAAAACCACTACTAGAAAATCGTTGTGTTTTTGTGCATTGCATCATCATAACCGCATGCTCGTGTCATCATGCATATTTTTCTTGCATCGCAAAAGTATTTTTATTAAACACCATATTTTGTTTTTCCAAAATATCCGTACGGTCTAATATATATTAAGCCGTCACCTCTCTTTGTTATTTTAAAACAAACAATATTTTTTCAGGTCATTAGATGACAATAAAGGTTTTCTTATTTTTGCTAAAAATAAAACTAGACAAAAGTCTGTTTAAAATTTTAGCCTAAAGCTAGCCCTATCTAATCTATTTTAGACTAGATAAATACTCTTTTCCCCTGCTTGCTTCCAAACCCTAGCCCACCCTATTCCTCGTCGGCCGCAGCTCTGTTTGCCCGAAAACTTTTGTCGGTCGCAGTTGCTCTGGTCGACAATTTCCTGCAGCTACATCGATCCCCTCCAAGCGCGCGTCACGGTAATCTCGTCTCGACGTGATTCTTTTGGGCGTCGTGTGCTGATTTTATTCAGCCAAATCGATTCATTTATGCAAGTAGCAGAACGCATGTATGCGCCTCGGCCTCCGTGCCATTTTCTTTGTCCCTGCTTGTTTTCTCGATGCCCATCTCCACTCAAATTCCCATCTCTCCAAAATTCTTTTCTATGCAGCGATGGCCACCAGGAGAGGAGCATCTCCATGCAAGTCATGTCTCCGCCTTGGTCCGCGTGCGCGCAGGGGAGCCAGTCTGACCTACAGTTCAACGATTCAATGCTTGTTCCACTGTGCGCAGCAGCAGATCCACATGCTGTGCCGCATGCGCGAGAAGCCGGCCAGCTGCTCGCCTTGCTCCAACTATTTTTCGTCCAGCGTCACCGATTCGCCACTAGCCACAGCGGATCGCTCCCGACCATCTCTCCCTGTTCTGTGTGCATCTGAGCGCGTCCAGTTCCTGGGTCCTCCTGCCGACAGTACCAGGTAGTACCCGCTGTGCGCTGGTTCTAGAGTTCCAATTTATCTTCTCTGCTTGTTGGTTGACCCGTCCGATCGTTCTGACACAAATTCTTATACAGTTGTATACATACAGATCGCCATGGTTCGGTCTTGGCACTACTGCTCGTTTCACCGGAAAGCTTCGCCAATTACGTTAGGTTCATGTGCCACACCAAATTATGTTGTCCGATGACCCCTTCGACAAGATCTTTTTCCCAGCTACTTCAACCTTCAATCCGAAGAAAGTCTCGTTGCCCCTTTGATCCAAACCGTGAGACTCCTCCTCTATTTTATAAATTGTCATGTATGCATTAAATAATCCATATGTGCGTTGTATATTATGTGGTTTGGGGGCACTTTATAGAGTCACCTCATAATTAAATATAGAGCGCATATGTGGCCTATTCCTTTATTATACTGCCTCCATTTAAATTGTGTAGTGAACAAATGCCATGTTTTGCCTTGTTAATGCAACATCTAAACTGTGGGGTAACTAAACAACTCGAACCTATTAATTAATTGTCGGGACCCCGGTTTCGCTTAATACTGCCTAATTGCATCGCACCTTTGCCATGTCATGCATCATACATGCATCATGCCCGATCTTCTGCTGTAGTATTAAATAGTGCATCCGGTGTTTCTTTTAGTGCTTTGCTTCTTCGTGGATTAGACCGTTGAGTGGATGCGAGTATCGACAAGTTCTCCGGATATGATCCTTCGGCAGTGTTTCCCAGCGAGCATCCTTCCCCTTCTACCTATTTTGTATTTATAGTCTTTATTTCCTCCTGTTGATCTATTGCTATCCGTGTCGTGATGCTTTAGTTTCCGTACACCAGTTATATCCCGTACAGCCTCTATATTGCCTTAGACACCTCCTATTACCCGTGTTTGGTAGATAGCTGGCCTTACGAGTCGTAGTTTCTTGCCTAGGTGCGATCTCGTGTTGTCAAGTACCACAGTTGTTGAAATGCTGAAAGATGTTAATGCTAGAGATGCTTAATGGTGGAGATGATCATGACTTTAAATACAACTATTAAAATGCTAGATATAACTAATGCAGAGGCATCGGTGGGCAATAGATGTTATTTGGTTCTTCCACGCTCACTTGTGTCCCGTAGAACCCCGAGTACTTGATACCTGTTCCTTGACTATTTGTACTATCCACATCCGGGAGGCCTTATGGACCCCCTGAGCTAGAGCTTGATTCATTTCTATTTTTTGGGGACACAAAGTAGTTTGGGGCTTTATTACTATCCTGTACCTATGCCATGCTTTACTGCTTTGTTTAAGATTGTGCGTGGAGCACCTGTACTGTTTAGGACCGCGGAGTGTTTTCGCGGTATCGACAAGCCCAGTCACACTTTCGGGTTCCCAGTCGTTTACAGCCATTGACGCAAACCCTGGGTCCGTTCCGGAGCCGGCCAACTTCGTTGCGGGTAGCTTAGTGGGGTGGCCCCCCTGAAATATTTTATGAATCCTGTGATCGCTTTGTCGTGAATGCCTCGTTGGGTTTTGAGTTGGTTTTTCCGAGGTTGATCGAGTGTGTGTTGCTATTTGTGCGCCCCCTGCAGGGTAAAACTTTCTGAAAGCCGTGTCCGCGGTTATGGACGACTTGGAGCACAGTATCTCGATCATAGACAAGCATAACTAAAATAGTGCTATAAATTTGACTTAATACGTGACTAGTAATCAGCTCAATTATAACGGAATGGATATTAAAAATGCCAACAACTGGTGGATCTTGGTCGTATCGTGTTCTGATATACCTGCATAGTAAGTATTGCAACTCCAATGGAATGTGATAAAAGTGTCAACAACTGTTGGGTTTTGGGATTCTTCAGGATAATTATATCTGACTAGTAAATGTTCCAACTATAACAGAATGGTAATTAAAACTGCCCACTACTTATGCTTCAGGATAACTCATGTGATCTATATCTGATTAGTAAGTGCTACGACTATAATGGAATGAGTAAAATTGCCAACTGTGTGAGTTCCTGGGTCTGACTTCCTCGTTTGGTCTCGAGGGGGAAATATTAGGATGGGTTTATATGGTGTTAGCTTCAGGTTGGATCCGAATAGGTCTTTCTTATCCCTCTCTGATAACCGCCAGTTAAATCGAGTCTCTATAGGTTGTTTAGTGCCGCTGCACTGCCGCTTCAGCCCACCATACCTGTGTAGGCGAGGACCACTGAATTCTAGCCTCGCCGTGTACTGGCCTCAGTACTGACGCTCCTCTTTTTCCTTTGCCCTTTGTCGGCACCCCTTTTGTTTAGCAGGTTTGAGATCGACGTCGTTAGCAGGGTTACCCTTCTGGCTTGGCCTGGGCAGGGTTATGGACGCCATTGGTTATTCTTCAGGGCTCTTAGCCCCATTTGCATCTTGTCCGTACTCGGATGCTGTATCGTTTTCAAGGTGATTTGGATCTTTGTAGTGTATATCTGTATTCTTGACTCTTGGAGTCGTGCTGTATATATATTCTGTTCTGTGGGTCCCATCGAGGACTGTTGTGTAATGTTATTACTTTGTTTTCCACCCGCATGAAAGTGCCTGGTGGGCGTCCTTGAATCGTTTCTATGCGGGTTTGGCGAAAAGGGCTAAAACTTGCATAGGGCCGATTGAAGGGTGTTATATTTTATTACTTTCTTGCACCCATACACAAAACCTTTCAAACACCCTTTACTTGAGATCAAAGGCATCTTACAAGTATACTTTGATAGATAGTGACGAGGGGCATAAAGACCTAAACCAAATAGCTCTCTGTGGGTTCGATACTCTTATTTCGAAACTAGCTACAATCGATCTATGCACTTACAGTCATCAGGTACCATCAGGAATGGATTAGAGAACAAAAGCGGTCGAACTTACTAACAACGTAATGAGTTTTGTTTATCTCTCCTAGGGCTCGTGCGACCCGAATGGCGATCATGCGATTCTAGGATTTGAAACCTTGTTTGAATCACGTTCGTGGATGCGATCTCGTTTCCCGTGCCCTCTCCTCTCTTCCCGGTTGCCCTAAAATACTCTCCCCGTCTTCCTCAACCGAATCGGGGCGATCCAGGGGCTCTCCTAGATTGCTACCCGCCCTTGGTCTGGTGTGAGAATGGTGGTAGTGGATGATGATGGGCCCAGTGGATGTGGCAGCCAGCGGCAAGATGGTGGTCGTAGCCTCGACGGCGGAGGCTTATGGACCTTTAAGGAGTAGTGGAATGGCTCCTCCCCCGTGATGGCAACAGTGGGATCTGAGGAGAACATGGTCGAGATGATGGATCAGCTTCGGCTGACTGTGACGGCGGCGGCGGCGGTGTGCTGGATGACGATAACAACGATATCTCTGTCCACTCTAAGTGGGCACTCGTCGGTAAGGTGTTGTCCCTCTTAGTTCTGCATATCAGTACGATATCTTTGGCTCTCCGCCTGGCATGGGGAAACCCACACGGCTTGCTGATGAACCCGGGGGGTGACAACCTGTTTGTGGCGGAATTTGGTTCAAAGTATGATTTGGATCGAGTTCTGGATGGACCTCTGTGGGTTGTTGGTAAGCATGTTATTGTCGTATAAGGTTTCAATATAGACTACAAACCAAGAGATATGATTTTCAACAAATTGAAGTTGTGGGTTAGAATTTTCAATCTCCCTTTTGGCTATATGAACAACAGGTGTGGAAATACAATTGTTGGACCTATTGGCATTAAAGGAAGTGTCCCAGAGGTGGACTATGATGCATCAGGAAGGTGTTGGGGAAGCTATTTGCGAGATCGGATTGAGGTGGACGTGGGCAAACTGCTCCGGTGGGGAGTCACCATTTTCTCTCAGCGTCGTAATACGACTGAATGGTTTGATATGCAATATGATAATTTACCGCATTACTGCTTCTCCTATGGTATCATTGGCCATTCATCGATTGAGTGCAATAATCCCGAGGAGCGGGATGAAGAGGGGACCTTACTCGATTGAAAGAATCTGTGCTCCGGATGATAGAAAGAAGAAACCATAGGGCACGTGGTCGTCGAGTGGTTCGATGTCGGCTGGCCAAGGCCGATCGTCTACACCGATGAAAGAGAGGCCTAACCAGTCTGGCAATAAGAACAGGGCAGTGGGGAAGCAACGGCAGAATGAGGACGTTGTCGAGGTATCCTCCCCGGTGAAGAAGCCACATACTCGCGCAAATAAGACCAATGCAGGTAGGGCTCCCGGTAAAACTAAGGAGGTTAATCAGGGTGGGAAGGCTCTCACGGGTCAGAAGAGGAAGAATGTGCAAGTCTATAGGCCAAAAGTGCCTAACACTTTGACAGAAGACACGGGCAACCATCTTACATTGGTGGTTCATCACGATACAAATGTCGAGACTGATGAAATTGTGACTGAAGATGCAGCAATGAGCAGTGACTCAAATAAGATTAGGAAGAATGGTGAAATTGTATCGGCGGATCAGGCGGGTGCTGTGGAGCAGCCCCGCCGCATGCAATGAGTATCCTATGCTGGAACTATCCCGGCTTGGGGTCGGACGTGATAGTTGGCAATCTCTGCTAGCTTGTGAGAGCTCATCATCCCTTCCTCCTATTTTTATCTGAAACCAAGATGAGGGATACTCGAGTATGAGGACTGATGTGGTCCTTGGGGTACTCTGATTGCGATGCGGTGAGTAGTGATGGCCTTAGTGGTGGTTTGGCCTTATTCTGCTTTTTGTCTATTTCTATCACTCTTAAACCCTGTAATGCTCGGTGCATTGATGTTCATATCACACCAGAGAACGGAATAAAGTGGCATGCAATCTTTGTGTATGGAGAACCTCGTCGTGAACTTTGTTCGGAATTCTGGAATTTCCTCCGTTTTATGCGAGCTCAATGGGATGGCCCATGGATTTGTTGTGGTGATTTCAATGAGGTATTGATTCAACATGAACATATTGGTCCTCATGATAGAACTAAAATGCAAATCAGAGCATTCTGGGAGTGCTTGCAAGATTGTGAATTAATGGATTTGGGTTTCGAAGGCCCAAAGTTCACTTAGACTAACTGACAAGTATGTGATACTAATGTGAAATTTCGCTTGATCGGGTAGTAGCTAATGGTGGCTTCTCTCGCTTGTTTGAAGACTATGTGTTGTAAAATATTATTACTAAATCCTCAGATCACTATGCCATTCTAGTTTATTTGACAAGAAGTTCAAGGGTCACCATGCAGAAAGCGGTTCAACGTGGTTTTTGGTTTGAAGTTATGTGCCTGCGGGCCTAGACTACCTGGAAATGTTGGAGAAGGAGTAGTCAGCTGGTCGAGTTGGCCTTGTGTCCCTGTAGTTGACACGGGAAAACCTGGGTCGTGTTGTCGTGTCGCTCAAGGACCGGAGCCGAGCTTCGTTCGGCTCGGTGAGGAAGAAAATCTGAAAGCTTGAAGGTGCACTATGTGATATTCGAGAAAGTGTGTTGTCCAAGGATTTAATCCAAAAGGAAAAGGAAGTAGAAGACGAACTATGTGAATTATCTGAACGAGGAGAAATTATGGCTCGCCAACGATCCCGTGTTGACTGGCTCCGAGAGGGTGATTGGAATACTTTCTTTTTCCATGCAAGGGATCCAGCGAGGAGAAGAACCAATAAAATTGATATGTTACTCCGAGCTGATGGTTCCAAATGTGAAGCATAAGGGGAGACTAAAGGTATGGTGCAAGAGTTTTATGAAAACTTTTTTCTGCTGAAACTTGTGTTTCCAGTGATGTAGTTCTTGATGCTATCCCATCTAAAGTGATGGCTGAAATGAAGGAAGACTTGTGCAAGCCGTATTATGATGAGGAAATCACAGCTGCCTTGTTTCAAATGGGTCCGATGAAAGCGCCCGGTCCTGATGGGTTCCCAACATTGTTTTATCAAACTCACTGGGATTTCTTCAAGGAGGAGATCCGTAATGCGGCTCAGGACTTTATCATGGGGTAGAGGTGCATGAGGGTTTCTGTGTGATTCAGTCATTGTCCTCATCCCAAAAGTCTCCAAGCCAATGGAACTCAAGAACTTTAGGCCAATCAGCCTTTGCAATGTTATTTACAAGATTGCCTCCAAAGTCTTGGCGAACAGGTTGAAAGTGATCTTGCCCATGATAATTTCCGAACATCAGAGTGCCTTTGTTCCAGGACGGCTTACCACTGACAATGCTCTCATCGCCTTTGAATGCTTGCACACCATTCGTCACCAAGATAACAAACGACCGTACTTTTCCCTAAAGGTTGACATGATGAAGGCGTATGATAGGGTGTAGTGGAGTTATCTGCACGGATGCCTTAGCAAGTTGGGTTTCTCTTCGGACTAGATTCGGTTAGTTATGAGATGTGTGACTTGTGTTCGGTATGTTGTTCGTGTTAATGGCGTGCTAACCGAACATGTGGTGCCCTCACAGGGAATCCGACAAGGGGACCCTATTAGCCCCTACTTTTTTCTTCTGTGCACTGAAGGACTGTCATGTTTACTACAACAAAAGGAGGACCGTGGTGAGCTCTATGGTATCAAAAATGGTAGACTCGTCCCCCTATCTCACATTTAGTGTTTGGAGATGACATCATTTTGTTTGCCTGAAGTGACAGTAGGAGTGTAGAGTCTCTTAAAGATACTTTGAAGACTTATTGTGAAGGATCTGGCCAAACAATCAATCTTGACAAATCATCGGTCTTCTTTGGGAATCATTGCAAGGATGTGATCAAACATAGAGTGACGAATGTATTGGAAGTGGACAGTGAGATTCTGAATGATAAATATCTGGGGATGCCGACCTCAGTAGGACGCTCACCTATGGCTACTTTCAAATTACTCTATGACATGATCTGGAAACGCATAAATGTTAGAGTATTAGGTATATACGGTTGTTATGGTAGTATAGACAGAGTTAGGATCTGTTTACGTATAGTCCTAACTTGACTCGTACTCCAAGATAATCCTCTGTACGCCTATATATACTCGCCCATGAAGCTCAATAATATATCCAACATATTCCGCCAATATCTCTCTCTATTCTTCTACATGGTATCAGCCTAACCACGATTCAACTACCCTAGCCGCCGCCCTCCCTCCCCCAGGCGCCGCCGGCTCCCCCTCCACCAAATCCTAGTGCTGCTGCCCGCCATGGCGTCGCGCTAGCCGCCACACACGCTTCCGCGTAGCGCTGCCCCCAGGGAGGTCGATCTCCATGATCTCCGCTGGGGGCCGCGCAACCCATACGTAGGGTTCGTCCGCCGATCCGTGATCGGCTGCCCTGTAAGTCTATTTTTCCGATCTCTTGATCGGTTTTCTTTTTTGGTTTACTGATATTAGATCGGATTGAGTCGCCCACCCCCGTCGTCATCGCCGCGCCTCTACTCCGGCCATCGGCATCGAGGATCTACATCGCGTCTGTGCGCATGCCCCTCCGTTGCTGCGCCAGCCTCGGTAGGCTGTCGCGACCTCACGGTAGGCTACCGCGGCCGCCCCCCTCGGATCCTCTTCGTCGTCATCGTCTGGGACTTCACCAACAACGCCACCATCGAATCCGATCTATGTGTCATCCACGCCATGACACATACGCTGCACCGTCGGTCTGATCAACTGATCCCGCGCCTGTCTACGCCAAGCACGTCCTCGAGCACGTGCCTACCGCCGATCGAGCTACGGGCTGCCGCTGTGTCGCCCCGTCGGGCCGCAGCGCTGCCTCCTTTGGTCCACACTACCGGCTTCCAACGCGCCTTCCTTGGCATGTACATCGCTGGTGGTCTCCCAGCCGCTGCACCGACTGTTGGGGATATACTTTCTGGGTATCCTCACTATGCCTCGCTGGCTAGGGTGGACCACTTTGGGTTAGATCTTTGCTTCACGGGCGGCCCATTCAGGGAGAAGAAACAGAGTCCAGTCCGGCTACGGGAAGGCCCAGAAGACTTACCGACATAGGCCCGTAGTGTTACTTGTAGTTCAAGATGTACTCTGTAACCGACTCTTAGTCATAGCCAGATAGATCTCTCTCCTGTAAACCCTAGGCCGTATATCTATATAAGCGTCCTAGGGAGAGCCTTTAGGGCACCCTCACAATAGTCTACAATCTCAACTCGCACAGGCGAAACCCTTGTAACCCATACTCCGGCTCTGCCGTATTACTGGATTGCTAGCAGGAGTAGGATCCGTCCAAAGCCGGCGGATTCGAACTTGGGTAAACTTGTGTGCTCACCGTCCCGGAACACCGTACGTCTCACACCCCTCTCTTCCACACGCCCCGAGGACCCCCTCATGGCGTACTTGTCATCAATCCGATGACAGTTGGCGCCCACCATGGGGCAAGTGAGCTTTGGACCTGTGTTCCGAGCGGAATCTGCAAGAATCGGAATCGGCGAGACTATCGCCTTTGGTCGCATCCTCTACGCCAGTGACGTCCCTCTTGTCGTCTCGACGAGACCTGGATTCCGGCTAGGGAAGCCATGACTACCTACACCATCATGTCTTTCGGCAAGATCGATGTGTACATCGGAATCGCTAAACCTGCCCCACCCACCCCATCGGTGATGATAGAGGCAGAAGAAATTTCTGGGCCCCCTTTGTACGTGGAGGCGGCAGAGTTCCGGATCCCAGAAAACCCTAATCCCACCCAGCCCGCACCCATTGCGGAGACAGTGGAGAAGGCCGAACCTGAAACAGATCTTGCGGTTCAAGTCGAATCTGGAGTGGATCTCCCTAGCGAGGCCAAATCCTAGATCGATCCACCCGCCGAGGTCGAAGTCCAGGAGGACCACAACAACAACCTTGGTTCCGGCTCTGCCAATGCCGGAACAGACCAACCTTTCCTGAGCCATATGTTGAGGCGCATGATGCTGCAAGGCACAAACGTGGATGAGGTTCTCGACACCATCAAGATCTTCTAGGAAGCCCACGAAGTGATCCACAACTACCTCAGGACCCACACATCGCACTTCGTCGGATATGTTGGATCCGGATCTGGCTCTGCCGATGCTGGAGACAACGCATACTTGGTGCTGGAGGCGATCGGAACAAACACTGACTTACCCGCATCCTCGGATGACTCGATGACGTCGGCGGATTTCTGAATGTTCTCCGTGGAATATGAAGAGGAGTACAACTCCGAAGCTGTAGAAGAAGGAGAATCCATGGATGAAGGATCCAGAGAAAACTCTCCCAAAGCGCAGGATGACATGGATCTCGGAGATAACCCCGAGGTCCAGATGTCCGAAAGTACCGATCAGAGCTTGACTCCGGGAAACGGGCCCAAAGCCGTGTTTGCTACCGACGCTGCCAAGAAGGAAAAGAAGAAGAACAAGACCCCAACAAAAGAACTTCTAGCAGAGGAGGTGATTGCCGAGGAATACGAGGAAGATTCATATGGAGAACTTATCCCAGATGAGCCCAAAGAAGAATCGTTGGATGGCCACATGGTCACCGCAGGTGCCCGTAAACTCATCGATGATGCATTAACCACACCTATCCCTACTGCGGCAGAACTCACTGCTTCAGAATTGGACGAAAGGGCCCAAGCCTTCAAAGCACGTCGCCAAGTACTGCTGGATGAAGCCAAGAACATCGAGGAAGAGAATAAGCGCATGGCCAAGACGGAGAAGCTCATCTCTCTGCAACATTAGAAGAACCGGAAAGGCCACATAAGGGCTGACAAATTTCCGGAAGTGCGAAAGGTTCTCTTTGAGGGAGATCTAGGGATGCCTCGGCTCAATATTAAAGGAGATTTGGTATACCCAACAGCAGTACAAAACACCGCCGCAGCTCGAGATATCCTGGCAAATAATCTAGGCCCAGAGGAGGTTCGATTAGGCATTAAGCTACTCACCAAGGGTCTGGAGAAGCAGAAGGTCGTGAAATCCGGGAGCGCAAAGCTGGTCTCTCAATCCGACCAATGTCGCACGGATCCGACCTAGAACGACATAAGACCCCAATGGGTTCCGGAACAACATCACTGTTCTGACCGTCGGGAAGACAATCACTCAAGAACCGGATCTTCAGGACAGCAGCATAGAGCTGCACGTGACTGGCACAACGTTGCTCCAGCCGCCGAGCAAGAGGCGATTGCTACACTGTATCCGAACAAATCCTCCCCGGCGAGAGTCGAACAATCACAGGGAAGAAGACAAAGAGAAACATCGGGAGGAAGACCGACAAAGAATGCCGCCTCCTAGACATACAAGCCGTCCGGCTGAGCCCCACCGTGTTGGGAGTGACGGACGAAGAAACGACGGACACCGCGCCGAGTCGAGTCAGCAGGGGGCTCATCGTAATGAATATCCTCCCTGGAGCTAGAATAATGACGCTCCAGATGGAGACCGGCGATCAGCAGGAAACAATCTAATTGCTCCACCCTCTCCACCAAGTAGCCATCACAACGACTCTCAAGGAGGCCAAGGAGGTGTAATGGCGGAGGAAGTGGTGGCAGAAGCCAAAGTCCGGCTCCAAGGCACCGCCGCCACAGCCGTCAATCAGGACGGCGATCTCTGTCCCCAAGTGACGCGAGACACCGGATTAACTCCAAAATAGAGGCGCGGTGCTATGAAAATGATGATATATACATGGGCCCAAAATGCTTTGGACCACGTATAAGAGCAACAAGATTCTCGGAAGGATTTGCTATCTCAAGACATATCCAGCCCTACAATGGTGTAGCTCGGCCAGATACTTGGCTCCAAGATTTCTTCCAAGCTTGTTGCATCGCCAAAGGCGGAAACAGCCTGGTCACAACCCGGTATCTCCCACTCATGTTGCGGAACACGGCATGGTCATGGCTCAATGAACTTCCGAAGAACACCATCCACAACTGGTATGACATGCAAAGCGCGTTCTTTCAGAATTTCAAAGACACATATCGGAGGCCCTGTACGGTAGGAGACCTACAGCGTTGCACCCAAAAAGCCAGAGAAACTTGCCGAGATTACCTCGGATGATGGATCGACACTAAGAACTCCTATGAGGGAGTAAATGATCAAACTGCAATTGAAGCTTTCATTGCAGGACACCCAATTGGTTTACTACGTCATCGCTTGAAGTGTGACAAGGTCATTGATTTAGGAGAGATGATAGAAATAGCGAGCAAGTATGCAGATGCTGACGACGACGCAGAGGGATTACTGAACGCCCTAGTTATGCCATAGTCGGCAGAACAACCAAATCAGCAAGCTCAGAAGCGCAAGAATACCTCGGAAGAAAAACCCAACGCAGAAACGTCACTGGTCACTGCTACTTTCTGGTCTGGAGGACGAGGAGGACGCGGCGGCGGCCGCGGGCGCGGTCGTGGGACATCAAGGGTCTAGGGTAGGGGAGACCAACAACTTGGCTAAACCTACTCCTGGGCCGACATTGCCAATAACCCATGTGTGCATCACTTAGACGCCAATGGGGGCTCGTCTCACACAAACGCCAAGTGTCATTTTAATGATGACATCAAGAAAGACGATACTGCGGGTTACAGGGCTAAGTGGAAGAAGGGAAAGAAGAATCCCAAAAAATATAAAAAGGAGGATTCCGACATGGAAGAAGTTGATCCTTCAAATCCCAAGCTGGAAGGGAAGAAAAACTTCCCAACAAAGAAAGACACTTACGTCACCTTCCTCGGATCTCGACCAGCTAAGGTCAAGAAGGCAGTTATGCATGAGCTCAACGCAACAGTTCCGGCTGTCCCCCAATTCCTGGACTGGTCGGAAGTGACAATCACCTTTGACCGTGCTGATCATCCGTCTAAGTTGCACAGGTGAGGAAAATACGCCTTAGTTGTTAATACACTTATTGATGGCTATGGTTTCTCCAAGACTCTCATGGACGGCGGCAGCAGCATTAACATCTTATATCTCGAGACACTACACCGGATGCGAATCTCGTAGACCCGGATGAATTACAGCTCTGTGATCTTTCACGGAGTTGTCCCAGGAAGACAAGCAAATTCCCTGGGAGAAATCACTCTGGATGTTACCTTTGGAACTCCAAAGAACTGTCGGACGGAAGCACTTTCCTTCGAAGTGGTCCCGTTCAAGAGTGTGTATCACGCTATTTTCGGACGTCCGGCTTACTGGGCTTTTATGGCTCGTCCATGTTACATTTACAATATGATGAAAATTCCAGGTCCCAAAGGCGTGATCACCATCAGGGGAGACCCGAAGAAGGCGCGAGAGTGCGAGGATGGAAATGCCGCCTTTGCTGAAGCCATGCTGCACGCCCAGGAGTATCAGGAGATCAAGAAGACCATTGATCCGTCCGAGATGCCCGCGACAAAGAAGGAGGTGACAAAGCCAAATCCGGAGTTCAAGGCATCGGAAGAGACGAAGAAGACGCTGTTGAAAGATGATGACCCCTCCAAGGTGACCCAGATAGGCGTAGGCCTAAATAGCGCATAGGAAAGGGCGCTTGTCAAGTTCCTCCAAGCAAATCAAGATATCTTTGCATGATAGCCATCTGACATGACCGGAGTACCTAGGGAACTTGCCAAGCACTCTATAAATGTACACCCAAACACTAAACCCGTCAAATAGTCCCTACAATGTTTCGGTGATGAAAAGCGTAAGGCAATAGCTAAGGAACTAACCTGACTCAAGTTAGCCGGATTCATAGAAGAGGTCATCCAGACTGAGTGGTCGGCCAATCCTGTAATGGTCCCTAAAAAGGACACCACTGATTTAAGGATGTGTGTTGATTATACCGCCTTGAACAAGGCTTGTCCAAAAGATCCGTTTGCTCTGCCTAGGATTGATCAAGTTATCGATTCTATGGCAGGCTTGGAACTCCTATGTTTTGTCGACGCATATTCTGGTTATCACCAAATTCGGATGACGGAAACTGAAAAAGTCAAAACTTCATTCATAACCCCCTTTGGAACCTTCTATTTCGTTATGATGCCCATTGGGCTCAAGAACGCAGGAGCTACATACCAGCGCACTATTCAGCGTTGCCTCCAGGACCAAATCAGACGCAATGTACATGCATATGTGGACGATATTGCGGTGATGTCCAAAAAGAAGGAAACCTTAATTTCTGACTTGGAGGAAACATTCGCCAATCTACGAAAATACAACATAATGCTTAACCCAAAGAAATGCTTCTTTGGAATACCAGCCGGAAAATTGTTAGGCTTTATCGTGTCTCAAAGAGGTATAGAGGTAAACTGGGACAAGATTAAGGCTATACTCAATATTTCCAGGCCAACTCACCTGAAGGACATTCAAAGACTAACTGCTTGCATTGCCACAGTCAGTCGGTTTGTAAGATGGCTAGGTGAAACAGCCGCACCACTATACAAACTCCTGAAAAAGACCAAAAAGTTCGTTTGGACCGACGAAGCTGAAGCTGCACTACAAGACCTGAAAGCAGTACTCTCATCTTCTCCCATCCTTGCAACCACCGCAACCACAGGAACCGATGTTGCTCTACCTCGCTGCGACAAACAGGGTCGTTAGTATCATCATGGTGGTGGAGAGACCAAAGGAAAATCAGGAACACCTGGTGCAGCGTCCGACTTACTATCTCAGCGAGGTCTTAACTGAATCAAAGCAGCAGTATCCGCACTATCAAAAGATGGCTTATGGTGTGTTCTTAGCATCTTGTAAGTTACGGCATTATTTTCAGGAGCATCCAATTACCGTGGTGAGCACAGCTCCCATGAGAGACATAACCAACAACAGTGACGCCACAGGACGCGTCACTAAATGGGGCATAGAGCTTTCAGCTTTCGACATTGAGTACAAACCTCGTACAGTAATCAAATCCCAAATCCTCGCTGACCTTGTCACTGATTGGACAGAGACAACAGAAAATATGACCCTGCTAGAGTCGGAGTACTAGACCTTACATTTTGACGGGTCTAAGGCGCTCGGGGGGCTCGGGGCCTGGCGTGGTACTCAAATCACCCCAAGGAGAAAAACTTTTCTATGTATTGCAGATCCACTTCATGGTGACAAATAACATTGCCGAGTATGAAGAACTACTGCACGGAATCCGGATTGCTAAGGATATCGACATCCGATGTTTAATGTGTTATGGAGATTTGGATCTTGTTTCCCAACAAGTTTTGGATATCTGTAATGCGAACAAACACATGGCAACATATAGGGTTGTCGTAGATGAACTATCTAAATCGTTTCAAGGGTTTGAAGTTCAACACATCCCTTGAACAGAAAATGAGGAAGTGGATGCACTATCTCGAATAGGGTCTACACGAAAAAAGGTTCTGGATGGCGCTTTTTTGGAGCACCTCAAAGTTCCCTCTATAAAGGGGGTAGACGAGGAATATCCGACCAAATCCGACTCACCTTTAGTAGAAGTTCTGGCTATGATTCCCAGCTGGACTCAACCCTACCTTGATTACTTGGTAGACGGAAAATTACCCGAAGACAAAGTTCTGAGCCGGCAGATCGTCTGACGAGCAAAAGCCTACACTATAATTAGTGCTGAGCCCTATAAGTGGAGTGCATCTGGGGTCTTCAGCGTTGTGTATCTCCGGAAGAAGGAGTGGAAATCTTATGAGAGATCCATGAAGGTGAGTGTGGTCACCACGCTGCAGCCAAATCTCTAGTGGCAAAAGCTTTCTGACACGGTTTTTCTGGCTTACAGCCAGGGAAGATGCCGAACGGCTGGTCAAGACATGCAAGGGCTGCCAAAAATACGCCAAACAAGCTCATGTTTCGACTGATCAGCTGCAAACAATACCTATAACATGGCCTTTCGCGGTCTGGGGGCTTGACAAGGTAGGACCGTTTAAACAGGCTCCAAGTGGATTCACTCATCTCTTAGTGATGGTGGATAAATTCACAAAATGGATTGAGGCTAAACCCGTCACTAGTTGTGATGGAGCAACAACCAGAAGATTTGTTGAGGATGTCATAATCCGATACGGTTATCCGCATAGCATTATCACGGACAACGGGAGTAATTTCTCTATAGGAGAGCTTGCCAAATTCTGTAACAAACAAAATATCCGGCTTGACATTGCGTCAGTCGCACATCCACAAGCTAATGGACAAGTTGAAAGAGCGAATGGTTTAATCTTACAAGGCCTAAAACAAAGACTTGAAGCACCACTACGACATGTTGTGGGGTCTTGGGCAGAGGAATTACCTTCTGTAATATGGAGCTTACGAACAACTCCGAACAGGTCAACCGGATACACGCCTTTCTTCCTGGTTTATGGCGCATAAGCAGTTATTCCTAGTGATTTAATTCACACTTCTCCTAAAGTTGCCGTGTACATTGAAGAAGATGCCGAAATTTCTCGACAAAATGATCTCGATTTAGTCGAAGAAGTTTGTGTCGTTGCTGAGATGAGATCAACAGCCTATCAGCAGAAGTTACGCAAGTATCATAGCCAGAGAGTCAGAAACCGGTCTTTCAATAAAGGCGATTTGGTTCTCCGGCTTGTGCAGAAAAGAAACCACAAACTTTTCCCAATATGGGAAGGGCCATTTTTAGTTAGTCGAGTATTGCACAATGGTTCTTACTATCTAACTGATATGTGGCCAGTCAAAGAAAGACCTGCTACTAAGAAAAGAAAGAGAGCTGGAGGCAGTACAGACCCGGAAGAATTAGACATACCATGGAATATTGCTCAGCTACATCCCTTTTATTCTTAGTTTATCTTTCTTTATAATCATATATGTGTACATGTTCAAGTGAGAAATAAAGTATTGGTTGCCTCAAATTTTTTCTGAGAAGTTATTTACCATCTTATTTCCGAATGATCATGTCACATGTAAAAATCTCAGAATACTTGAAAGTACTTTATGCTCATGTTTGTTCTGGTTTAGATTTCTGATTCTAAAATTGCTACCTTCGGGTATAAATCTAAATTTTCTAGTCTATACCTTATCTGATTGCCGGAAGCGGGCATTTTCCGAGTAGTGAATTGTTGGTACTAGAAACCGGCTTTGTTTCCGAGTTTAAACTGGTTTAGCAATTGAGCTCCGTTGCTCGGCAAAGTTTCTGTGCTAAAGGTTGGCCGACTCACGAAAGGGTCGAGACGGAAGGCCAGATAAACGATAAGTACAGACAAAAAATATAAAGTGCTTATGAAAATATTTTAGGCACGAAAAAATTATAAAGCTGAAAGTGCTAAAGAGATAAAATAAAACTTAGCACCAGCAAGAGTATCATACTACTAATTTACAACCCTAATTATTTTCAGAATAATACATTGTTTGTTCTGATGCTCTAAGATGCAGGGGAAGAATAAGGAGCTGTCGGCTCACTGGAGACATTAGCCTCGCCTCGATATCTTTCCGAGACGTTCAAATCCGAGATGGTTTGTTCGTCGTCGGAAACTTCACCAGTTTCTTCGGTGGGCGGAGGCGGCGTCTCTACGTGAGTGAAGAAGGGAGTATCATAGCTGGTCAATTCAGCTACGTGGCACCCATATCCGGCACAGGAGTCCATGGTTGCTTTGATGTCTTTCTCCTGACCGTCTTCATCCACAGTAGAATACCCTCTGGTCACTTGCTAGATCTCCATGCTTCCATGGTGGCTCATGACCATGGTGAGAGCGTTCTGCACTGCGATCTGTGCGTAGGACATGTTCTAGTCCTGGATAAGCTGGGGCATCTCCTTGGCTTTGTCTCGCACTTCAAAGCTGGACATGCTATGCATGTCCGGAACCTTGAAAACTTCGCCAATATCCTCAATGGATTGGCCGAAGTCATGAAGCAAATCACCGACTTGTGTAAGCCGGCTAGTGCGAGACTCGGCAGAGGCTGAGTCCAGTAAGTTCAGAGGACCTGCGCATGTAATGCAAAAAGGTTAATAAAATAAATCCGGACTCCAAAGAGTCGGAAGATGCAGAAAATTCAGAAAGAGGGAAACGTACTGAAGATGACATCGTCGACTTTGGTCTTATCCTCCCGAAGACTCTAGAGTTCAGTCCGGAGTGCATCGGTAATATCCTTCTCTTTGAACAATTCATTGCTGAGATCCGAGATTTTCTTATCCTGGAGCACAATATTACGATCATGCTCCTCGGTGGCCATGGAGGAGGATTTGAGAACTTGAGCAATGCTCTTCTCATGATCCGCCTTAAGCTTATTCAACTCTTGGTAGAGGTCCTTGTTTTCCACCTCTAGGGTTTTTAGATTCTCGGCCTCCTCAATCATAGCACAAGACTGCTTTATCAGTGCTGTAGTCAAAAGAACAACAGTTGAACAAAAATCCGACTATGAAATAAAAGGCAAGGTTTGAGTACTAAAATGTTTACCTTTAGCCTCATCCCTGGATACTTTCAATTGAGCATTTTCAAGCCGGAGAGCTCTAATTTCTCTCCGTTTGTTACAGATATTCTTCAATAATTCCTGGTTATTTGAATTAACTTTCTGTAAGTCAGAATACCCAGAGTCAGAAGTCTACTAAAGACTTGGGCTAATATTTTTTATAATATCAGCACGAGCCTTGGGGGCTACACTAGTTCATTCTTTGGCATCCTAAGGAAACTTAAATCCGGATTGTCTATCCAACTTCATGCTTGGGGGCTAGAGGATATGATATGGAATAAAGTAAAAGTTGGAATTCAGACTTACATGTTGTTCATTAGTGAGTTTGCTCAAACTCATGTTCACTTTTGTGGTAACCTTTTCGGCAAGACTAAGCGGGATCACTGGTGGTGCTGGAAGCTCGCCGGTTCTCAGCCTCTCATCGCGAAGACAGACTTGTTCAAGTAGTTCAGAGTACTTGACGTCCTCTGCTTCTTGTGCTTCTTCTTTGGCAGAGATAGTCCGGCTTTCTAGGCATTGTCGGGCCAGCTGTTAGATCTCCTCTATAGATTTCCGAGAAAGGCCAAGTTTTGCAAGACCCGGATTGCTGAGGAGATTGTCAGCAAAGACCTCTACCGAGGGATCATGACCTGAAGAGGGTTCACCCTTATCAAGACCAGAGTTACCCATGGTGACGTTGGTTTGTGACCCAAGGATCGCTGGCTCTACTGATTGAGCCGGATCTTCTACAACGGTCGGAGATGGAGTAATCTCCGACACTCTAGAAGGCTAAGGAGCAGGAGTCGGAGGAGCTACAGCAGGAGAAGCCAAGTTTAGCTTTGACTGGCGCAAGGGCTTCGAGACAACTCCCTTCCCTTCGCCCTTGGTGAGCTGTTTAGCTCTGAGAAGGTAATAAAACAAAGAACATTACATCTCGGAAAATAATTTTGAATAAAGTACAAAGGTGGAATTTGTGAGGAAAATTACCTCTTCACAACGGGCACCTCCTTTGTGCCAATGGACACTGTCGAAGCCTTACGCTTCCAAGTAAGGGTCTCCGGCAGTGGAACCAATTCTCCGTCATCCTGAGAAATCTCAGGAGGATATCCCTCGACAGGAGCAAGCTCCAACTCGGGGAGGTCAGCAAGCTAAAAAGAGACGACATATTTCAGTATTACAAAAACAATGAAAAGATGAACACATGAATCGAGTTACCGCTAGAAACTTACCGGCACTACAGGATCTTCTGCCGTATGCATGTCCAAAGACAGCTCCGGGATTTTCCTCTCAATCTGCTCCCTTATCAGCCACTCAATTTGACACACATAATCTTTATCCGTGTAAGGCTTGGAGCAGATTCGGAGCAAGTCCTTCTTGGACGCAGTGATGGAGTGCATAAGCCGGTATCCATGATGTTGGAGAGGCTGGATCCGGCGTGCCACCTAGCAGTGAACTAAGTTGGACCCTTTCAGGCCCTTGTGATTCATCAAATACTTGATCCGCCTCTTGGCAAGAAGCAGATCATCACTGAGAGCCGGCACATCTGCGTCCTAGGACTCTTGGGGCGTGACGGCACCATCGACGAAAGCTGGCAAAGAAGTAGCTTTGCCGGGAGCGGGAATATCCTTATGATAAAAGAAAGTGGACGGTCATTGCTTGACCGACTCACTGGCCATAATCCGAGGATAGACGCGCTCTCTTCTAATAGAAAAACTAATAGTACCGGTAGTATATGGATTACCGACAGTAATGGAGTTTCTCCGGACATGAAAGTAAACCCGGAAAAGAATAAGACTCGGCCTAATGCCGAGGTACCCCTCACACAAAGATGCGTACGCGCTCATCTCTAAGAGAGAGTTCGGGGGAAGATGATGGAGTTGAACTCCATAATGATCGATAACCTCAGAAAAGAAGTCTGAGGGAGGGAAACTCAAACCTCTGTCGAGGTGGGTGCCGAAGTGTACCCGCTCGCTATCGTGAGGGTTGGGGACGGTTTCACCGAAGCCGCTCCGCCAGTCTCCGGCACGGAGGAGCCCTTCGTCCTCCACGGCGTGGAGCTTGGCGTCATCAAGGACGCACGGGATCCAGACCCCGCGGTTGCTCTCTTTCTCTGTCGTTGCTACCGTCGCCATCGTGCCGGAATATGATGCTGAAGCCATTTTTCCTGTATGCCGGTGACCTTGGATGGGTAGCGCTGGAGGTTTCTGGGGAGCAAGGGAGCTCTGAGTTCGTGGGGAGACGTTGGGAGAAGGAAACGGTGCAAGTGCTGGTAAAGAAGATGGGGAAAAGGATCCTCACCACTTATATCCTCCAGCCGCATCAAGATTCGTGTAAACGCAATAGTGAACGTGTCACGCGTCGTGGAAAGAACTGGGTAACCCCGTGCGATGATTACGCCACCTCGATCTCCACGCACGCATTAAAATAGCGCCTCGGTTCCACGAAAGTCGGACCCACCAACAGTCGTGCTGACATGAATGTTTGTCAGTAACGTGACTTGACCATGACTAGTGTCAGGTTACGTCAGAGACCAAGTTCCGTCTTAGATTGAATTTCGAGCTAGAAACCCGAATAACATATCCATAGGTCCGGCTCATTTGAGACTCGGATCCTATCCTTTATTTTTAAAGTTTCAGGAACCCTTCAAGATTCTACAAGCCGAAGATCAAGCTAGACGATGATGAAATCCGACTCTGGATCTTGAAGGCTTCTAGGGGCTACTATTGGGGATATACTTTCCGGGTATCCTCACTGTGCCTCGCTGGCCAGGGTGGCCCACTTCGGGTTAGATATTTTCTTCATGGGCGGTCCAGTCAGGGAGAAGAAACGGAGTCCAGTCCGGCTACGGGAAGGCCCAGAAGACTTACCGACATAGACTCATAGTGTTACTTGTAGTTCAAGATGTACTCTGTAATCGACTCTTAGTCGTAGCCGGATAGATCTCTCATGTAAACCCTAGGCCAGATATCTATATAAGTCGTCCTAGGGAGAGCCTTTAGGGCACCCTCACAATAGTCTACAATCTCAACTCGCACAGGCGAAACCCTTGTAACCCATACTCCGGCTCTGCCGTATTACTGGATTGCTAGCAGGAGTAGGATCCGTCCAAAGCCGGCGGATTCGAACCTGTGTAAACTTGTGTGCTCACCGTCCCAGATCACCGTACGTCTCACACCCCTCTCTTCCACACGCCTCGAGGACACCCTCATGGCGTACTTGTCATTAATCCGACGACACCGACTTGCGCCCTGCAATTATGCCGCCCCCTCGGGTCGTAGCGTGGCTGTACGCAGTCTACTTCATCGTCCTCATGCATCGACGGTCTCGGCTTTCACCGCGCCATCTCCTATGGCGCGGATCGCCGCCGTCTGCACATGGTCTTCATCACGTCGCCGGGTCTTCCTTGCCTACTTCGAGCACCGCCGCCGCGCTTCACAAGGTAACCTGCAGGGCGCCCTCTCACCGTCGCAGGTCCCACCGACTACCCCATCACCACTCCAGGCATCCAACATGACTACCCGAGGCCGCCGCTGTTTTCGCCGCCTTCTACGTCTTCGTCCACTACAACTTCGCCGCCAGCGTCATTGCCTCATCCCTGACTATACCATCTGCTACTCTACTCCAATAACCGCGGACAGTGCCGGCATCTCTCCCTTCGCCGCTCATCGCGTCGCAACCGCTCTGGAGGCTTCCTCTGCTAGTCTTTCTAATATGGCGGCAAATTCATGATGGTCCCTGCCCCCGCATGCCTGGTACTGGCAACACTGGGAGTGCCTTCGTCCCCGACACGTTCTCGAGTCTGGCAAGCTCGGATCGGCGCCTCCTCTTCATCGGCTTCGACAACGCCTTCTTCGGCATCGACCCCTCTACGACTGCCTCGACCGCATCACCGATGAGTTCTTCTTTGCATACTCGGTTCTGGCAAAACCGGAGTGTGCGTTCGTCCCCGACGTGCACCTAGTTCTGGCAAAACTATGGCCGCACCTCGTCCTCGACGGCTCGGACTGCATCGGCTTTAGCATCGACACCCTCGACGCCTGCCTCAACGCGTCTCCGTCATCCTCCTTGCGCACTATGCGCATGCGGCTTCACGTGCGGCTACCTCAACACCGGCATCCCCGACCACGACATAGACCACGACGACCCCTCGCACGGCTACTTCGACCACGGCACCGCCCAACGCTCTCGGCTCCCTCGACATCGGCACAAGGGCTACCACCTCACTTGAGCATCACCAGCTTCTTCTACAGTCCAAGCAACTGCGACACGACACCGTTCACGATGTTCCCGCTACGACTGTGGGGGGGGGATGTCAGCCTACTAGATGCTACTTTGGTTTATCTCCAGTCTGACCGTCTGCGACGTTCCAGTTGTTCACGACGCTACCGCTACGACTGCGGGGGATGTTCGAGTATTAGGTATATATGGTTGTTATGGTAGTTTAGATAGAGTTAGGATCTGTTTACGTACAGTCCTAACTTGACTCGTACTCCAAGATAATCCTCTGTACGCCTATATATACTCGCCCATGAGGCTCAATAATATATCCAACATATTCCCCTAATATCTCTCTCTCTCTATCCTTCTACAGGGGTGACTGATCGAGGGCAGGAAAAGAAACATTCTTGAAGTCGATCATTCAAGCTATACCCACTCATGTAATGAGTTGCTTCCTAATTCCTATCTCCAACTATGATAATATGCGTGCCTCCATTGCAAATCAATGGTGGGGTGTCGAGGATGGGAAGAAGAAGATTTATTGGAGATCTTGGGAATGACTATCCATACCCAAAACCCTAGGAGGCATGGGGTTTAGAGACTTGGCTGTCTTTAATCAAGCCATGCTTGGTCGACAGGGGCTGGAGGTTGCTCGCGGAGCCCTCTTTGTTGTGTGGCAGGGTCCTCAAAGGAAGGTACTTCCCCTATACAAATTTTTGGCACGCACCGAAGCCAAGATCAGCATCATATACTTGGAGGAGTATCTTGCATGGGCGTGATCTTCTTCTCCAAGGATTACAGTGGGGAATTGGCGATGGGAGTTCTGTTAAGATAATGTTGGATCACTGGATCCCGGGGCGACCTCCCTATATGCTAAAACCTCTAAAACCCGTTCCTGCTGCTGCGACGGTGAATTGTTTAATCGATGAGCAAACTCGTACCTGGATTCTAGAGACAGTCAATGCATTCTTTGATCAAGACACCGCGGAAAAGATTCTGCAAGTCCAAATCAGCAGGCATGGGGGTGACGACTTTGTTCGGTGGCCGCTCACAAAAAAGCATGTATTCTGTTAGGTGAGCTTACAATCTTCTCCGCTCTACAAATTTCTTTTATTCTCATAGTGAGCGAGGTGGCGGCGTTTCTTCGGCTGCTACTAACGAAGAGAGACATTGGAAAATGCTATGGAAGATTCAAGCGCCGGGGAAAATGAAAATTCACGCATGATTGTCTTCCGAGTGGTACACAGCTCCTTCGACGCCATGTCCCGGCTGATGGAGCTTGTGTTTTCTGTGGCAGAGAGGAGGATATTCAACATGCTATGCTCACTCGCCAATTTTCCGACGAGGAAACCTACAGTATTCAGCTCGCGGCAAGTGATTTTCAGTTAACAAAACTATACATGCATGGCTCTTTGAGTATCTTGCGAGGGCTTACGGATCTGGAGGATGCTGGCACATGACGTTGCCAACGACTGAGATCTGCAGAGAATTAGAGAGAGATTGAACTAGACATGTGTCTGGAGACTCGGATTTTGGTGCTGCGTACAAACTTGCAGCTTTTCCTATTTTCTGTTATTCCTCTTATACTTTCCTAAGTACAAGCTAACGAATTCAGCTAAACGTGCGGGCAGCATCAGAGTTTTCCGTCGTGCCATCCCACTGAAAGTGTCCACGATCACCGTCAAGACCGATTTGACCATGCCATCCCATGATCCGTCCTTGGCAGTGGATAAAATCACTAACCAACTAACCTAGCTACTGACTAGGACTCTAACGGCAGCTGACGAACAGGCTCGACCAGCTGCCCAAGTTATTTGCAAACAGACTGAAAGACTGACGAAACTGTCTCTAAGAACCTGAAACTGAACTCAGCGACAACAGAGCGTGAACGGTGTCTTATTTCAGAGCACAGGATTAACTGAAGTTTGTGACTTCAGCACATATGGGATGCGAGGAATGATGTTAGGAACAACAATATCAAACATTGTGCAGCATTGCTTATCTAAACCTGGTACAAGGTGTGTGTCCAAGGAGAAGGTTAAATGGACACCGCCGCCGCCAGGGGAGATTCTTGTTAACGTAGATGCAACAACTGTTTGCAGATCGACGTCGGATGGTGATGGGGGCAGTGTTTCGAGACCATCGGGGACAGCGCCTCGCTCGCTGCGGCTAGCGAACCACTACTGGGCTTCACCGATCCAGAGAGGGTTGCAGAGGCTTTGGCTCTTCATCGAGTGATGCTGATTGCAAGAGACCGTGGCTATGCCAAGGTGATATTCGCCTCTGACTGTTTATCATTAATCCAACAAATCAGCTCTTCAGCACCTGATCGGTCCATGGTGGGAACGGTGGTGCGGGATATATATCAAGGAGTTAATTGGAAGCTTTTATTTCATCGGCAACCTCTCTGACATGCCAGGCGTTTTCTTAACGAAGCGGCACACATTCTGGCTAGGTCTTAATGTTTCTAGCCACTAGTAGAAAAACTGTCTTTGGTTCGCAGCGACCGAGAGCATTAGTCCCGGTTCCTCCTCGAACCGAGACTAATGCAAGCAATTGTCTCGGTTCGAGGGGATCGAGCGACGCACGGGTGCCAGGGGTATTCGTCCCGGTTCTTAAGGGCATTCGTCCCGGTTCGTAATACGAACCGGGATGAATAGCCCGCCTATAAATGCGCCGCCGCCCCAACCAGCCCTCCCTCTGTTTTTTCTCTTGTTTGAAGGAGTGAGGTGTGGTGTGCTAATTTTTTTTTTATGCACATTAGGTGTTCGACGAAATATCTGAGAGAATGATACGCTTGATTTCACACAAAATAAAAATGATATGAGGTGCCCGAGCCACACTTAAGTCTCTGCCTTCCTATTTCTTTCCTTCTTGATCGAGGTTAGCTCTAACATTATCCTTCATTTGTCATTGATATAAAAATGCATGCGTCGACGTAAAGTGGTCATCTCACTATTCATGATGTTCTGTAATGATGCAGATGAACCGGCGGGGATGGATGTATGGTGACCGACGTGAATCCGTGTTCATTCAAGGCGTGGATAAATTTATCGATGTGGCTAAGGCAAACAAAGAGAATATATTTATGTGTTGTCCATGTGTTCAATATCGGAAGATCAACGAGTACTCTTCCTCGAATCGCGGCCACCTGGTTCGGAGAGGTTTCATGCCCAGCTATAATTGCTGGAGCAAGCACGGAGAAAGAGGGGTTATGATGGAAGACAATAAAGAAGAAGAGGATGATGACAACTATTATCATATGTTTCCTGAATATGATGATACTGCAATGGAAGAGAATGAAGAAGAAGGAGGTGAGGAACGGGCATCAAATGAGCCCGTTGATGATCTTGGTCAGGTCATTTCTGATGCAAAGCGAGACTGTGAAACAGAGAAGGAGAAGTTGAAGTTAGAGGGCATGTTAGAGGATCACAAAAAATTATTGTACCCAAATTGCGAAGATGGCAGCACAAAGCTCGGTACCACACTGGAATTGCTGAAATGGAAGGCAGATACTGGTTTAGCCGATAAGGGATTTGAGAAGTTACTGAAAATAATGAAGCCGAAGCTTCCAAAGGATAATGAATTGCCCGAGAGTACTTACGAAGCAAAGAAAATTCTCTTCCCTCTAGGATTAGATGTGTGATGACCCACAAGTATAGGGGGTGTATCGCAATATTTTCGATAAGTAAGAGTGTCGAACCCAACGAGGAGCAGAAGGTGCTGGCTAGTAGTATGGATCAGGAATTCTCTGCAAATACTTAGCAAACAGATTTTTAGGGATTTTTGATAAAGCAAATAAACAAAGTACGAGTAAATAAAAGACAGTAGGAATAAATGCAGCAAGTGGCTCAATCCTTTATGCAGCAAAGGACAAGCCGGTTGTATTACTTAAGATGACCAAACGTTCTCGAGAACATATGGAAAGACTGTCAAGTGCTTTTGTTTCATATAGTTGATTAATCTTCTTTAGCTTGCTAAGTGTTGTGTGGGTGAACCTGTGCTAATGTACCGCCCCATCCAAGACTAATACATACTTGTGATTATACCCCTTGCAAACATCCGTAAGTACAAGAAAGTAATTAAGGTAGAAACCTAACCACAGCTTTAAACTCTAAGACCCTTACGTCCCTTATGCAATGGTTTCCTAACGGCGGTTCAGGTTTCTGTCACTCCGGCAACCCCTACGATTAGTAGCCAAATACACAATGCATTCCCCTAGGCCCATATAGGTGAAGTGTCATGTAGTCGACGTTCACATGACACCACTAGAAGAAGTACACCACAACTTAAATATCAAACTATTGAATCTTTCTCAACACAACTCCACTACTAACAACATGACTTCTCCCATGTCCTCAAGAACGAAACGAACTACTCACAAGACATCATATGGATCATGATCAGAGATGGAATAATGATGTATAACAATCTGAACATAAACAATAATTCAATGGTTCACTCAATAGCATCAACTACAAAGAGTAATCAACACCGGGAAAGTTTCCCCTATGAACTAATGCAAGATTCAACCCAATTGTTACTGCAATATGGAGATGGTGATGAGGGTGTTGATAGTGATGATGGTGGTGATGATGATGATCCCGATGAAGTCCAGCTTGATGGTGGTGTTGATGGCGACGATCTCCCCTCTCCGGGAAGGAATTCCCCCGGCAGAAATCTGTCTGCCAGAGAGATCTTTCTCTCTCGGTATTTTCTGCCCTGCAGAGGCGGCGGAGTCTTTCTGTGGTCGCTCTCCGAGTCTTAGGGTTTCGGAGGATAATATACGCCAGAGAGGAGTGCCTGGAGTGGCCCAGGGTGGCCACACCACCTGCTAGCGCGGCCTAGGGCTGCCCGCGCCAGGCGGTGGTGTGGGCCCCCTGTGGCCCATCTCCACTCCGTCTTCTGGCATCCTTAGTCTTCTGGAAAAATAGGATTTTCCGTATATTTTCTCGGATTTTCTGATCTTCGCGAATTTTGCCTCTAAACAGCACATTTTCCATCAGAATCCTGACTACAGCGGTCAATGCTCCAAAAGTCATCAACCATGCAAAAACAGATGAAATAACATAAGTATCACCTCTCAATATGAAATATATCAATGAATAATAGTGAATTAAGACATAGAATAGTGATGCAAAATGGACGTATCAACTCCCCCAAGCTTAGACTTCGCTTGTCCCCAAGAGAAATTGAGCTCAATAAACATGGCCTCAGGTTTATGGAGTGAAGAGTCGATAAAAGAATATGGACAAGAAGCATCACGTCCATCAAATACATAGATCATAATAGAAGACACCTCACTATTATATAACTCAACTTGTAATGAGTAAAGGAAACACAATAAAGATACATAAAGTGAATCATAATTGGTAATGGCAAACTTAGCTCTTGGTTGAAGAATAGTTGATAATTTGCTGGAGTTCACAAATAGCTGGTTTTTCAATGATAGCTTTCAAAGTAGTAAACATCAAGATAAGAGCAATGTGCAAAACAAGGAACATAAGAAACATGATTGAATAAATCATCATATGAATGAATGAAACACAACAACTCAAAATACTTGCTGAGATAGAAGGGAGTAGGTTTACTGACTCAACTACAAAGTAAAAGAAAGGCCCTTCGCAGAGGGAAGCAGGGATTGCAAATCTCATAAAGAGCTCCCAAAAATTATAATACTTACTAGCTTTCAGCTCGCATTGCCCCTATCATAGGCATCTTTAGGTGATTAAGGTTAAAGTGATCAAATATGAGGATATGCATTGACAAGTTGTAAATTGAGAATCTCATGTCCCTTGAATACGAGGGCCGCTCCTCATGCTACTCAAGTTTAGTCACCGGTAAGTTCTTGTCATCGTAAGCATATGTGTATCATAGAGAACCGCCAACGGGGTACCCCTTGCCCACTGATATGGAAGAATCCCCATATCAAAATGACAAGGCAAGCAGACAACAAGTATCTCAGCAATCTTCTTATTTACCATGGGAATATGGTGCTTTTTTTCTCTCTTTCCTCTTTTCATAATATCTCTTTTTTTTCTTTTCTCTTTTTCTAAATCTCTATCTCTTTTTTTATAAGAAGAATGCTTCATAGATACTCGTTATGGTTACGCTGCAGGTTTCCACCATGTTAGCATGGATTAGACTAGCGGCCCAAGCGTTTCTCTAACACACATGCATAACTCCATGGACTTACAAGCTCCCCTTTTATTTCACACCGACGACATCCATAGACAAAAGAACATGATATCAACTAGGTACAAAGTACCAGTGCAATGTTGAAAGCGTTCTCCATGACAGCATGGTTCTGCTAATTCACAACTTACAAAGCGCAAGCATATACGCAACATAGGTGAGCACAATGGTTCAAGTTTATTAAATGCAAGAAAGTAAAGTGTGCCATCAAGTTCGTGAAAGATTTAATCACTAATTTTCACATAACAAGTTTAATTTGGGAGGTAGATAAAACAAGAATTTACTTGGAATAGTGATAGCTCAATGCACGGCGCCCAGAAAAATGCTTGATGGTAGTGTTGATGTAGAGCTCATTGTAAACCCCAAGTGGAAGGTATGATGATCACATCAACAAGTTTCCCTCAGTTATGAAACCAAGGTTTAATCAAACCAGTAGGAGCAAGGAAACACCCCAAAGGTGTTACTAGCTGAGCTTTGGCAGGACGCACTTCCGGTGCTAGTAGCAACGTGCAGAGCTGCACAACACAACCACAGAACTTTGTCCCCAACTTGCGATGAGGTTGTCAATCTCACCGTGTTTTGCAGAAAACAAAGGATTAAACATATCGAATGGAAAGAAGTAAAAGTTTGCAGAAAGTAAACACAAAGCAGTAAACAGTTGTAGATTGTATGTAAAGTAAAAGGACCGGGATCCATAGTTCACTAGAGGTGGCTCTCCTTAGATAGATAACATGTTGGGTGAACAAATTACAGTGGGGCAATTGACAAACACCGAGAAAGCAATACATGCATATACTAATCATCTTGACTCCTTTGAGACTTGATTGGGCATTACAACATTATACATATACCGCCATCCACCTGCATCTATGACTAATAATCCACCTTCAGGTTATCATCCGAACCCTCTCCAGTATTAAGTTGCAAGCAACAGATTATTGCTTTACGAACTGCGTGTAAAGTAAACAATACGATTGTTCTATGAACAAAGGATTTTTGTTTTCTCCCTAGTAGCAACAACACATCTAGTACCTTAGAGCTTTCTGTCACTTCCCCAGATTACCAGAGGCATGAACCCACTATCGAGCATAAATACTAACTCTTGGAGTTGCTAGCATCTACTCAGCCAAGATAGATACTAACAACGGAAAGCATGCAAGATCACAAATAACAAAGACATGATAGAATCAATAATCAATCTGAAATAGCATCTCAATATCCATCGGATCCCCGCAAACACAACATGCAGATTTACAAATAGATGATCTTGATCATGAACGGAGCTCACAAGATCTAGACATGAAAGCACAAAGGAGGAGAACCAGCCATCTAGCTACTACATGGATCCATAGTCCAAGGGTGAACTACTCACGCATCACACTGGAGGCTTGCATGGTGATGAAGAAGGCCTCCAGGGTGAATTCCCCTCTCCGGCAGGGTGCCGGGAAGAGCTTTAGATCCCTCCCGATCTAGGGATGGAGATGACGGCGGCTACAGACTCTTTCGTGGATTTTTGATCGGGTCCTTAGGGTTTTCGTCCCGGAGGGCAATATATAGGCAGAAGGAGAGGCCGAGGGGGTGCCGGGAGCGACCACACCACCCCCTAGCGCAGGCTAGGCCTGGCTGCGCGACCAGGTGGTGTGGTGGCCCTCTGGCCCCTCTCCGTCTCGTATTCTGGCACTTGATGACTTCCGAAAAAATAGGCACTTTGGCTTTTGTCCCATCCAATTCCGAGAATATTCATTTTCTGACTTTCCTGGAACCAAAAATAGCAGAGGACAAGCAACTGGCACTGTGGCTCTTGTTAATAGGTTAGTCCAAGAAATCATATGAAAAGTACTCCAAAGTTGGAACAAAACATAAGAAAGTGGATAAAACCAAGCATGGAACATCAAAAATTAT
The DNA here is from genome assembly GCA_916181665.1 of Avena sativa. NCBI lineage: Eukaryota > Viridiplantae > Streptophyta > Magnoliopsida > Poales > Poaceae > Avena > Avena sativa. The sequence continues at coordinate 528,449,954 of OV702292.1, read as the reverse complement.
AGATACATTTGCAATGTATCAACATCCCCAAGCTTAACTCCTGCTCGTCCTCGAGTAGGTAAGTGATAAAAAGAAAGAATAATTTTTGAGGTGACATGCACCATCAAAGACTTGATCAAAGTATTTGCAAAACATTCAAAGCTAGGATCATAGTACTTCAATCATAACATGAAAGACAAAGTTCTAGCAATAAGCAAAGAAACTATGATGCAACATGAAAAGGCACAAACAAAAGATTCATGAATAACAATGCTTTGTAAGACGTTTGTTTGTTTCACATAAAGAAAACATAGCATAATAGTATTCAGCTTGTCCCTCAATAGAGTAGCAAATATAAATGCATAGGACACCTTCAAAGTTCATAAGAGTGACTAGATACAATAGTTTAAAACAAGCAATATGAAGTTATGCATCAATCAACTAGTCTTGGGACAATGCACATAGAACTAAGAATGGCCACTATGCTCTCAAAGTAGGTGCATAAAGATAGAAGGTGGAGACTCAATATAATGGTGGAAGAAAGGCCTTTGTAAAAGGAAGTAGGGATTCAAGTCTCATGAAGAGCTTCCAAAAATTATGGTACTTGTAGCTTTCAGCTCTCATTGCCCCTATCATAAGCATCTTTAAGGTGATTAAGGTTAAAGTGACACAACTAAGAGGATATGCTTGACAAGTTATAAACCGAAATCTCATGCCCCTTACTTACGAAGACCGATCCTCATGCTACTCAACTTCAGTCACGAGTAAGCTCTTGTAATTGTAAGTATATGTGTATCATTAAGAACCGCCAACGGGGGTACCCCTTGCACATGATACGGGAGCTTTCCCATAATCAAAATGACAAGGCAAGCAGACAATGAGCATCTCAGCGATCTTTTTATTTGCTATTTGCATAGGTTTTTATTGAGGATGCTTCATAGAGTGCTCATTATGGTGATGCTGCAAGTTTCCACCATGATTAGGCATGGCTTAGGCTAGCGGCCCAGGCGTTTCTCTAACACACATACAAACTCCGTGATCTTACAAGTTCCACTTTTATTTCACACCGCCGGGATCCGTAAGCAAAAGAATATGATATCAACGGGGTACAAAGTACAAGTGCAATGTTGAAAGCGTTCCCCATGAAACATGGTTCTGCTAATTTCAACTTATAAAGCGCAAGAATATACGCAACAAAGAAGGACCCCATGGTTCAAGTTTATTAGATGCAAAAAGCAAAGTGTGCCATCAAGTTCGTGAGAGCTTTAATCACTAGTTTTCTCATAACAAGTTTAATTTGGAAGGTAAACAAAAGCATGAATATACTTGGAATAGCATAAGCTAGTAGGTAGGTATGGTGGACTCTTTGGAATAACTTGGTTTAGGGAGTTGGATGCATGATTGGAACTCATACTTTGTTGTGGAGGCTAGCAAAAGACTGGGAGCGACAAACTAAGAGAGCAATAATGGCCATAATCATGCAGAGCGACAAAACAGCATTGATCAAAGCATAAAATGATACTACAAGTTGAAAACTAAAGGATCATAAAGGCTATGGTGACTTGAGATAGTCATAACATGGTGTGAGCATGCGCCAAGTCAACCCAAATAAAGCATCAAAGGAGAATACCACTATACTATGCTTTAATATGCTAAAACAACGCATGATTCATCCAAAGCACATTAAGCAATCTCAATTGTTTATAACAAGTCATGCTACAACAAACAATACTAAGCATAAAGCCAAAACAATATCAAGCATGGCATGACAAAGCATAGGACTTTCCTACTCTTTTCCAAACCAAACCAAACTATTTGCAAACGAATGTATGAAAGAGGGCGTCCAACAAATTTATTTAGAAAACTAAGCAAACCAAGCAAAAGAAAAACCAAAACTAAAACGAAAAAAAGAAGACGCTCCAAGAACAACACAACTGTGCATGAAACAATAAAAATGAAGCGTTTGGAAGAAACCTGGGATTTTTATTGATGAAGAAGGGGATGCCTTGGGCATCCCCAAGCTTTGAAGCTTGTACTTCTTGGATATTTCTTGGGGTGACACGCGTGGCATCCCCAAGCTTGAGCTTTAGTCCATCCTTCATTTCATTACTCATTCCTTCCATACACCTGAAAATTTTCCTTCATACAAAACTTCACACAACCTTTATTAGCAATATTAGTACCTCAAGATAAATAAGTCTCAAGGTTCAGTTCTAACACCAAATAAACTTCCATTAGAACACTAGCTACTGTATCACTTCCCTCAAAAAGATCAATTCCCCAAAAGAACTTAAAAAGGAACCAACAAGAAGCAAATGTAGAAAATGGCAGAAATCTGTCAAAACAGACCAACAGGTAAAGACGATTTTTTTCGAAGACCTTCTGTTGCTCAAATCAAAAAGTGTTGAACTAACGAAAGTTAGATAACAACCTGGGGCAGAAGCACAAAAAATATAGCTCAATCTGACATACAGAGCTCTCTCACGAATTTTTACGGTGAAGCACAAAAATCTGGTTCGGGATAGCAACTTTCCCAATCATTACTTCTCTCTCCTTAGAGGTTACTCTTGGCATAAAAAGCAAATAAAAAGGATAAGGAGAGGTTATTAAAGAGGTAATAACTTCGAAGACTCATCTAAAACTTTTGGGTTATCTCCCAACAAGTACTTTTCTTTAACGCCTTTAAGTTAGGCATAAGAAGCAAAGAAAGAATCAAGTGTTCTCAAATGAAGAAGCATTAAGATTAATACCAGAAATATCTTCAACAAGGCAAGGTATATCATCCAAATAAGTTCTAGATGATCCTCTCTCAATGCTCTTAGGTTCACTATTCTCATCAAAAGGGTTCGCAGGAACAATCCAATCAAGATTCTTTTCTATGGCATCATGTATTGCTATTAGTTTAAAGGGTGTTGGTATCTTAGGTTCCTTCCCGTTAGGTTCGGTTTTGTTCATCTTTTCTCGTGTACCAACATCATCTACACATGAGCCTAGCATATTGAAACGTTCAAAGACTTTCCTAGCTTCCTTGGCAACATCATAGAACTCCTTAAACAAAGTTTCTAAAATGAAATCCCTCTTTTCAGGATCCTCAATTTCTTTAAGCTTAAGAAACATTACTTGCATTAAGGGGTTGAGGTTAACAAACCTAGCTTCTAACATGTGAATTAAAGAACCTGCATCAATCTCATAGTTTGGAGCAAGTTCTACAAGGGATCTATCCTCAGTATCTTCATGCTTACTAACATGATTAAAGAATTCTTCAATGTTATCTTTCCCAATTATAGAACCACTACCAATTGAAAGGTCTTTCATAGTGAATTTGGGGACCAACATGGTGAGCTAAGGAAGAGGTGACAACTAAAGGAGACTTAATTTTTTTGTGTTTTTGGTAAAGAAAGCAAACTAGTAAAACTATTTTTTTGTGTTTTCGAAAAGAAAGAAACTTAGTAAAACTATTTTTTTTGTGTTTTTGAAGAACAAAACAAGCAAACAAAGCAAAAAGAAACTAAACAAAACAAAAATAACAAAGTAAAGAGATTGGTTATGAGGGACTCCCCTTGTGAAGATGTCCATGACTCCCCGGCAACGGCGCCAGAAAATCACTTGATGGCTCAATGCACGGCGCCCAGAAAAATGCTTGATGGCGGTGTTGATGTAGAGCTCGTTGGGAACCCCAAGAGGAAGGTATGATGAGCATAGCAGCAATTTTCCCTCAGTTATGAAACCAAGATTTAATCGAACCAGTAGGAGCAAGGAAACACCCCAAAGGTGTTACTAGCTGAGCTTTGGCAGGGCGCACTACCGGTGCTAGTAGCAACGTGGAGACCTGCACAACACAACCACAGAACTTTGTCCCCAACTTGCGATGAGGTTGTCAATCTCACCGTGTTTTGCGGAAAACAAAGGATTAAACGTATCGAATGGAAAGAAGTAAAAGTTTGCAGAAAGTAAACACAAAGCAGTAAACAGTTGTAGATTGTATGTAAAGTAAAAGGACCGGGATCCATAGTTCACTAGAGGTGGCTCTCCTTAGATAGATAACATGTTGGGTGAACAAATTATAGCGGGGCAATTGACAAACACCAAGAAAGCAATACATGCATATACTAATCATCTTGACTCCTTTGAGACTTGATTGGGCATTACAACATTATACATAGACCGCCATCCACCTGCATCTATGACTAATAATCCACCTTCAGGTTATCATCCGAACCCCCTCCAGTATTAAGTTGCAAGCAACAGATTATTGCTTTACGAACTGCGTGTAAAGTAAACAATACGATTGTTCTATGAACAAAGGATTGTTGTTTTCTCCCTAGTAGCAACAACACATCTAGTAGCTTAGAGATTTCTGTCAGTTCCCCAGATTACCAGAGGCATGAACCCACTATCGAGCATAAATACTAACTCTTGGAGTTGCTAGCATCTACTCGGCCAAGATAGCTACTAACAACGGAAAGCATGCAAGATCACAAATAACAAAGACATGATATAATCAATAATCAATCTGAAATAGCATCTCAATATCCATCGGATCCCTGCAAACACAACATGCAGAATTACAAATAGATGATCTTGATCATGAATGGAGCTCACAAGATCTAGACATGAAAGCACAAAGGAGGAGAACCAGCCATCTAGCTACTACATGGATCCGTAGTCCAAGGATGAACTACTCACGCATCACACCGGAGGCTTGCATGGTGATGAAGAAGGCCTCCAGGGTGAATTCCCCTCTTCGGCAGGGTGCCGGGAAGAGCTTCAGATCCCTCCCGATATAGGGATGGAGATGACGGCGGCTACAAAATCTTTCATGGATTTTTGATCGGGTCCTTAGGGTTTTTGTCCCGAGGGCAATATATAGGCGGAAGGAGAGGCCGAGGGTGTGTCGGGAGCAGCCACACCACCCCCTGGCGCGGGCCAGGCCTGGCCACGCGGCCAGGTGGTGTGGTGGCCCTCTGGCCCCTCTCTGTCTCATATTCTGGCACTTGATGACTTCCGGAAAAATAGGCACTTTGGCTTTTGTCCCGTCCAATTCCGAGAATAGTCATTTTCTGACTTTCCTGGAACCAAAAACAACAGAAAACAGGCAGGTGACACTATGGATCTTGTTAATAGGTTAGTCCAAGAAATCATATGAAAAGTACTCCAAAGTTGGAACAAAACACAAGAAAGTGGATAAAACCAAGCATGGAACATAAAAAACTATAGATACATTTGCAATGTATCAAATAGCAATAGTGCTAATAGGTAGGTATGGTGGACACAAATGGCAAAGGTTTTGGTTTAAAGGAGGTGGATGCACGAGAAGAATTCCCTCTCAGTGCAGGTTTTTGGGTAGCAAGGCTGGGTAGCAAGTACAAGAGTTGAAGGAAACAAACAAACATACAAGTGATAAAGAAAAACATGCAATCTTCCTTGGAAGCACAAAAGGTCTTAACTAGAGAATACTAGACTTATGAGCAAATCAAGAAAGAAAGATGATGAAATTATTTTCCTTTAGAGTACTTTTATCTTTTTCATTCAACTCTCAAAAATAGTGTTGCTACTGACCGAGCCAGGTTTGCCAAAACCAACTAAATTAACTCAATGATCCCAAAGTGATACCAACTAACAACAAGATCAATCATATAACCACGAATTGAAAACTAATATAAGCTATGCAAAAGAGTAAATGATAGAACTTCTCATTAGTATTCCATAACGACAACTCACACCAAGGGATACATATCTAACGAGAGAGGGGACACTTCCATAATGCAAACCATACTACATAATAACTCCTCTATTCATGATATGACTCTACTAAAAAGGTAAAAAGATAGAAGATAGTGATTAGATACCGCGGCACTCTCCCAAGCTTGGAAAAAACCAAGGGGATGCCAAACGTGATGACGAATTACTCCTTTGGTGGTGGTGGTATCCTCTCGATGAGCGTCTTGACCAATTTACCCAAGTCCTCAATCTTGAAGGTGAGATTACGAATCAGTTGTGAGTTTTGCTCAATGCGGCTCATGATCACGTCATGTTGAGAATTCCAGCTCTTGCTATTCTTTCCCCACTCTTCCCCCTTAAAGTCTTATTTTCCTGCATGGCTAGAACGAGGCAAATCCCAATTGGAGGGTAATTTCCCCTTGGGCATATTCTGGTATTGATGCTCATGGATAAGGGTATGGAAAGGATTCTTGGTGCGTGGAGGAAGTGACCAGGGATCTGAACTATGATGAGGAGGCTTCCCTCCAATGGCTGGGTTTCCCACCACTCCAATTCTTGCAATGGTAGTGCCGGTATGCGGATGTTGGACTTTCTCCTCTTCACCTTCACTCTTGATCTCCTTCTCTTTCCCGAGGTCTTGGAGGTCTTCCTCCATAGGCTCCTTCCCTTTATCCTTGGCAGACACCATTGTGCTTATAAACCTTCAAAGAGTATGTCCTGGCAGAAATAGATCGAAACAAAAAAACGACGAAAACACGATATACGAACCTCGGGGGATTCCGGGGGTTATATATTACGAAGTTTCATATCACAAGGAAGGTACTGGGAGAAAACGAGTCGGAGGCGGAGTCCGGGGTGGACTCACCACCTGGTGGCGCGGCCAGGGGTGGGCCCGCGCCACAAGGTGGTGTGAGCCACCCTGGATCCATTTCCATCCCTTTTTCGCTTCGTAGCTTTCCTTATTGACTGAAAACTGCAAAAATATAGTTGGATAGTATTTTCGTGGAACTTTTCTTACCAGAACTGTTACCTATTTGAAAACAGACTCTGCAGGTCTCTGAATTTGGTATCTAGTAGATTCTTCCGGATTCATCACTTGAATAACATCAATATCTTCATCTTCATACACTTATTACTTGAGTCATAAAACCTTTCTCTTCCTTATTACACCATTATCTCCACTACCTGGAAATTTCTTTCACACAAAACTTCACACAGTTCTCATTAGCAACATTAGTATATATGAAGTGATAAAACCTTTTGATTCCAACTTCAGCTGAAAACCATCAAAACATAAGCTGCTGTAACAACTCCTTCCGAAAACCCAAAAATAATTCAAAAAGGAAATCGAATAAAGAAGCAAATGCAAGATTGGCAAAATCTGTCAAAACAGACCAGCAGGTAAAGATCAATTTTTTCGAAAATCTTATGTTTCTCAAATCAAAAAGTTCAAAACTAACGAAAGTTAAATAACAACCTAGGGAAGAAGCACAAAACATTAAAGCTCAATCCGACATACAGAGATCTCTCACGAATTTTTACGGTGAAGCACAAAAATCTGTTTCGGGACAGCAACTTCCCCAAATATTACTTCTCTCTCATTAGAGGTTGATCTTGACACAAAAACCAAACAAAACGGATAAGGAGCGGTTTAACTTCCAAGACTCAAAGAAACAAAAACAAACTGAAAGCAAAAACAAATTGGGTTGTCTCCGAACAAGCTCTTTCTTTATAGCCATTAAGATGGGCATGATAATTTCAAAGATGCTCACTCAGGAATAGGAATCGAAGTGAAAGAGAGCATTAAGAAGCAAAAATACAACCATTTAAGTTTAACCCACTTCCTATGCAAGGGAATTTTGTAAACAAATAAGTTGTTGAAACCAGAGGCCACTTGCATAAGAAGGCAAAACAAGTGCAACATAAAAACTTTCAACATAAAACGAGGAAACTTGATATTATTGAGATGCATAAGAACACTTTTCCCTCTCTCATAGTAACTTTCAGTATCATGCATAAACTTAACAATATAGCTATCACAAGGACCATCATAGCAATGATCACTTATTCTAACGGAAAACACAGGAATACTAGCTCTCATAACACTAATTTGTGAAACAATATTAGAGGTATCCTTACAAAGGATAGTGTGTCCCTCTTCTTCATATTTAGTAACAAAGTGTTTCACATTTGCTATTATAGGTTCATCAACCATTTGTTTATCAAGTTCAACATCCTTATTCATACTTCCATTAACCATACTAGCTATCATAGAATGTTCCTTTATCTTAACTAGGAAAGGCATTTTCTCAATATAAGGTTCAGGTAAGACATGATTAGCAGTATAAACTTCAGTATTTCTTGCAGGAACACTCTTAGCAATATCTTTATAAGGTTCATGATACTTATTCCACTTCTTTTTAGGCACTTCAATGTAGGAAGCAAAAGCCTTAAAATAAGAAGCAATAGCTTGAGAGTCTAGACCATAAGCATTTTTAATATTTTGAAAGTCATCAGTTCCCATAAAAGATTCAATGCATTCATAATCATAATTTATACCTGACTTTCTACCTTTGTCAATCTCCCAAGCTTCAGCATTATCTTGAATACGGTCTAGAAGATCCCATTTAGCTTCTTCTTCCATGCGAGTAAATGATCCAGCACAAGAAGCGTCCAATAAAGCTTTATCATGTAGAGGGAGTCTTGCATAAAAGTTATTGATAATAATATTGCTGGGGAGCTCATGAATGGGACATTTGAGCATTAGTAACTTCAATCTCCCCCAAGCTTGACCTGTACTCTCTCCATCAAGAGGCCAAAAGTTGCATATTTGATTTCGATCTTTATGAATCTCACTAGGAGGATAAAACTTTGAATAAAAGAGAGGCACTATTTCCTCCCATTCCAGAGCTTGACCATTCTTCAGAAGCTTATACCATTCCTCAGCTCTTCCTTTCAGTGATAATGAGAATAACTTCTTCTTGACTTGATTTGTAGTAATACCTTCACACTTGAACAACCAGCATAATTCGTGTATAAAGAGTAAATGATCACCGGGATGCACAGTTCCATCCCCAACATAGTAGTTATCCATAACACGGTCAATAATTCTTGTAGGTATTTTGAAAACATCATTCTCAGTAGGTGGTGGCTTATCTACTACCTTAGCAGTGGTAGTAGCATTACCAAATAAGAAGCTCAGCGAATTACCCATAACGAAAATAAAGCAACTAACAGAAGTAAACAATAATCACAGTAGAAGTTTCCTTTACCAGTTCCACTCTCCAATAGCGCTTCCCTCCTCGGCAACGGCGCCAGAAAATAGTCTTGATGACCCACAAGTATATGGGTTGTATCGCAATATTTTTGATAAGTAAGAGTGTCGAACCCAACAAGGAGCAGAAGGTGTTGGCTAGTGGTATGGATCAGGAATTCTCTGCAAATACTTAGCAAACAGATTTTTAGGGGTTTTTGATAAAGCAAGTAAACAAAGTACGAGTAAATAAAAGATAGTAGGAATAAATGCATCAAGTGGCCCAATCCTTTATGCAGCAAAGGACAAGCCGGTTGTATTACTTAAGATGACCAAACATTCTCGAGGACACATGGGAAGACTGTCAAGTGCTTTCGCTTCATATAGTTGATTAATCTTCTTTAGCTTGCTAAGTGTTGTGTGGGTGAACCTGTGCTAATGTACCGCCCCATCCAAGACTAATACATACTTGTGATTATACCCCTTGCAAACATCCACAAGTACAAGAAAGTAATTAAGGTAGAAACCTAACCACAGCTTTAAACTCTAAGACCCTTACGTCCCTTGTGCAATGGTTTCCTAACGGGGGTTCAGGTTTCTGTCACTCCGGCAACCCCTACGATTAGTAGCCAAATACACAATGCATTCCCCTAGGCCCATATAGGTGAAGTGTCATGTAGTCGACGTTCACATGACACCACTAGAAGAAGTACACCACAACTTAAATATCAAACTATTGAATCTTTCTCAACACAACTCCACTACTAACAACATGACTTCTCCCATGTCCTCAAGAACGAAACGAACTACTCACAAGACATCATATGGATCATGATCAGAGATGGAATAATGATGTATAACAATCTGAACATAAACAATAATTCAATGGTTCACTCAATAGCATCAACTACAAAGAGTAATCAAGACCGGGAAAGTTTCCCCTATGAACTAATGCAAGATTCAACCCAATTGTTACAGCAATATGGAGATGGTGATGAGGGTGCTGATGGTGATGATGGTGGTGATGATGATGATCCCGATGAAGTCCAGCTTGATGGTGGTGTTGATGGCGATGATCTCCCCTCTCCGGGAAGGAATTCCCCCGGCAGAAATCTGTCTGCCAGAGATATCTTTATCTCTTGGTGTTTTCCGCCCCGCAGAGGAGGCGGAATCTTTCTGTGGTCGCTCTCCGAGTCTTAGGGTTTCGGGAGGATAATATACGCCATAGGGTAGTGCCTAGAGTGGGCCAGGGTGGCCACACCACCTGCTGGCGTGGCCTAGGGCTATCCACGCCAGGGGGTGGTGTGGGCCCCCTGTGGCCCATCTCCACTCTGTCTTCTGGTATCCTTAGTCTTCTGGAAAAATAGGATTTTCCATATATTTTCCCGGATTTTCTGATCTTCGCGAATTTTGCCTCCAAACAGCACCTTTTCCATCAGAATCCTGACTGCAGCGGTCCATGCTCCAAAATTCATCAACCATGCAAAAACAGATGAAATAACATAAGTATCACCTCTCAATATGAAATATATCAATGAATAATAGTAAATTAAGACATAGAATAGTGATGCAAAATGGACGTATCAATGTGCAGAAGATACATGCATGCATAAATGACTGCATCCTCTACTGCAGTGAGGAGTATGAGAATTTAGATAAATGTCCAGTATGCACTACACTGTGGTATAAGATCATACGAGATGACCCGGGTGATGTTGATGGAGATGACGAGCCTCTAGGAAGAGGGTTCCTGCTAAGTTTATGTGGTATGATCCTATAATACCAAGGTTTAAACATCTGTTTAGAAACAAAGAGCATGCCAGGTTGCTGCGATGGCACAATGAAGACCGTAAGAAAGACGGGAAGTTGAGACACCCTATTGATAGGTCGCAGTGGAGAAAAATCGAGAGAGAGTTCCCGGAATTTGCTGGTGATACGGGGAACTTATGGTTTGGTCTAAGTATAGATGGAATGAATCCTTTTGGGGAGTAAATCTGCAGTCATAGCACTTGGCCTGTGACTCTATGTATCTACAACCTTCCTCCTTGGCTGTGCATGAAGCATAAGTTTATTATGATGCCAGTGCTTATCCAAGGCCCGAAGCAACCCATCAACGACATTGATGTGTACCTAAGGCCATTAGTTGAAGAACTCTTACAGTTGTGGGGAAAACTAGGTGTATGTGTGTGGGATGAGCACAAACAGGAGCAATTTGACCTACGAGCGCTGCTTTTTGTAACCATCAATGATTGGCCTGCTCTTAGTAACCTTTCAGGACAAACAAACAAGGGATACAAGGCATGCACACACTGTTTAGATGATACTGAAGCTACATATTTGCATAAATGTAAGAAGGTTGTGTACCTGGGGAATCATCGATTTCTTCCGATCAATCATCAAGTCAGAAAGAAAGGCAAACATTTGAAAGGTGAGGCAGATTACCGGAAGAAGCCTGACCTCCCTACTGGTGATGATGTATTTGGTATGGTCAAGGACATAGAAGTAATCTTTGGGAAGGGTCCTGGCGGTCAACCTGTTCCAAACAACGCCACTACCGGACACACGCCCATGTGGAAGAAGAAATCTATATTTTGGGAGCTACCCTATTGGAAAGTCCTACGTGTCCGCTCTTCAATCAACGTGATGCACGTGACAAGGAATCTTTGCATGAACCTTCTAGGCTTCCTGGGCATGTATGGGAAGACAAAAGATACACCAGAAGCACGGGAGGACCAACAACGTATGAAAGACCCACAAAACATGCATCGATAGAACAAGGCGGATAAAGGGCGTCACTTAAGTCCTGCCAGCTATGCTCTCATGAAAGCAGAGAAGGAAATCTTTTTGAAGTCCTTTACAGTATCAAGGTGCCATCTGGATTCTCGTCTAACATAAAGGGGATAATAAATATGGTAGAGAAAAAATTCCAAAACCTGAAGTCTCATGACTATCACGTGATTATGACGCAGTTGCTTCCGATTTCATTGAGGGGGCTTCTACCGGAAAATGTTCGAGTATCCATTGTGAAGCTGTGTGCATTCCTCAATGCAATATCTCAGAAGGTGATCAATCAAGATATTCTGACAAGGTTACAGAAGGATGTGGTCCAATGTCTTGTTAGTTTTGAGTTGGTGTTCCCACCATCCTTCTTCAATATTATGACGCATCTCCTGGTTCACCTAGTCGAAGAGATTTCCATTCTCGGTCCTGTATTTCTACACAATATGTTCCCCTTTGAGAGGTTCATGGGAGTGTTAAAGAAATATGTTCATAACCATGCTAGGCCAGAAGGAAGCATCTCCAAGGGCTATGGAACAGAGGAGGCCATTGAGTTCTGTGTTGACTTTATTCCTGACCTTAAGCCGATTGGTGTTCCTGAATCACGGCATGAGGGGAGACTGAGTGGAAACGGCACGCTGGGAAAGAAAGCAATGATATGTAGGGATGGACAATCTTTCACTCAAGCACCCTACACGGTTCTACGGAATTCCACCTTGACAGCTCCGTATATCGTGGAACACAAGAATATTGTACGCTCCAACAACCCAGGAAAGCCAGACTCCTGGATTAGAGATGAACACATGAAAACTTTTGGAAGTTGGTTGCGAACACATGTAATGAACGACACCACTATTGGAGATCAGCTCTACTTGTTGGTAGGTCACCATCTTCTACTATATTGAATTACCAAGGGTACGAGATAAATGGGAATATATTTTACATGATCGCCCAAGATAAAAAGAGCACCAACCAGAACAGTGGTGTCCGCTTTGATGCAACCGACGATAATGGCAAAAAGGACACATACTATGGTTACATAGAGGAGATATGGGAACTTGACTATGGAGTTTCTTTTAAGGTCCCTTTGTTTCGGTGCAAATGGATAAATCTGAATGGAGAAGGGGTAAAGGTAGACCAGTTGTACGGAATGACAACAGTAGATCTCAGCAATCTTGGTTATAGAGACGAACCATTTGTCCTAGCCAATGATGTGGCACCGGTTTTCTATGTGAAGGACATGTCCTCCATACCCAAAAAAGAAAAAATAAGCAAACGATTATATCACACGATGAGCCAAAGCGTCACATAGTTCTTTTAGGGAAAAGAAATATCATCGGAGTCGAGGACAAGACAGACAAGTCAGAAGATTATAATAAGTTTGATGAAATTCCGCCCTTCACATTGAAAACTGACCCAAGCATCCCGTTAAGCACAGAAGATGCTCCATGGTTACGGCCGAAGCGACCATAAACGGGCATAAGAAATTCAAAAATGGTCTGAACAATGTAAATCCTTCGCGTGGTGTCATATTATATGACACAATTGCAATGAAAAATACCAAACTTGGTATGTTGATTATGTCTCAAAAAAACCTTCACAAAATGACCTATCATGTTCGAGGTTTCATGGCTTTCGGTCCAAATGACCAATGTTATGTGCATAATCGAGGCATAGTTTGTGATACTATGCCCATATTGTGCATGAATGTGCATCTTTGGATGGCTAACAATGTTGAAGGAGGAAGTTTTATTTTTCGTCGCATGGAAAAGACATTTTCTATTTTCCGAGTGCCAAAATCGGGGCGATTTGTGAAGCAACACCAAACATTAAATAAAAAAATGGTACCGGGACACTCTTGCCTATTTCACAAATATATTTCCCGCCATTTCCCACCGCTTCCCGCTATGCTTTCCTGCCCTTTTCATCTAACCAGGTCTTTTAGTCCCAGTTGGAGGTACTAACCAGGACTAAAGATATTTCCCGCCATTTCCCACCACTTCCCGCTATGCTTTCCCGCCCTTTTCATCTAACCGGGTCTTTTAGTCCCGGTTGGAGGCACTAACCGGGACTAAAGATATTTCCCACCATTTCACACCGCTTCCCGCTATGCTTTCCCGCCCTTTTCATCTAACCGGGTCTTTTAGTCCCAGTTGGAGCCACTAACCGGGACTAAAGATATTTCCCGCCATTTCCCATTGCTTCCCCTTTGTTTTCCTGCCCTTTACCTCAATATCTAGGCCAACCGTGCCATGGCTATCCACACATCCACACCTTCATCTCTCATCAATGGACACCGCATACTGGGCCATTCTCACACTCGAAGAGACTGAGGCGCTGTGCGCCTCCAGCTACCCATGCATGTCGGGCTACCAGGTGCCCACTGACTAGATGCTGAGCATTGGAGGAGTTCATGTCCCTCATGTGCCTCAAGGTTCCTCCCTCCAGGCGGCCATCACGAACCACTTCTACCTAGAGCTCTTTCCGGAGCAGCGGATGGATCCCCATTGGGATCTCGACAACTACGACACCTGGAATGCCTTCTTCGCTAACCGGCCGGAAGGGAGCTCTCTAGGTACAAGGGTGACGGCCCGCCCCCGGTGAACCACAATGAAACCGGTCATTGCCTTTGGTGGGCAAACCAGACTATCGCCGGTGTGATGCGCTACATCGCTGAGGGAGATCATCCTCGCTTCCGGTACCCACACTTGCACCCACTGCAAAGCTACAATAAGGGTGGTTGTGGCGAAGGCCACGGTCATAGCGGCATCATCATACGGGATCCCCCTCCCCCCGCATCATGCATCCGAGGCCGGAGTGGCAAGTGCCCCCGGAATATGTCATGGTTCACGGTCCCTGGTTCCCCCCTACACAAGTCGGGGAAGGGCTGAGGATCCCTGGAATATGCCATAGCGACGACGACGAATATGATTCGGAAGATGACCCTGAAGCTATGTACTATAGGGCTAGATATGATTATGACTAAATCCATTGGCTAGGACGAATGGTTCATTTGTGTACCCAAGATTGTCGAGAGATCCACTGTTTTCATTCTGTAATGCATTTTTATTTGAAAATGGCGAAATGGAAAATAGTTTGAACAATTATTTTAGGAAACAGAAAATGGTTCTGCATTAGTTATTCAAATTCAAACACTTTTCATGTTGAAAGTGTTTTCAAATTCAAACACTTTTCATGTGGAAAGTGTTTTCAAATTCAAATTTAAACCATTTCAAATTTAATAGTTTGAATAATTATTTTATAAGATAGAAAGTTTTTTCAAATTAAAATCATTTCAAATGTGAACACCTAAATAAGAAATAAGAAATAAGGCGGGAACATCTGAAAAGTTTGAAAAACTTTTGAAAAAAGGACTTTTAGTCCCGGTTGGTGCCACCAAACGGGACTAAAGGTCCTCTGTGCGTTCCCCTTTGGTGGCCATCATACGTCCCGGTTTGTTGCTCCAACCAGGACATATGCTCTGGCCTTTTGTCCCAGTTAGAGCCACCAACCGGGACGTATGGCCTTTACATCCCGGTTGATGGATCCAACTGGGACGAAAGGCCCTTCCTTTATAACCGCACGGCACCGATTCTTCCCCATCCTTCTCCTTTCATGCAATCGAACAGAGCAGGAGCAGAGCCGCCGCCGCCCACGAGGACATCCATGCGCGCTGTTAGGCTGCCCAACCACCGCCCCGCCGCTGGCCTCCACGCGCCGCCACTTCCCCACCGCCGGCTGCCACGAACCGCCGCCGTCCATGCCGCTAGGGAGCTTGTCGTCGTCCCCCGCACCACGCCATCCCCGTGCCGCCGACCCTGCGCCGTCCCCGCACCGCCGACCCCACGTCGCTGTCCCTGCACCGTCGTCTCCGCGCCGCGCCGCCGACCCCCCGCGCCGTCCCAGGTGATGACCCACAAGTATAGGGGGTGTATCGCAGTATTTTCGATAAGTAAGACTGTCGAACCCAACGAGGAGCAGAAGGTGTTGGCTAGTGGTATGGATCAGGAATTCTCTGCAAATACTTAGCAAACAGATTTTTAGGGGTTTTCGATAAAGCACGTAAACAAAGTACGAGTAAATGAAAGACACTAAGAATTAATGCAGCAAGTGGCCCAATCCTTTATGCAGAACAGGACAAGCCGGTTGTATTTCTATAGATGACCAAACGTTCTCGAGGACACATGGGAAGACTGTCAAGTGCTTTCGCTTCATATAGTCGATTAATCTTATCTATCTTGCTAAGTGTTGTGTGGGTGAACCTGTGCTAATGTACCGCCCCATCCAAGACTAATACATACTTGTGACTATACCCCTTGCAAACATCCGTAAGTACAAGAAAGTAATTAAGGTAGAAACCTAACCACGGCTTTAAAGTCTAAGACCCTTACGTCCCTTGTGCAATGGTTTCCTAACGGGGGTTCAGGTTTCTGTCACTCCGGCAACCCCTACGATTAGTAGCCAAATACACAATGCATTCCCCTAGGCCCATATAGGTGAAGTGTCATGTAGTCGACGTTCACATGACACCACTAGAAGAAGTACACCACAACTTAAATAACAATCTATTGAATCTTTCTCAACACAACTCCACTACTAACAACAAGACTTCTCCCATGTCCTCAAGAACAAAATGAACTACTCACAAGACATCATATGGATCATGATCAGAGATGGAATAATGATGTATAACAATCTGAACATAAATAATAATTCAATGGTTCACTCAATAGCATCAACTACAAAGAGTAATCAACACCGGGAAAGTTTCCCCTATGAACTATGCAAGATTCAACACAATTGTTACAACAATATGGAGATGGTGATGAGGGTGCTGATGGTGATGATGGTGGTGATGATGATGATGATGATGATCCCGATGAAGTCCAGCTTGATGGTGGTGTTAATGGCGACGATCTCCCCTCTCCGTGAAGGAATTCCCCCGGCAGAAATCTGTCTGCCGGAGAGATCTTTCTCTCTTGGTGTTTTCCGCCCCGCAGAGGTGGCAGAATCTTTCTATGGTCGCTCCCCAAGTCTTAGGGTTTCGGGAGGATGATATATGCTAGAGGGGAGAGGCTGGAGTGGGCCAGGGCAGCCACACCACTCCTTGGCGCGGCCTAGGCCTGCCCGCTCCATGGGGTGGTGTGGGCCCCCTGTGGCCCACCTCCACTCCATCTTCTGGCATCCTGAGTCTTCTGGAAAAATAGAATTTTCCGTATATTTTCCCGGATTTTCTGATATTCGCGAATTTTGCCTCCAATCAGCACCTTTTCCATCAGAATCCTGACTGCAATGGGCCATGCTCCAAAAGTCATCAACCATGCAAAAATAGATGAAATAACATAAGTATCACCTCTCAATACGAAATATATCAATGAATAATAGCGAATTAAGACATAGAATACTGATGCAAAATGGACGTATCAACTCCCCCCAAGCTTAGACTTCGCTTGTCCCCAAGCGAAACTGAGCTCAATAAACATGACATCAAGTTTATGGAGTGAAGAGTCGATAAAAGAATACAGACAAGAAGCATCACATTCATCTAATACATAGATCATAATAGAAAACAACTCACTATTATATAACTCAACTTGTAATGAGTAAAGGAAACACAATAAAGATACATAAAGTGAATCATAATTGGTAATGACAAACTTAGCTCTTGGTCGACGAATAGTTGATAATTTGCTGAGTTCACAAATAGCTGGTTTTCAAAGAAATCTTTCAATGTAGTAAACTTCAAGATAAGAGCAATGTGCAAAGCAAGGAACATAATAAACATGAATGCATAAATCATCATATGAATGAATGAAACACATCAACTCAAAATACTTGCTGAGATAGAGGGGAGTAGGTTTACTGACTCAACTATAAAGTAAAAGAAAGGCCCTTCACAGAGGGAAGCAGGGATTGCAAGTCTCATAAAGAGCTCCCAAAAATTATGATACTTACTAGCTTTCAGCTCTCATTGCCCCTATCATAGGCATCTTTAGGTGGTTAAGGTTAAAGTGACACAACTAAGAGGATATGCTTGACAAGTTATAAGTTGAAATCTCAAGCCCCTTACTTATGAGTATCGATCCTCATGCTACTCAACTTCAGTCATGAGCAAGATCTTGTCATTGTAAATATATGCGTATCATTGAGAACCGCCAACGGGGTACCCCTTGCACATGACACAGGAGCTATCCCATAATCAAAATGACAAGGCAAGCAGACAGTGAGCATCTCATCGATCTTTTTATTTGCTATTTGCATAGGTTTTTATTGAGGATGCTTCATAGAATGCTCACTATAGTTATGCTGCAAGTTTCCACCATGATTAGGCATGGCTTAGGCTAGCGGCCCAGGCGTTTCTCTAACACACATATAAACTCCCTGATCTTACAAGTTCCACTTTTATTTCACACCGCCGGGATCCATAAGCAAAAGAACATGATTTCAACTAGGTACAAGTACCAATGAAGTGTTGAAAGCGGTGCCCATGATACATGGTTCGGCTAACTTCAACTCATAAAGCGCAAGCATATACGCAACAAAGAAGGACCCAATGGTTCAAGTTTATTAAATGCAAGAAAGTAAAATGTGCCGTCAAGTTCGTGAGAGCTTTAATCACTAATTTTCACATAACAGTTTTAATTTGGGAGGTAGATAAAACAAGAATTTACTTGGAATAGCAATAATGCTACTAGGTAGGTATGGTGGACACAAATGGCAAAGGTTTTGGTTTAAAGGAGGTGGATGCACGAGAAGAATACCCTCTCAGTACAGGTTTTTGGCTAGCAAGGTGGGTAGCAAGTATAAGAGTTGAAGGAAACAAACACACATACTAGTGATAAAGGAAAACATGCAATCTTCCTTGGAAGCACAAAAGATCTTATCTAGAGAATACTAGACTTATGAGCAAATCAAGAAAGAAAGATGATGAAATTATTTTTCTCTAGAGTACTCTTATATTTTTCTTTCAAATCAAAAATAGTGTTGCTACTGACCGAGCCAGGTTTGCCAAAACCAACTAAATTAACTCAATGACGCCAGAGTGCTACCAATACTAACAACAAGATCAATCATATAACCACGAATTGAAAACTAATGTAAGCTATGCAAAAAGAGTGAATGATAGAACTTCTCATTAATATTCCATAATGGCAACTCACACCAAGGTATACATATCTAACGAGAGAGGGGACACTTCCATAATGCAAACCATACTAGAAAATAACTCCTCTATTCATGATATGACTCTACTAATAAGGTAAAAAGATAGAAAATAGTGATATGATACCGCGGCACTCCCCCAAGCTTGGAACAAACCAAGGGATGCCAAACCCGATGACGAATTACTCCTTAGGTGGTGGTGGTATCCTCTCATCTCCGTCCGTCTTCCAGGGTAAAGGCTTCCCATCAACAAAGGATATCGTGGTTTCCATCATCCTGAAACTTGCAGGAGCACTTATGCGTTTAAACCTAGCCTCATACTCACAGTTTTGATTTTGAACGTCATAGAACTGTGCTTGCAGTTTGTTGGTTGTTTGGCGGAGTGAGAGGACTTCATCTTTGAGTTCAGCAGTCTCCTTTTGGTGCTCGGTGATGGGTTCGGAACAAATCTTATGGATGATGTCCACTTTGCGCTCCGCCATCTTCCTGTACCTAAAGACTTCTTGCTCCAATGCTTCCATCTTGTCCTCCAAACTTCCTTCACCTTTAGGGCCTTGAACCTCCTTAATCTGGACCTCCCCACCTTCGAGCAACAACTCCTTGGGATGAATCTTCAATTCTCTCATGTATGGGTTGATGATATCCTCTAAAGAATCTCCCTTGGATGATCTAGAGGAAGACATTGTGGCTCCAAATCTGGGATTCTACCTGGCAGAAACAGATCGAAACAAAAACACGGCGAAAACACGATATACAAACCTCGGGAGATCTGGGGGGTTATATATTACGAAGTTTCATATCAAAAGGAAGGTATTGGGAGAAAACGAGTCGGAGGCGGAGTCCTAGGTGGCCTCACCACCTGGTGGCGCGGCCAGGGGTGGGCCCGCGCCATGGGTTGGTGTGGGCCACCCCGACTCCGTTTTCGTCCCTTTTTCGCTTTGTAGCTTTCCTTATTGACTGAAAACTGCAAAAATATAGTTAGATTGTATTTTCATGGAACTTTTCTTACCAAAACTGTTACCTATTCAAAAACAGACTCTGCAGGTCTCGGAATTTGGTATCTAGTAGATTCTTTCAGAGTCACCACTTAAATAACATCAATATCTTCATCTTCATACACTTATTATTTGAGTCATAAAACCCTTCTCTTCCTTATTACACCATTATCTCCACTTCCTGGAAATTTCTTTCACACAAAACTTCACACAGTTCTCATTAACAACATTAGTATAAGTGAAGTGATAAAACCTTTTGAGTCCAACTTCAACTGAAAACCATCAAAACAAAAGCTACTGAAGTAACTCCTTCTGAAAACCCAAAAATAATTCAAAAAGGGATCGAATAAAGAAGCAACTGCAAGAGTGGCTAAATCTGTCAAAACAGACCAGCAGGTAAAGATCAATTTTTTCGAAAATCTTCTGTTGCTCAAATAAAAAAGTGCGAAACTAACGAAAGTTAAATAACAACCTGGGTCAGAAGCACAAAAAGTTACAGCTCAATCCAACATACAGAGATCTCTCACGAATGTTTACGGTGAAGCACAAAAAATTTGTTTCGGGACAGCAACTTCCCCAAATATTACTTCTCTCTCATTAGAGGTTGATCTTAACACAAAAACCAAATAAAACGGATAAGGAGCGGTTATTACCGAAGTAATAACTTCCAAGACTCAAAGAAACAAAAACAAACTGAAAGCCAAAACAAATTGGGTTGTCTCCCATAAAGCTCTTTCTTTATAGCCATTAAGATGGGCATGATAATTTTGAAGAAGCTCTCATAGGGCTATGAATTGAAGTGAAAGAGAGCATTAAGGAGAAAACACACACACATTTAAGTCTAACCCACTTTCTATGCAAGGGAATTTTGTAAACAAACAAGTTGTTGAAACCAAAGGCAACTTGCATAAGAAGGCAAAAGAAGTGCAACATAAAAACTTTCAGCATAAAACGAGGAAACTTGATATTATTGAGATGCATAAGAACACTTTTCCCTCTCTCATAGTAACTTTCAGTATCATGCATAAACTTAACAATATAGCTATCACAAGGACTATCATAGCAATTATCACTTATTCTAACATAAAACACGGGAATATTAGCTCTCATAATACTACTTTGTGAAACAATATTAGAGGTATCCTTACAATGGATAGTGTGTCCCTCTTCCTCATACTTAGTGACAAAGTCTTTCACATTTGCTATTATAGGGTCATCAACCATTTGTTTATCAGGTTCAACAGCTTTACTTGTACTTTCATTAACCATACTAGCTATCATAGAATGTTCCTTTACCTTAACTGGAAAAGGCATTTTCTCAATATAAGGTTCAGGTAAAACATGATTAGCAGTGTAAACTTCAGTATTTCTTGTAGGAACACTCTTAGTAATATCTTTATAAGGCTCATGATACTTATTCCACTTCTTTTTACGCACTTCAATATAGGAAGCAAAATCCTTAAAATAAGAAGCAATAGCTTGAGAGTCTAGACCATAAGCATTTTTAATATTTTGAAAGTCATCAGTTCCCATAAAAGATCCAATGCATTCATAATCATAATTTATACCTGACTTTCTACCTTTATCATTCTCCCAAGCTTCAGCATTGTCTTGAATACGGTCCAGAAGATCCCATTTAGCTTCTTCTTCCATGCGAGTGAATGATCCAGCACAAGAAGCATCTAATAAATCCTTATCATGTAGAGGGAGCCTTGCATAAAAGTTATTGATAATAATATTGTTGGGGAGATCATGAATGGGACATTTGAGCATTAGTAACTTCAATCTCCCCCAAGCTTGAGTTGTACTCTCTCCATCAAGAGGCCAAAAGTTGTATATTTGATTCCGATCTTTATGAATCTCACTAGGAGGATAAAACATTGAATAAAAGAGAGGCACTATTTCCTCCCATTCCAGAGCTTGGCCATTCTTCAGCAGCTTATACCATTCCTCAGCTCTTCCTTTCAGTGATAATGAGAATAACTTCTTCTTAACTTGATATGTAGTAATACATGCACACTTGAACAACCCGCATAATTCGTGTATAAAGAGTAAATGATCACCGGGATGGACAGTTCCATCCCCAACATAATAGTTATCCATAACACGATCAATAATTCTTGTAGGTATTTTGAAAACATCTTTCTCAGCAGGTGGTGGTTTATCTACTACCTTAGCAGTGGTAGTAGCATTACCAAATAAGAAACTCAGTGAATTATCCATAACGAAAATAAAGGAACTAGCAGAAGTAAACAATGCTCATAGTAGAAGTTTCCTTTACCAGGTCCACTCTCTAATAGCGCTTCACTCCCCGGCAATGGTGCCAGAAAATAGTCTTGATGACCCACAAGTATAGGGGGTGTATCGCAGTATTTTCGATAAGTAAGAGTGTCGAACCCAACGAGGAGCAGAAGGTGCTGGCTAGTGTTTTGGATCAGGAATTCTCTGTAAATACTTAGCAAACAGATTTTTAGGGGTTTTCAATAAAGCAAGTAAACAAAGTACGAGTAAATGAAAGACAGTAAGAATGAATGCAGCAAGTGGCCCAATCCTTTATGCAGCACAGGACAAGCCGGTTGTATTTCTATAGATGACCAAACGTTCTCGAGGACACATGGGAAGACTGTCAAGTGCTTTCGCTTCATATAGTCGATTAATCTTCTCTAGCTTGCTAAGTGTTGTGTGGGTGAACCTGTGCTAATGTACCACCCCATCCAAGACTAATACATACTTGTGATTATACCCCTTGCAAACATCCATAAGTACAAGAAAGTAATTAAGGTAGAAACCTAACCACAGCTTTAAACTCTAAGACCCTTACGTCCATTGTGCAATGGTTTCCTAACAGGGGTTCAGGTTTCTGTCACTCCGGCAACCCCTACGATTAGTAGCCAAATACACAATGCATTCCCCTAGGCCCATATAGGTGAAGTGTCATGTAGTCGACGTTCACATGACACCACTAGAAGAAGTACACCACAACTTAAATAACAATGTATTGAATCTTTCTCAACACAACTCCACTACTAATAACAAGACTTCTCCCATGTCCTCAAGAACAAAACGAACTACTCACAAGACATCATATGGATCATGATCAGAGATGGAATAATGATGTATAACAATCTGAACATAAACAATAATTCAATGGTTCACTCAATAGCATCAACTACAAAGAGTAATCAACACCGGGAAAGTTTCCCCTATGAACTATCCAAGATTCAACGCAATTGTTACATCAATATGGAGATGGTGATGAGGGTGCTGATGGTGATGATGGTGGTGATGATGATGATGATCCCGATGAAGTCCAGCTTGATGGTGGTGTTGATGGCGACGATCTCCCCTCTCCGGGAAGGAATTCCCCCGGTAGAAATCTGTCTGCCGGAGAGATCTTTCTCTCTCGGTGTTTTCCGCCCCACAGAGGCGATGGAATATTTCTGTGGTCGCTCCCCGAGTCTTAGGGTTTCGGGAGGATGATATACGCCAGAGGAGAGAGGTTGGAGTGGGCCAGGGCGGCCACACCACTCCCTGGCACGGCCTAGGCCTGCCCGCGCCATGGGGTGGTGTGGGCCCCCTGTGGCCCACCTCCACTCCATCTTCTGGCATCCTGAGTCTTCTGGAAAAATAGAATTTTCCGTATATTTTCCCGGATTTTTTGATCTTCATGAATTTTGCCTCCAATCAGCACCTTTTCCATCAGAATCCTGACTGCAGCGGTCCATGCTCCAAAAGTCATCAACCATGCAAAAATAGATGAAATAACATAAGTATCACCTCTCAATATGAAATATATCAATGAATAATAGCGAATTAAGACATAGAATAGTGATGCAAAATGGACGTATCACCAGGGAGGTACGACGCCGCCCTGCCTCCATTACTAGTAGTACTAGTACTAGTATTAGTACTAATACTAGTGTTTAGTTTAATTAGACTAGTTAGTTAGTAGTAATAGTGTTTAGTATTAGGGTAGTTAGTTTAGTACTAGTTAGTTAGTAGTAGTAGTTAGTTAGTAGTATATTAGTTAATTAGGTAGTAGTATTAGGTTAGTAGTAGTTATTAATTAGTTAGTAGTAGTTAGTTAGTTAGTATTAGGGTACTAATAGTAGTTAGTTAGTACTAGTAGTAGTAGTAGTTAGTTAGTTAGTAGTAGTAGTAGTTAGTTAGTAGTATTAGGGTAGTGGTAGTAGTTAGTTAGTAGTAGTAGTAGTAGTAATAGTACTACTAGTAGTAGTAGTAGGGATGGTACCCGCCGGGTATGGGGCTGGGTCCTGTCGGGTTTGCGGGTTTCGAAGTTACTGCTTTCCCCTTGGATTTATATGATCCTACCGGCGTTTGCGGTTAGGGACGGGCGCGGCAATGCGCGCCATATAGGGACGATGGATGGGCGCGGCAACACGCGCCATATAGGGACGATGGACGGGCGCGGCAACGCGCGCCATATAGGGACGATGTACGGGCGCGGCAACGCGCGCCATATATTAGGGTTTCTTTGAATTATGGTTTACATCCCTAGCCCGTCAAACCACACCTACCTAACCTCCTCGCTTGGCCGCTTCGACTCATCCGCTTTTCCCTTTTTGCAGAAATATGGAACCCAGAGACGAAGAAAAGGAAATGGCACTTGAGGATATGGTCAACGAGGGAGGACATATCGATAATGATGTCACCTCGCTATATCTGAACAACTCCGGTGAGGGAGATTCGGATTTTGACCGAACAGACGGCTCCAGCGAGGGAGAAGCCGGCGAGGTGCATATATATTAATAAATTAAGCCTCTGTTGTCTATATACATATATATTAACGCTCTTTCTTGTTTTAGCCCTCCGGATCGAGAAAATTTTATAAAAAGAATAAACGAGGCCAAGCCAAAAAGTTGGGAGACCATGAAAGGTACAGGATTGAAGAAATTGCTCTAGACGGCGAACCGAAGGCTCCCATTGATGCTGCAAATAAATTTATAAGGCAATGCGGAGTTATTGTTAGGGACTACGTACCGATCACCGTCAGAGAATGGAATAGGTCATCAAAGGATCCAGAGGCTCTATATGTCAGTGACTTAGTCAAAGACACTCTTTGGAAAAAGCTCGTGGTTAATTTCACCCTGCCGATGTTAGAGGTGTATCCAGATGACTACGCTCCAGATGAGGAGATTCCAACTCAGGAGGAACTACAGAAACACATGGAGCAAGCCGTCAAGGAGTACGCTCTTAAGAAGATGGCCCAGCAATTCAACAACTAGAAGAAAAGATTGCACCTTGACTTTGTCGTGAAAGAGAAGACTCCGGATTTCACTACTGGAGCGTATGAGAAGATAAAAGACTACTGGGCTGATTTTGTGGTGTACAAGACATCGGGGCCAGCTAAGAGAAGGTCTGAAACGAATAAGCAAAATGCTGCTAAAAAGTAGTATCACCATACTATGGGGCAAGGTGGCTACAAGGCTAGCAAGCCTAAGTGGGAGAAACTCGAGGCCGACCTGATAGCTAAAGGGATCACCCCAGAGCCATACAATTAGATCGAACGGTTAAGGAATTGGTTTTACGGGCACGGGGGCATGTTGGACTCAGAAGGGAAGTGCATATATAACATAAGACATAAAGAAACTCCCATACCCATCGAAGACATTAGAAATGCAGTAAAGGCTGTTGAAGATGGGGAGTTCATTCCCGATAGAGAGAATGACGAACTCGCACTCACCCTTGGGAACAAGGAACACGAGGGATGAACACGAGGCACAGAAGGCTCCAAACCATGGAACCTTGGTTTTGCCGACCATAGGAAGAAATATCCTGATAGAAGTCGTCAAAGGAGAAAGCAAAGGAAGGAACTTGAAGTAATGAAGAAGAAAGACTGGATGCACAAAATAGAACAACAATTAAAGCAGCATCAGAATCAACTTGAGAAACTTAGCCAGCAAGCTACCGGCCCATCTCAGCGGTAGATGGTAGACGAAGCTACCTTTGATGCTACCGGCCCATCCACTAAGCGAAAAAGAAGCGTGGCTTCCACGGAGCTCCCAGGTGATGATGATGATGATGCACCGGCGATGGCTCCTATTCGCTACCCAGTGGATGATAAAATGGAGATGACACATTGTGAGCTGCATGTGAAAGTTGTCAACATAACCATGAAGGTGGCGGTTGGCTATGCCTTACCATTAGTTGGACCAATACCAACTTACCATTATTGTCCGGTTCCACAGGGCTACGCTATTGCCGAGGTGGATGAAGTTATGGACGGATTTGTGCAGCTCAAGCTTGACTACCCTGCAGGTGAAGGGGATGTTACTGAGCTAGGAGAAGCAAAAAACATGAACATTCTATGGTGAAAGGAACACGTCGTGCTTTCAAATCGGACGCCAAGGCCATCCACTCCTCAGAGCACAACTCCATATTCATCGCAGCCTCACCCGTCTCTAGCGCATCAGCCGTCTTTGTCGTTGCTGCGACATGCGCCGTCTCCGCCACCGCGTCAGCCGTCTCTAGCACGACCATCTTCGCCACCGCGTCAGCTGTCTCCAGCACGGCCGTCTTCGCTGCCGCGTCAGCCGTCTCAGCCCCTCCAAAAAGTACAAAAGGGTCAGGGCCAAAAGCAAAAGAGTAACCGATCACCGAAGCGTCTACTAGAGCCCCTCCCAAAGCTACCAAAGGTTGCTCCCAAGAGAGCTTATGACTATACTGAAGAGGAGAATGCGGTGATCGCAAAGGCCCAAATGCAACAGTGGTTTGATAGCCTCAAGCGGACGAAAGAGCCACAATTCCCCAACACTAAAGAAGAAAGAGCCAAAGTGCAAAAAATGTTGAAGACCCTTCATTAACCTGAGCCAAGGCTATCATCAGACTATGACCGCTCTATTGTCAAGTCACATCAGTCAATGGTGCGATCGAAGAGCTGTAGTACAAGTGGGAATTCAGTTCCCCAGCTCGGTTTACAGAAAAACAAGGAATCCCCCCGCTCAAAGTGATTTCTGATACCGGGGTAGGGTCAAGCAAATGTGCGGGCGAGCAGTATGATCCAGAGTTTGTTGCAATGTATGGAGAAGCAGATGCTGCTCAAGGTATGACTATTGCTCATCAGTATGTAGCCCAGTTAGAGTTTTCCGTGGCTGAGGAAAAATACAAATACGAGTACGGGAAACCTCTCGTCAGACCTGAGGACGTCAAGTATCTACCAAAAAAAATGTGAAGATTGCATAATTAGTACATTAATGCCACAAAGGAAGGGGCAAACTAGATAGTGATCAGAGTTTGAAACGAGCATTACGTGTATGGGGATGCCCAAATATTGATTGAATTTCCTGAACTACATCAGTTTTTCAATCAAGACGCCTTCGACAAATCGATCGTCAGCGCCTATTGTCTGTAAGTGTTATTTCTCTAATAATTAAATCTCTAGTTATCTCACCTCGTTTATATCGCATGTATAATCATACTCACTATATTATGCAGACTGAAGATTCTCGAATGCAGAAGAGGACAGATCTATGACATTGGGTTCATTAACCCATATTGGGTTCATGAACTTACTGTGAAATTTAGTCCCAAGGACACAGAGGTTAAAATTGTAATGGCGTTAAGGTTTCAAGAAAGCAAAAGGGAAATATTATTACCTTACAACTTCGAGTGAGTGTTATTGTCTTGTACACATTCTATTTCGCTTACTCGATGTTAAGTGTATAATTGATGAGTTATGCATGCGCATATTCCATTATATTATGCTAATCATTCAACCTGACAATGGAGTAGTACAAGTCATGGACTCTAAACGTAAACCCCTTGAGAAGTGGGCACCCATGTAGGATATGCTCCAGCGGTAATTTCAGTCATTATAACACTATATCAGAAACTTTCGTTCATTTACTGATATCAAGTAATTAATAACTCATTTTATTCATTTTCTTTGCCAGGCAGCGCTTGGAAACGGTTCACCAACAAGGCTAAGGGTGCTTGGAAAGAGAACCTTACATTTAAACCACTAAATGTAAGTACTACTAGCTAGATCCACGCATCTCTTTAATTCTAGTTTCGATACCATTATCATGCTTAATTATTATTATTTTGATTGAACTTTGTTCTCGTAAAGTGTCTGAGGCAGCCAGACGGAAATAACTTATGTGGATACTATGTCTGCGATTTTATTCGTCAGACGACCTGTGAGAAGGGCAGAAACTTAGAACAACTTCAAGTATGTAAACAATATTCAGAAATTTGTTTTATTACCATCAATTGTGTTTAGTTTCATTTATATATGTTGACTCATTCTTTTAAATTAGATCGAACGGTTGCGGGACAATCTTCTACCAAAGGATCGCATCCAAGCAATCCAAGAGGAAATTGCGGGATTCTTAGATGCAGAGGTCCTAGATCCAAAAGGAGAATACTATCGGAAGATGATGATAATGTAACAGGGATCATAAAAGACTTTATATTGTATATATGCATGAATGTAATATATTCGATAATTGCTATGTAATATAATCGAGAGAGTTTTGTAATATAATGGTTCCCTTAAGGTAGATGGCACTTACCCTAGCACTATGTTGTGAGGAATGCTCATCCTCATAATAGATGGTGCGGGGTTGATGTTACCGAAAGTGGATTCGCATGGAGGCATGGTGCAGATTTGAGGGACTTCCCTTAAATCCACACCATGTCTCCATGCGAATCCACTTTCGGTAACATCAACCTCGCACCATCTACTATATATGAGGATGAGCATTCCTCACAACATAGTGTTGGGGTAAGTGTCACAAAATAAATGTTGCCCAAAACACAAAAAGGAAATAGATAAGGGGGAAACAAAATAAATGAAAAATATACAAAAAAAATCTTTGCCGCGGCACAAAAAGTGCCCAAAATGCTGCCGGCGGCAGAGACGCATAGATCCCGGTTCGTATTACGAACCGGGACAAATGCCCCTTCCCCTAGCGACAGCCAGCGGCCACATGGACCGCCCTTTTGTCCCGGTTCGCAGCCCAACCGGGACTAAAGGTTTGGGGCTTTAGTCCCAATTGCCCCATCCCGGTTGGGCAACCGGGACTAAAGCCCCTTACAAACCGGAACAAAAGGCCCTGTTTCTACTAGTGAGCGTAGGTTTTATTTCAAACTTTTCCTCGGATTGCATCCGGAAGACAATTTGTATTGATGTTAATTATGTGATCAATAAAGTGAAAAAATCTTAATGAAATTGACGACAAAATGACCGTGGAGAAATTTTAGCAGGTTATTTCCCCAGAGTAGCGACGTGAAGAGTATCTCTAAGCCGATGCATCTTTATTCAACCAAGGTCAGTATTAACAAACAAAATTCAAGATATGTAAACGTGTGCAAAGCACATGCAACTTACTAGTATAATATATACTCCCTCCATTCCAAAATAAGTGACTTGGTTTTGTCTAGATTCGTATGTATCTATATACTAAAACATGTCTAGATTCATGAATTTAGAAAAACTCACATCATTTATTTTGGGATAAAGGGAGTAGACGATTCCAAAAAACTACTCTCCATCTTAAATTAGTTGTTTTAGATTTGTCTAGATGCATATATATCAGTTATAAAACATGTTCAGATACATCTGTAGGCAAATTTGAGACAACTAACTTAAGACGAAATCGTATGAAATAGAACAATAAACAAGGACTACAAAAGGACATAAATAATAATAAAAAATAAAATAAGAAACAACTGAAAATAAAATTGAAAAGGTAAACAAAACAGAAAATGATAAAAATATTTACCTGACATATGGGCCGGCCCAATGCACCCTAGTGGCTATGGTGTAGACTGCGTTTAGGACAGCTCCACTTCACCAATCCAACCGTGGAGCAATGTACCTAGTTTTCTAGGGTTGAGAATCTCTCTAGCGATAGCGGCGGCGAGAGGTGCTTTTGTCCAGCACCGACTGGCTCCGGCTCTTGTCTCCGATCTACATCCATTCGGTTTGATTAAGGGAGCATCATGTACACCTTCCCGGCCTTGGCGGCTGATGACAGCAAATGCACGTATCGTTTGTAGCTATTTTTGAAATAAAGATATCAATCCCATAGGGAGTAGTAGGCGAAAGACTAAAATGCTTTTAACTATAACTAAACGAAGTAATTAAGAAATAACTTTAAGATGCGAGGAAGATAAAGTTGTTTTTGGGTTTTGGTTGAACAAGGTAATTCAAAGTAAGAAAAACTTAATGCAGAAAGTAAGAATTGCGTGTGTAATACAACTTTGGAACTACAATAGGGAAAAAGGCGTTCTCAGGGATTAGTGGATCCACCACTAGCAATTTAGACTAAGTAATCGGGACTATTATAATAAATATTCTCATAGTGTGTATGTATGTCGGAGGAGCTCAATATGTGGACGATTTTCCAGCAACCGCTGCACACGTCGTCCTCATAACCACAGTAGACAGTAACCGACAACCATCGCATTACCGCGCTATTAAGGGATTTCTCCTGTGGCATGGACATGGTATGATGAGTTCTCCTTAGTTCCCCAAGTTAATACGTAAAGAATGACAACAGCTTTATAGTCACCGTAAGTGCTATCATCCCTCCGTCTACTAACAAGTAATCCCCTCCATCGAGTCCCCATAAGTGGCAAATATTAAGAACGTGCACTTCTCCTTAATATCAAGATGAAGACAATTAACACGTACACATAATGATGTATAACATAATAATCTCTATCTCATCTCAGTCATATGCTAGGGTTTCTCCATCTCCCCAAGAACTAAGGATCTACTCAGACATGGAGGCAATCAACAACATGGTAAGGGTAATGGAAACAATCATAGGTGTATAGTACTTGAATAAATCCACAACGAGTATAGGAATTACAACAAGATCTAGACAAGATACAGATGGGATGGATGAGAATGGTGGTGATGTAGCGGTGGTTGATGAAGATCGATGCCTTAGCCTCCCGGATCTGTGCATGGTGAAGATGGATCCCTGGTGGACGAGTTCCCCCTCCAGATGCCTTCTGGAGGTGAGGTTTTCACGATTTCTGGGTATTCTGTATGTCGTCTCCCCGAACCAATTGCACGGGTGAAACTATTTGACGAGGCGGAGGCGGCGCCAGCTATATGGCCGGAGCTATACGTCGGGAATATTTCCTCCGCCCATATAGTTGGTCGTTATGGCCTCTATCTCCTTTGTTCGCTTCTGGTTTTCTTCTGGTATTAATAATATTTCCCAAATAAGCGATTTGCATTGTTTTTTACTCCTTTTCTCCATAGTACAACTTCTTCAATAATTGTATCCATTGGATCCATCATCTGTCCTGATCCTGGTGAAAACAGACATAAAATGTGTGCGCAAATGCCGTAAAAAACCAAGATCCTATGTCTACAATGCAAAATAATAATATAAAACATGATGCAAATATGCACTCATCAACTTCCCCAAGCTTAGACTCTTGCTCGTCCCGAGCAAGCTCTAGCTTAATGGATGTGATCCTCATTTTCATGAAGCTGAGTCGATAAAATAAATGAGGCAATTGCAGCATGTGTTTATCATGTACGATACATACGAATAAGTTCATGAATAGTACCTTACTCGAACCATTGGAATAGTATTAAAAGGCTTCCACACCTTAGTGATCAATAGTTAATAAAAGATGAATCTCAACATAATGTAAAAGAATCCGTTTCAACCGAATGAGTAAATGAGGTAATCCCAAGTGTTTTAGGATTGGCGTATTCACTTGGGATTTAGAATCTCAAAAGTATTTCTTTGTCATACTACAATACAGTGGTATATGCCTACTTGCTCTTTGCACATTCGCTCTTTTTATTCTTCTTTTCCTTTTTTTTTGTATATACATATGCTCACACTTTTGTTTAAGTGTTGTGCAAAGAAGCTAGCCATATATTTCACATCATGTAGGAATTCAAAGTTCAACGATCTCAATTACCAAATTCCAACTGTATATGAAGCATCCTTATGACTTGAAGATTTTACCTCGACTTGTTCTCACTCTATTTTGATAGCACTTTATTTTCTTTTGTTCAAGGTTTCTTCTTCAACTTAATTGTGTAGATAAATTTTCTTTTGCAAATCAAACTGTAGACTTACAACATATTGACTAAATTATCTTTAGATGTTCTATTAATACCAATGGTGTGGAAGACTCCTATTGCTATCATCAAGTGCAAGTAAAATTATACTCAAGCCATTCATATATCAAGTAAAACAAACACAGACTTAATATTGCTCCATATATAATAATAAATCGGAATTTCATAAACGGGATCGACTATTCCTGAAGGGAATCCTAATGATGCAAACTTTATTTGTAATTTGAGCTAATGCAAAACGATAATAAAACTTATAAGATAGATTACAAGGTTCTTAAATATCTCCCCAAGCTTGGAATCAAGCCAGGTGGGATCGATTAACACCTTTTTGGTACCTATTCTTCCTCCTGGGTAGAAAGAGTGTCGCCTTCTTCTTTCACATTGCCCTCTTTAACTATGCTTGCAAAGCGAATGCTGAGCTCGGCCATGTCGTATTGGAGCTTCAACATTTTCCTCTTGAGGAACTTCTTCTCATATGTTAACTCAAAAATAGTTTTAATTAAGAAACCAACCCTACCATCGATGTCATCGACCTTTTTCTCAAGATCTTTGCTCATCATCCAGTAGGAGTCAATCCCCTCTCCAATTGTTTCAACACATGCCTTAGAAGCCTTCTCTAATTCATATATCTTATCATTAATCTCATATTGCCGCACCTTCTTAGGATTAAGAGGTGATGGACCAAGAGGAAGTTTATAATAGGATCCTATGTTGTGACAATAAGGATTAGGGAGGTACTCATCCTTGGCCCTTCCCTGCTCAGCTTGTCTCATCATCTCCATCCTTTGTGGGAACATGTCCTCCCAATTTGGGAGAGGCTTGATATCCGAGCCAGATGATGATGCCAATCCTTTCGGTTCTGCTTCTTCAATCCTCTTCACGGGCTTCTCTTCTTTCTTCTTCCAGATCTTATAGACGTGGAAGGGATGCATGGCTTTGCTATATGGATGTTTGTTAAAGGGACCTGTATAGGGACGACGAAGATTTTTCGAGGCTAGAGGCTGTAGCTCTGTGAAAACTTAATGAAAAAGGTTAGATGCGATCAGCTTTAAAAGGTGGCTCAAAAACCCTAGCCGCCTTGCGTAATGAGAAACTATACGGGCGCAGCCCGTATAGCTCCCGCCAGATAGTTGTGAACCGACTATAGATTAGATCTTTGACGGAACCTAACTATACAGCCAGAACTATACGGGCGGAATTTTTAATTCCGGCCGTATAGTTGGTCGTTAAACTCTCAGTATTTCAGAAATTATTTTGTCAAAGGTATAGACAACTATACGACCGCAACTATATGGGCGGAATTTTTAATTCTGGCCGTATAGTTGGTCGTTAAACTCTCTGTCTCCTCGACAATTTTTTTGGAGAAGGGTCGATAACTATACGACCACGACTGTACGGGCAGAATTTTTAATTCCGGCCATATAGTTGGTCGTTAAACTCCCAGTACCTTTTGCGGACGGAAGTGTTGATGTTGTTACAACTATACGGCCAGAACTATACGGCTGGAATTTTTATTCCTGCCGTATAGTTGGTCGTTACACCTTCTGTGTCCACCAAAAAATTTCTGCTTCTCCAGGTATTCTTTATTAATCTGAAACTTAACAAAATATCAAGTTTTGATAGAGAAATGTCAGCCTAAACTTTTGACCAATTTTGGCAATATCAATCTTCCTTCTTCTTTGCGAAATCATGAATAATTCTCATAAAAAGAACAATACTCAAACTAGACTTTACCTGAAAATTTAAAAACTTACTCAACCTTTATTTCACATGGGTTGCTTCCCATGAAGCGCTCTTTTATAATCAATAGCTTGACCGTAGTGCCTCTCATTCTGTCTTGAGTCCATTCTTCTTGTATTTTCGCTTTATCACTTCTTCGGGGGTGCTCAACTCTATAGTGATTGCACTTATACCTTCTTTTACCTGATAATCCTTCAAGCATTGTCCATTTACTATCCATGGAAGAGTGGGTGTTTTTCCTTTGAGCTTGACTGCTCCCGATGGATAAGCTTCTTCCACTACATATGGATCTTCCCACTTCGATCTGAGCTTTCCTGGAAACAACTTAAGACGAGAATTCTAGAGCAACACTTTATCTCCACTTTTGAAAGTCTTATTCTCAATTTTCCTATCATGCCATCTTTTAACTTTTTCCTTAAACAACCTAGCATTCTCATAGGCTTCACTTCTAAACTCATCTAAAGCATGCATATCTAATAAACGCTTTTCTCCTACTGCTTTGAGATCATAATTTAAATTCTTGATTGCCCAAAAAGCTTGGTGTTCTAGTTCTAAAGGTAAATGACATGCCTTACCGTACACCATCTTATAAGGTGTCATACTCATCAGATTTTTAAACGCAGTACGGAATGCCCATAGAGTGTCATTTAACTTGTATGCCCAAACTTTTCTTAATTTGTCCACCGTCTTCTCGAGTATGGTCTTTAGTTCTCTATTTAAGAGTTCCACTTGACCACTCGTTTGGGGATGATATGGTGAAGCAACGCGGTGAGTTACTCCATACTTACTGAGGATTTTCCTGAAAGTCCCTTTCATAAAATGAGAACCACCATTAGTAATTAAAAATCTAGGAACTCCAAACCTAGGGAATATAACATCCTTGGTCATCTTCACTAAGGTGGCTGCATCTGCATGATTTGTCAGGATAGCTTCAACCCATTTAGTAACATAGTCAACAGCAAGAAGAATATGGGTATAACCATTAGACTCTATAAATGGTCCCATGTAATCCATTCCCCATACATCAAAGGGTTCAATTATGAGACTATAGTTCATTGCCATTTCTTGTCGCTTACCTATATTACCTCTTCTTTGGCAGACATCGCAATATTCCACATACCTGTGTGCATCCTTGAGCAAGGTGGGCCAATAGAATCCAGATTGAAGTACCTTTGCAGTAGTCCTTTTACCTGCATGATGCCCTCCATATGGACTGTCATGACAAGCCTTTAATATCGCATTCATTTCGTGATTAGGGATACACTTCCGAATCATTCTATCAAGTCCATGACGATATAGATATGGATCATCCCAAAAGTAATATTTAAGGTCATTAAAGAATTTCATTCTTTGATTTCTTGACATACCGGGAGGTAAAATTTTTGTTGCTAGATAATTAGCATAATCCGCATACCAAGGATCAGCAATCTCTATCTTTGCTAAATATTCTCCCGGAAATGACTCGTTAATAGGTACGGGGTCATTAATTATTCCTTCCATCCTAGAGAGATGATCTGCTACCAGATTATCCTTACCCCTCCTATCTACTATTTGCAAATCATATTCTTATAGTAATAATACCCACCTAATCAACCTAGGGTTGGCATCCTTTTTTACAAGTAGGTGACGTAAAGCTTGGTGATCCGTATGAATTATTACCTTAGAATTAATTATGTAAGATCTAAATTTATCGCAAGCAAAAATTATAGCTATAATCTCTTTTTCCATAGTAGCATAATGTTTCTGAATCTTACTAAGAGGTCTACTAGCGTAGTAAATAACATTTAAATTCTATCCATCTCGCTGTCCTAACATAGCCCCTAAAGCATAATCACTAGCATCACACATAATTTTAAAAGGTTCATCCCAATTTGGAGGTTGCATGATAGGTGCTGAAATAAGGTTATCTTTAAGGTTCTCAAAAGCTGCAATACAGTCATGGTCTAAATAGAATGGAGTTTCCTTATCAAGAAGATTGGTAAGGGGCATAGCTAGTTTAGCAAAATCTTGTATAAACCACTTATAAAATCCTGCATGTCCTAGAAACAATTTTAAGCTTTTAATGTCCTATGGTATTGGGAGATTTTTTATAGCATTTATATTAGTTTTATATATTTCTATTCCCTTCTCCGAAACCTTGTGTCCGAAAACTTTACCTTCTCTTTCCATGAAATGGTATTGCTCCCAATTCAAACCTAAGTTTGATTGCCTGCATCTTTGCAAAACTCTGGTCATATTATAGAGACAATTATAAAAAGTTGTTCCACAAACGACAAAATCGTTTGTTAGGACTTTAATTGTCTTCTCAACAAAATCATCAAAAATCTTGAGAACACACTCCTGAAATGTTGCTAATGTATTACATAAGCCAAATGGAATTAATCTATAAGCATATGTGCCATAAGGACAAGTAAAAGTTGTTTTCTCTTGATCTTCTGGCTGTATGGCAATTTGAGAATATCCAGAATAACCATCAAGAAAACAAAAATAAGAATTACTACTAAATAGTTCTAAAATTTTATCCATGAATGGTATTGGTTTGTGATTCTTTTGTGTCTCGCGATTTAATTTTCTAAAATCAATGCACATACAATATCCTACAACTGGTCTCACAGGAACTAGCTCACTTTCCTCATTCATAGCAACATCAAGACCACCCTGTCTTGGTATGCAATGAGCTGGGCTAACCCACTTACTATCAGAAATAGGATATATTATGCCTGCATCAAGTAAGCGTATAACTTATTTTCTTACTACTTCCTTCATCTTAGGATTAAGCCTTCTTTCGGTATCTACTACTGGTTCAGCATCATCAAGCATGGTAATCTTATGTATTACAATAGATGGATCTATTCCTTTAATATCACTCAATGCATATCCAAAGGCTTCACGATGCTTAACCAAAACTGAAATGAGTTTACTAGTTTTAGTTTTTGATAGATTCTTACTAATAATGATAGGGCACTTATTTTCATTATCTAAAAACTCATACCTCATATTATCTGGAAGTTTTTTCAATTCTATTGGTGGAGGTTCTGCATCTCCTGTTCTTACCAATTCTTCATAGTCATGTGGATTTTGTGCCTCCGGAATTGAATCAAGGTAATCATCGATGTCTTCTGTCTTCTCATCTTCTGGCACTTCTTCCCAATTAAACAAGCTCCTTTCTAGTTCATCTTGTGGAGTACTGAAATGAATTGTCGCAAGCTCGGCAATCGTATTTTCTTCCTTAATATCCTCCACTTCATATGGCCTCTTCTTTAGTTTGGCAAAGTAGAGTGTCATTTCTTCTTCTCGAAATTTTAGTGAAATAGTTTCCTTCTGATTATCCACTCGAGCTTTGGTGATGGAAATAAAAGGACTGCCTAAAAGAATAGGAAAAAAAGTATCTCGAGGCATATCAACAATATGAAAGTCAAGGGGGTACATGAGTGAGCCAATAAAGACATAGATATTTCTGATTACCCCTTCCGGTTTTACATTGGTTCTATTAGATAATTTAATAGTGGTGTCTACTGATTCAACGTCCGGATTATTTAAGTTGTAGCGAAGTTCTTGATAAAGTGATGACGGCATAATATTTATGGTGGAAATCAGTTCACAAATTCCGTATAAGAAAGTTTCTCCACGATATATAGGGGTCATAGGTTTTGAAGTCTCGTTACCTCGAACCTTACCTCGGATGAATTCCGAAGTTTCACGGTCTAACATAACCACTTCATGCTCCACTATTCGTGCCTCCATAAGGTCTTTGATTTTAACATTATTTATGTTTGTAGCTTCGGAATTCCTTTCTGATTTCTTCAGTCTCTTCTTTATTTGTTCTTCCTCTTTTTGTCTTTTTTTAAAGATTCCCTATATAGGTATCGAGGAGAACTCTTCTATTAGTGCTCTTTCACGCTTCTTTTCTTCGAGAGGTTTCTGAGGTTCCCATTATGTAGGTACCTGCAAATACCCTGCATAATTCTCAATAATTTTCTTTACTGGGTAAGAATCAATACCGAGTGCTTTAATCATTGTATCTTTCCTCTCATCTGCAAGGAAATCATTAATGCAAGCATATTCCAAAAAAACTATTTGTAACATTTTCCTTATCTTTAGAATTTTCAGTTGCTTCTTTCATTTTTATTATTAGATTCCAAGCCTCATCATATGTATAAGATAGAAAACTGCCATTTGAAGCAGTGTCTAGATTTGTCCTATTTTCAAGATTTAGCCATCCATAAAATGTATGAGTGATCAACCAATCAGGTAATCGATGATGGGGGCAATTATCTAGGTAGATTTTATACCTTTGATATCCTTCATAAAAGGACCTCACTAGGATTATTTTTGAAACTGATAATAATACCTCTCATCCTGTGAGCTTTGCTTTCAGAGTAATATTTTGATAGGAACTTGGTTGTCAATTCCTCCCAAGTCCTTGGTGCTTCTGCACAAAAAGATTTGTACCAGTCGCAAACATTATTAGAGAGAGTTTGTCTAAACAACTGGATTATAACCATATCAAGATTATAGTCGTCAAAAATAAAGGAACTAAGAATATCTTCAAACAATTGTAAATGTCCATATGGACTTTCTTCATTGGTTCCTGCAAATTTCTTAGAATGTAATAACTCAAATAACAAAGGATGGATCTCGACTCCATCCGGATTTATGCTTTTGTTGACAGTTATAGAGGCATCCATGGGCGAACCCATTTTCCTTACTGCCTCAAGCCGATTTAAATGCTGAGTGTTGTCCATTGTTGTGGTCCTGTAACTCAAGTAAAAATTAGTACAACTAAAGTAAATAACTAAAAGTAAAGTGACTTATAGCTCTAAGCTCCCCGGCAACGGCGCCAGAAAAGAGCTTGATGACTGCAAGTGCACAGATCATTTGTAGCTAGTTTCAAAATAAAGATATCGATCCCACAGGGAGCAGTAGGCGAAAGACTAAAATGCTTTTAACTATAACTAAATGAAGTACTTAAGAAATAACTTTAAGATGCGAGGAATATAAAGTTGTTTTTGGGTTTTGGTTGCACAAGGTAATTCAAAGTAAGCAAAACTTAAATGCAGAAAGTAAGAATCGTGTGTGTAATAAAACTTTGGAACTACAAGAGGGAAAAAGGCGTTATCAGGGATTAGTGGATCCACCACTAGCAATTTAGACTAAGTAATCGAGAGTATTATAACAGAAATTCTCATAGTGTGTATGTATGTGGGAGGAGCTCCATATATGGACGATTTGCCAACAACTGCTGCACACATCATCCTCATAACCACAACAGACAGTAACTGACAACCATCGCATTACCGCTCTATTAAGGGATTTCTCCCATGTCATGGACATGGCATGATGAGTTCTCCTTAGTTCCCCAAGTTAGTACGTAAAGAATGACAACAGCTTTATAGTCACCGTAAGCGCTATCATCCCTCTGTCTACTAACAAGTAATCCCCTCCATCGAGTCCCCATAAGAGGCAAATATTAAGAAGGTGCACTTCTCCTTAATATCAAGATGAAGACAATTAACACGTACACATAATGATGTATAACATAATAATTTCTATCTCATCTCAGTCATATGCTAGGGTTTCTCCATCTCCCCAAGAACTAAGGATCCACTCAGACATGGAGGCAATCAACATCATGGTAAGGGTAATGGAAACAATCATAGGTGAATAGTACTTGAATAAATCCACAACGAGTATAGGAATTACAACAAGATCTAGACAAGATGCAGATGGGATGGATGAGAATGGTGGTGATGTAGCGTGGTTCATGAAGATCGATGCCTTAGCCTCCCGGATCTACGGAGGGTGAACATGGATCCCTGGTGGACGAGTTCCCCCTCCAGATGCCTTCCGAAGGTGAGGTTTTCGCGATTTCTAGGTGTTTTGTATGTCGCCTCCCTGAACCAATTGCATGGGGTGAAACTATGTGACGAGGCAGAGGTGGCGCCAGCTATACTGCCGGAGCTATACGGCGGGAATATTTCCTCCGTCCGTATAGTTGGTCGTTATGGCCTTTGTCTCATTTGTTTGCTTCTGGTTTTCTTCTAGTATTAATAATATTTCCCAAATAAGCGATTTGCGTTGTTTTTTACTCCTTTTCTCCACAGTACAACTGCTTCAATAATTGTATCCATTAGATCCATCATCTGTCCTGATCCTGGTGAAAACAAACATCAAATGTGCGCACGAACGCCGTAAAATACCAAGATCCTATGTCTACAATGCAAAATAATAATATAAAACATGATGCAAATATGCACTCATCAGCGGCGTGGGGATGAGGAAAGCCGGTGAGCGCACGGTCCTGGATCTCTAAACCCTAGAAGATGGCGGCGAAGTTTCCAAAAGAGGGCAGATCATATAGCCCTAAGCCACAGATGAATCTGCAAGATCTGATGAAGAAGCTCTTACTCAAGGATGAAGAGTTCGATGATGTGGTCCTCCCATGGGAGGACTTTGTCTATCTAAAGGAAGGAGTAAGGTGGATGGCGATGGTGCGGGTGCATACCAAAAAGCACTTAGGGAACCAACCGTTCTTCCAGAAGATGGACACTGCGTGGTGTTTCGCAAGGAGGTGGTCGATCAGGCCGGTGGAGGACAACCTATTTGTTCTTCAAGTTTCATGTCTGGGAGATTGGAATAGGTCGATGTTTGAGGGACCATGGATCTTCAGACAATAGGGTATGTTACTGGAGCCTTGTGATGGAATAGCTGACCTAAAATCGGTGGTTCTTGACCGCATGCATACATGGGTTCAAATTCGTGGTCTCCCCTTCTTTTCCGCGAGGAGTCTATTGTGAAGAACATGGCAGCTCGCATTGGAGAGGTATAGAGTGTGGATCTCTATGCTCTGGGTGCAAGTAGAACCATCTTCGTCAGAGTAAGGATCAAACTTGACATGAATAATCCACTGACACGTTTAGTGGGGCTACACCCGGAGGGGGCTAAGAGGATGCATTTCCAAGTGATGTATGATAAGTTGTTGCGTTTGCTGCAAGGTATGTGGGCTCTTCGGTCATGGCCACTAGGAGTGCGGAGAGGGTGTCCACGATGACGCAACTAAGCAGTATGGCACATGGATGATTGCTCCTATAGATGTGTCGGGGATATAACCCCGGATACCCCAGAGTTGGGCAATAGAGGATTCAGTAGAAGAAACACTTAGAAAGAAGACAAAAAGTGAAGCAATAAAGAATAAATTAAGTATAAAGAAGGAAAACACACAACTAAGCTGACATAGGAAGAATTAGGCATGGTCAAATTCCCTCCTAGGCTGACAGTACTTTTCACGGGCCGACATAGATCCGTAGGGGGCCTAGATCCCACTAGTCCCGACTGTGCTGGTGCTTGCTCCATGGCTGGGCCTACTTCACCTCCCGTCGGCCCGCTTTGCTCTTCCCTACCGGTTAACCTCGCTACCAACTTTCCCCGGGTGGGCCGGCACTAGGCTACCCCGACCCACCATGAGCCGACTTCGCCTCCTCGCCGTTGATCTTCCCTGGCTGGGTAGGCACTAGGCTACCCGATGCACCATGGGCTGACTTCACCTCCTCGCCGCTGATCATCCCTGGGTGGGTCGCACCAGGCTACCCCGGCCCACCGTGGGACGACTCTGCCTCCTCACCGCCGATCTTCCCCGGGTGGGACGACACCGGGTTATCCCGGCCCACCATGGGCTGACTTCGTCTCCTCCATACTTCCCCCTGCCCGGGACGACACAGTTTGGTCCCGGCTGGGCCGCTTCTCCACGTCGCCCTGGCTGGGCCATGTCGCCATGGCTACATCGCCTTCAAGATGCCTCTGCCTCAATCCCTGCTGCCAAATATCGCTACGCCGTTCCTAGCTACCAGCTCCACTACCTCACCACTCCCACGCTACCTCAACGACTCCAGAGGCCATGCCTACTTCTCCAC
The DNA here is from genome assembly GCA_916181665.1 of Avena sativa. Taxonomy (NCBI): domain Eukaryota; kingdom Viridiplantae; phylum Streptophyta; class Magnoliopsida; order Poales; family Poaceae; genus Avena; species Avena sativa. The sequence goes on along the minus strand of OV702292.1, from coordinate 528,408,335 downwards.
TGTCTACCTTGACCGAACCAGGTTCCCTCCAAGTACCTCGCTGCAAATTTATGATGGTCTTGGGATGCCCTGGCTTAGACCGGACAGGCTACATTAACAAGTACAAGATTCCACCTTATTCTCTTCAGAGGTTAAGATCGTTGGGAGATCCCATGGACAAGCATTAGAGGACAGGGCAAAGGACATACAAGACCTACCAAGCCCATGCCTGCTATAGTACGACAAGACCCCAGTAGTCACATCAGCAACAGTACGACAAGACCCTAGTAGTCAACTCATGAATAGTGTGTGTATAGTGTTAGTGGGGCATTCCTTTTCCCATGGGCTCCCTTTATAAGGAGAACCAGGGGGACCAATTCAAGGCAGCACCCCTTAGGGGCTCATTTTTCCTTGTCTCTAACGATCTCTCTCTATCTATCTATCTCTCTCTATCTCTCTCTTCTTCCTCTAGCTCTCAGGAACACAGATAAGGCCTCTTAGAGGCAGGATACAGCTCAAGCAGCACCATTGTAGCTACATAGACATCTCATATACAGTTAGACATGCATGAGTAGGGGTTTTACCTCCACACGAGGGCCCCGAACCTGGGTGATTGTGGTGTTTGTAGTGTTCTTCCGTGTGCGGTCTTCATTGCATCATCCCTCCCTGGATCCTCCAGTGTCCATCGACCCCAACATAAGCCTACCATAGGCATCTGCTATGTTACCATCACGACAGTTGGCGCCTACTATGGGGCCACCAACGGTGCTGGCTGGAAGTTTCATCCGGACGGGACTGTCTCCACCAACATATGCATCACTATCAGTGTAACATCGTCTTCTTCCTCTTCATCACCATCGAGTATTCAACAAGTCCCGAGGCTGGCATGCAAGCCTCCCCCATCGACATATGTTGGCCTCAACATCATCACTGACTATACTCATGTAAGTGTCTACAATCTCTACCATCAACACACACATGAGGTAACCCCGAATGTCACTCAGGGGCTATAACCCTTTATCACGTGTTTAGTTGTTCACCCCGGGAAAGAGATGTCACAACCCGGGGGCTAGTCGGCTAATCCGGCATAGAATCTCCCATAGGCAGGAAAAGTAGCTCGGGGGATCAGATAATACTTATATTAAGCATTCACTATATTTAGAATATGTATTTGGCAATGTATTTTAGTATAACTACTGTTGTATTTCAGCATCTGTTATATATATGCGTTGACTAACCATGATAGTTGGAATGTCAATTGCTGAGGAAAACTTGCTGCCAAATCATGTTGACATCATTGTAGGTTATCTCAAATCACCGTATATGTTGGTTTGCCAGGATATGATGGCATCATCCTAAGTTATCTCAAATCACCGCCTATGTCAATTTGCTAGGATATCATGGCATCATCATAAGTTATCTCAAATCACCGTCTATGTCGGTTTGCCAGGATATCATGGCATGATCATAAGTTATCTCGAATCACCATTTATGCCGGTTTTCCGACATATCACGACACCATATCATATCTCTAGATCACTGTTTATTTCAGTTCGATGGCATATCAAGGCATCATCCATATCTCGAATCGCCAAGTATCATGAGATTAATATGTATGTTGGATTTCTCATATCTAGTATCGCCAGGATTCGTGGCATTGATGGCATTGACATGTATGTCGGATTTTGACATGTATGTTGGATTTTAACATGATGTCAGATTTTGACATGTATGCCGACTCATCAAGTACCCGGCTCTCAAAATATGTCGAATTTTCCTATGCAGGCTATATGTCAATTTTTTCCAAGTAGGCTATATGACGATGCCCATGCAGGCCATATGTTGAATTTGCCCATGCAGGCTATATGTCAACTTTGTCCAAGCAGGCTATATGACAATGCCCATGCAGGCTATATGTTGAATTTTCCCATGTAGGCTATATGTCCATTTTGCACATGCATGCTTTATGACGATGCCCATGCAGGCTATATGTCGAATTTGCCCATGCAAGTTATATGATGAATGTACATGAAGGCTATATGACAATGACCATGTAGGCTATATGTCAAATTTTCCCATGCAGGCTATATGATGATGCCCACGCATGTTATTTTTCGAATTTTCCTATGCAGGCTATATGCTAACTTTTCCCAAGTAGGCTATATACGATGTCCATGCAGGCTATATGTCAAATTTTCCCATGTAGGCTATATGGAGAATGCCCATGCAGGCTGAATGTCAAACTTGCCCACGTAGGCCTTATGTTAAATTTTCCCATGCAGGCTATATGACAAATGCCCACATACAGGTTGTATGTCAAATTTTCCCATGCAAACCTTATGTCAAATTTGCTCTTGTATGCTGTATGTCAAATTTTCCCAAGCAGGCTATATGTCAAACTTGCCCATGCAGGCCACATATAACTTCGGTAACGCCCAAGCAGACAACAAACCGATATATATATATAGCAAATGCCCATGAGGACTATATATCAAATTCGCCCATGCAGGACATATGTCGATGAAAGCCTATTCAGGCAATGTATCATACCGATACAACTCATGCAAGTTATATGTCAAGTCTAAGAATGAAGATTATATGTCGATAGCAACTCTGGTGATGATATTTTAGTATAAAGCCTATGCATGACTTTGCAAGCCCTAGATAGCCCCGGGGGCTAATGTTAGGGATATAACTTCGGATACCCATAGTTGCACAATAGAGGATTCAACAGAATAAACACTTATAAAGAAGACAAAAAGTGAAGCACTAAAGAAGAAATTAAGTATAAAGAAGGAAAAAGTGCAGTTGGGCCAACATAGGCCAAATTCAGCCTGGTCGAATTCCCTCCCAGGCCGACAATACTTTTCATGGGCCAACATAGATTCGGCGGGGGCCAAGATCCCTCTAATACCATCTAGACTGACTTCACCTACCACCGGCCTACTTCTCTCTTCCTTGCCGATCAACCTCGCTACCTACCCGAGCCCACCACGGGCAGACTTCGCCTCCTCCCCACCGATCTTCCCTGGGTGGGCTAGCACCAAGCTACCTTGGCCCACCATGGGCCGACTTCACCTCCTCGCCGCCGATCATTCCCGGGTGGGCTGATACATTACAAATGTATCTATAATTTTTGATGTTCCATTTTTTATCCACTTTCTTGTGTTTTGTACCAACTTTGGAGTACTTTTCATATGATTTGTTGGACTAACCTATTAACAAGAGCCACAGTGTCAGCTGCCTATTTTCTGCTATTTTTGGTTCCAGGAAAGTCAGAAAATGAATATTCTCGGAATTGGACGGGACAAAAGCCAAAGTGCCTATTTTCCAGAAGTCATCAGATGCTAGAATACGAGACAGAGAGGGGCCAGAGGCCGGCCACACCACCTGGCTGCGCGGCCAGGCTTGGCATGCGCCAAGGGGTGGTGTGGTGGCCCCTGGCACCCCCTCGGCCTCCCCTTCCGCCTATAAGATGCCCTCGGGACGAAAACCCTAAGGGCCCGATCAAAAAATCAACGAAAGAGTTTGTAGCCGCCGTCATCTCCATACCTAGATCGGGAGGGATCTGAAGCTCTTCCCGGCACCCTGCCGGAGAGGGGAATTCACCCTGGAGGCCTTCTTCATCACCATGCAAGCCTCCGGTGTGATGCGTGAGTAGTTCATCCTTGGACTACGGATCCATGTAGTAGCTAGATGGCTGGTTCTCCTCCTTTGTGCTTTCATGTTTAGATCTTGTGAGCTCCGTTCATGATCAAGATCATCTATTTGTAATCATACATGTTGTGTTTGCGTGGATCCGATGGATATTGAGATGCTATTTCAGATTGATTATTGATTCTATCATGTCTTTGTTATTTGCACTACTAGGAAACAGCCCATCTGTGGCGCACTGAAATTGGACTTCTGTGGCACATATCCTAGTCGCCACTGTTACCTCGCCACTGATAACTACTTCCTGTGGCGCATATGGATATGCGCCACAGAAGTCCCAGACTTCTGTGGCGCATTTCTTCATATGCACCACATGAATAACTTCTGATGTGCATTTACATGTATGCGCCACAGAAAGCTCATGCGCCACTGATTGCGTAACACGTATTCGAAGTAAAATACTTTCCTGGTGTATAATCAGGTATTTATACAGTATTTATCCAGATGAGTATAAAATACATTGCACAAGTAGTAGATGCATGAAAACCAACATATATATAATACAAACACTTAGAGCCCGATCGAGATACATATATAGTGTCAAGTGCCATATTTTTACACAAGCGCCGAATACAAAGTTCATATCATCTCACATTACAAATATGAAGTGGCCACCACCGCCTACACTAGGATCAAATAGAATACAGTTGTGATAATGGTGAGCAAGAGCATTAGCCCGACCAATATCTTCATCCGGTTCTTCTTCCACAAGTGGTTCCTCCACTTGGCTATCGCCTCCTCTATAGTCGCGTATCCTTTGTAGATGTTGCCGCTGAACTTGTTCACTTGTTTGTGACAATCCTCCCACTCCTCGTAGACTCCTGGAACCCTACCCATGTACACCACATACCACCTCGTCGCCATCTCTATAGACGACAAGGCATATTAGTAAAAATACAACGAAAATAATGAATAAAGGGTTCACATGCATATATATATATATGTTCATAGAATATAAAACAAAGGATCCATAAACCTAAAAGATAGATCATCATAGAAGCAATAAGTTCAACGACAACACGACCACAAGGTAGTTTAAGTCTAACAACAATGACCATTTCGACCACGAGATAGTAAAGTTTATGACACACACACACTAATACAGCAGGCGTCCATCAAGAATATACACACACTAGATCATGCTAGAGGCACACATCGATCATGATGAAGACTTCCTCTTCTCGCTCGGCTTTGGGAATGGTAGATGGCCATCTTTCGTCATCCACGTCCTTGTGTCACCTTGCTTACGAAGGCGTTCTTCGATCTCCCTCTTACTCAACCCTCTGCCTTGTTGTAGGGCACCCCCCTTGTGTTGACATCTTCAATGATGATTTGCGACAACTTCATATGAATGCGATGGAAGTCTTCTCTAAGATCAGCATCGTCGATTTTCACCAAAGTTTCGGCCCATCCTCAGAGACTAGATGGCAGCGTTAGGTTCTGGCAATCCCGAACATAGCCTTTAAGGTGATGGAGGACGTAGAATGCCTCCTTGGCACCAGCAGTCGACTGCTTGACGCAGGGAACTCGAGCACGTGCTTGAACATGTGTTTTCCATCCTTGATACATTCCCCCTATCTATGAAGGTGCATCCCTTCTTGGTGTAGCCCTCAAGATCCTCATTGAGGACACCCCTTATTCTGATGTAGTCTTTCTTCTTCGTCAAACTCCCCGAGTCGAAATACGTGGCTACCAAATACCTCGGGGCAAGGACGATGAGTGTGCAGTATTTGTCTCTGCGCAACACAATTGGAACGGAATGTTGGAAAAAGAGCAAAGGAAGAAATCTATAAGAAATGCATAAGTTACGGTGGCGATGAGCGAGTGTGTGTACTTACTCGGGAAAGAAAGGCAAAAGAAGTGTGCCCTTCCTCTTGTTGTCCACCATGAACTTCTCGAGGTACGCCATCGCCTTGGTCTGTGTCTCTGATCCTTCGACCAACTAGCTGTCCCGCATGTAGTAGGGATCCACTATCGCGATTTCCGGGGTACTTTCTCTCTTGATCGTGATCACCAGATTGAGCGCATATAGGCGAACCAAGTTATAGTCCAGCTGTTTCGTGAGAAACAGCTTGAATATGTCCTCGAACGCTATGAAGAATATATCCGCGGGGGGTTCATCGACGAAGCCCACGTCCAATGGCACCTTGGTCAAGCTGTTTCTCACGAAGGAGGCCCTCTAGTGTCTTGACACCCTTGTGCAAAGTTAACATGGCTCCAACCACAATGTGGATCATATCCGGAGTCAATATCGGATCACCAGCTACATGCACTCGGGGCAAGCCAAATTGTGTGGATGGTACGACGACGGCGTCCTAACCCCGGATCCTCTTTGGAAGAGGCTGGCTTGCACCCTTATTATTATTATTACCTCTCTTCATGTAGTGCTTCTTCTTCACAATAGTGTCAGCCACTGCCATTTGCTCATCAGTCGCTTTTCAGAGTGTGTTGGGGCTGAAAACCAATCCCGGTTTCTCTTGTGGTGGATCGGCAGCCGGAGGCGTCTCTTGAGAAAGACCATGGAAGACCAGGCGCTGCATGCATATATTGGGCCAACCAGCTTGATGGTCGTCGCGAGCTGTGAAGGATTCTTCATCCACATAAGGCATATACAATCCTTTGGCGGCACCGGTGTTGATGAAGTCGTCAACGTTGACCAATTCATCATCATCTTCATGGGTGCCATCATGTGGTGGTGGTAACGGGGGCGACAGCGGTTGCGGCACAACGTCTTTGCCATGTGGCGGTGCACACGCTGCCAAGAGTTGATGGTGACGGCTGGTGGTGGCGACAATGGCGGCTACTGGCTTACGAGGTGGTGGCCAGGCGATCGGTCGAGAGGTGGCGCTGGTGCTCCCCCCGCAAGACGAATCTGGGTCTTCGGCCATGTCAAGGGCCAGTTGTAGCATTCCCCAAGGGTCTTGTGTTCGTCGGCTCCTTGAGGTTGAAAGGGGGGTCCATGTCATCGCACCCTGGCAACACCCGAGCCAACCTGACCCTCATCACGTCATCATCCATTGGATTGTTGTGCATCGTGCGGCTCGCCGGTTGTATAAGAGTGCCCTTGGCAACATCCTTCAACTCACCACCGACAACTTTAAGCAGGAGTACGCTAGAAGTATCCTGAGGCAAAAACATGTTGTTGGGCGTCATGAGATGGCAGCAGTCATGCATCAAAGGCATAAAGGAGATGATGTGCACTAACTAATTAGTTACCTTAGTGATGGCGTGGATCTCGGCTAATGTAGAGACACGGCCGATGCCATGGCCGGCCTATCATTATCTGCAATCTCCCGCTCGTGTGCCTCACGAAGCACCACCGCCGTCGGCTACGCCTTATTGGTATCTTTGGCAGGAGGGGGCGTCGATGTGACCAAAACGAGCGGCTGCGTCCCGACGTTGATGAACGGCTGGGTCACCAGGTCCGGCGACACGGTACCATTGATGCCCAAGTTGCTGCCGCTTAAGCTGGGCAGATGTATCGGCCCCTGTCGACCTCCCGCATTCCAAGCAGTAAGCCCCTTGAAAAACTTAGGGGGGATCATCGAGCGGAGCTTCTCTTCCACTAACTTGTCCACTGTTTTCTCGTCCACCGCCTTCTCCTCCAGTGTCTGCACCTTCATCTTCAACTCTGCAACAACGGCTTTATCCTGGTTCTTCCTCTCCCTTCTTTTCTTGGCGTCCTCTTTGTAGTACTCCTTGAACTTCATGCTCGTACCAAAGCCGGACACACGGCCAGCTGAGGGCGGTGGCAACCCCTTGCCCCTCTTCTTGTAAGCATTGGTCGCCCTATTGAAAACCGTGTCCCACGGCTCCGTCGAATCCTGGGACGACTCTGTGGCAGTAGCGTTCAGTTCCTCCTCCTGCAGAGACAAGGAAAGGTGAACCCATTTAGATTCTTGGCTTCATTATTTTAATTAGAACGCAATAGACTTGAGATCGGCGATAAATTCCTTACTAGATTCTTCTTGAAGTCCTTCACCTTCGGATCGTCGGTGATGAACTCCCCTGTTTCCTTGTCCAGGTAGTAGCGGGCCCGAACAAATTGCCTAAGCTGCAAGTCCGTGATTTTAAGCCAAGGGATGTCTTTACCAAGGCGTTCAAGCTCAGCGTCCTCCTTGTCCCAAATGGCATGTTTCCCCTGTAACTGCCGCTTCCAAGGCAGTGGTTACCTATGTTCTGTTCCCGCATACTCCTTCCCCATTTAGTCCATTTATAGCGTCAGCGGTAGCTATATCCGCCTAGAATATCTTAAACTCCTCTTCGTCGAGCATCGGATTTTTCTAACTAATAACCTCCCAGCTTTCACCTTTGTCCATGCTAGTGTTCACCCGGGTTTTCCAGCTGCTCAAGGTGTTGCTCATCTTCGTGAGGGCTAGTTTGTTCACCGGGTTCTTTATCTCGAGGTTTCTAAACCGCTCTGGGAATCTGTATCGCTTGTGAAGCTTCTTAAGGAGGTTATCGACCAAAGCTGCATTATCAGCATGTCTGATGTACTTCGTGTTGATCGACATGCTTTCCCGGACGATGCACCCGAGTTGCAGGCCGTACCCTTTAGCAATCGCCTCTGGAGCAATGGGTAGGCTACTTTCTGTGACCTCAGTGAACTCATCGCAGACGGTGGCGAGCACTGGCACCTTCCGCTCCTTCTATTCCTTCTTCTTCTTCTTCTGAGAAGCGGTCGGGTTGCCGCTACCGCCATCCGTGCGCTCGCCGCCACCGGTGCAGACGCCGCCATCGGTGGTGTCATTCTCTTTGCCACCGCCTTCACTAGTTCCATCGTAGTCGTCTTTGTCCCCTAGTAATCAGGATCTCCGCCCTCATTGGCCCCAGTAGCTCTGGCGACGGTCGCCTCCTCCTCCTCCTCCTATTGGGACCCCCGCCAGAATGACTGGTTGGCCTGTCTAGCTTGTTCTTCGACGCTGATCATGTGCTTAGAAGGGCCAGATTCCTTGTTGCCCAACATGTTTGCACTACTCTATTTAAAAGAGGCAAAAAGTTAGCACAAATCTCGGTCGAAAAATTCGGCATGACCTTTGCTAATTTTTTTTACCTAGGAGTGCCCATTTCTCAACCGAAACGGAAGTGAATCGACACTTTGGGAGAAATGGGCAACTCAAATGAAATCCCTGCAAGACAAAACACCCCATCCCCATATTGACAGCCCCATCCCCATTGACAACCCAAATCATCAATTTGCTACTAGCACTAGTAGCACATATATGACAGCACCATTTCTTATGACAGCACCATATATGACATCACATATATGACAGCACCATTTCTTATGATAGCACCATTTCTTATGACAGCGCATATATGTAGGATTGTGATCACTTTGGTGCAAAGTTACTACTGTACTCAAATTGATGGAACAGCTGTCAACAGCATGTTAACATATAATATCAGAATCAATACTACACAAAACAGAGAACATATAAACTATAAAGGACATTAAACAATCTGTTCTTTCCTAATTCCCCAGCCAAGGGATTAAATTGGCAATAAGCAGACCCATATAGTCACACTAAGCAGATCAGCAAAGCAGTTTACACATTATATATCTATATGCTACAAATTGGCAAACATGTTAACTAAAAAGGAAAGCTCCCAAAAGGAAATACAGGTTCACCCTGTCACATATAGAACTCTAGAATGCACAAAGAAATGGGCAAATAATTGTAACCACAGGATTACATGCATAAAGGGAGCTGTAGTAAAGGGAGCTGTAACAAAATAGGATTACATGCATAAAGGGAGCTGTAACAAAACAGGATTACATGCATAAAGGGAGTTGTAGTACATCAAAGTAAAAGAAGAAAACACAGCAGCTGTATAGAAACACACCCAACTCTCCGTTGCACCACATTTCCCTCTCCTCAGAAAGATCACACCAGTACCTATCTATCAACTACATGCGAGATCTATCAACAACCATACAGGTTTATCTACTAGGATAGCCACAAACCTACACCAAGATTTTTGGAATCACCAAGAAGCAAGGAGAAGGCCTACCAGAAGAATAGCAGGAGCAAATCAAGTAGATCAAACTAGGAGTTGGGAGGAGAAGGATTGCACCAGCTGTTGATCAAGTGAACCACTAGGAGATTATTCAGAATCTAGAAGGACAACCTCTAGAAAAGAAACAAGCTCCAAAGGATATTCAGATCACTAGAAGGATAAAGTAATAAGCTACTATGAGCAGCAAGTAGAAATTACTTAGGAGCATAAACTAGATCATGCAACCTCTATTCTTATCAGTTTGAGAGGAAAGGATAAGGAAAGGATCCTGCAGAAATAAGTAGTGTTGCTGGACAGCAACCAGATCTATCCAGGAGCAAATAAATCAATCATAGAGCACTCAAATAGTACCAAACCATCTAGAAAAGCATCTACTTGATCTAGCATATCACTTACACCTTTTTTGAGATTTACTTATGGGATAGAGGGGTACATATAGACTAGTTGTATCCAATTATATTACAGCAAAGCAACTTCTCTTTGTGAACTATTACTTGTACACATGGACCAGATTAGGAAAGTTAATTAGATCATCACTATTGCCTATACTACTAGGAAACAAGCCAAGTAGAGTATTGACAAAACACAAATGGGAGAGAAAGGGGAAGAGCATCAGAGGGGGGTGGGGGGTGGGGGGGACGAACCGTGCGAGAACTTGTTGTGGTGGTTGACGACGACGAGGGTGGCAGACTCCGGTGCGGCGGCTCCTCCTTCGGCGGATCCTCCTCCACGGGCTGCAGGGCTGCAGTGCGGCTCCTCCTCCGGCAGCTCCTCCTCCACGGGTTCGTCGGCGGCTCCTCCTCCACTAGTTCGCCGGGCGGCGCGGCGGTGGCGGCTCCGGCAGCAAGGGCTAGCGCGGCGGTTGTGGCTCTGGCAGCGAGGTCTAGGTCTAGGGCTAGCACGGCGGTGACTGAATCGAATGGAGATTGAATGGGGAGAAGGGGAATGAAGGCCGAACCATTTATTTTGCTAAGTCCACAGGTTCTGTGGCGCATTTCGGCAATACGCATATTGCCGAAATGCGCCACAGAACCTGTGGACTTAGTAGAAAATGCGGCGCGCGCGGTAGTATGACAAGATCACACACTTGCCTTAGTGGTCTCTGTTGCTTGCTTGTGCCATTCTAAACCTGGGGCAGCCAGGTTCAAATCTTGGCTGTCTCACACTTTTTTCTTTTTAAAAAATATATTTTTAATTATAGATCTGTTTAAAATAAAGCAAGAACATATACAAACATTCATATTTATTCAAAAAACTCTCTCCCCGAACATATACAATCATGTGATGTGTTTTTAATTATATATATGTCTAAAATAAAGCAAGAACATATACAAACATTCATATTTATTCAAAAAAAACTCTCTCCGAACATATACAATCATGTGATGGGTCTCTTCACAATCTTCTTGCCCTTTTTCATCGCGGTTGAATACTTTAGCCCGTGCACTTTGAGATTTCTTCTTGTGTATGGACAACCTTTAGTAGGCAGTGTGGTCTTCCTTCTTACTTTAGTAGTAGTAGGCATGTCGAAGTACTTGTTGAATTCCTCTTCGATCTCCAGGTCACCGTTTTTGTCAAAGTTTTGCTCGTTGGCGGCTCCATCCATTCCGATGATGCTCCTCTTGCCCCTCCTAACTACAACACGGTTGGGCTTTGACGGGTCGGTAATAAAAAAGCATTGATCAACTTGGCTAGCGAGTACCCAAGGCTCATTTTTTGTGGAGGCGTTCTTCGTTGATTTGGCATCTGGTATAACCATTGTGGTGAAATAGCGGCCTTCTTTTTCCATGTTCTTGGCCCATCTGACACAGAACATCGGTATGATCTCTCCATAGTAGTCGAGCTCCCATATCTCCTCGATCCTTCCATAGAATATTTCCATCATAGTAGTCTCGTCATCAGCAAAGGATAACACAGTTACTCCTGAGTTTTGATATTCACTATTCTTGTCCTTTTCCTCGGTGTAGAATCTGTAACCGTTTATGTCGTATGACTGATAGGTCCTTAGGTTGTGCCCTGGGCCCTGCGACAAGGAGAATATGAGTTTTTGATCTTCCGTAGAAGGCGTCTGTGGGGGATTGTCCAGTTGCCTTTTCTTGAACCAACCTGTGAAGCTGGAGTTGTGCTCTCTGGTTATGTCCCCCTTCTTCCTCGGCCGGCCCTGGTCGACGTACTCCTGCTCGATTAAGCTTATGTGCTCTTCGAACCAAGGGCCGACCACTTCAATGTGTTGTAGCGTGACACGGTGTGCCCTTTCAAAATCAGTGCGTCGACCATCAATGCCGACATGTAGTGAGCGGCAGCCCTCGCGGTGACCATATCCACCGAGCCTGCCGAGGTGCTTCTTTGTGGGTATTCCAACATCCTCGTTCTCGGTGGTGAGATAATTCTGGCAGAAAGAGATGCACTCGTAGATCAGAAAGCCCTTGGCTATGCTTCCATCTGAACGAGACCTGTTGCAAAGAATCCTTTGATGACACCGTTTAGCCTTTCAAACGGCATCATATTGTGCAGGAATGTCGGCCCGAGCTGGATGATGTCGTCCACGACATGTACAAGCAGATGCACCATGATGTCGAAGAATGCGGGCGGGAAGTAAATCTCAAGCTCGCATAGTATCATCACGATCTCTTCCTGTATCCTGTCGAGCTGCTTCACACCGATCGACTTCCTAGATATGACGTCGAAAAAGTTACAGAGGCCAAACAACGTCTCACGGACATGCTCGTCCATTATCCCACGGATCGCAACAGGGAGTATCTGCGTCATCAGCACATGATAGTCGTGAGACTTCATACCGCTGAACCTCTTCTTTGCCACGTCCAGATATCTGCTTATCTTCCCTGAGTAACCATGAGGAACTTTCACTCCTAAGAGGCACCTGAAAAACTGCTCGAGCTCCTCCAGACTCAGAGTGAAGCAGGCAGCGCGAAGCACCACCTCATTCTTCTTAACTCTTTTGCGGCGAGCTTGAGTCCCTTCCGTCTGATCATCATAATCATCATCAACATCACTATCAGGGTACTGAAGATCTTTCTTGATGCCAAGCAATTTAAGGTCCTTTCTTGCTTTCGGCCCATCCTTGGTCCTCTCCGGCATGTTCAGTAGAGTGCCAAGCAGATTCTCGGTAACGTTCTTCGTGATGTGCATTACATCGAGGCTATGGGGAGTGTGAAGGACCTTCCAATACGGCAGGTCCCAGAAAACAGACCTTGCTTTCCATACACCCAGCAGCGGCTTTGTCCTCGGTCGTTTTTTTCCAGGCGCAGGGCAATCTACCCAATTATTCAAAAGCTCCTCGATTTCTTTGCCACTCCTCGGACGCGGTGCTCTTTCGAGCTCGTCCTTACCATTGAACAGGTCACCACGTTTTCTCCACGGGTGATCCATGCGGAGCCACTTTTGAGTACCTTGGAACACGGTTTTCGAAGACCCGGGATCCCTTGGTAGCTGGAGATGCGGTGTCTCATTCATGCACTTGACGCATGCATTGTGTCAGTGGTTCACCTAGGCCAATACATATGCATAACCAGGATAGTCCTGCATGGTCGTGAGCAACGCGGCTTTCAGATGGAAATATTCTTTAGTGTAGACGTCCTACGTACGGGCCGGCGTCTCCCACAAGCTGGCTAACTCCTCTCTCAATAGCCCGAGATACAGATGCATATCGATACCTGGTTGTTTCGGCCCCTGGATAAGAATGCTCATGTGTACATACCTTTGCTTCGTGCATAGCCACGGGGGGAGGTTGTACGGCCATACAAACACGGGCCAGGTGCTATGCGTGCTACTCTGGTTTCCAAAAGGATTGAGTCCATCGGTGCTCATACCCAGCCTGACATTCCTTGCATCGCCCCCGAACTCTTCGAACTCGATGTCTAATGCATTCCACTGGCTAGCGTCTGAAGGGTGTGTCAGGATCTTGCCCTTCTCTGGATCATCTTCGGGTTTCTCTCTTTCCGCGTGCCATTGCATGAGCTTTGCTTCCTTGGGATCTACGAAATATCGCTATAGACAGGGGGTGATAGGAAAGTACCATACCACTTTTCGAGGAACTTTCTTGCTCCCTCTCTTATACCGTCCTTGGACACACACCGGACATGTGGTTCTATCAGCGTACTCGTTCCGATAAAGTGTGCAATCATTGATGCATGCGTGGTATTTAATGTGTGGTAGGTTGAGAGGGCACACGATTTTCTTGGCCTCCTCGATACTTGTTGGCAATGATCTATTATCCACCTTTGTATCTATTCTTTCTTAGCTAAACGGGTGGAGGATCCACCCAATTTGTTTATATCATGGGCTCGAAAAACGGATCCCAATTTGACTGAAATGCACGATCTTCACAGGTATCACTTTTCACGATACCTAAAAGGTGCAATAGCCATTTTGAACCATTTCCTATACTATAAGAGAATGGTTTCCATTACTTTGAGAAATGGATTCTTATATCAAACTATAGCTATTACATTAAACAAGAAAAGAAACTAATAGAAGTCGAAGACGCAGAATGGTAGTGAATAGAGAGAAAGATTCTTCTGATTTTCTTGTTCCTGAAAATATTCTATCTATCTCCTAGACGCTGTAGAGAATTGATAATTTTCATGTCTTTCAATTCTCGTACTCGTAATTGGAAAGTTACGGAAGGAGACCCGTCATTTTGCAATGAAAACAACATATAAAACTCTGGAAAATTTCGAAATCAGGCCAAGCGTCTTAATACATATGCAAAAAATGTGTTCCCCTTAGGAAGTCGGTCGTGCCAGTATTCCATGTTCGCGTTGAAGCTCACATCGGTCCATTTGTGTTCGGCCTTCATCTCCAGAGCCTTGAGCGTTACACTCAAATGTGTATCCTCGGGGCGACACCCAGGATACAATGGAGTCATCCCGTCTACCTCCATTTGGGCCAGCTTGGCTTTCTCTCTGGCTGCAGCTTTGTCATTGCTCATCTCCTTGAGGAGCAGTTCTTGAACATGAGGGTCCTGCAAGACCGAAGTTAGCAGCGTCTGTGTGTTCGCGTCTTCTCCTTCTTCATGATCATGATCATGCCCATCGCCATCTCCTTCTCCATGATGATCATGCCCGCCGGCATCTCCTTCGTCATGATGATCATGCCCGCTGGCATCTCCTTCGTCATGATGATCATGCCCGGTAGACTCTTCGTCTTCTCGCCCACCCACGTCTTCGTGACCACCACCATGTCCTGCCGGCGCCTCATTGAGGTCGCGCATGAAACCGCGCCTGAGCAGGTGACCCTCCAATTGTCTAGATTCAGGGTCGATCCAGCGCTGCAGTTTGCATGTTCGACATGGACATCTTATCATGGTCTTGTTGTTCAGAATCATGTCCTCCTTCGCGCCTTTCTTGTACCTAGCAATTCGACCTTCGCTCATCGTGAGAACCATGGTTGCCTGAGCGGTCAAAACAGAGAGTATAGGTGAGAACCACACCATATGAACACACACATGCATGAATGCTAGACAGAAAAAATTCGGCATGACCTTTCCTAAAATTAGGACATATGGGTAGTGCAAAAATTTGCCGAAATGGAAATGAATCAACATTTCGGCAAACATCCATGAAACCACACCGGCCGGGCCCGACAACAACAAGCAAGCAACAAAAAACTTCCTCCCATTGCAAACATTGATGCACCACACAAGCATCGTCTCGCCATGGATCGCACACACACACCGCCCGCGCGACAAGCTTCACCTACATGTTCATGGCCAAGTACTCACCTAGCAGACACAATAATAGCGAGACGAGACCGTGCGATGAGAGAGTGTGGACAAATAGATCTACAAGTTGGTGGAGAGGAAATTAGTAAACAAATAGAGATGTGAGAGAGAAAAGTAAGGAACTTTTAGATCTAGAAGTTGGAGCGAAGCTTCCACTTACGAATCTATGGATTAAAGTAGGTTTAGTTACAAGAAAATGGAGAAACTATGGGCAAGATGGGGTGTGAGGGAGGAGGAAGACGAGTTGGGAGGAGGTAGAGATGTGAAATGGGTGGTGGTGGATAGATAAGAGCTAGCTTTTCTCACCTTTTTAACATGGATCTAGACACCCTCATCTGTGGCGCATATGGAGGAAATGCACCACAGATGCTGAATCTTCTGTGGCGCATAAGTCCATATGCACCACAGAAGTGGGTGAATTAGATTCCCTGTGTGGGGCCCACCTCCAAGTTCTATGGCGCATGTTGGGATATGCGCCACAGAAGTGAAACACATCCGTGGCGCATATCAGAACATGCGCCACAGAACTTGGGTGAATTAGATTCTGTGGTGGGGCCCTCCTCCATGTTCTGTGGCGCATAACAAAATATGCGCCACAGAAGTTGCCTCTTCTGTGGCACATATCGCAGAATGCGCCACAGAACTTGGATCAACCCACCCCGGCTGGCGGGTCCCACCAATCTTCTGTGGCACATACTCTAGAGAATTCGCCACAGAACTTCCAATCTTCTGTGGCGCATGTTTTTTGGTGAGCCACTGATGTTTTCCTGTGGCGCATGGTTTGGCATATGCGCCACTAAATATCTTGTCTATCTATAGGCTGTTTCCTAGTAGTGTTGTGATCTTGCATGCTTTCCGTTGTTAGTAGCTATCTTGGCCAAGTAGATGCTAGCAACTCCAAGAGTTAGTATTTATGCTCGATAGTGGGTTCATGCCTCTGGTAATCTGGGGAAGTGATAGAAATGTCTAAGGTACTAGATGTGTTGTTGCTACTAGGGAGAAAACAACAATCCTTTGTTCATAGAACAATCGTATTGTTTACTTTACACGCAGTTCGTAAAGCAATAATTTGTTGCTTGCAATTTAATACTGGAGGGGATTCGGATGATAACCTGAAGGTGGATTATTAGTCATAGATGCAGTTGGATGGCGGTCTATGTATAATGTTGTAATGCCCAATCAAGTCTCAAAGGAGTCAAGATGATTAGTATATGCATGTATTGCTTTCTCGATGTTCGTCAATTGCCCCGCTGTAATTTGTTCACCCAGCATGTTATCTATCTTAAGGAGAGCCACCTCTAGTGAGCATCCCAGTCCTTTTTCTTTACATACAATCTATAAACTGTTACTGCTTTGTGTTTACTTTCTCCAAACTATTACTTCTTTCCATTCAATATGTTTAATCCTTTGTTTTCAGCAAAACACGGTGAGATTGACAACCTCATCGCAAGTTGGGGACAAAGTTCTGTGGTTGTGTTGTGCAGGTCTCCACGTTGCTACTAGCACCGGTAGTGTGTCCTGCCAAGGCTCAGCTAGCAACACATTTGGGGTGTTTCCTTGCTCCTACTGGTTCGATTAAACCTTGGTTACATAACTGAGGGAAACTTGCTGCTGTGCTCATCATACCTTTCTCTTGGGGTTCCCAACGAGCTCTACATCAACACCACCATCAAGCACTTTTCTGGCGCCGTACATTGAGCCACATGGGCATGCACCAGGCTACCCCAGCCCACCACGTGCCGACTTCGCCTCCTTGCCGCCGATCTTCCCCGAGTGGGCCGGCACCAGGCTACCCAGCGCACCGTGGGCCGACGTCGCCTCCTCACTACATATCTTCCCTAGGTGGGCCGGCACTGGGTTATCCCGACCCACTGTGGGCCAACTTCGTCTCCTCGCTGCTCCCCCTGCCTAGGCCGACACAGTTCGGTCCCGGCTGGGCCACTTCTCCACATCGCCCCGGATAGTCCATGCCACAATCGCTATGTTGCCCTCAAGTCGCCTCTGCCTCGACCCCTGCTGCCAAAGATCGCTATGCCACTCCTAGCTACCAGCTCCACTACCTCGATTCTCTCACGCTACATCAAGGACTCCAGAGACTGTGTTGGGGGGATACCACCGGGTAGGGTCACGTCGGGGTATAAAGTCCATGATAGCCGAGGTACGTCTAGGCCAAAGCGCAAGTTGGCCGAGTCACCTCAAGGTAGGCCGACTTACGGTAAGACCTGGCCTAAAGGATGTTCGTCTAATGTTACCCTGGCCGACATAAAACATATGTCGGTAGCTTCTTTGTTACTTGTTTGCAAGTACCCACAGGGCCGAATTAACCAGGCCTGAGCTAGGTTACCACTTGGCTTACAAGGGAAGGAAGGAATCTTCTTTGTCAAAGGTTTTCTCTCTCCACTGTAGCATGAGCGCAGCAGACAGAGGGATGGACCAGCGAGTATGGGCTGACAAAGGTGACGTTGCCCATGTAGGGTGATGTTGGCTATGTCGGGTGACACCGCGCCGTAGAGGGGCTCAGAGAGGCTTACGCCATGAGTCCAGATTAGCTTAGATAGAGAAAAGAGGATTACCATTTTGCTACTTTGGGAGAGGCATATTTGGAGAATATGCCTTCCACGTATGCCCTAACTTGTAACCTATCCCCCTATATAAAGAGGGTAAGGATCCCCTTAGAGAGGGTCGGCCATTTTTACTAAGGGAAAACCCTAGAGAGGTAGTAGTGGGCAGTAAGAGCATTAGCCTCCTTCCCACGAACAGCTCAAGGAGCCCTTGTAATCCACCATTGAGAAGAGAGAAATACAAACATCCGTGTGTGGAATCACCACACTGTCCCTCCCTGGATTCCTCTAGTTCTCATTGGCCCCATCTTTATCCTATACATGGCATCTGTCGTGCCACCACCACGACAAACCATGCCCATCGTGGGGCTAGCGGCGCTAGCAGGAGTGAAGATCCGGACGGGAAACATCATCGGCACCGGCGAACGCATCATCTCCGGGCTCATTCGGTGCTTTGGAGCGCTGGACTATGTCAGCGACAATGTTTGTAGCTTCGGCAGGCGCCCTCCACCGTGCAACAGCTTCTTCATCAACCTTGGCACCCACAAGATCTACATAGGTGTTGATGAGTCCCGGGTTCACCCGCAGCACGTCGTAGAGGGAGGCTAACCACCTCTCAGTGTGGCTCGCGGCTCGCATATCACTCGCCCCGCTAGCTGTGTTGAGGTCATGATGACAGCGTCAGATGCAGGAGCAAGCAAGGACCCGACACTAGATCCGGATGCTACACCGAAGTAAGCAAGGTCAAGATTCCCTCTACTAGAGAGGCCAAAGAATGTGTTGCAGCAGGAAATAGATAGCCTAGCTACTCCCATAGCACCTATGGTAGATCCGGCTCAAGCACAGGCCGAGCTAGAGGAGACTAGGCAGAAAATGTTAGTTGGGGCGAAGAAAGTAGCTGAGTTACAGCAGTCACTGAACATCACTTTACGTGAGTACGCAAAAGCAAACCGTTTGGATGGAGTGAAATTAGAGGTAGAAACTTGGTCACTGAGATAGACAAGGAGTACGCGCCTAAGCCGGGGGAAACAACTACACTAGTGGCAGCAGGGCTAGAGAGATATAGTACCCCGGCAAAGAACCTTAGGGCTACAAAGGCAGCATCATCCGAGTTAGAGGGTCTAACCAGAGAAGCCCAAGAAAGACAACAGGAAAGAGTAAACCACTTAGTGAGTGTAGCGAATAAGAAGAATGAGGAGATACTCAAAGCAAACCCAGCCATACCAGGAGGATCACAAATAGTTCATTCGGCAAGGGGTAACCTGGCGAGATCCACTGGGGCGGCATCATCACCTCATGATGTTCCTAGAAGAGAGGAAGTGGTAACCTCAGGGAGAAAGAACAAACAGATGATCTTGTATGACCCAGTAAAGGCAGGGAAAGGAAAAGCATCACAAGTTGATGAGGATCGTCATAGTGTCAGCCGAGGTGAAGCTGGCCGACGTAACCACGACCAAGGCAATGCTGGTTAAGGAAACGCTGCCAACGGCAATGCTGGACAACGCAACTCGGTGGGAGCAGGGCAAAACCCACCTCGGCAATAGCAGCAGCAATATGTACCTCGGCAGGAGAGAAGTGTTGGCCCGTTAATGCAAAAGCAATATGCTCATCCGGGTCAAGATAGATACAATGATGGTTATTTGGCAGTGGCTGATTCTAGATTTCCTAGTCCAGAGCACCATGTGATAGGGTTAAGACTTGGAAACAGGAACTTTTAGCCAGATGATGCAAGGCTGAAGTTGGACCGAATTTATAGGTCGGAGATATTAGAGGGACAGGGTCCTTCGGGTACGACATGCTTTGGACCTCGGATCATGAGGGAACCACCTGTGGCGAACTTCTAGTTAGCCAGAGGAACAAAGACGTATGACGACAGCACTAAGCCGGAGGATTGGCTCATTGACTATGCAACTACTATGAACATTGCCACGGGAAATTTGAGATGGGTTGTGAGATATGTACCACAAATGTTGGAAGGGCCAGCAAGGTTCTGGTTGAACAATTTGCCACCAGGAAGTATTAACTGTTGGTTAGCTTTTGAGGAGTTGTTCATCAACAAATTCTCAAGAACGTACAAGAAGCTAAATAGGCCACAAACTCTAGCATTGTGCAAGCAAAGACCGAATGAGCCAGACCAGGAGTTTCTATCTCGCTGGTGTAATGTGCGTAATTCCTATGAAGGGGTGATTGAGTCACAAGCTATTGCATGGTTTTCCCAAGAATGTAGGTATGGGAGTATGTTGTGGCAAAGGTTGCAAAGTATATGCCAACTACCTTGGCAGAAACAATCCGAATTGCTAATTTGTCTGCGTTGGGTGACCCAACTCAACCCCGGCTAATGTCAAGTGAGCCAAATGAGGAGTACTACAACAGAGATGGAACCGGGTCATCCTGGAGGAATGATTTTATAGGTAAAAGAATCGATGAGCGGTCGGATTACCGGGACAGTTCATAACAAGTTGCGGTTGTGGATCAGGATCAGACAAATGCCGGTGCAAATCAGTGCCAGAAAACTGGAGGACAATAGTGGACTTCAAGAAATGATGGCAAGAAAACTTGGATGCCAGAACAAAAGAAATAGTGGCAGGAGAAGAAGGACAGACTGAGATACACGTACGAGTCTATGCTGGATCAGCTGTGCAAGTTCCACATGCCAAATCCAAGTAACCCGGCGAATCATAAGACCCGGCAATGTGAATGGATGAGGAAAATAGAGCAAAGTGGCTCAGGGAATGCTCAGGAACCTCAGCACGATGCACCTCGGCATGATGGACCTCAGCATGAAGCACCTCGGAACGATGCACCTCGGCAGCAGTAGCTCACTAGGGCAAATGGGCAACAACTGATGTTACCACTACCCCCTCCAAGATATGAGAACGATGAGAGAAGGGATGCAGTGCATCAGGTGAACAACGAGCAATAGCAGAACCAAGGGTATCACGGCAACGATGGGAGAAATGAATACATGGAGCATCACTAGAGTTACTGTGTGTTCACCATAGAGGAAACAAATAGAAAGAGTCTGCAGCACCAACACATGGAGGTGAATGCGATAATGCCAGCAGTGACGATGTATATGGCTTGGGCGGATCAGGAAATCACTTGGAGCATCAAGGATCACCCTAGGCTCATGTCGAGTCCTGGATCATATGCACTGGTGCTGGATTCGACATTCATTGGGCCAAATATCAATGTGAGATTCTCCAAGGTGCTGATAGACAATCGTAGTAGCATTTACATCATGTACAAGGACACTCTGCACAAGTTGGGAATATCCGAGAACATGCTCCAAGAAACGAAGACAACTTTCCATGGCATTGTGTCAGGTATCTCATGTGAGCCCATTGGCAAGGTCCGGGTTGACGTGTTATTCGGCACAAGGGACAACTGCCGGACTGAGAATTTGGAGTTTGAAGTTGTGAACTTAGAAAGTGTGTATCATGTGTTACTCGACAGGCCTACTCTCAACAAGTTTATGGCAAGTACTCACATCAGTTACTTGAAGATGAAATTGCCTGGGCCAAATGGAGTGATCACCATAGCTGGGGACTTCAGGCATTACATTGAGTGTGCATCAGTCGGGTCTAACCTGGCCGAGTCACTTGTGATTGCACAAGAGAAAAGGAGAATCCAGGAGGTGGCAGCATTGGCTCAGTCCGCGCAGCAGCATATGCCGGCTCTGACTAACCCACATGGAAGTGTCTCGTTTCAAGTGACAAAGGATACAAAGAAAGTGCCTATTAATGATCAGTTCCCAGAGCACACCGTAACAATTGGTGTCGGGTTAAGTGACAAATAGGAAAGCGGGCTCGTCCACTTCCTTCGTGAGAATCGGGATATCTTTGCTTGGTCTACCCAGGATCTACAAGGTGTACCGAGGGAGTTGGCCGAGCACTCTTTGCACGTGAGACCCGGAGCTAAGCCGGTGAAGCAACCTCTCCGTCGCTTCGCAGAAGACAGGAGAAAGGTAATTGGTGATGAGATAACTCGGGTCCTTGCAGCCAGGTTCATAATGGAAGTACTCTATCCGGATTGGCTCTCTAAGCCGGTGCTTGTGGAGAAGAAAGAAGATGATTTGAATGTGGTAGTGGTGTGGCGTATGTGTATTGATTACATGAACCTGAATAAGGTGTGTCCAAAAGACCCATTCCCACTGCCAAGGATAGATCAGGTCATAGATTCGACCGCTGGGTGTGAGTTGTTGTCATTTGTAGATGCGTATTCTGGTTTCCACGAGATACCCCTAAACGCAGATGATCAAATAAAAACTGCTTTCATTACCCCATATGGGGCTTATTGCTATCGCACCATTCCATTTGTCTTACGTAATGCTAGAGCAACGTATGAGAGGTGTATGCAAAAATGTTTGCATGATCAAATTGGGAGAAATGTTCAAGCGTATGTAGATGATGTTGTGATAAAAACAAAGGAAAGCAAAACGCTCATAGAGGATATCCGGCAGACATTCGCAAACTTGAGAAGGTTCCGAATGAAGCTTAACCCAGAGAAATGTACCTTTGGTGTGCCGGCTCGGAAGTTACTCAGTTTTCTCATGTCTAGCCGAGGTATCGAGGCTAATCCCACAAAAATCTGAGCCATAGAGAAAATGGAACTGCCAAGGTATCTTAACGATGTGCAGAAGTTCACTGGTTTCCTTGCATCGCTAAGTCGGTTTGTATGTCGGCTGGGAGAGAAGAAATTTCCCCTCTATCAGCTAATGAAAAAGGCAGGTAATTTCGTGTGGACACCGAAAGATGATAGTGTGTTTCATGAACTAAAAATGATGCTAGCCTCTACACAAGTGTTAGCTTCACCACTATCCAAAGAGCCAATGTTGCTCTATATAGAAGCAACCAACCGAGTCGTAAGTGATGTGGTTGTGGTGGAGCTTACGAGGAAGGTAAGTCAGTGCAGAGGCCAGTGTATTACCTAAGCGAGGTGTTGTCAACTTCGAAGCAGAACTATCCTCACTATCAAAAGATGGCGTATGGTGTGTACATGGCAGCCAAGAAGGTCAAGCATTACTTCGAGGAACGTCCAATCAAAGTGATATGTGAGTCGCCCATATCTGACATAATGAGTAACAAAGATGCAAGTGGCCGGATTGCAAAATGGGCAATTGAGTTAGCCCCTTATGCACCACAATTTGATAGAAGGGATGCCATCAAATCTCAAGCAGTGGCAAATTTTTTTCGTGGATTGGGCTGAGATGCAGTACGAACCACCTTTGCCAGACTCAAACTTTCAGAGGATGCACTTCGATGGATCAAAACTGAAAGAAGGAATAGGGGCCGGGGTAGTACATACCTCACCCAAGAAAGATCAACTGAAATATGTTCTCTAGATCCATTTTAGAGCATCAAACAATGTGGCCAAGTATGAAGCACTCGTGCATGGACTTAAGGTTGCAAAGGAAGTGGGGATATGTCGGATACAATGTTTTGGTGATTCGGATTTGGTGGTACAGCAAGTGTCTGGCCATTGGGATGCCCTGGATGCAACATGGCCCTTTATAGATTCCATGTCCAAAAGATATGCGGGTTCTTTGAGGGATGTGAATTTCATCATGTACCTTTGCTTGAAAATGAAGCAGCCGACGTACTGTCTAAGTTGGGGTCATCTCAGCAACCAATCCCACCAGGTGTTGCTCTAGAGCACCTGAGAAAACCATCTATCACACCTTCACCGGAATCTGAGTCAATCTATGTCCCGGCACACTCCGGATCAGAAGCTACCCCTTGGATATTGACTGGGGGAACACCTCAGCAAACCTGGGGACTGTCTCGGCAAACCCGGGGACTGCCTCGCAGAAACCGGGGACTGTGCAGCTTGATCTAGCGGGGGTTATGTCGGTGGATGCAATGGAAGTTGACAAGGTACTTTTTCATGTTCATGCTGTACCAACATGGGCCAAGCCAATATTTGAGTTCTTGAAAGATGGAACTTTGCCAAGTGATGAGATACTTTCAAGGCAAATCCAAAGGAGAGCAAAGGCATACACCATTATCAATGTCGAAATATACAAAAGGAGTGTCACAAGTGTTCTGCAATGGTGTGTTGATCCGGAAGAAGGAATCGACATCCTCCGAGATATCCATCAGGGGGAATGTGGGCATCACGCATTATCCAGAGCCTTAGTGGCAAAAGCTTTCTGGCATGGATTTTATTGGCCAAGTGCCTTGGAACAAGCCGAGGATCTAGTAAGGAAGTGCAATGGTTATCAGTGGTACGCCACCAAGACACACATGCCAATGTTGGAGCTGAAAACTATACCGATTACTTGGCCATTTGTTGTGTGGTGCTTGGATATGGTTGGACCATTCAAGCAGGCAAAAGGGAACATGACCCATATATTGGTCATGGTGGAAAATTTTACCAAGTGGATTGAGGTGAAGCCAATAAGAAAGTGTGATGGAGCTACAACCGTGACATTCCTCAAAGATATTATTCTGAGATATGGCTATCCTCACAGTATAATAACAGATTAATTGCACCAACTTTGCTGAAGGAGCATTTGCAAGATTCTGTCGAAAAAAGAAGATCCGGCTAGATGTTTCATCAGTGGCCCACCCCGCATCGAACGGACAAGTGGAAAGATCCAACGAACTAGTTCTGTCTAGGATAAAACCCCGGCTCATTGAGCCACTGCAAAGATCAGCGGGGTGCTGGATAGAAGAACTACCAGTGGTACTGTGGAGTTTAATAACAACTCTGAATCGATAAACATGATGTACGCCATTCTTTCTAGTATATGGGGCAGAAGCTGTATTACCAGCTGACATAGAGCATGACTCGCCCAGGGTCGCCCAATACACAGAAGCCAAAGTGCAAGAAGCCCGACAAAATGATGTTGATCTACTAGAAGAAGCGGGAGAACTGGCCTTGTCCAGATCCGCCACTTATCAGCAAAATTTCTGACGCTGCCATAGCCGGAAAGTAAACCCCCGAGTCTTCCGGGAAGGTGATTTGGTACTTCGGCTGGTGCAGTGCACGGCTGACATGCATAAGTTAGCCCCTCCATGGGAAGGGCCATTCATTGTAAGCAAAGCATTGCACAATGATGCATATTACCTCATTGATGCACAACCACGGGAGAAAAACAAGGCGGACAGGTCCAGCGAGGAATCTAAGCGTCAATGGAATGTAGCTCTACTTCGCCCGTTTTACACTTAGCGAAAAGTGTATGTATCCTGAACTCTCATATGTCGGTATAAATGTCTGCAATGAGCTTATCAATGAAACTTCGGCACCCCGAGCAGAAATTCGGGAACTGCCTTAATAATTGTCTTTTCTGTATTTACTTTTTTATGTCGGCTGGCTTAAATTACTTATACCTTAGCCGGATTAGTAGTGTGTAGGCACCAAAAACCCAACTCTTCGACTTGCTGCTGTCCAACAAGAATTGGCTTCATGGCAAGCAAGAGAACAAGTTTGGAATTGCTAAGCACATGAAAAATGACTAAGGAAAGGAACGTAATCGAGCCGACATTTGTTATTTGGACTAACCCTTGTATTTACTTTACTTCTGTTATGTTGAATTATTTTGAGCTAATCCGAAAGTTTCAAGTATTTTTAAGTCAATTTTTTGAACCTCGGACTCGTAAGTCAAAAACCGAATCAAGGTAGACGCGAGCTGAATCATAAAATTGGGGGAACAAGAAAATGGAACTCGGGGACTCTTCCCAAGTTAATCGGACATTAAAAACTAGTGTTAGCAAAACATCACATTGTGCATATTACATATGCGTCCGGCATACCAGGGATTTAACAAATTTAAAGTGTTTTTGCTCAAGGAGCAGCAGCATCCAGCGCATCTGTTGCAGGTGGAGACAAGTAGGAATCGGTAGGGGAACCTCGGTTTCTGCCTCATCACCCGGGTTAGCTTCTACGTCTTCTAGATCTTCAGTTTCCTTGGAAAATTCCAAGGCTTCTTCCTCTTCACCGCCCGAACCATCTTCAACATAACCGTCATCGACAGCGTCCAGGAAGCTTGACCCTTCATTCCACTGGTGGCAAATGGCATACTGGATGAAGTTCTAGGTGCAAGCTTTGTGTTGAGAAATGCACTCTAGGTCATTCGTCCACCTGCATCCGGTGCGCATACGGTCGAGAACTTTCAGGTCAAGGATTTCATACCAAGACAACACGAAGCTCAAAGTTGTGTCAGCTCCAGCACGTGCAGCGGATTCCCTCCAAAGGTCTAGCTGAGTCTCACACTCCATCAGTATATCGATTAAGGGGGCAGGGCCTTTGGGAGTGGTCTCATTGGGCCAAAGGGTGCTGAAGATCCGGACGGCAGCATCCATAATATCTGAGCCATAGTTCTTCATTGTTTCAACTTGGGCTGCAAGGCTAACCAGTAGGTCCTCCATATCATAAGGAATAGATTCAGAGCCGGGACGAACAGGAGTACCCCTCTTCAAACAGAACTTGGTAACAGCAGCGGTGGCAATGGCGTTGCTCTCCGGAAATTTGCCTGAAAATGAGACAAGTAAGATAAGTAAGTAAGGGTGTAAAACCCAGACAAACGAATGCCAGCGACAGAGAAAAACTGACGAGAGATATAACTATTGATATGAGTTAGCTCCATGACACAATCAACATTCCTTTTCTTGAGCTTCTCATATTTGGTGTTCACCGACTCAAACTTGATGTTAGCGTCTTTCAGCAAATCTTGGTTCTTTTCGAGCTGGGTCTTCAAGCGCTCCTTTTCCTCGGAGAAGTTCTGGTCATCCTTGTTCATCTCGATCTTATGGAGATCTTTTAGCTTTTTCATTTCGGCGTTGAGCCGAGTAATCTCATCATCCTTGACGTGAAGTTTGATAAGCTCATCATCCTCCTTCTTGAGTTTGTCCTAATGCTTCCCTGCTTGTTTGAGAAAGTGGAGCATCATGTCAGGCAAAGGCATTATTTGACCCAGCAGAGCCGAGGTATGATTATCTGTCGAGTCAGAGCAAAAATGGACAAAGGGTGAATAGCCAAGATGAGTTACCTTTGATTTCGGCCAAGTTTTTCCTCATGATGATGTTCTCAGCCTCCACTTCGGCTGCGCAGTTCAGATCATAAGTTAGACCGGAGAGTAAATGGCAAAGAGGAACAATGTTGAAAAGAAGCAAAAGTAAAAGTTTGAGCGAGATAACTTACACTCTTTCTTCATCTCAGCGATCAACCCAGTGTGCTTTGAGCGAAGACCCTTGTGTGTGTCCAGGAGCTGCTGAAACTCGGTAGTACGACGGTTGGTGGTGATATGAAAAGAACAATATTAGCTCATCTATCATGAAGAATATCTGAATTTACTTAAGACCAGGGCCAAGTGGAACTTCACCCGACTCTAGGTGAGTGAGGATTTGAATGTACTCAAGACCAGGGCCAAGTGGAACTTAACCCGGCTCTAGGTGAGTGAGGATTCGAATTTACTCAAGACCAGGACCAAGTGGAACTTAACTTGGCTCTAGGTGAGTGAGGATTTGAATTTACTCAAGACCAGGGCCAAGTGGAACTTAACCCGACTCTAGGTGAGTGAGGATTTGAATTTACTCAAGATCCGAGCCAAGTGGAACTTAACCCTGCTCTAGGTGAGTGAGGATTTGAATTTAATCAAGATCCAGGCCAAGTGGAACTTAACCCGGCTCTAGGTGAGTGGATATTTGGAACTACTAAGGAATTTAGCGCAACTAAAAATACTTTGGATTGGAGCATCCGGCCGAGTAATGCATTTTGTCATGGTATTGCCGATGAGTACGCCATGGAAGATCATAGTGCGTGTTTAGAGACGTGGAGTAAGGAGGAGAGTTGGCGGGTACGAGGTAACACAGCTTACCCAGGTTCAAGTCCCACAACGGTGGCGGAACTTTACTCCTGCTATAAATCACTATGGCACTATGCCGAGTTACAAAGATAGGTTCGCTGTGCGAGGTGTTGCACGTTGTACATAGCAATCTAGGTTGTGCCCTAAAGGCTCCCACAGGTCCGGCTTATAAAGGCACCAGAACCTAGGGTTTATAAGGAAAGGTCCTTGCCGGACAAGGTAAAGAGTCCTACTCTAATATGAACTAGTCTTTCGTGTCTTGCACTCCAAGGCTCCAAGTACGTCAGTGACTCCTGCGTAGCCTTCCTTCATCCGGCATGGGCCTCCCTTCTAGATCCGTCTAACTGGGCTGCCCAGCAAGCTATAGGCCTTGCTACCAACTATGGGCCACCTAGGTTAGCCGGAATAAGGACGTGCTATGGTGATACCCATTTAGCATATCCCCAACAGTAGCCCCTAGAGGACATTGAAATCTTGCGTCGTCTTGCCCATTGATCTTGAATGCTCTGTCTAGGAGATGTCGGCAATCCATCGAGCAATATCCCAAAGGTCTCCCAAAGAACCATGCAATCCTCTCCAGCTTCACAATGTAGTCGAAGATTCCTTGAGTCTTTGTTTCTAGAGCCAGATAATCTCCGTCTTCGATGGAATCTTTAGACGTGACACTTCATTGCAACTGTCAGGAGGATGATGTAGGGTGTAACCTACGCTACCTCGAAACTCATAGAATGCAGGGAATTAATCATCAGCTATTTTAACGCCCACGAAATCTGAAATGGTAAAGTGGCAAAGACGGAGGATGTGGCGAAATTACCGCGCACGTTCGTCTCCACGTTGGCAACGCTCCGTCCATCAGATCCCTTTGCACGAATCTTAACGCGGGGTCTATATATTTTCACTGCGACCAGGTTATTTTCTTTTTATTCGTATTCGCTTCCTCGTCTTCGTATTCCTCCAGCCGTGCACCCATTCGAGCTCCTCCTCAGAAAAACCTAGCCAGAGCCCTCTTCTTCTCCACCTACCCCCATCGTCACAATGGCCTTCAGCAGCTCCATCCCTTCGATGATGATGACCACCGAGGCTACTCTAGAGCCATCTCAGGGAATAACTGTCCCGCTGGAGGGAGTGGTTGTCCTTGTCACCGCCGTGGTGGAAACCACCGGCGACGACCAAGAACGAGCGGCTCCAGATGCCTCTGAAGATAACAATGACTCCCACAAGGGAGTGTGGAGGGGCTCTGGCCTCTCCTCCGAAGATTTGCAAGAACTAGTCACCAAGGGGTATCTCCTCGCGGCGAAGGATTTGGTCTGGTGACCGGCATCGGCCGGAGAGGTGGCTCCTTCTCCCCAAGCCGGAGAGAAGGTGTACCGCAAAGCTCAGCTGGTACGAGGCGTAAGCCTACCAGTCTCTGACTTCTTCCTGGACACCCTCCAGCACTTCTAGGTACTTCCCCACAACCTCTCTCCCAACAGCATCCTAGTCCTTAGAAACTCCGTAGCTCTGTGCGAAGGATTCCTAGGCATCAAACCTAGATTAGATCTGTTCAAGTACTTTTTTACTATCAAGAGAGAGTCCGTAGAGTCCAAGGACGAGTTCCGGATTTGTGGAAGCATTAGCTTTAAAATCTGGCCTAGCCGGCGCTTCCCCGACATCGTAGGGCATGAGTCATGCAAGAACTGGCAGCACACATACTTCTATGGCCTAGATATTCCCCTGCCTGACCGCCTTGAGACATACCCCGACTTTGTCGATGGAGCCGTCGCCAAAGTGCCCGCATGGCGGACCCCAGCCTTTCTTCCATCCGATGATGAGGCTAACCGCACCGTCAGGTGGATTGAATGGCTCGTGGACAGAGGTCTAACGGGTTTGGACCTAGCCATGTGCTGGTTTGTTAGGCGGATCCAGCCTTTGCAGCATCGTGCCGAGTTGATGTGCAAATACACTCAAGACGGGAGGGATCCCATGCGAATTTTGCGGGATAACTTCTCCACTAACTCTATCAAATCCGGCTAAAGGACATCGTCAAGGTGAAGGACAGGAAGCACGGCTTCAAGATCACCTATGACATATTCGACTGTGGCAAATTCCCAGAGGTAGCTTTTCTTTCCTTTGTTTCTCGTTATATACTCTAAGGTTTTGTCCGACATGAAGTTATCAGTCTAAAACCCCTCTATTTCCTAGCTGGCGACCTTGGCAGCAGACCAGATGGCCTCCCAGGTCTATGTTCCCAAGCTGGAGGATATCCAGGTGGTGTCCGATGACGACGCCTCCAAGGATCAGCCAGCTCTGGCAGCACGAAAGCGGAAGAGCTCCACCTCTAACACTGCTACCGAGGCCAAGAAGAAGAAGAAATCGGAGAGTGGAGTCTCCAGATGATCCATCGTCGCCTTAGAGGCGAAGAAGAGATCCACCGGCATTCCCCTCACCAAGGCTCCTGCCGTGGAGTAAGTGTATTCATTCTACGTCTTGTACTTTTAGTTCATACCTTTTGTCAACTCTTGTACTTATACTTTGTACGTTTCTGGAGGAAAGTCGGTGCTAGTTTGAAGTGATCATCCAGAGATGCTGGAGGGTCAAAAAACATTCATGACATGCTAACCAGGGATGTGGCCACCAAGCCCTCTCCCGCTACTGCTCCCCCTACTCCTGCCGCCAAGCCTTCTGCTGGTCCTGCTGGGCCTTCGTCTCCTGCCATCCCTGAGATCACCGCCATGGAGACAGATGTCCATCCAATCCTTGATATCTCATGCTCTGTCGAGGCGGACGTTCCTCCTAGCAGTCAGGCGATGCAGGAGAGCACTTCCTCTAAAGTGGTTGAAGCTCCGACTAAGGATGTCACCAAGAAAGGGAAGCAAGTAATGGAAGAGGTGGAGGTGGAGGTGGTTGTGGCAATGGACAAGGCGGGAGCCTCTGAGCCATCAACTGTTCTGAAAATGCAACAGGCGACTAGGGCATCATCCATGCCTCTGGCTTCAACATCTCCTTTGTTTGCGACTCCTCTAACGTTGTGCCTGGATGACCTCATTGCGCAGGCAGATGCCGTGTATAACAATAACAGCATCTTCCATACTGCATATGCCAATTTGGCCAACAATCTCAAGCTTATTGCCATTGTAAGTCTTTTGAACTTCACTTCTTTTCTTTTGTGTAGTATATCCCTCTGTAGACCCTGAGCTCTTAGGCGGATAAACAAAAGTAATTTACCTGAGTGCTCCAAAGAACTAAGAGTAGAAATTGATAGTGTAGCCCCCGAGAATCTAGGTGGAAACTGAGTAGAATTCCGACTAGATGTTCGAAGAGTAGCATACTTGCTGATTAAAATCTTGTGCTATAGCCCCCGAGCATGTAGTTGAAAATAGATAGTTCCGACTAAATGCTCTAGAGAAACTAATCATGCTTACTTGTTGCAGAATGAGAATAGACAGAGAATCACCGCCAATGAGAGGTTTCCTGCTTTGCGGAAGGAACTAGACCTTGAATAGGGTAAAACAGGCTTCTGAAGCATCACATCAAAAATAGCTAGAGTCTACTTCTTGTAACAGCTCCTTACTTTTCCTCATGGATTCATTTCCGCCGTCTTCTCATAGTGCTTTCCGATTTCGTTCTTACAGAAGCCATCGCCAAAGCCAAGAGCATCGTCGAGTAATCCAAGCATATCCAGGAGCTCGATGATGAGAACAAAATCTCAAAGAAAGACCTGGCTGATACTGTCAAGGGCCATGAAGAGGCGATGAAGGCACTGGAAGAGTCTGCTAACGCCGAGATGCAGCGCCTGAAGGACGAACTTGCACAGCTCAAGGAACAGAACCAAGCTGCCAAAGAGCAGAATGCAAGGAACCTTGAGGTGTACAAGACCATTCAGAAGGAGCGGGATGTCTTGGCGGAGACTTGCAAGCAAGCAGAGACGAGCATCTTCGGTAACTTTTCCCTGTCTTGGTCAATTCCGTACTTTGGATAATTGTTTGATGTTTTTACTCATGGTCCTTGTATCTTACGCAAACCACAGCTCCCATTGGCTTGGCCAACTTGGGTGAAGGTGCTCCATATCCCATTGAATGCATGATTCTTGCCGGCAACTTCATCAGCACCGCCATTGCCCAGGCCAAGGAGATAGCCCAGCCTCTAGGAATAAACATCAAGGCGGTAGACTCAGCGGCCAAGTATGCGGAAATCCTGCGTCGGCCCCCCGAGAAAGTCAAGGACTGGAAAGCCTCTTGCGTTCGGGCTGGTGCAAGGATGACCTTGTCCTTGGTCAAGGCACACTACGACAACACCGACATCGATCTGGTGACCTCCGTCTTTCCCAAGATGGACGAGGAAGGGAAGGAAATTGATAGCGATGCTATTTGGAATTCTCTCTCCGGCTTCGACACCATGGTTGCCAGAATGGTCAATGCAGATTTCTTCGTGCCTGCCGAGATCCTTGATGAAGACATGGCCTCGTCTGAGTCTAGCCCATCTCCCTCCGAGTTTGACAAGCTCTCCTGGCCTGGCTCTCTTGGTGATGCCATTACGAAGTTCCCTGCAATAGAGCCATGAAAAACAATGTTTTGTATTAAATGTATCTCTATGAAGTGTATGCGGAAAAAATTTATGTGTTCTGTTAAGGCGGAAAAATTTATGTGTTCTGTGAAGTCTCCTGCTACTTATCTGATTCCTCCATGTTTATATTTTTTAAGCAAGTGCTGGCTTATCCATTATTCTAGTTCGTATGCTTGACCTTTCATGAGACGGAAGACTCGCAGCACAGAACTATGCCCTCATGTGATGATGCTTAATAGCACCGTTAAAAACCTAAGAGCAAAATCGCTGGCTTTGAGTGCCGAGAAGTCACTACTCCGGAAACCACATAAAAACTTCAGAAAACGTGTAGACTAGAAAACTTAAGCTAACGCCCGTAGGCGGAATTTTCACAAGTGCAAATGCAAACTTGCGCATAAAGGGTTTATATGATCCAAAACTGAACAACTAAAGGAGGTAAAAGACTCAGAAAATATGAGTGAACCAAATGCTTTATTTCATTGATCATATAAGAAACTTATTACATAATATAAATGTGTTAAGTGTAAAAGGGACATAGTTGTGCTATGTTCCATGGCCAATCTATCTCCGGGTAATCATCATCGGAGTCATGTTCCTTGCGCTTGCAATTTTTTGGCTTATCTTTCAACTTGCGAATATCGACGAGGTAATAGGAACCATTTAGCAATGCTTTTCTTATGACGAACGGTCCTTCCCAAGGCAGGGATAGTTTGTGTGATTTCTCCTGCTTGAGTCTAAGCACCAGATCCCCCTCTTTAAACAAGCGATGCTTTACGCGGCGACTATGGTAGCCATGCAGCTTCTGCTGGTAGACGGTGGATCTCTGGCATGCCAGCATGTTCTCTTCCTCAAGTAGGTCCACAGATAGGCGTCTGGATTCTTCAACGTCATCCTCCTTATAGGCGGCGATTCTTGGTGCATCGTGGAGGATGTCGGATGGAAGGACGGCTTCTGCTCCATAAACCATGAAGAAAGGAGTCAAGCCGGTGGATCTGTTAGGTGTTGTTCGTAAACTCCACAAGACATATGGTAATTCCTCCGCCCAAGCTCCATCTGCTCTACATAGCGGTGCTTCTAAGCGTGGCTTCATTCCATGCAGAATTAGTCCATTGGCCCTTTCAACTTGTCCATTTGACTGTGGGTGTGCCACAAATGCTAGGTCAAGGCGGCTGCCTTTTTCATGACAGTATTCCTCAACTTCTCCGAGAGACAAATTTCTACCATTGTCGGTGATGATGCTGTGTGTGAGACCAAACCTCACCACTAGATCCCGGACAAATTTTAGGGTTGTTGCCCCATCAAGCTTTCTAATGAGTTTAGCTTCAATCCATTTTTGAACTTATCCACTTCTACTAGCAAGTGTATAAATCCACAGGGTTTTGTCTGCAAAGGTCCCACCATGTCCACCCCCAGACTGCAAACGGCCAAGTTATTGGTATGGTTCGCAATTCTTCAGCTGGAACACATGGTTGTCTTGCATAGAACTGACACCCAAGGCAAGTTTGTACCAACTTTTCAGCGTCCGCCTTGGCAGTTACCTAGTAGAATCCTTGCCGGAAGGCCTGATACGTCCATTTTGCATCACTATTCTATATCATAATTTACTATTATTCATTCATATATTTCATATTAAGAGATGATACTTATGTAATTTCATCTGTTTTTGCATGGTTGATGACTTTTGGAGCATGGACCGCTGTAGTCAGGATTCTGATGGAAAAGGTGCTGTTCGGAGGCAAAATTCGCGAAGATCAGAAAATCCGGAAAAATATACGGAAAATCCTATTGTTCCAGAAGACGAAGGAAGCCAGAAGGAGGAGTGGAGATGGGCCACAGGGGGGGCACACCACCCCCTGGCGCGGGCCAGCCTAGGTCACGCCACCAGGTGGTGTGGCCGCCCTGGCCCACCTCCAACTCTCCCCTCTATCATATATTATCTCCACGGAACCCTAATACCGGGGGAGTGACCACAGAAAGATTCCGCCGCCTCTGCGGGGCATAAAACACCGAGAGAGAAAGATCTCTCCGGCAGACAGATTTCTGCCGAGGGAATTCCTTCCCGGAGAGGGGAGATCGTCGCCATCAACACCACCATCAAGCTAGACTTCATCGGGATCATCATCATCATCACCACCATCATCACCATCAGCACCCTCATCACCATCTCCATATTGCTATAACAATTGGGTTGAACCTTGCATAGTTCTTAGGGGAAACTTTCCCGGTGTTGATTACTCTTTGTAGTTGATGCTATTGAGTGAACCATTAAATTATTGTTTATGTTCAGATTGTTATACATCATTATTCCATCTCTGATCATGATCCATATGATGTCTTGTGAGTAGTTGTTCTTCAGGACATGGGGGAAGTCATGTTGTTAGTAGTGGAATTGTGTTGAGAAAGATTCAATAGTTTGATATTTAAGTTGTGGTGTACTTCTTCTAGTGGTCTCATGTGACCGTCGACTACATGACACTTCACCTATATGGGCCTAGGGGAATGCATTGTGTATTTGGCTACTAATCGTAGGGGTTGCCGGAGTGACAGAAACCTGAACCCCCGTTAGGAAACCATTGCACAAGGGACGTCAGGGTCTTAGAGTTTAAAGTTGTGGTTATGTTTCTACCTTAATTACTTTCTTGTACTTATGGATGTTTGCAAGAGGTATAATCACAAGTATGTATTAGTCCTAGGAAGGTCGGTACATTAGCACAGGTTCACCCACACAACACTTAGCAAGCTAAAGAAGATTAATCAACTATATGAAGCGAAAGCACTTGATAGTGTTCTCGTGTGTCCTCGAGAACGTTTGGTCATCTTAAGTAATACAACCGGCTTGTCCTTTGCTGAATAAAGGATTGGGCCACTTGCTGCATTTATTCTTATTGTCTTTTATTTACTTGTACTTTATTTACTTGCATTATCAAAAACCACTAAAAATCCGTTTGCTAAGTATTTGCAGAGAATTCCTGATCCATACCACTAGCCAGCACCTTCTGCTCCTCGTTGGGTTCGACACTCTTACTTATCGAAAATACTACGATACACCCCGTATACTTGTGGGTCATTAAGGCCTTGGCCACCAACGATCGGGGAGCAGCGTGATTCCCGCAATCTCCGAGATGTATTTATCTAAGGATTTCAATACCTTGCTGCTGGGAGACTGATGGCTCAGTGTACGGCGCCAGAAAAGTGCTGGTGCTGTGTTGATGTAGAGCTTGTTGGGAACCCCAAGAGGAAGGTATGATGAGCACAGCAGCAAGTTTCCCTCAGTTATGAAACCAAGGTTTAATCGAACCAGTAGGAGCAAGGAAACACCCCAAAGGTGTTGCTAGCTGAGCCTTGGCAGGGTGCACTACCGGTGCTAGTAGCAACGTGGAGACCTGCACAACAAAACCACAGAACTTTGTCCCCAACTTGCGATGAGGTTGTCAATCTCACAATATTTTTCTAAAAACAAAGGATTAAACGAATCGAATGGAAAGAAGTAATAGTTTGCAGAAAGTAAACACAAAAGAGTAATAGTTTATAGATTGTATGTAAAGAAAAAGGACCGGGATCCATAGTTCACTAGAGGTGGCTCTCCTTAATATAGATAACATGCTAGGTGAACAAATTACAGCAGGGCAATTGACAAACATCGAGAAAGCAATACATGCATATACTAATCATCTTGACTCCTTTGAGACTTGATTGGGCATTACAACATTATACATAGACCGCCATCCAACTGCATCTATGACTAATAATCCACCTTCAGGTTATCATCTGAACCCCCTCCAGTATTAAGTTGCAAGCAACAGATTATTGCCTTACAAACTGCGTGTAATGTAAACAATATCATTGTTCTATGAACAAAGGATTTTTGTTTTCTCCCTAGTAGCAACAGCACATCTAGTACCTTAGAGATTTCTGTCACTTCCCCAAATTACCAGAGGCATGAACCCACTATCGAGCATAAATACTAACTCCTGGAGTTGCTAGCATCTACTTGGCCAAGATAGCTACTAACAATGGAAAGAATGCAAGATCACAAATAATAAAGACATGATAGAATCAATAATCAATCTGAAATAGCATCTCAATATCCATCGGATCCCCGCAAATACTACATGTAGAATTACAAATAGATGACCTTGATAATGAACGGAGCTCACAAGATCTAAACATGAAAGCACAAAGAAGGAGAACCAGCCATCTAGCTACTACATGGATCCGTAGTCCAAGGATGAACTACTCACACATCACACCGGAGGCTTGCATGGTGATGAAGAAGGCATCCAGGGTCAATTCCCCTCTCCGGCAGGGTGCCGGGAAGAGCTTCAGATCCCTCCCGATCTAGGGATGGAGATGACGGCGGCTATAGACTCTTGTGTGGATTTTTGATCAGGCACTTAGGGTTTTCGTCCCGAGGGCATCTTATAGGCGGAAGGAGAGGCCGAGGGGGTGCCTGGGGCCACCACACCACCCCCTAGCGCGGGCCAAGCCTGGCCGCGTGGCCAGGTGGTGTGGCCGGCCTCTGGCCCCTCTCCGTCTTGTATTCTGGCATCTGAACACTTCCGGAAAATAGGCACTTTGGCTTTTGTCCCGTCCAATTCCGAGAATATTCATTTTCTGACTTTCCTGGAACCAAAAACAGCAGAAAACAGGCAGCTGGCACTGTGGCTCTTGTTAATAGGTTAGTCCAAGAAATCATATGAAAAGTACTCCAAAGTTGGAACAAAACACAAGAAAGTGGATAAAACCAAGCATGGAACATCAAAAATTATAGATACATTTGCAATGTATCAACATCCCCAAGCTTAACTCCTGCTCGTCCTCGAGTAGGTAAGTGATAAAAAGAAAGAATAATTTTTGAGGTGACATGCACCATCAAAGACTTGATCAAAGTATTTGTAAAACATTCAAAGCTGGGATCATAGTACTCCAATCATAACATGAAAGACAAAGTTCTAGCAATAAGACAAAGAAACTATGATGCAACATGAAAAGGCACAAACAAAAGATTCATGAATAACAATGCTTTGCAAGATGTTTGTTTGTTTCACATAAATAAAACATAGCATAATAGTATTCAGCTTGTCGCTCATAGAGTAGCAAAACATAAATGCATAGGACACCTTCAAAGTTCAT
The DNA here is from genome assembly GCA_916181665.1 of Avena sativa. NCBI lineage: Eukaryota > Viridiplantae > Streptophyta > Magnoliopsida > Poales > Poaceae > Avena > Avena sativa. Next base: position 528,370,834 of record OV702292.1, on the reverse strand, counting down.
AAGACTGACTAGATACAAATAGTTTAAAACAAGCAATATCAAGTTATGCATCAATCAACTAGTCTTGGACAATGCACATAGAACTAAGAATGGCCACTATGCTCTCAAAGTATGTGCATAAAGGTAGAAGGTGGAGACTCAATGTAATGGTGGAAGAAAGTCTTTCATAGAAGGAAGTAGGGATTCAAGTCTCATAAAGAGCTTCCAAAAATTATAGTACTTATAGCTTTCAGCTCTCATTGCCCCTATCATAAGCATCTTGAAGTGATTAAGGGTAAAGTGAACAAACTATGGTGTACATGCTTGATGAAGTATAAGTCAGGAATCTCATGTCCCTTGTATACGAGGGCTGCTCCTCATGCTACTCAAGTTTAGTCACCGGTAAGTTCTTGTCATCGTAAGTACATGTGTATCATAGAGAACCGCCAACGGGGTACCCCTTGCCCGATGATACGGAAGAATCCCCATATCAAAATGACAAGGCAAGCAGACAATGAGCATCTCAGCAATCTTCTTATTTACCATGCGAATATGGTGCTTTTTTCTCTCTTTCCTCTTTTCATAATCTCTTTTTTTTCTTTTTCTCTTTTTTCTCAATATAGGACTCTCTTTTTTATAAGAAGAATGCTTCATAGACAGCTCATTATGGTTACGCTGCAGGTTTCCACCATGTCAGCATGGATTAGACCAGCGGCCCAGGCGTTTCTCTAACACATATACATAACTCCATGGACTAACAAGCTCCCCTTTCATTTCACACCGACGACATCCATATACAAAAGAGCATGATATCAACTAGGTACAAGTACCAAGTGCAATGTTGAAAGCGTTCCCCATGAAAGCATGGTTCTGCTAATTCCCAACAAATAAGTGCAAGCATATACAACATATACAACACAATTGTTCAAGTTTATTAAGGGCAAGAAAAGTAAAGTGTGCCATCAAGTTCGTGAGAGCTTTAATCACTAGTTTTATCATAACAAGTTTAATTTGGAAGGTAAACAAAAGCATGAATATACTTGGAATAGCATAAGCTAATAGGTAGGTATGGTGGACTATTTGGAATAACTTGGTTTAGGGAGTTGGATGCATGAGTGGAACTCATACTTGGTTGTGGAAGCTAGCAAAAGACTGGGAGCGACAAACTAAGAGAGCAATAATGGCCATAATCATGCAGAGCGACAAAACATCATTCATCAAAGCATAAAGTGATACTAAAAGTTGAAAACTAAAGGATCATAAAGACTTATGGTGACTTGAGATAGTCATAACATGGTGTGAGCATGCGCCAAGTCAACCCAAATAAAGCATCAAAGGAGAATACCACTATACTATGCTTTAATATGCTAAAACAATGCATGATTCATACAAGGCACATTAAGCAATCTTAATTGTTTATAACAAGTCATGCTAAAGCAAATAATACTAAGCATAAAGCCAAAAAAATATCAAGCATGGCATGACAAAGCATAGGCCACAGTCAGAAACGAGCTCTTTTTACCACATAAGAATGAATTTTCCTACTCTTTTCCAATCCAAACCAAACTATTTGAAAACCAATGTATGAAAGAGGGGGTCCAACCAATTTATTCAGCAAACTAAGCAAACAAAATCAAACAAAAAACCAAAATGAAAACAAAAAATAAGACGCTCTAAGAACAACACAATTGTGCATGAAACAATAAAAATGAAGCGTTTGGAAGAAACCTGGGATTTTTATTGATGAAGAAGGGGATGCCTTGGGCATCCCCAAGCTTTGACGCTTGTACTTCTTGGAGATTTCTTGGGGTGACACGCGTGGCATCCCCAAGCTTGAGCTTTAGTCCATCCTTCATCTCATTACTCATTCCTTCCATACACCTGAAATTTTTCCTTCATACAAAACTTCACACAATCTTTATTTGCAACATTAGTGTACTCAAGATAAATAAGTCTTAAGGTTCAGTTCTAACACCAAATAAACTTCCATTAGAACGCTAGCTACTTTAGCACTTCCCTCAGAAAGCTCAATTCCCCAAAATAACTCAAAAAGGAACCAACAAGAAGCAAATGCAGAAAATGGCAGAAATCTGTCAAAACAGACCAGCAGGTAAACACGAATTTTTTCGAAGACCTTCTGTTGCTCAAATCAAAAAGTGTTTAACTAGCGAAAGTTAGATAACAACCTGGGGCAATGGCAAAAAAATTGACGCCTCAAAAAGACGTTCAGATATTTTACACGAATATTTACGGTGAAGCACAGAAATCTGTTTCGGGACAGCAACTTTCCCAATCATTACTTCTCTCTCATTAGAGGTTACTCTTGGCACAAAAAGCAAATAAAAAGGATAAGGAGCAGTTATTACTGAAGTAATAACTTCCAATACTCATCTAAAACTTTTGGGTTATCTCCCAATAAGTACTTTTCTTTAACGCCTTTAAGTTAGGCATAAGAAGCAAGAAAGAATCAAGTGTTCTCAAATGAAGAAACATTAAGACCAAATTTTGTTTTCACAGGAGAAGCAAAAGAGATCTTCTCTCTCTTCTTAGGTAAGTGTTCTATACCTTTCTTGAGTGGGAGTTGATATTTAATGGTGCCTTCTTTCATATCAATAATGGCACCAACAGTTCTAAGAAAAGGTCTTCCCAAGGTAATAGAACAAGAAGCATTGCATTCAACATCAAAAACATAGAAATCAACGGGGACATAGGCATTGTTAACCATAATAAGAACATCATTAAGACTCCCCATGAGTTTATTTTTAGCATTATCATCAAGTGGAGGCAAATCAAGCATGTCATAAATCCTTCTAGGCATAATAGAAACACTACTATCAAGATCACATAAAGCTTTGAAATCAAAGTCATTCACTTTCATATTAATGATGGGTTCCCAACCATCTTCTTGTTTTATAGGAATAGAAGATTTATGTTTCATTTTTTCTTCTTTAATCTTTATGAGAGCATCAGTAATGTGTTTTATAAAGGCCATGTTCATAGCACTAGCATTAGGACTTTTAGCAAGCTTTTGTAGGAACTTAATAACTTCAGAGATATTGCAACCATCAAGATAAAAATCAAATTTATCATCTAAAGTAGTAGAACTATTACTAGCCTCAACACTAGTGGTGGTGATAGTAGAAACACTAATGTTTCTAGCAATTTCATCTTCTCTTTCCCACTTAGCATGTAATTCAGCTAATAGTCTAACATTTTCATCAATTCTTACTTGTATGGCATTAGTAGCTGCAAAGGCATTATCATTAGTTTCAGGTTTAGCAGCCATTTTATTCATAGAAGATTGAGCTTCAGCCAAAGATGCTATATTTCTTTTAGCATTAGAAAGTTTTTCCTCAATAGTTTTATTGAAAGCAATTTGCTTACTAATAAAGTCTTTGAGCATAACTTCAAGTTCAGAGGGTGCACTCCTATTGTTGTTGTAAAAATTTCCATAAGCATTACCATTGTTGGGAGGATATGGCTTATAATTGTTGTTACCAAAATTACTCCTATAAGCATTATTGCCAAAGTTGTTATTTCTTATGAAGTTCACATCAACTTGCTCTTCTTGAGCAACCAAAGAGGCTAAAGGAACATTATTTGGATCAATATGGGCTTTCCCATTAACAAGCATAGACATAATAATATCAATCTTATCACTCAAGGAGGAGGTTTCCTCAACAAAATTTACCTTCCTACCTTGTGGAGCTCTCTCAGTATGCCATTCAGAATAATTAACCATCATATTGTCCAGAAGTTTTGTTGCAGCACCCAAAGTGATGGTCATAAAGGTACCTCCAGCAGTAGAGTCCAATAGGTTCCTTGAAGAATAGTTCAATCCTGCATAAAAATTTTGGATGATCATCCAAGAAGTCAGTCCATGAGTGGGACAATTTTTAACCAAAGATTTCATTCTTTCCCAAGCTTGAGCAACATGTTCATTATCAAGTTGTTTAAACTTCATTATTTCACTTCTCATAGATATAATCTTAGCAGGAGGATAGTATTTTCCAATGAAAGCATCTTTGCATTTAGTCCAAGAACCAATACTATTCTTAGTTAAGGAATTCAACCATTCTTTAGCTTTTCCTCTCAAAGAGAAAGGACACAATTTCAGCTTAATAATATCACCATCTATATCCCTATGCTTTTGCATCTCACAAAGTTCAACAAAGTTATTTAGATGGGCAGCAGCATCTTCATTACCAATACCAGCAAATTGTTCTCTCATAACAAGATTGAGCAAAGTAGGTTTTATCTCAAAGAAAGTATCTTCAGGCACAGGTGGAGCAATAGGTGTGCTCATAAAATCATTGTTGTTGGTGCTAGTGAAGTCACACAACTTAGTGTTTTCAAGAGTAGTCATTTTTTTGTGTTTTCAAATAAGAAAGCAAACTAGTAACACTAATTTTATTTTGTGTTTTTGATAAAGAAACAAGCAAACAAAGAAAAAAGAAACTAAGCAAAACAAAAATAACAAAGTAAAGAGATTGATTATGAGGGACTCCCCTTGTGAAGATGTCCTTGACTCCCCGGCAACGGCACCAGAAAAATGCTTGATGGCTCAGTGTACGGTGCCAGAAAAGTGCGGGTGCGGTGTTGATGTAGAGCTCGTTGGGAACCCCAAGAGGAAAGTATGATGAGCATAGCAGCAAGTTTCCCTCAGTTATGAAACCAAGGTTTAATCGAACTAGTAGGAGCAAGGAAACATCCCAAATGTGTTGTTGGCTGAGCCTTGGCAGGGCGCACTACCGGTGCTAGTAGCAACGTGGAGACCTGCACAACACAACCACAGAACTTTGTCTCCAACTTGCGATGAGGTTGTCAATCTCACCGTGTTTTGCGGAAAACAAAGGATTAAACGTATCGAATGGAAAGAAGTAATAGTTTGTAGAAAGTAAAAACAAAACAGTAACAGTTTAAAGATTGTATGTAAATAAAAAGGACCGGGATCCATAGTTCACTAGAGGTGGCTCTCCTTAAGATAGATAACATGTTGGGTGAACAAATTACAGCGGGGCAATTGACAAACATCGAGAAAGCAATACATGCATATACTAATCATCTTGACTACTTTGAGACTTGATTGGGCATTACAACATTATACATAGACCGCCATCCAACTGCATCTATGACTAATAATCCACCTTCAGGTTATCATCCGAACCCCCTCCAGTATTAAGTTGCAAGCAACAGATTATTGCTTTACGAACTGCGTGTAAAGTAAACAATATGATTGTTCTATGAACAAAGGATTGTTTTTTTCTCCCTAGTAGAAACAACACATCCAGTACCTTAGAGATTTTTGTCACTTCCCCAGATTACCAGAGGCATGAACCCACTATCGAGCATAAATACTAACTCTTGGAGTTGCTAGCATCTACTTGGCCAAGATAGCTACTAACAACGGAAATCATGCAAGATCACAAATAACAAAGACATGATAGAATCAATAATCAATCTGAAATAGCATCTCAATATCCATCGGATCCCCGCAAACACAACATGTAGAATTACAAATAGATGATCTTGATCATGAACGGAGCTCACAAGATCTAAACATGAAAGCACCAAGGAGGAGAAGCAGCCATCTAGCTACTACATGGATCCGTAGTCCAAGGATGAACTACTCACACATCACACCGGAGGCTTGCATGGTGATGAAGAAGGCCTCCAGGGTGAATTCCCCTCTCCGGCAGGGTGCCAGGAAGAGCTTCAGATCCCTCCCGATCTAGGGATGGAGATGATGGCGGCTACAGACTCTTGCGTGGATTTTTGATCGGGCACTTAGGGTTTTCATCCCGAGGGCATCTTATAGGCGGAAGGGGAGGCCGAGGGGGTGCCTGGGGCCACCACACCACCCCCTAGCCCGGGCCAAGCCTGGCCGTGCGGCCAGGTGGTGTGGCCGGCCTCTGGCCCCTCTCCGTCTCGTATTCTGGCATCTGATGACTTCCGGAAAAATAGGCACTTTGGCTTTTGTCCCATCCAATTCCGAGAATATTCATTTTCTGACTTTCCTGGAACCAAAAACAGCAGAAAACAGGCAGCTGGCATTGTGGCTCTTGTTAATAGGTTAGTCCAAGAAATCATATGAAAAGTACTCCAAAGTTGGAACAAAACACAAGAAAGTGGATAAAACCAAGCATGGAACATCAAAAATTATAGATACATTTGCAATGTATTAGAGACGCATTGAAGGAAACCTCATGTGGTACTTATTTTATATAGCTGGCCGTCAATGATGACGTAGCCTTTTTCTCTGTGTACTATTTGTCGGCTTTTGACTTCATCGAAGGGCAAAGTTTCGTCTTGTAGATAGTCCATGAACGGTTTCATCCAAGCCAGAGAGGTCACTATTACTGTATTAACAAATGAGTCTAGTCTATCCGGGTTGTCGGGGTTCTCTCCCTTCACGGATGGGGTCCATAAATGCTCTAGGAAAACGCCTGGCGGAATTGGTCGACGAGCTGAACCAAGATTTGATAGCAGATCTGCCGCCTCATTCTCCTCCTTTTTAACGTACTTGACTTTGTAGCCGTCGAAGCACTTGGCTATCTCGTCTACTTTGTATCGATATGCCTCCATCATAGGGTTTCGCGCGTTCCAGGTGCCAGCTACTTGCTGGGCAACCAAGTCAGAATCTCCACAGCAAAATATGCGCTTGATGCCAATATCCTTGGCCACACAAAGTACATGAATGAGGGCCTCATACTCCACCATGTTGTTGGTAGAGTTGAAGTGGATCTACATGATGTATTGAAATTTTACTTCTGTTGGTAATTGCAATAATACATCATCCCCCAAGCCGTTGAGTAGCTTTGATCTGTCAAAGTGCATGACACAATATTCTGGCTCTGGTATAGGAGTGTCTTCTGGCAATTCTATCCAATCTGCGATAAAATCCGCCAACGCTTGTGATTTGATAGCGTCGCGTCTCTTGTAGGTGATTTCAAGTAGTGTCGTTGTTGTTGATGATGTCGGGCAGTGGATCTTTGCTCACCACTATGATAGGGTGCTCCTGGAAGTAATGCCTTATCTTGCGCGAAGCAAGGAAAACTCTGTAAGCTATCTTTTGGTAGTGCAGGTAACGTTGTTTGGATTCCACCAAGACCTCACTTATGTAATCAACGGGTCGCTGAACTCCATATTCGTGCGTTGGTTCCTTGCGCTCCACAACGATGACAATGTTGATGACTCAGTTGGTTGCCGCCATGTAAACTAACATAGGATCCCTTGACACCGGTGCTGCAAGTATTGGTGGTGAGGAGAGTATTCTATTCAACTCCTAAAGTGATGCATCAGCCTCGTCCGTCCATATGAATTTGTCCACCTTCTTGAGCAACTTGTAGAGCGGCATAGCCTTCTCACCAATTCAGCTGATGAACCGTCTTACTTCTACCACACATCCTGTGAGCCTTTGTATGTACTTCAGGCATGTCGGACATTTCCTGCAAGTCAGTGATAAGATCATTTGATTTATTTGACATTACCGCGATGTCGTCCATGTAAGAGTGTACGTTGCGATCTATTTGGTTGTGCAGGCAACGTTGCATTGTCTGCTGGTAAGTAGCACCAGCATTTTTCAGCCCAAAGGGCATCGTAACGTAGCAATACATGTCATAGGGTGTGGTGAACGAAGTGGCTAGCTGGTCCGACTTTCGCATCCGAATCTGGTGGTAACCTGAGTAGGCATCAAGAAAACATAGAAGTTCTGAGCCAGTCGTCAAGTCAATGACTTGGTCAATGCGAGGCAAAGCAAACGGATCCTTCAGACACGCTTTGTTCAAGCTGGTGTAATTAACGCACATTCTTATTTCATTGGTTCCCTTTTTGGGGACAAGTACAGGATTTGCCACCCATCGGGTGTGAATAACTTCTCGGATAAAGCCATCTTTAAGTAACCTAGCTATTTCTTTGCCTATAGCCCTTCGTCTTTCATCACCAAAGCGTCATAGAGGTTGTTTCACCGGTTTGGCATTAGGATCAATATTCAAGCTATGCTCAGCAAGTTCCCTAGGTACACCTTTCATGTCGGCAGGTTGTTAGGCAAAGATGTCCCTATTCTCACGGAGGAACTTAACAAGCGCGCTTTCCTATTTGGAATCCAGGTTCATGCCAACGGCGGTGGTCTTGGAGGAATCTCCTTCAACAAGTTCGACCTACTTGGTCTTGATGGCGGCCTTGAATGCGGGTTCAGCAGCAGTGATCTACTTCTTCGAAGCCAGCATCTCCGAGGCATTGACCCGGTTCTGGATATCCTTGAACTCCTCCCCGTAGAGGACTGCTTCAGCGAAGGCGGCTTCACTGAGCTCGCACTCGCATGCCTTGGTGAATCTTCTGTCAACGGTGATGATGTCGTTTGGTCCGGGTATCTTGAGCTTGTTGTAGACAAAGCATGGCCTTGCGAGGAAGGAGAGGAAGATGTCGCATCCAAAAATGACGTGGTGCACGCTCTTGAAAGGCACCACTTCAAAGGTCATGCGTTCTTGGCGGTAATTGTTAACATCGCCAAAAGCGACTGGAAGGGTGATGTAGCCTAGGGAATTTTCTTGTCGGCCAGGGACAACCCCATGGAACACGGTGTTGCTCTTCCTTAGCTGGGTCTCCATCAAGTTCATCTTGTGCAGTGTATCCAGATACATGATGTTGATGCTGCTTCCACTGTCCACGAGGCACTTGGTGAACTCGGTGCCATCAATCAAAGGGTTAATGACCATGGCATACTGGTTCTCTATTGGGATAAGGTCTGGGTGATCCTTCCTATCCCAAGTAATTGGAATCTCTGACCACCTGACGTACTGGGGAATCGGAGGGAGGGTAGCCATTAGTATCCTCAGATAGGTTTTCTGGGCCCAGGCGATGGGAGTGCCAAGGAAGGTGTGGTAGACTAGAGCCTTCTTTTCGAAGGGATTTTTTCCTTTACCCTCTCCCTTGTCGGAAGATTTGGGTTCCATGTCCTCATCCATATCGCTTGATTCCTTGGACTCCTCCTCCTTCTTCATCCCTTGCCCTTTCCGTGGGGTCTGTTCTTCTGACTTTGCTTGTAGTCAGACTTGGGGTCTTCCTTGAGGTCGTTGACAAACTTGCATTGGCGGCTGGTGTGGGTGGCTTTGCCGTTTGTGTCAAAGTGGACGAAACACGGCATATCACGGTACTCTTCGTATGTTTGGGGAACACGGGGCGCTGGGGATGTAGAATCACTCCTCTGTTGGCCATTACTAGCCCCCCGGCCACGTCCATGCTGTCCGCCTCTGCCTCTGCCAGTAAATGTTGCGGCGACCATGTTGGTTTCTTGTTTTTCTTCAGGCGGATTCTTCCGCTTGTTATTGTTGTTCTTCTTGGCCTGGGTAGGGATTTCTATTGTCGGCAACGATCCGCGTGTGTCGTCATCAGCAACGGCAAACTCGCTAGCCATGGCAATCATTGCCTTGAGGTTGAGCTCATTATTGTCTTGCTTGCGCTTCAACGTATGCCAGAGCAAAGTTTCCTTTTTCCATACCGTCGATGAAGGCGACCATAGCGGTTTGCTCGTGTACCCATGCGTAGGAAGTTTTCATATCTAGACAGCGAGAGAGGTAGGCACGAGAGGTTTCATCCTTTCCTTGCACACACCGTTGTAGGTCTCCGATAGTGCAGGGACGTTTGTATGTACCCTCGAAGTTCTTGGTGAACGCTTCATGCATATCCAACCAATTGCATATTGATTTCTCTGGCAAGTCGTCAATCCATTATCAGGTGGTACCAGTGAGCATAAGTGGGAGGTACTTGACGGTGACATTGGGGTTTCCCTTGTTGGGTTCGCACCATAGAAAACAAAAAATTTCCTACGATGAGAACTATACGCCAAGATCTATCTACTAGATACAGAGCAACGGGTGGATATACATCCATGGAGAACTTACCGTCGAAGACAATAGAGTTTTGTTAACGAGTTGGAACTCGTGGATGATGTAGTCATACGATTGCCGATCTCAAGATCGTGTGGAAGTCCGAGCGCCACAAATCAGCAGCGCATCCGTCCTCGCACACACGTTCAAGCCACCGGACAACCTCCACCTCCTCTCTCAAGCGAATCAGCGGAAGCAGCAACTTCTTCCAGATGCAAGGCCACCAGGAACATGTATCTCGCTAATCCGAGACCATGGGGGAATATCTAGAGGGGGAGAGAGATCCTTCACGAGGAGGTGTACTTTGTGAGGGAGGAGAGGGGGGCCTTTTATAGGAGAGGGGGGCTCCTCCCCTCCCATGGCCGGCGGCCAAGGGGGGCGCCCCCACCTCTTCCTCATTCATGTGGTGGAAGCTCCACTCACATCAATTCAAGCTCCACCCAAAATTCCACTCACATGCATTAAATTTCCACCAAATTTAATGCAACTCTCAATTAATAAAACTCTTTTATTTATTTTATTCAGAATTTTGTTAATTACTTTAATTAACAAACATTCACATAAAACCCCTTGCAACATTTCAATATCACATGCAGAACCACTTTCTGCAATTTCACCCGAAACAATTCCGGTTTCTATCAAAACAATTCCTGCGCTTTGCAATCCTTTCGTCTGAAACATATGTGCTCCAAAATGGTGTCCGACAACCCTAAAGTGTGTCACCATACGGTTCACGAATAATGCAGACATGATTGAGACTCCTCTCAGATCAATAATCAGAAGCGAGACCTGGAGATCCATACTAACTCTTGCACATTCAACGATGACTTCTGTGATCGTGAGAACCTTTAACGCTAGTAACTTAATCCCTTTGTCTCATGATATAATACATGTCCGAGATTCGATCATCGGTATCCAAATACCTAGTTTGATCTCGTTACCGACATGCACTCTTTTCTTGTTCCCGTGATATAACATTCTAGTGATGACATCACTTGCTTGCAAGCTATCCTAATGTGATATCACCGAGAGGGCCCAGAGTATATCTATCCGTCATCGGGATTGACAAATTCCACTCTTGATCCATGAGCCTCAACATAACACCTTCGTAGCACTGAACCCACTTTTATAGTCACCCTGTTACGGTGTGACGTTTGATGTTATCAAGATACTCTTCCGGTGTTAGCAATTAACATGATCTCATGGTCTAAGGACTAAGATTACTTCGTATGATGTTATAGCAATGTAAACATAATGACTTTGATCGTAATGCTATACTTCGGATGAATGTTCATCACATCATTTCAAAAAAATTGTGACCTCATTATTAACAACATCCAATGTCCATGATCAGGAAACCTTGACCATCTTGTTAACCAACGAGCTAGTCTGGAAGAGAGGCATAACTAGGAACCCTTTTTGTTTATTAAACACACATGTATTGACGTTTACTATCAATAAAATTATAGCATGCAAAATAAACATCTATCATATACAAGGAATACATAATAACAACTTTATTATTGCCTCTCAGGGCATATTTCCTTCAGTCTCCCACTTGCACTAGAGACAATAATCTAGTTTACATTGTGATAGAACTAACACCCATGGAGTTCTAGTGTTGATCATGTTTTGCCCTAGGGAGAACTTTAGTCAACGGATCTGCTACATTTAGGTCCGTGTATACTTTACAAATCTTTATATCTCCATCCTTGGGATGCTCGCGGATGGAGTGAAACCGGCGCTTAATATGCTTGGAATTCTTGTGAGACCTTGGTTCCTTGGCGTTGGCTATGGCTCCATTGTTGTCACAATAGATCACCATTGGGTCCAATGCACTAGGAACGACACCTAGTTCCGTTATGAACTCCTTCATCCAAACCGCTTCCTGCGCCGCTTCTGAAGAAGCAACATATTCCGCCTCCGTCATTGATCCAGCCACCACAGGTTGTTTGGAACTCCTCCAACTAACTGCTGCTCCGTTCAAGAGAAATACATATCCAGATTGAGACTTAGAGTCATCCGGATCGGTGTCAAAGCTAGCATCGATATAACACTTAGCGACTAGCTCTTCTTCACCTCCGTACACAAGAAACATATCCTTAGTTATTCTCAAGTACTTAAGGATATTCTTGACCGCTATCCAGTGTTCTGAACCTGGATCAGATTGGTACCTACTAGTCAAACTAATAGCATGTGCCACATCTGGTCTTGTACATAGCATGGCGTACATTATAGAGCCTATGGCTGAGGCATAGGGGATCTTATCCATTATCTCTCTTTCTTCCGCCGTAGCCGGACTTTGAGTTTTACTCATTGTCTTGCCTTGCAACATAGGTAAGAACCCCTTCTTACTTCCGTCCATATTAAACTTCTTTAATATCTTATCAAGGTATGTACTCTGCGATAGCCCAATTAGGCGTCTTGATCTATCTCTATAGATTTTAATGCCTAATATATATGAAGCTTCACCAAGGTCTTTCATCGAAAATTTGCTATTTAGATAACTTTTAACACTATTTAAAATATCTATATCATTTCCAATCAATAATATGTCATCGACATATAATATCAGAAATTCCACATTGCTCCCACTCACTTTCTTGTAAATACAAGCCTCTCCATAAGTTTGGACAAATCCAAACTCTTTGATCACCTCATCAAAGCGGAGATTCCAACTCTAGGATGCTTGCTTCGGTCCATAGATGGATCGCTGAAGTTTGCATACCTTATCAACGGATCAACAAAACCCTTAGGTTGTATCATATACAACTCTTCTTCAATATTACCATTGAGGAACGCAGTTTTGACATCCATCTGCCATATTTCATAATTGAAATATGCAGCAATTGCTAACATAATCCTAATCGACTTAAGCATCGCTACGGGAGAGAATGTATCATCGTAGTCAACTCCTTGAATTTTTCGAAACCTCTTTTTGACAAGTCGAGATTTATAGATGGTCACATTACCATCAGCATCAGTTTTTCTTTTGAAAATCCATTTATTCTCAATGGCCTTTCGATCGTGAGGTAAGTCCACCAAGGTCCAAACCTGGTTTTCGTACATGGATTCCATCTCGGATTTCATGGCTTCTAGCCATTTCTTGGAATCTGGGCTCATCATCGCTTCTTCATACGTCGCAGGGTCATCTATTTCATCAATCATGAAATTCATAACAAGATTGCCGTATAGTTCAGGAGCTGCACGTGTCCTGCTTGACCTGCGAGGTTCGGTAGTGTCTTCTTTCGGAGTTTCATGATCAATATCATTAGCTCTCTCTTCATTAGGTGAAGTCAACTCCGAAACAAGTTCCGGTGCTGCGCTACTCGCCATTTCATGAAGATAAGGTTCAATAACCTCTTCGAGTTCTACCTTCTGACTACTCACACCTTTCGCAAGAAACTCCTTCTCAAGAAAGGATCCATTCTTGGCAACAAAAACCTTGCCCTCGGATCTGTGATAGAATGTATACCCAATCGTTTCCTTAGGGTATCCTATGAAGACGCATTTTTCTGCTTTGGGTTCGAGTTTATCTGGCTGAAGTTTCTTCACATAAACATCACATCCCCAAACTTTAAGAAATGACAGCTTAGGTTTGTCTCCAAACCATAATTCATACGGTGTCGTTTCAACGGATTTAGATGGTGCCCGATTTAAAGTGAATGCAGCGGTTTCCGGTGCATAACCCCAAAATGATAGTGGCAAGTCAGTCAGAGACATCATTGATCGAACCATATCCAATAAAGTACAATTACGACGTTCTGACACACCATTACGTTGTGGTGTTCCGGCAGGCGTGAGTTGTGAAACTATTCCACAATTTTTCATATGTGTGCTAAAATCGTAACTAAGATACTCTACTCCACGGTCGGACCGCAGAAATTTGATCTTTCTGTTACGATGATTTTCCACTTCATTCTGAAATTCCTTGAACTTTTCAAAAGTTTCAGACTTATGTTTCATCAAATAGATATACCCGTATCTACTCAAATTATCCGTGAAAGTAACAAAATAATGATATCCACCTCGCGCCGACACACTCATTGGTCCACACACATCAGTATGTATGATTTCTAATAAATCTGTCGCCCGTTCCATTGAACTGGAAAACGGCGTTCTAATCATCTTGCCCATAAGGCATGGCTCACATGTGTCAAATGATTCAAAATCAAGTGATTCCAAAAGTCCATCAGAATGGAGTTTCTTCATGCGTTTAATGCCAATATGACCTAGACGACAGTGCCACATATATGTAGATATATCATTATCAAGTTTAACCCTTTTAGCATCAACACAATGAATACGCATAATACTACTATCCAGATCCAATAGAAATAAACCATTTAACACAGGTGCATGACCATAAAAGATATTATCCATATAAATCAAACAACCATTGTCTTCAGATTTAAAGGAATAACCACTTCGCATCAAACACGATCCGGATACAATGTTCATGCTTAGTGCAGGCACAAAATAATAATTATTTAGATTTATCACTAATCCCGACGGCATATGGAGAGGTAGAGTTTTGATAGTGATCACATCAACTCTTGATCCATTGCCGACCCACATCGTGACCTCATTCCTTGCTAGCTGTCGCTTGTTTCGTAGCCCCTGAATCGAGTTACATATATTAGCAACCTATCCTGTATCAAATACCCAGGTGCTATTGCGAGTACTAGTCAAGTACACATCAATAACATGTATATCACATATACCTTTGTTTGCCTTGCCGGCCTTCTTGTCCGCCAAATACTTGGGACAGTTGCGCTTCCAATGGCCAGTCCCCTTGCAATAGTTGCACTCGGTATCAGACTTAGGGCCAGCTCGGGGTTTCTTTTTAGGTGCGGCAATAGATTTGCCGCCCTTCTTTCCCTTCTGCTTTCCTTTCTTGTCCTTCTTGAAACCGGTGGTCTTATTGATCATCAACACTTCATGTTCTTTCCTAATCTCCACGTCTACAGTCTTAAGCATTGACAGAAGCTCGGGAAGAGACTTCTTCATGCCCTGCATGTTACAGTTCATCACGAAGCTCTTGTAGCTAGGTGCAGAGATTGAAGAACACGATGTATGCCTAAGTCAATGGGAAACGTTATTACCAAGGACACAAGCTTATCGGTGTACCCAGACATTTTGAGTACGTGCTCACTAATGGAGTCGTTCTCTTCCATCATGCAGCTAAAGAACTTTTCAGAAGCATTATAACTCTCTACGGCAGCATGGGTATCGAAAATCATTTTCAATTCTCCCATGGTATCAAAGGCATTGCCATTTTCGAAACGCTTTCGAAGTTCTGGCTCTAGCCCATACAGTATGCCGCAATGAACTAAGTTGTGGTCCTCCTGACGAGTTATATAGACATTCTTTTCCTCGTCAGGGGCATCAGGAGCTGGTGGGGCGCCTAGCGGCGCCTCTAGCACATATTGCTTTTGTGCAGCAGTGAGGAGAATCCTCAAATTCATAGCCTAGTTGGTGAAGTTGCTACCATTCGCAGCAAGTTTCTCTTTCTCCATGAACACATTGAAATTAAAAGCAGGTGGTGCCATCTGCAACAGAATTTGTAAAGTTTATTTAGACTAAGTTTATGATAGATTGAGTTCAACTAATCCAAATTACTAATGAACTCCTGTCATCGGATTGATGACAAGTACGCCATGAGGGGGTCCTCGAGGCATGCGGAAGAGAGGGGTGTTAGACGTACGGTGTTCCGGGACGGTGAGCACACAAGTTTACCCAGGTTCAAATCCGCCGGCTTTGGACGGATCCTACTCCTGCTAGCAATCCAGTAATATGGCAGAGCCGGAATATGGGTTACAAGGGTTTCGCCTGTGCGAGTTGAGGATCTAAAGTGTTGGGTGTGCCCTAAAGGCTCTCCCTAGGACGGCTTATATAGATATCCGCCCTAGGGTTTACAAGAGAGATCTATCCAGCTACGACTAAGAGTCGTTTAAAGAGTACATCTTGTACTACAAGTAACACTATGGGCCTAAGTCCGTAAGTCTTCTGGGCCTTCCCGTAGCCGGATTGGACTCTGTCTTTCTCCCTGACTGGGCCACCCGTGAAGCAAAGCTCTATCCCGAAGTGGGCCACCCTGGTCAGTGAGGAACTGTGAGGATACCCGGAAAGTATATCCCCAACAGCAGCCCCCGGAGGCCTCCAAGATCCAAAGTCGGATTTATCATCATCTAGCTTGATCTTCGGCTTGTAGAATCTTGAAGGGTTCCTGAAACTTCACAACAAAAAATACGATCCGGGTCTTAAAAAAAAGTTGGACCTATCAACAGGTTACTCGGATTTTCCAGCTTGATTTCAAACTAAGCCGGAACTTGGTCTCTAACGCCACCTGACATAAGTCATGGTCAAGTCACGTCATCTGACAGGCATTCCGTCAGCACGACCGTTGATGGGTCCGCAGTTTGCGGAACCGAGGTGTCGTTTCAATGCGTGCGCGGAGATCGAGGTGACGTAATCATCGCGTGGGTCCTTCCCAGTTCCTTCCACGACGCGTGGCGGTTACACTGTAGCATTTGCACGAATCTTGGCGAAGTTAGGTGGATATAAGGGGTTAGGATCTTCTCCTTCTCTCTTCACTTGTCCTTTGCCTTTTCTTCTCCTCCCAATCTCTCTGCGTGCACAGATCTCCTCCGTTCCTCCCCCAAAAACTCCCAGCGCCACCCATTATAGGTCAACTGCCCGCCGGAGAAATGGCTTCTTCTTCCTCCTCCAGCTTGGCGGCAGCAGCGGCGACGGAAGCGGTGGCGGAGAAAGAGAGCTTCCGTGGGCTCTGGATCCCCTGTGTGCTCGACGACGAGAAGCTCCAGAACATGGAGAAGGAAGGGCTCCTCCACGCCGGCGACTGGCGGAGCAGCTTCGAGGAAACCGTCCCCAATCCGCGCGCGGGCGAGCGGGTCCACTTCGGCACCCACCTGGACAGAGGTTTGTCGTTTCCTCCCTCGGAGTTCTTCTCCGAGGTGATTGATCATTACGCAGTTCAACTCCATCATCTTCCTCCCAACTCTCTCTTAGAGATGAGTGCTTACGCTTCTTTGTGTGAGGGCTTTCTCGGCATTAGGCCGAGTTTGACTCTATTCTGGTACTATTTTCATGTCCAGAGAAACTCTATTACTGCCGGCGTTCCTTATATCACCGGTACTATTAGTTTTTTGCTTAGACGCGAGCGCGCATATCCCAAAATCCTAGCCAGTGACTCGGTCAAACAATGGCCAGCCACATTCTTTTACCATAGGGATATTCCGGCTCCCGGCAAAGCCACTGCTTTGTCGGCTTTCATCGACGGAGCTGCCACGGCCCAACCGTCCTGGGACGAGGCTCCTCCGGCTTTCACTGACAATCTGATCCTCGCTAAGGGGTGGATCGAATATTTGATCAAACAAAAGGGACTGAAGGGATCCGTCTCATGTCGGATCCAGCCCCTTCAGTACCACGGAACTCGACTGATGCACTCCATCACGTCGTCCAAGAAAGACTCCCTCCGCATCAGCCCCAAATCCTACACCACGCAGGGCTATATAAGCCAGATCAAGTGGCTAATCAGGGAGCGGATCGAGAGGAGGATCCCGGAGGTTTCTCTGGATATGCATACGGCGGATAACCCCGTAGTGCCGGTAAGCTTCTAACAGTACACCTTTTTATGTGTTTTAATCTTCGAGTTATATTGCAATAATGATATGTTTTCTTCTTTTCAGCTTGCTGACCTCCCCGAGTCGGAACTTGCTCCGCTCGAAGGATATCCTCCTGAGTTCTCTCAAAGACAGAGGTGGTCCCATTGCCGGACCTTGCGCTCAAGAAGCACAAAGCTCTGATAGTGGCGGTTGGCACAAAGGAGGTGCCCGTCGTGAAGAGGTAACTTTCAATCACAACTTCTGCCTTTGTGCTTTACTTGAATTTCTTTCCAAGATGTAATGTTTCCGACTTTACTATAATCTCAGAGCAAAACCGCTCATCAAGGGCAAGGGGAAGGGAATTTCTTTGAAGCCCTTGCGTCAGACGAAGCTTACCATAGCTTCTCCTGTCGTGGCTCCTCTGACTCCTACCCCTCAACCTTCTGCAACACTGGTGACCATACCTTCTCCGGTCATCGCAGAAGATCCGGCTCCTTCAACGGAGCCTGCGATCCTTGAATCACAAACTGACGTCACCATGGGTGAGTCAGATTTAGATAAGGGTGAACCCTCTTTGGGTAATGATCCCTCGGCGGAAACCTTCGCCGAAAACCTTATCAGCAATCCGGGACTTGCCAAGTTTGGCCTGTCTCGGAAATCTGCTGAAGAGATCCAGCGACTAGCCAGGCAATGCCTGGAGAAAAGAAACTTATCTGCCAAAGAAGAAGCGCAAGAAGCAGAGGACATCAAGTTCTCCGACCTTCTTGCCCAGGTGCGCCTTCACGACGAGAGGATAAGGACTGGTGAGCTTCCAACAGCACCAGTGATTCCTCTGACTCTCGCCGAGAAGGTTGCCGTTGAAGTGAACGCGAGTTTGGATAAGCTCACTCGCAAAAAATATGTAAGTCGGAATTCCAACTCCTGTTTTTCCTTTGTTTCATATCATATCCTCTAGCCCCCAAGCATGAAGTAGGATAAACAATCCGCGTTTATGCTTCATTAGGATGCCAAAGAATGAACTAGTGTAGCCCCCAAGGCTCGTGCTGATATTAGCAAAAATATTAGCCCGAGTCTTTAGTAGCTTTCTGACTTTGGGTATTCTGACTTACAGAAAGTATGTTCCTATAACCAGGATTTATTGAAGAATGTCTATGATAAGTGGAGAGAGATCAAGGCTCTCCGACTTAAAAATGCTGAACTTAGAGTTGCCAAGGATGACGCCGAAGGTAAACATTCCGAGACTCAAACCTTGTCTTTGTATTTTTTAATGTCGAATTGTTCCTGAACTGTTGTTCTTTTTGACTTACAGCGTTGGTAAAACAATCATGCGCCATGATTGAAGAGGCCGAAAACCTCAAGACCTTGGTGCTTGAGAACAAGGAGCTTCGCCAAGAGCTGGATAAACTCAAGGCGGATGATGAAAAGAGCATAGCTCAAGTCCTTGAGTCCTCCTCCATGGCTACTGATGAGCGTATTCGCAAGATTGCTGCTCAAGATAAAACAATCTCGGACCTCAAAAATGAGCTTAGCAGAGAGAGGGACCTTTCCGAGGCACTCCAGGCTGAACTCCAGAGTCTTCGGAAAGAGAAGACCAAAATCGACGACGTCATTTTCGGTACGTTCCATCTGTCTGACTTTTTCGCTTTCTTCGACTTCTATCAATGTCGTATTTTTCCTGACTTATTTTGTGTATAGGTCCTCTGAACTTGACGGACTCTTCCTCCACCGAGCCCTGCACCCACCGGCTTACCCAAGTCGGTGACCTGCTTCATGACTTCTGCCAATCCCTTGAGGACATCAGTGAAGCTCTCAAGATTCTGGATATGCACAGCATGTCGGATTTTCAGGTGCGGGACAAGGCAAAGGAGATGCCTCAACTTCTTCAGGATTGGAACATGTCCTACGCGCGGACTGCGGTGCAGAACGCTCTCACCATGGTCATGAGCCACCATGGAAACATGGAAATATGGCAAGTGACCAAAGGGTACTACAAAGTAGATGAAGACGGCCAGGAGCAGGACCTTCAAGCCATCATGCACTCCTGCGCCGGATATGGGTGTCACGTGGCTGACTTGACCAGCTACGAGACCCCTTTCTTCACCCGCGTGGACACTCCGCCTCCTCCTCCAGAAGAATCAGCAGAAGTTTCCGACGATGAACGCACCATCTCGGATGTGGACATCTCGGAATGATACCAAGGCGGCGTATCCAGCGAGCCAGCAGCTCCTTCCTCTCCTGCATCATAGATTAACAGAAATATTTGTATTATTCTGAAAAACATGACAGGCCTGTAAATATGCAGTACTATGATTTTGCTAGTGCTAAGCTTTTGATCTATTCAGCACTTTTGGCTTTAATTTTTTGTGTGCCTGAAATGTTTACATAAGCACTTGTATTTTTTCTTCTATACTTATCGTTTATCTGGCTTTCCGCCTCGTCCCTTTCGTGAGCCGGCTAAACCTTCTGCCGGAAACTTTGCCGAGCAACGGAGCTCAATTGCTAAACCAGTTTAAACTCGGAAACAAAGCCGGCTTCCAGTACCAACAATTCACTACTCGGAAAATGCCCGCATCTAGCAATCAGATAGATAACCAAAGTAAAGACTAGAAATTTTTAGAGTTATACCTGAGGGTAGCAGTTTTAGAATCCGAAATCTAAACCAGAACGAGCATGAGCATAAAGTACTTTCAAGCATTCTGGGATTTTCGACTATGACATGATCATTCGGAATATGGTAAAAACTTCTCAGAAAAAATTGAGGCAACCAAAACTTTTATTTCTCACAGAACATGTACATATATATGTTTACAAAGAATGATAAACTAAGAATAAAAGGGACGTAGCTGAGAAATATTCCATGGTCTGTCTAACTCATCCGGATTTGTACTGCCTCCAGCTCTCTTTCTCTTCTTAGTAACAGGTCTTTCTTTGACTGGCCTCATGTCAGTTAAGTAGTACGGTCCATTGTGCAATACTCGACTAACTAAAAAGGGCCCTTCCCATACTGGGGAAAGTTTGTGCTTTCTTTGTTGCACAAGCCGGAGAACCAAATCACCTTTATTGAAGGATCTATTTTGGACTCTCTAGCTATGATACTTGCGTAACTTCTGCTGATAGGCTGTAGATCTCATTTCAGCAACGACGCAAATTTCTTCGACTAAGTCGATTTCATTTTATCGAGAAATCTCGGCATCCTCTTCAATATACGCGGCCACTCTAGGGGAAGTGTGAATTAAATCACTAGGAAGAACTGCTTCTGCACTGTAGACCAAGAAGAAAGGTGTGTATCCTATTGACCTGTTTGGAGTTGTTCGTAAACTCCATTTTACAAAGGGTAATTCTTCTGCCCAAGCCCCCGCAGCACGTCGTAGTGGTGCTTCGAGTCTCGGTTTTAGGCCTTGTAGGATTAAACCATTTTCTCTTTCGACTTGTCCGTTAGCCTATGGATATGCGACTGACGCAATGTCAAGCCGGATATTTTGCTCGTTACAGAATTCAGCCAATTCTCCCATAGAAAAGTTACTTCGGTTGTTCGTGATAATGCTATGTGGATAACCATACCGGATTATAACATCCTCGACAAATCTTTTGGCTGTTGCTCCATCACAACTAGTGACAGGTTTAGCCTCAATCCATTTGGTGAATTTATCCACCATCACTAAGAGGTGAGTAAATCCACTTGGAGCTCGCTTAAAAGGTCCTACCATATCAATCCCCCAGACCGCAAAGGGCCATGTTATAGGTATTGTTCGCAACTGATCAGCCAGAACATGAGCTTGTTTGGCGTACTTTTGGCAACCTTTGCACGTCTTGACTAATCGTTCGGCATCTGCCTGAGCTGTAAGCCAGAAAAATCCGTGTCTAAAAGCTTTTGCCACTAAAGATTTGGCTGCAGCGTGGTGACCACACTCGCCTTTGTGGATTTCTCTTAAGATTTCCACTCCTTCTTCCCGAGATACACAGCGCTAAAAAACCCCAGAAACACCCCGCTTATAGATCTCACCTTTAACAATGGTTTAGGCTTTTGCTCGTTGGATAATCTGCCGGCTCAGAACCTCATCTTCAGGTAAATTGCCATCTACCAAATAATCGAGGTAGGGTTGAGTCCAGCTGGGAATTACAGCCAGAACTGCTATCAAAGGTGAGTCGGATTTGGTCGGATATTCCTCATCTACTCCCTTTATTGAGGGAACTTTGAGGTGCTCTAAAAAAGCGCCATCCGGGACTTCTTTCCACGTAGAACCTATCCAAGATAATACGTCTGCTTCCTCATTTTCTGCTCGAGGGATGTGTTGAACTTCAAACCCTCCGAACGATTTAGATAAATCATCCACGACGGCTTTATATGCTGCCATGTGTTTATTTGCATTACAAATATCTGACACTTGTTGAGAAACAAGATCCGAATCTCCATAACACATCAAACGTCGGATGCCAATATCCTTAGCAATCCGGATTCCATGTAGCAGTGTTTCATACTCGGCAATATTGTTTGTCGCTGTGAAATGGATCTGCAACACGTATAAAAGTTTATCTCCTTGGGGTGATTTGACCACCACGCTAGCCCCCGAGCCCCCTCGAGCCATAGACCCATACAAAAAGAGGGTCCAATATTCTGACTCAGGGAGGATCATGTTCTCCTTCGTCTTTGTCCAATCAGTGACAAAGTCGGCAAGGATCTGAGATTTGATTGTTGTCCGAGGTTTATACTCAATATCAAAAGCTGAAAGCTCTATGCCCCATTTGGCGACGCGTCCTGTGGCGTCACTGTTGTTGATTATATCTCTCATGGGAGTTGCGCTCACCACGGTAATTGGATGATCCTGAAAGTAGTGTCGTAACTTACGAGATGCTAGAAAAACACCGTGAGCCAATTTTTGATAGTGCGGATACCGCTGTTTTGATTCTGTCAGGACCTCACTGACAAAGTAAGTCGGTCGCTGCACCAGGTGATCCTGATTTTCCTCCGGTCTCTCCACCACCATGACGATACTAACAACCTTATTGGTCGTAGCAAGATAGAGAAACATCGGCTGAGGTTCCGGCGCTGCAAGGATAGGAGCAGATGAGAGTACTTTCTTTAGATCTTGTAGTGCAGCTTCAGCTTCATCAGTCTAAACAAAATCTTTGGTCTTTTTCAGGAGTTTGTATAATGGTGCGGCTCTTTCAACAAGTCGGCTTACAAATCGACTGACTACAGTGATGCAGCCAGTTAATCTTTGTACGTCCTTTAGGCGAGTTGGCCTGGAAATATTGAGTATAGCCTTGATTTTGTCCCGGTTCACCTCTATGCCTCTTTGAGACACGATGAAACCTAACAATTTTCTGGCTAGTATTCCAAAGAAGCACTTCTTCGGGTTAAGCATGATGTTGTATTTTCGTAGGTTGGCAAATGTTTCCTCCAAGTCAGAAATCAGCGTTTCCTTCTTTTTGGACATTACTGCAATATCATCCACGTATGCATGTACATTGCATCTGAGTTAGTCATGGAGGGAACGCTGCAGCGTGCGCTGGTACGTAGCTCCTGTGTTCTTCAGCCCAAAGGGCATCGTAACAAAACAGAAGGTTCCAAAGGGGGTTATCAATGAAGTTTTGACTTTGTCAGATTCCTTCATTCGGATTTGGTGATAACCAGGATATGCATCGAAAAAACAGAGGAGTTCCAGTCCTACCGTAGAATCGATGACTTGATCAATTCTAGGCAGAGCGAACGGATCTTTTGGACAAGCCTTGTTCAAGGCAGTATAATCAACACACATCTTTAAATCAGTGGTGTCCTTTTTAGGGACCATTACAGGATTGGCCGACCACTCAGTGTGGATGACCTCTTCTATGAATCCGGCTAACTCGAGCCGTGCTAGTTCCTTAGCTATTACCTTATGCTTTTCATCGCCAAATCGTCGTAGGGACTGTTTGACGGGTTTAGCGTTCGGTTTTACATTTAGAGAGTGCTCGGCAAGTTCCCTAGGTACTCCGGTCATGTCAGATGGCTGCCATGCGAAGATATCTTGATTTGCTTGGAGGAACTTGACGAGCGCGCTTTCCTATGCGCTACCTAGGCCTACGCCTATCTGGGTCACCTTGGAGGGGTCATCATCCTTCAACGGCGTCTTCTTCGTCTCTTCTGATGCCTTGAACTCCGGATTTGACTTTGTCACCTCCTTCTTTGTTGCAGGCATCTCGGACGGATCTATGCTCTTCTTGATCTCCTGGTACTCCTGGGCATGCAGCACGGCTTCAGCAAAGGCGGCATTTCCATCCTCGCACTCTCGCGCTTTCTTCGGGTCTCCCCTGATGGTGATCAAGCCGTTGGGACCTGGAATTTTCATCATATTGTAAATGTAACACGGACGAGCCATAAAAGCCCAGTAATACGGACGTCCGAATATAGCATGGTACACGCTCTTGAACGGGACCACTTCGAAGGAAAGTGCTTCTGTCCGATAGTTCTTTGGAGTTCCAAAGGTAACATCCAAAGTGATCTCTCCCAGGGAATTAGCTTGTCTTCCTGGGACGACTCCGTGAAAGATCACAGAGCTATGGTTCAGCTGAGTTTCTGAGATCCTCATCCGGCGTAGTGTTTCGACATAGAGAATATTGATACTACTACCACCGTCCATGAGGGTCTTAGAGAAACCATAACCGTCAATCAGTGGATTGATGATTAAGGCATATTTTCCTCGCCTATGCAACTTAGACGGATGATCAGCGCGGTCAAATGTGATTGCCACTTCCGACCAGTCCAGATATTGGGGGATAGCCGGAACTATTGCATTGAGTTCGTGCAGAACTGCTTTCTTGACCTTTGCTGGTTGAGATCCGAGGAAAGTGACATAAGTGTCCTTCTTGGTGGGGAAAGTTTTCTTCCCTTCCGGCTTAGGATTTGAAGCATCAGCTTCCTCCATGTTGGAATCTTCCTTGATCTCTTTTTCTTTTTCGGGATTCTTCCTTCCCTTCTTTCGCTTAGCTTTGTAGCCCATGGTGTCATCTCTTTTGATGTCGTCATTGAAACGACATTTGGCGTTGGTGTGGGACGAGCCCCCATTGGCATCTAGGTGATGCACACATGGGTTATTAGCAATGTCGGCCCAAGAGTAGGTTTTGCCTGGTTGTTGTTCTCCTCTACCTTGGACCCTTGAAGTCCCCCGGCCACGCCCGCAGCCTCTGCCACGTCCTCCTCGTCCTCTAGACCCGAAAGTAGCAGTGACCACTGCCGTTTCTGCGTTGGGTTTCTCTTCCGAGGTATTTTTACGCTTCTGAGCTTGTTGCTTTGGTTCTTTTACCGATTGAGGCACAGCTAGTGCATTGAGTAATCCCTCTACATCGTCGTCGGCATCTGCATACTTGCTCGCTGTTTCTATCATCTCTCCCAAATCAGTGACCTTGTCGCACTTCAAGCGATGGCGCAGTAGACCACTTGGGAGACCTGCGATGAAAGCTTCAATCGCAGTTTGATCATTTACTCCTTCGCATGAGTTCTTGGTGTCGATCCATCATCCGAGGTAATCTCGGCAAGTTTCTTCGGCCTTCTGAGTGCAATGTTGTAGGTCACCGACCGTACAGGGCCTCCGATATGTGCCTTCGAAATTCCGAAAGAACGCACTTTGCATGTCATACCAGTTGTGGATGGTGTTCTCCAGAAGTTCATTAAGCCATGATCATGTCGTCTTCCGCAACATAAGTGGGAGATATCGGGTTGCGACCAGGCTATTTCCGCCTTTGGTGATGCAGCAAGCTTGGAAAAAATCCTATAGCCAGGTATCTGGCCGAGCAATACCGTCGTAGGCCTGGATATGTCTTGAAATAGCAAATCCTTCCGGGAATCTTGTAGCTCTAATGCGTGGTCCGAAGCACTTTGGGCCCACGTAGATATCATCGTTTTCATAGCGTCGCGCCTCTATATTGGAGTTGATCCTATGCCTTGCATCGTTCGGGGATAGAGATCGTCCCGAATGCCAGTTGTGGCTGCGGTGCCTTGGAGCCGGACTTCGGCTTCTGCCACCACCTCATGCGCCATGTCGTCCTCCTTGTCCCCCTTGGGAGTCGTTGTGATGACTGCTTGGTGGAGAAGGTGGGGTAGCTGGATAGTTTCCGGCTAATCGCCGGCCTCCGTCCGGAGCGTCATTATTCCGGTTCTAGGGAGGGTCTTGGCTACAACGATCCCCCTGTCGGCTTGTCCCGGCACGGTTTCTGTCGTTCCTTCGTCCGTCATTCCCACTATGGTGAGGCTCATCCGGACGGCTTGCATGTCTAGGAGGTGGCATTTTTTGACGATCCTCCTCCCGACGTTTCTCTTTATCTTCTCCCCTTCGATCGTTAGACTCTCGTTGGGGAGGATTCCTCGGATTCAGAGCAGCAATGGCCTCTTTCTCGGCCGCTGGGGCGACGTTGCTCCAGTCACACATAGTCTTGCGGTGTTGTCTTGATGATCCGGTTCTCGAATAATTGTCCTCCCGTCGTTCGGGGCGATGATGTTGCTCCGGAACGCGATGGGGTCTTACGTCAGCCCATGC
Organism: Avena sativa; assembly: GCA_916181665.1. Classification (NCBI taxonomy): domain Eukaryota; kingdom Viridiplantae; phylum Streptophyta; class Magnoliopsida; order Poales; family Poaceae; genus Avena; species Avena sativa. The sequence goes on along the minus strand of OV702292.1, from coordinate 528,344,827 downwards.
CGGATCTATGCGACATTGGTCGGAATCTGAGACCAGTTTTTGACTTTCGGACAGGGCGACCTTTTGCTGCTCTAGTCCCTTGTTGAGTAGTTTGATACCCAAACGGATCTCCTCCGGTCCTGGATTAGCCGATAGAATTTCTCGGGCCGCCACGGTATTCTGTACTAGGGTTGGGTATACCCAATCTCCTTTTCTATCTTTCCGTGGCTTCCCCATCTCATGTCTGAAAAGGACGGCACGGATATGTGGGAATTGGTTGTCATTGGTGTGACGCTTCTGTGTCTTTTGATGCAACCGAGACATGTAATCCTTGGTTGCCATGCGTTTCTTCTCCTCCTCGATGTTTTTGGCTTCATCCAGGAGTTGTTGACGACACGCTTCTAGGGCTTGGGCCCTTTCATCTAGTTCTTCAGCGGTAAGTTCTGCAGCTATAGGGATAGGTGTGGTTAGTGCAGCATCGATGAGTTTACACGCACCTTCGGTGATCACGTGTCCATCCACCGATTCTTCTTTTTTCGGCTCTTCTGGGATAAGTGCTCCATCCGAGTCTTCTTCGTATTCCTCGGCAATCACCTCCTCTGCCAGAGGGTCTTTTGCCAGGGTTTTGTTTTTCTTGTTCTTCTACTTTTCCTTCTTGGCAGCGCCGGTAGCAAAGACGGCTTTGGGTCCGTTTCCCGGAGTCAATCTTTGATCGGTACTTTTGGACATCTGGATTTCGGGATTATCTCCGACGTCCATGTCATCCTGCGCTTTGGGAGAGTGTTCCCCGGATCCTTCATCCATGGCTTCTCCTTCTTCTGCAGCTTTGGAGTTATACTCCTCTTCATACTCTGCGGAGAACTTTCGGAAATCTACCGACGTCATTGATTCATCCGAGGATGCAGGTATGTCGGTGTTTGTTCCAATTGCCTCCAGCATAGAGTCGGTGTTTTCTCCAGCATCGGCAGAGCCGGATCCGGATCCTACATATCCGACAAAGTGCGACGCATGCTTCCTGAGGTACCTGCGGCTTTCATGGTCAGCCATGTCAAAACTTTTGATGGTCTCGAGGATTGCATCTGCGCTTGCATCTTGTAGTATCATACGTTGCAGTGTGTACCTGAGGAAAGGCTTGTCTGTCCCGGCATCATCAGAGCCGGAATCAGTGTCATTGATTTGCTCCTCCTGAATTTCGACTTCCACAGGTGGGTCGATCTGGGATACGGCTTCTCCAAGGAGATCCACTCCAGATTCGACTTGAACCGCTAGGTTTTCTTCAGGCTCGGATTTCTCCACTGTCTCCACAACTGGTGCGGGCTGGATGGTTTTAGCGTTTTCTGAGATCCAGAATTCTGCCGCCTCCACGGATAGAGGGGACCTAGAAGGTTCTTCTGCCTCTATCATCACCGCTGGGGTGGGTGGGGCAGGTTGAGTGAAACCGATGTAAACATCGATCTCGCCGAAAGACATGATTGTATAGGCAGTCATAGCCTCCCTAGCCGGGATCCAAGTCTCGTCGAGAACGATGAGAGGGACGTCGCTAGCGTAGAGGATGCGACTGACGGCGATAGTCTCGCCGATTCCGATTCTTGCAGATTCCGCTCGGAACGCAGATCCGAAGCTCACTTGCCCCACGGTGGGCGCCAACTGTCGTCGGATTTATGACAAGTACGCCATGAGGGGGTCCTCGAGGCATGCGGAAGAGAGGGGTGTGAGACGTACGGTGTTCTGTGACAGTAAGCACACAAGTTTACCCAGGTTCGAATCCACCGGCTTTGGACGGATCCTACTCCTGCTAGCAATCCAGTAATACGGCAGAGCTGGAATATGGGTTACAAGGTTTTCGCCTGTGCGAGATGAGGATCTAAAGTGTTGGGTGTGCCCTAAAGGCTCTCCCTAGGACGGCTTATATAGATATCTGGCCTAGGGTTTACAAGAGAGATCTATCCGGCTACGACTAAGATTCAGTTACAGAGTACATCTTGAACTACAAGTAACACTATGGGCCTAAGTCGATAACTCTTCTGGGCCTTCCCGTAGCCGGATTGGACTCTGACTTTCTCCCTGACTGGGCCACACGTGAAGCAAAGCTCTAACCCGAAGTGGGCCACCCTGGTCAGTGAGGAACTGTGAGGATACCCGGAAAGTATATCCCCAACAACTCCCACTCAAAAACGACATCCCTCGTGTCTTTTTGGTGATTACATGAACCAAATCCACTACACCAAGTCCGATCATCACGTGAGTTGGTGTAGCCTCAAAGGCGAGCATCTATATGGGCATCATATCAACTATATGACTCATGCTTAACCTTTCGGTCCGTGTTCTGAGGCCATGTCTGTACATGCTTGGCTCGTCAAGTAAGAAACTTAGTATCCACATGTGTAAAACTGTCTTACACCCATTGTATGAAAGCGCGGAGTCGAGTACACCTGATCATCACGTGATGTCTCGAAACACGATCCATAGAACGGTGCATACTCAAGGAAGAACACATTTTATCTTGATATCTAAATGAGGGATCATCTTACAATGCTACCAAAAGCGTCAAACTAGCAGTATAAGATGCAAACATCTAATGTGTAAAGTGAGATGATATGGTCCATACATTTGATCTCTATCATTTGCATCCTGGTATGATCTCTATCATTCCTTTGTGTGTAAGGCCAAGGTCTATGGAACTTACACGTTAAGTGTGTTGTAAGAGTATCTATCATACATCTACTTACAACAATACCATACCAAGACACTAGCCCAGCAACGATCTAAACTAGACGCCTCTAATTTATCAATTGCAAGTTTTACGTGGCTTAGGGCTTTCGCAGATAGAATCGTTCTTACCTACAAACATGAACCACAACGAGGATAACCAAGTTATTAGCAACTCATTTTAAATCAGATATTGACTATAGTAGGAGAGACAGACACCCGCTAGACACTTTTGCAAAACTAGTTGCATGTCAGTCGTGGAACCGGACTCATGTACGATGACATGTAAGGTTGGTCCGGGCTGCTTCATCCCACTATGCCACCAATATCAAAAAATACATAGAAGATGCAATAACATGATCATCATCGCCCACATATAAACATATGTGTACTACTCGTGCAAAGCACCTACGCATAGATCAGGCTTTGATACCACTATTGGGTTCGCAGCATAGAAAACAAAAAAATTCCTACGATGATAACTATACGCCAAGATATATCTAGTAGATACAGAGCAACGGGTGGATATAAATCCATGGAGAACTTACCCTCGAAGCCAACAGAGTTTTGTTAACGAGTTGGAACTCGTGGATGATGTAGTCGTACGCTTGCCGATCTCAAGATCGTGTGGAAGTCCGAGCGCCGCAAATCAGCAGCGCATCCGTCCCCGCACACATGCTCAAGCCACTAGACAACCTCCTCCTCCTTGCTCCAGCGAATCAGCGGAAGCAGCAACTCCTTCTAGACGCAAGGCCACCGGGAACATGTATCTCGCTAATCCGAGACCATGGGGGAATATCTAGAGGGGGAGAGAGATCCTTCACGAGGAGGTGTACTTTGTGAGGGAGGAGAGGGGGGCCTTTTATATGAGAGGGGGGATCCTCCCCTCCCATGTCCGGCGGCCAAGGGGGGTTCCCCCACCTCTTCCTCATTCATGTGGTGGAAGCTCCACTCACATCAATTCAAGCTCCACCCAAAATTCCACTCACATGCATTAAATTTCCACCAAATTTAATGCAACTCTCAATTAATAAAACTCTTTTATTTATTTTATTCAGAATTTGGTTAATTACTTTAATTAACAAACATTCACATAAAACCCCTTGCAACATTTCAATATCACATGCAGAACCACTTTCTGCAATTTCACCCGAAACAATTCTGGTTTCTATCGAAACAATTCCTGCACTTTGCAACCTTTCGTCTGAAACATATGTGCTCCAAAATGGTGTCCGACAACCCTTAAGTGTGTCACCCTATGGTTCGCGAATAATGCAGACATGATTGAGACTCCTCTCAGATCAATAATCAGAAGCGGGACCTAGAGATCCATACTGACTCCTGCACATTCAACGATGACTTCTATGATCGTGAGAACCTTTAACGCTAGTAACTTAATCCCTTTGTCTCATGATATAATACATGTCCGAGATTCGATCATCGGTATCCAAATACCTAGTTTGATCTCGTTGCCGACATGCACTCTTTTCTCGTTCCCGTGATATAACATTCTAGTGATCACATCACTTGCTTGCAAGCTATCTTAATGTGATATCACCGAGAGGGCCCAGAGTATATCTATCCGTCATCGGGATTGACAAATTCCACTCTTGATCCATGAGCCTCAACATAACACCTTCGTAGCACTAAACCCACCTTTATAGTCACCCTATTATGGTGTGACGTTTGATGTTATCAAGATACTCTTCCGATTTTAGCAATTAACATGATCTCATGGTCTAAGGACTAAGATTACTTCGTATGATGTTATAGCAATGTAAACATAATGACTTTGGTCGTAATGCTATACTTCGGATGAATGTTCATCACATCATTTCACAAATGATGTGACCTCGTTATTAACAACATGCAATGTCCATGATCAGGAAACCTTGACCATCTTGTTAATCAACGAGCTAGTCTAGAAGAGAGGCATAACTAGGAACCCTTTTTGTTTATTAAACACACATGTATTGACGTTTCCTATCAATACAATTATAGCATGCAAAATAAACATCTATCATATACAAGGAATACATAATAACAACTTTATTATTGCCTCCTAGGGCATATTTTATTCATCCCCTTGCGATGTGAATCGCTTCGCTGTAGTCCTGCAACCATGTAATTGGTCTGGCGGTGCCGTTGTAGGGCTTGATGGTCTTGTCTATCCGGAGACCCTAGGGGTAGGTTGTGGCCCGTATTACTGGTCCAAAACAACGTGGCCCAAGGTATGGGAGCTCCCGAGATTCTTGGATATTGTCCAGCTGTGAGCGTGCGTCGTACGGCTCTGGTTGCTTCCCTTTTCCATCATGGGGAGGGGAGTTGTGGCGTGGTCTATGAGACCCACCGTGTCATCCGCCATGATGGATGCTAGGTGGCGACAGTGGCAGTGGAGGCGGTGGGTTAACCTTTTTTCTGTTTCCCTCCTACGACTCCTCACACATGTCGCGGTTGCTTGTCGGACATGGTGGCTCCTTGTGGTATCTGCTCCTATGTCCTTCAACGCCGCTGCGCTCTCTGGCATGCTGGGGTTGCTTGCCTTGGTTGTGTATAACGATGCTGGCCTGGGGACGCCTAGGTGGTGGCATGCTTGTACGGTGGCACGGTTGTGGTTCCTCATGACGGCGGGATGGTGGTGGTGGTGATCAGCGAGGACGAGCCTTTTCTCCATGATCAGAGGATATGGGTATGGCGTTAGTCCTGTTGCGTGCCTCCCTCCATCTTTGCTCTATGGAGCCTGTATGGGATCCCTCGTCACGGGGATATTTTGGCCTTCTGTGACTATTTAGGGTTGATTGGCAAAGCTCCGGGTTGGACTCAAGCCTCTGCGAGGTACCCTTTTCCTGTTGCTTGCATGCCTTGGCAACGAGGTCATATACCTGAGTAACTGCTTCTGGCGACATGTCCTGTTCTAGCAGGGTCTTGGCGATGGCAATGTTGAGGGTGGGAGCTGGCATGAATTGCCTCCCCTCCGAATCAATGTATGGGGTGGCTTTTGTCGGCTTGGATCCCTCATATCCCAACCTGCGTCGAACGTCAGGATCTTCAATGACGTGAGCTGGTGCTTTCTTTGCCTTTTGCTTTAAAAACAAATGCTTGTACTCAGCCTCCATAGATCTTGCCGCCTTGATAGATTGTTGCGCCTTGGCCATGTCTTCGTCTAGCTCAGCGCCTTACTTCGCAATGCACTTGGCCTCCGCTAGGATTGCTGCACGCTTCTCATCAAGCTCCGTAACGCTCTGGATATGGGCGACGGTAATAGGATCAACGAGGAGTTCACCATAGATTGCCTTGTCGGTGGGAGTAACCAATGGGTGGCCAGCTGCAGATGTTGATGGTGGCATTGACAGCTGATTTGATTGCCTGGCAGTATTGGGGGTCGTGGTGAGTTCCTGCACCGGTTGCGGGCGGATAACCGGAGGGGGCAAGGCCTTGGCCAGAGCCGGAGGCTTTCTTGGTCGATGCTGCTCTGGTAACCACTGGCATGGGAGGAGCTCTCTCACATTCCGGTTCTTGTCCGTCTTCTTCCATCACGCTCCCAATGGCGATTAGCACCTGGTGGGAAGCGTTGGTCTTCTCTACGCGCTCCTCCTTCTCGATCTCCTGCTCGATCTCCCTCATAACAGCATCATATTACTCCGAGTTAGCGTCCGAACCGCCGCCATCCATATTGATGTCGGCATATAGCGCGTCAAGGATGGAGTCGGAGTTGGCTTTGGTGTTGGCGATGGCGGATGTAGACGGTGATGGAGGCGGGCCATTGTTGTTTGCTCCTCCGGCTAAGATGGCGATCGTAGCCTCGGCCTCCTCATTGGCATCCGTGTATTCGTTGACAATTGTGACCACCTCACCGAGGGTGAGAGGACCTGCGGCCTGCCGTCTTCGGAGGGTATGCCGGAGGAGTGTTTCGGGTGTGAGGCCTTCGACGAGGTGGTACACGAGCTCGTCGGCACGGTCGCCCTCTAGGGTTTCCCTCACCCTCATCCATCTGGCGAGGTATTCGCGAGAAGGTTCTCCGTCCCTTTGAACACGTCTGGCCAGATCGAAGATGGTGACTACGCCGACAAAGTGTGACCTGCGCATCTCTAACGCTCTAGGAAGCCAAGCGGATTTGTGGGGTCCTTCCACCTTTATATCCTGCACAGGGGCGGTTTGGGTGGGCCTTGAATTTTCCTGATCTGAGCCACCATAATCCAAGGAGATATATGGCCCAGATCCTTCTGCAAACGTGCCCTGCCCATAGGCAGTCCATGAGGGCTTGACGAGTTTCCGACTTCCTGGGAGCTAGGACCCGAGTCGGTTTCGCAGATGAAGATGTGGATGTCTCCGAAGGTGATGTCGAAGCAACGTGTAGGATTCGTCTTCACCGGCACCCATAACTCATCTATAGGGATGATCGGGATGTTGCTGGAGAAGAGAACGCGTCCGATGGCTACAGCGTCGCTGATTCCCGTGAAGGCCCGGTGCAGAGCTCGAAGCACCTCTTGCCCCACGGTAGGCGCCAACTGTCGTGGTATTGTCGATGAGTACGCCATGGAGGGGTCCTTACAGTGTGTGTTTAGAGACGTGGGGTAAGGCGGAGAGTTGGCGGGTACGAGGTAACACAGCTTACCCAGGTTCAAGTCCCACAACGGTGGTGGAACTCTACTCCTTCTATAAATCACTCTAATGGCAATATGCCGAGTTATAGAGATAGGTTCGCTATGCGAGGTGTTGCACGTTGTACGTAGCAATCTAGGTTGTTCCCTAAAGGCTCCCATAGGTCCGGCTTAGAAAGGCGCCAGAACCTAGGTTTTACAGGGAATGGTCTTTGCCAGACAAGGTAAAGAGTCCAACTCTAATATGAACTAGTCTTTCATGTCTTGCACTCCAAGGCTCCGAGTATGTCGGTAACTCTTGTGTAGCCTTCCTTCATCTGGCATGGGCCTCCCTTATGGATCCATCTAACTGGGCCGACCAGTAGGCCATAGGCCTTGCTACCAACTATGGGCCACCCGGGTTAGCCGGAATAAGGACGTGCTATGGTGATACCCATTTAGCATATCCCCAACATGTTTCTCCACTGGAGGCTCGGGGACTGGAGGATATGTCTACAGCTATCTGCGTATATGTAAAGGCATGACAAAAAGATTTACCTCCATCATTCTCCCAGCAAGGGAAATAGCCTTTGAAGCAGTATTCATTTGGGAGTTGAACTCGGCTGGGCCAAATTTCTCTGGATTCTTGGAGTTGATATCCACAAACTCGGTGTCATTCTAGTTGTTTACATGTTCAATCAAAGGACCATAGCTCTCCCTGCTGAGCACCTAGGTGGTAACCAAATCCTTGGTATGAGCTGCCTTCCTGACGGATTGTGCTGTGGCCGGGCTGGTGTGTAGAGTAAGCTATTTACTGCCAGCAGACCCAGAAGCAGCAGAGCCGGAGACAGTGCTCCACTTCTTCATCATGGATGCGAGAGTACGCTATTCAGATTCAACAGTTGATCCTTTAGTGGCCTGGTGTTTGGTCGCCTCTGAAGCTTGTTGGCCCTTGGCAACATCAGCACCTTTCTTGGCCTTGGTGCCTGATTTGGTTGCTACTGCGAAGGTGTGGCTTGTCCTCTGGGTAGAAGAAGATGGCACGGGATATTTGGCTGAAAGCGTGGTCTTGGTCTGGTCTTCTTGCCGAGTCTTGGGAGACTCGGACGAGGCAGGAGGAACTAAAGTAGCAGAACTTGTAACAGGAGCTGGAGCTGATTCAGGTAAAACTTGGGTCGGTGACAACTAGTTCGGTGCCGACATTGCTGGCGTCTTCATCATCTTGTTGCAGCTGAGCCAAAGAAGAGCTGGGTTGACTCGGCATAACTGTATCCTCGGCAGCGCCACCTCCCTCTGCGCCGACATTGCCCTCCTCTTGATAAGGTGGTCTAAGATTTGGAGCGCCCGCGGAGCCCTCCGGAATGGGGCTTAGATGGTGCGCATCGTCTTGGCGAGGTGAAGGTGGATCATCCCGGAGAGGTGAGGCAATGCTCGAGGCACTCTAGGGGATCTCCTTGGGCGCACTGCAAAATCAAACAGAAAACAAATACAAGTTAGAACAAAGAGAGAAACAAGAAATATAGGAGTACAGTGCAACACAACTCAAAGGATGAGCAAGGAAGGAAAAGAGGCTTACTTAGAGGAAGTAGGCGGTTCCCTGGGCTTCGCGGCTCGCCGGACCATGGCTTTAGTCCGGGGGACAATCTTGGTGGCAGCCTTATCGCCGGATTTCTTTTGTCTTTTCTTGGCCGGGGGTGGCTCGGTCGAAGGAGCCGAAGTTGTGGCCCGCTTCTTCGCATGGGTAGGAACCAGATCATCGACAATAAGGGGAGGATCATCATGCACTTGACCTGCTAGGTTAGCTGAAGCCAAGTCAACATGAAAGGCATATGAGATAGGCATATGATCATATACCTCCAAGATCTCAATATCAGTGTCTTCGTCGTCATCAGGACAATCGCTTAAGCCAGAGGTCTTACCAGAGGGTCGTCTCCCGGTTGGACCCGGAGTGGGAAAGAAGTCCTCGGAGTCCGGCTCCACTGTGTCCGAGGTAGCTCGCTCCTTCCCCCACTTAAGGGATGGTTCCTTACCATCTTCAACTGTCTGCTGAAGAAACAACTGAAAATAATGTTGCAAAAAGGTTAAACAAGAGATACGGTCCGACATAAAGCATAACTCAGAAAAGGATCAAGTAAGAGGCATACCCCAGGAGGTAGCTTATCTCAGCAGAAGTGTTTAAACCCCCACTCCCAGTCCTCATTGAAGTCCTTGTCTATCTTGAAGATATCCTTGACCCGGCGAAAGATCTGGGTGTTGTTAAGTTCAAAAGATGAGGGCCGGTTGGGGTCGAGGTGCCCACTCATATGGCAAAGTTTGTGAGCTCGCTTCTGTAGAGGAGAGATTCGGTTGTGAACAAAGGTAATCATGATATCCTCGTTGCGCAACCCCAGCAAATTCAACTCCTTGATTCGTTTCACCACCTGGTTCACTAAGGCAGTGGATCTCTTCGATATTCGACCCCATAGAGTTCTGTCTGGGACACCAATATGGAAAGGACGCAGCCAAATCACGTCCTCCTCGGTGTTGTTCCTCACATAGAAGAATGTCCAGGCCTAGCCCTTACAGGATTCCAGACCGGTGACTGAGGGAAAGATGGAGTTTTTCCGGGGTGAGATGGACGCCACTCCACACTAAGTTAACAGTTCATCGGCGGGGGTGGTCCCCGGATCAGGGACAACATTGGATCAGAAACCGAAGAATTTGTACCAAATATCAATGGAGGGCCACAGGCCGAGATACCCCTCTACCCCGGATACGAAGGAAGAAAGAGATGTAATGGCGTTAGCCGGAAGATGGTGAGGTTGGATCTCAAAGGTGGTGATATTATCGTGAAAAAAGTCACTAATGGGTAGGACAAATCCGCGTTGAAAATGTGAGAGAAAAACCACAAACACACTCGGGTTGGGAGAGGGAGTGATCTCTTCGTAGGGGAGGCGGCATGTAACTCCGGCGGGGATACGATGGGTCCGATACAGCTAGCCGATGTTGTCCTGGAAGACCCAAGAGCTAGCCTAGGCACCGCGCTCGTGGGCCTCGCCGCCCTCCTCCTGTTCTTCAACAATGGTGATCTCCTCCTCAGCCATCTCCAAATCTCTGCCCTCATAGACCCAATCTGTGACGGGGGCAGAGGCCTAGACTGGCAGGGCCCCGTGGTGGCGTGGATACGCAGAAGCGGCAGCGCTGCTACGGCAGAGAAGCGCAGCGATGAGGCGCAACAGCGGCGGTGTAGTGCCCAAGCAGAAGCAGTGGTAGCGGCGACGGTGCTGTTGCACGGAAGAGGAGGAAGAAGAAGAGGCAGAGGTGTGCGCGGGTGGGGGGAATGACCAAGGGGCGTCCCTCACCCCCTATTTAACCATGCCCCTAAGTGGGGTAGTGGGATCTAGCGGTGTGACAAAGTCGCACGGTGTGGTCGTGTATCCGCCGGAACGACCAATCGGAAGCAAGCCATAGGAAGGGCCACTGGGTACAACTGATTCCATGACATGACGTGGCATTGCGGTTAACAAGGAGACAACCAGGACGTGACGTTCGCAGCAGTTATCCCTGACAGTGAATACAGTAACCGGCGCAGTAACTGGAATGGGCCCTTAAAATGAGGCAAAATAATGATTACCCTCCACGTAGAACGTGGGGAAGCGTACAAGAGAAGGAAAGGATCTAAGTGGGTAACCCGAATCTGAGGAAATAACCCGGCTAATGATAAATATCTCGAAATGAGCCAAGCAAATGTCAAGTCTCAAAAGTGGGAAGGCCGAGTCACCGGATGACTCAGCAAGAAGAGCTCCTCATCAAGTCAACTGAACCGAAGCACCCCTAAATCGACGACACGGTCGCCGTTTCCCCTCTCCGGTCACCAGCTTTCATCGTTAATTCCGGCGATCTCGGTCACCCTACGTCCACACCGTCGACACCCACGAACCCCGGTGAGCTCCCCATCCCATTCCACCTCTCCTCCATCGTCTTTATGCTCTACCGCCGCTGCCCTGCGTCTACTTGAGTCGCTCGCCGCGTACAGCAGCCAGCCGCACGCACGCCTCAACAGCAGCAGCAGACACCACCGTGGAGTCTTGTTCCTCCACGTTTTGTGGCCGCTACAAGCCTCCTTAGACCAAACCACCTGAGCGAGTTTGGTAGCCGAGGGTCCCCTCTTCGCCTTTTGTTTTTGCACCGCCATGAGTTTCGCCTCCGTTTGGTCCCCACCGTAGTCGGAAAGCGACCAGATCCACCGCCGGCACGATCTCAGTTCCGTCAGAGAAACAGCAGCAGTAGCGCCTGAAACACCTCTGTTCCTCGCCAGGTACCGTCCTCGGCAGCCCTCCTCTGGAGTTTCTCTCTAAACGAAAGTTGTAGACGGTTGTCCCCTCTTTCCATTCCAAAAGGAATCGCTCAAAACGGTGGTCCGCACCTCTCGGAATCTTCCGTCAAAGATCGTCGTTTATTCTGCCACGTCTGACGAAGTGCAGCTTGCGTCCGTCAGTTAAACACGCCTTGTTTTCGCTCTGTTCATCGCGAGATCCCAGCTTGGACAGTAGTCAGTCGGCAAAGGTTCCTTGACGAAAGTCGGCGATCTTGATCCCCTCTTCATTTTTGGCTTTTACGGCATCACGGAATTCTCAACAGATCTCTCAGAATCTTCCCCCGAAATTAGCGTCAGCTAGCTGTTCCTGTGAGATCTTTTTCAGTTTCGTCGGATTTTCAGAGAGAGCAGCAGCCGGCAGCTTTTTGCAGTTCACCCCCTGGCCTTCTGCTTCGCCAACCCGTGGTCCCTAGGGCCACATGTCAGCGCCCCTGGCCGTTTTACAAAAAGGGACCGGAGTACTGCCGTTTTTCCGCCCGCACTCCCCGGGATTCACCACGTGGCCGCGCCCTGTTCACGCGCCCGCGTGTGGGACCGCACGCCCGCCGGTCCCACCTGTCATCCTCCCCGGCTGGCTAACCCTACGGTACGAAAAGACCCGAGCAGCCGCTGTGCCCCATCTGCGCTAAGTCAGCGTTGGACCCACATGTCAGCGTCGGCGGCTAGTTTCCTATGTGTACCAAAAATCATGTGTCCTTTTTCGGTCTAATAAAAATATTTCCAGATATTTGTTTAAATGTTTTAATATCCAAAAATTAACAACTTTTAATTGATAAATCCAAATGGTGCAAATAATATATGTTTTTGAATCAGAAAAATATGAGGATTTCAAATATGCCATCCAAAATAATGTTTGACTAATTTAAATTTTCGAGATGATTAAATGCCTTTATTTAATAACTTTAATTCTATAACTCCAAATTTGACAAATAATATGTCTAAATCGATCAGCGCGACGAGCCCGTTCTAACTACGCATTCCACGATATGAATTAAAGCATGCATCATATAAATATTAAATAATCAGAACTGTTTATGGTAATAAAACTTGACCAAATAATTAATAAAATGATTTATTCTTGTCCCCACACCTCACCCTTGCCATGCTACATTATTGCCATGTAAATTGTGCATCATTCATCATGGCATGCTTGGTTGCTTGTCGCATTTAATTCATATGCTTGCGCACTTTATTTATTTTGGCCCTTGTTTGTTTGGTTCTTTTCGAATAGACGCCGAGCAGGAGAATTATCAGGAATCCCAGGAGTACTACCCAGATCCATCCCTCGCTTCAACTAAGCTACCAGGCAAGCACTACCACATGCTTGCATACATATAGTACCTATTGCTTCTATCTTATTCTTGCATCATGGAGTCGCGAATGCATTAAATTGAATCCCAAATACTGCATAGCCTTTAATTTTAAACCCCACCGAGCTTGTTCCTCCATCCCATGAGCCACTACTACAGGAGTTGTTTGAGCCATGCGAGTCGTAGAACAACATGTGTAGGGTTTGTGCGTGTCTGGTGGAAAACGAGGTATCTAAACAACTTAACCTGAGTAGTAATGGGATAACTAATGAAAGAGGCACCGGTGGGCAATATCTGTTATTTGGCTTTTATGTCCACTTGTGTCCCGTAGGACCCCGAGTACTTGATTCATGTTCCTTGATTATTCGCACTATCCACATCCGGGAGGACCTGTGGACCCCCCTGAGCTAGAGCTTGATTCATTTCTATTTCTTGGGGCCACAAAGTAGTTTGGGGCTTTATTATTATCCTGTACTTATGCCTTGCTTTAATTACGATTGTGCGTGGATCACCTGTACTGTTTTGGATCGTGGAATGTTTTCGTGGTATCGACAAGCCCAGTCACACTTTTAGGTTCCTAGTCGTTTACAGCCATTGACACAAACCTTGGGTCCGTCTCAGAGCCGGCCAACTTCGTTGCGGGTAGCTTAATGGGGTGGCCCCCTGAAATATTTTATGAATCCTGTGATTGCTTTGTCGTGAATGCCTCGTTGGGTTTTGATTTGGTTTTTCCGAGGTTGATCGAGTGTGTGTTGCTATTTGTGCACCCCTGCAGGGTAAATCTTTTTAAAAGCCGTGTCCGCGGTTATGGACGACTTGGAGCACAGTTTCTCGATCATAGATAAGCATAACTAAAGTACCGCCTTTAATTTGACTAAATATCTGACTAGTAATTAGTGCAATACCCAAGGAATGATTAATAAAACTACTAATGGATGGGTTGTTCATCCGCTTTCTCGTTGGTAAGCGAGAAGGAGGATGGATCTGTTAATTTATACTGTTATAACTGTTGTTTCTAATTAACGTACATCCGTCTATCATTGGTTAGGCGGATGGTTAGCGAGTATCTATAGACTTGTTAGTTATTATCTTTTGCTGCAATTGCGTCACCCCAGGTATATGTCCCCTTTAGAGGCATATAGACTTGCTGAGTACCCCTAGGGTCTCACACGATAAATTGTTTGATTCGGATACACAGGTGTATTCGCAAGATGGATACTAGGTGGAGGAAACAGATGATGTTGGCAACAACCACTCGGTGTAGAGATTCTGGGGATGGGGATCCGTGAGATCTGTGGGCGGAGTGTGCTTATTTATGTGGCATCTTATGCCGATTTGCTTCTTATCCGTACTCGGATCTTGTTTCCCGCTTCCGCTTGATACTCTGATGATTGATGTATGAGGAGCTATCCTAAACTATTATCTCTATCTAGGATATTTGGATCTTGCCGTATGGAGTTGCAATATTTCTATTCCTTTTAGATGGTATGGCTCTGAGAACTGTTGTAAGGTAGCTTGCATACATACTCACTTGTGTATGTATTTGATCTCTTCGCCTGTCGCCTACGCCGCTCGCTCTTGTCCCGATGTTCTTGGAAGTCGTTAGGGCGGTCGACGGGCCTACACGTGGGTGGCCTGGGCCCCTGCTGTAAAATCCTTATCCACTTTTGGTTCATCCAGGCTTGAACTTAGAGTGTAGGGTCCAAGGTTGTTACAATTGGTATAACTTGGTAGGATTGAACCTGCTATGGCCTTATCAGTTGAAGTTGCTAAGACCGCACCAGCTTCGGGGACTAATGTTGGGGGATACCCCCGGGTAGGGTCACGTTGGGGTATAAAGGCCATGATAGCCGAGGTACGGCAAGGTCAAAGCGCAAGTTGGCCGAGTCACCTCAAGGCAGGCCGACTTATAGTAAGACCCTGCCCGAAGGATGTTCGTCTAACGTTACCCTGGCCAACATAAAACATATTTCGATAGCTTCTTTGTTACTTGTTTGCAGGTACCCACAGGGCCGAGTTAACCAGGCCTGAGCCGGGTTACCACTTGGCTTACAATGGAAGGAAGGAATCTTCTTGGTCAAAGGTTTTCTCTCTCCACTGTAGCGTGAGCGTGGCGGACAGAGGGATGGACCAGCGAGTATGGGCTGACAAAAGTGACGTTGCCCATGGCGTGTGACGTTGGCTATGTCGGGTGACACCGCGCCACAGAGGGGCTCAGAGAGGCTTACACCATGAGTCCGGATTAGCTTAGGCAGAGAAAAGAGGAGCACCTCTTTGCTACTTTGGGAGAGGCATATTCTCTCTGAATATGCCTTCCACGTATGCCCTAACTTGTAACCTAGCCCCCTATATAAAGAGGGGAAGGATCCCCTTAGAGAGGCTCGGCCATTTTACTAAGGGAAAACCCTAGAGAGGTAGTAGTGGGCAGTAAGAGCATTAGCCTCCTTCCCATGAACAGCTCAAGGAGCCCTTGTAATCCACCATTGAGAAGAGAGAAATACAAACATCCGTGTGTGGAATCACCACACTATACCTCCCTGGATTCCTCTAGTGCTCATTGGCCCCATCTTTAGCCTATACATGGCATCTTCCGTGCCACCACCATGATAGACCGCACCTACTTCGCCACTGTCTACCTCGACTGAACCAGGTTGCCTCCAAGTACCTCACTAGAACTTTATGCCAGTCTAGGGACGCCCCTGGCTCAGACCGGCACAGGCTACATCGACAAGTACAAGATGCCACCTTATTCTCAGGAGAGGATAAGATCGTTGACTAGAAGATCCTATGGAGAAGCGCTAGAGCACAAGGCCAAGGACATACAAGACATGTCAAGCCCATGCCTACTATAGTACAACTAGACCCTAGTAGTCATGGCAGCAAAAGTACGACAAGACCTAGTAGTCAACTCATGAATAGTGTGTGTACAGTGTTAGTGGAGCATCCCTTGTCCCTCGGGCTCCCTTTATAAGAAGCACCAGGGGGATCGATTCAAGTCAGCACCCCTTGGGGGCTCATTTCTCCATGCTCTCTCACGAGCTCTCTCTCTCTTCTTCCTCTATCTCTCAGGCACACAGAGAAGGCCTCTTAGAGGCAGGATACGGCTCAATCCTCAAGGATCACAAAGAGAAGGCCTTTTATAGACAGGATACAGCTCAAGGATCACCATTGTAGCTACATAGACAGATCATATACAATCATATAGGTAGGAGTATGGGTTTTACCTACACACGAGAGCCACAAACTGAAGGAGATTTGCCCTACAGACAAATAAAGTGTTTTATTTGATGTACCTCTTGTATGTTCATAATACGTTTCATGCCGTGCTATAAATGTGTTAATACGAAACATTAATACATGTGTGGTATGTAAACAAACTGTGTCTCTAGTTAACTCTAGCGAACTAGCTCATTGGTCAAACAGATGATATAGGGTTTCGAGATCATGGGCATTTATGCCAATTGACAATTAGGTCATATCATTGGTTGAATGATGTGATAGACAAACACCCAAAGTTATATCATAATGAGATCTAGTTACAAACATTCATCATTGATGATAAACAAAGAAACCTCGCAACCTAATCCTTTGATTGTGAGATAATACATAATCACCATTACTAGAGGTAGCCTTGAGGGTATCAAGTATAAATCTATGAAAGGGTGATCAAAAAGGTACCACTCAGGTTTTCCAAAGGGACGTGTAGAGGTGTATGTATCAAGACCAGGATTTGCCAATCCAAGTAATAGATAGATACACGTGGCCAGCTCGGTGACGTTGCATTAAGGAAGCTTGCAAGCGTGTGACTAGGTCATAGAATGCAACAACACGGGAATGAGTAAACAACTTCATTAGTAACGATATCGAAGTAGGTATAGGGATATAAAAGATCAAATTTCAGATGAACAAGGTATCAAGTGGCAAAGGGAGTGGGACACTATGTTGAATGTTTAAGCGATGAGATTCGTGAAACACACGGGGGTCATTATGGGCACCCAGGTGGTACCTTCAATCCGGATTACGGATGTAGTATAACTTCTTTTTCCATAGTAGACCTAGGCTATCGAATCCTCGGGAAGCGAATGCGTAGTGAAGTTACTTTAACGAACCTTCATGGGTTTTAGAATTCCTTTTATGGTTTTACCAGACCAGTAGCTTGCGTATTTTTGTTGTTGTCGATGATGGAGAGAGAGGGCCTAGGGCGTTCGATTTCACCTGTAGCTATGCAAAACATCTGATGGGAATAAAAGATAGAAATAAAGTATGCATGTACTTCTTAGAGCAAGATAAATTATATGTGGGCAGTGCCTCCATAATTGCTATTGCCTCCGCAACCGCTTATAGAAATAACCTACTAGTCTCATCCATAGAAGAAAGAGAACTAATGATATGCATAGTGATGTCACAGTTGATCCCAAGTAAATCCCTCACATACAGCGTACCACCCCTTCTGGCACTGGGGTTCCCAACCTGCAGATCAGTCATTACTCATACTCCCTATACCTGGATGAACCCTCGGGGTCTTGGGTACCTGACAAGTCCTTGGATTGAGGCAAGATAGGATACAATAATCATCATGTCATACAAACTAATACACGATCCCATCTATGATAAATAGCATGCACAAATGCTACATGGCTAGGTCGAAGCCCTTAGCCCAAGCAGAATTACTCACACATAGAGATGAGCTCAACAATCATAAAGATTGTAAATAAAATCATAAGATTGATAGCAATAGTCTAACAATGTCGCCAACCGGAGAAGAGATCTACTATTACAAGTGGTGGAATATGGCTATGGAGATAGAGAAGGGTTTTGAGATCTGGAGGCGGCTAGTGATCTGTGGCAATGACTTTTTGGCGAGGTCTGGCATGTTTTCTCGTTGCCCGAGGCTTCTTTATATAGGGGTCCCTTCATGAAAGTTGTTCTATTTGACCTAATAGTGGCGACGCCAACTATACGACCGGAGCTATACGGCCGGAATTTTGCTCCGGCCGTATAGTTGTCGTTAAAGCGTCTGCCTCCGCTTCATGGCTCCTGGTTTCTTCTGGTTGTTGGAAATCTCGTATCTTTGACTTTAATGTAGTGATTCCCCTCTTTAAATGACATTATCTGCGTAGGAAAAATATAAAAGGAAGAATTGCATACCCCTTTGAATATTAGGCATTAGTGGCAGGATTTAGAGAGATATTTCATCAAAATTATGAATAATATCCAGTTTAAATGTGGACATGGATGGCTTTATTTCAGAGCCATCAACCTCCCCAAGCTTTAACTTGATCGTCCCCGAGCAAGAAAACCAAAATCAAAAAGGAACTCAGCATTTAAACTGAAATAACGAGATGGTGATCTTACTCATGATTAGGAGTACCATGTTTCCTCCACTTCATAAATCCGAAAAACTTCAGCATAGATAGAGTAATGGCAAGCATATCATACGGGTTTCATGCATCCTTATAGTGTAGCAAAATTATTGTCAACATGGATAATTCAAATAAGTAAACTTTATTCCATGTCAAGTAATCAACTCATAGGCTTTCCTTTGAACGATAAGGTATAATCATGTAGATTGAGAGTGTGAGAGTTGTCATGAAAAGCATATATACTAGAGTATCTCAATTCTCCCACATCAATAAATCAAGACTTTTCAAACACTACTTTGCTATTCATTGTCCTTCAAGAATTTCAGTTTTTAAGTAATTGAGATCATGCCAAAGATTTTTATTAGTTTATCGGGCTGTGATGGACACTCGTGGCATCACTGAGGTTTTGTTCCTTTTGCATAATGATTTCTCATAACAGCCAGAGGAGTGATTCCATCATGATTACAGCTACCCGGGAGTGCCAAGAATCTTACCCACTATAGCATTGCTGCTACAAGTGTTTAATCAACTCATAGCTGAAATCTAGGAGTTTCCTCCATGAAGATCGTTCGTAGGCCAGCGGAGTTGTTGGCATCCCATGAAGTTTGACACGCATAAAACTATATCATTCTTATGATTAACAAGTCAAACTTTGGCATGCTCACAAAAACTACTAAACATTAATTCAATCGAACAAATCCTTTTTAAAGAAAGCTATTAAGTCAATCAACATTTTCAGTGGTGTTGAGTGTCTCTAGAATAAGCCTTCAAGACTAAGCACTACAACACCCAAGCCTTCAATTGTGAGACTTTTTCTTATTACAATTGTTTTGCAATTTTTAGGCAAGACTTGGTTAATTACGAGAGCTAGAACAAAACATACCCAATTAAATACTCATGCAAATGAAAAATCTTACTACAATACAAAGACTCACTCCACCAATATAATATCTCAACATTTACTACTAACTAGCATGGGTTTCACAAACTTCAAAAGTGAGGAGTCATAAGGCATACCTCTCATGTTTGGTTCCACTTCTCTCTTCCTTTTTTATTTGCTTCTTGGAAACTCGAAGTCAATCACTCTCCTGTAAATACATGAAAACCTCGAGGTGGAAAGAAAAGAAAGAGTGAAAATAAGGAAAACGGAGAAATATTTTGTGGTTTTTAAGAGAGGGAGTTAAAGAATAGAAAATTGGCGACAAAGCTCGGCTAGAAAATCCCGAAAGCAAATAGAAAGACTAAAAATAAAGTGTTGGGGAAACCAACACGAGTGCTTATAAACTCAAATAAAAATATAACCTCGAAATAAATAAAAGCAAATGGACGCCAAATAAATATACATGAGGAAACTGCCCCAAGCTTAAGCTTTTGCAAGCTCTTCAAATCATTGTGGTAGCGGAAAAAAGTTGTTACTCCAGTTCGCAAATTGAGTTTAGATGCTACTAGTTGATTCTTGGAGGTTCAAAAAGAGGCTATGCATCCTCTCCACAGTCCCTCCAAGTCCTTGAAAATCTTCGTATGTAGCAAACCGGGTTTGTGGCTACTCCTCTTGATAAGGAACTTCTTGTTCCTCCTCTTGGTCCTCATCCTCCTCCAGAATCTCCTCCTCGTGTTGGTGTTACTCAACCTCCAAGTCATATAGCAAATGTCCTTCCTCGATAGAGAAAAGACCATTAGGCGTATAGGAGCGGGGTAGAGATGCCTAGCTCCAGCAATATGCAGATAATAAACACCACCTATCCTAGTGAGCATTCCACAAGCTTTCAAGGTGGAGAAACCAACATGTGTCTCACCTAGCATGGGTTGCAACTCACCTAGGTCGATGTCTAGGGCAGTGGCAAGCACGGTGATGACGCCTCCACCTGTGATTGGTCCTTGCCTTTGGGAGGCTTGGTTGAGTGACAAGCCGCAGTTGATGTAAGCAACCTTTGCGAGGACTAGGATGTCCTCCTCGTTGAGTCTTGTGAACTCATTACGTGTCGGCAAGGTGTTAGCGATAACATAGAACAAATAGAAAATTGCAGGATGTTGAATATTCTTCCCCTTGTTCACTCTACTAGTGAAACTCATTCCATTATAGTATTGTTCAGGGGTAGGTTCTAAGTCAGTAAAGGATGCGCATAAGGCATGAATATCATTGTTTGGCAAATTAAAACATGTGCACCATTCATCTATCTATCTATCTATCTTCTATCTCTATCTATCTACTAATTTACATAGCGGTACATTCGTCGACACAGCAAATTTTTCGTCTGCCATAAAAAGATGGTTTTGCCCCTAACGTTTTCGTGATATTACAGCCCCTGCCACCGCCTAAGGAAACCCATACGTTCGGTGAAAATAAACAAAAATCACAACCGCCACCTCTCCCACTTTCCCCGGATCGATCGACAGTGTCGCACCAGAGACAGCTTCCTCTTTATCTCGCTTCGGTCGCTCCACCGCGCCATGGCTGCCGCCCCCTCCCCTGCTTCCACGACTCATCCGCGACTCTACCTCGTGACGCCATGGATGCCGGATCCCTCGCCCGCTTCTCCACATCGATATCGAGCCCGGATGCATCCTCGGCTCAACCTCGCCGACGCGTGTGTCCTGCCGCCGATGTCTTTGCTGTTTCGGCCGACTGCTGTCCTGGTCTCTTCCCAACGTGCCGCCGGCCGCAGCCTCCACGCATTCGACGGGTTCGGTGCCTGCTCGCCTCCGCCCCTTGGTCTTTTCTTTACTTGAATAAAACTCCCCTCCAGCTACAAGAATCCGGGGATGTGGTGACGGATCTGACTGTTTTGCAGCTCCGATCCAATGTCCGGTGTGGTTTCTCATTCATTTTGTACCTCTGTCATGGAATCTATAGTTTTCGCGACTGTTCCTCTCTATGGTTGTCATCGGAGTAACTTGTTTCTCTGGCTGCTCTCTTTGTTAGTCTCTTCCCCTATTTCTGAAACTCTTTCAGGTCACACGCCAATATACTCTAGGAAACCCACCAATTTCTTGAGGATTATTTTCTTTTGCTCCTCGCAAGTATATACTTCCTCCATTTCAAAATATAAGATGTTTTAGCTTTGTGAAAGAAATGTATCTAGCCTATTTTAGTGCATAGGTTCACTCCAAACCTAAATGAACCTACATACTAAAAGAAGTCTAGGTACATTCCTTTCACAAAACTAAAACATCTTATATTTTGAAACGGAGGGAGTATATCTTATTGGTATTGTTGGTATAGCCTTCCTCTGGTTTTCTCCATCTATGTAGTGGTGATTTTTGAGGATCGGTTGTCTCCATCTATATAATATGGATTGTTTAGGATCTGTTGTCTGAAGATTGTAGGGCCGTCAGTGATGGTTCTGCATTCACGTCTGAATGCGGGATATCAAAAAACTACTGCTACTCGACTGTCAGAGTACTAATACTGTCTACTTGCTCCAATACCCATGAGTTGGTGACCCTTCAATACTCTTAGCAATTAGGTCAGTGCAACTCTTGCAGCACCTGATATATTGTTGACCATTCATACTCTTTGTTATTGCTGCAAGGTTCGTATTTTTATGTAATGGAAGTGGACCGGAGCAATATGATCAGAAGATGAATGACCAGCTTAATTTTCAGTCTTTTGCTTCTTCAGTCCTTTGTATAACTGTATTGTCCTCGTGTAGGCGCTTATGTTTACTACTCTTGATGGCAATCGATTGTAGTTTGTGCGAAATATTCCTGTGAATGACATAGGTTTGCATAGGTAAATTATTGTTTACTTTTTCTTCTTAACTTCTGAAAATATTATAGTAAAAGATCCCGCCTGACGTGCAGTTGGGACAGAAGCTAGAGAATTGTTGAGGCGAGGGAAGTTAGACCTGAAAGAGTAGGCTTTAGAGTGTTAGAAATGAGGTGAAGAAAGAATAGATGTTTTGTGTCAAAGTCGTACTAACAATCAATAATTCATTGTGTTTGTCTAAACTCTGTAAATGTGTTTGAGTCCTCTTCTCGGAGACCTTGCTTAGTTGTTTGCTGACGACGGAGGCGGTGCGCGAGTGTAGCGGTGTGCTGCGTGTCTTGCATGAGTGTGGCGGTGCGCGCGAGACCTGTGTGTGGGGTGTGAATCAAATTAAATCATGTTGCAAAAAATAATAGCCGACCATGGCTTCCGTGTTGGTCTTTTTAGCGGTGAAAGTTTATTTTATTTTTAGCAGTGAAAATTTATTTTTTTTAGCGGTGAAAGTTTATTAGTAAAAAGAATTAATAAAGTCAACCCGTTGTTGTTCATCGGTCGGAAAAAAAATAGTGTCCTCTCCTTGCCATTGTTTAACGGTGCTTTGCAACAGACTTAGAAATTCAATGGTTAAGCGGCGATAGGTAGTTACATCATTGTACACAAAGTTTTGCAGGCCAGCTCTATTATAAAGTAAATTGAAGTCATCAGAAATACTGAGTTGGTTCAATATAATGGGGCAAGCCCACTTGGTGGCCTTCCCTTCGCGGTTCTTGATCCTGTTGAAGCGATCATGTTGGGGCTCATCCCTGAACCGCATCCCCATGTGTTCTTGAGCGACAGCCTGAGAAGCGCTAGCAGTGGCACGAGCACGAGTTTGGCTCCTTTTGTTCATCATCTAAAACATTTAAGAAAGGTAAAAATAAAACTTTTTGATCCAACAACAGTAAGTACATCATATTTCTCATCATAGCACACTAAAGAATCTCCTCAAAATAATAATCTAGGCAAGAAAATCATGGCAATTGGTTCATAGTAGGTCTCACCCTAGATTGATAATGACAATAGATCAAAGATGAATTTGCAAAAAGTAATTGGAGGATCGGAGGAGAAACATACCGTAGATCACTTGTATGTGAGGAAATCGAACGAAATTGAGCAGAGATGAAGATCTCTTGAGGTTTTGAGAGAGTTTGGAGGTAGAAGAGAGAAAAAGGATTGAACTTTTAGAGTTGAAGGTACCTTCCCGTGCGATTTTGTGGTCGGACGCAACTATACGGGCACAACTATACGGCTGGAAAAATGCGTTCCCGCCGTATAGTTGGCCTTCTGTCAAAATATTAGGGTTTCCTCCTAGTGGCGTAGATATACAAACGCAACTATACGGCCGAAACAAAATGTTCCCACCGTATAGTTGGTCATCAAACTGTCTGTCCCTAGGAAAGAAAATATACAAAGGCATCGATATCTATACGACCGCAACTATACGGTCGGAATTTTTATTCCCGTTGTATAGTTGGTCGTTAAACTCTCAGTATATTAGAAAAGGAATTGTACGGAGGCACCGATATCTATACGACCAGAGCTATACGACAGGAATTTTTATTCCCGCCATATAGTTGGTCGTTAAACTCTTAGTACATATTAAAGAAAAAAATCTATGGCAAGGATATCTATACGACCGGAACTATACGGCCAGAATTTTTATTCCTGCTGTATAGTTGGTCGTTAAACTCTCTGTGTGCATCAAAAAAAAATTGTTTCTTCGAAAACTATTTCTTTTCCTGTAACTTAGTGATATACCTTATTTTTGATAGAAAATTGACAGTAAATATTATTGACCAACAACATCATGAATAAAGTAGGATTTT
Source organism: Avena sativa (assembly GCA_916181665.1). Classification (NCBI taxonomy): domain Eukaryota; kingdom Viridiplantae; phylum Streptophyta; class Magnoliopsida; order Poales; family Poaceae; genus Avena; species Avena sativa. The sequence goes on along the minus strand of OV702292.1, from coordinate 528,320,955 downwards.
TAGTACTACCAAACTTCTTCTCCTCAACTGGAGTTTTCTAGCACTCTTTATTAAACATAAACTAAAACTAAAACTTAAAATCTTTACTCAAACCTTTATTTCACATGGGTTGCCTCCCATGAAGCGCTCTTTTATGGTTAATAGGTTGATCTCAATGTTGCTTACTTAGGCCAGATGAGTGGAACACCCACTCCAAAGTAATTGGCCTTCAAAGTGATAGCCTCCTTTTCATCATGCTTGGCTTTCTTCTTCCTGGGGAAATGTATAACAAAAGGATCCCGCAAAGGCAAGTGAAGCTTCACGTTCTCTTCATGTAGATTAATCAAAGCCTTAATAGTTCTTAAGAAAGGACGGCCTAATATAATAGGAGCAGTAGCATCTTCAGACTTGTCAACAATAACAAAATCAATGAGAGCAGGACAGCCTTTAATGTATACTAAAGTATTCTCCTTAATTCCTACAGCTTGTTTGTAGGTAGAATCTGCTAGATGCAATTTTAACTCCGTGATTTCAAAGGAGACAAGATTTAACTTGTTAAAAAGGCTCTTTGGAATTGTTGAGACGCTTGCACCTAGATCATAAAGTGCACCTATCTCATTGGTTCTAATTTTGATCTTATTAGTAGGCTCAAATATGTCATCTAACTTCACAGGAAATTTTTTAGCAATTTTCTTATATTCGTCCTCAAGCTCAAGTACCTTTATTGCTACTTGATTAACAAAGTGTTGGTACATAGCTTCCTCACTACCTTCACTTACCAGAATCTTAACGTTGATACTTTTTACGAGATCTTCAATGGTGTAGCTTGGTGAGGGAGCATTACTATAATCAAGTTCTTCAGGCTTCTCTCTTTGGACTCTCATCATCTTGAGGTCTTCAACAGGATTGGGCTCAGCTTTACCTGCAAATTTAGCTAGAATTAGAGTTTGACTCTTGGTTATCTTACCTAGTTGTGCCTCAACAATCCTCGTTCTTTCTTGGAGGGCCTGCAAATCATTTCTCAAACTAACAGCTTTGTTAGATAATTTACCAAGCATAGCATTATGGTTCTTTGTTATTTTAACAAGAATATTGTTTTGTTCATTTTGTGAAAAAGACTTTAATGTTTCTTTGAGACTACCGTCACTAGTTCCCATGTTATTATTAGAGTTACCTGCAAGACTAGAATAATGTTTCTGAAAGTTAGGATTGTAACTCTTCTTCCAAGTAGGGTTATAATCATGGGTTATTTATTCGTTTACCACTTGACGTGTCTGTGTACTCAGTTTTGCCACTAGAGCCAAATCGTCCTCAGTTTCACCACTGATTCGGGCGCCTGAACTCGCTCCGTCGCTGCTGTCGTTTCCGCCAGGTCAACGTTCTTGACTTAGCCGTTGTCGTGGGACCGCGCGCATGGGGCCGAGTAGAGACACATTTCAAAAATACGACCGTTGCCGCCTGTGGGACCACATAACGTTGGCCGCGCGTGTTAAAACCGGCAGAACATGTTGATGTCTACGCACTTCTATTCTTGTAGACAGTTGTTGGGCCTCCAAGTGCAGAGGTTTGTAGAACAGCGGCAAGTTTTCCCTTAAGTGGATCACCCAAGGTTTATCGAACTTAGGGAGGAAGTGGTCAAAGGTATTCCCTCTCAAGCAATCCTGCAATCAAGATACAAGAAGTCTCTTGTGTCGCCAACACACCCAATACACTTGTCAGGTGTATAGTCGCACTAGTTCGGCGAAGAGATAGTGAAATACATGTGGTATGGATATAATATAACGGTGCTAGAAAATAGCTTGATGGCGTGGAAAAGACTAAAGGCAAACTTAAATAAAAAAGGAAGCAAGCAAACATGTAACAGATCTAGTTGCAAACGGTGTTTCAATGCTTAGAAACAAGGCCTAGGGATCATACTTTCACTAGTGAACACTCTCATATAAATATCTTCTCTTTATGATACTACTCTTAACTACTCTCCGGTTGGACACTCTAATCGATGGAAGGGCTATAATAGCACACCTCAAAGTAAGCCTTTCCCATCTAGAAAAACCCACACTGTCACCTTGAGCACTAGATGGTTCCAACAAACACCACAATTTTATAAAGACATCCAACTCCAAATATAACTCATAACAAGTATTTGTAATCTCTAGCCTAAGTGCCACCATGGTGTGCACGCTGTCACTTTCACACACATAGGGAGAGCAGAGATCTATTAAAGCACTTGAGTAGCAAGGTAGATCTACTTGATTACAAAGCTCATGATCACAATATGATCATGCATAGAGAGAGAGAGAGAGATGAACACATAGCTACCGGTAGAACCCTTAGCCTCGAGAGAGAGAACTACTCCCTCCTCATCATGGGAATCAGCAATGGCGATGGAGATGGTGGTGGAGATCGATGTAGATGGCTCCGGGGGCACTTCCCCATCCCGGCAGGGTGCCGGAACAGAGACTTTCTGTCCCCTGAATCTCCTCTTCGGTGGAGGCGGCGCTGCGGAACTTTTCGTGGCAGGAGGCTTGACGATTTAGGGTTTCTGCCTCGGGAGGATTTTATAGGCGAAGGGGCAAGGTCGGTGGCCGGCCAGGGGGCCCACACCATGCCTTGGCGCGGCCTAGGTGGACCCGTGCCTAGGGGGTGTGGCCACCCTATGGCCCCTCTCCGACTCTCCTTCTAGCTCCGTGAGTCTTCCGGGAAAATAGTAACTTTGGCTTTTGTCCCGTCCAATTCCGAGAATATTCATTTTCTGACTTCCTGGAACCAAAAACAGCAGAAAATAGGCAACTAGCACTATGGCTCTTTGTTAATAGGTTAGTCCAAGAAAGTGTATGAAAAGTACTCCAAAGTTGGAACAAAACATAAGAAAGTAGATAAAACCAAGCATGGAACATCAAAAATTATAGATACATTTGCAATGTATCAACATCCCCAAGCTTAACTCATGCTCGTCCTCTAGTTGGTAAGTGATAAAAAAGAAAGAATAATTTTTGAGGTGACATGCACCATCAAAGACTTGATCAAAGTATTTGTAAAACATTCAAAGTTGGGATCATAGTACTTCAAGCATAACATGAAAGACAAAGTTCTAGCAATAAGACAAAGAAACTATGATGCAACATGAAAAGGCACAAACAAAAGATTCATGAATAACAATGCTTTGCAAGACGTTTGTTTGTTTCACATAAAGAAAACATAGCATAGTGGCATTCAGCTTGTCCCTCATAGAGTAGCAAACATAAATGCATAGGACACCTTCAAAGTTCATAAGAGTGACTAGATACAAATAGTTTAAAACAAGCAATATGAAGTTATACATCAATCAACTAGTCTTGGGACAATGCACATAGAACTAAGAATGGCCACTATGCTCTCAAAGTAGGTGCATAAAGATAGAAGGTGGAGACTCAATATAATGGTGGAAGAAAGGCCTTCATAAAAGGAAGTAGGGATTCAAGTCTCATAAAGAGCTTCCAAAAATTATGGTACTTATAGCTTTTAGCTCTCATTGCCCCTATCATAAGCATCTTTAAGGTGATTAAGGTTAAAGTGACACAACTAAGAGGATATGTTTGAAAAGTTATAAACCGAAATATCATGCCCCTTACTTACGAAGACCGATCCTCATGCTACTCAACTTCAGTCACGAGTAAGCTCTTGTCATTGTAAGTATATGTGTATCATTGAGAACCGCCAACGGGGTACCCCTTGCACATGATACGGGAGCTTTCCCATAATCAAAATGACAAGGCAAGCAGACAATGAGCATCTCAGCGATCTTTTTATTTGCTATTTGCATAGGTTTTTATTGAGGATGCTTCATAGAGTGCTCATTATGGTGATGCTGCAAGTTTCCACCATGATTAGGCATGGCTTAGGCTAGCGACCCAGGCGTTTTCTCTAACACACATACAAACTCCATGATCTTACAAGTTCCACTTTTATTTCACACCGCCGGGATCCGTAAGCAAAAGAACATGATATCAACGGGGTACAAAGTACAAGTGCAATGTTGAAAGCGTTCCCCATGAAACATGGTTCTGCTAATTTCAACTTATAAAGCGCAAGCATATACGCAACAAAGTACCATTGGTTCAAGTTTATTATATGCAAAAAAGTAAAGTGTGCCATCAAGTTCGTGAGAGCTTTAATCACTTGTTTTCTCATAACAAGTTTAATTTGGAAGGTAAACAAAAGCATGAATATACTTGGAATAGCATAAGCTAGTAGGTAGGTATGGTGGACTCTTTGGAATAACTTGGTTTAGGGAATTGGATGCATGAGTGGAACTCATACTTTGTTGTGGAGGCTAGCAAAAGACTGGGAGCGACAAACTAAGAGAGCAATAATGGCCATAATCATGCAGAGCGACAAAACATCATTGATCAAAGCATAAAGTGATACTACAAGTTGAAAACTAAATGATCATAAAGGCTATGGTGACTTTGAGATAGTCATAACATGGTGTGAGCATGCGCCAAGTCAACCCAAATAAAGCATCAAAGGAGAATACCACTATACTATGCTTTAATATGCTAAAACAACACATGATTCATCCAAGGCACATTAAGCAATCTCAATTTTTTATAACAAGTCATGCTACAGCAAAGAATACTAAGCATAAAGCCAAAACAATATCAAGCATGGCATGACAAAGCATAGGCCATAGTCAAAAACAAGCTCTTTTTACCACATAAGTATGAACTTTCCTACTCTTTTCCAAACCAAGCCAAACTATTTGCAAACCAATGTATGAAAGAGGGGGTCCAACCAATTTATTCAGCAAACTAAGCAAACCAAGCAAACTAAAAACCAAAACAAAAACGAAAAAGAAGACGCTCCAAGAACAACACAACTGTGCATGAAACAATAAAAATGAAGCGTTTGGAAGAAACCTGGGATTTTTATTGATGAAGAGGGGATGCCTTGGGCATCCCCAAGCTTTGACGCTTGTACTCCTTGGATATTTCTTAGGGTGACACGCGTGGCATCCCCAAGCTTGAGCTTTAGTCCATCATTCATCTCATTACTCATTCCTTCTATACACCTGAAATTTTTCCTTCATACAAAACTTCACACAATCTTTATTAGCAACATTAGTGCACTCAAGATAAATTAGTCTTAAGGTTCAGTTCTAACACCAAATAAACTTCCATTAGAACACTAGCTACTGTAGCACTTCCCTCAAAAAGCTCAATTCCCCAAAAGAACTCAAAAAGGAACCAACAAGAAGCAAATGCAAAAAATGGCAGAAATCTTTCAAAATAGACCAATAGGTAAATACGAATTTTTTCTAAGACCTTCTGTTGCTCAAATCAAAAAGTATTGAACTAACGAAAGTTAGATAACAACCTGGGGAAGAAGCACAAAACATTACAGATCAATCCGACATACAAAGATCTCTCACGAATTTTTATGGTGAAGCACAAAAATCGATTTCGGGACAGCAACTTTCCCAATCATTACTTCTCTCTCATTAGAGGTTACTCTTGGCACAAAAAGCAAATAAAAAGGATAAGGAGCGGTTATTACTGAGGTAATAACTTCCAAGACTCATCTAAAACTTTTGGGTTATCTCCCAATAAGTACTTTTTTTAACGCCTTTAAGTTAGGCATGATAGTTTGAGAAGATGCTCACATAGGAAATACGAATTGAAGTAAAAGAGAGCATCAAGAAGCAAATTCAAAGCACATTTTAAGTCTAACCCACTTCCTATGCATAGGAATCTTGAGAAGAAAAAGTCATGAAAGCACAAAGCAACAAGCATAGGAAAGCAAAACAAATGCAACTTCAAGACTTTCAACATAAAGAGGGGAAATCTAATATTATTGAGATGCATAAAACCATGTTTCCTTCTCTCATAATAACTTTCAGTAGCATCATGAATAAAATTAACAATATAACTATCACATAAAACATTCTTATCATGAGCCACATGCATAAAAGAATTAATGCTCTCCCTATAAGTATAGTCATTCTTATTAATCATAGTGGGAGAAAATTCAACAAAATAGCTATCATTATTATTCTCATCACCATAATCATCAAATATAGGAGGCATATTGTAATCATAATTAATTTTTTCCTCAATAGTAGGTGGACTGAAAATATCATATTCATCATGGTAATCATCATATATTGGAGGTTTGATATCATCATAAGCAATAGAATAGCTATCTTCCAAAGCTGAGGAACTAAAAAGATCATTTTCATAAAAACTAGCTTCCCCAAGCTTAGACTTTTCCAGAGCATTAGAAATAATGGTGTCCAAAGAATTCATACTAACAACATTACTATTAGCATGCAAATAAAGTTCCATAGGTTTTTTAATTTTCTCTTCAAACACTTCATGTCCTAACTCCAGATAAATACTATAAAGCTCTCTAATTTTGTTGTTGTTTTCCATTAAGCCTAACTAGTGAAAACAAGAAACAAAAAGACAAAATTGCAGAATCTAAAGGAAATAACTTCGAGCACTCACATGGAAGGATGTGAGTACCTTTTACCTTACCTCCCCGGCAACGGCGCCAGAAAATAGGCGTTTGCCATGGGAGGTTCTTCTTCTTTAATCCTCCGGTGAATACCTTTTACCTTACCTCCCCGGCAACGGTGCCAGAAAATAGCTTTTGACGGGGAGGAAACAGGTTGAAGCTGTCTTGTATATCCCCGGCAACGGCGCCAGAAAATAGCTTGATGTCTACGCACTTCTATTCTTGTAGACAGTTGTTGGGCCTCCAAGTGCAGAGGTTTGTAGAACAGCAGCAAGTTTTCCCTTAAGTGGATCACCCAAGGTTTATCGAACTCAGGGAGGAAGTGGTCAACGGTATTCCCTCTCAAGCAACCCTGCAATCAAGATACAAGAAGTCTCTTGTGTCCCCAACACACCCAATACACTTGTCAGGTGTATAGGTGCACTAGTTCGGCGAAGAGATAGTGAAATACAAGTGGTATGGATATAATATAACGGTGCTAGAAAATAGCTTGATGGCGTGGAAAAAACTAAAGACAAACTGAAATAAATAAGGAAGCAAGCAAACATGTAATAGATCTAGTTGCAAACGGTGTTTCAATGCTTAGAAACAAGGCCTAGGGATCATACTTTCACTAGTGAACACTCTCATATAAATATCTTCTCTTTATGATACTACTCTATACTACTCTCTGGTTGGACACTCTAATCGATGGTAGGGCTATAACAGCACACCTCAAAGTAAGCCTTTCCCATCTAGAAAACCCCACACTGTCACCTTGACCACTAGATGGTTCCAACAAACACCACAATTTCATAAAGACATCCAACTCCAAATATAACTCATAACAAGTATTTGTAATCTCTAGCCTAAGTGCCACCATGGTGTGCACGCTGTCACTTTCACACACATAGGGAGAGCAGAGATCTATTAAAGCACTTGAGTAGCAAGGTAGATCTACTTGATTACAAAGCTCATGATCACAATATGATCATGCATAGAGAGAGAGAGATGAACACATAGCTACCAGTAGAACCCTTAGCCTCGAGAGAGAACTACTCCCTCCTCATCATGGGAATCAGCAATGGCGATGGAGATGGTGGTGGAGATCGATGGAGATGGCTCCGGGGGCACTTCCCTGTCCCGGAAGGGTGCCGGAACAGAGACTTTCTGTCCCCTGAATCTCCCCTTCGGTGGCGGCGGTGCTGCGGAACTTTTCGTGGCTGGAGGCTTGACGATTTAGGGTTTCTGTATCGGGAGGATTTTATAGGCGAAGGGGCAAGGTTGGTGGCCGGCCAGGAGGCCCACACCATGCCCTGGCGCGGCCTAGGTGGACCCGCGCCTAGGGGTGTGGCCACCCTGTGGCCCCTCTCCGACTCTCCTTCTGGCTCCGTGAGTCTTCCGGGAAAATAGTAACTTTGGCTTTTGTCCCGTCCAATTCCGAGAATATTCATTTTCTGACTTCCTGGAACCAAAAACAGCAGAAAACAGGCAACTGGCACTATGGATCTTTGTTAATAGGTTAGTCCAAGAAAGTGTATGAAAAGTACTCCAAAGTTGGAACAAAACATAAGAAAGTAGATAAAACCAAGCATGGAACATCAAAAATTATAGATACATTTGCAATGTATCACGCGTCGGTAGAGATCACAGCATTGAGCGGGAATTGGAGGCGGGGGCGGGGTTGGAGGTGGAGGACGGGGTAGGATCTCATAGCGGTGAGCAGGAATCGATCTCCATGTCTTCCTCAAGCTCCCGCGCCACCTCGCGAATCGAGAATTCAGTGCGCGTGGATATGCCGATCTTCCTCTGTCTGCGGTGCCGGGCGGGCGTTGATCGGAAGCTTTCGCGCACATCCAAGAATGTCAATCGTCTGTTCTATGTGTGCAGCGTGAATGGGGTAAGAGAATTAAGCGTATTTTTCGCAATTTTTGTGACCGGGATCCTTGAGAAATACGGGGGTTGATCTGTTTAGCGTGCTTGCAGATGAAATTCTTCTTCCTTTGGGTTGATGTTCTACCACAGAAGCTGATGAATGAGCTCGTCGAAGAGCATGAAGAATGGTTGCCAATCCTGCCACAAACGATAGCGGTCGCAGCACGAGCTCCGGCAGAGGAGATAGAGGGTGGAGCACTCATTGATAGGGAGGTAGTTACTGAGCTAATTAGGATGAACCAGAAGATTAGGATGCTCGAAGATAAATCACAAATTTTCAATTACATTTGGGCATTTGTAGGTGGTATGGTAATTGCACTGGGTGTAATGTTGAAATTATATGAAAATGCATGAATTTGGGAGGAATTTCTAAGCTTGAAATAGTATGAAAAATTCTTGAAATAAGAAATGACTTGTTATCATTTGTAAGGGAAAAGAAATGGAAAAAACTTCCGGTAAAAAAAAGTATCCCAGAGCCGAGAGGCCAGTGTCGGCTTGACTAATGGGCCAACTCCATCGAATTAGGCCCATTCGGAGTGGGCAACTGAGAAGGGTTAGAAAATAAACAAAAAAGGTGGGGTGTGGTTAGGATTCGAACTCACAAGCGCGTGGTTTGGTACTGTTAAGGATTGCGCTGGTAACCAGTGGGACAGATAGAAAGATGCTGAGAAAGAAAGAGAAGAACGCTACATATACATCGTGCTTGGGTTTAGGGTTTTAAAACACATGTCATGTTTGTGATTTTTACGAGCATGTTGTATTTTTATACACAGATAAATGATTTTTTGCCACTTTTCAACGCACATAAAGATCATTTGGGCACAAACATTTTTCAACACACCACTTATTTATCTTTGGGCACCTTAACACACCATTCATTTTAAAAACTTGATGATGAGACTAGCTTGGTAATTAAGGTAGTGTTTATTTCTATACTAGCGTGGTAATAAAGGTAGTGTTTATTTGTAGACTAGCTTGGTAATGAAGCTAGTGTTTATTTGTAGACTAACTTGGTAATGAACGTCCTAACATGTCCACTACTTGTTAGTTGTTACCCAATTTATAGTCTAGTTTGGTAGCCATGTGAAAAATTTCAACACATAATGACGAGATCTTTGGGCACGAACACGAACACTTTTGAACACACAAATGGTTACACAAGATAAATAAGATGCAAATGCGATCATCATTTCATAGATAAGTCCATAGACACGATACAACACACGACATAGAAAAGCACAATAAACATGATGAAACTAAAAACTCGAGGGTAGCTTCACGAACACCTTCATCTTGCACCTTGGCCACCTTCACCACTGCCGTCTTCAACTTCACTCATCCTCCTCGTAGGGGAGGCAATGCATCTGGTTTGGGGTCAGGAAGATGCAGTCAATATTGGTGAAGATGTTGTACGTCGTGAAGAAGATTGACTCGCAGCCACACCAAAAGACTTGGCCGAGCAGCGCGTACGCGTCGAACGGGTTGGCGAAGGTGACCATGAGTAACTTGAGGGAGATGCCATCATAAACGTCGTTGAGGCGGTACATCACCAGTGAGCCCCGTGGGAGGTGGGCAAAGCCGGTGGTGAGGAAGTCGCGGGCGAGCTCGGCGGAGCCCCTCCACCGCGACTGCGCCCACACACGGAGCATGCTCTCCATGAGGACACCCGCCGAGTAGCGCAGCTCTGGAACGGTAGGCGGCCGATGAAAGGTTGGTTCGTTGTACTGCATCTTCGATGGTGCTTGGGGCGAGAGGATGGAGGGCTCGCTTGGTGTTTGGAGTGGAGATTTCTGCTCTGGCTTGGGTGGTGTGTGGGAGAGGAAAAGGGTTGTATAAATAGGCTAGAAATGCTGGGTTAGGGTTAGGCAATGAAACGATGGGCGTATGAACACGTGTGTATCCGTGCGTCTGAATCGAGGAGGCGGCGGCGCGTGGAACTGAGTCGAGCAGGCGACGGCGCGTGGAACTGAATCGAGCAGGCGACGGCACGTGAATCTGAATCGAGGAGGTGGCTGAGTCACTGCGGCGAGGTGTGCATGCATGCGGACGGCGCATCTGAATCGACTTAATGGCTCTGGTGCGACAAATCGCTGTGGTGAGGCGCGCATGCATGGCGACGTCCTCGCTTCCCGCGCATGCATGGCCACGTCATCGCTTCCCGCGCATGCCTGGAAAGACTGAGACCTAGCGTGCCCGCGCATTGCACAACATACACGAGCACAGACCGTGACATGGCCCAACGGTCCATCTAGCGTGCCCGCTCAAAATAAGCGTCCAGCCAATCAGATAGCAGAATGAGCTTCTCGCGGATCGCCCAAGCTTGCCCACAGATTCCTTCTAGAAGGACGATCGGACGGCTGCAATTCAGCCTTAGGGTTACATCAACGGTCATTTTTCAGCGCTAGGGTTAGATTGTTCAGGGTTTGGAAGCGAGTTTGACTAGGGTTTTACCAAATACTCAACTAAGTTTGAAATAGTTTTAAGTTTCAAAAACCACACCAAAGCTTCATTTTGGAGTGACTAAGAAGGATCCAGGCTTAGTTTTTCATTTTCTTTTGAAAAACTTGTTTAAATGTTGGTCAAAGTTAGGTTTGACCAAATAGTCAAATGAGCATAAAAAATCAAAAAAATCAAAAAAATGAAAAACCTGTACACATAGTCTTCTTATGTCATATACTAAGGATTTAAGTCGATAAACAAGGTCTACATAGTTTCAAATAGAAGGTTCATGTACAATATGTGATATCTCGAACTCTGTTGTACGAAGTCGAGGGTTCAGAGAAAGGGTTTAGGTTTGGATCATGAAAAGTTTCAAAAACCACACCAAAGCTTCATTTTGGAGTGACTAAGAAGGATCTAGGCTTAGTTTTTCATTTTCTTTTAAAAAACTTGTTTAAATGTTGGTCAAAGTTAGGTTTGACCAAATAGTCAAATGAGCATAAAAAATTCAAAGAAAATCAAAAAAGAAAAACCTGTGCACATAGTCTTCTTATGTCATATACTAAGGATTCAAGTCGATAAAAAAGGTCTACATAGTTTCAAACAGAAGGTTCATGTACAATATGCGATATCTCGAACTCTGTTGTACAAAGTCGAGGGTTCAGAGAAGGGGTTTAGGTTTGGATCATGAAAAGTTTCAAAAACCACACCAAAGCTTCATTTTGGAGTGACTAAGAAAGATCCAGGATTAGTTTTTCATTTTCTTTTGAAAAACTTGTTTAAATGTTTGTCAAAGTTAGGTTTGACCAAATAGTCAAATGAGCATAAAAATTTCAAAACAAATCAAAAAAATGAAAAACCTGTGCACATAGTCTTCTTATGTCATATACTAAGGATTCAAGTCGATAAACAAGGTCTACATAGTTTCAAACAGAAGGTTCATGTACAATATACGATATCTCGAACTCTGTTGTACGAAGTCGAGGGTTCAGAAAAGGGGTTTAGGTTTGGATCATGAAAAGTTTCAAAAACCACACCAAAGCTTCATTTTGGAGTGACTAAGAAGGATCCAGGCTTAGTTTTTCATTTTCTTTTGAAAACCTTGTTTAAATGTTGGTCAAAGTTAGGTTTGACCAAATAGTCAAATGAGCATAAAAAATTCAAAAAAAAATCAAAAAAATGAAAAACCTGCGCACATAGTCTTCTTATGTCATATACTAAGGATTCAAGTCGATAAACAAGGTCTACATAGTTTCAAACAGAAGGTTCATGTACAATATGCGATATCTCGAACTCTGTTGTACGAAGTCAAGGTTTCAGAGAAGGGGTTTAGGTTTGGATCATGAAAAATTTCAAAAACCACACCAAAGCTTCATTTTGGAGTGACTAAGAAGGATCCAGGCTTAGTTTTTCATTTTCTTTTGAAAAACTTGTTTAAATGTTGGTCAAAGTTAGGTTTGACCAAATAGTCAAATGAGCATAAAAAATTCAAAAAAAATCAAAAAACTGAAAAACCTGCGCGCATAGTCTTCTTATGTCATATACTAAGGATTCAAGTCGATAAACAAGGTCTACATAGTTTCAAACATAAGGTTCATGTACAATATGCGATATCTCGAACTCTATTGTACGAAGTCAAGGGTTCAGAGAAGGGGTTTAGGTTTGGATCATGAAAAGTTTCAAAAACCACACCAAAGCTTTATATAAACAAAGTTAGGTTTGACCAAATAGTCTTCTTATGTCATATAAACAAAGTCTACATACTTGGAAACACAAATACAACAACATTGGTCCAAATAAGCATTGCAACATCCAATTAACATAGATCCAACATTATTCAACACAAATACAACAACATTCATAATGTTTCAAACATTATACTTGGTTCTTGCCACCACTTTGCTCCTTGTGTTTCTTGCCACCACTTTGCTCCTTGTGATCATTGTGCTTATTGCCACCACTTTCCTCCTTGTGCTCTTCTCTTCTACTCTTCTCCTCTTTGTTGGAGGCACCTCAAGTACCTCATTGCTCACTGCCACCACTTTGTTCGAACCTACCACAGAGCTATACAACCCAAACATAATGGGTTGTGAGATCATGTCAAGTGATAAATGTAAAATAGTATTGGCAAGATTTGCATACCAAGCAGAACTCACAACCATAGAAGGTTGGTCACCATCATTTGGAGCCTCAGTTGGAGCATTATTTTGCTCATCAGTTTGATAATTATTTGGAGCCTCAATTTGATCATCATTTGGAGCCTCAGTTGGAGCATTATTTTGCTCATCAATTTGATCATCATTTGGAGCCTCAATTGGATCATCATTTGGAGCCTCAATTTGATCATCATTTTGATCATCAGTTTGATAATCATCTGAAGCCTCATTTTGATCATCATTTGGAGCCTCATTTTGATCATTGTCTACAACCGGCTGTTGACCATCATTTTCATTATTGAAACACTCTCTGAACGCTGGATCTACTGCGTTATCACAATACTTTGCAAAATGACCAGACCCACCACACCTTCTGCACTTACGCTTCCTTGCTCCAAGTCCATCTCCTTTGCTGCGAGGTCTTATTCGACTCTTCCTCGGTCTACCTGCTGCTCTCTTCAAAACTGGAGCACAAAGTTTGAAACCAGGGTCCACTATGTCCCATTGTTGTTTTCCCTCCAGAGCAGGTAAGGCATGTGCATATGTAGCTTTGAACCTTGCAACAGAGTAGTATTCATGCACATATTGTTCTATGTTCCCTACTTGACCAGAGAGAGTTGTGATGAAAAATAAGGCATGGATGCATGGCAACCCAGTTATCTGCCATTGCCTACAACTGCAAGTTCTAGCTTCTAAATCCACTGGATATCTCCATTCACTCTTCTCTTTATCCAAAAATGACACCTCTGCTGTGGTGGCCGAGCAAAGAGTCATGTCCATTTCCAAGCCTCTTGTTTTGTGCTTCAATTCATTCATCACGGAAGGGATGATAATGTGGCCCATGAATTTTGCCGCAGCTATTCCTGCACGAACATGAAAATTCTTAATGTATTCTATCCTTATCTTGTCAAGCAAATCCACCAAATAAAGACCCTTTAGTTTCCAGATCATGCCATTGAAAGACTCTGCAAGATTATTGTGCACATAGTCAACTTTGCTCAGTTCACTGAATTGGCTTTTGGCCCATAACTTGGAGTGGTGTGTTTCCAAGTATTCCTTCACTTTGTCATTCTTGTATAGCTGCTCATGTGGTAGTTGTGCTTCTTCACACTACAAGTCAAAGATGCTAGCCACAAATTGTCGGCATACACCTTTCCTTTGAATTTCTTCCCAAAATTTGCAGCAAGGTGACGCATGCATTCCCTATGCTCTACTCCAGGGAACACATTGTCCACGGCCACTTCTAAACCCTTGCAGGCATCTGTATGAATTACCAACCCATTGGGATGTGCAATAGCCTGGCACAGATTCTGCAAAACCAAGTCTAGCTCTCCTCAGACTCTGTCTCTAGCACACCATACGCAACTGGAAATACAAAATTGTGTCCATCAACTGCACAAGCTGCTACTAACTGTCCTTTAAACCTCCCTATGAGGAAAGTTGCATCAATAGCTAAATAAGGCCTACAGCCTTCCAAAAAAAACCCGGCGACAAGCCTCAAAGCAGACAAAAACCCTCCAGAAGCATTCATTGGTCATTGTCACTCCCCTCAACGTGTACTCCACGTAGTGGTGGTCAATATCTACAATACTACCTGGGCTGGTCCTCTCCACTTCACCTTTAAATGAATACAACATTTTAAAACTTTCCTACCAATTACCATAAATAGATTCCATAGCATGTTGTTTACCATTGAACACCCTCATGTATGGTATCTCTATCTTGAACTTTTCTTTAAGGTCCTTCTGCAACTCCTTTGTACCCACCTGATGGTTTTCTGTCACCCACCGCTTTACTTCATCAGCCACCCATCTTGACTTGGCTCTACTGATTGTTTCCTTTCTAAGGGTTGATTCTAGGCATGTGTGCCTAAAAGGGTTCACTTTGACCTGAATATTCGTGCTATTTCGCATTTTAGATGCGTGCATCCTCCATGGAAAATCATCAGTCGGACAGTGCACTCTATAATGAATAGTGTCGCTATGGTCAACTACGAATGTACGTTCTGCTTTGATGTAGTACGTCACAAGTGCATTTCTACACTCACTCATGGATGAAAAAATGGAACCTTCTTCCATCTGAGGGTTCTTAGGGTCCCATTGAACAGGTGGAAGGTCTTCCTGCTCACCCTCCTCGTCATCAATTATAGAAGCATCATTGTCAGCCTCATCTTGGTTTTCGGCACGACATGCCTGTTGTAAATTCTGAACATCAGAATATATCCTATCTTCATCATCTACGTAGTCAGGCTCCACTTCTAGGGGGACCCTAATGCTGGTGCCCACGCTTGTCGAGCCACCACGTCGTTGTGCACTAATTGATGGTCCTCTAACTGAACTATTCTGGCTAGAGCTGCCATTACGACGACATGATTCTGCCTGAGAAGGTCCAAGTGCTGGCACAACCATGTCATTTTGCAGCCTCACATGAAATTTTCCTTTCTCCTTATGCTTAGCAAACATGGTAGCAAGCTCTGCATCATTGCTAACTTTCACCCATTCAGTTCCTCCAGCATAGTATCTGAATTCCACTTCATCATGCAAACCCCAAGGATATGGACTGCAAATTACCTCCCCAAACTGTCTAAAACTCCAATTACAATCCATTGGCAATGGATAATCGAACCCTCCTTGGAATTTCTTGTTATCATTTGCATACATGATGTACCAGTCCCTTCTAATGTTCACCAAGAAAGAAAACCGCAACTCCATCCTAAAGCACAAAAAACAGAGAGACAATTAGCACACCAATACCAAAATCAACCAAAAAACTAATTAAAACATGTGGAATCGACTATTGCAATGCACAAAAATGCTCAATGGTAACAATACTTACCCCTCGGGAACCCAGTCGTGGATGCGGAGGGTCTCCGGCCCGACCCCTGCCTCGTCAAGGTCATCGCTGCCGCTCGCCATTTCGTTGAGCAGGTGGCAGGCGCACTGGCGGAAACAAGCGCCCTATCGATGGCGTCTCAAGACGGCGGCAGTGGAGCAGGTGGTGGCGGAGCAAGTGGAGGTGGAGCAGGTGGCATCAGAGGAATGGGCGGTGGAGCAGGTGGACACGCCAGACGGCCGTGGCGGCCGTAGTGGTGGCGGGAGCAGGGTGGTTCAAGAGCAAGAATAGGGGCGATGGTGCTCGTGGTCCCACCTGTAAGATCAAGGGGCGAGAAAAGGGGCAGGAGCACCGTTGCACGGTCCCACCTGTAAGATCTAGACCCACCCGACCACTAACGGCACGAGACAGAATCGGGCCAAAACTGGCCGTTTGGCCTCGCCAGAGCAGATGCGCCCGAGGCAGTGGTAAACCGGAGGACGATTTGGCTCTAGTGGCAAAACTAAGTACATAGACATCTCAAGTGGTAAACGAATAAATAACCCTATAATCATTACGAGCTACGGAATCTATTTCTTCAATATTTGTTTCAGGGGTGGCTCTTACCTGGGTTTCCTTAACTTTTACAGCTAATATGAGCTCATCCAACTTGGCATTGAGTTCTTCATTTTCTTGTGGTGAAATGGAGTTCACCTTCTCCGCGTTTGATCTATCCACATGCCATTGGGAATGGTTTTCTTGCATATTGTCTAGCAGCTGCTTTGCTTCGATAATATGTTTACCCATAAATGTTCCTCCAACTGCAGTATCAAGCATAGACTTAGATACAGGGTTAAGAGCATTATAAAATAGATGGAGAATTAACCAGTCTTCCATCCCATGACTAGGACAGTTTCTCATGCATTCTTTCATCCTCTCCCATGCAAGCGCTAGTGGCTCACGCTCTTCTTGTCTAAAACCAGTAATATTAGACCTGAGTTGCATAGTCTTTGCAGGTGGGAAAAATTTAGTCATAAATAAAGAAGTACATCCCACCCATGATATAATAGTATTTTTAGGCACAGATAACAACCATTCTTTTGCTCTTCCTCTTAGAGAGAAAGGAAATAGACGCAATTTGACCGCATTGGGGTCAACGTCTTTTATACGCATCATATCACATATTTCGGTGAAAGTATTCAAGTGCATACCTGCGTCTTCAACAGCAGAGCCTCCAAATTGATTCGGTTGAACCAAACTTAAGTAATGGGGCTTAATTTCATAGTCATCAGCAGCAATTGCTGGCTGAGTAATAGGAGTACGTAAGTAATCATTGTTGGGGGTAGCAAACTCCCCAAGCTTCTTTCAGCCATCTTTCCTATGTTTTTGGGTTTTCTTAAACAAAAAATTATAATAGTAAAAGCAAGAATTATAAATGCTAACTAATTTTTTTGTTTTATCGAATAAATACTGAAAGCAAACTAACAAAATTAAAAAGAAGAATTAAAACTAGCAAGGTTCCTAATAACCTCACTAGGGTAGCTATTGCTTCCCTGGCAACAGCGCCGGAAAAAGGGTTGATATCTTCGATCCGGATTACGGATGTAGTATAGCTTCTTTTTCCCTAGTAGACCTAGGTTATCGAATCCTCAGGAAGCGAATGCATAGTGAAGTTACTTTAATGGACCTTTGGGAGCTTCAGAATTCCTTTTGTGTTTTTACCAGACCAGTAGCTTGCGTCTTTTTGTTATTGTCGATGATGGAGAGAGAGGGCCTAGGGCGTTCGGTTTCACCTGTAGCTGTGCAAAACATCTGATGGGAATAAAAGATAGAAATAAAGTATGCATGTACTTGTTAAAGCAAGATAAATTATATGTGGGCAGTGCATCCATAATTGCTATTGTCTCCGCAACCGCTTATAGCAATAACCTACTAGCTCATCCATAGAAGAAAGAGAACTAATGATATGCATAGTGATGACACCGTTGATCCCAAGTAAATCCCTAACATACAGTCGTACTACCCCTTCTATCATTGGGGTTCCCAACCTGCAGATCAGTCATTACTCATACTCCCTATACCTGGATCAACCCTCGGGGTCTTGGGTACTTGACAAGTCCTTGGATTGAGGCAAGAGAGGATACAATAATCATCATGTCATACAAACTAATACACGATCCCATCTATGATAAATAACATGCACAAATGCTACATGGCTAGGCCGAAGCCCTTATCCCAAGGAGAATTACTCACACATAGAGATGAGATCAACAATCATAAACATTGTAATGAAAATCATAAGATTGATAGCAATAGTCTTAGAATGTCGCTAATCGGAGAAGAGATCTACTATTACAAGTGGTGGAATATGGCTATGGAGATGGAGAAGGGTTTTGAGATCTGGAGGCAGCTGGTGATATATGGTAGAGACTTTTTGGCGAGGTCTGTTTTGTTTTCTCGTTGCCCGAGTCTTCTTTATATAGGGGCCCCTTCATGAAAGTTATTCTGTTTGACCTAACGGTGGCAGCGCCAACTATACGACCGGAGCTATACGGTCGGAATTTTGCTTCGGTCGTATAGTTGGTCATTAAAGCGTCTGCTCCGCTTCATGGCTCCTGGTTTCTTCTGGTTGTTGGAAATCTCGTATCTTCAACTTTAATGTAGTGATTCCCCTCTTAAACGACATTATCTGCGTAGGAAAAATATAAAAGAAACGATTGCATACCCCTTTTAATATTAGGCATTAATGGCGGGATTTAGAGAGATATTTCATCAAAATTATGAGCCCAAGAGATGTCGCCTACACCATACGTTGTGTAGAACTTCGGAGGCGCCACACTTGGGGCACTGATACGTTGCTAACGTATCCATAAGTTTTGATGTTCCATGCTTGGTTTTATCTACTTTCTTATGTTTTGTCCACACTTTGGAGTACTTTCTATACACTTTCTTGGACTAACCTATTAACAAGAGCCACAGTGCCAGCTGCCTGTTTTCTGCTGTTTTTGGTTCCAGGAAAGTCAGAAAATGAATATTCTCGGAATTGGAAGGGACAAAAGCCAAAGTTAGTTTTTCACCAAGGGACACCCGGAGTCAGAATACGAGACGGAGAGGGGCAGGGGGCCGCCACACCACCTGGCCGCGCGGCCCAGTCTGGCCCACGCCAGGGGGTGGTATGGCCACCTCCGGCACCCCCTCGGCCTCTCCTTTCGCCTATAAGATGCCTCTGGTATAGAAACCCTAAGTACCCGATCAAAATTCCATGAAAGAGTCTGTAGCCACCCTCATCTCCATCCCTAGATCGGGAGGGATCTGAAGCTCTTCCCGGCACCCTACCGGAGAGGGGAATTGACCTTGGAGGCCTTCTTCATCACCATGCACGCCTCCGGTGTGATGCGTGAGTACTTCATCTCTGGACTACGGGTCCATGTAGTAGCTAGATGGTTGGTTCTCCTCCTTTGTGCTATCATGTTTAGATCTTGTGAGCTCCGTTCATGATCAAGATCATCTATTTGTAATCCTACATGTTGTGTTTGCGGGGATCCGATGGATATTGAGATGCTATTTCAGATTGATTATTGATTGTATCATGTCTTTGTTATTTGTGATCTTGCATGCTTTCCGTTGTTAGTAGCTATCTTGGCCAAGTAGATACTAGCAACTCCAAGAGTTAGTATTTATGCTCGATAGTGGGTTCATGCCTCTAGTAATCTGGGGAAGTGATAGAAATCTCTAAGGTACTAGATGTGCTGTTGCTACTAGGGAGAAAACAACAATCATTTGTTCATAGAACAATCGTATTGTTTACTTTACATGCAATGCGTAATGCAATTATCTGTTGCTTGCAACTTAATACTGGAGGGGTTCGAATGATAACCTGAAGGTGGATTATTAGTCATAGATGCAGTTGGATTACGATCTATGTATAATGTTGTAATGCCCAATCAAATCTCAAAGGAGTCAAGATGAGTAGTATTTGCATGATTGCTTTCTTGATGTTTGTCAATTGCCCCGTTGTAATTTGTTCACCCAGCATGTCATCTATCTTAAGGAGAGCCACCACTAGTGAACTATGGACCTCGGTCCTTTCTTTTATCATCAATCTACAATCAACTGTTTACTTCTTTCTATTTACTTTTTGCAAACTATTACTTTCTTCCACTCGATACGTTTAATCCTTTGTTTTGAGCAAAACCCGTGAGATTGACAACCTCATCGCAAGTTGGGGGCAAAGTTCTGTGGTTGTGTTGTGCAGGTCTCCACATTGCTGTTGGCACCGGTACTACGCCCTGCCAAAGTTCAGCTAGAAACACCTTTGGGGTGTTTCCTTGCTCCTACTGGATTGATAACCTTGGTTTCATAACTGAGGGAAAACTTGCTGCTATGCTCATCATACCTTCCTCTTGGGGTTCCCCAACGGGCTCGATATATTTTGGGCTAAGCAACTGATTTTCTGGCGCCATTGCTGGGAAGTCAAGGACATCTTCACAAGGGGAGTCCCTCATAACCAATCTCTTTACTGTGTTATTTTTGTTTTGCTTAGTTTACTTTTTGCTTTGTTTGCTTGTTTCTTTATAAAAAACACAAAAAAATTAGTTTTACTAGTTTGCTTTCTTTATTAAAAACACACAAAAAATAGTTCCTATCTTAAGTTGCCATTATGTCTAGCTTTTCTCCAATCACTATGTCACCTGAGGAAATGATTTTCACTTTCAAACAAGGAATTGAAGAAAGTTTCAAAGAAGCTCGGTCTAGAATCTCTGATCTACGTGAAAAAACTGAACCTAAAATGACTCAAAGCTTGTTCCTTAGCAGTTTTTACCTTGGAATTGCTCTTTGCTATAGATATGCTCTGGATGCTGTAGTGGGAGGAGATTTCCTCCAATGCAATGAGGATGATGTTGTTAATGCCATAAAGAAGTTGGTCTTTACTTATAACTTGCCTAGCAAATCTGATTCTTCCTTCATAAACATATTTGTTAGATTGAATACTCTTGAGACCAGCACTGCTAGTTTGAAAGATTGCTATAATACACTTAGAGAGCATCATAACTATGTTCCCATAAATTCTGAACCCCCAAAATGGCTTCTCACAGTAAATATTGCTATAAATAATGAAACTTTTCATGCTCGCTGTGATATCATGTCTGAATTTTGTCTTATGCCCAAAGATATCTATAAATCTTTGAATCTTTGGGGGCTTTCTGAAGGAGGAGAAGAAATATTTCTTGCTAATAATGCCACAATATTACCCATTGGAATAGCTGAAGGAGTGTTTACAAAGATCCTAGGGAAAATGGTTTCTACTGATTATCTTGTTATTGAATGTGTAGGAAAAGGACAAATCACACTTGGAAGATCCCTATTGAAACTCCTTGGAGCAATAATAGATGTGGAAAAGGGCACCATACACTTTGCTTCCCCACCAAGAAATCATATGTTCCCCAAGGTTAAGAATAAAAGTAAGAGAGGTAAGGGCAAGAAATTTGGTTTTAATGCTTCTTCATTTGAGAACACTTGATTCTTTTTCTTGCTTCTTATGCCTAACTTAAAGGCGTTAAAGAAAAGTACTTATTGGGAGATAACAAAAAAGTTTTAGGTGAGTCTTGGAAGTTATTACTTCAGTAATAACCGCTCCTTATCCTTTTTATTTTGCTTTTTGTGCCAAGAGTAACCTCTAATGAGAGAGAAGTAATGATTGGGAAAGTTGCTGTCCTGAAACAGATTTCTGTGCTTCACCGTAAAAATTCGTGTAAAATCTCTTTACATCTTTTTTAGGCGTAAATTTTTGTGCTTCTGCCCCAGGTAGTTATATAACTTTCGTTAGTTCAACACTTTTCGATTTGAGCAACAGAAAGTCTTCGAAAAAAATCGTCTTTACCTACTGGTCTGTTTTGACAGATTTCTGCCTTTATTTGCATTTGCTTCTTGTTGGTTCTTTTTTTAGTTCTTTTGGGGAATTGAGCTTTTTGAGGGAAGTGCTACATTAGCTTGTGTTTTAATGGAAGTTTTATTGGTGTTAAAACTGAACCTAAAGACCTATTATCTTGAGTGCACTAATGTTGCTAATAAAGATTGTGTGAAGTTTTGTATGAAGGAAAAATTTCAGGTGTATGGAAGGAATGAGTAATGAGATGAAGGATGGACTAAAGCTCAAGCTTGGGGATGCCACACGTGTCATCCCAAGAAATATCCAGGAAGTACAAGAGTCAAAGCTTGGGGATGCCCAAGGCATCCCCTTCTTCATTAATAAAAATTCTAGGTTCCTTCCAAACACTTCATTTTTATTGTTTCATGCATAGTTGTGTTGTTCTTGGAGCGTCTTCTTTTTCGTTTTCCGTTTTGGTTTTCGTTTGCTTGGTTTGCTTAGTTTACTGAATAAATTGGTTGGATCCCCTCTTTCATGCATTGGTTTTCAAATAGTTTGGTTTGGATTGGAAAAGAGTAGGAAAGTTCATGCTTAAGTGGTAAAGAGAGCTTGTTTTTGACTGTGGCCTATGCTTTGTCATGCCATGCTTGATATTGTTTTGGCTTTATGCTTAGTATTCTTTGCTGTAGCATGACATTTTATAAACAATTGAGATTGCTTAATGTGCCTTGGAAGAATCATGCGTTGTTTTAGCATATTAAAGCATAGTATTGTGGTATTCTCCTTTGATGCTTTATTTGGATTGACTTGGCACGTGCTCACACCATGTTATGACTATCCCAAGTAACCATAGCCTTTATGATCCTTTAGTTGAGAACTTGTTTCAATTGTGGTGACCGCTATCACTTCGTTGCAGCTTGTCCCTATGAGAAAAGAGAAGATCATGGGGGTAAACTTGTCTTGAAAAAGACCTCCAAAGATCCCTACAAGAAACCCTTCATCAAAAGGAACTCAACCAACAAGAAGCCGGGAGAAATTGTCTTGATCACTCATGAAGATTTCTCCTCCGATGATGATGATGAAGATGAAGAAGAGGATACATCAAGTGGTGAGGCGGCTCTTGCCACTACTTCTACTCCTTCATTCTCACTCTTCAACTCTCCAAATGAGAATATCTCCAACAAGAACATCACTTGCCTTATGGCAAGAGGAACGGAGGTATTATCATCATCGCACTCCACCTCCTTAATCAATGATGAATTTGATGATGAGTTATCTCTTGAGGTCAAAAAGGAATTAGTTGCTTTTGATGTGTTCACGAACAACTTGCAAGGGGAACACAAGAAACATGTTGTGGACCTCTTAAATCAACTTTCACACACACAATAACTTCTAGATGAGAGATGCCAATTAGGAAGAGAGCACATGATTGAGGTAGAAGCTCTAAATAATGCTCTAGAAGAAGAACAAGAAACTAGAATATCTCTTGAAAATAAACTACAGGGTCTTGATGAATCTAATGATCTCATTATTAATAAACTCATCAAGGAACGTGATCATGCTATTGCTAAGTACAAGAAGGCTAAAAAGGACAAGATTGAGTTTTATGTTGTTCATGGAAAACTTGCCGGGGACTTTAGGACACTTGACAAGGTTCACAAGGCCTTAGAGAGTGAACTCTTGTCGCTCATACAGTCTCGTGAAAAGCTTCAAACTCAATTGATCAATACTCCCGCACCTAGTACATTCATTCCTTCTAGTTGTACAAATACTCTTGAAGAACATGCTAGGTTGAAGGGGGAGCTAGCTAAGGCCACCTTTCCAAAAGGAAATAAGTCTATTGATGACCTCTTAAGCAAGCAAAGGTCAATTGGTGAAAAAAAAGGCATTGGCTTTATCTCTAAAGCCAAGAAGAAAAAAAACAAGAAGAAGAAGGCCAAGCCCGCCCAAGAAAAGAACAAGGTCATTGTGGAAAGTAAAACCACAAGTGGCAAAACTATGTCTCATGATGATTTTGCGGGTAGTGCTAACCCTCACTATGTTTTAATGCGAGATTATTATGGTGATGTGTATGCACAATATGTTGGCCCATTTGATGGTTATATTGCGTGGTCTATTTGGGTTCCCAAGACCCTTGTTGCTAACAAAAGAGGACCCATTGAAAAATGGGTACCTGATACGTTGCTAACGTATCCATAATTTTTGATGTTCCATGCTTGGTTTTACCTACTTTCTTGTGTTTCATTCCAACTCTGGAGTACTTTCTATACACTTTCTTGGACTAACCTATTAACAAGATGCCACAGTGCCAGTTGCCTGTTTTCTGCTGTTTTTGGTTCCAGGAAAGTCAGAAAATCAATATTCTCGGAATTGGACCGGACAAAAGCCAAAGTCGATATTTTACCGAAAGACTCATGGAGCCAGAAGACGAGACGGAGAGGGGCCACAGGGTGGCCACACCATATGGTGGCGCGGGCTAGCCCTGGCCGCGCCACCAGGTGGTGTGGGCGCCCTGGCCGCCCACCGACCTTGCCTCTTCGCCTATAAGATGTCTCCCGATGCAAAAACCCTAAATCGTCAAGCCTCCAGCCATGAAAAGTTCCGCAACGCCACCGCCACCGAAGGGGAGATTCAGGGGACAGAAAGTCTCTGTTCCGGCACCCTGCCGGGACGGGGAAGTGCCCCCGGAGCCATCTCCATCGATCTCCATCACCATTGTTGATTCCGATGATGAGGAGGGAGTAGTTATCTCTCGAGGCTAAGGGTTCTACCGGTAGCTATGTGTTCATCTCTCTCTCTATGCATGATCTTATTGAGATCATGAGCTTGTAATCTATAGATCTACCTTGCTACTCAAGTGCTTTAATAGATCTCTGCTCTCCCCATGTGTGTGAAAGTGACAGTGTGCACACCATGGTGGCACTTAGGCTAGAGATTACAAATACTTGTTATGAGTTATATTTGGAGTTGGATGTCTTTATGAAATTGTGGTGTTTGTTGGACCTATCTAGTGCTCAAGGTGACAGTGTGGGGTTTTCTAGATGGGAAAGGCTTACTTTGAGGTGTGATGTTATAGCCCTACCATGGATTAGAGTGTCCAACCGGAGAGTAGTTAAGAGTAGTATCATAAAGAGAAGATATTTATATGAGAGTGTTCACTAGTGAAAGTATGATCCCTGGGCCTTGTTTCTAAGCATTGATACACCGTTTGCAATTAGATCTGTTACATGTTTGCTTGCTTCCATCTTTATTTCAGTTTTTCTTTAGTCTTCTCCACGCCACTAAGCTCTTTTCTATCACCGTTACCACTTATAATTATATATACCACTTGTATTTCACTATCTCTTCGCCGAACTAGTGCACCTATACACCTGACAAGTGTATCGGGTGTGTTGGGGACACAAGAGACTTCTTGTATCTTGATTAAGGGGTTGCTTGAGAGGGAATACCTTTGACCACTTCCTCCCTGAGTTCGATAAACCTTGGGTGATCCACTTAAGGGAAAACTTACTGTTGTTCTACAAACCTCTGCACTTGGAGGCCCAACAACTGTCTACACGAACAGAAGTGCGTAGACATCAAGCTATTTTTTGGCGCCGTTGCCAGGGAGGTAAGGTAAAAGGTACTCACATCAAATATCCGTGACATATGCCGATAAGTCAAAGTCTAAGATAATGGGTTTCGGCAAAGTTGTGGTTGCACACGATATCACTCTCATGGACGTCATGCTTGTTGAGACCCTTGGCTATAATTTACTTTCAGTATGTGCTCTTGGAAAGATGGGTTTTGCCGTCTTTATTGATAATGATATTGTGATCCTCATGTGGAGCAAGTCTCTAAAGGTCGCTTTCGTTGGGTACGTTGAGAATGACTTGTATGTGGTGGACTTCTTGGGGAAAACCACTACAAGTCCGATGTGCTTATTCGGAAAGGCCGATGTGGGTTGGCTATGGCATCACTGTCTAGCCCATGTCAACATGAGAACTTTGCAAAGCCTCCACAAGTATGTGTTGGGAATATGCCCTAGAGGCAATCATGTATGATGTTATTTCCAATATATTCATAAAGTTATTGTCCATGTATGA
Source organism: Avena sativa (assembly GCA_916181665.1). Classification (NCBI taxonomy): domain Eukaryota; kingdom Viridiplantae; phylum Streptophyta; class Magnoliopsida; order Poales; family Poaceae; genus Avena; species Avena sativa. Next base: position 528,295,207 of record OV702292.1, on the reverse strand, counting down.
ACTACTGATATATATCATTGAATATGTGATTCGATTCTGGAACTATATATTCATGTTGTTTATAATGATTGTCCTTGGTCGTTGAGGTTGTGCTGGACACACAACTTAGACTAATGTGAAAGTCGGCTGATGACTCGGTTCCACTTGTCATGGGCATAGAGATGTTATTCCGACTTACACGGATTCGGCTAAAGAGTTTAGCGAGTCGGACTGACCCATATTGAGATACAACGAATAAGTCGTCATTTGTATATCTCAATCAATGTAATCCTTAGACCTAAGGTTGTTGCACAATCCGAGTTGAGGATCACCGACTTAGGTTCTGTCAAACGTTGTTCCGTCACTAGGCAGTTATAAAGGCGGAGTTCGGGTCGACTGAGAATCAAGCTGCGTGATGTGAATAACCAAGATGGGATTTTGCCCCTCCGTTTGGAGAGATAATCTCTGGGCCCTCTCGGAAGATATGATTCGGAAAGCATGGCCATGCATGACTCGGTTAAGTGTTAACCGAGGCGATCTACTAAGAGTTAGTCGGATGAATCACTTATCTCGGATCGAGAAAGAGAGTCAAACTATTTAAGGGATGACGATTATTCGCCTATAGTTCGACAAGGTATATCGTGAGGCAAAAGGGACTCAGACGAAAGTCGCATTGGAAGGTATGTCGTCATGACTCTTTGGTACTTGGGAGTTGGCACGTTCTGCTAGGAGCCGCTACCAACTGATCGGTCACGAGTGAGACTCGGATCGTATCCGGGTCACCATGAGCCTGTCGGGTCACACACTTAAGAGCGGGAGCATATTTGGGTTGGACCCAAAAAGGAAACAGGCAGAGTCAGTGAGTTGGACTCACAGTGACTAATATAGGCCTTTTAGTGAATGGGCCACAAGTGAGTGGAGCCCACTTTCACTCCCTATATAAGCTGGAGAGCAGGTGCTTAGAGCACACGGTTAGGTCACTCCATGTGTTGGAAACCCTAGCTCCAGTCTAGTCCTATCCTGTCGCCGCCGTACTAGACCTAGCAGTCCATCACCGACGCTCCTCCTCGTACGTGTGGATACTGGCGGAGGTGTTGTACGTTCAGCACTTCGACGATCATGGATCAGAACGGATCATGAGGACTGCACTGCATCAAGCGACGTGCTTCATCGATTCCGCAACTGTGCGTCTAGTGGTAATTCTCGTGGCCTACTACCTCAGCTAGATCTTGGGATCACCGCGTAGGAAAAAGTTTTGTTTTTCTCTGCGTGGCCCAACAGTATGGTCATATTGTTGGACTAAAAGAAAATGTTTGCTTTGCCGAAGATCGTGTTTGCAGGGCATGTGTTGAAGGAAAGATGCATGATTCTCCCCACAAGCCAAAGAACTACATCAAGTCCAAGAGGATCTTGGAGCTCCTTCATGTGGATCTCTTTGGTCCTCCTTCTCATGCGAGTCTTGGTGGGAAGAAATATTGTTCGGTGATTGTTGATGACTACTCAAGATACACTTGGGTATATTTCTTCAAGTTAAAAAGTGAGACCCAAGAGAAATTCATTGATTTCATCAACATGGCTCAACGTCAACACAATGTCCCAGTATTAAAAATAAGAAGTGACAATGGTACCAAGTTCAAGAACTACACACTGAATGGATTTCTTAGTGATGAGGGAATAAAACATCAATATTCCGCTGCATATACCCCTCAACAAAATGGTGTAGCTGAGAGGAAGAATCGGACTCTTATTGATATGGCAAGGACTATGTTGGCGGAATTTAAATCTCCATACAATTTTTGGGCTGAAGCTATCTCCACCGCATGCCATGCTTCAAACCATCTCTACCTCCACAAAGAATTGATCAAGACTCCATATGAAATCCTTACCGGTAACAAGCCCAATGTTTCTTACTTCCGGGTGTTCGGTTGTAAGTGCTTTTATCGCATTAAGGGTATTCGTTTATCCAAGTTTGATTCCAAAGCATTAGAGGGTATTTTTGTTGGTTATGGTTGATGACCCACAAGTATAGGGGTGTATCGTAGTATTTTCGATAAGTAAGAGTGTCGAACCCAACGAGGTGCAGAAGGTGCTGGCTAGTGGTATGGATCGGGAATTCTCCGCAAATACTTAGCAAACGGATTTTTAGGGGTTTTTGATAAAGCAAGTAAACGAAGTACGAGTAAATAAAAGACAGTAGGAATAAATGCAGCAAGTGGCCCAATCCTTTATGCAGCAAAGGACAAGCCGGTTGTATTACTTAAATGACCAAATGTTCTCGAGGCCACATGGGAAGACTGTCAAGTGCTTTCGCTTCATATAGTTGATTAATCTTCTTTAGCTTGCTAAGTGTTGTGTGGGTGAATCTGTGCTAATGTACCGACCTTCCTAGGACTAATACATACTTGTGATTATACCCCTTGCAAACATCCGTAAGTACAAGAAAGTAATTAAGGTAGAAACCTAACCACAGCTTTAAACTCTAAGACCCTTACGTCCCTTGTGCAATGGTTTCCTAACGGGGGTTCAGGTTTCTGTCACTCCGGCAACCCCTACGATTAGTAGCCAAATACACAATGCATTCCCCTAGGCCCATATAGGTGAAGTGTCATGTAGTCGACATTCACATGACACCACTAGAAGAAGTACACCACAACTTAAATAAAAAAAACTATTGAATCTTTCTCAACACAACTCTACTACTAACAACATGACTTCTCCCATGTCCTCAAGAACAAAACGAACTACTCACAAGACATCATATGGATCATGATCAGAGATGGAATAATGATGTATAACAATCTAAACATAAACAATAATTCAATGGTTCACTCAATAGCTGTTGGGAATATGCCCTAGAGGCAATCATGGTTGATGATATTTCCCAAAGTATTCATAAAGTAAACTTGTCCTTATATGAACATCAGATATATATCACTGAATGCGTGATTCAGTTGTGGAACTATATATTCATGATTGTTCATATTAGATTGTCCTTGGTCGTTGAGGTTGTGCTAGACACACAACTTAGACCAATGTGCAAGTCGGCTGATGACACGGTTCCACTTGTCATGGGCATGGTGATGCTATTCCGACTTACACTGATTCAGCTAAAGAGTTTAGCGACTCGGACTGACCCACAGTTGAGATGCAACGAGCATGTTGTCATTTGCAGTCTCAAGCAATGGAATCCTTTGACCTGAGGTGATTGCATGATCCGAGTTGTGGATCGCCAACTTAGGTTCTATCAAACATTGTTCCGTAAATGGGCAGTTATAAAGATAGAGTTCGGGTAGGTTGTGAAGCAAGCTGCTTGACGTGGATTACCAAGATGGGATTTGCCCCTCCGTAATGGAGAGATATTCTCTGGGCCCTCTCGTCTGATATGATTCGGAAGCATGGCCATGCGTTACTCAGTTAAGTGTTAACTGAGGAGTCGGACTAAGAGTTAGTCCAGTGAATCACATATCATGGTATGAGAAGAGAGTTAAGCTATTTAAGGGATGGCAACTACTCGCCTATAGCTTAACAGATATATCATGAGGCAAAGGGACTTGGACGAAAGTCACATTGAAGGTTCGTCTTCTGACTTTACGGCACTTGGGAGTTGGCACGTCTTGCTAGAGGCCGCTACCATCTATAGACTTGAGACCGAGTGTTCATGGAAGTGAGTTGTACTCAAATCCATGACGGGATACTTGGAGGAGTAGCTCATGTCGTGTCCAGGTGTACGTGCACCTACAGGGTCACACACTTAAGGGTAAGGAGCCCATGTGGATTAGATCCATGTGGAGATTGGTGTACAGTCTAGATGGGCCTCAAGAGTTGAGCCCAACTAGGAGTGTATATAAGTGGAGTGACAAGGGATAGTCCCTGACCTAGCCGTCACTTTCTCCACTTCCATTTCAGGCTAGACAGGATCTAGCAGTTCTCTGTCGGAAGCTCCTTCCTGTATGTGTGGACACCGGTAGAGGCATTGCGCGTGTGGAGCTGGAGACGGGGAAGCTCATGGGAATCTGACGAAGGAGTTCGTGGGATTCGCAAGGGCTGTCCGAGGATCATTCGGCACTGCTTCGACGCGCTACATCAACTTCCGCATCTGCGCGTCTAGCGGTAATCTCGTGGCCTATAACCTGAGCTGGATCTTGGGAGTTCCGCGTTAGGGAAAAGTTTTGTTTTTTCTCTACGTGGCCCAACAGTGGTATCAGAGCGAAAGCTTTTGGTTTTAGGCTCTAGATCTGTGCGTATGTGATATGCACGAGGTGGTGGATGAGAACCACTTAGGGTTTCGGTGGTCGATCTATGAGATAGATCGGTTTTGTGCAAGATTGATTGGATCAATCGCACTTGGGGGTGCTTGGAAGATCAGGTGCGGATGATCAATGAGATTGGTCAGATCTGCACAGGGATTAGATTTGGGTAAAAGTGTTTTATCCAATGAAGGAATCCATGGTTCGGAATGCAGATTAGATCTGTGATTTTAGAAAAATCGTCGGGTGCTACCCGCACCCGCGAGGGGCGCTGCCCCTTTGATCCATGAGATGTCGTAGCACATTAGATGTCGTTGCGAGGTTCACAACACCGGTAGATATCATATCTATGCATAACTTGTTTTTTGCAGGAAGCTGTGAATGGTATGGCTTATATGCATGAGATGTGTGTAATCCATACGTGATCTGTGTATCACGGGTTTGTCAGCCGGCTGGAGCCAAAGTGCTGTCACTGTTATTGTATAATGACCTGCGTGTCGGCATGAGATGCCATCTTCTTGTATATTCCTTAGTGCTAGTGTAGCATGTTTGGAAGACTTGAAGGACACTGCAGCCAAAGGCATGACGAACAGATTCATGGAGATGGAGATCACCATGAAGAGAGCCATGCCATTTCACATTATAATTGGATTATTTTGTGTGATTTTTATGTCTCTAGTTTTACCTCTATGAGATAGTGGTTAAACTTTAATCCCTCAAAGAAGGTCTAGTCGGTCTCCCCGCCAGTGCTGCACCATCACAAGTCGGACATTCTTGGTAGTGGGCTCATAAAATTAAGGTGCTACCAATTCTCTTCGACTAGATGGGTTCGAGTCGGACTCTTACAGCGGAAGCACTTGGTAAGCTAGACGGGTCTATCACAACGGTTGTGGGGCTCGGGGAGAGGGCGGTCGGGAGTCGGGGCATGAGATGCCACCCGACCAACAGGAGTCGGATGAGATGCGATTGGCAAGGAGTTGCCTACCTAGATCACTTGGCGGCTAGCGGTGATGCTAAATCTCACTAGTCGGCTTGCTTATTTAGGGTCCTGAATCACTAAGTAACCATCGAAGGGATGTTGGTTCTAGTGGGAGCATAAGTATTAAAATGTTTAATACGCCTGCTCTTTTATGAATACTTGTCTTAAGTGTTTTGCATATTTCTGTTGTAGATAATGGCACCTAGTAGCAGTCTCCCTCGGTTATCCAGTTTTGCGTTGAGGACCATCCTAGAGAAAGATAAACTTAATGGAACAAACTTCACCAACTGGTATCGTAATCTGAGAATTGTTCTCAAACAAGAAAAGAGGGACCATGTTCTAGACAACCCGCTTCCAGATGTGCCGGATGAGAATGCGAGTGTCACAGCAACCAATGCCTATTGTAGAACATGTGATGAGTCTACATAAATTAGCTGTCTTATGCTTGCTCACATGGAACCGGAATTGCAGCAGCAGTTCGAGAATGTTGAGGCCTATGATATGATCGAAAGCCTCAAAAGTATGTTCCAGGCTCAGGCAAAGACCAAGAGGTATCAAGTCTCTCAAGCTTTGCTGAGTTGTAAGCTTAAGGATGGTGATCCACTGAGTCCGCATGTAATCAAGATGGTTGGTTATGTGCAGTCTCTGGAAAGTCTTGGCTACCCCATTAGCAAAGAGTTCGCTACAGATATAATTCTGAACTCTCTTCCTAGTGCGTATGGTCAGTTCATATCGAACTACCACATGCATGGTATGGATAAGAAGCTCACTGAATTACATGGGATGCTTAAGCAGGCAGAGGTTGATCTCAAGAAAGGTACTAGCCAAGTGTTGGTGGTATAGAATAAGGCTAAGTTTAAGAAGAGTTATTGGACTAAGAAGAAGAAGGCTAAGTCGGGAGGTAATGCTTAGGATGAGATCCCAAGCATTTCCTCAGGGACTAAGTCATCTCCTTCAGCCGGATCCACTTGCTTCTATTGCAAGACGGATGGCCACTAGAAGAGGAATTGCAGCAAGTATTTGGCGGATAAAGCCAAGAGTGGAGGTGTGACTTCCAACTCAGGTACACTTGTTTGCAATGTTATAGACCTTTATCTTGCTGATGCACCCGGTGGTTCTTGGGTATATGATACCGGATCAGTCATTCATATCTGCAACTCGTTGCAGGGACTAGTAAGAACTAGGGGCGTAGCAAGAGGCGAGGTTGACATTCGGGTCGGCAACAAAGCAAGAGTTGCTGCGTTGGAAGTCGGCACGATGCAACTTCATTTACCTTCAGGATTCTTAATGGAACTAAATAATTGTTATTATGTTCCAGTGCTTAGTCGAAACATCATTTCTGCCTCATGTTTGATGAGACAGGGCAATGAGTCTAATATTAACAACAATGGTTGTTCTTTATATTTGAATGATATGTTTCACGGATTTTCACCCGTTGAGAACGGATTGTTTATTTTGAATCTTGATGGTGGGTCGGTCTATAACATAAATGTGAAAAGGTTGAAACCAAATGATCTGAATATGACTTACTTTTGGCACTGTCGACTTGGTCATATAAGTTGGAAACGCATGAAGAAGCTCCATGATGATGGACTCCTAACTTCGTTCAACTTGGAGTCGTTCGAGACATGCGAATCCTGCCTTCTAGGCAAGATGACCAAGACACCTTTTGCAAGGAGTTGTGAAAGGGCGTCTGACTTGTTGGGACTAGTACAAGGTGATGTATGTGGTCCAATGAGCGTGACAGCCAGGGGTGGCTATGAGTACTTCATTACCTTCACTGATGATTTGAGTAGATATGGATATGTCTACTTGATGAAACATAAGTCGGAAGCCTTTGAAAAGTTCAAAGAATTCCAGAATGAAGTACATAATCAACTCGGCAAGAAAATAAAGTTTCTTCGGTCGGATCAAGGAGACGAGTACATGAGCCACGAGTTTGATGACCATCTAAAGAGTTGTGGAATAGTTCCTCAGCTCACTCCATCGGGTACACCGCAGAGGAACGGTGTGTCGGAACGGCAGAATCGGACCTTGTTGGACATGGTACGATCAATGATGAGTCGGTCAGATCTACCTTTATCATTTTGGGGTTATTGTCTAGAAACGGCGGTGTTCACACTAAACAGAGTACTATCAAAATCTGTAGAGAAGACACCACATGAGATGTGGACTGGCAAGAAGCCGAGTTTGTCTTTTCTTAAGATTTGGGGTTGTGAAGCATTTGTCAAGCGACTTCAGTCGGACAAGCTTACAGCCAAGTCGGATAAGTGCATTTTCGTTGGGTATCCAAGGGAGACCTTGGGTTACTACTTCTACAACCGAGAAGAGGGCAAAGTGTTTGTCGCTCGGAACGGTGTCTTCCTTGAGAAAGAGTTTCTCAGTCGGGAACTCAGTGGGAGTATGGTGTGGCTCGAAGAAGTTCGAGAGGAACCGGTCAGTAGCGATTTGGTGAAAGCCTTGGAGGTTGAGCCAGTCGTGGTAGCTGAGCCGGCAGGTGCACCTCCACTACGAAGATCGGCAAGATTGCGAAGTGTTCGTGATGTATTACTATTAGACAGTGATGAGCCGGCAACTTATTTGGAAGCGATGGTGGGTTCTAATTCTGAGTCATGGCTTGGAGCCATGAGATCCGAGTTAAAGTCCATGGATGATAATCAAGTTTGGAACTTGGTTGATCTACCAGACGGTGCAAGACCCATCGAGTGCAAATGGGTCTTTAAAAGGAAAACTGATATGGATGTAAATATTTCTATCTATAAAGCACGGCTTGTTGCGAAGGGGTTCCGGCAGGTTCAAGGAGTTTACTGCGATGAGACTTTCTCACCCGTAGCAATGCTTAAATCAGTTCGGATCATGTTAGCTATAGCGGCCTATTTCGACTATGAAATATGGCAGATGATGTCAGAATGGCTTTCCTTAATGGAAAATTAACTGAGGACGTGTATATGATACAGTCCGAGGGTTTGTCGATCCGGCTAATGCTGACAAGGTATGCAAACTTCAGAAATCCATTTATGGATTGAAGCAAGCATCTCGGAGTTGGAATATTCGCTTTGATGAGGTAGTCAAATCGTTTGGCTTCATCAAGAGTGATCATGATTCTTGTTTATACAAGAAGTTTAGTGGGAGCAAAGTAAACTTTCTGATCTTATATGTGGATGACATATTATTGATTGGAAATGATGTCCAGATGTTGCAAGAAACCAAGAAGTGATTGGAAAGGAGTTTCTCAATGAAAGACTTGGGTGAGGCAACTTATATACTAGGAATCAGGATCTATAGAGATAGATCCAGACGGCTCATTGGATTGAGTCAAAGTACATATTTGGACAAAGTGTTGAAGAAATTCAACATGGAATTGTCTAAGAAGTGGTTCTTACCGATGTCCCATGGCATAAAACTTAGCAAGACTCAGTGTCCTTCGACACCTGATGAGCGAAGTAGGATGAATGTATGCTTCGGCAGTTGGGTCCATCATGTATGCCATGATTTGTACTAGGCCATATGTTCCCTATGCTCTAAGTGTTGTGAGCAGATACTAGGCTAACCCTGGAGAAATCCATTGGGAAGCAGTTAAGAACATTCTTAAGTACTTGAGAAGGACTAAGGATGTGTTCCTAGTTTATGGAGGTGAGGTTGAACTCAATGTAAGGGGTTACACGGATGCGAGTTACCGTACTGACTCAGATGATTCTCATTCGCAATCTGGGTACGTGTTCATTTTGAACAGAGGGGCTGTGAGCTGGAAGAGTTCCAAGCAAGAGACTGTGTCTGCATCTACAACAGAAGCTGAGTATATTGTTGCCTCGGAGGCAGCAAAGGAAGCTGTTTGGATCAGGAACTTCCTGATTGATCTTAGTGTGGTTCAGGGCTCGTCCAATCCGTTAGACGTGTATTGTGACAACAATGGTGCTATTGCACAAGCCAAGGAACCCAGACAAAACAAGAAGAACAAGCATATACTCATGCGATACCACCTGATTCACCAGTTCGTGGATCAAGGTGATATCAAGTTATGCAAGGTACACACGGATGCAAACGTTGTAGATCCGTTGACAAAGCCACTTCCACAGCCTAAGCATGAGGCGCACGTAAGAGCCATGGGCATTAGATGCCTAGACATGTGATGTCGGATGATTGACTCTAGTGCAAGTGGGAGACTATTGGGAATATGCCCTAGAGGCAATCATGGTTGATGATATTTCCCAAAGTATTCATAAAGTAAAGTTGTCCTTATATGAACATCAGATATATATCACTGAATGCGTGATTCAGTTGTGGAACTATATATTCATGATTGTTCATATTAGATTGTCCTTGGTCGTTGAGGTTGTGCTGGACACACAACTTAGACCAATGTGCAAGTCGGTTGATGACACGGTTCCACTTGTCATGGGCATGGTGATGCTATTCCGACTTACACGGATTCATCTAAAGAGTTTAGCGAGTCGGACTGACCCACAGTTGAGATGCAACGAGCATGTTGTCATTTGCAGTCTCAAGCAATGGAATCCTTTGACCTGAGGTGATTGCATGATCCGAGTTGTGGATCGCCAACTTAGGTTCTATCAAACGTTGTTCCGTAAATGGGCAGTTATAAAGATAGAGTTCGGGTTGGTTGTGAAGCAAGCTGCGTGACGTGGATTACCAAGATGGGATTTGCCCCTCCGTAATGGAGAGATATTCTCTGGGCCCTCTCGTGTGATATGATTCGGAAGCATGGCCATGCGTTACTCAGTTAAGTGTTAACTGAGGAGTCGGACTAAGAGTTAGTCCAGTGAATCACATATCATGGTACGAGAAGAGAGTTAAGCTATTTAAGGAATGGCAACTACTTGCCTATAGCTTAACAGATATATCGTGAGACAAAGGGACTTGGACGAAAGTCACATTGAAGGTTCGTCTTCTGACTTTACAGCACTTGGGAGTTGGCACGTCTTGCTAGAGGCCGCTACCATCTATCGACTTGAGACCGAGTGTTCATGGAAGTGAGTTGTACTCAAAGCCATGACGGGATACTTGGAGGAGTAGCTCATGTCGTGTCCAGGTGTACGTGAACCTACAGGGTCACATACTTAAGGGTAAGGAGCCCATGTGGATTAGATCCATGTGGAGATTGGTGTATAGCCTAGATGGGCCTCAAGAGTTGAGCCCAACTAGGAGTGTATATAAGTGGAGTGACAAGGGATAGTCCCAGACCTAGTCGTCACTTTCTCCACTTCCATTTCGGGCTAGACAGGATCTAACAGTTCTCTGTCCGAAGCTCCTTCCTGTATGTGTGGACACCGGTAGAGGCATTGCACGTGCGGCACTGGAGACGGGGAAGCTCGTGGGAATCTGATGAAGGAGTTTGTGGGATTCACAAGGACTGTCCGAGGATCGTTCGACACTGCTTCGACGCGCTACATCAACTTCCGCATCTGCGCATCTAGCGGTAATCTCGTGGCCTATAACCTGAGCTGGATCTTGGGAGTTCCGCGTTAGGGAAAAGTTTTGTTTTTCTCTGCGTGGCCCAACAATAGCATCAACTACAAAGAGTAATCAATACCGGGAAAGTTTCCCCTATGAACTATGCAAGATTCAACACAATTGTTACAGCAATATGGAGATGGTGATGAGGGTGCTGATGGTGATGATGGTGGTGGTGATGATGATGATGATCCCGACGAAGTCCAGCTTGATGGTGGTGTTGATGGCAACGATCTCCCCTCTCCGGGAAGGAATTCCCCTGGTAGAAATCTGTCTACCGGGGAGATCTTTCTCTCTCGGTGTTTTCCGCCGCGCAGAGGCGGCGAAATCTTTCTGTGGTCGCTCCCTGAGTCTTAGGGTTTCGGGAGGATAATATACGCCAGAGGGGAGTGCCAGGGGTGGACCAGGGCGGCCACACCACCTGGTGGCGCGGCCTAGGCTGGCCCCGCTCCAGGGGGTGGTGTGGTCCCCCTGTGGCCCATCTCCAGCCCCCCTTCTGGCTTCCTTCATCTTCTGGAAAAATAGGATTTTCCATGTATTTTCCCAGATTTTCTGATCTTCGTGAATTTTGCCTCCAAACAACACCTTTTCCATCAAAATCCTGACTACAGTGGTCCATGCTCCAAAAGTCATCAACCATGCAAAAACAGATAAATAACATAAGTATCACCCCTGAATACGAAATATATCAATGAATAACAGTGAATTATGACATAGAATAGTGATGCAAAATGGACGTATCAACTCCCCCCAAGCTTAGACTTCGCTTGTCCCCAAGCGAAACTGAGCTCAATAAACATGGCCTCGGGTTTATGGAGTGAAGAGTCGATAAAAGAATACGGACAAGAAGCATCACATTCATCAAATACATAGATCATAATAGAAGACAACTCACTATTATATAACTCAACTTGCAATAAGTAAAGGAAACACAATAAAGATACATAAAGTAAATCATAATTGGTAATGGCAAACTTAGCTCTTGGTCGAAGAATAGTTGATAATTTGCTGGAGTTCACAAATAACTGGTTTTCAATGATAGCTTTCAAAGTAGTAAACATCAAGATAAGAGCAATGTGCAAAACAAGGAACATAAGAAACATGATTGAATAAATCATCATATGAATGAATGAAACACAACAACTCAAAATACTTGTTGAGATAGAAGGGAGTAGGTTTACTGACTCAGCTACAAATTAAAAGAAAGGCCCTTCGCAGAGGGAAGTAGGGATTTCAAGTCTCATAAAGAGCTCCCAAAAATTATGATACTTACTAGCTTTCAGCTCTCATTGCCCCTATCATAGGCATCTTTAGGTGATTAAGGTTAAAGTGATCAATGTTGGAATTATGCCCTAGAGGCAATAATAAAGATGTTATTACTATAATTCTTGTTCATGATAAAGTTTATATTCCATGCTAGAATTGTATTAAGCGGAAACATTAATACTTGTGTGGTTTGTGAACAACACCGTGTCCCTAGTACGCCTCTATGGACTAGCTCATTGATCAATGATGGTTAAGGTTTCCTAACCATAGACATGAGTTGTCAATTGATAATGAGATCATATCATTGGGAGAATGATATGGTGGACAGACCCAAACTAAGCGAAGCAATTAGATCGTGTCATTGTGTTCATCTTTGCGAAGCTTTTCCTATGTCAAATATTGTATTCCTTAGACCATGAGATAATACAACTCCCTGGTATCGGAAGAAAGCTTTGAGGTCATCAAACGTCATCCTATGAGAGGGTGATCATAAAGGTGTCTCTCAGGTGATCAGAAAGTATCTGTTGGGTTGTATGTATCGAGATGGGATTTGTCCCTCCCAAGTCGGAGAGATATACTTCGGGCCCACTCGGTAATCGATATCGACACCGCTTGCAAGCATGGGAGTTAATCACAAAGTGATATCGGATTATGGAATGAGTAAAGTACTTGCTGAGAACGAGATTGAACTAGGTATGACGATACCGACGATCGAATCTCGGGCAAGTAAAATATCGCGAGACGAAGGGAATATATATATGGGATTGATTGAATCCTGGCATCGTGGTTCATCCGATATGATCATCGATGAATGTGTGGGAGTCAATATGGGTGCCCAGACCCCGCTGTTGATTATTGATAGAAGATCATGTCTGCATATTCTCGAACCCGCAGGGTCACACACTTAACGTGTCTCGGCGCTAGGATAGATTGGATAATTGGTTTATGAATTTTTGTTCGGAGTCTCGGATGGGATCCGGGATATCACGAGAGGTTCCGGAATGGTCCGGAGAATAAGATTCATATAAGGCAGTGCAGTTTTTGGAGTTCGGAATTGTTCCGGATTAATCGGTATTGTACCGGAAGCTTCTAGAACCTTCCGGAAGGGGGCCAACGTGGTCCCACCTTCCGGGAGGGGGCATGGGCCTATGAGGGAGTGTCCTGGCCGCATTGGGCCAGGGGCACAAGGCCCCATAGGGCCCAGCCGATCCTAGATAAGTTTAAATTCGTTTAAACTAGAGATAGGGTTATCTAGATAAGGGGACCCTAGTAGCCCTGCTGCCTTCCTCTCTCCCTCCCGACTGTTTGTAGGCGAAGCCCTGCAGCAGAAATTCTCCACCATATACACCACGCCGTCGTGTTGTAGATCCAATCCATCTCTCCACCATACTTGCTGGTCCGAGGAAGGAGGAGACGTCGAGGTGCTGCACGTGTGCATCTCACGGAGGCACCGCCACTTGTGGTGCTAGATCGGATCGGATCGCGAGGAGGAGAAGCGAGTACGACTACATCACCCACGTTCCGACGAACGTTCCGCTGTGCGAATCTTCAAGGGTATGAAGATCTAATCCAATCTCTCTCGTTGTTTGCATCTCATAGATTAGATCTTGGCTTTCCCTCTGTTCGCTTCCGTAGAAAATTTTGATTTACTATGCTGCGAAACCCTTCAGTGGTATCAGAGCTAGATCTATGCGTAGATGTGATTCACGAGTAGAACGCAACATGGTTGTTGCGGGCGTTGATGTTTTCTGTTGCAAGCCTATTGTTTGTGTTCTTCTTATGGCGCGGGATAGTGAGATTGAAGCGGTCCAGGCCAACCTTACGTGACGTCGTTCGCGAGACCGGTTCCGCACTTGACGTGTGGCTTGTACCACACATGCGGCTGGTGGATGTCAGTTTCTCTCACTATAGTTGTCATGGGATTAACACCGGAGTTTGGCAACCATAATATCACCGTTGTGGCTTTCCGTAGGTAAGAATCGTTCTTAGCATCTACTCCCATAAGCCACGTAAAACATGCAACAACAAAGTAGAGGCGTCTAACTTGTTTTTGCAGGGAGTGTTTTCTGTGATATGGTATGGCCCAAGATGTGATGTGTATATTGTATGCGATGATCATGTTTTGTAATGTTTCACGACTTGCATGTCGATGAGTACACAACCGGCAGGAGCCATATGGTTGTCTTTATAATTGTGTATGACCTGCGAGTCAACTTCTTATACGCCATGTAATAGCTTTACTTTATCGCTAAGTAGTTAGCAATAGTTGTAGTTGCTATTCGTGGTGGAGGCAATCATGGTGGAGTGATGGAGATCATGCCGGAACGCACAAGATGGAGATCATTGCGCGAAGATTGGCTATACCATGTCACATAAAGTTATATGCATGTGATGTTTATCCTTTTATGTATCTTATTATGCTTAGATCACGACGGTAGCATTATAAGATGATTCCTCACTTAAAGATCAAGATAAAAGCTGTGTTCTCCCCAAGTATGCACCGTTGCGAAAGTTCGTCGTGTCCAAGCATCACGTGATGATCGGGTGCTATAGACTCTACGCTCACATACAACGGGTGCAAGCCAGTTTTGCACACGCGGAAATACTTGGGTCTAACTTGACGAGCCTAGCATGTACAGACATGGCCTCGGAACACAAGAACCGAAAGGTTAAGCATGAGTCATATGAATGATATGATCGACACTTCGTTGTCCACCATTGAAACCACATCTCTTCACGTGATGATCGGATTAGGTGTGGTGAATTTGGATCGTGTTCACTAAACAACTTGAGGGATGTTGAATTTAGTGGGAGTTCATCTAGTAATTTGATTAAATTGAACTATTTATCATGAACATAGTCTAAATTGTACTTGCAAATACTGTAGATCACATGGCCAAGTCCAACTTCAACTTCAACGTTTTTGCTGAGAAAGAAAAGCTTAGAAACAATGGGTCTAACTTCACCAACTGGTTCCGCAATCTAAGAATCATTCTGTCAGGCGGACAAAAGGACTATGTCCTTGAGAAAGCGTTAGGTGACGCCCCTGCTGCAACTGCGCCGGCTGATGAGAAAGCTATCTATCAGTCGCGCAAAGATGATTATGGTGTGATTAAGAGCACCATGTTGTTTGCTATGGAACCGGAACTTCAAAATCGTTTTGAAAGCTATCCCGGGCCCTTTGATATTCTCGAAGAGTTGAAAACCATGTTTCAGACTCAGGCCCGTTCTGAGAGATATGAGATCTCTGAGAAGTTCTTTAACTGCAAGATGGAGGAAGGGAGTTCCGTTAGTGAGCACGCCATTAAGATGTCGGGCTACACTCAACGCCTTGAGCAACTGGACTGCAAGATTCTAGAGGAGCTCAAGATTGACAGGGTTCTGCAATCACTCCCTCCCAGCTACAAAAGTTTTGTAGTGACTCATAATCAGATTGGTTCCACTGATACGATCACCGAGCTCTTTGCAAAGCTGAAGGCTGCGGAAGTGGACATCAAGAAGGATAATCATGTGTTGATGGTCAACAAGCCCTCCTTTAAGAAAGGTAAAGGTGCAAAGAAGCCCTTCAAGAAAGGCGGCGGCAAGCGTGTTGCCCCTGCTGAGAAGAAGCTCAAGTCTGGTCCTAAGCCGGACACTGAGTGCTTCTATTGCAAGGACAAGGGTCACTGAAAGCGCAACTGTCCGAAGTACTTAGCGGACAAGAAGGCTGGCACCATCAAAGGTATATTTGATATACATGTTATTGATGTTTTCCTTACTAGCCCTCGTTGTAGTGCCTGGGTATTTGATACCGGTTCAGTTGCTAATATTTGTAACTCGAAACAGGAGCTACGGAATAGACGGCGGCTTGCGAGGGATGAGGTGACGATGCGCGTTGGCAACGGATCAAGAGTTGATGTGATGGCCGTCGGCACGCTCTCCTTAGTTTTACCTTCGGGATTAGTTTTAAACCTTAATAAATGTTATTATGTGCCTGCGTTGAGCATGAACATTATTTCTGGATCGTGTTTATTGCAAGACGGTTATTCATTTAAATCGGAGAATAATGGTTGTTCTATTTATATGAGTAACATCTTTTATGGTCATGCACCTATTGTGAATGGTTTATTTCTTCTAAATCTCGAAAGGGATGAAACACACATCCATAACATTGAGGCTAAGAGATGCAAAGTAGATAGTGATAATACTACTTATTTGTGGCACTGTCGTCTAGGTCATATTGGTGTAAAGCGCATGAAGAAACTCCATTCTGATGGACTTTTGGAGTCTCTTGATTTTGAATCATTTGACACATGCGAACCATGCCTCATGGGCAAGATGATCAAAAGCCCGTTCTCCGGTATGATGGAGCGAGCAACGGACTTGTTGGAAATCATACATACCGATGTATGCGGACCGATGAGTGTTTCGACGCGCGGTGGATATCGCTATTTTCTCACTTTTACCGATGACTTAAGTAGATATGGGTATATCTATTTAATGAAACATAAATCTGAAACGTTTGAAAAGTTCAAAGAATTTCAGAATGAAGTGGAGAACCATCTTAACAGAAAGATTAAGTTTCTACGATCCGATCGTGGGGGCGAATATTTGAGTTATGATTTTCTCACGCATCTCAAAGCAAGTGGAATCGTTTCACAACTCACGCCACCCGGAACACCACAGCGCAATGGTGTGTCTGAACGCCGGAATCGAACCCTATTAGATATGGTCCGATCGATGATGTCTCTTACTGATTTGCCGTTATCATTTTGGGGTTATGCATTAGAAACCGCTGCATTCACTTTAAATAGGGCTCCATCTAAATCCGTTGAGACGACACCGTATGAACTGTGGTTTGGTGCTAAACCTAAGTTGTCGTTTCTTAAAGTTTGGGGATGCGAAGCTTACGTCAAGAAGTTGATGCCGGACAAGCTCGAACCCAAAGCGGAGAAATGCGTCTTCATAGGATACCCTAAGGAAACTATTGGGTATACCTTCTATCACAGAACCGAAGGCAAAGTGTTTGTCGCAAAGAACGGTTCCTTTCTTGAGAAGGAGTTTCTCTCGAAAGAAGTGAGTGGGAGGAAAGTAGAGCTAGACGAGGTTATTGAACCTTCTCTTGAATTGGAGAGTAGCGCAGCACCTGAAATTGTTCCAGTGCCGCCTGCACCAACAATAGAGGAAGCTAATGACAAGGATCATGAAGCTTCGGACGATGCTGCTACTGAACGTCGCAGGTCGACAAGGTCGCGTGCCCCTCCTGAGTGGTACGGCAACCCTGTCTTGGCTGTCTTGTTAGTAGAAGACAGTGAACCTACGAACTATGAGGAAGCGATGATGAGCCCAGACTCTGAGAAATGGCTAGAAGCCATGAAATCCGAATTGGGATCCATGAGCGAAAACCAAGTATGGACTTTGGTGGACCCTCCTAGCGACCGAAAGGCCGTTGAGTGCAAATGGATCTTCAAGAACAAAACGGACGCGGATGGTAATGTTACCGTCTATAAAGCACGGCTTGTCGCAAAAGGTTTTCGACAAGTTCAAGGAGTTGACTACGATGAGACTTTCTCTCCCGTAGCGATGTTTAAGTCCATTCGGATTTTATTAGCAATTGCTGCGTTTCATGATTATGAAATATGGCAGATGGATGTTAAGACTGCTTTCCTCAATGGCAACATTGATGAAGAGTTGTATATGATGCAACCCGAAGGTTTTGTCGATCCTAAGGATGCTGATAAAGTATGCAAACTTCAGCGTTCCATTTATGGACTGAAGCAAGCATCTCGGAGTTGGAACCTTCGTTTTGATCAAGTGATCAAGAGCTTTGGATTTGTTCCAAATTGCTACGAAGCTTGCATCTACAAGAAAGTGAGTGGGAGCTCGGTGACGTTTCTGGTACTATATGTGGATGACATATTGATTATTGGAAATGACATCAACATGCTTAACGATGTGAAGAGTTATTTGAACAAGTGTTTTTCAATGAAAGACCTAGGTGAAGCTGCTTATATATTGGGCATCAAAATCTATAGAGATAGACAAAGATGCCTGATAGCTTTAAGCCAGAGTACATACCTAGACAAAGTTCTGAAAAGGTTCAGAATGGATAAGGCATTGAAAGGTTCAGTGCCTATGTTGTCAGGTAAGATATTGAGCAAGGCTCAGTGTCCAGCTACGATAAGTGATAGGGAAGCTATGAGCAAAGTGCCTTATGCCTCGGCCATAGGTTCCATCATGTATGCCATGCTGTGTACTAGACCGGATGTGTCCAATGCTCTTAGTTTGACGAGCAGATATCAAAGTGATCCAGGAGTGGAACACTGGACAGCCGTGAAAAACATCCTAAGGTACCTAAATAGGACTAAAGAAATGTTCTTAGTCTATGGGGGTGATGAACAGCTCGTCGTAAAAGGTTACGTCGATGCTAGTTTCGACACCGACAAGGATGATCATAAATCTCACACAGGATACGTGTATATTTTGAATGGAGGAGCTGTGAGCTGGAGAAGCTGCAAGCAAAGCGTGATCGCGGGATCTACAGTAGAAGCGGAATACATGGCTGCTGCAGAAACGTCAAGTGAAGGAGTTTGGATCAGAAACTTCATCACTGAGCTTGGTGTGGTTCCAAGTGCATTGGACCCACTGGAGATATTGTGTGACAACACTGGCGCCATAGCACTCGCTAAGGAACCAAGATATCATCCAAAGACCAAGCATATCAACCGCAAGTTTCATATAATCCGAGATTATATAGCAGATGGAGATCTGAAGATCAGCAAAGTACATACAGATCTGAATGTCGCAGATCCATTGACTAAACCTCTTCCACGTGTAAAACATGATCAGCACCTCAGTGCCATGGGTGTGAGATTGTTGCCAAATGTAAACTAGATTATTGACTCTAGTGCAAGTGGGAGACTGTTGGAATTATGCCCTAGAGGCAATAATAAAGATGTTATTATTATAATTCTTGTTCATGATAAAGTTTATATTCCATGCTAGAATTGTATTAAGCGGAAACATTAATACTTGTGTGGTTTGTGAACAACACCGTGTCCCTAGTACGCCTCTATGGACTAGCTCATTGATCAATGATGGTTAAGGTTTCCTAACCATAGACATGAGTTGTCAATTGATAATGAGATCATATCATTGGGAGAATGATATGGTGGACAGACCCAAACTAAGCGAAGCAATTAGATCGTGTCATTGTGTTCATCTTTGCGAAGCTTTTCCTATGTCAAATATTGTATTCCTTAGACCATGAGATAATACAACTCCCTGGTATCGGAAGAAAGCTTTGAGGTCATCAAACGTCATCCTATGAGAGGGTGATCATAAAGGTGTCTCTCAGGTGATCAGAAAGTATCTGTTGGGTTGTATGTATCGAGATGGGATTTGTCCCTCCCAAGTCGGAGAGATATACTTCGGGCCCACTCGGTAATCGATATCGACACCGCTTGCAAGCATGTGGTTAAGGATTTAATCACAAAGTGATATCGGATTATGGAACGAGTAAAGTACTTGCTGAGAACGAGATTGAACTAGGTATGACGATACCGACGATCGAATCTCGGGCAAGTAAAATATCGCGAGACGAAGGGAATATATATATATGGGATTGATTGAATCCTGGCATCGTGGTTCATCCGATATGATCATCGATGAATGTGTGGGAGTCAATATGGGTGCCCAGACCCCGTTGTTGATTATTGATAGAAGATCATGTCTGCATATTCTCGAACCCGCAGGGTCACACACTTAACGTGTCTCGACGCTAGGATAGATTGGATAATTGGTTTATGAATTTTTGTTCGGAGTCTCGGATGGGATCCGGGATATCACGAGAGGTTCCGGAATGGTCCGGAGAATAAGATTCATATAAGGCAGTGCAGTTTTTGGAGTTCGGAATTGTTCCGGATTAATCGGTATTGTACCGGAAGCTTCTAGAACCTTCCGGAAGGGGGCCAACGTGGTCCCACCTTCCGGGAGGGGTCATGGGCCTATGAGGGAGTGTCCTGGCCGCATTGGGCCAGGGGCACAAGGCCCCATAGGGCCCAGCCGATCCTAGATAAGTTTAAATTCGTTTAAACTAGAGATAGGGTTATCTAGATAAGGGGAGAGTTTAAATTGTTTAAACTAGAGATAGGCTTGGAGGAGGGGCTAGGGCTGGCCGCCACCACCCCCTCTATATATAGAGGGCTGGTGCGCCCCCCTCCCTCCTACACACACCTTCCCCTCGAAGCCCTAGTAGCCCTGCTGCCTTCCTCTCTCCCTCCCGACTGTTTGTAGGCGAAGCCCTGCAGCAGAAATTCTCCACCATATACACCACGCCGTCGTGTTGTAGATCCAATCCATCTCTCCACCATACTTGCTGGTCCGAGGAAGGAGGAGACGTCGAGGTGCTGCACGTGTGCATCTCACGGAGGCACCGCCACTTGTGGTGCTAGATCGGATCAGATCGCGAGGAGGAGAAGCGAGTACGACTACATCACTCACGTTCCGACGAACGTTCCGCTATGCGAATCTTCAAGGGTATGAAGATCTAATCCAATCTCTCTTGTTGTTTGCATCTCCTAGATTAGATCTTGGCTTTCCCTCTGTTCGCTTCCGTAGAAAATTTTGATTTACTATGCTGCGAAACCCTTCAATCAAATATGAGGATATGCATTGACAAGTTGTAAGTTGAGAATCTTATGTCCCTTGAATACGAGGGCGGATCCTCATGCTGCTCAAGTTTAGTCACCGGTAAGTTCTTGTCATCGTAAGCATATGTGTATCATAGAGAACCGCCAACGGGGTACCCCTTGCCCGATGATACGGAAGAATCCCCATATCAAAATGACAAGGCAAGCAGACAACAAGCATCTCAGCAATCTTCTTATTTACCATGGGAATATGGTGCTTTTTTGTCTCTTTCCTCTTTTCATAATATTTTTTTCTTCTTTTTCTCTTTTTTCTCAATATCGGACTCTTCTTTTATAAGAAGAATGCTTCATAGATGCTCGTTATGGTTACGCTGCAGGTTTCCACCATGTCAGCATGGATTAGACCAGCGGCCCAGGCGTTTCTCTAACATACATGCATAACTCCATGGACTTACAAGCTCCCCTTTCATTTCACACCGACGACATCCATAGACAAAAGAACATGATATCAACTAGGTACAAAGTACCAGTGCAATGTTGAAAGCGTTCCCCATGACAGCATGGTTCTGCTAATTCACAACTTACAAAGCGCAAGCATATACGCAAGATAGGTGAGCACAATGGTTCAAGTTTATTAAGTGCAAGAAAGTAAAGTGTGCCATCAAGTTTGTGAGAGCTTTAATCACTACTTTTCACATAACAAGTTTAATTTGGGAGGTAGATAAAACAAGAATTTACTTGGAATAGCAATAGTGCTAATAGGTAGGTATGGTGGACACAAATGGCATGGGTTTGGTTTAAAGGAGTGGATGCACGAGAAGAATTCCCTCTCAGTACAGGTTTTTGGCTAGCAAGGTTGGGTAGCAAGTATAAGAGTTGAAGGAAATAAGCAAACATACAAGTGATAAAGACAAATATGCAATCTTCCTTGGAGGCACAAAAGATCTTAACTAGATAATACTAAACTTATGAGCAAATCAAGAAAGAAAGATGATGAAATTATTTTTCTTTAGAGTACTTTTATCTTTTTCATTCAATTCTCAAAAAATAGTGTTGCTACTGACCGAGCCAGGTTTGCCAAAACCAACTAAATTAACTCAATGATCCCAAAGTGATACCAATACTAACAACAAGATCAATCATATAACCATGAATTGAAAACTAATATAAGCTATGCAAAAGAGTAAATGATAGAACTTCTCATTAATAATCCATAACGACAACTCACACCAAGGGATACATATCTAACGAGAGAGGGGACACTTCCATAATGCAAACCATCCTACATGATAACTTCTCTATTCATGATATGACTCTACTAAAAAGGTAAAAGATAGAAGATAGGGATGTGATACCGCGGCACTCCCCCAAGCTTGGAACAAGCCAAGGGGATGCCAAACCTGATGACGAATTACTCCTTTTGTGGTGGTGGTAATATTTTCTTAGTTAACGTGAGGAAATCTTCCAACGTCTTGCGAAGCCTATTATTCTCCTATTGAAGCATGTCCACCTTCCTCATCAAGTCTTGGTACTTGTCGCAAAAATCCTTAGTGACTCGTAGGGATTCCTTTGATGCAGGGCAAGTAACTAAAGGTACCAGCCCCTGCTTGGGATCTTGGAGATCCTCCTCCATAGGCTCCTTTCCCTTGTCCTTGGCAGACACCATTGTGCTCCTAAGCTTTCAAAGATAGTTCCTGGCAGAAACAGATCGAAACAAAAACACGACGAAAACACGATATACGAACCTCGGGAGATCCGAGGGATTATATATTACGAAGTTTCATGACGAAAGGAAGGTACTGGGAGAAAACGAGTCGGAGGCAGAGTCCGGGGTGGACTCACCACCTCGTGGAACGGCCAGGAGAGGGTCGCGCCACAGGTTGGTGTGAGCCACTCTGGCTCCGTTTCCGTCCCTCTTTCGCTTTGTAGCTTTCATTATTGACTAAAAACTACAAAATATAGTTGGATAGTATTTTCGCGGAACTTTTCTTACCAGAACTGTCACCTATTTGAAAGCGGGCACTGCAGGTCTCTGAATTTGGTATCTAGTAGATTATTCCGGAGTCACCACTTTAATAACATCAATATCTTCATCTTCATACACTCATTACTTGAGTCATAAACCTTTCACTTCCTTACTACACCATTATCTCCACTACCTGGAAATTTCTTTCACACAAAACTTCACACAGTTCTTATTAGCAACATTAGTATAAGTGAAGTGATAAAACCTTTTGAGTCCAACTTCAACTGAAAACCATCAAAACATAAGCTACTGAAGAAAATCCTTCTGAAAACCCAAAAATAATTCAAAAAGGAAATCGAATAAAGAAGCAAATGCAAAAGTGGCATATTCTGTCAAAATAGACCAGCAGGTAAAGATCAATTTTTTTAAAAATCTTCTGTTGCTCAAATCAAAAAGTGCAAAACTAACGAAAGTTAAATAACAACCTGGGTCAGAAGCACAAAAAATTACAGCTCAATCCGACATACAGAGATCTCTCACGAAGTTTTATGGTGAAGCACAAAAAATCTGTTTCGGGACAGCAACTTCCCCAAATATTACTTCTCTCTCATTAGAGGTTGATCTTGACACAAAAACCAAACAAAACGGATAAGGAGCGGTTATTACCGAAGTAATAACTTCCAAGACTCAAAGATACAAAAACAAACTGAAAGCAAAAACAAATTGGGTTGTCTCCCAAAAAGCTCTTTCTTTATAGCCATTAAGATGGGCGTGATGATTTTGAAAATGCTCACTCAACAATATGGATTGAAGTGATGAGAGCATTAAGAAGCAAAAATACACACGTTTAAGTCTAACCCACTTCCTATGCAAGGGAATTTTGTAAACAAACAAGTTGTTGAAACCAGAGGCTACTTGCATAAGAAGGCAAAAGTAGTGCAACATAAAAACTTTCAGCATAAAACGGGGAAACTTGATATTATTGAGATGCATAAGAACACGTTTCCCTCTCTCATAGTAACTTTCAGTATCGTGCATAAACTTAACAATATAACTATCACAAGGACCATCGTGACAATGATCACTTATTCTAACAGAAAACACGGGAATACTAGCTCTCATAACACTACTATGTGAAACAATATTAGAGGTATCCTTACAAAGGATAGTGTGTCCCTCTTCTTCATATTTAGTAACAAAGTCTTTCACATTTGCTATTATGGGTTCATCAACCATTTGTTTATCAGGTTCAACAGCTTCATTCATACTTTCATCAACCATACTAGCTATCATAGAATGTTCCTTTATCTTAACTGGGAAAGGCATTTTCTCAATGTATGGTTTAGGTAAAACATGATTAGCAGTATAAACTTCAGTATTTCTTGCAGGAACACTCTTAGCAACATATTTATAAGGTTCATGATACTTATTCCACTTCTTTTTAGGCACTTCAATATAGGAAGCAAAAGCCTTAAAATAAGAAGCAATAGCTTGAGAGTCTAGACCATAAGCATTTTTAATATTTTGAAAGTCATCAGTTCCCATAAAAGATTCAATGCATTCATAATCATAATTTATACCTGACTTTCTACCTTTGTCATTCTCCCAAGCTTCAGCATTGTCTTGAATACGGTCCAGAAGATCCCATTTAGCTTCTTCTTCCATGCGAGTGAATGATCTAGCACAAGAGGCATCCAATAAATCCTTGTCATGTAGAGGGAGCCTTGTATAAAAGTTATTGATAATAATATTGGTGGGGAGCTCATGAATGGGACATTTGAGCATTAGTAACTTCAATCTCCCCCAAGCTTGAGTTGTACTCTCTCCATCAAGAGGCCAAAAGTTGTATATTTGATTCCGATCTTTGTGAATCTCACTAGGAGGATATAACTTTGAATAAAAGAGAGGTACTATTTCCTCCCATTCCAGAGCTTGACCATTCTTCAGCAGCTTATACCATTCCTCAGCTCTTCCTTTCAGTGATAATGAGAATAACTTCTTCTTAACTTGATCTGTAGTGATACCTGCACACTTGAACAACCCGCATAATTCGTGTATAAAGAGTAAATGATCACCAGGATGGACAGTTCCATCCCCAACATAATAGTTATCCATAACACGATCAGTAATTCTTGTAGGTATTTTGAAAGCATCATTCTCAGCAGGTGGTGGCTTATCTACTACCTTAGTAGTGGTAGTAGCATTACCAAATAAGAAACTCAGCGAATTATCCATAACGAAAATAAAGCAACTAGCAGAAGTAAACAATACTCACAGTAGAAGTTTCCTTACCAGTTCCACTCTCCAATAGCGCTTCACTCCCCAGCAACGGCGCCAGAAAATAGTCTTGATGACCCACAAGTATAGGGGGTGTATCGCAGTATTTTTGATAAGTAAGAGTGTTGAACCCAACAAGGAGCAGAAGGTGTTGGCTAGTGGTATGGATTAGGAATTCTCTGCAAATACTTAGCAAACGGATTTTTAGGGTTTTTTGATAAAGCAAGTAAACGAAGTACGAGTAAATAAAAGACAGTAGGAATAAATGCAGCAAGTGGCCCAATCCTTTATGCAGCAAAGGACAAGCCGGTTGTATTACTTAAGATGACCAAACGTTCTCGAGGACACATGGGAAGACTGTCAAGTGCTTTTGCTTCATATAGTTGATTAATCTTCTTTAGCTTGCTAAGTGTTGTGTGGGTGAACCTGTGCTAATGTACCGACCTTCCTAGGACTAATACATACTTGTGATTATACCCCTTGCAAACATCCGTAAGTACAAGAAAGTAATTAAGGTAGAAACCTAACCACAACTTTAAACTCTAAGACCCTTACGTCCCTTGTGCAATGGTTTCCTAACGGGGGTTCAGGTTTCTGTCACTCCGGCAACCCCTACGATTAGTAGCCAAATACACAATGCATTCCCCTAGGCCCATATAGGTGAAGTGTCATGTAGTCGACGTTCACATGACACCACTAGAAGAAGTACACCACAACTTAAATATCAAACTATTGAATCTTTCTCAACACAACTCCACTACTAACAACATGACTTCTCCCATGTCCTCAAGAACAAAATGAACTACTCACAAGACATCATATGGATCATGATCAGAGATGGAATAATGATGTATAACAATCTGAATATAAACAATAATTCAATAGTTCACTCAATAGCATCAACTACAAATAGTAATCAACACCGGGAAAGTTTCCCCTATGAACTATGCAAGATTCAACACAATTGTTACAGCAATATGGAGATGGTGATGAGGGTGCTGATGGTGATGATGGTGGTGATGATGATGATGATGATCCCGACGAAGTCCAGCTTGATGGTGGTGTTGATGGTGATGATCTCCCCTCTCCGGGAAGGAATTCCCCCGACAGAGATCTGTCTACCGGAGAGATCTTTCTCTCTCGGTGTTTTCCGCCCCGCAGAGGCGGCGGAATCTTTCTGTGGTCGCTCCCCGAGTCTTAGGGTTTTGGGGGGATAATATACGCCATAGGGGAGTGCCAGGGGTGGACCAGGGCGGCCACACCACCTGGTGGCGTGGCCTAGGCTGGCCCGCGCCAGGGGGTGGTGTGGGCCCCTGTGGCCCATCTCCAGCCCCCCTTCTGGCTTCCTTCATCTTCTAGAAAAATAGGATTTTCCATGTATTTTCTCGGATTTTCTGATCTTCGTGAATTTTGCCTCCAAACAGCACCTTTTCCATCAGAATCTTGACTGCAGCGGTCCATGCTCCAAAAGTCATCAACAATGCAAAAACAGATGAAATAACATAAGTATCACCCTTCAATACGAAATATATCAATGAATAACAGTGAATTATGACATAGAATAGTGATGCAAAATGGACGTATCAATGGTCTCGAATCCCACACTTATAAAATCTATGACAAGCTCTCCGGAATTGTCATAGAATCTTGTAGTGTGGTGTTTGAAGAATATGATGGTCCCCAAGCGGGGCGTGTTGATGTCTGTGATGTAGATGATGAAATGCCTCAGGATGCCATAGGAAGAATGGGTGCGGGCTTCATCCGCCCTGTTGAGGAACCCCTTATGGCGGATCGAGAAGAACTATGCTCTACTCAAGTGGAGCACTCATCTTCACAACAACAACAAGCTCCTATCGAGGAGGACAATGACCCATGCCAAAGACAAGTTATGGACCCTCAACCTGCTGATCAAGAAGAAACCTCTAGCCAGGAG
The DNA here is from genome assembly GCA_916181665.1 of Avena sativa. NCBI lineage: Eukaryota > Viridiplantae > Streptophyta > Magnoliopsida > Poales > Poaceae > Avena > Avena sativa. The sequence continues at coordinate 528,268,458 of OV702292.1, read as the reverse complement.
TTACTTGAGTCTCCATTTGCCAGAATGTCCAGTGGTGCTAAGTCTATTACACAAGGAAGATCTATAGAAACTGCCATAAGGAAAGCTCAATGCATGTCTAGAAGTTTGCTTGATCAAGACCAAGGTCAATCTTTGCCTCTTACAGAAGAGAATAATTCCAATGATGATCAAGGTCAAGTTGATGGTCAAGACGAGGACCAAAATTATGAAGTGATCCCCCCAAGAAACAACAAGGAGATCGAAACTCGTCGCCAAGCTAGAATGGATAGAATATTGGAATTAATAGATCACACTCTTGAGAATGTGGTAGGAGCTATAAGAAGAGGGATATCTACTCGAGCTCAACTAAAGAACTTTGGTGAGCACCAAGCACACATTTCCATGGTGGAACCAAAGAAAGTGTGGGAAGCCCTTGAAGATTCGGATTGGTTGGATGCAATGCACAAAGAGCTCAATAACTTTGAGAGAAACAAAGTATGGAAGTTAGTTGAAAATCCAAAATATTGCCGCAATGTTATAGGCACCAAGTGGATTTTCAAGAACAAGCAAGATGAGCATGGAATTGTGGTGAGGAACAAGGCAAGATTGGTTGCACAAGGGTTCTCTCAAATTAAAGGCATTGATTATGGAGAGACTTATGCACATGTGGCTCGCCTTGAGTCCATCCGTATCCTTCTTGCTTATGCGGCACATCATAAATTTAAACTACAACAAATGGATGTAGAAAGTGCATTTCTTAATGGTCCATTGCATGAGTTGGTATATGTGAAACAACCCTCGGGGTTTGAGGATCCCAACTTTCCAAACCACGTCTACAAACTCGATAAGGCACTCCATAGGCTCAAGCAAGCCCCACGCACGTGGTATGAGCACCTTATAGAGTTGTTGTTAGATCGTGGGTTTGAGGTTGGGAAAATCGATCCCACTCTTTTTACTAAGAAGGTCAATGGGGAACTTTTTGTATGCCAAATTTATATAGATGATATTATCTTTGGCTCATCTAACAAAGCTTTTAATGATGAATTCTCAAAGCTTATGACTGACAGGTTCAGGATGTCAATGATGGGAGAATTGAGAGTATTTCTTGGTTTTGAGATCAAGCAAGTGAGAGGAGGAACATTCTTCAACCAAGCCAAGTATACTCAAGATATGCTCAAAAGATTCAACATGAAAGACCTAAATGGAGCTCCCACTCCCATGGCAACAAAGACTCATCTTGAACTAAACCCAAATGGTAAAGATGTGGATCAAAAGGTATACCGGTCCATGATTAGCTTTTTGCTTTACCTTTGTGTATCTAGACCCGATATTGTGTTGAGTGTAGGAGTGTGTGCAAGATATCAAGCAGCTCCTAAAGAAAGCCATTTGATGGCAGTCAAGAGAATCTTTCGATATTTGGTTCATACCCCAAACTATGGTATTTGGTATCCTAGGGGCTCAACTTTCTCTCTTTGTGGGTACACGGATTCGGATTGGGCTGGTGACAAGGATGATAGGAAATCAACCTCCAGGGCTTGCCAATTCCTTGGGAGGTCCTTGGTGTGTTGGTCTTCTAAGAAGCAAAATTGTATATCTCTTTCCACCGCCAAAGCCGAGTATGTGGCAGCTACTAGTGCTTGTACACAATTGCTATGGATGAGGCAAATTTTAAAGGAATACGGTGTCCATTGTGACAAAGTGCCTCTTCTATGTGACAATGAAAGTGCTATCAAGATTATATATAACCCAGTGGATCATACAAGGACAAAGCATATTGAGATTCGTCATCACTTCATTAGAGATCATGTTGCTCGAGGTGATATTGAGCTATCCTATGTATCAACCAAAGACCAACTTGCCGACATTTTCACGAAGCCACTTGATGAAGCAAGGTTTTGTTATTTGAGGAATGAACTAAATATCGTAGATTCTAGGAGCTTGACTTGATCACCTTGCATACTCACCTATATATTGACTCTTATTTGGTTTAGGTGCAGGCATGGAGATAGGGGAGTGCGGTTCTAATACATTGGACTATCCCTCCCCCCATAATGCCAACATTAAGAAATTCAATTCTCTTAATATCATTTAGTGATATGTGAGCTTCATTGATGAGTAGTGGCTATAAACCCAAGGATAATTCTTCGTGGTGTCATGCCACAATCTCTTACATGGTAGCCTCGGCCACCGCCCTCTTCATATTTGAAGAGTTGGTTCTTGACTTGTGTGGTTTGGATCTTAATTTGCCATATTTTGACTATCTATGATTTTTTGGTTCTTCACAGTACATCTTCTGAATCCCAGGCCTATACCCATCCCTAAACATGCTCCTCTTGACACACATGTGTCCAACTTTTGTACCTGGAGTTTTCTGGTCGTGGGGGCCGGAATGTCCGCACTGTACCGACCGGAGAGTCCGGCAAGGCCGGACACTCTGCTTGATATAGCCCGGACACTCCGGCATCTTCATTCGCCCATAACGACCTCGTCGTCATCGTCATCTCGTCTCCTACGACACTGGCACACAGGTTCATGATGGGCCCTGCCCTTGCACGTCCGGTACTGGCAACATCGGTACGTGCCTTCGTCCCGACGAGTTTCCGAGTCTAGCAAACTCGGATCAGCGCCTCGTCTACATCGCCATCGACAATGTCTTCTTCGAAATCGACCTCTACGACTGCATCACGACGATTTCTTCTTTGCGTCCTTGGTTATGGAAAAACCAATGGATGTTACCGATGTGCGCCTAGTTCTCGCAAGGCTCGGACTGTATCGGCTCTGGCATCGCCACCTTCGGCGCCTGCCTCGACGCGTCTCCGCCATTATCCTCGCGCACTATGCACACGTGGCTTCATGTGCGGCTACCTCGACAACGGCAACTCCGACCACGACCTCGACCATGGTGACCCCTCGCACGGCTACATCGACCACGACACCACCCCACACTCTCGGCTCCCTCGACATGGACACAAGGGCTACCACCTCGCTCGAGCATCATCATCTTCCTCTACAGTCCAAGCTACCGCGCCGCGACACCGTCCATGACGTTCCCGCTCGGACTGCGGGAGGGGGGTGTCAGCCTACTGGATGCTACTTTGGTTTATCTCCAATATGACCGTCCGCGACATTCCAGTTGTTCACGACGCTACCACTAGGACTGCGGGGGGATGCTAGAGTATTGCGTATACGTTTATTATGGCAGTATAGGATAGAGATAGGATACGTCTTCATACAGTTCTAACTTGAGTTGTACTCCAAGATGAATCCCTGTACACATATATATACTCGCTCATGAGTCTCAATACTACATCCATCATATTCCGTCAATCTTTCTCCCTCTCTATCGTTCTACAGCATCGATGAGCGCCTAACGAGTGTGGGGCGAGGAGAAACCAGAGATGAGGCCAAGATTGAGAGGAGCCCACTCTATCAATCTGAATTCGTTTTCAACAATAGCTACTGCTCTTAGTTCAAATCTTAGGCATCTGAAAAAGCAGAACTAAATTTCATACCAAAAAACCGAAAACAGGTGTACTATTATTGGGCACCTGTTGGAGATGCTCTGACTGTGGCAACGATCATAAGCAAGTTACAGTTCTTAGTGTGTCGATAAGGATGGGCCAGAGCAGGAAACTGTCTCGATTCCTCCTGTAACTGTTGCAGGGAACAGAGCAGGGAAGGGCACTGTTGGTTCTATTTCTGTAGAGCTTGGTTCTGGGTGTGTTTTTTATAATCTCTACATTATCAGTGCAGATAAAACGATGGCTTTCACCATGTGTTCTCTAAGGCCTTGTTCGGTTCGCCCCTCCCCGGCCGGGATCGAGGCCTAATCCCCGTCAACCCGCGGGGGTCGGCACAGCAAATTTTGCGTGTTCGGTTATGCGCCGTGGGGATTTCAACCCGGTCCAAACCCTCCCGATCCCGGCCATTCCATCCGGGAAAACACAATCGTCCCACGACGCGTGGAACGATTCCCGGACGAAACAGCAAAGCTCTCGCCTCCTTCCTCACCACACGGCAGCGACTGTGCGGCGGCGGTGGCGGCGGCGCAACCACGTGGAGGAAATGGCAGCGGGCAACGAAGTGGAGGAAAACGACGGCAGCGCACTCCTCCCCCTCCTCCCTCGCGTAGCCCAGAGGTTGTCGTGCGGCCCAGAGGCGCACGACGACAGCGCAACGACCCAAAGGCGCAGGCGGTGGCGCGACCTGGAGGTGTCCTCGGCGGTTCGGCGGTAGCGGCAACGGTATCCACCACTTCGACGGCGGCTTCTCGCAGTTAAGGCCCTGCTCCTTCTCCTCCTTGGCTCCCTTCTCCCTCTCTTATTAGGGTTTGTGCAAGTTCTTGATTTAGGATGGAGCAATCGTGTGCTCAGTGTTGCAACTCAAGAAATTGATTTATGCTGTGCATGTGGTTTTTGGATTTGAGATTACTAGACCAGTCTATGTTTTGAAATCTGCACCTCCAAGGAGCTAATAGCCTGACAATCAATGTTAAAAGATCAACCTTGTTTACAAGGAGCAGTGTTCTCATCAATTTCCTAGTGTATACATTAGCACTTGGACAGAAATACATTTCAATAGATAACAGAGAACAATTTTGGCTATGAAGTAACCTGCAATATATATTGCAATAGATTCTTCTCTCTCAGATATATCTTGCAATAATTTCTAGTCAGTATATCTTGCAATAATTTCTTGTCAGTATACAAACAATCTACAATATGTATTTTCAGTGTAAGGCAGTTCAGAACTGGGTCGGCGGATGGGGACTGGATGGCCCGACGAGGCGATGACCTCTTTCCTCTCTCTCCCTGTGCAAGAATTCTGAATCGATGACATGACTTGTGTGTTGGTCGTTAGAAAATTAACCCAAATTAGGAAATATAGTGATACCTGATGTACGTGCTCTTGGCAGAGTGAAAATCTGCACTAATTCCAGGATTGTTTGATTGCTTCATGGTAGAGTAGAGTTGTTTACAACTTTGTGAACTTTCCAGTTCTTGGTATAGTAGAGTTTCTCACATTTTTTGTGAACTTTGATCAAAGAATAAAAACCTAGTTTGGTATAGCAGAGAGATTCCAGATTTTGTCCACAACCTGTGCCCTTAATTGCTTGCTTAATTATCTTTTAGCTTCTGACATGAAGTTATACTAGTTAAATTAGCATTTTGTAATAGATTCTACGAACATGTGTAGATGAAAAATGTTTATGTAGTTTGCTTGCTTGTCCAGCAATCACTCTCATAAGTTGCAGGGTCCTTCTCATGCTTGTCTGGTAGCTATACACAGAGGTTTATGTTGGTGCAAATCCACATCTTGCTTGAATGGTACTTTTCTTCCTTTGCTCAAATGGCCTTTTAAATTTACCATTGCTGTCCGCAACCTATACAGAATTCCGCTCATTGTCAATCTATGATCCATTTAGTCACTCGTGGGTCATTTATTTAGATTTTGCATTGGATCTGTCATGTTAAACATTTCTGTGATTACAAGCAACTACAAGATGTGAAAATCTTTCCTGCACTGTTGCTTAAATAATGCCCAGAGAAAATGGAACTGTTGTATTTCTGTCATTTGCATTCCGTAATAGTAGCCTCATGTGGTAGAAGCACTTCTCTAAAAAAATTACATTCCAAAGTACTAGCTTCACGTTGTACTAGCTAATTATATAAGTATACTATAAACTTTTTCAGGCTGTCAAATATTTCAACCCTTCGCTGTGTGTGGCGGTGCTGCCAGCGGCAGTACCGCGCTCGGCGCACCGGCGGTCCAGCTGCAGCGGCAACTTGGTAACGACGGGAACTCAGACGCTTCATACATATACTATACTGCAGCTCAGTTTCTCCAGAATGCGTATTAGTTGCGCTATTTAAAAAGTGATTTGAGATTTGTATCCAATCCTTACCATACATATACAGCAGTTATGTTTCTTCAAAGTGCACCTGTATCATTACATGTGATTTATATTGAACGCTTTAGTACATCTTGGAGTGTTGAATAGGGACTCCAATTCGACTTGATGCTGGATGCTTCATAGTACGGTAAAAGGTTCACTACACAGGGTTTAACCGTGTGACAGAAAATGACAGGGATTAATCCCTGCAGGGAATGGGGTGTGGAGACGGGGTTCACCCAAACCCTCGGTGGATTAATTCCTTTCGGGGATTAATGCCACTGCAACCGAACAAGGCCTAAAGAAAATCATAAACGCAGATTCTTACCATGGTATCATCAGTTGTACAGGCACAGGTGGAGTGGAAAGTATGAAGCTCATTCGCGGAGCAGTCGCAGAGCGAGAATTCACAAACATCTCAGCTACGGATGACCTTCACACGGTTTCAGAATTCAGAGACACATTCAGAAATATAGAGAATGTCCTGAAGGCAGCACTTATACTTCGTATTTCACTTTGACACAATATTTTGTACAAAGAACATGAACAATTTGTATTTCATTTGACGCTGCCACTATAAGAAGAATGGGACACATTAGAGGACTGCATGACCAAGATTTGAACCTGAATACTACCGAGGACGGCAACCTAGTCTGAATTCCCAGAAAGACAGTAACTGAATCCAAAATCTGGCAAGGAAGCACACAAATGTAACCTTGGAGAAACACAATTTGTTTGTCTTTGTGCATGATATTCACAAGGCTGACAAGCACAAAGAAGCTGGCTGACAGAAGACCAAACCGCAGATTATTCATCTTCAAGATAGTATACACGAGATTCAGCATCCAGAGCTACAAGCACCATTATGTACCACAAAACTTGGCTCAGTGGAGCATTATGAATATAAGCCGGTTACTGAGGACTGGCAGGGATTTCATCGTCCAAGAAGATCGACGACGCGGCCTCGTGGTGTACTCGATCTCCATGTATCCTCTTCTGCAGGCTCTCCAGGCTCGCGACGCGTCGCAGAGAGGCTGGCGTTGAAGCCATCTCTTCCCTACTGGGCACAGGAGTTGCTGCCTCCTGGAGGTCAGGCCTGATCTGATCGTCTTCGAGTAAGCCCTGGAGGAAATGGCTCATGCTCTCTTCGTTAGGAGCAGCATCAGCAGAAGCTGCATCAGATACACATGAAGAGAATGGTGCGCTGTTTGTTCCAGGCATGTCTGATGGAGTGGAGAACAGCAGGCTTGTTCCAGTTACTCTCCTCACAGCTTCTTCAGCTATATTCACCTGAACAAAAATAATTTGTCAAGATAACAAAGAAACAAAACATAGAACTGGTTTCATTTAATTCATAGACCCTGGAAAAGAGAATAATTTAAGAAAGTAGCATCTCACTAGAACCTCATCAAGATTATATTTGTAGAATATAAGTATTAGCTATAGACAAAGTTTTGGAAAGAAAAAATCATTTTATACACATAGGATAACCCTAAAGTTCTGTATATGTATGTGTTCCATGAAAACAGTATTGAAACTCTATGTCTAGTGTTTGCAGAAAAAGGAGAACAAGTAATTGTTGTAAAATGGATGTTACAAAATCACCTTTACCAAGAGATAAATACAGAGTTTTGCATGTACTCACACACAAGCATTAACAAATGAATGTATGATCGTGCCCTGTTTGACTCCTCATGTGCAGTATGAGACAGAACAGACCTCCCATAAGGACCAAAACCACAGGCTTAATGAGACACACTCTCGGAGCATTGCAACAGGGTATGAGCGCGTATTTATATTTTGTTTCATTTTTACAATGCCCACACCTGTAAGAAAACATTGTTATTATTCTTACCACCAAAGAATAAAGTTGTGAAATATTGAACTAAACTATCCTTTTTCACTAATAGGAGAGGATAATACCTGCCTTCCTCACGAGAAGTACAAACTCAAATCCAAAAAATGATATTGGAATCTTTGATAGTACAGTTAGGAAGTTACAGATCATGTAAAGCAAAGTTGTCAAATACAAGATTGCTTTATTTGCCATGTTTCCGTTCTCCAAAGAAAAGAGAAAGCAGATGAACAATGTTATGTACAAAGCTTAGTAAAATAACTACCGATTAATGATCCATAACATTATATCAGGGCTATAATCAACAGACTCACAATCAAAACCCCTTCAGATGGTAAGAAAACAAATTGTTGGATGCAATTAAGAATTAACAAGAATAAAAGGATATACCTTTCTCCTCATAGTCTGAATATCAACTGTCAGATTTCTGTTGCCAAGAGAAGCTTCCTTGTATTTCTGAGTCATGTCAGTCAAGCGCTTTAGCAAAGATGCATTCTCAGCTCTCAATTGCGTAACCTTGATGACAGAGTAGTAATTAGCACAGCTATCTTAATTTCAGTTAGACATTAATTTAAACATCATGGGTTGGGATTTCGTTTCAGACCTGTGATTCAATGTCGTTCTGGTGGGCTTGTTTCCTTTTCCTTGACCTCCTGGCTGATTCTCGATTTGACAGCATCCTGATCACAATATTAAAAGCGAGAAATTTAGCACACAAAGGTTGTACAAGTTTTCCAACATGGCACACCCATTATCATGTACTCCGTATAACAGTAGGGACTAGCAAATTTACTCAAAAACAATCAAGACAAACAACTCCATCCACTTATTTCAGACTTTGGTGGAATTATTTTAAATATAATGGCAGGGACATATTTAGTTTTACAGATAAATATGTGGGGAATATTAAATATTACATAACTTGGTAAAGGCTTGAGCATGTATGTTTGGAGGGACTGGATCCTCTCTGGTACCTCTGCCTTTTTACCTGTCCTGAACCATTGAATTGGCAGGACAAGGGAAAAGATTGAGATATATCTCCTCACCAAATAAATCTTGCCCCATTAGTATGAAGTTATGGTTTCCAACTGGATAATTTGAATATATTACTAAATGGTGGCAGCAGAAGATTTTTGGATGATAGCTAGAACAAGATGGGTAAATGGCCGCAAACTGAACTGAGAATTTATTTTATAATAGCTCAAAAAATGCATTGATTAGTTCTAGCTGCATGTTGAAGATTATGGTAATGGAAAATTCTGCAGTACCTCTTCACCCGCTTTGCACTAGCAGGATCTGTAATTTCCTCAAGATCACCCTCGTCATCTGAGTGCTCCTTTGATGTACAACTATTAGCTGGCTTGCCTTGAACTACAGTACCATCACCTATTATAGAAGAAAAGAAAGAAAATCACTTAATGAGGATATCACACAAGAGTTAAGCGTTCAAATGTTACATAAAATTCCTATACACTTTCCGAAACACACTTGTAGGTGCCTTCTAAAACATGTATGATGGTGTGGAAATATGATGATAGCACACAAGAGTTAAACATCCAAATGTCTCGAGACTTTCAGAATACAAATTGGTGTTGACAGAATGACAGGATTGCGTATCATATGTGGTATGTCAGCATGCAGCATCAGTGAAGCAGGGTCAGAATACTCTGTTCTCATCTTTTCAAATTTGACCTCAACAAAATTAATCTCATCTTTGCATCAGTGGAGTATATTTTAGCCTTTTTCTCATCTGTCAACATAACACCGTGTTGCCAAACACAGAACCGTCATTTCTCTTCATTTTCTGGATTCTCTGGACATCAGTTAAGAAACTACTAGTGACATCTGACTCTTCTGATGGTTCATGAGTGCCAGAAGCAAGGGACTACCAAATAAAAACAAACAAAATAGACCTAACGATCAGATGTAAAGTTGAAATATAACATTCATTCTAGCGGAACTATGGAAGACTGTCAAGATAGACCATATTTTGTCAATCAAAGACAATACTGCTTTTGGGCAAATTCATGTGGCTCGATTTTGCCAAAGTTGCTTCGCAGACTGAAATGAATGGGATTATGGCAGTTCATATAAATACCATCAAAAGAAGCTTGAGAGACTAATTGCGACGTGTCTGAAGCTTGTGAGTTGGGGTAGCTCAAAGCAGATTCTTGAGGTTTACCTTCCTGAAATCGAATTGCATGCAAAGTTAGCCCATGGACATCACACTTAAATGGTACTTGCGGGGGCACATCGCAAAATCTAACAAAGACAAAAACAAAAGGTGAACACAGTTCACCGCTGCGCCAAGCAGCTGCCACTGGACATCAAGCCAGCCCAATTTCATGCATATCACCCATATTTGAACACCCCTGGTGCGTGCGTGTCACTTTCAGGAAGAACATACTTTCTCATACCAGCTTAGGAAAATCAAAGAAGATCCCTATTGTTTCATACTCTCCGACAATATAAGAATCATTTAATATTGTAGTCATTTGTGGTCAATGAAAATCCATCAGAATATGCTCATAAACTGCATATGTATGTGGTTGAAACAGGTCTGCTTTCCTCCTAGCAACACGTTACACGTCACAATGGTGACATGTCACACTACAGTATCTGCTATACTATGAGGATCTACACACTGCACCAAAATACCTCCGAGGATCTATGTGACCAGGATTCCTCTCCCCTGGCCTTCCTGAAGGAACAAAAGGCACATCATTGCCATGTTCTTTTCCTGGAGCCTGATCCGGAAATAATACCCAAATGGTACAATTTTCATGTAAATTACAGATAGTGTATCACTAATATGGCAGAAATTTAAACCACTAAGGCAAAATGTACTTGGGAAATTCAATTTGGACAGATTGTTCATCTGAAGACTGAAAACAGATTCGTGTATTTTCTGCTGAACTAAAAAATTGCAGCAGAACTACCCTATAAAGGATCTGTCATGGAAAGCTATAAGAGAGGCTACAAATCGAACCGAGTCTCAATCCAAGCAAGAGAAAAAACAAAGAGATAATTGGTCTTCGAAGAGAGAGACCGTACCATGGACTTGGCCACGGCGGCGCAGTACAGTTCGAGCTTCCTCTTGAGCACCGCTGCGTACTGCCCGGGATCTCCGCCGCCGCCGCCGCCGCGGACACAGTTCACCTCCACCACCTCGTCGCCGCCGCACTCCATTTCTTGGAAAATAAAAGAAAACTGCTCTCTTTCCCCGTGGCGGGTGGCAGTACTACTCAAGAAGGAGAAAGATTTAGACGGACGATGGAGCAGGTGCTCTTCGGGAGAGAAGGGAAAGGGCGGAGATTTGGGAATTGGGATGAAGGTGAGCGATGGTGGAGACGGAGGCGGCGAGGGGGGCGGTTTATAGCGGCGGTGGAGGGGGTCACTGTCCCGGTGATGCCCATGTGTTCCACTTCTCCGTGCTGCAAAAGATCTCGGGAGCCTACTGGCAAGGTAGTGGACAGAATTCACATCAGTGTGTGTTCCTGTCCACGAATTTTAGATCTTTTAGGTGGGCCCATAGAAATTTCATGGAAACCAGAAAATCACAAAAGTTGGCATTTTTTATCTTATTCAGTGCGTCCATTTTAGGCAGCTACTAGTATGTTGGATGCACAATTTCTCTTGGACGCATGGGCATCTACTATATATGCTACTAGTATGTTAGGCAGCTACTAGTAGGGGTCCACAAAAGTTGATGCATATATAATATAATTTCTCTTAGAAGCATACATGCATGGAGGTCATTACATGGAGTTTCAACCGGGTCCAGAGCTTGTCTATTTGATTACATGGAGATCATTACATGGATGTTTTAGGGTCTATCTATAGAGTATTCTCCCTATTGGTCTATGACCTCGTCGGCCAAAAATCCAGCCAATTTCTCTTGGATTGCTAGTAGTTCGGTCCTGTGGTACGAGTTTGTCCCGCATCGGGTCCAACTATAAAGGAGATCATATAAATTAGACTCAACACAACTTATTATAATAAAAATAAAGGATGAATATATTGTTTACTTACTCGAACCAAGGGCTTCTCAGTAGTGATGCAATGAACTCGCACACGTAGAATCCATATAGATCAGTCCCCCGTGGCTGCCTCGCGCACTTTACAAGAATAGAATTCAATCAAATAATAACTCTAGCATGATAAATATACATAAACTAGAATTAAATAGATGCGCGGACCTAGCTCGTACTATTTACGGGATCGGTTTAAAAATCAGCTCCTCACGCCATTGACCGCAGACCTTGTTCTTGAACCGTGTCCAAACACTACCCGGCAAAGAAAATGAATGTATGAGTTAATAACTACTTGATATCTCAGAAAATGAACGAAAGAAACCGATATAGTACGATAATGGTTGAAATTACCTCTGGAGCATATCGATAATGTTGCGGTACTCTTCCATGTCTTTGTTTAATGAGTCCATGATTTGAACTCTTCCCAAGTCAACAGAAATGCTTAGAAGAATCCAGTGGTAGCTACGCAAGGTTTACATACGTCAGTAACTCATCATTTACACTGAACATCGAGTAAGCAAAAGTTAATGTGTACAAGAAAATAACACACTCACCCAAAGTGGTAAGGAAATAGTATTTTATTATAGAAATGCTGGTTCGTTTACAAATTGTCACTTACTTGTCTCATTTATCATTTACAAATTGTCACCACAAGAATGTGTTCAAGCTAGTATGGCATCAAGGTTCCGAGTGCTCAAACTAGGTCTAAAACACAAGTAATATACGAAAAGTGAGTGGATAACAAACACTAATAAAAGCCTCTTTTGTAAGAAAAAAGTCCGCATCTTGTCAACAACTTATGCCTAAAGTCAAGTAGAGAAAATGTCACTATCGATTTTATTCACCTATGCCCCATGTTGTAAAAAATCAAACAGCCTACTTGACAGCCAAGTAGCTAGATTCTCCCCATATTGTCGGTTGTATTTGATTTTTGTTTTTTTGGGTCCAACACGGTATATGTATTTTGTTTACACATGTATATGTGTCTTTGCTGCAAGGCCAAACGACACAAAAGTCCCCTAGATCAAAATTTTCCAAGAATAAAATTTATTTGATTCAGAAATTACTTGGTACAACACTTGGAAAGTTTTCTAGTAAAAAATCACATGTAAGGTTTAAAACATTCGAACATAAACCATGTTAGTGTGCTTTCTGCCTATAGGTACGTGCTCAAATTAACAAGCCTTATAAAGATTCACTATTATGTGTGTAAATACTAGCATTAGCATTTGAGTTGTAGTTTTTAAAACTGCACATATAGCTTCACATCACCAAATATGGTTTTCATCCCAAAGGGGGTATTTAATGTTGAGTATCGATTTATGCATGTATTTTCTTTCTAAAAATATACTTAGTGCAAAACAAGTTGATTTATACTTGACAGGAGTGTTGTCCAGATGGTTGGATCTTAACCACTTAATAATTCCAAGACGGTGCTTAGGTCGAAAGCATAAATCCAGGAATGGTCGATGAAAAAAAAGACTATTTTGGCAACTTTGCATGCATCTTATTATCATCAATTCGGGCTACACGTCAAGTACACCAAGTGTCCTTTTCAATTTGGTTCACGTCATGTTGTAAAAGATGTTATGAGCTTAGTTGTGAGCCAAGTGATTAGAATCCCTCAATCCAGGTGCTCTTGTCCACAAAATGTGGGTTAGTTGTCTTCCTGAATGAGGATATTTTTTTAGGTGGGATCTACACCATATCTTTCTTTCTGAGGTCTAGCAAGCTTGCCAGGTTAGCAAGCATGTAGAATACATGGATTGGCTTTGCAGCTGATATTTTTGTGGATGAAGACACATTGGATGTTTATGGGTCATCTTCATTTGATTCGCATTGCCTAGTTGAACCCTATGATTCCCACGACATAGACATGAGGGAAGTATCGACTAAATCTGTGCCACGTTACATTCCTGGCCTAGGTGATAAGATGAACCAACAAGGTGGCCAAATTTGGTGACATGGCAACGATAGAGAAAACCATCAAGCGGCAGCTTTACTACTTTTTTTAGGTAAAACAATATATTAAGCATGCAAGACGTCTCATTAAAAATGTGGCTTTGCAGCTTTACTACCTTTACTAATTTTTTTGTGAGAGCTTCAAGAATAAAGCTAGGGGACTCATCGACCCAATTACAAGACATCTTATCTATAAAGCACGATCTAGCTAATTCATGCGCTGCACCATTTGCTTCCCTCGGACAATGCTAAAAAATAACTATTCCAATCAAGTGGCAGCTTTACTACCTGGTCAAAGAAGCGTCGAGGAAAACGAGGAAAGGAAGACGGATATGGATGCCAATGACGATTAAGTTCTCGTCCACTTCTTCAATCCTCAAAACTTTTTGTTGTACCCCTTGTTTCAAAATATAAGATGTTTTAGCTTTTGTGACACTCGTTTCACAAAAACTAAAACATCTTATATTTTAGAACCGAGGGAGTCATACCCATATGGGGCACATGTGCAGACTGTTCAACCGCATGGGGCCTCCAAATTAGGAGGGCCTCTAATTTTTTATGTTAAACTACTATTTAGTATAGCTAATCATCTGTTTACTAAGACTAATCAATTTCCTAAAAAGTTAGAGGCTAATGGATGCATGGAATGGTAATAATATACTCCCTCCGTTTTAAAATAGATGTTGAAAATTTCTCAAAATTTGGATGTATCTATATACTAAACTAGAAAAATACCCCGCGCGTTGCAGCGGAAATCTCTTCAAAAACTACATTGTATAAATAAAAAAGATGTAATACGTATAGAACTTGAAGTTTTCTAAAAGAATTTATAGAGAAAGATTGAATTTGTTCAAATTAGTTGAAATCGTAAATTAAATTGATGTAAAATTATCATATATTTGACGAACATAAATTGGTGACGTGAATAGGCAGATGGAAGAAAATAGATGATGTGGATTGATTTACATGTAAAATATACTATTATAAATGATTGTTAGTGGGATGACATCGACTTTTGAGTGGCTATTAAAGTAGATGATGTGGATAGCTTGTATGTTGAGATAGAATAGTTAGTGGGGGTCTACTTTATAAAAAGATATAGATAGTATCTAGATTTATTCAAATTTTGGCAAAATCCGCGACATCTATTTTAAGACGAAGGGCGGAGTACATCTGCCTAGGTGTCTGCAACCGAATTAACTCATGTGCCCAACTCCCGAAGGAGCTCCTTCCTCTCTTTCTCTTTTCTCTTACAGCTTAAGAGTCGTTCCGTTCATCTTCCGATCACATCTTGTACCAAGACAAATTCAGTCCCGATTTTCTCATGCTAGAAACAGTATGTTTGTGCAATGAACATGGTACAAGATACGCTGCAGGGTGCATCCTCAGTCTACCATCTATTTATTTGGTGTTTCTTCTTCTGATCTCCCTGCTCCTCTTCTGATCCCCTTGATGCTTGTTGCCACCCTACGACCTAGGTGCATCCAATGGAGCTGGAGGCCCGCCGTGAGTGTTTTTTTGCCGAACGCCGATTCATCAAGAGAAGGAGCAACCGGACTACCAGAGCCACATGTGCCGCATTCCCATCTTCTGCTTTCAAATCAATCAAAGGTTGTTAAATCCCATATTGCCTCCATATTGTCAATCAAAGGAATGCTAAAAGGATGGCACGTTTATGCTAAACAATGTAGTACTTCTGAATTCGAGTTAATCCCTTTTTGATAAGATGCAGTTCTTTCAAAATTTGTACCACCAGCATGATAAATATATTACAAACATAGTGTTTTACTAATTACCAATGGTGACGCCAAGGGCTTAAGTTTTTTATTTCGCAGAGGGCCTCCATTTTCTCTGGTATGGCCCCGGAGGGAGTAGTTCAGAGGGAAACTTCCTGTGCACTCGCGCACAAAGACCCTAAATTACCATTGAAAAGTCACAAAAATAAAAGGTTACATTCACACCACCGACATCTGGTGGTACCACTCATAATTATTTTTTTCTACTTTTCTATTTTATTTTCCAGGGTGTGAATTAAATGGTGAGCTAAAATGTTCCCTACATGCTAAGTGAATGTTGTGAAAAAAATAGCCTGTGACTTTTGATTCATTCTCAATTGTATGAACCAAGTTGGCATGTTTTAGGCCAGGCCATATACATGTTCCTTTACTACCCATATGCAACACTAGCTAATTGATCCTAAAAATCAAGGAGAGAGAAAAATGTCAATGTCAAGTCATTTTATTTGACAGTGAATGTCATTATCATCAAGTTCTTTAGCTAGCCTCCCCAAGTTGTAGAAAGATCAGAAGCCAAGTTGCGGTCACTCCAAGCCAAGTGGGTAGAATCTATGCAGGTTCCAGGTTGTAGATCTTTTTTTCTTCTGCTGGGACCCATAGGCAATAGCGTATCTTTATGTTGGCTAGGAGGCTGGCCAGCTCAGCAGGCCGTGTAATTCACTTATTTTTCTCATGGCTAAGAAGCTCGCCAATTCAGCAATCATGTACGTACTACTGTAATTAAGGATAGGGTCTAGGGCTGATATTTCCGTGGATGCAGACATGTTGGATGGGTATATGTCATGGTCACTAGATTCACACCGCCTAGTTGCAACCCGCACCACGGACATGACATGGGGTTCGCTGCTACTAAATCCGTACCACGTACACTCTTGGCCTAGGCGATTAGAAGAACCGACAGTGTGGACAAATTTGCTGGCATGACAACGAAAAAGAAAAAAATCATCGAGTGTTGGCGTTGGAAGAAGGGTGTTTGAGAATGACGTGTGGACCCCTGTACGTGCACGTGCGCCGCCCCTCCAATCCTCGGTGAAATTTGGTAAGCATAAGAGGCCCCTCCAATCCTCGGTGAATGTTGTTAAAGAGAGCCGGTGGCTCTTGATGCCTTTTCTAACTAGTACTATGAACTATACTTTGGAAGTTGAGCCAACCCAAGTCGATTGGCACACGGTACTTTAGACCAGGTCATATTTGTGATTTTCTTTTTTTTCACTACCGTTTGCAACAACTAATTGATCCTATAAATAAACTCGCTCAAAAAAAAAACCTGATCCTATAAACCAAGGAGGGACAAATGTCATTGTCTAGTCTTTAAATAATAAAAAAGGTCTTTAAATCTTTTACCCACCCAAGTTGCAAAAATATCGCAGGCCAAGTTGCGAAGCCAAGTGGGCGTGCAGAATCTCGACGCATGTTCCAGGAAGGTCGCGGACCTTTCTTCGTCGGGACCTGCTGGCCCCATCGTATCTTTTTCTTGGCTGGGAGGCCAGCCAGCTCAGCAGGCGCGCCATCCACTCGACCTGGTCTGCGGCTGATATTTTTCCTGGGTGGAGGCCGCGTCGGACGCTGCCTTCGTGCTCGTTCCTATCCACAGAAACCAGATATTATTTTGTTTTGATTTTGATGATTGTCATCGCACGTTACGGCGAAGGGAGCATCTGTTGGTGCCACTTGTACGTGTGCACATGATCCATGTCTGGCACGCACATCACCATCGCGCGGGGTAGCAGTACAGCTTTGAATTTCACTGATGCTGATAGTGCCGCGCCCAACGCCAGCATTCAAGCTGATTCGGTGCGGCAAACAGGAAGACGGAACACGAAATAATGTTTCCGACAAAGGCGCCTCACTTTTTTTAAAATAAATAAAAAGATACTACTCCCTCAGTTTTAAAATATAAGATGTTTTAGTTTTTATAACTTTTACCATGATTGGCGATTTTAGCAACCGTTCAAGTGAAACCATCCAATGGTGGAAAAAATGGTAGTACTGGGAAGTACTAGAAAAAAAATACAAAGAAGTATCGGAAAGTACTGATTTATTTTATGTATCAAAAGGGTAGATATGTCAATCAGAACCCAATGGCCCCACCTCGAACCGCACGATGCGCCCCTGTCGTCGGCGCCGTCGCCGTCCTCGCAGAGCCGCCTCGAGTCCTCGACATCACTAGATAGACCAGCACCGCCGTACCGGCCATCGTCGCCATCCTCGCAGAGCCGCCTCGACATCACTAGATAGACTAGCACCGCCGTACCGGCCATCGTCGCCATCCTCGCAGAGCCGCCTCGACATCACTAGATATACCAGCACCGCCGTACCGGCCATCGTCGCCGTCCTCGCAGAGCCGCCTCGACATCACTAGATAGACCAGCACCGCTGTACCAGCCATCGTCGCCGTCCTCGCAGAGGCGCCTCGACATCACTAGTCTCTGCAGGGGTTTGGCGGCGGGCAGGAATTCTCAATGATGCAGGGGATTTGCGTCAGCGGTTCGTCGTCGTCTCATGCGGCTGCGGCGGCGATGGCGAGCGCCGTAGCCTCATAGCTTGGTGGTATGACACTTATTGTGTGCCATCTCCTGCGGTAACCCGCAAGCTCGCTGGCCCAAATCGAGCCGAGTTGCGTCCTTCCGGCACGCCTTCTCAACTGAAATGCACCACCAGGCAGAGCTGTACCATGCATGTCCGTCCGTCTGACCTGCCTCCTTTCGCCACACCTTCTTCACTAAACTGAACCACCGGCAGAGCTGTACCGCGTCCGTCCGGCTGATTTGCTCCACCGTGCGACCTCCTCCAGGTGCTCTGGGAAGGGCGCAGGTTCAGGTTCAGGTAGCAGCAGGCAATGGCACATGTTCAGGTTGAGGTAGCTGCACCCGTTCAGAGTGTGTCCACTTTATTGATCGTTTTGACGAAGAGCACAAGTTTTCACCAAAAGAATTCTCGATACATCTATATAATATTAATTTGAAATGCCGAGAAAGTGAGCATTGCTTGATTAGATATGCTTGTTGATGAGCCTACATGTATGGTCGTATTTTTCCTTGAAAATTTGCAGACACCCTGACATGTAGGTGCCTGTATTATTTCAATTTTATTGAAATATTTAAAAGAATTTTTTTCCATTTTTTAAAATATTAGGGTGCATAGCACCTGGGAGCTCCATGGTATTTCTATCGGTGTGGCTCGTCTATTTTGGATAGTTTGGAAACAGGAAACAGAGTCCTGGTATGAAATTCAAAGTAAAGTAATACCTAGTGATCCTACTAATACACTCTTTGTTCTCCACGTCGGTTGTTAACAGACCAATTGAGGAAACCAAATTCTGATGAATCTATTTCTTCTAAGCACACGTCTGAAATTACAAATGATTAAGTTCATAATACAGTAGTAGCAGTAAAGCCAAACAGAAGATTCAGCAATGGTTCTATTACACGGAACTTGTGTAGATATGAGAATAAAACACAGCAAGATTTACGATCACATCGTCTTTTATTATCTCTTTGCAAAGACACAGCACAGCTGTTTCACAAAAACCACCGTGAGTATTACATATGATACCGTATCAGTGTTTTACATTGTATTGATGACTACACCCAGAAGATTGCCCACTTTGGTTCAGACTGCACCGTCCTTGGCTCAATCGAGGCCAACTTGGAGCGTGTTTCTGGATGTTCACCATCTTCCTTGTCCATCTACATCCCCGTGTTTGCAGCTGTTTCTCTCTTCCTGTGAGACTATGACAGAGGTATGGCTAGGAGATTCAGGTCTCTTGGCACAATGAACTGGTGATACATCGGCAGGCTAAGCAAGCACAGCTTTATGCATTCCTCCACATATACATGATCCTTGCAGGCACATAAACCTGAGCACATAAGTTAACAGTGAGTTAAGTTTGGGAATATAAAGAGTAGTAGTGGTAGTGCACTGCATTCTGCGTTTGCTGGAGCACCTTCAAAATATTAAGCTAGTCATCATCCATCTCACCACCGTCTTCACCATCAGCATTATCTAACGAGAGGATTTTACCATATAGAGCAATCTTTTTCTCTGGAAATTAAATGAAACCAGTCAGTAAGACAAAGAGGTTGCTAACTGGAAGTTGTGTTCATGGTATTTACATGACACACACGGAGTAGACAGACTGTATAATCTATTTGAAATTGACACTAAGCTTCTGTCCTTTAGTGATGTCCCTAGCATTCTTGTTTGGTCAAATCACCGTTCAGTATAACAGAAAGAGCTGCTCCTAATGACTTCCCACACATGTTTTCTCATACCAGAAAGCAAGAAATCTTAACATAATTCAGCTTTGAGGTATGCATTGTGAGTTCCACAATTGGCATCTTCTCTTCGGCACACCCGGCACAACAAGTATCTGCTGTGACTTTTTCATGCTTCACAAGTGATGCCTATCAGTTATTAGTGACTAAGAGGCAACACGAGACATCAAAAGTTTGACAGATATTTCGTCCTAATTTTTACAGTGTACACAAAGCCTCCGACATGTGTGTCCAGGCAAAGCCAGAATGCCTCACTATGGCTTTCATGTATGGATAAATAGCTCAGCGACATAGCATTTTTAACAGGATAAAATGAAAACCTTTCAACCGGAATTTGAACATATAAGCCAACTAAATCAATCAGTTACAACATATATTAGTAAGGTTACAAGATCGTGCTTATTTCTGTGCAAGAATTAGTGTACCTTAGTTGTGTTTGAGGCGCTCTGCACTGCCAGGTGGAGATCCCCGGTGTGGAGGTGGTGGTGGACTGCAAGGACGACGCTGGCACGTGTGCTCGGAGTGGAACATTCGCGGCGAGGTCTCGGTATACATGGGATTAGCGGTGCCGGTGCAGTACCGGGAGGCGGGGTTGTTGCCGGCAACTGCAATGACGGACGAGCAGGAGACTTGGCGGTGATGGACAATCGCAGCGCGGGGGAGCGGATCGTGCTCTCGAGCGGCTAGGTCAGGCGGGCGGCGGCGGGGCAGAGTTGGGGAGGTTCCGGCCAAGTAGTTGCGGTAGGAGGGGGCGTTGCGACCGACGTCGATTGGAGGGGATCAGGACGGAAGGGGGGGGGGGGGGGCGGCGGTGAGGGGGAGGGCGCGGCGACTGGCCAAGGCGCACGACCGCGACTTCATTTCTCTCTCAGCGCCGGCTTGTGGAGGAGGTGGGTTGCCGGCCGGAGTCGCTGGTGGCTGAAGCGCTACATCGGCGCGGGTTCAGATCGTGCTCGGGGAGAGATGGGTCAACAATATCGCCCGGAAGTTACTGAAATACCCCTGGTTATGTTAATTAAAAATCGATAATTAACTGTGCCATATCAACGGACAGAAATAATCGAAGGGGAAGTACTGAAAAGTACTGAGAAGTACCGGCCAATCACCATAAAAGAGCTCTTTAGTTTTATGAAGCAAATGTATCTAGATTTCTTTTAGTACGTAGGTTCACTTAAGTTTCTACACACTATAAAAGAGGTCTAGATAAATCTAAAATATTTTATATTTTAAAACGGAGGGAGTATTATATTTTGAAACAAAGGGCAGTCCATAAAGCCAACCGACTCAACTTTGTTTTTTGAGAATATAAGGCGCTGCGTTTGTATTAACTCACAGAAGCATCTATTACAAGAGTATTTTCAGTACTAGGCGGTGGAACACCAAGCCAAAACCTATCAACTTTATTAACAGTCTTCTTTTCCTACCACATGTGCAGCACCATTAGCAGATCTTCGTGCCGCACGAACCGAGGCATCAACGAAACCTTGAAGGAGTTTCTTTATTTCCTCGATGATGGGTCCATAGAGAGACTTATCTTGTTCCTCCCGCAAAATCTTCACTGCGAACCCTGAATTATCCGTTTGCAGTGCCACCCTCTGGACCTGACGATCCTTTGCAAGCATCAAACCCCCCCCCCCCCCCGCGCCGGCACGCAAGGAGTTCGGCCCCTTCAGCGTCAACAACATGGGTGAAAAAATGGTCAGCTCCCGCTTGGAAGTCTCCATGGTGATCCCTAAGGACCACACACACACCCCTCCCCCCCCTCTGTTGCCTTTCGACTGGTTGAAAGCGCCATCAGAGTTAATCTTATGCCATTGGAACTCAGGTCGGAGCCAGTGCTCCATAACCTTAAGAGGCCGTCTTCAGATCTTTCGCATGAATCCCATTCCATTCCACTCCTCTACCGCAGTACACGTCTGTAGCGCAATGGACTTCGGATCTTTTAGGTGCTGCGACTCACGAGCGTCATTTCTTGCTTGCCAAAGACTGTACAACATGGTAAAGAACCACGAAGTCTGATCTGCTGAGCTCTTGCCAATCCAATCGAGAAGCCACCCTTTTAACTCAGCATGACATGCTAGTCTTTTCGGTGGGGGATCCCAGTTGATGCCCGTCTACTCTGCAAGAAAGGACCACGCCATTGCCGAATGAGGACACGTCCAGAAGTGGTGTACCAAACTCTCTCTTCTGCCGCACGCTAGACAGACAACGCCGTCTTTGATTCTCCTATGGCTTAGTTCAGTACCTACAGCTAGACCATTCTCCACCAAAGGCCAGACATGGACCTTAGTTTTCCCAGGGACATGAGTTGCCCATAGTGCCAACCATCCTTTGTGCTCTGAACATGTTCTAGAGGATTCAATATGAGTTAGATCCATGGTAGGTAACTGTATTTGCTTAGCTAAGTCAATACGGTCACTATACAATGGTAATACGTGTTTACAGTAACCAAACTTGCGCGAGAGCGTCACGCGCGGTCACTGAGCGATACATAGCGAAGTATTGGGTGACGTGGAGGTGAGTGGGACCCGAATACAGTGTCACAGCTGCATTGATGGTGTCCCGAGGGAGCATTTATTTGCCCATAGCCCCTGGACAGACAAGTCAACTCAAGACAGTCCCTCCCACCAGTGACCATCCTCAACTTGCTCTCCCCTTGCTCTACTCCGCGGAGCTGCCGAGGTGAAAGGGGATTTAGGGAGAGGAAGCGGGAACGGTGCAACATGGAGCGACTGAGGTGGAGCGATCGAGGTCGGCTGTGGTGGAGCTTCG
This sequence comes from Avena sativa, assembly GCA_916181665.1. Classification (NCBI taxonomy): domain Eukaryota; kingdom Viridiplantae; phylum Streptophyta; class Magnoliopsida; order Poales; family Poaceae; genus Avena; species Avena sativa. The sequence continues at coordinate 528,245,890 of OV702292.1, read as the reverse complement.
TCGTCGTCTTCATCGACAACGGCGGTGGAGGTGCTGATGCGGTGTCGCTCCAATGTCGCGGCTAGGAGTCGCGGCCATGTTCCCAATCCGGCGGCCGGATGGTGCTCCTCCTCCCGTCTATGGTATACGCTCAGGACCCGCCATTGTTGAGGCAAAGAACAAATTTGTTGGTTGATTTTTTGTTCTGGACTAGCCAATGTGATGTGCTCTGCCATGTTTGAGAACTCTCTGTGAGAGTTATGTTGATTTGTTTGGTTAGGGTTTTGGCCGATGATTTTGGTGCGGTTAGGGCTTAGGGTTTTATGAAGATGCTTAGAAGAAAACCCTTTAATTTCAAGAAAATGTTCATGTTCTGTAGGAAGAGGCCAGCATACCTTCATTTTGCTCTATTCGATATTCTTTGCAAAAAAGGTTGTGTTTTTTCATTGTTCTGGCCGCTGATCACTCATTTTCGGTAAATTGCAGATAGGGGAAGTTCATGCCTTACATTGGAGATAAACCATGGTGGATATTTTCTGGGCACATGCAATCATAGAAGCTATGTTGGTGGTCATGTTATCTACTATGATCAGGTTGACTCTGTATCATGGTCAGCAGCAATGCTTGAGCACATAGTTGAGCAAATTGGTTATGAAATGGTAGGTAGAATTAAGGCTCACTGCTACATTACTATTTTGACAATTGCAAAGAATGGCTTAAGAGAGTTGAAAGATGATCATGCCTTCATGTTTATGGTAACTATGGCGGACATAGGCAACCATTTCTTTAGTGTTTATCTTGATCATGATGACAGCTATAGTTTCAAAGGTTGGGATGATGTTTTCAATTTCCCAGCAGTTCCTCTGCCTCCTATCATTATCCCTTATAGGCCAAGTACCACCAACAAGCCTGTAGATGCAGTTTTAGATGATCCTCATGTACCCATTCAGGTTGTGTATCCAACAACCAGTTGAAGATCCAGTGGACATAGTACATGAAGCTTCTGTTGCTAGTAGGGTAAGGGCAAGGAAGAGGGTCAGAACCAACTATGCGGAAACTCTGAGTACTCTAGAAGCTGCTGAACTATCAGAAGAAGAACAACATGACAGTGGGAGTGATGATGCTAACAGTGTACATGCAGCAGATTCAGAGTTTGAGCTGACTGATTCTGATTATGCTCTAAGTGAAGGTGATTATGATCAACATGTTGACAAACTGACAGTATTGACAAATAATAGTGCATCTGTGACAGACAAGAGTGGAGATGAGAAGAATAAAAGGAAGAGTAGATGCACTAGGCAAAATGATAGTGGGAAACTGATGTCTGTAATGAAAGAGGAGGAGTCCGAAGGAGATGATCTATGGGGTCCTGAGTCTGCTGATGATGTAGTGCACATGCAATTCAAAACCTTGAGAGATGATCTATGACATCCTACTTAATAACAACTGTGGGGTCTTCAACAAGTAAGGTACAATCCTACTCAATGCATTTACTTTTGTACCATCATTCAGTACCTTGTTAGTTACTCAATGCATTTACTTTTCTACCATCAGATACATATTGGATGCTAGAGAACTACCAGTTCTAGCCATTCTTGCAACATTGAAGTCTCAATTACAGAGAAGGGTGTACACCAAAAATAAAGAGAGGGAGACCTGGCTTGGTCCTATTTGTCCAAAAATAAGGAAGAAGCTTGACAAGCACATTCAACATTCAACATTCAAATAAAGTTTTTGCAGATGGAGCAGGAGATGGATTGTTTGCAGTAGGAGAGCTAGTAGCAGCAAAACATGTAGATTATGTTGTAGACCTGAAGCACAAAACATGTTCTTGCATGAGGTGGCAAGAAAACAAGGATACCTTGCCCACATGTGATAGCTTTCTTAAGGCATGATGATGTAGATCCTGTCACACTGGTGGATAAGTGCTACTCACTGGAAATGCATGCAAATGCATATGGGAATATTATTTATCCTTGCAGAGACAAAACTGAGTGGGAAAAGATGACTGGTACTCCAATTCTGCCACTTATGTACACCAAACATGTAGGAAGGCCAACAAAAAGCAGAAGGAAAGCCCCATATGAGGTAGATGCTAGAGGAGGAGGGAAGAAGATGTTAAGACATGGTGTCATAATGCACTGCAAGTATTGTGGCTTTCCTGATCACAACAAAGCTGGCTACAAATGGTTAAAAGCTGGCCTGCCACCACCAACTTCAGCAGATAAGGTTTTCCCTATACATGATGAGACTGTGCCTCCACAACCAACTAATGAGGTACTTAACTAGCCTTATGTCTCTTACATGTATCCAACTGATATATTACTTTCTATGTACTGAATTACTTCTCTGAACTTTTGTACTAGCAACAAAACCCTGAGAAATATCCACCAGTGAGGTCCCAAGAAGATACACTTGTAAACAACATGATTGAGGAGGTTAAATATCAACTATTCCTTATCAATATTTCAACCAATACTAACAATTGTTTCCTATTATTATTATCAACCAATGTTAACAACTAAATATGTCTATCCAGAGGTCACAAAAGAGGCATTCGGAAACCAATGTTAACAGCTGGACCAAGTTGCATTAGGCAATGTGAACTTGCTCAAAAACTGCTACAAATGCAACAAGACAAGGATAGAGCCAATGAGCAAAGGAAAATAGCTTTGCTGGAGGAAACGTATCAAGCAGAGGTGAAGAAAGCAGAGGACAAAGCAAAGAAGAAGCTGGAGCAAGACAAGTTGAAGGCTGAACTAGCAATAGCCAAAGCAAAAACAGCTGCAAAGAACAAGGAGAAGAAAAGGCAAGAAGCTGAACTAAAGAAGAAGGCTAGGAAGGAGACCGATAGAATCCTTGCAGAGGTTATAAAAGAGGTAGCTGAGAAGAAAAGACAAGAAGCTGCAGAAAAGAAGGCACTAGACAAGATATTAGTAGTTGGGCAGAAAAGAAAGGCAAAGAGGGATGCTCAAATTGCAGCACAAACTGCACAAAGGGAAACTGAAGAAGCTGAAGTGCTTGTTAATAGAGCTGTGATGTCAGCCAATGCATCAGGTGCTAAAGGTGAAATCATAGATGATCATGTTCCTCTAGTTCCTCAGCTGTCAAGGACCGAAACCATACCCATGGTAGAGGTTGTTACAGAGCAAGTGGCAGCATCTAGGAGGATGGAGTGGTACTTGGGTGTCAAAGTAGTACCAGCAGATAAATAGGTGTCAATGTAGTTTAAGATTACATTTTGGTGTCATAGAACTTAGTGATTTTAGACTATCCGGAACTCTTGCATGAGTCCATTCTTTTGTAATCCAGGCAGCACTACTTCAAGCTTTGACTTGATAATTATGTCATGTTTAGTCCCACTTAGCTAAAGTCGAAACTGTTAGCTTTTGGAAATGTTTGTTCATGCAAATGCTGCTGAAATGGAAGATGATAATTTAGCATTTGATCTCAACTACATTCAACACAAATGGAAATGGAAGATGATCATGCCAGCTTAGCTCAAGTTTGATTCTACTGAAATGGAAATGTTTGTTCAATACAAATATTCCAACTAAATTCAGGCCTTAAATTCACATTTGATCTCACAAATCAACAAACGACAATACATTTTGCTTCATTACTCATGATTCACATACATAAGGCCAAAATGCATTAGTTACATGGTTTCAGTGATTACAAGATCAATAACAAAAGCATCACCACAATAGTACTACACCATCAACTAACCAACACTACATCATCACCACATCAACACTACACCTACCATAGCACAAAGCACACAACACCCTCAGACATCACTTCTTCAGCAGAACAACAACAACTATAACACACAACACACACATCAACCCCACAGCAGTCTTTAGAACAACCTTCATTTGCCTGAGTTCCTCCAAAACCATGATCAATTTGAGGGGTTCGCAACATAGAAAACAAAAAAATTCCTACGATGAGAACTATACGCCAAGATCTATCTACTAGATACAAGCAACGGGTGGATATACATCCATGGAGAACTTACCCTCGAAGGCAACAAAGTTTTGTTAATGAGTAGGAACTCGTGGATTATGTAGTCGTACGCTTGCCGATCTCAAGATCGTGTGGAAGTCCTAGCACCGCAAACCAGCAGCGCATCCACACTCGTACACACGTTCAGGCCACCGAACAACCTCCGCCTCCTCGCTCCAGCGATGCAGCAGAAGCAACAACTCCTTCCAGACGAAATGCTACCGGGAACATGTATCTCGCTAATCCGAGACCATGGGGGAATAATTCTAGAGGGGGAGAGAGATCCTTCACGAGGAGGTGTGAGGAAGAAGGGTGAGAGGGGTGGCCTTTTATAGGAGGAGGGGGGTACCCCTCCCATGGCCGGCGCCCCATGGAGGTGACCCCTCACCACCCCATTCATGTGGTGGTAACCCCCTCCACATAAAAGTGTCCCTTAACATTCCTCTTTAAAGTCTTTACTTTAAATGCATTAAATTTCTCCAAATTTAATGCTTCCTCATTTAATAAAACTCTTTTATTAAATTTATTCAGAATTTTGTTAATTACTTTAATTAACAAACATTCACATAAAACCCCATGCAACATTTCAATATTACATGCAGAACCAGTTTCAGCAATTTCACCCGAAACAGTTTCTGTGTCCATTGAAATAATTCCAGCGCTTTGCAATTCATTCGTCTGAAACACATTTGCTCCAAATGGTGTTGGTGTCCCTTAAGTGTGTCACCCTACGATTCGTGAATAATGCATACATGATCGAGACCCCTCTTAGATCAATAATCAGAAGCAGGACCTGGAGATCCATATTGACTCCTACACATTCTACGATGACTTCTGTGATCGTGAGAACTTTTAACGCTAGTAACTAAATCCCTTTGTCTCGCAATATATTACATGTCCGAGATTCGATCATTGGTATCTACATACCTAGTTTGATCTCGTTACTGACATGTACTCTTTTCTCATTCCCGTGATATAACATTCTAGTGATCTTATCACTTGCTTGCAAGCTAACCAATGTGATATCACCGAGAGGGCCCAGAGAATATCTATCCGTCATCGGGATGGACAAATCCCACTCTTGATCCATGAGCTTCTACATAACACTTCTGTACCACCGAACCCACCTTTATAATCACCCTTTCACGGTGTGACGTTTGATGTTATTAAGATACTCTTCCAGTGTTAGTGATTAACATGATCTCATGGTCTAAGGACTAGGATTACTTTGTTAGATGTTATAGTAATATAAACACAATGCCTTTGATCGTAATGCTATACTTCGGATGAATGTTCAGCACATCATTCCACTAATGTTGTGACCTCGTTATTAACAACATCCAATGTCCATGATCAGGAAACCTTGATCACCTTGTTAATCAACGAGCTAGTTTATAAGAGAGGCATAACTAGGAACTTTCCTTTTGTTTATTAAACACACATGTATTAACATTTCCAAATTAATACAATTATATCATGCAAAATAAACATCTATCATATACTTGGAATATGTATAATAACAACTTTATTATTGCCTCTCAGGGCATATTCCCTTCAGTCTCCCACTTGCACTAGAGACAATAATCTAGCTACATGGTGATAAATCTAACACCCATGGAGTTCTGGTGTTGATCATGTTTTGCTCTAGGGAGAGTTTTAGTCAACGGATCTGCTACATTGAGATTCGTATGTACTTTACAAATCTTTATATCTCCATCCTTGACATGCTCACGGATGGAGTGAAACCGGCGCTTAATATGTTTGGAATTCTTGTGAGACCTTGGTTCCTTTGTCTTGGCTATGGCTCCATTGTTGTCACAATAGATCACCATTGGATCCAACGCACTAGGAACCACACCCAGTTCGGTAATGAACTCCTTCATCCAAACCGCTTCCTGTGCTGCTTCTGAAGCAACAATATATTCCGCCTCCGTTGTTGACCTTGTTACTGAAGGAGATATGCCCTAGAGGCAAATAATAAATAGGTTTTTATTGTCATATCTTAATTAGTTTATAATAGTTTCATATTGTGCTATAACTGTGCCAATTAGAAACATTGGTACATGTGTGGTATGAAACAACCAAGTCCCTAGTAGCCTCTATTCATACTAGTTTGTTGGTCATGAGGATGATCTGGGTTTCAAGATCATGGGCATTTATGCCAATTGACAACAGGATCATATCATTGGAGAATGATGTGATGGACATTCCTCGAAGAATTGCAACACGCTCAAGTCATATAGTTCATTGTTGTAACAACTAAATCTAGACTCCTAATTCCTTACCGCGAGGCTATATCAATCACAGTCTCTCGAGAGTGCTTTGATAGCATCAAGCGCCACTTGGTAATACAGTGGTTATAAAGGTGTGTTCGTGTACTTCGAGGAACCGTTGAGGCAATATATGTCAAGAGCGGGATTTATTCGCCCACATGACGGGTAAAGATACATACGACCGGCTTGGTGAGATTACATCCATAAATATTGCAACATGTGACTCGGTCACGGGGATGTAATATCACGGTAACAAGAAAACAAAACTTGTTGTGAATGAGATTGAACAAGGTATGTGATACCAATGATCGGATCTCGGACAAGTCGTATCAAGAAACAAAAGGAATATGGATGCTACATTTACCAGTTCAAACGACATTGTCATCAGGAATGCATAGGGGTCACATGGATATCCCTGGTCCCTCTGTTGATCATTGATACAGATCATGTCTAGAGCATTCCCGAGCCGTGAGAGGATACACTTAAGGGTACGATGAGAGTGATCATTCGTAAGACAGAATCACAGTAGAGAAAGAGAAAGCCAGAAATGTTCCGCAGAGAGATCCGAAGTTATTCAGAGAAAGAATAAAGGAAAAGACCCGGAAAAGTGTTTTCGGATAATTGGGAATTTAAATATATATTTATTATATGTTAATTGTGAATTAATATATTCTAAATAATATTTAGATTAAGATTTATAAAAGCAACTTTTATATTAGGCCAAATCCCCGGAGGGAAATAGCCTAGAAGAAAGGCTGTAGAAAAAGAAAAAGAAAAAGGGAAAAACAGCCAGCCCCATGGGCGGCAGATAACTGACACCGCACAGGACGGCATGTAGCTGGGCTGCGCTCGTAGGAGGGCGGCAGTTAAAGGCCGCCGCACGGGGGCGACGCACGGCAGCGCGGTGCACGACCAGCTCGACCCGGCCTAGGGGAGCTCGCGGGGAGCCGGCACGCCTGCTGGGCCGCCTGCCTCGCCCGGAGCAGGCCCATCCGGGTCCGCCCACCTAGCAGGCCCCACGCGGGGGGCAGCTGAGACGCCAGGAGTCTTCTGGCCCAGCCATGCTAGAGCTCCTTGCCGCCTGTGCTGCTGGCTGTTGGGCCAAATTCGGCTGGCCAGCCCATCCGACTATTTTGGCTATTTTTCCTGGTTTTCCTTTGCCTATTAGTCCCACATGGCTAACCTAATGGGGAGGGCATACTCCCTCCGCCTATATAAAGGGGTGCCTATAGGTGGGATTAGAGACACCCAACAATTGGAGAAGTCCTTTGGTTGACTTCCTCCTTCCCTATCTCTCTAGTCCTTGTGACCATGGCCCCAAGTCTGGGCTATGCGATCGAGGCACACCTGCAGTATGCCGTTGTGCTGCAGGGATTCCTAGCCGGATATCAACTTCCGCACTCGCGGCGGGATCGGGGAGCAGGAGGTCTCGTCGTGCACCGGATGTGTATGAAGACACGAGGCGCAACACTTGGACGCTTGAATGTCGTGAGCCGGAGCTGTTGCACGAAGAAGATGAAGAAGGAGCAAGGGGTGACCTACGAGGAGCTTCGCGACCTTGAGGTCGGCTACGAGTACGACTACTTCAACCATGTTCCCCGCGAAATGTTAACCGCGTACGGTCTACAAGGGTATGTATTCTCTACGCATTTGCCGTTACTGCATTACTACATAGATAGATCCTAGGCAGTTTTGGGGTTTCATCGTAGGAAATTTTTTGTTTTCTGCTGCGGATCCCCTTAAGTGGTATCAGAGCCGATCTATGCGTAGGAGTGTTGTACGGCCAGTACGCACAAGTTTTGTGTGGGCATTGATCCCTTAGTTGTTACCCTCTAATGTGTACTTGTTTATATCGCGGTATTGTTTGATGAAGCGGCCCGGTCCGACCTTACGCGTATTCGTACGCGAGATTGGTTCCACGCTCAACATACGGCTTGTACCGTATAAGTGGCTAGCGGGTGTCTGTCTCTCATTCGATAGTTGATATAGCATTTACAACGGAGGGCCCCGAAAGGGGTGTAGTAGAGACAACTGCTGGATCCGTTTTGTGGTTGGAAAGTTCGTAGATTAGAAACGGTTCTATTGCGAAAGCCCTAACAACCACGTAAAACTTGCAATAGATAAAGTAGAGGCGTCTAACTTTATTTTGCAGGGGGGCATGTGATTATGATATGGCATTGGTCGTTACGAAGGTAAAGTAGTTTACTTTTTTGTTACTAAGTAGTATAGTAATAGTCATCATTCTGATGGACGACCTGGTGGAGGCAAACTAAGGGCAAGATGGAGATCATGCCAGAGCGCTCGATGGAGATCAAGGTGCAAGAAGGACCATATCATATCACAGTATACATATGATGTTGATACCTATTTTACATCTTATTGTGTGCTAGTATTTAGATACTCAACGGTAGCAAATAAGATAATCCCTATTGAATTCCAATGTTCCATGTTCCCCTTGTGTGTGCACCATCAAGAAAGTTCTTCGTTATGAGGCCGACCGTGATGATCGGGAGTCAGACATATCTACGTTCACATACAGTGGGTGTAAGCCATGTTGCACAGCGAATACACACAAGTTAGATTTGGCGAGCCTAGCATGTACAGACATGGCCTCAGAACACAAGAGATCGAAAGATCGAGCATGAGTCACATGGATGATGTGATTGTCATTATTGAATGTCTACCTTTGAGGCTGCACTGATGGTCGTGATGATCGGGGGAGGTGCAGAGGATAGGATCATATGATCACTAAAATCATACAGGGGATGACAATTTTAGTGGAGACCAATTATAAATTGATCTCTTATTATAAACTTAGTCTAGATGTCTGTTTGCAAATATCTTAGTAGATCTTAGCCTATCCCATTGAGGTCCTTTGCGACCATGGGAATATATTGCTTAATTTGGAACTTATCAAAAGGGTCCAACTTCATAGATTACCCACGCCTGAGGGATATCCTCGTAAAAGGTGATCTTCTCTTCTTGACATAATAACCATTAAGATATAATTCGATGACTCCACAATGTTTGTGTTTTCTCCATAATCATCCAATAATCCATTCCCCATTCGATGGAGAGTTGGGCTACGTTTTGTATTCTACAGAATAAGGCACATAGAGTATGAGCCGTTGGATGGGTTTTTCCTCCATCATGGATGAAAAGAGATTATTTGGAAAAACACTTAGCGATCTTGCATTAGAGTTGAGAACTCTTGGAAGAGCTTGATTGCAATGGAGGTCATGGATGAAAAGGTATATGTAAGATATACAAATTATAAATGTGGTTCTTGCAAAACTCATTGCAGTTTGCAAAGTATTTGATACTTGTCCCGTTTTGTGAAAACAGGAGGATCTGCTTGAGAATTGCTGGCTTTGAGGCAACGTGACTTGATGACGGCAAGCAAAACAGTTGATGGCCGACATCACCTCTTTCCTCAAAGTTTATCATTTGGATTAGTGGACTTGAATATAAATTTGTAATCCCTGTTTGTGTGTCTTGCTTTTGGCGAGACGATTATTCATATGAACAAGTTACAAGCCAGTTTGTACTATTCTTATGAACAATACCGATATGGTCACATTACGATTACAAACAAGTTATTCTCATCACTATGTTAATGACAATAGCCTAAGCATTTATAAAGGATTAGAATGCTAAAAGATATCCAAAGTTTAATAATGAAATGACACTATAGTTTAAGTCATTTTGGTTATTGCATGTTCTTAATGAAGATCGGGGTCCTAGATGCTTAATCTAGAGACTTTGCAAAACCATGCCTTTTGGGCAGAATGACTAAAACTCCGCATTCTGGTAAAACAGTGACATGCGAAGAAATGTTGAAACTTATACATAGTGATGTATCATATTTTCAACATGTAGTGGAAATCATTTATTGTGGACTTAAGTGAATAAGCATATTTACTTAATGAAACATGAGTTCGAAATGATTTGAATTGTTCAAATAAGTTCACAACAATAAGACGATATTGAAATTAACGAGAATACAAAGTCTCTTCGATTTGATCGACGTGACTAAAGTATTCAAGTTAAGTTTAGCATAAAAGTGACATATGAAAGATGTTTCACAAATTATGATAATTGGACGAATTCAAACTATGTTGAAATGTCTAAACAACATAATCATTATGTATTAAGATACATATGGTATAATATTATCTCTTATCGGGGTTATAGTTGTCGTTTAGAGTTAGAGATCGAAATAAGCAAACACTCATTTGAAATGCAAAGGAACATCTATAGATTCGTGGAAACAACACCATAAGTGTTTTGGCAAGTTTGAGTTTCTGGAGATTTCGACAAGTCGAAATCATGGTGAATAAACATGTCTTTGTAGAGCATTCTTAGGAAGCTATGAATGCATCTTCCACAAGGGGAAAACCTACTGTTGTCCTAAGTTGATGTGTCTTGATGAAGATACAGGTGGAAGAAAGTAAAAGATCAAAACAAGGTATTTGACCTTACCTCCAAATTGTTGAGTGGCGCAGCAGAATTTGTTTTGTGGAACCAAACTCCACAAATAGAGGAGAAATCAATGATATTGATCATAAAGTTTCAGGGAATACTTTTACTATAGAAAGTAGGATTCAACTATGTATTCTACAAGTTTGTGGAATTATATTATTGATTCACTTGTCATGTTTTGAACAAGACATACCTACAAATTACAAAGAAGCGTGATGGACCTAAGTGCGAGAAATGAATGGTCATTGAATTCTCGTTAGTGGAATTCTCGATTTGATAGTGATCAAAGAATTTTCGAATGTCCAAGATTATCAAGAGGACCTGGATTTGAGTGGGAGCAAATCAGCTTGGCTAATTCATAATATGTAGCTGACATATTTTGAGTGGGAGCTAAGTGAAATCCCTGGATCTCAAACATGAATGTCATATTTGAGTGGGAGCGTGAAATCATTCTGGGATATCTAGACGACATATGTGAATGATGTGGTTGGTGTTAATAATATTTAAGTTAGATAAATAAGGATGAAGTTGAAGTTATTAAAAAATAAGATCTATCAAGATAGATTGATGAGTTTAATAAACATTGGATGTCGAATGCTTCCTGGAGGTGATTCTGAAAGATGTTCAGAATGTCCTAAGCAAGATTCTGAAGAAGCTCAGAATGGAACAAGGTAAGAAGGTAGTTCTTACTGTATGAAGCATTGAGTTAGTATTGCAACTATGGTTGAAAGAAAGAGATGCGTTGCATCTCCTATGCCTCAGTCATAGGTTCTTCCATACAACCATGTTGTATACTCGACGTAGGTGACCCGAAGTTCTGGTTGGTAGGACAAAGTCTTAACTGTAAGAATGTGTCTTTAAGTGATTCCTGAGTTGATCACTGAACCAGAATTAAGTTTGTATTTCAATGGCAAGAAGCAAAGTAAGTGGCATAGTTGCATTTCATGCACTAGGATCTACATAGATATAGAAGTATAAAGGCTACATCTAATGTGATGTATAATGTTATGGCGGGGCTAGTTCGCTTTTAACATAGAATGATGTGTCCCAGGGCCCAGTGCCCATGAGAAAGCCCTCGAGGTTGATCTAAAGTCACTGTAAGCTCCTGGAATCCGGCCTCGTTCTGCTTCCATGACTACAGTATATACACAAAGGATAGCAAAGTGTGTTTCGAAGTTTAGATGACAACGGTGAAAACGACCATCATTGTAAACACTAGAAACAAAGTCTCACTTTGTTTCCAAACAAATGCTTCGACCCATTATACGATAAAGGTGTGAATGTCAAAATTAGGAAGACATTAACGATTTGCAAAAGACATAATGATCTGGTAAAACAGAACATGGACATGACGTTTCCCATGAGCATGCATGATCTGTAAACACATATGGTATATGGTTTATATGAGTAAAATGTGAGCTGGATTATTTGTACTCTAGTGCAAATGGGAGACTGAAGGATATATGCCCTAGAGGCAAATAATAAATAGGTTTTTATTGTCATATCTCAATTAGTTTATAATAGTTTCATATTGTGCTATAACTGTGCCAAGTAGAAACATTGGTACAAGTGTGGTATGAAACAACCAAGTCCCTAGTAGCCTCTATTCATACTAGTTCGTTGGTCATGAGGATGATATGGGTTTCAAGATCATGGGCATTTATGCAATTTGACAATGGGGTCATATCATTGGAGAATGATGTGATGGACATTCCTCGAAGGATTGCAACACGATCAAGTCATATAGTTCATTGTTGCAACAGCTAAATCTAGACTCCTAATTCCTTAGACTGTGAGGCTATATCAATCACAATCTCCGGAGAGTGCTTTGATAGCATCAAGCGCCACCTGGTAATACAATGGTTATAAAGGTGTGTTCAGGTACTCGGAGGAACCGTTGAGGCAATATATGTCAAGAGCGGGATTTGTTTGCCCACATGACGGGTAAAGATACATACAGCCGGCTTGGTGAGATTACATCCATAAATGTTGCAACATGTGACTCGGTCACGGGGATGTAATATCACGATAACAAGAAAACATAACTTGTTGTGAACGAGATTGAACAAGGTATGTGATACCAATGATCGGATCTCGAACAAGTCGTATCAAGAAACAAAAGGAATATGGATGCTACATTTACCGGTTCAAACGGCATTGTCATCATGAATGCATAGGGGTCACATGGATATCCCCGGTCCCTCTATTGATCATTGATACAGATCATGTCTAGAGCATTCCCGAGTCGTGAGAGGATACACTTAAGGGTACGATGAGAGCGATCATTCGTAAGACGGAATCACAGTAGAGAAAGAGAAAGCCGGAAATGTTCTGCAGAGAGATCCGAAGTTGTTCGGAGAAAGAATAAAGGAAAAGACCCAGAAAAGTGTTTTTGGATAAATGGGAATTTAAATATATATTTATTATATGTTAATTGTGAATTAATATATTCTAAATAATATTTAGATTAAGATTTATAAAAGCAACTTTTATATTAGGCCAAATCCTCGGAGGGAAATAGCCTAGAAGAAAGGCTGCAGAAAAAGAAAAAGAAAAAGGGAAAAACAGCCAGCCCCGTGGGCGGCAGATAACTGCCACCGCACAGGGTGGTATGCTGCTGGGCTCCGCTCGTAGGAGGGCGGCAGTTAAAGGCCGCTGCACGGGGGTGACGCACGGCAGCGCGGCGCGTAGCCAGCTCGACCCGGCCCAGGGGAGCTCGCGGGGAGCCGGCGCGCCTGCCGGGCCGCCTACCTCGCCCGGAGCAGGCCCACCCGGGTCCGCCCGCCTAGCAGGCCCCACGCGGGGGTAGCTGGGCCGTCTGGATTCTTCTGGCCCACCCGGGCTAGAGCTCCTTGCTGCCTGTGCTGCTGGCTGTTGGGCCGAATTCGGCTGGCCAGCCCATCCGACTGTTTTGGCTATTTTTCCTGGTTTTCCTTTGCCTATTAGTCCCACATGGCTAACCTAATAGGGAGGGCACACCCCCTACGCCTATATAAAGGGGTGCCCATGGGTGGGATTAGAGACACCCAACAATTGGAGAAGTCCTTTGGTTGACTTCCTCCTTCCCTCTCTCTCTAGTCCTTGTGACCATGGCCCCAAGTCTGGGCTGTGCGATCGAGGCACACCTGCAGTACGCCGTTGCGCTGCAGGGATTCCTAGCCGGATATCAACTTCCGCACTCCCGGCGGGATTGGGGAGCCGGAGGTCTCATCATGCACCGGATGTGTACAAAGGCACGAGGCGCAACACTTGGGGCGCTTGAATGTCGTGAGCCGGAGCTGCTGCACGATGAAGATGAAGAAGGAGCAAGGGGTGACCTACGAGGAGCTTCGCGACCTTAAGGTTGGCTACGAGTACGACTACTTCAACCACGTTGCCCGCGAAACGTTAACCGCGTACGGTCTACAAGGGTATGTATTCTCTACGCATTGGCCGTTACTGCATAACTACATAGATAGATCCTAGGCAGTTTTGGGGTTCCATCGTAGGAAATTTTTTGTTTTCTGCTACGAATCCCCTTCAGTTACCACAGGTTGTTTGGAGCTCCTCCAACTAACTGCTGCTCCGTTCATGAGAAATATGTTGCATCCGCAGCATAGAAAACAAAAATTTTCCTACGATGAGAACTATACGCCAAGATCTATCTACTAGGTATAGAGCAAACGAGTGGACATACATCCATCGAGAACTTACTCTCGAAGACAACGAGTTTTTTAACGAGTAGGAACTCGTGGTTGATGTAGTCGTACACTTGCCGATCTCAAGATCGTGTGGAAGTCCGAGCGCCGCAAATCAGCAGCGCATCCGTACTCGCACACACGTTCAAGCCACCAGACAACCTCCACCTCCTCGCTCTAGCGATCCAGTGGAAGCAGCAACTACTTCTAAACGAAATGCCACCGAGAACATGTATCTCGCTAATCCGAGACCATGGGGGAATAATTCTAGAGGGGGAGAGAGATCCTTCACGAGGAGGTGTGAGGAAGAAGGAGGAAGAAGGGGGCCTTTTATAGGAGGAGGGGGGGTGCCCCTCCCCATGGCCGGCGCCTCATGGGGGTGACCCCTAACCTCCCCCATTCATGTGGTGGTAACCCCTCCACATTAAAATGCCTCTTCACATTCCCTTTTAAAGTCCCCACTTTAAATGTATTAAAATTCTCTAAGTTTAATGCTCTCTCATTTAATAAAACTCTTTTATTAAATTTATTCAGAATTTTGTTAATTACTTTAATTAAAAAACATTCACATATAACCCCTTGCAATATTTCAATATCACATGCAGAACCACTTTCTGCAATTTCACCCAAAACAATTCCGGTTTCTATCGAAACAATTCCTGCGCTTTGCAATTCTTTCGTCTGAAACATATGTGCTCCAAAATGGTGTCCGGTAACTCTTAAGTGTGTCACCCTACGGTTCGCGAATAATGCAGACATAATTGAGACTCCTCTCAGATCAATAATCAGAAGCGGGACCTGGAGATCCATACTGACTCCTGCATATTCAACGATGACTTCTGTGATCGTGAGAACCTTTAACGCTTGTAATTTAATCCCTTTGTCTCATGATATAATACATGTCCGAGATTCGATCATCGGTATCCAAATACCTAGTTTGATCTCGTTACCGACATGCACTCTTTTCTTGTTCCCGTGATATAACATTCTAGTGATCACATCGCTTGCTTGCAAGCTATCTTAATGTGATATCACCGAGAGGGCCCAGAGTATATCTATCCGTCATCGGGATTGACAAATTCCACTCTTGATCCATGAGCCTCAACATAACCCCTTCGTAGTACTGAACCCATCTTTATAGTCACCCTGTTACGGTGTGACGTTTGATGTTATCAAGATACTCTTTAGGTGTTAGCAATTAACATGATCTCATGGTCTAAGGATAAAGATTACTTCGTATGATGTTATAGCAATATAAACATAATGACTTGATCGTAATGCTATACTTCGGATGAATGTTTATCACATTATTTCACAAATGTTGTGACCTTGTTATTAACAACATCCAATGTCCATGATCAGGAAACCTTGATCATCTTGTTAATCAACAAGCTAGTCTATAAGAGAGGCATAACTAGGAACCCTTTTTGTTTATTAAACACACATGTATTGATGTTTCCGATCAATACAATTATAGCATGCAAAATAAACATCTATCATATATAAGGAATACATAATACCAACTTTATTATTGCCTCTCAGGGCATATTTCCTTCAGTCTCCCACTTGCACTAGAGACAATAATCTAGTTCACATAGTGATAAATCTAACACCCATGGAGTTCTGGTGTTGATCATGTTTTGCCCTAGGGAGAGCTTTAGTCAACGGATCTGCTACATTTAGGTCTGTGTGTACTTTACAAATCTTTATATCTCCATCCTTGACATACTCGTGGATGGAGTGAAACCGGTGCTTAATATGCTTGGAATTCTTATGAGACCTCGGTTCCTTGGCGTTGGCTATGGCTCCATTTTTGTCACAATAGATCACCATTGGGTCGAATGCACTAGGAACCACACCTAGTTCCTTAATGAACTCTTTCATCCAAACCGCTTCCTGCGCCGCTTCTGAAGCAGCAACATATTCCGCCTCCGTCGTTGATCTAGCCACCACAGGTTGTTTGGAACTCCTCCAACTAACTGCTGCTCCGTTCAAGAGAAATACGTATCCGGACTGAGACTTAGAGTCATCCGGATCGGTGTCAAAGCTAGCATCGACATAACACTTAGCGACTAGCTCTTCTTCACCTCCGTATATAAGAAACATATCCTTAGTTCTTCTCAAGTACTTAAGGATATTGTTGACCGCTATCAGTGTTCCGAACCTAGATCAGATTGGTACCTACTAGTCAAACTAATAGCATGTGCCACATCCAGTCTTGTACATAGAATGTCATACATTATAGATCCTATGGCCGAGGCATAGGGGATCTTATCCATTATCTCTCTTTCTTCCGCCGTAGCCGGACTTTGAGTCTTGCTCAATGTCTTGCCTTGCAACATAGGTAAGAACCCCTTCTTACTTCCGTCCATATTAAACTTCTTTAATATCTTATCAAGGTATGTACTCTGCGATAGCCCAATTAGGCACCTTGATCTATATCTATAGATTTTAATGCCTAATATATATGACGCTTCACCAAGGTCTTTCATCGAAAATTTGCTGTTTAGATAACTTTTAACACTGTTTAAAAGATCTATATCATTTCCAATCAATAATATGTCATCCACATATAATATCAGAAATGCCACATTGCTCCCACTCACTTTCTTGTAAATACAAGCCTCTCCATAAGTTTGGACAAATCCAAACTCTTTGATCACCTCATCAAAGCGGAGATTCCAACTCCGAGATGCTTGTTTTAGTCCATAGATGGATCGCTGAAGTTTGCATACCTTATCAGCATCCTTAGGATCGACAAAACCCTTAGGTTTTATCATATACAACTCTTCTTCAATATTACCATTGAGGAACACAGTTTTGACATCCATCTGCCATATTTGATAATCGAAATATGCAGCAATTGCTAACATAATCCTAACCGACTTAAGCATCGCTACGGGAGAGAAAGTCTGATCGCAGTCAACTCCTTGAATTTGTCGAAACCCCTTTGCGACAAGTCGAGCCTTATAGATGGTCACATTACCATCAACATTAGTTTTTCTTTTGAAAATCCATTTATTCTCAACGGCCTTTCGATCGTGAGGTAAGTCCAAGGTCCAAACCTGGTTCTCGTACATGGATTCCATCTCGGATTTCATGGCTTCTAGCCATTTGTTAGAATCCGGGCTCATCATTGCTTCTTCATATGTCGCAGGTAGGGTGTTAGGTGGGATCCCGCCAAAATCCCACTTCTAGTTCATTTGGCAAAATCTAGTTCAATTTTTAGCTCAAAATTTACACTAGATTTTGACAAATGAACTAGAAGTGGGATTTAGGCGGGATCCCACTTGACATCCTAGTCGCAGGGTCATCTATTTCATCAACCATGAAATTCACAACAGGATTACCGTACAGTTCAGGAGCTGCACGTGTCCTACTTGACCTGCGAGGTTCGGTTGTGTCCTCTTTCGGAGTTTCATGATCAATATCATTAGCTCTCTCTTCATTAGGTGAAGTCAACTCCGAAACAATTTCCGGTGCTGCGCTACTCGCCATTTCATGAAGAGAAGGTTCAATAACCTCTTCGAGTTTTACCTTCCGACTACTCACACCTTTTGCGAGAAACTCCTTCTCAAGAAAGGATCCATTCTTGGCAACAAAAACCTTGCCCTCGGATCTGTGATAGAAGGTATACCCAATAGTTTCCTTAGGGTATCCTATGAAGACGCATTTTTCCGCTTTGGGTTCGAGTTTATCCGGCTGAAGTTTCTTCACATAAACATCGAATCCCCAAACTTTAAGAAATGACAACTTAGGTTTGTTTCCAAACCATAATTCATATGGTGTCGTTTCAACGGATTTAGATGATGCCCGATTTAAAGTGAATGCAGCTGTTTCCAGTGCATAACCCCAAAATGACAGTGGTAAGTCAGTCAGAGACATCATAGATCGAACCATATCCAATAAAGTACGATTACGATGTTCCAACACACCATTACGTTGTGGTGTTCCGGCAGGCGTGAGTTGTGAAACTATTCCACACTCTTTCATGTGTGTGCTAAACTCGTAACTTAGATACTCACCTCCATGGTCAGACCGAAGAAATTTGATCTTTCTATTACGATGATTTTCCACTTCATTCTGAAATTCCTTGAACTTTTCAAAGGTTTCAGACTTGTGTTTCATCAAATAGATATACACGTATCTACTCAAATCATAAGTGAAAGTAACAAAATAACGATATCGACCTCGCGCCGACACACTCATTGGTCCACACACATCAGTATGTATGATTTCCAATAAATCTGTCGCCCGTTCCATTGAACCGGAAAACGACGTTCTAGTCATCTTGCCCATAAGGCATGGCTCACATGTATCAAATGATTCAAAATCAAGTGATTCCAAAAGTCCATCAGAATGGAGTTTCTTCATGCGTTTAACGCCAATATGACCTAGACGGCAGTGCCACATATATGCAGATATATCATTATAAAGTTTAATCCTTTTAGCATCAACATTATGAATATGCGTAATATTACTATCGAGATCCAACAGAAATAAACCATTCAACACAGGTGGATGACCATAAAAGATATTATCCATATAAATCGAACAACCATTGTTTTTAGACTTAAACGAATAACCACTTTGCATCAAACATGATCCGGATACAATGTTCATGCTCAGTGCAGGCACCAAATAACAATTATTCAGATTTATAACTAATCCTGATGGCATATGGAGAGGCAGCGTTCCGACGGTGATCACATCAACTCTTGATCCATTGCCGACCCGCATTGTGACCTCATCCCTTGCTAGTTGTCGCTTGTTTCGCAGCCCCTGAATCGAGTTACATATATTAGCAACTGATCCCGTATCAAATACCCAGGTGCTACTGCGAGTACTAGTCAAGTACACATCAATAACATGTATATCACATATACCTTTGTTTGCCTTGTCGGCCTTCTTGTCCGCCAAATACTTGGGGCAATTGCACTTCCAATGGCCAGTCCCCTTGCAATAGTAACACTCGGTGTCAGACTTAGGGCCAGCTCAGGGTTTCTTTTCAGGTGCAGCAACAGATTTGCCACCCTTCTTTCCCTTGTGCTTGCCTTTCTTGTCCTTCTTGAAACCGGTGGTCTTATTGATCATCGACACTTGATGTTCTTTCCTAATCTCCACTTCTGCAGTCTTAAGCATTGATAGAAGCTCGGGAAGAGACTTCTTCATGCCCTGCATATTATAGTTCATCACGAAGCTCTTGTAGCTAGGTGGCAGAGATTGGAGAACACGATGTATGCCTAAGTCAATGGGAATCGTTATTCCCAAGGACACAAGCTTATCGACGTACCCAGACATTTTGAGTACACGCTCACTAACAGAGCTGTTATCCTCCATCATGTAGCTAAAGAACTTTTCAGAAGCATTATAACTCTCTACGGCAGCATGGGTATCGAAAATCATTTTCAATTCTCCCATGGTATCAAAGGCATTGCCATTTTCGAAACGCTTTCGAAGTTCTGGCTCTAGCCCATACAGTATGCCGCAATGAACTAAGTTGTGGTCCTCCTGATGAGTCATATAGACATTCTTTTCCTTGTCAGGGGCATCAGGAGCTGGTGGGGGGCCTAGCGGCGCCTCTAGCACATATTGCTTTTGTGCAGCAGTGAGGAGAATCCTCAAATTCAGAGCCCAATTGGTGAAGTTGCTACCATTCACAGCAAGTTTCTCTTTCTCCATGAACACATTGAAATTAAAAGCAGGTGGTGCCATCTACAACAGAATTTGTAAAGTTTATTTAGACTAAGTTTATGATAGAGTGAGTTCAACTAATCCAAATTACTAATGAACTCCCACTCAAAAACGACATCCCTCGTGTCTTTTTGGTGATTACATGAACCAAATCCACTACACCAAGTCCGATCATCACGTGAGTTAGTGTAGCTTCAAAGGCGAGCATCTATATGGGCATCATATCAACTATATGACTCATGCTTAACCTTTCGGTCCGTGTTCCGAGGCCATGTCTGTACATGCTAGGCTCGCCAAGTAAGAACCTTAGTACTCGCGTGTGTAAAACAGTCTTACACCTGTTGTATGAAAGAGTAGAGTTGAGTACACCTGATCATCACGTGATGTCTCGAAACACGATCCATAGAACGGTGCATACTTAAGGAAGAACACATTTTATCTTGATATCCAAATGAGGGATGATCTTACAATGCTACCAAAAGCGCCAAACTAGCAGTATAAGATGCTAACATCTAATGTGTAAAGTGAGATGATATGGTCCATGCATTGGTATGATCTATATCATTCCTTTGTGTGTAAGGCCAAGGTCTATGGAACTTACACATTGAGTGTGTTGTAAGAGAATCTATCATACATCTACTTACAACAATACCATATCAAGACACTAGCCCATCAACGATCTAAACTAGACGCCTCTAATTTATCAATTGCAAGTTTTACGTGGCTTAGGGCTTCCAGAGATAGAACCGGTCTTACCTACGAACATGAACCACAACAAGGATAACCAAGTTATTAACAACTCGTTGTAAATCAAATATTGACTATAGTAGGAGAGACAGACACCCGCCAGCCACTTACGCAAAAACAAGTTGCATGTCAGTCGTGGAATCGGTCTCATGTACAATGACATGTAAGGTTGGTCCGGGCCGCTTCATCCCACTATGCCACCAATATCCAAAATACATAGAAGATGCAATAACATGATCATCATCGACCACATATAAACATATGTGTACTACCCGTGCAAAGCACCTACGCATAGATCAGGCTCTGATACCACTGTTGGGTCCACAGCATAGAAAACAAAAAATTTCCTACGATGAGAACTATACGCCAAGATCTATCTACTAGGTACAGAGGAAACGGGTGGACATACATCCATCGAGAACTTACCCTCGAAGACAACGAGTTTTGTTAACGAGTAGGAACTCGTGGTTGATGTAGTCGTACACTTGCCGATCTCAAGATCGTGTGGAAGTCCGAGCGCCGCAAATCAGCAGCGCATCCGTACTCACACACACGTTCAAGCCACCGGACAACATCCACCTCCTCGCTCCAACAGCGGAAGCAGCAACTCCTTCAAGATGAAATGCCACCGGGAACATGTATCTCGCTAATCCGAGACCATGGGGGAATAATTCTAGAGGGGGAGAGAGATCCTTCACGAGGAGGTGTGAGGAAGAAGGAGGAAGAGGGGGCCTTTTATAGGAGGAGGGGGTGCCCCTCCCCATGGCCGGTGCCTCATGGGGGGTGACCCCTCACCTCCCCCATTCATGTGGTGGTAACCCCTCCACATTAAAATGCATCTTCACATTCCCTTTTAAAGTCCCCACTTTAAATGCATTAAAATTCTCTAAGTTTAATGCTCTCTCATTTAATAGAACTCTTTTATTAAATTTATTCATAATTTTGTTAATTACTTTAATTAAAAACATTCACATATAACCCCTTGCAATATTTCAATATCACATGCAGAACCACTTTCTGCAATTTCACTCGAAACAATTCCTGCGCTTTGCAATTCTTTCGTCTGAAACATATGTGCTCCAAAATGGTGTCCAGTAACTCTTAAATGTGTCACCCTACGGTTCGCGAATAATGCAGACATGATTGAGACTCCTCTCAGATCAATAATCAGAAGCAGGACCTAGAGATCCATACTGACTCCTGCATATTCAACGATGACTTCTGTGATCGTGAGAACCTTTAACGCTTGTAATTTAATCCCTTTGTCTCATGATATAATACATGTCCGAGATTCGATCATCGGTATCCAAATACCTAGTTTGATCTCGTTAACGACATGCACTCTTTTCTTGTTCCCGTGATATAACATTCTAGTGATCACATCACTTGCTTGCAAGCTATATTAATGTGATATCACCGAGAGGGCCCAGAGTATATCTATCCGTCATCGGGAGTGAAAAATTCCACTCTTGATCCATGAGCCTCAACATAACCCCTTCATAGCACTGAACCCATCTTTATAGTCACCCTGTTACGGTGTGACGTTTGATGTTATCAAGATACTCTTCAGGTGTTAGCAATTAACATGATCTCATGGTCTAAGGATAAAGATTACTTCGTATGATGTTATAGCAATATAAACATAATGACTTGATCGTAATGCTATACTTCGGATGAATGTTTATCACATTATTTCACAAATGTTGTGACCTTGTTATTAACAACATCCATTATCCATGATTAGGAAACCTTGATCATCTTGTTAATCAACAAGCTAGTCTATAAGAGAGGCATAACTAGGAACCCTTTTTGTTTATTAAACACACATGTATTGATGTTTCTGATCAATACAATTATAGCATGCAAAATAAACATCTATCATATATAAGGAATACATAATAACAACTTTATTATTGCCTCTCAGGGCATATTTCCTTCAAAATACGTATCCAGATTGAGACTTAGAGCCGTCCGGATCAGTGTTAAAGCTAGCATCGACATAACAATTAGCGACCAGCTCTTCTTCACCTCTGTATACAAGAAATATTTCCTTAGTTCTTCTCAAGTACTTAAGGATCTTCTTGACCGCTATCCAGTGTTCCAGACCTAGATTAGATTGGGACCTACTAGTCAAACTAATAGCATGTGCCACATCCGGCCTTATACATAGCATGGCGTACATTATAGAGCCTATGGCTGAAGCATAGGGGATCTTATCCATTATCTCTCTTTCTTCCGTCGTAGCCGGACTTTGAGTCTTACTCAATGTCTTGCCTTGCAACATAGGTAAGAACCCCTTCTTACTTTTATCCATTTCAAATTTCTTTAAAATCTTATCAAGGTATGTACTTTGCGATAGCCATATTAGGCGTCTTGATCTATCTCTATAGTTCTTTATGCCTAATATATATGACGCTTCACCAAGGTCTTTCATAGAAAATTTGTTGTTTAGATAACTTTTACCACTGTTTAAAAGATCTATATCATTTCCAATCAATAATATGTCATCCACATATAATATTATAAATGTCACATTGCTCCCACTCACTTTCTTGTAAATACAAGCCTCTCCATAAATTTGGACAAATCCAAACTCTTTGATCACCTCATCAAAGCGGAGATTCCAACTCCGTGATGCTTTCTTCAGACCATAGATGGATCGCTGAAGCTTGCACACCTTGTTAGCATCCTTAGGATCGACAAAACGCTTTGGTTGTATCATATACAACTCTTCTTCAATGTTACCATAGAGGAACGCAGTTTTGACATCCATCTGCCATATTTCATAATCGAAATATGCAGCATTTGCTAACATAATCCTAACTAATTTTAGCATCGCTACGGGAGAGAATGTCTCATCGTAGTCAACTCCTTGAATTTGTCGAAACCCTTTTGCGACAAGTCGAGCTTTATAGACGGTTACATTACCATTACCATCAACATCAGTTTTTCTTTTGAAAATCCATTTATTCTCAACAGCCTTTCGGTCATTAGGTAAGTCCACCAAGGTCCAAACCTGGTTTTCGTACATGGATTCCATCTCGGATTTCATGGCTTCTAGCCATTTGTTGGAATCCAGGCTCATGATCGCTTCTTCATACGTCGCAGGGTCATCTATTTCATCAACCATGAAATTTACAACAGGATTCCCGTACAGTTCTGGAGCTGCACGTGTCCTGCTTGACCTACGAGGTTCAGTAGTGTCCTCTTTCAGAGTTTCATGATCATTATCATTAGTTCCTTCTTCATTTGTTGAAGTCAACTGCGGAACGACTTCCTGTGCTGCGCCACTCACCATTTCATGAAGAGAAGGTTCGATAACCTCTTCGAGTTCTACCTTTTGACTACTCACACCTTTCGTGAGAAACTCTTTCTCTAGAAAGGATCCATTCTTGGCAATGAAAACCTTGCCCTCGGATTTGTGATAGAAGGAATACCCAATTGTTTCTTAAGGGTATCATATGAAGATGCATTTTTCCGCTTTGGGTTCGAGTTTATCCGGTTGAAGTTTCTTCACATAAACATCGCATCCCCAAACTTTAAGAAATGACAGCTTAGGTTTGTTTCCAAACCATAATTCATATGGTGTCGTTTCAACGGATTTAGATGGCGCCCTATTTAAAGTGAATGCAGCGTTTTCCAGTGCATAACCCCAAAATGATAGTGGAAAGTCAGTCAGAGACATCATAGATTGAACCATATCCAATAGAGTATGATTGCGACGTTTCGATACACCATTACGTTATGGTGTTCTCGCAAGCGTGAGTTGTGAAACTATTCCACATTCTTTCATGTGTGTGCTAAACTCGTAACTTAGATACTTACCTCCATAGTCGGACCGTAGAAATTTGATCTTTCTATTACGATGATTTTCCACTTCATTCTGAAATTCCTTGAACTTTTCAAAGGTTTCAGACTTATGTTTCATCAAATAGATATACCCGTATCTACTCAAATCATCCGTGAAAGTAACAAAATAACGATATCCACCTCGCGCTGACACACTCATTGGACCGCATACATCAGTATGTATGATTTCCAATAAACCTGTCGCCCGTTCCATTGAACCGAAAAACGGCATTCTAGTCATCTTGTCCATAAGGCATGGCTCACATGTATCAAATGATTCAAAATCAAATGATTTCAAAAGTCCATCAGAATGGAGTTTCTTCATGCGTTTAACACCAATATGACCTAGACGGCAGTGCCACATATATGCAGATATATCATTATTAAGTTTAATTCCTTTAGCATCAACATTATGGATGTGCGTATGAGTACTATCGAGATTCAACAGAAATAAAACATTCATCACGGGTGCATGACCATAAAAGATATTATCCATATAAATTGAACAACCATTGTTTTCGGATTTAAACGAATAACCACATCGCATCAAACAAGATCTAGATATAATGTTCATGCTCAGTGCAGGCACCAAATAACAATTTTTTAGGTTTATAAGTAATCCCGATGGTAGGTGGAGAGGCAGCATTCTGACGGCGATCATATCAACTCTTGATCCATTGCCGACACGCATATTGACCTCACCCCTTGCTAGCGGTCGCTTGTTCCGTAGCCCCTGATTCGAGTTACATATGTTGGCAACCGATCCGGTATCAAATACCCAGGTGCTACTGCGAGTACTAGTCAAGTACACATCAATAACATGTATATCATATATACCTTTGTTTGCCTTGCTGGCTTTCTTGTCCGCCAAAAACTTGGGGCAGTTGCGCTTCCAATGGCCAGTCCCCTTACAATCGTAGCACTCGGTATCGGACTTAGGTCCAGCGTAGGATTTCTTTTCAGGCGCAGCAACAGATTTGCCGCCCTTCTTTCCCTTCTGTTTACCCTTCTTGTCTTTCTTGAAACCGGTGGTCCTATTGACCATCAACACTTGATGTTCTTTCCTAATCTCCACTTCTACAGTCTTAAGCATTGACAGAAGCTCGGGGAGAGTCTTCTTCATGCCCTGCATGTTATAGTTCATCACGAAGCTCTTGTAGCTAGGTGGCAGAGATTGGAGAACATGATGTATGCCTAAATCAATGGGAATCGTTATTCCCAAGGACACAATCTTTTCGGTGTACCCAGACATTTTGAGTACGTGCTCACTTACGGAGCTGTTCTCTTTCATCATGCAGCTAAAGAACTTTTATGAAGCATTATAACTCTCTACGGCAGCATGGGTATCGAAAATTATTTTCAATTCACCCATGGTATCAAAGGCATTGCCATTTTCGAAACGCTTTCGAAGTTCTGGCTCTAGCCCATATAGTATGCCGCAATGAACTAAGTTGTGGTCCATTTGACGAGTCACATAGACATTCTTTTCCTCGTTAGGGGCATCAGGAGCTGGTAGGGGGCCTAGTGGCGCTTCTAGCACATATTGCTTTTGTGCAGCAGAGAGGAGAATCCTCAAATTCATAGCCTAGTTGGTGAAGTTGCTACCATTCGCAACAAGTTTCTCTTTCTCCATGAATACATTGAAATTAAAAATAGGTGGTGTCATTGATGACCCACAAGTATAGGGGGTGTATCGCAGTATTTTCGAGGGAAGTGAAACCCAATTTATTGATTCGACACAAGGGGAGCCAAAGAATATTTATAAGCCTTAACAACTGAGTTGTCAATTCAGCTGCACCTGGAAACAATCTTGCTCATAGCAGTTTATCAGTAGCAATAGTTTTGTAGTAGGAATAGCAAAGTAACAGCAGTAGCAAAGCAAAGACAGTAGTAACAAAAGCAGTAAACAGTGGGATTCGAGTGCGGTAGGCATAGGGATGGATGAATGGGCGTTGCATGGACAAGACAATTCACATAGCAATCAGAACATAGGGTAATTGCAGATAAATAAGATAAAGCACCCAAGTACTAGACAATCCTAGGCATGTGTTCCATATATAGTCATACGTGCTCGCAATGAGAACTTGCACAACATCTTTTGTCCTGCCAACCCGTTTGCAGCGGGGCCTCTAGGGAACTACTGGCAATTAAGGTGCTCCTTTTAATAGAGCACCGGAGCAAAGCATTAACACTCCGTGAACACATGTGATCCTCACATCAAAGCCTTTCCCTTCCGGTTATCCCGATTTCTGTCACTTCGGGGCCATAGGTTCCGGACAACAACGTGTGTATACAACTTGCAGATAAGACCCAAAACAATACTGTCATAATGAATCAATAACATGTTCAGATCTGAAATCATGGCACTCGGGCCCTAGTGACAAGCATTAAGCACAACAAGTTGCAACAAAGTCATAAAGCACTAATAAAATATACTAGGCACTATGCCCTAACAATCTGATGCCATTACATGAACGATCTTATCCAATCCCTACCATCCCCATAGCCTACAACGGGGGATTACTCACTCATAGATGGAGGAAACATGGATGGTCGATGAAGACGATGGTGGAGATCGATGGAGATAGCTCCGGGGGCACTTCCCCGTCCCGGCAGGGTGACGGAACAGAGACTTTCTGTCCCCCAAATCTCCCCTTCAGTGGCAGCGGCGACGCAGTGGAACTTTTTGTGGAAAAACGTCGAAACCCCCAAAGTTTTTAGGTCAGAAGGCTTCTTATAGGCGAAGAGGGAGACCGAGGGGGTGCCTGGGGCCACCACACCATGCCCTGGCGCGGCCAGGCCTAGCCCGCGCCTAGGGGTGGTGTGGCTAGCCCCTCGCTCTCCTCCGTCTCGTATTCTGGCTCCTGGAGTTTTCTGGAAATATAGGCACTTTGGCTTTTGTCCTGTCCAATTTCGAGAATATTCATTTTCTGACTTTCCTGGAACCAAAAATAGCAGAAAACAGGCAGCTGGCACTGTGGCTCTTGTTAATAGGTTAGTCCAAGAAATCATATGAAAAGTACTCCAAAGTGTGGACAAAACACAAGAAAGTAGATAAAACCAAGCATGGAGCATCAAAAATTATAGATACATTTGCAATGTATCAACATCCCCAAGCTTAACTCCTGCTCGTCTTCGAGTAGGTAAGTGATAAAAAGAAAGAATAATTTTTGAGGTGACATGCACCATCAAAGGCTTGACCAAAGTATTTGCAAAACATTCAAAGCTAGGATCATAGTACTTCAATCATAACATGAAAGACAAAGTTCTAGCAATAAGCAAAGAAACTATGATGTAACATGAAAAGGCACAAACAAAAGATTCATGAATAACAATGCTTTGCAAGACGTTTGTTTGTTTCACATAAAGAAAACATAGCATAATAGTATTCATCTTGTCCCTCAATAGAGTAGCAAGAATGCATAGGACACCTTCAAAATTCATAAGAGTGACTAGATACAATAGTTTCAAACAAGCAATAACAAGTTATGCATCAATCAACTAGTCTTGGGACAATGCACATAGAACTAAGAATGGCCACTATGCTCTCAAAGTAGGTGCATAAAGATAGAAGGTGGAGACTCAATATAATGGTGGAAGAAAGGCCTTTTGTAAAAGGAAGTAGGGATTCAAGTCTCATAAAGAGCTTCCAAAAATTATGGTACTTATAGCTTTCAACTCTCATTGCCCCTATCATAAGCATCTTGAAGTGATTAAGGTTAAAGTGACACAACTAAGAGGATATGCTTGACAAGTTATAAACCGAAATCTCATGCCCCTTACTTACGAAGACCGATCCTCATGATACTCAACTTCAGTCACGAGTAAGCTCTTGTCATTGTAAGTACATGTGTATCATTAATAACCGCCAACGGGGTACCCCTTGCACATGATACAGGAGCTTTCCCATAATCAAAATGACAAGGCAAGCAGACAATGAGCATCACAACGATATTTTTATTTGCTATTTGCACAGGTTTTTATTGAGGATGCTTCATAGAGTGCTCATTATGGTGATGCTGCAAGTTTCCACCATGATTAGGCATGGCTTAGGCTAGCGGCCTAGGCGTTTCTCTAACACACATACAAACTCCATGATCTTACAAGTTCCACTTTTATTTCACACCGCCAGGATCCGTAAGCAAAAGAACATGATATCAACGGGGTACAAAGTACAAGTGCAATGTTGAAAGTGTTCCCCATGAAACATGGTTCTGCTAATTTCAACTTATAAAGCGCAAGCATATACGCAACAAAGAAGGACCCAATGGTTCAAGTTTATTAGAGGCAAAAAGTAAAGTGTGTCATCAAGATCGTGAGAGCTTTAATCACTAGTTTTCTCATAACAAGTGGAAGGTAAACAAAATCATGAATATACTTGGAATAGCATAAGCTAGTAGGTAGGTATGGTGGACTCTTTGGAATAACTTGGTTTAGGGAGTTGGATGCATGAGTGGAACTCATACTTTGTTGTGGAGGCTAGCAAAAGACTGGGAGCGACAAACTAAGAGAGCAATAATGGCCATAATCGTGTAGAGCGACAAAACATCATTGATCAAAGCATAAAATGATACTACAAGTTGAAAACTAAAGTATCATAAAGGCTATGGTGACTTTGGATAGTCATAACATGGTGTGAGCATGCGCCAAGTCAACCCAAATAAAGCATCAAAGGAGAATACCACTATACTATGCTTTAATATGTTAAAACAACGCATGATTCATCCAAGGCACATTAAGCAATCTCAATTGTTTATAACAAGTCATACTACAACAAAGAATACTAAGCATAAGTCCAAAACAATATCAAGCATGGCATGACAAAGCACAGGCCACAGTCAAAAACGAGCTCTTTTTACCACATAAGTATGAACTTTCCTACTCTTTTCCAAACCAACCAAACCATTTGCAAACCAATGTATGAAAGAGGAGGTCCAACCAATTTATTCAGCAAACTAAGAAAACCACAAACTAAAAACAAAACAAAAACGAAAAAGAAGACGCTCCAAGAACAACACAACTGTGCATGAAACAATAAAAATGAAGTGTTTGGAAGAAACCTAGGATTTTTATTGATGAAGAAGGGGATGCCTTGGGCATCCCCAAGCTTTGAAGCTTGTACTTCTTGGATATTTCTTGGGGTGACATGCGTGACATCCCCAAGATTGAGCTTTAGTCCATCCTTCATCTCATTACTCATTCCTTCCATACACCTGAAAATTTTCCTTCATACAAAACTTCACACAATCTCATTAGCAACATTAGTGCACTTAAGATAAATAAGTCTCAAGGTTCAGTTGTAACACCAAGTAAACTTCAATTAGAACACCAGCTACTGTAGCACTTCCCTAAAAAATCTCAATTCCCCAAAAGAACTGAAGAAGGAACCAACAAGAAGCAAATGCAGAAAATGGCAGAAATCTATCAAAACAGACCAGCAGGTAAAGACGAATTTTTTCGAAGACCTTTTATTGCTCAAATAAAAAAGTGTTGAACTAACGAAAGTTAGATAAAAACCTGGGGAAGAAGCACAAAACATTACAGCTCAATCCGACATACAGATCTCTCTCAGGAATTTTTACGGTGCAGCACAAAAGTCTGTTTCGGGACAGCAACTTTCCCAATCATTACTTCACTCTCATTAGAGGTTACTCTTGGCACAAAAAGCAAATAAAAAGGATAAGGAGCGGTTATTACTGAAGTAATAACTTCCAAGACTCAACTAAAACTCTTGGGTTATCTCCCAACAAGTACTTTTCTTTAACACCTTTAAGTTAGGCAAAAGCAAAAACTAAAAATGGATAAAATGGAAGTAAGCAGAGATAATCATGGTGGAAACATTGTTTTGTTCAATGAAATCCTTTTGTTAACAAGGTTGATCAGGTCTTGTTACCAAAACAATTTCATATGATACAAAACTTTGTATTCCACTAATGATTATGTTACCTCAACCTTGATAGCAATGGTACCAATCATAATAGTTTTAAATTTTTCTCTTGGTAGGGGACAATATATTTCTCCAACTTGAATACCCTCAACATATTAAATTGTATTCAAACCATAAGTCCTTTCAATCTTCTTGGGGAAATAGACGGTGTGTTCCTTGTCATTAACATTGAAGGTCACATTCCCTTGATTACAATTGATAACAGCTCCTGCAGTATTTAAGAAAAGGTCTCCCAAGAATAATAGACATATTATCATCTTCAGGCATAATAGTTTGAGAGGAAGCTCTCATAAGAAATATGAGTTGAAGTAAAAGAGAGCATCAAGAAGCAAATTCAGAACACATTTAAGTCTAACCCACTTCCTATGCATAGGAATCGTGTATGCAAATAAATGCGCAAGGAATAAAGTGGCAGGCATAGGAAGATAAAACAAGAGTAACTTCAAAACTTTCAGCACATAGAGAGGTGTTTCAATACCATGAAAACTTCTACAACCATATTTTACTCTCTCATAATAATTTTCAGTAGCCTCATGAATAAACTCAACAATATAACTATCACCTAAAGCATGATCTTCATGATCTACATGCACTAGAGCTTTATCATAAACATCTTCAAAAGAAACCTTGGGAACATAACATTCATCCTCCTTTAGTAAGCATGGAGGACAATCAAATACTGTAAGGGATAAAGAGTTACTCTCATTAGAAGGTAGGCATGGGTAGCTAATCCATTCTTCCTCCTTTTGTTCACCACTCTCCTCCTCTTTTTCATCTAATGAGATTTCAGGTTCATCAATTTCTTCTTCCATAGGATCCTGCAAGGCATTAGTCTCTTCCATAGGGTCCTGCAGGGCATTAGTCTCTTCCATTTGTGGAAAGCATCTATTAAAATATTCAAGGATATGGCTATTTTCATCCTTGTAATTATCAAAGCAAAATTTAAGTATACCATAAACCTCATACTTATAAGGTGAATCATCAATATTTTCAAGCAAACTAGCAAGTTCAAAAGCACCCTTCCAAGCAATAAATTCTTCAATTTGTTCCGCATCATAAAAGTCATAAATTCCTTTAGCATAGGAAGATATGGTATCATTATCATTATACTCACATTGAAAAGGGAGGTGTTTATACCTCTTTCTGCAACGAGATTCATCACAACAATAAGTAGCATTATAAATAGAGCACACGTTTCTAGCAATGGTATACAATCTATCAATTTGTTCCCATAAGTGTTTCCCTTTTTGTGACAAGCGGTGTTCCTTATAATAATATTTTTGATCTTCCGTGAACCCACCTTGCCAATAAGCTTCAGTTTCAAAGAAACCAACCATTCACAACAAGCATGATAAAGCAAGACAATAACAGACCAACGAAAATAACAACTAGAGTAGGAACATTTTTTTTGTATTTTCAATAAAGAAAGAAACAAACAAGGAAGAAATAAACTTAGCTTGAAAAATAGTGATTCCAAGTGGACTAGATAAATAAAGCTATGCTCCCCGGCAACGGCGCTAGAAAATAGTCTTGATGACCCACAAGTATAGGGGGTGTGTCGCAGTATTTTCGAGGGAAGTGAAACCCAATTTATTGATTCGACACAAGGGGAGCCAAAGTATATTTATAAGCCTTAACAACTGAGTTGTCAATTCAGCTGCACCTAGAAACAATCTTGCTCACAGCAGTTTATCAGTAGCAATAGTTTTGTAGTAGGAATAGCAAAGTAACAGCAGTAGCAAAGCAAAGACAGTAGTAACAAAAGCAGTAAACAGTGGGATTCGAGTGCGGTAGGCATAGGGATGGATGAACGGGCATTGCATGGACAAGACAATTCACATAGCAATCAGAACATAGGGAAATTGCAGTTAAATAAGATAAAGCACCCAAGTACTAGACAATCCTAGGCATGTGTTCCATATATAGTCATACGTGCTCGCAATGAGAACTTGCACAACATCTTTTGTCCTGCCAGCCCGTTTGCAGCGGGGCCTCTAGGGAACTACTGGCAATTAAGGTGCTCCTTTTAATAGAGAACCGGAGCAAAGCATTAACACTCCATGAACACATGTGATCCTCACATCAAAGCCTTTCCCTTCCGGTTATCCCGATTTCTGTCACTTCGGGGCCATAGGTTCCGGACAACGACGTGTGTATACAACTTGCAGATAAGACCCAAAACAATACTATCATAATGAATCAATAACATGTTCATATCTGAAATCATGGCACTCGGGCCCTAGTGACAAGCATTAAGCACAACAAGTTGCAACAAAGTCATAAAGCACTAATAAAAGATACTAGGCACTATGCCCTAACAATCTGATGCCATTACATGAACGATCTCATCCAATCCCTACCATCCCCATAGCCTACAGCGGGGGGATTACTCACTCATAGATGGAGGAAACATGGATGGTCGATGAAGATGATGGTGGAGATCGATGGAGATGGCTCTGGGGGCACTTCCCTATCCCGGCAGGGTGCCGGAACAGACACTTTCTGTCCCCCGAATCTCCCCTTTGGTGGCAGCGGCGCAGCGGAACTTTTTGTGGAAAAACGTCGAACCCCCCGAAGTTTTTAGGTTAGAAGGCTTCTTATAGGCGAAGAGGGAGACCGAGGGGGTGCCTGGGGCCACCACACCATGCCCTGGCATGGCCAGGCCCAGCCCGCGCCTAGGGGTGGTGTGGCCAGCCCCTGGCTCTCCTCCGTCTCGTATTCTGGCTCCTGGAGTCTTCTGGAAAAATAGGCACTTTGGCTTTTGTCCCATCCAATTCCGAGAATATTCATTTTCTGACTTTCCTGGAACCAAAAACAGCAGAAAACAGGCAGCTGGCACTGTGGCTCTTGTTAATAGGTTAGTCCAAGAAATCATATGAAAAGTACTCCAAAGTGTGGACAAAACACAAGAAAGTAGATAAAACCAAGCATGGAGCATCAAAAATTATAGATACATTTGCAATGTATCAACCATCTACAACAGAATTTGTAAAGTTTATTTAGACTAAGTTTATGATAGATTGAGTTCAACAAAAATCACACT
Organism: Avena sativa; assembly: GCA_916181665.1. NCBI lineage: Eukaryota > Viridiplantae > Streptophyta > Magnoliopsida > Poales > Poaceae > Avena > Avena sativa. Next base: position 528,212,191 of record OV702292.1, on the reverse strand, counting down.
CAAAAACAACATTCCTCGTGTCTTTTTAGTGATTACATGAACCAAATACACTACACCAAGTCCGATCATCACGTGAGTCGGTGTAGCTTCAAAGGCAAGCATCTATATGGGCATCATATCAACTATATGACTCATGCTTAACCTTTTGGTCCGTGTTCCTAGGCCATGTCTGTACATGCTAGGCTCGCCAAGTAAGAACCTTAGTACTTGCGTGTGTAAAACTGTCTTACACCCGAAATAGGATCGTGGATTCAAGTACACCCGATCATCACGTGATGTCTTGAAGCAGCGAAACATAAACGGTGCGTACTTAAGGAAAGAACACATTTTTATCTTGATATTTAAATGAGGGATCATCTTATAACGCTACTAAAATGCCAAATTAGCAATATAAGATGTGAACATCATATGTGTAAAGTGAAATGATATGGTTCTTGCATTTGATCACTATCATATGCATCGTGGTATGGTCTCTATCATTCCTTTGTGTGTAAGGCCAAGGTCTATGGAACTTACACGTTAAGTGTGTTGTAAGTGTATCAACTATACATCAACTCACAAGAATACCATATCATGACACAAGCCTAGCAACAATTTAAACTAGACGCCTCTAATTTATCAATTGCAAGTTTTACGTGGCTTAGGGATTTCGAAGACAGAACCATCCTTACCTACGAACATGGAACCAGAACGATGATAACCAAATTATTAGCAACTCGTCGTAAATCAGATATTGACTATAGTAGGAGAGACAGACACCCGCCAGCCACTTACGCAAAACTAATTGCATGTCAGTCGTGGAACCCATCTTATCTGCGATGACATGTAAGGTTGGTCCGGGCCGCTTCATCCCACCATGCCACCAATATCCAAAGTACATATAAGAGGCAATAACATGACCATCACCACCCACATACTCTTATGTGTTCTACCCGTGCAAAACACCTACACATAGACCAGGCTTTGATACCACTGAAGGGTTTGCAGCATAGAAAACAAAAAATTCCTACGATGAGAACTATATGCCAAGATCTATCTACTAGATACAAGCAACGGTGGATATACATCCATGGAGAACTTACCCTCGAAGACAACAAAGTTTTGTTAACGAGTAGGAACTCGTGGATGATGTAGTTGTATGCTTGCCGATCTCAAGATCGTGTGGAAGTCCTAGCGCCACAAACCAGCAGTGCATCCGCACTTGCACACACGTTCAGGCCATCGAACAACCACCGCCTCCTCGCTCCAGCGATGCAGCGGAAGCAACAACTCCTTCTAGACGAAATGCCATCGAGAACATGTATCTCGCTAATCCGAGACCATGGGGGAATAATTCTAGAGGGGGAGAGAGATCCTTTACGAGGAGGTGTGAGGAAGAAGGGTGAGATGGGTGACCTTTTATAGGAGGAGGGGGTACCCCTCCCATGGCCGGCGCCCCATGGAGGTGACCCCTCACCTCCCCATTCAGGCCTTGTTCGGTTACACCCGAGTTGGGAGGGATTGATATGGAACGAACGGGAATACAGTTCAATTCCCTGTCAACACCTGCCAATCCATGTTGATCCCACTCAAACCGAACATGCCCTCATGTGGTGGTAACCCCCTCCACATAAAAGTGGCCCTTAATATTCCTCTTTAAAGTTCTTTACTTTCAATGCATTAAATTCCTCTAAATTTAATGCTCTCTCATTTAATAAAACTCTTTTATTAAATTTATTCAGAATTTTGTTAATTACTTTAATTAACAAACATTCACATAAAACCCCTGCAACATTTCAATATTACATGTAGAACCAGTTTCAGCAATTTCACCCGAAACAGTTTCGGTGTCTATTGAAATAGTTCTAGCGCTTTGCAATTCATTCGTCTGAAACATATTTGCTCCAAATGGTGTTGGTGTCCCTTAAGTGTGTCACCCTACGGTTCGTGAATAATGCAGACATGATCGAGACCCCTCTCAGATCAATAATCAGAAGCGGGACCTGGAGATCCATACTGACTCCTACACATTCTACGATGACTTCTGTGATCGTGAGAACTTTTAATGCTAGTAACTAAATCCATTTGTCTCGCGATATATTACATGTCCGAGATTCGATCATCGGTATCTCCATACCTAGTTTGATCTCATTACCGACATGTACTCTTTTCTCGTTCCCGTGATATAACATTCTAGTGATCTTATCACTTGCTTGCAAGCTAACCAATATGATATCACCGAGAGGACCTAGAGAATATCTATCCATCATCAGGATGGACAAATCCCACTCTTGATCTATGAGCTGCTACATAATACTTTTGTAGCACTGAACCCACCTTTATAATCACCCTTTCACGGTGTGACGTTTGATGTTATCAAGATACTCTTCCACTGTTAGTGATTAACATGATCTCATGGTCTAAGGACTAGGATTACTTTGTTAGATGTTATAGCAATATAAACACAATGACTTTGATCGTAATGCTATACTTCGGATGAATGTTCATCACATCATTCCACTAATGTTGTGACCTTGTTATTAACAACATCCAATGTCCATGATCAGGAAACCTTGATCATCTTGTTAATCAACGAGCTAATTTATAAGAGAGGCATAACTAGGAACTTTCCTTTTGTTTATTAAACACACATGTATTAACGTTTCCAAATTAATACAATTATAGCATGCAAAATAAACATCTATCATATACTTGGAATATGTATAATAACAACTTTATTATTGCCTCTCAGGACATATTCCCTTCACAATTGCTGCTCCTGTCCCTGCACACAGGTCACTTTAGCCTGCTGCTTCCTCAACTCTAATTCTTCTCTTCTCTCTTCTACCCACCCATAAGCTTCAGTGCAGTCATCCCCTCGAATGTGATTGTTCTCGATCAGATAACTAACATAGTGCCAGAAGTTGCACCCATATTGTAGAAAAACAAAAACCAAATCAAAAATTGGAAAAATCGAGGTCACTTGACAACTGAAACTTGAGAAAATCAAAACGCAATCAAAACTTGACAAAATCTAGCTAAATCCTAAGAGCAGAAACTTACCCCATGGTTTTACACTTGTAGTAGATCCATCCTGGGTGGTCCGATGTCCCCGAGCGGCACTGGTTCACCTTCCAGCTGTAATCGGGGCAACCAATGAGCGACAACGGAGGACCTGGGCGGTGGAGCGCACAATGGGTTGAGCTCGCACTGTACATGGCTAAGAAGCCCTAGGTCGGTGGCGGTCACTACGGAGGCAGCTCCCTTCCTGTGGCGGCGGTGCTCTCTCCCCTGCAGCGGCGCCTCCGATTTAGGGTAAGGGGGCAACGGAGGGGAACTACTTGGTCGGAATGACCGGGTCGGGTCAGAGCATGGGTGTTAGTACCATGTAGAAGATTTTGTAATAAAACCCTCCCAAAGTTATTTCTTCCATAACTTACCCACCTCGTCATCTGATAGTGGGACCAAGATCACCCAATACTTCCCTACGTATCGCTCAGTGACCGCGTGTGACGCTCTTGCGCAAGTTCGGTGACCGTAAACACGTATTACCGTTGTACAGTGACCGTATTGACTTAGCTAAGCAAATGTAGTTACCTATCATGGATTTAACTCACTCAATATTTACCTTTGTTGTTTTCTTCCTCTGAACTGCCAGGTGGTAAACCAATTTCACAGAAAACACACCTGACTTGGTGTGTTTCCAGGCTTGGAAATCTTCAGAGTCCACCCTACCAACAGGGGTGGAGAGGATATCAGCTACGTCAATGTCAAAGAAAACCTCACTTAGTTTTGCTTCATCCCACGCCCCTCCCCCAGGTCTTATGAAATCATTAACTTTCTCTAGGCAATTTTCAAGTCTCCTTCCTAGTGGATGTGGAGCTCCAGTACGCGGAATCCAACTGTCGTTACTAACACTAATGGATCGACCATTACCGATATGCCAGATCAGGTCAGCTTTAAGAAAAGCCCTTCCATGTATTATCCCATTCCAGGTATACGAGGCCAGGCGCGTTTCGGACAACCGACTGACATAAAATCACCCGGTTTAAAGTATCTTGCCCTCAGAACCCTCGCACACAAAGATTCGGGGTCCGTGATCATTTTTCATCCCTGTTTGGCAAGGAAAGCTTGGTTAAAACATTCAAATCACGGAAGCCCATGCCTCCCTTCTCTTTACTCTTGCACATACGTTCCCATCCTATCCAGTCTACCTTCCGCTCACCATCCTTGCCACCCTACCAAAAATTGGAAGAGATTGAACTAAGTTGTTTACACATATTTTTCGAGAGTTGAAAATAACTCATGGTATATGCAAGGACCGCCTCTAACACAGACTTGACAAGAACACCTTTCCCTTCCTTAGACATGCCTTGCCCCTTCAACCCTTTTACCTTAGCCCAGGAGCGTTCATGCTAGGTGTTTATAGCAGCCCTCCTTTGATCGTCCAACGACAATGGGCGGTCCCAAATATCATTCCGATAAATCCTTCGATTTAATGTCGATCAGCTGCTTAAGATTTTCCATGACACCCTCTGCGCACCGTGCACCAAAGAATACTGAAGATTTTTGTAGATTTACTCTTTGTCCCGAACTCACCTCATAATCGCTCAGAACCCTCTTCAAAGTATCCATACTGCTGTGATTTGCTTCGAGGAACACGATGATGTCATCGGCGAAGAGAAGATGTGTAATATGTGGCCCACTCGCACCAAACTGCACTCCCCGGAGCAGATTAGCTTGCTGTGCTTCTTTCAACAAGGCCGAAAACCTCTCCACACAGAACAAGAATAAATAGGGGGAGATAGGATCGCCCTAACGCTGACCCCTTGAAGGAAGGAAAGGATTAGAGAGGTCGCCATTCAGTTTCAGTGCAAACCTCACTAATGTGATGCACCTCATCACCATATCAACCCAGCTACTCGCAAATCCTAGTTTTAGCATAATCTTCTCAAGGAAAATCCACTCGACCATGTCATATACTTTCACCATATCCAGCTTCACCGCACATAGGGATGTTTTCCTCTTCCTTGTCCTAATAGCTTGATTGCATTCGTAAGCTATGAAAACATTATCAGTAATTAGCCTCCCCGGGATGAAAGCACTTTGCTCCCTTGAGATTAAGCTTGGTAGGATAAATCTTTAGCCGATTTGTCACCGTCTTTGATGCAAGTTTATACAGGACATTACAAAGGCTAATAGGAAGGAAATGAGCAAGATTCTTTGGGGAGTTAATTTTCGGTATCAGAACCAAAATCGTGTCGTTGAAATCCTCTAGACAGCTTCTTCCCACCAGGAAATCCCGGACCGCATTGCAAACAGCCGACTTCAACTCAGCCCAGTAGCGCTGATAAAATAGAGCAGGGAGCCCATCAGGCCCAGGCGCCACTGTGGGCCCATTTGAAACAGAGCGTTTTCGGTTTCAGAATCCGAAACAACTGCTGTGAGCTTTTCGTTCATTTCATCATAAACGAATTCAGTAATTCGATTCAGAATTCTCTCCATATTTGCAGCTCCCTCCATGGTATACAGATCAGAGTAAAAAGCTTGCGCCATATCTCGCATTCCTTCGTCTGTATCACACCGGCTACCGTCAGCACGAGTTAGGAATCTCACCGTGTTTTTATGTCTCTTGTGAGATGCTCGGTTTTGAAAATATCTAATGTTTTTATCTCCCGCCTTAAGCCATTCCTGCCGAGATCTTTGCTTGTACATTATTTCCTCTCTCTCGTACATATCAGAGCATCTCCACTCGTGGCCCTCAAAGGCCCCCCAAAGGCCTTTGAGGGCCGCCGGCGCCAATTTTCGTCCCCAGCCGCGTTCTCCAATTTGGATTTGGCGCCGGCGCGCGTGCTCGATTTACCCGGCGCGCCCGGTCGAAACCCAATTCCAAGGGAGGCTAGCAGGGGCGCCAGAGGGTGGGGAAAAGTTCGGCGGGCCAGCCTTATCGGCGACCTAGTTGAAATTTTTTTTTCCACCAAAATTAGCGCCGGTTCACTCCAAAATTAGCCCCTACCCCCCACCCCTCCTGCCTCGCCTCCCACTCCTGCCATTTCCCAACATAGACCAGATCGCGCCACCATGCCACCGAAGTACACCGATCCCCACGCGACGGTAGCAGCGCCACCGACGAAGAAGAGGGGCAAGCTGGAGAAGGAGCGGCCGGAGGGGATGACAAACGCGGAGTGGGCGTTCAACCTGCAGCGCTGGCAGGTCGAGAACGCTAGCCGCCAACAGAGAGAGCTCAGTGCAAGGAAGAAGCGGACCTCGGAAGCTCTGGCCGCGGAGGTACTCATGGCGCAGAGAGCCGTCCACATGGCGGGCATGCCGAGCTTCCCCCGCACGCGTGGGGGAGCCAAGGGAGCATCTCGTCACCGTCGCCGTCTTCGGCAACAACCCAGGCTGGCCCCATGTCCCGGGACAACCAAGGTACGCCCAAGCTATCTCGCTTCTCGCCGTGCGGGCCACTCGACGTGGCTGGCAGCTTTAACCCCAATGCCTTCAGCGCCGTCGACCTCAACGCCAGCTTCAACCCTAATGCCTTCAGCCAAGGTACACCCAACCTGGCCGCCTCTCCTACTCTCCGCCGCCCCCTCTTCCACGGCGGTATGCCCACCACCGCTATTAGCAGCGGCGACAGCCATGGGGTGCTCGACGGAACGACGTTGGGCACCGACGCCATCATGATCGACATGATCAACGGTGGGGGGCTGCCACCGTTCTACACGCAGGAGGAGGCGGAGGCCTACGACGGCTGCGACGACAGCCAAGAACCTTGGGAGAATGAGGCCTACGCGTTCGCCGAGGACGATGAGGAGGAGGCGCCCACGTTGGTGCCCGAGGTGGTGCCCGTGGTCAAGAAGAAGAAGAACGGCGGCCGCGGCCCGAAGTGGAGCTCACGGGAGGACGAGTGCCTCGCCGAGGCTTGGAAATCGGTCAGCATCGACCCCTTCACCGGCGCGAACCAGAGCTCCGAGGCCTACTGGCTGTGCGTCAAGGCAGCGTACGACGAGCAGCGGCTCTTGGACCCCTACTTCAAGGACTTGTACCACGACCGCAACGACTTCGGCATGTCGCACCGCTGGCACATGATCCAACATGCTTGTAACAAGTGGCATGGCGTCGTGGAGGAGGTGCACCGTGTCCATGTCAGCGGCACCAACTTCGAGGACCAAGTAAGTGAATCCACCATGCCCACTGTCCATCGTAGCCTTGTGTTGGGTCACCGACCATTGGTCACGGTCGTTTGTTCGCCGCATTGCATTGCTTTCATAGATGCACGCCATGATCACCGCCCACCGCGAGGACAACAACGACGTCGAGTTCAAGTTCATCCATGTGTTCACCAGGATCGAGATGTGCGACAAGTGGACCGAGACGCGTACGACGCTCACCAAGGGAAAGTACGACCCCGACGCGATGCCAGCTCTCTCCTCGGGAGGCCGTCCGATCGGGCAGAAGAAGGCCAAGGCGGCGAGGGATGTCGCGCCGGCCATCGAGAAACTTTACAGCTCGATCATGGCCTGCATGGCGGATGCCGCCTCGCACGCTACCGAGAGGGCGGATCAGGCCGCCAAGATGGAGCAGGTTGCCGCGGTTAGGTGGGCGTCGGTCGTCGAGAGGCAGGACGCCAAGCTCGAGCTGATCAGGGCCAATGTGGCCGCGAAGAAGAGGAGGGAGGACCTGTCGATCCTCATGGTCGACACCAGGGACATGGACGCCGACGTGCGGGCGTGGTGGGAGGCCCAGCGCACCGCGATCCTGTACGAGGTCCGAGGTCCACCGGCATCCACTACCCCAGCACCTGTGGCATCCACTTCGCCATCACCTGCGGCATCCACTACCCCAGCACCTGCGAGCGCACCGGTGACAGGCACTCCCCCGCCGGTCGTCGATGTCGACGCCGCCGTCTGATGCGCCGCTATGCTTTGTGATGCCGACGCGTCTTCTTTTGATCGCTAGACTATGATGATTTACAGCAATTTGCGACGATGTGATCGTCGAGACTTTGTTTTGTAACGCCCAGACTATTTATGTTCGGCTATGCGATCGGCGATCGGCCGTTCTACCTGCCATATTTTTTTCTTGTTCGAATTTCAAATTTCTAATTTGGAGGCCGATTTGGGGGTTACGGCTGGAGACCGGCTCCCCCCATAGCCGGTTTTTGCGCCGGCGCCCCCGCATATGGTCTTATGCCAGTGTTAAATTGGGGGTTGCGAGTGGAGATGCTCTCATGCAGCTTATTCTCAATATTTTGAACCTCCAGTGAGGATTCTGAAACCAACACCTACACTTTCGCTTCATCAAGTTCAGCTTTGAGCTTTTTCAATTCTTTTCGGACAGAGCCAAAAGTATGATAGCTCCAAATAGAGCCTGACACCTCCTTAAGTCTTGACCACAGCCCATTGAGATTTTACCCATGATATTCACTTGCGACCCATGCTTCCTTGAAAATCCCCTCATAAGACTCATGTGTCGATCACATCTCTTCATACATAAAACCTCGCTGCAGTGAAGGGGGACGGCTGTCCAGCTCCGCTGCGACTTTGATCAAAAGCGCCACGTGGTCTGATTCCTCTGTGGCAATGTGTTGAACATGAGTCAGTTTGAACCTCGTTGGCAACAACACGGTCTAACCGAGCTTGGACATTAGCCGCACCCATCCTTCGATTGTCCCACGTGAATGGATACCACGAAAAACCCAGGTCAGCTAGTCAGCAATCTGTCAAACAGTTCCTGAAGGAAACCATTTGGTTTTCTTTCCAGCCATTCTGTCCAACTTGTTCCTCCTAGGAGTGGATCTCGTTAAAATCACCAGCTTAGATCCAGGGTAAATCTTCCTGGGCTTTTAAGTATCGTAGCATATCCCATGTTTTTCCCCGGACTTATACTCCATACCCTGAGGTAATTTGAGCATCAATGTAATATTGGCACCAGGGCCAAACCGAAACATCAACCCCATCCCTCCACCAAAGTCCCATTCCCCCTCCTTTTCCTTTGCCTTCAACACAAACACTGTGTTAAAAGCCCAGACTCCACTGAATCTTCTCCATCGCCCTCTTTTTCTGTTTTGTTTCGACAGAAAAACCACCTCTGAGTTGTGAGACCGGATCAAGTCTCAAAGTTCGCCCACTGCCGCGTCCAACCCTAGTCCGCGGCAGTTCAGGCCGAGCATATTCATTGCGCTCGGTGGCCCTGCCTCGTAGGGTCCTCCGATGGCTCTTCTAGTCTGTTAAAAATGGAGTTCGACCTCTGTCCTTCAGGAGTAGCATTAGGATCAGCAATTCTGTCAAAAACATTCGTGCGCTGACTTTTTTTCCGTCGACTCTGAGGAACCTTCTCCCACGACTTGCACGTTCACCGGAAGCCAGACCTGTTTTGGCCCCCTCTTCCTATTTTTGTCACCCGTAGGTTCTCTCGTGACATCCTGGACTGCTGTAACAGAGCTCTTCCTCGAATGCCTAGTGAAAGTACCAGATTTGGGCTTCTGTGCAGTATACTCTATTGGTACCTTGCCCCCCTTCTCATTTGCTCGCGCCCTGTGACGCTTTTATGGACTGGTGACATCATCTGCCTCTCTTCTCTATTCATTAACGCCAATGCGTGATGAACTAGAGTAAGCAAAATCATTTGCCAAGTTCCTCCTAGGTGGAATATCATGAACATACGCCGTACCATTGCCCCGGAACTCAGATCCACCTGACCAGCCACTATAGCTTCCAGAAGACACAGATGGATGTGCAACCGGAGGAGGCTTTTGGTTCCTTCTTGGAGAAGCTCTCAGCCATTCACCCCCATTGTGGCACCTCCTCTTTCTTAACTGTGCACTCACCATTACCGTGAACAAGACAACCATAGTCAAAACAGAAATGAGGAACTTTCTCATATTTTAAGTTGACCATATTCCTTCCTCATCCTCTTCCCCATCCTTCACATTCACTCCACGAAGAAGTGACTGATCTACCTTCACTGTAACTCAGAATGTGACGATCGTTCCCCCATGCCAAGCCATCATCATCTACCTCCACCTTGATAAATTTCCCAACCCATCCACCAATCAAATCTCCATACACCCTATTCATCATGTCCATGGGAAGGTCTAGAACCCTAACCCATAAGTCCAAGGAATCAAACGTCATATCAGACAGTCGGACTGAACCATTATACTTCTGCAGCAGAACAACGTTGAATTCGAACTGCCATGGGCCGCTCTCTAGTGCATGATTCCAGTCCCCCTCTGAAGAGAATCTGACCACAAACCGGTTTTCCCCAAGATCTTTGAAGTGTGCAGGGTGATGAAGTCCCCACACGCGTTGCATAGCTCTCTCCAGGGCTCCAATTACCAGTTTCCGTGGCGAGCACACCTTGCCCACCACCGCCCACCTAGGTCTTGGAACATTCGCTACCTCGTTCCTCCTAATGACCAGACCATTGGCCTTCTTATCGGTCAGAAGGAGATCACCCAACTTCGCTGACAAGCCTGCAGCCAGATCCTCCGCTCCACCCTTGGCTGGTGATCTAGACGGGGTCCTCGACGAACAATCGCCCCGCGCCCCCGATCCTGAACGAGTCGCCCTCACCGCCGAGAACACAACCCAACCGTCGCACAGAATCAGATCCCGCCGTCGGGAGCAGCTCTACCGCCGATCACCACCACCCTAGAGAGGGAAACCCTAGCCTCACCACGATCGCCTCCTGATCGCCCTAGCGTAACTCCCTCTTTTGGTGTACTCGCTTACAACCATTCCAATTCTGTTTTGCCGGACAACCGACTCAACTTTAGTTGTTCGGCTGGTACACCAAAAGCGAGCCAGACGAAGATAAATTCAGCCCGAACTTTTAGAATTGATTTTTCAGTAAAGAAACTGGAAAATATGTTAAAATTCATAAGAAATTCCAAACGAAGACCAGAAAGATAGAATTTCGAAACTTAAATTTATTGTGAGAAACTAATCAAAATATTTCCGACAGAAAATGCTAACATACATTACCTGTAAAGATATGTCTTTTTTACCTTACTTATGAGTTTTCGTTAATCTAGGACTAAGGGTCAGTTCTTTTTGGCTTCTCAATCAGCTTAACTGTAAAATTAAGCCAAAGCTGAAAATAACTCAAAATCTAAGGGGTTGTTTGGTTCAGCGGCTATCCAGTGTATGACAAGGGATATCCAATTTTTTTGTGGTTATCCGGTGTTTGGTTTAGAGGGTGGAGGAGATATGGATAACCACTTTTGGCTCAAAATGGTGGTTGAGCATATCCCACAAAAAGAGTTGGATGAGCTCAACCACTTTTGGGTAGCTCATTTGAAGCGTTTTCTTGTTCGTTCAACCTTCATCTCGAGAGAAAATAACCATCTTTTATCGCCTATTGGCTCGATAGGGAGCGGCAACAGGGGCGGCCATAGCGTAGGCCGTCAGGCAGAGCGGGTGTTCGAATACGCACGCGGGCGTAGGCCGCCGGGCAGGTAGAGGGGGCGCAGGCAGGCATGTTGACATGGGGTCGACAAGGGCAAAAGGGTGACGAGCTGCTGGCGGTCGTGGCCGCTACTAGGGAAGTGATGAGGCAGATAAAGAAGACAAGGAGAAAGAGGAAAATGAAAAAAGACACAGTTGGTCCCATAGATTTTGACTGGCTATCCCTAATCACTTTTTATCCCACTTTACCCAAACAGAAAAAAGGCTACCCTAACCAGCTGGTTGGGGATATCCTCGTTCCCTAAATGATATCCTCTAAACCAAACAACCTCTTAGAGGATGTCATTTAGGGGATGAGGATATCCCCAACCAGCTGGTTAGGGTAGCCATTTTTTATGTTTGACTAAAGTGTGGGAAAAAATGGTTAGAGATAGCCAGTCAAAATCTACAAACAGAAAAACACTTCGGAGGAGCTATCCAAAAATAGTTGAGCTCATCCAGCTCTTTTTGTGGAATATGCTCAACCATCATTTTAAGCCAAAGTGGTTATCCATATCTCCTCCACCCTCTAAACCAAACACTGAATAATCATAAAAAAATAGATATTTCTTGTCATCCACGGAATAGCCACTGAACCTAACAGTCCTTAAGCCGGGCTTAACTTTTCAGCCACCGCCGGTCGTTGTGTAGTGGAGAGAAGCTGCGCGAGACCAGCTTGTTGAGGCTTCCCGAGCTTATGCTTTTTGGATTGACAGCAATAGGCTCTAAACGAAACGTTATTACGGACAATATGCCACCGAACAGAAAAGAGTCTCTCCGTCTATTCTCTCCGTTCTGCCCGACGCCTACATGCAGGGTTACCGCCGTCGTCGCTCCGGCCGGCCCTCCTCCTCCGCCGCCGCAGCCTCCCAGTCCCTATGGATCTATGCAATCCGCCCCTTCCCCCCACCGTCCGTCCGGCCTCTGCTGCTCTCTCTCCATCTGCAGCTACCACGATCCACGGTCGCCGCCATGGATCATCCTGTATAGCTTCTCATGGACGACATGGACATGTCAATAGCCATGATGGCACGTCCTGGCGGTGGTTCTCCTTTCCATCTCCACGTTTTCCAACACTCACATATCGGTCTCATTCGCCCAGCTCCGCCTCTTCCTTGTTGACATGCTCGACGACGACAGGAAGCTGCCATGCGTGGCCGCACTCTCTCATCAGTGACCTCCCGTCCGACATGAGAACGCTGGTGCAGGCATGGTGCTGCACGAGAAGGCCTGGTGCCAGCCGCCAGGAGTATGCCACATACCTTGTAATGGCGCCCGCGCACAGAAAGAACGGCGGCGGACGGCGACGGGCACTGCGGCGGCGGATTCGCACCTCGGCCCGGTGCAAATGGTGCTCGAGGTGTTGCTGCTCGGTAGCCCCCTGAAACGAATTCTTGCCGGAAAACCATCGTACAGCCATATAGGATACTGATGCAAAGCGTTGACAAGAACACGGCGTGGACATGACGAATGTGCTACTAGGTGGTTGCGAAGCTCCAGCTCCAAGAGATTGCCGTGTTGAGCAATATGCAAAGTGCTATTTTTTTTATTCTCTCTTTCTTTCCTGTTTTGAAAATATACAACGATTTTCCTTTGAATTGAGTGGGTTATTTGGGTTAAGAAAAAATACGACATTTCCTTTGACATGGAGAAAATGGTTAGAACACCCTTTTTCGTTTATCATTTAGTACCGAATATTAAATTCATAATAATTACGGCTAAGGGTATCACAATCATTTCACTCACAACTGAAAAAATAAGCTAAGACAATATAAGCTGAAAAGAACTGGGCAACATTTTCTCACCTGCTTATTCCCACGGCTCTTTCTCTGGAGCAGCTAAGCTTAAGCCGTTTTTGCATAAGCTTTAGCCAAAAAGAACTCGTCCTAAGTAATTGTAGACATGAAAATGGGGCGTAAGGTTGCATTCGGTTATAGGCGCACATGTGAGAATGGAAAATATAATTACAAAATGGAAGAGGAAACAAAAAGTTTCACGCAGAAGCGGAAAATGAGACGTAACAACATTCTCTGGCAAACTACCAAAGGAATCAAAATTTCCCTATCAACTCATATGGAAAATTTAGTTTATCTTGTGGTTATATAGTCTCAATCCAGCCCGAGTTCATATACACTTTTGACTCAACCCAGTCTTATCCACCAAAATACCTAATCCTTCCCCTATCCCGGCACCCCTACTACCAGAACAATATACTTGATGATGTTGCCAAAGTTCGAAATTTATGCACACAACTACTTTATCTTGACATATATTCATGATATATCATAAATTTTGTAATAACCTTAGCAATTTATTTTGCTGTTTTGGTTGTGCTTCTCTTAATTATATGGTTAAGGTGGTTTCCGAGTTCATCTTTGTGTTTTATTCACTACATTTTTTGTTGATGTATCTGCTTCCGAGTTTCATTTTCTGTTTCTATTAAAAATTACAAAAACAAATGTGGCGTCACACGATTCCGCCAGTTTCCTTTCGTCGCTAGTAACTTGGGTGTATAATTTGCACATGCATAGCTTTATATTGAGAGGCTACAAAAGAAATACATCCTCTATTCATACAAATGATGGATACGGTCTTATTCTAGTTTTGTTTCCCACATGAACATTTCGCGATCATTGTTATGAGATGCTGATTTAGTTCCATCTCCTTTCCATTTTATTTTGATCTCCTTTCCATTTCACGATCATGTGTGTGTGTGTGGGTGAGTGGGGGGAGGGGGTAGCAATTGATGCTAATCCCCTCAGTTTTTTATTTTGAGCAAGCAAGAACGCATATACGCATCCATGTTTTAATTTGGACCTACTATCTACATTATGTGTTTGATCGACCCATCGAAACAAATGTATCAAAAAAAATGAATGCTTCAATGTTTTAATTTAGATTTGCCAGCTATTGTTACTTGATCTGGCGTGAACTCGTTTGAGTTTAATTTTCTATGGCAAAGAGATTTATATATCCATTTTGTGTACTCATGTTACAGATACACCCATGCAGCTTCCATCAAATGGATAGTCTTCGCTTTCGGTGATTGGACAACTCATTGTTGGCCTGTTTGACTACACCATTTGGATCAACAAAACAATGAACTACTATGTCCTTATCACCAAACTTATCGGTTCTGCATTCTGAGATAGAAAATCTGATCGCCTTCTTCATATTTTGACATTTTCACACTTAACATAAATTAAGTCTGAATGACATCACAGATGCCCTGCATAATAGGTTTTTTCTCTTGTGGTCTAGATCACTCAGCGTAGGCTATAATAGTTCTACATTTCGGCAGACAAATTACAAGTTCTGAAATTATACTAAACTTGTATACTTATTTATATTATTTTTATCATACCACGACACTAATGAGGGTAGATTGTAGCATTATCAACATCACAACAATGTTGCTAAGCATAATTAATTTCGTTCCTTAATGTTTAGGTGCAATGTAGATAATTGAAATTATCTATGAGTTCTGCTAAGTTTAAAGAATACTAACATTTAAATAGTTTTTCTCCTTTCTGAGATATTGCCCCTTAACAACATAGGAACACAGAATCATGTTAATTGTGAAAACAAAAAAGAAGGACGCAATTAAACGTCATGTTGAATTAACTTTTGACAATTGGATGAATCATATAGTGTATGTGTATGTATGTGCGTGTGTGTCCTTCTCTATTTAATATTATCAAATATGTAGGTACATATATCCAAAGTATATGCTTAAAAAATATCTTAATAGCGGTTTATAGTGCATGTTTACGTAAGAAGATTATACAAATTAACTTATCGTGTATCAATTGATCCATTGACATTATTATTTTTCCAATGGTGTCAAGTGTGTCTACAAATTATAGTGGGTACAGCAACAAGTTGACAAATGTATTGATTCTATGTACTTGTTATGAGAATCCTTTACAGTGATCACCGAAAATTATAAAAATATTACTGGTTTTACTACTATTGCATACATACAATATGATTGTTATATGTTGGGGGATACCCCCGGGTAGGGTCACACCGGGGTATAAAGGCCGAGTTAGCCGAGGTACGACAAGGCCAAAGCGTATGCTGGCCAAGTCACCTCAAGGCAGGCTGACTTACGGAGTAACCCGGACCGGAGGATGTCCACCTAACCATGTTCCGGCCGACTTATGTCGTATGCCGACAGGCTCTTTGTAACTTGTATGCAGGTACCCACGGGGCCGGATTAACCAGGCATGATCCGGGTTATATCAGGCTTGCAAGAGAAGGAAGGTATCTCGTTGGTCAAAGGGTGACCTCTGTGCGCAGGAGCGTGAGCGAAGCGAACAGAGAGAAGGACCACCGAGGCGTGGCTGACAAGGGTGACGCAGCCTATGTCGGATGATGCTGGCGCCGCAGGGGCTTACGTAGCCTCTGCATGGCTTACGGTGACAAAAGGTGACCCGATCGGTTTGCTATTTTGGGAGAGGCATATTCCCAGGAATATGCCTCCACATATGCCCTAGCTATTAGCCTGGCCTCCCCTTTATAAGGAGCGCCAGGACCTCAGTAGAAGGGGATTGCGAGTTGGTTCATTGAGCAGTAGCAGTGGTGAGAGTAAGAGAGCTCCTTCTTCCTCCTCTTCCCAATACAGCTCAAGGAGCATCTGTAAACTCACATAGCTTGAACAATACAAAGCATCTGTGTGTGGAATCACCACACTATCCCTCTCTGGATTCCTCTAGTGCATATTGGCCCCATCTTTAGCCTATCCATGGCATCTGCCGTGACACCACCACGACAGTTGGCGCCCACCGTGGGGCTAGCGACGCTAGCAGGAGTGAAGATCCGGACGGGAAGCATCATCGGCAATGGCGAGCGCATCGTCTCTGGACTCGTTTAGCGCTTTGGAGCGTTGGACTAAGTCAGCGACAACACTGGCTACTTCGGCAAGCGATCTCCACCGCGCAATGGCGTCTTCGTCAAGCTTGGCGCCCACAGGATCTACGTCGGCGTCGATGTATCTTGCGTTCACCCGCGACACGTCGTCGAGGGAGGCGAGCCACCCCTTAGCGCGGCTCGCGGTGCACGTATCACTCGCCCTCCGGACCGCGCTGAGGTGATGATGATAGCGCCTGACGCTGGCGCGAGCAAAGATCTGGCACCAGATCCGGAGGTAACACCCAAGGCGCCCAGGAAAAGTAGAGGTCCTCCGCTAGAGAGGCCAGAAAACTTGTTGCAGCAGGCGATAGATAGCTTGGAAAGCTCCATAGCACCTGTGGTAGATCCGGCTCAGGCACATGCCGAGTTAGAGGAGACTAGGCAGAAAATACTAGAGGGTGCGAAAAAGATAGCCGCGGCTCAGCAGTCATTGAACATGACGCTGCGTGAGTACGCAAGAGCAAATAAGGTAGATGCCGTAAAAGTAAAAGGGAGAAACCTCATCAGTGAAATGAACAAAGAGGGTGATACTAGAGTTGAGGAATCAGAGAACCCTTTGTCCATGGGGTTGCCGAAGTATAGCACCCCGGCAAAGAACCTCAGAGCAGCAGATGTAGCGGCATCCGAGTTAGAAGGTTTGACGGGTGAAGCCCGACAGAGACAGCAGGAGAGGGTCAACGAGTTAGTTCGGATCGCTAATAGGCAGAATGAGGAGTTGCTCAGGGCTAACCCGGCGAGAGCTGGAGCTTCCAAGGTCGTTTATTCGGCAGTGGGAAATCCGGAGAAATCTGCTGGAGCTGCATCATCACCTCATGATGGCCCTAGAAGAGAGGAAGTGGCAACCTCGGCGAGGAGAAACAAGCAGATAGTCCCATATGACCCGGCAAGGGCAGGAAAAGGAAAAGCAGTGCAAGGAAATGAGGATCGACGAAGTGTCAGCCGAGGTGAAGCTGGCTGAGGAAACCACGACCAAGGCAATGCCGGTCAGGGAAACGCTATAAACGGCAATGCCGGACAGCGTAACTCGGCGGGTGCAGGGCAATCGCAGCAGCGGAATATACCACGGCAAGAGCGAAGTGCCGGCCAAGGTATGTAGCAGAGATGCGCTCCACAAGAGCAAGACAGATACAACGATGGTTATTCGGAAATGGTGAATGTGGGATACCCTAGGCCAGACTATCATGTGATAGGGTCAAGATTGGGAAGCAGGAACTTGATGCCTGACGACGCCAGGTTAAAGCTGGATTGGCTCTACAGGTCGGAACAGATTGAGGGGCAAGGTCCTCCAGGTCCAGCGTGCTTTGGCCCTCGGATCATGAAAGAACCTCTGGTACCTAACTTCTAGTTACCTAGAGGCACGAAAACATATGACGGTAGCACCAAGCCGGAGGATTGGTTGATCAACTATGCAACGACAGTGAAGATTGCAACATGCAATTTGATATGGGCGGTGAGATACGTGCCTCAGATGCTCGAGGGTCCAGCGAGGGTATGGTTAAACAATTTACCGCCCGGAAGTATCAACTGTTGGATCGATTTTGAGGAAATGTTTGTCAGTAACTTCTCGAGCACATATCAGAGACCGAATAGGCCATAGACCCTAGCAATGTGCAAGCAGAGACCAAATGAAACTGACTGGGAATTCCTAACCCGCTGGTGCAATGTGAGAAATTCATGTGAAGGGGTGATTGAGTCACAGGCCATAGCTTGGTTTGCACAAGGGTGTAGATATGCAAGCATGTTGTGGCAAAGGTTACAAAGGGATATGCCAACTACACTGGCAGAGACAATCCGGATTGCTGATTCGTATGCTTTTGGTGATCCGACTCAACCCCAGCTTATGTCAAACGAGTCAAATGAGGAGTACTATCAGCGAGATGGATCCGGATCATCCCGGTGAAATGATTACCGGGGTAAGAGAAGAGATGATTGACCGGATTACAGGTACAGTTTGCAACAAGTTGCTGCTGTAAATCAAGATCAGCCCGGGGCAGGGAGTAATCAGCGTCAGAAAACTAGAGGGAAACAGTGGACTCCAAGAAATGATGGCAAGAAAACTTGGACACCTGAGTAGAAGAAACAGTGGCAAGAAAAGAAAGACCGGCCGATGTATACATATGAGGCAATGCTGGATCAGCCATGCAAATTTCACATGCCAAATCCGAGTAACCCGGCGGGTCACACAACCCAACAATGTGAGTGGATGAGGAAGATAGAGCAAAGTGGTTCGAAGAATGATTAGGCACCCCGGAACGATCAACCTCGGTAGGAATTACCTCGGTAGCAGTTGCTCTCCGGAGCAAACACGCAACAGTTAATGTTACCACCACCTCCGCCGAGGTATGAAAATCATGAGAGAAGGGATGCAGTGCATCAGGTGGAAAACCAGCATCAGCTAGATCAAAGGTACCCCGGCAATGATGGGAGAAATGAATACAGAGAGCATCACCAGAGTTACTGTGTGTTTACCACGGAGGAAACAGATAGAAAGAGCTTGCAACGCTGACATATGGAAGTGAATGCAGTTATGCCGGCAGTGACGAGGTATATGCCTTGGTCGGATCAGGAAATTACCTGGAGTATCAAGGACCATCCCAAGCTTATGCCAAGCCCTGGTTCGTATGCATTAGTGCTGGACCCAACGTTCATCGGGCCCAATATCAATGTGAGATTTTCTAAGGTGCTGATTGACAATGGTAGCATCATTAATATCATGTACGTGGATACAATGCGCAAGTTGGGTATCTCGGAGAACATGCTCCAGGCCACGAGGACAACTTTCCATGGTATTGTGCCAGGCATTTCCTGTGAACCCATTGGAAAAGTACGGGTTGATGTGTTATTTGGCACAAGAGATAACTGCCGAACTGAGAATTTGGAGTTTGAGGTTGTGAACTTAGAAAGCGCATATCACGCGTTACTCGGCAGGCCAGCCCTGAATAAATTCATGGCGAGTACTCACATCAGTTACCTGAAGATGAAGTTGCCTGGGCCAAATGGTGTGATTACCATAGCTGGGGATTTCCGACATTCCATTGAGTGTGCGTCAGCCAGGTCTAACCTGGCCGAATCACTCGTGATTGCACTGGAGAAGAGAAAGATCCAGGAAGTAGCGGCATTGGCTCAGCCCGTGCAGCAGTATATGCTGGCGTTGAGTAACCCGCATGGAAGTGTACCGTTTCAAGCAACAAAGGATACAAAGAAAGTACCTGTTGATGATCTGTTCCCAGAGCACACCGTAACAATTGGTGCCGGGTTAAATGACAAATAGGAAAGCGAGCTCGTCAACTTCCTCCGTGAGAATCGGGATATCTTTGCTTGGTCCACATAGGACTTGCAAGGGGTTCCGAGGGAGTTGGCCGAGCATTCTTTAAACATAAGACCCGAAGCAAAGCCGGTGAAGTAACCTCTCCGCCGCTTCGCCGAAGACAGGAGAAAAGTCATTGGAGATGAGATAGCTCAGCTCCTTGCAGCCGGGTTCATCATGGAAGTGCTTTATCCGGATTGGTTATCTAATCCGGTGCTTGTGGAGAAGAAGAAAGATGATCCGAATGTGGCAGTGGTTTGGCGTATGTGCATCGATTACACGAACCTGAATAAGGCATGCCCAAAAGATCCATTCCCACTGCCAAGGATAGATCAGGTCATAGATTCTACTGCTGGGTGTGAACTGTTGTCATTCATAGACGCATATTCTGGTTTCCACCAGATACCTCTGAACCTGAATGATCAAATAAAGATTGTGTTTATTACCCCGTACGGGGCTTATTGCTATCGCACCATGCCTTTCGGTTTACGTAATGCGAGGTCAACGTACCAAAGATGTATGCAAAAATGTTTACACGACCAAATTGGTCGAAATGTGCAAGTGTATGTGGATGATGTGGTTATAAAGACCAAGGAAAGCAAAACGCTCCTTGATGATATCAGGCAAACATTCGCGAACCTAAGGAGGTTCCGGATGAAGCTTAACCCGGAGAAATGTACCTTCGGTGTCCCGGCTGGAAAATTACTCGAATATCTTGTCTCCAGCCAGGGTATCGAAGCTAACCCAACTAAAATCCGGGCCATAGAACGAATGGAATTGCCGAAGTGTCTTAACGATGTCCAGAAGTTCACTGGTTGCCTGGCATCCTTAAGTCAGTTTGTATGTCGATTGGGAGAAAAGGCATTGTCTCTCTATCAACTAATGAAAAAGTCGGACAAGTTCGTATGGATGCCACAGGAAAATGAAGCCTTCATCCAGTTAAAGAAAATGTTAGCCACTGCACCAATATTAGCCTCTCCACTATCAAAAGAGCCAATGTTGCTCTACGCAGCCGCAACCAACCGAGTTGTAAGTGCAGTAATAGTGGTAGAGCGCGACGAAGAGGGTAAGTCGGTGCAGAGGCTAGTCTATTACTTGAGCGAGGTATTATCAGCATCAAAGCAGAACTATCCTCACTATCAGAAAGTGTCATGTAGTCGATGTTCACATGACACCACTAGAAGAAGTACACCACAACTTAAATAACAATCTATTGAATCTTTCTCAACACAACTCCACTACTAACAACAAGACTTCTCCCATGTCCTCAAGAACAAAACGAACTACTCATAAGACATCATATGGATCATGATCAGAGATGGAATAATGATGTATAACAATCTGAACATAAACAATAATTCAATGGTTCACTCAATAGCATCAACTACAAAGAGTAATCAACACCAGGAAAGTTTCCCCTATGAACTATGTAAGATTCAACGCAATTGTTACAACAATATGGAGATGGTGATGAGGGTGCTGATGGTGATGATGGTGGTGATGATGATGATGATCCCGATGAAGTCCAACTAGATGGTGGTGTTGATGGCGATGATCTCCCCTCTCCGGGAAGGAATTCCCCCGGCAGAAATCTGTCTGCCGGAGAGATCTTTTTCTCTCTCAGTGTTTTCTGCCCCGCAGAGGCGGCAAAATCTTTCTGTGGTCGCTCCCTGAGTCTTAGGGTTTTGAGAGGATGATATACACCAGAGGAGAGAGGCTGGAGTGGGCCAGGGTGGCCACACCACCTCTTGGCGCGACGTAGGGCTGCCCGCGCCATGGGGTGGTGTGGGGCCCCTGTGGCCCATCTCCACTCCATCTTCTGGCATCCTTAGTCTTCTGGAAAATAGGATTTTCCGTATATTTTCCCGGATTTTCTGATCTTCGCGAATTATGCCTCCAAACAGCACATTTTCCATCAGAATCCTGACTGCAGCGGTCCATGCTCCAGAAGTCATCAACCATGCAAAAATAGATGAAATAACATAAGTATCACCTCTTAATATGAAATATATCAATGAATAATAGTGAATTAATACATAGAATAGTGATGCAAAATGGACGTATCAACTCCCCCCAAGCTTAGACTTCGCTTGTCCCCAAGCGAAACTGAGCTCAATAAACATGGCCTCAGGTTTATGGAGTGAAGAGTCGATAAAAGAATACAGACAAGAAGCATCACATTCATCAAATACAAAGATCATAAAAGAAGACAACTCACTATTATATAACTCAACTTGTAATAAGTAAAGGAAACACAATAAAGATACATAAAGTGAATCATAATTGGTAATGGCAAACTTAGCTCTTGGTCGAATAATAGTTGATAATTTGCTGTAGTTCACAAATAACTGGTTTTTCAATGATAGCTTTCAAAGTAGTAAACATCAAGATAAGAGCAATGTGCAAAACAAGGAACATAAGAAACATGAGTGAATAAATCATCATATGAATGAATAAAACACAACAACTCAAAATACTTGCTGAGATAGAAGGGAGTAGGTTTACTGACTCAACTACAAAGTAAAAGAAAGGCCCTTCAAAGAGGGAAGCAGGGATTACAAGTCTCATAAAGAGCTCCCTAAAATTATGATACTTACTAGGTTTCAGCTCTCATTGCCCCTATCATAGGCATCTTTAGGTGATTAAGGTTAAAGTGACACAACTAAGAGGATATGCTTGACAAGTTATAAGTTGAAATCTCATGCCCCTTACTTATGAGTATCGATCCTCATGCTACTCAACTTCAGTCACGAGCAAGCTCTTGTCATTGTAAATACATGCGTATCATTGAGAACCGCCAACGGGGTACCCCTTGCACATGACACAGGAGCTATCCCATAATGAAAATGACAAGGCAAGCAGATAGTGAGCATCTCAGCGATCTTTTTATTTACTATTTGCATAGGTTTTTATTGAGGATGCTTCATAGAATGCTCACTATAGTTATGCTGCAAGTTTCCACCATGATTAGGCATGGCTTAGGCTAGCGGCCCAGGAGTTTCTCTAACACACATATAAACTCCATGATCTTACAAGTTCCACTTTTATTTCACACCGCCGGGATCCATACGCAAAAGAACATGATATCAACTAGGTACAAAGTACCAAATGAAGTGTTGAAAGCGGTTCCCATGATACATGGTTCGGCTAACTTCAACTCATAAAGCGCAAGCATATACGCAACGAAGAAGGACCCAATGGTTCAAGTTTATTAAATGCAAGAAAGTAAAGTGTGCCATCAAGTTCGTGAGAGCTTTAGTCACTAATTTTCACATAACACGTTTAATTTGGGAGGTAGATAAAACAAGAATTTACCTGGAATAGCAATAATGCTAATAGGTAGGTATGGTGGACACAAATGGCAAAGGTTTTGGTTTAAAGGAGGTGGATGCGCGAGAAGAATACCCTCTCAGTACAGGTTTTTGGCTAGCAAGGCTGGGTAGCAAGTATAAGAGTTGAAGGAAACAACAAAACATACGAGTGATAAAGACAAACATGCAATCTTCCTTGGAAGCACAAAAGATCTTAACTAGAGAATACTAGACTTATGAGCAAATCAAGAAAGAAAGACGATGAAATAATTTTTCTTTAGAGTACCTTTATCTTTTCTTTCAACTCTCAAAAAAAATGTTGCTACTGACCGAGCCAGGTTTGCCAATACCAACTAAATTGACTCAATGATCCCAGAGTGATACCAATACTAACAACAAGATCAATCATATAACCATGAATTGAAAACTAATATAAGCTATGCAAAAGAGTGGATGATAGAACTTCTCATTAATATTCCATAACGGCAACTCACACCAAGGGATACATATCTAACGAGAGAGGGGACACTTCCATAATGCAAACCATACTACACAATAACTCCTCTATTCATGATATGACTCTACTAATAAGGTAAAAAGATATAAGATAGTGATATGATACCGTGGCACTCCCCCAATCTTGGAACAAACCAAGGGGATGCCAAACCTGATGACGCATTACTCCTTTGGTGGTGGTGGTATTATGCTCTTAGTTGACGTGAGGAAATCTTCCAGCATCTTGCGAAGCTTATTATTCTCCCATTGAAGCATGTCCACCTTCCTCTTCAAGTCTCGGTATTTATCGCAGAACTCTTTAGTGACTCGTAGGGCTTCCGTTGATGCAGGGCAAGTGACTAAAGGTACCAGCCCTTGCTTGGGGTCTTGGAGGTCTTCCTCCATAGGCTCCTTCCCTTTATCCTTGGCAGACACCATTGCGCTTCTAAGCTTTCAAAGATAGTTCCTGGCAGAAACAGATCGAAACAAAAACACGATGAAAACACGATATACGAACCTCGGGAGATCCGGGGGATTATATATTACGAAGTTTCATATCAAAAGGAAGGTACTGGGTGAAAACAAGTCGGAGGCGGAGTCCGGGGTGGACTCACCACCTGGTGGCGCGGCCAGGGGTGGGCCCGTGCCACAGGGTGGTGTGGGCTACCCCGGCTCCGATTACGTCCCTTTTTCGCTTCGTAACTTTCCTTATCGACTGAAAACTGCAAAAATATAGTTGTATTGTATTTTCGCAGAGCTTTTCTTACCAGAACTGTTACCTATTTGAAAACAGACTCTGCAGGTCTCTGAATTTGGTCCTCAGATGAATTTCTCCGGAGTTATAACTTGAAAGGCATCAACATCTTCATTGTAAGAATTTCCAGCAATATAGTGTTTGAGTCGCTGTCCATTCACTACTTGTGTAGTATTATCTTTTAGAGAAGAAATTTTTATTGCTCCTGAACAGTATACTTCTTCAATGATGAAAGGTCCTTCCCATTTTGATAGTAGCTTACCTGCAAAAAATCTGAGACGAGACCTATACAATAGAACTTTCTCACCAACATGAAATTCTCTCTTAAGTATTCGCTTGTCATGCCATCTTTTAACCTTTTCCTTAAAGAGCCTAGCATTCTCATAGGCTTCACTCCTCCATTCATCTAAAGAACTTAAGTCAAATAATCTTTTCTCACCAGCGAGCTTACAATCTCTATTTAGTTCTTTCACTGCCCAGTAAGCTTTGTGTTCTAATTCTAAGGGTAGGTGGCAAGCTTTCCCATAAACCATTTTATAAGGAGACATTCCCATAGGATTTTTGTAAGCAGTTCTATAAGCCCATAAATCATCATTCAACTTCTTAGCCCAGTTTTTTCTAGACCTATTAACAGTCTTTTGCAAGATAGATTTAATTTCTCTATTTGATAACTCTACTTGCCCGCTAGTTTGGGGGTGATAAGCTGAAGCAATTCTATGATTAACATCATATTTAGCAAGGGTCTTCCTAAAACCACCATGAATGAAATGAGAACCCCCATCAGTCATGAGATACCTAGGCACCCCAAACCTAGGAAAGATAATATCCTTAAGCATTTTTAGAGAAGTCTCCCCGTCAGCACTCTTTGTAGGAATGGCTTCTACCCACTTAGTAACATAATTAACGGCAACAAGAATATGAGTGTAGCCTTTCGAAGGAGGGAAAGGACCCATAAAGTCAAATCCCCAACAATCAAAAGGTTCAATAACTAGAGAGTAGTTCATAGGCATTTCATTGCGTCTAGAAATATTACCAACACGCTGACATTCATCACAAGATAAAACAAATTTTCTTGCATCTTTAAAAAGGGTAGGCCAGTAGAAACCTGATTGTAGTACCTTTTGTGCAGTTCTATCTCCTGCATGATGTCCTCCATAGGCACTACCATGCCATTTATGCAATATCTCCTTTTGTTCATATTCTGGAACACATCTTCACATAATACCATCCACTCCTTCTTTGTATAAGTGTGGGTCATCCTAAAAATAATGCCTCAAATCATAGAAGAACTTTCTTCTTTGCTGAGCTGTAAAAGTTGGAGGCAAATACTTGGAGACAATAAAGTTAGCATAATCAGCATACCAAGGGCTTCCTCGCGAGCTCACCCCTACTGCAGCTAACTCTTCATTTGGGAAACTATCATTAACAGACATAGGGTCAAAATAGATGTTTTCCAAACGAGATAAATTATCAGCTACAGGGTTTTCAGCACCCTTCCTATCTACTATATGTAGATCAAACTCTTGTAAAAGCAGCACCCATCTAATAAGCCTAGGCTTAGCGTCCTTCTTCGTCATAAGATATTTAATAGCAGCATGATCAATATGAATGGTTACTTTTGAGTCCACAATATAGGGCCTAAACTTGTCACAGGCAAAAACAATAGCTAGAAATTCCTTTTTAGTAGTGGCATAATTCCTTTGAGCAGCGTCTAGAGTTTTACTAGCATAATGGATAACGTTTGACTTTTTATCAATACGTTGCCCAAGGACAGCCCCTACAGCAAAATCACTAGCATCACACATTATTTCAAAGGGTAAACTCCAATCAGGTGGTTGAATAATAGGGGCTGTAGTTAAAGCCTTCTTAAGAGTTTCAAAAGCTTCCCTACAATCATCATCAAAAACGAAGGGTACATCTTTTTGAAGAAGATTAGTGAGAGGTTTTGATATCCTAGAGAAGTATTTAATAAACCTCCTATAGAAACCAGCATGACCAAGGATACTACGAATACCTTTGATGTCTCTTGGACATGGCATTTTCTCAATTGCCTCAACCTTAGCTCTATCAACTTCTATGCCTCTTTCAGAAACTTTATGCCCAAGAACAATCCCTTCATTAACCATGAAGTGGCATTTCTCCCAATTAAGAACAAGATTAGTTTCTTCACATCTCTGCAAAACTTTATCAAGGTTGTGTAGACAATTATCAAAAGAAGTTCCATAGAAAGAAAAGTCATCCATGAACACTTCTACAATTTCCTCACAAAAACCGTGAAAGATAGCAGACATGCACCTTTGGAAAGTAGCAGGAGCATTACATAAACCAAAAGGCATACGTCTATAAGCATAAGTTCCATAAGGGCAAGTAAAAGTAGTTTTTTCTTGATCTTGTTGTTTAACAGCAATTTGAGAGAAACCAGAATAACCATCAAGAAAACAAAAATGGGTCTTTTTAGACAACCTTTCCAACATTTGATCAATAAAAGGAAGCGGGTAGTGATCTTTCTTAGTAACTTTATTGACTTTCCTAAAATCGATGCACATCCTATAGCCTACCACTATTCTTTGAGGAATAAGCTCATCATTATCATTAGGGACAACGGTAATACCTCCCTTTTTAGGAACACAATGAACAGGACTAACCCATTCACTATCAGCAATAGGGTAAAGAATACCAGCATCAAGGAGTTTTAATACCTCATTTCCTTACCACTTCCTTCATCCTAGGATTTAAACATCGTTGATGCTCCACTACTGGCTTCGCATCTGGTTCTATGTTGATAGAATGTTGACATATAGTAGGTGAAATCCCTTTTAAATCATCCAGAGTATAGCCCATAGCTCCTCGGTGTTTCCTCAAAACCTCCAATAACCTTTCTTCTTCCTTCCCTGAAAGTTTAGCACTAATAATAACAGGATATATCTTTTTATCATCAATATAAGCATATTTAAGATCATTAGGGAGAGGTTTTAGATCGAAAACCGGATCCTTTTTAGGTGGCATTGTGGTACCCAAGTATTCTACAGGCAAGTCATGCTTAAGCATCTTAGGTTGATCACGGAGAATCCTGTCAATCTCATTCCTTTCTTCCATGAAGATTTCACTTTCATGATCTTCCATAAATCGCTGCAAAGCATTGTTAGGAGCAAGAGAAATAGAAGCAAGTTGTTCAACTCTAAAATCCTCATTATGCGTTTCCTCTTCGCAAGGTTCTTTAGCAAATTTCGAAAAATTAAACTCATAAGATTCCCCATCAAACTTAGTCAAGATTTTCTACCTCTTGCAATCAATAATAGCTCCACAAGTACTCAAGAAAGGTCTACCAAAAATGATAGGATAAGTTTTACTACCAGCTAAACCAAGTACTAGAAAATCAGCAGGGTACTTAATCTTACCACAAAGAACTTCCACGTCTCGTACAATACCAATTGGAGAGATGGTCTCTCTATTAGCAAGGTGAATAACCACATCAATCTCTTCCAACTCGCAAGGACTGATTTCATGCATAATTTCTCTGTAAAGCTCATAAGGAATATCACTGGAACTTGCACCAATATCACATAAACCATAATAGCAATGATCTCCAATTCTAACAGAAAGCACAGGAACACTAGCCTTTTTAGTTCTATTGGGATGTGAAACAATATTAGAAGCTGTTGGGTCTGCAGCATAGAAAACAAAAAATTTCCTACAGTGTGAACTACACGCCAAGATCTATCTACTAGGTACAAAGCAAACGGGTGGACATAGATCCATAGAGAACTTACCCTCGAAGACAACGAGCTTTCTTAACGAGTAGGAACTCGTGGTTGATGTAGTCGTACACTTGCCGATCTCAAGATCGTGAGGAAGTCCGAGCGCCGTAACTCAGCAGCGCATCTGCACTCGCACACACGTTCAAGCCACCAGACAACCTCCACCTCCTCGCTCCAGCGATCCAGCGGAAGCAGCAACTCCTTCTAGACGAAATGCCACCGGGAACATGTATCTCGCTAATCCGAGACCATGGGGGAATAATTCTAGAGGGGGAGAGAGATCCTTCATAAGGAGGTGTGAGGATGAAGGAGGGAATGGGTGGCCTTTTATAGGAGGAGGCGGGGGTGTCCCCTCTCTCCATGGCTGGCGCATGGGGGGGGGGGGGGGGGTGACCCCTCACCTCCCCCATTCATGTGGTGGTAACCCCTCCACATTAAAATGCCTCTTCACATTCCCTTTTAAAGTCTCCACTTTAAATGCATTAAGTTTCTCCAAATTTAATGCTCTCTCATTTAATAAAACTCTTTTATTAAATTTATTCAGAATTTTGTTAATTACTTTAATTAACAAACATTCACATATAACCCCTTGCAATATTTCAATATCACATGCAGAAACACCTTCTGCAATTTCACCCGAAACAATTTCCGGTTTCTATTGAAACAATTCCTGCGCTTTGCAATTCTTTCGTCTGAAACATATGTGCTCCAAAATGGTGTCCGGTAACTCTTAAGTGTGCCACCCTACGGTTCGCGAATAATGCAGACATGATCGAGACCCTTCTCCGATCAATAATCAGCAGCGGGACCTGGAGATCCGTACTGACTCCTACACATTCAACGATGACTCCTGTGATCGTGAGAACCTTTAACGCTTGTAACTAAATCCCTTTGTCTCTCAATATATTACATGTCCGAGATTCGATCATCGGTATCTCCATACCTAGTTTGATCTCGTTACCGACATGCACTCTTTTCTCGTTCCCGTGATATAACATTCTAGTGATCACATCACTTGCTTGCAAGCTATCCTAATGTGATATCACCGAGAGGGCCCAGAGTATATCTATCCGTCATCTGGATTGACAAATTCCACTCTTGATCCATGAGCCTCAACATAACACCTTCGTAGCACTGAACCCATCTTTATAGTCACCCTGTTACGGTGTGACGTTTGATGTTATCAAGATACTCTTCCGGTGTTAGCAATTAACATGATCTCATGGTCTAAGGATAAAGATTACTTCGTATGATGTTATAGCAATATAAACACAATGACTTGATCGTAATGCTATACTTCGGATGAATGTTCATCACATAATTCCACCAATGGTGTGACCTTGTTATTAACAACATCCAATGTCCATGATCAGGAAACCTTGATCATCCTGTTAATCAACAAGCTAGTCTATAAGAGAGGCATGACTAGGAACCCTTTTTGTTTATTAAACACACATGTATTGATGTTTCCTATCAATACAATTATAGCATGCAAAATAAACATCTATCATATACAAGGAATACATAATAACAACTTTATTATTGCCTCTCAGGGCATATTTCCTTCAGAAGCATCCTCACAAAAGACTATGTGCCCATCTTCTACGCTTTTAGTGACAAGGTCTTTCACAATTGCTACCACAGGTTCAATGTTTATTTATTCATCAGGTTTACAGTTCTCTTTTCACTTTTGGTGATTACATTAGTTATCATAGGATAGTACTTTACCTTTTCGGGGAAGGGAATCTTCTCGATATAAGGTTCGAGTAAGATGGGGTCAATAATGCAATACTCAGCACTTCCAATAGGAGCATAGTCAACAATATCTTTGTAAGGTGCATGGTATTTGTTCCATCCCCTTTTTGGAATTTCGATATAGGAAGCAAAAGCTCTAAAGCAATTCATAATAACTTGCAAATCAAGACCATAAATATTACTAATATTTTGAAAGTCATCGGTTCCCACAAAAGATTCAATGCATTCATAATCATAATTTATACCTGACTTTCTACCTTTGTCATTCTCCCAAGCTTCAGCATTGTCTTGAATACGGTCCAGAAGATCCCATTTAGCTTCTTCTTCCATGCGAGTGAATGATCCATCACAAGAAGCATCCAATAAATCTTTATCATGTAGAGGGAGCCTTGCATAAAAGTTATTGATAATAATATTGTTGGCGAGCTCATGAATGGGACATTTGAGCATTAGTAACTTCAATCTCCCCCAAGCTTGAGCTGTACTCTCTCCATCAAGAGGCCAAAAGTTGTATATTTGATTCCGATCTTTATGAATCTCACTAGGAGGATAAAACTTTGAATAAAAGAGAGGCACTATTTCCTCCCATTCTAGAGCTTGACCATTCTTCAGCAGCTTATACCATTCCTCAGCTCTTCCTTTCAGCGACAATGAGAATAACTTCTTCTTAACTTGGTCTGTAGTAATACCTGCACACTTGAATAACCCGCATAATTCGTGTATAAAGAGTAAATGATCACCGGGATGGACAGTTCCATCCCCAACATAGTAGTTATACATAATACGATCAATAATTCTTGTAGGTATTTTGAAAACATCATTCTCAGCAGGTGGTGGCTTATCTACTCCCTTAGCAGTGGTAGTAGCATTACCAAATAAGAAACTCAGCGAATTATCCATAACGAAAATAAAGCAACTAACAGAAGTAAACAATACTCACAGTAGAAGTTTCCTTTACCAGTTCCACTCTCCAATAGCGCTTCACTCCCCGGCAACGGCGCCAGAAAATAGTCTTGATGACCCACAAGTATAGGGGGTGTATCGCAGTATTTTCGATAAGTAAGAGTGTCGAACCCAACGAGGAGCAGAAGGTGCTGGCTAGTGGTATGGATCAGGAATTCTCTGCAAATACTTAGCAAACGGATTTTTAGGGGTTTTTGATAAAGCAAGCAAACAAAGTACGAGTAAATAAAAGACAGTAGGAATAAATGCAGCAAGTGGCCCAATCCTTTATGCAGCAAAGGACAAGCCGGTTGTATTACTTAGGATGACCAAACGTTCTCGAGGACACATGTGAAGATTGTCAAGTGCTTTCACTTCATATAGTTGATTAATCTTCTTTAGCTTGCTAAGTGTTGTGTGGGTGAACCTGTGCTAATGTACCGACCTTCCTAGGACTAATACATACTTGTGATTATACCCCTTGCAAACATCCGTAAGTACAAGAAAGTAATTAAGGTAGAAACCTACTCATAGCTTTAAAGTCTAAGACCCTTACATCCCTTGTGCAATGGTTTCCTAACGGGGGTTCAAGTTTCTGTCACACCGGCAACCCCTACGATTAGTAGCCAAATACACAATGCATTCCCCTAGGCCCATATAGGTGAAGTGTCATGTAGTCGACGTTCACATGACACCACTAGAAGAAGTACACCACAACTTAAATAACAATCTATTGAATCTTTCTCAACACAACTCCACTACTAACAACAAGACTTCTCCCATGTCCTCAAGAACAAAACGAACTACTCATAAGACATCATATGGATCATGATCAGAGATGGAATAATGATGTATAACAATCTGAACATAAACAATAATTCAATGGTTCACTCAATAGCATCAACTACAAAGAGAAATCAACACCAGGAAAGTTTCCCCTATGAACTATGTAAGATTCAACGCAATTGTTACAACAATATGGAGATGGTGATGAGGGTGCTGATGGTGATGATGGTGGTGATGATGATGATGATCCCGATGAAGTCCAACTAGATGGTGGTGTTGATGGCGATGATCTCCCCTCTCCGGGAAGGAATTCCCCCGGCAGAAATCTGTCTGCCGGAGAGATCTTTCTCTCTCTCAGTGTTTTCTGCCCCGCAGAGGCGGCAAAATCTTTCTGTGGTCGCTCCCTGAGTCTTAGGGTTTTGGGAGGATGATATACACCAGAGGAGAGAGGCTGGAGTGGGCCAGGGTGGCCACACCACCTCCTGGCGCGACGTAGGGCTGCCCGCGCCATGGGGTGGTGTGGGCCCCCTGTGGCCCATCTCCACTCCATCTTATGGCATCCTTAGTCTTCTGAAAAATAGGATTTTCCGTATATTTTCTGATCTTCGCAAATTTTGCCTCCAAACAGCACATTTTCCATCAGAATCCTGACTGCAGCGGTCCATGCTCCAGAAGTCATCAACCATGCAAAAATAGATGAAATAACATAAGTATCACCTCTCAATATGAAATATATCAATGAATAATGGTGAATTAAGACATATAATAGTGATGCAAAATGGACGTATCAGAGGGCAAAGGCATACACAATTATGAATGCCGAGCTATATAAGAGGAGTGTCACTAATGTCCTGCAACGGTGTGTTGACCCGGAAGAAGGGCTTGACATCCTCTGAGATATACATCAAGGGGAATGTGGGTATCACGCCTCATCCAGGGCCTTAGTGGCAAAAGCTTTCCGGCATGGATTCTACTGGCCAAGTGCCCTAGAACAAGCAGAAGATATAGTAAGAAAATGCAATGGTTGTCAGATGTATGCTACCAAGACACACATGCCAATGTCGGAGCTCAAGACCATACCAATTACCTGGCCATTTGCCGTATGGTGTTTGGATATGGTTGGACCATTTAAGCCGGTGAGAGGAAACATGACCCATATCTTGGTTATGGTTGACAAATTTCCAAAGTGGATTGAAGTAAAGCCAATAAGAAAATGTGATGGAGCTATAGCCGTGCCATTCCTCAAAGATATCATCCTGAGATATGGCTATCCTCATAGTATCATAACAGATAACGACACTAATTTTGCTGATGGAGCATTTGCGCGATTCTGCCGAGATAAGAAGATCCGGCTGGACGTTGCTTCAGTAGCTCACCCCGCATTGAACAGACAAGTGGAAAGATCCAACGGATTAGTATTATCCGGGATAAAACCCTGGCTCATCGAGCCGCTGCAAAGATCAGCGGGGTGCTAGATAGAAGAACTACCAGCGGTACTGTGGATTTTAAGAACAACTCCGAATTGATCAACAGGCTATACGCCATTCTTTCTGGTATATGGGGCAGAAACTATATTACCAGCCGACATAGAGCATGATTCGCCTAGAGTCACCCAATACATAGAAGCCAAAGTGCGAGAAGCCAGGCAAAATGATGTTGATCTACTGGAAGAAGCGAGAGAATTGGCATTGTCCAGATCCGCCATATATCAGCAAAATCTCCGATGCTATCATAGCCGGAAAGTAAACCCCCGAGTCTTCTGGGAAGGTGATCTGGTACTCCGGCTGGTACAACGTACTGCTGGCATGCACAAGTTATCCCCCCATGGGAATTGCCATTAATTTTGAGCAAAGCATTGCACAATGACTCTTATTACCTCATCGATGCAAAACCACAGGAGAGGAACAAGGCGGACAGATCCGGCGAGGAATCTAAGCGTCCATGGAATGTAGCCCTTCTCCGTCCGTTCTACACTTAACAAAGAGGTGTGCATCCGGATCTCTCATATGTTAGTATGTATGCTGGCAATGAGTTTATCAATGAAATCTTGGCACCTCGAGCAGTAACTCGGGGACTGCCTTAGTAATATTTGTTGTCTTCTGTATTTGTTATCTATTTTTATGTTGGCTGGCGTAAGTTGCTTCTACCTAAGTCGGATTAGTAGTGTGTGAGAACCAAAAAGTCAACTCTTCGACTTGCTGCTGTCCAACAAGAATTGGCTTCATGCCAAGCAAGAGAACAAGTTTGGAATTGCGTAGCACACAAAAAATGACTAAGGAAAAGAACTTAATCGAGCCGACATTTGTTATTCGGACTAACCTTATGTTTACTTTACTTTTACTATGCTGGATTACTTTGAGCTAAGCCTAAAGTTTCCAAGTATTGTTAAGTCAATTTTTGAAACTCGGACTCGTAAGTCACAAAACCGAATCAAGGTAGACGCGAGCCGAGCCATGAAATTGAAGGAACAATAAAATGAAACTCCGGGACTATGCCCAAGTTAATCCGGCATAAATAACTTGGTAGCAAAACATAATAAGTATGCTTAATACATCTGCACCTGGCATACCGGGGATCTGATAAATTTCAAAGTGTTTTTTGGTGCTCAAGGAGCAGCATGAGGAGGTAACTCGGCGCCAGCAGGTGGAACTCCGGCCTCAGCCTCATCGTCATCTTCATTTTCTTCGACGTCCGAGGCTTCGTCCTCTTCCTCCTCATCCAAACCACCTTCGACATATTCGTCCTCAATAGCGCCAAGAAAGCTTGGTCCCTCGTTCCATTGATGGACGGGGGCAAACTGAATGAGGTTATGAGCGCAAGCCTTGCGCCGGGCCACCCAATCCGGATCATTTGACCACCTTGACCCGGTGCGCAGGCGCTCGAGAAGGTTCAAATTTAATTTTTCATACCACGTGAGAACAAAGTGGAGGAACATATCAGCTCCAGCGCGAGCAGCAGATTCCCTCCAGAGGTCGAGCCGAGTCTCGCAATCCATCACCCTGTTGATCAAAGCAGTGGATCCCTCTGGAACATCTTCTTGAGGCCAAAGGGCGTGAAAGATCCGAACGGCTGCGTCCAGGATATCCGAACCATAGTTTTTTATAATCTCAATGCGAGAGGATAGGCTGACCAGCAAGTCCTCCATGTCAAGGGGAACGGTTTTAGATCCAGGACCAGTTGGAGTACCCCTCTGCTGGCGGAACTTGGCGACCGCAGTAGCCGCAATAGCATTACCCTGCGGGAACTTGCCTAAAAACAAAACAAGTGAGGTAAGTAAAAGAGCTTAAACCGGAGAAATATATGTCGGCTGAAGGAAAGGAGTTTACGAGAGATATGGCTATGGATCCGAGTCAGCTCCTTGGTGCAATTATCACGTCTCTCCGGAGCTTTTCAAGTTCAGCGTTAGCCGAGCCAAGCTTGACATCGGCCTCCTTCAGCAATTCTTGATCCTTTGCAAGTTGGAGGTTAAGGCGTTCTTGCTCCTCGGTGAAGTCCTGGCTAGCTTTGTCCATCTCAACTTTGTGGAGCTCTTTGAGCTTTTTCATCTCAGCTTTGAGCTTGGCAATTTCATCATCCTTAGCTCGGAGGTTGGCAAGCTCATCGTCCTTCTTCTTGAGTTCGGCCTGATGTTGACCTGCTTGTTCGAGAAAATGCAGCATCATATCAGGCACGAACACACTATCTTCAAGGGATGCTGAAATGGTTTGTTGACCCGGCAGATCCGAGGTATGAATATCTGCCAAGCTCAGGAGAAAGGAGAGAGAGCACTGAAATTGAGTAATCAAAGCGAATTACCTTTTATCTCGGCCAAGTTTTTTCTCATAATTTTGTTTTCGGCCTCCACTCCGGCTATAAAATTCGAATGACAGATTAGTTCAGCGGGAAAAGGGACAGAAAGATGGGAAAAAAGTCAAAAAGAAAGCTTACCCCTTTTCTCAAACTCAGCAAGAAGTGTTGTATGTTTCGAGCGCAGGGCCTTGTGTGTGTCCAAGAGGCGCTAAATCTCAGCGCTCCGGCGATTGGTAATGACCTAAAAAAAGAAAGATTGGCTTAGTAATGTGCATATTAGTTTCAGCGCTCCGGCGATTGGTAGTGACCTAAAAAAAAGAAAGATTGGCTTAGTAATGTGCATATTCGAAGTGTACAAGATCCGGGCCAAGTGGAACTTAACCCGGCTCTAGGTGTGTGCATATTCAAAGTGTACAAGATCCGGGCCAAGTGGAACTTAACCCGGCTCTAGGTGTGTGCATATTCGAAGTGTACAAGATCCGGGCCAAGTGGAACTTAACCCGGCTCTAGGTGTGTGCATATTCGAAGCATACAAAATCCAGGCCAAGTGGAACTCAACCCGGCTCTAGGTGTGTGCATATTCGAAGCGTACAAAATCCGGGCCAAGTGGAACTTAACCCGGCTCTAGGTGTGTGCATATTCGAAGTGTGCAAAATCCGGGCCAAGTGGAACTTAACCCGGCTTTTGGTGTGTGCATATTCGAAGCTACTAAGGAGCTACGCTAGTTCTCTAGGGAGCATCCGACCGAGTAACAAGTTACTCCCCCGGAGGCTCGGGGACTAATGGATATATCTCTAAGCATTTGTGCATGTTAAAGAAAGAACAAAGTAGCGTACCTCCATCATCCGACTAGCAAGGTTGATAGCCTTGGCCGTTGTGTTCATTTGCGTGCTAAATTCGGCGGGCCCGAACTTCTCTGGGAGATCGTCGTTGGGATTGACGAACTCCGCTCTGTTCCAACTATCTACATATTCGATCAGAGCTGGAGGATAGCTCTCTCCACTGAGCATATGCGGCGTAACCAAGCCCTTGGCATGGGCCTCCTTCCTCGCAACTTGGGCGGCAGGAGGGCTGGTGTGCAATGCAAGTTGCTTGCTACTAGCAGACCTGGAGGGAGCATCTTTCTTCTGCAGCATGGACGCGAGCGTGCGCTGTCCAGCCTCAATGGATGTTGCCTTGGTGGCGTCAGAACTTTTCTTGGCCTTGGGCTGCTGCTGAGAGGCCGAGGTTTGAGCTGCAGATTTGGACTTGGGTGCAGCCTTGGTGCTAGCTGGGCCCTCTCGCTGGGTCTTGGAGGACTCGGACGAGGCGGAAGGAGTTGGTGCTGGTGCTGGTGCTTGTGTTGCTGCTGGTGCTGCTGGTGGTGCTGCCGCTAGTGCTGGTCTTGGCGGTGGCGCTGCTGCTGTTGGTACCTCGGTGGAGACGGGTTGCGGCTGAGCCGATGAGGAGCTAGGAGCATCAGCTGCCTCGGCCGTGCCACTTCCCCCTGCTCCGAGGTTGCCTTCCTCTAGATGAGGTGAGCTGTGACCCGGAGCAGCCACGAAACCCTCATGGATTGGGCTCAGTGGGCGTGTGTTGTCACCACGAGGGGGAGATGGGGTACGCCGGAGGGGTGAAGCAATGCTGGAGCCGCTTTGGGAACCTCCACCGTAGCCCTACCGAATCAAACGATGAATAACAAGTTATAACAAAAGAAAGGCATATAGATAGAAAAACATGAAGCAGAGAATTAGACTAAGAGAAAAGTGACTTACTCGTCAGAAGTCAAAGGCTCCTTGGGTTTTCGAGCTCTCCGGACTATGGCCTTAGTCGGAGGCTTGGTGGTGGTCTTATCAGGGGACTTCTTCTGCCTCTTGGTTGTTTTGGGAGGTCCAGAAGAAGCAGCAGAAGTGGCAGCCCGTTTCTTGGACACCGTTGGGACCGGCTCACCCGTAGCAAGAGGGGGATCTTCATGGATCTGCCCTGCTGGGTTAGCTGAAGCCGGAAATGCGTAAGAAATGGGTACAACATCAAATGCTTCCATCACCTCAACGTCAGAATCATCTTCATCGTCAGGCCAATCCCTTAAGGAAGAGAAGTTACCAGTGGGTCGCTTGGTTGCATCCGGGAATGGCAGGAACATTTCCTGGTCCGGCTCCTCCTCGTCCGAGGCAAGTCGATCCTTCGCCCATTTGAGGGAAGGCTCAGAGCCATCTTCAACGGTTTGCTGAAGAAACAACTAAAAAGAAAATGCAAAGGGATCAAATAAACAACATACTCCGACATAGGATATAACTCGGAAAGAGATTGAATCATGAGATTTACCATAGGAGGAGGCTTGTCCCGGCAGAAATGCTCCATCCCCCACTCCCAATCAGTGGAGAAGTCTTTGTCGGTCATGAAGAGGGCCTTGACCCGGCGGAATATCTCGGTATTATTCAATTCGAATGAGGAAGTCCGGTTGGGGTCAAGTCACCAGCTCATGTGGCAAAGTTTGTGTGTGCGCTTCTGGAGAGGGGAGATCCGGCTGCGGACGAATGTGATCATCGCGTCCTCATTGCGCAGCCCAAAATCCTTCAGCTCCTGGAACCGCTCGTTGACTTGATTTGCCAAGACAGTTGGTTTCTTGGAAACCTGGTCCCACAAATCCGGATTAGGAGGACCCGGAGCATAGGGGCGCAGCCGGATCAGATACTCATCCATGCCATTCCTCACATAGAAGAAGGTCCGGGCCCAGCCCTTGCAAGAGTCAAGCCCCATGACTCGGGGGAAGACGGATTGCTTCCGGGGAGAAATAGAGGCGGCACCAAATTGAGTCAGATGTTTGTCCTCTGGGGCATGCAGCTTATCCGAAATCACGTTCCTTCGCAGACCGAAGAACCGGATCCAGAGCTCTTTGGTGGGCCACAAGCCGACATATCCTTCTACGGTGGAGGCGAATGAAGAAAGGGACGTAATGGCATTCGCCGGAAGATGGTGAGGTTGGAGTTCATAGGTGTTGAGGAAGTCATGGAAGAAATCACTCACTGGCAGGCCGAAGCCGCGCTGGAAGTGGGATAGGAAGACCACGAACTCACCCGGATTGGGTGAGGGAGCGAGCTCCTCAGAGGCGAGGCGAGCAATCACGCCCTTGGGGATGCGGCGGGTGCGGTAGAGCCAATCCATGTCATCCTGGCACACCCAGGAACCGGCCCAGGCACCACGCTCCATGGTCTCCCCCTCCTCCATCTCTTCTTCAGCGAGACGAGGTCCTCTTCGGTCATCTCCAGGTCACTGCCCTCACCAGTCCTATAGGAGGTGGGAGGCAGAGGCTTAGATTGGCGCGGACCCATCGCGATGAAGCAGAGCGGGAGCGGCGGCGAGGCTAGTGCAAAAAAGCATGGTGCGGCGGTAGCGCTGCAGAGCAGATGCGGCGGCGGCGCTGTTGCTAGGAAGAAGAAGAGGCAAGGAGGCAGGGCGCGAGAAGGGGAAAACACCCAAGGGACGCGCCCCTCCCCTATTTAACCACGCCCCAGTGGTGGGTAGTGGGATCGTGCGATGCGTCAAGGCCACACGGTGTGGCCGTGTATCAGCCGGGTCAGCCAATCAGAGGAAAGCCACAGGAAGGGCCACAAGGCACAAGGGATCCCATGACACGACGTGGTGATACAGTTAACGAGGAGGCAGCTGTGACGCGACGTGTGCAACAGTAACCCCTGACAATAAGTGCAGTAACTGGCGCAGGCCCTTAAAATGAGGCAAGGTAATGATTACCCTCCATGTAGGACGTGGGGAAGAGTATGAGAGAAGGAAGGATAACCCGGAAAACTGAAGGGTAGCCCGACCAGCGAGTAATGACTCGGAATGTGCCAAGGGAATGCTACGTCGGTGGGATCCAAGCTACGGAGTAACTCGGAAAAAGGAGCAAAAAGATTGAACCTGCCGTGGCCTTAGCAGCCGAAGTTGCTGAGACCGCACCGGCTTTAGGGACTAATGTTGGGGGGATACCCCTGGGTAGGGTCACACCAGGGTATAAAGGCCGAGTTAGCCAAGGTACGGCAAGGCCAAAGCGTATGCTGGCCGAGTCACCTCAAGGCAGGCCGACTTACAGAGTAACCCGGACCGGAGGATGTCCACCTAACCATGTCCCGGCCAACTTATGTCGTATGCTGACAGGCTCTTTGTAACTTGTATGCAGGTACCCACGGGGCCGGATTAACTAAGCATGATCCGGGTTATATCAGGCTTGCAAGAGAAGGAAGGTATCTCGTTGGTCAAAGGGTGACCTCTATGCGCAGGAGCGTGAGCGAAGCGAACAGAGAGAAGGACCACCGAGGCGTGGCCAACAAGGGTGACGCAGCCTGTGTCGGATGATGCTGGCACCGCAGAGGCTTACGTAGCCTTTGCATGGCTTACGATGGCAAAAGGTGACCCGGTCGGTTTGCTATTTTGGGAGAGGCATATTCCCAGGAATATGCCTCCACGTATGCCCTAGCTATTAGCTTGGCCTCCCCTTTATAAGGAGCGCCAGGACCTCAGTAGAAGGGGATCGCGAGTTGGTTCATTGAGCAGTAGCAGTGGTGAGAGTAAGAGAGCTCCTTCTTCCTCCTCTTCTCAATACAGCTTAAGAAGCATCTGTAAACTCACATAGCTTGAACAATACAAAGCATCTGTGTGTGGAATCACCACACTATCCCTCCCTGGATTCCTCTAGTGCATATTGGTCCTATCTTTAGCCTATCCATGGCATCTGCCGTGACACCACCACGACATTATATATGTTCACCGCAATGTGCTATGTGTAATATGGTATGGTGTATACAAGTACTCTTCCTAACGTCTCAAAAAAAGAACGTGTGTGCCAAGCTAAACTTTTCACCGCCGATAGGGTTGGTTTGTTCTTATGTGATACACACTATTGGTCCGGTTGTGTGAAATTTCCGTTTCTAAAACGTTTTTTCTACTCCCCCGTTTGAAAATATAACATGTTTTACCTTTTGTGAAACGAATGTATCGAGACTACTTTTAGTGAGTCACCGCTTAGACTTGATGGATACTTCTACATATGCTAGTAGTATGCACCTCACTCACTCCATCCCCCTCTGTTGGAGAAAATGCTATTGTTGTGCGGTGACAAATTAAGTGTGCAATGCATTGTAAATCCCAACAAAGTTGGCCTCACTGGCTCGCTCCTTCCCCCTCTGTTGGAGAAGATGCAATTGTTGTGTGGGCACAAATTATCAATGTCGTTTGCATTTTCCTCTACCAGTCAGATCATCAGTGTTGCCTATACAATGTCTACATGCACTCCTTGAGCTCATTTGGATAATTCGGAGGAACTCCTTGAGCTCATTCGGATAATTCGGAGGAACTCCTTGAGCTCAAGTTCCTCCAAACTAGCTTCACTCGAGGTAAATCCTGAAGTGATCACTTAAACATTCACAAACTTCTTGAAGTTGATCCAGACTAGACACTCATAATCGACAAACAACGGGTTGGGAGGTGTCTGAAGGGTAACATGTGAAGATAAAAAATACTAGATGTTTCTCTTGCTTGATGCTCAACTAAGCTCAACTCTTTCCTCTCAAAGATTTATCATCAAGTAAGAGAAAGAAAACTTTGCACCGACAAAAGAGTAGATCTTAGATCTAGAAATTTTCTTAAAGTCATCAACCCTATGATACAACACGCCCTCTAGACGTAGTCTCTACTCCAACTCCTCCAAGTCCCCCAAGTGGAACAATAACTCGGGCTTGCACTAAATCCCTTCAAGATAAGGTGACCTTGCTCCTACCTATGTGTGATTTCGAACTCCCTTTGGATGGTATCCTACTTCATTTCGATATGTGATGTGTGATCATGTATGACCACAAGAGCTATATCCATCAGACCAATATATTGAGACCAAGGAAGAGAAGCAAGAAGAATGGGAACATGTAGTTCTATTAGTGGTACTACCACCCAGAGACCGAACCTACCACCCTACTATTACGTACATGACCCCTGCCTCGGCCACGTCAACTACTACCAAGCCTAACATGGCGCAGGACGAAGCCAAGGAAGCAATTGGGCCGCCAGTACGACGAAGTGAGCGAAACAAGAGGCCCAACCCACGCTATCAAGGAGGTGGCAGATAGAGCATCCGACGGTGGAGCGCAACATGATATAAGATGGCTTGAGGAGTAGACCTAGGTGTGGATGATGAACTAGGCAGTGTCGGCTCTCTCCCTTGTATCCCTAGAACCTTCTTCTATTCCCCAACCCCCTGATCTCCTGGATTTGATCGTGTATCTATTGAGTGATGACCCACAAGTATAGGGGGTGTATCGCAGTATTTTCGATACGTAAGAGTGTGGAACCCAACGAGGAGCAGAAGGTGTTGACGAGTGGTTTGGAGCAGGAATTCTCTGTAAATACTTAGCAAACGGATTTTTAGGGGTTGATAATGCAGATAAATAAAGTATGTGTAAATAAAAGACAATAATAATAGATGCAGCAAATGGCCCAATCCTTTCTTTAGCAAAGGACAAGCCAGTTGTATTACTTAAGATGACCAAACATTCTCGAGGACACATGGGAATACTGTCAAGTGCCTTCGCTTCATATAGTTGAGTAATCTTCTCTAGTTGGATAAGTGTTGTATGGGTGAACCTGTGCTAATGTACTGACCTTCCTAGGACTAATACATACTCGTGATTATACCCCTTGTAAGCATCCGCAACTACAAGAAAGTAATTAAGATAAAAAACTAACACAACCTTAAACTTTGAGATCCTACTCTCCCTTGTGCAAAGGTTTCCTAATGGGGGTTTAGGTTTCTATCACTCCGGCAACCCCTACGATTAGTAGCCAAATACACAATGCATTCCCCTAACCCCATAAAGGTGAAGTGTCATGTAGTCAATGCTCACATGACACCACTAGAAGAATAACACCACAACTTAAATAACAAACTATTGAATCTTTCT
The DNA here is from genome assembly GCA_916181665.1 of Avena sativa. Lineage (NCBI taxonomy): Eukaryota > Viridiplantae > Streptophyta > Magnoliopsida > Poales > Poaceae > Avena > Avena sativa. Next base: position 528,170,022 of record OV702292.1, on the reverse strand, counting down.
CAACACAATTCCACTACTAACAACATGACTTCTCCCATGTCCTCAAGAACTAAATGAACTACTCACGAGACATCATATGGATCAAGATCAGAGATGAAATAATGATAAGTAACAATCTAAACATAACAATAATTCAATGGTTCCACTCACTAGCATGAACTAGAACAAGTAATCAACACCGGGAAAGTTTCCCCTAAGAACTATGCAAGATTCAACCCAATTGTTACAGCGGTATGGAGTGGTGATGATGGTGCTGGTGGAGATGATGATGGAGATGATCCCGATGAAGTCCAGCTTGATGGTGTTGTTGATGGCGATGATCTCCCCTCTCCGGGAAGGAATTTCCCCGACAGATTTCTGCCTTCAGGAGAGCTCTTTCTCTCTCTGCAGTTTTTCGCCCCGCAGAGGCGGCGGAATCTTTTTGTGGTTGCTCCCCAAGTCTTAGGGTTTCGGGAGGATTATATACGCCAAAGGGCAGAGCCAATGGTGGGCTAGGGTGGCCACACCACCTGGTGACACGACCAAGGGTGGCCCGCGCCAGGGGGTGGTGTGGGCCCCCTGTGGCCCATCTCTGCTCCCCCTTCTGGCTTCCTTCGTCTTCTGGAAAAATAGGATTTTCCATATATTTTCCAGGATTTTTTGATCTTCGTGAATTTTGCCTCCAAACAGTGCCTTTTCCATCAGAATCCTGACTTCAGCGGTCCATCCTCCAAAATTCATCAACCATGCAAAAACAGATGAAATAATATAAGTATCATCTCTTAATATGAAATATATCAATGAATAATAGTAAATTATGATATATAATAGTGATGCAAAATGGACGTATCAACTCCCCCAAGCTTAGACTTCGCTTGTCCCCAAGCGAAAACTGAGCTCAATAAACATGACCTCGGGTTTATGGAGCGAAGTGTCGATAAAAGAGTACGGACAAGAAGCATCACATTCATCAATATATAAATCAGAATAGAAGATAACTCACTATATAACTTAACTTGCAATAAGTAAAGGAAACACAATAAAGATACACAAAATAAATCATAATTGGTAATGGCAAACTTTGTTCTTGGTCAAAGAATAGTTAACAATTTTGCAAGAGTTCAAACATAATGGGGTTTTCAATGATAGCTTTCAAAGTAATATCCACTAAGATAAGAGCAGTGTGCAAAACAAGGAACATAAGAAACATGATTGAATAAATCATCATATGAATGAATGAAACACAACAACTCAAATACTTGCTAAGATAGAAAGGAATAGGTTTACTGACTTAACTAAAAAGTAAAAGATATGGGCTTCACAGAGGGAAGTAGGGATTTCAAGTTTCATAAAAGATTCCAAAAATTATGGTACTTATTAGTTTTCAGCTCTCATTGCCCCTATCATAAGCATCTTGAGGTGATTAAGGTTAAAGTGAACAAATATGAGGATATGCTTGACAAGTTATAAGTTGAAAATCTCATGCCCCGTGCTTACAAGTACCAGACCTCATGCTACTCAACTTTAGTCACGAGTAAGTTCTTGTCATTGTAAATACATGTGTATCATGGAGAACCACCAACGGGGTACCCCTTGCTCAATGATACGGAAGCTTTCCCATATCAAAATGACAAGGCAAGCAGACAATGAGCATCTCAGCGATCTTTTTATTTGCTATTTGCATAGGTTTTTATTGAGGATGCTTCACAGATTTCTCACTATGGTTATGCTGCAAGTTTCCACCATGATTAGGCATCGCTTAAGCTAGTCGCCGAGATGTTTCTCTAACACACATACAAACTCCATGAGCTTACAAGCTCCTCTTTTATTTCACACCACCGGGGTCCATAATGTGCAATGTTGAAAGCTTTCGCCATGGTAACATGATTCTGCTAATTCAAAACTTACAAAGCACAAGCATATACGCAACATAGATGGGCATAATGGTTCAAGTTTATTAGGTGCAAGAAAAGTAAAGTGTGCCATCAAGTTTGTGAGAGCTTTAATCACTAATTTTCACATAACAAGTTTAATTCGGAAGGTAGGTAAAAACATGAATTTACTTGGAATAGCAATAATGCTAATAGGTGGGTATGGTGGACACAAATGGCATAGGTTTTGGTTTAAGGATTGGATGCACGAGAAGCATTCCCTCTCAGTACAGGTTTTTGGCTAGCAAGGCTGCGTAGAAAGCATGAGAGTTGAAGGAAACAACAAACATACAAGTGATAAAAACAAACATGCAATCTTCCTTGGAAGCACAAAAGATCTTAACTAGAGAATATTAAGCTTATGAGCCAATCAAGAAAGAAAAATGATGAAATTATATTTCTTAAGAGTACTTTTATCTTTTTTATTCAATTCTCATAATAGTTTTGCTACTGACCGAGCCAGGTTTGCCAAAACCAACTAAATTTACTTAATGTTCCCAAAGTGATACCAATACTAACAACAAGATAAATCATATAATAGAAATTGCAAACTAAAATAAGATATGCAAAAAGTAAATGATAGAACTTCTCATTAATATTCCATAACGGCAACTCACACCAAGGGATACATAAATATCTAACTGGAGGAGAGATACTTCCATAATGCAAACCATCCTATATGATAACTTCTCTATTCATGATATGACTCTACTAAAAAGGTAAAAAGATAAAAAATAGTGATGTGATACCGCGGCACTCCCCCAAGCTTGGAACAAACCAAGGGGATGCCAAAACCTGATGACGAATTACTCCTTTAGTGGTGGTGGTGTTCTCTCGATCGAAGTGAGAAAATCTTCCAGGATCTTGTGAAGCCTGTTATTCTCTTCTTGCAATATATCAACCTTTCTCCTCAGGACTCGGTACTTATCACAAAACTCATCAGCGGCCCGTCGAGCTTCCACTGTTGCAGGGCAGGAACTGAGGTTCAAAATTGGAGGTATCAACCCTTGTCCTTTCATGCCTGCCGACATGCCCTTCACTTTCTCCTTGATGCTCTGATCCATATCTTCGTGCCTAGTTGTGATTTTTTCTTCTTCCACCCATCCTACGAAGGTCCTCTTCTCAAGGTCGCGATGGAGCTCGCACTAGCGTCACAACTCATAGTCCTCCAAAAAAGAATCCTGGAACGACACCTGAACAGAACAGATCGAAACGAAAACACGACGAGAACACGATATACGAACCTCGGGGGATCTAGGGGATTATATATTACAAAGTTTTACAACAAAAGGAAAGTACTGGGAGAGAACGAGTCGGAGATGGGCTTCGGGGTGGCCACACCCCCTGGTGGCGCGACCAGGTGGGCCCGCACCATGGGGTGGTGTGAGCCACCTGGGCTCTATTTCCGTCCCGCTTTCGACTCATTGCTTTCCATGTTAGATAAAAACTGCAAAAATATAACTTGACAGCTTTTTCACGGACCTTTTCTTACCAGAACTATTACCTATTCGAAAATGGACTCTGCAGGTCTCTGAATTTGGTCTTTGATAAAAATTTCCGAAGTCACCGCTTGAATAACATCAATATCTTTATCTTCATAAGCTTATTGCTTGAGTCTTTTAACCATTCACCATCGTATTACACCATTTTCTCTTACAACCTGGAAATTTCTTTCACACAATTCTTATTAGCAACAGTAATGCATGCAAGGTAATAAACCTTTTAAGTTCAATTTCAACTGAAATCCATCAAAACATAAGCTACTGAAATAAATCCTCTCGAAATCCCAAAAAGGAATTCAAAGAGGAAATCGATTTAAGAGGCAAATGCAAGAGTGGCAAAAATCTCTCAAAATAGACCAGCAGGTAAAGATCAATTTTTTCAAAAATCTTCTGTTGCTCAAATCAAAAAGTGCAAAACTAACGAAAGTTAAATAATATCCTGGGGCATGCACACAAAAAAGTACAGATCAGTACGACGTTCTGGGATTTTTAATGATTTTTTATAGTGAAGCACAAAAATCTGTTTCGAGACAACAACTTCCCCAAATCTTACTTCTCTCTCATTAGAGGCTGATCTTGACACAAAAACCAAACAAAAGGATAATGAGAGGCTATTGCAGAAGCAATAACTTCCAAGACTCAAATAAACAAAAACAAACTTAAAGCAAAAATATATTGGGTTTTCTCCCAAAAAGCTCTTTCTTTATAGCCATTAAGATGGGCATGATAAATTTCAATGATGCTCACATAAGAATATGAATTGAAGTAAAAGAGAGCATCAAGAAAAAAATACACATGTTTAAGTCTAACCCACTTCCTATGCAAAGGAATTTTGTAAGAAAATAAATTGTTGAAACCAGAGGCTACTAGCATAGGAAGGCAAAACAAGTGCAACATAAAGACTTTCAGCATAAAGCGAGGAAACTTAATATTATTGAGATGGATTAGAACAATCTTCCCTCTCTCATAATAACTTTCAGTATCAAGCATAAATTTAATGATATAACTATCAGATGAACCATTGTAGCAATGATCACTTATTCTAACAGAAAAAACAGGGACACTAGCTCTCCTAACTCTACTTTGTGAGATAATATTAGAAGTATCCTTACAGAGGGTAGTGTGTCCATCTTCTATATATTTAGTGACAAAGTATTTCACATTTGCTATTATAGGTTCAACAACTTTTTGGTTCATCAGGTTCAACAGCTTTGTTTGTACTTTCATTAACCATACTAGCTATCATAGAATGTTCCTTTATCTTAACTGGGAAAGGCATTTTCTCAATGTAAGGTTCAGGTAAAATATGATTAGCAGTATAAACTTCGGTATCTCTTGCAGGAACACAATTAGCAATATCTTTATATGGCTCATGATACTTATTCCATTTCTTTTTAGGAATTTCAATATAAGAAGCAAAAGCCTTAAAATAATTTGCAATACTTTGAGAATCAAGACCATAAGCATTACTAATATTATGAAAGTCATCAGTTCCCATAAAAGATTTAATGCATTCATAATCATAATTTATACCTGACTTTCTTCCTTTATCATTCTCCCATGCTTCAGTATTGTCTTGAATACGGTCTAGAAGATCTCATTTAACTTCTTTTCCATGCGTGTAAATGATCTAGCACAAGAAGCATCCAATAAATCCTTATCATGAAGAGAAAGCCTTGCATAAAAGTTACTGATAATAATATCGTTAGGGAGCTCATGAATAGGGCATTTGAGCATTAGTAACTTCAATCTCCCCCAAGCTTGAGCTGTACTCTCTCCATCACGAGGCCAAAACTAGTATATTTGATTCCGATCTTTATGAATCTCACTAGGAGGATAAAATTTTGAATAAAAGAGAGGTACAATTTCCTCCCATTCAAGAGCTTGACCATTTTTCAGAAGCTTGTACCATTCCTCAGCTCTTCCTTTTAGTGATAATGAGAATAACTTCTTCTTGACTTGATCTGTAGTAATACCTGCACACTTGAACAACCCGCATAATTCATGTATAAAAAGCAAATGATCACCGGGATGGACAGTTCTATCTCCGAAATAGTAGTTATCCATAACACGATCAATAATTCTTGTAGGTATCTTAAAAGTATCATTTTCAGTTGGTGGTGGTTTATCTACTACCTTAGGAGTGGTAGTAGCATTACGAAATAAGAAACTAAGTGAATTGTCCATACTGAAATAAAGTAACTAACAGAAATAAACAATACTCATAGTAGAAGTTTCCTTTACCAGTTCCACTCTCCAATAGCGCTTCACTCCCCAGCAGCGGCTGCAGAAAATAGTCTTGATGACCCACAAGTATAGGAGGTGTATCGCAGTATTTTTGATAAGTAAGAGTGTCGAACCCAATGAGGAGCAGAAGGTGTTGATGAATGGTTTGGAGCAGGAATTCTCTGTAAATACTTAGCAAACGGATTTTTAGGGGTTTTTGATAATGCAGATAAATAAAGTACGAGTAAATAAAAGACAATAATAATAGATGCAGCAAATGGCCCAATCCTTTCTTTAGCAAAGGACAAGACGGTTGTATTACTTAAGATGACCAAACATTCTCGAGGACACATGGGAATACTGTCAAGTGCCTTCACATCATATAGTCGAGTAATCTTCTCTAGTTGGATAAGTGTTGTGTGGGTGAACCTGTGCTAATGTACTGACCTTCCTAGGACTAATACATACATGTGATTATACCCCTTGCAAGCATCCGCAACTATAAGAAAGTAATTAAGATAAAAACCTAACCACAGCCTTAAACTTTGAGATCCTACACTCCTTTGTGCAAAGGTTTCCTAACGGGGGTTTAGGTTTCTGTCACTCCGGCAAACCCTATGATTAGTAGCCAAATACACAATGCATTCCTGTAGGCCCATAAAGGGGAAGTTTCATGTAGTCGATGTTCACATGACACCACTAGAAGAATAACACCACAACTTAAATAACAAACTATTGAATCTTTCTCAACACAATTCCACGACTAACAACATGACTTCTCCCATGTCCTCAAGAACTAAACGAACTACTCACGAGACATCATATGGATCAAGATCAGAGATGAAATAAAGATAAGTAACAATCTGAACATAACAATAATTCAATGGTTCCACTCAATAGCATCAACTACAACAAGTAATCAACACCGGGAAAGTTTCCCCTAAGAACTATGCAAGATTCAACCCAATTGTTACAGCGGTATTGAGTGGTGATGATGGTGCTTGTGGAGATGATGATGGAGATGATGATGATGATGATCCCGATGAAGTCCATCTTGATGATGGTGTTGATGGTGACTATCTCCCCTCTCCGGGAAGGAATTTCCCCGGTAGATTTCTGCCTACCGGAGAGCTCTTTCTCTCTCTATAGTTTTCCGCCCGTAGAGGCGGCGGAATTTTTCTATGGCCGCCCCCTGAGTCTTAGGGTTTCGGGATGATTATATACGCCAAAGGGCAGAGCCAATGGTGGGCCAGGGTGGCCACACCACCTGGTGGCGCGGCCAAGGGTGGCCCGCGCCATGGGGTGGTGTGGGCCCCTTGTGGCCCATCTCCGCTCCCCCTTCTGGCTTTCTTCGTCTTCTGGAAAAAGAGGATTTTCCATATATTTTCCGGGATTTTCTGATCTTCGTGAATTTTGCCTTCAAACAGTGCCTTTTCCATCAGAATCTTGACTTCAGCGGTCCATCCTCCAAAAGTCATCAACCATGCAAAAACAGATGAAATAACATAAGTATCATCTCTTAATATGAAATATATCAATGAATAATAGTAAATTATGGTATAGAATAGTGATGCAAAATGGATGTATTATTGAGATTCAGGGAAAACATAGTGGGAACGTAACAATCTGGTATCAGAGCCAAGCCTCCACCTTGCCAAAAAAAATCTCCACCTTAGATCTGGCCAGAAAATACCCCTCTGTCATCCTTACTGGCCGCGGTAAATCTCAAGCCATTGAGGAGCAAGCTCGGTTGCTGGCCGATCTGACGGCCGCCGTCTCCTCGATGAACTCCAAGCTCGACGACACCCACCCAGTGGTGCTGGATCTCCACACTTGGACGCCGGAGATCGAGAAATCGGTCACAGCGCTGCGGGCGTAGGTGGCGGATCTGCACTCTCGTGTCATTGAGTTCGCCAAGCCCAAGATCTCCGCTATCTCACCTCGACATGAGCTTTCCCACTTCTTCCGAACCCGGCGGACGCGCCGGAGTCATCGAGCAAGCCAGCCGTCACCATCATGGTGCATGAGGCGGTAGAGGGTGGCGACGGCCATAGGAAATCCGGCCACCGCGATGCATCGAACCTACATGGCGACCACCTGAGTGTTCTTCTGACACCAGGAGGGGCCCCGAACAAGTGTACGCACTACAATCCTTGCCCGAGTTACGATTCGTCTGATTTTGCTCAGGGATTGGGGTTCCATCGCCTTCCACCACTGCATGTTGAGTTTCTGCTTTTCGACAACGACAATCCTCGCGCATGGCAACTCAAGTGTGAAGCGTACTTCCAGTTGTGCTCCATGCACCCGGATACGTGGGTCAACTGTGTGGCCATGTATTTTATCGATGGGGCACTGTCTTGGTTACAATCCTCACAAGTCCATATGCATTTTCCTGTTTGGAAGGAGTTTGCTACTCAAATTTGTGTTCAATTTGGCTATGCCGATTTTCAACACCACTTGAGGCTCTTTAACAAGTTGCAACAAACGGGCACTGTGGCCGAGTATGTGAGAAAGTTCAATGAACTGATGCACAACTTGACGGCGCACCACAACTTGTGGGATCCTGCTTATTTCATCACTCATTTTCTGGATGGGTTGCATCGGGATATTTGAGCTGCTGTTCTTCTTCATCAACCTATGTCGCTCGATACTGCCGTGGACCTTGCCTTGTTGCAGGAAGGAGTGCTGGAGTCGTACAGGCAAGAGGCGCGCCAGGCAGATTTCTCCCCAATGCCACGACCAATTCCACGCACGGTGATGCCACTGACCACGCCACCGGTGCAACGCCACAACCCTCCCTCGCATGGGCAGCGGGCAGAGGATCGCAGAGCTATGGAGGAGACAAGGCCACCGCCCGCGGAGGACAAGCTCATGGCCCTGTGCAACTACCACCGTGTGTGTGGCCTGTGCTTCACCTGTGGCGAGCACTGGAGCCGCGATCATCATTGCGACTCAACGTTGCAATTGCACGTCGTCGAGGAGCTCTTGGCTATGGTACAGCCGAAAGAAGCGGTTCAACCTCCAGCAGAGAAAGAATCTAGTGGCACGAACAACCAATTTATGCATATCTCCCAGGAAGCAGCTGAAGGAAGTTGCACGGCATCAACCATGCGCCTGCAAGGATGGATCCAACAACAAGAAGTTCTGATGCTGATTGACTTGGGGAGCTCGCACACATTTGTGAGCTCCACTCTGGCCGAGAAATTGCAAGCAAAAACTCGCACCATTGCTCCCCTCCGTGTCAAGGTGGCTGATGGTGGGCTCATGCACTGCGGCATAGAGCTGATCGATTGCAAATGGTGGACTCAGGGGTACCAATTTACCTCCAACTTCAAGGTGCTAACACTGGGATCATACGACGTCATTCTCGGGTATGACTGGCTTATGCAGCACAGTCCCATGGAGGTGGATTGGAAAACTCAACATATGAGCTTCCAGTACAACAACAAGACCGTGAACTTGATAGGAGTGCAACCTGATTGTCAACACCCGGATTTTTTAATCCCAGATGCCTGTTATGCCATACATCGCAATCCCAGGATTACCATTTTTGCGAGATATAACAGATTGGATATCACAGTACATCATCCATTACAAACCATAATAAGGTCTTACACAATTAGGGGATTTCATGATCCAGTCTTAATACAAACAAGCAGCGGAATAATAAGCATAGCAATGGGCTCCATCTTTAGAGTCACGGGCAATGCTGATGATGGGAGATGATCCTAGTTCTCGTAGCCGTCCTGCTGTCCATCTTCCTGATAGTCCTCCTCACAGTCTAGCCACGGGAATAGCCAGGGACAAAGCCATGAGTACTCTTTAAGTACTCACAAACTATCACTAACAAGTAAGGTAGTTCTAGTAGGAATCCTAAGCTCTAAGTTTATTTGCAAAAAGCCAGGTTTATCTAAACTGAGTTCAGAAGTAAAGAAAACTAAGTAAATGTTCCAAATCACTTTAAATTGGGAATCTGGTTTTCATAGTCACAACCCTGTTGTGGTCAAGTCAAATTCATAGTTCACTTCACAAGTCATTTTGAAAACATTTGACGATGGAACAGTATGGCCACTCCAACTGTCCATGACCGCGGACGTGGCTATTCGAATAGTTTGACACTCTGTAGAGGTGGTACACTTTCACCACAAAATTCGATACATCCGTCAGGGATAACCCTGAATCATCATACTTAGTATGCAGATAATCAATCATAACCTTTCAATTACACACTCTAGTATAGGCACCTCACCTATGAGCTTGGCCTCCCAGCCATGGCCATCTGCCATCCTGGGCACTGCATAGGTTGACATCATCAAGAGGTAGCCTCAGCTCAAACCTCCTCCGCAAGGGAACCCATACTAATGCATATAAACTCCCGGATAAGCCTTACCCAATTCAGGTATTGTGGTTGTATGGTAAAATTGGAATGGTATCGCATCCGAACCCAACCATCAGTTTTTTATAAAGGGCTAAGGATCATGCCTCAACATTTTCATCATCAAAATCCATTTGTGTTTCTCAACACATGTAAAAACATTTCAATAGAATGACTAATCATTCCAAGGTTTTCACAATTCATTTTCACCAAGTATTCCCATCTAAAGTGATCAAGTTTTTTGCTTAGCACTAGCCACTAAGTTAAGAGTGTTCACTAATGAGGGATGCTAATCTCAATCTCATGCCATAGAATGACATCTAGTATAGTCCTAGTTTTATACTCTTTATGCTATCTATACTACTTTCCAAATCCTCACAAGCATTAACTAAAAGTAAAGAACTTTGGTAAAATAGAAAAATAAAACTTGTAAGTAAAAATTGGGATGGGTATAAATCAAAAGGGACATAACCAAAGCATGACTAATGCATCTTGCTTGGTTATCTTGCAATTAGTGATGGCTTGCCTTGATTGGTGCAGTGATTGAAGTTTTCTTCGTCTTCTTCGGGGTAGAACTCCTCCTCCCCGTATCCTTGGTCGGTACTATCGTCTATAAATAAATAAGGGGTACACAATCACCAAATTATACTTAACTAAGTCTATTTAGCACACTAAGGCTCACACTTGATGATCTAGCATCATCACATGAAATAAAGAACTAGTTTTATTGAGTTTATTTGAGAAAAGTAATTTCTACTCATTGAAAATAATTAAGATTTAATATTCTCCAAATAAAATATGGGAACATGTGGACACATGTCATCACCACATATTCTAATATATGGGAATGTGATTTAAAGGGTTGGTCACATTTTAAAAGTTTAAGATTATTACTTAATAGATTTAAAGTGACTAGAAATGGCCTAATAGCATTCCTTTCGTACTAGTCCAATGTCACTGCATGCAAACCTAGATATTTTTTACATATTCAGATATATATTGTCAAATGTGATTTTTGAGAGTTGGAATCAACTCAAAAGCTATTATGGTTGATTTTTAAAAAATGTTTGAATTTGCAAAAGTCTCTGTCTTGTTATTTTTACTATAGATTATCTCTAACTCCAATTGATTTAAATCCAACGGGCTTGGATACATAATTTAATCACCTTTTTAACAAAATTTGAATCATGCAATTTGGTTGAGTTAAACTCTCTGAATTGATTTTTGAATAAGTGGATAGAAACTAGTTTAATCCTAAATGGAAAAACAATATTTGAATTTCCAGGCCTGAGCAGGAAAGCTAAACGGGTCGGCCCAACTGCACTACGCGGCGCAGCGGGCTACTGACAGGCGGGTTCCACCAGTCAGCGACTCATTCTACGTGAAACGATATCTGCAAATCTAGACCGTGCGATCAAATTCTAATCTAATGGCCGAGGTTCGTCGTCGACGACGAACAGCTCTGGCGAGGATACTGACCTAGCGCGGCGGTGGGGGTCTCGCGGGGCTCACCTCTGCTCCAGCTAGGGTCGGCGATGGGGGCAAACAATGTGGTAGACAACGGCGAGGCGAGGCGCGGTCACGGCAAGGCTTGGGGTGGTCGGAATCGACGACGCCCTTCTCTCGAGCAGCGGCGAACTCCGGTGCAATTCTGGCGCGGTGGTACTCGCCTTGCTCCGGGGAGAAGTGGGGGAGCGGCTGTGAGGAGTGGGGAGTGCAGTGGTGTGGAGAATACAGGTGGTGCGGCGAGGGGACCGAGCGGCGCGGCGGTGAGCTCGACTGTGGCGTCGCTACAGGTGGCTATCGGCATGGCGGTGGTAGGTGGACGGCGTGGTGTCTCCCAGCGGTTCTCTCTGACTTAATGGTGAGGCGTGCGGCGGCGTGGTGCGGTCAGGAGCGTGCGGTGTTCTGAGCGGTGGCAGAAGTGTTTGCGGCAGTGTGCGGCAGCTACGGGTCGCATAGCAGCGAACGGGGGTGTCTGCTGGGTTGGCGTGATCATGGCAAAGCTGCGCGTGCACGGTGAGGGCAATGCGCGAGCTAGGCAAGCTGGTCGGGCACGGCGCACTAGCGTGCTCTCGGCATGGCGCAGAGAGGTGGTGCGCGGCGTGGCTAGGGTGGTCCACGGCTCGGCTAGGGCTGTGTCCTGGACATGGGGTGGTGGTAGGCTGCAGCGCACCTCCTGGACATCCTGGATGGGTGCGGGGCGGTTTGCTGTGAGCTGGCTGTGGTCGGCCGACGATGACCAAATTCGGGCGGTGCTCCACTGAGGCAAACGGTGAAGGGGGGAGCTAGTCTGGGGCTGGGTTAGACTTAGGGGAGACAGAGGAGTAAAGAGGGGACCAAATGGTCGAGGTTTACTGTGCACAACAGTGAAGTTAGGCCAGGGGTTTATCTGTGCAGAGAAGGTGTTTGTGTTAATGGCCGCATGAAACAAAGTTTGGAATTTTTATTCAAATTTTTTTAGTGAACTTGAGTTAAGCTTGAGAGTCTATGTTTCCTTGGAGAGGTCAAGGTGAATTGATTTGATAGGTTTTTCATGTGATGATTGTGTTTTCCTGTTTGTGTGTTAGATAACAATACTGTGAAAGGGGGAGATTGAAAGAACATTTCATGTTTTCCTGTGTTTTGTGTGTTAGATAACAATACTGTGGAGTTTTCTCATGTGTGCTAAGTGTGCAGGAGTTTGGGGGGGGGGGGATTATCTGCCCCACCAAGGGCCGGATAATCCGACCTACCTCATTGATCAAAGGCTGCCAAGGCGCGTCACTCAGAGAGGGGGCGGATTATCTTCCGGAAAATCCGAACTGGGGCGGTTTTTCTTCCCCAGGCCGGATAATCCGGCTTTCGCATTGGCCGGATAATCCGGCCCCCGGAATTTGACCAAAGCCTGCCAAGGCGCGTCGCTCAGAGTCCGGTCGGATTATCTCCTGAAAATCCGAACTGGGGCGGTTTTTCCTCCCCAGGCCGGATAATCCGCCCTTCACATAGGGCCGGATAATCCGGCCCCCAGAAGATGATCAAGGGCAAGCTCAACACGACACTCAGAGAGAGGGCGGATTATCTGCCGGATATTCTGAGTCTGGGGTAGAGTTTTCCCTAGGCCGGATAATCCGGGCCTCACTTGGGCCGGATAATCCGGCCCCAAAGACTCCAACGGCTTGGTTTTGAAAGGGGGTATAAATATCCCTCCTTCCCCAACGTTCAGAACTCTTGATTCACTCGAAATTATTCAGACACTTTGCAAGAGCTCCCATTCTAGATCTCCCACTTCAACCACCCGAAGGCTTCGAACTTTGGGGAATTGAAGGAGGAGATAATCATCATCGTCATCACAAATCAAGCGCATCAACTCCTCTCCATTCATTTAGAGAAATCCCTGATCTAGTATTCTTGTCAATATCTAGATCTTGTTATTTGTTATTGATAACTTGTTCTTGTGGCAGCTTGTTATCATTACGGGAGCCTCCAAGTTGATTGTGGAGTTGTGCCCCGCTAGTTGTGTAAAGGCACCGGTACCCGCCTCGAAGGGTCCCTGTAGTGGAAAGGTGGATCAGGCCTTTGGTGGCGGGATCCATCCGAGAACAGGGTGAGGCCTATTGTGGTGTGGTGGTCTTAGTATCGCCCACCCCTCCAACGCAGACGTACTTCCCTTAACAAGGAAGGAACTGTGGTCAAACAAATCTTGTGTCTCCGCGTGCTTCACTACGGTTTACCCGTTCCTCTTCCACTCGCTCTTTACTCGCTAGTAGATAGGTTTGCATATAGGGAAATTCCACCTAATAGCTTATCTAGAGAATTTACCTTTTGTGCTAAGCCTAAAATTGAAAAAGCATTAAAAATTGAAGTAGCACCTATTTACCCCCCCCCCCTCTAGGTGCCCATATGATCCATTTCAGCAAGGCATTATTCATTTTAGCTCCAGCCCATATTCCTCCCCCGGTGATCCTGGTGTTAAAGAAGGATCTGACCTGGAGGTTTTGTGTCGATTTCCGCCAACTAAATGCCATCACCGTCAAAAACCGTTACCCACTGCTGGTGATTAACGAGCTGCTCGGTGAGATGACAGGTGCTTGCCTATACTCTAATATGATGAGTTAATACTTGAGTTATATTGTCTCCTTTCCCCTTGAGGGTAACCCTAATCCAAGACCTCTCTTGATATACTCTTGAGTGCTACAAGGTTTCAGCTTGCCAATCGTGGGTAGAATCACAAGACCCTCACTGGGTGCTCTTCCCTCTCTGATTAGGATTTGAGGGAGCGCCTACACCAATCTATCCACAAGGGGATTCTATGGGACAGGTGGCTACCGACGTGACAAATTGGCCCTTATCGTGTTGTGTTAGCGCGTGTGTTCATCGTGCTCATCTTGTGATGTTCGACCGTTCTTGTGTTTATCACCTCTCCCCTCTGCTATCCTCCAAGAATCCACATGAATCAATGAACATCGAGCTAGCCCTAGAGGTTAGCCCCCATCACCTTATCCGACATGAGTCGGGTCCTTATATAGGCACAGCTAGAGAACTAGAGAATTTACCTTTTGTGCTAAGCCTAAAATTGAAAAAGCATTAAAATTTGAAGTAGCACCTATTCACCCCCCCTCTAGGTGCCCATACAATCCATTTCAATTGGTATCAGAGCCCCGGCTCTTTATTCGGGCTTAACCGCCTAAGAGAAGTATGGGTACCAAGGGAGATGGGGATGAGGCTGTGGATAAGGTCACAATGGATGACCTCAAGACGTTGGAAACAACCTTGTTGATATCCTTTGAGGCCAAGATGGAGGAGATGAATCAAATGATTGCTCATCTCACATCATCCATAGCCCCATCTCCATCCTCCTCTGAGGCTGCCACACCATCATCCAAGGATAAGGCTAACACCGAATCCAAGGATGCTGAAGTGGTAGGTGAAAAACATAATGGTTCCACCTCCAAGAAGGGAAGTGGTAAGGAGGAATATAGTGAGGTTTGTCACGTATATTCCCCCGATCCACCTATCCCTCATCCTCATATAAATAATAGGGGTGATCCACCCAAGCTTACTGCATCCTATTTTAATCAATGGCAATTCTTAATGAAGTCTCATGTTTGCAGCTCCTCA
This sequence comes from Avena sativa, assembly GCA_916181665.1. Lineage (NCBI taxonomy): Eukaryota > Viridiplantae > Streptophyta > Magnoliopsida > Poales > Poaceae > Avena > Avena sativa. The sequence continues at coordinate 528,154,909 of OV702292.1, read as the reverse complement.
ATTGAACTTTGGAGGATTGTTGAAGAGGGTATTCATATTGGAGATCATTCCAATCTAACAATAAGAGAAGTTGTGGACAGCCAATTGAATGCTACGGCTCTCCACATGATACAACTTGGTGTGGGTCCCAAGGACATGCCCCACATTGAACATCTCAACACCGCTAAAGAAGCTTGGGATGCCCTCACCGATCTCTTTATTGGGAATGAAAGCATGAGAAGTAATAGGTATGATGCCCTGAGTAATGAAGCTGAAGGGTTCTACATGTTGGATTGTGAAAGCCATGAAGACATGTATAGAAGACTCAAGGGCATTGCAACAACATTTAGAAAGCATGGAGCCACCCACATTGATGATGCATGGATAAAAAGAAAATATGTGAGTGCCTTAATGCCTTTCGAGCCAACAGATTTGAAGAGCTTGCAAGGTAGACACAACTACCATCAAATGACATCCAATGAAGTCATGCAAGAAATGGCATCATTCAAAGTTGCCGCGAAGAATGCTGAAGATGCTCGAGCTCGTGCCATTGGAATGAAAAAGGGAGTCAATGTTGCTCTAAAGGCCAATGTTGTTGAGCAAGATGAGGATGAAAGAGCTTTTGAGGGGGCCTCCATGGATTGCCCCGATGAAGTCAAACGTGCTCATGGTGAGTACATGGCATTTTACGCAAGGAACTTTTGGAAGGATCCTGCCAAGGCCAAGTCAGAACTCGAGCGCAAGAATGGGTCGAGTGGAAGAAGAGAAAGCGGCCCAAAACTGAGAACATGCTACAACTATGGAGATAGGCTGCACTTTGTAGCCGAGTGTCCTTATCAAAATAGAGAAGACAATGGTGGCAGACTCATTCTTAAAGAAAAATCCAAGGCACCTAAGAAGAAGCCATTTATTAAAAAGAATGGCCCCTACAAGAAGCAACCCAAGATCGTCCTAGTGGCACAAGAAGAATACTCCTCTGCAAGTGAAGATGAAGAGGATGAAGATAGTTCTCGCGAGGTGGCTACTATAGCCACCACATCGACTCCATCATCTCTCTTCGACTCGCCAAACGAGAATGTCATCAACAATAATGCCACTTTCCTTATGGCAAGAGGGTCCGAGGTATCAAGTTCTAGCTCTTCATTTCCTAAGACTAACATAAATTTGGATATGGATGATCCTGATAGTCTTAAAATGAAAGAAGAAGTTATTGCTTTGGACAACTTTTTTTCTAACCTGCACGGTGAGCACAAACTCCATTTTGATGCTCTTATGAGTCAACTTGCTCAAGCCAAAGATCTTCTTGAAGAAAAGGGCAGAATTGAAAGAGAAGATGCCTTGGAGATAGCTTCTTTGAAGAATTCTTTGGAAGAAGAAGAGGAAGCTCGAGTATCTTTGGAAGAAAGACTCGAATCCATTGAGGAGTCACATGAAGAAGTTGTGGGTCAGCTCATCAAAGAACGTGACAATGCTCTTACCAAGGTCAAGAAACTCAAGAAAGAAAGGATTGAATTTGGGGCTTCTCATGCTAGACTCTCGGAGAAGTTTGATAAACTTGACAGTGCTCACAAGGCATTGAAGACTGATCACTCTACTCTAAATGAGTCTCATGATCAGCTCCAAACTCAATTGAATTTGTATGATGTACCAAGTACCTCCACATCATCTTATGGAAAAGAAGATCTTGCAAGAAGTTCTCAACACCTAGGTAAAGAGGTTCTTGATGAGATACTTAGCAAGCAAAGGATAAACAATAGAAAAGAAGGTCTTGGTTACATTCCCAAGACAAAGAACAAGAAAAACAAGAAGAAGAACAAGAACAAGAAGAAGAAGAAGAAGAAGAAGAGCAAGACGGCTCAACCAAAGACTAGCAACATCACCAATGACAATTCTAATTATGATGGTTTTGCAAGGGCTAACAATCCTAACTTTGAGTTATATTGCGATTATCTTGGTGATGTTTATGCTAGTTATGTAGGTCCTTATGATTGTTACATTACTTGGTCTATTTGGGTCCCCAAGACCCTTGTCACTAACATGAGAGGACCCATTGAAAAATGGGTACCTAAAACCAAGAAGTAACTTTCTTGCAGGGTTATGCTTCCGGTGGGTCTAAATGGGTAATCGATAGCGGATGCACGAGTCATATGACCGGAAGCAAGGAGATCATCACGGAGATGCAGCCAAATCATGATCATATAACCGTCTCCTATGGTGACAAGTCAAAATCTGAGGTATTGGGTCTCGGCAAAGTTATGGTAGCTCACGATATCTCTCTCGTGGACGTCATGCTTGTTGAGACCCTCGGGTACAACTTACTTTCAGTTCGCGCCCTTTGTAAGATGGGTTTTGAATTTTATATTGATGCTGATTTGGTGGTACTCTTGTGGAGCAAGTCTCTAAAAGTCGCTTTCGTGGGATATGTCGAAAATGACCTGTACGTGGTGGACTTTTCGGGGAAAACCACTACAGGCCCGATGTGTCTTTTCGGAAAGGCTGACGTGGGTTGGCTATGGCATCGCCAACTAGCCCACGTCAATATGAGAACTTTGCAAAGTATCCACAAGGGTGGCCACATCCTTGGACTAAAAGAAAATGTCTCCTTTGCCAAAGATCGTGTTTGCAGGGCTTGTGTTGAAGGGAAATGCATGACACTTTTCATCGTAGAAAGACTATTATCTTGTCAAAAAGGATCTTAGAGCTCCTACATGTGGACCTCTTCGGACCTCCATCTCATGCAAGCCTCGGTGGGAAGAAGTACTGTCTTGTGATTGTTGATGATTACTCAAGATACACTTGGGTTTATTTCTTCAAGTTGAAGAGTGAAACTCAATAAACGGTCATCGACTTCGCCAACGAGGTTCAACATCAACACAACGTCCCTATTCTGGCTATAAGAAGTGATAACGGCTCTGAGTTCAAGAACTACACCTTAAATGAGTTCCTAAGTGAAGAGGGGATAAGACATCAATATTCCGCTGCGTACACCCCTCAACAAAATGGTGTTGCCGAGAGGAAAAATCGGACTCTAATGGATATGGCAAGATCAATGCTAGCCGAATTCAAGTCTCCTTATAATTTCTGGGCTGAAGCTATTTCTACCGCTTGTCACTCATCCAACTATTTATGCCTCTGTAAAATCTTGGACAAGACTCCATATGAAATACTTACCGGTAACAAGCCAAACATCTCATACTTTCGGGTATTCGGGTGTAAGTGTTTCTTTCTCATCAAGGGAGTTCATTTATCTAAGTTTGAATCTAAGGCTCTAGAAGGTATTTTTGTTGGTTATGGTGCTGAATCCCACACTTATAGAGTCTACAATAAGCTCTCCGGAACTGTTGTAGAATATTGTAGTGTGGTGTTCAAAGAAAATGACGGATCCCATGCGGGGCAAGTTAATGTTTGTGATGCAGATGTTGAAATACCCCAAGATGCCATAAGAAGAAAGGGCGTGGGATTTTTCCGCCCCATTGAGGAACCCCTTGTGGCGGATCGGGAAGGACAATGCTCTACTCATGAAGAGCCCTCATCTACACATACTCATCATGTTCCAACCGCGGGAGTAACTTCTACACCATCTCCATCAACTGCTGAAGGTCAAGATGTTCTAGAAAGCTCCAGGCCGGATTTTCCGGTTGACACCGGATTATCCGGCCACCCCGCTCCTGACGACCAAATTGCTCCTGGTACTGAATAAATTGATGCAAGCTCCAGGCCGGATTTTCTGGTTGACACCGGATTATCCGGCCCCTCGCCAGTTCAAGCAAGTCCCAGGCAACCTGATGAAGCTGCTACAAGTTCTCCTAGGCCGGATTATCCGGCCTCTCCATCGGTCGGATTATCCGGCCCTGAATCACCGGTTTTTCAGCAGTCTCATGTTACGGCTGCTGACCCACCTCAAGGGCACACTTCATCACCGCCTACTACTGTTATCCCAGATTCTAATCAAGGTCGAGCAAATGATTCCAATGAAGATTCATGTGATGAAACTATTCCACCAAGAGACAACAAGCTTATTGAACTTCGTCGCAAGGCTCATGCTGATCGAAACCTTGAGTTAAGGGGTCACACCCTCGACAAGGTTGTAGGTGACCTTCGACGAAGGGTTTCTACAAGAAGGGGATTGGCAAGTTTTTGTGAGCATCAAGCTCACATCTCAATGGTGGAACCCAAGAAAGTTTTGGAAGCTCTTGAAGATCCGGACTGGGTTGTTGCTATGCATGAAGAATTGAATAATTTCGAGCGCAACAAGGTCTAGAAACTCGTGGAGAAACCCAAAGATTGCCACAATGTTATCGACACTAAATGGATATTTAAAAACAAGCAAGATGAGAATGGCATTGTTGTGAGGAACAAGGTGATACTTGTGGCTCAAGGCTACTCTCAAGTTGAGGGCATTGACTTCGGCGAGACCTATGCTCCAGTGGCTCGACTTGAGTCCATCAGTATCCTTCTTGCTTATGTTGCCCATAACAATTTTAAATTGCAGCAAATGGATGTCAAGAGTGCTTTCCTTAATGGTACTCTACATGAGTTGGTATATGTAAAGCAACCCCCGGGATTTGAGGATCCTAACTTCCTGAACCATGTCTACAAACTCAATAAGGCACTCTATGGCCTTAAACAAGCCCCACGTGCGTGGTATGAGCACCTTAAAGAGCTTTTGCTAGACCGTGGCTTCGAAGTTGGGCAAATCGATCCCACTCTTTTTACTAAGAAGGTTAAGGGGGAGCTCTTCGTATGCCAACTATATGTAGACGATATCATCTTTGGTTCTACTAATAAAGCTTTTAATGATGAATTTTCAAAGCTTATGACTGACAGGTTTGAGATGTCTATGATGGGGGAATTACGGTTCTTTCTTGGATTCGAGATCAAGCAACTTAGAGAAGGAACCTTCATCAATCAAGCAAAGTACATCCAAGACATGCTCAAGAGATTCAAGATGATGAATCTTAATGGTGTCGCCACTCCAATGCAAACAAAATGTCACCTTGAACTTAACCCAAATGGTAAAGATGTGGACCAAAAGGTATACCAGTCCATGATTGGCTCTCTTCTTTACCTCTACGCATCTAGACCCGATATTGTGTTAGTGTGGGGGTGTGTGCAAGGTATCAAGCAGTTCCTAAAGAAAGCCACTTAGTGGCGGTCAAGAGGATCTTTCGATATTTGGTTCATTCCCCTAACTTTGGTCTATGGTATCCCAAGGGCTCCAATTTCTCTCTATGTGGTTATACTGACTCAGATTGGCTGGTGATAAGGATGATCAGAAATCCACTTCTGGAGCTTGTCAATTCATGGGAAGATCTCTTGTGTGTTGGTCATCTAAAAAGCAGAATTGTATCTCTCTCTCCACCGTCGAAGCTGAATATGTTGATGCTGCTAGTGCTTGCACTCAGTTATTATGGATGAGGCAAACTTTAAAGGAATACGGTGTCAATTGTGATGAAGTGCCTCTTTTATGTGATAATGAAAGTGCAATCGAAATAGCGTACAATCCGGTATAGCACACAAGGACAAAGCATATTGAGATTCGCAATCATTTTATTCGAGACCATGTTGCTCGAGGCGATATTGATCTATCTTTTGTGAGCATGAAGAACCAACTTGTTGATATTTTTATGAAGCCACTTGATGAAGCAAGATTCTGCTACTTGAGGAATGAGCTAAATATCATTGATTCCAGGAGTTTGTCTTGATTACCCATGCACTCACTCTTACATCTCACTCATTTGGTCTAGATGTGGGCATGGATATAGGGGGAGTGTGGTCCTAATTAATTGGGCTAACCCTCCTCCCATAATGTTAAAAGCAAGATAAATCATTTCTCTTAATATCATCTTGTGATATGTGAGCTTATTGATGAGTATTGGTCGTGAACCCAAGATATATCTTTGCGGTGTCACACCATACACTCCAACAAGGTGGCTTCGGCCACCGCCCTCTCCCTTGAGGAGAATTGGATTTTATGGATCTTTTTGGTTGTTTTTTCTCATCTCATGTTCTTATGGGAATCACACTCAATTTTGGCTTTTATTTGATTTGGTTCTTGCAATTTTGAGTGTATAGTACCATCTCAGTTTGTCTTTCTTAATCCTAAGCCTTTCTCCACCCCTAAGCCATCTATTCTTGCACACAAGTCCCTTGTACACCTTGTGGGGGTGTTGTTCGGGGACGTGCGGGCCTGAATCTGTGTACAACAGAAATTCAGATTTGTGGCCGGATAATATGGCCCAAGTGTAGGCCGGATAATCCGGCCCTGGCGGATTTCATCCTAAAGGGCAGGGATCGGGGGGAAGGGCTCATAACGAGCAGCACTTCTCCCCCAACCCTGTCCTCCTCCTCAGTCACCGCCTGCCGTCCCCCACCCTCCCCGGAGCCTCTCCGCCCACCAGATTTTCCGGGCCTCCCCGGATATTCTTCTCCATGCCTTCGGGTACCTTCTCCTCCGCGTTCTTCCTCCAATGAGTGAGGGTAACTCCCTCTCTCCCCATCTTTGGCTAGATGTGTTATTTGTTGGGTGGAACATTGTCTAGAAGGATGTTGTTTCGCGTAGAAATCGTAGTCTTGCAGTTTCTAGGCCCGGTCTACTTTTTGCATTCAATCTAGGTGAAGTCGAAAAATTTCTGCCACGGTCGAATTATCCGCCCCTGGCCAGGCCGGATAATCCGGTCTGACAGATTCAACTCTGGTTCACTTTCACCATATTGCGTGCTTTGAGTAGATTTGACTTATGAAATTTTTGACTACTTTTTCCATGCTCTCTCTTGGACTTGTGTGTATGCGTATCCCCATGCTATCGCCCTTGTTCTCCTCATAGGTGGTTCTAGTGTTTTTGATACATTGCAAATGTATCTATAATTTTTTATGTCTCATGCTTAGTTTTATCCACTTTCTTATGTTTTGTCCACACTTTGGAGTACTTTTCATATCATTTCTTGGACTAACCTATTAACAAGAGCCACATTGCCAGCTACCTGTTTTCTGCTGTTTTTTGGTTCCAGGAAAGTCAGAAAATGAATATTCTCAGAATTGGACGGGACAAAAGCCAAAGTGCCTATTTTTCCGGAAGTCATCAGATGCCAGAGTACGAGACAGAGAGGGGCCAAGGGGCCACCACACCACCTGGCCGCGCGGCCCAGCCTGGCCGACGCCAGGAGGTGGTGTGGCCGCCTCCGACACCCCCTCGGCCTCCCCTTCCGGCTATAAGATGCCCTCGGGACGAAAACCCTAAGTGCCCGATCAAAAATCCACGAAAGAGTCTGTAGCCACCATCATCTCCATCCCTAGATCGGGAGGGATCTGAAGCTCTTCCCGGCACCCTGGCGGAGAGGGGAATTCACCCTGGAGGCCTTCTTCATCACCATGCAAGCCTCCGGTGTGATGCGTGAGTACTTCATCCTTGGACTATGGATCCATGTAGTAGCTAGATGGCTGGTTATCCTCCTTTGTGCTTTCATGTCTAGATCTTGTGAGCTCCATTCATGATCAAGATCATCTATTTGTAATTCTACATGTTGTGTTTGCAGGGATCCAATGGATATTGAGATGCTATTTCAGATTGATTATTGATTCTATCATGTCTTTGTTATTTGTGATCTTGCATGCTTTCCGTTGTTAGTAGCTATCTTGGCCAAGTAGATGCTAGCAACTCCAAGAGTTAGTATTTATGCTCGATAGTGGGTTCATGCCTCTGGTAATCTGGGGAAGTGACAAAAATCTCTAAGGTACTAGATGTGTTGTTGCTACTAGGGAGAAAACAACAATCCTTTGTTCATAGAACAATCGTATTGTTTACTTTACACACAGTTCGTAAAGCAATAATCTATTGCTTGCAACTTAATACTGGAGGGGGTTTGGATGATAACGTAAAGGTGGATTATTAGTCATAGATGCAGTTGGATGGCGGTCTATGTATAATGTTGTAATGCCCAATCAAGTCTCAAAGGAGTGAAGATGATTAGTATATGCATGTATTTCTTTCTCGATGTTTGTCAATTGCCCCACTGTAATTTGTTCACCCAGCATGTTATCTATCTAAGGAGAGCCACCTCTAGTGAACTATGGATCCCGGCCCTTTTCTTTACATACAATCTACAATCTTTTACTGCTTTGTGTTTACTTTCTGCAAACTATTACTTCTTTCCATTCGATACGTTTAATCCTTTGTTTTCAGCAAAACACGGTGAGATTGACAACCTCATCGCAAGTTGGGGACAAAGTTCTGTGGTTGTGTTGTGCAGGTCTCCACGTTGCTACTAGCACCGGTAGTGCGCCCTGCCAAGGCTCAGCTAGCAACACCTTTGGGGTGTTTCCTTGCTCCTACTGGTTCGATTAAACCTTGGTTTCATAACTGAGGGAAACTTACTAATGTGCTCATCATACCTTCCTCTTGGGATTCCCAACAAGCTCTACATCAACACCGCACCAGCACTTTTCTGGTGTCGTACACTGAGCCATCAAGCATTTTTCTAGCACCGTTGCCGGGGAGTCAATGACATCTTCACAAGGGGAGTCCCTCATAACCAGTCTCTTTACTTTGTTATTTTTGTTTTGCTTAGTTTCTTTTTGTTTTGTTTGCTTGTTTTGTTATCAAAAACACAAAAAAATTAGTTTTACTAGTTTGCTTTCTTATCCAAAAACACACAAAAATTAAGTCTCCTTTAGTTGTCACCTCTTCCTTAGCTCACCATGTTGATCCCTAAATTCACCTTGAAAGACCTTTCAATTGGTAGTGGTTCTATAATTCGGAAAGATAATACTGAAGAATTCTTTAATCATGTTAGCAAACATGAAGATACTGAGGATAGATCCCTTGCAGAACTTGCTCCAAACTATGAGATTAATGCAGCTTCTTTAATTTACATGTTAGAAGCTAGGTTTGTTAACCTCAACCCCTTAATGCAAGTGATGTTTCTTAAGCTTAAAGAAATTGAGGACCCTGAAAAGAGGGATTTTTTTCTAGAAACTTTGTTTAAGGAGTTCTATGATGTTGCCAAGGAAGCTAGGAAAGTCTTTGAACGTTTCAATATGCTAGGCTCATGTGTAGATGTTGTTGGTACACGAGAAAAGATGAACAAAACCAAACCTAATGGGGAGGAACCTAAGATACCAATACCCTTTAAACTAGTAGCAATACATGATGCCATAGAAAAGAATCTTGATTGGATTGTTCCTGCAAACCCTTTTGATGAGAATAGTGAACCTAAGAGCATTGAGTGTTGGGGATATACTTTTTGGGTATCCTCACAGTTCCTCACTGACCAGGGTGGTCCACTTCGGGTTAGAGCTTTGCTTCACGGGCGGCCCAATCAGGGAGAAAAGACGGAGTCCAATCCAGCTACGGGAAGGCCCAAAAGACTTACCGACTTAGGCCCATAGTGTTACTTGTAGTGCAAGATGTACTCTGTAACCGACTCTTAGTCGTAGCCGGATAGATCTCTCCTGTAAACCCTAGGCCGGATATCTATATAAGCCGTCCTAGGGAGAGCCTTTAGGGCACACCACAATAGTCTACAATCTCAACTCGCACATGTGAAACCCTTGTAACCCATATTCCGGCTCTGCCGTATTACTAGATTGCTAGCAGGAGTAGGGTTCGTCCAAAGCCGGCGGATTCGAACCTAGGTAAACTTGTGTGCTCACCGTCCCGGAACACCGTACGTCTCACACCCCTCTCTTCCGCACGCCCCGAGGACCCCCTCATGGCGTACTTGTCATCAATCCAATGACAGTTGGCGCCCACCGTGGGGCAAGTGAGATTTAGATCTGCGTTCCGAGCGGAATCTACAAGAATCGGAATCGGCGAGACTATCATCGTCGGTCGCATCCTCTACACCAGCGACGTCCCTCTCATCGTTCTCGATGAGACGTGGATTCCGGCTAGGGAGGCCGTGACTGCCTACACAATCATGTCTTTTGGCGAGATCGATGTTTACATCAGTTTCGCTAAACCTGCCCCACCCACCCCAGTGGTGATGATAGAGGCAGAAGAATCTTCTGGGTCCCCTTTGTTCGCGGAGGCGGCAGAGTTCCGGATCTCAGAAAACCCTAATCCCACCCAGCCCGCACCAGCTGCGGAGATAGTGGAGAAATCCGAGCCTGAGGAAGACATAGCGGTTAAAGCCGAATCTGGAGTGGATCTCCTCGGAGAGACCGTATCCTAGATCGACCCACCCGCGAAAGTCGAAATCCAGGAGGAGCATATCAACGACACTGATTCTGGCTCTGATGACGACGGGACAGACAGGCCTTTCCTAAGGTACACACTACGACGTATGATAATGCAAGATGCAAGTGCAGATGCAATTCTCGAGACCATCAAAAGTTTCGACATGGCTGATCGCGAGAGTCGCAGGTACCTCAGGAAGCATGCGTCGCACTTCGACGTATGCTTTCCTAAGGTACACACTGCGACGTATGATAATGCAAGATGCAAGTGCAGATGCAATTCTCGAGACCATCAAAAGTTTCGACATGGCTGATCGCGAGAGTCGCAGGTACCTCAGGAAGCATGCGTCGCACTTCGTCGGGTATGTAGGATCCAGATCCGGCTCTACCGATGCTGGAGAAAACACTGACTTTGTGCTGGAGGCAATTGGAACAAACGCCGACGTACCCGCATCCTCGGATGAATCGATGACGTTAGCAGATTTCTGAAAGTTCTCCGCGGAATACGAAGAGGAGTATAACTCCAAAGCTGCAGAAGAAGGAGAAGTCGTGGATGAAGGATCCGGGGAACACTCTCCCAAAGTGCAGGACGACATGGAAGTCGGAGACAATCTCGAAGTCCAGATGTCCGAAAGTACCGATTAGAGCTTGACTCCGGGAAACGGACACAAAGCCGTCTTTGCTACCGGCGCTGCCAAGAAGGCAAAGAAGAGGAACAAGAAGAACAAGACCACGGCAAAAGACCCTCTGACAGAGGAGGTGATTGCCGAGGAATATGAGGAAGACTCGGATGGAGCACTTATCCCAGAAGAGCCAAAAAAAGAAGAATCGGTGGATGGACACGTGATCACTGAAGGTGCGCATAAACTCATCGATGATGCATTAACCACACCTATTCCTACAGCTGTGGAGCTTACCGCTGAAGAACTGGACGAGAGGGCACAAGCCCTAGAAGCGCGTCATCAAGTACTCCTCGATGAAGCCAAAAACATTGAGGAGGAAAAGAAACGCCTAGCATCTACGGAGAAGTACAACTCCAGGCAATACAAGAAGACTAGGAAGCGTCATACAAATGACAACCAATTCCCACAGATCCACGCCGTCCTTTTCGGAGATGAGATGGGGAAGCCTCGGAAAGATAGTAAAGGAGATTGGGTATATCCAACCCTATTATAGAATACCGTGGCAGCCCGAGAAATTCTATCGGCTAATCCAGGACCGGAGGAAATCCAGTTGGGAATCAAACAACTCAACAAGGGACTGGAGCAACAAAAGGTCGCCATGTCCGAAAGCTAAAACCTGGTCTCAGATTCCGACCAATGTCGCATAGATCTGGCATGGGCTGACGTAAGACCCCAGCACGTTCCGGAGCAGCATCAACGCCCCGAGCGCCGGGAAGACAATTATTCGAGAACCGGATCGTTAGCACAGCACCGCAGAACTGCGCGTGACTAGAGCAACATCGCCCCAGCAGCCGAAAAAGAGGCCATTGCTGCACTGTATCCGAAGAATCCTCCCCAACGAGAGTCGAACGATCGAAGGGGAGAAGATAAAGAGAAACGTCGGGAGGAGGATCGTCAAAAAATGCCACCTCCTAGACATGCAAGCCGTTCGGCTGAGCCTCACCGTAGTGGGAACAACGGACGAAGGTACGACGGAAACCATGCCGGTACAAGCTGGCACAGGGCTCGTCGTAGTGAAGACCCTCCCCAGAACCGGAATAATGATGCTCCGGACGGAGGCCGACGATCAGCCGGAAATAATCCAGCTGCCCCACCCTCTCCACCAAGTAGTCATCACAATGGCTCTCAAGAGGGCCAAGGAGGACGACATGGCGGAGGAGGTGGTGGCAGAAGCCGAAGTCTGGCTCCAAGGCACCGCAGCCACAGCTGACATTCGGGACGATCTCTATCCCCGAACGATGCAAGGCACAAAATCAACTCCAACATAGAGGCGCGGTGCTACGAAAACAATGATATCTACGTGGGCCCAAAGTGCTTCGTACCATGCATCAGAGCTACAAGATTCCCGGAAGGATTTGCTATCTCAAGACATATCCAAGCCTACGACGGCATTGCTCGGCCAGACACCTAGCTACAGGATTTTTTCCAAGCTTGCTGCATCGCCAAAGGCGGAAATAGCCTGGTCGCAACCCGATATCTCCCACTTATGTTGCGGAAGACGACATGATCATGGCTTAATAAACTTCTGGAGAACACCATCCACAACTGGTATGACATGCAAAGTGCGTTCTTTCGGAATTTCAAAGGCACATATCGGAGGCCCTGTATGGTTGGAGACCTACAGCGTTGCACCCAGAAAGCCGGAGAAACTTGCCCGGATTACCACGGACGATGGATCGACACCAAGAACTCCTGTGAAGGAGTAAACGATGAAACTACGATTGAAGCTTTCATCGCAGGTCTCCCAATTGGCCTACCGCGCCATCGCTTGAAGTGTGACAAAGTCACTGATCTGGGAGAGATGATAGAAACAGCGAGCAAGTATGCAGATGCCGACGATGATGCAGAGGGATTACTCAATGCCCTAGATGTGCCACAGTCGGCAAAACAACCAAAGCAACAAGCTCAGAAGCGTAAAAATACCTCGGAAGAAAAACCCAACGCAGAAACGGCAGTGGTCACTGCTACTTTCGGGTCTAGGGGACGAGGAGGACGCGGTGGAGGCCGCGGGCGTGGGCGTGGAACTTCAAGAGTCCAAGGTAGAGGAGACCAACAACCACGCAAAACCTACTCTTGGGCCGACATTGCCAATAACCCATGTGTGCATCACCTAGACGCCAATGGGGGCTCATCCCACACCAATGCTGAATGTCGTTTCAATGACGACATCAAAAGAGATGACACCGCAGGCTACAAAGCTAAGCGGAAGAAGGAAAGAAGAATCCTGAAAAAGAAAAAGAGATCAAGGAAGATTCTGACATGGAGGAAGCTGATGCTTCAAATCCCAGACCGGAAGGGAAGAAAAAAAATTCGACCAAGAAAGACACTTACGTCACCTTCCTCGGATCTCAACCAGCAAAGGTCAAGAAAGCAGTTCTACATGAGCTCAATGCAATAGTTCCGACTGTACCCCAATACCTGGACTAGTCGGAAGTGGCAATCACATTGGACCGCGCTGATCATCCGCCTAAGTTGCACAGGCGAGGAAAATACGCCCTAATCGTCAATCCACTTATTGACGGTTATGGTTTCTCCAAGACCCTCATGGACGGTGGTAGCAGTATCAATATTCTCTATGTCGAAACACTACGTCGGATGAAGATCTCGGAAACCCAGCTGAACCATAGCTCTGTGATCTTTCACGGAGTTGTCCCAGGAAGACAAGCCAATTCCCTGGGAGAGATCACTTTGGATGTTACCTTTGGAACTCCAAAGAACTATCGGACGGAGGCACTTTCCTTCGAAGTGGTCCTGTTCAAGAGCGCATACCACGCTATATTCGAACGTCCAGCTTACTGGGCTTTTATGGCTCGTCCGTGTTACATTTACAATATGATGAAAATTCCAGGTCCCAATGGCGTGATCACCATCAGTGGAGACCCGAAGAAAGCGCGAGAGTGCGAGGATGGAAATGTCGCCTTTGCCGAAGCCGTGCTGCACGCCCAGGAGTACTAGGAGATCAAGAAGAGCATAGATCCGTCCGAGATGCCCGCAACGAAGAAGGAGGTGACAAAGCAAAATCCGGAGTTCAAGGCATCAGAAGAGACGAAGAAGACGCCATTGAAAGATGATGACCCCTCCAAGGTGACCCAGATAGGCGTAGGCCTAGGTAGCGCATAGGAAAGCGCGCTCGTCAAGTTTCTCCAAACAAATCAAGATATCTTCGCATGGCAGCCATCTGACATGACCGGAGTACCTAGGGAACTTGCCGAGCACTCTTTAAATGTAAACCCAAACGCTAAACCCGTCAAACAGTCCTTATGACGTTTCGGCGATGAAAAGCGTAAGGAAATAGCTAAGGAACTAGCACGGCTCGAGTTAGCCGGATTCATAGAAGAGGTCATCCACACTGAGTGGTCGGCTAATCCTGTAATGGTCCCTAAAAAGGACACCACTGATTTAAGGATGTGTGTTGATTATACTGCCTTGAACAAGGCTTGCCCAAAAGATCCGTTCGCTCTGCCTAGAATTGATCAAGTTATCGATTCTACGGCAGGCTCGGAACTCCTCTGTTTTCTCGACGCATATTCCGGTTATCACCAAATCCGGATGAAGGAATCTGACAAAGTCAAAACTTCATTCATAACCCCCTTCGGAACCTTCTGTTTTGTCATGATGCCCTTTGGGCTGAAGAACGCAGGAGGTACGTACCAACGCACGATGCAGCGTTGCCTCCATGACCAACTCAGACGCAATGTACATGCATACGTGGATGATATTGCGGTGATGTCCAAAAAGAAGGCAACATTGATTTCCGACTTGGAGGAAACGTTTGCCAATCTACGGAAATACAACATCATGTTTAACCCAAACAAATGTTTCTTTGGAATACCAGCCAGAAAATTGTTAGGTTTCATCGTGTCTCAAAGAGGCATAGAGGTGAACCGAGACAAAATCAAGGCTATACTCAATATTTCCAGGCCAACTCGCCTGAAGGACGTACAAAGACTAACTGGTTGCATTGCTGTAGTCAGTCGGTTTGTAAGCCGGCTTGCTGAAGCTGCACTACAAGACCTGAAGGAAGTACTCCCATCTGCTCCTATCCTTGCTGCACCGGAACCACATGAACCGATGTTGCTTTATCTTGCTGCGACAAACAAAGTCGTTAGTATCGTCATGCTAGTGGAGAGACCGGAGGAAAATCAGGAACACCTGGTGCAGTGTCCAACTTACTTTGTCAACGAGGTCCTGACAGAATCAAAACAGCGATATCCGCACTATGAAAAGTTGGCTTACGGTGTTTTTCTAGCATCTTGTAAGTTACGACATTATTTTCAGGAGCATCCAATTACCATGGTGAGCACAGCTCCCATGAGAGACATAATCAATAACAGTGACGCCACAGGACGCGTCGCCAAATGGGGCATAGAGCTTTCAGCTTTTGATATTAAGTATAAACCTCGAACAACAATAAAATCCCAGATCCTTGCTAACTTTGTTGCTGATTGGACAGAGACGAAGGAGAACATGATCCTCCCTGAGTCGGAATATTGGACCCTCTATTTTGATGGGTCTAAGGCTCGCGGGGGCTCGGGGGCTGGCATGGTGCTCAAATCACCCCAGGGAGATAAACTTCTATACGTGTTGCAGATCCACTTCACAGCGACAAATAATATTGCCGAGTATGAAGCACTGCTACATGGAATCCGGATTGCTAAGGATATTGGCATCCGACATTTGATGTGTTATGGAGATTCGGATCTTGTTGCTCAACAAGTGTCGGATATTTGTAATGCAAATAAACACATGGCAGCATACAAATCTGTCATGGATGATCTATCTAAATCGTTCGAAGGGTTTGAAGTTCAACACATCCCTCGAGCAGAAAATGAGGAAGCAGACGCACTATCTCGGATAGGTTCTGCGCGGAAAGAGGTCTCGGATGGCGCTTTTTTAGAGCACCTCAAAGTTCCCTCAATAAAGGGAGTGGATGAGGAATATCCGACCAAATCCGACTCACCTTTGATAGCAGTTCTGGCTGTAATTCCTAGCTGGACTCAACCCTACCTCGATTATTTGGGAGATGGCAAATTACCCGAAGATGAGGTTCTGAGCCGGCAGATATCCGACGAGCGAAAGCCTACACTATAGTTAAAGGTGAGCTCTATAAGCGGAGTATCTCTGGGGTTTTTCAGCGCTGTGTGTCTCGGAAGAAGGAGTGGAAATCTTAAGGGAAATCCACGAAGGCGAGTGTGGACACCACGCTGCAGCCAAATCTTTAGTGACAAAAGCTTTTAGACACGGATTTTTCTGGCTTACAGCTCAGGCAGATGCCGAACGATTAGTCAAGACGTGCAAAGGCTGCCAAAAGTACGCCAAACAAGCTCATGTTCCGGCTGATCAGCTGCGAACAATACCCATAACATGGCCTTTTGCGGTCTAGGGGGCTGGATATGGTAGGACCATTTAAACGGGCTCCAAGTGGATTTACTCACCTCTTAGTGATGGTGGATAAATTTACCAAATGGATTGAGGCTAAACCTGTCACTAGTTGTGATGGAGCAACAGCCAAAATATTTGTCGAGGATGTTATAATTTGGTATGGTTATCCGCATAGCATTATCACGGACAACGGGAGTAACTTCTCTATGGGAGAATTGGCCGAATTCTGCAATGAGCAAAATATCTGGCTTGACATTGCGTCAGTCGCACATCCACAGGCTAACGGACAAGTTGAAAGAGCAAATGGTTTAATCCTACAAGGCCTAAAACCGAGACTCGAAGCACCACTACGACGTGCTGCGAGGGCTTGGGCAGAGGAATTACCCTCTATAATATGGAGTTTACAAACGACTCCGAACAGGTCAACCGGATACACACCTTTCTTCTTGGTCTATGGTGCAGAAGCAGTTCTTCCTAGTGATTTAATTCACACTTCTCCTAGAGTGGCCGCGTATATTGAAGAGGATGCCGAGATTTCTCGACAAAATGATCTCGACTTAGTCGAAGAAGTTCGCGTCATTGCTGAAATGAGATCAACAGCCTATCAGCAGAAGTTACGCAAGTATCATAGCCAGAGAGTTAGAAACAGATCTTTCAATAAAGGCGATTTGGTTATTCGGCTTGTGCAACAAAGAAAGCACAAACTTTCCTCGGTATGGGAAGGGCCCTTTTAATTAGTCGAGTATTGCACAATGGTTCATATTACTTAACTGACATGAGGCCAGTCAAAGAAAGACCTGCTACTAAGAAGAGAAAGAGAGCTGGAGGCAGTACAAATCCGGATGACTTAGACAGACCGTGGAATATTGCTTAGCTACGTCCCTTTTATTCTTAGTTTATCCTTCTTTGTAATCATATATATGTACATGTTCTGTGAGAAATAAAAGTTTTGGTTGTCTCAAGTTTTCCTGAGAAGTTTTTACCATCTTATTTCCGAATGATCATGTCATAGTCGAAAATCCCAGAATGCTTGAAAGTAATTTATGCTCATGTCTGTTCTGGTTTAGATTTCCGATTCTAAAATTGCTACCCTTGGGTATAACTCTAAAGTTTCTAGCCTTTACTTTGGTTATTTGTCTGATTGATGAAATGCGGGCATTTTCCGAGTAGTGAATTGTTGGTACTGGAAGCTGGCTTTGTTTCCGAGTTTAAACTGGTTTAGCAATTGAGCTCCGTTGCTCGGCAAAGTTTCCGGCAGAAGGTTTACCCGGCTCACGAAAGGGACGAGGCAGAAAGCCAAATAAACAATGAGTATAGACGGAAAAATACAAGTGCTTATGTAAACATTTCAGGCACACAAAAATTCAAAGCAAATAGTGCTGAATAGATCAAAAGCTTAGCACTAGCAAAATTATAGTACTGCATAATTACAGACCCATCATATCTTTCAGAATAATACAAATTTTTCTGGCAATCTATGATGCAGGAGGAGAAGAAGGAGCTGCCGGCTCGCTGGATATGTCGCCTTGATATCGTTCCGAGATGTCCACATCTGATACGGTGTGGTCATCGTCGGAAACTTCTGCTGATTCTTCGGGAGGCGTAGGTGGTGTGTCCACGCGGGAGAAGAAGGGAGTTTCGTAGCTGGTCAAATCAGCCACATGACACCCATATCTAGCACAGGAGTCCATGATGGCCTGGATGTCCTGCTCCTGGCCGTCTTCATCTACTTTGCAGTACCCTTTGGTCACTTGCCATATTTCCATGTTTCCATGGTGGCTCATGACCATGGTAAGAGTGTCCTGCGCCGCAGTCCATGCGTAGGACATATTCCAATCCTGGACAAGTTGCGGCATCTCCTTTGCCTTGCCCCGCACCTGAAAATCCGACATGCTGTGCATGTCCGGAATCTTGAGAGCTTCGCCAATGTCCTCAAGGGATTGGCGGAAGTCATGAAGCAGGTCACCGAATTAGGTAAGCCGGTGAGTGCGGGGCTTGGTGGAGGAAGAGTCCGTCAAGTTCAGAGGACCTATACACAAAACAAGTTAAGAAAATCTAACATTGAAAGAAGTCGAAGAAAGTGGAAAACTCAGACAGATGGAACGTACCGAAAATGACAACGTCAATTTTGGTCTTCTCTTCCCAAAGACTCTGGAGTTCAGCCTGGAGTGCCTCGGAAAGGTCCCTCTCTCTGCACAGCTCATTGTTAAGGTCCGAGATTTTTTGCTCTTGAGCAGCAATCTTGCGATCATGCTCATCAGTAGCCATGGAGGAGGACTCGAGAACTTGAGCTATGCTCTTCTCATGATCCGCCTTGAGCTTATCCAGCTCTTGGCGAAGTTCCTTGTTCTCCACCACCAAAGTTTTGAGGTTCTCGGCCTCTTCAATCATGGCACATGATTGTTTCACCAGTGCTGTAAGCCAAAAAGAACAACAGATCAACGAAAAAATTTGACTATGAAAACGCAAAGACAAGGTTTGAGTCTCGGAATGTTTACCTTCGGCTTCATCCTTGGCAACTTTAAGTTTAGCATTTTTAAGTCGGAGAGCTTTGATCTCTCTCCGCTTATCACAGACATTCTTCAACAAATCCTGGTTATAGGAATATACTTTCTATAAGTCAGAATACCCAAAGTCAGAAAGCTATTAAAGACTCGGGCTAATATTTTTGATAATATCAGCACGAGCCTTGGGGGCTACACTAGTTCGTTCTTTGGCATCCTAAGGAAGCATAAACCCGGATTATTAATCCTACTTCATGCTTGGGGGCTAGAGGATATGATATGAAATAAAGGAAAAACAAGAGTTAGAATTCTGACTTACATATTGTTCACGAGTCAGTTTATCCAAACTCGCATTCACTTCAGCAGCAACCTTCTCACCGAAAGTCAGGGGGATCACTGGAGGTGTTGGAAGCTCACTGGTCCATATCCTCTCGTTGCGAAGACGCACTTGTTCAAGAAGGTCAGAGTGCTTGATGTCCTCTGCCTCTTATGCTTCTTCTTCGGCAGATAAGTTTCTTTTCTCCAGGCATTGCCTGGCCAGCCGCTAGATCTCTTCAGCAGATTTCCGGGATAGGCAAAACTTGGCAAGTCCCGGATTGCTGATAAGGTTTTCGGCAAAGGATACTGCCGAGGAATCATTACCCAAGGAGGGTTCACCCTTATCTAAACCTGACTCACCCATGGTGACATCAGTTTGTGATTCAAGGATCACAGGCTCTGATGAAGGAGCCGGATCTTCTGCGGCATCCAGGGAAGGAATAATCACCGGTGTTGTGGAAGGTTGGGGGGCAGGAGTCTGAGGAGCCACGGCAAGAGAAGCTATGGTAAGCTTCGTCTGTCGCAGGGGCTTCGAAGAAGTTCCCTTCCCCTTGCCCTCGATGAGTTGTTTAGCTCTGAGAATGTGATAAAGTCGGAAACATTACATCTCGGAAAAGAATTTGAGTAAAGTGCAAAGGCGGAAGTTGTGATTGAAAGTTACCTCTTCACGACGGGCACCTCCTTTATGCCAACAGCCATTGTCGGAGCTTTGCGCTTCTTGAGCGCAATGTCCGGCAACGGTACCACCTTTGTCTCCTGAGAAAACTCTGGAGGATATCCTTCGAGCGGAGCAAATTCCGACTCGGGGAGGTCAGCAAGCTGAAACACATATCAGTATTGCAATGTAATTTAAAGATTGAAACACATGAAAAGGTTTACTGTTAAAAGCTTACCGGCACTACGGGGTTTTCCGCCGTATGCATATCCAGAAAAACCTCCAGGATCCTCCTCTCGATCCGCTCCCTTATCAGCCACTCAATCTGGCTTATATAGCCTTGAGTGGTGTAGGCTCTGGGGCTGATGTGGAGGGAGTCTTTCTTGGATGACGTGATGGAGAGCATCAGTCGGTTTCCGTGGTACTGAAGGGGCTGGATCCGGCGTGACACCCAGCATTGGACCAAGTCGGATCCCTTCAGTCCTTTGTGTTTGATCAGATATTCGACCCGCCTCTTAGCGCGGATCAGATCGTCACTGAGAGCCGGAGCGGCCTCGTCCCAAGATGGTTGGGCCGTGGCAGCTCTGTCAACAAAAGCCGGCAAAGCAGTAGCTTTGTTGGGAGCCGGAATATCCTTGTGATAAAAGAATGTGGCTGGCCACTGTTTGACCGAGTCACTGGCTAAGATTTTGGGATATGCGCGCTCACGTCTAAGTGAAAAACTAATGGTACCGGTGATATAAGGAACACCGGCAGTGATAGAGTTTCTCTGGACATGAAAGTAATACCGGAATAAGGTCAAACTCAGCCTAATGCCGAGAAATCCCTCACACTAAGAAGCATAAGCGCTCATCTCTAAAAGAGAGGTGGGAGGAAGATGGTGGAGATGAACACCATAATGGTCAATCACCTCGGAGAAGAACTCCGAGGGAGGAAACGACAAACCTCTGTCGAGGTGGGTGCCAAAGTGGACCCGCTCGCCGGCACGCGGGTTGGGGACGGTTTCCCCGAAGCCGCTCTGCCAGTCGCCAGCACGGAGGAGCCCTTCTGTCTCCATGTTCTGGAGCTTCTCGTTGTCAAGTACGCAGGGGATCCAGACCCCGTGGAAGCTTTCCTTCTCCGCCGCTGCCTTCGGCGTTGCCGCAGCTGCCAAACCGAAAGAAGATGATGAAGCCATTTCTCTAGTGCTCCGGTGACCTAAGATGGGCGATGCTGGGAGTTTTTTGGGGGAAAGCAGAGGATCTCTGTGCGTGCGGGGGAGATTTGGAGGAGAGGAAAAGGCAAAGGGAACAGGTGAAGAAAGAAGGAGGAAATCCTAACCTCTTATATCCACCTAACTGTGCCAAGATTCGTGCAAATGCTACAGTGTAACTGCCACGCGTCGTGGAAGGAATTGGGAAGGACCCACGCGATGATTACGTCGCCTCGATCTCCGCGTACGCATTGAAACGGCGCCTCGGTTCTGCGAACCGTGGACCCACCAACGGTTGTGCTGACAGGATGTCTGTCAGATGACGTGACTTGACTATGACTTGTGTCAGGTGGCGTTAGAGACCAAATTCCGGCTTAGTTTGAAATCAAGCTGGAAAATCCGAGTAACCTGTTGATAGGTCCGACTTATTTTTTAAGACCCGGATCATATTTTTTGTGAAGTTTCAGGAACCCTTCAAGATTCTGCAAGCCGAAGATCAAGCTAGACGATGATAAAATCCGACTTTGGATCTTGGAGACTTCTGGGGCTACTGTTGGGGATATACTTTCCGGGTATCCTCATAGTTCCTCACTGACCAGGGTGTCCCACTTCGGGTTAGAGATTTGCTTCACGGGCGGCCCAGTCAGGGAGAAAAGACGGTGTCCAATCCAGCTACGGGAAGGCCCAGAAGACTTGCCGACTTAGGCCCATAGTGTTACTTGTAGTTCAAGATGTACTCTGTAACCGACTCTTAGTTGTAGCCGGATAGATCTCTCCTGTAAACCCTAGGCCAGATATCTATATAAGCCGTCCTAGGGAGAGGCTTTAGGGTACACCACAATAGTCTACAATCTCAACTCATACAGGTGAAACCCTTGTAACCCATATTCCGGCTCTGCCGTATTACTGGATTTCTAGCAGGAGTAGGGTCTGTCCAAAGCCGGCGGATTCGAACCTGGGTAAACTTGTGTGCTCACCGTCCCGGAACACCGTACGTCTCACACCCCTCTCTTCCGCATGCCCCGAGGACCCCCTCATGGCGTACTTGTCATCAATCCGACGACATTGAGAGAGGATCCTCTAGAACTTATTTGGATGATATACCTTGCCTTGTTAAAAATATTTTTGGTATTGATCTTAATGTTTCTTCATTTGAGAACACTTGATTCTTTCTTGCTTCTTATGCCTAACTTAAAGGCGTTAAAGAAAATTACTTATTGGGAGATAACCCAAAAGTTTTAGATGAGTCTTGGAAGTTATTACTTCAGTGTAATAACCGCTCCTTATCCTTTTTATTTGCTTTTTGTGCCAAGAGTAACCTCTAATGAGAGAGAAGTAATGATTGGGAAAGTTGCTGTCCCGAAACAGATTTCTGTGCTTCACCGAAAAATTCGTGTAAAATATCTGTACGTCTTTTTGAGGCATGAATTTTTGTGCTTCTGCCCCAGGTTGTTATCTAACTTTTGTTAGTTCAACACTTTTTGATTTGAGCAACAGAAGGTCTTCGAAAAAATTCGTCTTTACCTGCTGGTCTGTTTTGATAGATTTCTGTCATTTTCTACATTTGCTTCTTGTTGGTTCCTTTTTGAGTTCTTTTGGGGAATTGAGCTTTTTTAGGGAAGTGAGATAGTATCTAGTGTTCTAATGGGAGTTTATTTGGTATTGGAACTGAACCTTAAGAATTATTATCTTGAATGCACTAATGTTGCTAATAAAGATTGTGTGAAGTTTTGTATGAAGGAAAAATTTCAGGTGTATGGAAGGAATGAGTAATGAGATGAAGGATGGACTAAAGCTCAAGCTTGGGGATGCCACGCGTATCACCCCAAGAAATATCCAAGAAGTACAAGCGTCAAAGCTTGGGGATGCCTTTCATCAATAAAAATCACAGGTTTCTTCTAAACGCTTCATTTTTATTGTTTCATGCACAGTTGTGTTGTTCTTGGAGCGTCTTCTTCTTTGTTTTTGTTTTGGTTTTTCGTTTTCTTAGTTTTCTGAATAAATTGGTCGGACCCCCTCTTTCATACATTCTTGTGTTTTGTCCACACTTTGGAGTACTTTTCATATGATTTCTTGGACTAACCTATTAACAAGAGCCACAGTGCCAGCTGCCTGTTTTCTACTGTTTTTGGTTCCAGGAAAGTCAGAAAATGAATATTCTCAGAATTGGACGGGACAAAAGCCAAAGTGCCTATTTTTCCGGAAGTCATCAGATGCCAGAGTACGAGACGGAGAGGGGCTAGGGGGCCACCACACCACCTGGCCGTGCGGCCCAGCCTGGCCTGCGCCAGGGGGTGGTCTGGCCGCCTCCGGCACCCCCTCGGCCTCCCCTTCCGCCTATAAGATGCCCTCGGGATGAAAACCCTAAGGGCCCGATCAAAAATCCATGAAAGAGTCCGTAGCCGCCGTCATCTCCATCCCTAGATCGGGAGGGATCTGAAGCTCTTCCCGGCACCCTGTCGGAGAGGGGAATTCACCCTGGAGGCCTTCTTCATCACCATGCAAGCCTCCGGTGTGATGCGTGAGTAGTTCATCCTTGGAATACGGATCCATGTAGTAGCTAGATGGCTGGTTCTCCTCCTTTGTGTTTTCATGTCTAGATCTTGTGAGCTCTGTTCATGATCAAGATCATCTATTTGTAATTCTGCATGTTGTGTTTGCAGGGATCCGATGGATATTGAGATGCTATTTCAGATTTATTATTGATTCTATCATGTCTTTGTTATTTGTGATCTTGCATGCTTTCCGTTGTTAGTAGCTATCTTGGCCAAGTAGATGCTAGCAACTCCAAGAGTTAGTATTTATGCTCGATAGTGGGTTCATGCCTCTGGTAATCTGGGGAAGTGACAGAAATCTCTAAGGTACTAGATGTGCTATTGCTACTAGGGAGAAAACAACAATCCTTTGTTCATAGAACAATTATATTGTTTACTTTACACGCAGTTCGTAAAGCAATAATCTGTTGCTTGCAACTTAATACTGGAGGGGGTTCGGATGATAACCTAAAGGTGGATTATTAGTCATAGATGCAGTTGGATGGCGGTCTATGTATAATGTTGTAATGCCCAATCAAGTCTCAAAGGAGTCAAGATGATTAGTATATGTATGTATTGCTTTCTCGATGTTTGTCAATTGCCCCGCTGTAATTTGTTCACCTAGCATGTTATCTATCTAAGGAGAGCCACCTCTAGTGAAATATGGATCCCGGTCCTTTTCTTTACATACAATCTACAATCTTTTACTGCTTTGTGTTTACTTTCTGCAAACTATTACTTCTTTCCATTCGATACGTTTAATCCTTTGTTTTCAGCAAAACACGGTGAGATTGATAACCTCATCGCTAGTTGGGGACAAAGTTCTGTGGTTGTGTTGTGTAGGTCTCCATGTTGCTACTAGCACCGGTAGTGCGCCCTGCCAAGGCTCAGCTAGCAACACCTTTGGGGTGTTTCCTTGCTCCTACTGGTTCGATTAAACCTTGGTTTCATAACTGAGGGAAACTTGCTACTGTGCTCATCATACCTTCCTCTTGGGGTTCCCAACGAGCTCTACATCAACACCGCAGCAGCACTTTTCTGGCGCCATACACTAAGCCATCAGTTCCCAAGACCTACAAGCATCGTCCTCGCGGTAAATAGTTTCGGGACGACGGACAGGGTAACTTAGTGGACGAGGTTGAGTTGAGGAGAAGAAAGAACAAAGAGAAGCGCATGGATGAACAAGCAAAGAGGACTAGAAAGGGGGTGTCCAAAAGGAAGGGCAAGGAGCCCAAGATCAACTACAAGGCTTTGGATCCAATTACTTATTCCTCTATCCGTCACCGTGATTTGTTTGCGGAGTTGCCTCGTGATTCTGAGCTGGGAGATGCTCGCTTTTGGTGTGCTAAACAGAAAGGTATTTTTGAAGATGTGTATGCCAGGCTGAACATTAGGCCTATGCACCCGCTGGTTCTTGCTGAGGCTTTGGAGAAGCCACACCTTGTGGATGCCATGTATGTGGCTGGGCGGATGGGGCTACACCATCTCTTGTCTCTCTAGTGCTCATATGACTCTGAGGTGGTGAAGCAGTTCTTTTCCACTTTGGTTATTTGTGGCGATGAGTATCGCACTATGAAGTGGATGACTCATGACAGGCCTATGACTGCTGATTTATGTGTGTTTGCTGAGGTTCTTGGATACAATTTCCGCAGCAGGGATAGGGCCAGTGGCCACCGCATCATCACTCAGCTGAAGCCCAACAAAGATGCAGCTCTCTCTCCTTGCACAATGGACAATGGCATTGTGGGCACTCTTGATGGTCTTGCCCCTATCTATGCTGCTTTGATCGGTCTCTTCCGTGATTCCATCACTCCAAGTGGAGGCAACAATGATAGCATCTGTGGTCACCTTGTCCAGCTCCTTGCTTTCTCCCATGAGGTTGCCTCATGCGAGGATGAGTCTGTGCAATACAAGATAGATGTGATGGACTTCATCTACCATGAATTGATTGATGCAATGTTGAACCGGCTGTCCATTCCTTATGCTCCCTACATTATGATGCTCATCAGGCACCTGCTTCCTTCTGAAGATTTCAACATTGATGTTGTGCATAAGGCAAAGAAGATCTACACCAAGGTTCGGAAGACCTTTCACCCCTCTTATTCTCCTGAGGGTCTCATGAGGGATGCTCGCAGGCCTCTAGTGCTCCCCGTTGCTCGTGAGATCAAGCAGTTGAATTGGTTCTAGCAGAACATCCTTTGCATGGGCATGGACACACGCAAGGGCCAATATGAGGCGTATAAGCAGTGCCATGAGTTGGCTCACTCTCAGTAGCTCATCCTTCACCATGTGTCCAGTGCTTCTGGTGATCCCCCGGCTCCTACCCCTCCCACACCATATGCCCGGTGGAACTCTTCTTCTGGGCTGAACTATGGAGAGCTGGAGCGTCACTTGTTCCCCTCTACGGCCACTGCTAATGATGAGGATGATGACACCGAGGAGCTTGAAGATGAGGACAAGGATGGGGACGAGGATGAGGACAAGGATGAGGACTACGAGTGATCCCTTGGGGCGCTAGCCTCGCTCTTCTTCCGTTTTGGCGTCTAGATGCCAAAGGGGGAGAAGTAGTTCTATTAGGTCTTCGAGGATTTGCATGGGTCAGGCATAAGTACTTGCATTTTTCTATTCGTCGTTTTCTTGCTTGTGCCCATTTAGCGTTGAACTTTAAATTTGTGATTTCTGGTTTGTTTGAGACTCTGTGACGGTGGTTGTCTAGATTTATCTCATGGATTATGCTTATGGATTCATCTATTCATATCCTATTATGCTGGGAATTTTTATCGAGGAAGGCGCTTATATTGGTTATCGCGTTGATAATTGTGGCTATTTCAAGGATGCCTCTCTCCCTATCTTGGTGGTATGATTATGTTGTTCATATGCCAATGGAATAGATTCACCTATTTGTGTGCATTTGTATTCAAATGCAAAATTCTAATATGCACACATTGAGGGGGAGTCTCTTCCATGTTTATTGTTGGTAGTCTTGTGATCCTTTCCTGCAAATCCTAGTATTTTCATCTAACACCAAAAAGGGGGAGATTGAAAGAACATTTCAGGTTTTCCTGTGTTTTGTGTGTTAGATAACAATACTGTGGAGTTTTCTCATGTGTGCTAAGTGTGCAGGAGTTTTGGGGGGGGGATTATCCGCCCCACCAAGGGCCGGATAATCCGGCCTACCTCATTGATCAAAGGCTGCCAAGGCGCGTCACTCAAAGAGGGGGCGGATTATCTTCCGGAAAATCCAAACTGGGGCGGTTTTTCTTCCCCAGGCCGGATAATCTGGCTTTCGCATTGGCCGGATCTGGCCCCCAGAATTTGACCAAAGCCTGCCAAGGCGCGTCGCTCAAAGTTCGGTCGGATTATCTCCCGGAAAATCCGAACTGGGGCGGTTTTTCCTCCCCAGGCCGGATAATCCGGCCCCCAAAAGACGATCAAGGGCAAGCTCGGCGCGACACTCAGAGAGGGGGCGGATTATCTGCCGGATATTCCGAGTCAGGGGTAGAGTTTTCCCCAGGACGGATAATCCGACCCTCACTTGGGCCAGATAATCCGGCCCGCAAAGACTCCAACGGCTTGGTTTTGAAAGGGGTATAAATATCCCTCCTTCCCCAATGTTCAGAACTCTTGATTCACTCGAAATTATTCAGACACTTTGCAAGAGCTCCCATTCTAGATCTCCCACTTCAACCACCCGAAGGCTTCGATCTTTGGGGGAATTGAAGGAGGAGAGAATCGTCATCGTCATCACGAATCAAGCGCATAAACTCCTCTCCATTCATTTGGAGAAATCCCTGATCTAGTATTCTTGTCAATATCTAGATCTTGTTCTTTGTTATTGATAACTTGTTCTTGTGGCAGCTTGTTGTCATTACGGGAGCCTCCAAGTTGATTGTGGAGCTGTGCCCCGCTAGTTGTGTAAAGGCACCGGTACCCGCCTCGAAGGGTCCCTATTGTGGAAAGGTGGATTAGGCCTTTGGTGGCGGGATCCATCGGAGAACAGGGTGAGGCCTATTGTGGCGTGGTGGTCTTAGTACCCGCCCACCCCTCCAACGCAGACGTACTTCCCTTAACAAGGAAGGAACTGCGGTCAAACAAATCCTGTGTCTCCGCGTGCTTCACTACGGTTTACCTGTTCCTCTTCCACTCGCGCTTTACTCGCTAGTAGATAGGTTTGCATATAGGGAAATTCCACCTAATAGCTTATCTAGAGAATTTACCTTTTGTGCTAAGCCTAAAATTGAAAAAGCATTAAAAATTGAAGTAGCACCTATTTACCCCCCCCCCCTCTAGGTGCCCATATGATCCATTTCAGCAAGGCATTATTCATTTTAGCTCCAGCCCATATTCCTCCCCCGATGATCCTGGTGTTGAAGAAGGATCTGACCTGGAGGTTTTGTGATGATTTCCGCCAACTGAATGCCATCACCGTCAAAAACCGTTACCCACTGCTGGTGATTAACGAGCTGCTCGGTGAGCTGACAGGTGCTTGCCTATACTCTAATATGATGAGTTAATACTTGAGTTATATTGTCTCCTTTCCCCTTGAGGGTAACCCTAATCCAAGACCTCTCTTGATATACTCTTGAGTGCTACAAGGTTTCATCTTGCCAATCGTGGGTAGAATCACAAGACCCTCACTGGGTGCTCTTCCCTCTCTGATTAGGATTTGAGGGAGCGCCTACACCAATCTATCCACAAGGGGATTCTATGGGACAGGTGGCTACCGACGTGAGAAATTGGCCCTTATCGTGTTGTGTTAGTGCGTGTGTTCATCGTGCTCATCTTGTGACGTTCAACCGTTCTTGTGTTTATCACCTCTCCCCTCTGCTATCCTCCAAGAATCCACATGAATCAATGAACATCGAGCTAGCCCTAGAGGTTAGCCCCCATCACCTTATCCGGCATGAGTTGGGTCCTTATATAGGCGCAGCTAGAGAACTAGCCATTTCTATGGAAGATTCCTTTCGCAGTTACACCATTCACCCAAAACCGGTCCTACCGGAATCATCACAGTGGTAACATTCCTGGTGCTTCAAGAGTGCACAACGCCCGGAATCATCATGTGCTTACGACAACCTTCCAGTACAATGTTCCCTAACTATTCATAATGACAATGGCCATTCTCGTTAGCACCGGGCTTAACACCGGTCATACCGATCTGAATCTCTATGGGTCTTGATATATAAAGTCACAACACACGCAACTCAGGATAGAGACTATTGAAAATATAAGCAATAATCCATATGATTTAATCCGAATAATAAACTGATAAAGCATGATCATACAGACAGTACCAAAACTAATCATGCAGACCAACAAAGTAGATGAACATATTACATCTAAATAAGATAAACCTATCACATCTATACCAAAAGCTAGAATAAAGAACTCTAGCAGAATCTGAAATGGAGAGTTCAGGATGACGTACGGTACAACAGCGATAGTAGCAGCCGCGGCGTTGGCAGCAGCGGTAGCGGTAGCCGCAGCAGTGGTAGCAGCATCATCGGCCATGTCATCGATGTAGAGGCTGCTGATGTCCGGGAAGAAGTCCTCGTCGGGGAAGGATTCATCCATGATGGCGTCAGTAGTCGCGCGGAAGCGCTCCCCAAAAACCTGATCACCCCTCACCCGTACAGGTTCATAAGAAGGCGGGGTTCCGGAGGCCTACTGTCCCGATCTGCGGTGCACGCCGCAAGCCGGGATGGGGAAGACGAAGGCGGCGGCGCAATAGACTGGAAGGAGACACGTGTGGTAAGCGGTGCCGATTAGGTTTATTGCAGACGCTTATATAGCACAAGTCAGGGAGATCGTGGGGCTCAGCCAACGTCTAAGTCGGTAACATCCCATGTCCCATAAAGACTAGAAACAGCTGACTAATTAACGCGTTCGTTAATGACTCGTAATTAATCCACGATTAATTTTCCCGACTAGCAAAAATAAAGCTCGGCTCGGCGAGATTCCCGCAAACCGCGGCGCGCGCGCGTCGTGACGAGGCGAGGTGTGGCGTGGCGAGGCGAGGCGGCCGACATCGAAGGAGGAGTGCACAAGAGCTGCTCTTCTTCTCACACCTTAGTGAGTGGTGGAATTGCCTAGTATATAAGAGGTGTAACTCTCACTCAACTAGCAATGTGGGACTAAACTTTGGCACCACTAGCATAGCCATATGCTGCCATGCACAAATGGGCCAAAGAGAATTTCAGAATTTGTCTAATGGTCCAACAACCCAAAACTCATCAAATTCCAACAATCCCCCATAAAGTCTCATTGGCACATCACCTCATTTCTATTCCAGAATATTGTTTTATATACTGGTGTGTAGTGGAGACTGTTAAGTTAAACTTCCACGTTAAACTTCATGCTACACTAGCTAGCAACTTGAATAGTGGACTATGCCTTGAACTACAAGTTTTCTGCAAACTAGTTTCACAAAAAATCTAGACCGGTACAGGGCTGCCGCAGGTCTTCCCCGTGGTTTGGAGCTTATGCTTCATACTCCAGGATCTTTCATGAGTTTATCAGAGAGCACCCAACTCTCACGGACTACGACGTTTGACAGTCAGACTCATATAGGTGTGTTCCTCAATAGATGTTCTGCAGGACAACATCTCTGCTTAGAAAAGCCACTTGTAACACATTAAGATAAATATCAACCTGCCATGCAGAATAAGAGAGTATTGCATATTTATGGATATGCAAATATAATATGGGCATACTCTCCTCTCAGCTGATCAACAACTTGTCTCCTAGCTCTAATTCACGGGATCTCCGATCACATAGAGTGGGTTGCCACTGCGAACAACTCATTGTGTGGGTCACAAACCCATCTCTCTCGATGCATTATCTATCACATTACGTGATAAATCCTTTGTGAAGGGATCTGCCAAGTTCTTAGATGTTTGGATATAATCCAACGCAATAACTCCGGAGTTTCTCATTTTCCTGATAGATTTCAATCTCCTCTTCACATACCTTGATGACTTCATATTATCCTTAGAACTGTTTACCTTGACAATCACAGTTCATCGGGATGGCGGGTATTGGTTTTTCAACCACAAGTAAGTCCATCAATAGCTCATGAAGCCACTCTGCTTCAACAGTGGCTGTGTCTAATGCTGCGAGTTCTGCTTCCATAGTTGACCTCGTTAAGATGGTCTGCTTGCAAGACTTCTAGGAAACAGCGCCACCACCAAGTGTAAACAAATAACCACTTGTGGCCTTAATCTCATCAGCATCAAATATCCAGTTTGAATCACTATAACCCTCAAGTACCCGTGGATACCCAGTATAGTGAATACCATAACTCACAATGCCTTTCAAATGGCGCAAAACTCTCTCAAGAGCATGCCAATGATCATCTCCAGGACTTGACACAAATCGACTCAGTTTGCTTACAGCAAAGGAGATGTCAGGCCTCGTAGCGCTGGCTAAATACATGAGCGAGCCAATAATTTGAGAGTATCCCAATTGATCTTTAGCATTCCTTCGATTCTTTCGAAGTAGTACACTCAGATCATAAGGTGTTGGAGAAGACTTGCAGTCGCTATACCCAAAGCGGCTCAATATCTTTTCCACATAGTGGGACTGAAGCAGTGTAATCCCACCATTGTCATCCTTCAGTATCTTGATGCTTAAGATTACATCAGCCACTCCCAAGTCCTTCATCTCAAAGCAGCGAGATAGGAACTCTTTGACCTCCTCAATAACAGTGAGGTTGGTCCTGAATATCAATATGTCATCGACATAGAGACACATAATAACTCCCTCCCCCCACCATGACGATAATACACACACTTATCAACTTCGTTTACAACAAATCCTTCAGCGATTAAAGTTCTTTCAAACTTCTCGTGCCACTGCTTAGGAGCTTGCTTAAGACCATATAAAGACTTCACTAACTTACACACCTTTCCTTCTTGACCATCTACCACAAATCCATCAGGCTGCTCCATATAAATTTCCTCATCTAGCTCTCCATTTAGAAAAGTTGTCTTAACGTCCATTTGATGAACGAGAAGACCATGTGAGGCAGCCAAGGATAGTAGTACTCGAATAGTGGTCAATCTGGCTACATGTGAGTAGGTATCGAAGAAGTCTTCACCTTCTTTCTGGGTATAACCCTTGGCCACAAGACGTGCCTTGTACTTTTCAATAGTACCATCAGGTCTAAGCTTTTTCTTGAACACCCACTTACATCCTATAGGTTTGCACCCATAAGGACGATCAGTGACTTCCCAAGTTCCATTAGCTAAGATGTAATCCATCTTGCTACGGACAGCTTCTTTCCAGTAGTCAGCATCTTGAGATGCATAGGCTTCTGAAATAGATGTGGGAGTATCATCCATGAGGTACATGATGAAATCATCACCAAATGACTTTGCAGTCCTTTGTCTCTTGCTCCTTTTAGGAGCTTCATTGTCATCCTCTACAAGATCATCATAGTGTTCTATCGGCATAGTGGGTTCAGGAATTATAACAAATTCCTGACTAGATAAACTAGTCATCTCCTGATTTGATGAGCTAGACATACCTTTCATGGGGAAGATGTCCTCAAAGAAAGTCGCACCATTCGACTCCATGATCGTACCAACATGCATGTTGGATACCTCAGATTTTACTATCAAAAATCTATAGCCAATGCTATGAAAAGCATATCCCAGAAAAACACAATCTATGATTTTTGGTCCAAGCTTTCGCTTCTTGGGTATTGGAATATTGACTTTCGCCAAACATCCCCAAGTTCGTAAGTAAGAGAGTTTATGCCTTTTCTTCTCCCATTTCTCAAATGGAGTCATGGTTTTATCCTTTACTGGAACATGGTTTAGGACATGACATGCAGTCATTAGCGCCTCCCCCACCATTCCTTGGAAAGACCTGACATATCTAACATGGCGTTAACCAAATCAGTTAGAGTGTGGTTCTTTCTTTCGGCCACCCCATTTGACTGAGGTGAGTAGGGGGCGTCCTCTCGTGGATAATGCCATGTTCCATATAGAATAGATCAAATTCATTTGAAAAGTACTCTCCACCATGATCCGACCTTAGCCGCTTGATTTTATGTTCAAGTTGGTTTTCTGCTTCAGCTTTATAGTTTTTGAAGTAATTCAAAGCTTCATCTTTAGATTTCAGAAGATAAATGTAGCAGTATCTAGTGGAGTCATCAATCAATGTCATAAAGTATCTTTTTCCACCTCTTGTCAACACACCATTCATATTACAAAGATCTGAATGTATAAGTTAAAGTGGTGCTAAGTTTCTCGGTTCCGCAGCCGCATGAGACTTGCGGGGTTGCTTTGCTTGCACACAAACTTGGCACTTAGAACCTTTGACAGTGGTAAATTTCGGAATTAAACTCATATTGGCTAGCCTTGTCATGCAACCAAAGTTAATATGACAAAGTCGTGAATGCCAAATATTAGACTCATTATCATTGCAGACATGATTAATAACTTTAGTACATGAGTCTGACAAAGTTAAGAGGAATAGACCTCCGCACTCATAACCTTTTCCAACAAATTGTATATACTTAGAAATTACAACTTTATTGGACTCAAACACCAACTTAAAATAATCTCGACATAGAAGCGATCCGCTGACGAGATTCTTATTGATGGAAGGAACGTGCTGCACATTCTTCAACTGTACGGTCTTCCCCGAAGTAAACTTCAGATTTACCGTACCAACACCATGAATAGAAGCACATGAGCCATTTCCCATCAGCACGGAGGAAGTCCTTGAGACTTGATAAGAAGAGAACATGGATATATCAGAACATATATGTGTATTAGCACCCGTATCAATCCACCAATTAGGAGAATGACATACTGAAAGGATAGTAGGTAAAATACCGTACTCGATGTCCTTCATCTCAGTATCGCTAATAACAACATTAGCGGTCTTGCCGCTGTTCCTATGTTACCGCTTGTCAAAGCAATTCAGGCAGCTAGGATCCCAATGATCAGGATCACCACAGACGTGGCAAGAGCTTTTCTTCTTATCATTTTTCCTCTTAAAGTTGGTGGAGTGAGTGTCCTTGTTCTTGCCATCAAACTTCCCTTTGCCATCAGATTTGTTCTTATTCTTGAACTTGTGGAATTAGAAGTTTTTCTTCCATACCAAATTGGCACTAGAAGCTCCCTCAAATCCTCGAGCACGTGTGTCCTTTGCTGTCGCCTTCTCTTCCACATGAAGAGACCCAATAAGATCCGTAACGGAAAACTCTTGTCTCTTATGTTTCAGAGAAGTAGCAAAGTTCCTCCACATGGGAGGAAGCTTGGCAATAATGCATCTGGCCACAAACTTGTTAGGTAAAGTACACTTGAACTGCCCGAGTTCTTTGGCAAGTGATTGTATCTCATGAGCTTGCTCAACGACTGAGCGGTCATCAACCATCTTATAGTCATAGAATTACTCCATGACATACAACTCAGTGCTAGCGTCTGAGAACCCAAACTTGGCCTCGAGCACAACCCACGCGTCTTTGCCATTATCAAATGACATATATGGATCAACAATGTTGTCCCCAAGAATACTGAACAGAGCCGCCATAAACATGGTACCGACTTTCTTAAAGGCCGCTTCCTGCTCAGCAGAAAGATCTCCTTCAGGTTTGCCAAGAGTGGCGCTATAGAAGTTTAGGTTTTTAAACCATAGAATTGCTTTGGCGCGCCATCTCTTATAGTGCATACCATCAAACGAAGGTGGCTTAGTATCCGCGGCTACAGTGGAATTCAGCTGCCTATAATCAGATTTTGGATTGTTGAAAATATAAACAATAATCTATATGATTTAATCCGAATAATAAACTGATAAATCATGATCATACAGACAGTACCAAAACTAATCATACAGATCAACAAAGTAGATGAACAGATTATATCTAAATAAGATAAACCTATCACATCTACACCAAACCCTAGAATAAAGAACTCTAGCAGAATCTGAAATAGAGAGTTCAGGATGACGTACGGTACAACAGCGATAGCAGCAGCCGCGGCGTTGGTAGCAGCGGTAGCCGTAGCAGTGGTAGCAGCGTCATCGGCCATGCCATCGATGTAGAGGCTGCTGATGTCCGGGAAGAAGTCCTTGTCGGGGAAGGAGTCGTCCGTGATGGCGTCAGTAGTCACGCAGAAGCGCTCCCCAAAAACCTGATCGCCCCTCACCTGTATAGGTTCACAAGAAGGCGGGGTTCCAGAGGCCTACTATCTCGATCTGCGGTGCACGCCGCAAGCCGGGATGGGGAAGACGAAGGCGGCGACGCAATAGACTAGAAGGAGACGCATGTAGTAAACGGTGCTGATTAGGTTTATTGCAGACGCTTATATAGCGCAAGTCAGGGAGATCGTCCACGTCCTATAAAGACTAGAAACGGCTGACTAATCAACGCGTCCGTTAATGACTCGTAATTAATCCATGATTAATTTTTCCGACTAGCAAAAATAAAGCTCGACTCGGCGAGATTCCCGCAACCCGCAACCTGTGGCCCGCGGCGCGCGTCGTGACGAGGCGAGGCGGGCGGCATCGGAGGAGTGCGCGAGAGCTGCTCTTCTTCTCACACCTTAGTGAGTGGTGGAATAGCCTAGTATATAAGGAGGTGTAACTCTCACTCAACTAGCAATGTGGGACTAAACTTTGACACCACTAGCATAGCCATATGCTGCCATGCACAAATGGGCCAAAGAGAATTTTAGAATTTGTCTAATGAGCCAACAGCCCAAAACTCATCAAATTCCAACAGAGACGATTATACCGTTGATCCTGGTTTCAGTCTCCTCGGAGATTTTCAAAGGATTTTTTTGTAGAACCTACATGAGCACACAATCAAGTTTCTCATCTTTCTAATATATCTTACCCACTTTATAGTGCTTATTATTATTGTACTATAGCCAATGTGATTCTTCCAATCACCAAAACTATTGAAAGAACTATCTTTTTTTTTGAAACAGGAGCAAAAAATTTGACCAATCTATTAATTAAGAAGAAGAAAACTGACCAGTTAATTAACGAAAAACCGGGCGAAAACCGCTACATCAACGCCACAAAGGGACAACATCTAAACATGCAACCTCTAACCAACAAGCACTCTCAACCTAACGACGTAAGGAGCACCACGCCGTAAAGAAGACCCACCGACCGGACAACCTAAAAAAGATCATCAATCTTTCTTTCCTACGCCCCTATTTCTTTTTTTCTCCTGAGAAATACCTTCCCAGGAGACTTCTCCACCTTCCTGATTATGTCCTCGGAAGCCCGTCCCTACTAAGACGCAAGCAATACCTCCCCGAAAGAACTATCTTGAGTGTTCAGTTTCAAGCCATATTTTTCATACTTCATTTTGAGGGTCTGACATCCGCATAGTTAAACAACCTTCGTGGGACTATTCAGCCATATACGCTCAGTATAAACATTAGTCACTTATTAGTTGCTTGCGATTATAATCATCAAAACGCAGAAGGGAGGGCACTTGACGCATTTTCAGGTGCTAGCTTGATACTAGTTCAGAATTGACGTTGTTTTTCAACACTTGGACAGAATCGGGCAGAACAGGTCATCGATCCGGACTGTTTTGGCTAAGTATATTCTCTCGAGTAGCTAATCGTCTGACATGACGCTGATGCTGCCGCCATTGTTCTTTTCCTTTTCCGAAGAATAGATGCTGCTATTTATCTTGACGAACAGCCTAGGCATATTTTAGCAGCAATGCATCACGTTTGGTGGGAGGAAAGGCATATAAAACCAGCCAAGACAATGCTGAGATGCTCCGTGGTAGGGTTGAAAATGGTAAGGAAACTTTCTATCCGTTTTCGAAGAAAACGGAAAAGACATTTTGCGGAAAAGGAACAGAAACGGAATATTTTAAACGGAAACGGAAAAGGAAACGGTGGAGCGATTTTCGACGAAAACGGAAACGGTAAGAAAATTCCGGATAAACAAATATGGAAACTTTCCGAAAATATAACCAGCCAAGTCCATGTACGAGATAGTACTTTGCATCATTGATTTCTCTTGCGCTTGTTGAGCCATAGAATATATGAAGGATCTATGTAAGACATACAACTACCCCATTCGACATACTAAACAAGTGAGTGTCTTAGCATTGATGTGAAACTAATTATGTAAACTTGTGTGCTTGTTAAAGTATTGAATTATGTGTGTTACTTTATATTCAATTGTCGCTTTTCAAAGTTGGGAGATATTCTTTGTCTGTTACACGTTACTTTTAGTTTACACACCATGGTATTACATCACTATTATATTTCGACGAATGTCCATTTTCGTATCGTATCCGTACCATATTTATTTCTGATGATTTCCGATTTCGTGTTTATTTCTGGAGTTTTCCGTTTCGTTTCCGATTTTGGTAACACAAGAGGAAACGAAAACGATAACGTGTGTTTCCGTCCGTTTTCAACCCTACTCCGTGGGACTTCTCTTTGGAAATAAAGCTCATATCATTGAAGAAGAAGGAAGAGATAAGGGAATCACGTTTTGTGGTAGGGAGAGAAAAAAGCATAGAAATACCAGCAAGAAACAGATAGATCCCCTTTCCCCTTCATATAACGATTCTATGCCTCCCTCTGTTGCGACTCAAGTAGGGGCGAGCTAGCTGGCATCCATGGCAGGCAGCGCATCACTATATATGTGATGTGAGTTTCCGAGTCATCTGCATTGCGTCGCCAGAGCGAGAAGAGACGAGCTAGAGAGGCGCGGCGAAGATGGAGGAGGCCGTGATCGGGTCGGTGGTGGGGAAGCTGCAGGAGCTGGCGATGAGTGAGACCCGGGCGATGGTGGCGGTGAACGACGACATACGGAGCCTCCGGGACAAGCTCATGTGGATGCAGGCCTTCGTGCGCGACGCCGAGCCGCGGCGGCGCGTGCAGAACGACGAGCACATCAGGGTGTGGCTGCAACAGACCCGCAGCGCCGTCTTCGACTCCGAGGACGCCGTCGACCAGTACTTCCTCCGGGTCGACCTCTCCAGGTGTGTTCCTTTTGCAGACTCTCTCCTAAACGATGTACAGTAGTAACAATTCTGTGGTATTAATAAAGCTGCCGTGATGATCTTCCGTGGAAAAAAAAAACAACTCTCGCTCACTCACCGGTCCATG
Source organism: Avena sativa (assembly GCA_916181665.1). NCBI lineage: Eukaryota > Viridiplantae > Streptophyta > Magnoliopsida > Poales > Poaceae > Avena > Avena sativa. Next base: position 528,117,381 of record OV702292.1, on the reverse strand, counting down.
AATCATCAAACACCATCCTCTTGACCAACATTCCACGTGACCATTTTCTGACATCATTAGAAGATATATTTGTCAACCCATCTGTACCACGATAAATCAATTCCAAGTGTCATAAGTTAAGATACTAAAACTTATAGATGAAAATACTAATATATATAAGATACTAAAAAATAAAATTATTAGATCTACAATGAAAATATATTTTCATAGTGAACTTATTGATGTTGTAGATGATACAATCTCTACAAGTCTTGTCAAACATAAGATAGATTGACTTAGGACAAACCAATAACTATATTTTGTGTGGGGGGGTATTATCTACAACCAGCTACCATTTTTCGTCAGCCTTAAGCCCGTGCAATTAGACTGTTAGTTGTAGTTTTGTGTGATCATGAATCACTGATAGTAGCTTATTTTGGTGTGAAAATTGATCCATACCACCAAAGAGAAAGTACCAATTTAATTTAATTTATTTGATTCTCAATAACTTAGATGGTGAAATTTTGATTCGCTTCAAATTTAATTTCTTGCCCAGTTTGATCTGATTCTGCAAGTGGTGTCTGCAGCCACGACGAAAAATATATCTAATTGTCTTGCACCAAGAATCATTATTTTCTATTTTTTTTTATATTAGAGTGCAATCAAAAATTGTACTCCAGCTACTAGCTAGAGCTTACAAATAATTTGTTGGACACATGGATTAAATAGCATATTTTCTTGAAAGCACATGCTAGGTAGATTTATGGTACTCCCTCGGGTCCATAGTAAGTGTCAGGGCTTTGGTTTATTGACACTTATTATGGACCGGATGGAGTATAACTTTTTGGAACATAAGAATATAATTTGATTGATTCGAAATGATCAAAGCATCTTGCAAACGGCAGGCCATAAGGCCTCTAGCTTCTTCATACGTATTTTGTTTGGAACAAAGAATATTTAATTGGACATATCACCAAATAGTGAATATGATTTACAAACTTACATATTCCTTAGCTAGGAGTTTTATTTAATCTTGCTTCTCTTCTGTGTTGAAAAAAGTTCGTTGGGCAGACGGAATTATGATAACCCAAAACAATGCCTAAGTGTGTGTTCAACTCTTGCTTGACAACCAGCAGCCATTTCGATGTATTCTGATAAATGAAATAAATTATTCAATAGCATCTTCTCGACCAGCATTCCACATGGCTTTATTCTAACATCATTAAAAGATATGTTTGTCTACCCCTTCATACAACAATAAATCAATTCAAATTTTGACCAAACTTGTTGAAGATAATATTAATATTTGTGATATTAAATTAATATTACTAGATCTACAATGAAATGTATTTTCATAGTGAACTTATTGGATGTTGTTGATGATGATACAATCTTCTACAAGTTTGTTTAAATAAGATAGAATGACTTAGAACAAATCTAAAAATATATTTTTTATGGGGGTATTATCTACAATCAGCTACTATTTTTGGTCAACCCCAAGCCCATGCGATTAGACTGTTAGGTATAGCTTTGTGTGATCATGTATACTACTGATATCAATTTATTTTCATGTGAAAATTGACCCATACCACCAAAGAGAAAGTACCATTTAAATTTAATTTATTTGATTCTTATTAACTCAGATAGTGAAATTTTGATTCCCTTCATATTTACTTTCTTGCCTAGTTTGATCCATTATATCTAATTCTCTTGCTAGCTAGAATGATTTTTTCTATTTTATATATTCGAGTGCACACGAAAACTGTGGCTACTAGCTAGAACTAAACAATATAATTTGTTGGCAGACCATCAATGCATCTTGCTTCGTCGCACGTATTTTGTTTTAGAAGAAGATTTAATTGGACAAATTACCAAATAGTAAATATTATCTACAAACTTACGGGCTCCTTTGCTAGGAGTTTTATTTGACCTTCACTTCCGTGTTGATAAAAGTTGGTTGGTTCAACGGACTTGTGATAATCCATCACAATGCCTAAGTGTGTTTAACTCGGGATCTTCGACCCACAACACTTTCCATGCTTTTTGATAAATAAAGAAACAATTTATTAAACAACATCTTCTTGACTAGCATTCCACATGTATTTTTTCTAACATCATTAGAACATATATTTGTCTACCCTTCGTACCAAAACAAACCAATTCAAAGTTTGACCAAACTTCTAGAAGATAATACAAATATTTATGATATTAAATTAATATTACTAGATCTAAAATGGAAAAAATATCTTTATAGTCAACCTATTTGATTTTGTACATGATGATACAATCATCTACAAGTCTGGTCAAACATAAGATAGATTGACTTGTGACAAACCTAGAAATGGAATTTTTTGTTGGAGTATTATCTACAATCAGTTATTATTTCCGTCAACCTTAAACTCCGACGACTAGATTGTTAGTTGTACCTTTGTGTGATCATGTAAATTACTCATAACAGTTTATTTCCATGTGAAAATTGACCCGTACCACCGAAGAGAAAGTACCATTTACATTTAATTTATTTGATTCTTGTTAACTTAGATATTGAATTTTTATTTGCTTCAAATTTAGTTTCTTGCCTAATTTGATCCAATTCTGTAAATGGTGTGTGCAGTCTCAGAGAGAGATTATATCTATTTGTCTTGCTAGCAAGAATCACCTTTTCTATTTTCTATATTATAGTGCACACAAAAACTGTGCCTACAAGCTAGAACTAAACAATATAATTTGTCGGATAAATGGATTAACTAGCATATTTTCCCGAAAGAACATCTTAGGTAGATTTATGGTATAAACTTCCATAACATAAGAATATAGTTTGATTGATTTGAAATGATCAAAGCTTCTCACAAACGGCAGGCCATCAAGGCGTCTTGCTTCTTCACACATATTTTGTTTGGATCAAAGAAGATTTAATTGGACAAATCACCAAATAGTAAATATGATCTACAAACTAGTCTAGAATAAAAAGAATCTTTGGATAGAGGGGCTCGTGATTCTGGATAGGTTGCCAAAAGCTAAGGCTAGAATAATAAACGTAGTAACATGCAACTGAATGCAGTGCCAATTAGATATTCTAGTCCAGTGTCATATTAGTATGAAAGTAGTAACATAGACCAGTATCTATTATATTATGAACGTAGTAACATAGTGTCATATTACTATCCTCTATGAATAGTTAACATTTCACAATAAATGGCAACGGACTCCTTAGCTAGGACTTTATTTAATCTTTGAGTTCTCTTCCATGTTGAGAAAAGTTCGTTGGTCAAACGGAATTATTATGATAATCCACCACAATGTCTGCTTTCTTTTTTGTCTTGAAACATTCCATGACAAGAGCAGAGAATAAACCCTTTCAAATAGGCATGAGAATTGTTTTCCAGTACATTTTTATACCAAAATGAATACCATGCATGTATTAGGAGCTCATTTTCTTTGCTTGGTGTGGCCGGCTCCCAAATGGAGAATCCACCTCATGCTTTTTGAATTATTCCTACTGTTTCTCGCTCATGTATCCATGGCTATGCCTGCTCAATTGTGTTTCTACGTGACTTAAGGTCAACTAATAATGGTTCAAACTGAAAGAAAGGATTAACATGGTAATATTTATTTTCAGATGTACGTGAAGATTTTGAAATAATTCCCAAAATAATATAGAAAAAAACAAAATAAATGCAGATCTAAACAATGTAAATTTTCCATTAAGAATCTAAACAAAATAAAATAGGAAGAACAATATATAGTTTACCTCCAAATATGATAGTGCGACTCTTTGGAAATCGAACACAGCACAACTTCTCCACACAAGATTAATCCATGCAAGGAAATAGTACTACAATGACCACATCTACAATCAATTTTATCTCAATCATTTTAAGGACGTTCGGCATTTTGGTAAGGTGCATCCAGTTCTTAAAAAATAGTTAAAACTGTACAGTTTAAAGACAGTTGAAGCATACTCTAGTTGTAGTGTATAATGCTTTCATTACCAAGTCACCCAAATTACAATAGCATTCAATACTAGACCGTGTAAATTAATGCATAGATTATCCGCTACTTCCTCCGTCCCACAATTCTTGTCGTGGTTTGAGTTCAGTTCAAAATTTGAACTAAAACCACGACAAGAATTGTGAAACGGAGGGAATAGTATTTTTAGCTATGCAGTTTACACACTTCCATGGTAACCACAAGAACCAAACAATAAGCCTGCCACAGCTCCGCTGACCCAAGTCAGGTCGTAGTACAAGGCAGACACCTAAGTTCACTCGAGATTTCTACTCAGTATGAGGTGTATTAATCATAGCAAAGACCACCCGTCGAACAATACATATGAGCAGGGTATGTACTGATTCTGAACCTCTCTAAACTATGTCCTGCTGGAGCCATGGAATGCTTTCTTTGTGCTCTCACAAAATCATCGATTAGTTTATTGACCAGTTACTTTAACTGTCTCTAAATAATATGGCTATGTAAACACGATTCTTCAGATTTCAGATATATATGTCACACATATGCTCAAACAGAACTTTTTTCCTAATAAGGTACCCAAGCTGGACTCGTGCTATCCTCAAGTTCTTCGCCGGTTTCACCACTCAAGTACGCGTGCGCCGTGACCTTTCTAACAGGATCAAAGCAATCAATACAAGACTAGGGGACATCATCGCGAGCAAGGATATGTACAAAATGGGCGATGCATCTGATGTCCCAGTTGTGACCTGGAGACCATCCGCTGCCATCCATACCAGCACTGAGAAGATGTAAGTAAATCTTTTCAACGCATACATTTACTCAACTATGTATTTTGTGTGCATGTCTTTGTTTTCTTATTTTGCAATCACTGCAGGAAATATTACCCCCTAATTAACAACTAACATGATGTGTCAAAGCGTTCCAAAGTTCTAGTACAATTTCTCGTGTTGATTAACACTTAAACTTTCATATTCCTAGAAAGAAGAATATACATGTGTAGTGTTTCTTCTTCCGTTGATGTGAGAGGAGAAGATTAGGTGTAAACTAATACATACTACAATTAAACTGCAGGGATAGTTTCGTGCTACCATTGGTGGGACGAGATACGCAGCTAGATGTGCTGAAGAAATATTTGAATCCAGAAACTGGCGAAGCAAGTCCACAGGTGATCTATGTGATAGGGAAGAGTGGTGTGGGCAAGACAAAGCTTGTGAGGGACATGTACGAGGAGTACGAGACATGGAACCGCTTTGACGAGCAAGCCTGGGTGAGCTTTGCACCCAATCTAAGTGCCTCCAACATCCTGAAGTTAATCATTCAGCGTCTGGAAGAAGACAATGTTACAGACTCCGGAGACGAGCATTTCCGTGAGAAACTGAAGCGGCTGCTACAAGATAAAGAATACTTGCTGGTTATAGATGGTGAAGTTAGCAGCACAGAGTGGAAACGCATACTAAGTGACCTTCCCAGCGGCAAGGCCGGGAGCAGGGTAGTGCAGATCACACAGACCAAACCAGAATTGTCACCTGCCACCTTGAAACGTGTTCTACTTGATGATCTCAAAGAAGATGACAGCACCAACCTGTTCCTGCAAACACTGCTCTTCATGGAGGATCAAGGTGAAAAGTACCGCAAAGATGTGGAGGAGGCTGTTAGAGAGAAACAGTATGGAAAAGACATCTTCGAGATTACAGGTGGTCTGCCACTTGCAGTTGTGCTTTTATCAGGCCTTTTAAGGACCAAGGAGTACCCTGGAGAATGGGATAAAGTGTTTAAGTACCTCAAGGTCAATGCCGTTCAGTGGAAGCGCCTCGACAGCGTATTATCCATGTGCTTTGATGACCTTCCACATGATCTCAAGTCCTGCTTCCTGTACTTTGCTGCCTTGCCAGTGAACACACTTATCAGGGCGCGCAGCTTAGTGTGCATGTGGATGGCGGAGGGATTTCTGACTCCAAAAGATGGCAAGAAAATGGAGAAGGTGGGTGAACACTACTTGAAAGAGCTCATCGCAAGGCGGCTGGTGAACCTTGCACCAATGGAGTATGAAGCTTCTGGAGATGAGCGTGTGGCCGTCCAAAGCAAAGTCCATGCCTTCTTGCTTCATGAGGCGCAAGAGGCAAGCTTTGTGGAGGTCCATAGTGGGGATGACATCCCTACACTGTCCAGTGCACGCCGCCTCTCCCTCCAGAATCATAGGGACAAGTATGCTGCTCTCGCAAACCCTTTGCCCAAGCTGCGGTCTATCCTGTCAAACTTTGAAAAAGTGGAGAAGGAAGAAGACCAGGGTACCACGGAGAAGGAAGAAGAGAAGCAAAACCAAGCATGCACTTGTCTCCATTACTCAAGACATGTGGCCGACTCCGAGGAGCTCATGGTCATGAAGTCTGCCATAAAACAACTCCTGCAAGTATCTGAGTTCCTTCGTGTCATCAACCTGCATGGCCTTGAGATTGGAGACAGGCTACCATCTGATATTGGTAATGTGGTGCACTTGCAGTACCTCGGCATCACCTCCTGCTCTCTGGAGTACATACCGCCATCAGTTGGAAAGCTCACTGGCCTCCAAACACTAGATGTTCGAGACACCAAAGTCAGCAAACTCCCCGATGAGTTCTGGAAGATTAAGAGGCTGCGACATGTGTTCGGCTTCCTCGTCCTTCCCATGCGAGTCGGACGCCTAGGGCAGTTGCAGACTCTGGAGAGCATAGAGCCCGACAAAGATCATGGCTGGGATAGAAAAACCCTAAGGAAGATGGCACACCTTCAGTCCTTGTACATTTGGCAGCTCCCCAAAGGAAACGCCAATGCCTTGACTGCTGTCTGCAAACTCAAGTATCTCATGCTTCTAAGCATACAAGCTGAAAACATTATCTCAGATTTGTTCACTGATACCAACCTTCCGCGACTCCAGGAAATGAGACTAAAGGGGTTGATCGTGCAAACAACAAATGCACCAATATCGCCAGAGAGCAGTGACTTCTATCTCCCAAACTTGACAAAGCTATCTTTGGAGAAGACAAATGTGACGCAAGACTTCATCAATAAGCTAGCTAAACTGCCCTTTCTTGCCAGTCTTGCCCTAAACAAGGGATCCTACCAAGACAAAGATCTTGTATTCGATACTGGGTTCCAAAGTCTCAAGGAATTGCTAGTAGATGTTGAGATGCTGAAGAAGATCGAAATAAAGGACTCGGTGTTTCCTCAGCTTGAGGTTCTGGAGATTTTCATCTACTCAAATGATACTCATGCCGTCATTCGTGGTAACAGACCTCACATTCTAGAGCTAATCAAGAAAAGTGGTGTCCGCTTGTGTGATGAATAGCCCAGTTGAAGGTTTGAGCATCAACAGGGGAAGCTATTGAAAACCAATTATGAGGCTTGTAACATGTGCCCGCAGTGTGCCTACGGTTTGTATAAATTTGTAATTTGCTGATCGTGTGCGTGTATAATGTTACATTAAATTTGTGTGTACGTGCGGTGATTGCAGTTGGGCTTGTGATGGCTAACGATGCAGCCAGCAATGTAATACTACTACCTATAACTATGTAATAAAGTGGCTGACAATCCTGTCATTGTTGTTAATGTATGACTGAGGACGTTCAATCAAAATGGAGTCTACAGTCTTTCTGGTGCGGATTAAAACAAGAAATCTAAATATCTGCTACTACATGCATTGATATTTGAGGATTTTATGTTCAGTAAGTCAAGAAATTTAGGTTTGCGAGACAACCGGGGAGAAGCATGTTGCAGCTGAATCGCACAACTAGTCTCTCATGAAATACGGTAACTATTTGTGTGTACACTCCCATGTTGTTTCACACAACTAGTCTCATGAACACCACAGACGGTGAGAAACTAAGTCAATGCAGACATTTATACAACTGACTCTGAACTACCTGGCCACTAATTAACCGGCCACTAACTCCACCTCTCACATGATCCTGCATGCAGCTACTCTTAACCCCAACTAAGCCATGTAGATGCGGGGGAAAAACACCAAGTAAATCATTTGGAAAACTTATAAGGAACACTAATAACAAGAGAAAACTCCAGCAAAATGGCAGTGTACCTGATAGATGTGCTCTGACAATTTTTAGTTGTTTGTCAACATATTCAGTGTGCATCATCTCTCTGTATAACCTCTCCAGTTCGTCTTTAATCTCAGTGACTCAGTTATCATTGGGTCGGTTTGGTCATTCAAAGAACAGCTGTAGGTTTTTTGTTTGAATTCCACCCAACTGTAAGCCGACCTTTTCCTAATAAAGTCCACAGTCTCTCAGTCTTCTGCACACGTGCAGCATCTTCCCGTTTACCAGCTTCCGCATATATGTTGGACAGTATGACGGACGGTGTCGCGTCCGTGGGCCCAATACCTTAGAATTTTTCAGCTGCCGCCCTTGCTAAATCCTGGTTTCCATGGATCCTGCACGAGTGAAGAATGGAGCTCCAAATGAATCGATCAGAGCATTGCCCACATGATCCTCTGAAGAAAGGCCAAGCAGGACTAGCTGAACATATCTGCTTCCCGATCGCAATGTGAGGCAGTGAGCAGGCAACACTCAGGAAAGTAGCATAACTCCCTTTGCAGCCTCTCCGAACACCCTCCGGTGGGGAAGCATCCGGTCGAACAGCTCTCGGGCCTGCGCAAGGCCGCCCGAGGAGATGAGCAGGTGGAGATGCAGGTTGAGCCGGTAGGTGTCCGGGTCGAAGCCCGTCTTGGCCATGCGTGCGTCCGGCGGCGTGGCGGCGCCGGCGCCCCCGGCGCCGACAATGGTGGCGGCGAGAGTGGGTGTGAATGGGAGGCGCATTGCGGGCGGCATAGGGCATATCCGCCCCCGCTTTCTCCTACTGGCCGGCCGAAGCGCGCGGGGCAAGAACTTTTCGGACGCGCACCTGACCTCGCTCCTCGTCTCTGGTCTCCCGCCGGCCGATCTCCTCTCCCCGTCTCCTGTCTCCGGGCCAACCCAAGAAACGGCGTCCCGTCAGGCTCCGCGGTGGCGCGAAGGCCACAGCTCGGCGACCGGGAATAAGGACCTGCGGGCCGCTCGGGGGGCAGGAATGCGGCGCTGGTGGCGTTCCGGCCGCCGACGACGCAGTGGGTTCGATCTTTCCTTCTTATACTACTAAAAACTTACTATATTGTGGAACGAGGGAGTACTTTTTTTTTCGAGGGGATGGGATCGACCGGTGAGCACAGCGATATCGTTGGCCACCAAGAGCATCTCCACTCGCCCCTCGTCTCCAACGGCTTTCGAGGACCGTCGGCGCCAATTTTCGATCCCATTCGCGTTCCCCAATTTAGTTTTGGTGTCGGCACGCGCTCAATTTACCCGGCGCGTCCGGTAGAAACCCAATTTCAAGGAAGGCTAGCGGGAGCGCCGGAGGACAGGGAAAAGTTCGGCGGGCCAGCCTTGTCGGCGATCTAGTTGAAATTATTTCCTTTTCCACCAAGCTAGACATCACGGATGAGGAAGCCACACCCCTGGTGGTGGATGATCGTGATGACGGAGATCAGCAGAAGTGGATGGTAGCCGGAAAAGTGCTATACCGCAATGTGTTTCACATACAAACAATTGCGGGAGCGCTGCGACCGGCATCGGGCAACCCTAAAGGTATCCAATTCCGATTTGTAGGCGTGAACATGTTCGTTGCTGAATTTGCTTCTCAGCGAGATCGGGATCGGTGTGGGAGGGGTCGCCGTGGCATGTCAACAAGAACGCGGTGATCTTGTCGGAGTTTGAGGAGTGCATGAAGCCATCAGAATTGAAGTTTGATCGGCTCTCGATCTGGGTGAGGGTGATGAACCTTCCTTTCAACCTTCATGACAAGAAGTGGTGGTTGCCTATTGCGCATCAGATTGATAAGCATGCGAAAAATGTCCAGTTTGATCATGTTGGAGGATTCCTGAGGGCGAGGGTCTCGGTGGACATCGCCAATCCTATAAGGAGATGGGTTCTAATTGATTCAGCAAGAAGGAAGAGCATGGATCTCTATGAGATCCAGTATGAGCAAATTCCACATTTTTGCTTTTCGTGCGGCCGTGTGGGGCATGCAGATATTCTATGTCCAATGCCTGGAAATCGTGATGACAATGGTGAACTTCCCTTTGGGAAGGGGCTGAGGGCTATGGATGATTGGAGAAAACCAGCCTATAGTGAGGGCTCGACAACTGGACATGGGTCAAGCCGAGGGGGGAAACAAGAGACAAAGGGCTCAAGTAATGCAGCAGAAGCAGGCATGGAGGTGACATCTCCTCTGAAGAAGAATAATGGCAAGCGCAAAGCTGGTACTATGAGTCAAGTTTACCAAAGGGTGGAGAAGCCAGCCATTGGCAACTCTGACGATGGGGGTAAGATGATGGTGCTTTTTAAGAAGCCCCTACCAAAAATCCCTATAGATGGTCCTGAGATGAGTAGTGAAGGGGTGCGCGATCCTAAAAAGAAAAAACCTACTCCGACCAGCTCGGATAATTCAGTAGCGACTGCGGGACAGCCCTGCCGCCCCAATGAATTGCTTGGAGTGGAATGGTCGTGTGCTTGGGAATCCTGCGGCTGTTCGAGAGCTTCGCAGTATGGTGAAGCAAGAAGGTCCCGGTCTCCTGTTTGTCATGGAGACTAAGATTTCAGCAAGGCGAGTTGAGAACCTAAAAGTTAGTTTGGGTTTTGCTGGATTTTTTGCAGTTGACAGTTCTGGTTTGAGCGATGGTATTGGACTTTTTTGGTTAGCAGATTTATCTGGTGATGTCAAAAAATTTAGGTCTTGTCACATTGATGCTATAGTAAAGAAGAAGAATGATGGTGCCTCTGAATTTAGATTCACCGGATTCTATGGGGCTCCGCGGGTGGAAGATCGACGACACAGTTGGAGATCTTTACGTACCCTTCATGCTATCGAGCATGCAGCTTGGCTGTGTGCTGGTGATTTCAACGAGACCCTATATGCCACTAAACATTTTTCGCGAGCGGCTAGGCTAGAGTGGCAGATGCGGGCATTCAGGGAAGTGATTGAGGATTGCTCGCTTCAGGACCTAGGTTGGTCGGGAGTGGAGTACACTTGGGACAATGGGCAGGTAGGAGTAAATAATGTAAAAGACAGGCTTGATAGAGCGTTTGGCAATGAGGCCCTTCTACAAAAGTTTCCCCATACTCGTGTTCGGCACATTGTAACCATAGAATCGGATCATTGTTTTGTGTTGACTGAGCTTCAGGAGAGTAGTTCTGATGGGAGAAATAGAGGTCCAAAACCTTTCAGGTACGAGGATGTGTGGAAAACACATACTGATTATGATGACCTTGTCCTAGAGAAATGGCAGAAAGGAGCCGGATCTGGTGGTCTCAGTGGTGTAATTCTTGCACTCAACGAGATGCATCTTGTCTGTCTTCGTGGGGAACGAAGGAGTTTGGTTGTCTCTCCGACTTGTTTAATGACACCTTGCCGGAGAACCTCAATCCCTTTTAAAATGCTTCTCCAAGCATACGAAATTCCACCTTTACATTGGGCTTCAAAAATAGAATAGTCAGAATAGTATTTAGCCTTGATGACCCGTGCACATAGGGAGTCTGGATTGGTAAGGAGCCTCCAAGCCTGCTGAAAGGGAAATGGACGTCGCCTAGAAGGGGGGTGAATAGGCGTTTTAAAATAATTACGGTCTAGGCTCTAATAAATGCGGAATAAAACTTAACGTTTAAATTGTTGGAGATATGCCCAAGAGGCAATAATAAAGTGGTTATTATTATATCTTTATGTTTATGATAAATGTTTACATCCCATGCTATAATTGTATTAACCGGAAACATTAATACTTGTGTGTTTTGTAAACATAAAAGAGTCCCTAGTAAGCCTTTTGTTAAGCTAGCTTGTTGATTAAAGGATGATCATGGTTTTCTGATCATGGACATTGGATGTCGTTAATAACAAGATCATATCATTAGGAGAATGATGTGATGGACACACATCCATAGTAAGCATAGCATAAGATCAAGTCATTAAGTTCGTTTTGCTACAAGCTTTTCAAATGCATAGTAACCTAATCCTTCGACCATGAGGTTATGTTAATCACCATCATCGGATGAGTACTTTGATGACATCAAACACCGCTTCGTAACTGGGTGGTTATAAAGGTGTCATTGGGTATTCTGAAAGTATGTGTTGAAGCGCATGGACCAAGATTGGGATTTGTCCATCCATATGACGGATAGATATGCTCTGGGCCCTCTCGGTGGGATGTCACCTAGTTAGCTTGCAAGCATGTGACTAGGTCACAAGGGATGACATATCATAAAACGAGTAAAGAGTACTTATCAGTACCGAGGTAGAACTAGGTATGGAGATACCGACGACCTCGGATAAGTATAGTATCGCGTGACAAAGGGAATTGGTTTTCGTATGTTAAATGGTTCTATCGATCACAAAGTCATCGTTGAGTATGTGGGAGCTATTATGGATCTCCAGATCCCGCTAATGGTTATTGATCGGAGATGTGTCTCCATCATGTCAGCATATTCACGAACCGTAGGGTGACACACTTAAGGTTCGAAGTTGTTTTAAGTAGATATGGAATGTGCGTTGGAGACCGAATGTTGTTCGGAGTCTCGGATTGGATCCGGGACATCACGAGGAGATCCAGAATTGTTCGGAGAATAAGATTCATATATTGGGGATCATTTTCTAAGTTAGGAAATGTTCCGGAGTATTTGTATGGGGATTCTAGAAGGTTTCGGAATGTTCCGGAAGGTTCTAGAAGATTTTTTGGAGTTTGCTTGAAAACCAAGAAAGGATCAAGGAATCCTTATGGGGTAAGACAAGGATTCGTGGGGAGTAGGACTCTCCCCCCACCTCCTTGATCCGCCGGCCAAGGGAGAGGGGAGTCCTACAAGGACTCCACCTCCCCATGGCGCCTCCCTCCTTTAAATAGAGGGGTGGAGGCATAAACCCCCTTGCCCCTTCTATTCTCTAGATTTCAAGTTGCCTCTCTCCTCCTCCTTCCCTCTGCTCTGGCTTAGGCGAAGCCCTGCAGAATTCTCTACTCCACCACCACCACCACACCGTCGTGCTGCTGGGATTCCGTGGAGAAGATCTACTACCTCCGCTGCTCGCTGGAACGGGGAGAGGAAGGTCTGCTTCGACTCCGCACGTGTGACCGACTGCGGAAGCGCTGCCGGAACGCGGCGCCGGAAGGATCGTCCACACGATCTTGAGATCGGCAAGTGATCGACTACATCAACCACGAGATCCAATCTCGTAACGCTTTCGGATCTACGAGGGTTAGTACAGATCTATCTCGTTGCACATGTCTAATAGATTAGATCTTGGCTTTTATCTAGATTAGATCTGGGTTCTGTTCGTTCTTGCGGTAGAATTTTTTTGTTTTCCATGCTACGGACCCATCAGTGGTATCAGAGACGTGTCTATGCGTAGATCTGTTGCACGAGTAGAACACAATGGTTTTGTGGGTGTTGGTGCTCGTGCCGTCTTTTGCTTTGTGTACTTTGCATCTTGCGGTATGGTGGGATGAAGCGGCTCGGGCTAACCTTACATGTCATCGCACATGAGACTTGCTCCACAGTTAACGTGCAACTCGTATTGCACAAGTGGCTTTGTGGGTGTCTGTCTCTCCCATCATAGTATAGATCCAATCTACACTTTGCACTTGATAGCACTTGTATCAATGTTGTGGTTCAGTTTCGTAGGTAAGATCCGTTCTTATTCGAAAGCCCCAAACCACGTAAAACATGCAAAGAAAATTAGAGGCGTCTAACTTTTTTTTGCAGGTGTTTTGTGATGTGATATGGCCATTATGTGATTGTGATTATATTTGATGTATGCAATGATCCTTATTGTAATATGGCAACCGACAGGAGCCTAATGGTTGTCTTTAATTCTGTTAAGACATGTGTGTCTATTCATCTTGTAATAGCTTTATTCCAAGTAGTTGTAATAGTTGCTAGTGATGATGGACAACCATGAAGCGGCGCCACTGACCTTGATGCAATGCTGGTGATGATGGAGATCATTTCCGTGCTTTGGAGATGGAGATCAAAGGCATAAGAAGAAAGGGCCATATCATATCACACTAATTATGAATTGCATGTGATGTTAATCCTTTATGCATCTTGTATTGCTTAGATCACGACGGTAGCATTATAAGATGATCCCTCTCACTAAATATCAAGTAATAAAGTGTTTGTCCTTAGTAGGCACCGTTGCTAAGACTCGTCGTTTCGAAGCATCTCGTGATGATCGGGTGTGATAGATTCTATGTGTGCATACGACGGGTGCAAGCTAGATTTGCACATGCGGATACTAAGGTTAACCTTGACGAGCCTAGCATGTACAGACATGGTCTCGGAACACGGAATACCGAAAGGTAAAGCATGAGTCATATGGATGATATGATGAACATGTTGATTGTTCGCCTTTAAAGCTACATCATCTCACGTGATGATCGGACTTGGTGTAGTAGGTTTGGTTCGTGTAATCACTAAAACAACTCGAGGTATGTTGTTTTGAGTGGGAGTTCATTTGTAATTTGGATTAGTCAAACTCAATTTATCATAAACACAATCAAAGTGAATTTGCATAGTTTGTTGTAGTCATTGGCATCCGTTCACCACCTTACGCTTAGTTATAGTTGAGATAGTGGAACTATAGAAATTCTGGATATTTGCTTTACGAACTGGTATCGTATTGTTTTGAGTGTCAATCTAAAGTTTAAAAGTCCTGTTGCAAACCTTCAGCAAACTCCGTATACTCTGTGAAGTTTAATAAACAGTATTAAATCAAGAGTAACAATTCCAGTGTTAGTATCTAATGTATCATGTTTGCCTCCATGATTCTTGATACTCAAAAGATTGTTTTTAATATCAAGTTTATCTAAGAGCTGAAAGCAATGTTTCAGAAACCATCATATGTGAAAGGTATTGCGATATCTAAAACAATGTGTTGGTTACAACATGATAGAGTATATGTCCTCATATTTGATGAGAATTTGTGAAGGTTGGAGACGTTGGTCGTCCTAATCCTCCAAAAGGTTTTGGAAAAGAAACATTATACTCGCAATTCACCTTTATAAGCTATAGCAGCTTGATCATGAAAGTTGTCATGATAAGGATGAATAGAAGATGTAAGTAAAATGTTTACTACACTAAAAGATTACTAAAGAATGGAATTTTGAAAGAATGCCAAACATTTGATGAAGGTGATCCACTTCAAAGTGCAAGTCCAAAGGTATTAGTATTTGACTATACACACTTTGTACTATGTGTCATGTGAATGACACCACTATTGATGTTGATAGATTCTTTTAAGGAATTGTTAAAAGAGAATCTATAAAATATTTGGCAGAAAAGAAAAGATTGGAGATATCCAACTTAGGTATATAGAAGATACATGTTATGGCTGTATTCCTTGGTTGTTAAACAATGTGGTTCTGCGGTATTGGATACCGAATTGGTTGGTATGAAGTGTCATACGGGACAACACAATTCATGAACTGCAATGGCCTAAGTAACTAGCAAGAGAATATGTGATGATGTTCATCGAAAACAAATAAAGGGTTGTTGTGTTGCTCGTTAACATCAAATCTTGCCTTCAAGATTTGTTTCAATAATTGTTATTTTGATCAGGTATTATGACGACAAAAGGTTGTTCAAATAATTACCGCATTCCATAATAGATGGATGATATACAAGTCTGGTTGGAGAAATAACGACGATAAAACTAATGCTAAAATGTTGCAAGACAAATGATTGAAAGATCACTTGCGAAGTGACATCGCCGTTTAAATTATATTAAAAGGGATACATGAAGAAACTCCATGTTTATGGATTTTTGGAGTCTTTGATTTTGATCAAATGACGCTTGTGATACTTTCCTAGAGATAATTAAAACTCCATTAGTAGGCCAAAAGAGGAACGAGCGACTAACTGATTGGAATTTGTACATATTGATGTATATAGTCCATTATGTGTAGTCGTGGGTGATGGATTTCAACTTCATATGCTTTCTCCGAAGATTTGAGTGAGTATATGTATATACTTACTCAATAAGGAAGAAGTATGAAACATTTGAAAATGTTCAAAGACTTTCAAGATAAAGTGGAAAATCATTGTAACAAGAAAATAAAAAGTTTATGATTGGATCATAAAGAAAGATGTTTGAGTTACAAGTTTAGCAAAACACCTAAGATTTGAGGAATCGTTCCATGGATTTGCATTTCCCAAAACACCATAGGAGTATCGAGTGTTCAAGATATGTAATGAAACCTTGTTTGACATGGTAAGATCAAAGGTGTCATTTATAAAACTGCCATTATATTTTAAAGATTAAAGCTTTAGTGACTACCGCTTTTACACTGAAAAGAGCTCCATCGTGATCCGTTGAAATGACACCATATAAGTCATGGTTTGGGATAAAACCCAGGTTGTCCTTTCTTAAATTTTTGGTATGCTAGGCATAAGTAAAATGTTTACAACCAAAGTCGGATGAACATGTCTTTGTAGGTTATTTCGAATAACCATTGGGTATTCCTCCATAACACCGAAGACAAAAGTGTTTGTCACTTAGAAAGTCGAGTTTCTTGAGAAGGAATTTTTGGTGAAAAGTTAAGTGGGAGGACAATAGAACTTTGACAAGGTTGTTGAACCTTCGCTAATATGTGCTGAGTTGCGCAGCGTCGGTAAGTGTCCCGAAGGCAGGAACAATGCTCATGGCTCACGTGCCTCAAAGGATGTGGTCACGGGGATCTAAGTTCCTATTGAACCAATTAGGTCGGGTAAGTAATCAAATGCCAAGATTTGAGAGTTAAATCATTGTTGTTTGACAATGATGAACCGACTACATGCAAATAATCAATGATGGGCCCTGACTTCGTTAAGTGGCTTGAAGCCATAAAATCCGTGATAATTCCATACACGAGAAATCAAACTTTGATTTTGAAAGACCCTCTGGAAAGGTGCAAGACCTTACAGTCGTATATGGATCTATAAAGAAATAGACATGGATGTTTCACATCTATGAAATAGTCGACATGTCGGAAAGAGTTTATGACAATGTTCAAGGAATTGACTATGATATGATTTGATCTTTCACAGCGATATTTAGTCTGGACGGATTAATGTAGCAACCACTACATATATTTTGGTATATGGTAGTTGAACAAACAAAACAAGTTCTTCTAATAGAATGGTTACCTAGGACGTGTACATGACACGATCCAAAGGGTTTTGTTAATTCAAAGGATGCTAAAAGAGTATGCAAAACTTCAATGGTTGAAGTGAGCATCGCGGGGTTGGAATCTTCACCGTGATGAAACCGTTAAAAGGTTTAATTTCATCAGAGACGATGAAGATGTTTGCATTTTGCAAGAAATTAAGTGGGAGCGCTAAGACATATTTCTAATACATTATGTGAAAGACATATTGTTGATTAGAAATGATGTATCTTTTATTGACACAGGTTAAGAATTTCATTTCGATGAAAGACTTAGGCATAACCCAAGAATTAGGCATCAATGTCTATATGGATAGATTGAGGCGCTAATATGGTTTTGCCAAATGTACATAGATAAGATGTTGAATGAGTTCAATATGGAAACAACAAGAAAGGTTCTTGACGCACAGAAAGGACTGAATCAAGATTCAAGTGTGTTGACACGAGATTCAAGTGTTTTGACACTTGGTGAAATCACAAGAATATTTTTGATCAATCATTCTTTGAGATGTACAGATCCAGATATGTCCTATGCTCTAAATGTTATGAGCATATACCAGAATGACTCATAAGATGATCATTGGACAATAGTAGGGATATTCCTATGATCTTTGGAAGAACTAAGAATATATTATTTATATAGTGGTGACAAATAGTTCATTGTAAATTGTTACATTGATACTAGTTTTGTCACAAATCAAGTTTATCTCAATTTAAACTATGGGTGGCACAATGTAATGGAAAGGAAGTTCCATAACGGATTTGGTTGAGTACCAAAGTTAAAACATTGTGACAGATACTACAACAAAAGGCTAAGTATATGACTGCTATTGTAGCAGCAAATGAGGGCATTTGCGTCAAGTAGTTTGTTATCAAACTAGGTGTGGTTCATAGCGGGATAATACTATGAAGATACATTGTATGACAATTGTATCAACATGATTTAATCCCAAGGAACTAAAGGTCTCACCAAAGGACCAAATTTATACAATGCCATCTCATTGGAGAATGAGTAATGCGTAGAGACGCAAGGAAATGCAAATACACACAGACCTGGAAGTGTCAGATCCGAAGATTATGTTTACCACTAGCAATAGTGTCTATACAACACCAAAAAGGCATAGGTGTTGAATGCACAAGTTTTTAACTAGATTAT
This sequence comes from Avena sativa, assembly GCA_916181665.1. Taxonomy (NCBI): domain Eukaryota; kingdom Viridiplantae; phylum Streptophyta; class Magnoliopsida; order Poales; family Poaceae; genus Avena; species Avena sativa. Next base: position 528,099,062 of record OV702292.1, on the reverse strand, counting down.
TGACTCTAGTGCAAGTGGGAGACTGTTGGAGATATGCCCAAGAGGCAATAATAAAGTGGTTATTATTATATCTTTATGTTTATGATAAATGTTTACATCCCATGCTATAATTGTATTAACCGGAAATATTAATACTTGTGTGTTTTGTAAACATAAAAGAGTCCCTAGTAAGACTTTTGTTAAGCTAGCTTGTTGATTAATGGATGATCATGGTTTCCTGATCATGGACATTGGATGTCGTTAATAACAAGATCATATCATTAGGAGAATGATGTGATGGACACACACCCATAGTAAGCATAGCATAAGATCAAGTCATTAAGTTCGTTTTGCTACAAGCTTTTCAAATGCATAGTAACCTAATCCTTCGACCATGAGGTTATGTTAATCACCATCACCGGATGAGTACTTTGATGACATCAAACACCACTTCATAACTGCGTGGTTATAAAGGTGTCATTGGGTATTCTGAAAGTATGTGTTGAAGCGCATGGACCAAGATTGGGATTTGTCCATCCATATGACGGATAGATATGCTCTGGGCCCTCTCGGTGGGATGTCATCTAGTTAGCTTGCAAGCATGTGACTAGGTCACAAGGGATGACATATCATGGAACGAGTAAAGAGTACTTATCAGTAACGAGGTAGAACTAGGTATGGAGATACCGACGATCAAACCTCGGATAAGTATAGTATCGCGTGACAAAGGGAATTGGTTTTCGTATGTTAAATGGTTCTATCGATCACAAAGTCATCGTTGAGTATGTGGGAGCTGTTATGGATCTCCAGATCCCGCTAATGGTTATTGATCGGAGATGTGTCTCCATCATGTCTGCATATTCACGAACCATAGGGTGACACACTTAAGGTTCGAAGTTGTTTTAAGTAGATATGGAATGTGCGTTGGAGACCGAATGTTGTTCAGAGTCTTGGATTGGATCCGGGACATCACGAGGAGATCCGGAATTGTCCGGAGAATAAGATTCATATATTGGGGATCATTTTCTAAGTTAGGAAATGTTCCGGAGTATTTGTATGGGGATTCTAGAAGGTTTTGGAATGTTCCGGAAGGTTCTAGAAGATTTCTTGGAGTTTGCTTGAAAACCAAGAAAGGATCAAGGAATCCTTGTGGGGTAAGACAAGGATTCGTGGGGAGTAGGACTCTCCCCCCACCTCCTTGATCCGCCGGCCAAGGGAGAGGGGAGTCCTACAAGGACTCCACCTCCCCATGGCGCCTTCCTCCTTTAAATAGAGGGGTGGAGGCACAAACCCCCTTGCCCCTTCTATTCTCTAGATTTCAAGTTGCCTCTCTCCTCCTCCTTCCCTCTGCTCTGGCTTAGGCGAAGCCCTGCAGAATTCTCTACTCCACCACCACCACCACACCGTCGTGCTGCTGAGATTCCGTGGAGAAGATCTACTACCTCCACTGCTCGCTGGAACGGGGAGAGGAAGGTCTGCTTCGACTCCGCACGTGTGACCAACTGCGGAAGCACTGCCGGAACGTGGCGCCGGAAGGATCGTCCACACGATCTTGAGATTGGCAAGTGATCGACTACATCAACCAAGAGATCCAATCTCGTAACGCTTTCGGATCTACGAGGGTTAGTACAGATCTATCTCATTGCACATGTCTAATAGATTAGATCTTGGCTTTTATCTAGATTAGATCTGGGTTTTGTTCGTTCTTGCGGTAGAAATTTTTTGTTTTACATGCTACGAACCCATCATAAATTATCAAGCCAAAACCTATATCCACTAGTTTCACTAAGTGCACCAACAACCTATGCTAAGCAAGACAAGCAACAAGGTGATAGCAAGATATAGTACTTCAAGCACGAAGGCTATCACAATGTAAATTGCATAGGTAAAGGGCTCGGTTGAGAGATAACCGATGGACGCGGAGACGATGATTTGTTTCCCGAAGTTCACTTCCAAATAAGCTACGTCTCCATTGGAGAGGTGCGGGGGCGCAATGTACTTTGAACGCCACAAATGGCTCACCTCGAGGTGTGGTGGCTCGATGCTCACCCAACGCCACACAAGGCCTCATCAAGGATGCGAAGCCACGCAACTCACCGACGCCACAAAAGGCTCACCCTATTCTCCCGTGAGCTCGCCACAAAGGCCTACTCACGTTCCACTATGGGACACTTGAGGGCGGTCACCGAACCCGTACAAGGCTTGGGGCAATCTCCACAACTCAATTGGAGGGCTCCCAAGAAACGCCACAAAGGCTCCACAATGCCACAAAAGGCCAACAAGCTTGGGGAACCTCCACAACTCAATTGGAGCCCCAAGAACAATGCCACAAAGGCTACAAAGCCACAAAAGGCAACAAGGCCACAAAAGGCTACAAGACCACAAAAGGTCAACTATCCAACCACACAACCGTCTAGGGTTCCAAGAACCCAAGAGAAACAATCCCAAGGGATTGAACTCACCGAATCTCCGAGGAGAACTTAAACCTATGCACCAAATGCAAGAGGCAAGTCCTTCACTCTCAAATTCCACCATAGCTACAAAAGCTATTGGGGGAATAAGAGAGGAAGAACACAAGAGGAGAATACAAAACTCTCCAAGATCTAGATCCCAAGGATTCCTTCACAAAGAAGGGATTTTGCTTGGTGGGGCTTGTAGATCTAGATCTCCTCTCTCAAATCCCTCAAAAAGATGCAAGAATCATAGGAGGGGAAAGGGGAGAGGGCAAGCTCTTCAAGGTCAACAATGGAGGAGAGAGAGAGCAAGAACCAAGAAAAAGCAAGTTGGGGCCAAAGGGGAAAGGGGAGCACCTTTTAAAGGGCTCCCCGATCTGCCCGTTACCCACAAAGAAAGATGATGAAATTATTTTTCTCTAGAGTACTTATATCTTTTTCATTCAACTCTTCAAAAATAGTGTGCTGTTGACCGAGCCAGGTTTGCCAAAACCAACTAAATTAACTCAAAGATCCCAAAGTGATCCCAATACTAACAACAAGATCAATCATATAACCACGAATTTAAAACTAATATAAGCTATGTAAAAGAGTGAATGATAGAACTTCTCATTAATAATCCATAACGGAAACTCACACCAAGAGATACATATCTAACGAGAGAGGGGACACTTCCATAATGCAAACCATCCTACATAATAACTCCTCTATTCATGATATGACTCTACTAATAATGTAAAAAGATAGAAGATAGTGATATGATACCGCGGCACTCCTGATGGGTTCGTAGCATGGAAAACAAAAAATTTCTACCGCAAGAACGAACAAAACCCAGATCTAATCTAGATAAAAGCCAAGATCTAATCTATTAGACATGTGCAATGAGATAGATCTGTACTAACCCTTGTAGACCCGAAAGCGTTACGAGATCGGATCTCGTGGTTGATGTAGTCGATCACTTGCCGATCTCAAGATCGTGTGGACGATCCTTCCGGCGCCGCGTTCCGGCAGCGCTTCCGCAGTCGGTCACACGTGCGGAGTCGAAGCAGACCTTCCTCTCCCCGTTCCAGCGAGCAGCGGAGGTAGTAGATCTTCTCCACGGAATCCCAGCAGCACGACGGTGTGGTGGTGGTGGTGGAGTAGAGAATTCTGCAGGGCTTCGCCTAAGCCTGAGCAGAGGGAAGGAGGAGGAGAGAGGCGGCGACTAGGGCTTGAAGTGGAGGGTGCAAGGGGGTGGCGCCTCCACCCCTCTATTTAAAGGAGGGAGGCGCCATGGGAGGTGGAGTCCTTGTAGGACTCCCCTCCCTCCTTGGCCGGCAGATTGGGAAGGGGGGGAGGAATCCTCCTCCCCCACGAATCCGTGTCTTGCCCCACAAAGACTCCTTGATCCTTTCTTGGTTTTCAAGCAAACTCCAAGAAATCTACTAGAACCTTCCGGAACATTCCGAAACCTTCTAGAATGCCCATACAAATACTTCGGAACATTTCCTAACTTAGAAAATGATCCCCAATATATGAATCTCATTCTCCGGACAATTCCGGATCTCCTCGTGATGTCCCGGATCCAATCCGAGACTCCGAACAACATTCGGTCTCCAACGCACATTCCATATCTACTTAAAACAACTTCGAACCTTAAGTGTGTCACCCTACGGTTCGTGAATATGCAGACATGATGAAGACACCTCTACGATCAATAACCATCAGCGGGATCTGGAGATCCATAATGGCTCCCACATACTCAACGATGACTTCGTGATCGATAGAACCATTAACATACGAAACCAATTCCCTTTGTCACGCGATATTCTACTTATCCGAGGTTTGATCGTCGGTATCTCCATACCTAGTTCTACCTCGTTACTAATAAGTACTCTTTACTCGTTCCATGATATGTCATCCCTTGTGACCTAGTCACATGCTTGCAAGCTAACTAGATGACATTCCACCGAGAGGGCCCAAAGCATATCTATCCGTCATATGGATGGACAAATCCCAATCTTGGTCCATGCGCTTCAACACATACTTTCAGAATACCCAATGACACCTTTATAACCACCCAGTTACGAAGCGGCGTTTGATGTCATCAAAGTACCCATCCGGTGATGGTGATTAACATAGCCTCATGGTCGAAGGATTAGGTTACTATGCATTTGAAAAGCTTGTAGCAAAACGAACTTAATGACTTGATCTTATGCTATGCTTACTATGGGTGTGTGTCCATCACATCATTCTCCTAATGATATGATCTTGTTATTAACGACATCCAATGTCCATGATCAGGAAACCATGATCATCCATTAATCAACGAGCTAGTTTAACAAGAGGCTTACTAGGGACTCTTTTATGTTTACAAAACACACAAGTATTAATGTTTCCGGTTAATACAATTATAGCATGGGATGTAAAATTTTATCATAAACATAAAGATATAATAATAACCACTTTATTATTGCCTCTTGGGCATATCTCCAACAGTCTCCCACTTGCACTAGAGTCAATAATCTAGTTAAAAATTTGTGCATTCAACACCTATGGCTTTCTAGTGTTGTATAGACACTATTGCTAGTGGTAAACATAATCTTCGGATCTGACACTTCCAGGTCCGTGTGTATTTGTATGTCCTTGCGTCTCTACGCATTACTCATTCTCCAATGAGATGGCATTATATAAATTTGGTCCTTTGGTGAGACCTTTAGTTCCTTGGGATTAAATCATGTTGATACAATTGCCATACAATGTATCTTCATAGTATTATCCCACTATGAACCACACCTAGTTTGATAACAAACTACTTGACGCAAATGCCCTCATTTGCTGCTACAATAACAGTCATATACTTAGCCTTTTGTTGTAGTATCTGTCACAATGTTTTAACTTTGGTACTCAACCAAATCCGTTATGGAACTTCCTTTCCATTACATTGTGCCACCCATAGTTTAAATTCAGATAAACTTAATTTGTGACAAAAGTAGTATCAATGTAACAATTTACAATGAACTATTTGTCATCACTATATAAGTAATATATTCTTAGTTCTTCCAAAGATCATAGGAATATCCCTACTATTGTCCAATGATCATCTTATGAGTCATTCTGGTATATGATCATAACATTTAGAGCATAGGACATATCTGGATGTGTACATCTCAAAGAATGATTGATCAAAAATATTCTTGTGATTTCACCAAGTGTCAAAACACTTGAATCTCGTGTCAACACACTTGAATCTTGATTCAGTCCTTTCCGTGCGTCAAGAACCTTTCTTGTTGTTTCCATATTGAACTCATTCAACATCTTATCTATGTACATTTGGCAAAACCATATTAGCGCCTCAATCTTTCCATATAGACATTGATGCCTAATTCTTGGGTTATGCCTAAGTCTTTCATCGAAATGAAATTGTTAACCTGTGTCAATAAAAGATACATCATTTCTAATCAATGATATGTCTTTCACATAATGTATTAGAAATATGTCTTAGCGCTCCCACTTAATTTCTTGCAAAATGCAAACATCTTCATCGTCTCTGATGAAATTAAACCTTTTAACGGTTTCATCACAGTGAAGATTCCAACTCCGCGATGCTCACTTCAACCATTGAAGTTTTGCATACTCTTTTAGCATCCTTTGAATTAACAAAACCCTTTGGATCCTGTCATGTACACGTCCTAGGTAACCATTCTATTAGAAGAACTTGTTTTGTTTGTTCAACTACCATATACCAAAATATATGTAGTGGTTGCTACATTAATCTATCCAGACTAAATATCGCTATGAAAGATCAAATCTTATCATAGTCAATTCCTTGAACATTGTCGTAAACTCTTTTCGACATGTCGACTATTTCATAGATGTGAAACATCCATGTCTATTTCTTTATAGATCCATATACGACTGTAAGGTGTTGCACCTTTCCAGAGGGTCTTTCAAAATCAAAGCTTGATTTCTCGTGTATGGAATTATCACGGATTTTATGGCTTCAAGCCACTTAACGAAGTCAGGGCCCATCATTGATTATTTGCATGTAGTCGGTTCATCATTATCAAACAACAATGATTTAACTCTCAAATCTTGGCATTTGATTACTTACCCGACCTACTTGGTTCAATAGGAACTTAGATCTCCCTGACCACATCCTTTGAGGCACGTGAGCCATGAGCATTGTTGCTGCCTCCGGGACACTTACCGACGCTGCGCAACTCAGCACATATTAGCCAAGGTTCAACAACCTTGTCAAAGTTCTATTGTCCTCCCACTTAACTTTTCACCAAAAACTCCTTCTCAAGAAACTCGACATTCTAAGTGATAAACACTTTTGTCTTCGGTGTTATGGAGGAATACCCAATGGTTATTCGAAATAACCTACAAAGACATGCTCATCCGACTTTGGTTGTAAACACTTTACTTATGCCTAGCATACCAAAAATTTAAGAAAGGACAACCTGGGTTTTATCCCAAACCATGACTTATATGGTGTCATTTTAATGGATCACGATGGAGCTCTTTTCAGTGTAAAAGCGGTAGTCACTAAAGCTTTAAACTTTAAAATATAATGGCAGTTTTATAAATGACACCTTTGATCTTACCATGTCAAACAAGGTTTCATTACATATCTTGAACACTCCATACTCCTATGGTGTTTTGGGAAATGCAAATCCATGGAACGATTCCTCAAATCTTAGATGTTTCGTTAAACTTGTAACTCAAACATCTTTCTTTATGATCCAATTATAAACTTTTTTTATTTTCTTGTTACAATGATTTTCCACTTCATCTTGAAAGTCTTTGAACATTTTCAAATGTTTCATACTTCTTCCTTATTTAGTAAGTATATACATATACTCGCTCAAATCTTCGGAGAAAGCATATGAAGTTGAAATCCATCGCCCACGACTACACATAATAGACTATATACATCAATATGTACAAATTTCAATCAGTTAGTCGTCCGTTCCTCTTTTGGCCTACGAACGGAGTTTTAATTATCTCCAGGAAAGTATCACAAGCGTCATTTGATCAAAATCAAAGACTCCAAAAATCCATCAACATGGAGTTTCTTCATGTAACCCTTTCAATATAATTTAAACGGCGATGTCACTTCGCAAGTGATCTTTCAATCATTTGTCTTGCGACATTTTAGCATTAGTTTTATGGTCGTTATTTCTCCAACTAGACTTGTATATCATCCATATATTATGGAATACGGTAATTATTTGAGCAACCTTTTGTCGTCATAATACCTGATCAAAATAACAATTATTGAAACAAATCTTGAAGGCAAGCTTTGATGTTAACGAGCAACACAACAACCCTTTGTTTGTTTTTGATGAACATCATCACATATTCTCTTGCTAGTTACTTAGGCCATTGCAGTTCATGAATTGTGTTGTCCCGTATGACACTTCATACCAACCAATTCGGTATCCAATACCGCAGAACCACATTGTTTAACAACCAAGGAATACAGCCATAACATGTATCTTCTATATACCTAAGTTGGACATCTCCAATCTTTTCTTTTCTGCCAACTAATTTATAGATTCTGTTTCAACAATTCCTTTTCTTTTAAAAGAATCTATCAACATCAATAGTGGTGTCATTCACATGACACATAGTACAAAGTGTGTATAGTCAAATACTAATACCTTTGGACTTGCACTTTGAAGTGGATCACCTTCATCAAATGTTTGTCATTCTTTCAAAATTCCATTCTTTAGTAATCTTTTAGTGTAGTAAACATTTTACTTACATCTTCTATTCATCCTTATCATGACAACTTTCATGATCAAGCTGCTATAGCTTATAAAGGTGAATTGCGAGTATAATGTTTCTTTTCCAAAACCTTTTGGAGGATTAGGATGACTAGCGTCTCCAACCTTCACAAATTCTCATCAAATATGAGGACATATACTCTATCATGTTGTAACCAACACATTGTTTTAGATATCGCAATACCTTTCACATATGATGGTTTCTGAAACATTGCTTTCAGCTCTTAGATAAACTTGATATTAAAAACAATCTTTTGAGTATCAAGAATCATGGAGGAAAACATGATACATTAGATACTAACACTGGAATTGTTACTCTTGATTTAATACTGTTTATTAAACTTCACAGAGTATACGGAGTTTGCTGAAAGTTTGCAATATGACTTTTAAACTTTAGATTGACACTCAAAACAATACGATACCAGTTTGTAAAGCAAATATCCAGAATTTCTATAGTTCTACTATCTCAACTATAACTAAGCGTAAGGTGGTGAACGGATGCCAATGACTACAACAAACTTTGCAAATTCACTTTGATTGTGTTTATGATAAATTGAGTTTGACTAATCCAAATTACAAATGAACTCCCACTCAAAACAACATCCCTCGAGTTGTTTTAGTGATTACACGAACCAAATCCACTACACCAAGTCCGATCATCACGTGAGATGATGTAGCTTTAAAGGCGAACAATCAACATGTTCATCATATCATCCATATGACTCATGCTTTACCTTTGGGTATTCCGTGTTCCAAGACCATGTCTGTACATGCTAGGCTCATCAAGGTTAACCTTAGTATCCGCATGTGCAAATCTGGCTTGCACCCGTCATATGCACACGTAGAATCTATCACATCCGATCATCACGAGATGCTTCGAAACGACGAGTCTTAGCAACGGTGCCTACTAAGGACGAACACTTTATTACTTGATATTTAGTGAGAGGGATCATCTTATAATGCTACCGTCGTGATCTAAGCAATACAAGATGCATAAAGGATTAACATCACAGGCAATTCATAATTAGTGTGATATGATATGGCCCTTTCTTCTTATGCCTTTGATCTCCATCTCCAAAGCACGGACATGATCTCCATCATCACCAGCAGGTCTTAACAGAATTAAAGACAACCATTAGGCTCCTGCCGGTTGCCATATTACAACAAGGATCATTGCATATATCAAATATAATCACAATCACATGATGGCCATATCACATCACAAAACCCCTGCAAAAACAAGTTAGACGCCTCTAATTTTCTTTGCATGTTTTACGTGGTTTGGGGCTTTCGAATAAGAACGGATCTTACCTACGAAACTGAACCACAACGTTGATACAAGTGCTATCAAGTGCAAAGTGTACATTGGATCTATACTATGATGGGAGAGACAGACACCCACAAAGCCACTTGTGCAATACGAGTTGCACGTCAACTGTGGAGCAAGTCTCATGTGCGATGACATGTAAGGTTAGCCCGAGCCGCTTCATACCACCATACCGCAAGATGCAAAGTACACAAAGCAAAAGACGGCACGAGCACCAACGCCCACAAAACCATTGTGTTCTACTCGTGCAACAGATCTACGCATAGACATGGCTCTGATACCACTGATGGGTTCGTAGCATGGAAAACAAAAAATTTCTACCGCAAGAACGAACAGAACCCAGATCTAATCTAGATAAAAGCCAAGATCTAATCTATTAGACATGTGCAACGAGATAGATCTGTACTAACCCTTGTAGACCCGAAAGCGTTACGAGATCGGATCTCGTGGTTGATGTAGTCGATCACTTGCCGATCTCAAGATCGTGTGGACGATCCTTCCGGCACCGTGTTCCGGCAGCGCTTCTGCAGTCGGTCACACGTGCGGAGTCAAAGCAGACCTTCCTCTCCCCATTACAGCGAGCAGCGGAGGTAGTAGATCTTCTCCACGGAATCCCAGCAGCACGACGGTGTGGTGGTGGTGGTGGAGTAGAGAATTCTGCAGGGCTTCGCCTAAGCCTGAGTAGAGGGAAGGAGGAGGAGATAGGCGGCGGCTAGGGCTTGAAGTGGAGGGTGCAAGGGGGTGGCGCCTCCACCTCTCTATTTAAAGGAGGGAGGCGCCATGGGAGGTGGAGTCCTTGTAGGACTCCCCACCCTCCTTGGCCGCCGGATTGGGAAGGGGGGAGGAATCCTCCTCCCCCACGAATCCGTGTCTTGCCCCACAAAGACTCCTTGATCCTTTCTTGGTTTTCAAGCAAACTCCAAGAAATCTACTTGTAACTACCTCGGTGAATTACGCTCCTAGTTACAAGCCTGGATGAGCGGAAATGGTTAAAATAGTACGGTGGGGCCCAAATGCCACTCACAGGTAGACCTTTCGGCCGTCCTAACCATTTCCAAACATCGGGACAAGAACGGGCGGCGTAATCGGCAATCGAAGGGATCAACTACATACACAAATGAGTATGTATGCAAGCCACCATACAATGGTTCCTAGAGTCATTCCATCTAAAAAGAAAGGAAATATTGCAACGCCATACGGCAAGATCCAAATATCCTAGATAGATATAATAGTTTAGGATATCTCCTCATACATCAAACATCAGAGTATCAGGCGGAAGCGGAAAACAAGATCCGAGTACGGATAAGAAGCAAATCGGCATAAGATGCCCCATAAATAAACACATCCCGCCCACAGATCTCACGGATCCCCGTTCCCGGAATCTCTACACCGAATGATCGTTGCCCACATCATCCGTCTCCTCCACCCAGTATCCATCTTGCGAGCTTACCTATTCATCTGAATCAAACAATATATCGTGTGAGACCCTAGGGGTACTCAGCAAGACTTAATGCCTCTAAAGGGGACACAACCTGGGGTGACGCAATTGCAGCAAAAGATAAACCCTAACAGTTCTATAGATACTCGCTAACCATCCGCCTAACCATAGATAGACGGATGTCCGTGAATTAATACCAACAGTTATAACGGTAATATTAACAGATCCATCCTCCTCCTCGCTTACCGACGAGGAAGCGGACGAACAACCCCCCCATCCGTTGGCAGTTTTATTATCCATTCCATGAGTGTTGCACTAGTTACTAGTCAGATACTTAGTCAAGTTAAAAGCGGTATTTTAGTTATACTTGTCTATGATCGAGAAACTGTGCTCCAAGTCGTCCATAACCGCGGACACGGCTTTCAAAAAGTTTTACCCTGCAGGGGTGCACAAATAGCAACACACACTCGATCAACCTCGGAAAAACCAAATCGAAACCAACGAGGCAGTCACGACAAAGCGATCACAGGATTCAGAAATATTTCAGGGGGCCACCCCATTAAGCTACCCGCAACGAAGCTGGCCGGCTACGAGATGGACTCAAGGTTTGTGTGGCCGGCTATAAACGACTGGGAACCCGAAAGTGTGACTGGGCTTGTCGATACAGCGAAAACGGGTCACGGCCCTAAACAGTACAGGTGCAGTACCTCGCACAATTTAAATAAAGCAGTAAAGCATGTCATAAGTACAGGATAGTAAATAAAACCTCAAACTAGTTTGTGGCCCCAAGAAATAAGAATGAATCAAGCTCTGGCTCAGGGGGGTTCATAAGCCTCCCGGATGTGGATAGCGCGAATATTCAAGGAACAGGAATCAAGTACTCGGGGTCCTACGGGACACAAGTGAGCCTGAAAAACCAAATAGCAAATATGTCTCACCGATGCCACTTTCATTAGTTATCCCATTACTACTCAGGTTAAGTTGTTTAGGTACCTCATTATCCATCAGACACTCACATACCCTACACATGCTGTTCTACGACTCGCATGGCTCAAACAACTCCTGTAGTAATGGCTCATGGGATGGAGGAACAAACTTCGGTGGGGTTTAAAAATAAAGGCTATGCAGTACATGGGATTCGATTTAATGCAATCGTGACTCAATGATGCAAGAATAAGATAGAGGCGATAGGTACTATATGTATGCAAGCATGTGGTAGTGCTTGCCTGGCAGCTCAGTTGAAGCGAGAGAAGGATCTGGGTAGTGCTCCTGGTTCTCTTGATATATCCCCTGCTCAGCGTCTATTCGAGAAGAACCAAACAAACAAGGGCCAACATAAATAAAGTGCACAAGCATATGAATAAATGCGACAAGCAAACAATCATGCGATGATGAATGATGCACAATTTGCATGGCAATAATGTAGCATGGCATGGGTGAGGTGTGGAGTACAAGAAATAATCATTTTGTGGAGTTTTAAACACATTTTAGCCTCATATTAGTTGCTGTACACATTATATTTATATGATGCATGCTGCAAAACAGAACTGATTCATGCTGCAAAACAGAACAAGGTATGCATAAACAGAAAGGTCTCGTCGAGCTAATCATTTTAGACATATCATTTGTTAAATTTGGAGTTGTAAAACAAAAGTTATTAATTAATTACGGAAAAAGGGCATTTTATTGTAATTTTAATCAACTTGGAATTTAATGTGTTCAAAATATATTTTGAAGGCCATATTTGAATTCCTCACATTTTTCTGATTTCAAAACATATATTATTTGTATTATTTGGGTTTATAAATTAAATGTTATTATAAAACAGATTGGAATTTGAATTTGAAATAAATTTAAAAAGATTTGAATTAAAACAGAAATAAACAGAGACTTTTTGTACTCAGGCAAATCTAGACCCAGCCGCTGACGGGTGGGCCAGCTGCTGACTGGGACAGCCTGCACGCAGAAAAGCTTTTCTCACCGCGAGCTAGCTAGCCTCAGAGAATGACAGGTGGGACCAGCGGCCACGGGGTCCACGTGACAGCGGTGAGAGGGGCAGGAACTGACAGGTGGGGCTGGGCTGGAGCGCGGGTTAAGGTTTACAAAAGTCAGGGGGTTTTCTGGAAGAAGGTCACGGCGGCTGACTAGTGGGCCACGAGGTACCGCGGGTTAAGCGAAAACAAAAGGGAGGGCTAAACTGCAAAACGACCACAACCGTACTGTTCCTCTTCTTTCTCTGCATCGAGCGACAGATCGGTGCGCGGCGCGGGCGGGGGATCGATCCCTGGACCTGGGGCTCACGCGCGGAGGCGGCTACCGTTGGGCTAGGGCGGGGTAGTTGTCAGGAGGGCGGACGGGGCCTAGATAGGGTTCTGCGCGACGTGGGAGCGAGCAGACGCGCGCGCTCGTCGGTGCACCGAGGGTGTATGACGGAAAGATCAACGCGTACAGGGGACGATGACGACGACGCGGATGTCTAGGAGGGTCGGGTGCTCACCGAGAGTGTGTTGGAGGTGGTGGTTCGGACGGAGGGGTAGCGGATCGACGACGAGGCAGAGACCGGCGAAGCTAGGGTTTCGCGTCGGAGCGGCGTCGTCCTGGTGGCTCTGGTCCTCCTCCTCGCTGGTACGTACAGGACGATGCATGGGAGGGCCCTTGGTCTTCCGCGGCACCCAGAGCGCCACGCCACCGGCTGGTACGAGGGTTCGGTGGTGGACACCGACGGTGGGCGGCGATGGTGTAGACGGTGGCGGTGGAGGAAAAGAGGGGGAGAGGCAGGGACCTGGGTGGATCTGGGGGAGGCAGTAGGCGAGAGAGGGGGTAGATAGGGACGGGAGAGGAGAGGGGGGTGCCGTGGGGGAGTGGTTAGGGTAGAGGTGGCTTCGGCCACCTTTTTCCCCCTCCTTCACGTGCTCGAGCTGGGGGCCAGGGCAGGCACGGGAAGGCTTCCAGGTGGGGCAGGGCAGGCCAGGCTCGGGTGGGGCCGAGCTGCAGCAAGAGAGAAGGAAGAGAGATAGAGGGGGAGGCTCGGGTTGGATCTAGGTTAGAGGAATGGGTGGCTCGGGCTAGGGCTTGGTACTAGGGTTGGGTAGATGGGTGTGGGACCAGGGTGACCAGGTGGGGCTAGCTAGGTAGAGAGAAGAGGCCGAGGAAGGGGTGGTATGGTAGCTAGGGTTTGTGGAGAGGGGGTATGTTAGATTAGGTATAGATTAGGAGAGAGGGTTAGAGAGAGAGGAGAGATGTGGTGTGGTTTTTAGAAGCTTGCATGCTCCAAACTTAGATCAAGCAAGAACATGTCAAGCTCAACAAGGTCTAGACAAGAAAAGAGAGGGTGAGATAAAAAAGGTGGTGAGGGTAAGGATGGAGATAGATGTAGGTTTTAGGGTTAGATGCTTGCATGCACCAAGCAAGATCAAGCATAAGAGGGTAGAGAGAGCTATGGGGAAAAGATCCACTCAAAATTCAAATAAAATCCAAAGGACAAGCAAAAGGTGGTACTTGCATGGGCCATGCATAAATAATCATTACCATGCTTATTTTTGTGAAAAACAAGATTATTTACATGGCATTATTCTTATGCATTCCAAAATCTGGAGTAAGGCCTAAGCAAAAGAATTTAAAAGAAAACTCCACCCTATCTCCCATGAGCTAGATGAATAACTAAAAGAAAACAAATGCAAGCTCATGGATAATGGAATGGTGGAATTATAAGGTGGTGACAAGGATAAGGTGGTGGAGTTGAAAGAGATATGCCCCCAACTCAACTTGGGCATCTAAACAATATATCAATAACCAAATACAATATCAAGAGGCAAATACAATTAATAATGCAGATGAGATAAGAACCAAATGGAAAAGGGTTTTATATGATGCTCAAATGCAAGGTGGCATGATGACATGAGCATGATATAATGATGATGCAACAATTATATGTTTGAAGTAGCCATTATATTACTAATCCAAGTAGCATTACAATTGTTAGACAATTGGGATGCTACAACTCTCCCCCACTAAACAGGAATCTCGCCCCGAGATTCTAGGAAGAAGAAGAAGACTCGAAGAGGGTAGGATATTTGGCACGGAGCTCATCTTCACGTTCCCAAGTGGCTTCATCAACAGAATGGTGCGACCACTGCACCTTGCAGAACTTGATGGACTTGTTGCGAGTCCTTCTTTCTGCGACTTCAAGGATTTTTGTGGGGTGTTCTTGATAAGACAGGTCTTCTTGGAGATTGATAAGCTCATGGTCCACGGTCCTGCCGGGATCCTTGAAGCACTTCTTGAGCTGAGAGATGTGGAAAACATCATGGACCTTGAGTTTTTCCGGGAGCTCAAGAGCATAAGCAACTTCTCCTCTTCTTCCACGAATTTTGAATGGACCGATGTATCTAGGAGCCAGCTTTCCTTTGATAGCAAAGCGGTGCGTGCCTCTCATGGGAGTGACACGAAGGTAAACGAGATCACCAGGGACATACTCCATGTCCGTGTGCTTTCTGTCATAATTGCTCTTCTAGCGACTTTGAGCAATCCTCAGATTTTCAAGAATGATGTGAACCTTCTCCTCCGCTTGAGTTACAATGTCAGGGCCAAACAATGTTCTTTCTCCTGCACCTGACCAACCAATCGGAGTTCTGCATTTGCGACCATAGAGAGCCTCAAAAGGTGCCATCTTCAGACTTTTCTGGAAGCTGTTGTTGTAAGAGAATTCAGCATAAGGAAGACATTCTTCCCACTTCATGCCAAAAGAGATGACGCAAGCACGAAGCATATCCTCCAGAATCTGATTGATCCTTTCAACTTGTCCTTGCGACTAAGGGTGGTAAGCTGTGCTGAAGTTCAACTTTGTTCCCAAAGCATTTTGGAAACTCTCCCAGAACTTGGAAGTGAAGATGCTTCCACGGTCTGAACTGATCTCAAGCGGAACCCCATACAGAGAGACAATTCTGTTGATATAGAGCTCAGCCAACTGAATTGCAGAAATTGTTTCCTTGACGGGGAAGAAGTGAGCCACTTTAGAAAGCCTGTCAATGACAACAAAGATTGCATTGTTGCCCTTCAGCGACCTTGGAAAACCCGTGATGAAGTCCATCTCTACTTTCTCCCATTTCCACTCCGGGGGTTTCAATGGCTGTAGAAGACCGAAAGGTTTCTGATGGACAGCTTTAACTCTGCGGCAGACATCACACTCCGAGACATACTTGGCACAATATCTTTTCAATCCCGGCCACCAATATTGTGTTTTCAAGTCCATGTACATCTTTGTGCTGCCAGGGTGGATAGAAAGGACAGAATCATGCACCTCCTTGAGAACTTGCTCTCTCAAACCCGGGTAGTTCGGAACAAACATCCGGTGTTCAAAGAAAAGCGTGCCTTGGTCATCGACGTGGAAGGACTCATACTTCGGAAGCTGGATGTTGGAGATGACCTTTCTTGTGTACGGATCACCAAGCTGAAAGGAGCGAACCTTTTCGTCCAAGAGAGGAGTTGCTAGAAGGTTCAGAAGATACCCTTGTTCCACAATTTCAAGGTTGAGCTGACGGAATTCCTCGCACAAGAGAGGCTGTTGTTCTTCCATCATGAGGTTGTTGACATAAGCTTTGCGGCTGAGAGCATCGGCCATGACATTAGCTTTGCCCGGAGTGTAGTTGATGGTCAAATCAAAATCATTGATTGCTTCAATCCATCTCCTCTGACGAAGGTTGAGATCAGGCTGAGTAAAGATATACTTCAAACTCTTGTGATCAGAAAAGATCTCACAACGGTTGCCAAGCAAGTAGTGCCTCCATACTTTCAAAGCAAAGACAACTGCTGCGAGCTCGAGGTCATGAGTAGGATAGTTGATCTCATGCGTCTTCAACTGGCGAGAGGCATAAGCAACAACTTGTTTTTATTGCATGAGGACCGCACCCAATCCTTGTAGAGAGGCGTCGCAGAATATCTGGAAAGGCTTGGATGTATCCGGAGGAACCAAGACTGGTGTGGAAGTGAGCTTCTCTTTGAGTGTCTCAAAGCTTGCTTGACATGCAGGAGTCCAAAGGTATTTCTTGCCTTTCTTGAGGAGATCGGTAAGAGGCTTCGCTATCTTCGAAAAGTTCTGAACGAAGCGACGGCATTAACTAGCCAAACCAAGGAAAACTCCGCACTTCTTTGACATTTACCGGAGGAAGCCATTCAACAATTGTCTTCACAGTTTCCGGATTGACTGCAATGCCCTTGGCAGAGATGACGTGACCAATATAGGTTACTTGAGGCAGCCAAAACTCACATTTGGAGAACTTTGCATACAAGCTCTTCTCACGAAGCTTGTTTAGGACACACCGAAGGTGTTCTTCATGTTCTTTCTGTGACTTAGAATAGACTAGGATGTCATCCAGATAGACCACAACGAACTTGTCAAGATACTCCATGAAAACCGAGTTCATGAGCCTCGATAAGGTGGCAGGTGCGTTGGTGAGACCGAAAGACATGACCGTGTACTCGTACATGCCATAGCGGGTGGTGAAAGCTGTTTTAGGAACATCTTCCTTGCGAATCTTGATTTGGTGATAACCACTTCTCAAGTCGAGCTTAGAGAATACCACAGCTCCAGCTAGCTGATCGAAGAGATCATTAATCCGCGGAAGGGGATATTTATTCTTGATGGTTTTAGCATTGAGAGCCCGATAGTCAACACAAAGTCTATCAGTCTTGTCTCGCTTCTTCACAAAGATTGTTGGGCTACCCCAAGAAGAAGTACTGTGTTGAATGAAACCCAACTTCTCTTGTTCATCAAGCTGACGTTTGAGTTCAGCCAACTCAGCAGGACCCATTTTATAAGGCCGCTTGGAGATAGGAGCCGTTCCAGGTTCAAGCTCAATTACAAACTCAACCTCACGATCCGGAGGCATACCTGGCAACTCTTCAGGAAAGACATCTGGGAACTCACAGACCACTGGAACACTCTGAATAGCTTCCATAGCATCATCATTCAGAGCCGCCAAAGAGAAAAGCTGGATAGCAGGAGTCAGACTTGGAGAATAGACTATATGGCCTTCAGGAATCTTCAGAGAAACCGAGCGTTCAGCATAATCAATCACAGCTGCATTTGCTGTCAACCAATCCATGCCCAAGATGACATCAATGTCAGAATTGCCCAGAATGATTAAGGATGGCGAGAACGAAGAGCCACCAATCTCAATTTGATTGCCATGGCTGATATGAGCAGCCTTCATGTTTGAACCAGGAGATTGTACCACCAGACGATGTGATAAGGGAACCATATCCAGATCCTGCTCATGCGCAAACTTATGCGAAACAAAAGAATGCGAGGCACCAGAATCAAACAAAACTCTTGCAGGAATTGAGTTAACGGAAAGCATACCCATCACGACTCCAGGTGCATGCTCAGCTTGAGCGGCGTTGACATAGTTGGCACGAGCAACAGTAGACCCGGGCTTGGTGTTGATGTTGAGAGCCCGAGGTGGTGGTGCACGAACCATAGGAGAGCTTGCCGCAGATCTTGGAGGTGGTGGAGGAAGAGCTTTGTTTTTCATCGGACAGTTCCAGTATTGATGCCCAGTGTTTCCACACGTGTAACAAGCACCAGGTGGACGTGGAGCAACGTAGCCAGGGACTCCGCCAGGCGCTCCAGGGTAGTGGTGGTTGTAGCCCCTGGGAGCAGCAGTGAGGAAGTTTGGTGGCCTTGCCGCGAAGCTTGAAGGTCTTGGTGAAGCCGGGAGCGACGGTGGGGTGTTAGGAACCCAGACACGACGCTTAGAAGGAGTTAACATAGCTGAAGAGCTTGCTGCATCGCGGTTGTGTTTCTTTGACTCCTCAAACACCTGCCTACTTGCCTCTTCCTGCAGAGCTGTATGTTGAAGTTCCAGAAAAGACGCCGGCCTTGCATGTGTGATTGCATATTTAATCGATGAATTGAGCCCTTGCCGGAACCTCTTTTGCTTCTTCTTGTCGTCAGAGATCTCATCGCCACCATAACGAGAAAGGTTCATGAAGTTTCTGATGTAGGTATTGACATTATCATTGCCCTGCTTGAGGTTGAGAAACACTTCCTTCATCCTCTCCAAGACAATTTCTGACAGATACTGCTCTTTGAAAGCTCCAGTGAACTGTCCCCAAGTAGGCTGAAAACCAGTGCAGTTTGCCTTCAGGTAATTCTCCCACCAGAGAGCCGCATCTCCCTTCAGAAGGTGAGTTGCACACTTTACCCATTCTTGCTCAGGAACATCAGCAGTTGCCAGTAACCTTGACATCTCACGCAACCAATCATCAGCATCAAGTGGTTGATCAGAAACATCAAACTGGCGTGGGTTGAACTTCAGGAAGCTTTTGATGTCTCCTCGCTTGGGAGGTGGAGGTAGCGGAACAAACTCATTCCTCCTGACACTTTCTTCAAAACGCTGCTGGTTCTGCTGCATTGCTGCCAAGGCATTGGCGATGCTTGACAACGCTGCCCCCAGTTCAGGTTGTATGTCCTCCTCAGAACGGCGTGGTGGTGCCATCCTGTGATTGATATAAAACACAAGTCAGTACTATAATGGAGAATAATAATAATCCAAAATAGTACCAAAATGGAATTAACCAAGATTAAAGGATACAATTTACTAAGATGATATTAAAATATCAACAAAGTTCAAAGCACCTAGAAGATATTAAGCATATCGCACACGACTGAAAAGGAGTGTGGTACACAACTTAACAAAGAAAAATTTTCCGCAAATTTCGGCATTAAAATACCAATAGATGTGCAAAATCACTTAACGAATCAAGATTAGTGACACTACCAATTCAATATACAAGAGCGAATGATAAGAGTAGTGGTATGGTCGCGACTCCATCCCGCACTCAAATCATTACTCCGCACATGAATAAGTAGAACACCTATCCCAACATCTTCTTCTCACGATGAACCTAAAGATTAGTAACTACGGAAACGAACCCCCAAACAAGATGACGTCGGATAACAAAGAGTAAGACAGATCGCGTCGGTATACAACGAATCAGATAGATCGCGTCGGTTTGCAAAAGCCTGTCGGTATGGAATGTACCAACAGTTGATAACTAAAAGGCCGATAAAGATAACAACTTGGATGCAACAGATAGACAAGGAATTACACACACACACACACAACCTATGGTACTACGGAAACCCAGAACACGTGAATCCTAGTTTGAATTTTGAGAAGAGGATTGAAAACGTTACACTTCCTTACCAGAAAAGGGTGGGTGGGTGGGTAAGAAGAAAAGTGGAAGCAGTCCTACTCTCGCGTTTCGTTTTTCCCTAGTATACATAGCTACCAAAAATATTTGCTAGACTGACAACGACCATTTGGCTGAGACCCTGAAGGTCGGGATGGCTCTGATACCAATTGTAACTACCTCGGTGAATTACGCTCCTAGTTACAAGCCTGGATGAGCGGAAATGGTTAAAATAGTACGGTGGGGCCCAAATGCCACTCACAGGTAGACCTTTCGGCCGTCCTAACCATTTCCAAACATCGGGACAAGAACGGGCGGCGTAATCGGCAGGCGAAGGGATCAACTACATACACAAATGAGTATGTATGCAAGCCACCATACAATGGTTCTCAGAGTCATTCCATCTAAAAAGAAAGGAAATATTGCAACGCCATACGGCAAGATCCAAATATCCTAGATAGATATAATAGTTTAGGATATCTCCTCATACATCAAACATCAGAGTATCAGGCGGAAGCGGAAAACAAGATCCGAGTACGGATAAGAAGCAAATCGGCATAAGATGCCCCATAAATAAACACATCCCGCCCACAGATCTCACGGATCCCCGTTCCCGGAATCTCTACACCGAATGATCGTTGCCCACATCGTCCGTCTCCTCCACCCAGTATCCATCTTGCGAGCTTACCTGTTCATCTGAATCAAACAATATATCGTGTGAGACCCTAGGGGTACTCAGCAAGACTTTATGCCTCTAAAGGGGACACAACCTGGGGTGACGCAATTGCAGCAAAAGATAAACCCTAACAGTTCTATAGATACTCGCTAACCATCCGTCTAACCATAGATAGACGGATGTCCGTGAATTGATACCAACAGTTATAACGGTAATATTAACAGATCCATCCTCCTCCTCGCTTACCGACGAAGAAGCGGACGAACAACCCCCCCCCCCCATCTGTTGGCAGTTTTATTATCCATTCCATGAGTGTTGCACTAGTTACTAGTCAGATACTTAGTCAAGTTAAAAGCGGTATTTTAGTTATACTTGTCTATGATCGAGAAACTATGCTCCAAGTCGTCCATAACCACGGACACGGCTTTCAGAAAGTTTTACCCTGCAGGGGTGCACAAATAGCAACACACACTCGATCAACCTCGGAAAAACCAAATCGAAACCAACGAGGCAGTCACGACAAAGCGATCACAGGATTCAGAAATATTTCAGGGGGCCACCCCATTAAGCTACCCGCAACGAAGCTGGCCGGCTACGAGACGGACTCAAGGTTTGTGTGGCCGGCTGTAAACGACTGGGAACCCGAAAGTGTGACTGGGCTTGTCGATACAGCGAAAACGGGTCACGGCCCTAAACAGTACAGGTGCAGTACCTCGCACAATTTAAATAAAGCAGTAAAGCATGGCATAAGTACATGATAGTAAATAAAACCTCAAACTAGTTTGTGGCCCCAAGAAATAAGAATGAATCAAGCTCTGGCTCAGGGGGGTTCATAAGCCTCCCGGATGTGGATAGCGCGAATATTCAAGGAACAGGAATCAAGTACTCGGGGTCCTACGGGACACAAGTGAGCCTGAAAAACCAAATAGCAAATATGGCTCACCGATGCCACTTTCATTAGTTATCCCATTACTACTCAGGTTAAGTTGTTTAGGTACCTCGTTATCCATCAGACACTCACATACCCTACACATGCTGTTCTACGACTCGCATGGCTCAAACAACTCCTGTAGTAATGGCTCATGGGATGGAGGAACAAGCTTCGGTGGGGTTTAAAAATAAAGGCTATGCAGTACTTGGGATTCGATTTAATGCAATCGCGACTCAATGATGCAAGAATAAGATAGAGAGAAGGATCTGGGTAGTGCTCCTGGTTCTCTTGATATATCCCCTGCTCAGCGTCTATTCGAGAAGAACCAAACAAACAAGGGCCAACATAAATAAAGTGCACAAGCATATGAATAAATGCGACAAGCAAACAATCATGCGATGATGAATGATGCACAATTTGCATGGCAATAATGTAGCATGGCATGGGTGAGGTGTGGAGTACAAGAAATAATCATTTTGTGGAGTTTTAAACACATTTTAGCCTCATATTAGTTGCTGTACACATTATATTTATATGATGCATGCTGCAAAACAGAACAAGGTATGCATAAACAGAAGGGTCTCGTCGAGCTAATTATTTTAGACATATCATTTGTTAAATTTGGAGTTGTAAAACAAAAGTTATTAATTAATTACGGAAAAAGGGCATTTTAATGTAATTTTAATCAACTTGGAATTTAATGTGTTCAAAATATATTTTGAAGGACATATTTGAATTCCTCACATTTTTCTGATTTCAAAACATATATTATTTGTATTATTTGGGTTTATAAATTAAATGTTATTATAAAACAGATTGGAATTTGAATTTGAAATAAATTTAAAAAGATTTGAATTAAAACAGAAATAAACAGAGACTTTTTGTACTCAGGCAAATCCAGACCCAGCCGCTGACGGGTGGGCCAGCTGCTGACTGGGACAGCCTGCACGCAGAAAAGCTTTTCTCACCGCGAGCTAGCTAGCCTCAGAGAATGACAGGTGGGACCAGCGGCCACGGGGTCCACGTGACAGCGGTGAGAGGGGCAGGAACTGACAGGTGGGGCTGGGCTGGAGCGCGGGTTAAGGTTTACAAAAGTCAGGGGGTTTTCTGGAAGAAGGTCACGGCGGCTGACTAGTGGGCCACGAGGTACCGCGGGTTAAGCGAAAACAAAAGGGAGGGCTAAACTGCAAAACGACCACGGCCGTACTGTTCCTCTTCTTTCTCTGCATCGAGCGACAGATCGGTGCGCGGCGCAGGCGGGGGATCGATCCCTGGACCTGGGGCTCACGCGCGGAGGCGGCTACCGTTGGGCTAGGGCGGGGTAGTTGTCAGGAGGGCGGACGGGGCCTAGATAGGGTTTTGCGCAACGTGGGAGCGAGCAGACACGCGCGCTCGTCGGTGCACCGAGGGTGTACGACGGAAAGATCAACGCGTACAGGGGACGATGACGACGACGCGGATGTCTAGGAGGGTCGGGTGCTCACCGAGAGTGTGTTGGAGGTGGTGGTTCGGACGGAGGGGTAGCGGATCGACGACGAGGCAGAGACCGGCGAAGCTAGGGTTTCGCGTCGGAGCGGCGTCGTCCTGGTGGCTCTGGTCCTCCTCCTCGCTGGTACGTACAGGACGATGCAGGGGAGGGCCCTTGGTCTTCCGCGGCACCCAGAGCGCCACGCCACCGGCTGGTACGAGGGTTCGGTGGTGGACACCGACGGTGGGCGGCGATGGTGTAGACGGTGGCGGTGGAGGAAAAGAGGGGGAGAGGCAGGGACCTGGGTGGATCTGGGGGAGGCAGCAGGCGAGAGAGGGGGTAGATAGGGACGGGAGAGGAGAGGGGGTGCCGTGGGGGAGTGGTTAGGGTAGAGGTGGCTTCGGCCACCTTTTTCCCCCTCCTTCACGTGCTCGAGCTGGGGGCCAGGGCAGGCACGGGAAGGCTTCCAGGTGGGGCAGGGCAGGCCAGGCTCGGGTGGGGCCGAGCTGCAGCAAGAGAGAAGGAAGAGAGATAGAGGGGGAGGCTCGGGTTGGAGCTAGGTTAGAGGAATGGGTGGCTCGGGCTAGGGCTTGGTACTAGGGTTGGGTAGATGGGTGTGGGACCAGGGTGACCAGGTGGGGCTAGCTAGGTAGAGAGAAGAGGCCGAGGAAGGGGTGGTATGGTAGCTAGGGTTTGTGGAGAGGGGGTATGTTAGATTAGGTATAGATTAGGAGAGAGGGTTAGAGAGAGAGGAGAGATGTGGTGTGGTTTTTAGAAGCTTGCATGCTCCAAACTTAGATCAAGCAAGAACATGTCAAGCTCAACAAGGTCTAGACAAGAAAAGAGAGGGTGAGATAAAAAAGGTGGTGAGGGTAAGGATGGAGATAGATGTAGGTTTTAGGGTTAGATGCTTGCATGCACCAAGCAAGATCAAGCATAAGAGGGTAGAGAGAGCTATGGGGAAAAGATCCACTCAAAATTCAAATAAAATCCAAAGGACAAGCAAAAGGTGGTACTTGCATGGGCCATGCATAAATAATCATTACCATGCTTATTTTTGTGAAAAACAAGATTATTTACATGGCATTATTCTTATGCATTCCAAAGTGTGGAGTAATGCCTAAGCAAAAGAATTTAAAAGAAAACTCCACCCTATCTCCCATGAGCTAGATGAATAACTAAAAGAAAACAAATGCAAGCTCATGGATAATGGAATGGTGGAATTATAAGGTGGTGACAAGGATAAGGTGGTGGAGTTGAAAGAGATATGCCCCCAACTCAACTTGGGCATCTAAACAATATATCAATAACCAAATACAATATCAAGAGGCAAATACAATTAATAATGCAGATGAGATAAGAACCAAATGGAAAAGGGTTTTATATGATGCTCAAATGCAAGGTGGCATGATGACATGAGCATGATATAATGATGATGCAACAATTATATGTTTGAAGTAGCCATTATATTACTAATCCAAGTAGCATTACAATTGTTAGACAATTGGGATGCTACACTACTAGAACCTTCCGGAACATTCCGAAACCTTCTAGAATCCCCATACAAATACTCCGAAACATTTCCTAACTTAGAAAATGATCCCCACTATATGAATCTCATTCTCCAGACAATTCTGGATCTCCTCGTGATGTCTCAGATCCAATCCGAGACTCCAAACAACATTCGGTCTCCAATGCACATTCCATATCTACTTAAAACAACTTTGAACCTTAAGTGTGTCACCCTACGGTTCGTGAATATGCAGACATGATGAAGACACCTCTCCGATCAATAACCATCAGTGGGATCTGGAGATCCATAATGGCTCCCACATACTCAACGATGACTTCGTGATCGATAGAACCATTAACATACGAAACCAATTCCCTTTGTCACGTGATATTCTACTTATCCGAGGTTTGATCGTCGGTATCTCCATACCTAGTTCTACCTCGTTACTGATAAGTACTCTTTACTCGTTCCATGATATGTCATCCCTTGTGACCTAGTCACATGCTTGCAAGCTAACTAGATGACATTCCACCGAGAGGGCCCAGAGCATATATATCCGTCATATGGATGGACAAATCCCAATCTTGGTCCATGCTCTTCAACACATACTTTCAGAATACCCAATGACACCTTTATAACCACCCAGTTACGAAGCGGCGTTTGATGTCATCAAAGTACCCATCCGGTGATGGTGATTAACATAGCCTCATGGTCGAAGGATTAGGTTACTATGCATTTGAAAAGCTTGTAGCAAAACGAACTTAATGACTTGATCTTATGCTATGCTTACTATGGGTGTGTGTCCATCACATCATTCTCCTAATGATATGATCTTGTTATTAACAACATCCAATGTCCATGATCAGGAAACCATGATCATCCATTAATCAACAAGCTAGTTTAACAAGAGGCTTACTAGGGACTCTTTTATGTTTACAAAACACACAAGTATTAATGTTTCCGGTTAATACAATTATAGCATGGGATGTAAACATTTATCATAAACATAAAGATATAATAATAACCACTTTATTATTGCCTCTTGGGCATATCTCCAACAACTCCCCCAAGCTTGGAACAAACCAAGGGGATGCCAAACCTGATGACGAATTACTCCTTTGGTGGTGGTGGTATCCTCTCATCTTCATCCGTCTTCCAGGGTAAAGGCTTCCCATCAACAAAGGACATCGTGGTTTCCAACATCCTGA
Organism: Avena sativa; assembly: GCA_916181665.1. NCBI lineage: Eukaryota > Viridiplantae > Streptophyta > Magnoliopsida > Poales > Poaceae > Avena > Avena sativa. The sequence goes on along the minus strand of OV702292.1, from coordinate 528,073,100 downwards.
AACTTGTAGCAGCACTTATGCGTTTAAATCTAGCCTCATACTCATAGCTTTGATTTTGAACGTCATAGAACTGTGCTTGCAGTTTGTTGGTTGTTTGGCGGAGTGAGAGGACTTCGTCTTTGAGTTCAGCAGTCTCCTTTTGTTGCTCGGTGATGAGTTCAGAACAAATCCTATGGATGATATCCACTTCGCGCTCCGTCATCTTCTTATACCTAAAGACTTCTTGCTCCAGTGCTTCCATCCTGTCCTCCAGACTTCCTTCACCTTTAGGGCCTTGAACCTCTTTAATCTGGACCTCCCCACCTTCGAGCAACAACTCCTTGGGATGAATCTTCAATTCTCTCATGTATGGGTTGATGATATCTTCTAAGGAATCTCCCTTGGCTGATCCAGTGGAAGACATTGTGGCTCTAAATCTAGGATTCTACCTGGCAGAAACAGATCGAAACAAAAACACGATATACGAACTTTGGAAGTTTCAGGGGGTTATATATTATGAACTTTCATAACAAGAGGAAGGTACTGGGTGAAAATGGGTCAGAGGCGGAGTCTGAGGTGGCCTCACCACCTGGTGGTGCGGCTAGGGGTGGTCCCGTGCCACAGGGTGGTGTGGGCCACCCTGGCTCCGGTTCCGTCCGTTTTTCGCTTCGTGACTTTCCTTATTGACTGAAAACTACAAAAATATAGTTGGATAGTATTTTCGTGGAACTTTTCTTACCAGAACTGTTACCTATTTGAAAACAGACTCTACAGGTCTCTGAATTTGGTCTTCGATGAATTTCTTCGGAGTTATAACTTGAAAGGCATCAACATCTTCATTGTAAGAATCTCCAGCAATATAGTGTTTGAGTCGCTATCCATTCACTACTTGTGTAGTGTTATCTTTTAGAGAAGAAATTTTTATTGCTCCTGAACGGTATACTTCTTCAATGATGAAAGGTCCTTCCCATTTTGATAGTAGCTTTCCTGCAAAAAATCTGAGACGAGACCTATACAATAGAACTTTCTTACCAACATGAAATTCTCTCTTAAGTATTCGCTTGTCATGCCATCTTTTAACTTTTTCCTTAAAGTTCCTAGCATTTTCATAGGCTGCACTCCTCCATTCATCTAAAGAACTTAAGTCAAATAGTCTTTTCTCACCAGCAAGCTTACAATCTCTATTTAGTTCTTTAACTGCCCAGTAAGCTTTGTGTTCTAATTCTAAGGGTAGGTGACAAGCTTTCCCATAAACCATTTTATAAGGAGACATTCCCATAGGATTTTTGTAAGCAGTTCTATAAGCCCATAAAGCATCATTCAACTTCTTAGCCCAGTTTTTTCTAGACCTATTAACAGTCTTTTGCAAGATAGATTTAATTTCTCTATTTGATAACTCTACTTGTCCGCTAGTTTGGGGGTGATAAGCTGAAGCAATTCTATGATTAACATCATACTTAGCAAGGGTCTTTCTAAAACCACCATGAATGAAATGAGAACCCCCATGAGTCATGAGATACCTAGGCACTCCAAACCTAGGAAAGATAACATCCTTAAGCATTTTTAGAGAGGTTTCCCCGTCAGCACTCTTCGTAGGAATGGCTTCTACCCACTTAGTAACATAATCAACAGCAACAAGAATATGAGTATAACCTTTCGAGGGAGGGAAAGGACCCATAAAGTCAAATCCCCAGCAATCAAAAGGTTCAATAACTAGAGAGTAGTTCATAGGCATTTCATTGTGTCTAGAAATATTACCAACACGCTGACATTCATCACAAGATAAAACAAATTTTATTGCATCCTTAAAAAGGGTAGGCCAGTAGAAACCTGATTGTAGCACCTTTTGTGCAGTTCTATCTCCTGCATGATGTCCTCCATAAGCACTACCATGACATTTATGCAATATCTCCTTTTGTTCATATTCTGGAACACATCTTCGCATAATACCATCCACTCCTTCTTTGTATAAGTGTGGGTCATCCCAAAAATAATGCCTCAAATCATAGAAGAACTTCCTTCTTTGCTGAGCTATAAAAGTTGGAGGCAAATACTTGGAGACAATCAAGTTAGCATAATCGGCGTACCAAGGGCTCCCTCGCGAGCTCACCCCTACTGCAGCTAACTGTTCATTTGGGAAACTATCATTAACAGGCATAAGGTCAAAAGAGATGTTTTCCAATCGAGATAAATTATCAGCTACAGGGTTTTCAGCACCCTTCCTATCTACAATATGTAGATCAAACTCCTATAAAAGCAGCACCCATCTAATAAGCCTAGGCTTAGCATCCTTCTTCGTCATAAGGTATTTAATAGCAGCATGATCAGTATGAATGGTGACTTTTGAGTCTACAATATAGGGCCTAAACTTATCATAAGCAAAAACAACAGCTAGAAATTCCTTTTCAGTAGTAGCATAATTCCTTTGAGCAACATATAGAGTCTTACTAGCATAATGGATAACGTTTAACTTTTTGTCAATACGTTTCCCAAGGACAGCCCCTACAGCAAAATCACTAGCATCACACATTATTTCAAAGGGTAAACTCCAATCAGGTGGTTGAACAATAGGGGCTGTAGTTAAAGCCTTCTTAAGAGTTTCAAAAGCTTCCCTACAATCGTCAAAAACGAAGGGTACATCTTTTTGAAGAAGATTAGTGAGAGGTTTTGAAATCCTAGAAAAGTCTTTAATAAACCTCCTATAGAAACCAACATGACCAAGGATACTACGAATACCTTTAATGTCTCTTGGACATGGCATCTTCTCAATTGCCTCAACCTTAGCTCTATCAACTTCTATGCCTCTTTCAGAAACTTTATGCCCAAGAACAATCCCTTCATTAACCATGAAGTGGCATTTCTCCCAATTGAGAACAAGATTAGTTTCTTCACATCTCTGCAAAACTTTATCAAGGTTGTGTAGACAATTATCAAAAGAAGTTCCATAGACAGAAAAGTCATCCATGAACACTTCTACAATTTCCTCACAAAAACCATGAAAGATAGCAGACATGCACCTTTGGAAAGTAGCAGGAGCATTACATAAACCAAAGGGCATACGTCTATAAGCATAAGTTCCATAAGGGCAAGTAAAAGTAGTTTTTTCTTGATCTTGTTGTTTAACAGCAATTTGAGAGAAACCAGAATAACCATCAAGAAAACAAAAATGGGTCTTCTTAGACAACCTTTCCAACATTTGATCAATAAAAGGAAGCGGGTAATGATATTTTTTGGTAACTTTATTGACTTTTATAAAATCAATGCACATCCTATAGCCTACTACTACTCTTTGAGGAATAAGCTCATCATTATCATTAGGAACAACGGTAATACCTCCTTTTTTAGGAACACAATGAACAGGACTAACCCATTCACTGTCAGCAATAGGGTAAATAATACCAGCATCAAGGAGTTTCAATACCTCATTCCTTACCACTTCCTTCATCCTGGGGTTTAAACGTCGTTGGTGCTCTACTACTAGCTTTGCATTTGGTTCGATGTTGATAGAATGCTGACATATAGTAGGTGAAATTCCTTTTAAATCATCCAGAGTATAGCCCATAGCTCCTCGGTGTTTCTTCAAAACCTCCAACAACCTTTCTTCTTCCTTTCCTGAAAGTTTAGAGCTAATAATAACAGGATATGTCTTTTTATCATCAATATAAGCATATTTAAGATCATCAGGGAGAGGTTTTAGATCGAAAACCGGATCCTTTTTAGGTGGCAACGTGGTACCCAAGTCTTCTACAGGCAAGTCATGCTTAAGCATCTTAGGCTGATAACGGAGAATCCTGTCAATCTCGTTCCTTTCTTCCATGAAGATTTCACTTTCATGATCTTCCATAAATTGCTGCAAAGCATTGTTAGGAGCAAGAGAAATAGAAGCAAGTTGTTCAACTCTAAAATCCTCATTATGGGTTTCCTCTTCACAAGGTTCTTTAGCAAATTTCGAGAAATTAAACTCATAAGATTCCCCATCAAACTTAGTCAAGATTTTCTCCCTCTTGCAATCAATAATAGCTCCACAAGTACTCAAGAAGGGTCTACCAAAAATGATAGGATAAGTTTTACTAGCAGCTGAACCAAGTACTAGAAAATCAGCAGGATACTTAATCTTACCACAAAGAACTTCCACCTCTCGTACAATACCAATTGGAGAGATGGTCTCTCTATTAGCAAGGTGAATAACCACATCAATCTCTTCCAATTCGCAAGGACTGATTTCATGCATAATTTCTCTGTAAAGCTCATAAAGGATAGCACTAGAACTTGCACCAATATCACATAAACCATAATAGCAATGATCACCAATTCTAATAGAAAGCACCAGAACACTAGCCTTTTTAGTTCTATTAGGATGTGAAATAGTATTAGAAGCATCCTCACAAAAGACTATGTGCCCATCTTCTATGCTTTTAGTGACAAGGTCTTTCACAATTGCTACCAGAGGTTCAATATTTATTTGTTCATCAGGTTTTACAGTTCTCTTTTCACTTTTGGTGATTACATTAGTTATCATAGGATGGTCCTTTAACTTTTCTGGGAAGGGATTCTTCTCGATATAAGGTTCGGGTAAGATGGGATCAATAATGCAATACTCAGCATTCCCAACAGGAACATAGTCAACAATATCTTTGTAAGGTGCATGGTATTTATTCAATCCCCCTTTTGGAATTTCGATATAGGAAGCAAAAGCTCTAAAGCAATTCGTAATAACTTGCAAATCAAGACCATAAACATTACTAATATTTTGAAAGTCATCAGTTCCCATAAAAGATTCAATGCATTCATAATCATAATTTATACCTGACTTTCTACCTTTGTCATTCTCCCAAGCTTCAACATTGTCTTGAATACGGTCCAGAAGATCCCATTTAGCTTCTTCTTCCATACGAGTGAATGATCTAGCACAAGAAGCATCCAATAAATCCTTATCATGTAGAGGGAGCCTTGCATAAAAGTTGTTGATAATAATATTGTTGGGGAGCTCATGAATGGGACATTTGAGCATCAGTAACTTCAATCTCCCCAAATCTTGAGCTGTACTCTCTCCATTGAGAGGCCAAAAGTTGTATATTTGATTCCGATCTTTATGAATCTCACTAGGAGGATAAAACTTTGAACAAAAGAGAGGCACTATTTCCTCCCATTCCAGAGCTTGACCATTCTTCAGCAGCTTATACCATTCCTCAGCTCTTCCTTTCAGCGATAATGAGAATAACTTCTTCTTAACTTGATCTGTAGTAATACATGCAAACTTGAACAACCCACATAATTCGTGTATAAAAAGCAAATGATCACCGGGATGGACAGTTCCATCCCCAACATAGTAGTTATCCATAACACGATCAATAATTCTTGTAGGTATTTTGAAAACATCATTCTCAGCAGGTGGTGGCTTATCTACTACCTTAGCAGTGGTAGTAGCATTACCAAATAAGAAACTCAGCGAATTATCCATAACGAAAATAAAGCAACTAGCAGAAGTAACCAATACTCACAGTAGAAGTTTCCTTTACCAGTTCCACTCTCCAATAGCGCTTCACTCCCCGACAACGGCGCCAGAAAATAGTCTTGATGACCCACAAGTATAGGGGGTGTATCGCAGTATTTTCGATAAGTAAGAGTGTCGAACCCAACAAGGAGCAGAAGGTGCTGGCTAGTGGTATGGATCAAGAATTCTCTGCAAATACTTAGCAAACGGATTTTTAGGGGTTTTCGATAAAGCAAGTAAACGAAGTACGGGTAAACAAAATACAGTAGGAATAAATGCAGCAAGTGGCCCAATCCTTTATGCAGCAAAGGACAAGCCGGTTGTATTACTTAAGATGACCAAATGTTCTCGAGGACACATGGGAAGACTGTCAAGTGCTTTCGCTTCATATAGTTGATTAATCTTCTCTAGCTTGCTAAGTGTTGTGTGGGTGAACCTGTGCTAATGTACCGACCCATCCAAGACTAATACATACTTGTGATTATACCCCTTGCAAACATCCGTAAGTACAAGAAAGTAATTAAGGTAGAAACCTAACCACAACTTTAAACTCTAAGACCCTTACATCCCTTGTGCAATGGTTTCCTAACGGGGGTTCAGGTTTCTGTCACTCCTGCAACCCCTACGATTAGTAGCCAAATACACAATGCATTCCCCTAGGCACATATAGGTGAACTGTCATGTAGTCGACGTTCACATGAGACCACTAGAAGAAGTACACCACAACTTAAATAACAATCTATTGAATCTTTCTCAACACAACTCCACTACTAACAACATGACTTCTCCCATGTCCTCAAGAACAAAACGAACTACTCATAAGACATCATATGGATCATGATAAGAGATGGAATAATGATGTATAACAATCTGAACATAAACAATAATTCAATGGTTCACTCAATAGCATCAACTACAAAGAGTAATCAACACCGGGAAAGTTTCCCCTATGAACTAATGCAAGATCCAACTCAATTGTTACAGCAATATGGAGATGGTGATGAGGGTGATGATGGTGATGATGGTGGTGATGATGATGATCCCGATGAAGTCCAGCTTGATGGTGGTGTTGATGGCGACGATCTCCCCTCTCCGGGAAGGAATTCCCCTAGCAGAAATCTGTCTGCCAGAGAGATCTTTCTATCTTGGTGTTTTCTGCCCCACAGAGGCGGCGGAATCTTTCTGTGGTCGCTCCCCGAGTCTTAGGGTTTCGGGGGGATGATATACACCAGAGGGGAGAGGCTGGAGTGGGCCAGGGTGGCCACACCACCTCCTGGCGTGGCCTAGGGCTGTCCGCGCCATGGGGTGGTGTGGGCCCCCTGTGTCCCATCTCCACTCCGTCTTCTGGCATCCTTAGTCTTCTGGAAAAATAGTATTTTCCGTATATTCTCCCGGATTTTCTGATCTTCGCGAATTTTGCCTCCAAACAACACCTTTCCTATCAGAATCGTGACTGCAGCGGTCCATGCTCCAAAAGTCATCAACCATGCAAAAACAGATGAAATAACATAAGTATCACCTCTCAATACGAAATATATCAATGAATAATAGTGAATTAAGACTTAGAATAGTGATGCAAAATGGACGCATCACTTGGCCATGCACTTCCCACACTGGCTAGCTTCGTTCTAGGGTAGTAGGGTGTAACGCGTCTACCCGTCGGGATAGCAACATGGCTATTGATGAATGGCCTCAAACTTGGCACAATGGCTCACAATGACACAAGGCACACTTATATCACTTCAATGAGCAGTGATGGCATGCTTGGGCATGCCTTCGGCACGGTAGACGGCTAAAATCTAGGGTTTTAGGGGTGTTTCGCACAAGTACAGACGAATCGTCAGGCCAAGTGTTCAAGGAATGTGCTCTCCTTTTGCACATTGCTCCACCATGCCCTCACAAGCACTCACAACCCTTGTTTTACAAACAACATGTTGCTTGGCCATGCACTTCCCACACTGGCCAGCTTCGTTCTAGGGTAGTAGGGTGTAATGCGTCTACCCGTCGGGTAGCGGCATGGCTATTGATGAATGGCCTCAAACTTGGCACAATGGCTCACAATGACACACCAAACACTTATATCACTGGTAATAGTAAGTATGGCTCCCCATTATATGAGCGACAGAAACAACCAAAACGTAAATCAAAAAATGCGAAAGGTATAAAGCTTTATAGATTTCATTAATTATTTTTATGCAGCAAACGAAATGGTTCATCGCGGTAACTTGTTTGTTTTCATAAATGTTATGCAGCGATGTTATTTGAACAACATGATATTGGGGAATGTTACACTATGTTAACACCTGCTGAAATAGAAGGTGTTGTGAAATATGTTTCAACTTTGGCGAAGATCCCCAAAGAAGCTATAAAAAGGCCGTACCAGAACACAGATGAGGCTATCTTGTCTTCGAAAAATCTTAACGATGTCCTTATAAAAGAATGGCTTAGTACTGCTGTAAGTTATTCGCTAACCTATTATATTGTTATTTTACAACAAAGTAGTATGAACATGCAATCATTGTACAACTATTATTTGCAGATACTTGATGCCTATATTCTAGAGCTGGCTCCCCGTCTTGACTATGATCGGCACATATGTGGACCGTTGAGGTCAACCTATCTTATCAATGAAGCCATTAAAATGTACAAAACGAAAAAAAAACTTGAAAAAGTTTGACGTAGAAGAAGTGCCAAGACCAGGAGCTGTAGGAAGGGTTATGAATGAATATTTTGCGCGTGACAAGGTAAAGAGTGTTGTTTTATAAAGTTAATGTTATTGTTAACTATTTGGAAGCCTACATAGTACATGCTAGTGATCTTATTTTGTAGGCATATTTCCCTCTGAATATACGTGGAGAACATTATGTGACAGTTATAATGCATAACAACATGAAGGAGTTCCAAGTCCTTGACCCTAAGTACAATTTAACCTATTTGCATGCAGTTGTGGATGGCTTGGTATTATTATCTACTTTTCTCATCAAAACCGTGTTTTCTTTTGGCGTTTCAGTAACTCTTAATCTTTTGCAGAAAGAACAAATTGCACTAGACATATGGTGGACAAACAAAACTACACACAAACAATTTCCTGACGTCGATACTTGGCCTATTAAAAAATATGAAATTGGAAAGAAAGATGATTCGTAAGTACTTTTGAATCATATCACTTTAGCACTACTGATGTCGTAAATGAATTTTATTTCATCCTATATGGCAGCAACTCATGCGGATTATGGGTATTGCAATGTCTAGAGCACTGGGAAGGAGATCATATGACTAAGAACATTTCTCAGGTCTGTACACTATTCCTTTGTATAGTCGCAAAAATCAATATGATTACAATTCAATTTATAAACTCTTCTATATGGTACTACATACAACAATCGAGGAATCAAGAGGACCTACCATTGCAATGATTCTTCTATCTAGAAGAAACAAACTAGAGGCTGTGAAAAGGAAAGTCAGATCAGTGATTAATAACAGTGTACCTTGAGAATTTACTAGTCCATGGAGGTTTCCATACCTGGAAAATTCATATTGATTTGTAAAACAGTTTATTGTTTGCATTTTACGACAACAGTCCATATCCTGTTGTGTCAGGTCAACTCAAAACTAAGAAATGATTTGGTTGTTTAACTTGATTGTTTCGACCAAAATTAGTTGTTCACGTTGAAAAAATAGTTCATTTCTTTCAACCAAGCGCCTTTTAATATACATAGCGTGCTCTACATATTTTAATATATTTAGCTTGATCTGCATATTTCGGTGAAATCAAACTAAAAGGGCGCGAATAAAGTATAAAAACAACGAGATAGATATAATATAGGAGGGGGCATCCCTTACAACATAGAAAACATACATAGAGGGGTATATATGCCCAAGCAAAAACATGAAAATAAACTCTCTCCTCCCTCTTGCTCTTGCTCCCCTCCTTGATCCCATCTCCTCGGCGCTGCCCCAGCCCTCACTCTTCCTCAGGGTTGTACGGGAGAGTTTGCATCCCGTTGACGGTGGGGAAGGTATTGTCAAAGTTCGTGAAGATGTTGAAGGTGGTGAAGAAGATCGACTCGCACCCACACCATTAGACCTCACCGAGGAGAAGATATGCATCATACTGGTTGGTGAAGTGCACCGTGAGCCCTACCGCAAGGCCTCCGAGGGCATAGTGATCTTCGAGGCGGAACATGGCCGGAGAGCCAGGTCGGAGGTGGCGATAGCCGAAGCTCCGGCGGGGAAGGTCCTCTTCGGCACGGTGCGAGGCGGACGGAAGGTAGCACCGTTGAACTGCATGGTGGCGGCGGGCGATGGATCTTGCTAGGCGGCAGATGGTGGACCTTAGTGAAGAAGAAGGGCTTGGCAGATGGATGTGGTGGAGTATGGGAGAGGATGCTGTGGAGATATGGAATTTTAAATAGCCTCGAGCGCTGCTTGAACAAGATCGGTGAGTAACTGCACAACGCGTCGGATGCTCTGCGCGTGTATTGGTGCGAAACGAGGTGTGGCCGTATCCATCACGCGCGTCGTCTCGGTTTCCATGCTCTCTGAATCGCTGCGTCGCTAATTGATGCACTGATTCAACGAGTCTGAAATGAGCGTAGTCGCTGTGTCGTAAAGTATAAAACGAGCGATGCATGCTACGTTGATCGATGTGTCCGCTCAGCTGCGCGCCCATGCATGCATGCATCCATGGTGGGGACAGGGCCTAATCAGGAATCCCACGGTCCATCGGTCCAATGACCGCTCCATTAGAACGTGTATTAATGAGGTGGAAATTCTCCATGCATGCGCCATGCAGCATCGTAGCCTGTCTAGTGCACATCGCTGCAGCCTCGTAGCCTAGCTACTTGCACGTCTTTTTTTCACTGCGAATTCACACGGGCGTGTCGCTCGGTCGGTCACGCGGCAAAAAATTTCACACATGGCACAACTTTCCGTCACACGCCCGCAGAAAAGTCAATGCTCCTCGATACCGTGCGCCCACGCCTCCTCGATACCGTGCGCCTGCGCCTCCTCGAAACAATGCGCCTTAAACACGAGGGGAGAACGAAGCGACCACGACGTGCCTATATATCTGCCCCTCGACATCTCCCTCTCTCACTCGCTCGTACCAATCCATCTAACCGCTAGCCGCCGAGCCCCGCCACCACTCAGGCAACCGCTAGCCGCCGCGTACCGCCACCACTCAAAGCAAGCGCTCGCCGCCCCCGCCCCTCTCCCGCGAAGATGCAGTTCAACGGTCCGACGTACCGCCGCCCCGCCACCGTGCCGGAGAGAGAGTGTCCGCACGGTCGGGTCGTGGAGAACCGCCTCCGCATCTGGGCCATCTCGAGGTGGAGGGGACCACTGGAGCTGGCCTGCTTCTTCCTTGCCGCCGGCTATCGCCACCTCCCTCCCGGCACTCCAGCCATGTTCCAAATCGAGCAGCACTTTGACGGCGCAAACGGCAACAACAACTTCTGCATCGGCCTCTACGTCACCTTCATCAACCATTACGACGCCTACCACCTCCTTAGCCAAGTGTTCTGGCGTGGATGCGAGTTCATCGTGTTCACGACGTACAATATCTTCACCAACTTCCACGGCATCTTCTCCATCAATAGCGCGGCCCACTCTCTCCCGTACATCATGGCGGAGGATGATGAGGGGTATGACGCATAAGGAGCGGCCAAGGAGGAGCCAGGGAGCGGCCGGGCTGGAGGAAGAAGAAGAATGTTGTGTCCGTGTCGTGTCGTGTCTGTTCGTGTCTGTTGTGTCCGTTGGACTTGATTTTCTACTATGTAATGGTTGCTAATCGTGTTTTATTAATATATGTGCTTATAGTTCGTGCAAAAACACACTTGTGCATACTACCAAAATGGGTACACAAGTGCATACAACAAAAGGCTCAAAAATGTGATAACAGCTCATGCATCAAAAGGTTGGAAACAAAACAGAGCATAAAACAAAACTGTCAGTGGGGTTTTTCTTAACACTGACGAACTGAAGAAGCAAAACAGAGCATCTCATAATAATTTGCCACATTTCGAGTTGATTTTATTCAAGCCAAAGCCATAGACCATAACATCCATGTCAGTGGGTTATAGGATAACAAAGCATCATGATTTTTACTCAAACACTGATTGTGTTGTCTAACGACCAATGATCAAGAGATAAACAAAACAGAGAGAAATTACAAGGACATCGCTCTCCTTCCAATTCCATGAAAAAAGTCACACAGGAGCTATTTGCCCGAACAAATATCAGCAGACTATAAATGTACATCACAAATACATATTTTCACACGAACTGTCTAAAAAATAATTTTCATGTATGATACTTGAAAAATGACTACCCTTACTGTTGTAGGACATTCCTGCACGAGACGACACACAATATTAGATAATAAAGTCTAATAAAAATGTAGGAAATATATCAAGCTAATTTTCAAAACCGTACTTGGGATGATATATGCATTTTGGGTTCTTCCTGTTATGTCCCTCCTGTTGGCAAGCGATGTACACCCGCTTCTTCCGCTCTTTGTATCCTAGCGGTCGACCGTTTTTGGTCATGGAAGAATGTTTCTCAACTAGAACTTTCTTGTTTTGCTTAGGCCTGCTCTTGGTGGACACTTTTTTAGGATCACCAACATCAAACTGGCTTGCTTGACTTGCATCTGCATTTTCATTAACTGAACTACGAGGACCATATGCTCTGCATTTATCATACCCTTGTCTTCTAGAAATAATTCCTTCGATGGTACTCTTCAGAAGATCGTACTCCGCTGTGTCATTGCATGCAATATGCATAGCTTGTGAGGCCAACACATTTATACTGCTGTATTTTTTTCGCTCCTCTGAGCCAGACCAACCCTGACCAAACATATCTCTCGTGCGTCTAGCAGGCAACCCAAACCTGGCATTTTTAGTGAAACGCCGCATAGCACAGCAGTCTGGTATTGCAGTTAATTTTAATTGATTGAGCATGCGCAGTATGTGCTTGCAAGGGATCCCTTTGCGAATCATCCTTCGGCAGCTGCACCTTATAATTTTTGACGAGTTGGGAGCGTATTCCACGTAAAACTTGCTGTCAAGATTATTCTTCCATGCGACGACAAAGGTGTACGAGTCAGATCCTACCTTTCTTTATAAAATTTGCATCCCGCCAATCTTTGAAATATCACCTTGCAAAATATAGAACACAGCTGGAGTGAAGACTGTCGCAGCAGCTACCTCTAGTTCTTTGAAATCAGTAATTTGCACCGGAAATGTCTGTGAAGTCGTGCAATCATCTTTGACCTCCTTCTCACGGAGACGTGCGATGACATTCTCGTAGTGACTAACCATGTCCACCAAGTTCATTTCCCCATCAAGGTGGAGGTGAAGAGACGAGTTTAAACTTTCACTCCTCTGGTTGCTTTTCATACCCAGCCAGAACCCTTCTGAAAGATACGCGGCAGCCCATAATCTCTTATTCGTGTACATTCTCTTAAGCCAAATTGTAGTTTTGGGTGACGTCCACTTCCTAACAAAAGCGTGCCATCGCTGCTCGAATACTTGCTCCGACGTGGTGTAATATAGAAGAGTCCTAAACTCGTCCAGTGACTTGTTAGGTAGGTGCATCTCCATATTTTTTTTCAACGTGAAAGGTGCAAATATGATGGTATACACCAGTAAGTACTTCATCCACAGCGGAGATCATGGCGGCATCTGCATCCGTGATTACTGCCTTTGGCTTCTGCTGGCATATTGCTTTCATGAAAGTCCAGAGCAGCCAGGCATATGTTTCTTCGGTCTCGTTTGATAGGATGGCACATCCAAATACCATTGTTTTACGGTGATTGTTCAAGCCGACAAAGGGAACAAATGGCATTCTATACTTATTCATCTTGTATGTGCTGTCAAACACAACGACGTCGTCGTAGTCCTGGTAATCCTTACGTGATTGAGAATCACACCAGAACAAGTGCTGCATACGGCCTTCATGTAGCGTGTAATCATAAAAAAATTCAGGGTCCCTCTTTTTTCTCTCCGCCATGATGCCCAAGGTTGTGTTCGCATCACCTTTATAAAGCAGCTTCCTCGTCTCCCTTGAGCACATGTTGTACAAATCCTTCCTTGTAAATCCCACATCGGCAAATGAACCACCAGAGTTGCTAATCATTGATCGCGTGATGATATGCTTCCTAACCCCCATGTCACACTGCGATAATATCTTAGCTCTTTGGGAGTCGTTGATCTTCCTATGGGACCAAAGAAAAGGGACTTCATCCGGTCTCGCTAACACATGATTGTGAGTGTCATCAAAACTCTGAACGATCCAAAGACCAGTTTTTCTATCAAACTTCACCACCATACGTGCCTTACAGTTGCACCTAGACTCACCTTTGAGCCTATATTTGCGGCCTTCCATTGTCAGTAACTTCTTGTCACTTTTCCCTTGCTTGCAACACACAAAGCGCCTTAGACGAACAAGTCCATCATCAAACCGCCTCACTGGTGCTTCCTAATGACGAACCCATGATCTTTGGCATATCTGTTGTAGAAAGAATAGGCTGTTGCTTCACTATGAAATGTCATTTCCATTATCTTGCAGTATAATTCTCTCTTATCATCAGGATACCCAGTGTCATTGCTACATTTATTTGAACTCTCAGTCTGATTACATGGTGTCTGCTACAAATTCAAAATCTAGCCATTAGAACTATAGCAGTATGCATGTCGGTTCGTTGATTGCTAAAAAACAGCCTATAAATAATACCTCCCCCGTGTCAACGAAGACATCAAAAATTGGTGCATCTTCACAATCATCATAATTACCCATCTCCAAGTTTGATTCACCCAAATAGTCATACTCCATACTAGAGTCATTTGTTACCTGAACAATTTAGCAATATTTAGTATACAATTGCATCATACGGTGCATGACATATAAAATTATACACCACTACACATACCTCAGTATCAACAAACATGTCCGTTTCTTCCTGATCGTTAAGGCCATTGTGGAAATCGTCGGCATAGACAATCTAAATAAATCAAGCCATGAGATATCATATATTATTTAACTTAACATTTAAATATTGAAGAAGAAGCTAATGTGTCCTCACATCAAACTCATCTTCGCTCCAGCCGTCTTTGGGATGCGTATTGGCGAATATGAAATCATCACCGACATGCCCGATTTGATCATCTTTCGTACTAGATCTAGAGTCCTCCATCTCCTCTATTAGTGATTGCGCCACATTGTTAGAATCACCGATGCTACGTGTATCTAACAATTGCTAGAGACGAAGCATGATCATGGGGACTTACAAGATCGGAAATCTTGTAAGATAAAGTCGACGATTTGGATTAGAAACCCTAGTGACAAAGACGCCGAGCCGCTGGCGCGCCTTCTACCTTCGAGGATCTGCAGCGGCGGAGACGCGAGGATCTGCGGCGACGGACGCGGGTAGATCGGCGGCGCCGAGGGGAAGCAGATCCGTGGGTACGAGCGACCGAGTTTTACCAGGCGACAGAGAAGAGAAAGCTTCAGTTACGCCGAACAATGGTGCATGCATGGATGTGGGAGCTAATCGCGGTGATTAGGTCCTAGGTGGTGGGGTCGTGCCGTACGGCGTCGTCGGTCCCTGTATACAGATACGAGATTATACTGGGCTTGATATGAATTCTGCCCGAGACAAAAAAAACGAAGCCAACAAATCGCGCCGGACTAAAATGCCCCTAGCAGTTCGGACTTGCTCCTAAACGACGGTGCGCACTGAAGCACTCTTCTATCTCGGTACCCACATATACATATAGAAAGAACTACATCTTCACATGTGTCCTTGGACGTCTCGTGTCACTCGATCCTAGTTCCTTTGTCAGCTCCACCACACTTTGTGTCATCGCTGCAAAAAATTTAACCGGCACATGGTAGACAATCAAGCTTGGCTCAGAACCGCATGTGGTATCCATGAATAAAAGATCAAGCTTTCAAATCAAAGACAGATAAGCCAACAAAAAAGAGCGCAAAATTGTAGACAAAACGATACCTGAAACCTATCTAGTTTAGGACTGCATATGGCATCCAGAAATTAAGTTCAGTTTTCAGATCGAGTTGCAGGTTCCTGCTCAGCTGAAAGACACAAGACCAGCAAGATGTGCCAAGAAAAAATTGCAACAAGAACAGTGTCAGTAAACAACAATAGGATGCATCGACTAATTCCACTGCTACAAGCAGCAGACGGCAGCTCAACTTCTTCCCAACGCCTCACATCCCCTCAATCTCATCCTCCCGCTCAACCTTCCCCCGGTCATGGCCGACGGGAGCAGCAAATCCGTGACGCTGACTGCTGTCAAACAAAAGATTAAGAAAAAACAAGAGCGAGGCCTGAGTCCCCGTGCTTCTATCAGAGGCGGATGAGTAAAGGTGGAGTTGCTGCCAAACAGGGCTTCGTCCGTGGGCTGACGCTGCCCCGAGCCACCACATCCCGCGTGGAAGCGATGCCCCCATCCATCCCTGCACCCCGACGGCTAGCTGCCGGGGGACGACCGCTCGGCCGCTGTGAACCCTGCAAAGCCAAGTCAGGATCAGGATACCGCCGTGTAGTGAGCTGAGCTTGCGCGTGCACCGCCCCGCCGCGTCTCGTCGCGCGCTGCCGCCGCCAGCGCACGCCGCCACCCCACCATCTGTTGCCACCTTGCGCGCCTTCTTGCGCGGCCGGTGACGCTTGGCCCTAGTCCCGCGGGAATCGTGGGATGGGTGGCGACATTCCAGGGATAAGAGAGAAGGAAGCGGTGCTTTGACTTGTGGTGGCAGGGCGCGTAATATGTCCGAAGTCGAAGGGGCAAAACCGTCCACAAAATGTCGGACAGAAATCCAGGAGACGAGCCTACCTCAACTTAATTAATACTAGCTAAATGTCCGTGCGTTGCTACGGTCGTTTAAATTTTTTCATTGCCACCTATTAAAAATGAAATTCATGCATATATAGAAGAATAGACACATAATATTTAAAAATGAATATATTCTACGACTGAATCCGGAAGGACATGCTCGCTCAAGTTCCAAACTGATCTTAGAAGACCCTGGGCATCATGCTCATAATTGGCGCATTCACCAGTTTTAGGATCTTGTTATGTAGAGTGAGATTCTACATATATGTTTTGCCGTCTCCTTCTCCCGAAACGGGTGCCGAGCTGTAAGTTCCTTATTGATCAGCTAATAAATCCTCGACTTCTCTTTTCTCAAGACCTCCAGGTTGCATAAAGAAACTCAAAGTGGGCTATACTCTGCCTCGCTTCCATGAGGAGGATGTTATGCACAATTAAGTACTCATCCTTGCTTGGCTCTACTTTCATCAAACATATCCACTGGAATAACCTGTCCAACCCATATGTACCGTAGTCTACAGTCTTGTTCTCCAGTGTGCACCCTGCTAGGCGTATTGTCTTCCTGCTGTCAAACCTGACACACTTCCTTTTGTCCAACTATAGGTTCGATAACCTGAAATTTCCAGCCAAACTTTAGTTTGACTCATGTATTTTGTTCAGAGATCGTGTGCCACTCCCGTGTGTCAATCCTCGTATCTAGAAAAATATCAGTGTATGCATCTTCAGGTGGAGCAAACTCCTCAGTGATGAAATTCCACTAAATATAATCTTCATGGGATTCATTCGCGCTTCCATAGCATTGAATACAGGCAAACAGCTGATCGAAATAACGTTAATCAAGTGCAGCCACATAGCATCCACGCCTGAAAGAAAAGGCATAGACGCAGATACGCTACACTTAACAACAGTTTATTCATGGTCTTGCTTATATCACAGCTATAATTTCCAAATTCCTGTTCCAACTGTAATACAGACATTCCTTTTGTGGATCTTCTGCCAATGTAATATGGCTTTCAACTCGCATGTAACAGTTGTCTATAGTTCCTCCTGACCATAATATTTCTGTAAGTTTATTTGTCGTGCTGTAATAAGGCAGTATGACCAGCAATAACTCTTATTTCACTTAATGCATCTAAAATAACATTTAGAGAAATGATCACATTAATAACTGGGTAAAAAATTTGGAGGAATTTAGCATAATTAATGCACATTCAGAATTGGGAGATTTTGCAATACCTTCTATCACAGATGCTTCCATCCACTCGGATATCTGTTGAAGCACAATGCCTAGCACATTTAGGACCAACCTTCTCTTCTAGGCTTTTGAACTTAATAAAGTAATGAGCTAACTCAAATATTCTACATTGCTTAGAATGTAATTCGAGGAAAAAATAAACTATCCCCTCCGATGCCCCCTCTGCCCCTTCCGATGACCCTCTACAATTCTCTCCACTATCCTCCTCCGGCGGCCTGCTCCGATACACACAGGGTCATGCAGCTGCTAGCGAAGAGGCAGATCCCAGAAGCAATTCGGGTTGATGTTTCTTCACACAACTGCACAACCAAGTTTAGTTTAATGTATTCGGACACTCTGTTTCTTAAGTGAAGCAAAACAGCAACATAAAGTTGAGCAATATACAGGTTGAGCCCATCAACGATTCAGGTTGTTGTTTCTTCACACAACTCCACAACCAAGTTTAGTTAACTGTATCCAAACACTACTGTTTCTAAAGTGATGGAAAATTGTGTACGACGAGCTTCGCTACGGCATATAGCATAATAGAAAAGGAAATGGTGATTTAATTAAAACGACGACTGTACTATGGTGGTTAATAGCGAAATATCCGTTAGTTGCTACTGAAAGAAAAAATCGTATGACCATGTCATATCAGGGAAAAGACAACATCTCGTTTCCTAGGTAGCTAATGCTCAAATGGATATATTTGATCATACCATCTAAATTTAGCTTGAAATGAAAACTTATAACATTAATCATTAAAATTGCGTTGATAGCAAATACCAAATTATTTTCTATTCAAATTTATGAAATTTAGTCCGATACAATCCTATTTTGTGCTCTGGTTTGTCTGGAGCCTATCTTTAGATGTTGCAAAACCTCATAGACACATATGAATGAAAATATATAAATAATCAGGTGGGGACTTTTTTCCCACAGTGGCCATTAAAAAAACAAGCATTAAGTAAGTAAATTGGTTTCCATTATTACTGGAGCAGCAGGACATATGTCTCAAACAAGAACAAGAACGTCAACACTTGAAACCAAAGAAATATGACTCTAGTCATTTTAAAGAATCCGAACTTGATAGTCAGAGAGTGAGGTTTCTCACTTAACTCTTGCAAGATTTGACAACACTTTACCCAAGAAAAGTATGATCTCGGAAGTCCTTTGAAGCACTTTGGTATAGTATAACTCTGAGTAGTGAACCCACCAAATGGGTTGCATAGATCATACTAATAAATCCATGTAACAAATGAAATACTCCAAGTTTCTTCAGCAAGAAAGCCCCACCCGTGCAAAAGGGCATATCATAAATACAAATGTAACCTATAGCAGACCAATGAACTCATAGATTAAATTTGAGCAGATTAGCAAGCCATCTTTAGGAGCTTATTCATTGAATTTGAATTTAACTGCTTAGCTATAACCAGGGAATACACATTTGCACAATACAATGTTTCATCTAATAACAGAAGCTACCGAAATAAAATTTTGCATCAAAGTAGATTGTAGGTCTCTTTCAACTTGAGAGTTTTGGCAGATAACCAGATTGGCGTCAGCTAGAAACACCATCTGCTTAAAAGGCTTAACCACTATTTGCACGCAATGATATATACTCGCGCATCTATTCAGAACACATAGTGTCCACAGAACATTGCACGATAGCTCGTCAGATAAGATGGAATCGTCCGACACCCAGAATGTCCGTGAGCCGAGGAACCTGTGTAGGGTTTTGTAGCATGGAAAACAAAAAATTTCTACCGCATACAAACAAACAAGCCAAGATCTATGTACTAGATTGTAGCAACGAGTCGATGGAATAACTCACCCTCGAAGATTCCAAAGTGTTTAACGAGAGCAGATTCTCGTGGGTGATGTAGTCGTACTCTTTCCGATCTCAAGATCGCGTAGACGATCCTTCCGGCGCTGCGTTCCGGCAGCGCTCCCGCAGTCGGTCACACGTTCGGTACTCGACGAAGACCTTCCTCTCCCTTGTTCCAGCAGGCAGCGGAGGTTGTAGCACTCTCCTCGAGATTCCGGCAGCACAACGGCGTGGTACCGGAAGTAGAGGGGAGATCTCGCAGGGCTTCGCCTTAAGCCGGAGCGAGTATGGTGGAGTATGAGAGAGCTCCTCGGCGATCTAGGTTTTAGACACACCAAGGAGGAGGTGCTAGAGCCGGCGGCTAGGGTTTGGGGCACCCCAAGTCGGCGGCTAGGGCAACCCTGGGAGGTGGCGGCAGCAGCAGGAGGTGGTGGCGCCAATCTAGGGTTTTGGAGGAGAGGTACTTGTGTGCTAGGAGGGGCAGCCTTGCCCCTCCCTTTATAGGTGGGAGGCGCGGCCAAGGGGAGGGGAGTCCCTCCCCAACTCGGCTTGGAGGTGGGCCGGCGGTTGGAGGAGGGAATCCCTCCCCAACTCGGTTTCCCACTCCTCCTCCTCTTTCCAAAACTTGACGTTTGACTTTCAAACTAGCCGTTTGACTTTTCAAATTAGGATTTGAATAAACCCTTTATTTTGGACAGCAAAGACACCTAGTACATGATGCAATCATTCCAACTTACAATGACACATTCATGTACCCTTCCCCCCCGGAGTGCCGGACATTCCGGAACCTTCTAGAATGTTCCCGATGAAAAACACCGGAACCATTCCCCAACTCCGAAACGGGACTTTCCTTATATGAATCTTATTCTCCGGACCATTCCGGATCTCCTCGTGATATCCCGGATCCCATCCGAGACTCCGAACAACATTCGGTCTCTTTCTCATCATTTCATAACTACTCAAACAACGTCGAATCCTTAAGTGTGTCTCCCTACGGTTCGTGAATTATGCGGACATGATCGAGACACTTCTCCGAACAATAACCAATAGAGGAATCTGGAAATTCATATGGCTCCCACATATTTCTACGATTACTTTGCGATCGAATGAACCACTTACATACGATATCAATTTCCCTTTGTCTCACGATAGTTTACTTATCCGAGGTTATGATCGTCGGTATCTCTGCATACCTAGTTCAACCTCGTTACTGATAAGTACTCTTTTCTCGTTCCCGTGATATGTGATCCCTTGTGAGCCAGTCACATGATTGCAAGCTAATTGGATGACATTTCACCGAGAGGGCCTAGAGTATATCTATCCGTCATATGGATGGACAAATCCCACTCTTGATCCATGTGTTTCAACCAATACTTTCTGAACACTCAATGCCACCTTTATAGCCACCCAGTTACGGTGTGGTGTTTGATGTCATCAAAGCATCCATCCGGTAAAGGTGATATGCATGATCTCATGGTCGAAGGAATCAGATAACTATGTATCAGAAAGCATATAGCAATTGAACTATTAAAATGACTTGATCTTTATGCTACGCTTATCTATAGGAGTATGTCCACCATATCATTCTCCTAACGATATGATCTTGTTGTTAATAACATCTCAATGTTCATGATAGGGAAACCACAATCATCTATTAACCAACAAGCTAGTATTATATAGAGGCTTTACTAGGGACTTCAAATTAAGTTTACAAATCACACAAGTATTAATGTTTCCTTGTTAATACTATTACAGCATGAATGCAAACATTTATCATAAACACAAAGATATAATAATAACTACATTTATTATTGCCTCTAGGGCATATCTCCAACAGTCTCCCACTTGCACTAGAGTCATCTAATCTAGATTACATGGTAATATACCGAACACCCATGGCAGTTTGGTGCTGGTCATGTTTTGCCCTCGGGAGAGGTTTAGTCAACGGATCCGCCACATTCAGATCTGTGTGTACTTTGCAAATCTTTATATCCCCATCTTGGATATGTTCTCGAATAGCGTGAAAACGTAGCTTGATGTGCTTCAGCTTCTTGTGTGACCTTGGTTCTTGCGCATTGGCTATGGCGCCCATGTTATCACAGTAGATAGACATTGGGTCCAGCGCACTAGGAACCACACCAAGCTCTGTAATGAACTCTTTCATCCATATTGCTTCTTGTGAAGCCTCCGAAGCAGCCATGTATTCCGATTCAGTTGAAGATCTCGCCACAACGCTTTGCTTTGCACTCCTCCAGCTAACTGCTGCACCATTCAAAATAAATACGTATCCAGATTGTGATTTAGAATCATCCGGATCGGTGTTCCAACTAGCATCGGTGTAACCATTAACAATGAGCTGTTCATCACCTCCATAAGAAAGAACCATATCCTTAATTCTTCTCAAGTACTTAAGGATGTTTTTGACCGCTGTCCAATGATCCACTCCTGGATCACTTTGATATCTGCTAGTTAGACTAACAGCATATGCGATGTCGGGTCTAGTACATAGCATGGCATACATTAGAGATCCTATGGCTGAGGCAGAGGGAGTCTTACTCATCCTTTCTCTATCTTCTGCCGATGTCGGACTTTGAGTTTTACTCAAGGTCGTATTGGGCAACATGGGCAAGAACCCTTTCTTGCTATCTTCCATTCCAAACCTCTTTAGAACTTTGTCCAAATATGTACTCTGTGACAATGATATTTGGCGTTTTGATCTATCTCTATAAATCTTTATGCCTAATATGTAAGCTGCTTCGCCAAGATCCTTCATTGAAAAACTATTATTCAAATATTCCTTGACACTATTAAGAAGGTCTACATCATTCCCAATCAACAATATGTCATCCACATATAGTATTAAGAATGCTACAGAGCTCCCACTCACTTTCTTGTAAATACAAGCTTCTCCATAAGTTTGTATAAAACCAAAACTTTTGATTACTTTATCAAAACGTTGATTCCAACTTCGGGATGCTTGCTTCAATCCATAGATGAACCGTTGAAGTTTGCATACCTTGTTAGTATCTTTAGGATCGACAAAACCTTTGGGTTGCATCATATACAACTCTTCATCAATGTCACCATTGAGGAATGCTGTTTTGACATCCATCTGCCATATCTCATAATCGTAATATGCAGCGATTGCTAACATAATCCTCACAGACTTTAGCTTTGCTACTGGTGAGAAAGTCTCATCGTAGTCAACTCCTTGAATTTGTCGAAACCCTTTTGCGACAAGTCGAGCTTTATAGACAGTAACATTACCATCAGCATCTGTTTTCTTCTTGAAAATCCATTTGTTCTCGACAGCCTTCCGGCCATCCGGTAAGTCCACCAAAGTCCATACTTGGTTTTCGTACATGGATCCAATCTCGGATTTCATGGCTTCTTGCCATTTATTGGAATCTGGGCTCATCATCGCTTCCTCATATGTCTCAGGGTCATCGGTGTTGTCCACCAACATGACACTCATAACGGGATCATACCAATCTGGAGTGGTACGAGTTCTTGTTGACCTGCGAGGCTCTGTAGCAACTTCGACCGAAGTTTCATGATCATCATCATTAGCTTCCTCTCTAATTGGTGCATGCACCACAGGAACTTCTTCCGGTGCTGCGCTACTCGCAATTTCGAGAGAAGGTTCGACAACCTCTTCAAGTTCTACTTTTCTTCCAGTCACTTCTTTCGAGAGAAATTCCTTCTCTAGAAAGGATCCATTCTTAGCAACGAAGATTTTGCCTTCGGATCTATGATAGAAGGTATACCCAATAGTTTCCTTCGGGTATCCTATGAAGACGCATTTTTACGCTTTGGGTTCAAGCTTGTCCGGCTGTAACTTCTTTACATAGGCTTCGCATCCCCAAACTTTAAGGAACGACAATTTAGGTTTCTTCCCAAACCATAATTCATACGATGTCGTTTCAACAGATTTAGACGGTGCCCTATTTAAAGTGAATGCGGCTGTTTCTAATGCATAACCCCAAAATGATAGCGGTAAATCTGTAAGTGACATCATAGAACGAACCATATCTAAGAGAGTTCGATTACGACGTTCAGACACACCATTACGCTGTGGTGTTCCCGACGGTGTCAATTGTGAAAGTATTCCGCATTTCTTCAAATGCTCGCCAAACTCGTAACTTAGATATTCACCTCCACGATCAGAACGTAGAAATTTAATCTTCTTGTTACGTTGATTCTCTACCTCACTTTGAAACTCCTTAAACTTCTCGAAAGTTTCGGACTTATGTTTCATGAAATAGATATACCCATATCTACTCAAGTCATCCGTGAAGGTAAGAACATATCGATAACCACCGCGCGATGCTACACTCATTGGACCACACACATCGGTATGTATGATTTCCAATAAGTCCGTAGCTCGCTCCATTATACCAGAAAATGGAGTCTTAGTCATTTTACCCATCAGACATGCTTCGCATCTTTCAAGTGATTCAAAATCAAGTGATTCAAGAAGTCCATCGGAATGGAGTTTCTTCATACGCTTCACTCCAATGTGACCAAGACGACAGTGCCACATATAGGTCGAGTTATCGCTCGATTTCAAACGTTTAGCCTCAATGTTATTAATATGTGTATTTCCACTATCGAGATTCAATAAGAATAGACCATCTATCAAAGGTGCATGTGCATAAAACATATTACTCATATAAATCGAACAACCATTATTCTTGGATTTAAACAAGTAACCGTCTCGCAATAAACAAGATCCCGATATAATGTTCATGCTTAACGCAGGCACCAAATAACAATTATTTAAGTATAAAATTAATCCCGATGGTAGATGAAGGGGTAGCGTGCCGACCGCGATCACATCAACCTTTGATCCGTTTCCCACGCGCATCGTCACCTCGTTCTTCACTAGCTTCCGTTTATTCTGCAGCTCCTGTTTCGAGTTACAAATATGAGTAACCGAACCAGTATCAAATACCCAGGCACTACTACGAATACTAGTGAGATACACATCAATAACATGTATATCAGATATACCTTTCTTCTTGATGTTGCCGTTCTTCAAATCCGCCAAGTACTTTGGGCAATTCCGCTTCCAGTGACCTTCTCCCTTGCAGTAAAAGCACTCAGTATCAGGCTTGGGTCCAGCCTTGGTCTTCTTCATCGGCGTGGTAACTTTCTTACCACCCTTCTTGAAGTGTCCCTTCTGCTTAGACTTGCCTTTCTTGAATTTGGTGGTCTTATTGACCAACAACACTTGGTGCTCTTTCTTGATCTCCACTTCTGCAGACTTTAACATAGCAAACAGTTCTGGCAACTGCTTGTTCATGTTCTGCATGTTGTAGTTCATCACAAAGTTCTTGTAACTTGGTGGTAGTGATTGGAGGACACGGTAAATCCCCAAAGCATTAGGAATCACTATACCCAAGCTTTGAAGTTTGTTTGCGTGCCCAGACATCTTAAGCACATGCTCACTGACGGAGCTGCCCTCTTCCATCTTGCAGTTAAAGAACTTTTCAGAAGCCTCATAGCTCTCAATTGCCGCGTGAGTCTCAAAGATCAATTTGAGTTCACGGACAATATCATGTGGGTCTGAATTCTCAAACCTTTTCTGAAGCTCCGATTCTAAACCATACAAGATAGCACACTGAACTATGGAGTACTGATTCTTCCGAGCAAGGTAAACATTCTTTACTTCATCGGTAGCATCAGCTGCAGGTGGGTCACCCAGCGGTGCATCCAGCACATAGGTCAAATTACCAGCTGTGAGGACAATCCTCAAATTGCGGAACCAATCCGCGAAGTTGCTTCCATTGTTTTTCAACTTTTCTTTCTCTAGGAACGCATTAAAATTGATGGTAGGGGCTGCCATTGATCTACAACATATTTGCAATAGTTTAGACTAAGTTTATGACAAATTGAGTTCAAATTAATAATAAAGTTTAATCTAGGTGAACTCCCACTCAAAACAACATCCCTCACATTGTTTTAGTGATCACACGAACAAAATCCACCATATCAAAACCGATCATCACGAGAGTTGATATAGTTTCAATGGCGAACAATCGACATGTTCATCATATCTACTATATGATTCATGCTTTACCTTTCGGTGATCCGTGTTCCTGAGACCATGTCTGTACATGCTAGGCTCGTCAAGATCAAACCTTAGCTTCCGCATAAGCAAATCTGGCTTGCTTACGTTGTATTCACTTGCGGAATCTAACACACCCGATCATCACGTGGTGCTTCGAAACAACAAGCTTTAGCAACGGTGCATACTAAGGGTGAACACTTTAGAACTTGAAATTTATGTGCATGAGGGATCATCTTATAATGCTACCGTCATCTACTAAGCAATACAAGATGCATAAAAGATTAACATCACATGCAATTCATAATATGTGATATGATATGGCCTTTCTTCTTTGTGCTTCCGATCTCCATCTTCAAGCACGAACATGATCTCCATCATCACCGGCATTGCATCAAGGTCAATGACGCTTCTCCATGGTTGTCGTCCACCGGCTTCAACTATTACAACTACTTTGAATAGATACGCGGATCTTAACATAAATTAAAGACAACCATATGGCTCCTGCCGGTTGCCAACTTACAATAAGGAACATTGCATACATCAAATATAATCACAATCATGGCCATATCACATCACTGCACACCCCTGCAAAACAAAGTTAGACGCCTCTACTTTCTTTGCATATTTTACGTGGTTTGGGGCTGTTAATAAGTGTCGTTCTAACTTACGAACATGAACCACAACATTGATACTAGTATTGTTAATCACCCGTTGTAAATTGGATCTCCACTATGCTGGGAGAAACAGACACCCGCAAAGCCACTTATGCAATACAAGTTGCATGTCAAGCGTGGAGCAAGTCTCATGAACGATGTCATGTAAGGTTAGCCCGGGCCGCTTCATCCCAACATCCCGCAAGATGCAAAGTACACAAGAAGCAATCGACAATAAAAGCATCAACGCCCACAATGACCATTGTGTTCTACTCGTGCAACAGATCTACATATAGACACGGCTCTGATACCACTGTAGGGTTTCGTAGCATGGAAAACAAAAATTTTCTACCGCATACAAACAAACAAGCCAAGATCTATCTACTAGATTGTAGCAACGAGTCGATGGAATAACTCACCCTCGAAGATTCCAAAGTCTTTAACGAGAGCAGATTCTCGTGGGTGATGTAGTCGTACTCTTTCCGATCTCAAGATCGCGTAGACGATCCTTCCGGCGCTGCGTTCCGGCAGCGCTCCTGCAGTCGGTCACACGTTCGGTACTCGACGAAGACCTTCCTCTCCCTTGTTCCAGCAGGCAGCGGAGGTTGTAGCACTCTCCTCGAGATTCCGGCAGCACAACGGCGTGGTACCGGAAGTAGAGGGGAGATCTCGCAGGGTTTCGCCTTAAGCCGGAGCGAGTATGGTGGAGTATGAGAGAGCTCCTCGGCGATCTAGGTTTTAGACACACCAAGGAGGAGGTGCTAGAGCCGGCGGCTAGGGTTTGGGGCACCCCAAGTCGGCGGCTAGGGCAACCCTGGGAGGTGGCGGCAGCAGCAGGAGGTGGTGGCGCCAATCTAGGGTTTTGGAGGAGAGGTACTTGTGTGCTAGGAGGGGCAGCCTTGCCCCTCCCTTTATAGGTGGGAGGCGCGGCCAAGGGGAGGGGAGTCCCTCCCCAACTCGGCTTGGAGGTGGGCCGGCGGTTGGAGGAGGGAATCCCTCCCCAACTCGGTTTCCCACTCCTCCTCCTCTTTCCAAAACTTGCCGTTTGACTTTCAAACTAGCCGTTTGACTTTTCAAATTAGGATTTGAATAAACCCTTTATTTTGGAAAGCAAAGACACCTAGTACATGATGCAATCATTCCAACTTACAATGACACATTCATGTACCCTTCCCCCCCCCCCCCCCGGAGTGCCGGACATTCCGGAACCTTCTAGAATGTCCCGATGAAAAACACCGGAACCATTCCCCAACTCCGAAACGGGACTTTCCTTATATGAATCTTATTCTTCGGACCATTCCGGATCTCCTCGTGATATCCCGGATCCCATCCGAGACTCCGAACAACATTCGGTCTCTTTCTCATCATTCCATAACTACTCAAACAACGTCGAATCCTTAAGTGTGTCTCCCTACGGTTCATGAATTATGCGGACATGATCGAGACACTTCTCCGAACAATAACCAATAGAGGAATCTGGAAATTCATATGGCTCCCACATATTTCTACGATTACTTTGCGATCGAATGAACCACTTACATACGATATCAATTTCCCTTTGTCTCACGATAGTTTACTTATCCGAGGTTATGATCGTCGGTATCTCTGCATACCTAGTTCAACCTCGTTACTGATAAGTACTATTTTCTCGTTCCCGTGATATGTGATCCCTTGTGAGCCAGTCACATGATTGCAAGCTAATTGGATGACATTTCACCGAGAGGGCCCAGAGTATATCTATCCGTCATATGGATGGACAAATCCCACTCTTGATCCATGTGTTTCAACCAATACTTTCTGAACACTCAATGCCACCTTTATAGCCACCCAGTTACGGTGTGGTGTTTGATGTCATCAAAGCATCTATCCGGTAAAGGTGATATGCATGATCTCATGGTCGAAGGAATCAGATAACTATGTATCAGAAAGCATATAGCAATTGAACTATTAAAATGACTTGATCTTTATGCTACGCTTATCTATAGGAGTATGTCCACCATATCATTCTCCTAACGATATGATCTTGTTGTTAATAAAATCTCAATGTTCATGATAGGGAAACCATAATCATCTATTAACCAACAAGCTAGTATTATATAGAGGCTTTACTAGGGACTTTAAATTAAGTTTACAAATCACACAAGTATTAATGTTTTCTTGTTAATACTATTACAGCATGAATGTAAACATTTATCATAAACACAAAGATATAATAATAACTACATTTATTATTGCCTCTAGGGCATATCTCCAACAACCTGAACATGTTGTGTCGCTTATGCCTATGCCACTTTGGTACTTTCGATCTTTCAAATTGCTAGATGGTTCAAGTGCAGAATCTAATGACCGCATACTATCTTTAGCTAGCTATATGAGGTCGTTCAGTTCATGCCTACAACTGAACTTACTGATACGTGATTCTTTCAACCCTATATTTTGATCTCCATCTCAATAATATGCACCCGATGCCACAATTGTTTGACCAAGACCCAAATCACAAGTTAGCGCAGAGATAAATAAAGAGCACTGTACCTTCAACGCCTTATGTTGCAGAAAAATCGTAGTCCCATGATGCAGACGTGCTAGGTGGATGAGGCCAATGGTGCCAAGCCCTCCCGGCGTCCAGATCTGCGTAGTCTTCGTCTTCTCGAACTGTGCAAGGTGGACGAGACCGGAAGCACTCAACGGGCGAAGCAAGCGTCTAGATGCGCCGTTTCTCCATCTCCTCAAACTGTGTAGGTCGTCGGGATCTCATGGAAGGACTAAGGTTGTCGGCCTCCACCCATACGTGCACGTCCAGCTGGCCAACACCTCCGCGCGCAGGCAGGTGCCTCCCTTCCGCTCACCGCTCGTCTCGCACCTCCTCCTGGCGAGACCTTCCTCAACTTCCCTCGATCCATCCCCCTCTCTCTCCCGGCGCGAACGCGGACCTGATGGATAGGGAGAGAACGACACCGCACTGCCCCCTCACCCCGGAGGCGGCGGATGCATCGGGGTGCGCAGGGGATTTGGGGATGGAGCTGGTCAAACACGCATGTGGTCTATGGAGCGGCGGCGGATGGATCGGGAGACGCCTATGGTCAACCGCGAGACGAAGAAGAGACGTACGAAGCCGACTGTTTTGAAGCGTCATTTAGCGGCAGACGGAAAATTTCAGCTTACGACGAACGTACCACTACGTAAATTAGTAGATAGATAGTATAGCTGAATGCCTGTGAATTGCAAAACCGTCTGTAGGATGTTTTAGCTTTGTAAAAGGAGTGTATTTAGACCTATTTTAGTGTGTAGATTCATCTAGGTTTGAAGTGAACCTACACACTAAAAACGGTCTAGATACACTCCTTTCAAAAAGCTAAAATATCTTATATTTTAGAATGGAGGGAGTAGTTTAGTTTATTCATACACACTGTTTCAGTCTAGGATAGATGATGTGACCAAACTAAACCTTTTCTTTTTGAATGGGATGGGCCAGAAGGCTCCGGAAGCTACATTAAACCCCTAGGATAGATGATGTGACCAAACTAAACTCTTTCTTTTTGAACCAAGACTCTGAGAAAAGGGGAAATCATAGACAGGGCTAGTCCTTTACAAAGAAGACCACGGAACAAAGAATAAAAACGCAATCAGGTCCTTGGTCTTCTTCACCGCGGAGAGACCTGCAAGCGTGGGGGTCAACGACGCCACCGGGGAACTTGCCACTTGGGGCGGAGCCGGCCATGGATCTCGCGTCGAGGTCGGAGAAGATCATCCGAAACTGGAGGAAGGAGCTCGGGCTACGTTTGCTTCCGAGCCTGGAGTGGCTTCTTGCGCCAAAGATAGTGGCGACCAAGAGTCGATGCTGAAGAACTCCGATGAATGTAGCTTCCAGGGCGGAGCTCGCCATAACACCCAGGCGAGCAGGTAGCACCAGCCCTCTTGTCGGCGAGGTGATACTCCTAGGGAATCGCGAGCCACCAGCCCCATCCAAAACCTGTCTTGCCCAAGCATCACTGGGAGCAGGACAGGGACACAAACACCTACCTTCTGGTGAGTCTCGAGTAGGAAGAAGGCCCCACACACCATCCTCAACCGCGTCACCACCACGACGACCAGGAAGAGGAGGAAGACCTTCCCCATCACCACCAGCTCCAGATCGAAGAAGAAGGCGCAGACGAGCTTCTCCTCTCCCCCCGCCGCCATGGCCAGCCAGAAGAGGATCCGCCAAGCCACACATCGCTCCGACGCGCCCGTCCCCCTCGTCTCCACGACCGGCCGAAACGGGACACCTCAGGCCACCACCTCTCGATTGGACACCTGCGAGCCAAGATTTATTTGCTGGAGCGGCTGCTCTTCCTACCAACCTCAGCTCCGGCCGCCGGAGCAGAAGGAAGGCCAGGAAGAACCCTAGGAGCTCACAGATCCGGCCGCCGAGATCCGAAGCACCGCATCCCCTACCAGGCAAGACGCCCACTACAGGCACGAGGCCAGACACCCTACTGCCTACATCTACTCCAGCGACCCGCCGCCGCCATCTCCCACCGGCTAGTCCGGCGAGAAAGGCGCGGCCGAGCCCAGCAGCATTAGCGCGACTCTCAAAGCTAGGACACCACGTGGTGGTGGTAGGAAAAGGAGGAAAGGGAGCTTACGGGGATGTCCCCCAACGTTGGTGAGTCGTGACCAAACTAAACTAAACCTTTTATTTACACCTCAACAGAGACCACAACACGTAGAGATTTGACTGATTCTGAATCAGGCATCGATTTATGCATGCCATGCTTCCATCGATGGCAGCGCGTCTCTTCCCAACGCATCATACAAAATACATTAAGCATCGATGGCAGTGCGATTTATGCATACCGTGCTTTCATCGATGGCAGTGGAATAGGTCCTGTGCATCTCCATGGCATCCATCGGAGGCATAGCCCGATATCATGGCCATCCATGCCACGACGCCGTGGTCACGCATTTCGTCGAACACGGCGCGGGCTTGGCACAGCGCGCCGTCAGCTCAAAGGAACTTGACGAGAGTGGTCGTCTGCTTCTGAGACATTTTGTTTTGCTCTAAAATAAAATCAAGGACAATAATAATGGATCAGGAGAAGAACTAAGTAGTTTAGGAGGATCCAAGAAAAGAACATCAAGAAGACAAGAAGGGATTTGGATCTGCTGGAGTCAGCAGCCTTGGTCAGCAGGATCGCTGCATAGCACGATGCAGAGCCTTGCAAAGCGGCAGAGAGGCCTCGTACCTCCCCCTGCATCTCGATGGCTGGTTCCACCGAGAGCCACCCCATCCCGCGCGGCAGTGACGCCCCAACCCCAAATCCCTACCGGTGGCGCCTCCTCCCTTCCCCTAAATTATCGGCTCGGTTGCTCCCCATCTCCATACCCAGCAGGGTGGTTGCTCTCCATGGGGCTGCGAGCCCAAATTTGGGGAAGCAGCTTCCATGGGAGGAGATCGACGGGGTGGGGTGATTTCCATGGGGTGATTCTGTTGGAGAGGAGGACTGGCGTTCGGACGAGCGGCAGGGCTGGGGAGGTCCGCGAGGTCGGGGAGGTGCGGGGTGGAGTGGCTGGCGGCGTGGCTCATCGACGGTAGGTAGAAAGAGCAGGCGGAGTGTTGACGAACCTTTTTTCCAGATGGTAGTGGGCGTAATTGTCCTGTTGACGGGAGGGTAAGATCATCCAGAAAAAGTCAAATGGAAAAACTCTAGGGACGGACCATACCTGCCCAACGGGCCGGCCCACGGCACGAGCTAAGACATTAGCGTGTCTGCCACGACACGACCCACCTAGACACGTTAAGCTAACGGGTTATGCCGACCCGTGGGCTTCACGTCAAGTTCCAAATACGTCAGGTTAGCTAAACGGGTCTAACGTGCCGGCCCGTTAAGAAATATAAAAATATAGATAATTTTACTATTAAAAGCAAAACGGTGGTGTTTTACACTTCACACTAATTATAAACAAGATGCCAATCCACGATTTTTTTTAACACGTCTCCACGCACCTTATCTCAACAAACCAACAAACGAAATAACAGATTCGCAAAGAAAACTCAATAACACACCTCAAAACGTGCGTGCTTCTAACTGCATCCGGTTCTTCTTCTTCATAATCTCAACAACCTTTTTCCAAGCAAGCCCCACGTTCAAACTTCTAACTACATCCGATTCTTCTTCTTCGTCAAACTGGCAAGCTAGCAGGCTGAGTTGGGGCCAGACTTCGCCGTGCCTGAGGTCCTTCAGTGTCGACCATTGGTTCGTGGATGGTGACATGTCAGAGTGCGTGTCTTCTTGAACTGGTAAGTGTTAACTATGAAATACTTGTGGTTGCAGGACTCTTAGCGGCTGGGGCTGGACTTGACCATCCCAGCAGCGGTTAAGTTAGTTCAATGACCTCCTGCCTGGTGGCGTGCAGGTTTCAGCGAATACATGACAGCCACTCAGTCTATGATGTCGTCGTCCGCGGAGTAAGTATGGTGTCGAACTACTGGCCTAGCCCTATAGTTCTCCAGAGGATTGAGCACACAACCGATCTCCGGTCAGTTAGTTCGGTGAATTCTGCAATATTTTCTTGTACCTGCAGACTTGAATTGCTTGAACAAATTCGTACTGTTTTTGCAATTCTAATTAGTTGGAATCGAGACGTATATATTCATCTTGGTTGATCAGATCCTTTGATAGGCCCGCTTCGAACAAGGAGGCATCCGTGTTGTTGCTGCGCAACCCATGGAGAGGAGGCTATTTGCAAGTGGAGGAGCTCAAGGTTCTCTTGAGGATGCTACCGCTCTGGGCGTCCGTCATGTTCTTCTATGCGGTGTCGGCATAAGTGTTGTCAACGTTAGATCCGTGCAAGTCCCTCCCGCCTCCATGCATCTCGACCTTCGACATGGTCACCATCGTACTCCGGGGTCACCTGGTGGGAGAAGAGTATGTTGGAGCCGATATGAGCTGCAGCTGATAGGCGCCAGCCTTGCAATGCCTTTGCAATGCCTGTGCTCACCATGGTTGTTATGGTGCTTCTCGAGATGGAGCACCTTCGCGTGGCGCTGCAGTGTACACGCTTTTGGGCGTACGTAGGGGAGCGGCTCACCGCCATTGGGTAGCTCGACTTCGTCTTCTGTCATGCACCGGGAGCGATGAAGAGACTGCGGCCTCGTGCACGACTAGCAAGACATGTTGGTTGTGTGTCAAATGGAAACTCAAGACACATGCAGTAGCAGGCCGGCAGCTCCCATGGTCCGATCACAGTGATTGATTCACGAGACGAGGCATATAAATGTCAAGGTACCACACGAACGTCTACTTTCGTTGGCAGTATCCTTGCTCAGTTTATCATAAGGACACTAGACAATACCCTGCGCCTTGCTGCGGCAAGTATTGTTATAAACCGTAGTTTTACTTTTCATATTGACTATCCTATGATGAGTGGTTACGGGTGAGTACAAAATAAATAAACGTGGAAAAACTATATGGATGACATGATGAGTGGTCAAAGGTGAGTACAAAATAAATTAGTGAGCTAACTAAGTTCTAGGGAATTGGCAATACACTAAATTGAATAATACATTATTGGCATTGCCCTTAAACGATCTATTGTATCTGCAGTAACACTTCAGAAATTGTCAAACATTTGCTCTTTGATTTAGACTTCTTAGGCCTCCCAAGGGGTTTCCAATATTGCAACAAAATAACTCGCTCGAACATGTTCGAGATCCACCGTAAGAGTGCTTGCATATAATTTTTAGGACAGAAATGCAAGGGATTTTAGCAACAATCCAACATTTCCCATGACATTATTCCTGATGATCAAGGACAAATGGAAATTGTGGGTGCTTAATGAAGTGGAACATCTCATGGAACTAATTACTTCGCTCTCGCCATGCGATCCAATCGCCTCTTCTTTTGGCCAAAACTATGTGAGCACTGTGTACATAAATATGTATAACAAGTGTTTTTCCTCATTTTGAAAAGAATTTCTTTTTGATTGTTTGATATTGAGAAAACATAAATCCAGAAATTCCGATGTTAACAAAAATTACTATTTCTGATGTAAATATTTCTTAATAGACGAGATAAATTAGGTGATTGTGAAGAAGGAAAATTATTTACCCTTACATTTCATCTGATTTTCTCAGTTCGCAAGCTATGAACAAAGGAAGCCAACATTCTTTGAAGAAAACATGTTTCTGTACAAGAAGAAAACTCCAAATTAAGCTGCCAGTCATACTGTTTATGAAGATAAGAATCTTACATTGTTGAAGGGAAGTAGTATCTTCATAGAATAAAAAACAGAGTATAGTAAAAGGAGATAGTTCCAACTGATTTTTTTATTTTCACACTGATTGAGAAGGGCGAGATCTAACTTACAGATTTATGAAAGGAAATTGCCCTTGATCGAGTAGTAGAATATGATCAAGCACGATCGTGCACAAAGAAATGTAAAAACTATAGTGATCGTATAGCGCTTCAATTTAAGAATTGAATAGATACCTCAAACTGTTCCCCATAAAGTGTGATCGTGCCAAGCAGAATTTCACAAAACACCATGCCAACCATTAGCTAGGAAACAACACACTACCCCATCAGGAGTATTAGCTTTCAAATAATAACCAAGGTAGTCTTCGGTTCCTCGTGCAATTTCATGGAACATGAATTTCTTCCTAATGATGTGTTAATAATTGGAAGATACCTGTCATTAAAAGTGGGAATGAATACCCTATATGCAAAAACAGAAACAATTTCCACAGCATTGCCAGTTGTAGGAGAGGACCGGTTGCAATAATATAGTCAAAGGATTTTTTTTCTTGGATTTGCATGGTAATTTCTCCGAAGATAGGATACCAAAAATGATCTATGCAAAAAAGTGCAATCTATTAAAAAAGGGAGGAGTCTGAATTACCTGCCATAATGCGACTGATGATAGGATAGCTTCCGTAATGTAATCAATTAGAGCAAATGAAATCCATCAATATTCAATATCATCTGGGCACAAAGGAAAGGAAGATTGGCTTCTGAGGTGTGATCAGAATCGGAGATCGCCAATGTTTCTGCAAGCTGTTGTACCGCTGGCTATAAGTGTGCGCCGTCTATTCTGGTAAACAGCGAGGACGACCATTGGAAGAGTTAAGATGGTTGCTGTTGTGGTGACCCGGGCGAAGGGTGGGACCATTGAGACAGAGAACTTGGAGGATATCAATGGTGAGGAGACATGGAGTCAGGGACTGGAAGGGAGGGGAGAGAAAAAACCAATAATTCGTCATGAGTTAATTCATGCTCGGAATGCAAGAGGATGACCGATGGTGTCGTGCATTCATGAGGAAATTAAACTTGGCATTGAAGAAACAAAAGCAGATTTGCATGGAAGCTGAATCAGAAGAGATTATTTTTTAATGCAAGGGAATTGGATGCGCTGAACATAATGGTGGTCTCCAGTTTTTTTATTAGGCTGGCTGATGTGGCAGGAACACCAATGTGGCATGCTAGGATTGCTCAAAGATGCTTGTTGAGATGGATGGCTTGCATGTTGAGAGAATTATCTTTAGTGCGGATGAACTACTTAGTTATATAGGATATGATTATCGTGCTGCTATGTTTCCGAATTTGCAACATGATAAGGAAAAATGGTTGTGGGAATGTACTGGCTGAATTTGCAAATTGTGTCTTGTGTTTGGTTGTAATAGATCGAACATTGATAGTACGATGTATCCTTATTGTGTTAGTTTATATGCATGTGAAAACCTATTGAAATGTTGCTCATCCCAAAAATGTACTACTAGAAGAAACTAGATTGAATGTTGACAACATGTACTCACGGTAATGAGGGTGTCTGAGAGTTTGATTTTACCGCCATGGTGAGATTGCTGCAATTATTATCTTGTTTTCACATGATTTTTAATTTTGTCATATTCGGTGAGATTTACAATTTGACTACTAGATGGCGAACCACAAATTGTTTCTTTTATATCAAATTGGCTAACTTAAGGATAATCGTGACTGTTCTCCTTCTACCATCTGACAATTCTACTTCTTTCCCTCAAATAGTAGTGTGGCTAATGGATAATATAGTCAAACATTAACTTGATGTATACAAGTGTTATAAAAGGTGTTCATATTTTATTGTTCTGAGTAAACCTGGAATGTTTGATGATATACAAGAAAGAAGCTATAGTTAAGTAAATTTGGTTTGTCCTTTTTTTCTCACGTGAATGCACCTAATTAGTTAGGGTATGCTAACATATTTATCATTACAAGTTATGGCATATCTTTTTACAGACATAGGTGAGCGTCTTTGATAGAAGAGGTGGCTCATATAAATGATATGACTAGAAAAGATAAACCTTAACAAACATAGTTTTGAGGAGCTGAAGCTTGATAAGCTTGGGCACCAAATAAATCATGCAATATGTTGTGAGTAATCATTATCTTTTAAGATCCTTTTCAGCTTTATCATTAGACACTAAAAAGGCCAGGGAGGGAAGAAGAAGTAAAGAGAATATGTATTCATTTCATTTGCGTGAAAAGCTCGCTATCGTGCTTGGCACACAATATTTAATGGCAACAGTTATTTGATAACTGTAATTTTTTCCGTCTGTCGTGACAACGCACGGATGTTCAACTAGTAATGGTGTAAAAATGAAAAAAAAACTTTTAACGGGTTGTGTCGTGCCGGCACGTGGGCTTGGGGTAGCAGCCCAAACACGATCCTAACCGGGACACGGACCGAACACAGCCCATGATGTGCCAAATCATGGGTGCCCACCTACCGGCCCATAAGGACACGACCCAATGCCCGGTATAGGATGAACCTACCTCTACAGCGATTGGTCCGGGCCAAATAATCTATTCACACGATATCCTTCCATTCCATCGCGCGTTCACTAATTCCTTTCCCTCCTGCCATCATCATCATCTTTTATTTCTCTTTCTTATCTAGATCATATCGGTTTTTTCTTAAATCATATCGATCTTGTTCCGGTAGCAACAAGAAGAGGCAGCTGGTATATGGCCGAGGCCGACATGGAAGACGGCGTGGCCATGGCGGAGCAAGGCTTCCCCCGGCCCATCCTGTTGGTGTGCGCACAAGGTTTAAGGGATTTCATCGTCAACCTGCTCAACCTCCATGGCGTCAGCGAGGATGCCGTCGCGGCGCAGCCAGAGGAGCATAGCAGGTGGATCCTCATGTCCCTCATGATCGCCGGGGGCGCCGTCACGCTTCTGGCCTTCATCTTCCTGGCGCTTAATGAATACAGCTGGATGGTGTATGTCCCATTCCTTGCAGTTTCAGGCATCCTTATACACCTTTCCATTAGTGCTGTAGCAGATTGCCAAGTTGGGTTCCAAGATGAGCATCATGATAGGCTCTTAGATTTCTTGCTCCAATTGTAAACAACCTAATTTAACTACTCCCTCTGATCTAAATTATTGTTCTCAGATTTGTCTAGAACCGGTTGTACTAGTCAAGTTTTAGTGCTAGATATATCGAAATTTAGAGAAACATGAGAACAATAATTTGGATCGAAGGTAGTATACCCGTTGGATGATTAATCATCACTACTACTAGATGGTATATATATGCATATGCTACGATAGAAACCATTGTTCCACCATAGTATGTACGGAGTACATGTTATCTCTGCACATGGAAAGGCCCTATCTGATTCAAAGATTCTCATACTCCTTCCGATCTATTGTTCTCAAATTTTTATAGATTCGAATGTATGTAACACTAAAACATGACTAAATACATTCGAATCTAGACAAATCTGAAAACATTAATTAGGATCGAAGCGAGTAGAAAGTTTGAACGATTTAAATCGTACGGTGTCATTTTTGCTTTGGTGTCTCCCTTCCCCAAAACTTTAGCAAACATATACACATGGACATCTAGAATTGCACGGTACTATTTCTGTGTGAAGCCCATACAAACGCACTCGAAAATCATACAAACTGCTTGGATGTACACAGAAGGTACAACATGTGTATGCGTAGGTGTGCATGGGTCCACATGAGGTGGAAAGTCCGGGTGTATATAGCGACGTTGCCCGCATAATCTAGATATGGGGACGCGGAATATAGCGTACTCTACCTCGTATCACTAGATATTTCCTCCACCCCATATATGATACCATGATACCCATTGTTTATGATTCAAATTTGCATGTTCAAAAAATTTCAAAATAATTTTTTGAATGTTGACAAGAAGTATGTTTACAATACCTAGCATTTGCAGAACCCAATTTGAAATAGACACAGAGAACCAAAAAAGATAAATCAAACATAAATAGGTCGGCAAAAAGACAAAAACACAAAATGACACTATTCACATAGCAATTTGTCTTTTTTATTTCTCTATCATATTGTGAATTTGGTTATGAAACTTTTAGGAAATGTAAACACACATATTGTGAACACCTAGAAATTTATTTCAATTTTTTGACACGTGTAAATTTAATTTTTGATAAATGGTATCATGCCAGGTGTGGTATCACTAGATATTTCCTCATATGGGGTGGTATTACTAGATATTTCCTCATATGCTAATACACCTGTATACATGGTCTGGATAGGGTTTTTGCAGGATCAAAGAACTACCCGGGGCAAACTTATCCTTTCAAGTTTCAGTGGTGGGTGGGTGGAGAGGAGGGCACCGAAGCAAGCCTTATGGAGAACATTTCTAAAGATACATTTTATAGTAAATCTAACATTCCCTCAAACCATATTGTGAGAACTCTTTGTTTTCTCTGTGATGCAATCAATAGAAAAATTGTGCATATGAAATCCCGTAGAATTGGAATGGGCATAGCATTGCAATCTTGTGTTTTTTTATTCCCTCCTTGTAAGATCCATGTGGATCTCACGCTGGATTCTAGAGGAATTGAGAGAAATTGGCTATGTATTAGGCTTGTTCCTCCTAACCACCCCCGAGCAAGTCGATTACAAACGGCATTGTCGTCCAGTTCATCTGTTCCTAGCTAAGTACACACGCTAACAACTCCACACCTTATAACTGGAGATACACAACTATTACATGGGCCTCATCATGTGTAGAACGTGGCATGCAAGCCAGACGAGTGCCTTGGTCATTCTAGTGGGCCTGGTCCTCTTGGCCTACGTGGCATCGCTCCCTCCTTCCTCCTGATGGTCATCGACAGGTGGGGCCGGGTCGCTGTTAGTCCCTCCTTCTTGAATAGTTGCTTGTCCCCAAGAAGTTGTCTTTGGGATCTGCTGGCGCAAGGAGTCGTGGTCCTCCCACGTGGCCATGGACTTGAGACGACCACTCCATTGAACCAGAGCTTGCACCACCATAAGCAACCTGCTCTAGCGCACTCGCTGTGGAAGCACACGTACCGGAACCTGAAACAAAGCAGCAGGTGCATGCAATTGAGGCATAACTTGATGACTAGAGCCAATGCATTGTTTGAGCTGTGACACATGGAAAACAAGATGTATCCCGCTCGACGGAGGTAAATCGAGTTTGTAAGCCACTTCCCCAACACGCTCTAGGATGCGGAATGGTCTAAAGAACTTACATGCCAGTTTTTGATTCGCACGACGCGCCACTGACGACTGCAGGTACGGTTGAAGTTTCAAGTAAACAACATCACCCACTGAGAAAACTCTCTATGATCTGTGTTTGTCTGCCTGGGATTTCATCCTTTGCTGCATACGAAGCAAATGTTGGTGGACCCGTGAAAGTGGACCCCTTTCACGGTGCCAGGCCTGAATATCAGGTGCAGATATAGAGTCAGAAGCAGAGATTCCAAAATACCTGGGCTTCTTCCATAAAGGACCTCAAAAGGAGATTTTCCTAGATATGAATGCCAATTGTTATTATGTTAGGTTCGCAGCATAGAAAACAAAAAAATTCTACGATGGGAACTATTATACGCCAAGATCTATCTATTAGATACAAGCAACGGGTGGATATACATCCATAGAGAACATACCCTCGAAGACAACAAAGCTTTGTAACGAGATGGAACTCGTGGACGATGTAGTCGTACGCTTGCCGATCTCAAGATCGTGATGAAGTCTAGCCAGTCCAGCTCCAACACATCCATCAGATCCAGCTCTAGCAAGTCCAACACCGCAAAGCAGCAGTGCATCCGTGATCGCACACACGTCCGGTACCCCGACAACCTCCGTCCCTTGCTCCAGCAAAGTAGCGGAAACAGCAACTCCTTTCCAGATAAAACCACCGAGAACATGTATCTCGCTAATACGAGACCATGGGGAATAAAAAGAGGGGGAGAGAGATCCTTCACGAGGAGGTGTGTATTGTGAGGAGGAGAGGAGGGCCTTTTATAGGGAAGAGGGTGCAGCCAAGGGCCATGGCGTGGCAGACATGGTGGTGATCCCACCTCTTCCATCATTCATGTGGTGGATGCTCCACTCACATAAATATGCCTCCACTCACACTTCCACTCACATGCATTAAATTTCCACCAAATTTAATGCAAACTCTTATTAAATAAAACAATTTATTTAGAATTTTGTTAATTACTTTAATTAACAAACATTCACATAAAACCCCCTGCAACATTTCAATATCACATGTACAACCAGTTTTTGCAATTTCACCCGAAACAATTTCGGTTTCCATCGAAATGATTCCAGCCCTTTCTTAAATCTTTATCTAAAATATATTTGCTCCAAATGGTGCTAGTATCCCTTAAGTGTGTTACACTATGGTTCGCGAATAATGCAGACATAATCGATACCCCTCTCCGATCAATAATCAGCAGCGGGACCTAGAGATCCGTACCGACTCCCACATATTCAATGATGACTCTTGTGATCGCGTGAACCTTTAACATTGTCACTAAATCCTTTTGTCTCGCGATATATTACATATCTGAGATTCGATCATCGTATACAAATACCTAGTTTAATATCGTTACCGACATGCACTATTTTCTTGTTCCCGTGATATAACATTCTAGTGATCACATCACTTGCTTGCAAGCTATTTTATTGTGATATCACCGAGAGGGCCCCGAGTATATCTATCCGTCACCGGGATGAACAAATCCCACTTTTGATCCATGAGCCTTTACATAACACCTTCGTAGCACTGAACCCACCTTTATAGTCACCCTGTTACTGTGTGACGTTTAATGTTGTCAAGATACTCTTCCGGTGTTAGTGATTAACATGATCTCATGGTCTAAGGACTAGGATTACTTCGTATGATGTTATAGCAATATAAACATAATGACTTTGATCATAATGCTATGCTTCGGATGAATGTGCATCACATCATTGATGGCCCAAATATATCGAGCTCGTCGGGGAACCCCAAGAGGAAGGTATGATGAGCACAGCAGCAAGTTTTCCCTCAGTAAGAAACCAAGGTTATCAATCCAGTAAGAGCAAGGAAACACCCCAAAGGTGTAGCTAGCTGAACGTTGGCAGGGCGCACTACCGGTGCCAGCAGCAACGTGGAGACCTACACAACACAACCACAGAACTTTGCCCCCAACTTACGATAAGGTTGTCAATCTCACCGGTTTTGCTGAAAACAAAGGATTAAACATATCGAATGGAAGGAAATAATAGTTTGCAGAAAGTAAACACAAAGCAGTAAGCAGTTTATAGATTGAATGTAAAAGAAAGGACCGGGGTCCATAGTTCACTAGAGGTGGCTCTCCTTAAGATAGATAACATGCTGGGTGAACAAATTACAGCGGGGCAATTGACAAACATCGAGAAAGCATACAAGCATATACTAATCATCTTGACTTCTTTGAGACTTGATTGGGCATTACAACATTATACATAGACTGCCATCCAACTGCATCTATGACTAATAATCTACCTTCAGGTTATCATCCGAACCCCCTCCAGTATTAAGTTGCAAGCAACAGATTATTGCTTTACGAATTGCATGTAAAGTAAACAATACGATTGTTCTATGAATAAAGGATTGTTGTTTTCTTCCTAGTAGCAACAACACATCTAGTACTTAGATATTTCTGTCACTTCCCTAGATTACCAGAGGCATGAACCCACTATCGAGCATAAATACTAACTCTTGGAGTTGCTAGCATCTACTTGGCCAAGATAGCTACTAACAACGGAAAGCATGCAAGATCAGAAATAACAAAGACATGATAGAATCAATAATCAATCTGAAATATCATCTCAATATCCATCGGATCCCCGCAAACACAACATGCAGAATTACAAATAGATGATCTTGATCATGAAGGGAGCTCACAAGATCTAGACATGAAAGCACAAAGGAGGAGAACCATCCATCTAGATACTACATGGACCCTTAGTCCAGAGATGAACTACTCACGCATCACACCGGAGGCTTGCATGATGATGAAGAAGGCCTCCAGGGTGAATTCCCCTCTCCGGCAGGGTGCCGGGAAGAGTGATGTCTACGCACTTCTATTCTTGTAGACAGTTTTGGGCCTCCAAGTGCAGAGGTTTGTAGAATAGCAGCAAGTTTTCCCTTAAGTGGATCATCCAAGGTTTATAGAACTCAGGGAGGAAGTGGTCAAAGGTATCCCCTCTCAAGCAACCCTGCAATCAAGATACAAGAAGTCTCTTGTGTCCCCAACACACCCAATACACTTGTCAGGTGTATAGGTGCACTAGTTCGGTGAAGAGATAGTGAAATACAAGTGGTATAGATAATTATAAGTGGTAATGGTGATAGAAAATAGCTTGCTGGCGTGTGGTTGACGTGGGAAAAGACTAAAGGCAAACTGAAATAAAGATGGAAGCAAGCAAACATGTAACAGATCTAATCGCAAACGGTGTTTCAATGCTTAGAAACAAGGCCTAGGGATCATACTTTCACTAGTGAACACTCTCATATAAATATATTCTTCTTTATGATACTACACTGAACTACTCTCCGGTTGAACACTCTAATCGATGGTAGGGCTATAACAGCACACCTCAAAGTAAGCCTTTCCCATCTAGATAACCCCACACTGTCACCTTGAGCACTAGATGGTTCCAACAAACACCACAATTTTATAAAGACATCCAACTCCAAATATAACTCATAACAAGTATTTGTAATCTCTAGCCTAAGTGCCACCATGGTGTGCACGCTGTCACTTTCACACACATGGGGAGAGCAGAGATCTATTAAAGCACTTGAGTAGCAAGGTAGATCTATAGATTACAAGCTCATGATCACAATATGATCATGCATAGAGAGAGAGATGAACACATAGCTACCGGTAGAACCCTTAGCCTCGAGAGAGAACTACTCCCTCCTCATCATGGGAATCAGCAACGATGATGGAGATGGTGATGGAGATCGATGGAGATGGCTCCGGGGGCACTTCCCCGCCCCGGCAGGGTGCCGGAACAGAGACTTTCTGTCCCCCGAATCTCCCCTTCGGTGGCGGCGGCACTGCGGAACTTTTCGTGGATTTCTAATTGACGATTTAGGGTTTTGGTATCGGGAGGCTCTTATAGGCGAAAGAGGCAAGGTCGGTGGCTGTCCA
Organism: Avena sativa; assembly: GCA_916181665.1. NCBI lineage: Eukaryota > Viridiplantae > Streptophyta > Magnoliopsida > Poales > Poaceae > Avena > Avena sativa. Next base: position 528,029,531 of record OV702292.1, on the reverse strand, counting down.
GGGGGCCCACACCATGCCCTGGCGCGGCCTAGGGTTGCCCACGCCAAGGGGGTGTGTGGCCACCCTGTGGCCCCTCTCCGACTCTCCTTTTGGCTCCATGAGTCTTCTAGGAAAATAGTAACTTTGGCTTTTGTCCTGTCCAATTCCGAGAATATTCATTTTCTGACTTCCTAGAACCAAAAACAGCAGAAAACATGCAACTGGCACTGTGGCTCTTGTTAATAGGTTAGTCCAAGAAATCATATGAAAAGTACTGCAAAGTGTGGACAAAACATTAGAAAGTAGATAAAACCAAGCATGGAACATCAAAAATTATAGATACATTTGCAATGTATCAAAGAGCTTCAGATCCCACCTGATCTAGGGATGGAGATGACGGCGACTACAGACTCTTTCGTGGATTTTTGATCGGGCACTTAGGGTTTCCGTATCAGAGGCAATATATAGGCGGAAGGAGAGACCGAGGGGGTGCTGGGATTGGCCAGACCACCCCCTAGCATGGGCCAGGCCTGGCCGCGCGACCAGGTGGTGTGGCCGGGTCCTAGTCCTTCTCCGTCTCGTATTCTGGCTCTGGATGTCTTCCGGTAAAATAGCAACTTTGGCTTTTGTCCCGTCCAATTCCGAGAATATTCATTTTCTGACTTCCTGGAACCAAAAACAGCAGAAAACAGGCAGCTGGCACTATGGCTCTTGTTAATAGGTTAGTCCAAGAAATCATATGAAAAGTACTCCAAAGTGTGGACAAAACACAACAAAGTAGATAAAACCAAGCATGGAACATCAAAAATTATAGATACATTTGCAATGTATCAACATCCCCAAGCTTAACTCTTGCTCGTCCTCGAGTAGGTAAGTGATAAAAAGAAAAAATAATTTTTTAGTTGACATGCACCATCATAAAATTGATCAAAGTATTTTTAACATTCAAAGCTAGGATCATAGTACTTCAATCATAACATGAAATAAAAAGTTCCAGCAATAAGACAAAGAAACTATGATGCAACATGAAAAGGCACAAACAAAAGATTCATGAATAACAATGCTTTGCAAGACGTTTGTTTGTTTCACATAAATAAAACATAGCATAATAGTATTCAGCTTGTCCCTCGTAGAGTAGCAAATATAAATGCATAGGACACCTTCAAAGTTCATAAGAGTGACTAGATACAAATAGTTCAAAACAAGCAATATCAAGATATGCATCAATCAACTAGTCTTGGGACAATGCACATAGAACTAAGAATGGCCACTATGCTCTCAAAGTAGGTGCATAAAGGTAGAAGGTGGAGACTCAATATATAAGTGGAAGAAAGGCCTTCATAGAAGGAAGCAGAGATTCAAGTTTCATAAAGAGCTTCCAAAAATTATGGTACTTAATAGCTTTCAACTCTCATTGCCCCTACCATAAGCATCTTGAAGTGATTAAGGTTAAAGTGAACAAACTATGGTGTACATGCTTGACGAAGTATAAGTTAGAAATCTCATGTCCCTTGAATACGAGGGCCGCTCCTCATGCTACTCAAGTTTAGTCACCGGTAAGTTCTTGTCATCGTAAGTACATGTGTATCATAGAGAACCGCCAACGGGGTACCCCTTGCCTGATGATACGGAAGAATCCCCATATCAAAATGACAAGGCAAGCAGACAACGAGCATCTCAGCAATCTTCTTATTTACCATGGGAATATGGTGCTTTTTTCTCTCTTTCCTCTTTTCATAATATCTCTTTTTTTCTCTTTTTTCTCAATATAGGACTCTTTTTTTTATAAGAAGAATGATTCATAGACAACTCATTATGGTTACGCTGCAGGTTTCCACCATGTCAGCATGGATTAGACCAGCGGCCCAGGCGTTTCTATAACACATATACATAACTCCATGGACTTACAAGCTCCCCTTTCATTTCACATCGACGACATCCATAGACAAAAGAGCATGATATCAACTACGTACAAAGTACCTGTGCAATGTTGAAAGCGTTCCCCGAGATAACATGGTTCTGCTAATCCCCAACAAATAAGTGCAAGCATATACAACATAGACGATACAATGGTTCAAGTTTATTAAGGGCAAGAAAAATAAAGTGTGTCATCAAGTTCGTGAGAGCTTTAATCACTAGTTTTATCATAACAAGTTTAATTTTGAAGGTAAACAAAAGCATGAATATACTTGGAATAGCATATGCTAATAGGTAGGTATGGTGGACTCTTTGGAATAACTTGGTTTAGGGAGTTGGATGCATGAGTGGAACTCATACTTGGTTATAGAGGCTAGCAAAAGACTGGGAGCGACAAACTAAGAGAGCAATAATAGCCATAATCATGTAGAGCGACAAAACATCATTGATCAAAGCATAAAGTGACACTACAAGTTGAAAACTAAAGGATCATAAAGTCTATAGTGACTTGGGATAGTCATAACATGGTGTGAGCATGCGCCAAGTCAACCCAAATAAAGCATCAAAGGAGAATACCACAATACTATGCTTTAATATGCTAAAACAACGCATGATTCATCCAAGGCACATTAAGCAATCTCAATTGTTTATAACAAGTCATGCTACAGCAAAGAATACTAAGCATAAAGCCAAAACAATATCAAGCATGGCATGACAAAGCATAGGCCACAGTCAAAAAACAAGCTCTCTTTACCACTTAAGCATGAACTTTCCTACTCTTTTCCAATCCAAACCAAACTATTTGCAAACCAATGTATGAAAGAGGGGGTCCAACCAATTTATTTAAGAAAACTAAGAAAACCAAGCAAACGAAAACAAAAACAAAGACGTTCCAAGAACAACACAACTGTGCATGAAACAATAAAAATGAAGTGTTTGGAACAAACCTGAGATTTTTATTGATGAAGAAGGGGATGCCTTGGGCATCCCCAAGCTTTGGCCCTTGTACTTCTTGGATATTTCTTGGGGTGACACACGTGGCATCCCCAATCTTGAGCTTTAGTTCATTCTTCATCTCATTACATCACTCTTTCCATACACCTAAATTTTTTCCTTCATACAAAACTTCACACAATCTTTATTAGCAACATTAGTGCACTCAAGATAATAAGTCTTTGGGTTCAGTTCCAACACCAATAAAACTTCCATTAAAACACAAGCTACTGTATCACTTCCATCAAAAAGCTCAATTCCCCAAAAATAACCCAAAAAGGAATCAACAAGAAGCAAATGCAAATAATGGCAGAAATCGGTCAAAATAGACCAGCAGGTAAAGACCAATTTTTTTGAAGACCTTCCGTTGCTCAAATCGAAAAGTGTTGAACTAATGAAAGTTAGATAACAACCTGGGGCAGAAGCAAAAAAATTCACAGCTCAAACCGACGTACAGAGATTTTACACGAATTTTTACAGCGAAGCACAAAAATATATTTCGGGACAGCAACTTTCCCAAGCACTACTGCTCTCTCATTAGAGGTTACTCTTGGCACAAAAAGCAAATAAAAAGGATAAGGAACGGTTATTACAGAGGTAATAACTTGCAAGACTCATCTAAAACTTTTGGGTTATCTCCAATAAGTACTTTTCTTTAACGCCTTTAAGTTAGGCATAGGAGCAGATTCAAGTATTTTCAAATGAATAAGCATTAAGATCAATACCAGAAATATCTTTCTTTTTCAAGGCTTCATGCATTCCTACAAATTTTTAACTGAAAAACTTCCATGGAAAGATTTGTTTTGGTTTCATAGGCATGAATAGAAGTGTTCAAGGTCGACCCCCACTTAACCATTACTCATCTTTCCAATCACTTCCCTTTTTGAAAACGTTTTTAGGTAACAAGTACAACTAATTTTTTTGTAATTCGCATTCCCTATCCATACTAAGATAGAGAACAACTTAAAACTGAAAGTAAAACCTACTTAGAGATAAAGCAAACAAGTGCACACAAGAATATTCACCCACACGCTATTGCTCCCCGACAACGGCGCCAGAAAAAGTTGTTGATGGCCCAAATATATCGAGCTCATTGGGGAACACCAAGAGGAAGGTATGATGAGCACAGCAGCAAGTTTTCCCTCAGTAAGAAACCAAGGTTATCAATCCAGTAGGAGCAAGCAAACACCCCAAAAGTATAGCTAGCTGAACGTTGGCAGGGCGCACTACCGGTGCTAGCAGCAACGTGGAGAACTACACAACACAACCACAGAACTTTACCCCCAACTTACGATAAGGTTGTCAATCTCACCGGTTTTGCTGAAAACAAAGGATTAAACGTATCGAATGGAAGGAAGTAAGACTTTGCAAAAAGTAAACACAAAGCAGTAAACAGTTTATAGATTGAATGTAAAAGAAAGGACCGGGGTCCATAGTTCACTAGAGGTGTCTCTCCTTAAGATAGATAACATGCTGGGTGAACAAATTACAGCGGGGAAATTGACAAACATCGAGAAAGCATACAAGCATATACTAATCATCTTGACTCCTTTGAGACTTGATTGGGCATTACAACATTATACATAGACCGCCATCCAACTGCATCTATGACTAATAATCCACCTTCAGGTTATCATCCGAACCCCCTCCAATATTAAGTTGCAAGCAACATATTATTTCTTTATGAATTGCGTGTAAAGTAAACAATACGATTGTTCTATGAATAAAGGATTGTTGTTTTCTCCCTAGTAGCAATAGCATATCTAGTACCTTGAGATTTCTGTCACTTCCCCAGATTACCAGAGGCATGAACCCATTATCGAGCATAAATACTAACTCTTGGAGTTGCTAGCATCTACTTGGCCAAGATAGCTACTAACAACTGAAAGCATGCAAGATCACAAATAACAAAGACATGATAGAATCAATAATCAATCTGAAATAGCATCTCAATATCCATCGCATCCCGGCAAACACAACATGCAAAATTACAAATAGATGATCTTGATCATGAACGGTGCTCACAAGATCTAGACATGAAAGCACAAAGGAGTAGAACCATCCATGTAGCTACTACATGGACCCGTAGTCCAGAGATGAACTACTCACGCATCACACCGGAGGCTTGCATGATGATGAAGAAGGCCTCCAGGGTGAATTCCCCTCTCCAGCAGGGTGCCGGGAAGAGCTTCAGATCCCTCCCGGTGTAGGGATGGAGATGACGGCGGCTACAGACTCTTTCGTGGATTTTTGATCAGGCACTTAGGGTTTCCGTATCAGAGGAAATTTATAGGCGGAAGGAGAGGCTGAGGGGGTGCTGGGGTCGGCCAGACCACCCCCTGGCGCGGGCCAGGCCTGGCCGCACGGCCAGGTGGTGTGGCCGGGCCCCAGCCCTTCTCCGTCTCGTATTCTGGCTCCAGATGTCTTCCGGTAAAATAGCAACTTTGGCTTTTGTCCCGTCCAATTCCGAGAATATTCATTTTCTGACTTCCTGGAACCAAAAACAAGCAGAAAACAGGCAGCTGGCACTGTGGCTCTTGTTAATAGGTTAGTCCAAGAAATCATATGAAAAGTACTCCAAAGTGTGGACAAAACACAAGAAAGTAGATAAAACCAAGCATGGAACATCACAAATTATAGATACATTTGCAATGTATCAATCATTGCACCAATGTTGTGACCTTGTTATTAACAACATCCAATGTCCATGATCAGGAAACCTTGATCATCTTGTTTAATCAACGAGCTAGTTTATATGAGAGGCATTACTAGGAACTTTGTATTTGGTTTATTAAACACACATGTATTAATGTTTCCAATTAATAAAATTATAGCATACACAATAAAAAATTATCATAAACATGGAATAAGATAATAACCACTTTATTATTGCCTCTCGGGCACATTCCCTTCAGTCTCCCACTTGCACTAGAGTTAATAATCTAGTTTGTAAACTTGTATATACAACACCTAGGTGTTGAATATAAACGTTTGCTAGTTAACATAATCTCTTGATCTGGCACTTTCAGGTCCATGTGTATTTGCATGTCTTTGCGTCTCTACGCATCACTCATTCTCTAATGAGATGGCTTTGTATAAATTCAGTCCTTTGGTGAGACCTTTAGTTCTTTTGGGTTAAAACATGTCGATAGTATTGTCGTACAATATATCTTCATAGTATAATCCCATTGTGAAGTACACCTAGTTTGGTAACAAACTACTTGACACAAATGCCCTCCTTTGCTGCTACTATGGAAGTCATATACTTAGCCTTTTGTTGTAGTATCCGTCACAATGTCTTAACTTTGGAACTCATCCAAATCCATCATGGAATTTCCTTTCCATAATATTGTGCCACCCATAGTTTAAATTGAGATAAGTTTTATTTGTATCTTGTGACAAACTAGTATCAATGTAATACTTTACAATGAACTATTTTCAACTATTTGTCACTTATACATGATATATTCTTAGTTCTTCCAAAGCTTATAAGAATATCTTTACTATCATCCAATGATCATCATATGAATCATTCTGGTATATGCTCATAACATTTAGAGCATTGGACATATCTGGATATGTACATATCACAGTATTATTGATCAAAATCTTCATGTGATTTTACTCACCAAGTGTTGAAACACTTGAATCTTGATACAATCCTTTCCATACAACAAGAACCTTTCTCGTTAACCCTTTTCAATATCTCATATATGTACGTATGGCACAACCATATTAGCGCCTCAATCTATCCATATAGACATTGATGCCGAATATTCCGGTTTTTCCCAAGTCTTTCATCAAAATGAAATTCTTAACTCGTGTCAATAAAAGATACATCATTTTCAATAAACAATATGTACTATGCATAATGTATTGGAAATTTGTCTCAGCGCTCCCACTTAATTTCTTGCAAATGCAAACATCTTCATCATCTCCGATTAAATTAAACTCCTTTAACATTTTCATCACGGTGAAGATTCCAACTCCGCTATGCTTACTTCAACTATTGAAGTTTGCATGCCCTTTTAGCACCCTTTGAATTAACAAAACCCTTCGGACCGCGTCTTGTACATGTCCTATGTAACCATTCTATTAGAAGAACTTTTTTTGTTTGTTCAACTACCATATACCAAATTATATGTAGTGGTTGCTAGATTAATCCGGCAAGACTAAATATCGCTATGAAAGATCAAATTTTGTCATAGTCAACTCCTTGAACATTGTCATAAATTCCTTTTTGACATGTCGATTACTTCATAGTTGTGAAACATCCATGTCTATTTCTTTATAGATCCAAACATGACCGATAGGCTTCATGCCTTTTCGGAGGGTCTTCCAAGTTCAAAAGCTTGATTTCTCGTGTATGGAAACTATCACGGATTTTATGACTTATAGTCACTTGATGGAGTCAGGGCCCATCATCGCTTCTTTGCATGCAGTCGGCTCATCATTCTCAAAACAATAATGACTTGTTTATAAAATCTCACTATTTGATTGTTACCCGATGCATACGGTTCAAATAGGAACTCTAATATCCAAGATCACAACCTTTGTAATCACAGGAGCCATGAGCATTGTGGCCGCCACCGGGACACCTTTCGGCGCTGTGCTACTTAGCACATATAACTAAGGTTCAATAACCTTATCAAAGTTCTATTGTCATCCCACTTAACTTTTCACGAAAATTTCTTTCTCAAGAAACTTAACGTTCCAAGCGACAAACTCTTTTGTTCTCGGTGTTATGGAGGAATACCCAACAAATTCTTTGGGATAACCTACAAAGACGTGCTTATCTGACTTTGGTTCTAAACATTTTACTTATGTATAGCATACCAAAATTTTAAGAAAACACAACTCGGGTTTTATCCCAAACCATAACTTATATGGTGTCATTTCAATGGATCATGATGGTGCTCTTTTCAGTGTAAAAGCGGTAGTCTCTAAAGCTTTAATCTTTAAAACATAGTGGAAGTTTTATAAATGACACCTTTGATCTTACCATGTTAAACAAGGTTTGATTTGATCTCTCGAACATACCATACTCATGTGGTTTATTGGGAATGCAAATCCATGGAACAATTCCCAAAATCTTAGGTGTTTTGCTAAATCTGTAACTCAAATATCTTCCTTTATGATCAAATCATAAATTATTTATTTCTATAATGATTTTTCACTTCATCTTGAAAGTCTTTGAACAATTTTCAAATGTTTCATACTTCTTCCTTATTAAGTAAATATATAGATATATTCACTCAAATTTTTGGAGAAAGCATATGAAGCAAAAAAGTCCATCGCATATGGCTACATATAATGGACTATGCACATCAGCATGCACAATTTCCAATAAGTTAGTCATATGTTCCTCTTTGGCCTATGAACGAAGTTTCAATTATCTCGAGGAAAGTCTCACAAGCGTCAGTTGATCAAAATCATAGACTCCAAAAATCCATCAAAATAGAGTTTCTTCATGTTCTCTTTCCAATATAATTTAAACGGCGATGTCACTTCGTAAGTGATCTTTCAATCATTTGTCTTGCGAATTTTTAGCATTAGTTTTATGGACGTGATTTCTCCAACTAGACTTGTAAAAGTTCATCCATCCTTTATGGAATACGGTAATTATTTGAACAACCATTGTTCTCATAATATCAGAACAAAATAACAATTATTTGAACAAATCTTGAAGGTAAGCTTTGATGTCAACGAGAAATACAATAACACTTTATTTGTTTTCGATGAACATCATCACATATTGTTTTGCTAGTTACTTAGGCCATTGTAGTTCATGAATTGCGTCATTATGTATGATATTTCATACCAACCAATCCGGTATCCAATACCCAAAAACCACATTGTTTAACAAGCAAAGAATACAACCATAACATGTATATCATCTATATACCTCAGCTGGATATTTCCAGTCTTTCTTTTCTACCAAATATTTTATAGATTCTATTTCAGCATTTCCTTTTGTTTTTAAAAGAATCTATCAACATCAACAGTGGCGTCATACATATGACACACAGTCCAAAGCATGTATAGTAAAATACTAATACCATTAGACTTGCACTTTGAAGTTGATCACCATCATCAAATGTTTGGTGTTCTTTCAAAAATCCATTCTTTAGTAATCTTTTAAATGCAGCAAACATTTTACTTACATCTTCTATTCATCCTTATCATGACAACTTTCATTATCAAGATACTATGGCCTATAAGGATGAATCGTGAGTATGATGTTAGTTCCCAAAACCTTTTGGGAGATTAGGACGTCTAGCGTCTCCAACCTTCGCAAATTCTCATACAATGTGAGAATATGTATTTTGCTAAATTATACTCTATCATATTGCAACCATAAACATTGTTTCAGATATCAAAATATCTTCCACATATGATGGCTTCTGAAACAATTCTTTCAGCTCCTAGATAACCTCGATAGTAAAATAACTTTTGAATATCAAGAATCATGGAGGCAAATATTATACTTTAGATACTAACATTGGAATTCTTACACTTGATTTAATATTACTTATTAAACTTCATGGATTAAATAGAGTTTGCTGAAATTTTGCAATAGGACTTCTATAATTGACATTCAAAACAATACGATACCAGTTCGTAAAGTAAATATCCAGAATTCTATAGTTCTATTATCTCAATTAAAACTAAGCATAAGGTAGTAAACAGATGTCAATGATTATAACAAATTATGCAAATTCACTTCGGTTTAGTTTATGACAAATTGAGTTGGACTAAGCCAAATTAGAAATGAACTCCCACTCAAAAACGACATCCCTCGTGCCTTTTTGGTGATTACATGAACCAAATCTACTACACCAAGTTCGATCATCATGTGAGTCGGTGTAGCTTCAAAGGTGAGCATCAATATGGGCATCATATCAGCTATATGACTCATGCTTAACCTTTCGGTCCGTGTTCCAAGGCCATGTTTGTACATGCTAGGCTCACCAAGTAAGAACCTTAGTACTCGCGTGTGTAAAACTGTCTTACACCCGAAATATGATCATGGATTCAAGTACACCCGATCATCACGTGATGTCTTAAAGCGGTGAAACATAAACGGTGCATACTTATGGGAGAACACATTTTTATCTTGATATCTAAATGAGGGATCATCTTATAATGCTACTAAAATGCCAAACTAGCAATATAAGATGCAAACATCATATGTGTAAAGTGGAATGATATGGTCCATGCATTTAATCACCATCATGTGCATCGTGGTATGATCTCTTTTATTCCTTTGTGTGTAAGGCCAAGGTCTATGGAACTTACACGTTAGGTGTGTTGTAAGGGTATCTACTATACATCAACTTACAACATTATCATATCATGACACTAGCCCAGCAACAATCTAAACTAGACGCCTCTAATTCATCCATTGCTAGTTTTTACGTGGCTTAGGCCTTTCGGAGGTAGAACCGGTCTTACCTACGAACATGGAACCACAACGATGATAACTAAGTTATTAGCAACTCGTTGTAAATCAGATATTGACTATAGTAGGAGAGACAGACACCCGCCAGCCACTTGTGCAAAACTAGTTGCATGTTAGTCGTGGAACCGGTCTCATGTGAGAGGACATGTAAAGTTGGTCCGGGCCACTTCATCCCACTATGCCACAAATATCCAAAATACATGAAAGAAGCAATAACATGGTCATCATCGCCCACATATAAACATATGTGTACTACCCATGCAAAGCACCTACTGATAGATCAGGCTCTTATACCACTGTTGGGTTTGTAACATAGAAAACAAAAATTTCCTAAGATGGGAACTATTATACGCCAAGATCTATCTATTAGATACAAGCAACGGGTGGATATACATCCATAGAGTACATGCCCTCAAAGACAACAAAGCTTTGATAACAAGATGGAACTCATGGATGATGTAGTCGTACACTTGCCGATCTCAAGATCGTGATGAAGTCCAACAAGTCCAGCAGGTCCAGTTCCAGCACGTCCATCAGATCCAGCTCCAGCAAGTCCAGCACCACCAAGTCCAGCACCGCAAAGCAGCAGTGCACCCGTGATTGCACACACGTCCGGTACCCCGACAACCTCCATCCCTTGCTCCACCAAAGCAGCAGAAGAAGCAACTACTTTCTAGATAAAGCCACCAGGAACATGTATCTCGCTAATCCGAGACCATGGGGAATAACTAGAGGGGGAGAGAGATCCTTCACGAGGAGGTGTGTATTGTGACGAGGAGAGGGGGACCTTTTATAGGTAAGAGGGGGAAGCCAAGGGCCATGGCATGGCAGCCATGGTGGTGCCCCCACCTCTTCCATCATTCATGTGGTGGATGCTCCACTCACATAAATATGCCTCCACTCACACTTCCACTCACATGCATTAAATTTCCACCAAATTTAATGCAAGCTCTCATGAAATAAAACTATTTTATTTATTTTATTCAGAATTTTGTTAATTACTTTAATTAACAAACATTAACATAAAACCCCCTGCAACATTTCAATATCACATGCAGAACCAGTTTCTGCAATTTCACCTGGAACAATTCCGGTTTCCATCGAAATGATTCCAGCGCTTTCTTAAATCTTTATCTGAAACATATTTGCTCCAAATGGTGTCGGTATCCCTTAAGTGTGTCACTCTACGGTTCGCGAATAATGCAGACATGATCGATACCCCTCTCCGATCAATAATCAGCAGCGGGACCTGGAGATCCGTACTGACTCCCACATATTCAATGATGACTCTTGTGATCATGTGAACCTTTAACGTCGTAGCTAAATACTTTTGTCTCGTGATATATTACATGTCCGAGATTCGATCCTCGGTATCCAAATAGCTAGTTTGATCGTGTTACTGACATGCACTCTTTTCTCGTTCCCGTGATATAACATTCTAGTGATCACATCAGTTGCTTGCAAGCTATTTCAATGTGATATCACCGAGAGGGCCCCGAGTATATCTATCTGTCATCAGGATGGACAAATCCAACTCTTGATCCATGAGCCTCTACATAACACCTTCATAGCACTTAACCCACCTTTATAGTCACCATGTTACGGTGTGACGTTTGATGTTATCAAGATACTCTTCCGGTGTTAGCGATTAACATGATCTAATGGTCTAAGGACTAGGATTACTTAGTATGATGCTATAGAAATATAAAAATAATGACTTTGATCGTAATGCTATACTTCGGATGATGTTCATCACATCATTCCACCAATGTTGTGACCTCGTTATTAACAACATGTAATGTCCATGATCAGGAAACCTTGATCATCTTGTTTAATCAACGAGCTAGTTTATATGAGAGGAATTACTAGGAACTTTGTATTTTGTTTATTAAACACACATGTATTAACGTTGCCAATTAATAAAATTATAGCATGCAAAATAAACATTTAACATAAACATGGAATAAGATAATAACCACTTTATTATTGCCTCTCGGGCATATTCCCTTCATATTATACCAAAACTCACACAATTACAGCCATTTAGGCCAGGTCTGAGGATGAGCACTCATGAAGCAATGAAGGTAACATTCTATTGATTGGTTAACTCGTTCTGTTTGCCCGTACGTTTCAGGAAGATGAGCAGTATTTAAACTCAGTTGTGTACTAGTAGCTTTGAACACTGCTTGCCAGAATTGGCTGGTAAAATCAGGGTCACGGTCTGCCACAAGAGATAAGGGCATGATGTGCAACTTGTACACATTATCTATGAAAACCTCTGCCACTTTAGCTGTTGTGTAGGGGTGCTTAAGGGGTATAAAATGTGCAAACTTCGACAATTTATCCACCACAACAAGTAAGTCATACAGCTTGGGTGGATGGAACTAATAAAGTCTATAGAAGTCTAGGGGAATGAATGCGCTCTGTCTTAGCCCACTGGTAGATCATACAAGAAGCGATGAATTGCTTTACAACTGCTTTCATACCTGTCCATTTGAATAAAGATAAGAGGCGGTGATAAGTAATAGGAAACACAGAATGTCCACCTAGAGGGATGTCATGGAAGGCAGATATTATCGTGTTTTGAAGGTCCAGGTCACATCCAATCCAAATGCGATCATGATAACACAACAAGCCCCCAGAGAAGGTGTAAGTAGGTTTAGATGTTGGGTCCATGGAGAGATGCAGGATCAGTTTCTGAACATGAGAATCAGAGGCATAACTTTCAGTCACCCGAGAAAACCAAGAAGGCTGGAGGACAGTTGTCTCCATGAGAGGAGAAGCTGATACTAGTTTGCGAGATAAAGCATCAACATCACCATTAAGTATCCCTTTCTTGAATTGGATCATGTACTATAAGCTCATAAGCTTCATCAGAGCACGCTGCTGCCATTTAGTGTGAAGCCGCTAGTTAGCCAAATGTGTAAGGCTTTTGGGATCAATACGAATTACGAATTCACCTAGGTACAAGTACGGCCACCACTGCTGCACGATAAGAAGTATTGTGAGATACTACTTTTCATAGACAGACAAGGATATGTTCTTTAGCCCAGAGCTTTACCGACGAAAGTAATCGGGTGACCATGCTGGGACAAAACTACGCCAATGCCAATGTCACACGTGTTCGTTTCCACCACAAATGGAGCATTGAAATCAAAAGGAGCAAGCACCAGAGTAGAGGACATAGAAGATTTGAGAACTTGGAATGTTGTCTCCTGAGCACTAGTCCAAACAAATAGTGGCCCTTTCTTCAGAAAGGTAGTCAAGGGCTGGCTAATTATGACATAATGCTTGATGAATTTGCGATAATAACCACTAAGACCGAGATATCCCCCTAATTCCTTAGTATTAGCCGACTACGGCCATGAACTCATAGTCTCAATTTTGGACTCGTCCATCAAGACACCCTCTGCTGAAATAACATGGACCAAGTATGAAATTTTATGTTGTGTGAATGCACACTTGGATTGTTTAACTTGCCATTTGTCTATCTCAAGGATCTCCGGAACTTGATGAATGTGTACCAAATGCTCCTCATATGTGCAACTGTAAGTCAAAATGTCGTCGAAAAACACCAAGGAAATTTTGCGTAGCACGGGCGCGAGAGAAGCATTCATAGAAGACTAGAATGTAAATGGAGCACCCGTGAGGCCAAACAACATTACCTTGAATTCAAAATGCCCATTGTGAGTTTGGAACGCTGTTTTGAAGTCTTCACTAGGCGCCAATCTGATTTGGTGGTAACCTGCTGATGGCAACAAACGCAACCACTTTTCGTTGGGATTCTAAGTGCAGAGTGTTGTAGCAAGTTTCTTTTCCCCACAAGGATGACTCGAGGTTTATATCGAACTCTCGGTGAATTGTGTGGATACTTGTCTTCTCCTCTTCAAGCAACATGTAAAGTAAAATAATTTGTCTTGTGCCTCCAACTCCACCAAGTAGTTGTCAAGCACAACGTTCTGTATTAGTAATATGGAATAAAATATAAAACAAAGTAAATAAAGTAAATGGATACAAACTAGATGATATGGAAAATAATAGAGTTGTTTTGGGGTTTTTATGAGTGACTGCAAGTAGAGAAAGTATTTTTGTATTTTAGAAATAATTAATTTCGGAAATTATAAATGATAGTAGATGAAATGGAAAGGTGTTTCTTATGATAAAAATCAGACCGGGGTTCATGGGTTCACTTTTCTACTCTCTTTTTAGGATGTTGTGATCATAAAACAATTCATCAATGATAAAGATTCATGGAAATTCTATAAGTGCTTGATAAAAGATATTAATATGGGCATCACATTCTAATATTGATATGGAATACGTCTCTCTCTTATACTCCTCAAGAAAGGGAAATCTCCATGCAATCTTGATTTAAGAACAAATCATAGTATAGCTTTGAGTAATATTATATGATGTTTGAAATACAAATATACTACCTTGATCTAACAAGGTCATCACACTGTCACTTGATAACTATAACACATGATTTAAATTTATCCGTAGTGATACATCAAAAGAAAGGTAAAAACCAAAGTAGATCTTGAATAGTATGTGTCACAATTCAATATATACCCCATGCTACTCCATCTAACACACACTTCTCCCCATACAAGTTCTTGCATACAAGTTGGATCAAAACAAGTAATGAAGAACGGGGTGCATGATATGCATCTATTAAAACATCTTACACAAAATAGATTCCAATCTCAAATATCAAATCATAGAACAAAGATCCACCACATAGGAATTACAAATATGACCATAATCATGTTGGGCAGCTCATATGGTATTGGATCTATGAAGAACAAGAGAGAAATAGATCAATCTACTGCCACAAACCCATAGCTTGTAGGTGGACTAATCCCTCTTCATCATTGTGATGATGCTGGAGATGTTGAAGAGGGTGGAGATATCCCCGGAGGTGGCTCCAGCGGAGTTTCACCCTCCAATCTTTGTCGGATCTGACTCTGTTTGGTGGTGTTTTTGTCTCTGGTGACTTCTGGTGTCTCCCTTTCCAAGGACGCCCTGGGGGGGTCCTTATATAGGAGTTTTTAGGTGAAAAGAATTCTGTGGGCAAAAGAATCAAGGCAATTGGATGGCTGATACGTCCATTTTGCATCACTATTCTATGTCTTAATTCACTATTATTCATTGATATATTTCGTATTGAGAGGTGATACTTATGTTATTTCATCTATTTTTGCATGGTTGATGACTTTTGGAGCATGGACCGCTGCAGTCAGGATTCTGATGGAAAATGTGCTTTTTGGAGGCAAAATTCGCGAAGATCAGAAAATCCAAGAAAATATACAGAAAATCCTATTTTTCCAGAAGACTAAGAAAGCCAGAAGACGGAGTGGAGATGGGTCACAGGGGGCCCACACCACCCCATGGCGCGGGCAGCCCTAGGCCGCGCCAGGAGGTGGTGTGGCCACCCTGGCCTACTCCAGCCTCTCCCCTCTGGCGTATATCATCCTCTCGAAACCCTAAGACTCGGGGAACAACCACAGAAATATTTCACCGCCTCTGCAGGGCAGAAAACACCGAGAGAGAAAGATCTCTCCGGCAGATAGATTTCTGCCGAGGGAATTCCTTCTCGGAGAGCGGAGATCATCGCCATCAACACCACAATCAAGCTGGACTTCATCGGGATCATCATCATCATCACCACCACCATCATCACCATCAGCACCCTCATCACCATCTCCATATTGCTGTAACAATTTGGTTGAATCTTGCTATAGTTCATAGGGGAAACTTTCCCGGTGTTGATTACTCTTCGTAGTTGATGCTATTGAGTGAACCATTGAATTATTGTTTATGTTCAGATTGTTATACATCATTATTCCATCTCTGATCATGATCCATATGATGTCTTGTGAGTAGTTCGTTCTGTTCTTGAGGACATGGGAGAAGTCTTGTTGTTAGTAGTGGAGTTGCATTGAGACAATAGATTGTTATTTAAGTTGTGGTGTACTTCTTCTAGTGGTGTCATGTGAACATCGACTACATGACACTTCACCTATATGGGCCTAGGGGAATGCATTATGTATTTGGCTACTAATCGTAGGGGTTGCCGGAGTGACAGAAACCTGAACCCCCGTTAGGAAACCATTGCACAAGGGACGTAAGGGTCTTAGAGTTTAAAGCTGTGGTTAGGTTTCTACCTTAATTACTTTCTTGTACTTACGGATGTTTGCAAGGGGTATAATCACAAGTATGTATTAGTCTTGGATGGGGCGGTACATTAGCACATGTTCACCCACACAACACTTAGCAAGCTAAAGAGGATTAATCAACTATATGAAGCGAAAGCACTTGACAGTCTTCCCATGTGTCCTCGAGAATGTTTGGTCATCTTAAGTAATACAACCGGCTTGTCCTTTGCTGCATAAAGGATTGGGCCACTTGCTGCATTTATTCCTACTGACTTTTATTTACTCGTACTTTGTTTACTTGCTATATCTAAAACCCCTAAAAATCCGTTTGCTAAGTATTTGTAGAGAGTTCCTGATCCATACCACTAGCCAGCACCTTCTGCTCCTCGTTGGGTTCGACACTCTTACTTATCGAAAATACTGCGATACACCCTCTATACTTATGGGTCATCAATGGCCGAGGAGCAAACGAGCATGGGTGGCGTGCCCACTAGGCCTAGGCGTGCCACCTGGGCTCGTTTAGCCCTCCTGGCCCGCCTGGTGAGATTCTAGTGTTCTAGATGTTTCTCGTGGATAAATATTGTCATTCCCAAAAGTGCAGGACCATTTGACTTCGTATAGGTCCTGAAACATCAAAAACATTGAAAACAAGGTTTTTCTACACTGCAGGGTTATAACCAAAATAAAGGGGATCATTGGTAAATCCCCAAAAATCAATATAAAACATGGATATAACATTATATATGATGCAAATATGTGGGAAAACATGTTAACAAACTACAACGTTCATGTATGCATTTTACATGCATCAACATCCCCAAGCTTAACCTATGGTTGTCCTCGAGCATGAAGGTGATAAAACTAAAAATGGACGTTGGAGTTTGTTACCTTAGCTTCCTTCATTATCATGTGGAGTTCATAGGCTCAATTCCTTTCAATGAAACATAATATGCAAGTGTATTATCAAGTTGTATCTTTTACACATCTATAAATATGTTGAACAATAAGTGATGGTGTGACAAAACAAATGATGAACAAAATAAAATTTCAAGCACATTTTGAAGAACCTATAGAATTAGAGACTCTTTTCATGATTGGCATTGGTGTTTTCATGCCTTTATTTTTTTGGGCTACTTCTTAGTTTCATTCCCTTGACTGGAAGACTCACTTCTTAGTTTTATGTCTTCCCTTGAGTTGTTTTGCATCCCTTACTGAAAGTAAGCATTGAATACATATGTTAATCCTCCATAAAGAATAAAAATAGAGTTTTGAGCTATGTAATTCATGTGAACAATGCTAATAAGGATGGGGTTCCAAGTATCTTTTATTTCACCTTTGTTTCCAAGCTTCATATGGTTTATGTGCTAAACATCTTACAAGTTGATTGTTTAATGCACCTAGTCTATGACCTTGCACTCCTCATGCTACTCAGCTTAGGCTTGTCATCGTATACTCATGTTGGTCTATGAAACCGCATCACTGAAGTACCTCTTGCCCCTATGTAGCTATATGCCCCCTTTTTTGGCTTTTATTTATTTGCTTATTGATTCATTTAGCATAAAAGATAATATAATTCCTTGGTTGTGTTCAAGGTGGGAGGGGGAAGTATCTCTACTCCAAAGAACAAGAAAAACAGACATATGAATCATATCAACAAGGATCACCATGCTGTAAGTTTCCACCATGTCATGCATGGCTTTGGCTAGCGGTTCAGGAGTGTTTTCTACCAACATGCCTACTCCAGTGTGCACACCTTATTTCACATCATTGCAATCCATAGGTAGAACTTAAACATGATTAATATTCAACATTGAACATTGAAAGCTTTGTGCCATGCCAGTCATGGTTTAGCTAACAACCACTAATAAGATGTGAAGCACAAAAATTTCCATAGTGGTATCACCCCAAACCTTACTTTCTTATGAGCTTTAAAATACATGAAAAATGGTGTTTTTAAGAGTGTTTGGATGATTAACATACATACTATACTTGAAAGTAGCTTTTGCCACAAGTAGGTGGATATGCCTAGTCTAGTTTTAAGGGGCTTGGAACAAGTCTTAGCTTGTGTAGAAAAGGCTTAACAAAAAGAGATCTAAAGAGTGTGCCATCTAGTTTATAATGTCAACATTTATTTTCTCACCTTGCTTCTTAATGTTGAACATAAATATGCAAGGGCAAAGGATACAAATTAATAGGCATAAAACAGATCATGCTTCATATAAAGTACTTTAGCTTAAGAACTAAACCCAACATGAATTTCAACTTTTGTTTTTATCTCCCCTTTTTTTATTCCATTACATTCTTTTTCAGTTTTGATCTCATTAAGGTAGATTTTATTTTCAGTAGATAATCATAAACATTTATAACAATGGTGGTGGTAGTGGTGGTCTTTTTAATGCAAAACAAAAAGTAAAACAAACGCTCCAAGTTTCTATGATAGTTCTAT
This sequence comes from Avena sativa, assembly GCA_916181665.1. Lineage (NCBI taxonomy): Eukaryota > Viridiplantae > Streptophyta > Magnoliopsida > Poales > Poaceae > Avena > Avena sativa. The sequence continues at coordinate 528,010,576 of OV702292.1, read as the reverse complement.
GTTGCTCAAAAAATAAAGTTTAGAGGTTTGCAAACTGAGAGTTGAGTTGGTCCAGTGGGGCGCCTTAGGAATCCCCAAGCTTATGGTTTTCACCATCCTTGGATTGATCTTGGTATGATGTTCTTCTATTCCCTGTCAAAAACTTCAACACAAAACTTTTTCTCCCATCTCTTTTCTGAGAGGTGACATTAGTGGCACAAGAATATAATAGTTGTTGCATATATATCAAAGAAAAAATTCTTTCTAAATTTTACAGAATGCATATAATGTTCGTACATATCCCTATCATATAATATGACTCATACAAATCATCTTAGGACACTTGAGAATGGTTAAAACAAAACATGGAAGAACCTGTCTAGATTTTCAGCAACGGCAAAACGGATTTTTTTGCCCACTTAGACATGTCAAGAATTTTAGCCACTTTTTGTGCATACAGAAGATGAAAAGTTTTAAATGCTGTATGAATTGTAGCACAATTGGAGTTACAGAAAAAAATCAGAAAATTCACGCACTAAAAACTGTTCTGTAGAAATTTTCTACTCCATATGTTTAGCAACTTTTAAAACATCCAAAATCGGTTCCATTAGTACTTTATTAAAAATTACAGAAAAACCAAAAAAACTCTCTTGCTATAGAAAGAGTTCAAAATAAAAATAACCAAATTGCCTCCCGCAAAGCGCTTTCTTTATAGCCATATAGTTAGGCTTTACTTACTTGATTAGATGATGTGAAACTCATGTGATAGCTTGTGCTTCTTAGCTACCTCCTTCTTCCTTGGAAAGTGTTCCATACATTATACGAGTGTCCCCATGGTGTTCTCATGCTAATCAAAGAAATAATAAAATAGGAACATGGTATAGAGCAACACAAAACATAAAAGTGATAATAACGAAGTCTAACTTTCTTCATATACATAGGGCTTTTATATTTGAATAAGGTAAAACAAACAAGAGTATACCTATGCATATTATCAGTAGGTGAATGCGTTTTATAATTAATATCAACATAAGGAGGGAATTGGCAATGTTTGGGATATGCTAAATGGGTACCACCATAACACGTCTCTAATCCGGCTAACCCGGGTGGCCCACAGTTGGTAGCATGGCCTATGGCCTGCTGGGAGGCACAGTTAGATGGATCTAGAAGGGAGGCCAATGCCGGATACAGGAAGGCTACATGAGAGTCACCGACATACTCGGAGCCTTGGAGTACAAGACATGAAGACTAGTTAGTATTAGTGTAGGACCCTGTAACTTGTCCGGCAAGGTCCTTTCCCTGTAACCCTAGGTTCTGGTGCCCTTATAAGATGGACCTATGAGAGCCTTTAGGGCACAACGTCAGATATGATACACAACACCCTCGCATAGCAAACTGATCTCTGTAACTCGGCATATTGCCATTATAGTGATTTATAGCAGGAGTAGAGTTCTGCCACCGTTGTTGGACTTGAACCTGGGTAAGCTGTGTTACCTTGTACGCACCAACTCTCTGCCTTACTCAACGTCTCTAAACACGCTCTGTGAGGGCCCCCCCATGGTGTACTCGTCGGCAATGCCATGATAGTTGGCTCCCACCATGGAGAAAGAGGCGCTTCAAGCTCTACACCGGGCGAGGTCCAAGCTCTTTACGGGAATCAGCAACACCATGGCCATTAGGCACGTCCTATTCTCCGACAACGTCCCGATCATCCCTCCCGACGAATTCTAGGTCCCGTCAAAGACGAACCCTACCCGCTGCTCCGTCGTCCTAGTCAGAGATATCCACATCTTCATTGGTGAAACTGACTCGGGTTCTAACTCCCAGGAAGTCAGAACTCATCGAGACCCGCACGGACCGCCTATGGGCAGGACACGTTCACGGAAGAATCTGGGCCGTACCTATCTCTAGAGTATGGCGGTTCAGATCAAGAAAATTCAAGGCCCACCCAAACTGCCCTTGTGCAGGATATAACAGTGGAAGGACCCTGCAAATCCGCTTGGCTTCCCCGAGCATTAGAGATGTGAAGGTCACACTTTTTCAGCGTCATCACCATCTTTGATCTGGCTAGATGCGTTCAGAGGGAAGGAGAATATCCTCGTGAATACCTTGCTAGATGGATGAGGGTAAGGGAAAACCTGGAGGATGACCGCGCTGATGAACTTCTCTACCACTTCGTGGAAGGGCTCACGCCTAGCATGCTCCTATGGCATACACTCTGAAAGAGGCAGGCCGCCGGCCCACTCAAGCTTGGTGAGATGGTCGCAATCGTCAATGACTACGCATACGCCGAGGATAACACCCAGGTTATGCCTAGGCCCGAAGATGGAGGAAGCAACAACAACGGCCCGCCTCCATCACCCTCAACATCTGCCATCAACGACACTGGATCCAACTCCAACTCAGTCCTCGACACACTATATGCCAACATCAACATGGATGGCGGTGGCTCAGATGCTAACTCTGAGTAATATGACGCTGTTATGAGGGAGATCGAGCAGGAGATCGAGAAGGAGGAGCACGCCGAGAAAACCAACACTTCCTGCCAGGTGCTAGTCGCCATCGGGAGCGTGATGGAAGAAGACGGACAGGAACCGGAACCTGAGCGAGCTCCGCCCACACCCACGGTTACCAGAGCGGCAGTGACAAAGAAAGCCGCTATGCCCCTCCGGATATCCTCCCACAGCAGGCACATGAACTTACCATAGGCCCTAGTACTTCCAAGCAAACAAATTTCCCGCCACCGTCAATGTCTACAGCTGGCAACCCATTGGTTACTCCTGCTGACAAGGCAACATACGGTGCACTCCTCGTCGAGCCCATTACCATCACCCATATCCAGAACATTATGGAGCTTGATGAGAAGCATGCCGAAATCCTCGTGGTGGCCAAGTGCATTGCAGAACTGGGCGCTCAGTTGGACAAGGACATGGCCAGGGCACAACAATCCATCAAGGTGGCAAGAGCAATGGAGGCTGAGTACAAGAAGCTATTGTTAAAGCACAAAGCAAAGAAGGCACCGGCTCATGTCGTCGAAGAACCCGATGTTCGGCGCAAGTTGGGATATGAGGGATCCAAACCGGCAAAGGCCACCCCATACATTGATTTAGATGGGAGGCAAGTAATGCCAACTCCCGCCCTCAACATGGTCGTCGCCAAGACGCTCCTCAAACAGGACAGGTCGCTAGAAGCGGTGACTCAGGTTTATGACCTCGTAGCCAAGGCTTGCAAGCAACAGGAGAAGGCCACCTCACAAAGGATTGAGTACAACCCAGAGCTTTGCCACTCAACCCTAAACAACCACCGAAGGCCAATATCTCCGCGTGACGAAGGATCCCACATAGGCTCCACGGAGCGAAGACGGAGGGATGCATGTAACAGGGCTCACGAGATACCCATATCCTCTGACCACGGAGACAAGGCTCACCCCTATAGATAGCCCCACCACCGCCATCCCGGCATCACGAGAAGCAATAGCTATGCCACCGTACAAGCATGCCACCTCCTAGGCGTCCCTAGGTCGGTATCGTTATACGCGACCAGGGCGAGCAGCACCGGCATGCCGAAGAGCGCAGCGGCAATGAAGGACACATGATTAGATTCCAGAAGGAAGCACCACGTCCGACAAGAAACCGCGACAGGCGTGAGTGTAACATCCCATCATTAGAGCTTAGAAATAAGCTGAGATAAGGTGTGTGCATTGCATTCATGCATAGAAAATCCGGGGAATTTTCGCGCAAAGCTAAAGAAGCCAGTGAGGGATCGGGATCTCTCTTGCTCTGATGGAAGCATTCAGACAAGTGCGACAGATTTCTACATGACCTCTATTGTATCTTGGTGTTTGAGGGAATTCATTTTAAATTTTTAGTATATTTGAATTAGAAAATAATGTATAATGGGATGATAAGTAGTAATTAAATTATAATAAGGAATAAGAGTTGAATTCTTATTTATGAATAAGATACAATATGTACAAGTCTCAAATTACACAAGAAATAAAAGTTAAACATTACATTGCCCTTATAACAAAGGAATAAGAGATATTTCAATAAAATAATAGTGTACAGAAATAAAGGGATAACTTTATTACCTCACACAATGTTACATTGTCTTTACAATATGTGTAATAATACAATCAGTGAAGGGAATAGAAAAGGATAACTTTAATACAATAATACAAACATTACACTGTTGTGACAAATATTCAGAGGAAAAAAGGAAATTACAATTATATGAATAAACAATTACATCAGAAGAAATAAAAATCTTACACTAATCTTTAAGGAGATTTCTCCATCTTTCTGATCTCTTCTTCTTCAATTGATCCCTGCAAAATTAGACAGATAACAAGAAAAGAAAGAAGGAAAAAAGAGTGTTTGGGTTAGTGAACTCTCAGAATGGCATAGAGTTGCTATGCCAGGCTCATCACAGAGTTCGCAATAAAGGGGCCATTTAGTAACTATTCTTATCAGGGTATTTGCCTCAGACTTGTTGCATCATAGGCTAAAAGAAATCACATCTCAAAAATGATAGCTAACCAGCAGAAATATCTTAGTCAAGATGATCCATATGGGACAAGTTCCATTTGTGGAAACTTGAACCAGAGGAGGGCCACTGGACAGAAGCTCACACAACACATGCAAGTGCTGTGTTTTCAACACCACAAGAGAGTACCAGATAGGGAGAGAGCACAACGTAGCTAGCAAAACTACACCCTCCCACATCCAACCATTCCATATCCACAGCTCTAGAGCACAAGGTTCAGCACCAAAACCTCCACAATGCACCACACCCACATCACCAGCACCCTGGTTGCTTGGGGAAGCCATCTAGGAGCACCAGAAAAGGGACACGAACAAGGAGGAGAAGGTTTACTAGAAGATTCAGCAGCAACTGATCAAGATCCATCACTAGAACAGGTTTCAGGAAGCTCAAGGTAGGAAAAATAAGAGCCTTGGAAGATATAGTGCATATTATATCTATTCTTATCTGTTTTAGATAAAAGGGCAAGAAGAGGAAGTAATAAAGTATAGAAAAGAGAGGATTTCTCTTAGTTCTGCATAGAGGTGCTATGCAAAATCATCATCAAGAAATGAAAACCATAGCACAATATCTGTCCTTATCCAGAGTTGTGCCTCAGCCTTTGCATCATTGGCAGGGCCTAGATACAAGTATAATAGCTAATCTTGTCAAGATCATCCAATAAAATTAATCCAACACACAAGAAACTGCATAAAGAGAGAGCATCAGGGTCAAGAATGGAAAAGTAGTTAATCAAGTGATCCACCAGAGGCATGGAGTTTTAAATCTAGATGAGCAAGCTACAAGGGCATAGATGGTAGAAGATACAAAGTACAACAATCAAGATCCTAGGTTGATTTAGTGCATCCTTTATTTTCTGAACCTTTTAAGAGAGGGGTTCTTGTGAAACACTTATAGTGTTGCTGGACAGCAACCAGATCTGTCCAGGAGCAAGTACATCAACCATAGAGCATAAAAACAGTATCAAACCATCCAGAAAAGCATATACCCAATCTGGAGTTATACTACATAGATCTAGGTGGTCAGGTGATCACTACAAACTCAAGAACACACCATTAGGAAGAGATCACAAGAAGTATAACCATAACAGGTTATTTATTTGCTTACACCTGATCAAGTTAACCAGTAGAAGGTTATTTCTGGATCCTAAAGAATAATCTAAGAAGATACAACAACAACCCTACAAGTAGCAGGTTGCTAATCTATAATCTAATCAAACATCTATTCTTGCAAGTTTAGTCTACCTAGCATTAGGTGTGCCCATCATAAACACAGATCTTCTCAAGATCATGCTAAATATGACCATGGTGATGTGGACACTCTAAGAGGAGGCACCAAAGTTATCCAAAAATATTTAAAATCCACAAGCAAAGTCATATACTTGATGTATATAAAATTTTATACCTCAAGGTGAGCTTGTGATCATTTAGAACATCAAACTGTCCATCTAGAAGAAAATTGCAGCAAGCTTATGCATCTATAAATTTTCCAAACAACATGTGTTCTCTGTTTTAAAAGAATAGGGACTAAGAAGTAACACAAGATTCTATTAGGAAGGACTAGAATATCTACATAAACAAGAGTATGATCTTATTAGTGTTCTAGAAGCAAGCCATGAAATTACAACCAATACCAACATTATCTATGCATATTTTATTCTGTTTACACTTCTCACACACCATTGTTTGCAAGAAACCACAATTATACATTATCCTTATAAAGTATATACTTATTTGCATCTAACCAAGTCCTTAATCAACTAGCAGGAGCTAACCAAAACTTAATCAATTATCTTTTGTTCATTTCTTCGGATCAGATCATAACCACAACCCCAATTCCAAAATTACCTAAACCTAAATCCTATACCTAGGGTGGTTCTTCGGCTCGAAGGCTGGTTACAACAGAATTACCTGAATCGGAGGCATGGTCGATGCATCAGAGGCATCGTAGATGAACTAGGCAAGGAGATCAATGTCGGGGTTGCGCCACAGCACGATCCCACCGGCATCGACTTGAGGAAGGCATGGCGGAGAAGGAGCATGAACAGGAACCCGAGAAGGGGTAGTAGTCCGAGAGGAGCCATGAGAGTTGAACTGCATCACCATCGATGCCGAGCCTTGAGGAGGAGTAGGAGGAGCTCATGGTGAGGAAGGTCACACGCGACGAGGAGTCGCTGGGGCGCAGGTGCCGAGCCGGTGGCTGAACCCTAGACAGGGATAGGGTTCCAGGGGCGCGCGTAGGGGCACAGGCGCAGATAGAGGTGGCAGGAATTAGGTGGAGAGCCTGGAGCGGAGCTCAGCCGGCGAGCGGCCGCGGCTGATGCGGTCGGTGGGGGCCGGAGTGGCAGGCGGCAGTGCTGGCGGCGATGCCGTCGCACGAGAGGAAGGGGTGGGGCTGTGTCGTGTGCGTGTATGTGAGTGAGAGCAGGAGAAGGGGTGGGCTGGGGTGGGGTATGAACCCAAGCCCAACTGGGCCGGGTTGGTCTTAACCAGCCCACGGGCCAGAATAATTGTATAGGAAATAGGAAAAAAAAAATATTGCAAAGGAAATAATAAACCAAATGTAAAATTACCAAAGTACCCCCTGAAATTGTTTTAGCCCTAGAAAAATATAGAAAAATCCTAAAAATACAACTAACATAATGGAATGGTCACAAAAATAATATCTACCTAAGAAAAATATAACATTGTTTGTAAGTAAAATAAAATGCAAATAAATATTAACACCATCAAAACCCAAGTGAAATTTCACAAAATAAGAAAAAATCCTAAAAATGAATAAAATCATTTTTGCATACGAAAATAAATCTACTATTGTATAAAAATACTAACTTAATTTGTTTTCAAATAAATCTTGAAGCAAATATTTAGAGATATATAATCCTTTGTGGAATTTTGTAAAAATAAGGATAACACCTAAAATTAAACAAAATTCACTTCTAAGATCTTAAGTAAGTATGTTTTATTAGAAAAATACTAATTATATTATTCCAACACATTTTAAGGTTATTAAGAAATAAATCCTTATTTATTATTTAGTTGGTAAATTCTTTAACAACATTTTTAAATCAGAAATAATCATAATTTCATATAGAACCATAAATCTTGTACATTGAAATACTATTTCTAAAACTATAACTTAAGTCTATAATAATACTTAAAAGTAAAACTATTAACATTTAGAAAACTCACTTAAACTAAAAGTAAATGATTCTATACTTCAAACATGCTTGTTATAAGATTTAAAGTTTATTAATACTTTTAAACACATCACACCCTAGATTTAATTATGTTTTATAGTTAACTTTTGTCTGTTCCAAATTAAGTCATAAGGCATCTCAAATCCAAACTTATCAAACAAACGCAAATGACATCGATCACATTCTACTAACCATAAAGATTGGTTTAACCTTAACAAAAAAACCTTCTTTTCAAAAGTTATTCGTTTTGCCACTTCAAACAAAAATCTCATTATAAGCCTTCAACTCTTATCAACATAAAACATGGACTTCCATAATAGACACATAATATCAAATAACTCTAAGCATGTATTGTTATATTTACTCTGTATCATACATGTTAGTCTTAAGTTCCTTGTATAGGTATATTGGCTTACAAAGTAAACTTATAGACAAACTAAATCTTAAAGAAATCACCTAGATTTAACTCATTCACCATATTAGGGTATTACTTCGGGGTTTTCCAAACTGCATTACATTACTCATGCACAACTGCATCTTGCTTCTTAAAACATTAGTCCTTACTGGACCAATGATGTTATTTACCGAATTTGGATCTTCTATTGTCTTGAAGACCGTGAATGCATAATCTTGCAATCACAAAAGGCAAGTTCACAACTTTCTCATGTCCTTTGATTATTTTCTATGCTTGTAACTCAATTGTGTTATCACCTGCATTTCAAAAAGGTCAGAAAACAATATTTTCATAATAATATGATTATGGATTATTTATCAGATGGTAATAATCTACTAATACAGTTCCATTGGTAAAGGAACATAGTATCCAGGACTTAACAACCAATGTCGCCAGTGATTCTAGCGCCGTATATTACGCGTCAACCATAAGACTTGGAATGGGATGGGAAAGTCAGCTGTATCTTCTCCCTTTTATATGGTGTCGTGGTATTGACCACGTCAGATGCTACAGGGTAGCTTACGTAGAGGAAAGGGCAAGACGACGTAGGAGAATCCGGGAGAGAGATTGGCACACGACGTATCCAAGTTCACGTCCCCTCGATGGAGGATCGCTATGTCCTACTATCAATCCAGTATATGATCATAGATTGGTTTACATGGAGCCGCCGGAGGCGGAGGGAGAGACTAGATCTAATATGACGTGGGAGAAATCTCCCCAAAGAGGTGCTCCTGGTGGCTTTATATATGCAGCCAGTTAGGTTTACATGTGTGCTAATGGGATTTGTATTGGAGTCGCCGTCTTGGGCCTCCAGTCGGCGAGTCGTTTGCGCCAGTCACCGTATTAGGCGAGTCGACCCGCTCTGGGCTTGGCTTCAATCTACTCGATCCAGCTGGAGACTCCACTTCATGGGTATACCCCGATTGGTATTCACCCATCAGTAGTCCCCGAGCGCGTCAGGGACTCGACGATGACTTCAAGCCGCCGAATCGGCGCAGGTAATTCCAGGGTGGAGTCGATGGTGAGTTGTTGGCGAGCTCCTGAAACAGAGAAATAGCTCATGAAGTAGTCCAATCGCCAAGGCGAGTCGACACATCGAGCGAGTCGTCATTGGATGGAGTCGCCGCTTGGAGAAGTTTGGCCGACGCCTTGTCAACTTGCTATCGTAGAGGCCGTGGAGGCCACCAAATCATTGATGGTGAAGTCGCCAAGTCGGTGCAGGGAAATACGCGAGACAAGTCCACGAGGGGCGAGTCCCCGAGTGTGTTGAGTACGCGAGGGCGAGTCCGCGGTGGCGAGTCCCTGAGCATGGCGAGTACGCGAGGGCGAGTCCGCGGTGGCGAGTCCCCGAGCGTGTTGAGTACGCGAGGGCGAGTCCGCGGTGGCGAGTCCCTGAGCATGGCGAGTACGCGAGGGCGAGTCCGCGGTGGCGAGTCCCCGAGCGTGTTGAGTACGCGAGGGTGAGTCCGCGGTGGTGAATCCCCGAGCGTGTTGAGTACGCGAGGGCGAGTCCGCGGTGGCGAGTCCTCGAGCGTGTTGAGTACGCGATGGCGAGTACGCGAGGGCGAGTCTGCGGTGGCGAGTCCATGAGCGTGTTGAGTACGCGAGGGCGAGTCCGTGGTGGCGAGTCCCCGAGCGTGTTGAGTACGCGAGGGCGAGTCCGCGGTAGCGAGTCCCCGAGTGTGGCGAGTCGCGGTCGTGGAACCACGCACACCCGTAGTATGCCTAGGAGTAGTCCCCGAGGCTCGAGTTGGCCTGTAGAGGCGACTTGAGGCTCTTTAGAGATGTATATTCTGAAAATAGTAGTGGTTGTTGCCGAGCATGGCGAGTCCATGTGGTGAGAGTTTGCGGTGAGCGAGTCCACGAGGGGAGAGTCCCTGAGTGTGGCGAGTCCGTGATGATTGCGAGTCCGCGAGGGGACAGTCCCCGAGTGTGGCGAGTCCGTGATGATTGCAAGTCCGCGATGACGTTGATTGCGCTGTTTTTGTTAGCGAGTCGCTCATCTTGGCCCGGTGGGCCAGTCGCATGGCGACTCCAAAGATGGCTCTCGATTTAGCGTTCTTCCTGTACGATCCGAGGCTCAGTTTGCGAGTCCTCGTCCGCAGTACTTGACCGTGTGAGGCGCACTGTCTAAGGTTGAGGAGGACATGGTGCTGTTTGTGTAGCACTGCCATTTGTCTTGGCCCGGAAGGCCAGTCGAGCAAGGCGACTCCAATGATGGCTCTTGGTGAGCGGTTTTCGTGGACGATCTGAGGCTCAGTTTGCGAGTCCTCGTCCGCACTACTTGGCCATTGCGAGTTGCTCTTTTAAAGGTTGATAAAGGCGAACTGATTTTCCCGGAGGGAAGCGACGCCCAGTGGTGAGTCCATGCAGCTTGGCATGTGACCCTCTCTGGCGACTCGAATGATGAGGGGCCCTTAGCAGGCGCGGCATACCCATTCGACGTAGCAGAAGTATAGGCGCGCTATGGCAAAGTCGACGCGGTGGACACGAGGTCGACGCGGCGGATGGTGGTCGCGCTATGGCGAAGTCGACGCGGCGGACACGGGGTCGACGCGGCGGACAGAGGTCGCTCTTTGGCGAAAGAAGGCCGTGCTTTGGCGGAGTCGCATGGGATTTAGCTGGTAGAATGGCAAGTCGGCGACGGCGAGGCCACGAGGGAGAAGTCGTGATGGCGAGTCCCCGAGCGTGGCGTGTCCGCGAGGGCGAGTCCGCGATGACGAATCCGCGGCAGGCGGTGCTCGAGCGCGGCAAGTCCGCGATGGCGAATCCACGGCAGACGATGTCATGAGGGTGGCCAACAGGCGAGTCCCTGAGCACGGCGAATATGCGGAGGGCGAGCGCGCGACGGCGGGGCCGCGTTGGCGAGTACGTGACGAGCAAGTCGCCGAACGTGGCGTGCCGGTGATGACGAATCCGCGACGGGCGAGTCGCCGAACATGGCGTGCCGATGATGACGAGTCCGCGGCGGGAGAGTCGCCGAACGTGGCGAGTCCGCGGCGGAGGATCCACAAGCGTGACAAATCGGCGATGGGCGCGATTCGCGGCGGCCGAGTCGCCAAACGTGGCGAGTCCGCAGTGGAGGATCCAGGAGTGTGGCGGGTCGCGCGGTAGGTAGAAACGGCGAGTTAACCACACGTTTGTACGTAGACGTCCATCGTTCCGCGAATTGCCCATTGCTTCAGGACTCGTCTTGTACTTATAAGAGCAATTAAATTAGTAGATGTGATCAAAGAATAACACAGTAGATATGATCTAAAATAAATAACAATAAATACTTAAGTAGAGAGAGATTGTCATGGGGAATTATACAAAGACATGTACGATTGCACTTCCTTGGCTTTTGGTGTAGCTTCAGATTTTCACTCAATGTTGCCGGACGGCACAGACTCTTCCAGTAGGGAACACTCCATCCAATATTGATGGGCATGTATCAATCTTTTACAGAGACGCATGCGACAAATATGCATGAAATGATTAGAAATAATAAAATATCAACTCACAAGATAATCAATCGGGAGGTGGGATGGAATTTATTAGATTGAAATAACGGAACCCATGGGAGGATGGCGAGTCTAAGACGGACGAATCTCCGAACGTGGCGAGTCCGCGACGGGAGGAGCCACGAGCGTGGCGAGTCCGCGAGAACGGTGAGTTTGCACCAGGAGAGTCCGTAAGAGCCGAGTTGATGACAGCGTGTAAAACAAACTCCGATATAGCTGCGGAAGTACGATATATCATCACTCCAGCTTAATTGCCGGCTGCCGGATGTAGTCAGACTACTCGCTGCATTCATGGATCAATTTCCAAAAGATTTGTATAGGCAACATGCATGCATATTAGATCAATAAGATAATTAAATAACAAACCAATTAATGAATGAAACGGGATTGACTTATCTTGAAAATTCATGGTGTCGCGATTACCGTCGAGTCGCCGATCCAATTGCCGTCGAGGCGCTAGACGGATCGTACCATGGCGACAAAATTCTGATTTGATTTTGCTCCTAGGACCCGGTCCTCCAAACGATATGTACATGTCAATCGCAGAAGATTAGATCATGTAAAATAATTAATTGATAGATGAATTAACGATAGAGGCATGATTGGAATAAAAAACTCATGGAACTCGCTGGAGGTTTCCAAGTCAATCTCCAAGCACGTATTCGTGTCGGCCGCGCTAGAAGCTGGACTGATCAGATCGATCAGCCTGCAAAGCCCCACGTCCTTGGCTCGTAGTACCTGGACGTCGCGCCAGATGCGATCTGGTCGTCGGCGAAGGTGAGAGACTCCGCCCAGATGATCACCTCCATGCATCGCTTGCCCCACGGTGGACGCCAACTGTCGTGGTATTGAGCACGGCAAATGCTACAGGGTAGCTTACGCAGAGGAAAGGGCAAGGCGACGTAGGAGAATCCGGGAACGAGATTGGCACACGACGTACCCAGGTTCACGTCCCCTCGATAGAGGATCGCTACGTCCTGCTGTCAATCCTGTATATGATCATAGATTGGTTTACATGGAGCCGTCGGAGACGGAGGGAGACACTAGATCTAATATGACGTGGGAGAAATCTCCCCAAAGGGGTGCCTCTGGTGGCTTTATATATGCAGCCAGTTAGGTTTACAAGTGTGCTAACGGGCTTTGTATTGGAGTCGCCATCTTGGGCCTCCAGTCGGCGAGTTGTTTGCGCCAGTCGCCGTATTAGGCGAGTCGACCCGCTCTGGGCTTGGCTTCAATCTACTCGATCTAGCTGGAGACTCCACTTCATGGGTATACCCCGATTGGTATTCACCCATCATATGGAGGCAAGATGACCTTATCGTGAGGCTGTTGATTTCTCGTGGAGTTCTAGAGAATCCAGCACATGGGTGGGACCCCTTAGTTCCCCACGAGCTAGGTGTCTAGATTATCTGTGCAGGCTGTCTGGATCGGAGTTCACCATAGCTGATGGTGACCGCCAGTCAGAGCTACTTACAGAGTCTTCGAGAACTTCCCATGGTTATAGCTTGCCCTAGTTGGTGGCTTAACGGAGGTGTAGTCAGCCCCGAAGGATCGTGCAGACATATAGGGTCGCGGAGAGGGCAGTACTGGCTTGGATCTTAGACTAGGCCCCACATCAAGAAATTGTGGATGGGAATAAGTTGCCCAGTTGTGCAACAAGGCTAAGATCTCTTATGGGAAAAGTGATGTACCTCTGCAGAGTGTAAGAATTGTGACATGTTACTCCCTGTTCCGGGAAGGAGCTACGAACGCGGCAGGAAAGAAACTCCATGAAGTTCTGGTCAACCTCTGAAGGCTGTCGGACATAGTTTTTAGAATAAAATCAACCTTTGAAGAAATGTTTACGAAAACCTGCATTGCCTAGGACCTATGGTCTATGGCTGTAGAGATAGTGCAACATACACTCCTTTTTAGTGAACTTGCTGAGTACGCTCGTACTCAACCGTACCTTCTTAACCCTTGCTAGGTTCTAAGCCGTTGAAGACGATGTCAACATCAACTTCTTCTCAAGAAACCATCATCGACAGCTCAAGATCTTCAACAGAGTCAATGAAGTCAACATATACATCAACTGAAGTGAAGAAAAAGTTCTTAAGTAGATATGAGTAGATTCTCTAGCCATAAAACCTACTTCTGTAGAGCATTGCAATAGCAGCAATGGCAAGCCTGTTAGTTAGGATCCTAGTCTTAGTTACTAGATATTTCTAGGTTATTATTTCTGGTTCTTCTTTGTAAGAAGTTCTTTCTCTCTCTTTAACCTAGAGTGTTCTCTGGATCTTTTGTAAAGAGTCGAGTTGTAATCTATAGTCATGTCTTGGACCTGCTGTGTTTCTGTTGTACCACTCTAAGAGATGTAATACTAGTGAACGGTGTTTCATTGGTGTTATGTCAACGACTATAGTGTACTACATCATGCAGTGGTATGCTAGGTCACCGTAGTGAGGACTCGCATGGAGGGATCAGCAAGAAGGCTAACCCACCACCGCCACCACCACTGTCGCCACCTAGTAGCCATCATGGCGGAGGAAATGGTGGATCCAGAAGATCACACCACAACTCTCCTCCCCATGAAAGAAAAGGGAAGCAACCGGAGCCATACGACGCACATTCATGGCTGGACAAGATCTAAGAAGCACGGGAGCTTGCATACCTTGGGCCACATTGTTTTGGACCGGTAATACGGGCCACAACTTATCCCATGGGTCTCCGGATTGACAAGACCATCAAGCCTTATGATGGCACTACCAGGCTAGTTACATGGTTGCAGGACTACATCGAAGCAATTCACATCGCCGAGGGAAACCCTAATGTCGCCGTCAAGTACCTTCCACTTATGCTCACCGGCATCGCCCGACAATGGATTGATGACTCGCCGGAGAAATCAATCTACAATTGGTTGGACATGCATGAAGCGTTTACCAAGAACTTCGAGGGTACGTACAAACGTCCCTGCACTGTTCGAGACCTACAATGGTGCGTACAAGAAAAGGATGAATCCTCTCGTACTTACCAATCCCGCTGGCTAGATATGCAAAATTCATGCGTGGGGGTGCACGAACAAACCGCTATGGCCGCCTTCATCGAAGGTCTCGAGAAAGGGACTTTGCTCCAACATACATTGAAGCGCAAGCAAGACAACAACAAGCTCAACCTCAATGCGATGATAGCCATGGCTAGCAAGTTCGCCGCTGCTGATGACGACGCGCGCAGATCGTTGCCGGCAATAGCAATCCCTACCCAGGCCATAAAAAACAATAACAACAAGAGGAAGACTCCGCCTGAAGAGAAGCAAGCAGCTAACATGGTCGCCACAATGTTCGCTGGAAGAGGCGGAGGTGAATAGCGTAGTCGTGGCTAGGGGGATAGCCAGGGTTAGTAGAGGAGTGATTCAACACCCTTAGTGCCCCGCATTCCCCAAACGTACGAAGAGTACCGTGATATGCCATGTTTCGTCCACCTCGACGCAAACAACAAAGCCACCCACACCAACCGCCAATGCAAGTTTGTCAAGGACCTCAAGGAAGACCCTGAGTCCAGCTACAAGCGAAGTCGGAAGAACAGACCCCGCACAAAGGGCAAAGGGAAGAAGAAGAAGAAGGAAGGGGAGTCCAAGGATTCAAGTGACATGGATGAAGACGTGGAACCCAAGCCCGCCGATAAAGGCAATGGCAAGTGCAAAAAACCTTTGAAAAGAAGGCACCGGTCTACCACACTTTCCTTGGCACTCCCACCGCCTAGGCCTAGAAAACCTCACTAAGGATACTGATGGCCACACTCCCTCCGGTTCCTCAGTATGTCAGGTGGTCGGAAGTTACAATCACTTGGGATAGGAAGGATCATCCAGATCTTATCCCAACAAAGAACCAGTATGCCATGGTCATCAACCCATTGATTTACGGCACAAAGTTCACCAAGTGCCTCATGGATAGCGGAAGCAGCATCAACATCATGTACCTGGATACACTACACAAGATGAACTTAACAGAGACCTAGCTAAGGAAAAGTAACACTGTGTTCCATGGCGTTGTCCCTGGCTGACAAGCAAATTCCCTGGGCTGCATCACTCTTCTGGTTGCTTTTGGTGATGTCAACAATTACCGACAAGAACACATGACCTTTGAAGTGGTGCCCTTCAAGAGTGTGTACCACGTCATCTTCGGACCCGACATATTCCACTCCTTCCTCGCAAGGCCATGCTTTGTCTACAACAAGCTCAAGATACCCAGACCAAACGACATCATCACTGTTGAGGAAGCTTCACCAAGGAACGGGAGTGCGAGCTCAGCGAAGCCTCCTTTGCCGAAGCAGTCCTCTATGGTGAGGAGTTCAAGGAGATCTAGAGCCAGGTCGATGCCTCAGAGATGCTGGCTTCGAAGAAGCAAATCACTGCTGCCGAACCTGCATTCAAGGCCGCCATCAAGAACCAAGCAGGTAGAGCTTGTTGAAGGAGATTGCTCCAAGACCACCGCCATTGGCACGGTCCTGGATCGCAAATAGGAAAGCGTGCTCGTTGAGTTCCTCCGTGAGAATAGGGACATCTTTTCCTAGCAAACTGCCGACATGAAAGGTGTACCTAGGGAACTTGCCGAGCATAGCTTGAATATTGATCCTAATGCCAAGCCGGTGAAACAACCTCTGTGACTCTTCGGTGACGAAAGACTACGGGCTATAGGCAAAGAAATAGCTAGGTTACTTAAGGCTATATTTATCCGAGAAGTTATTCACACCTGGTGGGTGGCAAATCCTGTACTTGTACCCAAAAAGGGAACCAAATAATTAAGAATGTGTGTTGATTACACCGGCTTGAACAAAGCGTGTTCGAAGGATCCATTTGCTTTGCCTCGCATTGACCAAGTCATTGACTCGACTACTGGCTCAGAACTTCTGTGTTTTCTCGATGCTGACTCAGGATACCACAAAATCTAGATACGGAAGTCAGACCAACTGGCCACTTTGTTCACCATACCTTATGGCACATACTGTTATGTTACGATGCCCTTTGGGTTGAAAATCACTGGTGCTACTTACGAATGGATGATGCAGCGCTGCCTACATGACCAGATAGGTCGCAACGTACACGCTTATGTGGACGACATCACGGTGATGTCAAAGAAATCGAATGACCTCATCGCCAACTTGTAGGAAATCTTCGATAATCTTCGGAAGTACAACATGATGGTCAACCCCAAGAAGCGCGTCTTTGGGGTACCATGTGGCAAATTGTTGGGCTTCACCATTTTGCACCATGGAATTGAGGTTAACCCGGAGAAAATCAAGGCCATCCTCGACATTAAACGCCCGACATGCTTGAAGGACATACACAGGCTCACAGGCTGTGTCGCAGCGGTAAGCCTGTTCATCATCCGACTTGGAGAGAAGGCCATGCTGCTCTACAAGTTGCTAAAGAAGGCGGACAAATTTATATGGATGGACGAAGCAGATGCAACACTTCAAGAGTTAAAGAGAATACTCTCTTCCACACCAATACTCGCAGCTTTGGTATCAAGGGAGCCTATGTTAGTCTACATGGCGGAAACCAACCAGGTCATCAGCATCGTCATCATGGTGGAGCGCAAGGATCCAACGCACGAATACAAAGTTCAACGTCCAGTTTACTATGTAAGCAAGGTCTTGACAGAATCCAAGCAGTGTTACCCGCACTACCAGAAGATAGCTTATGGAGTTTTCCTTGCTTCATGGAAGCTAAGGCATTACTTCCAGGAGCACCCTATCACAGTAGTGAGCAAAGCTCCACTGTCCGATATCATCAACAACATCGACGCTATAGGTAGAGTGGCAAAGTGGGGCATTTAACTTGCCGCCTTTGAAATCACCTACAAGAGACGCGACGCTATCAAATCACAGGCATTGGCAGATTTTATTGTAGATTGGAGAGAACTGCCGGAAGACACTCCTGTACTAGAGCCAGAATATTGGGTGATGCACTTTGACGGATCAAAGCTACTCAACGGCTCCGGGGCTAGTGTATTACTGCAATCACCAACATGGGAGAAGTTGTAGTACATCCTGTAGATCTACTTCAACTCTACCAACAACATGGCGGAATATGAGGCCCTCATTCATGGACTTCGGGTAGCCAAGGTTATTGGCATCAAGCGCATAGTTTGATGTGGAGATTCCGACTTGGTTACCCAACAGGTGGCTGGCACCTGGAACATGCGGAACCCTATGATGGTGGCATATCGAGACGAAGTAGACGAAATAGCCAAGTGCTTTGACAGCTACGAAGTCAAGTACGTCAAAAGGGAGGAGAATGAAGCGACAAATTTGATGTCAAAGCTTGGATCAGCTCGCCGACCAATTCCGCCAGGCGTTTTCCTGGAGCATTTATGGACCCCATCCGTGAAGGGAGCGGACCCCGGCAATCCAGATAGAGTGGATTCATTTGTTAATACAGTAATAGTGACCTCTTCGGCTTGGATGAAACCATTCATAGACTAACTGCAAGATGGAACTTTGCCTGCCAACAAAGTTGAAAGCTGGCAAATAGTACACAGATCAAAAGGCTACGTCATCATTGACGTCCAGCTATATAAAAGAAGTACCACAGGAGTTTTCCTATGATGTGTCTCCTAGCAGCACGGTATCAATATCCTTAGAGAAATACATCTCGAAGATTGCGGGCATCACGCCGCACCCCGATCGTTGGTAGCCAAGGCCTTCCGACAAGGATTTTACTGGTTAACTGCCAAGGCGGACGCCGACAAGTTGGTACAAACATGTCTTAGGTGTCAGTTTTATGCAAGACAACCAAATGTTCTAGCTGAAGAATTGCGAACCATATCAATAACTTGGCCGTTTGTAGTATGGGGGCTTGGCATGGTTGAACCTTTGCAAACAACACCTTGTGGATTTACACACCTACTAGTAGCAGTGGATAAGTTCACAAAATGGATTGAAGCTAAACCCATTAGAAAGCTCGATGGGGCAACATCCCTAAAATTTATCCAGGATCTAGTAGTGAGATTTGGTCTCCCACATAGCATCGTCACCGACAATGGCAAAAATTTGTCTCTCAGAGAAGTTGAGGAGTATTGTCATGAAAAACACATCCTCCTTGACCTAGCATCTGTGGCACATCCACAGTCAAACGGGAAGGTTGAATGGGCCAATGAACTAATTCTACACGGAATCAAGCCACACTTAGAGGCACCGCTACACAGAGCAGCTGGAGACTGGGCGGAGGAGTTACCATCTGTATTGTGGAATTTAAGAACAACACCCAACAAATCTACCGGCTTGACCCCTTTCTTCGTGGTTTATGGAGCAAAAGTCGTCCTACGATCCAACATCCTCCACGATGCACCAAGAATCCTGCCTACAAGGAAGATGACACTGAAGAATCCAGACGCCTATCTATGGACCTACTCGAGGAAGAGCACGTGCTGGCATGCCAGAGATCTGCCATCTACCAGCAGAAGCTACATGGCTACCATAGTCACCGCAATAGGAACCGCTCATTTAAAGAGGGGGATCTGGTGTTTAGACTCAAGCAAGAGAAATCACACAAACTATCCCCGCCTTGGGAAGGACCGTTCGTCATAAGAAAAGTATTGCTCAATGTTTCTATTACCTCGTCGATATTCGCGAGTTGAAAGATAGGCGAAAAAACGCAAGCGCAAGCAACATGACTCCGATGATGATTACCCGGAGACAAATTGGCCATGGAACATAGCACAACTACGTCCCTTTCACACTTAACATATTTTATATTATGTAATAAGTTTCTTATATGATTAATGAAATAAAAAAATTGGTTCACTCATGATTTCTAAGTCTTTTACCTCCTTTAGTTATTCATTTTTTGATCATATAAACCTTTTATGCACACGTTTGCATTTGCACTTGTGAAAACTCCGCCTATGGGCGTTAGCTTAAGTTTTCTGGTCTACACGTTTTCTGAAGTTTTTATGTGGATTCCAGAGTAGTGACTTCTCGGAACTTAAAGCCGGCGATTTTGCTCTTAGGTTCTTGATGGTGCTATTAAGAATCATCGCCTGAGAGCATTGTTTTGTGCAACGAGTCTTCCATCTTACGAAAGGTCAAACATACGAACCAGAATAATGGATAAACCAACACTTGCTTAAAAAATATATACATGATGAAAATAGATAAGTAGCAGGAAACTTGAGTACAAGTTTTTCCGCCTTGCAAACACATAAGGTTTTTCCGCACAAACATTGCAGAGATACATTTAATACAAACAATGTTTTTTATGTCTCCGCTGCAGGAGACTTTGTGGCTGCATCATCAGCAATAAGAGAGCCAGGCCTAGAGAGTTCATAAAATTCGGAGGGGCCAGGGCTAGACTCAGAAGATGCCAGGTCATCATCCATCTCCTCGGCAGGCACATTGATGTCTGCCTTGACCATCTTGGCAACCTTGGTGTCGTAGACGACGAGGGAGTTACAAAAAGCATCGCTATCGATCTCCTTTCCTTCCTCATCAAACTTCGGCATGCTGGAGGTTACCAGGTCCAAGTCGGCATTGTGGTAGTGCGCCTTGACCAAGGACAGGGCCATCCTTGCACCAACTCAGACGCAAGAGGCTTTCTAGTCCTTGACTTTCTCGGGGGCTCGGCACAGGATTTCTGAGTAGTTGACCACTGATTTCTGTCGCCTTGATATTGATGTCCAAGGGATGGGCATCTCTTTGGCTTGTGTGATGGTAGTGTTGATGAAGTTGCCGGCAAGAATCATGCATTCTTTTGGATCCGGAGCACCTTCACCATGTTGGCTAAACAAATGGGGTCGGATCATTAGTACAACAATAACAAATGTTCATCATACAGAAGTGACAAATCCGGAGGAAAGTTACCGAAGATGCTCGTCTCAGCTTGCTTGTAGATCTCCGCCAAGATGTCCTGCTCCTTTTGAACAATCTTGTACACCTCAAGGTTTCCCTCATTCTGCTGTTTGGCAGCTTGATTTTGTTCCTTGAGCTGCACAGTTTCATTCTTCAGGCGATGCATCTCAGTGTCAACAGACTCTTGCAGCACCTTCATTGCCTACTCATGGCCCTTGACAGCTTCATCTAGGTCTTTCTTCAAGATTTTGTTTTCATCATCAAGCTCCTGGATATGCTTGGATTGCTCGACGATGCTCTTTGCTTTGGCAATGGCCTCTGTAAGACGGAAAATGGAAAGCTGATAACCCACAAGTATAGGGGATCGTGTGTAGCCTTTTCGATAAGTAAGAGTGTCGAACCCAACGAGGAGCTAAAGGTAGGATAAATATTCTCTCAAATTCTATCAACCACTGATACAACTCTACGCACACTAAACGTTTGCATTATCTAGGAAATAAAACTAGAGCAACAATACGAGTAATAGAGATAACTTTGCATGATAATAAATAACAAGAAAGTAAAGCTAGTTGCTGCAGCAATAAAATACACTAAACTAATAGAACCATGAGTGTGGAATAGTGGTGGTAATTGTGGTGGCTTTGTCCAAGTTTAAATAGCGAATAGATCGAGTTCATTGTCTTCGATGCAGTTTTCTATGTGGGAGAGGCTAAATATACATGCGCTTCACTACTTGGAATTACATGTACTATATGATTGGATTGTTAGCAAACATCCGTAAGTACTAATCAATGCATTAAGGTTTCCCCAACCATAGCCTTAAGTTTAATGGTCTTCTTACTCCCATACGTGGAACATTCTGGTTTGTGTCCTCAGATTTCTGTCACTCCGGCAGAACTTCCCCCTTCCTCTTACACATACTACAAACCCTATGATGTTTAATCCATGCGCGCACAAATATAATGGACACCAAATGACTGTACCATATCAACATACAACTCTAATGAACGAAAGACGTTCAACCATTCAATCTAAGAACAAAGAACTACGCAAACATGACATAGATCATAGGATTATAACTTAGCATCAAATACCATGTTTACATAGGATGGTACAGAGGTGTGTGGGAGGATGAACCACTACATACTAGGAGGATGAACCACTACATACTAGGAGGATGAACCAAAGTTGGCAGGCCAACGCATGGCGGTACCTAAGTTGCCTGAAATTACCGCGTTTCGAAAAGTTGGGCCGCAAACTACTGAGAGGGGACATTTCGAGGCAAACTCATCTCACCCCTGCCAAATTCAAACATTCTGTTAAACTGCCCCGTGAAGTAGACGGTCGGGACCCTCATGTCGGTCATTTGTCCGTGACGCGGGCACCAACGCGGCAACCTCTTAGGCAAATCGAGCAGCTAAGTGGATTGGATGCGTTGACCAATTTCACAAATCCATTCCTAGCTTTCCCCTAGCACCGGCAGCATCGAAATCCACCCTCCAGGCAGGACGATCCCTTCTGACATTTGACTTCCGGCGCCAAGTTGCTATGCCCAGTTGCTGCGCCCAGTCGCTGATCCCGAGCTCCAATGGCGCATGTCGTAGCCGCCGTTGTGAGGCTCTAGCCCGCTCTGCCGCCGATGAGCCGAGCAGCTCGGAGGATGGCAGATCCTACTATCAAGAAAGAAGAAGTTCTGTCTACAAGCGGGTGATCTACCCTTCTCTTTGCTATTCGCACTAGTTACAACTGCTTGCTGGCTACTGAACCTCAAATTGTTTGTTAGCCCAACGCTGACAAACATATTTTGTCCAAAGTTTTCTATCAAGTGGGATCTGCGTGGACCCCCCTTACCTGGTTACGGTAGTCCTCTACAGGTACGACTCTAAGGGAAAGTGGTATGGAAGCCATTGTTTCACGATGGAAGAAGCGCCTGCGCAGATCTGCACTATATCTGGTATGGTTGCTGCTCTGCGTAATCATGTTGAATTATGGCTGAAGCAGACAACAAAGTTCAGCTTCATGGATGAACGTGGCATCATGGTTCCTATAACGTGTGATAGTCAGCTAATTGGGTTGATGAAAAGGTATGCTTCGGCTGCCATGTTTGACTTGAAATGTCATGTACTAGATGTGGAAGCTGCTGCAACTGGAAGTCGCCCTTCTATTCTTGGACAGGGTGGTTGCTCGAACCTAATTAGCTCCTGGTAAGCAAAGGTCTCTTGGAGTTTGCATGTTTGTGCTGAATTGTAATTTTTGTTTTATTTACTCTGTAGATATTGGGCAGTTATGAAACAGTCTTGTTTCTTTGACAGGAAGCGCCGCAAGGTTAGAAACATTACTACCGGGTCAGTCATTTTGCTGCCCGAAGAAATGAAAAACCAGTGGAAAGATGTCATTTTGCTGCCCGAAGAAATTAAAAATGAGTGGAAAGATGATGCTGGACACGATTCTGGTGCCCATTGTCCCGGCGATGCAGAGTACGTGAAGCTAAGAAAATTTGCACCGAGGAAGAGGAAGAAGGCAGGAAATGAAGAAGCCATTGGACGTGAAGGCTTGGCACCCAGGCTGCGGAAGAAGGCTGCTAGCAATGAAGATGCATAGTAATGTGTTGAACTTGAACCTATATATGTAATTCTGTTAAATTCTGATCGCTCTGTGTGTGGCACGTTGCTGGGCGAAACAATCTACTCATGTTCTCTGAATAAAATGTACCGCGACTTAGAGTTTGGAAACGCCCGAGTCAGTAGTTGAATCCGAAATTGTGATTGTGCCACTGCTATCTGAAAACAAGGATCCACCGGTTCCACGATTGTTGAGGGGCAGGAGGTCTCCAAATACGACGGAATATAAGTGGCACATAAATAAATTATTTAAGCTGCCACACTCCACGAAGCAGCAACTTATTTCAGATACTGCACAACGACGTGGCAACATAAACAGCAATGTTCTCACCAATAATGCCCAGATGAGGAGGAAATGGGTACCACTTTCTGGCCTAATCTTGAGCCCGTCTATCTCACCGCCTCTCCGCTCCTGCATCCCCTGCATCTGGCGAAGTTCTCGGATCTCCAGTAACCGGGTGTACGTGCTTCGACTTTATAAATTGTGGCTGTGCCATTTGCATGCGGCACAATCCACGTAGATTACGTTTAAACAAACCACCAATGTCAGAATACACTAGTAGAAAAGGTGTCTTTGGTCCACGGTCACGTTCCCAATCCGGGACAGAGATCTAAATCGAGGCAGAAATTGATCTAAATCACAAATTCTTCCACAAATTAATTGAGACAGAGATCTAAATCGAGGCATTTCATTACTTCAACCACAAATTCTTCTAAACAAAGGTGCGATTTCACATCCTACATTAATTAAACCACTAGTCAACAATTTCACTTCCGCTGCCACTGTCCTCCGAGCCGCCGGCTTCCTCGTCGCTGTCGGACGGAACCTCCACGATGTCCGCATTGTTCGCGAGACGGAGCACCTGTTTGCGTCGAGCGGTGGCGATGATGGTGTACTTGGTCCATCCAGGGATGGACCAGAACCTCTCCCGCCCTTCTCGGTTGCGGAGATCCTGGTGCACCACGCGCCCGTCAATGATGCGGTTGCCAATCTTGGCCTTCTACTCCTTCTTGAACAGCGCCGGCCAGTACGGGCTGGCCGCCGCGTACCAGGCCAGCGCCCTCTTCCACATGGGCATCTGGCGGCGGCGCGCCGCGATTTTTTCTCCATATCGGCTCGGCCAGGTAGCGGAGCCACCGGCACCCCCGCAGAGCTGATGCGCCATCCGTGGGGCACCTTCGCGGCTGGCGGCACGAGGATGTCAAAGTTCGCGAACATCACCGCCTCGTACAAGTTCAGATCAGGCATCTCCATGGCGGCGCGGTGGAGATTGGAGAGGATGAGGGGATGGACGATGAAGCAACGCGCTGTGGCGCCTCCTATTTGTACACGAGGACGACGAAGCGACGGTTAGACAAAAGAAGTAATACGGGGTCAGACAAAAGAAGTAATGCGAGGTTAGAGCAATTTTTTTCCTCCCTGGAATCCAGGACCAATAGTTCGGACCGTTAGGTCAACAAGTACAAATATTACAACTTAAAAAGCACGGAGCTTAAGCTAAATAGAACTAGTTATCACACATCTCTTTGATCTTCCTAATCTTGGCCCGATGCGCATCTTCCTGCAAGAGCAAGGATTGAATTGTCTGCTCCTTCCTTTTAGCATCTTCCTTGCACAGCTTCAATTGTTTCTCTGCATTTTTCCTCATGCACTTGTCAATACTCGTAGTTGTGTACTGCAGGACTTTGGCCTGGTGGAGATCATTCCTTGCTTGAGTCAGTTCTTGCTCTGCTTTAGCCTTCAGGGCCAACGCCGTGTCCCTCTCCTTCTCGACTTTGATAACCTTGTCTTGCAACTACCTGAGATCTCGCTTATGCTTGGTCGTGTCAACTGGTTCCCATAGCTTTGTCTCAACACTGTCAAGAAGTGAGCTGAATACGGATTCTTTCAACTCGACAGTCATTTCCCATAGTTTGTCCAGCGTTTTCTGCATCGATTTGGGCTACTCTGGATCTACCCATTTGACAACACCACAAGTTCCGCCTTGCATCATTGCACGATGTCCTTGACACCGTAGAAACCTCCTGCCTGTGTTTCGTCCTTCGAAGGCTACAAATTTAGCGGGCACATATCCATGTTTACATACCAGAGGACTGTCTTCATCCTCTAAACCGTGATAGTCGGAGTCATACATCATCTGGTTGGCCTAACACATCATACGCGCATGAGTAAACAGATTAGATCTAGCTCAAAAAATAGATAACTGGCCACAATTGATAGAAATAGAGATGATATGACTCACATCGAAATCACCGTCCCTGTCGTCACGACACGTTTCCTCGCCGTCTCCCCTTGAACCCATGGCGAGAGGGGAGGGGGCATGGCTGCCAGAGAGGGGATTGGGATGGAGGCGCCGTTGGCTTGCGGCTACGGCAGGATGGTAGTGAAGTGGGGAAAGTGGCTTCGAGGGTAAGGAAGAGAAGTACGGGGAGTAAGAGAAGTAATGGGGACGTGACACTGGGATGTGGCCCACTGAACTCGTGAGACGTGACACTCACAACAGGGGAGCGCCCGGTGTTGCCAGTTTGTCCAGAGCAAGCGTGGCCAATCATGCCGCAGAACAGCCTACACGCGGATTGCTCTCACGAAGACCATCCCAATCGTCCAAGCGCCCCAATCGAACGGTATGTAACAATCGTCAAGCAGAACAACTGCCCAATTGAACGGTATGTAACAATCTTCAAGCAAAACAACTGTGTTAGGGCATGCCTTCTAGAAGACTCGGTCTAACGGCTACCCATGTAATGACACTGGTGTATCCATGTGTGGTTTGTGAAAAGAAGAGACATGCAATCACACTAGGTGGATCCATATGTGGTTTATGGAAGTAACAGACATGCAATGACTCTAGCTGTGATTCATGAAAAGAACAGACATGCAATGACACTGGGTGTGGTTCATGAAAAGAACAGACATGCAATGACACTCGTGGATCCTTATGTGGTTCATGAAAATAATAGACATGCAATGACACTGGTGGATCCTTATGTGGTTCATGAAAAGAACAGACATGCAATGACACTGGTGGATCCTTATGTGGTTCATGAAAAGAACACACATCCAATGACACTGGTGGATCCTTATGTGGTTTGTTTAGAGGAACAGACATGCAATGACACCGGTGGATCCACATGTTGTTCATGAGAAGAACACACATCCAATGACACTGGTAGATCCTTATGTGGTTCATGAAAAGAATAGACATGCAGTGACACCGGGTGTGGTTCATGAAAAGAACAAACATATAATGACACTGGGTGTGGTTCATGAAAAGAATAGACATCCAATGACTCTAGCTGTGGTTCATGAAAAGAACACACATGCAATGACACTAGGTGTGGTTCATGAAAAGAACAGACATGCAATGACACTGGTGGATCCTTATATGTGGTTCATGAAAAGAACAGACATGCAATGACACTGGTGGATCCATATGTGGTTTGTCAGGAGAACACACATGCAATGACATTGGGTGTGGCTAATGAAAAGAACAGACATGCAATGACACTGGTAGATCCTTATGTGGTTCATGAAAAGAACAGACATGCAATGACATTGGGTGTGGTTCATGAAAAGAACAGACATGCAATGACACTGGTGGATCCTTATGTGTGGTTCATGAAAAGAACAGACATGCAATGACACTGGTGGATCCATATGTGGTTTGTGAGGAGAGAACATATGCAATGACATTGGGTGTGGTTCATGAAAAGAACAGACATGCAATGACATTGGGTGTGGTTCATGAAAAGAACAGACATGCAATGACACTGGGTGTTGTTCATGAAAAGAATAGACATCCAATGACTCTAGCTGTGGTTCATGAAAAGAACACACATGCAATAACACTGGGGGTGGTTCATGAAAAGAACAGACATGCAATGACACTGGTGGATCCTTATCTGTGGTTCATGAAAAGAACATACATGAAATGACACTGGTGGATCCTTATGTGGTTTGTTTAGAGGAACAAACATGCAATGACATTGGTGGATCCATGTGTGGTTCATGAGAAGAACACACATCTAATGACACTAGTGGATCCTTATGTAGTTTGTTTAGAGGAACAGACATGCAATCACACTAGGTGGATCCATATGTGGTTTATGGAAGTAACAGACATGCAATGACTCTAGCTGTGATTCATGAAGAGAACAGACATGCAATGACACTGGTGGATCCATGTGTGGTTCATGGGAAGAACAGACATGCAATGACACTGGTGGATCCTTATGTGTGGTTCATGAAAAGAACAGACATGCCATGACACTGGTGGATCCATATGTGGTTTGTAAGGAGAACACACATGCAATGACATTGGGTGTGGTTCATGAAAAGAACAGACATGCAATGATACTGGTAGATCCTTATGTGGTTCATGAAAAGAACACACATGCAATGACACTGGGTGTGGTTCCTGAAAAGAACAGACATGCAATGACATTGGTGGATCCTTATGTGTGGTCCATGAAAAGAACAGACATGCAATGACACTGGTGGATCCTTATGTGGTTTGTCAGGAGAACACACATGCAATGACATTGGGTGTGGTTCATGAAAAGAACAAACATGCAATGATACTGGTAGATCCTTATGTGGTTCATGAAAAGAACACACATGCAATGACACTGGGTGTGGTTCATGAAAAGAACAGACATGCAATGACATTGGTGGATCCTTATGTGTGGTTCATGAAAAGAACAGACATGCAATGACACTGGTGGATCCATATGTGGTTTGTCAGGAGAACACACATGCAATGACATTGGGTGTGGTTCTTGAAAAGAAAAGACATGCATTGACACTGGTAGATCCTTATGTGGTTCATCAAAAGAACAGACATGTAATGACATTGGGTGTGGTTCATGAAAAGAACAGACATGCAATGACACTGGTGGATCCTTATGTGTGGTTCATGAAAAGAACAGACATGCAATGACAATGGTGGATCCATATGTGGTTTGTCAGGAGAACACACATGCAATGACATTGGGTGTGATTCATGAAAAGAACAGACATGCAATGACACTGGTAGATCCTTATGTGGTTCATGAAAAGAACAGACATGCAATGACATTGGGTGTGGTTCATGAAAAGAACAGACATGCAATGACACTAGTGGATCCTTATGTGTGGTTCATGAAAATAACAGACATGCAATGACACTGGTGGATCCTTATGTGGTTTGTTTAGAAGAACACACATGCAATGACACTCGGTGTGGTTCATGAAAAGAACAGACATGCAATGACACTGGTGGATCCTTATGTGGGTTGTTTAGAGGAATACACATGCAATGACATTGGGTGTGGTTCATGAAAAGAACAGACATGCAATGACACTGGTGGATCCTTATGTGTGGTTCATGAAAAGAACAGACATGCAATGACACTGGTGGATCCTTATGTGGTTTGTTTAGAAGAACACACATGCAATGACACTGGGTGTGGTTCATGAAAAGAACACACATCCAATGACACTGGTGGATCCTTATTTGTTTTGTTTAGAGGAACAGACATGCAATGACACCGGTGGATCCACGTGTGGTTCATGAGAAGAACACACATCCAATGACACTGGTAGATCCTTTTGTGGTTCATGAAAAGAAGAGACATGCAGTGACACCGGGTGTGGTTCATGAAAAGAATAGGCATGCAATGACACTGGGTGTTGTTCATAAAAAGAATAGACATCCAATGACTCTAGCTGTGGTTCATGAAAAGAACACACATGCAATGACACTGGGTGTGGTTCATGAAAAGAACAGACATGCAATGACACTGGTGGATCCTTATGTGTGGTTCATGAAAAGAACATACATGCAATGACACTGGTGGATCCTTATGTGGTTTGTTTCGAGGAACAAACATGCAATACCACTAGTGGATCCATGTGTGGTTCATGAGAAGAACACACATCCAATGACACTGGTGGATCCTTATATGGTTTGTTTAGAGGAACAGACATGCAATCACACTAGGTGGATCCATATGTGGTTTATGGAAGTAATAGACATGCAATGACTCTAGCTGTGATTAATGAAAAGAACAGACATGCAATGACACTGGTGGATCCATGTGTGGTTCATGGGAAAAACAAACATGGAATGACACTTGTGGATCCTTATGTGTGGTTCATGAAAAGAATAGACATGCAATGACACTGGTGGATTCATATGTGGTTTGTCAGGAAAACACACATGCAATGACATTGGGTGTGGTTCATGAAAAGAACAGACATGTAATGACACTGGTAGATGCTTATTTGGTTCATGAAAAGAACACACATGCAATGACACTGGGTGTGGTTCATGAAAAGAACAGACATGCAGTGACACTGGTGGATCCTTATGTGTGGTTCATGAAAAGAACAGACATGCAATGACACTGGTGGATCCATATGTGGTTTGTCAGGAGAACACACATGCAATGACATTGGGTGTGGTTCATGAAAAGAACAGACATGCAATGACACTAGGTGTGGTTCATGAAAAGAACAGGCATGCAATGACACTAGGTGTGGTTCATGAAAAGAATAGACATGCAATGACACTGGGAGAACCTTATGTGTGGTTCATGAAAAGAACAGACATGCAATGACACTGGTGGATCCATATGTGGTTTGTCAGGAGAACACACATGCAATGACATTGGGTGTGGTTCATGAAAAGAACAAACATGCAATGACACTGGTAGATCCTTATGTGGTTCATGAAAAGAACAGACATGCAATGACACTCGGTGTGGTTCATGAAAAGAACAGACATGCAATGACACTGGTGGATCCTTATGTGGTTCATGAAAATAATAGACATGCAATGACACTGGTGGATCCTTATGTGGTTCATGAAAAGAACAGACATGCAATGACACTGGTGGATCCTTATGTGGTTCATGAAAATAACACACATCTAATGACACTGGTGGATCCTTATGTGGTTTATTTAGAGGAACAGACATGCAATGACACCGGTGGATCCACGTGTGGTTCATGAGAATAACACACATCCAATGACACTGGTAGATCCTTTTGTGGTTCATGAAAAGAAGAGACATGCAGTGACACCGGGTGTGGTTCATGAAAAGAATAGACATGCAATGACACTGGGTGTTGTTCATGAAAAGAATAGACATCCAATGACTCTAGCTGTGGTTCATGAAAAGAACACACATGCAATGACACTGGCTGTGGTTCATGAAAAGAACAGACATGCAATGACACTGGTGGATCCTTATGTGTGGTTCATGAAAAGAACATACATGCAATGATACTGGTGGATCCTTATGTGGTTTGTTTAGAGGAACAAACATGCAATACCACTGGTGGATCCATGTGTGGTTCATGAGAAGAGCACACATCCAATGACACTGGTGGATCCTTATATGGTTTGTTTAGAGGAACAGACATGCAATCACACTAGGTGGATCCATATGTGGTTTATGGAAGTAATAGACATGCAATGACTCTAGTTGTGATTAATGAAAAGAACAGACATGCAATGACACTGGTGGATCCATGTGTGGTTCATGGGAAGAACAAACATGCAATGACACTTGTGGATCCTTATGTGTGGTTCATGAAAAGAATAGACATGCAATGACACTGATGGATTCATATGTGGTTTGTCAGGAGAACACACATGCAATGACATTGGGTGTGCTTCATGAAAAGAACAGACATGTAATGACACTGGTAGATCCTTATGTGGTTCATGAAAAGAACAGACATGCAATGACACTAGGTGTGGTTCATGAAAAGAACAGACATGCAATGACACTGGTGGATCCTTATGTGTGGTTCATGAAAAGAACAGACATGCAATGACACTGGTGGATCCATATGTGGTTTGTCAGGAGAACACACATGCAATGACATTGGGTGTGGTTCATGAAAAGAACAGACATGCAATGACACTGGTAGATCCTTATGTGGTTCATGAAAAGAACAGACATGCAATGACACTACGTGTGGTTCATGAAAAGAATAGACATGCAATGACACTGGTGGATCCTTATGTGTGGTTCATGAAAAGAACAGACATGCAATGACACTGGTGGATCCTTATGTGGTTTGTTTAGAAGAACACACATGCAATGACACTGGGTGTGGTTCATGAAAAGAACACACATCCAATGACACTGGTGGATCCTTATGTGGTTTGTTTAGAGGAACAGACATGCAATGACACCGGTGGATCCACGTGTGGTTCATGAGAATAGCACCCATCCAATGACACTGGTAGATCCTTATGTGGTTCATGAAAAGAACAGACATGCAGTGACATCGGGTGTGGTTCATGAAAAGAACAGACATGCAATGACACTGGGTGTTGTTCATGAAAAGAATAGACATCCAATGACTCTAGCTGTGGTTCATGAAAATAACACACATGCAATGACACTGGGTGTGGTTCATGAAAAGAACAGACATGCAATGACACTGGTGGATCCTTATGTGTGGTTCATGAAAAGAACATACATGTAATGACACTGGTGGATCCTTATGTGGTTTGTTTCGAGGAACAAACATGCAATACCACTGGTGGATCAATGTGTGGTTCATGAGAAGAACACACATCCAATGACACTGGTGGATCCTTATATGGTTTGTATATAGGAACAGACATGCAATCACACTAGGTGGATCCATATGTGGTTTATGGAAGTAATAGACATGCAATGACTCTAGCTGTGATTAATGAAAAGAACAGACATGCAATAACACTGGTGGATCCATGTGTGGTTCATGGGAAGAACAAACATGCAATGACCCTGGTGGATCCTTATGTGTGGTTCATGAAAAGAACAGGCATGCAATGACACTGGTGGATTCATATGTGGTTTGTCAGGAGAACACACATGCAATGACATTAGGTGTGGTTCATGAAAAGAATAGACATGCAATGCCACTGGTAGATCCTTATGTGGTTCACAAAAAGAACACACATGCAATGACACTGTGTATGGTTCATGAAAAGAACAAACATGCAATGACACTGGTGGATCCTTATGTGTGGTTCATGAAAAGAACAGACATGCAATGACACTGGTGGATCCATATGTGGTTTGTCAGGAGAACACACATGCAATGACAGTGGGTGTGGTTCATGAAAAGAACAGACATGCAATGACACTGGTAGATCCTTATGTGGTTCGCGAAAAGAACAGACATGCAATGACACTAGGTGTGGTTCATGAAAAGAACAGACATGCAATGACACTGGTGGATCCTTATGTGTGGTTCATGAAAAGAACAGACATACAATGACACTGGTGGATCCATATGTGGTTTGTCAGGAGAACACACATGCAATGACACTGGGTGTGGTTCATGAAAAGTACAGACATGCAATGACACTGGTAGATCCTTATGTGGTTCATGAAAAGAACAGACATGCAATGACATTGGGTGTGGTTCATGAATAGAATAGACATGCAATGACACTGGTGGATCCTTATGTGTGGTTCATGAAAAGAACAGACATGAAATGACACTGGTGGATCCTTTTGTGTGGTTCATGAAAAGAACAGACATGCAATGACACTGGGTGTGGTTCATGAAAAGAACACACATCCAATGACACTGGTGGATCCTTATGTGGTTTGTTTAGAGGAACAGACATGCAATGATACCGGTGGATCCACGTGTGGTTCATGAGAAGAATACACATCCAATGACCCTAGTAGATCCTTATGTGGTTCATGAAAAGAATAGACACGCAGTGACACCGGGTGTGGTTCATGAAAAGAACACACATCCAATGACACTGGTGGATCCTTATGTGGTTTGTTTAGAGTAACAAACATGCAATGACACCGGTGGATCCACGTGTGGTTCATGAGAAGAACACACATCCAATGACATTGGTAGATCCTTATGTGGTTCATGAAAAGAACAGACATGTAGTGACACCGGGTGTGGTTCATGAAAAGAACAGACATGCAATGCCACTAGGTGTTGTTCATGAAAAGAATAGACATCTAATGACTCTAGCTGTGGTTCATGAAAAGAACACACATGCAATGACACTAGGTGTGGTTCATGCAAATAACAGACATGCAATGACACTGGTGGATCGTTATGTGTGGTTCATGAAAAGAACATACATGCAATGACACTAGTGGATCCTTATGTGGTTTGTTTATAGGAATAAACATGCAATGACACTGGTGGATCCATGTGTGGTTCATGAGAAGAACACACATCCAATGACACTGGTGGATCCTTATGTGGTTTGTTTTTAGAGGAACAGACATGCAATCGCACTAGGTGGATCCATATGTGGTTTATGGAAGTAACATACATGCAATGACTCTGGTTGTGATTAATGAAAAAACATACATGCAATGACACTGGTGGATCCATGTGTGGTTCATGAAAAGAACAGACATGCAATGACACTGGTGGATCCTTATGTGGTTTGTCAGGAGAACACACATGTAGTGACATTGGGTGTGGTTCATGAAAAGAACAGACATGCAATGACACTGGTAGATCCTTATGTGGTTCATGAAAAGAACATGCATGCAATGACATTGGATGTGGTTCATGAACAGAACAGACATGCAATGACACTTGTGGATCCTTATGTGTGGTTCATGAAAAGAACAGACATGCAATGACACTGGTGGATCCATATGTGGTTTGTCAGGAGAACACACATGCAATGATATTGGGTGTGGTTCATGAAAAGAACAGACATGCAATGACACTGGTAGATCCTTATGTGGTTCATGAAAAGAACAGACATGCAATGACATTGGGTGTGGTTCATGAAAAGAACAGACATGCAATGGCACTGGTGGATCCTTATGTGTGGTTCATGAAAAGAACAGACATGTTATGACACTGGTGGATCCTTATGTGGTTTGTTTAGAAGAAGACACATGCAATGACACTGGGTGTTGTTCATGAAAAGAACACACATCCAATGACACTGGTGGATCCTTATTTGTTTTGTTTAGAGGAACAGACATGCAATGACACCGGTGGATCCACGTGTGGTTCATGAGAAGAACATACATCCAATGACACTGGTAGATCCTTATGTGGTTCATGAAAAGAACAGACATGTAGTGACACCGGGTGTGGTTCATGAAAAGAACATACATGCAATGACACTGGTGGATCCTTATGTGTGGTTCATGAAAAGAACAGACATGCAATGACACTGGTGGATCCATATGTGGTTTATCCGGAGAACACACATGCAATGACACTGGGTGTGGTTCATGAAAAGTACAGACATGCAATGACACTGGTAGATCCTTATGTGGTTCATGAAAAGAACAGACATGCAATGACATTGGGTGTGGTTCATGAATAGAACAGACATGCAATGACACTGGTGGATCCTTATGTGAGGTTCATGAAAAGAACAGACATGCTGTAACACCCCGTCGACTCCTGGGCTCGGGGGGTGTCACTCCTGGCAGCTTAATAGGATATCTAGACTGGCCCCACAGACCAACACTAATATTTTCTGCGCACTTTGTCCTCACTCGTGCGTACCCGGTTACCCACTTCCCGGTCGGTCACCCATCCTAGAATTGCTCTAGGCCAAGCACGCTTAACCTTAGAGTTCTTTTCGACTGAGCTTCCAGAAAATAAGTTGCAAATTGTTCGTATGAGTATTCTATCAATCCTATTAAGCCATGTGCCTGGTCTCACATACACCCACCCTTTAGAAGATCGATGCCCTCATTGATCAAGCACACCCCAGGAACGTTCCCTCTTGGCACGCGTCTGTGCGTCTAGTGCCGGCACATGTGCCATGCCGTGTCCACTCTGGGCCACACGCGCCATGCTCCACATGTCCCGCCACTAACCCACACACTCCCGTGTAATCGCAAGGGTCGGCTCAGATACCACTTTGTAACACCCCGTCCACTCCTAGGCCCGGGGGTGTCACTCCTGGCAGCTTAATAGGATATCTAGACTAGCCCCACAGACCAACACTAATCTTTTCTGCGCACTTTGTCCTCACTCATGCGTACCCGGTTACCCACTTCCTGGTCGGTCACCCATCCTAGAATTGCTCTAGGCCAAGCACGCTTAACCTTAGAGTTCTTTTCGAATGAGCTTCCAGAAAAGAAGTTGCAAATTGTTGGTATGAGTATTCTATCAATCCTATTAAGCCATGTGCCTGGTCTCACACATGCAATGACACTGGTGGATCCTTATGTCTGGTTCATGAAAAGAACAGACATGCAATGACACTGGTGGATCCATATGTGGTTTGTCAGGAGAAGACACATGCAATGACATTGGGTGTGGTTCATGAAAAGAACAAACATGCAATGACACTAGTAGATCCTTATGTGGTTCATGAAAAGAACACGCATGCAATGACACTGGGTGTGGTTCATGAAAAGAACAGACATGCAATGACACTGGTGGATCCTTATGTGTGGTTCATGAAAAGAACATACATGCAATCACACTGGTGGATCCTTATGTGGTTTGTTTAGAGGAACAAACATGCAATGACATTAGGTGTGGTTCATGAAAAGAACAGACATGCAATGACACTGGTAGATCCTTATGTGGTTCATGAAAAGAACAGACATGCAATGACATTGGGTGTGGTTCATGAAAAGAACAGACATGCAATGACACTGGTGGATCCTTATGTGTGGTTCATGAAAAGAACAAACATGCAATGACACTGGTGGATCCTTATGTGGTTTGTTTAGAAGAACACACATGCAATGACACTGGGTGTGGTTCATGAAAAGAACACACATCCAATGACACTGGTGGATCCTAATGTGGTTTGTTTAGAGGAACAGACATGCAATCACACTAGGTGGATCCATATGTGGTTTATGGAAGTAACAGACATGCAATGACTCTAGCTGTGATTCATGAAAAGAACAGACATGCAATGACACCGGTGGATCCATGTGTGGTTCATGGGAAGAACACACATCCAATGACACTGGTGGACTCTAGCTGTGGTTTGTTTAGAATAACACACATGCAATGACACTAGTGGATCCATGTGTGGTTTATGAGAAGAACACACATCCAATGAACTCTAGTGGATCTATCTTGGCATAATTTGATGTATTTCTACGATGTATTTCATTGTACAAGACACTTTCCATTTTTATACTACTCAGTTTTGCCCTTGGTTTTATGTGGTACTACTTAGTTTTGCCCCCCTCTCTGTCTTTCGTAGAAGCCCAAACCTGTGCTCACCCTGTCTGCTACTCCCTGATTGGTTGTCACAGTTGTCACACGGATCGTGCGCACCAACCGTTGATTATGTGCGATCCAACGATGATCGTTGCACACATCGTGCCCTTCACAGTACAGCGTGAGACAACACAAACGTCTCCCTCAACGAGACTTCTACATGAAGGAACACGATGCCGTCAATGGAAAAAGTCATCGAGCGGTCATGTCAAGTTTAATCAAGTCTGAAACGCCTACTACTACTACTACAACTCATGCACAGGGCAACGGGGTCATCGAGTGCACGGTTGTCGACGGGACGCTGCAATTTATTGCCACTTGATTTTAATCAGACATATCCCATTTTTACGCAGCACTCTCAATCTCACTTCCAACTGGGCCCTATCGCTAGTAACTTCCATGAGTCAAGGCCCCCCCTCGGGTAGATCTAACGTTGCTATAAATTAGTTCTGCGCCACTTGCATGTAGTGGAATCGAGGTCTGCCATGAGCGTGTTTTCAATGCAGCTCTAAAGTGGAGACTGTGGCTGTTTCAAAAAAAGGGAACCGAAAAAAAGGGTGGAGATCGTGGTAACCCCCTGCCCCCCTCCCACCACACGTGTCCACTCGAGGACTACGAACGGTCCGGTGTTTATAACCCCCCTCGACCTTCTTCTTCCATGAGCTCGTGTCATTTCCCCCCAGTTTGTCTAGTCCCAAGACCCCAATCTACACCTACCGTGCGCGCCGAAGCTCCCTCGTTTGCACTACCTCCTTCCCTTGGTGCGCCATGAAGCGTACGCGTGGAGACGATCCGGAGGTGAAGCCAGTTGAAGGCGCAGGAGCAGATGGCTCGGTCGTCGCCAAGCAGACGGAGGCGTCTTCTCCGGGCACGAACGCCGCTTGTCGCCGTGCCGTCGAGGGTGCGAACTCATCCGTCCAGCCAGTAGCCGTCGCCTCCGAGCAGCAGGTGGTAGCCGTCGCCGCCAAGAAGCAGTTGGTAGTCGTCACCACCGAGCAGAAGGTGGTAGCCATCACCGCCGAGCAGCAGGTAGTAGCCATCGCTGCCGAGCAGCAGGTGGCCGACAATGTCGTGGCCGACAACGTCGTGGTGCCAGCGGCAGATCTAGATGGGGGGCAGGTGGCAGGCGGAGGCAATCCGGTGATCTACATCGACGACCCCATCACCGTTCAAGAAATCTTCGATGCAATCATGGAGAATGATGAGTTCGAGGAGGAGGTCCCTGATGAGGAGTCCGAGGTACTACATTGCTAGCTTCTCTAGTCACAGCCGCAGTTTTCACTGTTCATACATATGATTTTCTCAATTGTGTACAGATTATTTTGCTCTTGAAGTAGGGTAGTATATATATATATGATTCGATCGGTTGATTGATGCATCTACCATCTAGTCACAAAACCCCAATCCGTCTAGTCACAAAACCCCAATCTGCTCATCTGCCATCTAGTTGAGTTTGCTAGTTGAGTGTTGATATCGATATATAGCAGGCCTATAACATTACATTTCTATTCCTTACTGAGCCCAATGATTCAATTTTGCCCCAAAATAGTGCAAGGGCATCTGATGGTCTCGTTTTCTTAGGGATCGTTAGTGGCCCTGAGGCAGCAATGCACATAAACAATATAGGTTGTGCTGTT
Organism: Avena sativa; assembly: GCA_916181665.1. NCBI lineage: Eukaryota > Viridiplantae > Streptophyta > Magnoliopsida > Poales > Poaceae > Avena > Avena sativa. The sequence goes on along the minus strand of OV702292.1, from coordinate 527,972,614 downwards.
GATATTTTGGTTCTCCGACTCCATCGCTGAAAAAAATGAGGCCCTAATTTTTTCTCTCATATGGAACCTAAATATATAATATTTGTATTGTTTTTGATCTATGCATGCGTTGTATGATGCATTTGTATATCCCTAAACATTGTTTTGTACGATTATATTTCAATTTCTTATTATGGCCAATGATTCAAATTTGCCCCAAAGAGAGGCAAACACATTGGTGTCAAATTTTTACAGCGATGAGTGAGCGAACCTGGGGCATATACAAGATCAATATAAGCTGTGCAATTGTTACTTGGTTCGCTTACGCCATCTCTGTAGAAACTTATGAGGCTGCAATCTTTATTCTATATTCATAGAACTATGATATTTGAATTATCTATTCCATGCATTCATAGTGTTTAAGAATTACATTTTAGTTTTTCACCGAGGCCGATGATTGAAATTTGCCCCAAAAGAGTCCAAGGGAGACACGTATGATGGTGTCATGTTTTAGGGATGGGTTGGTGAACCTGAGGCAACAATGCACACAAACAATATAGGTTGTGCTGTTGGTACTTTGGTTCCCCAACTCTATCTCTAAAACAAATTATGAGGCCCTTGATTTATTCTCATATGGAACTACATATATGATCCTTGAATTGTTTCTGATCTTTTAATGATTGGTATGATGCATATGTATATGAATGGTTTTGATCATAGTATTTTTAACATATACCTGAAGATTAATTGTTTGGTTTTTTATTTGTAATTACAATATTTGGGCTTGTTTTTATACCTGACTAAGTATATCCCTGAATAATATTTTGTACGATTACATTTCAATTTCTTATTGTGGCCAATGATTCAAATTTGCCCCAAAAGAGAGGCAGACACATTGGTGTCAGATTTTTTCAGGGACAAGTTAGTGAACCTGGGGCGATGTACAAGACCAATATAGGCTGTGCAATTGTTACTTGGTTCACTTACGCTGTCCGTGTAGAAACTTATGAGGCCTTAATCTTTATTCTACATTCATAGAACTATGATATTCAAATTACCTATTGGTTAATAGTCTGCTGCCCAGGGGGATAGCTGCCCCCCGGTAGATGTCGTCCACCATGCGTCTTCGGGATATGTGCTAAACTAGCTTAAGAGGAATAGTTCATTAACCCATATCTAATAAAGCTGATAGAGAACATCAGTTAGATCGTAATGAGTATCGAACCAAGAGCATAGACAAGTCTTCCATGCAAACATATAGTTTTCTCAATATACGTGTACTGGTAGCAGTGCAAGCAAGTGGACTATACGAGCCAATCAATGCACTACTTCGCCACCAGAAAAATCAACCCGTGACTGACTTCTATGCTGACATATATTGTACAAGCATTGATTTGCATCACGAAAAAACAAAATCATGGCAGACTTTTGCCATTACATAGCGATGTCAAGCAATGATAGACAAAGTCAGGTAATATCAGACAATGATAAATCAAAGTATCGCTCTAATTTCTAATTAGTACACAAGTATTTGTTTTGGTGTAACAATGATAATCAGTATGAGAGCATCTCGTAGTGTAATAAGCGCCAAGCTTCATTTGCCGCGATACGACACTCTTTTTTGGACAAAGGAAGTAGATATTATAATAAAGTATTTTAGTCTATCAAAACATATTCTTATATTTAGAAAAAACGGGTGTAATACTAGTTAAACACGGCCACTATATTCAGAATAGAAGGTACTAAATAGTGCCAAGTGTTAGCTATATGTACATATGTACTAGCTAAACAGCCCAATGCATTTCACTACACGCCAGTGAGATTGTTCAAATCATGCATAGGTAATAGAGAACACTATGCACTTTTACTTACATTACTCTTTCTTCTAAAACTACACGACAAGTAGACACTGCGACACACCTCAACAATGTTAGACCTAAGACACATCTAAATGTCGATTAACATAATTATAATTTTATTCCAGCTAACCGTGGTCAGGTCTAGACACACATCTCTATGTACATCATACGGTTGGCAAGAGGGGGGCAGCTACCCCTCATGGCAGCAAATCCATACTCTTACCTATTCCATGCATTCAGTGTATAAGAATTACATTTTAGTTTGTCACCGAGGCCGATGATTGAAATTTTCCCCAAAAGAGTTCAAGGGGAGACACGTATGACGGTGTCGTGTTTTAGGGATGGGTTGATGAACCTGAGGCAGCAATGCACACAAACAATATAGATTATGCTGTTGGTACTTTGGTTCTCTAACTCCATCTCTGAAACAAATTTTGAGGCCCTAGATTTATTCTCATATGGAACTACATATATGATCCTTGAATTGTTTCTGATCTTTTAATGATTGGTATGATGCATATGTATATGAATGGTTTTGATCATAAGTATTTTTAACATTCACCTAAAGATTAATTGTTTGGTTTTTTATTTATAATTACAATATTTAGGCTTGTTTTTGTACCTGACTATATATATCCCTGAATAATGTTTTGTACGATTACATTTCAATTTCTTATTGTGGCCAATGATTCAAATTTGCCCCAAAAGAGAGGCAGACACATTGGTGTCAGATTTTTTCACGGACGAGTTAGTGAACCTGGGGCGATTTACAACAACAGTATAGGCTGTGCAATTGTTACTTGGTTCACTCACGCCGTCCCTGAATAAACTTATGAGGCCGCAATCTTTATTCTACATTCATAGAACTATGATATTCGAATTATCTATTCCATGCATTCATAGTGTATAAGAATTACATTTTAGTTTGTCACTGAGGCCGATGATTGAAATTAGCCCCAAAAGAGTTCAAGGGGAGACACGTGTGATGGTGTCGTGTTTTAGGGATGGGTTGGTGAACCTGAGGTAGCAATGCACACAAACAATATAGGTTGTGCTATTGGTACTTTGGTTCGCCAACTCCATCTCTGAAACAAATTATGAGGCCCTAGATTTATTCTCATATTGACGAGGGTTTAACTCATCAATGCCCATTGTTATGGACTTGGGTTTTGGAGAAGGAGGGTGCGTTGGAGACATCTATCGGCTAGCAAACAAGCACATAGGGGACAAAGGATTTACCCAGGTTTAGGCCTCGTAGAGGTCCCTACTCCTGCTTGTCTGCTTGTGGAATTATCGAAGGAGTCGAAAGTTACAATGGTGCGCAGATGTAATCTGGCAATCTGGCGAGGGTTTGTGGAAACTAGGGTTGCATGTGTCCTCCTCGCTGCCCCCTCCTAGCCTTTATATAGATAGGCTAGGTCTCGGGTAGCAGGTCGAGTCGGTTACAACTTAGGGTTTTCCCCTTCAAACTTTCTATCTTTAGCTTTTTCTTGATCTTCAAGCAATCGAGAGTCCGCAGGTTACTCGAGTCCTTCCATCTGGGCCTTGGCGACACCGTGGGCCTATACGTATTTGGACCGTATATACCAAGCTCGAGTACCTGTAGGGTATACCCATGTCAGTAGCCCCCGACTGTCCAGTGGAATCCCAGATTCAACTGGGGACTTTTTGAAGTATTCGAGTGCCTGAATGAGTACATTTTTGACTGCTTTTATTTATGTCATAAGGATTGTTGATATACGTGCCTGATATAGCCGAAGTGTCGGTATCAGTTAACCACCTTAGGGTGAAACAACGCAATCTACTCAAACTCGAGTCCCCGGACTCGAATCCGTAAAAGTGCTGGCGTAATTCGACTCAGGCCGTGGAGGTCTTACAGGAGTCGAATTCCAGTTATATGGGTGTGAGCACTCGACGCGTCCGTCAAGGCATGTTCATCGTGCCTGCAGGCACGGATATATTTCTGGTAGTGCACAATTAAATGCGTTGCCAGGCCTTATTCAGGTCTTACCTTCACGCTGTAAGCGCGGCATCCGAATTTTATCATCGCGGAGATGATTCGGGCGACCCAGGAGAGGTAGTCTCTTTGCAGGGAAAATTATGAGGCGGTGTCGCCATGATCTGCGAGTGTGGATGTTATCAACACACAGTTTTTGTACAAATAATCATAGGGTGCGCGGCCAGCGCTCCCTATGGGAGTAGCCCCTGAGTGCCTGGTTGAGTCGAAGACTCAGGCAGGGACTAAAGAATTTTTGTGACTACTGTCGTCTTTGCTTGTTTGTTTCAGTCGAAGACTCAGGCAGGGACTAAAACATGTTTGCGACTGCTGTCGTCTTTTGCTTGCTTGTTTCAGTCGAAATTGTTTCCAGTGCTCCCTATGGGAGTAACCCATGTCCATAGTCGAACCGTGATTCAAGTGGTTGGGTTTGATTGTGATTGCCTATATCCCTGCAATAAGAAAAGAAAAAATCGTAGGGTGCGCGGCCAGCGCTCCCTACGGGAGTAGCCTCCGAGTGCTTGGTGGAGTCAAAGACTCCAGAAAGGACTAAAGTAGCCTTTGATGACGTCAGTGCTGACGCTTGCATGACCTCAGTTGTCCGCGTGAGCGATTTTGACAGGACGTGACGAGCGGTGGGTCCCACTTTCTGACTCTGATTTGACTGTGCGTGTGTAATTTTATTATTAACCGTGCCTCTTTGATTTCCGCGTGTAATGGGAGCAGTGGAGGGACGGTGCGCGCTTCCCCTTCTCCACGTGTCGAGCGCGATGCGCGCCACGCGTCAAGTAGGGTTTTTGTGAGCCATTGGATTGCATCTCCTAGGGGTTAAGTAGCGGCGCTACGGTGGTAATTTTCCATCTGCACTCTTTTCTTCCTCGCTGCCATCACCATTACTGCTGCTCATCTTCTTTTCCCTGCGTTCATCTCCTCCTCAACTCTGGACCACCTCCGCTCGTTTCCAAGTTATTTTCTTCGCTCTCATCGCCACCGCGCAATGGGAAAGAAGAAAGGAGGCGTTGCCGCTGAATCCGCGGCCACCGTTGCCGCGACGAAGAAGAAGGGTGGCCCCGCTGCTACGGGCACCAGTGCCGCTGCCGGCGGGAAAAAGAAAGTCGCGGGCACCCGCGTGACCAATGGCGCATGGCGCCCTTCTATCATCAAGGCATCGGATCTCCGTCTTCTTCGCCAAGACGGAGTTATTTCTGCAGCAGTCGCCGATTCACACGTCCCCAGCGGTGAGACCATTCCTGTGCCTCCCACTGGTTTTCGAGTGATGTTTTTTGCATTCGTCATTCGCGGCCTTTCTTTGCCTCTCCATCCCTTTCTTAGGGGTCTCCTTTGTTTCTACGGGCTCCAGCTCCATCAGCTGTCCCCAAACTCGATTCTCCACATCACCTGTTTCATCACTCTTTGCGAGTGCTGGCTCGGAATCGAGCCGCACTTTGGCCTTTTCAAACGCTTATTTAAACTGAAGCGTCAGTCCGCCTCTGGCTCTCTAGTTTACGACGTAGGTGGTTGTGGAAGAACGTGGTCATGCCTGCTGAACTTGCGGAGACAGACGTGCTATATCAACGCGTCTGCGACCTCGAGAGTCGCATAGGCGTAGAAGAGGGAGGTTGCGCCCTTGTTAGGACTTGGCTGCATCGTCGCGTCCAGCCTCTCGAGGCCAGAGTCCATCCCATGTTTCAATGGGGTGGCGCTGATAATGCCACTCGCGTGTCTGCCGATGGCATGTCCGCGAGTGAGGTAGATAAGAGGGTGCAACTGGTCACAAAGTACACCTTCAAGGATGTGCTTCCGAATGAGCCAGTCGTTCCTCCTTTCGATGCTTCGAATCCTCCTCCTGAGGTACAGTTGTGCTACGCAGTAGCTTATTTTCGCGATTGCTTTTTCTGTTGCTTACCTGTTCTGTTTGCTGATCTTCACTGTCTGTATGCAGGATTGGGCGGTGTCACCTTGTATGCCTCCTCTCCCTGAGGGTATTATTCCTCGCGAAGCTTTGGAAGAGGACGAGTCTGAGTCGACTGTCCCTTCTGATGTGGAAGAGGAAGCCCCTGAGTCCGAGAGCCCGGATACTCACAAGTGTTCGTGTAGCGAGGATTCCGATGCGTCGACTCCTTCGACTCCCGAAGGCACAGCTGCTGGCGTGGAATCGCCAATTCCTGCCGTTCCTGTGAGGGCTGTGGCACCATCTTCTCGCAAGAAGATGCGATTGCCGAAGGAGTCTTCGTCAGAGTCAGCGGAGGCCACATTTAATCTTGACAACTTTGACTGGTAAATTTGCGAGTTCACTAATTCTTTTCTGTTTTCTTCTTGTTGGCTTTGCCTTGGAGTTTTCCTTTTCTCAATGTGGATTTGGTCTTGTAGCCAAGAGGCGTCGTCATCTTCTGGCGACGTCGAGTTTTTGAAGGAATCTGGAGTCGCGACCTCAAGGGCCAAAGTAGAGGTCGAGCGCGCTCCTTCTCCTCCGGCGGCGGCCCACTCCGGGCACAATTCTTCGAGCTCTCCTCACGTAGGGGAGCATAGAATGGTTGCTCGGATGACGGTTCAGCAAACTTCTTCAGAGTCGCTAGAGGACCATGTAAGTATATCTTTCCTTCTTTTTTAATGTGGCAGTCAACGCCTGCTGCTACCCTCTTCTGACTCCTTGTTTTGTGTGACAGCTCCTTGTAAAGGAAGCCGTGCAGGTGGCGGAGCAGGTGATGGCGATGGGTCGCCAGCATGCAATGCTGGAGACGCGTCACCGCGTGGTCGAAAGTGAGTGCTTTACACTTATTCTTTTCGTCTTCTCTCTGTTTTGGTATAATCGACTGATAGCCAATTATTGACTGCCATGTAGCTGAGCATAACGCTTTACTGCGCAACGTCGCCACGTTGGAGAAGACATTAGCCGCGGCTATGAAGGGGCGCGGCGAGGCAATCGCGGCTCGTGATGATGCCCAGAAGCGCGAAGAGGATCTGCGCGCCTCCTTTGCGGCCAGGGAAAAGTTGTTCGAAGAGCAACTGTTCTCAGTCACCAAGGCCCTCTCAGGTACCTTTACTGGTAGATATTTTATTGATGTTCCTCTCTGCATCTAGAGTTTTTGCTGGTGGCACTAGAAGTTTGATCCATGTGTGTATTTTCGGTGTAGATGCTGGCGACTTGAGTTTTGACCCGCAGGCCCTTCGTCATGATGACGCTCTGGCCGGCGCGGTATCTGCGGTCGAGGACCGAAGCGCCGCCATTCAGGATACGTTGTCCAAGGCCAAGGTCGCCCTTAGTCGCCTCCAGGAGGAGTTGATGCCGAAGGCGGAGCTGGTCGATAATATGGACAAGCTGGTGGAGTCACTCGCCGGGGTGTGCCTGCTACCTACAAGAACTCCCTCCGCGCGGCTGGTGCGACGATGTTACTCGCCATGGTGCAAGCCCACAGAGTCGAGATAGATCCCTCTACTGTGTCGAAGGCGATGCCTGTTGGCGCGGATGGTCAGCAGGCAGTCTTCGTTCCCTTTGCGACTGCTTGCGCCAAATATGGCCATTCCTTGATAAATATAGTTGCCAAGTATTCAAAGGAGCTCCAACGTGCGAAGAAGGCGGCGAAAGCTTCGGCCTTAGGGGCCGGCGGAAAGTCTGTGGCATCTGATACTGCGACGGACTTGATGAAGCCCCCGAAGCCATCGAAGTCGAAGAAGCCAGCTGCTCCATAGTTAACTTGTTGTAATAATTGATCAATTGCCCTTTTAGTCTAAGGACGTGCCTGCTAGCGAGTGTGTTTGTAAAGACTTATGCTTATCTTGAATGCGTATGTTCCCCTTGCCTTTGTGTTGATTTGGTCGCCTTATTTGCTTTTGTCTTGACTTGTGGTAGGGCACATCGAGTGGTCCTGTGGGGGAAAACCACGATTCGCCATCTCTTGATGAGACAGTGGCACCATTGCGCTCCAGGGTAGAGGAGCTATCCTTGCTGTCGGGACTTCATGATCGCGTGAAGCAGCTGGAGCGTGAGTTGCCCCTGATCTGTGGTAATGCGGACGTGTGGAAGTCGAAGGCGGAAAAATCCGCCGCTCGTGAGCAATATCTACTTGGCGAGGTGACGTGGCTGGGTGACCAGTTTAAGTGTTAGTTTGCTCGTCCTCATCTTTTCCTTTGTAGTTAGTCGCAATGGTACGTTGTACTCATGCTGTTGGTGCTGCTTCGTGTAGTTGTTAGCACACGCTGTCCGCAGGAGGAGCCTTCATGATCTCACCTAGGAGCAACTTCAAGAGAGTTGATACTTCTAGATAGATCATGATCGTGCGACTGCATTGGCGACCCTGCAGGATCGCGCTTCGCGAGTGCTGATCTTCCTGAAGAAGTCGCAGTCGTGTTTGAAGAACATCTATCGGGCGATGTTCCCGTTGGATGACACTCCATCAAGCCTGCTGGCTCTCCAGGCCAAATTTCAAGATACGTCCACGGTTCGCGAGTGCATGAGGCAGAAGTTGGTGGCTGGTGCCAAGGCTGCCCTCTCGATGGTGCGATTGCACAGGCCTGACGTGGATGTCGCCGCCATTGCTTCCGGGCCGCCAGCGCCGCCAGCCAGATCTGCTTGGAATATGGTGCCGCACTATCAGGCGGTGGACCGTCTAGCAGAGGAGATTGTCGACTTTTTCGAGGAACAAACCAATGTTCTTCTGTTGCAGCAATAGCTAGATTTGTATCCTGCACATAAGTGTATTTGTGTTGTAAAGTTCATATATATGTTGTAGATAATTTATTGTCGAATGTGTATAAACATCTTTGTCAGCGTTAGGTGCGTTGCACTATGCGAGTCCTTTTCGTTAGCCTGGCCATCCCTTTGTCAACCTGCCAGGCGTGTTGCGGCTGGGTTGAGTTTGTGTTAAGGGGTTCAATTGATGTGCCAGCTACTCGGGATATCGCGTTTATTTGTTCGAAGAACAGATGTAGGTAGGGTGGCATAGCCCCCGAGTATAAAATTGACAAAAGTTAAAGAAAAACACAGAGTTTTGGGGCACTTAGCTTTTATTTATTTGAAGAGGAGTACGAGGTACAATGTGTGGCTAAGTATCCTTGACTGAGTAGCCTTATTTGCGATGTAAAAAGTAAAACAACTAGGGGTAGAAGCATCGCAGTTGTGCGACGTTCCTGAAGGAAATATGCCCTGAGAGGCAATAATAAAGTTGTTATTATATATTCCTTATATATGATAGATGTTTATTTTACATGCTAGAAATGTATTGATTCGGAAACATCAATACATGTGTGTTTAATAAACAAAAAGGGTTCCTAGTCATTCCTCTCTTATAGACTAGCTTGTTGATTAACATGATGATCAAGGTTTCCTGATCATGGACATTGGATGTTGTTAATAACAAGGTCACACCATTGGTGGAATGATGTGATGAACATTCATCCGAAGTATAGCATTACAATCAAGTCATTATATTTATATTGCTATAACATCATACGAAGTAATCTTTATCCTTAGACCATGAGATCATGTTAATTGCTAACACCGGAAGAGTATCTTGATAACATCAAACGTCACACCGTAACAGGGTGACTATAAAGATGGGTTCAGTACTACGAAGGTGTTATGTTGAGGCTCATGGATCAAGAGTGGAATTTGTCAATCCAGATGACGGATAGATATACTCTGGGCCCTCTCGGTGATATCACATTAGGATAGCTTGCAAGCAAGTGATGTGATCACTAGAATGTTATATCACGGGAATGAGAAAAGAGTGCATGTCGGTAACGAGATCAAACTAGGTATGGAGATACCGATGATCGAATCTCGGACATGTAATATATCGAGAGACAAAGGGATTTAGTTACAAGCGTTAAAGGTTCTCATGATCACAGGAGTCATCGTTGAATGTGTAGGAGTCAGTACGGATCTCCAGGTCCCGTTGCTAATTATTGATCGGAGAAGGGTCTCGATCATGTCTGCATTATTCACGAACCGTAGGGTGGCACACTTAAGACTTACCGGACACCATTTTGAAGCACATATGTTTCAGACGAAAGAATTGCAAAGCGCAGGAATTGTTTCAATAGAAATCGGAAATTGTTTCGGGTGAAATTGCAGAAGGTGGTTCTGCATGTGATATTGAAATATTGCAAGGGGCTATATGTGAATGTTTGTTAATTAAAGTAATTAACAAAATTCTGAATAAATTTAATAAAAAGAGTTTTATTAAATGAGAGAGCATTAAATTTGGAGAAATTTAATGCATTTAAAGTGGAGACTTTAAAAGGGAATGTGAAGAGGCATTTTAATGTGGAGGGGTTACCACCACATGAATGGGGGAGGTGAGGGGTCACCCCCCATGCGCCGGCCATGGAGAGAGGGGGCACCCCCTCCTCCTATAAAAGGCCACCCATTCCCTCCTTCATCCACACACCTCCTTGTGAAGGATCTCTCTCCCCCTCTAGAATTATTCCCCCATGGTCTTGGATTAGCGAGATTCATGTTCTCGGTGGCATTTCGTCTGGAAGGAGTTGCTGCTTCCGCTGGATCGCTGGAGCGAGGCGGTGGAGGTTGTCCGGTGGCTTGAACGTGTGTGCGAGTGCGGATGCGCTGCTGAGTTGCGGCGCTCGGACTTCCTCACGATCTTGAGATCGGCAAGTGTATGACTACATCAACCACGAGTTCCTACTCGTTAACAAATCTCGTTGTCTACGAGGGTAAGTTCTCGTTGGATGTATGTCCACCCGTTGATTTGTACCTAGTAGATAGATCTTGGTGTGTAGTTCACACCGTAGGAAATTTTTTGTTTTCTATGCTGCAGACCCAACAGTTCCAAGGGTTGGAGTATGCGACTCCTGTCTCTAAATCTTGAAGGCGATAGGCGCCACCTGGGATTACTTCTGTAATCACGTACAGTCCTTCCCAGGGGGATTCGAGCTTGAGATGCCCCTGCTGCTTCAGTCGCAGGACCAGGTCACCTTCGACGAAGGATCTGGGGTGAAGCCTTCTACTGTAGTAGTTGCGCAGGTTCTGCTGATAGATCGTGGATCTTTCTGCGGCGATTTCTCTTGCCTCGTCGAGGAGGTCGACGGAGTCTTCGAGTGCAAGAGAGGACTCTTGTTCGCTGTAAGCGACTACGCGCGGCGCCTTGTACCTCACTTTGGCGGGTAGCACTGCTTCTGCTCCGTGCACCATAAAGAATGGCGTGTAGCCCGTGGCACTGTTTGGAGTTGTACGTAGGCTCCAGAGTACGGATTGGAGCTCATCTGGCTAGAAACCCACGGCTTGTTCGAGTGGTCGAAGGAGTCGCTTCTTGATGCCGCTGCAGACGAGCCCGTTTGCTTTTTCCACCTGACCGTTGGTCTGTGGATGCACGACTGAGGCGTAACTGATGTTGATCCCCAGGTTCCCGCAGAATTCTTGGAACTCCTTGGATGTGAAGTTCGTCTTGTTGTCAGTGATGATGTTGTGCGGCACGCCGAAGCGGTACACGATGGACTCGAAGAACTTGACCACGCTGTGCCCTGATTGTTTGGTCACTGTCATGGCCTCAATCCACTTGGTGAACTTGTCGACTGCGACCAAGAGGTAAACGTAGCCTCCTTGCGAGGACCTTGGGAGCTTGCCCACCATGTCGAGCCCCCATTGTGCGAAGGGCCAGGCCAATGGAATAGGCCGTAGTTCTGCGCCTAGTGCGTGTGGCTTGTCCGTGAATCGCTGACAAGCGTTGCACTTTTGGACTATGTCCTTGGCGTCGCGCATGGCCGTGAGCCAGTAAAATCCTGCTCATAGAGCTTTGGCAACGAGGGCGCGATTGCCGGCGTGGTGCCCGCAGGTCCCTTCATGGATGTCGAGGAGGACTGCTCTTCCATCGGCCAGGGAGACGCATCATTTTAACACGCCTGTGATGCTGCGTTTATATAATTCGCCGTTGATAACAGTGAATGCCTTGGAGCGTCACGCGATGTGCCGTGCGTCTGTCGGGTCGTCCGGTAGGCGCTTGCTGAGGAGGTACATAATGTACGGCTGCGTCCAGGATTGTTCGATCATCATGACGCTCATTGGTCCCTCGAGTCCTGTGTCTAGCTCCAAGTCATCGAGTGCCATTGGCTCATTGGGTGGTGTAGCCCCCGAGTCCGTTGCTGCACTTGTTTTCTTCTCTGCGGCCTTTGGCTTGATGGAGCGTTCGCAGATGCGCTCGAGAAATACCCCAGGTGGTATGGGGGCGCAGGTAGAGCCTATGTTGGCGAGTGCGTCCGCCTCCTCGTTGCTTTCGTGACCTACGTGTCACAACTCGCAACCATCAAAGTCTCCTTCAAGTGTATCGTAGAGGTCGCGGTACGCGATCATGTTGTCGTTCAGTGCGTCGCACTCGTGCATTGTTTGGTTGACGACCAGCTTGGAGTCGCCATATATGATGAGCCTCTTTGCGCCGCAGGCTTTTGCCATCCTCATCCCGTGTAACAGGGCCTCGTATTCAGCCTCGTTGTTTGAGGCTATGAACTGCATTCACAGGATATACTTCAGTTTGTCTCCTTGAGGTGATGTCAGTATGACACCTGCTCATGCTCCATCTTTCCGCTTGGATCCATCGAAGTGCATTGTCCAGAGGTAGGACATATTTGGCTTATCCGGGAGTTGGTTTTCCATCCAATGCACGAGGAAGTCAGGGAGAACTTGTGACTTGATTGCGTCACGCTTTTCGTACGTGATGTCTCGTGGAGACAGTTCGATTCCCCAAAGCGCGACTCGCAACATGGCGTTGGGGTTGTTGAGGATATGTCCCAATGGGGCGTCACTGACTACCACGATTTGGTGTTCCTGGAAGTAATGGCGCAGTCGCCGGGCGGTCATGAAGACGTCGTACGCCAGCTTCTGGTAGTGCGGGTACCGCTGTTTTGTTGGCGTGAGGACCTCGCTGAGGTAGTATACCGGGCGTTGTACACCATGGACCTTGTTTTCCTCGGCCCGCTCGACGACGAGCACTGTACTAACCACTTGGTTGGTAGCGGAGATGTACAGCAGTTGTGGTTCCCTTTCTCATGGAGTCACTAGTACTAGCGAGGTGGATAGCAGGCGCTTGAGATCTTCGAATGCTTCTTGCGCTTCATTGGTCCACTCGAATTTGTCAGCTTTGCGGAGGAGCTGATAGAAGGGAAGTGCCTTTTCTCCCATTCGACTGATAAATTGATTGAGGGCCGCGATTCGTCCGGCTAGTTGCTGGACGCCTCTTATGTTGTTTGGCTTCTCCATGGCCAGTATAGCCTTTATCTTTTTCGGGTTTGCCTCAGTCCCTCTCGCGGAGATGAGATATCCGAGCAGCTGCCCAGATGGTACGCCGAAGGCGCATTTGTCCGGATTGATCTTGATTCGGTAACAATCAAGATTGGCGAAGGTTTCACGCAAGTAGTCGATTAGAGAGGCTTCCTCCTTGGTTTTGATTACTATGTCGTTGACATAGACTTGGATGTTGCGACCCAGTTGCTCCTTGAGGCAAGCCTGCATGCACCACTGGTAGGTGGCTCCCACGTTTTTTAGCCCGAAGGGCATTGTGTTGTAGCAGAACACACCGAAGGGCATTGTGAACGCGGTCTTCTCCTGGTCTTCCTCCTTCATTCAAATTTGGTTATAGCCTGAGTAGGCATCGAGGAAGCGGATACGCTCGCATCTAGCGGTGGAGTCGATGATTTGATCGATCCGTGGTAGCGGGAAGTGATCTTTTGGACAGTGCTTGTTTAAAGAAGTGAAGTCCATGCACATCCGTAGGATATCCGTGTCCTTTTTTGGCACCAACACCGTATTGGCGAGCCAAGTGCTTTCCTTGATCTCGAGGAGTCTGTTGATCTCCATTTCGACTGCCTACGCTCGTGGCTCAGACAGTCGCCTGATTGTTTGCTTGACTAGCCTTGCGTCGGGGTTGACGTTGAGTGCGTGCTCGGCGAATTCCCTGGGAACTCCTGGCATGTCCGCAGGACACCAGGCAAAAATTTCCCAGTGCTCATGGAGGAATTCAACGAGCACGAGTTCCTATGCGGGACTCAAGTTGTTGGCAATCAGGGCCGTCTTGGCGGGATCCGATGGATAGACCTGTACCTTCTTTGTGTGCATGGATGAGTCGAAGGAGAGATCAGGTGAGCTTGGCCTACTCAAGGGAGGCAGACTGTTGTCTGTCGTCTCTTTCAGTCTTGCGAGTTCCTCCTGCATGCCGAAGGACTGGGATATTCTATTGAATTCCCTGTCGCAAGCGTCAGATCGCTCGGAGTTCCCGTTGATCGTTATGACGCCGTTGGGACCTGGCATTTTCATCTGCAGGTAGGCGTAGTGGGGTACTGCCATGAACCTGGCGAATGCGACGCGCCCAAGGATGCAATGGTATTGTGAGGGCCAGTCGACGACCTCAAAGTCGATGCGCTCGCGCCGGAAGTTCTTCGGCGTGCCAAAGATGACGTCCAGGTTGATTTTTCCCAGGGGGTATACGCCTTTCCCTGGGACGATGTCGTGGAACGTTGTGTCCGATGCCTCCAAGCAGGTTAGAGAGATCCTCATTGCTCGTAAGGTACTCGCGAATATGAGGTTGATACCGCTTCCGCCGTCCATGAAGACGCGACTCATGTCGAAGCCTCCAATTTGCGCCTCGAGTACGAGGGGGCAATGACCTGGGCGAGGTATTTGGGGGGGGAGGGGGTGGTCGTGTTTGTCGAAGGTAATGCACGACTCACTGCCACTGAGATACTCAGTGGTGGATGGTGGCGAGTGCATGGCCAAGTTGACTTGGCGAGTGATGGCCTTCTGCACCCTATTGGAGGGGCGCCCCTTTTGGATCATCATGGTACCCATGGCCCATGGGTACGGTTCACCTCCGTGGTGCTGGTCTGGTGCAGCTCCGTTCGGGGGTGGCCCAGGTGGTGGTGGTGGTGCGCCATGTGCCACGGCGTCTGGAGTGGCTCTGTAGCCTCTTTCAACTGCATTGCGGTTCATCCGAACCAATCCCTCGTGTAGCTTGAGGAACTTGCGGCAGTCCTTGAGGAGGTGGCTGGACTTTCTCTTGCCATCATGCTTGTCGATGTAGAAGTGTACCGTGCATGGCCCAGACAGTTTGTCCTCGATGGAGGTCGCGGGTGCTTCATCACGAGTGCGGCGTTGCCACACTTGCGTGGTTTTCCCGGAGTCGCGGTATCCGCCGCTGCGGTATCCGCTGTTGCGGTTATCGTCGCGTCTATCGGCGTAGCCAGCTGTGACCATGTTGACATCGTCGCGATCGTTGTAGACGCGCATGCGACGCTTACCCCGGCGGTTGCGTCTTTGTTCGAGTTCTGCCTCCTTGTCAGAGTGAACGCGATTCTTCACCGAATCTTCTCCATCGGCCCAACGATTCGCGATCTCCATCAGGTGGTCGATGGTCTGGGGCTTTGAGCGGCCTAGCTCCTCCCTGAGTTCCATGCGGCAGACACCACCGTTGAATGCATCAATCGCGCGGTCTTCCGAGATGTTCTCCGTGGAGTTCTTGATGATGGACCACCTTTGGATGTAAGAGCACTGCGATTCGCCAGATCTTTGCTAGCAGCATCTCAGTTCTTCGATTGAGGCGGGGTGTTTATACGTGCCCTTAAAGTTGCGCACAAAGCTATAGACTAGCTCATCCCAACTACGAATGGATCCGCGTGGGAGGTTATTGAGCCATGCCCGGGCGGCGCCCTGCAGCTATAGCTGCAAGCATTGCATGGCAGTACTTCGACTGCCTCCATGTAGCCTGATGGAGGAGATGTGATCCTCCAGCCAGATCTTGGGGTCCTGCAGACCGTCAAATTTCGGGTTCTCCGATGGGAGTTTAAACCCTTTAGGCATTCGCTTTTGCCTGATGGATCTGCTGCAGCATCTGGCGCCGCAGAGCTCCCCATCTTCGTCTTCCGAATCAGTCGACCGAGCACGTCGTGCCCTTGACTTGTCGATCTTGCGCTGCGTGAGTTCGTCGCGTGCATCGTAGTCGCGATCGTGTCGCTGTGAGCGGCGGCGTCGAGACAGGTCGTGACTGTCATCACTGGACGAGGGCGAGGAGTAGCGCTTTGATAGTGCTTTGCCCTCTTTTGGGTCTGGTACCGGTTCCTTGTCGAGGGCGGCCTCGATTAGCCCCAGGCCCGCGATCGTAGATCGGTGCATGGCCGTTCGGGGATCTCCAGCTGGCGGCTGGTTATTGAGGAGGTACATGGTGGCTGCTGTCACCGCGGCCTGCGGTGTCCTAGGAACCACGTTGCCTCTCATGTCGACTGTCATAGAACCGAAGTCGAGGACTTTTGCGGCATCTATGCGCTCTTGTTCGGTGAGGTGAGCCATCCGTGACTGCCTCTTCTTGGCGAGGTACTTGTTGCCTCTTGAGGAGGATCCTCCGTAGGAGGAGAGCCCAGCACGACGAAGGCTTGATTCGTCCGCTGCCTTTTTACGCACCTCAAGTTGCGCGATTGCTTGTTTTTGGCACTTGAATTCCTCTTTTAGGAGCCAGTGGTAGCCCATCAGTAGTTCCTGCGGGGACCCAAAGGGTAGAGGTGCACCTCGTAGGGCTTCACGGCAGCAATCCCACAATTGCTCATTGAGCCTGATCACGATGCGTTCGCCGGTTTGCTCATCGATCATGCTAGGAGTTTCGACTGCTCCTCCGTTGCCACCATTACCGCCGTTGCTGCTGTTGCCACCGTTGCCGGCGTTGGGTGGGTCAGTGCCATTGCCGGTGTTACCACCGTTTCCGCGATTGGGTGGATCGGTGCCGTTGCCGGTGTTGCCACTGTTGCCGCGATTGGGTGGATCGGTGCCGTTGCCGGTGTTGCCACCGTTACCGCGATTGGCGGAGGTGTCTCCCGCGTTGATGGCGGCGCACATGAAGTGATTAGGGAAGTTGTTGCTTCCGCAACTTTCAGATCCGAAACCGTAGGTTCCCTCTTCAGTGGCCAGATCGCTTAGATCGGAGTCGCAACTACTGTAGCTGACCGTGTTCTCGACTGCCACCGGAGCGTTGATCTTGCTGAGGGTGCCAATCGATGGAGGAAACCATGATGCCGGGGCAATCACCGGTGTTGTCGGCTGATCAAGCATGCGAAGCGTGCCCATCTGACCAACTTGGAAGAGGAAGCTCCCAATTGCCAGGCTGATTCCATCGCCCACGGACTCGAAGGCCGGGCGAGTGGCCGGCGTGTGGACGGTGAAGTCGAAGGCGCCGAAGAGCTGGCGGATCTCCGCTGTTGCGGAGTTGTAGATCGCAGTTGATAGGGCCGAAGAAGCCGCAACATCAGCACTCCCTTTTCCCACAGACGGCGCCAATTGACGAGGGTTTAACTCATCAATGCCCATTGTTATGGACTTGGGCTTTGGAGAAGGAGGGAGCGCTAGAGACATCTATCGGCTAGCAAACAAGCACACAGGGGACAAAGGATTTACCCAGGTTCAGGCCTCGTAGAGGTCCCTACTCCTGCTTGTCTTCTCGTGGAATTATCGAAGGAGTCGGAAGTTACAATGGTGCGCAGATGTAATCTGGCAATCTGGTGAGGGTTTGTGGAAACTAGGGTTGCGTGTGTCCTCCTCGCCGCCCCCTCCTAGCCTTTATATAGATAGGCTAGGTATCGGGTAGCAGGTCAAGTCGGTTACAAGTTAGGGTTTTCCCCTTCAAACTTTCTATCTTTAGCTTTTTCTTGATCTTCAAGCAATCGAGAGTCCGCAGGTTACTCGGGTCCTTCCATCTG
The DNA here is from genome assembly GCA_916181665.1 of Avena sativa. NCBI lineage: Eukaryota > Viridiplantae > Streptophyta > Magnoliopsida > Poales > Poaceae > Avena > Avena sativa. The sequence goes on along the minus strand of OV702292.1, from coordinate 527,955,097 downwards.
GGCCTTGGCGACACCGTGGTCCTATACGTATTTGGACCGTATATACCAAGCTCGAGTACCTGTAGGGTATACCCATGTCACATATGGAACTACATATATGATCCTTGAATTGTTTCTGATCTTTTAATGATTGATATGATGCATACGTATATGAATGGTTTTGATCATAAGTATTTTTAACATGCACTTGAAGATTAATTGTTTGGTTTTTTATTTATAATTACAATATTGAGGCTTGTTTTTGTACCTGACTATGTATATCCCTGTTTTATTGTGGCCAATGATTCAAATTTGTCCCAAAAGAGAGGCAGACACATTGGTGTTAGATTTTTTCAGGGATGAATTAGTGAATCTGGGGCGATATACAACAACATTACAGGTTGTGCAATTGTTACTTGGTTCGCTGACTCCATCCCTAAAGAAACTTATGAGGCCACAATCTTTATCCTACATTCACTCTGATGCAATTATTTGTCATTGTGTTGAGATGAAATGATATATGAACCGATCAAACTATTGCTGAGATGCTTTATCTTTGATATCCACGGATATATTGTCTTACATATACATGTTGTCAATTCTTGAGTTGTAATACAATTCAATCATATGTATGAGTTCTAAGTTATGTTCTTAAAAATCAACAGGAGGATGATGATGAAGTGGACGATAGCAAGGTATCTAGGGACAACTAGAGCCGCTACGTGCTGAGGCGGTTACGGTGTGGGCTAATCCATTTCCACCGTAGGGGGAGACTGTTTTGCCCACTCTGTGGCAGAGCAATCAATGTCGACCTCAACAGCATGATCCAGCACGCGGAGGGCGTTGGCAGAGGCGGAGGCAGAAGGCATAGGCCAATTACCTTGGCACGGCACGCAGCCTATGGCAAATTCCTCCAGGAGTATGTCAGGACTGGCCTGTATCCCATCGACTAGGTTGTCGCTACCTCCTGCTGATAAACCCTGCCCTGCTAGGCGTCTCCGTGCCCCGGCCTCCTGCTGCAGGCCCTGCTTTTATTTTGTTCCAGTTAATTATTACCTGTGTGTGGCATGTAAGACAATATATCCGTGGTGTCTCTGGTGAACCTTCTATATTAATCTACTCCTTTATATGGAGTGCCTTAAAGTTTCTAGTGTTCAATTAATTTACTGATCATGCTCATGCACACTACAAAATATTTCTAGTGCTCGATTATATTATAATTGTCAAGAAATACATCAACAAGTTAAATTGGTCGAAATTTTGTATTGAAGTAACTAAATGTATCACACACATAATAAACTAGAAACTAAAATCTAGTTCAAACACATAATGTATCACCACCACTTGTTGTCGTCCTTGACTTGCTTCCCCTTCAGCCGCTTGATGTCGCCACCGTCCCAAGATCCCTGCTAACCGCTTTCTGTCCTCCTCGCGCTTCTTCTCCTGGGCTAGCTTGCAACCAGGGCATAGCTCTCTCGCGAAAAACCCCGCCTTAACCATCTCATCTTTCATGGTAATGAGCTTACTATACAACTCGTACGCCATGTAGGCGTCTCTGGCTGCATACTCGAGGCGCACCTGGCTCATCAGCTTCCACTCCTAGTAGATCGAGTCGCTTCAATTTCTTCAGTTTTTCATAGGATTTATCGATGATTTCCGCTGCCAGATCGCCCATGCCATCCTTCGCTAGGTATGATTTGATCTTGTACAGATTTTGGATGTCGATGTGGTGCCCCTCTGGGATTTTTATCAACACACGAGAAAGCATAATTGTGTCATTTGTGATATCCACGCTACTGAAAGTTATCCCTTTCCTACACAAGAACTCGACCAGAGCCGGACAACACATCTCAGTTGGTTTACTCCTACACTTAGATGGTTCTAGGGATGTAAGGGAACAAGGGATGCAGAAGTGGTGATCTCAAATTTAAATTTCACATACCGGCAGAAGTGGTAAACGAGGAACTCCTCATGTATGGTGATTTGCACGACAGCGATCTCTTGTGGAGGATTTTTTTCGCTTATTTGCATAGGTGTACTCCAAGTCTAGCCCCACAAACCTATGTTTCTCTTTATCAAGCAATTGCTCAAACCTGGCGAGAGTTGTCTCCATAGTCGCTTCATCATTTGTGTACACCACTGTCAATGTCGTGGTGCCATGGGCAAGGACCAAGTGGGTCTCTGTTGTGCGTTTCCCATCGTCCATGCATGCAAGGAAATGGGTGAAAGGAAATGCCTGCAAGGAACTACCTACGAGAGGAAGAAGAAGATGAACCGACGGTTCCAGAACAGAGGAAGAAGAAGCGCCCAGGAAAAACTGCAGAGGAATGACTGAGAAAGAGGAATGACTGCAGAAGAAACGTGGTAACTGCAACTTTCGGTTCGAGAACTCACCGTGGTTACGTGGAGATCGTGGCAGTGCTGCCGGTTCAATAAGTGGGGCCAATTCCGGCGAGAATATGAAATTAGCTGTACATTTTTCTATGCGAGAAATTGAGAGAAGTCATTTATATTTTGTCTTTCATAATTAAACACAATGAAGTTGGTACATCCCAAGAGATTTGAACAAAAAAGATTTGCTAGTTTAACATACAACAACACTTATAGGCCCAACATGGCAGAACTTGGAGAGCCCCAGAACTTGAGCTACCACAGAGACCTCGGAGAGGTGGCAGAATTGGTGCGGGTGCAACCACGGCGACGGCGAGCTCGGATTCTACAGGAGGAAAATAGAACCGAGCATGGTCGACAAGGTGATAGATCTCACCGGGAACCAATTCTTGTCCCCGACCGTGCCATGGGTGCGTCCACGGTGAGGGCGAGCTCCGACTCGGGATGGGGAGGAGAGCGGGGCCGAGCAGCTTCATCACTTCCCAGCTCTGCGCCATGGCCGCGACCACAGATTGCCGCTCTAGGGAAGAAGACGTGTAATGGATGCAGGCGCCAACGTTGCAAGCCTACAGGGAGGAGAGCTGGGCCGAGCAGGTTCGTCCACATCCTAGCTCCGCGCCATGGCTGCGACGCCCCATAGATTGCCGCTCCGGGGAAGAAGAAGACACGTAATGGATGCAGGCGCCAACGCTACAAGCCTAATTGACACCTAAGCGACAGGAACGACACAACGGCGAGAACTGACAGGGGGGCCCAACTTGACAGCTGTTAGCTGATGACCCACAAGTATAGGCGGTGTATCGTAGTATTTTCGAGGGAAGTGAAACCCAATTTATTGATTCGACACAAGGGGAGCCAAAGAATATTTATAAGCCTTAACAACTAAGTTGTCAATTTAGCTGCACCTGGAAACAATCTTGCTCACAGCAGTTTATCAGTAGCAACAGTTTTGTAGTAGGAATAGTAAAGTAACAGCAGTAGCAAAGCAAAGACAGTAGTAACAAAAGTAGTAAACAGTGGGATTCGAGTGTGGTAGGCATAGGGATGGATGGACGAGCGTTGCATGGACAAGACAATTCACATAGCAATCAGAACATATGGCAATTGCAGATAAATAAGATAAAGCATCCAAGTACTAGACAATCCTAGGCATGTGTTCCATATATAGTCGTACGTGCTCGCAATGAGAACTTGCACAATATCTTTTGTCCTGCCAGCCCGTTTGCAGCGGGGCCTCTAGGGAACTACTGGCAATTAAGGTGCTCCTTTTAATAGAGCACCGGAGCAAAGCATTAACACTCCGTGAACACATGTGATCCTCACATCAAAGCCTTTCCCTTCCGGTTATCCCGATTTCTGTCACTTCGGGGCCATAGGTTCCGGACAACGACGTGTGTATACAACTTGTAGATAAGACCAAAAACAATACTATCATAATGAATCAATAACATGTTCAGATCTGAAATCATGGCACTCGGGCCCTAGTGACAAGCATTAAGCACAACAAGTCGCAACAAAGTCATAAAGCACTAATAAAAGATACTAGGCACCATGCCCTAACAATCCGATGTCATTACATGAACGATCTCATCCAATCCCTACCATCCCAATAGCCTACAGCGGGGGATTACTCACTCATAGATGGGGGAAACATGGATGGTCGATGGAGAAGCGATGGTGATGATGATGGCGATGATCTCCTCCAATTCCTCGTCCCGGCAGGCTGCCAGAACAGAGTTTCTGGTGCTGTTTCGTGGAATCTGGTGGTGGCGGCGGAGCGGAACTCCTTCTGGAAAAACGTCGAACCCCCCGAAGTTTTTAGGTCAGAAGGCTTCTTATAGGCGAAGAGGGAGACCGAGGGGGTGCCTGGGGCCACCACACCATGCCCTAGCGCGGCCAGGCCCAGCCCGTGCCTGGGGGGGGTGGCCAGCTCCTGGCCCTCCTCCGTCTCGTATTCTGTCTCCTGGAGTCTTCTGGAAAAATAGGCACTTTGGCTTTTGTCCCGTCCAATTCCGAGAATATTCATTTTCTGACTTTCCTGGAACCAAAAACAGCAGAAAACAGGCAGCTGGCACTGTGGCTCTTGTTAATAGGTTAGTCCAATAAATCATATAAAAAGTACTCCAAAGTGTGGACAAAACACAAGAAAGTGGATAAAACCAAGCATGGAGCATCAAAAATTATAGATATATTTGCAATGTATCAACATCCCCAAGATTAACTCCTGCTCGTCCTCGAGTAGGTAAGTGATAAAAAGAAAGAATAATTTTTGAGGTGACATGCACCATCATAAAATTGATCAAAGTATTTGTAAAACATTCAAAGCTGGGATCATAGTACTTCAATCATAACATGAAAGACAAAGTTCTAGCAATAAGACAAAGAAACTATGATGCAACATGAAAAGGCACAAACAAAAGATTCATGAATAACAATTCTTTGCAAGACGTTTGTTTGTTTCACATAAAGAAAACATAGCATAGTGGCATTCAGCTTGTCCCTCATAGAGTAGCAAACATAAATACAAAGGACACCTTCAAAGTTTACAAGAGTGACTAGATATGAATAGTTTTAAACAAGCAATATCAAGGTATGCATCAATCAACGAGTCTTGGGACAATGCACATAGAACTAAGAATGGCCACTATGCTCTCAAGAAAGTGCTCATAGAATGTGTGAAGACTCAACAAGGAAATGAAAAGGTTTTGAATAGTTTGAAAGGCTTCCAAATGCTGAAAGTATGGTACTCATTAGCTTTGAGCTCTCATTGCCCCTATCATAAGCATCTTTAATGTGGTTAAGGTGAAAGTGAGGTCCAATCTGAGTTATACGCTTGACAGACTATAAACTGAAAATCCCAAGTCCCTTGAGTACGAGGGCCGCTCCTCATGCTACTCAACTTTAGTTACCGGTAAGTTCTTGTCATCGTAAGCATGTGCGTATCATAGAGAACCGCCAACGGGGTACCCCTTGCCCGATGATACGGAAGAATCCCCATATCAAAATGACAAGGCAAGCAGACAATGAGTATCTCAGCAATCTTCTTATTTACCATGGGAAAATGGTGCTTTTTTCTCTCTTTCCTCTTTTCATAAATCTTTTTTTTCTTTTTCTCAATAGCTATCTCTCTTTTTTATAAGAAGAATGCTTCATAGATATCATTATGGTTACGCTGCAGGTTTCCACCATGTCAGCCTGGATTAGACCAGCGGCCCAGGCGTTTCTCTATCACACATACAAAACTCCATGGACTTACAAGCTCCCCTTTTATTTCACACCGACGACATCCGCAAACAAAAGAGCAAGGTATCAACTGGGTATATATTTACCAGTGTTGAAAGCGTTCCCCGTGACAACACGGTTCTGCTAATCCCCAGCCTATAATTAGCAAGCATATAACTTTCATGGAGAGTTCACAATGGTTCAGGTTTATTAAGTGCAGGAAATAAAGTGTGCCATCAAGTTCGTGAGAGCTTTACTAACTAACTTTTTCATAACAAGCAAACATTTTAGTTGGAAGAAAACAAGGCATATTGAATATGCACGGAAGTAGCAAATGATGCTAATAGGTAGGTATGATGGACACTTTGGCACTATTTGGTTTAAGGGAGTTGGAAACATGAATAAATACTCAGTGGAAGTGAAGGCTAGCAATAGTAAGGGAGCGACAAACGAGAGAGCAATAATGGCCATAATCATGCAGAGCGACAAAACATCATTAATCAAAGCATAAAGTGATACTACAAGTTGAAAACTAAAGGATCATAAAGGCTTATGGTGACTTGCGATAGTCATAACATGGTGTGAACATGTGCCAAGTCAACGCAAATAAAGCATCAAAGGAGAATACCACTATACTATGCTTTAATATGCTAAAACAACGCATGATTCATCCAAGGCACATTAAGCAATCTCAATTGTTTATAAAAAGTCATGCTACAACAAAGAATACTAAGCATAAAGCCAAAACAATATCAAGCATGGCATGCCAAAGCATAGGTCACAGTCAAAAACAAGCTCTCTTTACCACTTAAGCATGAGCTTTCCTACTCTTTTCCAATCCAAACCAGACTATTTGAACACCAATTTATGCAAGAGGATGTCCAACCAATTTATTCAGAAAACCAAGAAAACCACGCAAACTAAAAAACCAAAACGAAAACGAAAAAAAAGACGCTCCAAGAACAACACAACTGTGCATGAAACAATAAAAATGAAGCGTTTGGAAGAAACCTGGAATTTTTATTGATGAAGAAGGGGATGCCTTGGGCATCCCCAAGATTTGACGCTTGTACTTCTTGGATATTTCTTGGGGTGACACGCGTGGCATCTCCAAGCTTGAGCTTTAGTCCATTCTTCATCTCATTACTCATTCCTTCCATACACCTGAAATTTTTCCTTCATACAAAACTTCACACAATCTTTATTAGCAACATTAGTGCACTCAAGATAAATAAGTCTTAAGGTTCAGTTCTAACACCAAATAAACTTCCACTAGAACACTAGCTACTGTAGCACTTCCCTCAAAAAGCTCAATTTTCCAAAAGAACTCAAAAAGGAACCAACAAGAAGCAAATGCAGAAAATGGCAGAAATCTGTCAAAACAGACCAGTAGGTAAAGACGAATTTTTTAGAAGACCTTCTGTTGCTCAAATAAAAAAGTGTTAAACTAACGAAAGTTCGGCAACAACCTGGGGCAGAATCACAAAAAATTACAGCTCAATCCGACATACAGAGATCTCTCAAGAATTTTTACGGTGAAGCATAAAAATATGTTTCGGGACAGCAACTTTCCCAATCATTACTTCTCTCTCATTAGAGGTTACTCTTGGCACAAAAAGCAAATAAAAAGGATAAGAAGCGGTTATTACTGAAGTAATAACTTCCAAGACTCATCTAAATTTTTTGGGTTATCTCCCAATAAGTACTTTTCTTTAACGCCTTTAAGTTAGGCAAAAGCAAAAACTAAAAATGGATAGAATAGAAGTAAGCGGAGATAATCTTGGTAAAAACATTGTTTTGTTCAATGAAATCCTTTTGTTCAAAAGGTTGATCAGGTCTTGCTACCAAAACAATTTCATATGAGACAAAACTTTGTATTCCACTAATGATTATGTTACCTCAACCTTGATAGCAATGGTCCCAATCATAATAGTTTCAAATTTTTCTCTTGGTATGGGACAATATATTTCTCCAACTTGAATGCCTTCAACATGTTCAATTGAATTCAAACCATAAGTCCTTTCAAATAGACAGTATGTTCCTTGTCATTAACATTGAAGGTCACATTTCCTTGATTACAATTAATAACAGCTCCTGCAGTATTAAGAAAAGGTCTCCCAAGAATAATAGACATATTATCATCTTCAGGCATAAAAAGTTTGAGAGGATGCTCTCATAAGAAATATGATTTGAAGTAAAAGAGAGCATCAAGAAGCAAATTCAAAAAACATTTAAGTCTAACCCACTTCCTATGCATAGGAATCATGTATGCAGATAAATTCACAAAGAACAAAGTGACAAGAATAGGAAGATAAAACAAGAGTAACTTCAAAACTTTCAGAACATAGAGAGGTGTTTCAATACCATGAAAACTTCTACAACCATATTTTCCTCTCTCATAATAATTTTCAGTAGCCTCATGAATAAACTCAACAATATAACTATCACATAAAGCATGATCTTCATGATCTACAAGCACTAGAGCTTTATTATAAACATTTTCAAAAGAAACCTCGGGAACATAACATTCATCCTCCTTTAGTAAGCATGGAGGACAATCAAATAATGTAAGGGATAAAGAGTTACTCTCATTAGAAGGTAGGCATGGGTAGCTAATCCATTCTTCCTCCTTTTGTTCATCACTCTCCTCCTCTTTTTCATCTAATGAGATTTCAGGTTCATCAATTTCTTCTTCCATAGGAGCCTGCAAGGCATTAGTCTCTTCCATAGGGTCCTGCAAGGCATTAGTCTCTTCCATTTGTGGAAAGCATCTATTAAAATATTCAAGGATATGGCTATTTTCATCCTTGTAATTATCAAAGCAAAATTTAAGTATACCATAAACCTCATACTTATAAGGTGAATCATCAATATTTTCAAGCAAACTAGCAAGTTCAAAAGCACCCTTCCAAGCAATAAATTCTTCAATTTGTTCCGCATCATAAAAGTCATAAATTCCTTTAGAATAGGAAGATATGGTATCATTACCATTATACTCACATTGAAAAGGGAGGTGTTTATACCTCTTTCTGCAACGAGATTCATCACAACAATAAGTAACATTATAAGTAGAGCACATGTTTCTAGCAATGGTATACAATCTATCAATTTGTTCCATAAGTGTTTCCCTTTTTGTGACAAGCGGTGTTCCTTATAATAATATATTTGATCTTCTGTGAACCCACCTTGCCAATAAGCTTCAGTTTCAAAGAAACCAACCATTGACAACAAGCATGATAAAGCAAGACAATAATAAACCAACGAAAATAACAACTAGAGTAGGATTTTTTTTTGTATTTTTGATAAAGAAACAAGCAAACAAGGAGAAAATGAACTTAGCTTGAACAATAGTGAATCCAAGTGAACTTGATAAATAAAGCTATGCTCCCCGGCAATGGCGCCAGAAAATAGTCTTGATGACCCACAAGTATAGGGGGTGTATCGCAGTATTTTCGAGGGAAGTGAAACCCAATTTATTGATTCGACACAAGGGGAGCCAAAGAATATTTATAAGACTTAACAACTGAGTTGTCAATTCAGCTGCACCTGGAAACAATCTTGCTCACAGCAGTTTATCAGTAGCAACCGTTTTGTAGTAGAAATAGTATAGTAACAGCAGTAGCAAAGCAAAGACAGTAGTAACAAAAGCAGTAAACAGTGGGATTCGAGTGCGGTAGGCATAGGGATGGATGGACGGGCGTTGCATGGACAAGACAATTCACATAGCAATCAGAACATAGGGCAATTGCAGATAAATAAGATAAAGCATCCAAGTACTAGATAATCCTAGGCATGTGTTCCATATATAGTCATACGTGCCCGCAATGAGAACTTGCACAACATCTTTTGTCCTGCCAGCCCGTTTGCAGCGGGGCCTCTAGGGAACTACTAGCAATTAAGGTGCTCCTTTTAATAGAGCACCGGAACAAAGCATTAGCACTCCATGAACACATGTGATCCTCACATCAAAGTCTTTCCCTTCCGGTTATCCCGATTTCTGTCACTTCGGGGCCATAGGTTCCGGACAACAACGTGTGTATACAACTTGTAGATAAGACAAAAAACAATACTATCATAATGAATCAATAACATGTTCAGATCTGAAATCTTGGCACTCGGGCCCTAGTGACAAGCATTAAGCACAACAAGTCGCAACAAATTCATAAAGCGGTAATAAAAGATACTAGGCACCATGCCCTAACAATCTGATACCATTATATGAATGATCTCATCCAATCCCTACCATCCCCATAGCCTACAGTGGGGGATTACTCACTCATAGATGGGGGAAACATGGATGGTCGATGGAGAAGCGATGGTGATGATGATGGCGATGATCTCCTCCAATTCCCTGTCCCGGCAGAGTGCCAGAACGGAGTTTGTGGTGCTGTTTCGTGGAATCTGGTGGTGGCGGCGGAGCGGAACTCCTTCTGGAAAAATGTCGAATCCCCCAAAGTTTTTAGGTCAGAAGGCTTCTTATAGGCGAAGAGGGAGACCGAGGGGGTGCCTGGGGCCACCACACCAGCCCTGGCATGGCCAGGCCCAGCCCGCGCCTGGGGGGGTGTGGCCAGCCCCTGGCCCTCCTCCGTCTCGTATTCTGGCTCCTGGAGTCTTCTGGAAAAATAGGCACTTTGGCTTTTGTCCCGTCCAATTCCGAGAATATTCATTTTCTGACTTTCCTGGAACCAAAAACAGCAGAAAACAGGCAGCTGGCACTGTGGCTCTTGTTAATAGGTTAGTCCAAGAAATCATATGAAAAGTACTCTAAAGTGTGGACAAAACACAAGAAAGTGGATAAAACCAAGCATGGAGCATCAAAAATTATAGATACATTTGCAATGTATCATTAGCCTGATTTTTTTATTGAAACGTAAAGTTGAATTCGTGCCGAAAAAGACCCTCTGAGTATTTGGCACACCAACTGTAGCCATCGCGGATGATTTCAGGGAACTCGGGGACCGTGTTGCCTGGACACCCCAACTTTCGGGCCGCAAAATGATATTCTCGAGGATTAGGTGATGGAGATGGCGGTGAAGATGGTGAAGAAGGCGGCGGCGGTGACGCGGGGGACTCCTTCCCCGTCGCTTGTATCATGGGGGAGCACCGCCCCTTAGCCCCCTTCCTTCATGGCTTCTTGGGAGCCCTCCCCCATGGAGATGGGCTCCATGGGGGAGGCAAAAACATGGCTTTGATGGCTGCAAATTCGTGGGTGCAGATGCCCTGGGCGAATTAGGTTTCCTCCCTTTATATAGCTTCTTGGATTCCCGTCACCCTATCTTGGGCTGCACTAAATCAGTCCTAAAAGGCCCGTCCGGACTCGGAATCAGCTAAATTTTATGTCCAGAACATTTGTCGTGAAATTTCCAACAACTTTGTAGTTGAAGAGTTTTCCGTTTGACACAGTTTTTTACCCGAAACGTGACCATCTTCAAAAAGAGTTCTGAGACAGATTTCTGGAAAAATCCCAATTTGACTCCAAGAAGGTTTCCACTTGTATTCTTGGTAATTCCTACACATCTTAGTGTAAAACAAGAACATTATGCACTTTTGCAACTATTAGTAAGTCCAAATAAATCATAAACTTTATACAAAAAAGAGTGTAAAAAGCATATTATTAGCATAAAACCATCAAAAATTATAGATACGTTATGGAAGTATCAAAAGAAATAAGAGAAGTTTGCAGAAATGGAACCACGAGGAAAGTAGCAAGCTGTTAAAAAGAAAACAGACTCTGGCTATTTTTGATCTGTTCCTTCAGGACTGCTATTTTACCCTTTTCAAGATCCAGAGCCTTCTACAGCTTGTCAAAATTCTCATTGGCAGCCTTTCTCCGGCTATTCTCATTCTACAAACAAGACAGCATGCTTAGTTTCTCTAGAGCATCTTGTCGGAACTATCCAGTTACAACTAATCGCTCGAGGGCTACAATATCATATTTTAATCAACAGGTGTTCTCTCTTAGAGTGTCTAGTCGGAATTTTCATTCTAAACTAGAAACTCGGGGGCTTCACTAACAAGTTCTACGCTTAGCTCTTTGGAGTACTCAGGCCAAAAACCGATGATTTTCCGCCTAAGAGCTCGGGGGCTACAGTGGGATATATTACAAAGTAAAAGAAGTGAAGTTTAGAAACTTACAATGGCAATAACCTTTAGATTGTTGGCCAAATGAGCATATGAATTGTGGAAGGTCCGGGAATTTTTATATATAACATCTTCCTGTTTGATGAGATAGTCCAGGCACAGAGTTGGAGGAGTCAAAGGAAGAGGAGTTGTCGAAGCCGGAGGCATGGATGACGCCATGGCCACCTGTTGTGTGACTATGGCAGTCGATAGCTCAGAGGCTCCCGCCTCGTCCATTGCTTTGGCCGCCTCTGCTCCCTCCATTGCTTGTTTCCCTTTATCAATGGCATTCTTAGCCGGAGCATCAACCATTTTGGAAGAGGTACTCTCTTGTGTAGCCTGGCCACTAGGAGAAATGTCCATGCCGGCAGAGCCTGAGACATCAGTTGTTGGATTGATATCTGTCTCCATGGCAAAGGTCTTAGGAATAACAGGGACACAGGCTTAGTGGGGTCTGTTACAGGCTTGGTGGCAGGAGTAGGGGGAGCAGTAGTAGGGGATGACTTAAACATATCACGAATATTTTTGGACCCCTAAAATCTTTGGAGGATTGCTTCAGACTAACACCGGACTTCTTCCTAAAATGTACTCAGTATAATTACAGGAATTGAATGGGTGCAATATAAACTAAAGTCGGATAATGAGAACACTTACACCATAGTAGGCACCCTGGTTAAGGGGATGCTGGTGGACTTCTTCTTCTTCTCAGCCTCTAAGGCGGCAGTGGATTTCTTGGAGACTCCACTCTCCGATTTCTTATTCTTGCAATCAGCAACAACATCATAGGTGGAGATCTTCCGCTTTCGTGCTGCCGGAGCCAGATGATCCTTGGAGGCATCATCGTCGGACACCACCTAGATATCATGTCATGGATTGATGGCTGGTACGCCATGAGGGGGTCCTCGAGGCGTGTGGAAGAGAGGGGTGTGAGACGTACGGTGTTCCGGGACGGTGAGCACACAAGTTTACCCAGGTTCGAATCCGCTGGCTTTGGACGGATCCTACTCCTGCTAGCAATCCAGTAATACGGCAAAGCCGGAATATGGGTTACAAGGGTTTTGCCTATGCGAGTTGAGATTGTAGACTATTGTGAGGTTGCCCTAAAGGCTCTCCCTAGGAAGGATTATATAGATATCCGGCCTAGGGTTTATAGGAGAGATCTATCTGGCTACGACTAAGAGTCGGTTACAGCGTACATCTTGGACTACAAGTAACACTACGGGCCTATGTCAGTAAGTCTTCTGGGCCTTCCCGTAGCCGGACTGGACTCCGTCTCTTCTCCCTGACTGGGCCGCCCGTGAAGCAAAGCTCTAACCCGAAGTGGGCCACCCTGGTCAGTGAGGCACAGTGAGGATACCTGGAAAGTATATCCCCAACAGCAGACCCCGGAAGCCTCCATGATCCAAAGTCGGATTTCATCATCATCTAGCTTGATCTTCGGCTTGCAGAATCATGAAGGGTTCCTGAAACTTCAAAAAAGAAAGGAGTAGATCTGAGTCTCAATTGAGCCGGACCTATGAATATGTTATTCGGGTTTCTAGCTCGAAATTCAAACTAAGCCAGAACTTGGTCTCTGACGTAACCTAACACTAGTCATGGTCAAGTCATGTCACTGACAGACATTTCCTATCAGCACGACCGTTGGTGGGTCCACCTTTCACGGAACAGAGGCGCCGTTTCAATGCGTGCGTGGAGGTCGAGGCGACGTAATCATCGTGTGGGGGTTTCCCAGCTCCTTCCACGATGCGTGGCACGTTCACTGTAGCGTTTACACGAATCTTGACGCGGCTGGAGGATATAAGTGGTGAGGATCTCTTTCCCCATCTTCTTCACCAACACTTGCGTCGTTTTCTTCTTCCCTATTCCTCCCCATGAACCTAGAGCTCCTCTGCTCCCAAAAAACTTCCAGCGCCACCCATCCAAGGTCACCGGTGCACACCGAAAATGGCCTCAGCGTCATCCTCCGGTACGGAGAAGGAGAGCAATCGTGGGGTATGGATCTCGTGCGTTCTCAACGACGAGAAGCTCCACGTCTTGGAAGAAGAAGGGCTCCTCCGCACCGGCGATTGGCGGAGCGGCTTTAGCAAAACCATCCCCAACCCTCGCGAAGGCGAACGGGTTCACTTCGGCACTCACCTCAATAGAGGTTTGAGCTTTCCTCCCTCAGATTTCTTCTCTGAGGTTATAGATCATTACGGAGTTAACTCCATCACCTCCCCCCCGAACTCCATCTTAGAGATGAGCGCGTACGCATCTTTGTGCGAGGGGTATCTCGGCATTAGGCCGAGCCTCGTTCTTTTCCGGTATTACTTCCATGTCCGGAGAAATTCCATCACTGTCGGTAATCCTTATATTACCGGTACTATTAGTTTTTGGTTAGGCGAGAGCGCGTCTATCCTCGGATTATGGCAGGTGAGTCGGTCAAGCAATGGCCGTCCACTTTTTTGTATCATAAGGATATTCCTTCTCCCGGCAAAGCTACTGCTTTGCCGTCTTTTATCGACGGTGCCGCCACGCACGAAGAGTCCTGGGACACAGATGCGCCGGCTCTCAGTGACGATCTGCTTCTTGCCAAGAGGCGGATCGAGTATTTGATGAAGCACAAGGGCCTGAGAGGGTCTGATTTAGTTCACTACTGGGTGGCACGCCGGATCCAACCTCTTCAACATCATGGAGACCGACTGATGCACTCCATCACATCGTCGAAGAAGGATTCCCTCTGAATCAGCTCCAAGGCCTACTCAGCAAAATATTATGTATGCCAAATCAAATGGCTGATTACGGAGTGGATTGAGAGGAAGATTCCGGAGCTGTCTTCGGACATGCATACGTCGGAATATCCCGTAGTGCCAGTAAGCTTCCAGCAACAACTTGTATTATGTGCTCATCTTTATATTATTTTGCAATACTGAGATATCTCTTCTTTTCAGCTTGCCGACCTCCCCGAGTTGGAGCTTGCTCCGGTCGAGGGATATCCTCCTGAGTTTTCTCAGGATGAGGGAGAGTTGGTTCCACTGTAGGATGTTATTCCTTGGAAGCGCAAAGCTCCGACAGTGGCCATTGGCACAAAGGAGGTTCCCATTGTGAAGAGGTAGTCTTTCCTCACAAGGTCTTTGTACTATATGTTTTAATTCTTTCCGAGATGTAACGCTTTTTTGTTCTATTACCTTCTCAGAGCTAAACATCTCTCCAAGGGCAAAGGGAAAGGGATTACCTCGAAGCCTCTATGCCAGTCGAAACTAAACTTGGTTTCTCCTGCCGTAGCTCCTCCGACTCCTGCCCCTCAGCCTTCTGTAGCACCGGAGATTACTCCATCTTTGATCGTTGCAGAAGATCCGGCTCAATCAGCAGAGCCAGTGATCCTCGGATCATAGATTGACATCACCATGGGTGACTCAAGTTTTGATAAGGGTGAACCCTCCTCGGGTAATGATCCCTCGGCAGAGGTCTTCGTCGACAATCTCCTGAGCAATCCAGGACTTGCCAAATTTGGCTTATCTTGGAAGTCTGCGGAGGAAATCCAGCGGCTAGCCCGACAATGCCTGGAAAGCTGGACTATCTCTGCCGAAGAAGAAGCACAAGAAGTAGAGGACATCAAGCACTCTGATCTTATTGAACAAGTCCGTCTTCGCGACGAGAAGCTGAGGACCGACGAGCTTCCAACTACGCCAGTGGTACCCCTAACCCTCGCCGAGAAGGTTACCACCAAAGTGAATGCGAGCTTGAACAAACTCACTCATGAACAATATGTAAGTCGGAATTCCAACTAACGTTTTCCTTATTTCATATCATATCCTGTAGCCCCTAAGCATGAAGCTAGATAGACAAATCCGGATTTATGCTTCCTTAGGATGCCAAAGAATGAACTAGTGTAGCCCCCAAGGCTCGTGCTGATATTAGTAAAAATATTAGCCCGAGTCTTTAGTAGACTTCTGACTCTGGGTATTCTGACTTACAGAAAGTATATTCCTATAACCAGGATTTATTGAAGAATATTTGTAACAAGCGGAAAGAAATCAAAGCTCTTCGACTTGAAAATCCTCAATCGAAAGTTTCCAGGGATGAGGCTAAAGGTAAACATTCCAGAACTCAAACCTTGTCTGGTATTTCACAGTCAAATTTTTGTTCAACTTTTGCTCTTTTGATTTCCAGCACTGATAAAGCAATCCTGTGCTATGATTGAACAGGCCGAGAATCTTAAAACCCTGGAGGTGGAAAACAAGGACCTCCGCCAAGAGTTGAATAAGCTTAAGGCAGATCATGAGAAGAGCATTGCTCAAGTTCTCGAGTCCTCCTCCATGGCTACCGAGGAGCGTGATCGCAAGATTGTGCTCCAGGATAAGAAAATCCTGGATCTCAACAATGATTTGTTTAGAGAGAGGGACATTGCTGAGGCACTCCGGGCTGAACTCCAGAGTCTTCGGGAGGAGAAGACCAAAGTCGACGATGTCATCTTTGGTACGTTTGCCTCTTTCTGACTTATTTTGCATCTTCCGACTCTTTGGAGTCCAGATTTTTTTAACCCCTTTGCATTATATGTGTAGGTCCTCTGAACTTACTGGACTCAGCCTCTGCCGAATCTCGCACCAGCCAGCTTACTCAAGTCGGTGATTTGCTGCATGACTTCCGCCAATCCATCGAAGATATTGGCGAAGTTCTCAGGGTTCTGGACATGCATAACATGTCCGGCTTTGAAGTGTGAGATAAGGCCAAGAGGATGCCCCAGCTCATTCAGGACTGGAACATGTCCTACGCGCGAACCGTGGCGCAGAACGCTCTCACCATGGTCATGAGCCACCATGGAAGCATGGAGATCTGGCAAGTGACCAGAGGGTATTCTACTGTGGATGAAGACGACCAGAAGCAGGACATCAAAGCCATCATGGACTCCTGTGCCGGATATGGGTGTCACGTGGCTGACTTGACCAGCTACGATGCTCCCTTCTTCACTCGCGTAGAGATGCCGCCTCCGCCCATCGAAGAAATCGGAGAAGCTTCCGACGATGAACAAACCATCTCGGATTTGAACGTCTTGGAAAGATATCGAGGCGAGGCTGATGTTTCCAGCAAGCCGGCAGCTCCTTCTTCCCCTGCATCTTAGAGCATCAGAACAAACATTGTGTTATTCTGAAAACAATCCGGATTGTAAATAAGTAGTATCATACTTTTTGCTAGTGCTAAGTTTAAACATATGTATTTAGCACTTTTGGCTTTATAATTTTTCGTGCCTAAAATATTTTCGTAAGCACTTATGTTTTTCGTCTATACTTATCGTTTATTTGGCTTTCCACCTCGTCCCTTTCATGAGCCGGCCAACCTTTAGCACGGAAACTTTGCCGAGCAACGGAGATCAATTGCTAAACCAGTTTAAACTCGGAAACAAAGTCGGCCTCCAGTACCAACAATTCACTACTCGAAAAATGCCAGCATCCAGCAATCAGGCAAATAACCAAACTATAGACTAGAAAATTTAGGTTTATACCCGAAGGTAGCAATTTTAGAATCGGAAATCTAAACCAGAACAATCATGAGCATAAAGTACTTTCAAGTATTATGGGATTTTCGACGGTGACATGGTCATTCGGAAATAA
Organism: Avena sativa; assembly: GCA_916181665.1. Classification (NCBI taxonomy): domain Eukaryota; kingdom Viridiplantae; phylum Streptophyta; class Magnoliopsida; order Poales; family Poaceae; genus Avena; species Avena sativa. Next base: position 527,937,794 of record OV702292.1, on the reverse strand, counting down.
GATGGTAAAAACTTCTCAGAATTTTTTTGAGGCAACCAACACTTTATTTCTCATTGTACATGTACACATATATGATTACAAAGAAAAAATAAACTAAGAATAAAAGGGATGTAGCTAAGCAATATTCCATGGTCTGTCTAATTCATCCGGGTCTGTACTTGCTCCAGCTCTCTTTCTTTTCTTAGTAGCAGGTCTTTCTTTGACTGGTCGCATATCAGTTAGGTAGTAAGAACCATTGTGCATTACTCAACTAACTAAAAATAGCCCTTCCCATATTGGGGAAAGTTTGTGCTTTCTTGGCTGCACAAGCCGGAGAACCAAATCGCCCTTATTGAAAGACCGGTTTCTGACTCTCTGGCTATGATACTTGCGTAACTTCTGCTGATAGGCTGTTGATCTCATCTCAGCAACGACGTGAACTTCTTCGACTAAGTCGAGATCATTTTATAGAGAAATTTCGGCACCCTCTTCAACATACACGTCCACTCTAGGAGAAGTGTGAATCAAATCACTAGGAAGAACTGCTTCTGCACCGTAGACCAAGAAGAAAGGTGTGTATCTGGTTGACCTGTTTGGATTTATTCGTAAACTCCATATTACAGAAGGTAATTCCTCTACCCAAGCCCCGCAGCACGTCGTAGTGGTGCTTCGAGTCTTGGTTTTATGTCTTGTAGGATTAAACCATTTGCTCTTTCAACCTGTCCATTAGCTTGTGGATGTGCGACTGACGCGATGTCAAGCTAGATATTTTGTTCATTGCAGAATTCGGCAAGCTCTCCCATAGAGAAATTACTCCCATTGTCCGTGATAATGCTATGTGGATAACCGTATCGGATTATGACATCCTCGACAAATCTTCTGGGTGTTGCTCCATCACAACTAGTGACAGGTTTAGCCTCAATCCATTTTGTGAATTTATCCACCATCACTAAGAGATGAGTAAATCCACTTGGAGCCTATTTAAACGGTCCTACCATGTCAAGCCCCCAGACCACAAAAGGCCATGTTATAGGTATTGTTCGCCGCTGATCAGCCGGAACGTGAGATTGTTTGGCGTATTTTTGGCAGCCCTTGCATGTCTTGACCAGCCGTTCGGCATCTACCTTGGCTATAAGCTAGAAAAAACCGTGTCAAAAAGCTTTTGCCACTAGATATTTGGCTGCAGCATGGTGACCACACTCCGGATTCGGCTTTTTCACCTCCTTCTTTGTCACGGATATCTCGGACGGATCAATAGTTTTCTTGATATCCTTGTACTCCTTGGCGTGCAGCACAGCTTCAGCAAAGGCGGCATTTCCGTATTCGCACTCTCGCGCCTTCTTCGGGTCTCCCCTGATGGTGATCACGCCGTTGGAACCTGGAATTTTCATTATATTGTAAATGTAACACGGACGAGCCATAAAAGCCCAGTAAGCCGTACGTCCGAATATAGCATGGTATGTGCTCTTGAACGGGACCACTTCGAAGGAAAGTGCTTCCGTCCGATAGTTCTTTAGAGTTCCAAAGGTCACATCCAAAGTGATTTCTCCCAGGGAATTTGCTTGTCTTCCTGGGACAACTCCGTGAAAGATCACAGAGCTGTAATTCAACTGGGTCTCCGAGATCTTCATCCGGCGTAGCATTTCGACATACAAAATATTAATGCTGCTGCCGCCGTCCATGAGAGTCTTGGAGAAACCATAGCCATCAATAAGTGGATTGACGACTAAGGCGTATTTTCCTCACCTGTGCAACTTAGGCGGATGATCAGGGCAGTCAAGGGTGATTGCCACTTCCGACCTATCCAAGAATTGGAGGACAGTCGGAACAGTCGCGTTGAGCTCATGTAGAACTGCTTTCTTGACCTTAGCTGGTTGAGATCCGAGGAAGGTGACGTAAGTGTCCTTCTTTGTCAGGAAGTTTTTCTTTCCCTCTGGCTTGGGATTTGAAGCATCGGCTTCCTCCATGTCAGAATCTTCCTTGGTCTCTTTATCTTTTTTGGGATTCTTCTTTCCCTTCTTCCGCTTAGCCCTGTAGCCAGCAGTATCATCCTTCTTGATGTCGTCATTAAAACGACACTCGGTGTTTGTGTGAGACGAGCCCCCATTGGCAACTAAGTGATGCACACATGGGTTATTGGCAATGTCGGCCCAGGAGTAGGTGTTGCCAGGTTGCTGGTCTCCTCTACCTTGGACTCTTGATGTCCCACGACCGCATCCGCGGCCAACGCCGTGCCCTCCTTGTCCTTCAGACCCGAAAGTAGCAGTGACCACTACCGTTTTCGCATTGGGTTTTTCTTCTGAGGTATTCTTGCGCTTCGGAGCTTGCTTCTTTGGTTGTTTTGCCGACAGTGGCACGCTAGGGCGTTCAGTAATCCCTCTGCGTTGTCGTCAGCATCTACATACTTGCTCGTTGTTTCTATCATCTCTCCCAAATCAGTTACCTTGTCGCACTTCAAGTGATTACGTAGTAAACCAATTGGGAGTCCTGCAATGAAAGCTTCAATTGTAGTTTGGTCATTTACCCCTTCGTAGGAGTTCTTAGTGTCGATCCATCGTCCGAGATAATCTTGGCAAGTTTCTCCGGCTTTCTAGGTGCAACCCTGTAGGTCTCCTACCATACAGGGCCTCCGATATGTGCCTTCGAAATTCTGAAAGAACGCGCTTTGCATGTCATACCAGTTATGGATGGTGTTCTCCGGAAGTTCATTGAGCCATGATCATGCCGTATTCCGCAACATGAGTGGGAGATATCAGGTTGCGACCAGGATGTTTCTGCCTTTCGCGATGTAGCAAGCTTGGAAAAAGTCCTGGAGCCAAGTATCTGGCCGAGCTATGCTGTCATAGGCTTGGATGTGTCTTGAGATAGCGAATCCTTCCGGGAATTTTGTTGCTCTTATGCGTGGTCCGAAGCATTTTGGGCCCACATATATATCATTGTTTTCGTAGCGCCGCGCCTCTATGTTGGAGTTAATCCTGTGCCTCACATCACTTGGGCACAGAGATCATCCTGATTGACGGCTATGGCTGCGGTGCCTTGGAGCCGGACTTCGGCGTCTGCCGCCACCTCCTCCACCACGACGCCCTCCTTGGCCTACATGGGAGCCATTGTGATGGCTACTTGGTGGAGAGAATGGAGCAGCTGGATTATTTCTGGTTGAACGTCGGCCTCCGTCCGGAGCGTCATTATTTCAGCTCCAGGGAGGGTCTTCATTACGACGAGCCCCCTGCAGGCTTGACTCGGCACGGTGTCCGTCGTTCCTTCGTCCATCATTCCCCTCCCGATGCTTCTCTTTGTCTTCTTCCCTATGATTGTTCAACTCTCGCTAGGGAGGATTCTTCTAATATAGGGCCGCGATCGCCTCTTGCTCTGCGGTTGGAGCAACATTGCGCCAATCACGTGCAGCTCTGTGATGCTGTCCTGAAGATATGGTTCTTGAGTAATTGTCTTCCCGACGGTCGGAACGGTGATGCTGTTCCGGAGCCCGCTGGGGTCTTACGTCATTCCAGGCCGGATCCGTGCGACATTGGTCGGATTGAGAGACCAGTTTTCCGCTTCCGGATTTCGCGGCCTTCTGCTGTTCCAGACCCTTGGTGAGTAGCTTGATGCCCAATCGAACCTGTTCCGAGCCTGGATGATTTGTCAGGATGTCTCGAGTAGCGGCAGTGTTTTTCACTAGTGTTGGGTAGACTACATATCCCTTGCTATCGAGTCGAAGCATCCCCGGATCTCCCTCAAAGAGAACCTTATGTACTTCTAGAAATTTATTGTCATGTGTATGTCGTTTCCGGTTCTTCTGATGTTGCAGAGAGATGAGCTTCTCCGCCTTGGCCATGCGCTTCTTCTCTTCCTCGATGTTTTTAGCTTCATCTAGGAGTACTTGGCGACGCGCTTCTAGGGCTTGAGCCCTTTCGTCCAATTCCACAGCAGTTAGTTCTGCTACAGTAGGGATAGGTGTGGTTAATGTAGCATCGATGAGTTTATGGGCACCTGCGGTGACCACGTGTCCATCCACCGATTCTTCTTTGGGCTCATCTGGGATAAGTGCTCCATCCGAGTCTTCCTCATATTCCTCGGCAATCACCTCCTCTGCTGGAAGTTCTTTTGCTGGGGTCTTGTTCTTCTTGTTCCTCTTCTTTGCCTTCTTGGCAGCGCCGGTAGCAAAGACGGCTTTGGGTCCGTTTTCCGGAGTCAAGCTCTGATCGGTACTTTCGGACATCTGGACCTCAGGATTATATTTGATATCCATCTCATCCTGCGCTTTGGGAGTGTTTTCTCTGGATTGTTCATCCATGGCTTCTCCTTCTTCTGCAGCTTTGGAGTTGTACTCCTCTTCATACTCCACGGAGAACTTTCGAAAATCCGCCAACATCATCGAGTCATCCGAGGATGCGAGTAAGTCGGTGTTTGTTCCGATCGCCTCTAGAACTAAGTCAGTGTTGTCTCCAGCATCGGCAGAGCCGGATCCGGATCTAACATATCCGACAAAGTGTGATGTGTGGGTCCTGAGGTAGTTGCAGCTTTCCTCGTGGGCTTCCTCGAAGATCTTGATGGTTTCGAGAACCTCATCCACGCTTGCGTCTTGTATCATCATGCGCCTCAATGTGTGCCTCAGTAACGGTTGATCTGTTCCAGCGTTGGCAGAGCCGGAACCAAGGTTGTTGTTGTGATCCTCCTGGATTTCAACTTCAGCGGGTGGATCAATCTAGGATTCAACCTCGCTAGGGAGATCCACTCCAGATTCGACTTGAACCGCAAGGTCTGCTTCAGGCTCGGATTTCTCCACTATCTCCGCAACGGGTGCGGGCTGGTTGGGATTAGGGTTTTATGAGATCCGGAACTCTGCCGCCTCCGCGGACAAAGGGGACCCAGAAACTTCTTCTGCCTCTATCATCACCGCTGGGGTGGGTGGGACAGGTTCAGCGAATCCGATGTACACATAGATCTTGCCGAAAGACATAATGGTATAGGAAGTCACGGCCTCCCTAGACAGAATCTAGGTCTCGTCGAGAACGATGAGAGGGACGTCACTGACGTAGAGGATGCGACCAATGGTGATAGTCTCGCTGATTCCGATTCTTGCAGATTCCGCTCGGAATGCAGATCCAAAGCTCACTTGCCCCATGGTGGGTGCCAACTGTGATCGGATTGATGACTAGTACGCCATGAGGGGGTCCTCGAGGCGTGTGGAAGAGAGGGGTGTGAGACGTACGGTGTTCCGGGACGGTGAACACACAAGTTTACCTAGGTTCGAATCCACCATCTTTGGACAGATCCTACTCCTGCTAGCAATCCAGTAATATAGCAGAGCCGGAATATGGGTTACAAGGGTTTCGCCTGTGTGAGTTGAGATTGTAGACTATTGTGAGGGTGCCCTAAATGCTCTCCCTAGGACGGCTTATATAGATATACGGCCTAGGGTTTACAGGACAGATCTATCCGCCTACGACTAAGAGTCGGTTACAGAGTACATCTTGGACTACAAGTAAGACTAGGAGCCTATGTCGGTAAGTCTTTTGGGCCTTCCCGTAGCCGGACTGGACTCCGTCTCTTCTCCCTGACTTGGCCGCCTGTGAAGCAAAGATCTAACCTGAAGTGGGCCACCCTGGTTAGTGAGGCACAGTGAGGATACCCGGAAAGTATATAACCAACATATCCTTCAGCTTGGGATCATAGACCTGGGAGGCTATCTGATCCGCCGCCAAGTTCGCCAGCTATAGGACAAAGGAGTGTTAGATTGGTGACTTCAAGACGGAAAAACCTTAGAGCATATATAACGAGCAACAAAAGAAACAGAAGCTACCTATGGGCACTTGCCACAATCGAACATGTCATAAGTGATTTTGAAGCCACGCTTCCTGTCTTTCACCTTGGCTATGTCCTTAAGCTGGAGCTTGATAGACTCGTTGGATAAGTTGTCCTGCGAGATTCGCATGGGATCTTTTATGTCCGTGGAGTACATGTACATTAGCTCGGCGCGGTGCTACAGAGGTTGGGTCCACCTAGTGAACTAGCACATGGCTAGGTCCAAGACGGTCAGACCTCGGTCTACGAGCCATTCGATCCGCCTTATGGCATGGTTGGCTTTTTTGTCAGATGGGAGTGAGGCTTAGGACCTCCAGGTGGGAGCTTCGGCGGCAGCCCCATCGACAAAGTCGGGACATGTCTCTTGGCAGTTGGGAAGAGGAATGTCTAGGCCATAAAAATACGTGCCCTGCTAGTTCTTGCAAGATTCGTGACCCACACTGTTAGGAAAGCGTCGGCTAGGTCAGATCTTAAAGCTAATAGTTCCGCAGATCCGTAGCTCATCCTTGGATTTTACGGACTCTGTCTTGATGGTAAAGAAATAAACAAATAGATCTAACCTAGGTTTGATTCCTAGGTATCCTTCGCACAAATCTATGAAGTTGCTAAGTATGAGGATGATGTTGGCAGAGAGATTGTGGGGAAGTACCCGGAAGTAACGAAGGACGTCCAGGAAGAAGTTGGAGACTGGCAGGCTTACGCCACATACTAGCTAACCTTTGAGGTACACCTTCTCTCCGGCTTGGGGAGAAGGAGTCACCTAGCCGGGCGGTGCCGGCCACCAGACCAAGCCCTCTGCCGCGAGGAGATACCCCTCGGCGATGAGTTCTTGCAAATCTTCGACGGAGAGATCAGAACCTCTCCACACTCCCTTGTGGGAATCGCCCTCTTATTCTGCAGTGTCTGGTGTCGCTCGCCTTTGGTCACTGCCGGTGGTTTCCACCATGGCAGAGATAGGGACGACGACCCCCTCCAGTGGGACAGTCACTCCGTAGGATGGATCCATTGAAGCCTCGAGAGTCGCCGTTGTTGAGGGAGCGCTGCTGCTGGAGGCCATTGCACAGGTGGAGGAAGGTGGAGATGGTGGAAAGCTCTGGTTAGGGTTTTATGTCAAAAAGCTCGAACGGTCGTGCAGCTAGAGGAAGACAAAGACGCGGGGGAGAATGCAGGTAAAAGTAAAAGCCTAAGCCATAGTTAATATATATAGACCTAGCGTCAAGATTCGTGCAGAGAGATCTAACGGACGAAGCGTTGTCGACGTGGAGATGAGTGTGAATGGTAATTTTGCCACCTCCTCCGTCTTTTCCGCTTTAATGTTTCGGATTTTGCGCACATAAAAATATATAATAATTAATTCACTGCCTTCTGTGAGTTTCGAGGTAGCGTAGGTTGTAGCCTACATCATCTTCTAACTGTTCTAGTGGAGAGGTCACATCCGAAGATTCCATCAAAGACGAAAACTATCCAGCTCTGGAAACAAAGACTTAAATAATCTCCGGCTACATTACAAAGATGAAGAGGACTGCAAAGTTCTTTAGGAGACCTTCGAGATATTGCTTGACGAATTGTCGTCATCACCCTAGATGGAGCATTCAAGATTGAAGGGCAATACATCGCAAGATCTCAAAGTCCTCCGGGGGCTACTGTTGGGGATATGCTAAATGGGTCCCACCATAGAACGTCTCTAATCTGGCTAACCCGGGTGGCCCATAGTTGGTAGCTCGGCCTATGACCTGCTGGGCCACCCAGTTAGACGGATCTAGAAGGGAGTTCCATGCCAGATACATGAAGGCTACATGGGAGTCACCGACATACTCTGAGCCTTGGAGTACAAGACATGAAGACTAGTTAGTATTAGTGTAGGACTCTGTAATTTGTCCAGCAAGGTCCTTTCCCTGTAACCCTAGGTTCTGGTGCCCTTATAAGCAGGAAATATGGGAGCCTTTAGGGCACAACATCAGATACGATACACAACACCCTCGCACAGCAAACCAATCTCTTTAACTTAGCGTATTGCCATTATAGTGATTTATAGCAGGAGAAGAGTTCTGCCGCCATTGTGGGACTTGAACCTGGGTAAGCTGTGTTACCTCGTACCCGCCAACTCTCTGGCTTACCCCATGTCTCTAAACACACTATGTGAGGACCCCTCCATGGCATACTCATCGGCAATACCATGACAGGCAACCTCCTCTTTCATAGTTGCAAGCACTAGAAGTAAATTTAGCAATATGACCATTGAAAGCATGTAAGTTTGTAAAGTTTGTTATATGATGAGCATCATAATAATTATCATGGTATTCATTAGCATGCTTTCCCCTTTCAAAATAGTTGCTAGTAATATTTTCAATATTAATATTATGGTTGCAATGATGATTTTCAACATAAGGTAATTGCAAACCATATATATAGTTTCTAGCAAGTGCCAATTTATCTTCTATGGTTAACATAGGAGAGTTCAAGAATGACATAGGACTCTTATCCATAAGGGTAACATCATAGGCAGCAAGTTTATCATTTATATCTTCATTTGTTATACATGGATGGTTATCAAGAAGCATAGGACCATCATCTAAAGCATTTTCATATAGCATATCTAAACAAAATTCCTCATTATTATCAATAATTTTAGTAGTAGCGTTATGAGTAGTCAAGGGTGCATCATTAGTTTCATCATAATAGGAAGGGTTCTCATAAATAACCATTTGACTATCAATTTCCTCACAAGAAATGCATGGATTTTTAGTTGGACAATTATCATAGCATGGGTTATCATAGATGAAAAATGAGTTTTGAGTTTAAGTGTTACTATCATTTATTAATTGTGAAGGTGGAAGATCCCACTCTTCCCCAATCTTAGGTTGAATTATCTCTACTTCATTTTCTTCTTCACACAATTGCTCTTCCAAGCTAATGTTTTAATCATATTTTTCTTGCAATATATTAGTACTTTCCATGGAAGCAAGAGTTCTTTCTTTATGTTTAATAACATAAGCATTATCACTAAATTCTTTGTTGCAAATTTGAAGGATAATATCTATGTGTCCTTTAATTACACGAGCATCATGACTAGTTTCAAATTTTTGATTTATAAGAGAGTCTAGCTCATGGGCACCAACATAGGAAATATATTTCTCAACTTGTTCCATATCATGGCATAAAAATTTACACTATTGGTAAGAAGCAATAATAGGGTCACTATTATGCTTACATTGATAGTGAGAGTGTTTATAGTCTTTTTTAGTGCAACAAGTTATATCATGTGATTCACGAAAGTCAATAGCAAATTGATTGAGATATGTAAGCAATTCATCCATTCTATTTCCTTCTTCATTTGATCTATATTCATAGTAGGCTTCCAACATTTTAGTATGACCTATAGGTATGTGGATTCCAAGTTTATCCATATTTTAGCATGCATATTTAGAGGTTATACTAATTTTTATGTGTTTTTGTGTTTTAAAGAAAACTTACAAAAGACTAAAACAAGACATAATAAAATACTTCAAAAATATAAAAGGAGAAGAAAAAGCTCACAGTGGTCCAACCTCCCCAAAGTTGGGTTATTGCACAAGTTGATGAAGATGACGGCACCAGAAAATAGTTTGGCAGCTGTCGTGGGAGTTTCACCACACTTCAACCACTATGATATGTCTCCACCAATTCCCAACGGCGCCGAAAATAGTCTTGATGGCAACAAACGCAGCCACTTTTCGTTGGGACTCCAAGTGCAGAGTGTTGTAGCAAGCTTCTTTTCCCCACAAGGGTGACTATGAGGGTTTATATCGAACTCTTGGGGAATTGTGTGGATATTTGTCTTCTCCTCTTCAAGCAACATGTAAAGTAAAATAATTTGTCTTGTGTCTCCAAATCCACCAAGTGGTTATCAAGCACAATGTTCCGTATTAGTAATATGAAATAAAATATAAAACCAAGTAAATAAAGTAAAGGAATACAAACTAGATGATATGGAAGATAATAGAGTTGTTTTTGGGTTTTTATGAGTGACTGCAAGTAGATAAAGTATTTTTGTATTTTAGAAATAATAAATTGCAGAAATTATAAATGATAGTAGATGCAATGGAAAGGTGTTTCTTATGATAAAAATCAGACCAGGGTTCATGGGTTCACTTGTCTACTCTCTTTTTAGGTTGTAGTAATCATAAAACAATTAATCAATGATAAAGATTCATGGAAATTCTATAACTTCTTGATAAAAGGAATTAATATTGGCATCACATTCTAATATTGAGATGGAATAAATCTCTCTCTTATACTCATCAAGAAAGGGAAATCTCCATGCAATCTTGATTTAAGAACAAATCAGAGTATAGCTTTAAGTAATATTATATGATGTTTGAAATACAAATATGCTACCTTGATCTAACAAGGTCATCACACTATCACGTGATAAATATAGCACATGATTTCACTTTAACCCTAGTGAGGCAGCAAAAGAAAGGTAAAAACCAAAGTAGATCTTGAATATTATGTGTCACAATTCAATCTCTACCCCCATGCTACTCCATCTAACACACACTTCTCCCCATACAAGTTCTTGCATACAAGTTGGATCAAAACAAGTAATGAAGAACGGGGTGCATGATATGCATCTATTAAAACATCTTACACAAAATAGATTCCAATCTCAAATATCAAATCATAGAACAAAGATCAACCACATAGGAACTACAAATATGACCATAATCATGTTGGGAAGCTCATATGGTACTAGATCTATGAAGAACAAGAGCGAAATAGATCAATCTACTGCCACAAACCCATAGCCCAGAGGTGGAGTACTCCCTCTTCATCATTGTGATGATGATGGAGATGTTAGAGAGGGTGGAGATCTCCCCGGAGGTGACTCCAGCGGAGTTTCCCCCTCCAATCTTCGTCGGATCTGACTCTGTTTGGTGGTGTTTTTGTCTCTGGTGGCTTCCGATGTCTCCCTTTTCGAGGACGCCCTAGGGGGTCCTTATATAGGGTTTTTTAGGTCAAGATAACTCCATGGGAAAAAGAATCAAGGCGATCGGATGGCCGAGGAGCAAACGAGCATGGGTAGCGTCCCCACTAGGCCTAGGCATGCCACTTGTGTTCGTTTGGCCCTCCTGGCCCGCCTGGTGAGATTCCAGTGCTCTAGGTGCTTCTCGTGGATAATTATTGGCATTCCAAAAAGTGCAGGTCCATTTGACTTCATATAGGTCCGGAAACATCAAAAACATTGAAAATAGGATTTTTCTGCCCTGCAGGGTTCTAGCCAAAATAAAGGGGATGATTGGTAAATCCCCAAAAATCAATATAAAACATAGATATAACATTATTATATATGATGCAAATATGTGGGGAAACATGTTAACAAACTACAAAGTTCATGTATGCATTTTACATGCATCACCTGCCCGCAAATCCAATTTAGAAAACCATTTCCATCCAGCTAACTCGTCAAGCAACTCATCTATGACTGGAAGAGGATACTTCCCTTTGACCGTGAGTGTGTTGAGGTGTCTATAATCCACCACAACACTCCATTGCTTCTCCTCAGGTTCACCTTTCTTCACCAAGATCACTGAAAAATGAAGCCGCTTTTGCTATAAGTGATTACTCCCTAGTCAAGCATCTCTTGAATTGTCGCTCTAGTTCAGTTTTAAGCTCGGGCACCACTCTGTAGGGACGCATTGACACTGGTCTAGCTCCTGGGATTAATGGTATACGATGATCATACTGGCATCTAGGTGGTAGACCAATGGGCACGTCAAATAATGACAAAAATTTGTGCAGGAGTAACTGAATATCAGGCTTAACCGAGCCTACATAATCTGTCTGAATAGGCTGCACTCGATGCAATTCAAAAAATATGTGAGGTGGGGAAACTGGATTTTCACCCTGTAGAACTATCAACTGCCCATTTCTAACCATGGCAATCCAATTCTATGCCCAGTGAGTAAGCATGGGATTGTGTTTGTCCAGCCAGTCATGCCCTACTATATCAACAAAACTCTACAACGATAGAATCCTAAAGGTATCACTGAATTCATGCCCATCTGCATATCAGACCAGCTCAGGAAAATAAGTATCTGATTGCAATATCTCCCCTCTAGCTACTTACACCTGAATTGATGTACTAGCCTGCTCTCTGCCTGTCAACAAGAATGCTTTATTTTGATCAATGAAGCAAGCTGAACTACCAGAATCCACTAGGAATGTCATCGTTTTCCCTTGAACAATAATTGATGGCTTCGGAGTCTTGGGGCGTGATGATTACCATCTCCTGTAGCTAGTAACAACATCATCATCTGTTATGTGACTTCTACCCCTTCATCAACACTGTCTTATTCCTCGGTCTGCATGCAATTCACCATTCCGTGAACAAGGTGCGAGGGAATGGTAGTCATACATGTTGACTTTACTAGATCGACTAGGTGTAGATTATATCGGTAGAACCTCTGTTGTGAATCGAATGTGGTGCTAGGGCTTTTGATTGAGAGAGAGAACAGAGATGGGAAAAGGGAACTAACCTTCTCCTGCGCTTGATGAACCAGTGGCGTTGGCCATGGTGGTCGATGGTGTGGGCGTGGGCAAGGTGGCGATGGTGGTGAGTCTTCCCGTAGCTAGCACTAACCCTAGATTGGTAGGGATGTCGGTGGGGGGAGCGGCGAAAGCATCGAACCTCGTATCCTGTGCCCCGCCCCCCACCTCCTCTTTATAGTGCTGCCACAGGGGCCCCACCAACCTAGTTCGGTTGGACGCCCCCGATCAGGGCGCGAGTCAAAGGGCTCGTTCGATCCGTTTGGATCGAACGGGAGAGGTCAATCTAACATTCTCCCCCTTGATCTCGACTTTCCTTTATACTTTACACTTTACTCGTTTCATCACGGTTCGGTACATAGAGCATGTTTCATCGTCATAGCTCAATTGCCAATAGAATCAGACAGCTACAATGTACCTCTTGTTTTGAAACAAATTCTGTTTCTTTTGGGCCTTTTTGATCCAAGAATCATAGGCTTTCCCTTAAACCCATGCCGGCTAAGTGTTCCTTGAACACATTGGGTGGTAAGCCTTTCGTTAGCGGATCCGCAGGCATATCCTTTATCCTTATATGCTCGAGTCTTATAGTGTGATCCTGGATCTTATCTCTCACAACATAATATTTTATCTCCATTGGTTTAGAGGCATTACTCGACTTGTTGTTGTGAGCATAGAATACTGCGGGCTCGTTGTCACAGTACATCTTTAGTGGTTTGGCAATGCAATCTACCACTTTCAAGTCGGATATAAATTTCTTTAACCATATGGCCTGCCCCGTTGCCTCATAACATGCTATAAATTCTGCATACATGGTGGATGATGCACTAATTGACTGTTTGGAGCTTCTCCATGAAATAGCCCCTCCTGCGAGACTGAAGACGTATCCTGTTGTGGACTTTCGATCGTCTTTGTCTCCCGCAAAAACAACGTCTAAATACCCTCTTATTTCTAGGGAATCAGACCTTCTATATGTTATCATGAGGTCTTTTGTGTCTTGCGCATAACGCAAAACTTTCTTTACCATCTTCTAGTGTTGTATGCCTGGATTCTTTTGATATCTGCCGAGTACCTCGGTGATAAAAGCTAAGTCAGGGCGAGTGCACGCCTGTGCATACTGTAAGCTTCCAACGGCCGAAGCATATGGTACCACTTTCATTTTGATCGATCTCATATTGACTCTTGGGACATGGAAATTTCCCAAAACTGTCGCCCCTTGACTATAGGAGCAGGTGTGGTATTGCATGCATGCATATTGTATTTCTTTAGAACCTTCTCTAGGTATGCCTTCTGCGACAATCCTAGAACCCCATTTGTCCTATCTCGGTGAATTTCTATGCCCAAAACATATGAAGCTTCACCAAGATCTTTCATATCAAAGTTTGAGGACAAGGACTTCTTTGTTTCTAGTAGTAGACAGACATCGCTGCTAGCAAGCAAGATATCGTCCACATACAGAATTAGGAAGATGTATCTCCCACTCTTAAAATTTGCATAAACATAGTCGTCCTCAACATTCTCTCTAAATCCAAATCTCTCAACATGCAGTGCATATTCTGGAGGTGGCTGTCGCTACTCCCTTTCATTCTCAACAGTGGGTTTAATCGGCTCCTGACGGACAGGTTCTAGATCTTCACTCACTATTGTCATTGGTGAAGTTGTGATAGGTGCTTGCACCACAACCTCTAGGGTTATCATGCAGGAACGATAGGTAGCTCAAAGAATGGCTCCTGAGTCATCGGATTAGGTGCATGCACCCTCTTCTCCTCAAGATCAATTTTCCGAGTTACCATGCTCCCCCTCGTCATTTCATCCTCTTCGAAAACAACATGTCTTGTTTCTACAAACTTTGTGTATCTGCCTTGACAGTAGAAATGGAAACTTTTTTGACTTTTCAGGATAGCCAATGAAATGGCAACTGACTTTTTGGGGTCAAGCTTTGCTATATGTCGATTTCGATTAAATACTTTGGCCTCGGCTGGGCTCCCCCACACCCTTAGGTGTTGTAGCGAGGGAACTCTACTTTGGCCTCGGCTGGGATCCCCCAAACCCTTAGGTCTTGTAGCGAGGGAACTCTTAGTCTTTCTATTACCCCCCTCGAAATATAGCCTAAACGATAGTGCCATAATTTCGACGAGTCATGAGTTCTCATTCTTTTCTTTGGATCTTTATTCGACGAAGAAACATGCTTTTTCACATTACACACAGGATAAACTTTTCACGAGTAGATAATTTAAAAGAAGCTCATTGTGAAGGAAAGCAACACCCACACAATCTTTATTACAATAAATGGCACACTGGCCATGTCCACAATGACATTCAAAGTTTACTTTGTTCGAACACGATACACTTATTAAAATTTATATGCAAAAGAAGAAGCATAGAGGACATCCGTAAGAAAGATCGTCGATCCATCAGCAAGCTCCAAGAAGATGTCGCCAATGGCCTCAACATCCGCTAGGATTCCATTTGAGACTTCATCGCATCCTCCGCTTCTTCTCATAATCCTCGTCGAATGGAATCCCTATAATGAATTTGCAACATGAACAGTTGCTCCTAAGTCAATCCACCAAGTAGATTTTGAAAGCTGTGTATACAGGGATTCATTTACAAAAGAAACGTTGTTGTTACCTTTCCTTTCCATCAGTTCCTTTAACCAAACAGAGCAATCTTTCTTGAAATTCCCTTTCTTGCCGCAGTGGAGACAGGCATCTTTGTCCACTGGAAGAGCAGGCCTCTGCTGATGCTGATAGTGCATGGGAGCTTTACCATATGGCTTAGTAGGGGAGCCATGGTTGCTTTGAGTGAAATTCCTTTTCTTGTTGTCCTTGAAAAAGTTCAAGGAACCTCCATTCTGGGCTTTGAGCCTCTCCTCTTCTTGAGTGCACATGGCGATAGTCTTTTCTATGTCCCATTTTTCAGGGGCTATATTGTAATTGACAACAAAGTTCTCAAACTGTTGAGGCAGTGACACCATGACCATGTGGACAAGGAGAGCAGGCTTTATCTCCAGATCAGCTTCCATGGCCTTCAATTTGGCAGCCATGTTGCTCATCCGGAGGATGTGCTCCCTAATGCCATGAACACCTCCTGTATAGTTCTCTGTCGCCAACTGCTTCAGCAGCTGGCTTGCATGTCTTTGAAGAGCCAGTGAACTAGCTCTTTATCTTTTCCATATACTCCCTGCGTAAGCACACTCTATGATTGAACCAACAATTGCCGGCTCAACTGTGTTCTTTATAAATGCCATGCATTTCTTGTTGGCATTCTGCCACTTTTGGTTTTCTATGGAGTATGCCAGCTCTATTGGAGCATAGTCCCTTTTCTTTCTATCCCATGCAACATCATCATCGGCAGCATCTCTGATGGGCTCTGTCAGCTTGGTGGGAGGCTTGGTCTCAAGGATCCAATCCACCTCAGCGCAGATGAACGCAAAGTCCACCTTCTTTCTCCACTCGGAGTAATTGTCACCTATCAGTGTGGGGACCTCCTTGATGCAGTTCATCAAGTAGAACCCTCCTGAAAACACAAATAAGTGAGAACTATAACATTTGCATGTATTAATCCAACGTTGATCAAAATTAAGACATACAAATGTTTATGCAGATAATTCTACATCACCGTTGGGCAGAAAATAGAATCAAAAGCACATGACTTTAATTCCTTTAAAACAAGACACTAATCATAATCATGCTATTTACAACGTTGGTTAGAAAAATAACATGAATATGATCAGAATATAACTTTAACATGCTCTCATAAATTTAATATCACTTTTGTCTATATTAAATTTTAAAAGAGCCCTTTAACTATTTGCAGCGGAAGCGCTATAAAGAGGAGGTGGGGGCCGGGGCACAGGATACGAGGTTCGACACTTCCGCCTCTCCCCCCCCACCGACATCCCTACCGACCTAGGGTTAGTGCTAGCTACGGGAAGACTCACCACCGCCGCCACCTTGCCCACGCCCACGCCGTCGACCACCATGGCCAACGCCACTGGTTCATCAAGCGCAGGAGAAGGTTAGTTCCCTTTTCCCATCTCTGTTCTCTCTCTCAGTCAAAGCCCTAGCACCACATTCGATTCACAGCAGAGGTTCTACCGATATAATCTACACCTAGTCGATCTGGTAAAGTCAACAATGGTATCAGAGCTTGGCTAGTATCTAGATTCTTCGAGTAGAAAAGCAAAAAGGAAAAGAAAACAACTAACCCTAGCTGTATAGAGCGCCACCGTTCGCTGGCTGCGCCGTTCCTCTCGATCCCGACGCATCGGCAAGCCAAGGTCGAGAAGAAGAACCAACCCCTAACAGGGCAAAGAAAAGAAAAGAAAAGGCCCCAAATCCAACAGCGAGAATCCCCTGTTTTTCCCCGTTTTTTGTCCCCAGATCCCCATTTGGAAAGAAAATCAAGAGAGAGACACAGAGGGAGGGGCTCGCGTCGTCGGGAGGGAGGGGCTCGTCGGCCAAGCGCCGGGCGGCGCTGCCTCCTCGCCGTCCCATGACAGCCGCCTCCAGAGACATCTGCGAGCACGGGAGTTCTTCCCGACCAAACAGAAAAGAAAAGGTCACACCGGCCATCACCGGCAAAGGGAACCGCGTCCACCTCGACCACTTGACGGTGGTGCACCCACCCTCGGGTGGATGCACGCGTCAGCAAGGAGTCAAGGGAGGGCGTCGCCGTTCTCTGCTCTCTGCCCGATGCGGGTGTTTTCGGGGAGGTGGACGGTGAAGAGAAAGAAAGGGGAAGGGGGCTCGCCTCTGGAGAGAGGGAGGGGCTCGCCGCCGGCAGTGTGCCGGGCGGCGCGGCCGCCTTGCTTCGCTCGCAGAGAGCGGCGCCGCCGCCAGAGAGCGGGACAACGCGGGGGAGTGAGGGTTTCTGTGGTTAGGGTTACGGGAGAGGCGTCCAGGGCTGGTTTTGACCCAGCGACGACAACGCGCGTCCGTACGATCCTCAGCGTCCAGATCGGACGGCCTCAGCGGGGCGGCAGGCGCACAGTGGGCCGCTGGGCCGTTTTCGGCCAGGAGCTAGAGCAGGCTGGGGCGCGGTAGGCGACGCTTAAGCGCAGCAGGCCGTGGGCTGCGTGTGGCGCGCGCAGAGCGTACAGAGGTGCTGGGCCACTATGCGTCGCCCAGTTCTGCCTAGTTTCTGTTCTTTAATTTTTACAGAAGCTTTTGACAGTTTTTTATCAAGTTTTGATGATTTTTGTCAAGCTTTTTTCTATTCAAAGTTATCCAACGATTTTTTGTTTAAAAAATGGAAAAGTAACAGTAAAGTTTCTGTAAAATGTAAAGTTTAATGAATTTGTAATTCATTCCTGTAGCTAGCGCTAACCCTAGATCGGTAGGGATGTCGGTGGGGGAGCGGCGGCAGCGTCGAACCTCGTATCCTGTGCCTCGGCCCCCACCTCCTCTTTATAGCGCTGCCACAGGGGCCCCACCAATCTGGTTCGGTTGGACGCCCCCCGATCAGGACGCGAGTCAAAGGGCTCGTTCGATCCCACGGATCGAACGGGAGAGGTCAATCTAACAATACAAACATGGTCCTTGCCCCACTTTTCACCACAAACGAAGCAAAGTCCCTTAGCTCGCCTGTAATTCTTCAAGTTCGACCAATTGTCATCAACAAACTGTCTAGTAGCTTCTAGTTGTTTCTTCTCTTTCACAATTTCGACACCCGGTTAGATGGTGGAGGAGGCGAGAGGAATCGGACTTGGAGGTGCCTAGAATCACCGAGAAGTGAAACCCCGAGAAGAGGATACAAAGGAATCAGATCCTTCACCAAGTTCCTCATACAACATAGCCATAGTATATGTTGTATCCAGATCCGGTGGCTGCTAAATAGCCACCAACACATGAACTTCCGATCCTCGTTAGGTAATTCATGGGATCTGGATGAGTATCATACGCAGCTAACTAATCCACCAGATCAGAGAAACGTTGAACATAGTCTTCAATTGTATTGGTCTGTACAAGCGACGAAGTAGGATTTGGTGTTGATTCCCGAGGAAACGAGCTTGGACTGCTTGCACAAAATCCGCCCATACCGACTGAGGAAATTTGTTCAAATATGCCTCGATCTAGGTTGCTGCCGCTCCCAAGAATCACGAGGAACCATACGAGCCCAGAGTTAAGATGGCATTCCCTATCGCTGAAAATAATCCTCGCACCGGCGTTGCCAGAGTTTGGGATTTGTGCCCTCAAACATCGGCAAATACACCCTCGGTGTCGAGGCCGATGCATCAGTAACATGGTGAATTGAAGGAGCATTCAGAAGAGACAAAAAATTTGGACCCGGACTCATAACTCCTACCGGAGGAGGCGTGTGTGTAGCACAGGCCATCCCCCAAAATTGTGTTGCAGGGTGGAACCCAGATTGGCTTGCAGCATCGGTGATCGGCTGCCCCGCTGGTGGCACGACAGGCGCAGGAGCGCGGACGGCACGCTCGACCGCCACCGTCAGGCGCGCGATCTCCCCTGAGAGTTTCCCCTTCGTCGCCTCCAACTCGGCGCCTAGGCTCTCCTTGAGGTCAGCGATATCCGCACCGACATCCTCATGGAGAGCAGTGGTGGTCTCGTCGATGTCCCTGAGCTTCCTCCCCCTCTTGTCTACGTAGATCCTGACCGCATCCAGAATTTCCTTCTTATTATCGAGGAATCGCTGCTCGTAGATATCCTTAGCCTCCGCCGTGAGTATCTCGTACATGGCCTTGGTCTCCGGCAAAAAATCCTCCATGATTTTCCAACGGTGGTGGTGGACGAAACGGGTGGCGTGGCCGTGGTCTGCAAAATCCAGGTCGGGGATCGTTGCGCTCTGATACCAGATGTAAGATCATTGTGGATCTCACGCTGTATTCTAGAAAAATTCAGAGAAATTGGCGATGTATTAGGCTCGCTCCTGCCATCCAGTTCATCCGTTCATAGCTAGTGCACACGCTAACAACTCCACCCCTTATAGCTGGAGCTACACGACTATTACATGGGCCTCATCATGCCCAGAACGTGGCCTGCAAGCTAGCCGGGTGCCTTGGTCATTCTAGTGGCCTGGTCCTCTTGGCCTGCGTGGCATCGCTCCCTTCTTCCTCCTCATGGTCATCAACAGGTGGGGCCGCGTCGCTGACACTCCTTTCCAGAATCCTGCAAATCAAAGAGGGCTTTAAATACAATTCTATTGTCCTCAACCTGACCTATACGCATGTTAACCGTATGATCTGAGAAAAACAGAAAAAAATATGTGCTTATCTTCTCTTACCTAGGTGGTTGTTTGGGGCAGATTAGCGATCAGTTTTTAGAATGTAAGTTTTGATAGGATTTTAGGAGAATCAGTTTTACTAACTTTTCAGTTTAGAAGATTCACATACAGTCACGTTTGTGTTCAGATTTCTTGCTCCAGTTGTAGTAGCGACTAGCGACCCAATTAACTGGCTGTTAGATTATTCATTATCAATACTTTAGGATTAATCCGTCCGTTTAATAATACTCTCTCCGTCCAAAAATAACTTACTTAGGTTTATCAAGATTCGAATGTATCTAAACACATTTTAGTATATATATACATTCGAATCTAGATAAACCTAAGTTAGTTATTTGTGGACGAGGGAGTATATATAATATAAGATGTTTTATCTTTTTAAAACAAATACATCTAGGTCTCTTTTAGTGTGTAAGTTCACTCCGAACATAGACATAAAAACTATCTAAATACACACATTTTAAAAAAACTAAAACATTTTATATTTTAAAACGGAGGGAGCACTGGCTAGTAATAATACTGCTAGTCTGCTACGATGGAACTAATACAATTCTATTGTCTGCAACATGTACCATACGGTGCTGGAAAAACAGAAAAACCATGTTTAAGAGTTCTCTTATCTAAAAAATGATCACTTAGAAAGACAAATAAGTATATTTACTCTATTATACGAGATGCCTTATCCTACAAATAATATTTCTTTAACTACCCCATAACTTTTATCCAAACATCAATTGCAACGGACAACTTAAGAGATGATCCCCGGTATATTTTGTTTTCTTCTTCTTCTCCAAATAACATGAAATATATAAATAAAAGACCATCTTATTAACCATTATACATGATTTTGGATAATCAATGATTTCTGGCCTGCAAAGTGCACGTACCGCGTGCACAGGGCGACCAGCACATGAGTCCCCTCGTGGTCATCGTGTGGCTCCATTCGGCACAAGCATTATACTACCTCCGTGCTGAAATAAGGGATTTAGATTTGTCTAGATTCGTATGTATCTAGATATGTTCTAATATCTATATTTTTTGGGCATGCAATTTACAAGTATCAAGATAACAAGTATTCCCTTCGTCAAAATAACTAAAATAAATGATTTTGATTTATCTAAATTTATATAAATCTAGACACTAAAACATGTCTAGGTACATGCGAATCTAAACAAATTCAAGTCACTTATTTTAGGACGGAAGGAGTATCTTTGTTGTCAGTAGTATCGGATCGTAGTATCTTGATATTATATAAGATTTTCGCTTGTAAATATTATCTATGTGCATGTTAAAAAGTACCTCAAATTTCAGCGAGAAAAAGTACCTCAAATGCAATTAATTACATTGATATTTTAAATTTTATGCACATTCTATGTCCTTTATATATAGAGCCTGATTATGTAAAAATATTACATTCACCTATATCTAATAAAGCACGAAGTGTTTGTTACGAGTTTCCTTTTTTAGACCATTTTACTCTTCCAACATAGAATGTTTGTTACAAGTTCTGTTTTTAGACTGATTTACCCTTTCAACATAAAGTGTTTGTTACGAGTTCAGTTTTTTAGCCCGTTTTACCCTTCCAACATATTCAACGAATGCCATCTGCAAGTGAAAAACGGTTTCATTTTTATTGAAGTCGCGACTCCTTGCACGAGGGCTGAAGTCGCATAGGTTGTCGGCCGAAGTCGATGACCTGGCCCAGTATTGTAGTGCCTCCAAAATCGGCCCATCATCACACGTTTCTTGGGCTATTGGCACGTCGTTTAATACATTGCTGGAAGGTGCGGGCCTACCGCGAACGTCGTGTTCTTGCTATCCACCGAATCAATCGCTAGGTGTGGGCAGACCCGGTCACCGAGTCTGACTGATTTATAAATGCTCGAATATTTTATAGAGCATCAAGCAAGAGTACCATTCTTTGGTCTTGAGGTATACGCGGTGAGAGAGTTGAAAGAGGTCCTTGTGTGACAAACGAATCAAACGTTAGCATTCAACACCCGACCCTCCTTCTCCCCTCTCGACCCTCCCCGTCTGTGCGTTGACCACCTGAAACCGGGCCGTCCCCGACCTGTCCCTAGCGGCTTTGCCGGCCAGAGATGGAAAGAGGGAGGCGCCGGAGTATTTAGTAGGTGTAGGTTTAGAGTTCTCGGCTGTTTGCCGGTGTTTTGGAGCTCGTTGCCGGTTGTTCTTGACCAGATTCGGTGCGTCCTGCCATGCCTCTTCTTCCTCCTCGAGCTCTAGTGGTTGGAGCTAATGGGGGAGGCAAGATTGCAGGGGTCTCCGCAATAAAGGTCAGGTCTCACTACAAGAAAAGTTGGCTTTTATAACGGAAGATTTCGTGGTTGAAGACCCATTTTTCATGGCTAAAAAGTCTTCTACGACGGATGCCCCTCGTGGTAAAAGCCCCGTCACAAAAGAATCTACCACGTTTTTTTTCTAACCGTGGCGGGTCGCACTCTTTAGCCACGAAAACTTGTTCCGTCATAGATCTGTTCGCCAGCCACATTGACTGCTGACATCATGCAAAATGCCTCGTAGCACACACCGTTAATGCCCAGTTATCGCCGTTAACGGCCACAGAAACCGTGGTAGAAGCCAGGCCCAGTCAAGGCCTGCTCATAATTAAGTGGGCCGGACCATTAGGAGAACCCAATAAGATTATGGCCCATTACTGTTTTGTCCGACACGGTTTGCAATGGGCCCAAAGATGTGGCTAGCCGCGGCCCGTGAATATCAGGACAGTTACTGTTTCGGCCTACAGAAGCCCACACTGTTCGAATACTGTGCGGCCCGTTAATGGGCTACGTCAAGTAGGTCCGATACTGTTAAAGCCGGTCAGTCCGTCACGTTCTCACAGCTTGTCATGGGGCGCCTATGAACGGCCCACTTTTGAGAAGGTCCGATACTGTTCTAGCCTTTTACTATTCTGGCTCATTACTGTTCTGGCCGTCTACTATTCATGTCCGTTACTGTTGTGGTCCTTTACTATTTTGGCCCCTTACTGTGCTGGTTGCCCCTGTTCTGGCCTGCTACTGTTCAGGCATGTTGCTTTTCTGGTCTATTACTGTGCTGGATTACCACTGTTCTTGTTTGCTACTGATTTTGGCCTGCTACTGTTTTGGCATGTTACTGTTTTGGCCTGTTACTGTTTTGGTCTGTTACTGTTTTGGCTTGTTACCGTTTCAGCATGTTATTGTTTCGGCCTGTTACTGTTTCGTCCTGTTACTGTTTCGGTCTATTACTGTTTCGACCTGTTACTATTTTGGCACGTTACTATTTTGGCCAGTTACTATTACTGTTTCGTAAATTCTGAAGCCCACGCAAAAATCATAAAAGGAGTATAATTAGCGAGCATCTTTTACTGTTAATGGAAGGCGCAATATAAAAGGGCAAATAACAAAATCTTATAAAGTCACTTGATCGACCTGGCTAGCGCAGTTATGGTACCGCCATGCATGGACGGCGTCAACTAAATGCCTACTTGGCCTATACGAGTTATCTAGATATTACATCAGCTACAAACTTCTTAAAAATATTACAAAATATGAATAAAAGGGAAAGAAAATTCAGCATTTCAGTTGCGAATCAAGTTGATAGCAGAGTCCTCAATTTGCTTTCTCAATTCATCAACTACATCTCCCTTTGAGTGTGACAGCTACATTGGAAAACCACCTTAAGATATGATCTTGCAGTCCCCTCTTTGGTGGCGATAGCAATAATTGCAGTCTGAAACTAACTAATAACAAGTTAATTCAGCAAAGAAGACAAATTAGTCATAATTAAGAATAAACTAGATAGGAATTATAACTATATAATATGAACTTGTAGAGCAGGAATGCAAACCATAAATGAACTATATAGTAGAGGATAGTTATGTCATTGCCTAGGACGAACCAGAACCAGATACGAGATATAATGGTGTGGCTTGTGAACCTGTAGAACAGGACAAACAAGCATTAGACAAGTATGCCAACAATTGAATGAGCTATCAAACAAAGTGTTTCTTAGAATTTCAGTATAAACTAGCTAGGTCATTTCAGCAAATATATATGGAAGCAGTGGTATCTCCTAGAATGCAAGAGACATTGGATGACTCGTAATTTGCGGTGAGCTACACAATAGCATGCATTTACTATCATAGCTAAGAATGAACCACATAGAAATTATAACCGCATCATACCAGAACTTGTCGAGCAGGAATAGAAAACACGAATGAACTATACAGTAAAGAATAATTATGCTGTTGATTAGGACGAACCAACACAAGATACAGAAAATATATAATGGCATCGCTGGTGGACCTGTAGGCTGTGCAAACCAACATGTTCAGTGTTGCCTCTTTTTGCTCTACACAAAGAAAACAAAAATAGTCAGTGTTGTAGCTTTTGAAGAACCAGATAGCAACAACAAAATTATAATCAAACTAGTACGAAGAGTTTGAACGGGTACCACAGGATAGCAGAACGATGGCAGGGAAAATAATAGCAGGAACTTAGCTCAGGAATAACCAGATAGAGTTAGTAACTGTGCAGTAGGGAATCTACACTAATATTTTCCACTGACATTACATTTTGCAAGAACTACACAATAGCAGGCATTTACTGGTGTACGGAGCAGCTAAGATAAGAACATGTGCATGACAAAATAACAAACATGTGCATGCCTTGATTTTGTAGAGCAACGAATGCAAACCAACATGTCTAACGACCTTGTATGTACTAGCACGAAGAACAGACATGCCCATTGACTTGTATGTACTAGCACGATTACAAAAATGCAGTCCACTGTGACATGCTCGAACCTGCTATACCGCTGACAAAACAAAAAACGGGTTGGAGATCTGGTTACCTTGGTCGGAGAGGCGTCTAAGCATCGTCGGTAGCGTGCGTGTGACGTCCAGGTCAACGAGGCTGCTGCAGTTGTGATGGCTGTTGGCGTTGGGGAAGCAGATCTTGGGCGTTCGATGCTGGTGCAGTCAACGGCGACGACCGTGTAGCTGGTCTGGAGCAGTGGACATGGAACTTGTTGAATTAGATCTCGTCTGGTGGATAACGGTGAAGCTGCTCCGATATGGTTGGGTAGCTTTCGGCGGCGGGGAAGCAGAGCGTGGGCGGTCGACAACACCATAGGCGCGGTCAGCGAGACCACAACTATGGTGGAGTGGCAGACAGACCCGGTGAATTAGATCCAATCGGGTGGGCGTCTATGAAGCGGCTCCGGCAGCCGTGGAATTGCCGCCAGGCGGTGCATGCGGTGGTCATGGAGGTGAGGGTGTGGGAGAGAAGCCTGTGATTTTGGGAGGGCCAGCTGGAAAAACTACGTGAATCGGGACTATGGAGGTGAACAGAAAAATAATTATGATCGTGCCCCCAAGCTTCGACTTTAGCGTGCCCATAGGGCATCCAAACAATGGGTAGAAAGGGAATTTTAACGTCAAAAGTTTTTGAAACGGAGGGGAGCAAAATGCTTTAAAGTCGGCCTCTGGTTTTGCCGCTAGATTGAGACTTTGAATTTGGCTAATAATAGAAAAATGGTAATCCCCTAGTGGGAGATTTAGCCTCAAAGTTTTTGAAATGGTGGGGCGGGAAATGCTTCAAGGTCGGTCTGTGATTTTTCTGCTCGACCGAGATTTTGAATTTGGCTACCGGACAAATAATAATAATAGAAAAATGATTCTCCACGGTGGGAGATTTTGCCTCAAAGTTTTTGAAATGGTGGGGCGAGAAATGCTTCAAGGTGGGTGTGTGAATTTGCCGCCCAATTGAGATTTTGAATTTGGCCACCGGACAAATAATAATACTTGTTTTCTACGCACTTCTATTCTGGTAGACAGTTGTTAGGCCTCCAAGTGCAGTGGTTTGTAGTACAGCAGCAAGTTTTCCCTTAAGTGGATCACCCAAGGTTTATCGAACTCAGGGAGGAAGTGGTCAAATGTATCCCCTCTCAAGCAACCCTGCAATCAAGATACAAGAAGTCTCTTGTGTCCCCAACACACCCAATACACTTGTCAGGTGTATAGGTGCACTAGTTCGGCGAAGAGATAGTGAAATACAAGTGGTATGGATAATTATAAGTGGTAATGGTGATAGAAAATAACTTGATGGCGTGGAAAAGACTAAAGGCAAACTGAAATAAAGAAGGAAGCAAGCAAACATGTAACAAATCTAATTGCAAATGGTGTATCAATGCTTAGAAACAAGGCCTAGGGATCATACTTTCACTAGTGAACACTCCCATATAAATATATTCTCTTCATGATACTACTCTTAAATACTCTCCGGTTGGACACTCTAATCCATGGTAGAGATATAACAACACACCTCAAAGTAAGCCTTTCCCATCTAGAAAACCCCACACTATCACCTTGAGCACTAGATGAGTGCAACAAACACCACAATTTCATAAAGACATCCAACTCCAAATATAACTCATAACAAGTATTTGTAATCTCTAGCCTAAGTGCCACCATGGTGTGCACGTTGTCACTTTCACACACATGGGGAGAGCAGAGATCTATTAAGCACTTGAGTAGCATGGTAGATCTATAGATTACAAGCTCATGATCTCAATAAGATCATGCATAGAGAGAGAGATGGACACATAGCTACCGGTAGAACCCTTAGCCTCGAGAGAGAACTACTCCCTCCTTATCATGGGAATCAACAATGGTGATGGAGATGGTGGTGGAGATCGATGGAGATGGCTGATACGTCCAAAACGTATCTACTTTCCCGAACACTTTTGATATTGTTTCTCCTCTATACTTGTGTGATTTGGATGCAACTAATGCGGACTGACGCTGTTTTTAGCAGAATTGCCTTGGTGTCTACTTTTTGTGTAGAAAATCAACTATTAGGAAAAATCCCGGAAAATATGCCAAAAATCCTATTTCACCCGAAGACTCTAGGAGCCAGAATATGACACGGAGAAGAGCCAGGGGGTGGCCACACCACCTGGTGGCGCGAGCCAGGCCAGGCCGCGCCAGGGGGTGGTGTGGGCCCCCCAGGCACCCCCTCGGCCTCTCTCTTCGCCTATAAGGAGCCTTCTGACCTAAAAACTTCGGGGGGTTTGACGTTTTTCTAGAAGGAGTTCCGCTCCGCCGCCACCACCAGATTCCACGAAACGGCACCAGAAACTCCGTTCTGGCACCCTGCTGGGACGGGGAATTGGAGGAGATCATTGCCGTCATCATCACCATCGCTTCTCCATCGACCATCCATGTTTCCCCCATCTATGAGTGAGAAATCCCCCGCTGAAGGCTATGGGGATGGTAGGGATTGGATGAGATCGTTCATGTAATGGCATCAGATTGTTAGGGCATGTTGCTTAGTATCTTTTATTAGTGCTTTATGACTTTGTTGCGACTTGTTGTGCTTAATGCTTGTCACTAGGGCCCGAATGCCATGATTTCAGATCTGAACATGTTATTGATTCATTATGATAGTATTGTTTTTGGTCTTATCTGCAAGTTGTATGCACACATTGTTGTCCGGAACCTATGGCCCCGAAGTGACAGAAATCGGGATAACCGGAAGGGAATGGCTTTGATGTGAGGATCACATGTGTTCATGGAGTGTTAATGCTTTGCTCCGGTGCTCTATTAAAAGGAGCACCTTCATTGCCAGTAGTTCCCTAGAGGCCCCGCTACAAACGGGCTGGCAGGACAAAAGATGTTGTGCAAGTTCTCATTGCGAGCACGTACGACTATATATGGAACACATGCCTAGGATTATCTAGTACTTGGATGCTTTATCTTATTTATCTGCAATTGCCCTATGTTCTGATTGCTATGTGAATTGTCTTGTCCATGCAACGCATGTCCATCCATCCCTATGCCTACCGCACTCGAATCCCACTTTTTACTGCTTTTGTTACTACTGTCTTTGCTTTACTACTATTGTTACTTTACTATTCCTACTACAAAACTATTGCTACTGATAAACTGCTATGAGCAAGATTGTTTCCAGGTGCAGCTGAATTGACAACTCAGTTGTTAAGGCTGATAAATATTCTTTGGCTCCCCTTGTGTCGAATCAATAAATTGGGTTTCACTTCACTCGAAAATACTACGATACACCCCCTATACTTGTGGGTCATCAAGACTATTTTCTGGCGCCGTTGCCGGGGAGCATAGCTTTATTTATCAAGTTCACTTGGATTCTCTATTGTTCGCTGATATCCATCCATCATGGGTAAGTATCGTGATGGCAAGGTTCCTATTTTACCATCCACTACAAGAAGAGGTATGGTTCTGAACACCTCTATTGCTCTTGATTCACCGTCTGTTTTGAGTAAGTTCCTTACACCACCACATACACATGCTACACACACTGCTACTAGTGCTGAATCTAAAACTTCTGATGCTTATGATGCTGCTTCTACTATGCTTGATAAGAGTGGTTCATTAGGTCCTTTCCTAGATGCTACGATTGCTAGAACTATAGTTGGAAATATTGAAACTCCTAATGAAGACACTACCACACCTGTTAGCTCACCTGAGTCTAGTGAGAGTTATGATATTGAAGATGGTTATGTTGAGATGACCGATGAGTTTATTAAAGAATGTAAAAAACACCCATGATAGGAGCGCTGCTAAGAGTCTCCTTGAGAGGCGTACTATTAGACCCCAATTGTCTCCTGATGCTAAGTTTGCTGCTTCTCCCATAAACATTATAGATGAAGATTATGATTTCTCTCTCGATCTATCTTACATAGCTATTGTCGAGAAAGAACCTTTTTGTGGGACTAAGAATGAAAGTGCGGTAGCACATATGAATGAACTTTCTACCATGAGTGGCTTGTTTTCTGATGATATTAAGATGCGTACTTACTTTGTTGCTAAGATTTTTCCCTTTTCACTAAAAGGAGAAGCTAAAACTTGGTTTAGTAATTTACCTCCTAGATCTATTGATAGCCCTGAGTGCTTGATTAGTACTTTCCTGCAGAAATATTTTCCTCCTAGTGCTAGACATGCTATTTTGCAGGAACTTTTTGATTTTAAACAGGGAGAAAAAGTGGTATTGCCCGAATCTTGGGCAAGGTTTTGTGCTTTGATTCATGCACAGGCTAGAAGTCCATTACCTAAGAATGAGCTTCTTGATATATTTTATAATGGACTAACCGAAGAATCTAGGACATACCTAGATAGTTGTGCTGATTGTGTTTTCAGGAATAGGACTCCTAAGGAAGCTGAGGAATTAATGGCTAAAATAAGTAAGAATTATGAAGATTGGACTCCTCATAAACAAGCTATACCTGAAGTAATTGTACCTGAACCATCTATTCCTGCGCCTATTCCAACATCAAAGAAGAGGGGAGTTATTGAATTAAATGATGAAGTGATGAAGGAAGCTAAGAAATGTCTTAAGGAGAAGGGAATTAAAGCTGCAGATGTCAAGAATTACCTCCTATAGAAGAATTATGTAAGCCTATTCCCTACTCATCCACTATTGAGGTACACTCTCTCCAACACTTTGATGAAGGTGATATCCCTTACTCTAAATCTCCTGATCAATGCTTAGAAGAATTTGATATCTTTATTGTTAAGCAAGATAACTTTAATAAAAGGGTGCAAAATCATCTAATGGAAAACACTAGAGCTATTGTTGAGTTGAAAGATATTGTGGAAAGAACCTCTAATGATGTTAAAATGATTGTTAAACACTTTCAAATGGTTCAAACTCAAATAGATCAACTCGTTAAAGTGCAAAACGACTTGCTAGTTAATGCTGCCAAAGAAAAACATGCTTATGAAATTAGAACTAGAAGTGGTGCTGCTACCCAGGATCCTCTACCCATAAATTGAGCAGGATTCTCAACAAGCTAAAAATAGTGGTTCTACTCTTAAGAAAAGGAAAAAGAATTATAAAACTGTTGTAGAACCCTCTGAACCTGCTATAGATCCTAATAGTATATCTATCTCTGATGCTGAAACTGAAAGTGGTAATGAAGAAAATGTTGTTCCTAATGAAGAAAAAGTTGAAGAAGAACCTAAAAACCACACTAAGAATACTAAATACACCAAAGAAGATTTTATTGCTAAGAAACATGGTAGTGAAAGAGAACCTTGGGTCCAAAAACCTATGCCTTTCCCTGATAAGAAACACAAGTCAAAGGAAGATGAACACTATAATAAGTTTTGTGAGTGGATGAAGCCTTTATTCTTGCAAATTCCTTTGACTGATGCTATTAAATTGCCTCCTTACTCAAAGTATATGAAGGACATTGTCTCGAATAAAAGGAAGATCCCTAATGAAGAAATTTCTACTTTGCTTGCTAATTATTCCTTCAATGGTAAGGTTCCTAAGAAACTTGGAGACCCAGGGATTCCAACTATCCCTTGCTCTATTAAGAACAGTTATGTTAGAACTGCTTTGTGTGATTTGGGAGCTGGAGTTAGTGTTATGCCTTTCTCTCTCTATAAGAGGCTTCAACTTGAAAAATTAATACCAACTGATATATCTTTGCAAATGGCTGATAAATCTACCACTATTCCTGTGGGTATATGTGAGGATGTACCTGTTCAGGTGGCTCACAATTGCTTGATATTAACTGATTTTGTTGTGCTTGAAATGCCCGAAGATGATAATATGTCTATTATTCTTGGGAAACCCTTTCTTAATACTACAGGAGCTGTTATTAATTGTAATCAAGGAAAGGTGACCTTCAATGTTAATGACAAGGAACATATTGTCTATTTCCCCAAGAAGATTGAAAGGACTTATGGTTTGAATTCAATTGAACATGTTGAAGGCATTCAAGTTGGAGAAATATATTGTCCCATACCAAGAGAAAATTTTGAAACTATTATGATTGGGACCATTGCTATCAAGGTTGAGGTAACATAATCATTAGTGGAATACAAAATTTTGTCTCATATGCAATTGTTTTGGTAGCAAGACTTGATCAACCTTGTTAACAAAAGTATTCCATTGAACAAAACAATGTTTTCATTATGATTATCTCCGTTTATTTCTATCCTTTGCATTTTAGTTTTTACTTTCGTTTTGTTTTCTTTTTGTTGTTAGTTGCTTGCATGTTAGAACTTCTGTAGTTCTAGCCTTGTTTTGTCCTTGCATCATGCTTCCAAAAGAAAAAAATCTGTCTGTCAGAAAAATCATTCTTCTATTTCTGAAAAATGCCCGAAAATAAAGTGTCTCGAAAAATTCCAGAAAATTCATATTAAATTTTTACGTGAAAAAGGGGCAGAGGAGTACCTGGAAGGTACCAGGGGGGCCCACTAGGCAGGCACACCACATGGTGGCGCGGCCATCCTTGGGTGGCGCGGCCATCCTTGGGTGGCGCCATGCCCTGGTGTGGGCCACCCCTGGCCTCCCACTAACTCTCTCACCTGCCACTTTCTTCTCTCTCCCTAGTAAGCTCCAGTTCATATCTCAAAATCGCGTTCTTGCTGTGCTTGCTCTCGATTTTTTCGATCTCCTTGCTCAGCCCATCTTTCTTGCTGAAATTTGGAGCAATTGTTCCCTAGTATGTGACTCCTCCCCTTGTCCAAGTAGATTTGTGTCTAGTGGATTATATGTTGAGTATTTTGCTGCTGTAGGTGACTGGTTATGAGGGTTTGTAAGCTTGTTTGATGCTTAGAGATATATTTTCGATGCATGTTCAGGCCTCTTGCAAGTCCCTATGAGTAGAATCCTTCATTATATTTACTTTGCAATCACTTGTTTAATAGGTGTTTAAATTTTAGAATAGAAGATGAGTGAACACCACCTAAACCAACATGAGCTTTGGGTGCCTGAGGTCATGAAGGTCCACCAGGAGGAGGAAGTTTTTCCTTCCATTTATCCATGCTCTGAGTTCATGAGAGCTGCAGGAATTCTACAAGATTTCCACACTTTGGTTTCTAATGCAGAATTAGAGCACTTTTTGGAAGATGAACCTTGTCAATTTGTGAATCTAACCATGTCTGTGGTGCAGGACTTCCAATTTAGTCACTCTTTGCCTAACCCCATGGTCCATTACAAAATTTACAATATAGTTGTCGACCTTTCTCTTGATGATTTTTGTGCAGCTATTAAGGTACCTCAATGGGGATCATGTAGAAAGATTAAGGAGAGACTTGAACCACTCATGGATTTATACGCAGAAATTTGCCAAGGGAGTAGCTTCTCAAAGGAGAATCGAAAAATCCGTAACATTCATCTTCCCTCCATTCGCTACTTTGCCTACTTTATTGCCAAGTGTGTTCTTGCTACGAAAACTGCCAATAAGTTATCTTCGTTTGATCTAGCATTTATCTCTGCTGCTCTTAAACGAGATAGGTCTTACAACTTAGGTGCTTTGATAGCTTCCGTCTTGCTGCTAACCGTGAGAAAGGTGGAATTTGTGGAGGACTTATTGCTTCTCGTTTACTAGCATTGCATGGTTTAGTGCCTCATCATCTAGACCTACAGTTTCCCATAGAGAGGCTTGATCTTAATTCCATGATACAGCATAAATTTGTTTCCTCATGGGCTAGTATGAGTGAGTTATCTTATGAAATAACCTTTCTCAAAGCTGGTTGGAGAAAGAGCAAGTCTGAGCGTGTTGTTCTTTTGCCTGCACCTATTTTGTTTAACCTTGATAACAGGGAAGGATGGTCCCTCACTGAAGAGGAGCTTGACACGTACTTGGGAGAGCTCTCCCAACAGGAGCAGGACACTATAAGGGAGGTCACGGATGATTCGGTCCAGCCCTCGAATGAGGGAGAGTCTTCATATCAGCAACCCGCTTATGATTGGGGAGCTTCTTCTTCCTCTCATGGGCCTAGCTACGACCATTCTTACCAAGATCCGCCCGCTTGGAACCCCTATTCGTACATGGATTGATACCCACTTAAGCCAAAAGCCTAAGCTTGGGGGGAGGTACGCCAACACCACACTCATCTCCATATCATGTTGTGTTGGTACTTTGTATATTCATGTTTTTGTTCTCTTTTTAGTTTTCGTTCTTCTTTGCTTTTGCTTTCTAAAAACACAAAAAGACCAAAAATATTTATGTTGTTCCTCTTTGGTTTGCTTCTTCTTTTTGCCTTGGTTTGCTTTTCCCTTTTTGCTTTGTTTGAACTATTCAAAAAACCCAAAAATATTTTGCTTGCTTGTTTTTCTCTTTTGGTTCTTGTTTAAAAATCGAAAACACCAAAAATATTTGTCGTTCTTCTTTGGTTTTTGCGAGTTTGCTATAGGGTTCGGTAGTCCTCAGTGGATATTGGTTTCATATTATTATTCAAGCCACACAAGTGAAGAGCAATAATGAGGATCAATGACAACTTGAGGCGTGGTAAGAGGCTGGTAACGAACTCTATTTGTTTTCATTTTTGTACATATACTCATCACTGTGGGCTTGCTTAGTCCATTCGAGTAGGGTGTATGTTAGCTTTGGATGCTTAGTAGTTCTTGCTCTCTTATGATTAGCTCCAGCTCGCTAATAGTTTGTAGCATGTCTAATGAATGTTTGCTTGCATTGCTCTATTCATAAATTGGTATGACACCATGGTATCCTCCTCTGAATGTTTCATTTGAATTGACTTGGCACATGCTCACGCATGCACATGACTGTAATAATCAGTTGAGCCCTGATGAATTATTTTGACTTGAGGATCTTGAATCACTTTCATGCCATGAGTAGTCATGTTTTGTTGCAAGCATGATAATGACAACTATTGCTCTCTCGTTTGTCGCTCCCTTACTCTTGCTAGCCTTCACTTCCACTGAGTGTTTTACTCATGTTTCCAACTCCCTAAACCAAATATTTCCAAAGTGTCCACCATACCTACCTATTATCATCATTTGCTACTCCCGTGCATATTCAATATGCCTTGTTTTCTTCCGAATAAAGTGTTTGCTTGTTATGGGAAAATTAGTTAGTAAAGCTCTCATGAACTTGATGGCACACTTTATTCCTTGCACTTAATAAACCTGAACCATTGTGAACTCTCCATGAAAGTTATATGCTTGCAAATTATAGGCTAGGGATTAGCAGAACCGTGCTATCATGGGGAACGCTTTCAACATTGCACTGGTACTTTGTACCTAGTTGATATCATGCTCTTTTGTCTATGGATGTCGTCGATGTGAAATGAAAGGGGAGCTTGTAAGTCCATGGAGTTATGTATGTGTGTTAGAGAAACGCCTGGGCCGCTGGTCTAATCCATGCTGACATGGTGGAAACCTGCAGCGTAACCATAATGATATCTATGAAGCATTCTTCTTATAAAAAAAGAGAGAGATAGCTATTGAGAAAAAGAAATTTCCCATGGTAAATAAGAAGATTGCTGAGATACTCATTGTCTGCTTGCCTTGTCATTTTGATATGAGGATTCTTCCGTATTATCGGGAAAGGGGTACCCGTTGGCGGTTCTCAATGATACTCACATACTTACAATGACAAGAACTTACCGATAACTAAAGTTGAGTAGCATGAGGAGCAGCCCTCATACTCAAGGGACTTGGGATTTTCAGTTTATAGTCTGTCAAGCATATAACTTAGATTGGACCTCACTTTCACCTTAACCACATTAAAGATGCTTATGATAGGGGTAATGAGAGATCAAAGCTAACGAGTACCATACTTTCAGCATTTGGAAGCCTTTCAAATTATTCAAAACCTTTTTCTTTACTTGTTGAGTCTCCACATATTCTTTGAGCACCTTCTTGAGAGCATAGTTGTCATTCTTTGTGTTTGTTCCATTACTTGATTATTTGTGTTATGACTTTGATGCTTGTATCCTTGATATCTTTACTTCTAGTCATCACTTGAACTTGAGAGGTGCCTTGATATTCATAATCAAAGGGCAAGCGAGATACCACTCTATCATACCTTTTTATGAGAATTGTAATGTTGCTTATGTTTATGCTTCATGCTACTTATTATTCTTGAGTTGGAATCTCTTCATAGCTTGCAATGACTATTAAGTAGACTCAGCTGCATACTCTTTATTATGAATTGTCTGTGTAGTTGATCACATTGCTGAGAATTACATCATATGAAGCAAATGTGTTCGTGAAAGTTCTTTTATCGCACTCAGTTTTCAACTGAATTGCTTGAGGACAAGCAATAAGCTAAGCTTGGGGGGAGTTGATACGTCCAAAACATATCTACTTTCCCGAACACTTTTGCTATCGTTTCTCCTCTATACTTGTGTGATTTGGATGCAACTAATGCGGACTGACGCTATTTTCAGCAGAATTGCCTTGGTGTCTACTTTTTGTGCAGAAAATCAACTATCAGGAAAAATCCCGGAAAATATGCCAAAAATCCTATTTCACCCGAAGACTCCAGGAGCCAGAATACGAGACGGAGAAGAGCCAGGGGGTGGCCACACCAACTGGTGGCGCGGGCCAGGCCAGACCGCGCCAGGGGGTGGTGTGGGGTGCCAGGCACCCCCTTGGCCTCTCTCTTCGCCTATAAGGAGCCTTCTGACCTAAAAACATCGGGGGGTTCGACGTTTTTCCAGAAGGAGTTCCGCTCCGCCGCCACCACCAAATTCCACGAAACGGCACCAGAAACTCCGTTCTGGCACCCTGCCGTGACGGGGAATTGGAGGAGATCATCGCTGTCATCATCACCATCGCTTCTCCATCGACCATCCATGTTTCCCCCATCTATGAGTGAGTAATCCCCTGTTGTAGGCTATGGGGATGGTAGGGATTGGATGAGATCGTTCATGTAATGGCATCAGATTGTTAGGGCATGGTGCTTAGTATCTTTTATTAGTGCTTTATGACTTTGTTGCGACTTGTTGTGCTTAATGCTTGTCACTAGGGCCCGAGTGCCATGATTTCAGATCTGAACATGTTATTGATTCATTATGATAGTATTGTTTTTGGTCTTATCTGCAAGTTGTATACACACGTTGTTGTCCGAAACCTATGGCCCCGAAGTGACAGAAATCGGGATAACCGGAAGGGGATGGCTTTGATGTGAGGATCACATGTGTTCACGGAGTGTTAATGCTTTGCTCCGGTGCTCTATTAAAAGGAGCACCTTAATTGCCAGTAGTTCCTAGAGGCCCCGCTGCAAACGGGCTGGCAGGACAAAAGATGTTGTGCAAGTTCTCATTGCGAGCACGTATGACTATATATGGAACACATGCCTAGGATTATCTAGTACTTGGATGCTTTATCTTATTTATCTGCAATTGCCCTATGTTCTGATTGCTATGTGAATTGTCTTGTCCATGCAACGCCCATCCATCCATCCCTATGCCTACCGCACTCGAATCCCACTGTTTACTGCTTTTGTTACTACTGTCTTTGCTTTACTACCGCTGTTACTTTACTATTCCTACTACAAAACTGCTGCTATTGATAAACTGCTGTGAGCAAGATTGTTTCCAGGTGCAGCTGAATTGACAACTCAGTTGTTAAAGCTGATAAATATTCTTTGGCTCCCCTTGTGTCGAATCAATAAATTGGGTTTCACTTCCCTCGAAAATACTGCGATACACCCCCTATACTTGTGGGTCATCAATGGTGCCGGGGGCACTTCCCCGTCCCGACAGGGTGCCGGAACAGAGGCTTTATGTCCCCCGAATCTCCCCTTCGGTGGCAGCGGCGCTGTGGAACTTTTCATGGATTTCTGATTGACTATCTAGGGTTTTGGTATCGGGAGGCTCTTATAGGCGAAGGAGGCAAGGTCGATGGTCGGCCAGGGGGCCCACACCATGCCCTGGCGTGGCCTAGGGCTGCCCGCGCCTGGGGGATGTGGCCACCCTGTGGCCCCTCTCCGACTCTCCTTCTGGCTCCGTGAGTCTTCCAGGAAAATAGGAACTTTGGCTTTTGTCCCGTCCAATTCCGAGAATATTCATTTTCTGAGTTTCCTGGAACCAAAAACATCAGAAAACAGGCAACTGGCACTGTGGCTCTTGTTAATAGGTTAGTCCAAGAAATCATATGAAAAGTACTCCAAAGTTGGAACAAAACACAAGAAAGTAGATAAAACCAAGCATGGAACATAAAAAATTATAGATACATTTGCAATGTATCAATACTGTAATAGAAAAATGGTACTCCATGATGGGATATTTTTCCTCAAAGTTTTTGAAACGGTGGGGCGGGAAATTCTCAAGGTCGGTGTGTGATTTTGCCGCTCGATAGAGATTTTGAATTTGGCTACAGGAAAATAATAATAATAATAGAAAAATGGTACCCCTGGTTGGAGATTTTGTTCAAAGTTTTTGAAATGGTGGGGCGGGAAATGCTTCAAGGTCGGTGTTTGATTTTGCCGCTCAATTGAGATTTTGAATTTGGCAAGAGTCCAAGTAATACTAGAAAAATGGTACTCCATCGGTGGGAGATTTTGCCTGAAAATGTTTGAAACGGAGGGGCGCGAAATGCATATGAGTCGGTTGGGATTTTGAATTGGCTAGTGGCGAAGTAATAATAGAAAAAGATAGTTGTAGACTAGTATGCTATCTGGTCAGGAACTGAAAGCCGAGAGTCACATCAACTGACCATTTATTACATAATTGCGCAGAACATTGGTAAATTTTGCTGTTCAACTGAGATTTTGAATTTGGCTAGAGTACAAGTAATAATTTGAAAAAGATGCTACTCCCTATGTTTAGGAATAAAAAAATATTCCCATAGAAAAATAATGTTGACTCCATCTGCGAAATTGTTTGGGCTGTAGGTTTTTACCCTCGATTAAGATTTTGAATTTGGCTATAGTCCTGATAACAAAACTTACGAGCGAACCCCACCACCCAACCCAGCAATTTCACAATCATCATTGGTCATCAGTACGATAGGTCAAACGGAATTTCACAGTATACGAAAGATTAAACATGGGGCCCAAATATTTCGTGTAGGCAGGAGCTTTTGCCTCTCGATTCAGAATTTGAATTTGGTGACAGTCCAAGTAATAACTGCTAGTAGAACCTACTTCCCTCTGTTCACGCATCCAAGGCCTGGTCACATCAACTAATCATCCAGGACCTTGCTCAAAGTAGCCTTTTTCTAGACGGAGAGGTAGAAAATTGGATACCATGATCTCGGATTCAAAAATATTATGGGGGATGGCGGGAGGATTTGCGGCTCCAGTACGGTTTTAAATGTGACTACTCCAAGTAATAGAACAAAAAAATTGTATAAGGTCTTTTTTTTGCAGGTCATACTCCATCTGTTCATCAGTCCATTCAGACATGAAAGAAAATGTTGAGCTCTGAATTAAAAATGTAGTTCCATTTATAACATGACGCGTATGAATATGGTGTGCAACAAAGGGTAAGGCATTGTTTTGAGAACCTGAATCTTATGGTCAATGATCCAGGACAACAACACTTGTAACGTAATGTACTGTATCACACTAGTATATATTGGTGCATCCACACATAACCAGTTTGTGGCATTTGTTGCACAAAACACAGAAACAATTTCTTTTTTTTTGCATCTAGCATAGTTTCTTTTGTGTAACATAAAGATTCATAGTTCATATATATAGTAATACTGTAGCATGATCCGAATATCAATAAATTAGTCATACATAGTAATAGCATCATCCTAATTTGCTAAAATCTCACGTTAGCTCATACTTAACAAGATGAATAAGAGAGAAGCTCAATTTTCATACACCATTATTCATACATGCAAGCTCTATTTATTCATAGATTTCCCGCATTGGAGTAAATTACTAGCAAAGTCCACCCATTCATAATCGATACTAATGACCTTGCATCTCCACTAGTTATTTCATTGAAATTGGCATGTATTTCTTCCCAAAATTGTTGGAAAGGTTGCTCGACTCCAACAATTGTTTGATGATACCAAGCAAAGTACAAATCATTGTCGTCATCCTCCGACCATGGAGCTTCTCTTTTCTTCACCTTGTTGCAAAGAATCATCTAGATTAGAAAATTGACGAGCTTTAACCAAAAACGCTACAAAGAACCCTGGAGCTTATCTCTTCCTCACCTTGTTCCGGTAGCGCCGGTACGAGAAGGTCTCGGTGCGGGTCCAAGGGTTGGTGCCGGTGCGGCTGCTAGTGCCGGATCCGGAGCTAGTGGCAGCGCGGGTGCTCGGGGCGCCGCTCCTGCGAGCTCGGTCGGGGAGTTGCAACGGTGTGTAGTCATGTCGGAGGGTGCTTGGCCTCCTGGATCCGATCGTATCGCGGCAAATCCTAGCCACGGTGCGTCGAATCCAGTGAAGCTCGGCGACGCATTTGTGGCCGAGGAAAATGGCTTGTGGCGGCCGATTCCGGCGACGTAGGCTACCACAAGAAGCACAGAGGGTAGCTTGCCATATGCGGAGCACAGATCTGGCAAAGGGCAGCGGGCCGACAGTGAACGTGCGGGTGGGGGAGAAAAAAATAAAGGAGTCGAGGTCGTGGTGGTAAGTCCTATATTTATTCTCCTCTAAACGGCGATAGGGGTTAGGGTTAGGTTTGGTGCAGCTTTGTCCGTTAGAGGAGTAAATTTACTCCTCCATTGTCGTTTTGGTGATGGGTTAGAGATGCTCTAACCCATCAGGTTAAGATGTTTATTTGGGCCAGGTACAAAAAATAAGCCACAAACTATGCTAGCCAAAAAAGGTCTTGTTTCTGTGTTCTGTGCAACAAATGCCACAAAGATTGGTATTAAATGCAATTTTCTCCATCAACACATATTAGTACACAAGAATCCAACCTTGCAGCATATAAAGCACCAATATTAAGCAGGCTAGCAATCCAGAGATCACGCATTCAGAAATCATACTACTTTCATATTGGTGCATTCTGTTCCCCAATAGTACCTCCATTGATACTATAAGGATCTTTAGCAAGCTAAAACAACTTTTCTAAAAAGGGATATATTTTGAAACAGAGGAAGTACATTATAAGGTACCATAAAAATTAAAGACATGTCGCAACAAGGAAACAACCCAAGTTCATAACAAGTGCAGACTAGTGCACTAACAAATACTTTCAGCTTCAGGTTCCATTTCATGACAAAGGGGCTGACCTTAGTTGTTAGTGCTCAACCACAAATACTGAGCATCTTCATGACTTTCTACTTATTTTGTATGGAGTGCTCTAGCCGAATTAAAAAAATTTCTAACTTTGCGATCAAATGTTCATTGTATACACTTAGGGCAGATGATAACGATTGTTCAGCTCGAAGTTGTTCCTCTAGAACTTGAATATGCAAAGAAATGGCCTTGGAGTTGGACTTGAACTTGAACTTGGACTTTGACGAGCTCGCTGGGAACCCAGCATTACACATCAACATATTCTTGGCTATAGCACTGTGTTGTAGTACCTTGGAAAATAAATCCACACATTCTTTTGGAGTTTTTACTGAACAGTCTTTCCCAAGATTTGCCAGCTCCTCTTTCAATTCAACCTGGAAAGTTTTCAATTGATAGACATGTGTAAGAGAAGTGAAGTTACCACAGAGAAACATGCAGACAAGATTAACATGTGCATGAACTGCTATAATTGGCAGTGCTGATAACACATCTTATACACTTCAGTAAAAAGATCATTTTGTCGTGTATCTTTTTTTGATGTTATTTACTAACAAGACTAAAATGTGGCTTCCTGTGTAAACACTGTGAGGTGCATGATACGCGAACTGTTTGTACAATTCATAACTGAAACTGACTTTAGTTGCAAATTATGAAGGAAAATGAAAACAAAAGTGAGAAGCATTCCAAGCAAGGTTGCATATCAAAATTATACGTACAAATCACTGCAAGTGCAACATCACAAAATGCAGAGAAGACTTACAACAACTTTCTTTACAATGACACCATATCTATTCGTCTGGCATCCCTCAAATTTCTCCAGCATAGTCAACTGTTTTTTGGATCCCCATTATACTTCGTCTGCATTTGGACGGGCGAAAATAAATTGCATCACATGGTGAAAACAGAGGTTGAAAGATAAGATGCATACAGATTCCACAACATCAATTACATACTTATTTAAAATATATAGTACAGAACAATAGGTCCTTACCAATTGGTCGAGGTGCCCAATTATGCTGCAGGATCTTGTACGACTTAGTACTCATACTTTATTATGGCTAAAACAGTTCCTTTGAGCGATGGCCTACAAAATGAGACTTGTAAAACACATGCATAAATACGAATTGAAAATGCGATCTAGTCTCAGTATTCTCAAAGCATACCTCATTATTTTGATCAAGCCAGTGGTGGAGAAGATCATCCCACTGATCGTTGGTCATGTGATCGACAGGAGACATTCTTGTAACATCCTTAAAACACTTGCCAGAGAAGTGTTGCTTCTTTCGCTTGTGGCGTTGCTGGCGCAAACATGCGGAGAATATGCTTGTGAGAACAACCTTTACTTCCTCGCTATGCTCATCGAACATGAAAAATCTCTGTAGACAATAATGAGGAGCATATATAACAAACGACAAGCTAAGAAGACAAGGGACAGAGCAATGGAGTATGTCAAGAGACATAGGACTTACATGTAACTTCTTCAGTAAACCTTCAAAATACTCATGGGTATTTCGGTGGTGTTTCCATGAGGGCAAGATGGGAATATCATTTCTCACAAAAATGCCTGTGATCGATGCAATATAAGCAGATTCATGTGGATCCAGTGGCCTTCTGAATTCTACTATAGATGTGATTGGAAGTCTTGATTTAGTTAATTCAAGCATCTGCTCAAGATTTTTTCCCGTCGTCGGCCTCCTTGTTAATCTTCGTCGTAGTGCAACTAAAAAAATTACATCAAAATATCAATGTATACATATTACATATAAAAGGGCATGCTACCACTAGTCTCAGAACATATAAAAAATTTGGTGTCAAGCTCATTTGCAAGGGAGTATATGTCTATGTCAGTACTAAAGGTCGTTGGGAGATCATAACCAGTTCGTTGATGAGAACCTGCTGTTGAAACTAGTTCTGCTGCCAATTCTTCCTGGGTAACCAGATGGGCTACTGGTGGCTGTGGGATGTGTATTTTTTCTATTTGCAGCCACCAGTGCAACTGGACCAAGTGGTGCGTGATTAGGACGAAACTTTTTATGCTGATGTTTTGCATTATTGTCTTTTTTGGCCTAGTTGTCATTTTCAACTAGATTAAGTAGAGTTTGAGACCTTGTTCTGACTCTGTTTCCTGCATTGGAAGCAAATAGCTTTTCAGATTTATCACGGAATTGTGTGAAAAAAGAGGAAATTATTAGGAGTTCTTGTAGAGGTTGACGGCTCGAAAAGCAATGATTCCCATCACAACTCTAGTACAGTACTTCTGCTATGAGTACTCTAACCATATGTCAACCTGAGTGAGAAGAAAACACATGAAGTTCTAATACAATCGACTAACCTGCAGGCTTGACTATAATACTGATAACATAACTAGCAAGGCCCGCCTGGTTATACTCTAAACAAGGAGCCATGACATACTAATTTGGCTTAGGACGTCAGCTAGAGTTGACATATATCAGTTGTGGTATCTATAAACCTGTACGCCCCAACTAGAATCATTTTAGGAGATATTCCACAGATGTTA
Source organism: Avena sativa (assembly GCA_916181665.1). Lineage (NCBI taxonomy): Eukaryota > Viridiplantae > Streptophyta > Magnoliopsida > Poales > Poaceae > Avena > Avena sativa. The sequence continues at coordinate 527,895,773 of OV702292.1, read as the reverse complement.
GAGGAGCTTCATAACGATGGTAATGATCGATTATATGAGCAAGATGCAGTACACTACAACAAACGATGAAGTACTTTTGATAGTAATAAGGTGCATAACGAAAGGAAGCATAAAGTGTGCAACAACCTTCATATGGGGAGGAGACGAGTTTACGCTCCGTGTTGGTGCGGTCGAACGGGGGGGGGGAGGGGGCGTCGTTTGCGCATCTCTCCGGTGCCGGAGACCAGGGAGTCCGTGAAGCAGATGGGACTTTGCGGCGACAGTACCGTATTTGCCGGCGACGCTATGCACGCTCCGGCGTGGGGAAGCCGCTATGTCTTGCTAAACAAGGTAGTGGTGGTGGGGAGGGACGGTGGTGCAAGGCCATATTCGTGGGAGATGTTCCGGCTCTGAGGTCAAGTGAGAGATGTGGGATACGCCGTGTTTTATATCTATCACAAGGGCGCCGGTGGTTGGTTCGAAACTTTTGAATTGCATCACGTCGGGTAGTTCAAAGAAAAACCCGCCAATGTCATTCAAAATTTGGTGATCTCAGTTTAGAACGAGATGAACCCGCCAAAAAATTGGCGATCTCTACTCTATGATTATTGCTACACTAGCCAGGAGCCGAGCTAGAGGAAGTGCATTGAATGCGATGGGAGGTATGGATGCACCAGTAGCATTTCCCAGGTGCATACTCTGTGTAGTCCCTACTGCGAAAAGCTATGCGCAGTCACGGGTAGGGCCTCTACTTCAAGCACTCCTACTCTAGGGTCCGTTTGATTCAAAGGATTTTCCAAGGAATTTTGTAGTATTAAATCCTATAGGAAAATTTCCTACGATGGCTGTTTGATTTGTAGGATTGATTCCCATAGTACTAGTTTTCATAGGAAATCAAACATCCACCCATACCTCTTTTCAGACTGGGCCTGTTTGATTCCTAGGAAAGGAAAATCGTAGGTGTAGGAAAAATATAGGATTGCAATATCATGCCCACTCCAATCCTATAGGAATTCATATGAACCAAAGTGCGTTTGATTCCACCATGGAAATCTGAAAAATAGGTATGGGTGGATGTTTGATATCCTATGAAAACTAGTACAAAGTAATCCTGAGGAAAAAAATCCTATGGGAATCAATCCTACAAATCAAACATCCATTGTAGGAAAATTTTCTATAGGATTTAATCCTACAAAATCCCTAGGTAAATCCTTTAAATCAAACAGACACCTATGGTGGAATCCAACACACTTTAGTTCATATGAATTCCTATAGGATTGGAGTGGGCATGACGTTGCAATCCTACATTTTTTACTCCTACGATTTTCCTATCCTACGAATCAAACATGTACACTCCCCTTTTAGGGAAAAAATACTACTATGTAGTATACTACCTCCATTCCGGTTCATTAGACAAATACGTACTCGAAGAAAATAAGTTGACCATAATTTTGGTCACCAATTTATGAATTGTATGTCACAAAAATTGTACCATTGGAATTGTCTTTCGAATATAAATAAATTGGTTAAAAATTATTAAATATAATTATATATTATTGATCAAATCTACGGTCAAACTATGTTCTTGAAGTAAGTATTTGCATAATAATTTGCACGTGAGATGTGTGAGTTCTCTTGTGAGACCTTTAGCTTTGTTCACATGGTTGGTGTTTGTATCAACCTTATCTGATCCTTAAATTGTACTCGGTACTTTATTTTTAATAAAAGGGATTTGTGCATCCTTTAAGTGCAGAGGCTGCGGTATCCCCATTTCAAAAAAACAAACATGAGATTCAAATAAAAGACTATCATGTCATCTCTAGCTATGAGATGGAAAGTAAGACATGCCATCACTTATAAAATTATAATAGGTAAAGCTCAAAAGACTATTAAAGAATTTTGAGCCACATCATATCCATAAATTATTAGGTGTATACTTGGTTCTTGGTACATAATAATACTCAAAAAATTGTAACATGCTTAGAGAAATGACAGAGAAGATTCTAGAATGGAGGAGAATTGTGTTTTGAAGTTTTAGCATAGCGTTCATTATGCTAAAGACTATCCATCGAATCTTCTAGATGCTCGAATGGTAAAGATCCAGAGGTTAGATTCAAATTTATTTGTACACTATATAGTAGTAAGATAAGATAAGAAAGTTCGACCTAGTTTCACAACATCGTTTCCTTTTTCTTTTTGGGACGGACTCGCTGCAGTTGAGTTAGTCCAAGAAATTCCACATATTTTCTAGGTGTTTGGCAGGGCACAAGGGGCATAGTCGTTGTCACATAAAAACTAATACACGCGTATTTTTTCATTTTTCATGGATTTGTTGCATTTTTCCGTAAAGGGTGACAAATTGTCGGGAAGACCATTGATAAAATATTCATTCATCATCTTGTTCTTGCAACTCTCATTTTTATTACTCATATATGTACCTCTCTCCCATCTTTATTAGATCCTATGTACTCCCTCTATTCCAAAATATAAGATGTTTTAGCTTTTGTGAAACGAATATATATAGACACCTTTTAATGTGTAGGCCTCTCTACTCAGGAGATAATTATCCCACCAGGTTGACACTATGCAGAATAAAGGTCATGTCCATAGCTAACGCATAATCCTACTCCCTCCGTATCAAAATAGATGTCACAAGTTAGTCAAAAATTGGAAGAATCTATATACTACTACTAGATAACTAAATAGTGTTTTCTAATTGTCCACCAAATAGCACACATCAAGTTAAAGTTCAAATTAATTTGACAAAATCACCCGAAACTCTTTTAAATGGCTATAAAAGTGGTTATCCCTTCAATGTATAAATTGTGGAGAGTGTACATATGTTCAGGAGGGATCCCCAGTAGTTACTTCTTCCTTCCCTGTAAGCATTAGCGCAATGATTATACTACACTGTAGCTGTACAGAGACAAAGTTGGGTTCCTGATCTAAAGTCACCATCAATGGGATACCGCTGCCACTGCCATCAACAGGACCAAAACTGAAGATGGCGGAAGACTGGATGCTCTTTTTTTGGAGTAAAGAAGAATGGAGTCTTTGAGCAAGTGAAGTTGGTGAGATGCATATCACATTCACCAAATAACCAAATATTTTACCAGCAAGTACACGATCATACATTCATACTACTAATAAAGGTTTTTCAATTTACTGGGGCAAAATTGCAATCTATATATCCGATCATCAACTAGTCCCTCCATTCCATAATATATAAGACTTTTTTGTAAGATGTTTTACCTCTGTAATTGGCTTATATTGTGAAAATAGATGGAGTACTAACTAAGGTCTTCCACGTGCTGGCTCATTGATGGAGATCGATGATAGTTTCACGCTTCAGCTTTGCCAGCTCGGCCAGGAGTTTTTCCTCCTGGTCCCTGAGGTCCTGGATCTATTCGAAGCTTATGCCCAACATCTCCATCATGCCGATGTTCCGCCACTTCAGCTCATCACGCTCAATCAGGTATTCCATGGAGAGATTCTTGAGGAGGCTAAGCCCGACCTTGTCAGCGGCGAGTTTGGAGTAAAGTCTAGTGCACTCCTTGACGAGGGCGCTTCTGTCCACTGTCTTGACGCAGAAATCGCCCATCACCTTTTTCACCATAAACTCGATCTCGAAGCCAATATTCTGTTAGATGAATAGGGAGCATAAATTCAGAAGTGTACCCAAAGAACTATCAAGGAAGAGAGAGACAGAATCACAATTCGAATGATTTCTTACCTTGCGGCTATATCGATTGGCCTCCATCAGCGATTGATACGTTGCAAACGTATCTATAATTTTTGATGTTCCATGCTTGTTTTATATCTACTTTCTTCTGTTTTGTCCATACTTTGGAGTATTTTTATATACTTTCTTGGACTAACCTATTAACAAGATGCCATAGTGCCAGCTGCCTGTTTTCTGCTGTTTTTGGTTCCAGGAAAGTCAGAAAATGAATATTCTCGGAATTGGACGGGACAAAAGCCAAAGTTATTATTTTACCGGGGGACACTTGGAGCTAGAATACGAGACGGAGAAGGGCCAGAGGGCGGCCACACCAGCTGGCCGCACAGCCAAGCTTGGCCCGCGCCAGGGGGTGGTGTGGCCGCCTAGGGCACCCCCTCGGCCTCCCCTTTCGCCTATATATCGCCTTCGATACAAAAACCCTAAGTACCCGATCAAAATTCCATGAAAGAGTCTGTAGCTACCGTCGTCTCCATCCCTAGATCGGGAGGGATCTGAAGCTCTTCCCAGCACCCTGCCGGAGGGGAGAATTCACCCTGGAGGCCTTCTTCATCACCATGACTGCCTCCGGTGTGATGCGTGAGTAGTTCATCTCTAGAATACAAGTCCATGTAGTAGCTAGATGGTTGGTTATTCTCCTTTGTGCCACCATGTTTAGATCTTATGAGCTCCGTTCATGATCAAGATCATCTATTTGTAATCATACATGTTGTGTTTGCGGGGATCCGATGGATATTGAGATGCTATTTCAGATTTATTATTGGTTCTATCATGTCTGTTATTTGTGATCTTGCATGATCTCCGTTGATAGTAGCTATCTTGGCCGAGTAGATGCTAGCAACTCCAAGAGGGAGTATTTATGCTCGATAGTGGGTTCATGCCTCCAGTAAATTGGGGAAGTGACAGAAATCTCTAAGGTACTAGATGTGTTGTTGCTACTAGGGAGAAAACATCAATCCTTTGTTCATAGAACAATTGTATTGTTTACTTTACACGCAATGCTTAATGCAATTATGTGTTGCTTGCAACTTCATGCTGGAGGGGGTCCGGATGATAACCTGAAGGTGGATTATTATTCATAGATGCAGTTGGATTACGGTCTATGTATAATGTTGTAATGCCCAATCAAATCTCATAGGAGTCAAGATGATTAGTATATGCATGTATGCTTTCTTGATGTTTGTCAATTCCCCCGCTGTAATTTGTTCACCCAACATGTCATCTATCTTAAGGAGAATCACCACTAGTGAACTATGGACCCCGATCCTTTCTTTTACCATCAATCTACAATCTACTATTTACTTATTTTTGTTTACTTTCTACAAGCAATTACTATCTTCCACACAGTACGTTTAATCCTTTGTTTTCAGCAAAACCGGTGAGATCGACAACCTCACTGTAAGTTGGGGGCAAAGTTCTGTGGTTGTGGTGTGCAAGATTCCAAGTTGGAAACAACACCTTGGAGGTGTTTCCTTGCTCCTACTGGTTCGATAACCTTGGTTTCATAACTGAGGGAAAACTTGTTGTTGTGCTCATCATACCTTGCTCTTGGGGTTCCCCAACGAGCTCGATATATTTTGGGCCATCAAGCTATTTTTCTAGCGCCGTTGCTGGGGAGTCAAGGACATCTTCACAAGGGGAGTCCCTCATAACCAATCTCTTTACTTTGTTTTTTTGTTATGCTTAGTTTATTTCTTCTTTGTTTGCTTGTTTCTTTCTATCAAAAACACACAAAAAATTAGTTCCTACTATAGTTGCTGGTCTGTTATTGCCTTGCTTTGTCATGCTTTCTATCAATGGCTGGTTTCTTTGAAACTACTTCTTATTGGAAAAGTGGGTTCATGGAAGAACAAAAATATTATTATAAGGAACACCGCTTGTCACGAAAAGGGAAACACTTATGGGAAAAATTGATAAATTGAATACCATTGCTAGAAACGTGTGCTCTACTTATAATGTTACTTATTTCTTTGATAAATCCTGTTGCTATAGGTGGTATAAACACCTCCCTTTTCAATGTGAGTATAATGATAATGTTACCATATCTTCTTATGTTAAAGGAAATTATGACTTTTATGATGTGGAACAAATTGAGGAATTTATTGCTTGGAAGGGTGCATTTGAACTTGCTAGTTTGCTTGAAAATACTAACGATTCACCTTATAAAGATGAGGTTTATGATATACATAAATTTTTCTTTGATAATTACAAGGAAGAAAATGGCCATATTCTTGAATATATTAATAGATGCTTTCCACAAACGGAAGAGACTAATGCCTTGCAGGAGCTTATGGAAGAAGAAATTGCTGAAACTAGAAGCTCATTAGATGAAAAAGAGGAGGAGAGTGATGAATAAAAGGAGGAAGAATGGATTAGCTACCCATGCCTACCTTCTAATGAGAGTAACTCTTTATCCCTTACATTATTTGATTGTCCCCCATGCTTACCAAAGGAGGATGAATGTTATGCTCATGTTATCTGTGATAATCCTTTATTTGTGCATAACTTCGAGATACATGGTACTAAAGAGTTTTGCTTAGAAAATGATTATGATAAAGCTCTAGACGATGGTCCTATATTGAATGATCAGTCATCTTGTTATAGAATTGTTAAAAGTGGGTTTGAAGGTTTTAATCCCACTATTTTTGAGCTTGATAAAAATCACGTGTTTGTAGATCATGAAAAGCATACTTTATGTGATATTTATATTGTTGAGTTTATTCATGGGGCTACTAAAAATTATTATGAGAGATTAAAATATGGTTGCAGAAGTTTTCATGGTACTGAAACACCTCTCTATGTGCTGAAAGTTTTGAAGTTACTCTTGTTTTATCTTCCTATGCCTATCACTTTTTTCTTTGTGAATTTATTTGCATACAATATTCCTATGTATAGGAAGTGGGTTAGACTTAAATGTGTTTTTAATTTGCATCTTGATGCTCTCTTTTACTTCAATTCATATTTCTTATGTGAGCATCTTCTCAAACTATCATGCCTAACTTAAAGGCGTTAAAGAAAAGTACTTATTGGGAGATAACCCAAAAGTTATAGTTGAGTCTTGGAAGTTATTGCTTCAGTAATAACCTCTCCTTATCGTTTTTATTTGCTTTTTGTGCCAAGAGTAACCTCTAATGAGAGAGAAGTAATGCTTGGGAAAGTTGTTGTCCTGAAACAGATTTTTGTGCTTCACTGTAAAAATTCGTGTAAAATCACTGTACGTCGGTTTGAGCTGTAATTTTTTGTGATTCTGCCCAGGTTGTTATCCAACTTTTGTTATTTAAACACTTTTAGATTTGAGCAACAGAAGGTCTTCTAAAAAATTGATTTGTACCTGCTCGTCTGTTTTGACAGATTTCTCCCATTCTTTGCATTTGCTTCTTGTTGATTTGTTTTTGGGTTCCTTTTCGGGAATTGAGATTTTTTGAGGGAAGTGCTACAGTAGCTTGTGTTTTAATGGAAGTTTTACTTGTGTTAGAACTGAAGCAAAAGACTTATTATCTTGAGTACACTAATGTTGCTAATGAAGATTGTGTGAAGTTTTGTATGAAGGAAAAATTTCAGGTGCAGGGAAAGAATGATGTAATGAGATGAAGAATGGACTAAAGTTTAAGATTGGGGATGACACCTCGTGTCACCCCAAGAAATATCCAAGAAGTACAAGCGTCAAATCTTGGGGATGGCCCAAGGCATCCCCTTCTTCATCAATAAACTTTTCAGGTTTCTTCCAAACACTTCATTTTTATTGTCTCATGCACAGTTGTGTTGTTCTTGGAGCGTCTTTGTTTTTTTGGTTTTCGTTTGCTTAGTTTTCTTGAATAAATTGGTTGGACCCCCTCATTCATACATTAGTTTTCAAATAAGACTGGTTTGGATTGGAAAAGAGTAGGAAAAGTTCATGCTTAAGTGTTAAAAAGACCTTTTTGACTGTGGCCTATGCTTTGTCATGTCATGCTTGATATTGTTTTGGCTTTATGCTTAGCGATTTTTTCTGTAGAATGACATATTACAAACAATTGAGATTGCTTAATGTGCCTTGAAAGAATCATGCGTTGTTTTAGCATATTAGAGCATAGTATTGCGGTATTCTCCTTTGATGCTTTATTTGGGTTGACTTGGCGCATACTCACACCATATTATGACTATCCCAAGTCACCATAGCCTTTATGATCCTTTAGTTTTTGACTTGTAATATCACTTTATGCTTTAATTAATGACGTTTTGTCGCTTTGCATGCTTATGGCCATTATTTCTCTCTGAGTTGGTTGCTCCCAGTCTTTTGCTAGCCTCCATAACCAAGTATGAGTTCCACTCATGCATGCAACTCCAAATAAAACCAAGTTATTCCAAATAGTCCACCATACCTACCTATTAGAATTTGCTATTCCAAGTATATTCATTTTTTTTATCTACCTTCCGAATTAAACTTGTTATGAGAAAACTAGTGATTAAAGCTCTCACGAACTTGATGGCACACTTTACTTTCTTGCACTTAATAATCTTGAACCATTGTGTCCATCTTTGTTGTGTATATGCTTGTGCTTTACAAGTTGAAGTTAGCAGAACCATGTATCATGGGGAACGCTTTCAACATTGCACTTATTATTCCGTTGATATCATGATTCTTTTGCTTATGGATCCCGGTGGTGTGAAATAAAAGGGGAACTTGTAAGATCATGGAGTTTGTATGTGTGTTAGAGAAACGCCTAGCCCGCTAGCCTAAGCCATGCCTAATCATGGTGGAAAATTGCAGCATAACCATAATGAGCACTCTATGAAGCATCCTCAATAAAAATCTATGCAAATAGAAAATAAAAAGATCGCTGAGATGCTCATTGTCTGTTGCCTTGTCATTTTAATATGGGATAGCTCCTGTGTCATGGGGCAAGGGGTACCACGTTGGCAGTTCTCTATTATACATATGTACTTACAATGACAAGAGCTTACTTGTGACTGAAGTTGAGTAGCATGAGGTTCGATACTCGTAAGTAAGGGGCATGAGATTTCAACTTATAACTTGTCAAGCATATCCTCTTAGTTGTGTCACTTTAACCTTAATCACCTAAAGATTCTTATGATAGGGGCAATGAGAGCTGAAAGCTAATAAGTACCATAATTTTTGGAAGCTCTTTATGAGACTTGAATCCCTGCTTCCTTCTATGAAGGCCTTTCTTTTACTTTTATATTGAGTCTCCATCTTCCATCTTTATGCACCTATAGAGAGAGCTTAGTGGCCCTTCTTAGTTTAATGTGCATTGTCCCAAGACTTGTTGATTGATGCATAACTTTGATATTGCTTGTTCTTAAACTATTTGTATCTAGTCACCCTTATGAACTTTGAAGGTGTCCTATGCATTTATGTTTTGCTACTCTATGAGGGACAAGCTGAATACCATCCTCACTATTTTTCTTTATGTGAAATAACCAAACGTCTTGCAAAGCATTGTCATTCATGAATCTTTTGTTTGTGCCTTTTCATGCTACAACATAGTTGCTATGTATCATTGTTAGAACTATATCTTTCATTCTATGTTAAAGTACTATGATCCCAGCTATCAATGTTTTACAAATACTTTGATCTAGTTTATGATGGTGCATGTCACCTCAAAAATTATTCTTTCTTTTTATCACTTACCTACTCGAGGACGAGCAGGAGTTAAGCTTGGGGATGTTCATACGTTGCAAACATATCTATAATGTTTGATGTTCCATGCTTGTTTTATATCTAATTTCTTTTGTTTTGTCCACACTTTGGAGTATTTTTATACACTTTCTTGGACTAACCTATTAACAAGATTCCACAATGCCAGCTGCCTGTTTTCTGCTGTTTTTGGTTCCAGGAAAGTCAGAAAATGAATATTCTCTGAATTGGACGGGACAAAAGCCAAAGTCAATATTTCACCGAGGCGGACACGGAGCCAGAAGACGAGACAGAGAGGGGCCAGAGGCCGGCCACACCACTTGGCCACGTGGCCAGGCCTGGCCTGTGCCAGGGGTGGTGTGGCCACCTAGGGCAACCCCTCGGCCTCCCCTTTCGCCTATATATCGCCTCCGATACAGAAATCGTAAGTACCCGATAAAAATTCCAAGAAAGAGTCTGTAGCCACCGTCATCTCCATCCCTAGATTCGAAGGGATCTGAAGCTCTTCCCGGCACCCTGCTGAAGGGGAGAATTCACCCTGGAGGCCTTCTTCATCACCATGACTGCCTCCGGTGTGATGCGTGAGTAGTTCATATCTGGACTACGGGTCCATGTAGTAGCTAGATGGTTGGTTCTTCTCCTTTGTGCCACCATGTTTAGATCTTGTGAGCTCCGTTCATGATCAAGATCATCTATTTGTAATCATACATGTTGTGTTTGCGGGGATCCGATTGATATTGAGATTCTATTTTAGATTGATTATTGATTCTATCATGTCTTTGTTATTTGTGATCTTGCATGCTCTTTGTTGTTAGTAGCTATCTTGGCCGAGTAGATGCTAGCAACTCCAAGAGGTTCATGCCTCTAGTAATCTGGGGAAGTGACAAAAATCTCTAAGGTACTAGATGTGCTATTGCTACTAGGGAGAAAACAACAATCCTTTGTTCATAGAACAATCGTATTGTTTACTTTACATGCAATGCTTAATGCAATTATTTGTTGCTTGCAACTTAATACTAGAGGGGGTTCGGATGATAACCTGAAGGTGGATTATTAGTCATAGATGCAGTTGGATTACGGTCTATGTATAATATTGTAATGCCCAATCAAATCTCATAGGAGTCAAGATGATTAGTATATGCATGTATGCTTTCTTGGTGTTTGTCAATTGCCCCGCTGTAATTTGTTCACCCAACGTGTCATCTATCTTAAGGCGAATCACCACTAGTGAACTATGGACCCCGGTCCTTTCTTTTACCATCAATCTACAATCTACTATTTACTATTTTCTTTTTTACTTTCTACAAGCAATTACTATCTTCAACATAATACGTTTAATCCTTTGTTTTCAGCAAACCGGTGAGATTAACAACCTCACTGTAAGTTGGGGGAAAAGTTCTATGGTTGTGTTGTGCAGGATTCCAAGTTGGAAATAACACCTTGGAGGTGTTTCCTTGCTCCTCTGGTTCGATAACCTTGGTTTCATAACTGAGGGAAAACTTGCTGATGTGCTCATCATACCTTCCTCTTGGGGTTCCCCAACGAGATCAATATATTTTGGGCCATCAGCGATGTGATTGAAGATGATTCTGCTGGCAGGAGTGCCACGAGAATGCGAAGTCCGCCCGACCTAAAACAAGATTGAGAAAAATGTACTAATAGGGAAATGAGCAAATCAAGAAACGGTTGAAGACATGGAAAGTTGCCCAAGAACGGAGATTTACCTGAAGGTATCACTCTCCATCGGCGACGATGAATATGATTCCACAGGCAGGAGTGCTGATGGAATTCAAAGACCGCCCGACCTAAAAACACCATTGTGGAAGAATGTGCTTTTTTAGGTGAATGAAAAATCAAGAAATGGTCAAAGACATGAAAAGGTGTGCAAGAACGGAGATTTACCTGAAGGTATATGTCCCTGGATGCGGCGGATTTGAAGAACCTTGAGTTGAAGACCTCTCACCTGCAGCCGAGGGATTCGACTAGGACCCTTTGATCGTCACATTGCCTGGTACCGGTAGCAACATAATGGCAGAACGGCAAGCTGACTTCTTTTCTTCCGCTAGCTTCGCTGTTGCGGCACGAGCCCTTCTGTGGCGGGACTTGTTCCCGGTCATGCGGGTGAAATAGCATAGCAAAAAGGAATGAAAACGGGCAAAGAAATCTGGCAGAGAAGAGTTACAGTCGCGAAGAGGAGGAGGAAGAAGGTCGAGTCCGTGAGAGGTGGCCTCCTGGTCTCCACGCGAGTAAAAAACCATTTCCATTCAGATACAGTACTTGACGCAGAAATCAAAGAGACAGCCGTAAGCAGTTGTCACCCCCTGCAAGGTCTGGACATCTACTATAAAGTTGAACGTGGCTTGCACGGGACTATAAAATTATAATTATAATAGGTGAAGCTCAAAAAATAATTTTAATTTCGAGCCACGTCCATAAAGTATCGGGTGTATATTTGGTTCTTCTACTTTGTACTGTATCATGTAGAAATCAACCTAGCTACTCCTACCTAATACTCCACGTGCTCTAGAGAAGATTCTAGAATTATTGAAAAGTGTGTTTTGAGATTTGTGCATAGCGTTCATTGTGCTAAAGACTATCAATAGAATCTTCTAGATGCTACTCCCACGTTCACAAATATAAGACATTTTACGTTTGTGCAACGAATGTATGTAGATGTCAACCTATAGACTAAAAGACATCTAGATAGATTCGTTTCACAAAGCTAAAATGTCTTATATTTCTAGATGGAGGGAGTAGAATTGACAGAAGATCCAATGGTTAATTAGCAGTGTTGGAATTCACGAGTCTAGATCCAACGGTCAAAAAGTTCAAAGTTATTTGTATCGTACACTATACAGTGTTATCTTCTTTTCTTCTACGACTATAATAGAGTAGTTTTGAATTGGATCCATAGCACAAATCCTGACCGTTGGGATGTTAGATCTAATGGTTCAGAGTAGCTGGATTCGTGTTGAACAGCTATTACGTACCTAGAGCAAACTCCACCATGTTATAGAACCATCATGTCAACACCCCACCCACCCCCCTAAATTTCATAGCAGAGTAGGCTATATTCTGAATATGTGTAGATAATTATTATTAATAACACCAATCCAGATGATTGGGCTGTTATATCCAATGGTTCAGAGCAGCTGGATTCATGTTGAACAGTACCCATAGAGCATACTCCACCATGTAACCCCCCCGACACACACACACACACAAAAATCATAGCACAGTAGGCTGTATTCTCAATGTGTGTAGATAATTATTACTAATAGAATTAATGTATGCCTTTTTCTCTAACAGACTATTGGTTAATAATAACAACTTAATCTTTGTTAAAACACATTTCATACAGCATATACGTGTGCGGCTGATACGTCCATTTTGCATCACTATTCTATATCATAATTTATTGTTATTCATTGATATATTTCATATTAAGAGATGATACTTATCTTATTTCATCGGTTTTTGCATGGTTGATGACTTTTGGAGGATGGACCGTTGCAGTCAGGATTCTGATGGAAAAGGCACTGTTTGGAGACGAAATTCGCGAAGATCAAAAAATCCTGGAAAATACATGGAAAGTCTTATTTTTCTAGAAGATGAAGGATGCCAGAAGGGGGAGCGGAGTTGGGCCATAGGGGGCACAAACCACCCCCTGGCCAGGCCACCCTTGGCCGCGCCACCAGGTGGTGTGGCCACCCTGGCCTACTCCTGGCTCTCTCCTTTGGCGTATATTATCCCCACGAAACCCTAAGACTCGGGGAGCGACCACAGAAAGATTTCTCCGCCTCTACGGGGCAGAAAACTACGGAGAGAGAAAGAGCTCTCCGGCAGGCAGAAATCTGCCGGGGAAATTCCTTCCCGGAGAGGTGAGATTATCGCCATCAACACCACCATTAAGCTGGACTTCATCGGGATCATCATCATCATCATCTCCATTATCATCTCCACCAGCATCATCATCACCACTCGATTCCGCTGTAACAATTGGGTTGAATCTTGCATAGTTCTTAGGGGAAACTTTCCCGGTGTTGATTACTTGTCGTAGTTGATGCTATTGAGTGGAACCATTTAATTATTGTTCTGTTCAGATTGTTACTTATCATTATATCATCTGTGATCTTGATCCATATGATGTCTTGTGAGTAGTTCGTTTAGTTCTTGAGGACATGGGAGAAGTCATGTTGTTAGTAGTGGAATTGTGTTGAGAAAGATTCAATAGTTTGTTATTTAAGTTGTGGTGTTATTCTTCTAGTGGTGTCATGTGAACATCGATTACATGACACTTCACCTTTATGGTCCTAGGGGAATGCATTGTGTATTTGGCTACTAATCGTAGGGGTTGCCGGAGTGACAGAAACCTGAACCCCATTAGGAAACCTTTGTAGAAGGGATGTAGGATCTCAGAGTTCAAAGCCGTGGTTAGGTTTTTATTTTAATTACTTTCTTGTTCTTGCGGATGCTTGCAAGGGGTTTAATCACAAGTATGTATTAGTCCTAGGAAGGTCAGTACATTAGCACAGGTTCACCCACACAACACTTATCCAACTAAAGAAGATTAATCAACTATATGAAGCGAAAGCACTTGACGATATTCCCATGTGTCCTCGAGAACGTTTGGTCATCTTAAGTAATACAACCGGCTTGTCCTTTGCTAAAGAAAGGATTACTATTATTGTCTTTTATTTACTCCTACTTTATTTATCTGCATTATCAAAAACTCCTAAAAATCCGTTTGCTAAGTATTTACAGAGAATTCATGCTCCAAGCCACTCGTCAACACCTTCTGCTCCTCGTTGGGTTCGAGACTCTTACTTATCGAAAATACTGCAATACACCCCCTATAATTGTGGGTCATCAAGACTATTTTCTGGTGCCGTTGTCGGGGAGTGAAGCGCTATTGGAGAGTGGAACTAGTAAACGAAACTTCTACTATGAGTATTGTTTATTTCTATTAGTTACTTTATTTCAATATGGATAATTCACTTAGTTTCTTATTTCGTAATGTTACTACCACTGCTAAGGTATTAGATGAACCTACACCTGCTGAAAATGATACTTTTAAGATACCCACAAAATTATTGATCGTGTTATGGATAACTACTATTTTGGAGATGGAACTGTCCATACCGGTGATCATTTTCTCTTTATACACGAATTATGCGGGTTGTTCTAGTGTGTAGGTATTACAACCGATCCAGTCAGAAAGAAGTTATTCTCATTATCACTGAATGAAAGAGCTGAGGAATGGTATAAGCTGCTGAAGAATGGTCAAGCTCTTAAATGGGAGGAAGTAGTACCTCTCTTTTATTCAAAATTTTATCCTCCGAGTGAGATTCATAAAGATCGGAATCAAATATACAACTTTTGGCCTCTTGATGGAGAGAGTACAGCTCAATCTTGGGGGAGATTGAAGTTACTAATGCTCAAATGTCCCATTCATGAGCTCCCTCACATTATTATTATCAATAACTTTTATACAAGGCTTTCTCTTCATGATAAGGATCTATTGGATACTTCTTGCGTTGGATCATTTACACGCATGGAAGAAGGAGCTAAATGGGATCTTCTAGACCGTATTCAAGACAATGCTGAAGCATGGGAGAATGATAAAGGAACAAAGTCAGTATAAATTATGATTGTGAATGCATTAAATCTTTTACGGGAACTGATGACTTTCGTAATATTAGTAATGTTTATGGTCTAGACTCTCAAGATATTGCAACTTATTTTAAGGCTTTTGTTTCCTATATTGAAATTCCTAAAAAGAAATGGAATAAGTATCATGAGCCATATAAAGATATTGTTAATTGTGTTCCTGCAAGAAATACTGAAGTTTATACTGCTAATCATGTTTTACCTGAACCTTACATTGAGAAAATGCCTTTCCTAGTTAAGATAAAGGAACATTCTATGATAGCTAGTATGGTTAATGAAAGTACAAATAAAGCTGTTGAACCTGATGAACAAGTGGATGTTGAACCTGTAGTAGCAAATGTGAAAGACTTTGTCACTAAATATGTAGAAGATGGACACACTATCCTCTGTAAGGATACTTCTAATATTGTTTCACAAAGTAGTGTTATGAGAGCTAGTGTCCCTGTGTTTTCTGTTAGAATAAGTGATCATTGCTATAATGGTTCATGTGATAGTTATATCGTTAAATTTATGCATGATATTGGAAGTTATTATCAGAGGGAAGATGGTTCTAATGCATCTCAATAATATTAAGTTTCCTCGCTTTATGCAGAAAATCTTTATGTTGCACTTGTTTTGCCTTCCTATGCTAGTAGCCTCTGGTTTCAACAATTTCTTTTCTTACAAAATTCCCTTGCATAGGAAGTGGGTTAGACTTAAACATGTATATTTTTGCTTCTTGATGCTCTCTTTTACTTCAATTCATGTTCTTATTTGTGCATCATTAAAATTATCATGCCCATCTTAATGGCTATAAAGAAAGAGCTTTTTGGGAGACAACCTAATATATTTTTTCTTTCAGTTTTTGCTTATTTGAGTCTTGGAAGTTATTGCTTCTGCAACAATCTATCCTTATCCTTTTGTTTGGTTTTTGTGTCAAGATCAACGTCTAATGAGAGAGAAGTAATATTTGGGGAAGTTGCTGTGCCGAAATAGATTTTTGTGCTTCACTATAAAAAATCGTTAAAAATCTCAGAACGTCGTACTGATCTGTAATTTTTTGTGTGCATGCCCCAGGGTATTATTTAACTTTCGTTAGTTTTTCACTTTTTGATTTGAGCAAGAGAAGATTTTTGAAAAAAATTGATCATTACCCGCTGGTCTGTTTGACAGATGTTTGCTACTCTTGCATTTGCTTCTTATATCGATTTCCTTTTTGAATTCCTTTTTGGCCTTTCGAAAGGAGTTGCTATAGTAGCTTATGTTTTTATGGATTTCAGTTGAAATTAAACTTAAACGTTTATTATCTTGCATGCACTAATGTTGCTAATGAGAATTGTGTGAAGTTTTGTGTGAAAGAAATTTCCAGGTTATTGGAGAAAGTGGTGTAATAAGATGGTGAATGGTTAATTGAATCAAACAATATGTGTATAAAGATGAATATATTGATGTTGACTCCGGAAGAATTTATTAATTGTCAAGATCAAAGACCTGCAAAGTCCGTTTTCGAATAGGTAACAGTTCTGGTAAGAAAAGGTTCGCGAAAAATCTGTCAATTTATATTTTTGCAGTTTATATCTAACATGGAAAGTAATAAGTCGAAAAGGGGACGGAAACGGATCCCGGGTGGCTCACACCACCCCGTGGCGCGGGCCCACCTGGCCATGCCACCAGGGGGTGTGGCCACCCTGGAGCCCGTCTCCGACCCGTTTTCTACCAGTACCTTCCTTTTGTTGTAAAACTTCGTAATATATAATCCCCCAGATCCCCCGAGGTTCGTTTATCGTGTTCTCGTGTGTTTTCGTTTTGATCGGTTTCTGCCAGGAACTATTCTTAAAGTTTAGAAGCACAATGGTCTCCACCAACGATAAGGGCAAAGGGCCTGCGGAAGAGGATCTCCAAGACTCTGAGCAGGAGGAGGAGATCGTAGTGAAGTTGAAGAGGAGGCAAAGGAAGACCAGCATCCGCACACCACCACCACCGAAGGAGTAATTCGTCATCAGGTTTTGGCATCCCCTTGGTTTGTTCCAAGCTTGGGGGAGTGGCGCGGTATGACATCACTATCTTTTATCTTTTTACCTTTCAAGTAGAGTCATATCATGAATAGAGAAGTTATCATCCAGGATGGTTTGCATTATGGGAGTGTCCCCCCTCTCGTTAGTTATCTATGTATCCCTTGGTGTGAGTTGCCATTATGGAATATTAATGAGAAGTGCTATCATTTACTCTTTTGCATATCTTATTTTAGTTTTCAATTACTATTATATGATTGATCTTGTTGTTAGTATGGGTATCACTTTGGGATCATTAAGTAAATTTAGTTGGTTTTGGCAAACCTGGCTCGGTTAGTAGCAACACTATTATGAGAATTGAATGAAAAAGATAAAAGTACTCTTAAAGAATATAATTTCATCATCTTTGTTCCTTGATTGGCTCATAATCTTAGTATTCTCTAGTTAAGATCTTTTGTGCTTCCAAGGAAGATTGCATGTTTGTTTTTATCACTTGTATGTTTGCTTGTTTCCTTCAACTCTTATGCTTACTACCCAGCCTTGCTAGCCTAAAACCTGTACTGAGAGGGAATGCTTCTCGTGCATCCAATCCTTAAACCAAAACCTATGCCATTTGTGTCCACCATACCTACCTATTAGCACTATTGCTATTCCAAGTAAATTCATGTTTTATCTACCTTCCGAATTAAACTTGTTATGTGAAAACTAGTGATTAAAGCTCTCACGAATTTGATGGCACACTTTACTTTTCTTGCCCCTAATAAACTTGAACCATTGTGTCATCTATGTTGTATATGCTTGCACTTATACGTTGGGAATTAGCAGAACCATGCTGTCATGGGGAACGCTTTCAACATTGCACTTGTACATTGTACCCAGTTGATATCATGCTCTTTTGTTTATGGATGTCGTCGGTGTGAAATGAAAGGGGAGCTTGTAAGTCCATGGATGTATGTGTGTTAGAGAAACGCCTGGGCCGCTAGCCTAAGCCATGCCTAATCATGGTGGAAACTTGCAGCATCACCATAGTGAGCAATCTATGAAGCATTATTCTTATAAAAAAGAGATAGAGATTGAGAAAAAGAAAAGAAAAGAAAAAGAGAGATAAGAAAAGAGGAAAGAGAGAAAAACACCATTTTCCCATGGTAAATAAGAAGATTGCTGAGATACTCATTGTCTGCTTGCCTTGTCATTTTGATTATGGGATAGCTCATGTATCATGTGCAAGGGGCACCGTTGGTGGTTCTCTATGATACACATGTACTTACTATGACAAGAACTTATCCGTAACTAAACTTGAGTAGCATGAGGAGCGACCCTTGTATTCAAGGGACATGAGATTGCCAACTTATACTTTGTCAAGCATATACTCCATAGTTTGTTCACTTTAACCTTAATCACCTAAATATTCTTATGATAGGGGCAATGAGAGCTGAAAGCTAATAAGTACCATAATTTTTGGAAGCTCTTTATAAAAATTGAAATCCCTGCTTCCCTCTGTGAAGGGCCTATCTTTTACTTTTTAGTTGAGTCTGTAAACCTATTCCTTTTTATCTCAGCAAGTATTTTGAGTTGTCGTGTTTCATTCATTCATATGATGATTTATTCAATCATGTTTCTTATGTTCCTTGTTTTGCACACTGCTCCTATCTTAGTGACTACAACTTTGAAAGCTATCATTGAAAACTCCATTATGTCTGAACTCCAGCAAATTGTTAACTATTCTTTGACCAAGAGCAAAGTTTTCCATTACAAATTATGATTTACTTTATGTATCTTTATTGTGTTTTCTTTACTTATTACAAGTTAAGTTATATAATAGTGAGTTCTCTTCTATTATGATTTGTGTATTGATGAATGTGATGCTTCTTGTCCATATTCTTTTATCGACTCTTCACTCCATAAACCTGAGGTCATGTTTATTGAGCTAAGTTTTCGCTTGGGGACAAGCGAAGTCTAAGCTTGGGGGGAGTTGATACATCCATTTTGCATCACTATTCTATATCATAATTTACTTTTATTCATTGATATATTTCATATTAAGAGATGATACTTATGTTATTTCATCGGTTTTTGCATGGTTGATGACTTTTGGAGGATGGACCGCTGCAGTCAGGATTCTGATGGAAAATGCACTATTTGGAGGTGAAATTCACGAAGATCAGAAAATCCAGGAAAATTCATGGAAAATCCTATTTTTCCAGAAGACGAAGGATGCCAGAAGGGGGAGCGGAGTTGGACCACGGGGGCCCACACCACCCCCTAGCACGGGCCACCCTTGGCCGTGCCACCAGGTGGTGTGGCCACCCTGGCTCACTCCTAGCTCTCCCCTTTGGCGTATATTATCCCCATGAAACCCTAAGACTCGGGGAGCGACCACAAAAAGATTCCGCCACCTCTGCAGGGTGGAAAACTGCAGAGAGAGAAAGAGCTCTCTGGCAGGCAGAAATCTGCCAGGGAAATTCCTTCCCGGAGAGGGTAGATCATCGCCATCAACACCACCATCAAGCTAGACTTCATCGGGATCATCAGCATCATCATCTCCATCATCATCTCCAGCAACACCATCATCACCACTCCATACCTCTGTAACAATTGGATTGAATCTTGCATAGTTCTTAGGGGAACGTTTCCTAGTGTTGATTACTTGTCGTAGTTGATGCTATTGAGTGGAACCATTGAATTATTGTTATGTTCAGATTGTTACTTATCACTATATCATCTCTGATCTTGATCCATATGATGTCTTGTGAGTAGTTCGTTTAGTTCTTGAGGACATGGGAGAAGTCATGTTGTTAGTAGTGGAATTGTGTTGAGAAAGATTCAATAGTTTGTTATTTAAGTTGTGGTGTTTATTCTTCTAGTGGTGTCATGTGAACGTCGACTACATGACACTTCACCTTTATGGGCCTAGGGGAATGCATTGTGTATTTGGCTACTAATCGTAGGGTTTGCTAGAGTGACAGAAACCTAAACCCTCGTTATTAAACCTTTGCACAAGGGATGTAGGATCTTAGAGTTTAAAGCTGTGGTTAGGTTTTTATCTTAATTATTTTCTTGTAATTGCGGATGCTTTCAAGGGGTTTAATAACAAGTATGTATTAGTCCTAGGAAGGTTAGTACATTAGCACAGGTTCACCCACACAACACTTATCCAACTAAAGAAGATTAATCTACTATATGAAGCGAAAGTACTTGACGATATTCCCATGTGTCCTCGAGAACGTTTGGTCATCTTAAGTAATACAACCGGCTTGTCCTTTGGTAAAGAAAGGATTGGGCCACTTGCTGAATTTACTATTATTGTCTTTTATTTACTCGTACTTTATTTATCTGCATTATCAAAAAACCCTAAAAATTCGTTTGCTAAGTATTTACAGAGAATTCCTGCTCCAAGACACTCGTCAACACCTCCTACTCCAAGCCACTCGTCAACACCTTCTACTCATAGATTACTCACTATGGTTACGCTGCAGGTTTCCACCATGATTAGGCATGGATTAGACCAGCTGCCCAGACATTTCTCTAACACATATACGAACTCCATGAGCCTTACAAGCTCCCCTTTCATTTCACATTGCCGGGATCCATAAGCAAAAGAACATGATATCAACTAAATAAAGTGCAATGTTGAAAGTGTTCCCCATGATAGCATGGTTCTGCTAATTCACAACTTACAAAACGCAAGCATATACACAACATAGATGGGCACAATGGTTCAAGTTTATTAAGTGCAAGAAAAGTAAATTGTGCCATCAAGTTCGTGAGAGCTTTAATCACTAATTTTCACATAACAAGTTTAATTCGGAAGGTAGATAAAAACATGAATATACTTGGAATAGCAATAATGCTAATAGGTAGGTATGGTGGACTCTTTGGAATAACTTGGTTTTATTTGGAGTTGGATGCATGAGTGGAACTCATACTTGGTATGGAGGCTAGCAAAAGATCGGGAGCGACCAACTAAGAGAGCAATAATGGCCATAATCATGGAAATCAACAAAACATCATTAATTAAAGCATAAAGTGATATTCCAAGTCGAAAAATAAATGATCATAGAGGCTATGGTGACTTGGTATAGTCTTAACATGGTGTGAACATGCGCCAAGTCAACCCAAATAAAGTATTAAAGGAGAATACCATAATATTATGCTTTTATATGCTAAAACAACGCATGATTCTTTCAAGGCACATTAAGCAATCTCAATTGTTTATAACATGTCATGCTACAGCTATAATCACTAAGCATAAAGCCAAATCAATATCAAGCATGACATGATAAAGCTTAAGTCATAGTAAAAAATAAGCTCCTTTTATACCACTTGAGCATGAACTTTGCTACTCTTTTCCAATCCAAATCAACTTATTTGAAAACTAATGCATGAATGCGGGGGTCTAACCAACTTATTTAAGCAAACCAAGCAAACAAAAACTAAAAACGAAAACAAAGACGCTCCAAGAACAACACAACTGTGCATGAAACAATAAAAATGAAGTGTTTGGAAGAAACCTGAGATTTTTATTGATGAAGAAGGGGATGCCTTGGGCATCACCAAGCTTTGACGCTTGTACTTCTTGAATATTTCTTGGGGTGACACTGGTGGCATCCCCAATCTTGAGATTTTGTCCATACTTCATCTTATACATTACTCTTCCCTACACTTTAAAATTTCCTTCATACAAAACTTCACACAATCTTCATTAGCAACATTAGTGCACTCAAGATAATAAGTCTTTAGGTTCAATTTCAACACAAGTAAAACTTCCATTAAAAACACAAGCTACTGTAGCACTTCCTTTAAAAAGTTCAAGTGATCAAAGAGAACTCAAAGAGAAAGAGATTAAGAGGCAAATGCAAATAATGGCAGAAATTTGTCAAAACAGACCAGCAGGTAAAAACCAATTTTTTGAAGACCTTCTGTTGATCAAATCGAAAAGTGTTGAACTAATGAAAGTTGGGTAATAACCTGGGGCAGAAGCACAAAAATTTACAGCTCAAACCGACGTATAGAGATTTTTCACGAATTTTTATAGCGAAGCACAAAAATCTATTTCGGGACAACAACTTTCCCAAATCTTTCTTCTCTCTCATTAGAGGTTACTCTTGGCACAAAAACCACACAAAAATGATAATGAGAGGTTATTAGTGAAGCAATAACGTCCAAGACTCAACAAAAGATTCCTAACGAAATTTGGGTTATCTCCCAATATGTGCTTTTCTTTAACGCCTTCGAGCTAGGCATAAGAAGCAAGAAAAGAATCAAGTATTCTCAAATGAAGAAGCATTAAAACCAAATTTCTTGCCCTTACCTCTCTTACTTTTATTCTTATCCTTGGGGAACGTATGATTGTTTGGTGGAGAATCAAAATGCATGATGCCCTTTTCCACATCTATTATTACTCCAAGGAGTTTAAGTAGGGATCTTCCAAGTGTAATTTGTCCTTTTCCTACACATTCAATAACAAGATAATCAGTAGACACCACTTTTCCTACAATCTCTATAAACACTCCTTCAGCTATTCCAATGGGTAATATTGTGGATTTATTAGCAAGAGATATTGCTTCCCCCCTTCAAAAAGTCCCCAAAGATTCAAAGATTCATAGATATCTTTAGGCATAAGATAGAATTCAGACATGATATCACAACAAGCATAAAAAGTTTCATTATTTATAACAACTTTTACTGTAGGGAGACATTTTGAAGATTCAGAATTTATTGGAACATACTCATTATTCTCTCTAAGCATGTTATAGCATTCTTTTAAACTAGTTGTGTGGGTCTCAAGAGTGTTCAATGTAGCCATAATGTTTATAATGGAGGAATCAGATTTGCTAGGCAAGTCATATGTTGCAACCAACTTTTTTATGGCATTAAAATCTTCACCCTCTTTGCATTGAAGGAAATCTCCTCCAACTACAGCATCCAAAGCATATCTATAGCAAAGGGCAGTTCCAAAGTAAAAACTGCTAAGAAACAAGCTTAGAGTCATTTTAGGTTCAGTTTTTGCATGTAAATCAGAGATTCTAGACCAAGCTTCTTTGAAACTCTCTTTAATTTCTTGTTTGAAAGTAAAAATCATTTCCTCAGGTGACATAGTGATTGTAGCAATGCTAGACATAATAGCAACTGGAGACAGAAACTAATTTTTTGTGTGTTTTTGATAAAGAAAGCAAACTAGTATAACTATTTTTTTGTGTTTTTGATAAAGAAACAAGCAAACAAAGCAGAAATAAACTAAGCAAAACAAATAAAACAAAGTAAAGAGATTGGTTATGAAGGACTCCCCTTGTAAAGTTGTCCTTGACTTCCCAGCAATGGCGCCGGAAAAAAAGGCTTGATTGGCTCAAAATATATTGAGCTTGTTGGGGAACCCCAAGAGGAAGGTATGATGAGCACAGCAGCAAGTTTTCCCTCAGTTATGAAACCAAGGTTATCGAACCAGTAGGAGCAAGGAAACACCTCCAAGGTGTTGTTTCCAACTTGGAATCCTGCACAACACAACCACGGAACTTTGCCCCCAACTTACAGTGAGGTTGTCAATCTCAACGGTTTTGCTAAAAACAAAGGATTAAACGTATTGTGTGGAAGATAGTAATTGCTTGAAGAAAGTAAACAGAAAATAGTAAATAGCTTGTAGATTTATGGCGAAAGAATGGACCGGGGTCCATAGTTCAATAGAGGTGATTCTCCTTAAGATAGTTGACATGTTGGGTGAACAAATTACAGCGGGGCAATTGATAGACACCAAGAAAGCATACATGCATATACTAATCATCTTGACTCCTATGAGATTTGATTGGGCATTACAACATTAAACATAGACCGTAATCCAACTGCATCTATGACTAATAATCCACCTTCAGGTTATCATCCGAACCCCCTCCAGTATTAAGTTGCAAGTAACAGATAATTGCATTAAGCAAAGTGTGTAAAGTAAACAATACGATTGTTCTATGAACAAATGATTGCTGTTTTCTCCCTAGTAGCAACAGCACATCTAATACCTTAGAGATTTCTGTCACTTCCCCAGATTCCTAGAGGCATGAACCCACTATCGAGCATAAATACTCCCTCTTAGAGTTGCTAGCATCTACTCGGCCAAGATAGTTACTAACAACGGAAAGCATGCAAGATCACAAATGTAGCATCCCAATTGTCTAACAATTGTAATGCTACTTGGTCTAGTAATATAATGGCTACTTCAAATATATAATTGTTGCACCATCATTATATCATGCTCATGTCATCATGCCTCCTTGCATTTGAGCATCATATAAAACCCCTTTCCATTTGGTTCTTATCTCATATGCATTATTAATTGTATTTGCCACTTGATATTGTATTTGGTTGTTGATATATTGTGTAAATGACCAAGTTGAGTTGGGGGCATATCTTTTATTTAACTCCACCATCTTTCTTTCACCACCTTGTAATTCCACCATCCAACTAAATATGAGCTTGGCACTTATTGGTTTTACCTCTAGCTCATGTGGGTTGGGATGGATCCAATTCTTTTCCACATGCTCTCATCTTGGCATCATGTTGTTTTCACATCATTGATTTATGAGAGCCACATGGCCACCTTTGCATGCCTTGTGAGTGGAACCCTTTTTCCTAGCTTCCATATGGATTACCATGGAATTATGCTCATGTTGGAATATTTTTGGGACTATTAAGCATCTAGTGGCCCATACACACTAGCAATTCCCAATTATAATCAAATGTGATCATCTCCATCTACTCCACTTGGAGCTTTCTTCTAAATTCTTTTTGCTTGGCTTTTATTCCAATTTTGGGAATGCATAATAATAATGCCATGCAATATTATTGTCTCACAAGAATACACATGGCATTAAATATTTTGCATGGCCCATGCAAGAACCACCTTTTACTTGTCCTTTGGATTTTATTTGAATTTTGAGTGAATCTAAACCACACATATCCCTCCCTCTTTTTTCTTAGCTTGATCTAGTTGGAGCTTGGCATGTGCTTGGCTTGATCTTGACTAAGGCAAAACCCTAGCTACCATACCACTCATCTCTCTTACCTCACCTCTCTAGACCATACCCCATCTAACCCTAACCCTCACATCCCCCTCTCACCTAAACCCTAAACCGAGCCTACCCTCGATCCATCTACCCCCTCACCTCTCGGCCTCCCTCTCTCTCTCTCTCTCTATCTATCTCCCTGCCAGGACGGCCCCACCTTGCAGCCTCTCTGCCCTCCCCCACCTCTTTCTTTGGCTTCAAGACAAGGAGAAAAGTAGAGAAGAGAAGACCTAGCCCGATCCCCCTCTCCTCACCTTTTCTCCAAGCCACCACCACCCCCATGTGCTCCTTCCTTCCCTCTCTACCCCAACCACCCTATCTCATCGTGACCCTCTCAGATCGGATCCAGGAGGCGCCCAAGCCCCTCACCTTCACCTTCTTCCTCCCTAGCCACCATGGCCATCTCCTACTCCTAACCCTAGCCACGACTCCCTCTGGACCTCGCTGTTCCGGGGAACGTCAAGCCAAGCTAGTGGCACCAGTACCTTCCCCTGCCTCTTCA
The DNA here is from genome assembly GCA_916181665.1 of Avena sativa. Classification (NCBI taxonomy): domain Eukaryota; kingdom Viridiplantae; phylum Streptophyta; class Magnoliopsida; order Poales; family Poaceae; genus Avena; species Avena sativa. The sequence continues at coordinate 527,870,203 of OV702292.1, read as the reverse complement.
CCGTCGCCCTGGACCGGCAGCAGCGCCTGGACCTCGCCGGAGCGCCGCCGTCGCCACCATGCCGAGAGGGAGACGACGAAGCCGTCCGCGAGCCCGCCGTCAGATCCCCTCCACCTCCACGCAAACGACCACGCCGGCGATACCGCTGTGAGTCCCAGCAGCTCCTAGACATCCCCTTCTCCTCTCTAGATCGCCGTAGCTCCGCCGCCCTCCGACGAACGCTCTGCGCGCGCGCGCCGCGCGTCGCGCTCTGGCAGTAGCAGCTTTTCCCGCCTCTGTTCCTTGCCGTGTCTCGTGCGCTGTAGCCCTCCTCCGGCGATGCCGCCTGTAGAAAAGTTGTAGCCCGTGGTGTCGTCTTCATCTTTTGTTTTTACCGCGATGCGTTTCTCCCAGCGGATTCGTCGCCACCTTCGACGGAAAGCAGCCGGATCCGCCGCCGGCAGGACTTTTCCGTCAGCGCGTGCAGCCACAGCCGACGTCGTTTTGCGCTTAGCCCCCTGCAGTTTTTCCCACCTCAACCCGAGCTCCCTAGTGCCCCACCTGCCAGCCTCAGCGCCCTTTTGCAAAGAAACCCCCTGGAAAGTATAGCCATCACGAACCGATCCCTCCCCGCGTCCTGGGATCGCCCACGTGGCGTGCGTCTGCTGGACGCGCCAGCGAGTGGCCCCGTCGAGCCCCGGTCCCGCCAGTCAGTCTCAGTGGCTGGCCTAGCCCGCGGTGTAAAAACATTTTTCTGCGCGCGGTGCTGCTGAGTCAGCCTGGCCCCACCTGTAAGTGTCTGTGGCTAGAACTGGTCTGTGTGACAAAAGATTTTCCGTTTTCTGTTTTAATTCAAATCTTTTCAAATTTAATTCTGTTTTTAAATAACTTTTAAAATACAAATCCAAATAATACATATAATATGTGTTTTGAAATCAGAAAAATATGAGGAATTCAAATATGCCATTCAAAATATATTTTGGACACTTTATTTTCCAAGTTAACCAAAAATACAAATAAATGCCCTTTTTCCTTAATTAATTAATATCTTTTGTTGTATAACTCCAAATTTAACAGATAATATGTCTAAAATGATTAGCTCGACGAGACCTTTCTGTTTATGAATTCCTTTGTCTGTTTTGCAGCATGCATCATATAAATATAAAGTATACAGCAACTAATATGAGGTTAAAATGTGGCCAAAACTAAATAAAATGATTTAATCTTGTACTTCACACCTCACCCATGCCATGCTACTTTAATGCCATGCAAATTGTGCATCATTCATCATGGCATGATTGTTTGCTTGACGCATTTTATTCATATGCTTGTGCACTTTATTTATGTTGGCCCTTGTCTGTTTGGTTCTTCTCGAATAGACGCTGAGCAGGGGATATACCAAGAGAACCAGGAGCACTACCGAGATCCTTCTCTCGCTTCAACAGAGCTGCCAGGCAAGCACTACCACATGCTTGCATACATATAGTACCTATTGCCTCTATCTTATTCTTGCATCATTGAGTCGCGATTGCATTAAATTGAATCCCAAGTATTGCATAGCCTTTACTTTTAAACCCCACTAAAGCTTGTTCCTCCATCCCATGAGCCCTTACTATAGGAGTTGCTTGAGCCATGCGAGTCGTAGAATAGCATGTGTAGGGTATGTGAGTGTCTGATGGTTAACGAGGTACCTAAACAACTTAACCTGAGTAGTAATGGGATAACTAATGAAAGTGGCATCGGTGAGTCATATTCGCTATTTGGGTTTTTCAGGCTCACTTGTGTCCCGTAGGACCCCGAGTACTTGATTCCTGTTCCTTGAATATTCGCGCTATCCACATCTGGGAGGCTTATGAACCCCCCTGAGCCAGAGCTTGATTCATTCTTATTTCTTGGGGCCACAAACTAGTTTGGGGTTTTATTTACTATCCTGTACTTATGCCATGCTTTACTGCTTTATTTAAATTGTGCGAGGTACTGCACACTGTACTGTTTAGGAAAGCGGAGTGTTTTCGCGGTGTCGACAAGCCCAGTCACATTTTCGGGTTCCCAGTCGTTCACAGCCACTGGCGCAAACCTTGAGGCCGTCTCGGAGTCAGCTAACTTCGTTGCGGGTAGCTCAATGGGGTGGCCCCCTGAAATATTTCTGAATCCTGTGATCGCTTTGTCGTGAATGCCTCGTTGGGTTTTGATTTGGTTTTTCCGAGGTTGATCGAGTGTGTGTTGCTATTTGTGCACCCTTGCAGGGTAAAACTTTCTGAAAGCCGTGTCCGCGGTTATGGACGACTTGGAGCACAGTTTCTCAATCATAGACAAGCATAACTAAAGTACCGCTTTTAATTTGACTAAGTATCTGACTAGTAAATAGTGCAACACTCATGGAATGGATAATAAAACTGCCAACGGATGGGGGGGTTGTTCGGCCGCTTCCTCGTCGGTAAGCGAGGAGGAGGATGGATCTGTGGATATTACCGTTATGACTGTTATAACTGTTGTTATTAATTCACGGACATCCGTCTATCTCTGGTTAGGCGGATGGTTAGCGAGTATCTATAGAATTGTCAGGGTTTATCTTTTGCTGCAACTGCGTCACCCCAGGTTGTGTCCCCTTTAGAGGCATAAAGACTTGCTGAGTACCCCTAGGGTCTCACACGATAAATTATTGGTTCAGATGAACAGGTACACTCGCAAGATGGATACTGGGTGGAGGAGACGGACGATGTGGGCAACGATCATTCGGTGTAGAGATTCCGGGAACGGGGATCCGTGAGATCTTTGGGCGGGATGTGCTTATTTATGGGGCATCTTATGCCGATTTGCTTCTTATCCGTACTCGGATTTTGTTTTCCGCTTCCGCTTGATACTCTGATGTTTGATGTATGAGGAGATATCCTAAACTATTATATCTATCTAGGATATTTGGACCTTGCCGTATGGCGTTGCTATATTTCCTTTCTTTTTAGATGGAATGGCTCTGATGTACTGTTGTATGGTGGCTTGCATACATACTCATTTGTGTATGTAGTTGATCCCTTCGCCCGTCGATTACGCCGCCCGTTCTTGTCCTAATGTTTGGAAATGGTTGGGACGGCCGAAAAGTCTACCTGTGAGTGGCATTTGGGCCCCACCGTACTATTTCAACCATTTCCGTTCATCTAGGCTTGTAACTACGAGTGTAATTCACCGAGGTAGTTACAATTGGTATCAGAGCCATCCCGACCTTCAGGGTCTCAGCCAAATGGTCGTTGTCTGTCTAGAAAATATTTTGATAGCTATGTATACTAGGGAAAAACAAAACGTGAGAGTAGGACTGCTTCCACTTTTCTTCTTACCCACCCACCACCCTTTTTCTGGTAAGGAAGTGTAACGTTTTCAATCCTCTTCTTAAAATTCAAACTAGGATTCACGTGTTCTGGGTTTCCGTAGTACCATAGAAAGTGTGTGTGTGTGTGTGTAATTCCTTGTCTATCTGTTGCATCCTTTTGTTATCACAATCTGCCTTTGGTTATCAACTGTTGGTACATTCCATACTGACAGGCTTTTGAAAACCGGTGCGATCTATTTGACACTTTGTTAACCGGTGCCATCTTCTTAAGGGTGTCCTTCCTTCTAGCAACTCCACATTCTGTGTAAGCATCTGTTGCTAATCTCTATCTGATAAGTGATTTTGCGCATCTATTGGTATTTTAATGCCGAAAAATGCGGAAAATTTTTCTTTGATACATCTGTGTTTCCACACTCTTTTCCAGTCGTGTGTGAAACATTATCTATCTCCCTTTTATCAGCATGTCCATGCTAACTCATTCTTTTGTCACCGGCGCTTAATCATGGAGTTTCATTTCATCTCCAATTCTCTTGGGCTAATTACATAACATGTGTCGATCCGATGCTGGTGTTTGTAATTTGGTTCTCGGCATAGCTATATTCCACTCATGATAAGTGCCGATCGGAAAATGGAAAATGCTATCAACTCTGTCCTCCTGATGGTGACGGTTATCTCCTGTGATTTTGAGTACACCGTGATCATATCTAAGCATATTCAAGTATCTTTGGCAATCCGGAGTTTCCCAAAGCACTACGGAGGTCTATCATCTGTTCATCAGGCTGCACATCTTTTTGAACCCCATATCTGCACAATTCTCCTGGATACGAGGGGATTGCATCTTTTCGTCTCTGATAGCTTTGCTTAAGGTATGATCTATCATCTTTTCTTGATCCAAGATCTCTTTATCTTTGTAACCGGTGATCCGATCGACAATGCGAACCAGGTGTCATCTCTTTTTCTTCCGAAGGACCAGATAATCTATTCTTCCAGTGCATCTTCTTCAACACGAACCCGTGCTCTTAATATTGATCTTTCTAAGAGCGTTGAGCTCAGGAAGTGTTCGAGCATTTGTTCGTTTCTCCCGCCTCTTGAACTTGATATTCTGGGAATATCTTGTTAATCCATGGTGGTATATGTTGATAATATGCTTGCCTATTTCCATATCAATGGAAGGACATGGAAGATCATCCGTGTCTTTTCTCTCAAGTTTCGTGAACACTGCCTGTGTGCAAAGTCTCAAAGCATGAATTCTGGCTTCTTAAAGTCACCTATCTCGACCACGTCCTTCTGCTAAATAGATCGCTTCAATTCTGGAATCAGCAAGTCCATTGTTAATTCCATCTTCCATCTTCAATCAAATCCGGAGTTGTTCCTTGAAGGCAAGTTATCATCGTCGTTCCGCTAAAGATTTTCCTCAAAATTGTTAAATCTCTCTCAATCATTTCAAGAACAACATGGAGTTCTTTCACCTCAGTCTCATCAAGTGATCCTTTGAAAACCTCTCGCTCTATTGTCTATGCTCAATCCACCGGAGGCCATGAAGACTTTTTAGATCTTTCGTAATCCTTCTGTTCAAGTTGGTGTTATCTTTTTCTTTATCTGTGGAATCTTGCAGTTGTCTCCGGATCTTCCTTCATATCTTTCCGGTGGCTTGTTACTTCTGACATGACGACAACATCATCATCTTTATCTATCTTGGATCCGGTGAATCGTTTGCATCTATCCTTGTTTTCTAACGGAGTTCCATGAGATCTTCTTATCAATATCTTCAGTCTGTCTTTGGGAGTTGGGGTTACATGATTCTTCTTATTCATGTGCGGAGTAATGCTTTGAGTGCGGGATGGAGTAGCTACCATACCACTACTCTTATCATTCGCTCTTGTACATTGAATTGGTGAATTAATGTGATTTCACTCATTCCACGGAAGATAGAAGTGGCCTTTATCCCTCGATACTTTTACTTCCGTCCTTGTTTTTCCGGAGGGCTCTCTCGAAGAAAGTAATCAATAATCTCTTGTCGGTGATCTCACCCTTTCTACACGGAGCAAAATCCTCAATTATCTGGTGGGAACAAACGCAAACTCCTTTCGGTCCTCGTCTTTCTATCGGTGCTCGTCATCCCCAAACAAGATGGAAGGAAACTATCTCTCTCTTTGTTTCATCAATTCTTTTGCTGTGGTAAAGCCAATTATGGTTAATGCCATCCGCCGCAAATCTATTGCGTTAGCCTCAAGGCTAAAGGAAGCAATAGGTATCTCTACAATAAACTTCAGATCCTCCATATTCGTTGCGTCTCAGGATTCCACCATGATCTGGCTTCACATCCGTCTCTGGAAGTTATATCCGCGCACCTCAATTGCGTGATCCTTGGTTCTTACCGGCGCAACAAGAATCTAATCCGACGATGTCGAACTAAATCTTTCTGTTGATATCAAGGGACTCTATTGCTTGAAGGCAATATTGTTTCCGAACTTCATTTCTCAAATCCGAGAGAAGGTACGATGCTATCGTCATAATGGTTCAAAACCTCACCAATCTAGCTCTTTTCTTCCGGCGAGACAGAGATTCATCCTCTCTAGTATCGGTAAATCTTTAATCTTAATGGTGTGTCTCTCTTTATCCATGATACATCATCTTTTCCTTTTCTTTCACAAGTGGTTCTATTCTTTTATCATGTGTCTTGAGAAAACCGAAGCTATGTCCATCCTATCCTTCTTGTCTCACGACAATCCTTCAACTCTTCTATCCGTTGTTCTTGAAGCAAAACGCAAGACTCGCAACAAGTCTAGCAAGTTTTGCAAGGTGCAGTGGTCGCACCATTCCGTTGATGAAGCCACTTGGGAACGTGAAGATGAGCTCCGTGCCAAGTATCCTACCCTGTTTGAGTCTTCTTCTTCCTAGAATCTCGGGGCGAGATTCCTGTATAGTGGGGGAGAGTTGTAGCATCCCAATTGTCTAACAATTGTAATGCTACTTGGTCTAGTAATATAATGGCTACTTCAAATATATAATTGTTGCACCATCATTATATCATGCTCATGTCATCATGCCTCCTTGCATTTGAGCATCATATAAAACCCCTTCCCATTTGGTTCTTATCTCATATGCATTATTAATTGTATTTGCCTCTTGATATTGTATTTGGTTGTTGATATATTGTGTAAATGCCCAAGTTGAGTTGGGGGCATATCTTTTATTTAACTCCACCATCTTTCTTTCACCACCTTGTAATTCCACCATCCAACTAAATATGAGCTTGGCACTTATTGGTTTTACCTCTAGCTCATGTGGGTTGGGATGGATCCAATTCTTTTCCACATGCTCTCATCTTGGCATCATGTTGTTTTCACATCATTGATTTATGAGAGCCACATGGCCACCTTTGCATGCCTTGTGAGTGGAACCCTTTTTCCTAGCTTCCATATGGATTACCATGGAATTATGCTCATGTTGGAATATTTTTGGGATTATTAAGCATCTAGTGGCCCATACACACTAGCAATTCCCAATTATAATCAAATGTGATCATCTCCATCTACTACACTTGGAGCTTTCTTCTAAATTCTTTTTGCTTGGCTTTTATTCCAATTTTGGGAATGCATAATAATAATGCCATGCAATATTATTGTCTCACAAGAATACACATGGCATTAAATATTTTGCATGGGCCATGCAAGAACCACCTTTTACTTGTCCTTTGGATTTTATTTGAATTTTGAGTGAATCTAAACCACACATATCCCTCCCTCTTTTTTCTTAGCTTGATCTAGTTGGAGCTTGGCATGTGCTTGGCTTGATCTTGACTAAGGAAAAACCCTAGCTACCATACCACTCATCTCTCTTACCTCACCTCTCTAGACCATACCCCATCTAACCCTAACCCTCACATCCCCCTCTCACCTAAACCCTAAACCGAGCCTACCCTCGATCCATCTACCCCCTCACCTCTCGGCCTCCCTCTCTCTCTCTCTATCTCCCTGCCAGGCCGGCCCCACCTTGCAGCCTCTCTGCCCTTCCCCACCTCTTCCTTTGGCTTCAAGACAAGGAGAAAAGTAGAGAAGAGAAGACCTAGCCCGATCCCCCCTCTCCTCACCTTTTCTCCAAGCCACCACCACCCCCATGTGCTCCTTCCTCCCCTCTCTACCCCAACCACCCTAGCTCACCGTGACCCTCTCAGATCGGATCCAGGAGGCGCCCAAGCCCCTCACCTTCTCCTTCTTCCTCCCTAGCCACCATGGCCATCTCCTCCTCCTAACCCTAGCCACGACTCCCTCTGGACCTCGCTGTTCCGGGGAACGTCAAGCCGAGCTAGGGGCACCAGTACCTTCCCCTGCCTCTTCACCGTCGCCCTGGACCGGCAGCAGCGCCTGGACCTCGCCGGAGCGCCGCCGTTGCCACCATGCCGAGAGGGAGACGACGAAGCCGTCCGCGAGCCCGCCGTCAGATCCCCTCCACCTCCACGCAAACGACCACGCCGGCGACACCGCTATGAGTCCCTGCAGCTCCTAGACATCCCCTTCTCCTCTCTAGATCGCCGTAGCTCCGCCGCCCTCCGACGAACGCTCTGCGTGCGCGCGCCGCGCGTCGCGCTCTGGCAGCAGCAGCTTTTCCCGCCTCTGTTCCTTGCCGTGTCTCGTGCGCTGTAGCCCTCCTCCGGCGATGCCGCCTGTAGAAAAGTTGTAGCCCGTGGTGTCGTCTTCGTCTTTTGTTTTTACCGTGATGCATTTCTCCCAGCGGATTCGTCGCCACCGTCGACGGAAAGCAGCCGGATCCGCCGCCGGCAGGACTTTTCCGTCAGCGCGTGCAGCCACAGCCGACGTCGTTTTGCGCTTAGCCCCCTGTAGTTTTTCCCGCCTCAACCCGAGCTCCCTAGTGCCCCACCTGCCAGCCTCAGCGCCCTTTTGCAAAGAAACTCCCTGGAAAGTATAGCCATCACGAACCGATCCCTCCCCGCGTCCTGGGATCGCCCACGTGGCGTGCGCCCGCTGGACGCGCCAGCGAGTGGCCCCGTCGAGCCCCGGTCCCGCCAGTCAGTCTCAGTGGCTGGCCTAGCCCGCGGTGTAAAAACATTTTTCTGCGCGCGGTGCTGCTGAGTCAGCCTGGCCCCACCTGTAAGTGTCTGTGGCTAGAACTGGTCTGTGTGACAAAAGATTTTCCGTTTTCTGTTTTAATTCAAATCTTTTCAAATTTAATTCAAATTCAAATTTAATTCTGTTTTTAAATAACCTTTAAAATACAAATCCAAATAATACATATAATATGTGTTTTGAAATCAGAAAAATATGAGGAATTCAAATATGCCATTCAAAATATATTTTGGACACTTTATTTTCCAAGTTAACCAAAATTACAAATAAATGCCCTTTTTCCTTAATTAATTAATATCTTTTGTTGTATAACTCCCAATTTAATAGATAATATGTCTAAAATGATTAGCTCGACGAGACCTTTCTGTTTATGAATTCCTTTGTCTATTTTGCAGCATGCATCATATAAATATAAAGTATACAGCAACTAATATGAGGTTAAAATGTGGCCAAAACTAAATAAAATGATTTAATCTTGTACTTCACACCTCACCCATGCCATGCTACTTTAATGCCATGCAAATTGTGCATCATTCATCATGGCATGATTGTTTGCTTGACGCATTTTATTCATATGCTTGTGCACTTTATTTATGTTGGCCCTTGTCTGTTTGGTTCTTCTCGAATAGATGCTGAGCAGGGGATATACCAAGAGAACCAGGAGCACTACCCAGATCCTTCTCTCGCTTCAACAGAGCTGCCAGGCAAGCACTACCACATGCTTGCATACATATAGTACCTATTGCCTCTATCTTATTCTTGCATCATTGAGTCGCGATTGCATTAAATTGAATCCCAAGTATTGCATAGCCTTTACTTTTAAACCCCACCGAAGCTTGTTCCTCCATCCCATGAGCCCTTACTACAGGAGTTGCTTGAGCCATGCGAGTCGTAGAACAGCATGTGTAGGGTATGTGAGTGTCTGATGGTTAACGAGGTACCTAAACAACTTAACCTGAGTAGTAATGGGATAACTAATGAAAGTGGCATCGGTGAGTCATATTCGCTATTTGGGTTTTTCAGGCTCACTTGTGTCCCGTAGGACCCCGAGTACTTGATTCCTGTTCCTTGAATATTTGCGCTATCCACATCCGGGAGGCTTATCAACCCCCCTGAGCCAGAGCTTGATTCATTCTTATTTCTTGGGGCCACAAACTAGTTTGGGGTTTTATTTACTATCCTGTACTTATGCCATGCTTTACTGCTTTATTTAAATTGTGCGAGGTACTGCACACTGTACTGTTTAGGAAAGCGGAGTGTTTTCGTGGTGTCGACAAGCCCAGTCACATTTTCGGGTTCCCAGTCGTTCACAGCCACTGGCGCAAACCTTGAGGCCGTCTCGGAGTCAGCTAACTTCGTTGCGGGTAGCTCAATGGGGTGGGCCCCTGAAATATTTCTGAATCCTGTGATCGCTTTGTCGTGAATGCCTCGTTGGGTTTTGATTTGGTTTTTCCGAGGTTGATCGAGTGTGTGTTGCTATTTGTGCACCCCTGCAGGGTAAAACTTTCTGAAAGCCGTGTCCGCGGTTATGGACGACTTGGAGCACAGTTTCTCGATCATAGACAAGCATAACTAAAGTACCGCTTTTAATTTGACTAAGTATCTGACTAGTAAATAGTGCAACACTCATGGAATGGATAATAAAACTGCCAACGGATGGGGGGGGTTGTTCGTCCGCTTCCTCGTCGGTAAGCGAGGAGGAGGATGGATCTGTGGATATTACCGTTATGACTGTTATAACTGTTGTTATTAATTCACGGACATCCGTCTATCTCTGGTTAGGCGAATGGTTAGCGAGTATCTATAGAATTGTCAGGGTTTATCTTTTGCTGCAACTGCGTCACCCCAGGTTGTGTCCCCTTTAGAGGCATAAAGACTTGCTGAGTACCCCTAGGGTCTCACACGATAAATTATTGGTTCAGATGAACAGGTACACTCGCAAGATGGATATTGGGTGGAGGAGACGGACGATGTGGGCAACGATCATTCGGTGTAGAGATTCCGGGAACGGGGATCCGTGAGATCTGTGGGCGGGATGTGCTTATTTATGGGGCATCTTATGCCGATTTGCTTCTTATCCGTACTCGGATTTTGTTTTCCGCTTCCGCTTGATACTCTGATGTTTGATGTATGAGGAGATATCCTAAACTATTATATCTATCTAGGATATTTGGACCTTGCCGTATGGCGTTGCTATATTTCCTTTCTTTTTAGATGGAATGGCTCTGATGTACTGTTGTATGGTGGCTTGCATACATACTCATTTGTGTATGTAGTTGATCCCTTCGCCTGCCGATTACGCCGCCCGTTCTTGTCCCGATGTTTGGAAATGGTTGGGACGGCCGAAAGGTCTACCTATGAGTGGCATTTGGGCCCCACCGTACTATTTCAACCATTTCCGTTCATCCAGGCTTGTAACTAGGAGCGTAATTCACCGAGGTAGTTACAACAAATAACATAGACATGATAGAATCAATAATCAATCTGAAATAGCATCTCAATATCCATAGGATCCCCGCAAACACGACATGTAAGATTACAAATAGATGATCTTGATCATGAACGGAGATCACAAGATCTAAACATGGTAGCACAAAGGAGAAGAACCAACCATCTAGCTACTACATGGACCCATAGTCTAGGGATGAACTCCTCACGCATCACACCGAAGGCAGGCATGGTGATGAAGAAGGTCTCCAGGGTGATCTCTCCCCTCCGGCAGGGTGCCGGGAAGAGCTTCAGATCCCTCCCGATCTAGGGATGGAGATGACGACGGCTACAAACTCTTTCGTGGAATTTTTGATCGGGTACCTAGGGTTTTCGTCCCGGAGGCAATGTATAGGCGACGGGGAAAGGTTGGTGGAGCGCCAGGGGACCCACATCCCCTGGTGGCATGGCTAGGTCTGGCCGTGCCACCCTAGGGTGTAGCCTCCCTGGATCCCTCTTCGTCTCCCCTCCGGACTCTATATTCCTTCTGGTGAAATATTGACTTGGGCTTTTGTCTAGTCCAATTCAGAGAATATTTCCTTACTAGCTTTTTTGAAACCAAAAACAGTAGAAAACAGGAAACTGGCACTGTGGCATCTTGTTAATAGGTTAGTTCCAGAAAATGTGTAAAAATACTCCAAAGTGTGGACAAAACATAAGAAAGTAAATATAAAACAAGCATGGAACATCAAAAATTATAGATACATTTACAACGTATCATGGTGGCATGATGGTTCTAGAACATGCATGGTGGAGTTTGCTCTAGATACTATTCAACACGAATATAGCCTCTCTGAACCATTGGATCTAATAGCCCAATGATCATGATTGGTGCTATGGATCCAATTCAAAACTGCTCCATTATAGTAGTAGAGATAGATATATCTTATCTTACCTCTTACCACTATATAGTGTACGAATAACTTTGAATATTGACCGTTGGATCAAGACTCACGAATCCCAACATTTCTAGCTGTTGGATCTTCTTTTCCATTCTAGCATCTAGAAGATTCTATTGATAGTCTTCAGCATAATGAATGCGATGCACAAACCTAAAAACACACTTCTCCATCATACTAGAATCTTCTCCCTTGTAGCTAATAATCGTTGACTTCTGCATGATCTTATCTCATCTTATATTACCACTATATAGTGTACGAATAACTTTGAATGTTGACCGATGGATCAAGATTCACGAATCCCAGCATTTCTAGCCGTTGGATCTCCTTTTCCATTCTAGCATCTAGAAGATTCTATTGATAGTCTTCGGCATAATGAATGCTATGCACAAACCTCAAAACACACTTCTCCATCATACTAGAATCTTCTCCCTTGTTTCTCTAGACCATGTTATCAAAAAGTTCATCTGCTAGGTAGCTGATAATCTTTGACTTCTACATGACATGCAAAGTACAAGGACCAAATATACACCCATACTTTATAGATGTTAATCAAATTAATAATTTATTGTGCTTTACCAATTATAATTTTATATAGTGATAATATGTCATACGTCTACTATCTGAGTCGCACATGCAACTTACTAGTAATAGGTAAAGCAGAAAAAATATATATTTGATCAACATCTATAAAGTATGGGTGTACATATTTGGTTCATGTACTTTGTATATCATGTAGAAGTCAACGATTATTAGCTATCAAAAACTTTAAAATTTTGGTAACATGGTCTACAGAAACTAGGGAGAAAATTCTAGAATGATGAAAAAGTGTGTTTTGAGTTATCTTCATAGCATTCATTGTGATGAAGACTATCAATAGAATCTTCTAGATACTAGAATAGAAAAGAAGATAGTTATTATTAATAGACTTAATGTATGCATTTTTCTCTAACAAGACTTAAAGTATGATGGTTCTAGAACATGGTGGAGTTTTCTCTAGGTACTATTCAAAATCGAGTTGCTCTGAACCATTGGATCTTGTAGCCCAATAGTCAGGATTGGTGATATGTATCCAATTCAAAACACGCTAGAGACTCTTGTCAAGAAAAAAAAAGGAAAAACAGGCCACACACACACAACGCGGCCATACCAAGGCACACGTGTGCGGCGTCACGTAGTGGGATGAGGGAGAGATCAGTCGGCCGGTGCACGTGGGGCGCTGCACGGGAGAGAGGATGGATGGTGAGAGATAGTGAAGGAGAGAGAAAAGATAGTAGTACTACTAGTAGTACTGTGCTGCTACTAGTAGGTACCTGTACCTCATGTCAGAAACCCGTCAAACTAGCTTTACATTGACATCACACCGCCTTCAACTCCTTCACTGCTCTCGTGCTGCCTCCCGTTAATAATCTCTTCTTGCTCTTTGTTTTTTTCTTCCGTTTTTTCTTTGGCAACTTTGAGGTTAGTTTTCTGGTGCCCCTGGTTCAGTAGAAGTACGGACTACTCAAGTTTTGCACAACAGTCCTTTTTTCTGAATATTGGGTTCGGGGCATTCAGATCCAAAATATTCGTGCGCAAAATAATTCCGGTCACTAGGAACTTTTTCTTTTTCGTTCTAACGAGGAATCTGCCCCGAAGTACCAAGAACATACGCGTTAAAATCCAATGGTGGGAATGAAAATTACATAGTGGTCCAAATAGAAAACCAAAATACATCTGGGACCTATACTTTTACAACACAGACGCTAAAGATACAACTCAGAAATTTGAACATGTTTTTCCTAATAATAGTTCAAAACTACCACCCCAACATTATTGTATACTATGGCAAGACACACCCATCTACCAAATATGGGAACATTATCATGAACTATGATGTAGATATGGCCATGACCTAATTGGTCATTCAGCTCGAGAAAACCTCGAGTCTTGAGGCCATATCTAATGTGACTATGGCTTTTTCGAATGTTTCAAATCTCATGTTTACCATTTTTCATGGCTGGTATTGCAAACGAGAGGATGTCATGCGGACCCTTTTTGTTTATTCATTTTCCTTTATATTCTTTGTTTTTTTAATCTGTGTAAGAGTTTTCAGCATGCAAATTCATATATATCAAGATATTGACTCGTTTAGAAATCTCGGCGATTTTCAAGATATTGACCCACCGTGTACACCTTCAAAATAGTTTCATAGTATAACTTTAAGAGCAATCTTTGTGAGTCTCTCTATGTGTGTATGTGTGTGTGCTTCTTCTTCTCGGGGTGTGACATGGAGCAACAAGAGTAGTATATCTTACCACTATCTCATATTTCCATTATCTTACCACTTTTTTTTATATAGTGTACGGATAACTTTGAATGTTGACCGTTGGATCAAGACTCGCGAATCCCAACATTTCCAGCCATTGGATCTTATTTTCCATTCTAGGCCATCATGCTTGATTCAAAGGATTTACATGCGAAATTTATATGATTAAATCCCATAATAATTTTTTCAATAATGGTTGTTTGATTTGTATGATTATTGATTCCTATAGGAAATTTTCCTAGGGAATCCTTTGCACTAGATTTCATAGGAAATCTAACATCGAGCCACGCCCAAACCTTTCTTAGAATCCTTTTTTCCTTCGATGGAATCAAACAAACTTTCTTGCATATATATGGGTTCCTATAGGATTAAAGTGGGCATGATATTGTAATCCTATGTTTTTCCTATTCCTATGCTTTTCCTATCCTACGAATCAAACAAGCCCCTAGCATCTAGAAGATTCTATTGATAGTCTTCAGCATAATGAATATTATGCAAAAACCTCAAAACACACTTCTCCATCATACTAGAATCTTCTCCCTCGTTTCTCTTGACCATGTTACCAAATATAGTATACAAAGTACAAGAACCAAATATACACCCATACTTTATAGATGTTGATCAAATTTTTATTTTTCTGCTTTACCTGTATTATAATTTTATATAGTGATGATATGTGTGAGACGTCTATTATCTGAGTCTCATGTGCAGGGCACGTGTAATTTACTAGTTATATATATATACGTTGATCAAATTTATAAATTTGCGTGCTTTACCTATTATAATTAAGAGCTACATCCATAAAGTACCAGGTGTGTATTTGGTTCTTTGTACTTTGTATCATGTAGAAATCAACCTACTATTAGTTACCTAGTACTCAACATGCTCTAGAGAAATGATGAAGATGATTCTAGAATTACCGAGAAGTCCGTTTTGAAGTTTGTGCATAACATTCAGTTTGCTAAAGAACATTAATAGAATCTTCTAGATGCTAGAATGGATTGAAGATCCAACTTAATTTTATTTAGCAGTGTTGGGATTTGCTAGTATTGATCCAATGGTCAAAGTTCAAAGTTATTTGTACACTATATAGTGGTAAGATATGATTATATAATAGGTTAAGCTCAAAAAGTTTTAAATTTGATGGACATCTATAAAGTATGGGTGTATATTTGGTTCTTGTACTTTGTATCATGTTGAAGTCAACATAGAAGTCAATGTTTGTTAGCTATACCTAATACTTCAATTTTTTCTAACATGGTCTATAGAAATGTCTGAAAGATTCTAGAATGCTAGAGAAGTGTTTTGAGGCTTGTGCGCATAGCATTCATTGTATTAAAGACTATCAATAGAATCTTCTTCTAGATGCTAGAATGGATTGAAGACCAACAGTTTGCAATGTTTGGATTTGCCAGTCTTGATCCAACAATCAAAGTTCAAAGTTATTCATTTGTGTAATATATAGTTGTAAGATTATATAATATAGGTGGAGAAGTGTGTTTTGAGTTTTGTGCATAGAATTCATTGTGATGAAGACTATCAATAGAATCTTCTAGATTCTAGAATGGAAAAGAAGATCCAACAGCTGGAAATGTTGGGATTCATAAGTCTTGATCCAACGGTCAATATTCAAAGTTATTCATACACTACATAGTGGTAAGATAAGATAAGATAAGTTAAGAAATATGTGGACTTGGATGTAATTTTCTTTTTTTAGGTCCCTGGTGTAACATGCAGTTCCATGGACCATGTTAAGTTGTGAACTGAAGTATCTGGATCCTTCTAGGCCCACCCTACTTGAAAATTCCACCACCCCACATTTCTTACCACTATATAGTGTACGAATAAATTTGAATATTGACCGTTGGACCGAGAATTATAAAGAAACCACATGGTCCACTGTCCACTCTGTGTGATAATTGGGACGGTGGCATTTTCTTTTAACTTTGTTAGAGCATCTCTAGCAGATACCGCATATCGCTGCGTACCACAAAATAACCGCCCATTTGCAGTACGAGGCGGGAAAAGTTGGTCATTTGAGATACCCTAAACCGTACCACAACCAAAGAAAAATTACGGTTTCCCGCAAACCGACGCTTCTATGCCGCATATATACCACACCGAGGGTTTGTACCGCATCCTGGCGCGTCTGTTGGTGGGAGGGTAGTTTCCCCATCCCCGCTTCCCGCTCACAGCCGCCTCTGTCGCCGGCTGTTTCCACCCCCCAATATCACTCTCCTCCATCCCATCACTCTTTGCCACCGTCGCTGCAGCCATGTCCAGACCCAATCTGAATTACTATGAGACGTCGATGTTCGCCCACCACTGTATCCTCGCACCGCCTCGCGCGACGATTGCGGCAAGTTTCAAGCTCAGCCACTTCAGGGTGCCAGTGGCACCCGTTCCGCGCGGCGCCGAGATGTATCGCTAGATCAAAGATCACCGCCTCGAACTGCCGGACTGGAAGCGAGCAATGCCTCGATATGCAGCTGCGAGCTCCTATTGACATAGGCTATTCAAGCTGGAGCGCAGGGCGGTGCTTGCAATCTTCCTCGAACACCAGCGCGAGGTCCACCCCGATGACCGTAATGCATCCTTCAACATCAGAATTTCCATCCTTCAGGGCGGTGATGATGGATGGACAGTTCTTCCACTTCCTCTTAACCACACCCTGAGCCCTTACAGTTATAATGATTGAATTACCCACGACAGACTGGTGTTTGCCACAACTTTGTATGGCAACGTTCATGTTTGGGATCCTCTGCATCCTGGTAATTATTCCTTCGTATGTAGTGTACTGGCTTAATTACTCATGTGCCCAAGCTATTATACTGAATTGACATGGGGAGTGTTTCATTTAAATGAAAATACGAGTAGTATTTTAGACTCTATGAACTGTATGAATCATTGTTCTTCCGTAGGATTTTTCCTATAGCAGTCGTTTGATTCATCGGATTGAATTATGCACAGTACATTTTTCCGGATGTCTTTTAATTCATTCGATAGGAATTTAAGATATACTTGAAGCTCCTGAAAAGAATTCGTTCAATGGTTTTTCTGTGCAATGTAATCCATCACACCGCAATCCTGCAGGAGTATAAATGGACATGCAAATGCAAAATCCTGTGTCTTTCCTATCCTATGTTTTCTGCATTTGCATGGATTTTTGGCATGTTCCCCTGCAAATGAACCGGTCAATTCTCTTTGCCTTTTTAGAAAAAACGAGCCAAAAATTGCCCGTCTTGTTCAAAAAAAGATGAGTCCGTTCTCTAGGAAATTTCCCTATTATATAATGCTTTGTTTCCTTTGTACGATTCTAAGCCGTAGTTGTTTTTCCTATGTTCGAGCTACTTTGCATGAAGTTCAATTGGAAGGAAATTTTCAGTAGGATTCACTATATCATACTGCCAGAATCATAAGTTAACGCATTCTGCTACCTTTTCAAGGTCATGCACTAGTCTTAGCGCGACCAGTTGCTGCAGATGAGTTGGTGGATTCATTTCTTAATGCTAATGGAGACAAGCACGACTACTTTTTTGGTTTTTGGTGGTTAGCAAGATCTTAAGATGGTTCTACACTTCCTCATATATATACGCTTGGTGCTTCTTATGATCCCAGCTGTCTTACTTGTCATTGCCGCCATTGTACTGGTGTTGCTGATCCTCGTGTTGTACACTGTGGTCGCACTATCTCCACCTATACTTCCGGGTTTGGCTTCTTGGTGTTCTCAATGAACACTAGTCAGGTTGATCAAGCTAATCCATGGGAAAGGATTGCTGACCTTGGTTCATATTCTCTTTTCCTTGGAGTGAACTATCCGATTATCATGCGCGTAGGCGGTGCAGATCTTACCTCAGGTTATCTGACGAGAAGCAACTGTGTCTATATCTTACCAACTATAGCATGGCTTTCCAAAGAGGCGCAACCTGAATTATGCTGCTTCAGTCTTAGTGGTAAAGACTATGGTGTTACTTCTGAAATCAATGTCCTTGAGGGAATTAGTAACCATCGCTTTTGGATAGGAACGGTGAAGCATCCGCTTTGGTTCGTACCAACCTTCACGAACACCATCGATTGAACCGGCCTCATGCTTAATTAAGAAACAAGACATGTTGCCATAGTATGTACTAATGCAATCCATTTGTAATAGTTGGTACTACAATTAGATAAATAGTTCTGGAGCATGTTGAACTGTTTATTTTGTTTGGTTATCTGAAGTCATCGGCTTTCAACTTCTTGGTCTCCTCTCTTTTGAAACATGTCCTTGTATCGGTACTATGTTTATTTACTCATATGAACTTGACTATATTTTTTTGGACCTTTAGCATAATGCACTTTAGTCCACCGATTCTAGAGTTCTTTTAGAAATTATGGAAATTTTAGCATCAATAGGATGTTACGGACCACATGCCATACACTTGAACAATCACCTCAATGCTTGTGTAAGGGTCATACTCTATGAAAACAACCTTGGCTTCAACGATTATAGCCTCATGCACTAGTCTTTGGTTAAGCTGATATGACGAGACCATATTTTTTAGAGATTTATCTTATCTTATCTTACCAATATATAGTGTACAGTTAACTTTCAACATTAACAGTTGTATCAAGACTAGCAAATTCCAACATTGCTAACCCTCGAATCCTCTTTTCCATTCTAGCATCTACTCACTTCGTTCCATAATATAAGATGTTTTAACTTCTGTGAAATGAATGTATCTAGACGACTTTTTGTGTGTGGTTCACTCCGGACCTACACACTACTTTTAGTGTGTAGTAAAAGATGTCTAGATACATTTGTTTCACAAAAGCTAAACCATCTTATATTTTGAAACGGAGGAAGTAGGATATTCTATTGATACTAGACTTTAGCACAAGGAAGGTTATGCACAAGTACAAGAACCAAATATACAACCGATACTTTATGGAAGCGGCTCGAAAATATAATTATTTTCTCAGCTTTACCTATTACTACTTTATGGAGTAGTACAATTTTATATTGTGATGATATGGCATTCTACTAGATAGTGTTGGCGTGCTACACTAGCTAGCTAATAATTAAAGTCTCCTCGATGCATCTGCTCCCTGCAACAGAAGACCGACAAAGGAACACGCAAAAACTCCTCGTTCAAAGAGCCATACCATCTTTCCCATCTCCGGCAGTATTTGGTATCGTATCCAACGCGCGCTTCACTCATTTTCCTCGCCATCTCGCCCGCAGCATCGGTCCTTCCAGGCCACCCCCACTCTCCTCCAAAACCTCCCAACAGTGATAGATTGATCCACCTCGCCCCCAAACCATCGGGACGTGATGGCGGATTCAGGGCCCAACCGGTGGTACGACGGATGGAGCAACGTCGGCGCCGACGTGTTCGACGAGATTGCTATGCGTATGGACACTACCAGCACCAACCGTCTGGCCACATGCTCCAAGGAGTTGAACCTTCGAGTCACCAGTGGAAAAGGTAGTAGATGTCCCCACAACAGTTGCGGGACATTGGTCGCCTACCATTAGGTCCACAACCACAAGATTGCGTGCGCGCACGACCCTTGCAACTGCATGGAGGATGGCTGCATTTTTGCCGCCTCACCGGTGCGGCTCCTCACCAACCTCTGTGAAGCTTACTCGATGAGGGTGCGCAGTTTCCGCTATGGCAAAACACGCAGGTACTCCACTAAGCCTCTACCGGCAATAGACCTGCGGACAGTAGATATCATCGGATCCGGGGACAATGGTACTGTGTTTGCGATGCGATTTGAGACACGCCAAACACGACACATCTTATCCATCGTATGCGTCAGGTCGGCGGCGTGCTTGTCACCGTGGTACATGGTGATGTTTTGGTCGTCGACTGTGATTGATGGGATAAGGATAAAAAATTCCGGGCTATGCATCCTAGAGAGCACCGCGTCGCCCGACAGCATCCCGTTCGATGAGCTGCAGTGGCTGATATCTACGCACTTCTATTCTAGTAGACAGTTGTTGGGCCTCCAAGTGCAGAGTTTTGTAGAACAGCAGCAAGTTTTCCCTTAAGTGGATTACCCAAGGTTTATCGAACTCAGGGAGGAAGTGGTCAAAGGTATCCCCTCTCAAGCAACCCTGCAATCAAGATACAAGAAGTCTCTTGTGTCCCCAACACACCCAATACACTTGTCAGGTGTATAGGTGCACTAGTTCGGCGAAGAGATAGTGAAATACAAGTGGTATGGATAATTATAAGTGGTAACGGTGATAGAAAATAGCTTGATGGCGTGGAAAAGACTAAAAGCAAACTGAAATAAAGATGGCAGCAAGCAAACATGTAACAGATCTAGTAGCAAACGGTGTATCAATGCTTAGAAACAAGGCCTAGGGATCATACTTTCACTAGTGAACACTCTCATATAAATATATTCTTCTTTATGATACTATGCTAAACTACTCTCCGGTTAGACACTCTAATCCATGGTAGGGCTATAACAGCACACCTCAAAGTAAGTCTTTCCCATCTAGAAAACCCCACACTGTCACCTTGAGTACTAGATGAGTCCAACAAACACCACAATTTCATAAAGACATCCAACTCCAAATATAACTCATAACAAGTATTTGAAATCTAGTGCCTAAGTGCCACCATGGTGTGCACACTGTCAACTTCACACACATGGGGAGAGCATAGATCTATTAAAGCACTTGAGTAGCAAGGTAGATCTATAGATTAGAAGCTCATGATCTCAATAAGATCGTGCATAGAGAGAGATGAACACATAGCTACCGGTAGAACCCTTAGCCTCGAGAGAGAACTACTCCCTCCTCATCATGGGAATCAGCAGTAGTGATGGAGATGGCGGTGGAGATTGATGGAGATGGCTCCAGGGGCACTTCCCCGTCCCGGCAGGGTGCCGGAACAGAGACTTTCTGTCCCCCGAATCTCCCCTTCGGTGGCGGCGGCACTGCGGAACTTTTCGTGGATTTTTGATCGACTATCTAGGGTTTTGGTATGGGGAGTCTCTTATAGGCAAAGGAGGCAAGGTTGGTGGCCAGCGAAGGGGCCCACACCATGCCCTAGCGTGGCCTAGGCTGGCCCGTGCCAAGGGGGTGTGGCCACCCTGTGGCCTCTCTCCGACTCTCCTTCTGGCTCCGTGAGTCTTTCAGGAAAATAGTAACTTTGGCTTTTGTCCCGTCCAATTCCGAGAATATTCATTTTCTGACTTCCTGGAACCAAAAATAGCAGAAAACAGGCAACTGGCACTTGTTAATAGGTTAGTCCAAGAAAGTGTATAGCAAGTACTCCAAAGTGTGGACAAAACATAAGAAAGTAGATAAAACCAAGCATGGAACATCAAAAATTATAGATAAATTTGCAATGTATTAACACCCCCAAACTTAACTCCTGCTCGTCCTCGAGTAGGTAAGTGATAAAACGAAAGAATAATTTTTGAGGTGACATGCACCATCATAAACTTGATCAAAGTATTTGTAAAACATTGATAGCTGGGATCATAGTACTTCAATCATAACATGAAAGACAAAGTTCTAACAATAAGACAAAGCAACTATGTTGCAACATGAAAAGGCACAAAGAAAAGATTCATGAATAACAATGCTTTCCAAGACGTTTGTTTGTTTCACATAAAGAAAACATAGCATAGTAGCATTCATCTTGTCCCTCATAGAGTAGCAAATATAAATGCATAGGACACCTTCAAAGTTCATAAGAGTGACTAGATACAAGTAGTTAAAAACAAGCAATATCAAGGTATGCATCAATCAACTAGTCTTGGGACAATGCACATAGAACTAAGAATGACCACTATGCTCTCAAAGTAGGTGTATAAAGAAAGAAGGTGGAGACTCAATATAATGGTGGAAGAAAGGCCTTCATAGAAGGAAGCAGAGATTCAAGTTTCATAAAGAGCTTCCAAAAATTATGGTACTTATAGCTTTTAGCTCTCATTGCCCCTATCATAAGCATCTTGAAGTGATTAATGTTAAAGTGAACAAACTATGGTGTATATGCTTGACGAAGTATAAGTTAGGAATCTCATGTCCCTTGAATATGAGGGCCGCTCCTCATGCTAGTCAAGTTTAGTTACCGGTAAGTTCTTGTCATCGTAAGTACATGTGTATCATAGAGAACCGCCAACGGGGTAAGCCTTGCCCGATGATACGGAAGAATCCCCATATCAAAATGACATGGCAAGCAGTCAACGAGCATATCAACAATCTTCTTATTTACCATGGGAATATGGTTCTTTTTTCTCTCTTTCCTCTTTTCATAATCTCTTTTTTTTCTTTTTCTCTTTTTTTCTCAATATAGGACTCTTTTTTTTATAAGAAGAATGCTTCATAGATAGCTCATTATGGTTACGCTGCAGGTTTCCACCATGTCAGCATGGATTAGACCAGCGGCCCAGGCGTTTCTCTAACACATATACATAACTCCATGGACTTACAAGCTCCCCTATCATTTCACACCGACGACATCCATAGACAAAATATCATGATATCAACTAGGTACAAAGTACAAGTGCAATGTTGAAAGCGTTCCCCATGATAGCATGGTTCTGCTAATCCCCAACATATAAGTGCAAGCATATAAAACATAAACGAGACAATGGTTCAAGTTTATTAAGGGCAAGAAAAGTAAAGTGTGCCATCAAGTTCATGAGAGCTTTAATCACTAGTTTTCTCATAACAAGTTTAATTCGGAAGGTAGATAAAAACATGAATATACTTGGAATAACATAAGCTAATAGGTAGGTATGGTGGACTCTTTGGAATAACTTGGTTTAAGGAGTTGGATGCATGAGTGGAACTCATAGTTGGTTGCGGAGGCTAGCAAAAGGCTGGGAGCGACAAACTAAGAGAGCAATAATGACCATAATCATGCAGAGCGACAAAACATCATTGATCAAAGCATAAAGTGATACTACAAGTTGAAAACTAAAGGATCATAAAGGCTTATGGTGACTTGAGATAGTCATAACATGGTGTGAGCATGCGCCAAGTCAACCCAAATAACGCATCAAAGGAGAATACCACAATACTATGCTTTAATATGCTAAAACAACGCATGATTCACCCAAGGCACATTAAGCAATCTCAATTGTTTATAACAAGTCATGCTACAGCAAACAATACTAAGCATAAAGCCAAAACAATATCGAACAAGGCATGACAAAGCATAGGCCACAGTCAAAAACAAGCTCTCTTTACCACTTAAGCATGGACTTTCCTACTCTTTTCCAATCGAAACCAAACTATTTGAAAACCAATGTATGAAAGAGGGGGTCTAACCAATTTATTCAGCAAACTAATAAAACCAAGCAAACAAAAAACCAAAACAAAAACGAAACATAATATTCTCCAAGAACAACACAACTGTGTAAGAAACAATAAAAATGAAGTGTTTGGAAGAAACCTAGGATTTTTATTGATGAAGAAGGGGATGCCTTGGGCATCCCCAAGCTTTGACGCTTGTACTTCTTGGATATTTCTTGGGGTGACATTCATGGTATCCCCAATCTTGAGCTTTATTCCATCCTTCATCTCATTACTCATTCCTTCCATACACCTGAAATTTTTCCTTCATACAAAACATCACACAATCTTTATTAGCAACATTAGTGCACTCAAGATAATAGGTCTTTAAGGTTCAGTTATAACACCAAGAAAACTTCCATTAAAACACTAGCTACTGTATCACATCCCTCAACAAGCTGAAGTCCCCAAAAGAACTCAAAAAGGAACCAACAAGAAGCAAATGCAGAAAATGGCAGAAATCTGTCAAAACAAACCAGCAGGTAAAGACGAATTTTTTGAACACCTTATGTTTCTCAAATAAAAACATGTTGAACTAACGAAAGTTAGATAACAACCTGGGGCAGAAGCACAAAAATTCATGCCTCAAAAGTACGTTCAGAGAATTTACACGAATTTTTATGGTGAAGCACAAAAATCTGTTTCGGGACAGCAACTTTCCCAATCATTACTTTTCTCTCATTAGAGGTTACTCTTGGCACAAAAAGCAAATAAAAAGGATAAGGAGCGGTTATTACAGAGGTAATAACTTCCAAGACTCATCTAAAACTTTTGGGTTATCTCCCAATAAGTACTTTTCTTTAACGCCTTTAAGTTAGGCATGATAGTTTGAGAAGATGCTCACATAAGAAATATAAATCGAAGTAACAGAGAGCATCAAGAAGCAAATTCAAAGCACATTTAAGTCTAACCCACTTCCTATGCATAGGAATATTGTAAATAAACAAGTCATGAAAGCACAGAGCAACAAGCATAGTAAAGCAAAACAAGTGCAACTTCAAGACTTTCAACATAAAGAGGGGAAACTTAATGTTATTGAGATGCATAAAACCATGTTTCCCTCTCACATAATAACTTTTAGTAGCATCATGAATAAAATTAACAATACATAAAACATTCTTATCAAGAGCCACATGCATAAAAGAATTAATACTCCCGTCATAAACATAGTCATTCTTATTAATTATAGTGGGAGCAAATTCAACAAAATAGCTATCATTATTATTCTCATCACCATAATCATCAAATATAGGAGGCATATTGTAGTCATAATTAATTTCCTGCTCAATAGTAGGTGGACTAAAAATATCATATTCATCATTGTAATCATCATATATTGGAGGTTTGGTATCATCATAAGCAATAGAATAGTTATCTTCCAAAGATGGGGAACTAAAAAGATCATTTTCATAAGAACTAGCTTCCCCAAGCATAGACTTTTCCATAGCATTAGCAATAATGGTGTCCAAAGAATTCATACTAACAACATTTCTATTAGCATGCAAATAAAGTTCCATAGGTTTTTTAATTTTCTCTTCAAACACTTCATATCCTAACTCAAGATAAATACTATAAAGCTCTCTAATTTTGTTGTTGTTTTCCATTAAGCCTAACTAGTGAAAACAAGAAACAAAAAGACAAAACTGCAGAATCTAAAGGAAATAACTTTGAGCACTCACACTAGAGGATGTGAGTACCTTTTACCTTACCTCCCCGGCAACGGCACCAGAAAATAGCTTGATGTCTATGCACTTCTATTCTTGTAGACAGTTGTTGGGCCTCCAAGTGCAGAGGTTTGTAGAACAGCAGCAAGTTTTCCCTTAAGTGGATTACCCAAGGTTTATCGAACTCAGGGAGGAAGTGGTCAAAGGTATCCCCTCTCAAGCAACCCTGCAATCAAGATACAAGAAGTCTCTTGTGTCCCCAACACACCCAATACACTTGTCAGGTGTATAGGTGCACTAGTTCGGCGAAGAGATAGTGAAATACAAGTGGTATGGATAATTATAAGTGGTAACGGTGATAGAAAATAGCTTGATGGCGTGGAAAAGACTAAAAGAAAACTGAAATAAAGATGGCAGCAAGCAAACATGTAACAAATCTAGTAGCAAACGGTGTATCAATGCTTAGAAACAAGGCCTAGGGATCATACTTTCACTAGTGAACATTCTCATATAAATATATTCTTCTTTATGATACTACGCTAAACTACTCTCCGGTTGGACATTCTAATCCATGGTAGGGCTATAACAGCACACCTCAAAGTAAGTCTTTCCCATCTAGAAAACCCCACACTGTCACCTTGAGTACTAGATGAGTCCAACAAACACCACAATTTCATAAAGACATCCAACTCCAAATATAACGCATAACAAGTATTTGAAATCTCTAGCCTAAGTGCCACCATGGTGTGCACACTGTCAACTGCACACACATGGGGAGAGCAGAGATCTATTAAAGCACTTGAGTAGTAAGGTAGATCTATAGATTACAAGCTCATGATATCAATAAGATCGTGCATAGAGAGAGAGATGAACACATAGCTACCGGTAGAACCCTTAGCCTCGAGAGAGAACTACTCCCTCCTCATCATGGGAGTCAGCAATGGTGATGGAGATGGCGGTGGAGATCGATGGAGATGGCTCCGGGGGCACTTCCCCGTCCCGGCAGGGTGCCGGAACAAAGACTTTCTGTCCCCCGAATCTCCCCTTCGGTGGCGGCAGCGTTGCGAAACTTCTCGTGGATTTTTGATCGACTATCTAGGGTTTTGGTATCGGGGGCTCTTATAGGCGAAGGAGGCAAGGTCAGTGGCCATCCAGGGGGCCCACACCATGCCCTGGCGCGCCTTGGCCTGGCCCGCGCCAAGGGGGGGTGTGGCCACCCTGTGGCCCCTCTCCGACTCTCCTTCTGGCTTCGTGAGTCTTTCGGGAAAATAGTAACTTTGGATTTTATCCCATCCAATTCTGAGAATATTCATTTTCTCACTTCCTGGAACCAAAAACAGCAGAAAACAGGCAACTGGCACTATGGCACTTGTTAATGGGTTAGTCCAAGAATGTGTATACAAAGTACTCCAAAGTGTGGACAAAACATAAGAAAGTAGATAAAACCAAGCATGGAACATCAAAAATTATAGATACATTTGCAATGTATCAGTGGCTCCTACTGGTGTCGATGTCGCACCTGGTCGCTCGTCAACCGTCATTGTTCACCCTGGAATACTGTCTTCGGATTAACATGATTCATGAGTGAGATAAACACATCTTAATGTTCATTGGAGTATTTGAACTGCTAGAAAGACTTACTACATGCTCTTAGTAGTTGTCCTTAGGAGTATTTTTATGGAGTTCAACTACTGCTAATGTACTTTGTAGTAATACCTATTGTATGTACTAGTACTTATCATTTTGGGAGACGTGGTTCCTAGCTTAAGGTAGTTATGAGTATTTTCTATGGAGTTCTTCATCTGCTAATCTATTTGCAATCATAACTATGTACTGGTGCTTGTTCAGATCGACCGATGAAGTGCATAATATGGTCTCGCTTTACTTTTGAATTAGGCCTACCTACATCTATTGAATTTCAATGTGTGCATTGCTGAACCTGTCAATTATTGTCTATGTACTGCTAATTTGGTCAGTTTGAAATGCTGCTGAATCTGTCAAGTGTTGCTGAATATGAACTGGGAATCTGTCAAGTGCTGCTGAATATGAACTAGGAATTTGTCGATATTTTTTCGGTCTTATTCTGTACTGCTGAATCTTTTAAATGCTACTGAATTTATCAAATGTTCTGTCGTTACTATTAGTACGTACAATAGAATATTTTGTAGAACTAACTGTGTTGTACTAGTACTTGTTTAGATCAAGTGCAGCAGATTGTCTTGCTTTTCTTTTGGAACTTGGCATTTTATAGAACTAATACTGATGCACTGCTACTAGTTTAGACCAAGTGTAGTACATGGTCTTGCTTTTCTTTTGGAACTTGGCATTTTATAGAACTAATACTGATGTTCTGCTACTTGTTTAGATCAAGTGCAGTAGATGGTCTTGCTTTTCTTTTGTAACTTGGCCTTGTCATAAACTCATAATCTTGTCGAGGCTTTGCATTGATGTGAGAAGGAGGCATGCATAGAAAAACAGACTTGATCGCCAGTTTTGCTTGCTCCAATGATCGAGTGTACAGAGAAAAGGACAAACTAAATCAATCACATTGAAATGCTGCTGAATATGTCCAAGTGACACTGAATGTGAACTATGAATCTGTCGATATTTTTCTTTCTTATTATGTACTGCTACATCTTTCAAATGCTACTCAACCTATCAAAAGTTTTGTTCGGTACTTGTTCAGATCGACCGGTCGAGTGTAGAATATGGTCTCGCTTTCCTTTTGAATCAGTCCTTGCTACATCTATTGAATTTCAATGTTCGCATTGCTGAATCTGTCAATTCTTTTGGTCACTGTTTGTGTACTGCCACAACCGGTCACTTTGAAATGTTGTGATGACTCTATCAAGTGCTGCTTAATATGAACCATGAATCTATCTTATATTTTTACGGTATATTCTATACAGTTGAATCTTCCAAATGCTACTGAATCTGTCAAATGTTCCGTCGTTACTATTAGTACAATATTTTGTAGAACGAATTGTGATGTACTGGTACTTGGTTAGATGAAGTGCATCAGATTGTCTTGCTTTTCTTTTGAATCTTAGCATTGTTACAATTATCTGGATGAGTCTTGGTCATTTTGGGTTGCTATGGGCGGTCACACAGGCATTGACGTAAGGAGGAGGTACTCACACAGAAGCAGACTTGATCATCAGTTTTGCTTGCTCCAATGATTGAGCCTATTTGGAGAACAGGACAAACTGATCGTGGGCCAAGGTTTTTTTAGCTGGAACAAGATCTGATTCTCTATGTACTTCTATTGAATTTTAAGCAAGAAAGCTACTGAATCTCTCAAATTTTCTATCGTTGCTATTACAAAAGCATTTGTGCAACTAATACTGATGTACTGGTATTGTATTTCATTGTCTATATTGCTACATTGGTCACTTTTAAAATGCTGCTGAATTTGTCAAGTGCTCCCGAATATTAACTTCGAATTTGTTCATAATTTTTCTACCTTATTCTGTACTGCTGAATTTTGACATGAATATCTGTCAAAAAGAATTATCGCTTTCCCCTCACCCTCGCTCAGGTCTTTGTTTTGAATCCAACAGAGCACATCACAATGCAATTTTTATTAATCAGGAGAAGAAATCTAGTACTCCCTCCGATCCAAATTAATGTTCTCACATTTGTCTAGATTCTAACATATCTAGTCATGTTTTAGTGCTATATACGTCCGAATCTAGCCAAATCCAAGAAAATTAATCTGGAACGAAGGGAGTAGCTCATTCGGCCCCTCTTTAGCCAGAACATTTTAATTAAATTTTTTCGGGGTAAGGTACTACTAATCACAACCCAACGAAATTTTAGAAAGGAGCCATGTAGCATAGCCGAGAACATATTAGTTCGGCCTTTTACGGTCAGCGGACTGCTGAGCACAGCCTAGTGATATTTGAGAATGAATCCCATGGAGCATAGCCTATGGAATATAACCCACGTAGAGCAATAGCCAAACTCTTTTTAATTCGGCCTTTTGGGCATTGCCCCCCACCTCTCATAATAAAAAAACTCTGCCTACCCATGTTTCTAAGAAAATACCCCATTATGTGGCATTTTATAAATTGAGATGCCAGGAGCACTGGCCTTTTATATTTTAAAAGATATAAACATAGACACACAAAATATTTAAAGAAGACTAATACAGAAGTTGTAGTACTAATAAAAGTTTAATGATATTTTTCTATAAATATCTTTGTTGTAGTGGAAACGCCCTCAGTTTATGTTTATTTGATTTGAAGGTCTTTTGTTCGAATCGCCTTTGTGTGTGTGTATCTTGAGTTTACATTTTTTTCTTCTAGCAATATCGCATTACGGAGAGGCTGACATCACAGACCCACCAACATGTAGCGTCCCTGGAGTTTGTTTTGAGGGTGGGTTCAAAAAAGTTTAAATACTTGCACAAAGAGGCTCACATAGGGGACCCACCGGACAGAACATACAAGGCTGTATCAGGGACCCACAAGCCAGAACATGTCAGAGAGGCTGACATAAGGGCCCCATCAGTAAGACCATACACGGCTGGCACGGTGAAAATAGTGGACACGACCGAAAAAAAAGTGCATCATACACATGTTGCACTTACAGAGAAGCTGACATGTCAGACCCAGCAGGCCTAAACATAGCCCATGAAATTAGCCTATCAACCCTAAGTATAGCCCAATACCTTCTAATTCGGCCTTTTCGTGGTCTTGTGGCCACCGACCATAGCCCATTCAATTTAGGAGTGAGCTCATGGAATATAAGCCATGACGAATAGGGCATCTGCCCCGAGTTAGCCTAGAATCTTTTTAATTCAACCTTTATGAGCATTTTTTGTACTCCGAGGCTGACATCTGGGACCCGAAAAAACAGTCCAACATACACACGTTTCTTTCAAATAGAGGCTGTCAGCTGGGACCCATTATAGACACGTTTCCTGCATAGAGGTGGTTGACATCTGGGACCCAACAAGTTGCCAAGGTCAAAATAGCGGACATGGCCAAAAAAGTCCATCATAGGCACGTTCCATTTACAAAGAGGCTGATATGTGGGACCCATCAGCGTGACCTTATACAGATGCTGCATCGAGCAACGTAGCTAGTTCGAAATAGGGAGGCACGAGCGAGAAAAAAGTTCAGCATGTACACATTTCTTGTAATGAGAGGTTGAAATGGGGGACCCAGCATCATGAGCAAATGGCAGATTCATCGAGCAACGCTATCTAGTTCAGAACAGTGTAGCGCTAGAGAAAAAAATTCCATCATACCCAACATTCTTCTAATGTGAGGCTGACATAAGGGACCCACCAGCCTGAATAAACGGCTGATGCAGTGAGGAATGTTATCAAGTTCAGAACACGGAGGCACAACATAGGGTAAAAAATCCATCATACACACGTTTCTTCTAATAAGAGGATGACATGTGGGGCCCAGCATCATGATTAAACATTAGATGCATCGAACTGCGCTATCAAGTTCGGAACAGGGTAACGGGAGCGAAGGGAAAATTCCATCATACACACGTTTCTTCTAATGAGAGGATGACATGTGGGGCTCGGGAGGTTGGTTAGATGGTAGATGCATCGAACAACGCTATCAACTTCAGAACAGGGTAGCGCAAGCGAAGGAAAAAAATTCCATCATACACATGATCCTTCTAATGAGAGGCTAACATGTGGGACCTAGTAGCCTGACTAAACGGCAGACGCTTCGAGCAACGCTATCAAGTTCAAATCAGGGAGGCGCGACCGAAAAGTATGGTTCGCTAGAGACACTAATGTCCAAGACCCACACGCCTCAAAAGACTTCGGCGAGTCAACATCACGTGAGGAAACGAAAATCTTGCTTATGCCACGCGCCAGCTGAGCTTCCTCCATGTTTTTAGCAGATCTGTCGTAGTAGAGGGCCGCGAAACCGAAAAAAAGGTTTACCATCAGCCACGGCCGAGCCGAGAATTTTGTTGCGGAAGACGCGCCTTCTACGACGACCATCAGGCCAAGTCGTTGCTGAAGGAAACTTTTCTTGTAGTGTCTTCCCTACCAATGTTTTGGTGGCGGGATTTGCTGCTCCGTCTTCTGCTGGCCGGCCACGGTGGCGAGAGGGAGGGGGGAGCAGCAACATCTCGGCTGCCTTCTCCGGGTGGAAGGGGTCTTCCAGGTTAGCACTCCGGCATGGTGCTTCCTGGTCAGCTTCAAGGCGCTCTCCTGTGCTCCCATGGTGGGAGCGGTTGGAGTCTGCTCTAAGGCCGAGCTATTGGAATAAGCGCCATTGTTATCCCTGCCTTCATCCTGGTGATGTGGTGGTGGTCTCCCTCCTCTCGGTCGGCCATGGCAGCGAGGGAGAGGGTGGAGGCCCTACAACTGCTGCTTAGGCGAGACAGGTTAAGGATGGGGTCATCGGCTTGCGATTCCCCATGAGTGTCACCTCGCCGGCAAGAGGGCCGGTGGTACCTGCTCTCCTGGGTGCAATGGCAAGCTCCGCCCTGGGAGCTATGATTTTCAGAGTTTTTCAGCAACGACCGAAGGTTTTTGTCACCGCTATCTATGGTGCAAGAAGATGCTCCAGCCTCAAAAGCAATTGTAGGCTAAGCTCCTTCCTCCAGTTTCGGAGGATCCATGTCCGACGCCGCCCCAAGTGACATGTTCCCCGGCGGAGACATTGACCCCTGTGTTCTCTGGTCTCTCCGCTGCAGTGAAGAAGACCAAGGACTTGATTGCGTCTCAGATGTTTTTTCTGGGGTCTCCTCTATAAAAGGGTCAGCCTTATCTCAAAATTCCCCTATGCTTAGGGTTTGGCTCTAAATTTGTATCGCCGCTTAGTTTAATGAAAGCTTCCGGGGCCTTCAGGCCCATCCTATTCAAAAAAAAGAGGGTTGAAAGAGTTTGCCATGCGGATGAAATATGGGGCCGGGAAGACTGATGGATCAAAGCGCGCAGAGCTCCTCGATCTATTAATATTCATCAAAACCTACAAGCAGCATAGCCTTATGTCACAAATAAGGTTTGCAGCATAGAGTATGGAAATAATCCTCTAAAGAATATACTATTACACGAAACATGCTTTTGGTAGAAACAAGCTTTACTAACTACATGAAAATAATCCCCTAAAGTATATATTAGTAAGACACTTGAACCACTATCAACAGAATAACATGTTAGTCACTGAATTTAATTAATCATGGTATCGGACAAAAAATTAGTCTACTTGGCTTCTATGTTAATCTATGTGACTACAATATTTTTTTGGAAAGGGTAATTACATCCAGCCTCTGCAACAATGCAGTGCCTAGCGGTATTGCAGATGCACATAGCCAAAAAAGTAAGCGAAATTGCAAAAAATAGCCCCGCTACAGTAATCTATTTCTTGTAACAACAGTACTAACACCACCAGTACAACACCAGAAGTCCAGCTTCTCCAAAAGCGATGCCTCCAATAAGGAAATAGTGCACAAGCGCCATCATCGCTCGATCATAGATCTTACGTTTTCAACCTGAAGAATATCCTTACTCGCAAAACAATGCCTTCAATAAGACCATTGCTAGGCACAACAAATTAAGGCCAGACCTTGTATTTTCACCCTGCAAGATTAGACAATGAACGTCTCCTGTACTACCGACCCACTAACAAGCCACTGCTACAATTCACGGATCACCAAGCCAGTTACTCAGCACCGAAGACTCGAACCACCCGTGCTAGCCCTCAAATCTTTGCTTTCATGACATTCTCCACCACTGACTTCACCATGGACCGAAAATGTCCAATGATGGTTATAGATAATAGAGCTTCGCAATGCTCCCTCTAAAACCAAACGGTCATAAAATGCACGGGTGCGCATGACCGACTCCCATCCGATCAGCATTCTCTTGGCATGAGCGCCCATGGGAGATCGCCAGCGGAGCATTCCGGAATACATAAATCCTCACAGATCAACAATAGCTTGCAACCAGCAATTCTTCATCTTTGCGCATGAGAAACCAAGGGCCGCCGCCATTATTAGTGAGACTCCCAAGCCCCCACGCTGCAAGCCTCCTCCAGCATGATGGAAACACCCAAAGAAGCGAGAAGAAGGCTGAGTTAAAGGGGGCGAACCCCCCGCAACAGCAGCCTAACTGGGATCCTACAACCTCGAACATGGCCCAAGGTCCAGGTCTTGGTCCGCCGGAAACCCAGATTGCCTTTGCTAGTGACCATCGCTGCTTTCGGTAGCCAGCATGGTGGCACCTTTCCACCTCTACGCTGCCGCCCCGCAGGAGACCTCCAGCCCCAGCCGACCAGGCCATGCCGCACAATGCATTCTTTCGTCCCCATGATACCCTCCACGCGACGTGGCTGAAGCCACCTCACCAGCCCCCCATTATTTGATGAGGTGGGCGCCGCCACCACCACCGTCGCCGGAAGCAGGAGCAGCCACTGCTTGCATATCGGCCATCCTCGAGAGGGATTGGAGGAGGATCCTCTGGCGCCGCCCAGGAGGGAGGCGGCTAGTGACTACAATAGTTGGTCAAAGGCATAGGTGTGTGGGGATGATGACACATGGATTTGTTGGCGCACATGAATGACTAGCCTGGTCGAAGCCGTGTGCAGAGTAGGTAGTGGCAACATATCTAACTGTGGCACACATTTCTTTCGTCTCCCGTTGCAATACACGGGCATTTTTTCTAGTAAGGCTAACGTCAAATGCATGACAGGAGCATAAAAACTAGCTGAATGTCTGTGTGTTGCCATGACTCTTCATTCTCTTTATCATTACCGCAAGCAACAACTCTTCATTCTGTTTATCGCTGAACCATTTTCAGCGTATAGACATTAGATGTACATAAATATTTATGTATATAGAAAAGATAACCTCCTAGTATTCCAAAAACAACTAAATTTTTCACCGAACATGATTTAGTTATGTGCGATGGATGTCTATATATATGAGTTATTACAACATGCCAACAAGGTGGCACATTGTTCCTCACACCTCCCTCATTGTGGTGTCTCTTCTACAACGACGATCGCTCACCGCAGACATCCCTTGCCACACAACCGTAGTCTTTAACCCCCGGATGGTCCACTATGGAGCCGACAAGATCACGACCTCCTTCAACGAGTGTTGTCATACCACGCAAATAGTGACTGTAATATTTGCATTAAATTTATAATGGGCAAGCCTAAATTTCTCTGGTTTTCTAAGGGGATATCCATCGAGCCGACCCATTCGACCAGAGGCGGTCCGAATCGGTCCGTGCAGACACCCAAACACGACTAGGCTTGTTTGGGCCGACCAATTCCTCGCCCAGAAATGCGCTTGGAATGCTTCGCCGGGGACACGTCGCATACGCCACGTGTGTCCTCCCTTGTCTTCTCGTGTCCTCTAGGGGCCCGCTTGGTAGCGACTCAATGTAGGCGTATCGGCCTCCACGTCAGCATCCAATGCCCTCGCCTTTTTAAACACGGCCCCATGGTCATCTTCTCCACACAACACCACCTTCGATTCCCTACCCCTAGAGGCAACACGATAGTACTGTATCGCACCTTTGAAAAAGGGTAAGCACCGCACCTTCGAAATGGGGCAAGCACCATACCTTCGAAATGGGGCAAGCACTGCACTTCCAAAAATATCCATGCCCGGCCGCCCTCTTCCTTTTGGCACCCGTCACAACCCACCCGCTGGCTTCCCTATTCCTTCCTCCATGGCGTCAATCTTCTCGTCCACATGCACAGGAAAAAAGTAGAGTGAGCCACAGAGAGAAAGAGAGAGAGAGGAAGGAAGGGAGGGGCAGTGCATGGGGTTGTGGTAAGCGAGGTGGGAAGTGTGGGGATCATGAGGGGCTGATGATATAGCTAGGGTTCGTAGATAGGATCATGGACCAGTTCGTATATGTTAAGTGTACACCTTACTGTCATGTTTACATGAATTAGTCTCCCCAACATTAGTCCCACGATGCATGATTTGTTCAGATTCTATTCAGTTATACAATTCTACAGTGTCTATTTTTAGCACATCAGACACAATTTTATTCCAAAAAAGGTGTGTGATAACCTCCTACATCACACACCCTTTTATAAGAAAAGTCGTGTGTGATACATCACATACCCTTCCATAAAGGCAAAGCGTGTGTGATTGTCTCCTACATCACATACCCTTTTGTAAGAAAAGCCATGTGTGATGAATCACATAAGGTTGTCATAAAGTAAAACTGTGTGCCATTCGAGCGATTTTAGGATAGCTATAGACTAGCAAATGATTTTTTTGCAAGAGACAGACAACCATATGTCATTCTAGCATCCCATAAGGGTTTGCCTTTATGAATTTGATGGGGGCCTTAATAAGACGATCTGTACTAGTGAGGGATCCTCGGCAGGGACGTCTTCTAAATGAATCAGTTGACATGTCTACATGGTTCAGCCTCCATCAGAAAGGAAGATCACACAAGACGTGCACCGACCAAGACTACGCCATCTGCTCCAACTTCCACTCATGTGGATAATCCCACACATGACACCCATCACGGCTCCCCACTCACGCATGTACCGACACCAACTATGAGCTAGACATCATCGAGCACAACAATGACATTAACCACAGCTAGAGTCATTGCATGTTTGTTCTTTTCATTAACCACAACTAGACTCATTGCATGTGTGTTCTTTTCACAAACCACATATGGATCCAATAGAGTCATTGCATGCCTGTTCTTTTCATAAACCACAGTTAGAGTCATTGCATGTCTGTTCTTTTCACAAACCACATAAGGATCCACTAGAGTCATTGGATGTGTGTTCTTTTCACAAACCACATATGGATCCACCAGTGTCATTGCATGTGTGTTCTTTTCACAAACCACATGAGGATCCACGAGTGTCATTGGATGTGTGTTCTTTTCATAAACCAAATGAGCATGTGTGTTCTTTTCACAAACCACATATGGCTCCACCAGTGTCATTGCATGTGTGTTATTTTCATGAAAAACAGATGGATCCACTAGAGTTCATTGCATCTGTGTTCTTTTAATAAACCAAAGCTAGAGTCACTAGATGTGTGTTGTTTTCAAAAACCACATATGGATCCACCAGAGTTCATTGCATGTGTGTTCTTTTCACAAACCACAAATGGATCCACCAGAGCTCATTGCATGTGTGTACTTTTCACAAACCACATATGGATCCGCAAGAGCCATTGCATGTATGTTCTTTTCATTAACCACATATGGATCCACCAGAGTTCATTGCATGTGTGTTCTTTTAATAAACCATAGCTAGAGTCACTAGATGTGTCTTCTTTTCACAAACCACATATGGATCCACCAGAGTTCATTGCATGTGTGTTCTTTTCACAAACCACATATGGATCTACCAGAGTTCATTGCATGTGTGTTCTTTTCATGAACCACATATGGATCCACCATTGTCATTGCATGTGTGTTCTTTTCATGAACCACAACTAGAGTCAAGGAAACTCTGTTCTTTCACAAACCACACATGGATCCACTAGTGTCATAGCATGTGTGTTCTTTTCACAAACCACAGCTAGAGTCATTGCATGTCTGTTCTTTTCATTAACCACAACTAGAGTCATTGCATATGTGTTCTTTTCACAAACTAGATATGGATCCACCATAGTCATTGTATGCATGTTATTTTCATAAACCATAGTTAGAGTCATTGCATGTCTGTTCTTTTCATTAACCACATATGGATCCACCAGAGTTCATTGCATGTCTGTTCTTTTAATAAACCACAGCTAGAGTCACTAGATGTGTGTTCTTTTCACAAACCACATATGGATCCTCCAGTGTAATTGCACGTGTGTTCTTTTCATAAACCACATATGGATCCACCAGAGTTCATTTCATGTGTGTTCTTTTAATAAACCATATCTAGAGTCACTGGATGTGTGTTCTTTTCACAAACCACATATGGATCCACTAGATTCATTGCATGTGTGTTATTTTCACAAGCCACATTGTGATCCGCTAGTGTCATTGCATGTGTGTTCTTTTCATTAACCACAGCTAGAGTCATTGCATGTCTGTTCCTTTCATTAACCACAACTAGAGTCATTGCATGTGTATTCTTTTCACAAACCACAACTAGAGTCATTGCATGTGTGTTCTTTTCACAAACCACCAGAGTTCATTGCATGTCATTTCTTTTCATTAATGATGTCTACGCACTTCTATTCTTGTAGACAGTTGTTGGGCCTCCAAGTGTAGAGATTTGTAGAACAGCAGCAAGTTTTCCTTAAGTGGATTACCCAAGGTTTATCGAACTCAGGGAGGAAGTGCTCAAAGGTATCCCTCTCAAGCAACCCTGCAATCAATATACAAGAAGTCCCTTGTGTCCCCAACACACCCAATACAATTTTCAGGTGTATAGGTGCACTAGTTCGGCGAAGAGATAGTGAAGTACAAGTGGTATGGATAATTATAAGTGGTAACGGTGCCAGAAAAGAGCTTGACAGGTAGGAAGAGACTAAAGGCAATCTGAAATAAAGATGGAAGCAAGAAAACATGTAACATATCTAGTTGCAAACGGTGTTTCAATGCTTAGAAAAAAGGCCTAGGGATCATACTTTCACTAGTGAACACTCTCATATAAATATCTTATCTTCATGATACTACTCTTAACTACTCTCTGGTTGGACACTCTAATCCATGGTAGGGCTATAACAGCACACCTCAAAGTTTGCTTTTCTCATCAAGATAACCCCACACTGTCACCTTGAGCACTAGATGGTTCCATCAAACACCACAATTTCATAGAGACATCCAACTCCAAATATAACTCATAACAAGTAATTGTAATCTCTAGCCTAAGTTCAACCATGGTGTGCACATTGTCACTTTCACACACATGGGGAGAGCAGAGATCTATTAAAGCACTTGAGTAGAAAGGTAGATCTACTTGATTACAAAGCTCATGGTCACAATATGATCATGCATAGAGAGAGAGAGATGAACACATAGCTACCGGTAGAGCCCTTAGCCTCGAGAGAGAACTACTCCCTCATCATCATGGGAATCAGCAACGGCGATGCAGATGGTGGTGGAGATCGATGGAGATGGCTCTAGGGGCACTTCCTCATCCCGACAGGGTGCCGGAACAGAGACGTTATGTCCCCCGAATCTCCCCTTCGATGGCGGAGGCACTTGACACGTTGCTAACGTATCTATAATTTTTGATGTTCCATGCTTGTTTAGTATCTACTTTCTTATGTTTTGTTCATACTTTGAGATACTTTTATGCATTTTCTAGAACTAACCTATTAACAAGATGCCACAGTGCCAGTTTCCTATTTTCTGCTATTTTTGGTTCCAGGAAAGTTAGAAATAAATATTCTCGAAATTGGACCAGACAAAAGCCAAAGTCGATATTTTACCGGAAGACTCACGGAGCCATAAGACGAGACGGAGAGGGGTCAGGGGCTAGCCACACCACCTGGTGGCGCGGTCCAGGCCAGGTCGTGCCAGGGGGTCATGTGGGCGCCTCCGGCACCCCCTCGGTCTTCCCTCTCGCCTATAAGATGCCTCCGATGAGAAAACCCTAAAGAGAACAACCTTCAGCCATGAAAAGTTCCACAGCGCCGCCGCCACCGAAGGGGAGATTCGGGGGACAGAAAGTCTCTGTTCCGGCACCCTGCCGGGATGGGGAAGTGCCCCTAGAGCCATCTCCATCGATCTCCGCCACCATCTCCATCGCCATTGCTGATTCCCATGATGATGAGGGAGTAGTTCTTCCTGGAGGCTAAGGGTTCTACCGGTAGCTATGTGTTCATCTCTCTCTCTATGCATGATCATATTGTGATCATGATCTTTGTAATCAAGTAGATCTACCTTGCTACTCAAGTGCTTTAATAGATCTCTGCTCTCCCCATGTGTGTGAAAGTGACATCGTGCACACCATGGTGGCACTTAGGCTAGATATTACAATTACTTGTTATGAGTTATATTTGTAGTTGGATGTTTCTATGAAATTGTGGTGTTTGTTGGAACCATCTAGTGCTCAAGGTGACAGTGTGGGGTTATCTAGATGAGGAAAGCGAACTTTGAGGTGTGCTGTTATAGCCCTACCATGGATTAGAGTGTCCAACCGGAGAGTAGTTCAGAGTAGTATCATAAAGAGAAGATATTTATATGAGAGTGTTCACTAGTGAAAGTATGATCCCTAGGCCTTGTTTCTAAGCATTGAAACGCCGTTTGCAACTAGATCTGTTACATGTTTGCTTGCTTCCCTCTTTATTTCAGTTTGCCTTTAGTCTCTTCCACACCATCAAGCTATTTTCTGGCACCATTGTATTTTATCCATACCACTTGTATTTCACTATCTCTTCGTCGAACTAGTGCACCTATACACCTGACAAGTGTATTGGGTGTGTTGGGGACACAAGAGACTTCTTGTATCTTGATTGTAGGGTTGCTTGAGAGGGATACCTTTGACCACTCCATCCCTGAGTTTGATAAACCTTGGGTGATCCACTTAAGGGAAACTTGATACTGTTATATAAACCTCTGCACTTGGAGGCCCAAGAACTGTCTACAAAAATAGAAGTGCGTAGACAGAGATATTTTCTGGCACCGTTGCCAGGGAGGTAAGGTAAAAGGTACTCACATCCTCTGGTGTGAGTGCTGGAAGTTATTTCCTTTAGATTCTGCAATTTTGTCTTTTTGTTTCTTGTTTTCACTAGTTAGGCTTAATGGAAAACAACAACAAAATTAGAGAGATTTATAGTATTTATCTTGAGTTAGGACATGAAGTGTTTGAAGAGAAAATTAAAAAACCTATGGAACTTTATTTTCATGCTAATATCAATGTTATTAGTATTAATCTTCTGAACACCTTTGTTACTAATGCTATGGAAACGTCTAAGCTTGGGGAAGTTAGTTTTTATGAAAATGATCTTTTAGTTCCCCAGCTTTAAAGAAGAAAATTTGCTCTAATGATACTTTATCTCCCATATGTGGTAATTCTAATGATACTTGTGATATTTTAAATCCACATACTTAAAGCATCTCTTTTAAAATACCTATAAAATTGTTGAACGTGTTATGAACAACTGTTATTTGGGAGATGGATATGTCCATCCTGGTGATCATTTACTCTTTATACACGAATTATGCGAGTTGTTCAAGTGTGCAGGTATTTCAATGAACCAAGTTAAGAGGAAGCTATTCCCTTTTTCACTCAAGGGCAAAGCAAGGGAGTGGTATGAGCTACTAGATGATCCTCATCATTTGGAGTGGAAGGAACTTGAATCTCTCTTCTACTCTAAATTTTATCCTCCTCATGAAATTCATAAAGATAGGAATTACATTTATAATTTTCATCCACATGATGGAGAAAGTATTGCCCAAGCATGGGGGAGATTGAAGTCACTAATTCTCAAATGTCCCATTCATGAGCTCTCTAGTAATATTGTTATTAATAATTTCTATGCAAGGCTTTCGGGACATTACAAGGACTATCTAGATACTTGTTTAGAGGGATCCTTCACAAGTAAGGATGTCAAAGCTAAGTGGGATCTTCTTGAAACAATTCAAAGCAATACCGAAGATTGGGATAACAACAAAGGTAAAGAACTAGGTATAAACTATGAGTATGATTGCATTAAGTCTTTCGCTGAAACTGCTGATTTTCAAGAGCTTAGTGCTAAATATGGTCTTGATCCTCAAATTATTATTGATTGTTTTAGATCCTTTGCTTCTCATATTAATGCTCCTAAAGAAAAATGGGACATGTCTCATGAGCCTTTTAAAGACACTTGCATGGAAAATGAAATTGTTATTAATGATAGCAATAAACATGCTCAAACCTCTGAAAGTACTATTTATTATAAGCATGTTAATTTTTGTGGAATACATAGACCTTGTGAGAATAATCAAATTGAAGAAGAATATTATATCACCCACAGGAATGAAAAAACTAGAACGTGGTATAGGGCTCTAAATGATCTTGGTAAAAAATTGTGTGCCCTCTATCTTTTTATTTGTGAACTTTGCTTTGAAGTGTGTCATTTAAATTTTCAATGCTTAGGCCATAATAATAGCCTTTCTAATCCAATGAGTACTGCAAGTTTGTATTGTGATGACATGATCACTCCTAATCAGCATGATGAACTTACATTATTTTTGGGGTGTGAAGAGTTATCAAGAAAAACCTCTTTGGTAGATATGGATGCTTTTGATATGAATAGTATCATGCATGGTTGTCATCTTTATTGTGTTGATAATTTCCACACAAATACTTACATACAAAATATTATAAAAGATGATATTTTACCAAAATATGACAGGACTAATATGTGTTTTGATCTTATTAATGAAAACAAGGAATCCTCCAAACTTTCTTCTATTGTCTCTAACAATAAACGAGGGTATATGGAGAAGCTTACTTTCAAGCCTCTCCCTCCTAAAGATAAGAAGAAAAATAAGAAAAGGAGGAGTAAAAGGAGAGAGGAAATGGTATTTTCCCCTAAGCATGTTGCTCCTATTATAGTTTTTGATGAGTCTGAACTTGATGATGTTCCTATGCCTATTACCTATAGTAGTGATCATGATTGGGAAAAGCACACTACTTTTGATATTGAAAATCTCTTCGGTACCAATTCTTAAAATGATGATATTAATAATTGATGTACTATTAGTGCTATCCATGTTCCTTCCAATGATGATTTGTTTACAAATGAACACACTTTGGAATATAACTATTCTATTGCTTATGATGATACTATACCTCCAATATAGGATGATTGCAATGATGAATGTGATATTTTCAGTCCACGTACTATTGAGGAGAAAATTAATTATGATTACAATATGCCTCCTATATTTGATGATTATGGTGATGAAAATAATAATGATAGCTATTTTGTTGAATTTGCTCCCACTATAATTAATAAGAATGACTATGTTTATGTGGGGAGTATTAATTCTTTTATGCATGTGGCTCATGATAAGAATGTTTTATGTGATAGTTATATTGTTAATTTTATTCATGATGCTACTGAAAGTTATTATGAGAGAGGGAAATATGGTTTTATGTATCTCAACACTATTAAGTTTCCCCTCTTTATGTTGAAAATTTTGAAGTTGCACTTGTTTTGCTTTCCTATGATTGTTGCTTTATGCTTTCATGACTTATTTCTTTACAAGATTCCTATGCATAGGAAGTGGGTTAGACTTAAATGTGCTTTGAATTTGCTTCTTGATGCTCTCTTTTA
Source organism: Avena sativa (assembly GCA_916181665.1). Classification (NCBI taxonomy): domain Eukaryota; kingdom Viridiplantae; phylum Streptophyta; class Magnoliopsida; order Poales; family Poaceae; genus Avena; species Avena sativa. The sequence continues at coordinate 527,827,960 of OV702292.1, read as the reverse complement.
TTTCAATTCATATTTCTTATGTGAGTATCTTCTCAAACTATCATACCTAACTTAAAGGCGTTAAAGAAAAGTACTTCTTGGGAGATAACCCAATAGTTTTCTTGAGTCTTGGAAGTTATTACCTCTGTAATGACCTCTCCTTATCCTTTTTATTTGCTTTTTGTGCCAAGAGTAACCTGTAATGAGAGAGAAGTAATGCTTGGGAAAGTTGCTGTCCCGAAACAGATTTTTGTGCTTCACTGTAAAAATTCGTGAAAAATATATGTACATAGGTTTGAGCTGTAATGTTTTGTGCTTCTGCCCCAGGTTGTTATCCAACTTTCGTTAGTTTAACACTTTTCAATTTGAGCAACAGAAGTTCTTCGAAAAAATTGGTGTTTACGTGATGGTCTATTTTGATAGATTTCTGCCATTATTTGCATTTGCTTCTTGTTGGTACCTTTTTGGGTTCTCTTTGGGGAATTGAGCTTTTTGAGGGAAGTGCTTTAGTAGCTTGTGTTCTAATGGAAGTTTTATTGGTGTTGAAATTGAACCTAAAGACTTATTATATTGAGTGCACTAATGTTGCTAATAAAGATTGTGTGAAGTTCTGTATGAAGGAAAAATTTCAGGTGTATGGAGAGAATGATGTAATGAGATTAAGAATGGACTAAAGCTCAAGCTTGGGGATGTCACGCGTGTCACCCCAAGAAATATCCAAGAAGTACAAGCGTCAAAGCTTGGGGGTGCCCAAGGCATCCCCTTCTTCATCAATAAAAATCTCAGGTTTCTTCCAAACACTTCATTTTTATGGTTTCATGCACAATTGGGTTGTTCTTGGAGCGTCTTTGTTTTTGTTTTTGTTTTTCGTTTGCTTGGTTTTCTTAGTTTGCTTGAATAAATTGGTTGGACCCCCTCTTTCATACATTAATTTTCAAATAGTTTGGTTTGGTTTGGAAAAGAGTAGGAAAAGTTCATGCTTAAGTGGTAGAGAGAGCTTGTTTTTGACTGTGGCCTATGCTTTGTCATGTCATACTTGATATTGTTTTGGCTTTATGCTTAGTGATTTTTGCTGTAGCATGACATGTTATAAACAATTGAGATTGCTTAATGTGCCTTGAAAGAATCATGCGTTGTTTTAGCATATTAAAGCATAGTATTGTGGTATTCTCCTTTGATGCTTTATTTGGGTTGACTTGGCGCATGCTCACACCGTGTTATGACTTTCCCAAGTCACCATAGCCTCTATGATCCTTTAGTTTTCGACTTGTAATATCACTTTATGCTTTAATTAATGATGTTTTGTCGCTTTGCATGAATATGGCCATTATTGCTCTCTTAGTTGGTCGCTCCCAGTCTTTTGCTAGCCTCCATAACCAAGTATGAGTTCCACTCATGGATCCAACTCATAAAACCAAGTTATTCCAAAGAGTCCACCATACCTACCTATTAGCATTTGCTATTCCAAGTATATTCATGTTTTTATCTACCTTCCAAATTAAACTTGTTATGAGAAAACTAGTGATTAAAGCTCTCACGAACTTGATGGCACACTTTACTTTCCTTGCCCTTAATAAACTTGAACCATTGTGTCGTCTATGTTGTATATGCTTGCGCTTATATGTTGGGTATTAGCAGAACCATGTTGTCATGGGGAACACTTTCAACATTGCACTTGTACTTTGTACCTAGTTGATATCATGCTCTTTTGTCTATGGATGTCGTCGGTGTGAAATGAAAGGGGAGCTTGTAAGTCCATGGAGTTATGTATGTGTGTTATGGAAACGCCTGGGCCGCCGGTCTAATCCATGCCTAATCATGGTGGAAACCTGCAGCGTAACCATAATCAGATGTCTATGAAGCATTCTTCTTATAAAAAAAGAGTCAGATATTGAGAAATAGAGAAAAAGAAAAAAAGACATATGAGAAAAGAGGAAAGAGAGAAAAAAGAACCATTTTCCCATGGTAAATAAGAAGATTGCTGAGATGCTTGTTGTCTGCTTGCCTTGTCATTTTGATATGGGGATTCTTCCGTATCATCGGGCAAGGGGTACCCCGTTGGCGGTTCTCTATGATACACATGTACTTACTATGACAAGAACTTACCGGTAACTAAACTTGAGTAGCATGAGGAGCGGCCCTCGTATTCAAGGGACATGAGATTTCCAACTTATACTTTGTCAAGCATATACTCCATAGTTTGTTCACTTTAACCTTAATCACTTCAAGATGCTTATGATAGGGGCAATGAGAGCTAAAAGCACCACAATTTTTGGAAGCTCTTTATGAGACTTGAATCCCTACTTCCTTCTATGAAGGCCTTTCTTTTACTTTTATGTTGAGTCTCCACCTTCTATCTTTATGCACCTATTTTGAGAGCATAGTGGCCATTCTTAGTTCTATGTGTATTGTCCCAAGACTTGTTGATTGATGCATAACTTTGATATTGCTTGTTCTTAAACTATTTGTATCTAGTCACTCTTATGAACTTTGGTGGTGTCCTATGCATTTATGTTTGCTACTCTATGAGGGACAAGTTGAATGCCACTATGCTATGTTTTCTTTATGTGAAACAAACAAACGTCTTGTAAAGTATTGTTATTCATGAATCTTTTGTTTGTGCCTTTTTATGTTACAACATAGTTGCTATGTCTTATTGTTAGAACTTTATCTTTCATGCTATGTTAGAGTATTATGATCCCAGCTATCAATGTTTTACAAATACTTTGATCAAGTTTATGATGGTGCATGTCACCTCAAAAATTATTGTTTCTTTTTATCACTTACCTACTCGAGGACGAGCAGGAGTTAAGCTTGGGGATGTTGATATGTTGCTAACGTATCTATAATTTTTGATGTTCCATGCTTGTTTAGTACTACTTTCTTATGTTTTGTTCATACTTTGAGATACTTTTATGCATTTTCTGGAACTAACCTATTAACAAGATGCCACAGTGCTAGTTGCCAGTTTTCTGCTGTTTTTGGTTCCAGGAAAGTTAGAAAATAAATATTCTCGGAATTGGACCGGACAAAAGCCAAAGTCCATATTTTACCGGAAGACTCACGGAGCCAGAAGACGAGACGGAGAGGGGCCAGGGGCTGGCCACACCAACTGGTGGTGCGAGCTAGGCCAGGCCACGCCAGGGGGTGGTGTGCGCCCCTCCGGCACCCCCTCGGTCTCCCCTCTCGCCTATAAGAAGCCTCCGATGAGAAAACCCTAAAGATAACAGCCTCCAGCCACGAAAAGTTCCACAGCGCTGCCGCCACCGAAGGGGAGATTCGGGGGACAGAAAGTCTCTATTCCGGCACCCTGGCGGGACGGGGAAGTGCCCCCGGAGCCATCTCCATCGATCTCCACACCATCTCCATCGCCATTTCGGATTCCCATGACGATGAGGGATTAGTTCTTCCTCGAGGCTAAGGGTTCTACCGGTAGCTATGTGTTCATCTCTCTCTCTATGCATGATCATATTGTGATCATGAGCTTTGTAATCAAGTAGATCTACCTTGCTACTCAAGTGCTTTAATAGATCTCTGTTCTCCCCATGTGTGCGAAAGTGACAGCGTGCACACCATGGTGGCACTTAGGCTAGAGATTACAATTACTTGTTATGAGTTATATTTGGAGTTGGATGTTTCTATGAAATGGTGCTGTTTGTTGGAACCATCTAGTGCTCAAGGTGACAGTGTGGGGTTATCTAGATGGGGAAAGCGAACTTTGAGGTGTGGTGTTATAGCCCTACCATGGATTAGAGTGTCCAACCGGAGAGTAGTTTAGAGTAGTATCATAAAGAGAAGATATTTATATGAGAGTGTTCACTAGTGAAAGTATGATCCCTAGGCCTTGTTTCTAAGCATTGAAACACCGTTTGCAACTAGATCTGTTACATGTTTGCTTGCTTCCATCTTTATTTCAGTTTTCCTTTAGTCTCTTCCACACCGTCAAGCTATTTTCTGGCACCATTGTATTTTATCCATACCACTTGTATTTCACTATCTCTTTTCTGAACTAGTGCACCTATACACCTGACAAGTGTATTGGGTGTGTTGGGGATACAAGAGACTTCTTGTATCTTGATTGCAGGGTTGCTTGAGAGGGATACCTTTGACCACTTCCTCCCTGAGTTCGATAAACCTTGGGTGATACACTTAAGGGAAACTTGCTGCTGTTCTACAAACCTCTCCACTTGGTGGCCCAACAACTGTCTACAAGAATAGAAGTGCGTAGACATTAGCGCTGGAGAACCTTTCATGGATGGAGGCTGTTCGATTTAGGTTTTTTGTCCCAGGGGCTTCTTATAGGCGAAGGGGCAAGGTCAGTGGCCGGCCATGGGGCCCACACTATGCCCTGGTGTGTCCTAGGGCTGTTCATGCCAAGGGGTGGTGTGGCCGCCCTGTGGGCCCTCTTCGTCTCTCCTTCGGACTCCATGTGTCTTCCGGTAAAATGTTGACTTTCGCTTTTGTCCGGTCCAATTCCGAGAATATTTATTTTCTGGCTTTCCTGGAACCAAAAACAGAAGAAAACAGGCAACTAGCACTGTGGCTTCTTGTTAATAGGTTAGTCCCAGAAAATGTGTAAAAGTATTCCAAAGTGTGGACAAAACATAAGAAAGTAGATATAAAACAAGCATGGAACATCAAAAATTATAGATACGTTAGCAACATATCAATTAACCACAGGTGGAGTCATTGCATGTCTGTTCTTTTCATTAACCACAACTAGAGTCATTGCATGTGTGTTCTTTTCATGAAACACAACTAGAGTCAGTGAATGTCCGTTCTTTCACAAACCACACATGGTTCTAGTAGTGTCATTGCATGTGTGTTCTTTTCACAAACCACAGCTAGAGTCATTGCATGTCCGTTCTTTTCATTAACCACAACTAGAGTCATTGAATGTGTGTTCTTTTCACAAACCAGATATGGATCCACATAGTCATTGCATGCATGTTCTTTTCATAAACCACAGTTAGAGTCATTGCATGTCTGTTCTTTTCATTAACCACATATGGATCCACCAGAGTTCATTGCATATGTGTTCTTTTAATAAACCACAGCTAGAGTCACTAGATGTGTGTTCTTTTCACAAACCACATATGGATCCTCCAGTGTCATTGCATGTGTGTTCTTTTCATAACCACATATGGATCCACCAGAGTTCATTGCATGTGTGTTCTTTTAATAAAACACAGCTAGAGTCACTGGATGTGTGTTCTTTTCACAAACCACATATGGGATCCAGTAGAGTCATTGCGTGTGTGTTCTTTTCATAAACCACATATGGATCCACTAGTGTCATTGCATGTGTGTTCTTTTCATTAACCATAGCTAGAGTCATTGCATGTCTGTTCTTTTCATTAACCATGACTAGAATCATTGCATGTGTGTTCTTTTCATTAACCACAACTAGAGTCATTGCATGTGTTTTCTTTTCACAAACCACATATGGATCCACCAGAGTTCATTGCATGTATTTTCTTTTCACAAACAACATATGGATCCACCTGTGTCATTGAAATATGTGTTCTTTTCATAAACCACATGGATCCACCAGTGTCATTTGATATATTGCAAATGTATCTATAATTTTTGATGTTCCATGCTTGGTTTTATCTACTTTCTTGTGTTTTGTTCCAACTTTGGAGTACTTTTCATATGATTTCTTGGACTAACCTATTAACAAGATGCCATAGTGCCAATTGCATGTTTTCTGCTGTTTTTGGTTCGAGGAAGTCAGAAAATGAATATTCTCGGAATTGGACGGGACAAAAGCCAAAGTTACTATTTTCCCGGAAGACTCACGGAGCCAGAAGGAGACACGAAGGGGGGCCACAGGGTGGCCACACCACCCCTTGGCGCGGGACAGCCCAGGCCACGCCAGGGCATGGTGTGGGCCCCCTGGCCGGCCATCGACCTTGCCTCCTTCGCCTATAAGAGCCTCCCGATACCAAAACCCTAAATCATCAATCAGAAATCCACGAAAAGTTCCGCAGCACCGCCGCCACCGAAGGGGAGATTCGGGGGACAGAAATCTCTGTTCCGGCACCCTGTCGGGACGGGGAAGTGCCTCCAGAGCCATCTCCATCGATCTCCACCACCATCTCCATCACCATTTCTGATTCCCATGATAAGAAGGGAGTAGTTCTCTCTCGAGGCTAAGGGTTCTACCGGTAGCTATGTGTTCATCTCTCTCTATGCATGATCTTATTGAGATCATGAGCTTCTAATCTATAGATCTACCTTGCTACTCAAGTGCTTTAATAGATCTCTGATCTCCCCATGTGTGTGAAAGTGACAGCGTGCACACCATGGTGGCACTTAGGCTAGAGATTACAAATACTTGTTATGAGTTATATTTGGAGTTGGATGTGTTTATGAAATTGTGGTGTTTGTTGGACTCATCTAGTACTCAAGGTGACAGTGTGGGGTTTTCTAGATGGGAAAGGCTTACTTTGAGGCGTGCTGTTATAGCCCTACCATGGATTAGAGTGTCCAACCAGAGAGTAGTTCAGCGTAGTATCATAAAGAAGAATATATCTATATGAGAGTGTTCACTAGTGAAAGTATGATCCCCAGGCCTTGTTTCTAAGCACTGAAACACCGTTTGCTATTAGATATGTTACATGTTTGCTTGCTTCCATCTTTATTTCAGTTTTACTTTAGTCTTTTCCACGCCATCAAGTTATTTTCTATCACCATTACCACTTATAATTATCCATACCACTTGTATTTCACTATCTCTTCGCCGAACTAGTGCACCTATACACCTGACAAGTGTATTGGGTGTTTTGGGGACACAAGAGACTTCTTGGATCTTGATTGCAGGGATGCTTGAGAGGGGATACCTTTGAGCACTTCCTCCCTGAGTTCGATAAACCTTGGGTGATCCACTTAAGGGAAAACTTGATGTTGTTCTACAAACCTCTGCACTTGGAGGCCCAACAACTGTCTACAAGAATAGAAGTGCGTATACATCATCATTGCATGCGTGTTCTTTTCATAAACCATAGCTAGAGTCATTGCATGTCTGCTCTTTTCACAAACCACACAAGGATCCACCAGAGTCATTGCATGTATGCTCTTTTCATAGACCACATATGGATCCACCAGTGTCATTTCATGTGTGTTCTTTTCACAAACCACAGCTAGAGTCATTGCATGTTAGTTCTTTTCACAAACCACATGGATCCACCAGTGTTATTGCATGTGTGTTCTTTTCATTAACCGCAGCTAGAGTCATTGCATGTGTGTTCTTTTCACAAACCACATATGGATCCACCAGAGTCATTGCATGTCTGTTCTTTTCTTTAACCACAACTAGTGTCATTGCATGTTTGTTCTTTTCATAGACCACAGATGGATCCACCAGAGTTTATTACATGTGTGTTCTTTTCATAGACCACAACTAGAGTCATTGCATGTATATTCTTTTCATATACCACATATGGATCCACCAGTGTCATTTCATGTGTGTTCTTTTCACAAACCAACTATATCCACAAGTGTCATTGCATGTGTGTTCTTTTCACAAACCACATATGGATCCACAAGTGTCATTGCATGTGTGTTCTTTTCATTGCTGTTTTTGGTTCCAGGAAAGTCAGAAAATGAATATTCTCGGAATTGGACGGGACAAAAGCCAAAGTGCCTATTTTTCTGGATGTCATCAAGTGCCAGAATACGAGACGGAGAGGGGCCAGGGGAGCACCACACCACCTGGTCGCGCGGCCAGGCCTGGCCCGCGCCAGGGGGTGGTATGGCCGCTCCCGGCACCCCCTCGGCCTTCCCTTCCGACTATATATTGCCCTCAGGACGAAAACCCTAAGTAGCCGCCGTCATCAAAAATCCACGAAAGAGTCTGTAGCCGCCGTCATCTCCATCCCTAGATCAGGAGGGATCTGAAGCTCTTCCCGGCACCCTGCCGGAGAGGGGAATTCACCCTGGAGGTCTTCTTCATCACCATGCAAGCCTCCGGTGTGATGCGTGAGTAGTTCATCCTTGGACTACAGATCCATGTAGTAGCTAGATGGCTGGTTCTTCTCCTTTGTGCTTTCATGTCTAGATCTTGTGAGCTTCGTTCATTATCAAGGTCATCTATTTGTAATTCTGCATGTTGTGTTTGCGGGGATCCGATGGATATTGAGATGCTATTTCAGATTGATTATTGATTCTATCATGTCTTTGTTATTTGTGATCTTGCATGCTTTCCGTTGTTAGTAGCTATCTTGGCCAAGTAGATGCTAGCAACTCCAAGAGTTAGTATTTATGCTCGATAGTGGGTTCATGCCTCTGGTAATCTAGGGAAGTGACAGAAATCTCTAAGGTACTAGATGTGATGTTGCTACTAGGGAAAAAACAACAATCCTTTGTTCATAGAACAATCGTATTGTTTACTTTACACGCAGTTCGTAAAGCAATAATCTGTTGCTTGCAACTTAATATTGGAGGGGGTTCGGATGATAACCTTAAGGTGGATTATTAGTCATAGATGCAGTTGGATGGCGGTCTATGTATAATGTTGTAATGCCCAATCAAGTCTCAGAGGAGTTAAGATGATTAGTATATGCATGTATTGCTTTCTCGGTGTTTGTCAATTGCCCCACTGTAATTTGTTCACCCAGCATGTTATCTATCTAATGAGAGCCACCTCTAGTGAACTATGGATCCCGGTCCTTTTCTTTACATACAATCTAAAAACTGTTACTGCTTTGTGTTTACTTTCTGCAAACTTTTACTTCTTTCCATTCGATACGTTTAATCCTTTGTTTTCCGCAAAACACGGTGAGATTGACAACCTCATCGCAAGTTGGGGACAAAGTTCTGTGGTTGTGTTGTGAAGGTCTCCATGTTGTTACTAGCACCGGTAGTGCGCCCTGCCAAGGCTCAGCTAGCAACAGCTTTGGGGTGTTTGCTTGCTCCTACTGGTTCGATTAAACCTTGGTTTCATAACTGAGGGAAACTTGCTGCTGTGCTCATCATACCTTCCTCTTGGGGTTCCCAACGAGCTCTACATCAACACCGCACCAGCACTTTTCTGGGCGCCATACACAGAGCCATCAGTGTTCTTTTCACAAACCACATATGGATCCACCAGTGTCATTGCATGTGTGTTCTTTTCACAAACCACATATGGATCCACCAGTGTCATTGCATGTGTGTTCTTTTCATAAACCACATATGGATCCACCAGAGTTCATTGCACGTGTGTTCTTTTCATTATCCACAGCTAGAGTCATTACATGCCTGTTCTTTTCATTAATTAACCACAACTAGAGTCATTGCATGTGTGTTCTTTTCACAAACCACATATGGATCCACCAGAGTTCATTGCATGTCTGTTATTTTCACAAACAACATATCGATCCACCAGTGTCATTGAAATGTGTGTTCTTTTCATAAACCACATGGATCCACCAGTGTCATTGCATGTGTGTTCTTTTCACAAACTACATCTAGAGTCATTGCAGGTCTGTTCTTTTCAGAAACCACACAAGGATCCATCGGAGTCGTTGCATGTATGCTCTTTTCATAGGCCACATATGGATCCACCAGTGTCATTTCATATGTGTTCTTTTCAAAAGCCACATTTGGATCCACCAGTGTCATTGCATGTGTGTTCTTTTCACAAACCACATATGGATCCACCAGTGTCATTGCATGTGTGTTCTTTTCACAGACCACATATGGATCCACCATTGTTATTTCATGTGTGTTCTTTCCATAAACCACATATGGATCCACCAGAGTTCATAGCATGTGTGTTCTTTTCATTAACCACAGCTAGAGTCATTGCATGTCTGTTCTTTTCATTAACCACGACTAGAGTCATTGCATGTGTGTTCTTTTCACAAACCACATATGGATCCACCAGAGTTCATTGCATGTGTGTTCTTTTCAGAAACCACATATGGATCCACCAGAGTCCATTGCATGTGTGTTCTTTTCACAAACCACATATGAATCCACCAGATTCATTGCATGTCTGTTATTTTGATTAATCACAACTAGTGTCATTGCATGTCTGTTCTTTTCATAGACCACGTATGGATCCACCAGAGTTCATTGCATGTGTGTACTTTTCATCGACCACAGCTAGAGTCATTGCATGTCTATTCTTTTCATAGACCACATATGGATCCACCAGTGTCATTTCATGTGTGTTCTTTTCACAAACCAACTACATCCACTAGTGTCATTGCATGTGTGTTCTTTTCACAAACCACATTTGGATCCACCAGTGTCATTGCATGTGTTTTCTTTTCACAGACCACATATGGATCCACCATTGTCATTTCGTGTGTGTTCTTTTCACAAACCACATATGGATCCACCAGTGTCATTGCATGTGTGTTCTTTTCACAAACCACATATGGATCCACCAGTGTCATTGCATGTGTGTTCTTTTCACAAACCACATATGGATCCACCATTGTCATTTCATTTGTGTTCTTTTCAGAAACCACATATGGATCCACCAGAGTTCATAACATGTGTGTTCTTTTCATTAACCACAGGTAGAGTCATTGTATGTGTGTTCTTTTCATTAACCACAACTAGAGCCATTGCATGTGTGTTCTTTTCACAAACCACATATGGATCCACCAGAGTTCATTGCATGTCTGTTCTTTTCATTAACCATAGCTAGAGTCATTGCATGTCTATTCTTTTCATTAACCACAACTAGAGTCATTGCATGTGTGTTATTTTCACAAACCACATATGGATCCACCAGAGTTCATTGGATGTGTGTTCTTTTCAAAAACCACATATGGATCCACCAGATTCATTACATGTCTGTTCTTTTCATTAACCACAACTAGTGTCATTGCATGTCTGTTCTTTTCATATACCACATATGGATCCACCAGAGTTCATTGCATGTGTGTTCTTTTCACAAACCACATATGGATCCACCAATGTCATTGCATGTGTGTTCTTTTCATTAACCACAACTAGTGGCATTGCATGTTTGTTCTTTTCACAAACCACATATGGATCCACCAGAGTCATTGCATGTCTATTCTTTTCATGAACCAGATATGGATCCACCAGAGTTATTGCATGTCTGTTCTTTTCACACACCATATAAGGATCCACTAGAGTCATTGGATGTGTGTTTTTTTCACAAACCACACATGGATCCACTAGTGTCATTGCATGTGTGTTCTTTTCCTAAACCACAACTAGAGTCAGCGAATGTCTATTCTTTATATAAACAACATGAGAATGTGTATTCTTTTCATACACCACATATGGATCCATTGGTGCCATTGCATGCGTGTTCTTTTCATGCACCACATATGGATCGACCAGTGTCATTGCATGTGTGTTCTTTTCATGAACCACAACTAGAGTCAGTGAATGTATGTTCTTTCACAAACCACACATGGATCCACTAGTGTCATTGCATGTGTGTTATTTTCACAAACCACAACTAGAGTCATTGCATGTTTGTTCTTTTCATTAACCACAAATAGAGTCATTAGATGTGTGTTCTTTTCACAAACCACATATGGATCCACCGGAGTCATTGCATGCATATCCTTTTCATAAACCATAGTTAGAGTCATTACATGTCTGCTCTTTTCACAAACCACATAAGGATCCACTAGAGTCATTGGATGTGTTTTATTTTCACAAACCACACATGGATCCACCAATGTCATTGCATGTGTGTTCTTTTCACAAACCACATGAGGATCCACCAGTGTCATTGGATATGTGTTCTTTTCATAAACCACATGAGTATGTGTGTTCTTTTCACAAACCACATATGGATCCACCAGAGTTCATTGCATGTCTGTTCTTTTCATTAACCACAGCTAGAGTCATTGCATGTGTGTTCTTTTCATTAACCACAACTACAGTCATTGCATGTGTGTTCTTTTCACAAACCACATATGGATCCCGCAGAGTTCATTGCATGTGTGTTCTTTTCACAAACCACATATGAATCCACCAGATTCATTGCATGTCTGTTCTTTTGATTAACCACAACTAGTGTCATTGCATGTCTGTTCTTTTCATAGACCACGTATGGATCCACCAGAGTTCATTGCATGTGTGTTCTTTTCATAGACCACAGCTAGAGTCATTGCATGTCTGTTCTTTTCATAGACCACATATGGATCCACCAGTGTCATATCATGTGTGTTCTTTTCACAAAACAACTACGTCCACCAGTGTCATTGCATGTGTGTTCTTTTCACAAACCACATATGGATCCACCAGTGTCATTTCATTTGTGTTCTTTTCATAAACCACATATGGATCCACCAGAGTTCATAACATGTGTGTTCTTTTCATTAACCACAGGTAGAGTCATTGTATGTCTGTTCTTTTCATTAACCACAACTAGAGCCATTGCATGTGTGTTCTTTTCACAAACCACATATGGATCCACCAGAGTTCATTGCATGTCTGTTCTTTTCATTAACCATAGCTAGAGTCATTGCATGTCTATTCTTTTCATTAACCACAACTAGAGTCATTGCATGTGTGTTATTTTCACAAACCAGATATGGATCCATCAGAGTTCATTGGATGTGTGTTCTTTTCAAAAACCACATATGGATCCACCAGATTCATTACATGTCTGTTCTTTTCATTAACCACAACTAGTGTCATTGCATGTCTGTTCTTTTCATATACCACATATGGATCCACCAGAGTTCATTGCATGTGTGTTCTTTTCACAAACCACATATGGATCCACCAATGTCATTGCATGTGTGTTCTTTTCATTAACCACAACTAGTGGCATTGCATGTTTGTTCTTTTCACAAACCACATATGGATCCACCAGAGTCATTGCATGTCTATTCTTTTCATGAACCAGATATGGATCCACCAGAGTTATTGCATGTCTGTTCTTTTCACACACCATATAAGGATCCACTAGAGTCATTGGATGTGTGTTTTTTTCACAAACCACACATGGATCCACTAGTGTCATTGCATGTGTGTTCTTTTCCTAAACCACAACTAGAGTCAGCGAATGTCTATTCTTTATATAAACAACATGAGAATGTGTATTCTTTTCATACACCACATATGGATCCATTGGTGCCATTGCATGCGTGTTCTTTTCATGAACCACATATGGATCCACCAGTGTCATTGCATGTGTGTTCTTTTCATGAACCACAACTAGAGTCAGTGAATGTATGTTCTTTCACAAACCACACATGGATCCACTAGTGTCATTGCATGTGCGTTATTTTCACAAACCACAACTAGAGTCATTGCATGTTTGTTCTTTTCATTAACCACAAATAGAGTCATTGGATGTGTGTTCTTTTCACAAACCACATATGGATCCACCGGAGTCATTGCATGCCTATCCTTTTCATAAACCATAGTTAGAGTCATTACATGTCTGCTCTTTTCACAAACCACATAAGGATCCACTAGAGTCATTGGATGTGTTTTATTTTCACAAACCACACATGGATCCACCAATGTCATTGCATGTGTGTTCTTTTCACAAACCACATGAGGATCCACCAGTGTCATTGGATGTGTGTTCTTTTCATAAACCACATGAGTATGTGTGTTCTTTTCACAAACCACATATGGATCCACCAGAGTTCATTGCATGTCTGTTCTTTTCATTAACCACAGCTAGAGTCATTGCATGTGTGTTCTTTTCATTAACCACAACTACAGTCATTGCATGTGTGTTCTTTTCACAAACCACATATGGATCCCGCAGAGTTCATTGCATGTGTGTTCTTTTCACAAACCACATATGAATCCATCAGATTCATTGCATGTCTGTTCTTTTGATTAACCACAACTAGTGTCATTGCATGTCTGTTCTTTTCATAGACCACGTATGGATCCACCAGAGTTCATTGCATGTGTGTTCTTTTCATAGACCACAGCTAGAGTCATTGCATGTCTGTTCTTTTCATAGACCACATATGGATCCACCAGTGTCATATCATGTGTGTTCTTTTCACAAAACAACTACGTCCACCAGTGTCATTGCATGTGTGTTCTTTTCACAAACCACATATGGATCCACCAGTGTCATTTCATTTGTGTTCTTTTCATAAACCACATATGGATCCACCAGAGTTCATAACATGTGTGTTCTTTTCATAAATCACATATGGATCCACTAGTGTCATTGCATGTGTGTTCTTTTCACAAACCACATATGGATCCACCAGTGTCATTGCATGTGTGTTATTTTCAAAGACCACATATGGATCCACCATTGTCATTTCATGTGTGTTCTTTTCATAAACCACATATGAATCCACCAGAGTTCATAGCATGTGTGTTATTTTCATTAACCACAGCTAGAGTCATTGCATGTCTGTTCTTTTCATTAACCACAACTAGAGTCATTGCATGTGTGTTCTTTTCACAAACCACATATGGATCCACTAGACTTCATTGCATGTCTGTTCTTTTCATTAACCAAAGCTAGAGTCATTGCATGTCTGTTCTTTTCATTAACCACAACTAGAGTCATTGCATGTGTGTTCTTTTAACAAACCACATATGGATCCACCAGTGTCATTGCATGTGTGTTCTTTTAATAAACCAAAGCTAGAGTCACGGGATGTGTGTTCTTTTCACCAACCACATATGGATCCACCAGAGTTCATTCCATATGTGTTCTTTTCACAAACCACGTATGGATCAACCAGAGTTCATTGCATGTGTGTTCTTTTCATTAACCACAGCTAGAGTCATTCCATGTATATTCTTTTCATTAACCACAACTAGAGTCATTGCATGTGTGTTCTTTTCACAAACCACATATGGATCCACTAGTTTCATTGCATGTGTGTTCTTTTCATGAAACACATATGGATCCACCAGTGTCATTGCATGTGTGTCCTTTTCATTAACCACAGCTAGAGTTACTAGATGTGTGTTCTTTTCACAAACCACATATGGATCCACCAGAGTTCATTGCATGTGTGTTCTTTTCACAAACCACATATGGATCCACCAGAGTTCATTGCATGTGTGTTCTTTTCATTAAGCACAGCTAGAGTCATTGCATGTTTATTCTTTTCATTAACCACAACTAGAGTAATTGCATGTATGTTCTTTTCACAAACGACATATGGATCCACCAGACTCATTGCATGTATGTTCTTTTTATTAACCACATCTGGATCCACCAGAGTTCATTGCATGTGTGTTCTTTTAATACACCACAGCTTGAGTAACTAGATGTGTGTTCTTTTCACAAACCACATATGGATCCACTGGAGCTCATTGCATGTGTTTTTTTTCACAAACCACATATGGATCCACCAGTGTCATTACATTTGTGTTCTTTTCATTAACCACATATGGATCCCCTAGTGTCATTGCATGTGTGTTCTCTTCATTAACCATAGCTTGAGTCATTGCATGTCTGTTGTTTTCACAAACCACATATGGATCCACCAGAGTTCATTGCATATCTGTTCTTTTCACAAACCACATATGGATCCACCAGTGTCACTGAAATGTGTGTTCTTTTCACAAACCACATATGGATCTACCACTATCATTGCATGTGTGTTCTTTTCACATACCACATATGGATCCACCAGTGTCGTTGCATGTGTGTTCTTTTCATAAACCACATATGGATCCACCAGAATTCATTGCATGTGTGTTCTTTTAATATACCACATCTAGAGTCACTAGATGTTTGTTCTTTTCACAAACCACATATGGATCCAGTAGTGTCATTGCATGTGTGTTCTTTTCACAAACCACATATGGATCCACTAGTGTCATTGCATGTGTGTTATTTTAATTAACCACAGCTAGAGTCATTGCATGTCTGTTCTTTTCATTAACCACAACTAGAGTCATTGCATGTGTATTCTTTACACAAACCACATATGGATCCACTAGAGTTCATTGCATGTCTGTTCTTTTCACAAACAAAATATGGATCCACCAGTGTCATTGAAATGTGTGTTCTTTTCATAAACCACATATGGATCCACCAGTGTCATTTCATGTGTGTTCTTTTCATTAACCACAGCTAGAGTCATTGCATGTGTGTTCTTTTCACAAACCGCATATGGATCCGCCAGTGTCATTGCATGTGTGTTATTTTCATTAACCACAGCTAGAGTCATTGCATGTTTGTTCTTTTCACAAACCACTTGGATCCAATAGTGTCATTGCATGTGTGTTCTTTATATTAACCACAGCTAGAGTCATTGCATGTGTGTTCTTTTCACAAACCACATATGGATCCACCAGAGTCATTGCATGCCTGTTCTTTTCATTAACAATAGCTAGAGTCATTCCATGTATATTCTTTTCACAAACCACATGGATCCACCAGTGTCATTGCATGTGTGCTCTTTTCAGTAACCACAGGTAGAGTCATTGCATGTGTGTTGTTTTCACAAACCACATATGGATCCACCATTGTCATTGAAATGTGTATTCTTTTCATAAACCACATGGATCCTAACCTTAGGAGAGTCCTAACCTTAGCCCCCAATGGTGGCCATTTTCTAGAAGGCACGCCCTAACATAGTTTTTGTGCATGAAGATTGTTATATACCACTCGATCGTAAGAGCGATCCGCGAGTAGGGTGTTCTGCGACATGATTATCCATGCTTATTGCCCGCTTGCTCTAGACAAACTGGTAACACCGGGCGCTCCCCTTTTGCGAGTGTCACGACTCACAAGTTCCATGGGCCATATGCCAGGGTCACGTCCCCTTTACTACTCTTCCTCCCCATATTTATCTTCCTTCCCCTCAAAGCCACTTTCACCACTTCTCTCCCATCCTGCCATAGCTGCAAGGCGACGGCGCCTCCACCCTAGTCCCCCACCCCCCTCTCGCCATGGGTTCAAGGGGAGACGGTGAGGAAATGCGTCGTGATGACAGGGGCAGTGATTTCGATGTGAGTTGTCTCATCTCTATCTCTATCATCTGTGGCCAATTATCTATTTTGAGCTAGATCTACTTTGTTTACTCATGTGCGTATGATGTGTTAGGCCAACCAGACGTTGTACGACTCCGACTATCATGGTTTAGCGGATGAAGACAGTCCTCCGGTATGTAAACATGGATATGTGCCCGCTAAATTTGTAGCGTTCGAAGGACGAAACGCAGGCAGGAGGTTTTTACGATGTCAAGGACATCGTGCAATGATGCAAGGCAGAAGTTGCGGTGTTGTCAAATGGGTAGATCCAGAGTGGCCCAAATCGATGCAGAAAACGCTGGAAAAACTATGGGATATGACTGTTGAGTTGAAAGAATCCATAGTCAGCTCACTTCTTGATAGTGCTAAGATGAAGCTATGGGACCCAGTTGACACAACCAAGCTTAACCGAGATCTCAGGAGGGTGCAATACAAGGTTAGCAAATTCGATAAGGAGAGGGACGTGCATCGGGCTAAGATTAGGAAGATCAAGGAGATGTGTGATAACTAGTTCTATTGAGCTTGAGCTCTATGCTTTTTTAAGTTGTAATAGTAGTACTTGTTGACCTAGCGGTCTAAACTAGTGGTCCCGGAGTCCTGGGAGAAAAAAAAATGGTCGCCCGTTAATCTGTCTTAACCTTGCATTACTTCCTTTTGTCTGATCATGGTGGTATTCTGACATTGGTGGTTTGTTTAAATGTGATCTACGTGGATTGTGCCACATGCAAATAGCACAACCACAATTTATAAAGTGGAATCACGTACGCCCGGTTACTGGATATCTGGGAGCTTCACCAGATGCAGGGGATGTAGGAGCAGGGAGACGGGCTCAAGATTAGGCCAGAAAGTGGTACCGATTTCCTCATCATCTGGGCATTATCGGTTGCCATTGCTGTTTATGTTGCCATGTCATTGTGCAGCATCTGAAATAATTTGCTGCTTCATGGAGTGTAGCATCTTAAATAATTTATTTCTGTGCCACTTACATTCCATCCAATTTGGAGACCTCCTGCCCCCTCAGCAATCGTGGAACCGGTGCTGCGTGTTTTCAGATAGTAGTGGCACAATCACAATTTCGGATTCAACTACTGACTCGAGCATTTCCAAACCCTAAGTCGCGGTATATTTTACTCCGAGAACGTGGGTAGATTGTTTTGCCCCGCAAAGTTCCACACACAAAGCTCCAGAATTTAACTGAATTACATATATAGGTTCAAGTTCAACACATTATTATGCATCTTCATTGCCAGCAGCCTTCTTCCCCAGCCTGGGTGCCAAGCATTCACGTCCACTGGCTTCTTCATTTCCTACCTTCTTCCTCTTCCTCGGTGCCAATTTTCTTAGCTTCACGTACTCTGCATCACCGGGAAAATCATCACTAGAATCATGTCCATCATCATCTTTCCACTCGTTTTTATTTTCTTCCGGCAGCAAAATTACTGACCTAACAGTCATGTTTCTAACCTTGCGGCGCTTCCTGTCAAAGAAATAGGACTATTGCATAACTTCCCAATATCTACAAAGTAAATAAAAAAAAAATTACAATTCAGCACAAACATGCGAACCCCAAGAGACTTTTGCTTACCAACAGCTTCTACATCTAGTACATCACAATTCAGCTCAAACATGCAAGCCGAAGCATACCTTTTCATCAACCCAATTAGCTGACTGTCACACATTAGAGGAACCATGATGCCTCGTTCATCCATGAAGATGAACTTGAAGTCTGCTTCGGCCATATTTCATCATGATTACGCAGAGTAGTAACCATGCCAGGGATAGTGCATATCTGCACAAGATCTTCTTCCATCATGATACAATGGTGTCCATACCACTTGCCCTTCACCCTTGATGATTTAGAGTCGTACCTGAAGAGGGATACCATAACCAGGTAAGGGTGGTCCGTGGAGAACCCACTTGATAGAAAACTATGGACAAAATATGTTTGTCAGCATTGGGCTAACAAACAATTTTAGGTTCAGTAGCCAGCTAGCAGTTATAATTAGTGCGAATAGCAAAGAGAAGGGTAGCTCACCCCGCATGTAGCCAAAACTTCTTCTTGCTTGGTAGTAGGATATGCCATCCTTCGAGATGCTCAGCTCGTCGGCAATAACGGCTACGGCATGCGCCATTGGAGCTCGGGATCAGCAAATGGGCGCAGCAACTTGGCGCTAGAAGTCAAATGTCCGAAGGGATCGTTTTGCCTAGAGGGTGGATTTCGATGGCGTCGGTGCTAGGGGTAAGGAGGAAATGGATTTGTGAAATTGGTCAATGCATCCAATCCATTTAGTTCCTCGATTTGCCTAAGAGGTTGTCGCGTTGGCGCTCGCATCACGGATAGATGACCGACATGTGGGTCCCGATCGTCTACTTCACGGGGCAGTTTAATAAAATGTTTGAATTTGGCAGGGGTGAGATGATTTTGCCTCGAAATGGCCCCTCTCAGTAGTTGGCAGCCCAACTTTACGAAACATGGCAATTACATGGAACTTGGGGACCGTGATGCACTCGCCCAGGAACTTTCGAGCTGCAAACAAACAATCCCTGTCCCAAGGTGCTAGCAATGATCATGTCCATCAAAGACGTGATTGATTATGGTAAGATAGAGAAGACGACAAAAGCGCAAGACTTCAAATCTAGTTGCTAACGTCCGCTTCTCTCCCGCTACGTCCTAGGGAGATGTTAGCATGCATGTATGTATGGGACCGCTCCAGCTTAAATTCTAGGGGGTTTACGTCCGAAACCCAAAAATATGCGTGCTTGTGGGGGGGTACATTCATTTTCTCGTTTCTTATACAATTGCGACACCCCTGGGATCATGGTTAAACAAATCCCAAACATTAGCCTGACATAAGCTTAACCTAGAGCTCGAGAATATCTAGTGAAGAAATGGTAACACAATAGTAACCCTGCGACACAAAAATATTATAGCAAGCTCATAACTAAGCAAAGAACCAAAATATTACAAGCAAATTATGCTATTAAGTATAGAAAACATAACAAATTCCCTAAGAGGTCTGAAGCATAATGATGACGTCCCAGCCCATAGATTCCAGGCTACCGGCCGGGAACCACAAGCTACTCGTCGATGTTGATGTCATACCAAACTTGTCTTCAGGGGAATACTTATTCTGCTACAAAAGTATCAACAAAGAAAGGGTGAGTACAGGGTGTACTCCACAATACTTATGGCTGGTGCGGTTATTTTTGCATAAATCCATCTTTGTTTATAAAACAAGAGGGAGAAGAAGCTCGTCCAATCAGAATATTTTAAGAGGGGATAAGAGAGCGACATCTCCAAAGTATTGATCATCATGTTTTGATATCCACCAAGTCATCATACACATCTCACAACTAGGATCACCCCTCGTACCCATGAGAAAGCATCCTTTAGCACATGTTGAGACCTCCAAGTTTTAGGATTAGATTAATGTTCTCTATGATCTTAGAATTCGGTCACCAAGCGTTCATAACCATGACATGGATTTTCGAAAATATTTAACCCTGCAGGCGTGTACAACTTTACCCACACGCACCAACCTTCTCTTAATGCCACAAGGATTTGCCCTCTTCCTTGGAAGGTCGGCAGAGGGCGGTTGGACACGACCTTTACCTTACTTTCGATGAGACCATGAGTTACGCCCTAAGGAGGGTTCCACCATAACGGGTCAAATCCCGAAGCCAATCCCTAGAGATATGAGACGAGCTTGGTTTACCAGGGGCACTGTCAACCCCAAGCAACCCGGTCCACGCTTCCCTACCTGTTATGGTGCACCTTCACCTGACAAATCTTTCAAAACATTTTCTATGCATATGTCGAATGGAATGCCAGAACTATGTGACTCATAGAACCTACTAGGCAAGTTAGTTACTTATGAGGTTTTCTAGGCCCCGTGTGGTTGTATGCTCGTCTCGGTTCCAAAGGCAAGAACTCAGGTCCTAGTAGTGGCAAGCATGGGACTACAAAAACCACATCCCACCGTGGCCTTCCATACAAGTCTTAGCATGTTTAACCTTCACCACTAATCTTACCTCATCAGTATATCTCGTTCTCCTATCGTACTAGATTCTCTGCATCTGATACATCATTTGGATGAACTAGAACTGACAGCTAAGCATGGCTAAGCAAGACACAGATATAAGCTCTAGTTATGCACACAAGCCAGACCTAATTATGCTAGGAGCAGTGGATCAGGTAATATAACCTCAAGGGAGTAATGCAATAGATAGGATACTCTATCTATCGATAAAAGACCATAGTATAATCGTATGCATCATGGAAAGAATTAAAATGCTTTCGAAATCATAGGATTGTATAATGGTGGGGATATTCTTGCCTTTGCCTGTTGATAACCAGAAACAAGGTCTTCAGATATCTTGTACTAGACTTGATTGTAGTTGATCAAGTATTGTTTGCCAATCTTTGATGGTGTTGACCTCGGTTTTTGATCTCGATCTCGTTCACGTATTCTACCGAGAAGAAGTAAAACAAGGGAAAGAAAGGGGGACAAATCAACACATGGCATTGATGCAATGCTCAAGCAAGGATGATGATATGACAAGTTAAATTGTATTGTAATAGAACCCTAAGGCATGCTTGGCCATTTTAAAAAGGGTCTAAGGGGTGTAAACCCTAGAACAGGGGGAATCTCGGAATCACCCGCGGGGTTCAATTGTTCTTCTAATTAAACTTGCAATTAAAGATGTTGAACAATGCATGATTTTGATGCTAAATTGTAGATCTCATTTTTCTGAACATTTTGATATATTATACATATTTTCTGACTTATAAATAATTAGATATGAATTTTGGAGTATTTAATCCATTTTTGAAATTATTAAACCACTTAAATTGAAATACTTCGTCAGGCTGAAGTCAGGTTGACATCAACACAGGTGTTGGGTTCTTTTACATTGAGAGTGGGCTAGTCGCTCCTACTTACAACTAGGCCTAGGGCCAGGTTAGCTAGCCATGCCGGTGGTCATCAGTCAACATGGGACCCATAGCCATGCCAGCGGTACGTCACGGTGATGTCACCACCACGTCCATGTCGGTCAGTAATCGTCGGCGATGACACAGGCCATGCCAACATGCGCTGATGGTCACGTTCGACGCGCCTCATGATGAGGAACCTAAATATGATGGCGCCACCTCAAGATGGTCACCGGAGCTTGGCCGACGGCATGCTACTACTGCAGCGGATGGTGGTGAATGGTTTGGGCATGCTATAGGGCAAGAGGAAGGGGTGGAGGGGTCCAGGTGGACCAGCGGCTCACCAGATTCTAACGGAGGTGATGCCAAGGCTACTCGAGGTCAAACAGCATCAGAAACATCATTAGTCTGCGACGACCGGAGTTAGGGAAGGGGTCGCGATTCACTTGATTGCAAGCGTGCCGGCTCGAACTGGACAGAGCAAAAGGAAGAGCGTGGCTCGGCAGTTCCAGCAGTGGTCTCATCTGGCCGAGGGGAGGCCGGAGATGGCGAGGCACGGTGGCGTCTACATCTAGGGTTTCAGCCAGCTCGTAGAGAGGAAGGAGGAGGGTACCAAGGGGAGAGTGAGAGGGAGGCAGGGAAGAGAAGCATGTCTCGGGTGGTCTTATCCTCGTCCAGGGAGTCGGCGGCAGCGGTCATCTTGACGCTGACGGGCACGGCAGACGGTGACACGCAGGAGATTCGAGGGGATGGCGAGCTTGACGATGATGATAGGATGGACAAAAGGGGTATGTGGGCCTGGGCTTAGCTGGGCTACAGATGAGCTGCAAGCTGCTGCGCACGAGTGGCAGGGAGAGAGGGAGAAGGATTGGGCCGGTCTGGTCTAAGCTCTAGCTTTGTTTTTGGTAAAACTGTTTTACTTTTCTGTTTTCTCTTTTTCCATTGTAGATTCAAATACTTTTCTGTTTTGAGTTGTTTTAAAATACTAGAGGCTTTCTAAAATATATGAAATACTATGGGGCCCTTTTATTCAGTTTGGGCTCCAATAGTTTTTCTAGTTTTCAAAATTCAAAATCTTTTGAGAGGTTTTTAGAGAGAGGGGGGAAATATCTAGGGTTTAAGGGTTTTCATCAATTTTTATTTGCATACATTTTAAAAGATGATGCTCATGAATGCACAAACAAACCCTAATTAACATTTAATAAAACTAGGGGTGTTACAGCTCTATGCCCCTTACGAGAATCTCGACCCGAGATTCCAAAGGTAGGAAGAGAGAGACGAGAACAGGGCCACTCTAAGGAGAAGAGGGAAACACACTAAACAACACACTGAGTATCTCATGGTCAACTCATGGAAGTAGTGTTCAGAAACAACTCTCAGGTGACGACGTGAAACACGTCAAGGTAATGGAGGAAACAATAGGAGGTGGTTTCAAGTTGACAGATAGCTGGTCTTAATAAGGATTAAGACCATGGAGCTTCATAAGAGCTTAAGCTTCTAAAAGGAGAGCTTTCAATAGAAAGAACTTGATTACAGACTTCAAGAGATGGAACTCTACTAGACGGATTAAGTAGAGCTTCCAGGGATACGGAGATACGGATAACCAAGCTATTGAACTACTTTTGATATAGAAGGGTCACTCTTCATTCAATAGAAGGCCAAGACAGAAAGGTTGTTTTGTGGCGAGGACTCATAAGAGTCACAGGGAACATGTAACAAGAGGAACTAATGATTACCAAAATCATAGTCGCTCTTCAAACATGATTGAGAGAACGAAGGAAACTCTTTATTCATCCAGATTTATCAAAATATTTACCAAAGATCATGATATCATTTTACACCACCAAGATGATTAAATAAGAATATTCTTGATGACACGATAAAAAAGAAACTTTATTCTCAGACTTCAATTACTTGGCATAACAAGTAACTTGCCAACATAAAACAGTCTAGAAGATCGACCGAGAGACATTTAGCAACACTACTTTAAAAGTTCTCCTTGAGGTTCAGGATACCAGACATCAAGTAAAGTTCAGACTTCGGATACAAAGTGATAAGCAAAACTCCTACAATAAATCATAGAAGAAGTCTCATGAAGAGTGGTTGTTATTGCTGATTCGGGAGGATGTGGCAAGAGGCCTTTTGACTAATTGTGTCAACCATTGCATCAATCTTGTCAGATTTACATATAGACATCCATAAAAACCTTGAAGAAAACACCAACCATCATATCTACTTGAGATTTAGATTTGGTTAAATTAAGAGATACTTCAGACTCAGCATGTCTGAATAGAAAGTTTGAAACATTTACCACAAAGGTAGAGTCACTAGATTCTCAAGACATGGACTACAATGTTAAGCTCCAAAATTCTAAGCTAGATTGGTAAAACCATGTATTAGCAATTTGTTGAAGAACAACTGCTCATGCATCAGGTACTTGCAACAAAATACACTGTGTCCTTAAGGGAACAAAGATAACTCTACTCAAATCCACGGTAACATCCTTCAACATCAACTACTTGCACATGAATCGGAGAAGGTTACTTCTAACATCAAGAACACATTCTTCAAGATGACCGAGGATGGTTCTCAAAAAATTTCCAACATTAATGCCAAATGTTCCATATGAATCTATGTTTAGCATGGAGAAGATAAGGATATTGTCGATGGTATCAACAACAAACTTATTGTGACACTCCAAGAGGATGGACTCATATGTTGCTTGAACAAGGCAAAGGTATTGGTCAGACCAATGGACATGAAGATGTACTCAGGTGGAACATCACGAGTAGCAACATCATCAAGATAGTCCTTGGAACTAAGTTTGATTTGATGACAACCCAAATGAAATCAAAGGTGGGGGAAGATAACATTTCCATGAAGGAGATACTATCTTTATTCAGCACGAACCGAACTAGACATCCCTTTAAAGAGGAACTAAGTTAGTTAGAGTTCTTTTCTTCACAACTCTCCAGTTGTTGTTTAAGCTCAAACAACTAGTTTAGGGGTATCCAGTACGGATCCTTGGAAAAAGGAGCAGTTTAGAGAACTTGGTTGCTCAAGAACTTGACAAACACGGTCATGTGGAAACATGGCGATACTTCTAAGAATACATCTAGAATATCATGAACCACTGATATGTTACTTAGTTCGAGAGAAAACTTCCTTCTTAGAGCAAGAAGACACAATATATTAATCATGTTTAAGTTCTACCTATGGATTGCAAAAATGTGAAATGAAGTGTGCACACTGGAGTAGGCATGTCGGTAGAAAACGCTCCTGAATTGCTAGCCAAAGCCATGCATGACATGGTGGAATCTTACAACATGATGATCCTTGTTGATATGATTCATATGTCTATTTTTCTTGTCTTCTAGAGTAGAGATACTGCCCCTCCCACCTTGAACACAACCAAGGAATTATATTATCTTTTATGATGAATAAATGAATAAATAAGCAAATAAATAAATGCCAAAAAGGGGGGAATATAGCTACACAAGGGCAAGGGGTACTTCAGTGATGTGGTTTCATAGACCAACATGAGTATACAACTACATGCCTAAGTTGAGTAGCATGAGGAGTGCAATGTCATAGGCTAGGTGCATGAAACAATCAACTTGTAAGATGTTTAGCACATAAACCATATGAATCTTTAAAACAAAGTGAAATAAAAAGATACTGGGAACCCCATGATGACTGCAAGTGCACATATCGTTTGTAGCTAGTTTCGAAATAAAGATATCGATCCCATAGGGAGCAGGATTCGGAAGTCTAATAACTCTTGATATAGATATTACGATAGAAATGCTAGATTAAGTTCTAAGTAACAAGATAAAATGCGAGTATTGTGTAAAAGGGTGTTTTTGGGTTTTAGGTATAAGAGCAATAATAAAGTAAAGAAAAATAACTTAATACAGAAAGTAAGTATCGCGTATGTAAGAAGGATTGGAACTACAATAGGAAAAAAGCGTTCTCAAGGAGGAGATACACCACTAGTATTATGAGGATCTAAGATAAAGATTATTATCATGAACATTCTCAACTATGTATGTGTGGGAGGAACTCCGTATTTGGACAATTAGGCAGCAACCGCTGCTCACATCATCCTCATAACCACAACAGTCAACAGTCGACATCATTCTAGTTAATACGCTATTAAGGGACATAATCCCGTAGGACGTATCATGTGGCATGGATAGTGTTTCGTGAATTTCCTCGGATTCCCAAGTTGAGACGTAAGGGGTGCCAATAGCTTTGTAGTCACTTTAAGTGCTAGCATGCCTCCGTCTACCAACAAGTAGTTCCCTCCATCAAGTCTACGCTATTAAGGGACATAATCCCGTAGGACGGGAATTACAACAAGATCTAGACAAGGATGTAGATGGGATGGATAGAGATGGTGGTGATGCAGCGGTGGATGATGAAGATCGATGCCTTAGCCTCCTGGATCTGCGCAGGGCGAAGATGGATCCTTGTGGATGAGTTCCCCCTCCAGATGCCTTTCGGAGGTGAGGTTTCTGTGATTTCTGGGTGTTCTGTATGTCGTATCCCCGAACCAATTGCACGGGGTGAAACTATTTGACGAGGCGGAGGCGGCGCCAACTATACGGCCGGAGCTATACGGCCGGAAAATTTCCTCCCGCCATATAGTTGGTCGTTGTGCCTTCTGCCTCCCTTTTTTGCTTCTGGTTTTCTTCTGGTATTATTAATATTTCCCAAATAAGCGTTTTACATTGTAACTCATTTTCGCCATAGTACAACAGCTCCAAGAATTGTATCCATTGGATCCATCACCTGTCCTGATCATGGTGAAAAAAGACATAAAATGTGCGTGCGAGCGCCGTAAAATACCAAGATCCTACATCTACAATGCTAAATAATAAGATAAAATGTGATGCAAATATGCACTCATCAACTTCCCCAAGCTTAGAATCTTGCTCATCCCGAGCAAGTTTTAGCTTAATGGATGTGATCCTCATATTCATGAAGGTGAGTCGATTAAAATAAATGAGGCATTTGCAGCATGTGTTTATCATATATGATACATAGGAGCAAGTTAGTGAATAGTACCTTACTCAAACCGTCTGAATAGTATTAGCTGGCTTCCACACCTTAGTTATCAATAGTTCATAAAATATGAATCTCAACATAATGTAAAAGTATCCGGTTCAACTGAATGAGTTATGAAGGTAGTCCCAAGTGTTTTAGGATCAACGTATTCACTTGGGATTCAAAATCTCAAAAGTGTCTCTTTGTCATACTACCATACAGTGGTATATGCCTATTTGCTCTTTGCACACTCGCTCTTTTTCTTCTTTATTTTCTTTTTCTTTTGCATTTATGCTCACACTTTCGTTTTAAGTGATGTGCAAAGGAGCTAGCCATATATTCCACCTTATGTAGGAATTCAAAGTTCAACAATCTCAATTATCAAATTCCAACTGTATATGAAGCATTCTTATGACTTGGAGATTCTACCACGACTTGTTCTCACTATATTTCGATAGCACTTTCATTTTCCCTTGTTCAAGGTTTGTTTTTCAACTTAATTGTATAGATAATTTCTCTTTATAAATCAAAACATAGACTTATAGCATGTTGACCAAATTATCTTTATGTGTTCCATTAATACCAATGGTGTGGAAGACTCCTATTCCTATCATCAAATGAAAGTAAAATCATACTCAAGCCATTCATATATCATTAAAGCAACACAAACTCAATATTGCTCCATATATAATAATAAACTCGGAATTTCATAAAAGGGATCGACTATTCTTGAAGGGAATTCTAATGATGCAAACTTTATTTCTAGTTTTAACTAATGCAAAAATAATAATAAAAACTTATAAGATAGATTACAAGGTCTTAAAGATCTCCCCAAGCTTGGAATCAAGCCAGGAGGGATCAAATAATCCTAATCCCTTGCGATTATTTGATACCGTGATTATTGTAGATCACTATGGCGCCATGGCACGTGGTATCTTCTCCTCGCAGGCTAGCCTGAGGCGAAGGGATTGGTTGACAGCTTCTAATTCTTTAACACGCAGCTTGTAGAAAAGATTGTTTGTCTCCAGCACTTTCACTTGTTCTTTAATGAACTCATTGTTATCCTAAAGTGTTTGTAGAGCCTTAAGACTCATAAAAAACCTGTTTCGGTTGTCCACTTGATATCTTCATCAAGTTTATCAATATAAAGTCGCAGAAAGTGAAGGTGTTTAGGTGTCCCTGGCTTCTCCTTGTCCAACTCTTCAATCTTCAGCTCCAGGGCCTTCAAATCCCTCTTCTAACACCTATGGTCGGCATCGAGGAACTCTACAGGGATGGTCTTGATCTCCTTGCCTTGCTCGCTATTGCTCCTGGTCTCCATGGGAGCTTTTCTTCTTGACTTCTGTCCCTTGGTTGAGATCCCTCACGTGTATATAAGAGGTAGATTGGTTTCTGTAGATTCTTATTAGAGAGAGAGAATGGAAGTATATAAGAGGGGTCAGAGGTCAGCAAAACTTGCGAGAAACACCAAATTGTCATCCAAGAAAAGAATCTTAATGAAACACAAAAAGAAATAACGGATTTGCAAGTGTCCTGCCGCGTGACGACCAACTATACGGGCGCGACCTGTATAGGTCCGGCCGTATAGTTGGTTCCGGGCAGATATTTCCAAATATCTCGAGTCCATGTCGATTAAACCACGACTCGGAACCGACAATAACGTTTTTTTAATATTACGAACGAAAAACAAATGAAAAGTGTCTGAGAGTTTAATGACCAACTATATAACCAGAATTTTTGCTCCAGTCGTACAATTGCGATCGTATAAATACAAACACCAAAAATCGAAAGTGTCTGAGAGTTTAACGACCAACTATATGGCCAGAATTTTTGCTCCGGTCGTATAGTTGTGACTGTATATATACATACACCAAAATGGAAAACTATCTGAGAGTTCAACGACCAACTATACGGTCGAAATTTTTGCTCTGGTCGTATAGTTGCGACCGTATAGGCTCAGATATCAAAAACAATTTCACAAAGATGATACAGAGAGTTTAACGACCAACTATATGGCGGGAGCTCCCTCTCCGGTCGTATAGATCCGCCCGTATAGTTGGTAAGACCCCTCCAAAACTTCATAAATACACAAGGAATTCAAAGGCCGATTTTTTAGGAGTAAAATTTGTGAAAACAAATCACTTATTTTGGTAAGAACACTTACCTTGCACTTACCATTTGCTTATTCGGGGATGAGAAAGTTCCTCCAACAACAAAGAATTCTTCTTCCTTGAAGGAATTGACCTTAATTCATTGAATAATTCTCGTAAATGAAAATCACCAGGATTAAATTTCCTCTCAACAAGATTGTTGTCTTGCTAGGCTATCATGGACACTGCATTTAACATCTTTATTTCCTGCGTCTGCATAATCTGCAACTCAAATTCTTGTAGTGAAAGAATCCAACGGATTAGTCTTGGCTTATGTTCTTTCCTCTCAAGGAGTTCTTTTAAACCATCATGATCCGTATGAACTCTTACCTTCGCATCAACTATGTAAGAACAAAATTTATCACAAGAGAAAAATACAGCAACCAATTCATTTTCTTCCTTTGGGTAATTCTTCTGAGCACCATTTAGAGTTCTACTAGCATGGTGTATAATATTAAATCTATGACCAATATGTTGTCCCAGAGTTACTCCTACAACATCATCACTAGCTTCACATATTAAGTTAAAGGTTGTATCCTAGATAGGTGGTTTAATGATGGGAGCACGAGATAAAGCATTTTTGAGTTGATCAAAGGCTTCAAGGCATTTATCATCAAAATGACATCTTACTCCTTTTGCAGGAGGTTAGTCAAAGGTTTAGATATTCTAGAGAAATTTCAAATGAACCTTCTATAAAAGCCCACATGACCAAGGAAACTTCTTATTCCTTTAATATCCCTAGGTCGTGGCATTCTCTCAATTTCCTCAACCCTATCTCTATCAACATCAATTCCCTTACCTGATACCTCTCGTCCAAGGACTATACCTTCTTTGACCATAAAATGGCATTTCTCCCAGTTTAGAACAAGATTGGTTTCTTCACAACGCTGGAAAACTCTTTTGAGATTATCCAAGCAACTCATAAACGAAGTTCCATAGACAGAAAAGTCATCCATAAATACTTCCATTATAAGTTCTATGAAATTAGAAAAAATAGTAGTCATGCATCTTTGAAAAGTAGCCGGAACATTACATAGACCAAAAGGCATACTTCGGTAAGCATGTAAACCGTAAGGACTAATGAAAGTTGTTTTAAGTTGGTCATCAGGATGAATAGCTATTTGAGAAAAACCAGAGTATCCGTCCAAGTAACAAAAATGAGTATGGTTTGCTAACCTCTCTAAAGTCTGATCCATAAACGGTAAAGGATAGTGATCCTTCCTAGTTTCTTTATTTAATTTTCTGAAGTCTATGCACATCCTATGCCCAACAATAGTACTAGTAGGTATCAATTCATTATTTTCATTAGGAACAACATTGAAACTGCCCTTCTTAGGGACACAATGAACAGGACTTACCCATTCAATTTCTTTAACATGATAGATTATACCTGCGTCCAGTAGGCGTACAATTTCTTTTCTTACCACTTCTTTCATTTCAGGCTATTAAATTCTGCAACTGGTTTAGCACCTTCCTCCATGAATATTCGATGGACGGCTATCATGGGACTGATGCCCTTCAAGTCATCCATTGAGTACCCAAAGGCCTTGTGATGCTCCTTAAGTATCTCCATAAGTTCTTCTTCTTCTTTTCCTGAAAGTTTAGCACTAATAATAACAGTAAATTTATTTGTATCATCTAGAAACTTGTATTTGAGATTATCTGGTAGAGTCTTCAACTCTGGGGGTGGTAATTCCTCGTCCCCTCTCTTTTCTGGCTCTTCAAAAGCCTCATTGGTTGGAGGTCGCAAAATGGGAAGTGAATCAAAGTCATCTTCTAATTCTTCCATGGACTTGTTCTCCATATCTATTTTTTCATAATTTGGATCTTCATTTATTCCTTCATCTTCATTACCAAAGAAAATAGCCGTCATTTCTTCAATAGTTCTCTCTTCCTCATCTTCTTGTATTTGTGGAGGTCTGTCTTTAAATTTGGAAAAATGGAATTTATTTTCCATTCCTCCAAGCTTAAGAGACACAATCTCCTTCTTGAAATTAACATAGACACCTATATCACCTAAAAAGTTTCTTCCAAATATAATAGGGCAAAGAGTGTCAACTGGCATATCAACAACTACAAAATCGATGGGAAAGTTTTTATTGCCAATTGTGACGGTTGCATCTTCAACTACTCCCATTGGAATTCTAAGATTTTTATTGGCTATCATAATTGTCATATCAGTATTTTCAATTGTAGCTGGTTTTATTTCTTCTTTTATTTCTAAATAGAAATCATAAGATATAACATTAACTTCGGTGCCAAGATCACATAAACCGTAATGCGAGGTTTCTTTAAATATGCAGGGAAGGATAGGCTTACCCACATCTTTTACCTTTGTTTTACCTTCAACCAATATGGAAGTCTCTTCATCAAGTTCAACTATGTTACAATGTGCGTACATAGCCATAATTGCTTCCTTGGTTACCTCTTCATCTTTGGTTTCCTCCAGATGTTCCACGACATCTGGCAAATTTTCTTCTTCCTTTTTATCCTGTATTGACTTGACCTATTCATATTCAAGAATATGCTTTTGTGCAATGTTAGGAAAAGACATTTCATTTATTGGTTCTAAAGAGGCCAGTGTTGCTTTATCTTCTCTTTTCTTCTCAGGTTCGGGTGGTGGATCATACTTGACCAGTCCCTCTTTTGGAGCTTTAATATGTTCTGTAAAAGCTTTAACAACTTGCAACACAAGATCTGAATCCAAGTAAAGTTCCTTAGATAATTCTTTAACATGGCCTTCTTTATTATAGTCATGAATACAAACATGTTCTATTTCTACGCCTCCTTCACTTCCTAGACCAAAATTCCATGAAACTCTATGATCTTGAATTCTATTAAGTAAAGCCCAAGCTTTACGTATAGGAAGATTCATAAAGGCTCCTTCAGCGAAAGAGGCTAGTTCAATTTTATTAGATTCAATTAAACTGCCATAAAAGATATGCAATAAATACCATTTAGGTAAATCATGATGATGACATAGACGTAGTAAATCTTTAAATCTGATATAAGATCTTACTAGTCCTTCATTAAAATGGTTTTTCCAAGTCATTATAAGACGCCTGATTCCAAAAGATTTTGACAAAGGGTAATATTTTGCTAGAAATTCATAGGTAGATTATCCCAAGTAGTGGTGGTTTTAGGTGGTAGAGATCTATACCATGAGAGAGCTATACTAGTCAAAATCTGACTAGAAATTTTATTTCTTACCTCATCGGCAGTATATCACATTAATAGAAAAGTGCCACATATATCTTTGAAGCATGCAATCTGCTCATATGGATCAGGATCTTCTTCATCTCCAATAAATTGCTTCTTATGTAGAATACTAAGTAGTAGAGAATTTATTTCAAACCCCCCTTGTCTTCTCATTAGAGTTGTCTCTTTTATAAATATTGTAGGGCTTACCAAAGCAGTGAGTGGGTTAGCACTAGTCATATGCTCAAACTCCATCATGTTGGTGGGAACTTGTAACTCAAAACAAAATTTGGCAAGACAACAATAAATAAGTAAAAACTAAAAGACCTACAGCGCTTAGCTCCCCGGCAACGGCGCCAGAAAATAGCTTGATGATTGCAAGTACATAGATCGTTTGTAGCTAGTTTCGAAATAAAGATATCGATCCCACAAGAAGCAGGAGTCTGAAGTCTAATAACTCTTCAAATAAATATTACGATAGAAATGCTAGATTAAGTTCTAAGTAACAAGATAAAATGTGAGTATTATGTAAAAGGGTGTTTTTGGGTTTTAGGTATAAGAGCAATAATAAAGTAAAGCAAAACAACTTAATACAGAAAGTAAGTATCACGTATGTAAGAAGGATTGGAACTACAATAGGAAAAAAGCATTCTCAGGGAGTAGCGGATACACCACTAGTATTATGAGGATCTAAGATAAAGATTATTATCATGAATATTCTCAACTATGTATGTTTGGGAGGTACACCGTATTTGGACAATTAGGTAGCAACCGTTGCTCACATCATCCTCATAACCACAGCAGTCAGCAATCAACATTAATCGAGTTATTGTGCTACTAAGGGACGTAATCCCGTAGGACGTATCCCGTGGCATGGATAGTGTTTCGTCAGTTTCCTCGGATTCCCAAGTTGATACGTAAGGGGTGCAAATAGCTTTGTAGTCACTGTAAGTGCCAGCACGCCTCCGTCTACCAACAAGTAGTTCCCTCCATCAAGTCCCCATGAGAGGCAAATATTGAGAGGTCGACTTCTCTCAACATCAAGATGTAGAGAATCTAACACATGGCCATAGTGATGAATATCATAATAGACTTTATCTTATTTCAGTCTCATACTAGGCTTTCTCCATCTCCCCAAGAACTAAATATCTACTCAGACATGGAGGCAATCAACATCATGGCAATGGTAATGGAAACAATCATAGATGAATAGTACTTGTATAAATCCACAACGAGGACGGGAATTACAACAAGATCTAGACAAGGATGTAGATGGGATGGCTAGAGATGGTGGTGATGCAGCGGTGGATGATGAAGATCGATGCCTTAGCCTCCTGGATCTGCGTAGGGCAAAGATGGATCCTTGTGGATGAGTTCCCCCTCCAGATGCCTTCCGGAGGTGAGGTTTCTGCGATTTCTGGGTTTTCTGTATGTCGTCTCCCCGAACCAATTGCTCGGGATGAAACTATTTGACGAGGCGGAGGCGGCGCCAACTATACGGCCGGAAAATTTCCTCCCGCCGTATAGTTGGTCGTTGAACCTTCTGCCTCCCTTGTTTGCTTCTGGTTTTCTTCTAGTATTATTAATATTTCCCAAATAAGCGTTTTATGTTGTTTTTAACTCCTTTTCTCCATAATACAACTCCTCCAAGAATTATATCCATTGGATCCATCATTTGTCCTCATCCTGGTGAAAACATACATAAAATATGCACGCGAGCGCCGTAAAATACCAAGATCCTACATCTACAGTGCAAAATAATAATATAAAACATGATGCAAATATGCACTCATCACCCCATCCTTATTAGTATTTTTGACATGAATTACATAGCTCAAAGTTCTATTTTTTATTCTTTATGGAGGATTAGCATATGTATTCAATGCTTACTTTCGGTAAGGGATGCAAAACATATCATGAGAAGACATAAAACTAAGAAGTCAGTCTTCAAGTCAAGGGCATGAAAGTAAGAAGTAGCCCAAAAATAAAGGTATGAAAACACCAATGCCAATCATGAAAAGTGTCTCTAATTCTATAGGTTCATCAAAGTGTGCTTGAAGGTTTATTTTGTTCATCATTTGTTTTATCACACCATCACTTATTTTTTAGCATATTTATAGATGTGAAAAAGATACAACTTGATAGTACACTTGCATATTATGTTTCATTGAAAGGAATTGAGCCTATGAACTCTACATGATAATGAAGGAAGCAAAGCTAACAAACTCCAAAGTCCATGTTTAGTTTTATCACCTTCATGCTCAAGGATGAGCATAGGTTAAGCTTGGGGATGTTGATGCATGTAAATGCATACATGAACTTTGTAGTTTTTTAACATGTTTTCCCACATATTTGCATCATATATAATGTTATATCAATATTTTATATTGATTTTTGGGGATTTTCCAATGATCCCCTTTATTTTGGTTATAACCCTGCAAGGAAAAAAACCTGTTTTCAATGATTTTGATGTTTTAGGACCTATACGAAGTCAAATGGACCTGCACTTTTGGCAATGCCAATATTTATCCACGAGAAACATCTAGAGCACAAGAATCCCACCAGGAAGGCCAGGAGGCCCAAGATAGCCCTGGTGGAGCGCCCAACCCAGGTGGGCGCACCATCTATGCTATCTCCCTCCTCGACCGTCCGATCGCCTTGCTTCTTTCGCCCACGGAGTTCTCTTGACATAAAAATCCCTATATAAGGACCCCCCAGGCATCCTCGGAGAAGGAGACACCAGAAGCCACTAGAGACAAAAACACCACCAAACAGAGTCAGATCCGACAAAGATTGGAAGGGGAAACTCCACCGGAGCCATCTCCGAGGAGATCTCCACCCTCTCCAACATCTCCAGCTTCATCACCATGATGAAGAGGGAGTAATCCACCTCCGGGCTATGGTTTTATGGTAGTAGCTTGATCTATTTCTCTCTTGTTCTTCCTAGATTTAGTACCATATGAGCTGCCCAACATGATTATGGTCATATTTGTAATTTCTATGTAGTGGATCTTTGTTCTATGATTTGATATTTGAGATTAGAATCTATTTTTTGTAAGATGTTTTAATAGATGCATATCATGCACCCTATTCTTCATTGCTTGTTTTGATCCAACTTGTATGGGGAGAAGTGTGTGTTGGATGGAGTAGCATGGGGTTGGAGATTGAATGGTGACACATAATATTCAAGATCTACTTTGGTTTTTACCTTTATTTTACTGCCACACTAGGGATAAAGTTAAATAATGTGCTATAGTTATCACGTGATAGTGTGATGACCTTGTTAGGTCAAGGTAGCATATTCATATTTCAAACATCATATAATATTGCTTAAAGCTATACTCTGATTTGTTCTTAAATCAAGATTGCATGGAGATTTCTATTTCTTGAGGAGTATAAGAGAGAGATGTATTCCATCTCAATATTAGAATGTGATTCCCATATTAATTTCTTTTATCAAGCACTTATAGAATTTCCATGAAAATCTTTATCATTGATGAATTGTTTTGTGATCTCTACAACTTAAAAAGAGAGCAGATAAGTGAACTCATGAACCCTGGTCCGCTTTTTATCATAAGAAACACCTTTCAATTGCATCTACTATCCTTTATATTTTTAGAAAGTTATTGTTTTAAACATACATAAATACTTTCTCTACTTGCAATCACCCATAAAAACCCAAAAACAACTCTACTATCTTCCATATCATCTAGTTTGTATTCCTTTAGTTTATTTACTTTGTTTTATAATTTATTTCCTATTACTAAGACAAAACCTTGTGCTTGACAACCACTTGGTGGAGTTGGGGACACAAGAAAAATTATTTTACTTTACAGGTTGTTTGAAGAGGAGAAGACAAATATCCATGCAATTCCCCAGTAGTTCGTTATAAACCCTTGAGTCACCCTTGTGGGGAAAATAAGCTTGCTACAACACTCTGCACTTGGAGTCCCACCGAAAAGTGGCTGCATTTTTTGCCATCAATCATACCCACCTTGCTTGGAGCAGCAGCACACATCACCTGCCAGTTGCCCGCCACACACAAAGCTAGTCCTCACCAGTCCATAAAATGTGAAGCGGCATAGGTCTACATGCAGCGATAGCATGCCTGACAAGTGGCCTCAAATCATTCACAGATTGGAGGAAGCGGCCCTTTGGAGAAGGGGAGGCGAGGAGAACGCGCCATGGGAAAGGAAAAGGCGCATTGGAAGAACTAGAGGTACTGCCAGCAAGCTCCGGGCGATGTGTTGCTACGGGGGTGAGTGACCAAGAAGCGGAGACCAGCGAGGGCGAGTACCTAGCCGTGGAGCTTGACCGTGGGGGAGGAGCTGCCCAGGAAAGAGAGTACGGTGGGGGAGGAGGGGCACCGGGCAGAGTCCCGGCCGTTAGTGGGATGTCGGAGGCGAGAAGGAGCAGACGCGGAGGCACCATCTCAACCCTGTATAATTGCTACTTCACCCATGCTAGGCTTACATGCCAGGGTCCGCGCTGGGCCCGGAGGAGAGGAGATGATGGGAGAAGAGGTTATCGAGAGTGGAGGGACAGAGGGAGCGGAGGTTAGAGGGAGAGCTCGGGAGCGGAGGGGTGCCACATGTTGCTGGGTGATGGCCTGCAAGTGCACTGGTTCGTCAGAGCATGTTTTCACGGAAGTATTAATTCCAGTTATTTATATCGATCCCAATAAGGAGCCTAGGTAAGTGTCTTTAGGCGGCATTTCTGTCGCACTCAAGGTGTCACGTTGTCTTGAGTGAATTGACTACAATTGTTCAAACTGGAGGGGGGTAAATGAATAATAGAGGAAACTTGAGTAAAGGAAAATGCTAGCAGTAAACAACATAAAAGTAAAAGGAAGGAAAGTGTCCAAGGTTCCTGCAGATGAGAAGTTCGGCACCGAGAGAAACGGTTCATGGTAATAGTGAATGTGCCAAATGAATAAAATGGAATAATTGATTGTGATATTGCTAATTTATAAGTGAGTAGGAAAGCAACCAGTATATTGACTAGGAGTCCTCATGGCAAATTCTTCCCAGTCCCAATGATCCATCTGCCTATTACCACATTAATGGTCAGCGCATTAATTAAGCTCTTTCGACCAGATCAAGGCTTTAATCTTGATGGTTCCTTGTTATCCTCGAGTAGTATTATCTCCTCATTGATATCGGTCGTGTCACTCGGGGGGTGACCGATTCGCTAGAATACAAGTTCATACCTATGAGATCTCTGGATCATGTTATCCGGGCCCTTAAATTAGACAACAAGCATTAGACAAACATAGATATTTATTTCACAATATAATGATCACTACAACAATCACAAATGGATGGAATGAAAGGAGGCACAATACATCTTTACCAAACCCCTACATCTCCCATGCCTATGGGGATTTACTCACACATCAGAGGAATATAAATCAAAGGCATAATTGTATTGCAGATAGAAATCATCTCAAAGTTATCGTAGCAAGCCACAATACTATTTGAAGATTGAATGAAATACAAACCAAGGTAGATCAAAGTATCAAACCCTAATCTTACAAGTGCCAATATCTCTCTCACTCTCTCCCTCTCTCTGATTACTAATGGAGATGATGGCAGAGTGAATGGTTTAGAGGCTAGAGATCGTCGAAGAATGAGATGGTGTTCTTCTCCTTCTCCAGATCTAATCTCCCCTCTTCTGGATGTGTTTGCGGCTGATGTGTTGTGTTTTTCATCTCCTTCTCTTCACGAAAGTTTCTTGTATTTATATAGTGGAGCCGAAGGGTATGGGCGAACGGTGCGGCCGCACCCCGATCGTACCAATGGTCGTTATGCGCTTAGATCGCCTCAAATGAAAGGGGCTCCAATTAGGGATTTGTTTCTTTAGGTGTAATTAGCCCATAAATGTTATTAGATCTTCTAAAAATGCTCACTCCCTAAAAGCTATCACAAGAAACCAAGGTTTCGCTAATTGTGGTGTTATCATTAGTAAAAAGGGTGAAATCTAGTGAAACCCGACAACAACCAAGAGGAAAATTAATGATAAAAAGTGTCAAAATTTGGAGCTATCAACTTCCCCAGGCTTAGATGTTACTCGCTGATAACCCACAACTATAGGGGATCGTGCGTAGCCTTTTCGATAAGTAAGAGTGTCGAACATAACGAGGAGCTAAAGGTAGGATAAATATTCTCTCAAGTTCTATTAACCACTGATACAACTCTACGCATACTAAACATTTGCATTATGTAGGAAATAAAACTAGAGTAACAATACGAGTAATAGAGATAGCTTTGCATGATAATAAATAACAAGAAAGTAAAGCTAGTTGCTGCAGCAATAAAATACACTAAACTAACAGAACCATGAGTGTGGAATAGTGGTGGTAATTGCGGTGGCTTTATCCAAGTTTAAATAGCGAATAGATCAGGTTCATTGTCTTTGATGCAGTTTTCTATGTGGGAGAGGCTAAATATACATGCGCTTCACTACTTGGAATTACATGTACTATATGATTGGATTGTTAGCAAACATCCGTAAGTACTAAACAATGCATTAAGGTTTCCCCAACCATAGCCTTAAGTTTAATGGTCCTCTTACTCCCATACGTGCAATGTTCCGGTTCGCGTCCTCAGGTTTCTGTCACTCCGGCAGAACTCCCTCCTTCCTTTTACACATACTACAAACCCTATGATGTTTAATCCATGTGCGCACAAATATAATGGACACTAAAGGACTGTACCATATCAACATACAACTCTAATGAACCAAAGAAGTTCAACCATTCGATCTAAGAACAAAGAAACTACGCAAACATGACATACATCATAGGATTATAACTTATAGCATCAAACACCATATTTACATAGGATGGTACAGAGGTGTGTGGGAGGATGAACCAGTGCATACTAGGAGGATTAGGTGATGGAGATGGCGGTGAAGATGGTGAAGAGGGCGGCGACGGCACCGGCGGCGGCGCGGGGGACTCCTTCCCCGCCGCCGGTATAATGGGGGAGCACCGCCCCTTAGCCCCCTTCCTTCATGGCTTCTTGGGAGCCCTCCCCCATAAAGATGGGATCCATGGGGGAGGCAAAAACGTGGCTTTGGTGGCTGCAAATTCGTGGGTGGAGATGCCTCGGGCGAATTAGGTTTCCTCCCTTTATATAGCTTTTTGGATTCCCATCACCCATCTTGGGCTGTAGTAAATCGGGTTGTTGGGGGATAACCCCGGGTAGGGTCACTCCGGGGTATAAAGGCCGAGTTAGTCGAGGTTCGGCAAGGCCAAAGCGGATGCTGGCCGGGTCACCTCAAGGCAGGCCGGATCACGGAGTGACCCGGACCAGGGGGGGCGCCTAACATTATGTCAACCGACTTAAGGAGTAAGTCGGAAGTGCTTGTCTAACTTGTATGCAGGAACAGGTATAGCCGGATCTACCATGGTCCGGGTCCCGTTTAGCTTCTGGGAGAAGGAAGGAATCTCTCTGGTCAAAAAGAAGGCCCGGTACGCACTGCATGAGCGAAGCAAGCAAGGGCAGGACCACCGGGTCATGGCCGACAAGGGTGACGACGCCCGTGTCGGCTGACGCGGGCGCCGCAGAGGCTCACGTAGCTAAAGCATGTGTGACGCGGGGGAAAAGCACCCCGGTCGGGTTACCACTTTGAGAGGAGGCATATTCTTAGGAATATGCCTCCACGTATGCCCTAGGCAGAGACCAAGCCGCCTCTATATAAGGGGGGCTAGGGTTTCAGTAGAGGGGGTTGGGTTTTCTTCTATACCGATTTGGCTAAGGTTTTAGGGGTGAACTGTGGGTGAGAGTAAGAGAGCTTCTTCTTCCTCCTCTTGCCAATACAGCTCTAGGAGCACTTGTAACTTTGAGAGAAAAGCAATACAATCTTCTATGTGGAGAATCACTCCACTATCCCTCCCTGGATTCTCCTAGCGTGTATTAGTCCCCACCTTTAGCCTATCCATGGCATCTACCGTGACACCACCACGACAGTTGGCGCCCACTGTGGGGCTAGCGGTGCTAGCAGGGGTGAAGATCCGGACGGGAAACCTCATCGGCACCGGCGAACGCATCGTCTCCGGGCCCGTTCAGCGCTTTGGAGCGCTGGACTTCGTCAGCGACAACGCTGGCTGCTTCGGCACGTGCCCACTTCCGTGCAACCGCCTCTTCGTCAAGTTGGGTGCGCACAAGGTCTACGTTGCTGTGGACGTATCATGCGTTCATCCGCGGCGCGTTGTCGAGGCAGGGGAACCACCCCTTAGCGTGGTTCACGGGGCGCGTATCACTCGCTCCCCGGACCGTGCTAAAGTGATGATGACTGCGCCGGGTGCAGGCGCAAACAAGGATCCAGCACCGGACCCGGAGGTAACACCTAAGGCACCGAGGAAAGGTAGACGACCTCCACTAGAGAGGCCTGAGAATGTACTAAGAGAAGCTATGGATAGCTTGGCAAACCCGGTAGCAGCAGTGGTAGATCCGGCTCAGGCACAGGCCGAGCTAGAGGAAACTAGGCAAAAAATACTAGAAGGCGCAAAGAAAATAGCCGCGGCTCAGCAGTCATTGAACATGACGCTGCGTGAGTATGCAAAAGCAAACAAAGTTGATACGGTAAAAGTAAAAGGGAGAAATCTCATAAGCGAGATGAACAGAGAAGGTGATAATGGAGCCGAGGAATCGGAAAACGGTTGGTCCGTGGGGCTGCCGAAGTATAGTACCCCGGCGAAGAACCTCAGAGCAGCAGATGCGGCTGCATCCGAGTTAGAGGGTCTGACAGGTGAGGCCCGTCAAAGACAACAAGATAGGGTTAACGAGTTAGTTCGGATCGCGAACAGGCAGAACGAAGAGCTACTCAGAGCTAACCCGGAGAGAGCTGGAGCTTCCAAAATCGTCCATTCGAAGATGGGTAACCCAAAAAAATCCGCTGGAGCCGCATCGTCTCCTCATGGTGGTCCAAGGAGAGAAGAGGTAGTAACCTCGGCCAGACGGAACAAACAGATCGTCCCGTACGACCCGACGCGGGCAGGAAAAGCAAAAGAAGCACGGAAAAATGATGATCGACGAAGTGTGAGCCGAGGTGAAGCTGGCCGAGGTAACCACAACCAAGGCAATGCCGGTCAAGGGAACGTTGTCAATGGCAATGCCGGACAGTGAAACTCGGTAGAAGCAGGACAACCATAGTAGTGGAATATACCAAGGCAAGAGCAAAGCGCCGGCCAAGGTATGCAACAGAAAGGTGCGCCACAAGAGCAAAACGGGTACAACAACGGTGATTCGAAGATGGTGAACGCAAGGTACCCAAGACCGGACTATCATGTGATAGGGTCAAGATTGGGAAGCAGGGATTTGATGCCGGATGACGCCAGGCTGAAACTGGATCGCCTGTATAGGTCGGAACAGATCGAATGTCAAGGTCCACCGGGTCGAGCGTGCTTTGGACCCCGGATCATGAAGGAGCCACCGGTACCCAACTTCCAGCTGCCCAGAGGCATGAAGACGTATGATGGCAGTACCAAGCTAGAGGATTGGCTGATAAACTATGCTACGGCTGTGAAAATTGCCACTGGCAACTTGACATGGGTTGTACGATACGTGCCCCAGATGTTGGAAGGTCCGGCCAGAATATGGCTGAACAATTTACCACCCGGAAGCATCAACTGCTAGATAGATTTTGAAGAAATGTTTATCAGCAACTTCTCAAGTACATATCAGAGGCCGAATAGGCCGCAGACCCTAGCAATGTGCAAGCAAAGACCTAATGAGACAGACCGTGAATTCTTGACCCGGTGGTGTACCGTGAGAAACTCGTGTGAGGGTGTCATAGAGTCACAGGCCATAGCGTGGTTTGCACAAGGGTACAGATATGGCAGCGAGTTGTGGATGAAGTTGCAAAGGAAAATGCCAGTTATGTTGGCAGAGATGATCCGGATTGCCGATTCGTATGCTTTGGGTGATCCGACTCAACCTAGGTTCGCATCAAACGAGTCAAACAAGGAATACTATCAGAGGGATGGAGCCGGGTCATCTCGGAGAAATGACTACAGAGGAAAAAGAAGAGATGATAGACCGGATCATCGCTACGGTTCGCAACAAGTTGCAGCTGTGAATCAAGATCAACCTAGAGCAGGGAGCAACCGGCGCCAGAAAACTGGAGGGCAATGGACTCCAAGAAACGATGGCAAGAAAACATGGATGCCGGAGCAAAAGAAACAATGGCAAGAAAAGAAAGACCGTCCGAGGTATACATATGAGTCGATGTTGGACCAGCCGTGTAAGTTTCACACGCCAAATCCGAATAACCCGGCGGGTCACACAACAAGGCAATGTGAGTGGATGTGTAAGATAGAACAAGGTGGTTCAGGGAATGCTCAGGCACCCTAGAATGATCAACCTCGGCAGGAGTTACCCCAGCAGCAATTGCTCTCTGGAGCAAACACGCAACAACTAATGTTGCCTCCCCCTCTGCCGAGGTATGACAACAATGAGAGAAGGGATGCAGTGCATCAGGTGGAAAATTAGCACCAGCCGGATTAGAGATACCCCGGAAACGAGGGGAGGAATGAGTACAGAGAACATCACCAGAGCTATTGTGTGTTCACAACTGAGGAAACAGATAGAAAGAACTTGCAGCACCGACATATGGAGGTCAATGCGGTAATGCCAGCAGTGACGAGGTACATGCCTTAGTCGGACCAGGAAATCACCTAGAACATCAACGATCATCCCAAGCTTATGCCGAGCCCTGGCTCGTATGCGCTAGTGCTGGACCCGACATTCATTGGGCCGAACATCAATGTGAGGTTCTCCAAGGTACTGATTGATAATGGTAGTAGCATTAACATCATGTATGCGGATACAATGCGCAAGTTGGGTATCTCGGAGAACATGCTCCAGGCTACAAGGACAACTTTCCATGGTATTGTACCAGGCATTTCTTGCGAGCCCATAGGCAAAGTCCAGGTTGACGTGCTATTCGGCATGAGAGATAATTGCCGAACTGAAAATCTGGAGTTTGAGGTGGTGAACTTGGAAAGTGTGTATCACGCGTTACTCGGAAGACCAGCATTGAACAAGTTCATGGCAAGCTTCCACATCAGTTATCTGAAGATGAAGTTGCCCGGGCCAAATGGAGTGATTACCATTGGTGGAGATTTCCGACGTTCCATTGAGTGTGCCTCAGTCGGGTTTAACCTAGCCGAGTCACTCGTGATTGCGCAAGAGAAAAGAAAAATCCAAGAGGTGGCAACATTAGCTCAGTCCGCGCAGAAGTATATGCCGGCGTTGAGTAACCCGCATGGTAGCGTTTCATTCCAAGCCGCAAAGGATACCAAGAAGGTTCCAGTTGATGACATGTTCCTGGAGCGCACCGTAACAATTGGTGTTGGGTTGACTGATAAATAGGAAAGCGAGCTCGTCAACTTCCTCCGTGAGAATCGGGACATTTTTGCTTGGTCCACATAGAATTTGCAAGGTGTTCCGAGGGAGTTGCCCAAGCACTCTTTGAATGTAAGACCCGGAGCAAGGCCGGTGAAGCAACCTCTCTGCTGCTTCGCCGAGGATAGGAGAAAAGTCATTGGAGACGAGATAGCTCAGTTGCTAGCAGCAGGATTTATCATGGAAGTACTGTATCCGGATTGGCTCTCTAATCTGGTGCTGGTAGAAAAGAAGAAGGATGATCCGAATGTGGCAGTGGTTTGGCATATGTGTATCGATTACACGAACCTGAATAAGGCGTGTCCAAAAGATCCATTTCCACTGCCGAGGATAGATCAGGTCATAGACTCAACCGCGGGATGTGAACTGTTGTCATTCATAGATGTGTATTCTGGTTTCCACCAGATACCTCTGAATCCGGATGATCAAATAAAGACCGCGTTTATCACCCCGTACGGGGCTTATTGTTATCGCACTATGTCGTTTGGTTTACGTAATGCAGGTGCAACGTACCAAAGATGTATGCAAAAATGTTTGCACGACCAAATAGGTCAAAACGTACAAGTATACGTGGATGATGTGGTTATCAACACCAAGGAAAGCAAGACGCTCCTTGACGACATCAGGCAGACATTCGCGAACTTGAGAAGGTTCCGGATGAATCTTAACCCGGAGAAATGTACCTTCGGTGTCCCGGCTGGAAAATTACTCGGATTTCTCGTCTCCAGCCGAGGTATCGAAGTTAATCCAACTAAGATTCGGGTCATTGAACGAATGGAGCTGCCGAAGTGTCTTAACGATGTCCAGAAGTTCACTGGGTTCCTAGCATCGTTGAGTCGGTTTGTATGTCGATTGGGAGAAAAGGCATTGCCTCTCTACCAACTCATGAAAAAGTCGGATAAGTTCGTTTGGACGCCACAGGCCGATGAAGCCTTTGCCCACTTAAAAAAGATGTTGGCCACTCCACCAGTGTTAGCCTCTCCACTATCAAAGGAGGCAATGTTGCTCTACATAGCCGCAACCAACCGAGTTGTAAGTGCAGTGATTGTAGTAGAGCGCAATGAAGAGGGTAAGTCGGTGCAGCGGCCAGTCTATTATCTGCCTCAAAACAGAACTACCCGCACTTTCAAAAGGTGGCATATGGTGTATATATGGCAGCAAAGAAGTTAAATCATTACTTTGAGGAGCACCCCATCAAAGTGATATGTGAAGCTCCCATATCCGAGATAATGGGTAACAAGGATGCGAGTG
Organism: Avena sativa; assembly: GCA_916181665.1. Lineage (NCBI taxonomy): Eukaryota > Viridiplantae > Streptophyta > Magnoliopsida > Poales > Poaceae > Avena > Avena sativa. Next base: position 527,783,078 of record OV702292.1, on the reverse strand, counting down.
GCAGAGTTGCAAAATGGGCAATTGAGCTAGCTCCTTATGCGCCCCAATACGACAGAAGAGAAGCAATCAAGTCTCAGGTTGTGGCAGACTTTATTGTAGATTGGGCCGAGGTACAATACGAACCACCGCCACCAGATCCGAACTACTGGAGGATGCACTTTTACGGGTCGAAAACCAAAACCGGATTGGGCGCCAGGGTTGTGCTTACCTCGACAAAGAAGGACCAGCTAAAATACGTATTGCAGATCCATTTCGCGGCATCAAACATTGTCGCTGAGTACGAGGCTCTTGTGCATGGGCTCAAAGTGGCAAAAGAGATTGGCATACGTCGGATAATATGCTTTGGCGACTCGGATTTGGTGGTGCAGCAAGTGTCCGGAGTGTGGGACGCCCTGTATCCAAACATGGCACTGTACAGGTTTCATGTGCAGAAGATATCTGGTTACTTTGAGGGGTGTGAATTTCACCATGTACCCCGAGTGGAAAACAAGGCTGCCGACATGCTATCAAAGCTCGTATCAACTCGACAGGCAATTCCACCAGGTGTAGCATTAGAACACCTCAGAAAATCATCTATCAGGCCGTCCCCAGGAACCGACTCGATCTATGTCCCGGAAGATACAAAATCTAGAGCTGAGCCCATGGACATTGACACGGGAGGTAGTACGCGAGACCCGGGGACTGCATCAGCAAACCCGAGGACTGCCTCAGCAAACCCGGGGACTTCCTCAGTAAACCCGGGGACTACCTCGCTGGACCCGGGAACTGCTCAGCGTGATCCGGCTGAAGTTATGCCAGTAGATCAGATGGAAATTGATGAGGACGAGTTCCCTGCACGAGCAATACCAACTTGGGCACTGGCTATATTCCAATTCCTGAAAGATGGAACGTTACCCACTAAGGAGGTGTTAGCCAGGAAAACTCAGAGGAGAGCAAAAGCATACACAATTATCAATTCCGAGCTGTACAAACAAAGTGTAACCAATGTCCTCCAGCGATGCGTTGACCCGGAAAAAGGGCTTGACATCCTCCGAGATATACACCAAGGAGAATGCGGGCATCATGCTTCATCCAGAGCCTTGGTGGCAAAAGCATTCCGGCATGGGTTCTACTGGCCAAGTGCCTTACAACAAGCAGACGATCTGGTGAGAAAATGCAATGGTTGTCAGAGATATGCTACTCAGACACATATGCCAATGTCGGAACTCAAGACCATACCAATTACGTGGCCATTTTCCGTATGGTGCTTGGATATGGTTGTCCTGTTCAAACCAGCAAGGGGAAACATGACACACATTTTGGTCATGGTGGATAAGTTTACAAAATGGATTGAAGTGAAGCCTATAAGAAAATGTGATGGAGCTACGGCCGTGACATTTCTCAAAAACATTATCTTGAGATATGGTTATCCTCATAGTATCATAACTGATAATGGCACAAATTTTACGGAAGGAGCATTTGCGCGCTTCTGCCGAGACAAGAAGATCCGACTCGACGTAGCCTCGGTAGCTCACCCCGCATCGAACGGACAAGTGGAAAGATCCAACAGATTAGTATTATCCGGGATAAAACCCCGGCTCATTGAGCCACTGCAAAGATCAGCGGGGTGCTGGATAGAAGAACTACCAGCGGTACTGTGGAGTTTAAGAACAACTCCGAATCGATCAACATGCTATACGCCGTTTTTTCTGGTATATGGGGCAGAAGCTGTATTACCAGCCGACATAGAGCATGATTCGCCTAGGGTCACCCAATACACAGAAGCCGAAGTGCAGGAAGCCCGGCAAAATGATGTTGATCTGCTGGAAGAAGCGAGAGAACTGGCACTGTCCAGATCCGCCATATATCACCAAAATCTCCGACGCTACCATAGCCGAAAAGTGTGCCCCCGAGTCTTTCGGGAAGGCGATCTGGTGCTCCGGTTGGTACAACGTACCACTGGCATGCATAAATTATCCCCCCCATGGGAAGGGCCATTCATCGTGAGCAAAGCATTGCACAATGATTCTTACTATCTTATAGATGCAAAGCCACAGGAAAAGAACAAGGCGAACAGGTCCGGAGAGGAATCTAAGCGACCGTGGAATGTAGCACTACTTCGTCCTTTCTACACTTAGCTAAGAAGTGTATGTATCCGAGTCGTCTCATATGTCGGTATGTATGTCGGCAATGAGCTTATCAATGAAATAGTAGCGCCTCGAGCAGTAACTCGGGGACTGCCTTAATATTTTTTTGTTGTTGTCTCTTGTGCGTTAGTTGGAATAAATTGTTCTACTTAACTCGGATTAGTAATGTGTGAGCACCAAAAACCTAACTCTTCGACTTGCTGCTGTCCAACAAGAATTGGCTTCATGGCAAGCAAGGGAACAAGTTTGGAATTGCATAGCACATGAAAAGCGACTAAGGAAACGAATTTATTCGAGCTAACGTTTGTTTTTCGGACTAACCCTGTATTTATTTTCAAGTTATTATGCAACTTTATTTTTTGAGCTAAGTCTAAAAGTTTCTTAGTATTGTTAAGACGATTTTTGAAGCTCGGATTTGTAAGTCATAAAACCGAATCAAGGTAGACACGATCCGATCCAAAAGATTGGACGAACAAGAAAAAGAAACTCGGGGACTACGCCCAAGTTAACCCGGCATAAGAACTTAGTAGCAAAATATCACATATACACAGCATACAGTTCCTCCTGGCATACTAGGGATCTGATAAATTTTCAAGTTTTTTGACATAAGGAGCAGCAGGAGGAGGAAGTTCGGCGTCGTCTTCGCTGTCTTCAATATCCAAGGCATCGCCTTCTTCGTCCTCATCCGACCCGTCTTCAGCGTTCTCGTCCCCAGCGGATTCCAGGAAGCTCGGTCCTTCAACCCATTCATGGATAGGAGAATATTCGATGAGGCTGTAGGCGCAAGCCTGGCGCCGAGCTACCCACTCCAGGTCATTAGTCCATCTGGATCCGGTGCGCCGGCGTGTAAGGAGGCTGAGGTCGATCTTCTCATACCATGTGAGTATGTGGTGAAGGATAGTATCAGCTGCGGCACGCCCAGCGGACTCCCTCCAGAGGTCGAGCTGGGTCTCGATATCCGACAGCTTTTCAGCAAGAAGTGTGATTCTCTTCGGAGCGCTCTCACCGGGCCAGAACGTGTTGAAAACTCGGACTGAAACGTCGAGGAGATCCCTGTCGTAGTTCTTGATGATTTCCACGCGAGATGACAGGCTGACCAATAGGTCCTCCATGTCTAAGGGAATGCTCTCACCGTCAAGAGCGACGGGAGTACCCCTCTCTCGGCAGAAATTGGCAACAGCAGCGCTCGCAATAGGAGTACCCCCTGCAAAGTGGCCTGGAAACAAGGCAAAGGAAGAAGCTGAAGAAAAGACATAAGAAGTAACCTAGAGAATTATGTCGAATAAGCGAAAGGAACTTACGTGAAATGTGGCTATGAATCCGGGTCAACTCCTTGATGCAGCCATCGCGTCTCTTGCGAAGTTGCTCAAGCTCAGCGTTTGCCGATCCAAGCTGGATATCGGATTCTTTGAGTAGGTCCTGGTCCTTGGAGATCTGGAGAGTAAGGCGCTCACGCTCTTCTGTGAAGTTCTGGCCAACCTTTTGGAGCTCGATTTGGTGCTGGGCCTTCATATTCTCCATCTCAGCCTTGAGCCTGGCAATCTCATTATCCTTGGTCCGGAGGAGAGAGAGCTCATCATCTTTTTTCTTCAGCTCGGCTTGCTGCTGCCCTGCTTGTTCGAGAAAATGCAGCATCATATCAGGCACGGGCACACTATCCTCAAGCGATGCTGAAATAGTATGTTGACCCGGCAGAGCCGAGGAATGAATGTTTGCCGAGCCAAGGAGAAAGGGAAATGGAAAACACTACAAGGTCGAATAAAAAGGACACACCCTTGATTTGCTCCAAGTTCTTCCGCATGATCTTGTTCTCAGCCTCCACCCCAGCTGCAGAAACCGAATGATGAGATTAGTTCGGCAAAAGAAGATGAAGAAAAACGGAAAAGGGCCAAGGGAAAAACTTACCCCTTTTTTCATGTTCCGCGATAAGTGCAACGTGCTTTGCACGTAGCATCTTGTGGGTATCCAGCAGGCGTTGGAATTCAGCACTCCGGCGATTGGTGGTCACCTGAAAAAGGTATAGAAGCTTAAATTAGCTTGATGCATATTCGAAGTGTACAAGATCCGGGCCAAGTGGAACTTAACCCGGCTCTAGGTGTGTGCATATTCGAAGTGTACAAGATCTGGGCCAAGTGGAACTTAACCCGGCTCTAGGTGTGTGCATATTCGAAGTTCACATGGAGCTACGTTAGTTTTCTAATGAGCATCCGGCTGAGTAACAAGTTACTCCACCGGAGGCTCGGGGACTAATGGTTATTATCTACAGCATGTAAAGGAGAAGCGACATACCTCCATCATCCGCCCCGCGAGGTTACTTGCCTTGGCGGCTGTGTTCATTTGGGCGGAAAATTCTGCGGGGCCGAACTTTTCCGGGAGATCGTCGTTGTGGACGAACTCCACCTTGTTCCAGTTCATGACGAACTCAATCAGGCTCGGAGGATACCGCTCACCGGTGGGCATATGGGGTGCCACCAAGCCCTTCGCATGCGCTTCTTTCCTCTCAACCAAAGCAAGGGCTGGGCTAGTATGCAGAACCATTTGCTGCGTGTCAGTTGGCTCGGCAGGGGCATCCTTCGCTGGAGCTTTCTTGGGAAGCATCGACGCTAGTGTTCGCTGCCCAGCCTCGACGAATGCTGACTTGGTAGCATCCGGAGCCTTTTTGCCTTTGGCTTGCTGGGAAGAAGTAACTGCAGCGGATTTCCCCTTAGGAGCTGCTGGGGTAGTTCCTCGCCGAGGTTGAGATGACTCGGACAAGGCGGAAAAACTTGGTGCGGTTGTTAATTTTCTTGGTGCCGGAACGGGTGCTGGTGCTGATTCGGTCGCTGGTACTGGAACTGCTGCCGGGGCTGGGGCCGGTGCTGGTGTTGAGGTAGACTCGGTGGCTGCTGGTTGCGGCGATGCCGAAGTTGTGGATGCCGTCGTCTCGGCTGGGCCGATCCCTCCCGCTCCAAGGTTGCACTCCTCTTGATGAGGTAGTGCGGAATCCGGAGCAGCCGCGAAACCCTCTGGAATAGGGCTCAGCGGACGTGACTCGTCGTCACGAGGGGGAGAAGGGCTAGGTCGGAGAGGTGAAGAGATGCTAGATCCGCTCTGAGGGACCTCCACCGGAGCCCTGCAGAAGAGAATAATGTCAGAAGAGGAATTACAACAATGTAAGGAAAGGTGGGTTACGGAAAGAAAAATGACTTATGCATCCAAGGATTGGGCCTCCTTGGGTTTCCTGAGCCCTTCGTGCCGAGGCTTTGCCTGCCGGCTTGGAGGCAGCTTTGTCTCTAGCCTTCTTTCGCCTTTTTGCGGGCTAAGAAGGTCCGGAGGAGGAACTCGGTGTGGCTCCGCGTTTCTTCTTCGGTGCCACCAGAACCGGTTCGTCCGTACCAAGTGGAGGATCCTCATGGATATGCCCACCAGGGTTAGCTGATGCCGGAAAGGCAAAAGAAAGAGGGACAGCCTCAATAGGTTCAATCACGTAAACATCCGAGTCATCCTCATCATCGGGCCAGTCTCTAAGAGAAGAGAATTTACCGCTGGGTCGTTTTGTAGCGTCGGTCATAGGGAGAAACATCTCCTGGTCCAGCTCCTCATCCGGGGTTTCTCGGTCCGGCGCCCACTTAAGGGTCGGATCCGTGCCGTCCTCAAGGGTTTGCTGAAGGAATAGCTGAGAAAAAGAATGAAGAACAGAGTCAAAAATACAACAAAAACCAACATATATTTAATCCGAAGTAAGTTTGTTCCGCGAAGGTTACCGCGTGAGGGAGCCTGTCACGACAAAAGTGCTCAATTCCCCACGTCCATTCAGCGGAGAAATCCTTGTGGGTGGTGAAGAGAGCCTTAACCCGGCGAAAAATCTCCGTGTTGCTCAGCTCGAAGGAGGAGGTTCGGTTGGGGTCGCGACCGAAACTCATGTGGCACACCTTGTGGGTGCGCTTCTGGAGGGGAGAGATTCGGTTGCGCACGAACGTGATCATAGCATCCTCGTTGCGCAATCCGAGTTTCTTCAGTTCCGTGAACCTCTTGTTAACCTGGTTGGCCAGAGCCGTGGGCTTCTTGGAGATCTCCTCCCAAAATTCCGGGTTAGGTGGACCCGGAGTATAGGGGAGCAACCGAATCAAATCTTCAGTGCCCGTATTCCGGACATAGAAGAAGGTCCGGGCCCATCCTTTGCAGGAGTCAAGCCCGGTGACCCGGGGGAAAACGGAAGTCCTCCGGGGTGAGATGGACGCAGCTCCGAATTGGGTGAGCTGCTTATCCTTCGACTCAACTTGGATGTTGGGGATGATGTTACGACGAAGGCCGAAAAACCGGATCCACAGCTCCTTCGTGGGCCACATTTCGGTGTAGCCTTCGATCGTAGAAGCAAAAGCAGAGAGAAGTGATAGCGTTGGCTGGAAGGTGGTGCGGCTGCAAGTGGTAGGTGCTAAGCCAATCCCGGAAGAAGTCGTTCACCGGCAAGCCGAACCCCCATTGGAAGTGGGACAAGAACACGATGAACTCACCCGGATTGGGTGAAGGGGCCAGTTTGGCGGAGGAGAGACGAGCGACGACACCGGCAGGGATGCGTCTGGTCTGGTAGAGCCAGTCAAGGTCATCTTTACAGACCCATGACCCGGCCCATGCGCCGCGGTCCGCCGCAGCGGCGTCCTCCTCCATTTCTTGCTCGGCGACGACGAGCTCCTCCTCCGTCATCTCGTACTCGCTACCCTCGCTGGCGCTAGCGTCGGCGGGGGTCAGAGGCCTGGATGGCGAGGACCCGTGGCGAGGGAGTTGCGCAGCGGTGGCTGCGACGCAAAGGCACGGGGAAAAGTGCGGTGGTGGCGCTGCTGCTAGGAGCACTGGCAGCGGCACGGTCGCGAGGAAGATGAAGAATAAGAGCAACGGGCAGAGGGACGCGGAAGAGGAAAAATCCTAAGGGGTGCGCCCCTCTGCTATTTAACCACTCCCTAAGAGGGTGAGTAGGATCGCGCACTGCAAATGAGCCACGTGGTGTGGTCGTGTATCACCTGCCTCAGCCAATCAGTGAGGAGCCACACGGAGGGCCACAGGGCAGAGGCGATCCCATGACGTGACGCACTAATGCGGTAAACGAGGAGGCAGGCGTGACGTGACCCTCGCACAGTGATAACTGACAATTACTGCGGCGGTTACTGTGCAGGCCCTTAAAATAAGACAACGTAATGATTAGCCTCCACATGGGTTGGCGTATGAAAGAAGGAAACAAGGCCCGGATCGAGCCATGGTAGCCCGGACAGCAGGTAAAAACTTAGAATGTGCAGAGGGAACGTAAATCCATGAGATCCGAGTCAAAGTGGTAACCCGGCCGACAAGTGAAACCTTGGAACGTGCGAAGGGAACGTAAATCCACATAATCCGAGATAAAGAGCTAAATCAGAAATAACGTCCGAGACTCGAACATAAATGAACCTGATGTGGCCTTAGCGGCCAAGGCAGCTAAGATCGCACCAGCTTCGGGGACTAATGTTGGGGGATAACCCCGGGTAGGGTCACTCCGGGGTATAAAGGCCGAGTTAGCCGAGGTTCGGCAAGGCTAAAGCGGATGCTGGCCGGGTCACCTCAAGGCAGGCCGGATCATGGAGTGACCCGGACCAGGGGGGTCGCCTAACATTATGTCAACCGACTTAAGGAGTAAGTCGGAAGTGCTTGTCTAACTTGTATGCAGGAACAGGTATAGCCGGATCTACCATGGTCCGGGTCCTGTTTAGCTTCTGGGAGAAGGAAGGAATCTCTCTGGTCAAAAAGAAGGCCCGGTACGCACTGCATGAGCGAAGCAAGCAAGGGCAGGACCACCGGGTCATGGCCGACAAGGGTGACGACGCCCATGTCGGCTGACGCGGGCGTCGCAGAGGCTCACGTAGCTAAAGCATGTGTGACGCGGGGGAAAAGCACCCCGGTCGGGTTACCACTTTGAGAGGAGGCATATTCTTAGGAATATGCCTCCATGTATGCCCTAGGCAGAGACCAAGCCGCCTCTATATAAGGGGGGCTAGGGTTTCAGTAGAGGGGGTTGGGTTTTCTTCTATACCAATTTGGCTAAGGTTTTAGGGGTGAACTGTGGGTGAGAGTAAGAGAGCTTCTTCTTCCTCCTCTCGCCAATACAGCTCTAGGAGCACTTGTAACTTTGAGAGAAAAGCAATACAATCTTCTGTGTGGAGAATCACTCCACTATCCCTCCTTGGATTCCCCTAGCGTGTATTAGTCCCCACCTTTAGCCTATCCATGGCATCTGCCGTGATACCACCACGACACGGGCCTAAAAGGCCCGTCCGGACTTGGAATCAGCTAAATTTTATGTCCAGAACGTTTATCGTGAAATTTCCAACAACTTTGTAGTTGAAGAGTTTTCCGTTTGACGCCATGTTCGACCCGAAACGTGACCATCTTAAAAACGAGTTCTGAGACAGATTTTTGGAAAAATCCCAATTTGACTCCAACAAGGTTTCCACTTGTATTCTTGGTAATTCCTACACATCAAAGTGTAAAACAAGAACATTATGCACTTTTGCAACTATTAGTAGGTTAGTCCAAATAAATCATAAACTTTATATAAAAAGGAGTGTCAAAAGCATATTATTAGCATAAAACCATCAAAAACTATAGATACGTTATGGACGTATCACTCGTCCTCAAGCGAAAAAAGCTATAATGAATAATAGCGAGAAATTGAATCAGGAGGAAAAACTCACAAGTTCAATGTTGTATCATATTCCATTGTCACAAATCCTGTAACCTTAAACATGAGCATAATATATCTGAACAATTGCACTTAAGGTCGCTTCCTAACCACAAGCAACTCGTTAGATAATAGTTCTTAAACTCAAAAGATACCATAATTTTTTTGGCTAGGCATGCGAATCAATTATTTTTAGCACCCTCTCTTATGAGAGTAAAAATGTTATCAAGCAAGGATGCTTTATTCAAATTAATGGTGCACAAGTAGATGGAAAAAGAAGCATAAAATTAGAGCTTTTCATTAACACCCACTTTGAAAATTATGGCTATCTAATACCCCATCTCTTCCTTGTTTTTCAAGAACTCTAGTCTTTCTTTTTAGGTGGTGAGGTGATACCAAGACTCTCATAAGAATTGATTTTTTCAGCTCATATTTGGATTGTAGTTATCTCTTTTCTCTTCTATTTTTTTACTCAAGTACTTGGGCCCATGGGACTAAAATTTTGCCCATCTCAGCAATGCTGCCAATGTCTAACCAACTCATAACTGAAACATTGAGATGAACTCAAGATTGTTCGTACGCCATAGTAGTTGTTAGTTCTAGGAAGGGTACTCTATAATTCTTTTTCACATAAAGTATATCTTTTCAGCTGATCAAAATAGGTTTGGCACTCCTCAACCACCAAAAAATGTTCGTTCCATCAAAAAACTCTTTTTAGAAGGTATCATCATGTCAAACGATTAGGATGCGGGGTTGAGTACTACTAAGATTAATCCCTTAAGACAAAAACATGTCACCAAAGTTGTCAAAATGCACTTTATCTTGTTCTCAAAAGGTTGGAATTTAATCTAATCGGTTGTTTTTCTAATCGATCATAATTGTCATAAGTTGAAACCAAAGTAGTGACATTAACCTTGATATTAAGTCCTAAAATATAATGATCTATGCATGGAGTGGAACTCAAGTGCAACCGAACAAACATAATATGTTCATGAATGAACTTATAGAAAGAGGGAGAATAGGAATGTGGTACCTCCTCTTGCTTGATCATCTCCCACTTGGGTCAACTCCTCACGTTCATCTTTATAGCTAAGTCACTAGGACTGAATAACTTACAGAAAAATTAACGAGAGCCGAGAGAAGTTTGCACAAAACAAGATAAAAGCTAGTCTTTTTTTGGGTTTTCTTTATGCAAACCGAAAGTAGAGATGCACTAGAAGAAAAACAAATAAATCAAAAGAAGAATGAAAAATATGAATGCAAAAAGGTGGGGAGGAGTTCATCCTCCCCAAGCTTAGGCTCTTGGCCTATCTTGGATCTATTGTCACCATCGTTGTTGGGCAACAGCTGCTGGTATAGGAAGTACGGATAACATCTTGGAAAGTCGGTTATGAAGGTGGTGAACTCTTGGGTGAGGTTGACAATGTTGGCGTTCACATCATGCAACATATGTTCTATGTTGTCTATGCGATGCACCACGTGGTCAAAGTCACTCTTCAAGATGTAGTTGAATCCCGGCTGAGGTGGAGGCATACCTTGTTGCTGGTAGTAGGGAAAAGGTTGTTGATGGTGATGCTATTGTCCATAGTCATCCTAGCCTGCAACATTCCAGTCATGTCCTCCTTGCTCCTGCTACTGGCCAGCGGTTGCGTCCTCCTAGTTGGGGTGACCTTTGTGTGGTGCTATCCTCCCTGAGGAGATCAATGCCTGCTGGAACTCTTCCTCATTGAGGACCCAACTCATTTTACCTAGAAAACCAAAAGCTTGGACAAATGGAAGCAAAACTTGGTGGGGATTACCGTTAGGCTCAAAGTAGAACTGATAAGCATGAAGGGAGCATTGTGGCCTATAGATCCCCCTTGAATTTGGTGCTAGCCATGTGAATGTCATCCAGAAGCTTACTGCCAGCCACAGCTCTCTCATGGGGCATGACAAAATCTCTTGTGTAGGCGATTTGTGTGATGCCAGCACAACGGATGTCACCCGAGGGAGTCGATCTTTGGTGGCGGAAGTGCTGGATGAGCAAAGCACCCAATTTTACCTGATGCACCATCTCTAGATGGAGATCCATATAGATTACACTCATCTCGGGGCCTGCCATTGCCCTGGTATCTCCTTTCCCAAAAATAGAATTCGCCAAGAAGGTGGCAAAGCAGCGGATAGTGGGATTCTGGATAGTGGCGCTCTTCTTGTGCAAATAACAGATGTTCCTATGAATAGAAATATGTTCCCAAGCATGCATTGACTCTACGAGGACATAATCAGCGGTATCGAGCTCTCCCTCATGAGAGAACCTAAAACAATCACAAAATTGATAGAAAGAGAGGATGTGGGGTTGCCCATTGAGCATGAAACTTACAGTGCAATTATGCTCTTAGGTCTCAGAGTCATCATGGAATGATGAAAATAACTTGTACATGGCGAGCTCGTAGGTGTCGGTGGAGAGGTAGGAGAAAGGGACCATGCCGGCTTGCACGGTCATTCTGTCGAAATCTTCCAACGGACCCTGGTGGGAGAGAAACTCACGGCTTACCCACTTAGTGGGTAAAACCTTGCATTCGCTCACCCTCTCATAGTCCTTGTTCATGGATGCTCTCAAGTTGCCCGCCTCCGAGCGCCTCTTCTTCGAGCCATGTGGCCTAGAGGAGCCCAAGGCCCCTACCGTCCCCGAGCGGAAAATACTTCCAATATTATGCATTGTGCTGCAAATTTTTCAAATAAAACTATATGCATCAGGTTTCTATCTGATTGCTCTGAAATATAGCCATCTACGTCCACATTTAAACTAGATATTATTCACATTTTTTATGAAATATATCTCTACACCCTGCCACTAATGCCTAAGGATCAAAGGGGTATGAAATCCTTTCTTTCTATTTTTCCCTGCACAGATAATGACGTTTGATGATGGGAATCACTACATTAAAGTCAAAGATACGAGATTTCCAACAACCCGAAGAAACCAGGAGCCGTGAAGAGGAGGCGGATGCTTTAACGACCAACTATACAACCGGAATAAAATTCCAGTCGTATAGTTTCCATCGACACTGCTAGGGCAAACATAACAACTTTCGTGAAGGCACCCCTATATAAAGAGGCCTCAGGCGACAAGAAAAGGGCCGCTCCAGAGACCATCAGCCACCCCTAGATCTCCATCCACAAGACCGAAGAGCCGCCAGAGGAATAGACTTAGATCTAATCTCTCCACCACCATAGCCATATTCCACCACTTATAATAGTATATCTCTTCTTCGATTGGCGACATTGTAAGATTATTTGCTATCAATATCATGATTTCCACTAGAATATTTATGATCTTTGATCTCATCTCTATGTGTGAGTAATTCTCCTTGGGCTAAGGTCTTCGGCCTAGCCAGGTAGCTTTTGTGCATGTTACTTATCATAGATGGGATCATGTATTAGTTTGTATGACATGATGATTATTATATCCTCTCTTTCCTTAATCTAAGGACCTGTTAGGTACCCAAGACCCCGAGGATTGAGCCAGGTATAGGGAGTATGAGTAATGACTAATCTGCAGATTGGGAACCCAAGTGACAGAAGGGGTAGTACGGTTGTATGTGCGGGATTTACTTGGGACTAACGGTGATGTCACTATGCATATCATTAGTTCTCTTTCTTATATGGATGAGACTAGTAGGTTATTGCTATAAGCGGTTGCGGAGAAAATAGCCATTATGGATGCACTGCCCACATATAATTTATCTTGCTCTAACAATTATATGCATTCTTTATTTTTATCTTTTATTCCCATTAGATGTTTTGCATAGCTACTGGTGAAACCGAACGCCCTAGGCCCTCTCTCTCCATCATCGACAACAACAAAAAGATGCAAACTCTTCCGGTAAAAAAACAAAAGGAATTCTAAAACTCCCGAAGGTCCATTAAAGTAACTTGACTATGCTTCTACTTCCCGAGGATTCGATAAACCTAGGTCTACTAGGAAAAAGAGTTATACTACATCCCTAATCCAGATCGAAGGTATCAACCCTTTTTCTGGCGCCGTTGCCGGGGAAGCAATAACTACCCTAGTGAGGTTAGTAGGAACCTTGCTAGTTTTAATTCTTGTTTTTAATTATGTTAGTTTTATTTCAGTCTTTATTTGAAATCCAAAAAAAATAGTTAGTCTTTAAATTATTGTTTTTATTATTATCATAAGTTTCTGTTTAAGAAAACCCAAACACATAGGACATATGGCTGAAAGGAAGCTTGGGGAGTTTGTAACTCCCAATAATGATTATTTGCGTACTCCTATTACTCAGCCAACAATTGTTGCTGACGACTATGAAATTAAGCCCCATTATTTAAGTTTGGTTCAACATAATCAATTTGGAGGCTCTGCTGTTGAGGACACAGGTATGCACTTGAATACTTTTACTTAAATATGTGATATGATGCGCATAAAAGATGTTGACCCTGATTCGGTCAAATTGCGCTTATTTCCTTTCTCTCTTAGAGGAAGAGCAAAAGAATGGTTGCTAGCTTTGCCTAGAAATACTATTACATCATGGGTGGGATGTACTTCTTTATTTATGACTAAAGTTTTCCCACCTGCAAAGACTATGCAACTAAGATATAATATTACTAGTTTTAGACAGGAAGAGCGTGAGCCACTAGCGCTTACATGAGAGAGGATGAAAGAATGCTTAAGAAACTGTCCCAGCCATGGGATGTAAGATTGGTTAATCCTCCATTTATTTTATAATGCTCTTAATCCTATGTCTAAGTCTATGCTTGAGACTGTAGCTGGAAGAACATTTATGGGTAAACATATTACCGAAGCAATGCAGCTGCTAGACAATATGCAAGACAACCATGCCCAATGGCATGTGGAAACATCAAATACGAAGAAGGTGAACTCCGTCTCACCACAAGAAAATGAAGAACTCAATCCTAAGCTGGATGAGCTCATATTAGCAGTAAAAGGTAAGGAAACCCAGGTAAGAGCTATCCCCGAAACTAATATTGAAAAAGTAGACTTTATAGCTCGTAATGATTACAACCCTGCTTCGAAAAAGAATTACAATCCTAATTTCCAAAAACACTATTCTAGTTCTGTAGGTAACTCCAATAATAGTATGGGATCAAGTAATGGTAGTCTCTAAGAAAGACTTAAATCTTTCATAGACTCACAAAATGAGCAAAACAATATCCTTGTTAAAATAACGGAGAACCATGATGCTATTCTTGGTAAATTATCTAACCAAGCTTTAAGTTTGAAGAATGATTTGCAGGCCCTCGAAGAAAGGATGAGGATTGTTGACGTACAGCTAGGTAAGATAACCGAGAGTCAAACTCTCATTCTAGCTAAATTTGTAGGTAAAGCTGAACCCAATCCCGCTGAAGACCTTAAGATGATGAGAATCCAAAGGGAGGAGCCCGAAGAACTTGATTATAGTAATGCTCCCTCACCAAGTTACACCGTTGAAGATCATGTAAAAAGGATCAACATTAAGATTCCGGTGAGTGAAGGAAATGATGAAGCCATGTATCAACACTTTGTTAATCAGGTAGCAATAAAGGTACGTGAGCTTGAAGAAGAATATAAGAAAATTGCTGAAAAATTACCTGTTAAGCTTGATGATATATTTGAGCCTACTATTAAGATTAAAACTGGGACCAGTGAGATAGCTGCACTTTGTGATCTAGGTGCAAGCGTTTCAACAATTCCAAAAAGTCTTTTTAATAAATGAAATCTTGGCTCTTTTGAAATCACTGAGTTAAAACTACATCTTGTAGATTCTACCTACAAACAAGCTATGGAATTAAGGAGAATACTTTAGTATACATTAAAGGCTGTCCTGCCCTTATTGATTTCGTTATTGTTGACATGCCTGAAGATGCTACTGCTCCTATTATATTAAGCCGTCCTTTCTTAAGAACTATTAAGGCTTTGATTAATCTCCATGAAGGGAACGTGAAGCTTCAATTGCCTTCGCGGGATCCTTTTGTTATTCATTTCCCCAGGAAGAAGAAATCCAAGCATGATGAAAAGGAGGTCATCACTTTAAAAGCCAACTATTTTGGAGTGGGTGTTCCACTCATCTGGCCTAAGTGAGCAACATCAAGGTCAAGCTATTGACCATAAAAGAGCGTTGCATGGGAGACAACCCATGTGAAATAAAGGTTTGAGTAAAGTTTTTAAGTTTTAGTTTAAGTTTATGTTTAATAAAGAGTGCTAGAAAACTCCAGTTGAGGAGAAGAAGTTCGGTAGTACTAAAAATCCTATTATATACATGATGTTGTTGGTCAACAATTTTTAATGTCAACTTTCTGTCAAAAACAAGGTATTTCGCTAAGTTTCAGTATAAGAAGTAATTCTCAAAGAAACAGAATTTTTTTGATGGGTACAAAGAGTTTAATGACCAACTATACGGCAGGAATAAAAATTCCGGCCGTATAGATACTTTTGCCATTGACAATTTTTCTTTCAAAAGTACTGATGGTTTAACAACCAACTATATGGCAGGAATAAAAATCCCGACCGTATATATTCGGTCGTATAGATATTGATGCTTTCATACAAATTCTTCCCAGGTACAAAAAGTTTGATGACCAACTATACAACGGGAACAAAATTTTCCGGCCGTATAGCTGCGTCGCCAGGTGGAATAAAATTTTGACAGTGGGCTAACTATACGGCGGGAACACAATGTTCCGCCCGTATAGTTCCGCCCGTATAGTTGCGTCTGTCCACAAAAACGCCACGGGAGGTACCTCCAACCCCAAAACTTCAATGCTTTTTCTTTCTTCTACCTCCAAACTCTCTCAAAACCTCAAAAGATCTTCATCTCTACTCAATTTTGTTCGATTTCCTCGCATACAAGTGATCTACGGTATGTTTCTCCTCCGATCCTCTAATTACTTTTTGCAAATTCATCTTCGATCTACCGTCATTATCAATTTAGAGTAAGACTTACTATGAACTAATAGCCATGATTCTCTTGCCTAGATTATTATTTTGAGGGGATTCTTTAGTGTGCTATGATGAGGAATATGTTATGCCTATTATTGTTGGATCAAAAAAATTTTGTCTTTCCTTGTTATTTTTAGATGATGAACACAAGGATCCAAACTCGTGCTCGTGCCGCCGCTAGTGCTTCTCGGGTTGTCACCCAAGAACACATGGGGATACGGTTCAAGAATGATCTCTAACGTGATCGCTTCGACAAGATCAAGAACCGAGAAGTGAAGGCAACCAAGTGGGCTTGCCTCATTATATTGAACCAACTCGGTATTTCCAATGAATTCAATTTACTTTACAATAGGGTTGTCTTGCAAAACTTTGTATTCAATGATGTGCCTACTTATCACTGGTTAACCATTGAATTTTTAAGTTCTTTGCAAAGCACCGTTAAACTATGGCATGGAGAGGACCAGATTTCTTTCTGGCTTATGAACAACAATTACACTTTATCACTAGATGAATGGTACGTATTCTTTAATTTTCCAAAAAATAATGATAATGACTTGCGTGCATCCTTTACTGGCCTAGACCCTTCCCCTAAACAATATTATAATAGAATGAGCTTCAGTTCTAGAGTGAGCAAGGGGAAGAATATTCAACATTCTGCAATTCGCTATTTGTTCTATGTTATTGCTAACACCTTGCAGGCACGTAATGAGTTCACGAGACTCAATGAGGAGGACATCTTAGTCCTTGCAAAGGCTGCTTTCAACAACTGCAACTTTACACTCAACTTGGGTGCAATCCTTGTGCGCTACCTGGAGCACCAATCCTCCCAAAGCCAAGGACCAATTACAGGTGGAGGCGTCATCACCGTGCTTGCCACTGCCATAGACATCAACCTAGGTGAGTTGCAACCTGTGCTAGGTGAGCGACACGTTGGTTTCTCTACTTTAAAAGGTTGTGGAATGCTCACTAGGAGAGGTGGTGTTTATTACCTACATATTGTTGGGGTTGGGCGTATCTACTCCACTCCTTTGCCTAATGGTCTTTTCTCTATCGAGGAAGGAAGTTTTCTATATGACTTGCAGGTTGAGCAACACCAACCCGAGGAGGAGATTGCGGATTAGGATGAGGACCAAGAAGAGGACCAAAAAGAGGAGCAAGAAGTTCCTCATCAGGAGGAGCAGCCATCAACCCGGTTCGCTACATACCAAGCCTTCCAAGAACTTTGAGGGACTATGGAGAGGATGCATATCCTCTCTTTGAACCACCGAGAATCAACTAGTAATTTGTCAACTCAATTTGCGAACTGGAGTTCCGACTTTTCCCGCCACCACAATGATTTGAATGGCTTGCAAAAGCCTAAGCTTGGGGAAGTTTCCTCATGTATCTTTATTTGGCGTTCATTTGCTTTTATTTATTTCGAGGTTATGTTTTTAATTTGAGTTTATAAGCACTCGTGCTGGTTTCCCCAACACTTTATCTTTAGTTATTTATATTCGAGATTTTCTAGTCAAGCTTTGCCGCCAATTTTCTATTATTTAATTCCCTCTCTTAAAAACAACAAAAATATTTCTCCATTTATCTTTATTTTTCCTCTTGCTTTTCTTTTTGCCTTGAGGTTCTCATGTATTTGCGGGAAGAGTGATTTACTTCGAGTTTCCAAGAAACGAATCAAAAAGAAAGAGAGAAGTGGAACCAAACATGAGAGGTATGCCTTATGACTCCCCACTTTTGAAGTTTGAGAAACCCATGCTAGTTAGTAGTAAATGTTGAGATATTATATTAGTGGAGTGAATCTTTGTATTGTAGTAAAATTTTGTTTGCATGGGTATTTAGTTGGGTACGTTTTGTTCCAGCTCTTGTAGTTAACCAAGTCTTGCCTAAAAATTTGCTAAACAATTGTAATAAGAAGAAGTCTCACAATTGAAGTCTTGGGTGTTGTAGTGTTTAGTCTTGAAGGCTTATTTCTAGAGACACTCAACACCACGGAATATAATGATTGACTTGATAGCTCTCTTTAAAAGGAATTGTTCGATTGAATTAATTTTTAGCGGTTTTTGTGAGCATGCCAAAATTTTACTTGTGAATTATAAGAATGATATAGCTTTATACATGTCAAACTTCATGGGATGCCAACAACTTTGTTAGCCTACGAACGATCTTCATGGAGGAAACTCTTAGATTTCGGCTATGAGTTGATTAAACATATGTAGCGGCTATAATGGGTAAGATTCTTGGCACTCCCGGGTAGTTGTGTTCATGATGGAATCACTCCTCTGGCTGTTATGAGTAATCATTGTACAAAAAGAACAAAAATCTTTTTGAATCCACGAGTGTTCATCACAGCCTGATAAACTAAATAAAATCTTTGGCATGCTCTCAATTACTTATGAACTGAAATTCTTGAAGGACAATGAATAGAAAAGTAGTGCTTGAAGAGTCTTGATTTATTGATGTGGGAGAATTGAGATTTATTGAAAACTCTCACACTCTCAATTTTACATGATTATACTTTATTGTCCAAAGGCAAGCCTATGAGTTGATTACATGACATGGAATAAAATTTACTCATTTGAATCATCCATGTTAACAATAATTTTGTCGTGACGTATGGATGCATGAAACCCGTATGATATGCTTGCCATTACTCTATCTATGCTGAATTTTTTCAGATTTATAAAGTGGAGGAAACATGAGACTATCAATCATGAGTAAGATCATGATCTCGTTATTTCAGTTTAAATGCTAAGTTCCTTTTTGGTTTTGGTTTTCTGGCTCGAGGACGATCAAGTTTAAGCTTGGGGAGGTTGATGGCTCTGAAATATAGCCATCTACATCCACATTTAAACTGGATATTAATCATATTTTTGATAAAATATCTCTATACACCCTGCCACTAATGCCTAATGATCAAAGGGGTATGTAATCCTTTCTTTCTATTTTTCCCTGCGCAGATAATGACGTTTGATGATGGAAATCACTACATGAAAGTCAAAAATACGAGATTTCCAACAACCCGAAGAAACCAGGAGTCATGAAGAGGAGGCAAATGCTTTAACGACCAACTATACGACCAAAATAAAATTCCGGCCGTATAGTTGCCATCGACACCGCTAGGTCAAACAGAACAACTTTTGCAAAGGGACCCCTATATAAAGAGGCCTCGGGAGACAAGAAAAGGGCCACTCGACAGACCATCAGCCACCCCCGGATCTCCATCCACAACACCGAAGAGCCACCGGAGGAATAGACTTAGATCTAATCTCTCCACCACCATAGCCATATACCACCACTTGTAATAGTAGATCTCTTCTTCGATTGGCGACATTGTAAGACTATTTGCTATCAATCTCATGATTTCCACTATAATGTTTATGATCTTTGATCTCATCTCTATGTGTGAGTAATTCTCCTTGGGCTAAGGGCTTCAGCCTAGCCATGTAGCTTTTGTGCATGTTACTTATTATAGATGGGATCATGTATTAGCTTTTATGACATGATGATTATTGTATCCTCTCTTGCCTCAATCTAAGGACTTGTCAGGTACCCAAGACCCAGAGGATTGAGCTAGGTATAGGGAGTATGAGTAATGACTAATCTGCAGGTTGGGAACCCTAGTGATAGAAGGGATAGTACGGTTGTATGTGCGAGATTTACTTGGGATTAATGGTGACGTCACTATGAATATCATTAGTTCTATTTCTTCTATGGATAAGACTAGTAGGTTATTGCTATAAGTGGTTGTGGATACAATAGAAATTATGGATGCACTACCCACATATAATTTATCTTGCTCTAACAATTACATGTATACTTTATTTTTATCTTTTATTCCTATTAGATTTTTTGCACAGCTACTGGTGAAACCAAATACCCTAGGCCCTCTCTCTCCATTATCGACAACAACAAAAAGACGCAAACTCTTGGTCTGGTAAAAACACAAAAGGAATTCTAAAACTCTCGAAGGTCCGTTAAAGTAACTTCACTACGCTTCTGCTTCCTGAGGATTTGGTAAACCTAGGTCTACTAGGGAAAAAAAGCTATAGTACATCTGTAATCCGGATCGAAGGTATCACTATCATACAAACAAATGATTAGAGGCCGAAATTACAAATCCTAACGTGAGGAATCAAAAATAATCTCAAAATATGATGAACTCATCTAGATAGTCAATGTGAGGAATTCAACCATAGATTTTAAAAAATAAAGCGTTGATCAGATGAGAAACTTACTGATGTGTAGATTCCCCGACTAAAAAACACGAAATTGATGAAGAATCAAAGGCTCTAGAGGGTTAGGGTTTGAGGTGGAGAGAGAAAGAGAAAGAAAGAATGAGGGAGGAAGAAGAAAGAGGCTGGATGTGAGTCAGCCGCCATCGGTCTTTACCTGGCGATGTAGTCGATATGGGCGGGTAGTATGGGCGTGTCCCGCCTGTACCGTGGTCGTCACCGTTGGATCAAGATTAGGGTTTGCGATCAAACCTAGGGGTCTGGTACGGGTACCTCTGTCCGTACCGGTGCTCGTTACCGTGCCAGATACTTTTAGACAAATTGTCGAAGTTTGGTATGGGCGGATGGTACGGGCTATTCCGCACGTACCAATGGTCGTTTCGAACGCTGTTCTCGGCAGAATTCTTTGACTTGATTTGCTTCAGTGGTACATGCGGGTGGTATGGGCACCTCCCGTCGTACCGGTGCTCGTTATGTGATATGAACTCTATTTTATTCTTCTTTTAGACTTTCTTTCACTTTTCTTTAAACTTCACGAGAGTATAAATTCTTAGCGAATCTAAAACTTGAACAAATTTATTAGAACACACAAAAATAAAATAAAATAAAATAAAATAAAAAATAATAAAAAACTTTACTACTAAGAATGGATTGACTCCTATTAAGTATTTTATTAAAGAGGATTAGCTTATCAACCGACCTCGGAGTCATTAGCGTTTACCTCAGGTTGTCCTTCCTCGATGGCATTTACCACTTGGATACGTTTAGGTGGTGGAATATATTTATCACATTGCTCTTGTTTCTTTGGAAAATAACGAACAATATGATCATCATAAATATTGAACACAATCTTACCACTAGAGCAATCAACATTAGCTCTAACAGAGCTAAGAAAAGGTCTTCCAAAGACAAATGAAAGTTTTCATCTTCAGGAACATCTAGTGTGATAAAATCAGTGGGTATAACATGTTGGTCAATTCTAAGTAAAACGGCTTCGATCATACCGACAGGTTGTTTAGTTTTCTTATCAGCCATTTGCAAGGTAATTGAAGTAGGAGAATACTCTCCAAGGTTCAACTTCTTGAATAGGGAATAAGGCATGACACTAACACCTTTCCCTAGGTCACAAAGAGCATTAACTATGTTAGTTTTCCCAACTACGTAAGAGATAGTTGGTATACTTGGATCCCCAAGCTTAGCAGGCAGCTTGTCACCAAAGCTTGTCATCACTACTACAATCTTAGTTACCTTCTTATTTCTATTAAGAATATCTCACATAAACTTTTTATAAGTAGGAACTTGAATCGCATCAGTTAAAGGAAGTTCTAATTGAAGGCTTCCCAAAGCTTTGGCAAAAGAATCATAGATAGCTTTATCCGATTCATACTGAACACGGTTAGGATAAGGAAATTTCTTTCTAGTGGGTATTACCTTCTCCTTTACCTTTGCCACTGGTTTAGCATTACTTTTAGTTTTCTTCTTCGCTGAAGGTTTTTGCTTATGTGTATGTTCTTCACTTGAGGTGATAGCTTGCTCTTCTTGTTCCTTCCTGAGATCGGTTTCTTCTCTTGAGTCGACCGTCTCAGCATCTGAATCATATTTTGTATGTTTAAGTCCTGCTTCTTCTTCTTATTTATCTTCTTTAGAAGCCTCATGCTCTCTTCTCTGAGATTCATAACCAAATATCATCTTGTGGATCGACGAGGTCCTCATCTTCTAGACTCATTTCTTGAGTCTCTTTTTCTTTGTGGGCTTGTTCTTCTTGAGACCACGGTGGCCCCTGGGATTCCTGTGTCTCTGTACCACGTCTAGTAATAATGTTAGTAAAAACAGTATTATAATTAGAATAATTTTAATCTAAAATCAGAGATTGAATTGCAACTATTTGATCGCATTGAGTTTTAACCATACTCAAGTATTTATCCAAATGCCTTGTGGCATGTCGTAAGTCATCAAAAACTTTAGTTAAGTCTTTTATATTCTTTTCTTGAGTCATTAGACATTTATAATATTTCTCACGGAAGTGCTTCTGTTGATATCTAAACTTTTGCATTACAAGATTTAATTCATCTTCTACAACATAAGTTTGAAGGATATCCACTTTATTTTCAATAAGTTCTGCTGCTATCCCTTTTTCTTCCATGAACTTTTTAACTTCAGGCATAAGTTCTTGAGGTATGTGAAACATACCTTTTTGTGGTTTAACATCCTCAAATGGATTCTATTGTTCACCATTGAAGGATCTTACCTCAAAAAGCTTAATGCATTCTTGCAACATCAAATTGCAAATAGCTCCTCCTGCAGATAAGTCAATCATTTCTTTTGTATCCTCATTAAGCCTATTATAAAAGTATTGGATAATTAAATAATCATGGAAACCATGATTTGGGACTTTCATAATCATTCCATAAAATCTATTCCAAGCTTGATAAAAGTTTTCTCCAATCCCTTAAAGAAAGTTTGTAATGTTGCGTCTGATTTGCATGATTCTAGTAAAAGAACAATATTTATGCATAAACTCTCGGATGCAATCTTCCTAGTTTTTATAGTGTGGTTGGGTAACGATTGTAACCAAGTAAAAGCATTATCTTTTAAAGACCAGCGAAAAAGTTTAAGGAGTACAAACTCTATTGGTATATTAGGTGGTTTAAGAGTAGCACAAAGGTCGTAGACCTTCGTCAAATGATCACTAGGATATTCAGCTTCTTTTCCTGTGAAATTAATTTCTTTCATCATATAGATTAGTTTAGGATATATTTCAAATTCTTGACTCTCAAGACCAGGAGAAAAAATAGCCATTTTTCTTAGGTGCCTAGATGGATTTCCATATTCTCCCAATGATTGCTCAGGCTCTTCGCCCCCCTGGGTGATGGTCAAGTCTGCCATCGAAGGAATCAAGCTGTTCAACGTGAGTTAGAATTTTTTCACATGTTCGTTAGAGCATGTTTTCGCGCAAGTATTAATTCCAGTTTTTTATATTGATCCTAATAAGGAGCCTAGGTAAGTGTCTTTAGGCGGCGTTTCTATCGCACTCAAGGTGTCACGTTGTCTTGAGTGAATTAACTGCAATTGTTGGAAGTGGAGGGGTAAATAAATAATAGAGGAAACTTGAGTAAAGGAAAATGCTAGAAGTAAACAACATAAAGGTAAAAGGAAGGAAAGTGTTCGAGGTTCCTACAGATAAGAAGTTAGGCGCGGAGAGAAACGGTATATGGTAATAGTGAATGTGTCAGATGAATAAAATGGAATAAGTGATTGTGATATTTCTCATTTATAAGTTAGTAGGCAAGCAACCCATATACCGACAAGGAATCCTCATGGCAAAATTTTCCGAGTCCCAATGATCCATCTGCATGTTAGCACAGTAATGGTTAGCGCATTAATTATGGTCCTTCAACCAGATCAAGGCTTTAATCTTGATGGTTACTTGTTATTCTCGAGTAGTACTAGCTCCTCATTGATATCGGCCGTGTCACTCGGAGGTTGCCGATTCGCTAGAATACTAGTTCATACCAATGAGATCTCTGGATCATGTTATCCGGACCCTTAAATTAGAAAACAAGCATTAGGCAAACATAGATATTCATTCTCACATATAATGATCACTACAAAAATAAAAAATGGATGGAATCAAAGGAGGGACAACACATCTTTACCAATCCCCTCTACATCTCCCACGCCTATGGGGATTTACTCAGACATGAAAGGAAGATAGATCAAAGACATATTGTATTGTAAATAAAAATCATCTCAAAGTTACTGTAGCAAGCCACAATACCATTTGAAGATCGAATGAAATAAAAACCAAGGTTGATCAAAGTATCAAACCCTAATCTTATAAGTACCAATCTCTCTCTCTAAGTACCAATGGAGATGATGGTGGAGTGAATGGTTTAGAGGCTAGAGATCATCGAAGAATGAGACGGTGTTCTTCTCCTTCTTCAGATCTAATCTCCCCTCTTCTAGATGTGTTTGCGGCCATTGTGTTGTGTTTTTCGTCTCCTTCTCTTCACGAAAGTTTCTTGTATTGATGTAGTGGAGCCGAAGGAGGGCCGTACGGGCGGACGGTACGGGCACACCCCGACTGTACCGGTGGTCGTTATGCACTCAGATCGCCTTAAATCAAAGAGGCTCCAATTGGGGATTTGTTTCTTCACGTGTAATTTGCCTATAAATGCTATTAGATCTTCCAAAAATGCTCATTACCTAAAAGCTATCACAAGAAACCAAGGTTTCGCTAATTGCGATGTTATTATTAGTAAAAATGGTGAAATCTGGTGAAACCCGGCAATAACCAAGAGGAAAATCAATGATAAAAAGTGTCGAAATTTGGAGCTATCATTGGGGGAGACGAAGGAGGGGCTGCATGGGCGGGAGCTCGGGACTCGGGAACTTGGGTGGAGGGGAACGGGATTGAGATGGGGGTGGGAGCAGGGACGGGAGGGACCAACTCGTAATACTTCGGTCAATACCTGAAACTGCACGATTGAGATGACTCAAAGTGAAGATCGGACAACCACAAACGCGCACGTGGACAGATGGCCTCAATTGGCTCGTTTTTGCTCATGCTTAAGCCATAGTATAATTCCTCTCCATGCTTATAAGAACAAGGTCCTTATATGCTTTCCTATCCACATGTATACCCACAGTGGTATATGGTCGCTGCACTCCATGGATTTTTTTTTTATCAGTAATTACAACTTGAGTGCTATATAATTAAAGCTGAAAGATAGTACTTACCCATAATTCTGAAAGCTATCGCACATAATTCTGAAAGCTACCGCACACTAAATTCTAAAAGTACTAAAAGTAAATATATTACAATTTTCTACTTTGAATAGATCTGAAGACGCTAGCTAGCAAATAACATAGATTATTCTGTCCTATATATTTCATCGGCATCGGCTCCACAGTGATGTAGGAAATATTTATTGAACTTCCCCGCGTGCAGTGTGCTGCTAGTATGGGGTCCAGACGGTAAAGTCTCGGTAAAAGTTCCAGATCATAATGACCGGTGGGTAAGGCTAACGGTATTCATTCTTGTCCCTGGACTTACCAAATTTAGCTACCGTGTCGCGAGACGAAGAAGAAAACCAGACACGTATCACGCGCATCCTGGCGCAAATGGAAGCCTTCCGGAGGACATGCAGGCGAGCTCACCGGGTCAGTCTTCATGATCCTAGATGCAACTGCCATTTCCTTTAGACGAAGTCTCTCAGTGGAACGAGTGGTGTCGCCACAGCCAGTTCATATATAGCAGTGAAACGAGTGGTGGGTACATCCTATATATAGCAGCGAACACCACGTCTCGCGACTGGTGTACGGTCCGGCAGTACAAGCTCACAGCTCCCTGGCTCCGTCATGAAAATGGCGTTCACGACCATGCCGAGCGTGATCTCCGTCGTGTTAATTGCTCTCGCCGGAGCTGTCACCGCGGCGCCTCCTCCGGCGGCAGGAGGGCCTCCTCCTGTTGCAGGAGGGCCGCCCAAGGTGCCCGTGACTCCTCCGGTTCCGGCAGGGCCGCCGACTGTCCCAACGCCTCCTCCGACAGGGCCGCCCATGGTATCTTCGCCGCCGCCGGCAGTAGCGGCGCCGCTTAAGTTCCCGGCGCTCCTTGCTTTCGGTGACTCGGTGGCGGACACGGGCAACAACAACTACGTGAGAACCATCGTCAGGGCCAACTTCCCGCCCTACGGCAAGGGCTTCCCCGGGCACAAGGCCACCGGCAGGTTCTCCGACGGCAAGGTCAGCGTAGATTTCCTAGGTACGTAGTATCTCTCGAACGCATATTTACACAGCGACATTATTATTATACTTACCTCATTATTAGTTTCTTGTAGTAAAACAGTATACTACTAAAGAGAGAATCTTTGTTTTTTATGCAGCCTCGGCACTTGGCGTGAAGGAGTTGCTCCCGCCGTATCTCAACAAGGGCCTCAGCCTCGAGGAGCTCAAGACCGGCGTCAGCTTCGCGTCGGCCGGGAGCGGATACGACAACGCCACCTGCAGGACCATGGTATGTAATTAATCGTGCTATGCATGCGATGATAGATATTATTATAACTTGAATTTGTCTAGATCACGGCCTCATATATACTCCCTCCGATTTTAAAATATAAGATGTTTTAGCTTTGAAAAAAGAATATATATAGACTTCTTTTGATGTGTAGGTTCACTCTAAACTTTAATGAACCTATACATTAAAAAGAGTCTAGATACACTTCATTCATAAAGCTAAAACAATTTATATTTTGAAACGGAGGAAGTAGTTTCTAAGAGTCGTTTGGTATCCATTATTTGGTCCTGGAATTCTGGAATTCATTTTGCAATTTCATCCCTATGCTGTTTGGTTGGCATGGAATTGGACAGTCATTTCATTTGTCAATCTATCGAAATATCCTCATGTGTAAACCCAATTTCTATCTCAGATCCATCATTTGCAAATTCCGATGTCAACCAAACATGTAGGTGCTTTTAAAATCATAATATAAATGAAATGAATCCATTCCGACAACTAGCAAATCCGAACAAGCAAATGAGGCGCGCTGATGAGCAATGGTCTGATCTATCCTTGTTTCAGTCGGCGCTGACGATGGAGCGGCAGCTGGAGCTGTTCCAGGAGTACAAGGCGAAGGTGGGCGGCACCATCCCGGACAAGGCCCTCTACATCATGGTCTGGGGCAGCAACGACATCGTGGAGCACTTCAACTTCGCCGACGGCCTCACGGCGGCCCAGTACAGCGACATCATGGTCCGCCGGGCCATCTCCTACATCCAGTCTCTCGCCAGCCTCGGCGCCAAGAGGATCGCTCTCACCGGGGCGCCACCCGTGGGCTGCGTGCCCTCGCAGCGCATGATCGCCGGCGGGATCCGCAAGCAGTGCGCCACCGACCGCAACCAGCTCGCCATCCTCTTCAACCGCAAGGTCAAAGAGGAGATGGCCAAGATCGGCGCCAACATGCCTGGCGTCACGCTCGTCTACATTGACCTCTACGGCGTCCTCGCCGACGTCGTCGAGCGGCACGATCAGTTCGGGTTCAAGAACGGCAAGGACGCATGCTGCGGGTACATCGGCCTGGCCGCCGCCGTGCTCTGCAACTTCGCAAGCCCGCTCTGCCCCGACCCCTCAAAGTACGTCTTCTGGGACAGTTACCACCCCACCGAGGCCGCCTACAAGGTCTTGATCGACATAATCGTCGAAAAATACTTCAAATTCATGCACTAGCTACCTACCTAGCTAGAGCTTTACATGTTCAAGAAAGACATAGTTTATGAGATTAACTTCATAGCTTACATATATAGGAATAAGATAGACGACATAATCTGTAATGGCTGGAAGAAGACATGACCATGCAACAGTTCGATGAACCGTTAGAATATCGTAAGGTTTCACCAAGAGAAAATAAACGACAAGTTTGACATCTGCTGGCTTCTATTTAAGGGTTTATTACGATACTCTGTTCTCACATAAATTATCACTGTTGCCACTAAGAGACGGGCAATTGGAGACGCCACACTACAGGAAACGGGGGAGCCGTCGGCACATCAAAGATATACCTATGACAGGAAAAAAATGTCGGCATAGCAAGGCCGTCGGCTTAGCCAGAGCTATGCCCGCGGCTACCATCAGCGCACCTCGACCCTCGGCTTAGCTCGATCTATGCGGACGGGCACCACCGACATAGAGAGGCAGTTAGCAGAGTTAGCGTCCATGTGGCGCTCCCGAGAGCCACCACTTGATGGTCGCCTAACACCGTAGTAGCTACGTCGACGGCCCTGATGAAAGGCCGTTTGCATAGCTTGCTTGAATCTATGCCGATGGCCATGTCGTTGGCTTATCTTTTTTTCCCATTTATCTTTCCGTTTCCTATGAGGAAGCTATGCTTAAATTTGCTTTTTAAGGTACTTTAACTTGTAATATATCACATAAAATGAAACAATCTTAAGGCATTGACTTTTTAAGAATTTCAAGATACATATTCTTTGCGCGGGTCTGTTCACATACAGTGGCCCACAGTATAGGGTTTCACTGGAAACGGTGGATCAGAGCGTCGGAATCCCTGCAAAACTTGGATTTCACCCTAGCATATGTATAAAGTTGTGGTGGGATGTTGAGATAGCTGGAACCCTGCCCTTGGGAGCGTGCATATTCACATACATGTGATAACACTTAAGGTTCTCCTATAGCTAGTGTTAGCTTTTCGACAATCAAATAACGAAGAACGAAATCACAGCAAGGGGGACATATATTTAACGTGAAAAACCCTCTCCAACAAAGAGAGGAGAAAACCCACGGGCGCCAGCCAGCAAATCTTTATTATAACAGGAAGTGTTTATACAACGTCGGAGATTTCACAGATGCAACTTATCCCAGCCGGCGGCTTACAAGAGGTATATATAACGGTGGCAACCTAGGTCATCAAACTTTGGCGACGGGCCTCGCTCCGTTCCGTCAGAAGTTAGCCTCCTTAATAGAATTTGGATCATACTTCAACAGCTAGAAACTCCAACGCCGGGTCAACCGGGGGGAATCTTTTAAAATCATGGGATCAAACTTTGTTTCCCATGTTGTTAAGACCTAAATTAACAATAAAAAATATAAAAATACATTGTTCAACTATCATTGGAGACCGGTAAAAGGGGTAGATCTACAGGACCCATGGTCTAAGGTTTGACTGGGAACAATGGATCCGAGCATTGGAATCCCTCTAAATATCGCATGTGTCCCTAGCGTATCTATAAACATGTGGTCGAATGTTGAGATAGCCGAAACCCAGCCCCCAGATGCGAGCATGTTCACACACATGTGATAACACTTAGAAAGGTTCTCACCTATACCTGAAAACTCCCGCGTAGAGTTAATGAGAGAGAATACTTTAAAATGTTGGACTCATCCTTGGTTTCTCATGTTGATCCGACCTAAACTAATAAAAATAAAGATAAATATTCATTGATCTTCTGTCATTGGTGGTCTGTCAAAGGGTAGATCTACGAGACTCACCGTCAAGGTTTCGTTGGAAACGACAGATCGGAGCGCTATAATTCCTCCAAATCTTACATGTGACCCTAGTATATGCATAAAAGTGTGGTGGTATGTTGAGATAGGCAGAACCTAACCATCAAGCTACCCTTGTAGGCCGTACCACTAGGGCTGGTTTTTCCCTCGAATAAAAATAAATTAGTTGATGATGACATCCCATAGCTTTTAAACATACGAATAAAAATAATCTGTAATGGCCGGCTACAAGACCGAGACATGCAACATTTGGAATAAAAATAATCTGTAATGGCCGGCTACAAGACCAAGACATGCAACATTTGGATGCATGTATGTACCAAACTAGATATTCGATTTACTCGCAACTTTTCCTCATCAAAACTCAGTCGTGCTTTATACATAAAGCCACAATTATCAAACAGATATGAGTTAACAAGAGACTCCTTACTAAACAGATCAAGATAAGAATATAAATACACGGAAACCCAAAACTTTCCACCCAAAACACAAAACCAAGATCGCGTGGAACCGGAGCTACATGATGACGTCCCCAAAAGGGTAACGACGCATCTTACCGCTGTCGTCGAGACTGACGGTCAAGGGTTTTCACCCGGAATCCCAGCCTGGGATGATGGAAATATACCCTACAAGCAATAATAAATGTATTATTATTCATATTTCTGTTTCATAATTAAGTTTATTGCTCTATACTATAATTGTATTAGTTTTGAATAATGTGTACTTGGATGAAAACTCTAATACATGTGTGGAGTAATAAACATCAATAAGATATTCCTAATCTTGCGTCTAAGACTAGTTCAAGTATCAATGATTGTCCCGGTTTCCTGACTATGGGCAAGACGACAAAGTGTTGTGAAGTTGCCATTGATATATGAGATCGAAGTTGTTGGAAGAACAACAACAATGGATAGACCCAACATGATATACCGTAAAATGCATCGTCAATAATTGTTATGGTAGTTTCTCATAAACAATGTATTGTCTTTACTAAAAATTGTTAGATCATGAGACACATGTGAATTTGGGTATAGTATGAATGTTGCATGATTCTTAAAATGTTGCTTCGAACATGAGTAATCATAAAATTGGTCTTTACTCTTACTGGATGGTACGTTAATAACTCACATGGTGTGATTGCGGGAATTTCTACTCCTGACGATGGAGAGATACTATGTAAGCCCACTCATGTACTATAATGCTCATCATCGTCTGGCCGGACACTTGATCAAGTTGTTGATCACAGGAACATCGATAGTGCGGTATGAGTAAAGAGTATATGCCAGGTAACGAGAATAACCTAGTGTCTCATCTCGGGCAACGTAAAGTATCGACGAAGCAATACGATATGTATCAGACCTAATACTATGGTTCACACGATAAAGATCTTCGTGTTATTTGCGCGGATTACTATGTGTATAGAGATATTAATAGTAATTATTGTCACGGAATGAGTTCCGGACTCATTCCGGACATGTCCGTAGATATCCAAACCTACATGGTCACAAATTTAAGACGTTATTGGTATTTTAAACGTGAGTGCAATTAAGATATTTGAATGAAGAAATCCCGAAAGGATGTTTCGAAGTGTCTCATAATATTCCGGAGGAGTCCTGGATATCACTGAGAATGGACGGAATTGTTCCGGACATATTATGGAAGACATAGGGAATATTTTAGGAAGGTTCCAGAGTTAATTCGAAGGAGTTCATAATTTTCCGGAAAGCTTCGGAATAAATAATTCATAATTAAAAGAATTATCCCAGTGGGGGAACCATGGCCCGAAGGTGTTGCATGGGCCCCACCGGGCCGCGCACGTGTGGAAGGGGGGACCCTGGCCGAGTTGGCCAGGGCCTCCCCTAGGCCGGTGGGTGGAGAGGGTCAGTGGGGAGGTAGGAGTCCCTTTGGGACTCGTATTCCCTTCCTAGTCGAGTTGGAGGAGGTAGGAGGATTCCTACTTGGACTATGAGTCCTACTTCTACTCTCTCTAGGTATGAGTGGTGAAAAGGAAAGGGAAGTCCTACTAGGATTTGGAGTCCTACTTCCACCCTCTCTCGGAGGGAGATTAGCCGATCATATATACGGGGGCAAGGCCAGAAGCACACAACACAAGTTCTTGGAGAGCCACACCCTAGCCCTGCCCACCGTCATCGTCGACCTGCCGTCGTGTCGTTGTCGCCGCACCGTCCCCCGCAATCGGTCGTCGTCGCCTTGGCATCTTGGAGATTGTCTTCCACCTCTCCTTTGCGTTGATGCCGTCTTCGCGGGGAGCTTCTTCTTCTTCACGCCGGAGCACTGCTTGTTGTCTACCTCCATCTAGATCCAATCTATCCGGATGACGAAGTGCTGCCAGGTCTTTAGCAACACATTCCCGCTTCGTCTGTGAGCTTGATCTCACCTCAACAAGGTGTCGTTCTCATTGGACGTGTGGATACTAGTGGAGGTGCGACGTGTGGAGCACTTGATCGTTGGAGCCGTCCGTGGGATAATACATCTCCTCATGACTCGCTAAGGCTTACTGCGGGGATCAACGCACGACCAACCTCTTCATCGGCAGATTTCCTCTAGTTCGGTCATCGATGGTATAATCCGTTACCTTCTCCCTCGCATTAGATCTTTGTTATGCGCTAGAAAATTTTGTTTTGCGTTATGCGTTCCCCAACAAGGGAAGGTAACCACAATGACACCCTAAGAGGGTTATGACACCCGCATGCAACACCACCATTGGCATGTAAGCGCTTAGCTTTGGCCCGAAAAACTTCGCGCCACTCCCAAACTCGGGTCGCCCAGGGACTCCGAGTTAGGCCTCCGACACATCACAATTGGGACCATCCTCTCCTTGCCATCCCCATGACCAATGAGAGAGGCCATCACCACTGCCACATCGCTTGCCATAGTCAGCTGAGCAGTCCACCTTGCGAGGCCGTCGTCTCGGCATGCAAGATCTCCCACCCATGACACGGAAGACACAACGACAACAATCCCACCATGTCAGACGAGGAAGGTTGAAGTTAGCCAAGTAGACCTCGGACTACAGGGGATTAATGGGAAAGATGTCGTTCGCCGCTCAAGCCCATAGAACCTGATTCACTGGACTGGTAGGTAGACGCCAGTTCTAGGCCCCTGGCTTGGATCTAGCACCCCAACCACACAATGGTCACGGGTAGATTACTGATACGTCCATTTTGCATCACTATTCTATATCATAATTCACTGTTATTCATTGATATATTTCATATTAAGAGATGATACTTATGTTATTTCATGTATTTTTGCATGGTTGATGACTTTTGGAGCATGGACCGCTGCAGTCAGGATTCTGACGGAAAAGGTGTTGTTTGGAGGCAAAATTCATGAAGATCAGAAAATCCGGGAAAATACATGGAAAATCCTATTTTTCTAGAAGACGAAGGAAGCCAGAAGGTGAGGCTGAGATGGGCCACAGGGGGCCCACACCACCCCCTGGCACGGGCCAGCCTAGGCCGCGCCACCAGGTGGTGTGGCCGCCCTGGTCCACCTCTAGCTCTCCCCTCTGGCGTATATTATCCTCCCGAAACCCTAAGACTCGGGGAGCGACCACAGAAAGATTTCGCCGCCTCTGCGGGACAGAAAACACCGAGAGAGAAAGATCTCTCCGGCAGACAGAATTCTGCCGGGGGAATTCCTTCCCGGAGAGGGGAGATCGTCGCCATCAACACCACCATCAAGCTGGACTTCATCGGGATCATCATCATAATCATCACCACCATCATCTCCACCAGCATCCTCATCACCATCTCCATACCGCTGTAACAATTGGGTTGAATCTTGCATAGTTCTTAGGGGAAACTTTCCCGGTGTTGATTACTCTTTGTAGTTGACGCTATTGAGTGAACCGTTGAATTATTGTTTATGTTAAGATTTTTATACATCATTATTCCATCTCTGATCATGATCCATATGATGTCTTGTGAGTAGTTCGTTTTGTTCTTGAGGACATGGGAGAAGTCATGTTGTTAGTAGTGGAATTGTGTTGAGAAAGATTCAATAGTTTGATATTTAAGTTGTGGTGTACTTCTTCTAGTGGTGTCATGTGAACATTGACTACATGACACTTCACCTATATGGGCCTAGGGGAATTTATTGTGTATTTTGATACTAATGGTAGGGGTTACCGGAGTGACAGAAACCTGAACCCCCGTTAGGAAACCATTGCACAAGGGACATCAGAGTCTTAGAGTTTAAAGTTGTGGTTAGGTTTCTACCTTAATTACTTTCTTGTACTTGCGGATGCTTGCAAGGGGTATAATCACAAGTATGTATTAGTCCTAGGAAGGTCGGTACATTAGCACAGGTTCACCCACACAACACTTAGCAAACTAAAGAAGATTAATCAACTATATGAAGCGAAAGCACTTGACGATATTCCCATGTGTCCTCGAGAATGTTTGGTCATCTTAAGTAATACAACCGGCTTGTCCTTTGCTGAATAAAGGATTAGGCCACCTGCTGCATTTATTCTTATTGTCTTTTATTTACTCGTACTTTATTTACTTGCATTATCAAAAAACCCTAAAAATCCGTTTGCTAAGTATTTGCAAAGAATTCCTGATCCACACCACTAGCCAGCACCTTCTTCTCCTCGTTGGGTTCGACACTCTTACTTATCGAAAATACTGCGATACACCCCCTATACTTGTGGGTCATCAAGACTATTTTCTAGCGCTGTTGCCGGGGAGTGAAGAGCTATTGGAGAGTGGAACTGGTAAAGGAAACTTCTACTGTGAGTATTGTATATTTCTATTAGTTACTTTATTTTCAATATGGATAATTCGCTGAGTTTCTTATTTCGTAATGCTACTATCACTGCTAAGGTAGTAGATGAACCACCACCTATTGAGAATGATACTTTTAAAATACCTACGAGAATTATTGATCGTGTTATGGATAAATACTATGTTAGGGATAGAACTGTCCATCCCGGTGATCATTTGCTCTTTATACACGAATTATGCGGGTTGTTCAAGTGTGCAGGTATTACTACAGATCAAGTTAAGAAGAAGTTATTCTCATTATCACTGAAAGGAAGAGCTGAGGAATGGTATAAGCTGTTGAAGAATGGTCAAGCTCTTGAATGGGAGGAAATAGTACCTCTCTTTTATTCAAAGTTTTATCCTTCTAGTGAGATTCATAAAGATCCGAATCAAATATACAACTTTTGGCCTATTGATGGAGAGAGTATAGCTCAAGCTTGGGGGAGATTGAAGTTACTAATGCTTAAATGTCCCATTCATGAGCTCCCCAACAATATTATTATCAATAACTTTTATGCAAGGCTTTCTCTTCATGATAAGGATTTATTGGATGCTTCTTGTGATGGATCATTCACTCGCATAGAAGAAGCTAAATGGGATCTTCTGGACCGTATTCAAGATAATGCTGAAGCATGGGAGAATGAAAAAGGAAGAAAGTCAGGTATAAATTATGATTATGAATGCATTGAATCTTTTATGGGAACTGATGACTTTCAAAATATTTAAAATGCTTATGGTCTAGACTCTCAAGCTATTGCAACTTATTTTAAGGCTTTTGCTTCCTACATAGAAGTGCCTAAAAAGAAGTGGAATGAGTATAATGAACCTTATAAAGATGTTGCTAAGTGTGTTCCTACAAGAAATACTGAAGTTTATACTGCTAACTGCTTTATCTGGACCTTACATTGAGAAAATGCCTTTCCCAGTTAAGATAAAGGAACATTCTATGATGGCTAGTATGGTTAGTGAAAGTATAAATAAAGCTGTTGAACCTGATAAACAAATGGATGATGAACCTATAATAGCAAATGTGAAAGACTTTGTCACTAAATATGTACAAGAGGGACACACTATCCTTTGTAAGGATACCTCTAATATTGTCTCACAAAGTAGTGTTATGAGAGTTAGTGTCCCTGTGTTTTCTGTTAGGATAAGTGATCATTGTTACAATGGTTCTTGTGATAGTTATATTGTTAAGTTTATGCATGATACTGAAAGTTACTATGAGAGAGGAAAAAGTGTTCTTATGTATCTCAATAATATCAAGTGTCCTCGTTTTATGCTGAAAGTTTTTATGTTGCACTCCTTTCGCCTTCCTATGCTAGTGGTCTCTGGTTTCAACAACTTGTTTGTTTACAAAATTACCTTGCATAGGAAGTGAGTTAGACTTAAACGTGTGTATTTTTTTGCTTCTTAATGCTCTCTTTCATTTCAATTCATATTCCTAAATGAGCATCATCAAAATTAGCATGCCCATCTTAATGGCTATAAAGAAAGAGCTTTTTGGGAGACAACCCAATTTAGTTGTGTTTTTGGTTTGTTTTTGTTTTTCTTCGAGTCTTGGAAGTTATTACTTTGGTAATAACCTCTCCTTATCCTTTTTGTTTGGTTTTTATGTCAAGATCAACCTCTAATGAGAGAGAAGTAAGATTTGGGGAAGTTGCTATCCCGAAACAGATTTTTGTGCTTCACCGTAAAAATTCGTGAGAGATATCTGTACGTCGGATTGAGCTGTAATTTTTTGTGCTTCTGTCCCAGGTTGTTATTTAACTTTCGTTAGTTTTGCACTTTTTGATTTGAGCAACAGAAGATTTTCGAAAAAATTGATCTTTACCTTCTGGTCTGTTTTGACAGATTTTGTCACTCTTGCATTTGCTTCTTTAATCGATTTCCTTTTTGAATTATTTTTGGGTTTTCGGAAGGAGTTTCTGCAGTAGCTTATGTTTTAATGGTTTTCAGTTTAAATTGGACTCAAAAGGTTTTATCACTTCACTTGTACTAATGTTGCTAATGAGAACTGTGTGAAAGAAATTTACAGGTTAGTGGAGAAAATGGTGTAATGAGAAAGTGAAAGGTTTCATGACTCAAGCAATAAGTGTATGAAGATGAAGATATTGATGTTATTCAAGTGGTGACTCTAGAATAATCTACTAAATACCAAATTCAGAGACCTGCAGAGTCTGTTTTCAAATAGGTAACAGTTCTGGTAAGAAAAGTTCCACGAAAGATCTGTCCAGTTATATTTTTGCAGTTTTTAGCCAACAAGGAAAGCTACGAAGCGAAAGAGGGATGGAAACGGAGCCAGGTGGCTCACACCACCCTGTGGCGTGGGCCCACCCCTGGCCGCGCCACCAGGTGGTGTGGCCACCTCGGCCTCCATCTCCGCCCCGTTTTCTCCCAGTACCTTCCTTTTGTTGTAAAACTTCGTAATATATATTCCCCGGATCCCCCGAGGTTCGTATATCATGTTCTCGTCGTGTTTTCGTTTCGTTCTGTTTCTGCCAGGAACTAATTTTGAAAGCTTATAAGCACAATGGTGTCCGCCAAGGATAAGGGAAAGGAGCCTATGGAGGAAGATCTCCAAGACCCTAGGCAGGAGAAGGAGATCAAGAGTGAAGATGAAGAGGAGGCAAATAAAAGCCAACATCCGCACACCGGCACTACCATTGCAAGCATTGGAGTGTTGACAAAACCTGCCAGGGTTAGAAGGACTGCACGGATGCAGACTGGAGGGAAAACTCCTCGTCACTGTTTGGCTCTGATGTCTACACACTCTATTCTTGTAGACAGTTGTTGGGCCTCCAAGTGCAGAGGTTTGTAGAATAGCAGCAAGTTTTCCCTTAAGTGGATCACCCAAGGTTTATCAAACTCGGGGAGGAAGTGGTCAAAGGTATCCCCTCTCAATCAACCCTGCAATCAAGATACAAGAAGTCTCTTGTGTCCCCAACACACCCAATACACTTGTCAAGTGTATAGGTGCACTAGTTCGGCGAAGAGATAGTGAAACACAAGTGGTATAGATAATTATAAGTGGTAACGGTGATAGAAAATAACTTGATGGCGTGGAAAAGACTAAAGTAAAACTGAAATAAAGATAGAATCAAGCAAACATGTAATAGATCTAATAGCAAACGGTGTTTCAGTGCTTAGAAACAAGGCCTAGGGATCATACTTTCACTAGTGAACACTCTCATATAAATATATTCTTCTTTATGATACTATGTTGTACTACTCTCCGGTTGGACACTCTAATCGATGGTAGGGCTATAACAGCACACCTCAAAGTTCATCTTTACCATCTAGATAACCCCACACTGTCACCTTGAGCACTAGATGGTTCCAACAAACACCACAATTTCATAAAGACATCCAACTCCAAATATAACTCATAACAAGTATTTGTAATCTCTAGCCTAAGTGCCACCATGGTGTGCACGCTGTCACTTTCACACACATGGGGAGAGCAGAGATCTATTAAAGCACTTGAGTAGCAAGGTAGATCTATAGATTACAAGCTCATGATCACAATATGATCATGCATAGATAGAGAGATGAACACATAGCTACCGGTAGAACCCTTAGCCTCGAGAGAGAACTACTCCCTCCTCATCATGGGAATCAGCAACGGCGATGGAGATGGTGGTGGGGATCGATGGAGATGGTTCCGGGGGCACTTCCCCATCCCGGCAGGGTGCCAGAACAGAGACTTTCTGTCCCCCGAATCTCCCCTTTGGTGGCGGCGGTGCTGTGGAACTTTTCGTGGATTTTTGATTGACCCTCTAGGGTTTATGCATCGGAAGGCTTCTTATAGGCGAAGAGGCAAGTTCGGTGGAGTGCCAGGGGGCCCACACCACCTGGTGGCGTGGCCAGGGCTAGCCCGCGCCACCATATGGTGTGGCCAGGCCCTGGCCCTCCTCCGTCTCTGCTTCTGGCTCCGTGAGTCTTCCGGTAAAATAGGAACTTTGGCTTTGGTCCCGTCCAATTCCGAGAATATTCATTTTCTCACTTTCCTGGATCCAAAAATAGCAGAAAATAGGCAACTAGCACTATGGCACTTGTTAATAGGTTAGTCCAAGAAATCATATGAAAAGTACTCCAAAGTGTGGACAAAACACAATAAAGTAGATAAAACCAAGCATGGAACATCAAAAATTATAGATACATTTGCAATGTATCAACATCCCCAAGCTTAACTCCTGCTCGTCCTCGAGTAGGTAACTGATAAAAAGAAAGAATAATTTTTGAGGTGACATGCACCATCAAAGACTTGATGAAAGTATTTGCAAAACATTCAAAGCTAGGATCATAGTACTTAAATCATAACATGAAAGACAAAGTTCTAGCAATAAGACAAAGAAACTATGATGCAACATGAAAAG
Organism: Avena sativa; assembly: GCA_916181665.1. NCBI lineage: Eukaryota > Viridiplantae > Streptophyta > Magnoliopsida > Poales > Poaceae > Avena > Avena sativa. Next base: position 527,744,916 of record OV702292.1, on the reverse strand, counting down.
GCACAAACAAAAGATTCATGAATAACAATGCTTTGCAAGACGTTTGTTTGTTTCACATAAAGAAAGCATAGCATAATAGTATTCAGCTTGTCCCTCAATAGAGTAGCAAATATAAATGCGTAGGACACCTTCAAAGTTCATAAGAGTGACTAGATACAAATAGTTTAAAACAAGCAATATCAAAGTATGCATCAATCAACTAGTCTTGGGACAATGCACATAGAACTAAGAATGGCCACTATGCTCTCAAAGTAGGTGCATAAAGGTAGAAGGTGGAGACTCAATATAATGGTGGAAGAAAGGCCTTTTTATAAAAGCAAGTAGGGATTCAAGTCTCATAAAGAGCTTCCAAAAATTATGGTACTTATAGCTTTCAGCTCTCATTGCCCCTATCATAAGCATCTTTACGGTGATTAAGGTTAAAGTGACATAACTAAGAGGATATGCTTGACAAGTTATAAACTGAAATCTCATGCCCCATACTTACGAAGACCGATCCTCATGCTACTCAACTTCAGTCACGAGTAAGCTCTTGTCATTGTAAGTATATGTGTATCATAAAGAACCGCCAACGGGGTACCCCTTGCACATGATACGGGAGCTTTCCCATAATCAAAATGACAAGGCAAGTAGACAATGATCATCTTAGCGATCTTTTTATTTGCTATTTGCATAGGTTTTTATTGAGGATGCTTCATAGAGTGCTCATTATGGTGATGCTGCAAGTTTCCACCATGATTAGGCATGGCTTGGGCTAGCGGTCCAGGCGTTTCTCTAACACACATACAAACTCCATGATCTTACAAGTTCCACTTTTATTTCACACCGCCGGGATCCATAAGCAAAAGAACATGATATCAACGGGGTACAAAGTACAAGTGCAATGTTGAAAGCGTTCCCCATGAAACATGGTTCTGCTAATTTCAACTTATAAAGCGCAAGCATATACGCAACAAAGAAGGACCCAATGGTTCAAGTTTATTAGATGCAAAAAAAAGTAAAGTGTGCCATCAAGTTCGTGAGAGCTTTAATCACTAGTTTTCTCATAACAAGTTTAATTTGGAAGGTAAACAAAAGCATAAATATACATGGAATAGCATAAGCTAGTAGGTAGGTATGGTGGACTCTTTGGAATAACTTGGTTTAGGGAGTTGGATGCATGAGTGGAACTCATACTTTGTTGTGGAGGCTAGCAAAACACTGGGAGCGACAAACTAAGAGAGCAATAATGGCCATAATCATGCAGAGCGACAAGACATCATTGATCAAAGCATAAAGTGATACTACAAGTTGAAAACTAAAGGATCATAAAGGATATGGTGACTTGAGATAGTCATAACATGGTGTGAGCATGTGCCAAGTCAACCCAAATAAAGCATCAAAGGAGAATACCACTATACTATGCTTTAATATGCTAAAACAACACATGATTCATCCAAGGCACATTAAGCAATCTCAATTGTTTATAACAAGTCATGCTACAGCAAATAATACTAAGCATAAAGCCAAAACAATATTAAGCATGGCATGACAAAGCATAGGCCACAGTCAAAAACAAGCTCTTTTTACCACATAAGTATGAACTTTCCTACTCTTTTCCAAACCAAACCAAACTATTTGCAAACCAATGTATGAAAGAGGGGGTCCAACCAATTTATTCAGAAAACTAAGCAAACAAAAGAAAACAAAAAACCAAAACGAAAATGAAAAAGAAGACGCTCCAAGAACAACACAACTATGCATGAAACAATAAAAATGAAGCGTTTGGAAGAAACCTGGGATTTTTATTGATGAAGAAGGGGATGCCTTGGGCATCCCCAAGCTTTGACGCTTGTACTTCTTGGATATTTCTTGGGGAGACACGCGTGGCATCCCCAAGCTTGAGCTTTAGTCCATTCTTCATCTCATTACTCATTCCTTCCATACACCTGAAATTTTTCCTTCATACAAAACTTCACACAATCTTTATTAGCAACATTAGTGTACTCAAGATAAATAAGTCTTAAGGTTCAGTTCTAACACCAAATAAACTTCCACTAGAACACTAGCTACTGTAGAACTTCCCTCAAAAAGCTCAATTCCCCAAAAGAACTCAAGAAGGAACCAACAAGAAGCAAATGCAGAAAATGGCAGAAATCTGTCAAAACAGACCAGCAGGTAAAGACGAATTGTGTCGAAGACCTTATGTTGCTCAAATCAAAAACTGTTGAACTAACAAAAGTTATATAACAACCTAGGGCAGAAGCACAAAAATTCAAGCCTCAAAAGGACGTTCAGAGATTTTACACGATTTTTTACGGTGAAGAACAGAAATCTGTTTCTGGACAGCAACTTTCCCAAGCATTATTTCTCTCTCATTAGAGGTTACTCTTGGCACAAAAAGCAAATAAAAAGGTTAAGGAGCGGTTATGACAGAAGTAATAACTTCCAAGACTCATCTAAAACTTTTGGGTTATCTCCCAATAAGTACTTTTCTTTAACGCCTTTAAGTTAGGCATGATAGTTTGAGAAGATGCTCACATAAGAAATATTAATTGAAGTAAAAGAGAGCATCAAGAAGCAAATTCAAAACACATTTAAGTCTAACCCACTTCCTATGCATAGGAATCTTGTAAAGAAACAAGTCATGAAAGAACAAAGCAACAAGCATAGGAAAGCAAAACAAGTTCAACTTCAAGACTTTCAACATAAAGAGGGGAAACTTAATATTATTGAGACACAAAAAACCATGTTTCCCCCTCTCATAATAACTTTCAGTAGCATCATGAATAAAAGTAACAATATAACTATCACAAGAAACATTCTTATCATGAGCCACATGCATAAAATAATTAATACTTCCCACATAAACATAGTCATTCTTATTAATTGTAGTGGGAGCAAATTCAACAAAATAGCCATCATTATTATTCTCATCACCATAATCATCAAATATAGGAGGCATATTGTAATCATAATTGATTTCCTCCTCAATAGTAGGTGGACTGAAAATATCATACTCATCATTGTAATCATCATATATTGGAGGCATAGTATCATCAAAGTAAATTTTCTCCTCCATGCTCGGGGGACTAAAAAGATCATCTTCATAAAAAAAAGCTTCCCCAAGCTTAGACTTTTCCATAGCATTAGCAATAAAGGTGTTCAAAGAATTCATACTAATAACATTTCTATTAGCATGCAAATAAAGTTCCATAGGTTTTTTAATTTTCTCTTCAAACACTTCATGTCCTAACTCAAGATAAATACCATAAAGCTCTCTAATTTTTTTGCTGTTTTCCATTAAGCCTAACTAGTGAAAATAAAAACAAGAAACAAAAATACAAAATTGCAGAATCTAAAGGAAATAACTTCGAGCACTCACACCAAAGGATGTGAGTACCTTTTACCTTACCTCCCCGGCAACGGCGCCAGAAAATAGCTTGATGTCTATGCACTTCTATTCTTGTAGACAGTTGTTGGGCCTCCAAGTGCAGAGGTTTGTAGAACAGCAGCAAGTTTTCCCTTAAGTGGATCACCCAAGGTTTATCGAACTCAGGGAGGAAGTGGTCAAAGGTATGCCCTCTCAAGCAACCCTGCAATCAAGATACAAGAAGTCTCTTGTGTCCCCAACACACCCAATACACTTGTCAGGTGTATAGGTGCACTAGTTCGGCGAAGAGATAGTGAAATACAAGTGGTATAGATAATTATAAGTGGTAACGGTGATAGAAAATAACTTTATGGCGTGGAAAATACTAAAGTAAAACTGAAATAAAGATAGAAGCAAGCAAACATGTAATAGATCTAATAGCAAACGGTGTTTCATTGCTTAGAAACAAGGCCTAGGGATCATACTTTCACTAGTGAACACTCTCATATAAATATATTCTTCTTTATGATACTACGTTGTACTACTCTCCGGTTGGACACTCTAATCGATGGTAGGGCTATAACAGCACACCTCAAAGTTCATCTTTCCCATCTAGATAACCCCACATTGTCACCTTGAGCACTAGATGGTTCCAACAAACACCACAATTTCATAAAGACATCCAACTCCAAATATAACTCGTAACAAGTATTTGTAATCTCTAGCCTAAGTGCCACCATGGTGTGCATACTGTCACTTTCACACACATGGGGAGAGCAGAGATCTATTAAAGCACTTGAGTAGCAAGGTAGATCTATAGATTACAAGCTCATGATCACAATATGATCATGCATAGATAGAGAGATGAACACATAGCTACCGGTAGAACCCTTAGCCTCGAGAGAGAACTACTCCCTCCTCATCATGGGAATCAGCAACGGCGATGGAGATGGTGGTGGAGATCGATGGAGATGGTTCCAGGGGCACTTCCCCGTCCCGGCAGGGTGCCGGAACAGAGACTTTCTATCCCTCGAATCTCCCCTTTGGTGGCGGCGGTGCTGCGGAACTTTTTGTGGATTTTTGATTGACCCTCTAGGGTTTATGCATCGGGAGGCTTCTTATAGGCAAAGAGGCAAGGTCGGTGGAGTGCTAGGGGGGCCACACCACCTAGTGGCGCGGCCAGGGCTAGCCCGCGCCACCATATGGTGTGGCTAGGCCCTGGCCCTCCTCCGTCTCTGCTTCTGGCTCCGTGAGTCTTCCGGTAAAATAGGAACTTTGGCTTTTGTCCCGTCCAATTCCGAGAATATTCATTTTCTGACTTTCCTGGAACCAAAAACAGCAGAAAACAGGCAACTGGCACTGTGGCAGTTATTAATAGGTTAGTCCAAGAAATCATATGAAAAGTACTCCAAAGTGTGAACAAAACACAAGAAAGTAGATAAAACCAAGCATGGAACATCAAAAATTATAGATACATTTGCAATGTATCAGGCTCCACGGTCACTTCCTCCATGCACCAAGAATCCTTTCCATACCCTTATCCATGAGCATCAATACCAGAATATGCCCAAGGGGAAACTACCCTCCAATTGGGATTTGCCTCGTTCTAGCCATGCAGGAAAAGAAGACTTCAAGGAGGAAGAGTGGGGAAAGAATCGCAAGAGCTGGAATTCTCAACCCGACATGATTATGAGCCGCATTGAGCAGAACTCACAGCTGATTCATAATCTCACCTTCAAGATCGAGGACTTGGGGAAACTGATCAAAGATCTCATTGAGAGGATACCACCACCACCGAAGGAGTAATTCGTTATCAGGTTTGGCATCCCCTTGGTTTGTTCCAAGCTTGGGCGAGTGCCGCGGTATCACATCACTATCTTCTATCTTTTTACCTTTTTAGTAGAGTCATATCATGAATAGAGAAGTTATCATGTAGGATGGTTTGCATTATGGAAGTGTCCCCTCTCTCGTTAGATATGTATCCCTTAGTGTGAGTTGCTGTTATGGAATATTAATGAGAAGTTCTATCATTTACTCTTTTGCAATCTTATATTAGTTTTCAATTCATGGTTTTATGATTGATCTTGTTGTTAGTATTGGTATCACTTTGGGATCATTGAGTTAATTTAGTTGGTTTTGGCAAACATGGCTTGGTCAGTAGCAACACTATTTTTGAGGGTTGAATGAAAAAGATAAAAGTACTCTTAAATAAATATAATGTCATCATCTTTCTTTCTTGATTTGCTCATAAGTTTAGTATTCTCTGGTTAAGATCTTTTGTGCTTCCAAGGAATATTGCATGTTTGTTTTTATCACTTGTATGTTTGTTTGTTTTCTTCAACTCTTATACTTGCTACCCAGCCTTGCTAGCCAAAAACCTGTACTGAGAGGGAATCCTTCTCGTGCATCCAATCCTTAAACCAAACCTATGCCATTTGTGCCCACCATACCTACCTATTAGCACTATTGCTATTCCAAGTAAATTCATGTTTTTATCTACCTTCCAAATTAAACTTGTTTTGTGAAAATTAGTGATTAAATCTCTCACGAACTTGATGGCACACTTTACTTTCTTGTACTTAATAAACTTGAACCATTGTGCCCATCTATGTTGCGTATATGCTTGCGCTTTGTGAGTTGTGAATTAGCAGAACCATGCTATCATGGGGAACGCTTTCAACATTGCACTGGTACTTTGTGCCTAATTGATATCATGTTCTTTTGTCTATGGATGTCGTCGGTGTGAAATGAAAGGGGATCTTGTAAGTCCATGGAGTTATGCATGTGTGTTAGAGAAACACCTGGGCCGCCGGTCTAATCCATGCTGTCATGGTGGAAACCTGCAGTGTAACCATAATGAGCATCTATGAAGCATTCTTCTTATAAAAAAAGAGATAGAGATTGAGAAAAAGAGGAAAAGAAAAAAAAGATGAGGAAAGAGAGAAAAAACACCATATTCCCATGTTAAATAAGAAGATTGCTGAGATGCTCGTTGGCGGTTCTCTATGATACACATGTGCTTACTATGACAAGAACTTACCGGTGACTAAACTTGAGTAGCATGAGGAGCGGCCCCCGTATTCAAGGGACATGAGATTTTCAATTTACAACTTGTCAAGCATATCCTCGTATTTGATCACTTTAACCTTAACCACCTAAAGATGCCTATGATAGGGGCAATGAGAGCTGAAAGCTAATAAGTATCATAATTTTTGGGAGCTCTTTATGAAACTTGAAATCCCTGCTTCCCTCTGCGAATGGCCTTTCTTTTACTTTCTAGTTAAGTCAGTAAACCTATTCCTTTCTATCTCAGCAAGTATTTTGAGTTGTTGTGTTTTATTCATTCATATGATGATTTATTCAATCATGTCCCTCATGTTCCTTGTTTTGCACTTTGCTCTTATCTTGGTGTTTACAACTTTGAAAGCTATCTTTGAAAACCAGTTATTTGTGAACTCCAGCAAATTATCAACTATTCTTCGACCAAGAGCTAAGTTTGCCATTACCAATTATGATTTACTTTATGTATCTTTATTGTGTTTCCTTTACTTATTGCAAGTAAAGTTATATAATACTGAGTTGTCTTCTATTATGATTTATGTATTAATGAATGTGATGCTTCTTGTATGTATTCTTTTATCGACTCTTCACTCCATAAACATAAGGTCATGTTTATTGAGTTCAGTTTTCGCTTGGGGACAAGCGAAGTCTAAGCTTGGGGGGAGTTGATACGTCCATTTTGCATCACTATTCTATATCATAATTCACTGTTATTCGTTGATATATTTCATATTAAGAGATGATACTTATGTTATTTCATCTGTTTTTGCATGGTTGATGACTTTTGGAGCATGGACCGCTGCAGTCAGGATTCTGATGGAAAATGTGCTGTTTGCAGGAAAAATTCACGAAGATCAGAAAATCCGGGAAAATACATGGAAAATCCTAATTTTCCAGAAGACGAAGGAAGCCAGAAGGGGAGGCTGAGATGGGCCACCAGGGGCCCACACCACCCCCTGGCATGGGCCAGCCTAGGCCGCGCCACCAGGTGGTGTGGCCGTCCTGGTCCACCCTTGGCTCTCCCCTCAGGCGTATATTATCCTCCCGAAACCCTAAGACTCGGGGCGACCACAGAAAGATTCTGTCGCCTCTGCGGAGCGGAAAACACCGAGAGAGAAATATCTCTCTGGCAGACAGAATTCTGTCGGGGGAATTCTTTCCCCGAGAGGGGATATCGTCGCCATCAACACCACCATCAAGCTGGACTTCATCGGGATCATCATCATCATCACCACCATCATATCCACCAGCACCCTCATCACCATCTCCATACTGCTGTAACAATTGGGTTGAATCTTGCATAATTCTTAGGGGGAAACTTTCCCGGTGTTGATTACTCTTTGTCGTTGATGCTATTGAGTGAACCGTTGAATTATTGTTTATGTTCAAATTTTTATACATTATTATTCCATCTCTGATCATGGTCCATATAATGTCCTGTGAGTAGTTCGTTTTGTTCTTGAGGACATGGGAGAAGTCATGTTGTTAGTAGTGGAATTGTGTTGAGAAAGATTCAATAGTTTGATATTTAAGTTGTGGTGTACTTCTTCTAGTGGTGTCATGTGAACGTCGACTACATGACACTTCACCTATATGGGCCTAGGGGAATGCATTGTGTATTTGGCTACTAATCGTAGGGGTTGCCAGAGTGACAGAAACCTAAACCCCCGTTAGGAAACCATTGCACAAGGGACGTCAGGGTCTTAGAGTTTAAAGCTGTGGTTAGGTTTCTACCTTAATTACTTTCTTGTACTTGCGGATGCTTGCAAGGGGTATAATCACAAGTATGTATTAGTCCTAGGAAGGTCAATACATTAGCACAGGTTCACCCACACAACACTTAGCAAACTAAAGAAGATTAATCAACTATATGAAACGAAAGCACTTGACGATATTCCCGTGTATCCTCGAGAATGTTTGGTCATCTTAAGTAATACAACCGGCTTGTCCTTTGCTGAATAAAGGATTGGACCACTTGCTGCATTTATTCTTATTGTCTTTTATTTACTCGTACTTTATTTACTTGCATTATCAAAAACCCCTAAAAATATGTTTGCTAAGTATTTGCAAAGAATTCCTGATCCATACCACTAGCCACCACCTTCTGCTCCTCGTTGGGTTCGACACTCTTACTTATCGAAAATACTGCGATACACCCCCTATACTTGTGGGTCATCAATTACCATGTGATGGAAACCTCTGAAGCCGGTGTAGGGTCAGCTCCGCCATCCACTATCCATGTGTTTGTTAGTCATCCCAACCTAGCCACCTCAAGCTTCGGTGGGGGCCAGCATCCTCGCAAACGTCATGACATGCTGGTCGAGATATCCTCAGCCCAAAAGGACCACCGTCGAGCTCCAGGCAAGTGGACGCATACATCAGCCCCAGTTGTAACTTGCCGGACCTAGATTATGCCCTTTCTGGCCTAGATCTAGACCCGAAACTAGTACTCCCTGAAAGAAGGATAGAGAGGGAGAGAGATTGGCAAAAATATGTTGGATATATTATTGAGCCTCATGGGAGAGTATATATAGGTGTACAGAGAATTATCTTGGAGTATGAGTCAAGTTAGGCTAGAATCCTAACTATCCTAAACTACCATAATAACCGTCTACGCATCATACTCTAACATCCCACCTCCCCCCGCAGTCGTAGCGGTAGCGTCGTGAACAACCAGAACGTCGCGGACGATCAGAATAGATATAAACCGAAGTAGCATCCAGTAGGCTGACATCACCCCGCAGTCGTAGCGGAAACGTCTTGGACGGTGTCGCGTCGCGGTAGCTTGAACTGTAGAGGAAGCTGGTGATGCTCAAGTGAGGTGGTAGCGCTTGTTCCAATGTCGAGGAAGCTGAGAGCATGAGGCGGTGCCATGGTCGAGGTAGCCGTGTGATGGGTCGCTGTGGTCAATGTTGTGATCGGGGATGCCCGTGTAGAGGTAACTGCATGTGAAGACGCATGCGCATAGTGCGCGAGGAGGATGACGGAGACGCATCGAGGCAGTCATTGAGGGTGTCGATGCCGAAGTCAATGCGGTCCGAGCCGTCGAGGACGAGGTGCGACCATAGTTTTGCCAAAACTAGGCGCACGTCGGGGATGAACGCACACTCTGGTTTTGCCAGAACCGAGTATGCAAAGAAGAACTTGTCGGTGACGCGATCGAGGCAGTCTAAGAGGGGTCGATGCCAAAGAAGACGTTGTCAAAGCCGATGAAGACGAGGCGCCGATCCGAGTTTGCTAGACTCGGGATCACGTCAGGGACGAAGGCTCTCCCGATGTTGCTAGTACCCGGCGTGCGGGGGCAGGGACCATCATGAACTTGTCGCCATGTCAGAAAGACTAGCAGAGGAAGCCTCCAGAGCGGTTGCGACATGCAGAGCGTCTAAGGGAGAGATGCCGGTGCTCTCCGTGGTTGTCGGAGTAGAGTAGCAAGTGGTGTAGTCGGCGATGAGGCGATGATGCTGGCGGTGAAGTTGTAGTGGACGAAGACGTAGAAGGCGGCGAAACCAGCGGTGACCTGGGTTAGTCATGCTAGATGCCTAGAGTGGCGATGGGGTAGTCGGCGGGACCTGTGACGGTGAGAGGGCGCCATGTAGGTTACCTTGTGAAGCACGGCGGCGATGCTCGAAGTAGGCGAGGAAGACCCGGCGACGTGACGAAGACCATGTGCAGACGGCGGCGATCCGCGCCGTAGGAGATGGCACGGTGAAAGTCGAGGCCGTCGATGCACGAGGACGGCGAAGTAGGCTGCGTGCAGCCACGCTATGACCCGAGGGGGCGGCATAGCTGTAGGGCGCAAGTCGGTGTAGTGGCTGGGTGCGGTGACCCAGCATACCACTGCATGATGTAGTACACTATAGTCGTTGACATAACACCAATGGAACACCGTTCACTAGTATTACATCCCTCAGAGTGGTACAACAGAAACACAGCAGGTCCAAGACATGTCTATAGATTACAACTCGACTCTTTACAAAAGATCCAGAGAACACTCGAGGTTAAAGAGAGAGAAAGAACTTCTTACAAAGAAGAACCAGAAATAATAACTCAGAACTATCTAGTAACTAAGTCTAGTATCTAAACTATTTGGCTTGCCATTGCTGCTATTGCAATGCTCTATAGAAATAGGTTTTATGGCTAGAGAATCTACTCCTATCTAAACCGATACCTTATCTTCACTTCAGCTAATGTATATGTTGACTTCATTGACTTTATTGAAGAACTTGAGTTATCGATTGTCAGGGGGACTGTCCCCGAGTACCACAAAGACTATCCAAGACAGACGAAAAAGGCAAAAACAAATAAAAGAATAAAAGAAAACTGCAACAGACAAGTTCTGGGTCGGCTAGAGCCTCCCAGTCGGCCCACGGCCGCATCACCCTCTTCTCCCGGCTAGGGCCACCACTGCCCGGCTGGGCCATCCGGCTCCCACCGCCTGGCTGGGCCAGACCCCCGGCTGGGCCGCTTCCCTCTCCCTGGATGGGCATCATCCACCTCGCCCCACATGGCCACATCAGGCCCTCCCGGCTCCGCCCAGCTTCCCTCGCCTGGGTGGCTCCCGCCCGGTTGGGCCTCTCCCGTGCTACCCCCGGCTGGACTCCTCCACCTCGGGTGGGCCGGATGCCTCGCTCGGCCCGGGTAGCTCCGAACCGGATGGGCCTCAGCCGGTGGCACGCCCACCACTGCCCTAGTCGGATCGCTGGGATCGTTCGATCCTAGCTGGTCGGGTCCTTCCTTCCGGCTCCAGCAGCTGCTCCGATCGACCAAGGTAGAGAAAAGACTCAGCATTGGATTCCAACGTACCAGAAGTACTAGAGGACAAGACCGACAAGATCAGAGACACTGAGGCCACGCTGCTTACCTATGCAATAGTAGACACTATGCATGACACCATGTACACTTTATCAGATGACATAGGCAATAGTACTAGTTAGGCAGCGGGTCCCACCTTTGTCCCTTGGGCCTCAATATAAGGCACCAGGGAGGGAACTCATTCAGAGATATACACACATCGATCGTTAGCTAGGTAGCTCGCTCTCACTCTCTGCTAGCTAGCTCGCTCACTCGGGCACACAAAGACAGATACAGACATAGGTTGGTCATTGTGCATTTAAGACAAGTAGCTAGAGAATACAGCTCGAGGAGCACTTGTAGCCCGTATATCGCTCATAGTTAGATCGGCAAGAGTAGGAGTTTTACCTCACCACGAGGGCTCTGAACCTGGGTACTTTCTACATCCATCTACGTTTGCTTGTATCCAATCTCGCCTGCAGATGCTGCCGATAGATTCTCTGCTAGTCCCTACACCTCTATCTGTCCTTCTTAGGTACTGCCGTTCCCAACACAACGATAGTTGGCGCCCACCGTGGGGCAAAAATATAGCTTCGGTCGGAGTTCCGTTCTGCACGGGACCACTTCGTCTTCATCGGCATTGACGCCGTCTCAAGTTTCTCGGGGGCTCGTCGCGGCCGCCGCGCCGTCGCCACCTCCGCCTCACCGAGTTTCTCGGGGGCTCGCCGCGGCCGCCGCGCCGTCGTCGCCTCCGCTTCACCGAATTTCTTGGGGGCTCGCCGAGTCGCCCGGGGGCTCGCCACCGCGCTCGGGGGCTTGCCATCGCTCGCCTCGTTCGACCGCGCCGTCCTCGGCAGCGTCGCCATCACCTGCACCATCCACAGCGGCACCGAGCCGGCGCGTCTGTCTTTAACCTCTTTGGCAAGCTTCGCAAGCTCGTGGCTGTCCGCGCGTCACGTTCGCCCGCGTCGGTGGCGAGGTCGTCCGCTGCAACCTCCTCCCTGTAGCCGGCGCCCGTGTGTGTCGGCCTCGTCGCCGCGTGCGTCCCTGTCGTCTCCCGCCCGCTGCTGTGGCAGCGCCGCCGCCTGTCGCGGCTCATCGTTCCCTGCCCGCGGCCGCAGGTCCACGCACACGTGCTCCTCCTGGCCAAGAACGGCCGCGCACATCCGTCCGTCACCGGCGCCCCCTCACTAGCAGGCCCTTCCCCGCCTCGTCGTCCCCGACGAGCTCTCCCGCGAGCGCCTCCGCGCCGCCTCGACCTCGCGCGAGCGCGTCCCTGTCCCGGCGCTTGCGCGAGCCCGTCCTCAACCTTCCCTGCGACGAGCTCGTCTTCGCCGCGCCTCCTCCAAGATTTGCCGCGTTGCCGCCCGCGGCGACGGTGCCCGGCCGCGCCGCTCCTCCCGCGCGCGTGTGTCCGTGCGCATGCACCCACGTGGCAGCCGTCGCGCCTCCGCCCTACGTATGCTCCGCCCTAGCGCCGGCGGGCACCTCCCCGGCAAGCTCCCCGTCCGCGCCCTCGCTCGCGTTCGCCCCCGCGCCGGGCTCCTCCCCGCTCCGGCTGCCCCCTCTAGCGCCCGCGCGCTCCTCTCCGCCGCCTCACTGCGCTCCTCCGGCTCTGCCCGCATGCCGCTTGCGCGCCCGCGCGTGCCCTCGCGTACTCCCGCGCCCGTCCCTGGCTAGTCGGCAGGCGCCGCCGCGTGCTCCAGGTTCCTCGGGCTCCGCTCGCTGCGTAGGTCGGCTGGCTCCCAGGCCGTCGGTAGCTTCTCTGCTAGTCCCACACCTCTATCTAACCTTCTTAGGTACTGCCGTTCTCAACACAACGACAGTTGACGCCCACCGTGGGGCAAAAATATAGCTTCGGCCGGAGTTCCGTTCCGCACGGGACCACTTCGATCACGGATCGGAGAAAAAGACTTACAGGACAGCCGATCACGGATCGGCGGACGAACCCTGCATACGGGTTGCGCAGCCCCCGGCGAAGATCATGGAGATCGACCTCCTCGGGGGCAGCGCGGCGGAAGCTAGGGTTTGAGATCGATTTAGGCTGATACCATGAAAGAAGGATAGAGAGGGAGAGAGATCGGCGAAATATGTTGGATATATTATTGAGCCTCATGGGCGAGTATATATAGGCGTACAGAGGATTATCTTGGAGTATGAGTCAAGTTAGGCTAGAATACTAACTATCCTAAACTACCACAATAACCGTGTACGTATCATACTCTAACACTCCCTTCGATCCATATTATGGACTAGAGAGAGTAGTATTTTTTCAAAACATAAACATTTTCTTAATAAAATAGAAAGTACAAGTGAAAAATAAAATAGAAAGTAAGATGAGAAAATAAAACAGTAGAAAATAGAAGAAAAATAAGAAGTAAAATACAGAAAAGAGAAAATAGGGAGGGGGAATTCCTTCATGCGGGAGGAAATCACTCCTGAGTTGAGCAGAAAAATAAGATTTCCACCTACATGTTACTTTTTTTGAGCTTATGTTTTTCTTTTCTTTATTATTTTTCTTTTCCTGTTTTTCTTTATTTTACCTTTTTATGATTTTTTTGACTTTGAAAACTGTTCAGATTTCGAATACGGAAACTTCAAATTTTGGAAAAGAAAGTTTTTAAAAAATGTTCGGAATTTGAAAATATTACATTTTTAAAAATGTTTAGAACTGTAAATATTCATTTTAGAAAATGTTCAGATTTTTAAGAAAAATAATAAACAAAAACATAAAAGAAAACATAAAATAGAAAATAGGAAAATAAAAGCAATACTTCCTGTTGGTCCGTAATAGAGCGGCCCATGAGGATGCCGCATCAGGCGGAGCACCCCTCGCTCTTGCGTTGGCCGCTGAATAGGAGTTCCCCTCCACAGGCTGTCGAGGTGATGTGGGCCTTTTTTTTCAAGTTCAGGCCTCTACAAGACAAACGTCATAACTTTAGATAAAATTATTCCTAGTTTGGTATATATGCTTTTAGTCTCACAAATTTTTAGTCTCACATCTTGCAAAGAGAGCAACACTAGTCCTATAACTTGTAAGCCAGTGGACCTGACGCAATTGTTATATAAATAAGAAAATCCAAACATGTATTGTAAGAAATCGAACTCAGTACCTACACTAGCGAAGAAATCAGCCTTGCCACTACAGCAGACAGGGCGCCCTTATTAATTGAAAAACGCTTGTTTATTATACTCCCTCCGATCGAAATTAGTTGATTCTGATTTATCTAGATTCAAATATATCTAGACATCTTTTAGTATAGATACATCCGAATCTAAACAAAACCGAGTCATCTAATTTGAATCTCGGAGGGAGTACATTACTTTCCTGGTGATGTGTCTACACGTACACACGGCTGATGTGTTCTTTATTTTGCACATCCAAAATATGTGTTCCAAAGTTATGATAAAACTAAAAAATGATGCAAGTTTTCAATCCGCTCTGAGCTAGTTACAACTCAAGTTTATTCTTTTTCTTTTTGCGAATAAGAAAAAGGTTCATGTTTATTTTAGACACTGCAACTAGCAACCAGGTTAACGACTAAGTTATATAGTAGATATTCTGAACCGTGCTAACATGCACATGACGAGATATTTTGGTACGGGTTGACACACAAGATTATATTGGTAGTAGACGTGAGCACTTTTATGTGTGTGTGTGCTTTTTATTATATAAATTAATTACGTCCTCCAAATTAACAAATAGCATCTACCGGCTTAGAGATTTAATGTGCGTGTGCGCTTACTGGCTTGTGCCGGCCGATTCCCTTCCCTTCCCTGCTTAGGGATTTAACTATTTTACTTTTACGTCAACACCAAGAATACAAATGACAGATAAAAATATAGAGGAGTTATTTAAAAAAAATCGGTGTCATTTGTGAACGAATTTAATCAAACTTACTGAAATTCGATTAAATTGGACAAAAATACTCTCGGGATGCAAGTTGTGGTACTAGTATTGTCTATTTTGTAAGATGTGGGACTAAAACGATTGGGCGATGCAAGATGTGAGACTAAAGGTGTATATATCTAGTTAATTTACCATGTAAGTTGTATTAGTAATTTCCAATAAGGCCTCGTTTACTTGTCCTGTATTTGCTAGGCTGGACGAGTATTTTCCTGGCCCACCCGACAATCTCCGATTTTCCCTGCAGGCCCGTTTACTTCTCTGCTATTTCCGAGTTTTATCCCGGCCTTTTCCCGAAAATCCCCGTACCCAACACAACCTGTCCGGGTATTTCGACACAGGACCCAGACCACGCGTTTTGTCTGGGAAGAAAGAGCTGCCTCCTCTCGAGGATAGAGGCGACACCGACAGCGCGGACTAGAGGCGACGGCGAGGGCGCCGACGAGGGTCTAGAGATGCCACCGACGAGGAACGCCTACATCGATTAGCTCTCGCGGCTCGTCCCCTCCTCCCCTCGTTTCTAGGGTTTCTTGCCGCCGCCGCCGGCCCTTCCCCTCCCAGACCTGAGTGGCGGTGGCGACAGTTGAGGGCCTTGCGCACAGAATCCACCAATTTACTTTTACCTGTTACAGTTTCGATTAGGGTCCTATCTGAGCTGAACAAAAATTATTTGTTTTCCAGAAATAAATTTTATTTATTTCAGCGTGTTAGTACAATGCCAGTTTCCCGACAGTAAGCTAGTACAATGCTATCAGAACTTGCAGTACAGGTGGCTTAGGGCCTTCAAGGTCTGCTGCAGATAAAAGAACATTTTTCAAGATGGTATCAGAATACTCGCACCAACTGTATCAACCAATACATTTATCCTAATACCCAACCCAGTACTTTATATCTGCAATATTAAAGTTGGGTCTATTTATATCTGTGTTCTGTTCCCCTCTGTTTCTTCCATTCAATAACTTATCAATTGCATTCATTTACCGAAATGGAAGACATACTATTATTTGCACTTGCAGCATCAGAAGAATCCTCTTGGTCACCTACTTCGGCTGATGGTACTTCATCTTATTCAGTCAAACTATCATTCACTGATTCCAAGCCTGTACCTACTCATTTCTTTCTTTCAAGGTTCCATGCCTAGGATATTTATAATGTGTCCTCATCGTACAAGAGATTGCGACCCCTTCCTTGTTGGTATTGTCTTGCCAAGATACTGTTAAAATCTGGTTGAACTATCCATAGGATTTGGGAGATCCTTTCTTCTATTCTGTCAACTAGAGGCAGGAGACCAGTTACTGTAGATCAATTGGCAACTTTATTTGCACGTTCAAGCTTAAAACTAGCTGCATGTTTTCATCTAAATAAATCTGACGCTACAAGATTATTTTGTATTTCTGGTTGCTAGTGTGTTCATACTGATCTTCCTCTTCACGCTCTTTTATTACTTTCTAGTGCTACTACTTTACCTAGTAGTGTTCAAATGATCCAACTAAAAATATTGAGCCACAAGTTCCTTTAGTGTGAAGTTAGTACTGCTGAATGAACTAATGTAAGATGGGTCTGTGCACAGGTGTATGTAGCGGTTTGAAGCAACACCTTTTGTTTTCATGATGCTTGTGCTTCAACAAGTGCTCCTCACCTTTTTTTTGTCGCAAATTAACCGTGGTGCCTCTGCTTAATGTAATGATGGAATAAGTATATGTTCATATAGTCAACATCTCGGCTCTGTTCATGTCATACTTGTGTCTGGTCTGTTGATTGTTGTTTTTTGATAGATACCTACCCCTTGGACTATAGTTGGAGTGGACGAACCACCACCTTCGTGGGATCCTGTGAGCACACCAAATTTCGGTATGAATTATATTTACTACTTCTACTAGCCCTTGAAATCTTTTTGTTTGCCTTAATTGCTATTTTCAGTGCTAAATGAATCCACCAAGGGTAGACCATATTAGAAAGAGGAGAGAGAAAAGATGACGAGGAGTTTATGTTTTTACTATTACCAATATTAAACTTTCACCAAATGGATAGTAGAGGACAAATGGAGAGAATTCAGTGGCATAGCTCTGTCTTATACGGCAAGAAGCATGTCGAAGGAATTCTTGAGGGACATGTGAAGAACTGTCGGGTTGCCTATAGGATGGAAGCACACATTTTCAGATCCTTAGCATCCTACCTTAGAAGAGAAAGGTTCTTAAATGACAAAAGGATTAAAGTTGAGGAAAAGCTTGCTATTTTTCTCTACATGCTATCACACAATGCCTCATTTCAAGATTTGCAATTGGAGTTCCAGCACAACATAAGTGCATAAAAGAATTCTTCAACATCATCCCTGTCCTAAGTAGGCGATTTTTGAAGCCTCCCATCATTGACCAACCACATCTGAAAATTGCGAATGATGATCGATTCTACCCATATTTCAAGGTTCTTCTTTTGACACCTTGAAGCTCTTCCTTACCGCTCAACCATTAATATATCAAAAATTGAATCTCATCTTCCCTTGCCATTCATCTATTTTTTTGCAGAACTGTATAGGAGCAATTGATGGATCACATGTTCCTGTTAGTGTATCACCCCACCTTGTTGCTCCTTTTCGCAATAGGAAGGGAACCCTCAGTCACAACATGATGATTGCATGTGATTTTGACCTAATTGTCACTTACATCTCTTGTGGTTGGGAAGGATCTGCTACAGATGCTAAAGTCCTTTGGTCTGCCTTGAACACTGGTTTTAAAGTACCCAACGGGAAATTTTACCTTGTTGATGGCAGTTATGCAAATACGTAATCCTTCCTTGCCCCATACCGTGGTGTGCGGTATCATCTAAAAGAATTCGGCCATGGCCGCCATCGCCCACAAAATTACATGGAGCTCTTCAATCACCGTCATGCTATGCTGCGAAATCATATAGAAAGGCTCCTAGGAATACTTAATAAGCGATTCCCTATTCTAAATGTCATAGCATTCCACCCAATGCGAAACCAAGTGAAGATAGTTGTAGCTGCTGCAATTTTGCATAATATCATTAGAATGCAATATGGAAATGATGAGTGGCTTGATAACCAAGAAGACATTATACCTCCAGCTAACTATGTCGATCTGCCCAATGGTGATGATAACCACCAAGGAAACAACCATTCCGGCAATGCTTTAAGAGACCAAATAGCCGTGCAAATGTGGAACGATTTCCAGCATAACTAGCTTTTGGTCATGTAATAGTGAAATTTGAATTTGTCTTTAGTTTGCATGTTTCATAATGGAATAAGTGTATGTTGGATAATATTCTTTATGTCATAATGGAACAAGTGTATGTTTCATATTTGAATGGAATGTGTGTATGTTGGTTGATATATGTCTTTAGTTTTTGTGTTATTTCTTTTCAAAACAGATATGCATCCAAAAGGTTCTCCTAAGTTTAACTTGCAAAAGGCTGCAC
The DNA here is from genome assembly GCA_916181665.1 of Avena sativa. Taxonomy (NCBI): domain Eukaryota; kingdom Viridiplantae; phylum Streptophyta; class Magnoliopsida; order Poales; family Poaceae; genus Avena; species Avena sativa. Next base: position 527,726,371 of record OV702292.1, on the reverse strand, counting down.
TTGGCATGAAAAAAATACCATCAAACAATCAGAAAAGGAGATCTCCCAAACGTAACACATGATATGCATTCTTGTTCTACTGTTTATGTGTTCTGCTGTTTATGTGTGCTGCTGTTTATGTGTGCTTGTGTTATTCTATCATGCTGATAATTTGCACAAACCTGAAATGCCAATTCTCATGTTTCTTAGCTAGTTAGTTACTTTGCAGAAACCTAAAATGCCAATTCTTGCTGTCCATGCATGTCTGTCATACAATCACTTTAAATTGAATATCATGTTTTAACTTCATTAGCTTCTATAGGATCGAAACCAAGAGCTCAATGGAATATGGGACTGCGGAAATCTCTACTTGACATACTTCATGAGCACAACAATGACTACCATAGAGCTCAAAATGGATGGAGTGGGGACACATGGAATCTAATGACGAAAATATTCAAAGATCGAAATAAGCATGTGGATTTCACAAAGTCGCAGTTACAAGACCAAGAGAAAGAACTCAAGAGACAATATTGTATGCTGAAGGAAGCCCGCAAGCAAAGCGGTGCCGGGTGGTGTGAGAAAAGTTGCAGAATACAAGTTGATGATGCACTCTGGGATAACTTACTAATTGTAAGTTTTTTCCATTCTTATACTTGGCCAGGATTTATATACCAAGGTGGCACTCATTTTTCCTCTCATGTTTGGTTGCGGTCCTTCCCAAAAATCAGGAAATTCAAGAAATATGACTTTCCTCTGTTTGATAGACTTGGAGATCTTTATGATGGTAACTCGACTTATGTTCATTGTTAGCACTAAGTCAGATACATAATAGTATTACTTGTTTGCATAACTACATTTGTTTTTTCAGGGCAAATTGCGGAGGGGATGTACAATTTCACATCTATCTCCGAACCATCACAAATTGATGAAGAATATGAAGAAATACAAAGTGTGGATACAAATGATGATGATGATCTACAGATTGTAGATGGAGGGGTTCCTTCTCATCGAGGAGATGAGGTCAATCGAGTCATTGATGGTAAATTTAGCTCGCACAACACATCACATTCAGTCAAGAGTAATAAAATATACATGATTTGACAAATGCTGATATGTGTATCTTTACTGAATCCAGTGGATGCTGCTGAAAAGGACGAGTTAACAAATAAAGGGGGTCCTGCTATTGTACCCAAGAAAAAACCAACAAATGGAGGGGGTCCTGCTATTGTATCCAAGGAAAAGCCAACAAATGAGTTAAAGAAACCTAACAAGAGCGATGCGATGGTAGCAGTGGTTGACAGATATGTCAAGATGAAAGAGAAGCAGGCTAAGAAAGAAAAGGCCGAGTCAAATATTTTCACTATTTCTAAGTGTATTTCTGCTGTGCAAAATATGAAGGAGCTCTCACGCGTGGAGAGAGTGAAGGCTTCAAAAGTGTTCAAAAATTGCTGAAAACCGAGAGACATTCCTTACTTGGGCTGCTCAAGATGAGGAGTCGGCTATCATGTGGTTACGGGGTGAACTGCAAGAGTTACCTTGAAGTAACCCTTCTATTCCTACTTGCTATTAACTGCCCTGCTTGCTACATACTAAGGATTTTTGATCAATATACCATTTTAAAATATACTATTTGAAGGATATTTGTCTCCACAATATTAGTAACCCTTCCAGCATGTCAATTCATTCAAAACGTGTTACATTTCCATGGTAATGCAAATGTTGTTGTCACCCTGAAACATTTTTTCATCACAAGTATTTATCCAGTTCCTCATCACAAGTATTTATCCAGTTCTAGATTGTCACCCTGAAACATTTTTTCGTGTGTTTGTAGATCGATGCTTTGAAAAACATTGACTTCTGCCCCAACCTAGTTGCTCGAGTGCATCTTTAGTATGATTACTATTTTCCTTATGTTTAGGTGGGAATAGCGTGCTTGTGGTTTATTCTGGAGTCTTGCAAGATCATGTAATAACAATACCAACATACTAATTGACAGCTATGTCAAAATGTACTCCCTCTGTTCCCGTAAGTAAGGCGTATATTTTTTTTGGCAAAAATCACCAGAAAATAAGGCACAGGCATTGTAGAGTACTCTCTCCGTTCCAAATTGTCAGATTTGGTCTAGATACGTATCTAGACGCGTTTCAGTGTAGGTTCGCTCATTTTGGAAAAAAAAGGCGACAACTAATTTGGAATGGAGTAGCTAGCAATCCAGAATTACCCCTCCCTCGCTGTAGAGTAGAGGAGATGCTATGTGTGCGTGTGCATGTGGGTGGTGACTAGCTAGTGGCTGTTTAGCTAGAATGGAGGAGGTGTTGCCCAACAAACAGGAGAGAGATAACCATTAGGAGCTACTCCCTCTGTTTCATAATATAAGATACAGTTATTATAATATTGATTCCACATGTGAATCAGTATGTTTTTCACACACGAAATTGCATATAATGTGCAGATACAGTTATCCAAATTTCCCTGTTTTCCTTCAGTAGTTGAGATACATTTGTTTCAACATGGTTCTAGAATTATAGTCAAAAAAGATTTAGTTTGAATTATTGAGAACTGGAGTATATGGATGTAAAATGAACACAGAAAATATTACAAGTATTAGTTTTAGAACAAAAACATCTTGTTAGCAAGTAAGATTCGACACACATGCAGCAAATGCTACAATAAATTCAAATATCCCAATAAAATTTATCCGTTGAAGTTGGCTCCTTGGTCAGCTTAATCCCTGGAGTGTTTAGCGCAACATGACCTTTAACATCATGACATCCTTGGAGTGGGCAGAGTTCTTAGTTAACAGCTACTATGTAAGACAATTTATCACAGAATTACTTAATGAGCCCCTACTGTGTCTAAAAGACCATGAATTATCACATGAATTAGTTGACAGAGTCTGGAGTAGACAATTTTATCCATGGTTTTGATATATGTATTTCTCTAAAATTATAAAATACTACGACAAAATATGTAAAAGTTCAAATGTTTTTATATACATATTAATACCCGGTATATATAGATTAGTGCAGCTGCACATATTCTCCTTGATATACAGTTTTGTTCTTCATTGTCAATATATAGGTAACTAGTCTGATACAGGTCCCACACGCACCTGCTGGGCAGATTGGTCTAAGGCACGGACGATGGTGCACCAATCTATAATTTATAGTATTTACTCTAAGAATTTAGCAATATTTTTCTTTTGTATTGTATCATCTTACAAACAATTATAGACTTTAAATCATTATATTATATATTTCTTGTCGCTTGCCTTCATACTACTTTTCTAGATCTAAATTATTGTGCAGTTATTACAGTACTAGTACATTAACCAGTTCTTCAAAGGCAAACCTCAGGGTAGTTGTAGCTCTAGGATTTGGTTTCTTTACATGTTAAAATACCGAATTGCATTAGCTACGGTGCTTGTTCGACCCGTTTGCTTACAAAATGAACTAACTTGTATATTTTGCCGTGTTGAACAGGTTGATGCTAATTATATCATCTGGCCGGAACTTGAGGAAACAATGATCCCATCACCAGTAGTTTTATTTTTTTAGAACTCCAATTTGACAGTATCCTTATGTAGTATCTATTGTTTGATATCATTTGCCTTTTTTAAACTGACATTCCACTTTTTGAGGGAGCATAACCTGATGTAATATTTCAGGCTCTTCAGGTTATGTCGAGTAGAGGTTGATTATAAATTTAAGCTCTAGTTTGTTGATCATATAGTTAATCATGTGTTCTTGTAGTCTATGTCGTGAGATTGAATTTATTTAGTTCAGAAATTGAATTTGATGCAGACATTCAGCTGTATTCAGTGCAAAGATTGATTTTTTTTGCTTCAGTAATTATGACCATTATCATGTCGATGGTGTAAAGTTCTATCTTCTATTGCCTGATCTAAATTGTCTTGCTTTCCCGTCCATCCTCTTCCATCCCCAAAAATCCAGTTACCAGAGAGGAGTGGGAAGTGAGGGGAAATACTGGGAATTGTTGGGAAATGTGGGGATTCGGTGACAGGGAGGGATTCACCAAATCCCCTCCCATCTCCAAACTCTCCTGGGGTAAAAGTACGAGAGAAGTAAACAAGGCCTAAGACAATAACACACAATGATAACAGAAAACACCCCAAATAGATCCTTGGCATGCTAAACTAATGCAACAGGCCGGATCTCCGATTTTATTTTCCCTACAAGTTGCATGTATGTTCCGTTGAGAGTCCATCAGAGACCAACCGAATTAGCTGCCGGCCGCCAACACACACATGTTCCCAACAACACAACACAATATGTTGAACAATTCTCGCGTATGAACAAAAAACAACACCAGGTTTTTTCATAAAACAGACAGAATTAATCATTTACATTATAATATTCAGTTCAATATTTTTCTGTGTTTTTTCCCAAAAAATAAATTTATGTTCTGAAATCTATTATACAATTAAATAAATTGTAGCTGTGTGTAACAGGTTGGGCTAAAAGTGGCCCATGCATGTGCAAGAGGGCCTGAGGCGGCGGCGTCATAACCGTGTTTGCATGCTAAACTAGTGCGACATGGTTTGTCTACGAGTAATGCTACAGTTACGGAGGGTTTTTTACGGGCTGGTTTTACGAAATGATATGGCAACACCGGATTTGCATAGATTTTTAACAGTTCCGTGGTTTCAAGGCTACGGTCCATCCACGAATCAGCACGTCAGTCCGTAGGTTAAAATCCGTAAGAATTTGTCCCTAGGTCCAACATTTCATTTGTCTATCTTATTTCATTTTCTCTAAGTACAAGTTGAGAGTTCATCAGAGGCCAACCGAATTAGCTGCTGCCAACACATATGTCTGCAACAGCACAATACAATGGGCAGAACAGGATCCCCTCAGCCTCAGCACCAGCTAGCATCATCCAGCCTGTGGTTTTGCAATAACAAACCTCTCTGCGTGTGTAGCCAGCAGGCAGGCAAGGAAGGAAGCTGCAGAAATAAATACCCTGATACCCAGCTCTGGTTGAACCTAACAGCAGGAATTTAATCATGCATGCAAGGAAATTAGGAGGAGATCTCCACCAAGACAAGGACCCTTCATCCCATTCATCTCCTCGCTGTGCTAACGCTGTGCTGCTTCACGATCACATCTCTCGGGGACCCTACCATTAATTTCTCCGGGCACTATGTTCTCCAGTACACGAACCAGGAACCACCACACCATCCCAGCCACAAGATATTGTTCTCTCTCTGTTTGTAAATGGATTTCGTTAATTTTCATACTTCTTCCGTCCAGAAATAACTGACTTAGGTTTATCTAGATTCGAATGTATCTACACTCCCTCTGTTTCAAAATTTCAAGATGTTTTAGCTTTCTGAAGTGAATGTATCTATACCATTTTTACTCACTATAAAAATGGTCTAGATACATTAACTTTATAAAGTAAAACATCTTATATTTTGAAACGGAGAGAGTATATACTAAAATATTCTAGATACATTCGAATCTAGACAAAACTAAGTCAATTATTTTTGGACGGAGGGAGTAGTATTACATATCAGTACATTTTAAAGCTATTTATTTATCTAGTTTGCTAGTTTATTCAAAATAAGAAGTTTTAACTTTCAACCATGCACAAACTAATAGAAGAGAAGTTTGAGTGCAAGATTTCTAGAAGGCAAATTTTTTTTGAGGGATAACACCCAGGCTAGGGTACAACTCTGCATTTGCCTTGGATGCTCTGTCTAAGTTGGAGTCTTGACCATAATCGAGAGTGTCATGTGCACCACATGTACCCTGTCGGCCGGCCGGCCGGTGCATGTTACTGCTGAATGAATGAGTAGTATAGCAGCTGCAGTGCTGCGGACACCCAGATCCAGCCTCACCGAGAGGATGGATGGGTTTTTGTCTCTTGACCAGCTAGCTTTTTCAATTAATCTCTTGTCATTATTTTGGCAAGTGGCCCAATCTTGTTCCTGTTTACCTCTGGTTAACATGCACGTGCACTGTAAATTTTCTCCGGACAAAAAGTGCTTATTGGTAACAGAGGCAGAGAGATAAAATAATCATATTTGGACGCATTCACCAAGTGGTATATGTGTTTAGAGCATCCATTTGGATCTTGCTAGCTTTGTCTCATTCGTAATTTCGAACAAGGTTTGTATTAATCATCTTTGTTTAGTACAAGAGAGCAGAGGGTGTCTGATTTTGGTCTGTTTCCAGCAACATTATTTGAGGGACATGTATTTCTTGAGCTTGAGATCGCAAACACCGATATCTATGAAGGAAATTCTTGCAACCTTTGATAAAACACAAGGGAGAGACCAACCAGCCATTGACATATAGCTTAATGGGAAGCTGTTTCTTTGTACAAACACACATGGAGATCCGTTCAACTCGAACTAATCTCCACTCCTTTTGTGTTGCTAACACACCTATTGAAAACAAAATAAAAATAAAAGGAACTCCACTGGAATCTTGTATCTTCGTTTTCTTTCCTTGCCTTGAAGAGAGGTGATAACATGCCCAAAAGAACAAAAGAATCCTTCATGTTGCACACATGCATGAATCCATGGCATGTTGCATGTTTGCATGTTCTTCTTAGATTTCGCTTCACTCCTTGGATGATCCTAGGCCTCTTGCTTCGGATCCCTTCATGATCCTCATCCTCTTGCAAGTGCTCATGAACATCCTGCAAATAACCAAAAAGCTCACCATAAGGCACCATATATATACACTACTGAGATTTGAAAGTTGAAATGCGAACCAGAAGATACATGCAGATGTATCTTGGATGCGTGAACTTACTCGAAGGGCACGTCGCCGACGAGCATGAGGTCGCCGTCCTTGTCCTCGTAGGTGATGGCGAAATCTGACGGGTTCACGCTGGCGGCGGCGTCGCCGGAGAAGCCGAGGAACATGGCCTCCAGGGCCTCCCTGAGCTCGCGGTAGCCCTTGTACATCTTGAGGTCGATCTTCCTCAGGTAGGGGGCCCCGTCCATGCTCACCTTCACGTACAGTGATCCTCCGGCTCCGCTGCCTGCGGCTGCGGGCGGCGCCACCACCGCGGCAACGGCGACCTCCTCCTGCTTCTTCTCAGGAGCCGGCGCGGCCACCTTGCTTTTGCTGGTCTGCTGCTGGAAGCAGCTCTTCCTGTAGGACCTCACCGGCGGCCACCCGACCACCTGCGCCTTGGCGGCCGGCGGCGCGGTCTTGGGCTCCTCCTCGCGGTGGTCGCCGGCGAGGGCGCGCTTGTTGCTGGCCCTGGGAGTCGACGGAGGGGTCGGCATCTTTTCGGCCACCTCGGAGCCCGGCAGGCCGAGCGTCAGCTCGGTCGCCTTGAGGTTCTCCACGTCGGCGTGCGCGAAGCTCATGGCGGCGGCTGCCATTTCCTTCTTTCTCCGGCGAGGTGGTGTCTACCAACGAAAGGTGGTTGCAACTTGCAAGGACGACGACGATGATGGTGAGAGAGTTCGTCGCAGCTGGCTGTAGGTGAGTCTGTTGTGGGAGAGTTGTGGGCTGTGGAGGCTCTCCATGGAAATGTTTTATAGAGCTCCAACGAGGAGGAGAGAGAGCCGGGCGTGTGGCGCGCCCGTGTGAGGGGCTCTAGCTCCACATGCGTCCACATGCACACGTACGTGCCACAGGCCACGCGCATGTGCGGCGTACGTCCACACACTTGCCACAGGTAGCTCAGCTGGGGTGGTTGCGGGGTAGGGTGCAGACATGAGGGGATTGCCGGCCGGCGTCGACAGGCAACACGGCGGGCCAACCCAGAGGGGGAGGCCCCCCCCCCCCTTGGCTCTGATAGGTGTACTAGAAATTTCTCGGTAACAGATAACGGGTTGGGTTATCCGATTAGTGATCGGAGCCGACTGATGATCTATTTATGTACACTTGGATTGGACCCGGTAAGCATAATAGAAACACTTTACCTCTGTTCCTACGAAATTTGACCAAAAGAGGATTGAAAATCACATTCCAATGATAGCAAATCTATATCAAATAGTACTCTTTATATATACATGAATTAATTCTTGATGAAAGACAAATCTTCAAATCTGTGTTTGTGTGTGTCTTATTCATTGGAATGGAAGGAGTATGTTATCGGTACAACCGGGTTAGACACGGATCCCTTTGAGCTGTACCTAGACCCGTCATCCAGAAAGCCCATCCAATTAATCAGCACTGACGAAATTCAGCTTAATTAGATTAAGCAAGAGTACAATCAAAAAAATTAAGCAGGGGTTGCCGATGCCATGATTAGGATGCTATCATTAGAGATCTTGAGGGAGCATCTTTGGCAGATACAAAACTGCCTCCTCTCCCCTCTCCAATAATAAGATATGTGTATGGAACAATGTAACATGGAGTATATGGGCATTTGTCTATTGCATGCTCCTCATCATCGTATATCACCGCATCTCTCTCCACTACCTTTTGTTCCTTCTTTTCCCTGCCCTTGCTTCTTTTGCCTATGCAAAGGAGGCCTAGCTGGTGGGAGATTTGTTTAATTAGTCTAAAAGTTTATTTGCAAAGTGCACTGTTAACAAACTTCGACCTTTTTTTTCTTTGGAAACTGCAAAAGTATTGTTAACAGTGATGCTGGTGCCGCTCCTTTAACAAACCGATGCTTGCATATTGTTTTCTAGTGGGAGCAAGGTGGTCCCATGATTGAGCTAGATTAAGCTATTTCTCTCTCCTTTTGCTTTCAGGAAATATATTAAGATGAAATTGGCCTATGGGATATCATGAATGGTGGCCCAGCTTGAGAAAGCTCTGAAAATAACTTAAGCATTTTCCTTGTGGAAAAAATCTAGTGTTTTATCTTCAGGTATGTAAAAGGGAATTCATGTAAGAAAACACAAACATCTAACTACTGTGATTCAATCTGTTAACAATTGTTAGTCAAAAATGTCTATGCAAGTGGTTAATTAGAGAAAGTATCCATGGAGAAGACCCGTCAAAGAGCAGATCACTAGATGTCCCTAAGATTAATAAAGCCACCATGTCCAACTTTGTTCATACCATGACATTTCACTATGCATAGTCACCATCAATCAATCTATGCAAAGTGATCACCTCAAGTCGCATGTCCAGTGTGAACCAGCCTTCAGTAACTAGCTAACTAACTAAACAGCCTCGATTTGGTACGTGATGAAGTAGCATCAAACTTGGATTCCCTGCCCGAACATTGCACCGAAATTTCGACCACCATGTCCTTTCATTTGACTATCCCCAATTAGGGGTACCCTATGTTCCTGCAACCTCCTACAGTCTCAAGCTAAAATAATCACCAAAGAATCTCTCGAATACGCGGGAAAATATTGTACATGTCTTGATTACTTATTAATTATAGACTAATGTAGATGCAAGAAGCCAACCATAAGGTTTGGATTTAATTTGAGTCCTCGCATGTCCTGGATATTTTTGCTAAAGTACTGTCCCTTCCTTTTAAAGTTTCTTGGACTCCAAGTGGGAAAATATGTTGTTAATAATTAAGAATATAAGTACAGTGAATCATGAGGTTTTAAGTTGGCAGTGGACAAGAATCTTTTGTATGATCAAGTTCTGAGCCAGGGAATTGGGGCGGTGCCTGCACGTTTGACTGTCTGTTACATGCATTTGCATAGGCTTGACCGGCTCCATATGCAATTATATTTATTTTATTTTTTGATGATATCGATCAAGTACACTACTGCACCAACTGAAAGTTGCACCCTCCCTAAAATCTGTTAAATTTTATTCGATGGGGTTATACGTATTAGTTTGTAGTTAGATTCCCCCAGAAAAAAAAAGATTCCTCGGGGAAAAATTAATGTGCAAAACCCTTTTGCCTAGCTAGTTTTGATGCCTTGTGTTCCAATAACCCCCTACATCCAGAGGATTATCAGTTACAAGTGTTTGCTCATAACTGAGGTCAGATCAATTAGTAGGTTTGCGGTGGTTATGGGTTTTTCTTTTTTGGCGATTGCTCTTGTGATGAGTCAACTTAAGGATCATGGACATAAACCATTGCCACATGAACTTTTGCTTCGCACATAGTGTTTGCACCATGTTTTCTCTGCTCAATAACCCGTTGGCCACAATATACATGCCCTTTTAACTATATTTCTTTGGCGGAAGATGTAATACTGCTCTCTTTGTCCCAAAATAAATACTACATATTTGTCTAGATTCGGGTGCGCATCTAGACAAATTTGTGTCAGGTAATTCGGGAGTATTTTATATGTGTTCGGTCTGTAAGAGCATCTCCACTCGGGGGGGCTAAAGCACTTCTAAAGGGCTATCGGGGGTGCCGGCGCTCAAAATCATGCCCAACCCCCCTGTCCCCCCAATTCTTTTTCGGCGCCGGCGTGGCCCATTTTGTTAGCCGGCTCCCCCAGGCCGAACCCAACCCACTGGGGCTAGCGGGGGCACCGGGTGGAGCTGAAAACGCCGCGGGGCAGCCCTGGCAGTGGGAGAAAGCCGCCTCGTCCACATAGACCCTTCGTTCCCACCCTTTCCGCCGCTTCTCACTCTGTCTTCCCGCCCTTTCCCCCGCTACATCTAGGCACTCTCCTTCCCTCCCTCGTCACCCCGCCACCACCATGGAGATGCCCAATCTCAATTTCTACGAGGCCGTGGAGTTCGCCCACTATGACATCCTCGCGCCGCCGCGTGCGAGGCTTCCGGCTGGCTTCGAGTTCAGCTACACCGGTGTACCTGTAGCGCCGCTCTTGCGTGGCACCGAATTGGTGATGCAGATCGAAGAGCAACACCGCGAGCTGCCGGGGCGGAAGAGGGCAATGGCCCGATACTCGCCCACGAGCGTGTAATGGCCGAAGCAGTTCAAAAAGGAGCGAACGACGGAGCTTGCGCTGTCCCGAGCTCACCGGCAGCAGCTCCACCCGGATCCGCGCAACCCCGAAGGGAGGCAGCGCTTCTGGACATTGGCCGGGCGTACGATCTACACCGCTATCGATGTGGCGCGCCATGAAGACTTCATGAAGAGGGCGGAGGCTACCGGGATGGTCGACCTCGATTCCGAGACGAGGACGTCGACACGACGGCGGCATCGATGAAGAAGACGATGACAACGGTAGTGGAAGCGGCATAGTCGATTAGGATTATCTTCATCACCCTGGAAGCGTGGCGTCTCTCCACCACCACCACCGCACACACACACACACAAATTCAGAAAATAGCCGGCATCTCTCCTTATAGGCAAAAAAATACTGTCGCCGGAGCCCGGTCGAGTGGAGATGCTCTAAGCATGTGTGTCTCCATCAAGATGGTCCAAGCTAGCCAAAGTTGTATCTAGTAGTACTGTAGATGCATGCATGGGCGATGACCGTGATCGATAGCGTCAAGTGACAAGTGAGATGTCAGCGCAGCTGCAAACTCAATAAATTTTCGCAAGCTGGCTAAGCTAGGTTGTTGGCTTGTAGGTTGTAGCCCATGCATGTCAATGTCGATCAATGGCGCACGTACGTGTGCTTCCTTTTAGGACGTACTACCAGTTATAGGACGGAGACACACACGCGTGCGTGCGTGCGCGCGGTACGCGCTAGCTCACTGTCTCGGATCGAAAGATTGATTTTGACACGCCCCAGCGGAGGAGACAGGCTTCCACCCAGAATTTAGTTAGGTATACTGTGCATTGATGCTTGACGAAGTCGACGGCGATGGGTAGCGTTATTAATCTGGAAAAAAAGAGAGCTTAATTTTGTTAGGACTTGTGTTTATATCTGGGGATAGAGATGAGGTTCTGTATACTTATTCAGAGAGGAAATGAAGCATGAGAAAGAGCCTAGCCTCTCCATCCAAAAAAAAAAAGCGCCCAGCCAAGAAATTCATTTGCGATCTCATCTGATCGCGAGTCCGTGACCGCATTGGACCCTCGGTAGTTTTTCTAGGAAATTGCTCGTCTCGGAAGATCGAAAACCAAACAAACGACACACTACCCAGTGGGCCCCCGCGCGCAGCTGGACGACGCGCCACATTGTTGCCGTCTCACCGACTCCTTTCTCTCTTCTCGTCACCATCCTGATTGCTGAAATTCTAGTCTTAGTACCCGATCGGGAGTTCCAATTTCAATCTTGGTATTTTACTTTGTTTTTTCCTAATTTGCCCTGTATTCTGAAGTTTTAAATTTCTTATATAATTCTCTACTAGAGCCGCATAACGCTAAGCGTTGGATTGTTGGTGCATTCACTTGGCTGCTCAAGGATGAGAACCACAAGCTCATCTAGGTTGATAAGGTGTTTGAGTTTCAGTCGCCTAATCATGAAAGTTTTCATGTCCTGCTCCACTGCGCACGCCACATAATTTTGTATGCTTAGTTCAAATATGTAACGTGGTGTATTTGTGGTCATGTGCTCTTTTATCATCAGTATTTGATATGTTCAGAAATACTGTAAGAAATAACAACTCATGATTTTTCAAATTTTAGAGCCTGATTTTATATTTTTGCACCGTGGCCTCTAATTTCTGGAGATGGCCCTGGATAAGACAATGGGCGTGAGTGCAACCTACGACGGGTGGTCGTATACTAAATACTAGAAAATTTGGAAGCGAATGGAGCCCCAATGTGTTTTTTTGATAATTAATGATAATGTATAAGGACTTGTTGCATTGAGCTATGCTTCAAGAGATTTTTATAGCTAATGCTTGTAAACCATATATTATATGTTGGTTTCAAGGTAAAAAGAAAAAGAAAGCAAAGAAGATTAAGTGATGACCAAAGTGATATTCAAGAGGAGATCCAAAGAATTGCATGGTAAAGTTGAGCCTATTGCAAGTAGTCTTGGAAAAGAAAATTGTGTGAACATTCATGTTTACCTTTAGGACATCATATTATAGAGACAAGATAAGATATAATGTTGATCAAGACTAAGTGAAAAGTTCAAGATGGCCATGTTGAAGATACCCGTATGTTTGAAACAATGGAGAAGTGAAGATGTGCATTTGAATAGTGGATAATGGGGGAACAACTTGTGAGTCTTCATCAAAACAAGCTAATCGAGAAAGGTGTTCCAATTTGAATTCAATTCACTTAGTATTGTTCTAGTTCCACTTAGAACTAGTATTCATATGTATGTGTGTATATGAGTTGTTAACTAAATTACTTTGTTTTATTTAATTTTGAATTCCCTAAATCTGAAAATAAACAAAGGACATACAAAATTTTGGATCAATTCCTAGTGATAACTTGGCTCTAATGCCTCACTAGTCCAAATTTCAATCACTTTGTCAATTTCAAACAAATGCGCAAAATTTTCTCATATTTTCATGTGCATGCTATGCAAAATGCACATATCCTAAATCTTCCCTTCTTATATCCTATTTCTTCGAGCTGTTACATTCGCCATCCTCACATCCATATGGTGACCGGAGAAAGTCTGCCTCGCCGCCATAGTTCTCCTAGTCGAAGCAATCAAGCCGAAGTGCTTCCAATCTCTGCAATCGAGCTCATCATGCTCTCCTCTGGTCGCTACTCACCGTCGAACAACACGATGCCTCCGCACCTCGTCCGGCATCCCCAGCGACGAATTAGTCATCCCAGTGAGCACCCGGTGTGGAAGCAACCCTCCCCGAGCTTCATATCTACACCTCTCCTCGTCTCCCCTAGAGTGCCCGTTCTCTTCTAGGGCATGTCACCGGCAATTTTCAGGCATCTCCCACCCAACCTCCCTCCAACGACCGGCAAGCCTCCATCCATCTAGGCTCCTCTAACTTGTGCGGCTCCCACCAGCGAGCAACCGGGTTGAGTTCCCACCTTCAGCTACACTGGGAAGGAGGTCTCTGTTGCCGGCCGTTGAGCTTCGCCCCGGGGAGAGGCGATAGGAGCCTAGTTGGTGGCGGAGACCTAGCTGGTAGTGGGAGGGAGGCACAGGATCTGACGGGAGAGAGAGGTCGAGGAGGAAGATGAGAGGCTGCATGTAGGCCCCACATCCACCTCAGCTCCCACTCCATGTGTGATGCCAGCCCAGACTTACAAATGAGCCTCACCGGTCAGATTTGCAACCAGAGCTGGGCCAATTTGTAATGGGCTGTCCCACACTTACATTGTTCGAATTGGTAACGGGCCGGGCTGCCCCATTCTTGGTGAAATTTTCGAAATAACATTTGAGAAAAGCAGTTTATTTGTCCGAATTCTTTTGAAGGGTTTTATTTGTGTAAACAAAAGAGCATTGGGAAGATAACCTTAGGGTCAGCAATTTATACACACCTCTAAATGAAATCTGCGGGTCACGATGCTGCTAGCTATGGGACGATGAACACCTACGGCGGCATCGTCTTTCTGTCCAACCGCCGCGCAATCGGCACTTTATCTCCGGCGACAAACGGGATTAATATAAGGTTCTGTATCCTGAATCACTATATCGAAATCGATTATGTAAGGAGAACGGGAAATCGGAGCTAATGTACAGATCGACGCATCGCTGTTCGCCGTACAATTCTTCCCTTTTCCTTGCACATTTATTCATGTTTACGGCTTCACTGGAACGCAGAGCGCGTCCTAGCTAGGTGCAGTGTATCTGGTCTCGCCTGTTTACAGGAAACATGCATGCACGCATAGATCGCGCGAGCTTCATATCATCCTGCGTGCGTGGATCGATGCATGTCGTGGATCAGGGTAACACAGATTCAGACACGTACACAAGTGAGCATATATTAAGTTTTGGACATATGTACTCCAATTGCCTCGATTACACGCACACGCTCGAGTGATGATCTGTGTATGCATGGGTTCATCGTACCTGGCTTGCTTGAACTATTTTTTTTTTTTGAATTTCTATTTTCGTGTCACTTCTTTCGTTAGCTCTACTTATTTTCCCGGCCTCTAAAAGTTGAGGTGTGCTTCGGTGTTTCCCTAAAAATTAAGTTTGCATAGGCTAATTTTATTTTGACCAGTCGAAACCTATATTCAGATGTATACCTCCGTATAGCTGTACTTGGTCGAGCTGGGTATACTCCACGTTATTACCTGCCGATCCCACCTTCCGTTATCACGATCTACGCCTTTGCATGCCATGTTTTGAAATTTTGTTGTTCCTGCTATATATCTTAAGATTTCCACCTCCCGCAGACACGTGAGTATACGTGTACGGTGAATATATGTCTAAGAGGACCATACGGGTTCGGGTGAACTCATATGATCTTCGAAATGAATCGGTATCGAGTTTTTGTTGTCCAGGTTTGAAAACGAGGAGGGACACCGAAGCAAAAGTGCTAAAAGTTTGCTCACTTTTGTCCAAACTTTCGTCTCATACACTCACAAACTCTCAAAGTGTTGTCGTCGGGTCAATGGCACCATGACCATATCGTGCTAGCGAGTCGGGCCGCGTTGGGCGGGGTTCCGTAGTGACAACTTTGACCCACAATCTCTCTCATCCAGAGCATTTGACCGTTATCCGTCGACTAGTTAGCCACTTTATAAAGAGACGGTTAGGCCGCTGCAGCCAATGACATGTGGGGACGATGCATGGGTACAAGAGGATCTTGAGAGAGAGCTCCATAGCGATTGCATGGGCTCACAACAATCTCTCCCATTTCGACAAAGTTTGGTATGTTCTAAGCCATTAGCTAGCTAAACCCCATATATTGACCCCATGCTGACCACCCTTCGAGGTTAAAACTGAGTGTAACTAACTAACCAGGGATAGTAGTGAGCAATACAAGTGTGTTCGCAACGCACTGTGCAGTATCGTATGCATGTAAACCGTGCAGTACGGTACGTGTCTCCCCGGTGCGCTATGCATTAGGGTATGCATATCCGCGGGCGCACGAAACATCGACAATAATGTATGTATATAGACCCTCTCTTTCTTCGCCTCCCAACTCATCTCGTTCAATCATGCAACCGCTCCCCAATCTGCCAATAAAAAACCCTCCCTCACTCTCATTCGCTGTCGCTGCCGCTCCCCACCGCCAGCAACAGAGAACGCGGTGACCATTGCCGCCACCGAAGCTATCATCGCAACCGATGGAGTGCGTGAATTGAAGGCCCCCTTTATCAAACCCGCTGGAGTCCAAGCTCCCGTCCCTGCTACCGGTCATGCCGGCGCATAGGAGGCACCCGCTGGCGATGAAGAAGGTGGCCGCGGGAAGCTACCGCTGGAGTTCGACCCATACGAGGAGGAACCATGCATCATGCTAATAATCCCCAAGAGCAGAGAATCACTGTATAGCACAATTTAATAAGTATTTGCGTGTCAAACCCACAAGGAGTTGAAGGTAAACTAGTTATTCTCTGAAGCCTTATAACCCACTTATGTGTCCTTTCATGCAAAGCAATTGACTAGAGTGTGTAAGGTACTTTTTACTTATAACTAGAAAACTGTAAAGTGCCGAAAATAATACAGAAAATAAACTAGTGCAAGTAAAGTAAAAGTAAGAGCAAGTAAAAGTAAAAGCGAGTAACTCAAGAAAGTAAATGTTCTGGTGAGTTGTTATTTCATTTGTTGTGGTTGTCACAATTAGTGAAACACATTTATATCAGTTAGATGCATAAGTACTAAATACCGTGAAGCCTAAAGAACTTGATGACTAAAACACCATGACTAGACATTAATACACAATGTTATTTAAGAAAAAGTGTCTAGCAACACACCTAACCATCACATCTAACTTTTATGAAGATAGTCTACTGTTTGTTCTGGAGAGGGGCCATAAATAGGTGCAGCCGTGCAACCGCGCAATTACACTCATAGTGATTGATCACAATGTCCTTTATGCACAAGCAAGGGAGTTATTATCGGGAAACCATTTTATTGAAGAAGAAAATATATACAATAAAACACTCTTTTAATTTGTTTTGTGATGGGAAATTTTTAATTATATAAACTTTGCAATGGTTTCATTGGCATGAACAACACATGCTCAAGGTCGACCCCAACTTATCAATTGCTCATCCTTCTCATTTACTTTCCAAATTTTATTTTTAGTTAAACTCTTAAACTAACTGTTAGAAAACACTAGCTAAAGTTATTATACATGTTACAAGGATACAAAGGTGTACTCAAACTGAATAGTATTTGAAAGCACATGGAGCACACCACAAAACATATAACCATAATATTTTAAGTCTAACTCTCTCCCTATGGATTGACATTTTATATATATGAATAAATAAATAACATCAAAGTTCTAGTGGCCAATGCATATAATCATCAGTAGATTGCATTTTAAACAAAGTGAAAACATATAGAGGGCTCTTATCTCTTCCTCTTTTATAATATTTGCAAGCATTAAAGGTAAACTCAATTACATCATTTGTAATAGAATCACCATATAAAGACTTGTCATCTTATGAGCATAAGGGATCATCTAACTCAACTATATCACTTGCATCCTCCCATATATTAAACACAATTGTTCCACATGGAGGACTATCAGGCAATAAAGGATCATCATATATAGCAATGAAAACTCCTCATCTTCATTTGACTAGCACTAATAGAATCATTTTATCCTTTACAACTATCTTTGCTATCCAACTATCGTATGATTGTTCATAAAAAGCATTTATATCAAAAGATCCATCAAGTATGGGTTTATTAGAATATATATCATCATTACTTGAAATATATAACAAGGGTTATTCTTGGGAATTTGTTTGTTACCATTTTTGGAAGAAGGATTAATTTTTTTAGGCTTTCACCGAGGGGAGAGGATCCCCACCTGAATATATTGCATCAAATGGTAAGTTTACAGAGTACAAAGAGTGAGGTGGTCTCGCCACAAGTTGGCAGCCATGCGTGTCTCATTTTTTTTGAAACGGTGTGACCAGAGTGTAAGGTCAGATACCATATTCCTAATGGTTGAGGAGGTGTCCTGGTTGGTCGCCCTAAAGACCATAGCATTTCTAGCATCCCAGATTTTCCAAAGAATAATCAATGCGACAGAGTCCCATATTGACTGGTTCAGACCAGCGGGTAGTGCTGCTAACCAGACGTTGGTGAAGTTGTGGCCGCTAGGGGTGATCTTCAGCTTGTTCCACACGTCGGCCGTAGCGGGGCAGTCGAAGAAAAGGTGTTGTCGATCCACCACCTTAGCGGGGCACCTCGGGCAGTCTGTGGAGGGAATAATGTTCTTGTGGAAAAGGTTAGCCCATGTATTGAGTCGATCCAGTTGTAGAAGCCACCCGAAGACCTTGACCTTCATGGGCACCCTCGTGTCCCATATGTGGGAGGCGTTGTGGCCGAGGAGCGCCGTCTGAATTGCGGCGTATGCCCCCCTAGAGGAGAAGCATGATCCGTCTAGCAACATTCCGCTGTCTCCGTCGTCTGTTAGAACCACATCCTGCAAAAGAGTAGACAAAAGGGAAAGTTGCTCGGTGGCTGTGATACATTGCAAATGTATCTATAATTTGTGATGTTTCATGCTTGGTTTTATCTACTTTCTTATGTTTTGTCCACACTTTGGAGTACTTTTCATATGATTTCTTGGATTAACCTATTAACAAGAGCCACAATGCCAGCTGCCTGTTTTCTGTTGTTTTTGGTTTCAGGAAGTCAGAAAATGAATATTCTCGAAATTGGACGGGACAAAAGCCAAAGTTATTATTTTACCGGGGGAAACTTGGAGCCAGAATACGAGACGGAGAAGGGCCAGAGGGTGGCCACACCACCTGGTGGCGCGGGCCAGGCGAGGCCACGCCAGGGGGTGGTGTGGGCCCCTCTGGCACCCCCTCGGTCTACCCTCTCGCCTATAAGAGCCTCCCGATGCATAAACCCTAAATCGTCAATCAGAAATCCATGAAAAGTTCCGCAGCGCCGTCGCCACCGAAGGGGAGATTCGGGGGACAGAAAGTCTCTGTTCCGGCACCCTGCCGGGACGGGGAAGTCCCCCCAGAGCCATCTCCACCGATCTCCACCACCATCTCCATCATGATTGGTGATTCCCATGATGAGGAGGGAGTAGTTCTCTCTCGAGGCTAAGGGTTCTACCGGTAGCTATGTGTTCATGTCTCTCTCTATGCGTGATCATATTGTGATCATGAGCTTTGTAATATATAGATCTACCTTGCTACTCAAGTGCTTTAATAGATCTCTGCTCTCCCCATGTGTGTGAAGTTGACAGTGTGCACACCATGGTGGCACTTAGGCTAGAGATTACAAATACTTGTTATGAGTTATATTTGGAGTTGGATGTCTCTATGAAATTGTGGTGTTTGTTGGAACCATCTAGTGCTCAAGGTGAAAGTGTGGGGTTTTCTAGATGGGAAAAGCTTACTTTGAGGTGTGCTGTTATAACCCTACCATTGATTAGAGTGTCCAACCGGAGAGTAGTTAAGAGTAGTATCATAAATAGAATATATTTATATGAGAGTGTTCACTAGTGAAAGCATGATCCCTAGGCCTTGTTTCTAAGCATTGAAACACCGTTTGCAACTAGATCTGTTACATGTTTGCTTGCTTATATCTTTATTTCAGTTTGTCTTTAGTCTCTTCCATGCCATCAAGCTATTTTCTAGCACCTTTACCACTTATAATTATCCATACCACTTGTATTTCACTATCTCTTCGCCGAACTAGTGCACCTATACACCGGACAAGTGTATTGGGTGTGTTGGGGACACAAGAGACTTCTTGTATCTTGATTGCAGGGTTGCTTGAGAGGGGATACGTTTGACCACTTCCTCCCTGAGTTCGATAAACCTTGGGTGATCCACTTAAGGGAAAACTTGCTACTGTTCTACAAACCTCTGCACTTGGAGGCCCAACAACTATCCACAAGAATAGAAGTGCGTAGACATCATGCTATTTTCTGGCGCCGTTGCCGGGGAGGTAAGGTAAAAGGTACTCACATCCTCTGGTGTGAGTGCTTGAAGTTATTTCCTTTAGATTCTGCAATTTTGTCTTTTTGTTTCTTGTTTTCACTAGTTAGGCTTAATGGAAAACAAAAAAAAAATTAGAGAGCTTTATAATATTTATCTTGAGTTAGGACATGAAGTGTTTGAAGAGAAAATTAAAAAACCCATGGAACTTTCTTTGCATGCTAATAACAATGTTATTAGTATGAATCTTTTGAACACCATTGTTACTAATGCTATGGAAACGTCTAAGCTTGGGGAAGTTGGTTTTTATGAAAATGATCTTTTTAGTTCCCCAGCTTTAAAAAAGAAAATTTGCTCTAATGATACTTTATCTCCCTGATGTCTACGCACTTCTATTCTTGTAGACAGTTGCTGGGCCTCCAAGTGCAGAGGTTCGTAGAACAACAGCAAGTTTTCCCTTAAGTGGATCACCCAAGGTTTATCGAACTTAGGGAGGAAGTGGCCAAAGGTATTCCCTCTCAAGCAACCCTGCAATCAAGATACAAGAAGTCTCTTGTGTCCCCAACGCACCCAATACACTTGTCAGGTGTATAGGTGCACTAGTTCGGCGAAGAGATAGTGAAATACAAGTGGTATGGATAATTATAAGTGGTAACGGTGATAGAAAATAGCTTGGTGGCGTGGAAAAGACTAAAGACAAACTGAAATAAAGATGGAAGCAAGCAAACATGTAATAGATCTAATTGCAAACAGTGTATCAATGCTAAGAAACAAGGCCTAGGGATCATACTTTCACTAGTGAACACTCTCTCATATAAATATCTTCTCCTTATGATACTACTCTTAAGTACTCTCTGGTTGAACACTCTAATCGATGGTAGGGTTATAATAGCACACCTCAAAGTAAGACTTTCCCATCTAGAAAACCTCGCACTATCACCTTGAGTACTAGATGAGTCCAACAAACACCACAATTTCATAAAGACATCCAACTCCAAATATAACTCATAACAAGTATTTGTAATCTCTAGCCTAAGTGCCACCATGGTGAGCACGCTGTCACTTTCACACACATGGGGAGAGTAGAGATCTATTAAAGCACTTGAGTAGCAAGGTAGATCTATAGATTACAAGCTCATGATCTCAATAAGATCATGCATAGAGAGAGATGAACACATAGCTACCGGTAGAACCCTTATCCTCGAGAGAGAACTACTCCCTCCTCATCATGGGAATCAGCAATGGTGATGGAGATGGCGGTGGAGATCGATGGAGATGGCTCCGGGGGCACTTTCCCGTCCCGGCAGGGTGCTGGAATAGAGACTTTCTGTCCCCTGAATCTCCCCTTCGATGGCGGCGGCGCAGCAGAACTTTTCATGGATTTCTGATAGACGATTTAGGGTTTACGCATCAGGAGGCTTCTTATAGGCCAGAGGGCAAGGTCGGTGGGCGGCCAGGGGGCCCACATCATGCCCTAGCGAGGCCTAGGTGGACCCGCGCCTATGGGTGGTGTGGCCACCCTGTGGCCCCCCTCCGGCTCTCCTTCTGGCTCCATGAGTCTTCCGGGAAAATAGTAACTTTGGCTTTTGTCCCGTCCAATTCCGAGAATATTCATTTTCTGACTTCCTAGAACCAAAAACAGCAGAAAACAGGCAACTGGCACTGTGGCATCTTGTTAATAGGTTAGTCCAAGAAATCATATGAGAAGTACTCCAAAGTGTGGACAAAACATAAGAAAGTAGATAAAACCAAGCATGGAACATAAAAATTATAGATACATTTGCAATGTATCAATATCCCCAAGCTTAACTCCTGCTCGTCCTCGAGTAGGTAAGTGATAAAAAGAAAGAATAATTTTTGAGGTGACATGCACCATCAAAGACTTGATCAAAGTATTCAAAGCTAGGATCATAGTACTTCAATCATAACATGAAAGATAAAGTTCTAGAAATAAGCAAAGAAACTATGATGCAACATGAAAAGGCACAAACAAAAGATTCATGAATAAAAATGCTTTGCAAGACATTTGTTTGTTTCACATAAAGAAAACATAGCATAGTGGCATTCAGCTTGTCCCTCATAGAGTAGCAAACATAGATGCATAGGACACCTTCAAAGTTTATAAGAGTGACTAGATACAAATAGTTTAAGAACAAGCAATATCAAAGTTATGCATGAATCAACAAGTCTTGGGACAATGCACATAGAACTAAGAATGGCCACTATGCTCTCAAAGTAAGTGCATAAAGATAGAAGGTGGAGACTCAATATATAAGTGGAAGAAAGGCCTTCATAGAAGGAAGTAGGGATTCAAGTCTCATAAAGAGCTTCCAAAAATTATGGTACTTATAGCTTTCAACTCTCATTGCCCCTATCATAAGCATCTTGAAGGTGATTAAGGTTAAAGTGACACCACTAAGAGGATATGCTTGACAAGTTATAAGCTGAAATCTCATGCCCCTTACTTACGAAGACCGAACCTCATGCTACTCAACTTTAGTCACAAGTAAGCTCTTGTTATTGTAAGTACATATGTATCATAAAGAACCGCCAACGGGGTACCCCTTGCCCGATGATACGGAAGAATCCCCATATCAAAATGACAAGGCAAGCAGACAACGAGCATCTCAGCAATCTTCTTATTTACCATGGGAAAATTGTGCTTTTTTTCTCTTTCCTCTTTTCATAACATCTCTTTTTTTCTTTTTCTCTCTTTTCTCAATATAGGACTCTCTTTATTTTATAAGAAGAATGCTTCATAGACAGCTTATTATGGTTACGCTGCAGGTTTCCACCATGTCAGCATGGATTAGACCAGCGGCCCGGGCGTTTCTCTAACACATATACAAACTCCATGATCTTACAAGTTCCACTTTTATTTCACACCGCTGGGATCCATAAGCAAAAGAACATGATATCAACAGGGTACAAAGTACAAGTGCAATGTTGAAAGCGTTCCCCATGATACATGGTTCTGCTAACTTCAACTTATAAAGCGCAAGCATATACGCAAAAAAGATGGACACAATGGTTCAGGTTTATTAAATGCAAAAAAGTAAAGTGTGCCATCAAGTTCGTGAGAGCTTTAATCACTAGTTTTCTCATAACAAGTTTAATTTGGAAGGTAAACAAAAGCATGAATATACTTGGAATAGCATAAGCTAGTAGGTAGGTATGGTGGACTCTTTGGAATAACTTGGTTTAGGGAGTTGGATGCATGAGTGGAACTCATACTTGGTTGTGGAGGCTAGCAAAAGACTGGGAGCGACAAACTAAGAGAGCAATAATGGCCATAATCATGCAGAGCGACAAAACATCATTAATCAAAGCATAAAGTGGTACTACAAGTTGAAAACTAAAGGATAATAAAGTCTTATGGTGACTTGGGATAGTCATAACATGGTGTGAGCATGCGCCAAGTCAACCCAAATAAAGCATCAAAGGAGAATACCACTACTATGCTTTAATATGCTAAAACAACGCATGATTCATCCAAGGCACATTAAGCAATCTCAATTGTTTATAACAAGTCATGCTACAACAAATAATACTAAGAATAAAGCCAAAACAATATCAAGCATGGCATGACAAAGCATAGGCCACAGTCAAAAACAAGCTCTCTCTACCACTTAAGCATGAAATTTCCTACTCTTTTCCAAACCAAACCAAACTATTTGAAAACCAATGTATGAAAGAGGGGGTCCAACCAATTTATTCAGCAAACTAAGCAAACCAAGCAAACGAAAAACCAAAACGAAAACGAAAAAAGAAGACGCTCCAAGAACAACACAACTGTGCATGAAACAATAAAAATGAAGCGTTTGGAAGAAACCTGAGATTTTTATTGATGAAGAGGGGGATGCCTTGGGAATCCCAAGCTTTGACGCTTGTACTTCTTGGATATTTCTTGGGGTGACACGCGTGGTATCACCAAGCTTGAGCTTTAGTCCATCCTTCATCTCATTACTCATTCCTTCCATACACCTGAAATTTTTCCTTCATACAAAACATCACACAATCTTTATTAGCAACATTAGTACACTCAAGATAATAAGTCTTAAGGTTCAGTTTTAACACCAAGAAAACTTCCATTAGAACAGTAGCTACTGAAGCACTTCCCTCAAAAAGCTCAATTCCCCAAAAGAACTCAAAAAGGAACCAACAAGAAGCAAATGCAAATAATGGCAGAAATCTGTCAAAACAGACCAGCAGGTAAAGACGATTTTTTTATAAGATCTTCTGTTGCTCAAATCAAAAAGTGTTGAACTAACGAAAGTTAGATAACAACCTGTGGTAGAAGCACAAAAATTCACGCCTCAAAAGGACGTTCAAAGATTTTACACGAATTTTTACGGTGAAGCACAAAAATCTGTTTCTGGACAGCAACTTTCCCAATCATTACTTCTCTCTCATTAGAGGTTACTCTTGGCACAAAAAGCAAATAAAAAGGATAAGGAGCGGTTATTACTGAAGTAATAACTTCCAAGACTCATCTAAAACTTTTGGGTTATCTCCCAATAAGTACTTTTCTTTAACGCCTTTAAGTTAGGCATGATAGTTTGAGAAGATGCTCACATAATAAATATGGATTGAAGTAAAAGAGAGCATCAAGAAGCAAATTCAAAACACATTTAAGTCTAACCCACTTCCTATGCATAGGAATCTTGTAAAGAAACAAGTCATGAAAGCACAAAGCAACAAGCATAGGAAAGTAAAACAAGTGCAACTTCAAGACTTTCAACATAAAGAGGGTAAACTTAATATTATTGAGATGCATAAAACCATGCTTCCCTCTCTCATAATAACTTTCAGTAGCCTCATGAATAAAATTAACAATAGAACTATCACATAAAATATTCTTATCATGAGCCACATGCATAAAAGAATTAACACTCTCCACATAAGCATAGTCATTCTTATTAATGGTGGTGGGAGCAAATTCAACAAAATAGTTATCATTATTATTCTCATCACCATAATCGTCAAATATAGGAGGCATATTGTAGTCATAATTAATTTCTTCCTCAATAGTAGGTGGATTGATAATACCATAATCATCATTGTAATCATCATATATTGGAGGTTTGGTATCATCATAAGCAATACAATAGCTATCTTCCAGAGCTGGGGAACTAAAAATATCATTTTCATATAAACTAGCTTCCCCAAGCTTAGACTTTTCCATAGCATTAGCAATAATGGTGTCCAAAGAATTCATACTAACAACATTGCTATTAGCATGCAAATAAAGTTCCATAGGTTTTTCTAATTTTCTTTTCAGACAATTCAAGTTCTATCTTAGGAAAAAGACTAAAAAGCTCTCTATTTTTTTGTTGTTTTCCATTAAGCCTAACTAGTGAAAACAAGAAACAAAAAGACAAAATTGCAGAATCTAAAGGAAATAACTTCAAGCACTCACACCAGAGGATGTGAGTACCTTTTACCTTACCTCCCCAGCAACGACGCCAGAAAATAGGCGTTTGCCGTGGGAGGTTCTTCTTCTTTAATCCTCCGGTGTGAATACTTTTTACCTTACATCCCCGGCAATGGCGCCAGAAAATAGCTTGATGTCTACGCACTTCTATTCTTGTAGACAGTTGTTGGGCCTCCAAGTGCAGAGGTTTGTAGAACAGCAGCAAGTTTTCCCTTAAGTGGATCACCCAAGGTTTATCGAACTCAGGGAGGAAGTGGTCAAAGGTATTCCCTCTCAAGCAACCCTGCAATCAAGATACAAGAAGTCTCTTGTGTCCACACCCAATACACTTGTCAGGTGTATAGGTGCACTAGTTCGGCGAAGATATAGTGAAATACAAGTGGTATGGATAATTATAAGTGGTAACGGTGATAGAAAATAGCTTGGTGGCGTGGAAAAGACTAAAGACAAACTGAAATAAAGATGGAAGCAAGCAAACATGTAACAGATCTAATTGCAAACAGTGTATCAATGCTAATAAACAAGGCCTAGGGATCATACTTTCACTAGTGAACACTCTCTCATATAAATATCTTCTCCTTATGATACTACTCTTAACTACTCTCCGTTTGAACACTCTAGTCGATGGTAGGGCTATAATAGCACACCTCAAAGTAAGCCTTTCCCATCTAGAAAACCCCACACTGTCACCTTGAGTACTAGATGAGTCCAACAAACACCACAATTTCATAAAGACATCCAACTCCAAATATAACTCATAACAAGTATTTGTAATCTCTAGCCTAAGTGCCACCATGGTGAGCATGCTGTCACTTTCACACACATGGGGAGAGCAGAGATCTATTAAAGCACTTGAGTAGCAAGGTAGATCTATAGATTACAAGCTCATGATCTCAATAAGATCATGCATAGAGAGAGAGAGATGAACACATAGCTACCGGTAGAACCCTTAGCCTCGAGAGAGAACTACTCCCTCCTCATCATGGGAATCAATAATGGTGATGGAGATGGCGGTGGAGATCGGTGGAGATGGCTCCGAGGGCACTTCTCCGTCCCGGTAGGGTGCCGGAACAGAGACTTTCTGTTCCCCGATCTCCCCTTCGGTGGCGACGGCACAACGGAACTTTTCAGGTATTTCTGATTGACGATTTAGGGTTTATGCATCGGGAGGTTCCTTATAGGCCAGAGGGCAAGGTCGGTGGGCGGCCAGGGGGCCCACACCATGCCATGGCGTGGCCTAGGTGGACCCGCGGCTAGGGGTGCTGTGGCCACCTTGTGCCCCCCCTCTGGCTCTCCTTATGGCTCCGTGAGTCTTCCGGGAAAATAGTAACTTTGGCTTTTGTCCCGTATAATTCCGAGAATATTCATTTTCTGACTTCCTGGAACCAAAAACAGCAGAAAACAGGCAACTGGCACTGTGGCATCTTGTTAATAGGTTAGTCCAAGAAATCATATGAAAAGTACTCCAAAGTGTGGAAAAAACATAAGAAAGTAGATAAAACCAAGCATGGAACATCAAAAATTATAGATACATTTGCAATGTATCACTCCCATATGTGGTAGTTCTGATGATACTTGTGATATTCTAAATCCACATACTGAAAGCATCCCTTTTAAAATACCTATAAAAATTGTTGAACATGTTATGAATAACTGCTATTTTGGAGATGGAACTGTCCATCCTGGTGATCATTTACTCTTTATACATGAATTATGTGAGTTGTTCAAGTGTGTAGGTATTTCAATGAACCAAGTTAAGAGGATGCTATTCCCTATTTCACTTAAGGGCAAAGCAAGGGTGTGGTGTGAGCTACTAGATGATCCTCATCATTTGGAGTGGAAGGAACTTGAATCTCTCTTTTACTCTAAATTTTATCCTCCTGATGAAATTCATAAAAATATGAGTTATAGTTATAATTTTCATCCTCATGATGGAGAAAGTATTGCCCAAGCATGGGGGAGATTGAAGTCACTAATGCTCAAATGTCCCATTCATGAGCTCCCTAGTAATATTGTTATTAATAATTTCTATGCAAAGCTTTCAGGACATTACAAGGACTATCTAGATACTTGTTTAGAGGGATCCTTCATGAGTAAGGAGATCAAAGCTAAGTGGAATCTCCTTGAAACAATTCAAAGCAATACCGAAGATTGGGATAACAACAAAGGTAAAGGACCAGGTATAAACTATGAGTATGATTGCATTAGGTCTTTCGCTGAAACTGCTGATTTTCAAGAGCTTAGTGTTAAATATGGTCTTGATCCTCAAATTCTTATTGATTGTTTTAGAACCTTTGCTTCTCATATTAATGCTCCTAAAGAAAAATGGGACATGTATCATGAGCCTTTTAAAGACACTTGCATGGAAAATGAAATTGTTATTAATGATAGCAATAAACATGCTCAAACCTCTGAAAGTACTATTTCTTATAATCAGGTTAATTTTTGTGGAATACATAGACCTTGTGAGAATAATCAAATTGAATAAGAATATTGTATCACCCGTAGGAATGAAAAAACTAGAATGTGGTATAGGGCTTTAAATGATCTTGGTAAAAAGGTTTGCGCCCGTTATCCTTTTATTTGTGAACTTTGCTTTGAAGTGGGTCATTTCAATTTTCAATGCTCAGGCCATAATAATAGCCCTTCTAATCCAATGAGTACTGCAAGTTTGTATTGTGATGACATGATCACTCCTAATCAGCATGATGAACTTACATTATTTTTGGGGTGTGAAGAGTTATCAAGAAAAACCTCTTTGGTAGATATGGGTGCTTTTGATATGAATAGTGTCCTGCATGGTTGTCATCTTTATTGTGTTGATAATTTCCACACAAATACTTACATACAGAATATTATAAAAGATGAGGTTATACCAAAATATGACATGACTAATATGTGTTTTGGTCTTATTAATGAAAAGGAGGAATCCTCCAAAGTTTCTTCTATTGTCTCTAACAATGAACCAGGGTATATGGAGAAGCTTCCTTTCAAGCCTCTTCCTCCTAAAGAGAAGAAGAAAAAGAAGAAGAGGAGGAGTAAAAGGAGAGAGGAAACGGTATTTTTCCCTAAGCATGTTGCTCCTATTATAGTTTTTGATGAGTCTGAACTCGATGATGTTCCTATGCCTATTACCTATAGTAGTGATCATGATTGGGAAAAGCACACTACCTTTGATATTGAAAATATCTTCGGTACCAATTCTAAAAATGATGATATTAATAATTGCTATACTATTAGTGCTATCCATGATCCTTCCAATGATGATACAAATGAACACACTTTGGAGGATAACTATTCTATTGTTTATGATGATTGCAATGATGATTATGATATTTTCAGTCCACCTACTATTGAGGAGGAAATTAATTATGATTACAATATGCCTCCTATATTTGATGATTATGGTGATGAAAATAATAATGATAGCTATTTTGTTGAATTTGCTCCCACTACGATCAATAAGAATGACTATGTTTATGTGGGGAGTATTAATTCTTTTATGCATGTGGCTCGTGATAAGAATGTTTCTTGTGATAGTTATATTGTTAATTTTATTCATGTTGCTACTGAAAGTTATTATGATAGAGGGAAACATGGGCTTATGTATCTCAACATTATTAAGTTTCCCCTCTTTATATTGAAAGTCTTGAAGTTGCACTTGATTTGCTTTCCTATGATTGTTTCTTTGTGCTTTCATGACTTGTTCCTTTACAAGATTCCTATGCATAGGAAGTGGGTTAGACTTAAATGTGTTTTGAATTTGCTTCTTGATGCTCTCTTTTAGTTCAATTCATATTTCTTATGTGAGCATCTTCTCAAACTATCATGCCTAACTTACAGGCATTAAAGAAAAGTACTTATTGGGAGATAACCCAAAAGTTTTAGATGAGTCTTGAAAGTTATTACTTCAGTAATAACCGCTCCTTATCCTTTTTATTTGCTTTTTGTGCCAAGAGTAACCTCTAATGAGAGAGAAGTAATGATCAGGAAAGTTGCTGTCCCGAAGCAGATTTCTGTGCTTCAGCGTAAAAATTCGTGTAAAATCTATGTACGTCCTTTTGGGGCGTGAATTTTTGTGCTTCTGCCCCAGGTTGATATATAACTTCGTTAGTTCAACACTTTTTGATTTGAGCAACAGAAGGTCTTCGAAAAAAATCGTCTTTACTTGCTAGTCTGTTTTGACAGATTTCTGTCATTATTTGCATTTGCTTCTTGTTGGTTCCTTTTTGAGTTATTTTGGGGAATTGAGATTTTTTAGGGAAGTGATACCATAGCTTGTTTTTAATGGAAGTTTTATTGGTGTTGGAACTGAACCTAAATACTTATTATCTTGAGTGCACTAATGTTGCTAATAAAGATTGTGTGAAGTTTTGTATGAAGGAAAAATTTCAGGTGTATGGAAGGAATGAGTAATGAGATGAAGGATGAACTAAAGCTCAAGCTTGGGGATGCCACGCGTGTCACCCCAAGAAATATCCAAGAAGTACAAGCGTCAAAGCTTGGGGATGCCCAAGGCATCCCCTTCTTCATCAATAAAAATCTCAGGTTTCTTCCAAACGCTTTATTTTTATTGTTTCATGCACAGTTGTGTTGTTCTTGGAGCGTCTTTGTTTTGGTTTTTGGTTTTTTGTTTGCTTGGTTTTCTTAGTTTGCTTGAATAAATTGGTTGGACCCCCTCTTTCATACATTAGTTTTCAAATAGTTTGGTTTGGATTGGAAAAGAGTAGGAAAGTTCATGTTTAAGTGGTAAAGAGAGCTTATTTTTGACTGTGGCCTATGCTTTGTCATGCCATGCTTGATATTGTTTTGGATTTATGCTTAGTATTATTTGCTGTCGCATGACTTGTTATAAACAATTGAGATTACTTAATGGGCCTTGGAAGGATCATGCGTTGTTTTAGCATATTAAAGCATAGTATTGTGGTATTCTCCTTTGATGCTTTTATTTGGGTTGACTTGGAACATGCTCACACCATGTTATGACTATCCCAAGTCACCATTGCCTTTATGATCCTTTAGTTTTCAACTTGTAGTACCACTTTATGCTTTGATTAATGATGTTTTGTCGCTCAGCATGATTATGGCCATTATTGCTCTCTTAGTTGGTGGCTCCCAGCCTTTTGCTAGCATCCATAACCAAGTATGAGTTCCACTCATGCATCCAACTCCAAATAAAACCAAGTTATTCCAAAGAGTCCACCATACCTACCTATTAGCATTTGCTATTCTAAGTATATTCATGTTTTTATCTACCTTCCGAATTAAACTTGTTATGAGAAAACTAGTGATTAAAGCTCTCACGAACTTGATGGCACACTTTACTTTTCTTGCCCTTAATAAACTTGAACCATTGTGTCGTCTGTGTTGTATAAGCTTGCACTTATTTGTTGGGGATTAGCAGAACCATGCTGTCATGGGGAACGCTTTCAACATTGCACTAGTACTTTGTACCTAGTTGATATCATGCTCTTTTGTCTATGGATGTCGTCGGTGTGAAATGAAAGGGGAGCTTGTAAGTCCATGGAGTTATGTATATATGTTAGAGAAACGCCTGGGCCGCTGGTCTAATCCATGCTAGCATGGTGGAAACCTGTAGCGTAACCATAATGAGCTGTCTATAAAGCATTCTTCTTATAAAAAAAGAGTCCTATATTGAGAAAAAAGAGAAAAGGAAAAAAAGAGATTATGAAAAGAGAAAAGAGAGAAAAAAGCACCATATTCCCATGGTAAATAAGAAGATTGCTGAGATGCTCGTTGTCGGCTTGCCTTGTCATTTTGATATGGGGATTCTTCCGTATCATCAGGCAAGGGGTACCCCGTTGGCGGTTCTCTATGATACACATGTACTTACTATGACAAGAACTTACCGGTAACTAAACTTGAGTAGCATGAGGAGTGGCCCTCGTATTCAAGGGACATGAGATTTCCAACTTATACTTCATCAAGCATATACACCATAGTTTGTTCACTTTAACCTTAATCACTTCAAGATGCTTATGATAGGGGCAATGAGAGCTGAAAGCTATTAAGTACCATAATTTTTGGAAGCTCTTTATGAAACTTGAATCCCTACTTCCTTCTATGAAGGCCTTTCTTGTACCTTTTTGTTGAGTCTCCACCTTCTATCTTTATGCACCTACTTTGAGAGCATAGTGGCCATTCTTAGTTCTATGTGCATTGTCCCAAGACTTGTTGATTGATGCATAGATTTGATATTGCTTGTTTTAAACTATTTGTATCTAGTCACTCTTATGAACTTTGAAGGTGTCCTATGCATTTATGTTTGCTACTCTATGAGGGACAAGATGAATGCCACTATGCTATGTTTTCTTTATGTGAAACAAACAAACGTCTTGCAAAGCATTGTTATTCATGATCTTTTGTTTGTACCTTTTCATGTTACAACATAGTTTCTTTGTCTTATTGCTAGATCTTTGTCTTTCATGTTATGATTGAAGTACTATGATCCCAGCTTTGAATGTTTTACAAATACTTTGATCAAGTTTATGATGGTGCATGTCACCTCAAAAATTATTCTTTCTTTTTATCACTTACCTACTCGAGGACGAGCAGGAGTTAAGATTGGGGATGTTGATACATTGCAAATGTATCTATAATTTTTGATGTTCCATGCTTGGTTTTATCTACTTTCTTATGTTTTGTCCACACTTTGGAGTACTTTTCATATGATTTCTTGGACTAACCTATTAACAAGAGTCACAGTGCCAGCTGCCTGTTTTCTGCTGTTTTTGGTTCCAGGAAGTCAGAAAATGAATATTCTCGGAATTGGATGGGACAAAAGCCAAAGTTATTATTTTACCGGGGGACACTTGGAGCTAGAATACGAGACGGAGAAGGGCCAGAGGGTGGCCACACCACCTAGTGGCACGGGCCAGGCCAGGCCACGCTAGGGGGTGGTGTGGGCCCCTCCGGCACCCCCTAGGTCTCCTCTCTCGCCTATAAGAGCCTCCCGATGCATAAACCCTAAATCGTCAATCAGAAATCCACGAAAAGTTCCGCAGCGCCGCCGCCACCGAAAGGGAGATTCGGGGGATAGAAAGTCTCTGTTCTGACACCCTGCCGGGACGGGGAAGTGCCCCCGGAGCCATCTCCATCGATCTCCACCACCATCTCCATTACGATTGCTGATTCCCATGATGAGGAGGGAGTAGTTCTCTCTCGAGGCTAAGGGTTCTACCGGTAGCTATGTGTTCATCTCTCTCTCTATGCGTGATCATATTGTGATCATGAGCTTTGTAATCTATATATCTACCTTGCTACTCAAGTGCTTTAATAGATCTCTGCTCTCTCCATGTGTATGAAGTTGACAGTGTGCACACCATGGTGGCACTTAGGCTAGAGATTACAAATACTTGTTATGAGTTATATTTGGAGTTAGATGTCTCTATGAAATTGTGGTGTTTGTTGGAACCATCTAGTGCTCAAGGTGACAGTGTGGGGTTTTCTAGATGGGAAAAGCTTACTTTGAGGTGTGCTGTTACAGCCCTACATTGATTAGAGTGTCCAACCGGAGAGTAGTTAAGAGTAGTATCATAAAGAGAATATATTTATATGAGAGTGTTCACTAGTGAAAGTATGATCCCTAGGCCTTGTTTCTAAGCATTGAAACACCATTTGCAACTAGATCCGTTACATGTTTGCTTGCTTCCATCTTTATTTCAGTTTGTCTTTAGTCTCTTCCACGCCATCAAGCTATTTTCTAGCACCGTTACCACTTATAATTATCCATACCACTTGTATTTCACTATCTCTTCACCGAGCTAGTGCACCTATACACCTGACAAGTGTATTGGGTGTCTTGGGGACATAAGAGACTTCTTGTATCTTGATTGCAGGGTTGCTTGAGAGGGGATACCTTTGACCACTTCCTCCCTGAGTTCGATAAACCTTGGGTGATCCACTTAAGGGAAAACTTGCTGCTGTTCTACAAACCTCTGCACTTGGAGGCCCAACAACTGTCTACAAGAATAGAAGTGCGTAGACATCAGGCTGCATTAGTCAAGTGGTTCCGTAGCCTGCTTTCGATCCCATTAAGCAGAACATCATGAATGAAAGCATGTTGTTGGGTGTGGTGTGTGTATAGAGCGGGGAATGCAGTGGCTAGGGGCTCTGTGAGAATCCAAGTGTCTTGCCAAAACAATACAGACCTACCATTGTGGACCGAACATCTGGATATCTGGGAAAGGAATGCAGTGTGCTTGGAGATTATCTTGGATAGGTAGGAAGGAGTGGAAGAAGTGTGTGGAAATGGTGAGCTGGTCTGAATCCAATGTTTCCAAGGTAGGTTGTCGTAATGCAAAAATTTGTAACAAAATTTCAGAAGAAGACAAACATTCTGTGCATTTAATTTTTTGACTCCCATCCCTCCTAGGTGCGTAGGCGTGCAAACTTTGTCCCACGCAACCAAACATTGTGCTCCGGAGCATGACTCTTCCGCGATCCAGAAGAAATCACGATGGCGTCCATCGATGGTTTGGAAGACTGAGGCGGGGAGTAGGAAGGCCGACATGAAATACGTGGGTAGGCATTCTAACACCGAAGAAAGTAGGACAAGGCGGCCCCCTTTAGATAGTAGGGAGGCACACCAACCAGCGAGGTAGCTGTCACATCTATCTATGATCGGTTGGAAGGCCGATGCGGGCAGTTTGGTGGAGGAGAGGGGTAGACCTAGGTATGTTTGGGGGAAGGAGGAGATGGACATTCCAAGGGTAGAGTTGATGGATGTTGCAAGTTCATCTGTAATGTTCTTGGGTACGAAGGTAGTCTTTTGGAAATTGATTGATAGGCCCGTGGCATCTGCAAAGTTTTGGAGGATGTTCTTGAGCACGCCCACTACTGTGGATGTTGCTCATAAGATGATTAGTGTGTCGTCTTCATATTGGAGGACATGGCAAGGTATATCGTCGGAGAGAGGGTGGGCAAGGAGTCCGTTTTCGCATGCCAGGATTATTAGTTTTTGGAGGACGTCAGCTACAATGATGAAGAGGTAGGGAGATAGTGGGTCTCCTTGGTGAAGTCCATTTCTGCAGTTGATCCGCGCTCCCGGAACCCCATTTAGTAGTACTGCCGTCCTTCCGGAGCATAGGAGGAGTTCAATCCATGCACATAATTTGGGTGGGAATCCTCTGTGTTTCAATAGTTTTCGCAGTGAGTCCCAGCAGACAGAATCGAAGGCCTTGCGAAAGGTTAGCTTTATGGTGAGAGTTGACGCTTTTCTTTTGTGGCAGTAGTTGAGGATATCGGTTGCGAGGACGAAGTTCTCCGCAATGCATCGTCCTCTGATGAAACCTGTTTGGTTTGGGTCCACGATGGATGGGATCAACTTTTGAAGTCTGTTGGCGAGGAGCTTGGATATGGCCTTTATTGGGCAGTTTTGAAGGGAGATGGGCCTAAAGGATTCTCGGGTCCTAGCGTCCCCATTTTTTGGGAGTAGAATCATGTAGGCACGATTAATACCCTCAATGTTTGATTGGAGGTTGTAGAACTGGGAGAAGAAGCGTAGGATTTTTGGTTTGACTGTCTACCAGAATTTCCTGTAGAAGCCGGGGCCGAAACCATCAGGCCCTGAGCTAGCAGAAATATTTTGTCCGAGAAAAGCGGTAGCTATTTCGTCCGTGGTAAAGGGTTCATCGAGATGGGATAGAAGATGGTCGATGGGTGTGTAAATTGAGGCTAGGTCAAAGCGCCAGGAGGGTGTAAAAGTTCTGCCAAGTAGTTCAGAGTAGAATGAGGTGAGGATTTTGATTTTGTGGTCGTGGTTTTTGAATTCGGTCCCGTTGTGTTCAATAATAGCAATTTTGTTGTTTCTCGGGCGATTGGAAGCGCATACGTGGAAGTACTTCATATTCTCGTCGCCGTCTATGGCGAATTTTGTCTTGGACCTAATTTTCCAGTGGTCAACCCGAGAGCGGATGGCACGGCGTAGGGTAGCAATAACCACGCGTCTGAGATGGAGCTCTTGTTGTGATAGGGGACGGCATTCCTCGATTAGATCTAAGAGCGTGATTACAATTTTGCAGTTGTAAGAAGGGCTATTCATGCAAGAAGCTAACTTAATTTGAGTTCTTGCATGTCTTGGATTTCTTTTTGCTAAAGTATTGTTCCTGCCTTTTGTAGTTTCTTGGATTCCAAATGGGAAAACATTTTGCTAATAATTAAGAGTATAAGCACAATGAATCGTGAGGTTTTAAGTTGGGAGTGTACAAGAATCTTTTGTATGGCCAAGGTTTGAGCCGGGGAATTAGGATGGTGCCTGCACGTTTGACTGTCCATTACATGCATTTGCATAGGCTTGACCGACTCCATATGCAAATTTTTTAATGATACGATCGATCAATTACACTATTGCACCAAATGAATGTAGCACCCTCCCTGAGATTTGTTAACTTTTATTTGATGGGGTCATACGTATTAGTTTGTAGTTAGATTCTTCTAGGAATAATTAATGTAAAAACCCCTTTTGCCTAGCTAGTTTTGATGCCTTGTGTTCCAATAACCCCCTACATTCAGAGGATTATCAATTACAAGTTTTTGCTCATAACTGATGTCACATCAATTAGTAGGTTTGCGCCGGTGATGTGAGTTTTTTCTTTTTGGCGATTGCTCTTGTGATGAGCCAATTTAGGGATCATGGACATAATCATAACATTGCTAGATGAACTTTTGCTTGGCATAGTTATTGTGTGCACCATGTTTTCTCTGCTCAACCTCTTGGCCACAATATGCATGCCCTTTAACTATATTTCTTTGGCGGTAGATATAGCAATCCCGCTGTCCTAAATTAGATGTCACATGTTTGTGTAGATTCGTATATATATGTATACACCAAAATGAGTGTAGAAACATGTATATCCGACAAGTTATTCGGGACAGACGTAGTAATATATTTCATATATATGGGTTCGGTCCGTAGGCATGTGTCTCTCGATCAAGATGTACCAAGCTAGCCAAGGTTGCATCAAGCACTGTAGATGCATGGATGGGCAAGGACCGTGATCGAGCGTTGAGTGACAAGTGAGATGTCAGCGACGCTGCAAACTTAATAATTTTCGCAAGCTGGCTAAGCTAGGTTGTTGGCTTGTAGCCCATGCATGTCAATGTCGATCAATGGCGCACGTACGTGTGCTTCCTTTTAAGACGTACTACACGCTCGCTCGCACGGTGCCTCTTGATTTTGACACGCCCCAGCGGAGGAGACAGGCTTCCACCCAGAATGTAGATACGATTGATGAAGTCGACAGCGATGGGTAGCGTTAATCTAGAAAAAAAGCGAGCTTAATTTAGTTAGGACTTTTCTTTTGCGAGCGTTAATTTAGTTAGGACTTGTGTTTATATCTGGTGATAGAGATGCAATCTAGGCACGGTTAGTTTGGCGCATGTTACTGATTCATTCATATAGGAGTAGGCACTTATGTATGAAGCATATTCTAAATTTAGAAATAATAAAACACTGCACTAGTTTAGCTTGAGATAAGACAATGGCGTGAGGGAAACCTACGAGGGCGTGTTGTATTCTAAAATACTAGAGAAAACAATTAAAAGTGAATGGAGCCCCATGTGTGTTTTTGATAATTAATGACAATATATAAGGACTAATATTTAGATTGAGCTATATTTCAAGAGATTTTTCATAGGCTATGCTTTGTAGACCATATATATATATATATATATATGTTGGTTTCACGGTAAAAGAAGAAGAAAGCAAAAAAGATTAAGTGATGGCCAAAGTGATATTCAAGAGGAGATCGAAAATGCTCATGGTAAAGTTGAGCCTATTGCAAGTATGTCTTGAGGAAAAAAATTGTGTGAATGATTCATGCTTACTTTAAAAAAAGTGAGCTTGGCTCAACTGGTTGGGGAGTGAATGTATAAACCCAACACCTGAGTTCAAATCCTTGTGGATGTGAATTTAGGTTTCCTATTTATACTTGAGGACCATGCTCTCCTGATACTCATGCAATGTATCCTGAGAACCATGTTTCGTGCTTTGCCAAGATTAAAATCATGGTACTTATGCTTAATGTTTGTGTGCATCCTGAGATGGTGCAGAGGCCCGGGAACTGAAATTCTCCCCTAATTTTATAACTAGTAGCCACGGGCAATCAAAAATACACCACACCCATGTCGTATCTGGAGTGGGACACCGGGGCGAAACCCTAGCGCTGCCAAAGACAAGGCCCCTATGGCCTCCCCTTCCGTCGCTGCCGCCGATGAAGTCCTCAGTGGTGGTGGGCCTGACGCCAAAGTGGCCGGGGGTTGAAGATCGTGGAGGTGGCTCCCTAGTGGCAGCTCAGGATGGCGCCCGTGGAGATCGTCTGCATGGTGGCTAACGTGGTGCCCCTGGTCGTGTGGAGGCGACAAATTTTCCTTGGTGTGGCGTCCGCACATGGGGTGGAGATCGTCTGAGTGTGGCAGCTGGGACAGCCCTCCTGGTCGTGTAGCGGCGACAACTTTTCCTTGGGCATCCGTGCATGCGGTGGAGGCTCAGTCGTAGGTCTAGGATCCTGCATGGATCCTCCATCGGCGTGGATTTTGGTCACCCAGAGGTGCGTGGGTAGGCGACGTGGTGCACGTTGTTGGCCTTGCTGCGACGTGCTAGGCGTCTTGCACGGGTCGATGACCAGAGGGCCAGCAGGTGCACTTGGTTCATGTGCATTCTTGCCTCCTCTTGTGTCAAAGGGGGTCGGCATGCAGGCAGCAGTGTGGGGGCCTACCGATATTCAAATAAAGGGGTGATCCTTGGGTTGTTCTCATTCTAGGACGGTGTTCTTCTTGATGCCAGCTCTCTTTGATCTGGCCGATGATGGGGGCTAGAAGTCTCCGCCGGCGATGTAGTTTTCTAGATCAGATGGAATTCGGCCGTGGCCACCTGTATTCCTGGCCGTGTGGCTTCATGAGGGAGTACCTCGAAGCTTCGCTGTTTGTGGCCATCATGGGACATCTCGGTTTTTGATTTCCATGGAGAAGATAGTGGCGGAGAATGTTAGGTAGCTGAGGTCTAAGGCTAGTAATGGCGGACGGTGTGTCTTCATGGCGATGAGAACCTTCCTTGTTGGTTCTGGACTTCCAGCAGTGACATAGGCAAGCAGAGGTGGCAGCATAGGAGGAGTACAATGTCTTATCTTTGAGGGTGAAATCCAAGGTCTGGCCGTAATTAGTTGTTCATGGCAATGACCTTGCTGAAGGCATTGTTTTGAGAGGGCGGACTTGCTCCAGGGAGAAAATCTAACGTCTAGCCTTAAGTGGTTGTGTATGGCAATGATATTGTTGAAGACATGATGCCCTGCAAGTGCACAAGTTTGTCAGAGAATATTTTCGCGGAAGTATTAATTCTAGTTTTTATATCGATCTCGATAAGGAGCATTGGTAAATGTTTTTATGTAGCATTTCTGTCGCACTCAAGGTGTCACAGGTCTTGAGTGAATTGACTGCAACTACTGGTGGTGGAAGGTTTTGCGTGAAAGATAGAGGAAACTTTCTTAGGAAATAAATAAGGATTAAATTGCATAAAAGTAAAGACGAGAAAGGTGTTTAGAGGTCCTGCAGATGAGAAGTTAGGCGTGGAGAGAAACGGTTCATGGTGATGGTGAAAGTGCCAAATGGATAATGTGGAATAAGTGATAGTGATATTTCTTATTTCTAAGTGAGTAGGCAAACAACTCATATACCGACTAGGAGTCCTCATGGACAATTCTTCCGAGCCCCAATGATTCGTCTGCCTGTTACCACGACAATGGTCAGCACATTAATTAAGGTCTTGCGACCGGGTCTAGGCTTTAATCTTGATGAATCCTTGTTGTCCTCGAGTAGTGCTAGCTCATCATTGATATTGTCCGTGCCAGTCGGGGGTTGCCGATTCACAAGCATAGAAGTTCATACCTATGAGATCTTTGGATCATGTTACCTGGACCCTTAAATTAGATAACAAGCATTATGCGAAAATAGATAATCATTCTCACTATTTAATAAACACTACAATAATAAAAAATGGATGGATTTAAAGAAGGCACGATACATCTCACCAATCCCCTACATCTCCCACGCCTATGGGGATTAACTCAGACATGAGAGGAAGACAAATAAAAAACATAATTGTATTGCAAATAGGAATCATCTGAAAGCTATTGTAGAAACCACAATAGCGATTGAAGATCAAATCAAATACAAACCAAAGGTAGATCAAAGTATCAAACCCTAATCTTACAATTTCCAATCTCTCTCTCTAAGTAATGATGTGGATGATGGTGGAATGTGTGGTTAAGGAGTTGAAAATCGTCGAGGAACGAGGGGAGGTTCTTCTCCTCTTCCAGATCTGATTTAACCCTCTCTGGATGAGTTAGTGATGGCTCTGAAATATAGCCATCTACATCCACATTCAAACTGGATATTATTCATATTTTCGATGAAATATCTCTCTAAACCCTGCCACTAATGCCTAATATTCAAAGGGGTATGGAATCCTCTCCTTCCATTTTTTATAACAGACCAACGAAAATAACAACTATAGTAGGAACTAATTTTTTATATATTTTTGATAAAAAAGAACAAGCAAACAAAGCAGAAATAAACTAAGCAAAACAAAAACAACAAAGTAAAGAGATTGGTTATGAGGGACTCCCCTTGTGAAGATGTCCTTGACTCCTCGGCAACGGCGCCAGAAAAATACTTGCTGACTCATGTATTAACGAGCTCGTTGGGGAACCCCAAGAGGAAGGTAAGATGAGCACAACAGTAAGTTTTCCCTCAGTTATGAAACCAAGGTTATCAATACTTGCTGACTCATGTATTAACTACTCTTTTCCTACTCTTTTCCAAAAAATTTATTCACAAACTAAGAAAACCAAGCAAACAAAAAACCAAAAACAAAAACAAAAAAGAAGACGCTCCAAGAACAATACAACTGTGCATGAAATAATAAAAATGAAGTGTTTGAAAGAAACCTGGGATTCTTATTGATGAAGAAGGGGATGCCTTGGGCATCCCCATGCTTTGACGCTTGTACCTCTTGAATATTTCTTGGGGTCACGCGTGGCATCCCCAAGCTTGATCTTTAGTCCATTCTTCATCTCATTACTCATTCCTTCCATACACCTGAAATTTTTCTTCATACAAAACTTCACACAATCTTTATTAGCAACATTAGTGCACTCAAGATAATAAGTCTTTAGGTTCACTTCCAACACTAATAAAACTGCCATTAAAACATAAGATACTGTAGCACTTACCTCAAAAAGCTCAATTCCCTAAAAGAACTAAAAAATGAACCAACAAGAAGCAAATGCAAATAATGGCAGAAATCTGTCAAAACAGACCAGCAGGTAAAGACGAATTTTTTCGAAGACCTTCTGTTGCTAAAATTAAAAAGTGTTGAACTAACGGAAGTTAGATAACAACCTGGGGCAGAAGAAAAAAATCAGGCCTCAAAAGGACATACAGAGATTTTACACGAATTTTTACGGTGAAACACATAAATCTGTTTCGGGACAGCAACTTTCCCAATCATTACTTCTCTCTCATTAGAGGTTACTCTTGGCAAAAAAAGAAAATAAAAAAGGATAAGGAGCGGTTATTACTGAAGTAATAACTTCCAAGACTCATCTAAAACTTTTGGGTTATCTCCCAATAAGTACTTTTCTTTAACGCCTTTAAGTTAGGCATGATAATTTGAGAAGATGCTCACATAGGAAATATGAATTGAAGTAAAAGAGAGCATGAAGAAGCAAATTCAAAACACATTTAAGTCTAACCCTCTTCCTATGCATAGGAATCTTATACGCAAATAAATTCACAAAGAACAAAGCAACATGCATAGGACGATAAAACGAGAGTAACTTCAAAACTTTCAGCAAATAGAGAGGTGTTTCAGTACCATGAAAACTTTTACAAGTATATTTTCCTCTCTCATAATAATTTTCAGTAGCCTCATAAATAAACTCAACAATATAACTATCACATAAAGCATGCTTTTCATGATCTACAAATACTAGAGCTTTATTATAAACATTTTCAAAAGAATCCTCAGGAACATGACATTCGTCCTTCGTTGGCAAGCATGGGGGACAATCAAATAATGTAAGGGGTAAAGAGTTACTCTCATTAGAAGGTAGGGATGTGTAGATCCATTCTTCCTCCTCTTGATCATCACTCT
Source organism: Avena sativa (assembly GCA_916181665.1). NCBI lineage: Eukaryota > Viridiplantae > Streptophyta > Magnoliopsida > Poales > Poaceae > Avena > Avena sativa. The sequence goes on along the minus strand of OV702292.1, from coordinate 527,685,041 downwards.
CCTCCTCTTTTTCATCCAATGAGCTTCGCGTTTCAGCAATTTCTTCTTCCATAGGCTCCTGCAAGGCATTAGTCTCTTCCATTGGTGGAGAGCATCTATTAAGATATTCAAGAATATAGCCATTTTTTACCTTGTAATTATCAAAACAAAATTTAAGTATATCATAAACCTCATATTTATAAGGTGAATCATCAGTATTTTCAAGCAAACTAGCAAGTTCAAATGCACCCTTCCAAGCAATAAATTCTTCAATTTGTTCCACATCATAAAAGTCATAATTCCATTTAACATAAGAAGATATGGTAACATTATCATGATACTCACATTGAAAAGGGAGGTGTTTATACCTCCTACAACAACAAGATTTATCAAAGCAATAAGTAACATTATAAGTAGAGCACACGTTTATAGCAATGGTATACAATTTATCAATTTGTTCCCATAAGTGTTTCCCTTTTTATGACAAGCGGTGTTCCTTATAATAATATTTTTGTTGTTCCGTGAACCCACCTTGCCAATAAGATTCAGTTTCAAAGAAACCAACCATTGATAGAAAGCATGATAAAGCAAGACAATAACAGACCAATGAAAATAACAACTATAGTAGGAACTAATTTTTTTTATATTTTTGATAAAAAAGAACAAGCAAACAAAGCAGAAATAAACTAAGCAAAACAAAAATAACAAAGTGAAGAGATTGGTTATGAGGGACTCCCCTTGTGAAGATGTCCTTGACTCCCCGGCAACGGCGCTAGAAAAAAACTTGCTGACTCGTGTATTAACGAGCTCGTTGGGGAACCCCAAGAGGATGGTAAGATGAGCACAGAAGTAAGTTTTCCCTTAGTTATGAAACCAAGGTTATCAATCCAGTAGGAGCAAGGAAACACCTCCAAGGTGTTGCTAGCTGGACTTTGGCAGGGCACAATACCGGCGCCAGCAGCAACGTGGAAACCTGCACAACACAACCATAGAACTTTGCCCCCAACTTACAGTGAGGTTGTCAATCTCACCGGTTTTGCTGAAAACAAAGGATTAAACGTATTGTGTGGAAGAAAGTAATAGTTTGCAGAAAGTAAACAGAAAGAAGTAAATAGTTGATTATAGATTGATGATAAAAGAAAGGACCGGGGTCCATAGTTCACTAGTGGTGGCTCTCCTTAAGATAGATAACATGTTGGGTGAACAAATTACAGCGGGGCAATTGACAAACATCGAGAAAGCAATAAGCATATACTAATCATCTTGACTCCTTTGAGATTTGATTGGGCATTACAACATTATACATAGACCGTAATCCAACTGCATCTATGACTAATAATCCACCTTCAGGTTATCATCCGAACCCCCTCCAGTATTAAGTTGCAAGCAACAGATAATTGCATTACGCATTGCGTGTAAAGTAAACAATACGATTGTTCTATGAACAAAGGATTGTTGTTTTCTCCCTAGTAGCAACAACACATCTAGTACCTTAGAGATTTCTGTCACTTCCCCAGATTACTAGAGGCATGAACCCACTATCGAGCATAAATAGTAACTCTTGGAGTTGCTAGCATCTACTTGGCCAAGATAGATACTAACAACGGAAAGCTTGCAAGATCACAAATAACAAAGACATGATAGAATCAATAATCAATCTGAAATAACATCTCAATATCCATCGGATCCCGGCAAACACAACATGTAGGATTACAAATAGATGATCTTGATCATGAACGGAGCTCACAAGATGTAAACATGATAGCACAAAGGAGGAGAACCAGCCATCTAGCTACTACATGGACCCGTAGTCCAAGGATGAACTACTCACGCATCACACCAGAGGCTTGCATGGTGATGTAGAAGGCCTCCAGGGTGAATTCTCCCCTCCGGCAGGGTGCCGGGAAGAGCTTCAGATCCCTCCCGATCTAGGGATGGAGATGATGGCGGCTACAGACTCTTTCGTGGAATTTTTGATCGGTTACTTAGGGTTTCTGTATTGGAGGCATCTTATAGGCGAAAGGGGAGGCCGATGGGGTGTCGGAGGCGGCTAGACCACCCCCTGGCACGGGCCAGGCTAGGCCGCGCGGCCAGGTGGTGTGGCGGCCCCCTGGCCCCTCTCCATCTCGTATTCTAGATCCGTGTGTCCCTCGGTGAAAAACTGACTTTGGCTTTTGTCCCGTCCAATTCCGAGAATATTCATTTTCTGACTTTCCTGGAACCAAAAATTACAAAAAACAGGCAGCTGACACTGTGGCTCTTGTTAATAGGTTAGTCCAAGAAAGTGTATGGAAAGTACTCCAAAGTTGGAACAAAACATAAGAAAGTAGATAAAACCAAGCATGGAACATAAAAAATTATGGATATGTTAGCAACGTATCAAGCCGTCGGAAGAATAGACTTAGATATAATCTCTAAAGCCCTTCTCCATCTCCATAGCCATATTCCACCACTTGTAATAGTAGATCTCATCTTTGATTGGCGACATTGTAAGACTATTTGCTATAAATCTCATGATTTCCATTACAATATTTGTGATTGTTGATCTCATCCCTATGTGTGAGTAATTCTCCTTGGGCTAAGGGCTTCGGCATAGCCATGTAGCTTTTTGTGCATGTTATTTATCATAGATGGGATCATGTATTAGTTTGTATGACATGATGATTATTGTATCCTCTCTTGAGTCAATCTAAGGACTTGTCAGGTACCCAAGACACCGAGGATTGAGCCAGGTATATGGAGTTTGAGTAATGACTAATCTGTAGGTTGGGAACCCCAATGACAGAAGGGGCAGTACGACTGTATGTGAGGGATTTACTTGGGATTAACAGTGACATCACTATGCATATCATTAGTTCTCTTTCTTCTATGGATGAGACTAGTAGGTTATTACTATAAGATGTTGCAGAGGCAATAGCAATTATGGATGCACTGCCCATATATAATTTATCTTGCTCTAACAATTACATGCATACTTTATCTTTATCTTTTATTCCCTTCAGATGTTTTGCACAGCTATAGGTGAAACCGAATGCCCTAGGCCATCTCTATCCATCATCGACAACAACAAAAAGACGCAAACTCTTGGTCCGGTAAAAACACAAAAGGAATTCTAAAACTTCTGAAGGTTCGTTAAAGTAACTTCACTACGCATCTGCTTCCCGAGGATTTGATAACCTAGGTCTACTAGGGAAAAAGAAGCTATACTATATCCGTAATCCGGATCAAAGGTATCAGTTAGCAGCTACTGTGTTCTCCTTTTCGTCCTCTTCCCTTCATGAAAATTACTTGTGTTGATAAAGCAGAGTTGGTGGCGTGTAGTATGAGCAGACAGTACGGACGCATCCAGACCATACCAATGGTCCTTAAGCTCTCTGAACGCCTCCAATGAAAGGGGTTCGAATTGGGGATTTACTTATTTAGGTGCAATTACCCCAAAAATGCTATCAGATCTTTAATAAATGTTCATTACCTGAAAACCATCACAAGAAACCAAGGATTCACTAATTGCGACATTAACGTTAGTAGAAAGAAGTAATCTCGAGTGAAATCCGGCAATAAACAAGAGGAAAATCAATAGTAAAAAGTGATGAGATTTGGAGCTATAAACTTCCCCAAGCTTAGAAGTTACTCGCCCTCGACTGACAAATCTATAATGAGTAATATCGAGTTATTGAATCAAGACGAAAAACTTACAATTTGAGGTTGTATCATATTCCATTGTCTCAAATCCTGCAACCTTGAACATGAGCATAATATATCTGAACAATTGCACTAAAGTTCAATTCCTTAATGCAAGTAACTCTCTAGCTAATAGTTCTTACAATTCAAATAATATTGTTAAAAATTTGGCTAGGCTTGCAAATCAATTTCTTGCAGCGCATCTCTTATTATGAGAGTGAAAGTTTTTTAAGCAAGGTCGGTTGAGTCATAATTAAGGGTGCACAAGTAGATGTCAAAAGAAGGATAAACTTAGAGCTTTTTCATTAACACCCACTTCGACAATCGTGGCTATAAAATACCTCTTCTTTTCCTTGTCTTTCAGGAACTCGAATTATTCAATTTAGGTGGTGAGGTGATGCCAAAGTGTAAAATGTTTTCAACTCATATCTTGGCGGCAGTTCTACTTTTTCCCCCCTTTTTTCTTCCTATTTTAAGGATTAATGAGTGTTTCTTTTTATAAATTCTTACAAAACCTTTAAGAGTGCCAATAATTTTGCCCACATAGAGGCACATATGCCGCTCATGTCATCAACTCATAGCCAAAATCCGGGGTTATACCATAGATCGTTCAAAGGCCCGCGGAGTTGTTAGCATCCTAAAGGTGTGTATGAGAAACATAGAACTGTTTCCTCTCTCTCCATTTTTTAGCTAGGAAAAAAAAGGTTTTAGTGTTGGGTTCGCAACATAGAAAACAAAAAAATTCCTACGATGGGAACTACTAAGCACCAAGATCTATCTACTATATACAAGAAACTGGTGGATATACATCCATAGACCCTTGAAGAGCGACAAAGCTTTATTAACGAATCTGATTTAGTGGTTGATATAGTCGTACACTTGCCGATCTCAAGATCGTGAGGAAGTCCTACAAGTCTAGCAGGTCTAGCACCCGCAAGTCCATCAGGTCCAGCACCAGCATGTCCAGCACCATAAAGAAGTGGTGCGTGCATGATCACACACATGTCTGGTACCCCGACAACCTCTGTGTCCTCGCTCCAGCGATACAGCAGAAGCAACAACTCCTTTCTAGATAAAGCCACTAGGAACATGTATCTCGCTAATCCGAGACCATGGGGAATAATTTCTAGAGGGGGAGAGAGATCCTTCACGAGGAGGTGTAAGTGAGATGGTGTGAGAAGGGTGCATTTTATAGGAGGAGGGGGAAACCAAGGGCCATGGCGTAGCAGCCATGGTGGGTGCCCCCACCTCTTCCTCATTCATTTGAGTAGAGCACCCACTCACATAAAAGACCTCCACTCAAAATTCCACTCACACATGCATTAATTTTCCACCAAAATTAGTGTATCTCTCATTTAATAAAACTATTTTATCTATTTTATTAAGAATTTTGTTAATTACTTTAATTAACAAACGTTGACATAAAATCCCATGCATCATTTGAAAATCACAAGCAGAACCAGTTTCTGCAATTTCACCCAAAACAATTCCGGTTTCCATCGAAATGATTCCAGCGCTTTCTTAATGTTTATCTGAAACATATTTGCTCCAAATGGTATCGGTATCCCTTAAGTGTGTCACCCTATGGTTCACGAATAATGCAAACATGATTGAGACCCTTCTCCAATCAATAATCAGAAGCGGGACCTAGAGATCCGTACTGACTCCCACACATTCAACGATGACTCTAGTGATCGTGCGAACCTTTAATGCTAGTAACTAAATCCATTTGTCTCGAGATATATTACATTTACGAGATTCGATCATCGTTATATCCATACCTAGTTTGATCTCGTTACCCACATGCACTCTTTTCTCGTTCCCGTGATATAGCATTCTAGTGATCATATCACTTGCTTCCAAGCTATCTTAATGTGATATCATCGAGAGGGCCCAGCATATATCTATCCATCCTCACGATGGACAAATCCCACTCTTGATCCATGAGCCTCTACATAAAACCTTCATAGCACTGAACCCACCTTTATAGCCACCCTATCACAGTGTGAGGTTTGATGTTATCAAGATACTCTTCCAGTGTTAGTGCTTGACATGATCTAATGGTCTAAGGATTAGGATTACTTCGTATGATGTTATAGAAATATAAACATAATGACTTTGATCGCAATGCTATACTTCGGATGCATGTTCATCACATCATTCCACTAATGTTGTGACCTTGCTATTAACAACATCCAATGTCCATGATTAGGAAACCTTGATCATCTTGTTAATCAATGAGCTAGTTTATAAGAGAGGCATAAATATGAACCCTTTATTTGTTTATTAAACACACATGTATTAACTTTTCCAATTAATACAATTAAAGCATGCAAAATAAACATTTATCATAAACAAGGAATAATATAATAACCACTTTATTATTGTCTCTCGGGCATATTCCCTTCAGTCTCCCACTTGCACTAGAGTCAATAATCTAGTCTATAAACTTGTGCATTCAACACCTATGGCTTTCTGGTGTTGTATGTACGCGTTTGCTAGTGGTTAACACAATCTCCGGATCTGACATTTTCAGGTCCGCATGCATTTGCATGTCTTTGCGTCTCTATGCATCACTCATTCTCTAATGAGATGACATTGTATAAATTTAGTCCTTTGGTGAGACCTTTAGTTCCTTTAGGTTAAAACAAGTTGATATAATTGTCGCACAATATATCTTCATAGTACTAGCCCACTGTGAACCACATCTAGTTTGATAACAAACTACATAACCAAATTCCCTCCTTTGCTGCTACTATAGCAGTCATATACTTAGCCTTTTGTTGTAGTATTCGTCACAATGTATCAACTTTGGAACTCATCCAAATCTATCATGGAACCTCCTTTTCATTACATTGTGCCACCGATAGTTTAAATTGAGATAAATTTAATTTGTATCATGGGACAAACTAGTATCAATGTACACTTTACAATGAACTATTTGTCACCTCTACATAAATATATTCTTAGTTCTTCGAAAGATCATAAGAATATCCTTATTATTTTCCAATGATCATCTTATGATTCATTTTGGTATATGCACATCACATTTAGAGCATAAGACATATCTGGATATGTACATATCATGGTATACATTATTGATTAAAATATTCATGTGATTTCACTCACCATGTGTCAAAACACTTTCATCTCGTTTGACTTACCAAGTGTCAATACACTTGACTCTTCATTCAACCCTTTCCATGCGGCAAGAACTTTTCTTGTCATTTCCATATTGAACCCTTTCAATATCTCATATGTGTACGTCTGGCATAACCATATTAGAGCCTCAATCTATCCATATAGACATTGCTGCCTAATATTCCAGTTTTGCCCAAGTCTTTCATCAAAATCTAATTTTAATGAAATGCTTAACCTGTGTCTGTAAAATATACATCATTTCCAATCAACACCATGTCTTCTACATAATGTATTAGAAATATATCTCAGCGCTCCCACTTAATTTCTTGCAAATGCGAGCATCTTCATCGTCTCCGAAGAAATTAAACACTTTTAACATTTTCATCATGGTGAAGATTCCAACTCCGCTATGCTCACTTCAACCATTGAAGTTTGCATGCCCTTTTAGCATCCTTTGAATTAACAAAACCCTTCAGACTGTGTCATGTACACATCCTAGGTAACAATTGTAGCACCCCACTAAAACCAGTACTAGAAAATCGCTGTGTTTTGTCTCTGTGCATCATCATGATAGCATGCGCATGTCATCATGCCACATTGTATTTGAGCATCGTCATGTCATCATGCATGGTTTGCCTAAAACTATTTTTTAAAAGCCTACCTTTGTTTTCTAAAATGTCCCCTGTCTTTATTTCAAATCAAAACCCGGTCCTTCCGGATATTTTATTTTTATCTAAAAACTATTTATAAAGGTCTTTTAAAATAAAACTATAGTCTCTTATAATAAAATATTTTTTTATTAACTGGAAGAGGTAGCCAGCCAGGACAAAAGGCCCAGCCAGCCAGCCTACAACACCAGGCCCAACTAACCCCGAGCTCAAACCCTAATCCATCCCTCACCACCAGACCCTGCCGCCACCAACCCTCCATGCGACCCGTGCCAGTAGTGCGCGCGTGCCCCACTCCCCACCACCGACGGGCCGGCCCCACTACCACCTACCCCCGAGAACGATGCACAACCACCCTGCACTTCTCTCTCTCTCGATCTCATACCGACGCCATCCCGTGACCCCACCCACCCCGTCGCTACCCGACACGGACCCCCGATCCTCCCTACATGATTCCCTCCTCCCTTTCTCTGCTTTCTTCCCAGAGCGCCAACCACCGCCACCTGTAGGCTCTTCCCTGCGCCGTCGCTGCAGATTCCCACCCTGGCACTCTTCTGCCCGGCACTGCCGCTCGAGGCTGACCGACGAACCCCTCTGTCGTGGCCCCCTCTGCAAGGAGCACCTCCGGCCGCCTCCATCCTCTGCGGCCAAGGGAACCTCAGCGAGTCGTCATCCCCGCCGTAGAGCCGCTGCGTGCGTCTTCGTCCCCAGCGCCCCGAGCTTCCTCGTCGGTGTCTCACAGGAGCCCTGCCGCTGCACCAAGTCCGACCGCCCCAGCACCTGCTCGACCTCCCCGACGGCGCCGCCGTCCGAAGCCTCATCCGCGCTGCTCCGACTCTGCCTCACGGGCCTCCACCGCCAGGAGCTCCACCCGTCGCCCTGCATCCCCCGTCCCACCGTCGAGCTTGGCCTCGACCCCGAGCCCGTCCTCGACCCTGTCCTGCTGCGCCGGCCGCCCTCTGCTCTGGTACGGGCCGGCCCGTCCTCAAGCTCAGCGCCCCATCTCCAGGGCCCCACCTCGCGAGCCCCCGCGGGCCTCTGCAGCCGCCGCCTTGCCATGCCCCTGCATCGCCATGAGCACCACCCTCTCCTATCGTCCCTCATCCTCGTACCCGTGTCTGCTACTGTGGTGTGTTAGGTGCTACCGTGGTGGTTTCCTCTAGTACCAGTGGGGTTGCTTCATGTGTTGCGTTTTGATTCTGATCGCAAGAAGATGGAGTGTGATGTTTGTTAGGGCGACAGTGTGAAGATGGATTAGTGGCGATGCTCTGTTACGCGAGTTAGACGAGTACCTCACCAAGACCAACAAGACTAGCTCGACGCCGATGAGTCCGAGGGATGCACATGGTGACACCCAAGACCCCAAGCCCGATCTTGGATCCGAAGCCGAGGATTGTTGCCCCGGAACGCAAGGTTTCCTTCCCGGAACGCCATGACCCTCGATCACGGAACCGAAGACCACCAAGCTCTCCGACCCGGTATCCGAAGACACCAAGACCCCGGACGCCAAGACCTCCTCACGATTCCTAGAGCCCCATTCCCGGAGTCCGAAGGCCGATCCCGCCAAGACCGAACCCCATCGACCCCAAGTTCGTCGGACCCTAATGTGTGACCCCTTTCCGAGCCTCTATTTTATAAATGCTAAATATATATATATATTGTTCCATATTAAATTGTTCATGTCGCATACATATTGTGCGGTTTGGGGGCATTATGCCGATTCACCCCATAATTAAATATGGAGGCCATATGCGGGCTAATCCTGTCTATTAGCGACTCCATTTAAATTTGCGTAGCGAACCGATGCCATGTTTTGCCTTGTTAAGACAATATTTAAATTGCGGGGTAACTAAACAACATGAACCTTCTAATTAATTGTCGGGACCCCGGTTCCGCTTAATATTGCCTAATTGCATCGCATATTTGCCATGTCATGCACCATACCTGCATTATGCCCGATCTTCTGCCATAGTATTAAATAGTGCATCCTATGTTTTTTCTAGTGTTTCGCTTCTTCATGGATTAGGACGATGAGTTGACGTGAGTGCCAATTCGATCTTCGGATGAACCTTCGGCAGTGTTTCCCAGGCAAGCATTCTCCCCCTTTCTACCTATTTTGCATTTATAGTCTTTATTTCCTCCTGTTGATCTATTGCTATCCGTGTCACGATGCTTTAGTGTTCCGTACCAGATATATTCCGTGCAGCCTTTATATTGCCTTGGGCACCTCCTATTACCTGTTGTTTGGTAGATAGATGGTCTTGCGAGTCGTAGTCGCTTGCTCAGGTGCGATCCCGTGTCGTGAAGTACCACACAGTTGTTGGAATGTTGTCATATGCTTTACGGTGGAGAGGATCATGATTTTAAATACAACTATTAAATTGCTAGGATAACGAATGAAAGAGGCACCGGTGGGCAGTATATGCTAATTGGTTTTTCATGTCCACTTGTGTCCCGTAAGTCCTGAGTACTTGATACCTGTTCCTTGATTATTCGCACTATCCACATTCGGGAGACCCTATGGATCCCCCTTAGCCAGAGCTTGATTCATTTCTTATTTCTTGGGGCCACAAGTAGTTTGGGGCTTTATTACTATCATGTACTTATGCCATGTTTTACTGCTTTATTTATGATTGTGCGTGGAGCACCTGTACTGTTTTGGAACGTGGAATGTTTTCGCGGTATCGAAAAGCCCAGTCACACTTTCGGGTTCCCAGTCATTTACAGCCATTGTCACAAACACTGGGCCCGTCTCGGAGCCGGCCAACTTTGTTGCGGGTAGCTTAGTGGGGTGCCCCCCTGAAATGTTTTACAAATCCTATGATTGCTTTGTCGTGAAAGCCTCGTTGGGTTTTGATTTGGTTTTTCTGAGGTTGATCGTGTGTGTGTTGCTATTTGTGCACCCCTGTAGGGTAAATCTTTCTGAAAGCCGTGTCCGCGGTTATGGACGACTTGGAGCACAGTATCTTGATCATAGACAAGCATAACTAAAGTAGTGCTATAAATTTGACTTAATATGTGACTAGTAATCAGCTTCACTACAATGGAATGGATAATAAAAGTGCCAACAATTGGTGGAACTGGGGTGTATCGTGTCATGTTATACCTGCCTAGTAAGTATCACAACTCCAATGGAATGAAATAAAAGGGCCAACAACCGCTGGGTTTGGGATGTCACATGCTAATTGTATCTGACTAGTAAGTGCCACAACTATAATGGAATGAATAAAACTGCCAACTGTGTGAGTTCCTTGGTTTGACTTCCTCTTGTGGTCTCGAGGGGGAAATACCAGGATGGGTATGACTGGTGTTAGTATCAGGTTGGTCCTGAATATGTCTCTCTTATCCCTCTCTAATAGCCGACAGTTGTATCGAGTCTCTATAGGTTGTTTAGTGCATGCTTCGCTGCCGCTTCAGTCCACCATACCTATGTAGGCGAGAGCCGCTGAATTCTAGCCTCGCCGTGTACTGGCCTCAGTACTGACGCTCCTCTTTTTCCTTCGCCCTTTGTCGGCACCCCCTTTTGTTTTAGCAGGTTTGCGATCGACGTCGTTAGCAGGGTTACCCTTTCAGCTTGGCCTGGGCAGGGTTATGGACGCCATTGGTTATTATTCAGGGCTCTTAGCCCCATTTGCTTCTTATCCGTACTTGGATGTTGAATCGATTTCAAGGTGATTTGGATCTTTGTATTGTATATCTGTATTCTTGAATCATGGAGTCGTTGTTGTATATATATCTTCTGTGGGTTCCATCATGGACTAATGCGTAATGGTATTACTTTGTTTTCCACCCGCACGCAAGTGCCTGGTGGGCGTCCTTGAATCGTTTCTATGCGGGTTTGGCGGGAAGCGCTAAAACGTGCATAGGGCCAATTCGAGGGTGCTACAACAATTCTATTAGAAGAACTTTTTTTGTTTGTTCAACTACCATATACCAAATTATATGTAGTGGTTGCTACATTAATCCGTAAAGACTAAATATCGCTATGAAAGATCAAATCTTGTCATAGTCAACTCCTTGAACATTGTTGTAAACTCCTTTCCGAAATGTCGACTATTTCATAGATGTCAAACATCCATGTCTATTTTTTTATAGATCCAAATACGACCGATAGGCTTCATGCCTATCTGGAGGGTCTTCCAAGTTCAGAAACTTGATTTCCCGTGTATGGATACTATCATGGATTTTATGACTTCTAGTCATTTTATGGAGTCAGGGCCCATCATCTCTTCTTTGCATGTAGTCGATTCATCACTGTTAAAACAATAACGACTTCTGTTTCAAATCTTACTATTTGATTCTTACCTGACCCATATGGTTCAATAGGAACTATAATCTCCGAGATCACAACCTTTGTAATCACGGGAGCCATGAGCATTTTAGCCACCTCCGGGACACTTTCCGGTGCTGCGCTAGTTAGCACATGTTGCTTAGGTTCATCAACCTAATCAAAGTTCTATTGTTCTCCCACTTAACTTTTGTGAAAAATTCCTTCTTTAAGAAACTTCACGTGCCAAGCGACAAACTCTTGTCTTCGGTGTTATGGAGGAATACCCAACAAATTCTTTGATATTACCTACAAAGATGTTCTTATCCGACTTTGGTTGTAAAATTTTACTTATTCCTAGCATACCAAAATTTAAGAAAAGACAACTCTGGTTTTATCCCAAACCATAACCCATATGGTGTCATTTAAACGGATCACGATGGTGCTCTTTTCAGTGTAAAAGCGGTAGTCTCTAAAGCTTTAATCCTTAAAACATAATGGCGGTTTTATAAATGACACATTTGATCTTATCATGTCAAACAAGGATTGATTTCATATCTCGAACATACCATACTCCTATGGTTTATTGGGAAATGCAAATCCATGGAATAATTCCTCAAATCTTAGGTGTTTTGCTAAACATGCAACTCAAATATTTTCCTTTATGATCGAATCATAAACTCTTTATTTTCTTCTTACAATGATTTTCCACTTCATCTTGAAAGTCTTTGAACAATTTTCAAATGTTTCATACTTCTTCCTTATCGAGTAAATATACACGTATATTCGCTCAAATATCTAGAGAAAGCATATGAAGTTGAAAGATCCACCACACATGGCTACACATAATGGCCCATATACATCAATATGTACAATGTCCAATAAGTTAGTCACTCGTTCCCCTTTGGCCTATGAACAGAGTTTCAATTATCTCGAGGAAAGTCTCATAAGCGTTAATTAATCAAAATCAAAGACTCCAAAAATCCATCAACATGGAGTTTCTTCATGTTTTATTTCCAATATAATTTAAACGACGATGCCACTTTGTAAGTGATATTTCAATCATTTGTATTGCGATATTTTAGCATTAGTTTTATGGACGTGATTTCTCCAACTAGACTTGTAAAAGTTCATCCATCTTCTATGAAATACGGTAATTATTTAAACAACCATTTTTCTCATAATACCGGAAAATATAACAATTATTTAAACAAATCTTGAAGGCAAGCTTTTATGCCAACGAGAAACACAATAACACTTTATTTGTTTTCGATGAACATCATCACATATTCTCTTGCTAGTTATTTAGGCCATTGTAGTTCATGAATTGCATTGTTCTGTATGACATTTCATACCAACCAATTCGGTATCCAATACCCAAGAACCACATTGTTTAACAATCAAAGAATACAACCATAACATGTATGTCATCTATATTCCTTAGCTGGACATTTCTAGTCTTTTCTTTTCTGCCAAATATTTTATAGATTCTATTTGAGCATTTCCTTTTCCTTTTAAAAGAATTTATCAACATCAACAGTCGTTCCATACATATGACACATAGTCCAAAGCGTGTATAGTCAAATACTAATACCTTTGGACTTGCACTTTGAAGTTGATCACCATCATCAAATGTTTGGCGTTCTTTCAAAAATCCATTCTTTAGTAATCTATTAGTGTAGTAAACATTTTACCTACATCTTCTATTCATCCTTATCATGACAACTTTCATGATCAAGCTACTATAGCCTATAAGGACGAATCATGAGTATAATGTCAGTTCCCAATTTTTTTTGGGAGATTAGGACATCTAGCATCTCCAACCTTCGCAAATTATCATAAAATATGAGAAGGTGTATTTTTACAAATTATACTCTATCATATTGCAACCATAAACATTGTTTCAGATATCACAATATCTTCCACACATGACAGTTTCTGAAACAATCCTTTCAGCTCCTAGATAACCTCAATATTAAAACAAATTTTGAATATCAAGAATCATGGAGGCAAAACATGATACTTTAGATACTAACACTAGAATTATTACTCTTGATTTAATATAACTTATTAAACTTCATGGAGTAAATAGAGTTTGTTGAAAGTTTGCAATAAGACTTCTAAACTTTAAATTGACATTCAAAACAACACGATACCAGTTCGTAAAGTAAATATCCAGAATTCTATAGTTCTATTATCTCAATTTAAACTAAGCGCAAGGTAGTAAACGGATGCCAATGACTACAACAAATTATGCAAATTCACTTTGATTATGATAAATTGAGTTCAACTAATCCGAATTACAAATGAACTCCCACTCAAAAAGAACATCCCTCGTATCTTTTTGGTGATTATATGAACCAAATCCACTACACCAAGTCTGATCATCACCTGTGTTGGTGTAGCTTCAAAGGAGAGCATCTATATGGGCATCACATCTACCATATGACTCATGCTTAACCTTTCGGTTTGTATTCTGAGGCCATGTCTATACATGCTAGGCTCGCCAAGTAAGAACCTTAATACTCGCGTGTGTAAAACTGTCTTACACCTGTTATACAAACATGGATTCAAGTACACCCGATCATCACATGATGTCTTGAAGCGACGAAACATAAAACGGTGTGTACTTAAGGAAGAACACATTTTTATATTGATATATAAATGAGGGATCATCATATAATGATACTAAAATGCCAAACAAGCAATATAAGATGCAAACAAACATCATATACAAAAGGTGATATGATATGATTCCTGCACTTGATCACTATCTTGTGCATCATGGTATGATCTTCATCATTCCTATATGTATAAGGCCAAGGTCTATGGAACTTACACTTTGTTATGTTATAATTTCCAAGAGTATCAATCCATACTACAAATTATAACATTACCTTATCATGACACTTGCCTAATACATTGCAAATGTATGTATAATTGTTGATATTCCATGCTTGGTTTTATCTACTTTCTTGTGTTTTGTCCACCCCTTTGGAGTACTTTTCTTATGATTTCTTGGACTAACCTATTAACAAGAGCCATAGTGCCAGCTGCCTATTTTCTGCTGTTTTTGGTTCCAGGAAAGTCAGAAAATGAATATTCTCGGAATTGGACGGGACAAAAGCCAAAGTGCCTATTTTTTCGGAAGACATCTGATGCCAGAATACGAGACGGAGAAGGGCTGGGGACCGGCCACACCACCTGGCCGCGCGGCCAGGCCTGGCCCGCGCCAGGGGGTGGTCTGGCCGACCCTAGTACCCCCTCGGCCTCTCCTTCCGCCTATATATTGCCCTCGGGACCAAATCCCTAAGTACCCAATCAAAAATCCACGGAAGAGTCTGTAGCCGCCGTCATCTCCATCCCTAGACCAGGAGGGATTTGAAGCTCTTCCCGGTACCCTGCCGGAGAAGGGAATTCACCCTGGAGGCCTTCTTCATCACCATGCAAGCCTCTGGTGTGATGCGTGGGTAGTTCATCTCTGGACTACGGGTCCATGTAGTAGCTAGATGGCTGGTTCTCCTCCTTTGTGCTTTCATGTCTAGATCTTGTGAGCTCCGTTCATGATCAAGATCATCTATTTGTAATCCATACATATTGAGATGCTATTTCAGATTGATTATTGATTCTATCATGTCTTTGTTATTTGTGATCTTGCATGCTTTCCGTTGTTAGTAGCTATCTTGTCCAAGTAGATGCTAGCAACTCCAAGAGTTAGTATTTATGCTCGATAGTGGGTTCATGCCTCTGGTAATCTGGGGAAGTGACAGAAATCTGTAAGATACTAGATGTGCTGTTGCTACTAGGGAGAAAACAACAAACCTTTATTCATAGAACAATCGTATTGTTTACATTACACACAATTCGTAAAGCAATAATCTGTTGCTTGCAACTTAATACTGGAGGGGGTTCAGATGATAACCTGAAGGTGGATTATTAGTCATAGATGCAGTTGGATGGTGGTCTTTGTATAATGTTGTAATGCCCAATCAAGTTCCAAAGGAGTCAAGATGATTAGTATATGCATGTATTGCTTTCTCGATGTTTGTCAATTGCCCCGCTGTAATTTGTTCACCCAGCATGTTATCTATCTTAAGGAGAGCCACCTCTACTGAACTATGGATCCTGGTCCTTTCTTTTACATACAATCTACAAACTGTTTACTGCTTTGTGTTTACTTTCTGCAAACTATTACTTCCTTCCATTCGATACATTTAATCCTTTGTTTTCAGCAAAACCAGTGAGATTGACAACCTCATCGCAAGTTGGGGATAGAGTTTTGTGGTTGTGTTGTGCAGGTATCCATGTTGCTGCTGGCACCGGTAGTGTGCCTTGCCAACGTTCAGCTAGCTACACCTTTGTGGTGTTTCCTTGCTCCTACTAGATTGATAACCTTGGTTTCTTACTGAGGGAAAACTTACTATTGTGCTCATCATACCTTCCTCTTGGGGTTCCCCAACGAGATCGATATATTTTGGGCCATCATTGCCCAGCAACAATCTAAACTAGACGCCTCTAATTTATCAATTGAAAGTTTTACATGGCTTATGGCTTTTGAAGATAGAACAGTTCATACCTACGAACATAGAACCACAACGATGATAATCAAATTATTAGCAACTCGTTGTAAATCAGATATTGACTAAAGTAGGAGAGACATACACCCGCTAGCCACTTATGCAAAACTAGTTGCATGTCAAGCGTGGACAAGTCTCATGTGTGAGGACATGTAAAGTTAGTCCGGGCCGCTTCATCCCACTATGACACCAATATCCAAAATACATAGAAGATGCAATAAAATGATCATCAACGCCCACATACTCATATGTGTTCTAACCGTGCAAAGCATCTACGCATAGATCAGGCTCTGATACCACTATTGGGTTCGCAACATAGAAAACGAAATTTTTCTATGATGGGAACTACTAAGCACCAAGATCTATCTACTAGATACAAGCAACGAGTGGATATACATCCATAGAGAACATACCCTTGAAGAGCAACAAATCATTATTAATGAAACTGATTTCGTGGTTGATATAGTCGTACACTTGCCAATCTCAAGATCGTGATGAAGTCCAGCAAGTCCAGCAGGTCCAGCACCCGCAAGTCCATCAGGTCCAGCACTATCAAGTCCAACAGCACAAAGCAGTGGTGCATCCGTGATCGCACACATGTCACGGACCCCGACAACCTCCGTGTCCTCGCTCCAGCGATGCAGCGGAAGCAGCAACTCCTTTCTAGATAAAGCCATCGGGAACATGTATCTCGCTAATCCGAGACCATGGGGAATAATTTCTAGAGGGGAGAGAGATCCTTCATGAGGAGGTGTATGTGAGATGGAGTGAGATGGGTGCCTTTTATAGGAGGAGTGGGCAGCCAAGGGCCATGGAGTGCAGCCCTGGTCGGTGCCCCCACCTCTTCCTCATTCATGTGGGTGGAGCACCCACTCAGATAAAATACCTCCACTCAAAATTCCCCTCACACATGCATTAATTTTCCACCAAAATTAATGTATCTCTCATTTAATAAATCTATTTTATTTTTTTTTAAGAATTTTGTTAATTATTTTAATTAACAAAAATTCACATAAAACCCCCTACAACATTTCAATATCACATACAGAACCAGTTTCTGCAATTTCACCTAAAACAATTCCAGTTTCCATTGAAATGATTCCAGGGCTTTCTTAAATCTTTACCTGAAACATATTTGCTCCAAATGGTGTCGGTATCCCTTAAGTTCGTCACCCTACAGTTAGTGAATAATGCATACATGATCGAGACCCTTCTCCGATCAATAATTAGAAGTGGGACCTGGAGATCCGTATTGACTCCCACACATTCAACGATGACTCTAGTGATCGTGTGAACCTTTAATGCTAGTAACTAAATCCATTTGTCTCGTGATATATTACATGTACAAGATTCGATCATCGGTATATCCGTACCTAGTTTGATCTCGTTGCCAACATGCACTCTTTTATCGTTCCGTGATCTAACATTCTAGTGATCATATCACTTGCTTGCAAGCTATCTTAATATAATATCACCGAGAGGGTCCAGAGTATATCTATCCGTCATCAGGATGGACAAATCCCACTCTTGATCCATGAGCCTCTACAGAACATCTTCGTAGCAATGAAACCACCCTTATAGCCACCCTGTCACGATGTGACGTTTGATGTTATCAAGATACTCTTCAAGTGTTAGTGATTAACTTGATCTCATGGTCTTAGGATTATGATTATTTCGTATGATGTGATAGCAATATAAACATAATGACTTTGATCGTAATGCTATACTTCGGAAGAATGTTCCTCACATCATTCCACTAATGTTGTGACCTCATTATTAACAACATCCAATGTCCATGATCAGGAAACCTTGATCATCTTGTTAATCAATGAGCCAGTTTATAAGAGAGGCATAACTAGGAACCCTTTATTTGTTTATTAAACACACATGTATTAACGTTTCCAATTAATACAATTATAGCATGCAAAATAAACATTTATCATAAACAAGGAATAATATAATAACCACGTTATTATTGCCTCTCGGGCATATCCCCTTCATTTAGTATCATCCTCTCCCACCGTAAAAGTTCATTCTATCAAACAATTCTTTTTCAGAAGGTATCATCAAGTCAACGGTCAGTATGTGGATACTACTAAGATTAAGCCCTTAAGACAAAAACATGGCACCAAAGTTATCGATGGACACTTTCTCCTATTCTTAAAACTTTTGGAATTTAATCCAAGGGGTTATTTTTCAAACTGATATAAATTGTCGTAAGTCTCAACCAAAGTAGTGACAAAAACCTTTGAGCTCAAGTCGTAAGAGATAACGAGTTAAGCGCGGAGTAGAATGCAAGTGCAACATAACAGATATAAAATGTTCAGGAATAAACTTACATGAAGAGGGAAACACAAAAATGTAATGCCTCATCTTACTTGCTCGTCTCCTTCCTGATCTAACTCTTTGCGTTCATCTCCATATCTTAAATCACTTGAAATGAATAGCCTGCAGAAAAATCAACAAGACCCGAGAGAAATTTGCACAAATGAAGATAAAAGCTAGTCTAATTTTTTTTGGGTTTTCTTTTTATCAATGCAAAACTGAAAGTAAACATGCGCTGAAATTAAAGCAAAATAAATCAAAAGAAGAACGAAATATATGAATGCAAACAGGTGGGAGGAGTTTAACCTCCCCAGGCTTAGGCTCCTGGCCTATCTGGAATCAAAAGTTGCCACCATCAGGTGGCGTCTACTGGTATGGGGAGTTCGGGCATCGGTTTGGGAAGTCTGTTATAAAAGACGGGAACTCCTGAGTGAGGTTACTATGTTGGCGTTCACCTCTTGCAATGTATTTTTTATGTTGTCGATGTGATGTACCACTTGGTCAAAATCACTTCTTGGGATATAGTCGAACCACGGCTATGGTGAAGGCATACCTTGCTGCTGGTACTGAGGGAAAGGCTGCTGGTGATGGTGCTGCTAACCATAGTCATCCCACCCTCCTGTGTTCCAATCTTCTCCACCTTGTTCCTATTGTTGTTGTTGTTCTTGTTGGCTAGCTGCTGCATTTTCCCAATTGGGGGGACCTCCTTGCTACCAATCCTCCATGATAGGACCAGTGCTTACTGGAACTCCTCCTCAGTAAGGACCCAACTCTGTTTACCTAGCAAACCAAAAGCTTGGACAAAAGGAAGCAAAACTTGGTGGAGATCACCAATAGGATCAAATAAAACTGGTAAGCACGGAGGGAGCGTTGGGGTCTATAGACCCCCATGAATTTGGTGCTAGCCATATGGATATCATCCAGAATCTTAGTGCCTGCCACAACCCTTTCCTATGGTGGGAAAAATCCACTTGCGTAAGCAATCTATGTGATCAAGCCACCACAACGGATGTCCCTAGAGAAAGCTTCCCTTTGGCGGCAAAAATGCTGGATGAGTAAGGGACCTAAGTTTACCTTGTGCTCCATCTCGGGGTGCAAAGCCATATGAATTACGCTTATCTCGGGGCCTACCATTGCCCCGACATCACCTTTCCCAAAAATAGAATTTACTAGGAAGGTGTGAAAATAATGTATAGTGGGGTTCTGGATGGTTGAGCTCTTCTTACGCAAATAATCAGTGTTCCTATGGACAGAAATCTGCTCCCAAGAATGCATTGCCTCTATGTGCACATTTTCATTAATATCGAGCCCCCCTCATGAGAGAATCCGAAACAATCACAAAATTCATAAAAGGAGAGGCCACGGAGCTGCCCATTGACTACAAAACTTACAGTGCAATTACACTCTTGGGGTTCGAGATCTTTATGGAATTATGACAGGAACTCGAACTTGGAGAGCTTGTAGGTGTCTACGGAGAGGTAGGAGAAGGGGACCATGGCTGCTTACATAGTCATCTACTTGAAGTCCTCCAAAATACCTTGGCAGGAGAGGAACTCATGATCTACCCACTTGGTGGGTAAAACCTTGCAGTTGCTCACCCTCTCATAGTATCGGCTCATGGCGGCCCTCAAGTTATGATGGGGATATGCCGAATGGGGTATGCCCAGTAGAATGTTCCAGGTGGGCCGAAGGCCTTGTGAGTGGTCCTGCAAGATGGCCATTGGAACGCGACTGAGAAGAAAGCCTGGCGACTGGAGACTGAAGGCCTAGGAGCATAACCGAAGCCTAGTAGGATTAGGTCAAAAGCCTCCGAATCCATAACTAGTTCGGTTGTATACTGTAAACCCTAGCGAGGTACCCCCTATATAAGCCTCCCTAGGGTAGCTTGAGCACTAACGTTCCATCATACACCCCTTCGAGCGACTCGCTACTTAGATGTCGAGCTCGTCACCCTTGTAACTCGCTCTCCATCAATCTAATCTAGTAGGAGTAAGTCATTACCCTCCAGGGGGCCGAACCTAGGTAAATCCATGTGCATCTGCCCCCATCTCGCACCATAAATGGCCGCCAGCTCTCGCCCCTGATTCTATCAATCGCTGCCCATGGCAGCGTCTGCCGTGGCCATTCCCATGACAAGTTATCCATCTCTAAACGCCTCTTCTTAGAACCCGGCGGCTTAGTGGAACCGAGGCCCCTTCCGTACCCGAGCCCTTGCCTGAGCGGAAAATATTTCCAATATTATGCATTGTGCTGCAAAATTTTCAAAGAAAAATATAGGCATCAAGTTTCTATCACATGAACAAACGATTAGAGGTAGAAGTTACAAATCCTAACGTGAGGAATCAACAATAATCTCAAAACATGATGAACTCATCTAGATAGCCAATGTGATGAATTCAACCATGGGTTTCAGAAAATAGAGCATGGATCAGATGAGAAACTTACCCATGTGAAGATTCCCCAACTCAAAAGCACGAAATCAATGATGAATCAAAGGTTCTAGGAGGCTAGGGTTTGAGGTGGAGAGAGTAAGAGCAAGAAACAAAGAGGAGGAAGAAGAAGAAGAAGGGTGGCTGGGAGCCAGCCACCATCGGCCTTTACCTGGTGATGCAGTCGGTACGAGCGGGTGGTTCGGCGCATCTCGCCCATACCGGTGATCATCACCATTGGATCAAGGTTAGGGTTCGAGATCAAACCTAGATGGTCTCGTACGGGCGTGTCCTGGCCATACAAATGCTCATTACCGATACTGTGAACTCTGATCATATTCATCGAGGTTTAGAATAGGCGCGCGGGCTCCCGTACCATACCTCGTTATTGGTACGGCGACCTTGGGTGAAGTTGTCGAAGTTCAGTACGGGCGCACGGTACAAGCACATCCGATCGTACCGGTGCTCGTTACGTTGTCTGAATCCTATCATATTTCTTCCCTTCTTTTTTCTCCTGCTTCTTAACTCCTCTAGGGTAAGTCCTCTGAACAACTCAGGACTTGAAATAAATTTATTAGTACACACAAAATAATAAAATAAATAATAATAATAAAACATAAACTTAATTTACTGAGAATGGGTTAACTCCCATTAAGTATCTTGTTCTAGAGTTTAGGTTCTAGCCAAACTCCATACCATTAGCGTTTACCTCAAGCTGCTCTTCATCTTTGGTTCTTGTTGCTTGAACACGCTTAGGCGGTGGAACATATTTTCCATTATGTTTCGGTTTCTTTGAGAAGTATCAAACAATCTGATTATCATATATATTGAAGACAATCTTACCACTAGAGCAGTCTACGTTAGCTCCAATTGTGCTAAGAAAAGGTCTTCCAAGGATGATAGAGAGTTTGTCATCCTAAGGAACATCAAGAATAATAAAATTAGTGGGTATAACATGTTGGTCTATTCTAAGTAGAACATCTTCAATCATACCAACATGTTGTTTAGTTGTTTTATCCGCCATTTGTAAGGTGATTGAAGTGGGAGAGTACTCTCCAAGGTTCAATTTTTAAAATAGGAAATAAGGCATAACACTAACACATGCTTCTAAATCACAAAGATCGTTAAATATATTAGTTTTCCCAGTTGCGCAGGAGATGGTTGGTATACCTGGGTCCCCAAGCTTAGCAGACAGCTTATCACCAAAGCTTGTCATTACTACTATAGTCTTAGTTACCTTCTTCTTTCTATTAAGAATATCTCGCATAAACTTTTTATAAGTAGGAACTTGAATAACATCAGTTAAAGGAAGTTCTAAGAGTAAGCTTCCCAGTGGCTCAGCAAAAGAGTCACAAATAGCTTTATCTGGTTCATATTGAACTCGATTAGGATAAGAATTTTTTTTGGTGGGTATTACCTTCTCCTTTACCTTTGCTACTGGTTCAGCATTCTTTTTTGGTTTTCCTTGTGGCTAATTTTTTCTTATTGGTGTGTTCTTCACGTGGGATGATAACTTGCTCTTCTTGCTCCTTTCTGATATCAACTTCTCTCCTTGAATCGATTGTCTCAGAGTCTGAATCATATAGATTATGTTTATCCCCTGCTTCCTCTTCTTCTCTAGCTTTGGAAGCCTGATGCTCCCTTTTTTGGGTCTCATAATCAACGTCATCTCGAGGATCCACTAAGTCCTCTTCTTCTTAACTCATCTCCTGAGTCTCTCTTGCCTTGTGAGCTTGTTCTTCTTGATACCAAGGTGGCCCTTGCGGTTCCTGCGTTTCTGTACCATGTCTAGTGACAATGTTAGTAGAAATAGTATTGAAATTTCCTTGGTTCAAAATCAAAGTTTGGGTTTTGATTATTTGATCATATTGAGTTTTAAACATACTTAGATATCTATCTAAATTTTTTGTAGCATGACCCAAATCATCAAAGACTTCTATTAGGTCTCTTATATTATTTTCTGGTGCCATAAGACGTTTGTAGTTTTTCTCACGGAACTGATTTTGTTGATATATAAACTTTTTCATTACAAGATTTATATCATCCTCCATTACATAAGTTTAAAGAATGTTAACTTTATTTTCTTTAACAAGTTCCGAGGCTATACCTTTTTATTCCATGGACTTTTTGACTTCGGGTATAACATTTGGTGGTATGTGAATCATACCTTTTTGTGGTTCAACATCCTCACCTGGATTGTATTGTTCATCAATAAAGGATCTTACCTCGAAAAGCTTTACACATTCCGGCAGTGTTAAGTTGCATATAGCTCCTTGATACATTGCAAATGTATCTATAATTTTTGATGTTCCATGCTTGGTTTTATCCACTTTCTTTTGTTTTGTCCACACTTTGCAGTACTTTTCATATGATTTCTTGGACTAACCTATTAACAAGAGCCACAGTGCCAGCTACCTGTTTTCTGCTGTTTTTGGTTCCAAGGAAGTCAGAAAATGAATATTCTCGGAATTGGACGGGACAAAAGCCAAAGTGCCTATTTTTCTGGAAGTCATCAGATGCCAGAATACAAGACGGAGAAGGGCTGGGGGCCGGCCACACCACCTGGCCGCGCGACCAGGCCTGGCTCGTGCCAGGGGGTGGTCTGGCTAACCCCAGCACCCCCTCGGCCTCTCCTTCCGCCTATAAGATGCCCCCGGGACGAAAACCCTAAGCCTGATCAAAAATCCACGAAAGAGTCTGTAGCCACCGTCATCTCCACCCCTAGATCGGGAGGGATCTGAAGCTCTTCCCGTCACCCTGCCGGAGAGGGGAATTCACCCTGGAGGCCTTCTTCATCACCATGCAAGCCTCCGGTGTGATGTGTGAGTAGTTCATCCTTGGACTACGGATCCATGTAGTAGCTAGATGGTTGGTTCTCCTCCTTTGTGCTTTCATGTCTAGATCTTGTGAGCTCCGTTCATGATCAAGATCATCTATTTGTAATTCTGCATGTTGTGTTTGCAGGGATCCGATGGATATAGAGATGCTATTTCAGATTGATTACTGATTCTATCATGTCTTTGTTATTTGTGATCTTGCATGCTTTCCGTTGTTAGTAGCTATCTTGGCCAAGTAGATGCTAGCAACTCCAAGAGTTAGTATTTATAATCGATAGTGGGTTCATGCCTCTGGTAATCTGGGGAAGAGACAGAAATCTCTAAGGTTCTAGATGTGCTGTTGCTACTAGGGAGAAAACAACAATCCTTTGTTCATAGAACAATCGTATTGTTTACATTACACGCAATTCGTAAAGCAATAATATGTTGCTTGCAACTTAATACTGGAGGGGGTTCGGATGATAACCTGAAGGTGGATTATTAGTCATAGATGCAGTTGGATGGCGGTCTATGTATAATGTTGTAATGCCCAATCGAATCTCAAAGGAGTCAAGATGATTAGTATATGCATGTATTGCTTTCTCGATGTTTGTCAATTGCCCCGCTGTAATTTGTTCACCCAACATGTTATCTATCTTAAGGAGAGCCACCTCTAGTGAACTATGGATCCCGGTCCTTTCTTTTACATTCAATCTATAAACTGTTTACTGCTTTGTGTTTACTTTTTGCAAACTATTACTTCCTTTCGTTCGATACGTTTAATCCTTTGTTTTCAGCAAAACCGGTGAGATTGACAACCTCACCGCAAGTTGGGGATAGAGTTCTATGGTTGTGTTGTAAAGGTCTCCACGTTGCTGCTGGCACTTGTAGTGCGCCCTAGCATCGTTCAGCTAGCTACACCTTTGGGGTGTTTCCTTGATCCTACTGGATTGATAACCTTGGTTTCATACTGAGGGAAAACTTGCTGCTGTGCTCATCATACCTTCCTCTTGGGGTTCCCCAATGAGCTCGATATATTTTGGGCCATCACTCCTCCTGTAGATTGTAAAAATATTGAATAATTAAATGCTCTTGGAAACCATGATCTAGGACTTTCATAATCATTGCATAAAATCTATTCCATGCTTGATAAATGTTTTCTCCAACTATTTGGAGAAAGTTTGTTATGCTACGTTTAATCTACATAATTTTAACGAATCAACAATATTTATGCATGAATTCTCGGATGCAATCTTCCCAGCTTTCTATAGTGTGATTAGGTAATGATTATAACTAAGTAAAAGTGTTATCTTTCAGAGACCAGCGAAAAAGTTTAAAGAGTACAAACTCTATTGGTAAACTTGCTGGTTTAAGAGTAGCACAAAGGTCATGGACCCTTGTCAAGTGGTCACTAGGATCTTCCTCTTCTTTTCCTATGAAAGCAATCTTTTTTATCATATAAATTAGCTCAGGATATATTTAGAATTCCTGTACTTCAAGTTCAGGACAAAGAATATGAATTTTCCTTAAGTGCCTAGATGGATCCCCATATTCTCCCAATGGTAGCTTAGGTTCAGCCCCTTGGGTGATGGTCAAGTCTGCCATCAGTGGAATCAAACTATTCACGTCTACAGTACGTGAGTTAGAAAATCTTTCAATAAATTCTAGGCGTCTCTCCATCGGAACACGATCAATATACGGATGTAGATAAGTTTTTCCTGATCGAGTGGTACCTCTGTCTTCAATGGAGATCATGAATGGTGTCAACAACTGCTTTTGTCAAGAAACAACACTTAGCTCTTAGCTTCCCAGCAACAGCGCTAGAAAATATCTTGATGCCCTGCAAGTGCACAGGTTCGTCAAAGAATGTTTTCGTGGAAGTATTAATTTAAGTTTTTATATCGATCCCGGTAAGGAGCCTTGGTAAATGTTTTTATGTGGCGTTTCTATCGCATTCAAGGTGTGATAGGTCTTGAGTGAGTTGACTGCAACTACTGGTGGTGGAAGGTTTTGCCTGAAAGATAGAGGAAACTTGCTTAGGAAATAAATAAGGATTAAATTGCATAAAATTAAAGATGAGAAAGGTATTTAGAGGTCCTGCAGATGAGAAGCTAGGCGCGGAGAGGAACGGTTTATGGTGATGGTGAAAGTGCCAAGTGGATAATGTGGAATAAATGATAGTGATATTTATTATTTGTAAGTGAGTAGGCAAGCAACCCATATACCGACTAGGAGTCCTCATGGCCAATTCTTACTAGCCCCAATGATCCGTTTGCCTGTTACCACGGCAATGGTTAGTATATTAATTTAAGGTCTTGCGACCGGATCAAGGCTTTAATCTTGATGGTTCCTTGTTATCCTCGAGTAGTGCTAGCTCAACATTGATATCGGACGTGCCACTCGGGGTTGCCGATTCGCTAGCATACAAGTTCATACCTATGAGATCTTTGGATCATGTTACCTGAGCCCCTAAATTAGATAGCAAGCATTAGGTGAATATAGATAATCATTCTCACTATTTAATAAACACTACAACAATCACAAATGGATGGATTTAAAGGAGGCACGACACATCGTACCAATCCCCTACATCTCCCATTGCCGTCGGATTGATGACAAGTACGCCATGAGGGGGTCCTCGAGGCGTGCGGAAGAGAGGGGTGTGAGACGTACGGTGTTCCGGGACGGTGAGCACACAAGTTTACCCATGTTCGAATCCGCCGGCTTTGGACGGATCCTACTCCTGCTAGCAATCCAGTAATACGGCAGAGCCGGAATATGGGTTACAAGGGTTCGCCTGTGCGAGTTGAGGGTCTAAAGTATTGGTTGTGCCCTAAAGGCTCTCCCTAGGATGGCTTATATAGATATCCGGCCTAGGGTTTATAGGAGAGATCTATCCGGCTACGACTAAGAGTCGGTTACAGAGTACATCTTGAACTACAAGTAACATTATGGGCCTAAGTCTTCTGGGCCTTCCCATAGCCGGATTGGACTCCGTCTTCTCTCCCTGACTGGGCCACCCATGAAGCAAAGCTCTAACCCGAAGGGGGCCTCTTGTCAGTGAGGAACTGTGAGGATACCCGGAAAGTATATCCCCAACAGCATCCCCCGGAGGCTTCCAAGATCCAAAGTCGGATTTATCATCGTCTAGCTTAATCTTCGGCTTGCAGAATCTTGAAGGGTTCCTGAAACTTCAAAACAAGAAATACGATCCGGGTCTTAAAAATAAGTCGGACCTATCAACAGGTTACTCGGATTTTCCAGCTTGATTTCAAACTAAGCCAGAACTTGGTCTCTAACGCCACCTGACACAAGTCATGGTCAAGTCACGTTATCTGACAGGCATTCCGTCAGCACGACCATTGGTGGGTACACGGTTCGTGGAACCGAGGCGCCGTTTCAATGCGTGCGCAGAGATCTAGGCGACGTAATCATCGCGTGGGGTCCTTCCCAGTTCCTTCCATGACGCGTGGCGGTTACACTGTAGCTTTTGCACGAATCTTGGCGCAGTTAGGTGGATATAAGGGGTTAGGATTTTCTCCTTCTCCTTTCACCAGTCCTTTGCCTTTTCCTCTCCTCCCAATCTCTCTACGTGCACAGAGCTCCCTCATTCCTCCCCAAAGAACTCCCAGCGCCGCCCATTCTAGGTCAACTGCTCGCCAGAGAAATGGCTTCATCTTCCTCTTCCGGCTTGGCGGCAGCGGCGGCGGCAGCGACGGAAGCGGTGGCGGAGAAAGAGAGCTTTCGCGGGCTCTGTATTCCCTGCACGCTCAACGACGAGGGTCTCAAGAACATGGAGACAGAAGGGCTCCTCCGCGCCGGCGACTGGCGGAGCGGCTTCAAGGAAACCGTCCCCAACCCATGTGCCGGCGAGCGGGTCCACTTCGGCGCCCACCTCGACAGAGGTTTGTCGTTTCCTCACTCGGAGTTCTTCTCCGAGGTCATTGATCATTACGGAGTTCAACTCCATCATCTTCCTCCCAACTCTCTCTTAGAGATGAGCACGTACGCTTTGTTGTGTGATGGCTTTCTCGGCATTAGGCCGAGTTTGACTCTATTCCGGTACTATTTTCATGTCCGGAGAAACTCCATTACCGCCAGTGTTCCTTACATCACCGGTACTATTAGTTTTTCGCTTAGACGCGAGCGCGCGTATCCCAAAATTTTAGCTAGTGACTCGGTCAAACAATGGCCAGCCACGTTCTTCTATCATAGGGATATTCTGGCTCCCGGCAAAGCCACTGCTTTGCCGGCTTTCATCAACGGAGCTGCCACGACCCAACCATCCTGGGACGAGGCTGCTCCGGCTCTCATCGATGATCTGATCCTCGCTAAGAGGTGGATCGAATACTTGATCAAACACAAAGGACTGAAGGGATCCGACTTAGTCCAATGCTGGGTCTCACGTCGGATCTAGCCCCTTCAGTACCACGGGGATCGACTGATGCACTCCATCATGTCATCCAAGAAAGACTCCCTCTGCATCAGCCCCAAAGCCTACACCACACAGGGTTACATAAGCCAGGTCAAGTGGCTAATTAGGGAGCGGATCGAGAGGAGAATCCCGGAGGTTTCTCTTGATATGCACACGGCGGAAAACCCCGTAGTGCTGGTAAGCTTCCATCAGTACACCTTTTTATGTGTTTCAATCTTTGAGTTACACTACAATGCTGATATGTTTTCTTATTTTCAGCTTGCTGACCTCCCCGAGTCAGAAGTTGCTCTGCTCGAAGGATATCCTCCTGAGTTTTCTCAAGAGACTAAGGTGGTCCCATTACCGGACCTTGCGCTCAAGAAGCGCAAACCTCGGACAGTGGCTGTTGGCACAAAGGAGGTGCCTGTCGTGAAGAGGTAACTTTCAATCACAACTTCCGCCTTTATACTTTACTCGAATTTCTTTCCGAGATGTAATGTTTCCGACTTTACTACATTCTCAGAGCAAAACCGCTCATCAAGGGCAAGGGGAAGGGAACTTCTTTGAAGCCCCTGCGATAGACGAAGCTTACCATTGCTTCCCTTGTCGTGGCTCCTCCGACTCCTGCCCCTCAACCTTCTGCAATGCCGGTGACCATTCCTTCTCCGGTCGTCGCAGAAGATCCGGCTCCTTCGACGGAGCCTGCGATCATTGAATTGCGAAGTGACGTCACCATGGGTGAGTCAGATCTAGATAAGGGTGAACCCTCTTTGGGTAATGATCCCTCAGTAGAAACCTTCGCCGAAAACCTTATGAGCAATCCGGGACTTGCCAAGTTTGGCATGTCCCGAAAATCTGCTGAAGATATCCAGCGGCTAGCCAGGCAATGCCTAGAGAAAAGAAACTTATCTGCCGAAGAAGAAGCACAAGAAGCAGAGGACGTCAAGTTCTCCGACCTTCTCGCCCAGGTGCGCCTTCGCGATGAGAGGATTAGGACTGGTGAGCTTCCAACAGCCCCAGTGATTCCTCTGACTCTCGCCAAGAAGGTTGCCGTTGAAGTGAACGCGAGTTTGGATAAACTCACTCGCGAACAATATGTAAGTCGGAATTCCAACTCCTGCTTTTCCTTTATTTTATATCATATCCTCTAGCCCCCAAGCACGAAGTAGGATAAATAATCCGGGTTTATGCTTCATTAGGATGCCAAAGAATGAACTAGTGTAGCCCCCAAGGCTCGTGCTGATATTAGCAAAAATATTAGCCCGAGTCTTTAGTAGCTTTCTCACTTTGGGTATTGTGACTTACAGAAAGTATGTTCCTATAACCAGGATTTATTGAAGAGTGTCTATGATAAGCAGAGAGAGATCAAGGTTCTCCGACTTAAAAATGCTGAACTTAGAGTTGCGAAGGATGAGGCCGAAGGTAAACATTCCGAGATTCAAACCTTGTCTTTGTATTTTTAATGTCGAATTTTTCCTGAACTGTTGTTCTTTTTGATTTACAGCACTGGTGAAACAATCCTGCGCCATGATTGAAGAGGCCGAGAACCTCAAGACCTTGGTGGTGGAGAACTAGGAGCTTCGCCAAGAGCTGGATCAGCTCAAGGCAAATCATGAAAAGAGCATTGCTCAAGTCCTTGAGTCCTCCTCCATGGCTACTGAAGAGCGTGATCGCAAGATCGCTCCTCAAGATAAAACAATATCGGACCTCAAGAATGAACTTAGCAGAGAGAGGGACCTGTCCCAGGCGCTCCGGGCTGAACTCCAGAGTCTCCGGGAGGAGAAGACCAAAATTGACGATGTCATTTTCGGTACGTTCCATCTGTCTGATTTGTGTTTTTCTTCGACTTCTACCAATGTTGGATTTTTCTTAACTTGTTTTATGTATAGGTCCTCTGAACTTGACGGACTCTTCCTCCACCGAGCCCCACACCCACCGGCTTACCCAAGTCGGTGACCTACTTCATGACTTCCGCCAATCCCTTGAGGACATCGGCGAAGCTCTCAAGATTCCGGACATGCACAGCATGTCGGATTTTCAGGTGCGGGACAAGGCAAAAGATATGCCACAGCTTGTTCAGGATTGGAACATGTCCTACGCGCGGACTGCGGCACAGAACGCTCTCACCATGGTCATGAGCCACCATGGAAACATGGAAATATGGAAAGTGACCAGAGGGTACTGCAAAGTATATGAAGACGGCTAGGAGCAGGACCTTCAAGCCATCATGCACTCCTGCACCGGATATGGGTGTCACGTGGCTGACCTGACCAGCTACGAGACCCCTTTCTTCACCCGCGTGGACACTCCACCTCCTCCTCCAAAAGAATCAGCAGAAGTTTCCGACGATGGACGCACCACCTCGGATGCGGACATCTCGGAACGATACCAAGGTGGCGCATCTAGCGAGCCAGCAGCTCCTTCATCTCCTCCTACATCATAAATTGCCAGAAATATTTGTATTATCCTGAAAAAACGTGATGCGTCTGTAAATATGAAGTACTATGACTTTGTTAGTGTTATGCTTTTGATCTATTCAGCACTTTTGGCTTTAATTTTTTGTGTGCTTGAAATGTTTACATAAGCACTTGTATTTTTTCGCCCATACTTATCGTTTATCTGGCTTTCTGCCTCATCCCTTTCATGAGCCGGCTAAACCTTCTGCCAAAAACTTTGCCGAGCAACGGAGGTCAATTGCTAAACCAGTTTAAACTCAGAAACAAAGCCGGCTTCCAGTACCAACAATTCACTACTCGGAAAATGCCTGCTTCTAGCAATCAGACAAATAACCAAAGTAAAGACTAGAAACTTTAGAGTTATACCCAAAGGTAGCAATTTTAGAATCGAAAATCTAAACCAAAACGAGCATGAGCATAAAGTACTTTCAAGCATTCTGGGATTTTCGACTATGACATGATCATTCGGAAATAAGATGGTAAGAACTTCTCAGAAAAAACTTGAGGCAACCAAAACTTTTATTTCTCACAGAACATGTACATATATATGATTACAAATAAGGATAAACTAAGAATAAAAGGGACGTAGCTGAGCAATATTCCACGGTATGTCTAACTCATCCGGATTTGTACTGCCTCCAGCTCTCTTTCTCTTCTTAGTAGCAGGTCTATCTTTGACTGGCCTCATGTCAATTAAGTAGTACGATCCATTGTGTAATACTCGACTAACTAAAAAGGGCCCTTCCC
The DNA here is from genome assembly GCA_916181665.1 of Avena sativa. NCBI lineage: Eukaryota > Viridiplantae > Streptophyta > Magnoliopsida > Poales > Poaceae > Avena > Avena sativa. Next base: position 527,653,541 of record OV702292.1, on the reverse strand, counting down.
TTACTGGGGAAAGTTTGTGCTTTTTTTGTTGCACAAGCCGGAGAACCAAATCACCTTTATTGAAAGATCTATTTCGGACTCTTTGGCTATGATACTTGCGTAACTTCTGCTGATAGGCTGTAGATCTCATTTCAGCAACAACGCGAACTTCTTCGACTAAGTCAAGATCATTTTGTCGAGAAATCTCGGCATCCTCCTCAATATACGCGGCCACTCTAGGAGAGGTGTGAATAAAATCACTAGGAAGAACTGCTTCTGCGCCATAGACCAAGAAGAAAGGTGTGTATCCGGTTGACCTATTCGGAGTCGTTCGTAAACTCCATATTACAGAGGGTAATTCCTCTGCCCAAGCCCCCGCAGCACATCGTAGTGGTGCTTCGAGTCTCGGTTTTAGGCCTTGTAGGATTAAACCATTTGCTCTTTCGACTTGTCCGTTAGCCTGTGGATGTGCGACTGACGCAATGTCAAGCCGGATATTTTGCTCGTTGCAGAATTCAGCCAATTCTCCCATAGAAAAGTTACTCCTGTTGTCCGTGATAATGCTATGTGGATAACCATACCGGATTATAACATCCTCGACAAATCTTTTGGCTGTTGCTCCATCACAACTAGTGACAGGTTTAGCCTCAATCCATTTGGTGAATTTATCCACCATTACTAAGAGGTGAGTAAATCCACTTGGAGCTCGCTTAAAAGTTCCTACCATATCAAGCCCTCAGACCGCAAAGGGCCATGTTATAGGTATTGTTCGCAACTGATCAGCCGGAATATGAGCTTCTTTGGCGTACTTTTGGCAGCCTTTGCACGTCTTGACTAATCGTTCGGCATCTGCCCGAGCTGTAAGCCAAAAAAATCCATGTCTAAAAGCTTTTGTCACTAAAGATTTGGCTGCAGCGTGGTGACCACACTCGCCTTCGTGGATTTCCCTTAAGATTTCCACTCCTTCCGGAGACACACAGCGCTGAAAAACCCTAGAAACACTCCGTTTATGCAACTCACCTTTAACAATAGTATAGGCTTTTGCTCGACGGATAATCTGCCGGCTCAGCACCTCGTCTTCAGGTAATTTGCCATCTACCAAATAATCGAGGTAGGGTTGAGTCCAGCTGGGAATTACAGCCAGAACTGCTATCAAAGGTGAGTCGGATTTGGTCAGATATTCCTCATCTACTCCCTTTATTGAGGGAACTTTGAGGTGCTCTAAAAAAGCGCCATTCGGGACCTCTTTCCGTGCAGAACCTATCCGAGATAGTGCGTCTGCTTCCTCATTTTCTGCTCAAGGGATGTGTTGAACTTCAAACCCTTCAAACGATTTAGATAGATCATCCACGACAGCTTTATATGCTGCCATGTGTTTATTTGCGTTACAAATATCCGACACTTGTTGAGCAACAAGATCCGAATCTCCGTAACACATCAAATGTTGGATCCCAATATCCTTAGCAATCCGGATTCCATGTAGTAGTGCTTCATACTCGGCAATATTGTTTGTCGCTGTGAAGTGGATCTGCAACACGTATAAAAGTTTATCTCCTTGGGGTGATTTGAGCACCACGCCAGCCCCCGAGCCCCCTCGAGCCTTAGATCCATCGAAGAAGAGGGTCCAATATTCCGACTCAGGGAGGATTATATTCTCCTTCGTCTCTGTCCAATCAGCGACAAAGTCGGCAAGGATCTAGGATTTGATTGTTGTCCGAGGTTTATACTCAATATCAAAAGCTGAAAGCTCTATGCCCCATTTGGCGACGCGTCCTGTGGTGTCACTGTTGTTGATTATATCTCTCATGGGGGCTGTGATCACCACGGTAATTGGATGCTCCTGAAAGTAGTGTCGTAACTTACGAGATGCTAGAAAAACACCGTAAGCCAATTTTTGATAGTGCGGATACCGCTGTTTTGACTCTGTTAGGACTTCACTGACAAAGTAAGTCAGACGCTGCACCAGGTGCTCCTGATTTTCCTCCGGTCTCTCCACTACCATGACGATACTAACGAACTTATTTGTCGCAGCAAGATAAAGCAACATCGGTTCATGAGGTTCCGGCGCTGCAAGGATAGGAGAAAATGAGAGTACTTTCATCAGGTCTTGTAGTGCAGCTTCAGCTTCATCAGTCCAAACAAAATCCTTGGTATTTTTTAGGAGTTTGTATAATGGTGCGGCTCTTTCACCAAGTTGGCTTACAAATCGACTGACTGCAGCAATGCAACCAGTTAATCTTTGTACGTCCTTCAGGCGAGTTGGCCTGGAAATATTAAGTATAGCCTTGATTTTGACCCGGTTCACCTCTATGCCTCTTTGAGACACGATGAAACCTAACAATTTTCCGGCTGGTATTCCAAAGAAGCACTTCTTTGGGTTAAGCATGATGTTGTATTTTCGTAGGTTGGCAAATGTTTCCTCCAAGTTGGAAATCAGCGTTTCCTTCTTTTTGGACATTACTGCAATATCATCCACGTATGCATGTACATTGCGTCCGAGTTGGTCATGGAGGCAACACTGCATCGTGCTCTGGTATGTAGCTCCTGCGTTCTTCAGCCAAAGGGCATCATAACAAAACAGAAGGTTCCGAAGGGGGTTATGAATGAAGTTTTGACTTTGTCAGATTCCTTCATACGGATTTGGTGATAACCGGAATATGCGTCGAGAAAACATAGGAGTTCCGAGCCTGCCGTAGAGTTGATAACTTGATCAATTCTAGGTAGAGCGAACGGATATTTTGGACAAGCCTTGTTCAAGGCAGTATAATCAACACACATCCTTAAATCAGTGGTGTCCTTTTTAGGGACCATTACAGGATTAGCCGACCACTCAGTGTGGATGACCTCTTCTATGAATCCGGCTAACTCGAGCCGTGCTAGTTCCTTAGATATTGCCTTACGCTTTTCATCGACAAATCGTCGTAGGGACTATTTGATGGGTTTAGTATTCGGGTTTACATTTAGAGAGTGCTCGTCAAGTTCCCTAGGTACTCCGGTCATGTCAGATGGCTGTCGTGCGAAGATATCTTGATTTGCTTGGAGGAACTTGACGAGCGCGCTTTCCTATGTGCTACCTAGGCCTACGCCTATCTGGGTCACCTTGGAGGGGTCATCATCCTTCAATGGCGTCTTCTTCGTCTCTTCTGATGCCTTGAACTCCGGATTTGGCTTTGTCACCTCCTTCTTCATTGCGGGCATCTCGGACGGATCTATGCTCTTCTTGATCTCCTGGTACTCCTGGGCGTGTAGCACGGCTTCAGCAAAGGCAGCATTTCCATCCTCGCACTCTCGCGCTTTCTTCGGGTCTCCCCTGATGGTGATCACGCCGTTGGGACCTGGAATTTTCATCATATTGTAAATGTAACACGAATGAGCCATAAAAGCCCAGTAAGCCGGACGTCCGAATATAGCGTGGTACGCGCTCTTAAACGAGATCACTTTGAAGGAAAGTGCTTCCGTCCGATAGTTCTTTGGAGTTCCAAAGGTGACATCCAAAGTAATCTCTCCCAGAGAATTAGCTTGTCTTCCTGGGACGACTCCGTGAAAGATCACAGAGCTATGGTTCAGCTGAGTTTCCGAGATCCTCATCCGGCGTAGTGTTTCGACATAGAGAATATTGATACTACTACCACTGTCCATGAGGGTCTTGGAGAAACCATAACCGTCAATTAGTGGATTGACGATTAAGGCAAATTTTCCTCGCCTATGCAACTTAGGCGGATGATTAGCACGGTCAAATGTGATTGCCACTTCCGACCAGTCCAGATATTGGGGGACAGCCGGAACTATTGCATTTAGTTCGTGCAGAACTGCTTTCTTGACCTTTGCTGGTTGAGATCCGAGGAAAGTGACATAAGTGTCCTTCTTGGTGGGAAAAGTTTTCTTCCCTTCCGGCTTGGGATTTGATGCATCGGCTTCCTCCATGTCGGAATCTTCCTTGGTCTCTTTTTCTTTTTCGGGATTCTTCTTTCCCTTCTTCCGCTTAGCTTTGTAGCCCGTGGTGTCATCTCTTTTGATGTCGTCATTGAAACGACATTCGGCGTTGGTGTGGGACGAGCCCCCATTGGTGTCTAGGTGATGCACACATGGGTTGTTGGCAATGTCGGCCCAAGAGTAGGTTTTGCCTGGTTGCTGTTCTCCTCTACCTTGGACCCTTGAAGTCCCACGGCCACGCCTGCGGCCTCCGCCGCGTCCTCCTCGTCCTCCAGACCTGAAAGTGGCAGTGACCACTGCTGTTTTGGTGTTGGGTTTCTCTTCCGAGGTATTTTTGCGCTTCTGAGCTTGTTGCTTTGGTTGTTTTGCCGAATGAGGTACAACTAGGGCATTGAGAAATCCCTCTGCATCGTCGTCAGCGTCTGCATACTTGCTCGTTGTTTCTATCATCTCCATCAAGTCAGTGACCTTGTCACACTTCAAGCGGTGACGTAGTAGACCAATTGGGAGTCCTCCGATGAAAGCTTCAATCGTGGTTTGATCGTTTACTCCTTCGCAGGAGTTTTTGGTGTCGATCCATCATCCGAGGTAATCTCGGCAAGTTTCTTCGGCCTTCTGGGTGCAACGCTATAGGTCTCCGACCGTACAGGGCCTCCGATACGTGCCTTCGAAATTCCGAAAGAACGCACTTTGCATGTCATACCAGTTGTGGATGGTGTTCTCCGGAAGTTCATTGAGCCATGATCGTGCCGTCTTCCGCAACATAAGTGGGAGATATCGGGTTGCGACCAGGCTGTTTCCGCCTTTGGCGATGCAGCAAGCTTGGAAAAAATCCTGTAGCCAAGTATCTGGCCGAGCAATGCCGTCGTAGGCTTGGATATGCCTTGAGATAGCAAATCCTTCCGGGAATCTTGTAGCTCTGATGCGTGGTCCGAAGCACTTTGGGCCCACATAGATATCATCGTTTTCGTAGCGCCGCGCCTCTATGTTGGAGTCGATCCTGTGCCTTGCGTCGTTCGGGGATAAAGATCGTCCTAAATGCCGGCTGTGGCTGTGGTGCCTTGGAGCCGGACTTTGGCTTCTACCACCACCTCCTCCACCATGTCGTCCTCCTTGTCCCCCTTGGGAGCCGTTATGATGACTGCTTGGTGGAGAGGGTGGGGCAGCTAGATAATTTCTGGCTGATCGCCGGCCTCCGTCCGGAGCGTCATTATTCTGGTTCCGGGGAGGGTCTTGGCTACGACGAGCCCCCTGCCGGCTTGTCCCGGCATGGTTTCCGTCGTTCCTTCGTCCGTTGTTCCCACTATGGTGAGGCTCAGCCGGACAGCTTGCATGTCTAGGAGGTGGCATTTTTTGACGATCCTCCTCCCGGCGTTTCTCTTTATCATCATCCTTGCGGTCTTTTGAATCTCGCCAGGGCTGGTTCCTCGGATTCAGTGCAGCAATTGCCTCTTTCTCTGCAACTGGGTTCACGTTACGCCAGCCACGGGCAGCTTTGTGGTGCTGTCTCGAAGATCCGGTTCTTCAATAATTGTCTTCTCGGTGTTCCGGGCGGTAGTGCTGCTCCGGGACGCGCTGGGTTCTTACGTTAGCCCATGCCGGATCTGTGCGACATTAGTGGAATCTGAGACCAGTTTTTGACTTCCGGACAGGGCGACCTTTTGCTACTCCAGTCCCTTGTTGAGTAGTTTGATACCCAAACGGACCTCCTCCGGTCCTGGATTAGCCGATAGAATTTCCCGGGCCGCCACGGTGTTCTGTACTGGGGTTGGATATACCCAATCTCTGCTGTCTTTCCGTGGCTTCCCCATCTCATCTCCGAAAAGGACGGCACGGATGTGTGGGAACTGGTCGTCATTGGTGTGACGCTTCCGTGTCTTCTGATGTAACCGAGACATGTAATCCTTAGTTGCCATGTGTTTCTTCTCCTCCTTGATGTTTTTGGCTTCATCCAGGAGTGGTTGACGACGCGCTTCTAGGGCTTGGGCCCTTTTGTCCAGATCTTCAGCAGTAAGTTCTGCAGCTTTAGGGATAGGTGTGGTTAATGCAGCATCGATGAGTTTACACGCACCTTCGGTGATCACGTGTCCATCCACCGATTCTTCTTTTTTTGGCTCTTATGGGATAAGCGCTCCATCCGAGTCTTCTTCGTATTCCTCGTCAATCACCCCCTCTGCCTGAGGGTCTTTTGCCGGGGTCTTGTTCTTCTTATTCTTCTTCTTTGCCTTCTTGGCAGCGCCGGTAGCAAAGACGGCTTTGGGTCCGTTTCCTAGAGTCAAGCTCTGATCGGTACTTTCGGACATCTGTACTTTGGGATTATCTCCGACGTCCATGTCATCCTGCGCTTTGGGAGAGTGTTCCCCGAATCCTTCATCCATGGCTTCTCCTTCTTCTGCAGCTTTGGAGTTATACTCCTCTTCATATTCCGCGGAGAACTTTCGGAAATCTGCTGACGTCATCGATTCATCCGAGGATGCGGGTACGTCGGCATTTGTTCCAATTGCCTCCAGCACAGAGTCGGTGTTTTCTCTAGCATCGGCAGAGACGGATCCGGATCCTACATATCCGACAAAGTGCGACGCGTGCTTCCTGAGGTACCTGCGGCTTTCGCGGTCAGCCATATCGAAACTTTTGATGGTTTCGAGGATTGCATCTGCGCTTGCGTCTTGCAGTATCATACATCGCAGTGTGTACCTGAGGAAAGGCCTGTCTGTCCCGGCGTCATCAAAGCCGGAATCAGTGTTGTTGATTTGCTCCTCCTGAATTTCGACTTCCACGGGTGGGTCGATCTGGGATCCGGCTCCTCCAGGGAGATCCACTCCAGATTCGACTTGGACCGCTAGGTCTTCTTCAGGATCGGATTTCTCCACTATCTCCACAACTGGTGCGGGCTGGGTGGGATTAGGGTTTTCTGAGTTCCGGAACTCTGCCACCTCCACGGACAAAGGGGACCTAGAAGATTCATCTGCCTCTATTATCACCGCTGGGGTGGGTGGGACAGGTTCAGCGAAACCAATGTAAACATCGATCTCGCCAAAGGACATGATTGTGTAGGCAGTCACAGTCTCCCTAGCCGGGATCCAAGTCTCGTCAAGAACGATGAGAGGGACGTCGCTGCCATAGAGGATGCGACCGACGATGATAGTCTTGCCGATTCCGATTCTTGCAGATTCCGCTCGGAACGCAGATCCGAAGCTCACTTGCCCCATGGTGGGCGCCAACTGTTGTCGGATTGATGACAAGTATGCCATGAGGGAGTCCTCGAGGCGTGCGGAAGAGAGGGGTGTGAGACATACGGTGTTCCGGGACGGTGAGCACACATGTTTACCCAGGTTCGAATCCGCCGGCTTTGGACGGATCCTACTCCTGCTAGCAATCCAGTAATACGGCAGAGCCGGAATATGGGTTACAAGGGTTCGCCTGTGCGAGTTGAGGGTCTAAAGTATTGGTTGTGCCCTGAAGGCTCTCCCTAGGACGGCTTATATAGATATCCGGCCTATGGTTTATAGGAGAGATCTATCCGGCTACGACTAAGAGTCGGTTATAGAGTACATCTTGAACTACAAGTAACATTATGGGCCTAAGTCGGTAAGACTTCTAGGCCTTCCCGTAGCCGGATTGGACTCCGTCTTCTCTCCCTGACTGGGCCGCCCGTGAAGCAAAGCTCTAACCCGAAGTGGGCCACCCTGGTCAGTGAGGAACTGTGAGGATACCCGGAAAGTATATCCCCAACACCCATGCCTATGGGGATTTACTCAGACATGAGAGGAAGACAAATCAATTGTATTGCAAATAGGAATCATCTCAAAGTTATTGTAGCAAATCAAAATAGCGATTGAAGATCAAATCAAATACAAACCAAAGGTAGATCAAAGTATCAAACCCTAATCTTACAATTGCCAATCTCTCGCTCTCTAAGTAATGATGGGGATGATGGTGGAATGTCTGGTTGAGGAGTTGAAAATCTTTGAGGAATGAGGGGAGGTTCTTCTCCTCTTCCGGATCTGATCTAAGCCTCTCCGGATGACTTAGCGGCGGCTGTGTTGTCCTTTTCGTCCTCTTCCCTTCATGAAAATTACTTGTGTTGATATAGCGGAGCTAGCGGCGTGTAGTACGACTGGACGTACGGGCTCATCCAACCATACCGCTGGTCGTTAAGATCTCTGACCGCCTCCAATGAAAGGGTTCCAATTGGGGATTTACTTCTTTAGGTACACTTAGCCCAAAAATGCTACCACATCTTTAATAAATTTTTATTACGTGAAAACCATCACAAGAAACCAAGGATTCGCTAATTGCGACATTAACATTAGTAGAAAGAAGTAATCTCTAGTGAAATCAGACAATAAACAAGAGGAAAATCAATAGTAAAAAGTGATGAAATTTGGAGCTATCAAGGCACTATTTTGTGAGCGCAGACTTCGGATGTTGTATTGTCGGTGGTTTGTGTTTCAACTACAAGGTTTTGATCACCATAGTAGCTGGATCTTTTGTTTTTTTATTCTTTTTTTGGAAATGGGGTTGTCTGTATCCATAATGTCATTAGGATATTTCGTTGTGCAGGTAACGGTTGTAATTTGTATCATTACGATATTAATATATTCTCTTCGTTGAAAAATAAGATATAATGTTGATAAGACAAAGTGAAAGTTCATGATGTCCATCTCGAAACATATGTTTGAAACAATGGATAAATGAAGATGTGCATTTTAGAGCTCTCCGTAGTGGATAATGGGGGAACAACTTGTGAGTCTTCATCAAAACAAGCCAATCAATAAAGATGTACCAACTTGAATAATTCAAACCTCCAATCTGATTTCACTTTATTTTGTATTATTCTAATTCCACTTAGAACTAGTAGTCATATGTATATGTATACATGAGTTCTTAACTTATTTACTTTGTTTTATTTAATTTTGAATCCGCTAAATCTAAAAATAAATAGATGTCATGCAAAATTTTGTATCAATTCCTAATGATAATTGGGCTCTAATACCTTAGTAGTCCATATTTCAAACACTTTGTCAATTTCAAAAAAAATCTTAAAAATTTCCCATATTTTCATACACATGCTATGAAAATGGACATATCCTAAATATACCCTTCTCGTGTCCTATTTCTTGTCGCTGTTACATCCACCCTCTCCGCGTCCATGTGGTGACTGGAGAAATCCCACATCACCTCCATGGTTCTCCTGGTCGAAGTAATCGAGCTGAAGCGCTTCCAATCTCTGCAATCAAGCTCATCCTGCTCGAGTTATCCTGACCTCAACAGTTCCAAACTATGCAGCCGAGCACCCTAGTATGAGTATAAGATTGTGACTTCTAAACTTTAATAGTTTCTATATACTTGTCTATCTATTATTTGGTTGAGATCATTAATTTTTTGTCAAATATGCTAGTATTGATACACTACAAGAACAAGACAAGGTGTTAACAGCCATAAGCGTCAGCATAGGCCAGTTTTGCCATCGGTATAGGCTATGTCGACGGCTGTGGTTGACATAGATTTTCCAAAAAAATCATTTTTAATTGTTTTTAATTTTTTTTAGATTTGCTTGACTCGTTAATTTCACAATTGACATTTTTAAATATAACCACAGTTAATCTCATATCAAATTGCACTCATGGTCAAACTTTCCTCGGTCGATCACCCATCCTCACACTACTCTAGCTCCATGTTGGCTCGTGATTGATGAGCTCATTGGGGAACCCCAAGAGGAAGGTATGATGAGCACAGAAGTAAGTTTCTCTCAGTTATGAAACCAAGGTTATCAAACTAGTAGGAGCAGGGAAACACCCCAAAGGTGTTGCTAGCTGAGCCTTGGCAGGGCACACTACTGGTGCTAGTGGCAACATGGATACCTGCACAACACAACCACAGAACTTTGTCCCCAACTTACGATGAGGTTGTCAATCTCACCGGTTTTGCTCAAAACAAAGGATTAAACGTATCGAATGGAAGGAAGTAATAGTTTGTAGAAAGTAAACACAAAGGAGTAAACATTTTGTAAATTGTATGTAAAAGAAAGGACCGGGATCCATAGTTCACTAGAGGCGTCTCTTCTTAAGATAGATAACATGCTGGGTGAACAAATTACAGCGGGGCAATTGACAAACATCGAGAAAGCATACAAGCATATACTAATCATCTTGACTCCTTTGAGACTTGATTGGGCATTACAACATTATACATAGACCTCCATCCAACTGCATCTATGACTAATAATCCACCTTCAGGTTATCATCCGAACCCCCTCCAGTATTAAGTTGCAAGCAACATATTATTGCTTTACGAATTGCGTGTAAAGTAAACAATAAGATTGTTCTATGAACAAAGGATTGTTGTTTTCTCCCTAGTAGCAACAGCACATCTAGTACCTTAGAGATTTCTGTCACTTCCCGAGATTACCAGAGGCATGAACCCACTATCGAGCATAAATACTAACTCTTGGAGTTGCTAGCATCTACTTGGCCAAGATAGCTACTAACAACGGAAAGCATGCAAGATCACAAATAACAAAGACATGGTAGAATCAATAATCAATCTGAAATAGCATCTCAATATCCATCGGATCCCCGCAAACACAACATGTAGAATTACAAATAGATGATCTTGATCATGAACGGAGTTCACAAGATCTAGACATGAAAACACAAAGGAGGAGAACTAGTCATCTAGCTACTACATGGACCCGTAGTCCAGAGATGAACTACTCACGCATCACGTCGGAGGCTTGCATGATGATGAAGAAGGCCTCCTGGGTGAATTCCCCTCTCCGGCAGGGTGCCGGGAAGAGCTTCATATCCCTCCCGATCTAGGGATGGAGATGACGGCGGCTACAGACTCTTTCATAGATTTTTTGATCGGGTACCTAGGGTTTTGGTCCCGAAGGCAATATATAGGCGGAAGGAGAGGCCGAGGGGGTGTTGGGGTCGGCCAGACCACCCCCTGGCACGGGCCAGGCCTGGCCGCGCTGCCAGGTGGTGTGGCCAGGCCCCAGCCCTTCTCCATCTCGTATTCTGGCTCCAGATGTCTTATGATAAATTAGCAACTTTGGCTTTTGTCCCGTCCAATTCCGAGAATATTCATTTTCTGACTTCCTGGAACCAAAAACAGCAGAAAACAGGCAGCTGGCACTATGGCTCTTGTTAATAGGTTAGTCCAAGAAATCATATGAAAAGTACTCCAAAGTGTGGACAAAACATAAGAAAGTAGATAAAACCAAGCATGGAACATAAAAAATTATAGATACATTTGCAATGTATCAACATCCCCAAGCTTAACTCCTGCTCGTCCTCAAGTAGGTAAGTGATAAAAAGAAAGAATAATTTTTGAGGTGACATGCACCATCATAAACTTGATAAAAGTACTTGTAAAACATTCAAAGCTGGGATCATAGTACTTCAATCATAGCATGAAAGACAAAGTTCTAGCAATAAGACAAAGAAACTATGTTGCAACCTGAAAAGGCACAATCAAAAGATTCATGAATAACAATGCTTTGCAAGAAGTTTGTTTGTTTCACATAAAGAAAACATAGCATAATAGCATTCAGCTTGTCCCTCATAGTGTAGCAAATAAAATTGCGTAGGACACCTTCAAAGTTCATAAGAGTGACTAGATACAAATAGTTTAAAACAAGCAATATCAAGTTATGCATCATTCAACTAGTCTTGGGACAATCCACATAGAACTAAGAATGGCCACTATGCTCTCAAGGTAGGTGCATAAAGATATAAGGTGGAGACTCAATATAATGGTGGAAGAAAGGCCTTCATAGAAGGAAGTAGGGATTCAAGTCTCATAAAGAGCTTCCAAAAATTATGGTACTTATAGCTTTCAGCTCTCATTGCCCCTATCATAAGAATCTTGAAGTGATTAAGGTTAAAGTGAACAAACTATGGTGTACATGCTTCACGAAGTATAAGTTAGGAATCTCATGTCCCTTGAATACGAGGGCCGCTCCTCATGCTACTTAAGTTTAGTCACCGGTAAGTTCTTGTCATCGTAAGTACATGTGTATCATAGAGAACCACCAATGGGGTACCCCTTGCCCGATGATACGGAAGAATCCCCATATCAAAATGACAAGGCAAGCAGACAACGAGCATCTCAGCAATCTTCTTATTTACCATGGGAATATGTTGCTTTTTTCTCTCTTTCCTCTTTTCATAATCTCTTTTTTTTCTTTTTCTATTTTTTCTCAATATAAGACTTTTTTTATAAGAAGAATGCTTCATAGACAGCTCATTATGGTAACACTGCAGGTTTCCACCATGTCAACATGGATTAGACCAGCGGCCTAGGCTTTTCTCTAACACATACACATAACTCCATGGACTTACAAGCTCCCCTTTCATTTCACACCGACGCCAACCATAGACAAAAGAGCATGATATCAACTAGGTACAAAGTACCCATGGAATGTTGAAAGCGTTCCCCATGACAGCATGGGTCTGCTAATCCCCAACAAATAAGTGCAAGCATATACAACACAAATGACACAATGGTTCAAGTTTATTATGGGCAAGAAAAGTAAAGTGTGGTATCAAGTTTGTGAGAGCTTTAATCACTAGTTTTCTCATAACAAGTTTAATTTGGAAGGTAAACAAAAAAATGAATATACTTGGAATAGCATAAGCTAATAGGTAGGTATGGTGGACTATTTGGAATAACTTGGTTTAAGGAGTTGGATGCATGAGTGGAACTCATACTTGGTTGCGGAGGCTAGCAAAAGACTGGGAGCGACAAACTAAGAGAGCAATAGTGTCCATAATCATGCAGAGTGACAAAACATCATTCATTAAAGCATAAAGTGATACTACAAGTTGAAAACTAAAGGATCATAAAGGCTTATGGTGACTTGAGATAGTCATAACATGGTGTGAGCATGCGCCAAGTCAACCCAAATAAAGCATCAAAGGAGAATACCACTATACTATGCTTTAATATGCTAAAACAACGCATGATTCATCCAAGGCACATTAAGCAATCTCAATTGTTTATAACAAGTCATGCTACAACAAAGAATACTAAGCATAAATCCAAACCAATATCAAGCATGGCATGACAAAGCATAGGCCACAGTCAAAAACAAGCTCTCTCTACCACTTAAGCATGAACTTTCCTACTCTTTTCCAAACCAAACCCAACAATTTGAAAACCAATGTATAAAAGAGGGGGTCCAACCAATTTATTCAGCAAACTAAGAAAACCAAGCAAACTAAAAACCAAAACGAAAACGAAAAAGAAGACGCTCCAAGAACAACACAACTATGCATGAAACAATAAAAATGAAGCGTTTGGAAGAAACCTAGGATTTTTATTGATGAAGAAGGGGATGCCTTGGGCATCCCCAAGATTTGAGGCTTGTACATCTTGGATATTTTTTGGGGTGACACGCGTGGCATCCCCAAGCTTGAGCTTTAGTCCATCCTCCATCTCATTACTCATTCCTTCCATACACCTGAAATTTTTTCCTTCATACAGAACTTCACACAATCTTTATTAGTAACATTAGTGCACTCAAGATAATAAGTCTTTAGGTTCAGTTCTAACACCAATAAACTTCTATTAGAACACTAGCTACTATAGTACTTCCCTCAAAAAGCTCAATTCCCCAAAAGAACTCAAAGAGGAACCAACAAGAAGCAAATGCAGAAAATGTCAGAAATCTATCAAAACAGACCAGCAGGTAAAGACGAATTTTTTCGAAGACCTTCTGTTGCTCAAATAAAAAAGTGTTGAACTAAAGAAAGTTAGATAACAACCTGGGTAGAGGAAAAAACATTCACGCCTCAAAAGGACGTTCAGAGATTTTACACGAATTTTTACGGTGAAGCACAGAAATCTGTTTCGGGACAGCAACTTTCCCAATCATTACTTCTCTCTCATTAGAGGTTACTCTTGGCCCAAAAAGCAAATAAAAAGGATAAGGAGCTGTTATTACTGAAGTAATAACTTCCAAGACTCATCTAAAACTTTTGGGTTATCTCCCAATAAGTACTTTTCTTTAACGCCTTTAAGTTAGGCAAAAGAAGCAAGAAAAAGAATCAAGTGTTCTCAAATGAATAAGCATTAAGATTAATATCAGAAATATCTTCAATAAGGCAAGGTATCTCATCCAAATAAGTTCTAGAGGATCCTCTCTCAATGCTCTTAGGTTCACTATTTTCATCAAACGGGTTTTCGGGAACGATCCAATCAAGATTCTTTTCTATGGCTTCATGCATTGCTACCAGTTTAAAGGGTATTGGTATCTTAGTTTCCTCCCCATTAGGTTCAGTTTTATTCATATTTTCTGGTGTACCAACAACATCTACACATGAGCCTAGCATATTGAAATGTTCAAAGACTTTTCTAGCTTCCTTGGCAACATCATAGAATTCCTTAAACAAAGTTTCTAGAATAAAATCCCTCTTTTCAGGGTCCTCAATTTCTTTAAGCTTAAGAAACATTACTTGCATTAAGGGGTTGAGGTTAACAAACCTAGCTTCCAACATGTGAACTTAAGAAGCTACAGCAATCTCATAGGTGGGAGCAAGTTCTGCAAGGGATCTATCCTCAACATCCTCATGTTTGCTAGCATGATTAAAGAATTCTTCAATATTATCTTTTCCAATTATTGAACCACTACCTATTGAAAGGTATTTCAGGGTGAATTTAGGGATCAACATAATGAGCTAAAGAAGAGGCAAAAACTAGAGGAGACTTATTTTTTTTGTTTTTTAATAAATAAAACAAACTACTAAAACTAATTTTTTTGTGTTTTTGATAACAAAACAAGCAAACAAAACAAAAATAAACTAAGCAAAACAAAAATAACAAAGTAAAGAGATTGGTTATGAGGGACTCCCCTTGTGAAGATGTCCTTGACTCACCGGCAACGGCACTAGAAAAATACTTTGATGGCTCGTGATTGATGAGCTCGTTGGGGAACCCCAAGAGGAAGGTATGATGAGCACAGAAGTAAGTTTCCCTCAGTTATGAAACCAAGATATCGAACCGGTAGGAGCAAGGAAACACCCCAAAGGTGTTGCTAGCTGAGCCTTGGCAGGGCGGACTACCAGTGCTAGTAGCAACGTGGAGACCTACATAACACAACCACAGGACTTTGTCCCCAACTTACGATGAGGTTATCAATATCACCGGTTTTGCTGAAAATAAAGGATTAAACGTATCGAATGGAAGGAAGTAATAGTTTGTAGAAAGTAAACACAAAGCAGTAAACAGTTTGTAGATTGTATGTAAAAGAAAGGACCGAGATCCATAGTTCACTAGAGGTGGTTGTCCTTAAGATAGATAACATGCTGGGGGAACAAATTACAGCGGGGCAATTGACAAACATCGAGAAAGCATACAAGCATATACTAATCATCTTGACTCCTTTGAGACTTGATTGGGCATTACAACATTATACACAGACCGCCATCCAACTGCATCTATGACTAATAATCCACCTTCAGGTTATCATCCGAACCTCCTCTAGTATTAAGTTGCAAGCAACAGATTATTGCTTTACGAATTGCGTGTAAAGTAAATAATACGATTGTTCTATGAACAAAGTATTGTTGTTTTCTCCCTAGGAGCAACAACACATCTAGTACCTTAGAGATTTCTGTCACTTCCCCAGATTACTAGAGGCATGAACCCACTATCGAGCATAAATACTAACTCTTGGAGTTGCTAGCATCTACTTGGCCAAGATAGCTACTAACAACGGAAAACATGCAAGATCACAAATAACAAGACATGATAGAATCAATAATCAATCTGAAATAGCATCTCAATATCCATAGGATCCCCGCAAACACAACATGCAGAATTACAAATAGATGATCTTGATCATGAACGAAGCTCACAAGATCTAGACATGAAAGCACAAAGGAGGAGAACCAGCCATCTAGCTACTACATGGACCCGTAGTCCAGAGATGAACTACTCACGCATCATACCGGAGGCTTGCATGATGATGAAGAAGGCCTCCAAGGTGAATTCCCCTCTCCGATAGGGTGCCAGGAAGAGCTTGAGATCCCTCCCGATCTAGGGATGGAGATGACGGCGGCTACATACTCTTTCGTGGATTTTTTGATCGGGTACCTAGGGTTTTGGTCCTGAAGGAAATATATAGGTGGAAGGAGAGGCTGAGGGGGTGCTGGGGTCGGCCAGACCACCCCCTGGCGCAGGCCAGGCCTGGCCGCGTGGCCAGGTGGTGTGGCCGGGCCCCAACCCTTCTCCATCTTGTATTCTGGCTCCAGATGTCTTCCGGTAAAATAGCAACTTTGGCTTTTGTCCCGTCCAATTCCGAGAATATTCATTTTCTGACTTCCTGGAACAAAAAACAGCAGAAAATAGGCAGCTAGCATGTGGCTCTTGTTAATAGGTTAGTCCAAGAAATCATATGAAAAGTACTCCAAAGTGTGGATAAAACACAAGAAAGTAGATAAAACCAAGCATGGAACATCAAAAATTATAGATACATTTGCAATGTATCACTCCATCATGCTTAACTTCTCCGTTCCTTCCGGATGAGCCCCCAATAAAAAAATATACATTGTTGATAATACTACCATATCAATCCTATTAACCCTTGGACTGTGATGTCACACCTCTTTATTTTTGTTGAATTCCAAACAAATACTTAAGTAAACTTGCCTTTTTCTATTTAATACGGAATAATTAATACCTTTAAGTCTGTTAATCGAAATTTAACAAATAATATGTCTAAATCAATCAGAAAAATGAGAGGATTCCAAGTTTGGAATTTTTCGAGTTTAGAATTTTTGCTTGCAACTATGTCACATAATATGACACCACGCGGAGATTTTACATTGTTTGAATCGTTTTTGAATTTCTTATACCCATTTCAAACCATGGTCAAAACGACAGGAATGAAGATTCTTAGCTCGGGACTGGGCCTCGCTAAACTTGCAGCCAAGATCTGATGAAATAAAATATTGTGAACCTAAAAATGATTTCAAAAAATCATGAGCATTATATCATGTACCTGTTGAAAGGACATTTACTGTCATAATCACTTTCAGTGTTTGTTAACAACAAGTAGAGCCTTTTTATAGTTTGCTATTGTCTACATGTTGATATATTACAAAGTGAAAAGGACCCTTGGCCTGTGAAACATTCCCTGCATATTTATTTGTCTCCTGTAAATTCCAGACCGGAGTCTCCGGACTGCCTAGACCGGAGTCTTCGGTGTGGTCTGGAGTTTCCCCAGGAGTCTTCGGAGGGGGTTCCTGTTTCCTACCTGGGTTAGCCAGAGAGGTGGTCCGGAGCTTGGTCCGTAGGAAGGTCCGGAGTCTCCGGTCCTTGCCTCAGACCAGAGTCTCCGATGTAGAGGGACCGGAGTCTGCGGTCCACTTGGCTCACAGAAGGGCTGGGTCATTCTGTTCGACGGTCCGGAGGCTAGTCTGGAGATTGACCAAATTC
Organism: Avena sativa; assembly: GCA_916181665.1. Classification (NCBI taxonomy): domain Eukaryota; kingdom Viridiplantae; phylum Streptophyta; class Magnoliopsida; order Poales; family Poaceae; genus Avena; species Avena sativa. The sequence goes on along the minus strand of OV702292.1, from coordinate 527,636,183 downwards.
TCTGGTGTAGACCGGAGTGTCCGGTGTGCAGACTGGAGTCTCCGGTCTGACTTTTCTCCAATGGTCAGAAAGCGGTTTACTGGAGTGAAGGGCTATAAATAGAGGACCTTATGCCCTTCCTCCAGTTGCTCGTCTAGCTCAAGAACACAATGCCCGTTTGAGCCACCAAATAAACAAGATCTCTTCATCCAACCATCCAAAGTCATATCTTTGGAGAATCGAAGGAGGAGGCCTTGATCTACAGCTTCACCAAGAGAGATCTTCATTTCCCCCTCATTCACTTGAGGGCCCCCATGCTCTAGTGTTTCTTTGGAAACCCTAGCTTTTGATTTGGTTCTTTCAAGCTTGTCTTTGATTGTTTGGCAGCTTACTTGTATTTGGGAGCCTCCAATTAAGTTGTGGATGTGTGCCCCCGAACTTGTTGTAAAGGTGCCGTCTTCCACCTCGAAGGTTGCCGTATAGTGGAAGAGGTGAATCGAACCCCTTGGGGTGAGGTTCATCGGAGAACAAGGGAGGCCTCTTGTGGCATTGGTGGTTTGAAACCACCTTGATGACCCACAAGTATAGGGGGTGTATCGCACTATTTTCGAGGGAAGTGAAACCCAATTTATTGTTTCGAGAGAACAAGGGGAGCCAAAGAATACTTATAAGCCTTAAGAAGTGAGTTGTTAATTCAGTTGCACCTAGAAACAATCTTGATCACATCAGTTTATCAGTAGCAACAGTTTTATAGTAGCAATAGTAAAGTAATAGCGGTAGTAAAAGTAAAGACAGTAGTAACAATTGTAGTAAATAGTGGGATTAAAGCGTGGTAGGCATAGGGATGGATGGACGGGCGTTGCATGGACAAGCCAATTCATATGGCAATCAAGACATAGGGCATTTGCAGATAAATAAGATAAAGCATCCAAGTACAAAATAATCATAGGCATGTGTTCCATATATAGTCATACGTGCTCGCAATGAGAACTTGCACAACATCTTTTGTCCTGCCAGCCCGTTTGCAGCGGGGCCTCAAGGGAACTACTGGCAATTAAGGTGCTCCTTTTAATAGGGCACCGGAGCAAAGCATTAACACTCCGTGAACACATGTGATCCTCACATCAAAGCCATTCCCTCTGGTCATCCCGATTGCTGTCACTTCGGGGCCTTTGGTTCCGGACAACAATATGTGTATATAACTTGCAGGTAAGACCATAAACAATACTATCATAATGAATCAATAACATGTTCAGATCTGAAATCATGGCACTCGGGCCCTAGTGACAAGCATTAAGCATAACAAGTTGCAACAAAGTCAAAAAGCACTAATAATGGATACTAAGCACCATGCCCTAACAATCTGATGCCATTACATGAACAATCTCATCCAATCCCTACCATCCCCATAGCCTACAGCGAGGGATTACTCACTCATGGATGGGGGAAACATGGATGGTCGATGGAGAAGCGATGGTGATGATGATGGCAATGATCTCCTCCAATTCCCCGTCCCGACAGGGTGCCAAAACGGAGTTTCTGGTTACAAATCGCGGAATCTGGTGGTGGCGGCGCAGTGGAACTCTTTCTAGAAAAACGTCGAACCTCCCCTTGGTTTTTAGGTCAAGAGGTGACTTATAGGCGCAGAGGGAGGCCGAGGGGGCAGCTGAGGCGGCCACACCACCCCCAGGCGTGGTCTGGCCTGGCCCGCACGACCAGGTGGTGTGGGCTCCTTGTGGCCCTACTCCGTCTCATCTTCTGGCTCCGTGAGTCTTCTGGTGAAATAGGATTTTTGGCATATTTTCTGGGATTTTTCCAGATAGTTGATTTTCTGCACAAAAACTAGACACCAATGTAATTCTGCTGAAAATAGCGTCATTCCGTGTTAGTTGTATCCAAATCACACAAGTTTAGAGGAAAAACAATAGCAAAAGTGTTCGAGAAAGTAGATACGTTTTGGACGTATCAACTCCCCCAAGCTTAGCCTATTGCTTGTCCTCAAGCAATTCAGTTGAAAACTGAGTGCGATAAAAGAAACTTTCACGAACACATTTGCTTCATAAGATGTATATATTCTCAGCATATGGTTAACTACTCAGGCAATTCATAATAAAGAGTATGCAACTAAGTTTACTTAATAGTCATTGCAAGCCATGAAGAGATTCCAACTCAAAAATAATAAGTAGCATGAAACATAAACATAAGAAACATTGCAATGCTCATAACAAGGTATGATAGAGTGGTATCTCACTTGCCTTTGATTGTAGAGCAAACATACATGCCAAGGCACCTCTGAAGTTCAAGTGAAGACTAGAAGTAAAGATATCAAAGATACAAGCATCAAAGTCATGACACAATTAATCCAGTTTTGAGACAAGCACATTACACTAAGAATGACAACTATGCTCTCAGGAAAGTGCTCATAGAATATGTGGAGACTCAACAAGGAAATAAAAAGGTTTTGAAAAGTTTGAAAGGCTTCCAAATGCTGAAAGTATGGTACTCATTAGTTTTGAGCTCTCATTGCCCCTATCATAAGCATCTTTAAATGGTTAAGTTTAAAGTGACACAACTAAGAGGATATGCTTGACAATTATAAGTTAAAATCTCATGCCCCTTACTTACGAGTACCGAACCTCATGCTACTCAAATTCAGTCACAAGTAAGCTCTTGTCATTGTAAGTACGTATGATCATAGAGAACCGCCAACGGGGTACCCCTTGCACATGATACATGAGATATCTCATAATCAAAATGACAAGGCAAGCAGACAATGAGCATCTCAACAATCTTTTTATTTGCTATTTTCATAGGTTTATATTGAGGATGCTTCATAGAATGCTCATTATGGTTATGCTGCAAGTTTCCACCATGATTAGGCATGGCTTAGGCTAGCGGCCCAGGACTTTTCTAACACATATACAAACTCGCTCGGACTTACTCCTTCTCCAACCAGCCTTGAGAAAGGTTATTTCATAAGACAAATCACTCAAATTAGCCCAAGAAGGAACAAATTTATGCTGTATCATGGAATTAAGGTCAAGCCTTTCTATGGGAAACTGTAAGTCTAGATGATGAGGCACTACACCATGAAAAGCTAATAAACGAGAGGCGATGAGGCCTCCACAAATTCCACCTTTCTCGCATTTAGCAGCAAGACGAAAAGCTATCAAGGCACCCAAGTTATAAGTCCTATCTCGTTTTAAAGTAGCTGAGATGAATGCTAGATCATATGAGGATAACTTATTAGCAATTTTCCTAGCGAGAACACACTTGGTAATAAAGTAAGCAAAGTAGCGAATAGATGAGAGATGAATGTTACGGATTTTCCCACTCTCCTTCGAGAAGTTGCTCCCTTAGAAAATCTCTGCATATAAGTCAATGAGTGGTGCAGGTTGCTCTTTAATCCTTCCACACGATCTCCACTGAGGTACCTTAATAGCTGCACAAAAGTCATCAAGAGGAAGGTCGACAGCTATATTGTAAATTTTGTAGTGAACCATGGGGTTAGGTAAAGAGCAACTAAATCGAAAGTCCTACACTACAGACATAGTTAGTTTAACAAATTGACAAGGTTCATCTTCCACAAAGTGCTCCAATCCTACATTAGCAACTAAAGTATGGAAGTCCTGGGAAATTCCTGTAGCCCTCATGAATTCAGAGCATGGATAGATGGAAGGAAAAACTTCCTCCTCTCGGTGAACCTTCAAAACCTCAGGCACCCTCAGTTCATGTTGGTTGAGTTGATGTTCATTCATCTTCTATTCTCAAATTTAAACATCCATTACACAAGTGATTGCAAAGTGAATACATAATGAAGGGAACTACTCATGGGGACTTGTAAGAGGCCTAAACATGCATCAAAACAATATCTCTAAGCATTGAACAAGCTTACAAGCTCTCATAACCTATCACCTATAGCAGCAAAATACTCAAGATATAAACCACTAAACACAAATCTACCTGGACAAGCGGAGGAGTTACATACCGGAGAACAAATGCTCCAAATTTCAGCAGCAAAGATGGGCTGAGCAAGGAGATTGAAAAATCATGGACAAGAACTACAAGAATGCGATTTCGAGCAATGAACTGGTGTTTTCTCGGGAGAGAGAGAGCAGTGGGAAGTGAGAGAGTGAGTGGAGGGCCAGGGGTGGCCCACACCATGGCCAGGCGCGCCCTAGGGTTGGCCACGCCACCAGGTGGTGTGCCTGCCTGGTGGGTCCCCCTGGTACTCTCCAGGAACTTCTCTGCCCCTTTTTTCATGTAAAAATTTAATATGAATTTTCTGGAATTTTCCGAGACACTTTATTTTGAGCAATTTTCAGGTATAGATGAATGATTTTCTGACAGAAAAAAGTTTCTAGCATGATGCAATGACAAAACAAAGCTAAAACTTTAGAAGTTCTAAGACACTCTAATATGCAAGCAACTAACAACAGAAAAGTAAACTAAATGAAAGCAAAAACTAAAATGGATAAAATAAAAGTAAGCAAAGATAATCACGGTGAAAACATTGTTTTGTTCATTAAAATCCCTTTGTTAACAAGGTTGATCAGGTCTTGTTACCAAAACAATTTTATATGAAACAAAACTTTGTATTCCACTAATGATTATGTTACCTCAACCTTGATAGCAATGGTCCCAATCATAATAGTTTCATATTTTTCTCGTGGTATGGGACAATATATTTCTCCAACTTGAATGCCCTCAACATGTTCAATTGAATTCAAACCATAAGTCCTATCAATCTTCTTGGAGAAATAGACTGTATGTTCCTTGTCATTAAGATTGAAAGTCACCTTTCCTTGATTACAATTAATAACAACTCTTGCAGTGTTAAGAAAAGGTCTCCCAAGAATAATAGACATATTATCATCTTCAGGCATTTCAAGCACAACAAAATCAGTTAATATCAAGAAATTATGAGCCACTTGAACAGGTACATCCTCACATATACCAACAGGAATAGTAGTAGATTTATCAGCCATTTGCAAAGATATATTAGTTGGTATAAGTTTTTCCAGTTGAAGTCTCTTATAGAGACAAAAAAGGCATAGCACTAACTCCTGCTCCCAAATCACACAAAGCAGTTCTAACATAACTATTTTTAATAGAGCAAGGAATAGTTGGAATCCCTGGGTCTCTAAGTTTCTTAGGAACCTTACCATTAAAGGAATAATTAGAAAGCAAAGTAGAAATTTCTTCATTAGGGATCTTCCTTTTATTCGAGACAATATCCTTCATATACTTTGAATAAGGAGGCAATTTAATAGCATCAGTCAAAGGAATTTGCAAGCATAAAGGTTTCATCCACTCATAAAACTTATTATAGTGTTCATCTTCCTTTGACTTGTGTTTCTTATCAAGGAAAGGCATAGGTTTTTGGACCCAAGGCTCTCTTTCACTACCATGTTTCTTAGCAACAAAATCTTCTTTAGTGTATTTAGTATTCTTAGTGTGCCTTTCGGGTTCTTCTTCAACTTTTTCTTTATCAGGAGCATCATTTTATTCATTACCACTTTCAGTTTCAGCATCATAGACAGATATACTATTAGGATCTTTAGCAGGTTTAGAGGGTTCTACAATAGATTTATGTTTCTTTTTTCTTTTCTTAGGAGTAGTACCACTATTTTCAGCTTGTTGAGAATCCTGCTCAATTCTTTTAGGATGCCCCTCAGGATATAGAGGATCCTGGGTGGCAGCACTACTTCTAGTTCTAATTTCATAAGCATGTTTTTCTTTAGCAGAATTAACTAGCAAGTATTTTTGTACCTTAATAAGCTGATAAATTTGAGTTTGAACCATTTGAAAATGTTTAACAAGCATTTTAACATCATTAGAGGTTCTTTCCACAATATCTTTTAACTCAACAATAGCTCTAGAGTTTTCCATTAGATGATTTTGCACCATTTTATTAAAATTATCTTGCTTAACAATAAAAACATCAAATTCTACTAAGCATTGATCAGGAGGTTTAGAGTATGGAATATCACCTTCATCAAAATGTTGGAGAGAGTGTACCTCAATAGTGGATGAATGGGGAATTGGCTTACATAATTCTTCTATAGGAGGTAAATTCTTCACATCTGCAACTTTAATTCCCTTCTCATTAAGACATTTCTTAGCTTCCTTCATCACTTCATCATTTAGTTCAATAACTCCCCTCTTCGTTGATGTTGGTATAGGCACAGGAATAGCTGGTTCGGGTATAGTTGGCTCAGGTATATCTGGTTCAGGAGGGGTCCAATCTTCATAATTCTTGCTTATTTTAGCCATTAATTCCTCAGCTTCCTTGGGAGTCCTATTCCTGAAAACACAATGAGCACAACTATCCAGGTATGTCCTAGATTCTTCAGTTAGTCCATTATAAAATATATCAAGAAGCTCATTCTTAGGTAATGGACATCCAGCCTGTGCATGAATCAAAGCATAAAACCTTGCCCATGATTCAGTCAATATCTCTTTTTCTCCCTGTTTAAAATCAAAAAGTTCCCACAAAATAGCATGTCTAGCACTAGGAGGAAAATATTTCTGGAGGAAAGTACTAATCAAGCAATTAGGGCTATCAATAGATCCAAGAGGTAAATTATTAAACCAAGTTTTAGCTTCTCCTTTCAGTGAAAAAGGGAAAATTTTAGCAACAAAGTAGGTGCGCATCTTAATATCATCAGAAAATAAGCCACTCATGGTAGAAAGCTTAGTCATATGTGCTACCACACTTTCATTCTTAGTCCCACAAAAAGGTTCTTCTCAACAATAGCTATGTAAGATAGATCAAGAGAGATATCATCATCCTTATCTTTAATGTTTATGGGAGATGCATCAAACTTAGCATTAGGAGCACTCCTATCATGGGTGTTTTTACATTCTTTAATAAATTCATCGGTAATCTCTATATAACTGTCCTCAATATCATAGCTTTCTCTAGACTCAGGTGAACTGACAGGTGTAGTAGTGTCTTCATTAGGTGTTTCAGTATTTCAAGCTATAGTTCTAGCAATCTTAGCATCTAGGAAAGGACCTAATGAATCACTCTTATCAAGCACAGTAGAAGCAGCATCATAAGTATCAGAAGTTTTAGATTCAGCAGTAGTAGCAGTGTGTGTAGCATGTGTATGTGTTGGTGTAAGGAGCTTACTCATAACAGATGGTGAATCAAGAGCAACAGAGGTGTTTAGAACCATACCTCTTCTTGTAGTGGATGGTAAAATAGGAACCTTCCCATCACGAGACTTACCCATGATGGATGGATGGCAGCGAACAATAGTGATTCCAAGAGAACTTGATAAATAAAGCTATGCTCCCCGGCAATGGTGCCAGAAAATAGTCTTGATGACCCACAAGTATAGGGGGTGTATCGCTGTATTTTTGAGGGAAGTGAAACTCAATTTATTGATTCGACACAAGGGGAGCCAAAGAATATTTATAAGCCTTAACAACTGAGTTGTCAATTCAGCTGCACCTGGAAAAAATCTTGCTCACAGCAGTTTATCAGTAGCAACAGTTTTGTAGTAGCAATAGTAAAGTAATAGCAGTAGTAAAAGTAAAGACAATAGTAACAATTGCAGTAAACAGTAGGATTAAAGCACGGTAGGCATAGGGATGGATGGACGGGTGTTGCATGGACAAGACAATTCATATGGCAATCAAGACATAGGCATTTGCAGATAAATAAGATAAACCATCCAAGTACTAAATAATCATAGGCATGTGTTCCATATATAGTCATACGTGCTCACAATGAGAACTTACACAACATCTTTTGTCCTGCCAGCCCGTTTGCAGCGGGGCCTCAAGGGAACTACTAGCAATTAAGGTGCTCCTTTTAATAGAGCACCAGAGCAAAGCATTAACATTCTATGAACACATGTGATCCTCACATCAAAGCCATTCCCTCAGGTTATCCCGATTGCTGTCACTTCGGGGCCTTTGGTTCCGGACAACAATATGTGTATACAACTTGTAGGTAAGACCATAAACAAAACTATAATAATGAATCAATAACATGTTCAGATATGAAATCATGGCACTCAGGCCCTAGTGATAAGCATTAAGCATAACAAGTTGCAACAAAGTCAAAAGGCACTAATAATAGATACTAAGCACCATGCCCTAACAATCTAATGCCATTACATGAACGATCTCATCCAATCCCTACCATCCCCATAGCCTACAGCGGGGGATTACTCACTCATGGATGGGGGAAACATGGATGGTCGATGGAGAAGCAATGGTGATGATGATGGCAATGATCTCCTCCAATTCCCCGTCCCGGCAGGGTGCCAGAACAGAGTTTCTGTTTCTGAATCGCGGAATCTGGTGGTGGTGGCGCAGCGGAACTCTTTCTGGAAAAACATTGAACTCCCCTTGGTTTTTAGGTCAAGAGGCGACTTATAGGCGAAGAGGGAGGCCGAGGGGGCAGCCGAGGCGGCCACACCACCCCCAGGCGCGGCCTGGCCTGGCCCGCGCGGCCAGGTTGTATGGGCCCCTCATGGACCTACTCCGTCTCGTCTTATGGCTCCGTGAGTCTTCTAGTGAAATAGGATTTTTGGCATATTTTCCGGGATATTTCCTAATAGTTGATTTTCTGCACAAAAACTACACACCAAGGTCATTTTGCTGAAAACAGCGTCAGTCCATGCTTGTTGTATCCAAATCACACAAGTTTAGAGGAAAAACAATAGCAAAAGTGTTCGGGAAAGTAGATATGTTTTGGATGTATCACACCCCCTCTCCAAACGTAGACGTACTTCCCCTCAAAAGGAAGGAACTATGGAAACAAATCCTTGTGTCTCCGAGTGCTCCACTTTGGTTACTTCTATCCTTTACCACACTTTACTTATCTAGTTCTTGCTTAGTACTTGTGCTAGGTTGACATATAGGTAAATTCACCTTAGTTGCATAATCTAGAGAATTTACCTTTTGTGTCAAACCCTAAATTGAAAAAAGAGTAAAATTTGGAGGACCACCTATTCACCCCCCCCCTCTAGGTGCCCATACGATCCTTTCAATTGGTATTAGAGCCTTGGCTCTTTATTCGGGCTTAACCGCCTAAGATATTATGGGAACACAGAGGAGTGAGAAAGTGAGACTAGCCATTCGGTGACCATGGTAGATCTCAAGAAGTTGGAAACAAGCTTGAGCTCTTCCTTGGGCAACGAAGTCCAACAGTTGCGCCAACTCATTGAGAAACTTGTTAGGGATAAGAAAACCTCACCTCCTCCCTCTCAAGAGGAAACACCATCTAACCCAAAGGCTAATGCTACGGCTAAGCCTTTAGAGGAAGTGGCGGGGGATGAACATAATTCCACAAACTCCACCACCAAAAAGGGTGGTGGGAAGGAAGAGCACCATGCGGTTCTCGGATGGTACTCTCCCGACCCTCCTATCCCTCACCCACATATAAATAATAGAGGCGACCCGCCTAAGTTAGTTGCACATACTTTTGCTCAATGGCAAGTTTTAATGAAATCTCATGTGCGCAGCTCTTGCATTGATTTGTGGAATATTATTGAAGAAGGACTCAAAATTGAGGATCCAACCAACTTGACTAGAAGATAAGTGGTCAATAGCCAACTCAACGCCACTGCCTTGCACATGATCCAACTTGGAGTGGGGCCAAAGGATTTTCCCCACATTGAGCACTACAACACCACCAAGGAAGCTTGGGATGCTCTCATTGACTTGTTTGTTGGCAATGAGAGTATGAGGAGAAATAGATATGATGCCTTAAGCAATGAGGCCGAAGGTTTCTTCATGAAGGATGGTGAGGATCATGAAGACATGTATCAAAGACTCAAATCCATAGCCACCGCCTTAAGGAATGTTGGTGACTCTCACATTGATGATGCTTGGATCAAGAGGAAGTATGTGAGTGCACTCATGCCCTTTGAGCCTACTGACTTGAAGAGTCTCCAAGGAAGACAAACTACCATCTCATGACCTCAAATGAAGTGATGCAAGAGATGGCCGCCTTCAAGGTTGCTACCAAGAATGCCAAAGACGCCCGTGCTTGTGCCATTGGAATGAGTAGTGGTGTCAATCTTGCCTTGAAGGCCAAGGTTGTGGAGTATGATGAAGATGAAGGAAGTGATGAGGGACTTGCAATGGGCCACCCTAAAGATGTCAAGGTTGCTCATGGTGAATACATGGCCTTCTATGCAAGTAACTTTTGGAAAGATCCCGCCATGTCCAAGATGGAAATGCAACGAAGAAGCAACCCCAATGGAAGAAGAGATAATGGGTCCAAGTTGAGAACTTGCTTCAATTATGGTGACTGCTATCACTTTGTTGCAGCTTGTCCCTATGAGAAAAGAGAAGATCATGGGGCTAAACTTGTGTTGATGAAGACCTCCAAAGCTCCCTACAAGAAACCCTTCATCAAAAGAAATTCAACCAACAAGAAGCCAGGATAAATTGTCTTGATCACACATGAAGAGTTCTCCTCCGATGATGATGATGAAGATGAAGAAGCGGATACATCAAGTGGTGTGGTGGCTCTTGCCACTACCTCTACCCCTTCATTCTCACTCTTCGATTCTCCAAATGAGAATATCTCCAACAAGAACGTCACTTGCCTTATGGCAAGAGGAACGGAGACCTATGCTTCCGGAGGGTCAAAATGGGTGCTTGATAGTGGATGCACAAGTCATATGACCGGAAGCGCGTCTAGTGTCAAGGAGTTGAGACCAAATGTTGATCAAATATCTATGACGTATGCCGACAAGTCAAAGTCTAAGGTAATGGGTTTTGGCAAAGTTGTGGTTGCACATGATATCACTCTCGTGGACGTCATGCTTGTTGAGAACCTTGGATATAATTTACTTTTAGTCCGTGCTCTTGGAAAGATGGGCTTTGCCGTCTTTATTGATAATGATATTGTGATCCTCATGTGGAGCAAGTCTCTAAAGGTCGCTTTAGTTGGGTATGTCGAGAATGACTTGTATGTGGTGGACTTCTCGGGGAAAACCACTACAAGTACGATGTGCTTATTCGGAAAGGCCGATGTGGGTTGTCTATGGCATCACCGTCTAGCCCATGTCAACATGAGAACTTTGAAAAGCCTCCACAAGGATGGTCATATTGTTGGACTAAAAGAAAATGTTTGCTTTGCCAAAGATCGTGTTTGTAGGGCATGTGTTGAAGGAAAGATGCATGATTCTCCCCACAAGCCAAAGAACTACATCAAGTCCAAGAGGATCTTGGAGATCCTTCATGTGGATCTCTTTGGTCCTCCTTCTCATGCAAGTCTTGGTGGGAAGAAATATTTCTTGGTGATTGTTGATGACTACTCAAGATACACTTGGGTATATTTTTTCAAGCTGAAAAGTGAGACACAAGAGAACTTCATTGACTTCATCAACATGGCTCAACGTCAACACAATGTCCCAGTATTGACAATAAGAAGTGACAATGGTATCGAGTTCAAGAACTACACATTGAATGGATTTCTTAGTGATGAGGGAATAAAACATCAATATTCCGCTGCATATACCCCTCAACAAAATGGTGTAGCTGAGAGGAAGAATCGGACTCTTATTGATATGGCAATGACCATGTTGGTGGAGTTTAAATCTCCATACAATTTTTGGGCTGAAGCAATCTCCACCACATGCCATGCATCAAACCGCCTCTACCTCCGAAAAGAATTGATCAAGACTCCATATGAAATTCTTACCGGTAACAAGCCCAACGTTTCATACTTCCAAGTGTTCGGTTGGAAGTGTTTCTATCGCATGAAGGGCATTTGTTTGTCCAAGTTTGATTCCAAAGCATTATAGGGTATTTTTGTTGGTTATGGTCTCGAATCCCACACTTATAGAATCTATGACAAGCTCTCTGGAACTGTCATAGAATCTTGTAGGGTGGTGTTCGAAGAATATGATGGTCCCCAAGAGGGGTGTGTTGATGTTTGTGATGTAGATGATGAAATGCCTCAGGATGCCATAGGAAGAATGGGTGCGGGTTTCATCCGTCCCCCCTTATGGTGGATCGAGAAGAACTATGCTCTACTCATGTGGAGCCCTCATCTTCACAACATCATCAAGCTCCTATCGAGGGAGACAATGATCCATGCCGAAGACAAGCTGTGAACCCTCAACTTGTTGATCAAGTTGAAGCATCTAGCCAGGAGGTACTTGAGTCACCATTTGACAGAATGTTCATTGGGGCTAAGGCTATTACACAAGGAAGATCTATAGAAACTGCCATAAGGGAAGCTCAATGCCTATCTAGAAGTATGCTTGATCAAGACCAAGGTCAATCTTTGCCTCTTGTAGAAGCAAATGATTGCAATGATGATCAAGGTCAAGTTGATGGTCAAGACGAGGACCAGAATGATGAAGTGATCCCCACAAGGAACAACAAGGAGATCGAAACTCGTCGCCAATCTAGAATGGATAGAATATTGGAGTTGAGAGACCACACTCTTGAGAATGTGGTAGGAGATCTAAGAAGAGGGATATCCACTCGAGCTCAATTGAAGAACTTTGGTGAACACCAAGCTCACATTTCCATGGTGGAACCAAAGAAAGTATGGGAAGCTCTTGAAGATTCGGATTGGTTGGATGCAATGCACAAAGAGCTCAACAACTTTGAGAGAAACAAAGTATGGAAGTTAGTTTAAAATCCAAAAGATTGCCGCAATGTTATAGGCACCAAGTGGATTTTCAAGAACAAGCAAGATGAGCATGGAATTGTGGTGAGAAACAAGGCAAGATTGGTTGCACAAGGGTTCTCTCAAATTGAAGGCATTGATTATGGAGAGACTTATGCTCTCGTGGCTCGCCTTGAGTCCATCCGTATCCTTATTGCTTATGCGGCACATCATAAATTTAAATTGCAACAAATGGATGTATAAAGTGCATTTCTTAATGGTCCCTTGCATGAGTTGGTATATGTGAAGTAACCCCTGGGATTTGAGGATCCCAACTTTCCAAACCACGTCTACAAACTCGATAAGGCACTCTATGGGCTCAAACAAGCCCCACGCACGTGGTATGATCACCTTAGAGAGTTATTGTTAGATCGTGGGTTTGAGGTTGGGAAAATCGATCCCACTCTTTTTACTAAGAAGGTCAATGAGGAACTTTTTGTATGCCAAATATATGTAGATGATATTATCTTTGGCTCATCTAACAAGGCTTTTAATGATGAATTCTCAAAGCTTATGACTGACAGGTTCATGATGTCTATGATGGGAGAATTAAGAGTATTTCTTGGTTTTGAGATCAAGAAAGTGAGAGGAGGAACATTCTTCAACCAAGCCAAGTATACTCAAGATATTCTCAAAAGATTCAAAATGAAAGAAGTAAATGGAGCTCCCACTCCCATGGCAACAAAGACTCATCTTGAACTAAACCCAAATAGTAAAGATGTGGATCACAAGGTATATCGGTCCATGATTAGCTCTTTGCTTTACCTTTGTGCATCTAGGCCCGATATTGTGTTGAGTGCAGGAGTGTGTGCAAGGTATCAAGCGGCTCCTAAAGAAAGCCATTTGATGGTAGTCAAGAGAATCTTTTGATATTTGGTTCATACCCCAAACTATGGTATTTGGTATCCTAGGGGCTCAACTTTCTCTCTTTGTGGATACACGGATTCGGATTGGGCTGGTGACAAGGATGATAGGAAATCAACCTCCAGGGCTTGCCAATTCCTTGGGAGGTCCTTGGTGTGTTGGTCTTCTAAGAAGCAAAATTGTATATCTCTCTCCACCGCCAAAGCCAAGTATGTGGCAGCTGCTAGTGCTTGTACACAATTACTATGGATGAGGCAAACTTTGAAGGAATACGGTGTCCATTGTGACAAAGTGCCACTTCTATGTGACAATGAAAGTGCTATGAAGATTTCCTATAACCTAGTGGATCATACAAGGACAAAGCATATTGAGATTCGTCATCACTTCATTAAAGATCATGTTGCTCGAGGTGATATTGAGCTTTCCTATGTGTCAACCAAAGACCAACTTGCCGACATTTTCACGAAGCCAGTTGATGAAGCAAGGTTTTGTTATTTGAGGAATGAACTAAATATCGTAGATTCTAGGAGCCTGACTTGATCACCTTGCATACACACCTATATCTTGACCCTTGTTTGGTTTAGGTGCAGGCATGGAGATAGGGGAGTGTGGTCCTAAATACATTGGACTATCCCTCCCCCATCATGCCAACATTAAGAAATTGAATCCTCTTAATATCATTTAGTGATATGTGAGCTTCATTGATGAGTAGTGGCTATGAACCCAAGGATAATTCATCACGGTGTCATGCCACAAACTCTTACATGGTGGCCTCAGCCACCACCCTCTTCTCATTGAAGAGTTGGTTCTTAATTCGGGTTTATTTTGCGTGTTAATGAACAATCAATCGGATTTCTATGGTTTCCTTGATTTTTCACAGTATGTCATCTTAACCCAAGCCTACTCTCTATCCTATAAACACACTCTCTCTCTCTCATATATGTCCTCATACACAAAACCTGGAATTTTTGGTCGAGGAGGACTGGAGTCTCCGGTGTGCTCACATCAGAGTCTCCGATGTACGCTGGAGTCTCCGGTGTAGACCAGAGTCTCCGGTCCGGACGGTTTCAGGCCACATAGAGGGAGGACAGGGTGAACTGAAACAGATAGTTTCATTCATCCAACCCCGTCCTCCCCTCTCTACCCTGTCGCCTCCTCCCCCAAATCTCCTCCCCGGAGGTCAAGAAGCCCCTGGGATCCGCCGTGCCGCCGGCCAATCTTCTCCCCTCCACCATTGGGTGATTCCCAACGGTGGAATCAATCCCATGGACAGATCTGGTACCTCTCCTCCTCTTTTATCACCTAGGGTTCATCCTTTGCTTTGTTTTTGAGGATTGTTACTATTTTTGCCCACGAGAATCTCTTGTTTGCATGCACACGAGCACTTTACCCTTGTTGCCCTGCCTGATCTGTTGGATTCAACACTACTAGAGCCTCCCTGGTCTTCCCCCGAGTCTCCTGACCGGAGACTCCGTCCTCAAGGCCGGAGACTCTGGTGTGGACCACGGAGTCTCCGGTGTGGTTTGGATCAGACATATCTTGCAATGCCTCAAGGGTGTTGTGATGCCTCCTTGGGACATATATACTTACCTCCATGCTATTTCCCTCACTGCTGTTCATAGGTTCTGGCTCTCGTCATCCTCCTCGCACCAAGGCCAAGATGAAGAGAGCGGATCCTCGCTATGATGAGTCTGAGGGTCAGTACATTGTGCCCTTGTCCAACCGAAGATAGCAGGCCCGTGATGCAGCCCATATGAGGAGGGAGCAGGAAAGGGTTGAGGAAGAGAACCGTGCCAAGAGGGCAAAATACGACAACCTTCATTCTTTGGCCCGCATGTCAAAGCAGGAGTACCGTGAGCTGCGCAAGACTTCTTTCTATGCATTACCTCGGAACAGCGAGGACCCACGCTATTGGAGGAAGGAACAAGATGTCTTCATGAAAGACATTTACAGCATGCTCAAGAGATCACCTGTGTGCCCCAGAAGTACCTGAGTGTTGAACATATGAGGAAGAGCCCCTACTTCTCGGATGCACTGTGGATTAGTGATAAGTTGGGACTATTCAACTTGATGGAGCTCCGTGAAGACTACAACATCACCCTTGTGCATCAGTTTTATGCCACAATTGTATTTGGTACTGACCAAGCTAGGACAATGACTTGGATGACTGGAAATCATCGTAGTTCTGCAACTTTCTATGACTTTGTTGAGGCCATATTTGAGACCTTCCAGGGTGTGTCCACTCATGTTGGGGTACGCATGCACTCAGCAACTCTTGGAGTGAACAAGAACAAGCTTGCCCCTTTGGATGGCAGCGAGGGTGTTGTGGGCGGATCCAAGGGACTCAAGCCTCTCTATAATCTGATGTTGAGGATGTTCCGCCAAACCATTTCCCCTAGTGCTGGAAATGATGATGCCATCAGATGTGGTTTGGTCAACTTGCTATATCACACTCACAGAATTTACATGGCTGGCCCCGAGGCGGATGCAGATCCTATTGATGTTATGGATTACATATTTGAGGAGATGTACCATGCCATTTTATACAAGAAGGCTCCACCATATGCACCACTTGTCATGAGACTCATCAACACCCAGGAACATGGTTCTCCACTTCCCTTGCCTCCCAACCTTACCGAGCACACTCTTGTATCTCTGCAGCAGAAGGGGGACATGAGGGCTCCTCCTAGACGCTCCCATGCCCATGTGGAGGAGGAGATCTCAGAGACCGAGAGGGCCCCCTCTCCTACTAGGGCCCGGAGGAAGAATGCTTCCAGTGCACCTCTTCCTCCCATGACACGTGACTATGTACATGAGAAGGTCAAGAAGGCCTCATTCTGGGAGAGGACCTTGTGTTGCATGAATGTGGACATCCGTAAGCAACAACATGCCTCCTACAAGAGCAACCGTCGCATAGAGAAACTCCTCAAGGAGATCAAGGCTCAGGGTGCAGCAGATGATGAGGAAGGAGAGGATGAGTACACTGATGAGCATGGCGCCCAACCATCCACTGAGTCTGATTACACTCTTTCGTTTGGGGCATGGAATGCCCAACAAGACAGCTTGGTGGATTGGAAGACCTTTTCTGATGTGACTTCTAGATATGGGTACCAAGGTACCTCCTCTTCTCGCCCTCATGGCAAAGGACCTGCAACTCCATATGGTGACGAGGACTATGATGATGATGATAAGGATCAGGATATGGATGAGGAGGACAAGGAGGATGGTGACAAGGACTACTGATCCATTGGGGTGCTAGCTTAGGTCTTTTCCCTTTTTGGCGTTTCGATGCCAAAGGGGGAGAAGACACTCTCATCAGGATTTGCATGGGCTTGAGCTATTTGATTCTTATTTGCTATCTCGATCCTCGTACCTATTTGCCTTAGATTATTGCGAGACACTATTTGCTATTTGTGGGTGCTCCTACATTATTGTAACTCGTGTGAGAACTATGTGTTTTATCCATGTACTACCTACCATGCTTGCTTTACATGTTTATCTTTGTACACATTGTCAGGGGGAGTATGTTCATACTCTGTCAAAAGTCATTGCAAACTATTTTTCATGCAAAATCACTTGTTGTCATCGAACACCAAAAGGGGGAGATTGAAAGGACATTTACTGTCATAATCACTTTTGGTGTTCATTAACAACAAGTAGATCCTTTTTACAGTTTGCTATTGTCTACAGGTTGATATATTACAAAGTGGAAAGGACCCTTGGCCTGCGGAACATTCCCTGCATATTTACTTGTCTCCTGGAAATTCCAGACATGAGTCTCCGGACTGCCTAGACCAGAGTCTCCGGTGTGGTCCGGAGTTTCCCCAGGAGTCTCCGGAGGGGGTTCCTATTTCCTGCCTCGGTCAGCTAGAGAGGTGGTCCGGAGTCTCCGGTCCTTGCCTCAGACCGGAGTCTCCAGTGCAGAGGGACCGGAGTCTCCGGTCCACTTGGCTCACAAAAGGGCTAGGTCATTATGTTCGACGGTCCGAAGGCTGGTCCAGAGATTGACCGGATTCTCCGGTGTAGACCTGAGTCTCTGGTGTGCAGACCGGAGTATCCGGTCTAACTTTTCTCCAACGGTCAGAAAACGGTTTAGTGGAGTGAAGGGCTATAAATAGAGGACCTTATTGCCTTCCTCTAGTTGCTCGTCCACCTCAAGAACACCATGCCCATTTGAGCCACCAAATCAACAAGATCTCTTCATCCAACCATCAAAAGTCATATCTTTGGAGAATCGGAGGAGGCCTTGATCTACAACTTCACCAAGAGAGATCTTCATTTCCCCCTCATTCACTTGAGGGCCCCATGCTCTAGTGTTTCTTTGGAAACCCTAGCTTTTGATTTGGTTCTTTCAAGCTTCTCTTTGATTATTTGGCAGCTTGCTTGTATTTGGGAGCCTCCAATTAAGTTGTGGATGTGTGCCCCGAACTTGTTGTAAAGGTGCCGGCTTCCACCTCGAAGGTTGCCGTATAGTGGAAGAGGTGAATCGAACCCCTTAGGGTGAGGTTCATCGGAGAACAAGGGAGGCCTCTCGTGGCGTTGGTGATTTGAAACCACCCCTCTCCAAACGTAGACGCACTTCCCCTCAAAAGGAAGGAACTACGGGAAACAAATCCTTGTGTCTCCGAGTGCTCCACTTTGGTTACTTCTATCCTTTACCGCACTTTACTTATCTAGTTCTTGCTTAGTACTTGTGCTAGGTTGACATATAGGTAAATTCACCTTAGTTGCATAATCTAGAGAATTTATCTTTTGTGTCAAACCCTAAATTGAAAAAAGAGTAAAATTTGAAGGAGCACCCATTCACCGCCCCCCTCTAGGTGCCGATACGACCCTTTCACCTGTAGTTCAAATCTGACCGACTCCCTACCGTTTTGGCAGGAATTTATTTATTTTCACAAGGGGTGGACAAAAAGGTTTAAGGTACTCTCGTTCCAAAATTGTTTGTGGAAGGTCATCTAGTATTTTATAAAAATAGGGTGGTACCATTTTGAATCTTTCATTTGATGGTTGCTTCAAAAAAAACCCGTTTTTGGCACTCAGAAAATGGAAAATGGCTTTTTGTTGTGACGAAATGGAAAACTTCCTCCTGAAATATTGTTTGCCATCCCAAGATGCAAATTTTTGCACAATATGGACATTATCATAAACTATGACGCGATCTAGCCATACCATTGGTCGTTTGGCCTAAAAGCCATGAAACTTCGAATATGATACCTCAATTCTGAGAAGTTTTTTTGAGATATTTGCAATATTTCAAGTTTTTAATTTTTCTTGCAACTATGACATATAATATGACACCACACGAAGGTTTTACATTGTTTGAATTGTTTTTGAATTTCTTATGCTTGTTTCAAACTATGGTCAAAACGGCAGTCTTGAAAATTCTTAGCTCGGGACTGAGCCTCGCTAAAATTTTAGTGGATCTCCAATGAAATAGCATATTGTGAATCTAAAAATGATTTTTCCAAAAAATCATGAATATTATATCATGTACCTGTAGTTGAAATCTGACCGACTTCCTACCGATTCGGCATAAATTTGTTTTTTTACGAGGGGTGGGCGGAAAGGTTTAAGATACCCCGGTGAGACATTTTCCATAGAAGGTGGTCTAGTATTTTATAAAAATAGGGTGGTACCATTTTGAATATTTCATTTGGTGATTGCTTCACAAAACACCCCCTTTTGACACTCAAAAAAGGAAAACTTCCTCCTACAATATTATTTGCCATCCTAAGATGCATATGTGTGCATAACATGGGCACATTATCACAAATTATCGCACGATTCTAGCCATAATATTGGTCGTTCAGCCTAAAATCCATGAAACCTCGAACATGATACCTCATTTATGAGAAAGAGTTTTTGAGATATTTGCAATATTCCAAGTTTGGTATTTTCCTTACAACTATGTCACATAATATGACACCGCGTGAAGTTTTTACATTGTTTGAACCTTTTTTAAATTTCTTATGCCCGTTTCAAACTATGGTCAAAACGGCGGGCACGAAGATTCTTAGCTCGGGACTGAGCCTCGCTAAACTTGCAGTGGATCTCTGATGAAATAGAATATTTTGAACCTAAAAATGATTTTTCTAAAAAATCATTAGCATTATATGATATACGTGTAGTCCAAATCTGACCGAATTCCTACCGATTTAGCAGAAATTTATCTTTTTTATGAGGGGTGGACGGAAAGGTTTAAAATACCCCGGTTGGAACATTGTCCATTAAAGGTGGTCTAGTATTTTATAAAAATGGGGTGGTACCATTTTGAATCTTTTATTTGGTGGTTGCTTCACAAAACACCCTGTTTTTGGCACTCGTAAAATGAAAATGACTTTTTGGTGTGACGAAAAGGAAAACTTCTTCCTGCAATATTGTTTGCGATCCCAAGATGCCCATGTGTGCATAATATAGACATATTATCACAAACTATACCGCGATTCTAGCTATAACATTGGTCGTTTGACCTGAAAGTCATGAAAACCTAAAACATGATACCTCATTTATGAGAAGTTTTTAAAGATATTTCCAGTATTCCAAGTTTGGTATTTTTTTCTTGCAACTATCTCACATAATATGGCACCACACGAAAGTTTTATATTGTTTGAATCGCTTTTGAATTTCTTGTGCCCGTTTCAAACTATGGTCAAAACATCGGTACTGAGCCTCCCTAAATTTTTAGTGGAAAACAAAGGATGTGACCATTTTACCACAAGATTCACTCCGGATGCCCCGTGGTAGGATTTTTTGAGGCATTCCACCATATTTTCTATTTTACATATCTTTTAAAATGTGTTATATAAAAGTAAATGTAATATTTTTATATTTTACTTAATTTTTATTCAACACAAATGTGTAATCTTCGAGTGTAGATAGATAGATCTTATTTTTTGCAAATTTTTATATATTATTTATATTTTTCTGAAATAGAATGATTTTTTTAAGATTAATGTGGTAAATGGGAAAATAGAGAGCCGAGGACATTGTCGTCGACGTAGCTCTGACGCCATCGCATCGCCGTCACGGCCAAGTCCCTATGCCAACGGCTTCCCTTGGCCTAGAGTGCCCTACGCTGACGACTTTCTTGTGCCGACGGTCGGTTTGGTGGGCTGGCCCGACCTGGGCCGACGGCCCCAACAAATTGCTATCAGCATACACCCTGGCCGTCGCCCGTTGGCACCTTGTCTTATTCCTGTAGTGATAAGAAATGTGTGATGAACTATGGGTATCAAGCATATTCTACAACGATCTTCATATTTGTATTATTCAAGAAAACATACGGTCAAGTGCCTTTCCCAAATCATATCCTTAACTAGGATGATACCAATGCAGACACGCAAAGTGAGTATCTACCAAATGGACAAATGTCTTGCCCATATATACTACTATACACCAAAGTATTTTCAAATTTAAACCATTGATATACAAATTTCAAAGGATAACGCCTTTTGCAAGCAGAGCCGATTGAGCTTTTCATCCACCCTCTCTCCTGTCCGGCCGGAGGGAACTGCTATGGGGCAAACGGTAGCGAGTCTCTTACTTGATCTAATCCCTCATCCTTCTCTTGCCTTGGGCCGTCCATTGGCAGGGTCCTTCTCGCACATGTACGCAGTACGCACGCCAATCTCATCTGTGAGACCTGAAGTTTCTGTGAACTTGTCAAGTGGGACCTGAACTTCCAGAGCTCCACTCGAATCTTGCATCCAGCATGGCCTCACATATCCACCATAGATTTCATTTCACTCCTTTAATGATACAAGGCCTCTTACTTCGGATCCTTTCATGATCCTCATCCTTTTGCAAGTGCTCAAAAACATCCTGCAAATCAACCAGGAAAATCATCATAAGACACCGTACTGAAATTACAAGTTCGAGCCAAATCATGATCGAAAACATAGCTAGCATAGGTATCTGGGATATGAATGAACTTACTCGAAGGGCACGTCGCCGACGAGCATGAGGTCGCCGTCCTTGTCCTCATAAGTCACGGCGAAGTCCGACGGCTGAACCCTGGCGGCGGCCTCGCAGGAAAAGCCGAGGAACATGGCCTCCAGGGCCTCCCTGAGGTCGCGGTAGCCCTTGTACATCTTGAGGTCGATCTTCCTAAGGTAGGGGGCTCCATCCATGCTCACCTTCACGAACAGTGATCCTCCGCTGCCTGCCGCAGCGGGGGCCGCCTCGGTGGCAACGGCGACGGCGACCTCCTCCTGCTTCTTCTCCGGCGCTGGCGCAGCCGCCTTGCTCTTGCTGCTGGCCTGCTGCTGGAAGCAGCTCTTCCTGTAGGACCTCACCGGCGGCCACCCAACCACCTGCGCCTTGGTGGCCGGCGGCGCTGTCTTGGGCTCCTCCTCATGGTAGTCTCCGGCTAGGGTGCGCTTGCTGCCGGCCCTGGGCGTCGAGGGCAGCGTCGGTATCTTGTCGGTCTCCTCGGCGCCTGGAAGGCCGAGCCTCAGCTCAGTCGCCTTGAGGTTCTCCACGTCGGCGTGCACGTAGCTCATGCCGGTGGCTGCCATTTCCTTCTTTCTCCGCGGAGGAGGTTGCAACTTGCAAAGACGACGACAATGATGATGATGGTGAGCTCTTCTTAGCTGGCTGTAGTGAGTTGTGGGCTGTGGAGGTTCTCCATGGAAATGTTTTATAGAGCTCCGATGGTATGCGAACAAGGAGAGAGAGCCGGCCGGGCGTGTGGCGCGCCCGTGTGAGAGGCACACGTACGTATGTGCAGCGTCCGCACGCTTACCACAGGTAGCTGTGGTGATTGCGGTGTAGGGGGGCAAAACATGAGGGGGCTTGCCGTTGCCGGCGTCGTCCCGGGGCAGCGAGGGCCGACCAAGAAGTGGGCCCCTCGTACTACTTGAGATTTCTTCAATAACGGGTTACGAGTTCGAGTGTCTGACTGATTATTTTGCTCGCCGATGAATCGGATTATCGATGTTACTGGAGCATTAGAATGATATATACCGCCTTAGTAAGTACAAATTAGAATGATATATACCGCCTTCGTCCCTATTTATAATGCATTAGAATGCTATCGTCCATATTTGTATGGCTCCCTCGTTTGGTAATTTTAATTTAACAAGCACATTAATTAACAGATAATCCATGAATTATCTGGCATAAAAATTATACCATTAGAATGTTTATTCGAATATAAATCCGATTGTATAAATTTTATGGCATTATCATCCAATTTTTTGTCAAATCAATGGCCAAACGAAGATCTCGATAAATGTATGCACCACGTAAATGGGGATAGAAGGAGTACATACACAGTTTGTACAATCGTGTTGGGACCAGGCGTGCTCCTTTGCCCTGTACCATCCATGATCATCTGGAAGGTTCAATCAGCGTAACCAAATATAACTTAATTAATTTCAACAAGAGTGTGTTGAAAAAGAATCAAGCAAGCATGCCAAGGCCATGATTAGGACGCTATCATTAGAGATCTTGTGAGAGCATCTTTGGCAGATACAAAAATGTCTCCTCTCCCATCCCCAATAATAAGAGATGTGCATGGAACAATGTAACATGGAGTTTATGGGTACTTGTCTATTGCATCTCTTCATCATCATATATCCTAGAATCTCTCTCCACTACCTTTTGTTTCTTCTTTTCCCTACCCTTGCTTCTTTTGCCTATGAAAGCAAGCATGGTGGGAGCATGCTGGTTTAATTAGTCTAAAAGTTTGTTCGCAAAGTGCAGTGTTAACCACTTCGTAATTTTTCTTCGGAAACCACAAAGTATATTGTTAAGCGCAGTGCTGGTGCCAACTCCTTTAACTAACCAATGCTTGCATATTCTTTTTCTGGTGGGATCAAGGTGGTCCCTAGTTTAAGATCTCTCTCTCCTTGCTATGAGAAAATAAATTAAGCCGAATTTGGCTTATGGGATATCATGGATGGTGCCCAGCTTTACAAAGCTCCAAAAGTAACTTCTTTATTTCGATAAAAAATAAGATTTTTTTTCATAGTTAAACAAAAGTATTTTTCTTATGTACTAGCTACATGGAATCCATGTAAAAAACCTGAATATTTAACTAGTGCATTTTACTCCATTTTATTATACGATAGTTAATTAAATCGTTTACTAGAATGATCATGGAAAGGATCTAGAGATAAGACCCATCAAAGGGCAGAGCAGAAGATATTCCCAAAATTGATATATAAAGCTACCTTGTCCAACTTTGTTCCTACCATGAGATTTCCTTATACATTGTCACCATCAATCAATCTATGCAAAGAGATTTGAAGTCTCATGTTCAGTGAACTAGTATTCTCCCTCGTAACTAACAAAACATCCTCGATTTGCTATATTGTGTTAATCAATGAAGTAGCATCAAACTTGATTCCCTGCCATACATTGCACCGAAATTTCGATCACCATGTCCTCTCATTTGACTATACTCAACCAGGGGTACCCTATGTTCCAGGAATACTCTACAATCACAAGCTAGAATAATCACCAAAAGGATCTTTGGTATTTTCAAAATTAAAGAAAAGTATTTTTCTTCGGCTATGTACTACTTGGAAACCATGTAAAAACCCTGAATATTTAGTTAGTTCAATTTACTTCATTTTATTATATTGTCAATAAAGTTGTTTACAAGAGTGATCATATAGAAAGGATCTAGCTAGAGATAAGACCTATCAAAGGGCAGATCAGAAGATGTTCCCAAAACTGATATATAAAGCTACCTTGTCCACCTTTGTTCCTACCATGACATTTCCTTATACATTGTCATCATCAATCAATCTATGGAAAGTGATTTCAAATCTCATGTTCGGTGAACCGGCTGTCTTCTCCCTCGTAACTAACTAACTAAACATCCTCGATTTGCTACAGTTAATCAATGAAGTAGCATCAAACTTGATTCCTTGCCAAACATTGCACCGCAATTTTGACCACCATGTCCTCTCATTTGACTATCCTCAATCAGGACTCAGGAGTACCGTATGTTCTTGCAACCTCCTACAATCACAAGCTAGAATAATCACCCAAAGAATCTTTGGTATTTCTTGATTAATTAATTGTAAAAAAACTAGATGCAACCAGCCAACGATAAGGTCTGAACTTAATTAGAGTCTCCATGCATTTCTTGGATTTTTTTTTGCTCATGTAATGTGCATGTCTTGTGAAGTTTCTTGGAATCCGGATGAAACATATTTTGTTAATAATTAGAAGCATAAAGTATAATGAGTCATGAGGTTTTAAATTAGGGTGGACAAGAATCTTTTGATGATCTAGATTTGAGCCGGGGAATTAGGATGGTGCCTGCACGTTTGACTGTTTGTTGCATGCATTTGCATGTTTGACTCTCTCTACATATGCAATTATGAAGAAAAAAATGATGATGTGATCGACCTAGTACTACTGCACCGACTGAATGTTGCACCCTCCTTGAAATCCGTTAATTTTCATGTGATGAATATATGCATTGGGTTGTAGGTAGATTCCTCTGGGATTAACTAATGAACAAAACCCTTTTCTCTAGCTAGTTTTGATGCCCTGTGTTGCGACAACCCCCTACAGCCAGAGGATTATCAATTCCAAGTGTTTGCTCACAACTGTGGGCCAATCAATTAGTAGTTTTGCTCTTGTGCCGAAGTATTTTTAGGGAATGCAATTGTGATGAGTTCAATTAATTAGTGATCATGGAATATATAACATTGGCAATTGATCACTTTTGCTATCATAATTATTAGTGATCATGGAATATATAACGAGCATGGATGTTAACCACTCACGTGTACACCCGCTGTTTTCTCTCTGCACAACCTGTTGCCACTGTATGCTTTTATTTTTGGCGGGTAGGCCACTATATGCTTGCCTCTACATGTTTTTGGTGGTAACTATACATATGAGTTTGGTTTGTAAGCATGTTATATGTTTAGATCAAGATGGACATGCATGGATGGGCAATGGCCGTGATCGTAGATCAAGATGGACATGCATGGATGGGCAATGGCCGTGATCGTCCATCTAGTGACAAGTGAGCTGGCTAAGATAGATTGGTGCCCATGTCAATGTCATACGTGTGTGTCATGTTAAGACGGACCAGCCATAGGACGGAGACACCCGCGGCATGCGCACCCGGGTGCGTACATGGATCCCCCACACGCATGTTTGCTCACTGTCTTGATTTTGACACGCCCTTGCAAAGGAGACATATCATTCCATTCAGAATTGAGTTACACACCTAACAAAGTGAAAGTAATTAGATGACACATGATTAATTTGGCCATGTCAAAAATTTCGTCCCACGCTCATGTCCATCCAAAAACCCTAAGCAAAGGAAGCGAAATTGGTTAAACGGAGTAGACAAACATTATAAGGCTAGAAATCACATAGGTGCTTCATCCTTATGTTGGTCAATATGAATATACAGAAACGACATAATCTTTAGAATGACCAGAAGTTTTAACTTTTTGCAAGTTATTCATACGGTGGCACACATTGCGTAGCTAGTGGCGCTCATTCTATAGAAGGACCATCGTGATACTATGTTTATTGGATGCAACGGTTTACTGACGGTCGCTGGGGATATTTTCAGCGCTGGCCAAGAGTATATTAGTTGATATACTAGTTTCGAAAATACATTGCTTATAATTGTTTCAAAGGCAAATTTTGTAAAGCTCAACAGTATATAAAAAGGATCACAATTGACAATATATAATCGGTATTGTAATCATGAAATATATTTTCGTATTGTATGCATTGTGTATTATAGATGTTGGTACTTCTGTATATGATCGGTCAAAATTTTAAAAAGTTTGATATAAAAAAGTATAATTATTTTATTTAGGGAAGGATGAAGTACGATTTGTGCTATATATGGTTGAATTCCTTGTCTTTCCTTCTTACCGAAAAGCCATTGGCACTTCTCCCATGACAATGGGAACGGGGTAAATAAGGGTTATGTAACCTGAACTACTAGAGACAAGACGATATAACGACGAGCAAGAGGGAGCATACCGTACGTACAATACACTAGTAAAAAACAGGGCTTCCGTTCGGAGCTGCCCGGAGCATCAGCCCGGGTCGCGTTATGAACCAGGACTAATGTGATCATTAGACCCGGGTTGATGCTCCGGGCAGGGCTAGCAGTAGTCCTGGTTTGAATGAGACCTTTAGTCCCAGTTGGAGACACCAACCATGACTAAAGAGGTTGAGGCTGGCGCTCTTTAGTCCTGGTTGGTGTCACCAACCGGAACTAAAGGTCCATGTTCCTATATATACCCCGAGCCCGACATACTTGTGCGTGAGCTGTTTTGCTTTTCCCTTCTTATACACAAGTGGTGTATGTTGTTTTGTTTTTTTCCTATATACACAAGAGGTGCTCGATGAAATTCGTGAGAGCATGATGCCACTTGAGTTCACACAAAACAAACATGATATGAAGTGCTTGAGCCACATTTAAGCTTTCTCCTCTTTCTTTCCTCCTCGATCGAGGTTAGCAACTTTATCCTTTCATCTGTCAATGACAGACTAGTGGAAAAACTGCCTTTCGTTCGCAGCCTCCCAGAGCTTTTGTCCCGGTTCCTCCATGAACCAGGACTAATGGTCGCATTTGTCCCGGTTCGAGGGGCCCGAGCGACGCACGGGAGACCGGGGGCATACGTCCCGGTTCGTAAGGGACTATTCGTCCCGGTTTGTAATACGAACCAGGACTAAAGGTCGGGCCCCAGACACGTGGCCTGCCGCACACCTTTAGTACCGGTTCATATTACAAACCAGGACGAATAGTCCGCCTAAATGTGCCGGCCCAGCTAGCCCTCCCTCTGTTTTTTCTCTTGGTGAAAGGAGTGAGGTGTGTGTGCTAGTTTTTTTCTATGCACATTAGGTGTTCGACGAAATGTCTGAGAGAATGATACCGCTTGATTTTACACAAAACAAAAATGATATGAGGTGTCCGAGCCACACTTAACCCTTTCTACTCTTTTTTTCCTTCTTGATTGAGGTTAATTACCAACCTTATCCTTCATCTATCATTGATATAATAATGCATGTATCGACGTAAAGTGGTCATCTTACTATACATGATGTTCTGTAATGATGCAGATGAACCGACAGGGATGGATGTACGGTGACCGACATGAATCCGTGTACATTCAAGGCGTGTATATATTTATCGATGTGGCTAAGGCAAACAAAGAGAATGGATTTATGTGTTGTCCATGTATTCAATGTAGGAACATCAAGGAGTACTCTTCCTCGAAAATCATTCGCGGCCACCTGGTTCGTAGAGGTTTCATGCCCGCCTATAATTGCTGGACCAAGCACGGAGAAAGAGGGGTTATGATGGCAACTATTGTCATATGTTCCCTAAGTACGATGATACTACAATGGAAGAGAATGAAGAAGAAGAAGGAGGTGAAGAACGGGCATCAGATGATTCCGTTGATGATCTTGGTCAAGTCATTTTTTATGCAAAGCGAGACTGTGAAACAGAGAAGGAGAAGTTGAAGTTGGAGGGCATGTTAGAGGATCACAAAAAATTGTTGTACCCAAATTGCAAAGATGGCAACACAAAGCTCGGTACCACACTGGAATTGCCGAAATGGAAGGCACAGACTGGTTTATCTGACAAGGGATTTGAGAAGTTACTGAAAATAATGAAGACGAAGCTTCCAAAGGATAACGAATTTCCCGAGTGTCGTCGAATTAAGGACAAGTACGCCATGAGGGGGTCCTCGAGGCGTGCGGAAGAGAGGTGTGTGAGACGTACGGTGTTCCGGGACGGTGATCACACAAGTTTACCCAGGTTCGAATCCGCCGGCTTTGGACGGATCCTACTCCTGCTAGCAATCCAGTAATACAGTAGAGCCGGAATATGGGTTACAAGGGTTTCGCCTGTACGAGTTGAGATTGTAGACTATTCAGGGTGCCCTAAAGGCTCTCCCTAGGACGGCTTATACAGATATCTAGACTAGGGTTTACAGGAGAGATCTATCCGGCTACGACTAAGAGTCAGTTACAGAGTATATCTTGAACTACAAGTAACACAATGGGCCTAAGTCGGTAAGTCTTATGGGCCTTCCTGTAGCCGGATGGGACTCCATCTTTTCTCCCTGACTGGGCCGCCCGTGAAGCAAAGGTCTAACTCGAAGTGGGCCACCCTGGTCAATGAGGAACTGTGAGGATACCTGGAAAGTATATCCCCAACAGCAGCCCCCGGAGGCCTGCAAGATCCAAAGTCGGATTTATTGTCGTCTAGCTTGATCTTCGGCTTGCAGAATCTTGAAGGGTTCCTGAAACTTCACAACAAAAAATATGATCCAGGTCTTAAAAATAAGTCGGACCTATCAACAGGTTACTCAGATTTTCCAGCTTGATTTCAAACTAAGCCAGAACTTGATCTCTAACACCACCTGACACAAGTCATGGTCAAGTCACGTCATCTGACAGACATCCTGTCAGCACGACCGTTGGTGGGTCTGCAGTTCGCGGAACCAAGGCGCTGTTTCAATGCGTACGCGGAGATCGAGGCGACGTAATCATCGCGTGGGTCCTTCCCAGTTCCTTCCACGACGCATGGCGGTTATACTGTAGCATTTGTACGAATCTTGGCGCGGTTAGGTGGATATAAGGGGTTAGGATTTCCTCCTTCTTTCTTCACCTGTTCCCTTGCCTTTTCCTCTCCTCCAAATCTCCCCCGCACGCACAAAGCTCCTCTGCTTTCCCCCAAAAACTCCTAGCGCCGCCCATCCTAGGTCATCTGCCCACCAGAGAAATGGCTTCTTCCTCCTCTTCCGGCTTGGCGGCAGCGGCGGCGGAGAAGGAAAGCTTCCGCGGGGTCTGGATCCCCTGCGTACTCGACGACGAGAAGCTCCAGAACATGGAGACAGAAGGGCTCCTCCGCGCCGGCGACTGGAGGAGCGGCTTCGAGGAAACCGTCCCCAACCCGCGCGCCGGTGAGCGGGTCCACTTCGGCACCCACCTCAACAGAGGTTTGTCGTTTCCTCCCTCGGATTTCTTCTCCGAGGTGATTGACCATTATGGTGTTCAACTCCACCATCTTCCTCCCAACTCTCTCCTGGAGATGAGCGCTTACGCTTCTTTGTGTGAGGGCTTTCTCGGCATTAGGCCGAGTTTGTCCTTATTCCGGTATTACTTTTATGTCCGGAGAAATTCTATCACTGCCGGTGTTCCTTATATCACCGGTACCATTAGTTTTTCACTTAGACGCGAGCGTGCATATCCAAAAATCCTAGCTAGTGACTCGTTCAAACAGTGGCCAGCCACATTCTTTTATCATAGGGATATTCCGGCTCCCGACAAAGCTACTGCTTTGCCGGCTTTTGTCGACGGAGCTGCCATGGCCCAACTGTCTTGGGACGAGGCCGCTCTGGCTCTTAGTGACGATTTGATCCTTGCCAAGAGGCGGGTCGAATATCTGATCAAACACAAAGGACTGAAGGGATCCGACTTGGTCCAATGTTGGGTGTCACGTCGGATCCAGCCCCTTCAGTACCACGGAGACCGACTGATGCACTCCATCATGTCGTCCAAGAAAGACTCCCTCCGCATTAGCCCTAGAGCCTACACCACGCAGGGCTATATAAGCCAGATCAAGTGGCTGATAAGGGAGCGGATCTAGAGGAGGATCCCGGAGGTTTCTTTGGATATGCATATGGCAGAAAACCCCGTAGTGCCGGTAAGCTTCTAACAGTACACCTTTTTATGTGTTTCAATCTTTGAGTTATATTACAATACTGATATGTTTTCTTCTTTTCAGCTTGCTGACCTCCCCGAGTCGGAATTTGCTCCGCTCGAAGGATGTCCTCTAGAGTTTTCTCAGGAGACATAGGTGGTCCCATTGCCAGACATTGCGCTCAAGAAGCGCAAAGCTCCGACAGTGGCCGTTGGCACAAAGGAGGTGCCCGTCGTGAAGAGGTAACTTTCAATCACAACTTCCGCCTTTGCACTTTACTCAAATTCTTTTCCGAGATGTAATGTTTCCAACTTTATTACATTCTCAGAGCTAAACAGCTCATCAAGGGCAAGGGGAAGGGAACTTCTTCAAAGCCCCTGCGACAGACGAAGCTTACCATAGCTTCTCCTGCCGTGGCTCCTCCGACTCCTACCCCTCAACCTTCTGCAACACCGGTGATCATTCCTTCTCCGGTCATCGCAGAAGATCCGGCTCCTTCAACGGATCCTGCGATCCTTGAATCGCAAACTGATGTCACCATGGGTGAGTCAGGTTTAGATAAGGGTGAACCCTCCTTGGGTAATGATCCCTTGGCACAGACCTTTGCCGACAACCTTATCAGCAATCCAAGACTTGCCAAGTTTGGCCTGTCCCGGAAATCTGCTGAAGAGATCCAGCGGCTGGCCAGGCAATGCCTGGAGAAAAGAAACTTATCTGCCGAACAAGAAGCACAAGAAGCAGAGGACATCAAGCACTCTGATCTTCTTGAACAAGTGCGTCTTCGCAACAAGAGGATCAGGTCCGGTGAGCTTCCAATTGCTCCAGTGACCCCTCTGACTCTTGCTGAGAAGGTTGCTGTAGAAGTGAATGCGAGTTTGGCTAAACTTACTCGCGAACAATATGTAAGTCGGAATTCTAACTCCTGTTTTTCCTTTATTTCATATCATATCCTCTAGCCCCCAAGCATGAAGTAGGATAAATAATCCGGGTTTATGCTTCCTTAGGATGCCAAAGGACGAACTAGTGTAGCCCCCAAGGCTCGTGCTGATATTAGCAAAAATATTAGCCCGAGTCTTTAGTAGCTTTCTGACTTTGGGTATTCTGACTTACAGAAAGTATATTCCTATAACCAGGATTTGTTGAAGAATGTCTGTGATAAGCAGAGAGAGATCAGAGGTCTCCGACTAAAAAAATGCTGAACTTAAAGTTGCCAAGGATGAAGCCGAAGGTAAACATTCCGAGACTCAGACCTTGTCTTTTTTGTTTTCAATGTCGAATTTTTTCGTTGAATTGTTATTCTTTTTGACTTACAGCACTGGTGAAACAATCCTGCGCCATGATTGAAGAGGCCGAGAACCTCAAGACTTTAGTGGTGGAGAACGAGGAACTTCGCCAAGAGCTGGATAAGCTCAAAGCGGATCATGAGAAGAGCATAGCTCAAGTTCTCGAGTCCTCCTCCATGGCTACTGATGAGTGTGATCGCAAGATTGCTGCTCAAGATCAGAAAATCTCGGACCTCAATAACGAGTTGTGCAGAAAGAGGGATCTTTCCGAGGCGCTCCGGGCTGAACTCCAGAGTCTTCGGGAAGAGAAGACCAAAATTGACGATGTCATTTTCGGTACGTTCCATCTGTCTGACTTTTCCACTTTCTTCGACTTCTTTCAATGTCGGATTTTCTTAACTTGTTTTGTGTATAGGTCCTTTGAACTTGACGGACTCTTCCTCCACCGAGCCCCGCACCCACCGGCTTACCCAAGTCGTTGACCTGCTTCATGACTTTCGCCAATCCCTTGAGGACATTGGCGAAGCTATCAAGATTCCGGACATGCACAGCATGTCGGATTTTCAGGTGCGGGACAAGGCAAAGGAGATGCCGCAACTTGTCCAGGATTGGAACATGTCCTACGCGCGGACTGCGGCGCAGAACGCTCTCACCATGGTCATGAGCCACCATGGAAACATGGAAATATGGCAAGTGAACAGAGGGTACTGCAAAGTAGATGAAGACGGCCAGGAGCAGGACATCAAGGCCATCATGGACTCCTGTGCCGGATATGGGTGTCACGTGGCTGATTTGACTAGCTACGAAACTCCCTTCTTCTCCCGCGTGGACACACCGCCTCCGCCTCCCGGAGAATCAGCAGAAGTTTCTGATGATGACCACACCGTATCGGATGTGGACATCTCGGAATGATATCAAGGCAACATATCCAGCGAGCCGGCAGCTCCTTCTTCTCCTCCTGCATCATAGATTGCCAGAAAAATTTGTATTATTCTGAAAAACATGATGGGCCTATAATATACAGTACTATAATTTTGCTAGTGCTAAGCTTTTGATCTATTCAGCACTTTTGGCTTTAAATTTTGGTGTGCCTAAAATGTTTTACATGAGCACTTGTATTTTTCCGTCTATACTCATCGTTTATCTGGATTTCCGCCTCATCCCTTTCGTGAGCCGGCTAAACCTTCTGCCGGAAACTTTGCCGAGCAACGGAGCTCAATTGCTAAACCAGTTTAAACTCGGAAACAAAGCCGGCTTCCAGTACCAACAATTCACTACTCGGAAAATGCCCGCATCCAGCAATTAGACAAATAACCAAAGTAAAGACTAGAAACTTTAGAGTTATACCCGAGGGTAGCAATTTTAAAATCGGAAATCTAAACCAGAACGAACATGAGCATAAAGTACTTTCAAGCATTCTGGGATTTTCGACATGATCATTCGGAAATAAGATGGTAAGAACTTCTCAGAAAAACTTGAGGCAACCAAAACTTTTATTTCTCACAGAACATGTACATATATATGATTACAAAGAAGAATAGACTAAGAATAAAAGGAACGTAGCTGAGCAATATTCCACGGTCTGTCTAACTCATCCGGATTTGTACTGCCTCCAGCTCTCTTTCTCTTCTTAGTAGCAGGTCTTTCTTTGACTGGCCTCATGTCAGTTAAGTAATACGAACCATTGTGTAATACTCGACTAACTAAAAAGGGCCCTTCCCATAGTGGGGAAAGTTTGTGCTTTCTTTGCTGCACAAGCCGGAGAACCAAATCACCTTTATTGAAAGATCTGTTTCTGACTCTCTGGCTATGATACTTGCGTAACTTCTGCTGATAGGCTGTTGATCTCATTTCAGCAACGACGCGAACTTCTTCGACTAAGTCGAGATCATTTTGTCGAGAAATCTCGGCATACTGTTCAATATACGCGGCCACTCTAGGAGAAGTGTCAATCAAATCACTAGGAAGAACTTCTTCTGCGCCGTAGACCAAGAAGAAAGGTGTGTATCTGGTTGACCTATTTGGAGTCGTTCGTAAACTCCATATTACAGAGGGAAATTCCTCTGCCCAAGCCCCCGCAGCACGTCGTAGTGGTGCTTCAAGTCTCGGTTTTAGGCCTTGTAGGATTAAGCCATTTGTTCTTTTGACTTGTCCGTTAGCCTGTGGATGTGCGATTGACGCAATGTCAAGCCGGATATTTTGCTTGTTGCAGAATTCAGCCAATTCTCCCATAGAAAAGTTACTCCCGTTGTCTGTGATAATGCTATGCAGATAACCATATCGGATTATAACATCCTCGACAAATATTTTGGCTATTGCTCCATCACAACTAGTGACAAGTTTAGCCTCAATCCATTTGGTGAATTTATCCACCATCACTAAGAGATGAGTAAATCCACTTGGAGCTCGTTTAAATGGTCCTACCATATCAAGCCCCCAGACCGCAAAAGGCCATGTTATAGGTATTGTTCACAGCTGATCAGCCGGAACATGAGCTTGTTTGGCATATTTTTGGCAGCCCTTGCACGTCTTGACTAATCGTTCGGCATCTGCCTGAGCTGTAAGCCAGACAAATCCGTGTCTAAAAGCTTTTGCCACTAAAGATTTGGCTGTAGCGTGGTGACCACACTCGCCTTCGTGGATTTCCCTTAAGATTTCCACTTCTTCTTCCGGAGATACGCAGTGCTGAAAATCCCCAGAAACACTCTGTTTATAGAGCTCACCTTTAACAATAGTATAGGCTTTCGCTCGTCGGATAATCTGCCGGCTCGGAACCTCGTCTTCGGGTAATTTGCCATCTATCAGATAATCTAGGTAGGGTTGAGTCCAGCTGGGAATTATAGCTAGAACTGCTATTAGAGGTGAGTCGGATTTGGTCGGATATTCCTCATCTACTCCCTTTATTGAGGGAACTTTGAGGTGCTCTAAAAAAGCGCCATTCGGGACCTCTTTCTGTGCAGAGCCTATCCGAGATAGTGCATCTGCTTCCTCGTTTTCTGCTCGAGGGATGTGTTGAACCTCGAACCCTTTGAACGATTTAGATAGATCATCCACGACAGCTTTATACGCTGCCATGTGTTTATTTGCATTACAAATATCCGACACTTGTTGATCAACAAGATCCGAGTCTCCGTAACACATCAAATGTCGGATGCCAATATCCTTAGCAATCCGGTTTCCATGCAGCAGTGCTTCATACTCGGAAATATTATTTGTCGCTATGAAGTGGATCTGCAACACGTATAGAAGTTTATCTCCTTGGGGTGATTTGAGCACCACGCCAGCCCCCGAGCCCCCTCGAACCTTAGACCCATCGAAATAGAGGGTCCAATATTCCGACTCAGGGAGGATCATGTTCTCCTTCGTCTCTGTCCAATCAGCGACAAAGGCAGCAAGGATCTGAGATTTGATTGCTGTCTGACGTTTATACTCAATATCAAAAGATGAAAGCTCTATGCTCCATTTGGCGACGCGTCCCGTGGTGTCACTGTTGTTGATTATATCTCTCATGGGAGCTGTGCTCACCACGGTAATTAGATACTCTCGAAAATAGTGTCGTAACTTACGAGATGCTAGGAAAACACCGTAAGCCAACTTTTGATAGTGCGGATACCGCTGTTTTGATTCTGTCAGGACCTCACTGACAAAGTAAGTCGGACGCTGCACCAAGTGGTCCTGATTTTCCTCCGGTCTCTCCACCACCATGACGATACTAATGACCTTATTTGTCGCAGCAAGATAAAGCAACATTGGTTCCTGAGGTTCCGGCGCTCCAAGGATAGGAGCAGATGAGAGTACTTTCTTCAGGTCTTGTAGTGCAGCTTCAGCTTCATCAGTCCAAACAAAATCCTTGGTATTTTTCAGGAGTTTATATAATGGTGCAGCTCTTTCACCAAGCCGGCTTACAAATCGACTGACTGCAGGGATGCAACCAGTTAATCTTTGTATGTCCTTCAGGCGAGTTGGCCTGGAAATATTGAGTATAGCCTTGATTTTGTCCCGGTTCACCTCTATGCCTCTTTGAGACACGATGAAACCTAACAATTTTCCGACTGGTATTCCGAAGAAGCATTTCTTCGGGTTAAGCATGATGATGTATTTTCGTAGATTGGCAAATGTTTCCTCCAAGTCGGAAATCAGCGTTTCCTTCTTTTTGGACATCACTGCGATATCATCCACGTATGCATATACATTGCGTCCGAGTTGGTCATGGAGGCAACGCTGCATCATGCGCTGGTACGTAGCTCCCGCATTCTTCAGCCCAAAGGGCACTGTAACAAAACAAAAGGTTCCGAAGGAGGTTATGAATGGAGTTTTGACTTTGTCAGATTCCTTCATCCGGATTTGGTGATAACCGGAATATGCGTCGAGAAAACAGAGGAGTTCCGAGCCTGCCATAGAATCGATAACTTGATCAATTCTAGGCAAAGCGAACGGATCTTTTGGACAAGCCTTGTTCAAGGTAGTATAATCAACACACATCTTTAAATCAGTGGTGTCCTTTTTGGGGACCATTATAGGATTGGCCGACCACTCAGTGTGGATGACCTCTTCTATGAACCCGGCTAACTCGAGCCGTGCTAGTTCCTCAACTATTTCCTTACGCTTTTCATCGCCGAAATGTTGTAAGGACTGTTTGACGGGTTTAGCGTTCGGGTTTACATTTAGAGAGTGCTCGGCAAGTTCCCTAGGTACTTTGGTCATGTCAGATGGCTGCCATGCGAAGATATCTTGATTTGCTTGGAGGAACTTGACGAGCGCGCTTTCCTATGCACTATCTAGGCCTACGCCTATCTGGGTCACCTTGGAGGGGTCATCATCCTTCAACGGCGTCTTCTTCGTCTCTTTTGATGCCTTGAACTCCGGATTAGGCTTTGTCACCTCCTTCTTCGTTGCGGGCATCTCGGACGGATCTATGCTCTTCTTGATCTCCTGGTACTCCTGGGCGTGCAGCACGGCTTTAGCAAAGGCGACATTTCCATCCTCACACTCTCGCGCTTTCTTCGGGTCTCCCTTGATGGTGATCACGCCGTTGGGACCTAGAATTTTCATCATATTGTAAATGTAACACGGACGCGGAATAAAAGCCCAGTAAGCCGGACGTCCGAATATAGCGTGGTATGCACTCTTGAACGAGACCACTTCGAAGGAAAGTGCCTCCGTCCGATAGTTCTTTGGAGTTCCAAAGGTAACATCCAAAGTGATCTCTCCCAGGGAATTGGCTTGTCTTCCTGGGACAACTCCGTGAAAGATCACAGAGCTATGGTTCAGCTGGGTTTCTGAGATCTTCATCCGGCGTAGCGTTTCGACATAGAGAATATTGATACTGCTACCACCGTCCATGAGGATCTTGGAGAAACCATAACCGTCAATAAGTGGATTCACGATTAAGGCGTATTTTCCTCGCCTGTGCAACTTAGGCGGATGATCAGCATGGTCAAATGTGATTGCCACTTCCGACCAGTCCAAGTATTTGGGGACAGCCGGAACTGTTGCGTTAAGCTCGTGCAGAACTGCTTTCTTGACCTTTGCTGGTTGAGATCCGATGAAAGTGACATAAGTCTCCTTCTTGGTGGGAAAGTTTTTCTTCCCCTCCGGCTTGGGATTTGAAGCATCAGCTTCCTCCATGTCGGAATCTTCCTTGGTCTCTTTTTCTTTTTAGGGATTCTTCTTTCCCTTCTTCCACTTAGCTTTGTAGCCCGCGGTGTCATCTCTTTTGATGTCGTCATTGAAACGACATTCAGCGTTGGTGTGGGACGAGCCCCCATTGGCGTCTAGGTGATGCATACATGGGTTATTGGCAATGTTGGTCCAAGAGTAGGTTTTTCCTGGTTGTTGGTCTCCCCTACCTTGGAATCTTGAAGTTCCACGCCCACGCCCGCGGCCTCCGCCGCGTCCTCCTCGTCCTCCAGACCCGAAAGTAGCAGTGACCACTGCCGTTTCCACGTTGGGTTTTTCTTCCGAGGTATTTTTGCGCTTCTGATCCTGTTGCTTTGGTTGTTTTGCCGACTGTGACACAGCTAGGGCATTGAGTAATCCCTCTGCATCATCGTCAGCATCTGCATACTTGCTCGCTGTTTCTATCATCTCTCCCAAATCAGTGACCTTGTCACACTTCAAGCGATGGCGCAGTAAGCCAATTGGGAGTTCTTGGTGTCAATCCATCGTCCGAGGTAATCCCGGCAAGTTTCTCCGGCTTTCTGGGTGCAACGCTGTAGGTCTCGGACCGTACAGGGCCTCCGATATGTGCCTTCAAAATTCTGAAAGAACGCACTTTGCATGTCATACCAGTTATGGATGGTGTTCTCCGGAAGTTCATTAAGCCATGATCGTGCCGTCTTCCGCAACATAAGTGGGAGATATCAGGTTGCGACCAGGCTATTTCCGCCTTTGGCGATGCAGCAAGCTTGGAAAAAATCCTATAGCCAGGTATCTGGCCGAGCAATGCTGTCGTAGGCTTGGATATGTCTTGAGATAGCAAATCCTTCCGGGAATCTTGTTGCTCTGATGCGTGGTCCGAAGCACTTTGGGCCCACGTAGATATCATCGTTTTCGTAGCGCCGCGCCTCTATGTTGGAGTTGATCCTGTGCCTTGCGTCGTTCGGGGATAGAGATCGTCCCGAATGTTGGTTGTGGCTGCGGTGCCTTGGAGCCGGACTTTGGCTTCTGCCACCACCTCCTCCGCCATGGTGTCCTTCTTGTCCCCCTTGAGAGCCGTTGTGATGACTGCTTGGTGGAGAGGGTGGGGCAGCTGGATTGTTTCCGGCTGATCGCCGACCTCCGTCCGGAGCGTCATTATTCCGGTTCTGGGGAGGGTCTTCACTATGACGATCCCCCTGCCGGCTTGTCCCGGCATGGTTTCCGTCGTTCCTTCGTCCGTCGTTCCCACCGCGGTGAGGCTCAACCGGACGGCTTGCATGTCTAGGAGGTGGCTTTTTTGACGATCCTCCTCCCGACGTTTCTCTTTATCTTCTCCCCTTCGATCGTTCGACTCTCGTCGGGGAAGTTTCCTCGGATACAGTGCAGCAATGGCCTCTTTTTCGGCCGCTGGGGCGACGTTGCTCCAATCACGCACAGTTCTGCGGTGCTGTCCTGACGATCCGGTTCTCGAATAATTGTCCTTCCGGCGCTCGGGGCGATGATGCTGCTCCAGAACGCGCTGGGGTCTTACGTCAGCCCATGCCGGATCTGTGCGACATTGGTTGGATATACCCAATTTCCTTTACTATCTTTCCGAGGCTTCCCCATCTCATCTCCTAAAAGGACGACATGGATCTGCAGGAATTGGCTGTCACTGGTGTGACGCTTCCTGGTCTTCTGGTATTGCCTGGAGTTGTACTTCCCCGCAAATGGCATGCGCTTCTTTTCCTCCTCAATATTTTTGGCTTCATCGAGGAGTACTTGACGACGTGCTTCTAGGGCCTGCGCATGCGCCCTCTCGTCCAGTTCTTCAGCAGTAAGTTCTGCAGTTGTAGGAATAGGTGTGCTTAATGCAGCATCGATGAGTTTACGCGCACCTTCAGTGATCACGTGTCCATCCACCGATTCTTCTTTTTTCGGCTCGTCTGGCATAAGGGCTCCATCCGAGTCTTCTTCGTATTCCTCGGCAATCACCTCCTCTATCAGAGGGTCTTTTGCCAGGGTATTGTTCTTCTTGTTCCTCTTCTTTGCCTTCTCGGTAGCGCCGGTAGCAAAGACGACTTTGGGTCCGTTTCTCGGAGTCAAGCTCTGATCGGTACTTTCGGACATCTGGACCTCGGGATTACCTCCGACTTCCATGTCATCCTGCGCTTTGGGAGAGTGTTCTTCGGATCCTTCATCCATGGTTTCTCCTTCTTCTGCAGCTTTGGAGTTGTACTCCTCTTCATATTCCGCGAAGAACTTTCGGAAATCCGCTGACGTCA
The DNA here is from genome assembly GCA_916181665.1 of Avena sativa. Lineage (NCBI taxonomy): Eukaryota > Viridiplantae > Streptophyta > Magnoliopsida > Poales > Poaceae > Avena > Avena sativa. Next base: position 527,596,841 of record OV702292.1, on the reverse strand, counting down.
TCGATTCATCCGAGGATGCGGGTACGTCGGCGTTTGTTCCAATTTCCTCTAGCATAGAGTCGATGTTCTCTCTAGCATCGGCAGAGCCGGATCTGGATCCCACATATCCAACAAAGTGCGACGCGTGATATCTGAGGTACCTGCGGCTCTCGCGGTCAGCCATGTCGAAACTTTTGATGGTCTCGAGAATTGCATCTGCGCTTGCATCTTGCATTATCATACGTCGCAGTGTGTACCTTAGGAAGGGCATGTCTATCCCGGCGTCATCAGAGCCAGAATCGGTGTCGTTGATGAGCTCCTCCTGGATTTCGACTTCTGCGGGTGGGTCGATCTGGGATCCGGCCTCTGCAAGGATATCCACTCCAGATTCAACTTGGACCGCTCGGTCTTCCTCAGGTTCGGATTTCTCCACTATCTCCGCAGCTGGTGCGGGCTGGGTGGGATTAGGGTTTTCTGAGATCCGGAACTCTACCGCCTCCGCGGACAAAGGGGACCCAGAAGATTCTCCTGCCTCTATCATCACCGCTGGGGTGGGTGGGGCAGGTTCAGCGAAACCGATGTAAACATCGATCTCGTGAAAAGACATGATTGTGTAGGCAGTCATGGCCTCCCTAGCCGGAATCCACGTCTCGTCGAGAACGATGAGAGGGACGTCGCTGGTGTAGAGGATGCGCCCGACGGTGATAGTCTTGCCAATTCCGATTCTTGCAGATTCCGCTCGGAGCATAGATCCGAAGCTCACTTGCCCCACGGTGGGCGCCAACTGTCGTCGGATTGAGGACAAGTACGCCATGAGGGGGTCCTCGAGGTGTGCGGAAGAGAGGGGTGTCAGACTTACGGTGTTCTGGGACGGTGAGCACGCAAGTTTACCTAGGTTCGAATCCGCCGGCTTTGGACGGATCCTACTCCTGCTAGCAATCCAGTAATACGGCACAGCCGGAATATGGGTTACAAGGGTTTCGCCTGTGCGAGTTGAGATTGTAGACTATTGAGGGTGCCCTAAAGTATCTCCCTAGGACGACTTATATAGATATCCGGCCTAGGGTTTACAGGAGAGATCTATCCGGCTATGACTAAGGGTCGGTTACAGAGTACATCTTGAACTACAAGTAACACAATGGGCCTAAGTCGGTAAGTCTTCTGGGCCTTCCCGTAGCCGGATGGGACTCCGTCTTTTCTCCCTGACTGGGCCGACCATGAAGCAAAGCTCTAACCCGAAGTGGGTCACCCTGGTCAATGAGGAACTGTGAGGATACCTGGAAAGTATATCCCCAACACCGAGAGTACTTACGAAGCAAATAAGATTCTCTGCACTCTAGGATTAGATGTGCAGAAGATACATGCATGCATTAATGACTACATCCACTACAGCGGTGAGGAGTACGAGAATTTAGATAAATGTCCGGTATGCAATGCACTGCGGTATAAGATTAGATGAGATGACCCTGGTGATGTTGATGGCGATCATGATCCCCCTAGGAAGAGGGTTCCTGCTAAGGTTATGTGGTATGCTCCTATAATACCAAGGTTGAAACGTCTGTTTAGAAACAAAGAGCATGCTAGGTTTTTGCGATGGCACAATGAAGACCGTAAGAAAGATGGGAAGTTGAGACACCCTATTGATGGGTCGCAGTGGAGAAAACCGAGAGAGAGTTCTCGGACTTTGCAGGTGACACGAGGAACTTATGGTTTTATGTAAGTACAGATAGCATGAATCCTTTAGGGGAGCAGAGCTGTAGTCACAACACCTAGCTTGTGACTCTATGTATCTACAACCTTCCTCCTTGGCTGTGCATGAAGCGTAAGTTCATTATGATGCCAATTCTTATCCAAGGCCCGAAGTAATAGGGCAATGACATTGATGTGTACCTAAGGCCATTAGTTGAAAAACTCTTACGGTTGTAGGGAAAACCAGGTGTACGTGTGTGGGATGAGCACAAACAGGAGCCATTTGACCTACGAGCGCTGCTTTTCGTAACCATCAATGATTGGCCTTCTCTTAATAACCTTTCAGGACAGAAAAACAAGGGATACAAGGCATGCACACACTGTTTAGATGATACTGAAGCTACATATTTGCATAAATGTAAGAAGGTTGTGTACCTGGGGAATCGTCGATTTCATCCGACCAATCATCAAGAAAGAAATGGAAGCATTTCAAAGGTGAGGCAGATTACCGGAAAAGGCCTGACCTCCCTACTGGTGATGATGTATTTGGTATGGTCAAGGACATAGAAGTAGTCTTTGGAAAGGGTCTTGGCGGTCAACCTGTTCCGAACGACGTCGCTACCGGACACGTGCCCATGTGGAAGAAGAAATCTATATTTTGGGAGCTACCCTATTGGAAAGTCCTACATGTCCCTCTTCAATCGACGTGATGCACGTGACAAAGAATCTATGCGTGAACCTGCTAGGATTCCAGAAGTACGGGAGGACCAACAACCTATGAAATACCCACAAAACATGCATCCACGGAACAAGACGGATAAAGGTCGTCACTTAAGTCCTGCCAGCTACGCTCTTACGAAAGCAGAGAAGGAAATCTTTTTTGAAGGCCTTTACAGTATCAAGGTCCCGTCTGGATTCTCGTCTAACATAAAGGGGATAATAAATATGGCAGAGGAAAAATTCCAAAACCTGAAGTCTCATGACTATCACATGATTATGACGCAGTTGCTTCCGATTGCATTGAGGGGGCTTCTACCGGAAAATTTTCGAGTACCCATTGTGAAGCTATGTGCATTAGTCAATGCAATATCTCATAAGGTGATCCATCAAGATATTCTGACAAGGTTACAGAAGTATGTGGTTCAATTTCTTGTTAGTTTTGAGTTGGTGTTCCCACCATCCTTCTTAAATATTATGACGCATCTCCTAGTTCACCTAGTCGAAGAGATTTCCATTCTCGGTCCTGTATTTCTACACAATATGTTCCCCTTTGAGAGGTTGATGGGAGTGTTAAAGAAATATATTCATAACCGTGCTAGGCCAGAAGGAAGCATCTCCAAGGGCTATGGAACAGAGGAGGTCATTGAGTTCTGTGTTGACTTTATTCCTGACCTTAAGCCGATTGGTGTTCCTGAATCATGGCATGAGGGGAGACTGAGTGGAAAGGCACGCCGGGAAAAAAGCAATGATATGTAGGGACGGACAATCTTTCACTCAAGCACACTACATGGTTCTACAGAATTCCACCTTGGCAGCTCCGTATATCGGGGAACACAAGAATATTGTACGCTCCAACAACCTAGGAAAGCCAGACTCCTGGATTAGAGATGAACACATGAAGACTTTCGGCAGTTGGTTGTGAACACATATAATGAATGACACCATTGTTGGAGATCAGCTCTACTTGTTGGCTGGGTCACCATCTTCTACTATATTGAATTACCAAGGGTACGAGATAAATGGGAATATATTTTAGATGATCGCCCAAGATAAAAAGAGCACTAACTAGAACAGTGGTGTCCGCTTGATGCAACCGACGAGAATGGAAAAAAGGATACATACTATGGTTACATAGAGGAGATATGGAAACTTGACTATGGAGTTTCTTTTAAGGTCCCTTTGTTTCGGTGCAAATGGATCAACCTGAATGGAGAAGGGGTAAAGGTAGACTAGTTGTACGGAATGACAACAGTAGATCTCAACAATCTTGGTTACAGAGACAAACCATTTGTCCTAGCCAATGATGTGGCATAGGTTTTCTATGTGAAGGACATGTCCTCCATAACAAAAAAGGAAAAATAAGCAAACGAATAGATCACACGATGAGCCAAAGCGTCACATAGTTCTTTCAGGGAAAAGAAATAACATGGGAGTCGAGGACAAGACAGACATGTCAGAAGATTATAATAAGTTTGATAAAATTTCGCCCTTCAAAGTGAAAACTGACCCAAGCATCCCGTTAAGCAAAGAAGATGTTCCATGGTTACGGCCGAAGCGACCATAAACAGGCATACGAAATTCAAAAACGGTCCAAACAATGTAAATCCTTCACGTGGTGTCATACTATATGACATAGTTGCAAGGAAAAATACCAAACTTGGTATATTGATTATGTCTCGAAAAAACCTTCACAAAATGACTTGTCATGTTCGAGGTTTCATGGCTTTCGGTCCAAATGACCAACGTTATGTGCATAATCGAGGAATAGTTTGTGATACTGTGCCCATATTGTGAATGCATGTGCATCTTGGGATGGCTAACAATGTTGCAGGAGGAAGTTTTATTTTTCGTCACATGGAAAAGCCATTTTCTATTTCCCGAGTGCCAAAATCGGGGTGTTTTGTGAAGAAACACCAAACGTTAAATAAAAAAATGGTACCACCCCATTTTTCAAAAATACTAGACCACCTTACATGAACAATGTCCCAACTAGGGATTTTAAACCCTTTTCGTCCACCCATGGAGAAAAAGACAAATGTCTACCGAATCGGCAGGAAGTGGGTCCGGTTTGACCTACAGGTACATGATCTAATGCTCGTGATTTTTTGAAAAAATCATTTTTAGACTCATAATGTGATGTTTCTTCAGAGATCCATCCCCTATGGCCAGCTTTAGAGAGATGCCTGAGGACTAGATCCTTAGGCATCTCCCTGAAGCTGGCCGTAGTATTGTCCCTGCTTTTACACACCATCTTGTCGATAGTCCCGGTTGGAGCCACTAACTGGGACTAAAGATATTTCCTGCCACTTCCCACCACTTTCCGCTATGCTTTCCCGCCCTTTTCCTCTAACCGGGCCTTTTAGTCCTAGTTGGAGCCACTAACCAGGACTAAAGATATTTCCCGCCATTTCCCACCGCTTCCCGCTATACTTTCCCGCCCTTTTCCTCTAACTTGGCATTTTAGTCCCAGTTGGAGCCACTAACCAGGACTAAATATATTTCTCGTCATTTCCTACCACTTCCCGCTATGCTTTCCGCCCTTTTCCTCTAACCGGGCCTTTTAGTCCCAGTTGGAGCAACTAACCGGGACTAAAGATATTTCCTGCCATTTCCCATCGCTTCCCGCTATGTTTTCCTGCCCTTTCCCTATATATCTAGGCCGACCGCACCGTGGCTATCTACACATCCACACCTTCCTCCCTCAACAATGGACACCACATACTGGGCCATTCTCACACTCGAAGCTACCCATGCACGCCGGGCTACCGGGTTCCTGCTGACTGGATACTGAGCGTTGGAGGAGTTCCTGTCCCTCCTGTGCCTCAAGGTTCCGCCCGCCAGGCGGCCATCACTAACCACTTCTACCTAGAGCTCACGCCGGAGCAGTGGATAGATCCCAATTGGGATCCCGACAACTACGACACCTAGAATGCCTTCTTTGCTAACCGGCAGGAAAGGGAGCTCCCTAGGTACGAGGGTGATGGCCCGCCCCCGATGAACAATAATGAAACCGGTCGTTGCCTGTGGTGGGCGAACCGGACTATCGCCAGTGTGATGCGCTACATCACTGAGAGACTTGCACCCACCGCAAAGCCACAATAAGGGTGGCTGTGGTGAAGAGGCATGTTCGTCTGCTGTACCAAAGTTCGCAGGCCAGCGCATGGCGGTACCTAAGTTGCCTGAAATTGCCGCGTTTCGAAAAGTTGGGCCGCCAACTACTGAGAGGGGCCATTTCGAGGCAAACTCATCTCACCCCTGCCAAATTCAAACATTCCGTTAAACTACCCCGTGAAGTAGACGACCGGGACCCTCATGTAGGTCATCTGTCCGTGACGCGAGCGCCAACGCGGCAACCTCTTAGGAAAATCGAGTAGCTAAGTGGATTGGATGCATTGACCAATTTCACAAATCCATTCCCACCTTTCCCCTAGCACCGGCAGCGTCGGAATCCACCCTCTAGGCAGGACGATCCCTTCAGACATTTGACTTCCGGCGTCAAGTTGCTGCGCCCAGTTGCTGTGCCCAATCGCTGATCCTGAGCTCCAATGGTGCATGTCGTAGCCACCGTTGCGAGGCTCTAGCCTGCCTCCGCCGCCGACGAGCCGAGCAGCTCGAAGGATGGCAAATCCTATTATCAAGGAAGAAGAAGTTCTGGCTACAAGCGAGTGAGCTACCCTTCTCTTTGCTATTCGCACTAATTATAACTGCTAGCTGGCTACTGAACCTCAAATTGTTTGTTAGCCCAACGCTGACAAACATATTTTGTCCACAGTTTTCTGTCAAGTGGGATCTCCGCGGACCCCCTTACCTGGTTACGATAGTCCTCTAAAGGTACGACTCTAAGGGCAAGTGGTATGGACACCATAGTTTCACGATGGAAGAAGCGCCTGCGCAGATCTGCACTATATCTGGTATGGTTGCTGCTCTGTGGAATCATGATGAATTATGGCTGAAGCAGACTACAAAGTTCAGCTTTATGGATGAACGTGGCATCATGGTTCCTTTAACGTGTGACAGTCAGCTAATTGGGTTGATGAAAGGGTATGCTTCAGCTTCCATGTTTGAGCTGAAATGTGATGTGCTGGATGTGGAAGCTGCTGCAACTGGGAGTCGCCCTTCTATTCTTGGACAGGGTGGTTGCTCGAACCCAATTAGCTCCTGGTAAGCAAAGGTCTCTTGGGGTTCGCATGTTTGTGCTGAATTTTAATTTTTGTTTTATTTACTTTGTAGATATTGGGCAGTTATGCAACAGTCTTGTTTCTTTGACAGGAAGCGCCACAAGGTTAGAAACATGACTGCCGGGTCAGTCATTTTGCTGCCCGAAGAAATTAAAAATGAGTGGAAATATGATGTTGGACACGATTCTGGTGCCCATTGTCCTGGTGATGCAGAGTACGTGAAGCTAAAAAAATTAGCATCGAGGAAGAGGAAGAAGGCAGGAAATGAAGAAGCCAGTGGACGTGAAGGCTTGGCACCCAGGCTGCGGAAGAAGGCTGCTGGCAATGAAGATGCATAGTAATGTGGTTAACTTGAACCTATATACGTATGTAATTCTGTTAAATTCTGGAGCTCCGTGTGTGGCACGTTGCTGGGCGAAACAATCTACCCATGTTTTCTAAGTAAAATGTACCGCGACTTAGGGTTTGGAAACGCCCGAGTCAGTAGTTGAATCCGAAACTGTGATTGCGCCACTGCTATCTGAAAAAACGCAGCACCGGTTCCACGATTGCTGAGGGGCAGGAGGTCTCCAAATACGACGGAATGCAAGTGGCACAGAAATAAATTATTTAAGCTGCCACACTCCACGAAGCAGCAACTTATTTCAGATGCTGCACAACAATGTGGCAACATAAACAACAATGGCAACCGATAATGCCCAGATAAGGAGGAAATCGGTACCACTTTCTGGCCTAATCTTGAGCCCATCTATCTCACCGCCTCTCTGCTCCTGCATCCCCTGCATCTGGCGAAGCTCCCGGATCTCCAGTAACCGGGTGTACGTGCTTCCACTTTATAAATTGTGGTTGTGTCATTTGCATGCGACACAATACACATAGATTGCGTTTAAATAAACCACCAATATCAGAATACACTAGTAGAAAAGGGGTCTTTGGTCCATGGTCAAGTTCCCAATTCGGGACAGAGATCTAAATCGAGGCAGAAATTGATCTAAATCACAAATCCTTCCACAAATTAATCGAGACAGAGATCTAAATCGAGACATTTCATTAATTCAACCATAAATTCTTCTAAACAAAGGTGCGATTTCACATCCTACATTAATTCAACCACTAGTCAACAATTTCACTTCCGCTGCCACTGTCCTTCGAGCCGCTGGCTTCCTCGTCGTCGTCGGACGGAACCTCCACGATTTCCGCATTGTTCGCGACACGGAGCACCTCTTCACGGCGAGTGGCAGCGATGACGGTGTACTTGGTCCGTCCAGGGACGGACCAGAACCTCTCCCGCCCTTCTCGGTTGCGGAGATCCCGACGCACCACATGCCCGTCAACGATGCGGTTGCCAATCTTGGCCTTCCGCTCCTTCTTGAACAGCTCCGGCCAGTACGGGCAGGCAGCCACGTACCGGGGCAGCGCCCTCTTCCACGCGGGCATCTGGCAGTGGCACGCCACAATTTCGCTCTCCATCTCGTCTTGGCCAGGGAGCGGAGCCACCAGCACCCCCGCATAGAGCATGTGCCATCCGTGGGTCACCGTCACGGCCGGCGGCGCGAGGATGTCGAAGTGTGCGAACATCACCGCCTCGTAGAAGTTCAGCGAGGGCATCTCCATGGCGGTGCGGTGGAGATTGGAGAGGGAGCAAGGGGATGGACGATGAAGCGACGACACAATGGAGATTGGAGAGGACGAGGGGATGGACGACGAAGCGATGCACTGTGGCGCCTCCTATTTGTACACGAGGTCGACGCAGCGAAGGGTGGAATATCCAAGGGCCATTGGTCAGACAAAAGAAGTAATGTGGGGTTAAGTCAGACTAATGGGAGAGCAATTTTTTCCTCCCTAGACTCCAGGACCAATAGTTCAGACCGCTAGGTCAACAAGTAGAACTATTACAACTTAAAAAGGCACGGATCTTAAGCTAAATAGAACTAGTTATCACACATCTCCTTGATCTTCCTAATCTTAGCCCGATGCGCATCTTCCTGTGAGAGCAAGGATCGAATCGTCTGCTCCTTCCTTTTAGCATCTTCCTTGCACAGCTTCAATTGTTTCTCTGCATTTTTCCTCATGCACTTGTCAATACTCATAGTTGTGAACTGCAGGACTTTGGCCTGGTGAAGATCATTCCTTGCTTGAGTCAGTTCTTGTTCTGCTTTAGCCTTCAGGGCCAACGTCGCGTCCCTCTCCTTCTCGACTTTGCTAACATTGTCTTGCACCCACCCGAGATCTCGCTTATACTTGGTCGTGTCAACTGGTTCCCATAGCTTCATCTCAACACTGTCAAGAAGTGAGCTGAATACGGATTCTTTCAACTCAACAGTCATTTCCCATAGTTTGTCCAGCGTTTTCTGCATCGATTTGGGCCACTCTGTATCTACCCATTTGACAACACCGCAACTTCCGCCTTGCATCATTGCATGATGTCCTTGACACCGTAGAAACCTCCTGCCTGCGTTTCGTCCTTCGAACGCTACAAATTTAGCAGGCACATATCCATGTTTAGATAGCAGAGGACTGTCTTTCATCCACTAAATCGTGATAGTTAGAGTCATACATCGTTTGGTTGGCCTAACACATCATACGCGCATGAGTAAACAGATTAGATCTAGCTCAAAAAATAGATAACTGGCCACAGATGATAAAGATAGAGATGAGACGACTCACATCGAAATCACCGTCCCTGTCGTCACGACGCGTTTCCTCGCTGTCTCCCCTTGAAGCCATGGTGAGAAGGGAGGGGGTGGCTGCCGGAGAGGGGATTGGGAAGGAGGTGCCGTCAGCTTGCGGCTACGGCAGGATGGGAGTGAAGTGGGGAAGTGGCTTCGAGGGGAAGGAAGAGAAGTACGGGGAGAAAGAGAAGTAATGGGGACGTGACACTGGGATATGGCCCACTAAACTCGTGAGTCGTGACACTCGCAACAGGGGAGCGCCCGGTGTTGCCAGTTTGTACAGAGCAAGCGTGGCCAATCATGCCGCAGAACAGCCTACTCACGGATCTCTCTCACAAAGACCATCCCAATCGTCCAAGTGCCCCAATCGAACGGTATGTAACAATCGTCAAGCAGAACAACTGTGTTAGGGCGTGCCTTCTAGAAGACTCGGTCTAATGGCCACCCATGCAATGACACTGGTGTATCCATGTGTGGTTTTTGAAAAGAACAGACATGCAATCACACTAGGTGGATCCATGTGTGGTTTGTTTAGAAGAACACACATGCAATGACTCTAGCTGTAGTTCATGAAAAGAACACACATGCAATGACACTAGTGGATCCATGTGCGGTTCATGAAAAGAATAGACATGCAATGACACTGGTGGATCCTTATGTGGTTTGTTTAGAGGAACAGACATGCAGTGACACTAGGTGTGGTTCATGAAAAGAACAGACATGCAATGACACTGGTGGATTCATGTGTGGTTCATGAGAATAACACACATCCAATGACACTGGTGGATCCTTATGTGGTCCATGAAAAGAACAGACATGCAATGACACTGGTGGATCCGTATGTGGTTTGTGAAAAGAATAGACATGCAATGACACTGGTGGATCTATGTGTGGTTCCTGAAAATAACAGACATGCAATGATACCGGTGGATCCTTATGTGGTTTGTTTAGAGGAACACACATGCAATGACACTGGGTGTGGTTCATGAAAAGAACAGACATGCAATGACATTGGTGGATCCATGTGTGGTTCATGAGAAGAACAGACATGCAATGACACTAGTGGATCCATGTGTGGTTCATGACAAGAACAGACATGCAATGCCACTGGTGGATCCTTATGTGGTTTCTTTAGAGGAATATACATGCAATGACACTGGGTGTGGTTCATGAAAAGAACAGACATGCAATGACACTGGTGGATCCATGTGTGGTTCATGAAAAGAACAGACATGTAATGACACTGGTGGATCCATGTGTGGTTCATGAGAAGAACACACATCCAATGACACTGGTGGATCCTTATGTGGTTCATGAAAAGAGCAGACATGCAATGGCACTAGTGGATCCATGTGTGGTTCATGAAAAGAATGCACATGCAATGACACCGGTGGATCCTTATGTGGTTTGTCTAGAGGAACACACATGCAATGACACTGGGTGTGGTTCATGAAAATAACAGACATGCAATGACACTGGTGGATCCATGTGTGGTTCATGAGAAGAACAAACATGGAATAACACTGGTGGATCCATGTGTGGTTCATGAAAAGAACAGACATGCAATGACACTGGTGGATCCTTATGTGGTTTGTTTAGAGGAACATACATGCAATGACACTAGGTGTGGTTCATGAAAAGAATAGACATGCAATGACACTGGTAGATCCATGTGTGGTTCATGAGAAGAACACACATCCAATGACACTGGTGGATCCTTATGTGGTTCATGAAAAGAACAGACATGCAATGACACTAGTGGATCCATGTGTGGTTTATGAAAAGAACTCACATGCAATGACATTGGTGGATCCTTATGTGGTTCATGAAAAGAACAGACATGCAATGACACATGTGGATCCTTATGTGGTTTGTGAAAAGAACAGACATGCAATGACACTGGTGGATCCTTATGTGGTTCATGAGAAGAACAAGCATGCAATGACACTGGTGGATCCTTATGTGGTTTGTTTAGAAGAACACACATGCAATGACACTGGTGGATCCTTATGTGGTTTGTTTAGAAGAACACACATGCAATGACTCTAGTTGTTGTTCATGAGAAGAACACACATGCAATCACACTAGGTGGATCCATGTGTGGTTTGTGAAAAGAACAGACATGCGATCACACTAGGTGGATCCATGTGTGGTTTGTGAAAAGAACAGACATGCGATCACACTAGGTGGATCCATGTGTGGTTTGTTTAGAAGAACATACATGCAATGACTCTAGTTGTGGTTCATGAAAAGATAACACATGCAATGACACTGGTGGATCCATGTGCGGTTCATGAAAAGAACAGACATGCAATGACACTGGTGGATCCTTATGTGGTTTGTTTAGAGGAACAGACATGCAATGACAATGGGTGTGGTTCATGAATAGAACAGACATGCTATCACACTGGTGGATCCATGTGTGGTTCATGAGAAGAATAGACGTGCAATAATACTGGTGGATCCATGTGTGGTTCGTGAAAAGAACTGACATGCAATGACTCTAGCTGTGGTTCATGAAAAGAACAGACATGCAGTGACACTGGTGGATCCATATGTGGTTTGTGGAAGTAACAGACATGCAATGACTCTAGCTGTGATTCATGAAAAGAACTGACATACAATGACACTGGTGTATCCATGTGTGGTTCACGAAAAGAACAGACATGCAATCACACTAGGTGGATCCATGTGTGGTTTGTTTAGAAGAACACACATGCAATGACTCTAGGTGTGGTTCATGATAAGAACACACATCCAATGACACGGGTGGACCCATGTGCGGTTCATGAAAAGAACAGACAAGCAATGACACTGGTGGAACCTTATGTGGTTTGTTTAGAGGAACAGACAAGCAATGACAATGGGTGTGGTTCATGAAAAGAACAGACATGCAATGACACTGGTGGATCCATGTGTGGTTCATGAGAAGAACAGACATGCAATGACACTGGTGGATCCATGTGTGGTTCATGAAAAGAACTAACATGCAATGACTCTAGCTATGGTTCATGGAAAGAACAGACATGCAATGACACTGGTGGATCCATGTGTGGGTCATGAGAAGAACACACATCTAATGACACTGGTGGATCCTTATGTGGTTCATGAAAAGAACAGACTTGCAATGACACTGGTGGATCCTTATGTGGTTTGCTTAGAAGAACACACATGCAATGACACTGGGTGTGGTTCATGAAAAGAACAGACATGCAATCACACTAGGTGGATCCATGTGTGGTTTGTTTAGAAGAACACACATGCAATGACTCTAGTTGTGGTTCATGAAAAGAACACACATGCAATGACACTAGTGGATCCATGTGTGGTTCATGAAAAGAACAGACATGCAATGACACTGGTGGATCCTTATGTGGTTTGTTTAGAGGAACAAACATGCAATGACACTGGGTGTGGTTCATGAAAACAACAGAGATGTAATGACCCCCTGGTGGATCCATGTGTGGTTTGTTTAGAAGAACACACATGCAATGACACTAGGTGTGGTTCACGAAAAGAACATACATGTAATCACACTAGGTGGATCCATGTGTGGTTTGTTTAGAAGAACACACATGCAATGACTCTATCTGTGGTTCATGAAAAGAACACACATGCAATGACACTGGTGGATCCTTATGTGGTTTGTTTAGAAGAACACACATGCAATGACACTAGGTAGATCCATGTGTGGTTTGCTTAGAATAACACACATCCAATGACTCTAGCAGTGGTTCATGAAAAGAACACATATGCAATGACACTTGTGGATCCATGTGTGGTTTGTGAAAAGAACAGACATGCAATCACACTAGGTGGATCCATGTGTGGTTTGTTTAGAAGAACACACATGCAATGACTCTAGCTGTGGTTCATGAAAAGAACACACATGCAATCACACTGGTGGATCCATGTGGGGTTCATGAAAATAACAGACATGCAATGACACTGGTGGATCCTTATGTAGTTTTTTTAGAGGAACAGACATGCAATGACACTGGGTGTGGTTCATGAAAAGAATAGACATGCAATGACACTAGGTGTGGTTCATGAAAAGAACAGACATGCAATGACACTGGTGGATCCATGTGTGGTTCATGAGAAGAACACACATCCAATGATACTGGTGGATCCTTATGTCGTTCATGAAAAGAACATACATGCAATGACATTGGTGGATCCTTATGTGGTTCATGAAAAGAACAGACATGCAATGACACTAGTAGATCCATTTGTGGTTCCTAAAAAGAACAGACATGCAATGACACGGGTGGATCCTTATGTGGTTGATGAAAAGAACACACATGCAATAACACTGGTGGATCCTTATGTGGTTTGTGAAAAGAACAGACATGCAATGACACTAGTGGATCCTTATGTGGTTCATGAGAAGAACAAACATGCAATGACACTGGTGGATCCTTATGTGGTTTGTTTAGAAGAACACACATGCAATGATACTGGTGGATCCTTATGTGGTTTGTTTAGAAGAACACACATGCAATGACTCTAGCTGTTGTTCATGAGAAAAACACACATGCAATGACACTGGTGTATCCATGTGTGGTTTGTGAAAAGAACAGACATGCAATCACACTAGGTGGATCCATGTGTGGTTTGTTTAGAAGAACACACATGCAATGAATCTAGCTGTGGTTCATGAAAAGAGCACATGTGCAATGATACTGGTGGATCCATGTGCGGTTCATGAAAAGAACAGACATGCAATGACACTGGTTGATCCTTATGTGGTTTTTTTAGAGGAACTGACATGCAATGACAATGAGTGTGTTTCATGAAAAGAACAGACATGCAATCACACTGGTGGATCCATGTGTGGTTCATGAGAAGAACAAACATGCAATGACAGTAGTGGATCCATGTGTGGTTCGTGAAAAGAACTGACATGCAATGACTCTAGCTATGGTTCATGAAAAGAACAGACATGGAATGACACGGGTGGATCCATATGTGGTTTGTGGAAGTAACAGACATGCAGTGACTCTAGCTGTGATGCATGAAAAGAACAGACGTACAATGACACTGGTGTATCCATGTGTGGTTCATGAAAAGAAGAGACATGCAATCACACTAGGTGGATCCATGTGTGGTTTGTTTAGAAGAACACACATGCAATGACTCTAGGTGTGGCATGATAAGAACACACATACAATGACACTAGTGGATCCACGTGCGGTTCATGAAAAGAACATACATGCAATGACACTGGTGGATCCTTATGTTGTTTGTTTAGAGGAACAGACATGCAATGACAATGGGTGTGGTGCATGAAAAGAACAGACATGCAATGACACTAGTGGATCCATGTGTGGTTCCTGACAAGAACTCACATGGAATGACACTGGTGGATCCTTATGTGGCTCATGAAAAGAACAGACATGCAATGACACCGGTGGATCCTTATGTGGTTTGTGAAAAGAACAGACATGCAATGACACTAGTGGATCCTTATGTGGTTCATGAAAAGAACACACATGCAATGGCACTGGTGGATCCTTATGTGGTTTGTTTAGAAGAACACACATGCAATGATACTGGTGGATCCTTATGTGGTTTGTTTAGAAGAACACACATGCAATGACTCTAGCCGTTGTTCATGAGAAGGACACACATGCAATGACACTTGTGTATCCATGTGTGGTTTGTGAAAAGAACAGACATGCAATCACACTAGGTGGATCCATGTGTGGTTTATTTAGAGGAACACACATGAAATGACACTAGCTGTGGTTCATGAAAAGAACACACATGCAATGACACTGGTGGATCCATGTGCGGTTCATGAAAAGAACAGACATGCAATGACACTGGTGGATCCTTATGTGGTTTGTTTAGAGGAACAGACATGCAATGACAATGGGTGTGGTTCATGAAAAGAACAGACATGCAATCACACTGGTGGATCCATATGTGGTTCATGAGAAGAACAGACATGCAATGACACTGGTGGATCAATGTGTGGTTCATGAAAAGAACTGACATGCAATGACTCTAGCTATGGTTCAAGGAAATAACAGACATGCAATGACACTGGTGGATCCATATGTGGTTTGTGGAAGTAACAGACATGCAATGACTCTAGCTGTGATACATGAAAAGAACAGACATACAACGACACCGGTGTATCCATGTGTGGTTCATGAAAAGAACAGACATGCAATCACACTAGGTGGATCCATGTGTGGTTTGTTTAGAAGAACACACATGCAATGATTCTAGGTGTGGTTCATGATAAGAACACACATCCAATGACATTGGTGGATCCATGTGCGGCATGAAAAGAACATACATGCAATGACACTAGTGGATCGTTATGTGGTTTGTTTAGAGGAACAGACATGCAATGACAATGGGTGTGGTTCATGAAAAAACAGACATGCAATGACACTGGTGGATCCATGTGTGGTTCATGAGAAGAACAAACATGCAATGACACTGGTGGATCCATGTGTGGTTCATGAAAAGAACTGACATGCAATGACTCTAGCTGTGGTTCATGAAAAGAACAGACATGCAATGACACTGGTGGATCCATATGTGGTTTGTGGAAGTAATAGACATGCAATGACTCTAGCTGTGATTCATGAAAAGAACAGGCATGCAATGACACTGGTGGATCCATGTGTGGTTCATGAGAAGAACACACATCCAATGACACTTGTGGATCCTTATGTGGTTCATGAAAAGAACAGACATGCAATGACACTGGTGGATCCTTATGTGGTTTGTTTAGAAGAACACACATGCAATGACACTAGGTGTGGTTCATAAAAAGAACAGACAGGCAATCACACTAGGTGGATCCATGTGTGGTTTGTTTAGAAGAACACACATGCAATGACTCTAGCTGAGGTTCATGAAAAGAACACACATGCAATGACACTAGTGGATCCATGTGTGGTTCATGAAAAGAACAGACATGCAATGACACTGGTGGATCCTTATGTGGTGCTGACATGGTGGAAACCTGCAGCATAACCATAATGAGTTGTCTATGAAGCATTCTTCTTATAAAAAAAGAGAGTCCTATATTGAGAAAAAAGATAAAAAGAAAAGAAAAAAAGAGATTACGAAAAGAGGAAAGATAGAAAAAAGCACCATATTCCCATGGTAAATAAGAAGATTGCTGAGATGCTCGTTGTCTGCTTGCCTTGTCATTTTGATATAGGGATTCTTCCGTATCATCGGGAAAGGGGTACCCTGTTGGCGGTTCTCTATGATACACATGTACTTACGATGACAAGAACTTACCGGTGACTAAACTTGAGTAGCATGAGGAGCGGCCCTCGTATTCAAGGGACATGAGATTCCTAACTTATACTTCGTTAAGCATATACACCATAGTTTGTTCACTATAACCTTAATCACTTCAAGATGCTTATGATAGGGGCAATCAGAGCTGAAAGCTATAAGTACCATAATTTTTGGAAGCTCTTTATGAAACTTGAATCTCTGCTTCCTTCTATGAAGGCCTTTCTTCCACCATTATATTGAGTCTCCACCTTCTATCTTTATGCACCTACTTTGAGAACATAATGGCCATTCTTAGTTCTATGTGCATTGTCCCAAGACTTGTTGATTGATGCATACCTTGATATTGCTTGTTTTAAACTATTTATATCTAGTCACTCTTATGAACTTTGAAGGTGTCCTATGCAATTTTATTTGCTACTCTATGAGGGACAAGCTGAATACTATTATGCTATGTTTTCTTTATGTGAAAGAAACAAACGTCTGGCAAAGCTTTGTTATTCATGAATCTTTTGTTTGTGCCTTTTCATGTTGCATCATAGTTTCTTTGTCTTATTGCTAGAACTTTGTCTTTCATGTTATGATTGAAGTACTATGATCCCAGCTTTGAATGTTTTACAAGTACTTTGATCAAGTTTATGATGGTGCATGTCACCTCAAAAATTATTCTTTGTTTTTATCACTTACCTACTCGAGGACGAGCAAGAGTTAAGCTTGGGGATGTTGATACATTGCAAATGTATCTATAATTTTTGATGTTCCATGCTTGGTTTTATCTACTTTCTTGTGTTTTGTCCACACTTTGGAGTACTTTTCATATGATTTCCTGGACTAACCTATTAATAAGAGCCACAGTGCCAGGTGCCTGTTTTCTGCTATTTTTGGTTCCAGGAAGTCAGAAAATGAATATTCTCGAAATTGGACGGGACAAAAGCCACAGTTGCTATTTTACCGGAAGACATCTAGAGCCAGAATACGAGACGGAGAAGGGCTAGGGCCCGGCTAGACCACCTGGCCGCGTGGCCAGGACTGGCCCACGCCAGGGGGTGGTCTGTCCGACCCCAGCACCCCCTCGGCCTCTCCTTCCGCCTATATATTGCCTCTGATACGGAAACCCTAAGTACCCGATCAAAAATTCACGAAAGAGTCTGTAGTCGCTGTCATCTCCATCCATAGATCGGGAGGGATCTGAAGCTCTTCCCGACACCCTGCCGGAGAGGGGAATTCACCCTGGAGGCCTTCTTCATCAACATACAAGCCTCTAGTGTGATGCGTGAGTAGTTCATCTCTGGACTACGGGTCCATGTAGTAGCTAGATGACTGGTTCTCCTCCTTTTTGCTTTCATGTTTAGATCTTGTGAGCTCCGTTCATGATCAAGATCATCTATTTGTAATCCATACATGTTGTGTTTGCAGGGATCCGATGGATATTGAGATGCTATTTCAGATTGATTATTAATTCTATCATGTCTTTGTTATTTGTGATCTTGCATGCTTTCCGTTGTTAGTAGCTATCTTGGCCAAGTAGATGCTAGCAACTCCAAGAGTTAGTATTTATGCTCGATAGTGGGTTCATGCCTCTCATAATCTGGGGAAGTGATGGAAATCTCTACGGTACTAGATGTGTTGTTGCTACTAGGGAGAAAACAACAATCCTTTGTTCATAGAACAATCGTATTGTTTACTTTACACACAATTCGTAAAGCAATAATCTGTTGCTTGCAACTTAATACTGGAGGGGGTTCGGATGATAACCTGAAGGTGGATTATTAGTCATAGATGCAGTTGGATGGCGGTCTATGTATAATGTTGTAATGCCCAATCAAGTCTCAAAGGAGTCAAGATGATTAGTATATGCTTGTATGCTTTCTCGATGTTTGTCAATTGCCTCGATGTAATTTGTTCACCCAGCATGTTATCTATCTTCAGGAGAGCCACCTCTAGTGAACTATGGACCCTGTTCCTTTCTTTTACATACAATCTACAAACAGTTTACTGCTTTGTGTTTACTTTCTGCAAACTATTACTTCCTTCCATTCGATACGTTTAATCCTTTGTTTTTAGCAAAACCGGTGAGATTGACAACCTCATCGCAAGTTGGGGACAGAGTTATGTGGTTGTGTTGTGCAGGTCTCCATGTTGCTGCTGGCACTGGTAGTGCGCCCTGCCAACATTCAACTAGCTACCACTTTGGGGTGTTTCCTTGCTCCTACTGGATTGATAACCTTGGTTTCATAACTGAGGGAAACTTACTGATGTGCTCATCATACCTTCCTCTTGGGGTTCCCCAACGAGCTCGTTAATACACGAGGCAGCAACAGCTATCATGGGACTAATGCCCTTCAAGTCCTCCATTGAGTACCCAAAGGCCTAGCGATGCTCCTTAAGTATCCTCGTGAGTTCTTGATGGGGATATGCCAAAGGGGGTATGCTCAGCAGTAGGTTTCGAGTGGGCCGGAAGGCCCGCGAGTACGCTTGAAGGACAGCGACTGGACTCTGAGGAAAGAAGAGGCCCATCGATTGGCGACTGGAAGCCCAGGAGCGTAGCAGAAGCCCAGTCGGATTAGGTCAAAAGCTCCCGGATCCTTATCTTGTTCGGGGACAACTTGTAAACCCGGGGAGGTGCTTCATATATAGACCTCCCTAGGGTATCGTAGGGACTCACGTTCCATCATACACCCCCTCAAGCGACTCGTTGCCCAGCCGCCGAGCTCGCCACCCCTGTAACTCGCTCTCTCATAATCTAACCTAGCAGGAGTAGGTCTTTACCCTCTAGGGGGCCGAACCTGGGTAAACCCTTGTGCATCTGCCCCCATCTCGCACCACAGATGGCCGCCAACTCTTCCTCATGAAACTCTCAATCGCTGCCTATGGCAGCAACTGCCGTGGCCATTTCCACGACAGTGGCGCCCACCGTGGGGCATAGCGGGACTGGCCTGAGGTTTGCGGGGAGACCCTACTCGCCGATCGAGCGACCGTTCGCCACCGGCCGCATGATCGCCTTCGGCGGGATCTTGCAGATCCTGCCCAACAGCTACATCCCGGTGTTGCGCCCGGTCATGCACGCCGGGGTGATGCCGGTCGGCTCCATCAACCTCTTCGTTGGCTTTACCGGCGCGGTCGACCCAGCCGCGACCATGATCATCGGCGGATCGCCTCCACACCGCGACCTGCTTTCGGAGGAGCAGGTCTGCTCCATCAAGGGCCTTGTCACCGAGTATGACTCGGCCGCTAGCGACGCAGTCGAGACCAACGTCGCCACCAACGACGACACCCTGAACGACGACGCCGACTCTGCGACCCCTGCATCGGCCAACGGATCCATCACCGCCGCGTCACGGGAGGACTCCATCACGCGAGTCTCCAACCCCGAAGATTTCAAGGATCCTTCCATACTGGGGATCTTCGACTCCAACTCCGGCTCGGAATCCCTCGAGGATCTTCACGCCAGATCCAATCACTTCAACACGATTTAGATGGCGGGTAGCACGTCTGCCCCGCCAGATCCGTTCTCCACGCCGATTCTGCCGACCGCAACGTTCACGGAGGTGGAACAAGCCTGCCTGTGGCTCCAGGAGGCGCAGCGCAACGAACTCGCCGAGCGCGAGAAATACCGCCTCGAACAAGAGACGGCGAAGGAGCTGTCACTCTATCACCAGTGCCGCATCAGGACCTGCCTGAACCCCGATGTTCAGGGCCGCGTCCTGAACTTCAACGACGAGGGCGACCCCACACGCGCCACCGAGCGCAAACACAGCGAGAACGCGCCGCTAGGAGGAGGCAACCCCACAAGACCACCACCTGGAGCACCGGTGAATGGGGCCCCTCCACCACCCATGGGCCGTGCGCCCCCACCTGACCAACCACGGATCATCATCTCGCGTCAAGCTCGGGACGCTAATGGGCTACCACTGTACTCCACCCCGATGGACAACGTCGTCGCGGCCGACGCCGCGATCGCCAACCTCGATGTCCAAGGCGACGGCGTGCTACATATCCAGTACGCCAAGGCCCTACTTGTCAGGGCCGTCGAGCAACAAGCCACGGGAGTCGATCCGCGTGGGCGGATGTATTCCCGCTCGTCAGCAAGCAGGGCGGCATCAAGCGGCCACCCAACCGTGGCCAACGCGATAGTTTTCCCACCATCCTAACCCCTGGCAAACCAACCGTGGGCTGCCAAACCTGCCTTGTCGACCAGTGAACCGCGACCTACGAACAACACCGTTGCTGCAAACGGGCAACCGCGACACACCCTCGCCAACCGCGGCGACCCAGAGCCAAGAGGCTCGCTCAGTCGAGTCGGGCCACAATGCTTTGGAACCATGATCCTCGGGGAAAAATACCCCGCCAACTTCAAGGCCCCCAAGGAGATCGAGAAATACGACCCGACGTACGACCCCGCCGTTTGGCTGGACACATATCTCATGGAAATGGGGATCGCAGGCCAAACCGACCTGCTCGCCGCTCGCTACCTCCCCTGATGATGGAGGGTGCGACCCGGCAATGGATCAATATGCTACCCGCTGACAGCATCGACTCCTGGGAAGAAATGCGAGATGCCTTTGTCAGGCACTTCGAGGGTTCCTACACCCACGCCACCACCATCGAGGACCTGGAGCGATGCATCCAGGGACAACACGAGTCGACCCGCTGATGGATACAAAGGTGGCAAGAGCTGTGGATAAACGCCTCTGGCATCCACCCAGACACGGCGATACACTGCTTCAAGAATGCGTGCCGGTACGAACCTCTGG
The DNA here is from genome assembly GCA_916181665.1 of Avena sativa. Lineage (NCBI taxonomy): Eukaryota > Viridiplantae > Streptophyta > Magnoliopsida > Poales > Poaceae > Avena > Avena sativa. The sequence goes on along the minus strand of OV702292.1, from coordinate 527,575,577 downwards.
TCGCCAAGATCAAGAGGGTCTACTGGACGCTCGATAACATCCCCGACCTCCTCGAGATCGCCAAGCGCTACACGGAGGAAGACCCCAACCAAGACTCTGACGACGAGTTGGGAGGAAGACGGCGCACCAGCATCCATGACAGAGGGCGACTACGCGACATGCGCTACAGCAACACCCGCATCACCTGCAAGTGTCGGACAGACGGGCGAGTCGACTTCGTCGCCAACGCCGGCTACGGCCAACGCGACTCCAAGAACTACCGCCACGACAGAGGAAACTACCGCGACAGCGGGAACTACCGCGCCAACAATGCGACGAGGCCGAAATTCGACCCCGCCGCCCTGCTTAATCAGCCCTGCATCTACCACAGCAGGGAGGGAAAACCAGCCACCCACACCACCACCGACTGCCACTCTCTCAAAGAGATCGAAAAGGCAAGACGTGCAAGGGAGGACCCCAACAACAACCAACCGCGGGACAACGGGAACGGTGGCGGCTTCGGAACCACTGTCGGGTCGCTACATACCTTCACCGGGCTCGACACCAAGCGTGAGAAGAAGGTACTCGCCCGCGCGGTCGTCGCAAATGCGGTGACACAAGTCGACATCCCCCGCTTCCTAAACTGGTTCGAACAGAGCATCACCTGGAGTCGCCAGGACCACGCGCCAAGAATCGAGTATCTAGGGCGAGTCGCCCTGGTGGTCAGGCCAAAGGTGGCCGACTACTGGCTGCCCAAGACACGGATGGACGGTGGGAGCTCCATCAACATCCTGTACCTCGACACCTTCAAAAGGCTCCAGCTCCCAGAAACAGCCATCGAGCCAACACTGACGACCTTCCACGCCATCGTCCCTGGTCGGAAGGCATACTCGATCGGGAAGGTGACGCTGCCAGTCACCTTCGGCACCCCGGCAAACTACCACACGGAGAGGATCGTCTTCGAGCTGGTAAACTTCCGCAGCCCCTACCACTGCGTCCTGGGCCGCCAGGCATTCGCAAAGTTCATGGCAACCCCACACTACGCCTACAACATGATGAAGCTCCCCGGGCCGAGCGGCATCATCACCGTCCACGGCGACCCTGATATGGCCATGGAATGCGAGGAAAAAGGAGCCGAGCTCGCTGACGCCGTCATCGCCATGGAGACTGACCACGCGGAGGAGATCGCGAAATACGTGGGCAACATCAACAAGGACGATCTCACCATCCTGAAGAAACCGATCACCACGAACTCCACGTTCGAGGCGACCACGCACACCCGCACCGTCGAGCTCGTCCTAGGCGACTCCAGCCAGACGGTCACCATCGGGGCGCATATGAGCCCCGCATAGGAAAGCGCGCTCATCGGGTTCCTCCGTGAGAACCGTGACATCTTTGCATGGAAGCCATCTGACATGCCAGGTGTCCCGAGGGAACTCGCTGAGCACAAACTCAATGCTGACCCCAAAGTACGACCAGTAAAACAATCGCTACGGCCCTTCAACGAAGAGCGCCGTCGAGCAATCGCCGAGGAGGTCCAGCGCCTGCTAGCCGCAGGCTTCATCCGGCCAATTAAGTACTCCAAGTGGCTGGCAAACCCAGTCCTGGTCCTCAAAAAGAACAACACCTGGAGAATGTGTATAGACTACACCAACCTCAATAGCGACTGCCCGAAGGAGGAGTTCGTCCTACCGCGCATGAATCAGATCATCGACTCGACCACGGGATCAGAGTCGCTGTGTTTCCTCGATGCTTACTCTGGTTACAACCAGATCAAGATGGCGGTCGAAGACGAGGAGAAGACGACGTTCATCATGCCATTCGGCGCGTTCTGCTACACGGCCATGACATTTGGCCTCAAGAACGCAGGCGCCACAAATCAGAGGTGCATGCAGGAGTGTCTAGCGAGCCAAATTGGCTGCAACATCCACGTCTACATCGACGACATGGTGGTAAAATCATTCGGGCACCTTCGGCGTACCCACCGGACAACTTCTGGGGTACGTAGTCTCCAAGCGAGGCATTGAGGCCAACCCCACCAAGATCGACACCCATCGCGCGACTCGAGAAACCCGAGTGCCTGCGCGACGTCCAAAAGTTGGCAGAGAGAGTCGCGACTCTTAGTCGCTTCATCCCCCGACTAGGCGAAAAGGCAATGCCCCTATACCGCCTGATGCGCAAGAACCCAATGTTCCAATGGGACGCAGAGGCCGACAACGCACTGAAAGCACTCAAAGAAGTGCTACTCGTGGCACCACTACTCGCCGCTCCACTCGACAGAGAGCCAATGCTCGTCTACGTCGCGGCCTCCAACCGGGTCGTCAGCGCCGTGATGGTCGTCGAACGACCAGAAGAGGGAAAGGAGAACCCCATACAGCGCCCAGTATACTACATCAGCGAAGTCTTAACAGACTCACGACAGCGCTACCCGCAATACCAAAAACTGGTGTACGCGGTATTCCGAGCACAGAGGCGACTCTCGCACTACTTCCAGGAGCACCCAATCACGGTGGTATCCTCCGTGCCCCTGCAAGACTTCATACGCAATCGCAATGCGACTGGGCGAGTCGCCAAGTGGGCCGTCGAGATCGGCATCCACAACATCAAATACGAGCCCCGAAAAGCAATCAAGTCGCAAGCCTTGGCCGATTTCCTCGCCGACTGGGAAGAGGCACATCAGCCAGAGAAGCTCCCATACCTCCACTACTGGTCGCTCCACTTCGACGACTCCAAGAACGCCGATGGAGTGGGGGCTGGGGTCATACTAACCTCCCCCAAAGGAGACAAGCTCCGCTACGTACTCCACCTCAACTTCAAACCCTGCACCAACAACGTGGCGAAATACGAGGCCCTCCTCCACGGCATGAGAGCCGCCAAGGAGATGAACATCAATTGCCTACGATGCTATGGTGACTCCGACCTAGTCGCCGGCCAAGGGGCCGGGACATGCGACGTTGTTTCCCCAACAATGATAGCGTACCGCCAGGTCGTCGACCAGCTGGGAGGACACTTCGACGGCTACTCCGTCGAGTGGATCGACAGGCGTAAAAACGAGGAGGCAGACGCCCTGTCCCGCATTGGGTCGGCTCGATAGGCGCCACCAGTAGGCATCTTCCTCGACATCATCCACAAGCCCTCCATCAGCCCACCGAAGGAGATCGACGTCGGGATCCCACTACAACTAGAACCGGCCTTAGTCGCCATGGTTGTGGAACCTAGCGACTGGACAGCGCCATACGTCGCCTTCCTGGAACACAAACTCCTACCGAGCAGCGAGACAGAGGCGCGAATGATTGTACGCCGCTACAAATCCTTCGTCATCATCAACGGCGAGCTCCACAAGCACAGCGTGACCGGCGTGTTCCAGCACTGCGTACAGCCAGAGGAAGGCCGCAAGATCCTCCAGGACATCCACGCCGGCGACTGTGGCCATCATGCCAGCGCCAAGTCGCTAGTCGCCAAGGCCATGCGGCACGGTTTCTACTGGCTCACCGCACACGCCGACGCCACCGACGTTGTCCAAAGATGCGTCGGATGCCAGAAGTACGCCAACCAAACACACCTTCCTGGTTCGGCGCTCAAGACAATCCCCATCACGTGGCCATTCGCCGTATGGGGCATGGACATGGTCGGCCCGTTCAAGAAGGCCCCATCGGGCTTCACTCACCTCCTGGTCGCAGTCGACAAGTTCACCAAATGGGTGGAGGCCAAGACGATCAAGAAGTGCGATGGCAAGATGGCTACCAAGTTCCTTTGCGAACTCATCTACCGGTACGGCTACCCACATAGCATCATCATAGATAACGGCACCAACTTCGCCAAGGGGGCCATGGCGGAATTCTGTGAGGAGCACGGCATATGACTCGACCTCGCATCAGTCGCCCACCCGGAATCAAACGGCCAAGCAGAGCGCACCAACCAGAGCATCCTCCATGGTCTCAAGCCGCGACTACAGGTGCCCCTCGAGCGCACCCCAGGATGCTGGGTCGACGAGCTCCCCTCTGTGATATGGGGGATCCGCACCTCCGCCAACCGGTCAACCGGGTTCATGCCTTTCTTCATGGTGTATGGCGCCGAGGCCGTAATGCCAACAGACCTGGAGCATGACTCCCCTCGAGTCGCCAACTACATCGAGGCGGCCAACGAAACCGCCCGCCAAGACAGCGTCGATCAACTCGACGAAGCACGCGACCTGGCTTGCTCCCGCACCACCATATACCAGCAAGGACTTCGCCGCTATCACAACCGCCGAGTGCAAACTCGCACCTTCCAGGAAGGTGACCTGGTCCTACGACTGGTCCAAGACAAGAAGGGCATGCACAAGCTATCCCCCCCATGGGAGGGGACATTCGCCATAGGCCGAGTCCTTGGCAATGATGCCTACTACCTCATCGACATACGGGGTGACGGCCAATTGGAGGTCAGGAGGCCATGGAATGTAAACCTCCTCAGAAAGTTCTATACTTAGAACCTCACACTGTACTCCATCGGCATATATAATGAAATTCATTCGGATTGCACAAATTGTGTCCACTCGCCATATTCTTGTGCCACTCGCACTCGTACATGCTAGCAATACACTACTTACGGAAGTCAACCTCTGGTCGAGCGACCGGCACGGCCACGTAGTGCGGCACAAGGGCACCGGAAAAATTCGGGCCTTGGGTCGTCCACGAAAAACGCCAACCCGGATCCGCCATTGGGGTCGCCTAGCCCGACTGTCCAGCCGGGCCAAGACATCCGATACACGCTTCTCACAGCGATCTGTCCCTCCCACCCTCGCGCAAAGCGACTCGAATGGTTAAGTACCACGCACGGGGACTCCACAAAACGGAGACCCCACGCGGCTCGAGAACACACCTAGTAAGAGAGCTGCCTAGGGCTCGCCAAGCGACTGGCTCTCCGGTCCAGGGGAGGAGACGCATTACAAACAACGCATTCATAACCTGCAACAGGATCACGACCAATACGGTCTAGCACAATGCTCGGGGACTCGTTCACAAATGAACCTCACTCGCACTTGGGGACTCGCCGCTCAGAAGATGCGAGGGACAAAAACAAACACGAAAATAAAGCAAACACATAGAAATACACAGTCGAGTTATACCCCATTAAAGGGCGGACGCGCTCGGGGACTCGCTCAAATTGATGAACAAAACACTACCTTAATAATAACACAAGTCGACCAAGTCCCTGCGACACGGATTACAAAAATCATACAAACGTTCGCCACTTGGCATCTATTACAACTTTTACATTTGCTCAATCTACAGGCCCAGACGAAGAAGAAGCGCCACCACCCTTGACGCGCACAAAGGGCTGCCACGGGTTCGTCGGGTACGTGGTCAGCGACTTTGCCAATGATGACCGGAAGGGCTGCTCCGACTTCATGTCGCGGTGCTCCGGCTCAGGATCGCCAGGCGCCAACACCGTCTCCTGGTATGGCAGCAGATCCCCCATCGCCAAGACACGATCGGCATAAGGAGTGGCCTTCGCGGTCAGCTTCAGCACCTCCGACATCTCCACCGTGCCGGTCGCCGAGGGATAGCCACTCGTGACATCGTCAAGATCGAAGTCGTCGGGGAAATGCACGAGACCCAAGCTCACCGCCGTGGCGGCCTCGCGTCTAAACGCCGAGCGCGTCATCCACTCCACAATCGCGGGCACCTCCTCCAGATAGCGCCACACCTCAGTGAGCCCCCCAGGGATGACTTCGGTGGGAGACATGCCCTGAAGAGCCGCCTGGACACACAACGCCGAGGTCATGGCCGCATTCACCACGACAGTTACGCACTACGAGTAAGTATAAGTCTGCACCACCGGGTCGCTTTGGCCTACCACAACTGCAAAGTTAGATGTCAGTGAAACAATGAAACCCCCAAAGCGGGGACCCGACAAAAGGCTAAGGCAATGACAGAAACTCACCAAGCAGCTTGCGGCAATTCTCCTTGACGTGCTTCTCCAAGGCGGCCTGGTCGTTATGTAGTCCCACGATGATGGAGTCCGCGGCCTTGCGTTCCTCTTCAGCGGCAGCGACGGCAGCCTTCGCCCGCTCTTCCGAAGAAATCGAAGCCGCCTTAGCATCCTCCAACTCCTTGACCAAGGAGGCCACTCGCTCATTCGCCGTGTCCAGTTCGGCGAGTGGGACATACCCCTCACGCGATTTGGAGACCTCATCCGGAAAACTGTCTGCAAGTGGAGATGTCAGAGTATTGCATAAAACCAGCTCACAACAAGCAAAGAAGAACAACGCCAAACACTCACCGATCCTCTCCTGAAGCCGCCGGTTCACCTCGTGCGCCTCGCGCAAGTCACGCTCCAGGCGCTCTCGCGTAGCCTACCGATCAGTCGACTCCCGCTGCAACCCCTGCAAAACAACAAGACCAGCTAAGCATCGAAGAAGGAAGAAAAAAATTAAACCAGTTCCCAGCCGCTGAAACTCAGCGACTACGAACTCGGGGACTGGAGCAAGAAGAAAAAATTAAGACCAGTTCCCAGCCGCTGAAATTCAGCGACTAGGAACTCGGGGACTGGAGCAGGAAGAAAAAATTAAGACCAGTTCCCAGCCGCTGAAATTCAGTGACTAGGAACTCGGGGACTGGAGAATATAGGAAGATAAAGACAATTCCCAGCCGCTGAAATTCAGCGACTAGGAATTCGGGGACTGGACATACCTGAATGGTAGCGCCGAGCATCTTGTGAAGTTCAGCAGCGTTAGTCGACGGGGCCATGAAGGAGGTGCACCCGCGGCGGGCCTCAATCTCCGCGTCCACGATTTCCGGGAACTACGAAGATTGTGCATCCGCACCACCTGGAAACCCCCTCGCCATAAAGCGAGGGAACGTCGTCGATGCCCTGGCTGGGGCGCTGGCCGCCGAGACTGGCACCTCCGGCGCGGATGCAGCTGGCGCTGGCTCTGACTGTGTCGCCGCCCCCTCTTCGACGAGTGGCATAGCGACTGGTTCCGCGGCGCTCCCTCCGGTCGCGGCAAAGTCGACGCCGCCCTTCTGTTTCTTCGCGACCTCAGCAGACGCGACATCCTCGGAGGCCTTCCTCTTCCTGGGGAGATCACCTTCTCCCGCGGTAGTGGACAAGGGAATCTTGGCCACCGAAGGGCGACCGATCTTCTTAGCCCCCAACCTGCACGAGCCCTTCTAGTCAGCACAACCACGACACGAAAGGTGCAAAGCAAATTGGGACAAGGAAGTATAACTTACTTGGCGATTGGAAGAACGCGAAGACCGATACTGATATGGGCAGGCTTGTCCAACTCGGGACCCAGCTTGCGACTGAGCCCCCGCTGGAATACGTCCGAAGCCCATGAAACCGAAGGCTTCCTTGACGACGAAGCCGCAGTCGTCGGGATCTCCGGCTCCGACGCCGCTGCATTCGATGGCAACGGTGACTTGGGCGGCACCACGTCAGTGGCTTCTTGGCTTGGGACCCCCGAGGTCGACAGCGCGATTGAAGCCAGGGGCGCCTCTACCACCACCTTCGTGTCCTTGCCCTCCAACCCCTTCGTCGGGATTGCGGCCCTCGGGACCTCCTGTGATACTTCAGGAGACCCTTCGCCGTCGGAGTCGTCGTCCGACCCGAACACCACTGACGACCTGACAGGTGACGCAGGCCTTTTTGCCGGCGACTTGGGCCGGCGTGAGGGCTTCGAAGGCATAGCGGTGTGCCGGGACGTCTGCTCCTGGGAGACCTCGTTGCCTTTTTCGAACTCATCCAGGCTGCGGCTCGCTTCGACCTCTCGCTGTTTCTGCATTCGGGTCTTGCGAGCCACAGGCGCTAGGGGAGCGACCTCTTCGTCTTCCCCGTCGCTATCGGAAGGATCCCCCTCGGAATCTTCCTCCAGCTCCTGGGGGACTTCTTCATCGAGCGGAGGGAGCCAACCCTCCAATACCTGAAAAAGCTGAGAACCACTGCGAGTCAGAAACGCGACAAGCGAAAAGAATGAAATTGGAATACGAACGGAGCGATTGGAAAGAAGACTTACTGTAGGGGCTCCGTTCTTCACGGGAGTATACGGGGCGACTCCGACCGCCGCACCTGTGAACTCCGCGTCTGTGATCTTCTTCAGGGCGGCCTTGTAATCTTCGGCCTCCCACGACTCCTTGCTGGTGCGAGATGGATCAAGCTTCCCGCTGTACTCGTACATCTAGTGTGGACGAGCCGCCAGCGGAACCAGGCGCCGCCCGAGCCAGCAATTGTAGAGGTTGATCGGAATCAACCCCTGGTCCTTCAGCTTCTGGATCTGATCCATCATTTCCGCGACAGCCATCCGCTGATCTTTAGGGCGCTTCTTTGGCGCCAGTCGACGGGGCTCGCTCCTCTCGGTAATGAATTCAGGAAGGGAGACCTCGCCGGAGGGAGTAGCTTCCTTGACGTAGAACCAGCTTTTCTTCCACTCACTGGCGGCCTTCTTCGGCAGGAGAAGCTTGATGAAGTTGGCCTTCAGCTTCAGCTGGAAGGTAACCCCGCCTGTGGCTAGCATCAGGCCGCTGGACGCCTCGCGCCCGATGCGCTCGTGGAAGAGCTCCAGCCACAGCGGGAAGTATGGCCTGCAGCCGAGGTAGCACTCGCAGAAGGCGACGAAGATCGCCAGCTGCTCGATGCTATGCGGACCAAGATCTGAGGGCTTGATCGTGTAGTACACGCAGAAGCGGCGGAAGAAGAGCGAAGTGGGGAACCCTAAGCCCCTCTCGAGATGGCTGGTGAAGCAGATGAACTTGCCGGACCGTGGTTTCGTCTCGGTCTCAGAAGAGGGGCGAACTCGCCAATTCCCCTTGCGGAGCACCCCGGCGTCCTCGAAGGATTTCAGCTGAGCTGTGGTGCACTTGGATTTTCCCCACGAGCCTTTGGGAGGCGCCATTGAGTGAAAAGTGGAATCGCGCGATGTGAGGAGAATAGGTCGGGGGTGAGCAGAGAGGAAGGGCAAATGAGAAAGGACGAAGAATGTGAAGCAGGATCACGAAGCTGATCCATCACTCCCCTTAAATGGAAAGGGTCACCCGCCAAAATCGGGATAGCCGTTACCCATGGTGATTGCGCCGTAGTTACCGTTGGAAATTCCAACGGATAGTTTGACTAAGGTTGATGGTCCAACTCTGGTGATCCACTCGCCACCCGCTAATCTCTCTTCTTGCCGAAATGATGACTGGGCAGCAATGATGTTCATTAAAGTGACGAGTGGAGCTGTGGAGAAAATTCTCTTCGGCATTAATAGAGTCCACCGCCGATTCGACTGGGCGCCCAAATTGGGCTCGCCTACTTCAAGCACCAAAGAACGTCTGCGCCTGCATCAACGATGGCCTCGGGGACTACTGATGGGGATATGCCAAAGGGGGTATGCTCAGCAGTAGGTTTCGAGTGGGCCGGAAGGCCCACGAGTACGCCTTAAGGACAGCGAGTGGACTCTGAGGAAAGAAGAGGCCCATCGGCTAGCGACTGGAAGCCTAGGAGCGTAGCAGAAGCCTAGTCGGATTAGGTCAAAAGCTCCCGGATCCTTATCTTGTTCGGGGACAACTTGTAAACCCGGGGAGGTGCTTCATATATAAACCTCCCTAGGGTATCGTAGAGACTCACGTTCCATCATACACCCCCTCAAGCGACTCGCTGCCCAGCCTCCGAGCTCGCCACCCCTGTAACTCGCTCTCTCATAATCAAACCCAACAGGAGTAGGTCTTTACCCTCCGGGGGGCGAACCTAGGTAAACCCTTGTGCATCTGCCCCCATCTCGCACCGCAGGTGGCCGCCAACTCTTCCTCACGAAACTCTCAATCGCTTCCTATGGTAGCGACTGCCGTGGCCATTTCCACGACAGTTCTTCTTCTTATTCTCCTAAAATTTTAGCACTAATAATAAGAGGGAATTTATTGGTATCATCTAAAAACCTGTATTTAAGATTTTCTGGTAGAGTCTTCAACTCTAGGGGTGGTAATTCCTTGTCCCCTGTCTTTTCTGGCTCTTCAAAAGCCTCATCATTTGGAGGTCCCAAAACGGGAAGTGAATCGAATTCATTTTCTAGTTCTCCCAGGGACTTGTCCTCCATAACTATTTCTTCATAATTTGGATCTTCATCTATTTCTTCTTCTTGATTACTAAATAAAAGAGCCACCATTTCCTCAATAGTTCTCTCTTCTTCTTGTATTTGTGGAAGTATGTCTTTAAATTTGGAGAAATGGAATTTGTATTCCATTCCCCAAGCTTAAGAGACACAATCTCCTTCTTGAAATTAACATAGGCACCTATATCACCCAAAAAGTTCCTTCCAAATATAACTGGGCAAAGAGTGTCAGCTGGCATATCAACAACTACAAAATCAATAGGAAAGTCTTTGTTGCCAATTATGACAGTTGCATTGTCAACTACTCCCATTGGAATTCTAAGGTTTTTATTGGCTAACATAATTGTTATATCAGTATTTTCAATTGTAGCCGGTTCTATTTATTCTTTTATTTCTAAGCAGAAATCATAAGATATAACATTAACTTTGGTGCCAAGATCACATAAACCATAATGAGAGGTTTCTTTGAAGATGCAGGGAAGAATAGGCTTACCCACATCTTTTACCTTTGTTTTACCTTCAACCAATACGGAAACTCTTCATCAAGTTCAACTATATTACAATGTGAGTACATAGCCATAATTGCTTCCTTGGTTACCTCTTCATCTTTGGTTTCTTCCAGATGTTCCACGACTTCTAGCATGCTTCCCTCTTCCCTCTTTTCCTGTACTACTTTGACCTGCTCATATTCAAAAATATGCTTTTGCGCAGTGTTAGGGAAAGGCACTTCATATATTGGTTCTACGGAGGCCAGTGTTGCTTTATCTTCTCCTTTCTTTTCTGGTTCAGGTGGTGGGTCATACTTGACTGGTTCCTCCTTTGGAGCTTTAATATGTTCTGTAAAAGCTTTAGCAACTTGGAACACAAGAGCTGAATCCAAATAAAGTTCTTTAGATAATTCTTTAACATGGCCTTTTTTATTATAGTCATGAATACGATCATGCTCTATTTCTACACCTCCTTCACTTCCTAGACCAAAATTCCATGAAACTCTATAATCACGAATTCTATTAAGTAAAGCCCAAGCTTTAGGTATAGGAAGATTCACAAAGGCTCCTTCCACGAAAGAGTCTAGTTCAATTTTATTAGGTTCAATTAAACCGCCATAAAAGATATGTAGTAAATACCATTCAGGCAACTCATGATGAGGACATAGTCTTAGTAAATCTTTAAATCTAATATAAGCTCTTGCTAGTCCTTCATTAGAACGATTCTTCCAAGTCATTATAAGACGCCTGATTTCAAAAGATTTTGATAATGGATAATATTTTGATAGAAACTCACAAGCTAGATTATCCCAAGTAGTAGTGGCTTCAGGGGATAGAGATCTATACCATGAGAGAGCTGTACTTGTCAAAATTTGACTAAAATGTTTAACTCTTACCTCATCGGCGGTATATCCCGTCAATAGAAAAGTGCCACATATATCCTTAAAACATGCAATATGCTCATATGGATCAGGATCTTCTTCATTTTAGTAAATTGCTTCTTATGTAGAATACTAAGTAGTAGAGGATTTATTTCAAACCCCTTTGTATTCTCATTGGAGTTGTCTCTTTTATAAATATCATAGGGCTTCCCAAAATGGTTGAGTGGGTTAGTGATACGTCGTAAACGTATCTATAATTTTTGATGCTCCATGCTTGTTTTGTATCAACTATCTTATGTTTTATCTACACTTTGAAGCATTTTTATACATATTCTGGAACTAACCTATTGACAAGATGCCACACTGCCAGTTGCCTATTTTTTGCTATTTTTGGTTTCAGAAAAGCCAGAAAAGAAATATTCTCGGAATTGGACGAAACAGAAGCTGAAGTTCCTATTTTTCCTGACACGACATGGAGTCCAAAGGGGAGACGGAGGGGAGCCAGGGGTAGGCACACCCTAGGGTGGCACGGGTCACCCTGGCCATGCCACTAGGTGGTGTGGACACCCTGGACCACCTCTGGCATCGCCTCTTTGCCTATATATTCCCTCGGGACGAAAACCCTAAGTACCAGATCAGAATTCCATGAAAAGTTCTGCAGCGCCATCACCACCGAAGAGGAGATTCGAGGGACAGAAGTCTCTGTTCAGACACCCTGCCGGGACAGGGAAGTGCCCCCGGATCCATCTCCATCGACTCCACCACCAGCTCCATCGCCGTTGCTGACTCCCATGATGAGGAGGGAGTAGTTCTCTCTCGAGGCTAAGGGCTCTACCTGTTGCTATGTGTTCATATCTATCTCTATGCATGATCTTATTGAGATCATGAGCTTTGTAATCTATAGATCTATTCTGCTACTCAAGTGCTTTAATGAATCTCTGCTTATCCCCATGTGTGTGAAGTTGGCAGTGTGCATACCGTGTGGCACTTTGGCTAAGATTACATAAATACTTGTCATGAGTATAATTTGAGTTGGATGTCTCTATGAGATTATGGTGTTTGTTGGAACCATCTAGCACTCAAGGTGATAGTTAGGGGTTATCTAGATGGGGAATACGAACTTGAAGGTGTGCTGTTATAGCCCTACATAGTCCAACCGGAGAGTACTTCAGGGTAGCATCATGAACAGAAGATATTTATATGAGAGTGTCCACTAGTGAAAGCATGATCCCTAGGCCTTGTTTCTAAGCATTGAAACACCGTTTACAATCAGTTCTGTTACGTGTTTGCTTTCTGCCACTCTTATTTCAGATTGTAATTACCACTTAGAATCATCCATATTACTTGTATTTCACTATGTCTTCACCGAACTAGTGCACCTATACACCTGACAAGTGTATTGGGTGTGTTGGGGACACAAGAGACTTTTCATATCTTGATTGCAGGGTTGCTTGAGAGGGATATCTTTGACCACTTCCTCCCTGAGTTTGATAAACCTTGGGTAATCCACTTAAGGGAAACTTGCTGCTATTCTACAAACCTCTGCATTTGGAGGCCCAACACTGTCTACAAGAATAGAAGCGTGCGTAGATATCAAGCTATTTTCTGGCACTGTTGCCGGGGAGGTAAGGTAAAAGGTGCTCACATCCTTTGGCTACTAAGCTATCTTCTAGTTCTGTTGCTGGTGTGTGAGTGCTCGAAGTTATTTCCTTTAGATTCTGCAATTATATCTTTTTGTTTCTTGTTTTTCTTTTTACTAGTTAGGCTTAATGGAAAACAATAAAAAAATAGAGAGCTTTTTAGTATTTTTTCCTAAGGTAGAACATAAATGGTTTGAAAAGGATATTAAAAAACCCATGGAACTTTCTTTGCGTGCTAATAGCAATGTTATTAGTATGAATTTTTTGAACACCTTTGTTACTAATGCTATGGAAATGTCTAAGCTTGGGGAAGTTAGTTTTTATGAAAATGATCTTTTCAGTTCCCCAGCTTTAAAGAAGAAAATTTGCTCTGATGATACTTTATCTTCTATATGTGGTAATTCTAATGATACTTGTGATATTTTAAATCCACATACTGAAAGCGTCTCTTTTAAAATACCTATGGAAATTGTTGAACGTGTTATGAATAACTGTTATTTTGGAGATGGAACTGTCCATCCTGGTGATCATTTACTCTTTATACATGAATTATGCAAGTTGTTCAAGTGTACTGGTATTTCAATGAACCAAGTTAAGAGGAAGCAATTCTCTTTAGCACTTAAGGGCAAAGCAAGGGAGTGGTATGAGCTACTAGATGGTCCTCATCATTCGGAGTGGAAGGAAGTTGAATCTCTCTTTTACTCTAAATTTTATCCTCCTCATGAAATTCATAAAGATAGGAATTATATTTATGATTTTCATCCTCATAATGGAGAAAGTATTTCCCAACCATGGGGGAGATTGAATTCACTAATGCTCAAATGTCCTATTCATGAGCTCCCCAGTAATATTGTTACTAATAATTTTTATGCGAGGCTTTTAGGACATTATAAGGACTATCTAGATACTTATTTAGAGGGATCCTTCACAAGTAAGGAGGTCAAAGCTAAGTGGGATGTTCTTGAAACAATTCAAAGAAATGCCAAAGATTGGGATAACGACAAAGGTAAAGAACCAGGTATAAACTATGAGTATGATTGCATTAAGTCTTTCACTGAAACTGCTAATTTTCAAGATCTTAGTGCTAAATATGGTCTTGATCCTCAAATTCTTGTTAATTGCTGTAGAGCCTTTGCTTATCATATTAATGCTCCTAAATAAAAATGGGACATGTATCATGAGCCTTTTAAAGACACTTGCATGAAAAATGAAATTGTTATTAATGATAGCAATAAACACGCTCAAACCTTTGACACTATTTCTTATAAGCATGTTAATTTTTGTGGAATACATAGACCTTGTGAAAAGAATCAGATTGAAGAAGAATATTGTATCACCCACAGGAATGAAAAAACTAGAACGTGGTATAGGGCTCTAAGTGATCTTGGTAAAAAAGTTTGTGCCCTAAATCATTTTATTTGTGAACTATGCTTTGAGGTGGGTCATTTCAATTTTCAATACCCAGGCCATAATAATAGCCCTTCTAATCCAATGAGTACTGCAAGTTTGTATTGTGATAACATGATCACTTCTAATCAACATGATGAACTTACATTATTTTTCGGGTGTGAAGAGTTATCAAGAAAAACTTCTTTGGTAGATATGAGTGCTTTTGATATGAATAGCATCCTACATGGTTGTCATCTTTATTGTGTTGATAATTGCCACACAAATACTTACATACAAAATATCATAAAAGATGATATTTTACCAAAATATGACAGGACTAATTTGTGTTTTGTTCTTATTAATGAAAAGGAGGAATCCTCCAAAGTTTCTTATATTGTCTCTAACAATAAACCAGGGTATATGGAGAAGCTTCCTTTCAAGCCTCTCCCTCCTAAAGAGAAGAATAAAAAGAAGAAGAGGAGGAGTAAAAGGAGGGAGGAAACGGTATTTCCCCTAAGCACGTTGCTCCTATTATATTTTTTGATGATTCTAAACTCGATGATGTTCCTATGCCTATTGCCTATAGTAGTGATCATGATTGAGAAAAGCACACTACTTTTGATATTGAAAATCTCTTCGGTACCAATTGATACGTCCAAAACGTATCTACTTTCCTGAACACTTTTTCTATTGTTTCTCCTCTAAACTTGTTTGATTTGGATGCAACTAACACGAACTTACGTTGTTTCAGCAAAATTGCCTTGGTGTCTAGTTTTTGTGCAGAAAATCAACTATCAGGAAAAATCCCGGAAAATATGCCAAAAATCCCATTTCACCAGAAGACTCTCGGAGCCAGAATACGAGACGGAGTGGGGCTGGGGCCCAGCCACACCACCTGGCCGCGCGGGCTGGGCCTGGCCATGCCAGGGGGTGGTCTGGATGCCCCAGACACCCCCTCGGTCTCCCTCTTCTCCTATAAGATGCCTTCTGACCTAAAAACTCAGGGGGTTTCGACGTTTTTCCAGAAGGAGTTCCGCTCCGCCGCCACCACCAGATTCCACGATTCGGAACTAGAAACTCTGTTTTGGCATCCTGCTGGGACGTGGAATTGGAGGAGATCATCGCCATCATCATTACCATCGCTTCTCCATCGACCACCCATGTTTCCCCCATCTATGAGTGAGTAATCCCCCGCTGTAGGCTATGGGGATGGTAGGATTGGATGAGATCATTCATGTAATGGCATCAGATTGTTGGGGCATGGTGCCTAGTATCTTCTATTAGTGCTTTATGACTTTGTTGTGACTTGTTATGCTTAATGCTTGTCACTAGGGCCCGAGTGCCATGATTTTAGATCTGAACATGTTATTGATTCATTATGATAGTATTTTTTATGGTCTTACCTGCAAGTTGTATACACACGTTGTTGTCTGGAACCAATGGCCCTGAAGTGACAGAAATCGGGATAACCGGAGGGAATGGCTTTGATGCGAGGATCACATGTGTTCACGGAGTGCTAATGCTTTGCTCCGGTGCTCTATTAAAAGGAGCACCTTAATTGCCAGTAGTTCCCTTGAGGCCCCGCTGCAAATGGGCTGGCAGGACAAAAGATGTTGTGCAAGTTCTCATTGCAGGCACGTATGAGTATTTATGGAACACGTGCCTGGGATTAACTAGTACTTGGATGCTTTATCTTATTTATCTGCAATTTCCCTATGTTCTGATTGCTAGGTGAATTGTCTTGTCCATGCAACGCCCGTCCATCCATCCCTATGCCTACCGCACTCGAATCCTATTGTTTACTACTATTGTTACTACTGTGTTTGCTTTTACTACTGCTACTACTTTACTATTGCTACTACAAAACTGTTGCTACTGATAAACTGTTGTGAGCAAGATTGTTTCCAGGTGCAGATGAATTGACAAGTCAGTTGTTAAGGCTTATAAATAATCTTTGGCTCCCCTTGTGTCGAATCGATAAATTGGGTTTCACTTCCCTCGAAAATACTACGATACACCCCCTATACTTGTGGGTCATCAAGACTATTTTCTGGCGCCGTTGCCGAGGAGCATAGCTTTATTTATTAAGTTCACTTGGATTCTCTATTGTTCGCTGCTATCCATCCATCATGGGTAAGTCTCGTGATGGCAAGGTTCCTATTTTACCATCCACTACAAGAAGAGGTACGGTTCTAAATACCTCTGTTGCTCTTGATTCACCATCAGTTATGAGTAAGCTCGTTACACCACCACATACACATGCTACACACACTGCTACTACTACTGAATCTGAAACTTCTGATACTTATGATGCTGCTTCTACTGTGCTTGATAAGAGTGGTTCATTAGCTCCTTTCCTAGATGCTACGATTGCTAGAACTATAGCTGGAAATACTGAAACTCCTAATGAAGACACTACTACATCTGTTAGTTCACCTGAGTCTAGTGAGAGTTATGATATTAAAGACGGTTATGTTGAGATGACCGACGAATTTATTAAAGAATGTAAAAACACCGTGTTGGGGGGATAATCCCGGGTAGGGTCACTCCGGGGTATAGAGGCCGAGTTAGCCGAGGTTCGGCAAGGCCAAAGCGGATGCTGGCCGGGTCAACTCCAGGCAGGCCGGATCACAGGGTATCCCGGACCAGGAGGGGTCGCCTAACACTGTCTCAGACGACTTAAGGAGTAAGTCGGAAGTGCCCGTCTAACTTTTATGCAGGAATAGGTATGGTCGGATCTGCTATGATCCGGGTCCCTAGTTAGCTTCTGGGAGAAGGAAGGAATCTCTCTGGTCAAAAAGAAGGTCTGGCACGCACTGCATGAGCGAAGCAAGCAAGGGCAGGACCACCGGGTCATGGCCGGCAAGGGTGACGACGCCTATGTCGGCTGACGCAGGCGCCGCAGAGGCTTACGTAGCTAAAGCATGTATGACGCGGGGGAAAATCACCCCGGTCGGGTTACCACTTTGAGAGGAGGGATATTCCTAAGAATATGCCTCCACGTATGCCCTAGGCAGAGACCGAGCCCCCTCTATATAAGGGGGGCTAGGGTTTCAATAGATAGGGTTTTTTTAGGCCATAGGGTTTTGGTAAATGTTCTAGAGGTGAACTGTGGGTGAGAGTAAGAGAGCCCCTTCTTCCTCCTCTCAGCAATACAGCTCAAGGAGCACTTGTAATCTTGAAGGAAAAGCAATACAAACTTCTGTGTGGAGAATCACTCCACTATCCCTCCCTGGATTCCCCTAGCGTGTATTAGTCCCCACCTTTAGCCTATCCATGGCATCTGCCGTGACACCACCATGACAGTTGGCGCCCATTGTGGGGCTAGCGGCACTAGCAGGGGTGAAGATCCGGACGGGAAACTTCATCGGCACCGGCGAACACATTGTCTCTGGGCTCGTTCAGCGCTTTGGAGCGCTGGACTTCGTCAGCGACAATGCAGGCTGCTTCAGCACGCGCCCACTTCCGTGCAATGGCCTCTTCGTCAAGTTGGGTGCACACAAGGTCTACGTTGCTGTGGACGTATCATGCGTTCACCCGCAGCGCGTCGTCGAGGCAGGGGAACCACCCCTTAGCGTGGTTCACGGGGCGTGTATCACTTGCTCCCCGGACCGTGCTGAAGTGATGATGACTGCGCCGGGGGCAGGCGCAAGCAAGGATCCAGCACCGGACCCGGAGGTAACACCTAAGGCACCGAGGAAAGGTAGAGGGCCACCACTAGAGAGGCCTGAGAACATACTGAGAGAAGCTATGGATAGCTTGGCTAACCCGGTAGCAGCAGTGGTAGATCCGGCTCAGGCACAAGCCGAGCTAGAGGAAACTAGGCAAAAGATACTAGAGGGCGCAAAGAAAATAGTCGCGGCTCAGCAGTCGCTGAACATGACGCTGCGTGAGTATGCAAAGGCAAACAAAGTTGATACGGTAAAAGTAAAAGGAAGAAATCTCATGAGCGAGATGAATAGAGAAGGTGATGATGGAGCCAAGGAATCAGAAAACTATTTGTCTGTGGGGTTGCCGAAGTATAGTACCCCGGTGAAGAACCTCAGAGCAGCGGATGCGGCTGCATCCGAGTTAGAGGGTCTGACGGCTGAGGCCCGTCAAAGACAGCAAGATAAGGTTAACGAGCTGGTTCGGATCGCGAACAAACAGAATGAAGAGCTACTGAGAGCTAACCCGGAGAAAGCTGGAGCTTCCAAAATCGTCCATTCGGTGATGGGTAACCCAGAGAAATCCGCTGGAGCCGCATCGTCACCTCATGGTGGTCCAAGGAGAGAAGAGGTAGTAACCTCGGCCAGACGGAACAAACAGATCGTCCTGTACGACCCGACGCGTGCGGGAAAAGAAAAAGAAACGTGGAAAAATGATGATCGACGGAGTGTGAGCCGAGGTGAAGCTGGCCGAGGCAACCATGACCAAGGCAATGCCGGTCAAGGGAACACTGCCAACGGCAATGTCGGACAGCGAAACTCGGCAGGGGCAGGACAACCACAGCAGCGGAATATACCAAGGCAAGAGAAAAGTGTCGGCCGAGGTATGCAACAGAGAGATGCGCAACGAGAACAAAACCGATACAACGACGGCGATTCGGAGATGGTGAACGCGGGGTACCCCAAACCGGACTATCATGTGATAGGGTCGAGATTGGGAAGCAGGGATTTAATGCGGGATGACGCCAGGTTGAAGCTGGATCACTTATATAGGTCGGAATAGATCGAATGTCAAGGTCCCCCGGGTCCAGCGTGCTTCGGACCCCGGATCATGAAAGAGCCACCGGTACCCAACTTCCAGCTGCCCAGAGGCACGAAGACGTATGACGGCAGTACCAAGCTGGAGGATTGGTTGATAAACTATGCTAAGGCTGTGAAAATTTCCACTGGCAACTTGAGATGGGCTGTACGATACGTACCCCAGATGTTGGAAGGTCCGGCCAGAGTATGGCTGAATAATTTACCACCCGGAAGCATCAACTGTTGGATTGATTTTGAAGAAATGTTTATCAGCAACTTCTCAAGTACATATCAGAGGCCGAATAGACCGCAGACCCTAGCAATGTGCAAGCAAAGACCTAACGAGACGGACCGTGAATTCTTGACCCGGTGGTGTACCGTGAGAAACTCGTGTGAGGGTGTCATAGAGTCATAGGCCATAGCATGGTTTGCACAAGGGTGCAGAAATGGCAGCGAGTTGTGGATGAAGTTGCAAAGGAAAATGCCAATTACGTTGGCAGAGATGATCCGGATTGCAGATTCGTATGCTTTGGGTGATCCGACTCAGCCTAGGATCGCGTTAAACGAGTCGAACGAGGAATACTATCAGAGGGATGGAGACGGGTCATCTCGGAGGAACGATTATAGAGGAAAAAGAAGAGATGATAGACCGGATCATCGCTACGGTTCCCAACAAGTTGCAGCTGTGAATCAAGATCAACCCGGGGCAGGGAGCAACCAACGACAGAGAACGGGAGGGCAATGGACTCCAAGAAACGATGGCAAGAAAACATGGACTCCGGAGCAAAAGAAACAGTGGCAAGAAAAGAAAGACCGTCCGAGGTATACCTATGAGTCGATGTTGGACCAGCCGTGTAAGTTTCACACGCCAAATCTGAATAGCCCGGCGGGTCACACAACGAGGCAGTGTGAGTGGATGCATAAGATAGAACAAGGTGGTTCGGGGAATGCTCAGGCACCCCGGAATAATCAACCTCGGCAGGAGTTACCTCGGCAGCAATTGCTTTCCGGGGCAAACACGCAACAGCTAATGTTGCCTCTCCCTCCGCCGAGGTATGACAACAATGAGAGAAGGGACGCAGTGCATTAGATGGAAAATCAGCAACAGCTGGATCAGAGGTACCCCGGAAACGAGGGAAGGAATGAGTACAGAGAACATCACCAGAGCTATTGTGTGTTCACAACTGAGGAAACAGATAGGAAAAGCTTGCAGCGCCGACCTATGGAGGTCAATGCGGTAATGCCAGCAGTGACGAGGTACATGCCTTGGTCCGACCAGGAAATCACCTGGAACATCAAAGATCATCCTAAACTTATGCCGAGTCCAGGTTCGTATGCGCTAGTGCTAGATCCGACATTCATTGGACCGAACATCAATGTGAGGTTCTCCAAGGTACTGATTGATAATGGCAGTAGCATTAACATAATGTATGCGGATACGATGCGCAAGTTGGGCATCTTAGAGAATATGCTCCAGGCTACGAGAACAACTTTCCATGGCATCGTACCAGGCATTTCTTGTGAGCCCATAGGCAAAGTCCGGGTCGACGTGCTATTCGGCATAAGGGATAACTGCCGAACTGAGAATCTGGAGTTTGAGGTGGTGAACTTGGAAAGTGCATATCACGCGTTACTCGGAAGACCAGCATTGAACAAGTTCATGGCAAGCTGCCACATCAGTTATCTGAAGATGAAGTTGCCCGGGCCAAATGGAGTGATTACCATTGCTGGAGATTTCCGACGTTCCATTGAGTGTGCTTCAGCCGGGTCTAACCTAGCCGAGTCACTCGTGATTGCGCAAGAGAAAAGAAAAATCCAAGAGGTGGCGGCATTAGCTCAGTCTGCACAGCAGTATATACCGGCGTTGAGTAACCCGCATGGCAGCGTTTCATTCCAAGCCGCAAAGGACACCAAGAAGGTTCCAGTTGATGACATGTTCCCGGAGCGCACCGTAACAATTGGTGCCGGGTTAACTGACAAATAGTAAAGCGAGCTTGTCAACTTCCTCCGTGAGAATCGGGACATTTTTGCTTGGTCTGCACAGGATTTGCAAGGTGTTCCGAGGGAGTTGGCCGAGTACTCTTTGAACGTAAGACCCGGAGCAAGGCCGGTGAAGCAACCTCACCGCCGCTTCGCCGAGGCTAGGAGAAAAGTCATTGGAGACAAGATAGCTCGGTTACTAGCAGCAGGATTTATCATGGAGGTGTTGTATCCGAATTGGCTCTCTAATCCGGTGCTGGTAGAAAAGAAGAAGGACGATCCGAACGTGGCAGTGGTTTGGTGTATGTGTATCGATTACACGAACCTGAACAAGGCGTGTCCAAAAGATCCATTTCCACCGCCGAGGATAGATCAGGTCATAGACTCGACCGCGGGATGTCAACTGTTGTCATTCATTGATGCATATTCTGGTTTCCACCAGATACCTCTGAACTCGGATGATCAAAGAAAGACTACGTTTATTACCCCGTACGGGGCTTATTGCTATCGCACTATGCCGTTTGGTTTGCGTAATGCAGGTGCAACGTACCAAAGATGTATGCAAAAATGTTTGCACGACCAAATAGGTCAAAACATGCAAGTATACGTGGATGATGTGGTTATCAAGACCAAGGAAAGCAAAATGCTCCTTGACGACATCAGGCTGACATTCGCGAACTTGACAAGATTCCGGATGAAGCTTAACCCGAAAAAATGTACCTTCGGTGTCCCGGATGGAAAATTACTCGGATTTCTCGTCTCTAGCCAAGGTATCAAAGTTAATCCAACTAAGATACGAGCCATCAAACGAATGGAGCTGCCGAAGTGTATTAACGATGTCCAGAAGTTCACTGGGTGCCTGGCATCGTTGAGTCGGTTTGTATGTCGGTTGGGAGAAAAGGCACTGCCTCTCTACCAACTCATGAAAAAGTCGGATAAGTTCGTTTGGACGCCATAGGCCGATGAAGCCTTTGTCCACTTAAAAAAGATGTTGGCCACTGCACCAGTGTTAGCCTCTCCACTATCAAAGGAGCCAATGTTGCTCTACATAGACGCAACCAACCGAGTTGTAAGTGCAGTGATTGTAGTAGAGCACAATGAAGAGGGTAAGTCGTTGCAGAGGCCAGTATATTACTTGAGAGAGGTATTGTCTACATCAAAACAGAACTACCCGCACTTTCAAAATGTGGCATATGGTGTCTATATGGCGGCAAAGAAGTTAAAGCATTACTTTGAGGAGCACCCCATCAAAGTGATATGTGAAGCTCCCATATCCGAGATAATGGGTAACAAGGATGCGAGTGACAGAATTGCAAAATGGGCAATTGAGCTAGCCCCTTATGCGCCTCAATATGACAGAAGAGAAGCGATCAAATCTCAGGCTGTGGCGGACTTTTTTGTAGATTGGGCGAGGTACAATACGAACCACCGCCACCAGATCCGAACTACTGGAGGATGCACTTTGACGGGTCGAAAACCGTAACCAGATTAGGCGTCGGGGTTGTGCTTACCTCACCAAAGAAGGACCAGCTAAGATACGTATTGCAGATCCATTTTGCGGCATCAAACAATGTCGCTGAGTACGAGGCTCTTGTGCATGGGCTCAAAGTGGCAAAAGATATTGGCATACATCGGATAATATGCTTTGGCAACTCGGATTTGGTGGTGCAACAAGTGTCCGGAGTGTGGGACGCCCTGGATCCAAACATGGCACTATACAAATTTCACGTGCAGAAGATATTTGGTTACTTTGAGGGATGCGAATTTCACCATGTACCCCGAGTGGAAAACGAGGCTGCTGACATGCTGTCGAAGCTCAGATTGACCCGACAGGCAATTCCACCGGGTGTAGCATTGGAACACCTCAGAAAACCGTCTATCAGGCCATCCCCAGGAACCGACTCGATCTATGTCCCGGAAGATACGGAATCCGGAGCTGAGCCCATGGACATCGACGCGGGAGGTAGTACGCGAGACCCGGGGACTGCATCAGCCAACCCGGGGATTGCCTCAGCAAACCCGGGGACTACCTCGCTTGACCCGGGGACTGCTCAGCGTGATCCGGTGGATGTTATGCCGGTAGATCAGATGGAAATTGATGAGGATGTATTCCCTCCACGAGCAATACCAGCTTGGGCATTACCTATATTCCAATTCCTGAAAGACGGAATGTTACCCGTTGAGGAGGTGTTAGCCAGGCAAACTCAGAGGAGAGCGAAAGCTTACACGATTATCAATTCCGAGCTGTACAAACGGAGTGTAACCAACGTCCTCCAGCGATGCGTTGACCCGGAAGAAGGGCTTGACATCCTCCGAGATATTCACCAAGGAGAATGCGGGCATCATGCCTCATCCCGAGCCTTAGTGGCCAAAGCATTCTGGCATGGATTCTACTAGCCAAGTGCCTTAGAACAAGCGGAAGATCTGGTGAGAAAATGCAATGGTTGTCAAAGATATGCCACTAAAACACATATGCCAATGTCGGAACTCAAGACCATACCAATTACGTGGCCATTTGCCGTATGGTGCTTGGATATGGTTGGCCCGTTCAAACCGGCGAAGGGAAACATGACACACATTTTGGTCATGGTGGATAAGTTTACAAAATGGATTGAAGTGAAGCCCATAATAAAATGTGATGGAGCTACGGCCGTAACATTTCTCAAAGACATTATCTTGAGATACGGTTATCCTCATAGTATCATAACTGATAATGGCACAAATTTCGCTGAAGGAGCGTTTGCGTGATTCTGCCGGGATAAGAAGATCCGACTGGACGTAGCCTCGGTAGCCCACCCCGCATCGAACGGACAAGTAGAAAGATCCAACGGATTAGTATTATCCAGGATAAAACCCCGGCTCATTGATCCCCTGCAAAGATCAGCGGGGTGTTGGATAGAAGAACTACCAGCGGTACTGTGGAGTTTAAGAACAACTCCGAATCGATCAGCAGGCTATACGCCGTTTTTTCTGGTATATGGGGCAGAAGCTGTATTACCAGCCGACATAGAGCATGATTCGCCTAGGGTCACCCAATACACAGAAGCCGAAGTGCAAGAAGCCTAGCAAAATGATGTTGATCTGCTGGAAGAAGCGAGAGAACTGGCACTGTCCAGATCCGCCATATATCAGCAAAATCTCCGACGCTATCATAGCCGGAAAGTGTGCCCCCGAGTCTTTCGGGAAGGGGATCTGGTGCTCCGTTTGGTACAACGTACTACTGGCATGCATAAATTATCCCCTCCATGGGAAGGGCCATTCATTGTGAGCAAAGCATTGTACAATGATTCTTACTATCTTATAGATGCAAAGCCACAGGAAAAGAACAAGGCGGACAGGTCCGGAGAGGAATATAAGCGACCGTGGAATGTAGTACTACTTCGTCCCTTCTACACTTAGCTAAGAAGTGTATGTATCCGAGTCATCTCATATGTCGGTATGTATGTCGGCAATG
The DNA here is from genome assembly GCA_916181665.1 of Avena sativa. NCBI lineage: Eukaryota > Viridiplantae > Streptophyta > Magnoliopsida > Poales > Poaceae > Avena > Avena sativa. The sequence continues at coordinate 527,550,970 of OV702292.1, read as the reverse complement.
AGCTTATTAATGAAATAGCAGCGCCTCGAGCAGTAACTCGGGGACTGCCTTAATAATTATTGTTGTTTTCTCTCGTACGTTAGCTGGAATAAGTTGTTCTACTTAACCCGGATTAGTAATGTGTGAGCACCAAAAACCCAACTCTTCGACTTGCTGCTGTCCAACATGAATTGGCTTCATGGCAAGCAAGAGAACAAGTTTGGAATTGCGTAGCACATGAAAAACGAATTTATTTGAGCTAACGTTTGTTTTTCGGACTAACCCTGTATTTATTTTCAAGTTATTATGCCGAATTATTTTGAGCTAAGCCTAAAAGTTTCTAAGTATTGTTAAAACAATTTTTGAAGCTCGGATTTGTAAGTCGTAAAACCGAATCAAGGTAGACACGGACCGAGCCAGAGGATTGGACGAACAAGAAAATGAAACTCGGGGACTACGCCCAAGTTAATCCGCATAGAAACATAGTAGCAAAATATCACATATACAGCATACAGTTGCACCCGGCATACCAGGGATCTGATAATTTTTCAAGTTTTTTGACCTAAGGAGCAGCAGGAGGAGGAAGTTCGACGTCGTCGTCGCTGTCTTTAATATCTGAGGCATCACCTTCTCCGTCCTCATCCGACCCATTTTCAACGTTCTCAACGTGCTCGTCCCCAGCGGATTCCAGGAAGCTCGGTCCTTCAACCCAGTCATGGATAGGAGAATATTCGACGAGGCTGTAGGCGCAAGCCTGGCGCCGAGCTACCCACTCCGGATCATCGGTCCATCTGGATCCGGTGTGCCGGCGTGTAAGGAGGCTGAGGTCGATCTTCTCGTACCATGTGAGAATATGGTAAAGGATAGTATCAGCTGTGGCACGCCCAGCGGACTCCCTCCAGAGGTCAAGCTGGGTCTCGATATCCGACAGCTTTTCAGCAAGAAGTGTGATCCTCTTCGGAGCGCTCTCACTGGGCCAGAACGTGTTGAAAATCCGGACTGAAACATCGAGGAGATCTTTGCCGTAGTTCTTGATGATTTCCACGCGAGATGACAGGCTGACCAATAGGTCCTCCATGTCTAAGGGAATGCTCTCACTGTCAAGAGCGACGGGAGTACCCCTCTCTCGGCGGAAATTAGCAACAGCAGCGCTTGCAATAGGAGTACCCTCTGGAAAGTGGCCTGGAAACAAGGCAAAGGAAGAAGCTGAAGTAAAGACATATGAAGTAACCCGGAGAATTATGTCGGATAAGGGAAAGGAATTTACGTGAAATGTGGCTGTGAATCCGGGTCAACTCCTTGACACAGTCATCGCGTCTCTTGCGAAGTTGTTCAAGCTGAGCGTTTGCCGACCCAAGCTGGGCGTCAAATTCTTTAAGTAGGTCCTGGTCCTTGGAGATCTGGAGAGTAAGGCGCTCACGCTCTTCTGTGAAGTTCTGGCCAACCTTTTGGAGCTCGGTTTGGTGCTGGGCCTTCATCTTCTCCATCTCAGCCTTGAGCTTGGCAATCTCGTTGTCCTTAGTCCGGAGGAGAGCGAGCTCATCATCCTTTTTCTTTAGCTCGGCTTGATGCTGCCCTGCTTGTTTGAGAAAATGCAGCATCATATCAGGCATGGGCACACTATCCTCAAGCGATGCTGAAATAGTATGTTGACCCGGCAGAGCCGAGGAGTGAATGTTTGCCGAGCCAAGGAGAAGGGGAAATGGAAAACACTACGAGGTCGGACAAAAGAGGACATACCCCTGATTTCCTCCAAGTTCTTCCACATGATCTTGTTCTCAGCCTCCACCCCAGCTGCAGAAACCGAATGAGGAGATTAGTTCGGCAGAAGAAGGTGAAGAAAAACGGAGAAGTGCCGAGGGAGAAAATTACCCCTCTTTTCATGTTCTGCAATAAGTGCAACATGTTTTGCACGTAGCATCTTGTGGGTATCCAGCAGGCGTTGGAATTCAGCGCTCCGGCGATTGGTGGTTACCTGAAAAAAGTACAGAAGTGTAAAATTAGCTTGGTGCATATTCGAAGTGTACAAGATCCTGGCCAAGTGGAACTTAACCCGGCTCTAGGTGTGTGCATATTCGAAGTGTACAAGATCCGGGACAAGTGGAACTTAACCCGGCTCTAGGTGTGTGCATATTCGAAGTATACAAGATCCGGGCCAAGTGGAACTTAACCCGGCTCTAGGTGTGTGCATATTTGAAGCGTACAAAATCCGGGCCAAGTGGAACTTAACCCGGCTCTTAGTGTGTGCATATTCGAAGTTCACATGGAGCTACGTTAGTTTTCTAATGAGCATACGGCCGAGTAACAAGCTACTCCACCGGAGGCTCGGGGACTAATGGTTATTATCTACAGCATGTAAAGGAGAAACGACATACCTCCATCATTTGCCTCGCGAGGTTAATTGCCTTAGTGGCGGTATTCATTTGGGCGGAGAATTCTGCGGGGCCGAACTTTTCCGGGAGATCGTCGTTCTGGACGAACTCCGCCTTGTTCCAGTTCATGACGAACTCGATAAGGCTCGGAGGGTACCGCTCACCGGTGGGCATATGGGGTGCCACCAAGCCCTTCGCGTGCGCTTCTTTCCTCCCAACCAAGGAAAGAGCTGGGCCGGTATGCAGAACCATCTGCTGCGCATCAGTTGGCTCGGCAGGAACATCCTCCACTGCTGGAGTTTTCTTGGGAAGCATCGACGCTAGGGTTCGTTGCCCACCCTCAACAAATGCAGACTTGGTGGCATCCGGAGCCTTTTTGCCCTTAGCTTGCTGGGAAGAAGTAACTGCAGTGGATTTCCCCTTAGAAGCTGCTGGAGTAGTTCCTCGCCGAGGTTGAGATGACTCGGACGAGGCGGAAGAACTTGGCACTGGAGCTCTTGTAGCTGGACTTGGAGCTGTTGTTGGTTTTCTTGGTGCCGGAACAGGTGCTGGTGCTGGCTCGGTCGCTGGTACTGGAACTACTGCTGGTGCTGGTGTTGAGATAGACTCGGTGGCTGCTGGTTGCGGCGATGCCGAAGTGGTGGACGCCGTCGCTGGACCGACCCCTCCCGCTCCGAGGTCGCGTTCCTCTCGACGAGGTAGTGCGGAACCCGGAGCAGCCGCAGAACCCTCCGGAATAGGGCTCAGCGGACGTGACTCGTCATCACGAGGAGGAGAAGGGCCAGATCGAAGGGGTGAAGAGATGCTTGATCCGCTCTGAGGGACCTCCACCGGAGCCCTGAAGAAGAGAATAATGTCAGAAGAGAAATTACCACGATGCAAGGATAAGTGAGTTACGCAACGAAAAATGACTTACGCATCCGAGGTTTTGGCCCCCTTAGGTTTCCGGTCCCTTCGTGTTGGGGCTTTGCCTGCCGGCTTGGAGGCAGTCTTGTCTTCGGCCTTCTTTCGCCTTTTTGTGGGCTGAGAAGGTTCGGAAGAAGAACTTGATGCGGCTCCGCGCTTCTTCTTCGACGCCACCGGAACCGGCTCGCTCGTAGCAAGTGGAGGATTCTCGTGGATATTCCTACCGGGGTTAGCTGATGCCGGAAAGGCAAAAGAAAGAGGAACAACATCAAGAGGTTCAATCACGTCGACATCCGAGTCATCCTCATCATCGGGCCAGTCTCTAAGAGAAGAGAATTTACCGCTGGGTCGTTTTATAGCGTCGGTCATAGGGAGAAACATCTCCTGGTCCGGCTCCTCCTCATCCGGGATTTTTCGGTCCAGCGCCCACTTAAGGGTCGGATCCGTACCATCCTCGAGAGTTTGCTGAAGGAACAGCTAAGAGAAAGCATGAAGAACAGAGTCAAAGATACAACAAAAACCGACACATATTTGATCCGAAATAAGTTTGCCCCGCGAAGCTTACCGTGGGAGGGAGCCTGTCACGACAGAAGTGCTCAATTCCCCATGTCCATTCGGCGGAGAAATCCTTGTGGGTGGTGAAAAGAGCCTTAACCCGGCGAAAAATCTCCGTGTTGCTCAACTCAAAGGAGGAGGTTCGGTTGGGGTTGCGGCTGAAACTCATGTGGCACACCTTGTGGGTGCGCTTCTGGAGGGGAGAGATTCGGTTGCGCACGAACGTGATCATAGCATCCTCGTTGCGCAATCCGAGTTTCTTAAGCTCCGCGAACCTCTTGTTAACTTCGTTGGCCAGAGCTGTGGGCTTCTTGGAGACCTCCTCCCAGAATTCCGGGTCAGGTGGACCCGGAGCGTAGGGCAGCAACCGAATCAAATCTTCAGTGCCCGCATTCCGGACATAGAAGAAGGTCCGGGCCCATCCTTCGCGGGAGTCAAGCCCGGTGACCCGGGGGATAACGGAAAGTCTCTAGGGTGAGATGGAGGCAGCTCCGAATTGGGTGAGCTACTTATCCTCCGACTCTACTTGGATGTTGGGGATGACGTTGCGATGAAGGCCGAAAAACCGGATCCACAGCTCCTTCGTGGGCCATAGTCCGGTGTAGCCTTCGATCATAGAGGCGAAGGCAGAGACAGAGGTGATAGAATTGGCTGGGAGATGGTGCGGCTGCAGGTGGTAGGTGCTAAGCCAATCCTAGAAAAAATCGCTCACCGGTAGGCCAAATTCCCGCTGAAAGTGGGACAAGAACACGACGAACTCACCCGGATTGGGTGAGGGGGCCAGTTCGACGGAGGGGAGACGAGCGACGACGCCGGCAGGAATGCGTCTGGTCTGGTAGAGCCAGTCAAGGTCATCTTGACAGACCCACGATCCGGCCCACGCGCCACGGTCCGCCGGGCGACATCCTCCTCCATTTCTTGCTCGGCGACGGCGAGCTCCTCCTCCGTCATCTCGTGCTCGCTACCCTCGCTGGCGCTGGCTGCGGTGGGAATCTGAGGCCTGGATTGGCGAGGACCCGTGGCGAAGAAGTTGCGCAGCGGTGGTTGCGATGCAGAAGCACGGGGAAAGTGCGGCGGCGGCGCTGCTGCTAGAAGCACTGGCGGCGGCGCGGTTGCTAGGAAGACGAAGGAGAAGAGCAATGAGCAGAGGGGCGCAGAAGTGGGAAAACTGCTAAGGGGTGCGCCCCTCCGCTACTTAACCACCCCTTGAGAGGGTGACTGGGATCACGATGTGCCAACGAGCCACATGGCGTGGCCGTGTATTACCTGCATTAGCCAATCGGAGAAGACCCACACAGAGGGCCACAGATCGGGGGCAATCCCGTGACATGACGCACAGATGCGGTAAACGAGGAAGCAGGCATGAGGTGACCCACGCATAGTGATAACTGACAATTACTGTGGCGGTTACTGTGCAGGCCCTTAAAATAAGACAACGTAATGATTAGCCTCCACGTGGGTTGGCGTATGAAAGAAGGAAACGAGGCCCGGATCAAACCATGGTAACCATGGGATCCGAGCCAAAGTGGTAACCCGGCCGGCAAGTGAAAACTTGGAACGTGCGAAGGGAACGTAAATCCATATAATCCGAGATAAAGAGCTGACTCGGAAATAACATCCAAGGCTCGAACATAAATGAACCTGATGTGGCCTTAGCGGCCAAGGCAGCTAAGAACGCACCAGCTTCGGGGACTAATGTTGGGGGGATAACCCCGGGTAGGGTCACTCCGAGGTATAGAGGCCGAGTTACCCGAGGTTCGGCAAGGCCAAAGCGGATGCTGGTCGGCTCAACTCCAGGCAGGCCGGATCACGGGGTAACCCGGACCAGGAGGGGGCCGCCTAACACTGTCTCAGCCAACTTAAGGAGTAAGTCGGAAGTGCCCGTCTAACTTGTATGCAGGAACAGGTATGGCCGGATCTGCTATGATCCGGGTCCCCAGTTAGCTTCTGGGAGAAGGAAGGAATCTCTCTGGTCAAAAAGAAGGTCCGGTACGCACTGCATGAGCGAAGCAAGCAAGGGCAGGACCACCGGGTCATGGCCGGCAAGGGTGACGACGCCTATGTCGGCTGACGCAGGCGCCTCAGAGGCTTACGTAGCTAAAGCATGTATGACGCGGGGGAAAAGCACCCGGTCGGGTTACCACTTTGAGAGGAGGCATATTCTTAGGAATATGCCTCCACATATGCCCTAGGCAGAGACCGAGCCCCCTCTATATAAGGGGGGCTAGGGTTTCAATAGATAGGGGTTTTTTTTGAGGCCATAGGGTTTTGGTAAAAGTTCTAGAGGTGAATTGTGGGTGAGAGTAAGAGAGCCCCTTCTTCCTCCTCTCGCCAATACAGCTCAAGGAGCACTTGTAATCTTGAAGGAAAAGCAATACAAACTTCTGTGTGGAGAATCACTCCACTATCCCTCCCTGGATTCCCCTAGCGTGTATTAGTCCCCACCTTTAGCCTATCCATGGCATCTGCCATGACACCACCACGACACACCCATGATAGGAGCGCTGCTAAGAGTCTCCTTGAGAGGCATACTATTAGACCCAAATTGTCTCCTATTGCTAAATTTGCTGCTTCTCCCATAAACATTAAAGATAAAGATTATGATTTCTCTCTCGATCTCTCTTACATAGCTATTGTTGAGAAAGAACCTTTTTGTGGGACTAAGAATGAAAGTGCGGTAGCACATATGAATGAACTTTCTACCATGAGTGGCTTGTTTTATGATGATATTAAGATGCGTACTTACTTTGTTGCTACGATTTTCCCCTTTTCACTGAAAGGAGAAGCTAAAACTTGGTTTAGTAATTTACCTCCTCGATCTATTGATAGCCCTGATTGCTTGATTAGTACTTTCCTGCAGAAATATTTTCCTCCTAGTGCTAGACATGCTATTTTGCAGGAACTTTTTGATTTTAAACAGGAAGAAAAAGAGATATTGCATGAATCTTGGGCAAGGTTTTGTGCTTTGATTCATGCACATGCTGGAAGTCCATTACCTAAGAATGCGTTTCTTGATATATTTTATAATGGACTAACTGAAGAATCTAAGACATACCTAGATAGTTGTGCTGATTGTGTTTTCAGGAATAGGACTCCCAAAGAAGCTGAGGAATTAATGGCTAAAATAAGCAAGAATTATGAAGATTCAACTCCTCCTGAACTAGCTATACCTGAAGTAGTTATACCTGAACCAGCTATACCTGCGCCTATACCATTATCAAAAAAGAGGGGAGTTATTGAATTAAATGATGAAGTGATGAAGGAAGCTAATAAATGTCTTAAGGAGAAGGGAATTAAAGCTGCAGATGTCAAAAATTTACCTCCTATAGAAGAATTATGTAAGCCTATCCCCTACTCATCCACTATTGAGGTACACTCTCTCCAACACTCTGATGAAGGTGATATCCCTTACTCTAAACCTCCTGATCAATGCTTAGAAGAATTCGATATCTTTATTGTTAAGCAGGATAATTTTAATAAAAGGGTGCAAAATCATCTAATGGAAAACACTAGAGCTATTGTTGAGTTAAAATATATTGTGGAATGAACCTGTAATGATGTTAAAATGATTGTTAAACACTTTCAAATGGTTCAAACTCAAATAGATCAACTCATTAAAGTGCAAAAAGACTTGCTAGTTAATGCTGCTAAAGAAAAACATGCTTATGAAATTAGAACAAGAAGTGGTGCTGCTACCCATGATCCTCTATATCCTAAGGGGCATCCTAAAAGAATCGAGCAGGATTCTCAACAAGCTGAAAATAGTGGTACTACCCATAGGAAAAGAAAAAAGAAACATAAAACTATTGTAGAACCCTCTGAACCTGCTAAAGATCCTAATAGTATATCTATCTCTGATGCTGAAACTGAAAGTGGTAATGAAGAAAATGATGTTCCTGATAAAGAAAAAGTTGAAGAGGAACCTGAAAAGCATACTAAGAATACTAAATACACTAAAAAATATTTTATTGCTAAGAAACATGGTAGTGAAAGAGAGCCTTGGGTCCAAAAACCTATGCCTTTCCCTAATAAGAAACACAAGTCAAAGGAAGATAAACACTATAATAAGTTTTGTGAGTGGATGAAACCTTTATTCCTGCAAATTCCTTTGACTGATGCTATTAAACTGCCTCCTTACTCAAAGTATATGAAGGATATTGTCTCGAATAAAAGGAAGATCCCTAATGAAGAAATTTCTACTTTGCTTGCTAATTATTCCTTTAATGGTAAGGTTCCAAAGAAACTTGGAGACCCAGGGATTCCAACTACCCCTTGCTCTATTAAAAATAGTTATGTTAGAACTGCTTTGTGTGATTTGGGAGCTGGAGTTAGTGTTATGCCTTTCTCTCTCTATAAGAGACTTCAACTGGAAAAATTAATACCAACTTATATATCTTTGCAAATGGCTAATAAATCTACCACTATTCCTGTTGGTATATGTGAGGATGTACCTGTTCAAGTGGCTCATAATTGCTTCATATTAACTGATTTTTTTGTGCTTGAAATGCCTGAAGATGATAATATGTCTATTATTCTTGGGAGACCTTTTCTTAATACTGCAGGAGCTGTTATTAATTGTAATCAAGGAAAGGTGACTTTCAATGTTAATGACAAGGAACATACTGTCTATTTCCCCAAGAAGATTGATAGGACTTATGGTTTGAATTCAATTGAACATGTTGAGGGCATTCAAGTTGGAGAAATATATTGTCCCATACCAAGAGAAAAATTTGAAACTATTATGATTGGGACCATTGCTATCAAAGTTGAGGTAACATAATCATTAGTGGAATACAAAGTCTTGTTTCGTATAAAATTGTTTTGGTAACAAGACCTGATCAACCTTGTTAACAAAAGGATTTCATTGAACAAAGCAATGTTTTCACCATGATTATCTCCGCTTACTTCTATTCTATCCATTTTAGTTTTTGCTTTCGTTTAGTTTTCTTTTCTATTGTTAGTTGCTTGCTTGTTAGAGTGTCTTAGAACTTCTGTAGTTCTAGCCTTGTTTTGTCTTTGCATCATTCCAAAAAAAAATCTTTCTGGCAGAAAATCATTCATCTATGCCTGAAAATTGCCCGAAAATAAAGTGTCTCGAAAAATTCCAGAAAATTCATATTAAATTTTTACGTGAAAAAAGGGGTAGAGGAGTGCCTGGAAGGTACCAGGGGGGCCACTAGGAAGGCACACCACCTGGTGGCGCGACCTGCCCTAGGTGGCGCCATGCCATGGTGTGGGCCACCCCTGGCCCTCCACTTACTCTCTCACTTGCCACTTTCTTCTCTCTCCCGAGTAAACTCTAGTTCATTTCTCAAAATCGCGTTCTTGCTGTGCTTGCTCTCGATTTTTCGATCTCCTTGCTCAGCCCATCTTTGCTGCTGAAATTTGGAGCATTTGTTCTCCGGTATGTGACTCCTCCGCTTGTCCAAGTAGATTTGTGTTTAGTGGTTTATATCTTGAGTATTTTGCTGCTGTAGGTGACAGGTTATGAGAGCTTGTAAGCTTGTTTGATGCTTAGAGATATAGTTTTGATGCATGTTTAGGCCTCTTACAAGTCCCTATGAGTAGTGCCCTTCATTATATTCACTTTGCAATCACTTGTTTAATAGGTGTTTAAATTTCAGAATAGAAGATGAATGAGCATCACCTAAACCAGCATGAACTATGGGTGCATGAGGTTATGAAGGTTCACCGGGAGGAGGAAGTTTTTCCTTCCATTTATCCATGCTCTGAGTTCATGAGAGCTGCAGGAATTCTCCAGGATTTCCACACTTTGGTTTCTAATGCAGGATTGGAGCACTTTTTGGAAGATGAACCTTGTCAATTTGTGAAGCTAACCATGTCTGTGGTGCAGGACTTTCAATTTAGTTACTCTTTGCCTAACCCCATGGTCCACTACAAAATTTACAATATTGTTGTCGACCTTTCTCTCGATGACTTCTATGTAGCTATTAAGGTACCTCAGTGGGGATCATGTAGAAGTATTAAAGAGCGACCTGCACCACTCATGGATTTATACGTAGAAATTTGCCAAGGGAGCAGCTTCTCGAAGGAGAGTGGGAAAATCCGTGACATTCATCTCCCCTCCATTCGCTACTTTGCTTACTTTATTGCCAAGTGTGTTCTTGCTAGGAAAACTGCCAATAAGTTATCTTCGTATGATCTAGCATTAATCTCTGCTGCTCTTAAACGAGATAGGGCTTATAACTTGGGTGCCTTGATAGCTTTTCGTCTTGCTGCTAACCGCGAGAAAGGTGGAATTTGTGGGGGCCTCATTGCTTCTCGTTTACTAGCATTGCATGGTTTATGCCTCATCATCTAGACCTACAGTTTCCCATAGAAAGGCTTGATGTTAATTCCATGATACAGCATAAATTTGTTTCTTCATGGGCTAGTTTGAGTGAGTTGTCTTATGAATTAACCTTTCTCAAAGCTGGTTGGAGAAGGAGCAAGTCCGAGCGCGTTGTTCTTTTGCCTGCACCTGTTTTGTTTAACCTTGATAACAGGGTAGGATGGTCCCTCATGGAGGAGGAGTTTGATACGTACTTGGGAGAGCTCTCCCAACAGGAGCAGGATACTAGAAGGGAGGTCACAGATGATTCGGTTCAGCCCTCGAATGAGGGGGAGTCTTCATATTAGCAGCCTACTTACGTCCCAAGGGCCTAACTAGGATCATTCTTGCAATGACCCGCCTGCTTGGAACCCTTACTCGTCTTTGGATTGGTACCCACTTAGGCTAAAAGCCTAAGCTTGGGGGGAGGTACACCGACACCACACTCATCTCCATACCATTTTGCGTCGGTAATTTGTATATTCATGTTCCGTTCTTTTTTTAGTTTTCGTTATTTCTTTGCTTTTGCTTTCTAAAACACAAAAGACCAAAAATATTTCTATTGTTTCTCTTTGGTTTGCTTCTTCTTTTTGCCTTGCACTACTAGGAAACAGCTTATCAGTGGCGCACCTTTTTTCACTATCCGTGGCGCATTTCCTAGTCTCAAACTTCAGTGGCGCATATGGCCAATATGCGCCACAGAAGTTTTTTTCCAAAATTAAAAAAAAAGGCGGGCCAGATCTCAAACTTCTGTGGCGCATATGGCTAATATGCGCCATAGAACTTTTTTTCAAATTTCAAAAAAAAACCGAGCCAGATCTAGATCTAGTCGGAGTTGGTGGTGGTGGTGGTGGTGGCTAGAGGAGGGCTAGGAGGAGGTTGCCGGAGTTAGTGGTGGAGGAGGAGGAGGAGGTTGCCGGAGTTGGTGGTGGAGGAGGAGGTTGCCAGAGTTGGTGGTGGTGGAGGAGGAGGAGGAGGTCGCCGGAGTTGGTGGTGGAAGAGGAGGAGAAGGAGGTCGCCGAAGTGGTGGTGGAGGAGGAGGAGGAGGTGGTGGTGGTGGTCGCCGAAGTTGGTGGTGGTGGAGGAGGAGGAGGAGGAGGAGGAGGAGAAGTGGGGAGGGGAGAAGTGTGGAGGGGAGGAGAGAACTGGGGAGGGGAGAAGAAGTGGGGAGGGGGAGAAAAAGGAAAAAGGAAGGGAGAAGGGCGCCGACGGGATTCAAATTTCGAATCCCGCCCAAGACTTTTGTGGCGCATATGGGGGAAATGCGCCACAGAAGTTTCTCCCCCTATTTTATTTTTTTGCAGTAAAAAATCTTCTACCCTAAATAACTTTTTACTCTTTTCGAATTTGGGGATTCTGTAAAATTCAGAACGACCCTGGGTCGTTGAATTCGAGTAGGAAATTTCGAGATGATCATTTTGATAGGTTAAAGATTTTTTCCGACATCGTATGCAAAAGTTAGAGCTATTTTACGGTGCCATGACCTATTTTTGCAAAATACATAGAAATTCATGTTTTTCAATTTTGTCTAGATCTATACCTTAAAATCTAACTACAACTTAAAGGAATTTTTTTTTTGAAGTTTCTAGCATTTTTGTTTATTTTTAACAAAACTGAAAAGGCGATCCACGGGGGGGTCTGTTTTCCCCCCTATATGCTTGTTCTGTGGCGCATACACCTATATGCGCCACAGAACCATCACTTTCTGTGGCACATATGGACATATGCGCCACAGAAGTTTCTCCCGCTTTTTTTGCTGCTTGGTCCCATCAACCTTCTGTGGCGCATAAGTCTATATGCGCCACAGAAGTTTGGCACTTCAGTGGCGCAGACGAAAATATGCGCCACATAAATATGGACTTCTGTGGCGCATATTGGTTTCGTGCGCCACTGAAGTGCCAAACTTCTGTGGCGCATTTTTTCTAGTGTGCCACTGATATATATTTGTGGCGTCGTTTTACATATGCGCCATTGAATGTCTTGTCTATCTATAAGATGTTTCCTAGTAGTGTTGGTTTGTTTTTCCCTTTTTGCTTTGTTTGAACTATTCAAAAAACCCAAAAAGATTTTGCTTTGCTTGTTCTTCCTTTTTGGTTCTTCTTTTAAAAATCGAAAACACCAAAAATATGTGTTGTTCTTGTTTGGTTTTGTGAGTTTGTTGCAGGGTTCAGCGGCTCTCAGTGGGATTGGTTTCATATTATTATTCAAGCCACACAAGTGAAGGGCAATAATGAGGATTAATGACAACTTGAGCTGTGGTAAGAGGCTAGTAACAAACTCTATTTGTTTTCATTTTTGTACATATACTCATCATTGTGGGCATGCTTAGCCTGTTCGTGTAGGGTGTATGTTATCTTTGGATGCTTAGTAGTTCTTGCTTTCATATGATTAGTCCCAGCTTGCTAAATAGTTTGTAGCATGTCATATGAATGTTTGCTTGCATTACTCTATTCGTAGCTTGGTATGACACCGTGGTATCCTCCTCTGAATGTTTCATTTGAATTGACTTGGCACATGCTCACGCATGCATATGACTGAAATAATCAGTTAAGCCTCGATGAATTATTTTGCCTTGAGGGTCTTGAATCAATTTCATGCCATGATTAGTCCTGTTTTGTTGCAAGCATGATTATGACAGTTATTGCTCTCTCGTTTGTCACTCCCTTACTATTGCTAGCCTTCACTTTCAATGAGTATGTTTTACTCATGTTTCCAACTCCCTAAAACCAAATATTGCCAAAGTGTCCACCATACCTACCTATTAGCATCATTTGCTATTTCCGTGCATATTCAATATGCCTTATTTTCTTCCGAATAAAATGTTTGCTTGTTATGAGAAAGTTAGTTAGTAAAGATCTCACGAACTTGATGGCACACTTTATTTTCTGCACTTAATAAACATGAACCATTGTGACTGTCCATGAAAGTTATATGCTTGCAAATTATAGGTTGGGGATTAGCAGAACCGTGCTGTCACGGGGAATGCTTTCAACACCTGTAAATATATACCCAGTTGATACCATACTCTTTTGTTTGCGGATGTCGTCAGTGTGAAATAAAAGGGGAGCTTGTAAGTACATGGAGTTATGTATGTGTGTTAGACAAACGCCTGGGCCGCCGGTCTAATCCATGCTGTCATGGTGGAAACCTGCAGCGTAACCATAATAAGTATCTATGAAGCATTCTTCTTATAAAAAAAAGAGAGAGAGAGATTGAGAAAAAGAAAAGAAAAAGAGATTTGAGAAAAGAGGAAAGAGAGAAAAAAACACCATTTTCCCATGGTAAATAAGAAGATTGCTGAGATACTCATTGTCTGCTTGCCTTGTCATTTTGATATGGGGATTCTTCCGTATCATCGGGCAAGGGGTACCCCGTTGGCGGTTCTCTATGATACACACGTATTTACGATGACAAGAACTTACAGGTAACTAAAGTTGAGTAGCATGAGGAGTGGCCCTCGTACTCAAGGGACATGGGATTTCCAGTTTATAGTCTGCCAAGCATATAACTCAGATTGGACCTCACTTTCACCTTAAGCATATTAAAGATGCTTATGATAGGGGCAATGAGAGCTCAAAGCTAATTAGTACCATACTTTCAGCATTTGGAACCCTTTCAAACTATTCAAAACCTTTTCATTTCCTTGTTGAGTCTCCACATATTCTATGAGCACCTTCTTGAGAGCATAGTTGTCATTCTTAGTGTAATGTGCTTGTCTCAAAACTTGATTATTTGTGTTATGACTCTGATGCTTGTATCTTTGATATTTTTACTTCTAGTCTTCACCTGAACTTCATAGGTGCCTTGGCATTCATAATCAAAGGCAAGCGAGATACCACTCTAGCATAGCTTGTTATGAGCATTGTAATGCTGCTTATATTTGTGCTTCATGCTACTTATTATTTTTGAGTTGGAATCTCTTCATAGCTTGCAATGCCTATTAAGTAAACTTAGTTGCATACTCTTTATTATGAATTGTCTAAGTAGTTGATCACATGCTGAGAATATATACATGATATGAAGCAAATGTGTTCGTGAAAGTTCTTTTATCACACTCAGTTTTCAACTGAATTGCTTGAGGACAAGCAATAAGCTAAGCTTGGGGGGAGTTGATACGTCCAAAACGTATCTACTTTCCCGAACACTTTTGTTATTGTTTATCCTCTAAACTTGTGTGATTTGGATGCAACTAACACGGACTGACGCTATTTTCAGCATAATTGCCTTGGTGTCTAGTTTTTGTGCAGAAAATCAACTATCAGGAAAAATCGCGGAAAATATGCCAAAAATCCTATTTCACCAGAAGACTCCCGGAGCCAGAATACGAGATGGAGTGGGGCTAGGGCCTAGCCACACCCCCTCGGTCTCCCTCTTCACCTATAAGATGGCTTCTGACCTAAAAACTCAGGGGTTTTCGACGTTTTTCCAGAAGGAGTTCCGCTCCGCCGCCACCACCAGATTCCACGATTCGGAACCAGAAACTCCGTTCTGGCACCCTACCGAGACGGGGAATTGGAGGAGATCACCGCCATCATCATCACCATCGCTTCTCCATCGACCATCCATGTTTCCCCCATCTATGAGTGAGTAATCCCCCGCTATAGGCTATGGGGATGGTAGGGATTGGATGAGACCGTTCATGTAATGGCATCAGATTGTTAGGGCATGGTGCCTAGTATCTTCTATTAGTGCTTTATGACTTTGTTGTGACTTGTTATGCTTAATGCTTATCACTAGGGCCCGAGTGCCATGATTTCAGATCTGAACATATTATTGATTCATTATGATAATATTGTTTATGGTATTACCTGCAAGTTGTATACACACGTTGTTGTCCGGAACCAATGGCCCCGAAGTGACAGAAATCGGGATAATCGGAGGGAATGGCTTTGATATGAGGATCACATGTGTTCACTGAGTGTTAATGCTTTACTCCGGTGCTCTATTAAAAGGAGCACCTTAATTTCCAGTAGTTCCCTTGAGGCCCCGCTACAAACGGGCTGGCAGGACAAAAGATGTTGTGCAAGTTCTTATTGCGAGCACGTATGACTATTTATGGAACACATGCCTAGGATTATCTAGTACTTGGATGCTTTATCTTATTTATCTGCAATTGCCCTATGTTCTGATTGCTATGTGAATTGTCTTGTCCATGCAACGCCCGTCCATCCATCCCTATGCCTACCGCACTCGAATCCTACTGTTTACTGCTATTGTTACTACTGTCTTTGCTTTTACTACTGCTGCTACTTTACTATTGCTACTACAAAACTGTTGCTACTGATAAACTGCTGTGAGCAAGATTGTTTCCAGGTGCAGCTGAATTGACAAGTCAGTTGTTAAGGCTTATAAATATTCTTTGGCTCCCCTTGTGTCGATTCAATAAATTGGGTTTCACTTCCCTCGAAAATACTGCGATACACCCCTATACTTGTGGGTCATCACCAATTCTAAAAATGATGATGTTAATAATTGTTGCACTATTAGTACTATCCATGTTCCTTCCAATGATGATATGTTTACAAATGAACACACTTTGGAAGATAATTATTCTACGGCTTATGATGATACTATACCTCCAATATATGATGATTACAATAATGATATGATATTTTCAGTCCACCTACTATTGAGGAGAAAATTATTTATGATTAAAATATGCCTCCTATATTTTATGATTATGGTGATGAGAATAATAATGATAGCTATTTTGTTGAATTTTCTCCCACTACAATTAATAAGAATGACTATGTTTATGTTGCGAATATTAATTCTTTTATGCATGTGGCTCATGATAAGAATGTTTTATGTGATAGTTATATTGTTAATTTTATTCATGATGCTACTGAAAGTTATTATGAGAGAGGGAAACATGGTTTTATGCGTCTCAACAGTATTAAGTTTCCCCTCTTTATGTTAATTTTTTTGAAGTTGCACTTGTTTTGCTTTCCTATGCTTGTTGCTTTGTGCTTTCATGCCTTGTTTCTTTACAAGATTATTTTTCATAGGAAGTGGGTTAAACTTAAATGTGTTCTATATTTGCTTCTTGATGCTCTCTTTTACTTCAATTCATATTTCTTATGTGAGCATCATCGAAATTATCATGCCTATCTTAATGGCTATAAAGAAAGAGCTTTTGGGAGACAACCCATTATATTTTTACATTCAGTTTATTTTTGTTTTGTTGAGTCTGGGAAGTTATTTATTCAGTAATAACCACTTCTTATCCTTTTTGTGTGGTTTTTGTGCCAAGAATAACCTCTAATGAGAGAGAAGTAAGACTTGAGAAAGTTGTTGTCGTGAAACAGATTTTTGTGCTCCACTATAAAAAATCGTGCAAAATCTTTGAATGTCGGATTGAGATGTAATTTTTTGTGCTTATGACGCAGGTTATTATCTAACTTTCTTAGTTCAGCACTTTTCTATTTGATCAAAAGAAGGTCTTCTAAAAAATTTGTTTTTACCCGTTGGTCTGTTTTGACAGATTTCTGCCATTATTTGCATTTGCCTCTTAATCTCTTTCTCTTTGAGTTCTCTTTGATCACTTGAGCTTTTAGAAGGAATTGCTACAGTAGCATGTGTTTTAATGGAAGTTTTACTTCTGATGAAACTAAACCATAGGACCAATTATCTTGAATACACTAATGTTGCTAATGAGGATTGTGTGAAGTTTTGTATAAAGGAAATTTTGAAGTGTAGGGGAAGAATAATGTGATAAGATGAAGTATGGACAAAAGCTCAAGCTTGGGGATGCCACCTGTGTCACCCCAAGAAATATTCAAGAAGTACAAGTGTCAAAGCTTGGGGATGCCCAAGGCATCCCCTTCTTCATCAATAATCTCAGGTCTTCTTTCAAGACACTTTATTTTTATTACCTTATGCACTATGTGTTATTCTTGGAGCTTCTTTGTTTTTAGTTTTATTTTGTTTGGTTTTATTAAATAAGTTGGTTGGATCCCAACACACTTCTTTTGGAGAGATACACACCCTGTTATTCATTGCCCAGAACACTCTAATTTTCACTCTTATTGTTCTGCGAGTGTTCTTGTTTGCTAGCACTGCGTTTAGCTTTAGTTTTTGATTGGTGTTGGAAAAGAGTAGGAAGTTTCATGCTTATAGTGGTACAAAAAGAAGATTGTTTTGACTGTGACTTAGACTTTATCATGTCATGCTAGATGTTACTTTAACCATATGCTTAGTGATTATTGTTGTAGCATGACTTGTTTCAAACAATTGATATTGCTTAATGTGCCTTGAAAGAATCATGTGTTGTTTTAGCATACAAAGCATAATATTGTGGTATTCTCCTTTGATGCTTTATTTGGGTTGACTTGGCACATGCTTATACCATGTTAATACTATAAGCAAGTCACCTTAGCCTCTATGATCATTTAGTTTATGACTTGTAATATCACTTTATGCTTTAATTAATAATGTTTTGTCGCTTTGCATGATTATGACCATTAGTGCTCTCTTAGTTGATCGCTCCCAGTATTTTGCTAGCCTCCACATGTAGCAAGTATGAGTTCCACTCATGCATCATACCCCCAAGAAAACCAAGTTGTTCCATAGAGTCCACTATAAATTCCTATGCATGGTGTGTTACACCATTCCAAGTATATTCATGCTTTTATATACCGTCCAAGTTAAACTTGTTATGTGAAAATTAGTGATTAAAGCTCTCACGAACTTGATGGCACACTTTACTTTCTTGCACTTAATAAACTTGAACCATTGCGTCCATCTGTGTTGCGTATATGCTTGCACTTTATAAGTTGAGAATTAGCAGAACCATGCTGTCATGGGGAACGCTTTCAACATTGCACTTATTATTCAGTTGATATCATGTTCTTTTGTTTATGGATCCCGGTGGTGTGAAATAAAAGGGGAACTTGTAAGCTCATGGAGTTTGTATATGTGTTAGATAAATGCCTGGGCAGCTAGCCTAAGCCATGCCTAATCATGGTGGAAACTTGATGCATAACCATAGTGAGCATTCTGTGAAGCATCCTTAATAAAAACCTATGCAAATAGGAAATAAAAAGGTCACTGAGATGCTCATTGTCTATTGCCTGGTCATTTTGATATGGGATAGCTCCTGTATCATGGGGCAAGGGGTACCCTGTTGGCGGTTCTCCATGATACACATGTACTTATAATGACAAGAACTTACTTGTCACTAAAGTTGAGTAGCATGAGGTCCGGTACTCGTAGGAAAGGGGCATGAGATTTTCGACTTATAACTTGTCAAGCATATCCTCATAGTTGTTCACTTTAACCTTAATCACCTAAAGATGCTTATGATAGGGGCAATGAGAGCTGAAAGCTAATAAGTACCATAATTTTTGGAAGCTCTTTATGAAACTTGAAATCCCTCTTCCCTCTTATGAAGGGCCTTTCTTTTTTACTTTTATGTTGAGTCTCCATCTTCTATCTTTATGCACCAACTGAGAGAGCATAGTGACCATTCTTAGTTTAATGTGCATTGTCCCAAAACTTGTTGATTGATTCATAACTGTGATATTGCTTGTTCTTAAATTATTTGTATCTAGTCACCCTTATGAACTTTGAAGATGTCCTATGCATTTTTGTTTTGCTATACCATGAGGGACAAGCTGAATACCATTCTTATTATGTTTTCTATATGTGAAACAAACAAACGTCTTTTATTGCATTGTTATTCATGAATCTTTTGTTTGTACCTTTTTTATGTTACAACATAGTTGCTATGTCTTATTGTTAGAACTCTGTCTTTTATGTTCATGTTAGAGTACTTTGATCCCATCCATCAATGATTTACAAATACTTGATCAAGATTATGATGGTTCATGTCACCTCAAAAATTATTATTTTTATCACTTACCTACTCCTGGACGAGCAGGAGTTAAGCTTGGGGATGTTGATATGTCGTAAACGTATCAATAATTTTTGATGCTCCATGCTTGTTTTGTATCAGCTATCTTATGTTTTGTCTACACTTTGAGGCATTTTTATACATATTTTGCAACTAACCTATGGACAAGATGCCATAGTCCCAGTTGCCTGTTTTCTACTGTTTTTGGTTTTAGAACAGCCAGAAAAGAAATATTCTCGGAATTGAACGAAACAAAAGCTAAAGTTCCTATTTTTCCTGACACGACACAGAGTTCCAAGGGGAGACGGGGGGATCCAGGGGCCAGGAACACCCTAGGGTGGCGCAGGTCACCCCTGGACGCACCACCAGGTGGTGTGGCCACCCTGACCCACCTATGGCATCGCCTCTTCGACTATATATTCCTCCTGGGACGAAAACCTTAAGTACCAGATCAGAATTCCACGAAAAGTTCCACAGCGCCGCCGCGACCGAAGAGGAGATTCGGGGGACAGAAGTCTCTATTCCGGCACCCTGTCGGGACGAGGAAGTGCCCCCGGATCCATGTCCATCGACTCCACCGCCATCTCCATCGTTGTTGTTGACTCCCGTGATAAGGAGGGAGTAGTTCTCTCTCAAGGCTAAGGGCTCTACCGGTAGTTATGTGTCCATCTCTCTCTCTCTCTATGCATGATCTTATTGAGATCATGAGCTTTGTAATCTATAGATCTATTCTACTACTCAAGTGCTTTAATAAATCTCTGCTTATCCCCCACGTGTGTGAAGTTAATAGTGTGCACACCGTGTGGCACTTTGGCTAAGATTACATAAATACTTGTCATGAGTATAATTTGAGTTGGATGTCTCTATAAGATTGTGGTGTTTGTTGGAACCATCTAGCGCTCAATATGATAGTGAGGGGTTATGTATATGGGGAATGCGAACTTTAAGGTGTGTTGTTATGGCCCAACATCGTCCAACCGAAGAGTAGTTCAGTGTAGCATCATGAAGAGAAGATATTTATATGAGAGTGTCCACTACTGAAAGTATGATCCCTAGGCCTTGTTTCTAAGCATTGAAACACCGTTTACAATCAGTTTTGTTACATGTTTTCTTGCTGCCACTCTTATTTCAGATTGAAATTACCACTTATAATCATCCATATTACTTATATTTCACTATCTCTTCGCCGAACTAGTGCACCTATACACCTGACAAGTGTATTAGGTGTGTTGGGAACATAAGAGACTTCTTGTATCTTGATTGCAGGGTTTCTTGAGATGGATACCTTTGACCACTTCCTCCCTGAGTTCGATAAACCTTGGGTGATCCACTTAAGGGAAACTTGCTGCTGTTTTACAAATCTTTGCACTTATAGGTCCAACACTATCTACAAGAATAGAAGCGTGCATAGACATCAGTTAGCACTAGTCATATGCTCAAACTCCATCATGTTGGTGGATACCTGTAACTCAAAACAAAATTTAGCAAGACAAAAATAAATAAGCAAAAACTAAAAGACCTACAGCGCTTAGCTCCCTGGCAACGGTGCCAGAAAATACCTTGATGACTGCAAGTGCACAGATCCTTTGTAGCTAGTTTCGAAATAAAGATATCGATCCCAAAGGGAGAAGGAGTCTGAAGTCTAATAACTCTTGAAATAAATATTACGATAAAAATGGTAGATAAAGTTCTAAGTGACAAGATAAAATGCGAGTATTGTGTAAAAAGGTGTTTTGGGGTTTTGGGTATAAGAGCAATAAAGTAAAGTAAAACAACTGAGTACAGAAAGTAAGTATCTCGTATATAAGAGAGATTGGAAGTGCAGTAGGGAAAAAGTGTTCTTAGGGAGTAGCGGATACACCACTAGTATTGTAAAGATCTAAGATAAAGATTATCATCATAAATATTCTCAACTATGTATGTGTGGGAGGAACTCCGTATTTGGACGAATAGGCAACAACCTCTGCTCATAGCATCCTCATAACCACATCAGTCAGCAATCGACATCAATCGAATTACTGCACTATTAAGGGACGTAATCCCGTAGGACATATCCCATGGCATAAATAGTGTTTCGTGAGTTTCCTCGGTTTCCCAAGTTGATACGTAAGGGGTGCCAATAACTTTATAGTCACTATAAGTGCTAACACACCTCCGACTACCAATAAGTAGTTTCCTCTATCAAGTCCCCAGAAGAGGCAAATATTGAGAGGTCGACTTCTCTCAACATCAAGATGTAGAAAATCTAACACATGGTTATAGCGATGAATATCATAATAGACTTTATCTTATTTCAATCTCATACTAGAGTTTCTCCATCTCCCCAAGAACTAATGATCTACTCAGACATAGAGGCAATCAACATCATGGCAATGGTAATGGAAACAATCATAGATGAATAGTACTTGTATAAATCCACAACGAGTATAGGAATTACAACAAGATCTAGACAAGCTGTAGATGGGATGGATGGAGATGGTGGTGATACAGCGGTGGATGATGAAGATCGATGCCTTAGCCTCCCGGATCCGCGCAGGGCGAAGATGGATCCCCTGTGGATGAGTTCCCCCTCCAGATGCCTTCCGGAGGTGAGGTTTCTGAGATTTCTGGGTGTTCTATATGTCGTCTCCTCGAACCAATTGCACGGAGTGAATCTATTTGACGAGGCGGAGGCGGCGCCAACTATATGGCCGGAAAAATTGCTCCACACGTATAGTTGGTCGTTGAGCTCTCTGCCTCCCTTGTTCGCTTCCGGTTTTCTTTTGGTATTATTAATATTTTCCAAATAAGCGATTTACATTATTTTTGACTCCTTTTCTCCATAGTACAACTGCTCCAAGAATTGTATCCATTGGATCCACCATCTGTCCTGATTCTGGTGAAAATAGACATAAAATGTGCGTGCGAACACCGTAAAATACCAAGATCCTACATCTAAAATGCAAAATAGTAATGTAAAACATAATGCAAATATGCACTCATCAAGCTCATGAGGCGTTTTCCTGGCATCGCCTTTTTTATGATAAAGGGCATTTTATTAGTTAAAAGGTTTAAGTATTACACCCGGCCTCTGCATAGCTAGGATGCACACAACCGACATAGTTCACACATCCAAACAAAGAAATAAAAATAGGCGGATTACATATCAAAAAGAGAAAATGTAGAGCGCCTAAGATGCTAAAGGAGGGCCGATACGTAGATTATGCTTCCATCCATTTCGGGTAAATAGATCCTGCGTCATATCCTCCAGTCGCGTACACACCTCCGTAAAAAGGTCGCGATACTCCGCACGATGTAGGGCCAACCAAGAGCGTAGGGTGTGGGTACACCGGTAAATAACCTGCAAGAGAGAGCAATTTATATCGTTAAAAACTTTATCATTTCTACATAGCTATAGTGACCATATAATGGCAATCGCTCCAACACGAAGAAGTAACTTATACTTGTGATCTATACCATGTAACCAATTCTCAAAGATGTTGGCAATACTACGTGGTGGATACAATCCTGAAACTGCTTGGGTAACTGACCATATAGACCTAGCAAAGTTGCATTGGAAAAACAGGTATTTGATTGTCTCATTATGGTGACAGAACACACATATTGGATTCCCATATAAATTCCGTCTAATAAGATTATCTTTAGTAAGGATAATCCCTGGACGAAGATACCAAGCAAAGATTTTGCTTGTAGAGGTATCTTCATCTTTCAGATCATCCTATTATCTAAAATTGGTATGACTGGTTAGACTAGTGCATTGTATAAGGAACTGCCGGATAATGAACCATTCTCACTTAAGTTCCATCAAAATTCATCAGGTCTAGTTGAGAATTGAACATTTGCTAACCGATGCAACAGTTCTATCCAAGAGTCAAGTCTGGTTCCAATCATATCTCTCCTAAAAGTCACGTTTGGAGGGAACGATTCCAATATGGTGAAGATCGTTTCTTCCTTATAACGGACAATAGAATACAATGCGGGATATTGTTCACGGAGTGTAGCAGTGTCAAACCACTTATCCTCCTAAAATCTTATCTGAGATCCGTCCTTAATAGAAAATATTCCGAAGCAGAAGAAATATTTTTTCGATGTCATCAGACCGGCCCAAAAGTGAGAGTCAACGGGTTTCGAAACCATTTGGGACAATGCTTTTGTACCAACGTATTTTCTTTTAAGTAGAGTTTTCCATGTCTCATCTTTAGTTAATAACTTGAAGAGCCACTTACTAAGTAGGGCTATATTCTTTATCTCCAGATCATGAATACCCAGCCCACCCTGTTCTTTGGGTTCACATAGCACACTCTATTTAGCCAGTCTATACTTTTTTCTTACTGTCTCCCTGCCAAAAGAATCTTTTTTTGCGAAATCTTGATCGGAAATAATCCAATCTTTGTAAGACACCTTTTGGAAGTTGGAAGAATGATATCATATACAATACCATATTACTTAATACTGCATTGATGATTACCAGTCTTCCCCTATGGAGAGAAATTTACCTTTCCAGCTGCTTAATCTTATCTATGGTCTTTCCTTGACGATTTTCCATTCAGCATTTTTAAGCCTCCGGTAGTGAACTGGAATACCCAAATAAGTAATCGGAAAAATGCCTTGACTACAGCCAAAGAGCTCGTCATAGAGTTCAGCCGCATCTTTAGCCTCACCAAAACAGAACAATTTATTTTTATGGAAGTTAATTTTTAATCCTGAAAGTTGCTCAAAAGCTGAAAGTATGAGTTTTATGTTTTTTGCCTTTTCAAGATCATGTTCCATAAAAAGAATTGTATCGTTAGCGTATTGAAGGACAGATAAACCCCATCCACAAGGTGGGGAATCACCCCTTGCATGCTCAATCATGATAGATAACATATCAACCACTATATTAAATAGCATTGGTGATAAGGAATCCCCCTGTCTTAGCGATTTTTTGGTCTGGAAGTATGTGCCAACATCGTCATTGAGTTTGATGGCAATACTACCCCCGGCCACAAAGCTATTGATTAAAGCACGCCGCTCATCTAAAAAACCTTTCATTCTAAGAGTCTGCTGAAGAAAAGACCATTACTTTATCATAGGCCTTCTCGAAATAAATTTTTAGAATGACCCCATTCAACTTCTTCATATGTAGTTCATGCACAGTATCGTGTAGGGTAACCACACCATCAAGTATGTTACGACCTTGAATGAAAGCTGTTTGAGATGAACGAACTACATGATCGGCCACTGAATTTAATCTGATAGTACCGACTTTGGTGAAAATCTTAAACCTAACATTAAGAAGGCATGTCGGTCTATATTGTTGGATTCGTTCTGCTTCACTAATCTTAGGTAATAAAATAATCTCTCTAAAATTCAGCCTACACAAATCTAATTGTCCGACGTGTAGAACACTAAACAACTCGAGAAGATATACATCCCAAAAGGTTTGGTAAAACTCAGCTGGGAAACCATCAGGACCAGGGGCTTTGTTGTGTTCCATTTGGAAAACAACGTTCTTGACCTCCTCCTCAGTATAGGGGCAGTCAATAGATTTTTTTCCTCAACAGAAACCTGGGGTATATCGTCTATTTGGGACTCATCCATAGAGAACTTACCTACCTTTATAGTAGTTTGTAATATAAGACGTCAGCTGGTCATGTCCTTCAATTGTTCCCTCATCTTGCACTAAGGATCGAATAAGCTTCTTCCTGTGTCTGCTATTGGCAACACTATGGAAGTATCTTGTATTTAAGTCCCCATGCAGGATAAATTAAGCTTTGGGACGTTGATACCATTTGAGTTCCTCTTCACGCAAAAGCCGTGCTAACTTCATTTGATTGGCTCTTGAGCTCAATCTCCTACATAGTCAACAAACGAGATTCTTCTAACGCTTAGAGTTCATCTATGGTAGACACAAGCCATTGCTTCTGTTTTTTAAGAATATGAATCGTGTGTCGTGCCCAACCCCCAAGGTGTTTGCGTATTGCCTCCACTTTATTGTTGCACCTCTGGATTGAAGTACACCTCATAACCGGTCTTTCCTATACTGCTTTGACCATATCCCGGAAACCTTCATGTTGTAGCCATCCAAGTTCAAATTTGAATGGTCTAGCGTATCGTGTCATAGGTAATCCGGTAGTCATAACAATGGGAAATATGTAAATATTTAGCCATGTCACAAAAACTTCTGCTATTTAAAAACATGCCATTCGTTGGGAAACTATAACAGATTTTGGAGCTAAGTCTCGTTTCTGAGACTTATACATTTCCTACCAGAGGCTGATTTTCGACTAGACGTTGTTAGTTCATATATAGAACTCAGCCTATCATCATCAAGAACCACTTCTAGTACTTCACCCACTGATGTGAAAGAAGCTGACCATCAGTTGTGGCATTCGTATCTTCATCATCTACATAGGTGGTATCCAACACGATCGAAGTTTTTGGAATAACCATTAGACGGTCAAATTCTATCCGCCTCAAGACCTTTGTTAAAATAGAAATACCAGAAGCATTCAAACCAAGACTAACCCCTATACTATTCAGCTTAGAAGAAATATGCGTAGAAGAGAAAGAGAGGAGGGCTTTAGATGATGAAACAGTACCAGATGTGTCCAAATTTCTCTCTGCCTTGCGACGCATTGCCTTCGTCGTAGAATCCTCTTATGTAGCAGTGGATCCATCTGCACCCACTGGATAACGCCCACTCCGCCTCAGCACAGGAGTCTCCATAAGTGCCTTGGACGGGATACTAGTGGAGGGCAGGGAGATCGTCGAAGGAGCAGCCTCTCCTGCCGCCACGCATGACGTAGTCGAAGTAGCATCCGCTGTGGCCACTAGGCGAGAAAACATCTCGACCCCAGAAACCACATCACCCCATCGCTCTCCATCCGGTCCATGCATGTCGGCCGACTCCAGCATATTGTCGAGGCCTAGCTGACCGGCCGTCGAGAGGTAGCGGCCTGGCATCGCCTGCCTTTTACGGTTAAATCAGTTGCTTTGCTTACTGGCTGAGCACACGGTAATTCCTGAAATTTTCGTTGGTTAGGGATCGCAGAGGAGTAAAATTTATTAGTTAGCGCAACAGGAGTAAGTGACTCAACTACGGAGGGAGTACCCAGCTTCTTCTTGAATTACAACAAAATAAAAAGCTTCTTCTTAAATTGCAAGCAAGCGGAAACTATAGCTAGACCTAGGCATCAACTTAATTAGTTACAGTTAGCATGCATGCATCGGTCAGCTGACGGATCATGCATTACATCGATCACCAACTAGTCAAGCCACCAGAGGGGCCGGGGCAGGAGGGGGGACACCACACGTGTGGGTTGATGTGATGCTTCTTGATCACAAACGACTAATTCTCGGTCGAAAAAACGACTGCTGAACTAATTAACTATATCGACTATACTACCTATTAGCTAGCTTTCCCGCAAAATCAAAAAATCGTTAGCTAATCCTTGGATGCTCTCGCGTCAATGGGCTACGGTGATGCTGCTGGCTAAGTGGCTAGCTTCGTAGAGCTTCCTATGCCGTGCCCCATACTCAAACGGACGCCATCAACCATATGGACGTCTATCTTGTACTGTAGTACGCTCGATTCCGGTACTTCCTCCGATCCATATTACTTAGCACTAAAATATGTCTAGATACATCCATTTCAATGACAAGTAATATGGATCGGAGGAAGTAATATTTTGGTTATCTCACTCTTTTTTAAAAACAAAGGTTCGCACATCATTTTAGTTATCATTGTGTACGTGCGGAGAGCGGCTCGTCGGAAGCGCGGTATGCAAGATAGTCCGACGAGCGCTTTTGAGATTTGAAACCGCGCTCGCTCGGAAGGTATCCGTCAGCGCAACGCGGTGGTTATGGGATTCCCTAGGTCGGTCTGACCACCCCTAGAGCCAGGTGGATTCATAGCCTACAATCTCGAAAAATGATGAAGAACGAGAAGAAAGATATAAGAAAAAAAAAGATGAAAAGTAGATGAACACAAAAAAAAATATAGATGTGTTTGTTCGATTGGTATTGTTTCAACCGATCTGCACCCCTCCTCACGTATATAAGGACCAGCTGGACTTTCCGTGCAAGAAAAATATGGTTAAATTCATGTCGAAAACCCTAATTTGGGTCCAATTTGGATGGTTTGGGCCGAACTTTCAAAAACTGTTCGGTTTAAAAGTTATATGAACCTTTCGAACCCTTTTTGAGGCAGTAACGACTTCAGATCAAAATCTCGTAAATATCAAACTTGTCGCCTCGCAAAGACGAAGAAATTATTGATGGTCTTTTACACTTGTTTTCGTCTCAAACTTAGATTTTGACCAAACTATTTTAGTTCTGTTCTGTAGTATTTTAGTTATGTAGGTCGTATTCTTGCTCTATTGAAGATGACTCTAAAATCAAACTTGATCGTCTCGCAGAAACAGAGAACTTTCGTGTTTAACACTTTTTTATCCGGGTTGATCTTAACTGCTTATTCCAGGTCGTAAGCAGATAGATTAAATTAGGAGTTTTTCTGGGTCGCCGGAAACCATTGCTCGTGCCTAGGGACATACATTGTCTGTGGTCCAGCGACGCCGGTTCCGACCCTACTAATTTGGCCTCTGGCAGTATTTTAGTTCTCAAATTTGCATATTATATCGAATCGCGATGACTCAAAAAACAAAGTTGTTTGTCTTGATGAAACGCACAACTTCATCTTGCGCACTTTTTCATTTGAGGTCATCTTAAGGAAATCATAGTTGAAGCCTCCATATGTAAGTCTTCGTGTCTTCTCTGAAAGCAAGCATAATCGGATATCAAGCCTAGTCATACCACGACTTGATTGTGATGGACATGATGCATCTTCAGTGACCAATAATAACCTAAATTCTCATCAATCTTAATAGGTCATCGGTCCAAAACGAGTGCCAACACCAAACTTCAAGCTCACTATCTACATCCATGTACTCGGGAGCACTTGACCTTAGCTTAAGTCAATCCAGTTTAAATTTGATCAAGTCTATCGAAAAATATCATAATGACAAAATACAATTATCAAATATATCATGTCATTGAGTTTTATAGATGTTGGTACTTCTTACTATAAACTTGGTCAAACTTAAAATAGGTTTAACTGATGACAAGACTAAGTGACCCTGCATACATATATACCCGAGAAATATCTATTCATGGTTAGGAATTTTTGTTGTTGGTACATGGTTAGTATTTTTGTGTCACATGATCAATATATCTTTCATTTCGTTTCACGGGTA
The DNA here is from genome assembly GCA_916181665.1 of Avena sativa. Classification (NCBI taxonomy): domain Eukaryota; kingdom Viridiplantae; phylum Streptophyta; class Magnoliopsida; order Poales; family Poaceae; genus Avena; species Avena sativa. Next base: position 527,522,740 of record OV702292.1, on the reverse strand, counting down.
GATTAACCATATATGAACAAAGTAATTATTAATCCAAGCATTATCTGTACAATAGCTGCAACCAAAATATGCCATGTAATTTCTTCAGAAGAAGATACGAGAGTACGTTGCAGCATAATACAAGACCACAACTGGATACATGCCAATAGAGAGGATCGACCGATTAAAAATAAATAATAGATGACGTATACTCAGATTTCAGAGGGACGGGTCGATCGGGCAGCGCATGTGTGCAGTGTGTACAGATATAGTATATACTCCCTCCGTTTAAACATCTTATATTTTGAAACGGAGGGAGTACAAGCAATACGTATTACTGCATGTATATTGATGTGTATGCATGCATCTGCCATGGATCGACGGCAGCCGTCTCTCTCAGCGCAGCTATATATAGCTCGTCAGTCGCCACTCTGTCCGCTGACTTAATTTCGAAAGCAGGCATTCATATGCAGCATGGGTTTGCCCGGTCGCCCATGAAGCGCCCATTTTTGCTGGAGCAAAATCCAAATCTGAAACTTGTTCGATCCATCTGGCCAACTCCTGTACCTTTCGAGTGCCAGCTCGAGCCCATTAGAGCAACTCTAGCTGATCCCAAAAAACGCGCCTCGTAAAACAGCGTATACATGACTGCAGAAAACGTGTTTTACCATCTGATATGGTTACAGAATCTATTCCGCGCGAGTCAAACCGGCATAGTATACTTCTATTTGAACATTTTCATGAAACATGACAATAGGCAACCAATAGATGGAATAGTCAAGGAAAACGATTCCATCGTCCGGGTGCGTCTCCGCTCTCGTGTGGTGGAGCCTTATCCTCTCCTGCCTATCGTCCTCCTTCCTGCCGCTTCCCGTATCCTGCTCTTCTCCACCTCCAGCCTGGCTTACCTACTTTAGCCGGTCCCGACTCTGCTCCGACGCCGCCGCCCACACGAGGCTGCCCTGTACATGCTCCCATCGCCGCGCGCCCGACCACCTCCTGTGCTCCCGCCGGCGAACGCCCCTGCCCCTAACTCCTTCAAGGGGCCTCGAGCCTAGCACACGCGATGCCTGCTACACTGCCTCCCATGGCAGCTGCCCCTCCCAGCAGTTCCCATGGTGCCTGCCCCATAACTCTTCCGGGGCAAGGGCGATGAGCCTGCCGCACGCGCTCCGACGCCAAAACTCCTCCGCCACGGTCGTGTCGATGATGACCATCTCCCCACAGCGTCCGAGGGGATTTTTGCTACAGTAGCATAATTTGCTATCGGCTGCTTGGGTTGTTGCTACCGAAGGCCCTGGATTTGCTACTCTGAATTTTGAATTTTATAGAATTTTTGCTGGGATGGGATTTTGCTACATACCAAAATGGTTTTTGCTTAAATAGTTTTGAGGTTTTGCTACAATTGTGCAAAGTTTTTGCTACGAGATGTCCGACGATGTTTGCGGGCGAGAGTCTCTGGCGATGTCTCCGGCAAATTTAGTTTTTTGCTACATTAGAAGAATTTTTTTGCTACAACCGTCTTGTGGTTTTGCTACAACAGTGTCAACTTTTTGCTACAAGGTCTCAGACGAGAGTCACCAGCACGTTTTTTTCGACGATGTCTCCGGCGAAGTCGGGTTTGCTACATTAGCACAATTTTTTTGCTGCATGGTCTCCGGCGAGGTTTCCGACGGGACGTTCTATTTTCTGAAACGAACCATTTGTTTGCTTCGGAAGCAAAAGCGGAGACATTTGTAGAAAATGGTGTTTTGCAGCAAAACAGGGATTTGGGGCATTTTGGGAGACACGTAGCATGCAGGGAAGCGGGACGATGGGAAACCTCCTATCGTCCAAGGGACTCCTAGCGTTGGCCAATAGTCAATGGTTTTACTTCTAATTGTTGCAATCAAAGTGACACAAAGCATGGACAATTTTCAACGCATGTGCCTAAAAAGTTGCAAGTAGTAAGAAAATTTCATCAAGTCGTCACCGAGCTCACTGTAGGCACCTCCACTGCCACCACCACTCATCAGAGACTCACCAAGACCACTAGTCGATCCACTTCCACCTCCACTATCGCTTGCTGAAGCACCACCACCTTGAAGAGATTGCCTTCTCATTTCCAAGAAGTCCATACTTGCCATTTTCCACGATTCTAATGTGCGCCCATCCATGTTTTTTGGATCTATCATCATGGTCATGTTCTCCTCGGCTAGAAGGTCCATCATTGCCTTCCTCAACTTGAGTTGGAATCTCCTATCCTCCAAGTAGGCATTGCGCTTCTCATTTTCCATGGGAGTGCTTGCCACCTTGCAAATTTCATTTTATTATTCTTCTCAGTCATGACCATCTCTGCTTCCAATGTCTTGGTCATCAACGTTTTCTTTCACTTCACCATTTCATCAATTTTGTCCCTCAAGCTTGATGCTTCATCAACCTTTCTTCACTTCTCATTCGCCTTCTTTATTCCATTGGACTTGCCTTTTTTCTTCCACCCTCATTGTTATCATCATCAACATCCAATTGGAGCATGGCCCCTTTCTTGATGGAGCTTCTTGCTCTCCCTCAAACTTCCACTTCTCCCTATTCTCAAGCAACTTCCAACAATGTTGAGTCACAAATGTTTTATATCCTACAATCAAAAGTTGCATATGTTTTTTTTTGCACGAACAAAAGTTGCATATGTGAGCAATATGATCATTTACTCACAAGTATTTGAGATGCACAAATTACAAAGTACTCACATAGTCATCAATGGAGACACCGTTTGGAGATGCATTTCACATTTTCTCCAGACATCCACTCTAAAAGCTACAACAAGCTTTGATGATATCCCAATGGTCTTGGAGTGATTGATACGAGCGAGGTGTCGAATTGGCAAGCAGAGGCATGGGTTGGAATAACTTTTCTTCAATCCTTTGCCAATAATTCTCCCAGTTTGATCATTGCTAGACACCGCATCGAGTGACACATGCTCCCATCGAAGTATCTTTGATTTTGGTGAAGTTCACGATTGTTGTTCTTTTCTTCCATTGAGAGGCATTGAATACCCCTTCTCTATCTCCTCCACTTCCACCTCATCCTCACCATAACCCTCCCCGCCATCCTCGCTGTACTTGCCATCAAACTCCTCACCATTCTCACCATCAAATGTTCCGAGTGGTGTATCGGCAATGTCAACCGAGCTGTCATTCAACACATTGACAAACAAGGTTGGAACCTCATGCAAATTGTAACTACATTACCAAATAGTAACATTACAATTAGGTAGAGCTAATGAAGTTTGAACTGTGTCGGAGAAATATGAATACCTTGCGGGCTTTTCCACAAACACGTTGCGGGTGTCAGGAGAGTTGGCCGGCCCACGGGCGGGGACGACTAATGTGGGTGGAGTGGGGGCAGGCAAGCCGTTGCAGTTCACCGGCATCTCCTTCGATGTGAGATGACTCTCTTTCAGACCAACAATCCCCTACTTCCGCATTCGAGGATGCGGCGCGACCAATGCAAATGCGACAGTGGGAGCTTTTGGACAGTGACTCGAGGACGCGGAGGCGCCTCCCTTAACGATGTGGTGGCCAGCGTGCTTGCGCCTCGAGCCGCCGGTGGAGGAATTGGCATGCACATTGGCGTCGGCGGGTGGGTACCCACGCCAGATGTCGGAGCCATGAGGGGCATCGACTAGGGCCGCGCGTCGTGGAAAGTGACTGGTAGGAGCTCAAAGGGGTCCATGGCGACGATATGCGTATGGTGTGAGGTTAGACTAGGAGTGGAAACATAGATCGACGGCTATGGAAGCTGGGAAGCAGAAAACAACTGAGGTAAAATGTCCCTTCCGCTAAACTATCGAAGCGAGCATAGGGCACCGATATTTGGCCGCGAAACCTGCGCATGTATGGGTTGCTGGGCCATAATCAGTGGTTGTTTTAAGGGTTTCACGTTTTTACCGCATCTGCTAAAGTTTTTTTTACGTGACTAAAGTTGCTCTTACACATACGGCTCAGGAAATCTGATAAATCATGAATTATTTGACACCAAGCCGATTCGGTCAAAAGCAAATATATCACTTAACAATCTAGGCAGAGAACAGTTATTCTTTTCACACTCGGAACATATACATCCATCCATCGCGAGAAAATTGCACAAACAAGGGTCATTGTTGCACAGTGACTTAAATATTTTGTTGCACAAACCGGTGACTCTAGACGTAATTATTTGCAAAGAGTTAGAATGATCTGTTTAGACCGTTTAATAACGTATTAGAACATGGGGATACCTTAGGGAAACTCCAACACTGCCTCCTATTTCTGAATCGGCCCGTTTACATTGGTCCATGGACAAGCCAGAAACTCATGTCCTCCGAGGACATGCTACTGTACCCAGCGGCATCCCCCGTTCGTCCGCGGCTGGGCAATTTTTGCCATTTTCATTTTGCACATTACACACATAAGTATTAATGTGTAAGACCCCTCAGATGATGAGGTAGTGGAAGGCAGGGTTGTTCATCGTCATCGGATTGTAGGCCCTCATAGGGCGAGGGAGCGGAAGGAAGCCTCATTAAGCTGGTGTCATGTTCGAATGAGGCCTACGCCTCGTCGGGAGCTGATTTTTGCCTTTTGTCTGTCGAGCTCCTCCCGAGCTTCTTTGAGGCAGACGCGGGTGGCTGCGTCTGCGGAGTTCGTGTGCACCTCGCGGAGGTGCTCCAAGTGAGCTTCGTAGAGGGCTCGTAGCCGATTCATCTCCGACCGGAGGACTTCACTGAGCATGTACCACCTGAAGGGGCGACTGGTGGTCTGGGAGACGGGTACTTGCTGCCTTGCAGGACGAAGCCCCCGGCCACTGCGCCATTGGAGAGACCGTCATACCCACAACTTGCAACAAAACCAACTTTTCCCTTGCCTGCTTTCTTTCTTCTAAAGCGACGATGGCTCGATGAGAAGGCTAGGAGGCGATTGCTAGCGACCAGCGACGAGGATTATAGCATTACTCCATGATGAAAATACATTTTGTATCTATAGATATTAATTTTGTATTTTACATGTTAATAAATTATTCAAAAAGCATGGTCAACTTTACATAGTTTGACTTTTCAGAATAAATGTAGGTCTTATTCATTGAAACAGAAATAGTATTATGTTACATCTATAAATGTGACAAATCTGGAGGAAACATTTCACCATAGCTGGCAGGATGTAAGATGTGTTGTGTAATTGTGTAATCTCCTCATTAGAGCTCCTTGCAATGAATTACCACTACAATCACTGGTTTGTGCAACGAAAATTTTGAGTCACTGGTCCATGCAACAATGACACAAAGAGTTAATGATTTGTGCAATTTCCTCATCTATCGGTTACGTGCTGTAAATATTGTGGAAATACACCTATCTCTGAGCCATGGGCGGACACAGGGTGTGAATTTAACGACGTACATTCCTGCACGTATTCACTTGATTAAGGAAAATGATACGTATTCCCTGGACGATTCCATCGTACGGCTCGTCGCTCGCGTGACACGTGGAGGTGTGGCCCACCCACGACATAGTCTCTTCTCCCTCCTCCGGCCTTCTTCATTGTCCTCTACTAGTTACCAAAGAAATGTTTCCCCATCCCTGCGTAGGAACCCAGGCTGCTGAGAGATGAGGCTGGCACCGCGCTGCCAAGAAATGGACCACCCACCGCTCGGCTGTAGTTAACCTAGGCCCTAACGCCACGCCGCTCTCTAGCTCGTCTCCCAAAACCCTACATGGTGGCACTCTATCTGTGCCATGGAAAGGTAGAGGTCCGCTATCGCGGGCCCCTTGCCACAAGATTCCGGAATGGCCGCCCCGCTGCTGCAAGCCCTTGCCGTCGCCGCCACTGCTACAAATGGTGCCTTCCTTTCCTACAGAGGCAGGCCGGCACCGCTACAGGAGACGACCACATCTACTACAAGCTTGGATTCCATGGCCGTCGTTCCTCGAATCAGGATTTCGCCGCGCTATGTTAATATAGCAACCAACCGATAAATGCAAGTCCAAACAGTGGCAAACAGCACAACCAAGCCCAAAAAAGAAAGAAAAAGAGAAACAGAAGAGAAACAAACACCGACACTGGTAGATTGATGAAAGCTAAGATGATCTGCAACCGTTGCACCCTCCGAAGAAGTTCCACCATAAACCTAGCACTCCAAAGTGTCGCGTACCAAGCAACACCTTCAAGAAGGACCGTGAAGACAACGACGCTGCTACCTGGCCAAGGCCTAGGGTTTCCCCCGATACACGGAGGGGAATGGAGAGAGGATACACCCGACGCCCTCCAGGAAGGATAGCGACACCTGTAGTCATCACCGTGTCAGTGATGAACGAGCTAGCAGGGATTTCTCCCGACCCACAAAACAACACACGCCTCGCCACTCCGAAGCACTCCACAAGACTTGCCTCCCACGAGCACGCGCCACCACGGTCTTGCGATCATCTTTGTCATCTCAATGCAGCACCAGAAACGAGATTGATCGGCCCAGAGAACACAACAGTCAAAGGGCGGTAGATTAGCAGCCACCCGGGAGGGATCAACCTCCAACACCGAGGTAGTAGCCAACTGGATGTAGAAGTCGGGGCAAACTAGGGTCAAGGGGGAGCGGCAGAGCATCAGCATGCGGGAGGGACCAACCTCCACCCCCAAAGGCTGTAGCCAACCGGATGCATCGGTAGGGGCAAACCTAGCACGGGCGGGTCCCATAAAGCCCCTCCGTTGCACTGCAGCAGGCGTGCCATTGTCACCGCCACCCCTGATATTAGGCCCGGTCGGGCCTAGAGAGGACCCGCAAAGCCCCACCGCCACATTGCAATAGGGGCGACGCCGGCAGAGCCACCCCAAGTCAGCGTCTTCCATGGGCTACCAGAGGAGCAACTGAACTGAGCCAGCCTGCCTCAGACCCATATCCAGCCCACAGGGCCTAGATCTAGGCCTCAAGAGCACCACCAGTCGCCATGGCTAGCACCTCACCTCCAGGGGAGGTGCCCTTGTCTTTGATACGTTGCAAACGTATCGATAATTTTTGATGTTCCATGCTTGGCTTTTATCTACTTTCTTATGTTTTGTTCATACTTTGGAGTACTTTTCATACACTTTCTTGGACTAACCTATTAACAAGATGCCACAGTGCCAGCTGCCTGTTTTCTGCTGTTTTTGGTGCCAGGAAAGTCAGAAAGTGAATATTCTCGGAATTGGACGGGACAAAAGGCAAAGTCAGTTTTTCACCGAGGGGGACACAGAGCCAGAATACGAGACGGAGAGGGGCCAGAGGGCCGCCACACCAACTGGTCACGCGGCCAGGCCTGGCCCACGCCAGGGGGTGGTGTGGCCGCATAGGGCACCCCCTCGGCCTTCGCTTTCACCTATAAGATGCCTCCGATACAGAAACCCTAAGTACCCGATCAAAATTCCACGAAAGATTCTATAGCCGCCATCATCTCCATCTCTAGATCAGGAGGGATCTGAAGCTCTTCCCGGCACACTGCCGGAGGGGAGAATTCACCCTGGAGGCCTTCTTCATCACCATGCAAGCCTCCGGTGTGATGCGTGAGTAGTTCATCCTTGGACTACGGGTCCATGTAGTAGCTAGATGGTTGGTTCTTCTCCTTTGTGCTATCATGTTTAGATCTTGTGAGCTCCGTTCATGATCAAGATCATCTATTTGTAATCATACATGTTGTGTTTGCGGGGATCCAATGGATATTGAGATGATATTTCAGATTGATTATTGATTCTATCATGTCTTTGTTATTTGTGATGTTGCTTGCTCTCCGTTGTTAGTAGATATTTTGGCCGAGTAGATGCTAGCAACTCCAAGAGGGAGTATTTATGCTCAATAGTGGGTTCATGCCTCTAGTAATATGGGAAAGTGACAGAAATCTCTAAGGTACTAGATGTGCTGTTGCTACTAGGGAGAAAACAACAAACCTTTGTTCATAGAACAATCGTATTGTTTACTTTACACGCAATGCGTAATGCAATTATCTGTTGCTTGCAACTTAATACTGGAGGGGGTTCGGATGATAACCTAAAGGTGGATTATTAGTCATAGATGCAGTTGGATTAGGGTCTATGTATAATGTTGTAATTCCCAATCAAACCTCATAGGAGTCAAGATAATTAGTATATGCATGATTCCTTTCTCGATGTTTGTCAATTGCCCCGCTGTAATTTGTTCACCCAACATGTTATCTATCTTAAGGAGAGCCACCACTAGTGAACTATGGACCCGGTCCTTTCTTTTACCATCAATCTACAACTATTTACTGTTTTCTGTTTACTTTCTGCAAGCTTTTACTTTCTTCCACACAATACGTTTAATCCTTTGTTTTCAGCAAAACCGCTGAGATTGACAACCTCACTGTAAGTTGAGGGCAAAGTTCTGTGGTTGTGTTGTGCATGATTCTAAGTTGGCAACAACACCTTGGAGGTGTTTCCTTACTCCTACTGGTTCGATAACCTTGGTTTCATAACTAAGGGAAACTTTCTGATGTGCTCATCATACCTTCCTCTTGGGTTCCCCAGCGAGCTCGACATCAACCACGAGTCAGCAAGTATTTTTCTGGCGCCGTTACAGGGGAGTCAAGGATATCTTCACAGGGGGAGTCCCTCACAACCAATCTCTTTACTTTGTTTTTTGTTTTGCTTAGTTTATTTTTGCTTTGTTTGCTTGTTTCTTTTTTATCAAAAATACAAAAAAAAATTAGTTCCTACTATAGTGGTTATTTTTATTGGTCTGTTATTGTCTTGCTTTATCATGCTTTCTATCAATGGTTGGTTTCTTTGAAACTGAATCTAATTGGCAAAGTGGGTTCACAGAAAAACAAAAATATTATTATAAGGAACAACGCTTGTCACAAAAAGGGAAACACTTATGGGAAAAAATTGATAAATTGTATACCATTGCTAAAAACGTGTGCTCTACTTATAATGTTACTTAATGCTTTGATAAATCTTGTTGCTGTAAGAGGTATAAACACCTCCCTTTTTAATGCGAGTATAATGATGATGTTACCATATCTTCTTATGTTAAGGGAAATTATGACTTTTATGATGTGGAACAAATTGAAGAATTTATTGCTTGGAAGGGTGCATTCGAACTAGCTTATTTGCTTGAAAATACTGATGATGCACCTTATAAATATGAGGTTTATGATATACTTCAATTTTTCTTTGATAATTACAAGGAAGAAAATGGCTATATTCTTGAATATCTTAATAGATGCTCTCCACCAGCGGAAGAGACTAATGCCTTGCAGGAGCCTATGGAAGAAGAAATTGCTGAAATTGGAAGCTCATTGGATGAAAAAGAGGAGGAGAGTGATGATCAAGTGGATGAAGAATGGATCTACCCATTCCTACCTTCTAATGAGAGTAACTCTTTACCCCCTACAATATTTGATTGTCCCCCATGCTTACTAAAGGAGGATAAATGTTATGTTCCTGAGGATTCTTTTGAAAATGTTTATAATAAAGCTCTAGTGTTTGTAGATCATGAAAAGCATGCTTTATATGATAGTTATATTGTTGATTTTATGCATGAGGCTACTGAAAATTATTATGAGAGATAAAAATATGGTTGTAAAAGTTTTCATGGTACTGAAACACCTCTCTATTTGCTGAAAGTTTTGAAGTTACTCTCGTTTTATCGTCCTATGCATGTCGCTTTGTTCTTTGTGAATTTATTTGCGTATAATATTCTTATGCATAGGAAGAGGGTTAGACTTAAATGTGTTTTGAATTTGCTTCGTGATGTTCTCTTTTACTTCAATTCATGTTTCCTATGTGAGCATCTTCTCAAACTATCATGCCTAACTTAAAGGCATTAAAGAAAAGTACTTATTGGGAGATAACCCAAAAGTTTTAGATAAGTCTTGGAAGTTATTACCTCTGTAATAGCCGCTCCTTATCCTTTTTATTTTCCTTTTGTGTCAAGAGTAACCTCTAATGAGAGAGAAGTAATGCTTGGGAAAGTTGTTGTCCCGAAACAGATTTTTGTGCTTCACCGTAAAATTCATGTAACATCTCTGTAAGTCGTTTTGAGGCATGAATTTTTGTGCTTCTGCCCCGGGTTGTTATCTAACTTTCGTTAGTTCAAAACTTTTTGATTTGAGCAACAGAAGGACTTCGAAAAAATTGAGTTTTACTTGCTGGTCTGTTTTGACAGATTTCTGCCATTATTTGTATTTGCTTCTTGTTGGTTCCTTTTTGGGTTCTCTTTGGGGAACTGAGCTTTTAAAGTAAGTGCTTCAGTAGCTTGTGTTTTAATAGAAGTTTTATTGGTGTTGAAACTGAACCCAAAGACTTATTATCTTGAGTGCACTAATATTAGTGATAAAGATTGTGTGAAGTTTTGTATGAAGGAAAAAAAATTAGGTGTATGGAGAGAATTATGTAATGAGATGAAGAATGGACTAAAGCTTAATATTGGGGATGCCACCCCATGTCACCCCAAAAAATATCCAAGAAGTACAAGCGTTAAATCTTGGGGCTGCCCAAGGCATCCCCTTCTTCATCAATAAAAATTCCAGGTTCCTTCCAAACACTTCATTTTTATTATTTCATGCATAGTTGTGTTATTCTTGGAGCGTATTCGTTTTTTGTTTTTGGTTTTTGTTTGCTTGGTTTTCTTTGTTTTCTGAATAAATTGGTTGGACCCTCTCTTTCATGCATTAGTTTTCAAATAGTTTGGTTTGGATTGGAAAAGAGTAGGAAAAGTTCATGCTTAAGTAGTAAAAGGAGTTTGTTTTTGACTGTGGCCTATGCTTTGTCATGTCATGCTTGATATTGTTTTGCCTTTATGCTTAGTGATATTTGTTGTAGCATGAAATGTTATAAACAATTGAGATTGCTTAATGTGCCTTTGAAGAATCATGCGTTGTTTTAACATATTAAAGCATAGTATTGTGGTATTCTCCTTTGATGCTTTATTTGGGTTGACTTGGTGCATGCTCACACCATGTTATAACTATCTCAAGTCACCATAAGACTTTATGATCCTTTAGTTTTCGACTTGTAATATCACTTTATGCTTTGATTAATGATGTTTTGTCCCTCTGCATGATTATGGCCGTTATTGCTCTCTTAGTTGGTTGCTCCCAGTCTTTTGCTAGCCTCAATAACCAAGTATGAGTTCCACTCATGCATCCAACTCCTAAAACCAAGTTATTCCAAAGAGTCCACCATACCTACCTATTAACATTTGCTATTCCAAGCATATTCATGTTTTTATCTTCCTTCCGAATTAAACTTGTTATGTGAAAATTAGTGATTAAAGCTCTCACGGACTTGATGGCACACTTTACTTTCTTGTACTTAATAAACTTGAACCATTGTGTCCATCTTTGTTGCGTATATGCTTGCACTTTATAAGTTGAAGTTAGCAGAACCATGTATCATGGGGAACGCTTTCAACATTGCACTTGTACATTGTACCTAGTTGATATCATGTTCTTTTGCTTATAGATCTCGACGGTGTGAAATAAAAGGGGAACTTGTAAGATCATGGAGTTTGTATTTTTGTTAGAGAAACGCCTGGGACGCTAGCCTAAGCCATGCCTAATCATGGTGGAAACTTGCAGCATAACCATAATGACCACTCTATGAAGCATCCTCAATAATAACCTATGCAAATAGCAAATAAAAAGATCGCTGAGATGCTCATTGTCTGCTTGCCTTGTCATTTTGATTATGGGATAGCTCCTGTATAATGTGCAAGGGGTACCCCGTTGGCGGTTCTCTATGATACATATGTACTTACAATGACAAGAGCTTACTTGTGACTGAATTTGAGTAGCATGAGGTTCGGTCTTCGTGAGTAAGGGGCATGAGATTTCAACTTATAACTTGTCAAGCATATCCTCTTAGTTGTGTCACTTTAACCTTAATCACCTAAAGATGCTTATGATAGGGGAAATGAGAGCTGAAAGCTAATAAGTACCATAATTTTTGGAAGCTCTTTATGAGACTTGAATCCCTACTTCCTTCTATGAAGGCCTTTCTTTTACTTTTATGTTGAGTCTCCACCTTCTATCTTGATGCACCTATTTTGAGAGCATAGTGGCCATTCTTAGTTCTATGTGCATTGTCCCAAGACTTATTGATTGATGCATAACTTTGATATTGCTTGTTTTTAAACTATTTGTATCTAGTCACTCTTATGAACTTTGAAGGTGTCCTATGTATTTATGTTTGCTACTCTATGAGGGACAAGCTGAATGCCACTATGCTATGTTTTCTTTATGTGAAACAAACAAACGTCTTGCAAAGCATTGTTATTCATGAATTTTTTGTTTGTGCCTTTTCATGTTGCAACATAGTTGCTATGTCTTATTGTTAGAACTTTATCTTTCATGCTATGTTGAAGTACTATGATCCCAGCTATGAATGTTTTACAAATACTTTGATCAAGTTTATGATGATGCATGTCACCTCAAAAATTATTCTTTCTTTTTATCACTTACCTACTCGAGGACGAGCAGGAGTTAAGCTTGGGGATGTTGATATGTTGCAAACGTATCTATAATTTTTGATGTTCAATTGCTTGGTTTTTATCTACTTTCTTATGTTTTGTCCACACTTTGGAGTACTTTTTATACACTTTCTTGGACTAACCTATTAACAAGATGCCACAGTGCCAGCTGCCTGTTTTCTGCTGTTTTTGGTTCCAGGAAAGTCAGAAAATAAATATTATCGGAATTGTACGGGACAAAAGCCAAAGTCAGTTTTTCACCGAGGGGGACACGGAGCCAGAATACGAGACGGAGAGGGGCCAGGGGGCCTCCACACCACCTGGCTGCACGGCCAGACCTGGCTCGCACCAGGGGGTGGTGTGGCCGCCTAGGTCACCCCCTCGGCGTCCCCTTTCTCCTATAAGATGCCTCCGATATAGAAACCCTAAGTACCCGATCAAAATTCCACGAAAGAGTCTGTAGCCGCCATCATCTCCATCCCTAGATCGGGAGGGATCTGAAGCTCTTCCCGGCACCCTGCCGGAGGGGAGAATTCACCCTAGAGGCCTTCTTCATCACCATGCAAGCCTCCGGTGTGATGCGTGAGTAGTTCATCCTTGGACTACGGGTCCATGTAGTAGCTAGATGGTTGGTTCTTCTCCTTTGTGCTACCATGTTTAGATCTTGTGAGCTCCGTTCATGATCAAGATCATCTATTTGTAATCATACATGTTGTGTTTGCGGGGATCCGATGGATATTGAGATGCTATTTCAGATTGATTATTGATTCTATCGTGTCTTTGTTATTTGTGATCTTGCATGCTCTCCGTTGTTAGTAGATATGTTGGCCGAGTAGATGCTAGCAACTCCAAGAGGGAATATTTATGCTCGATAGTGGGTTCATGCCTCTAGTAATCTGGGGAAATGACAGAAATCTCTAAGGTACTAGATGTGTTGTTGCTACTAGGAAGAAAACAGCAATCTTTTGTTCATAAAACAATCATATTGTTTACTTTACTTAAAGCAATTATCTATTGCTTGCAACTTAATACTGGAGGGGGTTTGGATGATAACCTGAAGGTGGATTATTAGTCATAGATGCAGTTGGATTACGGTCTATGTATAATGTTGTAATGCCTAATCAAATCTCATAGGAGTCAAGATGATTAGTATATGCATGATTGCTTTCTCGATGTTTGTCAATTGCCTCGCTGTAATTTGTTCACCCAACATGTTATCTATCTTTAGGAGAGCCACCACTAGTGAACTATGGACCCTGATCCTTTCTTTTACCATCAATCTACAACTATTTACTGTTTTCTATTTACTTTCTACAAGCTTTTACTTTCTTCCACACAATACGTTTAATCCTTTATTTTCAGCAAAACCGGTGAGATTGACAACCTCTCTGTAAGTTGGGGGCAAAGTTCTGTGATTATGTTGTGCAGGATTCTAAGTTGGCAATAACACCTTGGATGTGTTTCCTTGCTCCTACTGGTTCGATAACCTTGGTTTCATAACTGAGGGAAACTTGCTGTTGTGATCATCATACCTTCCTCTTGGGGTTCCCCAACGAGCTCGACATCAACCACGAGTTAGTAGTCTCCTCGCCACCCAGCACGCGCCGGACCAGCACGAGGACCACCTGGATGGCGCCCTCACCTTCGGCGGGACAGAAGGAGGAGGCAGGGACGAGGAGAGGCGGCAGTGGGAGGGAGCCCCGGCCGCCGCAAGCAGGGCGGCGGCACGGGGGGAGATGAGGTGGGGCTCGAGCAGGTTTCCTGTCGGTTCCCCTCCACAGGGCTCTTGAATCGCCGAGCCATCTCCACCGCCGCCGGACCAGCACGAGCACCGCCCGGATGGCGCCCTCCGGCGGCGGCAGGAGAGAATGAGGAGGCAAGGACGAGGAGAGGGAGCAGTGGGATGAGCCCTGGCCACCGCGAGCGGGGCGGCGGCGCAGGGAGAGATAAGGTAGGGATCGAGCGGGTTTCTTGTCGGTTCCCCTCCACGGGGCTCTTGAATCGGCAGGCATTTGAACTCTGAAGGACCATGGCCGCCGCTACAAATACTACTCCCCTTTGCTACATAGGCCAGCCGACGATGCTACGAGAGATTTCCAGAAAAGTCTTCCGTGAGGTCTCCGACGAGGTGCTTAGAATAGTCTCTGGCGAGGTCTCTAGCGAAGTAGGTTTTTCGCTTTATTAGCGAAAAAAATTGCTACCATCATTTACTGGATTTGCTACAATAGGTTAAAAAAGATTGCTACATCGTCTTTGACGAGGTTTTTCCCGCGAGTTTTCTGGGCCGAACTATTTTTTGCTACTGCAGCAAAAGCGGGCCTTGCTTTTTTTACTGCAGCAAAAGCGGGATTGAAGGCAGTTTTTCTATTTTCTGCACCAAACCGTGTTTTTGCTTTTTTTGCTACTGCAGCAAAAGGGAAACTTAGGACGATTTTAGGAACACACACTAGTGGAAACGAGGCCTTTGGTTGAGCCTAGAAATGGGCTTTAACACCGGTTCTTCTACGAACCGGTGTTAAAGGGGGGCCTGTACCAGCGTGGCCCGTGCAGCAAAAAGGAGCCCCCCTTTAACACCGGTTCATGGCACGAACCGGTGTTAAAGGCCCCTGCACCAGTGGCCCGCGCAGCCCCTCCCCCTTTAACACCGGTTCGTGGCTTGAACCGGTGTTAAAGGGGGGGCTATATAAGACACCGCAGCCCACACCCCACTCTTCCATTTTTTCACTATCTCATTTTGGAGCCTAGCAAGAGGGTGTGAAGTGTGCTAGTTTGTGTTTTTTTCGTATGCACAAGAGGTGTTCGGTGAAATGCCCGAGAGCTCAAAATAAGTTTTCTCGTTGCTCTTTCCTTCTCGGTCGAGGTCGGCAACTATCCTTTCATGTGTCATTGATGTACTATATATATAAATGGTCATCTCCCTATTATTTTTTGATATATACTATATATTAATGCAGATGAACCGGCAATGGATGTACGGTGACCGCCGCACTTCCGAGTACATTACGGGCCTCCAAAATTTCATCGGTGTGGCTAATGCAAACCATGGTCACAATGGTTTTATGTGTTGTCCATGTGTTCACTGTCAGAACAAGAAATACTACTCAAATACCAGAACCATTCACGCCCACCTGCTTCGATCCGGTTTCATGCCCAGCTATAATTGTTGGACCAAGCACGGAGAAAAAGGGGTTGTGATGGAAGACAACGAAGAAGAAGATGATGATGACAACTATCATAATATGTATCCTGAATATGATGATACTGCAACGGGGGTAGATAATGAAGATCAAGAGGCAGCAGATGGGCCCGCTGATGACGATCTTGGTCGGGCCATTACTGATGCAAAGGAAGAATGTGAAACTGAAAAGGAGAAGGAGAAGCTGGAGCAGATGTTAAAGGATCACAAAACATTGTTGTACCCAACTTGCGAAGATGGCCATAAAAAGCTAGGTACCACACTATATTTGCTACAATGGAAGGCAGAGAACGGTGTGACTGACAGCGCATTTTCAAAGTTGTTGGTAAAAATGAAGAATCTTCTTCCAAGAAATAATGAGTTGCCCGACAGTACATACCAAGCAAAGAAGGTTGTCTGCCCTCTAGGATTAGACGTGCAGAAGATACATGCCTGCATTAATGAATGCATCCTCTACCGCGGTGAGAAGTACGAGAATTTGGATGCATGCCCGGTATGCACTGCACTGCGGTATAAGATCAGACGAGACGACCCTAGCGATGTTGAGGGCAAGGCCCCTAGGAAGAAGGTTCCTGCCAAGGTTATGTGGTATGCTCCTATAATACCACGGTTAAAACGTCTCTTCAGAAATAAAGAGCATGCCAAGTTGTTGCGATGGCACATGGAAGACCGTAAGAAAGACGCGATGTTGAGACACCCTGCTGATGGGTCACAGTGGAGAAAAGTCGAGCGAGAGTACCCGGACTTCGCACATGACGCAAGGAACTTAAGGTTTGGTCTAAGTACAGATGGCATGAATCCTTTTGGTGAGCAGAGTTGCAGTCACAGCACCTGGCCTGTGACTCTATGTATCTATAACCTTCCTCCTTGGTTGTGTATGAAGAGGAAGTTCATTATGATGCCAGTGCTCATCCAAGGCCCGAGGCAACCCGGCAACGACATTGATGTGTACCTAAGGCCATTAGTTGAAGAACTTTTACAGCTGTGGGCCAAACCAGGTGTACGTATGTGGGATGAGCACAAAGGGGAGCCATTTGACCTACGAGCATTGCTTTTCGTAACCATCAATGATTGGCCTGCTCTTAGTAACATTTCAGGGCAGACAAACAAGGGATATAATGCATGCACACACTGTTTAGATGAGACTGAAAGTGTATATTTGGATAAATGTAAGAAGGTTGTGTACCTAGGGCATCGTCGATTTCTTCTGAACCTGCATCCAGTAAGAAAGAAAGGCAAGCATTTCAAACGTCTGGCAGAACCCCGGAGGAAGCCTGTCCTCCGTACCGGTGAGGAGGTATTTGGTATGGTCAAGGACCTAGAAGTAATCTTTGGAAAAGGTCCTGGCAGTCTATCTATTCCGAATGACGATGCCGGACACGCGCCCATGTGGAAGAAGCAATCTATATTTTGGGACCTACCCTATTGGAAAGTCTTAGAGGTTCGCTCTTCAATCGACGTGATGCACGTGACAAAGAATGTTTGCGTGAACCTGCTAGGCTTCCTAGGAGTGTATGGGAAGACAAAAGATACACCGGAAGCACGGCAGGACCAGCAACGTCTAAAAGACCCTGAAGAGCCTATGCATCCTGAGAACGAGAAGGGTAAACGATGCCACTTAACTCCTGCCAGCTATGCTCTTACCAAAGCAGAGAAGGAAATCTTTTTTGAATGCCTGAGCAGTATCAAGGTCCCATCTGGCTTCTCGTCGAATATAAAGGGAATAATAAATATGGCAGAGAAAAGATTCCAAAACCTGAAGTCTCATGACTGCCACGTGATTATGACACAATTGCTTCCGATTGCATGGAGGGGGCTTCTACCTGAAAATGTTCGAGTACCCATTGTGAAGCTATGTGCATTCCTCAATGCAATATCTCAGAAGGTAATCGATCCAGAAAGCCTACCAGGGTTACAGACAGATGTGGCCCAATGTCTTGTCAGCTTTGAGTTGGTGTTCCCACCATCCTTCTTCAATATTATGACGCATCTCCTGGTTCACCTAGTAGAAGAGATTGCCATTCTCGGTCCTGTATTTCTACACAATATGTTCCCCTTTGAGAGGTACATGGGAGTCTTAAAGAAATATGTTCATAACCGTGCTAGGCCAGAAGGAAGCATCTCCAAGGGCTATGTAACAGAGGAGGTCATTGAGTTCTGTGTTGATTTTATTCCTGACCTTAAGGCGATTGGTGTTCCAGAATCACGACATGAGGGGAGACTGCGTGGAAAAGGCACCCTAGGATGTAAAGCAATGATATGTAGGGACGGGCATTCTCTCAATCAAGCACACTACACGGTTTTACAAAGATCTATCTTGGTTGCCCCATATATCAATGAACACAAGAATTTAATACGCCTCAAACACCCGGGACAGTCTGATGAATGGATTATAAGTGAACACATGGCGAGTTTTGGCGGCTGGCTGCAAAGACTTCTCACGAATAACACCACTGTTGGGGATCAGCTGTACTTGTTGTCCAGGACACCATCTTCGACTATATGTACTTTCCAAGGGTACAAGATAAATGGGAATACATTTTACACGATAGGCCAAGATAAAAAGAGCACCAACCAAAATAGTGGTGTCCGCTTCGATGCAGCAGAAGACAATGGGCAAAAGACTATGTATTATGGGTTCATAGAGGAGATATGGGAACTTGACTATGGACCTAATTTTAAGGTACCCTTGTTTCGATGCAAATGGGTCAAGCTAACAAGAGGGGGGGTTGAGATAGACAAGAAGTACGGAATGACAACGGTGGATCTCAACAATCTTATGAAGGTAGACAAGAACTTAGACGAACCATTCGTCTTAGCCAATGATATGGCTCAGGTTTTCTATGTGAAGGACATGTCTACCAAACCGGAAAAAAGAAAAAAAATAAGCAAACAGATACATCACACGATGAGCCAAAGCGTCACATAGTTCTTTCAGGGAAAAGAAACTTCGTGGGAGTGGAGGACAAGACAGACATGTCAGAAGATTATAATAAGTTTGATGAAATTCCGCCCTTCAGAGTGAAGACTGACCCAACCATCCTGTTAAACGATGTAGATACTCCATGGTTTGGCCGACGCGATCATAAGATTGACTATATGTATTAATTGAGTCATTTTTGGCACACATGTATCTCAACATGGAAATCAATGTCATATTTCTTCTGTTAACAGTATATGTATTAAATTAGCCATTTTTCTTCCTTCTATTTCTTCCCTCCATTTTTCTTCCCGCCATTTTTCTTCCCGCCATTTTTTCCCGCCATTTTTCTTCCCGCCATTTTTCCCCGCCAGTTCTTCCCTCCAGTTCTTCCCGCCAGTTCTTCACTATATATATATGTAGGGTTAGCCTCCATTGTCATTGCACATCTCTAGACTCATATCTGCAACGTCATCACTCTTTCCCATGGCTTCCACCGTAGCACTAACCCCCAGGGAGGTGGAGGCGCTTTGCGCCTCGAACTACCCCTGCCCGCCGGGCTACTGTGTCCCTGTCGGCTGGATGCTGAGGGCCGGAGGCGTGCCGGTTCCTCCTATCCCTATAGGTGTGGCGTGCCGGATGGCCATCACGAACCACTACTACTTCGAGCTCACGCCAGAGCAGCGGAGGAATCCTAGATGGCATCCCGACTATTTCCCTACTTGGGAAGCCTTCTTCGTGGATCGGCGTGAGAGGGCGCTCGCCAGGAACGAGGAGGACGACCCACCTCCTCCGAACTTCAACGAGGCCGGCCGTCGGCTATGGTGGCGCGGTCGGACTCTCCAGAGCGTCATGGCCTATGACACTGCCGCCGACTCTAACCCCCGTCTGTGCTACCCTCAAGTCCAGCCCACGCGTACTCAGCCTTCAAGGGTCAATTACGGCGACCCCGACGACAACAGCGATGACGGCGGCGGCGAGTACGACGACTACAGTGGCGAGTATTACAGGTGTAGGCAGGAGCATGACTGAATCAATCCAACATTCCGAAACAAGTTCGGCTGATTGTTACTTAATCTGGCCATGTATCTTAATTTTGAGTTCTTTTATGTATCTTAATTTTCAATCGTGCTTTATGTAACTTACTATTAGTTGCATTTTTAATTCCAGTTCTATCTCCTTCATAAAATGACCTATCTCATTCGAGGTTTCTTGGCTTTCGGGTCAAATGACCAATGTTATGGCTAGAATCAAGGCATAGTTTGTGATAATATGGCCATATTGTGCATACATGTGCATCATGGCATGACAAACAATGTTGCAAGAGGAAGTTTTCCTTTTTATCGTACCAAAAAGGCATTTTCCATTTTCCGAGCATAAAAAACAGACGGTTTTGTGAAGCAACCACCAAATGGCTAATTCAAAAAACCACCACCATATTTTACAAAAATACTAGACCACCTTATATGGATAATGTATCAATAGGGGGGTCTGAAACCTTTCCGTCCACCTCTGGTGAAAAAGACAAATTCCTGCCGAATCGGTAGGAAGTGGGTCAGATATGAACTATAGGTACAAGATACGATGCTCATGATTTTTTACAGAAATCATTTTTAGGTTCATAGTATGCTATTTTATTAAAAATCCAATGCAAGTTGAGCGAGGCTTTGTCAGATTCAAGTGTATACAAAAGATGCGGCATTTAAATATCCAATCAATTCAAAAATGTTAATACAAAATAAAATATGATTTGCTCTAATAAAATAGGGTTAGATTCCTTTTTAGATGCTTAATATTTCTTATGTTCAAAGTTTTAGGATTTGACAATTTATTTTTGTTTGAATTGAATAATCAAAATATATATGTAAGTGTTTTAATCATTTTGAAAAATTTCATCTAAAGTAAATATAAAATGTTTTTACATGAATGGATAGATATTATTTTTCTGAAAATTATGATATATTATTCATATTTTTCTGAGTTAAAATGAATAAGATATGAATTTTCTAAATTCATATCCTATTTTTTGAATTATAAATGCCCCCACCCCTTTAATGCATGAAATAAATGCCCCCCCTTTAACACCGGTTCCAGCCACGAACCGGTGTTAAAGGGGGGCGCATTTATTTCGTTTCGCGCGCGCACACCCCCTCCTTTAACACCGGTTCGTGGCTGGAACCGGTGTTAAAGGGGAGGTGCGGGCGCGAAACGAATTCCCCCCCCTTTAACACCGATTCCAGCCACAAACCGGTTTTAAAGGGGGGGTTATAATGCGCGCCTTCCCCTTCCTTCTTCCCCCTAGCCAGATCGAAAGCGCGCGCAGAGGAGAGCCGGCGCCGTCCAGCCGTCGCAGTCCAGCCCTCGCCCTCGCCGCCCTCGCCGTCGCCATCCCGCGGGAGCGCCGTCGCCCCCCTCCCCGCGCGCGAGTCGTCGCCGTCGCAGTCGACGCCCCCCGCCGCGCCAGCACTGTCCGCCACCGCGCGCGCCCGCGTCGGCCGCCACCCCCATCGCCGCCGCTCGGATCCGCCGCGCGCCAACACCGAAGCCTCCGCCAACTCGGAGCCGCCGTCGCCAACCCCGCGTCCGCGACCGCTGCCGCTGACCCCGTTCGCGAGAGTTGCCGCCACCGGCGGTGAGAGCTCTCTGTTTGTGTTTTGGAGATATTGGATATTGGTGATAAATGTTATTTGTGTGTATATTGGATAAATGTTGCATATATGTATCTATATTGTTGCGTATGAATAATTTTATTTGTGTGTAATTGCATATATATATTGTTGCATATATGTTGTATATATTGCTGCATATATGTATATAATTAGTTATTAGTATTTTATAAGTGTGTAGTTTAGTGTGTATTATTAGTAGTTTAGTGTTAGTATTAGTTTAGGGTTATTAGTTTAGGGTTTATTTAGTTTAGGGTTATTTATTTAGTTTAGGGTTATTTAGTTTAGGGTTATTTATTTAGTGTAGTTTAGTGTATTTAGTTTAGGGTTATTTAGTGTATTTTATAGTTAGTATTAGTTTAGGATCGTCACCTCGCTGCTCTGCAAGCGTCACCGCTGGCCGTCGTCGTTAACGTCGCTCCGGTGACCCCTAGGTAGTGGCGCCGCCCGTTTTAGGTAGGCCGCATCACGCTGAGGCGAACCCGCTACCTCGCGCGCCCTAGGTCGCTCTCCAGCGCCGTCAGCCGCCGCTTTCTGGAGCATCCTCCGGTCAGCCACTGTAGCTAGCCCCTCTCATATGCATCCGGGATTTCTCCGAATTAGGGTTTGGACCCCTCGGAACTCGTTTAAAATGATCAAGCATCCTCAGGGTTTTAATTTCATTTGTGTATTTATTTGTGTATTTTTGTATGAATAATATGTATATTTGTGTATGAATCCAAGTCCACTTGAATGTTTACTCTCTTACTCTAGATACTTATGTGGGTACTATGTTTGCGAGTTCATTCGCAACACGATATGTGCGACGGGCCAAGCCGCACTAGAACAACTTAGAGTAAGTAAACAAAGTACACAATATTATTTTATTACCATCAATTGTGTTGAGTTTTATTCTTATATATATATATATATATTGACCCCATTCATCATATATATTCAGATCGAACGGATGCGGTACCAACTCCTACCATTTGACCGCATACGAGCCATTCAAGAGGAATTGACGGGGTTCATACTTGATGAGGTCGTCACGCCTGGCGGAGAACTCTTTAGATATCCACCAAAATGAACGTTGTATATATGCTTGAACGTGTTTGTCTTGTACTTGATGCTTCAACGTTTACGGAGAATAACACACAATGACGATGTTGTGTATAATAATAGTTGCTTAATTATTCATGTACTCGTATGTACCGATGACGATGTATGTGTATACCGCTCCCGATCGATTCCCCCTCCCCCCTCCCGTCCCCACCGCGCCGCAGAAATACGCCCAGAACGGGGCAGGGGCAGAACTCTGCCGCGGCAGAGATTTAGGCCGTTTTCCTGCCGCGGCAGAGATTTATCTCCTTTTTCTGCCGCGACAGAACCTTTAACACCGGTTCGTGTACGAACCGGTGTTAAAGGGGGGTGGGGGGCCTGAGCCCTGCGGTAGCCCCACGTGTAAGAACCGGTGTTAAAGGAGGGCCCCTCTAACACCGAACCCTCAACAGCGGTTCTACAACCGCTGTTAGAGGGTCCTCTAAACCGGTGTTAGACGGGGGTGCACTAGTGACATGTCGCTCACGTGACTGTTCCCATCGTTCAGGTGACGCCTAGGCACGGGCCTTTTATTAATTATTAGTGTAGTAAGTAGCTGTTGTCTGCCTTTAAATATCTATAAGGCTAGCTAGCCAGGTACGATGAACCATGCCTGCAGATCACCCGAGTGTGCGTGCGATCAATGTAATTAGACTAGTACGCACATATCTCCACTTACTTAACATTAGTTGACTATATATATATATATATATATATATATATATATATATATATATGCCCACTTCTGTACGTGTGTGAATCTGTGTTACCTTGCTCCACGGCATCCATGCAGTGTAGGATCTGGCGTGCATGCATCCATGTTTCCTGTAAACATTCACAGACAATACACTGCACCTGGCTAGCTAGCCAGCGACCGTAAATGTGTACTCTGCTGGTACTGTACGGCATGCGCTCTCTGCTGCTCAGCGTTCCATCGATCTGCATGGTGATGAGCAGAAAGCCGATCCTGTCCGACGTTTCCATCAAGCCGTGTAGTATATTTCATACACTGGGCCATCGCAAGGTGCAGGGAATGCGTCGTACAAGGTTCGGCCAAACAATCAACGTCGTGTGCACAGCAATTTCATTATGGTTGTTCAGGTCGAGTTTACTGAGAGTGTAGCAAGCACGACACGTACGGAAATCCTAAATTGAAGTGGAGACGGTCGAGTAGATGGATCAGACCACCACCCGCTAGCCATAAATGCACGGTCGAGACCGATCACCGGTGTACATGCATGCATGGAGTAGCTTTGCTACAGTGTGCAGTGTATCTAATTAAGGCCTCGGTAGACGTAGTTAAGTGAATCGATGTGAAAGAAACCAAAGAAAGCGCGTGCATGAGTTAGTTGGGGCAATCACGCATGGATCCTTTCATTATTTGGAGTTATATAATTGAAGTTATGAATTTCCAAAGTTTTCATAATTAATAGAAGAAATTTTAATTGTTTGTATATTTTAATTATCCGAAATAGTGAACCAAGTTTGTATTCGAAATATTCAAACATTTCTAAGCATTTTTTGTATTAAATATTTTTCTCTAGTTGAATTTGTATTCAGAAGTTATGGACGTTCGCAAATAAATAGAAGGTTTTTTGAAAAGTGATAGTTTTCCGAATATTAAGCAGAAGAGTGGTGGTTTTTTGAAATTTACGTATAAAATGGTGCCCCACGGTTGCCGTTAACGGCCGGTATCGGCCATCGTCTCATGTTGCCACAGGTGGGCCAGCCATGTCAGAAATTGTATCAATTCACGTAAAGTGGTAGATTTCTGGAATTGTGCATAGATTGTGGCAGTTTTATGCTAACAACTCGTCATAGCAAGATACCTGGTGCCATGTGGCTTGTTCTTCATGAGGTGGCTAAGAGTACGGTGTATCGCAGTCGTAGTGATGAGCTCTGTGGGAATACGAACATCATAGCATCTGAGCATAGTTCTCGATGTGATTCTTGATTATCTCAGTGTCTTTTGGATGAGCGTACGAGAGAACATAATTAGTTACGATGTTTCTCTCGTATGTGAGCTTACGAACAATTGAATGTACTGATGCTAGTGCAAAATTATCCTACCTTAATGTTTCATAGTAGTGCTTGTCGTCTATCATGACAGCATAGACAGCTCACATTTCCTCCACCCAACGTAGACCCTCGAGCCTTTTCATTTTCAGCACCTGAACCAACCTAGATCTCCAGTAACTCAAATGGTCGTAGATCTGACTCGAGGTAACTGTCTGACCATAAAACCTGAAGGCATTATCTGCCATAGCTTTCATGTCCTTCTCTTTGAATCTCTGATCCCCATCCTGGTTTGATCCATGAACTTCGTTTTCACGTGGGCCAAGTTCCCTTGAAAAATGATGTCTCTGGATAATTAGACGAACGTACACAGATTAGGAGAGCTAATCCCAGGTCTCTTTCGACTCTGCCATGTGTAGATTAGGTCTTGGTGGAAGCCTGTCCCCTGTGCTGGAACGTGTCAAGATCAAGTTCCTCATCCCCGACAGCGGAAAAAGCGAGCGAGCGTGCGTGTGGGGAATGGATCCATCATCCATGTACTCATGCACGCGCGTGTGTCTCCGTCCTATAGCTGGTAGTACGTCTTAACAGGACGCACACGTACGACATTGGCATGGGCACCAACCAAGCTTAGCTAGCTAGATCGCGAAATTTATTGAATTTGCAGCAACTGACACTCACTTGTCACCGGACGGATCGATCACGGTCATTGCCCATCCAGGCATGCATGTATCTACAGTTCTAGATGGAACCCACGTATGCTTGGTCCATCTTTTTCTAAATGCACAAGAGGAAACATACTACTCCCTCCGCCTAAAATAAGTGACTTGCTTTTTCTAAATTCGAATGTATCTATATATAAAATGTATTTAGATATATCCGAATTTAGACAAACTCAAGCCACTTATTTTGGGACGAAGAGAGTACTAATTGATCTGTCTGAGCGAACACTTGTAAATTGCAATTGATAATCCTCTGGATGTAGGGGGTTATTGCAACACAAGGCATCAAAACAAGCTAGGCAGATGTTCTGTTCATTTGTTAATCTGTTCTACACACTAAGGCATATATTCATGGCATGGAAATTTAACGGATTTCAAGGAGGGCGCAACATGCATTTAGTCGGTGCGGTAGTACTTGATCGACGTATCATCAAAAACTAAATAGGGAGTACAATATTATTGCATATGAAGCGGGACAAGCATGCAACAGACAGTCAAACGTGCAGGCACCGCCCTTATTCCCCGGCTCAAAACTTGATCATAACCAAAGATTATTGTCTACCAAATTAAACCTCAATTTAAAACCTCACGATTCTTTGTACTTAAGCTCCTAATAGTAAGACCTGGACCTTGAGCAACCTCCTTTTCAAAAAAAAAAAGGGAATTACTTGAGAAAATATACTTTGTCGAGAGATGTATGAAACTCAATTTAAGTTCAAACCTTATGATTAGCTTGTTGCATCTCGTTTTACAATTAATCAAGACATGCACACTTATTTATTCCTACGGATTCGTTGAGATTCTTTTGATGATTATTATAGCTTGTGAATGTAGGAGGTTGCAGGAACATAGGGTACCTCTTATTGGGGATAGTCAAATGAGAAGACATGGTGGTCGAAATTTCGGTGCAATGTTTGGCAGAGAATCAAGTTTGATGCCACTTCATTGATTAACAGAATGTGGCAAATCGAGGCTGTTCAGTTAGTTAGTTAGTTACTGAAGACGTACTGGTTCACCGAACCCGAGACTTGAGATCACTTTGCATAGATTGATTGATGGTGCCAATGTATAAGAAAATGTCATGGTAGGAACAAAAGTTCGATAAGCCATCTTTATATATCAATGTGAGGAACATTTACTGAACCTTACCTTTCATGGTCTTATCCATAGATCCTTTCTATGATCACCCTGGTAGTCATTTTGACTCACAAATGCCTTGCAAAGTAAAATGCCTCAGTCAAAATAAAAACTTATTTCATATCTTTCGTAAGATGTGCCCACCATCCATGATATATCCTATAGGAAAAATTCAGGTCAAATTATATTTCCTAAAAGAAGAGAGAGAGAGAGAGAGAGAGAGAGAGAGAGAGAGAGAGAGAGAGAGAGAGAGAGAGAGAGAGAGAGAGAGAGAGAGAGAGTTATATCTTTATCTAGCTGAAGCCAGGGACCATGGTGAGGCACCAGTTAAGAATACGTTGTAGTCTCCAAAGAAAAAATCGAAGTGGTTAACAATGTACTTTTCAAGGAAGCTTTTAGACTAATTAAACAAGGCTCCCACTATGCCTGCTTTTCATAGGCAAAAGAAGCAAGGGCAGGGAAAAGAAGAAACAAAAGGTAGTGGAGAGAGATGCTTTGAAATATAATGATGGGGAGCATGCAATAGACAAGTACCCATATACTCCATGTTACATTGTTCCATACACATATGTTATTATTGGGGAGGGAAGAGGAGACTTTTGTATTTGCAAAAGATGCTGCCCCAAGATCTCTAATGATAGCATCCTAATCATGGCATTAGCACCCTTGCTTAATTTTTGGAACACACTCTTAATCTAATTAATAAGAAAATTGATAGTGCTTAGCGGATCAGGTAGAACGCGAAGAATCCATACCTGCAACGCGGTTGTAACGACTATATGTCACTTGAGCGTGCTTAATGTTTCCAATGCAATGTACTTGTTCATCGGGTTAATATGTCCGCTCAGTTAACCCGATTCATCACCAAGCGAGCAATCAGTTCGAGACCTGTGTTACCCTATCGGAGCCACCAGGGCCCCGTGGGTCGGCCCGCCATGTCGCGGGTTGACGCCGGCGAACCCCTCATGTGTGGACCCTACTCCGCAAGCACCCTAGCAACCTGCACATGCGCGTGGCCTGTGGCACGTACGTGTGCACGTGGAGCTGGAGCCTCACACGGGCGCTCCACATGCCCGGCTCTTTCCTCGTTGTCCTATCATCGGGCTCTATAAAACATTTCCATGTGGGAGAGGAGAACCTCAACGTCTCACACACAACCCTCTCACGACTCACCTAAATCCAGCGGAGAAAGAACTCTCATCCTTGTCGTCGTTGCAACTTGCAACCACCATCTCGCCGGACAAAGAAGGAGATGGCAGCGATCGCCATGAGCTACGTGCATGCCGACGCGGAGAACATCAAGGCGACTGAGCTCAGGCTCGGCCCGCCCGGCGCCGACGAGACCGAACAGATGCCGACGCCGCCTTCGACGCCCAGGGCCGGCAGCAAGCGCGCTCTCGCCTGCGACCACCGCGAGGAGGAGCCCAAGACCGCGCCGCCGGCCGCCAAGGCGCAGGTGGTTGGGTGGCCGCCGGTACGGTCCTACAGGAAGAGCTGCTTCCAGCAGCATCAGGGGAGCAGCAAAAGCAAGGCGGCCGCGCCTACGCCAGAGAAGAAGCAGGAGGAGGCAGCCATCGCTGTTGCCGCGGCGCCAACCGCGGTTGGCACCGGAGGATCTGTATACGTGAAGGTGAGCATGGACGGAGCCCCCTACCTGAGGAAGATCGACCTCAAGATGTACAAGGGCTACCGCGAGCTCAGGGAGGCCCTGGAGGCCATGTTCCTCGGCTTATCCGGCGACGCTGCCGCCAGCGTGAACCCGTCGGACTTCGCCGTGACCTACGAGGACAAGGATGGCGACCTCATGCTCGTCGGCGACGTGCCCTTCGAGTAAGTTCATGCATCCAAGATTCATATACCACACACGCATATCTTGTCGATCATGATTTTATTCCAGTTTGAAATTTCAGTACGGTGTCTTATGAGAATTTTTTTGTTGATCTGCAGAATGTTCATGAGCACTTGCAAGAGGATGAGGATCATGAAGGGATCCGAAGCAAGAGGCCTAGGATCATCAAAGGATTGAAATAATGAAATCTATGAAGAACATGCAACAACACATGCCATGGATGCAATATGTGTGCTGGATTGTTTTGTTCTTTGGAGCAAGGTAACCAGAAAAGGGAAACAACCAGAAGCTAGATGCAAGATTTGACTGGATCGGAACTCCTGAACAGGTGTGCTTCAGACTCCAGAGCATTACCATGCCAACACCCAACCGAGAACTCGTTTGACCACTGAAGAAGACGTCGACAGATCCGCTATTCCGGCCAAGCCCGACCGCAGCATGTGAGATGTGACCGCCTGGGAAAGAATGAACCCACCGATGTCTCACAAGATCGATCGAATCTGGCCTCCCAGCTAGGGTCGCCAAGATCGGAGAAATGCAGTTCATTGTATACATCGAATTAATAGTGCAAATTAAATGTGAATATTTTCTTCAAGGATTTTTTTTGCTTGACAACCACAGGGCCGCAACCCACATGTTTCTTGCCAAATTGTACAAATCCACGAGAAACGTTAACAGCCTTTGGTTTGGTTGGTTGTAACGAAGGCAGTTGTACCCCCTAGCCCACAAGGATCAAACATGAGATTTGGTACCCTATGTCTATGTGTCTCGTTAAATCAGATTATTCTTGGGTTGAGATTGTGCATTGTACTTGGCGTTTCTCAACACGAAGTAAGCCCGATCCAAGAACGCCGGCTGCACCCCTTCTGGGCGCCCCATTAGTTTGCATCTGCCGTATTAACCTAGATTTTCCAATTTTCACCCAATTTGATATACGGAATAATAGAGCCATAAATAGTTTAGAATGAAATAATAGTTCACAAGAAAATAAACAACATAGTTCGTGAACAAACATAGTTTACAAGCCAATAAAAACAAAAGAAAATGAGAGGGGGTGGCTACTTCTTTCCTGAGTCCACATATGCTCAATCAAATCAACTTGAAGTTGATGGTGAGTGTTCCGATCACGGATCTCATGTTGAATATTGAGGAACTGCTCAAATGATGTTGTCCCATGCATCGACTCAACCAATTCACCCGAAATTGCCATCCATTGTCAAAGAGCCTATTATCACGCTCGTCTTCAATGATCATATTCTGCGTCATATCACAAGCAATCATCACCTCTCACATGGTCACATGGCTCTATGTTCTAGCAGGATGACAAATAACAGCCCACCCCACCGAGATTGAAGCAAACAAAATGATCACTCCACATCGTTCAGACAAGCCTCTTGTTCTATCACAAATATCTTATATTTCTCTTCTTCATGATTCTGGATTGTCTTTACAAATGTTGACCACTCAGGATAGATGCCATCAGCTAGCTGATAATACTCTTTGTCGTATGCGTGGCCATTGATCTCATAGTGAACCTCAGGAGCATTGCCTTCTGCAAGCCTAGAGAACACCGGAGAGTGCTGGAACACGTTGATGTCATTGTTAGAACATATCATACCAAAAAAATGTCAGATCTAAAGTTCTTGTAGTGCAACAACATCAAGTATAATTGTGCACCCATCCACATGCCCATTGTATTGTTCCTACGAAGCAAAGGGACAGTTCTTCCACTCCTAATGCATGCAATCTATACTTCCAAGCATGTTAGAAAACCCCTTGACTCGTTGATCGATAACAACCAGGCAGGCAGTGTCGGCAACATTTGGTAGTCTCAGGTAAACTTTGCCGAACACCGCAACCACAAGTTTGCAAAAGCTGCATATCGACTAAAGGCATGTGGTCTCGCTCATGCTCATGTACTCATCAACCCGATCTCCTGCATCTCCATACGCAAGCATCCGAACAACTGTAATGTATTTTTGTTAACAAGGAGTGAAGCCAATCCTACCAGTGACTTCGGTCTTGCACTCGAAGTACGGATTGGAGTCCCTCACAACATATAAAATATCCACGAACAACTTTCTTGACTTCAAAAGCAATGCTAGAATATATACTCCGAATATAGTGGCCCAGTGGGATGAAATTAGTCATTGTAGAGTCAGACATGGCCACCTTCCCGATCATGCTTCAAATTGGTCTTGCGTCGTTGCCTCGTCGAACCCCTAAACTTTGGCAGCTGACTCTTGTGCTCATGGATAAGGGTTGTCGCAACAATTAATATTTCAGTATCCTCGTCGGACAGGTCGTCTGATGATGTACATGTTGTAAGAAAATTGATCGAGTTAATGTCCATCTATGTACAGTTAATCTCCATCTATGTACAACATAAGACAATGGTCATATAATGGTCACTATATCAATGTCTATGTCGGCACTAGCCGATCTGCATGAAAGAGAGGCCGAGTTCATACCTCAAAATCATTCACGCAATTGGCCGAATAGGTTCTAGGGGCCGTGGTTGACAGACGGGTCCGATTCTACAGCCTATGAAATCGACATGTCCTAGCCAGATCCTAGAAGAAAGGCGTGAAATCCGACCACCCCGGCAACATCGTGGACTGAGGTGCTTTGGCGAGCGGCACGAAGGAACGAGATGGAGGCATGTACGGCTGATTCTCGAGCTCCGGACGCAAGTACACAAACGTTGGCAAGAGTCCTGGCCTCCGGCAAGCAGCGGCAGACATGGGCGACCCCAACAACTACAAGGAACGGCGCAGGCGGCGGCACGGTGGTGTTGTGGAGGAGATGGAGGGGATCTAGATCGGTATGTGACGCTTGATCTGATCGGGTCGCACAGTTGGGTTGCGTCCCCTGTCTGTGCAGACTTTCAGATAGCATCGGTCTATGTCGGCCCGTTGAAGATGTCCTTAGAGCAACTCTAGAAGATCCCATAAATCCGCGCAAACCCGCATCTTTACAGTTTAAGAAGATACAGTAAACATGGTGGACACAGTAATTTTTTTTGGTGGACAGAAAATAGCGCGCCCCGACCCGTACATACGCGGGCTGGTCAGCCGAACCGAGTATGGCCTGTACTCGTGAAGATATTCACGCGGGAGGGACATTTAAGCTAGCCTTGTTCCTGCTTCCACGCCTCTACCACCGTCGATCTACCTACCTATCTCCTCTCTAGCGCCGCCATGTCCCAAATTCGAAGGGATGAACTAGAAGGAGCTGTCGGCCGCTCGCAAGGTCGTGGGCTCTCAACCGCCGCCTCCCCCAACTCCAACATATGGCCCTGGTGCCCTGCCCGCCCACTCTGTTTCTCACAACATTGCTGCTGCCGAGGGAAAGAAGAGGAATCACGTGGGCACCCATGTCGTCCCTTAAAGCCCCTCGGTCGCCAATGCTGCCTCAGCGGGCCAGCCAATCTCCATCGGTGCTTCGAATCCCCAGCCTCGACCTCGCACGTGGAATAAGATATCCAGAGAGGGGCCAAATAAGATACCCCACGGTGGTCATCCTCCTGCCACAACCCTGACCCATGCCACCGCTATCGACGCACAAGACAACCCGGACACCGCGGGCAACATGTTCATCGAAAATCCCCAAAGGTATGTAATTTCCCCAATGCCATGGCCAAATTGTGTTGAATGCTCGTCATGATTTGCGATTTGTGCGGATGTAGGGATCGATTCGTTCCAGATTTCGGCCTCGTTTATGATTTTTTTTAACGAGAATGAGGTCGACGATGGCGACACAAATCATTCGATGGGGATGGGGATGAGATCGAGGATGGCATGGAAGGAGATGAGGTTGAAGAGATCAAGGAGGAAGAGTTTCATTCATCTCAAAATGGAAGGAAAATGAGCAGTGAACTACACTAAAATCGAAGACACTTGCTTGGTGCGGGCCTAGTCATCGATGTGCATGGATGCGATGAACATCACCGATCAAACGGGGAAGCGCTATTGTCAAAGGATCGAGGAAAAATTCTTCAAACTCTTGTATCGGGTTGCTTCACTGGTTATTCGCTCGTATAGTTCCCTACAAGGACGATGGGATGTGATCAAGGCACATTGTAGCCGGTGGAGTGGAGTAATGGAGGAAGTGCGAACATCACCACCAAGTGGCATATCTATCGATGACTATGTGAGTTGGTTTTGCATATCTCTTGTTCACAAATTCTTATACTTTTTCTTCATGATGCTAACAATTGGATTTATGTTTTTGTTGGATCGTGTTGCAGTGGAAAAGTACAAAGCAATGGGTGGCTCAAAGAATAGACCATTCACACTTCAACATGTTTACAGATTGCTAGAGCATATGGACAAGTGGAGGTTGAGAGAACAAGAAGTACAACCGAAGAAAGGGGCATTTCTTGAATTGGATGATGTTAGTGATGATGACAATGTAGGAAGCAACATGGGGAAGCCGGATGGAAACAAGAGGTCCAAAGAGAAGCTAAACCTCACAGCCGAAGCACCTAGTTTGAAAGATGGGATCGATGAAATGACCAAGTCCAAGGAATCAATGGCGATGAATACATTGGATACAAAGATGATGTTGGCCGAGAAGAAGAATGAGGTCAATCGTGAAAGGTGAGAAGCACTTGGTGATTTGGAGGAGAGGATATTTCTCATCGAAGAGAATAAGCAAATGACGGAGCTCATGGCCGAGTGAGAACAAGACAATAATGATGGATCCAACCAAAATGGAGTCATATCAACTAGAGTAGTGGAAGCTTGCAAGAATGGATATATTAGAAGGATGGAAGCAAGTTCTTCTAAGTGGCAGTGCGTCAGCATATGGTGGTGGTGGATCGGCATGTGGTGGTGGCGGTGGATCGGCAAGTGGTGGTAGAGGTGGAGATGCCTACATATTCGGCTTCGGTGACCTCAGCGACAGCGGTGTTGTTTGATACCATCATGAAATCCAAGGTGAGATGATGTGCAAATTTTTGATCACTTGTGGTGATGTACTCTTATTTTGCATGACATGTCCATTGCAAAAAACTATGAACTATTGCATCTTTTGATTGTTCATTTGCAACTTTGTTGTTGAATATCTATTGAAAACTATCAACATTTCATATTTTACGGTTTTGCGAGGGCCTGCGCTGAGCATATCCCATATTCCTGGCTCGTAAAAGATATATTTCATGAACCATAAACACAATTTACGGGAAGGGGATGTATGGGATCTACTAGAGTTGCTCTTATATTTGTGCGCAACACGTGTCATGAGCGGTGGGGATAGAAACAAACGGGTTCGTGAGGCATGGGATAGGGTTCGAAGTGGAAACAACAGACGACACCAAGGAAAATAATTATATACGACCTTGTCCACAAATTCACCTCTGTGGAGCAACTCCACAACTCCTACTATTGACACGTGGTAAGGAGAGAGAAAAATCACAAGATTTGATTTTCTATTTTTAGATCTAAACTATCACGCATGCCATGTGTAAATTACAGGAGTTAGTCCAGATAGGTGAATAGGACCTAGTTTACAAATTCACTTGTTGGGACCAACTCTTGCGATTGACACATGGTTAGGAAAGAGAAAAATTACATGATTTGATTATCTATTTTTAAGATCTAAACTACCACAATGTGAGGCAGCTGTGGTGTCTCCCCCACCAGCACCAATTGCCACATACACCCCAAGGTGTATGTCGCTCGATCTAGCACTCCCTGCAAAAGTGGGCCCGACTCATAGGCCTCTCGCCTTTCGCCTGCTAGCGAATCCCGCATCTTTTTTGTTTATGGTTCCTTTCCTTTGAATCGATGTCACGCCTTAAGATCAACTTCGACAAGTGCAAGGTTATGATATTGGTGTTTTCTGATGAAGACAGATAATGGATCGCTGACAACCTCAACTGTAAACTGTGGTGTTCCCCATGACATATCTAGGGATGCTGGTACGTGATACTAGAGTTTTGATTAAGGATCATGCTCCCTGGTTACTAGGATTCGGTCTAAAGTTGAACCCTAGCGAGAAAGACTCATGATCAAGGGTAGCAAAATGATCTTGATCAACTCCTGTCTATCTAGCCTCCCCATGTATCATATGGGGATGTATCTGCTACCTAAAGGGACTCACGCGGACTTCACTAAAGAGTTGTCCCGGTTCTTTTGGGTAGCCTAGGATGGCCTCAAGAAATACCATATGGTGAAATTGGAAGATATTTGCGTGCCCCCCGGATTCTTGGGGCATAGGGATCTAGACTCACGTCGTTTCAACATGGCTCTCATGCTAAAATTGTCTAGCATATCCTCAAGGACGACGGAGGGTTGTGGCTCCAACTCATTAAAGCCAACTACTTCTGGGGCCACCCTCTTCTTGCATGTGAGCGTCAGGAAGGATCGTAGTTCCGGAGATCCATCCAGGATATCAAGCATGAAATCCAACTAGGTGCCTCTTTCTCTATTGGCAATGGGAGAGAGGTGCTTTTTTGGCTGGACCCGTGGTTCTTAGACTCCCCCCGATGCTCTATGTTTCTTTCCATCTTTGCCATATGTGTGTCCCCTGTGATGTTAGTGGATGAGGCAGCGCAAGAGGGACTCTAGAATATCCCGTTTCGGTGAACCACTTAGCATCAACGAGGCCACAAACTTCGATAGACTACAGGGATCCCTACCGGGTACCTCTTAGAGGTGGGAGATTCGGTAACCTGGTGGCCCTCCCCTCTGGTAGTTTTTAGTGACTTCGTCCTACCGAACCCTCTTCCATGGTCCGGAAGTGGAGTGGATGAACCCACTCTCGAAAGAACCCCTTCCTCTTAGCCTGAGGATTTTTGTGTGGCAGCTACTCCGGGACCGTCTACCCTTAGGGGTGGACGTGTCCAAATGTAATAGTCTTGGTAGTGGACCGTGCAGATTATGTGGGACACCGGAAACGTGCCCCCCATTATGTTGACGGGTCCTGCCACTTAGTTTTTATGGAGCTTTGTTCATGAGGCTCTAGGGCCCGCATGGAAGTCTCAAGACCTTGGGAAGTTTCTGGAAGCGGAGGCAAACCATACCGGAAGGATGCACCGCCTCTTCTGGTTAGTATTTGAGGTCCTAACATGGATTTTGTGGAATGCACGTAATAGGATGGTGATTGAGTAGATTTTCTCTAGACGTGCTTCTGACTCTATTTTTTCTTTCTAACTTATATGTAGAATAATATTTGTCTCTTGATTGATTGCATAGTTTGGAGATTACAAGGGGTATATGATACATTGCAAATGTATCTATAATTTTTGATGCTCCATGCTTGGTTTTATCTACTTTCTTGTGTTTTGCTTCAACTTTGGAGTTCTTTTCATATGATTTCTTGGACTAACCTATTAACAAGAGTCATAGTGCCAGTTGCCTATTTTCTGCTGTTTTTGGTTCCAGGAAGTCAGAAAATGAATAATCTCGGAATTGGATGGGACAAAATCCAAAGTTACTATTTTTCCGAAAGACTCACGGATCCAGAAGGAGAGTCGGAGAGGGGCCACAGGGTGGCCACACCCCCTAGGCGCGGGTACCCCCAGGCCACGCCAGGGCATGGTGTGGGCCCCATGGTTGGCCACCGACCTTGCCTCCTTCGCCTATATATTCCTCTCGAGGCAAAAACCCTAGATCGTCAATCAAAAATCCACGAAAAGTTCCGCTGCGCCGCCGCCACTGAAGGGGAGATTCGGGGGACAGAAAGTCTCTGTTCCGGCACCCTGCCGGGACGGGGAAGTGCCCCCGGAGCCATCTCCATCGATCTCCACCACCATCTCCATCACCATTGCTGATTCCCATGATGAGGAGGGAGTAGTTCTCTCTCGAGGCTAAAGGTTCTACCTATAGCTCTGTGTTCATCTCTCTCTCTCTCTACGCATGATCTTATTGAGATCATGAGCTTGTAATCTATAGATCTACCTTGCTACTCAAGTGCTTTAATAGATCTCTGTTCTCCCCATGTGTGTGAAGTTGACAGTGTGCACACCATGGTGGCACTTAGGCTAGAGATTACAAATACTTGTTATGAGTTATATTTGTAATTGGATGTCTTTATGAAATTGTGGTGTTTGTTGGACTCATCTAGTAGTCAAGGTGACAGTGTGGGGTTTCTAGATGGGAAAGACGAACTTTGAGGTGTGCTGTTATAGCCCTACCATCGATTAGAGTGTTCAACCGGAGAGTAGTTAAGAGTAGTATCATGAAGAGAAGATATTTATATGAGAGTGTTCACTAGTGAAAGTATGATCCCTAGGCCTTGTTTCTAAGAACTGAAACAACGTTTTCTATTAGATCTATTACATGTTTGCTTGCTTCTATCTTTATTTCAGTTTTACTTTAGTCTTTTCCACGCTATCAAGCTATTTTCTATCACCGTTACCACTTACAATTATCCATACCACTTGTATTTCACTATCTCTTCGACGAGCTAGTGCACCTATACACCTGACAAGTGTATTGGGTGTGTTGGGGACATAAGAGACTTCTTGTATCTTGATTGCAGGGTTGCTTGAGAGGGGATACCTTTGAGCACTTCCTCCCTAAGTTCGATAAACCTTGGGTGATCCACTTAACGGAAAACTTGCTGCTGCTCTACAAACCTCTGCACTTGGAGGCCCAACAACCGTCTACAAGAATAGAAGTGCGTAGACATCAAGCTATTTTCTAGCGCTGTTGCCGGGGAGGTAAGGTAAAAGGTATTCACACTGGAGGATTAAAGAAGAAGAACCTCCCACGGCAAACGCCTATTTTCTGGCACCGTTGCCGAGGAGGTAAGGTAAAAGGTACTCACATCCTCCAGTGTGAGTGCTCGAAGTTATTTCCTTTAGATTCGGCAATTTGTCTTTTTGTTTCTTGTTTTCACTAGTTAGGCTTAATGGAAAACAACAACAAAATTAGAGAGATTTTTTGTATTTTTCCTAAGATAGAACTTGAATTGTCTGAAAAGAAAATTAAAAACCCCATGGAACTTTCTTTGCATGCTAATAGTAATGTTATTAGTATGAATCTTTTGAACACCTTTGTTACTAATGCTATGGAAACGTCTAAGCTTGGGGAAGTTAGTTTTTATAAAAATGATCTTTTTAGTTCCCCAGCTTTAAAGAAGAAAATTTGCTCTGATGATAATTTATCTCCCATGTGTGGTAATTCTGATGATACTTGTGATATTTTAAATCCACATACTGAAAGCATCCCTTTTAAAATACCTATAAAAATTGTTGAACGTGTTATGAATAACTGCTATTTTGGAGATGGAACTGTCCATCCTAGTGATCATTTACTCTTTATACATGAATTATGCGAGTTGTTCAAGTGTGCAGGTATTTCAATGAACCAAGTTAAGAGGAAGCTATTCCCTATTTCACTTAAGGGCAAAGCAAGGGAGTGGTATGAGCTACTAGATGATCCTGATCATTTGGAGTGGAAGGAACTTGAATCTCTCTTTTACTCTAAATTTTATCCTCCTCATGAAATTCATAAAGATAGGAATTACATTTATAATTTTCATCCTCATGATGGAGAAAGTATTTCCCAAGCATGGGGGAGATTGAAGCCACTAATGCTCAAATGTCCCATTCATGAGCTCCCCAGTAATATTGTTATTAATAATTTCTATGCAAGGCTTTCAGGACATTACAAGGACTATCTAGATACTTGTTTAGAGGGATCCTTCACAAGTAAGGAGGTCAAAGCTAAGTGGGATCTTCTTGAAACAATTCAAAGCAATACCGAAGATTGGGATAACAACAAAGGTAAAGAACCAGGTATAAACTATGAGTATGATTGCATTAAGTCTTTTGCTGAAACTATTGATTTTCAAGAGCTTAGTGCTAAATATGGTCTTGATCCTCAAATTCTTATTGATTGTTATAGAACCTTTGCTTCTCATATTAATGTTCCTAAAGAAAAATGGGACATGTATCATGAGCCTTATAAAGACACTTGCATGGAAAATGAAATTGTTATTAATGATAGAAATAAACATGCTCAAACCTATGAAAGTACTACTTCTTATAAGCATGTTAATTTTTGTGGAATACATAGACCTTGTGAGAATAATCAAATTGAAGAAGAATATTGTATCACCCACAGGAATGAAAAAACTAGAACGTGGTATAGGGCTCTAAATGATCTTGGTAAAAAAGTTTGTGCCCTCTATCCTTTTATTTGTGAACTTTGCTTTGAAGTGGGTCATTTCAATTTTCAATGCTCCGGCCATAATAATAGCCCTTCTAATCCAATGAGTACTGCAAGTTTGTATTGTGATGACATGATCACTCCTAATCAGCATGATGAACTTACATTATTTTTGGGGTGTGAAGAGTTATCAAGAAAAACCTCTTTGGTAGATATGGGTGATTTTGATATGAATAGTGTCATGCATAGTTGTCATCTTTATTGTGTTGATAATTTCCACACAAATACTTACATACAAAATATTATAAAAGCTGAGATCTTACCAAATTATGACATGACTAATATGTGTTTTGGTCTTATTAGTGAAAAGGAGGAATCCTCCAAAGTTTCTTCTATTGTATCTAACAATGAACCAGGGTATATGGAGAAGATTCCTTTAAAGCCTCTCCCTCATAAAGAGAAGAAGAAAAAGAAGAAAAGGAGGAGTAAAAGGAGAGAGGAAACAATATTTTCCCCTAAGCATGTTGCTCCTATTATAGTTTTTGATGAGTTTGAACTTGATGATGTTCCTATGCCTGTTACCTATAGTAGTGATCATGATTGGGAAAAACATACTACTTTTGATATTGAAAATCTCTTCGGTACCAATTATGAAAATGATGATATTAATAATTGCTATACTATTAGTGCTATCCATGATCCTTCCAATGATGATATGTTTACAAATGAACACACTTGGGAAGATAACTATTCTATTGCTTATGATGATGCTATACCTCCAATATATGATGATTTCAATGATGATTATGATATTTTTAGTCCACCTACTATTGAGGAGGAAATTAGTTATGATTACAATATGCCTCCTATATTTGATGATTATGGTGATGAAAATAATAATGATAGCTATTTTGTTGAATTTGCTCCCACTACAATCAATAAGAATGACTATGTTTATGTGGGGAGTATTAATTCTTTTATGCATGTGGCTCATGATAAGAATGTTTCTTGTGATAGTTATATTGTTACTTTTATTCATGATGCTACTGAAAGTTATTATGAGAGAGGGAAACATGGTTTTATGTATTTCAATAATATTAGGTGTCCCCTCTTTATGGTGAAAGTCTTGAAGTTGCACTTGTTTTGCTTCACTATGCTTGTTGCTTTATGCTTTCATGACTTGTTTCTTTACAAGATTTCTATGCATAGGAAGTGGGTTAGATTTAAATATGCTTTTAATTTGCTTCTTGATGCTCTCTTTTACTTCAATTCATATTTCCAATGTGAGCATCTTTTCTTGCTTCTTATGCCTAACTTAAAGGCGTTAAAGAAAAGTACTTATTGGGAGATAACCCAAAATTTTAGATGAGTCTTGGAAGTTATTACTTCATTAATAACCTCTCCTTATCCTTTTTATTTGCTTTTTGTGCCAAGAGTAACCTCTAATGAGAGCGAAGTAATGATTGGAAAAGTTGCTGTCCCGAAACAGATTTCTGTGCTTCACCGTAAAAATTCGTGTAAAATCTCTGAACGTCTTTTTGAGGCGTGAAGTTTTGTGCTTCTGCCCCAGGTTGTTATCTAACTTTCGTTAGTTAAACTCTTTTTGATTTGAGCAATAGAAGGTCTTCGAAAAAATCCGTCTTTACCTGCTGGTCTGTTTTGACAGATTTCTGCCATTTTCTGCATTTGCTTCTTGTTGGTTCCTTTTTTAGTTCTTTTGGGGATTTGAGCTTATTGAGGGAAGTGCTTCAGTAGCTAGTGTTCTAATGGAAGTTTATTTGTGTTAGAAATGAACCTTAAGACCTATTATCTTGAGTGCATTAATGTTGCTAATAAAGATTGTGTGAAGTTTTGTATGAAGGAAAACATTTCAGGTGTATGGAAGGAATGAGTAATGAGATGAAGGATGGACTAAAGCTCAAGCTTGGGGATGCCACGCGTGTCACCCCAAGAAATATCCAAGAAGTAAAAGCGTCAAGGCTTGGGGATGCCCAACGCATCCCCCTCTCCATCAATAAAACTCCCAAGTTTCTTCCAAACGGTTCATTTTTCTTGTTTCATGCACAGTTGTGTTGTTCTTGGAGCGTCTTCTTTTTCATTTTCGTTTTGGTTTTTCGTTTGCTTGGTTTGTTTAGTTTACTGAATAAATTGGTTGGACCCCCTCTTTCATACATTGGTTTGCAAATAGTTTGGTTTGGTTTGGAAAAGAGTAGGAAAGTTCATGCTTATGTGGTAAAAAGAGCTTGTTTTTGACTGTGCCCTATGCTTTGTCATGCCATGCTTGATATTGTTTTGGCTTTATGCTTAATATTCTTTGCTGTAGCATGACTTGTTATAAACAATTGAGATTGCTTAATGTGCCTTGGATGAATCATGCGTTGTTTTAGCATATTAAAGCACAATATTGTGGTATTCTCCTTTGATGCTTTATTTGGGTTGACTTGGCACATGCTCACACCATGTTATGACTATCCCAAGTCACCATAAGCCTTTATGATCCTTTACTTTTCAACTTGTAGTATCACTTTATGCTTTGATCAATGATGTTTTGTCGCTCTGCATGATTATGGCCATTATTGAACTCTTAGTTTGTCGCTCCCAGTCTTTTGCTAGCCTCCACAACCAAGTATGAGTTCCACTCATGCATCCAACTCCCTAAACCAAGTTATTCCAAAGAGTCCACCATAGCTACCTACTAGCTTATCCTATTCCAAGTATATTCATGCTTTTTTCTACCTTCCAAATTAAACTTGTTATGAGAAAACTAGTGATTAAAGCTCTCACGAACTTGATGGCACACTTTACTTTTCTTGCCCTTAATAAACTTGAACCATTGTGTCGTCTATGTTGTATATGCTTGCACTTATTTGTTGGGGATTAGCAGAACCATGCTGTCATGGGGAACGCTTTCAACATTGCACGGGTACTTTGTACCTAGTTGATATCATGCTCTTTTGTATATGGATGTCGTCGGTGTGAAATGAAAGGGGAGCTTGTAAGTCCACGGAGTTATGTATATGTGTTAGAGAAACGCCTGGGCCACTGGTCTAATCCATGCTGACATGGTGGAAACCTGCAGCGTAACCATAATGAGTTGTCTATGAAGCATTCTTCTTATAAAAAAAGAGTCCTATGTTGAGAAAAAAAAAGAGAAAAGGAAAAAAAAGAGATTATGAAAAGAGGAAAGAGAGAAAAAAGCACCATATTCCCATGGTAAATAAGAAGATTGCTGAGATGCTCATTGTCTGCTTGCCTTGTCAGTTTGATATGGGGATTCTTCCGTATCATCGGGCAAGGGGTACCCCGTTGGCGGTTCTCTATGATACACATGTACTTACGATGACAAGAACTTACTGGTGACTAAACTTGAGTAGCATGAGGAGAGGCCCTCATATTCAAGGGACATGAGATTT
This sequence comes from Avena sativa, assembly GCA_916181665.1. Taxonomy (NCBI): domain Eukaryota; kingdom Viridiplantae; phylum Streptophyta; class Magnoliopsida; order Poales; family Poaceae; genus Avena; species Avena sativa. The sequence goes on along the minus strand of OV702292.1, from coordinate 527,481,179 downwards.
CTAACTTATACTTGGTCAAGCATATACTCCATAGTTTGTTCACTTTAACCTTAATCACTTCAAGAGGCTTATGATAGGGGCAATGAGAGCTGAAAGCTATTAAGTACCATAATTTTTGGAAGCTCTTTATGAAACTTGAATCTCTGCTTCCTTCTATGAAGGCCTTTCTTCCACTTATATATTGAGTCTCCACCTTCTATCTTTATGCACTTACTTTGAGAGCATAGTGTCCATTCTTAGTTCTATCTGCATTGTCCCAAGACTAGTTGATTGATGCATAGCTTTGATATTGCTTGTTTTAAACTATTTTTATCTAGTCACTCTTATGAACTTTGAAGGTGTCCTATGCATTTATGTTTGCTACTCTATGAGGGACAAGTTGAATGCCACTATGCTATGTTTTCTTTATGTGAAACAAACAAACGTCTTGCAAAGCATTATTATTCATGAATCTTTTGTTTGTGCCTTTTCATGTTGCATCATAGTTTCTTTGTCGTATTGCTAGAACTTTGTCTTTCATGTTATGATTGAAGTACTGTGATCCCAGCTTTGAATGTTTTACAAATACTTTGATCAAGTTTTTGATGGTGCATGTCACCTCAAAAATTATTCTTTCTTTTTATCACTTACCTACTCGAGGACGAGCAGGAGTTAAGCCTGGGGATGTTGATACATTGCAAATGTATCTATAATTTTTGATGCTCCATGCTTGGTTTTATCTACTTTCTTGTGTTTTGTTCCAACTTTGGAGTACTTTTCATATGATTTCTTGGACTAACCTATTAACAAGAGCCACAGTGCCAGTTGCCTGTTTTCTGCTGTTTTTGGTTCCAGGAAGTCAGAAAATGAATATTCTCGGAATTGTACGGGACAAAAGCCAAAGTTACTATTTGCCCGGAAGACTCACGGAGCCAGAAGGAGAGTCGTAGAGGGGCCACAGGGTTGCCACACCCCCCAGGCACGGTACCCCCAGACCGTGCTAGGGCATGGTGTGGGCCCCCTGGCTGGCCACCGACCTTGCCTCCTTTGCCTATATATTCCTCCTGAGGCAAAAACCCTAGATCGTCAATAAAAAATCCACGAAAAGTTCCGCTGCGCCGCCGCCACCGAAGGGGAGATCCAGGGGACAAAAAGTCTCTGTTCCGGCACCCTGCCGGGACGGGGAAGTGCCCCCGGAGCCATCTCCATCGATCTCCACCACCATCTCCATCACCATTGCTGATTCCCATGATGAGGAGGGAGTAGTTCTCTCTCGAGGCTAAAGGTTCTACCGGTAGCTATGTGTTCATCTCTCTCTCTATGCATGATCTTATTGAGATCATGAGCTTGTAATCTATAGATCTATCTTGCTACTCAAGTGCTTTAATAGATCTTTGCTCTCCCCATGTGTGTGAAGTTGACAGTGTGCACACCATGGTGGCACTTAGGCTAGAGATTACAAATACTTGTTATGAGTTATATTTGGAGTTGGATGTCTTTATGAAATTATAGTGTTTGTTGGACTCATCTAGTACTCAAGGTGACAATGTGGGGTTTCTAGATGGGAAAGATGAACTTTGAGGTGTGATGTTATAGCCCTACCATCGATTAGAGTGTTCAACCGGAGAGTAGTCAAGAGTAGTATCATGAAGAGAAGATATTTATATGAGAGTGTTCTCTAGTGAAAGTATGATCCCTAGGCCTTGTTTCTAAGCACTGAAACACCGTTTTCTATTAGATATGTTACATCTTTTCTTGCTTCTATCTTTATTTCAGTTTTACTTTAGTCTTTTCCACGCCATCAAGCTATTTTCTATCACCGTTACCACTTACAATTATCCATACCACTTGTATTTCACTATCTCTTCGCCGAACTAGTGCACCTATACACCTAACAAGTGTATTGGGTGTGTTGGGGACACAAGAGACTTCTTGTATCTTGATTGCAGGGTTGCTTGAGAGGGGATACCTTTGAGCACTTCCTCCTTGAGTTCGATAAACCTTGGGTGATCCACTTAAGGGAAAACTTGCTGCTGTTCTACAAACCTCTGCACTTGGAGGCCCAACAACTGTCTACAAGAATGAAGTGCGTAGACATTTGTATATATGAGGGGCCGACGGCTAACCCTAACTTGAATTACAAGCAAACTCTAAACCAAGTCGTAACGGACTCTTATTCTAACATCCGCCTGCAGTGTCAACATGGGGTTCACCAACGTTGAGACTGAAATGAATGTCGGTAAACGATGATGTAGGCAACCCCTTGGTGAAGATGTCTGCAAACTGCACAGTAGTAGGAACATGTAGAACTCGAACTTGTCCAAGAGCCAACTTCTCCCGAATGAAATGGATGTCAATCTCGATATGCTTGGTCCATCGATGCTGTACAGGATTGCTGGACATATAAATAGCGGAAATGTTATCACAATAAACCACAGTAGCCTGCTGGATAGGACAACAGAGATCCGAGAGAAGCTGACGCAACCAAACCGTTTCAGCGACATCATGTGCCACTGCACGATACTCGGGCTCTGCAGACGAATGCGAAACTGTAACCTGTCGTTTCGAAGACCATGAAATCAAGTTGTTACCAAGAAAAACACAGTATCCGGATGTGGATCGACGAGTATCCGGGCAACCAGCCTAGTCGACATCGGAGTATGCTGTCAAAGTGTGTGGAGATGATGAATAAATGTGCAGACCATGGTCTAAGGTACCTTTGAGATAGTGAAGGACACGTTTGACATGATTATAATGGGGAACTCGAGGATCATGCATATATAGACATGCTTGTTGGACAACAAAGGAAATTTCTGAGCGAGTAAGGGTAAGATATTGTAAAGCACCAGTTATACTACGATAAAGAGTGGCATCGGAGAAGACATCACCAGAAGAAGAAAGCTTAGTTGTAGTGTCTACAGAAGTTTTAGAAGGTTGACAGTCAAGCATGCTAGATTTAGTGAGGAGATCTAAAATATATTGACGTTGTGAAAGAAATAAACCATGAGAATCACGAGTGACAGCTATTCCTAAGAAGTGATGGAGAAGTCCAAGATCAGTCATGGAGAACTCAGATCGTAGTAAAGAGATGATGTGATCAAGAAATTGTTGAGAAGAAGCTGTTAAAACTATATCATTGACATATAAGAGAAGATAGGCAGTTTGAGAGTTGTTGTGATAAACAAAAAGAGAGGAATCTGAGGGTGAAGGATGAAATCCGATAGTGAGAATAAAGGTAGAGAAACATTGAAACCATGCACGAGGAGCTTGTTTAAGACCATATAGAGATTTTTTAAGGAGGCAAACATGATTTGGATTAATGGAGTCTTTGAATCCTAAAGGTTGCTGGCAATAGACAGTTTCATTGAGTGATCCATGTAAGAAAGCATTTTTAATGTCAAGTTGATGAATAGGCCAAGAGGAAGTGACTGCAAGACTAAGAACTGTTCGAATTGTGCTGGGTTTAACTACAGGAGAAAATGTTTCATCGTAATTGAGACCGTGTTGTTGAGAGAAGCCTCGACAGACCCAACGAGCTTTATAACGAGAGAGAGAACCGTCAGAGTGAAATTTTTGACGAAAAATCCATTTACCAGAAACAACATTTGCACCAGGAGGACGAGGGATGAGTTGCCAAGTTTTATTATCTATAAGAGCTTGAAATTCATCTCGCATAGCGGAAGTCCAGTGGGGATCAAGAAGATCTGATTAAGATTTGGGAATGGGAGATATAGATGGAGTAACATTAAGATTTAATTTTTGAGTAGGCAATTTAAATCTGGATTTTGCACGTGTGCGCATGACATGTTCATTAGTGGGTTTAGTGATAGGAACAGCACGTGCAGGGGGTTGAAGAGGGGACGGGGAAGAATTGCCCGGCGCAGCGGAGGATGCGGGCATTATAGAGGCAGGGTCGGGAGGCGCGGCAGGAAAGTCTGCCGCGGCAGCATTTTCAGCCAAATCGGCTGCCGCGGCAGGATTTGCAGCTGTTTCGGCTGCCGCGGCAGGGGTCGGGGAGGAGTGTGGCGGTGTTGGATTTGGTGTGATGTAGAGAGGATTGAAGGTGGGTCGGCGAGGTGAGGAAGTCGTGGTAGAAGTGTCGGTCTCGGATGACGTGTGACGTTGTGAAAAAGGAAAAACATTTTCAACAAAAGTGACGTGTCGAGAGATGTGAATTACGGCCAGAGAGGAGATCAAGGCAACGAAAACCTTTATGTTCATCGGAGTAACCAAGAAACACGCAGGAGATGGATCGGGGGGCTAGTTTATTTGGTGATTGGGCATACATGTTAGGGAAGCAAAGGCAACCAAAAACACGAAGCTCGCAGTAATCGGGATGACATCTAAAAAGAGAAAAATAGGGAGTGTTATGGAGATTGGATTTAGTTGGTCGAATATTGAGAAGATAAGTTGCAGTGCGTAGGGCCTCAGCCCAATATCTAGGAGGCATAGATGAGAGAATTAAAAGTGTACGAATAATATCATTAATTGTTTGGATAGCTCGTTTGGCCTTGCTGTTTTGGGGAGAGGTATAGGGACAGAAAAACGAAGGAGGATGCCATGACTAAGGAAGAAATTTCTATTTCGATTATTGTCAAATTCTTTACCATTATCACATTGAATAAATTTTATATGAAAAAAGAAGTGAGTTCCTACATATCGTTGAAAATTGAAAAATATTGTGTGGACATCAGATTTGTTGCACATAGGAAAAATCCAAATAAAGTGTGTGAAATCATCAAGAATAACAAGATAGTATTTGAAACCAGAAAAACTTTCATGTGGAGAGGTCCATAAATCACAATGTAGTAATTCAAAGGGAAAAGTGCTAGAAGATTGGGAGGTACTAAAGGGAAGACGAACATATTTGCCTAATTGACATGACTCGCAAACTGAAGTATCATGATAATCTTTATTACATAAAATTGAAAATTCACTAAGAAGATTGGATAGTGTGGCAGTGATACATTGCAAATGTATCTATAATTTTTGATGTTCCATGCTTGGTTTTATCTACTTTCTTATGTTTTGTCCACACTTTGGAGTACTTTTCATATGATTTCTTGGACTAACCTATTAACAAGAGCCACAGTGCCAGTTGCCTGTTTTCTGCTATTTTTTGGTTCCAGGAAGTCAAAAAATGAATATTCTCGGAATTGGACAGGACAAAAGCCAAAGTTACTATTTTCCCGGAAGACTCACGGAGCCAGAAGGAGAGTCGGAGACGGGCCATAGGGTTGCCACACCCCTCCTTGGCGCGGGCTAGCCCAGGCCACGCCAGGGCATGGTGTGGGCCCCCTGGCCGGCCACCGACCTTGCCTCCTTCGCCTATAAGAGCCTCCCGATACCAAAACCCTAGATAATCAATCAGAAATCCACGAAAAGTTCTGCAGCGCCGCTGCCACCGAAGGGGACATTCGGGGGACAGAAAGTCTCTGTTCCGGCACCCTGCCAGGACAGGGTAATGCCCCCGGAGCCATCTCCATCGATCTCCACCACCATCTCCATCACCATTGCTGATTCCCATGATGAGGAGGGAGTAGTTCTCTCTCGAGGCTAAGGGTTCTACCGATAGCTATGTGTTCATCTCTCTCTCTATGCATGATCATATTGTGATCATGATCTTGTAATCTATAGATCTACCTTGCTACTCAAGTGCTTTAATAGATCTCTGCTCTCCCCATGTGTGTGAAGTTGACAGTGTGCACACCATGGTGGCACTTAGGCTAGAGATTACAAATACTTGTTATGAGTTATATTTGGAGTTGGATGTTTCTATGAAATTGTGGTGTTTGTTGGAACCATCTAGAGCTCAAGGTGACATTTTGGGGTTATCTAGATGGGAAAGGCTTACTTTGAGGTGTGCTGTTATAGCCCTACCATGGATTAGAGTGTCCAACCGGAGAGTAGTTCAGCGTAGTATCATAAAGAAGAATATATTTATATGAGAGTGTTCACTAGTGAAAGCATGATCCCCAGGCCTTGTTTCTAAGCATTGATACATTGTTTGCTATTAGATCTATTACATGTTTGCTTGCTTCCTTCTTTATTTCAGTTTGCCTTTAGTCTTTTCCACACCATCAAGCTATTTTCTAGCACCGTTATATTATATCCATACCACTTGTATTTCACTATCTCTTCGCCGAACTAGTGCACATATACACCTGACAAGTGTATTGGGTGTGTTGGGGACATAAGAGACTTCTTGTATCTTGATTGCAGGGTTGCTCGAGAGGGAATACCTTTGACCACTTCCTCCCTGAGTTCGATAAACCTTGGGTGATCCACTTAAGGGCAAACTTGCTGCTGTTCTACAAACCTTTGCACTTGGAGGCCCAACAACTGTCTACGAGAATAGAAGTGCATAGACATCAAGCTATTTTCTGGCGCCGTTGCCAGGGAGAAAAGGTAAAAGGTATTCACACCGGAGGATTAAAGAAGAAGAACCTCCCACGGCAAACGCCTATTTTCTGGCGCCGTTGCTGGGGAGGTAAGGTAAAAGGTACTCACATCCTCCGGTGTGAGTGCTGTAAGTTATTTCCATTAGATTCTGCAATTTTGTATTTTTGTTTCTTGTTTTCACTAGTTAGGCTTAATGGAAAACAACAAAAAAATGAGAGAGCTTTATAGTATTTATCTTGAGTTAGGACATGAAGTGTTTGAAGAGAAAATTAAAAAACCTATGGAACTTTATTTGCATGCTAATAGCAATGTTATTATTATGAATTCTTTGGAAACCATTATTGGTAATGCTATGGAAAAGTCTATGTTTGGGGAAGCTAGTTTTTACGAAAATGATCTTTTTAGTTCCCCAGCTTTTGAAGATAGCTATTCTATTGCTTATGATGATACCAAACCTCCAATATATGATGATTACAATGATGAATATGATATTTTCAGTCCACCTACTATTGAGGAGAAAATTAATGATTACAATATGCCTCCTATATTTGATGATTATGGTGATGAAAATAATAACAATAGCTATTTTGTTGAATTTGCTCCCACTACAATCACTAAGAATGACTATGTTTATGTGGGGAGTATTAATTATTTTATGCATGTGGCTCATGATAAGAATGTTTTATGTGATAGTTATATTGTTAATTTTATTCATGATGCTACTGAAAGTTATTATGAGAGAGGGAAACATGTTTTTATGCATCTCAATAATATTAAGTTTCCCCTCTTTATGTTGAAAGTCTTGAAGTTGCACTTGTTTTGCTTTACTATGCTTGTTGCTTTGTGCTTTCATGACTTGCTTCTTTATAAGATTTATATGCATAGGAAGTGGGTTAGACTTAAATGTGTTTTGAATTTGCTTCTTGATGCTCTCTTTTACTTCAATTCATATTTCTTATGTGAGCATCTTCTCAAACTATCATGCCTAACTTAAAGGCGTTAAAAAAGTACTTATTGGAAGATAACCCAAAAGTTTTAGATGAGTCTTGGAAGTTATTACTTCAGTAATAACTGCTCCTTATCCTTTTTATTTGCTTTTTGTGCCAAGAGTAACCTCTAATGAGAGAGAAGTAATGCTTGAGAAAGTTGCTGTCCCGAAACAGATTTCTGTGTTTCACCGTAAAAATTCGTGTAAATTCTCTGTACGTCCTTTTGAGGCGTGAATTTTTGTGCTTCTGCTCCAGGTTGTTATCTAATTTTTGTTAGTTAAACACATTTTTATTTGAGCAATAGAAGGTCTTCGAAAAAATTCGTCTTTACCTGCTGGTCTGTTTTGACAGATTTCTGCCATTTTCTACATTTGCTTCTTGTTGGTTCCTTTTTAAGTTCTTTTGGGGAATTGAGCTTTTTGAGGGAAGTGCTACAGTAGCTAGTGTTCTAATGGAAGTTTATTTGGTGTTAGAACTGAACCTTAAGACTTATTTATCTTGAGTGCACTAATGTTGCTAATAAAGATTGTGTGAAGTTTTGTATGAAGGAAAAATTTTAGGTGTATGGAAGGAATGAGTAATGAGATGAAGGATGGACTAAAGCTCAAGCTTAAGGATGCCACGCGTCTCACCCCAATAAATATCCAATAAGTACAAGCGTCAAAGCTTGGGGATGCCCAAGGCATCCCCTTCTTCATCAATAAAAAATCCCAGGTTTCTTCCAAATCCTTCATTTTTATTGTTTCATGCATAGATTGTGTTGTTCTTGGAGCGTCTTCTTTTTCGTTTTCGTTTTGGTTTTTCGTTTGCTTTGTTTTCTTAGTTTTCTGAATAAATTGGTTGGACCCCCTCTTTTATACATTGGTTTTCAAATAGTTTGGTTTGGATTGGAAAAGAGTAGGAACGTTCATGCTTAAGTGGTAAAGAGAGTTTGTTTTTGACTGTGGCCTATGCTTTGTCATGCCATGCTTCATATTGTTTTGGCTTTATGCTTAGTATTCTTTGCTGTAGCATTACTTGTTATAAACAATTGAGATCGCTTAATATGCCTTGGATGAATCATGCGTTGTTTTAACATATTAAAGCATAGTATTGTGGTATTCTCCTTTGATGCTTTATTTGGGTTGACTTGGCGCATGCTCACACCATGATATGACTATCTCAAGTCACCATAGCCTTTATGATCCTTTCGTTTTCAAGTTGTAGTATCACTTTATGCTTTGATCAATGATGTTTTGTCGCTCTGCTTGATTATGGACATTATTGCTCTCTTAGTTTGTCGCTCCCAGTCTTTTGCTAGCCTCCACAACCAAGTATGAGTTCCACTCATGCATCCAACTCCCTAAACCAAGTTATTCCAAAGAGTCTACCATACCTACCTACTAGCTTATGCTATTCCAAGTATATTCATGCTTTTGTTTACCTTCCAAATTAAACTTGTTATGAGAAAACTAGTGATTAAAGCTCTCACGAACTTGATGGCACACTTTACTTTTCTTGCCCTTAATAAAATTGAACCATTGTGTCGTCTATGTTGTATATGTTTGCACTTATTTGTTGGGAATTAGTAGAACCATGCTGTCATGGGGAACGCTTTCAACATTGCACTTGGTACTTGTACCTAGTTGATATCATGCTCTTTTGTATATGGATGTCGTCGGTGTGAAATGAAAGGGGAGCTTGTAAGTCCATGGAGTTATGTATATGTGTTAGAGAAACGCCTGGGCCCCTGGTCTAATCCATGCTGACATGGTGGAAACCTGTAGCGTAACCATAATGAGCTGTCTATGAAGCATTCTTCTTATAAAAAAAGAGTCCTATATTGAGAAAAAAAGAGAAAAGGAGAAAAAAAGAGATTATGAAAAGAGGAAAGAGAGAAAAAAGCACCATATTCCCATGGTAAATAAGAAGATTGCTGAGATGCTCGTTGTCTGCTTGCCTTATCATTTTGATATGGGGAATCTTCCGTATCATCGGGCAAGGGGTACCCCGTTGGCGGTTCTCTATGATACACATGTACTTACGATGACAAGAACTTACCGGTGACTAAACTTGAGTAGCATGAGGAGCGGCCCTCGTATACAAGGTACATGAGATTTCTAACTTATACTTCGTCAAGCATGTACACCATAGTTTGTTCACTTTAACCTTAATCACTTCAAGATGCTTATGATCGGGGCAATGAGAGCTGAAAGCTATAAGTACCATAATTTTTGGAAGCTCTTTATGAGACTTGAATCCCTACTTTCTTCTATGAAGGCCTTTCTTCCACCATTATATTGAGTCTCCACCTTCTACCTTTATGCACCTACTTTGAGAGCATAGTGGTCATTCTTAGTTCTATGTGCATTGTCCCAAGACTAGTTGATTGAAGCATACCTTGATATTGCTTGTTTTAAACTATTTGTACCTAGTCACTCTTATGAACTTTGAAGGTGTCCTATGCATTTATGTTTCCTACTCCATGAGGGACAAGCTGAATGCCACTATGCTATGTTTTCTTTATGTGAAACAAACAAACGTCTTGGAAAGCATTGTTATTCATGAATGTTTTGTTTGTGCCTTTTCATGTTGCATCATAGTTTCTTTGTCTTATTGCTACAACTTTGTCTTTCATGTTATCATTGGAGTACTATGATCCCAGCTATCAATGTTTTACAAATACTTTGATCAAGTTTATGATGGTGCATGTCATCTCAAAAATTATTCTTTCTTTTTATCACTTACCTACTCGAGGACGAGCAGGAGTTAAGCTTGGGGATGTTGATACATTGCAAATGTATCTATAATTTTTGATGTTCCATGCTTGGTTTTATCTACTTTCTTATGTTTTGTCCACACTTTGGAGTACTTTTCATATGATTTCTTGGACTAACCTATTAACAAGAGCCACAGTGCCAGTTGCCTGTTTTCTACTGTTTTTGGTTCCAGGAAGTTAGAAAATGAATATTCTTGGAATTGGACGGGACAAAAGCCAAAGTTACTATTTTCCCGGAAGACTCATGGAGCTAGAAGGAGAGTCGGAGAGGGGCCATAGGGTGGCCACACCCCCCCTTGGCACTGGTCAGCCCAGGCCGCGCCAGGGCATGGTGTGGGCCCCTTGGCCGGGCGCCGACCTTGCCTCCTTCGCCTATAAGAGCCTCCCGATACCAAAACCCTAGATAATCAATCAGAAATCCATGAAAAGTTCCGCAGCGCCGCTTCCACCGAAGGGGAGATTTGGGGGACAGAAAGACTCTGTTCCGGCACCCTGCCGGGACGGGGAAGTGCCCCTGGAGCCATCTCCATCGATCTCCACCACCATCTCCATCACCATTGTTGATTCCCATTATGAGGAGGGAGTAGTTCTCTCTCGAGGCTAAGGGTTCTACCGGTAGCTATGTGTTCATCTCTCTCTATGCATGATCTTATTGAGATCATGAGCTTGTAATCTATAGATCTACCTTGCTACTCAAGTGCTTTAATAGATCTTTGCTCTCCCCATGTATGTGAAGTTGACAGTGTGCACACCATGGTAGCACTTAGGCTAGAGATTACAAATACTTGTTATGAGTTATATTTGGAGTTGGATGTTTCTATGAAATTATGGTGTTTGTTGGAACCATCTAGAGATCAAGGTGACAGTGTGGGGTTATCTAGATGGGAAAGGCTTACTTTGAGGTGTGATGTTATAGCCCTACCATGGATTAGAGTGTCCAATCGGAGAGTAGTTCATCGTAGTATCATAAAGAAGAATATATTTATATGAGAGTGTTCACTAGTGAAAGCATGATCCCTAGGCCTTGTTTCTAAGCATTGATACACTATTTGCTATTAGATCTATTACATGTTTGCTTGCTTTCTTCTTGATTTCAGTTTGCCTTTAGTCTCTTCCATGGCATCAAAGTATTTTATAGCACCGTTATCTTATATCCATACCACTTGTATTTCACTATCTCTTCGCCGAACTAGTGCACCTATAGACCTGACAAGTGTATTGGGTGTGTTGGGGACACAAGAGACTTCTTGTATCTTGATTGCAGGGTTGCTTGAGAGGGAATACCTTTGACCACTTCCTCCGTGAGTTCGATAAACCTTGGGTGATCCACTTAAGGGAAAACTTGCTGCTGTTGTACAAACCTCTGCACTTGGAGGCCCAACAATTGTCTACAAGAATAGAAGTGCGTAGACATCAGGCAGCTTGAGGATGTCCAAGTCATTGATGCCATAAATCCACCGAAGCAGCCATGGAGGAGGGCTGAGCGGTGGTGGATGCGCCGTTGACAGAGTATAGGTCTCCAGAACTATTGAAGCGTACGATCTCCGCCTTGGTCATGTAATCCTTCATAGATAAGCCAAAACGATCAAATTCGACGGAGACAGGATTATCACGTGTAAATTGGCGAACGGAAATTAAGTTTTTAATTAGGACAGGGGCAACAAGAACATCGCGAAGAACAAGTGGTTTGGTGGTGGATGGAAGATGGGTTTGACCAACACAATGGATAGGGATTAAAGAACCATCTCCAAGAGTAATAGAGGAAAAAGGTGAAGAAGTGCACGATGACAGCATATTACGCGAATTAGACATATGACTAGATGCACCAGAATCGAAAATCCAATCCATACTTGACTTTCCTTGAGCAGCAAAGTTGTTCATGGCCTGGAGGAACGCGGCTTGGTCCGCAGGAAACGAGGTTGGTGCAGTTGGCGGCGCTGAAGCGAGCGGTGGCGGCGGAAGCTGGTACATCGGATAGTTGCCACCTGTTGAGGTGTTGTAGTTCATTGGTGACAGTGCGCTGTAGGGATAGTAGGATGGAGCAACGACGTAGGCCTGCGATGGAGGGCATAGACCAAGCAGTCCGGGGGAGCCGGTGTGCGGGCGCATGCCCGGCATCCAGGAGCCGATGTAAGCGGGTGGAGCGCCGACTAGAGACGGAGCCACCCAGGGCATGGTCCAGGCCTGCACAAGGCCGGTCCACGGGTCATGGGGTGGGCGGTAGTTCGGCGATGCTGGAGGTGCTGGAGCCGGTGGAGGAGCCAGAGCTGGTGGCACGCCTGAAGGAGCCGATGGTGCCGAGGGTCGTGGAGGACGGTAGATCGGCCGTGTGCCACGGTAGTTTGGGCTGGGACGCCATCCTGGAGGTGGTTGCGCCGGTGCAGGAGGAGGCGGCGGTGGTGCTGGAGCCGGAGGGCGTTGGATTGCCGCAAAGACTTGGGGACGAGCCTCCTTGGTGGTGATGGCGCGATCGGCCCATTGAAGCATGGAGCGGACCTCGGAGAAGGAGGGTCGCGGGCGCATCATGGGGATGAAGGAGGCTTGCTTCTTAAAACATTCACCGAGTCCGACAAGAAGAACATTGATGAGTTGGCGGTCGTCGATGGGGTCGCCGAGTTTGCGGAGCTCGTCGGCGAGGGACTTGAGCCGCTGACAATAAATCCCCACGGGGGAGTCACCTTGGAAGGTGTTGCGGAGCTCGGTGTGCAGGGTGTTGACGCGGGCATCGACGTTGTCTTGAAACAGTTGACGGAGGGCCACCCGAAGCGTGGCGGCGTTGGAGGCGTCGCGGAAGACGAGATTGAAGATCTCGGTGGACACCCGTTGGTAGATCCATTGGATGATGGCGAGGTCGTCCTTTACCCAGCAAGGATCCGAAGGCTGGGGAAGGGAGTTGGCGTCGACGTGGCCGAGGAGATTGCAGCGGCCTAGATGAACTTCGAAGAGGTGGCGCCAATGATAGTAGTTGTGCTTGGGAAGATCTAAAGTAACAGGGATAAAAGGACTAACATCTTGAATTGTATCGGCATATTGGATGGTGGGTGGGGTAGGATTTGCTAGGTTTTGGGTGGGGATAGAGCAGGAGGATTGCGGCATAGCGGCGGCGAGTTTGGAGGCGGCGAGCTTTGCACGCTGCTCGAAGTAGCCGGGCGGCGGCGGTGGTGGCGGGGTGGGCGGCGATATGCCCTAGATCGGTTTAGTCTGATACCATATAGAATAATATTTGTCTCTTGATTGATTGCATAGTTTAGAGATTACAAGGATATATATGAGGGGCTGACGGCTAACCCTAACTTGAATTACAAGAAAACTCTAAAACAAGTCGTAACGAACACTTATTCTAACACTATATTCATCAGTGGTACCAGCTATCTACCCAGCAGGGGCCAGGAGCACTGCACACCACTCTTCGGGCTCAGAGTGACGGTGCATCACTTCTGGGCACCTGCCCCCCTTGAGCGAACCAGAGGAGCTGCCTAGCATCGGCCTAACTTTTTTCCTTTTCTTATTTTGGACCGTGTTTTGCTAATGCCCCTATCTATAAAGGGCGCCGAAAGCCTGTTTCGAGTTGTTTACTGGCGAAGCAAACGGTTAATCATACGGAGGAAATCTCTGGTAGATGCTAATTTAGAGGTGAACTTTGTCTAGTTTTTGTACTCGTCGAGGTTACATTTTTTAAATAAAAAACAGGGCCATATCCTAGAATAAATCGAGTTAAAACCCATGATTCCATATAGACGTGTCGCAAGGGATCGATTACTGGGTCCGTTTCAAAATATAAGATCTTTTAGCTTTGTGAAAGGAGTGTATCTAGATCCTTTTAGTGTGTAGGTTCACTCTAAAAATAGATGAATCTACACACTAAAATGAGTCTAGATACACTTCATTCACAAAGTTAAGACACTTATATTTTAAAAATAGATAAATCTACACACTAAAATGAGTCTAGATACATTTCATTCACAAAGTTAAGACACTTATATTTTGAAACGGAAGGAGTAAAATGTAGCGAGTCAACGTACTTCCTCCGTTTCATATTATAAGATGTTTTCGTTTTGTCAAAAGAGTGTATCTAAACTCCTTTTATCTACATACTCCTTAAAAAAAAACTACACTCTTTTTATCTTATATTTTGAAAAGAAGGGAGTACAACAAGAGGACGGGTGATCCAACTTAATTAATTATACCTACTGTAGTTAGGATGCATGCATGGGTCGATTAGCTAGCTGGTGGATGGATCACCAGCTAGTCAAGCCATAGTCATGCACCAAGGGGGCACGAGGGGTACCACACGTGTGGGTCTGATGTGATGCTTCTTAATCACAAAAGACTAATACTCGCACAAGTGAAAAAACGACTGGTTAACTAACTAGTAGCTATACTCACTAGCTGGCTTAATTAGCCGGTCGACACGATCGATAACGACGTTGAAGTAATTTTATTCCCATGTTTTCTAGATATCTCACACTCGTCATTGTATAGATCTATTCGTACGTAGCAGTAGCAGGGGGTTGTTATTTAGGTAGCTAAATTTTCCCGCAAAAGGAAACAAGTTAGCTGAGTCGGGTGCTCTCACTTCAATGGGTAACAGTGATGATGGTTAGCTTCCCATGTCGTGCGCCATACTCAAACTTGCGCCATCTAACATAGTACAATCAATTCCTACAATAATTTGGTTGTCTCCCTGGCTCACTATATGTCGTTGTTAGAGCATCTCCCCTCGGCGGACCCTAAAACCTTTTTAAAGGGCTATGGGGCGCCGGCGCTCAGAATCGCAACCCATTTATGCATTCAGCGCCCCTAGACCGAACCCAACGGGTGGGGGGGGGGGGGGGGGGGAGGCTAGAGGATGCACCGGATGGATCTGAAAACGGCGCGGGCCAACCCTATTGGCAACACGCACACGCAAACTCGCCCATTCCGCATTTTCACCCCCACGACCACCACCCAGGAGCTCGCCGCCGCTGGCCGTTCTGTTCGGTAGAAATACCCACATATTCACGCCCTCCCAAGCCGCCACCCCACCCACATTGCCGTCACTGTTCCGCCTCCTGGTAGCCCTAAGCCCGTCGCACAACCGCCCTGCCCTCTAGGTGTTCGGCAGTTTGCCAACGACATGGATTCGAACAAGGAAGAGATGCTAGCCGCTCTGATGGACGATGAATGGTGCTGGCGCCAAAGATACCGTCGACGGCGACTATCATCTCATGATCGTCAGTTCCCTCCTGGGCATGATCACCAGTGCCGATGAGAAGCCGTCTACTGGAGGTTCGAAGCCTGGGTGGGACAAGACCAAGCTGAGGAACAGGATGGAAGGATATTACATGCTCTACGCCAACTACTTCGCCGATGACCCATTGCACCGACATCATATTTCGGCGTCATTTCAGAATGAGCCGGAAACTTTTTCTGATGATCGTCGAGAACTTACGAGAGTTCGACGACTACTTCAAATTGAAGGGAGACGTCGTTGGCTTGCTAGGTTTCTCCACAATTATTCAAAAATGTACAATTGCCATCCGGATGCTTGCATATGGAATTTCTGGAGATACACAGGACGACTACCTCCGCATAACCGAGTCCACAACCATCGATTACATGTACATGTTTTGCAGGACGGCAGTTTGCCAACGACATGGATTCGAACAAGGAAGAGATGCTAGCCGCTCTGATGGACGATGAATGGTGCTGGCACCAAAGATACCGTCGACGGCGACTATCATCTCATGATCGTCAGGTCCCTCCTGGGCATGATCACCGGTGCCGATGAGAAGCCGTCTGCTGGAGGTTCGAAGCCTGGGTGGCGCAAGACCAAGCTGAGGAACAGGATGGAAGGATATTACATGCTCTACGCCAACTACTTCGCCGATGACCCATTGCACCGACATCATATTTCGGCGTCATTTCAGAATGAGCCGGAAACTTTTTCTGATGATCGTCGAGAACTTACGAGAGTTCGACGACTACTTCAAATTGAAGGGAGACATTGTTGGCTTGCTAGGTTTCTTCACAATTATTCAAAAATGTACAATTGCCATCCGGATGCTTGCATATGGAATTTCTAGAGATACACAGGACGACTACCTCCGCATGGCCGAGTCCACAACCATCGATTACATGTACAGGTTTTGCAGGGAAATTGTGGCTGTGTATGGGAAGACTTACCTTAGAGCACCCAATGAACAAGACACAACTCGGATCCTGACACAAAATGCAGCAAGGGGATTTTCAGGATGCTTGGAAGCATCGACTGTATACACTGGGCATAGAATAATTTTCCATTTGCGCACCAAGGCATGTACAAAGGTCACAAGGGATCATGCAGTGTGGTGCTTAAGGCTGTGGCAGATCAGGATCTATGGATTTTGCATTCTTTCTTCGGTATGGAAGGATCACACAATGACATCAACGTGCTGCAGTGTTCTGATATGTTCGCC
The DNA here is from genome assembly GCA_916181665.1 of Avena sativa. NCBI lineage: Eukaryota > Viridiplantae > Streptophyta > Magnoliopsida > Poales > Poaceae > Avena > Avena sativa. The sequence goes on along the minus strand of OV702292.1, from coordinate 527,464,614 downwards.
AAGCTTGTTGAAGGCGGCACTGCTCCTGCAATTGAATTTGAGATCAATGGCCACCACTATGACAAAGGATACTATCTAGCAGATGGTATATATCTGAGATGGTACCTATTTGTGAAGACAGTCCCAAACCCCGTGGCTGGAGAAAAGAAATCTTGGTTTGCGACACGGCAGGAGGCTTGCAGCAAGGATGTGGAGAGGTATTCTGTGTGCTACAAGATCGATTTGCCATTCTTAGGTACCCTGCACTTACCTGGTCAAAAGATCGGATGTGGGATGTCAGGACAACCTGTGTGATCTTGCACAACATGATCATTAAGAGTGAGCGTGAGCCTCCAGTGTTTGACACTGAACCATATTATCGTCAAGGTCCTCTTGAGGTGTTGATCATCAAGTGCCAGTCGTGTTTGCTATTTTCTCGCCAGGCGGCAAGAAGTTCGAGAAACCAATACTTATAATCAACTGCAAGATGATCTGATGAAGCATTTATGGAGGCTCAAAGGAGGAGCCCTAATTTGTTTATTTGTTTTCCTTTGTGATCTAATTAAATTGTTGAATTATTTATTTGATTTGATAAACTTGTAATAAATCTATATATTGAATTATTTATTTTATTTTCAATTATGTGTATGGGGGGGGGTGTGGGGAGGGCGGCTAGGCGCCCCACATCCGCGCCGACACCCCCCATACGGGAAAAATGGCCATGCCGGATGGCGTACGGGGAGATGAGTGGAGATGCTCTTTTCTTTTTACCATTAGTTTGATACTTTGAACTGCACCTAATGCAACTGATCTTGGGTATATTAGTCAATATTGCTCTCACCATATGACTTGTACGTATTGTCAAAGTGAAACTTACATTTTTTTCTAAATATATAGAAAAAATGCATACTCGTGAAATTATATTTCCTGATGTTTCTAATTCTATTGATTTGATATGATAGATGTTCATATTTTCTGATATTCTTGGTTAAACTTTATAAAGTTTGACTTTGACCAAAGTTATATGCCATGTAATGAGAAACAAAGGGAGCATGTTTTAAATTTTAAGACGTGTGGTTGAGAATACAAGGCATGGAAAAATAGCTTCTCTATGCAATATATACGACATGCAGTTGTGAAAAGTCCTTTTGGCTCACATGTGCATTCTCACCCATTGCGAGAAAATATATTTTAAAATGTAAAAAAATTTGAAAAAATTTCTACATGTATATTTAAAAAATTTATGTCCATTCACAAGTTTTCGGAATGAAAGCACATTTTATGAGTGATGTATAAAAAAGACCAAAAAATCACGTAAATAAGACTATCCATAGGTTATTTTTTGTCTTTTTGCACGGGACAAGTAGAATGTTATTTCATACCGAAATCTTGTGAACGAACATAAAATGTTTGAATGTATATGTAGATATTTTTTTAAATTTTTGTTAACATTTCAAAATATGTTTTCTCACAATAGATATGCAAATGCACGCGTGAGCACAATAGCCACCTCATGAAGTTGATACTATTTGATTAAATTTAGGGGTAGTCCCTATGTCCATCTGTTAAAGTTCAATTAATTTCATATTAAGTCAATCTGCTCAAATTTGCTCACGTGTATACACACTACAATAGATGTGATATTTATTGAGAAAATGGCTTATTGACAAAGTTGTGAACCGTCATATATTATCTTAATCGTTGACGGTTTGGCTATGGCGTCAAGGATTAAGCGTAATGCATGACGGTTTAGTATTTTGTCATTGTTATATCGTCATGGATTACTCTTCTGGGTGATTTATCGATGTTGGTGATAAAATTTTATCGTGGCGCATTTAAATTGTCACTGAAAATCACGCGAGACCAAGTTGTCAGTAGGGGAAAATAGTTTATCAAAAACAATGAGGCAAAGAAATTAAATGTAAAATATTGTCTTACACGGGGTTTAAACTCGAGTTGATTAGTGCTTCTACCGCTACGAGTTGATTAGTGCTTCTACCGCTATGGTAGATGTAATGTTTTTATCATGTAAAGTTGTTGATTAGTTTTAGGGTGGTTTAGTGCATATTTGTTGGGCCGCATTTGTGGTGCACCGGCAGGCCACTGTGCACCACCGTGCGTGTGAGAACTGTGCAGTACCATAGGCATGTCCGAGGAGCACCGTCCGCCTGTGAACAGTGTACTACCGTAGACATGTCTACGGTGCACTGTGCGAGTGGTTTTTTTAGGACAAGCAGTTTTTTTAGAGAACTGTGCGACCAGTTGCGCGTGCATACGCTGTAAAACCGTACACGTGTGAACCGCGGGAGCACGAAACATCGGCGGCTCGCCATATTCCCATCCCTCTCTCTATGCCTTCTCATCATTCACTTCCTCATGCCACCGGTTCCAACTCCCCTTCCCCATTCCTCTCTCTCCCGGCCGAACAGGAAAGACCCTCTCCGCTTTCGCTCCCCTTCCCATTCCGGCAATGGAGCACCCATCTAACGCTATCACCGCAGCGAAGGAAAAGGCCGCAACGCTGGCCTTAGCCGCGTAGGAGGCGTCCATGGCCGTGACGGAGGCGCGCAAAGCCGCAGTGGCTGCTATCGCAGCCGCAGCGGAGGCCAAATATGAAGCAGACGCCCTCGCCGAAGGACGGCCCGTCAGTCCCTCGTCTGCTCCGGGTGCTACCAGCAGATATATCTACAATTATGGCACGGAGCCACAAGAGGTTGATGAGGACCTCAAGATCATCATCATCCCCCCGCCGCCGTCCTTCAACGAGAACGTCGTCGACGAGCAGGAGGAGGTAAGTTCCAAGTAATACATGTTTATGATTGATTCCTAGGGATTTCAATTAGCGACAAGTTCCTAGCGTTTCAATTAGCTTCAGATTCGTTTTATATCTGTTACGACTGCTCCGTAATTAATGGATCTGTTGTTATTGCTAGCTAGTGTTCGACTATGGACATATTCGATTAATATTTGTGGATCTATGTGTTGACACGCTCAATAAGTTGTACGTTATTTCTTTAACCATCATAGTCTTCCCATGAATGACTTCTGGTACCTGTACTCGCTGTAAACGAAACAATCTCATTGAGAATAATATCATAATTCTGCTCTATGGATAGTTGTTTTCATATCTATGGATTAATGCTAGTTTATTGGCTAACGGAATTGGATTTTCTGCTTGATCCCCTGATTAATTTCTATTGTTACTAGCTGTATGAGTGTTATTTGTTGCTTCCTTTGTTAGGCATTAAATTTTAGTTGCAGTTTTTACATATTTGCTTCACATGTGTAGTTTGCATGTTTATGTTGTACGTTATTTCTGTAACCATCTTAGTCTGCCCACGAACGACTCCTGGTACATGTACTCGCTGTAATCATTGAGAATTATATCGCAATTCTGCTCTATCGATTGTTGTTTTTAAGGATGCAAATGGGTATCCTCTACGGTACCCTCTTTAGTACAAAAATGAACTACATTTTCACAAATCATCACTTTTTTAGAAAACTAGTTCATTTGTTTGATCTAGACTAAAATAGAGGGTATCCTAAAGGTTCTAAACTTGCATCTCTAGTTGTTTTCATATCTATGGATTAATGCTATCTTATTGGACGAAGGAATTAGATTATCTACTTATACCCCTGATTACTATCTGTTGTTGCTAGCCGTCTGAGTGTTATCTCTGTTGCTTCCTGTGTTAGGAATTAAATTTTATTTGCAGTTTCTACATTTGTGCTTCACATGTGTATTTTACATGTTTCAGGAGGCTACTGATCATGTTGACAGCAATGTCGAATCCAGCCACAAGAAGACCAGGGCCACTCTGAAGAAGCTGAGGGTGGGGACGTTCGACGCCTTCTAGAGTGAACCCTGGACTCATGCCATGAACCGCTGCCCCTTCTGCCAAAGGAGCATCAACATGGACTTCCAAAGCATCCTCTAGCATGTCGATGGCTATGGATCTGGCCATGTGACGGTCAGTGAAACTGTCAATGTCCACGGCTTCCGGGCCAATCACAAGGCCTATGGCATCTTCCTCAGGGAGAAACTGAACCGAGCTATCGAGCTCGGTCGTGTGCCTGCTCCCGTGCCCAGGCCGCCGAAGGTTCCGGGTATGGGCAGCAAGAAGCAGAGGAAGCGGGACCGGGAGGAGGCGGCGACGGTGGCGAGTAGGCAGGTGGCGGCGAGGAGGTAGTGAATTAGTGATGTGCTGGTTGTTTGTGTACTGCTACTGCTTTAAGCAGCATGTTTTGTTGAACTATGTTTCTGTTGGCTGCTGAGCAGCGTTTATGTGTTGGGTCCGCAGCATAGAAAACAAAAAAATTCCTACGATGAGAACTATATGCCAAGATCTATCTACTAGATACAGAGCAACGGGTGGACATACATCCATGGCGAACGTACCCTCGAAGACAACGAGCTTTGTTAACGAGTAGGAACTCATGGTTGATGTAGTCATACACTTGCCGATCTCAAGATCGTGAGGAAGTTCGACCGCCGCAACTCAGCAGCGCATCCGCACTCGCACACATTCAAGCCACCGGACAACCTCCACCTCCTCGCTCCAGCGATCCAGCGGAAGCAGCAACTCCTTCCAGACGAAATGCCACCGGGAACATGTATCTCGCTAATCCGAGACCATGGGGGAATAATTCTAGAGGGGGAGAGAGATCCTTCACAAGGAGGTGTGTGGATGAAGGAAGGAATGGGTGGCCTTTTATAGGAGGAGGGGGGGTGCCCCCTCTCTCCATGGCCGGCGCATGGGGGGTGACCCCTCACCTCCCCCATTCATGTGGTGGTAACCCCTCCATATTAAAATGCCTCTTCACATTCCCTTTTAAAGTCTCCACTTTAAATGCATTAAATTTCTCCAAATTTAATGCTCTCTCATTTAATAAAACTCTTTTTATTAAATTTATTCAGAATTTTTGTTAATTACTTTAATTAACAAACATTCGCATATAGCCCCTTGCAATATTTCAATATCACATGCAGAACCACCTTCTGCAATTTCACCCGGAACAATTTCCGGTTTCTATTGAAACAATTCCTGTGCTTTGCAATTCTTTCGTCTGAAACATATGTGCTCTAAAATGGTGTCCGGTAACTCTTAAGTGTGCCACCCTATGGTTCGCGAATAATGCAAACATGATCGAGACCCTTCTCCGATCAATAATCAGCAGCGGGACCTGGAGATCTGTACTGACTCCTACACATTCAACGATGACTCCTGTGATCGTGAGAACCTTTAACGCTTGTAACTAAATCCCTTTGTCTCTCGATATATTACATGTCTGAGATTCGATCATCGGTATCTCCATACCTAGTTTGATCTCGTTACCGACATGGACTCTTTTCTCGTTCCCGTGATATAACATTCTAGTGATCACATCACTTGCTTGCAAGCTATCCTAATGTGATATCACCGAGAGGGCCTAGAGTATATCTATCCGTCATCTGGATTGACAAATTCCACTCTTGATTCATGAGCCTCAACATAACACCTTCGTAGTACTGAACCCATCTTTATAGTCACCCTGTTACGGTGTGACGTTTGATGTTATCAAGATACTCTTCCGGTGTTAGCAATTAACATGATCTCATGGTCTAAGGATAAAGATTACTTCGTATGATGTTATAGCAATATAAACATAATGACTTGATCGTAATGCTATACTTCGGATGAATGTTCATCACATCATTTCACAAATGTTGTGACCTTGTTATTAACAACATCCAATGTCCATGATCAGGAAACTTTGATCATCTTGTTAATCAACAAGCTAGTCTATAAGAGAGGCATAACTAGGAACCCTTTTTGTTTATTAAACACACATGTATTGATGTTTCCTATCAATACAATTATAGCATGCAAAATAAAGATCTATCATATACAAGGAATACATAATAACAACTTTATTATTGCCTCTCAGGGCATATTTCCTTCAATCTCCCACTTGCACTAGAGACAATAATCTAGTTTATATAGTGATAAATCTAACACCCATGGAGTTCTGGTGTTGATCATGTTTTTCCCTAGGGAGTACTTTAGTCAACGGATCTGCTACATTCAGGTCCGTGTGCACTTTACAAATCTTTATATCTCCATCCTTGACATGCTCGCGGATGGAGTGAAACCGGCGCTTAATATGTTTGGAATTCTTGTGAGACCTTGGTTCCTTTGTGTTGGCTATTTCTCCATTGTTGTCACAATAGATCATCATCGGGTCCAACGCACTGGGAATCACACCCAGTTCCGTAATGAACTCTGTCATCCAAACTGCCTCCTGCGCCGCTTCTGAAGCAGCAACATATTCCGCCTCCGTTGTTGATCCAGCCACCACAGGTTGTTTGGAACTCCTCCAACTAACTGCTACTCCGTTCAAGAGAAATACGTATCCGGATTAAGACTTAGAGTCATCCGGATCAGTGTCAAAGCTAGCATCGACATAACACTTAGCGACTAGCTCTTCTTCACCTCCGTATACAAGAAACATATCCTTAGTTCTTCTCAAGTACTTAAGGATATTCTTGACCGCTATCCAGTGTTCCGAACCTGGATCAGATTGGTACCTACTAGTCAAACTAATAGCATGTGCCACATCCGGTTTTGTACATAGCATGCCATACATTATAGAGCCTATGGCCGAGGCATAGGGGATATTATCCATCATCTCTCTTTCTTCCGCCGTAGCCGGACTTTGAGTCTTACTCAATGTCTTGTGTTGCAACATAGGTAAGAACGCCTTCTTACTTTCGTCCATATTAAACTTCTTTAATATCTTATCAAGGTATGTACTCTGCGATAGCCCAATTAGGCGTCTTGATCTATCTCTATAGATTTTAATGCCTAATATATATGAAGCTTCACCAAGGTCCTTCATAAAATTTTTGCTGTTTAGATAACTTTTAACACTGTTTAAAAGATCTATATCATTTCCAATCAATATTATGTCATCCACATATAATATCAGAAATGCCACATTGCTCCCACTCATTTTCTTGTAAATACAAGCCTCTCCATAAGTTTGGACAAATCCAAACTCTTTGATCACCTCATCAAAGCGGAGATTCCAACTTAGGGATGCTTGCTTCAGTCCATAGATGGACCGCTGAAGTTTGCACACCTTATCAGCATCCTTAGGATCGACAAAACCCTCAGGTTGTATCATATACAACTCTTCTTCAACATTACCATTGAGGAACGCAGTTTTGACATCCATCTACCATATTTCATAATCGAAATATGCAGCAATTGCTAACATAATCCTAACCGACTTAAGCATCGCTACAGGAGAGAATGTCTCATCGTAGTCAACTCCTTGAATTTGTCGAAACCCCTTTGTGACAAGTCGAGCCTTATAGATGGTTACATTACCATCAGCATCAGTTTTTCTTTTGAAAATCCATTTATTCTCAACGACCTTTCGATCGTGAGGTAAGTCCACCAAGGTCCAAACCTGGTTTTCGTACATGGATTCCATCTCGAATTACATGGATTCTAGCCATTTGTTGGAATCAGGGCTCATCATCGCTTCTTCATACGTCGTAGGGTCATCTATTTCATCAATCATGAAATTCATAACAGGATTGCCGTACAGTTCAGGAGCTGCACGTGTCCTGCTTGACCTGCGAGGTTCGGTAGTGTCCTCTTTTGGAGTTTCATGATCAATATCCTTAGCTCTCTCTTCATCAGGTGAAGTCAACTCCAAAACAACTTCTGGAGGTGCGCTACTCGTCATTTCATGAAGAGAAGGTTCAATAACCTCTTCGAGTTCTACCTTCCGACTACTCACACCTTTCGCGAGAAACTCCTTCTCAAGAAAGGATCCATTCTTGGCAACAAAGACCTTGCCCTCGGATCTGTGATAGAAGGTATACCCAATCGTTTCCTTAGGGTATCCTATGAAGACGCATTTTTCCGCTTTGGGTTCGAGTTTATCCGGTTGAAAGTTTCTTCACATAAACATCGCATCCCCAAAATTTAAGAAATGACAGCTTAGGTTTGTTTCCAAACCATAATTCATACGGTGTCTTTTCAATGGATTTAGATGGTGCCCTATTTAAAGTGAATGCAGCGGTTTCCAGTGCATAACCCCAAAATGCCAGTGGCAAGTCAGTCAGAGACATCATAGATCGAACCATATCCAATAAAGTACGATTACGATGTTCTGACACACCATTACGTTGTGGTGTTCCGGCAGGCGTGAGTTGTGAAACTATTCCACAGTCTTTCATATGTGTGCTAAACTCGTAACTAAGATACTCTCCTCCACGGTCGGACCGCAAAAATTTGATCTTTCTGTTATGATGATTTTCCACTTCATTCTGAAATTCTTTGAACCTTTCAAAGGTTTCAGACTTATGTTTCATCAAATAGATATACCCGTATCTACTAAAATCATCCGTGAAAGTAACAAAATAACGATATCCACCTCGCGCCGACACACTCATTGGTCCACACACATCAGTATTTATGATTTCCAATAAATCTGTCGCCTGTTCCATTGAACCGGAAAACGGCGTTCTAGTCATCTTGCCCATAAGGCATGGCTCACATGTATCAAATGATTCAAAATCAAGTGATTCCAAAAGTCCATCAGAATGGAGTTTCTTCATGCGTTTAACGCCAATATGACCTAGACGGCAGTGCCACATATATGTAGATATATCATTATCAAGTTTAATCCTTTTAGCATCAACATTATGAATATGCGTAATACTACTATCGAGATCCAACAGAAATAAACCATTCAACACAGGTGCATGACCATAAAGGATATTATTCATATAAATCTAACAACCATTGTTTTCAGACTTAAACGAATAACCACTTTGCATCAAAACACGATCCGGATACAATGTTCATGCTCAGTGCAGGCAACAAATAACAATTATTTAGGTTTATAACTAATCCCGACGGCATATGGAGAGGCAGCGTTCTGACGGCGATCACATCAACTCTTGATCCATTGCCGACCCGCATCGTGACCTCATCCCTTGCTAGTTGTCGCTTGTTCCGCAGCCCCTGAACCGAGTTACATATATTAGCAACCGATCCCGTATCAAATACCCAGGTGCTACTGCGAGTACTAGTCAAGTACACATCAACAACATGTATATCACATATACCTTTGTTTGCCTTGCCGGCCTTCTTGTCCGCCAAATACTTGGGGCAGTTGCGCTTCCAATGGCCAGTCCCCTTGCAATAGTAGCACTCGGTGTCAGACTTAGGGCCAGCTCGGGGTTTCTTTTCAGGCGCGGCAATAGATTTGCCGCCCTTCTTTCCCTTCTGCTTTCCTTTCTTGTCCTTCTTGAAACCGGTGGTCTTATTGATCATCAACACTTGATGTTCTTTCCTAATCTCCACTTCTGCAGTCTTAAGCATTGACAGAAGCTCGGGAAGAGACTTCTTCATGCCCTGCATATTATAGTTCATCACGAAGCCCTTGTAGCTAGGTGGCAGAGATTGGAGAACACGATGTATGCCTAAGTCAATGGAAATCATTATTCCCAAGGACACAAGCTTATCGGCGTACCCAGACATTTTGAGTACGTGCTCACTAACGGAGCTATTCTCTTCCATCATGCAGCTAAAGAACTTTTCAGAAGCATTATAACTCTCTACGACAGCATGGGTATCGAAAATAATTTTCAGTTCTCCCTTGGTATCAAAGGCATTGCCATTTTCGAAACATTTTCGAAGTTCTGGCTCTAGCCCATACAGTATGCCGCAATGAACTAAGTTGTGGTCCTCCTGACAAGTTATATAGACGTTCTTTTCCTCGTCAGGGGCATCAGGAGCTGGTGGGGGGCCTAGCTGCGCCTCTAGCACATATTGCTTTTGTGCAGCAGTGAGGAGAATCCTCAAATTCATAGACCAGTTGGTGAAGTTGCTACCATTCGCAGCAAGCTTCTCTTTCTCCATGAACACATTGAAATTAAAAGCAGGTGGTGCCATCTACAACAGAATTTGTAAAATATATTTAGACTAAGTTTATGATAGATTGAGTTCAACTAATCCAAATTACTAATGAACTCCCACTCAAAAATGACATCCCTCATGTCCTTTTGGTGATTACATGAACCAAATCCACTACACCAAGTCCGATCATCACGTGAGTCGGTGTAGCTTCAAAGGCGAGCATCTATATGGGCATCATATCAACTATATGACTCATTATTAACCTTTCGGTCCGTGTTCCGAGGCCATGTCTGTACATGCTAGGCTCGTCAAGTAAGAACCTTAGTATTTGCGTGTGTAAAACTGTCTTACACCCGTTGTATGAAAGCGTAGAGTCGAGAACACCCGATCATCACGTGATGCCTCAAAACACGATCCACAAAACGGTGCATACTTAAGGAAGAACACATTTTATCTTGATATCTAAATGAGGGATCATCTTATAATGCTACCAAAAGCGCCAAACTAGCAATATAAGATGCTAATGTGTGAAGTGAGGTGATATGGTCCATGCATTTGATCTCTATCATTTGCATCGTGGTATGATCTCTATCATTCCTTTGTGTGTAAGGCCAAGGTCTATGGAACTTACACGTTAAGTGAGTTTTAAGAGTATCTATCATACATCTACTTACAACAATACTATATCAATACACTTGCCCAACAACGATCTAAACTAGACGCCTCTAATTTATCAATTGCAAGTTTTACGTGGCTTAGGGCTTTCGGAGATAGAACCGGTCTTACCTACGAACATGAACCACAACGAGGATAACCAAGTTATTAGCAACTCGTTGTAAATCAGATATTGACTATAGTAGGAGAGACAAACACCCGCTAGCCACTTATGCAAAACTAGTTGCATGTCAGTCGTGGAACCGGTCTCATGTACGATGACATGTAAGGTTGGTCCGGGCCGCTTCATCCCACTATGCCACAAATATCCAAAGTACATAGAAGATGCAATAACATGATCATCATCACCCACATATAAACATATGTGTACTACCCGTGCAAAGCACCTACGCATAGATCTGGCTCTGATACCACAGTTGGGTCCGCAGCATAGAAAACAAAAAATTTCCTATGATGAGAACTATACGCCAAGATCTATCTACTAGATACGGAGCAACAGGTGGACATACATCCATGGAGAACTTACCCTCGAAGACAACGAGATTTGTTAACGAGTAGGAACTCGTGGTTGATGTAGTCGTACACTTGCCGATCTCAAGATCGTGAGGAAGTCCGAGTGCCGCAACTCAGCAGCGCATCCGCACTCGCACACACGTTCAAGCCACCGGACAACCTCCACCTTCTCGCTCCATCGATCCAGCGGAAGCAGCAACTCCTTCCAGACGAAATGCCACCGGGAACATGTATCTCTCTAATCCGAGACCATGGGGGAATAATTCTAGAGGGGGAGAGAGATCCTTCACAAGGAGGTGTGTGGATGAAGGAGGGAATGGGTGGCCTTTTATAGGAGGAGGGGGGGTGCCCCCTCTCTCCATGGCCGGCGCATGGGGGGTGACCCCTCACCTCCCCCATTCATGTGGTGGTAACCCCTCCACATTAAAATGCCTCTTCACATTCCCTTTTAAAGTCTCCACTTTAAATGCATTAAATTTCTCCAAATTTAATGCTCTCTCATTTAATAAAACTCTTTTTATTAAATTTATTCAGAATTTTTGTTAATTACTTTAATTAACAAACATTCACATATAGCCCCTTGCAATATTTCAATATCACATGCAGAACCACCTTCTGCAATTTCACCCGAAACAATTTCCGGTTTCTATTGAAACAATTCCTGCGCTTTGCAATTCTTTTGTCTGGAACATATGTGCTCCAAAATGGTGTCCGGTAACTCTTAAGTGTGCCACCCTACGGTTCGCAAATAATGCAGACATGACCGAGACCCTTCTCCGATCAATAATCAGCAGCGGGACCTAGAGATCCGTACTGACTCCTACACATTCAACGATGACTCCTGTGATCGTGAGAACCTTTAACGCTTGTAACTAAATCCCTTTGTCTCTCGATATATTAAATGTCCGAGATTCGATCATCGGTATCTCCATACCTAGTTTGATCTCGTTACCGACATGCACTCTTTTCTCGTTCCCGTGATATAACATTCTAGTGATCACATCACTTGCTTGCAAGCTATCCTAATGTGATATCACCGAGAGGGCCCAGAGTATATCTATCCGTCATCTGGATTGACAAATTCCATTCTTGATCATTGAGCCTCAACATAACACCTTTGTAGTACTGAACCCATCTTTATAGTCACCCTGTTACGGTGTGACGTTTGATGTTATCAAGATACTCTTCTGGTGTTAGCAATTAACATGACCTCATGGTCTAAGGATAAAGATTACTTCCTATGATGTTATAGCAATATAAACATAATGACTTGATCGTAATTCTATACTTCGGATGAATGTTCATCACATCATTTCACAAATGTTGTGACCTTGTTATTAACAACATCCAATGTCCATGATCAGGAAACTTTGATCATCTTGTTAATCAACAAGCTAGTCTAGAAGAGAGGCATAACTAGGAACCCTTTTTGTTTATTAAACACACATGTATTGATGTTTCCTATCAATACAATTATAGAATGCAAAATAATCATCTATCATATACAAGGAATACATAATAACAACTTTATTATTGCCTCTCAGGGCATATTTTCTTCATTATGTTGAACATTATCGTACATAGTTTATGTTGAACCTTGGTATATTATTTGCCTATCATGTTTCTAGATTGTAGATGTTTAATTATGTCTACACTTGTTTTTGTACATGCTGGTGGGTTGTGGGATTTCGTATTTGGGTAAAGGTAAGGTGAAGGGAAATAGTTAAGCAATTGAGATATAGAAGCTGGTGTAGATTTCCTACCAGATTGGGCAAAAATGAATGAATGAGGTGAGCCAGGCAGAGATAGAGACACAAAGTGGTGCATCGATTTGTTTCCAGAAGGAGACAAAAAGAGAGTATAGAAGCTGGTGTAGATATCCTACCAGATTGGACAAAAAGGAATGAATGAGGTGAGCCAGGCAGCGCTAGGGACAGAAAGTGGTGCATGGATTTGTTTCCAAAAAAGACAGACAGAGAGAGAGTATAGAAGCTGGTATAGATTTCCTACCATATTGGGCAAAGAGGAATGAATGAGGTGAGCCAGGAAGAGATAGAGATAGAAATTGATGCATGGATTTGTTTCCAGAAGGAACAGACAGAGAGAAGGTTGTCTGATTTGATGCTCTTCTTTCCCTTTTTCTTATAGTTTTTTATTTACAAATTTTTATCGTGGTGCATCTACATAAGTTTTACTAGAAAATCGAGGTAAAGAAATCAATAAAATGTAAAATATTGTCGTTTTTCACAGTGATCAAATTCGAAGGTTTCAATAGATTTTGAGAATTTCTCATTTTTTTTATGAATTTCATAAGGTTTGGTCAAACTGGGGTTGACCAGAGACTTTCGAGAGATTGCGAAAGCATCTGAAAGGTACAACTGATGTTATGTGGTCCCAATATGATGTACAAGCACTCAAGAATGCAAATTGAAGGTCTCAAATTGTTGTTTTGGTACTTGCTTCACAAATGGTTCCATATTTCTGAGTTTGAGGGTTAAAATTTGGAATTTTTCAAACCATAACGGCTAGATACAATCGTTCACCAAACTACACCACATTTGAGAGTGAACTGCTAGGGGACATGTTTTTCAATTTTTATCATTTTTCATGCAAAGTATTTGCCACACCATGATCAAATTCGAAGGTTGCAATAGATTTTGAGAATTTCTCATTTTTCTATGAATTTCACAAGGTTTGGTCAAACCGGGGTTGACCAGAGACTTTCGAGAGATTGCGAAAGCATATGAAAGGTACAATTGTTGTTATATGGTCCCAATATGATGTACAACCACCCAAGCATGCAAATTGAAGGTCTCAAATTGTAGTTTTGGTACTTGCTTCACAAATGCTTCCATGTTTTTGAGTTTGAGGGTTAAATTTTTGAATTTTTTAAAGCAAAATGGCTAGATACAATGCTAGCATCACTAGCCACATGGTGATACACCCTTGTGCCAAATTTGAATCCATTTGAAGATTGGTAGATGAAAACATGGTACACAAGTGGCTCTTTCTAGTATTCGGACATGATCGTTGACCAAAGTACACCATATTTGGCATTGAACTGCTCGGGGACATTTTTTTTTCAATTTTTCTCATTTTTCATGCAAAATATTTGCCACACAGTGATCAAATTCGAAGGTTTCAATAGATTTTGAAAATTTCTCATTTTTCTATGAATTTCACAAGGTTTGGTCAAACCGGGGTTGACCAGAGACTTTTGAGAGATTGTGAAAGCATCTGAAGGCTACAACTGCTGTTATGTGGTCCCAATGTGATGTACAACCACTCAAGCATGCAAATTGAAGGTCTCAAATTGTAGTTTTGGTACTTGCTTCACAAATGATTCCATGTTTTTGAGTTTGAGGGTTAATTTTTTGAACTTTTCGAACCAAAACGGCTAGATACAATGCTAGCATCAGTAGCCACCTGGTGATACACGATTGTGCCAAATTTGAGTCCGTTTTAAGATTTGTAGATGAAAACATGGTACACATGTGGCTCTTTCTAGTATTTGGACATGATCATTGACCAAACTACACCATATTTGAGAGTGAACTGCTAGGGGGTCATTTTTTCCAAATTTTCTTATTTTTCATGCAACGTATTTTTCACACAGTGATCAAATTCGAAGGTTTCAATAGATTTTGAGAATTTCTCATTTTTCTATGAATTTCACAAGGTTTGGTCAAACCGGGGTTGACCAGAGACTTTCGAGAGATTGCGAAAGCATCTGAAAGGTACAATTGCTGTTATGTGGTCCCAATGTGATGTACAACCACTGAAACATGCAAATTGAAGCTCTCAAATTGTAGTTTTGGTACTTGCTTCATAGATGGTTCCATGTTTTTGAGTTTGAGGGTTAACTTTTTGAATTTTTCAAACCAAAATGCCTAGATACAATGCTAGCATTAGTAGCCAACTGGTGATACATGATTGTGCCAAATTTGAGTCCATTTTAAGATTGGTAGATGAAAACATGGTACACAAGTGGTCTTTCTATCAGTTGGACATGATCGTTGACCAAACTACACCACATTTGAGACTGGACTGCTAGGGGGACATTTTTCAAATTTTCTCATTTTTCATGCAAAGTATTTGTCACACAGTGATCAAATTCGAAGGTTTCAATAGATGTTGGGAATTTCTCATTTTTCTATGAATTTCGCAAGGTTTGGTTAAACCGGGGTTGACCAGAGATTTTCGAGAGATTGTGAAAGCATCTGCAAGGTACAACTGCTGTTATGTGGTCCCAATGTGATGTACAACCACTCAAGCATGCAAATTGAAGGTCTCAAATTGTAGTTTTGGTACTTGCTTCACAAATGGTTCCATGTTTTTGAGTTTGAGGGTTAAATTTTTGAATTTTTCAAACCAAAACGGCTAGATACAATGCTAGCATCACTAGCCACATGGTGATACACCCTTGTGCCAAATTTAAATCCATTTAAAGATTGGTATATGAAAACATGGTACATACGTGGCTCTTTCTAGTAGTCGGACATGATCGTTGACCAAACTACACCACATTTGGGAGTGGACTGCTAGGGGGACATTTTTCATGCAAAGTATTTGCCACAAAGTGATAAAATTCGAAGGTTTTAATAGATTTTGAGAATTTCTCATTTTTAATGAATTTCGCAAGGTTTGGTCAAACCTGGGCTGACTAGAGACTTTTGAGAGATTGCGAAAGCATCTGGAAGGTACAACTACTGTTATGTGGTCCCAATGTGATGTACAACCACTCAAGCATGCAAATTGAAGGTCTCAAATTGTAGTTTTGGTACTTGGTTCACAAATGGTTCCATGTTTTTGATTTTGAGGGTTAAATTTTTTAATTTTTCAAACCAAAACGGCTAGATACAATGCTAGCATCACTATCCACGTGGTGATACACCCTTGTGCCAAATTTGAGTCCATTTGAAGATTGGTAGATGAAAACATGGTAGACAAGTGGCTCTTTCTAGTAGTCAAACATGATCGTTGATCAAACTACACCACATTTGAGAGTGGACTGCTAGGGGGACATTTTTTAAAATGTTCTCATTTTTCATACAAAGTATTTTCCACATAGTGATCAAATTTGAAGGTTTCAATAAATTTTCATAATTTCTCATTTTTCTATGAATTTCACAAGGTTTGGTCAAACCGGGTTTGACCAGAGACTTTCGAGAGATTGAGAAAGCATCTGAAAGGTACAACTGCTATTATATGGTCCCAATGTGATGTACAACCACTCAATAATGCAAATTGAAGGTCTCAAATTGTAGTTTTGGTACTTGCTTCACAAATGGTTCCATGTTTTTTGTTTGAGGGTTAAATTTTTGAATTTTTCAAACCAAAACGGTTAGATACAATGCTAGCATCACTAGCCACATGGTGATACACCCTTGTGCCAAATTTGAGTCCATTTAACTTGCATCAATATATCAAAACATGGCTTATAAACTTGTAATTTAAACAATATGAATATTTCACTTTTCTTATATATGATTTAGGGACGGGTAATGTATGCATCATTCAGGTCTAATAATAGGACTTTGTAATCTAATATTAATTTTCAACTTGTCAGTAGTTCATTTCATTTATTTATACTAACTGTGTAAAACTTACATATACGAAGTAAACCAAATTTTCGAGAAATGTTTTTCCTCTAACATCAAAATTAACAAATAACAAAACCTCCCTCCAAAATTTTCGACACATTTTCATTCCCTCTTTTTTCCGCCTCACCCCATAACCAAAATTTAGAACCCCGCAACATTAGAGTGGCGCACGAATCCCTCCCACGATCTGTGTCTCATCTTAACTCCCAAAACCCATCCCCCTCTGGCGCCTCATCCTTCTCCTCCCCCGAATCCGATCTCATCCACGGAGGATCATAACTCATCGCCACATCTGATCGGCGATCTCCTAGGTCAACGCCATGATCAGGACTCTTTGTAGCGGTAAGGCACGCAAACCATTGAGGTCTACACTGAAGAAGAAGCCCAACGCAAAACGACCGTCATGTGATAATTCAATCCCCCGATCCTTCTCACATGCAGTAGATCTACTAGAACCATTCATTACAAAGTGGTTAAACATCTTGTTTCTATCATTCCAGTTATAATATTAGCGATCTACTCCCTACATTGTTTACCCGCACACACGCAATGATATTGTTTCGCAGTAGACAGATTGAGTTCAGTCTACTCCCTACATCTACTCCCTAGAGTAAATCACATTTGTAGAGATAAAAACAGTATAGCTCACTCCTGTGCTCATAAGGTATAGTTAACTACTTCTACTGTACCTACTTTAGTTTGCTTTTCAACAACAAACTCTTAATATGTATGCCCTTGGGTAGGTTATTTTAGAAATAAAAATTGTCGGGACTTTGTAATTCATGATGTAATCTGCTGTTGAGGTGTAATAGTTGTTAGGAACCGAAAAAAATCAAGTAATGCATATGAGGTAAAAAAGTAAAAAAATTTGGAAGAAAATAAAGCTCGTATGATGGGAATTTTGAAAGAAGCGCAAGCCGCCATAGGTTTGTCTATAGAAAATATAGAAGAGGTAGCACATAAATTCGTGTATAGCAGCATCTGCAAAGTGACAAATGCCACCAAAAAAGATAAACAAAAAGATGCAAACCAAACACAACCAGACCCTACATATGAACCCAATGTATAAGAAATCACCACAGCTAATGACGAGTCGACTTTAGATGACGAGGTCCATAACTACGGAAACTATAAAACAAAGGTTATCATATCTAGCTATGTAACTATATAATAGATATTTATATTGTCTACCTATGTAACTACATAATATGCATCTCCATTTTTCAAGGTAATTTTGAAATGGACAGAAATGATGTATTTACCAAGAGAGTGTGCACTAATATTATACAGAGTAGTATGCGTCATCTATGCTACACGCTTAAGAAGGAGAATTAGGACAAGATTAAAGATATGAGCCCCCAAGAAGCATATAAGATGAAGTCAGCAAATGTAGTAGAGAGAAGTTAGAAATATCTTGTGGACAGATGGTTTGATGCCCACTATCAGGTACTAACATTTACACTTACAAATACTCAGCACATAAAACTCTGCTGCACAGAAAACTCACAAGCTCATACTCAACTTTAGGAAATGTGTGTGAAGAATCAAGTGAACAGAGAAACTGTGAAGAAGAACCATACAACTGGATCGAGATGCTTTGTTGCACACTACGAAGCTCTTGTACGTTTTTAAGTTCATATATGAAACAATTGTTCTACCAAACTCAGTATAAATTTTCCAAACTCATGTCCGTAATTCCAATTTTTCTGTAGAACTCGGAGAACTTGGAGGAGGTGACATCTCCAATTGAATTCTATAGACTTACACAAACTAACAAGGAAGGCATCATGACTACGGAAGCCAAAGATGCTGCTAATATTTTGTAATGAGTAAGCTTTCTACTTCAATATTTCTTATGCTTTCATTTGAACTTATTTGTAGGATTCAATGATGACCATGAAAAATATTCCACGCCTAGAAGATGAGACTGAAAAAACAGAATTGTAGATTATTGAAGAAGTCTTGAAGGAGAAGAGTACAACGAGCTCAAGCACAGGCACGTTCCTCTCAAATTTGGGAGTTGTATCAATCTCAAGGAAGAGCTCTGTGTCCACAAAACGCATCCGAGAACTAGAAAACAAGCTTGCTGAACAGGAGGAACAATCACTCCTCGCAGCTGAAAGGTACAAACAAGAGATGCAAGAAATGAAAAAGAAACATGAAGAGGACCATGCAGCTCTAATGAAGGCACAGAAAGAGAAAAACAGAGCAACTAAAAAGAAGCAGCAACAATTAGAAGCCACACTTAGTTTCATCTTAAGGACATCACAGCAGCAAGGACAGGGCAACAACTCAACAACACTTCCATCTTGATGAAATTGTTCATCAATGTGATTTACTTAGTTGTATCTTCATGTTTAAACCATTGCACAAAATTTTATCGCCGCTATTTTATATATTGGTTCTAAATTTTATTTGTGTGTATGATATTTTTTATTTTCTTCATAATTATTAACATGATGAAATTACTGACATTGTCATCAACACGTGGACTCACATGTCAGAACCATCTCGATCCCACATGTCTGAAGCGTCTTGGTCCCACCTCTCCAAACCCTACGGGTTCCACCTATCAGAACCCTCTTGGTCCCACTTGTCATAACCCTATGTGTCCCACCTGTCCAAACCCTCTAGGTCCCACCTGTCCGAGCCATCTTGGACCCGTCGTTGGTTCACCTGTAAGAACCACTGGGTCCCACTGGTCATAATGCCATATCAGTAAATTGCACTAAATTAACAAAATGCCGCGTCTATCATGATGACATATCGTACACTTCCTTCTATTTTACGATGACAAACTTTTCATATATATCAATGACAAATATTTCAGTCACCGATTGCACACGATTGTTGACAAAACTAACATCGTCAACTAATATAAGTTATACAATGTCAAAAAAATGCAAACCGTGGTTATAGATTTTTTATGACGCGGCTTTCATGATAAAATTAGTGATAGCCCATTTTTGTCAACAACATATATTCATTGACAAAATACGGATATTAAGTGATAAAAGGAGTCTGTCAAAAAATACCATTTCTGTTATAGTGACAAAATTCTATCAATATGTTCAATATCTAATACATGGGTCATGGAAAGGTTAAATAGGTTTAGCATACCACACGAGTATTGTAGATTCTAGAATAGAAAAGATGAGGGCCACACTCCGGGGAGCGCTTTATTTAAAAAAACTTAAAACATATTTACATCTTAATTAATGTTTGAAGAAAACTTTGGCCGTAGCAAGTAATATATCCTACTCAATGCGGATTGTTCTGTATTATGGTCTACACAAAACTATTAAAATATGACAAATTTTATAGTTTTGAAATATGCACTATTAACTTTACATAAATTCATACTTTTGTCATCTTTGTGTAGCCTAGAATATAAATAATTCCACATGAATATTTTGCACGTTTATAGTATACCTCATTGACTACACTAAAAAAATAGAATATTTTGAAACTTTGAAATATGATTCTCATATTTTTGAAAGTAGACCTTCATTTGGGATTTCCGTTAATATTATTTCTATAGATTTGGTGAAACTTCGATAGATTCAACCTAAATGACCTTGTAATCCAGACAGAGGGACGAGTGAGTACGATGTGTTTTTGATTATAGTTTATGTCATATGAATCATATTTTTTTTTGCAAAAAGATAAACCATATAACAATAAATTACTTGTTAATTAAAGCATTTCTAAATGATGGCTTAATGGGCCATATATATCTGCAACAGACGAAATATATCAGCAAATAAAAACATAAACCACAACTAGATCCATGCCTATGGAGGATCGATCGATCAATAACAATAATATCTAATTGATGCATATATCGAGATGTTAGGTCATCTCTAGTGGACCGATCCATTTGAGACATCGAATGTGTTATTTGGGCCTGTTGCTGGTCTGTTTGGGGCAGGAGGTGCACCCAGCGGCCTGACACATTTGGTGGCCATTTTGGTCAGTTTTTCACATTTCAACCAATTTTACAACATATATTCAATGAAATAGTAATCAAAATAAATTTACTAGCAAATAAATTACCACTAATTATATAAACATGGAGTTGACACACCATAGTACCGAATCAAAGTGCAAAATGACCAAAGTGTCATTCGGAATACACAAAAATAAATAGGCCAAATGGATCACACATCGTGGTCTCAAATATCCATTTGCTTCTTCTCAAACCAAGCCCTTTCGGGTGGATCCATGATGCTCAAGTCAATCATGATGATCTAGATCTCCTTAGCCATTACTTTGGCGCCTACCTCCATGGATCTAGACCGGACATTGCTCTCTTCAACCTCAAGAGCTTTCTTTTGGAGGTCAAGAAATCTTACCATTGTGGCCTTTTTTATCTTGGCGTCACCTCTCATCCCTCTTGGCATTTCCCTCCTCCTTCTCGGTGATCATACTAGTGGTAAAACCGTGAGAACCTTTTACTATATTGGAGATATGATTAGTACGTACTGCTATGATATATCTGTATCTATATGACGGTTCACTATACGACTAACTATTATGATAATGATTGTGTTCCATATTAATTTGTATTTTGGCCATGGGCTCTGCTGGAGAATAAATATAGTGAACTCTGAGGCAAACTATCTGCGGGCCAAGGTTTTTACAACTGATTCTCTCTGAAACAGTTTTTATAAACACAAGCCCCAAATAAATTAAGCCCCCCCCCCCTCCCTTTTCCATTCAATGCTCATCGGTTTTTCACTACGTTAGGTGTGTAACTCAATTCTGGATGGAAGGATATGTCTCCTCTTCTAGGGCGTGTCAAAATCAAGACTTGGATCCATGACAAGCAAACATGCGTGCGTCCTACGGCTGGTCCGTCTTAACATGACACACACGTATGACATTGACATGGGACCAACCTATCTTAGAGCATCCTCACTCGTTGGGCGTTCTCAGGCCCGGCACTATTTAGCGCTGGACGGATGGAACATTCGGTCTGGGAATAGCCGTTTTCTCACTCGTGTTCCCAAGTGGCGTTCCCAAGCGACGCAAAACCAGCGACAAATTTTGAATATTTTTGTTCCCGCCGGCGAAATCTCGGCCAAAGGTGTTCGACAGAAGTACGTCCAAAATGTTTCGGCAAAAAAATTATTACAAAACAGTAACGAAGATCGGCGATCAGACGTCGATGGGGATGACCTCCTCCGGCGTGTCAGGTGCGACGGGATGGGCTCCTCGATCAATACAGGGGCAGTCGACGGGTTGTAGGAGGTGGAGGCAGAGCTCGGCGAAGGGGTTGTGGCCAAAATGGTAGGCGCGGGTCTTGGCGTGCTGGCAGGGACGTCCTCGTCGAGAATGGCGGTGCGTCGCGCCATGTACCAGGCCTTGACCTGGGGGCTCATTGTCGCCGAGGAGTCTTCGCCGCCCAAGGGGAACTGTAGGTTTATGTTCCTCTTCTTTGCGGCGAAGTTCGCCTTGATCAGGTCGAGCTTCCTGTCTTGGTTCTGTAGCAGCTATGTCCACCTCTCCTCGGCCTTCTCCTCCCTCTTCACGGCATGATCCTTGGAGTCGGCGATGCACTTCTCGATCGACGCCTGGAGGCGTTCGGCGGGAGGTCCTGTAGCTTTCAGCATCTTCACCTTCTTCTGGCCGATTTCTGGCCTCCCTTCGCTAGTAGCTGGAGGAGCCTCCGGGTTGTACACGCCGTCCTTGTTCTTGCTGAGGCTCATGCGAATGTCTGTCCATTTCGGGCAGTTTTGAATCTTTTCGAACACGTGGTGGAACTTGAACTCCGTGCCGGTGTCATCCCTGTACATGCCGAGCACACGGAGGAGCTGCATGGAGAACACGAAATGTGTCAGGACAGGCATAGATTTAAGCTTGAAGTCGGTGACCTACCTTGTTTTCTATGCTTTCGCCGCTGATTGGTGTACGTCTGATCTCTTCCATAATGCCGTGCCACTTGCTGCAAGCCTGCTGCACCAACCCCAGTGATTGGTCATGGCCTTCTCTCCATGCTCCATATGGATCTTGTTGAACTTTGGGTCCATGAGATTGCGATGGTCGAACGCCAGCTTCACACGCTTCCAGTAATTATTCGAGTTTTGGTTTGCACCTGTGATGGGATCCATGCTCACCGACATCCATGCCTCGGTGAGGCAATGGTCCTTAAGCATCATCCACTTGATGCGGAGCTCCTCTATCTTCGCCTTCTACTTGCCCTTGCAGTTTGCCGCAGCCAAGGCGTCCTCTTCGACCTGCGTCTGGTCAGTGTTGTCCTCGGCCTGCTGATGGCTCTGAAATATAGCCATCTAACGTCCACATTTAAACTGGATATTAATCATATTCTTGATGAAATATCTCTCTAAACCCTGCCACTAATGCTAATATTCAGAGGGGTATGCAATCCTTTCTTTTGTATTTTTTCCTACGCAGATAATGTCATTTAAAGGAGGGAATCACTACATTAAAGTCAAAGATATAAGATTTTCAAAACCAGAAGAAACCAGGAGCATTACAATGGAGGCAGAAGCTTTAACGACCAACTATATGACCGGAGCAAAATTTCCGACCATATAGCTCCGGTCGTATAGTTGGCGCCGCCACTGTTAGGTTAAACAGAATAACTTTCATGAAGGGACCCCTATATAAAGAAGCCTCAGGCGACGGAAAAATGAGATACGCTCCGCCCTGAAGAAGCCAGACTCCGCCAAAAGCCGCCTCCAGATCTCCAAACCCTTCTCCATCTTCATAGCCATACTCCACCACTTGTAATAGTAGATCTTTTCTCCGATTGGCGACATTGTAAGACTATTATTATCAATCTTATGATTTTTACAATGTTTGTGATTGTTGATCTCATCTCTATGTGTGAGTAATTCTCCTTGGGATAAGGGCTTCAGCCTAGCCATGTAGCAATTGTGCATATGAATTATCATAGATGAGATCGTGTATTAGTTTGTATTACATGATGATTATTGTATCCTCTCTTGACTTAATCCAAGGACTTGTTAGGTACCCAAGACCCTGAGGGTTGAGCCAGGTATAGGTAGTATGAGTGATGACTAATCTGCAAATTGGGAACCCCAGTAACAAGGGGTAATACGGCTATATGTGAGGGATTTTCTTGGGAGTAACGGTGATATCACTATGCATATCATTAGTTTTCTTTCTTCTATGGATGAGACTAGTAGGTTATTGCTATAAGCGGTTATGGAGGCAATAGCAATTATGGATGAACTCTCCACATATAATTTATCTTGGTCTAACAAGTACACGCATATTTTATTTCTATCTTTTATTTCCATCAGATGTTTTACACAGCTACATGTGAAACCGAATGCCCTAGGCCCTCTCTCTCTAATATCGACAACAACAAAAAGACGCAAGTTATTGGTCCGGTAAAAACACAAAATGAATTTTAAAACTCCCGAAGGTCCGTTAATGTAACTTCACTTCGCATTCACTTCATGAGGATTTGATAACCTGGGTATACTAGGGAAAAAAGAAGCTATAATATATCTGTAATCCGGATCGAAGGTATCAACCCTTTTTCTAGAGCCGTTGCCGGGGAAGCATTAGCTACCCTGGTGAGGTTATTAGGAACCTTGCTAGTTTTAATTCTTGTTTTTAATTTTGTTAGTTTGATTTTAGTCTTTATTTGACAAACCAAAAAATTAGTTAGTCTTTAAATTCTTGTTTTTACTGTTATAATTCTTTATCTAAGAAAACCCAAAAACATAGGAAGTATGGCTGAAAAGAAGCTTGGGGAGTTTGCTACTCCCAATAATTATTATTTGCGTATTCCTATTACTTAGCCAGCAATCGCTGCTGATGACTATGAAATTAAGCCCCATTACTTGGGGAGTTCAACAGAATCAATTTGGAGGCTCTGTTGTTGAAGACGCATGTATGCACTTGAATACTTTCATTAAAATATGTGATATGATGCGTATAAAAGACGTTGACCCTGATGCGGTCAAATTGCGTCTATTTTCTTTCTCTCTAAGAGGGAGAGCTAAAGAATGATTGTTATCTTTGCCTAAAAATACCATTACATCATGGGTGGGATGTACTTATTTATTTATGACTAAATTTTTCCCACCTGCAAAGACTATGCAACTTCGATCTAATATTACTGGCTTTAGACAGGAAGAGCGTGAGCCACTAGCGCTTGCATGGGAGAGGATGAAAGAATGCCTAAGAAACTGTCCTAGTCATGGGATGGAAGATTGGTTAATCCTCCATTTATTTTACAATGCTTTTAATCTTGTGTCTAAGTCTATGCTTGATATTGTAGCTGGAGGAACATTTATGGGTAAACATATTATCGAAGCAAAGAACCTGCTAGAAAAAATGCAAGACAACCATGCCCAATGGCATGTGGAAAGATCAAACACGAAGAAAGTGAACTCTGTCTCACCAAAAGAGAACGAAGATCTCAATGCTAAGTTGGATGAGTTCATACTAGCCGTAAAAGGTAAGGAAACTCAGGTAAGAGCCTCCCCCGAAACAAATATTGAAGAAATAGACTTCATAGCTCGTAATGATTATAATCCTGCTTGGAAGAAGAGTTACAATCCTAACTTTCAGAAACATTATGCTAGTCCTGCAGGTAACTCTAATAATAATATGGGAACTAGTAATGGTAGTCTCCAAGAAACACTTAAGTCTTTCATAGAGTCACAAAATGAACAAAACAATATTTTAGTTAAAATTACGGAGAACCATGATGCTATGCTTGGTAAATTATCTAAAGTTGTTAGTTTGAGAAATTATTTGCAGGCCCTTCAAGAAAGAATAAGGATCGTTGAGGCACAACTAGGTAAGATAACCGAGAGTCAAACTCTCATTCTAGCTAAATTTACAGGTAAAGTTGAGCCCAATCCTGTTGAGGAACTCAAAATGATGAGGATCCAAAGGGAGCAGCCTGAAGAACTTGATTATAGTAATGCTCCTTCACCAAGTTACACCGTTGAAGATCTCGTAAAAAGGATCAATGTCAAGATTCCGGTAAGTGAAGGTAGTGAGGAAGCTATGTACCAACATTTTGTCAATCAAGTAGGAATAAAGGTACTTGATCTTGAAGAAGAATACAAGCAAATTGCTGAAAAATTACCTGTTAAACTAGATGACATATTTGAGCCTACTATTAACATTAAAATTGGAACCAATGAGATAGCTGCACTTTGTGATCTAGGTGCAAGCATCTCAATGATTCTAAAGAGTCTTTTTAACAAGTTAAATCTTGGCTCCTTTGAAATTACTGAGTTAAAATTGCATCTAGCAGATTCTACCTACAAACAAGCTGTAGGGATTAAGGAGAACACTTTAGTATACATTAAAGGATGTCCTGCTCTCATTGATTTTGTTATAGTTGACATGCCTGAAGATGCTACTTCTCCTATTATATTAGGCCATCCTTTCTTAAGAACTATTAAGGCTTTGATTAATCTGCATGAAGGGAATGTGCAGCTACAATTGCTGATGTCTACGCACTTCTATTCTTATAGACAGTTGTTGGGCCTCCAAGTGCAGACGTTTGTAGAACAGCAGCAAGTTTCCCTTAAGTGGATCACCCAAGGTTTATCAAACGCAGGGAGGAAGTGGTCAAAGGTATCCCTCTCAAGCAACCCTACAATCAAGATACAAGAAGTCTCTTGTGTCTCCAACACGCCCAATACACTTGTCAGGTGTATAGGTGCACTAGTTCGGCGAAGAGATAGTGAAATACAAGTGGTATGGATATAAGACAACGGTGCTAGAAAAGAGCTTGATGGGAGGAAAAGACTAAAGGCAAAAAGATGTAAGCAAGCAAACATGTAACATATCTAGTTGCAAACGGTGTTTCAATGCTTAAAAACAAGGCCTAGGGATCATACTTTTGCTAGTGAACACTCTCATATAAATATCTTCTCTTTATGATATTACTCTGAACTACTCTCTGGTTGGACACTCTAATCCATGGTAGGGCTATAACAACACTCCTCAAAGTTCGCTTTCCCCATCTAGATAACCCCACACTATCACCTTGAGCACTAGATGGTTCCAACAAACACCACAATTTCATAGAAACATCCAACTCCAAATATAACTCATAACAAGTATTTGTAATCTCTAGCCTAAGTGCCACCATGGTGTGCACGCTGTCACTTTCACACACATGGGGGAGCAGAGATCTATTAAAGCACTTGAGTAGCAAGGTAGATCTACTTGATTACAAAGCTCATGACCACAATATGATCATGCATAGAGAGAGAGATGAATGATGTCTACGCACTACTATTCTTCTAGACAGTTGTTAGGCCTCCAAGTGCAGAGGTTTGTAGAACAGCAACAAGTTTTCTCTTAAGTGGATCACCCAAGGTTTATCGAACTCTGGGAGGAAGTGGTCAAAGGTATCCCCTCTCAAGCAACCCTGCAATCAAGATACAAGAAGTCTCTTGTGTCCCCAACACACCCAATACACTTGTCAGGTGTATAGGTGCACTAGTTCGGCGAAGAGATAGTGAAATACAATGGTATATATAATTATAAGTGGTAACAGTGATAGAAAATAGCTTGATGGCGTGGAAAAGACTAAAGTAAAACTGAAATAAAGATAGAAGCAAGCAAACATGTAATAGATCTAATAGCAAACGATGTTTCAGTGCTTAGAAACAAGGCCTAGGGATCATACTTTCACTAGTGAACACTCTCATATAAATATATTCTTCTTTATGATACTACGCTGAACTACTCTCTGGTTGGACACTCTAATCCATGGTAGGGCTATAATAGCACACCTCAAAGTAAGCCTTTCCCATCTAGATAACCCCACATTGTCACCTTGAGCACTAGATGGTTCAAACAAACACCACAATTTCATAAAGACATCCAACTGCAAATATAACTCATAACAAGTATTTGTAATCTCTGAAGGAAATATGCCCTGAGAGGCAATAATAAAGTTGTTATTATATATTCCTTATACATGATAGATGTTTATTTTGCATGCTATAATTGTATTGATAGGAAAGATCAACATATATGTGTTTAATAAACAAAAAGGGTTCCTAGTTATGCCTCTCTTATAGACTAGCTTGTTGATTAACAAGATGATCAAGGTTTCCTGATCATGGACATTGGATGTTGTTAATAACAAGGTCACAGCATTTGTGAAATGATGTGATAAACATTCATCCGAAGTATAGCATTACAATCAAGTCATTATGTTTATATTGCTATAACATCATATGAAGTAATCTTTATCCTTAGACCATGAGATCATGTTAATTGCTAACACCGGAAGAGTATCTTGATAACATCAAACGTCACACCGTAACAGGGTGACTATAAAGATGGGTTCAGTACTACGAAGGTGTTATGTTGAGGCTCATGGATCAAGAGTGGAATTTTTCAATCCAGATGAAGGATAGATATACTCTGGGCCCTCTCGGTGATATCACATTAGGATAGCTTGCAAGCAAGTGATGTGATCACTAGAATGTTATATCATGGGATCAAGAAAAGAGTGCATGTCGATAACGAGATCAAACTAGGTATGGAGATACCGATGATCGAATCTCGGACATGTAATATATCGAGAGACAAAGGGATTTAGTTACAAGCGTTAAAGGTTCTCACGATCACAGGAGTCATCGTTGAATGTGTAGGAGTCAGTACGGATCTCCAGGTCCCGCTGCTGATTATTGATCGGAGAAGGGTCTCGATCATGTCTGCATTATTCGCGAACCATAGGGTGGCACACTTAAGAGTTACCGGACACCATTTTGGAGCACATATGTTTCAGACGAAAGAATTGCAAAGCGCAAGAATTGTTTCAATAGAAACCGGAAATTGTTTCGGGTGAAATTGCAGAAGGTGGTTTTGCATGTGATATTGAAATATTGCAAGGGGCTATATGTGAATGTTTGTTAATTAAAGTAATTAACAAAATTCTGAATAAATTTAATAAAAAGAGTTTTATTTAATGAGAGAGCATTAAATTTGGAGAAATTTAATGCATTTAAAGTGGAGACTTTAAAAGGGAATGTGAAGAGGCATTTTAATGTGGAAGGGTTACCACCACATGAATGGGGGAGGTGAGGGGTCACCCCCCATGCGCCGGCCATGGAGAGAGGGGGCACCCCCCCTCCTCCAATAAAAGGCCACCCATTCCCTCCTTCATCCTCACACCTCCTTGTGAAGGATCTCTCTCCCCCTCTAGAATTATTCCCCATGGTCTCGGATTAGCGAGATACATGTTCCCGGTGGCATTTTGTCTGGAAGGAGTTGCTGCTTCCGCTGGATCGCTGGAGCAAGGAGGTGGAGGTTGTCCGATGGCTTGAACGTGTGTACGAGTGCCGATGCGCTGCTGAGTTGCGGCGCTCGGACTTCCTCACGATCTTGAGATCGGCAAGTGTACGACTACATCAACCACGAGTTCCTACTTGTTAACAAAGCTCGTTGTCTTCGAGGGTAAGTTCTCCATGGATGTATGTCCACCCATTGCTCTATATCTAGTAGATAGATCTTGGCGTATAGTTCTCATCGTAGGAAATTTTTTGTTTTCTATGTTGCGGACCCAACAGTGGTATGAGAGCCTGATCTATGCGTAGGTGCTTTGCACGGGTAGTACACATATGTTTATATGTGGGCGATGATGATCATGTTATTGCATCTTCTATGTACTTTGGATATTGGTGGCATAGTGGGATGAAGCGGCCCGGACCAACCTTACATGTCATCGTACATGAGACCGGTTCCATGAATGACATGCAACTAGTTTTGCATAAGTGGCTCGCGGGTGTCTGTCTCTCCTACTATAGTCAATATCTGATTTACAACGAGTTGCTAATAACTTGGTTATCCTTGTTGTGGTTCATGTTCGTAGGTAAGACCGGTTCTATCTTCGAAAGCCCTAAGCCATGTAAAACTTGCAATTGATAAATTAGAGGCGTCTAGTTTAGATCGTTGCTGGGCTAGTGTATTGATATGGTATTGTTGTAAGTAGATGTATGATAGATACTTTTACAACTCACTTAACGTGTAAGTTCCATAGACCTTGGCCTTACACACAAAGGAATGATAGAGATCATACCACGATGCAAATGATAGAGATCAAATGCATGGACCATATCAACTCACTTCACACATTAGCATCTTATATTGCTAGTTTGGTGCTTTTGGTAGCATTATAAGATGATCCCTCATTTAGATATCAAGATAAAATGTGTTCTTCCTTAAGTATGCACCGTTTTGTGGATCGTGTTTTGAGGCATCACGTGATGATCGGGTGTTCTCGACTCTACGCTTTCATACAACGGGTGTAAGACAGTTTTACACATGCAAATACTAAGGTTCTTACTTGACGAGCCTAGCATGTACATACATGGCCTCGGAACACAGACCGAAAGGTTAAGCATGAGTCATATAGTTGATATGATGCCCATATAGATGCTCGCCTTTGAAGCTACACCGACTCACGTGATGATCGGACTTGGTGTAGTGGATTTGGTTCATGTAATCATCAAAAGGACACGAGGGATGTCGTTTTTGAGTGGGAGTTCATTAGTAATTTGGATTAGTTGAACTCAATCTATCATAAACTTAGTCTAAATATATTTCACAAATTCTGTTGTAGATGGCACCACCTGCTTTTAATTTCAATGCGTTCATGGAGAAAGAGAAGCTTGCTACGAATGGTAGCAACTTCACCAACTGGGCTATGAATTTGAGGATTCTCCTCACTGCTGCACAAAAGCAATATGTGATAGAGGCGCCGCTAGGCCCCCCACCAGCTCCTGATGCCCCTGACGAGGAAAAGAACGTCTATATAACTCGTCAGGAGGACCACAACTTAGTTCATTGCGGCATACTGTATGGGCTAGAGCCAGAACTTCGAAAACGTTTCGAAAATGGCAATGCCTTTGATACCATGGGAGAATTGAAAATGATTTTCGATACCCATGCTGCCGTAGAGAGTTATAATGCTTCTGAAAAGTTCTTTAGCTGCATGATGGAATCGAACAGCTCCGTTAGTGAGCACGTACTCAAAATGTTTGGGTACGCCGATAAGCTTGTGTCCTTGGGAAAAATGATTCCCATTGACTTAGGCATACATCGTGTTCTCCAATCTCTGCCACCTAGCTACAAGAGCTTCGTGATGAACTATAATATGCAGGGCATGAAGAAGTCTCTTCCCGAGCTTCTGTTAATGCTTAAGACTGCAGAAGTGGAGATTAGGAAAGAACATCAAGTGTTGATGATCAATAAGACCACCGGTTTCAAGAAGGACAAGAAAGGCAAGCAGAAGGGAAAGAAGGGCGGAAAATCTGTTGCCGTGCCTGAAAAGAAACCCCGAGCTGGCCCTAAGTCTGACACCGAGTGCTACTATTGCAAGGGAACTAGCCATTGGAAGCGCAACCGCCCCAAGTATTTGGCGGACAAGAAGGCCGGCAAGGCAAACAAAGGTATATGTGATATACATGTTATTGATGTGTACTTGACTAGTACTCGCAGTAGCACCTGGGTATTTGATACGGGATCGGTTGCTAATATATGTAACTCGGTTCAGGGGCTGTGGAGCAAGCGACAACTAGCAAGGGATGAGGTCACGATGCGGGTCGACAATGGATCAAGAGTTGATGTGATCGCCGTCGGAACACTGCCTCTCCATATGCCGTCGGGATTAGTTATAAACCGGAATAATTGTTATTTGGTGCCTGCACTGAGCATGAACATTGTATCCGGATCGTGTTTGATGCAAAGTGGTTATTCGTTTAAGTCTGAAAACAATGGTTGTTCGATTTATATGAATAATATCTTTTATGGTCATGCACCTGTGTTGAATGGTTTATTTCTGTTGGATCTCCATAGTAGTATTACGCATATTCATAATGTTGATGCTAAAAAGATTAAACTTGATAATGATATATCTACATATATGTGGCACTGCCGTCTAGGTCATATTCGTGTTAAACGCATGAAGAAACTCCATTCTGATGGACTTTTGGAATCACTTGATTTTGAATCATTTGATACATGTGAGCCATGCCTTATGGGCAAGATGACTAGAACGCCGTTTTCCGGTTCAATGGAACGGGCGACAGATTTATTGGAAATCATACATACTGATGTGTGTGGACCAATGAGTGTGTCGACGCGAGGTGGACATCGTTATTTTGTTACTTTCACGGATGATTTGACTAGATACAGGTATATCTATTTGATGAAACATAAGTCTGAAACCTTTGAAAGGTTCAAAGAATTTCAGAATGAAGTGGAAAGTCATCGTAACAGAAAGATCAAATTTCTGCGGTCCGACCGTGGAGGAGAGTATCTTAGTTACGAGTTTAGCACACATATGAAAGACTGTGGAATAGTTTCACAACTCACGCCTGCCGGAACACCACAACGTAATGGTGTGTCAGAACGTCGTAATCGTACTTTATTGGATATGGTTCGATCTATGATGCTTCTAACTAACTTGCCACTGTCATTTTGGGGTTATGCACTAGAAACCGCTGCATTTACTTTAAATAGGGCACCATATAAATCCGTTGAAAAGACACCTTATGAATTATGGTTTGGAAACAAACCTAAGCTGTCATTTCTTAAAGTTTGGGGATGCGATGTTTATGTGAAGAAACTTCAACCGGATAAACCCGAACCCAAAGCGGAAAAATGCGTCTTCATAGGATACCCTAAGGAAACGATTGGGTATACCTTCTATCACAGATCTGAGGGCAAGGTTTTTGTTGCCAAGAATGGATCCTTTCTTGAGAAGCAGTTTCTCGCGAAAGGTGTGAGTAGTCGGAAGGTAGAACTCGAAGAGGTTATTGAACCTTCTCTTTATGAAATGGGGAGTAGCGCAGCACTGGAAGTTGTTTCGGAGTTGACTTCACCTAATGAAGAGAGAGCTAATGATATTGATCATGAAACTCCGAAAGAGGACACTACCGAACCTCGCAGGTCAAGCAGGACACGTGCAGCTCCTGAACTATATGGCAATCCTATTATGAATTTCATGATTGATGAAATAGATGACCCTACAACATATGAAGAAGCGATGATGAGCCCTGATTCCAACAAATGGCTAGAATCCATGAAATCCAAGATGGAATCCATGTACGAAAACCAGGTTTGGACCTTGGTGGACTTACGTCACGATCGAAAGGCCGTTGAGAATAAATGGATTTTCAAAAGAAAAACTGATGCTGATGGTAATGTGACCATCTATAAGGCTCTACTTGTTGCAAAGGGGTTTCGACAAATTCAAGGAGTTGACTACGATGAGACATTCTCTCCCGTAGCGATGCTAAAGTCGGTTAGGATTATGTTAGCAATTGTTGCATATTTTGATTATGAAATATGGCAGATGGATGTCAAAACTGCGTTCCTCAATGGTAATATTGAAGAAGAGTTGTATATGATACAACCTAAGGGTTTTGTCGATCCTAAGGATGCTGATAAGGTATGCAAGCTTCAGCGATCCATCTATGGACTGAAGCAAGCATCCCGGAGTTGGAATCTCTTCTTTGATGAGGTGATCAAAGAGTTTGGATTTGTCCAAACTTATGGAGAGGCTTGTATTTACAAGAAAGTGAGTGAGAGCAATGTGGCATTTATGATATTATATGTGGATGACATATTATTGATTGGAAATGATATAGATCTTTTAAACAGTGTTAAAAGTTATCTAAACAGCAAATTTTCGATGAAGGACCTTGGTGAAGCTTCATATATATTAGGCATTAAAATCTATAGAGATAGATCAAGACGCCTAATTGGGCTATCGCAGAGTACATACCTTGATAAGATATTAAAGAAGTTTAATATGGACAGAAGTAAGAAGGGGTACTTACCTATGTTGCAAGGCAAGACATTGAGTAAGACTCAAAGTCCGGCTACGGCGAAAGAAAGAGAGATGATGGATAAGATCCCCTATGCCTCGGCCATAGGCTCTATTATGTATGCCATGCTATGTACAAGACCGGATGTGGCACGTGCTATTAGTTTGACTAGTAGGTACCAATCTGATCCAGGTTCAGAACACTGGATAGCGGTAAAGAACATCCTCAAGTACTTGAGAAGAACTAAGGATATGCTTCTCATATACGGAGGTGAAGAAGAGCTAGTCGCTAAGTGTTATGTCGATGCTAGCTTTGACACCGATCCAGATGACTCTAAGTCTCAATCCGGATACGTATTTCTCTTGAACAGAGCAGCAGTTAGTTGGAGGAGTTCCAAACAACCTGTGGTGGCTGGATCAACAACGGAGGCGGAATATGTTGCTGCTTCAGAAGCGACACAGGAGACAGTGTGGATGAAAAAGTTCATTATGGAACTGGGTGTGGTTCCCAGTGCGTTGGACCCGATGGTGATCTATTGTGACAACAATGGAGCCATAGCCAACGCAAAGGAACCAAGGTCTCACAAGAATTCCAAACATATTAAGCGCCGGTTTCACTCCATCCGCGAGCATGTCATGGATGGAGATATAAAGATTTGTAAAGTGCACACGGACCTGAATGTAGTAGATCCGTTGACTAAAGTACTCCCTAGGGCAAAAAATGATCAACACCAGAACTCCATGGGTGTTAGATTTATCACTATATAAACTAGATTATTGTCTCTAGTGCAAGTGGGAGACTGAAGGAAATATGCCCTGAGAGGCAATAATAAAGTTGTTATTATATATTCCTTATACATGATAGATGTTTATTTTGCATGCTATAATTGTATTGATAGGAAACATCAATACATGTGTGTTTAATAAACAAAAAGGGTTCCTAGTTATGCCTCTCTTATAGACTAGCTTGTTGATTAACAAGATGATCAAGGTTTCCTGATCATGGACATTGAATGTTGTTAATAACAAGGTCACAGCATTTGTGAAATGATGTGATGAACATTCATCCGAAGTATAGCATTACGATCAAGTCATTATGTTTATATTGCTATAACATCATACGAAGTAATCTTTATCCTTAGACCATGAGATCATGTTAATTGCTAACACCGGAAGAGTATCTTGATAACATCAAACGTCACACCTTAACAGGGTGACTATAAAGATGGGTTCAGTACTACGAAGGTGTTATGTTGAGGCTCATGGATCAAGAGTGGAATTTGTCAATCCAGATGACGGATAGATATACTCTGGGCCCTCTCGGTGATATCACATTAGGATATCTTGCAAGCAAGTGATGTGATCACTAGAATGTTATATCACGGGATCAAGAAAAGAGTGAATGTCGGTAACGAGATCAAACTAGGTATGGAGATACCGATGATCGAATCTCGGACATGTAATATATCGAGAGACAAAGGGATTTAGTTACAAGCGTTAAAGGTTCTCACGATCACAGGAGTCATCGTTGAATGTGTAGGAGTCAGTACGGATCTCCAGGTCCCGCTGCTGATTATTGATCGGAGAAGGGTCTCGATCATGTCTGCATTATTCGTGAACCGTAGGGTGGCACACTTAAGAGTTACCGGACACCATTTTGGATCACATATGTTTTAGACGAAAGAATTGCAAAGCGCAGGAATTGTTTCAATAGAAACCGGAAATTGTTTCGGGTGAAATTGCAGAAGGTGGTTCTGCATGTGATATTGAAATATTGCAAGGGGCTATATGTGAATGTTTGTTAATTAAAGTAATTAACAAAATTCTGAATAAATTTAATAAAAATAGTTTTATTAAATGAGAGAGCATTAAATTTGGAGAAATTTAATGCATTTAAAGTGGAGACTTTAAAAGGGAATGTGAAGAGGAATTTTAATGTGGAGGGGTTACCACCACATGAAGGGGGGAGGTGAGGGGTCACCCCCCCATGCGCCGGCCATGGAGAGAGGGGGCACCCCCCTCCTCCTATAAAAGGCCACCCATTCCCTCCTTCATCCTCACACCTCCTTGTGAAGGATCTCTCTCCCCCTCTAGAATTATTCCCCCATGGTCTCGGATTAGCGAGATACATGTTCCCGGTGGCATTAAATCTGTAAGGAGTTGCTGCTTCCGCTGGATCGCTGGAGCGAGGATGTGGAGGTTGTCCGGTGGCTTGAACGTATGTGCGAGTGCGGATGCGCTGCTGAGTTGCGGCGCTCGGACTTCCTCACGATCTTGAGATCGGCAAGTGTACGACTACATCAACCACGAGTTCCTACTCATTAACAAAGCTCGTTGTATTCGAGGGTAAGTTCTCTATGGATGTATGTCCACCTGTTGCTCTGTATCTAGTAGATAGATCTTGGCGTATAGTTCTCATCGTAGGAATTTTTTTGTTTTCTATGCTGCGGACCCAACAATCTCTAGCCTAAGTGCCACCATGGTGTGCACACTGTCAACTTCACACACATGGGGAGAGCAGAGATCTATTAAAGCACTTGAGTAGCAAGGTAGATCTATAGATTACAAGGTCATGATCTCAATAAGATCATGCATAGAGAGAGAGATGAACACATAGCGACTGGTAGAACCCTTAGCCTCGAGAGTGAACTACTCCCTCCTCATCATGGGAATTAGCAACGGCGATGGAGATGGTGGTGGAGATCGATGGAGATGACTCCGGGGGCACTTCCCGTCCCGGCAGGGTGCCGGAACAGAGTCTTTCTGTCCCTCGAATCCCCACTTCGGTGGCGGCGGCGCAACAGAACTTTTCATGGCTGGAGGCTTGAAGATTTAGGGTTTTTGCGTCGGCAGGCATCTTATAGGCGAAGAGGCAAGGTCGGGGGGAAGCCAGGGGGCACACACCATGCACTGGCGCAGCCAGGGGGACCCGCGCCTAGGGGTGGTTTGGCCACCCTGTGGCCCCCCTTCGTTTCTCCTTTTGGCTCCGTGAATCTTCCGGGAAAATAACGACTTTCGCTTTTGTCCGGTCCAATTCCGAGAATATTCATTTTCTGACTTTCTAGAACCAAAAACAGTAGAAAACAAGCAACTGGCACTGTGGCATCTTGTTAATAGGTTAGTCCAAGAAAGTGTCTAGAAAGTACTCCAAAGTGTAGATAAAACATAAGAAAGTAGATATAAACCAAGCATGGAACATCAAAAATTATAGATACGTTTGCAACGTATCAACACCCCCAAGCTTAACTCCTGCTCGTCCTCGAGTAGGTAAGTGATAAAAAGAAAGAATAATTTTTGAGGTGACATGCACCATCATAAACTTGACCAAAGTATTTGTAAAACATTGATAGCTGGGATCATAGTACTTCAACATAGCATGAAAGACAAAGTTCTAACAATAAGACATAGCAACTATGTTGCAACATGAAAAGTCACAAACAACAGATTCATGAATAACAATGCTTTGCAAGACGTTTGGTTGTTTCACATAAAGAAAACATAGCATAGTGGCATTCAGATTGTCCCTCATGGAGTAGCAAACATAAATGCATAGGACACCTTCAAAGTTCATAAGAGTGACTAGATACAAATAGTTTTAAAAGAAGCAATATCAAAGCTATGCATCAATCAACATGTCTTGGGACAATGCACATAGAACTAAGAATGGCCACTATGCTCTGAAAGTAGGTGCATAATGGTAGAAGGTGGAGACTCAACAAAAAAGTAAAAGAAAGGCCTTCATAGAAGGAAGTAGGTATTTAAGTCTCATAAAGAGCTTCCAAAAATTGGTACTTAATAGCTTTCAGCTCTCATTGCCCCTATCATAAGCATCTTGAAGTGATTAAGGTTAAAGTGAACAAACTATGGAGTATATGCTTGACAAAGTGTAAGTTGGAAATCTCATGTCCCTTGAATACGAGAGCCGCTCCTCATGCTACTCAAGTTTAGTCACCGGTAAATTCTTGTCATCGTAAGTACATGTGTATCATAGAGAACCGCCAACGGAGTACCCATTGCTCGATGATACGGAAGAATCCCCATATCAAAATGACAAGGCAAGCAGACAACGAGCATCTCCGCAATCTTCTTATTTACCATGGGAATATGGTGCTTTTTTCTCTCTTTCCTCTTTTCTCATATCTATTTTTTTTTTCTTTTTCCCTTTTTCCCTTTTTCTCAATATCTAACTCTTTTTTAATAAGAAGAATGCTTCATAGACACCTCATTATGATTACGCTGCAGGTTTCCACCAGACAGCATGGATTAGACCAGCGGCCCAGGCGTTTCTCTAACACATATACATAACTCCATGAACTTAAAAGCTCCCCTTACATTTCACACCGACGACATCCATAGATAAAAGAGCATGATATCAACTAGGTACAAAGTACAAGTGCAATGTTGAAAGCATTCCCCATGACAGCATGGTTCTGCTAATCCCCAACATATAATTGCAAGCATATACAACATAGATGATACAATGGTTCAAGTTTATTAAGGGCAAGAAAAGTAAAGTGTGCCATCAAGTTCGTGAGAGCTTTAATCACTAGTTTTCTCATAACAAGTTTAATTCGGAAGGTAGACAAAAACATGAATATACTTGGAATAGCATATGCTAATAGGTAGGTATAGTGGACTCTTTGGAATAACTTGGTTTTAGGAGTTGGATGCATGAGTGGAACTCATACTTGGTTACGGAGGCTAGCAAAAGACTGGGAGCGACCAATTAAGAGAGCAATAATGGCCATAATCATGCAGAGCGACAAAACATCATTGATCAACGCATAAAGTGATACTACAAGTTGAAAACTAAAGGATCATAAAGTCTATGGTGACTTGGGATAGTCATAACATGGTGTGAGCATGTGCCAAGTCAACCCAAATAAAGCATCAAAGGAGAATACCACAATACTATGCTTTAATATGGTAAAACAACGCATGATCCTTCCAAGGCACATTAAGCAATCTCAATTGTTTATAACAAGTCATGCTACAGCAAAGAATACTAAGCATAAAGACAAAAAAATATCGAGCATGGCATGACAAAGCATAGGCCACAGTCAAAAACAAGCTCTCGTTACCACTTAAGCATGAACTTTCCTACTCTTTTCCAATCGAAACCAAACTATTTGAAAACCAATGTATGAAAGAGGGGTCCAACCAATTTATTCAGAAAACTAAGCAAACAAAGAAAACTCAAAACCAAAACGAAAATGAAAAAGAAGACGCTCCAAGAACAACACAACTATGCATGAAACAATAAAAATGAAGTGTTTGGAAGAAACCCGGGATTTTTATTGATGAAGAGGGGGATGCCTTGGGCATCCCCAAGCTTTGACGCTTGTACTTCTTGGATATTTCTTGGGGTGACACGCGTGGCATCCCCAAGCTTGAGATTTAGTCCATTCTTCATCTCATTACTCATTCCTTCCATACACCTGAAATTTTTCCTTCATACAAAACTTTACACAATCTTTTTTAGCAACATTATTGCACTCAAGATAATAAGTCTTTAGGTTCAGTTCCAACACCAATAAAACTTCTATTAAAACACAAGCTACTTTTGCACTTTCCTCAAAAAGCTCAATTCCCCAAAAGAACTCAAAAAGGAACCAACAAGAAGCAAATGCAAATAATGGCAGAAATCTATCAAAACAGACCAGCAGGTAATGACGAATTTTTTAGAATACCTTCTGTTGCTCAAATCGAAAGTGTTGAACTAACGAAAGTTAGATAACAACCTGGGGAAGAAGCACAAAAATTCACGCCTCAAAAGGACGTACATAGATTTTACACGAATTTGTAAGGTGAAGCACAGAAATCTGTTTCGGGACAGCAACTTTCCCAGTCATTACTTCACTCTCATTAGAGGTTACTCTTGGCACAAAAAGCAAATAAAAAGGATAAGGAGCGGTTATTACTGAAGTAATAACTTCCAAGACTCATCTAAAACTTCTGGGTTATCTCCCAATAAGTACTTTTCTTTAACGCCTTTAAGTTAGGCATGATAGTTCGAGAAGATGCTGACATAAGAAATATGAATTGAAGTAAAAGAGAGCATCAAGAAGCAAATTCAAATCACATTTAAGTCTAACCCACTTCCTATGCATAGGAATCTTGTAAATAAACAAGTCATGAAAGCACAAAGCAACAAGCATAGTAAAGCAAAACCAGTGCAACCTCAAGACTTTTAACATAAAGAGGAGAAACTTAATATTATTGAGATGCATAAAACCATGTTTCCCTCTCTCATAATAACTTTCAGTAGCATCATGAAGAAAATTAACAATATAACTATCACATAAAACATTCTTATCATGAGCCACATGCATAAAAGAATTAATACTCTCCACATAAACATAGTCATTCTTATTAATTATAGTGGGAGAAAATTCAACAAAATAGCTATCATTATTATTCTCATCACCATAATCATCAAATATATAGGAGGCATATTGTAATCATTAATTTTCTCCTCAATAGTAGGTGGACTAAAAATATCATATTCATCATTGTAATCATCATATATTGGAGGTTTGGTATCATCATAAGCAATAGACTAGCTATCTTCCAAAGATGGGGAAGTAAAAAGATCATTTTCATAAAAACTAGCTTCCCCAAGCTTAGACTTTTCCATAGCATTAGCAATAATGGTGTCCAAAGAATTCATACTAACAACATTGCTATTAGCATGCAAATAAAGTTCCATAGGTTTTTTAATTTTCTCTTTAAACACTTCATGTCCTAACTCAAGATAAAAACTATAAAGCTCTCTAATTTTGTTGTTGTTTTCCATTAAGCCTAACTAGTGAAAACAAGAAACAAAAAGACAAAAATTGCATAATCTAAAGGAAATAACTTTGAGCACTCACACCGGACGATGTGAGTACCTTTTACCTTACCTCCCCGGCAATGGCGCCAGAAAATAGCTTGATGACTACGCACTTCTATTCTTGTAGACAGTTGTTGGGCCTCCAAGTGCAGAGGTTTGTAGAACAGCAGCAAGTTTTCCCTTAAGTGGATCACCTAAGGTTTATCGAACTCAGGGAGGAAGTGGTCAATGGTATCCCCTCTCAAGTAACCCTGCAATCAAGATACAAGAAGTCTCTTGTGTCCCCAACTCACCCAATACACTTGTCAGGTGTATAGGTGCACTAGTTCGGCGAAGAGATAGTGAAATACAAGTCGTATAGATAATTATAAGTGGTAATGGTGATAGAAAATAGCTTGATGGCGTGGAAAAGACTAAATTAAAACTGAAATAAAGATAGAAGCAAGCAAACATGTAATAGATCTAATAGCAAACGGTGTTTCAGTGCTTAGAAACAAGGCCTAGGGATTATACTTTCGCTAGTGAACACTCTCATATAAATATATTCTTCTTTATGATATTACGCTGAACTACTCTCTGGTTGGACACTCTAATCCATGGTAGGGCTATAACAGCACACCTCAAAGTAAGCCTTTCCCATCTAGATAACCCCACACTGTCACCTTGAGCACTAGATGGTTCAAACAAACACCACAATTTCCTAAAGACATCCAACTCCAAATATAACTCATAACAAGTATTTGTAATCTCTAGCCTACGTGCCACCATGGTGTGCACACTGTCAACTTCACACACATGGGGAGAGCAGAGATCTATTAAAGCACTTGAGTAGCAAGATAGATCTATAGATTACATGATCATGATCTCAATAAGATCATGCATAGAGATAGAGAGATGAACACATAGCTACCGATAGAACCCTTAGCCTCGAGAGAGAACTACTCCCTCCTCATCATGGGAATCAGCAATGGCGATGGAGATGGTGGTGAAGATCGATGAAGATGGCTGCGGGGGCACTTCCCCATCGTGGCAGGGTGCCGGAACATAGACTTTTTGTCCCCTGAATCTCCTCTTCGGTGGCGGCGGCACAGTGGAACTTTTCGTGGCTAGAGGCTTGACGATTTAGGGTTTTTGCATCAGGAGGCATCTTATAGGCGAAGAGGCAAGGTCGGTGGGCAGCCAGGGGGCCCACACCATGCCTGGCATAGCCAGGGGGACCCGCGCCTGGGGGTGGTTTATCCACCCTGTGGCCCCCCTTCATCTCTCCTTTTGGCTCCGTGAATCTTCCGGGAAAATAACGACTTTGGCTTTTGTCTGGTCCAATTCAGAGAATATTCATTTTTTGACTTTCGGCTACCAAAAACAACAGAAAACAGGCAACTGGCACTGTGGCATCTTGTTAATAGGTTAGTCCAAGAAAGTGTGTAGAAAGTACTCGAAAGTGTGGACAAAACATAAGAAAGTAGATATAAACCAAGCATGGAACATCAAAAATTATAGATACGTTTGAAACGTATCAATGAACACATAGCTATCGGTAGAACCCTTAGCTTCGAGGAAGAACTACTCCCTCCTCATCATGGGAATCAGCAACAGTGATGAAGATGGTGGTGGAGATCGATGGAGATGGCTCCGAGGGCACTTCCCTGTCCCGGCAGGGTGCCGGAATAGAGACTTTCTGTCCCCCGAATCTCCCCTTCGGTGGCGGCGGCGCTGCGGAAATTTTCGTGGCTGGAGGCTATTCGATTTAGGGTTTTCGTCCCAGGGGCTTCTTATAGGCGAAGGGACGAGGTCAGTGGCTGGCCAAGGGGCCCACACCATGCCTTGGCGCGGCCTAGGGCTGCTCGCGCCAAGGGGGGGTGTGGCTGCCCTGTGGCCCCCCTTCGTCTCTCCTTCGGACTCCATGTGTCTTCCTGTAAAATATTGACTTTGGCTTTTGTCCCGTCCAATTCCGAGAATATTTCTTTTCTAGCTTTTCTGAAACCAAAAACAGCAGAAAACAGGCAACTGGCACTATGGCATCTTGTTAATAGGTTAGTTCTAGAAAATGTGTAAAAATACTCCAAAGTGTGGACAAAACATAAGAAAGTAGATATAAAACAAGCATGGAACATCAAAAATTATAGATATGTTAGCAACGTATCAACATCCCCAAGCTTAACTCCTGCTCATCCTCGAGTAGGTAAGTGATAAAAACAAAGAATAATTTTTGAGGTGACATGCACCATCACAATCAAGATCAAACCATTTGTAGAACATTGATAGCTGGGATCATAGTACTTTAACATAGCATGAAAGATATAGTTCTAACAATAAGACATAGCAACTATGTTGTAACATGAAAAGGTAACAACAAAAGATTCATGAATAACAATGCTTTGCAAGATGCTTGTTTGTTTCACATATAGAAAACATAACATAGTGGCATTCAGCTTATCCCTCATGGAGTATGATGGCTCGGTGTTGATGTGCATCTCGTTGGGGAACCCCAAGAGGAAGGTTTAATCGAACCAGTAGGAGCAAGGAAACACACCAAAGGTGTTGATAGCTGAGCCTTGGCAGGGCGCACTACCGTTGCTAGTAGCAATGTGGAGACCTACACAACA
Source organism: Avena sativa (assembly GCA_916181665.1). Classification (NCBI taxonomy): domain Eukaryota; kingdom Viridiplantae; phylum Streptophyta; class Magnoliopsida; order Poales; family Poaceae; genus Avena; species Avena sativa. The sequence continues at coordinate 527,421,670 of OV702292.1, read as the reverse complement.
CAACCACAGAACTTTACCCCCAACTTGCGATGAGGTTGTCAATCTCAACGGTTTTGCTGAAAACAAAGGATTAAACGTATCAAATGGAAGGAAGTAATAGTTTGCAGAAAGTAAACACAAAGCAGTAAACAGTTTGTAGATTGTATATAAATGAAAGGACCGGGGGCCATAGTTCACTAGAGGTGGCTCTTCTTAAGATAGATAACATGCTGGGTGAACAAATTACAGCGGGGCAATTGACAAACATAGAGAAAGCAATACATGCATATACTAATCATCTTGACTCCTTTGGAACTTGATTGGGCATTACAACATTATACATAGACCGCCATCCAACTGCATCTATGACTAATAATCCACCTTCAGGTTATCATCCGAACCCTCTCCAGTATTAAGTTGCAAGCAACAGATTATTCCTTTACGAATTGCGTGTAATGTAAACAATACGATTGTTCTATGAACAAAGGATTGTTGTTTTCTCCCTAGTAGCAACAGCACATCTAGTACCTTAGAGATTTCTGTCACTTCCCCAGATTACTAGAGGCATGAACCCACTATCGAGCATAAATACTAACTCTTGGAGTTGCTAGCATCTACTTGGCCAAGATAGCTACTAACAACGGAAAGCATGCAAGATCACAAATAACATAGACTTGATAGAATCAACAATCAATCTGAAATAGCATCTGAATATCCATCGGATCCCCGCAAACACAACATGAAGAATTACAAATAGATGATCTTGATCATGAATAGAGCTCACAAGATCTAGACATGAAAGCACAAAGGAGGAGAACCAGCCATCTAGTTACTACATGGACCCGTAGTCCAGAGGTGAACTACTCACGCATCACACCGGAGGCTTGCATGATGATGAAGAAGGCCTCCAGGGTGAATTCCCCTCTCCGGCAGGGTGCCTGGAAGTGCTTCAGATCCCTCCCGATCTAGGGATGGAGATGACGGTGGCTACACACTCTTTCATGGATTTTTGATCAGGTACTTAGGGTTTTGGTCCCGAGGGAAATATATAGGCAGAAGGAGAGGCCGAGGGGGTGTTGGGGTCGGCTAGACCACCCCCTGGCGCGGGCCAGGCCTGGCCACGCGGCCAGGTGGTGTGGCTGGCCCCTAGCCCTTCTTTGTCTCGTATTCTGGCTCCAGATGTCTTTCGGAAAAATAGGCACTTTGGCTTTTGTCCCGTCCAATTCCGAGAATATTCATTTTCTGACTTTCCTGGAACCAAAAACAGCAGAAAATAGGCAGCTGGCACTGTGGCTCTTGTTAATAGGTTAGTCCAAGAAATCATATGAAAAGTACTCCAAAGTGTGGACAAAACACAAGAAAGTAGATAAAACTAAGCATGGAGCATCAAAAATAATAGATACATTTGCAATGTATGAACATCCCCAAGCTTAACTCCTGCTCGTCCTCGAGTAGGTAAGTGATAAAAAGAAAGAATAATTTTTGAGGTGACATGCACCATCATAAACTTGATCAAAGTATTTGTAAAACATTCAAAGCTGGGATCATAGTACTTCAATCATAACATGAAAGACAAGGTTCTAGCAATAAGACAAAGAAACTATGATGCAACATGAAAAGGCACAAACAAAAGATTCATGAATAACAATGCTTTGCAATACGTTTGTTTGTTTCACATAAAGAAAACATAGCATAATAGTATTTAGCTTGTCCCTGATAGAGTAGCAAATATAAATGCATAGGACACCTTCAAAGTTCATAAGAGTGACTAGATACAAATAGTTTAAAACAAGCAATATCAATTTATGCATCAATCAACTAATCTTGGGACAATGCACATAGAACTAAGAATGGCCACTATGCTCTCAAAGTAAGTGCATAAAGATAGAAGGTGGAGACTCAATATAATGGTGGAAGAAAGGCCTTCATAGAAGGAAGTAGGGATTCAAGTCTCATAAAGAGCTTCTAAAAATTATGGTACTTATAGCTTTCAGCTCTCATTGCCCCTATCATAAGCATCTTGAAGGTGATTAAGGTTAAAGTGACACAACTAAGAGGATATGCTTGACAAGTTATAAACCGAAATCTCATGCCCCTTACTTACAAAGACCGATCCTCATGCTACTCAACTTTAGTCACAAGTAAGATCTTGTTATTGTAAGTACATATGTATCATAAAGAACCTCCAACAGGGTGCCCCTTGCACATGATACAGGAGCTATCCCATAATCAAAATGAGTAGGCAAGCAGACAATGAGCATCTCAGCAATCTTTTTATTTGCTATTTGCATAGGTTTTTATTGAGGATGCTTCATAGAGTGCTCATTATGGTGATGCTGCAAGTTTCCACCATGATTAGGCATGGATTAGGCTAGCGACCCAGGCGTTTCTCTAACACACATACAAAGTCCATGATCTTACAAGTTCCACTTTTATTTCACACTGCCAGGATCCATAAGCAAAAGAACATGATATCAACGGGGTACAAAGTACAAGTGCAATGTTGAAAGCGTTCCCCATGATACATGGTTCTGCTAATTTCAACTTATAAAGCGCAAGCATATACGCAACAAAGAAGGACCCAATGGTTCAAGTTTATTAGATGCAAAAAAGTGAAGTGTGCCATCAAGTTCGTTAGAGCTTTAGTCACTAGTTTTCTCATAACAAGTTTAATTTGGAAGGTAAACAAAAACATGAATATACTTGGAATAGCATAAGCTAGTAGGTAGGTATGGTGGACTCTTTGGAATAACTTGGTTTAGGGAGTTGGATGCATGAGTAGGACTCATACTTGGTTGTGGAGGCTAGCAAAAGACTAGGAGCGACAAACTAAGAGAGAAATAATGGCCATAATCATGAAGAGAGACAAAACATCATACAAGTTGAAAACTAAAGGATCATAAAGGCTTATGGTGACTTTGGATAGTCATAACATGGTGTGAGCATGCGCCAAGTCAACCCCAAATAAAGCATCAAAGGAGAATACCACTATACTATGCTTTAATATGCTAAAACAACGCATGATTCATCCAAGGCACATTAGCAATCTCAATTGTTTATAAAAAGTCATGCTACAGCAAAGAATACTAAGCATAAAGCCAAAACAATATCAAGCATGGCATGACAAAGCATAGGCCACAGTCAAAAACAAGCTCTCTTTACCACTTAAGCATGAACTTTCCTACTCTTTTCCAAACCAAACCAAACTATTTGAAAACCAATGTAATGAAAGAGGGGGTCCAACCAATTTATTCAGCAAACTAAGAAAACCAAGCAAATGAAAAACGAAAACGAAAAAGAAGACGCTCCAAGAACAACACAACTGTGCATGAAACAATAAAAATGAACCGTTTGGAAGAAACCTGGGATTTTTATTGATGAAGAGGGGGATGCCTTGGGCATCCCCAAGCTTTGACGCTTGTACTTCTTGGATATTTCTTGGGGTGACACCCGTGGTGTCCCTAAGCTTGAGCTTTAGTGCATCCTTCATCTCATTACTCATTCCTTCCATACACCTGAAAATTTTCCTTTATACAAAATTTCACACAATCTTTATTAGCAACATTAGTGCACTCAAGATAATAGGTCTTTTAGGTTCAGTTCTAACACCAATAAACTTCCATTAGAACACTAGCTACTGAAGCACTTCCCTCAAAAAGCTCAATTCCCCAAAAGAACTCAAAAAGGAACCAACAAGAAGCAAATGCAGAAAATGGCAGAAATCTGTCAAAACATACTAGCAGGTAAAGACGAATTTTTTCGAAGACCTTCTGTTTCTCAAATCAAAAAGTGTTGAACTAAAGAAAGTTAGATAATAACCTGGGGCAGAAGCACAAAAATTCACGCCTCAAAAAGACGTTCAGAGATTTTACACGGATGTTTACGGTGAAGCACAGAAATTTGTTTCGGGACAGCAACTTTCCCAATCATTACTTCTCTCTCATTAGAGGTTACTCTTGGCACAAAAAGCAAATAAAAGGATAAGGAGCGGTTATTACTAAAGTAATAACTTCCAAGACTCATCTAAAACTTTTGGGTTATCTCCCAATAAGTACTTTTCTTTAACGCCTTTAAGTTAGGCATAAGAAGCAAGAAAGAATCGAGTGTTCTCAAATGAAGAAGCATTAAGATCAATACCAGAAATATCTTCAACAAGGCAAGGTATATCATCCAAATAAGTTCTAGAGGATCTCCTCTCAATGCTCTTAGGTTCACTATTTTCATCAAAAGGGTTTTCAGGAACAATCCAATCAAGATTATTTTCTATGGCTTCATGTATTGTGTAACTACCTCGGTGAATTACGCTCCTAGTTACAAGCCTGGATGAACGGAAATGGTTGAAATAGTACGGTGGGGCCCAAATGCCACTCACAGGTAGACCTTTCGGCCGTCCCAACCATTTCCAAACATCGAGACAAGAACGGGCGGCGTAATCGGCAGGCGAAGGGATCAACTACATACACAAATGAGTATGTATGCAAGCCACCATACAAGAGTACATCAGAGCCATTCTATCTAAAAAAAGGAAATATAGCAACGCCATACGGCAAGATCCAAATATCCTAGATAGATATAATAGTTTAGGATATCTCCTCATACATCAATCAACCGAGTATCACGCGGAAGCGGAAGACAAAGTCCGAGTACGGATAAGAAGCAAATCGGCATAAGATGCCCCATAAATAAGCAGATCCCGCCCATAGATCTCACGAATTCCCGTTCCCGGAATCTCTACACCGAATGATCGTTGCCCACATCGTCCGTCTCGTCCACCCAGTATCCATCTTGCGAGTGTACCTGTTCATCTGAACCAATAATTTATCGTGTGAGACCCTAGGGGTACTCAGCAAGACTTTATGCCGCTAAAGGGGACACAACCTGGGGTGACGCAATTGCAGCAAAAGATAAACCCTAACAGTTCTATAGATACTCGCTAACCATCCTCCCAACCAGAGATAGACGGATGTCCGTGAAATAATAACAGCAGTTATAACAGTAATAACGGTAATCTTAACAGATCCATCCTCCTCCTCGCTTACCGACGAGGAAGCAGACGAACAACCCCCATCCGTTGGCAGTTTTATTATCCATTCCATGAGTGTTGCACTATTTACTAGTCAGGTACCTAGTCTAGTCAAATTAAAAGCGGTACTTTAGTTATGCTTGTCTATGATCGAGAAACTGTGCTCCAAGTCGTCCATAACCGCGGACACGGCTTTCAGAAAGTTTTACCCTGCAGGGGTGCACAAATAGCAACACACACTCGATATGCCTCGGAAAAACCAAATCAAAACCCAACGAGGCAGTCACGACAAAGCAATTACAGGATTCAGAAATATTTCAGGGGGCCACCCCATTAAGCTACCCGCAACGAAGCTGGCCGGCTACGAGACGGACTCAAGGTTTGTGTGGCCGGCTGTAAACGACTGGGAACCCGAAAGTGTGACTGGGCTTGTCGATACAGCGAAAACGGGTCACGGACCTAAACAGTACAGTGTGCAGTACCTCGCACAATTTAAATAAAGCAGTAAAACATGGCATAAGTACAGGATAGTAAATAAAACCTCAAACTAGTTTGTGGCCCCAAGAAATAAGAATGAATCAAGCTCTGGCTCAGGAGGGTTCATAAGCCTCCCGGATGTGGATAGCGCGCATAATCAAGGAACAGGAATCAAGTACTCGGGGTCCTACGGGACACAAGTGAGCCTGAAGAACCAAATAGCAAATATGGCTCACCGATTCCACTTTCATTAGTTATCCCATTACTACTCAGGTTAAGTTGGTTAGGTACCTCGTTTTCCATCAGACACTCACATACCCTACACATGCTGTTCTACGACTCGCATGGCTCAAACAACTCCTGTAGTAATGGCTCATGGGATGGAGGAACAAGCTTCGGTGGCGTTTAAAAGTAAAGGCGATGCAATACTTGGGATTCAATTTAATGCAATCGCGACTCAATGATGCAAGAATAAGATAGAGGCAATAGGTACTATATGTATGCAAGCATGTGGTAGTGCTTGCCTGGCAGCTCAGTTGAAGCAAGTGATGGATCTGGGTAGTGCTCCTGGTTCTCTTGATATATCCCCTGCTCAGCGTCTATTCGGAGAAGAACCAAACAAACAAGGGCCAACATAAATAAAGTGCACAAGCATATGAATAAGTGCATCAAGCAAACAATCATGCCATGATGAATGATGCACAATTTGCATGGCAATAAGGTAGCATGGCATGGGTGAGGTGTGGAATACTATAACAAAGCATTATATTGGGTTTTGGCCACATTTTATTCTCATTTTAGTTGCTGTACACATTATATTTATATGGTGCATGCTTCAAAACAGAACAAGGAATGCATAAACAGAAAGGTCTCGTCGAGCTAATCATTTTAGACATATTATTTGTTAAATTTGGAGTTATAAAACAAAAGTTATTAATTAATTAAGGAAAAAGGGCATTTATTGTAATTTTAATTAACTTGGGAAAATAAAGTGTCCAAAATACATTTTGAATGAAAGATTTGAATTCCTCACATTTTTCTGATCTCAAAACATATATTATTTGTATTATTTGGATTTATATTTCAAAAGTTATTTAAAACAGAAAATAAATTTGAATTTGAATTAATTTTGAATAGATTTGAATTTAAACAGATTACAGAATTACTTTTGCTACTCAGTCACAGCTAGCCACAGCCAATGACCAGTGGGGCCAGCAGCTGACTCAGCAGCGCACTTCGCAGAAAAGGTTTTTACACCGCGAGCTAACCTAGCCTAAGCGACAGACAGGCGGGCCCGACAGTGACTCCGGCCCCACGTGACAGCGAAGGCCCAGGGTGGACCACGTGGCGTCGCGAGGGGAGCGCGGGTGAAGGAATCCAAAAGCCTAGGGGGTTTTCTGCAAAAGCGTTGGCACGGCTGACTGGTGGGGTCTGCGGACCGCGGGTTGATCAGAAAAAGAACGGAGGGCTAAACTGCAAAACGACCACAGCCATACTATGGATCTTCTTCTCTGCGTTGAGCGACAGGTCAATGCACGGCGCGGGCAGGGATTGAACCCAGGTCGCGAGGGTGCGCGCGGAGGGCCGGAACCAGTGCGGTGGGCTAGGGCTGGTGCTGGGGAACGGCTGCACGGCCAGAAAAGGCTGGCGCGACGTGGGGAGGCTGCAGACAGAAGCGAGCAGCGGCGCGCGGAGGGCGTTCGACGGCCGGTCCGGCGAGGCTAGGGCGAGATCGGCGAGAGGGGGTTGTCTGGGAGGTGGGGCTGCTCACCGCGAGGGTGTCGGTGGTGGAGGATCGGCTCGAGGCGCAGTGGAACGGCGACGACGCAGACGGACCGAAGGCTAGGGTTTCCCGTCGGTGGCGTCGGTGTTTTTCGGCTCCGGTGCGTCTCCTCCTCGACGGCGGGTACAGGAGGCCTCCTAGGCATCTCCTCGTTCTCCTAGCCTTCTTCTCGGTCGTGCTGCACGGCTGGATCGACTGGGTGTGGTGGAGGCCGACGGTGGCGGCGATGGTGTAGACGGTGGCGGTAGGGGTAGACGGGGAGGAAGGAGTAGGTGGGCACGGTTCTAGGGAGATCTGGGAGGGGCCAGAGGTGTCGTGGAGATGGGGATAAAGCAGAGGGAGGGAGGACGCCGTGGGGGAGTGGGTGGATGAAAAGGTGGCTCGGCCACCTTTTCTCTACCTCTCCTCACGTGCTCTGGTCGGGCAGGAGGCAGGGCAGGGCGAGGGGCAGGTAGATGGGGACGTCCAGGTGGGGTAGGGTGAGGCCAGGAGGGAGGCTCGGGGTGGAGGGGCCCTTGTGGCATGGAGAGAAAAGAGAGAGGGAGGAGCTCGGGTGGGGCTAGGGTAGGAGCTAGGCTCGGTTAGGGTTTAGGTTTGGTGGGGTAGCTAGGTGGCCAGGGTGGCCAAGCTAGGTAGGTCATGGTGGGGTGGCTCGGCTAGAGAGAGGAGAGAAGAGGGAGGTTACTTAGGGTTTGGTGTAGATTAGGGTTTAGGTTTAGATGGGGTATGGGTATGGTGATGATGGAGTAGGTTTAGATGAGAGAGAGAGATGAGGGTGAGGTTTATTGTTTTGTCAAGCTCAAGCAAGATCAAGCAAAGAGCAAGCAAGAACTAGACAAGGAAAAGAGAGGGTGAGGATTAAGCAAGATCACACTAGATCCCACCAAGAGAAGGGGAAGATAGAGATGCTCCCCTCAAACAAATAAAATCCAAAAGGCAATCAAAAAGGTGGTACTTGCATGGGCCATGCAAAAATATTCAATGCCATGTGTATTTTGTGAGAACAATAATATTAACATGGCATTATTATTATACATTCCAAAAATTGGAATAAAGGCCAAGCAAAAAGAATTAACAAGGATGTCCCATGTGGAGTAGATGGAGATGACCATTTTGATATACAATGGGACTTGCTAGTGTGTATATGCCACTAGGTAGTTAATAAGCCCACAAAATATTCCAACATGATGATCACCCCCAAAACAACACATATGAGAGTTAGAAATAGGGTTCCACCCACAAGGCATGCAAAGGTGGCCATGTGGCTCTCATATATCAATGAGGTGAAAACAACATGATGCCACGATGAGAGCATGTGGAAAAGAATTGGATCCATCCCAACACACATGAGCTAGAAGTAAAACCAGTAATGCCAAGCTCATATTTAGTTGGATGGTGGAATTATAAGGTGGTGAAAGAAAGGTGGTGGAGTTAATAAAAGATATGCCCCCAACTCAACTTGGGCATTGAAACAATATATCAAGAACCAAATACAATATCAAGAGGCAAAAACAATTAACAATGCATATGAGATAAGAACCAAATGAAGAGGGTTTTATATGATGCCCAAATGCAAGGTGGCATGATGACATGAGCATGATATAATGATGATGCAACAATTATATATTTGAAGTAGCATATATATATAGACTAGTCTAGTAGCATTGCAATTGTTAGACAATTGGGATGCTACATATTGCTACCAGTTTAAAGGGTATTGGTATCTTAGATTCTTCCCCGTTAGGTTCAGTTTTGTTCATCTTTTCTCGTGTACCAACAACATCTACACATGAGCCTAGCATATTGAAATGTTCAAAGACTTTTCTAGATTCCTTGGCAACATCATAGAATTACTTAAGCAAAGTTTCAAGAATAAAATATCTCTTCTCAGGGTCATCAATTTTTTAAGTTTAAGAAACATTACTTGCATTAAGGGGTTAAGGTTAACAAACCTAGCTTCCAACATGTGAACTAAAGAAGCTACAACAATCTCATAGTTTGGAGCAAGTTCTGCAAGGGATCTATCCTCAATATCCTCATGTTTACTAACATGATTAAAGAATTCTTCAATATTATCTTTTCCAATTATAGAACCACTACCTATTGAAAGGTCTTTCAAGGTGAATTTAGGGATCAACATGGTGAGCTAAGGAAGAGGTAACAACTAAAGGAGACTTAATTTTTTTGTGTTTTTAATAAATAAAGCAAACTTGTAAAACTAATTTTTGTGTGTTTTTGATAAAGAAACAAGCAAACAAAGAAAAAAGAAACTAAGCAAAACAAAAATAACAAAGTAAAGAGATTGGTTATGAGGGACTCCCCTTGCGAAGATGTCCTTGACTCCCCGGCAACGGCGCCCGAAAAATACTTGATGGCTCGGTGTTGATGTGGAGCTTGTTGGGGAACCCCAAGAGGAAGGTATGATGAGCACAGCAGTAAGTTTCCCTCAGTTATGAAACCAAGGTTTAATCGAACCAGTAGGAGCAAGGAAACACCCCAAAGGTGTTGCTAGTTGAGCCTTGGCAGGGCGCACTACCGGTGCTAGTAGCAACGTGGAGACCTGCATAACACAACCACAGAACTTTGCCCCCAACTTGCGATGAGGTTGTCAATCCCACCGGTTTTGCTGAAAACAAAGGATTAAACGTATCGAATGGAAGGAAGTAATAGTTTTGCAGAAAGTAAACACAAAGCAGTAAATAGTTTGTAGATTGTATGTAAAAGAAAGGACCGGGGTCCATACTTCACTAGAGGTGGCTCTCCTTAAGATCGATAACATGCTGGGTGAACAAATGAACAAACATCGAGAAAGCAATACATGCATATAATAATCATTTTGACTCCTTTGGAACTTGATTGGGCATTACAACGTTATACATAGACCGCCATCCAACTGCATCTATGACTAATAATCCACCTTCAGGTTATCATCCGAACCCCCTCCAGTATTAAGTTGCAAGGAACAAATTATTGCTTTACGAATTGCGTGTAATGTAAACAATATGATTGTACTATGAACAAAGGATTCTTGTTTTCTCCCTAGTAGCAATAACACATCTAGTACCTTAGAGATTTCTGTCATTTCCCCAGATTACCAGAGGCATGAACCCACTATCGAGCATAAATACTAACTCTTGGAGTTGCTATCATCTACTTGGCCAAGATAGCTACTAACAACGGAAAGCATGAAATATCACAAATAACAAAGACATGATAGAATCAATAATCAATCTGAAATAGCATCTCAATATCCATCGGATCCCTGCAAACACAACATGCAGAATTACAAATAGATGATCTTGATCATGAACGGAGCTCACAAGATCTAGACATGAAAGCACAGAGGAGGAGAACCAGCCATCTAGCTACTACATGGACCCGTAGGCCAGAGATGAACTACTCAAGCATCACATCAGAGGCTTGCATGATGATGAAGAAGGCCTCCATGGTGAATTCCCCTCTCCGGTAGGGTGTCGGGAAGAGCTTCAGATCCCTCCCGATATAGGGATGGAGATGACAGCAGCTATAGACTCTTTCGTGTACCTTTGATCGGGTACTTAGGGTTTTGGTCCTGAGGGCAATATATAGGCGGAAGGAGAGGCCGAGGGGGTGCTGGGGTCGGCCAGACCACTTCCTGGCGCGGGCCAGGACTAGCCGCGCGGCCAGGTGGTGCGGCCGGCCCCCAGCCCTTCTTTGTCTCGTATTCTGGCTCCAGATGTCTTCCGGAAAAATAGGCACTTTGGCTTTTGTCCCATCCAATTCCGAGAATATTCATTTTCTGAGTTTCCTAGAACCAAAAACAGCAGAAAACAAGCAGCTGGCACTGTGGCTCTTGTTAATAGGTTAGTCCAAGAAATCATATGAAAAGTACTCCAAAGTATGGACAAAACACAAGAAAGTAGATAAAACCAAGCATGGAGCATCAAAAATTATAGATACATTTGCAATGTATCAGAGTAGCAAAACATAAATACATAGGACACCTTCAAAGTTCATAAGGGTGACTAGATACAAATAGTTCAAGAACAAGCAATATCAAAGTTATGAATCAATCAACAAGTTTTGGGACAATGCACATTAAACTAAGAATGCCCAGTATGCTCTCTCAATAGGTGCATAAAGATAGAAGATGGAGACTCGACATAAAAGTAAAAGAAAGGCCTTCATAGAAGGAAGCAAGCATTCAAGACTCATAAAGAGCTTCCAAAAATTATGGTACTTATTAGGTTTCAGCTCTCATTGCCCCTATCATAAGCATCTTGAAGTGATAAAGGTTAAAGTGAACAAACTATGGAGTATATGCTTGACAAAGTATAAGTTGGAAATCTCATGTCCCTTGAATATGAGGGCCGCTCCTCATGCTACTCAAGTTTAGTTACCGGTAAGTTCTTGTCATAGTAAGTACATGTGTATCATAGAGAACCACCAACGGGGTACCCCTTGCCCGATGATGGCCCAAAATATATCGAGGTCGTTGGGGAACGCCAAGAGGAAGGTATGATGAGCACAACAATAAGTTTCCCTTAGTTATGAAACCAAGGTTTAACCGAACCAGTAGGAGCAAGGAAACACCCCAAAGGTGTTGCTAGCTGAGCCTTGGAAGGGCGCACTACCGGTGCTAGTAGCAACGTGGAAACCTGCACAACACAACCACAGAACTTTGCCCCCAACTTGCGATGAGGTTGTCAATCCCACCGGTTTTGCTGAAAACAAAGGATTAAACGTATCGAATGGAAGGAAGTAATAGTTTGCAGAAAGTAAACACAAAGCAATAAATAGTTTGTAGATTGTATGTAAAAGAAAGGACCGGGGTCCATAGTTCACTAGAGGTGGCTCTCCTTAAGATAGATAACATGCTGGGTGAACAAATTACAGCGGGGCAATTGACAAACATCGAGAAAGCAATACATGCATATACTAATCATCTTGGCTCCTTTGGAACTTGATTGGGCATTACAACATTATACATAGACCGCCATCCAACTGCATCTATGACTAATAATCCACCTTTAGGTTATCATCCGAACCCCCTCCAGTATTAAGTTGCAAGCAACATATTATTGCTTTACGAATTGCGTGTAATGTAAACAATACGATTGTTCTATGAACAAAGGATTGTTGTTTTCTCCCTAGTAGCAACAACACATATAGTACCTTAGAGATTTCTGTCTTTTCCCCAGATTACCAGAGGCATGAACCCACTATCGAGCATAAATACTAACTCTTGGAGTTGCTATCATCTACTTGGCCAAGATAGCTACTAACAACGGAAAGCATGAAATATCACAAATAACAAAGACATGATAGAATCAATAATCAATCTGAAATAGCATCTCAATATCCATCGGATCCCTGCAAACACAACATGCAGAATTACAAATAGATGATCTTGATCATGAACGGAGCTCACAAGATCTAGACATGAAAGCACAGAGGAGGAGAACCAGCCATCTAGCTACTACATGGACCCGTAGGCCAGAGATGAACTACTCAAGCATCACATCAGAGGCTTGCATGATGATGAAGAAGGCCTCCATGGTGAATTCCCCTCTCCGGTAGGGTGTCGGGAAGAGCTTCAGATCCCTCCCGATATAGGGATGGAGATGACAGCAGCTATAGACTCTTTCGTGTACCTTAGATCGGGTACTTAGGGTTTTGGTCCTGAGGGCAATATATAGGCGGAAGGAGAGGCCGAGGGGGTGCTGGGGTCGGCCAGACCACTTCCTGGCGCGGGCCAGGACTAGCCGCGCGGCCAGGTGGTGCGGCCGGCCCCCAGCCCTTCTTTGTCTCGTATTCTGGCTCCAGATGTCTTCCGGAAAAATAGGCACTTTGGCTTTTGTCCCATCCAATTCCGAGAATATTCATTTTCTGAGTTTCCTAGAACCAAAAACAGCAGAAAACAAGCAGCTGGCACTGTGGCTCTTGTTAATAGGTTAGTCCAAGAAATCATATGAAAAGTACTCCAAAGTATGGACAAAACACAAGAAAGTAGATAAAACCAAGCATGGAGCATCAAAAATTATAGATACATTTGCAATGTATCAGAGTAGCAAAACATAAATACATAGGACACCTTCAAAGTTCATAAGGGTGACTAGATACAAATAGTTCAAGAACAAGCAATATCAAAGTTATGAATCAATCAACAAGTTTTGGGACAATGCACATTAAACTAAGAATGCCCAGTATGCTCTCTCAATAGGTGCATAAAGATAGAAGATGGAGACTCGACATAAAAGTAAAAGAAAGGCCTTCATAGAAGGAAGCAAGCATTCAAGACTCATAAAGAGCTTCCAAAAATTATGGTACTTATTAGGTTTCAGCTCTCATTGCCCCTATCATAAGCATCTTGAAGTGATAAAGGTTAAAGTGAACAAACTATGGAGTATATGCTTGACAAAGTATAAGTTGGAAATCTCATGTCCCTTGAATATGAGGGCCGCTCCTCATGCTACTCAAGTTTAGTTACCGGTAAGTTCTTGTCATAGTAAGTACATGTGTATCATAGAGAACCACCAACGGGGTACCCCTTGCCCGATGATGGCCCAAAATATATCGAGGTCGTTGGGGAACGCCAAGAGGAAGGTATGATGAGCACAACAATAAGTTTCCCTTAGTTATGAAACCAAGGTTTAACCGAACCAGTAGGAGCAAGGAAACACCCCAAAGGTGTTGCTAGCTGAGCCTTGGAAGGGCGCACTACCGGTGCTAGTAGCAACGTGGAAACCTGCACAACACAACCACAGAACTTTGCCCCCAACTTGCGATGAGGTTGTCAATCCCACCGGTTTTGCTGAAAACAAAGGATTAAACGTATCGAATGGAAGGAAGTAATAGTTTGCAGAAAGTAAACACAAAGCAATAAATAGTTTGTAGATTGTATGTAAAAGAAAGGACCGGGGTCCATAGTTCACTAGAGGTGGCTCTCCTTAAGATAGATAACATGCTGGGTGAACAAATTACAGCGGGGCAATTGACAAACATCGAGAAAGCAATACATGCATATACTAATCATCTTGGCTCCTTTGGAACTTGATTGGGCATTACAACATTATACATAGACCGCCATCCAACTGCATCTATGACTAATAATCCACCTTTAGGTTATCATCCGAACCCCCTCCAGTATTAAGTTGCAAGCAACATATTATTGCTTTACGAATTGCGTGTAATGTAAACAATACGATTGTTCTATGAACAAAGGATTGTTGTTTTCTCCCTAGTAGCAACAACACATATAGTACCTTAGAGATTTCTGTCTTTTCCCCAGATTACCAGAGGCATGAACCCACTATCGAGCATAAATACTAACTCTTAGAGTTGCTAGCATCTACTTTGCCAAGATAGCTACTAACAATGGAAAGCATGCAAGATCACCAATAACAAAGACATGATAGAATCAATAATCAATCTGAAATAGCATCTCAATATCCATCGGATCCCCGCAAACACAACATGCAGAATTTCAAATAGAAGATCTTGATCATGAACGGAGCTCACAAGATCTAGACATGAAAGCACAAAGGAGGAGAACCAGCCATCTAGCTACTACATGGACCCGTAGTCCAGAGATGAACTACTCACGCATCTCGTCGGAGGCTTGCATGATGATGAAGAAGGCCTCCAGGGTGAATTGCCCTCTCCGGCAGGGTGCCGGGAAGAGCTTCAGATCCCTCCCGATCTAGGGATGGAGATGACGGCGGCTACAGACTCTTTTGTGGATTTTTTATCGGGTACTTAGGGTTTTGGTCCCGAGGGCAATATATAGGCAGAAGGAGAGGCCGAGGGGGTGCTGGGATCGGCCAGACCACCCTCTGGAGCGGGCCAAGCCTAGCCGTGCGGCTAGGTGGTGTGGCCGGCCCCTAGCCCTTCTTCGTCTCGTATTCTGGCTCCAGATGTCTTCCGGAAAAATAGGCACTTTGGCTTTTGTCCCGTCCAATTCCGAGAATATTCATTTTCTGACTTTTCTAGAACCAAAAACAGCAGAAAACAAGCAGCTGGCACTGTGGCTCTTGTTAATAGGTTAGTCCAAGAAATCATATGAAAAGTACCCCAAAGTGTGGACAAAACATAAGAAAGTAGATAAAACCAAGCATGGAGCATCAAAAATTATAGATACATTTGCAATGTATCAGAGTAGCAAAACATAAATACATAGGACACCTTCAAAGTTCATAAGGGTGACTAGATACAAATAGTTTAAGAACAAGCAATATCAAATTTATGAATCAATCAACAAGTTTTGGGACAATGCACATTAAACTAAGAATGACCAATATGCTCTCTCAATAGGTGCATAAAGATAGAAGATGGAGACTCGACATAAAAGTAAAAGAAAGTCCTTCATAGAAGGAAGCAGGGATTCAAGTCTCATAAAGAGCTTCCAAAAATTCTGGTACTTATTAGCTTTCAGCTCTCATTGCCCCTATCATAAGCATCTTGAAGTGATTAAGGTTAAAGTGAACAAACTATGGAGTATATGCTTGACAAAGTATAAGTTGGAAATCTCATGTCCCTTGAATATGAGGGCCGCTCCTCATGCTACTCAAGTTTAGTTACCGGTAAGTTCTTGTCATAGTAAGTACATGTGTATCATAGAGAACCGCCAATGGGGAACCCTTGCCCGATGATACGGAAGAATCCCCATATCAAAATGACAAGGCAAGCAGACAACGAGCATCTCAGCAATCTTCTTATTTACCATGGGAAAATGGTGCTTTTTTCTCTCTTTCCTCTTTTCTCATATCTTTCTTTTTCTTTTTCTCTTTTTTCTCAATATAGGACTCTCTTTTTTTTATAAGAAGAATGCTTCATAGACAACTCATTATGGTTACGCTGTAGGTTTCCACCATGACAGCATGGATTACACCGGTGGCCCAGGTGTTTCTCTAACACACATACATAACTCCATGGACTTACAAGCTCCCCTTTCATTTCACACCAACGACATCCATAGACAAAATAGCATGATATCAACTAGGTACAAAGTACAAGTGCAATGTTGAAAGTGTTCCCCATGACAGCATGGTTCTGTTAATCCCCAACATATAAGTGCAAGCATGTACAACATAGACGGCACAATGGTTCAGGTTTATTAAGGGCAAGAAAAGTAAAGTGTGCCATCAAGTTCGTGAGAGCTTTAATCACTAGTTTTCTCATAACAAGTTTAATTCGGAAGGTAGATAAAAACATGAATATACTTGGAATAGCAAATGCTAATAGGTAGGTATGGTGGACTCTTTGGAATAACTTGGTTTTAGGAGTTGGATGCATGAGTAGAACTCATACTTGGTTATGGAGACTAGCAAAAGTCTGGGAGCGCCCAACTAATAGAGCAATAATGGCCATAATCATGCAGAGCGATAAAACATCATTAATCAAAGCATAAAGTGATACTACAAGTCTAAAACTAAAGGATCATAAAGGCTATGGTGACTTGGGATAGTCATAACATGGTGTGAGCATGCGCCAAGTCAACCCAAATAAAGCATCAAAGGAGAATACCACAATACTATGCTTTAATATGCTAAAACAACACATGATTATTGCAAGGCACATTAAGCAATCTCAATTGTTTATAACATGTCATGCTACAACAAAGATCACTAAGCATAAAGCCAAAACAATATCAAGCACGGCATGACAAAGCATGGGCCACAGTCAAAAACAAGCTCTCATTACCACTTAAGCATGAACTTTCCTACTCTTTTTCCCATCCAAACCAAACTATTTGAAAACCAATGCATGAAAGAGGGGGTCTAACCAATTTATTCAGCAAACTAAGAAAACCAACCAAACGAAAACCAAAACTAAAATGAAAAAACAATAAAAATGAAGTGTTTGGAAGAAACCTAGGATTTTCATTGATGAAGAAGGGGATGCCTTGGGCATCCCCAAGCTTTGACGCTTGTACTTTTTGGATAATTCTTGGGGTGACACGGGGTGGCATCCCCAAGCTTGAGCTTTAGTCCATTCTTCATCTCATTACATCATTCTTTCCATACACCTGAATTTTTTTCTTCATACAAAACTTCACACAATCTTTATTTGCAACATTAGTGCACTCAAGATAATAAGTATTTAGGTTCAGTTTCAACACCAATAAAACTTTCACTAAACACAAGCTACTGTAGCACTTCCCTCAAAAAACTCAATTCCCCGAAAGAACTCAAAGAGGAACCAACAAGAACAAATGCAAATAATGGCAGAAATCTGTCAAAACAGACCAGCAGGTAAAAACTAATTTTTTTCGAAGACCTTCTGTTGCTCAAATCAAAAAGTGTTGAACTAACGAAAGTTAGATAACAACCTGGGACCGAAGCACAAAAATGCACGCCTCAAAATGACGTACAGAGATTTTACACGAATTTTTACGGTGAAGCACAAAAATCTGTTTCGGGACAGCAAATTTCCCAATCATTACTTCTCTCTCATTAGAGGTTACTCTTGGCACAAAAAGCAAATAAAAAGTACAAGGAGAGGTTATTACTGTGGTAATAACTTCCAAGACTCATCTAAAACTTTTGGGTTATCTCCCAATAAGTACTTTTCTTTAACGCCTTTAAGTTAGGCTTGATAGTTTGAGAAGATGCTCAATAAGAAACATGAATTGAAGTAAAAGAGAGCATCAAGAAGCAAATTCAAAACACATTTAAGTATAAACCACTTCCTATTCATAGGAATCTTGTAAGAAAATAAATCAAAGAAGCACATAGTAACAAGAATGGGTAGATAAAACAAGAGCAACTTCAAAACTTTCAGCATATAGAGAGGTATTTCAGTACCATGAAAACTTCTACAACCATATTTTCCTCTCTCATAATAATTTTCAGTAGCCTCATGAATAAACTCAACAATATAACTATCACATAAAGCATGCTTTTCATGATCTACAAACAATATAGCTTTGTTATAAACATTTTCAAAAGAATCCTCAGGAACATGACATTCGTCCTCCTTTGGTAAGCATGGGGGCCAATCAAATAATGTAAGGGGTAAAGAGTTACTCTCATTAGAAGGTAGGGATGGGTAGATCCATTCTTCCTCCTCTTGATCATCACTCTCCTCCTCTTTTTCATCCAATGAGCTTCCAGTTTCAGCAATTTCTTCTTCCATAGGCTCCTGCAAGGCATTAGTCTCTTCCATTGGTGGAAAGCATCGATTAAGATATTCAAAAATATAGCCATCTTCTACCTTGTAATTATCAAAGCAAAATTTAAGTATATCATAAACCTCATATTTATAAGGTGAATCATCAGTATTTTCAAGCAAACTAGCAAGTTCAAATGCACCCTTCCAAGCAATAAATTCTTCAATTTGTTCCACATCATAAAAGTCATAATTCCCTTTAACATAAGAAGATATGGTAACATTATCATTATACGCACATCGAAAAGGGAGGTGTTTATACCTCCTACAGCAACAAGATGTATCAAAGCAATAAGTAACATTATAAGTAGAGCACATGTTTATAGCAATGGTATACAATTTATCAATTTGTTCCCATAAGTGTTTCCCTTTTTGTGACAAGCGGTGTTCCTTATAATAATATTTTTGTTCTTCCGTGAACCCACCTTGCCAATAAGATTCAATTTCAAAGAAACCAACCATTGATAGAAAGCATGATATAGCAAGACAATAATAGACCAATGAAAATAACAACTATAGTAGGAACTAATTTTTTTGTGTTTCTGATAAAAAGAACAAGCAAACAAAGCAAAAATAAACTAAGCAAAACAAATAAAACAAAGTAAAGAGATTGGTTATGAGGGACTCCCCTTGTGAAGATGTCCTTGACTCCCCGACAACGGCGCCAGAGAAATAGCTTGATGGCCCAAATATATCGAGCTCGCTGGGAACCCCAGGAGGAAGGTATGATGAGCACAACAGCAAGTTTTCCCTCAGTTATGAAACCAAGGTTATCAAACCGGTAGGAGCAAGGAAACACCTCCAAGGTGTTGTTAGCTGGCCTTTGGCAGGGCGCACTACCGGTGCTAGCAGCAACGTGGAAACCTGCACAACACAACCACAGAACTTTGCCCACAACTTACAGTGAGGTTGTCAATCTCACCGGTTTTGATGAAAACAAAGGATTAAACGTATTGTGTGGAAGAAAGTAATTGCTTGTAGAAAGTAAATAGAAAACAGGAAACAATTGTAGTTTAATGGTAAAAGAAAGGACCGGGGTCCATATTTCACTAGTGGTGGCTCTCCTTAAGATAGATGACATGTTGGGTGAACAAATTATAGCGGGGCAATTGACAAACATCGAGAAAGAATACAAGCATATACTACTCATGTTGATTCCTATGAGATTTGATTGGGCATTACAACATTATACATAGACCGTAATCCAACTACATCTATGACTAATAATCCACCTTCAGGTTATCAATCCGAACCCCCTCCAGTATTAAGTTGCAAGCAACAGATAATTGCATTATGCATTGTGTGTAAAGTAAACAATATGATTGTTCTATGAACAAAGGATTGTTGTTTTCTCCCTAGTAGCAACAACACATCTAGTACCTTAGAGATTTCTGTCACTTCCCCAGATTACTAGAGCATGAACCCACTATCGAGCATAAATACTCCCTCTTGGAGTTCTAGCATCTACTCGGCCAAGATATCTACTAACAACGGAGAGCATGCAGATCACAAATAACAAAGACATGATAGAATCAATAATCAATCTGAAATAGCATCTCAATATCCATTGGATCCCCACAAACACAACATGTATGATTACAAATAGATGATCTTGATCATGAACGGAGCTCACAAGATCTAAACATGATAGCACAAAGGAGAAGAACCAGCCATCTAGCTACTACATGGACCCGTTGTCCAAGGATGAACTACTCAAGCATCACACTGGAGGCTTTCATGATGATGAAGAAGGCCTCTAGGGTGAATTCTCCCCTCCGGCAGGGTGCTAGGAAGAGCTTCAGATCCCTCCCGATCTAGGGATGGAGATGATGGCAGCTACAGACTCTTTCGTGGAATTTTGATCGGGTACTTATGGTTTTTATATCGGAGGCATCTTATAGGCGAAAGGGCAGGACGAGGGGGTTCCCTAGGCGGCCACACCACCCCCTGGCCTGGGCCAGGCCTGGCCACGCGGCCAGGTGGTGTGGTGGACCTCTGGCCCCTCTCCGTCTCGTATTCTGGCTCCGTGTCCCCCTCGGTGAAAAACTGACTTTGGCTTTTGTCCTGTCCAATTCCGAGAATATTCATTTTCTGACTTTCCTGGAACCAAAAACAGCAGAAAACAGGCAACTGGCACTATGGCATCTTATTAATAGGTTAGTCCAAGAAAGTGTATAAAAAGTACTCCAAAGTGAGGACAAAACATAAGAAAGTAGATAAAACCATGCATGGAACATCAAAAATTATGGATACGTTAGCAATGTATCACCCGATGATACGGAAGAATCCCCAAATCAAAATGACAAGGCAAGCAGACAACAAGCATCTCAGCAATCTTCTTATTTACCATGGAAAAATGGTGCTTTTTTCTATCTTTCCTCTTTTCTCATATCTCTTTTTTTCTCAATATCTGACTCATTTTTTATAAGAAGAATGCTTCATAGACAGCTCATTATGGTTACGCTGCAGGTTTCCACCATGACAACATGGATTAGACCGGTGGCCCAGGCGTTTCTCTAACACACATACATAACTCCATGGACTTACAAGCTCCCCTTTCATTTCACACCAACGACATCCATAGACAAAAGAGCATGATATCAACTAGGTACGAAGTACAAGTGCAATATTAAAAGCGTTCCCCATGACAGCATGGTTCTGCTAATCCCCAACATATAAGTGCAAGCATATACAACATAGATGACACAATGGTTCAAGTTTATTAAGGGCAAGAAAAGTAAACTGTGCCATCAAGTTCGTGAGAGATTTAATCACTAGTTTTCTCATAACAAGTTTAATTCGGAAGGTAGATAAAAACATAAATATACTTGGAATAGCAAATGCTAATGGGTAGGTTTGGTGGACTCTTTGGAATATCTTGGTTTTATTTGGAGTTGGATGCACGAGTGGAACTCATACTTGGTTATGGAGGCTAGCACAAGACTGGGAGCGACCAACTAAGAGAGCAATAATGGCCATAATCATGCAAAGCGACAAAACATCATTAATTAAAGCATAAAGTGATATTTCAAGTCGAAAACTAAAGGATCATATAGTCTATGGTGACTTGGGATAGTCTTAACATGGTGTGAGCATGCGCCAAGTCAACCTAAATAAAGCATCAAAGGAGAATACGACAATACTATGCTTTAATATGCTAAAACAACGCATGATTCTTTCAAGGCACATTAAGGAATCTCAATTGTTTATAACATGTCATGCTACAGCAAAAATCACTAAGCATAAAGCCAAAACAATATCAAGCATGACATGACAAAGCATAGGCCATAGTCAAAAACAAGCTCCTTTTTACCACTTAAGCATGAACTTTTCCTACTCTTTTCCAATCCAAACCAATCTTATTTGAAAACTAATGTATGAATGAGGGGGTCCAACAAATTTATTCAAGAAAACTAAGCAAACCAAGCAAACGAAAACTAAAAACAAAGACGCTCCAAGAACAACATAATTGTGCATGAAACAATAAAATGAAGTGTTTGGAAGAACCTGAGATTTTTATTGATGAAGAAGGGGATGCCTTGGGCATCCCCAAGCTTTGACGCTTGTCCTTCTTGGATATTTCTTGGGGTGACACGGGTGGCATCCCCAAGCTTGAGCTTTAGTCCATTCTTCATCTCATTACATTATTCTTTCCTTACACGTAAAATTTTTCCTTCATACAAAACTTCACACAATCTTCATTAGCAACATTAGTGTACTCAAGATAATAAGTCTTTAGGTTCAGTTCCAACAAAAGTAAAAGTTCCATTAAAACACCAGCTACTGTAGCACTTCCCTAAAAAAGCTCAATTCCCCAAAGAGAACCCAATAATCAAGAAGCAAATGCAAATAATGGCAGAAATCTATCAAAACAGGCCAGCAGGTAAAAACCAATTTTTTTGAAGACCTTCTGTCGCTCAAATCGAGAAGTGTTGAACTAACAAAAGTTAGATAACAACCTGGGACAGAAGCACAAAAATTCACGCGTCAAAACATCTTATAGAGATTTTACACGGATGTTTACAGTGAAGCACAAAAATCTGTTTCGGGACAACAACTTTCCCGAGCATTACTTCTCTCTCATTAGAGGTTACTCTTGGCACAAAAAATCAAATAAAAAAGGATAAGGAGCAGTTATTACAGAAGTAATAACTTCCAAGACTCAATAAAACTATTGGGTTATCTCCCAAGAAGTACTTTTCTTTAACGCCTTTAAGTTAGGCATGATAGTTTGAGAATATTCTCACATAAGAAATATGAATTGAAGTAAAAGAGAGCATCAAGAAGAAAATTCAAAGCACATTTAAGTGTAACCCACTTACTATGAAAAATAATGTTTTAAAGAAACAAGTCATGAAAGCACAAAGCAACAAGCATAGTAAAGCAAAACCAGTGCAACTTCAAGACTTTCAACATAAAGAGGGGAAACTTAATAATGTTGAGATACATAAAACCATGTTTCCCTCTCTCATAATAACTTTCAGTAGCATCATGAAAAAAATTAACAATATAACTATCACATAAAACATTCTTATCATGAGCCACATGCATAAAAGAATTAATACTCTCCACATGAACATAGTCATTCTTATTAATTATAGTGGGAGCAAATTCAACAAAATAGCTATCATTATTATTCTCATCACCATAATCATCAAATATTGGAGGCATATTGTAATCATAATTAATTTTATCCTCAATAGTAGGTGGACTAAAAATATCATATTCATCATTGTAATCATCATATATTGAAGGTTTTGTATCATCATAAGCAATAGAATAGCTATCTTCCAAAGCTGGGGAACTAAAAAGATCATTTTCATAAAAACTAGCTTCCCCAAGCTTAGAATTTTCCATAGCATTAGCAATAATGGTGTCCAAAGAATTCATACTAACAACATTGCTATTAGCATGAAAATAAAGTTCCATAGGTTTTTTAATTCTCTCTTCAAACACTTCATGTCCTAACTCAAGATAAATACTATAAAGCTCTCTATTTTTTTCTTTTCCATTAAGCCTAACTAGTGAAAACTAGAAACAAAAAGACAAAAATGCAGAATCTAAAGGAAATAACTTCGAGCACTCACACCGGAGGATGTGAGTACCTTTTACCTTACCTCCCCGGCAACGGCGCCAGAAAATAGCTTGATGTCTATGCACTTCTATTCTTGTAGACAGTTGTTGGGCCTCCAAGTGCAGAGGTTTATACAACAGCATCAAGTTTCCCTTAAGTGGATCACCCAAGGTTTATCGAACTCAGGGAGGAAGTGGTCAAACGTATCCATCTCAAGCAACCCTGCAATCAAGATACAAGAAATCTCTTGTGTCACCAACACACCCAATACACTTGTCAGGTGTATAGGTGCACTAGTTCGGCGAAGAGATAGTGAAATACAAGTGGTATGGATATAAGACAACGGTGCCAGAAAAGAGCTTGATGGGAGCAAAAGACTAAAGGCAAAAAAGATGGAAGCAAGCAAACATGTAACAAATCTAGTTGCAAACGGAGTTTCAATGCTTAGAAACAAGGCCTAGGGATCATACTTTCGCTAGTGAACACTCTCATATAAATATCTTCTCTTTATGATACTACTCTCCAGTTGGACACTCTAATCCATGGTAGGGCTATAACAGCACTCCTCAAAGTTCACTTTCCCCATCTAGATAACCCCACACTGTCACCTTGAGCACTAGATGGTTCCAACAAACAGCACAATTTCATAGAAACACCCAACTCCAAATATAACTCATAACAAGTATTTGTAATCTCTAGCCTAAGTGCCACCATGGTGTGCACGCTGTCACTTTCACACACATGGGGAGAGCAGAGATCTATTAAAGCACTTGAGTAGCAATGTAGATCTACTTGATTACAAAGCTCATGATCACAATATGATCATGCATAGAGAGAGAGATGAGCACATAGCTACCGGTAGAACCCTTAGCCTCAAGGAAGAACTACTACCTCCTCATCATGGGAATTAGCAACGGCGATGGATATGGTGGTGGAGATCGATGGAGATGGCTCCAGGGGCACTTCCCCTTCCCAGCAGGGTGCCGGAACAGAGACTTCCTATCCCCTGAATCTTCCCTTCGGTGGCGGCGGCACTACGAAACTTTTTATGGCTGGAGGCTGTTCGATTTAGGGTTTTCGTCCTAGGGGCTTCTTATATGCAAAGGGGCGAGGTCGGTGGCCGGCCAGGGGGGCCACACCATGCCCTGGCACGGCCTAGGGATGCCCACGCCAAGGGGGGTGTGGTTGCCCTGTGGCCCCCTTCGCCTCTCCTTCGGACTCCATGTGTCTTCCAGTAAAATATTGACTTTGGCTTTTGTCCCGTCCAATTCCGAGAATATTTCTTTTCCAGCTTTTCTGAAACCAAAAACAGCAGAAAACAGACACTGGCACTTGGCATCTTGTTAATAGGTTAGTTCCAGAAAATGTGTAAAATACTCCAAAGTATGGACAAAACATAAGAAAGTAGATATAAAACAAGCATGAAACATCAAAAATTATAGATACCTTAGCAACATATCAATTGCCTTCACGGGATCCTTTTGTTATTCATTTCCCCAGGAAGTAGAAAGCCAAGCATGATGAAAAGGAGGCCATCACTTTGAAGGCCAATTAATTTGGAGTGGGTGTTCTACTCATCTGGCCCAAGTGAGTATCACCAAGGTCAACCTATTGACCATAAAAGAGTGCTCCATGGGAGGAAACCCATGTGAAATAAAGGTTTGAGTTAAGTTTTTTGTTTTAGTTTAAATTTATGTTTAATAAAGAGTGCTATAAAACTCTATTCGAGGAGAAGAAGTCCGGTAGTACTTGAAATTCTGCTTTATTCATGCTATTCTTGGTTGACAATATTTACTGTCAATTTTCTATCAAAAACAAGGTATATCACTAAGTTATAGGAAAAGGAATAGTTTACGAAGAAACAGAATTTTTTTGACTCACATAGAGACTTTAACGACCAACTATATGACGAGAATAAAAATTCCGGCTGTATAGCTCCGGTCGTACAAATATCTTTGCCATCGAAAATTATTCTGCAATATGTACTGAGAGTTTAACGACCAACTATACGGCGGGAATAAAAATTCCGGCCATATAGCTCCAGTCGTATAGATATCAATGCCTCCGTACAATTTGTTTTCATATGTACTAAGAGTTTAGCGACCAACTATACGGCGAAAATAAAAATTCTGGCCGTATAGGTCCGGTCATATAGATATCGATGTCTTTGAAAATTTTCTTTCACAGGGACAGACAGTTTAATGACCAACTATACAGCCGGAACATTTTGTTTCGCCCGTATAGCTGCGCCGCTAGGACGAAAACCTAAATTTTTGACAAAAGGCCAACTATACAGCCGGAACACATTGTTCCGACCGTATAGTTTAGCCCGTATAGTTGCGTCTGACCACAAAATCGCAAGGGGAGGTACTCCCAACTCCAAAACTTCAATTCTCTTTCTTTCTTCTACTTCCAAACTCTCTCGAAACCTCAAGAGATCTCCATCTCTACTCAATTTCGTTCGATTTCCTCGCACACAAGTGATCTACGGTATGTTTCTCCTCCAATCCTCCAATTACTTTTTGCAAATTCATCTTTGATCTATTGTCATTGTCAATCTAGGGTGAGACCTACTATGAACCAATTGCCATAATTTTCTTGCCTAGATTATTATTTTGGGGAGAATGCTTTAGTGTGCTATGATGAGAAATATGATGCACTTACTGTTGTTGGATCAAAAAGTTTTATTTTTGCCTTTCTTCAATGTTTTAGATGATGAACACAAGGAGCCAAACTCGTGCCCGTGCCACCGCTAGCGCTTCTCGGGCTGCCGCTCAGGAACGCATGGGGATACGGTTCAAGAATGAGGCCCATCGTGATCGCTTCAGCAAGATCAAGAACCACGAAGTAAAGGCCACCAATTGAGCTTACCCCATCATATTAAACCAACTCGGTATTGCTGATGACTTCAATTTACTTTACAATAGAGCTAGCCTACAAAACTTTGTGTACAGTGATGTACCTACTTATCGCTACTTAACCATTGAATTTCTTTGTTCATTGCAAAGCACCATTAAACAATGGCAAGGAGAGGATACTATTTCTTTCCGTCTGATGAACAACAATTACACTTTAACATTAGATGAATGGTGCACATGTTTTAATTTTCCAAACAATGATATTCATGCTTTACGCGCATACTTTACTGGCCTAGAACCTACCCCTGAACAATACTATAATAGAATGAGTTTCACTACTAGAATAAACAAGGGGAAGAATATTCAACATCCTGCAATTCGCTATTTTTCTACGTTATTTCTAACACCTTGCAGGCGCGTAATGAGTTCATGAGACTCAATGAGGAGGACATCCTAGTCCTTGCAAAGGCTGCTTATATCAACTGCAGCTTGTCACTCAACTTGGGTGCCATCCTTGTGCGCTACTTGGAGCACCAAGCCTCCCAAAGCCACGGACCAATTACAGGGGGAGGCATCATAACCATACTTGCCACTGCCCTAGGCCTCGACCTAGGTGAGTTGTAACCCGTACTAGGTGAGACACGTGTTGGTTTCTCCACCTTGAGAGCCTGTGGAATGCTCACTAGGAGAGGTGGTGCTTATTACCTGCATATTGCTGGAGATGGGTGTATCTACCCCGCTCCTATGCCTAATGGTCTTTTCTCTATCGAGGAAGGATGTTTGCTATATGATTCGCAGGGTGAGCAACACCAACCCGAGGAAGAGATTCTAGAGGAGGATGAGGACCAAGAGGAGGAGCAAGAAGTTCCTTATCAAGAGGAGCAACCACAAACCCGGATCGCCACATACCAAGATTTCTAATGACTTGGAGGGAGTGTGGAGAGGATGCATAGCCTCTCTTTGAACCTCCGAGAATCCACAAGTAACCTCTCAACTCAATTCGCGAACTGGAGTAACGACTTTTTCCCGCCACCACAATGATTTGAAGGGCTTGCAAAAGCCTAAGCTTGGGGAAGTTTCTTCATGTATCTTTATTTGGCGTTTATTTTCTTTTATTTAGAGGTTGTGTTTTTATTTGAGTTTATAGGCACTCATGGTTGTTTCCCCAACACTTTATCTTTAGTTCTTTCCTATTTTGCTTTCGAAATTTTCTAGCCGAGCTTTGCCGCCAATTTTCTATTCTTTAAAGTTCCTCTATTAAAAACCAAAAAAAGATTTCTCCATTTTTCCTTATTTTCCCTCTTTCTTTTCTTTCCGCCTCGAGGTCTTCATATATTTCCAGGAGAGTGGTCGACTTCGAGTTTCCAAGAAACAAATAAAAAAAGAAGAGAGAGGTGGAACCAAACATGAGAGGTATGCCTTATGACTCCCCGCTTTTGAAATTTGAGAAACACGTGCTAGTTAGTAATAAATGTTAAAATATTATATTGGTGGAGTGAGTCTTTGTATCGTCGTAAGATTTTCATTTGCATGTGTATTTAATTGGGTATGTTTTGTTCCATCTCTCATAATTAACCAAGTCTTGCCTAAAAATTGCTAAACAATTGTAATAATAAAAAGTCTCACAATAGAAGGCTTGGGTGTTGTAGTGTTTAGTATTGAAGGCTTCTTTCTAGAAATACTCAACATCACTGAAAATTTTGATTTACTTGATAGCTCTCGTTGAAAGGATTTGTTCGATTGAATTAATATTTAGCGGTTTTTGTGAGCATGAAAAAGTTTGACTTGTTAATCATAAGAATGATATAGCTTTATGCGTGTCCAACTTCATGGGATGCCAACAAATCCACTGGCCTATGAACGATCTTCATGGAGGAAACTCCTAGATTTTGGCTATGAGTTAATTAAACACTTGTAGCAGCAATGCTATAGTGGTAACATTCTTGGCACTCCCGGGTAGCTGTAATCATGATGGAATCACTCCTCTGGCTGTTATGAGAAATCATTATGCAAAAGGAACAAAAACCTTAGTGATGCCACGAGTGTCCATCACAGCCCGATAAACTAAATAAATTTTTTGGCATGCTCTCAATTACTTAAAAACTGAAATTCTTGAAGGACAACGAATAGAAAAGTAGTGCTTGAAAAGTCTTGATTTTTTGATGTGGGAGAATTGAGACACTGTAGTGTATATGATTTTCATGACAACTCTCACACTCTTAATTTACATGATTATACTTTACTATTCAAAGTCAAGCCTATGAGTTGATTACTTGACATGGAATAAAGTTTACTCATTTGAATCATCCATGTTTACAATAATTTTGCTGCAATATAAGGATGCATGAAACCCGCATGATATGCTTGCCATTACTCTATCTATGCTGAAGTTTTTCAGATTTATAAAGTGGATGAAACATGAGACTACTAATCATGAGTAAGATCACCATCTCATTATTTCAGTTGAAATGTTGAGTTCCTTTTTGATTTTGGTTTCTTGCTCGGGACGATCAAGTTTAAGCTTGGGGAGGTTGATGGCTCTGAAATATAGCCATCTAACGTCCACATTTAAACTGGATATTAATCATATTCTTGATGAAATATCTCTCTAAAACCTACCACTAATGCTAATATTTAGAGGGTTATGCAATCCTTTCTTTTGTATTTTTTCCTGTGCAGATAATGTCGTTTAAAGGAGGGAATCACTATGTTAAAGTCAAAGATACGATATTTCCAACAACTAGAAGAAACCAGGAGCCTTACAAAGGAGGCAGACGCTTTAACGACCAACTATATGGCCGGAGCAAAAATTCTGACCATATAGCTCCGGTCGTATAGTTGGTGCCGTCACCGTTAGGTCAAACAGAACAACTTTCGTGAAGGGACCCCTATATAAAGAAGTCTCAGGCGACGGGAAAATGAGAGATGCTCCGCCCTGAAGAAGCCAGACTCTGCCAAAAGCTGCCTCCAGATCTCCAAACCCTTCTCCATCTCCATAGCCATACTCCACCACTTGTAATAGTAGATCTCTTCTCTCATTGGCGATATTGTAAGACTATTGCTATCAATCTTATGATTTTTACAATATTTGTGATTGTTGATCTCATCTCTATATGTGAGTAATTTTCCTTGGGCTAAGGGCTTCGGCCTAGCCATGTAGCAATTATGCATATGAATTATCATAGATGGGATCGTGTATTAGTCTGTATGACATGATGATTATTGTATCCTCTCTTGCCTCAATCCAAGGACTTGTTCGGTACCCAAGACCCCGAGGGTTGAGCCAGGTATAGGGAGTAAGAGTGATGGCCGATCTGCAGGTTGGGAACCCTAGTGACAGAAGGGGTAGTACGGCTGTATGTGAGGGATTTGCTTGGGAGTAACGGTGACATCACTATGCATATCATTAGTTCTCTTTCTTCTATGGATGAGACTAGTAGGTTATTTCTATAAGCGGTTGCGGAGGCAATAGCAATTATAGATGCACTACCCATATATAATTTATCTTGCTCTAAAAAGTACACGCATACTTTATTTCTATCTTTTAGTTCCATCAGATGTTTTCCACAGCTACATGTAAAACCGAACGCCCTAGGCCCTCTCTCTCCATCATCGACAACAACAAAAAGAGGCAAGCTATTGGTCCGATAAAAACACAAAAGGAATTCTAAAACTCCCAAAGGTCCGTTAAAGTAACTTCACTACGCATTCGCTTTACGAGGATTCGATAACCTAGGTCTACTAGGGAAAAAGAAGCTATACTACATCCGTAATCCAGATCGAATGTATCACCTGCGTCTGGACGGCTCCGTCCTCTTCGCCAAAGTCCTAGGACTCTAGGCCATGTTCGGCGGCGGTCCGTGCTGCTCTTCGCTGAAGAAGGCAGTCACTACGGAACAGGAGGCGATCAAGCCCGACATGAAGTCCTCGTCGGGCGTTCCACCGAACAGGTTCTGGGCGTCCTCTTTGCTGAAGTTGCTGGGCATGGAGTTGCCTCCGACGAATGGAAGCGGGCATCAGCGCATGCCCGACGATGAGCCGTATGTCGGAGAGCTGGCATAGGGGATATTGAAGGACGGAGGGCGAGGCGTGGGGAAGGGGAAGAGCACGTTTGGGTTAAACCCGACGTTGAACTCGGGGGAGGACGAGAACCTCTACCACGGGTTCGCCTGGCTCTCCTGGAACATGGCGGGCGAGATCGGCGAGAACCCGTTCAGAGACCCGACACTCGGCTGGCTCCCCCAGTGGGCGGCGTACTGCGAGGCGGGCACTGGCGTCAGGCGGTAGATCGGCGTCGGCGCCATGTGCGAGGCGTGCTCCGATGCCTCCCGCTTTTCCCTTATCTCCACCCTCGCCGTCTGATCCTTCCGGCTATTTGTCTCGGTCTTCTTCCACCGGCACTCCTTCTCCCACTCGGCCACTGTCTAGACGCCGGCCTCGGTGCCGACTGCCTCGGCTTCTTCTCCTTTGGGACGCCGACGGTGGATCGGGGTTTCACGAAACCCTTGGGCGGCATAGTGGGCGGGAGTTCGGGGAACTGGGGGATATGTGGCTGGGTATGGAGAAGAATGGCGGGAGGGGGAGAAGAAAGGCAGGAACTCGGCCTTCAGTCGCCAACAGAGCTGGCCCACATGTATTTTCGTTGTGTCCGGCATTCCCAGGCGGTTCCCAACGTCCTGGGTTCGGCCTGAGAACGCCGGATGAAAGTTGGGCCAAATCCGGACTAATTCGGCGTCCCGGGAATGTGAGTGGACGAAATTTCGCTGTCCGGATGTAAAAATCGCCATGAGAACGCCCTCCTGGGAATGCGAGTGGAGATACTCTTAGCCAGCTCGAGAAAGTTTATTAAATTCCACTAGTGGAAACGAGGCCTTTGGTTGAGCCTAGAAATGGGCTTTAGCACCGGTTCTTCTACGAACCGGTGTTAAAGGGGGGCCTGTACCAGCGTGGCCCGTGCAGCAAAAAGGAGCCCCCCTTTAACACCGGTTCGTGGCACGAACCGGTGTTAAAGGCCCCTGCACCAGTGGCCCGTGCAGCCCCCCCTTTAACACCGGTTCGTGGCTTGAACCGGTGTTAAAGGGGGGGCTATATAAGACACCGCAGCCCACACCCCACTCTTCCATTTTTTTCACTATCTCATTTTGGAGCCTAGCAAGAGGGTGTGAAGTGTGCTAGTTTGTGTTTTTTCGTATGCACAAGAGGTGTTCGGTGAAATGCCCGAGAGCTCAAAATAAGTTTTCTCATTGCTCTTTCCTTCTCGGTCGAGGTCGGCAACTATCCTTTCATGTGTCATTGATGTACTATATATATAAATGGTCATCTCCCTATTATTTTTTGATATATACTATATATTAATGCAGATGAACAGGCAATGGATGTACGGTGACCGCCGCACTTCCGAGTACATTACGGGCCTCCAAAATTTCATCGTTGTGGCTAATGCAAACCATGGTCACAATGGTTTTATGTGCTGTCCGTGTGTTCACTGTCAGAACAAGAAAGACTACTCAAATACCAGAACCATTCACGCCCACCTGCTTCGATCTGGTTTCATGTCCGGCTATAATTGTTGGACCAAGCACGGATAAAAAGGGGTTGTGATGGAAGACAACGAAGAATAAGAGGATGATGACAACTATCATAATATGTATCCTGGATATGATGATACTGCAACGGGGGTAGATAATGAAGATCAAGAGGCAGCAGATGGGCCCGCTGATGACGATCTTGGTCGGGCCATTACTGATGAAAGGAAGAATGTGAAACTGAAAAGGAGAAGGAGAAGCTGGAGCAGATGTTAAAGGATCACAAAACATTGTTGTACCCAACTTGCAAAGATGGCCACAAAAAGCTAGGTACCACACTGGATTTGCTGCAATGGAAGGCAGAGAACGGTGTGACTGACAGCGCATTTTCAAAGTTGTTGGTAAAAATGAAGAATCTTCTTCCAAGAAATAATGAGTTGCCTGACAGTACATACCAAGCAAAGAAGGTTGTCTGCCCTCTAGGATTAGACGTGCAGAAGAAACATGCCTGCATTAATGACTGCATCCTCTACCGCGGTGAGAAGTACGAGAATTTGGATGCATGCCCGGTATGCACTGCACTGCGGTATAAGATCAGACGAGACAATCCTGGCGATGTTGAGGGCGAGGCCCCTAGGAAGAAGGTTCCTGCCAAGGTTATGTGGTATGATCCTATAATACCACGGTTAAAACGTCTCTTCAGAAATAAAGAGCATGCCAAGTTGTTGCGATGGCACATGGAAGACCATAAGAAAGACGCGATGTTGAGACACCCCGCTGATGGGTCATAGTGGAGAAAAGTCGAGCGAGAGTACCCGGACTTTGCACGTGACGCAAGGAACTTAAGGTTTGGTCTAAGTACAGATGGCATGAATCCTTTTGGTGAGCAGAGCTGCAGTCACAGCACCTGGCCTATGACTCTATGTATCTATAACCTTCCTCCTTGGTTGTGTATGAAGAGGAAGTTCATTATGATGCCAGTGCTTATCCAAGGCCCGAGGCAACCCGGCAACGACATTGATGTGTACCTAAGGCCATTAGTTGAAGAACTTTTACAGCTGTGGGCCAAACCAGGTGTACGTATGTGGGATGAGCACAAAGGGGAGCCATTTGACCTACGAGCATTGCTTTTCGTAACCATCAATGATTGGCCTGCTCTTAGTAACATTTCAGGGCAGACAAACAAGGGATACAATGCATGCACACACTGTTTAGATGAGACTGAAAGTGTATATTTGGATAAATGTAAGAAGGTTGTGTACCTAGGGTATTGTCGATTTCTTCCGAACCTGCATCCAGTAAGAAAGAAAGGCAAGCATTTCAAACGTCTGGCAGAATCCTGGAGGAAGCCTGTCCTCCGTACCGGTGAGGAGGTATTTGGTATGGTCAAGGACCTAGAAGTAATCTTTGGAAAAGGTCCTGGCAGTCTATCTGTTCCGAATGACGATGCCGGACACGCGCCCATGTGGAAGAAGCAATCTATATTTTGGGACCTACCCTATTGGAAAGTCTTAGAGCTCCGCTCTTCAATCGACATGATGCATGTGACGAAGAATGTTTGCGTGAACCTGCTAGGCTTCCTAGGAGTGTATGGGAAGACAAAAGATACACCGGAAGCATGGCAGGACCAGCAAAGTCTGAAAGACCCTGAAGAGCCTATGCATCCTGAGAACGAGAAGGGTAAACGATGCCACTTAACTCCTGCCAGCTACGCTCTTACTAAAGCAGAGAAGGAAATCTTTTTTGAATGCCTGAGCAGTATCAAGGTCCCGTCTGGCTTCTCGTCGAATATAAAGGGAATAATAAATATGGCAGAGAAAAAATTCCAAAACCTGAAGTCTCATGACTGCCACGTGATTATGACACAATTGCTTCCGATTGCACTGAGGGGGCTTCTACCTGAAAATGTTCGAGTACCCATTGTGAAGCTATGTGCATTCCTCAATGCAATATCTCAGAAGGTAATCGATCCAGAAAGCCTACCAGGGTTACAGACAGATGTGTCCCAATGTCTTGTCAGCTTTGAGTTGGTGTTCCCACCATCCTTCTTCAATATTATGACGCATCTCCTGGTTCACCTAGTAGAAGAGATTGCCATTCTCGGTCCTGTATTTCTACACAATATGTTCCCCTTTGAGAGGTACATGGGAGTCTTAAAGAAATATGTTCATAACCGTGCTAGGCCAGAAGGAAGCATCTCCAAGGGCTATGTAACAGAGGAGGTCATTGAGTTCTGTGTTGATTTTATTCCTGACCTTAAGGCGATTGGTGTTCCAGAATCACGACATGAGGGGAGACTGCGTGGAAAAGGAACCCTAGGATGTAAAGCAATGATATGTAGGGACGGGCATTCTCTCAATCAAGCACACTACACGGTTTTACAAAGATCTATCTTGGTTGCCCCGTATATCAATGAACACAAGAATTTGATACGCCTCAAACACCCGGGGCAGTCTGATGAATGGATTATAAGTGAACACATGGCGAGTTTTGGCGGCTGGCGGCAAAGACTTCTCACAAATAACACCACTGTTGGGGATCAGCTGTACTTGCTGGCCAGGACACCATCTTCGACTGTATGTACTTTCCAAGGGTACGAGATAAATGGGAATACATTTTACACGATAGGCCAAGATAAAAAGAGCACCAACCAAAATAGTGGTGTCCGCTTCGATGCAGCAGAAGACAATGGGCAAAAGACCACGTATTATGGGTTCATAGAGGAGATATGGGAACTTGACTATGGACCTAATTTTAAGGTCCCCTTGTTTCGATGCAAATGGGTCAAGCTAACAGGAGGGGGGTTGAGGTAGACAAGAAGTACGGAATGACAACGGTGGATCTCAACAATCTTATGAAGGTAGACAAGAACTTAGACGAACCATTCGTCTTAGCCAATGATGTGGCTCAGGTTTTCTATGTGAAGGACATGTCTACCAAACCGAAAAAAAGAAAAAAATAAGCAAACAGATACATCACACGATGAGCCAAAGCGTCACATAGTTCTTTCAGGGAAAAGAAACATCGTGGGAGTGGAGGACAAGACAGACATGTCAGAAGATTATAATAAGTTTGATGAAATTCCGCCCTTCAGAGTGAAGACTGACCCAACCATCCTGTTAAACGGTGTTGATAATCCATGGTTACGGCCGACGTGATCATAAGATTGACTATATGTATTAATTGAGACATTTTTGGCACACATATGTATCTCAACATGGAAATCAATGTCATATTTCTTCTGTTAACAGTATATGTATTAAATGAGCCATTTTTCTTCCTTCTATTTCTTCCCTCCAATTTTCTTCCCGCCATTTTTCTTCCCGCCATTTTTCTTTAAGAATCAGGAAGAGGGTTCCTGCCAAGGTGATGGGGGGCCTTATCTGGGGGAGGATTATCTGGGAGGGCCTTATCTGGGGGGTGGCTAACCTTTAGTACCGGTTGGTGGGTGTAACCGGGACTAAAGGTGGTTTTTGTCTCATCTAACAAAACTGTCGGTGGGATAAGGACACATGGGTAACCTTTAGTACCGGGTGGGGGCTCAAACCGGGACTAAAGCTGTCGGTAGGATAAGGACGCGTGAGTGGACTACACTGCTCGATGTAGCGCACGACGCCCTGTCGGAGGAAGAAGACAAAGTAGAAGCGGCGTCGTGCCTATAAAAGGAGCATCGATACGCCATGGAAAGAAACTCAACAAGCCAACATGGATGGAGAGTTTCATCCCCATGGATGGAGCAAAGGGTTGGGAAATCTCCCGTGGCGGAACTTCTCGAAGATTCCCTTGTTGCACACGCCCTATGGCATCTTCGGAAGTTCCGCCTCGGAAAATATTTTCCTGCTAGCCCATGAAAGATTACATCTCCGCCTCCCTGGGGTTAGAGGTATGGTGGAAGCCATGGGATAGAGTGGAGAGAGGCGGCAGATATGAGTGTAGATGTCCTATGGCAATGACCAAGCCAACATGGATGGAGAGTTTCATCCCCATGGATGGAGGAAAGGGTTTGGAAATCTCCCGTGGCGGAATTTCTCGAAGATGCCCTTGGTGCACACGCCCTATGGCATCTTCAGAAGTTCCGCCTCGGAAAATATTTTCCTGCTAGCCCATGAAAGACTCCATCTCCGCCTCCCTGGGGTTAGAGGTATGGTGAAAGCCATGGGATAGAGTGGAGAGAGGCGGCAGATATAAGTCTAGATGTGCTATGGAAACGACCAAGCCTAAACCCTAAACCCTAAAGGGGCTTACCTCGTATGGAGAAATCTACAAGGGTAGACGATCCGAGGCCCCCGGTCTAGGGTTTCACCGGAGGAAGACCACCGGAGGAAGACCATTTTTCCCGCCATTTTTCTTCCTGCCATTTTTCTTCCCGCCAGTTCTTCCCGCCAATTCTTCCCTCCAGTTCTTCCCACCAGTTCTTCACTATATATATGTAGGGTTGGCCTCCATTGTCATTGCACATCTCTAGACTCATATCTGCAACCTCATCACTCTTTCCCATGGCTTCCACCGTAGCACTAACCCCCAGGGAGGCGGAGGCGCTTTGCGCCTCGAACTACCCCTGCCCGTCGGGCTACTGTGTCCCCAGCGGCTGGATGTTGAGCGCCGGAGGCGTGCCGGTTCCTCCTGTCCCTCTAGGTGTGGCGCGCCGGATGGCCATCACGAACCACTACTACTTCGAGCTCACGCCGGAGCAGCGGAGGAATCCCAGATGACATCCCGACTATTTCCCTACTCGGGAAGCCTTCTTCGTGGATCGACGTGAGAGGGCGCTCGCCAGGCACGAGGAGGACGGCCCACCTCCTCCGAACTTCAACGAGGCCGGCCGTCGGCTATGGTGGTGCGGTCGGACTCTCCAGAGCGTCATGGCCTATGACACTGCCGCCGACTCTAACCCCCGTCTGCGCTACCCTCAAGTCCAGCCCACGCGTACTCAGCCTTCAAGGTTCAATTACGGCGACCCCGACGACGACAGCGATGACGGCGGCGGCGAGTACGACGACTACAGTGGCGAGTATTACAGGTGTAGGCAGGAGCATGACTGAATCACTCCAACATTCCGAAACAAGTTCGGCCGATTGTTACTTAATCTGGCCATGTATCTTAATTTTCAGTCCTTTTATGTATCTTAATTTTCAGTCGTGCTTTATGTAACTTACTATTAGTTGCATTCTGTATTTTAATTCCAGTTCTATCTCCTTCACAAAATGACCTATCTCATTCGAGGTTTCTTGGCTTTCGGGTCAAATGACCAATGTTATGGCTAGAATCAAGGCATAGTTTGTGATAATATGGCCATATTGTGGATACATGTGCATCATGGCATGGCAAACAATGTTGCAAGAGGAAGTTTTCCTTTTTATCGCACCAAAAAGGCATTTTCCATTTTCCGAGCATAAAAAACGGACGATTTTGTGAAGCAACCACCAAATGGCTAATTCAAAAAACCACCACCACATGTTACAAAAATACTAGACCACCTTATATGGACAATGTACCAACAGGGGGATCTGAAACCTTTCCGTCCACCTCTGGTGAAAAAGACAAATTCATGCCGAATCGGTAGGAAGTGGGTCAGATATGAACTACAGGTACATGATACGATGCTCATCATTTTTTACAAAAATCATTTTTAGGTTCACAATATGCTATTTTATCAAAAATCCAATGCAAGTTGAGCGAGGCTTTGTCAGATTCAAGTGTATACAAAAGATGCGGCATTTAAATATCCAATCAATTCAAAAATGTTAATACAAAATAAAATATGATTTTCTCTAATAAAATAGGGTTAGATTTCTTTTTAGATGCTTAATATTTCTTATGTTCAAAGTTTTAGGATTTGACAATTTATTTTTGTTTGAATCGAATAATCAAAATTTATATGTAAGTGTTTTAATCATTTTGAAAAATTTCATCTAAAGTAAATATAAAATGTTTTTACATGAATGGATAGATATTATTTTTTTGAAAATTATGATATATTATACATATTTTTCTGAGTTGAAATGAATAAGATATGAATTTTCTAAATTCATATCCTATTTTTTGAATTATAAATGCCCCCACCCCTTTAATGCATGAAATAAATGCCCCCCCCTTTAACACCGGTTCCAGCCACGAACCGGTGTTAAAGGGGGGCGCATTTATTTCGTACCGGTGTTAAAGGGGGGGTGTGGGCGCGAAACGAATTCCCCCCCCCCCTTTAACACCGGTTCCTGGCTGGAACCTGTGTTAAAGGGGGGGTTATAACGCACGCGCCACCACCCTTCCTTCTTCCCCCAGCCAGATCGATTCTTCCCCCAGCCCTACTCGTTCGCGCCGCCACCCGTAGTCATCCGCCGCCCCCGTCTTGCCGGAATATGCCGCGCCGCCAGCCAGATCGATCCTAGGCCGAGCTCGACTCTGCCGCTCCTCCCCAGCCGACCTCCGCAAGGTGAGCCTCCCGTCCCTCTCCCCATTAGCTTCGATCAGTTGGATTCAGGAGGGTGCATATACTGCGGGCGGATGGGCTGAGGGCGGGCTGAGAGCCTCCCGTCCCTCTCCCGTACCGATGCCAAGCTAAGGGCGGGCTGCCGCTACACCGCGTCGAGGCCGCGGGTGGATGGGCTCCCGAGGGACGTGTGGGAGGCGCAGCTGTGCGTGCTGCGGGCAAGGTCAGAACGGCGGCAGAATGCGAGGAGATGCAGCGGCAATCGAATATAGCGTATCTGTTTCTAATTCGATTTTGTTTACACAAGATTATTTTATAAGCTGCGGGCGAGGTCAGAACGGCGGCAGAATGCGAGGATTTTGTTTACACAACGACGGCATTGTGCGAGCCGAGGCGCAGCGAGAAGACGGGACCGTGGCGCGCGGCGAGGCGACACAGAGTGGCGTGGAAGGGCTTGTCGAGGAGGTGGAGATGGCCGAAGAAGGGGATGGCCCTCGGGCTCGGCGGGACCCTTATTATTATGTTCTTCTTCTTGCCGGCGACGACGAGGAAGCGGAAGAGGAGAAGGGAGGCGAGGGATTAGTAGTGATTTAGTTAGGGATTTTAGTGTGCTTTTGTTAGTTAATTAGTGTGATTTTGTTAGTTAATTAGTGTGATTTTGTTAATTAATTAGGGATTTAGTAGTGATTTAGTTAGGGACTTTAGTTAATTAGGGATTTAGTTAATTAGGGATTTAGTTAATTAGGGATTTTAGTAGTGATTTAGTTAGGGATTTTAGTTAGGGATTTTAGTAGTGATTTAGTTAGTGATTTTAGTAGTGATTTAGTTAGGGATTTTAGTTAGGGATTTTAGTAGTGATTTAGTTAGTGATTTAGTTAGGGATTTTAGTAGTGATTTAGTTAGGGATTTTAGTTAGTTTATTATTAGGGCTTAGAGTTTTATTAGGGATTGGGGTTTATTAGGGATTAGGTTTAGTTAGAATACTTAGTTAATGAGGTTTAGTTTAGTTAGTGATAGGTTTAGGGTTATTGTTATTAGGGCAATATATACTTAGTGATTTAGTTATTGTTTATGTTTTATGATTGTTTATTGCTATTATTTAGTTATGCCGCGTCCATCTCGTCCGAGCCTACTGGACTCCGTCGGGGATGTCCGAGTCTGGGCTCCGCCGGGTTGGCACTGGGAGGTGCTACCTGTCGGGACTCGTACCTTGGTGAGGAATCCGGGTATCATCGTCGACCTGGAGCTTCTTTGGTGGCGTCCACGAGGTCCAGGAGCGGTGCAGAGGGAGCCAGCCCCCGAGGAGGTGGTACGTCGTCGTATCAGGGAGGAGGACGAGCATGTACGGCGATACATGTATCTTTTGGAGACTAGGTTCTCCAATATCTGGCAGGTTCACGGGTCTCACCCGAGCTATTCTCCGGTGATGGTTCCTCTTCTGTGGCTGCGGAGCTCCCGCAGCACAGAACGCGGCAGCCGCGTTCGCTAGTTTATCTTAATAATATACTTTATCTTATACTTTATCCTATAATGCACCCGAGCTATTCTCCGGTGATGTATTAATAATGTACTTTATATTATACTTTATCCTATAATGCACCCGAGCTATTCTCCGGTGATGTATTAATAATGTACTTTATCTTATACTTTATCCTATAATGCACCCGAGCTATTCTCCGGTGATGTATTAATAATGTACTTTATCTTATATTATTGTACTTTATCTTAATCACTAAGTACTATATCCGAGTTGTCGCGTATGAATCCAAGTCCACTTGAATGTTTACTCTCTTACTCTAGATAATATTATTGTTTTAGAAACTATGAATCCACTTAGTAGAAACCTTGAAGAAGAAGAAATAATGGAGAACATTATCGATGAGGACACCTCACAATATCTAGACTTGGAGGGACATGATGACAACTCAAGTAGTCATGGAGAAGATGAAGACTCCGGTGAACGCAATTTAGTGATTACAAAGTCCGCCGAGGTATATGCATTGATTAAGCCTCTGTTGACTTCCACCAACAATCTTCTTCTACATGTATTAATTAACGCTTCTTTCTTCTTTTAGCCCTCTGGATCGACCAGCCAGCAACCATCTTCTTCTACGAAAAAGAGCAAGTGAGGCACGAGCCATCGGTTGAAAGATCGTGCAAAGTTCACGATCGAAGTAGTCCGTGTTGATGGCAGGCCGATGGAGCCCAAGAACGCCGCAGACAAATTTGTACGTCAGGCTGGAGTTGTTGTTAGGGACCAAATCCCAATCATAATTGAATATTGGAATAAGCCAAAGAATGGCGACGGTACCTTTGTCGATGAAAGATCCAAAGAAACGCTTTGCAATTCGCTGTTGGTAAATTTCACCCTTCCGCCAGAGGAGGATGAAAACAAACCGGTTATAAAGGAAAAGGTCAAAGAGTGGACTCTAAATAAGATGGCTGACGCTTTCCGCAACTGGAAGACAAAATTGAACAAATTTGTCAAAGCTCGCGAGACTCCAGATTTCAAAGACGCATATTATGCGAAGATAAGACCTCACTGGCGCGAATTTGTGGCATACAAAGAAAGTGCTATAGCTACAAAGAGGTCAGAAACCAATACGCTAAATGCCCAGAAGAAGGAATATCACCAGAGGACAGGGTCAGGTGGCTACATATCTCAGAGGCCTAAGTGGGAGGAAGCTGAGAAGGCCCTGCGCGACAGAGGGATCACACCCCAGACACACGGGTGGGACCTACGTGCAAAGACTTGGTTCTATGGAATCGGGGCAAGGTTGGACCTAGAAACATGATTGTGTATCTTCCCAACCCGCCTCCTTGCCAAACCCGTCACTGAACTCATCACGGCATACGAGGAAACAGACGCCAGGACCTTCCATCCCGACAGAGAGAATGACCAGCTCACACACGCCATCGGTAAAAAAGAACACCCTGGACATGCACGAGGCACAGGGGGTATGACGTGGAAGGATGGGTTTGCCGAGTGGAGCGACTCTTACAGATGGCGCGGCAGAAAAGAAAAAGAGCGTACAGAGTGGATAACACAGATAGAACATGCACTTGTGGCACTGAAGGCGCAAGTGAATGCACAACAGAGCCATCAAGCTACCGGCCCATCTCAGCGGCACGAAGATCCTGCATTGGAAGCTGCCGGCGGCCCAGACTCTCCGCGGAAAAGCAGCATGGCTTCCACGGAGAACGTGCAGCCCACGCTTGAAATGGCGGGTCCTCGATACCCCGTGGATGAGATCACGGAGAGCGAACACGCTGAGCTGCATGTGAGATTAATGGGCTTATCCATTAAGGTGGTTGTCGGCTATGCCTTACCTCCTGTAGCTGGTGGAACTTACCACTGCCGACCGATTCCAGATGGCTATGCTATTGTCGGGGTGGATGAGGTTGTGAAGGAATATGAGGAAGCACAGCTTGACCATGCTACAGGTGAAGGGGAAACTCAACTCAAATTTGCAGTGAAAACAACCATTCTTTGGAAGAAGGAACACATCGTGCTTCCAAATTGGAGGCCACTGGCACCCCCGCCGTCTCCGCAGCGTCAGCAGTCTGAGCCGCTTCAGCCATCTCCTGCGCGGCAGCCATCTCCGGCGCTTCATCCATCTCCTGTGCGGCAGCCATCTCCGGCGCGCCAGCCATCTCCTGCCCGTCAGCCATCTCCAGCGCTTCAGCCATCTCCTCAGCGTAAGCGGAAGAGCACTGCCACGAAGAGCATCACTAGCACTGCCAGAAAGAGTTCAAAAAACTACATCCCGCAGCCTTCCGCCAAGCCATTGCCGGTTTTACCGTGGAATCGCAGCGACGAGGAGACCAATAGGATCTCGGAAGAAGAGGTCAAGAAATTCTTTGCACCTAGACGGGCCGAGCCAAACCTGAAACCCCACTTGTGCCGGACTACGAGCGCCAGATTTTGAAGGCAGATGCAAGGCGCCGTAGGGAGACTGAAAGTAGCAGTCGTGCGGCACCCCAGAAAACAGTTCCCATGCTCGGAGAGCAGGAAAACCAATCATGCGCCCCGCTCCAAGTGTTCGACACACGGGACGCTCCTCCCGTAAATGATTACGAGGCAGAGCTACAAAGAAAGGCCAATGAGATGGGGATGACTTACATTGCATACTTGAACATCATGGGAGACAACTTGCCCAAATGCGATGCCAACCCCATACAACCATGGAAGTATAGGAAGAATCTCGTCAAGAAAGAGGAGCTCAAGAATCTACCAACAAAGATGCGAAGATTGCACAAGTGGTACCTTGATTTCTGCAAGACGAGAAAGGAAGAATGGATCACGGCGCATATAAGAGATCAGATTTTCTTGTGCGGAGACGACGAGATCGCCTTCAACATTCAAGACTTGTATTTTCTATTCAATCAGAAGGAACTCGACAAAGCTGCCATCAGCCTTTATTGTG
This sequence comes from Avena sativa, assembly GCA_916181665.1. NCBI lineage: Eukaryota > Viridiplantae > Streptophyta > Magnoliopsida > Poales > Poaceae > Avena > Avena sativa. Next base: position 527,378,949 of record OV702292.1, on the reverse strand, counting down.
TGTAAGTACTATTTCTGTATTTTCTATCTCATCTCATTCACTTCATTAATTGCATGTATATATATGCTCACCATATATGTATATACTATTATGCAGGAAAAAGGTTATGGAATGCATGAAAGGAGGACCTTTTGACATTGGGTTCGTTGACCCAAATAGAGTTCATGAAGAAGTGGTAAGAACCAAACCCGGGCAAACAAAAGATTTATTGCTAAGGTCTTTACTGAGACAACAGACCAAAAGAGAAATACTATTTCCTTACAACTTCTCGTGAGTACTGTTACCCTCTCTTGTACATATTCTGTTTCGGCTTACTCCATGTTAAGTGTAACTGATGATGAGTTATGCGTGCGTAGGTTTCACTTTATTCTGCTAGTCATTCAACCTGACTCAGGAAAAGTCCTTGTCATGGACTCGTTACGAAAAGAAAAAGAGCGATGGGCAGACTTTAGAGAGATGCTCCAAAGGTAATTTCAATCATATTATCGCACTAGATCGGAAACTTTCGTGACAACAAGTAATTAATTACTCCTTTATCCATTTTCTTTGCCGGACAGGGTTTGAAAAAGGTTCACGGGCAGGGCTGTGGGTGAATGGTCAGAAGAACTAAAATTTGTAGACCAAAATGTAAGTAATACTAGCTAGCTAGGTCTGCGTATCTCTTTGATTCTGCTTCCAATTCCATTATATCATGCTTTATTGATTATTATTTTGATTGAACTCTCTATTCTCGTAAAGTGCGCACATTAGGGACACGGCAATAACTTATGTGGATACTATGTTTGCGAGTTCATTCGCAACACGATATGTGCGACGGGCCAAGCCGCACTAGAACAACTTAGAGTAAGTAAACAAAGTACACAACATTATTTTATTACCATCAATTGTGTTGAGTTTTATTCTTATATATATATTGACCCTATTCTTCATATATATTCAGATCGAACGGATGCGGGACCAACTCCTACCATTTGACCGCATACGAGCCATTCAAGAGGAATTGGCGGGGTTCATACTTGATGAGGTCGTCACGCCTGGCGGAGAACTCTTTAGATATCCACCAAAATGAACGTTGTATATATGCTTGAACGTGTTTGTCTTGTACTTGATGCTTCAACGTTTACGAAGAATACCACACAATGACGATGTTGTGTATAATAATAGTTGCTTAATTATTCATGTACTCGTATGTACCGATGACGATGTATGTGTATACCGCTCCCGATTGATTCCCCCTCCCCCTCCCCGTCCCCGCCGCGCCGCAGAAATACGCCCAGAACGGGGCAGGGGCAGAACTCTGCCGCGACAGAGATTTAGGCCATTTTCCTGCCGCGGCACAGAACTTTGTTACGAACCGGTGTTAAGAAGGGGGGGCTGAGCCCTGCGGCAGCCCCACGTGCGCCACCCTTTAACACCGGTTCCCTCTAACACCGAACAACCGCTGTTAGAGGGCCCTCCAAACCGGTGTTAGAGGAGGGTGTGCACTAGTGTTCGCAGCAAGCAACTGACATCTCACTTGTCACTAGACGGACGATCACGGCCATTGCCCATCCATGCGTGTCCATCTTGATCTAGACATATAACATGCTTACAAACCAAACCCATATGTATAGTTACCTCCAAAAACATGTAGAGGCAAGCATGTAGTGGCCTACCCGCCAAAAATAAAAGCATACAGTGGTTATATAAAAGCAGAGAAAACGGTGGGTGTACGCGCGTGGTTAACATCCATGCTCGTATGGTGCATACAATAATTATGATAGCAAAAGTGATCAATTGCCAATGTTATATATTCCCTCCGTTCGAAAATAAGTGTTTTGAATTTGTTTAGATTCGTATGTATCTAGACGTGTTTTAGTATATAGACACATGCGAGTCACTTATTTTCGGACGGAGGGAGTATATGTCCATGATCACTAATTAATTTAACTCATCACAACAGCATTCTCTAAAAAAACTCGTCACAAGAGCAAAATTACTAATTAATTGGCCCACAGTTGTGAGCAAACACTTGGAATTGATAATCCTCTGGATGTAGGGGTTGTCGCAACACAAGGCATCAAAACTAGCTAGGAGAAAGGGTTTAGTTCATTAGTTAATCCTAAAGGGGTCTACCTACAATCTAATGCATATTTTCATCACATGAAAATTAACATATTTCAGAAGGGTGCAACATTCGATCGGTGCAGTAGTACTAGATCGATCACATCATCAGAAATCTATTATATACTAAAAGCAATATAAGGATGTTTTTCGAGGCACAAGGTTGATCCACATCATCTATAATAATTTGGAATGTTAGATGTATAATTTGTGGCTAAGATTTAATCAGAGTCATAGATTACGTAACATATTAGACCTGACCTGCCATATATTAGACGTGACACGGTTAAAAAAAGAAAGACACATGACACGTCGGTCAGGTCCGTGTAGATGGTAATAAGAAGCTGTGTATAGGACAATATAAAAACTAAAAGCAATATAAGGGTGTTTTTCGAGACACGAGGTTGATCCACATCATCTATAATAATTTGGACTGTTAGATGTATAATTTGTGGCTAAGATTTAATCAGAGTCATAGATTCCGTAACATATTAGACCCGATCGGCCATATATTAGACATGACACGGTTAAAAAAAGAAAGACACATGACACGTCGGTCAGGTCCGTGTAGATGGTAATGAGAAGACGTGTATAGGACAATATAAAAAAATACGTGTATAGGCATTGTTAAAAAAAACTCACGGAAGAGGAAAAAATACGTGTATATAACAGCATCAATAAAAAAAGACGTGTATAGGTCCGTGAGCTAGCTATATATAACTAGCTTTGTTATTAGATCGATCAGCTAGCTAAATATGTCGAATCAAAAGCAAATTGGCCATGGTAATGACAGCTAGCTTAGTACGCAGCCTGACAAGGATAAAAAAAAGGCTCTAAGATTAGACTACTTTATATGTACATACATACCTATATATATAACAAAATACATATAAATAGAAAATATAATTTTTAATAGTTTAATTAACCGCGAAGGTTTTCAAAATTTGATTGACTCTACAGAATAGGATTCCCAATACATAATCCTCACAAGACAGACCGTCCAACCCCTCTATCGCGAAATCACCAAACTACGGCAAGAAAAAAACCGGATAAGACAAGCCATCCACCTGTTCCATGCTTTTGGATAAACGTTGATCCAAATGAAAATACCATGAATTAAGAAAAAGCCAATACACATTTATTCTGGATCACACCTTCTTAACCAGTAAGGTATTATTGCAAAAAATGCAATAACAGAACATACATAGTCAACGGTCTAGAGATTGATTAGTGCTTCCCTCACCTCCAGGAGCTTTTAACAATTGTTGAAAATCAATTAAACTCGAGGAGATTGAAAGAGGTTATTTTCAACAAGAAGTAAAGCGTACATAGAAGGGTTTGAGGCGAACCTAATCTCATAGTCAAAGAAGTGGCTAGGCTCCTTTCAGTATGGCTCATGTGGCAATAAATTTTACACTAACATATGAAAATAGTATCATCACGAACTTCAATGCAAATACAAACTCATGAAAACATATATTTGTTAATGGTCGTTATAGTCACATACTCAATGATTATTCCTATAGAAAATTGTTAAAAGTCTTGCTTCAATCTTCAATGACTCTAAATTCTTGCATTTATCAATACGCAGTCAAAGAACAAAACAATATAAAATGTGAGATGTACCAACCAATATATAAATTCGTTATTCCACATAAACATGTAATTATAAAGATATAGTTGTAATTTTAACTATCCATAACATGAAGGTAGAATACTTTACAATAAGATGACATAAAAAGTACAATATGTTAGATGAAGATACATGCTATAAGTTCTTGGAGAAGAAAAAAATATGTGTCAATCAAGTGGACCCTATTTTATTAACAGATCATAAATAAATAAATTTGTAACTATGTGTAATCAAGATCAAGCCAACATCTTATGATAATTTTATTTAAACAAATCACCATAATAAAAAATCAAGGTCAATCAATCGTCTTAGTTTCACCTGAAACCATTAGGAGTTTCATAAATAATTCTACGATTTATCATGCTTTTAATAGTCTATAACAAATAGCTTAAACTATTGACAAGCCAAACATATCATAGTTTAGTTAAATGTCGTATATATAAACATCATCAAGCTCGAGAACATGGTCAACCATAACCCATTGGCATGATTGGAGTAAGAGAAACATAGTTGTATCGATTTAAAGATGTGCATGGACATGGAAAATCGATGGTCGGTTATAAAGCATAAAGTGATTGCTTGAGGTAGACCAATGATACCACTACATAATTACCAATAATCAAAAATCAGGTTGTCATCAAGAGAATTAAGTGATAGCATGTGCTTCAAAAGAAAAAGTATATATGGTACAAAATAATCTTAGAAATATCCAATGGATCAGGATTGGTTTACTTTGAGGATTATAATTCTTAGAAAGTATTTTTATAAATCGCCATCAACTGGAAGTAAATTCATTTTGAACGTAACATTCTGAAAATATATGTATAATTCTTATGGTTTTCTAGTGATGTAGATGATTAAATAAACGGTTACATAAATTGGAAATGTGCGAGGATGTTTATGGAGTTCCTTATCATGTAGACTGATTAGGATGCCAGAACTATGTCGTCCATGAAAGTGTAGTCATGTTACATAAAAAGAAATATACAAGTGAGCGAGAGCACTTAATGACTTGATTGAATAGTACAATTTATAGGAAGAGAGTTAAAATAGTTAAATATAATATTGTATCCGTTGGAAAATAAATTAATTCTATTGTTATTGGTGTGAATAGTGTATTGTTTAAACATTGGAATATAAAGTAATATCGGTAAATTGGAGACACAAATTATATTCTAATTTCTATAATAACATAAATAATGGTCCACTTGTATATTGTGGACTCGCCATTTCTAGGACGTTATGTATTTCAAAACAACATGTGAACGGAGTGTATTTATATGACAAATGAAGGGAAGAAATGTAGAAATATGAGATAAATGTAGAACTAGAATTGTTAATGTTTAGCTGTTGTATCTATTATTGAGAATAAACACTTTTGATGGCAAATGAAGGGACAACAAATATTTAGCCGTATTAAAAAAATGTTCCATCTGAATGGTCTAAACATTGTGGGACCATTGCTCAAGTAAACAAAAAAATATTTAAAATCTGAAAATTAGTTCTACATACTGATGTAGCATCACATAAAAACCACAAGCTAGCTCACCGTTTAAACTCCAATCGTATATACCAAATTAATCTGACATACAAATTTCACATATGTCCATTAATGTAGTGTTTTTGAAATATCCTAATAATCTTTCACCTTGAAATTAAATACAATTAGAGTGTCTAATGCATGTGACATCTATTTGGCATATATAATTGGTGCTATATACTGTACTACTTTGAATCACATAATATTAACACCATGAATATATGAAGGGATTTTATCATCAATTTAAATAAAAACATTATAAAAAACAATTAAACGTGATGCACTCGCAATTGCGAGGGCCACAATGCTAGTTATTCATAATTGTGAAGGAAATATGCCCTGAGAGGCAATAATAAAGTTGTTATTATGTATTCCTTGTATATGATAGATGTTTATTTTGAATGCTATAATTGTATTGATAGGAAACGTCAATACATGTGTGTTTAATAAACAAAAAGGGTTTCTAGTTATGCCTCTCTTTAAGACTAGATCGTTGATTAACAAGATGATCAAAGTTTCCTGATCATGGACATTGGATGTTGTTAATAACGAGGTCACAACATTTATGAAATGATGTGATGACCATTCATCCAAAGTATAGCATTACGATCAAGTCATTATGTTTACATTGCTATAACATCATACGAAGTAATCTTTATCCTTAGACCATGAGATCATGTTAATTGCTAACACCGGAAGAGTATCTTGATAACATCAAACGTTAAACCGTAAAAGGGTGATTATAAAGGTGGGTTCAGTGCTACGAAGGTGTTATGTTGAGACTCATGGATCAAGAGTGGAATTTCTCAATCCCGATGACGGATAGATATACTCTGGGCCTTCTCGGTGATATCACATTAAGATAGATTGCAAGCAAGTGATGTGATCACTAGAATGTTATATCACGGGAACGAGAAAAGAGTGCATGTCGGTAACGAGATCAAACTAGGTATTAGGATACCAATGAGACATGTATTATATCATGAGACAAAGGGATTAAGTTACTAGTGTTAAAGGTTCTCACGATCACAGAAGTCATCGTTGAATGTGCATGAGTCAGTATGGATCTCCAGGTCCCGCTTCTGATTATTGATCTGCGAGGAGTCTCAATCATATCTGCATTATTCGGAAACCATAGGGTGACACACTTAAGGGTTGCCGGACACCATTTAGGAGCACATATATTTCAGACAAAAGGTTTGCAAAGCGCAGGAAATGTTTCGATAGAAACATGAATTGTTTTGGGTGAAATTGCAGAAAGTTGTTCTACATGTGATATTGAAATGTTGCAAGGGGTTTTATGTAAATGTTTGTTAATTAAAGTAATTAACAAAATTCTTAATAAAATAAATAAAAGAGTTTTATTAAGTTGAGAGTTGCATTTAATTTGGTGGAAATTAAATACATGTGAGTGGGATTTTGGGTGGAGGCCATGTTTATGTGAGTGGAGGTTCACCACATGAATGAAGGAGGGGAGGAGGCCCCCCCCCCTCATGCGCCGGCTATGGGAGGGGAGGGGTCTCCCTCCCTCCTATATAAAGCCCCCCTCTCCCCTCTCACAAACCACACCTCCTCGTGAAGGATCTCTCTCCCCCTCTAGATATTTCCCCATGGTCTCGGATTAGCGAGATACATGTTCCCGGTGGACTTGCGTCTGGAAGGAGTTGCTGCTTCCGCTGATTCGCTGGAGCGAGGAGGTGGAGGTTGTTCAGTGGCTTGAACGTGTGTGCGAGGACGGATGCGCTGCTGATTTGCGGCGCTCGGACTTCCACACGATCTTGAGATCGGCAAGCGTACGACTACATCAACCACGAGTTCATACATGTTAACAAAACTCGTTATCTTCGAGGGTAAGTTCTCCATGGATGTATGTCCACCTGTTGCTTTGTATCTAGTAGATAGATCTTGGCACATAGTTCTCATCGTAGGAAAATTTTTATTTTCTATGCTGCGGACCCAACAGTGGTATCAGAGCCTGATCTATGCGTATGTGCTTTACACGGGTAGTACACATATGTTTATATGTGGGTGATGATGATCATGTTATTGCATCTTCTATGTATTTTGGATATTGGTGGCATAGTGGGATGAAGCGGCGCAGACCAACCTTACATGTCATCGTACATGAGACCGGTTCCACGACTGACATGTAACTAGTTTTGCATAAGTGGCTAGCGGGTGTCTGTCTCTCCTACTATAGTCAATATCTGATTTACAACGAGTTGCTAATAACTTGGTTATCCTCGTTGTGGTTCATGTTCGTAGGTAAGACCAGTTCTATCTCCGAAAGCCCTAAGCCACGTAAAACTTGCAATTGATAAATTAGAGGCGTCTAGTTTAGATCGTTGCTGGGCTAGTGTCTTGATATGGTATTGTTGTAAGTAGATGTATGATAGATACTCTTACAACACACTTAACGTGTAAATTCCATAGACCATGGCCTTACACACAAAGGAATGATAGAGATCATACCATGATGCAAATGATAGAGATCAAATGCATGGACCATATCATCTCACTTTACACATTAGATGTTAGCATCTTATACTGCTAGTTTGGCGCTTTTGGTAGCATTGTAAGATGATCCCTCATTTATATATCAAGATAAAATGTGTTCTTCCTTCAGTATGCACCGTTCTATGGATCGTGTTTCGAGACATCACGTGATGATCGGGTGTACTCGACTCCATGCTTTCGTACAACGGGTGTAAGACAGTTTTACACATGCGGAATACTAAGGTTCTTACTTGACGAGCCTAGCATGTACAGACATGGCCTCGGAACACGGACCGCCCATATTGATGCTCGCCTTTGAGGCTACACCGACTCACGTGATGATCGGACTTGGTGTAGTGGATTTGGTTCATGTAATCACCAAAAGACACAAGGGATGTCGTTTTTGAGTGGGAGTTCATTAGTAATTTGGATTAGCTGAACTCAATCTATCATAAACTTAGTCTAAATAAATTTTACAAATTATGTTGTAGATGGCACCACCTGCTTTTAATTTCAATGTGTTCATGGAGAAAGAGAAGCTTGATGCGAATGGTAGCAACTTCACCAACTGGGCTATGAATTTGAGGATTCTCCTCACTGCTGCACAAAAGCAATATGTGCTAGAGGCGCCGCTAGGCCCCCCTGACGAGGAAAAGAATGTCTATATAACTCGTCAGGAGGATCACAACTTAGTTCATTGCGGCATACTGTATGGGCTAGAGCCAGAACTTCGAAAGCGTTTCGAAAATGGCAATGCCATTGATACCATAGGAGAATTTAAAATGATTTTCGATACCCATGATGTCGTAGAGAGTTATAATGCTTCTGAAAAGTTCTTTAGCTGCATGATGGAAGAGAACAGCTCCGTTAGTGGGCACGTACTAAAAATGTCTGGGTACACCGATAAGCTTGTGTCCTTGGGAATAACGATTCCCATTGACTTAGGCATACATCGTGTTCTCCAATCTCTGCCACCTAGCTACAAGAGCTTCGTGATGAACTATAATATGCAGGGCATGAAGAAGTCTCTTCCCGAGCTTCTGTTAATGCTTAAGACTGCAGAAGTGGAGATTAGGAAAGAACATCAAGTGTTGATGATCAATAAGACCACCGGTTTCAAGAAGGACAAGAAAGGCAAGCAGAAGGGAAAGAAGGGCGGAAAATCTGTTGCCGTGCCTGAAAAGAAACCCCGAGCTGGCCCTAAGTCTGACACCGAGTGCTACTATTGCAAGGGAACTAGCCATTGGAAGCGCAACCGCCCCAAGTATTTGGCGGACAAGAACGCCGGCAAGGCAAACAAATGTATATGTGATATACATGTTATTGATGTGTACTTGACTAGTACTCGCAGTAGCACCTGGGTATTTGATACGGGATCGGTTGCTAATATATGTAACTCGATTCAGGGGCTGCGGAACAAGCGACAGCTAGCAAGGGATGAGGTCACGATGCAGGTGGCAATGGATCAAGAGTTGATGTGATCGCCGTCGGAACACTGCCTCTCCATATGCCGTCGGGATTAGTGATAAATCTAAATAATTGTTATTTTGTGCCTGCACTGATCATGAACATTGTATCCGGATCGTGTTTGATGCGAAGTGGTTATTCCTTTAAATCTGAAAACAATGGTTGTTCGATTTATATGGATAATATCTTTTATGGTCATGCACCTGTGTTGAATGGTTTATTTCTATTGGATATCGATAGTAGTATTATGCATATTCATTGTGTTAATGCTAAAAGGGTTAAACTTGATGATGATATATCTACATATATGTGGCACTGCTGTCTAGGTCATATTGGCGTTAAACGCATGAAGAAACTCCATTCTGATGGACTTTTGGAATCACTTGATTTTGAATCATTTGATACATGTGAGCCATGCCTTATGGGCAAGATGACTAGAACGCCGTTTTCCGGTTCAATGGAACGGGCGACAGATTTATTGGAAATCATACATACTGATGTGTGTGGACCAATGAGTGCGTCGGCGCGAGGTGGATATTGTTATTTTGTTAATTTCACATATGATTTGAGTAGATATGGGTATATCTATTTGATGAAACATAAGTCTGAAACTTTTGAAAAGTTCAAGGAATTTTAGAATGAAGTGGAAAATCATCGTAACAGAAAGATCAACGGTCCGACCGTGGAGGAGAGTATCTTAGTTACGAGTTTAGTACACATATGAAAAATTGTGGAATAGTTTCACAACTCACGCCTGCCGGAACACCACAATGTAATGGTGTGTCGGAACGTCGTAATCGTACTTTATTAGATATGGTTCGATCTATGATGTCTCTGACTGACTTTCCACTGTCATTTTGGTGTTATGCACTAGAAACCGCTGCATTCATTGTAAATCGGGCACCATCTAAATCCGTTAAAACAACACCGTATGAATTATGGTTTGGAGACAAACCTAAGTTGTCATTTCTTAAAGTTTGGGGATGCGATGTTTATGTGAAGAAACTTCAGCCAGATAAACTCGAACCCAAAGGGAAAAATGCGTCTTCATAGGATACCCTAAGGAAACGATTGGGTATACCTTCTATCACAGATCTGAGGGCAAGGTTTTTGTTGCCAAGAATGGATCCTTTCTTGAGAAGGAGTTTCTCGCGAACGGTGTGAGTAGTCGGAAGGTAGAACTCGAAGAGGTTATTGAACCTTCTCTTCATGAAATGGCGAGTAGCGTAGCACCGGAAGTTGTTTCGGAGTTGACTTCACCTAATGAAGAGAGAGCTAATGATATTGATCATGAAACTCCGAAAGAGGACACTACCGAACCTCGCAGGTCAAGCAGGACACGTGCAGCTCCTGAACTGTACGGAAATCCTATTATGAATTTCATGATTGATGAAATAGATGACCCTACAACATATGAAGAAGCGATGATGAGCCCTGATTCCAACAAATGGCTAGAAGCCATGAAATCCAAGATGGAATCCATGTACAAAAACCAGGTTTGGACCTTGGTGGACTTACCTCACGATCGAAAGGCCGTTGAGAATAAATGGATTTTCAAAAGAAAAACTGATGTTGATGGTAATGTGACCATCTATAAGGATCGACTTGTTGCAAAGGGGTTTCGACAAATTCAAGGAGTTGACTACGATGAGACATTCTCTCCCGTAGCGATGCTAAAGTCAGTTAGGATTATGTTAGCAATTGCTGCATATTTTGATTATGAAATATGGCAGATGGATGTCAAAACTGCGTTCCTCAATGGTAATATTGAAGAAGAGTTGTATATGATACAACCTAAGGGTTTTTTCGATCCTAAGGATGCTGATAAGGTATGCAAGCTTCAGCGATCCATCTATGGACTGAAGCAAGCATCCCGGAGTTGGAATCCCCGCTTTGATGAGGTGATCAAAGAGTTTGGATTTGTCCAAACTTATGAAGAGGCTTGTATTTAAAAGAAAGTGAGTGGGAGCAATGTGGCATTTCTAATATTATATGTGGATGACATATTATTGATTGGAAATGATATAGATCTTTTAAACAGTGTTAAAAGTTATCTAAATAGCAAATTTTTGATGAAAGACCTTGGTGAAGCTTCATATATATTAGGCATTAAAATCTATAGAGATATATCAAGACGCCTAATTGGGCTATCGCAGAGTACATACCTTGATAAGATATTAAAGAAGTTTAATATGGACGGAAGTAAGAAGGGGTTCTTACCTATGTTGCAAGGAAAGACATTGAGTAAGACTCAAAGTCCGGCTATGGCGGAAGAAAGAGAGATAATGGATAAGATCCCCTATGCCTCAGCCATAGGCTCTATAATGTACGCCATGCTATGTACAAGACTGGATGTGGCACATGCTATTAGTTTGACTAGTAGGTACCAATCTGATCTAGGTTCGAAACACTGGATAGCGGTCAAGAATATCCTTAAGTACTTGAGAAGAACTAAGGCTATGTTTCTTGTATACGGAGGTGAAGAAGAGCTAGTCGCTAAGTGTTATGTCGATGCTAGCTTTGACACTGATCTGGATGACTCTAAGTCTCAATCCGGATACGTATTTCTCTTGAACGGAGCAGCAATTAGTTGGAGGAGCTCCAAACAACCTGTGGTGGCTGGATCAACAACGGAGGAGGAATATGTTGCTGCTTCAGAAGCAGCGCAGGAAGCGGTTTGGATGAAGGAGTTCATAACGGAACTAGGTGTGGTTTCTAGTGCATTGGACCCACTGGTGATCTATTGTGACAACAATGGAGCCATAGCCAACGCCAAGGAACCAAGGTCTCACAAGAATTCCAAGCATATTAAGCGCCGGTTTCACTCCATCCGCGAGCATGTCAAGGATGGAGATATAAAGATTTGTAAAGTACACACGGACCTGAATGTAGTAGATCCGTTGACTAAAGTTCTCCCTAGGGAAAAACATGATCAACACCAGAACTTCATGGGTGTTAGATTTATCACTATGTAAACTAGATTATTGTCTCTAGTGCAAGTGGGAGACTAAAGGAAATATGCCCTGAGAGGCAATAATAAAGTTGTTATTATGTATTCCTTGTATATGATAGATGTTTATTTTGCATGCTATAATTATATTGATAGGAAACATCAATACATGTGTGTTTAATAAACAAAAAGGGTTCCTAGTTATGCCTCTCTTTAAGACTAGCTCGTTGATTAACAAGATCATCAAAGTTTCCTAATCATGGACATTGGATGTTGTTAATAATGAGGTCACAGCATTTGTGAAATGATGTGATGAACATTCATCCGAAGTATAGCATTATGATCAAGTCATTATGTTTACATTTCTATAACATCATACGAAGTAATCTTTATCCTTAGACCATGAGATCATGTTAATTGCTAACACCGGAAGAATATCTTGATAACATCAAACGTCACACCATAACAGGGTGATTATAAAGGTGGGTTCAGTGCTACGAAGGTGTTATGTTGAGGCTCATGGATCAAGAGTAGAATTTGTCAATCCTGATGACGGATAGATATACTCTAGGCCCTCTCGGTGATATCATAGAAAGGTAGCTTGCAAGAAAGTGATGTGATCACTAGAATGTTATATCACGAGAACGAGAAAAAAGTGCATGTCGGTAACGAGATCAAACTAGGTATTAGGATACCGATGATCGAATCTCGGACATGTATTATATCATGGGACAAAGGGATTAAGTTACTAGCGTTAAAGGTTCTCACGATCACAGAAGTCATCGTTGAATGTGCAGGAGTCAGTATGGATCTCCAGGTCCCGCTTCTGATTATTGATCTGAGAGGAGTCTCAATCATATCTGCATTATTCGTGAACCGTAGGGTTACACACTTTAGGGTTGCCGGACACCATTTAGGAGCACATATGTTTCAGACAAAAGGTTTGCAAAGCGCAGGAAATGTTTCAATAGAAACAGGAATTGTTTCGATAGAAACCGGAATTGTTTCGGGTGAAATTGCAGAAAGTGGTTCTGCATGTGATATTGAAATGTTGCAAGGGGTTTTATGTGAATGTTTGTTAATTAAAGTAATTAACAAAATTCTGAATAAAATAAATAAAAGAGTTTTATTAAATTGGGAGTTGCATTCAATTTGCTGGAAATTAAATACATGTGAGTGGGATTTTGGGTGGAGGCCATGTTTATGTGAGTGGAGGTTCACCACATGAATGAAGGAGGGGAGGAGTCCCCCCCCCTCATGTGCCGGCTATGGGAGGGGAGGGGTCTCCCTCCCTCCAATATAAAGCCCCCATCTCCCCTCTCACAAACCACACCTCCTCATGAAGGATCTCTCTCCCCCTCTAGATATTCCCCCATGGTCTCGGATTAGCGAGATACATGTTTCCGGTGGCCTTGCGTCTGGAAGGAGTTGCTGCTTCTGCTGATTCGCTGGAGCGAGGAGGTGGAGGTTGTCTGGTGGCTTGAACGTGTGTGCGAGAATGGATGCGCTGCTGATTTTCGGCGCTCGGACTTCCACACGATCTTGAGATCGGCAAGCGTACGACTACATCAACCACGAGTTCCTACTCGTTAACAAAACTCGTTGTCTTCGAGGGTAAGTTCTCCATGGATGTATGTCCACCCGTTGCTCTGTATCTAGTAGATAGATCTTGCCGTATAGTTCTCATCGTAGGAATTTTTTTGTTTTCTATGTTGCGGACCCAGCAAATTGCATATGCACATAGAGTCAAACATGCAAATGCATGCAACAGACAGTCAAATGTGCGGGCACCGCCCTAGTTCACCGGCTCAAATCTAGATCATCAAAATATTCTTGTCCACCCTAATTTAAAACCCCATGACTCATTATACTTTATGCTTGTAATTATTAACAAAATATCGTTCAACCGGATTCCAAGAAACTTCACAAGACATGGACAGTACATGAGCAAAAAAACCCAAGAAATGCATGGAGACTCTAATTAAGTTCAGACCTTATCGTTGGATGGTTGCATCTAGTTTTTTACAATTAACTAATCAAGAAATACCAAATGTTCTTTTGGTGATTATTCTAGCTTGTGATTGTAGGAGGTTGCAGGAACATAGGGTACTCCTAATTGAGGATAGTCAAATGAGAGGACATGATGGTCGAAATTGCGGTGCAATGTTTGGAAAGGAATCAAGTTTGATGCTACTTCATTGATTAACTGTAGCAAATCGAGGATGTTTAGTTAGTTAGTTACGAGGGAGAACACTGGTTCACCGGACATGACATTTGAAATCACTTTCCATAGATTGGTTGATGGTGAAAATGTATAAGGAAATGTCATGGTAGGAACAAAGGTGGACAAGGTAGCTTTATATATCAGTTTTGGGAACATCTTCTAATTTTCCCTTTGATAGGTCTTATCTGTATCTAGATCCTTTCTATATGATCACTCTTGTAAAAAACTTTATTTACAATTTAATAAAATGGAGTAAATTGAACTAACTAAATATTCAGGGTTTTTACATGGTTTCCAAGTAGTACATAGCCGAAGAATAATACTTTGCTTTAATTATGAAATTTCCAAAGATTCTTTTGGTGATTATTCTAGCTTGTGATTGTAGGATATTGCTGGAACATAGGGTACCCGTGATGGAGCATAGTCAAATGGTAGGACATGGTGGTCGAAATTTCGGTGCAATGTTTGGTAGGGAATCAAGTTTGATACTACTTCATTGATTAACACAATATAGCAAATCGAGGATGTTTTGTTAGCTAGTTACGAGGGAGAAGACTGGTTGAACTGAACATGAGACATGGAATCTCTTTGCAGAGATTGATTGATGGTGACATATATAAGGAAATCTCATGGTAGGAACAAATTTAGACAAGGTAGCTTTACATATCAATTTTGGGAATATCTTGTGATCTGCCCTTTGATGGGAACAAAGTTGAGACTACTACTACTGCTACTGTTGCTGCTGCTACTACTCCTTCTCCTCCTCCTCCTACTACTACTACAAATAAATACTCTAATACTACAAATACTCTTTTACTACAAATACTAGTAATATAATACTAATAGTAATACTCTACAACTAAAAATAAATACTACTACAAATACTCCAATACTAATAGTAATACTCTAATACTACAAAAAAATACTACTAGAAATCGAGCTAGAGCTCGTACCGATGGCAATGGAGGCGCGGCGCGGGGACGGGCGGCGCGGAGACGGGTGGCACGGGGGGTGCGCGGCGCGGCGCGGGGACGGGCGGCGCGGGGGTCCTTGTCGAGCACGAACGGGTGGAGCGGGGGGTGGGCGGCTCCGGCGCGGGGACGGGCGCCGTGGCTCCTCTCCTCCCTGCGGGCGGCGCGGCACAGGGACGACAACACGGCTCCTCGACGATCTCCTCCCTGGCGGCGCGGGACTCCATAGGCGCGGGCGGCGGCGGTTTGTGGCTCGTCAGAGAAGCGGCGGCGCGTGGAGGCCGGTGGCGGGGCGGCGATGGGCAGCCTGACGGCGTCGGAGCAGCTCCTCGTGGCGCGGCGACGATCTGCAGTGGTGTGAGTGAAAGAGATTGGGAAGGAGAGAAAGGGCCACGCGCGCGCAGTTAAGTACAGGAGGGCCTTTCGTCCCGGTTGGAGACACCAACCGGGATGAAAAGTCCATACGTCCCGGTTGGTGGCTCCAAACGGGACGAAAGACCAGAGCTACCAACCGGGACGTATGATAGCCACCAAAGCGGCACGCGTAGAGGACCTTTTATCATGGTTGGTGGCACCAACCGGGACTAAAAATCCTTTTTTCAAAGCTTTTCAGATTTTCCGCCTTATTTCTTATTTCTTATTTAGGTGTTCAAGTTTACAATGATTTCAATTTGAAAAAAAAATTGTCTTATAAGATAATTATTCAAACTATTAAATTTGAAATGGTTTAAATTTGAAATTTCTGAAATGGTTTAAATTTGAATTTGAAAACACTTTCAACATGAAAAGTGTTTGAATTTGAATAACTAATGCTGAACCATTTTCTATTTTCTAAAATAATTGTTCAAACTATTTTCTATTTTGCCATTTTCAAATAAAATGCATTACAGAATGAAAACAGTTGATCTCTCGACAATATTGGGTACACAAACGAATCATTCGTCCTAGCCAATAAATTAGTCATAATCATGTCTAGCCCTATAGTACACAGCTTCAGGGTCATGTTCCGAATCATCTTCGTCGTCGTCACTATGGCATATTCTAGGGATCCTCAGCCCTTCCCCGGCTTGTGTAGGGGGGAACCGGGGACCTTGAACCATGACATATTCCGGGGGCACCTGCCACTCCGGCCTCGGATGCACGACGCGGGGGGGGGGGGGGGAGGGGGCTCCCAGATGACGATGCCGCTACGCCCGCGACCTTCACCATGAGAATATCATTTTGCGGCCCGAAAGTTGGATCGCCCAGGCAACGCGGTACCCAAGTTCTCTGAAATCAGCCGCGATGACTACAATTGGTGTGCCAAATACTCAGAGGGTCTTTTTCGGCACGAATTCAATTTTACGTTTCAATACAAAAAATCAGGCTAACGGCTGTCAAGTTGGGCCCCCCTTTCAGTTCTCGCCGTTATGTCGCTCCCGTCGCTTAGGTGTCAATTAGGCTTGCAGCGTTGGCGCCTGCATCCATTACGCGTCTTCTTCTTCTTCCCCAGAGCGGCAACCTGTGGTCGTGACCATGGCGCAGAGCTGGGACGTGACGAAGCTGCTTGGCCTAGCTCTCCTCCCCATCCCGAGTCGAAGCTCGCCCTCACCATGGATGCACCCATGGCACGGTGCGGGGACGAGAATTGGTTCCCGGTGAGATCTATCACCATGTCGACCATGCTCGGTTCTATTTTCCTCCTCTAGAATCCGAGCTCGACGTCGCCGTGGTAGCACCCGCACCAATTCTGCCACCTCTCCCGAGGTCTCTGTGGTAGCTCAAGTTCCGCCATGTTGGGCCTGTAAGGGTTCTATTGTGTATGCATGAAAGACAAAATTATGAAAGACAAAATATAAATGATTTCTCTCAATTTCTCGCATAGAAAAATGCACAGCTAATTCCATATTCTCGCAGGAACTGGCCCCACTTGTTAAACCGGCAGCACTTCCACGATCTCCACGTAACCACGGTGAGTTCTCGAACCGAAAGTTGCAGATACCACATTTCTTCTGCAGTCATTCCTCTTCCTCAGTCATTCCTCTGCAGTTTTTCCTGGGCGCTTCTTCTTCCTCTGTTCTGGAACCGTCGGTTCATCTTCTTATTCCTCTCGCAGGCAGTTCCTTTGCAGGCATTTCCTTTCACCCATTTCCTTGCAGGCATGGACGATGGGAAACGCACAATAGAGACCCACTTGGTCCCTGCCCATGGCACCACGACTTTGACAGTGGTATACACAAATGATGAAGCCACTGTGGAGACAACTCTCGCCAGGTTTGAGCAATTGCTTGAGAAAGAGAAGCACAAGTTTGTGGGGCTAGACTTGGAGTACACCCGTGCAAATAAGCAAAAAAATCCTCCACAAGAGACCACTGTCATGCAAATCGCCATACATGAGGAGGTCCTCGTTTACCACTTCTGCAGGTATGTGAAATTTAAATTTGAGATCACCACTTCTGCATCCCTTGTTCCCTTACATCCCTAAAACCATCTAAGTGCAGGAGTAAACCAACTAAGATGCATTGTCTGGCTCTAGTCGAGTTCTTGTGTAGGAAAGGGATAACTTTCACTAGCGTGGATATCACAAATGACACAATTATGCTTTCTCGTGCGTTGATAAAAATCCCAGATGGGCACCACATCGACATCCAAAATCTGTACAAGATCAAACCATACCCAGCGAAGGATGGCATGGGTGATCGAGCAGCGGAAATCATCGATAAATCCTATGAAAAACTGAAGAAATTGAAGCGACTCGATCACGACTACTAGGAGTGGAAGCCGATGAGCCAGGTGCGCCTCGAGTATGCAGCCAGAGACGCCTACATGGCGTACGAGTTGTACAGTAAGCTCATTACCATGAAATATGGGATGGTTAAGGCGGGGTTTTTCGCGAGAGAGCTATGCCCTGGTTGCAAGCTAGCCCAGGAGAAGAAGCGTGAGGAGGACAGAAAGCGGTTTCAGGACGAGCAGGGATCTTGGGACGGTGGCGACATGAAGCGGTTGAAGGGGAAGCAAGTCAAGGACGACAACAAGTGGTGGTGATACATTATATGTTTGAACTAGATATTAGTTTCTAGTTTATTATGTGTTTGATACATTTAGTTACTTCAATACAAAATTTCGAACAATTTAACTTGTTGATGTATTCCTTGGCAATTATAATATAATCGAGCACTAGAAATATTTTGTAGTGTGCATGAGCATGATCAGTAATATAATTGAACACTAGAAATTTTAAGGCACTCCATATAAAGGAGTAGATTAATATAGAAGGTTTACCAGAGACACCACGGATATATTGTCTTACATACCACACACAGGTAATAATTAACTAAAACAAAATAACAGTAGGGGAGGCAGCAGGAGGCCGGGACACGGAGACGCCTAGCAAGGCAGGGGTTTATCAGCAGGAGGCAGCGACAGCCTAGTCGATGGGATACAGGTCAGTCCTGATATACTCCCGGAGGAATTTGTCGTAGGCTGTGTGCCGCGCCAAGGTAATCGGCCTATGGCATCTGCATCTGCCTCTGCCAACGCCCTCCGTGTGCTGGATCATGCTATTGAGGTCCACATTGATTGCTCTGCCACAGAATGGGCAAAATAGTCTCCCCTATAGTGGAAACGGATTAGCCCACACCGTAACCGCCTCAGCACGTAGCGGCTCTTGTTGTCCCTGGATACCTTGCTATCGTCCACTTCATCATCATCATCCTGTTGAGTTTTAAGAACATAACTTAGAATTCATACATATGATTGAATTGTATTACAACTCAAGAATTGACAACATGTATATGTAAGACAATATATCCATGGATATCAAAGATAAAGCATCTCAGCAATAGTTTGATCGGTTCATATATCATTCATCTCAACACAATGACAAATAATTGCATCAGAGTGTATGTAGAATAAATATTGCGGCCTCATAAGTTTATTCAGGGACGGCGTGAGTGAACCAAGTAACAATTGCACAACCTATATTGTTCTTGTATATCGCCCCAGGTTCACTAACTCGTCCCTAAAAAAATCTGACACCAATGTGTCTGCCTCTCTTTTGGGACAAATTTAAATCATTTGCCACAATAAGAAATTGAAATATAATCGTACAAAAAAATATTCAAGGATATACATAGTCAGGTACAAAAACAAGCCTAAATATTGTAATTATAAATAAAAAACCAAACAATTGATCTTCAGGTACATGTTAAAAATACTTATGATCAAAACCATTCATATACATATGCACCATACCAATCATTAAAAGATCAGAAACAATTCAAGGATCATATATGTAGTTCCATATGAGAATAAATATAGGATCTCATAATTTGTTTCAGAGATGGAGTTGGCGAACCAAAGTACCAACAGCACAACCTATATTGTTTGTGTGCATTGCTGCCTCAGATTCACCAACCCATCCCTAAAACACGACACCATCATACGTGTCTCCCCTTGAACTCTTTTAGGGAAAATTTCAGTCATCGGCCTCGGTGACAAACTAAAATGTAATTCTTATACACTATGAATGCATGGAATAGATAATTCGAATATCATAGTTTTATGAATGTAGAATAAAGATTGCGGCCTCATAAGTTTCTACAGGGATGGCGTAAGCGAACCAAGTAACACTTGCACAACTTATATTGATCTTGTACATGGCCCCAGGTTCGCTAACTCATCCCTGAAAAAATCTGACACCAATGTGTCTGCCTCTCTTTGGGGTAAATTTGAATCATTGACCATAATAAGAAATTGAAATGTAATCGTACAAAACAATATTCAGCGATATACATAGTCAGGTACAAAAATAAACCTAAATATTGTAATTATAAATAAAAACCCAAACAATTAATCTTCAGGTACATGTTAAAAATACTTATGATCAAAACCATTCATATACATATGCATCATACCAATCATTAAAAGATCAGAAACAAATCAAGGATCATATATGTAGTTCCATATGAGAATAAATCAAGGGCCTCATAATTTGTTTCAGAGATGGAGTTGGAGAACCAAAGTACCAACATCACAACCTATATTGTTTGTGTGCATTGCTGCCTCAGGTTCACCAACCCATCCTAAAACACGACACCATCATACGTGTCTCCCCTTGAACTCTTTTGGGGCAAATTTTAATCATCGGCCTCGGTGAAAAACTAAAATGTAATTCTTATACACTATGAATGCATGGAATAGATAATTCAAATATCATAGTTCTATGAATATAGAATAAAGATTGCGGCCTCATAAGTTTCTACAGAGATGGCGTAAGCAAACCAAGTAACAATTCCACAGCTTATATTGATCTTGTACATGGCCCCAGGTTCGCTAACTCATCCCTGGAAAAATCTGACAACAATGTGTCTGCCTCTCTTTGGGGCAAATTTGAATCATTGGCCATAATAAGAAATTGAAATGTAATCGTACAAAACAATATTCAGGGATATACATATGCATCATACAACGCATTCATAGATCAGAAACAATAAAAAGATTATATATATAGCTTCCATATGAGAAAAAATTAGGGCCTCATTTTTTTCAGTGGAGTCGGAGAACCAAAATACCAACAGCACAACCTATATTGTTTATGTGCATTGCTGCCTCAGGTTCACTAACCATCCCTAAGAAAACGACACCATCAGATGCCCTTGCACTATTTTGGGGCAAAACTGAATCATTGGGCTCAGTAAGGAATAGAAATGTAATGTTATAGGCCTGCTATGTATCGAAATCAACACTCAACTAGCAAACTCAACTAGATGGCAGATGAGCAGATTGGGGTTTTGTGACTAGATGGCAGATGCATCAATCGACCAATCGAACCATATATATACTACCCTACTTCAAGAGCAAAAGAATCTGTACATGATTAAGCAAATCCTATGTATGAAAAGTGAAATCTGCGGATGCGACTAGAGAAGCTAGCAATATAGTACCTCAGACTCCTCATCAGGGACCTCCTCCTCGAACTCCTCATTCTCCACGATTGCGTCTAAGATTTCTTGTACGATGATGGGGTCGTTGATGTAGAGCACCGGATTGCCTCCGCCTGCTGCCTGCCCCCCATCCAGATCTGCTACTGGCACCACGACGTTGTCGGCCACCTGCTACTCGGTGGCAATGGCTACTACCTGCTGCTCGGCAGCAGTGGCTACCACCTACTGCTCAGCGGCGACGGATACTGGCTGGATGGATGAGCTCGCACCCTCGACGGCGCGGCTTCAACTGGCCATCTTGGCGACGACCGAGCCATCTGCTGATGCGCCTTCAACTGGCTTCACCTCCGGCTCATCTCCACGCGTACGCTTCATGGCGCACCAAGGGAAGGAGGTAGTGCAAGTGAGGGAGCTTCGGCGCGCGTGGTAGGTGTAGATTGGGGTCTTGGGACTAGACAGACTAGGGGAAAATGACACGAGATCATGGAAGAAGAAGGTTGAGGGGGCTTATAAACACCGGACCGTTCGTAGTCCTCGAGTGGACACGTGTGGTGGGCAGGGGGCGGGGGGCTACCACGATCTCCACCTCTTTTTTTTGGGTTCCCTTTTTTTTGAAACAGCCACGATCTCCACTATAGAGCTGCATTGAAAACACGCTCATGGCATACCTCGATTCCACTGCATGCAAATGGCGCGGAACCAATTTCTAGAAACGTTAGATCTACTCGAGGGGGGCCTTGACTCATGGAAGTTACTAGCGGTAGGGCCCAGTTGGTAGTGAGATTGAGAGCGATGTGTAAAAATGGGATATATCTTATTAAAATCAAGTGGCAATAAATTGCAGCGTCCCGTCGACAACCGTGCACTCGATGACCCCGTTGCCCTGTGCAAATGTTGTAGTAGCAGTAGTAGGCTTTTTAGACTTGATTAAACTTGACATGACCGCTCGACGACTTTTTCCATGGACGACATCGTGTTCCTTCCTATAGAAGTCTCGATGAGGGAGATGTCTGTGTTGTCTCATGCTGTACTGTGAAGGGCACGACGTGTGCAACGATCATCGTTGGATTGCACAGAATCAACGGTTGGTGCGCACGATCCGCGTGACAACTGTGACAACCAATCAGGGAGTAGTAGACAGGGTGAGCACAGATTTGGGCTTCTACGAAAGATAGAGACAGGGGGCAAAACTAAGTAGTACCACATAAAACCAAGGGCAAAACTGAGTAGTATAAAAATGGAAAGTGTCTTGTACAATTAAATACATCATGGAATACATCAAATTATGCCAAGATAGATCCACTAGAGTTCATTGGATGTGTGTTCTTCTCATAAACCACACATGGATCCACCTATGTGATTACATGTCTACTCTTTTCATTAACCACCGTTAGAGTCATTGCATGTCTGTTCTTTTCACAAACCACATATAACCAGTGTCATTGCATGTGTGTTCTTCTCATGAACCACACATAGATCCACCCAGTGTGATTGCATGTATGTTCTTTTCACAAACCACATATGGATCCAGCAGTGTCATTGCATGTCTGTTCTTTTCATGAACCACACCCAGTGTCATTGCATGTCTGTTCCTTTCATGAACCACACATGGATCCACCAGTATCATTGCATGTCTGTTCTTTTCATGAACCACATAAGGATCCACCAGTGTCATTGGATGTGTGTTCTTCTCATGAACCACACATGGATCCACCAATGTCATTGCATGTCTGTTCTTTTCATGAATCACAGCTAGAGTCATTGCATGTCTGTTACTTCCACAAACCACATATGGATCCACTAGTGTCATTGCATGTTTGTTCTTTTCATGAACCATAGCTAGAGTCATTGCATGTGAGTTCTTTTCATGAACCACACAAGGATCCACCAGTGTCATTGCATGTCTGTTCTTCTCATGAACCACACATCGATCCACCAGAGTCATTGCATGTGTGTTCTTCTAAACAAACCACACATGGATCGACCTAGTGTGATTGCATGTCTGTTCTTTTCACAAACCACACATGGATACACCAGTGTCATTGCATGTGTGTTCTTTTCATGAACGATAGCTAGAGTCATTGCATGTGTGTTCTTCTAAACAAACCACACATGGATCCACCTAGTGTCATTGCATGCGTGTTCTTCTAAACAAACCCCATAAGGATCCACCAGTGTCATTGCATGTGTGTTCTTTTCATGAACCACACATGGATCCACCAGTCTCATTGCATGTATGTTCTTTTCATGAACGACATAAGGATCCACCAGTGTCATTGGATGTGTGTTCTTCTCATGAACCACAGATGGATCCA
Source organism: Avena sativa (assembly GCA_916181665.1). Taxonomy (NCBI): domain Eukaryota; kingdom Viridiplantae; phylum Streptophyta; class Magnoliopsida; order Poales; family Poaceae; genus Avena; species Avena sativa. Next base: position 527,355,326 of record OV702292.1, on the reverse strand, counting down.
CCAGTGTCATTGCATATCTGTTATTTTCATGAACCACACATGGATCCACCAGTGTCATTGCATGTCTTTTCTTTTCATGAACCACATAAGGATCCACTAGTGTCATTGGATGTGTGTTCTTCTAAACAAACCACACATGGATCCACCAGTGTCATTGCATGTGTGTTCTTCTCATGAACGACAGCTAGAGTCATTGCATGTGTGTTCTTCTAAACAAACCACATAAGGATCCACCAGTGTCATTGCATGCGTGTTCTTCTAAACAAATCACATAAGGATCCACCAGTGTCATTGCGCGTTTTTTATTCTCATGAACCACATAAGGATCCACCAGTGTCATTGCTTGTCTGTTCTTTTCATGAACCACATAAGGATCCACCGGTGTCATTGCATGTCTGTTATTTTTAGGAACCACACATGGATCCACCAGTGTCATTGCATGTATGTTCTTTTCATGAACCACATAAGCATCCACCAGTGTCATTGCATGTCTGTTCTTTTCATGAACCACATAAGGATCCACTAGTGTCAATGGATGTTTGTTATTCTCATGAACCACACATGGATCCACCAGTGTCATTGCATGTCTGTTCTTTTCATGAACCACACCCAGTGTCATTGCATGTCTGTTCCTCTAAACAAACCACATAAGGATCCACCAGTGTCATTGCATGTATGTTCGTTTCATGAACCACACATGGATCCACCAGTGTCATTGCATGTGTATTCTTTTCATGAACCACAGCTAGAGTCATTGCATGTGTGTTCTTCTAAACAAACCACACATGGATCCACCTAGTGTGATTGCATGTCTGTTCTTTTCACAAACCACATAAGGATCCATCAGTGTCATTGGATGTGTGTTCTTATCATGAACCACACATGGATCTACCAGTGTCATTGCATGTCTGTTCTTTTCATGAATCACAGCTAGAGTCATTGCCTGTCAGTTCTTTTCATGAACCACACATGGATCCACCAGTGTCATTGCATGTCTGTTCTTCTCATGAACCACACATGGATCCACCAGAGTCATTGCATGTGTGTTCTTCTAAACAAACCGCACATGGATCGACCTAGTGTGATTGCATGTATGTTGTTTTCACAAACCACACATGGATACACCAGTGTCATTGCATGTGTGTTCTTTTCATGAACGACAGCTAGAGTCATTGCATGCGTGTTCTTCTAAACAAACCACACATGGATCCACCTAGTGTCATTGCATGTGTGTTCTTCTAAACAAACCACATAAGGATCCACCGGTGTCATTGCATGTTTGTTCTTTCCATGAACCACACATGGATCCACCAGTCTGATTGCATGTCTGTTCTTTTCATGAACCACATAAGGATGTACCAGTGTCATTGGATGTGTGTTCTTCTCATGAACCACACATGGATCCACCAGCGTCATTGCATATCTGTTCTTTTCATGAACCACACATGGATCCACCAGTGTCATTGCATGTCTATTCTTTTCATGAACCACATAAGGATCCACCAGTATCATTGGATGTGTGTTCTTCTAAACAAACCACACATGGATAGACCAGTGTCATTGTATGTGTGTTCTTCTCATGAATGACAGCTAGAGTCATTGCATGTGTGTTCTTCTAAAAAACCACATAAGGATCCACTAGTGTCATTGCATGTGTGTTCTTCTAAACAAACCACATAAGGATCCACCAGTGTCATTGCATGTTTTTTCTTCTCATGAACCACATAAGGATCCACCAGTGTCATTGCATGTCTGTTCTTTTCACAAACCACATAAGGATCCACCAGTGTCATTGCATGTATATTCTTTTCATGAACCACATAAGGATCCACCGGTGTCATTGCATGTCTGTTCTTTTCAAGAAGCACACATGGATCCACAAGTGTCATTGCATGTCTGTTATTTTCATGAACCACATAAGGATCCACCAGTGTCATTGCATGTATGTTCTTTTCAAGAACCATATAAGGATCCACCATTGTCATTGGATGTGTGTTATTCTCATGAACCACACAAGGATCATCCACTGTCATTCCTTGTATGTTCTTTTCATGAACCACACCCAGTATCATTACATGTCTGTTCCTCTAAACAAACCACATAAGGATCCACCAGTGTCATTGCAAGTCTATTCTTTTCATGAACTGCACATGGATCCACCACTGTCATTGCATGTGTATTCTTTTCATGAACCACAGCTAGAGTCATTGCATGTGTGTTCTTCTAAACAAACCACACATGGATCCACCTAGTGTGATTGCATCTCTGTTCTTTTCACAAACAAAATAAGGATCCACCAGTGTCATTGGATGTGTGTTCTTATCATGAACCACACATGGATCTACCATTGTCATTGCATGTCTGTTCTTTTCATGAACCACACCTAGTGTCATTGCATGTTTGTTCCTCTAAACAAACCACATAAGGATCCACCAGTGTCATTGCATGTCTATTCTTTTCATGAACCACACATGGATCCACCAGTGTCATTGCATGTGTGTTCTTTTCATGAACCACGGCTAGAGTAATTGCATGTGTGTTCTTCTAAACAAACCACACATGGATCCACCAGTGTCATTGCATGTCTGTTCTTTTCATGAACCACACATGGATCCACCAGTGTCATTGCATGTCTATTCTTTTCATGAACCACACCAAGTGTCATTGCATGTCTGTTCCTCTAAACAAACCACATAAGGGTCCACCAGCGTCATTGGATGTGTGTTCTTTTTATGAACCACATAAGGATCCACCGGTGTCATTGCATGTGTGTTCTTTTCATGAACCACAGCTAGAGTCATTGCATGTGTGTTCTTCTAAACAAATCACACATGGATTCACCTAGTGTGATTGCATGTCTGTTCTTTTCATGAACCACACCCAGTGTCATTACATGGTTGTTCTTCTAAACAAACCACACATGGATTCACCAGTGTCATTGCATGTCTGTTCTTTTCATGAACCACACCAAGTGTCATTGCATGTCTGTTCCTCTAAAAAAACACATAAGGATCCACCAATGTCATTGCATGTCTGTTCTTTTCATGAACCACACATGGATCCACCAGTGTCATTGCATGTGTGTTCTTTTCATGAACCATAGCTAGAGTCATTGCATGTGTGTTTTTGTAAACAAACCACACATGGATGAACCTAGTGTGATTGCATGTCTGTTCTTTTGACAAACCACACATGGATCCACCAGTGTCATTGCATGTGTGTTCTTTTCATGAACCACAGCTAGAGTCATTGCATGTGTGTTCTTCTAAACAAACCACACATGGATCCACCCAGTGTCATTGCATGTGTGTTCTTCTAAACAAACCACATAAGGATCCACCAGTTTCATTGCATGTGTGTTCTTTTAATGAACCACAGCTAGAGTCATTGCACGTGTGTTCTTCTAAACAAACCACACATGGATCCACCTAGTGTGATTGCATGTTTGTTCTTTTCATGAACCACACCCAGTGTCATGGCATGTGTATTCTTCTAAACAAACCACACATGGATCCACCAGTGTCATTGCCTGTCTGTTCTTTTCATGAACCACACCCAGTGTCATTGCATGTCTATTCCTCTAAACAAACCGCACATGGATCCACGAGTGTCATTCCATGTGTGTTATTTTCATGAACCACAACTAGAGTCATTGCATGTGTGTTCTTCTAAACAAACCACACATGGATCCACCTAGTGTGATTGCATGTCTGTTCTTTTCATGAACCACACCCAGTGTCATTGCATGTGTGTTCTTCTAAACAAACCACACATGGATCCAGTGTCATTGCATGTCTGTTCTTTTCATGAACCACACATGGATCCACCAGTGTCATTGCATGTGTGTTCTTTTCATGAACCATAGCTAGAGTCATTGCATGTGTGTTCTTCTAAACAAACCACACATGGATCCACCTAGTGTGATTGCATGTCTGTTCTTTTCACAAACCACACATGGATCCACCAGTGTCATTGCATGTGTGTTCTTTTCATGAACCATAGCTAGAGTCATTGCATGTGTGTTCTTCTAAACAAACCACACATGGATCCACCTAGTGTGATTGCATGCCTGTTCTTTTCACAAACTACACATGGATCCACCAGTGTCATTGCATGTGTGTTATTTTCATGAACCACAGCTAGAGTCATTGCATGTGTGTTCTTCTAAACAAACCACACATGGATCCACCCAGTGTCATTGCATGTGTGTTCTTCTAAACAAACCACATAAGGATCCACCAGTGTCATTGCATGTGTGTTCTTTTCATGAACCACGGCTAGAGTCATTGCATCTGTGTTCTTCTAAACAAACCACACATGGATCGACCTAGTGTGATTGCATGTCTGTCCTTTTCATGAACCATAACCAGTGTCATTGCATGTGTGTTCTTCTAAACAAACCACACATGGATCCACCAGTGTCATTGCATGTCTGTTCTTTTCATGAACCACACCCAGTGTCATTGCATGTCTGTTCCTCAAAACAAACAACATAAGGATCCACCGGTGTCATTGCATATCTGTTCTTTTCATGAACCGCACATGGATCCACTAGTGTCATTGGATGTGTGTTCTTATCATGAACCACACCTAGAGTCATTGCATGTGTGTTCTTCTAAACAAACCACACATGGATCCACCTAGTGTGATTGCATGTCTGTTCTTTTCATGAACCACACATGGATATACCAGTGTCATTGTATGTCTGTTCTTTTCATGAATCACAGCTAGAGTCATTGCATGTCTATTACTTCCACAAACCACATATGGATCCACCAGTGTCATTGCATGTGTGTTCTTTTCATGAACCATAGCTAGAGTCATTGCATGTGCGTTCTTCTAAACAAACCACACATGGATCCACCTAGTGTGATTGCATGTCTGTTCTTTTCACAAACCACACATGGATCCACCAGTGTCATTGCATGTGTGTTATTTTCATGAACCACAGCTAGAGTCATTGCATGTGTGTTCTTCTAAACAAACCACACATGGATCCACCCAGTGTCATTGCATGTGTGTTCTTCTAAACAAACCACATAAGGATCCACCAGTGTCATTGCATGTGTGTTCTTTTCATGAACCACGGCTAGAGTCATTGCATCTGTGTTCTTCTAAACAAACCACACATGGATCGACCTAGTGTGATTGCATGTCTGTCCTTTTCATGAACCATAACCAGTGTCATTGCATGTGTGTTCTTCTAAACAAACCACACATGGATCCACCAGTGTCATTGCATGTCTGTTCTTTTCATGAACCACACCCAGTGTCATTGCATGTCTGTTCCTCAAAACAAACAACATAAGGATCCACCGGTGTCATTGCATATCTGTTCTTTTCATGAACCACATATGGATCCACCAGTGTCATTGCATGTGTGTTCTTTTCATGAACCACAGCTAGAGTCATTGCATGTGTGTTCTTCTAAACAAACCATACATGGATCCACCTAGTGTGATTGCATGTTTGTTCTTTTCATGAACCACACCTAGTGTCATTGCATGTGTGTTCTTCTAAAGAAACCACATAAGGATCCACCAGTGTCATTGCATGTCTGTTCTTTTCATGAACCACATAAGGATCCATCAGTGTCATTGGATGTGTGTTCTTCTCATGAACCACACATGGATCCACCAGTGTCATTGTATGTCTGTTCTTTGCATGAATCATAGCTAGAGTCATTGCATGCCTGTTACTTCCACAAACCACATATGGATCCCCCAGTGTCATTGCATGTCTATTTTTTTATGAACCACAACTAGAGTCATTGCATGTCAGTTCTTTTCATGAACCACACATGGATCCACCAGTGTCCTTGCATGTCTATTCTTCTCATGAACCACACATGGATCCACCAGTGTCATTGCATGTCTGTTCTTTTCATGAACCACACCCATTGTGATTGCATGTCTGTTCCTCTAAACAAACAACATAAGGATCCACCAGTGTCATTGCATGTCTGTTCTTTTCATGAACCGCACATGGATCCACTAGTGTCATTGGATGTGTGTTCTTATCATGAACCACACCTAGAGTCATTGCATGTGTGTTCTTCTAAACAAACCACACATGGATCCACCTAGTGTGATTGCATGTCTGTTCTTTTCATGAACCACACATGGATATACCAGTGTCATTGTATGTCTGTTCTTTTCATGAATCACAGCTAGATTCATTGCATGTCTATTACTTCCACAAACCACATATGGATCCACCAGTGTCATTGCATGTCTGTTCTTTTCATGAACCACAGCTAGAGTCACTGCATGTCAGTTCTTTTCACGAACCACGCATGGATCCACCAGTGTGATTGCATGTTTGTTCTTCTCATGAACCACACATGGATCCACCAGTGTTATTGCATGTCTGTTCTTTTCATGAACCACACCCATTGCGATTGCATGTTCGTTCCTCTAAACAAACCACATAAGGATCCACCAGTGTCATTGCATGTCTGTTCTTTTCATGAACCGCACATGGATCCACCAGTGTCATTGGATGTCTAATCTTTTCATGAACCATTGCTAGAGTCATTGCATGTGTGTTCTTCTAAACAAACCACACATGGATCCACCTTGTGTGATTGCATGTCTGTTCTTTTCACAGACCACACATGGATACACCAGTGTCATTGCATGTGTGTTCTTCTCATAAACCACATCCATTGTCATTGCATGTCTGTTCCTCTAAACAAACCACATAAGGATCCACCAGTGTCATTGCATGTTTGTTCTTCTCATGAACCACATAAGGGTCCACCAGTGTCATTGCATGTGTGTTCTTTTCATGAACCACACATGGATCCACCAGTGTCATTGCATGTCTATTCTTTTCATGAACCACACCCAGTGTCATTGCATGTTTGTTCCTCTAAACAAACCACATAAGGATCCACCCGTGTCATTGCATGTATGTTCTTTTCATGAACCACACATTGATGCACCAGTGTCATTGCATGTGTGTTCTTTTCATCAACCATAACTAGAGTCATTGCATGTGTGTTCTTCTAAACAAACCGCACATGGATCAACCTAGTGTGATTGCATCTCTGTTCTTCTAAACAAACCACACATGGATCCACCAGTGCCATTGCATGTGTGTTTTTCTCATGAACCACACCCATTGTCATTGCATGTCTCTTCCTCTAAACAAACCACATAAGGATCCATCAGTGTCATTGCATGTCTGTTCTTTTCATGAACCGCACATGGATCCACCCGTGTCATTTCGTGTGTGTTCTTTTCATGAACCACACCTAGTGTCATTGCATGTCTGTTCCTCTAAACAAACCACATAAGGATCCACCAGTGTCATTGCATGTCTTTTCTTTTCATGAACCACACATGGATCCACCAGTGTCATTACATGTGTGTTCTTCTCATGAACGACAACTAGTCATTGCATGTGTGTTCTTCTAAATAAACCACACATGGATCCACCTAGTGTGATTGCATGTCTGTTCTTTTCACAAACCACATAAGGATCCATCAGTGTCATTGGATGTGTGTTCTTATCATGAACCACACATGGATCTACCAGTGCCATTGCATGTCTGTTCTTTTCATGAATCACAGCTAGATTCATTGCATGTCTGTTACTTCCACAAACCACATATGGATCCACTAGTGTCATTGTATGTTTGTTCTTTTCATGAACCACGGCTAGAGTCATTGCGTGTCAGTTCTTTTCATGAACCGCACGTGGATCCACCAGTGTCATTGCATGTCTGTTCTTCTCATGAACCACACATGGATCCACCAGAGTCATTGCATGTGTGTTCTTCTAAACAAACCGCACATGGATCGACCTAGTGTGATTGCATGTATGTTGTTTTCACAAACCACACATGGATACACCAGTGTCATTGCATGTGTGTTCTTTTCATGAACGACAGCTAGAGTCATTGCATGCGTGTTCTTCTAAACAAACCACACATGGATCCAAATAGTGTCATTGCATGTTTGTTCTTCTAAACAAACCACATAAGGATCCACCGGTGTCATTGCATGTTTGTTCTTTCCATGAACCACACATGGATCCACCAGTCTGATTGCATGTCTGTTCTTTTCATGAACCACATAAGGATGTACCAGTGTCATTGGATGTGTGTTCTTCTCATGAACCACACATGGATCCACCAGCGTCATTGCATATCTGTTCTTTTCATGAACCACACATGGATCCACCAGTGTCATTGCATGTCTGTTCTTTTCATGAACCACATAAGGATCCACCAGTATCATTGGATGTGTGTTCTTCTAAACAAACCACACATGGATCCACCAGTGTCATTGTATGTGTGTTCTTCTCATGAATGACAACTAGAGTCATTGCATGTGTGTTCTTCTAAAAAACCACATAAGGATCCACTAGTGTCATTGCATGTGTGTTCTTCTAAACAAACCACATAAGGATCCACCAGTGTCATTGCATGTTTTTTCTTCTCATGAACCACATAAGGATCCACCAGTGTCATTGCATGTCTGTTCTTTTCACAAACCACATAAGGATCCACCAGTGTCATTGCATGTCTATTCTTTTCATGAACCACATAAGGATCCACCGGTGTCATTGCATGTCTGTTCTTTTCAAGAAGCACACATGGATCCACAAGTGTCATTGCATGTCTGTTATTTTCATGAACCATATAAGGATCTACCAGTGTCATTGCATGTCTGTTATTTTCATGAACCACATAAGGATCCACCAGTGTCATTGCATGTCTGTTCTTTTCATGAACCACATAAGGATCCACGAGTGTCATTGGATGTGTGTTCTTCTCATGAACCACACATGGATCCACTAGTGTCATTGCATGTATGTTCTTTTCATGAACCACACCCAGTGTCATTGCATGTCTATTCCTCTAAACAAACCATATAAAGATCCACTAGTGTCATTGCATGTGTGTTCTTTTCATGAACCACACATGGATCCACCTAGTGTGATTGCATGTCTGTTCTTTTCATGAACCACACCCAGTGTCATTGCATGTGTGTTCTTCTAAACAAAACACACATGGATCCACCAGTTTCATTGCATGTCTATTCTTTTCATGAACCACACATGGATCCACCAGTGTGATTGCATGTCTATTCTTTTCATGAACCACACCAAGTGTCATTGCATGTCTGTTCCTCTAAACAAACCACATAAGGGTCCACCAGTGTCATCGGATGTGTGTTCTTTTTATGAACCACATAAGGACCACCAGTGTTATTGCATGTGTGTTCTTTTCTTGAACCATAGCTAGAGTCATTGCATGTGTGTTCTTCTAAACAAACCACACATGGATCCACCAGTGTGAATGCATGTGTGTTCTTTTCAAGAACCACACATGGATCCACCAGTGTCATTGCATGTGTGTTCTTTTCATGAACCACAGCTAGACTCATTGCATGTGTGTTCTTCTAAACAAATCACACATGGATCCACCTAGTGTGATTGCATGTCTGTTCTTTTCATGAACCACACCCAGTGTCATTACATGGTTGTTCTTCTAAACAAACCACACATGGATCCACCAGTGTCATTTCATGTCTATTCTTTTCATGAACCACACCAAGTGTCATTGCATGTCCGTTCCTCTAAAAAAACACATAAGGATCCACCACTTTCATTGCATGTCTGTTCTTTTCATGAACCACACATGGATCCACCAGTGTCATTGCATGTGTGTTCTTTTCATGAACCATAGCTAGAGTCATTGCATGTGTGTTTTTCTAAACAAACCACACATGGATGAACCTAGTGTGATTGCATGTCTGTTCTTTTGACAAACCACACATGGATCCACCAGTGTCATTGCATGTGTGTTCTTTTCATGAACCACAGCTAGAGTCATTGTATGTGTGTTCTTCTAAACAAACCACACATGGATCCACCCAGTGTCATTGCATGTGTGTTCTTCTAAACAAACCACATAAGGATCCACCAGTGTCATTGCATGTGTGTTCTTTTAATGAACCACAGCTAGAGTCATTGCACGTGTGTTCTTCTAAACAAACCACACATGGATCCACCTAGTGTGATTGCATGTCTGTTCTTTTCATGAACCACACCCAGTGTCATTGCATGTGTGTCCTTCTAAACAAACCACACATGGATCCACCAGTCTCATTGCCTGTCTGTTCTTTTCATGAACCACACCCAGTGTCATTGCATGTCTGTTCCTTTAAACAAACCGCACATGGATCCACGAGTGTCATTGCATGTGTGTTATTTTCATGAACCACAGCTAGAGTCATTGCATGTGTGTTCTTCTAAACAAACCACACATGGATCCACCTAGTGTGATTGCATGTCTGTTCTTTTCATGAACCACACGTAGTGTCATTGCATGTGTGTTCTTCTAAACAAACCACACATGGATCCACCAGTGTCATTGCATGTCTGTTCTTTTCATGAACCACACATGGATCCACCAGTGTCATTGCATGTGTGTTCTTTTCATGAACCATAGCTAGAGTCATTGCATGGGTGTTCTTCTAAACAAACCACACATGGATCCACCTAGTGTGATTGCATGTCTGTTCTTTTCACAAACCACACATGGATCCACCAGTGTCATTGCATGTGTGTTATTTTCATGAACCACAGCTAGAGTCATTGCATGTGTGTTCTTCTAAACAAACCACACATGGATCCACCCAGTGTCATTGCATGTGTGTTCTTTTCATGAACCATAGCTAGAGTCATTGCATGGGTGTTCTTCTAAACAAACCACACATGGATCCACCTAGTGTGATTGCATGTCTGTTCTTTTCACAAACCACACATGGATCCACCAGTGTCATTGCATGTGTGTTATTTTCATGAACCACAGCTAGAGTCATTCATGTGTGTTCTTCTAAACAAACCACACATGGATCCACCCAGTGTCATTGCATGTGTGTTCTTCTAAACAAACCACATAAGGATCCACCAGTGTCATTGCATGTGTGTTCTTTTCATGAACCACAGCTAGAGTCATTGCATCTGTGTTCTTCTAAACAAACCACACATGGATCGACCTAGTGTGATTGCATGTCTGTTCTTTTCATGAACCATAACCAGTGTCATTGCATGTGTGTTCTTCTAAACAAACCACACATGGATCCACCAGTGTCATTGCATGTCTGTTCTTCTCATGAACCACACCCAGTGTCATTGCATGTCTGTTCCTCTAAACAAACAACATAAGGATCCACCGGTGTCATTGCATGTCTGTTCTTTTCAAGAACCACACATGGATCCACCAGTGTCATTACATGTGTGTTCTTTTCATGAACCACAGCTAGAGTCATTGCATGTGTGTTCTTCTAAACAAACCATACATGGATCCACCTAGTGTGATTGCATGTCTGTTCTTTTCATTAACCACACCCAGTGTCATTGCATGTGTGTTCTTCTAAACAAACCACATAAGGATCCACCAGTGTCATTGCATGTCTGTTCTTTCATGAACCACATAAGGATCCACCAGTGTCATTGGATGTGTGTTCTTCTCATGAACCACACATGGATCCACCAGTGTCATTGTATGTCTGTTCTTTGCATGAATCATAGCTAGAGTCATTGCATGCCTGTTACTTCCATAAACCACATATGGATCCACCAGTGTTATTGCATGTCTATTTTTTTATGAACCACAACTAGAGTCATTGCATGTCAGTTCTTTTCATGAACCACACATGGATCCACCAGTGTCCTTGCATGTCTATTCTTCTCATGAACCACACATAGATCCACCAGTGTCATTGCATGTCTGTTCTTTTCATGAACAACGCCCATTGTGTTTGCATGTCTGTTCCTCTAGACAAACAACATAAGGATCCACCAGTGTCATTACATGTCTATTCTTTTCATGAACCGCACATGGATCCACTAGTGTCATTGGATGTGTGTTCTTATCATGAACCACACCTAGAGTCATTACATGTGTGTTCTTCTAAACAAACCACACATGGATCCACCTAGTGTGATTGCATGTCTGTTCTTTTCATGAACCACACATGGATACACCAGTGTCATTGTATGTCTGTTCTTTTCATGAATCACAGCTAGAGTCATTGCATGTCTATTACTTCCACAAACCACATATGGATCCACCAGTGTCATTGCATGTCTGTTCTTTTCATGAACCACAGCTAGAGTCACTGCATGTCAGTTCTTTTCACGAACCACGCATGGATCCACCAATGTCATTGCATGTCTGTTCTTCTCATGAACCACACATGGATCCACCAGTGTTATTGCATGTCTGTTCTTTTCATGAAACACACCCATTGCCATTGCATGTTTGTTCCTCTAAACAAACCACATAAGGATCCACCAGTGTCATTGCATGTCTGTTCTTTTCATGAACCGCACATGGATCCACCAGTGTCATTGGATGTCTGTTCTTTTCATGAACCATAGCTAGAGTCATTGCATGTGTGTTCTTCTAAACAAACCACACATGGATCCACGTTGTGTGATTGCATGTCTGTTCTTTTCACAGACCACACATGGATACACCAGTGTCATTGCATGTGTTTTCTTCTCATAAACCACACCCATTGTCATTGCATGTCTGTTCCTCTAAACAAACCACATAAGGATCCACTAGTGTCATTGCATGTTTGTTCTTCTCATGAACCACATAAGGGTCCACCAGTGTCATTGCATGTGTGTTCTTTTCATGAACCACACATGGATCCACCAGTGTCATTGCATGTCTGTTCTTTTCATGAACCACACCCAGTGTCATTGCATGTTTGTTCCTCTAAACAAACCACATAAGGATCTACAAGTGTCATTGCATGTCCGTTCTTTTCATGAACCACACATTGATGCACCAGTGTCATTGCATGTGTGTTCTTTTCATTAACCATAACTAGAGTCATTGCATGTGTGTTCTTCTAAACAAACCGCACATGGATCAACCTAGTGTGATTGCATCTCTGTTCTTCTAAACAAAACACACATGGATCCACCAGTGCCATTGCATGTGTGTTTTTCTCATGAACCACACCCATTGTCATTGCATGTCTCTTCCTCTAAACAAACCACATAAGGATCCATCAGTGTCATTTCATGTCTGTTCTTTTCATGAACCGCACATGGATCCACCCATGTCATTGCGTGTGTGTTCTTTTCATGAACCACACCTACATTCATTGCATGTGTGTTCTTCTAAACAAACCACACATGGATCCACCTAGTGTGATTGCATGTCTGTTCTTTTCACAAACCACACATGGATACACCAGTGTCATTACATGTGTGTTCTTCTCATGAACGACAACTAGAGTCATTGCATGTGTGCATGTGTGTTCTTCTAAACAAACCACATAAGGATCCACCAGTGTCATTGCATGTTTGTTCTTCTCATGAAACACATAAGGATCCACCAGTGGCATTGCATGTATGTTCTTTTCACAAGCCACATAAGGATCCACTAGTGTCATTGCATGTCTGTTCTTTTCATGAACCACATAAGGATCCACCAGTGTCATTGCATGTCTGTTCTTTTCAGGAACCATACATGGATCCACCAGTGTCATTGCATGTTTGTTATTTTCATGAACCACATAAGGATCCACCAGTGTCATTGCATGTCTGTTCTTTTCATGAACCACATAAGGATCCACATGTGTCATTGGATGTGTGTTCTTCTCATGAACCACACATGGATCCACTAGTGTCATTGCATGTATGTTCTTTTCATGAACCACACCCAGTGTCATTGCATGTCTATTCCTCTAAACAAACCATATAAAGATCCACTAGTGTCATTGCATGTCTGTTCTTTTCATGAACCGCACATGGATCCACCAGTGTCATTGCATGTGTGTTCTTTTCATGAACCACAGCTAGAGTCATTGCATGTGTGTTCTTCTAAACAAACCACACATGGATCCACCTAGAGTCATTGCATGTCTGTTCTTTTCATGAACCACACCCAGTGTCATTGCATGTGTGCTCTTCTAAACAAACCACACATGGATCCACCAGGGGGTCATTGCATGTCTGTTCTTTTCATGAACCACACCTAGTGTCATCATGAGTTGCTTGAATGGTATTTACTACAAATCTTTTATGGCAGTTTAATTGAACCTAATAAAATTGAACTAGACTCTTTCGCGGAAGGAGCCTTTGTGAATCTTCCTATACCTAAATCTTGGGCTTTACTTAATAGAATTCGTGATCATAGAGTTTCATGGAATTTTGGTATAGGAAGTGAAGGAGGTGTAGAAATAGAGCATGATTGTATTCATGACTATAATAAAAAAGGCCATGTTAAAGAATTATCTAAAGAGCTTTATTTGGATTCAGATCTTGTGTTCCAAGTTCCTAAAGCTTTTACAAAACATATTAAAGCTCCAAAGGAGGAACCAATCAAGTATGACCCACCACCTGAACCAGAAAAGAAAGGAGAAGATAAAGCAACACTGGCCTCCATAGAACCAATATATGAAGTGCCTTTCCCTAACACTGCGCAAAAGCATATTTTTGAATATGAGCAGGTCAAAGCAGTACAGGAAAAGAGGCAAGAGGGAAGCATGCCAGAAGTCGTGGAACATCTGGAAGAAACCAAAGATGAAGAGGTAACCAAGGAAGCAATTATGGCTATGTACTCACATTGTAATATAGTTGAACTTGATGAAGAGTTTCCGTATTGGTTGAAGGTAAAACAAAGGTAAAAGATGTGGGTAAGCCTATTCTTCCCTGCATATTCAAAGAAACCTCTCATTATGGTTTATGTGATCTTGGCACTGAAGTTAATGTTATATCTTATGATTTCTACTTAGAAATAAAAGAAGAAATAGAACCGGCTACAATTGAAAATACTGATATAACAATTATGTTTGCCAATAAAAATCTTAGAATTCCAATGGGAGTAGTTGACAATGCAACTTTCATAATTGGCAACAAAGACTTTCCTATTGATTTTGTAGTTGTTGATATGCCAGCTGACACTCTTTGCCTAGTTATATTTGGAAGGAACTTTTTGGGTGATATAGGTGCCTATGTTAACTTCAAGAAGGAGATTGTGTCTCTTAAGCTTGGGGGAATGGAAAACAAATTCCATTTCTCAAAATTTAAAGACATACCTCCACAAATACAAGAAGAAGAGAAAACTATTAAGGAAATGGTGGCTCTTTTATTTAGTAATCAAGAAGAAGAAATAGATGAAGATCCAAATTATGAAGAAATAGTTATGGAGGACAAGTCCCTGGGAGAACTAGAAAATGAATTCGATTCACTTCCCGTTTTGGGACCTCCAAATGATGAGGCTTTTGAAGAGCCAGAAAAGACATGGGCAAGGAATTAACACCCCCAGAGTTGAAGACTCTACCAGAAAATCATAAATACAGGTTTTTAGATGATACCAATAAATTCCCTGTTATTATTAGTGCTAAAATTTCAGGAGAATAAGAAGAAGAACTCACGAGGATACTTAAGGAGCATCGCTAGGCCTTTGGGTACTCAATGGATGACTTGAAGGGCATTAGTCCCATGATAGCTGTTGCTGCCTCATGTATTAACGAGCTCGTTGGGGAACCCCAAGAGGAAGGTATGATGAGCACAGCAGTAAGTTTCCCTCAGTTATGAAACCAAGGTTATCAATCCAGTAGGAGCAAGGAAACACCCCAAAGGTGTAGCTAGCTGAACGTTGGCAGGGCGCACTACCGGTGCCAGCAGCAACATGGAGACCTGCACAACACAACCACATAACTCTGTCCCCAACTTGTGATGAGGTTGTCAGTCTCACCGGTTTTGCTGAAAACAAAGGATTAAACGCATCGAATGGAAGGAAGTAATAGTTTGCAGAAAGTAAACACAAAGCAGTAAACAGTTTGTAGATTGTATGTAAAAGAACGGACCGGGGTCCATAGTTCACTAGAGGTGGCGCTCCTAAAGATAGATAACATGTTGGGTGAACAAATTACAGCGAGGCAATTAACAAACATCGAGAAAGCATACAAGCATATACTAATCATCTTGACTCCTTTGAGACTTGATTGGGCATTACAACATTATACATAGACCGCCATCCAACTGCATCTATGACTAATAATCCACCTTCAGGTTATCATCCGAACCCCCTCCAGTATTAAGTTGCAAGCAACAAATTATTGCTTTATGAGTTGCGTGTAAAGTAAACAATACGATTGTTCTATGAACAAAGGATTGTTGTTTTCTCCCTAGTAGCAACAACACATCTAGTACCTTAGAGATTTCCATCACTTCCCCAGATTACCAGAGGCATGAACCCACTATCGAGCATAAATACTAACTCTTGGAGTTGCTAGCATCTACTTGGACAAGATAGCTACTAACAACGGAAAGCATGCAAGATCACAAATAACAAAGACATGATAGAATCAATAATCAATCTGAAATAGCATCTCAATATCCATCGGATCCCCGCAAACACAACATGTATGGATTACAAATAGATGATCTTGATCATGAACGAAGCTCACAAGATCTAAACATGAAAGCACAAAGGAGGAGAACCTGTCATCTAGCTACTACATGGACCCGTAGTCCAAAGATGAACTACTCACGCATCACACCAGAGGCTTGCATGGTGATGAAGAAGGCCTCCAGGGTGAATTCCCCTCTCCGGCAGGGTGCCGGGAAGAGCTTCATATCCCTCCCGATCTAGGGATGGAGATGGCGGCGACTACAGACTCTTTCGTAGATGTTTGATCGGGTACTTAGGGTTTCCATATTAGAGGCAATATATAGGCGGAAGGAGAGGCCGAGGGGGTGCTGGGGTCGGCCAGACCACCCCCTGGCGCGGGCCAGGCCTTGCCACGCGACCAGGTGGTGTGGCCGGGCCCTAGCCCTTCTCCGTCTCATATTCTGGCTCTAGATGTCTTCCGGTAAAATAGCAAGTTTGGCTTTTTTCCCGTCCAATTCCGAGAATATTCATTTTCTGACTTCCTGGAACCAAAAATAGCATAAAACAGGCACCTGGCACTGTGGCTCTTGTTAATAGGTTAGTCCAAGAAATCATATGAAAAGTACTCCAAAGTGTGGATAAAACACAAGAAAGTAGATAAAACCAAGCATGGAACATCAAAAATTAGATACATTTGCAATGTATCAACATCCCCAAGCTTAACTCTTGCTCGTCCTCGAGTAGGTAAGTGATAAAAAGATAGAATAATTTTTGAGGTGACATGCACCATCATAAACTTGATCAAAGTACTTGTAAAACATTCAAAGCTGGGATCACTTCAATCATAACATGAAAGACAAAGTTCTAGCAATAAGACAAAGAAACTATGATGCAACATGAAAAGGCACAAACAAGATTCATGAATAACAATGTTTTGCCAGACGTTTGTTTGTTTCACATAAAGAAAACATAGCATAATAGTATTCAGCTTGTCCCTCATAGAGTAGAAAATAAAATTGCATAGGACACCTTCAAAGTTCATAAGAGTGACTAAATACAAATAGTTTAAAACAAGCAATATCAAGGTATGCATCAATCAACAAGTCTTGGGACAATGCACATAGAACTAAGAATGGCCACTATGCTCTCAAAGTAGGTGCATAAAGATAGAAGGTGGAGACTCAATATAATGGTGGAAGAAAGGTCTTCATAGAAGGAAGCAGAGATTCAAGTTTCATAAAGAGCTTCCAAAAATTATGGTACTTATAGCTTTCAGCTCTCATTGCCCCTATCATAAGCATCTTGAAGTGATTAAGGTTAAAGTGAACAAACTATGGTGTATATGCTTGACGAAGTATAAGTTAGGAATCTCATGTCCCTTGAATACGAGGGCCGCTCCTCATGCTACTCAAGTTTAGTCACCGGTAAGTTCTTGTCATCGTAAGTACATGTGTATCATAGAGAACCGCCAATAGGGTACCCCTTTTTCGATGATACAGAAGAATCCCCATATCAAAATGACAAGGCAAGCAGACAACGAGCATCTCAGCAATCTTCTTATTTACCATGGGAATATGGTGCTTTTTTCTCTCTTTCCTCTTTTCGTAATCTCTTTTTTTCTTTTCTTTTTCTCTTTTTTCTCAATATAGGACTCTCTTTTTTTATAAGAAGAATGCTTCATAGACAACTCATTATGGTTATGCTGCAGGTTTCCACCATGTCAGCATGGATTAGACCAGCGGCCCAAGCGTTTCTCTAACACATATACATAACTCCATGGACTTACAAGCTCCCCTTTCATTTCACACCGACGACATCCATAGACAAAAGAGCATGATATCAACTAGGTACAAAGTACCAGTGCAATGTTG
The DNA here is from genome assembly GCA_916181665.1 of Avena sativa. Classification (NCBI taxonomy): domain Eukaryota; kingdom Viridiplantae; phylum Streptophyta; class Magnoliopsida; order Poales; family Poaceae; genus Avena; species Avena sativa. The sequence continues at coordinate 527,337,074 of OV702292.1, read as the reverse complement.
AAAGCGTTCCCCATGACAGCATGGTTCTGCTAATCCCCAACAAATAAGTGCAAGCATATACAACATAGACGACACAATGGTTCAAGTTTATTAAGGGCAAAAAAAGGTAAAGTGTGCCATCAAGTTCGTGAGAGCTTTAATCACTAGTTTTCTCATAACAAGTTTAATTTGGAAGGTAAACAAAAACATGAATATACTTGGAATAGCATATGCTAATAGGTAGGTATGGTGGACTCTTTGGAATAACTTGGTTTAGGGAGTTGGATGCATGAGTGGAACTCATACTTGATTACAGAGGCTAGCAAAAGACTGGGAGCGACAAACTAAGAGAGCATTAATGGCCATAATGATGCAAAGCATCATTGATCAAAGCATAAAGTGATATTACAAGTTGAAAACTAAAGGAACATAAAGGCTTATGGTGACTTGAGATAGTCCTAACATGGTGTGAGCATGTGCCAAGTCAACCCAAATAAAGCATCAAAGGAGAATACCACTATATTATGCTTTAATATGCTAAAACAACGCATGATTCATCCAAGGCAAATTAAGCAATCTCAATTGTTTATAACAAGTCACGCTACAACAAAGAATACTAAGCATAAAGCCAAAACAATATCAAGCATGGCATGACAAAGCATAGGCCACAGTCAAAAATAAGCTCTCTTTAACACTTAAGCATGAACTTTCCTACTCTTTTCCAAACCAAACCAAACTATTTGAAAACCAATGTATGAAAGAGGGGGTCCAACCAATTTATTCAGAAAACTAAGCAAACAAAAAACCAAAATGAAGACAAAAAATAAGACGCTCCAAGAACAACACAACTGTGCATGAAACAATAAAAATGAAGCGTTTGGAAGAAACCTGGGATTTTTATTGATGAAGAGGGGATGCCTTGGGCATCCCCAAGCTTTGACGCTTGTACTTCTTGGATATTTCTTGGGGTGACATGCATGTCATCCCCAAGCTTGAGCTTTAGTCCATCCTTCATCTCATTACTCATTCCTTCCATACACCTGACATTTTTCCTTCATACAAAACTTCACACAATCTTTATTAGCAACATTAGTGCACACAAGATAATAAGTCCTTAGGTTCAGTTCTAACACCAATAAACTTCCATTAAAACACTAGATACTGTAGCACTTCCCTCAAAAAGCTCAAATCCCCAGAAGAACTCAAAAAGGAATCAACAAGAAGCAAATACAGAAAATGGCAGAAATCTGTCAAAACAGACCAGCAGGTAAAGACAAAATTTTTAGAAGACCTTCTGTTGCTCAAATCGAAAAGTGTTGAACTAACGAAAGTTAGATAACAACCTGGATCAGAAGCACACAAATTCACGCCTCAAAAGGACGTTCAGAGATTTTACACGAATTTTTACGGTGAAGCACAGAAATCTGTTTCGAGACAGCAACTTTCCCAATCATTACTTCTCTCTCATTAGAGGTTACTCTTGGCACAAAAAGAAAATAAAAAGGATAAGGAGCGATTATTACTAACTTCCAAGACTCATCTAAAACTTTTGGGTTATCTCCCAATAAGTACTTTTCTTTAACGCCTTTAAGTTAGGCATAAGAAGCAAAAAGAATCAAGTGTTCTCAAATGAAGAAGCATTAAGAGCAATTTTGTTTTCATATGAGAGGCAAAAGAAATCTTCTCTCTCTTATAAGGGAAGTGTTCTATACCTTTCTTGAGTGGGAGTTGATATTTAATGGTGCCTTCTTTCATATCAATAATGGCACCAACAGTTCTAAGAAAAGGTCTTCCCAAAGTAATAGGACAAGAAGCATTGCATTCAACATCCAAAACATAGAAATCAACAGGGAAATAGGCATTGTTAACCATAATAAGAACATCATTAATACTCCCCATGAGTTTCTTTTGAGCATTATCATCAAGTGGGACATTCAAATAACAATCTTCAAGTGGTGGAAAATCAAGCATATCATAAATTCTTCTAGGCATAATAGAAACACTACTATCAAGATCACATAAAGCTTTAAAATCAAGATCATTCACTTTCATATTAATGATGAGTTCCCAACCATCTTCTTGTTTTATAGGAATAGAAGCTTTATGTTTCATCTTTTCTTCTTTAATCTTTATGAGAGCATCAGTAATGTGTTTTGTAAAGGCCATGTTCATAGCACTAGCATTAGGACTTTTAGCAAGCTTTTGTAGGAATTTAATAGCTTCAGAGATATTGCAACCATCAAGATCAAAATCATAATTATCATCTAAGGTAGTAGAGCTATTACTAGCATCAACACTAGTGGTAGTGATAGTAGAAACACTAATGTTTCTAGTAATTTCATCTTCTCTTTCCCACTTAGCATGTAATTCAGCTAATAGTCTAACATTTTCATCAATTCTTACTTGTATGGCATTAGTAGCTGCAAAGGGATTATCCTTAGTTTCATGTTTAGCAGCCATTTTATTAAAACAAGATTCAGCTTCAGCCAGAGATGCTATATTTCTTTCAGCATTAGAGAGTTTTTCCTCAATAGTTTTATTGAAAGCAGTTTGTTTTCTAATAAAATCTTTAAGCATAACTTCAAGTTCATCGGGAGCACTCTTATTATTGTTGTAGGAATTTCCATAAGCATTACCATTGTTGGGAGGATATGGCTTATAATTGTTGTTACCAAAATTATTCCTATAAGCATTATTGCCAAAATTGTTATTTCTTATGAAGTTCACATCAACTTGCTCTTCTTGAGCAACCAAAGAAGCTAAAGGAAAATTATTTGGATCAATATGGGCTTTCCCATTAACAAGCATAGACATAATAATATCAATCTGATCACTCAAGGAGGAGGTTTCCTCAACAGAATTTACCTTCTTACCTTGTGGAGCTCTCTCAGTATGCCATTCAGAATAGTTAACCATCATATTATCCAGAAGCTTAGTTGCAGCACCCAAAGTAATGGTCATAAAGGTACCTCCAGCAGCAGAATCCAATAGGTTCCTTGAAGAATAGTTCAATCCTACATAAATGGTTTGGATGATCATCCAAGCAGTTAGTCCATGAGTGGGACAATTCTTAACCAAAGATTTCATTCTTTCCCAAGCTTGAGCAACATGTTCATTATCAGATTGTTTAAACTTCATTATTTCACTTCTCATAGATATGATCTTAGCAGGAGGATAGTATTTCCCAATAAAAGCATCTTTGCATTTAGTCCAAGAATCAATACTATTCCTAGTTAAGAAATTCAACCATTCTTTAGCTTTTCCTCTCAAAGAGAAAGGAAATAATTTAAGCTTAATAATATCACCATCTATATCCCTATGCTTTTGTATCTCTCAAAGTTCAACAAAGTTATTTAGATGGGCAGAAGCATCTTCATTACCAATACCAGAAAATTGTTCTTTCATAACAAGATTGAGTAAAGTAGGTTTTATCTCAAAGAAAGTAGCTTCAGGAACAGGTGGAGCAATAGGTGTGCTCATAAAATCATTGTTGTTGGTGCTAGTGAAGTCACACAACTTAGTGTTTTCAAGGGTAGCCATTTTTTGTGTGTTTTTGATAAAGAAAGCAAACTAGTAAAACTAATTTTTTGTGTGTTTTTGATAACAAAACAAGCAAACAAGGCAAAAAGAAACTATGCAAAACAAAAATAACAAAGTAAAGAGATTGGTTATGAGGGACCCACCTTGTGAAGATGTCCTTGACTCCCCGGCAACGATGCCAGAAAAATACTTGCTGGCTCGTGTATTAACGAGCTCGTTGGGGAACCCCAAGAGGAAGGTATGATGAGCACAGCAGTAAGTTTCTCTCAGTTATGAAACCAAGGTTATCAATCCAGTAGGAGCAAGGAAACACCCCACAGGTGTAGCTAGCTAAACGTTGGCAGGGCGCACTACCGGTGCCAGCAGCAACATGGACACCTGCACAACACAACCACATAACTCTGTCCCCAACTTGCGATGAGGTTGTCAATCTCACCGGTTTTGCTGAAAACAAAGGATTAAACGTATCGAATGGAAGGAAGTAATAGTTTGTAGAAAGTAAACACAAAGCAGTAAACAGTTTGTAGATTGTATGTAAAAGAAAGGACCGGGGTCCATAGTTCACTAGAGGTGGCTCTCCTTAAGATAGATAACATGCTGGGTGAACAAATTACAGCGGGGCAATTGACAAACATCGATAAAGCATACAAGCATATACTAATCATCTTGACTCCTTTGAGACTTGATTGGGCATTACAACATTATACATAGACCGCCATCCAACTGCATCTATGACTAATAATCCACCTTTAGGTTATCATCCGAACCCCCTCCAGTATTAAGTTGCAAGCAACAGATTATTGCTTTACGAATTGCGTGTAAAGTAAACAATACGATTGTTCTATGAACAAAGGATTGTTGTTTTCTCCCTAGTAGCAACAACACATCTAGTACCTTAGAGATTTCTGTCACTTCCCCAGATTACCAGAGGCATGAATCCACTATCGAGCATAAATACTAACTCTTGGAGTTGCTAGCATCTACTTGGCCAAGATAGCTACTAACAAAGGAAAGCATGCAAGATCACAAATAACAAAGACATGATAGAATCAATAATCAATCTAAAATAGCATCTCAATATCCATCGGATCTCCGCAAACACAACATGTATGGATTACAAATAGATGATCTTGATCATGAACAGAGCTCACAAGATCTAAACATGAAAGCATAAAGGAGGAGAACCAGCCATCTAGCTACTACATGGACCCATAGTCCAGAGATGAACTACTCACGCATCACACCGGAGGCTTGCATGGTGATGCAGAAGGCCTCCAGGGTGAATTCCCCTCTCCGGCAGGGTGCTAGGAAGAGCTTCAGATCCCTCCCGGTATAGGGATGGAGATGACGGCGGCTACAGACTCTTTCATGGATTTTTGATCGGGTACTTAGGGTTTCCGTATCAGAGGCAATATATAGGCGGAAGGAGAGGTCGAGGGGGTGCTGGGGTCGGCCAGACCACCCCTGGCTCGGACCAGGCCTGGCCGCGCGGCCAGGTGGTGTGGCCAGGCCCCAGCCCTTCTCCATCTCGTATTCTGTCTCCAGATGTCTTTCGATAAAATAGCAACTTTGGCTTTTGTCTCGTCCAATTCCGAGAATATTCATTTTCTGACTTCCTGGAACCAAAAACAGCAGAAAATAGGCAGTTGGCACTGTGGCTCTGGTTAATAGGTTAGTCCAAGAAATCATATGAAAAGTACTCCAAAGTGTGGACAAAACACAAGAAAGTAGATAAAAGCAAGCATGGAACATCAAAAATTATAGATACATTTGCAATGTATCAGCCGTCCATTGAATATTCATGGAAGAAGGTGTTAACAAGTTGCAGAATTCAATAGAAGACTGAAGCCTGAAATGAAAGAAGTGGTAAGAAAAGAAATTGTACGCCTATTGGACGCATGTATAATATATCCTGTTAAATAAAGTGAATGGGTAAGTCCTGCTCACTGTGTTCCTAAGAAGGGCAGTTTTACTATTGTTCCTAATGAAAACAATGAATTGATGCCTACTAGAACTGTTGTTGGGCATAGGATGTGTATAGACTTCAGGAAATTAAACAAAGAAACTAGGAAAGATCACTATCCATTACCGTTCATAGATCAAACTTTAGAAAGGTTAGCAAACCATACTCATTTTTGTTACTTGGACGGATACTTTGGTTTCTCTCAAATAGCTGTTCATCCGGATGACCAACTTAAAGCAACTTTCAGAAGTCCTTAAGGTTTACATGCTTACCGACGTATGCCCTTTGATTTATGTGATGCTCCAGCTACTTTTCAAAGATGCATGACTGCTATTTTTGTTGATTTTATAGAACTTATAATGAAAGTATTTATGGATGACTTTTCTATCTATGGAACTTCATTTACTAGTTGTTTAGATAATCTCAAAAGAGTTTTGCAGCGTTGTGGAGAAACTAATCTCGTTCTAAACTGGGAGAAGTGCCATTTTATGGTCAAAGAAGGTATAGTCCTTGGACACCAGGTATCAGGTAAGGGAATTGAAGTTGATAGAGCTAAGATTGAAGCAATAGAGAGAATGCCATCACCTAGGGATATTAAAGGTATAAGAAGTTTTCTTAGTCATGTGGGTTTTTACAGAAGGTTCATTAGAAATTTCTCTGGAATATCTAAACCTTTGACAAACTTTTGCAAAAGGGAATGAGGTTTAATTTTGATGATAAGTGTCTTGAAGCCTTTGATAAACTCAAAAATGCTTTATCTCGTGCTCCAATTATTAAACCACCTATCTAGGATACAACCTTTGATTCAATACGTGAAGCTAGTAATGATGTTATAGGACTAACTCTAGGACAACATATTGGTCGTAGATTTAATATTATACATCATGCTAGTAGAAATCTCAATGATGCCCAAAAGAACTACCCTAAGGAACAAAAGGAACTTTTTGATGTATTTTTCTCCGGTGATAAATTTCGTTCCTATATAGTTGATGCAAAGGTAAGAGTTCACACGGATCGTGATGGCTTGAAAGAACTCCTTGAAAGGAAAGACCATAAGCCAAGATTGATCTGTTGGATTCTTTTACTTCAAGAATTTGAGTTGCAGATTATGCAGAGGCAAGAAATAAAAATGTTGGATACAGTGTCCATGATTGCCCTACAAGATATCAATCTTATTCAAAGGAACTTTAGTCCTGATGATTTTCATTTACGGGAATTATTCAATGAACTAAGGTCAATTCCTTCAAGAGAGAAGAAGTATTTGTCATGTGAGTAACTTTTCATCCCCGAATAAACAACGGTAAGTGCAAGGTAAGTGTTCTTACCCGAATAAGTGATTTGTTTTCACATTTTTTACTTTTGAAAATTCTACCTTTGAATTCTTTGTGTTTTTCTGAAGTTTTAGAGGGGTTTTTCCAACTATACGGGCGGAGTTATACGACCAGAGAGGGAGCTCCCGCTATATAGTTGGTTGTTAAACTCTCTGTATCATCTTCGTGAATTTTTTTCCCTATCTGAACCTATACGGTTGCAACTATACGACCGGAGCAAAAAAATCCGGCCGTATAGTTGGTCGTTAAACTCTCAGATGGTTTTGCTTTAGATGTCTGTATCTATACGGTCGCAACTATACGACCGGAACCAAAAATTTCGGCCGTATAGTTGGTCGTTAAACTCTCTGTATCATCTTCGTCAAATTGTTTTCGCTATCTGAGCCTATACGGTCGCAACTATACGACCAGAGCAAAAAACATTCCAGCCGTATAGTTGGTCGTTAAACTCTCAGATGGTTTTGCTTTAGATGTTTATATCTATACGGTCGCAACTATATGACCGGAACCAAAAATTCCGGCTGTATAGTTGGTCGTTAAACTCTCAGACACTTTTTGGTTTTGATGTCTGTATCTATACGGTCGCAACTATACGACTGGAACCAAAAATTCCAGCCGTATAGTTGGTCGTTAAACTCTCAGACACTATTTTGTTAGATCTTTTGATATTCTTAAAAAACCGTTATTGTCGGTTCCGAGTCGTGATTTAATTGACCTGGACTTAAGATATTTAGAAATATCTGCCTGGAACCAACTATACGGTCGGAGCTATACGAGCCGCGCCCGTATAGTTGTTCATTACGCGGCAAGACACTTCTAAATCCGTGATTTCTTTCTCTGTTTTGTTCAGATTCTTTTCTTGGGCGATAATTTGGTGTTTATCGCGAGTTTCACCGACCTCTAACCCCCTTATATACTTCCATTATCTCCCTCTATAATCATAATCTCCAGAAACCAATCTAGCAATGCGCTATCCCGTCCCAGGCCGTGGAAAACCCATGGGGCTCATTTCTCCGTCCAGGGACCGCTCAAGTAGCCCGTCCATGGAGGACGATGATAATGAGGTGGAGAGGTTTAGCCCAAGGTACAAAGAGTATGTCGATCCAAACTACTTCAACAACGATTCTGACGATGATGTGGTTGACGTCTACATCCACCGTGACGTCTATGATCCACCAAAGATCAATTGGGCGGCGATGAAGAAAGCTCAACAAGAGAGAGAGAAGATTGCAAACCGCATGGAAAAGGGCGTGTGGAGACGGTCAAGTTCATCACTACAGATCAAAGGCCACACAAGCGTAAGGAATTATCTAATATTAGTGCAGGTCCTAGCAAGGGAGCCAAGGTACTACTTTCGAAGCCAACCGTTGGTGCTCGTATGAAGGTCAAGCCTCAAGAAGAGTGGAGGTACGGTTTCCACTTCCCCTATCCATCAATTATGGACGAGGAAGAAGAAGTTGTCCCCAAGACCAAGGATCGCGTGCGGGCATTGGAGATATATCAGAAGTAGGAGCTACTCCATCGCGTTGAAGTTCGTCACCGTCTCAATGAGATGGAGAAGAAGGAAGACCTCCTTCCATTGGCGACTAAGCTCACTGATAGAGTGGACACTCTGCAGTCTGATTTGTAGAGGTGATACAACCGCATAACTGCTTTGGAGGAGACCAACAAGAAGCTACGCACCGCCGTGCTACATGCCATGGCGCCATAGTGATCTACAACAATCACGGTATCAAATAATCGCAAGAGATTATTTGATCCCGACTGGCTTGATTCCAAGCTTGGGGAGATCTTTAAGACCTTGTAATCTATCTTGTAAGTTTTATTACTATTTTTGCATTAGTTCAAACTATAAATAAAGTCTGCATCATTAGAATTCCCTTCAGGAATAGTCGATCCCTCTTTATAAAATTCCGAGTTTATTATTATATATGGAGCAATATTGAGTTTGTGTTTGCTTTATTGTTATATGAATGTCTTGAGTATAATTTTACTTGCACTTGATGATAGCAATAGGAGTCTTTCACACCATTGGTATTAATAGAACACCTAAAGATAATTTAGTCAACATGTTGTAAGTCTACGGTTTGATTTACAAATGAAAATTATCTATACAGTTAAGTTGAAAAAGAAACCTTGAACAAAGGAATATGGAAGTGCTATCAAAATAGAGTGAGGACAAGACGAGGTAGAATCTTCAAGTTATAAGAATGCTTCATACACACTTGTAATTTGATAATTGAGATCGTTAAACTTTGGATTCCTACATGAAGTGGAATATATGGCTAGCTCCTTTGCACAGCACTTAGACAAAAGTGTGAGCATATATATACAAAAGAAAAGAAAAAAGGAGAATAAAAATAGCGAGTGTGCAAAGAGCAAGTAGGCATATACCACTGAGTTGTAATATGAAAAAGAGATACTTTTGAGATTCTAAATCCCAAGTGAATATGCTGATCCTCAAACACTTGGGACTATCTCGTTAACTCATTCGGTTGAACCGGATTCTTTTACATTATGTTGAGATTCATATTTTATGAACTATTGATCACTAAGGTGTGGAAGCCTTCTAATATTATTCAGATGGTTCGAGTAATGTACTATTCATGAACTTATTCCTATGTATCGTACATGTTAAACACATGATGCAATTGCCTCATTTATTTTATCGACTCAGCTTCATGAATATGAGGATCACATCCATTAATCTAGAACTTGCTCGGGACGAGCAAGAGTCTAAGCTTGGGGAAGTTGATGAGTGCATATTTGCATCATGTTTTACATTATTATTTTGCATTATAGATGTATGATCTTGGTATTGTACGTCGTTCGCACGCACATTTTGTGTCTGTTTTCACCAGGATCGGGACAGATGATGGATCCAATGGATACAATTCTTGGAGCAGTTGTACAGTGGAGAAAAGGAGTCAAAAACAACGTAAATCGCTTATTTGGGAAATATTAATAATCCAAAAGAAAACTAGAAGCGAACATGGGAGGCAAAGAGCTCAATGACCAACTATACGGGCGAAGCAATTTTCTGGCCGTATAGTTGGCGCCGCCTCCGCCTGGTCAAATAGTTTCACCCCATGCAATTGGTTCGAGGAGACGACATACATAACACCCAGAAATCATAGAAACCTCACCTCTGGAAGGCATCTGGAGGGGGACTCATCCACCGGGGATCCATCTTTGCCCTTTGCAGATCCGGGAGGCTAAGGCATCGATATTCATCATCCACCGCTGCATCACCACCATCTCCATCCATCCCATCTACATCTTGTCTAGATCTTGTTGTAATTCCTATACTCGTTGTGGATTTATACAAATACTATTCATCTATGATTGTTTACATTACCATTGCCATGATGTTGATTGCCTCCATTTTTGAGTAGATCATTAGTTCTTGGGAAGATGGAGAAACCCTAGTATGAGATTGAAATAAGATAAAGTCTATTATGACATTCATTGTTGTGATCATGTGTTAGATTTTCTATATCTTGATGTTGAGAGAAGTCGACCTCTCAATATTTTCCTCTTGTGAGGACTTGATAGAGGAAACTATTTGTTGGTAGACAGATGTGTGTTAGCACTTACAGTGACTATAAAGCTGTTGGCACCCTTTACGTATCAACTTGGGAAACTGAGGAAACTCACGAAACACTATCCATGCCATGGGATATGTCCTATAGGATTACGTCCCTTAATAGCGCAGTAATTCGATTGATGTCGATTGCTGACTGCTGTGGTTATGAGAATGATGTGAGCAGCTGTTGTTGCCTATTCGTCTAAATACGGAGTTCCTCCCACACATACATAGTTAAGAATGTTCATGATGATAATCTTTATCTTAGATCTTTACAATACTAGTGGTGTATCCTCTACTCCCTGAGAACACCTTTTCCCTACTGCAGTTCAAATCTCTCTTACATACGCGATACTTACTTTCTGTACTCAGTTGTTTTACTTTGCTTTATTGCTCTTATACCCAAAATCTAAAAACACATTTTTACACAATACTCGTATTTTATCTTGTCACTTAGAACTTTATCTAACATTTCTATCATAATATTTATTTCAAGAGTTATTAGACTTCAGACTTCTGCTCCCTATGGGATCGATATCTTTATTTCGAAACTAGCTACAAACGATATGTGCACTTGTAGTCATCAGAGCTCAATAGCCCTCTTCGGGTCCACTTTGTAGGGACTATGAGGTGATGCTCGCCAGGTGCGAGCAGCTGTTACGCGGGAGCGGTGAGACACCCCGGCAGGCTCACATGGGTGGCGTCCACGGTCCTACCTCGAACATCGTCCCATGCGGCCGCTGTCGCCTAGGACTGCCTGTCGGCGAGCGAAAGGAGGTCCCCCATGCCCCAGTACCGGTGGCACAAGAAGTGTTCCAAGGCTGCGTCCTCCTCCTCCACGGTCGGCGCCACCTACCGCTGCCCTCCTCCTCCGCAGAGGTCCCAATGGCGACCCGGGCGGCCTGCTTGGCTACCTTCGCCGACTGCGTGTCCTGGTCGATGGTGTCCTCCCACTCTCCAATGTCGTCCTTGTCCTCATCCTCCTCCTCCTTGGCCTCCCACTCCTCCACCACGACCTCCTCCTCCTTACCGGCCTCTTCATCATCCCCCAGAAGGGGCTTTGCTCATCGGTGCCGAAGGGGAAGGGGCTAGGCCGCGAGGGCGTACTTGCTGAGGTTGGCCCAGGTCACAGGGAGGTGGCTATTCGGCATGGTGAAGGGGGTTGGTGCTCCCCTTCCTGGCCGAACCTTTTTATAACCTTGGGTGGTCCTCGACAGGAACATGGGGCGGGAAGGGAGAGGCGGGCGGGAAAGGCCGCGGCTAGTGGGCGGGAACGAAAGCTATGGCAGGAGATTCGCGCGGGGACGATGACCGCCATTAGCGCAGATTGCCAAGCTTGATGATGCCTGTAGGTAGAGGCGCCCACACAAATGGGGCGGGCCATTGGGGACACGGCCCACCGCAAACGGGCTCACCCCGGATGGCATGTCCTCCACCCCCGCAAACAGACCAATTCGGTGTCCAAAATGCGGGGAGGGGGCGTTGAAGTTGGCCTTAGGGCATGTCCACCGGGCCGACACAAACTGTCCTGCCGCGTACGAACCGGTCCGCACAGACAGGAGGATCACGCGCGCACGCAAATGAAATGGGTCGGCCCATGGACAGAATTTGGGTCGTGGTCCGGCCTGCCTAGCCAGTGCGCCCAACGGCGCGACCCATCCTATTCTCGGTGCGTAAAAAACCTCAAATGAAATTTAAATTGCGTGCAAAATTTAGGTTATATTTTCATTTATTCATGCATAATTTACATAGTAAATTAAAAAAAAAAACCTACCAACAGCCGTCGTCGCCATCCTTGCCCTTGGCATGTGGTGGCGGCGGGGCCAACTACATCTCGTCGTCGAATACGAGATGACGTACTCCGACGGCGCCTAGAGGTTCCCCTGCGGGAGCACATACTACGTCGACCGGTCGATCACCTTCCTAGGCCACATTGGCCACTCATGCTTATGCATAAGCGGTGGTAGCGGCGGCACCATCTGCCTGTATTGCGAGGCCCGTGGTGACTTGTGCAGCGACAATAGCGAGGGAGGAGGCATATCGGCATTGTGTGCCCGTCAGTGGCAGGGGAGAAGGCACATAGATCCAGTCCTGCTAATTGTCAAGCAAAAATCCTTGAAAAAATATTCACATTTAATTTACACTATACAATGAACAACATTTCTCTGATCTTAGCGACCTCAGCTGGGTGGCCAGATTTGACCGATCTTGTGAGACATATATTATAAACGCGACTAACAAATAATGCTTACAAGAGTATATATAGCGGAAAAATCTAGGTCTTCAGACTGCGCTGCACTCGGCCTAAGCCTCAGACGATAGGCCTCGCTCTGCTCGTCAGAAGTTAGTCTCCTCGATGCTTTAACCACATCGATGGGTTTATTCTTTCCCAGGCGGTCACATGCTGCGGTCGGCGGCGGCGGAACCCTTTGTAAGTCGGGCCTGGCCGGAATAGCGGATCTGTCGACGTCTTCTTCACTGGTCAGACGTGTTCTCGGTTGGGTGTTGGCATGGTATAATGCTCTGGAGTCTGGAGCACACCTGTTCAGGAGCTCCAGTCAAATCCTGCATCTAGCTTCTGCTTGTTTCCCTTTTCTGGTTACCTTGTTCCAAAGAACAAAATAATCCAGCACACATATGCATCCATGGCATGTGTTGCATGTTCTTCATAGATTTCATTATTTCAATCCGTTGATGATCCTAGGCCTCTTGCCTCGGATCCCTTCATGATCCTCATCCTCTTGCAAGTGCTCATGAACATTCTGCGGATCAACAAAAAGAAAATTCCCATAAGACACCGTACTGAAATTTCAAACTCGAATAAAATCATGATCGACAAGATATGCGTGTGTGGTATATGAATCTTGGATGCATGAACTTACTCGAAGGGCACGTCGCCGACGAGCATGAGGTCGCCGTCCTTGTCCTCGTAGGTGATGGCGAAATCTGACGGGTTCACGCTGGCGTCGCCGGAGAAGCCGAGGAACATGGCCTCGAGGGCTTCCCTGAGCTCTCGGTAGCCCTTGTACGTCTTGAGGTCGATCTTCCTAAGGCAGGGGGCTCCGTCCATGCTCACCTTCACGTACAGAGATCCTCCGCTGCCAGCCGCGACTGGCGGCGCGGCAACGGCGACGGCGGGCTCCTCCTGCTTCTGCTCCGGCGCAGGCGCGGCCGCTTTGCTCTTGCTGCTCCCCTGCTGCTGTTGGAAGCAGCTCTTCCTGTAGGACCTCACCGGCGGCCACCCAACCACCTGCGCCTTGGCGGCCGGCGGCGCGGTCTTGCGCTTGGGCTCCTCCTCGCGGTGGTCGCAGGCGAGGGCGCGCTTGCTGCCGGCTCTGGGTGTCGAAGGCGGCGTCGGCATCTTTTCGGTCTCTTCGGCGCCAGGCAGGCCGAGCCTGAGCTCAGTCGCCTTGAGGTTCTCCGCGTCGGCATGCACGTAGCTCATGGCGGCCGCTGCCATGTCCTTCTTTGTCCGGCGAGAATCTGGTCTGGTGGTTGCAACTTGCAAGGACGAAGGGGATTGGCAGGACGAAAGTTCTTCTCAGCTGGATATAAAGCGAGTCGTGAGAGGGTTGTGTGAGCTGTTGAGGTTCTTCTCACATGGAAATGTTTTATAGAGCCCGATGGTAGGACAGCGAGGAAAGAGCCGGGCATGTGGAGCGCCCGTGTGAGGCTCCAGCTCCACGTGCACACGTACGTGCCACAGGCCACGCGCATGTGGGGCGTCCGCACACTTACCGCAGGTTGCGGGGTAGGGTCCACACATGAGGGGTCTGTCAGTGTCAACCCGCGACATGGCGGGCCGACCCACGGGGCCCTGGTGGCTCCGGTAGGGTAACACGGGTCTCGGACTGATTGCTCGCTCGGCGATGAATCGGGTTAACTGAGCGGACATACTAACCTGATAAACAAGTACATTGCATTAGAAATATTAAGCACGATCAAATGATATATAGTCGGTACAACCGCGTTGCAGGTACGGATTCTTCGCGTTCTACCTGGTCCGCTAAGCACTATCAATTTTCTTCTTAACTAGATTAAGAGTGTGTCCCAAAAATTAAGCAAGGGTGCTAATGCCATGATTAGGATGCTATCATTAGAGATCTTGGGGCAGCATCTTTTGCAAATACAAAAGAGCCTCCTCTACCCTCCCCAATAATAACATATGTGTATGGAACAATGTAACATGGAGTATATGGGTACTTGTCTATTGCATGCTCCCCATCATTATATTTCAAAGCATCTCTCTCCACTACCTTTTGTTTCTTCTTTTTCCTGCCCTTGCTTCTTTTGCCTGTGAAAAGCAGGCATAGTGGGAGCCCTGATTAATTAGTCTAAAAGATTCCTTGAAAAGTACATTGTTAACCACTTCGATTTTTTCTTTGGAGACTACAACGTATTCTTAACTGGTGCCTCACCATGGTCCCTGGCTTGAGCTACATAAAGATATAACTCTCTCTCTCTCTCACTCTCTCTCTCTCTCCTCTTTGCGGAAATAAATTAACTTGATTTTTTCCTATGGGATATATCTTGGATGGTGGTCACATCTTACGAAAGATCTGAAATAAGGATTTGTTTTGACTAAGTAAGGCATTTTATTTTGCAAACTAAACCAAGGCATTTGTGAGTCAAAATGACTACCAGAGTGATCATAAAAAGGAACTATGGATAAGACCCATGAAAGGTAAGATTGGTAGATGCCCCTAAGATTGATATATAAAGTCGTCTTATCGTACTTTGTTTCTACCATGACATTTGCTTATACATTGGCACCATCAATCAATCTACGCAAAGTGATCTCAAGTCTCGTGTTCGGTGAACCAGTACATATTCAGTAAGTAACTAACTGAACAACCTCGATTTGCCACATTATTCTGTTAATCAATAAAGTGGCATCAAACTTGATTCTCTGCCAAACATTGCAGCGAAATTTCGACCACCATGTCTTCCATTTGGCTATCCACAATCAGCGGTACCCTATGTTCCTGCAACCTCCTACAGTCACAAGCTATAATAATCACCAAAAGAATCTCAACGAATTCTCAGGAATAAATAAGTGTGCATGTCTTGATTAATCGAATTCAAAGTAAAACTAGATGCAGCAAGCTAACATAAGGTTTGAACTTAATTTGAGTTTCCATACATGTCTTGGCAAAATATATTTTCTCTATTAATGTCAAGTTTTTTGTTTTGTTTTGAAAAGGAGGTTGCTCAAGTATTGTCCACGCATGTCTTAGGAAGTTTCTTTGATTCCTGATGGAGAAATATTTTGTCAATAATTAGGAGCTTAAGGACAAAAAATCGTGAGGTTTTAACTTGGGATTTAATTTGGTAGACAAGAATCTTCGGTATGATCAAGTTTTGAGCCAGGGAATAAGGGCAGTGCCTGCACGTTTGACTGTCTGTTGCATGCGTTTGTATGCTTGACCCGCGTCATATGCAATAATATCGTACTCTTTAGTTTTTGATGATAATATCGATCCAGTACTATGCATGTTGCGCCCTCCTTGAAATCCGTTAATTTCCATGTCACGAATATATGCCTTAGTTTGTAGATAGATTCCTCTAGCATTAACAAATGAACAGAACGTCTGCCTAGCTTGTTTTTGATGCCTTGTGTTGCAATAACCCCCTACATCCAGAGGATTATCAATTGCAATTTGCAAGTGTTGGCTCATACCTGTTGGCAGATCAATTAGTACAAGTAGGTTGCTTCTTTCGATGAGTTAATTTAGTGATCATGGGCATACATAAATAAATAGAGCATTGCCAAATGAGCTTTTGCTTGGCATAATTATTTTGTGCACCATACGAGCACTCATGGATGTTTACCACTCACGTACTAATGCCCCCTGTTTTCTCTGCTCAACCTGTTGCTTGGCATAACTGTATATGCTTGTATACTTTATATTGGTTTGTTGGTAAATATACAGTACTCTGTATGGGTCTGGTCAGTGAGCATGTGTGTCTCAATCAATATGGACCAAGCGTATTTCGCAACAAAAAAAAGAT
This sequence comes from Avena sativa, assembly GCA_916181665.1. Taxonomy (NCBI): domain Eukaryota; kingdom Viridiplantae; phylum Streptophyta; class Magnoliopsida; order Poales; family Poaceae; genus Avena; species Avena sativa. The sequence continues at coordinate 527,320,663 of OV702292.1, read as the reverse complement.
GGACCAAGCGTACGTGGGTTCCATCTAGAACTGTACACCCATGCCTGGATGGGCAATGGCCGTGATCGATCGGTCCGGTGACAAGTGGGATGCCATGCCAGTACGTTGCTGCGAATTCAATAAATTTCCCGATACTAAGCTAGGTTGGTGCCGTTGTCAGTGTCGTACGTGTGCGTCGAAAGACGGAGACACGCGCGCGTGGCCTTGAGCATGTGTACATGGATCCCCCACCGGCACGCTCGCTCTCTCTTTTCGCGCGCTGTCAGGGATCAGGAACTTGATCTTGACACGTTCCAGCACAGGGGACAGGCTTAGCAGAGTCGAAAGAGACCTGGGATTAGCTTTGCTACTCTATGTACGTGCTCGTCCAATTACCCAGAGACAGCATTTCTCAAAGGAATGAACTGGCCCCACACGTCAGAATGGAGTTCATGGACTACGATCTATGATCAAACCATAAAGTATGCGGGAACTTTCTCATCTACTAGTACTTTCTCTGTTTTTACACTGCGGAGTATATCGTTGTTGCATTTGATCCAAACCTGTTGGCCTTAGCCGCACGAATTAAATATCCTCCGATATTTGCGATTGCCATTGCCGAGGGACTGTGAAACCATCCTTCCTAAAAAACCATCGCGAGAAAAATGTGCATCGAGATCACACCCACCAAACTTCACTACTCGCTATGTTTTTGTATAAAAGGCCACAAACTCAAATTTCATACTATTAGTTATGTGAAAATTTTCTCGTGTTTAGGGCTAATTAAGCATCTGGTCTCTTATTGCATTATTAAAAGCCTTTTTACATTATTACATCTCATGAGTCGCACAGAGATGCAACATGAATCAGCCATCTAAAAAAACAGCTAAGTAACATGTAAAGTCTTTGCATCAACAAGTTACCCTTCTATCAAACGCCAGCCGAACCAGCTGTAGAGATCACATGCAAATGTTTCCATAGCCTGACACTCCTCCGCAAGTAAGAGCAATGACCATGTATGGATCCAATAAGTGGCCAGCGGTATAACTTGCAAAAATGGTGGAAAAATTGACTTGTTGAAGATGAAATCATTTTCAGACATGCCATATTGCCCATAACCAAGTACACACACAACCTGCACGTGGCCATTATCTTTCTATGGCTTGTCATTTAACCAGTTCCCAAACAAGTTTGTGATACAACTCGGTGGAGCTATACTAATGACCAACTGAACAATTCTCAAATTTTTTTGCAAAGGACATGCAACGAATAAATGTTGTATTGTTCCATCTTGATCACAAAAACAACACTCTTACTCCACTGCCAATTCTGCTTTGCTAGATTGTTTTTAGTGGCAATGTGGTATGATGAGTGATACAAAGACCTATCAGATTACCCACACGGTTTCCGAGGCATGCTGAGGCTCTGAGAGGACTCGAGGCTAGTCCTCTGATCATCGCTGGCACCACTCCGGTGTCGGTGCATGATGACTACAAGTGCATAGATCAATTGTAGCTAGTTTCGAAGTAAAGATATCGAATCCACAGAGAGCTATTGGTAAAGGTCTTTATGCCCCTCGTTACTATTCACTAGAGAGTATTTGTAAGTTATCTTTAATTCCAAGTAAAGGGTGTGTAAAGAGTGTGTTTGAATAAGTGCTAAAGTAAACAAGAACAAAGTAATAACAAAAGTAAACTAAAGCAAGAGAGTATCTATGAGGTGTTGTGTAATATGATTGAAGGGTTCTCAAGGATTGTAGTGTCGTCGGATTGATGACTGGTACGCCATGAGGGGTTCCTCGAGGCATGTGGAAGAGAGGGGTGTGAGATGTACGGTGTTCCGGGATGGTGAGCACACAAGTTTACCCAGGTTCGAATCCGCCGGCTTTGGACGGATCCTACTCCTGCTAGCAATCCAGTAATATGGCAGAGCCGGAATATGGGTTACAAGGGTTTCGCCTGTGCGAGTTGAGATTGTAGACTATTGTGAGGGTGCCCTAAAGGCTTTCCCTAAGATGGCTTATATAGATATCCGGCCTAGGGTTTACAGGAGAGATCTATCTGGCTACGACTAAGAGTCGGTTACAGAATACATCTTGAACTACAAGTAACACTACGGGCCTATGTCGGTAAGTCTTATGGCCTTCTCGTAGCCGGACTGGACTCCGTGTCTTCTCCCTGACTGGGCCGCCCGTGAAGCAAAGCTCTAACCCGAAGTGGGCCACCCTGGTCAGTGAGGCACAGTGAGGATACCCGGAAAGTATATCCCCAACAGCAGCCCTCGGAAGCCTCCATGATCATAAGTCGGATTTCATCATCGTCTAGCTTGATCTTCAGCTTGCAGAATCGTGAAGGATTCCTGAAACTTCAAAAAAGAAAGGAGTAGATCCGAGTCTCAAATGAGACGGACCTATGAATATGTTATTTGGGTTTCCAACTCGAAATTCAAACTAAGTCGGAACTTGGTCTCTGACGTAACCTGACACCAGTCATGGTCAAGTCACGTCACTAACAGACATTTCCTATCAGCATGACCGTTGGTGGGTCCGTCTTTTGCGGAACCGAGGCGCCGTTTTAATGCGTGCGTGGAGATCGAGGCGGTGTAATCATCGCGCGGGGGTTTCCCAGTTCCTTCCACAACGCGTGGCACGTTTATTGTAGCGTTTACACGAATCTTGACGAGGCTAGAGGATATAAGTGGTGATGATCTTTTCCCCATCTTCTTCACTAGTGCCCGCGTCGTTTCCTTCTCCTCAACGTGTCCCTACGAACTTAGAGCTCCTCTGCCTCCCAAAAAACCTCCAGCGGCGCCCATCTAAGGTAACCGGCACACAAGAAAAATGGCTTCAGCATCATCCTCTGGCACGGCGGCAACGGCAGCGACGGCGGAGAAAGAAAGCAACCGCGGGGTCTGGATCCCGTGCGTCCTTGATGACGCCAAGCTCCGCGTCGTGGAGGACGAAGGGCTTCTCCGCGCCGGCGACTGGCGGAGCGGCTTCGGTGAAACCGTCCCCAACCCTCGCGACAGCGTGCGGGTTCACTTCGGCACTCACCTCGACAGAGGTTTAAGCTTTCCTTCCTCAGATTTCTTCTCTGAGGTTATAGATCACTACGGAGTTCAACTCCATCATCTCCCCCTGAACTCTCTCTTAGAGATGAGCGCGTACGCATCTTTGTGCGAGGGGTATCTCGGCATTAGGCCGAGCCTTATTCTTTTCCGGTATTATTTCCATGTCCGGAGAAATTCCATTAGCGCCGGTAATCCTTATATTACTGGAAGTATTAGTTTTTCGGTTAGACGAGAGCGCGTCTATCCTCAGATTATGGCCAGTGAGTCGGTCAACCAATGGCCATCCACTTTCTTCTATCTCAAGGATATTCCTGCTCCCGGCAAAGCTACTGCTTTGCCAGCTTTCGTCGATGGTGCCGCCACGCCCCAAGAGTTCTGGGACACAGATGCGCCGGATCTCAGTGACGATCTGCTTCTTGCCAAGAGGCGGATTGAGTATTTGATGAAGCACAAGGGCCTGAAAGGATCCAACTTAGTTCACTGCTGGGTGGCACGCCGGATCCAGCCTCTTCAACATCATGGAGATCGACTGATGCATTCCATCATGTCGTCCAAGAAAGACTCCCTCCGAATCAGCCCCAAGGCCTACTCGGCCAAAGATTACTATACCAAATCAAGTGGATGATAAGGGAGCGGATTGAGAGGAAGATTTCGGAGCTATCCTTAGACATGCATATGTCGGAAGATCCCGTAGTGCCGGTAAGCTCCCAGCAACAACTTGTATTATGTGCTCATCTTTATATTATTTTGCAATACTGAGATATCTCTTATTTTCAGCTTGCCGACCTCCCCCAGTCGGAGCTTGCTCCGGTCGAGGGATGTCCTCCTGAGTTTTCTCAGGATGAGGGAGAGTTGGTTCCACTGCCGGGTGTTATTCCTCGGAAGCGCAAATCTCCGACAGTGGCTATTGGCACAAAGGAAGTGCCTGTTGTGAAGAGGTAATCTTTCCTCACAAGGTCTTTGTACTATATGTCTTAATTCTTTCCGAGATGTAATGTTTTCTGTTCTATTACCTTCTCAGAGCTAAACAGCTCACCAAGGGCAAAGGGAAAGGGGTTGCCTCGAAGCCCCTACGCCAGTCGAAGCTGAACTTGGCTTCTCCTGCCGTAGCTCCTCCGACTCCTGCCCCTCAGCCTTCTGCAGTACCGGAGATTACTCCATCTCCGACCGTTGCAGAAGATCCGGCTCAATCAGCAGAGCCAGTGATCCTCGGATCACAGACTAACGTTACCATGGGTGACTCAGGTTTTGATAAGGGTGAACCCTCTTCAGGTAATGATCCCACGGCAGAGGTCTTTGCTGACAATCTCCTCAGCAATCCGGGTCTTGCCAAGTTTGGCCTTTCTCGGAAATCTGTGGAGGAGATCCAATGGCTGGCCCGACAATGCCTAGAAAGCCGGACTATCTCTGCCGAAGAAGAAGCACAAGAAGCAGAGGACATCAAGTACTCTCAACTTCTTGAACAAATTCGTCTTCGCGATGAAAAGCTGAGGACCAGCGAGCTTCCGACTGCGCCAGTGATCCCCTAAGTTACCACCAAAGTGAACATGAGTCTGAGCAAACTCACTCGTGAACAACATGTAAGTCAGAATCCCAACTCACGTTTTACTTTATTTCATATCATATCCCCTAGCCCCCAAGCATGAAGCTGGATAGACAAATCCGGATTTTATGCTTCCTTAGGATGCCAAAGAATGAACTAGTGTAGCCCCCAAGGCTCGTGCTGATATTAGTAAAAATATTAGCCCGAGCCTTTAGTAGACTTCCGACTCTGGGTATTCTGACTTACAGAAAGTTAATTCATATAACCAGGATTTATTGAAGAATATATGTAACAAGCGGAGAGAGATCAGAGCTCTCTGACTTGAAAATGCTCAACTGAAAGTATCCAGGGATGAGGCTGAAGGTAAACATTCCAGAGCTCAAACCTTGTCTTTTATTTCATAGTCGAATTTTTGTTCAACTTCTGTTCTTTTGACTTCAGCACTGGTGAAACAATCCTGTGGTATGATCGAGGAGGCCGAGAATATGAAAACCCTGGAGGTGGAAAACAAGGACCTCCGCCAAGAGCTGAATAAGCTTAAGGAAGATCATGAGAAGAGCATTTCTCAAGTTCTCGAGTCCTCCTCCATGGCTACCGAGGAGCGTGATCGTAAGATTGCGCTCCAGGATAAGAAAATCTCGGATCTCAGCAATGACTTGTTCAGAGAGAGGGATATTTCCGAGGCACTCCGGGCTGAACTCTAGAGTCTTCGGGAGGAGAAGACCAAAGTCGACGATGTCATCTTTGGTATGGTTCCCTCTTTCTGACTTATCTGCATTTTCTGACTCTTTGGAGTCTAGATTTATTTGATTAACCCCTTTGCATTACATGCGCAGGTCCTCTGAACTTACTGCACTCAGCCTCTGCTGAATCTCGCACCAGCTGGCTTACTCAAGTCGGTGATTTGCTGTATGACTTCCGCCAATCCATCGAGGATATTGGCGAAGTTCTCAAGGTTCCGGACATGCATAGCATGTCCGGTTTTGAAGTGTGAGACAAGGTCAAGGAGATGCCCCAGCTCATGTAGGACTTGAACATGTCCTACGCGCGAACCGCAGCGCAGAATGTTCTCACCATGGTCATGAGTCACCATGGAAGCATGGAGATCTGGCAAGTGACTAGAGGGTATTCTACTATGGATAAAGACAGTCAGGAGCAGGACATCAAAGCCATCATGGACTCCTGCGCCGGATACGGGTGCCACGTAGCTGACTTGACCAGCTATGATACTCCCTTCTTCACTCGCATAGAAACGCCGCCTCCGCCCGTCGAAGAAACCGGTGAAGCTTCCGACGACGAACAAACCATCTCAGATTTGAATGTCTCAGAAAGATACCGAAGCGAGGCTGATGTTTCCAGCGAGCCGACAACTCCTTCTTCTCCCCCTGCATTAGCACTCTTGGCTTTATATTTTCGTGCCTGGAAAGTGTACATAGGCACTCACGTTTTTCGTCTATACTTATCGTTTATCTGGCTTTCCGCCTCGTCCCTTTCGTGAGCCGGCCAACCTTTAGCACAGAAACTTTGCCGAGCAATGGAGCTTAATTGCTAAACCAGTTTAAACTCGGAAACAAAGGCGGCCTCTAGTACCAACAATTCACTACTCGAAAAATGCCCGCATCCGGCAATCAGATAAATAACCAAAGTATAGACTAAAAAAATTAAATTTATACCCGAAGGTAGCAATTTTAGAATCGTAAATCTAGACTAGAACAAACATGAGCATAAAGTACTTTCAAGTATTCTAAGATTTTCGACTGTGACATGGTCATTCGGAAATAAGATGGTAAAAAACTTCTCAGAATTTTTTTGAGGCAACCAACACTTTATTTCTCATTGAACATGTACACGTATATGATTACAAAGAAAAATAAACTAAGAATAAAAGGGACGTAGCTGAGCAATATTCCATGGTCTGTCTAATTCATCCGGGTTTGTACTGCCTCTAGCTCTCTTTCTTTTCTTAGTAGCAGGTCTTTCTTTGACTGGCTGCATATCAGTTAGATAGTAAGAACCATTGTGCATTACTCGACTAACTAAAAAAGGCTCTTCCCATATTAGGGAAAGTTTGTGCTTTCTTTTCTGCATTAGCCGGAGAACCAAATTGCCTTCATTGAAAGACCGGTTTCTGACTCTCTAGCTATGATACTTGCATAACTTCTGCTGATAGGCTATTGATCTCATCTCAGCAACGACGCGAACTTCTTCGACTAAGTCAAGATCATTTTGTCGAGAAATTTCGGCATCCTCTTCAACATATGCGGCAACTCTAGGAGAAGTGTGAATCAGATCACTAGGAAGAACTGCTTCTGTGCCATAGACCAAGAAGAAATGTGTGTATCCAATTGACCTGTTTGGAGTTGTTCGTAAACTCCATATTACAGAAGGTAATTCCTCTACCCAAGCTCCCGCAACACGTCGTAGTGGTGCTTCAAGTCTTGGTTTTAGGCCTTGTAGAATTAAACCATTTGCTCTTTCGACTTGTCCATTAGCTTGTGGATGTGCGACTAACGCAATGTCAAGACGAATATTTTGTTCGTTGCAGAATTCGACAAGCTCTCCCATAGAGCAATTACAACGTTGTCTGTGGTAATAGATGCGGATAACCATATTGGATTATGGCATCCTCGACAAATCTTCTGGCTGTTGCTCCATCACAACTAGTGACGGGTTTAGCCTCAAATCATTTTGTGAATTTATCCACCATCACTAAGAGATGAGTAAATCCACTTGGAGCCCGTTTAAATTGTCCTACCATGTCAAGCCCCCAGACCGTAAAAGGCCATGTTATAGGTATTGCTCGCAGCTGATCAGCCGGAACGTGAGCTTGTTTGGCGTATTTTTGGCAGCCTTTGCACGTCTTGACCAGCCGTTCGGCATCTGCCCTGGCTACAATCCAGAAAAAACCGTGTCAGAAAGCTTTTGCCACTAGAGATTTGGCTGTAGCATGGTGACCACACTCGCCTTCGTGGATCCCTCGTAAGATTTCCACCCCTTCTTTCGGAGATACACAATGCTGAAATACCCTAGATGCACTCCGCTTATAGAGCTCACCACTAATTATAGTGTAGGCTTTTGCTCGTCGGACGATCTGCCGGCTCAGAACTTCATCTTCGGGTAATTTTCCGTCTACCAAGTAATCAAGGTAGGGTTGAGTCCAGCTGGGAATCACAGCCAGAACTGCTACTAAAGATGAGTCGGATTTGGTCAGATATTCCTCGTCCACTCCTTTTATAGAGGGAACTTTGAGGTGCTCTAAAAAAGCGCCATCCGAAACCTTTTTTCGGGCAGAGCCTATTCGAGATAGTGCATCTGCTTCCTCATTTTCTGTTCGAGGGATGTGTTGAACTTCAAACCCTTCAAACGATTTAGATAGTTCATCCACGACAGCTCTATATGCTGCCATGTGTTTATTCGCATTACAGATATCCGACACTTGTTGAGTAACAAGATCTAAATCTCCATAATATATTAAACGTCGGATGCCGATATCCTTAGCAATCCAGATTCCATGCAGTAATGCTTCATACTCGGCAATGTTATTCGTCGCCATGAAGTGGATCTGCAATACATAGAAAAGTTTATCTCCTTGGGGTGATTTGAGCACCACACCAGCCCCCGAGCCCCTGAGCGCCTTAGACCCGTCAAAATGTAAGGTCCAGTACTCCAACTCTGGTAGGGTCATATTCTCCGTTGTCTCTGTCCAATCAGTGACAAAGTCAGTGAGGATTTGGGATTTGATTGTTGTACGAGGTTTGTACTATGTCGAAAGCTAAAAGCTCTATGCCCCATTTTGCGGCGTGTCCTGTGGCATCACTGTTGTTGATTATGTCTCTCATGAGAGTTGTGCTCACCATGGTAAGTGGATGTTCCTAAAAATAATGTCATAACTTACGAGATGCTAAGAACACACCGTAAGCCAGCTTTTGATTATGCGGATATCTCTGCTTTGATTCAGTTAATACCTCGTTGAGATAGTAAGTTGGACGCTGCACCAGGTGTTCCTGATTTTCCTCCGGTCTCTCCACTACCATAACGATACTGACGACCTTGTTTGTCGTAGCGAGATAGAGTACATCGGTTCCTGTGGTTCCGGTGCTGCAAGGATGGGAGCTGATGAGAGTACTGCTTTCAGGTCTTGTAGTGCAGCTTCAGCTTCGTCGGTCCAAACGATTTTTTTGGTCTTTTTTAGGAGCTTGTATAGCGGTGCAGCTCTTTCACCGAGCCGGCTTACAAACCGACTAACTGTGGCAATGCAAGCAGTTAGTCTTTGAACGTCCTTCAGGCGAGTTGGCCTGGAAATATTGAGTATAGCCTTGATCTTGTCTCAGTTTACCTCTATGCCTCTTTGAGACACGATAAAACCTAACAATTTTCTGGCTGGTATTCCAAAGAATCATTTCTTCGGGTTAAGCATTATGTTGTCTTTTTGTAGATTGGTGAACGTTTCCTCTAAGGCGGAAATTAAGGTTTCCTCCTTTTTGAACATCACCGCAATGTCGTCCACATATGCATGTACATTGCGTCCGATTTGGTCGTGGAGGCAACGCTGCATAGTGCGCTGGTACGTAGCTCCTACGTTCTTGAGCCCAAAGAGCATCGTAACAAACCAGAAGGTTCCGAAGGGGGTTATGAATGAAGTTTTGACTTTGTCAGATTCATTCATCCGGATTTGTTGATAACCGGAATATGCATCGATCGAGAAAACACAGGAGTTCCGAACCTGCCGTAGAATCGATAACTTGATCAATCCTAGGCAGAGCAAACGGATCTTTGGGACAAGCCTTGTTCAAGGCAGTATAATCAACACACATCCTTAAATCAGTGGTGTACTTTTTAGGGACCATTACAGGATTGGCCAACCACTCAGTGTGGATGACCTCTTCTATGAATCCGGCTAACTCGAGCCGGGCTAGTTCCTTTGCTATTGCCTTACGCTTTTCATCGCCGAAATGTTGTAAGGACTGTTTGACGGGTTTAGCATTCGGGTGTACATTTAGAGAGTGCTCGGCAAGTTCCCTAGGTACTCCAGTCATGTCAGATGGCTGCCATGCGAAGATATCTTAATTTGCTTGGAGGAACTTGACGAGCGTGCTTTCCTATGCGCTATCTAGGCCTACACCTATCTGGGTCACCTTGGAGGGGTCATCATCCTTCAATGGTGTCTTCTTCGTTTCTTCCGATGCCTTGAACTCTGGATTCGGCTTTGTAACCTCCTTCTTCGTCGCGGGCATCTCAGACGGATCAATGGTCTTCTTGATCTCCTGGTACACCTGGGCGTGCAGCACGGCTTCAGCAAAGGCAACATTTCCATCCTCGCACTCTCGCGCCTTCTTCGGGTCTCCCCTGATGGTGATCACGCCGTTGGGACCTAGAATTTTCATCATATTGTAAATGTAACACGGATGAGCCATAAAAGGCCAGTAAGCCGGACGTCCGAATATAGCGTGGTACGTGCTCTTGAATGGGACCACTTCAAAGGAAAGTGCTTCCGTCCGATAGTTCTTTGGAGTTCCAAAGGTAACATCCAAAGTGATTTCTCCCAGGAAATTTGCTAGTCTTCCTGGGACAACTCCGTGGAAAATCACAGAGCTGTAATTCAGCTGGGTCTCCGAGATTTTCATCCAGCGTAGCGTTTCGACATACATGATGTTAATGTTGCTGCCACCGTCCATGAGAGTCTTAGAGAAACCATAGCCATCAATAAGTGGATTGATGACGCGTATTTTCCTCGCCTGTGCAACTTGGGCGGATGATCAGCACGGTCAAAGTTGATTGCCACTTCCGACCAGTCCAGGAATTGAGGGACAGCCGGAACAGTCGCATTGAGCTCATGCAAAACTACTTTCTTGACCTTAGTTGGTTGACACCCGAGGAAGGTGACGTAAGTGTCTTTCTTTGTTGGGAAGTTTTTATTCCCTTCCGGCTTGGGATTTGAAGCATTAGCTTCCTCCATGTCGGAATCTTCCTTAGTCTCTTTATATTTTTCGGGATTCTTCTTTCCCTTCTTTTGCTTATCCCTATAGCCAGCAGTATCATCTTTCTTGATGTCGTCATTAAAACATCACTCAACATTTGTGTGAGACGAGCCCCCATTGGCATCTAAGTGATGCACACATGGGTTATTGGCAATGTCGGCCCAAGAGTAGGTTTTGCCAGGTTACTGGTCTCCTCTACCCTGGACTCTTGATGTCCCACGACTGCGTCCACGGCCACCGCCATGCCCTCCTCATCCTCTAGACCCGAAAGTAGCAGTGACCACTGCCGTTTATGCGTTGGGTTTTTCTTCCGAGGTATTCTTGCGCTTCCGAGCTTGCTGCTTTGGTTGTTTTGCCGATTGTGGCACAACTAAGGCATTCAGTAGTCCCTCTGCATCGTCATCAGCATCTGCATACTTGTTCTTTGTGTCTATCATCTCTCCCAAATCAGTTACCTTGTCGCACTTCAAGCGATGACGTAGTAAACCAATTGGGAGTCCTGCAATGAAAGCTTCTATCGCAGTTTGGTCATTTACCCCTTCACAAGAGTTCTTAGTGTAGATCCATCATTTGAGATAATCTCGGCAAGTTTATCCGGCTTTCTGGGTGCAACGCTGTAGGTCTCCTACCGTAAAGGGCCTCCAATATGTGCCTTCGAAATTACGAAAGAAGCGCGCTGCATGTCATACCAGTTGTGGATGGTGTTCTCTGGAAGTTCATTGAGCCATGATCGTGCCGTCTTCCGCAACATGAGTGGGAGATATCGGGTCGTGACCAGGTTGTTTTCGCCTTTGGTGATGCAGCAAGCTTGGAAAAAGTCCTGGAGACAAGTATATGTCCTAGCTACACCGTCGTAGGGTTGGATATGGCTTGACATAGCAAATCCTTCCAGGAATTTTGTTGCTCTTATATGTGGTCCGAAGCATTTTGGGCCCACGTATATATCATCATTTTCGTAGCACCGCGCCTCTATGTTGGAAATAATCCTGTGTCTCGTGTCACTTGGGGACAGAGATCATCCTGATTGACGGCTATGGCTGTGGTGCCTTGGAGCCGGACTTCGGCTTCTGCCACCACCTCCTCCGCCACGACGCCCTCCTTGGCCTCCTTGGGAGCCGTTGTGATGGCTACTTGGTGGAGAGGGTGGAGAACCTGGATTGTTTCCGGCTGATCATCGGCCTCCGTCCGGAGCTTCATTATTTCAGCTCCGAGGAGGGTCTTCATTACGACGAGCCCCCTGCCGGCTTGACTCGGCACGGTGTCCGTCGTTCCTTCGTCCGTCATTCCCATTGCGGTGGGGTTCAGCTGGATGGCTTGTATGTCTAGGAGGTGGCATTCTTTTTCGGTCCTCCTCCCGACGCTTTTCTTTATCTTCTTCCCTGTGATCGTTCGACTCTCGCCGGGGAGGATTTCTCGGATAGAGGGCAGCGATCGCCTCTTGCTCGGCGGCTGGAGCAATGTTGCGCCAATCACGTGCAGCTCTGTGATGCTGTCCTGACGATCTGGTTCTTGAGTGGTTGTCTTCCCGACGGTCGGAACAGTGATGCTGTTCCGGAGCCCGTTGGGGTCTTATATCGTCCCAGGCCGGATCCGTGCGACATTGGTCAGACTGAGAGACAGTTTTCCGCTTCCGGATTTCGCGACCTTCTGTTGCTCCAGACCCTTGGTGAGTAGCTTAATGCCCAATCGAACCTGTTTCGTGCCTGGATTATTTGTCAGGATGTCTCGAGCAGCGGCAGTGTTTTGCACTGGTGTTGGATACACCAGATCTCCCTTGCTATCGAGCCGATGCATCCCCGAATCTCCCTCAAAGAGAACCTTGCATACTTCTGGAAATTGATTGTCATGTGTATGTCGTTTCCGGTTCTTCTGATGTTGCAGAGAGATGAGCTTCTCCGCCTTGGCCATGCGCTTCTTCTCTTCCTCGATGTTTTTGGCTTCATATAGGAGTACTTGGCGATACGCTTCTAGGGATTGGGCCCGTTCGTCCAATTCTGCAGCAGTTAGTTCTGCCACAGTAGGGATAGGTGTGGTCAATGCAGCATCGATGAGTTTACGGGCACCTGCGGTGACCACGTGTCCATCCACTGATTCTTATTTGGGCTCGTCTGGGATTAGCGCTCCATCTGAGTCTTCCCCGTATTCCTCGGCAACTACCTCCTCTGCTGGAAGTTCCTTTGTCGGGGTCTTGTTCTTCTTGTTCTTCTTCTTTGCCTTCTTGGTAGCGCCGGTAGCAAAGACGGCTTTGGGTCTGTTTCCAGGAGTCAAGCTCTGATCGGTACTTTCGGACATATGGACCTCGGGATTATCTCCGATATCCATGTCATCCTGCGCTTTGGGAGAGTTTTCTCCGGATCCTTCATCCATGGCTTCTCCTTCTTCTGCAGCTTTGGAGTTGTACTCCTCTTCATATTCTGCAGAGAAATTTTGGAAATATGCCGACATCATCAAATCATCCGAGGATGCGGGTAAGTCGGTGTTTGTTCCGATCGCCTCCAGCACTAAGTCTTCATTGTCTCTAGCCTCGGCAGAGCCAGATCCGGATCCAACATATTCGACGAAGTGTGATGTGTGGGTCCTGAGGTAGTTGTGGCTTTCCTTGTGGGCTTCCTCTAAGATCCTGATGGTTTCGAGAACCTCATCCATGCTTACGTCTTTCATCATCATGCGCCTCAACGTGTGCCTCAGGAACGGTTGATTTGTTTCGGCGTTGGCAGGGCCAGAAACGAGGTTGTTGTTGTGATCCTCCTGGATTTCGACCTCAGAGGGTGGATTGATCTGGGATTCGGCCTTGCTTGGGAGATCCACTCTAGATTCGACCTGAACTGCAAGATCTGCTTCAGGCTCGGATTTCTCCACTATCTCCGCAACGGGTGCGGGCTTGGTGGGATTAGGGTTTTCGGGGATCCGGAACTCTACCGCCTCCGCGGACAAAGGGGACCCAGAAATTTCTTCTGCCTCTATCATCACCGCTGGGGTGGGTGGGCTAGGTTCAGCAAATCCGATGTACACATCGATCTCGCCGAAAGACATAATGGTATAGACAGTCACGGCCTCCCTAGCCGGAATCCAGGTCTCATCGAGAATGATGAGAGGGACGTCACTGGCGTAGAGGATGCGACCGACGACGATAGTCTCGCCGATTCCAATTCCTGCAGATTCCGTTTGGAACGCAGATCCGAAGCTCACTTGCCCCACGGTGGGCGCCAACTATCGTCGGATTGATGACTGGTACGCCATGAGGGGGTCCTCTAGGCGTGTGGAAGAGAGGGGTGTGAGATGTACGGTGTTCCAGGACGGTGAGCACACAAGCTTACCCAGGTTCGAATCCGCCGGCTTTGGACGGATCCTACTCCTCCTAGAAATCCAGTAATACGGCAGAGCCGGAATATGGGTTACAAGGGTTTCACCTGCGCGAGTTGAGATTGTAGACTATTGTGAGGGTGCCCTAAAGGCTTTCCCTAGGACGGCTTATATAGATATCCAGCCTAGGGTTTACAGGAGAGATCTATCCGGCTACAACTAAAAGTCGGTTACAGAGTACATCTTGAACTACAAGTAACACTACGAGCCTATGTCGGTAAGTCTTCTGGGCCTTCCCGTAGCCGGACTGGACTCCGTCTCTTCTCCCTGACTGGGCCGCCCGTGAAGCCAAGCTCTAACCTGAAGTGGGCCACCTTGGTCAGTGAGGCACAATGAGGATACCCAGAAAGTATATCCCCAACATGTAGGATTCACCACTAGCATGGAATAATTATGAATGATTAGAATAACCTATTTCTTATATCATGATATGTGTGGAGAGAGCTCCATAATAACATGTTCAGTACAAGGCTCATAGGAAGCCACTTTGTTCAGCCAAGAGTGAGGTCACCTCTATATAACCACTGCGATGTCTGAGAGAAGTCACCCATACAAACCACCGCAATTAAGGGTTTCTCCATGGATATCGTAATTAGATTAGGGAGTCTCTCTTTAATCCTCCTTTGACCGTGTAGTTTACGAGGCTGCGCCATTCTGTCACAGGGCATCCCGGGTACGCTTCCAAGAAACGTCCAAAGGATTTCTCCCTCCCTTTAGTCGCAAGGGAAAATGATATGTGGTCGACTTTTACATATCATCTAAAGAGAGAGATCAAACATTCATAGATCAATGGATCTTTGTACACAAGTAATAGATCATCTTTATTTCAATGCATAATAATACTAGGGTTTCACCATATCTCCCCAAGAACAAGGCAACTACTCATACATGAAGGGGATCAACATCATGGAAATTGTATGGATGCAATATGAAGGTACAATTGAATACAAGTGCAAATCCACAATAGAGATTGGACTACAACAAAGTAAACAAAGGAGATTGATGTGAAGACGATGTTGATGAAGATGGCGATAAAGATCGATGTGTAGCCCTTCAAGATGCAGTATCCTCTCTCCCTTGAGTTCTATGGTGATGTAGATCTTGTGGGTGACGGCTATGGAGGCGGCGGAGCGGCAGGGCTCTGCCCCTTAGGCGTGTGTGGACTCTTCTCCTCGTTTTAGGGTTTTCCCCTCGGTTTTGTGAACCCACGGAGCTAGGGTCTGAATATACCCATTGGGTCTTAACAAATGTTGTTCCGGTTGACGAAACGAAGCTTCCGGAGGTTGGTATGGTCGTACGGTACGGGCGGGCTCCGCCCGTACCAGTGGTCGTTATGCCTTTGGTACTATGCAGTATTTTGGCCACCATTTTTTCATACGGACTCCGATTGAGGTGTTCTCTGGCTTGTTGGATTCGTATGGACGAGGACTACAATACCATGGCCTTGGGTATTCATTTAGAGTTGATGGAAAAATCCTCTTCGCTCCTTTTATTCATGATTCTCCATAGCACCTACACACATATCAAAGACAAGAAAAAGGTAATAAAATCCTAATAAAAATAATATTGTGCAAAGCCCATATGAAAATGAATTAAAACTAATAATCATACACAATAGGCATAGTTATAGATAGATGTAACATGTAATGAGTGAAAATATGAATACATTTTATACTTAAATATGCATAAATTTTGGACTCATCAACTTCCCCAAGATAGAATCGTGCTCGTCCTGAGCAATAAAGTGGCTTATGGACAAGGTCATCATGTTCATGAGGCACGAGTCGATAACATAAATGAGGCAAAAATTGAAACAAAAATATAATACCGGATGTAGAAGATCAATGTCTTGTATCCTTATTTCCCCCGCAAGCTCAAAGTAAGATATAACATATTCATACAAGGCAACACAAGCTTAGTTATGTCAATCCATAAAAGATAAATTAAAACTTTAATGCTCCATATAAAAAGGTGAATCTTGCTTGAAAGCAAACTTGTGATCCTCTTATTGAGCCTTTTAATAGGTTTTGTATCTCCTTACTTTTGTTGAGTAAGGGATTCAACGAGAATATGAATTTACTTACGGTGGGCATTCATATGCGTCCAACACTTCATCCATTTAAAAGGCTCATCAATGTTAGAGTGATGACAAGAACACTATACAAGCTTCGGTAAATTAAGACAATCAAAGTAGAGTTTAAAATAAGTATAAATAACTAGAAGAGTAACAATCAATCCAATTCTTCTACTTAACTCTCAGCTTGCCAAGGAACACTAGGATGTTTTAATAGCAAAATTGAGTAAGAGAGTTCATGTCCTAAGTAGCATAACAGTGAAGTGTCTTATTGACACCCACATCAGTAAATCAAGGCTATAAAAACACTTCTAATCCAATCATTGTCTTTCAAGGAAATTCATACAGTAGTAATGAGACCATGCCAAGGACTTGTTATGTGGATCTTCATTTTTTTTCATTTGTTTTTCTTCCTTCAAGGATCATTGAGTGTTTCTTTTACAATATCTTGCACAACCTTTGAGAGTACCAATACTTTTGCCCATTACGGTGACATTTATGCCACCCATGTCGTCAACTCATAGCCGAAATCAGGAGTTATACCATAGATCGTTCGTAGGCCAGCGGAGTTGTTGGCATCCAAAGGTGTGCATGATAAACATAGAACTTTTTAACTAGTACCATGGTTTGATCCACCGGGTTAGCTTTGGCATGTATCACAATTACCGCTAGACGTCATTTCAATCAAACAACTCCTTTCAAGAATGTCGTCAAGTCTATCAAAACATCTATGGAGTTAAGTATCTTCAAGGGTAAACTCTCAAGACAATCATTCATCAAACAAGTCATAAATTTCAGACTTTTCTTGTTGTACTTGTTTGGCAATATTATTTCCAAGGCAAGACCTGGTTAGCTAAAAGAACTAGAGCAAAAGCTTCCACAACTAATCATCATACCAATAAAAAGCTTTACTCTAACCATATTAAATTACTCCCACTAGCATGGCATCTTCACAAATCAACCAACTAAGATAAATAATTCAAACTTCAAAAGTGGGAGACAAAGGTTTTAAGTGTAGAAATTGTGGCAATGTATTTTTAGAGGATCACAATGTTCTTCTCAAGCCAGATAAAGATTTTAACAACATGCATCAAGCTCTAACTCAACTCCTATGAATCCCAACAAAATCAAGTGCATCCATTATATAAACATGAAACATAACTTACCCAAGCAAGCATTCAAAAACAGCGGGATACATGATTGCACAAGAATTTTCTTTGAACAAGAACATTGCACAAGACTCTACACATGCAGAAGTAACTTCCCCAAGATAGAACTTTTGTAAGAACCAAACTTGAATAGATTACCATAAGAAAAGAGAAAATGTAGTTATCAAAACAGAGTATGAGAAGTGGTTACCTCCCCAATCTTGAACGAAGAAAGGGTGACACACTTAACTGTTGAGGTACGAATAACCTCACTTTTGATGGACATGGACCTTTTGTTCAACGTATACTTCCTTGTTGAAGTGTTGAGTTGAAACAACCAAGTGGCTTGTGCAAGTATTTACACAGTTGACACAAACCATGCACGTCATCACACAAGATTCAAGTCCCTGCGAAAATAACAAACGAAGTAAAAGCAAACGATTCAGTATACGAACGGAGTTCATTCACCCAACCGTGAGAAGAAAATAAAAGAAACACAAAACACTACAGATAATTATAGGCTAGGGAGTTTCGAAGGTAGGTAAAATAAAATGAAGTATAAAGGAACATGTAGAAGGTAACCCACTGACCTGAGATTGTCAAAATAAAAAGATTGGAGGGGTTATAATCTTTGTGTACTCCTCCCTGCCCTTACTGCGTGATGCTGCTCCTTGGCACGCGCGCGTGGTACGGACGGGCTCCGCCTGTACTGCACCTTGTCTTCTTCATCTTTTTTTAAGGTTTCCGTTGAAGTTGGTACGACCGGGTGGCCAGTGGTCGTTAAAACTTCTGAGTCTTCTTCATGTTTCCTTCGCCTGGTAACAAGGTTGGTACAGGCAGACGGTATGGACACGTCCCACCGTACCGGTGCTCGTTAAGCTTGCGGTAGCTTTTCTAGGAAATTTTCTATTTCTTCCGATGTGTCACATGGGTGGTATGGGCACGCGGTACGGACGTGTCCGCCCGTACTGCTGCTCGTTAAGCTTGAGCTAAACTCCGGAATGAGATATTTTCTCCCAAAATTTTACTAAGGACCTGAAATGTTAGTCCAGCATCCAAACAAAGCAAATATATATTTTTGATGAGAAGATTTAACCAAGATATGCAATGCATCATTAGAGCAACAAATAATTCTACCTATGAAAATAGTCCCAAGCCAACTCTAATAGGAAATCATGCAAATATATACAAGTTCCAATAAAACATGAATGCAACTAAACTCAAGACACAAATTTAAGAAAGACATCTAAAAACTTCCGGGTTGCCTCCCGGAAAGCTCTTTCTTTAAAGCCATATAGCTAGGCTTAGATGCTCCATAAAATCATCGTCCTAGATCCCAGGGGATATCAATTCAAGGTGTACTTGTACTTACCTCTAGCAAAGGGTTGGAGCATCTCATAGTAGAGTACCATCAAAGTCGTACCCTCTTGCGGTGCATCGGCATCATATAGATAAATAAGTCCTTTCTTACAAGCGAGCGTGGATGCACCAAGTGTGGTGAGCATGCCTCCTTATGTATCCGCAACGAGAGGATTAGAGGTTGGTTATAATTATTGAACTTTCACCTTGGTTACTATTGTAGGGGAACACTTCATAATATTCTTCCTTTGCAACACGGAGTAAATCATGTCCCTGCATATTAGCATCGAAAGATTCATTGCAAGGTTCTATGTCTAGTTCATCATTATTAATTCTCTCCTGATGAGCGTCTAGGAACAAGGACTCTGCAAATAAATTACAATCAGTTTTAGCATTATAAGAATCCTTACTATAGAGAGAGGCATCATAAACAAATGTAGTATCGGTAGTGTGCCAATCTTTGTCAACCTCACCTTTTTGTTGTTCCACCTCTTTATCTTGTGGTTCCTGCAAAATGGTTATCTTCGAGCACTACGGTTTTAGACCGTGCCTTACTCTCTACCACAAGTGGATTATCACTAAGACGTTCTTGGCAATAATATTGTAACACAGGTAACAAGTCGGTAAGTTTCATATGAAGCATACTATCACTACTCTTTCTCATGATTGAATCTTTTGAGAGTAGATCATGGACACCTTTATAAACCAAATACTCTAAGACTTTAACTCTAGTGTAAGATACTAGGGATTCTTTAAGAGTAATGGGAAATTGAAAACTAAAGTGCCCAACTGGCAAACATTTTTCACAAATCTCATGATATGAATTACAAAATAATTTTGCACAACCATCTACAGGTCATACAAGTTAAACAAACCCATACCAGCGGCAATAGCATGTTCACTGTGGTGTACATCATTTTATTCTTTCTCCTGTGAGTCCTGCAAAAAGGTTAGTCTCTTCCACAACAGAAGTGGTCAATAATGCATTACTACGAAAGTTAGCAAAACAATAAGAGTATATATGATGTACTACTCCATAGATTCTATCTAGTGCTTCACTTTCTTCATTTATATTTCTCATGCGAGCTAGCAACTCACAACAACCAGTAAAAAGCACATATTCTAAAACCTCCACATCAAGAAAGCCTTCATTACCTTTATTGTAAGATGCTAATGTGGTATCAATGCTACACTCACATTGATAATTAATATGATTTACGGATCTGCAAATTTCACAAACAAATTTGTATGAGGCACATAACATGGAGGAATAACGTTTCAACCATTCCAACCATTCTTCTAATGTGTCTTTCCTCGTAACATAATATCCAAAAGTTCCAACTTTCTTCTCCTCCATTGCAAGCTTCATCTGTTCAAAAATAGCAATCTGGGAAGACATGATTAGTAGCAAATGTTTTTATAATTTTGGTTTATAAATTTTTAGGGGTTTTTGGTTTTATAATTTTTTTGTTCTTTTCAAATAAGTAAAAGCAGTAAAAGTTAATAAACATGAATAACTTGAAACTCATAAATAACTTTTAGTACAGCAACAAAAAATTAGCAACTAAAGACAAAGACCAAAAGCGCTTACCTTCCCGACAACGGTGCCAGAAAATAGCCTGATTACTCCAAGTGCATAGATCAATTGTAGCTAGTTTCGAAGTAAAGATATCGAACCCATAGAGAGATATTGGTAAAGGTCTTTATGCCCCTCGTTACTATTCACTAGAGAGTACTTGTAAGTTATCTCTAATTCCAAGTAAAGGGTGTGTAAAGAGTGTGTTTGAATAAGTGCTAAAGTAAACAAGGACAAAGTAATAAAAAAAGTAAACTAAAGCAAGAGAGTATCTATGAGGTGTTGTGTAATATGATTGAAGGGTTCTCAAGGATTGTCGGATTCACCACTAGCATGGAATAATTATGAATGATTAGAATAACCTATTTCTTATGTCATGATATGTGTGGAGAGAGCTCCATAATAAGATGTTCACTACAAGGCTCGTAGGAAGCCACTTTGTTGAGCCAAGAGTGAGGTCACCTCTAAATAACCACTGTGATGTCTAAGAGCAATCACCCATACAAACCACCGCAATTAAGTGTTTCCCCACGGATATCATAATTAGCTTAGGGAGTCCCTCTTTAATCCTCCTTTGACCGTGTAGGTTACGAGCCGGCGCAAATCTGTCACGAGGCATTCCAGGTATGCTTCCAAGACACGTCCATAGGATTTCTCCCTCTCTTTAGTCCCAAGGGCAAATGATATGTGGTCGACTTTTCACATATCATCTAAAGAGAGAGATCAAACACAATTCATAGATCAATGAATCTTTGTACACAAGTAATATATCATGTTTATTTCTATGCATAATAATACTAGGGTTTCACCATCTCTCCCCAAGAACAAGGCAACTACTCATACATGAAGGGGGTCAACATCATGGCAATTGTATGGATGAAATATGAAGCTACAATTGAATACAAGTGTAAAACCACAATAGAGATTAGACTATAACAAAGTAAACAAAAGGGGATTGATGTGAAGACGATGTTGATGAAGATGGTGATGAAGATCGATGCATAACCCTTCAAGATGTAGTCTCCTCTCTCCCTTGAATTCTATGGTGATGTAGATCTTGTGGGCGGCAGCTATGGAGGTGGCAGAGTGGTAGGGCTCCACCCCTTAGGCGTGTGTGGACTCTTCTCCTTGTTTTAGAGTTTCCCCCTCTTTAAATAGGCATCTGGAGGTCGGTTTTACGAACCGATGGAGCTAGGGGCTGAATATACCCATTGGGCCTTAACAAATGTTGTTCCATTTGACGAAATGAAGCTTCCAGAGGGTGGTACAGCCGTAGGGTACGAGCGGGCTCCGCCCATACCAGTGGATGTTATGTCTTTGGTACTATGCAGTATTTTGACCACCATTTCTTAATACGGACTCTGATTGAGGTGTTCTTTTGCTCATTGGATTTGTATGGCCGAGGGCTACAACACCATGGCCTTGGATATTCATTTGGAGTTGATGGAAAATAAACTTCTTCCTGCCCTCAAATAGCTAAGCCTAGTGCCTACAACTCCTTCATATTGAATCCTCTTCGCTCCTTTTATCCATGATTCTCCATAGCACCTACACACATATCAAAGACAAGAAAAAGGTATTAAAATCCTAATAAAACTAATATTGTGCTAAGCCCATGTGAAAATGAATGAAAACTAATAAGCATACACAATAGGCATAATTATAGACAAATGTAACATGTAATGAGTGAAAATATGAATAAATTTTATACTTAAATATGCATCAATTTTGGACTCATCAGTCCACACCCCTCTATGATCCTCCATGGCTCCTCTGGTTGGTAGTTGGAAGGCCTCTTACACTGGGATCAGTACTAGTGGTAAGTTTCTCGAAGGCTCGTTGGTTCTTTCTTCCGATGATCTATTGGTTCTTCTTGATGCCAAGGTTCACCTTTGGATGGTAAAAATCTTGAAAATGGGGAGAAGATTTTGGTTGGATATGTTGTGAGGTTCCCCTCTCACCTTTCAAGAACAAATGATATTCTGGTTTCCCCTAATTGATCTTTTGGTAGATCTCCTTCCCTCAATGGATCTGATGAAGATATTTCTTTAAAATGGCATGCTTTGTGCTTCTCCTCGCAAGACAAACAATTCCCAGGGCTTTTGATCCTGAATACTACAACCAAAAGTCTAGTACTTCTCAACCAAAATGAAGTTATCATTGATGTTCTATACTTGCTTCAAGTTGAGAAGATTTCTACAGGGATTTCTTTAGAGCTGCTTGTTATTAAGGTGATGGTGGGTAAACAAATTCTTGCAAAGATTGAAGAAAGTAATGCAGCTGGCCCAAAGGATATTACCATTGAGGATGCAAAAAAGGTCATTATTTGGCCACATATAATGCTATCTCTTTGGATTTCAATACGGGCAAAAAGTTTGATCTGGATATTCGAAGGAAATTTGGCCTCTCTATAAATTTTCATTTTGGTTTTCTTAAAAGAGCTTTCTTCCTGGTTTGTTCCTTTGGAAGAGCTAATTTCAAGCTTGATGTGCATACTGTCGGCATTGCCCTTCAATCTTTTTTGGAGGTTCTGCATCTCTCTTTCAAGCCAGACATTTACAAGACAAATCCTTCAGGTTTTGAGTTACTTCCAAGGTAGTAGGATTCGAGATTTACAACATTTCTAGATTCACAAATGAACATTTTGTTATGATCATCTATCTTCGGGGCGAGGGTGGACCCAATTGGCAAGTAGAGGAAAAAATATTACCGAGAGCAAGACTTGGATTGGAAAGTTGTTTCCTACAATAAAAAATCACCCCAAAGAAATTGGATCCGCTCTAATGACCAGTCCAAATCTGGTCGTTTGGGTTTTAAATTGGTCTTTGAACCTTTACAATTTCCTGATCAACTTGCAAAACCGCCACCATGCATGGGCCGACAGATTGGCACGACAATTACTAATGTTAATGGGGCCACTAATGGTCACCCATTTGTTGAGGCTGTGGTTAAAGGTAAATCAAATCAGGTGTCGTTGATACCTCCTCCTAATCCGCGCGAGAAATCTAAGGCATTTAAGCTGCCGGGACTCCTCCATTTTCTACGCTTCCTTTCTTTCCCTAAACGGGAATGGCCTAATGATTCCTACCTTAATTGGTTCAAGGCCCAACGGCCCACTTCACATTTCCAGCCTCAGGTCTTCTCCTATCTTAAGGATTTCGCCCTTTCTTTTGCTAAGAAAAATACAGAGCACCATGTCTCCTCAACGCCCCCGCCTAGAAAAACCCCAACTTCCCCTCCTCCAGTCCCTTCCATGTAGTCAACGACAGTTTCTAAAGCAATGGCCAATATTCCCATCGACCCTGCACCCTTTCTACCCCATGGTTTCGATATTATGCAGGTTGAAGGGTGAGTTGGGGTCAGGAGGGTGGTGGTTCCTCGCCGACAACGTCTTCATGAACAGTATGCTATCGCCACCATTGATCCTATGCCCCTAGACATGTTCCTTTTCAGAATGTGCAGGATGTTCTCCTTGATTTTCTTCATAATGAGGCTAGATTGGGGTTTAGAGAGATCTAGGACTGTCCCTTTGGTGCGGCACATGTGCAGTTTACCCATGGCAGTGACAGGTAAAGGTTGATCAGAGATAGCCCTATTTCTTTCCAAGATGTGCATGCTTCCTTTACTAAACACAATGAAGCAGTAAATTGCCATCGTGCACAATTCAACAATGAGTGTTGGGTCATGCTAGTTGGTACACCAGTAGATCACTGGAACACTGAAGACCTCAATGCTATATTCAATGGCATTGGAAAGATCTTGATGTGGGAAAGGGACCCTAAGCACAAAGGAAGAATTATTTTCAAGGTCAGAGTCACTGATCTGGCTAAAATCCCCAAACGTGTTAGACTCACACTTGGAGACAGTGAACATTCTGAATCCTGGACATTCTCTATTGAAATGCTATTCCGTAATCTGCTTGGTGGGGCCCACCAGATGAAGACCCTGTTCCTGAAGATACTATAGATCCTCATCCTGCTCCTGAGAATGTTGCTACTCCATTTGTGCCCCCACCACATCCCCCTCCCCCACATGATTATAATGCAGGAGGATGGGACCAATCGGCGGTAGTCAATGATCCCAAAAATGCACCCATGTTGCACCAATTCAGGAAGATGGAGAGGAGTTACTCCCTGACAACCAACACTCTCCTCCCTAGGCTACTCACAGTGGGGTCACTACTTCCATTTCTGAACATGCTCCTGCTAATAACACTATTATTGTCCCTTTATATGGCCAGCAAGATAACCAGCTAGACCAGGAGGTCAACCAACCTATGGTAGCTCACCTGCATGATGTTGGGATTGGAGAGGGTTTTCTAAACATACTTCAAGCTTACCCAAATGATGATGAGACAGACTTGAACTTTGATTTGGATGAGGGAGCAAACATGTATGGATATCATCTAATGGAGGATGCTAACATGCTTGATCCATATGAGACATGCCTACAAGTTGGCATTGCACTCACCCACTTTATGGCCACTCCAGATCTTCTTGCAACAAAACATATATTCTCCAAACAGGGGCTTGATATTTGGGACATATTTTTTGCCCCTCACATCATGGTGTAGGCTCCCTCTCAAGGATTGGCAAGATTTGAGATACCTATAAGTACCCTTATGCTTGTCACTCCTGAAAAATTTGATTGGGCAAGGAACTTTCTATCATCTCTTCTATGGGATATTATAAGGGACACAATTGCTAATGAGTCTACAATCTCCTTTATTATTCCTAATAAATGTGTCACTTAGATACCTCCAAATAGTATCCAGGCTACAAGTGATAATGTCATTGTTGGTCCCACAACTCCCTCTGCACCCTAAAAGAAAAGGAGGGGTGTTGGTCCTCTTGTTGAAACTGAGGTGAGAAGAAGTCCAAGGATAGTTGAACTTAATGGAGGTTTCAAAATTCACTCCAACTGCTCTGACAGTAATTGTTTATCCTGTAATGCTACTCCCACCAAGCCTTAATACCAAAGTGGTAAAAAAAATTGTTTCCTTTTGCAAGGTGGCTGAGGATGACATTTAGAAGAAGCTGCAGAAAAAGAGCAAGACTATGGACAAGGTGATAAAGCCACCTGCTAATGCTCAAAGGCCACCTAGGGCTGCTCCAAGCTCCAACCAGGGGACAAAAAGAAATAAAGATTCTGCTAGATCCTGTGGACAGCAAGCAAAGAAGAAGCAAAATAAATAAGTTTCCAAATGTGTCAAAACCTGAAGTAATTTGTGGGCACTTTAAGACATGATATACTCTGGGTCTGTATTTATGTCTGAACCTTAATTGCTCGGATGCTTTACGGAGGGATTTCTCTCCTAATGTATGTCATAATTATCTGGATAAGTTCTTGGAGATTTTCCTCTTATGTCATGTGAAGGGTGTATCAATCTTTGCTCCACCCAGAAAAAATCTTTTACCTTATTGTTTCCATGGATAAGAAAAGAACTTGAATTTTTTTAAATTGGGACTTAAGGGGTTATCAATTCTGGAAAAAATGGGTGGCTCTGTCACACAAGATTGAGGAATCAGGTCGTGACATAATTTGGTTGCAAGAAACTAAAAGGGAGATCTTTGACATGGAGTACATTAAAAAGTTTTGTCCACCGAAATTCAATCGATTTGAATTCCTTCCCTCTATGGGAGCCTCTGGTGGTGGTATCATCATCTAGAATGCAAGCCTTTTCAATGGGAATATTGATTTTCAAAATGAGTTCTCCATCTCTGTAAAGTTCTTATCAAATCTGTCTAATGAGGCTTGGGTTTTGACAAATGTCTATGGCCCCTACCAACCTGAGAAAAACTCTCTGTTCCTTGACTGGTTCTCAAGCATTGACATGCCTGATGACATGGACTGTTTAATCATGGGAGACTTTAACTTCATCAGAAAGCCATCTAATACAAATAAAGAGGGTGGGGATGTGAATAACATGCTCTTGCTTAATGAGGCTATTAGTAACCTTGGCTTGGTTGATCTCCCCCTAAAAGGAAGAAAATATTCATGGAGTAATATTCACAAAGATCCTCTCCTGGAAAGACTTGATTGGTTCTTCTCCTCAACCTCTTGGACAATTTATTACCCATCATCTTTTGTTTACCCACTATCGAAGCCTACCTATAACCATTCACCATTTTTCATTTCAATTGGTACCAATATTCCTAAGGCCCAGATTTTTAGATTTGAAAACTATTGGATTCAACATAGTGACTTTAAGCAGATTGTTTAGAATGCTTGGAACATCCCTGTGGGCCAGACTAATAGTGCAAAATCGATCAATGCTAATCTCAAGAATGTGAGAAGAGGCTTAAAACTTTGGGCTAGAAACCTCCCTTGTCTTAAAATCATATTGCCAAGGTTAATGAGTGATATGCTAAAATTTTTTGAGGAGTTAAGAACTCTTAGCATATTTGAATGGAATCTAAGGGACATCTTGAAAAACCACATTATTACTCTTCTTAAAAACCAGAAAGCCTAATGGAAGCAAAGAGGAAAGATAAAATGGGTAAAGCTTGGGGATGAAAACAAACAAATCATGTTAATGCTACTGTCAGCTATAGACACAACTACATATCCATGTTGAAGGATAGGTCCCTTGCTGAAGTACATGAACATGAAGGTAAAGCAAACATTCTTTGGGAAGCCTTGAAGGAGAGAATGGGCACTACAGATAAACCTACAATGCATTTCAACCTCTCGGAATTCTATAGTAATGACATGGACTCTAAAACCACTGCATCCCTGGAAGTTCCTTTTACTGACAAAAAATTTGAAGACATTATCAATGAACTCCCAAATGATAAATCTCTTGGACCTGATGGATTTAATAATGAGTTCATCAAATCTTGATGGTTTATTATTGGACAAGATATCAAGCAATTGATCCAGGACTTATACCATGAGAGAATCTCTTTAGAAAGCATCAATTCATCATACATTACCTTGATCCCCAAAGTGGACTCCCCTGCAACTCCTGCTGAATTCAAACCTATCTCTTTACTGAACAGTGTCCTTAAAATTATCACTAAACTTCTTTCCAATAGAATGTAGAAGGTCATCCTTAAGCTTGTCCATAAAAAACAATATGGTTTCTTGAAAATAAGATCCATTCAAGATTGTCTGGGCTAGGATTTTTAATACATGTTTCATTGTCATAAATCAAATGAAGAAATTGTGATCCTTAAGCTTGATTTTGAAAAGGCTTTTGATAAAATGAGCACTCAACAATTTTGAACATTCTAAAAGAGAAAAGGTTTGGGGATAAGTGGATCAAATTGATCACACCAATCTTTCAATCATACACTTCTGCTATTTTGTTGAATGGAGTCCCTGGGAAAAAGTTCTATTGTAAGAGGGGGTTTAGACAGGGTGACCCACTATCCGCTCTCCTTTTTGTTCTGGCAGTTCACTTTCTACAGTCCATACTCAATAAAGCTAGGAATAAAGGGCTAGTTACACCTCCAATCATTTGTACGGCTGTCCCTGATTTTTCCTGTAATTCAATATGCTGATGATACCCTGGAGGTCATGAAAGTAGACTCAAAACAGTTACTCTGCCTCAAATCTCTGCTGAACACCTTTGCACTTTCTACTAGCCTGAAGGTGTGTTACCATAAATCCAACATGATCCCCATTAACATGGACTCTGAAAGATTGATGTACTTCTCCAATACTTTTCGATGCAAGCAAGGTAGCATTCCTTTCACCTATCTTGGACCACCTCTTAGTTAGACAAAACCTTCACTAGAATACTTCTTACCAATGGTGCAAAGAGTTGAAAATAGGCTTGGAGGGATTACTGATTTTCTTAATTATGGGGGTAAACATCAATTGGTCAAATCTATGTTTTCTTCCTTGCCACTTTTTTAATGAGCTGCATGGATGTCCCTATCTCTATAAAGGAGCAAGTGGTAAAGTATATAAGACATTGCTTGTGGAGAAACAACTGCTGATGTACAAGCTAAACGCTCAGCTCTAGTGGCTTGGACCAAGGTGTGTAGGCCTAAAAATCAGGGTGGCTTGGAGGTCCTCAATTTAAATATCCAAAATAATGCATTGCTGCTAAAGAATCTGGATAAATTCTACAACCACCATGACACTCCATGGGTACATCTTATTTGGGAATCATACTATTCTGATGGGCATTTACTAGGGTACCAAATGGTAGGATCCTTTTGGTGGAAGGAACACCTTAAACTCCTTTATGCCTACAAAGCCATGGCTAGATGTCAAGTTGGGGATGGGAAAACTACATTCTTTTGGACAAATCTTTGGATGAATGAATGCCTTCAATTCAAATTGCCCCATCTGCTTTCCTATGCAAAAAATCTAAAATCACTGTTACTGAAGCTATTCATAATCAATATCTTGAAGATATTTTCCATCTTCCACTGTCTCAGCAAGCATTCTCTGTATTCGAGAAACTTGAAGATATCTGCCAACAATCTTTGATCAATAATCAAGTGGGTCTCTCAAAAAAATGGAGTTATATCTGGGGAACTGACCAGTTCACAGTTCAAAAAGCTTACAAGGTGTTGGCTGGTACTCAACCTGCTCCACCTCACTTCACCTGGACCTGGAACTCGTCCTATCAGGCCAAACATATATTTTTCTTTTGGCTGCTGCTCTTGGACAGACTAAACACAAGAAATCTTCTTAGAAGGAAAAGATTTCCACTTCCATATTATAAATGTGCAACACTGAACTGCAACACTGAAGAGACACTGGTACACCTGTTTTGAAATTGTCCCTTTGCTTCTGATTGCTGGGATTACAATTTCCCACAGAGAGACAGAGGTTTGTCGGTTATATAAGGTTTTGAAGACATTAAAATCAAACTGAAACTGACTTTTGCAATGGAAATCATTATTTTGGCATCGTGGGGAATTGGATCTATAGAATAAATAAAATCTTCGAAGACAAGAGGCTAGACTTTACAGCTTGGAAAGCCATTTTTTACAAGAAATGAGATGGCTCAGTTTTCTCAAGCCTTTAATGATTGGCTACAGATAAAATATCACTAGTTTAAGCACATTGTAATTTGTTGCCTATAATATGTAGCTTGCAATCTTGTACATATTTTATTAATAAATAAAAAAATTGGAGTGGGGATTCTTTCCCTCACTGTTTTACCCTAAAAATATATATTTTTAGTAAGGATTACCTTATTATTGAGAAAACACATAAAAATCCTAATTTTAAGTGGTACTTTAATCTTCCAAATATACTTGCTTGCACAAACCTGGTATCAGATTAAATCTAATTTTATGAGTGGAGATTTTTGGCTCTCGAGCTCCAGTGCTCCTGTTTCTTTTTAAAAAATTGAAAATCATATTTACGAGTATAAAAATATTGAAAATAAATATATCCACAATCATGCAAAATATCCATTTCAAAAACTTTCTAGTCCGAGATACAAGAAAATAACAAAAGTTTGAATCTAGGCAGATAAATAATTTCAAATCCCCAAATCTTATCAGATTTTTGGCTTTTTTTGTACCACAAAATAAGACGAATTTCACATTGCGATTTTCCATGCTTGTGGGATACAACGTTGACTATATCCATAATTATTTTCATATTTAAAAAAAATGATGTTTGATTTTTTTTAATATGAAGTGAGCACTAGAGCTTGGAATCCAAAGACACTTTCGGCACTTTTATACTCCCTCCGTTCGGAAATAAGTGACTTGGTTTTGTCTAGATTTGCATGTATCTATATACTAAAGCATATTTAGATACATATGAATCTAGACAATCCAAGTCATTTATTTCTGGACGAAGAGGGTATGTTATTTTCTTATACCTATAAGGATCTGCCTCCTCCCACAACCAATGGGAAACAACCCAATATGTGTAAGATTTAAGCTTTAGTCTTCTCTAAGCCAAACTTAGTATCGTACATGTCCTAACGGCTAATAATGTACACCCTCCGTCTCAGGTTTATCAAAATTTATATGAATCTATATACTAAATAGTGTCTGAATTAATTTAAATTTTGATAAATCCGAGACACATATTTTGAGATGGAGTGGTTATTACATGAATCCTCGGTACTCGGAGTCGAGTGGAGCTTAGACAATGCCCAACGTTTGGACTTAGGCCTAAGAAATTCTGTTAGAAAAGCCCATTCTCTCGGGCTGGGGCTAGCAGAGCAATTTCTTTTTAGCAACCAACTGACAAGCTAAAGGATGAAATTGTCAACTTTTTTATGTGCATGCACTGTCGTCATAGAGAAAAATTAGAGGCTGATGATGGGCCCAGCCAACAATTTACTTTTTTAGACTTTAAGTATTGTACTGGACTCACCCTCAAGAATATTTTTGCTAGACACCCTTTCCACAGCGTTTAGACCCATGTCTAGTACTCAAAAATCATCCTTAGACACATCATTTTATCTATGCTGCACATGCTCTTATGCCCTACTTGAATTTTCGCGCAGTACGTGTGGGTAAACCCTATGATGATCGAGGATGCAAATGCAGGGTGTTGATCGACGTCGTCAGCTAGCCACCGGTGTTAAGATTGGCGAATCTACCCGACCGGCTAGGCAAGTGTAAGTTCCAGTATTTACCCCCTTGTTTTACTTTATTGACACTAATTACCTATTTAACATATTTTCATCCGTATTACTCCACTTAGCAAAAGTTATGTTATTTTTATAGATTTTGCACTTGATTTGTCTCCCAGTCGACACTTTTTCTCGAGTTTTTTTTTAACACGGCTGAAGAAAATTTTGAACCCAAAAAACACGTACATGATCACCATATTGTTGGAAAGCATCACGTACAACACCCGGCGTGTGTATTAGACTCATCATTGAGTAGTGTTGCGTCTTCACTTAATGGTACATAGCAAGAAATGCTAAGTAAGAAGCACACATGATTTCATGCACGTGGTTAATCGATTCCCATCGTGGCCTACTAGTCAGACCCACCTAGCAGATGCTTATGAATTTTTGAAGGGGGTAAAAAGTGACAATTGTTTTTACTAAATGGCGTAATATATATGAATGAATGAATGTTAAATTGGGCAATTTATGTCAAAAAATTGAAACTATGAGGCAAACCTGCAATTTACTCGCTAGATGATAATAATCAAGCTATAGCACCGTTCAAAAAAAAAAATCAAGCTATAGCCCCCAACGGAGATCTCAAAGACTTGAGGCAGGTTTCTGGCAGCGAGGGCTAGTAGCTTGCGATTTTTTTTATTAGTTAATGTACTATATGACTGGAAATGACAT
Organism: Avena sativa; assembly: GCA_916181665.1. Lineage (NCBI taxonomy): Eukaryota > Viridiplantae > Streptophyta > Magnoliopsida > Poales > Poaceae > Avena > Avena sativa. Next base: position 527,289,338 of record OV702292.1, on the reverse strand, counting down.
GTGTTTTTTGGCTCATACTCAGGTGAGGGGTTGCTACCCCAACTAGTGCACACGGCCCCCTCTAACACCGGTTTGGAGGGCCCTCTAACAGAGGTTGTAGAACCGATGTTGAGGGTTCGGTGTTAGAGGGCCCCCCCTTTAACACCGGTTCTTATACGAACCGGTGTTAAAGGATGGCGCACGTGGGGCTGCCGCAGGGCTCAGGCCCCCCCCCTTTAACGCCGGTTCGTAACACGAACCGGTGTTAAAGGTTCTGTGCCGCGGCAGGAAAAGGAGATAAATCTCTGCCGCGGCAGAGTTCTGCCGCGGCAGGAAAACGACATAAATCTCTGCCGCGGCAGAGTTCTGCCCCTGCCCCGTTCTGGGCGTATTTCTACGGCGCGGCGGGGACGGGGAGGGGGGAGGGGGAATCGATTGGGAGAGGTATACACATACATCGTCATCGGTACATACGAGTACATGAATAATTAAGCAACTATTATTATACACAATATCGTCATTGTGTGGTATTCTCCGTAAACGTTGAAGCATCAAGTACAAGACAAAGACGTTCAATCATATATACAACGTTCATTTTGGTGGATATCTAAAGAGTTCTCCGCCAGGCGTGACGACCTCATCAAGTATGAACCCCGCCAATTCCTCTTGAATGGCTCGTATGCGGTCAAATGGTTGGAGTTGGTCCCGCATCCGTTCGATCTGAATATATATAAAGAATGGGGTCAATATATATATAAGAATAAAACTCAACACAATTGATGGTAATAAAATAATGTTGTGTACTTTGTTTACTTACTCTAAGTTGTTCTAGTGCGGCTTGGCCCGTCGCACATATCGTGTTGCGAATGAACTCGCAAACATAGTACCCGTATAAGTTATTGACGTGTCCCTGATGCGCGCACTTTACGAGAATAGAGAGTTCAATCAAAATAATAATCAATAAAGCATGATATAATGGAATTGGAAGCAGAATCAAAGAGATACGCAGACCTAGCTAGCTAGTATTACTTACATTTTGGTCTACAATTTTAGTTCTTCTGACCATTCACCCACGGCCCTGCCCGTGAACCTTTTCCAAACCCTGTCCGGCAAAGAAAATGAATAAAGGAGTAATTAATTACTTGTTGTCACAAAAGTTGCCGATCTAGTGCGATAATATGATTGAAATTACCTCTGGAGCATCTCTCTAAAGTCTGCCCATCGCTCTTTTTCTTTTCGTAACGAGTCCATGACAAGGACTTTTCCTGAGTCAGGTTGAATGACTAGCAGAATAAAGTGGAACCTACGCACGCATAACTCATCATCAGTTACACTTAACATCGAGTAAGCCGAAACAGAATGTGTACAAGAGAGGGTAACAGTACTCACGAGAAGCTGTAAGGTAATAGTATTTCCCTTTTGGTTTGTTGTCTAAGTAAAGACCTTAGCAATAAATCTTCTGTTTGCCCGGGTTTGGTTCTTACCACTTCTTCATGAACTCTATTTGGGTCAACGAACCCAATGTCAAAAGGTCCTCCTTTCATGCATTCCATAACCTTTTTCCTGCATAATAGTATATACATATATGGTAAGCATATATATATATACATGCAATTAATGAAGTGAATGAGATGAGATAGAAAATACAGAAATAGTACTTACACACAATAAAGGCTGATGGCAACTTTGTCGAGTTCCTTCTGATTGAATAGAAAATGCAAGTCTTGAATGTTGAAGGCGATCTCGTCGTCTCCGCACAAGAAAATCTGATCTCTTATATGCGCCGTGATCCATTCTTCCTTTCTCGTCTTGCAGAAATCAAGGTACCACTTGTGCAATCTTCGTATCTTTGTTGGTAGATTCTTGAGCTCCTCTTTCTTGACGAGATTCTTCCCATACTTCCATGGTTGTATGGGGTTGGCATCGCATTTGGGCAAGTTGTCTCCCATGATGTTCAAGTATGCAATGTAAGTCATCCCCATCTCATTGGCCTTTCTTTGTAGCTCTGCCTCGTAATCATTTACGGGAGGAGGGTCCCGTGTGTCGAACACTTGGAGCGGGGTGCATGATTGGTTTTCCTGCTCTCCGAGCATGGGAACTGTTTTCTGGGGTGCCGCACGACTGCTACTTTCAGTCTCCCTACGGCGCCTTACATCCGCCTTCAAAATCTGGCGCTCATAGTCCGACACAAGTTGGGTTTCAGGTTTCAAAAGATTTTTGTAAAACTTCTCCACCACCGCCAGATCTATTTTCTCCTTTGGCTCGGCCCGTCTAGGTGCAAAGAATTTCTTGACCTCTTCTTCTGAGATTCTATTGGTCTCCTCGTCGATGTGATTCCACGGTAAAACCGGCAATGGCTTGGCGGAAGGCTGCGGGACATAGTTTTTTGAACTCTTTCTGGAAGTGCTAGTGATGCTCTTCGTGGCAGTGCTCTTCCGCTTACGCTGAGGAGATGGCTGAAGCGCCGGAGATGGCTGACGGGCAGGAGATGGCTGGCGCGCCGGAGATGGCTGCCGCGCAGGAGATGGCTGAAGCGGCTCAGACTGCTGACGCTGCGGAGACGGCGGGGGTGCCAGTGGCCTCCAATTTGGAAGCACGATGTGTTCCTTCTTCCAAAGAATGGTTGTTTTCACTGCAAATTTGAGTTGAGTTTCCCCTTCACCTGTAGCATGGTCAAGCTGTGCTTCCTCATATTCCTTCACAACCTCATCCACCCCGACAATAGCATAGCCATCTGGAATCGGTCGGCAGTGGTAAGTTCCACCAGCTACAGGAGGTAAGGCATAGCCGACAGCCACCTTAATGGATAAGCCCATTAATCTCACATGCAGCTCAGCGTGTTCGCTCTCCGTGATCTCATCCACGGGGTATCGAGGACCCGCCATTTCAAGCATGGGCTGCACGTTCTCCATGGAAGCCACGCTGCTTTTCCGCGCAGAGTCTAGGCCACCGGCAGCTTCCAATGCAGGCTCTTCGTGCCGCTGAGATGGGCCGGTAGCTTGATGGCTCTGTTGTGCATTCACTTGCGCCTTCAGCGCCACAAGTGCATGTTCTATCTGTGTCATCCGCTCTGTACGCTCTTTTTCTTTTCTGCCACGCCATCTGTAAGAGTCGCTCCACTCGGCAAACCCATCCTTCCACGTCATACCCCCTGTGCCTCGTGCATGTCCAGGGTGTTATTTTTTACCGATGGCGCGTGTGAGCTGGTCATTCTCTCTGTCGGGATGGAAGGTCCTGGCAGCTGTTTCCTCGTATGCCGTGATGAGTTCAGTGACAGGTTTGGCAAGGAGGCGGGTTGGGAAGATACACAATCCTGTTTCTAGGTCCAACCTTGCCCCGATTCCGTAGAACCAAGTCTTTGCACGTAGGTCCCACCCATGTGTCTAGGGTGTGATCCCTCTGTCGCGCAGGGCCTTCTCAGCTTCCTCCCACTTAGGCCTCTGAGATATGTAGCCACCTGACCCTGTCCTCTGGTGATATTCCTTCTTCTGGGCATTTAGTGTATTGGTTTCTGACCTCTTTGTAGCTATAGCACCTTCCTTGTATGCCACAAATTCGTGCCAGTGAGGTCTTATCTTCGCATAATATGCGTCTTTGAAATCTGGAGTCTTGCGAGCTTTGACAAATTTGTTCAATTTTTTCTTCCAGTTGCGGAAAGCGTCAGCCATCTTCTTTAGAGTCCACTCTTTGACCTTTTCCTTTATAACCGGTTTGTTTTCATCCTCCTCTGGCGGAAGGGTGAAATTTACCAACAGCGAATTCCAAAGCGTTTCTTTGGATCTTTCATCGATAAAGGTACCGTTGCTATTCTTTGGCTTATTCCAATATTCAATTGTGATTGGGATTTGGTCCCTAACAACAACTCCAGCCTGGCATACAAATTTGTCTGCGGCATTCTTGGGCTCCATCGGCCTGCCATCAACACGGACTGCTTCGATCGTGAACTTTGCACAATCTTTCAACCGATGGCTCGCGCCTCGCTTGCTCTTTTTCGTAGAAGAAGATGGTTGCTGGCTGGTCGATCCAGAGGGCTAAAAGAAGAAAGAAGCATTAATTAATACATGTAGAAGAAGATTGTTGGTGGAAGTCAGCAGAGGCTTAATCAATGCATATACCTCGCCGGACTTTGTAATCACTAAATTGCGTTCACCGGAGTCTTCATCTTCTCCATGACTACTTGAGTTGTCATCATGTCCCTCCAAGTCTAGATATTGTGAGGTGTCCTCATCGATAATGTTCTCCATTATTTCTTCTTCTTCAAGGTTTCTACTAAGTGGATCCATAGTTTCTAAAACAATAATATTATCTAGAGTAAGAGAGTAAACATTCAAGTGGACTTGGATTCATACACAAATATACATATTATTCATACAAAAATACACAAATAGGATAAAGTACATAAGATAAAGTACATTATTAATACATCACCGGAGAATAGCTCGGGTGCATTATAGGATAAAGTATAAGATAAAGTACATTATTAATACATCACCGGAGAATAGCTCGGGTGCATTATAGGATAAAGTATAATATAAAGTACATTATCAATACATCACCGGAGAATAGCTCGGGTGTATTATAGGATAAAGTATAAGATAAAGTACATTATTAAGATAAACTAGCGAACGCGGCTGCCGCGTTCTATGCTACGGGAGCTCTGCAGCCATAGAAGAGGAACCATCACCGGAGAATAGCTCGGGTGAGATCCGTGAAGCTGCCAGATATTGGAGAACCTAGTCTCCAAAAGATACATGTATCGCCGTACATGCTCGTCCTCCTCCCTAATACGACGACGTACCACCTCCTCGGGGGCTGGCTCCCTCTGCACCACTCCTGGACCTCGTGGACGCCACCAAAGAAGCTCCGGGTCGACGATGATACCCGGATTCCTCACCAAGGTACGAGTCCCGACAGGTAGCACCTCCCAGTGCCAACCCGGCGGAGCCTAGACTCGGACATCCCTGACAGAGTCCAGTAGGCTCGGACAAGATGGACGCGACATAACTAAATAATAGCAATAAACAATCATAAAACATAAACAGTAACTAAATCACTAAGTATATATTGCCCTAATAACAATAACCCTAAACCTATCACTAATAACAAAAACGCGGTATTTACCTAACTAATACTAATACTAACAACTAATACTAATTCTAACTCTAAATTAGCCTAATAATACTAATACTAATTCTAATTCTAACCCTAATAATTAACCAATACCCCTAATACTTAACCAATCATATGCCTAATCTAACCCCGGCAACGGCGGCGGCGGCGAGCCTCTCCGCAGGCGCGGCGGGCGGCAACGACGTGGGAAAGAAGGGAAGGGGGTGGCGGCGGTTGGGGCGGTGGCGGGGCACACTGTAACTACCTCGGTGAATTACGCTCCTAGTTACAAGCCTGGATGAGCAGAAATGGTTGAAATAGTACGGTGGGGCCCAAATGCCACTCACAGGTAGACCTTTCGGCCGTCCCAACCATTTCCAAACATCGGGACAAGAACGGGCGGCGTAATCGGCAGGCGAAGGGATCAACTACATACACAAATGAGTATGTATGTAAGCCACCATACAATAGTACATCAGAGCCATTCCATCTAAAAAGAAAGGAAATATAGCAACGCCATACGGCAAGATCCAAATATCCTCGATAGATATAATAGTTTAGGATAACTCCTCATACATCAAACATCAGAGTATCAAGCGGAAGCGGAAGACAAAATCCGAGTACGGATAAGAAGCAAATCGGCATAAGATGCCCCATAAATAAGCACATCCCGCCCACAGATCTCACGGATCCCCGTTCCCGGAATCTCTACACCGAATGATCGTTGCCCACATCGTCCGTCTCTTCCACCCAGTATCCATCTTGCGAGTGTACCTGTTCATCTGAACCAATAATTTATCGTGTGAGACCCTACGGGTACTCAGCGAGTCTTTATGCCTCTAAAGGGAACACAACCTGGGGTGACGCAATTGCAGCAAAAGATAAACCCTAGCAATTCTATAGATACTCGCTAACCATCCGCCTAACCAGAGATAGACGGATGTCCGTGAATTAATAACAACAGTTATAATGGTAATCTTAACAGATCCATCCTCCTCCTTGCTTACCGACGAGGAAGCGGACGAACAACCCCCCCCCATCCGTTGGCAGTTTTATTATCCATTCCATGAGTGTTGCACTATTTACTAGTCAGGTACCTAGTCTAGTAAAATTAAAAGCGGTACTTTAGTTATGCTTGTCTATGATCGAGAAACTGTGCTCCAAGTCGTCCATAACCGCGGACACGGCTTTCAGAAAGTTTTACCCTGCAGGGGTGCACAAATAGCAACACACACTCGATATGCCTCGGAAACACCAAATCAAAACCCAACGAGGCAGTCACGACAAAGCAATTACAGGATTCAGAAATATTTCAGGGGGCCACCCCATTATGCTACCCGCAACGAAGCTGGCCGGCTCCGAGACGGACTCAAGGTTTGCGTCAATGGCTGTGAACGACTGGGAACCCGAAAATGTGACTGGGCTTGTCGACACCGCGAAAACACTCCGCTTTCCTAAACAGTACAGTGTGCAGTACCTCGCACAATTTAAATAAAGCGGTAAAGCATGGCATAAGTACAGGATAGTAAATAAAACCTCAAACTAGTTTGTGGCCCCAAGAAATAAGAATGAATCAAGCTCTGGCTCAGGGGGGTTCATAAGCCTCCCGGATGTGGATAGCGTGAATATTCAAGGAACAGGAATCAAGTACTCGGGGTCCTACGGGACACAAGTGAGCCTGAAAAACCAAATATCAAATATGGCTCACCGATGCCACTTTCATTAGTTATCCCATTACTACTCAGATTAAGTTGTATAGGTACCTCGTTATCCATCAGACACTCACATACCCTACACATGCTGTTCTACGACTCGCATGGCTCAAACAACTCCTGTAGTAATGGCTCATGGGATGGAGGAACAAGCTTCGGTGGGGTTTAAAAATAAAGGCTATGCAATACTTGGGATTCAATTTAATGCAATCGCGACTCAATGATGCAAGAATAAGATAGAGGCAATAGGTACTATATGTATGCAAGCATGTGGTAGTGCTTGCCTGGCAGCTCAGTTGAAGCAAGGGATGGATCTGGGTAGTGCTCCTGGGTATCTTGATATATCCCCTGCTCAGCGTCTATTCGAAGAAGAACCAAACAAACAAGGGCCAACATAAATAAAGTGCGCAAGCATATGAGTTAAATGCGACAAGCAAACAATCATGCCATGATGAATGATGCACAATTTGTATGGCAATAAAGTAGCATGGCATGGGTGAGGTGTGGAATACAAGAATAAACATTTTATTGGGTTTTAACCACATTTTATCCTCATATTAGTTGCTGTACACATTATATTTATATGATGCATGCTTCAAATCAAAACATGGAATGCATAAACAGAAAGGTCTCGTCGAGCTAATCATTTTAGACATATCATTTGTTAAATTTGGAGTTTTAACTCAAAAGTTATTAATTAATTAAGGAAAAGGGCATTTTGTTGTAATTTTAATAAACTTGGAAAATTAAAGTGTCAAAAATATATTTTGAATGGCATATTTGAATTCCTCATATTTTTCTGATTTCAAAACATATATTATTTGTATTATTTGGATTTATATTTTGAAAGTTATTTAAAAACAGAATTAAATTTGAATTTGAATTAAATTTGAAAAGGTTTGAATTAAACAGATATTTAGAAAAGCTTTTGTTACACGCACAGAACCTAGCCACAGCCAATGACCAATGGGGCCATGCTGACTGGGCGTCCACGCGCGCAGAAAAACGTTTTACACCGCGGCCTGCTCTAGTCTCAGCGAATGACATGTGGGGCCACGACACTCACGGACCCACTCGCCAGAGGGCGGTTGCGAGGCTGCCACGCGGCACAGCGGGGGGACCGCGGGTTGATGGGACTAAAGGGCAGGGTGCGTTTTGTAAAAAGGCAACAGACGCTGACTGGTGGGCCTCGGTGGGAGCGCGGGTTGACGCAGAAAAAAGGGCAGGGGGTTATGCGCAAAAGGCCGCCGTACTGTGGATCTTCCCCGCGCCGCGCGACAGATCGGTGCGCGTCTGGCGCGGGCGCGGCGCGCGGGATCGAACCTGGGACGTTGCGGGCGCGCGCGCAGAGGCGGAGCCACTGCGGTAGGGGTGGGTTGGTGTCAGGGAGGTGGGCGAAGCCTAGATGAGGGGCTACGCGGAGCGAGAGCGTGCAGACGCCAGCGAACCCGACGCTCCGACGGCGTTCGACGAAAGGCACGGCGGCGCTAGGGCGGGATCGGCCAGAGGGGGTTGTCTAGGAGGTAGGTCAGCTCACCGCGAGTGTGTCGGTGGCGTTGGATCGGGTCGGCGAGCAGCAGGACGACGATGATGCAGAGGCCCAGCGAGCTAGGGTTTCAGGGTCGGCGTCGTGGGGTCCTTCGGCTCCGGTCCTTCTCCTCCTCGACGGCGGGTACAGGGGGTTGCAGGAGCACTCCGTGGCCTTCCTCGATCACCTCCACGACGTGCTGCACTGCTGGAAGAGGGAGATCGGTGGAGGCCGACGGTGGTCGGCGTTGGGGGTAGACGGAGGCGGTAGGGGGTAGATGGGGAGGAAGGAGTAGGTGGGCACGGCCCTGGGGAGATCTGGGAGAGGCCAGAGATGAGAGAGAGGGGGAAGATATGGACGGGAGAGGAGCGGGGTGTCGTGGGGCAGAGAAAAGGTGGCTCGGCCACCTTTCTCTCCTCCTCCTCGCACGTGCTCGGTCGGGCAGGCAGGGGCAGGACGAGGTGGTGAAAGGGTAGGGAGCTGGCAGGTGGGGCAGGGCAGGCCAGGCTCGGGCTGGTGGGGCATGCGGTAGAGAGAGAGCTAGAGGGAGAGGGGGGTAGGCTCGGGTTTAGGGTTTGGGGGAGCCTCAGTTTAGGGTTGGTACTAGGGTTGGGGTTAGCTAGGTGGGCAGGTGGGGCCAGCTAAGTGGGGCTCGGCAAGGGGAGACCAAGGGGAGGGTTAGGTGTAGAGAGGGACTAGGGTTTAGAGGGGGTGTGATCTAGAGAGGGGGTGGAGGGGTATAGTGATGAGAGGAACCTAGGTAGAGAAAAGAGAGAGAGGGTGAGAGCTAGGGCTTTTAGAAACTTGCATGCTCCCAAACTAGAGCAAACAAGGACATGTGGATAGGTGTAGGGTTTGGGTTTAGCTTAGATAGAGATAAGAAGAGAGGTTTAGAGAGAGGAGAGGTTAGATGGAGTGGTACTATATGACAAGATCAAGCATGCTCTAGACAAGCACTAACAAGATCAAGACAAGAAAAGAGGGGTGAGAAGAGGTGGTGAGGGGTTTAAGCAAGATCAAAAGATCAAGCCCAAAAGAAAAGATAGAATAGAGAGAGAGATGATGATCCACTCAAGATTCAAATAAAAACCCAATGACAAGTAAAAGGTGGTACTTGCATGGGCCATGCATAATAATTAATACCATGCTTATTTTGTGAAAACAAGATTATTTACATGGCATTATTCTTATGCATTCCCAAAATTGGAATAGAAGCCAAGCCAAAAAGAATGAAAGGATGCCCCATGTGGAGTAGTTGGAGATGGCCATGTTTGAAATAAAATGGGACATGCTAGTGTGTATGTTCCACTAGATGATCAATAGTCCCAAAATATTCCAACATGAGCATAATTCCATGATAATCCATATGGAAGCTAGGAGGAAGGGTTCCACTCACAAGGCATGCAAAAGGTGGCCATGTGGCTCTCATATATCAATGATGTGAAAACAACATGATGCTAAGATGAGAGCATGTGGAAAAAGAATTGGATCCATCCCAACCCATATGAGCTAGAGGTAAAACCCAAAGGAAACACAATTGCAAGCTCATGGGTAATGGAATGGTGGAAAGATGGGGTGATGACAAGAAAGGTGGTGGAGTGGAATAAAAGATATGCCCCCAACTCAACTTGGGCATTTAAACAATATATCAACAACCAAATACAATATCAAGAGGCAAATACAATTGATAATGCATATGAGATAAGAACCAAATGGAAAAGGGTTTTATATGATGCTCAAATGCAAGGTGGCATGATGACATGAGCATGATATAATGATGATGCAACAATTATATGTTTGAAGTAGCCAATATATATACTAGGCTAGTAGCATTGCAATTGTTAGACAATTGGGATGCTACAACTCTCCCCCACTAAACAGGAATCTCGCCCCGAGATTCTAGGAAGAAGAAGAAGACACAAAGAGGGTAGGATACTTGGCACGGAGCTCATCTTCGCGTTCCCAAGTGGCTTCATCAACGGAATGGTGCGACCACTGCACCTTGCAAAACTTGCTATACTTGTTGCGAGTCTTGCGTTTTGCTTGAGAAACAACGGTTAGAAAAGTTGAAGGATTGTCGTGATACAAGAAGGATAGGATGGACATAGCTCCTGTTTTCTCAAGAAACATGATAAAAGAAAAGAACCACTTGTGAAAGAAAGGACAAAATGATGTATCATGGATAAAGAAGACACATCATCAAGATTAAAGATTTTCCGATACTAGAGAGGATGAATCTTTATCTCGCCGAAAGAAAAAGAGCTAGATTGGAGAAGTTTTGAACCACTATGACAATAGCATCGTGTCTTCTCTCGGATTTGAGAAATGAAGTTCGGAAACAATATTGCCTTCAAACAATAGAGTCCCTTGATATCAACAGAGAGATTTAGTTAGACATCGTCGGATTAGATTCTTGTTGCACCGGTAAGAACCAAAGGATCACGCAATTGAGGTGCGCGGATATAACTTCCGGAGACGGATGTGAACTAGATCATGGTGGAATCCCGAGAAGCAAGAATATGGAGGATCTGGAGTTTATTGTGGAGATACTTATTGTTTTCTTTAGCCTTGGGGCTAACGCAATAGATTTGCGGCTGATGGCATCAACCATAATTGGCTTTACCACAGAAAAAGGAATTGACGAAACAAAGAGAGAGATAGTTTCCTTTCATCTTGTTTGGGGATGTCAAGCACCGGTAGGAAGACGAGGACCGAAAGGCGTTTGCGTTTGTTTCCACCAGATAATTGAAGATTTGCTCCGGGTAGGAAAAGACGAGATCACCAACAAGAGATTATTGATTACTTCCTTCGAGAGAGCACTCCGGAATGACAAGGACGGAAGTAAAAGTATCGAGGGATAAAGGCCACTTCTAACTTCCGCGGAATGAGTGAAATCACATTAATTTACCAATTCAATGTACAAGAGCGAATGATAAGAGTAGTGGTATGGTAGCTACTCCATCCCGCACTCAAAGCATTACTCCGCACATGAATAAGAAAACCATGCAACCCAACTACCGAAACAGACTGAAGGTATTGACAAAAACTCATGGAACTTCGTTAGAAAACAAGGATAGATGCAAACGATTCGCCGGATTCAAGATAGATAATGATGATGATGTTGTTGTCATGTCGGAATTACCCAGCCACCCGAAAGATATGACGGAAGATTACGGAGAACAACTGCAAGATTCACAGCTACAGAAAAGATAGCACCAACTTGAACGAAAGGAATACAAGATCTGGAAGGTCTTCATGGCCGCTGGTGGATTGAGCATAGATGATAGAACGAGAGGGTTTCAAGAGATTACTTGACGAGACTGAGGTGAAAGAACTCCATGTTCTTCTTGAAAAGATAGAGAGAGATTTAGCAGTCTTGAGGATAACTTCGGCGGAACGACGATGATAACTTGCCAACAAGGAACAACTCCGGATTGGTTGAAGATGGAGGATGGGATTAACAATGGACTTGCTAATTCCAGAGTTGAAGCAATGTATTTAGCAAAAGGACGTGGTCGAGATAGGTGACTTCAAGAAGCCAGAATTCACGCTTTGAGAACTTTGCACACAGGCAGTGTTAACAAAGCTTGAGAGAAAGAGACACAGATGATCTTCCATGTCCTTACATTGATATAGAATAGGTAAGCATATTATCAAGATATACCACCATGGATTAACAGGATATTCCCAGAATATCAAGTTCAAGAGGCGGGAGAACGAACAAATGCTCGAACACTTCCTGAGCTCAATGCTCTTAGAAAGATCAATATTAAGAGCACGGGTTCGTGTTGAAGAAGATTCACTGGAAGAATAGATTATCTGGTCCTTCGGAAGAAAAAGAGATGTCACCTGGTTCACATTGTCGATTGAAACACCGGTTACAAATATAAAGAGATCTTGGATAAAGAAACGATGATAGCTCATACCTTAAGCAAAGCTATCGAACGCGAAAAGATGCAATTCCCTCGTCTCAAAGAGAATCTTGCAGATATGGGGTTCAAAAAGATGTGCAGCATGATGAACAGATGATAGACCGCCATAGTGCCTTGAGAAACTCCGGATTGCCAAAGATGCTTGAATATGCATAGATATGATCACGGTGTACTCGAAATCACAGGAGATAACCTTATCCTCCAGATGGTGACGGTTGATAGCATTTTTCCATATTCCAATCGACACTTATCATGAGTGGAATATAGCTATGCCGAGAACCCAATTACAATCACCAGCATCGGATCGACACCTGTTATGTAATTAGCCCAAGAGAATTGGAGATGGAAAGGAACTCCAGGATTAAGCGCCGGCGACAAAATAATGAGTTAGCAGGAACATGCTGATAAAAGGGAGATAGATAAGGTTTCACACACGACTGAAAGGAAGTGTGGAAACACAGATATATCAAATAAAAATTTTCCGCATTTTTCGGCATTAAAATACCAATAGATGCGCAAAATCACTTATCAGGTAGAGATTATCAACAGATGCTTTCACAGAATGTGGAGTTGCTAGAAGGAAGAACACCCTTAAGAAGATGGCACCGGTTAACAAGGAGTCAGATAGATCGCGCCGGTTTTCAAAAGCCTGTCAGTATGGAATGTACCAACAGTTGATAACCAAAGGCAGATTGTGATAACAAGATGAATGCAACAGATAGACAAGGAATTACACACACACACACACTTTCTATGGTACTACGGAAACCCAGAACACGTGAATCCTAGTTTGAATTTTAAGAAGAGGATTGAAACGTTACACTTCCTTATCAGAAAAGGGTGGTGGGTGGGTAAGAAGAAAAAGTGGAAGCAGTCCTACTCTCGCGTTTTGTTTTTCCCTAGTATACATAGCTACCAAAATAATTGCTAGACTGACAACGACCATTTGGCTGAGACCCTGAAGGGTGGGATGGCTCTGATACCAATTGTAACTACCTCGGTGAATTACGCTCCTAGTTACAAGCCTGGATGAGCAGAAATGGTTGAAATAGTACGGTGGGGCCCAAATGCCACTCACAGGTAGACCTTTCGGCCGTCCCAACCATTTCCAAACATCGGGACAAGAACGGGCGGCGTAATCGGCAGGCGAAGGGATCAACTACATACACAAATGAGTATGTATGCAAGCCACCATACAATAGTACATCAGAGCCATTCCATCTAAAAAGAAAGGAAATATAGCAACGCCATACGGCAAGATCCAAATATCCTCGATAGATATAATAGTTTAGGATAACTCCTCATACATCAAACATCAGAGTATCAAGCGGAAGCGGAAGACAAAATCCGAGTACGGATAAGAAGCAAATCGGCATAAGATGCCCCATAAATAAGCACATCCCGCCCACAGATCTCACGGATCCCCGTTCCCGGAATCTCTACACCGAATGATCGTTGCCCACATCGTCCGTCTCTTCCACCCAGTATCCATCTTGCGAGTGTACCTGTTCATCTGAACCAATAATTTATCGTGTGAGACCCTAGGGGTACTCAGCAAGTCTTTATGCCTCTAAAGGGAACACAACCTGGGGTGACGCAATTGCAGCAAAAGATAAACCCTAGCAATTCTATAGATACTCGCTAACCATCCGCCTAACCAGAGATAGACGGATGTCCGTGAATTAATAACAACAGTTATAATGGTAATCTTAACAGATCCATCCTCCTCCTTGCTTACCGACGAGGAAGCGGACGAACAACCCCCCCCATCCGTTGGCAGTTTTATTATCCATTCCATGAGTGTTGCACTATTTACTAGTCAGGTACCTAGTCTAGTAAAATTAAAAGCGGTACTTTAGTTATGCTTGTCTATGATCGAGAAACTGTGCTCCAAGTCGTCCATAACCGCGGACACGGCTTTCAGAAAGAGTTACCCTACAGGGGTGCACAAATAGCAACACACACTCGATATGCCTCGGAAACACCAAATCAAAACCCAACGAGGCAGTCATGACAAAGCAATTACAGGATTCAGAAATATTTCAGGGGGCCACCCCATTAAGCTACCCGCAACGAAGCTGGCCGGCTCCGAGACGGACTCAAGGTTTGCGTCAATGGCTGTGAACGACTGGGAACCCGAAAATGTGACTGGGCTTGTCGACACCGCGAAAACACTCCGCTTTCCTAAACAGTACAGTGTGCAGTACCTCGCACAATTTAAATAAAGCGGTAAAGCATGGCATAAGTACAGGATAGTAAATAAAACCTCAAACTAGTTTGTGGCCCCAAGAAATAAGAATGAATCAAGCTCTGGCTCAGGGGGGTTCATAAGCCTCCCGGATGTGGATAGCGTGAATATTCAAGGAACATGAATCAAGTACTCGGGGTCCTACGGGACACAAGTGAGCCTGAAAAACCAAATAGCAAATATGGCTCACCGATGCCACTTTCATTAGTTATCCCATTACTACTCAGATTAAGTTGTATAGGTACCTCGTTATCCATCAGACACTCACATACCCTACACATGCTGTTCTACGACTCGCATGGCTCAAACAACTCCTGTAGTAATGGCTCATGGGATGGAGGAACAAGCTTCGGTGGGGTTTAAAAATAAAGGCTATGGAATACTTGGGATTCAATTTAATGCAATCGCGACTCAATGATGCAAGAATAAGATAGAGGCAATAGGTACTATATGTATGCAAGCATGTGGTAGTGCTTGCCTGGCAGCTCAGTTGAAGCAAGGGATGGATCTGGGTAGTGCTCCTGGGTATCTTGATATATCCCCTGCTCAGCGTCTATTCGAAGAAGAACCAAACAAACAAGGGCCAACATAAATAAAGTGCGCAAGCATATGAATTAAATGCGACAAGCAAACAATCATGCCATGATGAATGATGCACAATTTGCATGGCAATAAAGTAGCATGGCATGGGTGAGGTGTGGAATACAAGAATAAACATTTTTATTGGGTTTTAACCAAATTTTATCCTCATATTAGTTGCTGTACACATTATATTTATATGATGCATGCTTCAAATCAAAACATGGAATGCATAAACAGAAAGGTCTCGTCGAGCTAATCATTTTAGACATATCATTTGTTAAATTTGGAGTTTTAACTCAAAAGTTATTAATTAATTAAGGAAAAGGGCATTTTGTTGTAATTTTAATAAACTTGGAAAATTAAAGTGTCAAAAATATATTTTGAATGGCATATTTGAATTCCTCATATTTTTCTGATTTCAAAACATATATTATTTGTATTATTTGGATTTATATTTTGAAAGTTATTTAAAAACAGAATTAAATTTGAATTTGAATTAAATTTGAAAAGGTTTGAATTAAACAGATATTCAGAAAAGCTTTTGTTACATGCACAGAACCTAGCCACAGCCAATGACCAGTGGGGCCATGCTGACTGGGCGTCCACGCGCGCAGAAAAACATTTTACACCGCGGCCTGCTCTAGTCTCAGCGAATGACATGTGGGGCCACGGCACTCACGGACCCACTCGCCAGAGGGCGGTTGCGAGGCTGCCACGCGACACAGCGGGGGGACCGCGGGTTGATGGGACTAAAGGGCAGGGTGCATTTTGTAAAAAGGCAACAGACGCTGACTGGTGGGCCTCGTTGGGAGCGCGGGTTGACGCAGAAAAAAGGGCAGGGGGTTATGCGCAAAAGGCCGCCGTACTGTGGATCTTCCCCGCGCCGCGCCACAGATCGGTGCGTGTCTGGCGCGGGTGCAGCGCGCGGGATCGAACCTGGGACGTTGCGGGCGCGCGCGCAGAGGCGGAGCCACTGCGGTAGGGGTGGGTTGGTGTCAGGGAGGTGGGCGAAGCCTAGATGAGGGGCTACGCGGAGCGAGAGCGTGCAGACGCCAGTGAACCCGACGCTCCGACGGCGTTCGACGAAAGGCACGGCTGCGCTAGGGCGGGATCGGCCAGAGGGGGTTGTCTAGGAGGTAGGTCAGCTCACCGCGAGTGTGTCGGTGGCGTTGGATCGGGTCGGCGAGCAGCAGGACGACGATGATGCAGAGGCCCAGCGAGCTAGGGTTTCGGGGTCGGCATCGCGGGGTCCTTCGGCTCCAGTCCTTCTCCTCCTCGACGGCGGGTACAGGGGGTTGCAGGAGCACTGCGTGGCCTTCCTCGATCACCTGCACGACGTGCTGCACTGCTGGAAGAGGGAGATCGGTGGAGGCCGACGGTGGTCGGCATTGGGGGTAGACGGAGGCGGTAGGGGGTAGATGGGGAGGAAGGAGTAGGTGGGCACGGCCCTGGGGAGATCTGGGAGAGGCCAGAGATGAGAGAGAGGGGGAAGATATGGACGGGAGAGGAGCGGGGTGCCGTGGGGGAGTGGGGCAGAGAAAAGGTGGCTCGGCCACCTTTCTCTCCTCCTCCTCGCACGTGCTCGGTCGGGCAGGCAGGGGCAGGACGAGGTGGTGAAAGGGTAGGGAGCTGGCAGGTGGGGTAGGGCAGGCCAGGCTCGGGCTGGTGGGGCATGCGGTAGAGAGAGAGCTAGAGGGAGAGGGGGGTAGGCTCGGGTTTAGGGTTTGGGGGAGCCTCGGTTTAGGGTTGGTACAAGGGTTGGGGTTAGCTAGGTGGGCAGGTGGGGCCAGCTAGGTGGGGCTCGACAAGGGGAGACCAAGGGGAGGGTTAGGTGTAGAGAGGGACTAGGGTTTAGAGGGGGTGTGATCTAGAGAGGGGGTGGAGGGGTATAGTGATGAGAGGAACCTAGGTAGAGAAAAGAGAGAGAGGGTGAGAGCTAGGGCTTTTAGAAACTTGCATGCTCCCAAACTAGAGCAAACAAGGACATGTGGATAGGTGTAGGGTTTGGGTTTAGCTTAGATAGAGATAAGAAGAGAGGTTTAGAGAGAGGAGAGGTTAGATGGAGTGGTACTATATGACAAGATCAAGCATGCTCTAGACAAGCACTAACAAGATCAAGACAAGAAAAGAGGGGTGAGAAGAGGTGGTGAGGGGTTTAAGCAAGATCAAAAGATCAAGCCCAAAAGAAAAGATAGAATAGAGAGAGAGATGATGATCCACTCAAGATTCAAATAAAAACCCAATGACAAGCAAAAGGTGGTACTTGCATGGGCCATGCATAATAATTAATACCATGCTTATTTTGTGAAAACAAGATTATTTACATGGCATTATTCTTATGCATTCCCAAAATTGGAATAGAAGCCAAGCCAAAAAGAATGAAAGGATGCCCCATGTGGAGTAGTTGGAGATGGCCATGTTTGAAATAAAATGGGACATGCTAGTGTGTATGTTTCACTAGATGATCAATAGTCCCAAAATATTCCAACATGAGCATAATTCCATGATAATCCATATGGAAGCTAGGAGGAAGGGTTCCACTCACAAGGCATGCAAAAGGTGGCCATGTGGCTCTCATATATCAATGATGTGAAAACAACATGATGCTAAGATGAGAGCATGTGGAAAAAGAATTGGATCCATCCCAACCCATATGAGCTAGAGGTAAAACCCAAAGGAAACACAATTGCAAGCTCATGGGTAATGGAATGGTGGAAAGATGGGGTGATGACAAGAAAGGTGGTGGAGTGGAATAAAAGATATGCCCCCAACTCAACTTGGGCATTTAAACAATATATCAACAACCAAATACAATATCAAGAGGCAAATACAATTGATAATGCATATGAGATAAGAACCAAATGGAAAAGGGTTTTATATGATGCTCAAATGCAAGGTGGCATGATGACATGAGCATGATATAATGATGATGCAACAATTATATGTTTGAAGTAGCCAATATATAGACTAGGCTAGTAGCATTGCAATTGTTAGACAATTGGGATGCTACACACATGCACAGTGGGGCACACGCGAGGCGGCTGGAGTGGCGGCGGCGGTTGGGGGCGGTGGCGGCTGGAGTGAGTGGCGGCGGCGGCTCCCGCGGGATGGCGACGGCGACCGGCTGGCTGGGGGAAATCGCGATCGATCTGGCTGGGGGAGAAGGGAAGGGGGTGGCGCGCGCGTTATAAACCCCCCCTTTAACACCGGTTCGTGGCTGGAACCGGTGTTAAAGGGGGGGGAATTCGTTTCGCGCCCGCACCCCCCCTTTAACACAGGTTCCAGCCACGAACCGGTGTTAAAGGGGGGTGCGGGCGCGAAACGAAATAAATGCGCCTCCCCTTTAACACCGGTTCGTGGCTGGAACCGGTGTTAAAGGGGGGCATTTATTTCATGCATTAATGGGTGGGGGCATTTATAATTCAAAAAATAGGATATGAATTTAGAAAATTCATATCTTATTCATTTCAACTCAGAAAAATATGAATAATATATCATAATTTTCAGAAAAATAATATTTATCCATTCATGTAAAAACATTTTATATTTACTTTAGATGAAAATTTTCAAAATGATTAAAACACTTACATATAAATTTTGATTATTCAATTGAAACAAAAATAAATTGTCAAATCCTAAAACTTTGAACATAAGAAATATTAAGCATCTAAAAAGGAATCTAACCCTATTTTATTAGAGCAAATCATATTTTATTTTGTATTAACATTTTTGAATTGATTGGATATTTAAATGCCGCATCTTTTGTATACACTTGAATCTGACAAAGCCTCGCTCAACTTGCATTGGATTTTTGATAAAATAGCATATTGTGAACCTAAAAATGATTTTTGTAAAAAATCATGAGCATCGTATCATGTACCTGTAGTTCATATCTGACCCACTTCCTACCGATTCGGCAGGAATTTGTCTTTTTCACCAGAGGTGGACGGAAAGGTTTCAGATCCCCCTGTTGGTACATTGTCCATATAAGGTGGTCTAGTATTTTTGTAAAATGTGGTGGTGGTTTTTTGAATTAGCCGTTTGGTGGTTGCTTCACAAAACCTTTCGTTTTTTATGCTCGGAAAATGGAAAATGCCTTTTTGGTGCGATAAAAAGGAAAACTTCCTCTTGCAACATTGTTTGCCATGCCATGATGCACATGTATGCACAATATGGCCTTATTATCACAAACTATGCCTTGATTCTAGCCATAACATTGGTCATTTGACCCGAAAGCCAAGAAACCTCGAATGAGATAGGTCATTTTGTGAAGGAGATAGAACTGGAATTAAAATACAGAATGTAACTAATAGTAAGTTACATAAAGCACGACTGAAAATTAAGATACATAAAAGAACTGAAAATTAAGATACATGGCCAGATTAAGTAACAATCGGCCGAACTTGTTTCGGAATGTTGGAGTGATTCAGTCATGCTCCTGCCTACACCTATAATACTCGCCACTGTAGTCGTCGTACTCGCCGCCGCCGTCATCCCTGTCGTCGTCGGGGTCGCTGTAATTGAACCTTGAAGGCTGAGTACGCGTGGGCTGGACTTGAGGGTAGCGCAGACGGGGGTTAGAGTCGGCGGCAGTGTCATAGGCCATGATGCTCTAGAGAGTCCGACCGCGCCACCATAGCCGACGACCGGCCTCGTTGAAGTTCGGAGGAGGTGGGCCGTCCTCCTCATGCCTGGCGAGCGCCCTCTCACGCCGATCCACGAAGAAGGCTTCCCAAGTAGGGAAATAGTCGGGATGCCATCTGGGATTCCTCCGCTGCTCCGACGTGAGCTCGAAGTAGTAGTGGTTCGTGATGGCCATCCGGCGCGCCACACCTAGAGGGACAGGAGGAACCGGCACGCCTCCGGCGCTCAGCATCCATCCAACGGGGACACAGTAGCCTGGTGGGCAGGGGTAGTTCGAGGCACAAAGCGCCTCCGCCTCCCTGGGGGTTAGTGCTACGGTGGAAGCCATGGGAAAGAGTGATGAGGTTGCAGATATGAGTCTAGAGATGTGCAATGACAATGGAGGCCAACCCTACATATATATTTAGTGAAGAACTGGCGGGAAGAACTGGAGGGAAGAACTGGAGGGAAGAACTGGCGGGAAAAAATGGCGGGAAGAAAAATGGAGGGAAAAAATAGAAGGAAGAAAAATGGCTCATTTAATACATATACTGTTAACAGAAGAAGACTTATATCTGCCGCCTCTCTCCACTCTATCCCAGGGATTTCACCATACCTCTAACCCCAGGGAGGCGGAGATGGAGTCTTTCATGGGCTAGCAGGAAAATATTTTCCGAGGCGGAACTTCCGAAGATGCCATAGGGCGTGTGCACCAAGGGCATCTTCGAGAAATTCTGCCACGGAAGATTTCCAAACCCTTTCCTCCATCCATGGGGATGAAACTCTCCATCCATGTTGGCTTGGTCGTTTCCATAGCACATCTACACTCATATCTGCCGCCTCTCTCCACTCTATCCCATGGCTTCCACCATACCTCTAACCCCAGGGAGGCGGAGATGTAATCTTTCACGGGCTAGCAGGAAAATAATTTCCGAGGCGGAACTTCCGAAGATGCCATAGGGCGTGTGCACCAAGGGCATCTTCGAGAAGTTTCGCCACGGGAGATTTCCCAACCCTTTCCTCCATCCATGGGGATGAAACTCTCCATCCATATTGTTGGCTTGTTGAGTTGCTTGCCATGGCGTATCGATGCTCCTTTTATAGGCACGGCGCCGCTTCTACTTTGTCTTCTTCCTCCGACAGGGCGTCGTGCGCTACATCGAGCAGTGTAGTCCACCCATGCGTCCTTATCCTACCGACAGCTTTAGTCCCGGTTTGAGCCCCCACCCGGTACTAAAGGTTACCCACGCGTCCTTATCCCACCGACAGTTTTGTTAGATGACACAAAAACCACCTTTAGTCCCGGTTGCACCCACCAACCGGTACTAAAGGTTAGCCACCCCCCTTTTGTTAACAGAAGAAATATGACATTGATTTCCATGTTGAGATACATATGTGTGCCAAAAATGGCTCAATTAATACATATAGTCAATCTTATGATCGCGTCGGCCGTAACCATGGAGTATCAACACTGTTTAACAGGATGGTTGGGTCAGTCTTCACTCTGAAGGGCGGAATTTCATCAAACTTATTATAATCTTCTGACATGTCTGTCTTGTCCTCCACTCCCACGATGTTTCTTTTCCCTGAAAGAACTATGTGACGCTTTGGCTCATCGTGTGATGTATCTGTTTGCTTATTTTTTTTTCTTTTTTTCGGTTTGGTAGACATGTCCTTCACATAGAAAACCTGAGCCACATCATTGGCTAAGACGAATGGTTCATCTAAGTTCTTGTCTACCTTCATAAGATTGTTGATATCCACCGTTGTCATTCCATACTTCTTGTCTACCTCAACCCCCCCTCCTGTTAGCTTGACCCATTTGCATCGAAACAAGGGGACCTTAAAATTAGGTCCATACTCAAGTTCCCATATCTCCTCTATGAACCCATAATACGTGGTCTTTTGCCCATTTTCTTCTGCTGCATCGAAGCGGACACCACTATTTTGGTTGGTGCTCTTTTTATCTTGTCCTATCGTGTAAAATGTATTCCCATTTATCTCGTACCCTTGGAAAGTACATACAGTCGAAGATGGTGTCCTGGCCAACAAGTACAGCTGATCCCCAACAGTGGTGTTATTCGTGAGAAGTCTTTGCGGCCAGCCGCCAAAACTCGCCATGTGTTCACTTATAATCCATTCATCAGACTGCCCCAGGTGTTTGAGGCGTATTAAATTCTTGTGTTCATTGATATACGGGGCAACCAAGATAGATCTTTGTAAAACCGTGTAGTGTGCTTGATTTAGAGAATGCCCGTCCCTACATATCATTGCTTTACATCCTAGGGTGCCTTTTCCACGCAGTCTCCCCTCATGTCGTGATTCTGGAACACCAATCGCCTTAAGGTCAGGAATAAAATCAACACAGAACTCAATGACCTCCTCTGTTACATAGCCCTTGGAGATGCTTCCTTCTGGCCTAGCACGGTTATGAACATATTTCTTTAAGACTCCCATGTACCTCTCAAAGGGGAACATATTGTGTAGAAATACAGGACCGAGAATGGCAATCTCTTCTACTAGGTGAACCAGGAGATGCGTCATAATATTGAAGAAGGATGGTGGGAACACCAACTCAAAGCTGACAAGACATTGGGCCACATCTGTCTGTAACCCTGGTAGGCTTTCTGGATCGATTACCTTCTAAGATATTGCATTGAGGAATGCACATAGCTTCACAATGGGTACTCGAACATTTTCAGGTAGAAGCCCCCTCAATGCAATCGGAAGCAATTGTGTCATAATCACATGGCAGTCATGAGACTTCAGGTTTTGGAATTTTTTCTCTGCCATATTTATTATACCCTTTATATTCGACGATAAGCCAGACGGGACCTTGATACTGCTTAGGCATTCAAAAAAGATTTCCTTCTCTGCTTTAGTAAGAGCGTAGCTGGCAGGAGTTAAGTGGCATCGTTTACCCTTCTTGTTCTCAGGATGCATAGGCTCTTCAGGGTCTTTTAGACGTTGCTGGTCCTGCCGTGCTTCCGGTGTATCTTTTGTCTTCCGATACACTCCTAGGAAGCCTAGCAGGTTCACGCAAACATTCTTCGTCACGTGCATCACGTCGATTGAAGAGCGGACCTCTAAGACTTTCCAATAGGGTAGGTCCCAAAATATAGATTGCTTCTTCCACATGGGCGTGTGTCCGGCATCATCATTCGGAATAGATAGACTGCCAGGACCTTTTCCAAAGATTACTTCTAGGTCCTTGACCATACCAAATACCTCCTCACCGGTACGGAATACAGGCTTCCTCCGGGGTTCTGCCAGACGTTTGAAATGCTTGCCTTTCTTTCTTACTGGATGCAGGTTCGGAAGAAATCGACAATACCCTAGGTACACAACCTTCTTACATTTATCCAAATATACACTTTCAGTCTCATCTAAACAGTGTGTGCATGCATTGTATCCCTTGTTTGTCTGCCCTGAAATGTTACTAAGAGCAGGCCAATCATTGATGGTTACGAAAAGTAATGCTCGTAGGTCAAATGGCTCCCCTTTGTGCTCATCCCACATACGTACACCTGGTTTGGCCCACAGCTATAAAACTTCTTCAACTAATGGCCTTAGGTACACATAAATGTCGTTGCCGGGTTGCCTCGGGCCTTGGATGAGCACTGGCATCATAATGAACTTCCTCTTCATACACAACCAAGGAGGAAGGTTATAGATACATAGAGTCACAGGCCAGGTGTTGTGACTGCAGCTCTGCTCACCAAAAGGATTCATGCCATCTGTACTTAGACCAAACCTTAAGTTCCTTGCGTCATGTGCGAAGTCCGGGTACTCTCGCTCGACTTTTCTCCACTGTGACCCATCAGCGGGGTGTCTCAACATCACGTCTTTCTTACGGTCTTCCATGTGCCATCGCAATAACTTGGCATGCTCTTTATTTCTGAAGAGACGTTTTAACCGTGGTATTATAGGAGCATACCACATAACCTTGGCAGGAACCTTCTTCCTAGGGGTCTCGCCCTCAACATCGCCAGGATCGGTCTGATATTATACCGCAGTGCAGTGCATACCGGGCATGCATCCAAATTCTCGTACTTTTCACCACGGTAGAGGATGCAGTCATTAATGCAGGCATGTATCTTCTGCACGTCTAATCCTAGAGGGCAGACAGCCTTCTTTGCTTGGTATGTACTGTCGGGCAACTCATTATTTCTTGGAAGAAGATTCTTCATTTTTACCAACAACTTTGAAAATGTGTTGTCAGTCACACCGTTCTCTGCCTTCCATTGCAGCAAATCTAGTGTGGTACCTAGCTTTTTGTGGCCATCTTCGCAAGTTGGGTACAACAATGTTTTGTGATCCTTTAACATCTGCTCCAGCTTCTCCTTCTCCTTTTCAGTTTCACATTCTTCCTTTGCATCAGTAATGGCCCGACCAAGATCGTCATCAGCGGGCCCATCTACTGCCTCTTGATCTTCATTATCTACCCCCGTTGCAGTAGCATCATATTCAGGATACATATTATGATAGTTGCCATCATCCTCTTCTTCTTCGTTGTCTTCCATCACAACCCCTTTTTCTCTGTGCTTGGTCCAACAATTATAGCCGGGCATGAAACCGGATCGAAGCAGGTGGGCGTGAATGGTTCTGGTATTTGAGTAGTCTTTCTTGTTCTGACAGTGAACACACGGACAGCACATAAAACCATTGTGACCACGGTTTGCATTAGCCACAACGATGAAATTTTGGAGGCCAGTAATGTACTCGGAAGTGCGGCGGTCACCGTACATCCATTGCCGGTTCATCTGCATTAATATATAGTATATATCAAAAAATAATAGGGAGATGACCATTTATATATATAGTACATCAATGACACATGAAAGGATAGTTGCCGACCTCGACCGAGAAGGAAAGAGCAACGAGAAAACTTATTTTGAGCTCTCGGGCATTTCACCGAACACCTCTTGTGCATACGAAAAAACACAAACTAGCACACTTCACACCCTCTTGCTAGGCTCCAAAATGAGATAGTGAAAAAATGGAAGAGTGGGGAGTGGGCTGCGGTGTCTTATATAGCCCCCCCCTTTAACACCGGTTCAAGCCACGAACCGGTGTTAAAGGGGGGCTGCACGGGCCACTGGTGCAGGGGCCTTTAACACCGGTTCGTGCCACGAACCGGTGTTAAAGGGGGGCTCCTTTTTGCTGCATGGGCCACGCTGGTACAGGCCCCCCTTTAACACCGGTTCATAGAAGAACCGGTGTTAAAGCCCATTTCCAGGCTCAACCAAAGGCCTCGTTTCCACTAGTGCATGTTTTCTCCGAGCAGTTTGACGTGCTGCTCGCGAGCTCGGTGATGTGGGAGCCCTACACGGATGCAGCCGTTGGTGCTAGATTCCGCAAGGATGGGGATGACGTGGGAGCCCTCACACTGATTTCTACTCTCTCTACCAGAGACGCGGCGTATTGGCTTACAAAATCGAAGATCATCTTCGACATGCAGGTAGAGGAGATGAGCCTACAGAGAGTAATGAGGTAGTTCGGCCTTCGCCAGTTGGCCGACCCTCGTCCTACTGAGAGTGCCGTACCTTCGGTGATCCACAGGTAAGTTTATTGACTTATCTCGTTTATTGACTAATCTGGTTTATTGACTTATCGCAATCACTCTCCAATTGTAGGTTGTCAAGGAAGGGAAGCAACAAGACCGTCATAGGCTGGCTCCATAGAGTTGGGACATACGTAGAGGAGTGGGACAGCGCAACAACACGAGTCTGGGACTCGGATGCCCAGTTTGATATGGAAGAGTTCAACCACTATCTGCGAAGCTACATGAGCGCCACACGTCTATGCATCGCACAACAGAGTGACCCAGAGGCGATACCGAGCGCGGCTACTTGGGATAGTTATCCGAGCCAGTCTACTACGGGCAGCAGACAGCATGCGGTAACACATTGTCTTCATCTAATACACCTACTTGCTACATAGTTTCTATTCCATTTTTCACCCTAGTGGTTCAAATTGCAGGCACAATTGCTAGTCGATCTTGAGACGGAGAGTGCTGATTACAGACGGTCCCTTTCGTCCGGACCTCTGCTTATTCCACGTCAGGAGCAGCAGACCTGGCTGAGTCGCCTAGAGGAGAAGCTCCGACGTATCCACGGAGTTATCACGTGTACCCGCTCTTCGGACATTGCTCACCAGCCGGGACCACTGCGGCCTCCGTGCCACTCGACGCACCAGAGGCAGCACCAGCAGCAGCCACGTCCACCCTCGCCCGTACGATAGTCTCCACGTCCACGACTTACACCACAGGCAACACCGAGGCTTCCCCCTCCAGACCAGCCTGGAGGTTCGTCGTGGCAGCAGTAGAGTTCTTTCGACTGGTGGCAGCAGCAACAGCCACCTTTTTAGGGTGGAGGTTCATCGTGGCAGCCTCATCAGCAGCAGCCACCTTTTCATGGTGGAGGTTCGTCGTGGAAGCCTCAGCAGCAGCAGGAGCCTTTTGGCCACTCTCCCGCGCCGAACTACGGCTTTCGTCCACATCCGCAGCCACAGGGTATGCGTCTTACACAATACCGAGACTAGCTTCATATCAATTTCTTATATACTTCGGTATTCATATGCATGAGCCTTTGGAGTGCATGGGTCTATGCCTGACTACCAGGGATCTTTTTATGGATCGGCGCGGACGAGTGATCATGAGGTGGAGCACAACACTCGGGACTTCTTGACACAGAGCAGTTGGATCAACATTTTTCAGACCCCCACATAGGAGACTCGGTACGACGAGCACGGCTCAGTGATTCCTCCTCGAAACGTTCGGGCGCACATTAGGTACGGCTACACACCACCAGAGCAACCACATGAGCGTCAAGGCAGACGACGACGCTGATACCTCTCTCAGGCAGATATGTACTAGTTCTGTATCTATCTATCTATATATGAGATATATGTCTTGAAGGGAATATGCCCGAGAGGCAATAATAAAGTGGTTATTATCTTATTCCATGTTTATGATAAATGTTTATTTTGCATGCTATAATTGTATTGATCGGAGACATCAATACATGTGTGTTTAATAAACAAAAAGGGGTTCCTAGTTATGCCTCTCTTATAGACTAGCTTGTTGATTAACAAGATGATCAAGGTTTCCTGATCATAGACATTGGATGTTGTTAATAACAAGGTCACACCATTGGTGGAATGATGTGATGAACATTCATCCAAAGTATAGCATTACGATCAAGTCATTATGTTTATATTGCTATAACATCATACGAAGTAATCTTAGTCCTTAGACCATGAGATCATGTTAATTGCTAACACCGGAAGAGTATCTTGATAACATCAAACGTCACACCGTAACAGGGTGACTATAAAGGTGGGTTCAGTGCTACGAAGGTGTTATGTTGAGGCTCATGGATCAAGAGTGGGATTTGTCCATCCCGATGACGGATAGATATACTCTGGGCCCTCTCGGTGATATCACATTGAAATAGCTTGCAAGCAAGTGATGTGATCACTAGAATGTTATATCACGGGAACGAGAAAAGAGTGCATGTCGGTAACGAGATCAAACTAGGTATGGAGATACCGATGATCGAATCTCGGACATGTAATATATCGCGAGACAAAGGGATTTAGTTACTAGCGTTAAAGGTTCTCACGATCACAGAAGTCATCGTTGAATGTGTAGGAGTCAATATGGATCTCCAGGTCCCGCTGCTGATAATTGATCGAAGAGGGGTCTCGATCATGTCTGCATTATTCGTGAACCCTAGGGTGACACACTTAAGGGATACCGACACTATTTGGAGCAAATATGTTTCAGATGAAGATTTAAGAAAGCGCTGGAATTATTTCAATAGACACCAAAACTGTTTCGGGTGAAAATGCTGAAATTCGTTCTGCATGTAATATTGAAATGTTGCAGGGGGTTTTATGTGAATGTTTGTTAATTAAAGTAATTAACAAAATTCTGAATAAAAATAATAAAAGAGTTTTATTAAATGAGAGAGCATTAAATTTGGAGAAATTTAATGCATTTAAAGTGGAGACTTTAAAAGAGAATGTGAAGGGGCAAATTTATGTGGAGGGAGTTACCACCACATGAATGGAGGAGGTGAAGAGTCACCTCCTCCATGCGCCGGCCATGAAGGAGGGGCACCCCCCGTCCTCCTATAAAAGGACACTCCCTCCTCACTTCTCACACACACCTCCTTGTGAAGGATCTCTCTCCCCTCTAGTATTATTCCCCCATGTTCTCGGATTAGCGAGATACATGTTCTCGGTGACTTTATCTGGAAAGGAGTTGTTGCTTCTGCTGCTATGCTGGAGCGAAGGATGGAGGTTGTCGGGGTACCGGACGTGTGTGCGATCACGGATGCACCGCTGCTTTGCGATGCTGGACTTGGTGGTGCTGGAGCTGGATCTGATGGACATGCTGGAACCGGACCTGCTGGACTTCATCACGATCTTGAGATCGGCAAGTGTACGACTACATCAACCACGAGTTCCTACTCGTTAACAAAGCTCGTTGTCTACGAGGGTAAGTTCTCGTTGGATGTATGTCCACCCGTTGCTTTGTACCTAGTAGATAGATCTTGGCGTGTAGTTCACACCGTAGGAAATTTTTTGTTTTCTATGCTGCGGACCCAACAGTGGTATCAGAGCCTGATCTATGCGTAGGTGCTTTGCACGGGTAGTACACATATGTTTATATGTGGGCGATGATGATCATGTTATTGCTTCTTTCATGTATTTTGGATATTGGTGGCATTGTGGGATGAAGCGGCCCGGACCAACCTTACATGTCATCGTACATGAGACCGGTTCCACGACTGACACGCAACTTGTTTTGCATAAGTGGCTAGCGGGTGTCTGTCTCTCCTACTATAGTCAATATCTGATTTACAACGAGTTGCTAATAACTTAGTTATCCTCATTGTGGTTCATGTTCGTAGGTAAGAACGGTTCTATCTCCGAAAGCCCAAAGCCACGTAAAACTTGCAATTGATAAATTAGAGGCGTCTAGTTTAGATCGTTGCTGGGCTAGTGTATTGATATGGTATTGTTGTAAGTAGATGTTTGATAGATACTCTTACAACACACTCAACGTGTAAGTTCCATAGACCTTGGCCTTATACACAAAGGAATGATAGAGATCATACCATGATGCAAATGATTGAGATCAAATGCATGGACCATATCATCTCACTTTACACATTAGATGTTAGCATCTTATACTGCTAGTTTGGCATTTTTAGTAGCAATTTAAGATGATCCCTCTTTTAGATATCAAGATAAAAATGTGTTCTTCCTTAAGTATGCACCGTTTTGTGGATCGTGTTTTGAGGCATCACGTGATGATCGGGTGTTCTCGACTCTACGCTTTCATACAACGGGTGTAAGACAGTTTTACACACGCAAATACTAAGGTTCTTACTTGACGAGCCTAGCATGTACAGACATGGCCTCGGAACATGAACCGAAAGGTTAAGCATGAGTCATATAGTTGATATGATGCCCACATAGATGCTCGCCTTTGAAGCTACACCGACTCACGTGATGATCGGACTTGGTGTAGTGGATTTGGTTCATGTAATCACCAAAAGGACACGAGGAATGTCGTTTTTGAGTGGGAGTTCATTTCTAATTTGGATTAGTCAAACTCAATTTGTCATAAACTAAATCGAAGTGAATTTGCATAATTTGTTGTAGTCATTCGCATCTGTTCACTACCTTATGCTTAGTTTTTATTTGAGATAATAGAACTATAGAATTCTGGATATTTACTTTACGAACTGGTATCGTATTGTTTTGAATGTCAATTTAAAGTTTATAAGTCCTATTGCAAACTTTTAGCAAACTCTATTTACTCCATGAAGTTTAATAAGTAGTATTAAATCAAGAGTAAGAATTCCAATGTTAGTATCTAAAGTATCATGTTTGCCTCCATGATCATTGATATTCAAAAAGTTGTTTAATATCAAGATTATATTGGAGCTGAAAATTGTTTCAGAAACCATCATGCGTAAAAGATATTGTGAATATCTGAAACAATGTTTTTGGTTGCATTATGATAGAGTATAATTTAGCAAAATACATGTTCTCATATTGTATGAGAATTTGTGAAGGATGGAGATGCTAGGCATCCGAATCTACCAAAAGGGTTTTGGGAACTGATATTATACTCGCGATTCTTCCTTATAGGCTATAGTAGCTTGATCATGAAAGTTGTCATGATAAGGATGAATAGAAGATGTAAGTAAAATGTTTACTACACTAATAGATTACTAAAGTATGGATTTTTGAAAGAACACCAAACATTTGATGATGGTGATCCACTTCAAAGTGCAAGTCCAAAGGTATTAGTATTTGACTATATACGCTTTGTACCATGTGTCATGTTGATGACACCACTATTGATGTTGATAGATTCTTTTAAAAGAAAAATGAATTGCTGAAAGAGAATCTATAAAATATTTGGCAGAAAATAAAAGGTTGGAGATGTCCAACTTAGGTATATAGAAGATATACATGTTATGGCTATATTCCTTGCTTGTTAAACAATGTGGTTCTTAGGTATTGGATACTGAATTGGTTGGTATGAAGTGTCATACAGGACAACGCAATTCATGAACTACAATGGCCTAAGTAACCAGCAAGATAATGAGTCATTATGTTCATCGAAAACAAATAAAGTGTTATTGTGTTTTTCGTTGTCATCAAACCAAGCCTTCAAGATTTGTTTAAATAATTGTTATTTTGTTCCGGTATCATGAGTACAATGGCTATTCAAATAATTACCGTATTCCATAAAGGATGGATGAACTTTTACAAGTCTAGTTGGAGAAATCACATCCATAAACACTATTGCTAAAATGTCACAAGACAAATGACTGAAAGATCACTTATGAAGTGACATCGCTGTTTAAATTATATTTGAAAGAAAACATAAAGAAACTCCATGTTGATGGATTTTTGGATTCTTTGATTTTGATCAATTGATGCATGTGAGACTTTCCTCGAGGTAATTGAAACTCCGTCCATAGGCTAGAGAGGAACGGATGACTAGCTTGTTGGAAATTGTGCATGCTGATGTGCATAGTCCATTATGTGTAGCCATATGCGATGGATCTTTTTGCTTCATATGCTTTCTCCGAAAATTTGAGTGAATATATCTGTATATTTACTTAATAAGGAAGAAGTATGAAACATTTGAAAATTGTTCAAAGACTTTCAACATGAAGTGGAAAATCATTGTAACAAGAAAATAAAGAGTTTATGATTCGATCATAAAGGAAGATATTTGAGTTACATGTTTAGCAAAAACACCTAAGACTTGAGGAATTGTTCCATGATTTGTGTTCCCCGATAAACCATAGGAGTATGGCATATTCGAGAGATGAAATCAAACCATGTTTGACATGGTAAGATCAAAGGTGTCATTTATAAAACTGCCATTATGTTTTAAGGATTGAAGCTTTAGAGACTACCGCTTTTACACTAAAAAGAGCACCATCGTGATCTGTTGAAATGACACCATGTGAGTTATGATTTGGGATAAAACCTGAATTGTCTTTTCTTAAATTTTGGTATGCTATGCATAAGTAAAATGTTTACAACCAAAGTCGGATGAGCACGTCTTTGTAGGTTATCCCAAAGAATTTGTTGGGAATTTCTCCATAACACCGAGGACAAAAGAGTTTGTTACTTGGAAACGTCAAGTTTCTTGAGAAGGAATTTTTCGTGAAAAGTTAAGTGGGAGGACAATAGAACTTTGATAAGGTTGTTGAACCTTAGCTATATGTGCTAAGTAGCGCAGCGCCAGAAAGTGTCCCGGTGGCAGCCACAATGCTCATGGCTCTCGTGATTACAAAAGGTGTGATCTCGGAGATTAGAGTTCCTATAGAACCGTGTGGGTCGGTAAGAATCAAATAGTAAGATTTGATAAGAAAGTCGTTATTGTTTTGACAATGATGAACCGACTACATGCAAAGAAGCGATGATGGGCCCTGACTCCATAAAATGACTAGAAGTCATAGAATCCGTGATAGTATCCATACACGAGAAATCAAGTTTCTGAACTTGGAAGACCCTCCGGAAAGGCGTGAAGCCTATCGGTCGTGTTTGGATCTATAAAGAAATAGACATGGATGTTTAACATCTATGAAATAGTCGACATGTCAGAAAGAAGTTTACGGCAATGTTCAAGGAGTTGACTATGACAAGATATGATCTTTCATAGCGATATATAGTCTTGACGGATTAATGTAGCAACCACTACATATAATTTGGTATATGGTAGTTGAATAAACAAAACAAGGTTCTTCTAATAGAACGGTAACCTAGGACATGTACATGACATGGTCCGAAGGGTTTTGTTAATTCAAAGGGTGCTAAAAGGGCATGTAAACTTCAATAGTTGAAGTGATTATAGCAGAGTTGGAATCTTCACCATGATGAAACTGTTAAAAGAGTTTAAATTCATCGGAGATGATGAAGATACTTGCATTTGCAAGAAATTAAGTGGGAGCGCTGAGACATATTTCTAATACATTATGTAGAGGACATATTGTTGATTGGAAATGATGTATCTTGAATTGACACAAGTTAAGGATTTCATTAAAATAAGATTTCAATGAAAGACTTGGGCAAACCCAGAATATTAGGCATCAATATCTATATGGATAGATTAAGGCGCTAATATGGTTGTGCCAGACATACATATATAAGATATTGAAAGGGTTCAATATGAGATATTGAAAGGGTTCAATATGGAAACAACAAGAAAGGTTCTTGCTGCATGGAAAGGATTGTATCAAGATTCAAGTGTTTCAACACTTGGTGAGTAAAATCACATGAAAATTTTGATCGATTATACCATTATATGTATATATCCAGAATGTCCTATGCTCTAAATGTTATGAGCATATACCAGAATGATTCATAAGATGATCATTGGACAATAGTAAAGATATTCTTATGAGCTTTGGAAGAACTAAGAATATATCATGTATAAGTGACAAATAGTTAAAGGTAGTTCATTGTAAAGTGTTACATTGATACTAGTTTTGTCACAAGATACAAATTAAATTTATCTCAATTTAGACTATGGGTGGCACAATATAATGGAAAGGATGTTCCATGATGGATTTGGATGAGTTCCAAAGTTGAGATATTGTGAAGGATACTACAACAAAAGACTAAGTATATGACTGCTATAGTAGCAGCATAGGAGGGCATTTGTGTTAAGTAGTTTGTTATCAAACTAGGTGTGGTTCAAAGTGGGCTAATACTATGAAGATATATTGTGTGACAATAATATCAACATATTTTAACCCGAACGAACTAAAGGTCTCACCATAGAACCAAATTTATACAATGCCATCTCATTTGAGACTGAGTGATGCGTAGAGACGCAAAGACAAGCAAATACACACGGACCTGAAACTGTCAGATCCGGAGATTATGTTAACCACTAGCAATTGCGTATATGCAACACCAGAAAGCCATAGGTGTTCAATACGCAAAGTTTTTCAAACTAGATTATTGACTCTAGTGCAAGTGGGAGACTGAAGGGAATATGCCCGAGAGGCAATAATAAAGTGGTTATTATCTTATTCCATGTTTATGATAAATGTTTATTTTGCATGCTATAATTTTATTGATCGAAAACATCAATACATGTGTGTTTAATAAACAAAAAGGGGTTCCTAGTTATGCCTCTCTTATAGACTAGCTTGTTGATTAACAAGATGATCAAGGTTTCCTGATCATAGACATTGGATGTTGTTAATAACAAGGTCACACCATTGGTGGAATGATGTGATGAACATTCATCCGAAGTATAGCATTACGATCAAGTCATTATGTTTATATTGCTATAACATCATACAAAGTAATCTTAGTCCTTAGACCATGAGATCATGTTAATTGCTAACACCGGAAGAGTATCTTGATAACATCAAACGTCACACCGTAACAGGGTGACTATAAAGGTGGGTTCAGTGCTACGAAGGTGTTATGTTGAGGCTCATGGATCAAGAGTGGGATTTGTCCATCCCGATGACGGATAGATATACTCTGGGCCCTCTCGGTGATATCACATTGAAATAGCTTGCAAGCAAGTGATGTGATCACTAGAATGTTATATCACGGGAACGAGAAAAGAGTGCATGTCGGTAACGAGATCAAACTAGGTATGGAGATACCGATGATCGAATCTCGGACATGTAATATATCGCGATACAAAGGGATTTAGTTACTAGCGTTAAAGGTTCTCACGATCACAGAAGTCATCGTTGAATGTGTAGGAGTCAGTATGGATCTCCAGGTCCCGCTGCTGATAATTGATCGGAGAGGGGTCTCGATCATGTCTGCGTTATTCGCGAACCGTAGGGTGACACACTTAAGGGATACCGACACCATTTGGAGCAAATATGTTTCAGATAAAGATTTAAGAAAGCGCTGGAATTATTTCAATAGACACCGAAACTGTTTCGGGTGAAAATGCTGAAATTGGTTCTGCATGTAATGTTGAAATGTTGCAGGGGGTTTTATGTGAATGTTTGTTAATTAAAGTAATTAACAAAATTCTGAATAAAAATAATAAAAGAGTTTTATTAAATGAGAGAGCATTAAATTTGGAGAAATTTAATGCATTTAAAGTGGAGACTTTAAAAGAGAATGTGAAGGGGCAAATTTATGTGGAGGGAGTTACCACCACATGAATGGAGGAGGTGAAGAGTCACCTCCTCCATGCGCCGGCCATGAAGGAGGGGCACCCCCCTCCTCCTATAAAAGTCCACTCCCTCCTCACTTCTCACACACACCTCCTTGTGAAGGATCTCTCTCCCCCTCTAGTATTATTCCCCCATGTTCTCGGATTAGCGAGATACATGTTCCCGGTGACTTTATCTGGAAAGGAGTTGCTGCTTCCGCTGCTTTGCTGGAGCGAGGGACGGAGGTTGTCGGGGTACCGGACGTGTGTGCGATCACGGATGCACCGCTGCTTTGCGGTGCTGGACTTGGTGGTGCTGGAGCTGGATCTGATGGACGTGCTGGAGCCGGACCTGCTGGACTTCATCACGATCTTGAGATCGGCAAGTGTACGACTATATCAACCACGAGTTCCTACTCGTTAACAAAGCTCGTTGTCTACGAGGGTAAGTTCTCGTTGGATGTATGTCCACCCGTTGCTTTGTACCTAGTAGATAGATCTTGGCGTGTAGTTCACACCGTAGAAATTTTTTTGTTTTCTACGCTGCGGACCCAACATGTCTATCTATGTATGAGACATGCACCTTTCTATGTGTGAGACATTTCGCAATGTTATTCATTTCTTGGTCGATATCGCTAACAAACGACTACAACAGATAATTAGGATACAAACGAGATAATTAAGATACACACACGAGCTACAAGGGAGAATTGTTCTATCCCTACGACCATGCCTTCTTCATGGCCTGGTCTTCTTGCCCTTACCCTTCGACGATGCCTCGACCGATGATGGATTGCCCTTACCCTTCGATGATGCCTCGACCGACGATGCCTCACCTTTACCCTTCTTCTTGGCCATCCTTTCGTCCCACTCAGCTCTCCACTTAGTCCCAACGGCAGACGTCATGAATATATCATCTTCATCTTCACTCTCTTCTAGCTTGTCATTGCTCTTCTTGGCATGTGCCTTGTTCAAGGTCTCGGCCTTGTCACGCTTTGCTCTATCCCTGGTACCACCGACCGGCGGCATGAAGAGATCGTCGGAGTCTTCACTCTCTTTTGTCCAAATCCAAGGGAGCGTGATGTTCTGCTGCCTTGCCCCTTCATTAGAGAATCTTTTCTTGCTCCACCTCGCATTGATCCGAAGTAGCTCTTGCTGTATCTCCTCTGGAGTCCTCTTCGGCCACCCTTTTCTACGCAATCCCTCGCCCAACTTAGTGAGGAGACAATCACTACCAATTAGTTCCTCCAATGGGGCTGGATTGTTGTCTATCCTAATGTTCCTAGCCAAATGAAAAAGGTCGACGGACATGTCTGTCATGAAACTGCGATCGTAGGGAAAACCAGGAAACATACTGGCTAAAAGGGTTTGCTTAAACAACTGTGTGAGGAGGGGGTTTTATAGGGTAAACGAACAAAAAATGGCGGGAGATATTTTGGCGGGAAATATTTTGGCGGAAGATATTTTTTGGCGGGAACCATTTTGGCGGGAGATATTTTGGCGGGAAACATTCTGGCGGGAAATATTTAGGCGGAAATGTTTTTTAACGGGAAGCTTTTCAGCGGGAAACATTTTAGAAACATTGTCTCCAAAATTAACTGACATGTTAAATTTAAGATACATCACAACACTATAACTGAAATGAAGATACGTCATGACACTATAACTGAAATGAAGGTACATCAAGACACTACAACTGAAATTAAGATACATCAAGACACTACAACTGAAATTAAGATACATCGGGACACTACAACTGAAATGAAGTTAGATCAACACAATACAACCGAAATTAAGATACATCGGTACTGAGGCATACTTCTACCTGCCCTGAGTCCAGCGCGGGTACTTCCCTGTCTTGTCCCCATGTTCCTCTGCAGCCCGTGCCTCGACAGCCCTTTCCCTTAATCTCTTCCTTTCCGCCTCACGGGCCTCCTTGCGCACCTGTTCTTGCCGCTCCTCTTCCTCTCTTCTCTTCCTGTTTAGCTCGCGGTTTTGAGCTTGCTCTGCTCGGAATTCTTTCATTTCTCTCTCCCGTTCCTTCTTCGCCTCTTCGGCCATCCTTTCAGCACATTCCTCTTCGTGAAAGGCAGCCCACGCAGCTCGGTTCTTGTCATGACACTCTTTCTTGGCCCATGCTGGCTGCTCTGTGTCAATCCAATTGTACCACTTGCAAAGTGGAGGAGGAGACTGCAAACAAATCAATGGAATGAATAAAAGAACACATGATAACATGAATGGTTGATATTAACCATGCTCTGGGAACATACCGGAGGCCTCTCGTACAACGAACTTGCTTGTCGGCGCGGGCTTGCATCGTAGTTGGGACACATGAAAAACTTCATGCCCATGAAGGTGGAGAAATCGATCGACTTCTTGACCTTGGCGAGATGGCCGCACCAACAATGCTCGTGTGTCACCCCTTGTGGCAACCTAGCATCTTTCATCTTCCTAGGCCTATACTCTGGGTCGAACAAGGCACACTCATGATGTAGAGGAGAAGAAATGCGAGAGAAAGAGGAGGAACAACTGAACTGGGTGAAGAGAGAACATCTCGGTGCCTGAATTTATAGAGGCAATGGGAAGAATAGGCGGAAAAAAACGACGGAAAAACGTGGCGGGAGGCAGGAATCGGCTGACGGAAAATCATGGCGGGAATAGGCTGGCGGGAAATAGTGGCGGGAATCGGTTGGCGGGAACCGAAAACTAATTTAGACGTTTAGGGCTTGCAGTGATTACGCAGGTTTTGGTTATGCACTGATCATGCAGGATTTGGTCAGGGTCTGGCCAATTAGTCCAATCGGTGAGAGCCTGGCCGATTGGGCCATTCGGCCTGCGTCTGACCGAGAGGTTCGATCGGCTTTGTCCTAGCCGATTGACCCTGTCCCAGTCGGCTAGGCCGTGACCGATTAGGCCAATCGGCGACGCCATGACCGAGTGTTGTTGGCTGACACTAGCATGTCAGCCGAGAGCTCACTCGGCGAGCTCTAGGCCGAGTCGTTGCATTCGGCGACGTCGTCGCCGACAAATACCTAGAAATATAAAATGCTAAATTCTCGCAACACTTGTAAAATTAATTAAAAAAAATTGTATTATTTATAAAAAAATCACTTGTAGCTTCGCATCGGTCGCCCATGAGAGGAGGCACGCGTACGTGATTCCTCCAACTAACTCAGACACGCGCTCTCTTTGGTTTCTTTCACATTGATTCACTTACTAACTACGTCTAGTGAGGCCTTAATTAGATACACTGCACACTGTAGCAAGCTACCATGCATGCATGTACCGTACGCTGGTGATCAGCCGACCGTGCATTTATGGCCAGCGGGTGGTCGGTCTGGATCCATCGACTCGACTCGACCTGACCGTCTCCACTTCAATTAGGACTTTCGTATACGTGTCGTGCTGTTACACTCTCAGTAAACTCGATCGGAGACTCACGGTGTAGTCTCCTGATCACCATGCTTCCTCCGTCGTCGATCGACGGCGTCGTATTCCCAGCTGGTGGTATTTTTCTCTCCGACCGCCGCGCCATTGGCACTTCTTCTCCGGCGACAATGGGATGAGGTACCGAGGGTTGTGTACCCTGAACTAATAACTACTACTCCCTCCGGTCTCAACTTCATTTAAATTCGAATGCATTTGGCATAAATATTTAACTAGATTTATACGAATCTAGATAAAATTGAGATCATTAATATGGGTCGGAAGGAGTAGGAAAAAGGAAAAACGGGTGGTCTCAAAGCTAACGTACTGACATTAGTAGAGAACGGGCCTTTAGTCCCGGCCCGTAAGAGCCCTTAGTCCCAGTTATGGTACCGGGACTAGAGAGGCGGGACTAAATGCCCACCCACTAGTCCCGGCCCTCTTACCAGCCAGGACCAATGGACATCCACGTGGCCGTCTCTGTGGGCGCGGGGCGCCACCCATTAGTCCCGGTTCGTATTACGAACCGGAACAAATGGTTCTCTGCCGCGGTAGAATTTTAGACACTTTCTCTGTTGCGGCAGAGAATTCAATTTGTATCTTTTTTATTTTAAAATAGTTTTCTACGCTACCACATACCGTACATGTTCGTGCATACATAAGATAACTTCTCTTATGATCCAGCATACAAATATATACATGATAGTTACACATGGAGATCACAATTATCGGGACTAGAGCCCGTCTATTCAATTACACGGTCGGGGATCATCGGCGCCTATTCACACTAAATTCTCTCACGTCATCTATCATCTCGTTCATTAAGAATCCTGCCAGTTCTTCAGCAATTGCTACTACGTGTTGCTCTGGTAGGAGCTAATCCCGCATTTTCTCGAACTATATAAGAAAAGGAGATCAATATGAATATCAATCGTGATAACAAAAAGTGACGGTAATAAAATAATATTGTGAATGTATTTCTTACATCGACTCTATAATCATTCAGCTCACTGGTAAACGTGCGAATGAACTCGCAAACGTAGAATCCGCATAGATTCGTCTTCGGTGGCTGCCTCGCGCACTTTACGAGAATAGAATTCAATCAAAATAATAATCTAGCATCATAACTGTATTGAAACTAGAAGTAAAGAGATGCGCGTACTACTTACCGAGACCGGCTTAAACGTCAGCTTCTCACTAAAGTCACCTGTAACCGCACTCTTGAACTGGTTCCAAACCCTGCCTGGTAAAGAAAATGATGAATGAGTTATTTATTACGTGATATCTCAGGAAATCAACGAAAGAGACCGATGTAGCGCGAAAATTACCTCTGGAGCATGTCCTGCATGTCCTGCATGTCCCTAAACATTTCCAGGGGTCTCTTTAATGGGTCTATGACTTCAACTCTTCCCTTATCAAGTTGAATGTCTAGCAGAATCCAGTAGAAACTGCACACGTTTATATATACATCAGTAACTCATCAATTACACTTAACATCGAGTAAGCAAAAGTGAATGTGTATAACAGAGTAAGACCCTCATGCGAAATTATAAGGAAACAGTATGTGGTCACAGAAATTTTGCTCCGTTAGAAACCTTAGAAGGTTTTCCTGCGTCTCCTCGGGTTTTGTCGTTAGCGTCTTTACATGTATTTTATCTGGGTCAATGAACCCAACACTAAAGATTGACCTCCTTTTACATTCCATGATCTTCATTCTGCATAATAATAGAGTACAAAAGGATATAATTAGG
Source organism: Avena sativa (assembly GCA_916181665.1). Classification (NCBI taxonomy): domain Eukaryota; kingdom Viridiplantae; phylum Streptophyta; class Magnoliopsida; order Poales; family Poaceae; genus Avena; species Avena sativa. The sequence continues at coordinate 527,249,765 of OV702292.1, read as the reverse complement.
ATAATTACATGCAATGAACTGAACAACCGAAAAAAATGAACAACTTATATATAGACAATGAATTCAACAACTTACAGACAATAGCAACTCATGATAGATTTGTCGAGGGCGTCGAAAGCTACAACTGGAAGAGTTCTGGAAACTCAACATGGACCTCTTCTTCTCGGAAGTAGTAGTCATGTGGGACTTTCGCCACGATCATTATTCTCTCCTACTTTACGGCTTTCAAGTACCAGTTATGTAAACTTCGCATTTGTGTTAGTAGTTATTGGAACTACTCAAAGCTGACCAGAGGCTTCCCAGGGACATATGTAGGGACTACCTGAGCCTTGGGTAACTTGTCGTCCTTGGGACCTAGCAATTCCTCAACAGTCACATTCATAGAGGCCGCAAGCTTCGCAGCTTCTTCCATATTCTGCTGGAGAATGTCATGGGATACCACCTTGAGGGGTGGGGTCATTTTTTTGGCCTGTTCCCCGAGCTGGGGAGCGTCCTTTCTTTTCCCGGTTGCACTTTGACTTGATGATTTGCTCTCGCTTGCACTTCTTGATTTGCTCTTCTTCACTTCCTTCTGAAGTGTGCGTCAATAGTCATCTGGCTTATGGTGCAATTCATATTGCGATTTTGTGTTCAGAAAATAAAGTGCATACGCTTTTTGCTTCTCGGTGTATACCGGGGCGGGCTCGGGTTTCTTCTTTTGAAGCTGCGCAACACATTCGGCCTTTACGATCATGTCGTTTTCCTCGTCAGTACGATCGTAAGGTCTGATGGGAAGATTCTTATGAGGTACTCTTAGGAGGGGCGACATTTGTCGTTTTGGGCTGCTGCATCGTTTAGTCCTTATCAACGGAGCACACTTCCGCTTTTTGTCCTTAGCGGGCGGAGAAGGAGGCTGACACTGCAGCGGAGATCGAGATGGACTCGCGCTGTGGTGGTCGTAGTCATGGGGTGGGCTTCTTGGCGGTGATGGAGGTGAAGGTGACATGCGACGACTCGGAGGCGGTGTTGGTCTTGGCGCTGAGCCTGGAAGCTTGATGTTGTTCTTGTCCCATAGAATGATGCCACCCAATACTTCTCCGAGTGTCCTCTCACCTTCAGGTCCAGGGATGTCAAGATCCATTGAGTCCCACCCCGTTGCGATTTCATCCACCCCGACTTTAGTATAGCCAGCTGGAATCTCACGGCCATGCCAGCGTGCGTCAGGTGGACAAGGTAAAGCACATCCGACCGCCACCTTGATGGATAGGTTCTTCACCTTCTGATGGAGCTCACAAGATGCCCGCTCCTTGATTCCATCCACGGGTAGCCAGGACCGCCATCTACCATCTATGCATCGTCAGACGGGATCTCTGATTCAGCCACGCTGCTTCTCCGCTGAGATGGAACGGCGGTAATATCGAGTGCAGGATCTTGCAGACGCGCTACTCCTCGAAGTTCGTCAATCTGTTGCTGATGCATTCAAAGTGTTCCTAGCAACTCGGTGAACCTGTCTCCATCCTCCTCCTGTCGTTGCTTCTTTGCTCTCTCTCGGCTCCTATAAGTACCTCTGTCTTTGGGAAACCCCATCTCCCAAGTATAACTAGTGCCAAGGCCTCGTACTCGTCCTCCGCGTTCTTTATTCCCGAGGGCCTTTGTCAGCAAGTCATTCTCTCTATCGGGACAGAACTTTGTTGTCCCCTCTTTAATTTCCTTAACCACTCTCTACCATGTCTCCCGGGGTACCCTAATCCCGTCACTGCAAATAAGGTCCCCTGTTTTTTCGTCATACTCACTCCCATGCCCAAGGAACCAATTTCTTGCCCTCAGATCCCATTCTTCGTGTATTGGTTCTGGAGTGATCCCTTTAGCAAGCAGCTCACTCTCTTTAGCATCCCACTTTGGCATGGCAGTCGCATAGCCCCCTGGCCCCAGGTGATGGTGATATTTCTACATCACGGCATTTTTCTTTTTTTTCCGACTTTTCCATAGCAGGTTCTGACTTCTTGTACTTCAAAAATGCATCCCAGTTAGCCTGCTGCTTCGTTAGATAGCCTTCGAATTTAGGAGGAGTCTTCGTCTTCTGATACTTTTGCCATAATGCTTTCTTCCAGTTCTTGAATAGTTCGGCCATCTTCGTAAGAGTCCACTGCTTGACTTTCTTCCTCAATGCAGCTGTGTCGGCATCATCCTCACATTCTGGCAGGGTAAAATGTGTCATGAGGTCATTCCAAAGACCCTCTTTGTACCTGTCGGCGACATACTCACCCTCTTTCGCCCCTTTGGTCTTATTCCACTCTCGAACGGTGATCGAGATGCGACCCCTAACCATAACTCCGCATTGGTGTTTAAATACAGTTTTAAACTTTTCGGGTTCCAACGGTTCACCCCGTGGTGATACCACCGTAATTGTATAACGCGTAGATGCATCCAACTTTTTGGCCGGGCCTCGTTTGGAATTTGTTTTGCTCGATGTGGAGGCCTAAGAGAAGAAACATTCGTCAATTTATATATATACAACTCAATTAATGCATCTACTAATCACGGGACTTCATATATATACCTCGCCGGACTTTGTTAAGGTTCCACCGAGGCCATCGGCTTCTCCATCAACGGAGCCGTCGGCTTCTCCCTGATCATTTCGGTCGACCTCCTCACCCTCACCGGAGGGGTTCAGATACATCGACGGAGATTTGGGTGGATCAACATGGGGGCCGTTGTTGATCATATCTTCGAGAATTTCTTCTTGTGCTAGGTCTCTGGGTATTGGACTAGGTGGATCCATAGTTTCTGCAAAATGCGAGATGCACACAATATTATTTCCTATATACAAATATTGCCTATATATAAATATTTCCTATATACAAAAATATATTTCCTATATACAACAAGTACGGGGGCCCGTGAGCACTACCACCCTAACCTAAGTCCGAGGGCCCGCGAGCACTACCACCCTAACCCTAAGTCCGGGGGCCCGCGAGCACTACTACCCTAACCCTAAGTCCGGGGGCCCGCGAGCACTACCACCCTAACCCTATGTCCGGGGGCCCGCGAGCACTACCACCCTAACCCTAAGTCCGGGGGCCCGCAAGCACTACCACCCTAACCCTAAGTCCGGGGACCCGCGAGCACCACTACCCTAACCCTAAGTCCGGGGGCCCGCCAGCACTACCACCCTAACCCTAAGTCCTGGGTCCCGCGAGCAGTGCCACCCTAACCCTAAGTCCGGGGCCCACGAGCACTACCATCCTAACCCTAAGTCCGAGGCCCGCGAGCACTACCACCCTAACCCTAAGTCCGGGGGCTCGCCAGCACCACCACCCTAACCCTAAGTCCGGGGGCCCGTGAGCACCACCACCCTAACCCTAAGTGCGGGGGCCCGCGAGCACTACCACCCTAACCCTAAGTCCAGGGACCCGCGAGCACCACCACCCTAACCCTAAGTGCGGGGGCCCGCGAGCACCACCACCCTAACCCTAAGTCTGGGGGCCCGCGAGCACTACCACCCTAACCCTATGTCCGGGGGCCCGCGAGCACCACCACCCTAACCCTAAGTGCGGGGGCCCGCGAGCACTGCTATAATATTACAATATACTACTATAATGCAATATACTACTATTACAATATACTACTATAATATTACAACTATATACACTACAAAATAATATTATAATATACTACTACAATGCAATATACTACTATTACAATATACTACTAAAACAATTACAACTATATACACTACAAAAAAATATTACACTACTAAATAATATTACAACTATACACTACTATTACACTACTAAATAATATTACACACAAAATAATATTACACTACAAAATAAAATTACAACTATATACACTACTATTACACTACTAAATAATATTACACCTACTAAATAATATTACAACTATATGCTACAAAATAAAAAAAGGAAAAATAACAGAGAACTTGGCCAGGGGCGCCGCCCCGGCCACATCGCCCGCACCGCCGCCGGCGTGCACGGCTGTCACCGGCCCGGCCTGCTCGTCCACAGTGGCCGGCGCCGCCGTGGCGCCGCGTAGCCGGACAGGGGAGCGAAGGGGAGGGGGCGTGGTACCTCTGGCCGGGGGCGCGCGCGCGGCGGCTGGAGTGGCGGCGGCGGTTGGGGGCGGTGCCGGCTGGAGTGAGTGGCGGCGGCGGAAGAGAATCGGACATCCTGCCGGTGTCAATTTGTCGTCCTCGCGCGTGGTGCTCTGCATGGGGAGAAGAAGGGGCGCGTGGGGAGAAGAAGGGGCGCGCCAATATATAGGTGGGGGACCTTTAGTCCCGGCGGGACTAAAGGTCCTTTTTTCAATTTTTTCACCCCAAGGGCGCGCCTTTAAAAAATAATTCAATTAGCGTATTTTTTAAACATTTGAATTATACAGTTTTTGCATACTTATAAATTTGAGAAAATTTTCAACATGAAAAGTTCTTGAATTTGAATAAGTAATCCAAATTTTCTGTTTTATAAAATAATTATTCTAACTAGTGAAACTAATAACCATTTTGCCATTTTCAATTTAAAATGAATTAACTATTATATTTTGCATATTTTTGAATCTCACTAAAATTTTAACATAAAAAATGCTTGAATTTGAATGTGTGATTCAAATCCATTTTATGTTTTATAAAATAATTATTCTAACTAGTCAAACTATTAACCATTTTGCCATTTTCATGTGATTCTGACGCATGTCCGGGAAGGGGGTCACACCTGGGGCCTACACATGGCACCTACCAACGTTACACCAATCTCACACACATATCCTAGGGGCACATGCAAGTTTTCATATGACTCTGATGCTCCGGTGGTCTTCCTCCGGCGAAACCCTAGACCGGGGGCCCCGGATCGTCTACCCCTATAGCTTTCTCCGTACGAGGGTAGCACGGTGGACCTCTATTTGTTCTAGTTTGTTTAGGACATATGTACGTGGAGAGCAAATGTTGGGCCAACTTTGCCACATTCTAGGCCCCGGTTGTCCCGCGGCGGGAGTTTCCACGTACAGATCCAGGATTTCACTAAGTGTTAAGGCATGTCCGAGAAGGGGGTCACACCTGGGGCCTACACATGACACCTACCAACCTTGCACCACTATCACACACATATCCTAGGGGCACATGCAAGTTTTCATGTGATCCCAACGCTCCGGTGGTCTTCCTCCGGCGAAACCCTAGACCGGGGGCCCTGGATCGTCTACCCCTATAGCTTTCTCCGTACGAGGGTAGCGCGGTGGACCTTTCTATTTGTTTTTGTTTGTTTAGAACATATGTACATGGAGAGCAAATGTTGGGCCAACTTTGCCACATTCTAGGCCCCGGTTGTCCCGCGGCGGGAGTTTCCACATACAGATCCAAGATTTCACTAAGTGTTAACGCATGTCTGAGAAGGGGGTCACACCTGGGGCTACACATGGAACCTACCAACCTTGTACCACTCTCACACACATATCCTAGGGGCACATGCAAGTTTTCATGTGATTCCGACGCTCCGGTGGTCTTCCTCCGACGAAACCCTAGACTGGGGGCCCCGGATCGTCTACCCCTATAGCTTTCTCCGTACGAGGGTAGTGCGGTGGACCTTTCTATTTGTTTTGGTTTGTTTAGGACATATGTACATGGAGAGAAAATGTTGGACCAACTTTGCCACATTCTAGGCCCCGGTTGTCCCGCGGCGGGAGTTTCCACATACAGATCCAGGATTTCACTAAGTGTTAACGCATGTCCGAGAAGGGGGTCACACCTGGGGCCTACACATGGCACCTACCAACCTTGCACCACTCTCACACACATATCCTAGGGGCACATGCAAGTTTTCATGTGATTCCGACGCTCCGTTCCTCCGGCGAAACCCTAGACCGGGGGCCCCAGATCGTCCACCCCTATAGCTTTCTCCATACGAGGGTAGCACGGTGGACCTTTCTATTTGTTTTGGTTTGTTTAGGACATATGTACATGGAGAGCAAATGTTGGGCCAACTTTGCCACATTCTAGGCCCCGGTTGTCCCGCGGCGGGAGTTTCCACGTACAGATCCAGGATTTCACTAAGTGTTAACGCATGTCCGAGAAGGGGGGCACACCTGGGGCCTACACATGGCACCTACCAACCTTGCACCACTCTCACACACATATCCTAGGGGCACATGCAAGTTTTCATGTGATTCCGACGCTCCGGTGGTCTTCCTCTGGCGAAACCCTAGACCGGGGGGCCCGGATCGTCTACCCCTATAGCTTTCTCCGTAAGAGGGTAGCGCGGTGGACCTTTCTATTTGTTTTGGTTTGTTTAGGACATATGTACATGGAGAGCAAATGTTGGGCCAACTTTGCCACATTCTAGGCCCCGGTTGTCCCGCGGCAGAAGTTTTCACGTACATATCCAAGATTTCACTAAGTGTTAACGCATGTCCGGGAAGGGGGTCACACCTGCGGACTACAGATGGAACCTACCAACCTTGCACCACCCTCACACACATATCCACACATCCACACATTCCCTAGATTTATGTCTCAAATAAAAGGTTTAATACATTATATAGATTTATGTCTCAAATAAAAGGTTTAATTAATACATTATTACACATCACCAACATCTAGTGTTGTGGTTTTCTTCTGCACCGTAGCCATGGAGAATCTTCATCATTTAATAGGATGCTTGGGTCAGTTTTCACTTTGAATGGCGGAATTTCATGAAACTTATTGTAATCTTCTGACATGTCTGTCTTGTCATCCACTCCCACGATGTTTGTTTTCCCTGAAAGAACTATGTGGCGCTTTGGCTCATCGTATTCTGTATTCTTTTGCTTATCTTTCCTTTTTCTCGGTTTGGTAGACATGTCCTTCACATAGAAAACCTGAGCCACATCGTTGGCTAGGACGAATGGTTCATCCATGTACGCAAGATTGTTGAGATCCACTGTTGTCATGTCGTACTTTTGGTCTACATGTACCCCTCCTCCTGTCAGCTTGACCCATTTGCACCGAAACAAAGGGACCTTGAAAGTAGGTCCATAGTCCAGTTCCCATATCTCCTCTATGTACCCATAATATGTGTCCTTCTGTCCATTTTCATCTGTTGCATCAAAGCGGACACCACTGTTTTGGTTGGTGCTCTTTTTATCTTGGGCCATCGTGTAAAATGTATTCCCATTTATCTCGTACCCTTGGAAAGTACATATTGTTGAAGATGGTAACCTGGCCAACAAGTACAACTGATCTCCAACAGTGGTGTTATTCATGAGATGTGTCTGCAACCAACTGCCGAAATTCTTCTCGTGTTCCCCTTTAATCAAAGAGTCAGGCTTCCCCGGGTTTTCGGAGTGTAGAATATTCTTGTGTTTCTCGATATACAGAGCCACCACGGTGGAATTGTGTAGAACTGTGTAGTGTGCTTGAGTGAAAGAATTCCCGTCCCTACATACCATTGATTTCCTTCCTAGTGTGCCTTTTCCAGTTAGCCTCCTCCATACCGAGATTCAGGAACACCAATCGGCTTAAGGTCAGGAAGAAAGTCAACACAAAACTCAATGACCTGCTCTATTCCATAGCCCTTGGAGATGCATCCTTCTGGCCTAGCACGGTTATGAACATATTTCTTTAAGACTCCCATGAACCTCTCGAAGGGGAACATATTGTGTAGAAACACAGGACCGAGAATTCTAATCTCTTCGACTAGGTGAACTAGGAGGTGCGTCATAATATTGAAGAAGGATGGCGGGAACAACAACTCAAAGCTGACCAGACATTGGACCACATCAATCTGTAACCCTGATAGACTTTCTTGATCGATTACCTTCTAAGAAATTGCATTGAGGAATGCACATACCTTCACAATGGCTAGTCGAACATTTTCTGGTAGAATTCCCCTCAATGCAACCGGAAGCAATTGTGTCATAAGCACGTGGCAGTCATGAGACTTTAGGTTTTGAAATTTTTTCTCTTTCATATTTACTATTCCCTTTATATTTGACGAGAAGCTTCTTCATTATTACCAGCAACTTTTCAAATCCTGAGTCAGTCACACCGGTCTCTGCCTTCCACTTCAGCAATTATAGTGTGCTACCCAGCTTCTTCTGGCCACCTTCACAAGTTGGGTACAATAATTTGTTGTGGTCCTGTAACATCTTCTCGAACCGCAACCTCTCCTTTCCTGTGTCGCAGTCTCGCTTTGCATCAGAAATGACCCGACCAAGATCATCAGCGAGCTCATCTGGTTCCCGTTCTTCACCCCCTTCTTCTTCATTGTCTTCCATTGCGGTATCAGCGTATTCAGGGAACATAGATCGGTAGTTGTCATCATCGTTCTCTTCTTCATCGCCATCTTCCATCATAACCCCTCTTTCTCCATGCTTGGTCCAAACATTGTAGTCGGACATGAAACCGGACCGAAGCAGGTGACTCTGAATGACTCTTGAGGAAGTGTGAGCCTGCTCATTTCGACATTCAACACATGGACAACACATAAAACCATCCTGCCGCTTGTTCGCCTCGGCCACAAGGCGAAAAGAACGTACGCCTACTCTGTAAGCGTCAGAGCGTCGGTCACCGTACATCCATGGATGGCTCATCTGCATCATACAACCATGCATATATATCAAACGCAATCACGATGCTCAAATTAGTACGGCGCGGTCTAAACGAGAAAATAGTGGCTAACCTTTTAGGACACCTGGAAACAAAGATGAGAAAACTTAAGTGTGGCTCTGGCACCTCATATCATGTTTTGTCTTGTGTGAACTCAAGTGACATCGCTCTAACAGGCATTTCACCGAACACCTCTAGTGCATATGAGAAAAAAAAATTAGCACAAAGTTATACCCACCTCACACATAGGAAAAAAACAGAAGAGAGTGAAGGACTGGGTGCATATATATAGGACCAGACCATTAGTTTCAGTTTGAGATGCAAACCGGGACTAATGGTTCTGCCAGGAACACGCGCGCGTGCCTAGACCCATTAGTCCCGGTTTTTATCTTAAACCGGAACTAATGGTCTCTTACGGGCCGGAACAAAGTACCTCGGCCTCCTCGGACCGTCTGGTTCGAACCATTAGTCCCGGCTCCAACCACGGCCGGGACTAGTGGCCCGAACTAAAAGCCTATTTCTACTAGTGTGATGGATGGAACGCTGAGCAGCAGAGAGAGAATGCCGTACAGCACGAGTACCATTTCTTCTTGCACATTTATGTTTATACACGTGCGCTTGCTAGCTAGCCAGGTGCAGTGCATCGTGCGTCGCATGTTTACAGAAAACATGGATGCATGCACGCCAGATCCTGCACTGCATGGATGCCGTGGAGCAGGGTAACACAGATTCAAACAAGTACAGAAGTGAGCATGTATATAGTAAACTGATATTAAGTAAGCGGATATGTGTAGTCTAATTACATCGATCACACGCACACTTGAGTGATATGTCAAGGCTCGCCCGGAACCGCGAGCCGCGTAGGGTCTACACTGTCACGCTGGCTCCGGACGGGTCCTGCGTACGCGAGAGCTCGTGGCCGGTATGGACTCACGGAGCCACTTCGGCTCTCAGTGGGCCCCGTCATTCGACGGATGCGGAGCGTTGTCGCGCATGCAACGACTCTTACCACGCGTGTTCCAACCCGTATACGCTGACGGCGCGAGGTATGGCGGCGCGCGGTACTCCTGTCCGCGGTATGGAATATTTTTTCCTTACCCGCAGCGGACCCGTCTCACGATATACCAGGGCTCCGTTGCGACATCGCCAGGTGTTCTCCTCGGCGTCCATCGCACGACCAAAAAGAATCGAGACGACGTGTATAGCAGTTTGAGCCCAAAAAATCTAGCGCTATTATTTACTCCTGGTAAACAAATTCAAATATTATAAACTGTAATACAAGAATAAGATTAACTTTATTGCTTAACAAATATTTCAATGTTTCCTTACAATAAAAGAATAAAGAAAAATTACAAAAATGGATAAAAGGAAAAACCTAAAACTAAATCCTATAACTAGTTCTTCTTATTGACATTGTCTTGCTCTTGTTCCTGAAAAAGAGAAGACACAAACAAATAAAAAGAAGTTAGGGGGTACTCCCTCTGTTTCAAATTACTCCACGCGCACGCTTATCTAGGTGGGCTAGTACTCTCTCATTTTTCGTCAAAAAATTCTTAAAATTTTTGCTATACGTAATACACACTTCATACTATCTATTTCAAAAATCGCAGGATTTTTTTAAATGAAAAATGGGAGAGTACTAGTCCACCTACATAAGCGCGCCGGCGGAGTAATTTGAAACAGAGGGAGTAGTTTATTAGGATTGTTCTCAGTATAACAATGAAATGCACTGTTATTTACATCACTAAGCAAGTCTTTAGGGGGGAAAGTTTCACCAGTCAGTCATTAGCAGGCGAAGGGGGCAAGTTTCACCTTGACAGTACAAGTAAGAAAGCAACAATCAAAGCTAGGAAAAGATCATAGTTTTATTTGAGCTCATCCACAAGATGGCATTGAAACTTCGACCTGAGAGAGACCCACAAGTAAGTAGCTTACACACATGAGATGTGTGATGTCAACACAACAAGAGGGCATCAAGATATAGATGGAGAGCATCAGTGATAGCAGAACTGCTACTCATATCCACACGCACCCACCCAAGAACATCACCATATCTTCCACAGATCTCCATCACATCCACACAAATCAAAGCCACCATGGTTTCCTAATCAAGAGAAGACCAGCAGTAGCTCAAGGAAGAGCTGGTCAACAACACTAGGATAAGGAGGAAGCAGGCAACATGAGCATCAGGAATAGCAGGTCAGGAGGTAAAGGCAACACGATCAAGGAGCAAAGGATCAAGATCCACATCAGGAGTAGCTAGCAACATCACCTACCAATTAGCAACAGGTTTCCACACTTAGATCTCAACTCACTTATCTATGGCAACAAATACAACAAGAACAAGTAATAGGATTTCTCCCAGTCTTGCAAAGGGTTGCTTTTGCAAGATCATCACAGAGAATTGGTAAAGCAAGTATCAATATATGTTCTTATCCATAAGGTAACTACCTCAACTTTTGCATCATTGGTCTGGAGTAATTTTTTAAAAGTAGCAGGTCATGCTACCCAGCTACTGTTGTGCACACTCCAAGTATGGAGACACCACAACAGGAGCCAGGGCAGCATATGCCACCAATAATAAATGAGTAAGTCACTTGACATATATATCACAAGCCAGGAGTGTTCTTAAAGAATGTAATTTTCTTTGCAAGCAAGCAATGAATACATTTAAATCCTTTAATAAGGTAGATAACCTGGGAATCATTATAAAATAAACTCTCAGCCATCATTAAACAAAAGTCAGCAAGCCACTTATTAGGTCATATGGATCAAAACCTAGAATTATCCATGATAAACTACTAGTAATAGTTTGAATCACTACAAAAATGCCCCCATACCTAGCGGATTTTTGGGACAGCAAAAGTGAAAAGTACCTATAATAGTTGGATGCCCGGCGGATGGGCTGTCGCGACACCATTTTGTCACGGCGGCTATTTTTTCGCCGCGGTTGTTTGATTCCCGGTGCCTGTATGCACCGCAATCCACATTTGCCAGGTCCCATGACCGATTTTCCTTTTCCCTCCACTCCTTTCGCTTGCCCACTTAGATTACGAATGGTCCCTCCTAAAATTAGGCCGCTGCAGCCCTCCTTAGGAAAATCTTTCCCTTTTCGATTTCCAAATCCTCATTCCCCTCTGCACACTAAAACCTCGAATCCGGAGACCAACGACTAATTACACCGATGAGGCCAGTCGACGGTGGCCTGACTCCCTTCCCCCGCTGCCCTTGTTGCCGGCGTCCCCCCTCCGCCATGCATCACCAGCATCGCCTAGGTCATTGTGGTAAGTCTCGTAAGCATCCGATTATAAGAGATAAATTGTATGCATCTTTGATTAGGAGAAAACTCATAAGCGTCCAATTACAAGAGCTAAACTGTACAGAGCCACACACACGAGCAAAGACAATATACCGGTTGAGGAAGTGGCTGAGAGAAATATTGTAAGTTATAATTCACTATCTTCTATCATACGATGTATATACGTGATGGTTAATGCTAGTATTATTGCTAGTATAAGCAATATGCAAAGAGAACTTCTACTTGATCCAGGCCTTGGGTACATAGATATTGAAGAAGGTGGCCATTATGCTCATACCTTTTCAAAAGATACAAGAGGCAGAGTTCGTGGATTGGGGTTCTTACCTCATGCCTACAAGGCAGTTAAGATTGCAAGAACATCTATGATGTGTATAGAAATATTAGAGGAGAAATGTGATATTAGGTCGATGAATGCTATCCTTATCGCCAGGTTGGATTCCCAGGTGGAAAGAATAAGTGCAATGCAGCAAAAGTTGGATAGACAAGAAATTTCTGCTAACCAATCTCGCATAGCAAGACAGAGCACTAGTCGACTATAAGCTAGTGTGCAATCACCTCTTTGAAGAATATCTCAAGATGTGTATCCTATCCTAGATGTGGATTTTTTTGATGCCATAGATATCAAAATTCCTAAAGTGGCACCTTGTTGTGTTCTACCTCCTCGTGGTGCTGTAATTACTCTCCCATCCAGTGTCAGAAGTGTTAAAGTTGTTCCTCGTTCTGTGCTAGATAGTACTATGGCAGATACTAAAAGAATTCAAACTCCTGCTACTCCTTTATTATCGACTCCTATTGATGATGCGCTAACTATAGCAGTTGGTGATACTGAAGTGCTAACTCTAAATGTTGTTGGTGTTGCTGCTGGTACACCTCCAGATGGTGGTGGTGCTGCTAGTACAGCTTTAGATGATGTTAATGTTTATATAACTACCCCTCCAGATGCTACTATAACCACTCCTCCAGATGCTGCTAAGGATAACCCCCACACTGTTGCTGTTGCTTTGAAGGGAGCTGCAGATTCATATGTTGGTGGAAAAAGTTCCACGAAGAATAAATCAGAGTGTGGTCATTCTAGGCCTCCTGTTTTCATGCGCTTGTTGTAGGCGATAATTGCACCATTCAGTACTTACTTCTTCCTATTGTTGTGTGATGCATGGAAATTGTTGACCTCTGCACTTTTATAGTCTGAGGACCACCATGAAGAGGAAGTTCTCAAGTCTTTGAGTTCGACTAACTACGCAGCACAGTTATATGTCTTCTATACGTATGTTAGCTATCAGGAATTCATATGTTGTTGATGCTACATTAACTTCCTATAGATTGAATGAAGAGTGGGTCTACGATCCATGAGAAGTGATAGGACAGTCGCATTTGGGAAGTTAACTTGCATAGAAAAGAATGCACCGTGGGATGATGGATAACCGTTAGGGGATTACTGTACAATCCTAATTGATGCTATAGTGGAAAAACATCTACCACGCCTAGGCCACTCGGAAAGGTTAAGAAGTTAGGCCAAGATCTTAATGTGAATATTGCTTGGCCATTTGCAAATGTATGTGAATATTGACTCCTAGCTGCTAGATTTATCAAATGCACATATCTTGACAAATGTGTATCTACTGACTTCGTAGGTTACGAAGGCAGAAGGAGATCCCAGGTCCAACAGTATACCTATTTCTATTCTCAGATCGAACAAAAGGATGTCTGATATTTTAGCTAGTATATATGCTACTATACATATTTCCTTGTTTGCAGCAAAGTGATTTATAGTTCTTTTATTCCTTCTTCATCAGGGATTTGCCACGGACTCAACTGAAGACCAAGCAATCATCACTTCATCGTAGCACTTGTTACCCTAGACGAGATGGGTTCCCTGTTGATCGAAGATTGAGTTATTTCGTGTGTGGTCGATTACACTTAACTTCTCTTCAAAACTTGTGTGATGGATGTGTCAAAACTGATTGTGATGCCTTTTGTAGTGCTACGTTGTATATGTTTCATACCCTGTTATGCTATATATTTGGATTTACACATGCTTGACAGTGAGTAAGAGAGAACATAGAGGATAGAAAGAACATGGAGAGTAAGAGAAGGGGGAGTAAGGCATCGAGGTTGGTACATGGCGCCTATGGCGCAACCACAACAGTGTGGCGGTGTTGTGCCCGTGCTACTATGGCGGCGCACACACAGGAGGTCTTCACCATTCTTCACCATATAGCTAGCACAGTGCTGGCGGCACAATGAGTACCACCGCGCTGCGTCGTGCCAAACCACACTCGCTTGTGTAGCATCCCCATCGGCACATCAGCATCATCACCAAGCTCCACACCAGGAAGAGGCCACCAGGAACTAGGGACACCGGGGTTGCGGTCAAGCACCTCCGTCCCCCCGGATATGATGGCAGTAGTAGAGGGGTTTGGAAGGGAAGAAGAAGCAGGCGAAACCACTCTAGTAACGGACGCGCCGGAGCCAGTCAGCGGCATCCGGAGATGAAGTAGATAATTAGGGTTTCGAGGTCGAGAGTGAGGATGTGGTGGTGGGGTAACTAAATCGAAATAGACAGGAAGATACATTGGAAGGAGGTGGTTGTTTGTGGACCAACAACGACCGGGGTGGTCGGAGTTGGCCGGGGTACGCAGGCGGAGGTGGCGGTGACCACGGGGTCGCAAGAACACATCCGCGCGTGGAGCAGATAAGGCAAGCGGGTGTACTGGGCCGGTTTGACCGACCTAGTGGACCGGACTAGATGGTCTAGCCCAACCAGTAGGCTTTTTTGTGGGCTGCGCTGGCCTGTGGGGCCCAGTTAAAAAGTTGAATTAGAAAATAAATTGATTAAAAGATAAGTAAATTACTAAAGTACCATCTGAATATTTCAAGCTCTAGAAAAATAAAGAAAAATCATAAAAATATATATAATATATCATAAGGTTCACAGGAATTAGATCTAACTAAGAAAAATACAAAGGTACTTGTTTGAATTAAATAGAATATAATTAAAAATTAAAACCATTAAATCTATTAATAAAATAATAAGAAAATAAGGGATATCTTTATAAATAAATAAAAATCACTTTTTTTATTAAAAATAATCTAGTAACCTAGAAAAATACTAAATATGAAATTCCAACTCATTTTGTCATTTTAAATATAAAAATCATAAAATGGGGTATTCAAAATCTATTTCTTTTATTAAGAGAAAAGGAATGTATTTTCCTATAAATAAAAATAAATTCCTTTTAGCTTAACTTGAATCATTTAGAGATTATTACTTTTCAGGAGTGAATTCTTTTATCTAACTAAGTATATTTAGAAATTATAAAATAGTTTTATTTTTATAAATATTAGAAAACTATTTTTACCTTAATAACGTAGATTAAACTTACAAAGGAAAATAATTCTCTGAGGTTACCAAAAAATTATATCTTAAGACCACTTACACCGATTATTTCTTGAAAGATAAATCAAATGAAAATCCTACAAAGGTAACATAGTGATTTATATGATGAATGGCATCACTCATTCACTTCGAAACTTAAGAAATTATACCTTTACTACTATGCCCAGTAGAACTCTAAAACCTGTTAACACTCTAATACATCATGTCTTAAGATGACTATTTCATATAGTTAACCTTCAACATGTATTTCTTTTACAACTAAAATACTTGTTCTACAAGTAGTTATAAGATGACCTTAAGAAAACTAAGTACATTGCTCAACCAAGCTCAAAGTATACTTTTAGAACATTTGTTTACTTGTGTATTGTATGGTAGGAGCTTATCTATGATATCACCAATATCAAGTTCATGCCTTAAAGTCCATTACCAAATAAATCACTTCAATCCAATACATACTCAAACACGAGGGTTTACTTTAAGTCTTTACAAAAGTGCATGTCATTACTTACGCATATCAGCATATTGCTTTTTTAAATATTGTCCTTACCAGGAAATGATGGTATTTTGTAGAACCCAAGGTCCAGGGTCAAGTCGAGACATTCGACTACATTACTTTGCAATATCAAGGCAAGTTCACACTTTCTTATTTCCTTTGATTATTTTCTATCAAGTATTTGCAATCAACTATTGTTATCACATGCATTTCGAAAAAGGATGACATAAAATACAATTTTAATAATAATATGACTTATCGGTTATCGGCCCGTGTGGTGGTAACCTAGTATGGTGGGCAAATGGAACCATGGTATGGTTTGTGGATTGGTGGAGGTTCCATTTTCACAGGAAAGTATCACCTAGTAATTAATAACAAATATCGTCAGTGATTCTTGCACCGTATAATACGCGTTAATCATAAGATCTATGTGGCTCTGGGGAAGTTAGTTGGATCTTCTTCTTTTCATATGGCAAATAACAACTTTACTGGAGTTGTGTTCCTACATTTAGGCACGTGCATGAGTGGGAACCGTCAATTCCCTGGTACTTGTTGTCTATGATGGATTGTTTTCTTCAGGATATAAACAGGCATAGCCGTTATCCTGAGCGAGCAAAAGGGTGGGCATACGGGGTCGTGGAGAAGGGAAGTGGTTGTCTTGGGTCCTTGTACTGGGCCCCATACCAAAGTAAGTGTGGACGGGTAATAAATTGCCCTATGTGCAACATGGATAAGGATATCTCATGGGTAAAACAACGCGCCTCTACAGACTATTTGAATTGTGACATATTACTCCCTGTTCTGGGAAGGAGCTGCGAGCGCTGCAGGAAAGAAACTCCACGAAGTTTTAACCAACCTGTGAAAACTGATGCACATAGATCTTCAGAATAAAAGCAACATTTGAAGAAATATTTACGAAAACCTGCATAACCTATGACCTTTGGTCTGTGGTTTAGATAGTGCATCAAACACTCCTTTTTTAGTGAACTTGCTGAGTACGCTCATACTTAACCATACCTTTTTAACCCTTGTTAGATTCTGAATACATCGAAGACCAAGAAGAGCAAACACTCTACTCAGTTGAATACCAAACAAGATTCCAATATGAGGAGTGAAAGGTATCCAGAAACATCGAACGAATTAACTACGAAAGCATCTATGGAATTGAGGACGAAGAATCTGTAGTGTAGATGTGTCAGATATAGTTAGTTGAGTCTAGTACTATAGACCTCTATCTTCTAGCTGATAATATCGTATAATATTAAGGTTTAATTAGGTTGCTTCTTCAAGTTGTTCTTAAATTATTATATCTTAACGTTGAGACATCGGGATTACCTCTATGGACCTAGGAGGTTCTCGAAGTCGTCGTGTAATTTCTGGAAGTAACGATGAATGTTTGCTTTATGAACCCGCTTTGTTTCTGTTGTACTACTCTAAGGGATGTAATATTTGTGGAACGGTGTTATGTGAGTGTTAAGTCAACGACTATCGGGTACTACATCATACAATGGTATGATGGGTCGCCGCAGTGTATCTCAAATATTTGTGAGTAAATTATCATATTTATCACATATGCAACTTGTGATTGTAGGATCATCTAGCAATGGCAAGGTACAAGGAAATGGTGGTCTCCAAAAATAAGACATTTGTGCTTCACATTGTTAGAAGTTGCTTGAGAATAGTGAGAAGTGAAAGTTGAGGGAGCAAGAAGCCCCATGAAGAAAGGTGTCATTCTCCAATTGGATGATGATGATAGTGATGAGGGTGGAAGAAACAAGGGCAAGCCCAATGGAAACAATAAGGCGAAGAAGTTAAGAAAGGCAACTAATGCATCAAGCTTGAGGAACAAAACTGATGAAATGGTGAAGCCAACGGAAACGTTGATGACCAAGACATTGGAAGCAATGAGGAGCATGACCGAGAAAAAGAATAAAATAAAACTTGCAAGGTGGCAACCACTCTAGGAAGATGAGAAGCACAATGCTGACTTAGAGGAGAGGAGATTTCAACTCGATGGGAAGAAGGCAATGAAGGAGCTTCTTGCCGAGGAGAACAAGATCATGACGATGGATCCTAGAAACATGGATGAGCACACATTACAATCGTGGAAAGTGGCAAGCTTGGACACTTTTGGAAAGGAGAAAGCAAGCCCTTCAAGGCAGTGGTGCTCCGGCTAGCGGCAATGGAGGCGGATGTGGATCAGCTTGTGGTCATTGTGAGTCTTCTATGAGTGGTGGTGGCTAGAGGTGCCTCCGGTGAGCTCGGCGACGATGGTATTGCTTGCTGCCGTTTTCTTCGGCTTGATGTGACAGCTGTGCGACTTTTTAGTCACTTGCGTGTTGAACATTGTTCATGTTTTGGGTCACTTTGATCATAACAACTAGAATATTAAATATTGTGTCTATTTGTTCACCTATTTGTCATGCTTATTAAAAATGTTAAAATAGAAACATACAATGCTGGTTTTTTAGATAATACATACAATGCCGGTTTGGACTCTCGCAGTACCAGATGGCAAAACACGTTTTCCATACTCTATGTACGCATTTTATAAGCCGCGTTTTTACGAGATCTGCTGGAGCTCTAGCTGGCACGAAAGGTACAGGTGTTGGCCAGATGGATCGAACAAGTTTCAGATTTGGATTTTGCTCAAGCAAAAATGGGCGCTTCATGGGCGACCGGACGAACCCATGCTGCATATGCATGCCTGCTTTCGAAATTAAGTCCGCGGACAGAGTGGCGATATATATAGCTGAGCTGCGCTGCGCTGAGAGAGACGGCTGCCGTCGATCGATCCATGGCAGATGCATGCATACACATCAATATACATGCAGTAGGGCCAGTAGTACGTACTATACTTGTATACTAGGAGTACATTTGTACACACACTGCACATGCGCTGTCCGATCGACCCCTCCCTCTAAAATCTGAGTATACGTCAACTGTTATTTATTTTTGACCGACCGAACCTCTCTATTGGCCATGTATCCAGTTATGGTACTGTATTGTGCTGCTACGTGCTCGATCGCATCTTCTCTGAAGAAATTACATGGCATATTTTGATTGCAGCTATTGTACAGTACAGATAATGTTTGGATTAATAATTACTTTGTTCATATATGGTTAATCTACCCGTGAAACGAAACGAAAGATATATTGATGATGTGACACAAAAATCCTAACCATGTACCCGCAAAGAAAATATCCTAACCATGAATAGATATTCCTCCGGTATATATGTATACAGGGTCACTTACTCTTGTCATGAGTTAAACCTATTTTAAGTTTGACCAAGTTTATAGTAAGAAGTACCAACATCTATAAAAATCAATGACATGATAGATTTGATAACTCTATTTTGTCATTATGATATTTTTTAATAGACTAGATCAAATTCAAACTGGATTGACTTAAGCTAAGATCAAGTGCTCCTGAGTACATGGATGTAGATAGTGAGCTTGAAGTTTGTGTTGGCACTCGTTTTGGACCGATGACCTATTAAGAATGATGAGAATTTGGGTCATTATTGGTCACTAAGGATGCATCATGTCCATCACAATCAAGTCATGGTATGACTAGGCTTGATATCCGATTATGCTTGCATTGATAGAACACTTGGGAACTCACATATGGAGGATTCCACTATGACTTCTTTAAGATAATGTCAAATGAAAAAGTGCCCAACATGAATGTTGTGCCTCTCATCGAGTCAAACAACGTTGTTTTTTCAGTCATCGCATGTCTAGATAATATGCAAATTTGATAGCTAAAATACTACCAGAGGCCGAATTAGCAGGGTCGGAACCGCGGCCGCTGGACCACAGACAATGTATGATGTATGCCCCTAGGCGCGATCAATGGTTCCCGACAACCCCGAAAAACTCCTAATTTGATCTATTTTCTTACGATCTGCAATAAGCAGTTAAAAGCAACTCGGATAAAAACAAGTTAAACATAAAAGTTCTTCGTTTTTACGAGATGAACAACTTTGATTTTAGAGTCATCTTCATTAGAGCAAGAATACGACCTACAGAACTACTATACTACAAAACAAAACCAAAATCGTTCGGTCAAAATCTGAGTTTGCGACGAAAACAAGTGTAAAAGACCAACAAGATCACGTGGGGTAGAGTAGTTGGCAACATGAAAGTTCTTTGTTTTTGTGAGGTCACAAGTTTGCTATTTACGAGATTCTGATCCGAGGTCTTTTACCGCCTCAAAATGGGTTCGAAAGGTTCAGAACAGTTTTCAAAAGTTCTGCCCAAACCATCCAAATTGGACCCAAATTAGGGTTCTCGACATGAATTTAACCATCTTTTTCTTGCACGGAAAGTCCAGCTACTCCTTATATACGTGAGGGGTGTAGACCGATTGAAACAAAATCAATCGAACAAACACATCTATAATATTTTTTGTGTTCATCTACTTTTCATCTCTCTTTCTTGTAACTTTCTTCTCGTTCTTCATCGCTTTTCAAGTTTGTAGGCTATGAATCCACCAGGCTCTAGGGGCGGTCAAGCTGACCTAGCACTAGTAGAAACCAGGCCTTTAGACCCGGTTCGTAAGGACCTTTAGTCTCGGATTGCAAACCGGGACTGCCAGATCGGGACTAAAGGTTCGTCCTTTAGTCCCGGTTCTGTTACAAACCGGGACTAGAGGTCCACCAGCCAAGCGCAGCTCACGCTGTTACAAACCGGGACTAGAGGTCCACCACGTGGCCCCGTGAGCTGCGCTTGGCTGGAGGACATTTAGTCCCGGTTCGTAACACGAACCGGGACTAAAGGGTCGCTACCGCGACAGCGTTTCGAGGCATTTGGCTGCCACGGCAGGAGATGGGGTTTTAGTGTTTTTGTTTTCATTTTGTGTTTTGTGTTCAATTATTTTTCATTCTGTGTTTTCATTACAAACAAGTTTTCGTATACATACATAATGCTACTACATAGTACTTGTACATGTTGATGCATATATAATATAATTTCTCTTACAAGCATACATGGAGTCCCAACGGGTCCAGAGTCTGTCTATTTGATTACATGGAGATCATTACATGGATGCTTTAGGGTATATCGTCGACCAAAAATCCTGCCCATTCCTCTTGGATTGCTAGTAGGCGGTCCTATGGTAGGAGCTTTTCCCGCATCGCGTCCAACTATAAAGAAGGAGATCATATGAATTAGACTCAACACAACTTATTGTAATAAAAATAAAGGGTGAATATATTGTTTACTTACTCGAACAGTTTCCAAGGGCTTCTCAATAGTGATGTGAATGAACTCGCAAACGTAGAATCCACATAGATTAGTCCCTCGTGGCTGCCTCGCGCACTTTACAAGAATAGAATTCAATCAAATAATAACTGTCGCATGATAAATGTACAGAAACAAGAATTAAAGAGATGTGCGGACCTAGCTCGTACTACTTACCGGGATCCGTTTGAAACTCAGCTGCTCACTCCATTGACCGCAGAGCTTGTCCTTGAACCGTGTCCAAACACTACCCGACAAAGAAAATTACTGAATAAGTTAATAATTACTTGATATTTCAGAAAATGAACGAAAGAAACCGATATAGTGCGATAATGGTTGAATTTACTTCTGGACCATATCGATCATGCTGCGGTACTCTTCCATGTCTTTTTGTAATGAGTCCATGATTTGAACTCTTCCCAAGTCAACAGAAATGCTTAGAAGAATTCAGTGGTAGCTACGCAAGGTTTACATACGTCAGTAACTCATCATTTATACTGAACATCCAGTAAGCAAAATTTAATGTGTACAAGACAATAACACTCTCACCCGAAGTGGTAAGAAAATAGTATTTCATTACAGAAATGCTGCCTCGTGAAAAACCGGAGCAAGTTATGCTCGGTCTCCACTGGCTTATCCTTTAGCATATCTCCATTAACTCGATGTGGGTCAACGAACCCAAATCCATAGATTGTCTTCTTTTACATTCGAGAATCTTCATTCTGCATTATTATAGCATACAAAAGAATATAGTGAGTATACTTACTGGCAATGAATTAAACAAGCTGAGCTAGAGACTTAATTACATAAATAAAGTAATCACTTACAGACAATAATAACTGAGGATAGATTTGTCGAGTTCCCTTAGATTGAATAATTGAAAGAGTTCTGTAAATTCAATAGGGACCTTGTCTTCAATGAAGTAATGCTCTTCTCGAACTTTCGCTATGAGACAATGTCGCTCTTTTTTTGCTTCTTCCATGTACCATACATGCAATTGTTGCATTTTTGTTGGCATATCCCGGAGCCTCTCAGAACTGACCAGAGGCTCCCCGTGAACATATCGTTGTGCTACATCAGCCCTAGTGATATCAGCGTCGCGAATAATGTCATGAATAGACATATTACATTGCTCGGCCAATATCTTAGCCGTTTCCATATGCAAAGGTTCTCCCCCGCATAGTTGAGGTTCGGGTAACACCTGGAGCGGGGGCATCGTTTGTTTCGCTTGTTTCCCCAGCTGGGGAATGTCTTGATGCTTCTGCTACCACTTGGTAGTTTTGCTTGTTCCCCCTGCTAGGGCACGTCTTTTGTGATGCTTCCTCTGCCACTTGATGTCTTCTGTTTCAGTGTCTTCTGAAGACAGCATGTATAGTTATCTGGCGCATTTAACTGAGATTGGGATGTCTGCGTCAGTAATCTCCTAAATTGCTCCTTGGTTTCTGGTTTGATTTGGACCTCTAGATCAGGTTGTTTATTTTTAAAATGGGCATCCACTTCGGCACGTACGACCTCATCGGTCTCCTCATCGTTCAGGTCGTAAGCCCTCTTGGGAGGAACCTGCGGTACTCTTGGGAGGGGCAACAGCTATCGCTTTTGGCGTCGGTTATCCCTCGACGAAGCGGTGCTATTCTTCCGCTTTTGGCCCTTAGTGGGTGGAGACGGTTGCGTAGATTGAGATGGACTCGTGCTGAGGTCATTATCAAGGAGGGGTGGACTTGGAGGTGGTGGACTTTTACTGGGAGGAGACGGTGGCCTTGGAGGTGATGGATTGTTTCTCGATGGAGAAGGTGGCCTTGGTGCCGATCCTGGAAACTTGACGTATTCCTTTTTCCAAAGAATGAAGCCACTCGTGACTTCTCCCAGTGTCGTCTCCCCGTCACCTCTAGGGATGTCAAGATGTAGTGACTGACACATCGGTTGAACTTCATCCACACTGACACGAGAATAGCCAGCTGGAATCGGATTGCAATGGTAGGTCGCTCCCGGTGCAGAAGGTAAAGCAAAGCCATCCGCCACCTTCATGGATATGTTCTTCAGTTCAACATGCAGCTCACAACTAGTCTTCTCCTTAATTGCACCCACGGGATACACATCCATCATTGCATCATTAGCATGGACCTCCGTGGAAGCCACACTGCTTTTTCATTGAGATGGGCCGATAGTACTCTCTAGTGCAGGATCTTGCTATTGGAGTCCTCTAAGTTCATTAAGATCCTCCCGATGCTGCTGCAACATGGCTTCAACCCTCGCAAACCGCTCTGCATCCTCCTGTTCTCGCTGCTTTGTTTTTATCGATCGGCTTCTGTAGGTGTCAAAGTCCTCGGGAAACCCGATAGCCCATGGACAAGAAGGTCCAAAGCCTCGTGTTCGTCCAACCTTTTCAGGATTCCCGAGGGCCTTTGTCAGTTCATCGTTCTCTCTGTCGGGAACAAACTTTCCCTCTTGAACCTCTTTTATCACTTTTATAAGATCATCCTTGGGTCCAGCAACTTCTTTTTTTTCAACAATCTCGCATGCTTCTGGGTCATACGATGCCCCATGCCCGAGTAACCAATTTCTTGACCTCGAGGGCCAACCAGACATAGCTGGAGTAACCCATTTTGTCGCCAGGTCGGCCTCGGCTTTATCCCACTTAGGCATGGCACTCTTGTATCCACATGTGCCCATATGATGGTGATATTTCTTTTTGGCTGCATTTAGCTTATTCTTTTCTGACATTGCCAGAGCTGGTTCTGAGGTCTTGTATTGCACAAATGTGGCCCAATTATCCCGCTGCTTCTCTAGTGGGCCAGTGAATTCAGAAGTTTTTTTCTTCTTCACATAGTTGTGGTACAATCTTTTCTTCCAGTCCTTGAATAGTTCGCCCATCTTCTTAAGAGCCCACTACTTGACTTTCAACCTCATTTTCTGTGTGAGCTCATCAGTCTCCAAGACTGGTAGGGTGAAATGTGTCACGAGAGAATTCCACATCCCATCTTTCGCCCTTTCGTCGACAAAACTAGCCCCAGCTAGATCCCATTTCTTTCCTAGCTTATTCCACTCTCACATGGTGATCGGGACGGTGTCTCTAGCAATCACTCCACATTGATGTACAAATGCATTGACAGACTGTATGGGCTCCAACGGTTGACCCAGCGCAGAGACTTAGTCAATGCTAAAACGGACATCAGCGGGCAACTTTTGGGCCGGGCATCTTTTCCTTGTAGAAGATTGGCCCGATGTGGAGATCTCAGAGAAGAAACATTCGTCAGTAGATATATACAAATCAATTAGTGCATCTATACTAGTGATCGATCGGTAGAGTCTTTATATACCTCGCCGGACTTTGTTATTAAGGTGTCTCCAGCATCGTCTCCACTATGGTCTCCCCCATCGTCTCCACTATCGTCTCCTCCATACAAATTAAGATACTAGGAGTCATCATCGTAATAAGAATCTCCAGTATCCTCATCTATCATGTTGAGAAGCTCCTCTTTATTCTGTCTACCGTCCATAGCGTAACTAATACAGAAAAAGATAAAACAATTTTGCATTAAGTAAAAGAATATTACAATTGCGATGACTCGGATACAGAGAAAATATTACGTACTAATAATGAAACAATTTTGCATTAAGATAAAGTACAATAATATAAGATAAAGTACAATAATACATCTCGCTCATATCAAACTAGCGACATCGGCTTCCGGTTCTGTGCCATGGGAGCTGTACACCTAGAGAACAGGAACCATCACCGGAGAATAGCTCGGGTGAGATCCATGAACCTTCCAGAGATTGGAGAACCTGGTCTCCAAAAGATACCGAAGGACGTCCTCGTCCTCCTCCCAGACACAATGACGTACCACCTCCTCGGGGGCCGGCTCCCTTTGCACCGCTCCTGGACCTCGTGGATGCCACCAAAAAAGCTCCGGGTCGATGATGATACCTCCCAGTGCCAGCCCGGCAGAGTCCAGGCTCGGACATCCCCGGACCCGACAGAGTCCAGTACTCCATCGTTGCCGCCGAGTGGATGACGAGGACGCGACATAACTAAATCATAACATCAACAATCATAAAACATAAACACTAAATTAAACCCCTAAACAAAATTATAACCTAATCCCCGACCCTAAACACTAAATTAAACCCATAACCTAAACCACTAAGTAATTGCCCTAACACTAACCCTAAACCTAACACAGGTTCCTGCTCTGCCACCACCAGCGGGCCCTGAACAGGTCTCCACTATTTGATGTCATGTGCAAAGTTTGTGCGCTCACACTTCATATCAGTGGCGATTCATTTTGATAGCTGTACTAATTAACTAAAACCAAACTAATAAACGCCTAAACCTAAACTGAACCCTAACTAACCCCTAAACCTAAACTAACCTAATTAACTAATCCCTAATAAATCCCTAAACCTAAACTAATTCACCTAACTAAACTAAACTAATAAACCTAGCTAATTAACTAATTGACTTAACTAATACCTAATCCCTAATAAACCCCTAAACTCAACTAATCCCTAATAAACCCCTAATTAACTAAACTAAACTAATTAACCCCTAAACCTAGCTAATTAACCTCACCCACAGGGGCGGCACGGCGCGGTAGGATGGACGACTGCGCGTGCAGCGGCGAGCTCCTCCTCGATCGACAAGCACGGACGATGCGGGCGGCGACACAGGCGCGGTGGGATGGACGGTGTGGGTGGCAGCACGGGCAGCAGGAGGGACGGTGCGGGCGGCGGAGAAATCCTCCGCGGTCAGCTCCTCCTCCACACTCTACGGCGGCGGCAGTGGGAAGAAGATGAAGATGGGTTACTCCGGTTCGTATCTGGACCCAGGGTGGAGGTGGGGGTATTTATACCCCATCCTTTAGCCCGGTTTGCAATACAAACCGGGACTAAAGGTTACCCTTTAGTCCCAATTTATATTACAAACCGGGGCTAAAGGTGTTTTCGGTCACCACTATTCCCGCACGCGCATACCCCTTTAGCCCCGGTTTGTAATACAAACCAGGACTAAAGGTATTACAAACCAGGGCTAAACGGGTTTTTGGCGCCAAAATAAAATAGTTTTTAGAAAATTATGTATTATATATCAAAAAAATTAGAAAAAGAAGATCTATAATTTAAATCTATTATCATACTCTATTATACAACTTAAATGGAATTATTTATTGTTTAACAAGTATTATATTTAGTATAAATGTTGGAAAAATATAGTTTATTATTTAAAAAACACAAAAATATAAATAATATACCAAAATATTCACAAAAATAATATACCCATTAGAAATATAATATTTCATACTAAAACTAGTAACTGGGACTAAAAGATATTTCAGGGGCCTTTAGTCCCAGTTGGAGCCACTAACCGGGACTAAAGATATTTCCCGCCACATTTTCAGAGCCGTCAAGATATGTTTTCCCGCCATTTATCCCTGCTTCTCGCCATTTCCCCCCGGTTCCCGCCATGTTTTCCCGCTATTTCCCTCTATATCTAGGCTGACCGCCATGTCCATCCACACATCCACACCTTCTCTCTCACAATAATGGACACCGCTTACTAGGCCTTTCTGACGCTCGAGGAGACTGAGGCGCTATGTGCCTCCAGCTACCCATGCCCACCGGGTACCAGCTGCCTGCCGGCTAGATGCCGAGCGCTGGAGGGGTTCTTGTTCCTCCTATGCCTCAAGGTTTGGCCCGCTAGGTGGCCATCATGAACTACTTCTACCTCGAGCTCACGCCAGAGCAGCGGTGGATCCCCATTGGGATCCCGGTAACCTCGACACCTAGAATGTCTTCTTCGCAAACCGGCAGGACAGGGAGCTCGCCAGGTACGAGGGTGACGGTTCGCCCCTAGTGAACCAGAACGAGGCCGGTCGTCTCCTGTGGTGGGCAAACCGGACTATCGCCAGCGTGATGCGCTAGATCGCCATGGGATACCATCCTCGCATGAGGTACCCGCACTTTCACCAGTCGTAGAGCCACAAGAATGGTGGCGGTGGTGAAGGCCAATGGTGTACTGGGGTCATCATCCAGTAGTCCCCTCCCTCGCGCGTCGTGAATCCGAGGCCGGAGTGGCAGGTGCCCCCTCCCCCGTTCCCCCGTGCACAAGCCGGGGAAGGGCGGAGGATCCAACCGCGTGCTATGAGCGACGATGATGATGATGATAATTTTGAAGACGACCCTGAAGCTGTGTACTACAGGGCTAGACATGATTATGACTAATTTTGATGTTTTAGTATTAATAATTGTCTTTGGTGTTGGCCACAACAAGTTGCAATAGTACCTATTGAGATTTCATATCCATATATATATAAGCAGATCATTAAAAATAAAGGTTTAATAATATTGTACATCACCAACATCCACACATCTCTATTGTTAGGGTTTTCTTCTAATCAGTAATCATGGAGAATTTTCCTTACTTAACGGGATGCTTGGGTCATCCTTCATAGCGAAGGGCGGAATTTCATGAAACTTGTCATAATCTTCTGACATGTCTATCTTATCCTCCACCCCCACGATGTTTATTTTTCCTGAAAGAACTATGTGGCGCTTTGGCTCATCGTATGATGTATTCTTTTGCTTATCTTTCCTTTTTCTCGGTTTGGTAGACATTTCCTTCACATAAAAAACCTGAGCCACATCATTGGCTAGGACGAATGGTTCATCTCTATACGCAAGGTTGTTGAGATCCACTGTTGTCATTCCGTATTTCTTGTCTACCTCAACCCTGCCTCCTGTCAGCTTGACCCATTTGCACCGAAACAAAGGGACCTTAAAATAAGGTCCATAGTCAAGTTCCAATATCTCCTCTACGTAACCATAATATGTATCCTTTTGCCCATTCTTGTCTGTTGCATCAAATCGGATACCACTATTTTGGTTGGTGCTCTTTTTATCTTGGGCGATCGTGTACAATGTATTCCCATTTATTTCGTACCCTTGGAAAGTCAATATAGTCGAAGATGGTGACCTGGCCAACAAGTACAACTGCTCTCCAACAGTGATGTCATTCATGAGATGTGTCTGCAACCAACCGCCAAAAGTCTTCATGTGTTCATCTCTAATCCAGGAGCCAGGCTTCCCGGGGTTGTTGGAGTGTACAATGTTCTTGTGTTCCTCCATATACGGAGCCACCAAGGTGGAACTTTGCAGAAAAGTGTAGTGTGCTTTAGTGAGAGAATGTCCATCCATACACATCCTTGCTTTCTTTCCTAGTGTGCCTTTTCCACTCAGTCTACCCTCATGCTGTGATTCAGGAACACCGATGGGATTAAGGTTAGGAATAAAGTCAACACAAAACTCAATGGCCTCCTCTGTTCCATATCCCTTTGAGATGCTTCCTTCTGGCCTAGCATGGGTATGAACATATTTATTTAAGACTCCCATGAACCTCTCAAAGGGGAACATATTGTGTAGAAATACATGACCGAGAATGTTAATCTCTTAAACTAGGTGAACTAGGAGGTGCATCATAATATTGAAGAAGGATGGTGGGAACACCAACTCGAAGCTGACATGACATTGGACCACATCTTTTTGTAACCTTGGTAGACTATCTGGACTGATTACCTTCTGAGAAATTGCATTGAGAAATGCACATAGCTTCATAATGGGTACTCGAACATTTTCTGACAGGAGTCTCCTCAATGCAACCGGAAGCAGCTGTGTCATAAGCATGTTGCAGTCATGAGACTTTAGGTTTTGAATTTTTTTTCTCTGCCATATTTATTATTCCCTTTATGTTCGACGAGAAGCCAGACGGGACCTTGATACTATAAAGGACTTCAAAAAATATTTCCTTCCCTTCTTTGGTAAGAGCATAGCTGGCATTACCTTCAAACAGCTCTGGATGCATGTCGTCTCGGTCTATCATACGTTGTTGGTCCTGCCGTGCTTCCGGTGTATCTTTATTCTTCCCATACACGCCCAAGAAGCCTAGCAGCGTCACGCAAAGATTCTTTGTAAGGTGCATCACGTCAATTGCAGAGCGGACCTTTAGGACTTTCCAATAGGGTAGCTCCCAAAATATAGATTTCTTTTTCCACATGGGTGCGTGTCCGACATCGTCCTTCGGAACAGATTGTCTACCAGGACCCTTTCCAAAGATTACTTTTAAATCCTTCACCATATCAAATACATCATCACCAGTACGGAGGATAGGCTTACATCGGCTGTCTGGCTCACCATTGAAATGCTTACCTTTCTTTCTTAGGGTGTGCGTGGGTGGAAGAAAATGATGATTCCCCGAGTACACATTCTTCTTACATTTATCCAAATATATACTTTCAGTCTCACATAAACAGTGTGTGCATGCATTGTATCCCTTATTTTTCTGTCCTAAAATGTTACTAAGAGCAGGCCAATCATTGATTGTTATGAACAACAACGCTCGTAGGTCAAATTCCTCCTGCTTGTGCTCATCCCACACACGTACACCTTGTCCGTGCCACAACTATAAGAGTTCTTCAACTAATGGCCTTAGGTACACATCAATGTCATTGTCAGGTTGCTTCGGGCCTTGGATGAGCACTGGCATCATAATGAACTTCCGCTTCATGCAAAACCAAGGAGGAATGTTATAGATACACAGAGTCACGGGCCAGGTGCTATTACTACAGCTCTGCTCCCCAAAAGGATTCATGCCATCTGTACTTATACCAAACCATAAGTTACTCGTGTCACCTACAAAGTCCGCAAGCTCTCTCTCGATTTTTCTCCACTGCGACCACCAGCGGGGTATCTCAACATCTCGTCTTTCTTATGGTATTCCATGTGCCATCGTAACAACTTGGCATGCTCTTTATTCCTGAACAAACATTTCAACCGTGGTATTATAGGAGCATACCACATCACCTTGGCAAGAACCCTCTTCATGCGGCGCTCGCCCTCAACATCACCAGGGTCATCTCGTCTTATCTTATACCGCAATGCAGTGCATACTGGGAATGCATCCAAATTCTCGTACTCCTCGCCGCGGTGGAGGATGCAGTCATTAATGCATGCATGTATCTTCTGCACCTCTAATCCTAGAGGGCAGACAACCTTCTTTGCTTCGTAGGTACTGGCGGGCAGTTCGTTATCCTTTGAAAGCAACTTTTTCATTATTTTTAGCAACTTTTCAAATCCTTCGTCAGTCACACCGTTCTCTGCCTTCCATTGCAGCAATTCCAGTGTGCTACCCAGCTTTTTGTGCCCATCTTCACAATTTGGGTACAACAATTTGTTGTGATCCTCTAACATTTGCTTGAACTTCAACCTCTCTCTTTCAGTTACGCATTCTTGCTTTGCATCAGCAATGGCCCGACTAAGATTATCATCGGGCAGATCTGATGCCCGTCCTTCATCTTCTTCTTCATCATTGTCTTCCATTGTAGTACCATCGTATTTAGGGGACATAGTAGGGTAGTGGTTATCATTCTCTTCTTCTTCGTTGTCTTCCATCATAACCCCTCTTTCTCCGTGCTTGGTCCAACAATTATAGCCGGTCATGAAGCCGAATCGAAACAGGTGGCTGTGAAGGACTCTTGAGGAAGAGTATTCGTTATGATTCCGACAGACACCACATGGACGGGCTTGTTCGTCTGCGGTACCAAAGTTGGTAGGCCAGCGCATGGCGGTACCTAAGTTGCCTGAAATCACCGCGTTTCGAAAAGTTGGGCCACCAACTACTAAGAGGGGCCATTTCGAGGCAAACTCATCTCACCCCGCCAAATACAAACATTCTGTTAAACCGCCCCGTGAAGTAGACGGTCAGGACCCACATGTCGGTTATCTGTCCGTGACGCGGGCGCCAACGCAGCAACCTCTTAGGCAAATCGAGCAGCTAAGTGGATCGGATGCGTTGACCAATTTCACAAATCCATTCCCAGCTTTCCCCTAGCAGCGGCGGTGTCGGAATCCACCCTCCAGGCAGGACGATCCCTTCGGACATTTGACTTCCGGGCCAAGTTGCTGCGCCCAGTTGCTGCGCCCAGTCGCTGATACCGAGCTCCAATGGCGCATGCCATAGCCGCCGTTGCGAGGCTCTAGCCCGCCTCCACTGCCGACGAGCCGAGCAGCTCGGAGGATGGCAGATCCTACTATCAAGAAAGAAGAAGTTCTGTCTACAAGCGGGTGAGCTACCCTTCTCTTTGCTATTCGCACTAATTACAACTGCTAGCTGGCTACTGAACCTCAAATTATTTGTTAGCCCAACGCTGACAAACATATTTTTTCCACAGTTTTCTGTCAAGTGGGATCTGCGCGGACCTCCCTTACCTGGTTACGGTAGTCCTCTACAGGTACGACTCTAATGGCAAGTGGTATGGAAGCCATTGTTTTATAATGGAAGAAGCGCCTGCACAGATCTGCACTATATCTAGTATGGTTTCTGCTATGCGTAATCATGTTGAATTATGGCCAAAGTAGATAGCAAAGTTCAGCTTCATGGATGAACGTGGCATCATGGTTCATATAACGTGTGACAGTCAGCTAATTGGGTTGATGAAAAGGTATGCTTCGGCTGCCATGTTTGACCTGAAATGTCATGTACTGGATGTGGAAGCTGCTGCAACTGGGAGTCGCCCTTCTATTCTTGGACAGGGTGGTTGCTCGAACCCAATTAGCTCCTGGTAAGCAAAGGTCGCTTGGGGTTCGCATGTTTGTGCTGAATTGTAGTTTTTTTTATTTACTCTGTAGATATTAGGCAGTTATGCAATAGTCTTGTTTCTTTGACAGAAAGCGCCGCAAGGTTAGAAACATGACTGCCGGGTCAGTGATTTTGCTGCCCGAAGAAATTAAAAACGAGTGGAAAGATGATGCTGGACACGATTCTAGTGCCCATTGTTCCGGCGATGCAGAGTACGTGAAGCTAAGAAAATTGACACCGAGGAAGAGGAAAAAGGCAGGAAATGAAGAAGCCAGTGGACGTGAATGCTTGGCACCCAGGCTGCGGAAGAAGGCTGCTGGCAATGAAGATGCATAGTAATGTGTTGAACTTGAACCTATATATGTAATTCTGTTAAATTCTGATCGCTCTGTGTGTGGCACGTTGCTAGGCGAAACAATCTACCCACGTTCTCTAAGTAAAATGTACCGCGACTTAGGTTTGGAAACGCCCGAGTCAGTAGTTGAATCTGAAATTGTGATTGTGCCACTGCTATCTGAAAACAATGATCCACCGGTTCCACGATTGCTGAGGGGCAGGAGGTCTCCAAATACGACGGAATGTAAGTGGCACATAAATAAATTATTTAAGCTGCCACACTCCACGAAGCAGCAACTTATTTCAGATGTTGCACAATGACGTGGCAACATAGACAGCAATTTTCTCACCGATAATGCCCAGATGAGGAGGAAATGGATACCACTTTCTGGCCTAATCTTGAGCCCGTCTATCTCACCGCCTCTCTGCTCCTGCATCCCCTGCATCTAGCGAAGCTCCCGGATCTCTAGTAATCGGGTGTACGTGCTTCCACTTTATAAATTGTGGTTGTGCCATTTGCATGCGGCACAATCCACGTAGATTACGTTTAAACAAACCACCAGTATCAGAATACACTAGTAGAAAAGGTGTCTTTGGTCCACGGTTACGTTCCTAATCCGGGACAGAGATCTAAATCGAGACAGAAATTGATCTAAATCACAAATTCTTCCACAAATTAATGCGGGGTCAGAGCAATTTTTTCCTCCCTAGAATTCGGGACCAATAGTTCAGACCGCTAGGTCAACAAGTACAAATATTACAACTTAAAAAGGCACGGAGCTTAAGCTAAATAGAACTAGTTATCACACATCTCCTTGATCCTCCTAATCTTGGCCCGATGCGCATCTTCCTGCGAGAGCAAGATCGAATTGTGTGCTCCTTCCTTTTAGCATCTTCCTTGCACAGCTTCAATTGTTTCTCTGCATTTTTCCTCATGCACTTGTCAATACTCGTAGTTGTGTACTGCAGGACTTTGGCCTGGTGGAGATCGTTCCTTGCTTGAGTCAGTTCTTGCTCTGCTTTAGCCTTCAGGGCCAACGCCGCGTCCCTCTCCTTCTCGACTTTGATAACCTTGTCTTGCACCCACCTGAGATCTCGCTTATGCTTGGTCGTGTCAACTGGTTCCCATAGATTCATCTCAACACTGTCAAGAAGTGAGTTGAATACGGATTCTTTCAACTCGACGGTCATTTCCGATAGTTTGTCCAGCGTTTTCTGCATCGATTTGGGCCACTCTGGATCTACCCATTTGTCAACACCGCAACTTCTGCCTTGCATCATTGCACGATGTCCTTGACACCGTAGAAACCTCATGCCTGTGTTTCTTCCTTCGAAGGCAACAAATTTAGCGGGCACATATCCATGTTTACATACCAGAGGACTGTCTTCATCCTCTAAACCGTGATAGTCGGAGTCATACATCGTCTGGTTGTCCTAACACATCATACGCGCATGAGTAAACAGATTAGATCTAGCTCAAAAAATAGATAAGTGGCCACAGATGATAGAAATAGAGATGAGACGACTCACATCGAAATCACCGTCCCTGTCGTCACGACGCGTTTCCTCGTCGTCTCCCCTTGAACCCATGGCGAGAGGGGTGGGGGTTGGCTGCCGGAGAGGGGATTGGGATGGAGGCGCCGTCGGCTAGCGGCTAGGGCAGGATGGGAGTGAAGTGGGGAAAGTGGCTTCGAGGGTAAGGAAGAGAAGTACGGGGAGGAAGAGAAGTAATGGGGACGTGACACTGGGATGTGGCCCACTGAACTCGTCAGACGTGACACTCGAAACAGGGGAGCGCCGGTGTTGCCAGTTTGTCCAAAGCAAGCATGGCCAATCATGCCACAGAACAGCCTACTCGTGGATCACTCTCACGAAGACCATCACAATTGTCCAAGCGCCTCAATCGAACGGTATGTAACAATCGTCAAGCAGAACAATTGTGTTAGGGCGTGCCTTCTAGAAGACTCGGTCTAACGGCTACCCATGCAATGACACTGGTTGTGGTTCATGAAAAGAACAGACATGCAATGACACTGGCTATGATTCATGAAAAGAACATACATGCAATGACACTGGTGGATCCTTATGTGGTTCATGAAAAGAACAGACAGGCAATGACACTGGTGGATCCTTATGTGGTTTGTTTAGAAGAACACACATGCAATGACACTGGGTGTGGTTCATGACAAGAACAGACACGCAATGACACTGGTGGATCCTTATGTGGTTTGTTTAGAGGAACAGACATGCAATGACACCGGTGGATCCACATGTGGTTTATGGAAGTAAAATACATGCAATGACACTGGTAGATCCTTATGTGGTTCATGAATATAACAGACATGCATTGACACTGGGTGTGGTTCATGAAAAGAACAAACACGCAATAACACTGGGTGTGGTTCATGAGAAGAACAGACATGCAATGACACTGGTAGGCCCATCCTTATGTGGTTTATGGAAAATAACAGACATGCAATGACACTGGTGGATCGTTAAGTGGTTTGTTTAGAAGAATACACATGCAATGACACCGGTGGATCCACATGTGGTTTATGGAAGTAAAAGACATGCAATGACACTGGTAGATCCTTATGTGGTTCATGAAAAGAACAGACATGCAGTGAAACTAGGTGTGGTTCATGAATAGAACAGACATGCACTGACACTGGGTGTGGTTCATAAAAAGAACAGACATGCAATGACACTGGTGGGCCCATCCTTATGTGGTTCATGAAAAGAACAGACAGGCAATGACATTGGTGGATCCTTATGTGGTTTGTTTAGAAGAACACACATGCAATGACACCGGTGGATCCACATGTGGTTTATGGAAGTAAAAGACATGCAATGACACTGGTAGATCCTTATGTGGTTCATGAAAAGAACAGACATGCAGTGAAACTGGGTGTGGTTCATGAATAGAACAGACATGCACTGACACTGGGTGTGGTTCATGAAAAGAACAGACATACAATGACACCGACGGGCCCATCCTTATGTGGTTCATGAAAAGAACAGACATGCAATGACACTGGTGGATCCTTATGTGGTTTGTTTAGAAGAACACACATGCAATGACACTGGGTGTGGCTCATGAGAAGAACACACACGCAATGACACCGGTGGATCCTTATGTGGTTTGTTTAGAGGAATAGACATGCAATGACACCAGTGGATCCACGTGTGGTTCATGAGAAGAACACACATCCAATGACTGGTAGATCCTTATGTGGTTCATGAAAAGAACTGACATGTAGTGACACTGGGTGTGGTTCAGGAAAAGAACAGACATGCACTGACACTAGGAGTGCTTCATGAGAAGAATAGACAGGTAGTGACACTAGTGGATCCTTATGTGGTTTATGGAAGGAACAGACATGCAATCACACTGGTGGATCCACATGTGGTTTATGGAAGTAACACACATGCAATGACACTCGGTGTGGTTCATGAAAAGAACAGACATGCAATGACATTGGTAGATCCTTATGTGGTTCATGAGAAGAACAGACACGCAATGACACTGGTGGATCCTTATGTGGTTTGTTTAGAGGAACAGACATGCAATGACACCGGTGGATCCACATGTGGTTTATGGAAGTAAAAGACATGCAATGACACTGGTAGATCCTTATGTGGTTCATGAATAGAATAGACATGCACTGACACTTGGTGTGGTTCATGAAAAGAATAGACACGCAATGACACTGGGTGTGGTTCATGTAAAAGAACTGACAAACAATCACACTGGTGGGCCCATCCTTATGTGGTTTGTGGAAAAGAACAGACATGCAATGACACTGGTGGATCCTTATGTGGTTTGTTTAGAAGAACACACATGCAATGGCACTAGGTGTGGTTCATGAAAAGAACACACACGCAATGACACCGGTGGATCCACATGTGGTTTGTTTAGAGGAACAGACATGCAATGACACCGGTGGATCCACGTGTGGTTCATGAGAAGAACACACATCCAATAACTCTAGTAGATCCTTATGTGGTTCATGAAAAGAACGGACATGCAGTGACACTGGGTGTGGTTCATGAAAAGAACAGACATGCACTGACACTAGGAGTGGATCACGAGAAGAACTGACAGGCAATGACACTGGTGGATCCTTATGTGGTTTATGGAAGGAACAAACATGCAATCACACAGGTGGATCCACAGGTGGTTTATGGAAGTAACACACATGCAATGACACTGGGTGTGGTTCATGAAAATAACAGACATGCAATGACACTGGTAGATCCTTATGTGGTTCATGAGAAGAACAGACACGCAATGACACTGGTGGATCCTTATGTGGTTTGTTTAGAGGAACAGACATGCAATGACACTGATGGATCCACATGTGGTTTATGGAAGTAAAAGACATGCAATGACACTGGTAGATCCTTATGTGGTTCATGAATAGAACATACATGCACTGACACTGGGTGTGGTTCATGCAAAGAACAGACACGCAATGACACTGGGTGTGCTTCATGAAAAGAACTGACAGGCAATGACACTGGTGGATCCTAATGTGGTTTATGGAAGGAACAGACATGCAATCACACCGGTGGATCCACATGTGGTTTATGGAAGTAACACACATGCAATGACACTGGGTGTGGTTCATGAAAAGAACAGACATGCAATGACACTGGTAGGCCCATCCTTATGTGGTTCATGAAAAGAGTAGACAGGCAATGACACTGGTGGATCCTTATGTGGTTTGTTTAGAAGAACACACATGCAATGACACCGGTGGATCCACATGTGGTTTATGGAAGTAAAAGACATGCAATGACACTGGTAGATCCTTATGTGGTTCATGAAAAGAACAGACATGCAGTGAAACTGGGTGTGGTTCATGAATAGAACAGACATGCACTGACACTGGGTGTGGTTCATGAAAAGAACAGACATGCAATGACACCAGTGGGCCCATCCTTATGTGGTTCATGAAAAGAAAAGACATGCAATGACACTGGTGGATCCTTATGTGGTTTGTTTATAAGAACACACATGCAATGACACTGGGTGTGGTTCATGAGAAGAACACACACGCAATGACACCGGTGGATCCAAATGTTTTTTTATAGAGGAACAGACATGCAATGACACCGGTGGATCCACGTGTGGTTCATGAGAAGAACACACATCCAATGACTCTGGTAGATCCTTATGTGGTTCATATAAAGAACTGACATGCAGTGACACTAGGTGTGGTTCATGAAAAGAACATACATGCACTGACACTAGGAGTGGTTCATGAAAAGAACTGACAGGCAATGACACTGGTGGATCCTTATGTGGTTTATGGAAGAAACAGACATGCAATCACACCAGTGGATCCACATGTGGTTTATGGAAGTAACACACATGCAATGACACTGGGTGTGGTTCATGAAAAGAACAGACATGCAATGACACTGGTAGATCCTTATGTGGTTCATGAGATGAACAGACACGCAATGACATTAGTGTATCCTTATGTGGTTTGTTTAGAGGAACAGACATGCAATTACACCGGTGGATCCACATGTGGTTTATGGAAGTAAAAGAAATGCAATGACACTGGTAGATCCTTATGTGGTTCATGAATAGAACAGACATGACCTAACACTAGGTGTGGTTCATGAAAAGAACAAACATGCAATGACACTGGGTGTGGTTCATGAGAAGAACATACATGCAATGACATTGGTGGGCCCATCCTTTTGTGGTTTATGGAAAAAAATAGACTTACAATGACACTGGTGGATCCTTATGTGGTTTGTTTAGAAGAACACTCATGCAATGACACCGGTGGATCCACATGTGGTTTATGGAAGTAAACGACATGCAATGACACCGGTGGATCCGCATGTGGTTTATGGAAGTAAACGACATGCAATGACACTGGTGGGCCCATCCTAATGTGGTTCATGAAAAGAATAGATATGCAATGACACTGGTGGATCCTTATGTGGTTTGTTTAGAAGAACACACATGCAATGACACTGGGTGTAGTTTATGAGAAGAACACACATCCAATGAACTCTAGGTGGATCCACGTGTGGTTTGTTTAGAGGAACAGACATGCAATGACACCGGTGGATCCATGTGTGGTTTATGAGAAGAACACACATCCAATGACTCTAGTAGATCCTTATGTGGTTCATGAAAAGAACTGACATGCAGTGACACTGGGTGTGGTTCATGAAAAGAACAGACATGCACTAACACTAGGAGTGGTTCATGAAAAGAACTGACAGGCAATGACACTGGTGGATCCTTATGTGGTTTATGGAAGGAACAGACATGCAATCACACCGGTGGATCCACATGTGGTTTATGGAAGTAACACACATGCAATGACACTGGGTGTGGTTCATAAAAAGAACAGACATGTAGTGACACTGGTAGATCCTTATGTGGTTCATGAGAAGAATAGACACGCAATGACACTGGTGGATCCTTATGTGGTTTGTTTAGAGGAATAGACATGCAGTGACACCGGTGGATCCACATGTGGTTCATGGAAGTAAAAAACATGCAATGACACTGGTAGATCCTTATGTGGTTCATGAATAAAACAGACATGCACTGACACTGGGTGTGGTTCATGAAAAGAATAGACATGCAATGACACTAGGTGTGGTTCATGAGAAGAACAGACATGCAATGACACTGGTGGGCCCATCCTTATGTGGTTTATGGAAAAGAATAGACATGCAATGACACTGGTGGATCCTTATGTGGTTTGTTTAGAAGAACACACATGCAATGACACCGGTGGATCCACATGTGGTTTGTGGAAGTAAAAGACATGCAATGACACTGGTAGATCCTTATGTGGTTCATGAAAAGAACAGACATGCAATGAAACTGGGTGTGGTTCATGAATAGAACAAACATGCACTGACACTGGGTGTGGTTCATGAAAAGAACAGACACGCAATGACACTGGGTGTGGTTCATGAGAAGAACAGACATGCAATGACACTGGTGGGCCCATCCTTATGTGGTTTATGGAAAAGAATAGACATGCAATGACACTGGTGGATCCTTATGTGGTTTGTTTAGAAGAACACACATGCAATGACACTGGTGGATCCGCATGTGGTTTGTGGAAGTAAAAGACATGCAATGACACTGGTAGATCCTTATGTGGTTCATGAAAAGAACAGACATGCAATGAAACTGGGTGTGGTTCATGAATAGAACAGACATGCACTGACACTGGGTGTGGTTCATGAAAAGAACAGACATGCAATGACACTGGTGGGCCCATCCTTATGTGGTTCATGAAAAGAACAGACATGCAATGACACTGGTGGATCCTTATGTGGTTTGTTTAGAAGAACACACATGCAATGACACTGGGTGTGGCTCATGAGAAGAACACACACGCAATGACACCGGTGGATCCTTATGTGGTTTGTTTAGAGGAATAGACATGCAATGACACCAGTGGATCCACGTGTGGTTCATGAGAAGAACACACATCCAATGACTGGTAGATCCTTATGTGGTTCATGAAAAGAACTGACATGTAGTGACACTGGGTGTGGTTCATGAAAAGAACAGACATGCACTGACACTAGGAGTGCTTCATGAGAAGAATAGACAGGCAGTGACACTAGTGGATCCTTATGTGGTTTATGGAAGGAACGGACATGCAATCACACTGGTGGATCCACATGTGGTTTATGGAAGTAACACACATGCAATGACACTCGGTGTGGTTCATGAAAAGAACAGACATGCAATGACATTGGTAGATCCTTATGTGGTTCATGAGAAGAACAGACACGCAATGACACTGGTGGATCCTTATGTGGTTTGTTTAGAGGAACAGACATGCAATGACACCGGTGGATCCACATGTGGTTTATGGAAGTAAAAGACATGCAATGACACCGGTAGATCCTTATGTGGTTCATGAAAAGAACTGACATGAAGTGACACTGGGTGTGGTTCATGAAAAGAACAGACATGCACTGACACTAGGAGTGGTTCATGAAAAGAACTGACAGGCAATGACACTGGTGGATCCTTATGTGGTTTATGGAAGGAACATGCATGCAATCACACCGGTGGATCCACATGTGGTTTATGGAAGTAACACACATGCAATGACACCAGGTGTGGTTCATGAAAAGAACAGACATGCAATGACACTGGTAGATCCTTATGTGGTTCATGAGAAGAACAAACACGCAATGACACCGGTGGATCCTTATGTGGTTTGTTTAGAGGAACAGACATGCAATGACATCGTGTGGATCCACATGTGGTATATGGAAGTAAAAGACATGCAATGACACTGGTAGATCCTTATGTGGTTCATGAATAGAACAGACATGCACTGACACTGGGTGTGGTTCGTGAATAGAACAGACATGCACTGACACGGGGTGTGGTTCATGAAAAGAACAGACATGCAATGACACTGGTGGGCCCATCCTTATGTGGTTCATGAAAAGAACAGACATGTAATGATACTGGTGGGTCCTTATGTGGTTTGTTTAGAAGAACACACATGCAATGACACCGATGGATCCAGATGTGGTTTATGGAAGTAAAAGACATGCAATGATACTGGTAGATCCTTATGTGGTTCATGAAAAGAACAGACATGCAGTGAAACTGGGTGAGGTTCATGAATAGAACAGACATGCACTGACACTGGGTGTGGTTCATGAAAAGAACATACATGCAATGACAGTGGTGGGCCCATCCTTATGTGGTTCATGAAAAGAACAGACATGCAATGACACTGGTGGATCCTTATGTGGTTTGTTTAGAAGAACACACGTGCAATGACATTGGGTGTGGTTTATGAGAAGAACACACATCCAATGAACTCTAGTGGATCTATCTTGGCATAATTTGATGTATTCCATGATGTATTTCATTGTACAAGACACTTTCCATTTTTATAGTACTCAGTTTTGCCCTTGGTTTTATGCGGTACTACTTAGTTTTGCCCACCCCCCTCTCTATCTTTCGTAGAAGCCCAAAACTGGGCTCACCCTGTCTGCTACTCCCTGATTGGTTATCACGGTTTTCATGCGGATCGTGCGCACCAACCGTTGATTCTGTGCGATCCAACGATGATTGTTGCACACCTCGTGCCCTTCACAGTACAACGTGAGACAGCACGGACGTCTCCCTCCGTGAGACTTCTACAGGAAGGAACACGATGCCGTCCATCGAAAAAGTCATCGAGCGGTCATGTCAAGTTTAATCAAGTCTGAAAAGCCTACTACTGCTACTACAACTCATGCACAGGGCAACAGGGTCATCGAGTGCACGATTGTCGACGGGACGCTGCAATTTATTGCCACTTGATTTTAATCGGACATATCCCATTTATACATAGCGCTCTCAATCTCACTTCCAACTGGGCCCTACCGCTAGTAAATTCCATGAGTCAAGGGCCCCCCTCGAGTAGATCTAACGTTGCTAGAAATTAGTTCCGCGCCACTTGCATGGAGTGGAATCGAGGTCTGCCATGAGCGTTTTTTCAATGCAGCTCTAAAGTGGAGATCGTGGTTGTTTAAAAAAAAAGGGAACCGAAGAAAGGGTGGAGATCGCGGTAGCCCCCCGCCCCCCACCCCCACCCCCCGCCCACCACACGTGTCCACTCGAGGACTACGAACGGTCCGGTGTTTAGAACCCCCCTCGACCTTCTTCTTCCATGAGCTCGTGTCATTTCCCCCCAGTCTGTCTAGTCCCAAGACCCCAATCTACACCTGCCGCGTGCGCCGAATCTCCCTCGTTTGCACTACCTCCTTCCCTTGGTGTGCCATGAAGCATACGCGTGGAGAAGATCTGGAGGTGAAGCCAGTTGAAGGCGAAGCAGCAGATGGCTCGGTCACCGCCAAGTAGACGGAGGCATCTTCTCCAGGCACGAACGCCGCTTGTCACCGCGCCGTCGAGGGTGCGAACTCATCCATCCAGCCAGTAGCCATCGCCGCCGAGCAGTAGGTGGTAGCCATCGCCGTCGAGCAGCAGTTGGTAGCCGTCGCCGCCGAGCAGCAGTTGGTAGCCATCGCTGCCAAGCAGCTGGTGGTAGCCATCACCGGCGAGCAACCGGTAGTAGCCGTCGCCGCCGAGCAGCAGGTGGCCGACAACGTCGTGGTGCCATCGGCAAATCTGGATGGGGGGCAGGCGGCAGCGGAGGCAATCCGGTGATCTACATCGACGACCCCATCGCCGTTCAAGAAATCTTCGACGCAATCGTGGAGAATTATGAGTTCGAGGAGGAGGTCCCTGATGAGGAGTCCGAGGTACTACATTGCTAGCTTCTCTAGTCGCAGTCGCAGTTTTCACTGTTCATACATAGGATTTGCTCAATCGTGTACAGATTCTTTTGCTCTTGAAGTAGGGTAGTATATATATGATTCGATCGGTTGATTGATGCATCTGCCATCTAGTCACAAAACCCCAATCCGTCTAGTCACAAAACCCCAATCTGTTCATCTGCCATCTAGTTGAGTTTGCTAGTTGAGTGTTGATTTCGATACACAACAGGCCTATAACATTACATTTCTATTCCTTACTAAGCCCAATGATTCAATTTTGCCCCAAAATAGTGCAAGGGCATCTGATGGTCTCATTTACTTAGGGATGGTTAGTGGCCCTGAGGCAGCAATGCACAAAAATAATATAGGTTGTGCTGTTGGTATTTTGGTTCTCCGACTCCATCGCTGAAAAAAATGAGGCCCTCATTTTTTCTCTCATATGGAACCTAAATATATAATATTTGTATTGTTTCTGATCTATAAATGCGTTGTATGATGCATTTGTATATCCCTGAATATTGTTTGGTACGATTACATTTCAATTTCTTATTATGGCTAGTGATTCATATTTGCCCCAAAGAGAGGCAGACACATTGGTGTCAAATTTTTACAGGGATGAGTGAGCGAACCTGGGGCCATGTACACGATCAATATAAGCTGTGCAATTGTTACTTGGTTCGCTTATGCCATCTCTGTAGAAACTTATGAGGCTGCAGTCTTTATTCTACATTCATAGAACTATGATATTTCAATTATCTATTCCATGCATTCATAGTGTATAAGAATTACATTTTAGTTTGTCACCGAGGCCGATGATTGAAATTTGACCCAAAAGAGTTCAAGGGGAGACACGTATGACGGTGTCATGTTTTAGGGATGGGTTGGTGAACCTGAGGCAGCAATGCACACAAACAATATAAGTTGTGTTGTTGGTACTTTGGTTCTCCAACTCCATCTCTGAAACAAATTATGAGGCCCTTGATTTATTCTCATATGGAACTACATATATGATCCTTGTATTGTTTCTGATCTTTTAATGATTGGTATGATGCATATGTACATGAATGGTTTTGATCATAAGTATTTTTAACATGTACCTGAAGATTAATTGTTTGGTTTTTTATTTATAATTACAATATTTAGGCTTGTTTTTGTACCTGTATATCCCTGAATAATTTTTTGTACAATTTCATTTCAATTTCTTATTGTGGCCAATGATTCAAATTTGCCCCAAAAGAGAGGCAGACACATCTGTGTCAGATTTTTTCAGGGACGAGTTAGTGAACCTAGGGTGATGTACAAGAACAATATAGGATGTGCAATTGTTACTTGGTTCACTCACGCCGTCCCTGAATAAACTTATGAGGCTGCAATCTTTATTCTTTATTCATAGAACTATGATATTTGAATTATCTATTCCATGCATTCATAGTGTATAAGAATTACATTTTAGTTTGTCACCGAGGCCGATGATTGAAATTTGCCCCAAAAGAATTCAAGGGGAGACACGTATGATGGTGTCATGTTTTAGGGATGGGTTGGTGAACCTGAGGCAGCAATGCACACAAACAATATAGGTTGTGTTGTTGGTACTTTGGTTCACCTACTCCATCTCTAAAACAAATTATGCGGCTCTAGATTTATTCTCATGTGGAACTACATATATGATACTTGAATTGTTTCTGATCTTTTAATGATTGGTATGATGCATATGTATATGAATGGTTTTGATCATAAGTATTTTTAACATGCACCTGAGGATTAATCGTTTGGTTTTTTATTTATAATTATAATGTTTAGGCTTGTTTTTGTACCTGGCTATGTATATCCCTGAATAATGTTTTGTACGATTACATTTCAATTTCTTATTGTGGCCAATGATTCAAATTTGTCCCAAAAGAGAGGCAGACACATTGGTGTCAGATTTTTTCAGGGACGAGTTAGTGAACCTGTGGCGATGTACAACAACAATA
This sequence comes from Avena sativa, assembly GCA_916181665.1. Taxonomy (NCBI): domain Eukaryota; kingdom Viridiplantae; phylum Streptophyta; class Magnoliopsida; order Poales; family Poaceae; genus Avena; species Avena sativa. Next base: position 527,205,512 of record OV702292.1, on the reverse strand, counting down.
CAGGTTGTACAATTGTTACTTGGTTCACTCACGCCTTCCCGGAATAAACTTATGAGGCTGCAATCTGATGCAATTATTTATCATTGTGTTGAGATGAAATGATATATGAATCGATCAAACTATTGCTGAGATGCTTTATCTTTGATATCCACGGATATATTGTCTTACATATACATGTTGTCAATTCTTGAGTTGTAATATAATTCAATCATATGTACGAGTCTAAGTTATGTTCTTAAAAATCAACAGGAGGATGATGATGAAGTGGACGCTAGCAAGGAATCCAGGGACAACAAGAGCCGCTACGTGCTGAGGCGGTTACGGTGTGGGCTAATCCGTTTCCACCATAGGGGGGACTGTTTTGCCCATTCTGTGGTAGAGTAATCAACGTAGACCTCAACAGCATGATCCAGCACGCGGAGGGCGTTGGCAGAGGCAGAGGCAGAAGCCATAGGCCGATTACCTTGGCGCGGCATGCAGCCTACGGCAAATTTCTCCGGAAGTACGTCAGGACTGGCCTGTATCCCATCGACTAGGCTGTCGCTGCCTCCTGCTGATAAACCCCTGCCCTGTTAGGCGTCTCCGTGTCCCAGCCTCCTGCTGTAGCCCCTGCTTTTATTTTGTTCTAGTTAATTATTACCTGTCTGTGGCATGTAAGACAATATATCCGTGGTGTCTCTGGTGAACCTTATATATTAATCTACTCCTTTATATGGAGTGCCTTAAAGTTTCTAGTGTTAAATTATATTTACTGATCATGCTCATGCACACTACAAAATATTTCTAGTGCTCGATTATATTATAATTGTCAAGAAATACATCGACAAGTTAAATTGGTTCAAATTTTGTATTGAAGTAACTAAGTGTATCACACACATAATAAACTAGAAACTAAAATCTAGTTTGTTAAAAACACTTCGTTGTCTCTTCTTTCTTCAGACTCAAGTCCCTCACCGACATCGTTTAGAAATTGTGAGGCGAAATCATCGTCATCTCCATCAGGTTCCGGTCCATGGGCACTCTCATATATCATCTTCTGCATCATTTCTTCTTGCTCCTCATCTCGGATGAAGGTGTTGTCCTCCATAGCTCAATGTCACTACAAAATTAAGTAGAATTATTTGATTCATCATGTCATGATCATAACAGATTGCTAGATGGATAACACCACCGTCGACACCTGGCACGGGGGCGGCCTCGCCAACACTGCCGTCGGCTAGGGGAGCAGCGTGCAAGGAGCATCGTCGGCTAGGCGGCGTGGCGAGGCCATGTGGCGAGGCCGCGTTGACACCGAACACTGCCGGCCCGCGCACGCGCTAGCGAGGCCGCCTAGCCGGCGTGGCGTGTGGCGTGGCGAGGCCACCTAGCCGGCGTCGTCGGCTAAGCGACATGGGCGTGGGCGTGGCATGGCGTGTGTGCGGTGCGAGCAAAGCGGGCATGTCGCTGGTGTGCGCATTTCGTCGAACACCCTAAGGGCGGTGTCGACAAAGCCACACACGCAGCGCACACCGGCGTCGCCGGCGTGGGCGTCTGCGGCATCGACGAGGATGGCGCCGCGGGGGCGTGGCTGGGCGGCGGTGTGGCTGGACGGCGGCGTGGCTGGACGGTGGCGCGAGCGGGGAGGAGAAGGGGAGGAGCGGGGACTTACCTGCGAACGGCGGCAAGGCGGCGGACGGTGGCGCGGCGGCGTGGCTGTGCGGAGAGACAGCGTGGCGGCATGCAGAGATCGACGCGCGCGGCTGTGCGGAGAGGCTGTGCAGAGAGATGGACGCGCGCGTGGAAAGGAGGCCCCCAGGGTGAGAAAATCCCCTGGAGGACCTTTGCTACCGGTTGCAGCCACAAACCGGTAGCAAAAGTACCTTTGCTACCGGTTTGTGGCCGCAACCGTAGCAAAGGTATTTTTCTTTTCTTTTTTTCTGTTTCTATTTTGTTTTTTCTATTTCTTTTTCTTTTCTATTTTTTTCTGTTTCTATTTTGTTTTTTCATTTCTTTTTCTTTTTCTATTTCTATTTCTTTTTCTTTTCTATTTCTTTTTCTTTTTCTATTTTCTTTTGTATTTCTTTTCTATTTCTTTTTCTATTTCTATTTTCTTTTCTATTTATTTTTGTATTTTCTTTTCTTTTCTATTTCTTTTTCTATTTCTATTTTCTTTTTGTATTTCTTTTTCTTTTCTATTTATTTTTATTTTTCTATTTTCTTTTTTCTATTTCTATTTCTTTTTCTTTTCTATTTCTTTTTCTTTTCTATTTATTTTTTTATTTCTTTTTCTTTTCTATTTTTTTGTTTTTATTTTGTTTTTTCTATTTCTTTATCTTTTCTATTTCTTTTTCTATTTCTATTTTCTGTTGTATTTCTTTTTGTATTTCTTTTTCTTTTCTATTTATTTTTCTATTTCTATTTATTTTTCTATTTCTATTTTCTTTTGTATTTCTTTTTTTTCTATTTCTTTTTCTATTTCTATTTTCTTTTGTATTTCTTTTTCTTTTCTATTTTATATTTTCTATTTCTTTTTCTTTTCTTTTTCTTTTTCTTTTGTATTTATTTTTCTATTTCTTTTTCTTTTTTATTTTTTTCTGTTTCTATTTTGTTTTTTCTATTTCTTTTTCTTTTTTATTTTTTTTCTTTTCTATTTCTTTTTCTTTTCTATTTCTCTTTCTATTTATATTTTCTTTTCTATTTCTTTTTCTTTAAAAAAATCATTTATAGGTTCACAAAATGCTATTTCATTAGAGATCCACTTCAAGTTCAGCGAGGCTCAGCCCCGGGCTAAGAAGGTTTAGTCCCGACTGGTGTGTGCAACCGAGACTAAAGCTATCGGTGGGATAAGGACGCGTGGGTAACCTTTAGTCCCGGCTGGTGGGTGCAACCGAGACTAAAGCTGTCGGCAGGATAAGGGCGTATGGGTGGACGCACTGCTGGATGAGATAAAGCATGTAGCGCATGACGCCCTGTCGGAGGAACAAGACAAAGTAGAAGCGGTGCCGTGCCTATAAAAGGAGCATCGATACGCCATGGCAAGCATCTCAACAAGCCAACATAGGTAGAGAGAGTTTCATCTCCATGGATGGAGGGTTGGGAAATCTCCCGTGGCGGAGCTTCTCGAAGATGTCGTTGGTGCACACGCCCTACGGCATCTTCGGAAGCTTCGCCTTAGAAAAATTTCCCTGCAAACCCGTGAAAGACTCCATCTCCTCTAACAGTGTTAGGGAAAGGGTTGGGAAATCTCCTGTGGCGGAGCTTCTCGAAGATGTCGTTGGTGCACATGCCCTACGGCATCTTCGGAAGCTCCGCCTCGGAAATATTTCCCTGCAAGCCCGTGAAAGACTCCATCTCCTCTAACAGTGTTGGGGAAAGGGTTGGGAAATCTCACGTGGAGGAGTTTCTCGAAGATGTCGTTGGTGCACACGCCCTACGGCATCTTCGGAAGCTCCGCCTCGGAAAAATTTCCCTGCAAGCCCGTGAAAGACTCCATCTCCTCTAACAGTGTTGGGGAAAGGGTTGGGAAATCTCCCGTGGCGGAGCTTCTCGAAAATTTCCCTGCAAGCCCGTGAAAGCTACTTAACTACTAAAACAAGCCAACCATCTCCATTGTTAATATCTTACATACAGTAAGATCATTACACACAAATAAATGGGAAAGTGATTTCCATATTGAGATACACAAGTTATGATCCCTATCTAGTCTTCTGAGTTTTCTTCGTGTGTTTCCCTTTCTTCTGATTGCGACGCAACCATGGACAATCTTCATTATTTAACATGATGCTTGGGTCAGTTCTTACCTTGAAGGGTGGAATATCATCAAACTTATTATAATCTTTTGACATGTCTGTCGTTTCCTCTACTCCCATGATGTTTCTTTTTCCTGAAAGAACTATATGGCGCTTTCGCTCATCGTATGATGTGTCCTCTTGCCTTTGTTTTCTTTTTTCGGTTTGGTAGACATGTCCTTCACATAAAAAACCTGAGCCACTTCACTGGCTAGGACGAATGGTTCGGTGTCGTACCCTAGATTCTTGAGATCCACTGTAGTTATCCTGTACTGCGGGTCTACCTGTATCCCGTCTTTCAGGTTGAACCATTTGCACTGGAACAAAGGGACCTTGAAATTAGGTCCATAGTCAAGTTCTCATATCTCCTCTATGTACCCATAATATGTGACCTTCTTCCCATTGTCCACTGCTGCATCAAAGCGGCCACCACTATTTTGGTTGGTCCTTTTTTTATCTTGGGGGAACGTGTAAAATGTATTCCATTTATCTCGTACCCTTGAAAAGTCGATATAGTCGAAGATGGTTGCTTGGCCAAAAAGTATAGTTGTTCTTCATCAGTGACATTCATGAGACGTGTTTACAACCAACCGCCGAAAGTCTTCATGTGTTCTCCATCAATCCAATCTTCACGTTGCTCCTGCTATTCAAAGCGTAAAATATTCTTGTGTTCCACTATGTACGGAGCCACCAAGCTAGAATTATGTAGAACTGTGTAGTGTGCTTGAGTGAAAGAATGTCCATCCATACACATTATTGCTTTCTTTCCTAGCGTGCCTTTTCCACGCAGTCTCTCCTCATAGCGTGATTTAGGAACACTGATCGGCTTAAGATCAGGAATAAAGTCAACACATAACTCAATGACCTCCTCTGTTCCATAGCCCTTGGAGATGCTTCCTTATGACCTAGCACGATTATGAACGTATTTCTTTAAGACTCCCATGAATCTCTCAAAGGGGAACATGTTGTGTAGAAATACAGGACCGAGAACGCCAATCTCTTTGACCAGGTGAACAAGGACATGCGTCATAATATTGAAGAAGGATGGTGGGAACACCAACTCGAAGCTGACTAGACATTGAACCACATCCTTCTGTAAATTTTGTAGAGTTAATAGATTGATCACCTTCTGAGAAATTGCATTGAGGAACGCACATAGCTTCACAATGGGTACTCGAACATTTTCTGGCAGAAGCCCTCTCAATGCAACCGGAAGTAATTGTGTCATAATTACGTGGCAGTCATGAGACTTTAGGTTTTGAAACTTTTTCTCTGACATGTTTATTATTCCCTTTATATTCGACGAGAAGCCGGACGGGACCTTGATGCTACTTAGGACTTCAAAAAAGATCTCCTTCTCTTCTTTGGTAAGAGCGTAGCTGGCAGTACCTTGATACTTCTCTGGATTCAGGTTGTTTCCTTCGTGGATACATTGTTGGTCCTGCCGTGCATCCGGTGTATCTTTTGTCTTCCCATACACGCCCAAGAAGTTTAGCAGGTTCACGCAAAGATTTTTGTCACGTGCATCACGTCGATTGCAAAGTGAACCTCTAGGATTTTTCAGTAGGGTAGCTCCCAAAATATAGACATCTTCTTCCACATGGGTACGTGTCCATCAACATCATGCGGAACAGATTGTCCGCCAGGACCCTTTCCAAAGATCACTTTTAAATCCTTGACCATATCATATATAACATCCCTAGTAGGGCGGGTAGGCTTCGTTCGGTTATCTGCCTCACTTCTGAAATGTTTTCCTCTCTTTCTTACGTGATGCTGTTTTGGAAGAAATCGACGATGCCCCAGGTACACATTCTTTTTTCCCAAATATATACTGTCAGTCTCACCTAAACAGTGTGTGCATGCATTGTATCCCTTGTTTGACTGTCCTGAAATGTTACTAAGAGCAGGCCAATCATTGATGGTTACAAACAACAACGCTCGTATGTTAAATTCCTTTCGTTCGTGCTCATCCCACACAGGTACACCTTCTTCACGCTACAACTGTAAAAGTTCTTCAACCAATGGCCTCAGGTACACATCAATGTCGTTGCCGGGTTGCCTCGGGCCTTGGATGAGCAATGGCATCATAATGAACTTCCGCTTCATGCACAACCAAGGAGGAAGGTTATAGATACATAGAGTCATTGGCCAGGTGCTATGACTGGAGCTCTGCTCTCCGAAAGGATTAAAGCCATCTGTACTTAGACCAAATCTTAAGTTCCTTGCGTCATCTGAAAATGACTTGAACTCTCTGTCGATTTTTCTCCACTGCGACCCGTCAGCGGGGTGTCTCAACATCACATCTTTCTTACGGTCCTCTTTGTGCCATCGCAACAACTTGGCATGCTCTTTGTTTTGGAACAAATGTTTCAACCGTGGTATTAGAGGAGCATACCACATCACCTTCGCAAGAACCCTCTTCCTAGGGGTGGACTCGCCCTCAACATCGTCAGGGTCATCTCGCCTGATCTTATACCTCAATGCACCACATACCGGGCATGCATTCAAATTCTCGTACTCCTCGTGGTAAAGGATGCAGTAATTGATGCATACATGTATCTTCTGCACCTCTAATCCTAGAGGACAGACAACCTTCTTTGCTTCGTACGTACTAGAGGGCAATACGTTCTCCCCTGAAAGCATCTTCTTTATTATTTTCAGCAACTTTTCAAATCCCTTGTCAGAAGTACCATTCTCTGCCTTCCATTACAGCAATTCTAGTGTGGTACTCAGCTTTTTCTGGCCATCTTCGCAATTTGTGTACAATAGTTTGTTGTGATCCTCTAACATTTTCTCCAACTTCATCCTCTCCTTTTCACTTCCGCAGTTTATCTTCGCATCAAGAATGGCCCGACCCAAATCGTCATCGGGGTCATCAAAAATGGGCTCTTTTTCATCTTCGTCTTCCCCAATTCTACTATTACCGTCTTCAGGGAACATAGGATAGTTTTCACTATTCTCTTTTTCTTCGTTGTCTTCCATTATAACTCCTCTTTCTCCGTGCTTGGTCCAACAATTATAGCCGGGCATGAAACCGTTCTCAAGCAGGTGGACGTGAAGGGTCTTTGAGGTAGAGTAATCCTTCGTATTGTTACAGGAACTACATGGACAATAAATGAAACCATTCGACCGCCTGTTTGCCTCAGCCACGTTGAGAAAATAATGCATGCCAGTAATGAAGTCGAGATGGCATCAGTCACCGTACATCCATTATCGATTCATCTGCATTATATATATAAGTATATCAAAAATCATTAATTACACAACATCATGGATATATGAGTGACCAACTTAATTAATATTCAAGTTCATCACATAAAACTAAGTTTTTTTATAAAAAAGAAGAGGCTCACCGAGGTGGTACGGTGCTGGCTAGGGAACGACGCTGGCGATCGACGGTGGTGAGGACGGGGACGATACTAAAACCTACAAATCATACTTTAATTTGAGCTCAAATTGCATATAAAAAGAATGAAATCCCTAACTTAGGCATTTCATCGAACACCTTGCTAGCACTACAAAAATAATACGAGTTAAACTAGGAAAGAAATGAGCTGAATTAGGAACGCCGAAAGAAAGGATGATATTGCTAACCCTTGGATAGATGGGCGCCGTCAATCTTGATAAAATGGTGGAAAAAATGGAGATTTGTTGGAGTGTGAGAGGTGCAAAATATTTGGAAATATGAGAAAGGAGAAGGAGAAGGGGAAATGAGATGCAAGCCGATCGGGCTTAAGAAATAGGGCAGGGACCCTATAGTACCGGTTCTTAAGACGAACCGGTACTAAAGGTTCAGCTCTGGGCCCACCTTGCTTCAAAATTGGACTGAAACCCTTTCGTACCGGTTCGTAACACGAACCGATACAAAAGGCGCTCAACGAACCGGTATTAATGTTCCTCGACTGCCTGGACAAGGGAGCCGGTACTAATGCACCCTTTAGTACCGGTTCGTAAGGGAACCGGTACTAAAGGCTTAGATGGATGCCCATTTTTCTACTAGTGTAAAGGGTCCATTTGAACCGGGACTAGTGTGTCTGCCGCCCCCTGCGGGCAGATAGAGCTGTTGGGACCGGGCATTAGCCCCGGTTTGTAACAAAACCGGGACTAATACCCCTGGACCAAAGGTCTATTTTCTACTAGTGTAGGACATCCCATAGCCACTGCGCTGCCATGTCAGGACCTTCCGAGCGAGCGGGGTTTTAGGTCTGAAAAGCGTCTGCCGGACTATTTTGTATACCACGTTTCTACGTTTCTGACGAGCCACTCTCGGCACGTGCTGCTGCGCTCCGCGCCAAGGGTACACGATGATGTGCGAACGTTTGGTTTAAGAAAAGTGAGATAACCAAAATATTGCCGGAATCGAGTGTACTCCGGTACAAGATAGACCTCCATATGGTTGGTGGCGTCCGTTTGAGTATGGCGCACGACATGGGAAGCTACTAAGCTAGCTAGCCACTAAGCCAGCAGCATCACTGTAGCCTATTGACGCGAGAGCATCCAAGGATTAGCTAACGATTTTTCCCTTTTGCGGAAAAGCTAGCTAATAGGTAGTCGATATAGTTAATTAGTTCAGCAGTCGTTTTTTCGACCGAGAATTAGTCGTTTGTGATCAAGAAGCATCACATCAAACCCACACGTGTGGTGCCCCCTCCTGCCCCCTTTGGTGGCTTGACTAGTTGGTGATCGACATATGATCCACCATCAGCTGACCGATGCATGCATGCTAATTAAGTAGATTCCTAGCTCTAGCTACAGTTTCCCCTTGATTGCAATTCAAGAAGAAGCTGAGTACGTTGGATCACCTGCCAAGTTCTATTCTTTGCGATACCTAACCAACAAAAGATTAAGGATTTGCAGTGTGCTCAGCCAGCAAGCAGATTTAGCTGTAGAAGGCAAGCAATGCTCGCTTGGCTAGCCAGGCAAACGCCCAGAGTGTCGTGAGCTAAGTAGTCCTCTTCGGGTCCACTTTGCAGGGACTGCGGGGTGGCATCCGCCGGGTGCGCGCGGCTGTCAGCGCGGGAGGGGGAGACACCCCGGCAGGCTCACATGGGCGCCGTCCACGGGTCCTACCTCGAACATCGTCACATGCTACACGAATCCGGGCCGTCTCTCCCAAACAGTTGCTTGGACCCACCGCTCGTGAGATGGCTTATGGAATGATTACGTCCAGTACGTGAGACGTGTTGCACGCGCAGATATGCGCCACTTGCAAGTACATAAGCATGGACGTTTATTGGTAGTTGTACTTTGCTAAGAGAATCACATTCCCCAAACCGCCTCAATGGTCTTACCGTCTTAGTGCATCTCCACCACCAGGCTGATCCAAACACGTGACCGAAATGGCCCGTTTCTATCTGTTTGGGTCTGGTCGTGGTCGTTTTTAAGTCACGGTCCGGTCTGTCCGGCCAGCTTGCGTCCAGCGACGCGACTCATTTGTCCGCCCTGGCGTTTCTTGCGTTATCTCTGGCCAAGGTTCTACCAATCAGCTCAAACAGTAAAATTGACAAGCAAATTGCACACAAATTGACTATCAAATAAAATGGCACACGCGTGCCATCACCCTTTGGGCATCGTCAACACGTGGCTAGTGGATCTGAAATATGCAAAAGGGAGCATTATCATACACAATGTCCAAAAATGTCAGCTTCTCTGCCCAAAAATTTGCAGTCGCCATCACCATTGCCATTCATGCATCGCGAGCCCTGATGGTCTACTGCATCCTCATGACCCAAGCCATGCGATCAGGATCGGCGATAGTGTCCAGATCGGTGAGCATGATGGCATTCTTCTCGGCCATGATCTTGGCTTCGGCCTCCTTGGCCTTGGCCTCTGCCTCCGCCACCCTAGACCTGACCTCGGCCTCCTTGGCCTTGGCTTCGGCCTCCTTCATCTTTGTCTTGGCCTCGATATTCACTATCCTGGCCTTGACATTGGCCTCCTCCACCTCGATAGACCTCGTCTGGAGCTTGACAAAGGTCTTGGTGGTGTCCTCTTTCTCTTTGCGCCACCTCTCTTCCCTCTCGGCGATGGCCTCTTCCTTCTTCTCCAGGATCTTCTTGAATGTCTCTTGGAATACCAAGGAACCAGCCTGGCGGGCAATGTCGGCCTTCGTAGCCTTGTGGCCTCTAGGCCGGCGGTCATGAGGGCCTACAGGGTTGACAGAGCCTTCGTTATTGCCGTCGTCTAGGTCGATGACACAGCCCGTAGAAGCATTGCCCTTGCCCTTCTTGTTGTTGTCAAGTTCTTTCCAAAGGGCATAGCTAGTCTCCCATTTTTTGCAGTCCTTGATCAACGTCCAAAAATGGGACAATGTGAAGGCCTTATTATCATTCAACTTCTTGAAGTACTCCATTGCTTTCATGACCTACACATATGAATGCCAACAATGGCTCAATGCATATGCAAGACATCGACAAGGAGAGGAAGAGGTTTTACCATGTCAACCGGCATCATGCCGCTTATTTTCCTTTTCATCACTATATCGTAGGATCTTTGGAACTTTCTACACTCGGCATGGATCGTGCCCCATCGCTTGGAGAGGGAGAGATCATTTCGATCGCTATAGAAGGCGTCCTTCTAGAATTTTCTATGCTCATGGAAGAACATGCCCACCTTTTTCCAGTAGGCAAAGCCCTTTTACTTGGAACCACATAGTGGATCTTGCGAAATCTCCATCCATTCCTTGCATAGGATCTTGTCCTCGTCGGTGGTGTAGCTCGAGGTTTGTTGTCTAAGCTTCTTGCTGTCGATAAGCGATGTCGCAAGTGAAGCAGCCAGTGACACGGCCATGACCCTCTCGCCCATGGAAGTGCCATCGTTTCCAAACAATGACTCATCCGCAATGTTGTAGGCATCTTGCTAGGTCTCTTCGTCGTCGCCATAGCCATCGCCACCCTCATTGATCATGTCGTGCATGGCGTCCTCGGCATCATTGGCCACAAAATCGTACACCCAATTTGGCCATGATAAAGAGGTGAGAGCAGTATACTGGCAAAGGCAAAGAAATGTCACGACCATACCGTGCCGTCAGCGGTCGGCGGCTCGTCCGACATTCCACCAAATAGGTTGACTGGTGTGGCATGTCCGCGGCAGAGATGGACCGCTGCTTCTTCGACGCCTCTGGGGTTGTGTCCACGGTCGTTGGAGTGCGGTTGAGGTCGATGGAAGGCTCTCCCGCCTCCGACGACACCGTGCAGGGATGGAAGAATCGGGAGAGCGAGGCAACGATCCTAGTGTGGCCTCCGAGCAAAGGTGTGTACGCGCCTAGCATCTTGGGATGACCTAGAGGACGCGCCGGAGAATAGCGATAGCGCCACCATCGAAGGCCACGGTGCCACCGAAAGCGGCGGTCAGCGCCTCCTGCTTAATCATGTTCACGGCATGCTTGGCGGCATTCACTGCCAGCTCGTTGTGGTTGACCCTGTTCTGCGCGGCGAGAAAGCGCTCGTTGTCCTCCCGATGCTCCTTGTAGAGCTTGTCTGTGGCGAGCCGAGCTCGCGCCGCTACCCGCCGAGTAGCGCGCTTCTCTGACTCAGTTTTCCACTCCTCCACCATTAGGTCCTTGCCAAGCTTCTTAGGCCGGCCGCACTTCTTGGCGGCAAGAACATCGGATGGCGCATGATCGACCATGGCGGCGGGATCCAGTGCCTTCCCTGCCGCTCCAGCCAATGGAAATTTGGGAGAGGGTTTTTAGAGGGAGAAGTGGAGTGGTTTGTGTGCCATTGGCGGGAGGGACCGCCAGAGGTGAAGGAAGGACATGGGAGGTCACGCATGCTGTCCGAGCTAGTGCAGTCATTGCCCAAATTAGGTGCACGGATGGGTCGATCCACTAGGAGGCCGCGCACGTCCTGCACGTCCGCGGGACACGTTCGAACGCGCCTGAGATGGTTGGGTCAGCTCGATGGAGATGCCCTTAGAGCGCCAGACAGGCCGTTTTGGTCTCACGTGGCCTAAGAGCATCTCCACCAGCGCTCCCTAAATCATAGCCGACAGTGTCGCCGGTAGCGAGTTATTTGGGCGCCGACAGTGCAATACCAAATTGAGGAGGGCGTTTCCCAGTTGTGCTCCCGATACTTCAATCCCCATACGAACAAATTTAGAACAAATATCACTTAAACTAGCGTCGGATTCATACTCGGGCAAAGTTTGCACAAACTTAGACAAAGTTTAGATGAATTTATACAAAACACACAAAATAAATCCCCTTATTTTGGGAAAGCTTGCCTCCAAATCCTTGCGTCAGCTTGATGCCGCCCTAGTCACCACGGTAGAAGACGGGGAAGTGGAGGCTGCCCTAGTCGCCGTGGTAGAAGACAGAGAAGTCAGGGTTGTCGTCTTCCTCGTCTTCTGGCTGCGGTTTCGTGGCGGCCGGTGGTGCCAACACGGACGGCCATGTCGCGTCAGGCTCGTCGTCGATGTCGACCACATTGTCATCGGCTTCCGCCGACCGCCAGTACGCGTACGCATCAGTGGCCAACTAGACGGTGTTGAAGGACGCTGCCAGGAGTGCCGCCTTCCCCAGCTCATCTTCGGGGTCATTGGGGTTGGCATGTTGACCCTGGGCCTCAAGCTCGAGCTCCCACCACGCCTTCTCCTTCTTCAGGGCCAGCGTCGATGGCTGGAGCCCCGGCTCCAGCTTCGGGCAGCAAAGGATACGGCCACGCGGGGGGCGACACGAGCATCTCTGGCTTGGGGCTTAGGAGGCGCAGTCCATCGTGAATGACGACGCCGCCAGGTCATGGAGGGCACGTGTATGGTGCTGCGCGGGGTGACGACATGCGCGAGGATGACCACGACAACGTCGAGGGGAAGCGAAGGCGGGGGAATGGGCGTGGCGGCTCGGGCCTGTAGCCATACTCCCACAGCATATCGGCGATGTCGCGTCCATGCTACCAGGCCTTCCTCCTGATGCGGTTTGATACGTTGCAAACGTATCCATAATTTTTGATGTTCCATGCTTGGTTTTATCTACTTTCTTGTGTTTTGTTCCAACTTTGGAGTACTTTCTATACACTTTCTTGGACTAACCTATTAACAAGAGCCACAGTGCCAGCTGCCTATTTTCTGCTATTTTTGGTTCCAGGAAAGTAAGAAAATGAATATTCTCGGAATTGGATAGGACAAAAGCCAAAGTCAGTTTTTCACCGAGGGACACCTGGAGCCACAATACGAGACGGAGAGGGGCCAGAGGGCGGCCACACCACCTGGCCGCGTGGCCAGGCCTGGCTCATGCCAGCGGGTGGTGTGGCTAGCCCAGGCACCCCCTCGGCCTCTCCTTTCGCCTATAAGATGCCTCCGGTACAAAAACCCTAAGTACCTGATCAAAATTCCACGAAAGAGTATGTAGTCGTCATCATCTCCATCCCTAGATCGGGAGGGATCTGAAGCTCTTCTTGGCACCCTGCCGGAGAGGGGAATTCACCCTGGAGGCCTTCTTCATCACCATGCAAGCCTCCGGTGTGATGCGTGAGTAGTACATCTCTGGACTACGGGTCCATGTAGTAGCTAGATGGCTGGTTCTCCTCCTTTGTGCTATCATGTTTAGATCTTGTGAGATCCGTTCATGATCAAGATCATCTATTTGTAATTCCTACATGTTGTGTTTGTGGGGATCCGATGGATATTGAGATGCTATTTCAGATTGATTATTGATTCTATCATATCTTTGTTATTTTTGATCTTGCATCCTTTCCGTTGTTAGTAGCTATCTTGGCCAAGTAGATGCTAGCAACTCCAAGAGTTAGTATTTATGCTCGATAGTGGGTTCATGCCTCTAGTAATCTGGGGAAGTGACAGAAATCTCTAAGGTACTAGATCTGTTGTTGCTACTAGGGAGAAAACAACAATACTTTGTTCATAGAACAATCGTATTGTTTACTTTACAGGCAATGCGTAATGCAATTATCCGTTGCTTGCAAGTTAATACTAGAGGGGGTTCGGATGATAACCTGAAGGTGGATTATTAGTCATAGATGCAGTTGGATTACGGTCTATGTATAATGTTGTAATTCCCAATCAAGTCTCAAAGGAGTCAAGATGAGTAGTATATGCATGTATTGCTTTCTCGATGTTTGTCAATTGACCCGCTGTAATTTGTTCACCCAACATGTTATCTATCTTAAGGAGAGCCACCTCTAGTGAACTATGGACCCCGGTCCTTTTTTTTACCATCAATCTTCAACTATTTACTGTTTTCTGTTTACTTTCTGCAAACTATTACTTTCTTCCACTTGATACGTTTAATCCTTTGTTGTCACCAAAACCGGTGAGATTGACAACCTCATCGTAAGTTGGGGGCGAAGTTCTATGGTTGTGTTGTGCAGGTCTCCACGTTGCTGTTGGCACCGGTAGTGCGCCCTGCCAAAGTTCAGCTAGTAACACCTTTGGGGTGTTTCCTTGCTCCTACCGTTTCGATTAAACCTTGGTTTTATTACTGAGGGAAAACTTGTTGTTGTGCTCATCATACCTTCCTCTTGGGGTTCGCCAACGGGCTCGAGATATCTTGGGCCATCAAGCTCTTTTCTGGCGCCGTTGCTGGTGAGTCAAGGACATCTTCACAAGGGGAGTCCCTCATAACCAATCTCTTTACTTTGTTATTTTTGTTTTGCTTAGTTTATTTCTGCTCTATTTGCTTGTTCTTTTTATCAAAAATATAAAAAAAAATTAGTTCCTACTATAGTTGTTATTTTCGTTGGTCTGTTATTGTCTTGCTTTATCATGCTTTCTATTAATGGTTGGTTGCTTTGAAACTGAATCTAATTGGCAAGGTGGGTTCACAGAAGAACAAAAATATTATTATAAGGAACGCCGCTTGTCACAAAAAGGGAAACACTTATGGGAACAAATTGATAAATTGTATACCATTGCTAGAAATGTGTGCTCTACTTATAATGTTACTTATTGCTTTGATAAATCTTGTTGCTGTAAGAGGTATAGACACCTCCCTTTTCAGTGTGAGTATAATGATGATGTTACCATATCTTCTTATGTTAAGGGAAATTATGACTTTTATGATGTGGAACAAATTGAAGAATTTATTGCTTGGAAGGGTGCATTTGAAGTAGCTTATTTGCTTGAAAATACTGATGATGCACCTTATAAATATGAGGTTTATGATATACTTAAATTTTGCTTTGATAATTACAAGGAAGAAAATGGCTATATTCTTGAATATCTTAATAGATGCTCTCCACCAGCGGAAGAGACTAATGCCTTGCAGGAGCCTATGGAAGAAGAAATTGTTGAAACTGGAAGCTCATTGGATGAAAAAAACGAGGAGAGTGATTATCAAGAGGAGAAAGAATGGATCTACCCATTCCTACCTTCTAATGAGAGTAACTCTTTACCCCTTACATTATTTGATTGTCACCCATGCTTACCAAAGGATCATGAAAAGCATGCTTTATGTGATAGTTATATTGTTGAGTTTATTCATGAGGCTACTAAAAATTATTATAAGAGAGGAAAATATGGTTGTAGAAGTTTTCATGGTACTGAAACACCTCTCTATGTGCTGAAAGTTTTGAAGTTACTCTTGTTTTATCTTGCTATGCCTGTCACTTTGTTCTTTGTGAATTTATTTGCATACAAGATTCCTGTGCATAGGAAGGGGGTTAGACTTAAATGTGTTTTGAATTCTCTTCTTGATGCTCTCTTTTACTTCAATTTATATTTCTTATGTGAGCATCCTCTCAAACTATCATGCCTAACTTAAAGGCGTTAAAGAAAAGTACTTATTGGGAGATAACCCAAAAGTTTTAGATGAGTCTTGGAAGTTATTACTTCAGTAATAACCGCTCCTTATCCTTTTTATTTGCTTTATGTGCCAAGAGTAACCTCTAATGAGAGAGAAGTAATGATTGGGAAAGTTGCTGTCCCGAAATCGATTTTTGTGCTTCACCGTAAAAATTCGTGTAAAATCTCTGTACGTCCTTTTGAAGCGTGAATTTTTGTGCTTCTTCGCCAGGTTGTTGTCTAACTTTCTTTAGTTCAACACTTTTTGATTTGAGCAACATAAGGTCTTAGAAAAAATTCATCTTTACCTTCTGGTCTGTTTTGACAGATTTCTGCCATTATTTGCATTTGCTTCTTGTTGGTTCCTTTTTGAGTTCTTTTGGGGAATTGAGCTTTTTGAGGGAAGTGCTACAGTAGCTTGTGTTTTAATGGAAGTTTTTATTGGTGTTGTAACTGAACCTAAAGACTTATTAGCTTGAGTACACTAATGTTGCTAATAAAGATTGTGTGAAGTTTTGTATGAAGGAAAATTTTCAGGTGTATGGAAGGAATGAGTAATGAGATGAAGGATGGACTAAAGCTCAAGCTTGGGGATGCCACGCATGTCACCCCAAGAAATATCCAAGAAGTACAAGCGTCAAAGCTTGGGGATGCCCAAGGCATCCCCTTCTTCATCGATAAAAATCCCAGGTTTCTTCCAAACATTTCATTTTTATTATTCCATGCACAGTTGTGTTGTTCTTGGAGCGTCTTCTTTTTCGTTTTCGTTTTGGTTTTTCATTTGCTTTGTTTTCTTAGTTTGCTGAATAAATTGGTTGGACCCCCTCTTTCATACATTGGTTTTCAAATAGTTTGGTTTGGATTGGAAAAGAGTAGGAAAAGTTCATGCTTATGTGGTAAAGAGAGCTTGTTTTTGACTGTGGCCTATGCTTTGTCATGCCATGCTCGATATTGTTTTGGCTTTATGCTTAGTATTCTTTGTTGTAGCATGACTTGTTATAAACAATTGAGATTTCTTAATGTGCCTTTGAAGAATCATGCGTTGTTTTAGCATATTAAAGCATAGTATTGTGGTATTCTCCTTTGATGCTTTATTTGGGCTGACTTAGCACATGCTCACACCATGTTATGACTATCCCAAGTCACCATAGCCTTTATGATCCTTTAGTTTTCAACTTGTAGTGTCACTTTATGCTTTGATTAATGATGTTTTATCGCTCTGCATGATTATGGCCATTATTGCTCTCTTAGTTGGTCGCTCCCAGTCTTTTGCTAGCCTCCATAACCAAGTATGAGTTCTAATCATGCATCCAAATCCTAAAACCAAGTTATTCCAAAGAGTCCACCATACCTACCTATTAGCAATTGCTATTCCAAGTACATTCATGTTTTTATCTACCTTCCGAAATAACTTGTTATGTGAAAATTAGTGATTAAAGCTCTGACGAACTTGATGGCACACTTTACTTTATTGCATTTAATAAACTTGAACCATTGCATCCATCTTTGTTGCGTATATGCTTGCGCTTTATAAGTTGAAGTTAGCAGAACCATGTATCATGGGGAACGCTTTCAACATTGCACTTGTACTTTGTACCCCGTTGATATCATGTTCTTTTGCTTATGGATCCGAGCGGTGTGAAATAAAAGGGGAACTTGTAAGATCATGGAGTTTGTATCTGTGTTAGAGAAATGCCTAGGCCTGAGCCTAAGCCATGCCTAATCATGGTGGAAACTTGCAGCATAACCATAATGAGCACTCTATGAAGCATCCTCAATAAAAAACCTATGCAAATGGCAAATAAAAAGATCGCTGAGATGCTCATTGTCTGTTTGCCTTGTCATTTTGATTATGGGATAGCTCCTGTATCATGTGTAAGGGGTACCCCGTTGGCAGTTCTCTATGATACATATGTACTTACAATGACAAGATCTTACCTGTGACTAAAGTTGAGTAGCGTCAGGTCCGGTTTCGTAAGTAAGGGGCATGAGATTTCAGCTTATAACTTGTCAAGCATATCCTCTTAGTTGTGTCACTTTAACCTTAATCACCTTCAAGATGCTTATGATAGGGGCAATGAGAGCTGAAAGCTAATAAGTACCATAATTTTTGGAAGCTCTTTATGAAACTCGAATCCCTACTTCCTTCTATGAAGGACTCTCTTTTACTTTTATGTTGAGTCTCCACCTTCTATCTTTATGCACCTACTTTGAGAGCATAGTGGTCATTCTTAGTTCTATGTGCATTGTCCCAAGACTTGTTGATTTATGCATAGCTTTGATATTGCTTGTTTTAAACTATTTGTATCTAGTCACTCTTATGAACTTTGAAGGTGTCCTATGCATTTATGTTTGCTACTCTATGAGGGACAAGCTGAATGCCACTATGCTATGTTTTCTTTATGTGAAACAAACAAACGTCTTGAAAAGCTTTGTTATTCATGAATCTTTTGTTTGTACCTTTTCATGTTGCAACATAGTTGCTTTGTCTTATTGTTAGAACTTTGTCTTTCATGATATGATTGAAGTACTATGATCCTAGCTATCAATGTTTAGAAATACTTTGATCAAGTTTATGATGGTGCATGTCACCTCAAAAATTATTCTTTCTTTTTATCACTTACCTACTCGAGGACGAGTAGGAGTTAAGCTTGGGGATGTTGATACGTTGCAAACGTATCCATAATTTTTGATGATCCATGCTTGGTTTTATCTACTTTCTTGTGTTTTGTTCCAACTTTGGAGTACTTTCTATACACTTTCTTGGACTAACCTATTAACAAGAGCCACAGTGCCAGCTGCCTATTTTCTGCTATTTTTGGTTCTAGGAAAGTAAGAAAATGAATATTCTCGGAATTGGATAGGACAAAAGCCAAAGTCAGTTTTTCACCGAGGGACACCCGGAGCCACAATACGAGACGGAGAGGGGCCAGAGGGCGGCCACACCACCTGGCCGCGCGGCCAGGCCTGGCCCGTGCCAGCTGGTGGTGTGGCCAGCCCAGGCACCCCCTCGGCCTATCCTTTCGCCTATAAGATGCATCCGATACAGAAACCCTAAGTACCTGATCAAAATTCCACAAAAGAGTATGTAGCCGTCGTCATCTTCATCCCTAGATCGGGAGGGATCTGAAGCTCTTCCTGGCACCCTGCTGGAGAGGGGAATTCACCCTGGAGGCCTTGTTCATCACCATGCAAGCCTCCGGTGTGATGCGTGAGTAGTACATCTCTGGACTACGGGTCCATGTAGTAGCTAGATGGCTGGTTCTCCTCCTTTGTGATCTTGTGAGCTCTGTTCATGATCAAGATCATCTATTTGTAATTCCTACATGTTGTGTTTATGGGGATCCGATGGATATAGAGATGCTATTTCAGATTGATTATTGATTCTATCATGTCTTTGTTATTTGTGATCTTGCATGCTTTCCGTTGTTAGTAGCTATCTTGGCCAAGTAGATGCTAGCAACTCTAAGAGTTAGTATTTATGCTCGATAGTGGGTTCATGCCTCTAGTAATCTGGGGAAGTGACAGAAATCTCTAAGGTACTAGATGTGATGTTGCTACTAGAGAGAAAACAACAATCCTTTGTTCATAGAACAATCGTATTGTTTACTTTACACGCAATGCGTAAGGCAATTATCCGTTACTTGCAACTTAATACTGGAGGGGGTTCGGATGATAACCTGAAGGTGGATTATTAGTCATAGATGCAGTTGGATTACGGTCTATGTATAATGTTGTAATGCCCAATCAAGTCTTAAAGGAGTCAAGATGAGTAGTATATGCATGTATTGCTTTCTCGATGTTTGTCAATTGCCCCGCTGTAATTTGTCCACCCAACATGTTATCTATCTTAAGGAGAGCCACCTCTAGTGAACTATGGACCCCGGTCCTTTCTTTTACCATCAATCTTCAACTATTTACTGTTTTCTGTTTACTTTCTGCAAACTATTACTTTCTTCCACTCGATACGTTTAATCCTTTGTTGTCAGCAAAACCGGTGAGATTGACAACCTCATCGTAAGTTGGGGGCGAAGTTCTGTGGTTGTGTTGTGCAGGTCTCCACGTTGCTGCTGGCACCGGTAGTGCGCCCTGCCAAAGTTTAGCTAGTAACACCTTTGGGGTGTTTCCTTGCTCCTAATGGTTCGATTAAACCTTGGTTTCATTACTAAGGGAAAACTTGCTGCTGTTCTCATCATACCTTCCTCTTGGGGTTCCTCACGGGCTCGAGATATTTTGGGCCATCATGGTTCAACCGCGACGAGTACAACCCGAACATCCAAGGCGATCTCCTTCTCCTGCTCCTCCTGGAACCAAGGGAGCTAGAGCGCTGGGTCTCCCATTGCCCAGACGGGGTCCTCGAGCTGGTCAGCGTCCAGATTTTGGTGCCGCTCATTGATGTAGGACATGAGGTTGTCCCCCTCCAAGATAGGCGGCATGGCATATCTGGCCGTAGAGATGTTCCACCCATGCGGGAGCCACCAGTCCAGCGGCACAAGGAGGCTATTTTTCTGGAGGACGAGCGCCTCCTCCTAGTTGTGGTTGTGGTTGTGCTCCTCCACCGGTTCCTTGTTGTGGCGGTGAGAGCTTCCGACTTTGCCATCATGTGCCATGATCACCGGTTGAGATGTTTTGTGGGGGTGATCTAGGGTTTGTGGCGGCGGGAGGAATTGGGAGAGAGTCGTGGGCGGTGTGGTAGGCGGAGAGAGATTTATGGGCATGCGCGGGGGAGGTGGAGATGGCCTAACACCATTATTCCGGTGTTGGGGTTTGCGCCGGCATGTGTCGGAGACGATGGGACGCATCGGCGCCTAGCCCTGACAAAAAACTGTGGGACACAACTAGGTGGGACCCACCTAGTTATCCTATGTGGCGAGACACGCCGGTGCTCCCACGCCGGTCCTTCAAAACAGGGTTTGAATTGGGCTTGTCGGCCCTTCTATTGGGCTTGGAAAAGTGTCGGATAGCTTTGGGGGCACCATTGTGAGCAGGTTTTTGGGCCGGCGCCCAATACAGCTATTGGGAACCATATTGGGAGCGTCGGTGGAGATGCTCTAAGGGTGTATCCATCGGGCTGGCCTAACCGGCCGATCGAAACAGTCCGATTCTGTCCATTTGGGTCGGGCCGCAGTCACTTTTGGGTCGTGGTCCGGCCTGTCCGGCCAACCGCGCCCAGCGGCGTGACCCATCTGTCTGCGCTGGGAAAAATCCCTTCACCTATGCCAGCGCCGATGTATTTATGTGCGTTCCCGCCTCCCGCCTTTCTTTCCCGCTGATTCTGGCCTCTTCTAGGCATTTCCCGCCGCGTCCAGACGCACCCATAAAAAGGGGAGCCCAGCCGAGGTAGTCACAACAAGAAACCCCTGTCCCCACAGACCTCCACGACTAGACGTCTGTGTCGCCACACTGGCCTCCGTGGAAACCCCGACATCCGCCTAGAAATCCCACCCCAGAGCGCCCATTGCCATCGTGGTGGCTGGACCTGCCGGAGGAACTGGGCGTGTTTCCGCCTCCGATTCCGGGGCACCTGCAGATATACAGGTTGTGGTTCAACCACCGGCGATGCACTCACTACAATTACAATAGCACCACTAGCGAGCCTTTCTCTTGGGAGGTGATGGACTACGTATTTCTACCGGAGCATCGGTGACGTGTTGTGCTCGCAGACGTGTGCAACGAGCTCCGGGAAGTGGTGCAAGACAATCCTGACGATGTGTACCTG
Source organism: Avena sativa (assembly GCA_916181665.1). Taxonomy (NCBI): domain Eukaryota; kingdom Viridiplantae; phylum Streptophyta; class Magnoliopsida; order Poales; family Poaceae; genus Avena; species Avena sativa. The sequence goes on along the minus strand of OV702292.1, from coordinate 527,184,293 downwards.
TGTTCCTGCCTCTCTCAAGCTGTAGAGGAGTTGCAAACGCAGGAAGTGATCTACTACTCTCTCAAAGAAGAATGGGGGCTCACCGACCCACCGCCACCGCTGTTGCCAGCATCATGGGTGGTGCATAGTTAGAATGTTGTTCTAGGCTCGTAAATTATTTGAATAAAAATTTGTCACTGCAAATGGCTAATGCTGACATTGCAAATTTCATTCCAAAGATGATATATGGCGAGTACTGATACCTTTGATCCGGATTACGGATGTAGTGCAGCTTCTTTTTCCCTAGTAGACTGATACGTTGCAAACGTATCCATAATTTTTGATGTTCCATGCTTGGTTTTATCTACTTTCTTATGTTTTGTCCACACTTTGGAGTACTTTTCATATGATTTATTGGACTAACCTATTAACAAGGGCCACAGTGCCAGCTGCCTGTTTTTTACTGTTTTTGGTTCCAGGAAAGTAAGAAAATGAATATTCTCGAAATTGGACGAGACAAAAGCCAAAGTCAGTTTTTCACCGAGGGACATCAGGAGCCAGAATACGAGACGGAGAGGGGCTGGGGCCCGGCCACACCACCTGGCCGCGCCAGTGGGTGGTCTGGCCGCCCCAGGCACCCTCTCGGCCTCCATCTTCGCCTATAAGTTGCCTTCTGACCTAAAAACTTAGGGGGGTTCGATGTTTTTCCAGAAAGAGTTCCCCTCCGCCGACACCACCATATTCCGTGATTCGGAACCAGAAACTCCGTTCTGGCACCCTGCCGGGACGGAGAATTGGAGGAGATCATCGCCATTATCATCACCATCGCTTCTCCATCAACCATCCATGTTTCCCCCATCTATGAGTGAGTAATCCCCTGCTGTAGGCTATGGGGATGGTAGGGATTGGATGAGATCATTCATGTAATGGCATCAGATTGTTAGGGCATGGTGCCTAGTATCTTTTATTAGTGCTTTGTGACTTTGTTGCGACTTGTTATGCTTAATGCTTGTCACTAGGGCCTGAGTGCCATGATTTTAGATCTGAACATGTTATTGATTCATTATGATAGTATTTTTTATGGTCTTACCTGCAAGTTGTATACACACATTGTTGTCCGGAACCAAAGGCCCCGAAGTGACAGCAATCGGGATAACCGGAGAGAATGGCTTTGATGTGAGGATCACATGTGTTCATAGAGTGTCAATGCTTTGCTCAGGTGCTCTATTAAAAGGAGCACCTTAATTTCCAGTAGTTCCCTTGAGGCTCCGCTGCAAACGGGTTGGCAGGACAAAAGATGTTGTGAAAGTTCTCATTGCGAGCACGTATGACTATATATGGAACATATGCATATGATTATTTAGTACTTGGATGCTTTATCTTACTTATCTGCAATTGCCCTATGTTCTGATTGCTATATGAATTGTCTTGTCCATGCAACGCCCGTCCATCCATCCCTATGCCTTCCGCGCCTTAATCCTATTGTTTACTGCAATTGTTACTATTGTCTTTACTTTACTACTGTTATTACTTTACTATTCCTACTACAAAACTGTTGCTACTGATAAACTGCTCTGAGCAAGATTGTTCCCAGGTGCAGCTGAATTGACAACTCAGTTGTTAAGGCTTATAATTATTTTTTGGCTCCCCTTGTGTCGAATCAATAAATTGGGTTTCACTTCCCTCGAAAATACTGCGATACACCCCCTATACTTGTGGGTCATCATAGACCTAGGTTATCGAATCCTCGGGAAGCGAATGCATAGTGAAGTTACTTTAACGGACGTTTGGGATCTTTAGAATTCGTTTTGTGTTTTCACCGGACCAATAGTTAACATCTTTTTGTTGTTGTCGATGATGGAGAGAGAGGGCCTTGGGCATTCGGTTTCACCTGTAGCTATGCAAAACATCTGATGTGAATAAAAGATAGAAATGAAGTATGCATGTACTTGTTAGAGCAAGATAAATTATATGTGGGCAGTGCATCCATAATTTATATTACCTCCACAACCGCTTATAGCAAAAACCTACTAGTCTCATCCGTAGAAGAAAGAGAACTAATGATATGCATAGTGATGTCACCGTTAATCCCAAGTAAATCCCTTACATACAGCCGTACTACCCCTTCTGTCACTGGGGTTCCCAACCTGCAGATCAGTCATTACTCATACTCCCTATACCTGGATCAACCCTCGGGGTATTGGGTACCTGACAAGTCCTTAGATTGAGGAAAGCGAGGATACAACAATCATCATGTCATACAAACTAATACATGATCCCATCTATGATAAATAACATGCACAAATGCTACATGGCTAGACCGAAGCCCTTAGCCTAAGGAGAATTACTCACACATAGAGATGAGATCAACAATCATAAACATTGTAATGAAAACCATAAGATTGATACAATAGTCTTACAATGACGCCAATCGAAGAAGAGATCTACTATTACAAGTGGTGGAATATGGATATGGAGATGGGGAAGGGTTTTGAGATTTAGAGGGGCTGGTGATCTGGGGCAGAGACTTTTGGGCGAGGCTGGCTTGCAAGCTCATTTTCTCGTCGCCTGAGGCTTCTTTATATAGGGGTCCCTTCACGAAAGTTGTTCTGTTTGACCTAACGGTGGCGGCACCAACTATACGACCGGATCTATATGGTCAAAATTTTCCTTCATTCATATAGTTGGTCATTAAAGCATCTGCCTCTGCTTCACGGCTCCTGGTTTCTTCTGGTTGTTGGAAATCTCATATCTTTGACTTTAATGTAGTGATTCCCATCTTGAAACGACATTATCTGCATAGGAAAAATATAAAAGAAAGGATTGCATACCCCTTTGAATATTAGGCATTAGTGGCAGGGTTTAGAGAGCTATTTCATCAAAAATATGAATAGTATCCAGTTTAAATATGGATGTAGATGGCTATATTTCAGAGCCATCAACCTCCCCAAGCTTAAACATGATCTTCCCCGAGCAAGAAAATCAAAATCAAAAAGGAACTCATCATTTAAACTGAAATAACGAGATGGTGATCATACTCATGGTTGGTAGTCTCATGTTTCCTCCACTTCATAAATCTGACAAACTTCAGGATAGATAGATTAATGGCAAGCATATCATATGGGTTTTATGCATCCTTATAGTGCAGCAAAATTATTGTTAACATGGATGATTCAAATGAGTAAACTTTATTCCATGTCATGTAATCAAGCCATAGGCTTGCCTTTGAACGATAAAGTATAATAATGTAAATTGAGAGTGTGAGAGTTGTCATGAAAAGCATATACACTAGAGTATCTCAATTCTCCCACATCAATAAATCAAGACTTTTCAAGCACTACTTTTCTATTCATTGTCCTTCAAGAATTTCAGTTCTTGAGTAATTGAGAGCATGCCAAAGATTTTTATTAGTTTATCGGGCTGTGATGGACACTCGTGGCATCACTAAGGTTTTTGTTCATTTGCATAATGTTTTCTCATAACAGCCAGAGGAGTGATTCCATCATGATTACAACTACCCGAGAGTGCCAAGAATCTTACCCACTATAGCATTACAGCTACAAGTGTTTAATCAACTCATAGCCGAAATCTAGGAGTTTCCTCCATGAAGATCGTCCGTAGGCCAGTGGAGTTGTTGGCATCCCATGAAGTTTGACACGCATAAAGCTATATCATTCTTATGATTAACAAGTCAAACTTTGGCATGCTCACAAAAACCGCTAAACATTAATTCAATCGAACAAATCTTTTTAAAGAGAGCTATCAAGTCAATCAACATTTTCAGTGGCATTGAGTGTCTCTAGAAATAAGCCTTCAAGACTAAGTACTAAAACACCCAATCCTTCAATTGTGAGACTTTTTCTTATTACAATTGTTTAGCAATTTTGAGGCAAGACTTGGTTAATTACGAGAGCTGGAACAAAACGTACCCAACTAAATACCCATGCAAACGAAAATCTTACTACAATACAAAAACTCACTCCACCAATATAATATCTCAACATTTACTACTAACTAGCATAGGTTTCTCAAACTTAAAAAATGGGGAGTCATAAGGCATACCTCTCATGTTTGGTTCCACTTCTTCTTCCTTTTTTATTTGTTTCTTGGAAACTCGAAGTCGATCACTCTCCTGCAAACATATGAACCTCGAGGCAGAAAGAAAAGAAAAGAAAGAGGGAAAATAAGGAAAAATGGAAAAAAATTGTTGTTCTTAAGAGAGGGAGTTTAGAGAATAGAAAATTGGCGGCAAAGCTCGGCTAGAAAATCTCGAAAGCAAATAGAAAGAACTAGAAAATAAAGTGTTGGGAAACCAACACAAGTGCTTATAAACTCGAATTAAAAACATAACCTCAAAATAAATAAAAGCAAGCGAATGCCAAATAAAGATACATGAGGAAACTTCCCCAAGCTTAGGCTTTTGCAAGCCCTTCAAATCGTTGTGGTGGCTGGAAAAAGTCATTACTCCAGTTCGCGAATTGAGTTGAGAGGTTACTAGTTGTTTCTCGGAGGTTCAAAGAGAGGCTATGCATCCTCTCCACAGTCCCTCCAAGTTCTTGGAAATCTTGGTATGTGGCGAACCGGGTTTGTGGCTGCTCCTCTTGATAAGGAACTTCTTGCTCCTCCACTTGGTCCTCATCCTCCTCCGGAATCTCCTCCTTGGGTTGGTGTTTCTCAACCTACAAGTCATATAGCAAACGTCCTTCCTCGATAGAGAAAAGACCATTAGGCATAGGAGCGGGGTAGAGACGCCCAGCTCCAGCAATATGCAGGTAATAAACACCACCTCTCCTAGTGAGCATTCCACAAGCTTTCAAAGTGGATAAACCAACACGTCGCTCACCTAGCATGGGTTGCAACTCACCTAGGTCGATGCCTAGGGCAGTGGCAAGCACGGTGATGACGCCTCCACCTGTGATTGGTCCTTGGCTTTGGGAGGCTTGGTGCTCCAAGTAGCGCACAAGGATGGCGCCCAAGTTGAGTGACAAGCCACAGTTGATGTAAGCAGCCTTTGCAAGGACTAAGATGTCCTCCTCGTTGAGTCTTATGAACTCATTACGTGCATGTAAGGTGTTAGCAATAACATAGAACAAATAGTGAATTGCAGGATGTTGAATATTCTTCCCCTTGTTCACTAGTAGCAAAACTCATTCCATTATAGTATTGTTCAGGGGTAGGTTCTAAGCTAATAAAATATGGACGTAGGGCATTAACATCATTGTTTGGCAAATTAAAATATGCACATCATTCATCTAATGTTAAAGTGTAGTTGTTGTTCATAAGTCGGAAATAAATAATATCCTCTCCTTGCCATTGTTTAACGGTGCTTTGCAACGAACTTAGAAATTCAATGGTTAAGCGGCGATAAGTAGGCACATCATTGTACACAAAGTTTTGCAGCCCAGCTCTATTGCAAAGTAAATTGAAGTCATCAGAAATACCGAGTTGGTTCAATATAATGGGGCAAGCCCACTTGGTAGCCTTCACTTCACGGTTCTTGATCCTGTTGAAGCAATCACATTGGGGCTCATCCCTGAACCGTATCCCCATGCGTTCTCGAGCGGCAGCCCGAGAAGCACTAGCGGTGGAACGAGCACGAGTTTGGCTCCTTGTGTTCATCATCTAAAACATTGAAGAAAGACAAAAATAAAACTTTTTGATCCAACAACAGTAAGTACACCATATTCCTCATCATAGCATACTGAAGAATCTCCTCAAAATAATAATCTAGGCAAGAAAATCATGGCAATTGGTTCATAGTAGGTATCACCCTAGATTGATAATGACAATAGATCAAAGATGAATTTGCAAAAAGTAATTGGAGGATCGAAGGAGAAACATACCGTAGATCACTTGTGTGCGAGGAAATCGAACGAAATTGAGTAGAGATGAAGATCTCTTAAGGTTTTGAGAGAGTTTAGAGGTAGAAGAGAGAAAAAGTATTGAAGTTTTGGAGTTGGAGGTACCTTCCCGTGCGTTTTTATGGTCGGACGCAACTAAACGGGTGCAACTATACGGCCGGAAAAATACGTTCCCACCATATAGTTGGCCTTCTGTCAAATTTTTACGGTTTCCTCCTGGCGGCACAGCTATACGGCCGGAACAATATGTTCCCAATGTATAGTTGGTCGTCAAACTGTCTGTCCCTAGGAAAATAAATATACAAAGGCATCAATATCTATATGACCGGAACTATACGGCCGGAATTTTTATTCCCGACGTATAGTTGGTCATTAAACTCTCAGTACATTGAAAAAGAATTTGTACGGAGGCACCGATATCTATATGACCGGAGCTATACGGCCAGAATAAACCCGCCGTATAGTTGGTCGTTAAACTCTCAGTACATATTAAAGAAAAAAATTGGTGGCAAAGATATCTATACGACCGGAACTATACAGCCGGAATTTTTACTCCCGCCGTATAGTTGGTCGTTAAACTCTCTATGTGTATCAAAGAAATTCTGTTTCTTCGAAAATTACTTCTTTTCCTGTATCTTAGTGATATACCTTGTTTTTGATAGAAAACTGATAGTAAATATTGTCGACATACAACAACATGAATAACGTAGGATTTTTAGTACTACCGAACTTCTTCTCCTCAATTGGAGTTTTTTAGCACTCTTTATTAAACATAAACTTAAACTAAAACTTAAAACTTTACTCAAACCTTTATTTCACATGGGTTGCCTCCCATGAAGCGCTCGTTTATGGCCAATAGATTGACCTTAATGTTGCCCACTTAGGCCAGATGAGTGGAACACCCACTCTAAAGTAATTGGACATCAAACTGATGGCCCCCTTTTCATCATGCTTGGCTTTCTTCTTCTTGGGGAAATGAATAACAAAAGGATCCCCCGAAGGCAATTGAAGCTTCACGTTCCCTTCATGTAGATTAATCAAAGCCTTAATAGTTCTTAAGAAAGGACGGCCTAATATAATAGGAGCCGTAGCATCTTCAGGCATGTCAACAATAAGAAAATCAATGAGAGCGGGACAACCTTTAATGTATACTAAAGTATTCTCCTTAATTCCTACAGCTTGTTTGTAGATAAAATCTACTAGATGCAATTTTAACTCACCGGTTTCAAAGGAGCCAAGATTTAACTTGTTAAAAAGACTTTTTGGAATTGTTGAAACGCTTGCACCTAGATCACTAAGTGCAACTATCTCATTGGTTCCAATTTTAATATTAATAGTAGGCTCAAATATGTCATCTAACTTTACAGGTAATTTTTGAGAAAATTTCTTATATTATTCCTCAAACTCACGTACATTTATTTCTACCTAATATATTAAGTGTTGGTACATAGCTTCCTCACTACCTTCACTTACTGGAATCTTGACGTTGATCCTTTTTACGAGATCTTCAACGGTGTAGCTTGGTGAAGGAGCATTACTATAGTCAAGTTCTTTAGGTTCCTCCCTTTGGATTATCATGATCTTAAGGTATTTAACGGGATTTGGCTTAGCTTTACCTGCAAATTTAGCTAGAATGAGAGTTTGACTCTCGGTTATCTTACCTAGTTATACCTCAATAATCCTCATTCTTTCTTGGAGGGCCTGCAAATCATTTCTCAAACTAACAGCTTGGTTAGATAATTTACCAAGCATATCATCATGGTTCTTCGTGATTTTAGCAAGAATATTGTTTTGTTCATTTTGTGAGTCTATAAAAGACTTAAGTGTTTCTTGGAGACTACCATTACTAGTTCCCATATTATTATTAGAGTTACCTGCAGGACTAGAATAATGTCTCTGAAAATTAGGATTATAATTCTTCTTCCAAGCAGGGTTATAATCATTACGAGCTACGAAGTCTATTTCTTCAATATTTGTTTTAGGGGTAGCTCTTACCTGGGTTTCCTTACCTTTTACGGCTTGTATGAGCTCATCCAACTTAACATTGAGTTCTTAATTTTCTTGTGGTGAGATGGAGTTCACCTTTTTCGTGTTTGATCTATCCACATGCCATTTAGCATGGTTGTCTTGCATATTGTCTAGCAGCTGATTAGCTTTGGTAATATGTTTACCCATAAACGTTCCTCCAGCTACAGTATCAAGCATAGACTTAGACACAGGATTAAGAGCATTATAAAATAGATGAAGAATTAACCAATCTTCCATCCCATGACTAGGACAATTTCTCATGCATTCTTTCATCCTCTTTCATGCAAGTGCTAGTGGCTCACGCTCATCCTGTCTAAAGCCAGTAATTTTAGATCTGAGTTGCATAGTCTTTGCAGGTCGGTAAAATTTGGTCATAAATAAAGAAGTACATCCCACCCATGATGTAATAGTATTTCTAGGCAAAGATAGCAACCATTACTTTGCTCTCCCTCTAAGAGAGAAAGGAAATAGATGTAATTTGACCGCATCAGGGTCAACGTCTTTTATACGCATCATATCACATATTCCAGTGAAAGTATTCAAGTGCATACCTGCGTCTTCAACAGCAGAGCCTCCAAATTTATTTTGTTGAACCAAACTTAAATAATGGGGCTTAATTTCATAGTCATCAGCAGCAATTGCTGGCTGAGTAATAGGAGTACGCAAATAATCATTGTTGGGAGTAGAAAACTCCCCAAGCTTCTTTTTAGCCATATTTCCTATGTTTTTGGGTTTTCTTAAACAGATAATTATAATAGTAAAAGCAAGAATTTAAAGGCTAACTAATTTTTTGGTTTATCAAATAAAGACTGAAAGCAAACTAACAAAATTAAAAACAAGAATTAAAACTAGCAAGGTTCCTAATAACCTCTCCAAGGTATCTATTGCTTCCCCAGCAACAGCGCTAGAAAAAGGGTTGATACCTTCGATCCGGATTACGGATGTAGCGTAGATTCTTTTTCCCTAGTAGACCTAGGTTATCGAATCCTCGGGAAGCGAATACATAGCAAAGTTACTTTAACGGACCTTTAGGAGTTTTAGAATTCCTTTTGTGTTTTCATCGGACCAATAGTTTGAGTCTTTTTGTTGTTGTCGATGATGGAGAGAGAGGGCCTTGGGCGTTCGGTTTCACCTGTAGCTGTGCAAAACATCTGATGGGAATAAAAGATAGAAATAAAGTATGCATGTACTTGTTAGAGAAAGATAAATTATATGTGGACAGTGCATCAATAATTACTATTGCCTCCGCAACCGCTTATAACAATAACCTACTAGTCTCATCCGTAGAAGAAATAGAACTAATGATATGCATAGTGATGTCACCGTTAATCCCAAGTAAATCCCTCACATACAGCCATACTACCCCTTCTATCACTAGGGTTCTCAACCCGCAGATCAGTCAATACTCATACTCCCTATACCTAGCTCAACCCTTGGGGTCTTGGGTACCTGACAAGTCCTTAGATTGAGGCAAGAGAGGATACAATAATCATCATGTCATACAAACTAATACATGATCCCATCTATGATAAATAACATGCACAAACGCTACATGGCTAGGCCGAAGCCCTTAGCCCAAGGAGAATTACTCACACATAGAATAGAGATCAACAATCATAAACATTGTAATGAAAATCATAAGATTGATAGTAATAGCCTTACAATGTCGCCAATCGAAGAAGAGATATACTATTACAAGTGGTGGAATATGGCTATGGAGATGGAGAAGGGTTTTGAGATCTAGAGGCGGCTGGTGATCTGGGCAGAGACTTTTGGGCAAGGCTGGCTTGCAAGATCGTTTTCTCGTTGCCCGAGGCTTCTTTATATAGGGGCCCCTTCATGAAAGTTGTTCTGTTTGACCTAACGGTGGTGGCACCAACTATACGACCGGAGCTATATGGCCGGAATTTTGCTCCGGTCGTATAGTTGGTCGTTAAAGCGTCTGCCTCCGCTTCACGGCTCCTGGTTTCTTTTGGTTGTTGGAAATCTCGTATATTTGACTTTAATATAGTGATTCCCATATTGAAACGATATTATCTATGCAGGAAAAATATAAAAGAAAGGATTGCATACCCCTTTGAATATTAGGCATTAGTGACAGGGTTTAGAGAGATATTTCATGAAAAATATGAATTATATCCAGTTTAAATGTGGATGTAAATGGCTATATTTCAGAGCTATCAAGTACACATCCTAGTCTAGTGCAGCCTACTCGTCGGAGTCAGAGTCGGAGTAGTAGCAACGATGGCACATGGTATCATCGAAGACGTTGACGGTAAGCATGGCTTTGCCATCGTACTTGAAGACAACGAAGTTGCCGACATTTATTTGGTGCCGGTGAAACTCCTCCCACCCGTTGGCATGGAACTACTGGCCGAGGCGGTCGAACAACACCTCCACCAGCCACGTGCCGGTATTGAGACCGGCCGCCCGCAGCATGCCCTGCTGGGGCACTGCGCCATTAACCAGCGGGGCAAATTTGCGGGGAAGGAGCATCCTGTCCCGCACCATGCCTGGGTAGATGGTCACGGCGAACTCGAAGTCAGCGAGGTTGATGTCGATGGGCTCGAGCTCTAGCAACGATGGTGGCGAGGGAGAGAATAGCAGCATGCTGCTTTGGCCGTGTCCTCGGTGTCCTCCATGCCTGCCTCGACGCCCACAGCTAGGACTTGGTGGTCGTCCTAGACGCCCTCCCCTCGATCCAATGCCACTGGCCATGGCTAGCTATTAGTAGCGGTGTGGTGTGGAAGACGACGGCCGCGGGTGGCCTGTTAAAAAGGCCTCATATTGTATGCCAGCGGGGAGGCCGAAGCGACGACATTGAAGAGTCGCGGTAGGAGGGAAGGCGTCGGGAGGCGCCAGCAGCAATGCGGCTAGACTTTGGATGATCCTTCCTCTCTCCATTAATTGCTAGTGGAAGAAAGCTATTAGGTCGCTAGCAAGCGGGCCCTCTACTCTCGTGGGAGGACGCGTGTGTTGTCCGGGCCGATGCAACCGTTACCCAAATTTGATGCACGGATGGGTCGAGCCGGATGCGTCAGTCCGGATGGGTCGTGCTGCTAGGAGGACACGCATGTCCCGCATATCCCCGTGGATGCGTTTCGACGCGCTCAGACGGGTTGGGTCGACCCGGTGGAGATTCCCTAATACACTGTCCAGCGAGCTGAGGATCTCCTAGCTGTAGAGAGGATGCTACGGGCATCCTGGACGAGCGAGCGACGTGACGTCGATAGGCCAGCCTTGTCATTGACATCAGTAGTATTTATTATGTCCTTGCTAACCTCTTTGTGATTTCATAATAGTGTAGGTTCATCTTGCCGGTGCATGGAGTCGTCCCGTCTCCGCAGTAGTGTGTGTCCGGCGTAGGGAGTCATCCTATTCCCATAGTGGCACGGGCTAGCATCTCCATTGATGTACGAGACAGTTTGGTTTCTCCAGCATTGATTAAATGTCGGCCTTTCAAGCCATGCGCCTGCATCAATGGAACAGCTGCTTGTCTGATCGGCCTTTATATAAAAAGACCGCGCGAGCAACATTTACCCACATGCACTCCATTGCCGATTCAATCTAGATCCTCATGCGCTCTATGGCTACAGGTTCTTGGGGAAGGGGTTGTGGCCACGGTCGTGCCCGGGGCAAGGACCGAGGTCATGCTCGTGCTCGTGGCCATGGACACAAACATGGCCGCGGTCGATCAACGATGCCTTCGTGCTCACCATCATCGATGGAGGAGAACTTCTCCGACTTTGAGTTCTTCATCCCAATCTATGAAGAACCTTTGATCAAGAAGAGACTCCTAGACAAGCCCGCGCAACTTCTAGACAGGTAGGAGCTCAGCAAGGAGAAGCTGCGGGAAGGACATGGTGCTTCCCTCTAGCGCGTGGAGGTGTTGTTCGACGGGCAAGGCTACATGTACATCCACAATGGTTAGGAACCGTTCACCTGCGTGCACGACATGCAGCTCGGCTGCATCCTGAACTTTGCATACAAAGGTGATGACGTGGTCAACATGAAGGTGTTCGACAACATGATGTGTCGTAGGCACTACCAGATGGACAGCGGCGGGAGCGACACGACTGACAAGAAGCCTCCTATTTAGGTTCTAGTTGGTTGTTGTTTCTAGTTGAAATTCCATTTCTTCCATGTACCAAGCTTTGCAAAATCAATTTGAATGAAATATATTTTGTTTGGCACATGGTTTGGGGCACACGAATGGGAACAGGCGTGGCCCAAATGCAGCATGGCTCAACGGTGTGCCCCAAATGATTGATCTGGTGCTTTTGCCGGGCATTGTTTGGGGAACACGACCAGAGATGCTCTAATGGCACTTTGAGCAAGCCGATGCAAATTTAATGCGTCTATACAATGTGTTTGACTGAATAGGGGACACATCCCAAAGGTGTGAACCAAACGGACTTAGTGGCGTGGACCAGTCGACAACGACCCATTTCTATCCTAAATTTGGGCTAGGAATGTGTTGACAAGAATAACACACGTCGCATGCCTCCCTGATGTCCTCCTCGGTCCCTCCCACCAATCACACATAAACCATTTTCACCCCTCCTCTCCCATACGAATTCAGTTGGCGATGCCTCCCAAGCCCTACCCATGGGTGGAGGATGCCGCCGCCACCTCCAACTTCTCTCACAAGTCCAAGGCTTTGATCAAGTCTAAGAAGGAGCTGGTGCCGGAGGAGAGGGCAAGGGAGACTAGGAAGCATGTCGGCTAGATAGAAACGACCAGGGTACGGGTGGCCCATGCCAAAGTCGCCACTGAACTGAAGAAAGAGCTTGACCCTTCAATACAAGGACAATGCCGACGTGATTACCTCCCATGTCGTCGCCCATGCTTTTATCCTGATGAAGCAAGAAGCGCTCACAACCTCAACCGCACTCCTGGGGATGTCAAGGTGATGCCAGGGTCTAGCAGGAGGCCACAGGTGATCCCAACCACGCAGATGTGCATGCTCTGTAGCCTGTTAGACGTAATGACTAGCCCGACACAAGACGACTCGATATGCTTGCAACTTCTTGTCATGTCTTTATTTTCGACCGGGGATGGGGATCCCCTTTGTTAGTTCGGCCAGGGGTGCAACATTTGGCGAGCTTGATCGGCGAGCTAGACAAACACACACAAAGAGAGACACATGTTTTTTTACCCAGGTTTAGGTCCGCGATGATCGACTATCTAAGGATGATCACAATTACATAGGTTCCATTCTCGGGAAGGTTATAGCTAGGAAATGTCTCCTTCTCCTTGACTGACTTGGGCCTCCTTTTATAACGGCAAGGGAACACCACAAGGGTTGGTGATATGCGGTGGTGACGAAGCAGAGTGGATGCCTACAATGTGGTGGTACGTCCTACTAATAAGATGCGTGTCTCTGGCCACCTGTATAGGGAAGTCTGGCATTGGCGCATGTCTGTCAGTTTGAACCCTGTTGGAGGTCGGCTCTCTAGGCGCCCAGCCCCCGGGATCCTAACTAGGATCCTGGAGGACATTTCGACTAGGACCTCGTGTACCGCTCGACTCATAAGGCTGCGGCACGGCAGGGTGGTGCCGTCAGGACCCCGGGTGACCCAAATGAAGCACGTCTAGAGGATAGCCCATCTCCTGGGCTAGACATCATTAACCATCCATCTTACCTGGGGCGGATGAGGGTCGTTCTCGGGTACACTCCCCGGGAGGGGCTTTGACCTTCTGAACCCATGGTGCGATAGGACCCTAGGGCTCTTAGCCGGGTTCCCGTGGGGATGGTCTGACTCCGTACTCGTGAGGGAACTAAGCAAGGTGCACAGCCCACCCATCTGCTTCGGGGTACCCCTGATCCACATATGCGACTATAGCCCCCGGGGACGCCATAGCCAAAGTGAGTAGGGTTGGGGCCGTGTCCTTATCCTAGGTGGGCCCGCGACCTTCATCATAACTTTATCTTGTGAGTCACTTCTTTTCTGCCCAGAGGTGTCACGTCTACCTTGATATGCGCCATGGGGGTGGTTCTCCATTTGCTAGAGGGCCTTGATAGTAATTGTGAGTAGCGGGTGGGTGGATAGATTTCCTAGGCCTGCGCCTATAAAGAAACAGTGTCATACCCTCCCCCTTACCCATCACATTGTTCGTTCTCCAATTCTTTTCTTCCCTTGGTCCTTGACTTAGCGCATATTCATTGAGTCAATGCTCAGCCGAGGACTCAAGGGGTCTTCGACCAGGACATGATCTGGAACCTCGGGGCATTGGAATCCCACTCGAGATCGCCTCCCTCCCATTGTAGACCAGAACAAACTCTCGGATCTAAGGCTTCATGTGGACAATGAACACCATGAGAATGGAGCCACCATGCTCTGGCCCCCAGGAGGAGCCATCGAGGAAGGGCATATGGCCATCTATAACTTTTTTCTAAAGATAGCATTGGTTCCCCCTTTCTCAGTTTTTTTCCTGGAGGTGATGGTGGTGTACGGTTTCTGTCTAGTTCAGATCCACCCCAACATGCACCATGTTGGTGCTGGTGGCTTTCACCCACTTGTGCGAAGGATTTGTCAGGGTGGTGCCTTCGGTGGCACTGTTCCACCACTATTTTACCCCTCGGGTTGACAAGAAACCGAGGTTAGTGGGCGGTATCACCTTTCACCTTCACAACAACCTCTCCAAGAGGTACCTCCTAGGAAAGTTCAAATACAAGTGGGAAGAGTGGTGCAACAAGCACTACATACTACACATGGATTGCCACTTCTCATGGATGTACGACCCTCGGGAGGTAGCCCAACCCCTCCTTGGATGGGGGAGGCTGAGTGCCTAGGACATGGATCTAAAGCCTGTGACCGACATGTTTCAGGTCCTCGTGATCAAGGGCTTAACGATGCACGCCATCATCTTAGACTATCTTTGGCACCGCTGTAGAGAAAGTCTCGTCCGACCTAGGCGTACCGAGGTCTGGACGATCCCATCCGGCTCTGACACGGGAAGGAGCAGGACCTAACCCGGGAGGAATATGTTGGGATGATGAAGGATCTTCTCTTTCGACAGCCACTAGTGGTCGCCCGAAGGGGCTTCTTCCTTTGTCCTTTGTTCTGAAGGACCTTGACCATACCGTTGGTCGTTAAGCCTTCTAGAGGCTGGGTTTTGACCCTGGTTTGCTTGGCCATGTAGACAACCTCATAATCTTCATTAATAGCTTATGATTTTGGCTTAAAGTGTGATTTCTTACACAACACAATTTAAAACAAAGGATTGAACATCTTTGCAATAATTAGTCATTAATAGCAAGTCTAGAGACACAACTAGGAAATAGCTAATTAATGGCACATTTTTTTGCAATTCTATGGCGCATATTAGACGTGCCACTGTTACCTCGCCACTAAATTTTATTTCTGAGGTGCATATTGATATGCGGCACAAAAATCTCAAATTTCCATGGCGCATATTGAAATATGCGCCATGGAATTATTTTCCAAATTTCAAAAAAAAGTGGGGCCTGATCTAGATCTGGATCTAGCAGGCAGGTGCGGGAGGCCGTGGCCGGAAGTGGGGGTCTCCGGAGGAGGGCTATGCCAGAGGTTGATGGAGGAGGGGGTTACCGAAGGTGGGTGGAGGAGGGGGTCACCAGAGATGGTGGAGGAGGAGGAGGAGGCCACTGGAGGTGGTTGAGGAGGCGGAGGTCATCAGAGGTGGTCACTGGAGGTGGGGGTCACTGTAGATTGTGGAGGAGAGGCCGCCGGAGGTGGTGGAGGAGGCGGAGGTCATCACAGGTGGTCACTGGAGGTGGGGGTCACTGTAGATTGTGGAGGAGAGGCCGCCGAGGGAAGGGAGGTGGTCGCCATAGGTGGTGGAGGAGGAGGAGGAGGAGGAGGTCGTCGGGGTGGTGGACAAGGAGGCCATGGCCGAAGGTGGTGGAGGAGGAGGAGGTCACCGGAGAGTGGAGAAGGAGGAGGGAGGAAAAGGTGAGAAGGGGAGGAGAAGTGAAGGAGAGGAGAAGTGTGGAGGAGAGGAGGAGCGGTAAAGGACAAAATAGAGAGAGAGAGAGAGAAGGGCATCGGCAGGATTCAAAATTCGAATCTAGCCTAACAATTCTGTGGCACATATTTCCAAATGCGACACAGAATTGTGTCCCCCTTTTTATTTTTTGTTGGAAAAATCTTATTTTTGAAATAAAATTTTACACTTTTTGAATTTGGGGATTCAGTAAAAAGCAGAACGACCTCCTGGGACAAATTTACACTTTTTCTCTTTTTACACTTTTTGAATTTTGTGACAGTCATTTTGATAGGTTAAAGATTTTCTACGGAGGTCGTATGCAAAATCTGGAGCCATTTTACGAAGACATGATGTTTTTCTGCAAAATAAATCGAAATTCATGTTTTTCAATTTCCCGTACAACTATACCCCAAAATATAACTACATCTCAAATGAATTAATTTTTTGAAGTTTTTATCATTTTCATATTTTTTTACTAAACTTAAAAGGAAATCCGCAGGGGATCTATTTTCGACTTTCTGTGGCGCATATGTCTATATGCGCCACAAAATCATCAATTTTTGTGGCGCATATAGACATATGCACCACAGAATCACATCCACCCATACTTGGTTGTGGGTCCCATCAAATTCCTGTGGCACATGCAATAATATGCACCACAGAATCACACATTTTGGTGGCGCATATGGGTTGGGTGCGCCACAGAATTTCCATATTTCTATGGCGCATGCATTTTGATGCACCACATAATTAATTTTATGGACCATGCACTTCTATATGCGCCGCGAAAAGCCTTTCTATCTATAGCTAGTTTCCTAATAGTGAGAGATTCTTGGTCATTTGTTTGACTAAAAATGCGATTTAAATAGAGAGAATATGGCTATTTTCACAGCCTTCAACTTCCCCAAAGCTCAAACTTTGTTCTTCCTCGAGAAACAAAACAACAAAACCATAAATAACTCAGCGTTTAAACTAAAATAATGAGAGTATGAATTCACTTACGGTTGGTAGTCATATGCATCCAGTACTTCTTCCATTTGAAAAGCTCATCAAAGTTAGAGAGGTGCCAAGAATACTACACAGGCTTCGATAATTCAAAACAATCAAAAATAGAGTTTGATACAAGTATAAGTAACTAGAAGTGTAACAATGATTCCAATTCCTCTAGTTAACTCTCATCTTACCAAGGAACACTAGAATATTTCAAAATAGGAAAATTAAGTAAGAGAGATCATGTCCTAAGTAGCATAATAGTGATGTGTCTTATTGACGTCCACATCAATAAATCAAGACTATCAAACCACTACTATTCCAATCATTATTTTTCAATAAAATTCATAGAGTAGTAACGAGACCATGCCAAAGAATATTTTGTGTGGATCTTTATTTTTCAAATATAGTTCTCAACAAGGATCACTGAGTGATTCTTTTAGCAATGGTTTGCACAGCCGTCAAGAGTACCAATACTTTTGCCCATTACGGTAATAGTTGCTACCCATGTCATCAACTCATAGCCGAAATCAGGGGTTGTACTATTGATCGTTCGTAGGCCAGTGGAGTTGTTGGCATCCAAAGGTGTGCATCAAAAATATATAAACTTTTAAATAGTAATACACTTTGATCCACAAGGTTTAGCTTTGGCATGAATCACAATTACCACTAGACTTCATTTCAATCAAACAGCTCCTTTCAAGAGTGCCATCAAGTCTGTCAAAACATCTATGGGGTTAAGTATCTACAAAGGTAAACTCTTAAGACAATCACTAAACAAACAAGTCATAAATTGGAGACTTTGCTTGTTGTACTTGTTTGGCAATATTATTTCCAAGGAAAGACTCGGTTAACTACAAGAACAAGAGCAAATGCTTCCACAACTAATTACTCATACGAATAAAAAGCTTTACTCTAACTATTTTAAATTACTCCCACTAGCTAGCATCTTAACTAATCAACTAACCAGGATAAGCATTTCAAGGATCTAAAGTGGGAGGCATAGGACATACCTCTCATGAGTGACTTCATAATTCTCTTCCTTATGGGGATGTGTTCCTTCAAAACTCAAATAAAATCACTCTCAATACTAAAGCAAAGAGGAAATATGCAAATCCACTTTCACGAAAAAGGATAAAAGGAAAAATATTTTTGTATTTTTTAGGATGGGGATTAAAGAATAGAAAAAACTTGCGACCAAGCAAGAAACTAAGAAAATAAAAACAAACAAAAATCAAAAGAAAATGGAAAATGAAAATCGAAAGAAAAGTGAAGTGTTGGAACAAACCAACACGAGTGTTTCAAAGCTCACACGGAGCTAGAGTACAGCCTCATTATTGCACAAATGTAAATGTCGGGGGGAACATCCCCAAGGTCAAGCTTTTGCAAGCCCTTTTGTTTCTCATTGTGGTGGGGTATAATCTCTAAAGTTCCATTGGGTGCTCTAATTGGTGAACTGGGTTGAGAGGTTGTCGGTAGCGTCTCAAAGGTTGATGGAGAGGTTGCTCATATTCTGAATGCTTCATTCAAGAGAATATATATTCATAGGTGGTGTAGTAGTTTGGTGGCTGTTGCTCTTGTTCAGGTCCTTATTATTCTAGTTCTTCATCTTCTCCTTCTTCACCTACAGGTTCTTCTTGTTGGGGTAGACTTGCTTTAACCTGTGTGTCAAAACGCAAACGTCCATCCTCGATAGAGAACAAACCATTAGGCAAAGGAGTTGGGATCAAGTGATCGACTCTAGGTATATCAATAAAGTATCTACCATTGGATTTAGAAACCATGCCACAAGCTCTAAGAGTAGAGAAACCGATACAGAGAACACCTACCAACGGTTGGATATTACCTAGGTTGACGTGAAGTGCATGACAAAGAAGAGTGACAACTCCTCCTATACATATGGGACCACGGGATTGAAGAGCTTGATAATTAAGATAAAACACGAGAAGGGCGCCCAAATTTGGCGTCAAGTTATAGTTTGGAATAGCAGCTCTTGCGAGGATTACCATGTCCTCTTCATTGGCTCTAGTAAACTCACCACATGCCTGCAAAGTGTTAGCAATAACATAGAACAAATAATGAACAACAGGATGATCAATTTGATTTCCCTTGGGTGTGTTTCCATGAATTCTCATATAGTTAAAATACTCCGAGGGTGTAGGATTAAGAATGAAGGTGGTGGGGCATATGTCGTTGGTGTTGTTAGCAAACCCAAAACAATGAGCCCATTGGTCGACTGTTAAGGTATACTCACGGTTCATAAGGCGGAAAGTGATGCGATCAATTCTAGGGCTATACTTCTCGAAGCAGTAGTGTGGACCCACCGTATGCATCAAGGTACTCAGGAACTCAAGTTTCAAGAGGCGATATGTGGCGGCGTCCTGAAATACAAAGTGATACAAACCAACATTGTTGCAAAGTAAATAAAAATCATGACGAATGCCCAGTTGGGTAAGGATATAAGGACACACACACTTGGTGGACTTGATTTCTCGATTCTTGAGATGGTTGAAACGAGTCAGTTGAAACTCCTCGGTGAACTCGATGCCAAATGACTCAGGGGTTAGCACATCAACGGGTGGTGCGACTCCTTGTGTTCATCTAAAAATAAGATTAAAGATAAATAAGAATTTGTTTCAATAGAAACATAGCATAAGTAATCCTCTACATTTCTTACAAAAGAATCTCCTCTAAAAACAAAAATAAGCATGCTCATAATCAAGGTTAGATCAAGAACAATACCTAAGTCCAGATTGATAATGGGGAATGATTGAGCAAGGTTTTGATGCAAATGAGTTGGGGATCGAAGGAGAAACATACCTTAGATCGATTGAGTGCGAGGAATTTAAGAAAAATGAGTAGAATTGAAGATCCAATGGAGGTAGTTTGGATTTTGGAGGAAGAAGGAATAGAGATTGTGATTTTAGGTTTAGGTTTACCTCCTTCCTGGGGTTGATAACACGACCGAGTATGTGGTACGGGTGGGCGGTATGGCCGGATCCCGCCCGTACCGAGTGTATTACCTTGGGGTCGATGGTTCCTTCAGGCGATGCACTTGGTATGGGCGCGTGGTACGTTCGCTCGCGCCCGTAATACAGGTCGTTAACTACTTATATTATTTGCTTCAAACTTGATGTTTTGCTCAGGGTACGGTACGGGCAGACGGTACGGCCGCCTCCGGTCGTACGGGTGCATTAACTGCACTGTATCCTATGGAAAAAAAATCAAAGATTGCGTCATGATGTGGTACGGGCAGATGCTACGGCCGGATCCGATCGTACTAGTGATTGTTAAACGCACTGTAAGCTTCAAAAACTTGAGAAATTAAGTTAGGAGCTTCATATACCTTTGCACATCAAAGCAACAATAGAATCACAACAAATAAACTTCATAAAACTGCAGTACCATATGGCCATGTGTTAGTGAATATCATAGTTTGAGGGTTACCTTGATTTCTTCTCCTGTCTTCAAAGTACCTTCTTGAAAACTCTTTATTAAAAACAAACAAAACAAAACAAAAAAACTAACACAAGATAAAACAATGTATTTCCGACGGGTTCCCTCTTATGAAGCGCTTCTAGTTAAGGTCAATTAGCTTAACCGAGATGGTGATTATTTAGGCTTTGCAAGTGGGACATCCACCACAAAGTAATTAGCTTTTAAAGTGATTACAACATCATCATTAGGCTTGGCATTCTTCTTCCTAGGGAAGTGGACTATAAAAGGATCTCTAGACGGTAGTCCTATTATCACATTCCCTTTATGTAGATTGATCAAAGCTTTAATGGTTCTTAGAAATGGCCTACCTAGAATTATAGGTGCTATGGGATCTTCACGCATGTCCACTATAACAAGATCAATAAGAGCAAGACATCCTTTAATTTCAATAACTATGTTTTATTTTATCCCAACAGCTTATTTATAAGTTGAATCAATAAGATGGAATCTCATTTCAGTAGTTGTAAATGGCCTTACGTTTAATTTATAAAATAGACTCTTAGAAATTATTGAAACGCTTGCACCAAGATCACAAAGAGTAGCTATCTCATTAATTCATATTTTAATTTTAATAGTGGGCTAAAAAATGTCATCTAGCTTCTTATATTCCATCTCTAGCTCACGAACCTTAGATGCAACTTTTTTATATAAATTGTTGGTATGTATTACCTTATTCTATACCTGGATTCATTATGGTGATCATATTTAGTAGATCTTTCACGATATAATCTGGTGATGGCGCATTACTATAATCTAGCTCTTCAGGCTTCTCATATTTATGTTCTGCCCTCATCATCTTGAGGTCTTCCACCGAATTTGACTCGGACTTTCCAACAAATTTTGCAACTACGAGAGCTTGGCTCTCAGCTAACTTTCCCACTTGTGCCACCACGGTCTTGGTTCTTTTCTGTAGAGCATGCACATCATTTCTAATTGCAATTGCCTGGTTAGATAATTTTCTAATACTATTTTCATGGTTCTCTGTGATTTTAATAAGCATATTATTTTGCTCGGTCTAATCTTGCATAAAGGTTCTAATAGTATTTTCAAAAGAGCGATTTCCATGATTTGATCCACTATGATTATCATAATTATTGTTATGTGGAGCACCTGCAGGATTAGAATATTTTTTTTAAACTTTGAGCAAACGTTTTGACTCTTCCAAGCAGGATTATAAGGATTATGAGCTATAAAATTTACTTCATTGGAATTGGTAGTGATAGTATTAATTTGAGTATATTTCTTACCCTTCACAATATTAAGTAACTCATCTACCTTTGTAGTAAGCTCTTCATTATGTTACTCGGTGATTGAATTCACCCTTTTTGAGGATCTCTCTACATGCCATTGGGCATGGTTGTTTTGCATATCATCAAGTAATTTCTTTGCAACACTCACTTTCTTTCCTATGATGGCTCCTCGTGCTGCGGTATTTACCATAGACTTAGACATTGGGTGAAAACCATTATAAAATAAATGTAATATAAGCCATTCTTCCACCCCATGACTAGGACAGATCATTATGGCTTCTTTCATTCTCTCCCAATCAAGCTCTAGTTGCTCGCGGTCATCTTGTCTAAAGCTAGTAATGTTGGATCTTAGCTGCATATTCTTAGATGGTGGGAAAATTTTAGTCATAAAAAGATTAGTGCATTCCTCCCAAGATGTAATAGTGCCTTTAGGAAAAGTTAGCAACCAGTCCTTAGCCTTTCCTCTTAAAGAGAAAGGAAATAAACGTAATTTAACCGCATTCGGGTCAACATCTTTAAAGCGCATCATGTCACAAATTGCAGTAAAAATATTTAAGTGCAAACCTGAGTCCTTAGTAGATGAGCCTCCAAATTGGTTCTATTGAACCAAACTCAAAAAGATTAGGCTTAATTTCATAAGTTTCGGCACCAATAGCGGGCTGAGTGATAGGTGCACAAATAAAATCATCAGTGTAAGTAGCATACTACCCAAGTTTCTTCTGAGACATGGCTCTTTTCTTTTTGGTATTTTAGAATAAGAGAAACAAATAAAAAAGTAACTATTTTTGATTTTCAATAGATAACAAAAAGTAAACTAATAACAATAAATAAACTACAAATAAAAATCAAAATAAAAATAAAAATAAAACAAGGTCTCTAGTGACCTCGCTAGGATAGCGAATTGCTTCCACGACAATGGTGCCATAAAAAGGATTGATACCTTCGATCCGGATTTATGGATGCAATATAGTAGCTTTTTTCCTAGTAGACCTATGTTTAATCGAACCTTGGGAAACAATGCTAAATATAAATTAAATGAAACACGTCTACAAGACTTGTTTGTTAGTTTACCTTCGGTTACCGGTCCTTTCTAGTTTACTTTAGAATGTTTTTGTTGCAATGAATGGAGATAGGCCAAGGTTGAAGATTCACCTGCATATTTACATCATATGGGATAAATATAGTATTACACATATTCATGTGTAATGATTTAACAAAGATAAAATTTATGGGCGGCATATCCTGATATACTAGATCCCATGTGAGTCCATTGTACCACAAAATACCAGGCTACAATAATTATTAACTGAAAACACATGTCAAAGACTTAAGAAGTAATTTTTTGTTGTTCCCTAATGTATCTCTAAACAAAGACCGTATCCCCCTTTCTGTCACTGGGTTTCCTACGAAATCACCGCTCACCAAGCATCTCACCTCAAGCCTTTATAAATATCTAGGATCTTGGGTACCTACAAGTCCATAGACCGAGATAAGAAACAAAGAAACAAAGATATAAATCTCTATTAAATTAATACACAATACTCCCATGAATTAGATGCACATAATCGCTACGAGGTTTCACCCCAACCTGTAGCCCGCGAGGACTACTCACTCATAAAAATAAGATCAAGTATAGAAAACATTGTGCAAAATACTTAGATTGAAATCAAATATTCTTACAATGGTCACTGAATCACAAGGAGATCTCAAGCACAAGCTAATGGCTATGGCTATGGAGAGGATGGATGATGGAGAGGATGAACTATGGTGGTAGATCTCCTTTGGTGGTGTTGTGATGCAATATGAGAATGGCGGCTCTCTGCGTGGCAGTTGGGACCTCAAAATATATATGCGCCTTCATGAAAGTTGTAGGGTTTGACTTGCCGAAGCCGCTGCCACCTGGTACAGGCGGACCTTGCCCGTACCGGTAGTCGTTAAGCCTTATGGAGGTTGGGTTTCAACCCTGGTTTGCTTGTAGGCAACCTCATAATCTTCATTAATAGCTCCTGACTTCGCCTTAAAAGTGTGATTTCCTACACAACACATTTTAAAACAAAGGATTGCACATGTTTGCAATAATTAGTCATTAGTAGCAAGGCTAGAGTGATTCTTGGTCATTTGTTTAACTAAAAATGTGATTTAAACATGGAGAAAGATAGCTATTTTCACAGCCATCAGGTCCCCTTGCCGACTCCCCTTCGTGGGAAACGAAGTAGGGGTTCATTCAGGCTTCGGGTCTGACTGCGCGAGCGTGGCCCCACGAACCTTCTCCCAATGAAGTGTGCTTTGGCCCTAACTAGGAGTCAGTCCATCGCCTGCCATGGGAGGCTTGTGCCGCGGCCCGGAAAGAAATGTCGGACTGCAACATGGAGCGCCTTTCCCTCCAGGCCTGGCTGGAGTCCTTTGGCACCCTTGAGGGCTCTAAGTGGGTCCATCCTCGCGAGGTGGAGAGGGAGGCCCCCCATCCACCGAGGAATGGCATCACCGGAAGCTCTTCCTGAGTAGGGAGAGATTTTTGTGGCAGGTGTATCTCAAGGATCCCCTCCCACCTAGGAAGAGGCTCTCCCCACTTTGCGAGCCCTCTTCGGACCCGACGCAAAGGGAACATTGCCTGAAGACTCGGCTGGAGGAGGCCCTAAGGAGTTGTTGGCTCTCCATGATGAATAGAGGGCTCGTATGGGTGGCCTCCCAGCTGAATGGGTTCCTTGAGTCTCTTTGCTTGCCCACTCTCAAGCCCCCAAGCCCGAGGGTCGACTCAGGCCTTAATCTTCTTTCTTTGTTGCTAACTCGTCTTGAGGGCTTCAGTGCATCCATGGACTCGCTCATGCAAGAGGAAGGAAGGGTGGTGGTCTGCAGTGTGGCCCGAGTGGTGTTGGCCTGGGTTCACCACCACTTCCCTGGCTTCGATGCCAAGTTGATCTTCAAGCCCCCTAGCCCCAACAAGAGCCTTCATGCCTCTTAGGAGGCCGTGGAGGCAGCTATTGCCAATATGGTCAGGTGTCTTTGTCGCGAGCCGATGGTCTAAAGCCGCCTCTTCCTTTCTTTATTCTTTCTGTTCAAGCATAAAAGCAGAGTGATGAGCTTTGCTACCTTGTAATCTTTGTTTTTTCCCACAAAATTGTTGTACTGTTTACTAATAAATTCTTTCGTCACATCTCTTTCCTTTCACCCAGTAACTAAGCGTGCTTATTGCCCCCACATATTTCCGGGGGATCAGTTAGCTTGACTACACCAGCGGTAGGACTAATAGCTGGGCTTAGTAGTACCGAATATAGTGTGCAGCCCCGCCGCACGACCTCTTCACCTTTTGGTTGAGATCACCCCAGCACTGAGGACCCTGGGCCGGGCCTAGGCGACCACTCAAGGAGGAGCCCCCTTCCTGGCATTCCCTTTTGATGGTTAGGCACACGCAAAGACCAATAGGTTACACTGTGCGTCAGAACCATTATGTTCTTACAAACGAGATCTTTTGACCCAAGCCTACGCGATACTTATCTTTTGGGCAAGTCCCTAGGCCGTGGGTAACATCCAAGCTAAAGCGAGTTGAACTTGTCTGTATAGACTCTGGCTGCAGTCTTGGGATGGTCCTAGGGATGTGCCACACCCGGAGTGGTGTTTGGTCCCGAGGCGGCCCATTTTACCTAAAAGTTCAGGTAGACCACCCTCCCCGTCACCCTGTGGTAGCCAACATGAGGCCACTCTAATGATGGGTCCTGAGGTTGGTTTCCCCTTAAGCTTTCACAAACATGTACCCCCGTGTATACCAAGCCACGCGTCAGGTGAGGCGCTCTTCCGTGGAACACACAACCGGTATCTGCACACCTTCATCTTTTTGGTTTCTTGGAGGAGAGATGTGGGGATGTTTCCTTGGCCCGCCTTGCCTACCCGGGTTCCTCCCCTAGGCAGACCTCTTGGCGGGGCTTGGGTCACATTCCCCTCTGCCTCTCTCTCCATGCGAAAGACAACTCTTCCTCTTCAATTCTTGCATAGAGATCTGCCAGGTCGAACAACCCTAACACCCTATCGATGCGCCTCACTCATATTTCCCTCAGAAGGAATGAATAACGTGTCCCCTACCAGAAGGTTCTGATAACGAGTACTAGCGGCGCATCATGGACGGTGCCCAGGATTAGGCTGAAGCAACATAGGTAGTCCCGGAGGCGCTCTCCTGGCCATTTACAAAGTTCAATGAGATCGCTGATGTGGCTAGGTCGACGGCACCACCTAAGCAGCCACATCCCTCTTCAGGGGTACGTAGTAGCGGTAGGGGACGGGTAGACCCAAGAGAACGTCGCCTCGCAATCTACAGGCACTTGATAGGGCCGCACTCGCGTGCGGTCGCGCCTCCGCCCGCAATCCTTCTTCCCCTGGCGGAGCAAGGGAAAGCCATGAACCAAGGTCCTCCGTCGAGCCCCCGTGCGAGTCCCCTTCTCGCTCGGGGCCATTGGGAACCCTGCTTGGCTCGCCATGCCTGAGCATGGCCGCTTGCTGATGAAGAGTTTGCTGATGTAGAACACCACTGATGTGCCCCCTACCTTGCGCCAGATGTCGTGTCTTGATTTCCCATACTAGGGATGGGGATCCCCTTTAATAGTTCGGCTAAGGGTGCAACATCTAGAGAGCTCGATCTGCAAGATAGACGAACACACACGCAGAGAGAGAAAACAGGGTCTTTTACCCAGGTTCTGGTCCGCGATTTGCGGATCCCTAGTTCTAGCAACTATTGACTATCTGAGGATTATTACAATTACATAGGTTCCTTCCCTAGGAAGGTTTGATGGCTCAATGCACGGCGCCCAGAAAAGTGCTGGTGCATGATTGATGTAGAGCTCGTTGGGAACCCCAAGAGGAAGGTATGATGAGCACAGCAGCAAGTTTCCCTCAGTTATGAAACCAAAGTTTAATCGAACCAGTAGGAGCAAGGAAACACCCCAAAGGTGTTACTAGCTGAGCTTTGGCAGGGCGCACTACCGGTGCTAGTAGCAACGTGGAGACCTGCACAACACAACCACAGAACTTTGTCCCCGACTTGCGATTAGGTTGTCAATCTCATCGTGTTTTGCGGAAAACAAAGGATTAAACGTATCGAATTGAAAGAAGTAATAGTTTGCAGAAAGTAAACACAAAGCAATAAACAGTTTATAGATTGAATGTAAAAGACAAGAACCGGGATCCATAGTTCACTAGAGGTGGCTCTCCTTAGATAGATAACATGCTGGGTGAACAAATTACAGCGGGGCAAATGACAAACATCGAGAAACCAATACATGCATATACTAATCATCTTGACTCCTTTGAGACTTGATTGGGAATTACAACATAATACATAGACCGCCATCCAACTGCATCTATGACTAATAATCCACCTTCAGGTTATCATCTGAACCCCCTCCAGTATTAAGTTGCAAGCAACAGATTATTGCTTTACGAACTGCGTGTAAAGTTAACAATACGATTGTTCTATGAACAAAGGATTGTTGTTTTCTCCCTAGTAGCAACAACACATCTAGTACCTTAGAGATTTCTGTCACTTCCCCAGATTACCAGAGGCATGAACCCACTATCGAGCATATATACTAACTCTTGGAGTTGCTAGCATCTACTTGGCCAAGATAGCTACTAACAACGGAAAGCATGCAAGATCACACATAACAAAGACATGATATAATCAATAATCAATCTGAAATAGCATCTCAATATCCATCGGATCCCCGCAAACACAACATGCAGAATTACAAATAGATGATCTTGATCATGAACGGAGCTCACAAGATATATACATGAAAGCACAAAGGAGGAGAACCAGCCATCTAGCTACTACATGGATCCGTAGTCCAAGGATGAACTACTCACGCATCACACCAGAGGCTTGCATGGTGATGAAGAAGGCCTCCAGGGTGAATTCCCCTCTCTGGCAGGGTGCCGGGAAGAGCTTCAAATCCCTCCCGATCTAGGGATGGAGATGATGGCGGCTACAGACTCTTTCGTGGATTTTTTATCAGGCACTTAGGGTTTTCGTCCCGAGGACAATATATAGGCAGAAGGAGAGGCCGAGGGGGTGCCGGGAGCGGCCACACCACCCCCTGGCGCGGGCCAGGCCTGGCCACGCGGCCAGGTGGTGTGGTGGCCCCGTGGCCCCTCTCCGTCTCGTATTCTGGCACTTGAGGACATCCGGAAAAATGGGCACTTTGGCTTTTGTCCCGTCCAATTCCGAGAATATTCATTTTCTGACTTTCCTGGAACTAAAAATAGCAGAAAATAGGTAGTTGGCACTGTGGCTCTTGTTAATAGGTTAGTCCAAGAAATCATATGAAAAGTACTCCAAAGTTGGAACAAAACACAAGAAAGTGGATAAAACCAAGCATGGAACATCAAAAATTATAGATACATTTGCAACGTATCAACATCCCCAAGCTTAACTCCTACTCGTCCTCGAGTAGGTAAGTGATAAAAAGAAAGAATAATTTTTGAGGTGACATGCACCATCAAAGACTTGATCAAAGTATTTGTAAAACATTCAAAGCTAGGATCATAGTACTTCAATCATAACATGAAAGACAAAGTTCTAGCAATAGGCAAAGAAACTATGATGCAACATGAAAAGGCACAAACAAAAGATTCATGAATAATAAAGCTTTGCAAGACGTTTGTTTTTTTCACATAAAGAAAACATGGCATAATGTATTCAGCTTGTCCCTCAATAGAGTAGCAAATATAAATGCATAAGACACCTTCAAAGTTCATAATAATGACTAGATACAATAGTTTAAAACAAGCAATAACAAGTTATGCATCAATCAACTAGTCTTGGGACAATGCACATAGAACTAAGAATGGCCACTATGCTCTCAAAGTAGGTGCATAAAGGTAGAAGGTGGAGACTCAATATAATGGTGGAAGAAAGGCCTTTTTTATAAAAGGAAGTAGGGATTCAGGTCTCATAAATAGATTCCAAAAATTATGGTACTTATAGCTTTCAACTCTCATTGCCCCCTATCATAAGCATCTTGAAGTGATTAAGGTTAAAGTGAACAAACTATGGTGTACATGCTTGATGAAGTATAAGTCAGAAATATCATGTCCCTTGTATACGAGGGCCGCTCCTCATGCTACTCAAGTTTAGTCACCGGTACGTCCTTGTCATCGTAAGTACATGTGCATCATTGTGAACCGCCAACGGGGTACCCCTTTCCCGATGGTACGGAAGAATCCCCATATCAAAATGACAAGGCAAGCAGACAACAAGCATCTCAGCATTCTTCTTATTTACCATGGGAATATGGTGCTTTTTTCTCTCTTTCCTCTTTTCATAGTATCTCTTTTTTTCTCTTTTTTCTCAATATATGACTCTTTTTTTTATAAGAAGCATGCTTCATAGACAGCTCATTATGGTTACGCTGCAAGTTTCCACCATGTCAGCATGGATTAGACCAGCGGCCCAGGCGTTTCTCTAACACATATACATAACTCCATGGACTTACAAGCTCCCCTTTCATTTCACACCGATGACATCCATATACAAAAGAGCAAGATATGAACTAGGTACAAGTACCAAGTGCAATGTTGAAAGCGTTCCCCATGAAAGCATGGTTCTGCTAATTCCCAAAAAATAAGTGCAAGCATATACAACATAGACGACACAATGGTTCAAGTTTATTAAGGGCAAGTAAAGTAAAGTGTGCCATCAAGTTCATGCGAGCTTTAATCATTAGTTTTCTCATAACAAGTTTAATTTGGAAGGTAAACAAAAGCATGAATATATTTGGAATAGCATAAGCTAATAGGTAGGTATGGTGGACTCTTTGGAATAACTTGGTTTAGGGAGTTGGATGCATGAGTGGAACTCATACTTTGTTGTGGAGGCTAGCAAAAGACTGGGAGCGACAAACTAAGAGAGCAATAATGGCCATAATCATGCAGAGCGATAAAACATCATTGATCAAAGCATAAAGTGATACTACAAGTTGAAAACTAAAGGATCATAAAGGCTATGGTGACTTGAGATAGTCATAACATGGTGTGAGCATGCGCCAAGTCAACCCAAATAAAGCATCAAAGGAGAATACCACTATACTATGCTTTAATATGCTAAAACAACGCATGATTCATCCAAGGCACATTAAGCAATCTCAATTGTTTATAACAAGTCATGCTACAGCAAAGAATACTAAGCATAAAGCCAAAACAATATCAATCATGGCATCACAAAGCATATGCCACAGTCAAAAACAAGCTCTTTTTACCACATAAGCATGAACTTTCCTACTCTTTTCCAAACCAAACCAAACTATTTACAAACCAATGTATGAAAGAGGGGGTCCAACCAATTTATTTAGCAAACTAAGCAAAACAAAGCAAATGAAAAAACAAAATGAAAACGAAAAAGAAGATGCTCCAAGAACAACACAACTGTGCATGAAACAATAAAAATGAAGCGTTTGGAAGAAACCTAGAATTTTTATTGATTAAGAAGGGGATGCCTTGGGCATCCCCAAGCTTTGACGCTTGTACTTCTTGGATATTTATTGGGGTGACACATGTAGCATCCCCAAGCTTGAGCTTTAGATTATCCTTCATCGCATTACTCATTCCTTCCATACACCTGAGATTTTTCCTTCATACAAAACTTCACACAATCTTTATTAGCAACATTAGTGCACTCAAGATAAAAGGTCTTAAGGTTCAGTTCTATCACCAAATAAACTTCCATTAGAACACTAGCTACTATATCACTTCCCTCAAAAATCTCAATTCCCCAAAAGAACTCAAAAAGGAACCAACAAGAAGCAAATGCAGAAAATGGCAGAAATCTGTCAAAACAGACCAGCAGGTAAAGACGAATTTTTTTGAAGACCTTCTGTTGCTCAAATCAAAAAGTGTTGAACTAACGAAAGTTAGAAAACAACCTGGGGCAGAAGCACAAAAATCCACGCCTCAAAAAGACGTTCAGAGATTTTACACGAATCTTTATGGTGAAGCACAGGAATCAGTTTCAGGACAGCAACTTTCCCAATCATTACTTCTCTCTCATTAGAGGTTACTCTTGGCACAAAAAGCAAATAAAAAGGATAAGGAGCGGTTATTACTGAAGTAATAACTTCCAAGACTCATCTAAAACTTTTGGGTTATCTCCCAAAAAGTACTTTTCTTTAACGCCTTTAAGTTAGGCATAAGAAGCAAAGAAAGAATCAAGTGTTCTCAAATGAAGAAGCATTAAGACCAAATTTTGTTTTCATAGGAGAAGCAAAAGAAATATTTTCTCTCTTTTTAGGGAAGTGGTCTATACCTTTCTTGAGTGGGAGTTGATATTTAATGGTGCCTTCTTTCATATCAATAATGGCACCAACAGTTCTAAGAAAAGGTCTTCCCAAAGTAATAGGACAAGAAGCATTGTATTCAACATCCAAAACATAGAAATCAACAGGGACATAGGCATTGTTAACCATAATAAGAACATCATTAAGACTCCCCATGAGTTTCTTTTTAGCATTATCATCAAGTGGGACATTCAAATAACAATCTTCAAGAGGAGGCAAATCAAGCATATCATAAATCCTTCTAGGCATAATAGAAACACTACTATCAAGATCACACAAAGCTTTGAAATCAAAGTCATTCACTCTCATATTAATGATGGGTTCCCAACCATCTTCTTGTTTTATAGGAATAGAAGCTTTATGTTTCATCTTTTCTTCTTTAATCTTTATGAGAGCATCAGTAATGTGTTTTGTAAAGGCCATGTTCATATCACTAGCATTAGGACTTTTAGCAAGTTTTTGTATGAACTTAATAACTTCAGAGATATTGCAACCATCAAGATCAAAATCAAATTTATCATCTAAAGTAGTAGAACTATTACTAGCCTTAACACTAGTGGTGGTCATAGTATAAACACCAATGTTTCTAGCAATTTCATCTTCTCTTTCTCACTTAGCATGTAATTCAGCTAATAGTCTAACATTTTCATCAATTCTTACTTGTATAGCATTAGTAGCTGCAAAGGGATTATCATTAGTTTCAGGTTTAGCAGCTATTTTATTCAAAGAAGATTGAGCTTCAGCTAAAGGTGCTATATTTCTTTCATCATTAGAGAGTTTTTCCTCAATAGTTTTATTGAAGGCAGTTTGTTTACTAATAAACTCTTTAAGCATAACTTCAAGTTCAGAGGGAGCACTCTTATTATTGTTGTAAGAATTTCCATAAGCATTACCATTGTTGGGAGGATATGGCTTATAATTGTTGTTACCAAAATTGTTCCTATAAGCATTATTACCATAAGCATTGTTGCCAAAATTGTTATTTCTTATGAAGTTCACATCAACTTGCTCTTCTTGAGCAACCAAAGAGGCTAAAGGAACATTATTTGGATCAATATGGGATTTCCCATTC
This sequence comes from Avena sativa, assembly GCA_916181665.1. Lineage (NCBI taxonomy): Eukaryota > Viridiplantae > Streptophyta > Magnoliopsida > Poales > Poaceae > Avena > Avena sativa. Next base: position 527,152,327 of record OV702292.1, on the reverse strand, counting down.
ACAAGCATAGACATAATAATATCAATCTTATCACTCAAGGAGGAGGTTTCCTCAACAGAATTTACCTTCCTACCTTGTGGAGCTCTCTCAGTATGCCATTCAGAATAATTAACCATCATATTGTCCAGAAGTTTTGTTGCAGCACCCAAAGTGATGGTCATAAAGGTACCTCCAGCAGCAGAATCCAATAGGTTCCTTGAAGAATAGTTCAATCCTGCATAAAAAGTTTGGATGATCATCCAAGCAGTTAGTCCATGAGTGGGACAATTCTTAACCAAAGATTTCATTCTTTCCCAAGCTTGAGCAACATGCTCATTATCAAGTTGTTTAAACTTCATTATTTCACTTCTCATGGATATAATCTTAGCAGGAGGATAGTATTTTCCAATAAAAGCATCTTTGCACTTAGTCCAAGAATCAATACTATTCCTAGTTAAGGAATTCAACCATTCTTTAGCTTTTCCTCTCAAAGAGAAGGGAAACAATTTCAGCTTAATAATATCACCATCTACATCCCTATGCTTTTGCATCTCACAAAGTTCAACAAAGTTATTTAGATGGGAAGCAGCATCTTCATTACCAATACCAGAAAATTGTTCTCTCATAACAAGATTGAGCAAAGCAGGTTTTATCTCAAAGAAAGTATCTTTAGGCACAGGTGGGGCAATAGGTGTGCTCATAAAATCATTGTTGTTGGTGCCAGTGAAGTCACACAACTTAGTGTTTTCAAGAGTAGTCATTTTTTTGTGTTTTCAAATAAGAAAGCAAACTAGTAAAACTAATTTTTTGTGTGTTTTTGAATAACAAAACAAGCAAACAAAGCAAAAAGAAACTACGCAAAACAAAAACAACAAAGTAAAGAGATTGGTTATGAGGGACTCCCCTTGTGAAGATGTCCTTGACTCCCCGACAACGGTGCCAGAAAAATGCTTGATGGCTCAATGCACGGCGCCCAGAAAAGTGCTGGTGCGTGGTTGATGTAGAGCTCGTTGGGAACCCCAAGAGGAAGGTATGATGAGCACAGCAGCAAGTTTCCCTCAGTTATGAAACCAAGGTTTAATCGAACCAGTAGGAGCAAGGAAACACCCCAAAGGTGTTACTAGCTGAGCTTTGACAGGGCGCACTACCTGTACTAGTAGCAACGTGGATACCTGCACATCACAACCACAGAACTTTGACCCCAACTTGCGATGAGGTTGTCAATCTCACCGTGTTTTGCGGAAAACAAAGGATTAAACGTATCGAATAGAAAGAAGTAATAGTTTGCAGAAAGTAAACACAAAGTAATAAACAGTTTATAGATTGAATGTAAAAGACAAGGACCGGGATCCATAGTTCACTAGAGGTGGCTCTCCTTAGATAGATAACATGCTGGGTGAACAAATTACAACGGGGCAAATGACAAACATCGAGAAACCAATACATGCATATACTAATCATCTTGACTCCTTTGAGACTTGATTGGGCATTAGAACATAATACATAGACCGCCATCCAAAAGCATCTATGACTAATAATCCACCTTCAGGTTATCATCCGAACCCCCTCCAGTATTAAGTTGCAAGCAACAGATTATTGCTTTACGAACTGCGTGTAAAGTAAACAATACGATTGTTCTATGAACAAAGGATTGTTGTTTTCTCCCTAGTAGCAACAGCACATCTAGTACCTTAGAGATTTCTGTCACTTCCCTAGATTACCAGAGGCATGAACCCACTATCGAGCATAAATACTAACTCTTGGAGTTGCTAGCATCTACTTGGCCAAGATAGCTACTAACAACGGAAAGCATGCAAGATCACAAATAACAAAGACATGATAGAATCAATAATCAATCTGAAATAGCATCTCAATATCCATCGGATCCCCGCAAACTCAACATGCAGAATTACAAATAGATGATCTTGATCATGAACGAAGCTCAGAAGATCTAGACATGAAAGCACAAAGGAGGAGAACCAGCCATCTAGCTACTACATGGATCCGTAGTCCAAGGATGAACTACTCACGCATCACACAGGAGGCTTGCATGGTGATGAAGAGGGCCTCTAGGGTGAATTCCCCTCTCCGGCAGGGTGCCGGCAAGAGCTTCAAATCCCTCCCGATCTAGGGATGGAGATGACGGCGGCTACAGACTCTTTCATGGATTTTTGATCGGGCACTTAGGGTTTTCGTCCCGAGGGCAATATATAGGCGGAAGAAGAGGCCGAGGGGGTGCCGGGAGCGGCCACACCACCCCCTGGCGCGGGTCAGTCCTAGCCGCGTGGCCAATTGGTGTGGTGGCCCCCTGGCCCCTCTCCGTCTCGTATTTTGGCACTTGATGACATCCGGAAAAATAGGCACTTTGGCTTTTGTCCCGTCCAATTCCGAGAATATTCATTTTCTAACTTTCCTGAACCAAAAACAGCAGAAAACAGGCAGCTGGCACTGTGGCTCTTGTTAATAGGTTAGAGCAAGAAATCATATGAAAAGTACTCCAAAGTTGGAACAAAACACAAGAAAGTGGATAAAACCAAGCATGGAACATCAAAAATTATAGATACATTTGCAATGTATCAAGGTTCTAGTTAGGAAATCTCTCCTTATCCTCGACTGACCTAGGCCTCCTTTTATAACGACAAGGGGATCAGACACCATAAGGGTCAGCGATCATGGGGTGGTGACGAAGCAGAGTGCATGCCTATAACGTGGAGGTACGCTCCTGCTACTAAGCCATGTGTCGTTGGCCACCTACATAGGGCAGACTAGCACTAGCGCATGTCTATCAGTCTAAATCCTATCAGAGGTCGGCTATCCAGGCACCTAGGATCCCGGAGGACATCCTGGCCAGGATCTCGTGTACTGCTGGGCTCATAAGGCTGGGGCGCGGCAGGGTGGTGCCTATTGGGTCTGTAGCATAGAAAACAAAAAATTTCCTATGATGAGAACTATACGCCAAGATCTATCTACTAGATACAGAGCAACGGGTGGACATACATCCATGGAGAACTTACCCTCGAAGACAACGAGTTTTGTTAACGAGTAGGAACTCGTGGTTGATGTAGTCGTACGCTTGCCGATCTCAAGATCGTGTGGAAGTCCGAGCACTGCAAATCAGCAGTGCATCTGTCCTCGCACACACGTTCAAGCTACTGGACAACCTCCACCTCCTTGCTCCAGCGAATCAGCGGAAGCAGCAACTCTTTCCAGACGCAAGGCCATCGCGAACATGTATCTCGCTAATCCGAGACCATGGGGAAATATCTAGAGGGGGAGAGAGATCCTTCACGAGGAGGTGTGCTTTGTGAGGGAGGAAAGGGGGCCTTTTATAGGAGAGGGGGATCCTCCCTCCCATGGCCGGCGGACAAAGGGGGGTGCCCCCACCTCTTCCTCATTCATGTGGTGAAGCTCCACTCACATAAATTCAAATTCCACCTAAAGTTCCACTCACATGCATTAAATTTCCACCAAATTTAATGCCACTCCCAATTAATAAAACTCTTTTATTTATTTTATTCAGAATTTTGTTAATTACTTTAATTAACAAACATTCACATAAAACCCCTTGCTACATTTCAATATCACATTCAGAACCACTTTCTGCAATTTCACCCGAAACAATTCCGGTTTCTATCAAAACAATTCCTAATTCTATCGAAACATTTCCTGTGCTTTGCAAACCTTTTGTCTGAAACATATGTGCTCCTAAATGGTGTCCGGCAACCCTTAGGTGTGTCACCCTACGGTTCACGAATAATGTAGACATGATTGAGACTCCTCTCAGATCAATAATTAGAAGCGGGACCTAGAGATCCATACTGACTCCTACACATTCAACGATGACTTCTGTGATCGTGAGAACCTTTAACGCTAGTAATTTAATCCCTTTGTCTCATGATATAATACATGTCCGAGATTCGATCATCGGTATCTAAATACCTAGTTTGATCTCGTTACCGACATGCACTCTTTTCTTGTTCCCGTGATATAACATTCTAGTGATCACATCACTTGCTTGCAAGCTATCTTAATGTGATATCACCGAGAGGGCCTAGAGTATATCTATCTGTCATCGGAATTGAGAAATTCCACTCTTGATCCATGAGCCTCAACATAACACCTTCATAACACTGAACCAACCTTTATAGTCACCATGTTACGGTGTGACGTTTGATGTTATCAAGATACTCTTCCGGTGTTAGCAATTAACATGATCTCATGGTCTAAGGACTAAGACTACTTCGTATGATGTTATAGAAATATAAACATAATGACTTGATCGTCATGCTATACTTCAGATGAATGTTCATCACATCATTTCACAAATGCTGTCACCTTGTTATTAATAACATCCAATGTCCATGATCAGGAAACCTTGATCATCTTGTTAATCAATAAGCTAGTCTATAAGAGAGGCATAACTAGGAACCCTTTTTGTTTATTAAACAAACATGTATTGACATTTCCTATCAATACAATTATAGCATGCAAAATAAACATCTATCATATACAAGGAATACATAATGACAACTTTATTATTGCCTCTCAGGGCATATTTCCTTCAGTCTCCCACTTGCACTAGACACAATAATCTAGTTTACATAGTGATAAATCTAACACCCATGGAGTTCTGGTGTTGATCATGTTTTGCCCTAGGGAGAACTTTAGTCAATGGATCTGCTACATTCAGGTCCATGTGCACTTTACAAATCTTTATATCTCCATCCTTGACATGCTCATGGATGGAGTGAAAATGGCGATTAATATGCTTGGAATTCTTGTGAGACCTTGGTTCCTTGGCGTTGGCTATGGCTCCATTGTTGTCACAATAGATCACCATTGGGTCCAACGCACTAGGAACCACACCTAGTTCCGTTATGAACTCCTTCATCCAAACCGCTTCTGGCGCCGCTTCTGAAGCAGCAACATATTCCGCCTCCGTCATTGATCCAGCCACCATAGGTTGTTTGGAGCTCCTCCAACTAACTGTTGCTCCGTTTAAGAGAAATACGTATCTAGATTGAGACTTAGAGTCATCCGGATCAGTGTTAAAGCTAGCATCGACATAACACTTAGCGACTAGCTCTTCTTCACCTCCGTATACAAGAAACATATCCTTAGTTCTTCTCAAGTACTTAAGGATATTCTTGACCGCTATCCAGTGTTCCGAACCTGGATCAGATTGGTACCTACTAGTCAAACTAATAGCATGTGCCACATTCGGTCTTGTACATAGCATGGCGTACATTATAGAGCCTATGGCCGAGGCATAGGGGATCTTATCCATTATCTCTCTTTCTTCCGCCATAGCCGGACTTTGAGTCTTACTCAATGTCTTGCCTTGCAACATAGGTAAGAACCCCTTCTTACTTCCGTCCATATTAAACTTCTTTAATATCTTATCAAGGTATGTACTCTGCGATAGCCCAATTAGGCATCTTGATCTATCTCTATAGATTTTAATGCCTAATATATATGAAGCTTCACCAAGGTCTTTCATCGAAAATTTGCTGTTTACATAACTTTTAACACTGTTTAAAAGATCTATATCATTTCTAATCAATAATATGTCATCCACATATAATATTAGAAATGCCACATTGCTCCCACTAAATTTCTTGTAAATACAAGCCTCTCCATAAGTTTGGACAAATCCAAACTGTTTGATCACCTCATCAAAGCGGAGATTCCAACTCCGGGATGCTTGCTTCAGTCCATAGATGGATCGCTGAAGCTTGCATACCTTATCAGCATCCTTAGGATCGAAAAAACCCTTAGGTTGTATCATATACAACTCTTCTTCAATATTACCATTGAGGAACGTAGTTTTGACATCCATCTACCATATTTCATAATCGAAATATGCAGCAATTGCTAACATAATCCTAACCGACTTAAGCATCGCTACGGGAGAGAATGTCTCATCGTATTCAACTCCTTAAATTTGTCGAAACCCCTTTGTGACAAGTCGAGCCTTATAGATGGTCAAATTACCATCAGCATCAGTTTTTCTTTTGAAAATCCATTTATTATCAACGGCCTTTCGATCGTGAGGTAAGTCTACCAAAGTCCAAACCTGGTTTTCGTACATGGATTCCATCTCGGATTTCATGGCTTCTAGCCATTTATTGGAATCAGGGCTCATCATCGCTTCTTCATACGTCGCAGGGTCATATATTTCATCAATCATGAAATTCATAACAGGATTGCCATACAGTTCAGGAGCTGCACATGTCCTGCTTGACCTGCGAGGTTCGGTAGTGTCCTCTTTCGGAGTTTCATGATCAATATCATTAGCTCTCTCTTCATTAGGTGAAGTCAACTCCGAAACAACTTTTGGTGCTGCTCTACTCGCCATTTCATGAAGAGAAGGTTCAATAACCTCTTCAAGTTCTACCTTCCGACTACTCACACCTTTCGTGAGAAACTCCTTCTCAAGAAAGGATCCATTCTTGGCAACAAAAACCTTGCCCTCGGATCTGTGATAGAAGGTATACCCAATCGTTTCCTTGGGGTATCCTATGATGACGCATTTTTCCGCTTTGGGTTCAAGTTTATCCGGTTGAAGTTTCTTCACATAAACATCGCATCCCCAAACTTTAAGAAATGACAGCTTAGATTTGTTTCCAAACCATAATTCATACGGTGTCTTTTCAATGGATTTAGATGGTGCCATATTTAAAGTGAATGCAACGGTTTCCAGTGCATAACCCTAAAATGACAGTGGCAAGTCAGTCAGAGACATCATAGATCGAACCATATCCAATAAAGTACGATTATGACGTTCTGACACACCATTACGTTGTGGTGTTCCGGCAGGCGTAAGTTGTGAAACTATTCCACAGTCTTTCATATGTGTGCTAAACTCGTAACTAAGATACTCTCCTCCACGGTCGGACCACAGAAATTTGATCTTTCTATTATGATGACTTTCCACTTCATTCTGAAATTCTTTGAACTTTTCAAAGGTTTCAGACTTATGTTTCATCAAATAGATATACCCGTATCTAGTCAAATCATTAGAGAAAGTAACAAAATAACGATATCCACCTCGTGCCGACACAGTCATTGGTCCACACACATCAGTATGTATGATTTCCAATAAATCTGTCGCCCGTTCTATTGAACCGGAAAACGGCGTTCTAGTCATCTTGCCCATAAGGCATGGCTCACATATATCAAATGATTCAAAATCAAGTGATTCCAAAAGTCCATCAAAATGGAGTTTCTTCATGCGTTTAACGCCAATATGACCTAAACGGCAGTGCCACATATATGTAAATATATCATTATCAAGTTTAATCCTTTTAGCATCAATATTATGAATATGCGTAATACTACTATCGAGATCCAATAGAAATAAACCATTCAACACAGGTGCATGACCATAAAATATATTATTCATATAAATCGAACAACCATTGTTTTCGGACTTAAACGAATAACCACTTTGCATTAAACATGATCCGGATACAATGATCATGCTTAGTGCAGGCACCAAATAACAATTATTTAGGTTTATAACTAATCCCGACGGCATATGGAGAGGCAGTGTTCGGACAGCGATCACATCAACTCTTGATCCATTGCCGACCCGCATCGTGACCTCATCCCTTGCTAGTTGTCGCTTGTTCCGCAGCCCCTGAACCAAGTTACATATATTAGCAACCGATCCCGTATCAAATACCTAGGTGCTACTGCGAGTACTAGTCAAGTACACATCAATAACATGTATATCACATATACCTTTGTTTTCCTTGCTGGCCTTCTTGTCCGCCAAATACTTAGGGCAGTTGCGCTTCCAATGGCCAGTCCCCTTGCAATAGTAACACTCGGTGTCATACTTAGGGCCAGCTCGGGGTTTCTTTTCAGGTGCGGCAACAGATTTTCCGCCCTTCTTTCCCTTCTGCTTGCCTTCCTTGTCCTTCTTGAAACCGGTGGTCTTATTGATCATCAACACTTGATGTTCTTTCCTAATCTCCACTTCTTCAGTCTTAAGCATTGACAGAAGCTCGGGAAGAGACTTCTTCATGCCCTGCATATTATAGTTCATCACGAAGCTCTTGTACCTAGGTGGCAGAGATTGGAGAACACGATGTATGCCTAAGTCAATGGGAATCATTATTCCCAAGGACACAAGCTTATCGGCGTACCCAGACATTTTGAGTACATGCTCACTAATGGAGTTGTTCTCCTGCATCATGTAGCTAAAGAACTTTTTAGAAGCATTATAACTCTCTACGACAGCATGGGTATCGAAAATCATTTTCAATTCTCCCATGGTATCAAAGGCATTGCCATTTTCGAAATGTTTTCGAAGTTCTGGCTCTAGCCCATACAGTATGCCGCAATGAACTAAGTTATGGTCCTCCTGACGAGTTATATAGACATTCTTTTCCTCGTCAGGGGCATCAGGAGCTGGTGGGGGGCCTAGCGGCTCCTCTAGCACATATTGCTTTTGTGCAGCAGTGAGCATAATCCTCAAATTCATAGCCCAGTTGGTGAAGTTGCTACCATTCGCAGCAAGCTTCTCTTTCTCCATGAACACATTGAAATTAAAAGCAGGTGGTGCCATCTACAACAGAATTTATATTTAGACTAAGTTTATGATAGATTGAGTTCAACTAATCCAAATTACTAATGAACTCCCACTCAAAAACGACATCCCTCGTGTCCTTTTTGGTGATTACATGAACCAAATCCACTACACCAAGTCTGATCATCACGTGAGTCGATGTAGCTTCAAAGACGAGCATCTATATGGGCATCATATCAACAATATGACTCATGCTTAACCTTTCGGTCCGTGTTCTGAGGCCATGTCTATACATGCTAGGCTCGCCAAGTAAGAACCTTAGTATTCGCGTGTGTAAAACTGTCTTACACCCGTTGTATGAAAGTGTAGAGTCGAGAACACCCATCATCACGTGATGCCTCAAAACACGATCCACAAAACGGTGCATACTTAAGGAAGAACACATTTTATCTTGATATCTAAATGAGGGATCATCTTATAATGCTACCAAAAGCGCCAAACTAGCAATATAAGATGCTAACATCTAATGTGTGAAGTGAGATGATACGGTCCATGCATTTGATCTCTATCATTTGCATCGTGGTATGATCTCTATCATTCCTTTGTGTGTAAGGCCAAGGTCTATGGAACTTACACGTTGAATGTGTTGTAAGAGTATCTATAATATATCTACTTACAAAAATACCATATCAAGACACTAGCCCAGTAGCGATCTAAACTAGACGCCTCTAATTTATCAATTGCAAGTTTTACGTGGCTTAGGGCTTTCGGAGATAGAACCGGTCTTACCTACGAACATGAACCACAACGAGGATAACCAAGTTATTAGCAACTCGTTGTAAATCAGATATTGACTATAGTAGGAGAGACAGACACCCGCTAGCCACTTATGCAAAACTAGTTGCATGTCAGTCGTGGAACCGGTCTCATGTACGATGACATGTAAGGTTGGTCCGGGCCGCTTCATCCCACTATGCCACCAATATCCAAAATAAATAGAAGATGCAATAACATGATCATCATCGCCCACATATAAACATATGTGTACTATCCGTGCAAAGCACCTACGCATGGATCAGGCTCTGATATCACTGTTGGGTCCGCAGCATAGAAAACAAAAAATTTCCTACGATGAGAACTATACGCCAAGATCTATCTACTAGATACAGAGCAACGGGTGGACATACATCCATGGAGAACTTACCCTCGAAGACAACGAGTTTTGTTAACGAGTAGGAACTCGTGGTTGATATAGTCGTACGCTTGCCGATCTCAAGATCGTGTGGAAGTCCGAGCGCCGGAAATCAGCAGTGCATCCGTCCTCGCACACACGTTCAAGATACCGGACAACCTCCACCTCCTCACTCCAGTGAATCAGCGGAAGCAGCAACTCCTTCCAGACGCAAGGCCACCGGGAACATGTATCTCGATAATCCGACACCATGGGGAAATATCTAGAGGGGGAGAGAGATCCTTCACGACGAGGTGTGCTTTGTGAGGGAGGAGAGGGGGTCCTTTTATAGGAGAGGGGGGCTCCTCCCCTCCCATGGCCGGCGGCCAAAGGGGGGGTGCCCCCACCTTTTCCCCATTCATGTGGTGAAGCTCCACTCACATAAATTCAAACTCCACCCAAAGTTCCACTCACATGCATTAAATTTCCACCAAATTTAATGCCACTCTCAATTAATAAAACTCTTTTATTTATTTTATTCAGAATTTTGTTAATTACTTTAATTAACAAACATTCACATAAAACCCCTTGTAACATTTCAATATCACATGCAGAACCACTTTCTGCAATTTCACCCGAAACAATTCCGGTTTCTATCGAAATAATTCATGTTTCTATCGAAACATTTCCTGCGCTTTGCAAACCTTTTGTCTGAAACATATGTGCTCCTAAATGGTTTCCGGGAACCCTTAAGTGTGTCACCCTACGGTTCGCGAATAATGCAGACATGATTGAGACTCCTCTCAGATCAATAATCAGAAGCGGGACCTGGAGATCCATAGTGACTCCTGCACATTCAACGATGACTTCTGTGATCGTGAGAACCTTGAACGCTAGTAATTTAATCCCTTTGTCTCATGATATAATACATGTCCGAGATTTGATCATCGGTATCTAAATACCTAGTTTGATCTCGTTACCGACATGCACTCTTTTCTCGTTCCCGTGATATAACATTCTAGTGATCACATCACTAGCTTGCAAGCTATCTTAATGTGATATCACCGAGAGGGCCCAGAGTATATCTATCCGTCATCGGGATTGAGAAATTCCACTCTTGATCCATGAGCCTCAACATAACACCTTCATAGCACTGAACCAACCTTTATAGTCACCATGTTACGGTGTGACGTTTGATGTTATCAAGATACTCTTCCGGTGTTAGCAATTAACATGATCTCATGGTCTAAGGACTAAGACTACTTCGTATGATGTTATAGAAATATAAACATAATGACTTGATCGTCATGCTATACTTCAGATGAATGTTCATCACATCATTTCACAAATGCTGTCACCTTGTTATTAATAACATCCAATGTCCATGATCAGGAAACCTTGATCATCTTGTTAATCAATAAGCTAGTCTATAAGAGAGGCATAACTAGGAACCCTTTTTGTTTATTAAATAAACATGTATTGACATTTCCTATCAATACAATTATAGCATGCAAAATAAACATCTATCATATACAAGGAATACATAATGACAACTTTATTATTGCCTCTCAGGGCATATTTCCTTCAGTGCCGTCAGTACCCCGTGTGACCCGATTGAAGCGCGTCCAGAGTATATCCCATCTCCTAGGCTAGACGTCGTTGACCATCCGTCTTACCCAGGGCGGATGAGGCCCATTCCTGGGTACACTCTCACGGGAGGGGATTTGACCTTTCGAACCCGTGCGGTAGGCCCCCAGGGCTCTCAGCCGGGTTCCCATGGGGATGGTCCGACTCCATACCCGTGAGGGCACTAAGCAAGGTGTGTGGACCGCCCGTCTGCTCCGGGGTACCCCTGATCCATGGATGCGACACTTATTTTTCACTATCCATTGTCATGTGAAACTGGCTTGTAGTATCCAATGATGTGGAGTAATACGATGACAATGATGCAATCCACTATGAATGGGAGCGGCCATATGGACGACGATACCGAGAAAGAGACTCAACTAGATGCAATCTCCATTGAAGGAGAGCCATTGTTTAGGCATGATGTTGACCCTATGGATGTTAATGATGTTGTCCCTATGGACACCACGATACGAAAGAATAAAAGCCAAAGTGCTAGAGGATACATGAACAACGATGACAAGATGCTTTGTCAGACTTGAATGATGATTGGACACGATCCATTTTATGGTGTCGAGCAAAAAGGAGGGACATATTAATGGAGGGTTGGCCAGTACTTTCATGAGCATGGGAAGTTCAAGCCCTACATCATCCATAGTAATCTAAACTAACCCCTCTCTTCAAAATAGATGGTCATGTATCCATGTAGAGTATATCAAGTTTTACGATACATACAAGCATGTGCAAGCGATGTATGTGAGGGTCGTCGGGATTGCAGACATGGTAAAACCATGTCCATTTTACACGTGTCAGTGTAGCATGCATATGTGAGTATGTATCGTGGATTCTCAGGTGATCCAAGCTATGGGGTACTTCAAGGAGATATATGACAACAAACTGTTCACCTTGACCCATTGTTGGAAGAAGATTAAGAAGTGTCCAAGTGGGAAACGAGCTTTGCTCTATACGAAAAGACTTTAGAAGGCCCGAAGAAGAGTGACAATGAGTCACCAGTCATCGATCTTGAATAAGATGGACCAAGCACAGTGGTCCAAGCAATGGTGGTTGTGGCGTTTGGCCAAGGGGCCATAAGGCTACCAAGTAAGATCTCAAGCATGAAGCCTCTTCACTTTTATTGCATGATACATTGAAGGGGTTGATCGTTGAGAGAGAAGGAAAATTCTAAGAGGGGTGAGAGGCACCACTGGGAGAAAGAGGCCACAATGGTAAACTTTATCGACCTCTAAAAAAGAGCTCTTGAGATTGAAGAGAGCTATGGAAGGTCTAGAGCCATGAAGGTAGAGGCCAAAGTGATTGCTGAGGAGAACCATATCATGATGGATGACTTGAGCATCATGGACCCGTCTCAAAGGGCTTGGTTTGAGCAGAAGCAAATGGAAATCTGAGAACGCGATGCATGGTCTTTTTGGCCTATATTATTTGTGTATTCGTATGAAACCATTGTCATTTTGCACTTTGGTTCGGTAATTTTTCCGTGTGAACTCCGTGATTGCCTAATTAGTGGTACTTTATTTGGTAGAGAATTCTTTTTTTTTTTTGCTTCTGTTTCTATTCATATATGTCAAATTGAGTGAAATGAAAAAATCTGGACCAAAATGGTCGGCGCGGACCAAGTGGGTCACCCCGATTAGTGCACCCGGCCAGACCAGAGGAGGACATCTGCCTCTTTCTATCCGCGAGCCTGCCCAAACGAAGCAAAACAGACACATTTTGTGTTCGAAACGGGTTAACCCGCTGGAGATGCTCTAACTTTGCATGACGCTAATATGAAAAAGAGTTTCTAGTGGTCACGGTTTGGCTCACCACTTCACCGGACAGCTAGTATTTTACATCCACATATGCCATGGATTCAACCCAATTCTTGCTAGTATGTGCCAATGTTGTGAAATATAGTTTTGTTTGCCACATTTTGTATGGTTTAGTTGCTACGATTTACGCGGATTGTCATTTGTCAACAACATGGTATCGAGTGCTCTAATTCCTGCAACCTGATACTTATTTAGTATGCAAATATTCTTGAACTCAAAGCCCAGCCTTCAGTGTGTTAACCTAACAATGTGGGTGTTTATGTGACATTCTTTCTGTTGAAAACATTGTTTGGAGTTTTCCAGAGCCTATTCTCGAATACGGATGCATACCAGATACAACAAGTTATTATAGCGATGTGCTATGTTATCGAATGCACTAATCAAAATGTCATGCCTGCACCAAAATAAAACCACGCGGTACAGCCAGAAAAAAGGAGACAAAGCCGTAGAGCAGACAGAGAGAAATTTGTATGCAAGGTGACATGTGTGTCCCGCATCTGACAAGTGGGCCACTAACCATGGTGAGCGCTCTGGTCCCACCGGGTGGTCATTTTCGCGCATGGGAGTCACAGTCACACACGGCGCATGCGCTTTCTTGCCCTCCAGCTAACTATAGCCCGACGTGACCTGGTCTTTTTATTTCCCTTTCTTTCTTTTCAAGTGTGAACTTACAAACATTTAGAAAAAAAGATGTAAGGATTCGTTTGGAAGCCATTAATTTTTTTATTTGCTGGAACTGGAATGTAATGACATTGATGTCATCATTTCATTTGTTTAATTTGAAATTCTAACCTAAAAATCATGTTTGACTCCCACAAGAAACTATAAAATGAAATGGTTTCAAACAAATGACTAGGTTGAAAATAAAATTTCGTTTAACATACCATATCTATTTTCTGAAATTTCTAATGAAAATAACGGTTTCAATTTTGTGACAGCCAAACACGAATTCCACATACCCACTCCTAGAAATTTTCAATTGAAATAAGAGTTCCAATTTTGTGATAGCCAAACATGTTTTATATAGAATCTTGATTGAATTCCACGATTCCGCCATAAAATAATAGCTTCTAAACAAGATCTAAATGTCATGGAAATAATTAATACTCATGGGAACTGGTGATTTTTTTCTAGTGGTCGACAAGCAACTTTAGCTACGCAACACACCTTTATTGTTTTTCCATTTTTTACCTTAGTTTGTTGAGATTTGATGATACAAATTTTATAGCATTGCTACAATCTGTACTTTCATAACACTCGTCGAGAAGTCACATTTCTTGGAAATAATTAATACTCATGGGAATTGGTAATTTTTTTTAGTGGTCGACCAACAACTTTAGCTACACAACACACTTTATTATTTATCCATTTTTTACTTTAGTTTGTTGAGATTTGATGATACAAATTTATCCATTTTTTACTTTAGTTTGTTGAGATTTGATGATACAAATTTTATGGCATTGCTGCAATCTGTACTTAACACTTGTCGAGAGGGCAACCCTATAGTATTAATTGATTAAGAGGAAACCTTGGACATTATATTCAACGTACGAATTGAATTCTGAATGGGCTTTCGACTTAGTGGTCAGAGGCGTGGAGCACGACAGTTTCTCCACACCACCGTCTTTGATTTCTAGCGGGCAAAATTTTCGCGGGTGGAATTTTGGGGTCTCATATATTTTGTCTCGTTATATTCTTCATGTATTCCTCCTTGCAAGCCTCTGCTAAAAACACGAATTATATTTTTTACTTTTATATTGACCGTCATAAATTTATCTAGATTTTTATGTATGTATAGGAAAAAACGTATATAGATATATGTATATCTATACAAATATGTGATACGTAATATGGAACAAAGAGTATTAAATAAATGGAGATTTCCAAATTAGTCTGGTCTGCATGACTCGAACACGAGATATCTTTGAGGCGCCACTACACTTCAACCACTAGGCTAGGAGTGTCCATCCATGTTTTGTGGATTCATGTCTAATATAAATAGTCGTGTGGCAACAAGTTTTTATAATATCTGAGTTTTCACTATCCAATACTTGTTGACATTTTCAAGTGTTTGAAACTTTGTAACAATTTGGTACGTGTACATCTGGATTCCAAGACTAGAGGAGTGAAAGTGCATGTGTGCCATCACGTGTGGTTTTGGCAATTAATGAAAATCTCTATAAACTAATGTTTGAATTTAGTTTTACTTGTAGGATTTGTCCATTGGCATCGTTTGGGCCATGTATTGGTTTCAAGGTTGAAATAATAATAATAATAATAAGAAGAAGAAGAAGAAGAAGAAGAAGAAGATCAAGAGTGTTTTGAAGAAGAATATGGAGCTCCTCATAGCTACATTCAAGACATCATCAAGAAATAAAGTGCAAGATCAAGATGCGCCATGTCTAAAAGATCTCATGCTTGAAGCTTGCCATCCTCGGTGATTATGGAGTGATTAAGACATAAGAAGAGGTTTCCTCATGGAGTATGGAGAGCAATTCACAAGTCTTCATCAAGCAAAGCACGAGCAAGAGCAATCAAGAAAGTTGTTCCATATTAAAGGACACAAGATCGTCTACATCAAGCTCAAGTGGAATGCTCGAGGCAAAGGTTTTATCTTGATATGTTTTTTTATTTTACCAGTCTCTTGTAGTTGTTGATAGACCGGGTTTAGGATAGATAGAGGTACTATCAAGAGGGGCTCTCGAGTGAGTGACTCGTTCGATCTCTTTGGGGGAAGCTCAAACCTTTGCATACATAGCATCATCCTTCTTGGTTGTTATTTGGATCTTGTCCATGTGAAGATCTAGAGCTTGTGGTTTTCTCTATAACAAGCTCTAGTTCATCAAAAACGGATTTCATTTGAACATCTTATTGTGATTTTTATATTGTAGGTTTTTGGCTTTTTTGTTGGATTCTACACGTCGTTATCTTTCCAACAAAATTGGTTTTATCTCGTTTGGAGTTTGGATGCAAAAGTTATTGCAGTTTTGACTCTAAAGGTTCCATGGGGGAAGTTCTGGCGCGCCACCGGTAGTACCTCTAGGGCATTTTTGCCGCCGGTAGTATCAGGGCTTCTTCCGCTCATCCTGATTCCAGTTTAGTAACCTCTCTGTCTGGTGTGTTCTGTTTGACGGAACTTTGGTCGGAAGTAAATTTGGTAGTACCGTCGCCGCCGGAAGTACTGATGCATCGACGGAAGTTCCAACCAGGATGGTTTTCTGCCTTTCGCGTTTTGACCATTGGCCAGGTATCAGTAGTAGTATCGCCCTCCCACCGGTAGTACCGGCCAGGGTCGCGATTTGACCCAAACAGATAGATCTAGGAGCCCTTTAAAAGGGGCTTGTTCGTCTGCGGTACCAAAGTTGGCAGGCTAGCGCATAGCGGTACCTAAGTTGCCTGAAATTACCGCATTTCGAAAAGTTGGGCCGCCAACTACTGAGAGGCGTCATTTCGAGGCAAACTCATCTCACCCCTGCCAAATACAAACATTCCGTTAAACCGCCTCGTGAAGTAGACGGTCGGGACCTACATGTCGGTTATTTGTCCGTGACGCGGGCGCCAACGCGGCAACCTCTTAGGCAAATCGAGCAGCTAAGTGGATTGGATGCGTTGACCGATTTCACAAATCCATTCCCAGCTTTCCCCTAGCACCGGCGGCGTCGGAATCCACCCTCCAGGCAGGACGATCCCTTCGGACATTTGACTTCTGAGGCCAAGTTGCTGTGCCCAGTTGCTGCGCCCAGTCGCTGATACCGAGCTCCAATGGCGCATGCCGTAGCCGCCGTTGCGAGGCTCTAGCCCGCCTCCGCCGCCGACGAGCCGAGCAGTTCGGAGGATGGCAGGTCCTACTACCAAGAAAGAAGAAGTTCTGCCTACAAGCGGGTGAGGTACCCTTCTTTTTGCTATTCGCACTAATTACAACTGCTAGCTGGCTACTGAACCTAAAATTGTTTGTTAGCCTAACGCTGACAAACTTATTTTGTCCACAGTTTTCTGTCAAGTGGGATCTGCGCGGACCCCCCTTACCTGGTTACGGTAGTCCTCTACAGGTACGACTCCAAGGGCAAGTGGTATGGAAGCCATTGTTTCATGATGGAAGAAGCGCTTGTGCAGATCTGCACTATATCTGGTATGGTTGCTGCTCTGCGTAATCATGTTGAAGTATGGCCGAAGCAGACTGCAAAGTTCAGCTTCATGGATGAATGTGGCATCATGGTTCCTATATCGTGTGACAGTCAGCTAATTGGGTTAATGAAAAGGTATGCTTCGGATTGCATGTTTGAGCTGAATTGTGATGTACTGGATGTGGAAGCTGTTGCAACTGGGAGTCGCCCTTCTATTCTTGGACAGGGTGGTTGCTCGAACGCAATTAGCTCTTGGTAAGCAAAGGTCGCTTGGGGTTTGCATGTTTGTGCTGAATTGTAATTTTTGTTTTATTTACTCTGTAGATATTGGACAGTTATGCAATAGTCTTATTTCTTTGACAGGAAGCGCCGCAAGGTTAGAAACATGACTGCCGAGTCAGTCATTTTGCTGCCCGAAGAAATTAAAAACGATTAGAAAGATGATGCTGGACACGATTCTGGTGCCCATTGTCCTGGCAATGCAGAGTACGTGAAGCTAAGAAAATTGGTACCGAGGAAGAGGAAGAAGGCAGGAAATGAAGAAGCCATTGGACGTGAAGGCTTGGCACCCAAGCTGCGGATGTAGGCTGCTGGCAATGAAGATGCATAGTAGTGTGTTGAACTTGAACCTACATATGTAATTCTGTTAAATTCCGGAGCTCTGTGTGTGGCACGTTGCTGGGAGAAACAATCTACCCACGTTCTATGAGTAAAATGTAGCGCGACTTAGGGTTTGGAAACGCCCGAGTCAGTAGTTGAATCCGAAATTGTGATTGTGCCACTACTATCTGAAAACAAGGATCCACCGGTTCCACGATTGCTGAGGGGCAGGAGGTCTCCAAATATGACGGCATGTAAGTGGCACAGAAATAAATTAATTAAGCTGTCACACTCCACGAAGCAGCAACTTATTTTAGATGCTGCACAACGACGTGGCAACATAAACAGCAATGGCAACTGATAATGCCCAAATGAGGAGGAAATTGGTACCACTGTCTGGCCTAATCTTGAGCCCGTCTATCTCACCGCCTCTCTGCTCCTGCATCCCCTGCATCTGGCGAAGCTCCCGGATCTCCAGTAACCGGGTGTACGTGCTTCCACTTTATAAATTGTGGTTGTGCCATTTGCATGCGGCCAAATCCACGTAGATTACGTTTAAACAAACCACCATGTCAGAATACACTAGTAGAAAAGGGGTCTTTGGTCCACGGTCACGTTCCCAATCCGGAACAGAGATCTAAATCGAGGCAGAAATTGATCTAAATCACAAATTCTTCCACAAATTAATCGAGACAGAGATCTAAATCGAGGAATTTCATTAATTCAACCACAAATTCTTCTAAACAAAGGTGCGATTTCACATCCTACATTAATTCAACCAACCAGTCAACAATTTCACTTCCGCTGCCGCTGTCCTTCGAGCCGCCGGCTTCCTCGTCTTCGTCGGACGGAACCTCCATGATTTCCGCATTGTACGCGAGACGGAGCACCTCTTCGCGGTGAGCGGCGGCGATAACAGTGAACTTGGTCCGTCCAGGGATGGACCAGAACCTCTCCCGCCCTTCTCGGTTGCGGAGATCCCGGTGCACCACGCGCCCGTAAACGATGCGGTTGCCAATATTGGCCTTCCGCTCCTTCTTGAACAGCGTTGGCCAATACGGGCTGGCCGCCGCGTACCGGGGCAGCGCCCTCTTCCATGCGGGCATCTGGCGGCGGCGCGCCGCGATTTCTCTCTCCATCACGGCTCCGCCGGGGACGAGGAGCGGAGCCACCGGCACCCCTGCATAGCTGATGCGCCATCCGTGGGGCACCGTCGCGGCCGGCGGCGCGAGGATGTCAAAGTGCGAGAACATCACCGCCTCGTAAAAGTTCAGCGAGGGCATCTCCATGGCGGCGCGGTGGAGATTGGAGAGGGAGCGAGGGGGTGGACGGCGCGGTGGAGATTGGAGAGGGCGAGGGGATGGGCGACGAAGCGACGAGCTGTGGCGCCTCCTATTTGTACACAAGGACGATGAAGCGATGGGCGGAATATCCAAGGGGCATTGGTCAGACAAAAGGAAGTAATACAGGGTTAAGACAGATTAACGGGCGACCAATTTTTTTACTCCCAGGACTCCGGGGCCAATAGTTCAGACCGCTAGGTCAACAAGTACAACTATTACAACTTAAAAAAGGCACGGGTCTTAAGCTAAATAGAACTAGTTAACACACATCTCCTTGATCTTCCTAATCTTATCCCTATGCGCATCTTCCCGCGAGAGCAAGGATCGAATCGTCTGCTCCTTCCTTTTAGCATGTTCCTTGCACAGCTTCAATTGTTTCTCTGCATCTTTCCTCATGCACTTGTCAATACTCGTAGTTGTGAACTGCAGGATTTTGGCCTGGTGAAGATCCTTCCTTGCTTGAGTCAGTTCTTGCTCTGCTTTAGCCTTTAGGGCCAACGCCGCGTCCCTCTCCTTCTCGACTTTGCTAACCATGTCTTCCACCCCCATGAGATCTCGCTTATGCTTGGTTGTGTCAACTGGTTCCCATAGCTTCATCTCAACACCGTCAAGAAGTGAGCTGAATGCGGATTCTTTCTACTCAACAGTCATTTCCCATAGTTTGTCCAGCGTTTTCTACATCGATTTGGGCCACTCTGGATCTACCCATTTGACAACACCACAACTTCCGCCTTGCATCATTGCAAGATGTCCTTGACACCATAGAAACCTCCTGCCCGTGTTTCGTCCTTCGAACGCTACAAATTTAGCGGGCACATATCCACGTTTACATAGCAGAGGACTGTCTTCATCCACTAAACCGTGATGGTCGGCGTCATACATCGTCTGGTTGGCCTAACAAATCATACGCGCATGAGTAAACGGAGTAGATCTGGCTCAAAAAATAGATAACTAGCCACGGATGATAGAGATAGAGATGAGACGACTCACATTGAAATCACCGTCTCTGTCGTCACGACGCGTTTCCTCGTCGTCTCCCCTTGAACCCATGGCGAGAGGGGAGGGGGTGGCTTCTGGAGAGGGGATTGGGATGGCGGCGCCGTCGGCTTGTGGCTACGGCAGGATGGGAGTGAAGTGGGGAATGTGGCTTCGAGGGGAAGGAAGAGAAGTACGGGGAGGAAGGGAAGTAATGGGGACGTGACACTGGGATATGGCCCGCTCAACTCGTGAGTCGTGACACTCGCAACAGGGGAGCCCCCAGTGTTGCCAGTTTGTCCAAAGCAAGCGTGGCCAATCATGCCGCAGAACAGACTACTCGCGGATCAATCTCACGAAAACCATCCCAATCGTCCAAGCGCCCCGATCGGACGGTATGTAACAATCGACAAGCAGAACAACTATGTTAGGGCGTGCCTTCTAGAAGACTCGGTCTAACGCTAAGGTTAGGTCTCTCCTAAAGTTAATTAGTATTCATATGCGGTTTATGAAAAGAACATGCATCCAATGACACGGGTGGATCTAGTTGTGGTTAATGAGAAGAGCAGACATGCAATGACACCGGTGATATGTGGTTTGTGAGAAGAACACACATGCAATAACTCTGGTGATATGTGGTTTGTGGGAAGAACATACATGCAATGACTCTAGCTATGGTTAATGAGAAGAGCACACATGCAATGACACTGGTGGATCCATGTGTGGTTAACGAGAAGAACACACATGCAATAACTCTGGCTGTGGTTAATGATATAGTTTGTAAGAAGAACACACATGCAATGACTCTAGCTGTGGTTCATGAAAAGAGCAGACATGCGATGACTCTAACTGTGGTTCATGAAAAGAGCACACATGCGATGCCACCGGTGGATCCTTGTGTGGTCTATGAGAGGAACACACATGCAATTACACCGGTGGATCCTTACGTGGTTTGTGAGAATAACACACATGCAATGGCACTGGTGGATCCATGTGTGGTTCATGGGAAGAACACACATGCAATGACACTGGTGGATATGTGGTTTGTGAGAAGAACACACATGCAATGACTCTAGCTGTGGTTCATGAAAAGAGCAGACATGCGATGACACTGGTGGATCCATGTGTGGTCTGTGGGAAGAACACACATGTAATGACTCTAGTGATATGTGGTTTGTGAAAAGAACAGACATGCAGTGACTCTAGATGTGGTTAATGAAAAGAGCAGACATGCAATGACACCGGTGGATCCATGTGGGGTTAATGAGAAGAACGCACATGCAATGACACTGGGTGTGGTTCATGATATGGTTTGTGAGAAGAACACACATGCAATGACACTGGTGGATCCATGTGTGGTCTGTGAGAAGAACACACATGCAATGACACTGGGTGTGGTTCATGATATGGTTTGTGAGAAGAACACACATGCAATGACACTGGTGGATCCATGTGTGGTCTTTGGGAAGAACACACATGCAATGACACTAATGATATGTGGTCTGTGAGAAGAACACACATCCAATGACTCTAGGTGTGGTTCATGAAAAGAGCAGACATGCACAGACACTGGTGGATCCATGTGTGGTTCATGGGAAGAACACACATGCAATGACACTAGGTGGATCCATGTGTGGTTTGTGAGAAGAACACACATGCAATGACACTGGTGGATCCATGTATGGTTCATGGGAAGAACACACATGCAATGACTCTGGTGATATGTGGTTTGTGAAAAGAACAGACATGCAATGACTCTAGCTGTGGTTAATGAGAAGAGCAGACATGCAATGACACCGGTGGATCCATGTGTGGTTTGTGAGAAGAACACACATGCAATGACACTGTGTGCGGTTCATGATATGGTTTGTAAGAAGAACACACATGCAATGACTCTAGCTGTGGTTCATGAAAGAGCACGCATGCGATGACTCTAGCTGTGGTTCATGGGAAGAGCAGACATACAATGACCCTGGTGGATCCATGTGTGGTTCAAGGGAAGAACACACATGCAATGACACTGGTGGATCCATGTGTGGTCTGTGGGAAGAACACACATGCAATGACACCGGTGATATGTGGTTTGTGAGAAGAACACACATGCAATGACTCTAGCCGTGGTTCATGAAAAGAGCAGACATGCAATGACACTGGTGGATCCATGTGGTTCATGGGAAGAACACACATGCAATGACTCTGGTGGATCCATGTGTGGTCTGTGGGAAGACACACATGCAATGACACTGGGTGGATCCATGTGTGGTCTGTGGGAAGAACACACATGCAATGACACTGGTGGATCCATGTGTGGTCTGTGGGAAGAACACACATGCAATGACACAGGTGATATGTGTTCTGTGGGAAGAACACACATGCAATGACTCTAGTGATATGTGGTTTGTGAAAAGAACAGACATGCAATGACTCTAGTTGTGGTTAATGAAAAGAGCAGACATGCAATGACACCGGTGGATCCATGTGGGGTTAATGAGAAGAACACACATGCAATGACACTGGGTGTGGTTCATGATATGGTTTGTGAGAAGAACACACATGCAATGACACTGGTGGATCCATGTGTGGTCTGTGAGAAGAACACACATGCAATGGCATTGGGTGTGGTTCATGATATGGTTTGTGAGAAGAACACACATGCAATGACACTGGTGGATCCATGTGTGGTCTTTGGGAAGAACACACATGCAATGACACTGATGATATGTTGTCTGTGAGAAGAACACACATCCAATGACTCTAGCTATGGTTCATGAAAAGAGCAGATATGCACAGACACTGGTGGATCCATGTGTGGTTCATGGGAAGAACACACATGCAATGACACTGGAAAGATCCATGTGTGGTTGTGAAAAGAACACACTGAAGGGAATATGCCCGAGAGGCAATAATAAAGTGGTTATTATCTTATTCCATGTTTATGATAAATGTTTATTTTGCATGCTATAATTGTATTGATCGGAAACGTCAATACATGTGTGTTTAATAAACAAAAAGGGTTCCTAGTTATGCCTCTCTTATAGACTAGCTCGTTGATTAACAAAATGATCAAGGTTTCCTAATCATGGACATTGGATGTTGTTAATAACGAGGTCACAACATTGGTGGAATGATGTGATGAACATTCATTCGAAGTATAGCATTATGATCAAAGTCATTATGTTTATATTGCTATAACATCATACGAAGTAATCTTTATCCTTACACCATGAGATCAAGTTAATTGCTAACACGGGAAAAGTATCTTGATGACACCAAACGTCACATCGTAACAGGGTGACTATAAAGATGGGTTCAGTGCTACGAAGGTGTTATGTTGACGCTCATGGATCAAGAGTGGAATTTGTCAATCCCGATAACGGATAGATATACTCTGGGCCCTCTCGGTGATATCACATTGAAATAGCTTGCAAGCAAGTGATGTGATCACTAGAATGTTATATCAAGGGAACAAGAAAAGAGTGCATGTCGAAAACGAGATCAAACTAGGTATGGAGATACCGATGATCGAATCTTGGACATGTAATATATCGCGAGACAAAGGGATTTTGTTACAAGCGTTAAAGGTTCTCACGATCACAGAAGACATCGTTGAATTTGTAGGAGTCAGTACGGATCTCCAGGTCCCGCTGCTGATTATTGATCGGAGAGGGGTCTCGATCATGTCTGCATTATTCGCTAACCGTAGGGTGACACACTTAAGGGATACCGACACCATTTGGAGCAAATATGTTTCAGATAAAGATTTAAGAAAGCGCTGGAATTATTTCAATAGACACCGAAACTGTTTCGGGTGAAATTGCTGAAATTGGTTCTGTATGTAATATTGAAATGTTGCAGGGGTTTTATGTGAATGTTTGTTAATTAAAGTAATTAACAAAATTCTGAATAAAAATAATAAAAGAGTTTTATTAAATGAGAGAGCATTAAATTTGGAGAAATTTAATGCATTTAAAGTGGAGACATTAAAAGAGAATGTGAAGGGGCATTTTAATGTGGAGGGGTTACCACCACATGAATGGAGGAGGTGAAGGGTCACCTCCCCCATGCGCCGGCCATGAAGGAGGGGTACCCTCCCCTCCTCCTATAAAAGGCCCCCCTCTCCTCACTTCTCACTCACACCTCCTTGTGAAGGATCTCTCTCCCCCTCTAGTATTATTCCCCCATGGTCTCGGATTAGCGAGATACATGTTCCCGGTGGCTTGATCTAGAAAGGAGTTGCTGCTTCCACTACTTTTCTGGAGCAAGGGACGGAGGTTGTCGGGGTATAGGACGTGTGTGCGATCACGGATGAACTGCTGCTTTGCGGTGCTAGACTTGGTGGTGCTGGAGCTGGATCCGATGGACGTGCTGGAGCTGGACCTGCTGGACTTCATCACGATCTTGAGATCGGCAAGTGTACGCCTACATCAACCACGAGTTCCTACTCGTTAACAAAGCTCGTTGTCTACGAGGGTAACTTCTCGTTGGATGTATGTCCACCCGTTGCTTTGTACCTAGTAGATAGATCTTGGCGTGTAGTTCACACCGTAGGAAATTTTTTGTTTTCTATGCTGCGGACCCAACAGTGGTATCAGAGCCTGATCTATGCGTAGGTGCTTTGCACGGGTAGAACACATAAGAGTATGTGAGCGATGATGATCATGTTATTACATCTTCAATGTATTTTGGATATTGGTGGCATAGTGGGATGAAGCGGCCCGGACCAACCTTACATATCATCGTACATGAGACCGGTTCCACGACTGACATGCAACTTGTTTTGCATAAGTGGCTGGCGGGTGTCTGTCTCTCCTACTATAGTCAATATCTGATTTACAACGAGTTGCTAATAACTTAGTTATCCTCGTTGTGGTTCATGTTCGTAGGTGAGAACGGTTCTATTTCCGAAAGCTCTAAGCCACGTAAAACTTGCAATTGATAAATTAGAGGCGTCTAGTTTAGATCGTTGCTGGGCTAGTGTATTGATATGGTATTGTTGTAAGTAGATGTATGATAGATACTCTTACAACACACTTAACGTGTAAGTTCCATAGACCTTGGCCTTACGCACAAAGGAATGATAGAGATCATACCACGATGCAAGTGATAGAGATCAAATGCATGGACCATATCATCTCACTTTACACATTAGATGTTAGCATCTTATACTGCTAGTTTGGCGCTTTCTGTAGCATTGTAAGATGATCCCTCTTTTAGATATCAAGATAAAAATGTGTTCTTCCTTAAGTATGCACCGTTTTGTGGATCGTATTTCGAGACATCACGTGATGATCGGGTGTACTCGACTCTACGCTTTCATACAACGGGTGTAAGCCAGTTTTACACACGCGAGTACTAAGGTTCTTACTTGGCAAGCCTAGCATGTACAGACATGGCCTCGGAACACGGACCGAAAGGTTAAGCATGAGTCATATAGTTGATATGATGCCCATATTGATGCTCGCCTTTGAAGCTACACCGACTCACGTGATGACCGGACTTGGTGTAGTGGATTTGGTTCATGTAATCACCAAAAAGGCACGAGGGGTGTCGTTTTTGAGTGGGAGTTCATTTCTAATTTGGATTAGTCGAACTCAATTTGTCATAAACTAAATCAAAGTGAATTTGCATAATTTTTTGTAGTCATTGGTGTCTGTTCACTACCTTATGCTTAGTTTTAATTGAGATAATAGAACTATATAATTCTGGATATTTACTTTACGAACTAGTATCGTATTGTTTTGAATGTCAATTTAAAGTTTATAAGTCCTATTGCAAACTTTCAGCAAACTCTATTTACTCCATGAACTTTAATAAGTAGTATTAAATCAAGAGTAAGAATTCCAATGTTAGTATCTAAAGTATCATATTTGCCTCCATGTTATTGATATTCAAAAGTTGTTTTAATATCAAGATTATATTGGAGCTGAAAATTGTTTTAGAAGCCATCATGTGTGAAAGATATTGTGATATCTGAAACAATGTTTTTGGTTGCATTATGATAGAGTATAATTTAGCAAAATACATGTTCTCATATTGTATGAGAATTTGTGAAGGATGGAGATGCTAGGCATCTGAATCTCCCAAAAGGTTTTGGGAACTAAAATTATACTCGTCATTCTTCCTTATAGGCTATAGTAGCTTGATCATGAAAGTTGTCATGATAAGGATGAATAGAAGATGTAAGTAAAATGTTTACTACACTAATAGATTACTAAAGAATGGACTTTTGAAAGAATACCAAACATTTGATGATGGTGATCCACTTCAAAGTGCAAGTCCAAAGGTATTAGTATTTGACTATATACGCTTTGTACTATGTGTCATGTGAATGACACCACTATTGATGTTGATAGATTCTTTTAAAAGGAAAAGGAATTGCTGAAAGAGAATCTATAAAATATTTGGCAGAAAAGAAAAAGTTGGAAATGTCCAGCTTAGGTATATAGAAGATATACATGTTATGGCTGTATTCCTTGCTTGTTAAACAATGTGGTTCTGAGGTATTGGATACCGGTATTGGATACCGAATTGGTTGGTATGAAGTGTCATACAGGACAATGCAATTCATGAACTACAATGGCCTAAGTAACTAGCAAGAGAATAAGTGATGATGTTCATCGAAAACAAATAAAGTGTTATTGTGGTTTTCGTTGTCATCAAACCTAGCCTTCAAGATTTGTTTTAATAATCGTTATTTTGTTCTGGTATTACAAGAACAATGGTTGTTCAAATAATTACCGTATTCCATAAAGGATGGATGAACTTTTACAAGTCTAGTGGGAGAAATCACATCCATAAACACTATTGCTAAAATGTCGCAAGACAAATGATTAAAATATCACTTATGAAGTGACATCGCTGTTTCAAATTATATTGGAAAGAAAACATGAAGAAACTGCATGTTAATGGAATTTTGGAGTCTTTGATTTTGATCAATTGACGCTTGTGAAAGTTTCCTCGAGATAATTGAAACTCTGTCCATAGGCCAAAGAGGAACGGATGACTAAATTATTGGATATTATGCATGTTGATGTATATAGTCCATTATGTGTAGCCATATGCGATGGATATTTTTGCTTCATATGCTTTCTCCAGAAATTTGAGTGAATATATCTATATATTTACTTAATAAGGAAGAAGTATGAAACATTTGAAAATTGTTAAAAGATTTTCAAGATGAAGTGGAAAATCATTGTAACAAGAAAATAAAGAGTTTATGATTCGATCATAAAGGAAGATATTTGAGTTACATGTTTAGCCAAAAACACCTAAGATTTGAGAAATTGTTCCATGATTTGTGTTTCCTGATAAACCATAGGAGTATGGAATATTCGAGAGATGAAATCAAACCATGTTTGACATGGTAAGATCAAGGGTGTCATTTATAAAACTGCCATTATGTTTTAAAGATTGAAGCTTTAGAAACTACCGCTTTTACACTGAAAAGATCGCCATCGTGATCCGTTGAAATGACACCATATGAGTTATGGTTTGGGATAAAACCCGAATTGTCTTTTCTTAAATTTTGGTATGCTATGCATAAGTAAAAATTTTACAACCAAAGTCGGATAAGCACGTCTTTGTAGGTTATCCCAAAGAATTTGTTGGAAATTTCTCCATAACACCGAGGACAAAAGAGTTTGTCGCTTGGAACGTCAAGTTTCTTGAGAAGGAACTTTTCGTGAAAAGTTAAGTGGGAGGACAATAGAACTTTGACAAGGTTGTTGAACCTTAGCTATATGTGCTAAGTAGCGCAGCGCCGGAAAGTGTCCCGGTGGCGGCCACAATGCTCATGGCTCTCGTGATTACAAAAGGTGTGATCTCGGAGATTAGAGTTCCTATAGAACCGTGTGGGTCGGTAAGAATCAAATAGTAAGATTTGATAAGCAAGTCATTATTGTTTCGACAATGATGAACCGACTACATGCAAAGAAGCGATGATGGGCCCTGACTCCATAAAATGACTAGAAGTCATAGAATCCGTGATAGTATCCATACACGAGAAATCAAGTTTCTGAACTTGGAAGACCCTCTAGAAAGGTGTGAAGCCTATCGGTCATGTTTGGATCTATAAAGAAATAAGACATGGATGTTTAAAATCTATGAAATAGTCGACATGTCGGAAATAAGTTTACGACAATGTTCAAGGAGTTGACTATGACAAGATTTGATCTTTCATAGCGATATATAGTCTTGACGGATTAATGTAGCAACCACTACATATAATTTGGTATATGGTAGTTGAATAAACAAAACAAGGTTCTTCTAATAGAACGGTAACCTAGGACATGTACATGACATGGTCCGAAGGGTTTTGTTAATTCAAAGGGTGCTAAAAGGGCATGTAAACTTCAATAGTTGAAGTAAGCATAGCGGAGTTGGAATCTTCACCATGATGAAACTGTTAAAAGAGTTTAAATTCATCGGAGATGATGAAGATGCTTACATTTGCAAGAAATTAAGTGGGAGCGCTGAGACATATTTCTAATACATTATGTAGAGGACATATTGTTGATTGGAAATGATGTATCTTGTATTGACACAAGTTAAGAATTTCATTAAAATAAGATTTCGATGAAAGACTTGGGCAAACCAGGAATATTTGGCATCAATATCTATATGGATAGATTAAGGCGCAAATATGGTTGTGCTAGACATACATATATGAGATATTGAAAGAGTTCAATATGGAAACAACAAGAAAGGTTCTTGCTGCATGGAAAGAATTGTATCAAGATTCAAGTGTTTTGACACTTGGTGAGTAAAATCACATGAAGATTTTGATCGATTATACCATGATATGTATATATCCAGAATGTCCTATGCTCTAAACGTTATGATCATATACCAGAATGCTTCATAAGATGATCATTGGACAATAGTAAAGATATTCTTATGAGCTTTGGAAGAACTAAGAATATATCATGTATAAGTGACAAATAGTTAAAGGTAGTTCATTGTAAAGTGTTACATTGATACTAGTTTTGTCACAAGATACAAATTAAATTTATCTCAATTTAGACTATGGGTGGCACAATATAATGGAAAGGATGTTCCATGATGGATTTGGATGAGTTCCAAAGTTGAGATATTGTGACGGATACTACAACAAAAGGCTAAGTATATAACTGCTATAGTAGCAGCAAAGGAGGGCATTTGTGTTAAGTAGTTTGTTATCAAACTAGGTGTGGTTCAAAGTGGGCTAATACTATGAAGATATATTGTGTGACAATAATATCAACATATTTTGAGCCGAACAAACTAAAGGTCTCACCAAAGGACCAAATTTATACAATGCCATCTCATTTGAGAATGAGTGATGCGTAGAGACACAAATACATGCAAATACACATGGACCTGAAATTGTCAGATCCGGAGATTATGTTAACCACTAGCAATAGCGTATATGCAACACCAGAAAGCCATAGGTGTTCAATACGCAAAGTTTTTCAAACTAGATTATTGACTCTAGTGCAAGTGGGAGACTGAAGGGAATATGCCCGAGAGGCAATAATAAAGTGGTTATTATCTTATTCCATGTTTATGATAAATGTTTATTTTGCATGCTATAATTGTATTGATCAGAAACGTTAATACATGTGTGTTTAATAAACAAAAAGGGTTCCTAGTTATGCCTCTCTTATAGACTAGCTCGTTGATTAACAAGATGATCAAGGTTTCCTGATCATGGACATTGGATGTTGTTAATAACGAGGTCACAACATTGGTGGAATGATGTGATGAACATTCATCCGAAGTATAGCATTACGATCAAACTCATTATGTTTATATTGCTATAACATCATACGAAGTAATCTTTATCCTTAGACCATGAGATCATGTTAATTGCTAACACCGGAAAAGTATCTTGATAACATCAAATGTCACACCGTAACAGGGTGACTATAAAGATGGGTTCAGTGCTCCGAAGGTGTTATGTTGACGCTCATGGATCAAGAGTGGAATTTGTCAATCCCAATGATGGATAGATATACTCTGGGCCCTCTCGGTGATATCACATTGAAATAGCTTGCAAGCAAGTGATGTGATCACTAGAATGTTATATCACGGGAACGAGGAAAGAGTGCATGTCGAAAACGAGATCAAACTAGGTATGGAGATACCGATGATCGAATCTCGGACATGTAATATATCGCGAGACAAAGGGATTTAGTTACAAGCGTTAAAGGTTCTCACGATCACAAAAGTCATCGTTGAATGTGTAGGAGTCAGTACGGATCTCCAGGTCCCGCTGCTGATTATTGATCGGAGAGGGGTCTCGATCATGTCTGCATTATTCGTGACCCGTAGGGTGACACACTTAAGGGATACCGACACCATTTGGAGCAAATATGTTTCAGATAAAGATTTAAGAAAGCGCTGGAATTATTTCAATAGACACCGAAACTGTTTCGGGTGAAATTGCTGAAATTGGTTATGTATGTAATATTGAAATGTTGCAGGGGGTTTCATGTGAATGTTTGTTAATTAAAGTAATTAACAAAATTCTGAATAAAAATAATAAAAGAGTTTTATTAAATGAGAGAGCATTAAATTTGAAGAAATTTAATGCATTTAAAGTGGAGACTTTAAAAGAGAATGTGAAGGGGCATTTTAATGTGGAGGGGTTACCACCACATGAATGGAGGAGGTGAAGGGTCACCTCCCCCATGCACCAGCCATGAAGGAGGGGTACCCTCCCCTCCACCTATAAAAGGCCCCCCTCTCCTCACTTCTCACTCACACCTCCTTGTGAAGGATCTCTCTCCCCCTCTAGTATTATTCCCCCATGGTCTCGAATTAGCGAGATACATGTTCCCGGTGGCTTTATCTGGAAAGGAGTTGTTGCTTCCGCTACTTTGCTGGAGCGAGGGACGGAGGTTGTCGGGGTACCGGACGTGTGTGCGATCACGGATGAACTGCTGCTTTGCGGTGCTGGACTTGGTGGTGCTGGAGCTGGATCCGATGGACGTGCTGGAGCCGGACCTGCTAGACTTCATCACGATCTTGAGATCGGCAAGTGTACGACTACATCAACCACGAGTTCCTACTCATTAACAAAGCTCGTTGTCTACGAGGGTAAGTTCTCGTTGGATGTATGTCCACCCGTTGCTTTGTACCTAGTAGATAGATCTTGGCGTGTAGTTCACACCGTAGGAAAAAAAATTCTATGTTGCGGACCCAACACACACATGCAATGACACTGGTGGATCCATGTGTGGTTCATGGGAAGAACACACATGCAATGACTCTGGTGATATGTGGTTTGTGAAAAGAACAGACATGCAATGACTCTAGTTGTGGTTAATGAGAAGAGCAGACATGCAATGACACCGGTGGATCCATGTGTGGTTTGTGAGAAGAACACACATGCAATTACACTGGGCGTGGTTCATGATATGGTTTTTAAGAAGAACACACATGCAATGACTCTAGTTGTGGTTCATGAAAAGAGCACGCATGCGATGACTCTAGTTGTGGTTCATGGGAAGAGCATACATACAATGACCCTGGTGGATCCATGTGTGGTTCAAGGGAAGAACACACATGCAATGACACTGGTAGATCCATGTGTGGTCTGTGGGAAGAACACACATGCAATGACACTGGTGGATCCATGTGTGGTTCATGGGGAGAACACACATGCAATGACACCATTTATATGTGGTTTGTAAGAAGAACACACATGCAATGACTCTAGTTGTGGTTCATAAAAAGAGCAGGCATGCAATGACACTGGTGGATCCATGTGTGGTTCATGGGAAGAACACACATGCAATGACTCTGGTGGATCCATGTGTGGTCTGTGGGAAGAATACACATGCAATGACACTGGGTGGATCCATGTGTGGTCTGTGGGAAGAACACACATGCAATGACACTGGTGGATCCATGTGTGTTCTGTGGGAAGAACACACATGCAATAACACAGGTGATATGTGGTCTGTGGGAAGAACACACATGCAATGACTCTATCTGTGGTTCATGAAAAGAGTAGACATGCGATGGCACTGGGGTGGATCCATGTGTGGTTTGTGAAAAGAACAGACATGCAATGACTCTAGTTGTGGTTAATGAAAAGAGCAGACATGCAATGACACCGGTGGATCCATGTGTGGTTAATGAGAAGAACACACATGTAATGACACTGAGTGTGGTTCATGATATGGTTTGTGAGAAGAACACACATGCAATGACAATGGTGGATCCATGTGTGGTCTGTGGGAAGAACACACATGTAATGACACTGGTGATATGTGGTTTGTGAGAAGAACACACATCCAATGACTCTAGTGGATCCTTACGTGGTTTATGAGTGGTTTATGAGAAGAACACACATCCAATGAACTCTAGTGGATCTATCTTGGCATAATTTGATGTATGCCACGATGTATTTCATTGTACAAGACACTCACTTTCCATTTTTATACTACTCAGTATCGCCCTTGGTTTTATGTGGTACTACTCAGTTTTGCCCCCCCTCTCTATCTTTCGTAGAAGCAAAAATCTATGCTCACCCTGTCTGCTACTCCCTGATTGGTTATCACAGTTGTCACGCGGATCGTGCACACCAACCGTTGATTTTGTGCGATCCAACGATGATCGCTACACATGTCGTGCCCTTCACAGTACAACGTGAGACAGCACGGACGTCTCCCTCAGCGAGACTTCTACAAGAAACACGATGCCGTCCATGGAAAAAGTCGTCGAGCGGTCATGTCATGTTTAATGAAGTCTATAAAGCCTACTACTGCTACTACTACGCCACAACGCATGCGTCATCGAGTGCACGGTCGTCGATGGACAGCTGCAATTTATTGCCACTTGATTTTAATAAGACATATCCCATTTTTTACGCAGCGGCTCTCAATCGCCAATTTTAGGGCCGTGTCAAACTTCATACATAGAAATTGTGTGTGCGCCCTTTGCATGCGGCTCAATACAGAACTGCCATGCATGGCCCGGGAAAAACGTGACGTACCGTGCACGTGTCGCGGTGCATGGTGCAGTCGACTGCGCGGCGCGTTGCACGGTGGTACAACGAAACGTGCCTTGCTTCTATCCACCTTAACTATAGAGCCCCTCTCCGCACACCCACTCCCACTCTCGCTCACTGTCCCCACGAACCCTCTCCACTGTCCCACCAGCATCCGCAAACTCCCGAGAATACCCCATCCACGCCGGCGATGGCCGAGGAGGATAAGGTGGCCATCGTCGCCTCCGTGGCCGCCGGCGAGGAGGCCCCTGTGTCCTCGCTGGTCCCCCTCAACACATTGAAAGCAACCACTATCCCTGTCCAGGCCCCAGTGGAGGCATCGATGGCAGCCGCCGTTCCCGTCCAGGCCCCCGTCCCAGCTAGCGACGAAGCCGCCGAAGAGGAGCCCCCCGCCGGCGAGGAGGCCCCCGCCGGTCACAAGCACATCACGCACTTCTTGGGCACCTACGATCCAGATAAGTACATCGCTCCGCTGAACCCATACGACACCGACATCGATGACCTATGGTCGGAGGTAACTAGGGTTTGCTCTCCTCCCTTGGTTCTTCTACCGTTTGTTAGAAATAATGGGCTAATCTATTTAAAATTTAGCTGGTATTGTCATGTTTAATATTCTGGAATTAATCATGGAAATTGTGCCTAATTATCCAACACCATTCCCATCGTTGGATGCTAGATCTTGGTTTATTAGGATTCGCTTGTTCGCATTTTGATTGCTCGATCTTCTTACATCATCTACTCCCCCATTTTCCTTTTCTTCAAATAGGTTTCTGGCAGCAACGTCTGCAGCGATGACGAGTCCATTCACACCAAGGCTCGTCAGGTGCTGAGGAGGCTGCGGGCCGGCCAGTATGACGACTACCTCACGGGCCCCTACTACAGCTGCCCCTTTCGCAAGGGGATCGCCTACTACTTGACGAGTCGCGCCGCTGGCGGCACCGACTTCAACACCCTACTGAAGCATGCAGAGGCCGCAGGCTCCATCATCCACAAAGGGGGCAAGCGCGAGATCATGAACATCAACACCTACATCACTGAACACCGGGCTCTCGGCATTCACCTCCGAAACCTCCAGCGGGTGGCCATCAAAGAGGGTCGCATGCCTCCAATCAGGCCCAAGGCCCCCAAGTCCAAGAAACTGGGTAGCAAGAAGTGGCGGAGGCGCCAGAGGGAGATGGAGGCGCTGGCGAATGAACGGGTTGGATGTCTCCTTGAATGTATCTGCATCTGCCACGGCTGCTGCTAAGCAGCTTCTTTTGATTTTCTATATTTTGCTTGCATCCTATTTCTAGCTAAATGCATCGAACCCCGTTAAGCAACCTACTACTTTCTATCGCTATATCCTATTTAGCTGCGCACAGCTATATCTATATTTGTTTTGTTTTTTGAATGAATGTATTCTGCCTGGTGTGATTTGCTGCTCTAGATTTGCTACCTGGTCGGAGGCAAAAAGAGGTCCAAAAGGGAACAAAATATCGAAGTGAGAATCTTCTCTAGATTTGCTACCAATTTGGGAAAAATGAAACGTATCTGTTTAGCGAGAGAGGAAAAGGTACTCTTTCAAACTGCCAGTTAACGAGCTACCATCTTGACAAGATACAAGACACATACATAAACATAACACAAAGAGGGTTAAATTTATTTTACTACTCTCACTTGAGGCGCTAGCCATCTTGACGAGCTAACTGAGTTCCACAAAATAGAAACAGAACACTAAGAAGTAAAATTTAATTCACTTCTCATTAGACCACTTAAGGCACTTGCCATCATTCCTAGGCGACCAACTGCGATCATTCTAGGTGGATCTTACATTATTGGCCCTCCACAACTCACGAAATGCAAGTTCATCCCACCTGGCATCTGACTTGGCTTCCCTATCTTCAGCGTCCTGCGGCACAATTAGCGGTGCATCACAGGCCTGATTGTTGCCGCTAGAAGATGTTGCCTCTCTGTTTGCCGCTTCAGCTGCAACCTCTCTATCAGCTGCTTCTTCAGCTGCAACCTCTCTTTCAGCTGCTTTTGCAGCCTCTCTGTCAGTTGCTTCAGATGCAGCCAATTTTTTTGCATATTCAGCTTCAAACTCAGCTATTCCACATTTTCTACAAAGGTCTCCCCTAAGCTCGTCTTCCCTCTTGCAAATAGGGCAAAACACGAGGTAACGTAGAAAAAAAGGATCTTCTTGTACAGCTGGTAGGTCACATAAGCATCTATGGCTGCATACTTCAGGTTTATATCAGACAGCGGCCACTCGTCCTAGAAATCGTGCCTATCCATAGGGAAATCTTTCTTCATTTTGTCGTACGACTCATCGAGGATTCTAGTTGCGAGTGATGACATTCCATCCTTCCTCGAGCCCCCTAGGATCTTGACAAGACTCTGAATATCGATCCACTTGTGCGCAGGAATTATAATTCCCTCTTGATACAATTTCAAAAAATCAGTTCTTTTATCGACAGTGCAGAAAACAATTCCCTTTTCTACAAGGAACTGGCGCAGCACCGGACATTTCCTATTAGTCCTAAAAGTATGTAGTTTGTCATCACCAAAATTTGTAACTACAAATATTTTGTCAATGCAAGATCATCATCTCAATATAATTTTGAAAATTTTAGTAAATGCAAGATCAAGACTCTCAACATTGTATTATCATAATTTATTCGGTTTTGCTATTTCTCAGTCGACTGAACGAGTTGCACATTTCTTTTCACTACGGTTGCACTTTTCTTAGGTGATTGAGACTAAAGAAAATCTCAGTCGATTGAGACATAGGCAAACCCTAATTTATTTGGTCCTAAATAAAATCCAGTAGTTGCAATATGAGCAAGTGGATAAAGAACAAGAGGAGAAAACCCTAAAAACGGTTAGCTACAGAGAGCAGATCTACAAACCGGGAGAGGTGGTAGACGAGGACGTGTTTCCGCATGGCTAGTTGAACGAGGCGACTTCACTCCCTTCATATGGGTGCTCCGGGGTGTACTCGAGGTCCAATCCCACAAACTTGTCCTCATTTATCCCAAGCCAACCCTCGTACATCCTCAGGACACGCACCACTGTCTCCTCCTTGTTGGTGTAGACAACGTCTATCTTCTTGTTGTCATGGGTAGTGAAGCTTGTCTCTAGCACTGGTAGAAAGAGGGCCTTTGGTCCAGCGCCCAAATTCCATTGGTCCCGGTTCATTTCCATAATCGGGACCATGCCACGAACTGGGACCAAAAACCCCGTGACGGTTAGCAGTCCAGGACAATTAATGTAAATTAATTCGAGGCAGAAATTAATTCGAGGTAGAAATTGAATTGATCAGTATTTTTGAAAAAATCTTTCACAAATTAATCGAGACAAAGATATAAATTGAGACATTTTATTATTCGACCACAAATTTTTCAATATAAAGATGCGACTTTATAAATTTTCCTAGTCGGCAGCACTTCCGTTGCCGCTGTCCTCCGAGCCGCCGGCTTCCTCGTCGTCGTCAGACGAAATCTCCACGATTTCGGCGTTGTTCGGGAGACGGAGCTCCTCTACACGGCTAGCAGCGTCAATGGCGGTGTAGATGGTCTGTCCAGGGACGGACCAGAACATCTCCCGCCCTTCTTGGTTGCGGCGATCCGAGTGCACCAGGCGCCCGTCCACGATACGGTTGCCAAGCTTGGCCTTCCGCTCCTTCTTGAACAGCCGGGGCCAGTACTCGCTGGCCGCCGCGTACCGCGGCAACGCCCTCATCCACGCGGGCAGCTGGCGGCGACGCTCCGCGATGACGCACTCCATCTCGTATCCGCGGGGGTTGAGGAGCGGAGCCACCGGCACACCCGCCTCGCTGATGCGAAATCCGGCGGACACGGTCGCGCGCGGCGGCGCGAGGATGCCGTAGTACGCAAACATCACCGCCTCGTAGTGGTTGAGCGTGGGCACCTCCATGGCGGCACGGTGGAGATTGGAGAGGAAGGGGAGGGGAGACGACGGCGCGGTGGAGAGGCGATGGCTAAAGGGGTGGGGTGGAGATGGACTGCAGAGAGGCCGAGGCGATGGCGAAAGCGAGCACTGTGGCCTCATATTTATAGAGTGCGTAGACCTTCCATGGCGACAAGGAGAAGACGGGAAGAAGATAGTAGATGACAGGAAGAAGAAGAGTGGTTTCTGCGAGGCAGGGGAACGGTGGAACCGTCAATGCGCTTTTATGGTAGGGGTTAACGATTGGGACGGAAGTCCAAGGAGAGACGCGTGGCGATGGTCGTTCCAGCTTCTGAGTAAACAAAAAATAATTATAACGCCGATACATGGGCCCTGTTTTGTCACGTCAATACACTGGGTAGGGGGTGTTGTCCTATCCACTATGCCAACGCTCCAAGCCTACGTGATAGCCACCCCGCCTAAGCGACGGGAGCGACATAACGGCGAGAACTGACAGGGGGGGCCCAACTTGACGCCCGTTAGCCTGATTTTTTGTATTAAAACATAAAGTTGAATTCGTGCTGAAAAAGACCCTCTGAGTATTTGGCACACCAACTGTAGTCATCCTAGCTGATTTCAGGGAACTTGGGTACCACGTTGCCTGTACACCCTAACTTTCAGGACGCATAATGATATTCTCCTTTAAAAGGGGCTGCTCTTCCCCTTTGTGGGGTGAGTTCTTTTCTTGTTTTTTGGCTTTCTCTCTTTCCTCCTTGTTAACCTTGAAGATCTTGTCCTCTCCCCTTCCCCCTACTATGATTCTTGCATCTTTTTGAGGGATTTGAGAGAGCAGATCTAGATCTACAATCGCACCAAACAAGATCCCTTCTTTGTGAAGGAATCCTTGGGATCTAGATCTTGGAGAGTTTTGTGTTCTTCCTCTCTTATTCCCCCAATACCTTTGGTAGCTTTGGTGGAATTTGAGAGTGAAGGACTTGCCTCTTGCATTTGATGCATAGGTTTGAGTTCTCCTCAGAGTTTCGGTGAGTTCAAGCTCTTGGGCTTGTTACTCTTGGGTTCTTGGAACCCTAGACAGTTGTATGGAGTTGTGGTGAGTTCTTGCGGCCTCCAGGTGAGTTGTGGAGATTCCTAAAGCTTGTGGCATGTTGTGGCATTGTTCTTGGGGCCTCCAATTGAGTTGTGGAGATTGCCCAGGCCTTGTACGGGTTCGGTGACCGCCCTCAAGTGTCCTATAGTGGATAGAGTGCTCGCCTTTGTGATGCGCACTTGGGAGAATAGGGTGAGCCATTTATGTCATCGGTGAATTGCATACCTTCGCATCTTGGGGTAAGACTTTGTGTGGCGTTGGATGAGCATCGAGCCACTACACCTCAAGGTGAGCCATTTGTGGCATTTGGAGAGCATTGCACCATCGCACCTCTCCAATGGAGACGTGGCTTCTTTGTTTAGAAGTGAACTCCGGGATAAAAAACATCGTCTCAACGTCCATCGGTTATCTCTCAAGCGAATCCTTTACTTATGCACTTTACATTGTGATAGCCATCGTGCTTGAAATATTATATCTTGCTATCACCTTGTTTCTTGTCTTGCTTAGCATAGGTTGTTTGTGCACTTAGTGAACCTAGTGATTTTAGGTTTTGTGCTTTGATAAATTAAACGTTAGTTTTATTCCGCATTTATTACAGCATAAACCGTAATTATTTTAAAAGCCTATTCACCTCCCTCTAGGCGACATCATTTTTCCTTTCAAATAGGTTCATCCATAATATAAAAATCAACTAACCCATGCCATGTTTAATTCTAATTTCTTTTGGAGTTTTAAATTAATTTTTATGTATACCCATGAAGTATCATAACATTGAATGAATACATGCCAATCTGTCAACATACCCATGGTAGAATTCCAAAATTATCAAATATATGCATCGAAATGCTCACTGGTCACATCCCCACACTCTAAAATTACCAGTAACTTAAAATTATCATGTATTATGTGTGTAATAGAAGAACCTTACACACACAAAAGCCAGTATACACTATGCATGATAACAAAAATCAAAGTTGTATTGGCATTGCAACGAATTGTTATAGCATTTTCAATTACCTTGTTTCTATCTTTCTATTTGGCTAACCAAATTTTGTCTTCTTTTATTTTGATGTTTAGTGACAACTTAATTATTTGAGATCTTGATGATTCACCCTTGGTTACTACTTAAGAATTTTTTGCGTTTGTTTATTTTGTACTTTGATCTTTTGCTCTTTAAGAATCATTAATGTTCATTCAAATCATAGTGAGACACATCATTATAATTGTTTTAATTATTACTTTGGTTTCCCGAGATTTGATCAATGATAACTATATGAAAAATTAATTTGATTGGTAATACAAGTTTTCAACACATTTTTTACTTATGTAACATTTTTGTAGGGCACCATGTGACATTCCAATTGCATTATTACACTCATAATGTGCTAACATTTTGTGCTTTAATTTCGCAAAAAAATATTTTGTGCTTTAAGAGTATAATGAGTTGCATGGGTACTATCTGACATTCTAACTGCTTTATTACACTCATTATGTGCTAACAATAGAGGCCTATGGGATTTATAATTAAGAAGAATGCGTGGGTAAAGTCCAAGTAAATCACAACAATCAATTCCGCTTGCAACATTTAAACACGGACTATCTTAGATACATCATTGTGCTCCACCACTAGGCCAAGATCCATCCATGTTTATATGATTTACATGGCCAAGGGTGGCAGATTAGCTTGTAATACCTATGTTTTTGAGCCAACAATGATTTTTTTAAAGTTCTTTAATACTTCATAACACGTCAGGATTGTACTTTGAATTAAAATACTAGAGGAAATCTTCAATTATATAAAACTAAACAATCCTATACATGTCTAATTTTTTTTTTGAGTTTTTAAACTTATTTTGATGTAGTTCCATAAGGCTTCAGAAAAGCCAGAACTCGCAATGGATGACAATTGTCAATATCCATGCACCTCGTATGTTTCAGAAGCTAGAAATCATCTTATATCAGGTATAGAAAATCTAATAATAATTTTTTTGAGTGTGAGTTAGTGTAGCATTGCATAGTGTAATGTTTGTGTAAAGATATGATTAGTCTAAGTTGAGATGTATTTAAGAGGGTGTGGAGGACCAAGACATCAAGAAATTTCTCCAAAAATCTACAGAACCAAACCAAGGTATTCCATCATACATTACGACATGACAACAAAAAATCAAGCCCATGTTGGTAGTACGCAATATGAAATTATCCATTTAAACTAGCTTGTGCCTATTTTTTACTTGGCTAACCAACTATCTTTTGGTTTAATGTTTTTACAACTGATTGTGAAATAATTTTAATAGTAGATACTTTGTGAGTAGGAATTGTAATATCGGTATTTATAGTCAATAGTAAGTTGTACATACGAATTATGGAATGGGTCCAAATGCACAACAAAATTCCTCAATCTTTCTTCTAAAATTGAGATCAAATAACAATTTCCTTCATTATAACCATTCGTTCCATTCATTTGGACTGAATAGATTAATAGTGGAAGGGCATCCATGTTCAAATTTTTTTCTTAACTTTTTACCAAACAAACGTCCTTCGATTTGTCATAAACTTGAAATCATATTGATTTTTCTCCACTTCTTTACCAACCAAAAGGCCTACGATTTGTCATAAACTTGAAATCATCTTTTATTCAACGTGTAATAGCAAAATCTTACAAAAAGTTAACATTGGACTTATGAACTAATTAACGACACTCGTTTCGACACAACCCAGGACAATTATAATAAATTATTGCTGCATTCTTCATCATCCGTGACTAGTTCTATAATCTGCATTTTACCAACATATTATATTTCTTTTTTAATTAGGCTAAAAATTATTTTCTTATTTTCTTCTTTCTCATATATTTTCTACATGTTATGAGAAAGTTCACCCTAACATACTTCAACAAAGACAAAAAAAATGATCCTAAGCCCAACTAAATGCCCCCATAAAACTCAAAAAAAAAATTGTAGGGGGTAGAGGGGCAAAAGAGGCTGGCCATGCATTATGAAGGCCCTATTATTCTACAGACCCACACCAACACCCTTGGTGCCATTATTATTTCCGCCTCCCTCCCTCCCTGCCTCCTTCCCTTTATCTATTTCCATCTACATTTCCATCGCTCGCCTTTCCCACCGCAAACCAAACGTCTCAAAGCAGCCAAACCAAAAAGGTAGCCAAGAAACAAAGAAAGGAAGCGAGGCAAGCAGCAGCAGCAGAGGAAGAAGAGCTAAGCTCGTTAGCTAGCAATGGCTGCGGACCTGGGCTTCGAGGCGACCGAGCTCCGGCTGGGCCTGCCCGGCGGCGGCGAAGTAGTAGGAGACCAGGCGAGGATGAGCGGCAAGAGGGGCTTCGCCGAGACCATCGACCTGAAGCTGAAGCTGGAGCCGGCCGGCGAGCATGCGGCTGCCGAGGAGGACCGTCGTACCGACGTGGTCGCGGCCGCGACGGTGAAGGAGGAGCAGGAGGAGGAGAAGGCGGCGACTGACGCCGTCGTCGGGAAGATGAAGAGGTCGCCGAGCCAGAGCAGCGTCGTCACCGCCGCCGCCATGCCAGACCCCGCCGAGAAGCCGCGCGCGCCCAAGTACGTACATACCCACCTCTCTCTCCGCTTTGCTCTCTGCATGCTCACACACTTTGCGCATCTTCTTCGTGTAAACTCTTCGCCACTACTCACTCGTGAGCTTTCACAAAGCTTCATGAGAACACGATCCCAGCTAACTATATATCTTGCCTGCGAGCAAAACCATCATGCATGTTTAATCGGCTATCTCGACCAAGAACAACCATATATCTAGCCGTACTCTGTTTTGTCTTGCCATGATCGATCTAGTTCGTATACCACTACATGTTCGGTCACGGTACACGCGAGCAAGATCGTCAGATCGGTCACTGATCACGGACAGGTTTGCCTGGAGCATTTGCACGGCGAGAGAGAGAGATGCATGATGGCTGAGATCTATGGGGAGATTCGTTTCATCATCATCATCATCGGCAGGGAGACAGCAGCACGTTACGTGTGGGGGCAGTGGGAGACAGCGCCTAGTGCCGACACGATAAAAGAAAGCCACGCACGCAGCACTGCACTGCACTGCACTGGAGACTGGACTGCTGCCCCTCTCCCTCCCTCTCGCACAGTTTACTTTCCTTGTCCACGTCGCCATCACTTCCATATCACTCACTAGTATCCTGACGCTACAATGGCGATGGAAAAGATAATAAACAATAGTGCCCATACTGCCCTTCCTTCCCGGCCATATGCATGTTGTCGATATGGCATCGCAAATATGGCCCTACCGTTCTAGATCTATCTGCCCCCCTTGTCTTGATCGCATCCCTCTATCGTCTCTCCTTTCGTAAATCTGCCTGCAACTTGCATTTTGTAGCACTTCAAGCATGACGAAAGAAAGGGTTGGTGAAAAATAATTAACATGTCCAACTTTGAATTATTGAACTCTGAATGGGAAATGTGCTGTGTGGGTGATGTGGGGTAGATATATATGTGCTATGCGTAGAGATGTGTATGTTAATACATGGACTGGGGGAAAAAAAGCGGAAAAGTTGGGTCGCTAGCTAGGTTGAAAGGTACATGTAACATGTGTGTGTGCCACCACAAAAGTTTTATATATTTTCCTTTTCCATGATTTGATGCCACTCCAAGTAGTCTCATGGACCACTTCCCCTCTACATGTATACATTACAAATTAAAGGACAAACCAGAAAGAAAAATGTATAGGAATTTAAAACTACTTTCAATTTTTTTTGCACTTGATGGGGGTAAAGGACAGTATTCACACATGCGAATGCACGCCCTAATGTGTTATGAAAGTATAATTAATTAAGCAGTAGTTTTAATCATATCACTAATTCATTTGGTGGTTAATTTATCAGGGCACAGGTGGTTGGGTGGCCGCCGGTCAGGTCGTTCCGGAAGAACATCCTGGCGGAGAAGTCGTCGCAGGCAGCAGCGTTCGTGAAGGTGAGCATGGACGGCGCGCCCTACCTGCGCAAGGTGGATCTCAACATGTACAAGACCTACCAGGACCTCTCCAAGGCGCTCGAGAAGATGTTCAGCTCCTTCACCATCGGTATGTACCGAACTGTATCTATCTACCCTGAAATGAATGGTATGTACCAACCTGTGTACCTGTACTCTATCTACCCTGAAATGAGTGGGCAGAGAGCTACGGCCATCCATTTTTTATATTTATTTTTTGAAGATTGATGTCTAGCTACATTTAGTGTTCTTGCACCTTACTAATTTTAAGAAAAACTGTAAAAGTTACTGGCTATTTAGTACAGTACGTAGTACATGCATGCATGACTTGCATATATGATTGCATTTCCATTTGCATGTGTGGTGGTGGTCACCATGTGGTTTTGCCAGGGGTGCATGATTTGCACCGATCCTTGGTAGGTGTCTTCCCTGTCCTGTCCCTGGCATAATGCATTGTCTCTCTACCATATGTACACACAGCTAGCTAGCTAGCTCATGATCATGCCATCCGCTCAGCTAGCTAGCTTAGGTTGGTTCATGATTAGCATGTGCTGTTCTATCTCAACCCCCAATAATCAATCCAACATGTTGGAGCGTGTATCTTAAACAAATAGTATGCAGATTACTTCTCAACAACAGCCAAAATTTATTTTCTAACTTGCAATAAGTATTGAATTTCTTTTCTGTTGTGGTGATTGTAGATTTGTAGCTCATTGAATTAGACTTAAATTTATTTGAGAAGAACTTCCATCGTTAACTAGACCGACCATAAAAAACAGCTCTGGACTAGCACTGTATATT
The DNA here is from genome assembly GCA_916181665.1 of Avena sativa. Classification (NCBI taxonomy): domain Eukaryota; kingdom Viridiplantae; phylum Streptophyta; class Magnoliopsida; order Poales; family Poaceae; genus Avena; species Avena sativa. The sequence continues at coordinate 527,108,366 of OV702292.1, read as the reverse complement.
TTGTTTCCATTTGCAAATCGCTGTTAGTGTTCTGGATCAGATATTCACCCGAATGTGTATGTGTCACATCAGGAAACTGTGGATCTCAAGGGATGAATGGCATGAACGAGAGCAAGCTGATGGATCTACTCAACGGATCCGAGTATGTTCCGACGTATGAAGACAAGGATGGCGACTGGATGCTCGTCGGCGATGTCCCGTGGGAGTGAGTGCAGCATGCCTAATTCTCCTTATGCACATAATGCTCCATTGGTGCACTTTTCAATCACCTGAAGTATTACCGGCCTGAATCTTTGACAAGCGCCAGCTCTGATGTTTTTCGTATAACTTCTCATCTTTTTTCATGGGTTTCAGGATGTTCGTTGAGTCATGCAAGCGGCTCCGGATAATGAAAGGATCAGAAGCTATTGGCCTCGGTTAGTAGAGCTCTCAAGTTTCAGACAATGTTTTTCTAGATGTTTATTTCAGTTTCAGGCCAGTTTGTTTTGATTGCTGCTAACAAATTGCACAACGCATTTTATTTTGAAAATTTTCAGCACCAAGGGCAATGGAGAAATGCAAGAACAGGAGCTGAGGAAAGCATGTACTAAATGAGATGCAAGAATCAAATATCTATGACTTTACTTGCTCATCCCTGTATCATATCCTCTGTCCTAAGTCTGTGTCTTCTGATCAGTGAAGTCATTTTGGTTCGTGATCTTTGCTGTTCCAGTCAGCCAGCCTGAAGTCTCATCTTGTCATATACATAAGAAAGAAGAAGAAGCCAAGAAAATGTGTGATGTATCTGTACCTGTCTGTCACATAACTGTGTCTCTTTTTTTGATGTACTTCTTCTTCCTTTTTTTTTCTCTTCTTATGTCTCTTCTTGGCACAAAATGCAAAGGCATCTTATTTTCCTTTTTGCAGTTTGTCCATCAAAAGTTGTTTAATTATCACCATGGCGTGTCAACAGAACAAATAGTCGTTGCAAGATGTTAAATGTTAACTGTATTGTATTATGAGTTTGTCTGGTGCTTCCCTTTTGTTTTGACATGTTTCATTTTAGCGCCGTAAACTTATAACGGTTTTCCATTGAATCATAAGAGGATTCGATGATCGATATGCTTTGCTCCGTGATGCATTGTCGACATATAAATCATTGTGTCAACCTGGAGGATGTCTATGTTTTATATTTGGGAGCCAACTGGGAGAGAGACACAGAAGCATGCCATGTGCATACACTGATTTTATATGCCAATCACTGGCCCTTACTGCTATTATGAGGCATCACACTTTGATGCATCTTTTGCTGTCATGTAGTATTATATATGGCCATTGTTTGGTACATTGTGCCCTATGTCATGATAAAGGGTGCAAGGTTGGACAAAGTTGAGTTGTCCTTTCCCTGTTTTCTAGAGAAGCCCAACAAAAGAAAAACATGAAGTGCTGGAAGGTGTTGCCATGATTTTTGGGAACTTTCAGCTGTACCTTCCTAGCAATGAGTATCTTCTCTCAACTAAAGGTGCTTTTGCATGTTAGATTAAGCAAAACATATTTCCCTTTGGAGATCATGTCCCCTTATAATGATGGCAGCATTGAGTCTTTTTAAGTGCCATTGTCCATCTCTCAAGACAATCTTGCATTGGTGCTACCAAGAGATTGTTCAGTAAAAAGAGATCACTATGTATATTATTTCTTACCAGCCATGGATCATCGTTAGAGAAAGTGGATAATTTGTCTCTTAAGGTTGAACATACGAAACATCTTGCATCCATCAAAAATTCACCGTCATAGCATGATCTGCTTCCGTATGAACAACCAAAACATGTTGAGTACAGACATTTTAGACCGACGTTTTACAGATTCAGATAGTACAAACAAGAAATAGTACTAGATAAATGCTTGAAGAATATCTGTTACTACTAGAATGCGGAGAAATTGTTCAGTTATTCCTCAACCGTGCATCAAGAATGAATTGGTGTGGGCATGGATTATTACATGTACATGGATCACCATGGATCAAAACAAGCAATTATCTTATTGTTCCTCCTGGCCACAGATCATCTTTTGATTAGCACGATAACACTTGTCTCTTTGGGTTGCAGCATACACATCCTATTGCTTCCATCAACAATTTACCATCAAACTCAGGAACTGAAGTGTCCAGATTTGCAATCTATAACTGTGAATGAACCAGAGTTTTATGGATTCGGAACTATACAAAAAAAGCAGGGATATCAAATCGAGATTATTTATAGGTTGATTGGATTTGCGCCACCTGCAAATTCCATAACTTGGAAAAGTGGCATTACAAAAAAGTTGTGACAGGGGCTCAATCGACTGAGAATTGAGAATTAACTAATTGGCGGTGGATCGACATCACTTGTGTTGATCCGTAGTTTATTTCCTAATAACTGCTTGATTGATGTAGTCTTGGTTGTTTTGGTGAACTCGTGGTTGGCGCTTGACGAGGGGGCTGAGCTGGGCTGTTCCAGTTCAGGCCATTTTTCTTTTTTCTCCCATTTGTTGGCCCCTTTTATTTTATGGGCCTCTCTAAGCTACAATTGCACCGTACGACTATATGGAAGTTTAATAGTTCTAGAAAAAAGACTATAGGGAAGTTTAATACTAGGAATCTATCGTGTCCTTAGCTGTTAGATTGTTGGTTAAAATATTGTACAAGTACTACAGTATCTGAGTTGCTAAAGTACTGCAGAAGTGATGTTGAAGTTCTTTAGAAGTGCTACTATAACACAATGGTTCGGAATTTTTTTTCTCGCGCCCGTAGGATGATCGTGAGGCAATGAGAAATGATGGTAGTATGGAAAAAAAATCACCGGGTGGTCATGAGGCGATGAAGAAAAGAAGGTAGTATGATAGTAGCACTACACTATATGTACAGTGCCCTGAGCGACCATAGCGCGTGCCGATTGAAAGAGGTGATGGACGACCGAGAAAGTTTTTTCGGGAGATAGAGAAGGCAGTAGTATTTTTCCCGACTAAAAGAGACGACAAGCGGTAGAGTATTTTTGTTTCTGGAGTTTGTTATACTAGAAGAAGGCATTAGTATTTTTCTTGCGGAAAGAGGTCGCAAAGGTGGAGCAAGTATATGTTTTCGAGGGTGCCATAGAAGAAGGCAGTAGTATTTCCTGGGTGAAAGAGGAGCGCCGCCAGGTGCGCGGCGGCACACCGTGCTCGAGGGTGAGCTTGAGGTGATTATAAAATAAGATAGTAGTATTTTTCTCAAATAAAAGAGGCAACAAATAATGGTGTATTTTCACAAAGCTATTGTGTAAGAAGGTTGTAGTATTTTAGTAGGGTGATCCTGAGGCAATCAATATAAGAAGGTAGCACAAACAAGGGAGTTACAGTTGAAATTGTTGCCAAAGAATTACGTTTGAAAAGTTACTATCCCTGCACCACTGAGGAATTACCTACCATCGAATAATAAATGTTAAAGAATTACCATCAAAAAATTACTGTTAAAAATTACTAGAAGCGCAAGAAGGTAGTAGTATGTTTTTGTGGATGGTTGGAGGCCCTGAACCAGTAAGCCAAGCACAAAATCGCTTCAAAAAGGTCTAACGAAACAATTCAATGAAATTAGATGAGATGTTGGAGTGTTTGGTATGTTTAGCTACGGACATCATTAAACCAAAAGATCAGAATTCTCCACTTTGCATTCGAGGGTTCAAGACTCCAGATTCTATCCCCACTCCAATGATTACATTGGTGCAATTGACGGGGCACACATGCGACTTGTTGTCCCAGCCGACGAGATTGTAAACCATGTAGGACGATATGGATATATATCCGACCCAAAATGTGATGGCCGTGTGTGACTTTGACATGAGATTCACATCAATAGTTCTCGGATGGCTGGGATTCTAAGATACCATGAAAAAGTATGAAGAAGAATTCACACATCCACTTCGAGGTTAGAAATCTTGATTCAATTGACAAAGTATGCAAATAATACAATGCTGATTATTTTTCCTTGCACTAACAAATGGTTTTTGTTTAGGAAAATAGTACCTTGTTGATTCCGGTTATCACAATCAACTGTCTATCTTGCTCCATACAAGGGACAAAAATACCATCTGATGGAGTTTCGATAAGGCCGCAAACCAAATGGAAAAGAAAAGGTCTTTAATCATGCTCATTCGTCATTCCGAAATTTCATAAATATCCCAAGTTACCAAATTGTGAAGCAAACTCGCATCATTGTTGCATGCATGGCACTACAAAACTGGATAAGAGAAAGTAATCTACTCCCTCCGTTTCAAAATATAAGATGTTTTAGCTTTGTGAAAGGAGTGTATCTAGACCTCCAAATATAGATGAATCTACACACTAAAAAGAGTCTAGATACATTCCATTCACAAAGTTAAAATATCTTATATTCTGAAACGGAGGGAGTACATGGCAAGGAGTCCTACAGGCTGATCAAAATGAGAACTACATGCCGGGAAACATACAACCTCAACCAACGGTAGCACTTCCTGGACTTCAGTTGGGTGTTGAGCGTGGCAACATGCATGTGATTCGTGAAAATATTGCCGATGTTTTGATCAGATATGTCTTATCTAGTTTGGTTACAAAGGCTTGTCTTGTAGTTTGTTCCTAACTTAATTGTCATTTGAGAACATCTTTTTCTCTTTTGTGGTCCGATATATTAGTATCATGTCTCTTCTAAAATGTCTGACATTTTATTCTCCCTTCGTCCAGAAATAACTGACTTGAGTTTGTCTAGATTCAAATGTATCTATACATTAAAATGCGTCTAAATATATTTGAATCTAGACAATGGCAAGTCAGTTATTTCTGGACGGAGGGAGTATGTGTTATGTTCACCATGGAAGTCTATTGTAGAAAATCCATGTGCTTATTTCAATTTTTAATCATAATATGGATGTAAATATTATCTATATCTCCGTCTAATTTTATTCATTATAATTATATTCATAAACAAGTAGAACATTATTTTTACCTAAAAAGATGACAAGCGTATTATTTGAGCTAGCACAAGTCGTAATCAGCCTAATTCGATCAAATCAATACTTATATACATCTTCAGCATACAGGGTATTTCAGATTTTCACCACCAGCTGCGTGTCCACCAGCCGTCCTAAAAGCAGCTTCTCAGACAACAATTTTACATTTCACCGGCTGTCCAGCTCAGACCCTACCAGATCCATCTGCTTATCGCTGCAGATCAAACAAATATACGCTAAAGCTTCGGAAATCCACTTTTGATCCCAGGAGTGCAGCTAATTTATAAAAAACAAATGTCAAAAAATTTGGAATTTTTTTTGGCGCGTACATCTTAAGATTCTATGTTCTCACACAGTCGTTTCGTGGAAAACGATACGTTTTGTGTCCTGTATGAAAAAGACAAAGTAATGTCTCTTTACCGTATTTTTTAAGAACCAAATTTTGGCTTTTTTACACACAACACAAAACATATCGGTTTTCTGTGAAATGACTTTATGAACACGTAGATTGTTAAGATGTACGCGCCAAAAAATTTCCCCGAATTTTTGGACATTTTAACTTGCGTTTAAAATCCAATTCAAAAACCGAGGGCTTGTGTATTCCCTTTTGGCATTTTTCTTTGACAATCTCGGTTTGTAAGATCTCTTAAAAACTTCTTATTAATCAATGAAATGACAAATCTTTACCTTGCCTAAAAATATTACACAAAATTATTGTAAAATAATGTACCAGCAAGATATAAATACCTGGTAGAATGGAATAATGATATAATTTAGTTTAGCACTTGGGCAGACACCACAGAACACTCGAAGAAAGAAGGGTAGAATGAACCAGCCAATCCAGTTGTACCCGAATGGAGGTAAACCCACCGAACCAGTCAATCCAGTAGAATAATTAATTGATGTGTCACCCGCTAAATGCTTTGAGTTCATTGAAATTATTATTTTTTAATTTCTGAAAATGGTATTTTGAAGTTTCAAAATAAATCTGGAAAAATATGCACAAGTAGTAACCATGCATACTTGAAGATCCTCTGCCCCCAACCCTCGCGTCGCTCCCAAGGGGCGACTCGAGGGAACCTCCCAACCGCCGCCACCGGTCCCCCCACCGTCGATCCCATCCGCCGTCGCCGCCGCCAGCCTCTCCGCGGTGGCGGCAGGTGCCCCCACCTCCAAAGGAGCGGGGGGCAGCTCGCCGTGGAGGCTTCGCCGCAAATCGCGGAGATCGTGGGGAGTTGCCCGTTGTTGGCTCGGAGGTTGTGGCGTCGCGGGCGGGTGCGCACTGGGCTCCGGCAGGGCTCCTGTCGGGGCGGCGGGCCTGCTACGCTGCTGCGCGGCGGCGGCTGGCCACAGCGCCCGCGCGCGCGGGCCAGATGGGCTCAGGCGGGCCTACCGTGCGTCCGGCGCGCCGGCTTGGCCAGGCTCTGGCTGGTGTGCTGGCCGCCCTGGTGCTCCTCCTCTAGGGCCGGTGGAGGCCGGAGCTGTTGCTCTGATGGAGGCAGTGCCCCTATTTTGCTATCTCGTGACCATCTCGGTCTCCAGATCTGGCGAGCTAGGGTGCTGCAACGGTGGTGGGCAACATTCTTCTCCTCCGACTTCAAGTTGCCTCCTATGGTGGTAGTTTTTACCGGTTGCTCGTCTCCGTCTCGCCGGGGGCAGTCAAATGGCCTAGGTGAAAACCTTGCTCGGTGCTCCGATGTGGACCACGGTGACACCTGCGGGTGCCATTCCCTTCTTGGAGGCGTGTTCTTAGGCCTGACTGACCCTCCCTCTCGACGCTAGGGGAAACCCTAGGTCTGCTATGTCGGACCAGGCAGCGGTGGCGTATCTACGTCGTTTTCCTTCTTGAAGGCGCTGGCTAGGCTGCAGGGGTGTCCCGATTGTGGCACTCAGAGATGGTGGCCTCGCCGGTGTTGGCTACTACCACTACTAGGAAACAACTTATCTGTAGCGCATGGAAATGAGACTTCTGTGGCGCATATCCTAGTCGCCACTGATAACTGCTTCCTGTGGCGCATATCCTAGTCGCCACTGTTACCTCGCCACTGAAAGTCACTTCTGTGGCGCATTTCTTCATATGTGCCACATGAATAAGTTCAGTGGCGCATTCCTTTATATGCGCCACAGAAAGAATATGCGCCACTGACTATATTTATATATGCGCCACCGACTATATAACACATATTCAAAGTAAAATACGTTCCTGGTGTATAATTAGGTATTTATACAGGATTTATATAGTATTTATCCAGATAAGTATAAACAGTACATTGCACAAGTAGTAGATGCATGAAAACCGACATATATATAATACAAAGACTTAGAGCCTGATCGAGATACATATATAGTGTCAAGTGCCGAATTTTTACACAAGTGCCGAATACAAAATTCATATCATCTCACATTACAAATATGAAGTGGTCACCGCCGCCTACACTAGGATCAAATAGAATACAACTGTGATGATGGTGAGCAAGAGCATGAGCCCGACCAATATCTTCATCCGGTTCTTCTTCTACGGGTGGTTCCTTCACTTGGCTAACGCCTCCTCTCTAGTCGCGTATTCTTTGTAGATGTTGCCGCTAAACTTTTTCACTTGTTTGTGACAATCCTCACACTCCTCGTAGACTCCTGTAACCCTATCCATGTACACCACATACCACCTCGTGGCCATCTCTATAGACGACAAGGCATATTAATAAAAATACAACGAAAAGAATTAATAAAGGGTTCACATCCATATATATATATGTTCAAAAAATATAAAACAAAGGATCCATAAACCTAAAAGATAGCATCTCGCGATCATCATAGAAGTAATAAGTTCAATGACAATACGACCACAAGATAGTTTAAGTCTAACAACAATGACCATTTCGACTACAAGATAGTAAAGTTTACGACACACATACTACAGCAGGCGTCCATCGAGAATATACACACACTGGATCATGCTAGAGGCACACATCGATCATGAAGACTTCTTCTTCTCACTCAGCTTCGGGAACGGTAGATAGCCCTCTTTCGTCATCCACGTCCTTGTGTCACCCTGCTTACGGAGGCGTTCTTCGATCTCCCTCTTACTCAACCCTCTGGCTTGTTGTAGGCCCCTCCCCCTTGTGTTTACATCTTCAATGATGATTTGCGACAACTTCTGTTGAATGCAATAGAAGTCTTCTCTAAGATCATCATCGTCGCTTCACGCCAAAGTTTCGGCCCATCCTCAGAGACTAGATGGCAGTGTTAGGTTCTGGCAATCCCGAACATAGCCTTTAAGGTGATGGAGGACATAGAAGGCCTCCTTGGCACCACCAGTCGCCGGTTGCTTGACGCAGGGGAACTCGAAGCACGTGCTTGAACACGTGTTTGCCATCCTTGATACATTCCCCCTTATCAACGAAGGTGCATCCATTCTTGGCGTAGCCCTCGAGAGCCTCATTGAGAACACCCTTATTCTGGTGTAGTCTTTCTTCTTCGTCAAACTCCCCGAGTCGAAATACGTGGCTAGCGAATACCTCGGGGCAAGGACGATGAGTGTGCAGTATTTGTCTCTGCGTAACACAATTGGAACGGAATATTGGAAAAAGGTCAAAGGAAAAAATCTATAAAAAATGCATAAGTTACGGTAGCGATGAGCGAGTGTGTACTTACTCGGGAAAGAAAGGCAAAAGAAGCGTGTCCTTCCTCTTGTTGTCCACCATGAACTTCTCGAGGTACGTCGCCGCTTGTTCCATGTCTCTGATCCTTCGACCAACTGGTTGTCCCGCATGTAGTAGGGATCCACTATCGCAATTTCCGGGGTCCTCTCTCTCTTGATCTTGATCGCTAGATTGAGCGCGTATAGATGGTCCAAGTTATAGTCCAGCCGTTTCGTGAGAAACAGCTTGAATATGTCATCGTATGCTATAAAGAATATATCTGTGGGGGGTTCATCGACGAAGCCCATGTCCAATGGCACCTTGGCTATGAAAACCGGGTAATTTGGATCTTTGTCTTTAAGAAGGATGCCCTCTAGTGTCTTGACACCCTCGTGCAAAGTTAACATGGGTCCAACCGCGATGTGGAGCATATCCGAAGTCAATATCGGATCACCAGCTATATGCACTCGGGGTAAGCCATATTGTGTGGATGGTACGACGACGGCGTCCTGAGCCCAGATCCTCTTCGGAAGAGGCTGGCTCGCACCCTTCTTCTTCTTATTATTATTATTACCTCTCTCCCTGTGCTTATTCTTCACAACAGTGTCCTCCACTGCCATCTGCTCATCGGCCGCCTTTTGGAGTGTGTTGGGGCTGAAAACCAATCCCGGTTTCTCCTATGGTGGATCGGTGGCCGGAGGCGTCTCTTGAGAAAGACCATGGAAGACCAGGTGTTGCGTATTGGGCCGACCAGCTTGATGGTCGCGAGTTGTGAAGGGTTCTTCATCCACAAAAGGCATATACAATCCTTTGTCAGCGTCGGTGTTGATGAAGTCGTCAACGTTGACCAATTCATCATCATATTCATGGGTGCCATCATGTGGTGGTGGTAGCGGGGCGACGGCGGTTGCGGCACAACGTCTTTGCCATGGGGCGGTACACACGCTGCCAAGAGTTGCTGGTGGTGGCAACGATGGCGGCTGCTGGCTTCCGAGGTGGTGGCCGGGCGATCGATCGAGAGGTGGCGCCGATGCTCCCCCCGAAAGACGAATCTGGGTCTTCGGCCATGTCAAGGGCCAGTTGTAGCATTCTCCAAGGGTATTGTGTTCGTCGGCTCCCTGAGGTTGAAAGGGGGTCCATGTTGTCGCACCCTAGCAACACCCGAGCCAACCTGACCCTCGTCACGTCATCATCCATTGGATTGTTGTGCATCGTGCGGCTCGTCGGTTGTATGAGAGTGCCCTTGACAACATCCTTCAACTCACCATCGACATCTTTAAGCAGAAGTGCGCAAGAAGTGTCCTGAGGAAAAACATGTTGTTGGGCATCATGAGATGGCAGCAGTCATGCATCAAAGGCATAAAGGAGATGACGTGCACTAACTAATTAGTTACCTTGGTGATGGCGTGGAGCTCGGCTAATGTAGAGACACGACCGATGCCGGCGGCCGGCCTATCATCATCTGCATTCTCCCGCTCGGGTGCCTCACGAAGCACCACCATCGTCGGCTGCGCCTTATTGGTATGTTTGGCGGGAGGGGGCGTCGGTGTGACCAAAACGAGCGGCTGCGTCCCGGCGTTAACGGCTAGCGGGGTCACCAGGTCCGGCGACACGTTAACATTGATGCCTGAGTTGCTGCCGCTTAAGCTGGGCAGATGTATCGACCCCTGTCGACCTCCCGCATTCCAAGCAGTAAGCCCCTCAAAAAACTCAGGGGGATCATCGCTCAGAGCTTCTCTTCCACTAACTTGTCTAGTGTTTTCTCGTCCACTGCCTTCTCCTCCAGTGTCTGTACCTTCATCTTCAGCTCTTCGACGTCGGTTTTATCCTTAGCCGTCTACTGGTTCTTCATCTCACTTCTTTTCTTGGTGTCCTCTTTGTAGTACTCCTTAAACTTCATGCTCATACCGAAGCCGGACACACGGCCAGCTGAGGACGACGGCAACCCCTTGTCCCTCTTCTTGTAAGCATTCGTCGCCCTATTGAAAACCGTGTCCCACGGCTCCGTTGAATCCTGGGACGACTCTTTGGCAGGAGCGTTCAGTTCCTCCTCCTGCAGAGACAAGGAAAGGTGAACCCATTTAGATTCTTGGCTTCATTATTTTAATTAGAACGCAATAGATTTGAGATCGGCGATAAATTCCTTACCAGCTTCTTCTCGAAGTCCTTCACCTCCGGATCGTCGGTGATGAATTCCCTTGTTTCCTTGTCCAGGTAGTAGCGGGCCCGGACAAATTTCCTAAGCTACAAGTCCATGATTTTAAGCCAAGGCTTGTCTTTACCAAGGCGTTCAATCTCGGTGTCCTCCTTGTCCCAAATGGCATGTTTCCCCCTGTAACCTCCGCTTCCAAGGTGGTGGTTACCTATGTTCTGTTCCCGCATAGTCCTGCCCCAGTTAGTCCAATGTATAGCGTTAGCGGTAGCTATATCCGCCTTGAATATCTTAAACTCCTCTTCGTCGAGCATCAGATTTTTCTTACTAATAACCTCCTAGCTTTCACCTTTGTCAATGCTATTCTTCACCCTGGTTTTCCAGCTGCTCAAGACATTGCTCATCTTCGTGAGGGCTAGTTTGTTCACCGGGTTCTTTCTCTCTAGGTTTCTAAACCGCTATGGGAATTTGTATTGCTTGTGAAGCTTCTTAAGGAGGTTATGGACCAAAGCTGCATTGTCAGCATGTCTGATGTACTTCGTGTTGATCGACATGCTTTCCCGGACGATGCACCCGAGTTGCAGGACGTACCCTTTGGCAATCGCCTCTGGCGCAATGGGTAGGCCACTTTTTGTGACCTCAGAGAACTCATCACAGACGGTGGCGAGTACTGGCACCTTCCGATCCTTCTTTTCCTTCTTCTTCTTCTGAGAAGCGGCCAGGTTGCCGCTACCGCCATCCGTGCGCTCGCCGCCATCGGTGCGGGCGCCACCATCGGTCGTGTCATCCTCTTTGCCGCCGCCTTCACTAGTTCCATCGTAGTCGTCTTCATCCCCCTCGTAATCAGGATCTCATCCCTCATTGCCCCCAGCAGCTCTGGTGACGGTCGCCTCCTCCTTCGGTGGTGGTGTCATCCTCATCGCCTCCTCCTCCTCCTCCTGTTGGGACCCCCGCTAGAATGACTCGTTGGAATGTCTAGCTTGTTCTTCGACGCTCATGTGCTTAGAAGGGCCGGCCTCGTTGTTGCCCGACATGTTTGCACTACTCTATTAAAAAGAGGCAAAAAGTTAGCACAAATCTCGGCCAAAAAAATCAGCATGACCTTTGCTAATTTTTTGACCTAGGAGTGCCCATTTCTCAACCAAAACGGAAGTGAATCGACACTTCGGGAGAAATAGGCAACTCGAATGAAATCCTTGCAAGACAAAACACCCCATCCCCATATTGATAGCCCCATCCCCATTGACAACCCAAATCATCAATTTGCTACTAGCATTAGTAGCACATATATGACAACACCATTTCTTATGACATCACCATTTCTTATGACAACACCATATATGATAACACATATATGACAACACCATATATGACAGCACAATTTCTTATGACAGCAACATTTCACTAGAAGGATGAGGTAACAAGCTACAAGAGCTGCAGGTAAAAATTCCTTAAGAGCATAAACCTACTGTACAATTAAGTAACAAGCTAGAAGGATTAGATCATGTATGCACATGATCTAGTGAACACAAGCAACCAAAACCTACTGTGCAATTAGGCATATATGACTGAGAATAACATTTGCCAGACCTGATATTATTCGCCCACAGTTAACAGAATTTCTTAAGATGAGAAAGTAATCACAAACAGACAAACAAATAGAACTTTCAGATTTACTCGAGAAACTAACCAGAAGCTTTTGCTTATCCCTAGCATATTACTTGATGGCCAAGCACTAGTTCTTCTTGAATTGGACAGAAGAAACAAGTCAATTTTTGAGCTGCAGGTTAATATTTGAACTACAAAACAATGTCATTGTGAGTATCGCCTTTTTTGTAGCAAGACATGCATCTGTAAGCGTGTCCCAAGTTCAAAAGACCATCTGGTCTAATCTGATACAGCATTTGAAAACCTCAAGACACCCGTAATATATGTCTTCAATTATGAATTCTATACTCGCAACTACAGTTCAATGATCAGAGGCCTCCTAAATAGCCCAGAATCTTCCTAACAATATAGTTATAAGATATACGGAACAGACTGTAGGTAGTAACTTAAAGTAGGATACAGACTAACACCATGCATCACCCATAGGCAAATAGCAAAATATAGCTTGGACACTAACACAGGAACACGTGGTAATCACTGTGACCTGGATGTCCTAGAGGTCCTACTGTGCAAAGAAGAGATGAAACTGCCCAGAATACAGAACTAATACTAAGGAGTCCTTTTGCTTCTGATTGCCTGGGTTGACAACAGTGTAAAGGACAACGGAAGTGTCTATAGTATTGTTGCATAAGAAATCAAGGAGTCGTCGGGAAAAACATGGACCGATGGATTTTCTTCAGTATAAGAATGCAACATGACATTTTTCTTACACAGCGATTTCCAAATACCACCCACTAGGCTATTACAACCTGAATAAAACCAGTAGGTGATTGCATTAGCATTTTCATTCCCATCTGAAGATCCATGTTCTAAATACAATGACAAGATGCATCTAGAGCTAACTGATGCCTGCGAGTTCTAGCAGCTCATAGTCCTGATGCGAACATCAAGATATGTGATGTTTAACTAAAAATGCGAACACCGTGTATCTTGTACTGAAATTCACAATTTTTCTAATAAAGCGCAAAAATATTGCAGGGAGTGTTCGCGAATTACTAAGAAATATTCACTCCTCAAACTTTTTTTTGTCCAAGGACTGAGGCCCAAATCTATGATTATTATGATGTGTCATGTGCTAATTTTTATCTGTACATGGTGAAAAAAAATGTACACAGAATAGCAATTCACTGTGATTACTCTCACATAAAAAAATGTACATTCGTTAGGAGAAACACTATTCATTTTAGACGAAGTATATAAATGATGAGGACAAGTACTCTCAAAAGCAGAAGACAATAAACTTGTGATCGATTTAGAGAAGGCTTTTGCAAATGTACACAGAACATCAATTCACTGCATTATCTTGTTCATATTGACATACACAATCCTTGATGACAAAACAATTTACAGGCAGCTCTTGCCTTGGACTCTGAGGGAGAGCACACCCTCACATTCTTACTGATGCTATGACACAAGAAAGGAAGAAAAGGAAGAGGAAATGGTGGAGAGGTTCATGGGGATATGTAGTCTGTGGTACCTAGGGACGGTGGACGGCGGACGGCGAGGTGGCTGCTCCTCTACGCGCTCCGGCGAGGTGGCTATGGACGGGCTCCTCCTCCTACGCGCTGCGGACGGGCTCCTCCTCCATGGGCTCCGGCGGGGGCGGATACGAGAGCTAGGGTTCGTCAGGAGCGGTTGAATTGGGGAAAAGAAAGTGGAAGGGGAAAAGGGGAAGGGGCGAGCCGGTTATTTGGCTAAGTGCCAAGGTTCTGTGACGCATTTCTCTGAAACGTGCCACAGACAGCGCGAGGCTGTACTTGGACAGCAAACACACACTAGCCTAGCGGTTATGATGCATATTCACATACCTGTGGCAGCCAGTTTCGAATCCTGGTTGGGTTAAATTTTTTTCTTTATTTAAAAATTATATGTTACAAATATATTTAAAACCAAACACATACACATACATATTTATTCAAATCAATATTTTTTTCTTTATTTAAAAATTATATGTTACAAATATATTTAAAACCAAGCACATACACATGCATATTTATTAAAAAAACTCCCCGAATTATATGTATATATTGTACTTGTCACAAACACATGTGAATTTATATAACCACACGAATATCATGATATATGTTTAGTCTCTAACTAATATATATTTGCAAGCACATATGAATTAATACATAAAAAAGGTCACACGTCGTCATGTGATGTGTTGGAGCTAGCGTCTCTTCACAATCTTCTTGCCCTTTTTCGTCGCGGTTGAATACTTTAGCCCGTGCACTTTGAGATTTCTTCTTGTGAATGGACAACCTTTAGTAGGTAGTGTGGTCTTCCTTCTTACTTTAGTAGTAGTAGGCATGTCGAAGTACTTGTCAAATTCCTCTTCGATCTTCGGATCGCTGTTTTTGTCGAAGTTTTGCTCGTTGGAGGCTCATTCCATTCCGATGATGCTCCTCTTGCCCCTCCTAACTACAACACGGTTGGGATTTTACGGGTCGGTAATAAAAAAGTATTGATCAACTTGGCTAGCGAGTACCCAAGGCTCATTTTTTGTGGATGCGTTCTTCGTCGATTTGGCATCTGGTATAACCATTGTGGTGAAATACCGGTCTTCTTTTTCCACATTCTTGGCCCATCTAATACGGAACATCGGTACGATCTCTCCATAGTAGTCGAGCTCCCATATCTCCTCGATCCTTTCGTAGAATCTTTCCATGACAGTAGTCTCGTCATCGGCGAAGGATAACATAGTTACTCCTGAGTTTTGATATTCGCTATTCCTGTCCTTTTCCTCGGTGTAGAATCTGTAACCGTTTATGTCGTATGACTGATAGGTCCTTAGGTTGTGCTCTGGGCCCTGCGACAAGGAGAATATGAGTTTTTGATCTTTCGTAGAAGGCGTCTGTGGGGGATTGTCCTATTGCCTTTTCTTGAACCAACCCGTGAAGCTGGAGTTGTGCTCTCTCGTTATGTCTCGCTTCTTCCTCGGCCGGCCCTGGTCGACGTACACCTGCTCCTTTAAGCTTATGTACTCTTCCACCCAAGGGCCAACCACTTCAATGTGTTGTAGCACGACTCGGTGTGCCCTGTCAAAGTCGGTGTGTCGACCATCAATGCCGACATACAGTGAGCAGCAGCCCTCGCGGTGACCATATCCACCGAGCCTGTCGAGGTGCTTCTTGGTGGGTATTCCAACATCCTCGTTCTCGGTGGTTAGATAATTCTGGCAGAAGGAGATGCACTCGTAGATCAGAAAGCCCTTGGCTATGCTTCCATCTGGACGGGACCTATTGCGAACGAATCCTTTGATGACACCGTTTATCCTTTCAAACGGCATCATGTTGTGCAGGAATGTCGGCCCGAGATGGATGATGTCATCCACGACATGTACAAGCAGATACACCATGATGTCGAAGAAGGCGGGCGGGAAGTAAATCTCAAGCTCGCATAGTATCATCACGATCTCTTCCTGTAGCCTGTCGAGTTGCTTCACACCGATCGACTTCCTAGATATGACGTCGAAAAAGTTACAGAGGCCAAACAGCGTCTCACGGACATGCTCGTCCATTATCCCGCGGATCGCTGATGGCTCAATGCACGGCGCCCAGAAAAATGCTTGATGGCGGTGTTGATGTAGAGCTCGTTGGGAACCCCAAGAGGAAGGTATGATGAGCACATCAGCAAGTTTCCCTCAGTTATGAAACCAAGGTTTAATCGAACCAGTAGGAGCAAGGAAACACCCCAAAGGTGTTACTAGCTGAGCTTTGGCAGGGCGCACTACCGGTGCTAGTAGCAACGTGGAGACCTGCACAACACAACCACAGAACTTTGTCCCCAACTTGCGATAAGGTTGTCAATCTCACTGTGTTTTGCGGAAAACAAAGGATTAAACGTATCGAATGGAAAGAAGTAAAAGTTTGCAGAAAGTAAACACAAAGCAGTAAACAGTTTATAGATTGTATGTAAAGAAAGAGGACCGGGATCCATAGTTCACTAGAGGTGGCTCTCCTTAGATAGATAAGTGCTGGGTGAATAAATTACAGCGGGGCAATTGACAAACACCGAGAAAGCAATACATGCATATACTAATCATCTTGACTCCTTTGAGACTTGATTGGGCATTACAACATTATACATAGACCGCCATCCAACTGCATCTATGACTAATAATCCACCTTCAGGTTATCATCCGAACCCCCTCCAGTATTAAGTTGCAAGCAACAGATTATTGCTTTACGAACTGCGTGTAAAGTAAACAATATGATTGTTCTATGAACAAATGATTGTTGTTTTCTCTCTAGTAGCAACAGCACATCTAGTACCTTAGAGATTTCTGTCACTTCCCCAGATTACCAGAGGCATGAATCCACTATCGAGCATAAATACTAACTTTTAGAGTTGCTAGCATCTACTTGGCCAAGATAGCTACTAACAACGGAAAGCATGCAAGATCACAAATAACAAAGACATGATAGAATCAATAATCAATCTGAAATAGCATCTCAATATCCATCGGATCCCCGCAAACACAACATGCAGAATTACAAATAGATGATCTTGATCATAAACGGAACTCACAAGATGTAAACATGAAAACACAAAGGAGGAGAACCAACCATCTAACTACTACATGGATCCGTAGTCCAAGTATGAACTACTCACGCATCACACCGAAGGCTTGTATGGTGATGAAGAAGGCTTCCAGGGTGAATTCCCCTCTCTGGCAGGATGCTGGGAAGAGCTTCAGATCCCTCCCGATCTAGGGATGGAGATGACGGCGGCTACAGACTCTTTCGTGGATTTTTGATCGGGTACTTAGGGTTTTCGTCCCGAGGACATCTTATAGTCGGAAGGGGAGGCCGAGGGGGTGCCTGGGCTGGCCACACCACCCCTGGCGTGGGCCAGGCCTGGCCGCGCGGCCAGGTGGTGTGGCCTCCCTCTGGCCCCTCTCCGTCTCGTATTCTGGCACTTGATGACTTCCGGAAAAATAGGTATTTTGGCTTTTGTCCCGTCCAATTCCGAGAATATTCATTTTCTGAATTTCTTAGAACCAAAAACAGCAGAAAACAGGCAGCTGACACTGTGGCTCTTGTTAATAGGTTAATTCAAAAAATCATATGAAAAGTACCCCAAAATTGAAACAAAACACAAAAAGTGGATAAAACCAAGCATAAAACATCAAAAATTATAGATACATTTGCAATGTATCAACATCTCCAAGCTTAACTCCTGTTCGTCCTCGAGTATCTTTACTATTAAATAAGAGTTCGTGATCACATGTCATCAAACATTGAAAGAATCAGGACCGTTAAATACACCCAACAAACAATGGGCGAATAAGCACCGTCCGATCACGCGTCAAGTACGTTTGGTGTCAACGGACTAAGTTGGAAAGAAATAATTGGATTTGGAAAAAAATGATCGGTGCACGTCATGCATAATCCCTTCCCACAAAACCGTGCTAATTATAATTAGTGGATAATTATTGCCTGCCAAAATTGACGCCCCTCTTCAAAGTCGTCCTAATTATCATTACTGATTAACAATATTTCTCCCTCTCCCGAGCCAACCCAGCACCCATCTGCCTCGACCTCATCGGCACGACCCTCACAATCTCCTCCTCGCCGTAGGGCACTGCCGACTGCGGTCCCACGGAGTCCCGTCAGCAGCTCGGCGGCGGGCACACAGGAACAACCATGCCGGAGCACCCTTGGCATCACCGCAGAGCGCCAGAGCGCCACCGACTGCGCGTCCCCCGGAGTCCCGTCAGCAGGTCGGCGGCGGGCACACAGGAACAGCCATGCCGAGGCACCTTTGGCGCATCGCCGCAGAGCGCCACCGACTGCGCCTCCCCTGGACTCTCGTCAGCAGCTCGGCGGCGGGCACACAAAAATAGCCCAGGAATCCTCACAAGGAGTGCGATGGGAAGCCTCCACGACATCAACTTCTTCCGCGAAAAATGGAGGAGATGAATTAGAGTCCCCATGGTCATCCTTTCCTCCTGTTGTTATCCTGTATACTTTACTCGTACGCCCCTGAGGTAATCATTAAACCATACTCCCTCTTTGTGGTCAATTGTATGTAAATGTACTTTTTAATCTTGATTCTATGCCTCAGGGATCAATTTAGTTTAACTGATCACAGTCCCATAATTCCCATTTCCGGCTGTATAAATTGGATTTTTGACTTGATTCCCATGATTCACAAAATTTCTCACATCTGAGATAATGGTAACATTATGGTGATATGCTCGGTGTTGATGGTGACATATTTGGTAGCTAGCATCAGGAACAAATGGCTCGCCGCTCTCTGAATATTTCTGTAGAAGGCAAATAGTTTGATTTTGTGCTTTGGTGAAAATGGTGATCCATCGACCAGGCTAAGATAAGGATATGGTGATTCGAATCCATCTGACATGCGAGGTGATGACAAAGTCTTCTGCAACCTTTTCATTTGTATTTTATTAAATGACTTTCATCTAGAGAAACATAATGTAGTGCAAGCTTTTCATGTAGTGACGACGACCATGGCCATCTCAGCGCGGTGCCGTGAGTTTTTTTTAACTGCGGTGTGGTGAATTATGTGCATGTTGTCGATGCTGGTCAATGTCGTCGATTTGGCATGGCTGCTTGTTCAGCGGCGACTCACGGGCAGGTACTCGACGGTGCCGGTGCTCATGTCGCTGGCCAATTTGGTGCAGGAGGGGCTATCAACGCAGTGGACCACCGTTGAGGCATGGCGGCTCATGGGCACCATGGAGATCCCTGCTGTACGTGATATCGATGATCCGTCGGTTAATCAACTAGATTAGTGATTGAATTTTATTGTACTCCTCCTGATGATTAAGGCCAAAAGGATGCAGTATTTCAGTATATTTGTTTGCTACGATATTGCAAGGATGGTCGCAGGGATCAGATGTTTGATGCTGAGATGCTACATGGAGAAGAGGAGTCCGGTCTCCGGTGTTCACCGCAGCTTTACCTCTCTGTACATGTCTCCAACCCTCTACATAGAAATGCCAGTCCATGCATTAATATCCTTCTCTGAACTTTCTGATATCTAAATATTGTTATTATTTTGTTAGATTGCTCTTTGTAAATTACAGAGGTAGAAATGATCTTGATTAATGTTGATTTGATGATGACGTGTCTTGAAGGTGGAGTCACTGCTTATGATTAACCTTGTACTATGGGGAAAGAGAGAGGAGGCGGCGGCTGACATACTAAGAATGCTAAAATATTTTTAAAGCATGTTGAGTTATTGTATCTCCAATATCCTTTTATTGCTAACCCCTAGATGTTTTTATTTAGTAGCAAATCGTGTGGATATCTGGTGAGAATAATAAGACTATCCGTATAGTATGTACAACACCATTGTTGATATAGAACATAGTTTCTTTTCCAGGTAAATGCTTACCTGATATTGATAACTAATAAACTACTTGATGTAATGTGTGTCACAGATAAAACTTGGTGGAACTCGTTTTCATTTGATTGATATGTATGTGCTACATCAACTTCCTTAAGGAATTAAACTGGTTTTGTGTGCAGAAATCACCCCATGTTTGGTAAAGTCAATATAGATTCGGTATAGAGATAATCATCATGTATGGTTATAATGTTCCAGCCAAGACATCTCAAGATATTGACATAAAGCTGCTAGATGGTCAAAGGTAGGAAAATTGAGTTAGTAAAGATACCATGCGAAAAAGAACATTTATTTACTTTTTCATATTGTCATGTGGCTCCGGCTGAGCGGCTATAGGCGACAACGGCGGGAACTTTACCTAGGAGGGCGTAGGCGAACCATTAAATAAACCGGGTCATCTTAATCTCCGTGGATCATCTTTGGCCGGATATCTTTGAGCAAGCGTGGGGTTGTGATCGGCTGCTGCTGAAGGACCAGGGTCCCATTCCCTTGTATCTGGATTACCTCAAGGAGTACCACCGGTGGAATGGAATGAACTACGTTGTTACTGCCGGTGCTGATGGCATGTCAAGAAGGCCCGAGGAGTGGCTGCTGAAGGCATGACCGGTGGATGATGGTGATACCAAATGCAGCCAGAACAGGAAGGATGTTGTCATTGTTGCTGCCAAATTGGTAAGATCCTCATGAATTCGTCTGGCTATATATGATAGTTGATATGTCCATAGTCTGTACTAACTTTTTTAGTTGTTTCTGTTCACCGATTTGCAGTGTCTGGACATGGAGCTACAGTTCATGTCGTAGTGGAAGGATCAACCCATTCGCAACATAAAACGCCAGAGCGGAAAGATCCAGAAGCGTGTCAGCTTCCTCATATGCATGGGGAGAGAATTCTCTGAACATGCAACAGCTAGCATGGTGGTACGTATATATGTGGAGCCCAATTTCCTCATATGTGTTACTATATCTTTTAATCTGCATTTCAGGTATGAACTTTGCACAGGCTATTGCATTATACTATGAAGTTGGATTTCAGTGGCCACTCTAGCTTGTGAGCTGCTGATACGCTGGACTGAACACAATGACGATGACATCATCATGTTGAGTCTCATGTACATGACATGGCCGCATTTCGTTGCCTCAGTTTCTACTATGGTGGCATGTATGGGTGTGTATCGTGACGACACAAAGCTAGGTCATCATTTTGGTTGTATTCAACCATGTGTGCTAACTTTCCATCATGTTTGTTTCAAGGGTGTCGCGAAAGAGGCGAGGAAGATGTGTGAGTGGATGAAAAATCTAACCAACATTTGGTTTACTACTCATGCCCTCTATACTCCGAGATGAGTATTTGCGATAACATTCGGACTGCCACCTTTGATGTTATGAAGTATATATATGCTGTCGAATTCTACAGGGTATACATGATATACAACATCTTGTTGGATTCTCGCTATATGTCATATTTCTTGTCTTCTTCCTTGGTCAACATTTATTGAATTTAAGAATATGATCGCCCTGTTTAATATATATATCCATCGTTAGGACAAAGAAGCGGTATGTGCTTATGGGTTTTCATTTTTTGAGAGAAAGAGAACAAGAACAAAGGGCCAAAGGTATGTGCTTATGGGTTTTTGAGAGAAATGGAACAAGACCAAAGGGCCAAAAGACCATATCATAACCTAAAATAAATATTTATTTCAGGTAACATAGGTCAACTCTTCTTGTTTCTTATGGAGAAGTCCTCATTACCTATTATTGTTTATTAATTCAACTTAGACTTGACAATTGCCAATATTGAGCACGGTATTCTTTGAACAACTCATCCAAGTAGTTCATTATAGTCAACATCGTAGTTGGAAGGATCACATCATTTATGGTATATTACATTTGGTTGGTAGGTTACCGCAAAACTCATACAAGAGATGTAGAGATAGCTTAGTCAATGTGTGGATTGCAGATGACATGGTATGTACTCGTTGACAGTTTCTTAGGAAGTTGGGAGGTACTACCATTGATAATTTTGGGGGTTGCACTATGCTTTCTAAATGGATAGTGTTTCGTGTCATATTGGTTTTCCTGAAGTTGCCCGAGTTCCGGGCTATGTTGATAGAAGTGCAACTATATAGATGTATCACGATAATGTTACATTTGTCGTGTGCTTCATCTCTAATCTTGGTTATAGCTTGACTCCCTCTCTGAATTTTCTAACAGTATTGTACTCACTAACACTGTGCACACTTTCTACATGAGATATTAATATGTTGCAGATATATGCATCTTCTGTGTGTTTGATAAAATTCCAAATAAAACCAGGTTCAGTGTTATTTTTCAAAGTTGCAAATTTTGTTAGTGTCATGGTTCCAATTGTTTCTCTCGTACAGAATATTTTTCTTTCCTTTCATTCACATAACATATATCAAATCTGTTGTAGGATTATTATTGAAACAGGTTTAGAGGTGACATGCAAGGAAGAGGTCATCGAGATCACTTCCAAGACCGCTATCTTGTTTCTGGAGAATGTGATATCCATCAGCTTGATAGATTTAAATTCCAGAAAAAGATCACATGCTGGACTACATGTCTCATAGGAAGATAATGTGACGAAACTCACTTGTTCCATTGGGTGCTAAGATTCTTTTGGAATGGGAAACAATGGCTTAATCAATTCTGATCTTTTGTGGGTTAGAGATCGAGTTTTCAATTTTACATGGTTCTGAGTCTTGTACTACCTGTTGAATTTTCCAGTCTTGAGTAGTTGAAGAACTTACCTCTTTGTATAAACAAAGAGTTGGGAATCCTTTGTCTTTGATAAGTAGTAAAGATTTGTAATTTTCTACCCGTAAAGTTTCTCTTGATGTATTACTCGGAGAGGTTGTTTCGCATTAGCACATTACACCATGCAAAAATTGTGCATAGGGATGTCCTTATATCTTTTTTGTGTAGATGTGTTTAAACGAAGAACTATTCTTCCTGTTCTTTTAATTGATTTCTTATTTTTCAATTTGACAACATATATATGTTCTATGTGTTTGTGAACAATTTGACAACATATATATGCTCTATGTGTTTGTGAATGCTTGTTTGGGATTGTAATTTGTGTGTTTGTGTTGCAATACACAGTTTAATAATGATAATTGGCTCGGACTGACTATTTGCTTGTGATTCAGGGTCGCATGGAGCATTCTATCATGTGGTCTCCATGCATGTAGACGTGGAGGAAACCGCGGATCGCCAAGCGAGCTCATGGACGCTCAACTATCAGGAATTGCTGCTTGATTATTTCCAAGAAAGAAAGGAGCAATGGTGATTTATAGGGATGTTAAATTATAGAATTACCATCCCAAACCAACATGGTACAAGATTAGACTGAATGAATAAGGAAACATCTTGATGCTGTTAATTATTAATGTGATTTTGTGGATAAACTCTGTTACAAATTTTAGTTAGTCTTTTGTTTGGGAATCTTTGCATTTATCTTTGGACGGCTATGTAGTAACCGTAAAGCATTCACAGTCTTTGTTACATGTTGATTCTGAATAGTCTTCTTTAAATTGTGATTCAGATTTTTTTACTTGTAATTGTTGCCTCAGAGTTCAAGTACCCTAAGTCAAGTAGACCCGGAGAAAGCTCGTCAATATCTCGAAAGGGAAAGAAGGGCGTGAGTGATACAATATCAGGTCTACAGTCACTTGTGTAGATTAAGCTGTTGGATCCTAAAGATGACCATAGAGTGTGATTTTTGAGATATCTAACATGATGTCTCGAATAGTTTAGAAAAGTCAGTCAGTACACCAAGAGCCATATTCAGTTTGAACTAAAACGAAAGGTTTTCTTGTTGCTAGAATCATGAAAATCTGCGGTGGATGAAGGGATGACATTAACTAAATAGATCGTCCTAGAGAACCAAATAAAGAGCATGGACAAGTGAGTTTTGATACAGGGAAACGTAGACACATCTGTACCTTAACTATATTACTACATATGTAATATTTTCGGAAGAATTACACATATAATTCAACTATCAAGGTGCCATCAAGTTGCCAATTTATATATTTTTGCTAATAAAATCACTAGGGTGTAAGCGTGGAAAGTTGCCCATTTTTGCTAGGAATTCTCTAATGCAAGAATGATAGATTAAGCATTCACTTATGTGTACAGACACATATTTTCTAACGCCACATCAGAGGAGGCCAGCGCATGTGTTTATTAGTCAAGTGCTTATTGTACGGCAATATCTAAGAAGCATCTAGGAGTAGATATTAGTCGATAAAAAAATTAGTCAAGTGCAAGTGCTTATTTCATATTCACAAACGTTATCTATTGTGAAAATATACTTCAAACATCGTAGAATCTTATGGGTTCTTAGAATATCTTGTGGCCACATTCATACACATTAATTTTTACATGTATTGTATTAAAAGATTGCGATAAAAAGTAGAAGCTGTAGCAACGCACGGGCATTCAACTAGTAAGTGATAAAAAAAATATTTTTTGAGGTGACATGCACCGTTAAAGACTTGATCAAAGTATTTGTAAAACATTCAAAGCTGGGATCATAGTACTTCAATCATAACATGAAAGACAAAGTTCTAGCAATAAGCAAAGAAACTATGATGCAACATGAAAAGGCACAAACAAAAGATTCATGAATAACATGCTTTGCAAGACGTTTGTTTGTTTCACATAAAGAAAACATAGCATAATAGTATTCAGCTTGTCCCTTAATAGAGTAGCAAATATAAATGCATAGGACACCTTCAAAGTTCATAAGAGTGACTAGATACAATAGTTTAAAACAAGCAATATCAAGTTATGCATCAATCAACTAGTCTTGAGACAATGCACATAGAACTAAGAATGGCCACTATGCTCTCAAAGTAGGTGCATAAAGATAGAAGGTGGAGACTCAATATAATGGTGGAAGAAAGGCCTTTTGTAAAAGGAAATAGGGATTCAAGTCTCATAAAGAGCTTCCAAAAATTATGGTACTTATAGCTTTCAGCTCTCATTGCCCCTATCATAAGCATCTTGAAGTGATTAAGGTTAAAGTGAACAAACTATGGTGTACATGCTTGATGAAGTATAAGTCAGAAATCTCATGTCCCTTGTATACGAGGGCCGCTCCTCATGCTACTCAAGTTTAGTCACCGGTAAGTTCTTGTCATTGTAAGTATATGTGTATCATAGAGAACCGCCAACGGGGTACCCCTTGCCCGATGATACGGAAGAATCCCCATATCAAAATGACAAGGCAAGCAGACAACGAGTATCTCAGCATTCTTCTTATTTATCATAGGAATATGGTGCTTTTTTTCTCTCTTTCCTCTTTTCATAGTATCTTTTTTTCTATTTTTTTCTCAACATAGGACTCTTTTTTTATAAGAAAAATGCTTCATAGACAGCTCATTATGGTTACGCTACAGGTTTCCACCATGTCAGCATGGATTAGACCAGCGGCCCAGGCGTTTCTCTAACACATATACATAACTCCATGGACTTACAAGCTCCCCTTTCATTTCACACCGACGACATCCATATACAAAAGAGCATGATATCAACTAGGTACAAGTACCAAGTGCAATGTTGAAAGCGTTCCCCATAAAAGCATGGTTCTGCTAATTCTTGACAAATAAGTGCAAGCATATACAACATAGACGACACAATGGTTCAAGTTTATTAAGGTCAAGAAAAGTAAAGTGTGCCATCAAGTTCGTGAGAGCTTTAATCAATAGTTTTCTCATAACAAGTTTAATTTGGAAGGTAAACAAAAGCATGAATATACTTGGAATAGCATAAGCTAGTAGGTAGGTATGGTGGACTCTTTGGAATAACTTGGTTTAGGGAGTTGGATGCATGAGTGTAACTCATACTTGGTTGTGGAGGCTAGCAAAAGACTGGGAGCGACAAACTAAGAGAGCAATAATGGCCATAATCATGCAAAGCAACAAAACATCATTAATCAAAGCATAAAGTGGTACTACAAGTTGAAAAACTAAAGGATCATAAAGGCTATGGTGACTTGAGATAGTCATAACATGGTGTGAGCATGTGTCAAGTCAACCCAAATAAAGCATCAAAGAAGAATACCACTATACTATGCTTTAATATGCTAAAACAATGCATGATTCATCCAAGGCACATTAAGCAATCTCAATTGTTTATAACAAGTCATGCTACAACAAAGAATACTAAGCATAAGGCCAAAACAATACCAAGCATGGCATGACAAAGCATAGGCCACAGTCAAAAACAAGCTCTTTTTACCACATAAGCATGAACTTTCCTACTCTTTTCCAAACCAAACCAAACTATTTGCAAACCAATGTATGAAAGAGGGGGTCCAACCAATTTATTCATCAAACTAAGCAAACCAAGCGAACAAAAAACCAAAACAAAAACGAAAAAGAAGACGCTCTAAGAACAACACAATTGTGCATTAAACAATAAAAATGAAGCGTTTGGAAGAAACCTGGGATTTTTATTGATGAAGAAGGGGATGCCTTGGGCATCCCCAAGCTTTGACGCTTGTACTTCTTGGATATTTCTTGGGGTGACACGCGTGGCATCCCCAAGCTTGAGCTTTAGTCCATCCTTCATCTCATTACTCATTCCTTCCATACACCTGAAAATTTTCCTTCATACAAAACTTCACACAATCTTTCTTAGCAACATTAGTGCACTCAAGATAAATAAGTCTTAAGGTTCAGTTCTAACACCAAATAAACTTCCATTAGAACACTAGCTACTGTAGAACTTTTGTCAAAAAGCTCAATTCCCCAAAAGAACTCAAAAAGGAACCCACAAGAAGCAAATGCAGAAAATGGCAGAAATTTGTCAAAACAGACCAGCAGGTAAAGACAATTTTTTTCGAAGACCTTTTGTTGCTCAAATCAAAAAGTGTTGAACTAATGAAAGTTATATAACAACTTGGGGCAGAAGCACAAACAATTACATCTCAATCCGACATACAGAGCTCTCTCACGAATTTTTACGGTGAAGCACAAAAATCTGTTTCGGGACAGCAACTTTCCCAATCATTACTTCTCTCTCATTAGAGGTTACTCTTGGCACAAAAAGCAAATAAAAAGGATAAGGAGCGGTTATTACTGAAGTAATAACTTCCAAGACTCATCTAAAACTTTTGGGTTATCTCCTAATAAGTACTTTTCTTTAACGCCTTTAAGTTAGGCATAAGAAGCAAAGAAAGAATCAAATGTTCTCAAATGAAGAAGCATTAAGACCAAATTTTGTTTTCATAGGAGAAGCAAAAGAAATATTTTATCTCTTTTTAGGGAAGTGTTCTATACCTTTCTTGAGTGGGAGTTGATATTTAATGGTGCCTTCTTTCATATCAATGATGGCACCAACAGTTCTAAGAAAAGGTCTTCCCAAAGTAATAGGACAAGAAGCATTGTATTCAACATCCAAAACATAGAAATAAACGGGGACATAGGAATTGTTAACCATAATAAGAACATCATTAAGACTCCCCATGGGTTTCTTTTTAACATTATCATCAAGTGGGACATTCAAATAGCAATCTTCAAGAGGAGGCAAATCAAGCATATCATAAATCCTTATAGGCATAATAGAAACACTACTATCAAGATCACACAAAGCTTTGAAATCAAAGTCATTCACTTTCATATTAATGATGGGTTCCCAACCATCTTCTTGTTTTATAGGAATAGAAGCTTTATGTTTCATCTTTTCTTCTTTAATCTTTATGAGAGCATCAGTAATGTGTTTTGTAAAGGCCATGTTCATAGCACTAGCATTAGGACTTTTAGCAAGATTTTGTAGGAACTTAATAACTTCAGAGATATTGCAACCATCAAG
This sequence comes from Avena sativa, assembly GCA_916181665.1. Lineage (NCBI taxonomy): Eukaryota > Viridiplantae > Streptophyta > Magnoliopsida > Poales > Poaceae > Avena > Avena sativa. The sequence goes on along the minus strand of OV702292.1, from coordinate 527,080,716 downwards.
ATCAAAATCAAATTTCTCATCTAAAGTAGTAGAACTATTACTATCCTCAACACTAGTGGTGGTAATAGTAGAAACACTAATGTTTCTAGCAATTTCATCTTCTCTTTCCCACTTAGCATGTAATTTAGCTAATAGTCTAACATTTTCATCAATTCTTACTTGTATGGCATTAGTAGCTGCAAAGGGATTCTCATTAGTTTCAGGTTTAGCAGCCATTTTATTCAAAGTAGATTGAGCTTCAGCTAAAGATGCTATATTTCTTTCAGCATTAGAGAGTTTTTCCTCAATAGTTTTATTGAAAGCAGTTTGTTTACTAATAAACTCTTTAAGCATAACTTCAAGTTCAGAGGGAGCACTCTTATTATTGTTGTAAGAATTTCATAAGCATTACCATTGTTGGGAGGATATGGCTTATAATTGTTGTTACCAAAATTGTTCCTATAAGCATTATTACCATAAGCATTGTTGCCAAAATTGTTATTTCTTATGAAGTTCACATCAACTTGCTCTTCTTGAGCAACCAAAGAGGCTAAAGGAACATTATTTGGATCAATATGGGCTTTCCCATTAACAAGCATAGACATAATAATATCAATTTTATCACTCAAGGAGGAGGTTTCCTCAACAGAATTTACCTTCTTACCTTGTGGAGCTCTCTCAGTACGCCATTCAAAATAATTAACCATCATATTGTCCAAAAGTTTTGTTGCAGCACCCAAGGTGATGGTCATAAAGGTACCTCCAGTAGCAGAATCCAATAGGTTCCTTGAAGAATAGCTCAATCCTGCATAAAAAGTTTGGATGGTCATCCAAGCAGTCAGTCCATGAGTGGGACAATTCTTTACCAAAGATTTCATTCTTTCCCAAGCTTGAGCAATATGCTCATTATCAAGTTGTTTAAACTTCATTATTTCACTTCTCATGGATATAATCTTAGCAGGAGGATAGTATTTTCCAATAAAAGCATCTTTGCATTTAGTCTAAGAATCAATATTATTCCTACTTAAGGAATTCAACCATTCTTTAGCTTTTCCTCTCAAAGAGAAAGGAAACAATTTAAGCTTAATAATATCACCATCTATATCCCTATGCTTTTGCATCTCACAAAGTTCAACAAAGTTATTTAGATGGGAAGCAGCATCTTCATTACCAATACCAGAAAATTGTTCTCTCATAACAAGATTGAGCAAAGCAGGTTTTATCTCAAAGAAAGTATTTTCAGCCACAGGTGGAGCAATAGGTGTGCTCATAAAATCATTGTTGTTGGTGCTAGTGAAGTCACACAACTTAGTGTTTTCAAGAGTAATCACTTTTTTGGGTTTTCAAATAAGAAAGCAAACTTGTAAAACTATTTTTTTTTGTGTTTTTGAATAACAAAACAAGCAAACAAAGCAAAAAAGAAAACTAAGCAAAACAAAAACAACAAAGTAAAGAGATTGGTTATGAGGGACTCCCCTTGTGAAGATGTCCTTGACTCCCCGGCAACGGCGCCAGAAAATCGCTTGATGGCTCAATGCACGGCGCCTAGAAAAATGCTTGATGGCGGTGTTGATGTAGAGCTCGTTGGGAATCCCAAGAGGAAGGTATGATGAGCACAGCAGCAAGTTTCCCTCAGTTATGAAACCAAGGTTTAATCGAACCAGTAGGAGCAAGGAAACACCCCAAAGGTGTTACTAGATGAGCTTTGGTAGGGCGCACTACCGATGCTAGTAGCAACATGGAGACCTGCACAACACAACCACAGAACTTTGTCCCCAACTTGCGATGAGGTTGTCAATCTCACAGTGTTTTGCGGAAAACAAAGGATTAAACGTATCGAATGGAAAGAAGTAAAAGTTTGCAGAAAGTAAACACAAAGCAGTAAACAGTTTATAGATTGTATGTAAAGAAAAAGGACCGGGATCCATAGTTCACTAGAGGTGGCTCTCCTTAGATAGATAACATGCTGGGTGAACAAATTACAGCGGGGCAATTGACAAACACCGAGAAAGCAATACATGCATATACTAATCATCTTGACTCCTTTGAGACTTGATTGGGCATTACAACATTATACATAGACCGCCATCCAACTGCATCTATGACTAATAATCCACCTTCAGGTTATCATCCGAACCCCCTCTAGTATTAAGTTACAAGCAACAGATTATTGCTTTACGAACTACGTGTAAAGTAAACAATACGATTGTTCTATGAACAAAGGATTGTTGTTTTCTCCCTAGTAGCAACAGCACATCTAGTACCTTAGAGATTTCTGTCACTTCCCCAGATTACCAGAGGCATGAACCCACTATGGAGCATAAATACTAACTCTTGGAGTTTCTAGCATCTACTTGTCCAAGATAGCTACTAACAACGGAAAGCATGCAAGATCTCAAATAACAAAGACATGATAGACTCAATAATCAATCTAAAATAGCATATCAATATCCATCGGATCCCCGCAAACACAACATGTATGATTACAAATAGATGATCTTGATCATGAACGGAGCTCACAAGATGTAAACATGAAAACACAAAGGAGGAGAACCAACCATCTAGCTACTACATGGATCTGTAGTCCAAGTATGAACTACTCACGCATCACACCGGAGGCTTCCATGGTGATGAAGAAGGCCTCCAGGGTGAATTCCCCTCTCTGGCAGGGTGCTGGGAAGAGCTTCAGATCCCTCCCGATCTAGGGATGGAGATGACGGCGGCTACAGACTCTTTCGTGGATTTTTGATCGGGTACTTAGGGTTTTCGTCCCGAGGGCATCGTATAGTCGGAAGGGGAGGCCGAGGGGGTGCCTGGGCTGGCCACACCACCCCTTGGTGCGGGCCAGGCCTGGCCGCACGGCCAGGTGGTGTGGCCGCCCTCTGGCCCCTCTCTGTCTCGTATTCTGGCACTTGATGACTTCTGGAAAAATAGGCACTTTGGCTTTTGTCCCGTCCAATTCCAAGAATATTCATTTTCTGACTTTCCTGGAACCAAAAACAGCAGAAAACAGGCAGCTGGCACTGTGGCTCTTGTTAATAGGTTAGTCCAAGAAATCATATGAAAAGTACTCCAAAGTTGGAACAAAACACAAGAAAGTGGATAAAACCAAGCATGGAACATCAAAAATTATAGATACATTTGCAATGTATCAATCGCAATGGGGAGTATCTGCGTCATCAGCATGTGACAGTCATGAGAATTCATACCGCTGAACCTCTTCTTCGCCACGTCCAGATATCTACTTATCTTCCTCGAGTAACTATGAGGAACTTTCACTCCTAGGAGGCACCTGAAAAACTGCTCGAGCTCCTCTAGACTCAGAGTGAAGCGGGCAGCGCGAAGCACCACCTCATTCTTCTTAACTCTTTTGCGGTGACCTTGAGTCCCTTCCGTATGATCATCATCATCATCACTATCAGGGTACTGAAGATTTTTCTTGATGCCAAGCAATTTAAGGTCCTTTCTTGCTTTCGGCTCAACCTTGGTCCTCTCCGGCATGTTCAGTAGAGTACCAAGCAGACTCTCGATAACGTTCTTCAAGATGTGCATTACATCGAGGCTATGAGGAGTGTGGAGGACCTTCCAGTATGGCAGGTCCCAGAAAATAGACCTTTCTTTCCATACACCCAGCAGCGGCTTTGTCCTCGGTCATTTTTTTCCTGGCGTAGGGCAATCTACCCAATTATTCAAAAGCTCCTCGATTTCTTTGCTGCTCCTCGGACACAGGGCTCTTTCGAGCTCGTCCTTACCATTGAACAGGTCACCGCGTTTTCTCCATGGGTGATCCATGCGAAGCCACTTTTGAGTACCTTGGAACACGGTTTTTAAAGACCCGGGATCCCTTGGTAGCTGGATATGCGGTGTCGCATCCATGCACTTGACGCATGCATTGTGTCCGTGGTTCACCTGGGTTGATACATATGCGTAACCAGGATAGTCCTCCACCATCGTGAGCAACGCGGCTCTCGGATGGAAATATTCTTTAGTGTACGCATCCCACGTACAGGCCGGCGTCCCCCACAAACTGGCTAAGTCCTCTCTCAACAACCCAAGATACATATACATATTGATACCTGGTTGTTTCGGCCCCTGAATAAGAATGATCATGTGTACGTACCTTTGCTTCGTGCACAGCCACGGGGGGAGATTGTACGGTCATACAAACATAGGCCACGTGCTATGCGTGCTACTCTGGTTTCCAAAAGGATTGAGTCCGTCGGTGCTCATACCCAGCCTAACGTTCCTTGCATCGCCCCCGAACTCTTCAAACTTGATGTCTAATGCATTCCACTGGCTAGCGTCTGAAGGGTGTCTTAAGATCTTGCCCTTCTCTAGATCATCTTCGGGTTTCTCTCTTTCTATGTGCCATTGCATGAGCTTTGCTTCCTTAGGATCTACGAAATATCGCTACAGACGGGGGGTGATAGGAAAGTACCATACCACTTTTTGAGGAACTTTCTTGTTCCCTCTCTTGTACCGTCCTTGGCCACACACCGGACATGTGGTTCTATCCGCGTACTCATTCTGATAAAGTGTGCAATCATTGATGCATGCGTGGTAGGTCGAGAGGGCACACGATTTTCTTGGCCTCCTCGATACTTGTTGGCAATGTGTTCCCCTTAGGAAGTCGGTCGTGCCAGTATTCCATGTTCGCGTTGAAGCTCACATCGGTCCATTTGTGTTCGGCCTTCATCTCCAGAGCCTTGAGCGTTACACTCAAACGTATATCCTCGGGGCGACACCCATGATACAATGGAGTCATCCCGTCTACCTCCATTTGGGCTAGCTTGGCTTTCTCTCTGGTTGTAGCTTTGTCGTTGCTCGTCTCCTTGAGGAGCAGTTCTTGAACATGAGGGTCCTGCAAGGCCGAAGTTAGCAGCGTCTGTGTGTTCGCGTCTTCTCCTTCTTCATGATGATCATGCTCGTCAACATCTCCTTCTTCATGTTGATCATGCCCGCCAGCATCTCCTTCGTCATGACAATCATGCCCGCCGGCATCTCCTTCGTCATGATGATCATGCCCGGTAGACTCTTCGTCTTCTCGCCCGCCCATGTCTTCGTGACCAACATGTCCTGCCGGCGCCTCATTGAGGTCGCACATGAAACCGCGCCTGAGCAGGTGACCGTCCAATTGTCCAGAATCAGGGTCGATCCAGCACTGGAGTTTGTATGTTCGACATGGACACCTTATCATGGTCTTGTTGTTCAGAATCATGTCCTGCTTCGTGTCTTTCTTGTACCTAGCAATTCGACCTTCGCTCATCGTGAGGACCATGGTTGCCTGAGCGGTCAAAACAGAGAGTATAGGTTAGAACCACACCATATGCACACAAATGCATTAATGCTAGCCGGGAAAATTTGGCATGACCTTTCCTACAATTAGGACATATGGGTAGTGCAAAAATTTGCCGAAATGGAAATGAATCAACATTTCAGCAAACATCCATGCACCACACCGGCCGGGACAACAACAAGCAAGCAACAAAAAACTTCCTCCCAATGCAAACATTCATGCACCACACAAGCATCGTCTCGCCATGCATCGCACACACACCGCCCGCGCGACAAGCTTCACCTACATGTTCATGGCCAAGTACTCACCTAGTAAACTCAATAATAGCGAGACGACACCGCGCGATGAGAGAGTGTGGACAAATAGATCTACAAGTTGGTGGAGAGCAAATTAGTAAACAAATAAAGATGTGAGAGAGAAAAGTAAAGAACTTTTAGATCTACAAGTTGGAGGGAAGCTTCCACTTACCAATCTATGGACTAAAGTAGGTTTAGTTACAGGAAAATGGAGAAACTATGGGAAAATGGGGTAGGAGGGAGGAGGAAGACGAGCTGGGAGGAGGTAGAAAGAAAGAAGAGATGTGAAATGGGTGGTGGTGGATAGATAGGGTGGGAGCTTGCCACCTTTTTCACATGGATCTGGACGCCCTCATCTGTGGCGCATATGGTAGAAATGCGCCACAGATGCTCAAACTTCTGTGGTGCATATTGTGATATGTGAACATATGGTGCAGGTTAAAGTGGTGAGACCCAGGGTTAGGTTTCTGTGGTGCATGTGTGGATATGCGCCACAGAAGTCAAACATATATGTGACGCATATCCACACATGCGCCACAGATCGTGGGTGAAATAGATTCTGTGGTGGGGCCCGCCTCCACATTCTATGGCGCATAATGAAATATGCGCCACAAATGTTGCCTTATCTATGGCGCATATGTCATTATGCACCACAAAACATGGATCGCCCCACCCCGGCTAGTGGGTCCCACCTAACTTTTGTGGCGCATGTTCTAAGAAATGCGCCACAGATGTTTTTAGTATCTGTGCCGCATGGTTTTACATATGCGCCATAGAATATCTTGTCTACCTATAAGCTATTTCCTAGTGGTGTACTCAAGATGTGAGTCTTCGGGGTGCAATGTACATCATCGTCAGCATTCTCTAGTCAACTCCTTCCCCAAGTTCGATCAGACCGTGCCACTCACTCGCTTCATCTTCTAGGCGCTTCAGTGGTGCATCGGTCTGGGCAACTTCGGTGTATGTGGTTGTGCCTTGGTGGTGTTCAGCATTGCCTGTGATGCGGTTGGGAGGCTTTGTGCCCCGCCACCTCGCCATTCTTGGCTATGGTTGGGCAAGGTGAGCAAGTCGTCATTGTTGCAGGAGTGTGTTGTAAGCCGCAAGACGAGTGTGGTGTTGTAGCCATTCTATGGTGTTCTTGTCAACTTAATACAAATACGCGCACGTCCATTGCGGGTTCTTGAAAAAAAGATGACAATATCTTAGTCCGAAGTGAATTATATTTGGGCTACATATAAAATGAAAAAAACTGATAAGAATATATCATATTTCGGGTTAAGGTTCTGCACACTTCAAATATATATCATTGTCTATACGTAGATATTTTCTTGAAAACTTAAAAAATAAATAAATGACTCACTCTAGCTGTCTAACTCCAACTGCTTCTCAGACCCTACCAGCTCTGACTGCTTGTCTTTCAGTTGCAGTCTACAGATCAAAGAAATAGGCACTAAAGTTTTGAGTAATGTGATGTCGCAAGAGTAGGCTCGTGTATTCGTTTTGGCCTTTTTCTTGGCTATTCTTGGTTTGTAAGACCTCTTAAAAATTTCTTCTTAATCAACGAAATGGTAAATATTTTGCCTTGTTTAGAAAAATTACACAAAATTATTGTGAAATAATGTACCAGCATATAAATAATGTACCAGCATATTAGGCTAAACTCAATGGCTGATCATGTAGTTCGTCCTTCTCAAACTGCCTTTATGCAAGATAGAAACATACTTAATGGTGTGTTCACCTTGCATGAAGCAGTACACGAACTACATAGGAAGAAACTGAATAGGGTCATTTTTAAAAGCAACTTCGAGAAAGCCTATGACAAGGTCAAATGGTCTTTCCTTCAGTAGACTAATCAATAACTTTGTGTTGGGGGTTAGTGTTGCCATCAAAGTCAATGACGATGTTGGTAAATAATTTTAGACGAAAAAAGGTTTGAGACAGGGAGATCCATTATCACCATTGCTATTTAATATAGTGGCTAATATGCTCGCTGTCATGATTGAGCGTGCCAAGTCTGATGGTCAAATTTAAGGTGTGATTCCTAATCTAGTAGATGGAGGCTTATCAATCCTTCAGTACGCCAACGATACAATTTTATTTATGGAACACGACCTTAAAAAAGCGAAAAATATAAAACTGATTCTCTTAGCTTTTGAGCAACTTTCGGGTTTGAAAATTAACTTCTATAAAAGTGAATTGTTTTGTCGTGGCGAGGCTCAGGATGCAGTTGGTCTTTATGCTGATCTCTTTGGCTGTAGTCAGGGCATTTTTCCGATTCAGTATTTGGGTATTCCGGTTCACTACTAGAGGCTCACAAATGCTAAATGGAAGATTATCGAGGAAAGATTACAGTCGAGGTTGAGCAGCTGGAAAGGTAAACTGCTCTCCATAGGGGGAGGTTGGTACTCATTAATTCAGTAGTAAGCAATATGGTATTGTATATGATATCTTTTTTCCAACTACCAAAAGGAGTCTTACAAAGGTTGGATTATTTCCGATCAAGATTCTTTTGGCAAGGAGACAGTGAGAAAAAGAAGTATCAGCTGGCTAAATGGAATTTACTATGTGGCTCCAAAGACCAAGGTGGGCTGGGTATTCATGATCTGGAGATCACAAATACAGCCCTTCTTGGCAAATGGCTCTTCAAGTTATTAACTGAAGACGGGGTATGGCAAACACTACTTAAAAGAAAATGTATTGGTTCAAAAGCATTGTCCCAGATAGTTTGGAAACCTGGTAACTCTCACTTTTGGGCTGATCTGATGGCAACGAAGAAAGACTTCTTCCGCTTCGGAACATTTTCTATTAAGGATGGGTCTCAGATACGGTTCTGGGAGGATAAGTGGCTAGGTAATGCTACGCTCCGTGAACAATATCCCGCGTTGTATTCTATTGTCCGTTATAAGGATGAAATGATATCCACTGTACTAGAATCTTTCCCGCCCAACATAACTTTCAGGCTAGATCTGATCGGAACCTGGATTGACTCTTGGATCACATTGCTACATCGTTTAGCTAATGTACACCTGTCACCTGGACCAGATGAATTTCGATGAAACTTGAGTGAGAATGGGTGAACACACGGATTTTAAAGTCTAGATGCATGTTATGCTGTACATCGCAAACCCAGGATTACCATTTTTGCGAGACATAACAGAATTGGTAGCACAATACATCATCCATTACAAACCATAATAGTCTTACAAATAGTTGATCTCATGATCAAGTCTTAGTACATATCAAAGCAGTGGAAAATAACATAGTAGAGGCTCCATCTTCATTGCCACAGGCAATGCTGACGATGAGAGATGATCCTAGTTATAGTAGACATCCTAATGTCCATCCTCCGAATAGTCCTCTTCATAGTCTGGTCATGGGAATAGCCAAGGACAAAGCCATGAGTACTCTTAAAGTACTCGCAAACTATCACTAATGTAAGTAAGACAATTCTAGTAGGAATCCTAAGATCTAAGCTTGTTTGTAATAAGCCAGTTTTATTTCAGAAGTACTTAGTAGTAAATACCTATTTTAGTTATCTAGATTACTTAAGTGGGAACCTAGTTTCATGTCCACAACCCTGTTGTGTTCAAGTCAAAGTCATCTTTCAAGTCACAAGTCATTTTCAAAACATTTGACAACGAAACAGTATGGCCATCCAACTGTCCATGACCGCGGACGTCGCTATTCGAATAGTTTGACACTCTGCAGAGGTGGTACACTTTCACCACAAAATTCGATACATCCGTCAGGGATAACCCTGAATCATCATACTTGGTATGCGCATAATAAATCCTAACCTTTCAATTACACACCCTAATATAGGCACCTACCCTATGAGCTTGGCCTCCCAGCCATGGCCATCCGCCATCCCGGGAACCACATAGGTGGACATTCACATTCACGAGGTAGCCTCAACTCAACCTCTTTCCGCGAGGGAACCCATACTAAGACACATAAGCTTCCAATTAAGCCCTACCCAACTCAGGTATTGTGGTTGTACGGTAAAGTTGGAATGATATCGCATCCAAACCCAACCATCAGTTTTTATCAAAGTCAAGGCACATGTTTCATTCAGTATCATCTTCAACTCATTGTGTTTCATAACACATATCAAAACATTTCAATAGAATGACTCATCATTTCAAGGTTTTCATAATCATTTTCTCCAAGTGTTCCCATCTAAAGTGGTCCATATTAGTTTAACACTAGCAACTATCAATGAAGGTGTCACTATTGAGGGGTGCTAATCAATTGTACTACCCAAACCTGGTTCTATGCTCTTGATAGCATCTATCCTATTTTTCCACTAATCACCAATTAATTAGCTATTTGAGAAACTTTGGGAAAGGAAAGAAAAGATAAAGCTTGCAAGTAAAACTTGGGATTGGTATAATTAAAGTTGCATCCCAATAGAATGCATAATGTATCTTGCATATGCTAGCTTGCATATGGCTAGCTTGCATAGGATGGCTTGCCTTGGTTGGTGTAGTTGTCGAAGTTCTCCTCTTCGTCTTCGTAGAACTCCTCTTCTTTGTATCCCGGGTTGACACTAGCGTCTATAAATAAATATGAGATACACAATCACCAACCAATACTTAACTACTTCTATTTAGCACACAAAGGTTCACACTAGATGATCTAGCATCATCTCAATCACTACATGAAATGGTGACCAAATCTTATTTTTAGAATTACAATTTCTACTCATTGAAAAATACTTAAGATTTAATATTCTCCAATTAAAATATGGGATCATGTTGACCATGTCATCAACACATATTCTAATACTTGGGAATGTGATTTAAAGTGGTTGTCCTATATTACAAAGTTGAATATTACTATTTAATATAATTAAAATGGCTAGAAATGACTATATAGCATTCTTTTAATACTAGTCCAAGATTACTTCATCTAAAACTAAATATTTTTACATATTCAGATAGATCATGGCAAATGTGATTTTTGAGAGTTGGAATAAGCTCAAAAGCACTTATGGTTGAATTTAGAAAAATGTTTGAAGTTGGAAAAGTCTCTGCCTTGTTATTTTTACTATGGATGATCTATATATTCAAATGGTTTGAATCCAACGGGAGTGGTTAGATATTTGCATTATCTTTCTAACAAAATTCGAATCATGCAATTTGGTTCAGTAAATCTCTTTGAATTCAATTTTGAACACAACTACAGAATAGGGTTTTGAATAAAAAGGAAAATCTAGATTTGAATCTGTGGGCTACGCGCGGGAACGAACATGGGCCGGCCCAACTGCACGGCGCGCGTGCAGCGGGATGCACTCAGGCTGGTCCCACGCGTCAGCAGCTGTGTCTAAGCGAAACGGTATCTGCGAATCTAGGCCACACGATTAGAACGAGATCAATGGTTGAGCGTTCGCCATCTCCGTCGTACTGAGCGCGCGAGATTCTAACCGTAGCGCTACGGTGGGGGTCGTTTGAGGCTTACCAGGGCTCCAGCTAGGTCCGACGAGGTGGGCGAACGAGCTGGTAGACGACGACGGTTCGATTGGTGGTCGCGGCAGCTCCTGGGGCGGCTCCAATCGCTGGCTCCATTCCTCCACAGCAGCGGCGGGCTCCGGCGAAATTCTGACGATGTGGTGCTCGCCTTGCTCTGGGGAAAGGTTAGGGGGTTTCTGAGGGAGAGGTTAGTCTAGTGGGGTGCATTTGGAGGCTAGGAGAGGGTCCTATTTATACACCGGCGAGAGGAGCAACGCGGTATTGCTCAGGCTCGTCGGCGACGTTGCTACAGGGCGCTATCAGCATGACTGCGGGCATAGGTCGACGCGGTGCTCCCTGGCGGTCGTCATGCGCATAGTGGCACGGCGAGGGGCGGTCTTAATCGGACGGGAGACGTCCATGCTCTGCTCAGGTACCGCGGCGTTCGTCATAGCGTACGGTGGTCACGGGGCGCGCAGCGGCGAACGGTCATGTCTGGGAGGTTGCTGGTGACGCGACGAATGCATTTACGCAAGGAGAGAGAAAGGCGCGGCGTGGCTGCGCAGGGCGGCTCGGTGCGGCTATGCTGGCTTCTCCGTTGCTTGTCGTTGGTCAAGGCGTGGAGTGGCGGGTGCGGTGAGGTCACGCCTACCTTCTAGACATTCTGGGCGAGGGCAGCGCGGCTTGTGGCATCGTGTCCATGCTTGACCGGCATGGCACGCTCGGGTACGGGCTGGCACTAGTCAGGTTGTCGAGTGAGCGGTGCTAGCTGCACGGGCTGGTACAGGGGGTAATCGTGGGAGAGTAATTTTGGCTGAATTGAGTACAGTGGTGAGCACTAGATTGATCAAAACAGTAAATAGTTGGTAGATTTGTACTGTGCCTGCTAAGTGTTTGATTAAATGGCCACATGGACTAAACATTTGAATTTTCAAATTTATATTTGGTGGGTGTGTTGGGTATATGCTTAAGTGTCTCTGGTTGCTAGGATTGGTCAACTGGTGAAGGTTTGAGTGGTTTTTGAAAAAGTGCTATCTTGATGTCTATTGTAGATTCAATTTTGGAAATTCTCTCAAATGGATTTGAAAATGTTTCTGTAAGTTTTGAAAGTTCACTTGGGTTCTTTTTTACTTGGTCTAGCAAGGTGAGAAAAGAAGTAGAATTATTTCTGTTTAAAATCATTTACTATAAAAAAGAAGGTTGTCTTCCATTAGCTAAAAGATGATCCCTAACAAGAGAAGACTAGTTTCTCTATTGTACGTTGTGTCTTTCCTACAGTTTTTTATTATAATTAGTTAATTTTTAGAGATGATAATAGGAGATGACTTATTATATGACTTATTTTTATCGTCTTTCTCTAGATTATGTGGAGAGCTAAAAGAAGGTCCGTCTTCTCTACCATTATACTCTCTCCATTTTAAAATATAAGATGTTTTACCTTTGTGAAGCTAATGTATCTAGACCACTTAGTATATAGGTTCAGAGAGATTCGAAGTGAACCTACACACTAAAATGTGTCTAGTTTTATTATCTTCACAAAGCTAAAACATCTTATATTTTAAAACGGAGGGAGTACATGCAGGTACCGTAATTAAGTTTAATACAAATTATTGCACCATAATTTTGGCTAAATAGAATTATTCTAAATGCTTAATAATAATGGACCCGAGTATCCTGCGGCGCCCGCATCCTAGCGATCCCGTGCGGCGGCTTCTACACGCACGGGAAAAAGGTTTGCCTTCATCTCCTATGCGTCGGCCCAGATAAACGAGCAAAAATGGGCTTTCCTGGTCTCGAGGGTGAGATCCCATCGTCAAAGCATCAGTTCACGATACTTTTTCTCTAAAAAAACCCATCACATGTTCCTTTTTCCTATGTAAGGGATCATGTATATATTTTTCTTTTCCATTAGAAATCACCACATCATTTGCTTCTAAAGACCTATCGTCAAAAGATAATAAAAGAACCTGACGAGTAAGAAAACCAAAAAGGGGATGAAACCATATGCGGTTCATACCAAAAAAACGGTATTAAGCAGATAGCTGCCCGATTAATCAGGCATAAATGCCAGATTAAGTAGATCCTAGTTGCCAAATTAGTATTGTCATTCTAATTTCCAGATTAATTAGGAGCAATTGAGATTAATTTGGTCTAGTTGCCTGATTAATTAGGCTTAGAAATAATTGTCGGATCAATTAGGAGTAAACGTTGATTTGGTGCGATTACTACTAATTGCCGATTAGGATTAATTTGGTGCGCTTCCCAAGTTTAAACAATAATAATTGCCATATTAACTGCTCAAGATTTTCAGGGTTGCCTCACCGCTGACTGCTTGTCGGTGGTGGCCTCCTCCGGTCGTGCCTCCCTGCGTAACGTTTCTCCACCTCGGCCCCGCTGCATGCTTGGCGGTGGCGAGCCGCTCAACGCGCACCTCCCATCGCGGTGTTCCTCAACCTGCGCGGCGGGGTTCTTCAACCTCCCGGCGTGGTGCTTCCTTGTTGCGTGTGCTGAGCGGCGACGACACCCTCCTCTCCTGCCTCGGCGCTCCTCAATCTTCGGCAGCGCGACGCTACTCCTCCATGACGGTGAAAGAGAAGAGTGTGAGAGGGTTGTGTGGTCAGGAGGAGAGCTCGTTGGGATAAGGAAAAGAGGTAGGTGCGGATACGCTATAGAAAACAAATCAACCACTTACACGCATCTCTGCCAAACCTGACCAACAGGCCGGCCCGGCCCGGCACTGGCCCGGCACTGCCTTCACGTGCCTGGCACGGCACGGCACGCCAGAGCCCGTCAAGCTTGCGGGCCGGGCCTCGAGGCCCGGGGACAGCCCCAACTCTGTCGGGCCAGCACGTTGGTCTGTTAGGCACGCGAAGCACATCAGCCCACCAACTGGGACTACTTCTGTGTTCCAGCAGGACTTGTAAAAGATTCTTAAGTTCGGCCAAATTTCTTATATAGCACAGAAGGATTGGTGGTCCGATGGTTCAGAGCAGCGCGGAGCTGGAGCAGGCCTCCTAGGCAGAGGCTAAACGGGTCGTGCCAGGCCGGCCCGCGTGCCTGAGACCGCAGCACAAACACGACCCCGACATTTCACGGGCCGGCACGGACCCGTCAAGCCACAGGCCAAGCCTCGGGCCGGTGCTGGGCTTTTGTCGTGTGCCACGGCCGGCACGCGCAAGCCCGGCCCGATGGCCAGGTTTGATCTCTGCGCACCGCCACACCAGAGAAGGCGATGTGCGGCGCCTTTGGTTAGATTTTCCCAACAATAGTTCATATTAAACAAATTAATTTAAGCTATTTCGACCTTAATCATACAGTTTGGAAAAAGGAAAGTTAGAGGATCCGGTTCCCTTTTGCTCACCAAATTCCCCGAACATTTCAAACGGATAGGGTTCTGAACCCTCGTCGGCGCATGGCGGCGCCGGCAGATGCGCCTCCGCGACAGCCACCTCTCCCGGCGGACACCATCGTGGAGATCTTGTCCCGCGTGGGCGACGCCGTAGCCGTCGTCCGCTGCGCGGCCACCTGCAAAGCATGGCGCCGCCTCATCCTAGAGCCGTCCTTCCTGTCCCACCGCCACGCCGGCCCCTCGCCTCTCCTCGGATTCTTCTTCCGGGACACCTCCCAGAAGCTGCCCCGTCGCCGTCTCTACCTCCGCCGTCCCACGCGTTTCCTTCTCCTCGGCCCCTCTCAGCCGCAGGCTACCACCGCGCTCCACCTGTCCCACTTTTTCCCGGACGCGGCTGGCCTCTGCGGGTTCGCCCCCGTCGCTTCGGGCACCGGCGGGCTTCTCGCCCTCCGCCAGCGCCCGGCCTGCTCGCTCGACCCCGAAAGGTTCTGCGTCTGCGACCCCATGGCCGGGACCTCCACCTTTCTCCCTCCTCTCGGCGCCGAAGGCGCCCCGTTCGGTGAGAGCGTCGTATTTCTCGACGCCGATGGCTCCTCGTTCCGCCTGCTTGCAGCGATGGAAGACTCACGGGAACCGGCTATCCTCCTGCGCATCTTCTCGTCCCGAACCGGGCACTGGGGCGCGGCTGTGAGCGCCCACCTGCCTGACAACATGGTGGTCCTCCTCAGCTCCCCTGCCGTCGTCCACCGTGGCGCCGTCCACTGGATATGCGGCACCCGTGCCCTCCCGAACGCGGTGCACGCTCTGGTCGTGCGCCCCGGCCAGGCGGGGGTGTCTGTGTGCCGTGTGGACCTTCCACTGCGTGCAGGCATACACCGCCTGAGCCACGCTGCAGGGGCGGTTCGCCTGTCCAGTTCAACTAAGGGGTGTCTCTCCTTGGTTCTTCTGGACGAACCTGTGATCTCCATCTGGAATCTCGATGACGACGGCGCCGGTGGCAAGTCGTGGGCGCTTCAGAAGACGATATATCTGATGTCTGTGCTGCCATCGGCAATCTTCGATGATCCTTCTGCAGAGTGGGGGCTCTCCATTACAGCATTGTGCGACCAGAGCGGCTCCTTGTTCTTGCATGCTGTGGGTGAGGGCCTTTTCGTGCTCAACCTCGAGACGGAGATGATGTCGAAAGTAGGCGATGGTCATTGTGCCAAGTACCTATGCCCTTATGTGCCAGATTTGAGTTCTTGCCTAGGAGCCATGAAAAGTTTCTGATGTTGGATCAAAGTTCAGGTTATATTCTTATGACCTAGTTAAATGCCTATTAAGAGAGGAGTGTTTAGTTTTGCATGGATGTATTTTACGGGTCTACTCTTATCTGTGATGTATCACCTATTTATTTTCACACATGGCAGTTTTATATTGTGTTATACTCTTTATTATGCTTCGGCTTATTGTATTTGGCTTACTCCATTACATGGAAAGTTACTATGAATACATTGCTTGCAAGGATTGCAACAATGCAACATTGCTCTGACATTTAGTGTCTATTTCTAATCAGAGTCATCTAGTGCCAAACTTGAATTTGTATCCGATTATAGTTTGTATGTCAAAATGGGTTTTGTGATGCGAAATTGAAAGAAATAGGACTAACTTTCTCTTGTTTTTTTCAGAACAGGGTAGTCAAATTTACTTTTTGCTTGGAAGGCGATGTTTTAGTTATCTAAACCAAAGGGCAATACAACAGAAAATTTATTATTTTCATTCAATCATGTTGTGCTTATCCCTGAGAAATAGCAAGCAGGAAAGCCAAACGACGGGGAAACGGACAAGTGTTGCTATGATGTCCTCTCAATGTGAGTATGCTATTTTCTCTTCCCTGTTGCAGATACAAACGTTGCAGAAGAGTGCTTATAGATAGCTAGGTCCCTTTAGATGAGATGACCCTCTTTAAATGAACACATGTTATTGCAGTGATCCTCGAGAGCGTAAGTCCTGCTGCAAAATGAAAATTAACAGGTTTCTTGATTATTGTCTTGTTTACTGACAAAACCCCTTTTGTGTATTCAGACTGGAGAGATTTTCTGACATTGAGGTCAGACCACTAGACAATGTCTTATCCTTGTTAATGGTTCGGGCACAATGCTGCTTGGGGACTTTAGCATTTTTGCTTTCACTTTTTATTGAGCTATAATAGGCAAAGATCTAGAAACACATCTGGGGAACATCATGCTGGTAAGTGCATTTCTGTATGTTGATGCCAAGAATCCAGATAATACGATGGAAATTGATAATGTTTTCGTCCTTTTTTTGTTTTCACCCTGTATATTGGAAATTAAATTATCATACATCAGCCTTTCAAAATCACGTATCATTTGTCTATTTGTGGAGACATTAACCTTTATTTTAGAATGACAACAGAGAATTTAACTAAGTATCAGCTGCGGAAATTACTATTATTACATATTTATAGAGGTGGCGACGACAATTCCATAAAATAAACATGGCTCACAGATAGTTAAATGTACTGCTGTTTCTTGTTTCCCTTGCTGTTGGTGGCAGCAGTACATGTGGTGAACTTATATAGTCCGTTAAGTTTAAACCAACCTGATGGATGACGTAGATAATAATGTGCAGTGTACACATCTTGTTCATTGGAAAAGAGAACTTAGACCAGGATATGATTTGAGATAGACTTAGCCTTGTACCATATGTGCTGACTGCATAACACTTGGTTCCATTTCTTACCCTGTAGAATATCTGAATGGCCGATAGAATAGTGGAGCTCCAATATATACCTGGATTCTGCGTACCAACTGATAAATGGTCTACTTGTTAATTCTGTTGCCATATGATTATCTGGTACACACATAGAATCGTGCCCAAATCGTGCACCTCTCAAACTGACGATCTGGTGCACAGAGAAATTTGCAAGCATGCATATCCTAATCTGACAGGAACAACTAATCAAAGTAATGTCCTACATTAGATAGGTTTAAGCATTTTAACACATGACAAACGGGAGGCTTCCATGCTGAGTAGCGGCATATACGCGAAAATAACTGTTGAAGGATGGACTGTAAAAGCAGGAATGAAGCTTGCTAGAATTACATTTCTGAAGATGGTAATGACCTGGTTCTGGTGCTTTTTATAAGGACACTTATCTCTTCGAACTCTTTCATTGCAAGTTCATCATCTTATAGGCAAGGATGGAAATATCCTCTTTACATTAGGAATTACAATCCATAATATAATGAGGACTATGTACTGACAAGAATATATATAGTATCAGGTGTCGTATCTTATTAAGTCCGGCTGGCCTGTTCCTGGATCTTTTATGTTGATATTGAGTAATAGTGCTGCATGCTTGCCTTTGGTACTCCAGAAAAGTGGATCCTTATTATGTTGATATGGTATGAAATTTACCTCTAGCTTCTGATTGTCTTTCTCAAGGACAGGCTATGCTATCCCCTCCGGCTTATTACTGTTGTTTTAACCTGATGTTTGGAGGAGATTTTAGTTCCATCTCATCTTCTAGTTTTTATAGCTTATATGTGTGCCAGGAAGGCTGTAATTGAAATAACTTTTTTTTTTGCAATTTTCATCAATTGCATGAATTTAATTTAACTAGCTGAATGGCCGTGCTTTGCTACGGCCAAATAAATTTAGAACTACCGTATAAAATTATGAACATGTTCAATTTTATATGTGATTGCAGCTTTTATAGCAGTGTCTGAGTCTCTCGCTACTCCAGTGTGCGGTCTCCCTTGCATGTGTTACTGTTACTATCCATGCAGGAACACAATGTGAATATTTCTCCTACTTTCCCTAATCTATATATCCGCTGCTAATTTCCATCGTTCTGTTGCACTCTTCCAACTATGATAATCAAATTTATGTGGTGTTCTCAGTCTAGTGCATCACCATAATATAGATAGTGAAAGAGGGGTAATCAACAATGGATTCGTATGTATTCTCCTATGCAGTACGAAGGGAACTTCTACATCCAATCGTTATACCAAGATCAAGCAATGACCAAATTTCATCATGGATATCATAATTTAGTTAATATATAAATTTGTCAAAATTATAGAATAAAAGCTATTGTTGTTTAAAAAAAAGGAATATAGCGACAATCCTAGACCTCCATTTTCCATAGATATACCAAGATAAAGCAACGACCAAATTTATCGGGTACTTTCTTAGATCTATCAGCATAGCTACTTTTTTGCAGCCTGCTAATATACATGATCTCTTATAATCGAGGCTTCTATATTTTATCTGATACTCCCGCCGTTTAATAATATAAGATGTTTTAGCTTTTGTAAAACGAATGTATCTAAACATCTTATAGCGTGTAGATTCAGAGCGAACCTAGATACTAAAAGATATCTAGATACACTAGTAGAAACCGGGATATTTGCACCGGTTTTTAAGTCCCACTAGATCATGATGGCGCGCGTTGCCGCGCCTGTCTATCTCCGTCTATTTGAGCGATAGAATGTTAGGAATTGATGCAACATGAAAGAATCTGACTCAAAATTTTAAATTTAATATGTCTCAAAATTTAAATTGTAATCTGAAAATTAAAATTCACAGAAAACGTGAAATGTATTTGTGTATATTCACATCTTCAGAGTAGGTTAGTGGAAGATGAGAACTTTAATATATCGAAAGCTTTTGGGACCTTTTTCATTATGCTCAATGGAAGCCCGCTCGAGCTAAACAAAAAGACACCGTTAAAAAGCAATAGCTGCCTTTTACCAATCTACTAGATCATGTCAGCACGCGTTGCCGCGCCCGTCTATTATAAATCTGAATGTTAGGAAATGATAAAATCTATTTTTAATTCAAATTGAGAAGTTTGATATACTCCCTCTGACCCATATTAGTTGACGCAGATTTGTCTAGATACATCCGTATCTAGACAAATCCAAGTCAACTAATATGACTCAGAGGGAGTACTATAACTTAAGTAATTTATAATGTAATTTAAAGCCATTTTAACTTAGTAATACAAAAGTTGTATTGTATTTTAGTGTTAATTTAAAAACTGTCATTAGTATGTAGAACGTGATGGGTCAGACACTACGATCAAATCGGTCAAATGGGACCTGCCCTAGTTCCTGCCCTAGTTCATGCATAAAGCTGACTGCCATTAATTTAGTCCACTTTATATTGTACTGTAAGTGAATGTAGTACTCGTGACCACTTGTAAAACTTCCTAGCAGAATAGCGTTGTATGGGGTCGACCGCCCGGCCTCATCCCGTCCCTAATATTAATTAAGTGTCTGCTACATTACCTTTGATTGTGTAAATGTAGACATGACTTATTTCTATTATTCTCATGGCGCTGCTTTGAGCACGGACTTGTCAGGAACTTATTTGCCACTTTGTTTTATCAACGTATGATTGCCATATACTTGCTTTCAGTCACCAAATATACAGCTCGGGGAAGAGAGATAGTGGAATTGAGTAGACTGCAACAGTGTTCACTTGACTTATCATCAGCTAAAATCAGAGGAATTATGTCTCCATTAACTCCTGTCTGTACCTAATCCAGACCAAAGAATTTTCATTGCCACTTTGTGCCGTGTATATAGGAAAGATATCCGCAGGGAATCATTGGCCTTTGAGCGTTTAGGTACTGGGAGAATGTTCTTCTCAACAAAACCAGAATGTGATGTTCAGGCTTCAGCCCCATATACACCAGTATAATTACGTTGCGCATTTGGTTCACTCTGAACCTGCTGGATATATATCAACAAAAATAGCAGGCAGCAGAATGGCATAATTAGTAGTAACACATAACCATGGAATGTAACAACCATAGATACTGTACAAAGGATAACATGTATGGCGTTCCACGTGAACTAACCTGGTCATTAGCCATTGAAAATCGACGGCTAAAGTTTTCCAAAACCAAAGAAACCTGAACCAGCCCTAACTCCTTGAACCAATATAGGAGAACACATCTCTAGGTCTTCAGCCTGCAACAAATAAAAAGCGAAGACATCATTAGAAAGAGTCCTAACTGAATACAACCATGAGGTGTAGAAGGGTTTGTGGCGGGGATGGAAAATCTGTAGCAAAGGTTGAAGATGGAGGTTTCTTTGGTTTTGGATCAGCACCCAAACCGCTCCAATCCATTTCAGTTTTGCGGTTTGAAACCATTTTCGGCCCACCGCCAGAAACCATGGGGACAAGCAAAACTGTACCAAGCATGCATGTAGGTGTAAGGCTGGAAAATAAGCAATAAAAGCCGATGCCTCCAAAATAATACACAGACTCCTCTCAGAGAGCATTTTCTCATACACCACAATTTATTTAGACATGAAAAAATACCAATATTTTTCTAAAGCATCTCCATACATTAAATTGTATATAAAGCATGTCCATGATAAAAATCTTAAGAAGCTGGTGCAGACGTGCAGCCGAGAGCCGCTGGCGACATCATGGATACCATATACGCCAGCTTCTTCCCGGTCATGATTTTGGATGCCGATATGCCATAGATGTCATCTTGTTCCCAGTCTGACATGCTTCATTGTGCATAGATGAACTAAAAAGCAGCATGGTTAGCAAGGATTTGTGATGATACACAACATGCAGAACTAAAATTCCAGCTAAGGATACAAGTTATTCAGACTTCATGGACCAAGTAAAATTGATACTTCATGGACCTTCCATGCTTCCACCTGCACATGAAAAATATATGATAAGAACCAAATTTTGTTTTATGAACATAAGTTGATACGGGTATTATACCTTCATTACTCGGGACTTTAAGAAGCCAGTCCTTTCCGCAAACTAAAGCTTCCAATGCATGTGGTTTTAGCGAGGCCCGTGTATCTCCTAGAATTCTGCCACCGCAACTGAATGCTGACTCAGACGACACGGTACTAAGAGGCACAGCAAGAAAGTCGCGAGCCATAGCTGAGAGCACGGGGAATTTTTCGGCATTTGATTTCCACCATGTCAGTATCTCAAAGTCTTCACTTTCAATGAAATTCTCCTCCAGGTATGCATCTATCTCTGACTTTGGTTGGGAGTTGTTTCTCCTCCTTGACTTGTATTGAGCGAATTCTTCTTCAAGTTTTCTTTTCCCAAGAACAGGTGATCCCACATTAATCCTTGCTTCGTGAGACACTGAGTACTCGCTGCTTCTCTTGACTTTCTCTTCGTATAGCTTATAGTACAACTTAACTGACAGGCTTATAGCATCCATGGCCTTCTCAACTTCATCAAAATTCTCACAATACTTCTCAAGAAAGAAGTCCAAGTAGTCTTCTTTTTTTCTTGGATCTAGTAGCGTGGCAATGACAAGTGCAGCATTTAGTTTGGTCTCTTCCCAATACTTATCAAACTTTGAAACCATAGATATAGCCAATTTCTGCATAGCTTCATTGACTTTCCACTGAGGATCCCTTAGGGCATTACGGATACACAACACCATATGTAAGAAGTGTTGTGAAGTAGGTTTTCTGTCGGCTGAGACTGCATTTGTAGCTTCTTCAAAAGCTCTAAGAAAATCACAAATTACTTCAACATCTGTCCATTCTTTTGCATTGAGTGTAACTTCACCATTCTCGCTTACATAACTGTTTAGAACTCCTCTATATTTAATAGCTTCAACTAGCATGTGGAAAGTTGAATTCCAACGGCTTGAAATGTCAAGGAAAAGACCCGCCTTCTCAGGTAGCCCCTTATTGATGGCAAGTGTATTGAATGCTTGGATTCTCCCGCCTGAAGAGTTGACGTGCCTAAACAGGTCACGTATCTTCTCTGTTGAAGGGTTGATATGTTTTGTTCCATCTTGAACTATGATGTTCAATATGTGTGCACAACATCTGACATGGAAATCTGCGCCTTCAAGCATCAGACCATGGTCCTGAGTTTCCAAAAAGTTCTTTACTGCCCCTGTGTTATTTGCTGCATTATCCAAGGTAATGGTGAACAATTTACGCTTGATACCCCAATCTGTCAGACACCTGCTAAGAGCCTCTTCAATGGCTTCTTTTGTGTGCGGATACTTCACAACTTTGAAGGATATTATCTTCTTCTTCAAGACGAAGTTAGCATCAATGTAGTGTGCTGTGACACACATATAACCCAACTTCTGAACAGAAGTCCACATATCCGAGGTGAGGCAAATACGGGAATCAAGAGTCTGGAGTTCAAGTTTCAATTGGTCTTTCATCTCGTCGTGTGTAAGGATGCAATCACTCCGAACCGTGTGGCGACCAACTACTTTGAAGGTTGGCTGCATTGAATCCATCCACTCCTCAAAATAAGGGTCATCAAATTTCTTAAATGGAATCTCGGCGTGAATGCAGAACTTGGTCATGAGTTGCCGACTTCTCTTACGATCGAAGACAAATCCAACATCTGTTGATTTTTTCTTAAGAGTCGCCAGAAACCTAGATCTAGCCTCAACTTCAATCAATCGACACGACTCTTAAATATGACTCAAGAGACTGCTAGTTCCAGACTTCCTATTGCAAGTAAACTTCATTGCACAATACTTGCAGACAGCTTTCGGAACATCACCCACAAAGACAAGATCTTGCTCAAAATGCTCCCACACTTTTGACCTCCTACCATGTGGTGCCGTAGAAGGTGCATCACCAGTGCCAGAGCTCTCAGACATATTCGCAGACATATTAACAGGCCTGGCTGTCGAAATTAGAGATGTAGAAGATAGGTCAAAATAAATCATTTGACTACAGATTAAATTCAAAGAGCAGATTAACTAAAGTGATACGTTAGGCTGCACTGATTTGATTAGCATATCGTCTCAAACACTACAACCTCTCCAATTATCTATCCTGTTCTACTCCCTGTAGGTAGGTAGGAGGAGGATGGGCATTTGAGAGCAGCTCATATAGAACTGCTTTAAAAAAATATAAATCGAACACATCTATCTGTATCAATCCACTGTATTATATAACCCCAACTAAGATTTTCACAAAAGAAAAAGTACTAACCCCAACTAAGATTTCACCTCTATGTTGGAGAAAAGGCAGTCAAATCGGTAGACAGGGCATTGTAGCATAGTAAGTTGGTAACCAAGCAATTGATTGCACATCAAATTCATCTACCTCCTCTGTTCATTTTCAAAAAAATCCAAATGCACTCAATACCTCAAATCTATCTAAGTGATAGTCCGGTCAAAATACGCCTTTCAAAAAGAACTGTGAAACTTGATAAGAACATAGTATTACAGAATTACTGAACTGTGGAATGCTAAGAGCGTTTTACTGAATATGGAGCTTAATAATAAGAACATGTAATGAGTTTCGGGAGTCAGCTATTACTCTAAGTTGATCAATAATTGCTCGTACAAAAGTTATCCTAGCTCAGAATGTTTGGTCCAGGTAGTGCATTGGTATTTTCAGTACCTGCTGGGGCAGCTCTCTGTCAATTACAGGAAGCTGGGTCTTCCCCTCGATGACATTGCCGAACTTGTCCAGGAACTGGTACTCCACGCCGGCGACCTCCATATACCCATATCCAATAAGTCAAACGTCAAGACAATACGTAATTCAGGCCAAGATTCAGAGATGTATGCAAGATTCGGGCCAAGATATGTACCACTGGATGAGGGTGAAGAGGTGGTCGTCGCCCGTCGTTGTAGTGGCCGTAGACGAGGAGCAGCTCCCGGATCCCCGGAGGCCGAAGCTCCCGGCGAGGCAGCGACCAAGAAGACGTGGGGCGGCGCTCGGCAGTGCTGAAAGTAATGGCCAGGGCACCGGACTGAGAGAGGGCGGCGCTGGGTGGCGCTGAAGGTCGCCGGCGCAGGTAGGCAGGTAGCAGCGCAGGGGCGGCGGTGGTAGGTAGAGGTACTGCAACCCTAGGCGGCGCAGGTATACGAACGGAGGAAGGAGGAGATCAGGGAAAGTGATGCGGTGGTCCTGGCCCCGAACGGCCCGTGCGGGTCGAACCCACGGTTTCTGCCCATTTAAGTTTTTTTTTCACGACACCAAACCACACCGCACCGCACCGCTTCGCCGCTTAACCCGCACCGCTCCGGTCCAAAACGTTGTGACATCCGTTTCAGCCCAAACCAATCAAGTCCACAGCATAACCCGCCCAAAAAGCCCATCATTCCCCGCACCATTCTCACCTTGAGCTTGTACAAACGTCTGTTCTTTTCCTCGCCTGAATGTTGGCGGAAGAACTTTGACCCTTCGAGTCGTTCTTTTGGATTACCTGGCTCATGCTGTTGGCCAGATCGGGCTTCTTCCCCTTCCGCTCGGCCCCTCCTAATTGTTATTTTTTCTCTCGATCAGGATCGACGTGCGGAGTCAACTCGGCCGCCGGTATAAGCATGTGGATCGGAGATGGGTTCCCTTTTAGCTCAGTCCAGTAATCGAGTACACGGACTTTAGTCATTGTTTGGCCCAATTCACCACACCAGGCCAATTTGACATGCACAGTAGCATCCTAAGGGACATTTGGCCCATTGCGGAAACTGTAGGAGATCTGACGGTCGAAAATGTTCAGCTGAGCGATCGGACGGCTGACAATGTCCAGTTCGTGAGAGTCCACATATTTGGGTCAGTTTTAATGTCCGTAATTTGCACCGGTTGGAATCGAGACTAAAGGTCCAACCCTTTAGCACCGGTTGTGCTGCGAACCGGTGCTAAAAGGGGCTCCACGTGGTCAAGTCTCTGGCTCGGCTGGCCTGGGGACTTTTAGCACCGGTTCGTAAAAGTGTGACCACGTGACCAACCGTGGGCGTGTCTGCGGGTTTTGCCGCGGCAGAGATTTGGGCAATGCAGGACCCGCAGACACGCCCATGGCTCGTCATTTGGAACACGTTGACGCACACACATGCATCACACACATTATATTACACAAAATCGTCATTATTATAGAGATCGAAGTGATCTCTTTCATCGTACTTGGTCGGACATATTTACTACACGGTACACGCGTTCATGCATATTAACAATATAATTTCTATTACAATTCCTGTTGTCCAAAATTGTGGGACTTATGATATTCTCCGGCTGGGTCTATGGCCTGGTCAAGTAGAAATCCCGTCAGTTCCTCTTCAATTGCTTGTATACGCTCGGTTGCTAAAAGCTCGTCCCGCAACTTTTCCATCTAATTTAAAGAAGGGGGTCAATGTATATGAATGAAACGCAACACACAATTAATGGTAATAAAATAAAATTTTACGTACATTAATTTGATTTTTAATACGATTGCCCTTCTCACAGGTCATCTAGCGAATAAACTCACAAAGTAAAATTCACATAAATTATTCCCGTCTACCTGCTTCAAGCACTTTATAAGAACAGAGTTTAATCAAAATAATAATCAAGGATGATAATGGTATTGAAACTAGAATCAAAGAGATGTGCGGACCTAGCTAGTAGTACTTACCGGGACATGTTCAAATTGAAGCTCCGGTTTCCACGCACCCAGAGCCCTCTTCTTGAACCGTTTCCAAACACTACCCGACAAAGAAAATAAAAAAAGAGTTATTAATTACTTGATAGGAAATGAATGAAAGTTATCGATATAGTGTTATAATGTTGAAATTACCTCTGGAGTGTATCCTGCATGTCCCCCCACGACTTAAGGGGTTGACGTTTCGAGTCCATGACTTTTACTAGTCCTCGGTCAGAGGTTATGATTAGGAGAATAAAATGATAGTTGTGCATACGCATAACTCATCAACTACACTTAACATCCAGCAAACGAAATAGAATACGTACAAGACAGTAACACTTCACCTGTAGTGGAAAAGAAATAGTTTTTCTGATTTTGTTTTATTAAACCTTAACGCACGTACCAAGTTATCCTCCGTGTCCTTGGGAAAATTATCTAGACAATATGCATTCACGGTATATGGGTCAACAAACCCAATGTCATATATTCATCATTTCCTGCATTCGAGAATCTTCAATCTTCATAATTAATACAGTGATGAATACATATATGCAATGAACGAGCTGACCTAGAGAACATTTAAATACAAAATTTATACTTACAGACAATAGGCACTGATTGTAGAGCTGGAATAATTTATTAAATTCGATGTTTATATCGTCATCTCTATGCCCGTAATGATCCGGTTTAAGTCCCATTATGATCCAGTTTGCCCCATCCTTACAGGCTTGCATGTACCACCGATGCAACTTTCACAATTGTGTTGGTAGATGCGGGATCTGCTCAGATCTGATGAGAGGGTCCCCGTACTTGTATTGGTATGCTACTTGATCACCACGGGGAAATCGACCCGGCTTAAGTACTCAGGAATACTCATACCAAAAGCTTCGGCTTCATCTTTGTATAGTTTTACCATCTCCGGATCCAAGCACTCGATGGGATACACTTGTAGCGAGGGGCACAAGTTTTTCTATTCTCCGACCTGGGGAACTGATTTCCCTTTTGCACTACTACTTCTCAATCGCTCTTTTGATGCCTTATGTGACTTGAGAATAGAGCGGTCATAGTCTGATATAAGCCTTGGCTCGGGTTTTGACAGGGTCTTCAGCATTTTTAACATTTTTCCTTCTCTATAGGCGGCTCGGTGGGCTTCTTCTTCCTTCCAAGGAACTGTTTCACTTCTTGGTATACTTTTGGGAGGGGCTCCGGTCGAGTTGTGCTGGTACGCTTCTGCTTTTGGCTCTCAGCCTTAGTGGACGACGGTGGAGACTGTTGATGCGGTGGAGGAGAAGGCTGATGCGGCGGTGGAGTAGGCTGACGCGGTGGCGAAGTAGGCTGACGCGCTAGAGACGGGTGAGGAGACGGAGAAGGCTGACGCTGCGGAGACGGGTGACGCACTGGAGACCTTGGCGTCCAATTTGGAAGCACAATATATTCCTTTCGCCATAAAACGGTGGTTTTTATGGCATCTCCCAGCATAAGAAAATCCCCTTCACCGGCAGGATAGTCAAGCGCCAGCTGCTCAAACCCGCTTGTAACTTGATCAACCCCGGCAACAACATAGCCTTGTGAAACCAGTCTGCAATGGTAAGTTGGCGTGCACGTGGGTAAGGCATAGCCAACTGCCGCCTTCACGCTTAAGTTCACAACCTTCACATGTAGCTCGCAGAGTGTCGAGCCCGTGATATCATCCACTGGGTACCGAAGAGCCACTTTATCATCACCACCCGGCTGCTCGGTGAAAGCCACGCTGCTTTTTTGCTGAGATGGTGGGCCGGTAGCATCGGGAGCAGCTTCTATCTGCGGCCGAGATGAGCCGACGATACCTTGGTGGCTAAGTTGGGCTATTAACTCCCGTTGCTGCCTTAGTTCGTCTTCAATCTTAGCCAAGCGGTCTGCCTCCCTTTCCTTTTTCCTGTGACGACTTCTATCGGGATATTTCTTCCTTTCGGGTGGAAACCCATATTTCCACGGTTTGGAGCCTTCTGTGGTTCGTGTTCGTCCAAAGTGTTCAGGATTCCCAAGGGTGCGTGTGAGCTCGTCCTTCTCTCTTTCGGGGTGGAACCTCCCCTCTTCAACCTCCTTGTGAACCTTTCTGAAGGCATCGATGGGAAGTGGGATTTACTTATGTCTTCTATTATAAACACACTTCCCTTCCGAGTCCAACGTGCCCCCATGCCCGTAAAACCAATCCCTTGCCCGATTTTTCCATTTCAGTATCTCTGGCTCGATCCCTTTAACAATTAGATCGTCCTCCCATTTCTTCCACTTTGGCTTGCCAGACCTGTAGCCTCCTTGTCCCATAGTATGGTGACACAACTTTTTAGCAGCATTTTTCTTATTTATTTCTGACCTTTTCTTAGCTTCGTCCGATGTCTTGTACAGCACAAAACCAATCCCTTGTCCAGTTCTAGTCCCAGCGTCTAGTGTAGTGTTGACACCTACAATCATATAGGGTCACCTAGCTATTGGGCCATGATAAGCACGGGGGGACAACATGTAGAGTAAAAAATTCTAAAAAACCTAATTAAAACTAAACCCTAAAAAACTAAATCGTAAACAACTCAAATCTAAAACTAATTAATTCAAACTAAACCCTAAAAAACTCAAACCTAAAACCTAATTAATTCAAACCAAATCCTAAGAGAAACTAAATCCTAAAAAACTCAAACCTAAAACCTAATTAATTCAAACTAAA
This sequence comes from Avena sativa, assembly GCA_916181665.1. NCBI lineage: Eukaryota > Viridiplantae > Streptophyta > Magnoliopsida > Poales > Poaceae > Avena > Avena sativa. The sequence goes on along the minus strand of OV702292.1, from coordinate 527,052,251 downwards.
TCCTAACATAAACTAAACCCTAAAAAACTCAAACCTAAATCTAATTAACTTAAACTAAATCCTAATTAAGAATACTTACAGAGAGGGCGGCGCTCGCGCAGTGCTGATGCGGGTGGTGCGCCGACGGTTCTACGGTCGACGGAGTCGCGTGGTGGTGCGGGCGTCGGCAACGGAGGCGCGCGGGCATCGGCGACGACTCCGGCATGCGGGCATTGACGAGGTGAGGTGGGGGCGCGGGCGTCGGCGGCCGTGGGCAGCGACGACATAGCGGTGGGGGGCGAGGGCGCGGGGCAGCGACACGACGTGACGGTGGGGGCGCGGGCGCGGGGTCGGCCGGCGAGGTGAGGTGGGGGGCGCGGGCGCAAAATCCGGCAGCCTGACGGCATCGTATTGGCTCCTCGTGATTTTTGGTCGATTCGATTTTAGGGGAAGAAAGAGGAAGAAGTTATAGGAAAGGCCTTTTGAACCGATTGTTTACTGGAACCGGTTCTAAAGGTGCTTTAGCATCGGTTGTTGTCTACAACCGGTGCAATGCTAAAGGGGTATTTCGCCCTGCAGATTTTGGCGCGTAGGACCATGCTAAAGGGGTATTTCGCCCTGCAGATTTTGGCGCGCAGGACCAAACCTTTTGCACCGGTTGTAGACAAAAACCGGTGCTAAAGGTCTATTTTTAGAAACAATTTGAACTTGTTAGGATGAAATTTTTATTCCCGCCTTATTCAGAGTTGACACAATGTTTAACCTTGTATAATACATAATAAAATATTTATAAATTAGAAAAAAATCATATAAAAATGTTTAGAAAAGAAATATCTATAATAGTACAACACAATTGGATGCTGAAAATTATTTTTTTAAATCATGAGGCTCATGACAAAATTCAAAATCGGCAGGAGGCCGGGTAGATTTGAACTACAGCTACATGATATAATGCTCATGATTTTTTTTAAATATCATTTTTAGGTTCATAACATGCTATTTCATCAGAGATCCACTGCAAGTTTAGCGAGGCTCAACCCCTGGCTAGGAATCTTCATGCCCGCCGTTTTGAATATAGTTTAAAATAGGCATAAAAATTCAAAACTATCCAAACAATGTGAAATATTTGCATGGTGTCATATTATGTGTCATAATTGCAATGAAAAATATGAAACTTGGAAAATTTCAAACATCATAAAAAATCCTTCACAAGGTGACCTATCATGTTCGAGGTTTCATGGTATTTAGGTCAAACCACCAATGTTATGGCTAGAATCACTGCATAGTTTATGATAATATGCTCATATTGTACACACATGTGCATCTTAGGATGACTTACGATGTTGCAAGAGGAAGTTTTCCTTGTCATCGCACGAAAAACCCAATTTCCATTTTTGAGGTGCCGAAATTATGGTGTTTTGTGAAGCAACCACAAAATTAAAGTTTAGAATTGGTACCAACCCATTTTTCAAAAATACTAGACCACCTTAGATGGACAATTTCCAAACCGGTGTATCTAAAATCTTTCCATCCATCCCTCATGAAAAAGACAAATTCCTGCGAATCGGTAGGAGGCTGGGTAGATTTGAACTACAGCTACATGATATAATGCTCATGATTTTTTTAAAATCATTTTTAGGTTTACAACATGCTATTTCATCAGAGATCCACTGCAAGTTTAGCGAGGCTCAGCCCCGGGCATAGTCTCGGATGGTGTCTCCAATCGGGACTAAAGATAAACCTGTAGTCTAGGTTGGAGACACCATCCGGGACTAAATGTGGGTGGCGACACTATGCCAGTGAGTGTCGACACTATTTCATGAGTGGCAGCACTATGCCAGTGAGGGACGACACTATTTTGGTGGGTGGCGGCATTATGACAGGGGTGAGTGTCGATATTATGTTGTGAGTGTCGACACTATGTCATGCTACTTAATCTATAAATAGGCATCCCTATGAAGTTATCAACAACCAACAAGATGGTGTGAAAGAGCGGGGACAACACTACAGCCAGTTTGAGGGAGATGCCGGCGGATCCCAGTCCTCTGGCATCTCCAACAAACTAGCCATAGATGTACTCCCTAATATGTGAAATTAGTTAGCTCCCCGACATATTGATCTAGCTAGAGAAGTTATGAACTACAACATGGTGTGCGAGAGAAGGGACAACACTACGGCCAACTTGAGGGAAATGCCGGCGGAGCCCAGTCCTCCGGCATCTCCAACAAGTTGTCCATATATGTACTCCTTAATATGTGAAATTAGTTAGCTCCCCGGCACAAGAATAGAACAACATCTTCATAGTTCGGAAAGTTGTAGAGAGACCAACACTAGTAGGAAACGATCCATTAGTCTTGGTTTCTAACTGGGACTACGGAATTGGGACTAAAGGCCCCCCTTTAGTCCCGCTGGTCCAGCCACAAACCGGGACTAACACTCAAGACATTTATTACTATTAAAAAACTAGGACTAAGGAATCAGGACTAAAGGACCCCCTTTATTCCCGCCAGTCCAGCCACAAACCGAGACTAACACTCAAGACATTTATTATTATTAAAAAACTGGGACTAATGAATCAAGACTAAAGGCCCCCTTTAGTCATACTCATATATATCCCTATAGTACACAGCTTCAGGGTCGTCTTCGTCTTCGTCATCATCGTCGTCGTCGTTGCTAGGCGCACGCGGCTGGATCCTAAGCCCAGCCAGGGCATATTCCAAGGGTACCTGCCACTCCGGCCTCGGATTCACGACACGCGAGGGAGGGGGCTCCTGGATGACGATGCCGCGTAGCCCACAGCCTTCACCATCCCCAACCTTCTTGTGACTCTATGGAAGGTCAAAGTGCGGGCACCGCAGGCGAGGATGATCTCCTTGGGCGATGTAGCGCATCACACCGACGATAGTCCGGTTTTCCCACCACAGGCGGCGACCAGCCTCGTTGTGGGGGCGGGCCATCACCCTCGTACCTGACAAGCTCCCTTTCCTGTCAGTTAGCGAAGAAAGCATTCCAGGTGTCGTAGTTGTCGGGATCCCAATGGGGATCCATCCGCAGCTCCGGCGTGAGCTTGAGGTAGAAGTGGTTCGTGATGGCCGCTTGGCGGGCAGAACCTTAAGGCAGAGGAGGGACAGGAACTCCTCCAATGCTCAGCATCCAGTTGGCTCCAACCGGGACTAAAGGCCCCCGAAATATCTTAAGTCCCTGTTACTATTGGCTCCAACCCGAGAACCCTAAACCCTAGAACCCTAAACTCTAAACCTGAAACCTAAAAATATGAAACTTGGAAAATTTCAAACATCACAAAAAGGTTTAATACATCAAATATATTACACATCACCAACATTCACATCATATTCGCGTATGTCCCTTTCTTATGATCGCTTTGGCTGTAACCATGGAGTATCTTCATCATTTAACGTGATGCTTGGGTCAACGTTTACTTTGAAGGGCAGAATTTCATGAAACTTATTATAATGTTCTGACATGTCTATCTTGTCCTTGACTCCCACGATATTTCTTTTCCCTGAAAGAACTATGTGACGCTTTGGCACATCGTATGATGGATTCATTTGCTTAAGTTTTCTTTTTTTTGGTCTAGAGGACATGTCCTTCACATAGAAAACCTAAGCCACATTATTGGCTAGGACGAATGGTTCATCCGTGTAACAAATATTGTTAAGATCCACAGTTGTTATTCTGTACAGCTAGTCTACCTTTACCCCTACTCTATCAAGCTTGACCCATTTGCACCGAAACAAAGGGACCTTAAAAGAAGGTCCATAGTCAAGTTCCCATATCTCCTCTATGTAACCATAATAGGTGTCCTTTTGCCTGTTGTTGTTTGTTGCATCCATGTGGATACTACTGTTTTGATTGGTGCTCTTTTTATCTTGGGCGATCGTCGAGAAGGTATTCCCATTTATCTCGTACCCTTGGTAAGTCGATACAGTCGAAGATGGTGTCCCGGCTAACAAGTACAGCTGATCTCCAATAGTGTTGTCATTCATGAGATGTTTTTGCAACCAACCGCCAAAAGTTTTCACATGTTCATGTGTAATCTAGGGGTCAGACTATCCCGGGTGTTGGGAGCGTACAATATTAATGTGTTCAGTGATATATGGGGCCACCAAGCTGGAATTTTGTAGAACTGTGTAGTGTGCTTGAGTGAAAGAAATCTCGTCCCTACATATCATTGATTTCTTTCCTAGCGTGCCTTTTCCACGTAGTCTTCTCTCATGCCGTGATTCAGGAACACCAATCGACTTAAGGTCAGGAATAAAGTCAACATAGAACTCAATGACCTCCTATGTTCCATAGCCCTTGGAGATGCTTCCTTCTGTCCTAGCACGATTATGAACATATTTCTTTAAGACTCCCATGAACCTCTCGAAGGGGAACATATTGTGTAGGAACACAGGACCAAGAATGGAAATCTCTTCGACAAGGTGAACCAGGAGATGCATCATAATATTGAAGAAGGATGGCGGGAACACCAACTCAAAACTAACAAGACATTGGACCACATCTTTCTATAACCTTAGCAGATCATCTGGATTAATTACCTTCTGAGATATTGCGTTGAGGAATGCACATAGCTTCACAATGGGAACTCGAACATTTTCTGGTAGAAGCCCCCTCAATGCAACCGAAAGCAACTACGTCATAATCACATGGCAGTCATGCGACTTTAGGTTTTGGAATTTTTTCTCTGCCATATTTATTATCCCCTTTATATTCGACGAGAATCCAGATGGCACCTTGATACTGTAAAGTACTGCAAAAAAGATTTTCTTCTCTGCTTTGGTAAGAGCATAGCTGGCAGGACTTAGGTGACGCCCTTTATCCGTCTTATTCCGTGGATGCCTATTATCTAGGTCTTTTTTGGTCCTCCCATGCCTCTGGTGTATCTTTTGTCTTCCCATACACGTCCAGGAAGCCTAGCAGGTTCACGCAAAGATTCTTCATCACGTGCATCACGTTGATCAAAGAGCGGACATGTAGGGCTTTCCAATAGGGTAGCTCCTAAAATATAGATTTCTTCTTCCACATGGGCGCGTGTCCGGTAGCGACGTCGTTCGGAACAGATTGACCGCCAGGACCTTTTACAAATATTACTTCTATGTCCCTCACCATATCAAATACATCATCACCAGTAGGGAGGTCATGTTTCTTCCGGTGATCTGCCTCACCTTTAAAATGCTTGCCTTTCTTTCTTATGACATGATTGGTCGAAAGAAAACGACGATACCCAAGGTATACAACCTTCTTACATTTTCCCAAATATATACCTTTAGTCTTATCTAAACAGTGTGTGCATGCATTGTATCTCTTGTTTGTCTGTCCAGAAAGGTATATATTTGGGTACAATAATTTTTTGTGATCATCAAACATTCCCTTCAACTTCCGCTTCTTGATTACACTTTCTGCTTCTCTGTGTGCATCGGCGATGGCCCGACGAAGATCATCAGCATGCTCATCTGATGCCTCTTCATCTTTAGCTTCCCCTGTCCCTTCATCTTCAGCTCCCTTTGCAGTATCAGCGTATTCAGGGTACATATCATCATCCTCTTCTTCATTGTCTTTCATCATAACCCCTCTTTCTCCTTGCTTGGTCTAACAATTATAGCTACGCATGAAACCTTTCCAAATCAGGTGGGAGTGAGAGACTTTCCAGGAAGAGTAATCCTTTAAGTTCCGACAGTCAACACATGGGCAACACATAAAACCATTCACTTTGTTTGCCTTAGCCACATCGATAAATTTATTCACGCCTTCAATGTACTCGGTAGTACATCGATTATCGTATATCCATTGCCGCTGATTCATCTGCATCATAATATAATTAAGTTTATCAAACACCATTACAGAATATCATGAATATTGAAATGCCACTGTACAAATGAATACTGAAATGCCACTATAAAGTTGCTAACCTCGGTCGAGGAGGAAAGAAAGATAAGAAAGCTTAAGTATGGCTTGGGCACCTCATATCATTTTTTTTGTGTAAAATCAAGTGGCATCATTCTCTTAGGCATTTCATCAAACACCTCATATGCATAAAAAGAAAAAACAAAGTAGCACAACTCACAGTACCCTTCCACCAAGAAAAAAACAGTGGAGAGGACTGGCTGGGCGAGGGTACTTATAGGCAGGACCTTTAGCACCGGTTCATGCTACAAACCGGTTCTAAAGGGGCGCCTTTAGCACTGGTTCGTGTCATGAACCGGTGCTAAAGGTTTCGCGTCTGCCACGCGTCTGGCGCGGAACCTTTAGAACCGGTTCATGACACGAACCGGTGCTATAACCTCCTTACGAACCGGTGCAAATGCTCTGAGGGCTCCGCACGTGGTCCAGGCCATACGAACCGGTGCAAATAGAACCTTTAGTCTGAGTTGGTAGCACAACCGATTCAAAAGGCTTAGACAACTCCAAACAAAAGCTTTGGTTTCTACTAATGATATATTCGCTTTACAAAAGCTAAAACTTCTTATATTTTGAAACGAAGGGAGTACAACTAACGATTTTTAGAAATGCAAGCAGCTAAACACTGCCTAGTTAGATTTCCAGGTCTATATGTGAACCGAACTTCATCGGTCAAAGCAAAAGGAATCCACATTTAGAAGTGAAGGAATGAAATCAATTGCATACCTTGAGTTGAGATACAGGCTGCTCTCCATCTGAGCCAATCGGAAATGGAAGCAATCAGCGGAACCATGTGGCAAGAGTAGTCCATCAGGGACCGGAGGTGGTGCTATGTGAGAGTAGCATGGTCGATTATCCAACTGGCCGCTGCGCTTGGCAAGCGCCTGTCCTTTTCGTCGTCCACGCACAAACCCACAGTGACCTTCTGTTCTGGCAGTGCATCACCTTGTCGGTGTGCACACCCGTAGGCTGGTTCTACCTCGACGCCGGCGCACGCCTGGCGACCGCTTCAGATGCCTTGTCGTCACATGGGAACGAGTGGAATAGCACAAAAAACTAAGGACTTCCTCTTATGCATATTTAATTTGTAGATCATCAAAAAGTCTTTTAATCTTCCACTACCATGATATCAATTCTTTGAACAGCTAAATGGCGAAAAATGCTAGCACAATCAAATAGCAAGTCTGTACTACTACACAACAATTACATTACTCATCAAGTACCTTGCCAACTTTATATCATTATATCTGGTTAAAATCACACCAGGTACCACAGTAGAAGAAACGTTTGCTGAAAATTCCAGAACAATGTTAATTTTATTTGACAAAGTAAGGATTTCACCCTCATTCCCCTCTCATTTGCCAAGATGGACTTGAGATAAAAAATCTCCTGGATGCACAACAGGAACAAAAAAACAATTGTGAGCTGCTCCCAAGAATTTCCACAAACATATGCGCACCACACATCAATAACAAGCTAAAGTTCTTAGAAGAAACCAACCCAGTAGGAACAGAAAGAGCATGCAGGGGTCAAACTGAAACACATAACATGCTGCACATGCCCCCTTTTGGATAGAATGCCATATTAAGCATTCAACAACCACCTCGTCCGCAACACTTAGTATCGGAGCATGAGAAGGAGGAATAACATGTGGTTCTGCAGGAGCATTTGCTTCACCTGCTGGCTGGTTACACCATGCTCATCATTGAGTCAGTTCAACGTCTCCCAATTGCCAATGCCTCTTGCCCGCTTGCGCTTCCTAGCAGCTGCAGCAGCAACACGACCAACAGCAGGAGTAAGGCCAACTCCAACGCCCCCTTGTTTGCGGGTGAAAGGGCATGTGTACCTCCATGTATGGTTTTGGTAATTAATGACAATCTCTATGGATTAATTTGTAAATTGAGTTTCACTTGTAGGTTTGTCCATTAGCATCGCTTGGACTATGTGTTGGTTTCATCAAGGTTAAAAAAGAAGAAGCAATGTCCAAGGGCTTTATGCCTATTGGAATCATGTAGAAGAAGAAGAACAAGATCAAGTATGTATTGAATAAGAAGAATAAGATGGATTTCCTTATGGCCCTCTTCAAGACATCATCAAGAAATAAAGTGCAAGCTCAAGGTGCACCATCTCTAGAAGATCTCATGCTTGAAACTTGACATCCTCGGCGATCATGGATTGATGAAGACAAGTTCAAGGAAGAAGTCTCCCTATGGTGTATGGGGGAGCAATTCGCAAGTCTTCATCAAGCAAGAGCACAAGTCTTCATCAAGCAAGAGTAATCAAGAAAGACGTTCCATCTCGAGAAGGACAAGACGGTCTACATCAAGCTCAAGTGGAATGCTCAAGGCAAAGGTATGATGTTGATAGGTTTTTTATTTTACCAGTCTCTTGTAGTGTTTGGAGACCGGGTTTCGGATAGATAGCCGTACTATCAAGAGAGGCTCTCGAGTGGGTGACTCGATCGCATCCTTCGGAGAGAGCTCAAACCTTTGCATTCTTGCATCATATTTCTTGGTTGTTGTTTGGATCTTGTCTATATGACGATCTAGAGCTTGTGGTTATCATCATAAAAATCTCTAGTTCATCAAAAATGGATTTTCCTTGAATATCTAATTGCATTTTTTGATCTTGCAGATTTTCCGGCTTTACACCTTGGGAGATATCTCACATATATATACTTGATATTTTTCCCTTGGTGGTATCCAATATCTCACCTTTTATTGGGTTATACTCTTTATTATCTTTCCAACAAAATTGGTTTCATCCCAATTGGAGTTTCCAAACTCAACTTCTTGCATTTTGGGTTTTGGAGGTTTTACCGGTTCGTCACTTCTAGAGAAGTCATACTTTCTCCATTTTAGTTTTATTCTCTCATGTTGGACTATGATGTTTCTTTTCATAATCTTGTAGAGCTTGTTGTTAGACCAAGATCATCGAAATCAAAGTCCGGAGTTAAAAGTTATTAAAGTTTTCGTGCATGTTGTCCAACCTTTTTTTATTCAGCGGAAGTTCCAGCCAAAGTTCCGGCCTTACTTCCGAAGAGAGTGTGTTTCCTCTATGTTTTTGTGTTTCTATTTACAGGTAGTACCGGTGGAGCACCGAAAGTTCTGATGGCTCGCGGAACGGGCCCAAACAGCCAGTTTTCCTTATCCTATTTAAGGGGGACTTCTTCCCCAATGGTTTCCCATCTTTGGACCTTGTTTTTGCCCATCATTATTGACCTATTGGAGCTTTCTTACTCCATCTTCCTCTCATAATTTTTGCATATTTTTGAGGGATTTGAGAGAGGAGATCTAGATCTACAACCCCACCAAACCAAATCTCCTTCCTTGTGAAGAAATCCTTGGGATCTAAATCTTGTAGAGTTTTGTGTTCTCCTCTTGTGTTCTTTCTCTCTTATTCCTCCAATAGCTTTTGTAGATTTGGTGGAATTTGAGAGTGAAGGATTTGCCCTTGCATTTGGTGCATAGGTTTGAGTTCTTCTCGGAGATTCGGTGAATTCGAGCTCTTGGGCTTGTTTCTCTTTGGTTCTTAGAACCCTGGATGGTTATGTGGAGTTGTGGTGAGTTCTTGGGGCCTCCAATTGAGTTGTGGAGATTCCTCAAGCTTGTGGCCTGTTTTGGCATTGTTCTTTGGGTCTCCAATTGTTGTGGAGATTCCTCCAGCTTGTGGCCTTTGTGGTGTTTTTTGGGAGCCCTCCAATTGATTTGTGGAGATTGCCCCAAGCCTTGTATGGGTTAGGTGACCGCCCTCAAGTGTCCCATAGTGGATCATGAGTAGGCCTTTATGGCGAGCTCGCAGGAGAATAGTGTGAGCCTTTTGTGGCATCGGTAAGATTGAAATGGATCGTATGGGCACCTATAGGGGGGGGTGAATAGGTGCTACATCAAATTTTTAGTTCTTTTTCAATTTTAGTCTTAACACAAAGGTAGATTCTCTAGATATGCAACTAAGAGAAATTTCCCTATATGTAAACCTAACTACTAAGCAAGTAAAGACGGAGAGAGTGGAATGAGGTAACCATAGTGAAGCACGTGGAGACACAAGATTTGTTTTTACCACAGTTCCTTCCTTGTTAAGAGAAGTACGTATACGTTGGAGGGGTGGGCGGTACTAACACCACAACGCCACAATAGGCCTCACCCTATTCTCCGATGGATCTCGCCACCAAAGGCCTGATCCACCTTCCACTATATGGCACCCTTCTAGGCGAGAACCGGTGCCTTTACAACTCTACCAGGGCACACATCCACAACTGAATTGGAGTCTCCCGTGATGACAACAAGCTGCCACAAGAACAAGTTAATCAATAACCAAAATTGAGAGCCTGTTGTACATAGCATCAATCATCTCGTGGAAGATGAAATCCATCACATCCAGCTTGTAGTCCACATCAGGATCTTCAAACGAGGCAACCTCATAAGCAAAGCCCAGCAGCTGAACAAGGTGACCATATATGCTACCATTGTTGCCCCCACTCGGAGCAATGCAATCATGGAACATGCCAACCAGCTGTGCATAAAGTGGAGAGAGACCGACAACCTTACCAACAACACCATTGGGACCACAACATGGTGAGAGAAGTGTGTCCTTATTGGGCTTGATAGTAGAAATGATACGATGCCCACAAGATTGAGCACGGCTAGCAAAGGAGTAACCAAGAACCTCAGCAAACATGTAGAAATCATACTCTAGATAGGTCTCGCCTGTCATCCACTTCATGGTGCGACGTTTATCCCCACACACCACGAGAGTGGAGAAAAACTGCTTTACCACAAAATTACCATAAGAACACTAGAGCTCCATGAAGTGATGCAACCCCATCTTCTCAGTCACAGCCAAAGCATGAGAAATTTGAGGCAAACGGTCAGCCTCGGTTAGATCGATAGGATGCATGGGACGAATTTTCAGGCAATCATAAACATCATCAAAGATGAACTTATGATGAGCACACCAAAAGTGGGGGTCCCCAAGCTCCTCATCAATATCAGCCTCCACATAGAGATCACACTGTCGAATACCTGAGTACGAGATGATGTTCATTTCCTTGTAGTTGACCCTAGTATGCTTGCCCTTCTTCTTGGAACTAGCCCGAGTCCTCTTGTCCTTCTTAGCCCATCCAGCCATCCTTGCAGATGCTCTTTTCTGCATTCTCAACTCAACCTCGTCAACTAGAACACTGTCTTAGTCGGGCCTGAGATACCGAGCATGAGGACGATGCTTGTAAGTCTAAGAAACACCACGAGAGCCACCTATGAAGTGAACGAGGTAGGTAGCAAGGAGATAAGCACACACTCAAGTCCGGGAGAATAGTTAGACACCGTAGAAAAGAAATACACAAGCCAGAGATGTGTCATGCCAAAGTCTGAGAAAATCTGAACTAGGAGCAATCCTTCCAAGCCGGATAATCCAGCCCAGCCAGGGGCAGATAATCCGGCCCTGGCAAAAAATTCAGAATCACTTAGATTGTGATAATCGACATAGATCAGGCACTAGGGTTACTAATCTATGATTTCTATCATGCAAAGGGAACAAAAGAGTAACCTGTAGACCAAGTTCCACCAACAACCAACAACATCTTTACAAAATATGAGAGTGGGGGATTATCCAGAGGAAGAACACGGAGGATAAGGTACCTCGAAGAGTTGTGAAGAAGATCTGGGGGAGGGCCGGAGAATCCGGTGGCTGGAAAGGCACCGGGGAGGGTCGGACTGGCCGCCGGCTGCTAAGAGAGAGGGTGGGGGCGGGGTGGATTGGCTGATCTGTTTGAGCCCTTCCCCCGATGCCTAACCCTAAGTAGGTGAAAATCGCTCGGGCCGGATTATCCAACCACCACTAGGGGCGGATAATCCGGCCTTCACCAGTCTTTCTATTTACACAGATGCTGGGCCAGCACAGCCCCTCAAAACCCTCACAAGTTAAACAGAGGACTTGTGTGCAAGATAGATAGATGGCTCTATGAGGGAGAAAGGCTTAGGTTTAGAGATCCAAACTGAGTTGGTACTACGCACCAAGAATGGCAAGAGCCAAGAGAATGAAAAGCCAATTGTTGGCGTGTTTTCCATAAAAACAAGAGACGGACAAATAAAAGCCAATAACCACCTCAAAGAACCAACTCTTCATAGAGAAGAGGGCGGTGGCTGAAGCCACCATGTAGGAGTGGATGACATGACACCGTGAAGATGTATCTTGGGTTCATAGCCAATACTCATCAATAAACTCACATATCACAAAATGATATTAAGAGAAATGATTTATCTTGCTTTCGGCATTATGGGAGGAGGGTTAGCCCAACACCTAAACCAAATAACGGAAGAAATATAGAGGAATATGCAAGGGAGATCAAGTCAAGCTCCTTGAACCAACGATATTTAGCTCGTTCCTCAAATAACAAAACCTTGCTTCATCAAGTGGATTCGTGAAAATCCGCAAGCTAATTCTTCGTGCCCACAAAAGATAAGTCAATATCTCCACGAGCAACATGGTCTCGAATAAAATGATTGCGGATCTCAATATGTTTAGTCCTTGTGTGTCGCACCGGATTGTAAGCAATTTTAATGGCACTTTCATTGTCACATAAAAGAGGCACTTTGTCATAATTGACACTGTATTCCTTTAAAGTTTGCCTCATCCATAGTAATTGAGTGCACGCACTTGTAGCAGCTACATATTCCGCTTCGGCGGTGGAGAGAGATATACAACTTTTCTTTTTAGAAGACCAACATACCAAAGACCTTCCCAAAAATTGACAAGCTCCAGAAGTTGATTTCCTATCAACCTTGTCACCAGCCCAATCGGAATCCGTATAACCACATAAAGAAAAATTAGAGCCCTTGGGATACCATAGACCAAATATAGGGGAATGAACCAAATATCAGAAGATTCTCTTGACTACCACCAAGTGTCTTTCTTTAGGAGCCGCTTGATACCTTGCACACACACCTACACTCAACATGATATCAGGTCTAGATGCACAGAGGTAAAGAAGAGAGCCGATCATGGACCGGTATACCTCTTAGTCCATATCTTTACCATTGGGATTTAATTCAAGGTGACACTTCATTTGCATCAGGGTAGGAACACCATTAAGATCGGCCATCTTGAATATCTTGAGCATGTCTTGAATGTATTTTGCTTGATTAATAAAAGTCCCTTCTCGTAGTTGCTTGATTTCGAAACCAAGAAAGAACCTTAACTCGCCCATCATAGACATCTCAAACCTGTCAGTCATAAGCTTTGAAAATTCATGGTTAAAAGCTTGGTTAGCTGAGCCAAAAATAATGTCATCAATGATGCATTGCAAATGTATGTATAATTTTTGATGTTCCATGCTTGGTTTTATCCACTTTCTTGTGTTTTGCACACACTTTGGAGTACTTTTCATATGATTTCTTGGAGTAACCTATTAACAAGAGCCATAGTGCCAGTTGCCTATTTTCTGCTGTTTTTGGTTCTAGAAAAGTAAGAAAATGAATATTCTCGGAATTGGACGGGACAAAATCCAAAGTGCCTATTTTTCCGGAAGTCATCAGATGCCAGAATACAAGACAGAGAGGGGCTAGAGGCCGGCCACACCACCTGGCCGCGCAGCCAGGCTTGGCCCACGCTAGGGGGTGGTGTGGTGGCCCCTGGCACCCCCTCGGCCTCTCCTTCCGCCTATATATTGCCCTCGGGACGAAAACCCTAAGTACCCGATCAAAAATCCATGAAAGAGTCTGTAGCCGCCGTCATCTCCATCCCTAGATCGGGAGGGATCTGAAGCTCTTCCCGGCACCCTGCCGGAGAGGGGAATTCATCCTGGAGGCCTTCTTCATCACCATGCAATCCTCCGGTGTGATGCGTGAGTAGTTCATCCTTGGACTACGGATCCATGTAGTAGCTAGATGGCTGGTTCTCCTCCTTTGTGCTTTCATGTCTAGATCTTGTGAGCTCCGTTCATGATCAAGATCATCTATTTGGAATTCTGCATGTTGTGTTTGCGGGGATCCGATGGATATTGAGATGCTATTTCAGATTGATTATTGATTCTATCATGTCTTTGTTATTTGTGATCTTGCATGCTTTCCGTTGTTAGTAGCTATCTTGTCCAAGTAGATGCTAGCAACTCCAAGAGTTAGTATTTATGCTCGATAGTGGGTTCATGCCTCTGGTAATCTGGGGAAGTGACAGAAATCTCTAAGGTACTAGATGTGCTGTTGCTACTAGGGAGAAAACAACAATCCTTTGTTCATAGAACAATCGTATTGTTTACTTTACACGCAGTTCGTAAAGCAATAATCTGTTGCTTGCAACTTAATACTGGAGGGGGTTCGGATGATAACCTGAAGGTGGATTATTAGTCATAGATGCAGTTGGATGGTGGTCTATGTATAATGTTGTAATGCCCAATCAAGTTCCAAAGGAGTCAAGATGATTAGTATATGCATGTATTGCTTTCTCGATGTTTGTCAATTGCCCCGCTGTAATTTGTTCACCCAACATGTTATCTATCTAAGGAGAGCCACCTCTAGTGAACTATGGATCCCGGTCCTTATCTTTACATACAATCTACAAACTGTTTACTGCTTTGTGTTTACTTTCTGCAAACTATTACTTCTTTCCATTCGATATGTTTAATCCTTTGTTTTTAGCAAAACACGGTGAGATTGAAAACCTCATCGCAAGTTGGGGACAAAGTTCTGTGGTTGTGTTACGCAGGTCTCCATGTTGCTACTAGCACCGGTAGTGCGCCCTGCCAAGGCTCAGCTAGTAACACCTTTGGGGTGTTTCCTTGCTCCTACTGGTTCGATTAAACCTTGGTTTCATAACTGAGGGAAACTTGCTGTTGTGCTCATCATACCTTCCTCTTGGGGTTCCCAACGAGCTCTACATCAACACCGCACCAGCACTTTTCTAGCGCCGTACACTGAGCCATCAAGCATTTTTCTGGCGCCGTTGCCGGGGAGTCAAGGACATCTTCACAAGGGAGTCCCTCATAACTAATCTCTTTACTTTGTTATTTTTGTTTTGCTTAGTTTCTTTTTGCTTTGTTTGCTTGTTTTGTTATGAAAAACACACAAAAAATTAGTTCCTTTCTTAAGTTGCCACTATGTCTAGCCTTGCTCCAGTCACTATGTCACCCGAGGAAATGATTTTCACTTTTAAACAAGGAATTGAGGAAAGTTTTAAAGAAGCTTGGTCTAGAATCTCTGATCTACATAAAAAACTGAGCCTAAAATGACTCAAAGCTTGTTCCTTAGCAGTTTTTACCTTGGAATTGCTCTTTGCTATAGATATGCTTTAGATGCTGTTGTGGGAGGAGATTTCCTCCAATGTAATGAGGATGATGCTATAAATGCTATAAAGAAATTGATCCTCACTTACAACTTGCCCAACCAAACTGATATTTCCTTCGCAAGAATATTTGCTAGATTGAACACTCTTGAGACTAGCACTACTAGCTTAAAAGATTTCTATAATACGCTTAAGGAGCATCAAAATTATGTTCCAATAAATTCTGAACCATCAAAGTGGCTCCCTATAGAAAAGATTGAGATAAACACTAAAACTTTTCAAGCTCGCTGTGATATCATGTCTGAATTTTGTCTTATGCCCAAAGATATTTATGAATCTTTGAATACTTGGGGGCTTACTAAAGGAGGAAAAGAAATATCTCTTGCTAATAATACTACCATATTACCTCTTGGAATAGATGAAGGAGTGTTTACAAAGATCCTTGGGAAAATGATTTCTACTGATTATCTTGTTATTGAATGTACAGGAAAAGGACAAATTACACTTGGAAGGTCCCTATTAGAACTCCTTGGAGCAATAATAGATATGGGAAAGGGGACCATGCACCTTTCTTCTTCACCAAACAATCATATTTTCCCCAAGGTTAAGAATAAAAGTAAGAGAGGTAAGGGCAAGAAATTTGGTTTTAATGCTTCTTCATTTGAGAACACTTGATTCTTTCTTGCTTCTTATGCCTAACTTAAAGGCGTTAAAGAAAAGTACTTATTGGGAGATAACCCAAAAGTTTTAGATAAGTCTTGGAAGTTATTACTTCAGTAATAACCGCTCCTTATCCTTTTTATTTGCTTTTTGTGCCAAGAGTAACCTCTAATGAGAGAGAAGTAATGATTGGGAAAGTTGTTGTCCCAAAAAATATTTCTGTGCTTCACCATAAAAATTCATGTAAAATCTCTGAACGTATTTTTGAGGAGTGAATTTTTATGCTTCTGCCCCAGGTTGTTATCTAACTTTCATTAGTTCAACACTTTTTGATTTGATCAACAGAAGGTCTTCGAAAAAATTCGTCTTTACCTGCTGGTCTGTTTTGACAGATTTCTGCCATTTTCTGCATTTGCTTCTTGTTGGTTCCTTTTTTGAGTTCTTTTGGGGAATTGAGCTTTTTGAGGGAAGTTCTACAGTAGCTAGTGTTCTAATGGTAGTTTATTTGGTGTTAGAACTGAACCTTAAGACCTTTTATCTTGAGTGCACTAATGTTGCTAATAAAGATTGTGTGAAGTTTTGTATGAAGGAAAAAAATTCAGGTGTATGAAAGGAATGAGTAACGAAATGAAGGATGGACTAAAGCTCAAGCTTGGGGATGCCACGCATGTCACCCCAAGAAATATCCAAGAAGTACAAGCGTCAAAGCTTGGGGATGCCCAAGGCATCCCCTTCTTCATCAATAAAAATCCCAGGTTTCTTCCAATCGCTTCATTTTTATTGTTTCATGCACAATTGTGTTGTTCTTGGAGCGTCTTCTTTTTCATTTTAGTTTTGGTTTTTCGTTTGCTTTGGTTTTCTTAGTTTTCTGAATAAATTTGTTGGACCCCCTCTTTCATACATTAGTTTGCAAATAGTTTGGTTTGGTTTGGAAAAGAGTAGGAAAGATCATACTTATGTGGTAAAAAGAGCTCGTTTTTTACTGTGGCCTATGC
This sequence comes from Avena sativa, assembly GCA_916181665.1. Classification (NCBI taxonomy): domain Eukaryota; kingdom Viridiplantae; phylum Streptophyta; class Magnoliopsida; order Poales; family Poaceae; genus Avena; species Avena sativa. Next base: position 527,035,422 of record OV702292.1, on the reverse strand, counting down.
TATGTAATGCCATGCTTGATATTGTTTTGGCTTTATGCTTAGTATTATTTGTTGTAGCATGACTTGTTATAAACAATTGAGATTGCTTAATGTGCCTTGGATGAATCATGCGTTGTTTTAGCATATTAAAGCATAGTATAGTGGTATTCTCCTTTGATGCTTTATTTGGGTTGACTTGGCGCATGCTCACACCATGTTATGACTATCCCAAGTCACCATAGCCTTTATGATCCTTTAGTTTTCAACTTGTAGTATCACTTTATGCTTTGATCAATGATGTTTTGTCGCTCTGCATGGTTATGGCCATTATTGCTCTCTTAGTTTGTTGCTCCCAGTCTTTTGCTACCCTCCACAACCAAGTATGAGTTCCACTCATGCATCCAACTCCCTAAACCAAGTTATTCCAAAGAGTCTGCCATACCTACCTACTAGCTTATGCTATTCCAAGTATATTCATGCATTTTTTACCTTCCAAATTAAACTTGTTATGAGAAAACTAGTGATTAAAGCTCTCACGAACTTGATGGCACACTTTACTTTTCTTGCCATTAATAAACTTGAACCATTGTGTCGTCTATGTTATATATGCTTGCACTTATTTGTTGGGAATTAGCAGAACCATGCTTTCATGGGGAACGCTTTCCACATTGCACTTGGTACTTGTACCTAGTTGATATCATGCTCTTTTGTATATGGATGTCGTCGGTGTGAAATGAAAGGGGAGCTTGTAAGTCCATGGAGTTATGTATATGTGTTAGAGAAACGCCTGGGCCGCTGGTCTAATCCATGCTGACATGGTGGAAACCTGCAGCGTAACCATAATGAGCTGTCTATGAAGCATTATTCTTATAAAAAAAGAGTCCTATATTGAGAAAAAGAGAAAAAAAGAAAAAAGATATTATGAAAAGAGGAAAGAGGGAAAAAAGCACCATATTCCCATGGTAAATAAGAAGATTGCTGAGATGCTCGTTGTCTGCTTTCCTTGTCATTTTGATATGGGGATTCTTCCGGATCATCGGGCAAGATGTACCCCATTGGCGGTTCTCTATGATACACTTGTACTTACGATGACAAGAACTTACAGGTGACTAAACTTGAGTAGCATGAGGAGCGGCCCTCGTATACAAGGGACATGAGATTTCTAACTTATACTTCGTCAAGCATGTACACCATAGTTTGTTCACTTTAACCTTAACCACTTCAAGATGCTTATGATATGGGTAATGAGAGCTGAAAGCTATAAGTACCATAATTTTTGGAAGCTCTTTATGAGACTTGAATCCCTACTTCCTTCTATGAAGGCCTTTCTTCCACCATTATATTGAGTCTCCACCTTCTATCTTTATGCACCTACTTTGAGAGCATACTGGCCATTCTTAGTTCTATGTGCATTGTCCCAAGACTAGTTGGTTGATGCATAACTTGATATTGCTTGTTTTAAACTTTTGTATCTAGTCACTCTTATGAACTTTGAAGGTGTCCTATGCATTTATATTTGCTACTCTATGAGGGACAAGTTGAATGCTATTATGCTATGTTTTCTTTATGTGAAACAAACAAACGTCTTGCAAAGCATTGTTATTCATGAATCTTTTGTTTGTGCCTTTTCATGTTGCATCATTGTTTCTTTGTCTTATTGCTAGAACTTTGTCTTTCATGTTATGATTGAAGTACTATGATCCCAGCCTTGAATGTTTTACAAATACTTTGATCAAGTCTTTGACGGTGCATGTCACCTCAAAAATTATTCTTTCTTTTTATCACTTACCTACTCGAGGGTGAGCAGGAGTTAAGCTTGGGGATGTTGATACATTGCAAATGTATCTATAATTTTTTATGTTCCATGATTGGTTTTATCCACTTTCTTGTGTTTTGCCCACACTTTGGAGTACTTTTCATATGATTTCTTGGACTAACCTATTAACAAGAGCCACAGTACCAGCTGCCTGTTTTCTGCTATTTTTGGTTCTAAGAAAGTCAGAAAATGAATATTCTCGGAATTGGACGGGACAAAAGCCAAAGTGCTTATTTTTCCGGAAGTCATCAGATGCCAGAATACGAGACGGAGAGGGGCCAGAGGCCGGCCACACCACCTGGCCACATGGCCAGGCTTGACCCGCGCCAGGGGGTGGTGTGGTGGCCCCTGACACCCCCTCGGCCTCTCCTTCTGCCTATATATTGCCCTCGGGACGAAAACCCTAAGTACCCGATCAAAAATCCACGAAAGAGTCTATAGCCACCGTCATCTCCATCCCTAGATCGGGAGGGATCTGAAGCTCTTCCCGGCACCCTGCCGGAGAGGGGAATTCACCCTGGAGGCCTTCTTCATCACCATGCAAGCCTCCGGTGTGATGCGTGAGTAGTTCATCCTTGGACTACGGATCCATGTAGTAGCTAGATGGTTGGTTCTCCTCCTTTGTGCTTTCATGTCTAGATCTTGTGAGCTCCGTTCATGATCAAGATCATCTATTTGTAATTCTGCATGTTGTGTTTGCGGGGATCCGATGGATATTGAGATGCTATTTCAGATTGATTATTGATTCTATCATGTCTTTGTTATTTGTGATCTTGCATGCTTTCCGTTGTTAGTAGCTATCTTGGCCAAGTAGATGCTAGCAACTCCAAGAGTTTGTATTTATGCTCGATAGTGGGTTCATGCCTCTGGTAATCTGGGGAAGTGACAGAAATCTCTAAGGTACTAGATGTGCTGTTGCTACTAGGGAGAAAACAACAATCCTTTGTTCATAGAACAATTGTATTGTTTACTTTACACGCAGTTCGTAAAGCAATAATCTGTTGCTTGCAACTTAATACTGGAGGGGGTTCGGATGATAACCTGAAGGTGGATTATTAGTCATAGATGCAGTTGGATGGCGGTCTATGTATAATGATGTAATGTCCAATCAAGTTCCAAAGGGGTCAAGATTATTAGTATATGCATGTATTGCTTTCTCGATGTTTGTCAATTGCCCCGCTGTAATTTGTTCACCCAGCATGTTATCTATCTAAGGAGAGCCACCTCTAGTGAACTATGGATCCCGGTCCTTATCTTTACATACAATCTACAAACTATTTACTGCTTTGTGTTTACTTTCTGCAAACTATTACTTCTTTCCATTCGATACGTTTAATCCTTTGTTTTCAGCAAAACACGGTGAGATTGACAACCTCATCGCAAGTTGGGGACAAAGTTCTGTGGTTGTGTTGTGCAGGTCTCCATGTTGCTACTAGCACCGGTAGTGCGCCCTGCCAAGGCTCAGCTAGTAACACCTTTGGGGTGTTTCCTTGCTCCTACTGGTTCGATTAAACCTTGGTTTCATAACTGAGGGAAACTTGCTGCTGTGCTCATCATACCTTCCTCTTGGGGTTCCCAACGAGCTCTACATCAACACCGCATCAACACTTTTCTGGCGCCATACACTGAGCCATCAAGCATTTTTCTGGCGCAAGTTCACTCCTTGTGGACACACGTCTTCTTAGATCACCCACAACTTTGTCAAGTGTGTGACCTCTGAGTTCAAGATTCCTGTCAGCTCAAGCTTTGCGACAAATATCAATCTCTTCATTGTTCCTTGGAGCGATAAAATTATCATCTTGCTCTTCATCTTGACTATTAGCTTGTTCAGCAGATTGTTCAGCACTAGCAGTTGGAGATGAAGCATGCCATTGATCTTGTTCAGCACCGGTAACAGGAGGGTGCTGTTCTGAGCTTCCAGGGCCGGATAATCCGTTCGAGGGGTTGGCCGGATAATCCGGACTAGGAGTTTTAGCTTCATCTTCGATGTTCCTGGACTGAGAGGGTGATGCAGGGCCGGATAATCCGTCCTCCCTAGCCGGATAATCCGGCCTAGGATTTCAGCTTGATGATCTTCAGTAGATTGATGTGTCGATGCAGTAGTTGGTTCGGCAGGTGAGGTTTGTCGATCTTGTGTAGATGAGGGCTCTACTTGAGTAGGGCATTGTCCTTCCTGATCTGCCACAAGGGGTTCCTCAACGGGGCGGTAGAATCCCACACCCATTCTTCTTATGGCTTCTTGGGGTATTTCAACATCTGTATCACAAACATCAACTTGCCCCACATGGGAGCCGTCATTCTCTTCGAACACCACACGACAAGATTCCACAACAATCCCAGTGGTCTTGTTGTAGACTCTATAAGTGTGGGATTTGGCACTGTAACCAACAAAAATACCTTCTAAAGCTTTAGACTCGAATTTAGATAAACGGACTCCTTTAATGAGAAAGAAACACTTACAACCAAATACACAGAAGTATGAAATGTTTGGCTTGTTACCGGTAAGTATCTCATATGGGGTCTTGTCTAAGAGTTTGCGGAGGTAGAGCCGGTTTGACGAGTGACATGCGGTGGATATGGCTTCATCCCAAAAGTTGTACGGTGACTTGAATTTAGCCAACATATATAGATCTTGCCATATCCATCAAGGTTCGGTTCTTCCTCTCAGCTACACCATTTTGTTGAGGGGTATACACAGCGAAATATTGATGTTTTATCCCCTGTTCACTCAAGAATTCATTCAGGGTGTAGTTCTTGAACTCGGAGCCATTGTCGCTTCTTATTGTCAATATGGGGACATTGTGTTGACGTTTCACCTCCTTGGCAAAGTCGATGACGGTTTTTTGAGTTTCACTTTTCTACTTGAAGAAGTAAGCCCATGTGTATCTTGAATAGTCATCAACAATCACCAGATAATACTTCTTCCCACCTAGGCTTGCATGAGATGGAGGACCAAAGAGATCCACATGGAGAAGCTCTAGGATCCTCTTTGATGAAATAATTGTCTTCCTTCGATGGGGAGAGTCGTGCATCTTTCCTTCAACACAGGCCCTGCAAACACGATCTTTGGCAACGTAAACATTATATTTTAGTCCAAGGATGTGGCCACCCTTGTGAAGGCTTTGCAAAGTTCTCATGTTGACATGAGCTAGGCGTCTGTAACATCCCAGCATTAGAGCTTAGAAATAAGCTGAACATAGGTGTGTGCATTGCATTCATGCATAGAAAATCCGGATAATTTTCGCGCTTTTAAATAAAACTTGTCAAAGTGATTGAAGCTTCTATTGACTTGGTGTAACTGAAGTAGATCATCAAGTTTACTGTGATAAGTTTCAATATGACCTTTGCTAAAACCTTATCTTTGGGTAATATAATTTGATCTAAGGGTAGATCAAATGTAATAAAACTAAGTCACAACACACTATTTAATAAGGAGTACTTGATCTTCTAGAGATCATTACATGGTATTCCATACCACAACTCAAGGATGAATACTTAATATTCTAAAGATGATATTAAGATATGACCTACAATAAACTCTATATACCAAGTTAAGCTTATAACTTAAGAAAAAGAAACTCATGACTAAAACTTGAAACACTTGTTTGCCATAGTTGTTCCTACCATGGGTATCATGGTAGTTTTTAAACATTTAATCTTATTACAAATAGAATAGAAAGGAAAGTCAAGCCAAGACCATCCAGCACATATTCTTAATATGATATTAAGAGGTGCCATATCTATTTAACCAAATCCTAGTGTCTATTGATCATCAATGTGTGTGATCAATTCTTCACCTAGAACTTATTGACTCATAGCCTTTGACCTATTGTGTTGACCTTCCAAATACCTTAAGTAAGTTAATAAGAAGAAGTAACTAGTTATGGTAGAGTGTGCCATCATCAATGGAATGTGATCCTTAGTGGAGATCAAACCATCTGATGCTGGAGGAGTTAACTCACTCATGAGTTAACTAGAAGCAGTACCCAAAACTCAAGGGTTGAGCTAGTAATTGAGGAGCTATGAGAAAGCTAGTAGTATTAGTACATTAGATAACAATCTTGTTAGGACAAGGGGATATAGACTTAGAATAAGCTTGCTTAACAAGATAAGTCTATAGAGAGACTAATACAAGTTTACTACTTAGTTGAGTATAGATCTTGATCAAACAATTAGAAGCCTAAGCTTTGTATGATCAAAGGATGGTGGTCATTATTCTCAAGTCACTTGAGAATAGATGGTTAGGTGTTGAAGAAGAGTTATGAATGTACCAAGTTAGGCAAGTCCTAGTAAGCTGAATCATCTAGCTTGATCATTAGAAGTCAAGTTAGAGTATGATGAAGTATTTGATGAGTTGTATGGAGTAGTTGGAGGCATATTAGCTTAACCAAGTTAATATAAGGACAACTGGTATTACGAGAGAAGTACTATACCTATTTCAAAGGATTGATATCCTTTGTATGTATAGTAAGGATTATAGTCTTGCAAACCTTGGAAGTAGTTGCAAGATGAAGTTAAGGAAGTTAGTAGATGGAGTTAGCAGTAGCTACATTGATAGGTGTATCAATGGTAGTTAATTAAGAGGAGTTATATACTAGGAGTAAGAATGGAGTAATGTTGAAGTGGCATGACCATGTCATCATATGATGATGGTGTTGGGTCCGCAGCATAGAAAACAAAAAATTTCCTATGATGAGAACTATACGCCAAGATCTATCTACTAGATACAGAGCAACGGGTGAACATACATCCATGGAGAACTTACCCTCGAAGACAACGAGTTTTGTTAATGAGTAGGAACTCGTGGTTGATGTAGTCGTACACTTGCCGATCTCAAGATCGTGATGAAGTCCAGCAGGTCCGGCTCCAACACGTCCATCAGATCCAGCTCCAGCACCACCAAGTCCAGCACCGCAAAGCAGCGGTGCATCCGTGATCGCACACACGTCCGGTACCCCGACAACCTCCATCCCTCGCTCCAGCAAAGCAGCGGAAGCAGCAACTCCTTTCCAGATAAAGCCACCGGGAACATGTATCTCGCTAATCCGAGACCATGGGGAAATAATACTAGAGGGGGAGAGAGATCCTTCACAAGGAGGTGTGAGTAAGAAGTGAGGAGAGGGGGGCCTTTTATAGGAGGAGGGGAGGGTACCCCTCCTTCATGGCCGGCGCCCCATGGAGGTGACCCTTCACCTCCCCCATTCATGTGGTGGTAACCCCCTCCACATAAATTTGCCTCTTCACATTCTCCATTAAAGTCTCCACTTTAAATGCATTAAATTTCTCCAAATTTAATGCTCTCTCATTTAATAAAACTCTTTTATTATTTTTATTCAGAATTTTGTTAATTACTTTAATTAACAAACATTCACATAAAACCCCCTGCAACATTTCAATATTACATGCAGAACCAATTTCAGCAATTTCACCCGAAACAGTTTCGGTGTCTATTGAAATAATTCCAGCGCTTTCTTAAATATTTATCTGAAACACATTGCTCCAAATGGTGTCGGTATCCCTTAAGTGTGTCACTCTACGGTTCGCGAATAATGCAGACATGATCGAGACCCCTCTCCGATCAATAATCAGCAGCGGGACCTGGAGATCCGTACTGACTCCTACACATTCAACAATGACTTCTGTGATCGTGAGAACCTTTAACGCTTATAACTAAATCCCTTTGTCTCGCGATATATTACATGTCCGAGATTCGATCATCCATACCTAGTTTGATCTCGTTACCGACATGCACTCTTTTCTCGTTCCCGTGATATAACATTCTAGTGATCACATCACTTGCTTGCAAGCTATTTCAATGTGATATCACCGAGAGGGCCCAGAGTATATCTATCCATCATCGGGATGGACAAATCCCACTCTTGATCCATGAGCCTCAACATAACACCTTCGTAGCACTGAATCCACCTTTATAGTCACCCTATTACGGTGTGACGTTTGATGTTATCAAGATACTCTTCCGGTGTTAGCAATTAACATGATCTTATGGTCTAAGGATAAAGATTACTTCGTATGATGTTATAGCAATATAAACATAATGACTTTGATCGTAATGCTATACTTCGGATGAATGTTCATCACATCATTCCACCAATGGTGTGACCTTGTTATTAACAACATCCAATGTCCATGATCAGGAAACCTTGATCATCTTGTTAATCAACAAGCTAGTTTATAAGAGAGGCATAACTAGGAACCCTTTTTGTTTATTAAACACACATGTATTGATGTTTCCGATCAATACAATTCTAGCATGTAAAATAAACATTTATCATAAACATGGAATAAGATAATAACCACTTTATTATTGCCTCTCGGACATATTCCCTTCAGTCTCCCACTTGCACTAGAGTCAATAATCTAGTTTGAAAAACTTTGCGTATGGAACACCTATGGCTTTCTGGTGTTGCATATACGCTATTGCTAGTGGTTAACATAATCTCTGGATCTGACAGTTTCAGGTCCGTGTGTATTTGTATGTCTTTGCGTCTCTACGCATCACTCATTCTCAAATGAGATGGCATTGTATAGATTTGGTCCTTTGGTGAGACCTTTAGTTCGTTTGGCTCAAAATATGTTGATATTATTGTCACACAATATATCTTCATAGTATTAGCCCACTTTGAACCACACCTAGTTTGATAACAAACTACTTAACACAAATGCCCTCCTATGCTGCTACTATAGTAGTCATATACTTAGCCTTTTGTTGTAGTATCCGTCATAATATCCCAACTTTGGAACTCATCCAAATCCATCATGGAACATCCTTTACATTACATTGTGCCACCCATAGTTTAAATTGAGATAAATTTAATTTGTATCTTGTGACAAAACTAGTATCAATGTAACACTTTACAATGAACTACCTTTAACTATTTGTCACTTATACATTATATATTCTTAGTTCTTCCAAATCTCATAAGAATAGCTTTACTATTGTCCAATGATCATCTTATGAATCATTCTGGTATATGCTCATAACATTTAGAGCATAGGACATTCTGGATATATAAATATCATGGTATAATCGATTAAAATTTTCATGTGATTTTACTCACCAAGCGTTGAAACACTTGAATCTTGATACAATCCTTTCCATGCAGCAAGAACCTTTCTTGTTGTTTTCATATTGAACCCTTTCAATATCTCATATTGAACCCTTTCAATATCTTATATATGTATGTCTGGCACAACCATATTAGCATCTTAATCTATCCATATAGATATTGATGCCAAATATTCCTGGTTTGCCCAAGTCTTTCATCGAAATCTTATTTTAATGAAATTCTTAACTTGTGCCAATACAAGATACATCATTTCCAATCAACAATATGTCCTCTACATAATGTATTAGAAATATGTCTCAGCGCTCCCACTTAATTTCTTGCAAATGCAAGCATCTTCATCATCTCCGATGAATTTAAACTCTTTTAACAGTTTCATCATGGTGAAGATTCCAACTCCGCTATGCTTACTTCAACTATTGTAGCTTACATGCCCTTTTAGCATCCTTTGAATTAACAAAACCCTTCGGACCATGTCATGTACATGTCCTAGGTTACCGTTCTATTAGAAGAACCTTGTTTTGTTTATTCAACTACCATATACCAAATTATATGTAGTGGTTGCTACATTAATCCGTCAAGACTATATATCGCTATGAAAGATCAAATCTTGTCATAGTCAACTCCTTGAACATTGTCGTAAACTTCTTTCTGACATGTCGACTATTTCATAGATGTTAAACATCCATGTCTTATTTCTTTATAGATCCAAACACGACCGATAGGCTTCACGCCTTTCCGGAGGGTCTTCCAAGTTCAGAAACTTGATTTCTCGTGTATGGATACTATCACGGATTCTATGACTTCTAGTCATTTTATGGAGCCAGGGCGCATCATCGCTTCTTTGCATGTAGTCGGTTCATCATTGTCAAAACAATAACGACTTGCTGATGAAATCTCACTATTTGATTCTTACCGACCCACACGGTTCTATAGGAAGTCTAATCTCCGAGATCACACCTTTTGTAATCACGAGAGCCATGAGCATTGTGGCCGCCACCGGGACACTTTCCGGTGCTGCGCTACTTAGCACATATAGCTAAGGTTCAACAACCTTATCAAAGTTCTATTGTCCTCCCACTTAACTTTTCACGAAAAATTCCTTCTCAAGAAACTTGACGTTCCAAGTAACAAACTCTTTTGTCCTCGGTGTTATGGAGAAATTCCCAACAAATTCTTTGGGATAACCTACAAAGCCGTGCTTATCCGACTTTGGTTGTAAACATTTTACTTATGCATAGCATACCAAAATTTAAGAAAAAACAATTCGGGTTTTATCAGAAACCATAACTCATATGGTGTCATTTCAACGGATCACGATGGTGCTCTTTTCAGTGTAAAAGCGGTAGTCTCTAAAGCTTCAATCTTTAAAACATAATGGCAGTTTTATAAATGTCACCTTTGATCTTACCATGTCAAACATGGTTTGATTTCATCTCTTGAATATGCCATACTCCTATGGTTTATTAGGAAACACAAATCATGGAACAATTCCTCAAGTCTTAGGTGTTTTTACTAAACATGTAACTCAAATATCTTCCTTTATGATCGAATCATAAACTCTTTATTTTCTTGTTACAATGATTTTTCACTTCATCTTGAAAGTCTTTGAACAATTTTCAAATGTTTCATACTTCTTCCTTATTAAGTAAATATACAGATATATTCACTCAAGTTTTCGGAGAAGCATAAAGATCCATTGCATATGGCTACACATAATGGACTATATACATCAACATGCATAATATCCAATAAGTTAGTCATCCGTTCCTCTTTGGCCTATGGACGGAGTTTCAATTATCTCGAGGAAAGTCTCACATGCGTCAATTGATCAAAATCAAAGACTCCAAAAATCCATCAACATGGAGTTTCTTCATGTTTTCTTTCAAATATAATTTAAACAGCGATGTCACTTCATAAGTGATCTTTCAATCATTTGTCTTGCGACATTTTAGCAATAGTGTTTATGGATGTGATTTCTCCAACTAGACTTGTAAAAGTTCATCCATCCTTTATGGAATACGGTAATTATTTGAACAGCCATTGTTCTCATGATACCGGAACAAAATAACAATTATTTAAACAAATCTTGAAGGCTTGGTTTGATGACAACGAAAAACACAATAACACTTTATTTGTTTTCGATGAACATCATCACTCATTCTCTTGCTGGTTACTTAGGCCATTGTAGTTCATGAATTGCGTTATCCTGTATGACACTTCATACCAACCAATTCGGTATCCAATACCGGTATCCAATACCTAAGAACCACATTGTTTAACAAGCAAGGAATATAGCCATAACATGTATATCTTCTATATACCTAAGTTGGACATCTCCAACCTTTTATTTTCTGCCAAATATTTTATAGATTCTCTTTTAGCAATTCCTTTTCTTTTAAAAGAATCTATCAACATCAATAGTGGTGTCATCAACATGACACATGGTACAAAGTGTATATAGTCAAATACTAATACCTTTGGACTTGCACTTTGAAGTGGATCACCATCATCAAATGTTTGGTGTTCTTTCAAAAATCCATTGTTTAGTAATCTATTAGTGTAGTAAACATTTTACTTACATCTTCTATTCATCTGTATCATGACAACTTTCATGATCAAGCTACTATAGCTTATAAGGAAGAATCACGAGTATAATATCAGTTCCCAAAACCTTTTTGGAAGATTCGGATGCCTAACATCTCCATCCTTCACAAATTCTCATACAATACGAGAACATGTATTTTGCTAAATTATACTCTATCATAACGCAATCAAACACATTGTTTCAGATATCACAATATCTTTCACACATGATGGTTTCTGAAACAATTTCCAGCTCCAATATAATCTTGATATTAAAACAACTTTTTGAATATCAATAATCATGGAGGCAAACATGATACTTTAGATACTAACATTGGAATTCTTACTCTTGATTTAATACTAATTATTAAACTTCATGGAGTAAATAGAGTTTGCTGAAAGTTTGCAATAGGACTTATAAACTTTAAATTGACATTCAAAACAATACGATACCAGTTTGTAAAGTAAATATCTAGAATTCTATAGTTCTATTATCTCAAATAAAAACTAAGCATAAGGTAGAAAACGAATGCCAATGACTACAACAAAATATGCAAATTCACTTTGATTTACTTTATGACAAATTGAGTTCGACTAATGCAAATTAGAAATGAACTCCCACTCAAAAACGACATCCCTCGTGCCTTTTTGGTGATTACATGAACCAAATCCACTACACCAAGTCCGATCATCACGTGAGTCGGTGTAGCTTCAAAGGCGAGCATCAATATGGTCATCACATCAACTATATGACTCATGCTTAACCTTTCGGTCCGTGTTCCAAGGCCATGTCTATACATGCTAGGCTCGCCAAGTAAGAACCTTAGTATTCGCGTGTGTAAAACTGTCTTACACCCGTTGCATGAAAGCGTAGAGTTGAGAACACCCGATCATCACGTGATGTCTCGAAACACGATCCATAGAACGGTGCATACTTAAGGAAGAACACATTTTTATCTTGATATCTAAATGAGGGATCATCTTACAATGCTATAGAAAGCGCCAAACTAGCAGTATAAGATGCTAATATCTAATGTGTAAAGTGAGATGATATGGTCCATGCATTTGATCTCTATCACTTGCATCGTGGTATGATCTCTATCATTCCTTTGTGTGTAAGGCCAAGGTCTATGGAACTTACACGTCGAGTGTGTTGTAAGAGTATCTATCATACATCTACTTACAATAATACCATATCAATACACTAGCCCAGCAACGATCTAAACTAGACGCCTCTAATTTATCAATTGCAAGTTTTACGTGGCTTAGGGCTTTCAGAGATAGAATCGTTCTTACCTACGAACATGAACCACAACGAGGATAACTAAGTTATTAGCAACTCGTTGTAAATCAGATATTGACTATAGTAGGAGAGACAGACACCCGCCAGCCACTTATGCAAAACAAGTTGCATGTCAGTCATGGAACCGGTCTCATGTACGATGACATGTAAGGTTGGTCCGGGCCGCTTCATCCCACTATGCCACCAATATCCAAAATACATGAAAGAAGCAATAACATGCTCATCATCGCCCACATATAAACATATGTATACTACCCGTGCAAAGCACCTACGCATAGATCAGGCTCTGATACCACTGTTGGGTCCGCAGCATAGAAAACAAAAAATTTCCTACGATGAGAACTATACGCCAAGATCTATGTACTAGATATAGAGCAACGGGTGGACATACATCCATGGAGAACTTACCCTCGAAGACAACAAGTTCTGTTAATGAGTCGGAACTCGTGGTTGATGTAGTCGTACACTTGCCGATCTCAAGATCGTGATGAAGTCCAGCAGGTCCGGCTCCAGCACGTCCATCAGATCCAGCTCCAGCACCACCAAGTCCAGCACCGCAAAGCAGCGGTGCATCCGTGATCGCACACACGTCCGGTACCCCGACAACCTCCGTCCCTCGCTCCAGCAAAGCAGCGGAAGCAGCAACTCCTTTCCAGATAAAGCCACCAGGAACATGTATCTTGCTAATCCGAGACCATGGGGAAATAATACTAGAGGGGGAGAGAGATCCTTCACAAGGAGGTGTGAGTGAGAAGTGAGGAGAGGGGGGCCTTTTATAGGAGGAGGGGAGGGTACCCCTCCTTCATGTACGGCGCCCCATGGAGGTGACCCTTCACCTCCCCCATTCATATGGTGGTAACCCCCTCCACATAAATTTGCCTCTTCACATTCTCCATTAAAGTCTCCACTTTAAATGCATTAAATTTCTCCAAATTTAATGCTCTCTCATTTAATAAAACTCTTTTATTATTTTTATTCAGAATTTTGTTAATTACTTTAATTAACAAACATTCACATAAAACCCCCTGCAACATTTCAATATTACATGCAGAACCAATTTCAGCAATTTCACCCGAAACAGTTTCGGTGTCTATTGAAATAATTCCAGCGCTTTCTTAAATCTTTATCTGAAACACATTGCTCCAAATGGTGTCGGTATCCCTTAAGTGTGTCACTCTACAGTTCGCGAATAATGCAGACATGATCGAGACCCCTCTCCGATCAATAATCAGCAGCAGGACCTGGAGATCCGTACTGACTCCTACACATTCAACAACGACTTCTGTGATCATGAGAACCTTTAACGCTTGTAACTAAATCCCTTTGTCTCGCGATATATTACATGTCCGAGATTCGATCATCCATACCTAGTTTGATCTCGTTACCGACATGCACTCTTTTCTCGTTCCCGTGATATAACATTCTAGTGATCACATCACTTGCTTGCAGGCTATTTCAATGTGATATCACCGAGAGGGCCCAGAGTATATCTATCCATCATCGGGATGGACAAATCTCACTCTTGATCCATGAGCCTCAACATAACACCTTCGTAGCACTGAATCCACCTTTATAGTCACCCTGTTACGGTGTGACGTTTGATGTTATCAAGATACTCTTCCGGTGTTAGCAATTAACATGATCTTATGGTCTAAGGATAAAGATTACTTCGTATGATGTTATAGCAATATAAACATAATGACTTTGATCGTAATGCTATACTTCGGGTGAATGTTCATCACATCATTCCACCAATGGTGTGACCTTGTTATTAACAACATCCAATGTCCATGATCAGGAAACCTTGATCATCTTGTTAATCAACAAGCTAGTCTATAAGAGAGGCATAACTAGGAACCCTTTTTGTTTATTAAACACACATGTATTGATGTTTCCGATCAATACAATTCTAGCATGTAAAATAAACATTTACCATAAACATGGAATAAGATAATAACCACTTTATTATTGCCTCTCGGGCATATTCCCTTCAGATGGATATGGTGGAGTCAGATGATTGTCTTATTCAGGAAGATGTGATCTTTGTGAATAAGATAAGAGAGATATATAGAGTATATTGAGGAAAGGAATTCCTTATCTAAAGATAACCTTAGTGAGGTATTAAGGTAAGGATTCTTTAGAAGCCTTAACCAAGAATATATCAAGCCATGCCAAGACCCATGTATACTATATTATCCAAGACCCTAAAATCAAATGGATAGTGAAACCATTTCCTATCCCTAGGTAATTATTGAACAATACCTCTTGGACAACTAAAGTTTCCAAGATGTAATTAGAGAACCAAGTGAGTGTTTGTGAAGCCTTGTCCAGTTGATTGTCTTAAACTCTAATAGGAATCTAGAATGATAGAATTATCATGATCACATTACTAAGTAATTCCAAGATCTCACTCTATGTGGAGATATCAAACTCACTCATAGATTTAGAAGTAGTATCCCTAAACCTTGATCCTAGTCCCTATCTATAATTGAATATGGGTTATTAAATCCTCTCAAAACCTATGTACCTATATTTGAATAAACCTTAGTATTTATCTACCAATGATCATTACTGGTTCATTATTACCTAACCAAAAGTGTTCTGTGGTAATTCTAAAGTTTTACAAACCAAGTAGAATTGGATTTGGCAAGTTCCCAAGTATGAACTATGAAACTTATATCATCCCATTAAAAAACCACAAAGATTAATTCCTTACAATGTATTTAGATAAATACTTTATGAAGATAAGTGAGAACAAGATTCTATATACATGAATACACATCTCAAACTAGTACCATTCAGATTATCAAGTGAAACTAGAATAATTTCTATAAGATCTTCTTATAGGAAGAAAATCCCTAAAACCCTAATCATTATTAATATTTCTTAAATGGAAAGGAATTTTAATACAACAAATATATTTTGTTGCCCAATCAAAAATTAAGAGAAGATGATTATAAATTTTACAAACAATAATATTAATGACTTACAAAGTTTCTGCATATTTTAAACTCTTGTGGAATTCATATTTGAAATAGTTTGTAAAAAAACAGAAATAAAAATGGAAATAGAAAAGGAAAAAAGGGCAGTAGAGCCAGCAGCCCACGACCCAGGTCGTCTTTGCGCTACCTGTCGCCCACATGCACCCTCCAGAGCGTCCCGCACGCTCGGCCAAAGCCCAGTACCAGCCCAGCCCAAATAACGTTTCGTCGAGCTTATCGTCGTTGTCCACCTCTCGCAGTCGCCGAAGCAGCTGCGTGGCGCGAGCATCACCGCTCGTCAGCATCAAGATCCGCGTTGTCGGTGCTCGGGGAGGATAAGGAGGCCACGCAGACACCCTCGCTCGTCCTCATCCACTTCCTCTCACACTCGCTCGCTCTCCATCTCCCTCTGTCTCTACTCCCCACATGGCCGAAACCCTAGCTGGCCGGAGTCAACCGCCGTCATCGGTAGGGGGTCGTCTCAGAGACCGTGGAGTGGTCAAGAAGAAGCGCCATCGTGCGTAGATCATCTGAGAAGAACGCAACACCAAGGGGAGCTCGGAGATGATCAAATTTTGCCGTTCCCTTTCGCCGGTGATAATTGGAGTTCACGGAGACTAGGCCGTACCAGAGCGCCATCATCGTCATCAACCACCGCAACAACATCAGGGTGAGCTACCGGTCCCTATGGACCTCTCCAATCTCTTCCTTTTGTTCTGCATCGCCGTCGCGCCGTAGACCGCCATGCACCGCTGATGTCCGATGTCGTGCACCATCCTCCGGTGACCAAAAAGAGCAACGCATGTAGCAGTAGGATCACCATCTCCACGCGGTTCTATGTCAACACCCGGATTATTAATCCCAGATGCCTATTATGCCATACATCGAAATCCTAGGATTACCATTTTTGCGAGACATAACATATTGGATATCACAGTACATCATCCATTATAAACAATAATAAAGTCTTACACAAATAAAGGATCTCATGATCCAGTCTTAGTACAAACAAGTAGCGGAATAATAAGCGTAGCGGTGGGCTCCATCTTCAGTGTCACAGGCAATGCTGATGATGGGAGATGATCCTAGTTGTCGTAGCCATCCTGCTGTCCTCCTTCAGGGTAGTCCTCCTCATAGTCTGGCCATAGGAATAGCCAGGGACAAAGCCATGAGTACTCTTTAAGTACTCGCAAACTATCACTAACAAGTAAGATAGTTCTAGTAGGAATGCTAACTCTAAGTTTATTTGTAAAGTTAAGTTTGAAACCTAAGCTGAGTTTAGAAACAAAGAAAGATAAATTAAAGTTCTAAATCACCTAAGTGGGAACTTAGTTGTCATAGTCACAACTCTATTATGGTCAAGTCATGTCCCAATTCATTTCATAAGTCATTTTGAAAACATCTGACAACGGAATAGTATGGCCACTCCAACTGTCCATAACCGCGGACGCGGCTATTCGAATAGTTTGACACTCTGCAAAGGTGGTACACTTTCACCACAAAATTCAATACATCTATCAGGGATAAACCTGAATCATCATACTTAGTATGCAGATAATCAAACATAACCTTTCGTTTAGACACTCTAGTATAAGCACCTCTCCTATGAGCTTGGCCTCCCAGCCATGGCCATCTGCCATACTGGGCACTACATAGGTGGACAACATTGAGAGGTAGCCTCAGCTCAAACCTCTCTCGCGAGGGAACTAATACTAATGCATATAAACTTCCGGCTAAGCCTTACCCAATTCAGGTATTGTGGTTGTACGGTAAAATTGGAATGGTATCGCATCCAAACCCAACCATCAATTTTTATAAAAGGGCTAAGGCTCATGCCTCAACATTTTTATCATCATAATAAACTATTTGTGTTTCTCAACACATGTCAAAACATCTCAATAGAATGACTCATCATTCCAAGCTTTTCACAAGTCATTTTCACCAAGTATTCCCATCTAGAGTGATCAAGTTTTTGGTTTAGCTCTAATCACTAAGTTAAGAGTGTTCACTAATGTGGGATGCTAATCTCAATCTCATGCCATAGAATGACATCTAAGTCTAACTAGATAGGCCAAGTTTTATACTCTTTATGCTATCTATAAACAAGTAAGAAACTTTGGTAAAGTAAAAGAAGGTAAAGCTTGTAAATAAAACTTGGAGTAGGTATAAGTCAAAAGGTATAACCAAAGAATGCCTAATGCATCTTGGCTTAGGTTATCTAGCTTTCAAGGTTTAGCTTGCATTGTTAATGATGGCTTGCCTTGGTTGGTGCAGTGGTTGAAATTCTCCTCTTCTTCTTCGGGGTAGAACTCCTCCTCCTCGTAGACTTGGTCGGTACTATCATCTATAAATACATACGGAATACACAATCACCAAACAATACTTAACTAGTATACTAATCACACTAAGGCACACATTTGATGATCTATTATCATCACAAACATCACAAGATTTAATGAACTAGTTTCCTTTATTTTATTTAAGAAAAGTAATTTCTACTCACTGAAAATAACTAAGATTTAATATTCTCCAATTAAAATATGGGATCATGTGGACACATGTCATCACCACATATTCTAATACATGGGAATGTTATTTAAATGTTGGATCACAATTTAATAAGTTTAAGTTTAATATTTAATAATTTAAAGTGACTAGAAATGCCTATATAGCATTATTTTGGTACTAGTCCAAAGTTACTGCATGCAAACCTTAATATTATTACATATTCAGATAGGTATAGTTAAATGTGATTTTTGAGAGTTGGAATCAACTGAAAAGCTATTATGGTTGATTTTATAAAATTTTGGAAAGTGAAAAAGCTTCTATCTTGTTATTTTTGCTAGGAGAGATCTCTAACTCTAATTGATTTAAATCCAATGGGCTTGGATAGAGTTTTTAATTACCTTTCCAACAAAATTGGAATCACTCAATTGGATTTGTAAAACTCCCTGAATTGATTTTTGAACTAAGGGACAAAACTAAGTTTAGTTAAAAAGAAAAAAATCTAAATTTGAATCTATTGGGTCGCGCGGGAACACTAATGGGCCGGCCCAGTTTCACTCCGTGGCACTGAGGACTGTTGACAGGAGGGTCCCACCTATCAGTGGCTCATTAAACGCGAAGCGGTACGAGGCAATGTGGACCCTAGGATTAGAGCTAGCATCTACGGCTCACGTTCATCATCGACGACGGACACGTCTCTGGCGAGGTGGAACCCTAACGGCTCAGTGGGGGTGCGGTAACGGCGTACCAGGGTTCTAGCGAGTGCGGCGAGGTGGGCAAATGAACGAGGAGATGACTGCAAGCTCAGGCGAAGTCGAGGCAGCGGCTGGGGTGGACGAAATTGACGGGAGGGTCTCCTCCTCTACTGCGGCTACCTCCGGCGAAATTCCGATGGCTGGATGCTCGAGCGGCTCCGACGAGAGGTGGGGAAGGATCAGTGGAGCGAGGGGAGTGTGAAGAAATGGTGCTGGGGAGGCTCCCTTATATAGGCTCGGCGAGGCGGCAAAGAGGTGTGGGCGGAGCTCGTCGGTGACGATGGCACATGGCGCTAGAGGCGTGGGCGAGGTAGGCGGACGGTGGGTGGTTCCCTGGCGGTCAGCTAGGGCTTAATGGTGATGCTAGGCGCGGTGGATTGCGGTCGGGAGCATCACGCGCTCTGAGCGATAGAGGCGGTGCTCGACGTGGTTCCCGGCGACTGTGGATCGCGCGGCGAGGTAAGGGCGTGTCTGGTGGGGTAAGGTGCTCAAGGCAGAGCGGCGCGCGCGGTCTGGGGTCGAGGCGCGGCTTGTGGCATGCTGTCGGAGACGGCGCTCTGGCGTGCGCTGGCGCGGTGCAGAGACTTAGTGCGGGGCTTGTCCTCGGTGGTACAGGGGTTAGCTGTGGTCGTGGGGTGGACCGTGGGCGGCGGTGAGGTCACGCCTTCCTTCTTGAAGCGGCGGAGAGGGGCTGGTGGTCTCCTGCATTCTGTTCGTGCTCGACCGGCGAGCATGGTGTCGGTGTGGCGTGGCACTGTGGCTAGGGACTAGGGGGTGGGTTGATTATGGCATGGTTAGATCAAAGAGGGACAGAGGGAGTGCATTGGGGTAAATTGGGTTGCAAAACCCTGTAGAAACAGTGATGCTATACTAGGGTGTGATCAGTGCATGCCAAGTGTTCGACCAAATGGCCGCATGACACAAAGATTTGAATTTTTCAGAGATTTTTGGTGGAGTGGTTGGTCTAATGCTTGAGCATCTCTGATTGTTGGGATTTGTTAAGTTGAAGTTATTTGGGTGGTTTTTGAAAAAGTGGGATCTAGACATATGAGATAGATTCCATTTTCACATGTCATTTAAATTTAGAGTTCGAATGTTTTTGGAAGATCACAAAGTGGGCCTTGGTACATTACTACTTGTACTAGAAAGGGGTGCAAGGATCCACAATTGTTTCTGTTGGAATTTGAGTGCTAGGAATACCCAAAGTGGGCTAGTTGATTAAAATGGCAAAAGTGACCATTGCCATTATTAATTCTATTTGAATTCTTTTTCCTTGGATTTTGCTTGGGGATGATCTAGATGATGTGGCATTCATCTTAGGATCATTCTACAACCATTAGAACAAACAATCATGGCATTTCAAAACAACTCCTATTTAATGCCACACACATATGCATGCTTAAATATTTTAAAATGGAAAAAGTTTTTGTTAGCCCTAAATTGGGTGATTTGGATCTTAATATATTGGATTAAAGTTTTGGGATGTTACAAAACTTCCCCCCTTAAACAAAATCTCGTCCCGAGATTTAAGAAAGAAAACTAGGAACTAAAGAGATCTGGGAACTCTGTCCTAATGTAATCTTCTTGCTCCCAAGTGACTTCTTCTTTGGTATGGTTGCTCCATTGAATCTTGAGAAACTTGATACTCCGGGTCCTGGTAGTTCTGTAATCTTCCTCCAAGATACGGATGGGCACTTCATGATACGTCAGATCCTTGTTGATATCAACAGCTCGATGATCGATGTTCTTGGAAACTTCGGTCTTTTCCGGCACTTCGAAGCATTTGCGAAGTAACGAGATATGGAACACATTATGGATGGCAGACATCTCTTCTGGCAGTTCCAGTTGATACGATACTTCACCTTGACGATTCAGAATCTTGAAGGGTCTGATATATCTGGGGGCTAACTTTCCTTTCAGACTAAAACATTGTGTTCCCTTCAATGGTGAAACCTTGAGATACACAAAATCTTCGACATTGAAAGTTAGGTCTCTCCTTCTCTTGTCAGCATAACTCTTTTGTCTGGATTGGGCGGTCTTGAGGTGCTCACGAACTTTGTGAACCTTCTCTTCGGCTTCTCGGAGAATGTCGGGTCTGAAAATCTGACTCTCTCCTACTTGCAACCAATTCAAAGGGGTACGACACTTCCTTCCGTATAAGAACTCAAATGGTGCCATTTGCAAACTAGCTTGATAACTGTTGTTATATGAGAATTCTGCGAAAGGCAGACAATCTTCCCATTTTGATCCATACTCTAACACACAAGCTCTTAACATATCTTCTAAGATTTGGTTGAATCTTTCAGTCTGTCCATCGGTTTGCGGGTGATAAGCTGTGCTAAAATTCAACTTGGTCACTAATCCTTCTTAGACTTTCTGCCAAAATCTTGAGGTAAATTGGGCTCCTCGATCTGACACTATGGTCTTGGGGGTTCCATGCAGACTAACAATTCTGGCGATGTACAATTCTGCTAGCTTCGAACTCTGGTAGGTTGTCTTGACAGGTATAAAATGAGCTACCTTGGACAGTCTATCAACGATGACCCAAATTGAGTCATTTCCCCTACTAGAGGTAGGCAAACCGGTGATAAAGTCCATTCCGACAGAATCCCGTTTCCATTCCAGAATCTGCAATGGTTGCAACAATCCTGTGGGCCTCTGATGTTCCGCTTTGACTCTCTGACAGATATCACACTTGGCGATGTAGCTTCCGATTTCTCTCTTCATCTTGTGCCACCAAAATTGCTCCTTCAAATCTTGATACATCTTTGTTCCTTCGGGGTGGATAGAATAAAGAGTATCATGAGCTTCTTGCGTGATAACTTGCTTTAGCTCCGAATATGCGGGTACACAGATATGTCCTTTGTACCACAGAACCCCTTCTTCGTCTTCGGTGAATCCAGGTACTTTTCCTGTACCAATATGACGCTTGATTCCGTCAATACTTGCATTTCCCTTCTGGGCTTCCTTGATTTGGCTAATCAACATGGGTTGAAGTTCAATGCTAGCTAAAAATCCTTTGCTAACTAGATCAGTTCTAAACTGCTCCAACTCTTCATACAAACTTGGTTGCTTCTCTCTGATCATGGTGTTTAACCTACATGGCAATCTTCTAAGAGCATCCGCTACCACATTGGCTTTACCGGTGTGATAGTGAATGTCAAGGTCATAATCCTTGATTAACTCTATCCATCTCCTTTGCCTCATATTCAGCTCCTTCTGAGTGAAAATATACTTCAAGCTCTTGTGATCTGAATAAATCTCACAGCGATTGCCCATAAGGTAATGACGCCATGTCTTCAATGCCAAAACTACGGCTGCTAACTCAAGATCATGGGTAGGATAGTTCTGCTCATGCTGCTTCAGTTGTCGAGACAGATATGCGATGACTTTGCCGTCTTGCATTAATACGCATCCGAGACAAATCTTGGATGCATCACAATACACATCAAATGGCTTCTTGATATCTGGCATGATCAATATTGGGGCTGAAATCAATCTCTTCTTGAGCTCTTGGAAACTTGCTTCACATTTTTCGGTCCATTCAAACTTCTTATCCTTCTTCAACAATTGGGTCATGGGTCTTGCGATGCTCGAAAATCCTTCTACAAACTGGCGGTAATATCCCGCTAATCCGAGAAATGCACGGACTTGGGTTTGAGTGGTTGGGGCTTTCCATTCTTCAACATCTTTGATCTTGGCGGGATCAACAGCGACTCCTCCGGCAGACACAATATGTCCTAGGAATCCTACTTCTTTCAGCCAAAACTCACATTTGCTGAACTTGGCATACAACTGATGCTCTCTAAGGGTTTCAAGAATGATTCTCAGATGTTGCTCATGGTCTTCTTCTGACTTGGAGTAGATAATAATATCATCGATAAACACAACGACAAACTTATCTAGAAAATTCATAAATATCTTATTCATGAGATTCATGAAATAAGCAGGGGCATTGGTTAATCCAAAAGACATAACCATATACTCATAAAATCCATATCGGGTAGTAAAGGCGATGTTTGGAATATCCGTTGCACGAATCTTAAGTTGGTGATAACCAGTCCTAAGATCGATCTTAGAGAACACACTGGCACCGGTCAACTGATCAAACAGATCCTCTATCTTTGGCAATGGGTACTTGTTCTTGATGGTGACGTCATTCAGCTTCCTATAATCTGTGCACAAACGGTTGCCTCCATCCTTCTTGTCGATGAATAACAGGGGCGATCTCCATGGCGATGCACTTGGTTGAATCAAGCCTTTCTCCAGCATAGCATCCAACTGCTTCTTCAGTTCCACTAACTCTGATGGGTTCATGCTATAGGGTCTCTAAGCTATGGGTCCGGTTCCGGGGATTAGTTCAATAATAAACTCAATATCTCTATCCGGGGGCATACCGGACAATTCATCTAGGAATACGTCGGGGTATTCACAGACTACTCTGACTTGGTCTATGATGGGTAGGGCTAGGCTCTTGTTGAACTTGAATTGATGGGGCAAGGTTTGAGATATATGCTCTACTGATACTCCAGAGCTACTGGTCATTGTGAAGGCTTTCTTGGCATAGTATATCAATCCTTTATGCTTTGACATCCAATCCATTCCTAGTACTACTTCCAAACCTTTGGTTCCGAGTACTATTAGATTGGCATAAAAATCTATCCCATGTATTCTAATAGGTACAACTTTGCAAATTTTTCTAGCTTTTGTAGTTGAACCAGGTATTTGAACTATCATGACATGCTTCAAGTTAGTTGGGTGAATCTTACTAGTGCATGCAAATTCTTCGGTGACAAATGAGTGCGATGCTCCTGAATCAAACAACAATCTTGCTAAAACTGAGTTGACAGAAAACATACCCATCACTACATCTGGCGCTTCTTTGGCTCCTTCGGCATGAATGTGAAAGAGACGGCCATTGCGGTTGTGAGGGTTCCCTAGGGCAAATCTTCTTCCAAGCTGAACACGACGCTGCTGTTGAGCTGGGGCATTCACATTGGTAGTGGCGGTAATCTTCTTGGGACACTCATTGGAGTAGTGACCCTTCACTCCACACTCGAAACAAGTAATCCAAGACTTGTCTTTTGCTGCCACAGGCACAACGTTGCTTCCAGTTCTGGGTGCAGTGTTGTTGTTGTTATTGTTGTTGTTGTTGTGCTTGGGAGGTGCACGATTGAAATTGCTGGAGTTGCCGGGCTGATTGTTGTTTCCTCCAGACTTCACATTTCCTCCGCTACGGTTGGGGTAGCTTGGGCGAGACATTGGGGGTCGATTGTTCCGCGGGGCATACCCGGCAGACGGGTTGGGACGGGACTTCAGGTGACTGCTGGATCCATCTTGGTGCATCATGCGACGTTTGCGGTTGTCGTTTGCTTGATTAATCTTCCCTTCCATCTGAATGGCAGAGTCGACTAGCTCTTCGAGATCCTCAAAACGGATGTTGACGAGGACCGTCTGCATCTCATCATGCAGTCCGTTCAGGAATTTCTCCTTCTTCTTGGCCTCCGTGTTGATCTCATCAGGTGCATACCTGGTGAGGGACAAGAATCTGTCACGGTACTCCACTACAGTCATTCTGCCTTGCTTTAGCTCTCTGAATTCATCTCTCATTCTGGTGACTAGACCATGCGGCACGTGGGTGCGGCTGAACTTGACTTTGAAGGCTTCCCATGTCATCACTTGACCATGGTTCATCGTGTAGGTGCTATTCCACCATGCTCTTGCATCTCCGGCTAAATAGTGGGTGGAAAACAGAACTTTTTCGTTTGCATCCACTCCGGCAACTTCTAAGTTGTTCTCCATGGTCTGTAACCAATCATCAACATCCAGTGGGTCTTTAGACTTGCTAAAGATTGGGGGATTGGTATTCTGGAAGTTTTTGAGTTTGGATCCATGATGATCCTGATTTCCATGATTCTGATTGTTATGAGCCATCTGGGCGATCTGCTGCAGTGTGGCCAGATTTGCTTGGTGCTCTGCCCTACTAGCTTCATGGTCTGCAATGAGCGTCTACAGAATCTGCAGCATTGGGTCTTGCGATGAGCTGCTCCCTCCTTGGTTTCCACGAGTCATCTGAAGATTGGGATAGATAAAGAGGTAAGAGGGAAAGTTCTAAGGTTCATGGTTTTGGTTTCAAAGCTAAAACTTTGAGTTTGACTCAGGTTTTGCAACTACTTCTTTTCATTCATTCAAACAAGGCACACGATACAAACACACACACACACACACCACAACAAAAGGAAAACAAATGGTTTTAAGAATCATTTTGTAATCTAAGATACAATGGGACCGATACTTATCACTCCTACGATAGTGCTCTAGTGCATCTACTCATCATCGATGAAGTCAGAGTCATCATCGTCGGTGTAGAAGTCCATGGCATCATCCTCCAGATAGTCCTCATCATTGCTGAGGTACGAGTGAATATCCCCCTGGATGTCTTCACCTTCCTCTTCTTCTTCTTTTGCTGCAAGCTGAGCTTCCTGCTCCATGATGGTCTTCTCGAGATCGACCACCTTCTTGTGAAGACGATCAATGGTGTGATCCTTCTTTGCATGTTCCTTGACGAGTAGTGAGAAAGTCTGGGCCTTCTGGGCGGCAATGGCAAGGTTGTGGTTGGAGAACTCTCTAGCATTGTCCAATTCCTTCTGTCTGTCGTACAATAGGAAGTCGAGGTTCTCCACTTGACGCTTGAACACCGGGTGACTTGGCATCTCCAGAGGCATTCCCATAGAATCACGCCTTGCATAGTGAACAAAGCGGGTAAGCTGTGGGTCCCATGCTAATATGGATAAGTGGAGAGAGGTGTCCACTACGGGAACCGACTGAACACGACCCCACTTGTCAGCATGTAATGATAAGGGTCCACTTCGGGACTCAATAGAACGTGGCCCCACTTGTCATCACGTAACAGCGAGGGTCCACTATGGGACCCAACTGAACGCGACCTCACTTGTCAGCACATAACGGCAAGGCTAATGGGCGGCGAGTTTCAAACCATGTGAGAGTTTCATACAAGGAGATGGGCAAAAGGGAGGAAAAGTTAAGCGGCTGGGGAAAACTGAGTACAACTAAGGAACCGAGAGAACAAAAATAGAAATCCCTGAAGTAAATTATAACCAAGGGTCTCAATAAGCATGACGTCCACAAGAGAAATATGGTGGGCGGCCACAACCTTACCAAGACCCAATATCTTAGACTTGGACTTGTCACCATAGGAGAGGGTAATTTGATCATGATTAGGCCTCATCTTTGTGATGATATCCTTGCTTCCGGTCATATGAATTGTGCATCCACTATCAAGCATCCATTTCGACCCACCGGAAGCATAGCCCTGCAAGAAAATTACATCCTGGTTTTAGGTACCCATTTTTCAATGGGTCCTTTCATGTTAGTAACAAGGGTCTTTGGAACCCAAATAGACCAAGAAATGTAATTATCATAAGGAACTACATAACTAGCATAAACATCACCATAATAATCATGAAATAATTCATAGTGAGGATTATTAGACCCTGCAAAACCAACATAATTAGTTTTGTCCTCCGTGATGTTATTTCCAATGGTGCTTGTATTTGTATAGTGTTCCTGGCCTTCCTTTTCTTGTTCTTGTTCTTCTTCTTGGTCTTGGGAACATAGCCAAGTCCCTCCTTACCATTATTCGTCCTTTGCTTGCTTAAGATCTCCTCTAGAACATCCTTACCTTTGGGAAGAGATGACTTGGCAAGCTCATCTTTCAACCTTGCATTTTCTTGAAGAATGTCTTCATGATTGCACATAGGTGTTGAGGTGCTAGGGACTTCATACTTGGTTAGTCGAGTTTGGATCTGACCATGAGACTCATTAAAAATAGAGTATTGACTCTCCAAAGCCTTGTGAGCAATGCCAAGTGTCTCATACTTCTCGAAAAGTCTAGCATGAGCAGCCCCAAATTCAACCTTCTCTCTTTTAGCTTATTTACCTTGGCAATAGCATGATCCCGTTCCTTTACAAGTTCATCCAAAAGTTCATCATTGGACTCCTCAATTGACTCAAGTCTCTCTTCAAGAGAGACCCGAATTTCTTCTTCTTCTAGAGCATTCTTCAAGGATGTTATTTCCATGGCATCCTCCCTTTCAAAACTGCCCTTTTCTTCAAGGAATTCTTCTGAGTGAGCAAGTTGACTCATGGGAGCCTCAAAATGCATTTTGCATTCACCTTGCAAGTTAGTGAAAAAACAATCCAAAGCAATAACTTCTTCCTGAACCTTAAGACTAGTGGCAACATCCATATCGGTATTCATGGTAGTCTTAGGAAAAGAAGTGGTGGTAGGTGATACCTCGGAACCTCTTGCCATGAGGCAAGTGATGTTCTTGTTGTAGATATTCTCATTTGGAGAATCAAAGAGTGAAGCGGTTGGTGTAGACGTAGTGGCTATTGTAACCACCTCTTTTGAACTATCATCACCTTCTTAATCTTCGCTTGCGGATGAGTACTCCTCTTGGGCTACCAACACAATCTTCGGTTGTTTCTTGTAAGAGCCATTATTCTTGACAAATGGCTTCTTGCGAGGAGCCTTTGACTTTTCTTTGAGAATTAGTCTTCCCCCATGGTCTTCTCTACTTTGATAGACACATTCGGCTACAAAGTGCATACGGTCACCGCAATCTCAGTCTTGGGCCATTTTTTCCCTTCCACTTGACCTATTCTTGCGCTCAAGTTCAGGTTTTGCTTTGGCCGGGTCCTTCCAAAAATTTCTTGCGTAGAATGCCATGTACTAGCCATGAGCATGCTTGACCTCCTTGGGACAGCTCATGGATACTATGTCAAAGCTCCTATCGTCTTCATCTTGCTCAATGACATTGGACTTCAATGGAACATTCACCCCTTTTTGCATTCCAATGCCTCGGGCACGAGCATCTTTGGTGTTCTTTGCTGCAACTTTGAATGCAGCCATTTCTTGCATGACTTTGTTGAAAGACATTTGTGATAGTTGTGTCTACCTTGTAAGCTCTTCAAGTTAGTGGGCTCAAATGGCATGAGAGCACTCACATATTTCCTCTTGATCCACGCATCATCAACGTGTGTGGCACCATGCTTTCTAAAGGTTGTGGCGATGGCCTTGGGCCTTCTATACATGTCTTCATGGTCCTCACCATCCCACATATAGAACCCTTCAACTTCATTGCTTAGAGTATCATACCTATTTCTTCTCATGCTCTCATTTCCAATGAATAGGTCGGTAAGGGCATCCCAAGCTTCCTTGGCGGTGTTGAAGTGCTCAATGTGTGGCATGTCCTTGGGACCCACACCAAGTTGAATCATGTGTAGGGCAGTTGCATTGAGTTGACTATCAACGACTTCTCTTCTTGTCAAGTTGTTGGCATCCCCAGTGTGGAGACCACTTTCAATGATCCTCCATAGCTCAATGGACGAACTGCAAACATGAGATTTCATCAAGAATTGCCATTGATTAAAGGAAGATGTAGTAAGTTTGGGTGGATCACCCCTATTGTTTATATGAGGGTGAGGGATTAGTGGATCAGGTGAATATAAATGAGAGACCTCACTATAGTCCTCCTTACCACTTCCCTTTTTGGAGGAGGACTGCAGTGACCCAGCATACCACTACATGATGTAGTACACTATAGTCGTTGACATAACACCAATGAAACGCTGTTCCACCAGTATTATATCCCTTAGAGTGGTACAACAGAAACATCGCAGGTCCAAGACATGACTTTAGATTACATACAACACATTACAAAAGATCTAGGAAACTTCCTCGGAACAGTGAGGAACTTTATGCAGAAGAAAACCAGGAAGAACAACTCGAAATATACTCTAGGAGTAAAACTACTAAGATATATATATATATCTGGTTTGCCATTGCTGCTATAGCAATGTTCTACAGAAGTAGGTTCTAGTTTTCTGGGAATTTATTTATATTCTACGCTTCGACTTAACCTCCATAGCTTCTGATGTGGTCATTGACTCCATTGAATTCCACTTGGTATCTTAAACTCTTCAAAGTGGACCATTGCTTGGGAATGCCATTGCTTGCTCCGAGATCTAGCAAGGGTTAAGAAGATACGGTTGAGTACGAGCGTAATCAGCAAGTTCACTAAAAAGGAGTGTACGATGCACTATCTCTACAGCCATAGACCAAAGGTCATAGGCAATGCAGGTTTTCATAAACATTTCTTCAAAGGTTGCTTTTATTTTGAAAACTAAGTCCGACAGCCTTCACAGGTTGACCAGAACCTTCGTGGGGTTCCTTTCCTACCGTGTTTGTAGCTCTTTCTCGGAACAGGGAGTAACATGTCACAATTCTTACACTCTGCAGAGGTGCGTTGCTTTACCCATAAGACACCTTAGCCTTGTTGCACATCCAAGCCGCGAGCTTGTCACAACATCCTTGATATGGGGCCCAGTCTAAGATCCAAGCTAGTACTGCCCTCTCCGCGACCCCGCATGAAGACACGATCCTCCAAGAAGGTCTACCACGATTACTCTTTGGGTAGCCTCTCAAAGACTCTATAAGTAGCTCTGTCTGGCAGCCACTGTAACTACCTCGGTGAATTACGCTCCTAGTTACAAGCCTGGATGAGCGGAAATGGTTAAAATAGTACGGTGGGGCCCAAATGCCACTCACAGGTAGACCTTTCGGCCGTCCTAACCATTTCCAAACATCGGGACCAGAACGGGCGGCGTAATCGGCAGGCGAAGGGATCAACTACATACACAAATGAGTATGTATGCAAGCCACCATACAACAGTCCTCAGAGCCATTCCATCTAAAAGAAATAGAAATATTGCAACGCCATACGGCAAGATCCAAATATCCTAGATAGATATAATAGTTTAGGATATCTCCTCATACATCAAACATCAGAGTATCAGGCGGAAGCGGCAAACAAGATCCGAGTACGGATAAGAAACAAATCGGCATAAGATGCCCCATAAACAAACACATCCCGCCCACAGATCTCACGGATCCCCGTTCCCGGAATCTCTACACCGAATGATCGTTGCCCACATCGTCCGTCTCCTCCACCCAGTATCCATCTTGCGAGCTTACCTGTTCATCTGAATCAAACAATTTATCGTGTGAGACCCTAGGGGTACTCAGCAAGTCTTTATGCCTCTAAAGGGGACACAACCTGGGGTGACGCAATTGCAGCAAAAGATAGTACCTAACAATTCTATAGATACTCGCTAACCATCCACCTAACCAAAGATAGACGGATGTCCGTGAATTAATAACAACAGTTATAACGGTAATATTAACAGATCCATCCTCCTCCTCGCTTACCAACGAGGAAGCGGAGGAACAGCCCCCCATCCGTTCGCAGTTTTATTATCCATTCCATGAGTGTTGCACTATTTACTAGTCAGGTACTTAGTCAAATTAAAAGCGGTACTTTAGTTATACTTGTCTATGATCGAGAAACTGTGCTCCAAGTCGTCCATAACCGCGGACATGGCTTTCATAAAGTTTTACCCTGCAGGGGTGCACAAATAGCAACACACACTCGATCAACCTCGGAAAAACCAAATCAAAACCCGACAAGGCATTCACGACAAAGCGATCATAAGATTCAGAAATATTTCAGGGGGCCACCCCATTAAGCTACCCGCAACGAAGTTAGCCGGCTCCGAGACGGACTCAAGGTTTGCGTCAGTGGCGGTAAACGACTGGGAACCCGAAAATGTGACTGGGCTTGTCGATACCGCGAAAACACTCCGCATCCAAAACAGTACAGGTGCTCCTCGCACAATCTTAAATAAAGCAGTAAAGCATGGCATAAGTACAAGATAGTAATAAAGCTCCAAACTACTTTGTGGCCCCAAGAAATAAGAATGAATCAAGCTCTGGCTCAGGGGGGTTCATAAGCCTCCCGGATGTGGATAGCGCGAATATTCAAGGAACAGGAATCAAGTACTCGGGGTCCTACGGGACACAAGTGAGCATGAAAAACCAAATAGCAGATATTGCTCACCGATGCCACTTTCATTAGTTATCCTAGTACTACTCAGGTTAAGTTGTTTAGGTACCTCGTTATCCATCAGACACTCACATACCCTACACATGCTGTTCTACGACCCGCATGGATCAAACAACTCTTGTAGTAATGGCTCATGGGATGGAGGAACAAGCTTCGGTGTGGTTTAAAAGTAAAGGCTATGCAGTACTTGGGATTCAGTTTAATGCAATCGCGACTCAATGATGCAAGAATAAGATAGAGGCAATAGGTACTATATGTATGCAAGCATGTGGTAGTGCTTGCCTGGCAGCTCAGTTGAAGCGAGAGAAGGATCTAGGTAGTGCTCCTGGGTTTCTTGATATATCCCCTGCTCAGCGTCTATTCGAAGAAGAACCAAACAAACAAGGGCCAACATAAATAAAGTGCATAAGCATATGAATAAAATGTGACAAGCAAACAATCATGCCATGATGAATGATGCACAATTTGCATGGCAATAAAGTAGCATGGCAAGGGTGAGGTGTGGAGTACAAAATAAAGCATTTTATGGTGTTTTAGTCACCTTTTATACTCGAATAAGTTGCTGTATACTTTATATTTATACGATGCATGCTGCAATTCAGAACATGGAATGCATAAACAGAAAGGTCTCGTCGAGCTGATCATTTTAGACATATTATTTGTCAAATTTGGAGTTATAAAACAAAAGTTATTAATTAATTAAGGCAAAGGCATTTTTATTGAAATTTTAATCAACTTGAAATTTAAAGTGTTCAAAATATATTTTGAAGGGCATAATTGAATTCCTCACATTTTTTTGATTTCAAAACATATATTACATGTTTAATTTGGAATTGTATTTTCAAAGTTATTTAAAAACAGATTTGAATTTGAATTTAAAACAAATTGAAAAGATTTAAATTAAAACAGATAACAGAAATCCTTTTTGTACTCAGGCAGATCCAGCCACTGACGCTGACGGGTGGGCCTTGTGCTGATTCAGCGGCAGGTGGGGCGCAGCGGCTGCGCAGGGCTTTTCCTACCGCAGGTGTGGCTAGCCCGCGAGACTGACAGATGGGGCCGGAGTACACGCGGACCCACACGCGGGCGCGCCAGCCGGGGCGTGACACACGGCAGATCCAAGGGAGTGCGGGTTAAGGGTTTGAATCTGCGAGTACGTTTTTGCAAAAACGCCACAGGCACGGACAGGTGGGGTCTCGAGGAGCGCGGGTTGAGCGGGAGATAAAAGGGGGGCTAACTGCAAAACGGCGCTAGGTACTGTGGATCTTCTCTGATCTCTGACGACGGGTCGGTGCACGACAGCGGCAGAGCGCGGCGCGCGGGGCTCAAACCCAGGTCGCTGGCGTGCGTGCTGCGGGCATAGCCGCTGCGGTGGCCTGTCGTTGTTGTAGGGAGGGGGATAGACGGCTAAGAAAGACGCTGCGCGGCGCGGGGCATGCAGACGCCAGCGCACACCGGCGCGCAGAGACCGTTCGGCGAAAAGACCGGCGGGGCTAGGGCGGTACGGCGAGGCGGACCATGTCAGGGGGGCAGAGAGGCTCACCGCGAGGCTGCTAGCGGTGTAGGTTCGGGCAGAGGAGCGGGCGATCGTCGACGAAGCAGGCGCCGGTGGATTTAGGGTTTCGCTTCGGGCGGCGCTGGTACCGGCGCTCCTGGGGCTTTTCCTCCTCGTCGACGCATGCAGGGAGCAGCAGGGAGGTCTCCTCGGTCTTCCTCGACAACCACCGATCCTCGCCACCGGCTGCAAGAGGGGGAGCGATGGAGACCGACGGATCGCCGACGATGGGGTAGATGGTGGCGGTGGAGAAGAGAGGGGAGAGGGCAAGGCCCTGGGGCGGATCTGGGAGGGCAGAGGAGAGTCGTGAGGTGGTGGTAGATAGCAGAGGGAGAGGGGAGGGTGCCGTGGGGGAAAGTGGAGGAAAAAGGTGGTCTCGGCCACCTTTTGCTTCTCCCTTTCCTCACGTGCTCGGCAGGGCTCGGCCTGGGGCTGGTCCAGGGCAGGGCAGGGCAGGTAGGCTCGGGAAGAGGGGAGGTAGGTCAGGTTCGGGTGGGGCACGCAAGGCAGAGAGAGAGCTAGAGAGGGAGAGGAGGGTGGCATGGAGTTAGGGTTGGAGTAGGAGTAGTGGCTCGGGTTAGGGCTGGTGCTAGGGTTGGGTAGGAGGGTAGCTCGGCCAGGGGGAGTAGGGTGGCTAGGTGGGGCCTGCAAGGGGAGGCTCGGCATGGTGAGAGGAGAGGGTGAGGTGAGAGAGGTGTGGGTGGCTAGGGTTAGCTAGAGAGGGGTGAGGTGAGGGAGGTGTGGGTAGCTAGGGTTAGCTAGAGAGGGGTGAGGTGAGGGAGGTGTAGTTAGGGTTAGATGGAAAAAGAGAGAGGGGGATTTAGGGTTTAGATTAGGTGATCCACTAAGATCAAGGAAGGGTGGAGGATGTGATGATGGATAAAGAGAGTGATATGAGAGAAGAGGTGGTGTGAGGGTTTTCACATGATCCAAACACAAGATCAAGAAGAGGGGTTTTTAGAATAAGAGAGGAAGGAAGCTCACAAAAGGAAGGATCCACTCAAAATTCAAATAAAATCCAAAAGACTAGAATGTGGTGGTACTTGCATGGCCCATGCAAAATAATTAATGCCATGTTTATTCTTGTGAAAACAATAATATTAACATGGCATTATTCTTAGGCATTCCCAAAAATGGAATAAAGCCAAGCAAAATAATTTATAGAAGTAGATCCATCCTATCTCCCATGAGCTAGATTAAATACCAAAAGAAATTAAAATACAAGCTCATGTATAATGGGATGGTGGAATTATAAGGTGGTGAAAAGAAAGGGGGTGGAGTAGAATAAAAGATAAGCCCCCAACTCAACTTGGGCATTTAAACAATATATCAATATCCAAATACAATATCAAGAGGCAAATACAATTTACAATGCATATGAGAGAAGAACCAAAGCAAAAAGGGTTTTATATGATGCTCAAATGCAAGGTGGCATGATGACATGAGCATGATATAATTATGATGCAACAATTATATATAGGAAGTAGCATTTATATAGACTAGGCTAGTAGCATTGCAATTGTTAGACAATTGGGATGCTACAACTCTCCCCCACTAAACAAGAATCTCGCCCCGAGATTCCTAGGAAAAATAAAACAACACAAGGAGAGGCGGGTGTTCAAACGAAGGTGACCCTGACGTTCCCCAGTTGATGAACAACGGAATGGTGCGACCACTACACCTTGCAAAACTTGCTAGACTTGTTGCGAGTCTTGCGTTTTGCTTGAGACACAAAGGGTTAGAAGAATTGAAGGATTGTCGTGAGACAAGAAGGATAGGATGAACATAGCTCCGGTTTTCTCAAGAAACATGATACGAGGAAAAGAACCACTTGTGAAAGAAAGGACAAGATGATGTATCATGAATATAGAAAGGCGCACCGTTAAGATTAAAGATTTACCGATACTAGAGAGGATGAATCTTTATGTCGCAGGAAGACTAGGTTGGAGAGGTTTTGAACCACTATGACAATAGCATCGTATCTTCTCTCGGATTGAGAAATGAAGTACGGAAACAATATTGCCTTCAAACAATAGAGTCCCTTGATATCAACAGAAAGATTTAGTTAGACATCGTCGGATTAGATTCTTCTTGCGCCGGTAAGAACCAAAGGATCACCCAATTGAGGTGCGCGGATATAACTTCCAGAGACGGATGTGAAGCCAGATCATGGTGGAATCCCGAGAAGCAAAGAATATGGAGGATCTGGAGTTTATTGTAGAGATACTTATTGCTTTCTTTAGCCTTGAGGCTAACGCAATAGATTTGCGGCTGATGGCATCAACCATAATTGGCTTTACCACAGAAAAAGAATTGATGAAACAAAGAGAGAGATAGTTTCCTTTCATCTTGTTTGGGGATGTCGAGCATCGGTAGAATGACGAGGACAGAAAAGAGTTTGCGTTTGTTTCCACCAGATAAGTGAAGATTTTGCTCCATCTAGAATAGACAGACCACCAACAAGAGATTATAGATTACTTTCTTCGAGAGAGCACTCCGGAAAACAAGGACGGAAGTAAAAGTATCGAGGGATAAAGGCCACTTCTAACTTCCGTGGAATGAGTGAAATCACATTAATTCACCAATTCAATGTACAAGAGCGAATGATAAGAGTAGTGGTATGGTAGCTACTCCATCCCGCACTCAAAGCATTACTCCGCACATGAATAAGAAAACCATGCAACCCAACTACCGGAACAGACTGAAGGTATTGACAAAAACTCCTGGGACTACGCTAGAAACAAGGATAGATGCAAACGATTTGCCGGGTTCACAGATAGATAAGGATGATGATGTTGTCGTCATGTCTGAAGTACCAAGCCACCAGAAAGATATGAAGGAAGATTACGGATAAGAACTACAAGATTCAACAGCTACAGAAAAGATAGCACCAACTTGAACAGAAGGAATACAAGATCTGGAAGGTCTTCATGGCCTCCGGTGGATTGAGCATAGATGATAGAACGAGAGGGTTTCAAGAGATTACTTGACGAGACTGAGGTGAAAGAACTCCATGTTCTTCTTGAAATGATTAAGAGAGATTTAGCAGTTTTGAGGAAAATCTTTAGCGGAACGACGATGATAACTTGCCAACAAGGAATAACTCCAGATTGGTTGAAGATGGAGGATGGAATTAACAATGGACTTGCTAATTCCAGAGTTGAAGTAATGTATTTAGCAGAAGGACATGGCCGAGATAGGTGACTTCAAAAAGTCAGAATTCTCACTTTGAGACTTTGCACACAGGCAGCGCTCACGCAGCTAGAGAGAAAGAGACACAGATGATCTTCCGTGTTCTTCCATTGATATGGAATAGGCAAGCATATTATCAACATATACCACCATGGGTTAACAGGATATTCCCAGAATATCAAGTTCAAGAGGCGGGAGAAACGAACAAATGCTCGAAACACTTCCTAAGCTCAACGCTCTTAGAAAGATCAATATTAAGAGCACGGGTTCGTGTTGAAAAAGATGCACTGGAAGAATAGATTATCTGGTCCTTCGGAAGAAAAAGAGATGTCACCTGGTTCACATTGTCGATTGGATCACCGGTTACTAAGATAAAGAGATCTTGGATAAAGAAAAGATGATAGATCATACCATAAGCAAAGCTATCAGAAGCAAAAAGATGCAATTCCCTCGTATCAAAGAGAATTTGCAGATATGGAGTTCAAAAAGATGTGCAGCATGATGGACAGATGATAGACCGCCGCAGTGCTTTGAGAAACTCCGGATTGCCAAAGATGCTTGAATATGCATAGATATGATCACGGTGTACTCAAAATCACAGGAGATAACCGTCACCATTTGGAGGATAGTGTTGATAGCATTTTCCATATTCCACTCATGATAAGTGTCATATAGCTATGCCAAGAACTAAATTACAATCACCAGCATCGGATCGACACATGTTATGTAATTAGCCCACGAGAATTGGAGATGAAATAAAACTCCAGGATTAAGCGCCGGTGATAAAAGAATGAGTTAGCATGGACATGCTGATAAAAGGGAGATAGATAATATTTCACACACGACTGGAAAGGAGTGTGGAAACACAGATGTATCAAAGAAAAAATTTCCGCATTTTTCGGCATTAAAATACCAATAGATGCGCAAAATCACTTATCAGGTAGAGATTAGCAACAGATGGTTTCACAAAATGTGGAGTTGCTAGAAGGAAGGACACCCTTAAGAAGATGGCACCGGTTAACAAGGAGTCAGATAGATCGCGCCGGTTTTCAAAAGCCTGTCAGTATGGAATGTACCAACAGTTGATAACCAAAGGCAGATTGTGATAACAAATTGGATGCAACAGATAGACAAGGAATTACACACACACACACACACACACTTTCTATGGTACTACGGAAACCCAGAACACGTGAATCCTAGTTTGAATTTTAAGAAGAGGATTGAAAACGTTACACTTCCTTACCAGAAAAGGATGGGTGGTTGGGTAAGAAGAAAAGTGGAAGCAGTCCTACTCTCGCGTTTTGTTTTTCCCTAGTATACATAGCTACCAAAAATATTTGCTAGACTGACAACGACCATTTGGCTAAGACCCTGAAGGGCGGGATGGCTCTGATACCAATTGTAACTACCTCGGTGAATTACGCTCCTAGTTACAAGCCTGGATGAGCGGAAATGGTTAAAATAGTACGGTGGGGCCCAAATGCCACTCACAGGTAGACCTTTCGGCCGTCCTAACCATTTCCAAACATCGGGACCAGAACGGGCGGCGTAATCGGCAGGCGAAGGGATCAACTACATACACAAATGAGTATGTATGCAAGCCACCATACAACAGTCCTCAGAGCCATTCCATCTAAAAGAAATAGAAATATTGCAACGCCATACGACAAGATCCAAATATCCTAGATAGATATAATAGTTTAGTATATCTCCTCATACATCAAACATCAGAGTATCAGGTGGAAGCGGCAAACAAGATCCGAGTACGGATAAGAAACAAATCGGCATAAGATGCCCCATAAACAAACACATCCCGCCCACAGATCTCACGGATCCCTGTTCCCGGAATCTCTACACCGAATGATCGTTGCCCACATCGTCCATCTCCTCCACCCAGTATCCATCTTGCGAGCTTACCTGTTCATCTGAATCAAACAATTTATCATGTGAGACCCTAGGGGTACTCAGCAAGTCTTTATGCCTCTAAAGGGGACACAACCTGGGGTGACGCAATTGCTGCAAAAGATAATACCTAACAATTCTATAGATACTCGCTAACCATCCGCCTAACCAAAGATAGACGGATGTCCGTGAATTAATAACAACAGTTATAACGGTAATATTAACAGATCCATCCTCCTCCTCGCTTACCAACGAGGAAGCGGAGGAACAGCCCCCCATCCGTTCGCAGTTTTATTATCCATTCCATGAGTGTTGCACTATTTACTAGTCAGGTACTTAGTCAAATTAAAAGCGGTACTTTAGTTATACTTGTCTATGATCGAGAAACTGTGCTCCAAGTCGTCCATAACCGCGGACACGGCTTTCAGAAAGTTTTACCCTGCAGGGGTGCACAAATAGCAACACACACTCGATCAACCTCGGAAAAACCAAATCAAAACCCGACGAGGCATTCACGACAAAGCGATCA
Organism: Avena sativa; assembly: GCA_916181665.1. NCBI lineage: Eukaryota > Viridiplantae > Streptophyta > Magnoliopsida > Poales > Poaceae > Avena > Avena sativa. The sequence continues at coordinate 526,997,244 of OV702292.1, read as the reverse complement.
CAAGATTCAGAAATATTTCAGGGGGCCACCCCATTAAGCTACCCGCAACGAAGTTAGCCGGCTCCGAGACGGACTCAAGGTTTGCGTCAGTGGCTGTAAACGACTGGGAACCCGAAAATGTGACTGGGCTTGTCGATACCGCGAAAACACTCCGCATCCAAAACAGTACAGGTGCTCCTCGCACAATCTTAAATAAAGCAGTAAAGCATGGCATAAGTACAGGATAGTAATAAAGCTCCAAAGTACTTTGTGGCCCCAAGAAATAAGAATGAATCAAGCTCTGGCTCAGGGGGGTTCATAAGCCTCCCGGATGTGGATAGCGTGAATATTCAAGGAACAGGAATCAAGTACTCGGGGTCCTACGGGACACAAGTGAGCATGAAAAACCAAATAGCAGATATTGCTCACCGATGCCACTTTCATTAGTTATCCCAGTACTACTTAGGTTAAGTTGTTTAGGTACCTCGTTATCCATCAGACACTCACATACCCTACACATGCTGTTCTACGACCCGCATGGCTCAAACAACTCCTGTAGTAATGGCTCATGGGATGGAGGAACAAGCTTCGGTGGGGTTTAAAAGTAAAGGCTATGCAGTACTTGGGATTCGGTTTAATGCAATCGCGACTCAATGATGCAAGAATAAGATAGAGGCAATAGGTACTATATGTATGCAAGCATGTGGTAGTGTTTGCCTGGCAGCTCAGTTGAAGCGAGAGAAGGATCTGGGTAGTGCTCCTGGGTTTCTTGATATATCCCCTGCTCAGCGTCTATTCGAAGAAGAACCAAACAAACAAGGGCCAACATAAATAAAGTGCACAAGCATATGAATAAAATGCGACAAGCAAACAATCATGCCATGATGAATGATGCACAATTTGCATGGCAATAAAGTAGCATGGCAAGGGTGAGGTGTGGAGTACAAAATAAAGCATTTTATGGTGTTTTAGTCACCTTTTATACTCGAATAAGTTGATGTATACTTTATATTTATACGATGCATGCTGCAATTCAGAACATGGAATGCATAAACAGAAAGGTCTCGTCGAGCTGATCATTTTAGACATATTATTTGTCAAATTTGGAGTTATAAAACAAAAGTTATTAATTAATTAAGGCAAAGGCATTTTTATTGAAATTTTAATCAACTTGAAATTTAAAGTGTTCAAAATATATTTTGAAGGGCATAATTGAATTCCTCACATTTTTCTGATTTCAAAACATATATTACATGTTTAATTTGGAATTGTATTTTAAAAGTTATTTAAAAACAGATTTGAATTTGAATTTAAAACAATTTGAAAAGATTTAAATTAAAACAGATAACAGAAATCCTTTTTGTACTCAGGCAGATCCAGCCACTGACGCTGATGGGTGGGCCTTGTGCTGACTCAGCAGCAGGTGGGGCGCAGCGGCTGCGCGGGGCTTTTCCTACCGCAGGTGTGGCTAGCCCGCAAGACTGACAGATGGGGCCGGAGTACACGCGGACCCACACGCGGGCGCGCCAGCCGGGGCGTGACACGCGGCAGATCCAAGGGAGTGCGGGTTAAGGGTTCGAAACTGCGAGTACGTTTTTGCAAAAACGCCACATGCAGGGACAGGTGGGGTCTCGAGGAGCGCGGGTTGAGCGGGAGATAAAAAGGGGGGCTAACTGCAAAACGGCGCTAGGTACTGTGGATCTTCTCTGATCTCTGACGACGGGTCGGTGCACGACAGCGGCAGAGCGCGGCGCGTGGGGCTCGAACCCAGGTCGCTGGCGTGCGTGCTGCGGGCATAGCCGCTGCGGTGGCCTGGCGTTGTTGTAGGGAGGGGGATAGACGGCTAAGAAAGACGCTACGCGGGGCGGGGCGTGCAGACGCCAGCGCACACCGACGCGCAGAGACCGTTCGGCGAAAAGACCGGCGGGGCTAGGGCGGTACGGCGAGGCGGACCATGTCAGGGGGTCAGAGAGGCTCACCGCGAGGCTGCTGGCGGTGTAGGTTGGGGCAGAGGAGCGGGCGATCGTCGACGAAGCAGGCGCCGGTGGATTTATGGTTTGGCTTCGGGCGGCGCTGGTACCGGCGCTCCTGGGGCTTTTCCTCCTCGTCGACGCGTGCAGGGAGCAGCAGGGAGGTCTCCTCGGTCTTCCTCGATAACCACCGATCCTCGCCACCGGCTGCAAGAGGGGGAGCGATGGAGACCGACGGATCGCCGGCGATGGGGTAGATGGTGGCGGTGGAGAAGAGAGGGGAGAGGGCAAGGCCCTGGGGCGGATCTGGGAGGGCAGAGGAGAGCCGTGAGGTGGTGGTAGATAGCAGAGGGATAGGGGAGGGTGCCGTGGGGGAAAAGTGGAGGAAAAAGGTGGTCTCGGCCACCTTTTGCTTCTCCCTTTCCTCACGTGCTCGGCAGGGCTCGGCCTGGGGCTGGTCCAGGGCAGGGCAGGGCAGGTAGGCTCGGGAAGAGGGGAGGTAGGTCAGGTTCGGGTGGGGCACGCAAGGCAGAGAGAGAGCTAGAGAGGGAGAGGAGGGTGGCATGGAGTTAGGGTTGGAGTAGGAGTAGTGGCTCGGGTTAGGGCTGGTGCTAGGGTTGGGTAGGAGGGTAGCTCGGCCAGGGGGAGTAGGGTGGCTAGGTGGGGCCTGCAAGGGGAGGCTCGGCATGGTGAGAGGAGAGGGTGAGGTGAGAGAGGTGTGGGTAGCTAGGGTTACCTAGAGAGGGGTGAGGTGAGGGAGGTGTGGGTAGCTAGGGTTAGCTAGAGAGGGGTGAGGTGAGGGAGGTGTAGTTAGGGTTAGATGGAAAAAGAGAGAGGGGGATTTAGGGTTTAGATTAGGTGATCCACTAAGATCAAGCAAGGGTGGAGGATGTGATGATGGATAAAGAGAGTGAGATGAGAGAAGAGGTGGTGTGAGGGTTTTCACATGATCCAAACACAAGATCAAGAAGAGGGGGTTTTAGAATAAGAGAGGAAGGAAGCTCACAAAAGGAAGGATCCACTAAAAAATTCAAATAAAATCCAAAAGACTAGAATGTGGTGGTACTTGCATGGCCCATGCAAAATAATTAATGCCATGTTTATTCTTGTGAAAACAATAATATTAACATGGCATTATTCTTAGGCATTCCCAAAAATGGAATAAAGCCAAGCAAAATAATTTATAGAAGTAGATCCATCCTATCTCCCATGAGCTAGATTAAATACCAAAAGAAAATAAAATACAAGCTCATGTATAATGGGATGGTGGAATTATAAGGTGGTGAAAAGAAAGGGGGGTGGAGTAGAATAAAAGATATGCCCCCAACTCAACTTGGGCATTTAAACAATATATCAATATCCAAATACAATATCAAGAGGAAAATACAATTTACAATGCATATGAGAGAAGAACCAAAGCAAAAAGGGTTTTATATGATGCTCAAATGCAAGGTGGCATGATGACATGAGCATGATATAATTATGATGCAACAATTATATATAGGAAGTAGCATTTATATAGACTAGGCTAGTAGCATTGCAATTGTTAGACAATTGGGATGCTACAGCCACCATCAGCTATGGTGAACCTCCACCAATACAACTATGCACAGATAATCTAGACACCTAGATCGCGGGGAACTAAGGGGTCCCACCCATGTGCTAGATTCTCCACGAGAAATCTGCAACTTCACGATAAGGTCATCCGTCCATGCGAAAGGGAGAAGATATAGCTGACTTTCCCGTCCCATTCCAAGTCTTATGGTTAACGTGTAATATATGACGCTAGAATCACTGGCGACATTAGTTATTAAGTCCTAGATATTATGTTCCTTTACCACTGGAACTGTAGAAATAGATTATTACCATGTGGTAAATAATCCATAGTCATATTGTTATGAAAATAGTGTTTTCTGACCTTTTGGAAATGCAGGTGATGACAACATATGAGTTACAAGCATTTGATAGAAAATAAACCAAAGGACATGAGCAAGTGTGAACTTGCCTTTTGTGATTGCAAGATTATGCACTCACGGTCTTCGAGATACTAGAAGATCCAAAATCTGGAAATAACATCATTGGTCCGGTAAGGACTAATGTTTAAAGAAGCAAGATGAAATTATGCATAAGTAATGTAATGCAGTTTGATAAACTCGAATCCCCGAAATAATTGTATTTGATCTAGGATTTCCAAGCTTGTGGTGATATCTTTAGAATGTGTTGCACTTTTATACTTGCTTCACACTTTTGCTTCTTATTAAGGCTTGTGAGTGTGTGAGATAATATGTAAATACAATAAGTAGCATGCAATACTAAAGCACTCAAATGGGGCATGGTATCTAAAAGATTTCTTAAGCAAGATTATTAATCAGTTAGGGCTTTTAGAAAAGTATGCAAGGATTACTTTTAATATTTCTTAAAATAGTTAGACCTATGTGAACTTCACTTAAACATCAATTGAATTTATTATTTCCTTTTTAGACTTTAAACAAATAATATCAAAGGCAAAGTAAGGATTTATGTATTTTTTAATGACTTAAAATAAAAGAAAAGGATTCAAATAAGATTTATTAAACCTTTACCTTTTATTTTACTTCAAGTATGAAATATGATACTTTTAAAGCGTAGATTTTATTTTTGTGATCATCTTAGTATATTATAAATATTTTTATGATTAATAAATAATAAGATATGATTTTAATAAGTTTTATTACTTTATAAAGACTTAATAAATAATAATATTTAGTTAAGTGTCACAAAAATATATGAAATAGATTTATAAATGCAGATTTTGTCTTTCTAAGAATTTTGGTATCTTATACTTATTTTTTAAAGAATTTTCCATAATAGAATATACATTTTAAAAGATTATTCTTAATAGGTTATTTACTAATAATAATAATTATCTTATTTAAGTTGGAAAATAAAATGTGAAAATAGGTTTAGAATATAGAATTTATTTTTCTGAACATTTTGATATATAATATATATTATTTTGAGGTATAAAACAAAAGATATTGATTTAACAAGATTTAATCATTTTCTTTATAATTTCTAAAAGAAAATATTTATTGCATCACTACTGACATCAGCATGACACACACATGCCGGTTAAACCTTTTTACACTGATACTGACTCTAGCCTGAGTCACAAACAAGTGGGCCACTAGCCACATCATATTCCATATAGTTATCTATTATAGAAAATACTAATAGAATTTATAAACAAATAAAAACTAAAATAAAATAGGTGGATCACATCGGCGTGATGTCACGTTGACATCACCCGAGCTCGATCCTCCAGATCATCGACTGATCTGCCGATCGGTAGCGCGCGAGCAAGTGAGTTCTATAGGGTTCGATTCAATGCGGCACGCTAAGCTACATAGGGGTTGCGCCACCCGGAAATGGTCACCGGAATTGCTTCGGCGACGACCTACTGCGGCGGTCGATGATGGTACACGATGTGATGGCGTTACGGAGTGATAGAGAAAGATTGAGGAGGTATGGAAGGACTAGTAGCTCATCGTGAGGCTATCACGATGGTTGCCGACGACGATGGCGTCCTGAAACGAGCTAATTGCCATGAACTCTGGTGATCACCGACGAAAGGGAACAACCTAATTACATCGATTTGGAGCTCCCCAGACTCGATTGAGGATACTAGGTTGAAGAGGATGACACGACGCTTCTCCTTGACCACTCCACGGACTCTAGGGCGACCTCTACCGACGACTCGCCGGAGACCTACAAACTAGGGTTAGGGTTCCTGGGCGTGCGGAGAAGGAAGATAGGCCGGGTGGCGTGTAGGGCTTCTCTACGCAGCGTCGGGCCTTCTTATAGGGTTGCTGAAGTGGTGGCGTGCATCTTGGAACTTGCCGGCACGACGGAGCTCGACAGCGAGCTGCTTCTCACATCTGTCGACAGAGACGACGACGAACATACGGACCGAAGAGGTACGGGCTATGCATGGGCCAAGTGGGCTATGGCAAAGTTTGCCAGATGGATTTCTGCTGCTTCGCGAGCAACAAATAGGCACGAGACAAATGGGTCGTGGCTGGAGTGACTAGCTATCTATTTTTCTTTCCTTTTCTATTTCTGTTTTTCTTTTCTATTTACAATTTACTTTCCAAATGTTGAATGATTTATAGAGAATTCTACACATTCTTGGCCTCATATAGGAATTGATATATTTACATTATAATACATTAATCCTTGTGGTTCATAATATAGTGATTTAAATTGTAAGGTTCTTTAAGGTTTGGAATTTCCTTTACTCCAATTCCATTACAATTTCTTCACAACCATTCTACTCTTCTTCAAAGTAGGAATGGATCACTCCTTGAACTAGTTGTTCAATACTTTCTTAAGTGTGGTTAATGTTTTGATAGAAGTTCATTATATAATGGTGAATAACCATTATCATTCATGTGGCACAAGTGATCTCAATGCCCATCAACATTTACTTAGGTTTTCTAATACCACACTTACTATGGACCCTAGAGGATAAACTACCCTCAAGTTTATTAGCGAATGTTGCTAGGTATCAAGGTTCAAGGACTGCTCCTGACTTTATAGTCTTGAAATATATCTCAACTCAAAGTGAACTATAAAGATTACTTCTTAATGTGGTCTTGATGGTTCATGCGTCTAGGTTCTATTAGGGTTAAAGATAATAAAGCAAACAAGGCTTTCACCCATAAACACTCATCTGGTTCTCTAATTATCTCTTGGAAGCTTCATTTGTCCAAGGGATATTATTCAATGGTTATCTAGGAATAGGAATTACTCTCACTGCTAGCTTCATTCTAGGGTTTTGGACAAAGATGTAGACAGGGTTCTATTCATGGCTTCATACGACCTTGTTTAAGGCTTCTAAAGAATCCTTACCTTAATACCTCACTAAGGTTATCTTTAGATAAGGAATTCCTTTCCTAAATATACTCTAAAAATCTCCCTCGTCTTATTCACAAAGATCACATCTTCCTGAATAAGTCAATCATCATATGATGACATGGTCAGCTCCTAGTATATATATATATATACAACTTCCATTTATAACTACCCTTAAGTAAGTCATTCATCTAGTTAGTTATAACTTCACCATTCCATTCTCCTAGCATTCTTCCTTACTGCCTAACTTGCACTTCTTAACTACCCTTGATGAATCCATCAATGTAGTTGTTTCGAACTCCATCCATAAACTCCTTTACAACAACCTTGCCTCTACTTTCAAGTCTTGCAAGATTATAGTTCTCTCTATTTCACATGTGGTATCAATCCTCTAGAATAAGTATGGTACTACTCTCCATAATACAAGTTTGTTCTTGTATTAGCTTGGTTAAACTACTATGCCTCCAACTACTCCATACAACCCATATTATATACTTCATCATACTCTAACTTGACTTCTCATAATCAAGCTAGATGGTTCAGCTTACTAAGGTTTTGCCTAATTTGGTATACTCACAACTCTTCTTCATCAGATGGCCATCTATTCTCAAGTGACTTGAGAGTAATGACCACCAAGCTTTGATCATGCAAAGCTTATGCTTCTAATTGTCTGATCAAGATCTATATTCAACTAAGTTGTAGGATTGTACTAGTCTCTCTATAGGCTTATCTTGTTAAGCAAACTTACTTTAAGTTTATGCCCACTTGACTTAACAAGATTGTTATTTGATGTACTAATACTACTAGCCTTCTCATGGCTCCTCAAGCACCGGTTACTTCTTGGGTGTAGATACTTCTTCTACTTAAATCATGAGTGAGTTAACTCCTCCAACAGCCAAATGGTTTGATCACCACTAAGGATCACATTCCATTGATGATGGCACACTCCACTATAACTAATTCCTCCTTCTTACTAATTCACTTAAGGGCTTTGGAAGGTTAATATAATAGGTCAATAAGTTCTGGTCAGGAATTGGTTTCTCAACATTGATGATCAACTGACACTAGGACTTGGTTAAATAGGAATGTCATCTCTTAATATGATATTAAGGATATGTGTTGAATAGTCCTTGCTTGACTTCCTTTCTACACTATTTTTTATAAGAGTTAGTTCTTAGGAACTACCATGATATCCATGGTAGGAATAACTATGGCAAGCAAGTGTTTCAAGATTTAGTTATTGAGGTTTCTTTACTTGAAGTTATATACTTGATTGAGTATTCAGGGTTTGTTGTAGATAATACCTTGATATAATCTTTAAAAGATTAAGTATTCATCCATGAGTTATTGTATGGAATACCATGTAATGATCTCTCGAAGATCTAGTACTCCTTATTAAGTAGTGTGTTGTGACTTTATTTTATTACATTTGATCTACCCTTAGATCAAATTATATTACCCAAAGATAAGGTTTTAGCAAAGGTCACATTGAAACTTACCGCAATCAACTTGATGATCTACTTCAGTTCCACCAAGTTAAGAGAAGCTTCAATCACTTTGACAAGTTTTATTTAAAAGCGTGAAAATTATCCAGATTCTCTATGCATGAATGCAATGCACACACCTGATCTCAGCTTATTTCTAAGCTCTAATGCTGGGATATTACAGACTCTCCCCTTAAAATAAACTTCATCCCCGAAGTTCGTACTCTTACGTTTCGGAATAAGGTGTTGACTTGTATTGATCACGACATTTCTTAATTCCATTGTGATCATAATTGGGGATAATTGTGGTATCCTATCTCCAAATCTTTTTCCTTGAATTCTCTTCATACTTGACAATATCCACTGTCATTTACTATATGTAGTATAACTCCTTCTTCTACAATCTCTTGGGTTATGTCTTCATAGTCCTACTTAGGATTGGTTTTGGACACATTTAGTCCATTCCAATCAGGTTTCCCTGTTAGACTACACTGGCCTATATTGTAGTACTTTATTCCCCCTTTAAGGACAACTTATGAGTTGTTTCTTTAAGAACTAGTCCACTAGGTTTAATCTATTATACCTCCTTCTATCTTTCATCCGGACATACTCTTGAGAATACTCTTTATACGGATGACTTCTTATAACCTTATAAGAATAAGGCTTAACCTCATCATGACTGAGTACTTCGTCTCCAACCTTTAGTCAGAAAGTTAGATAACAACACTTCAATGTTTATTGTCTACTCTCCCCCTTGGGGTTTCCTAATGGTCTCTATACTACATGTATAATACCCATTAACTCAATAGTTAGGATATCAGTCTCCGTCTAGCTTATACTTTACCTCTGGAAGACCTCACGAGGAAACATATGGTACACCGCCCATTTGTGATTGCCAGTGTGAATTCCCTGATTTCTTAAATGAATGTACGAAACATATTATACAACTAATAATGTCTTGACTTACCACTTGCTTCATTGCGACTGATTTGAGTCATGGTCTCAAACTTCCGTTTTCCTGAAGATGTACCTTCTTCAATTACACCCTCCTTTGACGATAATCTAGTGGATGTTAGGTTTCCTCCTACGGATGTTCCATATTTATCCCGATGTTCTGGACAACATGATTTCTTGTGTCCTATATTTCCACACTTGTTACACTTTCCTAGAAATGCTCTTGCATTTCTCTTCATTGGAGTAGGATGGATGTTTGGACTAGATGATAACCCAATTATTGGTCATGTTCCTTCTGTTAACAACCCACGAGTTAACGGTCAGTTTAGGCAATTCATCATCATGTGTCCAGGTTCTCCACATTGGTAATATAATATCTTAGGGTTTGGGCACTCCTTCATAACGTGACCCCTGATTCCACAGTTGTGACATATCTTCTTTGTGTTGTACATCCTATGTGGATCCGGACAATTCTCCATCATATGTCCTTGGACCTGACATGTTGTGGTCTATTTTTGAACTTTCTTCCTCTTTCCTTCAGGTACAACAATCTCATCACCTTCTAATATATGTGCACTATCCAATAATTCCTGGAACTCCTTTGTACGCACAATCCTAAGCTGCATCCTCATAACTCCTTGTAGTCCTTTCATGAACTTCCTTTGTCGTTTCGCCTCCATGTTTACTTCTGCACTACTGTACTTGGATAAACGATTAAACTCCCATACATGTTTCAGAACTGGAAGATTCTTCATTTCTAAAGTTTCATTCTCCTTCCTTTTCCCATTGTTCTGATGAACAAATTCTTCACGAAACTTCTTTTTGAACTCAGCCCAGGTACTAACACCTTCTCCCAATGTTGTGAACCTTGACTTCTCCCAATACGTGACTGCGGTTCTGGTCAATAGATAAGTTGCATATCGCACCTTTTCTTCATCCTTACATCCCGCACTTTTAAGCTTCTGAGATGTATCCATTAACCAATTTTCCGCCTCCAAAGGTTCTTCTACCATGGAAAAACTCCAAGGCTTGGTGATGTCTACGCACTTCTATTCTTGTAGACAGTTGTTGGGCCTCCAAGTGTAGAGGTTTGTAGAATAGTAGTAATTTTTCCCTTAAGTGGATCACTCAAGGTTTATCGAACTCAGGGAGGAAGTGGTCAAAGGTATCCCTTCTCAAGCAACCATGCAATCAAGATACAAGAAGTCTCTTGTGTCCCAAACACACCCAATACACTTGTCAGGTGTATAGGTGCACTAGTTCGGCGAAGAGATAGTGAAAAACAAGTGGTATAGATAATTATAAGTGGTAACGGTAATACAAAATAGCTTGATGGCCTGGAAAAGACTAAAGGCAAACTGAAATAAAGATAGAAGCAAGCAAACATGTAATAGATCTAATAGCAAACGGTGTTTCAGTGCTTAGAAACAAGGCCTAGGGATCATACTTTCACTAGTGAACACTCTCATATAAATATCTTCTCTTCATGATCCTACTCTGAACTACTCTCTGGTTGGACACTCTAATCAATGGTAGGGTTATAACAGCACACCTCAAAGTAAGCCTTTCCCATCTAGATAACCCCACACTGTCACCTTGAGCACTAGATGGTTCAAACAAACACCACAATTTCATAAAGACATCCAACTCCAAATATAACTCATAACAAGTATTTGTAATCTCTAGCCTAAGTGCCACCATGGTGTGCACACTGTCAACTTCACACACATGGGGAGAGCAGAGATCTATTAAAGCACTTGAGTAGCAAGGTAGATCTACTTGATTACAAAGCTCATGATCACAATATGATCATGCATAGAGAGAGAAATGAACACATATCTACCGGTAGAACCCTTAGCCTCGAGAGATAACTACTCCCTCCTCATCATGGGAGTCAGCAACGGCGATGGAGATGGCGGTGAAGATCGATGGAGATGGCTTCGGGGGCACTTCCCCATCCCGGCAGGGTGCCGGAACAGAGACTTTATGTCCCCCGAATCTCCCTTTTGGTGGTGGCGGCGCTGCAGAAATTTCGTGGCTGGAGGCTTGATGATTTAGGGTTTTTGCATCGGGAGGCATCTTATAGGCGAAGAGGCAAGGTCGGTGGGCAGCCAGGGGGCCCACACCATGCCCTGGCACAGCCAGGGGGACCCGCGCCTAGGGGTGGTTTGGCCACCCTGTGGCCCCCCTTCGTCTCTCCTTATGGCTCCATGAATCTTCCAGGAAAATAACGACTTTGGCTTTTGTCCGGTCCAATTCCGACAATATTCATTTTCTGACTTTCTGGAACCAAAAACAGCAAAAAACAGGCAACTGGCACTGTGGCTCTTGTTAATAGGTTAGTCCAAGAAATCATATGAAAAGTACTCCAAAGTATGGACAAAAACATAAGAAAGTAGATAAAACCAAGCATGGAACATCAAAAATTATGGATACGTTAGCAACGTATCAACATCCCCAAGCTTAACTTCTGCTCGTCCTCGAGTAGGTAAGTGATAAAAAGAAAGAATAATTTTTGAGGTGACATGCACCATCATAAACTTGATCAAAGTATTTGTAAAACATTGATAGCTGGGATTATAGTACTTCAATCAAAACATGAAAGACAAAGTTCTAGCAATAAGGCAAAGCAACTGTGTTGCAACATGAAAAGGCATAAACAAAAGATTCATGAATAACAATGCTTTGCAAGACGTTTGTTTGTTTCACATAAAGAAAACATAGCATAGTGGCATTCAGCTTGTCCCTCATAGAGTAGCAAACATAAATGCATAGGACACCTTCAAAGTTCATAAGAGTGACTAGATACAAATAGTTTAAGAACAAGCAATATCAAGTTATGCATCAATCAACAAGTCTTGGGACAATGCACATAGAACTAAGAATGGCCACTATGCTCTCAAAGTAGGTGCATAAAGATAGAAGGTGGAGACTCAACATAAAAGTAAAAGAAAGGCCTTCATAGAAGGAAGTAGGGATTCAAGTCTCATAAAGATCTTCCAAAAATTATGGTACTTTTTAGCTTTCAGCTCTCATTGCCCCTATCATAAGCATCTTGAAGGTGATTAAGGTTAAAGTGACACAACTAAGAGGATATGCTTGACAAGTTATAAACCGAAGTCTCATGCCCCTTACTTACAAAGGCCGAACCTCATGCTACTCAACTTTAGTCACAAGTAAGCTCTTGTCATTGTAAGTACATATGTATCATAGAGAACCGCCAACGGGGTACCCCTTGCACATGATACAAGAGCTATCCCATAATCAAAATGACAAGGCAAGCAGACAATGAGCATCTCAGCGATCTTTTTATTTGCTATTTGCATAGGTTTTTATTGAGGATGCTTCATAGAGTGATCATTATGGTTATGCTGCAAGTTTCCACCATGATTAGGCATGGATTAGGCTAGCGGCCCAGGCATTTCTCTAACACACATACAAACTCCATGATCTTACAAGTTCCCCTTTTATTTCACACCGTCGGGATCCATAAGCAAAAGAACATGATATCAACGGGGTACAAAGTACAGGTGCAATGTTGAAAGCGTTCCCCATGATACATGGTTCTGCTAACTTCAACTTATAAAGCGCAAGCATATACGCAACAAAGATGGACGCAATGGTTCAGGTTTATTGAATGCAAGAAAGTAAAGTGTGCCATCAAGTTCGTGAGAGCTTTAATCACTAATTTTCACATAACAAGTTTAATTTGGAAGGCAGACAAAAACATGAATATACTTGGAATAGCATATGCTAATAGGTAGGTATGGTGGACTCTTTGGAATAACTTGGTTTTAGGAGTTGGATTCATGAGTGGAACTCATACTTGGTTGCGGGGGCTAGCAAAAGACTGGGAGCAACCAACTAAGAGAGCAATAATGGCCATAATCATGCAGAGCGACAAAACATCATTAATCAAAGCATAAAGTGATACTACAAGTTGAAAACTAAAGGATCATAAAGGCTATGGTGACTTGGGATAGTCATAACATGGTGTGAGCATGCGCCAAGTCAACCCAAATAAAGCATCAAAGGAGAATACCACAATACTATGCTTTAATTATGCTAAAACAACGCATAATTCTTCCAAGGCACATTAAGAAATCTCAATTGTTTATAACAAGTCATGCTACAGCAAAGAATACTAAGCATTAAGCCAAAATAATATCAAGCATGGCATGACAAAGCATAGGCCACAGTCAAAAACAAGCTCCCTTTACCACTTAAGCATGAACTTTCCTACTCTTTTCCAATCCAAACCAAACTATTTCAAATCCAATGTATGAAAGAGGGGGTCCAACCAATTTATTCAAGCAAACTAAGAAAACCAAGCAAACGAAAAACCAAAAACAAAAACAAAGACGCTCCAAGAACAACACAACTGTGCATGAAACAATAAAAATGAAGTGTTTGGAAGAAACCTGGGATTTTTATTGATGAAGAAGGGGATGCCTTGGGCATCCCCAAGCTTTGACGCTTGTAGTTCTTGGATATTTCTTGGGGTGACATGCGTGGCATCCCCAAGCTTGAGCTTTAGTCCTTCCTTCATCTCATTACTCATTCCTTCCATACACCTGAAAATTTTCCTTCATACAAAACTTCACACAATCTTTATTAGCAACATTAGTGCACTCAAGATAATAGGTCTTTAGGCTCAGTTCCAACACCAATAAAATTTCCATCAGAACACAAGCTACTGTAGCACTTCCCTCAAAAAGCTCAATTCCCCAAAGAGAACTCAAAAGGGAACCAACAAGAAGCAAATGCAAATAATGGCAGAAATCTGTCAAAACAGACCAGCAGGTAAAGACGAATTTTTTCCGAAAACCTTCTGTTGCTCAAATCGAAAAGTGTTGAACTAACGAAAGTTAGATAACAACCTAGGGCAGAAGCACAAAAATTCACGCCTCAAAAGGACTTACAGAGATTTACACGAATTTGTACGGTGAAACAGAGAAATCTGTTTCGGGACAGCAATTTTCCCAATCATTACTTCTCTCTCATTAGAGGTTACTCTTGGCACAAAAAGCAAATAAAAAGGATAAGGAGCGGTTATTACTGAAGTAATAACTTCCAAGGCTCATCTAAAACTTTTGGGTTATCTCCCAATATGTACTTTTCTTTAACGCCTTTAAGTTAGGCATGATAGTTTGAGAAGATGCTCACATAAGAAATATGAATTGAGAGTAAAAGAGAGAATCAAGAAGCAAATTCCAAGCACATTTAAGTCTAACCCACTTCCTATGCATAGGAATATTATAAATAAACAAGTCATGAAAGCACAAAGCAACAAGCATAGTAAAGCAAAACAAGTGCAACTTCAAGACTTTCAACATAAAGAGGGGAAACTTAATATTATTGAGATGCATAAAACTATGTTTCCCTCTCTCATAATACCTTTCAGTAGCATCATGAATAAAATTAACAATATAACTATCACATAAAACATTCTTATCATGAGCCACATGCATATAGTAATTATTACTCTCCACATAAGCATAGTCATTCTTATTAATTGTAGTGGGAGCAAATTCAACAAAATAGCTATCATTATTATTCTCATCACCATAATCATCAAATATATGAGGCATATTGGAATCATAATTAATTTTCTCCTCAATAGTAGGTGGACTGAAAATATCATATTCATTATTGCAATCATCATATATTGGAGGTTTGGTATCATCATAAGCAATAGAATAGCTATCTTCCAAAGCTCGGGAACTAAAAAGATCATTTTCATAAAAACTAGCTTCCCCAAGCTTAGACTTTTCCATAGCATTAGAAATAATGGTGTCCAAAGAATTCATACTAACAACATTGCTATTAGCATGCAAATTAAGTTCCATAGGTTTTTAAATTTTCTCTTCAAACACTTCATGTCCTAACTCAAGATAAATTCTATAAAGCTCTCTAATTTTGTTGTTGTTTTCCATTAAGCCTAACTAGTGAAAATAAAAACAAGAAACAAAAAGACAAAATTGCAGAATCTAAAGGAAATAACTTCGAGCACTCACACCGGAGGATGTGAGTACCTTTTACATTACCTCCCCGACAAGGGTGCCAGAAAATAGCTTGATGTCTACGCACTTCTATTCTTGTAGACAGTTGTTGGGCCTCCAAGTGCAGAGGTTTGTAGAATAGCAGCAAGTTTTCCCTTAAGTGGATCACCCAAGGTTTATCGAACTCAGGGAGGAAGTGGTCAAAGGTATCCCCTCTCAAGCAACCCTGCAATCAAGATACAAGAAGTCTCTTGTGTCCCCAACACACCCAATACACTTGTTAGGTGTATAGGTGCACTATTTCGGCGAAGAGATAGTGAAATACAAGTGGTATAGATAATTATAAGTGCTAACGGTGATACAAAATAGCTTGATGTCCTAGAAAAGACTAAAGGCAAACTGAAATAAAGATAGAAGCAAGCAAACATGTAATAGATGTAATAGCAAACGGTGTTTCAGTGCTTAGAAACAAGGCCTAGGGACCATACTTTCGCTAGTGAGCACTCTCATATAAATATCTTCTCTTCATGATACTACTCTGAACTACTCTCCGGTTGGACACTCTAATCAATGGTAGGGCTATAACAGCACACCTCAAAGTAAGCCTTTCCCATCTAGATAACCCCACACTGTCACCTTGAGCACTAGATGGTTCAAACAAACACCACAATTTCATAAAGACATCCAACTCCAAATATAAGTCATAACAAGTATTTGCAATCTCTATCCTAAGTGCCACCATGGTGTGCACACTGTCAACTTCACACACATGGGGAGAGCAGAGATCTATTAAAGCACTTGAGTAGCAAGGTAGATCTACTTGATTACAAAGCTCATGATCACAATATGATCATGCATAGAGAGAGAAATGAACACATATCTACCGGTAGAACCCTTAGCCTCGAGAGATAACTACTCCCTCCTCATCATGGGAGTCAGCAACGGCGATGGAGATGGCGGTGAAGATCGATGGAGATGGCTCCGGGGGCACTTCCCCATCCCGGCAGGGTGCCGGAATAGAGACTTTCTGTCCCCCGAATCTCCCTTTTGGTGGTGGCGGCGCTGCAGAAATTTCGTGGCTGGAGGCTTGATGATTTAGGGTTTTTGCATCGGGAGGCATCTTATAGGCGAAGAGGCAAGGTCGGTGGGCAGCCAGGGGGCCCACACCATGCCCTGGCACAGCCAGGGGGACCCGCACCTAGGGGTGGTTTGGCCACCCTGTGGCCCCCCTTCGTCTCTCCTTCTGGCTCCATGAATCTTCCAGGAAAATAACGACTTTGGCTTTTGTCCGGTCCAATTCCGACAATATTCATTTTCTGACTTTCTGGAACCAAAAACAGCAGAAAACAGGCAACTGGCACTATGGCTCTTGTTAATAGGTTAGTCCAAGAAATCATATGAAAAGTACTCCAAAGTGTGGACAAAACATAAGAAAGTAGATAAAACCAAGAATGGAACATCAAAAGTTATGGATACGTTAGCAACGTATCACTTGGTTTGTAAGAACTTCACTAGTTTAACCCTTGGATGTAATTCCTCAGGTTGCTTCTCTTGCATTTTATTTAAAGTCTCTTGGTTGAATTGATTCCGCCTCTCTATTTCAGCCTTTCTTCTATCTTCCATACCCTTCATATATTGAAGAACTCCTTCGTTGGTGATTAAATGCGGCATTTGAATTTCTCCTTCCTTTGGAATTGCCTCACTAACCTCCTTTTGTTGTGTCAGCATCATCTCATGAGCCTTCATCTTCCCATCATCAGAGTGATAATTCGCCTCTCCCTCATGCGAACCCATTTTCCCCTCTAGACCTGTACATCAAGTAAGAACTCCATGAAACAGCATGCATATGCCCATAAAGTTCCCCTTCATGCATAGACCTAGTCACACAATAAAATCCAACAAATTGCAAATATTATGGCTAGCAAACATACATCAGAAACCTGTAGAAACAGTACTTCGAGTAAAACATCTCTTGTACTTAGGCTTTGATGTTATACACTACAATTTTTGATACATATTAGTGTATGGATCTCTATCGTTGTATACTATATATACAAATCATAATGTTCTTTGCCTCCTTAATTACACCACTTTCCCATTTGCAAAGGGATAACTTTGGGCAAAAATGATCCAACTCTAACAATAGTTTGGGTATTTCCCTCTATAACTGGTTTACATAATTATCCTTGACATAATCCTTAACATCATCCTTACATTTCTGCTCTTAGTTTCTAATCTTATCTTCTCTAAGTACTTCTACATTGTAACCGCGGTAATTCACAAGCTTTAAAAAGCTTCATAATCTATATAGATTGACTTATACTATAAGAATACTGTCTTTTGGGCCTTACCACTATGGATTTGGCATACTCCATGAGGTTAAGTAAACATAACATATGGTTAACTCTTGATAAGGTTTTATTCTTCATGTAATAGCTCTCAAATAGGTATTACTTCCCCTAAAATACATGTTGTTAAAGGTTTTGAGGTGTAGTTCCTTGATATTTCCCACCATCATAAAGATAATAGTGGAGTTTTACTTCTTTACATGGCTTCTCCTTGCAAGATAACACCATGATTACTCCCTTATGGGGTACTCTGGCTTGATGATATACTACTTTGATATAGTTATGGGTATAGGATAATCTAGTAAAAAGGATATTAGCTACTTAGAGAGGTACGATATCGGTAACTTCACCTAGAAATATTAGACAATTAACTATTCCATGAACTGTGATAAGATTATTCTCAAGTGAATAACCATCACACTTACAAGAAGTTGTGGTGTGGATAAGATGGCTTCCTAAAGTCACTATTAAACCTACAGATCTCCTAAAAGGGTTTTAATCCTAAGGTCAAAGTGTTTGCTCTGATACCAGCTGCGGTGACCCAGCATACCACTACATGATGTAGTACACTATAGTCGTTGACATAACACCAACGGAACATTGTTCCACCAGTATTATATCCCTCAGAGTGGTACAATATAAACATCGCGGCTCCAAGACATGACTTTAGATTACATACAACACATTACAAAAGATCTAGGAAACTTCCTCGGAACAGTGAGGAACTTTATGCAGAAGAAAACCAGGAAGAACAACTCGAAATCTACTCTAGGAGTACTACTACTAAGATATATATATATGGTTTGCCATTGCTGCTATAGCAATGTTCTACAGAAGTAGGTTCTAGTTTTCTGGGAATTTATTTATATTCTACGTTTCGACTTAACCTCCATAGCTTCTGATGTGGTCATTGACTCCATTGAATTCCACTTGGTATCTTTAACTCTTCAAAGTGGACCATTGCTTGGGAACGCCATTGCTTGCTCCGAGATCTAGCAAGGGTTAAGAAGATACGGTTGAGTACGAGCGTACTCAGTAAGTTCACTAAAAAGGAGTGTATGATGCATTATCTCTACAGCCATAGACCAAAGGTCATAGGCAATGCAGGTTTTCGTAAACATTTCTTCAAAGGTTGATTTTATTCTGAAAACTAAGTCCGACAGCCTTCACAGGTTGACCAGAACCTTCGTGGGTGAAAGGGAAATGGACTTCTCCTAGAGGGGGGGTGAATAGGCGATTTAAAATTATTATGGTCTAGGCTCTAATAAATGCGGAATAAAACTTAACGTTTAATTTATCAAGACAAAACCTATATCCACTAGTTTCACTAAGTGCATCGACAACCTATGCTAAGAAAGACAAGCAACAAGGTGATAGCAAGATATAGTACTTCAAGCACGATGGCTATCACGATGTAAATTGCATAAGTAAAGGGCTCGGTTGAGAGATAACCGATGGACGCGGAGACGATGATTTGTTTCCCGAAGTTCACTTCCAAAGAAGCTACGTCTCTGTTGGAGAGGTGCGGGGGCGCAATGTACTTCGAGCGCCACAAATGGCTCACCTCGAGGTGTGGTGGCTCGATGCTCACCCAATGCCACACAAGGCCTCACCCCAAGATGCGAAGGCACGCAACCTACCGACGCCACAAAAGGCTCACCCTATTCTCCCGTGAGCTCGCCACAAAGGCCTACTCATGTTCCACTATGGGACACTTGAGGGCGGTCACCGAACCCGTACAAGGCTTGGGGAAATCTCCACAACTCAATTGGAGGGCTCCCAAGAAACGCCACAAAGGCTCCACAATGCCACAAAAGTCCAACAAGCTTGGGGAACCTCCACAACTCAATTGGAGCCCCAAGAACAATGCCACAAAGGCTACAAAGCCACAAAAGGCAACAAGGCCACAAAAGGCTACAAGACCACAAAAGGTCAACAATCCAACCACACAACCGTCTAGGGTTCCAAGAACCCAAGAGAAACAAGCCCAAGGGCTTGAACTCGCTAAATCTCCGAGGAGAACTCAAGCCTATGCACCAAATGCAAGAGGCAAGTCCTTCACTCTCAAATTCCACCAAAGCTACAAAAGCTATTGGGGGAATAAGGGAGGAAGAACACAAGAGAAGAACACAAAACTCTCCAAGATCTAGATCCCAAGGATTCCTTCACAAAGAAGGGATTTGGCTTGGTGGGGCTTGTAGATCTAGATCTCCTCTCTCAAATCCCTCAAAAAGATGCAAGAATCATAGGAGGGAGAAGGGAAGAGGGCAAGCTTTTGAAGGTCAACAATGGAGGAGAGAGAGTGGAAGAGCTAGCAAAAATGACCTCCAAAGTTGGGGAAACTTATGGGAAGAGGGGGCCCTTAAATAGGGCAAGAGAAATCTGCCCGTTTGGGCCAGATTCGTGCCCCACCGGAACTACCGGTGCCCCACTGGTACTACCTCTAAATAGAAACACAAGATACAGAAGAAAAACGAGATTTACCGGAACTTTGGCCGGTACTACCGCTCAAGCAAAAACGTTGGACAACATTGCACGAAAACTTTAATAACTTTTGACTCCGGACTCCGATTTCGATGATCTTGGGCTCGTTTTGAAGAGAACAAAAATCTCTACAATATTATGCAAAGAAACATCATAGTCCAACAAGAGAGGATAAAAATAAAATGGAGAAAGGTATGACCTATTAGAAGCGACGAACCGGTAAAACCTCCAGAACCCAAAACGCAAGAAGTTGAGCTTGGAAACTCTAATTGGGATGAAACCAATTTTGTTGGAAAGATAATAAAGAGTAGAATCCAACAAAAGGTGAAATATTGGGTATCACCAAGGGAGAAAATACCATGAATATATATATGTGAGATACCTCCCAAGGTGTGGAGCCGGAAAACCAGCAAGATAAAAAACGCAATAAAGATATGCAAGGGAAATCCATTTTTGATGAACTAGAGCTTGTTATGAAGATAACCACAAGCTCTAGATCCTCACATGGACAAGAACCAAACAACAACCAAGAAAGATGATGCTATGCATGCAAAGGTTTGAGCTCTCTCCGAAAGATACGAACGAGTCACCCACTCGAGAGCCCCTCTTGATAGTACGACTATCTATCCTAAACCGGTCTCCCAACACTACACGAGACCGGTAAAATAGAAACCTTATCAAGATCATACCTTTGCCTTGAGCATCCCACTTGAGCTTGATGTAGACGATCTTGTCACCTTCAAGATGGAACACCTTTCTTGATTGCTCTTGCTTGCTCTTGCTTGATGAAGACTTGCGAATGGCTCCCCCATACTCCATGGGGAAACCACTTCATTGACCTTGTCTTCATCACTCCATGAACGCCGAGGATGGCAAGCTCCAAGCATGATATTTTCTAGAGATGGTGCATCTTGAGCTTGCACTTCATTTCTTGATGATGTCTTGAAGATAGCCATGAGGAACTCCATCTTCTTCTTCTTCTTCTTTAAGACATACTTGATCTTCTTCTTCTTCTACTTGATTCCAAAAGGCACAAAGCCCTTGGACAAAGCTTCTTCTTTTTCATCCTTTAAACCAACACATGGTCCAAGCGATGCCAATGGACAAACCTACAAGGGAAACTCAATTTGCACATTAGTCCATAGGGATTGTCATTAATTACCAAAACCACACATGGGGCATACATGCCCTTTCAATCTCCCCCATTTTGGTAATTGATGACAATCCCCTAGAGAGGGTTTAAATATGGAATTTAACGAACAAAATGGTTGCCCCAACATCAAATACTACACAAGTATGTGATGTTGGTACAACCACAATATATAGAGCAAACTCCCCCACAATCTATGCATGTGTGATGAACTTGAATTTCATTGCATAGATTGCCAACCATTATTGGTGGTTGAGTTTCCTCTATATATTAAACATGCCAAGCAACAACAAAGATGCAAGAGCATGCAAGGCTAATGCTTAAGAACCAACTCAAAGCATAAAACAACTTCCCTTAAACCCTCTAAAACTTATCCCCCATTGGCATCGATTGCCAAAATGGGTGAAAAGTTCTAGACGGCTAATATAGTGAGAATTCCTCCAAAGGTGTGCATATGCACATATCCAATGATGGATCCTTGGGAGGAAGTAAGACTATATTGAGGACCCAAAGATTGCAAAAAAAAGAAAGAAGCTTCAACAAATGAAGCAAGCAAACAAAAGATCCAAAAATACCAATTGACAACACCAATTGATACCAAAAGAAAAACACAAGACAAAAAGATACGAACAAATGAGTGTTTAGATGTAATAGGGAAGCTCCCCAATCTTTGTGCACAAATTAGAATCATTTATTTGAATACATCATGCACAAGTATGGAATCCTCACTCCCCCATAGACATTTAAACCTCAAACAAAGAGAAAGACAAATGAGCATTCTTAAGTGAGTTAGAGAAGCTCCCCAAGGATTATGCACCAATTATGATAATTATATTTGGAAACAAAGTGCACAATCATGGGATCCTCACTCCTACAAACTCATTTAACAATACACGGCAAGAGAGCTCAAATTATGAGTGCCCGGAGATGCAAACAAATGTCATAGGAAAATAAATTTGGAAGCCACCGAAAAATCAAAAAGAAATAAAGGGTGGTCTCCAAGGAAAACAAAAACAACCAAAGATTTATCTTCTCTTGTGTGTATAATTTTCTAGGTGGAAAATATCACAAAGACATATGCCCACAAAGAAACATGCACACACAAAATAGATACACAATAAAGCACATGAACAACAAAAGAAAGTCATATATTGTACAAATAGGATTTTTACTTAAAAGCATGGCCAAAGGCTCAAATATATCTTATTATACATCAATGAACTTCAAACACGGACACTACACATACATTACAACAATTACCAAGGGAAGAAGGGAATAGTTGGAATATATGGAGAAAAGCAACAAGTATCACAAATACAAATCAACGATGCAAAATACTCACTATTGCACATGAGAGAAAATTGAGGAAAGGATAGGCAATATAATTGCTAGATTGACATATTTGGGATAAGTGGATAATGGTCATGATTTTGTATAGTCCCCATTATATGCACTCATCTCAACATACTCACATTTGCAATTGAGAGCACTCCTAAGAACCAACAAAAGAAACACAACATATGCAAAAACATAAACTCATGCCAACAAGCAACCTACAAAAGGTTGGAAGCAAGATATGTATGCATGAGAGAGATACTTGTTACCGAGATATAAATGGTAGGATGTAGAGGATATGAATTCGTTGATCATCCTAGCTTGCCTCCAATTGACATGTAGGCACCACTTCTTCCTAATGGATGAGACAAGCATCCAATATATCTCCAATGTACCTAAAACACAATTAAGTACACTATGTTCCCAAACAAATTGGGTCCAAAGTAGTTAGTGCAACTACAATATATAGGAGAAGCTCCACATAAATATGTGCATATTAATATGAAATTGAATTTCATGCACATCTTAGCCAATAGGATTTGGTGGAGTTTCCCCTATACATTGGATCATAGAAAGAAAGCATGCCATAAAATATACATGAAGTAAATATGCATGCACAAGACTTTCAAGAACCAAAAAGGAGATACAATTTGAACTAAAACACCAAGTAAACCAAGAAGTAGCACACAAGAGTGTGACACGACAAAAGGTGTCCAAATTGTATCAAAGAGCCAAATCAACACATGAAATGACACAAATTCAACACATGAACAAGGCAAAAGCCAAAGAGCAAACGATGGACAAAACACACAATGCTCAAGGATTTATCTCATTCTAAAAGATCAAAATAAGTAACAAAGAATGAGACAAAGCCAACTCCCAAATAGAGCAAGGTTCAAACACATAAAACAAACTCTCTACACTTTTCATGATGGCACAAAGTACCAAAAGAAAAGATTAAGCATCCAAGCACAAGAAACACTATGAGGATCAACACAAGAAGCATAAAAGGAGTGTTCTAGATAATATAGGAGAGCTCCCCCATGAATGGTGCATTATATTGAATTTTGCTTTTGAATGCAAAATGCACACAAAAGAGATCATCACTACTACCTACATTAAATAAAACACAAGAGAATACAAATAAACTAAAATGATCCACAAGAGGCAAGGAAGACATGGGAGAAAAAGAAAACACATTCTTGGCCAAAGATAGGACAAAGAAAAACAAAGGCCAAAGTGAACATGATCAATAAATCCTACCATATATGGAGTGTCACTTGTCCAAGGACAAGAATTATGGGAAAAGTTTTCCTGAGGTAGTTTGCAAGGAAATCATGATCATATTCACACAAAGAAGCATGTAACAAGACATAAAAGTTATGCTTGATGCTTCGAGAGAGATTCTTGATAGCTCTAAAAAGTCACACAATCAACAAAGATTAAGTTAACTTGAAGCAAATGGTTTCCATGGAGGATATTGAGGTCCAAATATGAGGAAACACATATCAAGAAAAACTCTCACAAACAAGATCCAAAAGATGAGCAATAAAATCAATCCAAGGTAATTGGAACTTGTTTGAGCTAAATGTGCCACTTAGGAGCTAGATAAATATCAATATCAATTCTAAGTGACACTACCTCAAATGTTCACATTTTCTAGGTTTGTAATATGAACAAAGCATATGACTCCCCCATAATGTGATAAACCAAGAGATCTCGACAAGAGGCAAAAAGATCAAAAAGGAGATGATTAATGGACATTATGGAATACTAACTTTTCATGAGAATGACATACCACATAGAGATAAGACAAACATGTAATGTCAACACTAAGTGGTATTTCTCATGTACACACATTTTAGGATTGTGGAATGCCCAAGCATAACACTCCCCCAAAATGGGATAGTCCATTCATCACTCCCAAGAGCCAAGAAATATACCAAATAAATTCAACAAAGGCTCAAACACAAGAACACAAATACATGATGTGCCAACCACCATACACAAATATACTAGATAACACAATAAAGGTATGAGGGAAGCACAACATGTACAAACACATATAATGGTACAAAATCAACACATGCACAAGGGAGCAAGTAACTTTCAAAGTAAAGGAGTTGAGTACATGTTACCGCAAGGAGGAACATTGGATATGAGATAGAGGCAAGATAATCCAATTGGCTTGACTTGACAAAAATAAATGATGAAGACCCCTCAATTCTTCATAATGTAGCCAAGCCTCCAATGCCCTCCAATAACACCTATTGATCAAGTTTTAGCTTGTTGGTCCCCAACCAAGTTGGGTCCTAAGAAGTTAGTCACAATAGGCTTGGCCACCCAAATGGTTCTTTTTTGGACACCACTTTGGGCACCAACATATTTGGCAAACACATTGCCCACCTCATCCTTACCAAGAGAATATGCATCATATATCAAGATAGGATTGGATGAGGAGTTACCCATGGTGCATGAGGAAGAGAGGTGCCCCTTATCGCGGTATATGTAACAAGTTCTTCTCTTGCCATCTTTCTTCTTGGAAGATGCGACCCCGTGAGGAAGAGCTTGAGTCTTGGGAGGAGGCCTGCTTCTAGCTTGAGGTGAAGCTTGAGGTCGCTTCCCTTGTTGCTTCTTCTTCAATGGACAACATCTCACATGATGTCCTTCTTCCTTGCACTTGAAGCACACAATGTTGGCCGGATTCTTCACTTGACCTTGGCCATTCTTATTGTTGCCCTTATGCTTCAACATGTTGGTGGGCTTGTTCTTGATGTTGGAGTTCTATACAAGCCCACTCTTGTCATTTGGGGATCTTCGCACACTCAAGATGTTCTTGAGAGTGGTCTTCCCTTCATGACACTTCTTCAGGTCATTCTTCAAAGAAGTGACTTGGGCCTTGAGCTTCTTGTTTTCCTCTACATGGTTAGTGTCAACAACAATACTAGAGGAAGTAGATGCTACATTGTTAGAGCAACAAGGCAAGGTATGCAATTCATCACAAGATATAGAAATAGCATGAGTGGATGAATTACAAGGACTAGCACATGGCAATATGACACAAGGAGTAGATGTAGTGTTAATGTCCACATGAGGCTCACTAGATGTTACCTTTGATACAATAGCCTCATGAGCCAACTTTAGACTACCATGGGAAACTAGAAGGTCCTCATGCAAGATTGAGAGCTTAGCATGACTCTCTTCCAATTTCCCATAGTTGCTAGTTAGCAAAGAAAGTTGAGCACGTAGCTCAACATTCTCCTTCACAATAGATGCTTCACAGGAGATAGAGTTAGTAGCACAAGCATCGTAAATAGTAGTGAGAGGTGAGGTCAACTTGGAAAGCTCTTTAGTGTATGAGGCTTTAAGTTGCTCATGTGACTCGGTGAGTTTGATGAGCTCCCCCTTGATGACCCTAGAGCCATTGTTGAGGTTCTCAAAATCCTCAAGGAGTTTGGCATAAGCAACTTCAAGCTCATCATTCTTAATTTGGAGGGCACTTGCCACCTCAAATTCTCTATCATGAGATTTATTCACTCTAGAAAGCTCTAGAGCAAAGGTCTCCTCAAGAGATTCCTTGGTGGTTTGTTCCTCTTCTAGAGCTTCATTTAGGTTTGCAATGTCATTAGCATATTCACGCTCAAGACTACTCATTTTGTCAATTGTGTCCTCATGCTCATAAATTAGTTGCTTACTTTCAATGGCTAAGTTCAAGATTTCAATGAAAGTAGAGCAAGCATTTTCATTTTTGTGTAGAGCACGAAGGACTAGCTCCCCCTTCTCTTTTAGAGAAGCAACATCATCATCTACTTCATCTAAGTCAACATTCACATCATCAAGAGGTGCATTGGGGTCCAAAGGAGAATTTACCTTTGATTCCTTAGCCATGAGGCATAAGTGAATGTTGGAAGAAGGTGATGATGGGGGAACACTTGAAGCTCCAATAGCAACCTTGCCTTGGCCCACACATTCTTCGATTTCCTCTACATGGTTAGCAACACAAGTACAAGAGGAAATAGAAGCATATTTATCATGGCAACAAGGCAAAGCAAGCATATCATCATGAGATATATTCAATCCATTTCTACATGATATGCAAGGGAAATCAACACTAGGATGTAAATCACATATAGTCCTACAATTGTTCATTCCCAAAGATACAACATTGCAATGAGATAGATATGGAGGATCATGAATGGCAATGCCACTATCCACATTGCAAGTTCTATCACCACTCACCATATCATTACCTTGTGACAACTCACATGTTGGTGTAGTGGAAGAAGATGAGAACTCATCACGGCCAGAGGTGGAGAGAACACAATCATCCTCATTAAGCTTGGACACGTCATATTTTTCTTGAAGCTTGGTCCAAATATCATGAGCATTCCAAAAAGGCATGATTGAGGAAAGAACT
Organism: Avena sativa; assembly: GCA_916181665.1. Classification (NCBI taxonomy): domain Eukaryota; kingdom Viridiplantae; phylum Streptophyta; class Magnoliopsida; order Poales; family Poaceae; genus Avena; species Avena sativa. The sequence continues at coordinate 526,970,228 of OV702292.1, read as the reverse complement.
ACAAAGCTCACAAAATTAAAAAGCACATTAGATGCTTGAGCTTCGAGATAAGAGTTTGTCTCCTCCTCCAAAGATAGATTTTGAGGATCCATAGGAGGAGACAAGCCCATATCTAGAATTCGCTCAATATTTGGGTCAATGACCTGGAAATGACTAAGCATGCGAATGCGCCAAACATCATAATTTGTGCCATCAAAAGTAAATGTGTGAGAGTGCACTAAACCCCTAGGAGACATCCTTACTCTCGAGGCGGTGAAGCCTAAGAATCGAGAGACCTCACTCTAATACCAATTGAAAGGGAAATGGACGTCGCCTAGAGGGGGGGTGAATAGGCGATTTAAAATTATTATGGTATAGGCTCTAATAAATGCGGAATAAAACTTAACGTTTTATTTATCAAGACAAAACCTATATCCACTAGTTTCACTAAGTGCACCAACAACCTATGATAAGCAAGGCAAGCAACAAGGTGATAGCAAGATATAGTACTTCAAGCATGATGGCTATCACGATGTAAATTGCATAAGTAAAGGGCTCGGTTGAGAGATAACCGATGGACGCGGAGACGATGATTTGTTTCCCGAAGTTCACTTCCAAAGAAGCTACGTCTCTGTTGGAGAGGTGCGGGGGCGCAATGTACTTCGAACGCCACAAATGGCTCACCTCGAGGTGTGGTGGCTCGATGCTCACCGAACGCCACACAGGGCCTCACCCCAAGATGCGAAGGCACGCAACCTACCGACGCCACAAAAGGCTCACCCTATTCTCCCGTGAGCTCGCCACAAAAGCCTACTCACGTTACACTATGGGACACTTGAGGGTGGTCACCGAACCCGTACAAGGCTTGGGGCAATCTCCACAACTCAATTAGAGGGCTCCCGAGAAATGCCACAAAGGCTCCACAATGCCACAAAAGGCCAACAAACTTGGGGAACCTCCACAACTCAATTGGAGCCCCAAGAACAATGCCACAAAGGCTACAAAGCCACAAAAGGCAACAAGGCCACAAAAGGCTACAAGACCACAAAAGGTCAACAATCAAACCACACAACCGTCTAGGGTTCCAAGAACCCAAGAGAAACAAGCCCAAGGGCTTGAACTCGCCAAATCTCCGAGGAGAACTCAAGCCTATGCACCAAATGCAAGAGGCAAGTCCTTCACTCTCAAATTCCACCAAAGCCACAAAAGCTATTGGGGGAATAAGGGAGGAAGAACACAAGAGAAGAACACAAAACTCTCTAAGATCTAGATCCAAAGGATTCCTTCACAAAGAAGGGATTTGGCTTGGTGGGGCTTGTAGATCTAGATCTCCTCTCTCAAATCCCTCAAAAAGATGCAAGAATCATAGGAGGGAGAAGGGAAGAGGGCAAGCTTTTGAAGGTCAACAATGGAGGAGAGAGAGTGGAAGAGCTAGCAAAAATGACCTCCAAAGTTGGGGAAACTTATGGGAAGAGGGGGCCCTTAAATAGGGCAAGAGAAATCTGCCCGTTTGGGCCAGATTCGCGCCCCACCGGAACTACCGGTGCCCCACCGGTACTACCTGTAAATAGAAACACAAGATACAGAAGAAAAACGAGATTTACCGGAACTTTGGCCGGTACTACCGCTCAAGCAAAAACGTTGGACAACATTGCACGAAAACTTTAATAACTTTTGACTCCGGACTCCGATTTCGATGATCTTGGGCTCGTTTTGAAGAGAATAAAAATCTATAAAATATTATGTAAAGAAACATCATAGTACAACAAGAGAGGATAAAAATAAAATGGAGAAAGGTATGACCTCTCAGAAGCGACGAACCGGTAAAACCTCTAGAACCCAAAACGCAAGAAGTTGAGCTTGGAAACTCTAATTGGGATGAAACCAATTTTGTTGGAAAGATAATAAAGAGTAGAATCCAACAAAAGGTGAAATATTGGGTATCACCAAGGGATAAAATACCATGAATATATATATGTGAGATACCTCCCAAGGTGTGGAGTCAGAAAACCCGCAAGATAAAAAACGCAATAAAGATATGCAAGGGAAATCCATTTTTGATGAACTAGAGCTTGTTATGAAGATAACCACAAGCTCTAGATCCTCACATGGACAAGAACCAAACAACAACCAAGAAATATGATGCTATGTATGCAAAGGTTTGAGCTCTCTCCGAAAGATACGAATGAGTCACCCACTCGAGAGCCCCTCTTGATAGTATGGCTATCTATCCTAAACCGGTCTCCCAACACTACACGAGACCGGTAAAATAGAAACCTTATCAAGATCATACCTTTGCCTTGAGCATCCCACTTGAGCTTGATGTAGACGATCTTGTCACCTTCAAGATGGAACACCTTTCTTGATTGCTCTTGCTTGATGAAGACTTGCGAATGGCTCCCCCATACTCCATGGGGAAACCACTTCATTGACCTTGTCTTCATCACTCCATGAACGCCGAGGATGGCAAGCTCCAAGCATGAGATCTTCTAGAGATGATGCATCTTGAGCTTGCACTTCATTTCTTGATGATGTCTTGAAGATAGCCATGAGGAACTCCATCTTCTTCTTCTTCTTCAAGACATACTTGATCTTTTTCTTCTACTACTTGATTCCAAAAGGCACAAAGCCCTTGGACAAAGCTTCTTCTTTTTATCCTTGAAACCAACACATGGTCCAAGCGATGCCAATGGACAAACCTACAAGGGAAACTCAATTTGCACATTAGTCCATAGGGATTGTCATTAATTACCAAAACAACACATGGGGCATACATGCCCTTTTAGTGGGGTTCCTTTCCACGTTTGTAGCTCTTTCTCGGAACAGGGAGTAACATGTCATAATTCTTACACTCTGTAGAGGTGCGTTGCTTTATCCATAAGAGACCTTAGCCTTGTTGCACATCCAAGCCTCGAGCTTGTCCACACTTCCTTGGTATGGGGCCCAGTCTAAGATCCAAGCCAGTACTGCCCTCTCCACGACCCCGCATGAAGACACGATCCCCCAAGAAGGTCTACCACGGTTACTCTTTGGGTAGCGTCTCGAAGACTCTGTAAGCAGCTCTGTCTGGCAGCCACCATCAGCTATGGTGAACCTCTACCAAGACAGCTATGCACAGATAATCTATACACCTAGATCGTGGGGAAATAAGGGTCCCACCCATGTGCTGGATTCTCTGAATTCTCCACGAGAAATCTGCAGCTTCACGATAAGGTCATCCGTCCATGCGAAAGGGAGAAGATATAGTTGACTTTCCTATCCCATTCCAAGTCTTATGGTTAACGCGTAATATACGGCGCTAGAATCACTGGCAACATTTGTTGTTAAGTCCTAGATATTATGTTCCTTTACCACTGGAACTATAGCAGTAGATTATTACCATTTGGTAAATAATCCATAGTCATATTATTATGAAAATAGTGTTTTCTGACCTTTTTAAAATGCAGGTGATGACAACATTTGAGTTACAAGCATTTGATAGAAAATAAACCAAAGGACATGAGCAAGTGTGAACTTGCCTTTTGTGATTGCAAGATTATGCACTCACGGTCTTCGAGATACTAGAAGATTCGAAATCTGGAAATAACATCATTGGTCCGGTAAGGACCAATGTTTAAAGAAGCAAGATGCAATTATGCATAAGTAATGTAATGCAGTTTGATAAACTCGAATCCCCGGAATAATTTTATGGTTTGCAAGCTTGTGGTGATATCTTTAGAATGTGTTGCACTTTTATACTCGCTTCACACTTGTGCTTCTTATTAAGGCTTGTGAGTATGTGAGATAATATGTAAATACAATAAGTAGCATGCAATACTAAAGCACTCAAATGGGGCATGGTATCTAAAAGATTTCTTAAGCAAGATTATTAATCAATTAGGGCTTTTAGAAAAGTATGCAAGGATTACTTTTAATATTTCTTAAAATAGTTAGACCTACATGAACTTCACTTAAACATCAATTGAATTTATTATTTCCTTTTTAGACTTTAAACAAATAACGTCAAAGGCAAAGGAAGGATTTATGTATTTTTTAATGACTTAAAATAAAATAAAAGGATTCAAATAAGATTTATTAGACCTTTACCTTTTATTTTACTTCAAGTATGAAATATGATATTTTTAAAGCATATATTTTATTTTTGTGATCATCTTGGTATATTATAAATATTTTTATGATTAATAAATAATAAGATATGATTTTTATAAGTTTTATTACTTTATAAAGACTTAATAAATAATAATATTTAGTTAAGTGTCACAAAAATATATGAAATAAATTTATAAATGTAGATTTTTTCTAAGAATTTTGGTATCTTATACTTATTTTTTTTAAGAATTTTCCATAATAGAATATACAATTTAAAAGATTAAGGTTATTTGCTAATAATAATAATTATCTTATTTAAGTTGGAAAATAAAATGTGAAAATAGGTTTAGAATATATAATTTATTTTTCTGAACATTTTCATATATAATATTTTTTTGAGGTATAAAACAAAAGATATTGATTTAACAAGATTTAATCATTTTCTTTATAATTTCTAAAAAAAATATTTATTGCATCACTTCGACATCAGCATGACACACACATGCAGGTTAAACCTTTTTACACCGATACTGACTCTAGCCCTAGTCCCAGACAAGTGGGCCACTGGCCACGTCATATTCTAGATAGTTATCTATTATAGAAAATACTAATAGAATTTATAAAAAAATAAAAATAAAAATAAAACAGGTGGATAATTCCGCGTGATGTCACGCTGACATCACCCGAGCTCGATCCTCCAGATCATCGATCGATCTGCCGATCGGTAGCGCACGAGCAAGCGAGGTCTATAGGGTTAGATTCAGTGCGGTACGTTGAGCTACATAGGGGTTGCGCCACCCGGAAATGGTCACCGGAATTGCTCAGGCGACGACCTACTACGACGGTCAACGATGGTAGACGGCGCGATGGCATTACAGAGCGAGAGAGAAAGATTGAGGAGGTCCGGAAGGACTAGTAGCTCACCCTGAGGCTGTCGTGGTGGTTGCCGACGACGATGGCTACCCGAAACGAGCTAATTGCCACGAACTCCGGTGATCACTGACGAAAGGAAATGACCTAATTACATCGATTTGGAGATCCCCAGACTCGATTGAGGATACTAGGTTGAAGAGGATGACACGGCGCTAATCCTCGACCACTCCACGGACTCTAGGGTGACCTCTACCAACGACTCGCCGGAGACCTACGAACTAGGGTTAGGGTTCCTAGGCATGCGGAGAAGGAAGAGAGGACGGGGTGGCGTGTAGGGCTTCTCCATGCAACGTCGGACCTTCTTATAGGGTTGCTAAAGCGGTGGCGCGCATCTTGGCGCTCGCCGGCGTGGCGGAGCTCGACAGCGAGCTGCTTCTCGCATCCGTCAACGGAGATGACGATGTACAGACGGACTGAAGAGGTACGGGCCAGTAGCGGGCTGCGCATGGGCCAGGTGGGCCATGGCAAAGTTTGCAAGATGGATTTCTGCTGCTGCTCGCGAGCGACAAATAGGCACGAGATAAATGGGTCGTGGCTGGAGTGACTAGCTATCTCTTTTTCTTTCCCTTTTCTATTTCTGTTTTCTTTTCTATTTACAATTTCCTTTCCAATTGTATTTCTACAAGGGTTTAAACATTTAAAATTCTAGTAAAATATTCAGAATGGTTTAGATATTCTTTATAATAAATCTTCTCTTTATATATTCGAAATTCATGAATGTACGAAAGGTTCTTTTGATTTAGTAAGAATTTAGGGTTTTAGGGACTTTCTTCTTATATAGAAGATCATATAAAAATGATTTTCATTTTCACCATGATAATGGTTTATAGTAAAGATTTAAAATGTTGAATGATTTATAAAGAATTCTACACATGCTTAGCCTCATATAGGAATTGATATATTTACATTATAATACATTAATCCTTGTGGTTCATAATATAGTGATTTAAATTTTAAGGTTATTTAAGGTTTGGAATTTACTTTACTCCAATTCCATTACAATTTCTTCATAACCATTCTACTCTTCTTCAAAGTAGGCATGGATCACTCCTTGAATTAGTTGTTCAATACTTTCTTAAGTGTGGTTAATGTTTTGATAGAAGTTCATTATATAATGGTGAATAACCATTATCATTCATGTGGCACAAGTGATCTCAATGCCCAGCAGCATTTACTTAGGTTTTCTAATACCACACTTACTATGGACCCTAGAGGATAAACTACCCTCAAGTTTATTAGCGAATGTTGCTAGGTATCAAGGTTCAAGGACTGCTCCTGACTTTATAGTCTTGAAATATATCTCAACTCAAAGTGAACTATAAAGATTACTTCTTAATATGGTCTTGATGGTTCATGGGTCTAGGTTCTATTAGGGTTTAAGATGATAAAGCAAACAACCTTGTTTAAGGCTTCTAAAGAATCCTTACCTTAATACCTCACTAAGGTTATCTTTAGATAAGGAATTCCTTTCCTAAATATACTCTAAAAATCTCCCTCGTCTTATTCACAAAGATCACATCTTCCTGAATAAGTCAATCATCTGACTCCACCATATCAATCATCATATGATGACATGGTCATGTCACTTCTACAATATTCCTTCATTCTGCTCCTAGTATATATATACAACTTCTATTTACAACTACCCTTAAGTAAGTCATTCATCTAGTTAGTTATAACTTCACTATTCCATTCTCCTAGCATTCTTCCTTTACTGCCTAACTTGCACTTCTTAACTACCCTTGATGAATCCATCAATGTAGTTGTTTCGAACTCCATCCATAAACTCCTTTACAACAACCTTGCCTCTACTTTCAAGGCTTGCAAGATTATAGTTCTCTCTATTTCACATGTGGTATCAATCCTCTAGAATAAGTATGGTACTACTCTCCATAATACAAGTTTGTTCTTGTATTAGCTTGGTTAAACTACTATGCCTCCAACTACTCCATACAACCCATATTATATACTTCATCATACTCTAGCTTGACTTCTCATAATCAAGCTAGATGATTCAGCTTACTAAGGTTTTGCCTAATTTGGTATACTCACAACTCTTCTTCATCAGCTGGTCATCTATTCTCAAGTGACTTGAGAGTAATGACCACCAAGCTTTGATCATGCAAAGCTTATGCTTCTAATTGTCTGATCATGATCTATATTCAACTAAGCTATAGGATTGTACTAGTCTCTCTATAGGCTTATCTTGTTAAGCAAACTTACTTTAAGTTTATGCCCACTTGACTTAACAAGATTGTTATTTGATGTACTAATACTACTAGCCTTCGCATAGCTCCTCAAGCACCAGTTACTTCTTGGGTGTAGATACTTCTTCTACGTAACTCATGAGTGAGTTAACTCCTCCAACAGCCAAATGGTTTGATCACCACTAAGGATCACATTCCATTGATGATGGCACACTCCATTATAACTAATTCCTCCTTCTTACTAATTCACTTAAGGGCTTTGGAAGGTTAATATAATAGGTCAATAAGTTCTGGTCAGGAATTGGTTTCTCAACATTGATGATCAACTGACACTAGGACTTGGTTAAATAGGAGTGTCATCTCTTAATATGATATTAAGGATATGTGTTGAATAGTCTTGGCCTGACTTCCTTTCTACTCTATTTGTGATAAGAGTTAGTTCTTAGGAACTACCATGATACCCATGGTAGGAATAACTATGGCAAGCAAGTGTTTCAAGATTTAGTTATTGAGGTTTCTTTACTTGAAGTTATATACTTGATTGAGTATTCAGGGTTTGTTGTAGATAATACCTTGATATAATCTTTAAAAGATTAAGTATTCATCCATGAGTTGTTGTATGGAATACCATGTAATGATCTCTAGAAGATCTAGTACGCCTTATTAAGTAGTGTGTTGTGACTTTATTTTATTACATTTGATTTACCCTTAGATCAAATTATATTACCCAAAGATAAGGTTTTAGCAAAGGTCACATTGAAACTTATCGCAATCAACTTGATGATCTACTTTAGTGCCACCAAGTTTAGAGAAGCTTCAATCACTTTGACAAGTTTTATTTAAAAGCGCAAAAATTATCCAGATTCTCTATGCATGAATGCAATGCACACACCTGATCTCAGCTTATTTCTAAGCTCTAATGCTGGGATATTACAAGGAGCCATTATTTTTATCTTCACCTTCAAACTCCTTTTCTTCGGAGTTAACCTTGGCTTTGTCCTTAGAGATAGGAGTTGAAGCCTCTATGGTAGATGGAGGAATGATCGTGGGTGGCGAGAGATACGCTACCATTTCACGCATCTCTTGCATTTGGGTCTCCATGGTTTTCACCAAGATTGTTTCCAACGACTTGAGATCGTCCATGGTGACCTTGTCCACGACCTTGCTACCATCTCCTTTAGTACCCATACTCTCTTAGGCGGTAAATCCCGAATAAAGAGCCGAGGCTCTGATACAAATTGAAATGGATAGTATGGGCAACTAGAGGGGGGCGTGAATAGGTGTTACACCAAATTTTTAGTTCTTTTTCAATTTTAGGCTTAACACAAAGATAAATTCTCTAGATATGCAACTAGGAGAAATTTCCCTATATGTAAACCTAACTACTAAGCAAGTAAAGACGGAGAGAGTGGAACGAGGTAACCATAGTGAAGCATGCGGAGACACATGATTTTTTTTACCGTAGTTCCTTCTTTGTTAAGGGAAGTACGTCTGCATTGGAGGGGTCAGCGGTACTAAGACCACCATGCCACAATAGGCCTCACCCTATTCTCCGATGGATCTCGCCACCAAAGGACTAATCCACCTTCCACTATATGGCACCCTTCTAGGCAGGAACCAGTGCCTTTACAACTCTACCAAGCCACACATCCACAAATGAATTGGAGGCTCCTGTGATGATAACAAGCTGCCATAAGAACAAGTTAATCAATAACCAAAATTGAGATCTAGGTTAATTGCAAGAAACACTAGATCACAAATCCTCTAAGTGAATGGAGGGGAAGTGAACATCTTGATGGATGCTGATGTAGATCAAAGTCTCCTCCTTCAATTCCCCAAAGCCTGGAGCCTTTGAGTGGTTGAAGATGGATATTACGCTTGAATCGATATGAACTGGGCAGAGCTTTTTCGCATGATCCAAGAGATCTGAAATGGGGATTAGAGGGGCTATTTATAGCCCCATTCGAAAAGCTGTCATTGGACACTATGGGGCCCAGATTATTCGGCCTAAGTGGGGGCGGATTATCTGGCCGGGGCAAACATCTGGCCTTGACTCGGACAATCCGGACAAAAGTCCGGCCCCATTCCTGAGTGACTTGCCTTGGTTGCCTTTGTTGAATTCCTGGGCTCCGGCCCCCCTGAAGGGGCGGATTATCCAGCCTGAGTAATTTCTCCAGCTCTGGACGGTTAATCCGGGGAAATCTCTGCCCCCACCTGCATGACGCACCATGATGACTTAGCCAAAAGTCCCGAGAGGGCAGATTATCCGCCCCCTGAGGAGGGCGGATATCCGTCTTGGGCAAAATCTCTGGCCCTGGCGGGTTAATCCGAGGGAAATTCCGCTCCTGATATCTACGTACTTCTATTCTTGTAGACAGTTGTTGGGCCTCCAAGTGCAGAGGTTTGTAGAACAGCAGCAAGTTTTCCCTTAAGTGGATCACCCAAGGTTTATCGAACTCAGGGAGGAAGTGGTCAAAGGTATCCCCTCTCAGGTAACCCTACAATCAAGATAAAAGAAGTCTCTTGTGTCCCCAACACACCCAATACACTTGTCAGGTGTATAGGTGCACTAGTTCGGCGAAGAGATAGTAAAATACAAGTGGTATGGATAATTATAAGTGGTAATGGTGATAGAAACTAGCTTGATGGCGTGGAAAAGACTAAAGTAAACTGAAATAAATATGGAAGCAAGCAAATATGTAACAGATCTAATTGCAAACGGTGTATCAATGCTTAGAAACAAGGCCTAGGGATCATATTTTCACTAGTGAACACTCTCATATAAATATATTCTTCTTTATGATACTACTCTAACTACTCTCCGGTTGGACACTCTAATCTATGGTAGGGCTATAACAGCACACCTCAAAGTCCGCTTTCCCCATCTATATAACCCCACACTGTCACCTTGAGCTCTAGATGGTTCCAACAAACACCACAATTTTATAGAGACATCCAACTCCAAATATAACTCATAACAAGTATTTGTAATCTCTAGCCTAAGTGCCACCATGGTGTGCACGCTGTCACTTTCACACACATGAGGAGAGCAGAGATCTATTAAAGCACTTGAGTAGCAAGGTAGATCTATAGATTACAAGCTCATGATCTCAATAAGATCATGCATAGAGAGAGAGATGAACACATAGCTACCGGTATGACCCTTAGCCTCGAGAGAGAACTACTCCCTCCTCCTCATGGGAATCAGCAATGGTGATGGAGATGGTGGTGGAGATCGATGGAGATGGCTCCAGGGGCACTTCCCCGTCCCGGCAGGGTGCCAGAACAGAGACTTTCTGTCCCCCGAATCTCCCCTTTGGTGGCGGCGGTGCTGCAGAACTTTTCGTGGCTTTCTGATTGACGATCTAGGGTTTTTGCCTCGGGAGGAATATATAGGCGAAGGAGGCAAGGTCGGTGGCCAGCCAGGGGGCCCACACCATGCCCTGGCGCGGCCTGGGGGTACCTGTGCCTGGAGGGTGTGGCCAGGCCCTGGCCCTCCTCCGTCTCGTATTCTGGCTCCGTGAGTCTTCCGGTAAAATAGGAACTTTGGCTTTTGTCCCGTCCAATTCTGAGAATATTCATTTTCTGACTTTCTTGGAACCAAAAACAACAGAAAACATGCAACTGGCACTGTGGCATCTTGTTAATAGGTTAGTCCAAGAAATCATATGAAAAGTACTGCAAAGTGTGGACAAAACATAAGAAAGTAGATAAAATCAAGCATGGAACATCAAAAATTATGGATACGTTAGCAACGTATCAGCCCCCACCTGCATGACGCGCCTTAGGGGCTTTTGGAGATCTTGGTTGGGCAGATAATCCGACCCTTGGTAGGGGTAGATAATCCGCCCCCCAAACCTCTATTTAGCAGCATTGGGTGGTAATATTATTCTGCATACTAAACACATAATTAAATAATCCTTCGTATTGTTATCTAACACACAAAATACTAGAGGTCATGAAATGTTCTTTTAGAGTTGCGTGCCTTCACATCTTGATGTGAGGCCTTGTGTGGTGTTGGGTGAGAATCGAGCCACCACACCTCAAGGAGCCATTTGTGGCGTTAGGAGAGCATTGCGCCCATCACACCTCTCCAATAGAGACGTAGCTTTTTTGAAAGTGAACTTCGGGACAAAAATTATCGTCTCCGCGTCCATCGGTTATCTCTCAACCGAGCCATTTACTTATGCAATTTACATTATGATAGCTATCGTGCTTGAAGTATTATATCTTGCTATCATCTTGTTACTTGTTCTTGCTTAGCATAGTTTTTTGGTGCACTTAGGGAACCTAGTGATTATAGGTTTTGTCTTGATAAATTAAACGTTAGGTTTATTCCGTATTTATTAGAGCCTAAATCGTAATTATTTTAAAACGCCTATTCACCCCTCAACGCGATGTTAGTTTCCCTTTCAGTGGGGGTGGTGGACAAGTCGTCCAGGTTGTGCCCGTTTGCCGTGGCTTGTGCCCCCAACAGGCCACCCTATTTGCAGGCCCCCCTTGTCTGTGGCGAGCCATCAAGCTCAAGCTAATGCTCAATCAGCACTAATGGCGATCAACGTCCCTGTGCGATTCTCCTGCTAGGAGTCTAGTTCCCGCCAGATGCGGCATTTCCCGCCCGCGCTCTCCCTTCCCGCCCTCGGTTCCCGCCGAGGAACTGCCGTTCCCGCCGAGCACCGCCCGCAAATATAAAAAGGGCCAGCAACCGGGACGGGGGAGCACCAACCCCCTCGCCATGCCGAACAACCGCCTCCCTATGACTTGGGACGAGCTCAACAAGTTTGCCCTCGCTGCGTACCCTCCTTCCCCCTTCCCCCTAGGCGTCGGTGAATCTTGGGGGGGGGGGACGTGGTGTAGGAGTGGGAGGTCGATGAGGAGGAGGAGTACATGGGAGAGTTGGAGGCTGACGTCCACGACGAAGTCAACAATGCAGACGCATCCCACTACGTCCTAGAGAAGCACGTCCTCCAATTTTGCCGGGACTTGGCGGCGAGGGAGGTCGCCGGTCGGCAGCCCGGCGAGCGGTTGCGGCTGGAGTCTGTGGCTGTCGCGAGGGAGGCGGAAGCGGCCCTCGAGGAGTGCGACGAGCGGGAAGCCAAGGAGTCGATGGAGGTCGAGAAGACCGTCCGGGTCGCCGCTGAGGACTCCGTGGAGGAGGGGCGGAAGCGGCAGGACGCGCAGGAGATGGCGAAGGCCGCTGCCTTGGACCGCATCTTGTCATGCCGGTGCCGGGGGAGGGAGACCGCCCTCAATCATTTGCCCACAGGCAGGTCGAGGTAGTGGCCTTTCGTGCGATGGTGGTCGCTGCGGTCCAACGGGAGGCGGTGGCGGCCGCCCCAAACGGGAGGCGAGGGTGGCGCGCAACCGCAACGGCGGGTAGGCAGAGGGAGACGACCTCACGCGCCACCGCAGGAGCCAGGCATCAAAGGCGAAGGATGCGACCTTGACGGCCCGGCGGGCAAAGGCGGTCTCTGGAACCGACGCAAAGTAGATTAGTTTAAGAACTATATGAACTATTTTTATTTTCAATGAATACAAGTTATTAGCAGTCTTTCTGTGTATGATGCACGGGTCTAGAGGACAGACCCGGACACGTGGGCTATCTATGACCACGCAAACCGAGCTCAATTTTTCGGCTAGGTTAGAGGACGATCCGGCGCTGCCTCTCAATTTACGGGTGCATCGTTGGACTGATCATATCTGCACGATCCGTTTGCAGAATAATGTTGGAGTTGGCCTAACATTAGGGGTCCGAGCACGTGCAGCCAGAGGAGCCGGAGCAGCCACAGGGGCTCTGGACTGAACCGAGGCAACGTCATCTTCTCCACCAGCGCGATCGTATACTCCATCTTCTATAATCTCCTCAGGGCTCCATGGACTTGCCATGCTCAAAAAGATCATACAATACTTTAACAAGAAATAAAAAACCAACTACATACTCTCTCCGTTTTAAAATATAAGATGTTTTAGCTTTGTAAAAGAAATATATCTAGATCCTTTACTGTGTAAATTCACTGAACTTACAACTTACATGAACCTATATCTAAAGGATCTAGATACATTCATTCCACAAAACTAAAATATCTTATACTCCCTCCGTCCCAAAATAAGTGACGTGAGTTTGTCTAGATTCGCATGTATCTAGACATGTTTAGTATATAGATACATCTGAATTTAGACAAACCCAAGTTACTTATTTTAAAACGGAGGGAGTATTTAAAACGGAAGGAGTATTATTTACCAACAAAACCACATGATCAACTGAACATAGAAATGTAACAACTTCTCTCAGCAAGCCATGATGCGGTCTGTAGTACAAATAAATCACGGAGTGCGCTACAGATTTGGACAACAACTGTATAATGCAAACACAAATGGATGCAGAGATAAACATTTCCTAACTGACACGCAAACACAAATCGGTTGCTAATTCGTTCAGAGTTGTGCATCAATCCAGATTTTACATGCAAACATTAGACTGGAATAGGAGAGATAACCAAGGATCAGGGGAGAATGAACACTTTAAGCATGCCCACCGCGCCACCCCGACGGACCAGAACAAACACGTTTCATGTCCGTATTGAGCTGCCTTGTCGGAGTTGCCCTAAGCCTCCTAGACGACATGACTAGGACTTGTTACGAGCAGGGCCGACTATATTTTTGGGGTCTTTGGCGAAGTTGACAATATGGGCTTTAAGATACTTCATCTGATCCAAATTAATGTTCTTGAATTTATCTAGATTCGGATGGATCTAGCACTAAAACATGTTTAGATACATTTAAATCTCGATAAATCTGAGAACAATAATTTGAATCGGAGGAAATAGTATATGTTCACATATGAAGATATCAATGCTACTTGTGACAGAAAAGTACATGTTTAGAACACCTTTTTTTGATTGAATAAGCTGATTCTTTTGGTTTTTTTTCCTGGAAACGGGCTTAGGTTTAGGAATTTCAACACCTATATTTATGATTTGTGAAGATATTAAATACATGAAATTAGAACCCTAATATAGTAACTATCATGCTAGACAAGGAATTAGATCGGAGATTTGTGGACTTACTGCAAGGCGGGCAATCGGCGATGTGATGTGTCAGGAATAGTCGCAGGCGAGCGACTAAGCGCCCGAGCCAAGGTCAAGCGGGCATGAGGCATAGTCGCATAGTCGCGTAGACCACTAATCAGGAATATACTATTTGAAGACGAAAGACATACCAAGTCTTGATCGCTAAGACACTCACCATGAGTACCAACGTGCCTTTTTGGATTACATATGCTGGGCTATTGCCATTATTTTTTACCCAACATGAATAATATGTATATAGGAGGAAGATGAAATTATGGGCCCCTTGTAGGCGTGGGCCCTAGGCCATTGCACAACGTGACCCAGGGTCAGAGCCGATCCTGGTTACGAGATGGCAATTGATCATTCCACCGTATGAAGTATTGTACTTCCTTTCAAAATAGATGTCGCAGATTTATCAAACATCCACCGGTGACGTTCTTAGAGCATCTCTACTGGTGCGTCCCAACCAGAGCTGAACGGTGGAGGCTAAAAATGATCCACACCGGAGGCTCCCAACTGGTGTCAGTAGATTGGGCCGTCCTCCAATTTTTCTGACACACCCTTGCTGCTCCCGGCAACCAGAGGCCGCTGGCAACGCGCGACTATCGTGCGCCACGCTGAAAAGGCAGCGCCGAGCCCCCTTGACAGCCACACAAACCACCCACTACACCCCAATTCCATTACCCTTGGCGCATATTTGGTACACCGACACGCATGGCGGGATGGCAACAACTGCACCGTCGTGGACTCCTAGCGCACCAGCCTGGGCACCTGCTGGAACAACGTGGGCTCCAACTGGCACCACTGTTGCTCCACCACCGGCACCGTCGGTGCAGCCAACTCCGATGGTGACGAAGGACAATGCCGACTTTGTTTGATTGCTTGGTTTGTATGGCGCACCAGATTTTGGCGTTTTGGGCCGTTGTGGCCGTGAACTATGAATTTGGCCGACAAAGGACCATGAACTAAGAATTTTATGCTTGAGTAGCGTTTTGATCGTTAGAGGCCCGATCGTTGGGGGTTGCTGGTGTGGGACGACTTCCCCAAAGCGCTGATAGTTTGGACGCAGGTCTCTAAACTGCCGCCGATCTTGTAAGCCATCCTTTGGGGTGTCGGCGGAAATGCTCTTAGGCGAGAAATTTAAACAAAGTCACACGTTTGGTTGACTCCGTCTTAAAATAAGTGACGTAAATTTATCTAGATTTACATGTATATATATCCTCTTCGTCTTAAAATAAACGACATGAATTTGTTTAGATTTACATCTATCTTGTTTTATTATGTCGAAACTATGTGAAATCTAGACAAATCTAAGTCATCGGATGGGTACTATAAATCATCGTCTCGCTGACATGCCAGTCTGGGACCACCTGTCATTGACACACAATTGTCATTGGTGGCAAAGTGGTAATTTTGTCAAAATTTTCTTCGTTGCCGAGTCGAACAGCTTCAAAAATCCCCTTCCTCTCGCAAGCTTTCATCCTCCTCGGATCCCCTGACCTGATCCAAATTCCCACCTGCACCGCCGCCGCCTTTTAACACTATCGTCTCCTTCGCCGGCCGCCGCCGCGGCCGCCATGTCCTTCTCTCAGTCTTTCCCGCCAGGCCCAGTCAGGCACCAACCTCAGCCATACCAGCACGATCCTCCTCCCCACCACCCCCGCCGCCGCCGCCGAGAGGACGATGAACCGTACCACCCCTATCCCCAACCCCAATCCCGGTCACATCCCTACGCCAACGCCGCCACTGTCTCATACCACGCCCACCGCGATCCGCTCGCGTCCTCCCATCACCTACAGGAACTGGCCTCGGGCCCGCCGCCTCCAAAGCGGGCTCGCCGCGCGCCCGAGCCCCAACGGTACGATCCACCGGCCCCGGCTGCGGCCCCCGTGCCCCCCACGAGACAGCCCGATGACGGCGACGCCTTGCTGTCGCGGGATGAGATTGAGCGGCGTTCGCCTTCACGTAAGGACGGGATCGACTCCGCCTCAGAGGCGAGGCTGCGCGCGTCCTACTGCGCCTACCTGCGCTGCCTCGGCTTCCGCCTCGGGCTGTATGTAAACCGGCCGCTGGCTCGGCAGTGTTATATTTTGCGTCCGATTGGTGATTTGGTGCTCATGATTGCTTATCCTAGTTCTTGTTGTTTGATGCAGGCCGCAGACGACGATCGCCACTGCGGCGGTGTATTGCCATCGCTTCTTTTTCCGCAGATCGCATGCCTGCCATGACAGATTTGTTAGTTGCCTACGCCTCTTCTTAATGCTAATGCAAATTATGAGTTAAAGAATTAGCTTTGTAGGTGTCAATGAGATTAATTTGGATGTGCATCTGTTACTCAGAAAGACCTGCTTTATTGTGAAATATGTCTTTTTTTTCAGTGCCTATTCGAACCAACACTTCTCCGCTACTATGCAGATTGAGATAGTAGCTAGCTACTAGAAGAAAAGAACATCTTGGTCATGTTGACTAATGATCATGAATGATCTGTTATATGCTGCACCAAAGTGTCTTTTGTAAGCAGTTCTTGATTTAACTCAAATGATATGATCGACTAAACTAAAAAAGAATCCAGAGACACACTTTTTTTGTTGCCATGTAAAACTATATCAACTTAGTGAACTGAAACAAAGATAGTTTTCTTATGTTTGTTTGTTATTTTCGAAGTTGCTAATCCACATTTGGTTGTTGACCTATTGCACTGCACTAACCCACGATGTTATTACCATCTTATGTTCATTTCTGCAACTTGGCTTGTGAATACTTCCTCTGTTCATTAATATAAGATGCTTTAGCAAACTGTGAACGAAGGGAGTAGTTTTTACTGCCTTTGCATAGCTTAGCTTGTTAACTGGTCAATGCCCCATTTATTGTCTAGAATGTAAGATATTCTCTTGAGTGGCACATTCACCTAAGAAGAGATATTGGTTGTTATTTTTTCCTCATCATAATTGGATATGAGAAATCCATCATAACTATTATATTCTTCGATTTGCACAGTTGGTTGCGACTGCAGCATTGTTTCTGGCATCAAAGACAGAGGAAACAACATGCCTTTTGAATACGATTCTGAGGGCTTCTTGTGAAGTTTCCCAAAACCAAGAATTCAACCTCCTTCCTTACATGATGCGTGGTGTAAGTAGACGTGATAGTTTTTCTCACTGTACTATGTTTAGTTTGTTCAGGCCTATGTTGAATTCTTTTTTATTTGAACTAAATTATTGAGAATTGTAGTGCTATGTTGTAATGTAGCAATGGTTGATCTTTTCTGTGCAGCAAAACTGGTTTGAACTATACCGAGAAAGTGTAATACAGGCGGAGCAAATGATACTGACAACACTTGATTTTGAACTTGACGTGGCCCATCCATATGCTTCACTTTCATCCTCGTTGAGCAGACTAGGACTTTCACATTCCGTCATATTTAATGTGGCTTGGAATCTGATTAATGAAGGGTAAGTATTTTCTATCTCTGAACACATTAATTGATCTTTATTTACTGACATGATTAATTTCTTCAATTCTTATAATTCACAAAGTTCTAGGTATATTGTGCACCATTCATATTCTTGTGGACGCAAGCAATGTCAAATTACAATGTGTACCATTTGGATTTTGGTTTTATTAGATGTTATTCTATCAAACTTGTAGATTTGCTCCGTGTATACCATATGTGGATTATAGTGGTCTAGTCATCAATACATGTTACAATCTGGTAAATGGACAAAAAAAATAGCTTCACATATGAGTGGTTAAAAGGAGGTTATCAAGGTAAATGCTAGTCAGTCAATGCTTTATGGACCTATAGTTAGCAAGATTGGAATGAAGACACCATGTACATTTCACTATGAACTAACCTCATTTGGAGGTCAAATGATCTTCTGCCAAAGTACAATAACTGGATCTGAATGTCGCAAGGGCAACACTTACTGAAATTGTATGACCGAGGAATTTAGGATTAGTTAGAGTGTGATTTGTTGTACTCCCCATCTGCCACACAATTAGTTCCCATTGATGTCATCCATGACTTAATAAGAAATACTGTATAGACTATCACTTGTAGTTTGCTATGTCATTGTCAATGTCAACTTGATGTAACTGTTGTTGATTGAATATCCGAAAACTATATAAGATATATATCCTGCAACTTGTATATGTTTATCTTGATTCTCTCTTGCCTAAACTTCAAAGACAAATAGGAGCTCAATTTTGTATGTGGATTGTCGGTTGTATCTTTATGTACATGCAACCTTTATGAAAATAATGAAAAGGAATTCTCCATTTTGTGTATGGAAGTTTATCCTACTGTATTGACAATATGAATTGTGACAGTATGAATTGCCTACAGTTTCTTACATGCCATTCACACTATTGTAAAATGTATATAACCTATTTGGCTACTTCGAGGTGGATAATGTTGTCATGAGTATCGTTTGCAAAGCATCAACTAAGAATTCCACAAACATGGGTAAATATTAGTAAATAACCATGCTGCCATGTGGACATGAAATCTATGTGACATCTATGCGCATGACTTGGTTAATTCGTTGTTTGTAAATTTGGATGGAGACTATAAAGTGCATTAACCCTAAATCCCTAATTCCCTAAAAGCTCCGAAGAGAAGTTGTTAACAGTACCTTCATATGGCTGGATCGAAGCGATGCTATGCTAGAAGACCGACATATATGCCAAGTGTGGAAAGTGTGAGAGCACCATCGTGGGACATGGAATTCCAATTCCACTATACAGTTGTGTGCTGGAGAAGCATGTCAGGTGTTGTTAACATGCAAAAACAAATCACTAGAATACCATGATAATGTGAACGTCTGGTGCAAACTTTAAGTTTGATAAACCATTTGTGCAAATAATTAGTTCTGTTTTGCAGTCCTAAATAAATATTTTTCTTTCTAGTAGCCTGTTTGGACAAAGGGATTCTGATCCAACTGTTAGGATTTACTGACTCAGTTCAACAGTGAACAAATCCCGAAACTGCCATCTCCATTAAGGCCGTGAAGATGTTGATCTTTCATTTTCTTGCTCTCCTTTCAAGTTATGGATAAGAGGGGTCTCTTATAACACCTTACTTGGGTCGGTAATCACAACCTTGGAAGTTTGTTGTTTTACATATATTGCAAAAATCTTGCAGTGCTACAGTACTACCATATGTACTCTGCGTTCCTGTTGAGTCACTTTTGCTGACACAAATGTCAATGTTTCATTGTTTTGAGAATCATGTCATTCTTGTTGTTCAGTGATCTACTATACCACATCATTAATTTATATGAAATTTCTCCATCCTTGTGTCATTCTGAAACAATTTGTTGGGACAAACATACTTAGACAATGTCTCCATTGTCCATTCTAAACGTTTCAACATATTATTGGTCAAGCATAAGAACTGTTAAGCTAGACTTCTAAGTACAACAACAAGAAGAACAACTAAGCCTTTTGTCCCAAGCAAGTTGGGTAGGCTAGATATGGAACCCAATAAGAAACCAAAATGTGAAAGAGAGAGAAAAAAACATAAAAACTGTTCAGCTGGACTTCCAGTACCGACAAGAAAATGTTGAGAGAAAGTACCTGGTAATATTACTATGGGCTTTCTGTGCCACATGTGAATGAAAATTTGATATGCAAACAACATTGATAGAGTAATGATGTGGTGTGCTACGACTCTTTTCATTTGCAGATGTATCTTGAATTCTTCATTGTTGGATATATATATATATATATATATATATATATATATGTGTGTGTGCTTTCTTGTAATTTAAGTACATATTTGTAACTAAGAGTTTGAGATATTGAACAACATTACACATCACCGAAAATTTATGATCTATTTCGTTTCTATTCAATTGTGCATGCACATTGTGTTCAAGATGATTTTGTCAGTAAGGTTTCTATTGGATTATGTTGCGGCACAATGTTGGTATTTTTTAGCGGATTGGTGTGGTTGTCATAAAAGTATATTTAATCTCATTCTGTAGTGAAGTTATTAATTGATGTGATAGTTGGGACAAAATAAAATGGTGAGTCAAGGAAAGGATATGCACCTACCAAATGTATTTAAGTTGTCCACAAACCAATCTACAGATTCACGTCACTGAATTGAAACTCAATTTCCCTAAATCCTGTCCATTTAATTTAAAATGAAGTCACACTTATCACTTAAGTGTAACTGTTGAACCCTGTGTTGGACAATGCTTTAATCTCGTAAATGCTATTCTAATTCTTAGCACCTTATTTTCCTGATAGCCATACCATGGCAGCACAATCCAATTTAACAAAAAATGAAGAAGTTTCACGCTGTTCTGCCATCCTATTGAGCCACTACAGATGAACCATGGGCCCTCATGGCTTGTCCATTTTTTTTGTCACTGTCTGATTGTGTAATGTTCTATATTTTAACAGAATTGTTACATTAAGCAGCTGTTCCTCTTTGTGTCCTGTTGTTAAGACACATGTCTGATTTATGCCAATTTCCTTATGCTTGTACATTTCTATGTAGGCGATAAAGTGTTCATGCTATGCTAGTTCCTTCATTAGTTGATCCCTCTGAATTTTTGTCTACAGAAGTATCAGACTATCAGTTCCTTCTCAGCTATCATTCTATTTTATAAAAGAGAGTACCTTGATAGCAACACAATGGTTTATTCATGTAATATGGTCCTTGACATGGGTAGCTTCATCTTTAGCAAAGGCAGCCATATATGGTAAAAGTCTTGCTTCATGATATTAGGGTCAGTACAAAAGAACAACTCTGACATTTTGTTTGTAAACAAGACCAAGTACAATGCTGGTACTTGCTATCTTTTCAATTCTGTGCATTGCAAATATTACCTTGTTCCCGGGTTGGTATATGCTGCTGGAGCATTATTTGGTCAAGGAATTGTTGTATGCATAACAAGAGGCATGTCTAATTGCTAGAGTTTAGCAATAAGGCAATTCCGCAGATGGTTCTTCGATAATATTATCACCTGAAGCATCTGCTAGTGGTAAGGACAATGGCATATGGCTTGTTTGTTTTTCTCTAATATGTTACTGTCTGGTTGGGCCTTGACATGCTCTTGTGGATATGACTTTGTGATGTCGAAAAGAAATGTCCTTATTTTTCATGGACATTGTTCCAATAATCGATGGTTTGTTCAGCTCTTCAGTGTTCATTTATGTTAGTGTTATCCAACTAGTCTTAGTTATTTTAACAATGCAGGCTTCAGAGTTCTCTCTGGCTTCAGTTCAAACCTCATCATATTGCTGCTGGAGCTGCATTCCTTGCTGGAAAGTTCCTGCGCTATGACATTACCATTCACCAAAATTTCTGGCATGAGTTCAAAACGGCACCACCCATCGTTCAAGGTAACTTAGTTCTCTTTAGTTGCGATGTGAGCATATTTTATCTTATGGTTGACAACTTTATCTGTTTCAATTGCAGATGTTGTCCAGCAGTTGAAGGAGCTACTTTAGGATAGTAGATTCCATATGTTTGTTTTTATACCAACACATGGTTTTGTGGCCACTGTTACAAATATGTATACCTGGACATGTGGGCAATACGTCTTAACAAGTGGACGTCATTGGTAGTTTGAGAATGTATTCATTCTTCTTTTTTTATTTTATATTCTACAACCACAGAGTGTTGCCATGTACAAAAAGGATAAAAGTTGTATCAAAAGTTTTCCTCAGTTGAAGTTCTCTTTTGTTCATTTAGGACATGTAACTGTTTTAATTAGATTTTTATGGTTGGGTTTGGCCACCTATGCCTTCCACGAGTGTGAGCATGTCCTTAGTCACTTGCTTCCTGCCTTCCTGATTCGCTTACACGCTCGCCGGAGAAGGACGTCCACGACAGCAGGTGTACCACTTCGTCTGGACTGCTTGAGGAGGTTAGACGGTTGGTTTGTTTGCTTTGTCTTTTGGTTTTTGTTGTTGCTCACCTTTTTGTCTTGCAGATATGCGCCTATGTGAGGAAGAGGATAGAGGCGGCTCATGAGGAGGCCAGTGCAACCAGATTGACAAAGTGGACGCAGCTTACCGTG
This sequence comes from Avena sativa, assembly GCA_916181665.1. Classification (NCBI taxonomy): domain Eukaryota; kingdom Viridiplantae; phylum Streptophyta; class Magnoliopsida; order Poales; family Poaceae; genus Avena; species Avena sativa. Next base: position 526,947,914 of record OV702292.1, on the reverse strand, counting down.
GAGGCAGTCCCAAGGCCTTGGTGATCCCCTTCTTTTTGTGATGCTGCGTCTTCAAATCCATTCTGTCTCTCAGGTTGATCTACCAGATTCTTCTCCCCAAATCTCTATTTTTTTTTGTGCAGGAGTAGATTCCTGTGAAGTATCTCCATTGCATCATATCGGCGTTGGTTCCGACCTTGCAACCCACACCCGGCTTGCAGCTAACTGCCTTATCTCAGCCATTTCATTGAAACCAAGCCAAACCACCTGATCTTGCCTATGGTACTAGTTTAGGGGGTGAAAGCAAAGCAAAAGAAGATACATCAGGATGACCGATACAAGCCTGAACTTATTACAACCTTAAATCGGCGCCAAGCCCATCATGTCCCTGCCAAATCTGCATTCTTCCACTTGTGCGTTGAAGGGATCGATTGTAGGGGGAGTAATTATCTCCATATAGTCGTTGGGTAAGCTGTTTTCTGCAAACACGTTACATGGGTATTTCAACGAAAAATTATCTATTTACGATTGTCCTCATTTTTTTTGTTGATGGATCCTCGGGTGGGAGTTATTCTTTCTATGGTGGTGTAAGGGATTGTTGGTCGACAGCTGCGTCATACTTCTGCTGCCATCCAGTTCACAAGGTTGGGTTTCAATTTTTTTTGCCCTCATGGATTTTTGTGCATTTTCACATTCGAAAAAAGTTAGGCTTGTGGTTTAATGCCTACAGGGGGATGTACTTTCTGAGGTGGTTGTTCGCAAAGTTGGAGACGTAGTTTTATAGGCATGGGGATCTAGTGGTTGAGCTAGCATATGGGGTTTTGCAAAGTTGGATAGTTTTGTAGTTCGATCAGCATGGGGATTTTTATGAGGCCGGAGATGTGGTTTTGCAAAGTTGGGGATATAATTTGTCTTTATGGCAGTTGTAGTTTCTGATTTTTGTGGTAATGCAGAAGTTGTAGGTTTTAGGCGGCAAGGGTGGTTTTTGGTGTGTGTGCTCAAAGCTTTGAGATGTGAATATGCTCATAGATGTGTAGTTTAAATCTGCAAAGGGCAAATGGTAGTGTTCGAGCTTTATACATGCAAAAGGTAGTTTTGTAATTTTTTATTTTGCATGTAGTTATATAATGACTTCATTTTTCCCTTTCTACCCACTATGTTTATTTTTCATAGTACACTCTTTGCTGAGTCCAAATCCCCATGCTAGTGGTTGTGTTGCTTGTAAGATCAGCAGCATTAGGATTTGAGGAACCCATGGTCATATTTCACCTTGATTACCTCCATCATGCACGCTCCTCGTCAAATACACAATTCAGGCCAAACTCAGCGGGCGGATAACTCAGATCCATCCCTGTACATATCAAATTACACCCTGGATATTTCCCTGTTTCTGGCCACAAAGGAACCATCTCACAAAGTAATCGTATCAAGAGCAACTAGGACTAAGATGATATGTACATGCATACAAGCAGGGCAGGCAAGGACCTTTTTATTTGGGATTTAGCTTTCTATACGCATAGAACCAACCAAGGACATGTAATAATTATCTATATGCTGCAATAGTGTACCTTTCTCCAAACCTTTTCTGATTGCACTCTTCTTTTGGTTTAAAACAGGGCACCTACATAAGGAAGTGCTGATGAATGATGCTTTTAGAAGTTGCATCCTTTTGAATCTACAGAAAAGAAACTACACCACCGATTTAGTTCTTTTAACGGGGAGGTGTGGAGGGGCCTGGTGTCTCTGCTGTAGATCCAGAGTGAGCTTGCACTATTCATCTGTGTGTGTTGGTGAAAAACTGCGGTGGAAACACGTCAAATATGACCATATCACATGTTGTGGATTTGTCCTTCCGAGGATTGTTTGCATCGTTTCTTCAAGAAATCAAATTGTTTGAGTAATCTTGCAAGTTCTATTCCTGCAAGTTTGTGTTTTGGGGCATGTGGAGTTGCTGGCAGTTGTCTCGAAAGGAAATTTTGACTAATGTTCATATTTATGTATCATGTATCTTTGGGATAGTATTGGGTAAATTTGGTTCTACTTTCATGTTGGGTAAAGTCGGAATGATTAGCAGGAAGTATAACAAGTCGGGTGGTTTGGTTAGAATCTTCGCCCACTCATTCTACTAGGGTTCTGTGTTTGTTTTACAGGAACCTGATCTGATAATTTTCTTTCTGATGGAAGTGCCAGTGCTAGTCTGCTAGACGATGCTGTGCAGGAGATTGGACCTCATAAAAATATGAGGTCCAGTTGTGTCGGGCGTCAGTTATTTTTTTTGAGATGTGCCATATTTTTATAGACAGGCCCACGTTGATAGCAGTGAGGGCAGAGAACTTTCGCACACTACGCCTGCTCTAGCTATGAACCATGATCTGTGATGAGAGGGCCATCTCCGAGAATTGGTGTGCTTTATTGTCAAACACCCAGAAAGCATCGAGGTCCGCATAGTTCAAAATTTAAATTAAACATCATAGTTCGTGACAAATAAAAGATCAAGGTCCGCATATAGTTTACACAATAAAATTACATCAAGTTCCACTTATGCTCAACCAAATCATTTTGGAGGTTGTTGTGAGTTGCCCAATCACGGATCTCATGATGCACCTGAAGAAATTGCTCGAACGAACCTGGCTGACCTGGCTCGGGTGTAACCGATTATCCCTGAAATCCTCAACCTTGGTCGTATATGCGGTCATCACGCTCTTCTTTGACGATCATGTTGTGCATGATCACACAAGCAGTTATCACTTCCCACATATAGTTTGCTCTATGTTCTAGCAGAGTGCCACACAACAACCCAACAAGATTGGAGCACACCAAATGCTGCTCCACATCCTTTTTAGCGGCCTCTTGCTCCTTTGCAAACCTCTTGTGTTTCTTTTCTATCAGCTTGCGAATAGTCTTAAAAACTATAGACCAAGAAGGATAGATACCATCTGCTAGATAATACGCCTTGTTGTAAGGGTGGCCATTGACCACGGAGTAGTCTCGGTACAGTTGCTTGTGGTCGGCCTCTCGGTTATGGCACAACGCGGCAGCGCAATCCTTCACTGGTCCACAGAACGTCCGACGATGGCTCGATGAAGGTCTTGAAGAAATACTCGTCTAAACTGTCGGCCATGGTCTTCTAGTCCCATCCCGGCAAATGGTCGAACATGTGAATTGCGGCCTAGAACTAGGTCGAGTTCGAGGTCCTGGACAACAAGATCTAGTCCTGGGAAGTTCTGGTACCACGCGTGTCTGGCCAAGGCCCCAGAGCAAGTTCTTCCTAGACTCCTAGGAGATGGAAGCGACTGGGTAAGATAGGTCATGACTGGAGATGGCTGCAACTAGTTGGTATTCCGGCGATGCTAAACATGGCCAAACCTCGACGGCAAGAGGCCTAGAGAGTGGTTAGGAGAGATATAAAGGGTCCTGGCGGCGACCTTTGAGGAGGGCTAGCGGTGCACTGGCGGCATGGGGGGTGGGAGGAAGGCTAGGGAGAATGGGGAAGACGGAGAATGTGTGGCTGACTGGAGGGCCTGGGCTTCAATGTGCTCAGACATGCGGGCTATCCATCCCACCACAAACCCCGCTCAACTTTGGCCCAGGTTTGTGCTGGAAACGGGCCGGTCTAGGGCACTGGTTCTGTTTGCGGGTGGCTGTTGGGTCATGTGGGACAAGATCGGATGCAGGTGGTTCGTTTATGGGCTATCATTGGAGATGTGGATACCCAATGAGGAGACCCATTTTGGACACAGAAAATGTCCATTATCGTCCTTTTAGTTAGGGATACAAGCCATGTGTCCAGTGGACAACACGGACGTCCGTGTAATTAGTGGATTGGCCCAAATTTATTAAGAAGCAGTGAATACATACTCATTGATTAAGACTAAATATGATGAAACAGACAGGTTCGGATGCCAAAACAGACGTCCGTCTACATCCCTACTTTTAGTCCTCCCCGCTGGTAGTTGTCCGGCCAATGGACAAAGGTGCACCCAACGGTGAGATCTCACAAACATGTCCGCTTTCTTTTTTTCATTTGTTCTCTCTATTTGCCTCGCGAGCCTAGAAGAAGGGCATCCTTATCTCTGGACACGTATGCATCATGGTCACCGGGTCTGGGAACCCAGACAGTGGATGAGGCCGATATCATGGTCGATTTGGCATGCCTTGGCATGGAGGAGGGCCTCGTGGAGCTTGGCACAGAAGAGGCACGAGATGAAGGTAAGAAGGGAAAGCGTGATGGCGGAGGAGTCTAGCGCGGCGAGGATCTTGGTGGCGGTAGAGGCAAGGATATTGGAGGAGTGCGATTGGTGAAGGAAGGGCAAGGATATTGGAGGAGTGCGATTGGTGAAGGAAGTCGCTCAAGGTATCTCCAGTGGCAAGACCCAAATGGTCCATGTCGGCCCTATCTAGTCAGTGTGGGCAGTAGGACTATGGAATCACGGTCTAGTGGCGTGATCCAAACGGACCGACTCTCGCGAACTGACCTATCTGCTCACCAAATTTGGGTCTTGGATGCGTCTACCAGGACAGCGCATGCGTCCTCCCGCGTCCTCCTCTTGACCTTGCTGGCCCCTTTTGCTAGTGGCACACAAACCACTTCTTTCCCTCCAAAACCCTCGCCCAAATTTTGGTCGGCTTCTGTAGATGCGATGGAGACCGCTGCTGCCCTTGTCGATGGCGGTGCCACCAAGAAGCTGCCCAAGCTGAAGAAGCTAGACAAGGATCTGACATCGGAGGAGCGTCATATCGAGTCATCTAAGCGTGCAAGCCAGAGAGAGGCTGCTAAAGCTCGGATGTTGGCTGCCTTGCTTGAAGCCAAACGACAGAAAGAGAACGATCGCATCCTCGACATCCAGGACAAGGCCAACGCCGGCGTGCTGGCTAGGCATGCCACCGCCCAGGCCGTCATCATGTTGATGGAAGAGGCGCTCACCATCGCTTTGGGCCAGGGCGTTATTCTACATCTTGTTGCGCCACCCCATTCCGTGGTCCGTGCATCCTCACGCTTAGTCTCGTCAATGCCGAGCGGCCGCCTCCTCTTCCACCAAGGTCGCCAGCCTTGCATACGCCATTATAGGACATGAGCCACATGGGGCACGGTAACCTTCTATCTCAGCTCGGTGTTTCCTGGTCGATGTCGTCGGAGACGTTGCCCTTGATAGCAAGGCCTACCCTCAACCTCCACCGCACTCCCACGACCGTGACTGAATGCTGGTGGTGGCAAAGAAATAATGGCACATTCCTACCGCCAACAAGCCACCGCCTCACAACCTGTTTGACAAAATGAACGGACTTTATCCATCACCCACAAATACATTAAGGTTGCAACATTCTTTCCCAGGGCAAGTGGTGTGTGCCAGCAACTAGTAATTGCCAACTTGTGTGTAGGAAATCATGGAGAACAATGGCGAGCATATCATGCATGACATGATCAATAACGATGGGCATGTGGGTGATGACTTCGAGACTCAAGACTATACTCAATAAGAGTCCTACTCCATCGATGGGGAGCCATTATTTGGGAACGATGGTGTCTCCAAGGGCGAGGGCATCACCCAAACCAAATCCACAACACTAGCTGCAACACTAGAGGTCAAGAAGGCGATCCAAAGGACCACGAGCTACACCACACTAGAGGACAAGTTGCTATGTCAGGATTGGATCGATATTTCCCAAGATTCACTATGTGGTGCCGAACAAAAGGGATATACATATTGGTGATGGGTGGGCAAGTACTTCCATGAGCGAAGAAGTTCTTACCGGTGCCTTTCTTTAGTGATCGAAATGATCTTTTTCTTCAAAAGAGGTGGAGCTTCATTATCGTAGTATGTGGAATGATAGTGCCTAAACATGCTAGATAGAGGTGTGGGGACTGGCAGGAAAGCTACGATGGTGTCTACAAGCGAGATTGAGTACGAGCGAGCGTAGCGGGACATAGGAAGTACCCAGGTTCAGGTCCCTTGTGAGGAGGTAACACCCCTACTCCTGCTGATCTGACTATGAGATGATCAATACAGGCTGCTCCTCGAGCTGTATGCGAGCTAGCTAACTAATAGAGTCCAACCCTTACTACGAGAGACCCTCTCCCCCTTATATAGGCCGGGGGAAGAGGTTACATTGGCCAGGACGGCTGGCGGGTCCCACAGAAGGGCCCCAGCCAACTGGTCACCTACAGTGCCACGGAGTGGAGGTCGTGTCGATAGTGTCCGCCGTGCGATACGTCATGGGTATAGTGAGCGTCGTGCGAGTCGTTGTGAGCATGACGTCTTCAATTAGGTATTGTACCTCTCATCAGCTACAAAGTCGCCGGTATGGGCTTTGCCCTCAGTCTCCTTTACGTCTTGTCGATATGCCAGGGCGTACCATGCACTATGCCGCATGTTGCCCTATACTGCTTCCGTCTTGACTCTGTCCGACTAGGACTGTCTAGCCGGACCGATAACTTGGTGATCTTGCTTTATCCGACTGGCTTGTGCACCAGCTTGCCCTGGTCTTGAATCCTCTCTGTGCATTGTCTTGTGCTTTCGTCCGGCTGAGTCTCGCCAGCCGGCCGGCATCCGTGCTGCCCTGTTCTTATCCGGCTAGCCTACCCGGGGGTTATCTATCCCCCCGACACTAGCTCCCGAGCGCGTGTATATTTCGTCTTTGGGGGAAATGTGCATGCGCTGCTCCCCAGTTTGAATTCTCGTCCGGCTGACCTCTGACGGCTGAGATGCCTGGTGGCGTCACTGCCGACACAAGCCACGCCCACGTGTGCCCATCATTGCGCTGCCGTGCGCAGCGACGCGTCCTATCGTGTTGGGAACCGCTGTCTGGTGCCTTGGGATTCGCCTTCGGATCTTCTACGTGTGCGACGCCCGTGCACAGGATCTTCAATGGTGGGTGGGGGTGTGGCGCGGCCCAGCGGGTGCCACGTGGCGTGCCGGATGGTTTCCCTCCCCTGGCATTAAATAGCGCCCGGGGCAGCGGTTCCCCCACACACGCGCTCACTCTCCCCCTCCTCTTGCTCCCTCGCCTTCCTTGTGCCATGCTCTCGCCCTCTACTAGTAGCACCCCCACGCCGCTCGCTCATGGTTTCCGGTGATGATGGGCCCTCGCTTTTCGATGCCAGCAATGACGGAGGAGGAGGTTATGGTGGCGTCTTGGGGCGCCTGGTGCAGCTCTTCCGTGATGGAGGAGCAGATTGCTAAGTACCGCATGTCATGGGTCCTCCCGCTGGAGTCGGAGGTGGTGGTTCACCTCGCGCCGGCGGAAGAGGAGTCGCCGCACCCGTAGGATGGCGAGCGCGTCTTCTTCCTCTCCTACCTCGTGCGTGGCCTCGCCCTTCCGGAAAATCCCTTTCTCCTCACCTTCCTCGCCTTCTATGACCTTCGTCTGCACCACCTTGGTGCCAACACAATCGACACTCTCGCGCACTTCGTGGCGTTCTACGAGTGCTACCTCGGGATCCAGCCGGATCTCGGGCTCGTCTGCTATCTCTTCCTCATCCGAGCATAGGCCCAGTTCAGCAAGGGCCCGCTCATTGCCTGTGGTGGCACCTCCATCTACTCCCGCGTGCAGACTGGCTACCAGAAGTTTCGGCTGCATGATACAGTCAAGCTCTGGCAGCAATCATACTTTTACGTATGTAACCTGATAGAGGTTGACTGGATCAAGCTTTTCGCCTTCCAGGACATGGATTCTAGCCGGCAGCAGTGGGACTTGAAGTTCCACGACTCGAAGATGGAGTTGGATGAGCTACTGAAGTGGATGAGGGATCTTGTCACGACCGGTTTGACTGGTCTGGACATCATCCTTAGCTGGATGTCTCGCCTGATGATGCCGCTCCAGCAGCGCGCCCACAAGATGTGCTACTACTCTGGCCGGCTGGACCCGACCTGGCTCTCTAGCCGCAATCCCCGCTACTCCAACCTTCGGGAGTGGGTGTGGATGATTACGAAGGAGAAGCTCGAGGAGGTCTGGACCTTCGGGCAAGTCCCATACACGCACAAGAACCGTGCCCCCGAGTAAGTGTTCTTATCCGTCTTGTTCCCTTTTGCAATTTCCCTATCGCCTGGCCAATTCTTTTTATCTCCCTGGTAGCTCTTCACCTGCATCATCCAAGAGGAGGGGAACTCCCCCTCTAGGAGTTAACTGCCGACTTGCCCGGGCCGCGCGCCTGGTGAGCCGGTGAGGAGTCTGATGGTGAGGGCGATACCCTCCCTAGCCAGAATGACGAGCCGGCGAACAATCCTCATGGGTCCATCGTCGAGCAGGGTGAGTCCGTGCCGGCCCCTGAGTCAAGCCGGCGCCGGGCGGCGGACGGGGAGCCTAGACGGTTTGCGGTGGCGAAGGAGCCAGTGCCCAAGAGGAGCCGTACCGGTGCCCCAAGGCCAAACCAGGGCGGCCGCAAGAAGGCGACACCTCCCGTGGTCTAGGGGTAAGTTTCTTCCTTCCTTCGGTGGGTTTTATGCCTTTCTTCCTGTTCCTTGCTTCTTTTTACTTTCCGGCTCTAATTGTGGGTGCATTTCTTTTCATAGCACCCTTATCTCCTTTAGCGCGGCGAGCCTCGTGCGTGTGTCCACTGCCTCGCCGCCTCATACCCCGCCTGTCAATCCGGCAACTGTGTCCGCTGCCGCCCCTTCTCTCCCGCAAGAGAATCCGCCACCGTGACGTGAGGATTCGGCTGACGCAACCGGACCTAGCACCGGTGCCTAGCCGACCATCACGACCCAGTCGGACACCGCTGCACTGAGCCCACGTAGCAGCGGGGGCTCCTTCGTAGGGGCATGGGCGGATGCCACCGGCAAGTAGGTGGTGGTTGTGGCAGACGACAACTCCACCGAGGAGCCAGGGGAGGAGTGGCGCACTGCACTCTGAGAGGCTAAGGAGTCTCTGGCTCCTAACATAGCCGGCCAGCCTGCTCCCTCTGGTGTGTCCTTGGCCGATCTGGCCACCGGCCTCGAGGTGGGGCTGAAGGAGGTCTGGATCCTCGAGGCCTTGCTCGGGGCTAGCCAGATGCTAGATCAGAAGCTTACCACGGCAAAAGAAAGAGTTGACAATACGCAACGCATGGTACCAGAGGCTTGGTAGCCAGAGAAAACATGAACTAGGCTCAGGACCGGGATATCCGAATCGTTGCGTCTCTCGCCGTTTTCGTGTGGGGTGCCCTCAGCTTTTGCTCTTGCTAGCCGGATAGCCGGGTTGTAGTATGTAGCTGAGACGAAGAGCAGGCCTTTGGCACAATCGCATGTTACTAGGCCAGTTTTTATAATCGACAGGCCGGAGCCAAAAAAACCGAAATCGGAAAAAATGACATGCAAATTCTGGCAAGGAGCCCCCAAGGATCTCTCGGGGTCCCACGTCTTTCATTCATTCATAGGGTTCATGGGATACATACGTTGTCACATGAGTAGGTGTAAAATGGATGGAGCAGGGCTGCATTCTTGGGACGCTCGGTTTCTTTGTCCGACTTGTCCATCTTGTTCTTGCACGGCTGTTGCGCGTCGATGAGGTAGTATGAGTTGTTGTGCAGGGCTCTACTGATGATGAAGGGGCCTTCCCAAGGTGGTGACAACTTGTGCATGCCCTTCATGTCTTGCACCAGCCGGAGAACCAGACTGCCCTCACGGAACGCGATGGGCCGAATCCGGCTTGAATGGTAACAGCGTAGGCTCTGCTGGTACAGTGCTGATCTTGATAGTGCCAGCTCATAGGCCTGCTCAAGGAGGTCCACACTGTCCTCCCGTGCCTCTTGGTTTTCCTACTCCATGTAGAGGAGCTTGTGGGGCGAGTCGAACTTGATATCCACTAAGAGGACAGCCTCTGAGCCGTAGACGAGGAAGAACAGGGTGAATCCAGTTGAGCGATTCAGCGTGGTGCGCAGGCTCCATAGCATAGCCAGAAGTTCCTCGATCCAACATTCGGGATATCTCTCTAAGGGATTGATGAGTCGCGGCTTGATGCCGGCTAGCACTAGGCCATTCGACCTCTCGACCTGACCATTGGATTGCGGGTGCGCGATGGACACGAGGTCCAGTCGGATCCCCTTGTTGCTGTAGAACCGGGTGAAGGTCCCCTTGGTGAAGTTCTTTCCATTGTCCATGATGATGATGTTGGGGTACCCGAACTGGTTGATGATGTCCGTAAAGAAGGTGACGACCGTCGCCCTCTCCAGCTTCCGGATAGGCTTGGCCTCTATCCACTTTGTGAACTTGTCTACCGCCACCAACAGATGGGTCATGCCCACACGCGCCCGCTTGAAGGGGCTGACTATGTCCAGTCCCTAGACAACGAAGGGCCATGTGATCATGATGGTCTTGAGCACCGCAGTTGGCATGTGCCTCTGCTGGCTGAAGCGTTGGCACATATTGCACGCGCGGACTAGCTGCTCCTCATCATCAAGTGCGGTGGGCCAGTAGAAGCCGTGGCGGAACACCTTGGTGACTATTGCCCAAGATGAAGCGTGATGCCCGCACTCGCCCTGGTGGATGTCTTTCAGCAGCCGATAGCCTGTGTCCACGTCGATGCATCGCTGGAATATGCCAAAGACGCTGTGCTTATACAGTTCCTTGTTGATGATGGTGTACGTGTGAGCGTGTAGCCGGATCTGCCTGGCCTCCACCTCGTCATCCCGAAGTTCCCCGTTGGCGATGAAGGTCATGAAGGGTTGTGCCCAAGATGGTATCTCCCGGATGGTGAGGATGCTCTCTCGCCCTGACTGAAGGATGTCCGGTGGCCGTCTAGGTGGGATGCCCGAGTCGGCAGCCCCCAAGCCGCTTGGGTCCGTTGGAGACGCTGCACTTAACGAGCCGGCAGCCCCCGAGTCTTTCGAGCCGGGCGGTACGGGTGCCTTGGAGACAGTGTGGGCCTTCTTCCTTGCGGGTTCCGAGGGTTCTGGGTCCTTTGAGCCGGCAGCCCCTAGGTTTCTGGCCTAGATGATGGAGTCGGACTCCGGAGACAGGGTGATGGAGGGCTTGCGTAGGTGCTCCAAGGAGACCCCTGGTGGATCTTACTCATGCAAGCGAGTCGGCTGCCTCGTTGTTGGCGCATGGGACGTGATGGAATTCACATCCGTCGAAGCAGGTGCTGAGCTTCTGCACATGGAACCGGTAGAAGGCCATGTTTGTGTCCCGCGCGTCCCATTCCCTAGATACCTGCTGGACCACTAGATCTGAATCCTCGGAGCAGAGGATCCGACTGATGCCTATCTCCCTGGCGAGCCGGAGGCCGTACATCGATGCCTCATACTTGGCCACATTGTTCGAGGCCTTGAAGTGGATCTGGAGGACGTACTCCAGTCAGTCCCCCTTGGGCGAGGTTAGGACGATGCCGCCTCCCAAGCCCAGAGCATCTTTGAGCCGTTGAAGTGCATATTCTAGTGGTCCGAATCAGGAACCAGCGACAGGTACTGGGTCTTAGCCCAGTCAAATAGGAAATCCGCCAGGGCCTACGACTTGATCGTCAGCCTTGGCTCGTATGAGACGGAGTAGGCGGCAAGATCAATTGCCCATTTGGCGACTCGGCTGGTGGCGTCCTTGTTGCCGATGATCTCCGAGAGGGGTGCGGTGTAGACCACCTTAATCGGATGCTCCTAGAAGTAGTGCTTGATCTTCTTTGATGTATCCTGACCTACGGTCATTACCACATCAAGGTCTCCAACTTATGCCAAGTCGTCATGGACTCCAAAGGTGAATCCGTTCCTCTATGTGAGCCCACTTCCTATGCTATTGAATGGTATACTACTTCATACTCCGTCCCATTATCATGATAGGTTCACACCGACAAGTACAGAGGCAAGGGAGAAAGTCCGGAGCACCAAGCCCGACAAGACGGAGGCTTGGAAGAGGAGACAGAAGAGGCATAGCCAAACCAGCGAAGGTTCCGGCGCCACCGGACCGCTAGCCAGAATATCCAGCACTAGAACCAGTGGACCAGATCCCCCGCCAGAACTTCTGGCGCACGAACCGGTAAACTGAATCTGCCGCAGGAATGCAGTTATGTATGCCAACCCGGCGCCGACCAGAAATGCCGGTGCCAGATCCGTCGCTGTCGGACTTACTGCCGGTATTCCCTGTCTACGCACAGATCTGGATTTGATGCCATGGGATATTCCCTTTACTTACCCCTTTGACTAAACTACCCCATTATAGTGGCTAGCCTATAAATAGAGCCCCCACCCCTCATGTATCCCTTAGGCATAGATGACTAAATACACCCCCTTCATGGAATCTCTAGTTTTGCCTCATCCCCTTACCAAAGGGGACCAACTATCGTCACCACCTCGTTGGAGTTTGCATCACGCCTCCCTCGTTGTACAAGGCCTACGTTTGCGAGTGCGTGAGCGTAGTTGTCAAGACCCTCTCCAAGGTGTTCTTCCCTATCCTCTTGGGATCGAGGGAGAACGTTGGCCAATCTTTCCTTGCGAGGATTCTATCGGAACTGTGGCCACCGGGGGGAGCAATCGGCCTTGTATCGTGTTAGTTTTGACTGTGTTCATCATGTTCTTCACGAGGTTTGCATCCGCTTCTGCTACCTTTCCCCTTTCCCCTTGCTTTCTCATTGATTTGACCACGAGATCTGTGAAGACCGGGCCACCCTTGAGGTCACCCCTTATCATTTGGTATCAGCAGCTTTTGGTTGCCACAGATTTCTCATTGATTTGGTCTTTTCCTCATAAATTCGAAAATTCCACCAAAAATAGCGCCAATTTGTGTTTTAGATCGATATGTGATTTGAGTGTGTTTTGGTAGGTTTTGATCCGTGGATTACTTGCTAAACTTGTTGATCTACCTTCCCATGCATTCCCATGGCCTAATTCCATCATTTTCCCCTTAGATCTGAAGTTCTCCATCAAGTTTTTCCACAGAAATCGCGTCTTTTGGCGTCACGGACGATTTCCGGCGCCAGGTCTGGCGAACCGGAAAAAACCAGGAATTTCTAGCGAGATTTCCGGTGAAACCGGCCTTGCCGCCGGAAATTCTGGCGCCTGTTCTGGCGAAACCGGTTTGGCCGCCAACATCTTTAGCTCTGCACCTTTTTGAGCATAACGTTTGCATACAATCTCGGATTTTGGTGTTCTTTAGCTCGTTTCGAAGAGGAGAAGAAGCTCTAAATCATAATCCAAGTGGTTCATGCTATATACTCCATCCAAATTCCGTGAGCAAGGCGCAATCCAACAATAAAGGGTGAAGATCGGTGATGAAAGGTATAAAAATTCCGTGACTTGTCCCCACTTGCATTCCTTTGTGAGCTACACTATCTTTGCAATCAACAAACACCTATTGAGACTAGTTCCTCATATGATTGTTTGGGATATGCACATTTGATACCTTGTAGAATTCCGAGCAAAAGTTGTTAGCGTGCTATCTCATATAGTTATCTTGTATAGTTGTTGGCACATGGAAGAGGCAAGTGAAAAAGAAAAGAAAAAGAAAGATACAAAAAGGGAAAAATATATAAAAAAGAGAAAAAGAAAATAAAGAAACAAACAAGAGCCTCATAGAATAGGAAGCACAAGCTCGATGAACATCATATAGGTGGTACTTATTGTGCATATCTTGTAGCCCACCAATTTTATGCAATCGAACTAGCGTCTCTCCTTGCATTTGTGTGACACGAGCTTATAGTCTTCACTAGGTAATCATTTGGTTCTTAGATCACTTTTATATGTCACACAAGTCCCATTTATCCCACAGTGTGTGTTTCCTTGTACATAATTCCTATCTTGTGGATTGACTTGTTTTGCTTTGTGATCATCGTGGTTCTCTACTTGCCATTACAATATCTTGATTTTGGATTGTTCTTGGACATGCCACCTTCCATACCTATCCACCATAAGATTTGTGTTTTTTTAGTGTTAGTTGGTTTTGGTGTTCCGTGTGAACTTCACTTTACTTGGTTTTGATTGCTCTCAAGTGTGGCCACTTGCACGATACTATCTTCCAAGGTAAAGTAAGGTTTGACGTTGCATCCCTAACACCCTCTACCACTTCCATATACACCACTTGGTCTTGTGAATCATGTCTAGGGACTCCGGAACCGAGGATGATATCTATGAGGAATCCATGATGAGCCACCATGACTACGACTCCACAAGTATAGAGGACATGGCGGAGCACTACACCGACAATGGCTCCGCATGCTTTGAGGACCCGGAGCACTACACCTACGATGACTCCACATGCATGGAAGACATGGAGCACATCATCAACTATGACTCCTCAAGGATGGCAGGCTTGGAGCTCTACATCTACAATGGCTCCTCATGCATGGAGTACATGGAGAACTACACCGACAATGGCTCCACATGCTTGGATGATATGGATTACTACATCAACAATGACTCCCCAAGCATGGCCGACTTCGAGTTCTACAACGACGACGCCTCACCAAGCATGGAGGACATGGCGAACTTCACCAACTTTGAGGGCTCTTCCATGAGCCATGAAGAATACCTCCACCGATTGGAGATGGAACACTACTATGCCAAGCAAGAGGAGGTGCATCATCAAGAAACCATGACCTTCAAGGCTAAGCATGCCACACAAAAGGGAACCACCTACTTTGATGATCCACATCCAAGGCATCAAGCGCCACCACCTACATGGTGTCATGCGCCACCATCTCCAAGGCGACGAGTGCCATCACCTCCAAGCCGTCAAGAGCCACCATCTCCAAGGCGCCAAGGACCACCATCTCCAAGGCGATGAGAGCCATCACCACCAAGACGTCAACTGCCACCATCTCCAAGGTGCCAAGCACCGCCACCTTGAAGGCGTCATGTGCAACAAACTCCAAGGAAACAAGTGCCACCACCTATAAGAAGAGGGTCGCCCCAACATTATCTTCCAAAAGAGGCGCCACGAAGCAAGAATCTTCATCGACATACATCCTCTCGTGATCATCGCCAACATCAAGAGGATACAAGATGTCGTTCAAGGCATCATCACCATGAAGACTAAGAATAAATGTTGAGCACCATCCATAATGCTCAACCAAGCTCAAGAAGGCACCACCATCACAAGAAGAGTGCCCAGGAAAAGGATCATTGTTGCGAGCGTCATGTGGATGACCAAGTGCTTCACCAACATAAAACTTTGGCAAGGCACGCCAATGACCTCCGTCAACACCATCACCATAAGGCACCTTCAACTACTAGTGCCACCACCAAAATGGCACCAATATCAAGCCTTCTTCCATGCCATCAAGCTTCAACGCCAAAAAACTTCAAGTTCAAGATGAAGCATCCAACTACAAGAGCTTCAATGCAACTTCTGCTCCAAGCACTCCAAGAATGTCATTCAAGCAAGAGATGGACCTCTACTTTGCCAAGTTGGACGAGGCCATAAAAAATATGATCCCCCACAAGATAGAAGAAAACAAGTTGCTTTGCCAACAATTGGATGCAATGGAGAAGATGGCATCAAGGACCAATACTTCCTATATGAGTTCTACCACCATAATGGCACCCAAAGTACAAGACGGCGACAAGGTCGAGAATGGTGAGCATGGGATTTCCTCTTCACCAAAGGAGGCGCATGGAGTTGAGCACACCGAGCCTATCACTATATCATTGAGTGATGATATGGTACCAATCCCATGTGAGTATGAGAGCCACTTAGCCCACTTGCGTGAGAGAAAGAGTGATACGAGTGACTCCACCATACGTGAGATTGAGTGCTTCCATTTGGAGGGCATGAGTGATACACCAAGTGAGTTGAGAGTGGTAGTTGATAGGTCATGTGAGGCCACTTTGATTTCTAACGACTTACCCTCTTCCTCGTGTGTTTTATCATGATGTACTAGGTTCCATGGATCAAGAAGCGTCAAGCTTGTAGATGATGATGCCTCCAACCAATAAGATGTACATGGTGGATGAAGATGATGCCATCCCCATAGATGATGAAGAAGTTGCCCACATGGAGACCAATACTACCACAACACCCACATCATATGAGAGGTATGGACAAGGTAAAAATAAGGGTGTTGATGATGCCATGATCCCACTAGTGGACATGATGATTTGTGATGATTTGCATGCTATGGATGATCCTTGTGACATGACATATGTTCCACTCTTATTCCCATGTGTTGATTTTTCTATGCATCATGATGACCATGTGGAATCCTTTTATTTTCATGATATTTCCATAGACATGATATGCTCTAAATGTTACATTGATGATCTCATTGCTTGCACTTTGTTGAACAATTTATCTTTCCAATGTTTTTCTTGCAATGATGTTAACAATGATACCCCTCGGACAATGCTTTGTCATGGTTGTTTTACAATTTCTCCCGCTGCTAGCAATAATATGGATGATTGCTCTTTCACTTGTTTTGCTTACAATAATAATTATCATATGGTTTCTATTGAGATGGACCTCATAGCTTTCTCAAATTTTGGAGATTTTGGTAAATTCCATGATAAGCATGTTCCCCACTTGCATACTCACCATGCACATAAATTACACTTGCTTGACACTAATGGTGATGTGCACAATAAGAGATATGTCATGATGGATGATGTATTTATCTACCATGCACACACTTCCTTTTGTGTTTGATGTGTGTAGGTACCCGCAAGATAATGTCAACATATGTTGAGCACGAGTTGACAAAAAGAGCTCTAGAGAGCATCCCCCAAGTGAGTTCAAGATTGAACCCAGCTCTGATACCTTTTGCATGCTTTGCATCTTTCTTGTTGAAAAATTGCTCTTTCGTATGGTTTGATTGCAAGCATGTTATTGGTATTCTTTCACCTTGTGACAATCATGTTTCGTTGCTATTGAATATTGATGCTTTGTGTGTTGCAACAAAAATGTTGAACAATTTCTCTTTCCGATGTTTTGTGTGCAACCATAATGCCATTATGAGCATGTATTGTCATGAGAGCTTCCAAGTATCTCGTATAGATGTTGCAACAAACCAAAGGAACAATTGCTCTTTCATATGGTTTGTTTGCAAACATGTGGTTTTTTCTTCTACTTGGGATACTCGTATCCCCATGATATTTGCTTTTAATAATGTGTGTGTGTGGCATCCAACATGTCGAACAATTTATCTTTCCAATGGTTGGTTTGCACACATAATGATGTTGTTTTGGATATTCTTCCTCATGTGTTTTTGCCGAATTATCCTATCCTTGCATCAAAGATGTTGGTCACTATTTTAGTCAATTGCTTTGAGTGCCACACTAAGATGTTTTATGGAGTTTTTGAGTTCCCACATTTGGATGATGTTCAAACAATTTCCATGCACTTTGACATTGCATATGCATTTTGTTTGCTATATTTGAGTTGTTCTAATAGTATTGTGAACAAGAATGGATATGCCACAAATGACATGCTCCTCTATCATGCACGGAAATATTTTGCCTGGTCTTTGTTGTGTGAAGGTACAATTGCATACGCGTCAACCTCTATGGACAAAGAGTTGACAAGACGAATCATAGAGAGTTACCTATGGATGCCCTTCATCGAGCTATATCTACACCATAAGGTGACTTCCTTCTACTTGAGGACTCATGCTATAAGCTTCATGAATTGGCTACACTTTGAGTGTTGCTTCGCTTTTGTGGTGAGCTTTGTAGGCTTCATGGAAGTTGAAGGAACATCGAAGTGTTGTCAAGTCAATCTTCCCAAGGACGACTATATGGTGAACCCCAGGATCAAGAATGTCTCTCGACCACTTCTACTTTGTGATGAGAATGTAGAGTCGAGGACGACTCTTTTTGAAGGTGGGAGCTAATGTAGCCCGACCTACGGTCGTTACCACATCAAGGTCTCCAACTTATGCCAAGTCATCATTAACTCCAAAGGTGAATTTGTTCCCCTATGGGAGCCAACTTCCTACTCTATTAAATGGTATACTACTTCATACTCCATCCCATTATCATGATAGGTTCACACCGACAAGTATAGAGGCAAGGGAGGAAGCCCGAAGCACCAAGCCCGATAAGACAGAGGCTTGGAAGAGGAGACAAAAGAGGCAGAGCCAAACCGGTGAAGGTTTCGGCGCCGCCAGTCCCCTAGCCGGAATATCCGGTGCCAGGACTGGTGGACCGTATCCCCCACCAAAACTTCTGGCGCATGAACCAGCGAATCGAACCAACCGCCGGAATGCAGTTCTATATGCCAACCCAGTGCCGATCGCCGAAAATACCGGCGCCAGATCTGGCACCACCAGACTTACTACCGGTATTCCCCGTCTACACACGGATCTGGGTTTGATGCCCTGAAATATTCCCTTTACTTACCCCTTTTCATAAACTACCCCCATTCTAGTGGCTGGCCTATAAATAGAGCCCCCACCCCCTCGTGTATCCCTTAGGCATAGATGATAGACTAAAGACTCCCCCTTTATGGAATCTCTAGTTTTGCCTCATCCCCTTACTAAAGGGGACCGACTTTGTCACCACCTTGTTGGAGTTTGCATTGCACCTCCCTTGTTGTACAAGGCCTATGTTTGCGAGTGCGTGAGCATAGTTGTCAAGACCCTCTCCAAGGTGTTCTTCCCTCTTCACTTGGGATCGAGGGAGCATGTTGACCGATCTTTCCTTATGAGGATTCTATCAGACCGGTGGCCACCAATAGGAGCAATCGGCCTTGTATCGTGTGAGTTTTGCGTGTGTTCATCGTGTTCTTCACGAGGTGTGCGTCCGCTTTCGATACCTTTCCCCTTCCCCTCGCTTTCCCATTGATTTGACTACGAGATCCATGAAGACCGGGCCACCCTTGAGGTCACCCCTTATCATTCTTGCATGTCAGGTACACTTCGTAGCAGATCTTCTAGTAGTGAGGGTAGTTCTTCTTGGAGAGGGAGAGAACTTTTCTTAGTTAGTAGATGGGTCTCTGGAACAGCTGAGCCTTGCCTTCCTCGGGGTGCTCCACCACTAGGACGACACTGATGACCCGGCTGATGCCTGCTATATAGAGCAACATCGGCTCATTCTCAGCCGATGTGGCTGCCACTGGTGTTGTGGATAGCATGCATTTGAGGTTGTGAAACACGACATCCACTTGCAAGGTCTAGGAGAACTTGTCCGTCTTCTTCATCAGCTGATAGAGCGGAAGCGCCTTCTTTCCCAGCCGACTGACGAAACGGCTAAGAGAGGCCAGACATCCAGTGAACTTTTGGACTTCGAGCAAGCTCTTGGGTGATTGCATCCTCTCAATGGCCGTGATCTTCTCCGAGTTCGCCTCGATCCCTCGTTGTGAAACAAGGAAACCGAGGAGTTAGCCAGATGGGATGCCGAAGACGCGTTTCTCTGGGTTTAGCTTCATCTGGTACCAGCGGAGGTTCATGAACATCTCCCCCAGGTCATTGAGAAGGGTGTACTTTGCCTTCATCTTGATCATGACGTCGTCCACATAGGCATGCACATTCCGGATGATCTGCGAGTGCAAGCACTTTTGCATACAACACTGATAAGTGGCGTCTGCGTTTTTCAGGCCGAAAGGCATGGTTGCATAGTAGTAGGCCCCATACGGGGTGATGAACGATGTTTTCAATCGGTCAGCCGGATTTAACTGGATCCGATTGTAGCTGGAGTAATAGTCTAGGAAGGACAACAAGTCATAGCCGACCGTGGAATCGATAACTTGATCGATACATGTCAAGGTGAAGGGGTCTTTCGGGCACGCTTTGTTCAAGCTCATGTAGTCGATACACATGCGCCATGTCTTGTTCTTTTTCAACACCAGTACTGGGTTGGCCAACCTGTCCGGGTGGTACACTTCCATAATGAACCCAGATTCAAGGAGCCGAGTGATCTCATCACCTATGAATTTTATCTTCTCCTCCGTGAAATGGTGGAGGAGTTGCTTGACTGGCTTGGTATCCAGCCGTACATGAAGTGAGTGCTCGGCAAACTCCCTCGGGACACCTGACATGTATTTTGGTGACCATGCAGAGATGTCTCGATTCTCATGGAGGAAGTCGACGAGCGCACTTTCCTATTTGCTGTCCAGGCCGGCACCAACAGTGACGAACTTGGTCGGGTCGGATGGGTTAAGCACAATCTTCTGTGTCTCCCTAGCCGATTGAAAGTCCATGTCTCCGGTCAGCTTCATGCTAGCCGGCACTTCCTAATGAGCCAACGCGACATTGCGCATGATCTCATGCTTCTCCTCAGCAATGTTGAGGGCTTCAGCTATATTCGAGCCTTCTGCTACGCATTCCAATGACCGCTTGTAGCAGCCGACCACGGTGATCACGATGTTTGGCCCCGACATCTTTGTCTTTAGGTATGCATAGTGGGGGACGACCATGAATTTGGCGAGGGCGGGGCACCAGAAGAGAGTATGGTAGGTGCTGGTCAGGTTTACCACCTCAAACCACATCAGCTCGTGGCGGAAGTTCTCCTCGAAACCGAATATGACATCCGACTGGATTTTCCCCAGCAGAGTGCATGCTGGTCCCGATAGTAGCCATAGAACACCGTGATCATCGGCTGCAGGTCACACTCCCGGATACCTAGCTTCTCTAGGGATGCCCGGTAGAGCAGGTTGAGGCTGCTGCCACCGTCGATGAGAATGCAAGAGAAGCGACAGGTGCACTCATCAGAGACAAGGAGAGGGTCAAGCAGCATCGCGTAGCCCTCGGGATTCGGCAAGAGGTCCGACTGATCCTCCCGGCTCCAGGTGATAGGATTCTTGGACCAGTTCAAGTGCTGGGGAACCGGAGGAATGATGGCATTCACCTCCGCGCTGTGCCGCCTACTGCTATGTTTGTCATCTAGATCCGATTAAAAAATGTGGTAGCTGGCATGCTGCTATGGGTACCCATTGTTGTTATTGCAAACTTCCCTAGCCCATGGTGGCGGTCCACCGAGAGGGGCGGGGGTGGAGGAGGCAGGCCAGCTTGCTCCTTGTTCTGGTGGGTCTAGCTGCAATTTCAGGTGGCGTGCGTAGCCTGCTTGAAAGGTCCGCTGTGGTACTTGCATGGGCCGTCGAACATCTGCTCGAAGGTGAACCGTGTCTTATGCATTATTGCATCGTCAGCCGGCGCGTCTGGTGCGCCCTCCATAGTGTTGATCTTCCTTACATGGTAGCGAGGTTCTTGCTATCCAGTTGGGCGCTTACCCTAGAAGCGGTTGTCGTTTCTCGGCCGTTTGGATGATCCGGCCTCCCCTCCCGGGTTACTCGGCCGGTCTCGACCCGGATCCGTTGGAACCGGTCGACCCTCGGCATTCACCCGAAGGGGCTTCTCCATTGCTGCGTCAGCCATGGCATACTGGTCAGCGACCGTCATGAGTTCTGCCATGGTTTTCGGCTCGTCACACAGCAGCCGGTGACGGATCATGGTGCCTTCTAGGCATCCCTCGATGAATAAGACGATCACCTAGCTCTACATCACACCTTTGCAGGAGTTGCACAGCTTTGTCCATTTGGCAAGGTACTCGCGGTCCCCCTGCATGCATAGGGCTAGGCCGTGAGGGCGACATGGATGCTTGTACGTGCCATTGAAGTTGTGGACAAAAACCTTCTCTAAGTTGGGCCATGCGTTTATCCTGTTTGGCGCGAGGATTTTAAGCCATGTCCTCGCCGACCCGGTCAACATGAGGGGGACATAGCGCACTGACACGCGCTTGTTCCCATGGGAGATTCCGACTACCGTGGCATAGTCGGTCAGCCAGTCTTCCAGCTTCATATTGTTGTCATACTTGGGGGTGTCCTGTGGTAGCATGAACTTATCCAGGAACGGCTCGTTTCGGATGCGCGATCCGAAGCAAACCGACCCCATAGAGTCCTCCTCCTCCGTAAGGCGAGCCTGTGCCAGGAGCTCAATGCGATCTCGCGTGTCCAGAGTGTCTGGATTGGGCATTCCTACCCGGTCCGAGAGGTGGGAACCGGCCGGCCGTGCCGCTCCGGCTAGTGGAGGGGCGGGCGGCGAGTTGCTATTCACCGTGCCCTGCTCGTGGCATGGCTGTCTCTTGTGGCCTGAGTCGTGGCGCTTGCTGTGGGATTTTCGTGCCGGAGGGGAGGATGCCTGCTGGGTGTCGCGAGGTCCACCCTTGCTGTTGTCGAGAGGCTTGCTCCCCTTGGAGCCACTGGGGTTCTCATGCATTTCCCGGATGACGTCGGCCTGCTCGTCTGTGATCCGGAGCAGCTCCTGCACCCACGCGTCTTGCCGGGCTCGCGCTTCACCCTCCAAGTTGGGTAGTTCATCCACTATGGCTCGCGCCACGTGTAGGTTCTTGATGGGCGTGCTGTAGGTGGGCCGGGCGATGCGGGGAGGTGGCTCCGACTCGCCATCCCTTTCTAGTATGCCCCTAGCTCCCTGCCCTGACGCCGCACCTGCCCTCGCCAGCTCGGCTCCTTGCTGGCCATGGTGAGGCCGTGGGCGCGATTGTACTCGCGCATGGCGCTCTCGATCTGTTTCTTGGCCGCGGCCAAGTCAATGGCCTCCTACATGAGGAGCTCCCTTTACGCAGTGATGTTCGTGGTGGCTTCCTCTGGATTGTCTCCAGGGGTAACGGGGGTGAGGAGCTTGTTGATGGCAAGCTCCACCGGGTCCTTCTCCCGCAAAGGGGTGGAAGTTCCGACTCCCTCGCCCGCATGCTCTAGAATGGGACGATGCTGGTGCGTGCTAGAGCTGGCCATCATGACCTCCACGCCGCGTGGGGGGACTGGCGCACCACTGATAGAGTGCAACGGCTCCATGACGGAAACGATCTCCCGGGGGAAACGCTCTGGCACGGTGGCGACGTAAACCGGCAGGTCGCCAAACAGCAGGACGGTGCTATCCACCGGGAAGGCGGATCCTGCGAAGCACGCAACATTGTCGATAACGCAGTCAAATTTTCCCAAGGTAAGCACGAGGCCGGAGGCCACGTGCTTGCCAGCTGAAGTACAGGGTCCCGTGCGGAACATGACTCCAGTCGAAGCCATTCTGCCCCACGGTGGGAGCCAACTGTCGTAGTATGTGGAACGACAGTTCCTAAAGAGGCTAGATAGAGGTGTGGGGACTGGCAGGAAAGCTACGACGGTGTCCGCAAGCGAGATTGGGTACAAGCGAGCGTAGCGGGACGCAGGAAGTACCCAGGTTCGGGGCCCTCGTGAGGAGGTAACACCCCTACTCCTGCCGATCTGACTATGAGATGATCAATATAGGCTGCTCCTCGAGCTGTATGCGAGCTAGCAAACTAATAGAGTCCAACCCTTGCTATGACAGACCCACTCCCCCTTATATAGGCTGGGGGCAGCAGTTACATTTGCCAGGCTGGCTGGCAGGTCCCATAGGTGGGTCCCAGCCGGCTGGTCACCTATAGTGCCACAGAGTGGAGGTCATGTCGATTGTGTCCGCCGTGCGATACGCCGTGGGTATAGTGAACATCATGCGAGCTGTTGTGATCACGACATCAGCAATCAGGCACTATACCTCTCTTCGACTACAAAGTTGTTGGTATGGGCTTCGCCCTCAGTCTCCTTTACGTCTTGTCAATAGGCCAGGGCATACCATGCACTGTGCCGCATGTTGCCCTATGTATTGCTTCCGTCTTGACTCCGTCCGGCTAGGACTGTCTAGTCAGACCGATACCTTGGGGATCTTTCTTCATCCAGCTCGCTTGTGCGCCGGATCGCCGTGGTCTTGAATCCTCTCCGTGCCTTGTCTTGTGCTTCCGTCCGGCTGAGCCCCACCAGCCGACCGGCATCCGCGCTGCCCTATTCTTATCTGGCTATCCAACCCAGGGGTTATCCCTCCCGACATTCATCCATTTAGAATGTAGAAAATTCCAAGGTTCATACAATATGGTGATGAGAAGGCCAATAAGCGAGCTCAATGGTGTTGACATGGTCAAACCTCTTCCTCTGATGCCAATGCACTTGCATATATGTGAGCATGTGTCATGGATTGTCATCCATATGTGTAGGTTATTCGCGCTTTGAAGCACTTCAAGGAATGCCATGATAACAAGGCTTTTACATTGAGCCATTGTTGGAGCGAGATCAAGGATACTAAATAGTGGGAAACTAGATATGCATTTTAGCACAAGACCGAGGACACAAAGAAAAAGGATAACCACAATGCGTCAACGGATAGGGCCATCGACATTGACGATGATGGCCCCATCATTGGTGCCCCCAGCTTAGACAGGCTAAGCAATAATGCCTGTGCCGACCGGCCAAGGGGCCACATGTCCTCCAAGGCTGACAACAACCGTCAAGCTTCCTTGTTAGCATTCCAAGAAACCTTGAGGGAGTTGATTGCCAAGAAGGAAGAGGCCAATGCCGGAGGGAAGAGAGGTGACAAAAAGAGAAAAGGTCCATCACAAGAGTTCTATTGATCTCCAAGAGAGATCTCTTGAGGTGGAAGATACCAATGCCAAGTCTAGGCTCATGGAGGCTGAAGCCAAGGTCATGGCCAAGGAGAACCAGATCATGATGACTGACTTGGAGAGTATAACTGACCCCAAACAAAGGGCTTGGATCAAGAATAAGCCAAAGAACATCCGAGCTCATGATGTCTGAAGTAAAATGGCATAGATGAGTGCCATTTGGAAGAAACTTGCCACCTTGTGGACATGTTGTATGATAATTATCTCATTTTTCATATTTGGGAGGAACCTGCCAATTTTTGGTGGTGCTTGAAGGGCAATGGCACATGTTTGCCACTTTATTTAGTAGCCACTTTATTTGTGTGTGCCTACTTTGGTAAAATGTTCATATGAAATGTTCAACTAGCCACTGCTGGTATCACATACCGAATGGGTCGCGCCACTTGGCTCACCAGACAAGGCGGCTGGACCATGACACATTTCCTGTCTAGGCTCAATCCAATTGGATAGAATCAGACCATTTGGATGTCCTAAATGGGTTGTTGCCCCTGGAGATGACATCACCTTCTAGCGCTACAACATATCATACACTTCACTGTCGCACCCGTCGCCGCACCACCTCATTGCCATTTTCCAATCGATTCCTTGCTCTAGACCTTGATCAGTCAATCAAGAGTCAGTGAGAGGGAAGCAGTGACTGAAGAATCGAGGCTCGTGGGTCCTTATCCACGTAGCTCTCCCCAAGCCTTCGGGCTCACCCCGATGACATCAGTTCTAGAAAGGAAAGAGAATAGAGCTGGTGACGTGCTGTGCTAGATTAGGGAATTGGGGAAGATAAGAAAGAGTAGTGAATTGCTACCACTGGGCCAACCTAGACATGAGAGCATATGCTTGCATGTTATCTGTCCCACCTCTTTCTCACCCCATTTTTCTCCATGGATGCATCGAGATAGACATGTTTTTTCGTTTGAGTCGGCTCGTTGGGTTGTGATTTTAGTGCATTGATGTCTGCAGGACCTTAAACGGACAACATTTATCTGCTTGAATCATCCCGTTAGGTATGATCTTGATCGCTGTGTTTATCCTATGTTTATCTAGGAGAGGCAAGCATGCCACACTTGTCTCACATAGAGAACTTCGTGGAGATGTGATTGATAACATATTTTATTATTTTTGAATCATTCGACAACATCTTCTTCAAGGCACACAGAGCATGCAGTAGAATGGTCCTTAAAACCATGGCATAGACTTTGTTCCAATAAAAGCCACATAACCCTAAAGGCTATTGTGCTCTAGATGGAAACCGTGGCCAATCGCGTGCCCCAAATGCCATTTTCGTACGGTGTGGCCCAATAGCGTGTCCAGCGCCCCATGGATGTCCTCAGGTCCCTGCCCCAAAGGTCGCGTTGGACACTTTCCGAGACAATATGGACTATCCTTGTCCTAGACACCAAGGAACATCCACCCTTGATTAATTGTGCGCCACCAGTTGGTCAGATTTGACATGCCTCCCTTGCTCGAGGATGCTCCCATCCCTCCCAAATCTTTGTTATGAGTGATAGGTGGATTAAGGCCTATAATTTGCATTACATGAGCCTTACCCCACTTTTCTTACCACGATGACCTCAATGTCCGTGACTTGGAGGCCCATATCCAAAAGCTCTCAATTGACCTAACATGTCGTGCTGCAAGAGGACTTTAGGAGGATCCCAAAGACTAGACATACACTTAAAGGAGATCTAAGATCAATATAACATACAATGCAAGATGATGGGACCAAACGATATCTACGACACCTATATATACTAAAGACCATTCACCTGAAGATGACACGCCATATACGCCTACGCCATAGTTTTGGTCGTAGTTCTGGTGTCTAAGTCATAAACCCTAGATTTATATACTCTCTCCTGGTATATTTATAAACCCATAGAGATCCATATTGTAAACACTTGTACAATCTTCCGATCACACCATGAATGAAGTTTGAGGAAACTACTTTATGATCATTAGTCTCTATGATCCAAACCTGCTAACCCGAGCTGTTTGCTGAACGAATAAACTCTCCTTCAATCTTTGGAAGTGAGACTACTGTGGGATCATGAAAACAATCCTTCATAAGTTTGCCCACCAGGTTTGGGGTGCATGCGTCATGTAGATCAGATCAACTTCAACACCAAGGGGATTGGATCGCGGGTGGAGCCAAGCTAACGAGGTCCTGCGTTATGTTAACCATAACACTTGGGCCAAAGGGACCTGTTTCTAGAGCTTAGGGGCTCCGATCTTGATTTACGAACCTCCACTAGGGATAGGTCGCCCGCTAAATTGGCGACCGTCTCTTCTTTGACCGAGAGCGAGCATGACTACATCATACGCGTCAGAGATATCCATCGTGCTATCGACCCGTGGGGTGGAAAATTCGACGCTCAAGCCGCCTGACCTGGAAGATGTACAGAGACAGTTCAATAGTAGGATCAGACAACCCAGGAATCAACGGAAGTACAAACCTACCTGGACTCTTGGTCTCCATGATAGCCGCTCTTCGGATACATGCGCGAAGACGATCCCTCGCCCCATGGCTGGTCTCCTTTCTCGGTTCAAGCCAGCAGGTCACCCTCCCGACGGCATTTCTCCACAGCTCTTACCACTGCCATCTTGCTGTTCTTCCGACAAGACATGTTATTTCGTGACATCGTTGCATGAAGAAGTAAAGAACCAAGGGAGGAGCAGTGGAAGAAAATGGTTTCCGCGAAGGCGGAGCGAGGCATTACTAGTAGGAGAAGAGAGGAGAGTGAATAGTGGAAGCCAAATGTCAAGGTTTTGGCCTCGTCGTGGGCCTTTGAGCAATCTCGTTGGTCCATCCAAGACCCAGTGGGCCTTTGAGCAATCTCTGCCGTAGTAGCAAGGAAAACCTATAGGTGTACCAGAGGTTATGAGAAAATATATAGTGATACCATCCTCTATATGATACCATGATACTAGTTCTAGGAAATCAATTTTTCAAGTTTTAAAAAAATCGATAAGACAATTTTTATGTTCACGCTGTGCTTGCTCATAGTAGTAGTAGTAGTCACAATGAATATACTTAGGGCTTGACGCATAATAATCACAAACGGTCACCGAAAGATCGAACGACAAACTTAGATAACTTAGGGCTTGTTTGGATAACAGGATTTAAAAACACAGGAATTTGACTGGGTCACAGG
Organism: Avena sativa; assembly: GCA_916181665.1. Taxonomy (NCBI): domain Eukaryota; kingdom Viridiplantae; phylum Streptophyta; class Magnoliopsida; order Poales; family Poaceae; genus Avena; species Avena sativa. The sequence continues at coordinate 526,920,476 of OV702292.1, read as the reverse complement.
TACAAAACAATGGATTGCAAAACAGAGGAAATAACTTTCTTTGGATCATAGGATAATAGGGTCGCAGGTACAAAACTGAGGAAATCTGCAGGCTTAAAGTGATTTCGATGAAACACATAGGAAAATTAGCTCAATCCTATGCGAATGAGTGTAAAAAAGTGGACGTTGAAATTCCTATGGGATTGGGGTGTAGAAATGCAATCCATATGGATTTTGGAGGTATGATTCCTTTCATCCAAAGGGCTTCCTTATGAATAAAAAAATCCTATGGGTCGAATTCCTGCAAAATTCCTTTGAAAATCCTTCGATCCAAAGAGGCCCTTAATCAAGATGTGCTTGCTCACGACAGACGAACACCTTCTGACAGGAGGTGATGCAGTCGTAGATTTTCATCTTGAACCCGTCTACGGTGACCTTGAACATAAGGCAGTCACCCTCCTTCAACTCATGGCAACAAAGATATCCCACTCTTTATCTAGGACAATCTGGTCTTTGTTGCGGTTGGCATGGACAACCCACTCGCATTCCTTGCATGCTTAGACCACCGCTAGTTGTGGGTAGTGGCGTCCCTTCATGTAAGGCTTGAAGTAAGTCGGGATGATAAGAATATACAAGTCATGCTGGACTAACTAGATGTAGAAGCGCCTAGGATGATGCGTGGTGGCATGGTGTCCGATCGACCTAGGGCATCTTCTCGATTATACAGAACTAGCGACCGACCTGGCAGCACTTGCCCTTGCCAAGGCCTCCACTCTCCTGCCCAGTATCTTCAACTCCCTTGGTATGATGGGGAGAGCATCTTCATAGCCACCAGGAGCTGGAGCAGTCCGGTCAAGAATGTAGTCTAATTTCGGCATTACAACTGGGCCGTCCTACATGAAAATTACCATTGGGCCAGTCCTTTGGAATTACCAGAACACCACAATGCATTGTATAAATTGACTAAAGATCACAATGCATCATTGCACCATCAAAATTACCTAAACATCACAAGGTATCAGGTAAATTAAATTGCCTACAGAGCACAATGCATCATCAGAATCACCTAACCTTATGGGTCCTCAAAATTATCTGAACAGCTACTAGAAAGCATACCACTTAATTAGATTGATTAAACAACACAATGCATAATCTGAATGGATAAAACAACACAATACATTATCTGGATAGACAAAACAATATATATGCAGTGCATCATAAAAATACCAAAACAACACAAGGTATCATGCAATTAAATTTAATAAATAGTGTCTGCATAATCAAAAGTACCTAAACTGATGGGTCATCGAAATAATCTGAATAGCTAGAAGGCATATCATTTAATCCTAAACAGCAGAACCTAGAGCAAAATGGACGAAACAACACAGTAAGGAGACATGACACAATGCATCATAAAAAACACCAAAATAGTACAATGCATCATGGAAAATTCCTAAACAACACAATGCATCATCTAAGTACCAAAACATAACCCTAGATCATCATCATCAAGAATATTCCATAACTAAGCAGAATAGCACAAAAGACAATTATCAAGAATATGACATATAAAGAACATCACAAAAGAAAATTATCAAGAATATGACATATAACTAAGCAGTTCAACAAAGGACCTGCAGTACACGTTGCAAAAATCTGACTAGATGCACGTCGAATTTGGGTTAAAGCCCCAATCCTCTAGATCTAACCTTGTTGCAGTTGGGGGGCGCGAACTTGCATAGGGGTCGATGGGTTGAGCAGATGAACAAGGCGCCACTGACGAAGAACTAGCCACATACACCGAAGAAGCACAGACAATCGCGGATGAAGGGGGAGCCACCGATTAGGGTTTCACCATGTACACTCTAAAATTTGGCACATTGGGAATGAGAGTCCAACCTGCAGACAAAAAGGACGCTTCTGTCGCTGCACGAGCATTCGGTCCCAACGCACGCGGCACCGGAGGCTTGGACGACCGCTCAGCGGGCGATGAGGGTTTTGGCACGGTCGACCAAAACCATAAGGGCGAGCAGAACCTAGAGCAAAATGGACGAAACAACACAGTAAGGAGACATGACACAATGCATCATGGAAAATTCCTAAACAACACAATGCATCATCTAAGTACCAAAACATAACCCTAGATCATCATCATCAAGAATATTCCATAACTAAGCAGAATAGCACAAAAGACAATTATCAAGAATATGACATATAAAGAACATCACAAAAGAAAATTATCAAGAATATGACATATAACTAAGCAGTTCAACAAAGGACCTGCAGTACATGTTGCAAAAGTCTGACTAGATGCACGTCGAATTTGGGTTAAAGCCCCAATCCTCTAGATCTAACCTTGTTGCAGTTGGGGGGCGCGAACTTGCATAGGGGTCGATGGGTTGAGCAGATGAACAAGGCGCCACTGACGAAGAACTAGCCACATACACCGAAGAAGCACAGACAATCGCGGATGAAGGGGGAGCCACCGATTAGGGTTTCACCATGTACACTCTAAAATTTGGCACATTGGGAATGAGAGTCCAACCTGCAGACAAAAAGGACGCTTCTGTCGCTGCACGAGCATTCGGTCCCAACGCACGCGGCACCGGAGGCTTGGACGACCGCTCAGCGGGCGATGGGGGTTTTGGCACGGTCGACCAAAACCATAAGGGCGACAGATAGCTCACCTTGGGCACGACCCGCACACACGCAAAAGGTGAAGGATGCTTCAAAAAAGCCACTACGGCCAATGGAATTGAAAAACCCACCTGCAGCTCCAAAGCAGAGCTTGATGAGGACCCCAGCTCAGCCATAGACAAAGGTTTTGGCATTGGTTTCATCAAAGCAACGGCTTGGATTAACGACTAAGAGTTGAGAGGTGAGTGTGGGAATGTGATAGCGAGAGAGGGAATGGTGGGGGAGGAGTTATAGAATGGGAGTGGGTAACCCTCTATCCGCTTTAGTAGTACCATACTACAAAAAAACTACATTTCACATATCATCACTTTTTGACAAACTAGTTCATTTCTTTAAACTGACTAAAATAGTGGGTACCCTTTAGGTTTCAAACTTCCATCTAGTACCTATTTTTCTAGTAGTAAGTATACTATAATACTTTGTATACTGTCCATAGTAGTGTAAAACATTTTTTAGATAGAGGAAATTGCACGATCCACTATCTTTTGATCGCACTTTTCACAAAACATTTGGTGGACATCATTTTTGCACATTTTAACAGTTTTTGGCCTAATATGTACAAATTTGGCCAGTTAGTCCTATAATGACCGATTTAACCTTATTGGTAGCAATACTAACAAGTGGTCCCCGAATGTCATTGCTCCCATTCACACACAAAGATTGAATGATGCTAAAAACTGGATACTAATGATATTTATCACCCACAATACTTTTTGGATGCATGTAGCTAGGATGTAAGAAACTTATTTCATATGAAACATCAATGTTTACACAAAGGTACCAAAATATTTATCTATCACACATTGAATTTGTGAAGGCTTTATTTGGTCGTAATAAACTTGTTTTTGAACATAACTTGTTTGTACATAAGATTTGATGTTTAATTCACATAACTGAATGTCCATCAAAGAGTTTATTTTGAAGTGTCGGACGAACGATATATGTCTGTTTATTACACCTCACACAAAAAGCACCCCGATTTATCATAAACTTTAAGCAGATAATTATTTTCCCGTGATTTATTTTCTTGAGAGCAAGCACGGTGAATATGGCTCGAAATGCCACAAGCCCAGTTTCTAGACAAAGTTTATACATGTTTCACTTACGATTACGAATTTTTTTGAGTTCTCAAGGTTTCCTAGCAAACTTCACACTCTTAAACTAATTTAAGCTGATTTATCAATGTTATATAAAGTTTTAACTATGAGTAAGTAGTAGATTGCTCTTAAAGTTATACAAGTATCTTTTGAAGGTACCCACCCAGGCTATCAATATATCGGAAACCAATGAATTTGTTGAATTCAACTTCTTGCTAAGAATTTGCATGTAGAAAATTTGACTTTTATTTGAAACAATAAAAAACATTGCATGATGTCCTCTGACTTGTACTACTTGTCGTGAAAAATGATTATTATCAAGAGAGTTCACATCATTTAAAAAACAAACTAATTGAAAATATGGCCTGCCATGTATGAACATCCTTAGGCTCCAGGATGAAAGACAAGCTAAATGGCCTTATATATGTACAACATACTTTATGGTAATGTTCCCATATTTGGTAGATTAGTGCATCTTGGCATGGTCCAGTACTAGGAGTTTCCAAAATTTAGGAACAAAAAAATCATTTTCAAATTTGAACTACAAGTAAACGTAAAAAGTTATAAACATCCTTTGAGTCTTTATGGTACCGAGGCGGTCAATACTTCAAAAACCAACGAGAGTTCTTTAGGATTAAAGTTCTTGCTATGAATATGCATGTTGACAATTTGATCCTCACTAGCTACGAATAAAAATAATGAAAACCCTAAAAATGAAGCCTTCTTCATGGTGTCCTCTTGCGTGTACTACTATTTGCAATGAAAAATAATTAATAACCGTGAGTCATCATAAATTACGAAAAATAAGTTACACAATATATGACCCACAATGTATGAACATTCTCGGGTTTCAAGCCAAATGACAAAGGTAAGAACCATATGCACACCACATTATATTGTAATGTTCCCATATTTGGTAGATATGTGCATCTTGGCAAGGTGAAAAATGGTGGCAACCATAGTTTCCAACTTCTAGAAATAATAAAACTTTTTCAGTTTTCGAAGCGATAAGATTTTTTCTATAAGCAAGTACGAAGAAAAATGGCTCAGAGTACCACAACAACAACCCTAGTTTTCAGACAAAGCATGGAACTTGATACACTTATGATTGATTGCCAAGTTTTATGAGTTCTCAAGCTTCCTAGCAAATTGTTTTCCTTGCTTAATTTTAGGGTGCTTCGTGCCAAATGTATGGACGTCGATGTAATTTAAACCTTTTTAGGTCCTTTATTTAAAATGTACTCCCACCGTCCATGTAAAATTCAAACCTAAAAGTAAGTGGTAAATTTAAACATATTTAAGATTATTAGTTGTAAATGAGTATGTATATTCTTGGAGTTACAAGACGAACGACCAAGGTCATGGCCATATCTACATCATACTTTATGCTAATAATGATCCCATATCCAAGAATTTGCATGCTGCCAAATTTGGCCATATATTTTGAAAATAAACAAAGAGGAAGTAGTATGAAGAGTATGGCTCGATCAGCTGGTCTCTCGAGTAGGAGCCGAACCCGACTATTTTACTTGCTTAATTTTAGGGTACTTCCTGCTAAATGTAACGACCGCGATGTAATTTCCCCCCTTTTTGGGTCCTTGATGTAAACTATACTCCCATCATTCATGTAAAATTCGAACCTAAAAGCAAGTGGTAAAATTTAAACGTATTTAAGCTTAGTTGTGAATGAGTATGAATGTTCTTGGATTTCAAGCCGAACGACCAAGGTCATGGCCATACCTACATCATACTTTATGCTGGTGATTCATGATTCCATATCCAAGAATTTGCATGCCACCAAATTCGGCCAGATTTTGAAAACAAACAAAGAGGAAGTAGTATGAAGAGTATGGCCCAATCAGCTTCTCTCTCAGAAGGAGCTAAACCTGACTGTTTTCTCTGCTTAATTTTAGGATGCTTCATGCTAAATGTATGGACGACCTCGATGTAATTTTCTCCCTTTTAGGTCCTTGATGTAAAATGTACTCCCACCGCTCGTGTAAAATTCGAACCTAAAAGCAAGTGGTACAATTTAAACATATTTAAGATTATTAGTTGTCGATGAGTATGAACATTCTTGGATTTCAAGATGAATGACCAAGGTCATGGCCATATACACATCATACTTTATGCTGATGATTCATGATTCCATATCTAAGAATTTGCATGCCACCAAATTTGGCCATATTTTGAAAACAAACAAAGAGGAAGTAGTATGGAGAGTATGGCTCAGTCAGGTTCTCTCTCGAGAAGGAGCCAAACCCGACTATGTTCCTTTGCTTAATTTTAAGGTGCTTCATGCTAAATTTATGTACCTCGATGTAATTTCCCCCTTTTTAGGTCCTTGATGTAAAATGTACTCCCACCCTCTGTGTAAAATTCGAACATAAAAGCAAGTGGTAAAATTTAAACATATTTAAGCTTATTAGTTGTCGATGAGTATGAACATTCTTGCATTTCAAGCCGAACGACCAAGGTCATGGACATATCTACATCATACTTTATGCTGATGATGGTCCCATGTCGAAGAATTTGCATGCTGCCAAATTTGGCCATATATTTTGAAAATAAACAAAGAGAAAGCAGTATGAGTATGGGTTGATCAGCTGCTCTCTCGAGAAGGAGCTGGACCTGACTATTTCCCTTGCTTAATTTTAGGGTGCTTCGTGCTAAATGTAAGGACCTCGATGTAATTTTCTCCCTTTTTAGCTCCTTGATGTAAATTGTACTCCCACCATCTGTGATGTTCCAATATTTGGGAGTAAATATGTGAATCATGGCATGGTAACAATGTTGCCACTCGGAGTTTCCAATCATTAGGAAAAGAAAAAAAATCAATTTTCCAAGTGATAGGAGTGTATTTTCTATAAAGCATGTAGGAATAATATGTATTTTCTGTAGAAAAAAAAACAAAGAGAAAGAAGAGAAACTATGAGCGCAGAGGAGACATCTCGAGAGAGCAACAAAGATGAGGAGTTGAAGGCGGTGTGATATCAAAAGCAAAGCTGTGATGGCTTCCTGACACGAGGTATAGGGTACAGTCACCTAGTAGTACTAGTAGTACGTAACTAGTAGTAAATTTCAGAACCTTTACTATATATGCACGCAAAACAAATTGTGTTTTCTCTCTCTTTCACTGCCTCATCACCCCCGTCTAGCTGATCTCTCCCTCGTCCAAAACATGGCGCTGCACACGTGTGTCGACCTGCCTTGTCGGCCGCTTTGTGTTAGTATCAGGCGTGCTGTGTTGGTGTGCATAAGAAGGAACCGTTGTGGGGCTTGGCGGCAAAAGGTACAGTACTCATACTATTACTATTAGAGTCGGAGTTCAAAGTTAACCGGTTTAGAAATTTTCACTTCCTTCCCAAACATCCGGATGGAAGGTTATTCAAAAGATAGTGGTGCACAAGGGATTGTTTATACTATATGCAGCACGTCCCATCGCATTCGATGCAATCCATTATGATCTGGACAACTTTACCACTACCCGTAGTACTCCATTCTTGTTTGATTTCACACCCTGTGAAGAGGAAGCCAACAAGCACAACCGCAACACGCTGGTTGGAAAGTAGTATACTAGGAGTAGTACAAAGGGTATGGCTCAACCGCTCGCTCGATAAGGACCCGAACCCGACTAATTTTCATTGCTTCATTTTAGGGCCCTTTGTGCTAAATGTATGGACCTCTATGTAATTTTCTATTTTTTGAGGTCTTCAATGTAAACTGTTCTCCTACCGACCTTCTCAAATTTAACTAAAAGTAAGCATGATAGGTTGGTCTTAAAATTTTCCAAAAATCTTTTGAAGCTAAGTAGGAATTTGGTACATCGAAAACCACCAAAAGTTCTGAAAAAATCATGTTCTTGCTATGCATCCGCATCCCAACAAAGTTGACATGGTTTTGATAACATTTCAAATAAAGAATAAAAGTATAATATTTTTTTGTGGTATCATGTTACATTCCAGAAACACGCGTTATAAAAAGTATAATGCAAACATTATTATTTATTCTTTGGTTTCGATAATAGTTAATGTTGATGATACTATATCCAAGAATTTGCATGCCGCCAAATTTGGCCATATTTTGAAAACAAACAAAGAGGAAGTAGTATGAAGAGTATGGCTCGATCAGCTTCTCTCTCGAGAAGGAGCCAAACCTGACTGTTCCCCTTGCTTAATTTTAGGGCGTTTCATGCTAAATGTATGGATGTCGATATAATTTTACCTTTTTAGGTCCTTGATGTAAAATGTACTCCCACCGTCCATGTAAAACTCAAACCTAAAAGCAAGTGGTAAAATTTAAACGTATTTAAGATTATTAGTTGGCAATGAGTAGGAACATTCTTGCATTTCAAGCCGAACGACCAAGGTCATGGCCATATCTACATCATACTTTATGCTGATGATGATCACATATCCATGAATTTCATACCGCCAAAATTGGCCATATTTTGAAAACGAACGAAGAGGAAGTACTATCATGAGTACGGCTCGATCAGCTGCTCTCTCGAGAAGGAGCCGAACCCGACTATTTTATTTGCTTAATTTTAGGATGCTTCGTGCTAAATGCATGGACCTCGATATAATTTTCCTCCTTTTTAGGTCCTTGATGTAAAATGTACTCCCACCATCCGTGTAAAATTCAAACCTAAAAGTTAGTGGTAAAATTTAAACAAATTTATTAAGGTTCGTTGTGAATGAGTATGACCAATCTTGGATTTTAAGCCAAACAACCAAGGTCATGGCCATATCTACATCATACTTTATGCTGATGATTCATGATCCCATATCCAAGAATTTGCATGCCGCCAAGTTTGGCCTTATTTTGAAAACAAACAAAGAGGAAGTAGTACGAAGAGTATGGCTCGATCAGCTTCTCTCTCGAGGAGGAGCCAAACCTGACAGTTTTCCCTGCATAATTTTAGGGTGCTTCGTGCTAAATGTATGGAGGACTGCGATGTAATTCCCCTTTTTGGGTCATTGATGTAAAATGTTCTCCCATCGTCCGTGTAAAAGTCGAACCTAAAAGCAAGTGGTAAAATTTAAACGTATTTAAGATTATTAGTTGTCAATGAGTATGAACATTCTTGCATTTCAAGCTAAACGACCAAGGTCATGGCCATATTTACATCATACTTTATGCTAATGATTCATGATGCCATATCCAAGAATTTGCATGCTGCCAAATTTGGCCATATTTTGAAAACAAAAGAAGAGGAAGTTGTATGAAGAGAATGGCTCGATCAGCTTCTCTCTCGAGAAGGAGCTGGACCCGACTATTTCCCTTGCTTAATTTTAGTGTGCTTTGTGCTAAACGTATGGATGATGTAATTTTACCTTTTTGGGCCCTTGATGTAAAATGTACTCCCACCATCCGTGCTAAATTCGAACCTAGAAGCAAGTGGTAAAATTTAAACATATTTAAGATTATTAGTTGTAAATGAGTATGAACATTCTTGGAGTTTCAAGCCGAACAACCAAGGTCATGGTCATATCTACACCATACTTTATGCTGATGATGATCCCATATCCAAGAATTTGCATGCCGCCAAATTTGGCCATATATTTTGAAAACAAACAAAGAGGAAGTAGTATGAAGAGTATGGCTCGATCAGCTGCTCTCTCGAGTAGGAGCCGAACCCGACTGTTTTATTTGCTTAATTTTAGGGTACTTCGTGCCAAATGTAAGGACCTAGATGTAATTTCCCCCTGTTTAGGTCCTTGATGTAAATTGTACTCCCATCATTCATGTAAAATTCGAACCTAAAAGCAAGTGGTCAGATTTAAACATATTCAAGCTTAGTTGTGAATGAGTATGAGCATTCATGGATTTCAAGCAGAACGACCAAGGTCATTATGACACCCTCGGGATTAGGGCTAGACAAATCCTAGACCTCTGTCTGATATAAGCCTAAACTAAATCTTGGAAGCAGACAGAGAAAGAATCGATAGCATTATGGTGTCCCTACGACACAAAAGTTATTACAGCAAGCTCATAACTGAGCAAAGAACCAAATTATTACAAGTAGAGGTCACTGACCACAAACATCAAACAACGGAAGGCAAATTATGCTATTAAGTATATAAAACTTAACAAATGGCCTAAGAGGCATGAAGCATAACGATGATGTCCCAATCCATAGATTCCAGGATGCCGATCGGGAACCCCAAGCTACTCGTCGATGTCAATGTTGTAACAAACTCATCTTCTATGATAACAGTTACCTGCTGCAAAAGTATCAACAAAGCAAGGCTGAGTATATGGTGTCCTCCGCAAGACTTATGGCTAGTGGGGTTATTTTGCATAAAGTTGTGTTTGTTTGTAAAGGGGGAAGGGAAGCTCGACTAATAGAACATTTGAAAGGGGATAAGAAAGCAGTATCTCTAACTTGATCATCTTTGATATCCACCGAATTTTATCAACTGGACCTACCAAATAGGATCACCCCTCAATCCCCGAGGAAGCATCCTTAAGCACACCTCACATCTCTTGTCAACTTTTACTATTAGGTTATTCTTCTCTATGATCTTTGAATTCGTTCCCAATTAGTCCATATCTGTGGACACGGCTTTTCAAAAAGATTATTAACCCTGCAGGGGTGCACAACTTTACCCACACGTACCAACCTCCTCTTAATGCTAGATATCGTTAGCCCTCTTCCTTGGAAGGCCGACGGAGAGCGATTGGATACTACCTTTACCTTGCTTTCGCCGAGACTATGAGTCACGCCCTAAGGAGATGCCGCCGTAATGGGTCAAGTCCCGAAGTCTGTCCCTAGAGATGTGAACATGGTTTGAGATTACGGAGGCCGTGCCTCTCCCATCCCTTCCATGCTTACCTACCTGTATGAATGCACCTCCTTCACCACCTTCAAGAACAACCATAATGCATATGTCAAATGGAACGCCCGAACTATGTGACTCATGGAATCTACTAGGAAAGTTAGTTGGTCGAGGGGGTTTCCAGGCCCCTGTGTGGCTGTACGCTCGTCTTGGTTCAAGAGGCAAGAACTCAGGTCCTAGTAGTGGTAAGTATGGGACTGCAAAAACCATAACCCAACATGGCCTCCCATACAAGCCTTAGCATGTTTAACTCACATCTCTATTCATACCATGTCATCCTGTCATTCTAGGTTCATTCGCACCTCTGATTCATCAACCGCATGGACCAGTGGTAACAACTAAGCATGGCTAAGCACAACAGATATAACAGCTCCAGCGAAGCTCATAAGACAAACCCTAGTTATGCTAGGAGCAATGGATCATAGAATATAGGCTTCAAAGGGAACATGCATCAGATAGGATTACTCTATCTATCGATAAAACACTTTAGAATCGTATGCACATGGCAAGAATGAAATACTTTGAAACATAGGATTATATCATGTGTGGGGATATGCTTGCCTTTGCCTGTTGATACTCAGCTATAGATCTTCAGGTTCATCTGCTTGACATTGTTCACCATTTATCAAGTACTTCTCTTCGATGGTGTTAATCTTGGTCTTCAATCTTGGACTCGATCTTGTTACTCACATCAACTCCGAGGTCTACCGAGAAGAAGCAAAAACACCGGAAAGGAAGGCAACAATCAACACATGGCATCGATGCTATGCTCAAGCAAGGATGATGATATGCCAAGTTAAATTGAATTGATATGAACCCTAGTACATGCTTGGTCATTTTAAACAGGGTCCGAGGGGTACAAACCCTAGAATAGGGGGAACCTCGAAATCACCTATGGGGGTTCATTTGTTCTTATAATTAAAGTTGCAATTCAAGTTGTTGAACAATGCATGATTATGAGTCTATTGGATATATCTCATTGTTCTGAAATTTTTGATATATTATACATATTTTCTGATTTAAAATGAATTAATTATGATTTTCCCAATTTTAATCCATTTTTAAATCATTTTAAAACAATTAAACATTTTTTTGAATATTATATAATTTTTTTTCCACATGGACCCACGTGTCAGCATTTTATTAATTATAGAAATTATTTTCTAAAAAGGTTAAAATCCTGACAGATAGGGCCCATATGGTATTTATATATTCTAGAAAACAATTAAACTAATAAATAAAAAAAAGGAAAGGGGTTATTGCATCACTGTGACGTCATTGTGACGTCATCAATGGGGAGAGCTCCAGGTCGAGCTCGGATTCGATGCAGGAGGTGATGCGGGGCTACGGAAGGGGGCGCATTCGAAGCGGTGGGTCGCGCTGAACCACCTAGGCGCGGCGCCACTAGACTTTGGTCACCGGAACTGCTTGCACAACGGTCGCTGGCGGCGGGGATTGCAGGTACCTGTCACGGGAAGGAACTAGAGGAAGAGGGAGAAAACAGAGAGGTCCACGAGTGCTAGAGGCTCACCCTGAGCATGAAGATGGCGTCGGTGGAGCTAGAGGAGGACGAAACCAATGGCCATGGTGGCGGCCAGAGCTCGGGCATGAGGTATCGATTGCATTGTCTGGGCCACTGTGGCTTGCGTGACTTGCCGAGGAAGACGAGGAGAGCACGATAGATCCAACTATTTCCTCAGCGAGGTGGGGCGAGCTCGGAAATGGCGGGACGGCGGAGCTCCTACGAGCTAGGGTTCAGCCGAGGAAGAAATTGGGGAAGGGGAAGAAGATAGAGCTCATCCGGCGGTAGGAGGGGTACTTGTAGACGCGGTCTAGGATGGTAGCACACATCATGGCACCAGCGGGGATCCTAGCGCAGCTGAACAGCAATGACAAGGACACGTAGCAGCTTATGCCCAACGTCCTCTGGCTCGAGGTTGAAGAAAAGAGAAATAAGGAGCGGAGGGGTATGGGCCGAGGTACTGGGCTAGGTGGGCCAAGGTGGGCTGCTACTGCGCGCTGAGCGGAAGATATGGAGAGGGAAAGAGATGGGCTGTGGCCCAGGTTAGGGTTAGAACTTTGTTTTATTTTCTAAAACATTTATCATTTTCAATTTCCTATTTTCTCTTTTGTATTTTCTATTTCAAATATGTTTTGAACATTTCCAAAATACAAGAACTTTTATAAACATGTTAAAATATTGCAGGGGCCCTTATGAACAATTTGGGATCCTCACTTTTGTATTTTTCAAAAGTCAAAACCATTTTGAATGCTTTTGCAAGAGAGATGGAGAAACTAGGGTTTAGGGTTTTTATTTTCTTTTGCTTGCATGCATTTTCAAAAGATGATGCTCATGCTATGCACAAATCAAACCCTAATTAACAATTACTAAAACTAGGGGTGTTATAGTTCTACCCCCTTAACAGAATCTTGTCACAAGATTCCTAGGTAGGAAGATAGAAGGAGCAGGGTCACACTAAACTTCGACGATCTTCCCAAAGGGATTGATCCATGCCACCATTATTGAATGAATGAAGCACTTCATTTTCTTCGGGGTAGTTGCACACACTAAACAAGAGAGGGGAAGACATAGAACCACAAACAGAGTATCTCATGGTCAACTCATGGATAGATGTTTCATAACATCTCTAGAGGCAACGAGCATGAAACACGTCAAGGTATAACATAGGAAATAAGAGGAGACGGTTTCAAGGTGTTAGATAGTTGGTGTTCATAAGGATTGAGACCATGGAGCTTCAGAAGAGTTTGAGCTTCTGAAGAGGAGAGCATACAACGGAAAGAATACGACCACAGACTTCGAAAGGCGAACCTCTACTAACGACTTAAATAGAGCTTCCAGGTAACATAGATACAGAGAACCAAGCTGTTGAACTACTTTTTGATACATAAGGATCACTCTTCATTCAACAGAAGGTCGGGGCAAAAAGGTTGTTTTGGTGGAGAGGACTCATAAGATTTAGAAGGGACATGTAGTAAAAGAAACTGATGATTACCAAAACCATAGCCGCTCTTCGATCATGTTAGAGGAAATCGAAGTAAACTATTTATTCATCCAGGTATATCAAAATTCTTGCCAAAGATTATGATATCACTTCACACCACTAAGATGAATATATAAGAAGATTCCTGATGACATGAGGAAAAAGAAACTTTTTTCTCAGACTTCAGTTACTTGGCACAACAATATATTTGCCAACATAAATGGGTCTAGAGGATTTACCGAGAGACATTTAGCAACACTACTTTAAATGTTCTCCTTGATGTTCGAGAAAGCGGACATCAGGTAAAGGTCGGACTTTGGTTACAAAGGAAACCATAAGCACAATTTCTACAACAAATCATAGAAGAAGCCTCATGAAGATTGGTTGTTATTGATGATTTAAGAGAATATGACAATAGGTCTTCCAGCTAATTGTGTTAACCATTGCATCGATCTGGCTGGGTTTTCAAAGGGACCTATGTCAAAAACCTTGAAGAACACCAACCATCATTGCTGTTTGAGATTCAGCTCTGGTTAGGTGAAATGATACTTCATACTCAGCATGTCCGAATGGAAAGGTTATAACATTTACCACAAAGGTAGAGTTACTAGATTCTCAAGACATGGACTACAGTGTCAAGCTCCACAAAAATGAGCTAGGGTGCAAAACCCATGTATTAGCAGATTATCCGAAATATAAATTTCTCATGCATAAAGTGTTTGCAATGGAACACAACTGAATCCTTATTGGGAAACATTTAGGAATACATTGAAGTGTTTCAAGAACTTCTTATCTTCCGTGACAAATCATCAGTGGCTTAGCGTGCTTAAAGGATATTCTCGAGATGTGAAGGTATCAACCTACCATATCAAGAATACTTCACACATGCATGACTTAATTGAAATGATTCCCGAGGAAATAAAGATAACTCTGCTCAAATCCACGACGACATATTTCAACTATTACACGTGAACCAAAGAAGGTTACTTCTAACCTCTAGAACACATATTTCGAGATGACACGAATATGGTTCTCAAAAGTTTCCAACATTAATGCCAACTGTTCCATATGAATCTACTCTATCATGGAGAAGATAAGAATGTCATCGATGGGCTCAATAACAAACTTATCAAGATACTCAAAGAAGAAGGACTCATATATTGTGTGAACATGACATAGATATTGGTCAGACAAATGAACATGAAGATGTACCCAGGTGAAACATCACAAATAGATACACCATCAGGATAGTCCTTGGAACTGAGTTTGATTTGATGATAACCTAGATCAAATCAAAGGAGGGGAAGATAACATATCCACGAAGGAAATACTATCTTTCTTTAGTGCGAGCAAAACTAGATATCTATTTACGAAGGAACTAAGTTAGGTAGAACTTTTTTATTACAACTCTCCAAGTTGTTGTTTAATCTCAACCATCTAGTTCAGGGGTATCCAGTACGGATCCTTAGAGAAAGACGCAGTTCAGAGAACTTGCTTACTCAAGAACTTGACAAACATGGTCGTGTGGTGACATGACGATACTTCTAGAAAGACGTCTAGAATATCACGAACCACCGATATGTCACTTAGTTCAAGAGGAAACTTGCTTGGTAAGGCAAGAATACATAGTCACAGGGCTTCAGCACAAGTCTAGCTCTTTGACCAAAAAGAGTGTACCTGATTAGCGGACTTGGTAGCACAGTCAAACTTCGCTTAGTGATAGGCTAACCATCACACTAAGAATGACACAAATGTCCTTGTTGAGGTCCAAAGAAATAATGATTGCTAAGAATCTCAGATGGCCACATTATTATGCACACACATTATTCACGAGCACGAAGTCTCGAGAGAAGGGTGGGTAAATATGTGTAAGAGCATCACTTCATTAAGGGGTCATGAAACTCAACACGACCTCTTAGTATATAAGAGTGTGATACTTTAAGGTAGAATAGAACAAAAGCTAATCAATGCTTATTGAATGCGGATTACAACACATTGACCTAGTCCTGGAAATGACGAGGTACTGGAGTTTGTTTCTCCTGACATCCCGAAATGGTTTGCCTTGACGGACCACAAGAGTATCTTGCATTGGAAGACACCGATACACGTTTACTACTTGGCTACCAACTGGTAGATTATGACTGCAAGTGCACAGATCATTTGTAGCTAGTTTCAAAATAAAGATATCGATCACACAGGGAGCAGGAGTCTGAAGTCTAATAACTCTTGAAATAAATACTACAATAGAAATGCTAAATAAAATTCTAAGTGACAATATAAAATGCGAGTATCGTGTAAAAGGTGTTTTTGGGTTTTGGTATAAGAGCAACAATAAGTAAAGTAAAACAACTGAACACAGAAAATAAGTATGGCGTATGTAAGAGAGATTGGAATTGCAATAGGGAAGAAGCGTTATTAGGGAGTAGCGGATACACCACTAGCATTATAAAGAACAAAGGTAAAGATTATTATCATGAACATTCTCAACTGTGTATGTGTGGGAGGAACTCCATATTTGGACAAATAGGCAGCAACCACTACTCACATCATCCTCATAACCACAACAGACAACAATCGACATCAATTGAATTACTGTGCTATTATGGGACATAATCCTGTAGGACGTATCCCATGGCATGGATAGTGTTACGTGAGTTTCCTCGGTTCCCAAGTTGATACGTAAGGAGTGCCAACAACTTTATAGTCACTGTAAGTGCTAACACACCTCCGTCTACCAACAAGTAGTTCCCTCCATCAAGTCCCCATAAGAGGAAAATATTGAGAGGTCGACTTCTCCCAACATCAAGATGAAGACAATCTAACACATGGTCATAGTGATGAATATCATAATAAACTTTATCTTATTTCAATCTCATACTAGGGTTTCTCCATCTCCCCAAGAACTAATGGTCTACTCAGACATGGAGGCAATCAAGATCATGGCAATAACAATGGAATCTATCATAGATGAATAGTACTTGTATAAATCCACAACGAGTATAGGAATTACAACAAGATATAGACAAGATGTAGATGGGATGAATGGACATGGTGGTGATGTAGCGGTTGATGATGAAGATCGATGCCTTAGCCTCCTGGATCTGTGCAGGGCGAAGATGGATCCCTGGTGGACGAGTTCCCCCTCCAGATGCCTTCCGCAGGTGAGGTTTCGGCGATTTCTGGTTGTTCTGTATGTCATGTCTATGATCCAATTGCACGTGGTAAAACTATTTTATGAGGCGGTGGCGGCGTCAACTATACGGCAGGAACTATACGGCCGGTAAATTTATTCTCGCCATATAGTTGGTCGTTAAACCGTCTATAAGCCTCGATCACTTCGGTTTTTCTTCTGGTATTATTGATATTTCCCAAATAAGCGATTTACGTTGTTTTGACTCCTTTTCTCCTTAGTACAACTGCTCCAAGAATTGTGTCCATTGTATCCATCATCTGTCCTAATCCTAGTGAAAACAGACATAAAATGTGCATGCGAGAGCCGTAAAATACCAAGATCCTACATCTACAATGCAAAATAATAATATAAAACATGATGCAAATATTAACTCATCAACTTCCCCAAGCTTAGACTCTTGCTCATCTCTAGCAAGTTAGCTTAATGGATCTGATCCTCATATTCATGAAGCTAAGTTGATAAAATAAATGAGGCAGTTGCAGCATGTGTTTATTATATATGATACATAGGAATAAGTTCATGAATAGTATCTTACTCGAACCATTCGAATAATATCAGAAGGCTTCCACACCTTAGTGATCTATAGTTCACAAACGATGAATCTCCACATGATGTAAAAGTATCCGGTTCAACCGAATGAGTTAGCGAGGTAGTCCCAAGTGTTTTAGGATTAACATATTCCCTTAGGATTCAAAATCTCAAAACGTCTCTTTCTCATACTACAGTATAGTGGTGTATGCCTATTTGCTCGTTTTCTTCT
The DNA here is from genome assembly GCA_916181665.1 of Avena sativa. Classification (NCBI taxonomy): domain Eukaryota; kingdom Viridiplantae; phylum Streptophyta; class Magnoliopsida; order Poales; family Poaceae; genus Avena; species Avena sativa. The sequence continues at coordinate 526,902,906 of OV702292.1, read as the reverse complement.
CTTTTTTCTTCTTCCCCTTTTTATATATATATGCTCACACTTTTGTTTAAGTGCTGTGCAAAAGAGCTAGCCATACATTCCACTTCATGTAGGAATTCAAAGTTTAATGATCTCCATTATCAAATTCCAATTATATATGAAGCAATCTTTATAGCTTGAATATTCTAGCTCGCCATGTTCTCACTCTATTTTGATAACACATTTTATTTTTCTTTGTTCAAGGTTTTTTTTCCAACTTAACTCATTAGATAATTTTTCTTTCTTTGTAAATTAAACCATGTACTTACAACATATTGACCAAATTATCTTTGTATGTTCCATTAATACCAATGGTGTGGAAGACTCCTATTGCTATCATCAAGTGTAAGTAAAATTATACTCAAGCCATTCATATATCCAATAGGACAAACACAAACTCAATATTGCTCCATATATGATAATAAACTCAGAATTTCATAAAAGGGATCGACTATTCCTAAAGGGAATTCTAATGATGCAAACTTTATTTCTAGTTTGAACTAATGCAAAACTAAAATAGTAATGTAAAAACTTATAAGATAGATTACAAGGTCTTAAAGATCTCCCAAACTTAGAATCAACCGAGGCGAGATCAAATAATCCCTTGCGATTATTTCATACCGTGATTATTGTAGATCACTGTGGTGCCATGGCACATGTCATCTTCTCTTCATGGGCCAGCCTGAGGCGGAGGGATTGGTTGACAACCTCTAATTATTTAACACGCAGCTTGTAGAAAAGATTATTCCTCTCCAGCACTTTCACTTGTTCTTTAATGAGCTCATTGTTGTCTTGAAGGGTTTGGATCGCGTTAAGACTCATAGAAAAACCTGATTCGGTTGTATGCTTAATATCTTTATCAAGTTTATCAAGATAAAGTCGTAACAACCGAAGATGCTTGGGTGTCCCTGGAGTCTCCTTGTCCATCTCTTCAATCTTCCGCTTGAGGGCTTTCAACTCCCTCTTCCGACGTTCATTGTTGGTGTCGAGGAACTCCATAGGGATGATCTTGATCTCCTTGCCTTGCTCACTATTGCTCCCGATCTCCATAGAAACTTCTCTCCTTGGTTTGCGTGTTCTCACGTATGAATAAGAGATAGATTGGTTCCTGGAGATTATGATTAGAGAGAGACAATGGTAGTATATATGGGGGGTTAGAGGTCGGTAAAACTCACGAGAAACACCAAATTCATGCCCAAGAAAAGAATCTTAACGGAATAGGAAAAGAAAAAGCGGATTTGGAGGAGTACTGCCACGTAACGACCAACTATATGGGCACGGCCCATATAGCTCCGGCCGTATAGTTGGTTCCGGGCAGGTATTTCCAAATATCTCGAGTCCAGATTGGTTAAGGTATGACTCGAAACTGACAATACCGCCCTTTTTTTAGATCGGAAAGACGAAAAAGTAAGCGAAGATATCTGATAGTTTAACGACCAACTATACGACCAGAATATTTTCTCCGGTCGTATAGTTGCGATCGTATAGATATCGATATCAAAAATCAAAAATGTCTGAGAGTTTAACGACCAACTATATGGCTGGAATTTTTTCTCCGGTCGCATAGTTGCGACCGTATAGATCTAGACATCAAAAACAATTTTGCAAATAAGATATAGAGGGGTTAACAATTAACTATAAGGCGGGAGCTTTCTCTCCGGTCATATAGTTGCACCCATATAGTTGGTAAAAACCTCCAAAAACTTCAGAAAAACACGAGGAATTCAAAGGCAAAAAAATTAGAAGTAAAATCTGTGAAAACAAGTCACTTATTTTAGTAAGAACACTTACCTTGAACTTACCGTTTACTTATTCTGGGATGACAAGCTCCTCCAACAACAAAGACTTCTTCTATTTTGGAGGAATTGATCTTAATTCATTGAATAATTCTCGTAAATAAAAATCACCTGAACTAAAGTTCCTCTCGATAAGATTGGTGTCTTGCTGGGCAAACATGGACACTACATCCAACATCTTTATTTCTTGCCTCTGCATAATCTGCAACTGAAATTCTTGAAGTGAAATAATCCAACAGATCCGTCTTGGCTAATGGTTTTTCCTCTCAAGGAGTTCTTTTAAACCATCACGATCTGTATGAACTCTTACTTTTGCATCAACTATATAAGAACAAAATTTATCGCAAGAGAAAAATACAGCAAAAAGTTCCCTTTCTTTCTTAGGATAATTCTTTTGAGCACTATTAAGAGTTCTACTAGCATGATGTATAATATTAAATCTGCGACCTATGTGTTGTCCCAGAGTTACTCCTACAACATCATCACTAGCCTCACATATTAAGTCAAGTCATATCCTAGATAGGTGGTTTAATGATAGGAGCATGGGATAAAGCATTTTTAACTTTATCAAAGGCTATAAGACATTTATCATCTAAATTAAATCTTACTCCCTTTTGCAGGAGGTTAGGCAAAGGTTTAGATATTCTAGAGAAATTTCTAATGAACCTTCTATAAAAACCCACATGACCAAGGAAACTTCTTATACCTTTTATATCCCTAGGTTGTGGCATTCTCTCTATAGCCTCAACCTTAGCTCTATCCACTTCAATTGCCTTACCTGATACCTTATGTCCAAGGACTATACCTTCTCTGAACATAAAATGGCACTTATCCCAGTTTAGAACAAGATTAGTTTCTTTGCAATGCTGCAAAACTCTTTTGAGATTATCCAAGCAACTAGTAAACAAAGTTCCATAGACAAAAAATTCATCCATAAATACTTCCATTATCAATTGTATGAAATCCGCAAAAATATCAGTCATGCATCTTTGAAAGGAGCTGGAGCATTACATAAACCAAAAGGCATACAACGGTAAGCATGTAAACCATAAGGACTAATGAAAGTTGTTTTAAGTTGGTCATGAGGATGAACAGCTATTTGAAAAAACCAGAGTATCCATCCAAGTAACAAAAATGAGTGTGGTTTGCTAACCTTTGTAAAGTTTGATCTATGAACGGTAAAGGATAGTGATCTTTCCTAGTTTCTTTATTCAATTTCCTGAAATCTATGCACATCCTATGTCCAACAATAGTTCTAGTAGGTATCAATTCATTGTTTTCATTAGGAACAACAGTAAAACCGCCCTTCTTAGGGACACAATGAACATGACTTACCCATTCACTTTCTTTAACAGGATAAATTATACCTGCATCCAATAGGCATGCTATTTCTTTTCTTACCACATCCTTCATTTCAAGATTTAGTCTTCTATTAAATTCCGCAAATGGTTTAGCACCTTCCTCCATGAATATTCGATGGATGGTTATCATGGGACTAATGCCCTTCAAATCATCCATTGAGTACCTAAAGGCCTTGTGATGCTCCTTAAGTATTTTCATGAGTTCTTCTTCTTCTTCTTCTCCAGAAAAGCCTCATTAGTTAGAGGCCCTATAATGGGAAGTGAATCGAATTCATCTTCTAGTTCTTATAGGGACTTGTCCTCCATGACTATTTCTTCATAATTTAAATCTTCATTTATTTCTTATTTTTGATTACTAAAGAAGAGAGCTGCCTTTCCTCAATAGTTTTCTCTTTCTCTTCTTCTTGTATTTGTGGAGGTCTGTCTTTAAATTTGGAAAACTGGAATTCTTTTTCCGCTTCCCCAAGCTTAAGAGACACAATCTCCTTCTTGAAATCAACTTTGGCACCTGCATCACTCAAAATGTTTCTTCCAAATATAATTGGGCAAAGAGTGTCAGCTGGCATATCAACAACTACAAAATCGATAGGAAAGTTTTTGTTGCCAATTGTGACAATTGCATCTTCAACTACTCCTAGTGGAATTCTAAGGGTTTTATTGACCAACATGATTGTCATATCAGTATTTTCAATTGTAGCCCGTTCTATTTCTTCTTTTATTTCTAAATAAAAATCATAAGGTATAACATTAACTTTGGTGCCAAGATCGCATAAACCATAGTGCGAGGTTTCCTTAAATATGCAGGGAAGGATAGGCTTAACCACATCTTTTACCTTTGTTTTACCTTCAACCAATACGGAAGTCTCTTTATCAAGTTCAACTATGTTACAATGTGCATACATAGCCATAATTGCTTCTTGGTTACCTATTCATCTTTGGTTTCGTCCAGATGTTCCACAACTTCTAGCATACTTTCCTCTTCCTTGCTTTGACCTGTTCATATTCAAAAATATGCTTCTGTGCAGTGATAGGGAAAGGTATCTCATATGTTTGTTCTAGGGAGTCCAGTGTTGCTTTAACTTCTCTTTTCTTCTCAGGTTCAGGTGGTGGATCATACTTGACCAAACCCTCTTTTGGAGCTTTGATGTGTTCTGTAAAAGCTTTAACAACTTGCAACACAAGATCTAAATCCAAATAAAGTTCTTTAGATAATTCTTTAACATGGCCCTTTTTATTATAGTCATGAATACAATCATGATCTATTTATATGCCTCCTTCGCTTCCTAGACCAAAATTCTACGAAACTCTATGACCGCGAATTCTATTAAGTAAAGCCCAAGCTTTAGTTATAGGAAGATTCAAAAGGCTCCTTCTGCGAAAGAGTCTAGTTCAATTTTATTAGGTTTAGTTAAACCTCCATAAAAGATATGCAATAAATACCATTTAGGCAAATCATGATGATGACATAGATTAAGTAAATCTTTAAATCTGATATAAACTCTTACTAGTCCTTCATTAGGACGGTTCCACTAAGTCATTATAAGCCGCCTGATTCCAAAAGATTTTGATAATGGGTAATATTTTGCTAGAAACTCATACGCTAAATTATCCCAAGTAGTAGTGGCTTCTAGAGGTAGAGATCTATACCATGAGAGAGTTGTACTAGTCAAAGTCTAACTAAAAAGTTTAACCCTTACCTCATTAGTAGTATATCCCGTCAATTGAAAAGTGCCACATATATCTTTGAAACATGCAATATGCTCATATGGATCAGGATCTTCTTCATCCCCAGTAAATTGCTTCTTGTGTAGAATACCAAGTAATAGAGGATTTATTTCAAACCCCCTTGTCTTCTCTTTGGATTTGTCTCTTTTATAAATATCATAGGGCTTCCGAAAGTGGCTGAGTGGGTTAGCACTAGTCATATGCTCAAACTCCATCATGTTGGTGGAAACCTGTAACTCAAAACAAAACTTAGCAAGACAAAAAGAAATAAGCAAAAACTAAAAGACCTATAGTGCTTAGCTCCCCGGCAACGGCGCTAGAAAATAGCTTGATGACTGCAAGTGCACAGATCGTTTGTAGCTAGTTTCGAAATAAAGATATCGATCCCACAGGGAGCAGGAGCCTGAAGTCTAATAACTCTTGAAATAAATACTATAATAGAAATGCTAAATAAAGTTCTAGGTGACAAGATAAAATGCGAGTATTGTGTAAAAGGTGTTTTGGGTTTTTGGTATAAGAGCAACAATAAATAAAGTAAAACAACTGAACACAGAAAATAAGTATCGCGTATGTCAAAGAGATTGGAACCGCAATAGGGAAAATGGGTTCTCAGGGAATAGCGGATACACCACTAGCATTATAAAGAACTAAGGTAAATATTATTATCATGAACATTCTGAACTATGTATGTGTGGGCGGAACTCCGTATTTGGACAAATAGGCGGTAACCACTGCTCACATCGTCCTCATAACCACAACAGACATCAATCGACATCAATCGAATTACTGTGCTATTAAGGGACGTAATCCCGTAGGACGTATCCCATGGCATGGATAGTGTTACGTGAGTTTCCTCGGTTCCCAAGTTGATACGTAAGGAGTGCCAACAGCTTTATAGGCATTGTAAGTGTTAACACACCTCTGTGTACCAACAAGTAGTTCCCTCCATCAAGTCCCCATAAGAGGCAAATATGGAGAGGTCGACTTCTCCCAACATCAAGATGAAGACAATCTAACACATGGTCACATCGATGAATATCATAATAAACTTTATCTTATTTCAATCTCATAATAGGGTTTCTCTATCTCCCCAAGAACTAATGATCTACTCAGACATGGAGGCAATCAAGATCATGGCAATAACAATGGAATCTATCATAGATGAATAGTACTTGTATAAATCCACAATGAGTACGGGAACAAGACCTATACAAGATGTAGATGGGATGGATGGAGATGGTGGTGATGCAGCGGTTGATGATGAAGATCGATGCCTTAGCCTCCCGGATCTGCGCAGGGTGAAGATGGATCCTCGGTGGACGAGTTCCCCCTCTAGATGCCTTCCGAAGGTGAGGTTTCGGTGATTTCTGGTTGTTATGTACGTCGTCTCTCTAATCCAGTTGCACAGGGTGAAACTATTTGACGAGGCGGTGGCGGCGCCAACTATACGGCAGGAAGTATACGGCCGAAAAATGTATTCCCGTCGTATAGTTAGTCTTTAAACTGTCTGTAAGCCTCGATTGTTTTGGGTTTTCTTTTGGTATTGTTGATATTTCCCAAATAAGCGATTTACATTGTTTTTGACTCCTTTTCTCCTCAGTACAGCTGCTCCAAGAATTGTGTCCGTTGTATCCATCATCTGTGCTGATCTCGGTGAAAACAGACATAAAACATGCACGCGAGCATCATAAAATACCAAGATCCTACATCTACAATGCAAAATAATAATATAAAACATGATGCAAATATGCACTCATCAGTAGACTATGGTCGGAAAACAACAAGGAAAAAGGAACATGCTCTGGACAGAATCCCAAGATGTGGATGCATCAGTCAACAATCTTCCAAGGACCAATGCATAGAAGGAAGATGTGGCAGAGTGACGGGTATAGAAGTGATACTCACGAGGAGTAATCTTGTCATGATCTATTTTGTTCTATTAAAGAACATATGCCGTAACATGTGGTAGGGGGAGTCCTTTGTTTGGCATAATTTAATAATGACAATAAACACAAGCTTGAAGGTTGGAATTGTAGTACCAGCCATCCTGAGGTAATGTGTAAACATTAGCAACAGGGATCAAAAAATGGATCTTGGGTTAAAGGTCAGCTTCGTGTACAAGATTCTCAACACCAGAATCCAACACAATCAGGGATCTTTGGTTCAAGTCCAAGGGTTAAAACCTGAGAAAGAAGTAATTACTATCTTTGTAGTATAGAGGGTACTACAAGGTAGGTACCACGAGGTATCTTCCAAAATAATAAACAACTTCTAAAGTACCCAGACAAATGAAAAGGAGGCACACGAGATGAAAGGAAACCTCGAGACCTAGAACAGAACAATGTGGAACCATCAACAAGATGTTGTGGGTCGATAAGATAGAGAGATCATGATGGAAAGGAATCTCTCAACTGAATAAGAGCAAAGGGAAACAGGGAACACACACAACTGACTTTGGAGAACTCAACACTAGGTCAACTAGTTGATAATCGTCATGCCTAAAAGGCACCTAAGTTTTGAAAGACAAGACGAGGTAGCAAAACTTTTCCAAATCAACACAAGATAAGATGACCCAAAGTTAGAACTCAACACAAGGAATTCATCTTCTATGATAACAGTTACCTACTACAAAAGTATCAACAAAGCAAGGCGGAGTATATGGTGTACTCCGCAAGACTTATAGCTGGTGGGGTTATTTTGCATAAAGCTATATTTCTTTGTAAAGGGGGATGGGAAGCTCGCTAATAGAACATTTGAAAGGGGATAATAAAGCAATATCTCTAACTTGATCATCTTTGATATCCACTGAATCTTTATCAACTGAACCTACCAACTAGGATCACCCCCTCAATCCCCGAGGAAGCATCCTTAAACACACCTCACATTTGTTATCAAGTTTTACGATTAGGTTATTCTTCTCTACGATCTTTGAATCCGTTCCCAAGTAGTCCATAACCGTGGACATGACTTTTCAAAAAGATTATTAACCCTGCAGGGGTGTGAAGGGAATATGCCCTGAGAGGCAACAATAAAGTTGTTATTATGTTTATTCCAAGTATATGATAGATGTTTATTTTGCATGCTATAATTGTATTAATATGGAAACATTAACATTGAGTAGAGCAGCGCTGGAAATTGTTCTGGAGTTGACTTCACTAAATGAAGAGGGAACTAATAATAATGATCATGAAACTCCGAAAGAGGACACTACCAAACCTCGCAGGTCGAGCAGGACGCGTGCAGCTCCTGAACTGTATGGAAATCCTGTTATGAATTTCATGGTTGATGAAACAGATGACCTAGCGACGTATGAAGAAGCGATGATGAGCCCGGATTCCAACAAATGGCTAGAAGCCATGAAATCTAAGATGGAATCCATGTACGAAAACCAGGTTTGGACCTTGGTGGACTTACCTCACGACCGAAAGGCCGATGAGAATAAATGAATTTTCAAAAGAAAAACCGATGCTGATGGTAATGTAACCATCTATAAATCTCGACTTGTCACAAAGGGGTTTCAAAAAATTCAAGGGGTTGACTACGATGAGACATTCTCTCCCGTAGCAATGCTAAAGTCGGTAAGGATTATGTTAGCAGTTGCTGCTTATTTCAATTCTGAGATATGGCAGATGGATGTCAAAACTGCATTCCACAATGGTAATATTGAAGAAGAGTTGTATATGATACAACCAAAGGGTTTTGTCAATCCTAAGGATGCTGACACGGTGTGCAAGCTTCAGCGATCCATCTATGCACTGAAGCAAGCATCACAGAGTTGGAATCTCCGCTTTGATGAGGTGATCAAAGAGTTTGGATATATCCAAACTTATGGAGAGGCTTGTATTTACAAGAAAGTGAGTGGGACCAATGTGGCATTTCTAATATTATATGTGGATGACATATTATTGATTGGAAATGATATAGATCTTTTAAACAATGTTAAAAGTTATCTAAACAACAAATTTTTGATGAAGGACCTAGGTGAAGCGTCATACATATTAGGCATAAAGATCTATAGAGATAGATCAAGGCGCCTGATAGGATATCACAAAGTACATACCTCGATAAGATTTTAAAGAAGTTTAAAATGGACAGAAGTAAGAAGGGGTTCTTACCAATGTTGCAAGGCAAGACATTGAGTAAGACTCAAAGTCTGGCTATGGTAGAAGAAAGAGATATAATGGATAAAATCCCCTATGCTTCGGCTATAGGCTCTATATTGTACGCCATTCTATGTACAAGACCGGATGTGGCACATGCTATTAGTTTAACTAGTAGGTACCAATCTGATCCAGGTACAGAACACTGGATATCGGTCAAGAATATCCTTAAGTACTTAAGAAGAACTAATGATATGTTTCTTTTATATGGAGGTGAAGAAGAGCTGGTCGCCAAGCTTTATGTCGGTGATAGCTTTGACACCGATCTGGATGACTCTAAGTCTCAATCCGGATACGTATTTCTCTTGAACAGAGCAGCAGTTAGTTGGAGGAGTTCCAAATAACCTGTGGTGGCTGGAGCAACAACGGAGGCAGAATATGTGACTGCTTCAGAAGCGGCATGATGTCTACGCACTTCTATTCTTGTAGACAGTTGTTGGGCCTCCAAGTGCAGAGGTTTGTAGAACATCAGCAAGTTTTCCCTTAAGTGGATTACCCAAGGTTTATCGAACTCAGGGAGGAAGTGGTCAAAGGTACCCCCTCTCAAGTAACCCTGCAATCAAGATATAAGAAGTCTCTTGTGTCCCCAACACACCCAATACACTTGTCAGATGTATAGGTGCACCAGTTCGGCGAAGAGATAGTGAAATACAAGTGGTATGGATAATTATAAGTAGTAACGGTGTCAGAAAATAGCTTTTATGGCGTGCAAGAGACTAAAGGTAATCTGAAATAAAGATGGAAGCAAGCAAACATGTAACAGATCTAGTTACAAAAGGTGTATCAATGCTTAGAAACAAGGCCTAGGGATCATACTTTCACTAGTGAACACTCTCATATAAATATATTCTCTTCATGATACTACTCTGAACTACTCTCCGGTTGGACACTCTAATCCATGGTAGGGCTATAACAGCACACCTCAAAGTTCGCTTTCCACATATAGATAACCCCACACTATCACCTTGAGCACTATATGGTTCCAACAAACACCACAATTTCATAGAGACATCCAACTCCAAATATAACTCATAACAAGTATTTGTAATCTCTAGCCTAAGTGCCACCATGGTGTGCACGCTGTCACTTTCACACACGTCGGGAGAGCAGAGATCTATTAAAACACTTGAGTAGCAAGGTAGATCTACTTGATTACAAAGCTCATGATCTCAATAAGATCATGCATAGAGAGAGATGAACACATAGCTACCGGTAGAACCCTTAGCCTCGAGGAAGAACTACTCCCTCATCATCATGGGAATCAGCAATGGTGATGGACATGGTGGTGGAGATCGATGGAGATGGCTCCGGGGGGCACTTCCCTATCCCGGCAGGGTGCCGGAATAGAGACTTTCTGTCCCCCAAATCTCCCATTCGGTGGCGGCGGTGCTGCGGAACTTTTTTGGCTGGAGGCTGTTCGATTAGGGTTTTCTCATCAGAGGCTTCTTATAGGCGAAAGGGGAGGCCGAGGGGGTGCCGGAGGGGCCCAGACCACCCCCTGGCACAGCCTGGCCTAGCCCGCGCCACCAGGTGGTGTGGCCAGCCCCTGGCCCCTCTCCGTCTCGTCTTCTGGCTCCGTGAGTCTTCCGGTAAAATATTGACTTTGGCTTTTGTCCGGTCCAATTCTGAGAATATTCATTTTCTGGCTTTCCTGGAACCAAAAATAGAAGAAAATAGGCAACTGGCTCTGTGGCATCTTGTTAATAGGTTAGTTCCAGAAAATGTGTAAAAGTACTCCAAAGTGTGGACAAAACATAAGAAAGTAGATAAAAACAAGCATGGAACATCAAAAATTATGGATACGTTAGCAACGTATCAACATACCCAAGCTTAACTCCTGCTCGTCCTGGAGTAGGTAAGTGATAAAAAGAAACAATAATTTTTGAGATGACATGCACCATCATAAACTTGATCAAAGTATTTGCAAAACATTGATAGCTGGGATCATAGTACTTCAACATAGCATGAAAGATAAAGTTCTAACAATAAGACAAAGCAACTATGTTGCAACATGAAAAAACACAAACAAAATATTCATGAATAACAATGCTTTGCAAGACATTTGTTTGTTTCACAAAAAGAAAACATAGCATAGTGGCATTCAGCTTGTCCCTCATAGAGTAGCAAATCATAAATGCATAGGACACCTTCAAAGTTCATAAGGGTGACTAGATACAAATAGTTTAAGAACAAGAAATATCAAAGTTATGAATCAATCAACAAGTCTTGGGACAATGCACATAGAACTAAGAATGGCCACTATGCTCTCTTAATATGTGCATAAAGATAGAAGATGGAGACTCAACATAAAAATAAAAGAAAGGCCTTCATAGAAGGAAACAGGGATTCAAGTCTCATAAAGAGCTTCCAAAAATTATGGTACTTATTAGCTTTCAGCTCTCATTGCCCCTATCATAAGCATCTTGAAGTGATTAAGGTTAAAGCGAACAAACTATGGAGTATATGCTTGAGAAAGTATAAGTTGGAAATCTCATGTCCCTTGAATACGAGGGATGCTCCTCATGCTACTCAAGTTTAGTTACCGGTAAGTTCTTGTCATAGTAAGTATATGTGTATCATAGAGAACCGCCAACGGGGTACCCCTTGCCCGATGATACGGAAGAATCCCCATATCAAAATGACAAGGCAAGCAGACAACGAGCATCTCAGCAATCTTCTTATTTACCATGGGAAAATGGTGCTTTTTTCTCTCTTTCCTCTTTTCTCATCTATTTTTTTCTTGTTTTTCTTTTTCTCAATCTCTATCTCTTTTTTATGAGAAGAATGCTTCATAGACAACTCATTATGGTTACGCTGCAGGTTTCCACCATGATTAGGCATGGATTAGACCGGCGGCCCAAGTGTTTCTCTAACACACATACATAACTCCATGGACTTACAAGCTCCCCTTTCATTTCACACCGATGACATCCATAGACAAAAGAGCATGATATCAACTAGGTACAAAGTACAAGTGCAATGTTGAAAGCGTTCCCCATGACAACATGGTTCTGCTAATCCCCAACATATAAGTGTAAGCATATACAACATAGACGACACAATGGTTCAAGTTTATTAAGGGCAAGAAAAGTAAAGTGTGCCATCAAGTTCGTGAGAGATTTAATCACTAGTTTTCTCATAACAAGTTTAATTCGGAAGGTAGATAAAAACATGAATATACTTGGAATAGCAAATGCTAATAGGTAGGTATGGTGGACTCTTTGGAATAACTTGGTTTTATTTGGAGTTGGATGCAGGAGTGGGACTCATACTTGGTTATGGAGGCTAGCAAAAGACTGGGAGCGACCAACTAAGAGAGCAATAATGTCCATAATCATGCAAAATGGCAAAACATCATTAATTAAAGCATAAAGTGATCTTACAAGTCGGAAACTAAAGGATCATAGAGGCTATGGTGACTTGATATAGTCTTAACATGGTGTGAGCATGCGCTAAGTCAATCCAAATAAAGCATCAAAGGAGAATACCACAATACTATGCTTCAATATGCTAAAACAACACATGATTCTTTCAAGGCACATTAAGCAATCTCCATTGTTTATAACATGTCATGCTACAGCAAAAACCACTAAGCATAAAGCCAAAACAATATCAAGCATGACATGAAAAAGCATAGGCCACAGTCGAAAAACAAGCTCCTTTTTACCACTTAAGCATGAACTCTTCCTACTCTTTTCCAACACCAATCAAAAACTAAAGCTAAACATAGTGCTAGCAAAGGAGAACACTCACAGAACAATAAGAGTGAAAACTAGAGTGTTCTAGGCAATGAATAACGAGGTGTGTCTCTCTCCAAAAGAAGTGTGTTGGGATCCAACCAACTTATTTAAGCAAACCAAACAAAATAAAACTAAAAACAAAGCGAAGATGCTCCAAGAACATCACAACTGTGAATGAAACAATAAAAATGAAGTGTTTGGAAGAAACCTGGGATTTTTATTGATGAAGAATGAGATGCCTTGGGCATCCCCAAGCTTTGACGCTTGTACTTCTTGGATATTTCTTGGGGTGACACAGGTGGCATCCCCAAGCTTGAGCTTTAGTCCATTCTTCATCTCATTACATCATTCCTTCCATACACCTGAAAATTTTCCTTCATACAAAACTTCACACAATCTTTATTAGCAACATTAGTGCACTCAAGATAATAAGTCTTTGGGTTCAGTTCCAACACAAGTAAAACTTCCATGAAAACAAAAGCTACTCTAGCACTTCCTTTAAAAAGTTCAAATGATCAAAGAGAACTTAAAGAGAAAGAGATTAAGAGGAAAATGCAAATAATGGTAGAAATCTGTCAAAACAGACCAGCAGGTAAAAACCATTTTGTTCGAAGACCTTCTGTTGCTCAAATCGAAAAGTGTTGAACTAACGAAAGTTAGATAACAACCTGGTACAGAAGTACAAAAATTCACGCCTCAAAATGAAGTACGGAGATTTTACACGAATTTTTATGGTGAAGCACAAAAATCTGTTTCGGGACAACAACTTTCCCAATCATTACTTCTCTCTGATTAGAGGTTACTCTTGGCAGAAAAAGCAAATAAAAAGGATAAGGAGCGGTTATTAAAGAGGTAATCACTTCCAAAACTCATCTAAAACTTTTGGGTTATCTCTCAATAAGTACTTTTCTTTAACGCCTTTAAGTTAGGCATGATAGTTTGAGAAGATGCTCACATAAGAAATATGAATTTAAGTAAAAGAGAGCATCAAGGAGCAAATTCAAAGAACATTTAAGTCTAACCCACTTCTTATGCATAGGAATCTTGTAAAAAACAAGTCATGAAAGCACAAAGAAAAAAACATAGGAAAGCAAAACAAGTGCAACTTCAAGACTTTCAACATAAAGAGGGGAAACCTAATATTATTGAGATGCATAAAACCATGTTTCCCTCTCTCATAATAACTTTCAGTAGCATCATGAATAAAATTAACAATATAACTATCACATAAAACATTCTTATCATGAGTCACATGCATATAATAATTATTACTCTCCACATAATCATAGTCATTCTTATTAATTGTGGTGGGAGAAAATTCAACAAAATAGCTATCATTATTATTCTCATCACCATAATCATCCAATATAGGAGGCATATTGTAATCATAATTAATTTTCTCCTCAATAGTAGGTGGACTGAAAATATCATATTCATCATTGTAATCATCATATATTGGAGGAGTATCATCATAAGCAACAAAATAGCTATCTTCCAAAGCTGGGGAACTAAAAAGATCATTTCCATAAAAACTAGCTTCCCCAAGCTTAGACTTTTCCATAGCATTAGCAATAATGGTGTCCAAAGAATTCATACTAACAACATTCTATTAGCATGCAAATAAAGTTCCATAGGTTTTTTAATTTTCTCTTTAAACACTTCATGTCCTAACTCAAGATAAATACTATAAAGCTCTCTAATTTTGTTGTTGTTTTCCATTAAGCCTAACTAGTGAAAATAAAAACAAGAAACAAAAATACAAAATTGCAGAATATAAAGGAAATAACTTCGAGCACTCACACCGGAGGATGTGAGTACCTTTTACCTTACCTCCCTGGCAACGGCTAGCTTGATGTCAACGCACTTCTATTCTTGTAGACAGTTGTTGGGCCTCCAAGTGCAGAGGTTTGTAGAACAGCAGCAAGTTTTCCCTTAAGTGGATTACCCAAGGTTTATCAAACTCAGGGAGGAAGTGGTCAAAGGTATCCCCTCTCAAGCAACCCTGCAATTAAGATACAAGAAGTCTCTTGTGTCCCCAACACACCCAATACACTTGTCATATGTATAGGTGCACTAGTTTGGCGAAGAGATAGTGAAATACAAGTGCTATGGATAATTATAAGTAGTAACGGTGCCAGAAAATAGCTTTTATGGCGTGCAAGAGACTAAAGGCAATCTGAAATAAAGATGGAAGCAAGCAAACATGTAACAGATCTAGTTGCAAACGGTGTATCAATGCTTAGAAACAAGGCCTAGGGATCATACTTTCACTAGTGAACACTCTCATATAAATATATTCTCTTCATGATACTACTCTGAACTACTCTCCGGTTGGACACTCTAATCCATGGTAGGGCTATAACAACACACCTCAAAGTTCGCTTTCCACATCTAGATAACCCCACACTGTCACCTTGAGCACTAGATGGTTCCAATAAACACCACAATTTCATAGAAACATCCAACTCCAAATATAACTCATAACAAGTATTTGTAATCTCTATCCTAAGTGCCACCATGGTGTGCACACTGTCACTTTCACACACGTGGGGAGAGCAGAGATCTATTAAAGCCTTGAGTAGCAAGGTAGATCTACTTGATTACAAAGCTCATGATCTTAATAAGATCATGCATAGAGAGAGATGAACACATAGGTACCGGTAGAACCCTTAGCCTCGAGGAAGAACTACTCCCTCATCATCATGAGAATCAGCAATGGTGATGGAGATGGTGGTGGAGATCGATGGAGATGGCTCCGAGGGAACTTCCCCGTCCCGACAGGGTGCCGGAACAGAGACTTTCTGTCCCCCAAATCTCCCCTTCGGTGGCGGCGGTGATGCGGAACTTTTTGTAGCTGGATGCTGTTCGATTAGGGTTTTCTCATCGGAGGCTTATTATAGGCGAAAGGGGAGGACGAGGGGGTGCCGGAGGGGCCCACACCACCCCCTGGCATGGCCTGGCCTGTCCCGCGCCACCAGGTGGTGTGGCCAGCCCCTGGCACCTCTCCGTCTCGTCTTCTGGCTCTGTGAGTCTTCCGGTAAAATATCGACTTTGGCTTTTGTCTGGTCCAATTTCGAGAATATTCATTTTCTGGCTTTCCTGGAACCAAAAACAGAAGAAAACAGGCAACTGGCACTGTGGCATCTTGTTAATAGGTTAGTTCCAGAAAATGTGTAAAAGTACTCCAAAGTGTGGACAAAACATAAGAAAGTAGATCAAAACCAAGCATGGAACATAAAAAATTATGGATACGTTAGGAACGTATCATGGCACAGGAAGCGGTTTGGATGAAGAAGTTCATAACCGAACTAGGTGTGGTTCCTAGTGCGTTGGACCCAATGGTTATCTATTGTGACAACAATGGAGCCATAGACAATGCCAAGGAACCAAGGTCTCACAAGAATTCCAAGCATATTAAGCGCCGGTGTCACTCCATCCGAGAGCATGTCAAGGATGGAGATATAAAGATTTGTAAAGTACACACGGATCTCAATGTTGCAGATCTGTTGACTAAAGTTCTCCCTAGGGCAAAACATGATCAACACCAGAACTCCATGGGTGTTAGATTTATCATTATGTAACTACATTATTGTCTCTAGTGCAAGTGGGAGACTGAAGGGAATATGCCCTGAGAGGCAATAATAAAGTTGTTATTATGTGTATTCCAAGTATACGATAGATGTTTAGTTTGCATGCTATAATTGTATTAATATGGAAACGTTAATACATGTGTGTTTAATAAACAAATGGAAAGTTCCTAGTTATGCCTTTCTTTAAACTAGCTCGTTGATTAACAAGATGATCAAAGTTTCCTGATCATGGACATTGGATGTCATTAATAACGAGGTCACAACATTTGTCAAATGGTGTGATGAACATTCATCCAAAGTATAGCATTACGATCAAAGCCATTGAGTTTATATTACTATAACATCATACGAAGTAATCCTAGTCCTTAGACCATGAGATCATGTTAATCACTAACATCGGAAGAGTATCTTGATAACATGAAACGTCACACCGTAAAAGGGTGACTATAAAGGTGGGTTCAGTGCTACGAAGGTGTTATGTAGAGGCTCATGGTTCAAGAGTGGGATTTTTCCATCCTGATGACAGATATATATACTCTGGGCCCTCTCGGTGATATCACATTGAGAATAGCTTGCAAGCAAGTGTTGTGATCACTAGAATGTTATATCACGGGAACGAGAAAAGAGTGCATGTCGGTAACGAGATCAAACTAGTTATTTGGATACCAATGATCGAATATCAGACATGTAATATATCGTGAGACAAAGGGATTAAATTACTAGCGTTAAAGGTTCTCACGATCACAGAAGTCATCGTTGAATGTGTAGGAGTCAGAATGGATCTCCAGGTCTCGCTTCTGATTATTGATCTGAGAGGAGTCTCGATCATGTCTTATTTATTCATGAACCATTGGGTGACACACTTAAGTGTTGATAAACACCATTTGGAGCATATATGTTCTAGACGAAAGAATTGCAAAGTGCTAGAATTATTTCAATGGACACCGGAATTGTTTCGGGTGATATTGCTGAAGTTGGTTCTGTATGTGATATTGAAATATTGCAGGGGGTTTTATGTGAATGTTTGTTAATTAAAGTAATTAACAAAATTCTGAATAAAATAAATAAAATAGTTTTATTAAATGAGAGTTGCATTAAATTTTGTGGAAGTTTAATGCATGTGAGTGGAACTTTGAGTGGAGGCAAAATTGATGTGAGTGGAGCTTCCACCACATGAATGAGGAAGAGGTGGGGGCACCCCCTATGGGCGCCGACCATGGGAGGGGAGGAGCCCCCTCTCCTATAAAAGGCCCCCTCTCCTCCCTCACAAAGCACACCTCCTCATGAAGGATCTCTCTCCCCCTCTAGATATATTCCCCATGGTCTCGGATTAGCGAGATACATGTTCCCGGTGACATTTCGTCTTGAAGGAGTTGCTGCTTTTGCTGATTCGCTGGAGCGAGTAGGTGGAGGTTGTTCGGTGGCCTGAACGTGTGTGCGAGGATGGATGCACTGCTGATTTGCGGCGCTATGACTTCCACACGATCTTGAGATCGGCAAGCGTTCGACTACATCATCCACGAGTTCCAACTCGTTAACAAAGCTTTGTTGTCTTTGAGGGTAAGTTCTCTATGGATGTATGTCCACCCATTGCTTGTATCTAGTAGATAGATCTTGGTGTATAGTTCCCATCGTAGGATTTTTTTTGTTTTCTATGCTATGAACCCAACAGGGTGCACAACTTTATCCACACGTACCAACCTCCTCTTAATGCCAGATATCGTTAGCCCTCTTCCTTGGAAGGCCGGCAGAGAGCGGTTGGACACTACCTTTACCTTGCTTTCGTCGAGACCTTGAGTCACGCCCTAAGGAGATGTCGCTGTAATGGGTCAAGTCCCAAAGTCGGTCCCTAGAGATGTGAATCGGGTTTGAGATTATGGAGGTCGTGCATCTCCCATTGCGTGCCACGCTTACCTACCTGTATGAATGCACCTCCTTCACCACCTTCGATAACAACCAGAATGCATATGTCGAATGGAACACCCGAACTATGTGACTCATGGAATCTACTAGGCAAATTAGTTGGTCGAGGGGGTTTCCAGGCCCCCGTGTGGTTGTACGCTCGTCTTGGTTCAAGAGGCAAGAACTCAGGTCCTAGTAGTGGTAAGTATGGGACTACAAAAACCACAACCCGACGTGGCCTCCCATACAAGCCTTTTCATGTTTAACTCGCATCTCTGTTCATACCACATCATCCTGTCATTCTAGGTTCATTCGTAGCTCTGATTCATCAACCGGATGGACCAGTGGTAACAGCTAAGCATGGCTAAGCACAACGGATATAACAACTCTAGCAAAGCTCATAAGCCAAACACTAGTTATGCTAGGAGCAATGGATCCAGGAATATAGACTTCAAAGGGAAAGTGCATCAGGTAGGATTACTCTATCTATCGATAAAATACTTTAGAATCGTATGCACATGGCACGAATGAAATACTTTGAAAGCATAGGATTATATCATGTGCGTGGCTATGCTTGCCTTTGCCTGTTGACACTCAGCTATAGATCTTCAGGTTCATCTGCTTGACATTGTTCACCATTGATCAAGTACTTATCTTCGATGGTGTTAAACTCGGTCTTCAATCTTGGACTCGATCTTGTTGCTCACATCAACTCCGAGGTCTATCGAGAAGAAGCAGAAACACCAGAAAGGAAGGCAAAAATAAACACATGGCATCGATGCTATGCTCAAGCAAGGATGATGATATGAAAAGTTAAATTGAATTGAGATGAACCCTAGTACATGCTTGGTCATTTTAAACAGGGTCCGAGGGGTACAAACCCTACAATAGGGGAACCTCGAAATCACCTGCGGGGGTTCATTTGTTCTTATAATTAAACTTGCAATTCAAGTTGTTGAACAATGCATGATTATGAGTCTATTGGATATATCTCATTTTCCTGAACATTTTGATATATTATACATATTTTTCTGATTTAAAATGAATTATTTATGATTTTTCCCAATTTTAATCCATTTTTAAATCATTTTAAAATAATTAAACTTTTTTGAATATTATATAAATTATTTTCCACCTGGACCCACATGTCAGCATTTTATTAATTACAGAAATTATTTTCTGAAAAGGTTAAAATCCCGACAGATAGGGCCCACAGGGTATTTATATATTCTAGAAAACAATTAAACAAATAAATAAAAAAGGAAAGGAGGTTATTGCATCATTGTGACGTCATCAATGGGGAGAGCTCCAGGCCGAGCTTGGATTTGACATAGAAGGCGATGCGGAGCTGCGGGAGGGGGCGCGTTCGAAGCGGTGGGTCATGCTGAACCACCTAGGGGCGGTGCCGCTTGACTTTGGTTGCCGGAACTGCTCGCTCAATGGTATCCGGCGACGGGGATTGTAGGTACCTATCGCGGGAAGGAACCAGAGGAAGAGGGAGAAAACAGAGAGATCCACGAGGGCCAAAGGCTCACCCTAAGCGTGAATACGATGTCAGTGGAGCTAGAGGAGGACGGAATCGATGGCCACGGTGGCAGCCGGAGCTCGGGCATGAGGTATCGATTGTAGTGTCTGGGTTCACTTTGGCTTGCGTGACTTGCCGAGGAAGACAAGGAGAGCACGGTGGATCCAACTATGTCCTTAGCGAGGTGGGGTTAGCTCGGAAATGGTGGGACAACGGAGCTCCCGCGAGCTAGGGTTTAGCCAGGGAAGAAATTGGGGAAGGGGAAGAAGATAGGGCTCATCCGGTGGCGGGAGGGGTACTTGTAGATGTGGTATAGGATGGTAGCATGCATGGTGGCACTGACGAGGATCCTGGCATGGCTGAACAGCGACGACGAGGACACGCAACAGCTTCTACTCGACATCCTCTGGCTCGAGGTTGAAGAAAAGAGAAAGAAGGAGCGAAGGGGTATGGGCCAGGAAATGGGCTAGGTGGCCCGAGGTGGGCTGCTACTACACGCTGAGTGGAAGATAGGGAGAGGGAGAGAGATGGGTTGCAGCCCAGGTTAGGGTTAGACCTCTGTTTTATTTTCTTAAACATTTCTCTTTTTCAATTTCCTGTTTTCTCTTTTGTATTTTCTATTTCAAATATGTTTTGAGCTTTTCCAAAATACAAGAACTTTTATAAACATGTTAAAATATTGCAGGGGCCCTTATAAACAATTTGGGCTCCTCACTTTTGTAATTTTCAAAATTCAAAACTATTTTGAATGCTTTTGCAAGAGAGAGGGAGAAACTAGGGTTTAGGGTTTTTATTTTATTTTTCTTGCATGCATTTTCAAAAGATGATTCTCATGCTATGCACAAATCAAACCCTAATTAACAATTATTAAAACTAGGGGTGTTACAGTCATGGCCATACCTACATTATACTTTATGCTGATGATTCATCATTCCATATCCAAGAATTTGCATGTCGCCAAATTTGGCCATATTTTGAAAACAAACGAGAGGAAGTAGTATGAAGAGTATGACCCGATCAGCTTCTCTCTCGAGAAGGGGCCAAACCTGACTATTTTCCCTCCTTAATTTTAGGGTGCTTCGTGCTAAATATATGGAGGACCTCGATGTAATTTTCTCCCTTTTTAGGTCCTTGATGTAAAATGTATTCCCACCATCCGTGTAAAATTCGAACCTAAAAGCAAGTGGTAAAATTTAAACGTATTTAAGATTATTAGTTGTGGATGAGTATGAACATTCTTGGATTTCAAGACGAACGACCAAGGTCATGGCCATATCTACATCATACTTTATGCTGATGATTCATGATCCCATATCCAAGAATTTGTATGCTGTCAAATTTGGCCATATTTTGAAAACAAATGAAGAGGAAGTAGTATGGAGAGTATGGCTCGGTCAGGTTCTCTCTCGAGAAGGAGCTGAACCCGACTATTTTTCTTTTCTTAATTTTAAGGTGCTTGTGCTAAATTTATGTACGTCGATGTAATTTTCCCTTTTTTAGGTCCTTGATGTAAAATGTACTCCCACCGTCCATGTAAAATTCGAACATAAAAGCAAGTGGTAAAATTTAAACATATTTAAGCTTATTAGTTTTCAATGAATATGAACATTCTTGCATTTCAAGCCGTACGACCAAGGTCATGGACATATCTACATCATACTTTATGCTAATGATGATCCTATGTCGAAGAATTTGCATGCCGCCCAATTTGGCCATATATTTTGAAAACAAACAAAGAGAAAGCAGTATGAAGAGTATGGCTTGATAAGCTGCTCTCTCAAGAAGGAGCCAGACCCGACTATTTCCCTTGCTTAATTTTAGGGTGCTTGATGCTAAATGTAAGGACCTCAATGTAATTTTCTCCCTTTTTAGCTCCTTAATGTAAACTGTACTCCCACCGTCCATGATGTTCCCATGTTTGGGAGTAAATAGGTGAATCATGGCATGGTAACAATGTTTCCACTCGGAGTTTCCAACCATTAGGAAAAGAAAATAAATCAATTTTCCAAGTGACAGGAGTGTATTTTCTGTAAAGCAAGTATGAAGAATATGTATTTTCTGTAGAAAAAACAAAGAGAAAGAAGAGAAACTATGAACGCAGAGCAGGCAGCTCGAGAGAGCAGCAAAGAGGAGGAGTTGAAGGCGATGCAATATCAGAAGCAAAGTTGTGATGGCTTCCTGACATGAGGTACAGGGTACAATCACCTACACTACAAGAAAAGTTGGCTTCTACAATTGATGATTTTCGTGGTTGAAGGTCTGTTTTTCGTGGCCAAAGACTCTTCTGTGACAGATGGCCTTCGTGGTAAAAGCCCCGTCACAAATGAATTAACCACAGTTTTTTCTGACCGTGGCGGATCACACCCTTCAGCCACGAAACCTTGTTCCATCGTAGATCTGTTCGGCAGCCGTATTGACTGCTGACGTGATGCGAACTGCCAGGTGGCAGCCGCTGTTAGCGGCCGGTTGCCACCATTAACGGCCATAGAAACTGTGGTAGAAGCCATGCCCAGCCAAGGCCTGCTAAATACTAATTGGGCCGGCCCATAAGGGGAGCCCAATAAGAAGATGGCCCGTTACTGTTTTGTCCTATACTATTTGAAATGGGCCCAAAAATGCAGCCAGCAGCGGCCCGCAAACTTTCAAGCATGATTTTGTTTTGGCCTACATAAGGCCCATGTTGGTCCAATACTGTGCGGGCCATTAGCATCTCGCGCCAAGTCGCTCCTATAAACATAGGGCCTGCGGTCAGCCCATCACTGTTATCGCAGCCCATCATCGATCGCCTATTGATGATCCTTCTCTAGGATGGTTCGTTACTATTCTAGCCTTTTACTGTTCTGGCCTTTAGCTGTTTAGGCCCACAAAAGGCCCTTTAATGTTCTAGCCTGGTAAATTTGTCGGCCTGTTACTACCCTCGTTCGGGAATTTCTCGGCCCGTATTGTTCAGGCTCGTCACTGTTGTGGCTCGCTACTGTTTTGGCCTGTTACTGTTTTGCGATTTGTGCAGTTTCTTGCCTGTTACTATAATGGGCTATTTCTGTTCTGTCTTGCTACTGTTACGGCCTGCTTCAGTAACGACCTATTTCTGTTACGGCCCATTAGGCCTGTGACATTTACGGCCTGTTACCATATGCGCATTGGCCCATTACATTTACAACCTTTTACAGTTTCATCAATTCTGAAGCCCATGCCAATATCATAAAACATGTATAATAATCCAGAATTTTTTTACTGTTCGTTGTCGACTAAATACACCACGGTACTGTTCCCTAATCGACCTGCCTAGCGTAGTTACCGTAACGACTACCGCAATGTGTGAACGGCGTCAACTAAATGCCTACATGGCCTACGCGAGTTATCTAGATATTACATCAGCTGCAAACTTCTTAAAATTATTACATATTATCAACTCAGGGGAAAGAAAAATCAGTATTTCAGTTGACAATCAAGTTGATAGCAGAGTCCTCAATTTGCTTTCTCAATCGATCACCTGCATCTTCCATTGAGTGTGACAGCTACATTGGAGGAGACATGATCTTGTAGCCCCCTTTTTGGTGGGGCTAGCGATAATTGCAGTCTGAAACTAAGTAATAACAAGTTAATACATCAAACAAGACAAACTACTCATTTGACTGATATGACAGGAGTTATGAACTGGAGTAATCAAGTATTGACCAACTGGTCAATGGTTCAATTATTGACCAACATGTCAAACAAACATGACAAGCAAGCACGCATTAAACAAGTGTGACTACCGTGAAACGAGCAATCAAAAAATGTGTGTGTGGCTTAGAATTTCACCACATATAAACTAGCCAGGTCATTTTGAACAAATATATATGGAAGCAGTTCTATACCCTAAAATGCAAGAGACGTTGGGTTACTCGGAATATGCGATGAGCCACAAAATGGCATGCAGTTACTGCCATAGCGAAGAATGAATCAGATAGAAATTATAACCGCATCATATGAGAACCTATAGAGGAGGAATGCAAACCACGAATGAACTATATATTGTAGAGGATAGTTATGTCATGACTTAGGACGAACCAGACCCAGAACCAGATGCGAGATATAATGGCGTCGCTCGTGAACCTGTAGAACAGGACAAACAAGCATTAGACAAGTGTACCTAGAATGAAATGAGAAAATATATATGGAAGTTGTGGCATCTCCTGGAATGCATAGAGTCGTTGGGTGACTCCGAATTTGTGGTGAGCTACATCATGGCAAGTAGTTACTGTCATTGATAAAAATCAACAAGATAGAAATTATAATGTCATCATAAGAGAAATTCTAGAGCAGGCATGCAAACCACGAGTGAACTACATAGTAGAGGACAATTATGTCGTTTCTCAAGACGAACTAGCACCAGATAAGGAAGTAATGGCATCCCTTGTGAACCTGTAGAATAGGCTATGCAAACCAACATGTTCATTGTTCCATTTTAAGCTCTATTCAAGAAAAAGGGAATAGTTAGTGATGCAGCTTTTGAAGAGCCAGATGGCAATATGGAAACAAAAAATTATAATCGAATTAGTACGAAGAGTTTAAACGGCTACTACAGGATAGCAGAACAATGCCAAGGAGGAAATAATAGCAGGAACTGATCTTAGGAAGAACCAGATAGATTCAGCAACTGTAGAGCAGGGAATCCACACTAATATTTTCCACTGACTACATATTTTACAAGAATTACACGGTAGCAGGCAATTACTATTGTATGGAGTAGCTAAGAACATTTGCATGACAAAATAACAGACATGTGCATGACTTGAAATTTGTAGAGCAGCAAATGCAAACCAACATGTCTAATGACCTTGCATGTACTAGCACGAAGAACAGGCGTGCCCAGTGACTTGTATGTACTAGCACGATTACAAAAATGTAGTTCACTGTGACAGGCTTGAACCTGCTATACTGCTGACAAAACAAAAATGGGTAGGAGATTAGGTTAACC
Organism: Avena sativa; assembly: GCA_916181665.1. NCBI lineage: Eukaryota > Viridiplantae > Streptophyta > Magnoliopsida > Poales > Poaceae > Avena > Avena sativa. The sequence goes on along the minus strand of OV702292.1, from coordinate 526,878,126 downwards.
TTGGTCGGAGAGGCGTCTAAGCATCGTCGGTACCATGCGAGTGACGTCCAGGTCACCGAGGGTGTTGCGGTTCCGGTGGTTGTTGGTGTCGGGGAAGCAGATCTTGGGCGGTCAATGTCGGCTTGAACGTGGTGGACGGGAACGTCACTGAGGCAGATCCGTTGCAGTGAACAGCGACGGCCGTGCAGCTGGTCTGGAGCGGTGGACATGGAACTCCTTGAACTAGATTATGTCAGGTGGACACCGGTGAAGTGGATCCGGTACGGTTCGGTAGCTTTCGGTGGCGAGAAAGTAGAGCTTGGGCGGTCGATGATGCCATCGGCATGGTGAATGGCAGCGCAGGTTCAATGCAGTGGTAGAGAGACCCGGTGAACTAGATCCGGTGGGTGAGCGCCGGTGAAGCGGCTCTGCGGTGGCGCATGAGACCAGAGATCAAGCCGGTGCGCGAGGTGGCCGTGGAGGCGATAGAGGAGCTTGGGATTTTTGGGAGGGCCAGCAGGAAAAACTGTGTGAATTGGGACCATAGTATAGGTGAATAGCAATATAATTACGATCATGCCCCCGAGATACTGACTTTAGCATGCCCATCTATCGTCTGAACAATGGGTAGAACATGAAATTTAAAGACAAAAGTTTTTGAAACAGAGGGGCACGAAATGCTTCAAGGTCGGTGTGTGATATTGCCGCTAGATTGAGATTTGAATTTGGCCCGCGTCCAGCTAATAATAATAGAAAAATGGTACTATCCGGTGGGAGACTTTGGCTCAAAGGTTTTGAATCGGTGTGGCGGGAAATGCTTCAAGGTCGGTGGGTGATTTTGCCGCTCGATTCAGATTTTGAATTTGGCTAGCGTCCATCTAGTAATAGAAAAAGGTAGTAGACCTTAACCTATCTGTCCAGGAAATCAAAGCCGAGAGTCACATCAACTGATCATCCATATCCATACTAGTAAAAGGCACGTGACACAATTTCCATACCACTATATAGTGCTTGACACTTCTTTTCAAAGCAAAAAACGACTATGTTGCTTCACAATTTCCATACCACTATATAGTGTACGAATAACTTCGAACATCGACAGTTGGATATAGATTGGGAAAACCCGACATTGTTGACCATTAGATCTCTTTCAGTACATTTGATTATGTCATGTCTAGCATATAGAAGATCCCATTATTGATGGCCTCTAGCACCATGAATATACTATGCATAGAAAGTAAAAAGAACATGGTTTTGAATGCCACAAGCCAAGTTTCCGAATATAGTGGACAATATTTTATGTACGATTCCCAAGTTTTATGAGTTTTCAAAGCTTCCGAGCTAACTCGGACCACTCAAATGACTTTATGTCTCTATTAACAAAATCATGTCATATTTGAACTAGATGCTCTAGAAAGTGGTAGATTTCTATCGAAGTTCTACAAAAAGCTTTTGGTGGTACGCATCAGGTAGTTAATATATCGAAAACAATCGAGAGTTTTGACAAATTCAACTTCCTGCTAAGAATTTGTATCTTGACAATTTTGAACCCGTTTTGAAACAATCACATGTAATAAAGAAAAACAGAAAAATAAATATTTACGCATGGCAGCCTATCACGTCATGTGTACAACCTGCCAGGAAACTGATAACCATGGGATTTGACAACTTATGGAAATCAGCCACGTCATATTTTCCCACCATGTGTGAATATTATTAGGTTTCAACCCTGATGACCAAAAAAGGTCATGGCCATATCGACATCATAGTTAATGTACTGTTCCCACATTAATTTAGTATATGGGTGCATCTTGGCGTAGTAGGAAATGTTGCCGGTGGGAGTCTCAACATTGGGCCTGTTTTTTGTTTTTTTAACAGGCAAGGGATGAGTTTGCCCTTTTCTCCGAACACATTCCATCATTGGAGCAAGCAAGACTGACGATTAATTCTGCATTTGTGTGCATACCTCGTTCTTACATCAATGCATGTGTGACCAACATATATGCAACCCAAGAAGCCCAGGCCTCATCTAGATTGAGAAGGCCATGTTTCAAAAGAAAAGCAAAACAATCTACTGCCATTGATCAAAACAAGTACCAGTACAAGAGTATTAGTTCTACAAAATACTTTAATAATAACAACATCAACACATTTGAGACATTTGGTAGCTTTTGAAAGATTCAGCAGTACATGCCATATTCTGCACTCGATCTGAACAATTCCCAGTACATAGGAATTATTACAAAATATATTAGTAGTTGTAGAACTCCATACAAAATACTCGGTAGAAGTATAAAACTACTCTTAGTAGAACCTTAATCTAGCTAGGAATGATTACATGTCCCATCATATACTCCAAACATGCATGAGAGAAAGAGAGAGGTCAGAATCACCACAAGATCTGTATGCCAACGATTCAGCGTGTCCAGGTCATGGCCGGGTAGCGCTTGCTTTCCTGCTTGGCATGCTTCTCTCGTTTTACCTCGTCTATGGATCCTCGTAATAGGCTTTCGCCTGTTTACCCTTAGCAAGATAGATGTAAAATTCATGGATCTTTCCAGCCATTTCCACCACTCCGATTGTGAAAGGAATCTGGCACTAAAATAAATAAAGTAGTTAATATTAGAACAGAGGGACTAGAAAATTACATATACATTCATATTAGGATCATCAGGAGAATATTAAGATGTGACATCTCATAATGGGTTGATGTCATTGTTGATCCAACATTGGAACTCCACGAGGAACTCCGACCAACAATTGAGGAGCTTGACAATAAGTCCCTGCTACCGATAGGTAATGGTTGAGCGCAGCCAGTGTGGCTTTGGTCGGCGGCTCCACAATCTTTGGCTCAGGATAAAACTCGAGCTGATAGAACCCACGAAAATCAACCAATGATGATATACTCACCTCGTACTCCTCCAATTCCCACGACGTGGACCTTACGCGACTGACGGATAGGACAATCTCCGTGTTGTGCCCGTCAATCTGGCCGATGAACAGCATGCCCGTATTCCCGATGCCGATGACATTTATTCTCCACGAGCACCCTGCAGGCATCGGCTTAGACGGGTCATTGTTTGACAATGTAGAGGACTATGGGCACCTCGATCGAGTGGGTGGATTTGAGGTGCAGATACAACGTTAATTTGTTGCCAACCCAGTTGCATCCTAGCTCCATGCAGATAAACAAGCTATGGATGCAGGAGATCATGTGGGCATAGAGTTCGTTGAAGGAGACCACTTCCAGGCAGTTGTAGTTCGGGCAACTGTAACCTTCTCCGCTGACGACTTGGCGGTGTAGCTCCTTGGAGCATGTGGCCAGCCGGATGGTGCTTTTATCATCAAGACGCTCAGCGATTTGGTTGACGACGTCGTCGCTGACCTTGTTAAAGCCGCTGCACCGCCGGCTCTCCCTCGAACCTCTCAAAATTTTGTACATACGATCCGCCATCGCATCGAGGAGGATTGGGGGCGAGGGTGGATCTATATAGAAATGTTTGGGGTTTTTTGGAGGAGAGGGGTGGTGGACTGGAAGGAGAGATGCACCGGGCGAGATGACAAGGAAAATGTGTGATCAGCGTGGTGGAGAGGATCCCAAATGCTGCCAGGCGGCATCGGCGAGTGGGGATAAACTAAACGGATATGGGGAAGATGCGATGGCTCTTTGAAAGAGGTTTTTTCTTTTCTTGTAATAAATTAACCATGTCACCTCCTGGCGAAGTATAGTCTCATCGCGTCTGTTTGACTAGACACATTATTTATTTACAGGTCCTATTGTAGTACTGTTTGCATAAGTAGGAGCGCGAAGTAGGAGTAGCAGATAGGAGTATTACTCTACCTCCGTCCCGAGGAATAATAAGGCGTCCTTGTTTTGGGTGTTTTTTCTTTGACCAAGGTTTACTCTAAATATATAGTATAAAGAATGTTGGTAGAAAATTAGCATTATTGGAAAGTTTTACTCTACCTCCAACAGTACGAGTACTAATTTTACACAAATTAATCAAGTGTATTAGTTACTCTATTTATTCAGTCAAATTTTACACAATGTAATCAAGTATGTATCTTCTCGGCACCCTCGCGCACACTTGCTAGTTGATCTCTCCCTCGTCCGGAGTGTGGCGCTCAGCATATGTGCCATGGTTAGGGTTGCGATCGGGATCCCGCGAAAGTCCTTCCTCTAGTTCATTTTGAAGTTTCTATAGGAGTACTTCAAAATGAACTATAAGCAGAACTTCTATGGGATGCCGCTTTCAACTCTAACATTGGTACGACGGCTCTGTGTCTGTCTATCATGTGTTCATCAGCTACATTGTATTAGTGTACATATGAAGGAACCACTTCGGGCGTTGGGTTGGGGCGGCGGCAAAAAAGTAGTCGCGGATCAAACTTTTCGGGTTTCGATTTTTTCACTTGCTTCATCCCAAACATCGTATGGAAGGTTATTACAAGGATCAACACTCACAACACTAGATAAGGGATATTGTACTTGGTATGTATATATAAATATATACACATAGGCATCCCGAGAGAAGGCAGCCCGAGAGGGCTGCAGTGAAGGTTATTACAAAATACTGTAGAAGAGATTATGGGGTCAGAGAAGGCAACCCGAGAGGGCTACAGCGAAGAGGTGTTGAAAGCGGTTCGATGTTAGAGCAAAGTTATGAAAAAAAGATAGAAACAGAGCCGCCGTAGTACCATGGCACACGTGCGCAGTGCCACACTATGGACGAGGGAGATATCAGCTAGAGGATGGGTGTGATGCAGCAAAGGGGAGAGTATTATACAATTTATTTTCCTTGCATAGAGGAGGAGTAGCACACTGTAAGGCTACATGAGTGAGCACGACGCTGATTTTCTTTGTTAAGCAAGTACAAGTGGACCTCATAAAAAATAAAAAATGCATCCAAGTCCATGCATTTAGCACAAGGACTCTGAAACTTAGCAATGAAGTGTGTGTTTTGAGGGTTTCACATACTAGCGTTCATCATGCTAAAGTAGAACCTTTCTAGATGCTAAGAATGGAAAAGAAGATCCAATGGTTAGCAATGTTTGGATTTGCCTGTCTTGATCAAACATTCATTGTTTCGTACACCATGCAGTGGTATATATGGTATTGTGAGAGATAAGAGACAAGATAAAGATAAGATAAGAAGTACTGTGAATGGCCAATCTAACTTTAGGTCTCGTAGGAGCGAGGTGCTCGAGAGTTAACATGGTTAGTGGAAGTACATGTTACATAAGGGACCTCGTAAAAAATAAAAAATTACATCCAAGTCACTGTATTTAGCACAAGAACCCTAAAACTGAGCAATGAAGTGTGTGTTTTGAGGTTTGCGCATACTAGCGTTCATCTTGCTAAAGATTTTCAGTAGAATCTTTCTAGATGCTAAGAATGGAAAATAAGATCCAATGGTTGTTAGCAATGTTTGGATTTTCTAGTCTTGATCAAACGGTCAATGTTTTGTACACTCTATAGTGATGGTATGATATTGTAAGAGATAAGAGAAGATAAAGATAAGATAAGAAGTATTACGAATGGCCGATCTAATGGTAGGTCTCATAGGAGCGAGGTGCTTGAGAGTTAACACGGTCGGTGGAAGTACAAGTTACATCAAGGACCTCATGAAAATGATAATAATTGCATCCAAGTCCATGCATTTATTAGCACAAAGACCCTGAAACTGAGAGCAATGAAGTGAGCAATGAAGTGTGTGTTTTGAGGTTTGCACATATACTAGCGCTCATCAGGCTAAAAACTATCAGTAGAATCTTTCTAGATGCTAATAATGGAAAAGAAGATCCAACGGTTGGCAATGTTTGGATTTGCTACTCTTGATCCAACGGTCAATGTTCAAAGTTAATTCATACACTATGAAGTGGTTTATTGTATTGTAAGAGATAAGACACGATAAAGAGAAGATAAGAAGTACTGCGAATGTCCTATCAAATGGTAGGTCTCGTAGGAAAGAGGTGCTTGAGAGTTAACACGGTCAGTGGAAGTACAAGTTACATTTAGGACATCATAAAAATGAAAATTACGTCCAAGTCCACACATTTATTGGAACAAGGACCCTGAAAACTGAGCAATGGAGTTTGTGTTTTGAGGTTTGCGCATACTAGCGTTCATCGTGCTAAGGTACTCCCTCCGACCCAAATTAGTTGACTTAGTTTTATCTAGATTCAGACGTATCTAACACTAAAACAAGTCTAGATACATTCGAATCTAGACAAATCTAAGTCAACTAATTTGGGTCAGAGGGAGTAGAATCTTTCTAGATGCTAAGAATGGAAAATAAGATCTAGCGGTTGGCAATGTTTGGATTTGCTAGAGTTGATCCAACGGTCAATGTTCAAAGTTAATCCATACACTATGCAGTGATTTATTGTATTGTAAGAGATAAGACACGATAAAGAGAAGATAAGGAGTAATGCGAATGGCCTACCAAATGGTAGGTCTCGTAGGAGAGAGGTGCTTGAGAATTAACACGGTCAGTGGAAGTACAAGTTATATCAAGGACCTCATAAAAATGAAAATTGCATCCAAGTTCAAGCATTTATTAGCACAAGGACCCTGAAAACTGAGAAATGGAGTTTGTGTTTTTAGGTTTACGCATAGTAGCATTCTTCGTGCTAAAGTAGAATCTTCCTAGATGCTAAGAATGGAAAATAAGATCAAGAGGTTGGCAATGTTTGGATTTGCTAGTCTTGATCCAACGGTCAATGTTCAAAGTTAATCCGTACACTATGCAGTGGTTTATTGTATTGTAAGAGATAAGACACGATAAAGAGAAGATAAGAAGTACATCGAATGGCTATCAAATGGTAGGTCTCGTAGGATAGAGGTGCTTGAGAGTTAACATGGTCGGTGAAAGTACAAGTTACATCAAGGACCTCATAAAAATGAAAATTGCACCCAAGTCCATGCATTTATTAGCACAGGGACCCTGAAAATTGAGCAATGGAGTTTGTGTTTTTAGGTTTGTGCATAGTAGCGTTCATCGTGCTAAAGTATAATCTTTGTAGATGCTAATAATATAAAAGAAGATCAAGAGGTTGGCAATGTTTTGATTTGCTAGTCTTGATCCAATGGTAAATGTTCAAAGTTAATCCGTACACTATGCAGTGGTTTATTGTATTGTAAGAGATAAGACACGATAAAGAGAAGATAAGAATAATTGCGCATGGCTATCAAATGGTAGGTCTCGTAGGAGAGAGGTGCTTGAGAGTTAACACGGTCGGTGGAAGTACAAGTTACATCAAGGACCTCATAAAAAATGAAAATTGCACCCAAGTCCATGCATTTATTAGCACAGGGACCATGAAAACTGAGCAAAGGAGTTTGTGTTTTTAGGTTTGTGCATAGTAGTGTTCATCATGCTAAAGTAGAATCTTTCTAGATGCTAAGAATATAAAAGAATATCAAGAAGTTGGCAATGTTTTGATTTGCTAGTCTTGATCCAACGGTCAATGTTCAAAGTCAATCCGTACACTATGCAGTGGTTTATTGTATTGTATTATATTGCAAGAGATAAGACACGATAAAGAGAAGATAAGAATTATAGTATTGCGAATGGCCGACCTTTTGAATAACCTTCCCTCCTGATGTTTGGGAAGCAAGCGAAAATTTCAAAAATTGGAAAACTTTGAATTTTTGTGCCGCCAAGGACCAAAGTGGTTTCCTTCCTATGTACTCCTCCTCGTCCCTACTCCACACCAACGCGCGGCTGCCGAACACGCCAGAGACACAGAGCCGCCGTACCAAGGTAACACGTGCACATCGCCATGCTGTGGACGAGGGGAGAGAGATCAGTCGGACCGGTGCGGGAGGGGAAAGGGAAGGAGAGATGGAGCAGAGGGAAGGAGAGAGAAAACACATGATTTGTTTTGCGTGGATAGGTCTTTAAATTTACTACTAGTAGAGTGTACACTTTAAGGCCGCAGGAGTACCTCATGTCAAAAACCCATCATAACTTTGCTCTGACATGGAACCGCCTTCAACTTCTCTTCGCTGCTGCCCTCTTCCCCTGCCAACGTTTTATTCTCTCAGCACGTAGAGCGCGTGGACAGAGGTGACCATATGTCCAAGCAAAGAAATATACTACTCCCGCATTGTGTAAAAAAGCACACCTTAATAAGGCTCAGATAGTAAATCATATGACATATCATCACTATATAAAATTATAATTGGTAAAGCAAAAAAAATTGTAAATTTGATCAACACCTATAAAGTATGGGTGTATATTTGGTCCTTTTACTTTGTATCATCATGTGTAGAAGTCAAATATTATTAGCTACCTAACAGTTGAAATTTTTGCTAACATAGTCTAGAGAAACGAGGGAGAAGATTCTTGTATGATGGAGAAGTGTGTTTTGAGAGGTTTATGCATAGTGCATTCATTGTGTTCAAGACTATCAATAGAATCTTCTAGATGCTAGAACGGAAAAGAAGATCCAACAGCTACAAATGTTGGGATTCACGAGTCTTGATCTAACGGTCAACATTCAAAGTTATCCGTATACTATATAGTGGTAAGATAAGATAAGATAAGATAAGATCATGTACAAGTCAACGATTATTAGCTACGAGAGAGAAGATTCTAGTGTGATGGAGAAGTGTGTTTTGAGGTTTGTGCATAGCATTCATTATGCTGAAGACTATCAATAGAATCTTCTAGATGCTAGAATGGAAAAGAAGATCCAATGGCTGGAACTGTTGGGATTCACGAGTCTTGATCCAATGGTCAATATTCAAAGTTATTAGTACACTATATAGTCGTAAGATAAGATAAGATATATCTATCTCTACTACTATAGTGGAGCAGTTTTGAATTGGCTTGATAGCACCAATCCCGACCGTTGGGCTGTTGGATCCAATGGTTCAGAGAAGCTGGATTCATGTTGAATAATACCTAGAGCAAACTCCACCATGCATGTTCTAGAACCATCATGTCACCACCCCCAAAATTTCATAGCACAGTAGACTGTATTCTCTCTACTTATACTGCTATAGTGGAGCGGTTTTGAATTGGATCCATAGCACTAATCATGACCGTTGGGCTGTTAGATCCAATGGTTCAGAGCAACTAGATTCGTGTTGAATAGTACTCCCTCCGCCAAAATATAAGGCGCCTAAGGATTAGTCAAAAGTCAACATTTTTTAAGTTTGACCATGATTATACACAAAAATATAAAAATTTAGAGTACTAAATTAATATCAATAGATTCACCATAAAGTATATTTTCTTAATATGTCCATTCAATATTGTAGATGTAGATATTTTTTCTAAATATTTGGTCAAAGTTAGTAAGGTTTGACTTTTGACCAATCCTTAGGCGCCTTATGTTTTGGGACGGAGCGAGGGAGTACATATCTACATGCTAGAATGGAAAAGAAGATTCAACTGTTAACATTGCTTGGATTTGCGAGTGTTGATCCAACGGTCAATGTTCAAATAAGTTAATCCCTATACTATTTAGTGGTGGTATGCATGGTATTGTAAGAGATAAGAGACAAGATAAAGGTAAGATAAGAAGTACTGTGAATGGCCGATCTAATGGTAGGTCTCGTAGGAGCGAGGTGATTGAGAGTTAACACGGTCGGTGGAAGTACAAGTTAGATCAAGAACCTCGTAAAAAATGAAAATTGCATCCAAGTCCATGCATTTTAGCACAAGGACCCTGACACAGAGCAATGAAGTACTGTGTGTTTTTAGGTTTACGCATACTAGCGTTCATCGTGCTAAAGACTATCAATAGATCGAATCTTTCTTGATGATAAGAATGGAAAAAAGATCCAACAGTTAGCAATGTTTGGATTTGCTAGTCTTGATCCAACGGTTAATATGTTCAAAGTTAATCCCTACACTATGTAGTGGTATGGTATTGTAAGAGATATGAGACAAGATAAAATATAAGATAAGAAGTACTGCGAATGGCTGATCTTATGGTAGGTCTCGTAAGAGCGAGGTGCTTGAGAGTTAACACAGTGGGTAGAATTACAATTTACATCAAGTACCTCATAAAAAATGAAAATTGCATCCAAGTCCATGGATTTATCACATGGACCCTGAAACCGAGTAATGAAGTACTGTGTGTTTTGAGGTTTGCGCATACTAGTGTTCATCATGTTAAAGACTATCAATAGAATCTTTATAGATGCTAAGAATAAAAAAGAAGATCCAACGGTTAGCAATGTTTGGAATTACCAGTCTTGAGATTCAACAGTCAATGTTCAAAATAAGTTAATCCCTACACTATGTAGTTGTGGTATATATGGTATTGTAAGAGATAAGAGACAAGATAAATATAAGAAGTACTGCGAATGGTTGATCTAATGGTAGGTATCATAAGAGCGAGGTGCTCGAGTGGTCGGTGGAAGTCCAAGTTACATCAAGGACCTCATAAAAAATGAAAATTCCATCCAAGTCTGTGCATTTGGCACAAGGACCCTGAAACCGAGTAATAATGAAGTACTTTGTGTTTTGAGGTTTGCACATACTAGTGTTCATCGTGCTAAAGACTATCAGTAGAATCTTCCTAGATGCTAAGAATGGAAAAGAATATCCAACGGTTAGAAATGTTTGGATTTGGCAGTCTTGATCCAACGATCAATGTTCAAATTTAATCGGTTAGCAAAGTTTGACCTAATTTCATGAAATAGTGAGCAAAGTTTGACCTAATTTCATTAAATAGTTAGGATGCAAAATCTTAGCAAGAAGATGAACCTGTCGTCAAAATTCTTAGTGGTTTCTGATATATATTAATTGACCCTCCCCCCGTTGGGTACCTCCAAGAGCTTTTTCGTAAAACTTTCAAAGCAACCTATAATTTACCTGTAGTAGTCCTAATTTCGATAAATCGACATAAAATCATTCAAGTGGGTGAAGTTAGCTAGGACATTTGAGAACTGATAAAACATGGTAAATCGTAAGACTACAAGAAGACCCCTCCTACAACAACGCATTTATCCGTATCTAGGTGTCAATTTAGGCGTTGATAACGCCGTTACCAACAGATAAAAATACGTTGCATTTTTGGGCATTGCAAGGGTATAATGCAACACATATAGATCTGCTGGTAATCCATGAATTAGAGCGTTGCAGCATAACAACGGAGTTCAAGCAACAATTATATGTGTTGGTAGAAAATATAAAAGGATTGAACATTTTATTCGAAAATTAATTTAAAAGGATTGAACATCTTATTCAAAAATTAATATGATTTTCGTTTCAATAATTATTTTGGTCGACTGCATTATTTGAGAGCTTCAATCTTTTTTTCTCAATGAGGGAATATTATTTACACGAGACATAACACAACACAAAAAATCATAGAACAAAATATGTATCTCACAAATAAACAATTCAATGTATATTATTTGAATAACTATTAGAATACATGGAAATTATATTTTATCCGAAGAGTACACATCTTACATTCTCGATTCAAAATATAACAATATAAATAGTCCTATATAAATTCCTACAAATAGTCTTCCTTTAGTTATGTCTAGAGCTTTATATCTGAATATAGTCCTTGCTGATAGGTCGGTCCTGCAATTAAGAGGTAATATTTAAGTATCAAAGCGCGAAAAGCTAGAAGGTTATAGTGAAACCAATAACTACTTGCAAAAAATAGAGAATAAATAAATGTTTATCACAAATTCATATGTGAAAATATTTATGAGAAATTCATATTCAAGACTGCTCGTTTTAAGCATCCATTGTTCCTTTGCAGTCATATATAACATCTTAAGATACATAACAGCAGGGGAATCAAGAACTATAAGTACTAGAAATTACAAGTCCATTAATATATGCCTATCGAGAATGACAAATTTGATCGTACAACTTGTAGTGTGCTTATTATTATCTGGTCCAACTATCAAATAACAAGATTAAGTGTTGATTAAATGTCAAGTCAAAAACAAATCTTCATGACTAGGAAGATTTACCATATCAAACAAGTTTATTATCCACCTACAATTAGCACATTTATTATCCACCTAGTATATCATTAGATACATAGATAGAACAAGTGTCGGGATAATTAAGCGGCTGTTATACAGTAGTCTGTTACTTCTCATAAAAGTATATATAGTCAAGGAAGATATGGTGAAACTCAATAAAATAGATGAAATAAGATTTAAGCTGGCTTACTGTACCGAGGCTGGTGAGTATGCATGTACCTTCATCATGGTTTCCGTGTCTCAAATCCCGTTCCATGGGGATGCACGATCTGTACAAGTGCTTATTAGTGACATTGGCTAAAAGCAGACAATAATTGCAAATCCTCCAAGGATTATTGACTAGTGACTACTGGCCAAATATAAAATAACGAACAAAATGGTAAGAATAAAGAAGAAGCAGAGAAGACTGCTCACCAGACGTAAGCGCAGGTCCTCGAGGCATCATACATGCTCCATCTGTACGCATCATCCAGGATAAAAAAAACATCAATGGACTATAGTAGCAAGCGCACATGTCATAGAGAAGAAAGGGGAAAGACCACTAAAACAAGAAAATAATAACCGCAGTGAGCTGGTGACGGCAGGATTGGACAAGGATGCATACAAATCTAGAAAATTGCTGAACAATTGAACACGGGTCAAGTCAGGGGGAAAGCAGAGACGAATCTGACGAGGGGGAATGAGAAATTGTGACTGGAATCTGAACCTCTATCGCTCCCTTGCCCAATCGCGTCACCCATGCTCCAACTCGTGGCCATGGATCTTCGAGAGACTTCCGCGTCATGGAGTAGATCGAATCCATCTAGGCTACACTGGGTGCGAATTTGGCAGGCGTCTCAAGGTACGCTAATGCAAAGTCATAGTCGACTCAGCCCTTCGAGACGTCCTTATTCCTCATCCTGGCAATGGAAGCTGAGGAGGTGTCAGCGTGAGCCCTATCACCGGCCGAGGAACAGCCGAGCCGCGCCCTCGAGAGAGGAGGGAGGCGGCTAGGTTTGGGGGACGGGAGGAGAAACTGGTTTACCTGTGTTCCTTTGTGGCCGCATCGTACGGGATCGTGGGCTTAAAGAATAGGTACGGGGAGTTTAGTGGGCTGGGCTCGTGAAGTTACTTTTTTGCTGCAATCTGTCTATGGACAACGGGAGTAAATTGCAACACATACATTTGTATCTACACTAAAATTTTACAACGAATGCTTAGGCCGTTGCTAAGTATGTATTGTTGTAGGTGGGGTCTTCTCGTGCATCGTGTTGGTCCACTATATATGTGTGAAAACTTGGCTTGTGGCATTCAGATCCATAGTCTTTGGACTTTCTTTAGGGGAAAGAACAGTCTAGTCATCACTCAAAAAATTAAGAATGTTCTTTCCTAAGATAGTTGGAAACTCACACTGGCGGCATTGTCTACTACAAGAAGATACATCTATATCTACCTCTGAAAAGACTTTTAAATCAAGAGGAATCTATTGCACTTACTTGTAGCTAAAGTTTGTCCTAGTTTTGTTAAACTGGCAAGATGCAAAATCTTAGCAAGAAGTTGAATTTGTCGTCAAAAATCTCGTTGGATGGTTTGTCATATATTAATTGTGACCCCCCGATGGGTACCTTCAAAAGCTTTTTCGTAAAAATTTCACAATAACCTACAATTTGCTTATAGTAGTTGAAATTTGACCTAATTTTGATAAATCGACATAAGGTCATTCAAGTGGGCAAAGTTAGGTAGCGAGTTTGAGAATTCATAAAACACAGGAAATCATAAGTATAATATGTTGGTCCAGTATATATATATGTGTGTGTGTGTGTGTGTGTGTGTGTGAAAACTTGGCTTCTGGCATTTAGATCGATATTCTTCGAACTTCCTTTACGAGAGAGAATAATCTTGGCATCACTCAGAAAATTGATAATGGTCTTTCCTGATAATTGGAAACTCACACCGACGACATTGTTTACTACAAGAAGATGCACCCATCTATCCCCCAAAAGCAATCTATCACGATTACATGTATCTCAAGTCTAACTTAATTTTGTTAAATTGTCAAGATGCAAAATCTTAGAAAGAAGTTGAACCTATCATCAAAGCTCATAGTGGTTTCTGATATATTAATCCACCCCTCCCCGAAGGGTACCTCCAAAAGATTTTTCATGAAACTTTCAAAGCAACCTACAATTTACTTGTAGTTCAAATTCAACCTAATATAATTTCGATAAATTGGGATAAAGTCATTCAAGTTGGCAGAGTTAGATAGGAAGTTTGAAAGCACATAAAACATGGGTATCGTCAGTACAACATGTCGGTCCACTATATATAAATGTCTGAAAACCTGGATTGTGGCATTCAGATCCATATTCTTCGGAATTTTTTGACGAAAAATAACAACCTCGCTTGTCATCTCTCGAAATATTGAGAATTGAATGTTCTTTCCTGATAGTTCGAAACTCACACTAACGACATTGTTTACTATATATTGATTTTTTTCAATGAGTATACTATTTAATACTGTATATAGTTGGTCAAACCTTGTAATGGTTGACTTTGACTAAACCTAATATGCTGAGTAATACTCCCTCTGTTTAGAAATATAAGGCGTTTTAGCTTTGTGAAATGAATGTATCTAGACGCCTTTTAGTGTATGGGCGTCTAGATACATTCGATTCACAAAGCTAAAACGTCTTATATTTCTGAAGAGAGGGAGTATTAAATAAATGGAGTATAGGATACGATTAGGAAAACATCATTTTTTTAGAAACCTCACAAGCTTTTTCTTAGCATCACAGATCTGAATATTTTACTGACACTGATGATTAACCAAACTACAAACAGAGCAAACCCAAACACATACGGAGTAGTAGTAGTACAACTTAACGACTTCTAGGGGGACTCTTCGGTTTTCTCAGGCGACTTGGTAGCATCCTCTGCGGGCAACTTGGCTGCGTCCTCTGTGGTACCATCACCGAGTAGGGACTCATGGATACTGGGAAGCACGACATTGTGCACGATGGTAACACCGGCCAGCAGCTTGCTGAGCTCCTCGTCGTGCATGACATCGAGCATCACGTGCCTCGAGATGATGCAGATCTTCTTGTTGTCCTTCGCGGCTTGCCGGACGAGCTCCAGCACCTCGGTGGTGAGGTACTCGAGAACGGCCGCGAGGTAGACAGGAGCCCTGAAGCCTATGCGCTGGGAGTACCGACCCTCCTTGAGGTAGCGCTCGATCCGGCCGGCGGGGAAATGTAGCCCGGCCTTGATGGACCTCGACACCTGCTTCTTCCTGCGGCTGCCTGGTGGACTGCGACTTGGAGTGGCCAGAGTAGGATTCGGAAGCCAGCAACATGTCTTCTTTTTCTCCATGGCCTTTGTCGCCGCCACCTGGGTCTTCTTCTTCCCACGGGGAGCTCCAGTCTTCGGAGCCATAGCTACAAAGTCTAAGAGGAAGAAAGGTTAATTATGGAGGGCCGGTGAAGATGCCCATGTCTCTTGTATTGAAACTTTAACAACGCTGTCTTTACTGTTTTACAAGTATGAATTTTTAATAGGAGTACTACTACTAAAAGGATGTGTGCATGTTTCCTTATTTTCTTTCACTTTTTTAAAACATGGTCAGATGTATCAGCATGAAAATTCATACAAAGAAGTTTTGTCTTTCAAAACAATAGTCGGTTTTCAGTATGACTGTGTGGGTACAATAATTAGTACTATATGAATTTCTGAAAAATTTACAAGCAATCCATCACGCACTTGTAGATCAAAATTTACCTACTTTGATTTTATTGACAAAATGTCATTTAATTATGCGAAATTAGCTAGAAGGCCTAAAAATTCATGAAACTTGTTAACCATGAAATATACTCTATTTTGTGTGAAATTTAGTGTGTTGTGGCATTTGGAGCCATACTATTTGCCTTTTCTTTAAAAAATAATTAAATGTGACACTTCTAAAATAATTTAACAAAATTCTATACATAAAAGTTGAAAAGTCCAATTAACAACATTAGTATGCCATGCCAAGATGCACCCCGTCTACCCGAAATGGACACAACCTTTGTCATTATTTAACTTGAAACCCAAGTAGTATGTTACACATCGCTGGTCATATTGTGAAGAAGTGTTTTTAAACCTTGTCAAAATTCATGTTTATCATTTATAGAAGAGGACACCATACATAAGTGCTTAACATTTTTTATTGTTTTCTTTACTTTTATTTAATTTATCCCAATAAACGGGACGAGTGATCCAGATATGACCTTGACATTGGTAATTTGGCTTAAAATGTGAACAATGTTCATACATGGTTATGACCATATTGTGTAGCAAGTTTTTCAAAAGTTGTCCAAATCCATGTTTGTAGTTTTCGTCCAAACAAGAACAAATATAAGAGGACACCATTTAAGTTTCAACTATGTATCATTACCACCCCACCCCCCTCTTGCAAAAAAACCATGTATCATGACACACATTGAAATAAGTATTTTTATATAGTACTAACATGCGGTGAAAATTATCTATATTTTGCTAGAATAGAGTGCACTCTAAGCCAAATTATCTGGACGTACTTAATTACGAGATATAGTACACTGCCCGCCTCTTCTCTGGGCACCATTTTATTTTGCACTCGGGCACGCTTCTTCGTTGGGGGGTGGGAACAGACCTCCTCGTCATTGTCCTCAGCCTCCTCCCCATCATCGTCCTCGGCCTCCTCCCTGTCATCGTCTTCCGTCTCCTCCTCAAGGTCGACCTCAGACTCCTCCTCTTCCTCAGTATCATCTTCCGTCTTATCGGAGTTGCTCGGCGTTGGTGGTGGTGTCCCTTCGAAAAACCGCTGCCAGTCGCTATCTTCTTCATTTGAGGAGTTAGATAGTGGTGGCAGCCATGGCCCGTCGACTCAGTCTGGGCTTCCAGGTGGAGTTTCAGGGCTATTCCCATTTGTCAGGTCAATCGACGTGTTCTGGGGAGAGTTGTCATACGACATTTTGGAAGGAAATAGAGAGAGATCGAGTTCTAAGCAATGGTGGGTTGGGTGTTTTGAGTGAAAGTAGGGGTGCGCACTGTTGCAATTTATAATGTCTATTTATAGTCGTTCTTGTGTTAATACTCTGAAAACTATCCCAAAATATCATAAATAGATTGTACGAGACTCATCCCATCAACAAAAAAAAGGATTATACCAGACTTGTCGATTCTTGATTTTTCTCGGCCCAGAGAATTCAGGAGGCACCCCGCTTTATCCAAAAATGAAGAGAATCATGCAAATCGTGCTGAATTACTCGGTGTCTCTTACTCCTCCGTTAAAATTAAGTGTCTATAGTTGTACATACTTATCTATCTAAAGTACTACTAGTATACATATACTCTTCACAAAGTTGTGTCTCCGTAACTTGATTGATGGTGGTATGGTGTGGGCCTCATCTTTTTCTGCACCATTGCATCTCAGACTAGAAGTATAATCATTGCGTGAAAGCTTACACGGAAAGGAAGGAGAAATTGAGAGGATAGTGGATGGATGGTGAGAGGGGGCGAAGGAGAGAGAAAATCTACTACGTAGTAGTATATGTACTAGTACCGCGTGTCATGACCCATCGTAATATGTAAACTTTTAGCCGAAGTTAGATAGGAACCATGATCAACTACAGTATGTGTGAAACCATTGGCTTGTGGCATTCTGAACCATATTATTTGGACTTTCTTCATAAAAAAACATCACCGTCCTCACTGGGAAAATTGAAATTGTTTTTTTCCTAATTGTTGGAAACTTCCACATGCAACAATGCTTACTACGCCAAGATGCACCCAACTACCAAACTATCGTGGGAACTCTATCAAATTGTAAACTATGATGTCAATATGGCCTTGATGACCTTGGTCGTTCGGGTTGAAATAAACCCGATAGTGTCCATACATATGGTAGAAAAATATTGTGAAGCTATTTTTCCAAAACTTATCTAATCCCATGATTACAGTTTTCATGGCACGTGGTGCACAAGACATGATAGGACATCATGAGTAAAGCTTTTGTTTTTTGTTTTTCGTTTATTCAATGTGATCAATGTTCAAAACGGGTTCAAAATTGCCTTCCCTCCTGATGTTTGATCGATCTTCTTGATAACCTTCCCTCCCGATGTTTGGGAAGCAAGTGAAAATTTCGAAAACCAGAAAAGTTTGAATTTTTTGCCGCCAAGGACCAAAGTGGTTTCCTTCCTATGTACTCCTCATCCATACTCCACACCAACGCGGCTGCCAAACTGTAACATCCCAAAACTTCAATCCAAGCTTATCAAGATCAAATCATCCAAAAATAGGGTTAACAAAAACTTTTCTAAATTTAAAATTAAAGCATTAATATGTGTGTGCATTTAAAATAGGAGTTGATTTGAAGTGCCTTGTTTAAGTGATCCAATGCTTGTAAAATGTTTCTTAGGTGATTTAAACATCATATACATCATTCCCAAACTTTTCCTAAAGAAAATCAAATAAAAAAGAATTAAAAAGGAGGACTGGTCATTTTGGCCATTTTAATCTATTACACTACTTTGAGTGTTCCTAGCACTCATTTCTTAACAGAAACAATTCTTGAACTTTGCACCTCTTGCTAGTACACATAATGAGGCACCAAGGCTCACCTTTTGATCTGCTAAAAACATTCTTTTACTTATTTTAAATGGCATTTGAAAATTGAATCTAATGCATATGCATAGATCACCCCTATTTCAAAAACCATCTTTTTGAGCTCCACTTTCAAAACCCTAGCAACCAGAGACTACCTAGCACTAGTGGAGATCACTCAAAAATTTTGAAACCAAAATTCAAAACTTTTTCTCTTTCGGCCATTTTGTCAAACAACTTGCTGGCAAGATCATTGTGGCCTAACTATTACTGTTTTGGGCTGATATTGTCTAGCAAATTTGAAGTGCTTTGATCATCTTTGTCCCCCTCAAGCCTAACCAGACCCAGACTAGCACATCCCCTACCTCCTAGCTGCACTGCATTGCCATGCCGAGCCACTCCTCGCCGGCCGACCATGCACTCGCAGCAGCAGCCCTCTCCAGCCTCTCTCACCATGTCTAGCAAGTTGCCTGTGGTCCACCTCCACCGTCCAACCAGCCCCAGGCCAGAGACAGAGAGCAGAGCGGCCAGGAACCGCCGCGCCCGGAGCTGGTCGACCATGCCAACGCCGCCCGCCGAGCATGCTCTGTCCCCGCATGCACAAGCCGCCACTCGACCGCGGCCCACGCCCACCGCTCCGCCATGACCCAGGGAACACCCCAGACACCCCCGTTCGCCGCCCAACGCACCACAGCCACCGCTCGCCGTGGACGTTGCCGCTTCTGCCGCTCAGAGCGCCACCTCGCCGAGACCGCATACCACCGCCCCTACACTCGCATTCACTTCCTAGAGCACCACCAGGAGACCGCCTGTCGATCGCCACCCTCTGCCATGCAGCTAGCCGCCCGTAGCTGTGTCGTCGGAGTCGCCTGCCCATCCCGCTCAGTCTCACCATCGGGCCTATATAAACCGGCCTCCCCAGCCTTTTCTCTCCACACCCACTCACTCCCCACCTCTCACTGAACCTCACCCACCTCTCGCCGGAGCCAAGCGAGCTCTGCCTCGCCGGAATTGGATCCGGAGCAGCCGCAGCAAGAGGAGAAGGGCGCCGCTGATTGCGACCACCCCAAGCTCCGCCACAACCGCGCCTCGCCTCGCCGTCGACCACCATTTCGTTTGCCCGCCTCGTCGACCCTGCTGGAGCCCTGGTATGTCCCCAGTAGACCCCCACTGAGCCGCTAGGGTTCGAGCTCGCCGGCGACCTGTTCGTCGTCGATGACGACCCTCAGCCGTAGATCCCCCTTCTAATTCTATGGCCCACAGCGCGCGTACCGTTTCGCGTGTTAAGACCCACTGACAAGCGGGACCCCCTGTCAGCTGAGCCCCGCGCCGTGGAGCGCCACTGGGCCAGCCCATGTTCGTTCCCGCGCTAGCCCAGCCATTCAAATTTGGATTTTTTCTTTTTTAGTTGAATCTAGTTTCTGTCCCGTAGTTTGAAAATCAATTCAGAGAGATTTATAAATCCAAATTGCATGAAACTAATTTTGTCTGAAAGGTATTGAAGTAATATATCTAAGCCCATTGGATTTAATTCAATTAGAGTTATAGATCTCAACTAATAAAAATAACAAAATAGAAGCATTTGCACCTTGCAACATTTTTATAAAATCAACCAAGTTAGCTTTTGAGTTGATTCCAACTCTCAAAAATCACATTTCACCCAATCTATCTAAATATGTAATAATATTAAGGATTACATGCAGTGACTTTGGACTAGTACCAAAATAATGCCATATAGGCATTTCTAGTCACTTTAAATCATTAAATAATAAACTTAAACCAAAGTAATTATGATCCAACCTTTAAATCTCATTCCCACATGATAGAATATGTGGTGATGACATGTGTCCACATGATCCCATATTTTAAGTGGTGAATATTAAATCTTAGTTAATTTTTCAATGAGTAGAAATTACTTTTCTAAATTAAAAAGAAGGAAACTAGTGAATTAAACTTGTGATGCTTGTGATGATAATATATCATCAATGGTGTGTGTTAGAAAGCTATCTAGCCTAGTTAAGTATTGTTTGGTGATTGTGTACTCCGTATGTATTTATAAAAGATAGTACCGACCAAGCTTACGAGGAGGAGGAGTGTTATCAAGACGAAGACGAAGAAAACTTCAACCACTGCACCAACCAAGGCAAGCCACCATTAACAGTGCAAGCCACCATTAATAGTGCAAGCTACCATTAGCAAGCTAGGATTGAACCAGATGGTTTAACAAAGATGCTTAGAGCATGCCTTGATTATACTACTTTGACTAGTATTTACCCCAAGTATTATTTTCAAGCTTTACTTCCTCTCCCTTACTCAAAGTTCTTTACTTGTTTTGAAGGTAGCATAAAAAGTATAAAACTTGACCTATTTAGATAACTTTAGATGTCATTCTATAGCATGAGATTTATCCCATCCTTCCACCTTAGTGAACACTCTTAACTTAGTAGTTTAGGGTAGATCAAAAACTTGAGTCACTTTAGATGGGAACACTTGGTGAAAATGAATTATGAAAACCTTGGAATGATGAGTCATTCTATTGAGATGTTTTGACATGTGTTGAGAAACACAAATGGTTGATGATGATGAAAATGTTGAGGCATGAGCCTTAACCCTTTTTTTTAAAACTGATGGTTGGATTCGGATGCGATACCATTCCAAATTTACCGTACAACCACACTACCTGAATTGGGTAAGGCTTAGCTGGAAATTTATATGCATTAGTATTAGTTCCCTCGCGGGAGAGGTTTGAGCTGAGGCTACCTCTCATGATGTCCACCTATGCAGTGCCCAAGATGACTGATGGTCATGGTTGGGAGGCCATGCTCATAGGAGAGGTGCTTATACTAGGGTGTGTAAAGGGAAGGTTATGTTTGATTATCTGCATACTAAGTATGATGATTCAGGGTTATCCCTGACAGATGTATCAAATCTTGTGGTGAAAGTGTACCACCTCTGCAGAGTGTCAAACTATTCGAATAGCCGCGTCCGCGGTTATGGACAGTTGGAATGGCCATACTGTTTCGTTGTCAGATGTTTTCCAAATAACTTGAAATGAATGATGAACTTTGACTTGACCACAACAGGGTTGTGTTTATGACAATAGCTTCCCAACTTAAGTGATTCTAGAACTTTACTTTACCTTTCTTTGCTTCAGAACTCAGCTTAGGTTTCAAACTTAACTTTATAGTTAAACTTAGGTTTAGCACTTTAACTTAGAACTATAGTACCTGTTAATAGTAGTTTACGAGTACTTAAAGAGTACTCATGGCTTTTGTCCCTAGCTATTCTCATGGCCACACTATGAAGGAGACTATCAAGATGATGGCCATCAGGATGGCTATGATAACTAGGACTATCTGCCTTCGTTAGCATTGCATGTGCCCCTGAAGATGGACCCCACCGCTACGCTTATCTTTTATTTCCGCTGCTTGTTGTATTAAAGACTGGATCATGAGATCCTTATTTGTGTAAGACCTTATGTATGGTTTGTAATGGATGATGTACTGTGATATCCAATCCGTTATGTCTCGCAAAAATGGTAATCCTGGGATTGCGAGGTATGGCATAACGGGCATCTGGGATTAAAAAACCGGGTGTTGACAAGTTGGTATCAGAGCCATCCTGACCATAGGAGACCCTAGTTAGAATGGACGTCCAAACCAAAAACTTAGCTTCAAAACCAAAGTGAGTATTTATGAAAAACTATTTCCTCTCTTACCCTTGTGAACTCATTCTTTCTCAAAAATTCATGTTCCTCAAAATTCTTACATTACTACTTAAAACTTGACACACTTGATCACCTCACTAATTTCCTCATCCTTAATTCTTGTAGATGGAGACTCAGTTCAACAAGTTCTACCAGTTGGGAAACGGAGGTCAGCTGATCTTCGAGAGGGATCTGGATTCACTGTCGGAGTTACTGGGACGCCCACATCCGGAGTTTCTTGGGGGTCAACTTCCAGGACCCCCAGGAGGAGATCTACAGTGGCTAGTCACCCTAGATCTTAGAGGAAGCATCGAAGCACCAACTTCCGGGAGAATTCAGTTCTTCGTGAGAGAGAACAACTGGCTAGATGGATTAGCTAGGGCAATGCATGAATCTCTCGCACGTCTATGTGCCCTTAGCGTCAACAAGATCCAAGGAACCCGTTTTGCCCACTATGCAAGACGTGACTTCATGGGAATGCCGATGGAGATGCCAAGTCACCCAGAGTTGAGGCGTCAAGTGGAGAATCTTGACTTCTTGCTGCATGACAGACATCAGGAACTGGACAATGCCAGAGAGTTAGCCAACCAGAACCGTGCCATTGCCGACCAGAAGGCCCAGACTTTCGCACTGCTTGTCCAGGATCGCCAGTCTCTTTGCCGCCAGCATGCAAAGAAGGATCGCACCATCGCCCGTCTTTGCAAGAAGGTGGCCGACCTCGAGAAGACCGTCAAGGAGCAGGAAGCTTAGCTTGCCGCCAAGGAAGAAGAAGATGAGGGTGAAGACATCCAGGGAGACATGGATTCTTACCTCAGCAACGATGATGACTTTCTGGAGGAGGATGCCGTGGACTTCTACACTGATGATGAGGACTCTGACTTCATCGACGATGAGTAGATGCACTAGAGCATTGTCGTAGCATGAGTTGTATCGGTCCCACTGTATCGTAGCTGGCAGAATGGTTCTTCAAACCATCTGCTTTCCTTTGTTTGTTGTGGTGTGTGTTGTATCATGTGCTTTCTTGCATAAATGAAAATGAAGTTAGTTGAAAAACCTGAGTCTAACTCAAAGTTTTAGCTTTGAAAACCCAAAACCATGAACCTTATAATTTCCCTCTTACCCTTATATCTATCTCAATCTTCAGATGACTCGTGGAAACCAAGGAGGGAGCAGCTCGTCACAAGACCCAATGCTGCAGATCTTGCAGAATCTCATCGCAGACTGTGAAGCAAGCAGGGCCGATCGCCAAGACAACTTAGAAACATTGCAGCAGATCGCCCAAATGGCTCTCAATAACCAAGGACATGGAAATCAGGATCACCATGGATCCAAACTCAAAAAATTTCAGAATACCAATCCCCCAATCTTCAACCAATCTGAGAACCCATTAGATGCTGATGACTGGTTACAGACCATGGAAAACAACCTCGAAGTTGCAGGAGTTGATGAAAATGAGAAAGTTCTCTTCGCCACCCACTATCTGGCAGGAGATGCTAGAGCTTGGTGGAATAGCATCCGCAATATGAACCATGGCCAAGTTATGACATGGGAAGCATTCAAAGTCAAGTTCAGCCGCACCCACGTGCCGCAAGGTCTCGTCAACAGGATGAGAGATGAATTCCATGAATGGAAGCAAGGAAGAATGACTGTGGTGGAGTACCATGACAGATTCTTGTCACTTGCTAGATATGCACCTGATGAGATCAACACAGAGGCCAAGAAGAAGGAGAGATTCTTGAACGGACTGCATGATGAGATGCAGACGGTCCTCGTCAACATCCGTTTTCAGGATCTCGAAGAGCTAGTCGACTCTGCCATTCAGATGGAAGGGAAGATTAACCAGGCAAACGACAACCGCAAGCGTCATATGATGCAGCAGTCTGGATCCAGTAGTCACCAGAAGTACCGTCCCAACCCCTCACCAGGATATGCACCAAGAAACAACCAACCCCCAAATTCTCGCCCAAGCTACCCCAACCGTAGCGGAGGCAATGTGAAGTCCGGAGGAAACAATCTCTCTAAATATTGAAGAACTTGCATGCGGCCTTCAAGCCACAACCGCGGTATCCAATGATACTGATCTCAGACTTGGGGGGGGGGGCTGCTTGCCCCTTCGCGTCGACAAGGAAACTGTGGAACAAAACTTCGTAAGAAGATATCGCGAGAAATAGTTGAGGATCGAAGAAAACAACTTTCACGTTCGGTTCAGAGAGCACTTTTTTCGTTGAGAATAAGTCCTTCCCTTTTGTGTGAATTCCCCAGCGGCGAATTAACAACTTGTGGGGCCCTATCTATTCAATCTCTCGAGCCCCAAGAAAACCCCCCTCTCAGCTAATGAGGAAGAAATCACTTCTACTTAAATAGTTCAATACCAACCAACACATCAAGCAATAACCTCTATATCTATGGAATTTCAAAAGAGAGAAAAGGATCCGACCCCTCATTTTTCTTTTTCTTTATATTGTCAGAAAGACTTCTCCTCCTACCGAAGACTGAAGAGTAAACCTTGCATTCATTCTCTAAGGATTAACAAGGTTAGGAATAGGCTATAGGCTCGACTGCAAGGAGAGAAGGAAGCAGAGGATCTATGGATGAAGATACTAAAAAGTTTATTTCCAATCGTAACTAAATCTTCTTTTGTTAAAAAAGGAATAAGGAAGCCAAATAGCTAAAAAACGATAGTTTTGGTTTACTAGAACCAAATGAATAGGATAGGGTATTTCTATATGTGAAATAGAATCCAAATGCAAAAATTTGTCTTCTAAAAAGGGAAAGAAATACCCAATATCTTGTTCGAACAAGATATTGGGTATTTCTAGCTTTTCTTTCTTCAAAAATTCCTATATGTTGAGAGAAAAACCTTATCCATTAAGAGATGGAACTACACAACTCCGGTAATGCCAACAATTTCAACCGTGCCCCTCCCAAGAGCAACAACAACAACAACAACACTGCACCCAGAACTGGCAGCAATGCTGTGCCTATCGCAGTCAAGGACAAGTCACAGATCACTTGTTTCGAGTGTGGAGTGAAGGGTCACTACTCCAATGAGTGTCCCAAGAAGACTGTAGTCACTGCTAATGTGAATGCCCCAGCTCAGCAGTAGCGTCGTGTTCAACCAGGAAGGAGATTTGCCCCAGGGAACCCTCACAACCGCAACGGCCGTCTCTTCCACATGAACGCAGAAGAATCCCAAGAAGCGCAAGATGTTTTGCTGGGTATGTTTTCTATCAACTCAGTTTTAGCAAGAGTATTGTTTGATTCGGGAGCATCGCATTCATTTGTCACCGAAGAATTTGCATGCACTAGTAAGATTCACCCAACCAACCTGAAGCATGTCATGATAGTTCAAATCCCTGGTTCAACTACAAAGGCTAGAAAAATTTGCAAAGTTGTACCTATCAGAATACATGGGATAGATTTTTATGCCAACCTAATTGTACTTGGAACCAAAGGATTGGAAGTAGTACTAGGTATGGACTGGATGTCAAGGCATAAAGGATTGGTAGACTGTGCTAAGAAAGCCATCACCATGACCAGTAGTTCTGAAGTAATAGTAGAGCATATCTCTGAAACCTTACCCCGTCAATTCAAGTGCAACAAGAGTGTAGCCCTGCCCACCATAGACCAAGTCAGAGTAGTCTGTGAATACCCCGACGTATTCCCAGATGAATTGCCAGGTATGCCCCCGGATAGGGATATTGAGTTCATTATCGAACTAATCCCCGGAACTGGACCTATAGCCCAGAGACCCTATAGCATGAACCCCTCAGAGTTAGTGGAACTGAAGAAGCAGTTGGATGCCATGTTAGAGAAAGGCTTGATTTAGCCAAGCGCATCGCCATGGAGATCACCAGTGTTATTCGTCGACAAGAAAGATGGAGGCAATCGTCTGTGTACAGATTACAGAAAGTTGAATGACGTCACCATCAAGAACAAGTACCCCTTGCCCAAGATAGAGGATCTATTTGACCAGTTGACTGGAGCTCAGGTATTCTCAAAGATTGATCTTAGAACTGGTTATCACCAACTTAAGATTCTTGCAACGGATATTCCGAAGACCGCCTTTACTACTCGCTATGGTTTATACGAGTATATGGTTATGTCTTTTGGATTAACCAATGCCCCTGCTTATTTCATGAATCTCATGAATAAGATCTTTATGAATTTCCTAGGTAAGTTTGTAGTTGTGTTCATCGACGGCATCCTTATCTACTCCAAGTCAGAAGAAGAGCATGAGCAACATCTGAGAATCATCCTAGAAACCCTGAGAGAGCATCAGTTATATGCCAAGTTCAGCAAGTGTGAGTTTTGGCTGAAAGAAGTAGGATTCCTAGGACATATTGTGTCTGCCGGAGGAGTCTCTGTTGATTCCGCCAAGATCAAAGATGTCGAAGAATGGGAAGCCCCAACCACTCAAACCCAAGTCCATGCATTTCTTGGATTAGCGGGATACTACCGCAAGTTCATAGAGGGATTCTCGAGCATAGCCCGACCAATGACCCAATTGTTGAAGAAGGACAAGAAGTTTAAATGGACAGACAAGTGTGAAGCCAGTTTCCAAGAGCTGAAGAAGAGATTGATATCAACCCCAATATTGGTCATGCTAGACATCAAGAAGCCGTTTGATGTGTATTGTGACGCATCCAAGATTGTTCTAGGATGTGTATTGATGCAAGAAGGCAAAGTCATTGAGTATCTGTCTCGACAACTGAAGCAGTATGAGCAGAACTATATGACCCATGATCTTGAGCTAGCTGCTGTGGTTCTAGCGTTGAAGACATGGCGTCATTATCTGATGGGTAATCGCTGTGAGATTTGCTCAGATCACAAGAGCTTACTCAGAAGGAGCTGAATATGAGGCAAAGGAGATGGATAGAGTTAATCAAGGATTATGACCTTGACATTCACTATCACCCCGGCAAAGCCAATGTGGTAGCGGATGCTCTTAGCAGATTGCCGTGTAGGCTTAACACCATGATCAAGGAGAAGCAACCAAGTTTGTATGAGGAATTAGAGCAGTTCAGGACTGAGTTAGTTAGCAAAGGATTCTTAGCTAGCATTGAACTTCAACCCACTTTGATTAGCCAAATCAAGGAAGCCTAGAAGGGGAATGAAAGTATTGACAATATCAAACATTGTATTGGTATAGGAAAGGTACCGGGATTCATGGAAGACGAAGAAGGAATACTGTGGTACAAAGGACGTATCTGTGTGCCAGCAGATTCGGAGCTGAAGGAAATTATCATGAAGGAAGCTCATGATATTCTTTATTCTATCCACCCCGGAGGAACGAAGATGTATCAGGATTTGAAAGAGCAATTTTGGTGGCACAAGATGAAGAGAGAGATCGGAAGCTACATCGCCAAATGTGACATTTGTCAAAGAGTCAAAGTAGAGCATTAGAGACCTGCAGGACTGTTGCAACCATTGCGGATTCTAGAATGGAAATGGGATTCCGTCGGAATGGACTTTATCACCGGTTTGCCTACTTCTAGGTGGGGAAATGACTCAATCTGGGTCATAGTTGATAGACTGTCCAAGGTAGCCCACTTCATACCTGTCAAGACAACCTACCAGAGTGCAAAGTTAGCAGAACTGTACATTGCTAGGATTGTTAGTCTGCATGGAACCCCCAAGACCATCGTATCAGATCGAGGAACCCAGTTTACCTTGAGATTTTGGCAGAAAGTTTAGGAAGGTTTAGGAACCAAGTTGAACTTCAGTACCGTTATCACCCGCAAAATGATGGACAGACTGAGAGAGTTAACCAGATTCTAGAGGATATGCTTAGAGCTTGTGTGCTGGAATATGGATCAAAATGGGAAGACTGCCTGCCTTTCGCATAATTCTCATATAACAACAGTTATCAAGCTAGTTTGCAGATGGCACCATTTGAATTCCTATATGGAAGAAAGTGTCGTACCCCTTTGAATTGGTCGCAACTAGGAGAGAGTCAGATCTTTGGACCCGACATTCTCCGAGAAGCCGAAGAGAAGGTTCACAAAGTCCATGAACACCTCAAGACCGCTCAATCCAGACAGAAGAGTTATGCTAACAAGAGAAGGAGAGACCTGACTTTCAATGTTGGAGATTTTGTATATCTCAAGGTTTCACCATTGAGGGGAACTCAACGCTTTAGTCTGAAGGGAAAGTTAGCCCCCAGATATATCGGACCTTTCAAGATTCTGAACCGCCGAGGAGAAGTATCATATCAACTAGAACTGCCTGAAGAGATGTCAGCCATCCACAATGTGTTCCATATCTTGTTACTCCACAAATGCTTGGAAGTGCCCGAGAAGATGAAAGTTTTCAAGAACATCGATCACAGAGCTGTGGAAATCAACAATGACCTGACCTATCGGGAAGTACCCATCCGTATCTTAGAAGAAGCCTACAGAACCACCAGGACCAGGAGCATCAAGTTTCTCAAGATTCAGTGGAGCAACCATACCGAGGAGGAAGCCACTTGGGAGCGCAAAGATTATATTAGGACAGAGTTCCCAGATCTCTTTAGTTCCTAGTTTTCTTTGTAAATCTCGGGGTGAGATTTTGTTTAAGGGGGGAAGGTTTGTAACATCCCAAAACTTCAATCCAAGCTTATCAAGGTCAAATCATCCAAAAATAGGGTTAACAAAAACTTTTCCAAATTTAAAATGAAAGCATTCATATGTGTGTGCATTTAAAATAGGAGTTGATTTGAAGTGCCTTGTTTAAGTGATCAAATGCTTGTAAAATGTTTCTTAGGTGATTTAAACATCATCTACATCATTCCCAAACTTTTCCTATAGAAAATCAAATCAAAAAGAATTAAAAAGGAGGAATGGTCATTTTGGCCATTTTAATCCACTACACTACTTTGAGTGTTCCTAGCACTCATTTCTTAACAGAAAAAATTCTTGATCTTTGCACCCCTTGCTAGTACACATAATGAGGTAACAAGGCCCACCTTTTGATCTGCTAAAAACATTCTTTTACTTATTTTAAATGGCATTTGAAAATTGAATCTAATGCATATGCATAGATCACCCCTATTTCAAAAACCATCTTTTTGAGCTCCACTTTCAAAACCCTTGCAACCAGAGACTACCTAGCACTAGTGGAGATCACTCAAAAATTTTGAAACCAAAATTCAAAACTTTTTCTCTTTCGGCCATTTTGTCAAACACCTTGCTGGCAAGATCATTGTGGCCTAACTATTACTGTTTTGGGCTGATATTGTCTAGCAAATTTGAAGTGCTTTGATCATCTTTGTCCCTCTCAAGCCTAACCAGACCCACACCAGCACATCCCCTACCTCCTAGCTGCACTGCATTGCCATGCCGAGCCACTCCTCGCCGGCCGACCGTGCACTCGCAGCAGCAGCCCTCTCCAGCCTCTCTCACCATGTCTAGCAAGTTGCCTGTGGTCCACCTCCACCGTCCAACCAGCCCCAGGCTAGAGACAGAGAGCAGAGCGGCCAGGAACCGCCGCGCCCGGAGCTGGTCGACCATGCCGACGCCTCCCGCAGAGCACGCTCTGTCCCCGCGTGCACAAGCCGCCGCTCGACCGCGGCCCGCGCCCACCGCTCCGCCACAACCCAGGGAACACCCCAGACACCCCCGTTCGCCGCCCAACGCACCACAGCCACCGCTCGCCGTGGACGTTGCCGCTCAGAGCGCCACCTCGCCCAGACCGGATACCACCGCCCCTATGCTCACATTCACTTCCTAGAGCACTGCCAGGAGACCGCCTGTCGATTGCCACCCTCCGCCATGCCGCTAGCCGCCCGTAGCCGTGTCGCCGGAGTCGCCTGCCCATCCCGCTCGGTCGCACCGTCGGGCCTAAATAAACCGGCATCCCTAGCCTTTTCTCTCCACACCCACTCACTCCCCACGTCTCACTAAACCTCACCCACCTCTCGCCGGAGCCAAGGGAGCTCTGCCTCGCCGGAATTGGAGCCGGAGCAGCCGCAACAGGAGGAGAAGGGCGCCGCTGATTGCGACCACCCCAAGCTCCGCCGCAACCGTGCCTCGCCTCGTCGTCGACCACCAGTTCGTTTGCCCGCCTCGTCGACCCCGCTGGAGCCCTGGTATGTCCCCAGCAGACCCCCACCGAGCCGCTAGGGTTCGAGCTCGCCGGCGACCTGTTCGTCGTTGACGACGACCCTCAGCCGTAGATCCCCCTTCTAATCCTACGGCCCACAGCGCGTGTACCGTTTCGCGTGTTAACACCCACTGACAAGCGAGACCCCCTGTCAGCTGAGCCCCGCACCGTGGAGCGCCACTGGGCCGGCCCATGTTCGTTCCCGCGCTACCCCAGCCATTTAAATTTGGATTTTTTCTTTTTTAGTTGAATCTAGTTTCTGTCCCCTAGTTTGAAAATCAATTCAGAGAGATTTATAAATCCAAATTACATGAAACTAATTTTGTCTGAAAGGTATTGAAGTAATCTATCCAAGACCGTTGGATTTAATTCAATTAGAGATAGAGATCTCTCCTAATAAAAATAACAAAACAGAAGCATTTGCACCTTGCAACATTTTTATAAAATCAACCAAGTTAGCTTTTGAGTTGATTCCAACTCTCAAAAATCACATTTCACCATATCTATCTAAATATGTAATAATATTAAGGTTTACATACAGTGACTTTGTACTAGTACCAAAATAATGCTATATAGGCATTTCTAGTCACTTTAAATCATTAAATAATAAACTTAAACCAAAGTAATTATGATCCAACCTTTAAATCTCATTCCCACATGATAGAATATGTGGTGATGACATGTGTCCACATGATCCCATATTTTAAGTGGTGAATATTAAATCTTAGTTAATTTTTCAATGAGTAGAAATTACTTTTCTAAATTAAAAAGAAGGAAACTAGTGAATTAAACTTGTGATGCTTGTGATGATAATAGATCATCAATGGTGTGTCTTAGAAAGCTATCTAGCCTAGTTAAGTATTGTTTGGTGATTGTGTACTCCGTATGTATTTATAGAAGATAGTACCGACCAAGCTTACGAGGAGGAGGAGTGTTATCAAGACGAAGACGAAGAAAACTTCAACCACTGCACCAACCAAGGCAAACCACCATTAACAGTGCAAGCCACCATTAACAGTGCAAGCTACCATTAGCAAGCTAGGATTGAACTAGATGGTTTAACAAAGATGCTTAGAGCATGCCTTGATTATACTACTTTGACTAGTATTTACCCCAAGTATTATTTTCAAGCTTTACTTCCTCTCCCTTACTCAAAGTTCTTTACTTGTTTTGAAGGTAGCATAGAAAGTATAAAACTTGACCTATTTAGATAACTTTAGATGTCATTCTATAGCATGAGATTTATCCCATCCTTCCACCTTAGTGAACACTCTTAACCTAGTAGTTTAGGGTAGATCAAAAACTTGAGTCACTTTAGATGGGAACACTTGGTGAAAATGAATTATGAAAACCTTGGAATGATGAGTCATTCTATTGAGATGTTTTGACATGTGTTGAGAAACACAAATGGTTGATGATGATGAAAATGTTGAGGCATGAGCCTTAACCCTTTTTTTTAAAACTGATGGTTGGATTCGGATGCGATACCATTCCAAATTTACCGTACAACCACACTACCTGAATTGGGTAAGGCTTAGCTGGAAATTTATATGCATTAGTATTAGTTTCCTCGCGGGAGAGGTTTGAGCTGAGGCTACCTCTCATGATGTCCACCTATGCAGTGCCCAAGATGACTGATGGTCATGGTTGGGAGGCCATGCTCATAGGAGAGGTACTTGTACTAGGGTGTGTAAAGGGAAGGTTATGTTTGATTATCTGCATACTAAGTATGATGATTCAGGGTTATCCCTGATAGATGTATCGAATCTTGTGGTGAAAGTGTACCACCTCTGCAGAGTGTCAAACTATTCGAATAGCCGCGTCCGTAATTATGGACAGTTGGAATGGCCATACTGTTTCGTTGTCAAATGTTTTCCAAATAACTTGAAATGAATGATGAACTTTGACTTGACCACAACAAGGTTGTGTTTATGACAGTAGCTTCCCAACTTAAGTGATTCTAGAACTTTACTTTACCTTTCTTTGCTTCAGAACTCAGCTTAGGTTTCAAACTTAACTTTATAGTTAAACTTAGGTTTAGCACTTTAACTTAGAACTATAGTACATGTTAATAGTAGTTTGCGAGTACTTAAAGAGTACGCATGGCTTTTGTCCCTGGCTATTCTCATGGCCAGACTATGAAGGAGACTATCAAGATGATGGACATCAGGACGGCTACGATAACTAGGACTATCTGCCTTCGTCAGCATTTCTTGTGACCCTGAAGATGGACCCCACCGCTACGCTTATCTTTTATTTCCGCTGCTTGTTGTATTTTAAGACTGGATCATAAGATCCTTATTTGTGTAAGACCTTATGTATGGTTTGTAATGGATGATGTACTGTGATATCCAATCCGTTATGTCTCGCAAAAATGGTAATCCTGGGATTACGAGGTATGGCATAACGGGCATCTGGGATTAAAAGCCGGGTGTTGACACGAACACGCCAGAGATACAGAGCCGCCATACCAAGGCACACGTGCGCAACACCACGCTGTGGACGAGGGAGAGATCAGCCGGGCTGGTGCACGAGGGGAAAGGGTAGGAGAGAGGGAGGATGGATGGTGAGGCAGCGAAGGAGAGAGAAAACACACAATTTGTTTTGCGTGCATAGGTCCTGAAATTTACTAGTACTAGCATAGTGTAGTACACTATAAGGCCGCAGGAATACCTCGTGTCAGAAACCCATCATAACTTTGCTCTGACATGGAACCGCCTTCAACTTCTCTTCGTTGCTGCCCTCTTCTCCTGCCAACGTTTTATTCTCTCAGCATGTACAGTGCATGGATAGAGGTGACCATATGTCTAAGCAAAGAAATATACTACTCCTGCATTGTGTAAAAGAACACACCTTAATATGGCCTACTACCCGTTAAAAAATGGCCTAGTATTTGGCATCCGCTAAGGTTCACGTTATACATAGTGGAAAAAATAATGTTAACTTTAAGCCTAAGGTGCACCTCAAACTTGTGGGTTGCCCATAGAGAATAGAAATATCATTTCCCCCTCTCCCTATTTCATGTGATCATTTTCAAAAGGTGTTCAAAATTTTCATGATGAAAAATCTTAGCTAGAAGTCGAACCACTCGTCAAAACTCTCTGTGGTTTCTGATATATTAATTAACCGCTCGATGGGTACCTCCAAAAGCTATTTTCATAAAACATTCAGAGCAACATACAATTTATTACATGTAGTTCAAGTTTGACCTAATTTCATTAAATTCAAGAGCAATCTATCGCACTTAGTTGTAGCTCAAGTTTGACCTAATTTCATTAAACTGTTAAGACGCAAAATCTTAGCAAGAAGATCAACCTATCATCATAACTCTCTTTTGGTTCCTGATAGTATATTAATTCCCCCCTACGCGCCCCCTCTGATGGGTACCTCTAAGAGCTTTTCCGTAAAACTTTCAAAGCAACCTACATGGTTTACTTGTAGTAGTTCAAATTTTACATATTATATTTTTTCCGCTTTGCCTATTATAATTTTATATAGTGATGATATTCCAGATGTCTATTATCCGAGTCTCACGTGCAGGACATGTGCAATTTACTAGTACTAGTACTTTTAAATTTGACCTAATTTCTATAAATCGACATAAAGTCATTCTAATGGGCAGAGTTAGCTGGGAAGTTTGAAAACTCATAAAAGATGGGAATTGTTGGTACAACATGTTGGTCCAATATATATGTATGTAAACTTGGCTTGTGGCATTTAGATCCAATATTCTTCGGGCTTTTCTTTAGGAAAAAGAACAAACTCGCTCGTATTCTTCACTCGGAAAATGTAGAATTAAATGTTCTTTCTTGATAGTTGGAAACTCACACCGATGACACTGTTTACTACAAGAAGATGCACCGATGATCTACCTATGAAAAGATATTGAATTCAAGGGCAATCTATGGTGTTTACTTGTAACTAGCTCAAGTTTGACCTAATTTCGTTAAATTACCAATATGCAAAGTCTTAGCAAGAAGTTGAACCTATCGTCGAAATTCTCGTTGGTTTCTAGTATATTAATTTTGAACCCTCGAAGGGTATGTCGAAAAGCTTTTTCGTAAATCTATCAAAGCACAACCTGCAATTTACTTGTAGTTTCAAATTTGACCTAATTCCGAGATATCGACATAATGTTATTCAAATGTGCGGGGTTAGCGATAGGAAGCTTCAAAACCCATAAAACATGGGAATCACAAGTACAACATGTTGTAGATCCACTATATATATATAGGTCTGTCAACTTGGCTTGTGGCATCCACATCCAATATTCTTTGGACTTCTATTTACGGAAAAGAACAACTAGTAGCCTCGCTCGTCTTCACTCGGAAAATGTAGAATTGAATGTTCTTTCCTGATAGTTGGAAACTCACACTGACGGCATTATTTACTACAACAAGGTGCATCGATCTACCTCTAAAAATACATTTAATTCAAGAGAAATCTATCGCGCTTACTTGTAGCTCAAGTTTGACCTAATTTTGTTAAAATGTCAAGATGCAAAATCTTAGCAAGAAGTTGAACATATCGTCAAAACTCTCGGTGTTTTATGATATATTAATTATGGCCCCTCGATGGGTACCTCCAAAAGATTTTTCGTAAAACTTTCAAAGCAACCTACAATTTACTTGTAGTTTCAAATTTGACCTAATTTCAATAAATCGACATGAAGTCATCCGGTCAAATGGGCAGAGTTAGCTAGGAAGCTTGAAAACTCATAAATAAAACATGGGAATCATTGGTACAACATGTTGGTCCACTATATATGTCGGTAAACTTGGCTTCTGGCATTCAGATCCAATATTATTCTTCGGACAGTTCTTTATGGAAAAGAACAACCTCGCTCATCATCACTCAAAAAA
Source organism: Avena sativa (assembly GCA_916181665.1). Classification (NCBI taxonomy): domain Eukaryota; kingdom Viridiplantae; phylum Streptophyta; class Magnoliopsida; order Poales; family Poaceae; genus Avena; species Avena sativa. Next base: position 526,842,926 of record OV702292.1, on the reverse strand, counting down.
TTGAATCTTCTTTCCTGATATAGTTCGAAAATCACACCGTACCGACGACACTATTTACTACAAGAAAATGCACCCATCTATCTCTCTAAAAAGTCATATATTTCAACAGCAATCTATCGCGCTTACTTGTAGCTCAAGTTTGACCCAATTTCGTTAAATAGTGTCATGCGATGCAAAATCTTAGCAAGAAGTCAAACCTGTTGTCAAAACTCTCGGTTTTTTCTCATATATTGATTGTGACACCCCTCCCAATCGGTACGATACCTCCAAAAGCTTTTTCGTAATACTTTCAGAGCAACCTACAATTTAGTTATAGTTCAAGTTTGACCTAATTTCGATAAATCAACATGTAGTCATTCAAGTGGGCGGAGTTAATTAGCTAGGGAGTTTGAAAACTCAAAAAACATATGGGAATCGTAAGTAAAACACGTTGGTCCACTTAATATGTCTAGAAGCTTGGCTTATGGCATTGAGATCCATATTCTGCTCCAAACTTTCTTTACAGAAAAGAACCATCTCATCATCACTCGGAAAACTGAGAATTTTATTTCCTGACAGTTGGAAACTCACACTGACGACATTGTTTACTACAAGAAGATGCACCCATATACCTCCGAGAATACATTTAATTCAAGAGCAATCTATCGCGCTTACTCGTCGCTCAAGTTTGACCTAATTTCGTTAGTCGAAAAGAAGTCACTGAAGTGTGTGAAGTTAGCTAGGAAGCTTGAAAAATCCTAGTACTAAAAACTTGGGTATTACGTATAAGAAACTGTGGTCCAGTTTGTTTGATAATTGGGATGGTTGCATTTTCTTTTAACCGTGGTAGGTCTCGTAGGAGCGAGGTGCTTGAGAGTTAACACGGTTGGTGGAAGTACAAGTTACATCAAGGACCTCATAAAAATGAAAATTGTACCCAAGTCCATGCATTTAGCACAAGGACCCTGGAACTGAGCAATGAAGTGTGTGTTTTGAAGTTTGCCCATACTAGCGTTCATCGTGCTAAAGACTATCAGTAGAATCTTTGTAGATGCTAAGAATGGAAAAGAAGCTCCAACAGTTAGCAATGTTTGGATTTGCCGGTCTTGATGCAACTGTCAATGTTCGAAGTTATCCGTACACTATAAAGTGGTATGGTATGGTATTGTAAGAGATAATACAAGATAAAGATAAGATAAGGAGCACTGCGAATGGCTGATCTTTTGGATAACCTTCCCTCCCGATGTTTGGGAAGCAAGTGAAAATTTCGAAAACCAGAAAAGTTTGAATTTTTTTGCCACCAAGGACCAATTGGTTTCCTTCCTATGTACTCCTCATCCCTCCTCTACACCAACGCGGCTACCGAACACGCCAGAGAAACAGAGCCGCCATACCAAGGCACACGTGCGCAACACCACGTTGTGGACGAGGGAGAGATCAGCCGGGCCGGTGCGCGAGGGGAAATGGTAGGAGAGAGGGAGGATGGATGGTGAGAGGCATTGAAGGAGAGAGAAAACACATAATTTGTTTTGCGTGCATATGTCCTAAAATTTACTAGTACTAGCATAGTGTAGTACACTGTAAGACCGCATGAGTACCTCGTGTCAAAAACCCATTATAACTTTGCTCTGACATGGAACCGCCTTCAACTTCTCTTTGCTGCTGGCCTCTTTCCCTGCCAACGTTTTATTCTCACAGCATGTACAGCGCGTGGACAGAGGTGACCATATGTCTAAGAAGAAAAAATATGTACTACTCCCGCATTGTGTAAAAAAGCACACCTTAATAAGCCTCAGATAGTAAACGTATGACATATCATCACTATATAAAATTATAATTGGTAAAGCACAAAAAATTATAAATTTGATCAACATCTCTTAAGTATGGGTGTATATTTGATCCTTGTACTTTGTATCATCATGTGTAGAAGTCAAATATTATTAGCTACCTAACACTTGAAATTTTTGGTAACATGGTCTAGAGAAACGAGGGAGAAGATTCTTGTATGATGGAGAAGTGTGTTTTAAGAGGTTTATGCATAGTGCATTCATTGTGTTCAAGACTATCAATAGAATCTTCTAGATGCTAGAATGGAAAAGAAGATCCAATGGCTAGAAATGCTGGGATTCGCGAGTCTTGATCCAACGGTCAACATTCAAAGTTATCCGTACACTATATAGTGGTAAGATAAGATAAGATAAGATAAGATCATGTAGAAGTCAACGATTATTAGCTATGAGGGATAAGATTTTAGTATGATGGAGAAGTGTGTTCTGAGGTTTGTGCATAGCATTTATTATGCTGAAGACTATCAATAGAATCTTTGAGATGCTAGAATGGAAAAGAAGATCCAACGGCAGGAAATATTGGGATTCACGAGTCTTGATCCAACGGTCAATATTCAAAGTTATTCATACACTATATAGTCGTAAGATAAGATAAGATAAGATATCTCTATCTCTACTGCTATAGTGGAGTAGTTTTGAATTGGATCCATAACACCAATCCTGACCGTTGGGATGTTGGATCCAATGGTTCAGAGAAGCTGGATTCGTGTTGAATAGTACCTAGAGCAAACTCGACCATGCATGTTCTAGAACCATCATGTCACCACCCCCAAAATTTCATAGCACAGTAGACTGTATTCTCTCTACTTACACTACTATAGTGGAGCAGTTTTGAATTGGATCCATAGCACTAATCATGACTGTTAGGCTGTTAGATCCAATGGTTCAGAGCAACTGGATTCGTGTTGAATAGTACTCCATCCGCAAAAATATAAGGTGCCTAAGGATTAGTCAAAAGTAAATATTTGTTAAGTTTGACCATGATTATACACAAAAATATAAAAATTTAGGGTACTAAATTAATATCAATAGATTCACCATCAAGTTTATTTTCTTAATATGTCCATTCAATATTGTAGATGTTGATATTTTCTCTCAGCATGTACAACACGTGGACAAAGGTGACCATACTTCTAAGCAAAAAAATATACGTACTACTCCTGCATTGTGTAAGAAAGCTGTAAGAAAGCACACATTAATATGGCTTACTACCTGTTCAAAAAAATTGGCCTACTATATGGCATCCGCTAAGGTTCACCTTATACATAGTGGAAAAAATAAATTTATCTTTAAGCCTAAGGTGCACCTCAAGCTTGTGGGTTCCCCATAGAGAATAGAAATATCATTTCCCCTCTCTCCCTATTTCATGTGATCGTTTTCAAAAGGGGTTCAAAATTTTCAAGATGCAAAATCTTTTTTTCTTTGAGGAAGATGCAAAATCTTAGCTAGAGGCCGAACCAGTCGTCATCAATTGAGAATGTTCTTTCCTGGTAGTTGGACACTCACACCGACTACACTGCTTTTACAAGAAGAGATGCATCCATATACCTTCGAAAAGACAATTAATTTAAGGGCAATCTATCATGCTTACTTGTAGCTCAAGTTTGACCTAATTTTGATAAACTGTCAAGATGCAAAATCTTAGCAAGAAGTTGAACCTGTTGTGGACGAGGAAGAGACAAGCCGGACTGTGTACCCGCGGCTGCAGAGAAGAAACCGATGGAGGATGGATGGTGAGAGCCAGCGAAGGAGAGAGAAAACGCAACTTGTTTTGCATGCATATACTCCTACTAGTAGTAGGTCCATATATTTATTACTATTGGAGTGTACCCTGTACCTTGTGTCAGCAGCCCATCATAGCTTTGCTCTGATATCGCACCGCCTTCAAGTCCTCTTCTATGCTGATCTTGCGCTGCTTCTTTTAAAGTCTCGCGCTGCCTCCCTTACTTGTGTAGCAGAGTTGACTAGGAAGTTTTAAAATTTGCAAAACATGGGAATATCGAGAATGTTCTTTCCTGAAAGTTGGCAAACTCACACCGACGACATCGTTTACTAAAAGAAGATGCACCCATCTACCTTTGAAAAAACAATTAATCCAAGAGCAATCTATCACACTAACTTGTAGCTCAAATTTGACCTAATTTCGTTAAGTTGTCAAGATGCAATTTCTTAGCAAGAAGTTGAATGTGTTGTCAAAATTTCAGGACCTTTTATTTACTATATATATGCATGCAAAACAAATTATGTTTTCTCTCTCCTTCTTCACTACCTCATCACCATCCACGCACACCCGTGCTGGCTAATCTCTCTCTCGTCCACAATGTGGCGCTGCCCATGTGCATCGACCTACCTTGTCGTTCCATTTCACACCCTACACAGAGGAAGCACCAAGCACATCTCCTGTCACATTGGTTCGAAAGTGTGAGGAGCTTTTTTTTGTGTGAAGCGAGTACAGTAGTACGGGGGGTATGGCTCAGTTTCTCCCTCGAGAAGGAGCCACCTACTTTTCCTTGCTTAACTTTAGGGCCATTTGTGCTAAATTTATGGACCTCTGCATGTAATTTTCTCTTTTTTGAGGTCTTCGATCTAAACCACACTCTCACCGATCGTGTCAAATTTTAACTACATGTAAGCACGATAGATAGTTTCCTCTTAAAAGTTTCCAAAAAACTTTTGAAGCTAGCCAAGAATTTAGAACATCGAAAACCACCAAAAAGTTTTTTCGAATTTTTTTCCAAAGCAACCTCAATTTACTTATAGTTCAAACTTGACCTAATTTCGATAAATTGGCACATAGTCTCATTCAAGTCGACAGAGTTAGCTAGGAATTTTTAAAATTCTCAAAACATGGGAAAATCAAGAATGTTCTTTCCTGATAGTTGGAAGCTCACACTGACGACATCGTTTAGTAAAAAAAGATGCACCCACCATCTACCTTCGAAAAGACAATTATTCCAAGAGCTATCTATCACGCTTACTTGTAGCTAAAGTTTGACCTAATTTCAGTAAGTTGTCAATATGTAGAGTTTTAGCAAGAAGTTGAACCTCTTGTCAAAATTTCAGGACCTTGACTATATACTAGTAAGTTGCATGTGCCTTGCACATGATACTCGGATAGTAGACGTATGACATATCTATATACAATTATAATTGGTAAAGCACAAAAAAATATAAATTTGATCAACATCTATAAAGTATGAGTGTATATATTTGGTCCTTATACTTTGTATCATCATGTAGAAGTGAAAGATTATTAGCTACCTAACACATGAAATTTTTGATAACATGGTCTAGAGAAACAAGGGAGATGATTCTAGTATGATGGAGAAGTGTGTTTTGAGGTTGTGCATAGCATTCATTATGCCCAAGACTATCAATAGAATCTTCTAGATGATAGGATGGAAAAGAAGATCCAACGGCTCGAAAAGCTAGGATTCGCAAGTCTTGATCCAACAGTCAATATTCAAAATTATTCGTACACTATATAGTGGTTTGTAATGAAGACTATCAATAGAATCTTCAAGGTGCTAGAATGGAAAAGAAGATCCAACGGCCGGAAATGTTGGGTCGTGAGTCTTAATCCAATGGTCAATATTCAAAGTTGTTTGTACACTATATAGTGATAAGATCATGTAGAAGTCAATGATTATTAGCTACTAGTAAGTTGCACGTCAGACTCGGATAGTAGACGTATGACATATCATCATCACTATATACAATTATAATTGGTAAAGCACAAAAAAATATAAATTTGATCAACATCTATAAAGTATGGGTGTATATTTGGTCCTTGTACTTTGTATCATCATGTAGAAATCAATGATTATTTAGCTACCTAACACATGAAATTTTTGATAACATGGTCTAGAGAAACAAGGGAGAAGCTTCTAGTGTGATGGAGAAGTGTGTTTTGAGGTCTGTGCATAGCATTCATTATGTCAAAGACTATCAATAGATTCTTCTAGAAGCTATAATGGAAAAGAAGATCCAACGGCTAGAAATGCTAGGATTCGCGAGTCTTGATCCAACGGTCAACATTCAAAGTTATTCGTACACTATATAGTGGTAATATAAGATATGTACGCAAAACAAGTTGTGTTTTCTCTCTCCTTCACACTGCCTCATCACCATCCACAAACACCCCGACCGGCTGACCTCTCCATCGTCCACAATGTGGTGCTGCCCACGTGCGTCGACCTGCCTTGTCGTTACATTTCACACCCTGCGAAGAGGAAGCACCAAGCACACCCCAACACGCTCGTTCGAAAGTTTGAGGAGCGTTTTTTTGTGTGTGTGTGTGAAGCAAGTACACTAGTACGAAGGATATATGGCTAAGTTGCTCTCTCGAGAAGGACCAGACTACTTTTCATTTCTTAACTTTAGAGCCCTTTATGCTAAATTTATGGACCTCTATGTAAATATTTTTAGGTCTTCGATTCAAATCATACTTTCTCCCACCGTCCATATCAAATTTTAACTACTAGTAAGTGCGATAGATAGATTCCTCTTAAAATGTCCCAACAAACTTTTGAACCTCTAACGAGGAATTCAGTATATCGAAAACCACCGAAAGCTTTTTCGTAAAACTTCCAAAGCAATATATAATTTACTTGTAGTTCAAATTTGACCTAATTTCGATAAATTGGCATAGAGTCTCATTCAAGTCGGTAGAGTTAGCTAGGAAGTTTTAAAATTCACAAAACATGGGAAAATTGAGAATGTTCTTTCCTAATAGTTGGAAACTCACACCTAGAACATCATTTACTAAAGGAAGATGCACCCATCTACCTTCGACAAGACAACTAATCCAAGAGCTATCTATCACACGCTTACTTCTATCTCAAGTTTGACCTAATATAATTTCGTTAAGTTATCAAGATGTAGAATCTTAGCAAAAAGTTGAACCTATTATCAAAATTTTGGGACCTTTACTATATATATGCACGCAAAACAAATTGTGTTTTCTCTCTCCTTTCCTGCCTCATCACCATCCACACACACCCTACTGGCCCGCTGATCTGTCGTCTACAACATGGTGCTGCCCACGTGCGTCGACCTGCATTGTTGTTCCATTTCACACCCTACAAAGATGAAGCACCAAGCACACCTCCAGCACGCTGGTTCGAAAGTGTGAGGAGTGTTTTGTGTGTTTGTGTGTAGCAAATACAATAGTACGAATGGTATGGCTTAGTTTCTCGCTCGAGAAGGACCCGAGTGCTTTTCCTTGCTTAACTTTAGGGCCCTTTGTGCTAAGTTTATGGACCTCTATGTAATTTTCTCTTTTTTGAGGTCTTCGATATAAACCGTAGTCCCACTGACCGTGTCAAATTTTAACTACAAGTAAGCATGATAGATAGATTTGAAGGGAATATGCCCGAGAGGCAATAATAAAGTGGTTATTATCTTATTCCATGTTTATGATAAATGTTTATTTTACATGCTAGAATTGTATTGATCGAAAACATCAATACATGTGTGTTTAATAAAAAAAAGGGTTCCTAGTTATGCCTCTCTTATAGACTAGCTTGTTGATTAACAAGATGATCAAGGTTTCCTGATCATAGACATTGGATGTTGTTAATAACAAGGTCACACCATTGGTGGAATGATGTGATGAACATTCATCCGAAGTATAGCATTACGATCAAGTCATTATGTTTATATTGCTATAACATCATACGAAGTAATCTTTATCCTTAGACCATGATATCATGTTAATTGCTAACACCGGAAGAGTATCTTGATAACATCAAACGTCACACCGTAACAGGGTGACTATAAAGGTGGGTTCAGTGCTACGAAGGTGTTATGTTGAGGCTCATGGATCAAGAGTGGGATTTGTCCATCCCGATGACGGATAGATATACTCTGGGCCCTCTCGGTGATATCACATTAGGATAGCTTGCAAGCAAGTGATGTGATCACTAGAATGTTATATCACGGGAACGAGAAAAGAGTGCATGTCGGTAACGAGATCAAACTAGGTATGGAGATACCGATGATCGAATCTCAGACATGTAATATATCGCGGGACAAAGGGATTTAGTTACTAGCGTTAAAGGTTCTCACGATCACAGAAGTCATCGTTGAATCAGTATGGATCTCCAGGTCCCGCTGCTGATTATTGATCTGAGAGGGGTCTCGATCATGTCTGCATTATTCGTGAACCGTAGGGTGACACACTTAAGGGATACCGACACCTTTTGGAGCAAATATGTTTCAGATAAAGATTTAAGAAAGCGCTGGAATTATTTCAATAGACACCGAAACTGTTTCGGGTGAAAATGCTGAAATTGGTTCTGCATGTAATATTGAAATGTTGCAGGGGGTTTTATGTGAATGTTTGTTAATTAAAGTAATTAACAAAATTCTAAATAAAACTAATAAAAGAGTTTTATTAAATGAGAGAGCATTAAAATTGGAGAAATTTAATGCATTTAAAGTGGAGACTTTAAAAGAGAATGTGAAGGGGCAAATTTATGTGGAGGGAGTTACCACCACATGAATGGAGGAGGTGAAGGGTCACCTCCCCCATGCGCCGGCCATGAAGGAGGGGTACCCTCCCCTCCTCCTATAAAAGGCCCCCCTCTCCTCACTTCTCACACACACCTCCTTGTGAAGGATCTCTCTCCCCCTCTAGTATTATTCCCCCATGGTCTCGGATTAGCGAGATACATGTTCCCGGTGGCTTTATCTGGAAAGGAGTTGCTGCTTCCGCTGCTTTGCTGGAGCGAGGGACGGAGGTTGTCGGGGTACCGGACGTGTGTGCGATCACGGATGCACCGCTGCTTTGCGGTGCTGGACTTGGTGGTGCTGGAGCTGGATTTGATGGACGTGCTGGAGCCGGACATGCTGGACTTCATCACGATCTTGAGATCGGCAAGTGTACGACTACATCAACCACGAGTTCCTACTAGTTAACAAAGCTCGTTGTCTTCAAGGGTAAGTTCTCCATGGATGTATGTCCACCCGTTGCTCTGTATCTAGTAGATAGATCTTGGCGTATAGTTCTCATCGTAGGAAATTTTTTATTTTCTATGCTGCGGACCCAACAGTGGTATCAGAGCCTAATCTATGCGTAGGTGCTTAGCACGGGTAGTACACATATGTTGATATGTGGGCGATGATGATCATGTTATTGCATCTTCTATGTATTTTGGATATTGGTGGCATAGTGGGATGAAGCGGCCCGGACCAACCTTACATGTCATCGTACATGAGACCGGTTCCACGACTGACATGCAACTTGTTTTGCATAAGTGGCTGGCGGGTGTCTGTCTCTCCTACTATAGCCAATATCTGATTTACAACGAGTTGCTAATAACTTGGTTATCCTTGTTGTGGTTCCATGTTCGTAGGTAAGACCGGTTCTATCTTCAAAAGCCCTAAGCCACGTAAAACTTGTAATTGATAAATTAGAGGCGTCTAGTTTAGATCGTTGCTGGGCTAGTGTATTGATATGGTATTGTTGTAAGTAGATGTATGATAGATACTCTTACAACTCACTTAACGTGTAAGTTCCATAGACCTTGGCCTTACACACAAAGGAATGATAGAGATCATACCACGATGCACATGATGGTGATCAAATGCATGGACCATATCATCTCACTTTACACATTAGATGTTTGCATCTTATACTGCTAGTTTGGCGCTTTCTGTAGCATTGTAAGATGATCCCTCTTTTAGATATCAAGATAAAAATGTGTTCTTCCTTAAGTATGCACCGTTCTATGGATCTTGTTTCGAGACATCACGTGATGATCGGGTGTTATCAACTCTACGCTTTCATGCAACGGGTGTAAGACAGTTTTACACACGCGAATACTAAGGTTCTTACTTGGCGAGCCTAGCATGTACAGACATGGCCTCGGAACACAGACCGAAAGGTTAAGCATGAGTCATATAGTTGATGTGATGACCATATTGATGCTCGCCTTTGAAGCTACACTGACTCACGTGATGATCGTACTTGGTGTAGTGGATTTGGTTCATGTAATCACCAAAACGGCACGAGGGATGTCGTTTTTGAGTGGGAGTTCATTTCTAATTTGGATTAGTCGAACTCAATTTGTCATAAACTAAATCGAAGTGAATTTGCATAGTTTGTTGTAGTCATTGGCATTCGTTTTCTACCTTATGCTTAGTTTTTATTTGAGATAATAGAACTATAGAATTCTGGATATTTACTTTACGAACTGGTATCGTATTGTTTTGAATGTCAATTTAAAGTTTATAAGTCCTATTGCAAACTTTCAGAAAACTCTATTTACTCCATGAAGTTTAATAAGTAGTATTAAATCAAGAGTAAGAATTCCAATGTTAGTATCTAAAGTATCATGTTTGCCTCCATGATTATTGATATTCAAAAAGTTGTTTTAATATCAAGATTATATTGGAGCTGAAAATTGTTTCAGAAACCATCATGTGTGAAAGATATTGTGATATCTGAAACAATGTTTTTGGTTGCATTGTGATAGAGTATAATTTAGCAAAATACATGTTCTCATATTGTATGAGAATTTGTGAAGGATGGAGATGCTAGGCATCCGAATCTACCAAAAGGGTTTTGGGAACTGTTATTATACTCGTGATTCTTCCTTATAGGCTATAGTAGCTTGATCATGAAAGTTGTCATGATAAGGATGAATAGAAGATGTAAGTAAAATGTTTACTACACTAATAGATTACTAAAGAATGCCAAACATTTGATGATGGTGATCCACTTCAAAGTGCAAGTCCAAAGGTATTAGTATTTGACTATATACGCTTTGTACCATGTGTCATGTTGATGACACCACTATTGATGTTGATAGATTCTTTTAAAAGAAAAGGAATTGCTGAAAGAGAATCTATAAAATATTTGGCAGAAAATAAAAGGTTGGAGATGTCCAACTTAGGTATATAGAAGATATACATGTTATGGCTATATTCCTTGCTTGTTAAACAATGTGGTTCTTAGGTATTGGATACCGGTATTGGATACTGAATTGGTTGGTATGAAGTGTCATACAGGACAACGCAATTCATGAACTACAATGGCCTAAGTAACCAGCAAGAGAATGAGTGATGATGTTCATCGAAAACAAATAAAGTGTTATTGTGTTTTTCGTTGTCATCAAACCAAGCCTTCAAGATTTGTTTAAATAATTGTTATTTTGTTCCGGTATTATGAGAACAAAGGCTGTTCAAATAATTACCCTATTCCATAAAGGATGGATGAACTTTTACAAGTCTAGTTGGAGAAATCACATCCATAAACACTATTGCTAAAATGTCGCAAGACAAATGATTGAAAGATCACTTATGAAGTGACATCGCGGTTTAAATTATATTTGAAAGAAAACATGAAGAAACTCCATGTTGATGGATTTTTCGAGTCTTTGATTTTGATCAATTGACGCATGTGAGACTTTCCTCGAGATAATTAAAACTCCGTCCATAGGCCAGAGAGGAACAGATGACTAGCTTATTGGAAATTGTGCATGCTGATGTGCATAGTCCATTATGTGTAGCCATATGCGATGGATCTTTTTGCTTCATATGCTTTCTCCGAAAATTTGAGTGAATATATCTGTATATTTACTTAATAAGGAAGAAGTATGAAACATTTGAAAATTGTTCAAATACTTTCAAGATGAAGTGGAAAATCATTGTAACAAGAAAATAAAGAGTTTATGATTCGATCATAAAGGAAGATATTTGAGTTACATGTTTAGCAAAAACACCTAAGACTTGAGGAATTGTTCCATGATTTGTGTTTCTTGATAAACCATAGGAGTATGGCATATTCGAGAGATAAAATCAAACCATGTTTGACATGGTAAGATCAAGGGTGTCATTTATAAAACTGCCATTATGTTTTAAGGATTGAAGCTTTAGAGACTACCGCTTTTACACTGAAAAGAGCACCATCGTGATCCGTTGAAATGACACCATATGAGTTATGGTTTGGGATAAAACCCGAATTGTCTTTTCTTAAATTTTGGTATGCTATGCATAAGTAAATTGTTTACAACCAAAGTCGGATAAGCACATCTTTGTAGGTTATCCCAAAGAATTTGGTGGGAATTTCTCCATAACACCGAGGACAAAAGAGTTTGTTACTTGGAACGTCAAGTTTCTTGAGAAGGAATTTTTCGTGAAAAGTTAAGTGGGAGGATAATAGAACTTTGATAAGGTTGTTGAACCTTAGCTATATGTGCTAAGTAGCGCAGCGCCGGAAAGTGTCCTGGTGGCGGCCACAATGCTCATGGCTCTCGTGATTACAAAAGGTGTGATCTCGGAGATTAGAGTTCCTATAGAACCGTGTGGGTCGGTAAGAATCAAATAGTAAGATTTGATAAGCAAGTTGTTATTGTTTTGACAATGATGAACAGACTACATGTAAAGAAGCGATGATGGGCCCTGACTCCATAAAATGACTAGAAGTCATAGAATCCGTGATAGTATCCATACACGAGAAATCAAGTTTCTGAACTTGGAAGACCCTCCGGAAAGGCATGAAGCCTATCAGTCGTGTTTGGATCTATAAAGAAATAAGACATGGATGTTTAGCATCTATGAAATAGTCGACATGTCGGAAAGAAGTTTACGACAATGTTCAAGGAGTTGACTATGACAAGATTTGATCTTTCATAGCGATATATAGTCTTGACGGATTAATGTAGCAACCACTACATATAATTTGGTATATGGTAGTTGAATAAAAAAAAAAGGTTCTTCTAATAGAACGGTAACCTAGGACATGTACATGACATGGTCCAAAGGGTTTTGTTAATTCAAAGGGTGCTAAAAGGGCATGTAAACTTCAATAGTTGAAGTAAGCATAGCGGAGTTGGAATCTTCACCATGATGAAACTGTTAAAAGAGTTTAAATTCATCGGAGATGATGAAGATGCTTGCATTTGCAAGAAATTAAGTGGGAGAGCTGAGACATATTTCTAATACATTATGTAGAGGACATATTGTTGATTGGAAATGATGTATCTTGTATTGACACAAGTTAAGAATTTCATTAAAATGAGATTTCGATGAAAGACTTGGGCAAACCCGGAATATTTGGCATCAATATCTATATGGATAGATTGAGGCACAAATATGGTTGTGCCAGACATACATATATGAGATATTCAAAGGGTTCAATATGGAAACAACAAGAAAGGTTCTTGCTGCATGGAAAGGATTGTATCAAAATTCAAGTGTTTCAACACTTGGTGAGTAAAATCACATGAAGATTTTGATCGATTATACCATGATATGTATATATCCAGAATGTCCTATGCTCTAAATGTTATGAGCATATACCAGAATGATTCATAAGATGATCATTGGACAATAGTAAAGATATTCTTATGAGCTTTGGAAGAACTAAGAATATATCATGTATAAGTGACAAATAGTTAAAGGTAGTTCATTGTAAAGTGTTACATTGATACTAGTTTTGTCACAAGATACAAATTAAATTTATCTCAATTTAAAATATGGGTGGCACAATATAATGGAAAGGATGTTCCATGATGGATTTGGATGAGTTCCAAAGTTGAGATATTGTGACGGATACTACAACAAAAGGCTAAGTATATGACTGCTATAGTAGCAGCATAGGAGGGCATTTGTGTTAAGTAGTTTGTTATCAAACTAGGTGTGGTTCAAAGTGGGATAATACTATGAAGATATATTGTGTGACAATAATATCAACATATTTTGAGCCGAACGAACTAAAGGTCTCACCAAAGGACCAAATCTATACAATGCCATCTCATTTGAGAATGAGTGATGCGTAGAGACGCAGAGACATGCAAATACACACAGACCTGAAACTGTCAGATCCAGAGATTATGTTAACCACTAGCAATAGCGTATATGCAACACCAGAAAGCCATAGGTGTTCAATACGCAAAGTTTTTCAAACTAGATTATTGACTCTAGTGCAAGTGGGAGACTGAAGGGAATATGCCTGAGAGGCAATAATAAAGTGGTTATTATCTTATTCCATGTTTATGATAAATGTTTATTTTACATGCTAGAATTGTATTGATCGGAAACATCAATACATGTGTGTTTAATAAACAAAAAGGGTTCCTAGTTATGCCTCTCTTATAGACTAGCTTGTTGATTAACAAGATGATCAAGGTTTCCTGATCATAGACATTGGATGTTGTTAATAACAAGGTCGCACCATTGGTGGAATGATGTGATGAACATTCATCCGAAGTATAACATTACGATCAAGTCATTATGTTTATATTGCTATAACATCATACGAAGTAATCTTTATCCTTAGACCATGAGATCATGTTAATTGCTAACACCGGAAGAGTATCTTGATAACATCAAACGTCACACCGTAACAGGGTGAGTATAAAGGTGGGTTCAGTGCTACGAAGGTGTTATGTTGAGGCTCATGGATCAAGAGTGGGATTTGTCTATCCCGATGACGAATAGATATACTCTGGGCCCTTTCGGTGATATCACATTGAAATAGCTTGCAAGCAAGTGATGTGATCACTAGAATGTTATATCACGAGAACGAGAAAAGAGTGCATGTCGGTAATGAGATCAAACTAGGTATAGAGATACCGATGATCGAATCTCGGACATGTAATATATCGCGGGACAAAGGGATTTAGTTACTAGCGTTAAAGGTTCTCACAATCACAGAAGTCATTGTTGAATGTGTAGGAGTCAGTATGGATCTCCAGGTCCCGCTGCTGATTATTGATCTGAGAGGGCTCTCGATCATGTCTGCATTATTCGCGAACCGTAGGGTGACACACTTAAGGGATACCGATACCGACACCATTTGGAGCAAATATGTTTCAGATAAAGATTTAAGAAAGCGCTGGAATTATTTCAATAGACACCAAAACTGTTTCGGGTGAAAATGCTGAAATTGGTTCTGCATGTAATATTGAAATGTTGCAGGGGGTTTTATGTGAATGTTTGTTAATTAAAGTAATTAAAAAAATTCTGAATAAAACTAATAAAAGAGTTTTATTAAATGAGAGAGCATTAAAATTGGAGAAATTTAATGCATTTAAAGTGGAGAGTTTAAAAGAGAATGTGAAGGGGCAAATTTATGTGGAGGGAGTTACCACCACATGAATGGAGGAGGTGAAGGGTCACCTCCCCCATGCTCCGGCCATGAAGGAAGGGTACCCTCCCCTCCTCCTATAAAAGCCCCCCCTCTCCTCACTTCTCACACACACCTCCTTGTGAAGGATCTCTCTCCCCCTCTAGTATTATTCCCCCATGGTCTCGGATTAGTGAGATACATGTTCCCGGTGGCTTTATCTGGAAAGGAGTTGCTGCTTCCGCTGTTTTGCTGGAGCGAGGGACGGAGGTTGTCGGGGTACCGGACGTGTGTGCGATCACGGATGCACCGCTGCTTTGCGGTGCTGGACTTGGTGGTGCTGGAGCTGGATCTGATGGACGTGCTGGAGCCGGGCCTGCTGGACTTCATCACGATCTTGATATCGGCAAGTGTACGACTACATCAACCACGAGTTCCTACTTGTTAATAAAGCTCGTTGTCTTCGAGGGTAAGTTCTCCATGGATGTATGTCCACCCGTTGCTCTGTATCTAGTAGATAGATCTTGGCGTATAGTTCTCATCGTAGGAAAATTTTTGTTTTCTATGCTGCGGACCCAACAAGATTGCTCTTAAAATTTTCCAAATACTTTTTAGGCTAACCAGAATTTAGTAGTACATCGAAAGCTTTTTCTTAAAACCTCCTAGCTTATGGACAAATTCTGCCACCATAGGTGATGCCCTAATACTAGTATGAAAATAGAATCTGACGTGACGAGAAAGTACTGCGCTAGGAAGTGACATGTTTAATTTATTGCACAGGGGCACGTTTTACACACATTCACGCTTAGCTGGCATCCTCGATGCAGCTGCTTCTTACAGCAGATGAAAAGAAAACACCTCTTTCAAAGAGCCATCCTATCTTCCCCATCTCCATATAGTTTATCCCCACTCGCCGACGCCGCCTGGCCGCATCTCAGGCGCGTGATTCACACATTTTACTCCCCATCTTGCACTATGCATCACTCCCTCCAGGCCACCAGCCCGTTCCTCCAAAAACCCACCAACAACTTTACATATATCCACCCTCGTCCCTAATCCGTCCGGACGGGGTGGAGGATTCGAGGTGCAACCCGCGGCATTGCGGCTGGAGCAAGGTCGGCGACGATGTCTTCAACGAAATAACTATGCGTCTGGACACTATCAGCGCCGTTAGGCTGGCCGCATGCTCCAAGGAGCTGTACCGCCAGGTCGTCAGCGGAAAAGGTAGCAGGTGCCCCAACGACCGCTGTTGTTCATTGGTATCCTACAATGAAGTCAATGAGCACATGATCCAGTGTTGCTATGCCCCGTGCGCAGCCTGCATGGAGCGAGGATGCAAGTTCATCAACTGGCCATTGACTTTGCATGAGCTCTTTGACCACTTGAAACTTTCCCACAAGATGTACTATTTGCCCCAAGTGACCTACTCCAACAAGTACTGGTACCCGACTAACCGGGTGCACGCACCAGAGATCATCGGCATCGGGAAAGAGGGCACGGAGTTTGCCACCCTAATTTGAGGGTACACCACAGACATCTTCCTATCTGTTAGGTACGTCAGGTCGGCGGCGTGCGAATCTCCACGGTACAGGGTGATGTTATGGTCGCTGCCGTCATGGAATAAGCTCCATTTGGTCGAAATGGCAGCTACATCTGAGCAGACGACCATGCCTTCATTGGCTGAAGTCGCGCTGAAAGGACTCATGTCGTACCTGTCGAAACCGAGGCATTACCTGCGAGCTTCTCAAGATGTTGTCCGAATTCCCCCTAGATTACAAGAATATCAACCAAGAGTGAGTTAACACATATAAATCTTCTTGTGATGATCCTAATATGAATATATGTAATGTCGTACTAATTAATTACTTTATGTTGGTGACAGACCCAATTGGTATGGGCTGTCCAGCCAAATATGTCTTCATGTTCAATGCGCGTTGATGCATTCCAATGGAACTGCGTGGTGCCTGGCTGCGAGTTCGCCGCAATTCCGTTTGTGCTCCACTCCCACCTCAAAGAAGCCCACGCCATGAGGTTGTGCATTTTACACTATGGTAGGAAAGGAAGGTACATCTCTAAGCTGGTGCCAGCACCGGGCTCGCAAAATGTAGATATCGGGCTAACTGGGTTTGATGACACAGTGTTCTGTGTGCTATTCGACGGGCGCGATGATGTCATCTTGATATCTGTCATGTGCGTCAGGCCGGCGACACGCGTGTCGCCGCAATTCATGGTGAAGTTGAGCTCTACACATCCAAATGGCTTGTGTGAGAAGGTATTATATGCAAATTCTAAAGCCACTTGCTCTTTGTTGGTTTGTCGGTCTAATCTGGTCGCTCGTCGTCGGAATCGACCATCGGAGTTCACCGTGGAATACAAACTTCATATCGACAAGATTATTACCGCAGATGCAGAGGTGGGATATGTGGGAGACTTCTAAACTAACTCTAAACTAAGTGGGATAAGCAGGATAAGTGAGATTTGTTAAATCCTACTTGTCTGCATTTCAATGTCTGCATTGCTGAATCTGTCAATTCCTTTGGCCATTATCTGTACTGCTAAATCAGTCACTTTGAAATAATGCTAAATCTGTCAAGTGCTGCTTATGAAATGGGAATCTGATGATATTTTTCTGTCTTATTTAGTACTGCTGAATCTTTCAAGTGCCATTGAATCTGTCGAACGTTCTGTTGTTGCTATTACTAAAGTATTTTTTAGACCTAATAGTGATGTATTGGTACTTGTTTAGATCAAGACCAGTAGATGGTCTTGCTCTTCTTTTGGAACATGGCCAGAATATGTTCTCTCTGTCCTTTTGAATTATGGCTTGCTACATCTATTGGATTTCAGTGTCTGCATTGTTAAATCTAATACTTTTGGTCATTATCTGTACTGCTAAATCGGTCACTTTGAAATGCTGTTGAATCTATCAATTGCCGTTGATTATGTGTTTGGAATCTATTGATATTTTTCTGTTTTATTCAGTGCTGCTGAATCTTTCAAATGATAGTGAATCTGTCAAATGTTCCGTCGTTTTTATTACAGTAATAAAGTACTTGTAGAACTAATACTGACGTACTGATACTTTTTTAGATCAACGGCAGTAGATGGTCCTACTGTTCTTTTGAAACATGGCCTTGTCATAATCTAGATGAGACTTGGGGCATTTTGGTTTGCATATGTGGGTCACACAGTCATTGATGTGAATAGAAAGTATGCACAGAAAAGCATGCTTGATGGTCAGTTTTGCTTGCTCCGATGATCGAGTGTGTTCGGAGAAAAGCGACTGATCCCGTGCCAAGGTTTTTAGTGCTGAAACAAGAATTGATTCTCGCTGCCCTGCTATTGAATTTCAGAGTCTGTATTACTGAATCGGTCACTTTGAAATGCTGCTGAATATGAACTGGGAACCTATCGTTATTTCACAAAGCATGATGCAATTTAGGCCATGGGTTCTTGCCTTTCTACAAGTTTTAGCAATTTTAGCAGGCTTGCCAATCTTTGCAAAGGGGTACCTTTCTAGAAAGTTCATATGAGGCTCAGCATCTTGGTATTTTGGTACATACTATGAAGTACCGAAAAATGTAAGTGACTCAACTTACAACTACTCTGTCTAACTGATGTGAATCTAGACAAAGTTGAGGCTATTAGAATACGAACTTGAGGGAGTAGTATAAAAATGGAAGCAGTAAATAAGTCATCTCTCAGTTCTAATAACTGAGATGTGATGAGAGAACACTCCATGGCAGCGTGCCAGTCTAGAGTACCTATAGTACTCCCTACTCCATAACTCTAGTCGGCGTGCTCGATGCAGTACACCCGGTAGAAGACATCAGTAGGAGCACGTAAAAACCCCCTCCTTAAGAGACCTTCCCAACTCCGAGAGGCTGCATTTGGATCTTCTCTAGCGCGCACTTCACACATTTTTCTCGCCATCTCACCCGCTGCATCGATCCTTCCAGCCCGCCACCTCTCTCCGCCAAATAAGCTCAACAGTCATACATAGATCCGCCCTTGCCCCCAATCATTCGGACGTGAGGGCTGTCGATTTGAGGCACAACCAGCTGAACAACGTCTGGACGAATGTCGGGGACGACGTTTTCAACGAAATAGCTAAGCGTCTGGACACTACTAGCGCCGTCCAGCTGGCCGCATGCTCCAAGGAGCTGTACCGCCAAGTCGCTGGCGAAAAAGGTAGTAGATGCCCAAATGACATCTACTGGACTTTGGTCTCCTACAAGGACATCTACGACCACAAGATCGCGTGCAACTACCGCCGGTGTGTCTACACGGAGACAGGATACGATTTCACCGCCGTCAAGAAATTGTTCGTCGAGCACGTCATATCTGCCCACTCGATGACAATGCCAGATACAACCCCCAAAAATGGGACCCGTCTGTGCCGGTTCGTGCACCGGGCTCGCTCAGAGCTAAGGTCATCGGCATCGGGAAGGAGGGCAAGTTATTCGTCGCCCAAATTTACGGGCATAGCACGTACTTGCTCCTGTTCGTCAGGTCGGCGGTGTGCGAATCGCCGCGGTACGAGGTGAGGTTTTGGTCGTTGGTCTTGTTCGCTAGTTTCAATCAGGTTTTAGTAAAGAGGTCACCCGAGACAATGATTAGGCCGTCGCCGGCCAACGCCACGCAGGAAGTGCTCATGTCTTTTTTGTCCAAGCCGCGTCTTTACTGGCATACTACTGAACCTGTCGTCGGACAAGATTCACCGGTGAGATATCACATCTTAATACTCTTATGATGATCCTACCGTGAGTGTATGTAATGTTGTACTAACTAGTCAGGTGGCCCTCGCAAATGCGAGGACAACATCTTATGTGTATTGGATGCGTTTGAGAAATAAATGTATGGTTCTATAAGTTTTTGTATTATTTAAATGTAAATAATATTATTCTATAGACGCCACATAAATGTTATGTTAAGTAGATATCACTGGATTGATAATATGAATAGTTTAAATTTATAGGTGAATTAGTAATAGTTCCCATAGAATGCCATGTCACCCTATTGTGGAACCTTGTCTATTACTCTATGATTTAATTTACCAACTCTTCAATCCCTTCTCGTGTATTAGTTGTTCTATAGCATGACTATGCTAACTTGATAATGTAATTTTAGCATTTTTAATCATTCACATTTACTATATATTCCCACCAAAATATTTTTTTCAAATCCCATGGTACCAAAGAATGTTACCCAGCAAGTTATGCACATCCACGATAGCGTCTCATAGTACCTCAATACTTAAGCTCAAATATTTGAGTCGATCAATACATAACCATTGCAATGACTTTTCTACTTAAATATTCACGAATAAGAAACTATACAATTAATATACAAAAGAGTATTTGCTTAGCTTGTGGTAAAGACATAAAAACTCACGAGACCAATATATATTTCTGAAGCATTAAGCTTACATAATTTGTTTTATTTTAAATCGGGTGTCATAAATATATATATTTTTAAATATTTCTAGTCCTTTGCATCAAATCGTCTCATTAAAATCTTTTCTAGGAACAAATATTCTACAAAGTCTATTTGAAATTCAAGTAAATGCATGTTCGCGTACCGACATTGTCAATACAAAGATAAAACCTTATTGGTTACTTCATCTTAGAACAATATAGCATGTTCATGTTGATATCTGTAGTAACATCACTATTTTTCCTAGTTATGGATAAATGAACATCATCTCTATGCACATCTTTTGCTTGGTACCACTATTGATTTTGTCCCAACTATGATAGTAGGTTCTCACGACTATAACTTTAAGAAAAAATAGAATTACAAAACTCGAATAATGTTCACATAATCTTTATCTTTATAAGACTAACTCGATAAGTTTATTGTTGGCAGCAATCCAGTCGAAAAACTTAACTATTGTGTTTTTTTCACCATGCGAAAATTTATATTAGACAAAATAGTTTGATATGTGAACCCATGGGCCGTGTTATGCAGCCAATAATAATATGGATACTACTATATCATTCGAATACAAATAATAATTCAAGATGACCGAACAATCAAAAACTACTCGAGCTATACTACTCGAGCAATACTAGTCCAGTTCATAATAATCAGAATATTATGGTAGAATGCATGTGGCTAAATTGAAAAAACCTACGTGTGATGTCCAGTTTATAGAAGCCAGGTTGTGTCCTTTGTGCATGTAGCAAAATTGATCAAAATAATGACATGTTCATCCCAGATCAAAATAATAGTTGCTAGATGTTTTGCTTTCGCACTTCATTTTAAATTGGGGTTTTGCACCAGACGAAGAAAAACTTATGAATCATACAAAATAAATGAACATGGTAAGGAATAAAATACTTATTTAGGTTAGTGCATACAAAATGTTATGTTATCATAATAATAAATGTTAAAATGTTCATCTCAAAATCTCATTAAAGAAAGTATGGGCAGTAATAAACTTTGCGCCTTTTTTCCTCAGCGAATCTAGGAATATTATTGTAGTCACTCCTAAATAAAATTTTATTTTTGAAAGGAGTACATATAATTAAATCCACTTATAGATGAAAAAATACTTTATAACTTAGTTAGACTAATGCTAACTTAGCAATTAGAGCATTCACACATTGCACATGTAGTAATTGTAAATCATACTACAGGAAAAAATGGAGCCCATAACACATGATTTGAATATTATACCGCTCTTTCTTTTAAAAATATAAACCAAATTTATAATATCGAGTTCATATTTGATAACCTAGGTAGAGAATGTAAGTATATATGTTGAAATACCGAAAATCTATCATTAGTTGTGGACTTGCATATAAATGAAAATGATACCGACATATGGTGAGGTGGCATGCAAATAGCCTCCATATAACTTACTCTCTTTTGATTTTTTGTAGTAGGTTGATAACAAAATTTAAGAAGCATTTTTTCTTGGATATGTCACTTTTAATGGCCAGCGAATGGATCAAAGAATACAAAGCTAAGCATGATAAGGTTATCATAGACTAAGTAATAGTTGATCAATATGTACAACGGAGCATGAAAGTGAAACTATTATGAGTTACCTTTGTGTGCTTCATGTTAAGAACCTGCCTCATCTAGGACTGTATGATATATAGATCTTCTAAAAAGACCAGCAGGAGAGTTACAATAACATGCATGCATTAAAATGACATAACTGAAGTGTATACCAAAACTAACCGAGGGATTTCTAGGGAGAAACAATTGTAAATATCAGGTATTTAACTATACAATCCCTTCCAGATTTCATATATATAGGTCAGAATGGTAGCCTATATGTTTTATGTGAGTTTCCTCGGTAAATTATTATTCCATGTAACCTGACATTTTGAGTGTGTCACAAATAGCAGTAAGCCTTTAGTAGTCATTTTAGTCAACAATGAAATGCATCATGTGTGCACAATAAAATTCATAACCAAATAATTGTTCAATGAGAATATATGAACCATTGTTAATTAACAACTTTAAGTTGTTCAAATAAATGATTGAAAGCATGAATAAATAATCTTTGAAACGTAATAGGCAATTATTCTTTCTACATGCTACACTACTAAAATCTGACAACTAAGAGAGTCAACGTATCGGCACTAAGAAAAGAATCTGTAAATTGCATTTACATATGCAATAGAATTTCATCCAAATGTACCTATTGCCCTTACGACAAAGGAACAACCCAAGTATCAAGTCAACTGTATTTTGCCAACTATTTGTTTTTACTGGACTACATGTAAGGAGGCTTATGCAACTACATTTTACACAGAATAATATTGTTTTAATTTTCATTGGGACGCGTCTTCGTTAGTACATCATACCATAAATATGCGCGTGTTACCTTGGTATCACTCATGAGAACAAAAGGCAATATTAATTGAAATTCTTCTTTGTTAATACATGCATATGGTAAATAATCGGGTGTTACCTTGGTGTTACTACTCATCGATCAGAATAAAATACTGAGATTATAAAATAACACATGTTAGCAAGAGTAGATGAGGATACGAAGATTTTAAATTTTTTGTCAATTAACAACATATTTACTTTCACTTAGATACCATAAAATGTACCTAGTGAAAAATCGTCTCAACAAATTGTATATATTTTCTCCTGGAAATATAATGAAACACACGTTTAGAAATCAAACGCCTGCTGCCCATGGATTTCATACGCCATGTTTTTTTTTTTGAACTTTCATACGCCATGTTACTGCACAGTAAAATGTTGAATATATTATTCCAACACTTGTTAGGTACAACGCCCATTCAACAAAAAGTGTAAAGAATTTGCAGGACATGGCTAGTCGGTTATCAATCTCGTAGTATTTCTGCTACACTTTTCAGAACAGTAGGTCAAAGTGCTAAGTAGAGTCACTAACACGACCTCGTATTACGGGCAACCGCGTACTCTAGAGTTCCGACGGCAGAGCTCGTTAATTAATCTGCCCAGAACGCAGAGCTCGAGAAAGACAAATACTTAGTACTCCCTCTCTGTTTTAAGATATAAGATATTTTAGCTTTGTCAAAGAAATATATCTGGATCCCTTTTAATGTCTAGATTCACTTCAATTCTAGATGAACCTAGACACTAAAAGAGGTTTAGATACACTTTTTTTACAAACCTAAAACATCTAATATTTTGAAACGGAGGGAGTAGATACTATCCATCCACGTTAGTTGATCTGCCCATAACTACGCAAAGCGAATCACAAAATAAATAGGTTGCTTTTTCCTCAATTGAAATCATACTTGAAAATCTTGGAGATCGATCGTACCTACTTCCGTCTCCAAGCCTCTCTCTGTATGAGGCAAGCGTCTGGCCAATCTTACAGAGTTGCGTATGCACTGTCGGCCGTGTGCATGCATCGAACTTCATACACCGATCGATGATGGATGCACATGCATTTGGAGGAATTCGGCCGGCCAAAGGCACACAAACGAATACGGCGGCGGCGCCTGTGAGGACTTCCTAGGAGAGGACTCCACTTTTTTCTATTTTTTCGATAGAGGAGTCGGTAACCTTGTTAGCTAGAAACTAAACAGGGGCATTGGTGGCTAATTTTGCATAACTTTAAAGTTAAATACTAGTTTTTTCGAAGATCCATCGGCTGCCCATCACCTATTTAGTTAAACCGATGGCCGGATGCTTCTGATTTTTGTGGGATTTTCTAGAGTATTTCTATTTTTTCTGGTGAGCCTGCTATGTACTTTTAATATATAATAAAAGATTAGCTAGTTTATGTTGGTGGCAGATTCCTTTCGTAATTGGAATTGCTGAAATTAAGGATCCCAAACTTCTTGGTTTGCCGTATGAATTTTACATGTATGCTGCTGACCTAGAGGCCGATAGGCGACAATGAAATGAGAGACGCGTCCCAGCAAGGAAATCAAGGGCGCAGCCCGGCCAGCACTTTGACACGCTGAAGCATTCTCATTTCTTCGAATACGTATGATGGGACATGTACTGGTTCCTAGCTTTGTGTAAGCTTGTAGTTCTACACTTCTACTAAGTATTTTGTATGGAGTTCAGCTACTGCTAATCTATTTTGTAGTAATACCTATGTACTTGGACTTATTCAGATCGAGTGGAGAAAATGCATGGTCACGCTTTCCTTTTGAAACTTGGCTTTGCTACATTATTGTACATCCATTGAATTCCAATATCGGTATTGCTGAATCTGTCAATTCTTTTGGTCATTTTCTACCACCGTTGAATCGGTCACTTTAAATTGCTGCTGAATCTGTCATGTGCTGCTGAATGTGAAACGGACGAGTGCTCGTCGCCCTTATACATGGCCGTGCCACAATCTAGATGAGACTTGGGCATTTTGGGTTGCATATGGGGGTCACACAGGTATTGATGTGAGAAGAAGGTACTCGAAGCAGACTTGATCGTCAGTTTTGCTTGCTCCAATGATCGAGTCTTATTGGTGAAAACAACAAATTGATCGCGCGACAAGATTTTTAGAGCTGAAACAAAAACCGGTTCTCTCTGTACTGGTATTTGTATTTCATTGTCTGTATTGCTGAATTTGTCACTTTTAAAATGCTGCTAAGTTAGTCAAGTGCTCTGAATATGAACTTCGAATCTGTTGATAATTTTTCTACCTTATTCTGTACTGCTGAATTTTGACATGAATAGCTGCCAAAAAGAATTATCGCTTTTTCCCTCCCTCTTTGAGGTCTTTGTTTCGAATCCGGCCGAGCACATCACAATGCAATTTTTATTAACCAGGAGAAGACATCTAGTACTCCATAGCTCGTCCGGCCTCTCTTTAGCCTAGAACATTTTTATTCGGTCTTTTCGGGGTCAGGGGACTGCTGACCACAACCTAGTGAAATTTGAGAAAGAAGCTCATGGTGCATATCCGAGAACATATTAATTCGGCCTTTTAGGGGTCAGGGGACTGCTGAGCACAACCCACTAAAATTTGAGAATGAAGCCCATGGAGCCTGTCCTACGGAGTATAACCCACGTAGAGCAGCCTATGTAGAATAGCCAAACTCTTTTTAATTCGGCCTTTTGGGCATTGCCCCCCACCTCTAAAAATAAAAATAAAACTCTATCAACTCATGTTTTTAAGAAAATACTCCATTATATGGTATTTTATAAATTGAGATGCCAAGAGCGCTGTGCTTTTATATTTTAAAAAAGATAAACATAGACACCCAAAATATTTTTAAGAAGTCTAATACATAAATTGTAGTACTAATGAAAGTTTAATGATATTTATTCTATAAATATCTTTATTGTAGTGGCAACACACTCAGTTTACGTTTATTTGATTTGAAGGTCTTTTGTTCGAATCGTATCTTGGATTTACATTTTGTTCTTCTAGTAATATCGCATTACGGAGAGACTGACATCACGGACCCACCAGCATGCAGCGTCCCGGGAGTTTGTTTTGAGGGTGGGTTCGAAACAAAAGTTTAAATACTTGTACAGAGAGGCTCGCATCGGAGACCCACCAGACAGAACATACAAGGCTGCATCGGGGACCCACAAGCCAGAACATGCCAGAGAGGCTGATATAAGGGCCCCAGCAGTAAGACCATACATGACTGCCATGGTCAAAACAGCGGACGCGACCGAAAAAAAAGTCCATCATACACACGTTGCACTTACAGAGAAGCTGACATGTCGGACCCAGCATGCCCAAGCATAGCCCATGAAATTAGCCTATCAGCCCCAAGCATAGCCCAATACCTTCTAATTCGGCCTTTTCGTGGTCTTGTGGCCACCGACCATAGCCCATTCAACTTAGGAGTGAGCCCATGGAATATAAACCATGACGAATAGGGCATCCGTCCCGAGTTTAGCCCAAAATCTTTTTAATTCGGCCTTTATGAGCATTTTTTGTACTCTGAAGCTGACATGTCGGACCCAAAAAACAGTCCAACATAGACACGTTTCTTTCAAATAGAGGATGTCAGTTGGGACCCAGCATAGACACATTTCCTGCATAGAGGTGCTTGACATCTGGGACCCAGCAAGTTGCCAAGGTCAAAACAGCGGACATGGCAAAAAAAGTCCATCATATGCACGTTTCATTTACAGAGAGGATGATATATGGGATCCAGCAGCGCGATCTTATACAGATGCTGCATCGAGCAACGTAGCCAGTTCGAAACAGGGAGGCACGAGCGATAAAAAAGTTTAGCATGTACACGTTTCTTTTAATGAGAGGTTGAAATGGGGGACCCAGCAGCGTGAGCAAACGACAGATTCGTCGACCAACGCTATCTAGTTTGGAACAAGGTAGCGCTAGAGAAGAAAAAAATTTCCATCGTACCCACGATTCTTCTAATGTGAGGATGACATAAGGGACCCACCAGCCTGAATAAACGGCTGATGCAGCGAGCAAAGCTATCAAATTCGGAACACGAAGGCGCTATAGAGGGTAAAAAAATCCATCATACACACAATTCTTTTAATAAGAGAATGACATGTGGGGCCTAGCATCATGATTAAACGGTATATGTATCAAACAACGCTATCAAGTTCAGAACAGGGTAGCGCGAGCCAAGGAAAAAAATCCATTATACACATGTTTCTTCTAATAAGATGATGACATGTGGGGCTAAGGAGGTTGGTTAAACGGTAGATGCGTCGAGCAGCGCTATCAACTCAGAACAGGGTAGCGCCAGCGAAGAAAAAAATCCATCATACACACGTTTCTTCTAATGAGAGGATGACATGTGGGGCCTAGCATCGTGATTAAACGGTAGATGCATCGAACATCGCTATCAAGTTCAGAACAGGGTACCGCGAGCGAAGAAAAAAAATCCATTATACACACGTTTCTTCTAATGAGAGGATGACATGTGGGGCTCAGGAGGTTGGTTAAACGATAGATGCGTCGAGCAGCGTTATCAACTCGGAACGGGGTAGCGCTAGCGAAGGAAAAAATTACATCATACACACGTTTTTTCTAATGAGAGGATGACATGTGGGTCCTAGGAGGTTGATTAGACGGTAGATGCATCGAGCAGCGCTATCAACTTTGGAATAGGGTAGCGCGAGCGAATGAAAAAAATTCCATCATACATACGATCCTTCTAATGAGAGGTGACATGTGGGACCTAGCAGTCTGACTAAACGGAAGACGTCTCGAGCTAGATTATCGAGTTTAAATCAGGGAGGCGCGACCGAAAAGTATAGTCTGCTAGAGACACTGACGTTCGGAACCACACGCCTCAAAAGACTTCGGCAAGTCAACATCACGTGAGAAAACGAAAATCTTGCTTCTGCCACGCGTTAGCCGAGCTTCCTTCATGTTTTTAGCCGATCCGTCATAGTAGAGGGCCACGAAACCGGAAAAAAAAGTTTTCCATTGGCCACGGTCGAGCCGAGAATTTCGTCGCGGAAGACGCGCCTTCTACGACGACCATCGGGCTAATTCATTGCGGAAGGAAACTTTTCTTGTAGTGCTAGTAGTACTAGTAGTACGGAACTAATAGTAAATTTTAGGATCTTTACTATATATGCACACAAAATAAATTGTGTTTTCTCTCTCCTTCACTACCTCATCACCCCCGGTTAGGTGATCTCTCCCTTGTCCAAAATGTGGCGCTGCGCACGTGTGTCGACCTGCCTTGTCGACGGCTTCATGTCTGTATCAGACGTGATGCATTGGTGTGCATAAGAAGGAACCATTTTGGGGCTTGGCGGCAAAAGGTATAGTAGTCATACTATTACTATTAGAGTCGGAGTTCAAACTTTCCCGGTTTTGAAATTTTCACTTTCTTCTCAAACATCTGGATGGAAGGTTATTCAAAAGATAGTGGTGCACAAAGGATTGTTAATACTATATGCAATACGTCCCATCACATTCGATGCACTCCATTATGATCTAGACAGCTTTACCACTACTCCGTAGTACTCCATTCTCGTTCTATATCACACTCTGCGAAGAGGAAGCCACCAAGCACAACCACAACACGCTGGTTCGAAAGTAGTATAGTAGGAGTAGTACGAAGGGTATGGCTCAGCCGTGCGCTCGAGAAGGACCTGGACCCGACCGCTTTTCATTGCTTCATTTTAGGGCCCTTTGTGCTAAAAGTATGGACCTCTATGTAATTTTCTATTTTTTGAGATCTTCGATGTAAACTGTACTCTCACCGATCTTATCAAATTTTAACTAAAAGTGAGCATGATAGATTGCTCTTAAAATTTTCTATAAATCTTTTGAAGCTAAGCAGGAATTTGGTACATCAAAAACCACTGAAAGTTCTAAAAAAATCATGTTCTTGCTATGCATACGCATCCCGACAAAGTTGACATAGTTTTGATAACATTTCAAATAAAGAATAAAAAGTATAATATTTTTTGTGGCATCAGGTTACATGTATCCAGAAACACGCATTATAAAAAATATAATACAAACATTATTATTTATTCTTTGGTTTTGATAATAGTTTATGTTGATGATCTCATATCCAAGAATTTGCATGCTGCCAAATTTGGCCATATTTTAAAAACAAACAAAGAGGAAATAGTATGAAGAGTATGGCTCGATCAGCTTCTCTCTCGAGAAGGAGCCAAACCTAACTGTTCTCCTTGCTTAATTTTAGAGTGTTTCGTGCTAAATGTATGGATGCCGATGTAATTTTACCTTTTTTAGGTCCTTGATGTAAAATGTACTCCCACCGTCCATGTAAAACTCAAACCTAAAAGCAAGTGGTAAAATTTAAACGTATTTAAGATTATTAGTTGTCAATGAGTACGAACATTCTTGCATTTCAATCCGAACGACAAGGTCATGGCCATATCTACATCATACTTTATGCTAATGATTCATGATCCCATATCTTAGAATTTTCATGCCGCCAAATTTGGCCATATTTTGAAAACAAATAAAGAGGAAGTAGTATGAAGAGTATGGCTCGATTAACTTGTCTCTCGAGAAGGAGCAAAACATGATTGTTTTCCTTGCTTCATTTTAAGGTTCTTCGTGCTAAATGTATGGACGTAGATTTAATGACCCTTTTTAGGTCCTTGATGTAAAATGTACTTCCACCGTCCGTGTTAAATTTTGAACCTAAAAGCAAGTGCTAACATTTAAACATTTTTAAGGTTATTAGTTGTCGATGAGTATAAACATTCTTGCATTTCAAGATGAAAGACCAAGGTCATGGCCATATCTACATCATACTTTATGCTGATGATGATCACATATCCAAGAATTTCATACCGCCAAAATTGGCCATATTTTGAAAACGAACGAAAAGGAAGTACTATGATGAGTACGGCTCGATCAGCTGCTCTCTCGAGAAGAAGCCAAACCCAACTGTTTTATTTGCTTAATTTTAGGGTACTTCATGCTAAATGTATGGACCTCGATATAATTTCCCCCCTTGTAGGTACTTGATGTAAAATATACTCCCACCGTCCGTGTAAAATTCGAACTTAAAAGTTAGTGGTAAAAATTAAACGAATTTATTAAGGTTCGTTGTGAATGAGTATGAACAATCTTGGATTTCAAGCCGAACGACCAAGGACATGGAAATATCTACATCATACTTTATGCTAATGATTCATGATCCCATATCCAAGAATTTGCATGCTGCCAAATTTGGCCTTATTTTGAAAACAAACGAAGAGGAAGTAGTATGAAGAGTATGGCTCGATCAGCTTCTCTCTTGAGAAGGAGCCAAACCTAAATGTTTTTCCTACTTAATTTTAGGGTGCTTCGTGCTAAATGTATGGAGGACCTCGATGTAATTTACCCCCTTTTTAGGTCATTGATTTAAAATGTTCTCCCACCGTCCGTGTAAAAGTCAAATCTAAAAGCAAGTGGTAAAATTTAAGCGTATTTAAGATTATTAGTTGTCAATGAGTATGCATATTCTTGCATTTCAAGCCGAACGACCAAGGTTATGGACATATCTACATCATAGTTTATGCTAATGATTCATGACCCCATATCCAAGAATTTTTATGCCACCAAATTTAGCCATATTCTGAAAACAAATGAAGAGGAAGTAGTATGAAGAGTATGGCTCGATCAGCTTCTCTCCCAAGAAGGAGCAAAACCTGACTATTTTCCTTGCTTCATTTTAGGGTGCTTCGTGCTAAATGTATGGATGTTGATGTAATTTTATCTTTTTAGGTCATTGATGTAAAATGTATTCTCACCGTCCATGTTAAATTTGAATCTAAAAGCAAGTGGTAACATTTAAACGTATTTAATATTATTAGTTGTTGATGAGTATGAACATTCTTGCATTTCAAACCGAACGACCAAGGTCATGGTCATATCTACATCATACTTTATGTTGATCATGATCACATATCGAAGAATTTCATACCACAAAAATTGGCCATATTTTGAAAACAAATGAACAGGAAGTACTATAAAGAGTACGGCTCGATCAGCTGCTCTCTCGAGAAGGAGCTGAACCCGACTTTTTTATTTGCTTAATTTTAGGGTACTTCGTGCTAAATGTTTGGCCCTCGACGTAATTTCTCCTTTTTAGGTCCTTGATATAAAATGTACTCCCACCATCTGTGTAAAATTCGAACTTAAAAGTTAGTGGTAAAATTTAAACGAATTTAAGGTTAGTTGTGAATGAGTATGAACAATCTTGAATTTCAAGCCGAATGACCAAGGTCATGGCCATATCTACATCATACTTTATGCTGATGATTCATGATCCCATATCCAAGAATTTGCATGCCGCTAAATTTGGCCTTATTTTGAAAACAAACGAAAAGGAAGTAGTATGAAGAGTATGGCTCGATCAGCTTCTCTCCAGAGAAGGAGCCAAACCTGACTCTTGCTTAATTTTAGGGTGCTTCGTGCTAAATATATCGAGGACCTCGTTTGGGGAACAAGTGCCCCTTAAATAGGTTGCTAGAAATTCAACTGTTAGGCCCAGGAATTGCCCGGTCCAGACTCTTTAGTGTACCCAGGCCAAACAGGGACAAACTAGATGCTAGTCTGTGTGCGGTCCAGAGTTAGAACGGAGATTTAGTCCGGAATCTCCGATCTTACAAAAACTGGCAGAAAGTCCAATACGAAAACAACCATAGCTTTTGCATCTGGACTCCGAATATGATGATCTTGGGCTCGTTCTAAAGATGACAATGAGCTCTACAAGATCATACAGAAAAACATCATAGTATAGTAAGGGAGGATAGAACCAAATGACGAAAGGTTTGACCTCTCTCAAAAAGACGAACCGGTAAAACCTCCAACATCGAAAACGCAATATAGAATGTATATGAAATCCGTTTTTGATGAACTTGAGCTTGTCATGATGATTAACACAAGATATAAATCCTCTCATGGATAATAAAAAAATAAGAACAAAGAAAGATGATGCCAAGTATGCAAAGGTTTGAGATCTCTCCGAAGGATATGATCAAGTTACTCACTCGAGAGCCCCTCTTGATAGTATGGCTATCTATCCTATAAACCGGTCTATCCAACTAACACCACGAGACCGATAAGAAGGAAACCCTATCAAGAACATACATTTTCCTTAAACATACCGAGGACACAAACAAGAAGGATAACCACAATGCGTCAATGAACATGGCCATCAACATTGACGATGATGGCCCCATCATTGGCGCCCCCAGCTTAGACGGGCTAAGCAATAATGCCTATGCCGACCAGCCAAGGGGCCACAAGTCCTCCAAGGCCGACAACAACTGTCAAGCTTCCTTGTTAGTATTCCAAGAAACCTTGAGGGAGTTGATCTCCAAGATGGAAAAGGTCCATCGCAAGAGTTCTATTGATCTCCAAAAGAGATCTCTTGAGGTGGAAGAGACCAATGCCAAGTCTAGGATCATGGATGCTGAAGCCAAGGTCATTCCCAAGGAGAACCGGATCATGATGACTATCTTGGAGAGCATAACCGACCCCGAACAAAATTCTTGGATCAAGAATAAGCAAAAGAACATCTGAGCTCATGATGTCTGAAGTAAAATGGCATAGATGAGTGCCATTTGGAAGAAACTTTCCACCTTGTGTACATGTTGTATGATAATTGTCTCATTTTGCATATTTGGGAGGAACCTGCCAATTTCTGGTGGTGCTTGAGGGCAATGGCACATGTTTGCCACTTTATTTAGTAGCCACTTTATTTGTGTGTGCCTACTTTGGTGAAATGTTCATATGAAATGTTCAACTGGCCAGTGCTAGCATCACATACCGAATGGGTCGCGCCACTTGGCGCACCAGATAGGGCGGCCGGACTGCGACACATTTCTTGTCTGGGCTCGACCTAGTTTGACAGAATTAGACCATTTGGATGTCCTAAATGGGTTGTTGCCACTGGAGATGCCATCACCTTCTAGCGCTGCAACATATCATACACTTCACCTTCGCACCCATCGCTGCACCGCCTCATTGCCATTTTCCAATCGATTCCCGGCTCTAGACCTTGATCAGTCAATCAAGAGTTAGTGAGATGGAAGCAGTGACTGAAGAATCGAGACTCGTGGGTCCTTATCCACTCAGCTATCCCCAAGCCCTCGGACAAAGAGAACGGAGCTGGTGACGTGCTGGGCTAGTTTAGGGAATTGGGGAAGATAAGAAAGAGTAGTGAATTGCTGCCAGTGGGCTAACCTGGACATGAGAGCGTATGCTTGCATGTTGTCTATCCCACCGCATTCTCACCCCATTTTTCTCCACGGATGCATCGAGACAGACATGTTTTGTCATTTGAGTCAGCCCGTTGGGTTGTGCTTTTAGTGGATTGATGTCTGCAGGGCCTTAAACGGACAACATTTATCTGTTTGGGTCATCCCGCTCGGTATGATCTTGATCGCTGTGTTTATCCTATGTTTATCTAGGAGAGGTAAGCACGCCACACTTGTCTCGCATAGAGAACTTCATGGAGATGTGATCGATAACATATTTTCTTATTTTGTGAAGCAGTCGACAACATCTTCTTCAAGGCACACAGAGCATGCTGAAGAATGGTCCTTAAAACCATGGCATAGACTTTGTTCCAATAAAATCCAAATAACCCTAAAGGCTATTGTGCTCTAGATGGAAACCGCAGCCAATCGCGTGCCCCAAATGTCTTTTTCGTACGGTGTGGCCCAATAGTGTTTCCGGCGCCCCATGGATTTCCTCAGGTCCCTGCCCCAAAGGTCGTGTTGGACACTAGCCAAGACAACATGGACTATCCTTGTCCTAGACACCAAGGAACATCCACCCTTGATTAATTGTGCGCCACCAGTTGGTCAGCTTTGACATGCCTCCCTTGCTCGAGGATGCTCCCATCCCTCCCAAATCTTTGTTATGAGTGATAGGTGGATTAAGGCCTATAATTAACATTACAGGAGCCTTACCCACTTTTCTTCCCACGATGACCTCAACGTCCGTGACTTGGAGGCCCATATCCAAAAGCTCTCAATCGACCTAACATGTCGTGCTGCAAGAGGACTTTAGGAGGATCGATACCGAAGACTAGACGTACACTTAAAGGAGATCTAAGATCAACATAACATACAATGAAAGATGATGGGACCAAACAATATCTACGACACCTATATATACTGAAGACCATTCACCTGAAGATGTCACGCCAATATGCCCACGCCGTAGTTTTACTCGTAGTTCTGGTGTCTAAGTCATAAACCCTAGATTTATATACTCTATCCTGGTATATTTATAAACTCATAGAGATCCATCTTGTAAACACTTGTACAATCCTCCGATCACACCATGAATGAAGTTTGAGGAAACTCCTTTACGATCATTGGTCTCTCTCTGATCCAAACCTGCTAATCCGAGCCGTTTGTTGAACAAATAAACTCTCATTCGATCTTTGGAAGTGAGACTACCGTGGGATCATGAAAACAATCCTTCATAAGTTTGTGCACCCGGTTGGGGTGCATGCGTCATGTAGATCAGATCGACGCCAATACCAAGGGGATTGGATCGTGGGTGGAGCCAAGCTGACGAGGTCTTGCGTTGTGTCAACCATAACACTCGGGCCAAAGGGACCTGTTTCTAGAGCTCAGGGGCTCCGATCTTGATCTACGAACCTCTGCTAGGGATAGGTCGCCCAGTAAATTGGTGACCGATAAAGACGTCCTTCCCTTGGGACAACATAGCACTACTTCATGATGGATAGGCGGAGGAGGTTATGGCAACAACTATGTGTGTACCAATTCCTTGGGACTCCAAGTGTAGAGTGTTGCAGCAAGCTTCTTTTGCCCACAAGGGTGACTCGAGGGTTTATATTACTCTCAGGGAATTGGTGAAAGGTCACGGATGTCGCCTAGAGGAGGGTGAATAGGCATTTTAAAACTTTTACGAGAGGGGCTCAACAAACGCGGAATTAAACTAGCGTTTACTTTGTCAAGCACAAAACCTAGAATAACTAGGGTTCACCTATGTGCACCAACAACTTATGCTAAACAAGACAAGTAACTATGTGATAGCAAGAAATAGACATCAAGCACGAAGCCTATCACAAAGTAAGGTGCATAAGTAAGAGCTCGGGTATAGACATAACCGAGGCACACGGAGACAACGATGTTTTACCGAGTTCCTCCCAACAATGGAGTACGTCTCGTTTGGAGATGGGGTGGTTTCAAACCACCAACGCCACAAAAGGCCTCCCTTGTTCTCCTGTGAATCTCACCCCAACGGGATCGATCCACACTTCCACTATTGGTGCACTTGTCGGTGGCAACCCAGAACCTCTCACAAGATTGGGGAACTTCTCCACAACTTAATTGGAGGCTCCCAACAAACAAGCTTGGGGAAATCTCCACAACTTAATTGGAGGCCCCAAGCAATCCATAAACCTACAATACACTTAAACCGTCTAGGGTTCCAAGAACCCAAGAGTAAAAATCTTCTCACCTTTCACCCAATCGAATCCTCACGGAGAACTCAAATCGATGCACCAAATGCAATGGCAAGAACACAATAAGTGGTCAAGTCCTTCCCTCCCAAATTCCACCAAAGCTACAAAAGCTTATGGGGGAATAAGAGAGGAAGAGCAATGGAGGAAATCCACAAAAGTCACCAAGATTTAGATCCAAAGATGTTTCCCTCACTTAGAGGAGAGATTGATTGGTGAAGTTGTAGATCTAGATCTCCTCTTTCAAATCCCTCAAGAACATGAAAGAATCATAGAAGGGATTGAGGGATAGCAAGCTCAAGAAGGTCAACAATGGAGGGGAAAACTTGCAAGAAAGTTTAAGAAAAGTTGTCTTTTACAACAGACGATTTTCGTGGTTGAAGGCCTGTTTTTCTTGGTTAAAAAGTCTTCTATGACGGATAACCTTCGTGGTAAAAGCTCCATCACAAAATAATCTACCACAGTTTTTTACCATGGCAGATCGCACCCTTCAGCCATGAAAACATGTTCCATCGTAGATCTGTTCGCCAGCTGTATTGATTGCTGACGTCATGCAAACGGCCACGTGTCACCCGCTGTTAACGGTCGATTACCATCATTAACAGTCACAGAAACTGTGGCAGAAGCCAGGCCTAGCCAAGGCCTGCTAAATAAAAGTGGGCCGACCCATGAGGAGAGCCTAATAAGAAGATGGCCCATTACTATTTTGTCCTGCACTGCTTGAAATGGGCCCAATAATGCAGCCAACAGAGGCCCGTGAACTTTCAGGCTGGGTACTACTTTGGCCTACAGAAGGCCCAAGTTGGTCCAACACCGTGCAGCCAATTAGCAGCCCGTGCCTAGCCGGTATGGTACTGTTAAGGCCCGCGGTTGGCCCATCATGGGCCGTCTACTAACGGCCCTTCTTTGAGATGGTTTGTTACTATTCTGGCATTTTACTGTTTTGGCCGTTTACGGTTTAGGACACAAGCGGCCTGTTAATTTTGTCGACCTGTTACTGTTCTTGTTTGGTATTTTCATGGCCTATTACTGTTCTGGCCTTTTAGAGTTGTGGACCTTTACTGTTGTGGCTTGCTACTGTTCTAGCCTATTAACCCTTTGGCCTTTTACAATTTCTTGCCTTTTACTGTTGTCGCCTGTTACTTTTCTGGCATGTTTCTGCTCTGACACGTTGCTGCCTGGCCTATTACTATTGCGGCCTATTATTGTTACTAGTTCCCACATGTAGGTAGTCCCATTACGTTTATTGTCTTTTACAGTTTTAGCCTTTCTAAAGTCCATGCAAATATCATAAAATGTTTATAATTAGCGAGCATATTTTACTATTCATCGACGGCTGAATACAAGACGGGCCAAAAACAAAGCCCGATATTGTTCCCTAATCGACCTAGCTAGCGTAGTTATGGTACCGCCTACCGCCATGTGTAGATGATGTCAACTAAATGCCTAAATGGCCTATCTAGATATTACATCAGCTACAAACTTCTTAAAATTATTACATATTATCAACTCAAGGGAAAGAAAATCTGGCATTTCTGTTGAGAATCGAGTTAATAGTGGAGTCCTCAATTTGTTTTCTCAATCTATCACATGCATCTTACTTTGAGTGTGAGAGCTACATTGGAGGAGACATGACCTTGCAGCCCCCTCATTGGTGGTGATAGTAATAATTGTAGTCTAAAACTAAGTATATAACAAGTTAATACATCAAACAAGATAAACCACTCATTTGACTGATATGACAGGAGCTATGAACTGGAGTTTACAACTAGTCAATGGTTCAATTGTTGACCAACACGTCAAAATCCCCAGGAAAAGCAAGCACATATTAGACAAGTGTGCCCATCGTGAAAAAGAGCAATCAAACAATGTGTGTGTGGCTTAGAATTTTAGCAAATATAAACTAGCCAGGTCATTTCAACATATATATATGGAAGCAGTGGTATACTCTAGAATGGAAGAGACATTGGGTGACTCGAAATTTGTGTTGAGCTACACAATGGCATGCAGTTACTGTCTTAGCTAAGAATGAACCAGATATAAATTATAACCGCATCATATGATAACTTGTAGAGCAGGAATGCAAACCACAAATCAACTATATATAGTGGAGGATAGTTATGTCATTGCTTAGGATGAACCAGAAACAGATGCGAGATATAATAGCATCGCTTGTGAACTTGTAAAACAAGACAAACAATCATTAGATAAGTGTGCCTACAATGAAATGAACAATCAAACAAAGTGTTTCTTAGAATTTCACCAAATATAAACTAGCTAGGTCATTTCAGCAAATATATATGGAAGTAGTGGTATTTCCTAGAATGCAAGAGACATTAGGTGACTCTGAATTTGCGGTGAACTACACAATGGCATGCAGTTACTTTCATAGCTAAGAATCAACCAGATAGAAATATAATGGCTTCATAAGAGAATGCCTAGAGCAGGAATGCAAACCACAAGTGAACTACATAGTAGAGGACAGTTATGCCATTGCTTAGGACGAATCAGCACCATATAAGGAAATAATGGCGTCGCTTGTAAACCTGTAGAAGAGGCTATGCAAAACAACAATTGTTCCATTCTGGGCTCTATGCAAGATAAAGAAAATAGTTAGTGTTGCAGCTTTTGAAGAACCAGATGGCAACAAAAAAATTACAATCGAATTAGTATGAAGAGTCTAAACGGGTACCGAAGGATAGCAGAATGATACCAAGGAGAAAATAATAACAGGAACTTATCTTAGGACGAAATAGATAGTTTCAGTAATTGTGGAGTAGGGAATCCACACTAATATTTTCCATTGTTTTTACATTTTGCAAGAGCTACATGATAGTAGGCAATTACTGTTGTTCGGAGTAGCTAACCATGACTTTAAAATTTGTAGAGCAGCGAATACAAATCAACATGTCTGCTGACCTACTTTGTCATATGTAGCACGAAGAATAGGAGTGAGCTTTGACTTGGTGTACAACACGATTACAAAAATGCAGTTCATTGCGACAGGCTTGAACCTGCTGTACTACTGACAAAACAACAAGAGTTGGATATTTGGTTACCATTGTCAAATAGGCTTCTACGCATCATCCATACCAGCGCGGGTGACATCCTTGTCACCGAGGGTGCTCTGGTTGGTAGGATGTTTTCATCGAGGAAGCAGATCTTGGGTGCTCGATGCTGGCTTGAGCACGGTGGACGAGGGAGAATCGGTGCACCGCACGACGGCTCCGGTATGGTACAATATGGGTGGGGAGGATGCCAGCATCGTTGGAGCAGATCTTGGGCAGTCGTTGACAGATTCTGCGCCGTGGACGGGAAAGTGAGAAAATGAAATCAAGTGCGGTGGAGGATGACGAACTCGATCACCTGGATCCCATGCGCTGGACGTCGATGAAGCGAAAATGGTGCTTTGGATGAGACCGCAGCTGATGCAGCTCGGGTATACTGTTGGGTGAGGAGTGCATGGTGTCGAGTTTTGGCGGGCAAAGCCAGCCGGAGAAGTGCTGTGGGAGGTTTTGAGCGCGAGAAATTTCGTGGTGTTTGAAATAGAGGGGCGCGAGAGAGTGGGGACCACGTGATTTTGGTACTGTTTGAAACAGAGGGGCGCGAGAAATTTCGCTATGTTTGAAATGGAGGGACGCGAGGGAGTGGGGACCACGTGATTTTGGTATTGTTTGAAATGGAGGGGCGCGAGAAATTTCTCTGTGTTTGAAAGCGAGGGAGTCAGGACCACGCGATTTTGGCCGTCTAGCAATCTTGGCGCATGTGATTTTGGCGCTCCACGAGTTCAAACTTTTACTTATGGTGTTCAGGAGTGAATGCATGCAGCTCAAAAAAAGTACTCCTACTTACTGGATTACGTGCATGATATCATTAGGATACTGAGTTGCATGCATCATGTAGTAATGAGTGGATCCTATTGGGTTGATCATATTACTCCTATTCTCTCTCCATATATGTGTTGATCACCATCTAGTTACTAAGTTGCATGCATGTGCGCACAAGCTCCATCTGTTTTATTGAGTGACAAACCTTTTTTTGTGCGGTCGAGGCCCCCGTCCGCTGATGACTCTCGCTAATCAACGCAGCTCACACATACTTTAGTTTGCAATCATATCCGGAATTCTAATGAAATCAGACTAGTTACTCATAAGAACAGTTACACTATTGTTTTAGAAGTATATTTTACGTAGTAGTAGTAGTAGAAACATCATCCAGGGAGACAGAGTTCAGCGTCTAGCAATCTTGTCTGTCCAATCCAAAATCAACGGGTCAAAGCGGATACCTTCCCTGCAAAGGCTCTGGCGCGAATGCCTATGCAAGGAATCATTGGGTGTCCCTGTGTAGGGGTAGCTATGCTTGTGAACCAAAGTACTCCAGACAATAGCTGGGTGTCCCTGACGCTGATGGTGTATTTTCTTTTCTACTATAGTACTAGTAGATAAACACCGCCTCCTGATACTAGTATATATCTAAACGGTGGAGAAGTTGAGTAAGAAAAAGATTCCCTGAGGTGACTCTAGTACTACTGTACACAATGTCTAGTGCAATAAAGAAATGAAAAAGGGACCAGAGAAGAGAACAAGGTTGAAAAAAACTTGTAAGCTAAGAGAAAGTCCAGTAGCACGCCTACATTTTCCCCCCTATGTGTGTATATGTAGGGGCCTCCCTAAAGGCTGGACATAGTGGAGAGTAACATATATATAACATGCATAAGTTATTAGTCTATGTTAATAGAGGAGTAGTTCATTTATTAGGTAATAGACTCATTTCACCTTGGTATGTGTGATTAACTCACTACCACATAAGCAATTTTACTGAGTTGGACCCTTAGTTACTCATGAACTTATTTGCACTATGACTAGCCTAAAAATATTATTCCCCTAAATTTTACTTATCTCCAGCAGCAACCCTATATTATCTCCCCTATATCATAACCAAAATATTTTAATAGGGAAGAGCAAAGAAATCATCCAATAACTCACTCATCGATGTAGGGGCCACATATAGGGGAGGCAGAACAATTGATAGTATTACTAGACACTAGATCCCTACAAATCTAACAAAGTAGAAAGTATGACCAAATTTAAAGATCACGCATTGATGATTTAATTATTTTGATTTATCACACATACTCTCCCTCCATCCTAATTTTTCTGAAAATACCCTCCAACCTAATTAAAAAGGATGTCACATATTTGACTAAATTTTAATGTATATGTACACAAAACAGTGACTACTATATAGCAAGTATATCATTATAAAATCTCCACAGAGTGCATTCGATTGTTAAGAGTGCAATATAATTATACGAAGACGGATGAGAAAACAATGATCCATGCACCCAAAAAACAAAAAAAGAGGGCCACGGGAAGTCTTCTCCCTTCCTAGTTCCTACTCCAATGCAAAATCTTTCCCTATCTCAGATTTGGTGATTGCAACACTATGGCCGCCCTGCGGAGGCACGACCTCGATGACCTCCGCAATGGTCATGACCAAGACGGCCAACATGAGATGGCTTCTCTCTTCCTACTCAGCGGGGCGTGACCTGGACGATCTCCACAATGGTAGTTGCTGGCTACGGAGCTCCGTGACTTCCTTCTTCAAATTTTCGCACTCAGCGCGAAGCGTCGAGGAGTCACGCTCGTAAGATTGTGCGAGCTTCACTTGAAAAGCCCAATCGGCTCAGAGATTATCACACTCTAGGTTGAGCTCGAAGTTTTTCTGCAGAATGTTGATGTTATGGCTATTGATTTCATCTACTTTGGTTGAGATTCTCGCCCTGACTTCCTACATGGAAAATGCTTCATCAGTAAGAGAGCATGGAGTGCATGCAGAGAAGAACATAAAATGCCAACACATGTATAGTGACTATAGTACATATCTTCTTTGACCGAGAGCAGGCATGACAGCATCGTATGCGTCAGAGATATCCATCGTGCTATCGACCTGTGGGGTGTAAAATTCGACGCTCGAGCTTCCTGCCTTGGAAGATGTACAGAGACGGTTCAATAGTAGGAGAAGACAACCGAGGAATCAACAGAAGTACAAACCTACCCAGACTCTTGGTCCCCATGAGAATCGCTCTTCGGATACATGCACGAAGACGAGCCCTCGACCCATGGCTGGTCTCCTTTCTCGGTCCGAGCCTGCAGGTCACCCTGCCGGCGGGATTTCTCCACGGCTCTAACCACCGCCATCTTGTTGTTCTTCAGAAAAGACAGGTTATTTCGTGACATCGTTGGATGAAGAAGTAAAGAAGCAAGGGAGGAGCAGTGGAAGAAAATGGTTTCTGCGAAGGTGGAGCGAGGCAATACTAGTAGGAGAGAGGAGAGTGAATAGTGAAAGCAAAATGTCAAGGTCTGGGTCAAAAAGACAATATCTGGGAAAAGGCGGTGGAAGCCAAGGACGCCGCAGACGCGACGACGGAGGAGGAGCGTGTGGCCAATGCCGCCGAGGTGGCGGCCGCGTGGGTTCTCGTCGACAGAGATGAGACGAAGGTGGAGGAGGACGGTGAGAAGAAGGTGGAGGTGGAGGCGGGGGAGGAGGAGGAGGCGATCGCCATCCCCTCGCAGATCGTGCAGGTGCTGGGCATCGGCCCCACCGGGGCTCCAGCCGAGAGGTTGCAACGCAGGGAGGCAGAGAAAGACCGCGCCCACCGGGAGGATCAGCAAGCGGAGGCGGCAGCGAGGGTGGTGAGGGAACTCTTGAAGGGAGAGGCGCTGGAGGCGGCTCGGGCCGACCAAGAGGCGAGGAACCATTGGGCGGCCGAGATGGAGATGGCCCTAGCCAATTGGGAGGTGGAGCGCCAGAAGGCGGCGAGCAAGGCGGCGGATCATGGCCCACGTCAGCTTGAACACCTCCAGCAGCATGTCATCTAGGCGACGAGGGCGGTGATCGATGGGACCAACGGCAACGACGATGAGTAGCCGTACAGACGGCCTCCTCCAGCAGTAGTAGTCCTTTTTTAATGTTATTCACAAGTGCCTTTTTGTAATGGGCAAGGCCAAATATAATGGGAAATAAATTTTAGTACTAATGTTTCACTTATATATGGGTCTAAGCGGGCAACTGTAGGACACCCATGTTGTCTGCATGCTGTCCGGGCCAATACAGATATTGCCCAAAATTTGGTGCACCGATGGGTCGGGCCGGACGCGTCGGTCTGGACGGGTCGTGCCGCTGGAGAGCCGCGCACGGTGTGCGAGTCCATCGAACGTTTTCGGGCGCGTTCAGACCGGTTGGGTCGTGCCGGTGGAGATACTCTTATAAACTAGATGATACCCCGCGCGTTGCTGCAGAAATAGTTAGATATATCTATTAATATCAGCAAGGAAAAATATTAGCGTTGTTGCTATGAGATTTCTTTTAGTTGCAACTTACGCAAGGTATTATTGAAGTATTTCTATTCAAGCCAAGATGTCCCAAAAAGCTTGGATTCAGTCAATGCAGGTTTAGCTATAGAACCTCCAATATTTTTTCGTAGTTAGCTAAACATTGAAAAAGGCATGAAACTTTAGTAGCCTTGGTAAGATGGAGCATGCACGCGGACATAAGGTGGACAATACACTAAAACTGGGCTAGAGAGGATGTAGTCATACGTATGGAACACTAGTGGAAAACGGAGCATTAGTCCCGGTTTGTTTGGGCCTTTACTCCCGGTTTTAGACCCGGGACTAGGCATCCGGGACTAGTGCCCCCCCTTTAGTCCCAGTTCAGTTATGAACCGGGACTAAAGGAGCTCCACGTGGTCGCCTAGGATAGCGGGGGGTGGAGGACCTTTAGTCCCGGTTCGTAGCACGAACCAGGACTAACTGATCTCTTCTACGGCAAAAAACACCTCAATATTCTATCGCAGTAGGTCGGGGTTTAGGGTTCTACCTCGGCAGGGTTTAGGGGCGTTTTTCTGTCATGGCAGGAGGGAGAGGTTTGGCATAAGTGACATGCCGATAGTTGATATATGTACAACTATAGAAATGAAGGAACCATTACAGAACATCGTCATGAATATAGAGATTGAAGTATTCTCCGGAATGTACAAAAATGAAGGAACCATGGATTACAGAAGGCATATATACAATATAATTTCTCTTATGATTCCTAATGGATAAATACATATTCCCAATGGTATTCTCCGGATGGATCTATGACCTCCTTATTTAAGAATCCCGCCAATTCCTCTTGAGTTGCTGGTATGCGATCCTTTTTTAGGAGACCGTCCCGCATCCGTTCGATCTAATTTAAAGAACAGGATCTTCAATATATATGAATTAAACTCAACACAATTTATGGTAATAAAATAATATTATAAATATTGTTTACGTACTGCAAGTTGTTGTGGAATTCTGCCTAGCTCATAGGTCGTCTGGCGAATGTACTCGCAAACATACTATCCACATAAATTATTGCCGGCTTCCTGCCTCAAACACTTCACGAGAATAGAGTTCAATCAAAATAATAATCTAGCATGCTAAACAAGAATCAAAAAGATGCACGGACCTAGATACAGTACTACTTACATTGATTGGATGAAATTGCAGCTCCTCTTATCATTCACCCCTAACAGCCTTGGTGAATCGTTTCCAAACCCTGTCCGGCAAAGAAAATGAGTTAAGGAGTTATTGATTAGTTGATATCAGGAAATGAACGAAAGATGTCGATATAGTGCAATAATGATTGAAGTTACCTCTAGAGCATTTCAGTCAGGTTCGCCCATATATTAGGGTCTTTACGTTTTGAGTCCATGACCAGTACTTTACCTTGGTCAATATGAATTGTTAGCAGCATGAAGTGGAACCCGCGCACACATAACTCATCAGTTACACTTAACATCGAGTAAACGAAATCGAATGTGTACAAGACAGTAATACTCACTAGAAGTTGTAAGGAAATAATATTTCTGTTTTTTTGTTGTTTCAGTAGAAACTTTAGCAAGTAATCCTCTATTTTCTTGGCGTTATTCTTTACCGTATATTCATGAATCCTATTTGGACCAATGAACCCAAGGTCATACATTCATGCTCTTTTGTATTCTAGAATCTTCATTCTGCATAATATCATACAAAATAATATAGTGAGGATAATTATACATGAAATGAACGAGTTGAGCTAGATATGTAATTACAGAAATAAATCACTTACAGACAATAGCAACCGATGAGAGATTTTTCGAGGGCGTCTTGATTGAATAACTGAAAAAATTCCGTGAAGTCAAAGTGTATCTTGTCATTTCCATAGAAGTAATGTTCATCTCTAACTCCCACTATGATCATGATCGTGCCTTTCTTTGAGGCTCGCAGATACCACTCATGCAATTTCCGCATTTGTGATTGTATAAGTGGGACCTCCTCAGGTCTGATAAGAGGCTTCCCGTACTCGTATTTGTATGCCACTTTAGCCATGAGTGCGGCTTTCGTGCCTAAGTATTGACCAACAGTCATACCAAGATCGTGTGCCATTTCTGCGACTATTTGTGCAATCTCCG
This sequence comes from Avena sativa, assembly GCA_916181665.1. Lineage (NCBI taxonomy): Eukaryota > Viridiplantae > Streptophyta > Magnoliopsida > Poales > Poaceae > Avena > Avena sativa. The sequence goes on along the minus strand of OV702292.1, from coordinate 526,798,202 downwards.
GATCTGGATCGAATAACACTTTCAGCGGAGGGCACAATTGGTTCTTTTGTTTGCCGAGCTGGGGAATTATTTTCCCGCTTCTACTAGAACCTCTCGACTGCTCCACATTCTTATTATGTGACTTCATAATTGAGCGGTCATAGTCTCAAGGTAGATTGTATGGCTTTGGTCGCTCAAGCATGTTCACAAAGTGTTGCACCGTTTTCGGTGCTATGTACTGCTTTGGTGGGGGCTTTTTCGGTGCAAGCTGGTGTTTGACATCTTCAGCCACGACCCTTTTGAGTTCCTCATCACTTAGGTCGTAAGCTAACTTGGAAGGTTCTGCCTTGGCTTTCTTCCTACCGACTGGGACTTTCGTCCTTGTACATGTTGTAGTACTAGCTGCTATAGCGCTGGTGCTCTTCCGCTTTTGCAACCGGGGTTGAGGCAGCGGAGTCTGCTGGCGTGGCGGAGGCGGCGGAGTCTGCAGATGCGCTAGAGATAGATGAGGCGGCGGAGATTGCAGACGTGCCGGAGAGGGCTAAGGCGACGGAGTGTGCTGACGCAACGGAGTCTGTAGACACGGCAGAGATGGCTGAGGCAACGAAGATTGAGCTAGATTGCAACTGGGAGGAGTCGGTGGCCTTGGCGTGAAATTTGGAAGCACGATGTTTTCCTTTCGCCATAGAACAATCCCTTTCCTAGCTTCTCCCAGTTCAGTCAGATCCCCTTTGCCTGTAGGGAATTCAAGCTTCAGGTGCTTAAATCCCTCCATAACTTAATCCACCCCAACAACAACATAGCCATCTGGAACTGGAGAGCAATGGTAAGTTGGTCTAGGTCTAGAAGGTAAGGCAAAGCCGACCGCCACCTCTAGGATATGTTCACAACTATCACATGCAGCTCGCAATTTTCGGAACCTGTGATATCATCCACAGGGTAGCGACGAGCCATCGTTAGTGCATCATCATCTACCGGGACTTCCATGGAAGCCACGATGCTTTTCTGCCGAGATGGTGGGTCGGTAGCATCGAATGCAGGATCTTCGTCTTGTTGCTGAGATGGGCCGGTAGCTTTCTGGCTACTAAGTGCGTTTATTTGCTCTTGCTGCATCCGTAATGTTTCTTCTATATGTTGCATCCGGTCTGCCTCCCTGTCCTTTCTCCTCTGATGGATTTTATCGGGGTATTTCTTCCTTTCATCGGGAAACCTGAGCTTCCACAGAACAGAGCCTTCGGTGCCTCTTGTTCATCCTTTGTGTTCTTTATTCCCAAGGGCGCATGTCAGGTCGTCGTTCTCTCTATCAGGGTAGAACTTCCCCTCCTCCACCTCCTTCACTGCAGTTTTCAGGGCTCTTAAAGGTGTTCCAAGATGTTCTTTCGAATAAATACACTTCCCTGTTTCTGGGTCCAACTTTCCACCATGCCCGTAGAACCAAGACTTTTCCCAATCGGTCCCGATGTCTCTGGATTGATACCTTTATCAATCAGGTCATTCTCAACTTTCTCCCACTTAGGCCTGGCAGCCGTGTAGCCACCTATACCCATAACATGGTGATATTTCTTCAGCATAGCATTTGCCTTGTTTATTTCAGACCTTTTCACAGCTACAGCCGATTTCTTCTACTCCATAAATTCCTCCAAATGATCTCTTAGCTTCTCGTTTTCTCCGGTGAACTCCAGGGTATTTTCGTCCAGGACATACTTCTTGTACAATCTTTTCTTGTGGTCACTGAATTGTGAGGCCATCTTCTTAAGAGCCCACTACTTGACTTTTGTCTCTATAACTTTGTGTTCTAGATCCACCTCTGGCGGTAGGGTGAAATTTGTCATGAGCGTATTCCAAAGATTATCTTTACATCCATCCTCGACATAACTAACTCTTTGGCTTATTCCATTCTCGAATGGTGATCGGGATAATGTCCCTAACAATAAATCCACATTGACTTGTTAATAATCTTGCGTTGTGCTTGGGAGCAATCGGGGCACCATCTACAACGACTTTTTCGATCTTGAACCTAGCATCGGGGACCAACTTTTTTGTCGGTCCTCGTTTACTTCCAGTAGATTTCTTCGATCCAGAGGGCCAAAATAAGAAAGAATCGTTAATATATATACAAATCAATTAATGCATCTAGTCAACATCATCTAAATTTATATATCTCGCCAGACTTTGTAGTCAAGGTTCTCTCACCGGAGTCGTCTCTTCGCTCGAGATCCTCCTCAACTCTCTCAACAGAACCGTCTCCTTGCTCGATATCCTCCTCCACTCCCTCACCAGAGTAGTTTAGATACTGCGAGGTGATATCATTATTGCCGTTTATCATATCCTCCAATATCTCTTCTTGATCCAGGTCACAATCCATAGTTTCTGCTAAGACTTGCTAGTTATTTCAGTACTACAAATATAGCAAAGAGCTAATAAATTATAGTGCTATAAACTTGCTAGTTGTCGTGACCGGCCATCTTCCCTATATGGTGCGCATTGCCGCGCCCGTCCATCGGCCCTATATGGCACGCGTTGCCGCGCCCATCCATCTGTCCTATATGGCGCACGTTGTGGCGCCCGTCCATTGGCCCTATATGCATGGCGCATGTTGCCGCGCCCGTCCATCGGCCCTCCCTAACCACAAATGCAATACTACTGCTAATACTCCCTCTGTTCACAAATACTTCACGTTCTAGGTTTAGTCAAAGTCAAATTTGGTAAAGTTTGACCAATTATTTATACAAAAGTATCAACATTTATAATATAATACTAGTATAAAAATGGAGGGAGTACTATACAAATACTACTAATAATATAGTACTAGTAATAGTACAAATACTAGTAAACTAATACGAATAATACTAAAAAGACAAATAAATATTAATAAAAAGACTAATAAATACAACTAAAAAGACTAATAAAAATAGTACTAAAAAAGACTAGTAAATACTACTAATTATAAAAAGAATAATAAAAATATACTACTTAAAAAAACGCCGGCGGGCCCCGCCTGTGCACTGCCGCACCGCGCCCCTTCTCGCCGGCCGGCCGCGCTGCCCCTCCGTCGCCATCCGCCGCGCTGCCCCGCCCTGCCCCTGCTCGCCACGCCATGCCGCGAATATACCTATCTTCGGCCTATATATAGAGGAGAGGGGCGTACCTGGACGACGACGACAGCGGCGGCGGTCGGTGCAATGCTGGCGGTGGCCGGAACAGCTCTGCGTGCGGTGGCCGGATGGAGAGGGGGAGGCGCTTGCAGCGACCTGGCAGCCTGACGGCGTCGGTTATCTCTGCTTCGTGGATCCTCCTGAGTGAGATGGGTATTTGAGGGGGAGAATGCCAGGGGTTATATGGCAGCGGCCTTTAGCCCGGGTCATGCCACGACCCGGGACTTACCCCTTTAGTCCCGGGTCGTGGCATGACCCGGGATCAAAGGTGAGACCTTTAGTCCCGGGTCATGCCTTGACCCAGGACTAAAGAGATTTGGCAGTAGCCCAGCAGCCGCACGCCAAACGTCCACCTTTAGTCCCAGGTCTTGGCATGACCCAGAACTAAAGGGCATTTCATAAAATTTATTTAAATTTTGAGAGTACATTCTGGTTCCCGCCTTATTGTATGTTAAAATATATATAGCATATCAAAATATATGTAATACAAATATATATAGCATACCAAAATGTTCATAACAGAAATATCTACCTAATAAAAATATAATTTATTTTTGTAAAAAAACATATATTTAATATGGTAAATCCTAGGTCTTGTAAAAAATAAGCATTTGAGAAATTTAGCCAACTCATAAGAATACAACATCTTCATAGTTCGGGAGGGTTCTAGTAGAGACATTTATTAGTCATAATCATGTCTAACCCTATAGTACACAGCTTCAGAGTCGTCTTCGTGATCAACATCATCGCTAGGCGCACGCGGCTGGATCCTCAGCCCTTCCCTGGCTTGTGTACGGGTGAACCGGGTACCGTGAACCATGGCAAATTCTGGGGGCACCTGCCACTCCAGCCTCGGATTCATGACACGCGGGGGAGGAGGCTCCCGGATGAAGATGCCGCTATGCCCGTAGCCTTCACCACCGCCACCCTTCTTGTGGCTTTGCGGCAGGTTAAAGTGCGGGTACCGCATGCGAGAATGATCTCCCTCGGTGATGTAGCGCATCACACCGGCGATAGTCCGGTTCTCCCACACAGGCGATGACCGGTTTCGTTGTGGTTCACCAGGGGTGGGCCATCACCCTCGTACCTTGCAAGCTCCCTTTCCTAACGGTTAGCAAAAAGGCATTCCAGGTGTCGTAGTTGTCGAGATCTCAATGGGGATCCATTCGCTACTCCGGCGTGAGCTCTAGGTAGAAGTGGTTTGTGATGGACGCCTGGCGGGCAAAACCTTGAGGCACATGAGGGACAGGAACCCCTCCAATGCTCAGTATCCAGTCAGCGGGTAGCCGTTAGCCCAGAGGGCATGGGTAGCTAGAGGCGCACAGCGCCTCGGTCTCCTTGAGTGTGAGAATGGCCCAGTATGCGGTGTCCATTATTGTGGGAGAGGAAGGTATGGATGTGTGGATAGTCATGGCATGGTCGGCCTATATATAGAGGGAAAGGGCGGCACAACATGACGGGAAGTGGAGGGAAAGGGCGGGAAAACCTGTCAGGAAGTGGAGGAAAATAGCGGGAAAGCATGGCCGTGGCTTGATGACTCTGAGATTGGAGGGAAATATCTTTAGTCCCGGTTGGTGTCTCCAACTGGGACTAAAGATGAACCTTTAGTCCCGGTTGGAGATATAAACCAGGACTTAAGGGGTTGCGGCAGGCTGGGCCTACGCGAACCATGTTTAGTCTCGGTTAGTGTCTCCAACCGGGACTAAAGATGAACCTTTAGTCCCGGTTAGAGACACCAACCGAGACTAAACATGGGTGCCGATAGTATTTTGGTGGGTGGCGACACTATACCAGTGAATGTCGACACTATGCCAGTGAGTGTCGACACTATGCTAGTGAGTGGCGACACTATTTCGGTGGGTGGCGGCATTATAACGGGGCTGAGTGTCGACATTATGTTGTGAGTGTCGACACTATGTTCTATTGCTTAATCTATGAATAGTCATCCTTGTGAAGTTATCAACTGCAAGCTAGATGGTGTGCGAGAGCAGGGAAACCATTATGGCGGAGCTTCTCGAAGATGTATTAGGATCCCGTCCTCAGACATCTTCGAGGAGATCGCTATAGAGGCACTCCCTAATATGTGGTATTTATTAGCTTCCCGGCGTATTGATCTAGCTATAGAAGTTACAAACTACAAGCTAGATGGTGTGCGAGAGTAGGGAAACCACTACGGCAGAGCTTCTCGAAGATGTCTTACGATCCCGTCATCAGACATCTTCGAGGAGCTCGCCATAGAGGCACTCCCTAATATGTGGTATTTTTTAGCTTCTCGGCGTATTTATCTAGCTATAGAAGTTATAAACTACAAGCTAGATGGTGTGCGAGAGCAGGGAAACCACTATGGTGGAGCTTATCGAAGATGTCTTAGGATCCCGTCCTCACACATCTTTGAGGAGATCGCTATAGAGGCACTCCCTAATATGTGGTATTTATTAGCTTCCCGGCGTATTGATCTAGCTATAGAAGTTATAAACTACAAGCTAGATGGTGTGCGAGAGTAGGGAAACCACTACGGCAGAGATTCTCGAAGATGTCTTACGATCCCGTCATCAGACATCTTCGAGGAGCTCGCCATAGAGGCACTCCCTAATATGTGGTATTTTTAGCTTCTCGGCGTATTTATCTAGCTATAGAAGTTATAAACTACAAGCTAGATGGTGTGCGAGAGCAGGGAAACCACTATGGCGGAGCTTATCGAAGATGTCTTAGGATCCCGTCCTCACACATCTTCGAGGAGCTCGCCATAGAGGCAATCCCTAATGTTATAGCTAGAATTGAGACATAGTTTGTGATAGTGTTCCCATATTGTGCACATATGTGTCTCTTGGGATGGCGGACAATGTTGCAGGAGGAAGTTTTCCTTTTCGTCGCATGAAAAAACCATTTTCTATTTTACGAGTTCCAAAAACAGGGCAGTTTGTGAAGCAACCACCAAAGGATTATTTCTGAATGATACCACCCCATTTTTCAAAAATAATAGACCACCTTACATGGAAAATATCCCAACCGGGATATCTCAAACCTTTTCTTCCTCCCTGAGTGAAAAAAGACAAATGTCTGCCGAATCGGTAGGAAGTGGGTCCGGTTTGAACTATAGGTACATGATCTAGTGCTCATGATTTTTCGAAAAAAATCATTTTTATACTCACAATATGGTGTTTCTTCAGAGATCTAATGCAAGTTTTAGCGGGGCTCATCCCCTATCTTCATGCCCACTGGTTTGACCTTAGTTTGAAACGGGAAAATTTGGAAATGGGCATAAGAAATTCAAAATTGTCCAAACAATGTAAATCCTTCGTGTGGTTTCATACAATGTGACATAGTTGCAAGGAAAAATATCAAACTTGGTATATTGATTGCATCTCAAAAAATCCTTCTCAAAATGAGTTATCACATTCGAGGTTTCATGGCTTTTGGTCCAAATGTACAATATTATAGCCAGAATCGAGACATAGTTTGTGATAGTGTGCCCATATTGTGTACATATGTGTATCTTGGGATGGCAAACAATGTTGCAGGAGGAAGTTTTCCTTTTCGTCACACGAAAAAGCTATTTTCCATTTTACGAGTTCCAAAAACAGGGCATTTTGTAAAGCACCCACCAAAGGATTATTTCTAAATGATACCACCCCATTTTTCAAAAATAATAGACCACCTTACATGGACGATGTCCCAACCGGGATATCTAAAACCTTTCCATCCACCCCGAGTGAAAAAGACAAATGTCTGCTGAATCGGTAGGAAGTGGGTCCAGTTTGAACTACAGGTACATGATCTAACACTCATGATTTTTTGAAAAAAAATCATTTTTAGACTCACAATATGATGTTTCTTCAGAGATCTAATGCAAGTTTTAGCAAGGATGATCCCCTATCTTCATGCCTGCCGGTTTTACCTTAGTTTGAAACGGGAAAATTTGGAAACGACCATACGAAATTCAAAAACTGTTCAAACAATGTAAATCCTTCACGTGGTTTCATACAATGTGATATAGTTGCAAGGAAAAATACCAAACTTGGTATATTGATTGCATCTCGAAAAATCCTTCTCAAAATGAGCTATCATGTTCGAGGTTTCATGGCGTTCGGTCCAAATGTACAATATTATAGCCAGAATCAAGACATAGTTTGTGATAGTGTGCACATATGTGTATCTTGGGATGGCGAACAATGTTGCAGCAGGAAGTTTTCCTTTTTGTTGCACGAAAAAGCCATTTTCCATTTTCCGAGTTCCAAAAACAGGGTGTTTTGTGAAGCAACCACCAAAGGATTATTTCTAAATTATACCACCCCCTTTTTAAAAAATAATAGACAACCTTACATGGACGATGTCCCAACCGGGATATCTAAAACCTTTTCGTCCATCCCAAGTGAAAAAGACAAATGTCTGCCGAATCGGTAGGGAGTGGGTACGTTTGAACTACTGGTACATGATCTATATGATGTTTCTTCAGAGATCTAATGCAAGTTTTAGTGAGGTTCATCCCCTATCTTCATGCCCGCTGGCTTGGCCTTAGTTTGAAATGGGAAAATTTGGAAACGGGCATAAGAAATTCAAAAACTGTCCAAACAATGTAAATCCTTCGTGTGGTTTCATACAATGTAAATCCTTCACGTGGTTTCATACAATTTACAATGTTTCCTAAAATGCATAATGCAAAACACATATAGTCACTTGTTTCCTAAAATGCCTTGCTTATGATCGCGTGGAGTATCTTCATTTAACAGGCAGTCGGTGTTCACTGTGAAGGGCGGAATTTCAACAAACTTATTATAATCTTCTGAGATGTCTGTCTTGTCCTCCACTCTCACGATATTTTTTCCGTGAAAAAACTATGTGGTGCTTTGGATCATTGTTTGATGTATGCATTTGCTTATTTTTTTCGGTTTGGTAGACACGTCCTTCACATAAAAAACCTGATCCACATCATTGGCTAGGACGAATGGTTCAACTTTGAATCCAAGATTGTTGAGATCCACTGTTGTCATTCCATACTTCTTGTCTACCTAAACCCCGCCTCCTATCAGCTTGACCCATTTGCACCGAAACAAAGGGACCTTAAAAGAAGGTCCATAGTCAAGTTCCCATATCTCCTCTATGTAACCATAATATGTGTCCTTTCTCCCATTGTTTTTTTGCATCAATGCAGACACCACTGTTTTGTTTGGTGCTCTTTTTATCTTGGGCAATCATGTAAAATGTATTCCCATTTATCTCGTACCCTTGGAAAGTCAATACAGTTGAAGATGGTGTCCTGGCCAACAAGTATAGCTGATCTCGAATAGTGGTGTTATTCATGAGATGTGTTTGCAACCAACTGCCGAAAGTCTTCATGTGTTCATGTACAATCGAGTTGTTAGACTCCCCTGAGTATTGGGAGCGTAGAATATTCTTGTGTTCATTGATATACGGAGCCACCAAGGTGGAACTTTATAGAACTATGTAGTGTGCTTGAGTGAAAGAATGCTCGTCTCTACATATTATTGCTTTCTTTCCTAGCGTGCCTTTTCCACTTAGTCTCCCCTCGTGCCGCGATTGAGGAACACCAATTGGCTTAAGGTCAGGAATAAAGTCAACACAGAACTCAATGACCTCCTCTGTTCCATAGCCCTTGGAGATGCTTTCTTCTGGCCTAGCACGATTATGAACATATTTCTTTAAGATCCCCATAAACCTCTCAAAGGGGAACATATTGTTGGGTCCGCAGCATAGAAAACAAAAAATTTCCTACGGTGTGAACTACACGCCAAGATATATCTACTAGGTACAAAGCAACGGGTGGAAACGAGAACTTACCCTCGTAGACAACGAGCTTTGTTAACGAGTGGGAACTCGTGGTGGATGTAGTCGTACACTTGCCGATCTCAAGATCGTGATGAAGTCCAGCAGGTCCGGCTCCAGCAAGTCCATCAGATCCAGCTCCAGCACCACCAAGTCCAGCACCGCAAAGAAGCGGTGCATCCGTGATCGCACACACGTCCGGTACCCCGACAACCTCCGTCCCTCGCTCCAGCAAAGCAGCGGAAGCAGCAACTCCTTTCCAGATAAAGCCACCGGAAACATGTATCTCGCTAATCCGAGACCATGGGGGAATAATACTAGAGGGGGAGAGAGATCCTTCACAAGGAGGTGTGTGTGAGAAGTGAGGACGGGGTGGCCTTTTATAGGAGGAGGGGGGTGCCCCTCCTTCATGGCCGGCGCATGGAGGAGGTGACTCTTCACCTCCTCCATTCATGTGGTGGTAACTCCCTCCACATAAATTTGCCCCTTCACATTCTCTTTTAAAGTCTCCACTTTAAATGCATTAAATTTCTCCAAATTTAATTCTCTCTCATTTAATAAAACTCTTTTATTATTTTTATTCAGAATTTTGTTAATTACTTTAATTAACAAACATTCACATAAAACCCCTTGCAACATTTCAATATTACATGCAGAACCAATTTCAGCAATTTTACCCGAAACAGTTTTGGTGTCTATTGAAATAATTCCAGCGCTTTCTTAAATCTTTATCTGAAACATATTTGCTCCAAATGGTGTCGGTATCCCTTAAGTGTGTCACCCTACGGTTCGCGAATAATGCAGACATGATCGAGACCCCTCTCCGATCAATAATCAGCAGCGGGACCTGGAGATCCATACTGACTCCTACACATTCAACGATGACTTCTGTGATCGTGAGAACCTTTAACGCTAGTAACTAAATTCCTTTGTCCCACGATATATTACATGTCCGAGATTCGATCATCGGTATCTCCATACCTAGTTTTATCTCGTTACCGACATGCACTCTTTTTTCGTTCCCGTGATATAACATTCTAGTGATCACATCACTTGCTTGCAAGCTATTTCAATGTGATATCACCGAGAGGGCCCAGAGTATATCTATCCGTCATCGGGATGGACAAATCCCACTCTTGATCCATGAGCCTCAACATAACACCTTCGTAGCACTAAACCCACCTTTATAGTCACCCTGTTACGGTGTGACGTTTGATGTTATCAAGATACTCTTCCGGTGTTAGCAATTAACATGATCTCATGGTCTAAGGATAAAGATTACTTCGTATGATGTTATATCAATATAAACATAATGACTTTGATCGTAATGCTATACTTCAGATGAATGTTCATCACATCATTCCACCAATGGTGTGACCTTGTTATTAACAACATCCAATGTCCATGATCAGGAAACCTTGATCATCTTGTTAATCAACAAGCTAGTCTATAAGAGAGGCATAACTAGGAACCCTTTTTGTTTATTAAACACACATGTATTGATGTTTATGATCAATACAATTCTAGCATGTAAAATAAACATTTATCATAAACATGGAATAAGATAATAACCACTTTATTATTGTCTCTCGGGCATATTCCCTTCAGTCTCCCACTTGCACTAGAGTCAATAATCTAGTTTGAAAAACTTTGCGTATTGAACACCTATGGCTTTCTGGTGTTGCATATACGCTATTGCTAGTGGTTAACATAATCTCTGGATCTGACATTTTCAGGTCCGTGTGTATTTGCATGTCTTTGCGTCTCTACGCATTACTCATTCTCAAATGAGATGGCATTGTATAAATTTGGTCCTCTGGTGAGACCTTTAGTTCGTTCGGGTTAAAATATGTTGATATTATTGTCACACAATATATCTTCATAGTATTAGCCCACTTTGAACCACACGTAGTTTGATAACAAACTACTTAACACAAATGCCCTCCTTTGCTGCTACTATAGCAGTCATATACTTAGCCTTTTGTTGTAGTATCCGTCACAATATCTCAACTTTGGAAATCATCCAAATCCATCATGGAACATCCTTTCCATTATATTGTGCCACCCATAGTCTAAATTGAGATAAATTTAATTTGTATCTTGTGACAAAACTAGTATCAACGTAACACTTTACAATGAACTACTTTTAACTATTTGTCACTTATACATGATATATTCTTAGTTCTTCCAAAGCTCATAAGAATATCTTTACTATTGTCCAATGATCATCTTATGAATCATTCTGGTATATGCTCATAACATTTAGAGCATAGGACATTCTGGATATATACATATCATGGTATAATCGATCAGAATCTTCATGTGATTTTACTCACCAAGTGTTGAAACACTTGAATCTGAATACAATTCTTTCCATGCAGCAAGAACCTTTCTTGTTGTTTCTATATTGAACCCTTTAAATATCTCATATTGAACCCTTTCAATATCTTATATATGTATGTCTGTCACAACCATATTAGCGCCTTAATATATCCATATATATATTGATGCCTAATATTCTAGGTTTGCCCAAGTCTTTCATCGAAATCTTATTTTAATGAAATCCTTAACTTGTGTCAATTCAAGATACATCATTTCCAATCAACAATATGTCCTCTACATAATGTATTAGAAATATGTCTCAGCGCTCCCACTTAATTTCTTGCAAATGCAAGCATCTTCATCATCTCCGATGAATTTAAACTCTTTTAACAGTTTCATCATGGTGAAGATTCCAACTCCGCTATGCTTACTTCAACTATTGAAGTTTACATGCCCTTTTAGCACCCTTTGAATTAACAAAACCCTTTGGACCATGTCATGTACATGTCCTAGGTTACCGTTCTATTAGAAGAACCTTTTTTTGTTTATTCAACTACCATATACCAAATTATATGTAGTGGTTGCTACATTAATCCGTCAAGACTATATATCGCTATGAAAGATCAAATCTTGTCATAGTCAACTCCTTGAACATTGTCGTAAACTTCTTTCCGACATGTCGACTATTTCATAGATGCTAAACATCCATGTCTTATTTCTTTATAGATCCAAACACGACCGATAGGCTTCACGCCTTTCCGGAGGGTCTTCCAAGTTCAGAAACTTGATTTCTCGTGTATGGATACTATCACGGATTCTACGACTTCTAGTCATTTTATGGAGTCAGGGCCCATCATCGCTTGTTTGCATGTAGTCGGTTCATCATTGTCAAAACAATAACGACTTGCTTATCAAATCTTACTATTTGATTCTTACCGACCCACACGGTTCTATAGGAACTCTAATCTCCGAGATCACACCTTTTGTAATCACAAGAGCCATGAGCATTGTGGCCGCCACCAGGACACTTTCCGGCGCTGCGCTACTTAGCACATATAGCTAAGGTTCAACAACCTTATCAAAGTTCTATTATCCTCCCACTTAACTTTTCACGAAAAATTCCTTCTCAAGAAACTTGACGTTCCAAGTAACAAACTCTTTTGTCCTTGGTGTTATGGAGAAATTCCCAACAAATTCTTTGGGATAACCTACAAAGACGTGCTTATCCGACTTTGGTTGTAAACATTTTACTTATGCATAGCATACCAAAATTTAAGAAAAGACAATTCGGGTTTTATCCCAAACCAGAACTCATATGGTGTCATTTCAACGGATCACGATGGTGCTCTTTTCAGTGTAAAAGCGGTAGTCTCTAAAGCTTCAATCCTTAAAACATAATGGCAGTTTTATAAATGACACCCTTGATCTTATCATGTCAAACATGGTTTGATTTTATCTCTCGAATATGCCATACTCCTATGGTTTATCGGGAGACACAAATCATGGAACAATTCCTCAAGTCTTAGGTGTTTTTGCTAAACATGTAACTCAAATATCTTCCTTTATGGTCGAATCATAAACTCTTTATTTTCTTGTTACAATGATTTTACACTTCATCTTGAAAGTCTTTGAACAATTTTCAAATGTTTCATACTTCTTCCTTATTAAGTAAATATACAGATATATTCACTCAAATTCTTGAAGAAAGCATATGAAGCAAAAAGATCCATCGCATATGGCTACACATAATGGACTTATGCACATCAGCATGCACAATTTCCAATAAGCTAGTCATCTGTTCCTCTTTGGCCTATGAACGGAGTTTCAATTATCTCGAGGAAAGTCTCACATGCGTCAATTGATCAAAATCAAGGACTCCAAAATTCCATCAACATGGAGTTTCTTCATGTTTTCTTTCAAATATAATTCAAACAGCGATGTCACTTCATAAGTGATCTTTCAATCATTTGTCTTGCGACATTTTAGCAATAGTGTTTATGGATGTGATTTCTCCAACTAGACTTGTAAAAGTTCATCCATCCTTTATGGAATACGGTAATTATTTGAACAACCATTGTTCTCATAATACCGGAACAAAATAACAATTATTTAAACAAATCTTGAAGGCTTGGTTTGATGACAACGAAAAACACAATAACACTTTATTTGTTTTCGATGAACATCGTCACTCATTCTCTTGCTGGTTACTTAGGACATTGTAGTTCATGAATTGCATTGTCCTGTATGACACTTCATACCAACCAATTCGGTATCCAATACCGGTATCCAATACCAAAGAACCACATTGTTTAACAAGCAAGGAATATAGCCATAACATGTATATCTTCTATATACCTAAGTTGGACATCTCCAACCTTTTATTTTCTGCCAAATATTTTATAGATTCTCTTTCAGCAATTCCTTTTCTTTTAAAAGAATCTATCAACATAAATAGTGGTGTCATCAACATGACACATGGTACAAAGCGTATATAGTCAAATACTAATACCTTTGGACTTGCACTTTGAAGTGGATCACCATCATCAAATGTTTGGTGTTCTTTCAAAAATCCATTCTTTAGTAATCTATTAGTGTAGTAAACATTTTACTTACAGCTTCTATTCATCCTTATCATGACAACTTTCATGATCAAGCTACTATAGCTTATAAGGAAGAATCACGAGTATAATATCAGTTCCCAAAACCTTTTTGGTAGATTCGGATGCCTAGCATCTCCATCCTTCACAAATTCTCATACAATATGAGAACATGTATTTTGCTAAATTATACTCTATCATAATGCAACCAAAAACATTGTTTCAGATATCACAATATCTTTCACACATGATGGTTTCTGAAACAATTTTCAGCTCCAATATAATCTTGATATTAAGACAACTTTTTGAATATCAATAATCATGGAGGCAAACATGATACTTTAGATACTAACATTGGAATTCTTACTCTTGATTTAATACTACTTATTAAACTTCATGGAGTAAATAGAGTTTGCTGAAAGTTTGCAATAGGACTTATAAACTTTAAATTGACATTCAAAACAATACGATACTAGTTCGTAAAGTAAATATCCAGAATTCTGTAGTTCTATTATCTCAAATAAAAACTAAGCATAAGGTAGAAAACAAATGCGAATGACTACAACAAATTATGCAAATTCACTTCGATTTAGTTTATGACAAATTGAGTTCGACTAATCCAAATTAGAAATAAACTCCCACTCAAAAACGACATCCCTCGTGCCTTTTTGGTGATTACATGAACCAAATCCACTACACCAAGTCCAATCATCACGTGAGTCGGTGTAGCTTCAAAGGCGAGCATCAATATGGTCATCACATCAACTATATGACTCATGCTTAACCTTTCGGTCCGTGTTCCAAGGCCATGTCTGTACATGCTAGGCTCGCCAAGTAAGAACCTTAGTATTCGCGTGTGTAAAACTGTCTTACACCCGTTGCATGAAAGCGTAGAGTTGAGAACACCCGATCATCACGTGATGTCTCGAAACACGATCCATAGAACAGTGCATACTTAAGGAAGAACACATTTTTATCTTAATATCTAAAAGAGGGATCATCTTACAATGCTACAGAAAGCGCCAAACTAGTAGTATAAGATGCTAACATCTAATGTGTAAAGTGAGATGATATGGTCCATGCATTTGATCTCTATCACTTGCATCGTGGTATGATCTCTATCATTCCTTTGTGTGTAAGGCCAAGGTCTATGGAACTTACACGTTGAGTGTGTTGTAAGAATATCTATCATACATCTACTTACAACAATACCATATCAATACACTAGCCCAGCAACGATCTAAACCAGACGCCTCTAATTTATCAATTGCAAGTTTTACGTGGCTTAGGGCTTTCGGAGATAGATCCGTTCTTACCTACGAACATGAACCACAACGAGGATAACTAAGTTATTAGCAACTCGTTGTAAATCAGATATTGACTATAGTAGGAGAGACAGATACCCGCCAGCCACTTATGCAAAACAATTTGCATGTCAGTCGTGGAACCGGTCTCATGTACGATGACATGTAAGGTTGGTCTGGGCCGCATCATCCCACTATGCCACCAATATCCAAAATACATAGAAGATGCAATAACATGATCATCATCGCCCACATATCAACATATGTGTACTACCCGTGCAAAGCACCTACGCATAGATCAGGCTCTGATACCACTGTTGGGTCCGCAGCATAGAAAACAAAAAATTTCCTACGGTGTGAACTACACGCCAAGATCTATCTACTAGGTACAAAGCA
Source organism: Avena sativa (assembly GCA_916181665.1). NCBI lineage: Eukaryota > Viridiplantae > Streptophyta > Magnoliopsida > Poales > Poaceae > Avena > Avena sativa. The sequence goes on along the minus strand of OV702292.1, from coordinate 526,782,665 downwards.
ACGGGTGGAAACGAGAACTTACCCTCGTAGACAACGAGCTTTGTTAACGAGTGGGATCTCGTGGTTGATGTAGTCGTACACTTGCTGATCTCAAGATCGTGATGAAGTCCAGCAGGTCTGGCTCCAGCACGTCCATCAGATCCAGCTCCAGCACCACCAAGTCCAGCACCGCAAAGCAGCGGTGCATCCGTGATCACACACACGTCTGGTACCCCGACAACCTACATCCCTCCCTCCAGCAAAGCAGCAGAAGCAGCAACTCCTTTCCAGATAAAGCCACCGGGAACATGTATCTCGCTAATCCGAGACCATGGAGGAATAATACTAGAGGGAGAGAGAGATCCTTCACAAGGAGGTGTGTGTGAGAAGTGAGGAGGGGTGGCCTTTTATAGGAGGAGGGGGGTGCCCCTCTTTCATGGCCGACGCATGGAGGAGGTGACTCTTCACCTCCTCCATTCATGTGGTGGTAACTCCCTCCACATAAATTTGCCCCTTCACATTCTCTTTTAATGTCTCCACTTTAAATGCATTAAATTTCTCCAAATTTAATGCTCTCTCATTTAATAGAACTCTTTTATTATTTTTATTCAGAATTTTGTTAATTACTTTAATTAACAAACATTCACATAAAACCCCTTGCAACATTTCAATATTACATGCAGAACCAATTTCAGCAATTTCACCCGAAACAGTTTCGGTGTCTATTGAAATAATTCCAGCGCTTTCTTAAATCTTTATCTGAAACATATTTGCTCCAAATGGTGTCGGTATCCCTTAAGTGTGTCACCCTACGGTTCGCGAATAATGCAGACATGATCGAGACCCCTCTCCGATCAATAATCAGCAGCGGGACCTGGAGATCCATACTGACTCCTACACATTCAACGATGACTTCTGTGATTGTGAGAACCTTTAACGCTAGTAACTAAATTCCTTTGTCCTGCGATATATTACATGTCCGAGATTCGATCATCGGTATCTCCATACCTAGTTTTATCTCGTTACCAACATGCACTCTTTTCTCGTTCCCGTGATATAACATTCTAGTGATCACATCACTTGCTTGCAAGCTATTTCAATGTGATATCACCGAGAGGGCCCAGAGTATATCTATCCGTCATCGGGATGGACAAATCCCACTCTTGATCCATGAGCCTCAACATAACACCTTCGTAGCACTAAACCCACCTTTATAGTCACCCTGTTACGGTGTGACGTTTGATGTTATCAAGATACTCTTCCGGTGTTAGCAATTAACATGATCTCATGGTCTAAGGATAAAGATTACTTCGTATGATGTTATAGCAATATAATCATAATGACTTTGATCGTAATGCTATACTTCGGATGAATGTTCATCACATCATTCCACCAATGGTGTGACCTTGTTATTAACAACATCCAATGTCCATGATCAGGAAACCTTGATCATCTTGTTAATCAACAAGCTAGTCTATAAGAGAGGCATAACTAGGAACCCTTTTTGTTTATTAAACACACATGTATTGATGTTTCCGATCAATACAATTCTAGAATGTAAAATAAACATTTATCATAAACATGGAATAAGATAATAACCACTTTATTATTGCCTCTCGGGCATATTCCCTTCACATATTGTGTAGAAATACAGGACCAATAATGGCAATCTCTTCCACTAGGTGAACCAGGAGATGCGTCATAATATTTAAGAAGGATGGTAGGAACACCAACTCAAAACTAACAAGACATTGGACCACATCATTCTGTAACCTTGATAGAGTATCTGGATTGATTACCTTCTGAGAAATTGCATTGAGGAATGCACATAGCTTCACAATGGGTACTCGAACATTTTCCGGTAAAAGCCCCCTCAGTGCAACCGGAAGCAATTGCGTCATAATCACGCGGCAGTCATGAGACTTTAGGTTCTGGAATTTTTTATCTGCCATATTTATTGTTCCCTTTATATTTGAAGAGAAGCCAGACGGGATCTTGATACTGTTCAGGCATTCAAAAAAGATTTTCTTCTCTTTTTTGGTAAGAGTGTAGCTGGAAGGACCTTGATACTTCTCTGGATGTAGGCTATCTCATTCATTCATACATTGCTGGTCCTGCCATGCTTCTAGTGTATCTTTTGACCGCCCATACACGCCCAAGAATCCTAGTAGGTTCACGCAAAGGTTCTTCGTCACGTGCATCATGTCGATTGAAGAGCGGACCTCTAGGACTTCCCAATAGGGTAGCTCCCAAAATATAGATTTCTTATTCCACATGGCCACATGTCCGGTAGAGTCATTCAGAACAGATTGACCGCCAGGATCCTTTCCAAAGATTACTTCTAGATTATTGACCATACCAAATACATCATCACCAGTACGGGGGACATACTTATTCTGGTAATCTTCCTCACCTTTGAAATGCTTGACTTTCTTTCTTACGGTATGCTTGGTCGGAAGAAATCGACGACTCCCCAGGTACACAGCCTTCTTACCTTTATGCAAGTATGTACCTTCGGGATCATCTAAAAAGTGTGTGCATGCATTGTATCCCTTGTTTGACTGTCCTGAAAGGTTACTAAGAGCAGGCCAATCATTGATGGTTACGAAAAGCAACACTCGTAGGTCAAATTCCTCCTGTTTATGCTCATCCCACACACATACACCTTGTCTGTGCAACAACTGTAAAAGTTCTTCAACTAATGGCCTTGGGTACACATCAATGTCTTTGCCGGGTTACTTCGGTCCTTGGATGAGTACTGGCATCATAATGAACTTCCGTTTCATGCACAACCAAGGAGAAAGGTTATAGATACATAAAGTTACAGGCCAGGTGCTAAGACAAAAGCTCTGCTCCCCAAAAGGATACATGTCATCTATACTTAGACCAAACCTTCTTGCGTCATCTGCAAAGTCCAGGTACTCTCTCTCGATTTTTCTCCACTACGACCCATCAGCAGGGTGTCTCAACATCTTGTCTTTCTTGCGGTATTCTTTGTGCCATCGTAATAACTTGGCATGCTCTTTATTCCTGAACAAACGTTTCAACCGTGATATTATAGGAGCATACCACATAACCTTGACAGGAACCCTCTACCTAGGGCGCTCGCCCTCAACATCACCAGGATCATCTTGTCTGATCTTATACCTCAATGCACCGCATACCGGGCATTCATTCTTATTCTCGTACTCCTCACCGCGGTAGAGGATGCTGTGATTAATGCATGCATGTATCTTTTGCACCTCTAATCCTAGAGGGCATACAACCTTCTTTGCTTAGTATGTACTGGCAGGCAATTCGTTATCCTTTGGAAGCTTCTTCTTTATTATTTTCAGTAGCTTCTCAAATCCCTTGTCAGACAAACCATTCTCTGCCTTCCATTGCAGCAATTCTAGTGTGATACTGACCTTTGTGTTGTTATCTTCGCAATTTGGGTACAATACTTTTTTGTGATCATCTAACATGCGCTTCAACTTCTCATTTTCACTTTCGCATTCTCTCTACGCATCAACAATGGCCCGGTGAAGATCATCAACGATCTCATCCGGTGCATCTTCATCTTCAGCTTCACCCATTGCAGTATCACCGTATTCAGGAAACGTATGATAGTTTTCATCATCCTCTTCTTCTTCAGTGTATTCCATCATAACCCCACTTTCTCCATGCTTGGTCCAACAATTGTAGCTGGGCATGAAACCGGACTGAAGCAGGTGGGTGTGAAGGGTTCTTGAGGAAGAGTAATCCTTTTGATTCCAACATACAACACATGGACAACGCATAAATCCATTCACATTGTTTGCCTCGGCCACACCGATAAAATTATCAAGGCCTGTAATGAAGTCACCATTATGTCGGTCACCATACATCCATTGCCGGCTCATCTTCATTATATAATTGAATTTATGAAAAACATTACATAAGATCTAGAGAAATGACCAATACTGTACATCGACACATGCATTATTGTATCAATGACAAATGAAAGAATTAAGTTGCTAACCTCGATCGAGGAGGAAAGATATAGGATAAAACTTAAGTGTGGCTCAGGCACTTCATATCATGTTTGTTTTGGGTGAACCCAAGTAGCATCATGCTCATAGGCATTTGATCGAGCACCTCTTGTGCATAGAGGGGAAAAACAAAACAACATACACCATTAGTGCATGAGAGGGAGAAAACAAAGCTCACCCACAACCATGTGAGGTTGGGGATATATATAGAGAAACATGGACCTTTAGTCCCGGTTCTTACCACGAACCAGGACCAAAGGGATAGAGGCAGGCGCTAGACCCCTTTAGTCCCGGTTTGTGGCACGAACCGGACTAAAGGTCCCAGACAAACCGGAACTAACCGTGGTCTAGCCCCGTGCACCGGTCTGGCCTAACGAACCGAGGCTAGTGCTCCGATTAGTCCCGGTTCATATTAGAACCGGGACAGATCGCTTGGACGGAAGCCTTGTTTTCTACTAGTGGAAGCTTATTCAATCTTGTGCAGTATTCTTTAATACATTAATCTCCCCTATGTCATGCTATTACATCAAGAAATCCTGAATAGGGCAATTCAAAAGGTACAAAGTTGTCGGGCATGAACATTGATCATGTAAGAAATACAAACTAAAATACTGAGGGAAAATGATTATCATTAGCATTCATGAATCCAAAAAAGTGCTGAACAAAAAACTCACCGGTACGGTGCCCATGGCACCAAGTCATTTTCAAACATATATATTGCCCTTTTCCACAAACTTGCCATGAACTGTCAAAGAACACAAAAGTTATAGTGAAATTATACCATCAATGGCACACATCATTTGGTGGTTATTGGTTAGTCAAATTGTAGGCACGAGTCTAGTGTGGACACAGTCTACTGAAAATATAAGATACACCTTCTTGTTGACATAAATTTTCAGGAAACTCTTGGGAAATCTTGCGATGGTTAGCACACAACATATTGCACTGATAAAAAAAGAGTTCAATAACAGAGGAGCCCTACGGAATTTTATATATTATAAGAAGAAAACCTCGGGGCTAATGCTAGATGGAGGGGTGTATTCAATGTAGAAAGACCTCTAAAGATGTATACGGACGCCAAGCATGAGCCATAAATCTGTAGGTTCATACAAAATATAAGCATGCAACTAATAAAACCATGGTGATTTGTAGCTAAAACTAAAACCCGTAGCACACTAGGATGAGCCATAGAATTATATTTCTGATCAAAATTGTCAGATTTACTTCGTCTCCATGATTTTGTTTTTATGTTTGTATTTAACGCTGGAAGCATGGATATTGTTAAAATTTCTTTGTTGTACTTTTAGTTATCCTCAGTTGAAGAAGTAAGCATATGTGACGACTCTCAGACTTTTATGTGTATCACGTCTACTTGCATGCAGAACAGGTTAATATGTAAGATAAGAATTTGGAATGACCAAGCATTGAAGGTCAAAGATATAGGAGGTGTTGCCACGAAAAATCTTCTGCGCAGTAGGAAGTAAGGTTAAGCTGTATACTTTAGATTAAATGCCGGTAAAGAGTCACAACTTCTTTACAGGGCCATAAAAATTTGTTATTTCATTTATTTATGTGCATAGCGAAACAGAGCACTGCCAGGTATTTAGGCTTTTCCTACCAGATATTGCAAATGGGGAAGATTTGTGTTTGAATGATTTGAATTTGATAAGAAATCAACTGAACAACTTTTTTTCTGTCTATATGTGTAGTATTCATATGCAGGCAGTTAGCCACGCTCCACATGTCATTTACTTAAGCTTATATGCTTTTCTTTCGGATTTTCTTGTCTTGTAAATTAGCAGGCAAAAGAATTGGTAGGAGGGGTGGAAGTGTGTGCACGCGAACCCAAGGCATCCCTTATTTATTAGGCTAGTGTAAGGGAGAAAGCCCAGCGAGCTACGCTACTACAACAGGGTTCGCGCCACCGGTGGGCATGCATGCCCTTCGCGGGGCGGCGGGCGCAAAGGCCACAACGACCGCGTCTGCTGGGTCCAGAGCTGCCTGACCTTGGGCGGATCAAACGCACAAAACACAGCAACCCGAGCTCGGACTCCACGGCGCCGTTTCCGGCGACGCACCACGCACGAGTCGAACCTTACCCACCACCAACTCTTACCCTCCGCGGCCGGAGTTACAGGTCTGCGCCACTAGACCCGGCGACAGAACCCGCGAATGGGATGGTTTTATAGCGCGCGGATTTCGTCCGGAATGGCGAGGTGGGACTAATTACATTCGCTAATGCGTATTAGGACGAGGGATTACCTCATACCCGCCTGCCGCCGCGCGCCTGATCGAACGGCATGTCCGTTGCGGCAGCCACGCCCACGCACAGCCGCAGACGCTTCCCACAAAATTTGCCACGCAGCCGCGCCACCATTGCCCCGTCCGGTGCCGGCAGATCGACCGGTCAGGGGCGCGGAGGTTGGAATTGAAGGCGGCGATTTGATGCGGCGTTCTGTTTGCCTAGTTGAAGATTTTTCTTTTCCAAGAGCTGCCGCTGGGCACTGGGGGATGAAAACGACAAGTACATCATGTCATTATCCGCTCTTGCCTGGTTAGAGTACGTTTCCAAGGCAGCAAGACGAATTAGAGCATCCCACTTGTTGGGCGTTCCTAGACAGAAATTCGACGGTATTTAGCGCCAGACGGACGTAATTTTCAGTCTGGAAATGGCTGTTTTTCCAATCGCGTTCCTAAGCGGCGTTTCCAGACGACGCAAAATCGACGACGAATTTGAATATTTTTAGTTCCCATCGAAGTTGTTCGACAGAAGTACGCTCGACAAGGTTCCGGCGAAAAATTTATTACAAAATAGAATGAAGATTGGCGACCAGACGTCGATGGGGATGACCTCCTCCGGTGGGTCAGGTGCGACGGGGATGAGCTCCTCGATCAGTACAGGGGCAAATTGACAGGTGAACGGTGTCATTTGTGGTGTCTTTTTGTGGTATTGTCTTTTTACGATACTATTTATATTGATTTGTCATTATTTTTTTCTACGTGTGTTCCATATTTAGTTCTGAAATTATTAGAGTCTGTCAACACACATTATGTGAACACTCATAATTATTTTTGAAGTTTTTAGAAGCTATTTTTTTTGTTTTTTAGGACTGATATCATGGTATCATATAGAGGGTGGTATCACTAGTTATATGTATATACAACATGCGAATAATGAAATATTATAGTTAGTGTACAACCAGGCAAATGATTTGACGTCGTTTTGCTTTGGAGAAAAAGTCGTCCCCATTGGAGGGAATGTACTTGAACCAAACTCCTGTTTGACATTTTTAGAATACTGGAGTAAAACATGAAGGAAAGAACTTGGAATAAACATGAAGGAAAGAACTTGGAATTACCTTTGAACTGAGAGAGTAATGTTTACGTCTGACTTGGAAAGTAGTCTTATGCACGCCTCTCTTTTCTTGTGAAGTTGTGCTCTTAGGGCAAAAACAGTGCTAGACTGTGTTTTTTTTTACGAAATTTCACCGATCTGTTAATAATCATCAACAGCAGTACAAAAAGTCCTAAAAGTAATATAAATTACAAATAGGTAACTGGACCACCTAGCGACGAGTACAAATACTGACACGAGCCGAAGGCACCCCGCCATCCTCGCCCCTCCATCACCGGAGCCGGACAAAGCTTGTCGTAGTAGAGCTTGTTGTAGTAGACGGACGGAAAGTCGTCGTGCTAAGGTCCCAAAGGACCAGCGCACCAGAGCAGCAACCATCGCCGAAGATGAATAACGTAGATCGGAAGAGACTGACCTCAAAACACACATACGAAAAACGACCGGTCCCAAAGAATCTGTCGGACACATGACTCCACGCACCCTCCACTGATGCTAGACGCACCACCAGAGCGAGGATAGGGCGGGAAGGACCTTATTCTGACCTCAGGATGTAGCATGCCGCAACATCCTGAAGAAGACACTAAAAATAGTCTAAACAAAACACTGAAACCTCCCGCTGACGAGAGTCCGTGATCCGCCACGTCTCCAAGGCCCTAAGGCCGCTGAAGACGGAACGGATCGATGGTGTCGTCGGCGGAGGGAAGAAACCCTAGATGGGTTTGCCACCGCCTAATGAGAGCTTCTCTTCTTTGGTACGTATGTACCGATTCGGTAATACAGTGCTAGACTGTAGCTAGACGTTTATGTGATTAAAAATCGGGTTAAGTGCACTTTTGGTCCCTCAAGTGTTGCAAAAGTCTAATTGTGATCCCTCAACTCCGTTCCAGTCTAATCCTGCCCGCAAACTCGTAAGTACGTCTAGTTTTCGTCCATAGGTGTAGTTTAACGTGGGTTGACCAATTTTTTACCTCTTATGTGCCACCGATCTGGCCGGTTTAATCCACGTAGGATCATCTCACCTGGAGATCAATTCGTCCTCAACAAACATCAAGCGATACTGATTCGAAATCCCCTTGCCATCCCAATCTCGGCCGGATCCCTGGCTCCCCAAGATGTTGCTCACGGCGGCAGTCTGCGCAGATGATGGTGTCCCAGAGCTATCGACTGACCTTATGGGAGTCCCTCGTGCACGACCCCTGCTCCCCGACTGGAGTTTCCGACCGCCAACGCCATGCACCGACGAGCACTCACGCCCAACAAGGGTCCGCGCGGTCGAACACGTCAGGCAAGCGACTCGTCGTACGTCCGTCGTTCATGGTGCGTTATGCCTTTGTCAGGCTCTCAGACCGCCAACTCCATGTACCAGCGAGCGTCGCCATGCCTGGCTGCCGCACAATGGCGCACTGCACTGTACCTAGAGCACCTCTCCTCGAAAGGATGTACAGAGAGATTGGCTTCCAACCAAATTCATAGATCTCATGCAACAGATGCATTGTGCATCGCTGAATTAAAGTACAAAGCAGGGAATGATGTTGGCTGAGTAGGTGGCATGATCTTGGGGCGTGAAATAGAGTGTGTTGTGTAATTAGGGAATCAAATCGTGTTGATCTTGGGGCCTGAAAGAGAGTGTTGTGTAATTAGGAAATCTGAAAGGAAACTGACCAACTATATAGAAAATATTGACATGGTTGTCCTGATGTGCATTCAGTTGTAGCTCAATATGGTCCAAATTTACATGGTAGAGATATTTCATCTGGAATTGAAAGGTTATGTTTCACGAGAGCACACAAATTATATGTTAAACAAAATTTCATTACGAAATCTGAAATAAAATGCTATGGTCGGCAATCAAACACATAATACAATGCCACTACAAAAGTATCGAGCTAATATTTCTTGTACTCTTAGTCTTCTAAGCGAAGTTGTGGTAACTTAGGCCTTGTAGATGGTTCTACTGTTGTTGCTTGACCTCTTCCAGAACTACACACATTAATGGATATATTTGAGCCTCCTTGCATAGATGCATTCAACTTCCTGCCTGCAACCTTTGTGCCATTGCTAGCTTCTCCCACCTCCTGTTGAACATGAACCAAAAAATACTTTGTAATTATTGTCTAAGATGCAAACAATTGAAAAATATTTATGAATCTTACGTTCCTATTTGAAGAGGACTTTCTCTTTCTTGGAGGAGCTGTGCTTTGCTGTGATTCTTGCACAATCAGCTCAGGTGGAGCTGGCACACATGCAGAGCGTAGTTGTGGTGTTTGCACTCCTGAAGCCTGACCACCTCCGGGTTCTTTGCATGTTGTCTTGTTGTGCCCAGAACATTTGCACACCGAGCACTTTGAAATAGTGCCGACCTTAGTAACTCTTGTTGCCTTAGGCTTCTCATGAAATTCTCTCTTTCTCTCTTTTTTGGGTCTCCCTGGCATCTTGATATAACCAGGTGCTATAGGAGCAGCTCTTCGCGACTTAGGCCACATTGGCATACCATTTACAGGGTTTAAGCAGTGATCATACATCTTCTTGAATTCACTAACTCTAAAGCAAGGTGCCACATAGTCATCTAATGAGTTGGTTTTGTGGTGGATGCACACTATTGCATGAGGGCATGGAAGGCCAGAAAGCTGCCAATATCTACAGCTGCGTGTTTTCTCATTGAGATTGACCGTGAATCGATGAACATCAAAATACATTACCTTGAATTTGTCCTCCCCATTAGATATGGCACTGCAGTTTTCTGAAAGCTTGATGTAAGTGTTGAGCTTTTTGCTGATGTTTGGGCAAATATGTTCTGTCCACGCATCGGACTTGTCTCTCTGTTCTTGAATTCTCACCATTACCTTTCTCCTTATGGCTTCAAACATGCTAATGACAGGGAAGAACCGAGCTTCCACTATCCATTTGTTGAAGCTCTCACACATGTTGTTATCCACCGAGTCACAGTTAGACCCCAATTTGAAGTACGCTCGACTCCAATGGTGAGGGTCGGTTTTCAAGATTGCTCTACCTCCTTATTTGGTAACTTGTTTAAGCTTTGCAACTGCTAGGTTGAACAGGATAACACTAGGCGCCTTAGCACACTTCCAGAATTTTTTCTGAAATTCTTTCTTCTTGTATTTCTTTCTCCAATTAGCGTATATGTGCCTTGCACAATTTCTATGCTCAGCCATAGGGGCCCAATTCTTCACAGCGTTCAGAATTCCCTACAAAACAACAAAATAAAAAGTGGTAAGTTCATATAACTTTAACATGCTAGCTACTAATCCAACAAATACTTTCTCACTTACTTTTTGTTGGTCTGAGATGATCACCCAACCTTGTCCATCACCAACTTTGACATCTCTGAAAAACAAGCTGACAAACCAATCCCATGAATCATTCGTCTCCTTATCAACAGCAGCCCAAGCCACAGGGTACATCTGGTTGTTTGTATCTCTCCCAACAGCACATAAAAGCTCTCAAGTAGTGGAACCCTTGAAGAAACAACCATCTAGCCCTATCACCTTCCTGCATCTATCCATGAACCCTTTCTTAAGTGCATCAAGGCATACATACATCATCCCAAATATAGGTGGCTGATCACCTGGTTGTTGCACATTTGTCACGACAACGGTGCTTCCAGGGTTGCTCCTCAGCAGTTCTTCCTGATAATCATGTACCCTTGCATATTGCCCCTTCTTAGCATCTAGCCACTTGGTCATTACTATCTTCTTAGCTCTTTTGATCTTAGATATGCTAAAGTTAGCGATGACAAAATTATTTATCCCGAGCTGCTGGCTTCAGTTAATTCAAACTGATAAAAAAGATCCAGCGATGGCAAGTTTTAACAGAGGTCAACTACATGAACGACTCCACCAAAAAATATAGTAGTACAGAAACAATGTCCAGGCTGTTTTGATATGGGTTGAACTAGTTGACAGCAAGCAGTGCATCACCGGGACTAGAACAATAATTACTCAGGTAGCTTCACTCGGACCAGAATGAATCCAAACATCAACGAGGGAAGGCAATAGAATCTAGTGAATTTCTTGATCTACGGGACTTCCTGAAGATCACATGGCGTCCTCCTAAAATTTCGAACTCGATGGGTAAAAGCACGGGAGTTCAGACTGGCACTTACAGTTTGTTGCAGATTCAGGCGAGCGTCCGTCTGCCGCCCTCTTCTTTATTGCCTGGCGCGGCCGCCCTCGCCGTGTCAGCCGCCTCCAGCTTTCCCGCCTGGCGAGCCGCCTTCGTCTTGTCAGCCGCCGCCGCTAGGTGTTGGGGACGAGGTAGGTTTCGTTCCCCAAAAGGAGAATGATCGCGATCGTGCCGTGGAACGCGCCTAATTGCATAACTGATCTCCAGGTGAGATGATCCTACATGGATTAAACCGGCCAGATCCTGTCCACGGTGGCACATAAGAGGTCAAAAACCGGTCAACCCACGTTAAACTACACCTAGGGACGAAAACTAGACGTACTTACGAGTTTGTGGGCAGGATTAGACCGGAACAGAGTTGAGGGATCACAATTAGACTTTTGCAACACTTGAGGGACCAAAAGTGCACTTAACCCTTAAAAATAATATGTATGGAAAAGAAAAACTTGTCGAGCGCTCTCCGTCCTCCAACGCCAAGCACTAAACGAGACGCTAAATTTGTTCAGTTTTCTTGCGCGTAGATAGCTTCTGCTGTTGGTAAAAAAAGTTTGCTACCTGCGAAAAAAGTGGAACGCACGGCTGCTATTGAGACGACTACGCTAGTTGAATTCCCGGAATCAGCCAGGAACGGAGCCTAACGGCCAGGAATCTGATCCTAGCGCCCATACGATCGCATTACTAATTTACCATCATGGGTGTGTATTAGTGAGATAAAGAACTCTAAAGCAGAGGTAACTCCAAGTTCTTTCCTAACATGTTTTACTCCAGTATTATAAGATTGTCCTAATCTTCCGTGCATAAGGGCAAGTATAACGCGGGTGTTAAGTATGGGGGCGTATAGCATGCACTAAGCCTTTGAGGTGTACTAATGTACTAAGGGACATGTGGACTGTCGGATTTCTAATCTTCGGACTAGATACAACACACCACCAACATACCTGTTTTGTGTTTGCACTCCCACAAAAGGAGCACAGTCTTGCACTAAACTGACAGCCAAAAGCAGGTCCAACGTCCATAATCCACACTTGTCTGGCGCTCAGTTCATGAATTTCCTAAAAGGACATAATTCTTTTGGCTTTTCCACTTGATTTTAGATCCAGTTTTCATTGGTTTGTGCTTTTGAAAATTTCATTGAAACATATCTCGAAATAACATGACTTTAAATTTGTTTCCAAATTGGATAGACAGATTTTGCCAAAAATATCATTGAAACATGACCGAATCGAAATCCAGTGGGTTTTGTGTAAATTTATATTGTAGAAAAAATGTTGAAACATATACCAAACCTTTTTTTTGTTAAATTTGATTGGAACTGTGGATTCTTTTAAATGAAACCGGATGTGAAACCAGGAGACCAACAACAAGAACGAGGTGAAAGAAATATTGTTTCCTTCACAAGATGGCTATTCTAGGGAATTTATTGCAAGGTATAGATGTGCTCCACACCCTCTTCCATCTGAACCGTACATCTTTTATCCTGTGGCTCGGAGTGCTTAGTACATTAGTACACCTCAAAGGCCTAGTGCATGTTATATGTCCTCTCGGATATGGTGCCGAGCAAGAATCCTTGTTGATATCCTGATAGTCATACAGAGAATCACATATGATACCGAGCAAGAATTATACCACACTACCCATTTCCCCCAAAAAAAAAGAATTATACCACACTAACATGGCCCAGTGTGCCACTCCAAGAGCGTTGCATAGGAGGCGATTATGCATGGCGGAAGGACTGAACGACGTGTTGTCGACAGTCCAATCCGGACAAAGGGACACAGCGAAAAGGGCGTTTGGAAGAAGAGGGTTGAGCGGAGAGGTAGAGAGATGCACGATCAGGCGGTTGACCCCTTGAAATTGAGAAGCCTGAGTATCAGTCTAATGGCGGCTCTATGACCTAGGGCAGGGAGAAGTGAGGAAAGGTGGAGTGAGGACGATGGAACACAACTGAGAATAAAAAGGCACCTGGCCAGCGACTGCTCGCTTGCCTCGCCGGTTACATTGTCAGCCGAATTTGACTACTGTTCACAGGTATTTCACCCATTTATCAATTGAAAATCAGCCTAAAGCCCATATTTCGCTTCCAGCCCATTTTGCCCCATAGAATTTTGTCCCAAGGTCCGCCACTGACTGTGGCGTGCATGTGGCTGGAGTCAAAATAGGTGTTGCACAGATCGTGGGGTGAAGAACCGAGAGTCTTATCTCCCTTCATTTTTTTGTCGCTGCTTGTAGGAAGACCAGCAGTACTGGGCCTAGCTAAAAAGAAGTAATGGGCCAATATATGTGTGCTATAGCTGTGTGGGCTAAAGAGAATGACTGTGGCAGGAACATGGGGTGGTATTAGATTTAATCAGAAACTAATGCCAACTAATAAAAAACTAATAGAAGTGATGTGGCATGTTGAGAGAAATCATGTAGTGGGGGACTTCTATTTAGATATACAAGATTCTCCAGAGTAGACTATGGGTAGGCCATCATACTAGCGATTGAGCTACTAGCTATAAATATTTACGATCCACCCAATGTTCTGTACTAGTAATAATGTCTTGTCAAAACAGTGGACAAGATTCCATCCGAGAGATGTGTTTTTTACTTGCTTGTTCAGCTAGTACGCGCGATGGAGTAACTCATAAAAAAGTTTTTTATTGTTTCTTTCTACTCAGATGAGTGGGTCTCTTACCTGGTCTAAATGCTAGAGCAGCTTTTATTTTTTAGTACATCCACTATGTTGGCCACAAGCTATCCATAAGAGAAAAATGGATAAGGAGTTTGACATACGTAGTGGAGCCTATCCATAAGCTTAAAAACTTAAAGATGATCCTTGAGGATAGTCCATAAGCATTAAAATATTATTATTAGGTACAAATAGCAATAGAAATAAATTTTAATCGCAACAATGTGTGAGATGGCAGCTGGGTCCTAGCTTATGGACAAATTTGACTAGATAAATAGTGATGCAATCAATTGGCTTATTCTTTACTAAGTGGGTCCCATCTTAAGGATTGGTTTTTGCCGCCAGTCTAGTAAATTTCTACTAGTTAATTCGGAAAAAAGTCTAGTACATACATTTCTTAGCCACGTCTAGTAACGGCTCATGCTGTGCTTGCTTATAGTAGTAGTAGTAGTCACTACTAGAAAAAGGCTTATGGATAGATTTATTATCAGTGGAGTATTTTTTGAATATGTTCCACTGATAATTATCAGTGACGCATTTAAAAATATGCTCTATTAATATTTTGTTTAACCAATGGCATATATCTACAATAATGCGCTACTGATAATATGGGCCCAGCACCCCGGAGGACTGTGGACCAAACTTCAATGGCGCATATGTCCATATGCTCCATTGATATATGCTCATCAATGGCGCATATGACATATGTGCCATTGATATTCTCCTCACCAATGGCGCATCTTCCACTACATGCGTCATTGATAATTATATGGACCCCACGTGGACCCCACCACTCAGAAAGGTGGCCGGATTATCAATGGCGCATTTTGGAGATGCGCCACTAATACTTTTCTGCTAATGGCGCTAGTTACAAAAAGTGCGACACTGATAAATCTTGGGTCCCACCACCTGAAAAGGTGGCAGACTTATCAGTAGCGCATATAGAGGAAGATGCGCCACTGATAACTTCGCCCAGATCTACAACTTGGCAGCCACCCCCAACCACCACCACCATTCCATTCTTCTCCACCCACCACCCCAAACTAGATCTTTAGCTCGTCCTCCTCCTCCACACCACCTCAATTTCTCCGTTCTTTCCTCCATTCTTGGTTGTTGAACCTACCTTGCTTCATAGTTTTATAAGGGGAAGCCTCTCCAAGTTGTAATCTACTAAACCAACTAGTTTTCCTCCTCCAACATCCATCTTGTTCTCCAACAACCACACTATCTCGTCACAGACTTGGCTCGGTAACGATTCTACTAGGTGAGTTGTTGGAGGACATGCTAATATGTTGTAAACGTATCTATAATTTTTGATGTTCCATGCTTGTTTTATATCTACTTTCTTATGTTTTGTCCACACTTTGGAGTATTTTTACACATTTTCTGGAACTAACCCATTAACAAGATGCCAGAGTGCCAGTTACCTGTTTCTGCTATTTTTGGTTTCAGAAAAGCTAGTAAGGAAATATTTCTCGGAATTGGACCGGACAAAAGCCAAAGTCGATATTTTACCTGAAGCAACACGGAGTCCGGAGCGGAGCCAAAGAGGGGCACCAGGGAGGCCACACCCTAGGATGGTGTGGCCAGCCCTAGGCGCACCCCCACCTAGTATGGGCCCCTTGGTGCTCCACCGACCTTGCCCCTTCGCCTATAAAATCCTCCCGGGACGAAAACCCTAAGTTCCCGATCAAAAATTCCACGAAAGAGTATGTAGCCGCCGTCATCTCCATCCCTAGATCGGGAGGGATCTGAAGCTCTTCTCGGCACCCCGCCAGAGGGGAGAGATTACCCTGGAGGCCTTCTTCATCACCATGCCTGCCTCCGGTGTGATGCGTGAGTAGTTCATCCTTGGACTACGGGTCCATGTAGCATCTAGATGGTTGGTTCTCACTACAAGAAGAAACTCATGTAGAAACATCAAATTTATGAGTTTAAGACGCTTTATTTCATCTCTACACAGATATAGAGCCTCTCAAGAAGGACGTCCGGAGAGGTCGCTCAGGTGAGGTCGATTCGGCAGCAACGACGACGGTGGCAATAGCTTCACATGCCCCTGATTTGTTCTGTTTAGGGTAAGTTGGGGTAGAAAAAGTTTTTTCTCAACTATAATAGGTGGAGATCGTGCGGCACTAAACTTGTCCTGATGGTTATCGAAGATACGATGAGACGATCTGTACAACGTCTCATAGGACGTCTTTATGTACATGGTTTTTTCTTAGTTTCACGGGAAGAGACGAATATGAAGCGTCCTATAACAAACATCCTTAGGTGAAATTTTTATTGTAGTGTCTCCTCCTTTGTGCTACCATGTTTAGATCTTGTGAGCTCCGTTCATGATCAAGATCATCTATTTGTAATCTTACATGTTGTGTTTGCGGGGATCCGATGGATATTGAGATGCTATTTCAGATTGATTATTCATTCTATCATGTCTATGTTATTTGTGATCTTGCATGCTTTCCGTTGTTAGTAGCTATCTTGGCCGAGTAGATGCTAGCAACTCCAAGAGGGAGTATTTATGCTCGATAGTGGGTTCATGCCTCTAGTAATCTGGGAAGTGACAGAAATCTCTAAGGTACTAGATGTACTGTTGCTACTAGGGAGAAAACAACAATCCTTTGTTCATGGAGCAATCATATTGTTTACTGTACACACTTGGCTTAATGCAATTATCTGTTGCTTGCAACTTAATACTGGAGGGGGTTCGGATGATAACCTGAAGGTGGATTATTAGCCATAGATGTAGTTGGATTATGGTCTATGTATAATGTTGTAATGCCTAATCAAATCTCATAGGAGTTAAGATGATTAGTATATGCATGTATGCTTTCTCGGTGTCTATCAATTTCCCCTCTATAATTTGTTCACCCAACATGTCATCTATCTTAAGGAGAATCACCACTAGTGAACTATGGACCCCGGTCCATTCTTTTACCATCAATCTACAATCTACTATTAATGTTTACTGTTTACTTTCTGCAAAGCAATTACTATCTTCCACACAATATGTTTAATCCTTTGTTTCAGCAAAACCGGTGAGATTGACAACCTCACTGTAAGTTGGGGCAAAGTTCTATGGTTGTGTTGTGCAGGATTCCAAGTTGGAGACAACACCTTGGGGATGTTTCCTTGCTCCTACTGGTTCAATAACCTTGGTTTAATAACTGAGGGAAAACTTGCTGCTGTGCTTATCATACCTTCCTCTTGGGGTTCCCAACAAGCTCATCGTATTTTGAGCCAGCAAGCATATTTTCTGGCGCCGTTGCGGGGAGTCAAGGACATGTTCACAAGGGGAGTCCTTCATAACCAATCTCTTTATTTTTTTGTTTTGCTTAGTTTATTTCTGCTTTGTTTGCTTGTTTCTTTATATCAAAAACACAAAAAAATAGTTGTACTAGTTTGCTTCCTTTATTAAAAACACAAAAAAAATTTAGTTCCTATCTTAAGTTGCCATTATGTCTAGCATTGCTCCAATCACTATGTTACCTGAAGAAATGATCTTTACTTTCAAACAAGGAATTAAAGAGAGTTTTAAAGAAGCTTGGTCTAGAATCTCTGATCTACATGAAAAAACTGAACCTAAAATGACCCTAAGTTTGTCTCTTAGTAGTTTCTACTTTGGACTTGATCTTTGCTATAGATATGCTTTGGATGCTGTAGTGGGAGGAGATTTCCTCCAATGCAATGAGGGGGAAGCTTTTAATGCCATAAAAAAGTTTCTTACAACATATGACTTGCCTAGCAAATCTGATTCTTCCTTTATAAACATATTTTCTAGATTGAACACTCTTGAGACCAACACTACTAGTTTAAAAGAATGCTACAACATTCTTAGAGAGCATCATGAATATGTTCCAATAAATTCGGAATCTTAAAAATGGCTTCCTACAGTAAAAGTTGTTATAAATAATGAAACTTTTCATGCTCGCTGTGATATCATGTCTGAATTATTTCTTATGCCTAAAGATATCTATGAATCTTTGAATCTTTGGGGACTTTCTGAAGGGGAGAAGAAATATGTCTTACTAATAATGCCACAATATTACCCATTAGAATAGCAGAAAGAGTGTTTACAAAGATTCTAGGGAAAGTGGTGTCTACTGATTATCTTGTTATTGAATGTGTAGGAAAAGGACAAATTACACTTGGAAGATCCCTACTAAAACTCCTTGGAGCAATAATAGATGTGGAAAAGGGCATCATGCATTTTGCTTCTCCACCAAACAATCATATGTTCCCTAGGGATAAAAATAAAGGTAAGCAAGGTAGGGGCAAGAAATTTGGTTTTAATGCTTCTTCATTTGAGAATACTTGATTCTTGCTTCTTATGCCTAGCTCAAAGGCGTTAAAGAAAAGCACTTATTGGGAGATAACCCAAATTTCATTAGGAATCTTTTATTGAGTCTTTGAAGTTATTGCTTTAGTAATAACCTCTCCTTATCATTTTTGTGTGGTTTTTGTGCCAAGAGTAACCTCTAATGATAGAGAAGTAAGATTTGGAAAAGTTGCTATCCCGAAACAGATTTTGTGCTTAGCTGTAAAAATTCATGAAAAATATCTGTACGTCGGATTGAGCTGTAATTTTTTGTGCTTCTGTCCCAAGTTGTTATCTAACTTTTGATAGTTCAATACTTTTCGATTTGAACAACAAAAGGTCTTCGAAAAAATCAGTTTTTACCTGCTGGTCTGTTTTGACAGATTTCTGCCATTATCCGCATTTGCCTCTTAATCTCATTCTCTTTGAGTCCACTTTGATCACTAGAACTTTTTAAAGGAATTGCTACAGTAGCTTGTGTTTTAGTCGAAGTTTTACTTGTGTTGAAACTGAACCAAAAGACTTATTATCTTGAGTACACTAATGTTGCTAATGAAGATTGTGTGAAGTTTTGTATGAAGGAAATTTTAAAGTGTAGGGAAGAGTAATGTGATAAGATAAAGTATGGACAAAATCTCAAGCTTGGGCATGCCACCTGTGTCACCCCAAGAAATATTCAAGAAGTACAAGCGTCAAATCTTGGGGATGCCCAAGGCATCCCCTTCTTCATCAATAAAAATCTCAGGTTTTTTCCAAACACTTCATTTTTATTGTTTCATGCACAATTGTGTTGTTCTTGAGCGTCTTTGTTTTTTTTTAGTTTTCGTTTGCTTAGTTTGCTTGAATAAATTGGTTGGACCCCCGTATTCATTCAGTAGTTTTCAAATAAGTTGGTTTGGATTGGAAAAGAGTAGGAAAAGTTCGTGCTTCTAAGTGGTATAAAAGGAGTCTTGTTTTTGACTGTGGCCTAGGTTTTGTCGTGTCATGCTTGATATTGTTTTGGCTTTATGCTTAGTGATTATTGCTGTAGCGTGACTTGTTACAAACAATTGAGATTTCTTAATGTGCCTTCAAAGAATCATGCGTTGTTTTAGCATATAAAAGCATAATATTGTGGTATTCTCCTTTGATGCTTTATTTGGGTTAACTTGGCGTATGCTCACACCATGTTAAGACTACACCAAGTCACCATAGCCTCTATGATCATTTATCTTTCGACTTGTAATATCACTTTATGCTTTAATTAATAATGTTTTGTCGCTTTGCATGATTTTGGCCATTATTGCTCTCTTAGTTGGTCGCTCCCAGTCTTTTGCTAGCCTCCATACCAAGTATGAGTTCCACTCATCTATCCAACTCCAAATAAAACCAAGTTATTCCAAAAAGTCCACCATACCTACCGATTAGCATTTGCTATTCCAAGTATATTCATGTATTATCTACCTTCCGAATTAAACTTGTTATGTGAAAATTAGTGATTAAAGCTCTCACGAACTTGATGGCACACTTTATTTTCTTGCACTTAATAAACTTGAACCATTGTGCCCATCTATGTTGCGTATATGCTTGCGTTTTGTAAGTTGTGAATTAGCAAAACCATGTTGTCACGGGGAACCCTTTCAACATTGCACTTTATTTAGTCTATATCATGTTCTTTTGCTTATGGATCCCGGTGGTGTGAAATGAAAGAGGAGCTTGTATGGCTCATAGAGTTCATATATGTGTTAGAGAAACGCATGTCAGCTAGTCTAAGCCATGCCTAATCATGGTGGAAACCTTCAGCGTAACCATAGTGAGCAATCTATGAAGCATCCTCTATATACAAAAAAACCTATGCAAATAGGAAAGAAAAAAAGAGAGAAAAAAGAAAAAGCCTATGCAAATAGGAAATAAAAGGATTGCTGAGATGCTCATCGGCTGTTTGCCTTGTCATTTTGATATGGGGAATCTTCCGTATCATCAGGCAAGGGGTACCCGTTGGCGGTTCTCTATGATACACATGTACTTACAATGGCAAGAACTTACCTGTGACTAAACTTGAGTAGCATGAGGAACGGTACTCGTAAGTAAGGGGCATGAGATCTTCATCTTATAACTTGTCAATCATATCCTCATATTTGTTCACTTTAACCTTAATCACCTAAAGATGCTTATGATAGGGGCAATGAGAGATGAAAGCTAATAAGTACCATAATCTTTGGAACCTCTTTATGAGACTCGAATCCCTGTTTCCTTCTATGAAGGGCCTTTCTTTTACTTTTTATGTTGAGTCTCCATCTTCTATCTTTATGCACCTATTAAGAGAGCATAGTGGGCATTCTTGGTTTAATGTGCATTGTCCCAAAACTTGTTGATTGATTCATAACTTTGATATTGCTTGTTCTTAAACTATTGGTATCTAGTCACCATAATGAACTTTGAAGGTGTCCTATGCATTTATGTTTTGCTACACTATGAGGGACAAGCTGAATACCATTCTCATTATGTTTTCTATATGTGAAACAAACAAACGTCTTTCAAAGCATTGTTATTCATGAATCTGTTATTTATACCTATTCATGTTACAACATAGTTGCTATGTCTTACTGTTAGAACTATATCTTTCATGCTATGTTAGAGTACTATGATCCCAGCTATCAATGTTTTGCAAATATCTTGATCAAGATTGTGATGGTGCATGTCACCTCAAAAATTATTCTTTCTTTTATCACTTACCTGCTCGAGGACGAGCAGGAGTTAAGCTTAGGGATGTTGATACGTTGTAAATGTATCTATAATTTTTGTTGCTCCATACTTGTTTTATATCTACTTTCTTATGTTTTGTCCACACTATGGAGTATTTTTACACATTTGCTAGAAACAACCTATTAACAAGATGCCACAGTGCCATTTTCCTGTTTTCTGCTATTTGGTTTCAGAAAAGCTAGTAAGGAAATATTCTCGGAATTAGATCGGACAAAAGCCAAAGTCGATATTTTACCCGAAGCAACACGGAGTCCGGAGCGAAGCCGAAGAGGGGCACCAGGGCGGCCACACCCTAGGGTGGCACGACCATCCCTAGGCGCGCCGCCACTTGGTGTGGGCCCCCTGGTGCTCCACCTATCGTGCCCCTTCGCCTATAAAGTCCTCCCGGGATGAAAACCCTAAGTACCTGATCAAAAATTCCACGAAAGAGTCTGTAGCCATCGTCATCTCCATCCCTAGATCGGGAGGGATCTGAAGCTCTTCCCGGCACCCTGCCGGAGGGGAGAGATCACCCTAGAGGCCTTCTTCATCACCATGCCTACATCCGGTGTGATGCATGAGTAGTTCATCCCTGGACTACGGGTCCATGTAGTAGCTAGATGGTTGGTTCTCCTCCTTTGTGCTACCATGTTTAGATCTTGTGAGCTCCATTCATGATCAAGATCATCTATTTGTAATCTTACATGTTGTGTTTGCGGGGATCCGATGGATATTGAGATGCTATTTCAGATTGATTATTGATTCTACCATGTCTATGTTGTTTGTGATCTTGCATGCTTTCTGTTGTTAGTAGCTATCTTGGCCGAGTAGATGCTAGCAACTCCAAGAGGGAGTATTTATGCTCGATAGTGGGTTCATGCCTCTAGTAATCTGGGGAAGTGACAGAAATCTCTAAGGTACTAGATGTGTTGTTGCTACTACGGATAAAACAACAATCCTTTGTTCATGGAGAAATCGTATTGTTTACTTTACACACTTGGCTTAATGCAATTATCTATTGCTTGCAACTTAATACTGGAGGGGGTTCGGATGATAACCTGAAGGTGGATTATTAGTCATAGATGTAGTTGGGTTATGGTTTATGTATAATGTTTTAATGCCCAATCAAATCTCATAGGAGTCAAGATGATTAGTATATGCATGTCTGCTTTCTCTGTGTCTGTCAATTGCCCCGCTGTAATTTGTTCACCCAACATGTCATCTATCGTAAGGAGAATCACCACTAGTGAACTATGGACCCCGGTCCATTCTTTTACCATCAATCTACAATCTACTATTTACTGTTTACTTTCTGCAAAGCAATTACTATCTTCCACACAATACGTTTAATCCTTTGTTTCAGCAAAACCGGTGAGATTGACAACCTCACTGTAAGTTGGGGCAAAGTTCTATGGTTGTGTTGTGTAGGATTCCAAGTTGGAGACAACACCTTGGTTTCATAACTGAATGAAAACTTCCTGCTGTGCTCATCATACCTTCCTCTTGGGGTTCCCAACGAGCTCATCATATTTTGAGCCATCAAGCCTATTTTCTAGCACCATTGCCGGGGAGTCAAGGACAGCTTCACAAGGGGAGTCCTTCATAACCAATCTCTTTACTTTGTTTTTTTCTTTTGCTTAGTTTATTTCTGCTTTGTTTGCTTGTTTCTTTATATCGAAAACACAAAAAAAATTTGTTGTACTAGTTTGCTTCCTTTATTAAAAACACACAAAAAAATAGTTCCTATCTTAAGTTGCCATTATGTCTAGCATTGCTCCAATCACTATGGTACCTGAAGAAATGATCTTTACTTTCAAACAAGGAATTAAAGAGAGTTTTAAAGAAGCTTGGTCTAGAATCTCTGATCTACATTAAAAAACTGAACGTAAAACGACTCTAAGTTTGTTTCTTAGTAGTTTCTACTTTGGACTTGCTCTTTGCTATAGATATGCTTTGGATGCTGTAGTGGGAGGTGATTTCCTCCAATGCAATGAGGGGAAGATTTTAATGCCATAAAAAAGTTGGTTGCAACATATGACTTGCCTAGCAAATCTGATTCTTCCTTTATAAACATATTTTCTAGATTGAACACTCTTAAGACCAACACTACTAGTTTAAAAGAATGCTACAACATTCTTAGAGAGCATCATGAATATGTTCCAATAAATTCGGAATCTTCAAAATGGCTTCCTACAGTAAAAGTTGTTATAAATAATGAAACTTTTCATGCTCGCTGTGATATCATGTCTGAATTATTTCTTATGCCTAAAGATATCTATGAATCTTTGAATCTTTGGGGACTCTCTGAAGGGGAGAAGAAATATCTCTTACTAATAATGCCACAATATTACCCATTAGAATAGCAGAAAGAGTGTTTACAAAGATTCTATGGAAAGTGGTGTCTACTGATTATCTTGTTATTGAATGTGTAGGAAAAGGACAAAATACACTTGGAATATCCCTACTAAAACTCCTTGGAGCAATAATAGATGTGGAAAAGGGCATCATGCATTTTGCTTCTCCACCAAACAATCATACGTTCCCCAGGGATAAAAATAAAGGTAAGAAAGGTAGGGGCAAGAAATTTGGTTTTAATGCTTCTTCATTTGAGAATACTTGATTCTTGCTTCTTATGCCTAGCTCAAAGGCGTGAAACAAAAGCACTTATTGGGAGATAGGCCAAATTTTGTTAGGAGTCTTTTGTTGAGTCTTCGAAGTTATTTCTTTAGTAATAACCTCTCCTTATCATTTTTGTGTGGTTTTTGTGCCAAGAGTAACCTCTAAAGAGAGAGAGAGAAGTAAGATTTGGGAAAGTTGCTGTCCTGAAACAGATTATTGTGCTTCGCTATAAAAATTCGTGAAAACTCTTTGTACGTCGGATTGAGCTGTAATGTTTTGTTCTTTTGCCCCAGGTTGTTATCTAACTTCTATTAGTTCAACACTTTTCGATTTGAGCAACAGAAGGTCTTCGAAAAAAATCGGTTTTTACCTGTTGGTCTGTTTTGATAGATTTCTGCCATTATTTGCATTTGCCTCTTAATCTCTTTCTCTTTGAGTCCTATTTAATCACTTGTACTTTTTAAAGGAATTGCTATAGTAGCTTGTGTTTTAATGGAAGTTTTACTTGTGTTGAAACTGAACCAAAAGACTTATTATCTTGAGTACTCTAATGTTTCTAATGAAGAATGTGTGAAGTTTTGTATGAAGGAAATTTTAAAGTCTAGGGAAGAGTAATGTGATAAGATGAAGTATGGAAAAAAGCTCAAGCTTGGGGATGCCACCCATGTCACCCCAAGAAATATTCAAGAAGTACAAGCGTCAAAGCTTGGGGATGCCCAAGGCATCCCCTTCTTCATCAATAAAAATCTCAGGTTTCTTCCAAACACTTCATTTTTATTGTTTCATGCACAGTTGTGTTGTTCTTGGAGCGTCTTCGTTTTTGTATTTATTTTTTCTTTGCTTAGTTTTCTTGAATAAATTGGTTGGACCCCCGTATTCATTCATTAGTTTTCAAATAAGTTAGTTTAGATTGGAAAAGAGTAGGAAACGTTCATGCTTATAAGTGGTATAAAAGGAGTCTTGTTTTTGACTATGGCCTAGGTTTTGTCGTGTCATGCTTGATATTGTTTTGGATTTATGCTTAGTGATTATTTCTTTAGCATGACTTGTTACAAACAATTGAGATTGCTTAATGTGCCTTGAAAGAATCATGCGTTGTTTTAGCATATAAAAGCATAATATTGTGGTATTCTCCTTTGATGCTTTATTTGGGTTGACTTGGCGCATGCTCACACCATGTTAAGACTATACCAAGTCACCATAGCCTCTATGATCATTTAGTTTTCGACTTGTAATATCACTTTATGCTTTAATTAATAATGTTTTGTCGCTTTGCATGATTATGGACATTATTGCTCTCTTAGTTGGTCGTTCCCAGTCTTTTTCTAGCCTCCATACCATGTATGAGTTCCACTCATGCATCCAACTCCAAATAAAACCAAGTTATTCCAAAGAGTCCACCATACCTACCTATTAGCATTTGCTATTCCAAGTATATTCATGTTTCTATCTACCTTCCGAATTAAACTTGTTATGTGAAAATTAGTGATTAAAGCTCTCACGAACTTGACGGCACACTTTTGTTTTCTTGAACTTAATAAACATGAACCATTGTGCCCATCTATGTTGCGTATATGCTTGCATTTTGTAAGTTGTGAATTAGCAGAACCATGTTGTCATGGGAAACGCTTTCAACATTGCACTTTATTTAGTTTATATCATGTTCTTTTGCTTATGGATCCCGGAGGTGTGAAATGAAAGGGAGCTTGTTAGGCTCATGGAGTTCGTATATGTGTTAGAGAAACTCTTGGGCGGTAGGTCTAAGCCATGCCTAATCATGGTGGAAACCTGCAGCGTAACCATAGTGAGCAATCTATGAAGCATCCTCTATATAAAAAAACCTATGCAAATAGGAAAGAAAAAAGAGAGAAAAAAAGAAAAAGCCTATGCAAATAGGAAATAAAAGGATTGCTGAGATGCTCATTGTTTGCTTGCCTTGTCATTTTGATATGGGGAATCTTCCGTATCATCGGGCAAGGGGTACCCCGTTGGCGGTTCTTTATGATACACATGTACTTACACTGACAAGAATTTACGTGTGACTAAACTTGAGTAGCATGAGGAACGGTACTCGTAAGTAAGGGGCATGAGATTTTCAGCTTATAACTTGTCAAGCATATCCTCATATTTGTTCACTTTAACCTTAATCACCTAAAGATGCTTATGATAGGGGCAATGATAGCTGAAAGCTAATAAGTACCATAATTTTTGGAAGCTCTTTATGAGACTTGAATCCTTGTTTCCTTCTATGAAGGGACTTTCTTTTACTTTTTATGTTGAGTCTCCATCTTCTATCTATATGCACCTATTAAGAGAGGATAGTGGCCATTCTTAGTTTAATGTGCATTGTCCCAAAACTTGTTGATTGATTCATAACTTTGATATTTCTTGTTCTTAAATTATTGGTATCTAGTCACCCTTATGAACTTTGAAGGTGTCCTATGCATTTATGTTTTGCTACACTATGAGGGACAAGCTGAATACCATTCTCATTATGCTTTCTATATGTCAAACAAACAAACGTCTTTCAAAGCATTGTTATTTATGAATCTTTTGTTTGTACCTATTCATGTTACAACATAGTTGCTATGTCATACTGTTAGAACTATACCTTTCATGCTATGTTAGAGTACTATGATCCCAGCTATCAATGTTTTGCAAATACCTTGATCAAGATTGTGATGGTGCATGTCACCTCAAAAATTATTCTTTATTTTATCACTTGCCTACTTGAGGATGAGCTGGAGTTAAGCTTGGGGATGTTGATACGTTGTAAACGTATCTATAATTTTTAATGTTCCATGCTTGTTTTATATCTACTTTCTTATGTTTTGTCCACACTTTGGAGTATTTTTACACATTTTCTAGAACTAACCTATTAACAAGATGCCACAGTGTCAGTTGCCTGCTTTCTGCTGTCTTTGGTTTCAGAATATCTAGTAAGGAAATATTCTCGGAATTGGATCGGACAAAAGCCAAAGTCAATATTTTACTCGAAGCAACACGGAGTCCGAAGCAGAGCTGAAGAGGGGCACCAGGGCAGCCACACCCTAGGGTGGCACGGCCAGCCCTAGGCGCGCCGCCACCTGGTGTGGGCCCCCTGGTGCTCCACCGACCCCATCGCCTATAAAATCCACCCGGGACGAAAACCCTAAGTACCCTATCAAAAATTCCATGAAAGAGTATGTAGCCACGGTCATCTCCATCCCTAGACCGGGAGGGATCTGAAGCTCTTCCCGGCACCCTTACGGAGGGGAGAGATCACCCTTGAGGCCTTCTTCATCACCATGCCTGCCTCCTGTGTGATGCGTGAGTAGTTCATCCCTGGACTACGGGTCCATGTAGTAGCTAGATGGTTGGTACTCCTCCTTTGTGCTACCATGTTTAGATCTTGTGAGCTCCGTTCATGATCATGATCATCTATTTGTAATCTTACATGTTGTGTTTGCGGGGATCCGATGGATATTGAGATGCTATTTCATATTGATTATTGATTCTATCATGTCTATGTTATTTGTGATATTGCATGCTTTCCGTTGTTAGTAGCTATCTTGGCAGACTAGATGCTAGGAACTCCAGGAGGGAGTATTTATGCTCGATAGTGGGTTCATGCCTCTTGTAATATGGGGAAGTGACAGAAATCTCTAAGGTACTAGATGTGCTATTGCTACTAGGGAGAAAACAACAATCCTTTGTTCATGGAGCAATCGTATTGTTTACTTTACACACTTTGCTTAATGCAATTATCTATTGCTTGCAACTTAATACTGGAGGGGGTTCGGATGATAACCTGAAGGTGGATTATTAGTCATAGATGTAGTTGGATTATGGTCTATGTATAATGTTTTAATGCCCAATCAAATCTCATAGGAGTCAAGATGATTAGTATATGCATGTATGCTTTCTCTGTGTCTGTCAATTGCCCCGCTGTAATTTGTTCACCCCACATGTCATCTATCTTAAGGAAAATCACCACTAGTGAACTATGGACCCTGGTCCATTCTTTTACCATCAATCTACAATCTACTATTTACTGTTTACTGTTTACTTTCTACAAAGCAATTACTATCTTCCACACAATATGTTTAATCCTTTGTTTCAGCAAAACCGGTGAGATTGACAACCTCACTGTAAGTTGGGGCAAAGTTCCGTGGTTGTGTTGTGTAGGATTCCAAGTTGGAGACAACACCTTGGGGTTGTTTCCTTGCTCCTACTAGTTCGATAACCTTGGTTTCATAACTGAGGGAAAACTTGCTGATGTGCTCATCATACCTTCCTCTTGGGGTTCCCAACGAGCTCATCGTATTTTGAGCCATCACATGCATGTGTATGTTTTGTGTAGCGGGTGGACGTCGGTGCAGTGTGTATGTGTGTGCATGCTTATGTATGTGAAGCCTTCTTATTTCTAGAGGGATGATGTTTGCATGATCTACGTGAAGCTAGCTTGTGTGGTGCATGAATGTTTGCAGGTGACGAAGAAGCTAGCATGTTGCCTACTCTGGCATGGTGCATGGATGTTTGCCGAAATTTCGATTAATTTTTTTTCGGCAAATTTTGCACTATCCATATGTCCAGAGGTCATGCCGAATTTTTCCGGCGACCATGCATGAATGTGTGTGTGTGCATGATGGTGCTATGGTTCTAAGATACTCTCTGTTTTTGCTCTATACCATGCAGGCAACCATGATTAGACACATGAGCAAAGGTCGATCAGCTAGGTACAAGAAACACATGATGGCCAACATAATTCTGAACAAGAGGACCTACATAAGATGTCCATATCGAACATGCAATATCGGGAGCTTAGTTGACCCTGATTCCGGAGACCTGGAGAATCACCTTCTCACGCTTGGTTTCATGGGCAACTATGATTCTAAAGATGACAAGGACATGAACGATCCTGAAGACGAGGGTGGGCATGATGATCATCATGAAGGAGATGCAGGTGGCGGACATGATCATGATCATGCAGGAGATGCCGGCGGCAGACATGATGATCAACACGAAGGAGATGATGGTGGTGACGGACATGATGATCATCACGAAGGAGGTGCCGGTGGAGAAGACGCGGACACACAGACGACGCGGCTAACCTTGGCCTTGCAGGATCCTCATGTTTAAGAACTACTTCTCAGGGAGATGAGCAACACCAAAAGCTGATGCCAGGGAGAAAGCCAAGATGGCGCAGATGGAGATGGACGGGAAAACTCCATTGTATCCTGGGTGCCGGCCCGAGGAGACCCACTTGAACGTAACGCTGAAGGCTCTGGAGATGAAGGCGGAAAGTAAATGGATCGATGTAAGCTTCAACAAAAACTTTATCGGAACGAGTACAAGGATAGAACCACATGTCCAGTGTGTGGCCAAGGATGATACAAGAGAGGGAACAAGAAAATTCCTTCGAAAGTGGTATGGTACTTTCTTATCACTCCCCGTCTACAGCGGTATTTCGTGGATCCTAAGGAAGCAAAGCTCATGCAATGACACGCGAAAAGGAAGAAGCCGGTCGAAGATGGTCCACATAAGGGTAAGATCCTCACACACCCTTCGGACGCTAGCCAGCGGAACGCACTGGACATTGACTTTCCAGACTTCAGGGGCGATCCAAGGAACGTCAGGATTGGTATGAGAACCAATGGAATCAATCCGTTTGGCAACCAGAGTAGCACACATAGCACCTGGACCATGTTTGTATGGCCATACAACCTCCCTCGCTGGCTGTGCACCAAGCAGAGATACGTACACATGTGTATTCTGATGCAGGGGCCGAAACAACTCGGTATCAACATGCATCGGTATCTCGGGCTGCTGAAAGAAGAGTTAGCCACGCTATGGGAGACGCTAGCCCGTACGTGGGACGCATACACAGGAGATTATTTCCCTATAAGAGCAATGTTGCTCATGACGGTGCAAGGCTATCCAGGTTACGCATACATGTCTACCCAGGTGAACCACAGACATAAAGCATGTGTCAAGTGCATGGATAAGACCCCGCATCTCTAGCTACCAAGGGATCTCGGGTCATCGAAGACCGTGTTCCAACGGACTTGAATGTGGCTTCCAAAGGATCAAGCGTGGAGAAAGCGTAGAGATCTGTTCTATGGAAAAGTAGAGCTCGAAAAAGCCCCATGTCCGAGGAGCGGAGAAGTAATCGAAGATATGTTGGAGAACTGGGAAGAGTGCCCTTTACCGGGAAAGAAGCGTCCGCGTACGAATCCTCCGTTGCATGGTGTGTGGAAAGCTAGGCCTGTTTTCTAGGACCTGCCGTACTGGAAATACCTCCACACACCCCATAGCCTTGATTTCATGCACATCACGAAGAACATGTGCGAGAGTCTGCTTGCCACTATTTCATTAACATGCCGGATAGGACCAAAGACGGGTCGAAAGCAAGGAACGACCTGATAGAACTTGGCATCAAGGAATAACTTCATGAGACGCCACTCGATGATGATGATGATGATGATGATGATGATGATGATGATGATGATGAGACGGCTGAAGATACTCAAGGTCATCGCAAAAGGGTTAAGTGGGGAATTGTGGTGTTTCCCACTATCTGCTCCACTCTAAGTGAGCAAGAGCTTGAGCAGTTTTTCAACTGCCTCCTAGGAGTCAAAGTTTCTTACGGTTACTCAGGGAACATAGGCAGATATCTAGAAAAAGCGAGGAAGAGGTTCAACGGGTTGAAGTCACACGACTGTCACATGCTGATGACGCAGATACTTCCTATTGTGATCCAAGGGATAATGGACGAGCACGTCCGTGAGACGCTGTTTGGCCTCTGCAACTTCTTCGACGTCATCTCGAGGAAGTCGATTGGCTTGAAGCAGCCTAACACACTACAAGATGAGATCATAGTGATACTATGCGAGCTCGAGATTTACTTCCCGGCCGCATTATTCGACATCATGGTCCATCTACTCGTCCATGTCATGGATGACATCATTCATCTCAGGCCGACATTCCTGCACAACATGATGCCGTTTGAAAGGCTGAATGGTGTTATCAAAGGATTCGTACACAACAGGTCCCATCTAGATGGAAGCATTGCCAAGGGCTTTCTGACCTACGAGTGCGTCTCTTTCTGCCAGAATTATCTATGCACCGACCCGGACGACGAGGATGACCCTATTGGTCTGCCCAAAAGGATGCACCTCAGTAGGCTCGCTGGATATGGCCATCGCGAGGGCTTTCACACCATGCATGTCGGCGCGAAGGGTCGATGCACTGACTTTGAAAGGGCACATCGAATTGGTCGACCCTTGGGTGGAAGAGCACAAAAGCTTAGTGGAGCAGAAGTTCATTGTGTTTGGCCAGTCGAGGAAGAAGGGAGACGTAACAAGGGAGCACAACTCCAACTTCACGGCTTGGTTCAAGAAGAAGCTTCACGACAATCCCCTCGTAGACTCGCAGACACCTTCTACGGAGGATGAAAAACTCATTTTCGCCTTGTCAAATGGCCCCGGGCACAATATGGGGACATATGAGGCCTATGACATCAACGGGTACAACTTCTACACCGAGAAAAGGGACATGAGTAGCGAATATCACAACTCAGGAGTAATGATGTTATCCTATGCCGATGACGAAGCCACCATCAAGGAACGATTCTTTGGAATGATCGAGGAGATCTAGGAGCTCGACTACGCCGGAGAGAAGGTGTTGATGTTCCGTGTCAGATGGTCCAAGAGCGTCCAAAAAGAGGGCCGATATTTCACCACCATGGTTATACCTGACGCCTCTGCGAAGAGCGCCTCCAGAAAAAACGAGCCATGTGTACTCGCGAGCCAAGTTTACCAATGTTTCTTCATCGCCAACCCATCAAAGCCAAGCCGTGTTGTCGTGAGGAGGGGTAAGAGGAGCATCATCGGAATGGACGGACCCGCCAATGAGCAAGACTTAGAAAAGAACAGCAATCCGAAGATCGAAGAGGAATTCAACAAGTACTTCGACAAGCCGACTGCTGCAGGAAAAGGAAAGACCACCCTACCTACTAAAGGTTGTCTATTCACAAGAAGAAACCTTAACCTTCCCGGGCTAAACTATTCAACCACGAGGAAGAAGGGCAAGAAGATTGCAAAGAGACGCTAGCTCGGAATCGAGATCATGCACACATGACATGATATTTTAAATAGATTTGTAAATGTTAAACTTAATTACAATTTGTTAAAAAATATACTAGATATTAATGACAAGTATTTTGGAACATATTAAAAAAATGTTAAACTTAATTACTTCCACAAGTATTTTGTAAAATATTAAAAAATTGAAAAAAAAATGTGAGAGAGCTAGGAATCAAACCTGGCTGCTCCACCAAGAGCAGATGCAGCACATCGTCAACCACTGCGGTAGCCTTGTGTAGTTGACACAGATCAAGGCATCGTGGTTTTTGGCTAAGTGCCAAATACCAATGGCGCATATAGGAAAATATGCGCCACAGATGTTTTACACTTAGCCAAAAACGACCAGCCTCTCTCCCTTTCTTCTCACTCTCACGAACCCTAGCGTATTATTCCCCTTTAATCTCACGCAAACCCACTAACGAGGAGGAGAACGACAGCGTCGCATGTGCCACCAACGAGGAGGAGAAGGGCAACGCCGTGCGCGCCACCGACGAGGAGGAGAAGGACAGCGCTGCGCGCGCCACCATCTAGGAGGAGAAGGGCAGCGCCGCGTGCGCTACCGACACTACAAGAAAAGTTTCCTTCCGCAACGAATTGGCCCGACGGTCGTCGTAGAAGGCGCGTCTTCCGCGACGAAATTCTCGGAGCGGCCGTGACCGATGGAAAACTTTTTTTCCGGTTTCGTGGCTCTCTACTATGACGGATCTGCTAAAAACATGGAGGACGCTCGACTGGCGCGTGGCAGAAGCAGTATTTTCATTTTCTCGCGCGATGTTGACTTGCCGAAGTCTTTTGAGGCGTCTGGGTCCTGGGCGTCAGTGTCTCTAGGGGACCATACTTTTCGGTCGCGCCTCCCTGATTTGAACTCGATAACGTTGCTCGAGGCGTCTGTCGTTTAGTCAGGCTGCTAGGTCCCACATGTCAGCCTCTCATTAGAAGGATCGTGTGTATGATGGAATTTTTTTCCTTCGCTCGTGCTACCCTGTTCCGAAGTTGCTAGCGCTGCTCGATGCATCTACCGTCTAATCAACCTCTTGGGACCCACATGTCATCCTCTCATTAGAAGAAACGTGTGTATGATGGAATTTTTTCCTTCACTGGCGCTACCCCGTTCCGAGTTGATAGCGCTGCTTGACGCATCTACCATTTAACCAACCTCCTAAGCCCCACATGTCATCCTCTCATTAGAAGAAACGTGTGTATGATCGATTTTTCCTTTGCTCGCGCTACCCTATTCCGAACTTGATAGCGTTGTTCGATGCATCTACCATTTAATCACGATGCTGGGCCCCACATGTCATCCTCTTATTAGAAGAAATGTGTGTATGATGGATTTTTTCCTTCACTGGCGCTACCCCATTCTGAGTTGATAGTGCTGCTCGATGCATCTACCGTTTAACCAACCTCCTGAGCCCCACATGTTATCCTCTCATTAGAAGAGACGTGTATATGATGGATTTTTTTCCTTCGCTCGTGCTACCCTGTTCTGAACTTGATAGCATTGTTTGATGCATCTACCGTTTAATCACACTGCTGGGCCCCACATGTCATCCTCTCATTAGAAGAAATGTGTGTATGATGGATTTTTTACCCTCTGTCGCGCCTTCGTGTTCCGAACTTGATAGCTTTGCTCGCTGCATCAGCCGTTTATTCAGGCTGGTGGGTCCCTTATGTTAGCCTCACATTAGAAGAATCATGGGCATCTCAATTTATTAAATGCCAGATAATGGAGTAGTTTCTTAACAACATGGGTATGCAGTTTTTTGTTTTTGTTTTAAAGGGCAATTCCAAAAACATCGAATTAAACATTTTGGGCTATTCTACATCTACTATACTCAATGGGCTATACTCCATGCGCTATTCTCCATGGGCTCCTTGATAAATATTTAAATGGGCTGCCGTCAGCAAGTCCCCTAACCCCTACAAGGCCGAATTAAATTGTTCTGGGCTAAAGAGGGGTCGAATGGGCTAGATTTTACCTCCTCTTTAGTAAAATTTGTATTATGTTGTGGCTCGGCCGGATTCAGAACACAGACCTCACTACCGGAGGGAAAAAGAAACGATAATTCTTTTGACATGTATTCGTGTAAAAATATCTAAAGAACAAGGGACACAGACCATGTGCGCCAAAACTGGACTGGTATCAAATGACTTCACTTGGTACCATCTCATTTCTGTCCAAAATACATCCAACGGTTCCAATGACACACATGCAAAAGATCTAGTACAAGCAGCCCAGCAGCAGCGACATAACTTTTTTACAAATTCAGTATCATTTGAAAGATCCAGTAGTACAGAATAAGACAGAAAAAATATCGACATATTCCTATTTCATATTCAGTAGAACTTGACCGATTCTACAGCATTCCAAAGTGACTGTTTCAGCTATACAGACACTGCAACTCAATAGCAGTATAGAGAGAACCCGTTCATGTTTCAGCTCTAAAAACCATGTCGCACGATCAATTTGCCCTTTTCTCCAAACACACTCGATCATTGGAGAAAGCATAACTGACGATCAAGTATGCTTTTGTGTGCATACTTCCTCTTCACATTAATACCAGTGTGACCCCCATATATATGCATCCCAAAATGCCCAAGCCTCATCTAGATTGTGACAAAGCCAAGTTTAAAAAGGAAAGCAAGACCATCTACTGCACTTGATCTAAACAAGTACCAGTATATCAGTATTAGTTCTAGAAAATACCTTAGTAATAGTAACGACATAACACTTGACAGATTGAGTAGCATTTGAAGCTTGAGCAGTACAGAATAAGACAGAAAAATATCTACAGATTCTCAGTTCATATTCAGCACCACTTGATAGATTCAGCAGCATTTCAAAGTGACCGATTCAGCAGTACAGACAATTGCTAAAAGAAATGACAGATTCAACAATGAAGACATTGAAATTCAATAGTTGTAGCAAGGCCATGACTCATAAGGAAAAAGAGTCAATATTCAGCACTCGATCGGTCGATCTGAACAAGTACCACTACATATGTATACTACAAAATAGATTAGAAATAGCAAGTTAAGACCTCCATACAAAATACTCGGCATAACACAACAGCGTGTCAAGTGCTGGTCGGGTAGTACTTTGTTTCCTGCCTGTTACCCTTTCCTTGTCACACTGTCGCCTGTGGGCCTACTATGTCAGCAACGTACATTGGAAATAGGTATACATTGCTGCAAACTTGTTCCACCTCTCCCCATACAAATTGAATCTGTCACCAACATAAAGTAGTAATTAATTAGTACGACGTTACATATCTTAACATTGGGATGATCACAAAGAATACTTAGATGTTTTATCTCACTTTTGAAACTTGTTGATGCAATACACCTAATCCACAGGGAATTCCGACGAATGGTTCAGAAGCTTCTAGGTAACACCGCGGTTGCGACAGGTACGACTTGTGCCCTTCCAGGGCGACTTCGTTCGATGATGGCCTGCTCGTCAACTTAGTTGTCGCCACCATTTTGACCGCATGGAGCTCATGCCACAGAGACAGCGACCAAAGCTTCACCTTGTACCGCGGCAATTCGCACACCCCTGAACTGACGAACCTGGGGGATATGACGATGTCCGTGGTGTGGCCATCAATTTGGGCGACAAACACAGTGCCCTCTTTCCTGATGCCGATGATATCCGCTCTCAGCGAACCCCCTGTGGGCACTGGCTTAGACGACTCCCAGTGTTTGTGGCTATAGGGCATTATGGGCGCAGTCCTCGAGTGGGCAACTCTGAGGTGGTGGACAATCTCTACCATAGGTGTTAGCTCTGTCGACGAGGTGATGAACTCACATCCAGGGTCCGTGCAGACTTGCTGTCCGTGAAAGCACCAGATTATGTGGTCTTAGACATTGTTGTAGGGGACGAATGTCCTGTAGTGGTCATTGAGGCATCTACTACCTTTTCTGCCCGCGACTTGGCGGTACAGCTCCTTGGAGCATGCGGCCAGCCAGGCGGCGCTGGTAGTGTCCAGACGCATAGCGATTTTGTTGAAAACGTCATCGCCGACCTTGCTCCAGACGCCATGTAGTGGGTTGTGCATCGATTGGGACATCGAGATGGATTGGGGGGAAGAGGTTGGACCAGATTATGACTATCGGGGGAGTTTTGGAGAGGGGTGGCGCGTGGCCTGCAAGATCCGATGCAGCGAGCGAGATGGCAAGGAAAATGTGTGAAGCATGCACTAGAGACGATCCCAAATGCGGGGCCAGGCGGCGTTGGCGAGTGGTGATAAAAACAGCCGAGATGGGGAAGATGGGATGGCTCTTTGAACGAGTTTTTTTGGCAAGGCCTCTGGAGCTGCATCCAGGACGCCGATTAGCTTGGCTTGCATGCTGCAGTACACTAAATTAATCATCTGAAATCCTGGTGCATTTTATAGCTAGGCCGGCACACTGCCGTGCCCTAAATTAACCATGTCACAACCTGGGCCATTACAGCTAGGCCAGCACATTGCCGTGTATGCCGGCTAGAGTTACTACTGCTGTCATGTTTGACCAGATGATGTTTGTTTAGTTTGCTAAAAAGGATTATACTGTGTACGGCTGGGCTATCGAGCATCTCGACCCGATAAGGCTCGGCTCATTAAGGCTCATGCTCATTAAGGCTCAGATCATTAAACTCGTTAAGCATAACGAGCAAAAAGTAAAGCTCAGCTCAGTTCATTAGATGTTAACGATCGCTGATGAGCTGCTCGTTATGAAAATGTATCAGCCTCAAACAGAGGCATACCAATAATTAAAAATGACAGTCGGCAGGGTTCGGTCAGTGCCACGGTTAGCAGATCCAGATCGAGAAGATGGAGATGGGGTATGCAGTGGGAGATGACGAGTTGACGAGACACATGAGAAATATTCTGAATCTATCGGGAGAGTCTAGGGTAAGGTTTTTGGTCGGTCGCTCTCGCTCTTGGATTGATTAGTCTTACTCAATGGGCTAGATGTTTGCCTTAGATGGGCTGCCAGATTAGACATGTAGCAACATAAGTGGGCCTTACCTTGGTTGTTACCGAGCTTAACGAGTAGCTCACGAACATCGTTAACTCGATCGTTTAGCTCGTTAAGGATATCGAGCAAAAACTGCAGCTCAGCCAAGATCGTTAAGGAAACAAGTCGATTTTGAACGAGCCGAGAAAACGAGTGCTCATTAAACTCGTCGAGTTTCGAGTTTTATGTCCAGCCCTGATACTTTGGAACATGAGGTAGTACAATACTAGTAGTAGTACACTAGATGTTTGTTTTGCATTTTTGCTCCAAACATAGTACAATAAATACCTCCACATTAGAGCCTAGCACGATTGAGTACCACGGTGTTCCAACATGATGCATGATAACGGAAGGTGTTCAAGCACCTCTTTACAGAATAGTTATAATTAGAAGCGAACAGTCACTACATAAATACACCTACGATATAGTAAATTGTCCATCAAATGATGGCTGATAACCTGCACATTTGATCACCTTCTCGCAGTTATCATGATCAAATACTATCACCTTAAAGGAAGTGGTGGAAAGCTTAATGAATAGCAGAAAGTATCCTACCTTCAAGTCATGTGCTTTGACAAAATCTAGCCATCCTTCGTCAAGGATTACCTTGCCATCTTACTTCTTCAGCTCGATGTCCCAGCTGCAGGCTTTGCATATCTCCATCTTGATGGCCTCTAGATACTCACCGTCAAACATTGGCAAAAAGGAGCTGGGTATGCTCCGCACATCTAACCCTCCCAGTATTAACAACATCTTGCAGAACTCGTCACAGGTGTTCTCCATGTGGGTGTTCCTGGCTAGCCCCTCCATCCAGACTGCACAGGGCTCTCTTGTCTTCTTCGATGATGAGTCTATCCAAGTTCTTCTTTCCCGAACACTACAAAAAAATCCCGTGGACAGTTAATGTCTCTACCAGCTGTCAATAATTATGAAATAGTAAAGTATTAGCTGATAGAGTATAATACAAGACCAGCTAAGAAAGTAAAGTGGAGCAATTTTATTATCGAAGTACACAAATTAAAGTCTTAACTCTAGCTAGCATGAACGCCGATTATATTAGTACTACTTCCAAGGTCTAGGCATCACATTAGTGTAGTTGTTTATCGAGCAGTACAGATACCGAACACCCAGGAACAGACGAACGGATGAACATGATGAGCTCTATCTGCTGCCGATGCTAGAGATGCATACATATACTCGAAAATTTGGCAAAAATCAGGGTAGGGAAGCAGCCGCCCTAACTTTCCCAAATTAAAGGGACCTCCGCCCCTGAGACAAATCTAAAGAAAAACATACCGAGTGGCCTCTCAAATCATCATCGGCCGTGGATCAATCAATACAAAATTCTAACTTATTATTACAGTTCACCGTAGATCTAGCCAGGAACTAGCTTGCATGTGTAAAACTGAACTGTAGTATATAGACGGGTTAAATGCACTAGATGAGAACTATACTCAACACCAAGCCAATGTTAACCAAGCGCTAATAAAAGCTTAATCGCATCTCATCATCAAGATCAAGGGTTCCGGGGATTATGTACATACCGCACTGCCGCCGTGATGTCTGAGGGATGCGACGGCTCTATAGATGAGGTTGCAGGGCCCGCCGCCCACAGCCGACCCGCCTAAGATGAGTAAGTTGCAGCGGTGGTGGTCATCAATGGAGGGAAGCGCAATGGTGATTAAGGAGTGCTGTGTGAGAGAGGGTTGGGGCTGGGGCGGGGGCTGGTGAGGGAATAAATGCGGTAAGGTTACACGAATGCTGTGGACAAAGCAAACCTTGCCACCAATACAATACTACTAATTGTCATGCAAAAATTAATTGCCTAGAAAATTGGGCACGGCAGCTTGAGTGCTTGAATAGGGAAACATCAAACACATACTATGAAAGTATATTATTATGTACATGGTGCCTAGTACAAGCAATAGCGGAAATGATGTTGTAAGTACTGATACTACAATACAATATGAAAGTACTACGTACATAGTACTGTACATTACATGGTGACAAGTACTAGCTACAGAAATAATGTTGCGAGTGCTCATAATCAGATTTTTGGTATTTTGGTCAAACTTCACATAGTTCTAATGAGGCAGGGTTGACACGAACCATATTGGCGCCTCAAACATTTGCTCTCTATGTTCCGCTCCAGTGTAGTTAAGTGATGAACCTATGGCAGCTTCCCCATTGACGTGCATGCGGCTCCAATCTGGAACTAGCTGTGGGCGATGTTGGTAGCGCACGGGTGTAGCAAACACACAGTCTCCTCTGAACATTGGTAGAGCTTCGTCAATATCGGCAGCACTAGGTTCGGAGTTTGTAGGGGGATCGAGGATGAATGGATTGTTGATTCCCACAAACACTAATCTCCCTTCAAGATTATCCCTTCTAATCCAGTCCGGTGCTACAGGGTCATCCAAATTAAGGGCCCTCTAGAAAACGTGGCAGCGGAGCGAGGGATAAGTGAGCAGTTTTGTACCCATGTATGATACAGGATTACCATGGCTGCTGGTTCATGCACCCCTGGTGTGAATCCACAGGATATTCCAGCCAAGCTCTAACAAGTACCAGCTACGTAATGCAATATCTTCAGCCTCGACATTGTCACCGTCTTGGACGTTTGCCGGCTCTTCAATTACTGGAGCCTGTATGACACGTGGGCCTGCAAGTATACCTGTGTGTGCATTTCAGTTAGCAAAAGTATCACGAACAATGCAGTTGTAAGTAATTTATAAATTTTACTTTTAAATAATGGGACTCACTCCACTTGTTTGGTTCCCAGACAAGAACATCTCCTCGTGGTTCTATCACCGCGTATATGCGATCAATAGAACCACTGATTAGACACTTGGCAATGGCATCAACATATGTTGCTAGTGCAAGATAGTCATTTCAAATGATAATCCCTGTAACAAGGAAAATCTATGGTAGCAATGAACAAACACCGCCATCGCGCTGTAGTGTCATTGGTTGTCAAATCTGTACGATTTCTTTGCTATGTGTATGTTCAGCAGCTTGATATATGCGTGCTTGTAGAAGTAAGTGCATGGGGGGCCGGGGAAACACTGGTTACCCGATGGATAAATATCAACACGCTGCACACGTGGCAGCTTGATACGCGCCAGACTGTAGACGTTTTGGAGGTACCATCACCCCGGGTGCTTTGCAATCGCAATCCATTCTCCGTTGGCACCAACCCAGCGACCCAGCTTGAGCTTTAGTCCATCCTTCATCTCATTACTCATTCCTTCCATACACCTGAAAATTTTCCTTTATACAAAACTTCACACAATCTTTATTAGTAACATTAGTGCACTCAAGATAATAGGTCTTAAGGTTCAGTTCTAACACCAAATAAACTTCCATTAGGACACTAGATACTTTAGCACTTTCCTCAAAAATCTCAATTCCCCAAAAGAACTCAAAAAGGAACCAACAAGAAGCAAATGCAGAAAATGGCAGAAATCTGTCAAAACAGACCAGCAGGTAAAGACAAATTTTTTCGAAGACCTTATGTTGCTCAAATCAAAAAGTGTTGAACTAACGAAAGTTAGATAATAACCTGGGCTAAAAGCACAAAAATTCACGCCTCAAAAAGACGTTCAGAAATTTTACACGAATTTTTACGGTGAAGCATAGAAATCTGTTTCGGGACAACAACTTTCCCAATCATTACTTCTCTCTCATTAGAGGTTACTCTTGGCACAAAAAGCAAATAAAAAGGATAAGGAGCGGTTATTACCTCCAGGATTCATCTAAAACTTTTGGGTTATCTCCCAATAAGTACTTTTCTTTAACGCCTTTAAGTTAGGCATAAGAAGCAAGAAAGAATCAAGTGTTCTCAAAGGAAGAAGCATTAAGATCAA
Organism: Avena sativa; assembly: GCA_916181665.1. Taxonomy (NCBI): domain Eukaryota; kingdom Viridiplantae; phylum Streptophyta; class Magnoliopsida; order Poales; family Poaceae; genus Avena; species Avena sativa. The sequence continues at coordinate 526,741,853 of OV702292.1, read as the reverse complement.
TACCAGAAATATTTTCAACAAGGCAAGGTATATCATCCAAATAAATTCTAGAGGATCCTCTCTCAATGCTCTTAGATTCACTATTCTCATCAAAAGGGTTTGCAGGAACAATCCAATCAAGATTCTTTTCTATGGCATCATGTATTGCTACTAGTTTAAAGGGTATTGGTATCTTAGGTTCCTCCCCATTAGGTTCGGTGTTGTTCATCTTTTCTCATGTACCAACAACATCTACACATGAGCCTAGCATATTGAAACGTTCAAAGACTTTCCTAGCTTCCTTGGCAACATCATAGAACTCCTTAAGCAAAGTTTCTAGAATAAAATCCTTCTTTTCAGGGTCCTCAATTTATTTAAGCTTAAGAAATATTACTTGCATTAAGGGGTTGAGGTTAACAAACCTAGCTTCTAACATATGAATTAAAGAAGCTGCAGCAATCTCATAGTTTGGAGCAAGTTCTGTGAGGGATCTATCCTCAGTATCTTCATGCTTGCTAACATGATTAAAGAATTCTTTAATATTATCTTTCCCAATTATAGAACCACTACCAATTGAAAGGTCTTTCAGGGTGAATTTAGGGATTAACATGGTGAGCTAAGGAAGAGGTGACAACTAAAGGAGACTTAAGTTTTTGTGTTTTTTATAAAGAAAGCAAACTAGTAAAACTAATTTTTTTGATAAAGAAATAAGCAAACAAAGCAAAAAGAAACTAAGCAAAACAAAAATAACAAAGTAAAGAGATTGGTTATGAGGGACTCCCTTGTGAAGATGTCCTTGACTCCCCGGCAACGGCGCTAGAAAAATGCTTGATGGCTCAGTGTTGATGTAGAGCTCGTTGGGAACCCCAAGAGGAAGGTATGATGAGCACAACAACAAGTTTCCCTCAGTTATGAAACCAAGGTTTAATCGAACCAGTAGGAGCAAGGAAACACCCCAAAGGTGTTACTAGCGGAGCCTTGGCAGGGCGCACTACCGGTGCTAGTAGCAACGTGGAGACCTGCACAACACAACCACAGAACTTTATCCCCAACTTGCGATGAGGTTGTCAATCTCACCGTGCTTTGCTGAAAACAAAGGATTAAACATATCAAATGGAAAGAAGTAAAAGTTTGCAGAAAGTAAACACAAAGCAGTAAACAGTTTTTAGATTGTATGTAAAAGAAAGGACCGGGATCCATAGTTCACTAGAGGTGGCTCTCCTTAAGATAGATAACATGCTGGGTGAACAAATTACAGCGGGGCAATTGACAAACAACGAGAAAGCAATACATGCATATACTAATCATCTTGACTCCTTTGGAACTTGATTGGGCATTACAACATTATACATAGACTGCCATCCAACTGCATCTATGACTAATAATCCACCTTCAGGTTATCATCCGTACCCCCTCCAGTATTAAGTTGCAAGCAACAGATTATTGCTTTACGAATTGCGTGTAATGTAAACAATACGATTGTTCTATGAACAAAGGATTGTTGTTTTCTCCCTAGTAGCAACAGCACATCTAGTACCTTAGAGATTTCTGTCACTTCCCCAGATTACCAGAGGCATGAACCCACTATCGAGCATAAATACTAACTCTTGGAGTTGCTAGCATCTACTTGGCCAAGATAGCTACTAACAACGGAAAGCATGCAAGATCACAAATAAGAAATACATGATAAAATCAATAATCAATCTGAAATAGCATCTCAATATCCATCGGATCCCCGCAAACACAACTTGCAGAATTACAAATAGATGATCTTGATCATGAACGGAGCTCACACGATCTAGACATGAAAGCACAAAGGAGGAGAACCACCCATCTAGCTACTACATGGATCCGTAGTCCAAGGATGAACTACTCACGCATCACACCGAAGGCTTGCATGGTGATGAAGAAGGCCTCCAGGGTGAATTCCCCTCTCTGGCATGGTGCCGGGAAGAGCTCCAGATCCCTCCCGATCTAGGGATGGAGATGACGGCGGCTACAGACTCTTTCGTGGATTTTTGATCGGGTACTTAGGGTTTTTGTCCCGAGGGCATCTTATAGGTGGAAGGGGAGGCCGAGGGGGTGCCGGAGGCGGCCAGACCACCCCCTGGCATGGGCCAGGCTGGGCCGTGCGGCCAGGTGGTGTGGTGGCCCCCTGGCCCCTCTCTGTCTCGTATTCTGGCATCTGATGACTTCCGGAAAAATAGGCACTTTGTGTTTTGTCTTCTCCAATTTTGAAAATATTCATTTCCTGACTTTCCTGGAACCAAAAATAGTAGAAAACAGGCAGCTGGCACTGTGGCTCTTGTTAATAGGTTAGTCCAAGAAATCATATGAAAAGTACTCTAAAGTGTGGGGAAAACACAAGAAAGTGGATAAAACCAAGCACGGAACATCAAAAATTATAGATACATTTGCAATGTATCAAGGGGAAAGGGTAGAAGAGAGGGAGGATGGATGGTGAGAGGTAGCAAAGGAGAGAGAAAACGCACAATTTGTTTTGTGTGCATAGGTCCTAAAGTTTACTACTAGTAGAGTGGCCGCAGGAGTACCTCGTGTTAGGAACCCATCATAACTTTCCTTTGATATCGAACCGCCTTCAACTCCTCTTCGCTGCTGGCCTCTTTTACCCTGCCTACGTTTTATTCTCTCAACATGTACAGCGCGTGGACAAAGATGAGCATATGTCTAAGCAAAGAAACGAGTACTAGTACTATACTAGTGTGCTAGTACTATTATACTTTCCTCAAAAAAAGTACTAATATACTACTCCCTCAGATCCAAATTAATATTCTCAGATTTGTCTAGATTAGGATGTATCTAGCACTAAAACATGACTAGTTACATCCGAATCTAGAAAAATGTGAGAACACTAATTTGGATCGAGGGAGTACTATTTGTTTTTTCCCTAATAAGGGCATCAACAATATGTACAAAAGCACACCTTAAGGCCTAGTATGTGGCATCCGCTAAGGTTCACCATATACATTATGGAGAAAATAGAGTTTGTATCTTTAAGCCTAATAAGGTGCACCTCAAGCTTGTGGGTTTCCCATAGAGAATAGAAAAATCATTTTCCCTCTCTCCCTGTTTCATGTGATCGTTTTCAAAAGGTGTTCAAAATTTTCATGATGCAAAATCTTAGCTAGAAGTCGAACCACTCGTCAAAACTCTCTGTGGTTTTTGATATATTAATTAACCGCTCGATGGGTACCTCCAAAAGCTTTTTTCATAAAAATTTCAAAGCAACCTACAATTTAATTTGTAGTTCAAGTTTGACCTAATTTCATTAAATTCAAGAGCAATATATCGCACTTAGTTGTAACTGAACTTTGACCTAATTTCATTAAATTGTTAAGACGCAAAATCTTGGAAAGAAGATGTACCTCTTGTTAGAACACTCTATGGTTTCTGATAGTATATTAATTGACCCCTGCCCCCTGCCCCCCCCCCCGCGCTCCCCTCCGATGGGTACCTCTAAGAGATTTTTCATAAAACTTTCAAAGCAACCTACACAGTTTACTTGTAGTAGTTGAAATTTTACCTATTATATTTTTTCTGCTTTACCTAGTATGATTTTATATAGTGATGGTATGCCAGATGTCTATTATCTAAGTCTCATGTCCAGGGCACATGCACTTTACTAGTACTTGTAGTTTCAAATTTGACCTAATTTTGATAAATCGACATAAAGTCATTCTAATGGGCAGAGTTAGCTAGGAAGTTTGAAAACTCATAAAACATGGGAATCATTGGTACAACATGTTGGTCCAATATATCTGTATGTAAACTTGGCTTTTGGCATTCAGATCCAATATTCTTCATACTTTTATTTAGGAAAAAGAACAACCTTGCTCGTATTCTTCACTCGGAAAATGTAGAATTGAATGTTCTTTCTTGATAGTTGGAAACTCACACCGACGACACTGTTTACTACAAGAAGATGCACCGATGATCTACCTATGCAAAAACATTTAATTCAAGAGCAATCTATGGCGTTTACTTATAGATAGCTCAAGTTTGACCTAATTTCATTAAATTGTCAAGATGCAAAGTCTTAGCAAGAAGTTGAACCTATCGTCGAAACTCTTGCTGGTATCTGATATATCATCGAAACTCTCGCCATACCCTTCATACTACTACTACTGTACTTTCGATCCAGCGTGTTGTGGGTGTGCTTGCTGGCTTCCTCTTCGTAGGGTGTGAAATGAAACAATAATGGAGTAATACGGAGTAGTGGTAAAGCTGGTCAGATCGTAATGAAGTGCATCAATGCGATGGGACATACTGCAGATACCAGATTGTATAAACAATCCCTTGTGCACCACTATCTTTTGAATCTTTTGAATAACCTTCCCACCAGATGTTTTGGAAGGAAGTGAAAATTTTGAAACTGTGAAAGTTTGAACTCCGACTCTAATAATAGTATGAGTACGGTCCCTTTTGTCGCCAAGCCCCAAAATCGTTCCTTCTATGCAGCACGCCTGATATTGACACGGAGCCGATGACAAGGCAGGTCGACACATGTGCGCAGCGCCACGTTTTGGACGAGGGAGAGATCACCTAGCCGGGGTGTGGGGATGGTGATGAGGCACTGAAGGAGAGAGAAAACACAATTTGTTTTGCGTGCATACATTAGTATATAGTAAAGGTCCTGAAATTTACAAGTACTAGTTCCGTACTACTAGTACTACTAGGTGACTGTAACCCGTACCTCGTGTCAGGAAGCCATCATAGCTTTGCTCTCATATCGCACCGCCTTCAACTCGTCCTCTTCGCTGCTCTCTCGAGTTGCTTCCTCCGTGTCCAAAGTTTCTCTTCTGTCTCTTTGTTTCTTTTCTACAGAAATACATATTCTTCCTCCCTCTGACCCAAATTACTTGACTCAGATTTGTCTAGATTCGGATGTGTCTAGATATATTTTAGTACTAGATACATATGAATCTAGATAAACTTGAGTCAATTAATTTGGGTCGGAGGGAGTACTTGCTTTTACAGAAAATACACTCCTCTCACTTGGAAAATTGATTTTTTTTCCTTTCCTCATGGTTGGAAGCTCTGAGTGGCAACATTGTTACCATGCCATGATTCACACCCATTTTACGCCCAAAGATAGGACCAACACGGACGGTGGGAGTACAATTTACATCAAGGACCTAAAAATGTAAATAATTATATAAAGGTCCTTACATTTAGCACGAAGCCCCCTAAAATTAAGCAATGGAAATAGTCGGGTGTGGCTCCTTCTCGAGAGAGCAGTTGATCGAGCCATACTCTTCATACTACTTTCTCTTCATTTGTTTTCAAAATATATGGCCAAATTTGGTGGCATGAAAATTCTTTGATATGGGATCATGAATCATTAGAATAAAGTATGATGTAGATATGTCCATGACCCTCGTTGTTCATCTTGAAATGCAAGAATGTTCATATTTATTGGCAATACGTTTAAATTTTACCACTTGGTTTTAGGTACGAATTTTACACGTACGGACGGTGGAGGTACATTTTACATCAAGGACCTAAAAAAGGTAAAATTACATTGAGGTCCATACATTTAGCACGAAGAACCCTAAAATTAAATAGGGAAAAGTCATGTTTTGCTCCTTCTCGAGAGAAAAGCTAATCGAGCCATACTCTTCATACTACTCCCTCTTCGTTTGTTTTCCAAATATGGCTCAATTTGGTGGCATGCAAATTCTTGGATATGGGATCATGAATCATCAATATAAAGTATGATGTAGATATGGCCATGACCTTGGTCGTTCGGCTTGAAATCCAAGATTATTCATACTCATTCAGAACTAAGCTGAAATACGTTTGAATTTTAGCTATTTTTTTTAAATAATACATTTTTTAAATAATTTTCACGAATAATACACGAATTGAAAGATTTACAATTCTAGCGTTGTGTCGGCACTTGAAAAGCTGAGCAGTCCTTATCGGGTTTTGAATAGCCGACTAGGCCCTGTCTATTTTTGAAAAGCTAACTATTCCTTGTCTTCTTTTGAAAAGCTGACTAGTCCCCCTATTCTTCACATTGCCCTATAACCCGTCAGCTTTTCAAAAGCAGACATGGACTTATCATCTTTTCAAAAGAAGACAAGGACTAGTCGGCTATTCAAAAGCCGATAAGGACTAGTCAGCTATTCAACTGCCGACACCATGCTAGAATTGCAAATCTTTCAATTCGTGTAGTATTCGTGGAAATTATTAACAAATGTATTATTTAAAAAAATAGCTGGATTTTACCACTTGCTCTTATCTTTGAATTTTACACGGACGGTGGGAGTACATTTTACATCAAGGACCTAAAAAGGGGTAAAATTACATCGAGGTCCATACTTTTAGCATGCCGCACCCTAAAATTAAGAAGGGAAAAAAGTCATGTTTGGCTCCTTCTTGAGAGAGAAGCTGATCGACCCATACACTTCAGACTTCTTCCCCTTTGTTTGTTTTAAAAAAATGGCCAAATTTGACGGCATGGAAATTCTTGGATATGTGATCATCATCAGCATAAAGTATGATGTAGATATGGCCATGACCTTGGTCATTCATCTTGAAATCCAAGAATGTTCATACTCATCGACAATTAATAATCTTAAATATGTTTAAAAAAGGTAAAATTACATTGAGGTCTATACTTTTAGCATGAAGCACCCTAAAATTAAGAAGGGAAAACAGTCAGGTTCGGCTCCTTTTGGAGAGAGAGCAGTTAGTCGAGCCATACTCTTCATACTAATTTCTCTTCGTTTTTTTTCAAAATATGGCCCAATTTGGCGGCATGCAAATTCTTGGATATGGGATCATGAATCATCGATATAAAGTATGATGTAGATGGATATGGCCATGACCTTGGTCATTCATTTTTGAATCCATGATTGTTCATACTCATTCACAAAACTAAGCCTAAATACGTTTAAATTTTACCACTTGCTTTTATCTTCGAATTTTACAAGGACGGTGGGAGTACATTTTACAACAAGGACCTAAAAAGGGGTAAAATTACATCGAGGTCCATACTTTTAGCACAAAGCACTCTAAAACTAAGCAGGGAAAACAATCATGTTTGGCTCCTTCTCGAGAGAGAAGCTAATCGAGCCATACTATTGATACTACTTCCTCTTGGTTTGTTTTCAAAATATGGCCAAATTTGGCGGCATGCAAATTCTAGGATATGTGATCATCATCAGCATAATGTATGATGTAGATATGGCCATGACCTTGGTCGTTCGTCTTGAAATCCAGGAATGTTCATACTAATTGACAAGAAATAATCTTAAATACGTTTAAAAAAGGTAAAATTACAACGAGGTCCATACTTTTAGCACGAAGCACCCTAAAATTAAGCAGGGAAACAGTCATGTTTTGCTCCTTCTCGTGAGAGAAGCTGATCAAGCCATAATCTTCATACTACTTCATCTTTGTTTGTTTTCAAAATATGGCCAAATTTGGCGGCATGCAAATTCTTGGATATGGGATCACGAATCATCAACATAAAGTATGATGTAGATATGTCCATGACCTTTGTCGTTCGTCTTGAAACCCAAGAATGTTTATACTCATCGACAACTAATAATCTTAAATATTTTTAAATTTTTACCACTTACTTTTAGGTTCGAATTTTACACGGACGGCGGGAGTATAATTTACATCAAGGACCTTAAAAGGGGGGAAATTACATCGAGATCCTTACATTTAGCATGAACTACCCCAAAATTAAGCAAAGAAATAAAACATTCGGGTTTGGCTCATTCTCGAGAGAGCACCTGATCAAGCCATACTCTTCATACCTCTACTTCCTATTCATTTGTTTCCAAAGTATATGGCCAAATTTGGTGGCATGCAAATTCTTGGATATGGGATCATCATCAGCATAAAGTGTGATGTTGATATGGCCATGACCTTGGTCGTTCGACTTGAAACTCCAAGAATGTTCATACTCATTAACAACTAATAATCTTAAATAAGTTTAAATTTTACCAACTTTCTTCTAGGTTCGAATTTTACACGAACGGTAGAAGTACATTTTACATCAAGGACCTAAAAAAAGTAAAATTACATCGATGTCCATACATTTAGCACGAAGCACCCTAAAATTAAGCAAGGAAAACAATTGGCTAGGAAGATTTATAACTCATAAAACTTGGTAATCAATCGTAAGTGTATCAAGGTCCACGCTTGCTCTGAAAACTAGGGTTGTTGTTGTTGTGGTACTCTGAGCCATTTTTCTTCATACTTGCTTATAGAATTTTTTTTTGCTTTCAGTGTCGTTGTTCCTATAAGTTGGAACCTGTGATTGCCGCCATTTTTCACCTTGCCAAGATGCACACATCTACCAAATATGGGAACATTACAATACAATACGATGTGCATATGGTTGTTACCTTTGTCATTCGGCTTGAAATCCAAGAGTGTTCATACACCATGGGCCATATATATTGTGTAACTATTTTTTTGTAATTTATGATGGCTCACGGTTATTAATTATTTTTAGTGCAAATAGTAGTACACGCAAGAGGACACCATGAAGAAGGCTTCATTTTTAGGTTTTCATTATTTTTATTCGTAGCTAGTGAGGATCAAATTGTCAACATGCATATTCGTAGCAAGAAATATAATCCTACAAAACTCTCGTTGGTTTTTGAAGTATTGACCACCTCGGTACCATAAAGACTCAAAGGATGTTTTTAACTTTTTAAGAGTATTCTATCATGTTTACTTGTAGTTCAAATTTGAAAATGATTTTTTATTCCTAAATTTTGGAAACTCCCAGTACTAGTAGCATTATTGTTCACCATGCCAAGATGCACTCATCTACCAAATATGGGAACATTACCATAAAGTATGTTGTACATATATATAAGGCCATTTAGCTTGTCTTTCGGCCTAAAGCCTAAGGATATGTTCATACATGGCAGGCCATATTTTCAATTACATTGTTTTTTATATGCGAACTCTCTTGATAATAATCATTTTTCACAGCAAGTAGGACAAGTCAGAGGTTATCGTGCAATGTTTTTTATTGTTTTCAAATAAAAGAAAAATTTTGTACATGCAAATGCTTAGCAAGAAGTTGAATCCAACAAAATTCATTGGTTTCCGATATATTGACAGTCTGGATGTGGGTACCTTCAAAAGATACTTGTATAACTTTAAGAGCAATCTACTACTTACTCATAGTTCAAATTTTATCTAACATTGATAAATCAGCTTAAATTAGTTTAATAATGTGCAGTTCACTAGGAAACCTTGAGAACTCAAAAAAGTTCGTAATCGTAATTGAAACATGTATAAAATTTGTCTGGAAACTAGGCTTATGGTATTCCGAGGCATATTCACCGTGCTTGCTCTCAGGAAAATAAATCCCGGGAAAATAATAATCTTCTTAAAGTTTATGATCAATCGGGGTGTTTTTTTGTGAGGTGTAATAAACAGACATATATCGTTAGTCCTACACTTTAAAAGAAACTCTTCGATGGACATTTGGATATGTGAATGAAATGTCAAATCTTATGTACAAACAAGTTATGTTCAAAAACAAGTTTATTACGACCAAATAAAGCCTTCACAAATTCAATGTGCGACGGACTATTATGTTGGTACCTTTGTGTAAACATTAACATTTCATATGAAATAAGTCTCTTACATACCAGCTACATGCATCCGAAAAGTATTGCGGGTGATAAATATCGTTAGTATCTTGGTTTTAGCATCATTCAAATCTTTGTGTGTGAATGGAAGCAATGGCATTCGAGGACCACTTATCCGTCTTGCTACCAATGAGGTTAAATCGGTCATTACAGGACTAACTGGCCAAAATTTGTGCTTATTACGCTAAAAAACTATTAAAATGTGCAAAAATGACATCTACCAAGTGCTTTGTGCAAAAGTGCGATAAAAAGATGGTGGATCGTGCAATTTCCTCTATCTAAAAAATGTTTTGTACTACTTCTTGGATTGGTCAAAAGTCAAACCTTGCTAACTTTGACCAAATATTTAGAAAAAAATATCTACATCTACAATATTGAATGGACATATTAAGAAAATATACTTTTATGGTGAATCTATTGATATTAATTTAGTATTACAAATTATATATTTTTTGTGTATAATCATGGTCAAACTTAAAAAATGTTGACTTTTGACTAATCCTCAGGCGCCTTATATTTTGGGATGGAGGGAAATACAAAGTATTGTACTGTACTTACTACTAGCAAAACAGGTAACAGATGGAAGTTTGAAACTTAAAGGGTACCCACAATTTTAGTCGGTTTAAAGAAATGAACTAGTTCATCAAAAAGGGATGATATGTGAAATGTAGTTTTTTTGTAGTACGGTACTACGAGAGCGGATAGAGGGTTACCCACTCCCATTCTCTAATAACTCCCCCCACCATTCCCTCTCTCGCTATCACATTCCCTCACTCACGTCACGACTCTCAGTCGTTAACCCAGCCATTGCCTCGATGAAACTAATGCCAAAACCTTTGTCTGTGGTTGAGCTGGGGTCCTCATCAAGCTCTACTTCGGAGCTGCAGGTGGCTTGTTCGATTATGACGGCCTTAGCGCCCTCTCTGAAGCGTCCTTCGCTTTTATCATGTGTGCGGGTCATGCCCAAGGTGAGGCGTCCGTCGCCCTTAGGGTTTTGGCCAGTCGCGCTGAAACCCTCGTCGCCTACCGAGCGGTCGTCCAAGCCTACGGTGCTGCGTGCATTGGGAACGAATGCTCGTGCGGCAGTGGACGCGTCCTTTTCGTCTGCAGGTTGGACTCTCATTCCCAATGTGCCAAATTTCAGAGTGTACGCGGTGAAACCCCTATCGGTGGCCCCTCCCTTCATCAGTGATTGTTTGTGCTTCTTCGGTGTATGTGGCTGGATCTTCGTCAGTGGCGCCTTGTTCATCTGCTCAACGCATCGACCTCTGTGGAAGTTCGCGCCCCCCAACTGCAACGATGTTAGATCTGGAGAATTGGGGCTTTAACCCATATCTGACGTGCATCTAGTCAGATTTTTTGCAACATGTACTGCATATCCTTTGTTGAACTTCTTAGTTGTATGTCATGTTCTTGATAATTGTGTTTTGTGTTGTTCTTTATACTCCCTCTTTCCAGAAATAACTAACTTGACTTTGCCTAGATTTGAATGTATCTATATTTTCCTTTTGTGCTGTTCTGCTTAGTTATGGAATATTCTTGATGACAATGATGCAGGGTTCTGTTTTGGTACTTAGATGATGCATTGTGCTGTTTAGGAATTTTCCATGACGCATTGTGCTGTTTTGGTATTTTTTTGTATGATGCATTGTGTCATGTCTCCTCACTATGTTGTTTCATCCATTTTGATCTGCGTTCTGATGTTTATGATTAAATAATATGCCTTCTATCTGTTCAGATTATTTCAATGACCCATCAGTTTAGGTAATTTTGATTGTGTAGACACTGTTTATTAAATTTAATTACATAATACCTTTTGCTGTTTGGTATTTTTGATGATGCACTGCATATATGCTGTTTTGTCTATCCAGATAATGCATTGTGCTATTTAGCCATTCAGATTATGCATTGTGCTGTTTTTTTTGCGGGGGATATGCATTGTGCTGTTTAATCAATCTAGTTAAATGTTATGCCTTCTAGTAGCTATTCAGATAATTTTGAGGACCCATCGGGTTAGGTCATTCTGATGATGCATTGTGATGTGTAGGCAATTTAATTTACCTGATACCTTGTGTCGTTTAGGTAATTTTGATGGTGCCATGACTCATTGTGATCTTTAGTCAATTTATACAATGCATTGTGCTGTTTTGGTAATTCCAAAGGACTGACGCAATGGTAATTTTCATGTAGGGCGAACCAGTTGTAATGCCAGACTTAGACTACATTCTTGACCGGACTGCACCAGCTCCAGGTGGCTATGAAGATGCTCTCCCCATCATACCAAGGGAGTTGAAGCTACCGGGCAGAAGAGTGGAGGCCTTGGCAAGGGAAAGTGCTGCCAGGTCGGTTGCTAGTTCTGCCAAACCGAGAAGACGCCCTAGGTCAGTTGGACACCATGCCACAGCGGATCGTCCTAGGCGCTTCTACATCCAGTTAGTCCAGCATGACTTTTATATGCTTATCATCCTGACTTACTTCAAGCTTACTTGAAGGGACACCCCTACCCACAACTAGTGGTGGTCCAAGCATGCGAGGAATGCGAGTGGGTTGTCCATGCCAACCGCAACAAAGACCAGATCGTCCTGGACAAAGATTGGGATACCTTTGCTGCTTTCGATGGGTTGAAGGAGGGTGACTACCTTATGTTCAAGGTCACCGCAGACGGGTTCAAGATGAAAATAGACGAACGCATCACCTCCTGCCAGAAGATGTTCGTCTGTCGTGAGCATGCACATCTTGTTTAAGTACCAATTTGGATCGAAGGATTTTCAAAGAAATTTTGGAGGAATTCAACCCATAGGATTTTTTCTTCATAAGGAAGCCCTTTGGATGAAATGAATCATTCCTCCAAAATTCATATGGATTGCATTTCTACACCCCAATCCCATAGGAATTTCAACGTCCACCTTTTTACACTCATTCGCGTAGGATTTAGGTAATTTTCTGTGTGTTTCCTGTTTAAATCGAAATCACTTTAAGCCAGCAGATTTCCTCTGTTTTGTTCCTCCGACCCTGTTATCCTGTGTTTTGAAATTCTATGATCCAAAGAAAGCTATTTCCTCTATTTTGCAATCCATTGTTTTGTACCTATGATCGAGTCAAATTCCGGTGTTTTTAAATCCTGTTATCCAAAGAAGCCCAAAGTTATCTTTAAGTTTGCCGTTCGATCTTTTGGCGACTGTTTGTGATGCTTATGCGTCAAGCCCTAAGTATATTCAATATGACTACTACTACCTCCGATTCATTGCTAGATACGTCCAACTCAGCGACGAGTAAATATGGATGGGAGGGGGTACTACTACTACGGGCAAGCACAACATGAGCTGTTCCTAACATGGCTAAGAAATGTACATACTAGACTTATTTTTCCGAATCTACTAGAAATTTACTAGACTGGCCGGCAAAAACCAATCAGAAAGATGGGACCCACTTAGTATAGGATAAGCCATTTGATTGCACCACTATGTATCTAGCCAAATTTCTACGTAAACTTTGGGTGGGTCGTAAGAGCAAGCGAAGCGTATGAGAATTGCGGTGGCTAAGAGAATATTTTTGTTTCTTAGCTCGAGTCTAAACGGTGGAGTACCTGTGTCTAACCAAAAAATTCTTAGGCACGTGTTTAGTACTAGTCCTGGCGTCTAAGGAAACAAAAGGCAGAAAAGGCCCACTATCAGCCTCATATTATCCTGATGCTGATGGCAAAAAAGTGGGTAGAAAAGGTACTACCTTTTTCTGGGCTTGTGGGTCCTAGCGAGGTGGCTAACCAGTCCAGCCATTTTTGCTCCGCTATCTCCGTTGTTGATTTGGCAAGCTTTATTGCTAGACACTGTCTAAACGGTGAGTGTGTGCAGCGTACAGGAAATGGGGGACTAAGCTTCAATGACTTTGTGAAGCTAAGTCACTGAGACTAAGTTACCAATCTTAGCCCTTCCTTTCTGATCCAATGAACCAGATTGATCCAGATTCACACTCAAAAATTTCAAACATTTTAGAAAAAATTGAAAAAAATCCATTGAATCATAATGGTTAAGTTCTATAATCTGAGAAAGTTTCAGTCCATTCGGATTAGTGGTGTGTGATTAAATAGACTTTTATGTTTGAAAAGTAAAAAAGCTATTTAATCACAAACCAATAATGCAAATGGATTGCAACTTTCTTAGATTATAGAACAAAACATTTATGATTCACTGGAATTTTTTCAATTTTTCTAAAATGTTTAAACTTTTATGTGTAAATATGGGTCAATCTGTTGCACTGGATCAGAATTCAAGGGCTGAGATTGGTGGCTTACCCTCGATGACTTAGCTTCACAAAGTCACTGAAGCTTAGTACGGAAATGGGGTGGCTAAGAAATTTTTTCATCTCATGTGTAGTGTGTGCAAAATGTTGTGGCTAAGAAAACTTTTTAGCTCTTAGACCTATGTCTAAACAGTGGAGGAGGTGTGTCTAAGAGAAAGATTATTTTCCTTGAGTCTAGTACATGACCCAGGTACTAGTGGATTAAAAAAATTATTTCAATTTTTTGGGCTCCTTCCATTGGCCGGAGGTGTACCAGTTTGGTGGGAGAAAGGAAAGAAAATCTGGAGCAGAGGACCTACACAAGGGTCCTAAACGGTGGAGCAACTTTGGTTTTGTTAGACTCAACTCTAGTTATATTCTTAACTCACGTCTAAGCTTTAGCACGTTGCACATGCCCCACCTATGTCTAAACGGTAGAGAAGATGGGTCTAAGGAAAATATTCTTGGACTTGTGTCTAGTACAAACCTAGAGGCTAGTTGATTAAAATATTTGGCATAATACTTTGAGGCATTTTCATTGGCCAGAGCACTAGTAGTTTGGAGAGAAAAAAGTGAAAAAAGCTGCTATATGGGACCCACACAAGAGACCTAAACGGTGGAGCAGTTTTGATTTTGCTAGACTCACGTCTAAGTTATTTTCTTAGCTCATGCCCAAGCCTTAGCACACTGCACAATATTTGCAGCTAGTAAGCTCGATTGCTTGATGGACAACCAAGATTGCTCGAAGGCCAGCGACGAGACCCAGTACTTTTTATTTGAACAAGCGAGACCCAGTACTTGATGTTTTGCTTCCACTATTCACTCTCCTCTCTCCTCCTACTAGTACTACCTCACTCCGCCTTCACAGAAACCATTTTGTTCCACTGCTCCTCCCTTTCTTCTCTACTTCTTCATCCAGCGATGTCACAAAATATCTTGTCTCGTCGGAATAATAGCATGATGGCGGTGGTTAGAGTCATGGAGAAATCTCGCCGGCAGGGTGACCTGCAAGCTCGGACCGAGAAAGGAGACCAGCCATGGGGCGAGGGCTCGTCTTTCCGCATGTATCCGAAGAGCGGCTATCATGGGGACCAAGAGTCCGGGTAGGTTTGTACTTCCGTTGATTCCTGGGCTGTCTGCTCCTACTATTGAACCATCTATGTACAACTTCTAGGGCAGGCGGCTCGAGCGTCGAATTTTCCACCCCACGGGTCGATAGCACGACGGATATCTCTGACGCGTACGATACCCTCATGCCTGCTCTCGGTCGAAGAAGAGAGGTACTGTAGTCACTATACATGTATTGACATTTTTTGTTCTTCTTTGCATGCACTCCATGCTCTCTTACTGATGATGCATTTTCCATGTAGGAAGTCAAGGCGAGAATCTCGGCCAAAGTAGATGAAATCTACAGCCATAACATCAACATTCTTCAGAAAAACTTAGAGCTCAACCTAGAGTGTGATCTCCTTCGAGACGATTTGGCTTTTCAAATGAAGCTCGCACGATCTTATGAGCGTGACTCCTCCATGCTTCGCGTTGAGTGTGAAAATTTGAAGAAATAAGTCACGATGCTCCATAGCCAGTAGCTACCATTGCGGAGATCGTCCAGGTCATGCCCCACTAAGTAGGAAGAGAGAAGCCATCTCATGTTGGCCGTCGAGGTCACGACCATTACGGAGGTCATCGAGGCCCTACCTCCGCAGGGTGGCCACAGTGTTGTAATCGCCGAATCTTGGAGTAGGAACTAGGAAGGGGGAGGACATGGCTATGTGGCCCTCCTTTTTATTTCTTTTGGGTGCATGGATCATTTTTTTCTCATCTGTCTGCACATAATTATATTGCACTCTTTAGCATTCAAATGCGCTCTATGGAGCTTTTGTAACGATATACATTCTGTATAGTAGTCACTCTTTAGTGTACATATTACATTCAAATTTAGTCAAATATGTGACATCCTTTTTAATTAGGTTGGAGGGCATTTTCAGAAAAATTAGGTTGGAGGGAGAGTATATCTGATAAATCAAAAATAATTAAATCGTCAATCTGTGATCTTTAAATTTGGTCATACTTTCTACTTTGTCAGATGTGTAGGGATCCAGATCCAGTGTCTAGAAAAGAAAATGCACCGTCAGCATCGGGGACACCTAGCTATTGTCTGGAATCTGGAGTACTTTGGATCACAACCACAACTACCCCTATAGACTCCCACGGACAGCCAATGATCCCTTGCATAGGCATTCCCGCCAGAGCCTTCATAGGGAAGGTATCCCCTTTGACCCGTTGATTTCGGATTGGACAATCAGGATTGCTAGACGCTGAACTCTGTCTCCCTGGATGATGTTTCTACTACTACTACATAAAAATACACTTATGTGTGAGCTGTGTTGATTAGCAAGGATCATCAGCGTACGGGGGCCTCGACTGCACAAAAAAAGGTTTGCCACTCAATCAATTGTGCTCACATCTACCATTAAATGTGAGCATTTTACCAGCTCGACTGCCTCTATGCACTAATCGTTCATCCATCTAATCACTCGCTGTATAATTTAAAGTGTTCAATTCTCCATATCTGACAAATGATTCTTCAAACTGACAACCTAGAAAACTCCTCTAGAAAGAGAGAAAGAGAAATTACTTATGATGTTAATTGGGTGTGTAGTATTACCTCTGTATGTAAATACAAATTAGTGGAAGTACTTAATCAATAACGTGTAACTAATTTCATGCGTTATTTTATAGTAAAAATACTTCAGTACAAAAATGTAAAACTGTGACGGAAGAAAAGAAGTGGTTTCGTTTATGGAGTGTAGCGAATATCATTATTTATCATGACAACATTGAAAATTTATAATATTGTCGTACTCCCTCAATACGAAACTTAGATTTGTCTAGATTCACGAGTATATAGATCGAGTATATAGATCATATTCACGAGTATATAGATGTATTTTAGTGATACTTATGAATCTAGATAAATTCCAAGTCACTTATTTCCGAACTACTAGTAATAGTTTTATCACAAGTCTCCTAAGACAAGAGGTCAATTGTCTTTGTGAGTGTCCACAAGAGTGTAGTACATTTATTGAATTAAAAATTTGCACCTAGCCACCACAAATGAATATAGCATGCTACCTCCTTGACACTTCTAATTACAAATTAGATGGTCACTAAGGTTTATACACATCAGGTCATTGCATATGGTTATTGTGTAGGAATTCATTTCTTGTCCTATATATTCTTGGTGATGAAGATATTATTTTTTGTGATGTAATGGAAACATTTCCCCTGATGGTGAAAACATTGTTTCGTTTTATGAAATGCTCTGTAAAATGGTAAAAAATAATTATTAATAATGAAAATATTTTTGGATACTAAAAAAAGGTCACAACTCTTTTTTGGTCATTTCATGCATCATTGGAAATGATGGTAGTTTAATGTAACATTTAGAAAGTAGGGAAAAAACGACAAAACTTATCTTTGTTCATGGGGAGGTATATGTACATTGTCTGCATGGACGTAAAATGTGAACAATGCAAAACTAAAATTGTGCATGTCGATAGTCATGCAAAACCATCCATAGTACTGCATCCATTAAAAAATACTCGATATCTTGGTAAGCTAGAAACATGTTTGGGAGTACTTCTAAAATACCCGAGAGATGTTTAGTTCTAATAAGTCGACCAAGTATTGCACCAAAGTTTAAAATTATGTAGGATATTAATATGCTTTAATAAGGTAAGTTATTGGAGTGCACGCAATAAAATAGTCGTGTGAAGCACATACAGTTTACTAGTCACGTAAGTACAGTACCTTTTTTTAGCCGCATGCATTCACTCCTGAACACCATAAGTAAAAGTTTGAACTCATGGAGCGCCAAAATGACATCGCGCCAGCTAGCCCGATTAATGATCTGCTACTACAGTAACCTACACATCTACCCCTATAGTCTACTCTGGGACACCCATCGATTGCTTGCTAGGCGTCCGTGCCAGAGCCTTCGAAGGGAAAGTATCCCCTATGGCCCGTTGATTTGGGATGGACGGACAAGATTGCTAGACGACCAAAATCACATGGTCCCTACTCCCTCGCGCCCCTCCGTTTCAAACACTGCGAAATTTCTAGCGCCCCTCCATTTCAAACCATACCAAAATCACGTGGTCCCCACTCCCTCGTGCCCCTCCATTTCAAACAGTGCGAAATTTCTAGCGCCCCTCCGTTTCAAACGATACCAAAATCACGTGGTCCCCACTCCCTTGCGCCCCTCCATTTCAAACACTTCGAAATTTCTAGCACCCCTCCATTTCAAACACTATGAAATTTCTGGTGCCCCTTTATTTCAAACGATACCAAAATCACGTGGTCCCCACTCCCTCGCGCCCCTCCATTTCAAACACTTCAAAATTTCTCGTGCCCGGAACCTCCCACAACACTTCTCCGCGGCTGGCTTTTCCCGCCGGAACTCGACACCATGCACTCCTCAGCCAACAGTATACCGGAGCTGCATTAGATGCAGTCTCATCCAAAGCATCATTGTCGCTTCACCGACGTCCACCACACCCGACCTTGGTCACCGAATCCGTCAACGACTTCCCAAGATCTGCATCAACACCGGCGGAATCCTCCCCGCCCGTACCTTACCTGAACCACCGTGCGGTGCACCGATTCAACCTCGTCCACCGCGGTCAAGCCGACATTGAGCACCCAAGATCTGCTTCCCCGACACAAACAGCCGGTGCAACCGAAGCACCCTGGGTGACAAGGATGTCACCCGCGCCGGTACGGATGATGATTAGAAGCCTATCCGACCATGGTAACCAAAACCAACTCTTTTTCGTTTTGTTAGTAGTACAGCAGGTTCAAGCCTGTCGCAGTGAACTGCATTTTTCTAATTGTTCTGTACACCCAGTCAAAGCGCACGCCTGTTCTTCGTGCTAGATACTACATAGTAGGTCACTAGCAATGTTGGTTTGCATTCGCTGCTGTACAAATTTTGAAGTCATGCACATGTTCTTAGCTACTCTGAACAACAGTAATTTTCTGCTATCGTGTAGTTCTTGCAAAATGTAAAATCAGTGGAAAATATTAGCTTGGATTCTCTGCTCCACAGTTACTGAATCTATCTAGTTCGCAATGAGATAATTTCATGTTATTGTTTCCTCCTTGGCATCGTTATGCTATCCAGTAGTACCCATTTAGACTCTTCATACTAATTCGATTATAATTTTGTTGTTGCCATCTGCTTCTTCAAAAGCTGCAACACTAACTATTTTCTTTTTCTTGCATAGAGCCAAGAATGGAACAATGAACATGATGGTTTGCATAGCCTCTTCTACAGGTTCACAAGCGACGCCATTATTTCCTTATCTGGTGCTGGTTCGTCCTAATCAATGGCATAACTATCCTCTACTATGTAGTTCACTCATGGTTTGCATTCCTGCTCTAGACGTTCTCTTAAGATGCCATTATAATTTCTATTTGGTTGATTCTTAGCTATGATAGTAACTACATGCCATTGTGTAGCTCACCGCAAATTCTGAGTCACCCAACGACTATACATTCTAGGAGATGCCATTGCTTCCACATATATTAGCTGAAATGACCTTGCTTTTTTATATTTGCTGAAATTCTAAGAAATTTTTTGTTTGATTGCTCATTTCATTCTAGGCACACTTGTCTAATGCTCGTTTGTCCTGCTCTACAGGTTCACGAGTGACGCCATTATATCTTGCATCTGGTTTTGGGTATGGTTTGTCCTAATTCACGACATAACTATCCTCTACAATATATAGTTCTTTCGTGGGTTGCATTCCTGCTCTACAAGTTCTCGTATGATGCGGTTATAATTTCTATATGGTTCATTCTTCGCTATGACAGTAACTGCATGCCATTTTGTGTCTCAGCGCAAATTCCGTGTCACCTGACGTCTCTTGCATTTTAGGATATAGAACTGCTTCCATATATATTTGTTGAAATGACCTGGCTAGTTTATTTTTGCTGAAATTCTAAGCCACACACACACATTTTTTGATTGCTCGTTTCACGGTAGGCACACTTGTTTAATGCATGCTTGCTTGTCCTATTTGTTTGATGTGTTGGTCAATAATTGAACCATTGACCAGTTGTAAACTCCAGATCATAGCTAATGTCATATCAGTCAAATGAGTAGTTTGTCTTGTTTGATGTATTAACTTGTTATTACTTAGTTTCAGAGTGCAATTATTGCTATCGCCACCAAAGAGGGGGTGGCAAGATCATGTCTCCTCCAATGTAGCTATCACACTCAAAGGAAGATGCAGGTGATCAATTGAGGACTCTACTATCAACTTGATTGTCAACTGAAATACCGATTTTTCTTTCCCTTGATTTGATAATATGTAATAATTTTAAGAAGTTTGCAGCTGATGTAATATCTAGATAACTCGCGTAGGCCATGTATGCATTTAGTTGATGCCGTCCACATATGCGGTAGTTGTTACGGTAACTACGCTAGGCAGGTCGATTAGGGAACAATACCGTGCTTTGTTATTGGCCCATCGTGTATTCGGCCAATGATAGACAGTAAAAAATGCTGGATTATATAAACGTTTTACGATATTGGCATGGGCTTCAGAAAAGGCCGAAACTATAAAAGGCCGTAAACGTAATGGGCCAACCTACAAGTTGTAACTGGACGTAACAGTAACATGTCGTAATGGTAATGGGCCGTAAGAGTAACATGTCATAACTGTAATAGGCCATAACAATAACATGCCTTAATAGTAGAAGGCCGTAACAAAAACAGCCCATCGCACTAACATGCAAGAAACCATGAAATCCCAAAATAGTAACATGCCAAAACAGTAGCCGGCCGCAACAGGAAAGGGCCACAACAGGGAAAGGCCAGAATAGTGACAAACCAGAACAGTAATGGCCCGAGATATTTCCAGGCAAGGGCAGTAACAGGCCGACACATTTACCAGACTAGAACAGTAAAGGGCCTCTTGTGGGCCCGGACATGTAAAGCCCAGAACAGTGAAAGGCCAGGACAGTAACAGACCTGAACAGTAACGGGCCATCTCAGACAAGGGTCGTCAGTAGGCCGCCCATGATGGGCTGCGATAAACAGTGATGGGACGCCCGCAGGCCTTAAATGTATAGGAGCGACTTGGCGCAGGCTGCTAATGGGCCGCAGAGTGTTGGACCATCATGGGACTTCTTTAGGCCGAAATAGTATTGAGCTTGAAAGTTTGCGGGCTGCTGCTGGCTGCAACTTTGGGCCCATTTCAAATAGCGCAGGACAAAACAGTAACGGGCCATCTTCTTATTGGGCTCCCCTAATGGGCCGACCCAGTTAGAATTTAGCAGGCCTTGGCTGGACCTGGGTTCTGCCATGGTTTTTATGTCTGTTAATGGCGGTAACTGGCCGCTAACGGCAGCTGCCACGTGGCAGTTTGCATGACGTCAGCAGTCAACGCGGCTGGCGAACAGATCTATGACGGAACAAGTTTTCGTGGCTGAAGGTTGAGATTCGCCATGGTCAGGAAAAAAACCGTGCTAGATTCTTTTGTGATGGGGCTTTTACCACGATGGCCATCCATCGTAGAAGACTTTTTAGCCACGAAAAAGGGCCTTCAACCACGAAAATCGTCCATTGCAAAAGCCAAATTTTCTTGTAGTGCGACGAGGAGCGCGGTCACCATCGCCAAGAGCTCGCCGCGATCACCATTGCCACCTCCCTCGATTGCTCGCCATCAAGCCACCATCAACGAGCTCCTCTCGATGATCCCCCTCTCCCTCTAGCAGTAGCTAGGTCCCTGCCTCAGTAATGGGTTCTAGGATTTCTAGAACATTCTAGTAGGTTCTAGGGTTTTTGTGGCCTTAGTAATGGACAAAGACCATAGGTTCTAAGGTTTCTGTGGCCTCAGTAATGGCCTCAATAATTTGACAAATGTACACATTATTGTTCTTCCCCGAATCTTAAACATGTAAAAGATGATCTAGTACTCCTAGTACAAGGTGTGACATTAGGTTCATAGTTATTGGTACTCACACAAAGAATAGCATGTAGGTTGCCCATATCCTTTGGATTGGAAAATGTTGAACCTCTTATCAGTAGTAGTTGCATCAACTATTTCTGCACCTGCATCGATGACATACTGCTCATGGAGTCAACACAAAAATGCATATCAGTTGTCCACTTATTTTTAAATTTTTTTAACTGCTGCAATATAAATTGATGTTACCTATAACTTTGTTTGACAAATGTCCACACTCCCTACAACAAAAGATACAGTACAAATTCACTTTACTGACTAGGATGGCTTGTAAAGTGTACAAATTCTTGGTTGACATGGATTTAGGAACATTTTGGAAGAATTCATTTTACTAACTAGGATGGCTTGTAAAGTGTACCAATTCTTAGTTCAACAACTGTATACTCCTGAGTTTAGACTACTCAGTGGATTTACTTACAGTTTCTGTTTACTTGCATCTATTAGTTGAGGAGTACTCCTGGACAAACTGCAGTTAAGTTGTGCTTGTGCTTGTACTAGAGTACTTGGTCCAATGATTCTAGATGGAGTAGTTTGCATCTCACATTAGATGTGTTTGTGTAGCTATACTACTGATTCTATATGGAGTACAAGATGGCAGAACATATCCGAACCTGATTACTCTAAACATAGCAACAAATTAAATGTTAGATACTCCATCTAGAATTGCGTTAAATTGCAGTAACCTCGAGTAGATTAGCGGGACTGATGATTCAATTAGTTTCACGAAGTTCACCTTATGAGTAAACTTTTTGAGGCGTAAATTTTGTCAGACCTATTTACTCCTATCTATTGAACATAACAACACTACAATGCTTGTGCTTACTTGTTTGCATGGTTAACTGAAATGCAACATGGTTAACTGCATATCACTTTCTTTTTCCTGGGTTCCCGGAGTATGTATATAGGCATAGACACATTGGTTCCTTGAGTTTTAAGTGTATACTGCTGTAACTTTTAAAGTTTTTTAAGTTCTTATATATACATGTATCTGTTGGTGCTTGCTACTGCTTGCTAATAAGATTGTGGTGTTTGATGTGCTGCTACTGCTTGTTGTGCTCCGGCTGCTGGTGCTTGCTGGTGTTGCTTGCTAGTGTTGGTAGTGGTGCTTGTTGTGCTACTACTTCTTGTCGTGCTGGTGCTGCTGTGGTGTTGCTACTGCTTGCTGCTGGGGGTGCTTTTGTGTGTGTAAAATGTTTGTAGGGATTTCAATCGAGTTTCCTGTTTCTCTCGAAGTGTCGATTCACTTCCGTTCCGGTTGAGAAATGGGCACTCCTAGGTCAAAAAATTAGCAAACGTCATGCCGATTTTTTCGGTCGACTCTAGCTTGTACTAATTAAATTGTTGCATTTTTCTAGGAAGTGCAAACATGTCGAGCAAAGACAAAGACGTCGGGGCTACCCCTTCTAATCCCTTGAGCGTCGAAGAATAAGCAAAAAGAGCCAACCTCAAGATTTGGCGTTTTGGCGATGACTTAAGAGGGTCCGACGAGGAGGCCGGAGCCGCGAACGATGAAGTTAACGAGGAGGCCCAAGCTGCGGCCCATGAAGAGGATGAGGGGTCTGAATATGAGGAGGACGCCGAAGATGGTGACGATGACAAAAGTAGTAATGGCAACGAGGAGGCCGCAGCAAGTCATGGCGGCGAACGCGTGGACGGCGATGGCGCCTCCCCGCCCGCTAGGAAGAAGAATAAGGAGGTAGGAGCGGATGCTGCCAAAAGTCGGCACCAACCGCGAAGAGTTCACCCTTGTGAAACCGGGTGGCCAACCCGTGGAGCCTGCGAAGCTTGCCGCTGGGTACGGCCTATAAATCGGGTGCATCATGCGGGAGAGCATGAGCATCAACCAGAAGAACATAAGAAAGAACAATACGGAGTTGCAAGAGCTCCTCATTGGGAAGCTTCACAAATGGTACAAGTTCCCAGATGAGTACGATAACCAATAACTCAAAGGGAACAAGGTAAACAAGTTAGCCCTCATTAGGATGAGCAACGCCTTGAGCAGCTAGAAAAGCTGAGTGAAGAGGAGGATTAACGAGGGTAAACGTTGGGAGGAGATAAAGAAGGTCGAGCCGATTCTCGATGAAGACAAGTTCATCAAGTTCAAGGCGGACTACACTTCTCCGAAAGGTTAGGAATGGACCGAGTGGGGGAGGAGTATGCGGGAGCTGAACATAGTAACCAACGTTGCGGAAGCGGCGGTTACCGAGGAAAAAAGGTTGTTTGGGCAAAGAAGGATGCCGAGTATTCCCGTCCAGGGAAAGATAACCCGTGGAACAAATTCATGGACGAGCAGGTGATGTAGTTTGTCCGCGCCCGCTACTATCCCCACCCCGAACTCAAGGAATTTGTTACCGACAATGACGATGTGAGGAAGTTCCAGAAAAGGCTGGTAAGGAATTTATCATGGAGTCGATATGCGTTTCTAATTAAGTAATTAAGCCAAATTTCTAAATGGGATCACTTTCCTTCTCTTCAGAGAGCCAAAGAAAAGTCTTGTGCGTCAAGTGCGAGCTCATCCCAGGGGTCGACGTCGGACCCGTGGTGGGACACGCCCTTCAACAGGGCGACAAATGTGTTCAAGGGGAGGGCCAAGTCCGTGCCGCCGACTTCATTTGGCCGCGTGTCCAGCTATGGTACATATGAAAAGGTTGGCGACTTTTGGAAAGAGGACCCAAAGGCGAAGAAAGAGAGGAAGGCCACGGTGGCGGCAAGTGAAAAACACGAGGTTGAAGTCCTTCGGGAGTAGATGCAACAGATGCCGAGGCTGATCGACGAGAAAGTGCAAGAGAAGATCCACGAGATGTTTCCCAATGAGCTGTGGGAGGGGATCGCTGCTTGGATTGCGGCAGGTCGACAAGGGCTGCTCGTGGTGCCTAGCCTCTCCGACAGCAACTCGATCCAGCACGTGTCACCAGACGTGGTGATGCCCGAGTCCGCCAACATCGAGACGCACCCGGTCTCTCCGGTGCCCCCTCCCACCGGCATCAACACCAACGCGCAGCCAGAGGTCGCTCTGGTGACACCTCCTGCCGGCGCCAAACCGAGCCACAGGTCACACCGATGCCCCCTACCGCCAAAAGTAAGGCGCAATCGATGGTGCTTCATAAGGCATCTCAGCGGGAGGATGATACCGATGTCTCGACATTAGGCGAGCTCAACGCCATCTCCAAGGTAATGACACCTGCCAACACATGCATGTTGATCACATTTCATCTCCTTTGCCTTTGATGACTAGCTAGCGCCATCTCACGATGCTTGTTCTTCCGCAGGACACTCCTTGCATGCTCTTGCATTACGTGGATGGCGAGCTGAAGGATGTTGGGAAGGGCACAATTATTCAACCAAATAGCTACATGATGTACCACAAGTCGATGGAGGATGACATGTTCAAGGTTCGGCTGGCTCGGGTGTTGCCAGGGTGCGAAGACATGGACACCCCTGCCAACCTCGAGCCACCGATGATCATCAGAACTTTCAAGATTGGTGTGGCTGGGTCTTGACATGGCCGAAGACCTGGATTTGGATTGTGAAGGGGCAACAAGTAACTCAGCGGCCACATGTGACCTTGCCACGGTGGCCACAACAACCAGTTGCCGCCACCACCTCTCATCACGGGCAATTGTTGGTCGCCGCTACATTGCCGCCTCCACATGGCAAGGCCGCCGCTGCGCCGCCACCGCCCAAGGATGCACCTGGGGACAACATTAACGATGATGATGATAATGACAACCCAGATAAGTGGATCAACACTGGCACCCCTAACTCTTTGTTCATGCAAAACATGGACGAGCCCTACCACATTCGCGATGACCCAAATACTCGTACCAGAACATGCACACGTCTAGACTTCCATGGTATTCTAGAGGAGATGCCTCTAGATGCTGGTGCCGCTGATCCTTATAAAGGAACCCAGGGAATCATTTTCAGCCCCACCACACTCCATAAGGCGTCAAATGAGTAGTTGGCTACTAATGTCGAGACGAAGAAGCCCCGCAAGAGAACCAAGAAGAATAAATAGTCTTTGAGCCAGCCAAGTCTGAAGAGACCCTGGGCTCAGGACGACCCATTAACACAACTCCCTGAGGGAACCTTGACCAGAGTTCACATAGCTAGTCAACTGATTCTGAGTGAGGAGCTGATCAAACACGCAAGTGGAGCGATGTCTAACCTGTATCAAGGTATTCTGTATCTAGAGGAGTGCCTTCTTAAATAAGCAAATCCATCGTACCCTATTTTCACAGTCAATGTTCCAATGGGTGTGGGCTTCGTTGGTAAGGCCCCCACAGATATCTTCTTCATATCGCATGCGGACATCTTCAAGCTTTTCCACCTATACGTGCTCCATCGGGCGATGAAGGTCAATAGAGAGAAGACCCCTAGCATCGCGATAGTGGACCCCTATTCATGCGTGATAGCTAGTTGTTGGATCCAGTGACCTAGCCCAACGCAAGGAACTACCACCAAAATTTCATGGTGGACAACAAGAGTGCAAACGACCTTATTTTTCCTTTCTTTCCCGAGTAAGTGCACACACTCGCTCGTCGCCGTAACTTGTCCTTTCTTAGTTTTCGGTTGCTCTTTTTCCAACATTGTTTCATTTCAATTGTTTTGCACACAGACAAATACTACACACTGATCCTCATTCACCCGAGTTATTCGCTAGCCACGTACTTGGACTTGGGAGCGAGATAAATAAGAAAAACTACACCAACATAAGGAGTCTTCTAGATGATGCTCTCGAGGTATACGCTGAAAAGGGAGGCGAATTAAAGAAGGGGGCGAAAATTTTTAGGGATGGCACACACGTGTTCAAACACGTAACGCAGTTTGCCTGCGTCAAGCTGTTGGTTCCGCAACATAGAAAACAAAAATTTTCCTACGGTGTGAACTACACGCCAAGATCTATCTACTAGGTACAAAGCAAACGGGTGGACATACATCCATAGAGAACTTACCCTCGAAGACAACGAGCTTTGTTAACGAGGAACTCGTGGTTGATGTAGTCGTACACTTGCCGATCTCAAGATCGTGAGGAAGTCCGAGCGCCGCAACTCAGCAGCGCATCCGCACTCGCACACACGTTCAAGCCACTGGACAACCTCCACCTCCTCGCTTCAGCGATCCAGCGGCAGCAGCAACTCCTTCCAGACGAAATGCCACCGGGAACATGTATCTCGCTAATCCGAGACCATGGAGGAATAATTCTAGAGGGGGAGAGAGATCCTTCACAAGGAGGTGTGAGGATGAAGGAGGGAATGTGTGGCCTTTTATAGGAGGAGGGGGGGGTGCCCCCCCTCTCCATGGCCGGCGCATGGGGGGGTGACCCCTCACCTCCCCCATTCATGTGGTGGTAACCCCCCCCCCCACATTAAAATGCCTCTTCACATTCCCTTTTAAAGTCTCCACTATAAATGCATTAAGTTTCTCCAAATTTAATGCTCTCTCATTTAATAAAACTCTTTTATTAAATTTATTTAGAATTTTGTTAATTACTTTAATTAACAAACATTCACATACAACCCCTTGCAATATTTCAATATCACATGCAGAACCACCTTCTGCAATTTTACCCGAAACAATTTCCGGTTTCTATTGAAACAATTCCTGCGCTTTGCAATTCTTTCGTCTGAAACATATGTGCTCCAAAATGGTGTCCGGTAACTCTTAAGTATGCCACCCTACGGTTCGCGAATAATGCAGACATGATCGAGACCCTTCTCCGATCAATAATCAGCAGCGGGACCTGGAGATCCGTACTGACTCCTACACATTCAACGATGACTCCTGTGATCGTGAGAACCTTTAACGCTTGTAACTAAATCCCTTTGTCTCTCTATATATTACATGTCCGAGATTCGATCATCGGTATCTCCATACCTAGTTTGATCTCGTTACCGACATGCACTCTATTCTCGTTCCCGTGATATAACATTCTAGTGATCACATCACTTGCTTGCAAGCTATCCTAATGTGATATCACCGAGAGGGCCCAGAGTATATCTATCCGTCATCTGGATTGACAAATTCCACTCTTGATCCATGAGCCTCAACATAACACCTTCGTAGCACTGAACCCATCTTTATAGTCACCCTGTTACGGTGTGACGTTTGATGTTATCAAGATACTCTTCCGGTGTTAGCAATTAACATGATCTCATGGTCTAAGGATAAAGATTACTTCGTATGATGTTATAGCAATATAAACACAATGACTTGATCGTAATGCTATACTTCGGATGAATGTTCATCACATCATTCCACCAATGGTGTGACCTTGTTATTAACAACATCCAATGTCCATGATCAGGAAACCTTGATCATCTTGTTAATCAACAAGCTAGTCTATAAGAGAGGCATGACTAGGAACCCTTTTTTGTTTATTAAACACACATGTATTGATGTTTCCTATCAAGACAATTATAGCATGTAAAATAAACATCTATCATATACAAGGAATACATAATAACAACTTTATTATTGCCTCTCAGGGCATATTTCCTTCAGTCTCCCACTTGCACTAGAGACAATAATCTAGTTCACATAGTGATAAATCTAACACCCATGGAGTTCTGGTGTTGATCATGTTTTGCCCTAGGGAGTAGTTTAGTCAACGGATCTGCTACATTCAGGTCCGTGTGCACTTTACAAATCTTTATATCTCCATCCTTGACATGTTCGCGGATGGAGTGAAACCGGCGCTTAATATGCTTGGAATTCTTGTGAGACCTTGGTTCCTTGGTGTTGGCTATGGCTTCATTGTTGTCACAACAGATCACCATCGGGTCCAACGCACTGGGAACCACACCCAGTTCTGTTATGAACTCTTTCATCCAAACTGCTTCCTGCGCCGCTTCTGAAGCAGCAGCATATTCCGCCTCCGTTGTTGATCTAGCCACCACAGGTTGTTTGTAGCTCCTCCAACTAACTGCTGCTCCGTTCAATAGAAATACGTATCCGGATTGAGACTTAGAGTCATCCGGATCAGTGTCAAAGCTAGCATCAACATAACACTTAGCAACTAGCTCTTCTTCACCTCCGTATATAAGAAACATATCCTTAGTTCTTCTCAAGTACTTAAGGATATTCTTGACCGCTATCCAGTGTTCCGAACCTAGATCAGATTGGCACCTACTAGTCAAACTAATAGCATGTGCCACATCTGGTCTTGTACATAGCATGACATACATTATAGATCCTATGGCTGAGGCATAGGGGATCCTATCCATTATCTCTCTTTCTTCCGCCGTAGCCGGACTTTGAGTCTTACTCAATGTCTTGCCTTGCAACATAGGTAAGAACCCCTTCTTACTTCCGTCCATATTAAACTTCTTTAATATCTTATCAAGGTATGTACTCTGCGATAGCCCAATTAGGCGTCTTGATCTATCTCTATAGATTTTAATGCCTAATATATATGAAGCTTCACCAAGGTCCTTCATCGAAAATTTGCTGTTTAGATAACTTTTAACACTGTTTAAAAGATCTAAATCATTTCCAATCAATAATATGTCATCCACATATAATATCAGAAATTCCACATTGCTCCTACTCACTTTCTTGTAAATACAAGCCTCTCCATAAGTTTGGACAAATCCAAACTCTTTGATCACCTCATCAAAGCGGAGATT
The DNA here is from genome assembly GCA_916181665.1 of Avena sativa. Lineage (NCBI taxonomy): Eukaryota > Viridiplantae > Streptophyta > Magnoliopsida > Poales > Poaceae > Avena > Avena sativa. The sequence goes on along the minus strand of OV702292.1, from coordinate 526,712,279 downwards.
CCAGCTTCGTGATGCTTGCTTCAGTCCATAGATGGATCGCTGAAGTTTGCACACCTTATTAGCATCCTTAGGATCAACAAAACCCTTAGGTTGTATCATATACAACTCTTCTTCAATCTTACCATTGAGGAACGCAGTTTTGACATCCATCTGCCATATTTCATAATCGAAATATGCAGGAATTGCTAACATAATCCTAACCGACTTAAGCATCGCTACGGGAGAGAATGTCTCATCGTAGTCAACTCCTTGAATTTGTCGAAACCCCTTTGTGACAAGTCGAGCCTTATAGATGGTCACATTACCATCAGCATCAGTTTTCCTTTTGAAAATCCATTTATTCTCAACGGCCTTTCGGTCGTGAGGTAAGTCCACCAAGTTCCAAACTTGGTTTTCGTACATGGATTCCATCTCGGATTTCATGGCTTCTATCCATTTGTTGGAATCGGAGCTCATCATCGCTTCTTCATATGTCGCAGGGTCATCCATTTCATCAATCATGAAATTCATAACAGGATTGCCGTATAGTTCAGGAGCTGCACGTGTCCTGCTTGACCTGCGAGGTTCGGTAGTGTCCTCTTTCGGAGTTTCATGATCAATATCATTAGCTCTCTCTTCATTAGGTGAAGTCAACTCTGAAAAAACTTCTGGAGCTGCGCTACTCGCCATTTCATGAAGAGAAGGTTCAATAACCTCTTCGAGTTCTACCTTCCGACTACTCACACCTTTCGCGAGAAACTCCTTCTCAAGAAAGGATCCATTCTTGGCAACAATGACCTTGCCCTCGGATCTGTGATAGAAGGTATACCCAATCGTTTACTTAGAGTATCCTATGAAGATGCATTTTTCTGCTTTGAGTTCGAGTTTATCCGGTTGAAGTTTCTTCACATAAACATCGCATCCCCAAACTTTAAGAAATGACAGCTTAGGTTTGTTTCCAAACCATAATTCATACGGTGTCGTTTCAACGGATTTAGATGGTGCCCGATTGAAAGTGAATGCAGCTGTTTCCAGTGCATAACCCCAAAATGACAGTGGCAAGTCAGTCAGAGACATCATAGATCGAACCATATCCAATAAAGTACGATTACGACGTTCTGACACACCATTACGTTGTGGTGTTCCGGCAGGCGTGAGTTGTGAAACTATTCCACAGTCTTTCATATGTGTGCTAAACTCGTAACTAAGATACTCTCCTCCACGGTCGGACCGCAGAAATTTGATCTTTTTGTTATGATGATTTTCCACTTCATTCTGAAATTCTTTGAACTTTTCAAAAGTTTCAGACTTGTGTTTCATCAAATAGATATACCCGTATCTACTCAAATCATCTGTGAAAGTAACAAAATAACGATATCCACCTCGCGCCGACACACTCATTGGTCTACACACATCAGTATGTATGATATCCAATAGATCTGTCGCCCATTCCATTGAACCGGAAAACGGTGTTCTAGTCATCTTGCCCATAAGGCATGGCTCACATGTATCAAATGATTCAAAATCAAGTGATTCCAAAAGTCCATCAGAATGGAGTTTCTTCATGCGTTTAACGCCAATATGACCTAAACGGCAGTGCCACATACATGTAGATATATCATTATCAAGTTTAATCCTTTTAGCATCAACATTATGAATATGCGTAATATTACTATCGAGATCCAACAGAAATAAACCATTCAACATAGGTGCATGACCATAAAAGATGTTATTCATATAAACCGAACAACCATTGTTTTCAGACTTAAATGAATAACCACTTTGCATCAAACACGATCCGGATACAATGTTCATGCTCAGTGCAGGCACCAAATAACAATTATTTAGGTTTATAACTAATCCCGATGGCATATGGAGAGGCAGCGTTCTGACGATGATCACATCAACTCTTGATCCATTGCCGACTCGCATCGAGACCTCATCCCTTGCTAGTTGTCACTTGTTCCGCAGCCCCTGAACCGAGTTACATATATTAGCAACCGATCCCGTATCAAATACCCAGGTGCTACTGCGAGTACTAGTCAAGTACACATCAATAACATGTATATCACATATACCTTTGTTTGCCTTGCCGGTCTTCTTGTCCGCCAAATACTTGGGGCAGTTGCGCTTCCAATGGCTAGGCCCCTTGCAATAGTAGCACTCAGTGTGAGACTTAGGGCCAGCTCGGGGTTTCTTTTCAGGCGTGGCAACTGACTTGCCACCCTTCTTTCCCTTGTGCTTGCCTTTCTTGTCCTTCTTGAAACCGGTGGTCCTATTGATCATCAACACTTGATGTTCTTTCCTAATCTCTACTTCTGCAGTCTTAAGCATTGACAAAAGCTCGGGAAGAGACTTCTTCATGCCTTGCATATTATAGTTCATCACGAAGCTCTTGTAGCTAGGTGGCAGAGATTGGAGAACACGATGTATGCCTATGTCAATGGGAATCGTTATTCCCAAGGACACAAGCTTATCGGCGTACCCAGACATTTTGAGTACGTGCTCACTAACGGAGCTGTTTTCCTCCATCATGCAGCTAAAGAACTTTTCTGTAGCATTATAACTCTCTATGGAAGCATGGGTATCGAAAATCATTTTCAATTCTCCCATGGTATCAAAGGCATTGCCATTTTCGAAACGCTTTCGAAGTTCTGGCTCTAGCCCATACAGTATGCCGCAATGAAGTAAGTTGTGGTCCTCCTGACGAGTTATATAGACGTTCTTTTCCTCGTCAGGGGCATCAGGAGCTGGTGGGGGGCCTAGCGGTGCATCTAGCACATATTGCTTTTGTGCAGCAGTGAGGGGAATCCTCAAATTCATAGCCCAGTTGGTGAAGTTGCTACCATTCACAGCAAGTTTCTCTTTCTCCATGAACACATTGAAATTAAAAGCAGGTGGTGCCATCTACAACAGAATTTGTAAAGTATATTTAGACTAAGTTTATGATAGATTGAGTTCGACTAATCCAAATTACTAATGAACTCCCACTCAAAAATGACATCCCTCGTGTCCTTTTGGTGATTACATGAACCAAATCCACAACACCAATTCCGATCATCACGTGAGTCGTTGTAGCTTCAAAGGCGAGCATCTATATGGGCATCATATCAACTATATGACTCATGCTTAACCTTTCGGTCCATGTTCCGAGGCCATGTCTGTACATTCTAGGCTCGTCAAGTAAGAACCTTAGTATTTGCGTGTGTAAAACTGTCTTACACCCATTGTATGAAAGCGTAGAGTTGAAAACACCCGATCATCACGTGATGCCTCAAAACACGAGCCACAAAACGGTGCATACTTAAGGAAGAACACATTTTATCTTGATATCTAAATGAGGGATCATCTTATAATGCTACCAAACGCGCCAAACTAGCAATATAAGATGCTAACATCTAATGTGTGAAGTGAGATGATATGGTCCATGCATTTGATCTCTATCATTTGCATCGTGGTATGATCTTTATCATTCCTTTGTGTGTAAGGCCAAGGTCTATGGAACTTACACGTTAAGTGAGTTGTAAGAGTATCTATTATACATCTACTTACAACAATACCATATCAAAACACTAGCCCAGCAACGATCTAAACTAGACGCCTCTAATTTATCAATTGAAAGTTTTACGTGGCTTAGGGCTTTCAGAGATATAACCTGTCTAACCTACGAACATGAACCACAACGAGGATAACTAAGTTATTAGCAACTCGTTGTAAATCAGATATTGACTATAGTAGGAAAGACAGACACCCGCCAGCCACTTATGCAAAACAAGTTGCATGTCAGTCGTGGAACCGGTCTCATGTACGATGACATGTAAGGTTGGTCCGGGCCGCTTCATCCCACTATGCCACCAATATCCAAAGTACATAGAAGATGCAATAACATGATCATCATCGCCCACATATAAACATATGTGTACTACCCGTGCAAAGCACCTACGCATAGATCAGGCTCTAATACCACTGTTGGTTCCGCAGCATAGCAAACAAAAAATTTCCTACGGTGTGAACTACACGCCAAGATCTATCTACTAGGTTCAAAGAAAACGGGTGGACATACATCCATAGAGAACTTACCCTCGAAGACAATGAGCTTTGTTAACGAGTAGGAACTCGTGGTTGATGTAGTCGTACACTTGCCGATCTCAAGATCGTGAGGAAGTCCGAGCGCCGCAACTCAGCAGCGCATCCGCACTCGCACACACGTTCAAGCCACCGGACAACCTCCACCTCCTCGCTCCAGCGATCCAGCGGAAGCAGCAACTCCTTCTAGACGAAATGCCACCGGTATCATGTATCTCGCTAATCCGAGACCATGGGGGAATAATTCTAGAGGGGGAGAGAGATCCTTCACAAGGAGGTGTGAGGATGAAGGAGGGAATGGGTGGCCTTTTATAGGAGGAGGGGGGGTGCCCCCTCTCTCCATGGCCGACGCATAGGGGGGTGACCCCTCACCTCCCCCATTCATGTGGTGGTAACCCCCCCACATTAAAATGCCTCTTCACATTCCCTTTTAAAGTCTCCACTTTAAATGCATTAAGTTTCTCCAAATTTAATGCTCTCTCATTTAATAAAACTCTTTTATTAAATTTATTCAGAATTTTGTTAATTACTTTAATTAACAAACATTCACATATAGCCCCTTGCAATATTTCAATATCACATGCAGAACCACCTACTGCAATTTCACTCGAAACAATTTCCGGTTTCTATTGAAACAAATCCTGCGCTTTGCAATTCTTTTGTCTGAAACATATGTGCTCCAAAATGGTGTCCGATAACTCTTAAGTGTGCCACCCTACAGTTCGCGTATAATGTAGACATGATCGAGGCCCTTCTCCGATCAATAATCAGCAGCGGGACCTGGAGATCCGTACTGACTCCTACACATTTAACGATGACTCCTGTGATCGTGAGAACCTTTAATGCTTGTAACTAAATCCCTTTGTCTCTCGATATATTACATGTCTGAGATTCGATCATCGGTATCTCCATACCTAGTTTGATCTCGTTACCGACATGCACTCTTTTCTCGTTCCCGTGATATAACATTCTAGTGATCACATCACTTGCTTGCAAGCTATCCTAATGTGATATCACCGAGAGGGTCCAGAGTATATCTATCCGTCATCTGGATTGACAAATTCCACTCTTGATCCATGAGCCTCAACATAACACCTTCGTAGCACTGAACCCATCTTTATAGTCACCCTATTATGGTGTGACGTTTGATGTTATCAAGATACTCTTCCGGTGTTAGCAATTAACATGATCTCATGGTCTAAGGATAAAGATTACTTTGTATGATGTTATAGCAATATAAACACAATGACTTGATCGCAATGCTATACTTCGGATGAATGTTCATCACATCATTCCACCAATGGTGTGACCTTGTTATTAACAACATCCAATGTCCATGATCAGGAAACCTTGATCATCTTGTTAATCAACAAGCTAGTCTATAAGAGAGGCATGACTAGGAACCCTTTTTTGTTTATTAAACACACATGTATTGATGTTTCCTATCAATACAATTATAGCATGTAAAATAAACATCTATCATGTACAAGGAATACATAATAACAACTTTATTATTGCCTCTCAGGGCATATTTCCTTCACAGGCAGCCTGCTAACAGTGTCAAGGAGGCCTACTACACCCTCCATCACCTGCAGGTTATCGTCTGGGATGTAGACATCATTATGTTGCCACCTAGTCTTCGAGCATGGGCCGAACCTAAGGCAAGAATGGACGATGATGAACTTAAGGATGACTTCTTACGCATCTAGACTCAGACTACGACCATCGTGCAAGAAGGTGTCATCACAAGGGGGACCTTATCCTGCAGAAGAGAGTTCACTAAGAGCAAGATCGAAGCATGGCTCATGACGTAGGGTGACCGTTGGACATGGACAACGAAAGACAGCTACAAACTATTCCTTGCGCCATGTAAAACAAAGTCTTCATGATGTAGTGTTCCTAGCTAGCTAGCTCAGCCGGTTTGTGTATCTCGTGTGTGTGTGTCATAAACTTTAACTTTCCTTAGCTCGAAACCATCATTGTTGTACTTTGTTTACTTATCACCATATGTATGAAACTTAATAGCTTGCCTTAGCTTGAATCCTTTCTTTTTGTGGAGATGCATGTGAACCTTTTAATTCTTTCTGTTGCAGATATAGTACTTATATGCCTTGTGTATAGAGATGCCAACCTATGTGGTGTACAGAGGGAGGGGCCCAGGAGTCTACGTCGAGTGGGAGGATTGTCACAAGCAAGTGAACTAGTTCAGTGGCAACAGATACAAAGGGTACCCGATGAGGGAGCAGTCAGGAGCTAGGTGGAGGAACCACCTCCTTGGAGAGCAGAGAGATAGGAACCGGATGAAGACCTTGATGATCGTGCTCCCCGTCTTGCTCATCACCGCCATTGCGATTGTACTCTACTCGGTCCTTTAGTAGTTTAGGACTTGGCTAATGATGATGATCAACTTGTTGTAATGTGTAATGTATGAGATGATGATCAACTTGTTGTAGACTTGTATAATATTCGGGCACTTGTCACTATGTTGGGTTCTAATTGATGTGATGATGTATAATTCTATTTGTACTATTATCTCGGTTTCTATACTACTGTGTACCTATATAAATACCTGTATATGTACCTGTATAAATACCTGAGAGCTCGTATTCTGTATACCTATACAAATCATCAGTGGCGCATCATCTATTCAGCTAGTGGCGCATACAACATCAGTGGCGCATTTGGAAGTATGATCCACTAGTAAAACATCAATGACACATATTGTAGATGTACCACTTGTTGTCCCACTATCAATGGCGCATATCAAATATGCGCCATTGATTCTTAATTATCAGTGGCGCGACACTAGTGGCGCATTCCATGTGCGCCATTGATAGCAAAAAAATATGCTCCACAGATAAGCAATTCTCCACTAGTGAGTAGTAGTAGTAGTCAAATTGAATATACTTAGGGATTGACACATAATCATCGCAAACGGTCATCAAAGGATCGAACGGCAAACTTAAAGATAACTTAGGGCTTGTTTGAATAACATGATTTATAAACATAGGAATTTGACTGGGTCACATGTACAAAACAATGGATTACAAAACAGAGGAAATAGCTTTCTTTGGATCACAGGATTTCAAAACATAGGATAATAGGGTCGCATGTACAAAACAGAGGAAATCTGCAGGCTTAAAGTCATTTTGATGAAACACATGAAACACGCAGGAAAATTGCCTCAATCCTACGCGGATGAGTGTGAAAAAGTGGATGTTGAAATTCCTATGGGATTGGGGTGTAGAAATGCAATCCATATGAATTTTGGAGGTATGATTCCTTCATACAAAGGGCTTCCTTATGAAGAAAAGATTCCTATGGGTCGAATTCCTCCAAAATTCCTTTGAAAATCCTTCGATCCAAAGAGGCCCTTAATCAAGATGTGCGTGCTCACGATAGACGAACACCTTCCGGTAGGAGGTGATGCGGTCGTAGATTTCCATCTTGAACCCGTCTGTGGTGACCTTGAACATAAGGCAGTCACCCTCCTTCAACTCATGGAAAGCAGCAAAGTTAGCCCTCTCTTTGTCCAGGACGATCTAGTCTTTGTTGTGGTTAGCATGGACAATCCACTCGCATTCCTCGCATGCTTGGACCACCACTAGTTTTGGGTAGGGGTGTCCCTTCACGTAAGGCTTGAAGTAAGTCGGGATGATAAGCATATACAAGTCATGCTGGACTAACTTGATGTAGAAGCGCTTAGGACAATGCGCGGTGGCATGGTGTCCGACCGACCTAGGGCGTCTTCTCGATTGGGCAGAACTAGCGACCAACCTGGCAGCACTTGCCCTTGCCAAGGCCTCCACTCTCCTGCCTGGAAGCTTCAACCCCCTTGGTATGATGTGGAGAGCATGTTCATAGCCACCTAGAGCTGGAGCCATCCAGTCAAGAATGTAGTCTAAATTTGGCATTATAACTGGGCCGTCCTACATGAAAATTACCATTGGGTCAGTCCTTTGGGATTACCAAAACACCACAAGACATTGTATAAATTTACTAAAGATCACAATGCGTCATTGCACCACCAAAATTGCCTAAACAACAGAAGGTATCAGGTAAATTAAATTGCCTATAGAGCACAATGCATCATCAGAATCACCTAACCCGATGGGTCCTCAAAATTATCTGAACAGCTACTAGAAGGCATACCAGTTAATTAGATTGATTAAACAGCATAATGCAAAATCTAAATGGATAAAATGGCATAATGCATTATCTAGATAGATAAAACAGCATATATGCAGTGCATCATCAAAAATACGAAAAAAGCACAAGGTATGATGTAATTAAATTTAATAAACAATGCCTGCATAATCAAAATTACCTAAACTGATGGGTCATTGAAATAATCTAAATAGCTAGAAGTCATATCATTTAATCCTAAATAGCAAAACACAGATCAAAGTGGTCAAAATAACGCAGCAAGGAGACAAGACACAATGCATCATAAAAAAATACCAAAACAACACAACGCATCATGGAAAATTCCTAAATAGCACAATGCATCATCTAAGTACCAAAACAGAACCCTACATCATCGTCATCAAGAATATTCCATAACTAAGCAGAATAGCACAAAAGACAATTATCAAGAAATGACATATAAAGAACAACACAAAATACAATTATCAAGAATATGACATATAACTAAGACATATAACTAAGCAATTCAACAAAGGACCTGTAGTACACGTTGCAAAAATCTGACTAGATCTAACCTCATTGCAGTTGGGGGGCACGAACTTGCATAGGGGTCGATGGGTTGAGCAGATGAACAGGGCGCCACTGACGAAGAACCAGCCACATACACCTAATAAGCACAGACAATCACGGATGAAGGGGATCCACTGATAGGGGTTTCACCGCGTATACTCTAAATTTTGGCACATTGGAAATGAGAGTCCAACCTGCAGACAAAAAGGACGCGTCCATCGCCGCATGAGCCTTTGGTCCCAACGCACGTGGCGCTAGAGGCTTGGACGACCGCTCGGCAGGCGATGAGGGTTTTGGCGCGGCTGGCCGAAACCCTAAGGGCGACACCTCACCTTGGGCGCGAACCGCACACACGCGAAGGGGCGAAGGACGCTTCAGAAAAGGCACTGCGGCCGGCAGAATCGAACAAGCCACTTGCAGCTCCGAAGCAGAGCTTGATGAGGACCCCAGCTCAACCACAAACAAAGGTTTTGGCATTGGTTTCATCGAAGCAACGATTTGGGTTAACGACTGAGAGTTGAGAGGTGAGTGGTGTGGGAATGTGATAGCGAGAGAGGGAATGGTGGGGGAGGAGTTAGAGAATGGGAGTGGGTAACCCTCTATCCACTTTAGTAGTACGGTACTACAAAAAAACTACATTTCACATATCATCACTTTTTGACAAACTAGTTCATTTCTTTGAACCGACTAAAATAGTGGGTACCCTTTAGGTTTCAAATTTCCATCTGGTACCTATTTTTCTAGTAGTAAGTATAGTACAATACTTTTTATACCGTCCATGGTAGTATAAATTTTTTTTTAGATAGAGGAAATTGCACGATCCACCATCTTTTCATCGCAGTTTTGCACAAAACACTTGGTGGACGTCATTTTTGCACATCTTAACAATGTTTCGCCTAATATGTACAAAATTAGCCAGTTAGTCCTGCAATGACTGATTTAACCTCATTAGTAGCAACATTATCAAGTGGTCCCTGAATGTCATTACTCCCATTCACACACAAAGATTGAATGGTGCTAAAAACTAGATACTAATGATATTTACCACCCATAATACTTTTTGGATGCATGTGGCTAGGATGTAAGAGACTTATTTCATATGAAACGTCAATGTTTATACAAAGGTATCAAAATATTTTTCTATCGCACATTGAACTTATGAAGGCTTTATTTGGTCGTAATAAATTTGTTTTTGAACATAACTTGTTTGTACATAAGATTTGACGTTTCATTCATACAACCAAATGTCCATCGAAGAGTTTATTTTAAAGTGTCAGACGAATGATATATGTCTGTTTATTACACCTCACACAGAAAGCACCCTGATTTATCATAAACTTTAAGCAGATAATTCTTTTCCCGTGATTTATTTTCTTGAGAGCAAGCACGGTGAATATGGCTCGGAATGCCACAAGCCTAGTTTTCAGAAAAAATTTATACATGTTTCACTTATGATTACAAAGTTTCTTGAGTTCTCAAGGTTTTCTAGCAAACTTCACACTCTTAAACTAATTTAAGCTGATTTATCAATGTTAGATAAAATTTGAACTATGAGTAAGTAGTAGATTTCTCTTAAAGTTAAACAAGTATCTTTTGAAGGTACCCACCCAGGCTATCAATATATCAGAAACCAATGAATTTATTGAATTCAACTTCTTGCTAAGAATTTGCCTGTAGAAAATTTGAGTTTTATTTGAAAACAATAAAAAACATTGCGTGATGTCCTCTGACTTGTACTACTTGTCGTGAAAAATAATTATTATCAAGAGAGTTCACATTATTTAAAAACCAAGCTAATTGAAAATATGGCCTGCCATGTATGAACATCCTTAGCCTTCAGGCCAAAAGACAGGCTAAATGGCCTTATATATGTACAACATACTGTATGGTAATGTTCCCATATTTTCTAGATAAGTGCATGTTGGAATGGTGAACAATAATGATACCAGTCCTAGGAGTTTCCAAAATTTTGGAACAAAAAATCATTTTCAAATTTGAACTACAAGTAAATGTAAAAAGTTACAAACATCTTTCGATTATCGTAACGAGGCGGTCAATACTTCAAAAACCAACGAGAGTTCTATAGGATTAAAGTTCTTGCTGTGAATATGCATGTTGACAATTTGATCCTCACTAGCTATGAACAAAAATAATGAAAACCCTAAAAATGAACCCTTGTTCATGGCGTCATCTTGCGTGTACTATTATTTGCAATGAAAAATAATTAATAACCGTGAGTCATCATAAATTACGAAAAAATAGTTACACAATATATGGCCCACAATGTATGAACATTCTTGGGTTTCAAGCCGAACGACAAAGGTAACAACCATATGCACACTGTATTGTATTGTAATGTTCCCATATTTGGTAGATGTGTGCATCTTGGCAAGGTGAAAAAGGGTGGCAACCATAGTTTCCAACTTATAGAAACAATAAGGCTTTTTCAATTTTCGAAGCGACAAGATTTTTTTGTAAGCAAGTATGAAGAAAAATGGCTCAAAGTACACAACAACAACCCTAGTTTTTAGACAGAGCGTGGACCTTGATACACTTACGATTGATTACCAAGTTTTATGAGTTCTCACACTTCATAGCCAACTGTTTTCCTTGCTTAATTTTAGGGTGCTTCCTGCTAAATGTATGGACGTCGATGTAATTTTACCTTTTTAGGTCCTTGATGTAAAATGTACTCCCACCATCCGTGTAAAATTCGAACCTAAAAGAAAGTGGTAAAATTTAAACATATTTAAGATTATTAGTTGTAAATGAGTATGAACATTCTTGGAGTTACAAGCCGAACGACCAAGGTCATGGCCATATCTACATCATACTTTATGCTAATAATGATCGCGTATCCAAGAATTTGCATGCCACCAAATTTGGCCATATATTTTGAAAACAAAAGAAGAGGAAGTAGTATGAAGAGTATGGCTCGATCAGCTGCTCTCTCGAGTAGGAGCCGAACCCGACTATTTTACTTACTTAATTTTAGGGTACTTTGTGCTAAATGTAACGACCTCGATGTAATTTACCCCTTTTTGGGTCCTTGATGTAAACTATACTCCCATCATTCGTGTAAAATTTTAACCTAAAACCAAGTGGTAAAATTTAAACGTATTTAAGCTTAGTTGTGACTAAGTATGAACGTTCTTGGATTTCAAGCCGAACGACCAAGGTCATGGACATACCTACATCATACTTTATACTGGTGATTCATGATCCCATATCCAAGAATTTGCATGTCGCCAAATTTGGCCACATTTTGAAAACAAACAAAGAGGAAGTAGTATGAAGAGTATGGCTCGATCAACTTCTCTCTCGAGAAGGAACAAACCTGACTGTTTTCTCTGCTTAATTTTAGGGTTCTTCGTGCTAAATGTATGTAGGACCTCGATGTAATTTTCTCCCTTTTTACGTCCTTGATGTAAAATATATTCCCACCGCTCGTGTAAAATTCGTACCTAAAAGAAAGTGGTAAAATTTAAACGTATTTAAGATTATTAGTTGTCGATGAGTATGAACATTCTTGGATTTCAAGATGAATGACCAAGGTCATGACCATAGATACATCATATTTTATGCTGATGATTTATGATCCCATATCCAAGAATTTCCATGCCGCCTAATTTGGCCATATGTTGAAAACAAACGAAGAGGAAGTAGTATGCAGAGTATGGCTCGGTCAGGTTCTCTCTCGAGAAGGAGCCGAACCCGACTATTTTCCTTTGCTTAATTTTACGATGCTTCATGTTAAATTTATGTACCTCGATGTAATTTCCCCCCTTTTGAGGTCCTTGATATAAAATGTACTCCCACCTTCCGTGTAAAATTCGAACATAAATGCAAGTGGTAAACTTTAAACGTATTTAAGCTTATTAGTTGTCGATGAGTATGAACATTCTTGCATTTCAAGCCGAACAACCAAGGTCATGGACATATCTACATCATACTTTATGCCGATGATGATCCCATGTCGAAGAATTTGCATGCCGGCAAATTTGGCCATATATTTTGAAGACAAACAAAGAGAAAGCAGTATGAAGAGTATGGCTCAATTAGTTGCTCTGTCGAGAAAGAGCCGAACCTGAATATTTCCTTTCTTAATTTTAGGGTGCTTCATGCTAAATGTATGGACCTCGATGTAATTTTCTCCCTAGCTCCTTTATGTAAATTGTACTCCTACCATCCGTGATGTTCCCATATTTGGGAGTAAATGGGTGAATCATGGCATGGTAACAATTTTCCAAGTGATAGAAGTGTATTTTCTGTAAAGCAAGTAGGAAGAATATGTATTTTCTGTAGAAAAAAACAAAGAGAAAGAAGAGAAACTATGAGCGCAGAGGAGGCAGCTCGAGAGAGCAGCGAAGAGGAGGAGTTGAAGGCAGTGCGATATCAGAAGCAAAGTTGAGATGGCTTCCGGACACGAGGTACATGGTACAGTCACCTAGTAGTACTGGTAGTATGGAACTAGTAGTAAAGTTCAAGACCTTTACTATATATGCTCGCAAAAAAAATTGTGTTCTCTCTCTCCTTCACTGCCTCATCACCCCCATCTAGCTAATCTCTCCCTCGTCCAAAACGTGGCGCTGCGCACGTGTGTCAATCCGCCTTGTCGGTGGCTCCGTGTTAGTATCAGGCATTCTGCGTTGGTGTGCATAAGAAGGAACCACTTTGGGGCTTGGCAGCAAAAGGTACAGTACTCATACTATTACTATTAGAGTGGGAGTTCAAACTTTCCCGGTTTTGAAATTTTCACTTCCTTCCCAAACATCCGGATGGAATATTATTCAAAAGATAGTGGTGCACAAGGGATTGTTCATACTGTATGTAGTACGTCCCATCACATTCGATGCACTCCATTATGATCTGGCCAGCTTTACCACTACTCCATAGTACTCCATTCTCGTTCGATTTCAGACCCTGCGAAGAGGAAGCCACCAAGCACAATCATAGCATACTGGTTTGAAAGTAGTATAGTAGGAGTAGTACGAAGGGTATGGCTCAGCCGCTCACTCGAGAAGGACTCGGACTCAACTTCTTTTCATTGCTTCATTTTAGGTCCCTTTGTGCTAAATGTATGGACCTCTATGTTGTCAGGGGGATGATCCCCGGGTGGGCCAAGCCAGGCTCAACTAGATGGCTCCAGGGAGATCTGGCCGGATGGCCACAAGACAAAGAGCCACAGCCGGGTGGAACACTACACCTGGTCCGCCTCAAGATTCCTCGGCTGACCCGTCTAGCCGGGGCCAGGAGAGCCGACTGGGTGGCCACCTCTACTCGGTCGTCTCGGATCTATTGGCCAAGGGTACAGGGGTGACAATCCTTGTTGAGCGCACCCTTGACCCGACAGGCTAGCACAACGCGCTGCCGACACTACCAGACAAGGGCACCAAAGCGCCAAGGCTGGGAGATGACGAGTAAAGCTCCAGCTGACCGGTAAAGCTACGGCTGACGGATAAAGCGCCAAGATGATGAATAAAGCACAAGGTGACGCCCGAAGCGGAGGCACTGAGATGCTATAGCACTGTTCCCACCTGTACTGGAGCTTGACCGGGTCCTGGACCACCGGCTGGACCCGGCAGCCGACCCGCTTTGTAAATCCAAAACCCAAACAGTAAACCCTAGAGACCACACTATAACCTACCCTTCCACCAGTATATAAGGAGGGGTAGTGACAGGGCTCTAGGTAAGGCATTACAAGTGAGAAGTTAGCCATAATCACTAAGTGAGGTAGTTCATCTTCCTCTAGCTCTCGACATTAGCTAGAGAAACATCTCAAGGAGTGCTTGTATCGACCATCTGCTCCCCATATAGTAGATCCTTGCAGGAGTAGGAGTGTTACCTCGACAAGAGGGCTCTGAACCAGGGTACACCGATGTGTTTGCAGTATCTGTGCCTAACCCGTTGCGATTATCCACCGATAGCATCTTGATTGTCCCCTCTGATGCCATCCCCGATGGCACTGCCGTGTTCCACACCACGACAGTTGGCGCCCACCGTGGGGCACATCGCTTCAGCTGGAGTCATCTTTTGCATGGGACTTCCGCCCGTCGTCGGTGAGTGAGTCACGTCTGGTCTCGTCCTCACCTTCATCTCCTTTGACTGCGTCCTCGACAACGCATCTTGCTTCAACGGGGAAAGCTTCCAAAGTGATAGCTCCATAATCCACTTCGGGGAGCATCGTGTCTACATCGCCACCATCACCGAGGATTTCCCTCACAAGGTCATCATCATCTCCGACGTGCCTCGAGGCTTCTCTGCCATGCTCATCGCCAACAGCAGCATTGAGGTCATGATGGCTGGTGCGGGCGATGGATGCCGCCCAACTCTGGAGCGCGACACAGGCGCCAAAGATGCTGCTCCGCGCGAGCAGGGTGTGGACCCCTTGGTGGACTCCATCCAGAACCTCCACATCCCCATCGCTCCCGAGCTGGATCCGACGGCCGCAGCAGCCGCACTGGAAGCCACGCGCCAGAACCTCCTAGAGGAAGCCAACAAGGTGGCCGCCCTCTAGCGACTCCTGGATGCAACCATGTGCGAATACAACACCGCCCACGGCTTCTCCCATTTATATGGTGCCAACCGGCAGGCGCCGCCCTAGGGAGAATATCATTTTGCGGCCCAAAAGTTGATGCGCCTAGGCAACACGGTACCCAAGTTGCATCTAATCAGCCGTGATGACTACAGTTGGCGTGCCAAATACTCAGAGGGTCTTTTTCGGCATGAATTCAACTTTATGTTTTAATACAAAATATCAGGCTAACGACCGTCAAGTTGGGCCCCCCTGTCAGTTTTCGCTGTTATGTCGCTCTCGTCGCTTAGGCGTCAATTAGGCTTGCATCGTTGGTGCCTGCATCAATTATGCGTCTTGTTCTTCCCCGGAGCGGCAATCTATGGGGCGTCGCAGCCATGGCACAGAGCTGGGATGTGGATGAACCTTCTCGTCCCCACTCTCCTCCCTGTAGGCTTGCAGCGTTGGCGCATGCATCCATTACGCATCTTCTTCTTCCCCGGAGCGGCAATCTATGGTCACGGCCATGGTGCAGAGCTGGGATGTGACGAACCTGCTCGGCCCCGCTCTCCTCGCCATCCCGAGTCGGAGCTCGCCCTCACCATGGCTGCACCCATGGCACGGTGTGGGGATGAGAATTGATTCCTGTCACCGTGTTGACCATGCTCGGTCCTGTTTTCCTCCGCCAGAATCCGAGCTCACCGTTGCCGTGGTCACACCCGCACCAATTCGGCCACCTTTGCCGAGGTCTCTGTGGTAGCTTAAGTTCTGCCATGTTGAACCTATAAGCGAATTCGGAGCTGGGTGGCGGCAACCCGTTGTTGAACCTGTAAAGAATTTGCTAAAGACTACGTGCCGCTCCAAGGTCTTCGGCTGATGCCTTCGGCTTCTGCCAATGTCCACCGCTGATGTGAGATCATTTAGTTACTTCAATACAAAATTTTGACCAATTTAACTTGTTGATGTATTCCTTGACAATTATAATATAATCGAGCACTAGAAATATTTTGTAGTGTGCATGAGCATGATCAGTAATATAATTGAACACTAGAAATTTTAAGGCACTCCATATAAAGGAGTAGATTAATATATATATAGAAGGTTCACCAGAGACACCACAGATATATTCTCTTACATGCCACACATAGGTAATAATTAACTAAAACAAAATAAAAGCAGGGGCAGCAGCAGGCCGGGACATGGAGACGCCTAGCAGGGCAGGGCATCAGCAGGAGGAAGGGCCAGCCTAGTCGAGGGGATATAGGCCAGTCCTGACATAATCCGAGAGGAATTTGCTGAAGGCTGCGTGTCGTGCCAAGGTAATCGGCCTATGACTTCTGCCTCTGCCTCTAGCACACCCACCGCGTGCTGGATCAGGCTATCGAGGTTCACGTTGATTGCTCTGCCACAGAATGGGCAAAACAGTCTACCCCTACGATAGAAACAGATTAGCCCACACTGTAACCTTCTCAGCACGTAGCGGCTCTTGTTGTCTCAGGATTCCTTGCTATCCTCCACTTCATTATCATCCTCATGTTGATTTTTAAGAACATAACTTAGAACTCATACATATGATTGAATTGTATTACAACTCAAGAATTGACAACATGTATATGTAAGACAATATATCCGTGGATATCAAAGAGAAAGCATCTTAGCAATAGTTTGATCAGTTCATATATCAGTGTAACATCCCAAAACTTTAATCCAAGTAATCAAGATCAAATCTATCCAATTTAGGGTTAAAAAAACTTTTTTTATTTAAATTCTTTAAGCATGCATATGAGTGTTGCATTTAAATAGGAGTTGTTTTGAAATGCCATTATTGAGTGATCTATTGGTTGTAAAATGACTCTATGATGAATATCACATCATCTAGATCATTCCCAAGAAAAAACCAAAGAAAAAGAAATAAAAAAGAATTAAATAAGGAAATGGTCACTTTTGCCATTTTAATCACCTAGCCCACTTTGGGTGTTCCTAGCACTCAATTTCCAACAGAAACAATTGTAGATCTTTGCACCCCTTGATAGTACAAGTTAAGATGTACCAAGGCCCACTTTGTGATCTCCCAAAAACATTTGAACTCTGAATTTAAATGACATTGGAAAATTGAATCTAGTTCATATGTATAGATCACACTTTTTCAAAAACCACTCAAATGAATTCCATTTGGAAAATCCTAGCAACCACAGATGCTTAAGCTTGTGACAAACCAATCCACCAAAAATCTTTCAAAAATTCAAATGTTTTCTTCATGCGGCCATTTAATCAAACACTTGGCATGCACTGATCATACTCTAGTTTAGGTTCACTGTTTCTATAGGGTTTTGCCACCCATTTGACCTCAATTTACTCCATGTGTCCCTCCTAGCTCTAACCAAGCCTAAACTAACCCATCCCCTAGTCCCCAATTCCAGTACCACGCCACCCCGACGCCATGCTTGTTGATCAAGCATGCGCAGCTCGCAGTAGAACGCCAGCCATTCTCCGCCGCTCCAGGAAGCAAGGCGCCATCTCACCGCCGCCCACGGTCCACCCCACGATCACTGCCGGCCCCTGGACCACCCTAGAGAAGTGTCGCACTATCCTCTTTGCGCCGCGCCAGAGCACGCCAGAGTTCCTTCACCACCAGCACGCCATAGACCGCACGCGCCGCTCCGCCTTGACCACCTCACCCCATCAGACACGGCCGTGCACCACCGCGCGACCCACAGTCGCCAGGAACCATGTCGAGCACCGCCTCGGTCGCTCAGAGCGCGAGACGCTCCCGACCGTTAGCCACCGCCCCTAGCATCGCCATTAAGCCCTAGCTGACCGCCAGGGAACCGCCCACCGTCTACCTACCCAACCCATGCCATTAGCACCCTGTGTCATTGTCACCGACGAGCTCGTCGTCCCCCTCACGGTCCCCTCGACGAGCCTATATAAGGAGGCCACCCCCAGCCTCATTTGCCACACTCCCACACTCCCCTCTTCTCTCTGATCATTTCCCCTCTCTCGTCAGAGCCGCTCGAGCAGCCAGTCACCGGAATTGCGCCGGAGTTAGCCGCAGAAGAGGAGGAGAAGTCCCCGTCGATTTCGTCCACCTCAGCCCCTGCCATGACCTCGCCTGAGTCCGAGGTCATTGTATCGTTCTATTTGCCCCATCACCGCACTAGCTGGAGCCCTGGTACATCCCCACTGCACCCCCACCGACCGCGCTAGGGTTCAGTCTCGCTGGCGATGTGTCCGTCGTCGACGACGACCGTGAGCCGTTGATCTAGGATCTAATCGTGTGGTCCTTATCGCCCTGCACCGCTTCGTGTTTAATGAGTCAATGACAGGCGGGACCCCCCTATCAGCAGCCCTCAGCGCCACGGAGTGTACACGGGCCGGCCCATTTAGTTTCCCGCGCTGACCCAGTAATTCAAATATATGTTTTTCTTTTTAGAAGTAAACTTAATTCTGTCCCTTAGTTCAAAAATCAATTCAAGGAGTTTTACAAATCCAAATTGAGTGATTCCAATTGTGTTGGAAAGTTAGTGAAAATATCTATCCAAGCCCGTTGGATTTAAATCATTTAGAGTTAGAGATATCTCCTAGTAAAAATAACAAAACTGAAGCTTTTGCACATTCAAACATTTTTATAAAATCAACCCTAATAGCTTTTGAGTTGATTCCAACTCTCAAAAAGCACATTTAACCATACCTATCTGAATATGTAATAATATTAAGGTTTTCATGCAGTAACTTTGGACTAGTACCAAAATAATGCTATATAGGCATTTCTAGTCACTTTAAATCATTAATTATTAAACTTAAACTTATTAAAATGTGATCCAACATTTAAATCGCATTCCCATATATTAGAATATGTGGTGATGACACGTGTCCACATGATCCCATATTTTAATTGGAGAAGATTAAATCTTAGTTAATTTCAATGAGTAGAAATTAATTTTCTCAAATAAAAAGAATGAAGCTAGTTCATTAAACCTTGTGATGTTTGTGATGATACTAGATCATCAAATGTGTTCCTTAGTGTGCTAAGTAGACTAGTTAAGTTTTGATTGGTGATTGTGTATTCCGTATGTATTTATAGACGATAGTATCGACCAAGTCTACGAGGAGGAGGAGTTCTACCAAGAAGAGGAGTTAGTGAATTTCAACCACTGCACCAACCAAGGCAAGCTAGCATTATACAAGTTAACCATGCAAGATCACCCTTGCAATCTATTATTGTCAAGCTAACACTTGCAAGTATTATACCTAGCAAGCCATCATTAACAATGCAAGATCACCCTTGCAAGCTATTGTTAGCAAGTTAGAATTAAACTAGATAACCTAAGAAAATGCATTAGGCATGCTTTGGTTATACCCTTTTTGACTTATACCTACTCCAAGTATCATTTACAAGCTTTACTTCCTTTACTTTACCAAAGTCCTTTACTTGTTTAAAGGTAGCATAAAGAGTATAAAACTTGACCTATCTAGTTAGACTTAGATGTCATTCTATGGCATGAGATTGAGATTAGCATCCCACATTAGTGAACACTCTTAACTTAGTAGATTGAGATTAGCATCCCACATTAGTAAGCACCTCTCAATGTTGTCCACCTATGCAGTGCTCAGGATGACAGATGGTCATGGCTGGGAGGCCATACTCATAGGAGAGGTGCTTATACTAGAGTGTGTAAAGGAAAGGTTATGTTTGATTATCTACATACTAAGTATGATGATTCAGGGTTATCCCTGATAGATGTATAGAATCTTGTGGTGAAAGTGTACCACCCCTGCAGAGTGTCAAACTATTCGAATAGCCGCGTTCGCGGTTATGGACAGTTGGAGTGGCCATACTGTTCCGTTGTCAGATGTTTTCGAACAACTTATGAAATGAATTGTGACATGACTTGACCACAACAGAGTTGTGACTATGACAACTAAGTTCCCACTTAGGTGTTTTCAAACTTTATCTTATCTTTCTTTGTTTCTGAACTCAGCTTAGGTTTCAAATTTAACTTTACAAATAAACTTAGAGTTAGCATTTCTACTAGAATTATCCTATTTGTTAGTGGTAGTTTGTGAGTACTTAAAGAGTACTCATGGCTTTTGTCCCTGGCTATTCCTATGGCCAGACTATGAGGAGGACTACCCTGAAGGAGGACAGCAGGACGGCTACGACAACTAGGATCATCTCCCATCGTCAGCATTGCCTGTGACTCTGAAGATGGACCCCACCGCTATGCAATTTATTCCGCTACTTGATTGTACTAAGACTGGATCATGAGATCCTTTATTTGTGTAAGACCTTATTATGGTTTGTAATGGATGATGTACTATGATATCCAATCTGTTATGTCTCGCAAAAATGGTAATCCTAGGATTGCGATGTATGGCATAACCGGCATCTGGGATTAAAATTCCGGGTGTTGACAATCAGTTCATCTCAACATAATGACAATTAATTTCATCAGAGTTCATGTAAACTAAATCTAGGGGTCTCATAAGTTTCTTCAGGGATGGAGTGAGTGAACCAAGTAACAATTGCATAACCTATAATCTTCTTGTACATGGCCCCAGGTTCGCTAATTCATCCCTGAAAAATCTGACACCAATGTGTCTGCCTCTCTTTTGGGGCAAATTTGAATCATTGGCCACAATAAGAAATTGAAATGTATCGTACAAAACAATATTCAGGGATATACATAGTCAGGTACAAAAACAAGCCTAAATATTGTAATTATAAATAAAAAATCAAACAATTAATCTTCAGGTACATGTTAAAAATACTTATGATCAAAACCATTCATATACATATGCATCATACGAATCATTCAAAGATCAAAAACAATTCAAGGATCATATATGTAGTTCCATATGAGAATAAATCAAGGGCCTCATAATTTTTTCAGAAATGGAGTTGTCGAACCAAAGTACCAACAGCACAACCTATATTGTTTGTGTGCATTGCTGCCTCGGGTTCACCAACCCATTCCTAAAACACGACACCATCATATGTGTCTCCCCTTGAACTCTTTTGGGGAAAATTTCAATCATCGGCCTCGATGACAAACTGAAATATAATTCTTATACACTATGAATGCATGCATGGAATAGATAATTCAAATATCATAGTTCTATGAATGTAGAATAAAGATTGCAGCCTCATAAGTTTCTTCAGGGATGGCGTAAGCGAACCAAGTAAGAATTGCACAACCTATATTCTTCTTGTACATGGCCCAGGTTTGCTAAGTCATCCCTGAAAAAATCTCACACCAATGTGTCTGCCTTTCTTTTGGGGGAAAATTTGAATCATTGGCCACAATAAGAAATTGAAATGTAATCGTACAAAACAATATTCAGGGATATAAATATTCAAGTACAAAAACAAGCCTAAATATTGTAATTATAAAAAAACCAAACAATTAATCTTTAGGTACATGTTAAAAATACTTATGATCAAAACCATTCATATACATATGCATCATACGAATCATTCAAAGATCAGAAACAACTCAAGGATCATATATGTAGTTCCATATGAGAATAAATCAAGGGCCTCATAATTTGTTTCAGAGATGGAGTTGGAGAACCAAACTACCAACAACACACCCTATATTGTTTGTGTGCATTGCTGCCTCAGGTTCACCAACGCATCGCTAAAACACGACACCATCATATGTGTCTCTCCTTCAACTCTTTTGGGGCAAATTTCAATCATCGGCCTCGGTGACAAACTAAAATGTATTTTTTATACACTATGAATGCATGGAATAGATAATTCAAATATCGTAGTTCTATGAATATAGAATAAAGATTGCGGCCTCATAAGTTTATTCGGGGATGGCGTAAGTGAACCAAGTAACAATTGCACAACCTATATTGTTCTTGTACAGGGCCCCAGGTTCACTAACTCATCCCTGAAAAATCTGACACCAATGTGTCTGCCTCTCTTTTGGGGCAAATTTGAATCATTGGCCACAATAAGAAATTGAAATGTAATCGTACAAAACAATATTTAGGGATATACATATGCATCATACGACTCATTCAAGGATCAGAAACAATACAAAGATTATATATATAGGTTCCATTTGAGAATAAATTAAGGGCCTCATTATTTTTTTCAAAGATGGAGTTGGAGAACCAAAATATCAACAACGCAACCTATATTGTTTATGTGCATTGCTGCCTCGGGTTCACTAACCATCCCTAAGAAAATGACACCATCGGGTGTGTCTCCCTTGCACTATTTTGAGGCAAAATTGAATCATTTGGGCCTAGTAAGGAATAGAAATGTAATGTTATAGGCATGTTGTGTATCGAAATCAACACTCAACTAGCAAACTCAACTAGATGGCAGATGAGCAGATTGGGTTTTTGTGACTAGACGGATTGGGGTTTTGTGACTAGATGGCAGATGCATCAATCGACCATTCGAACCATATATATACTACCCTACTTCAAGAGCAAAAGAATCTATACACAATTGAGCAAATCCTATGTATAAATAGTGAAATCTGCGGCTGCGACTAGAGAAGCTAGCAATGTAGTACCTTAGACTCCTCATCAGGGACCTCCTCCTCGAACTCGTCATTTTCTGTGATTGCGTCGATGATTTCTTGGATGGCGATGGGGTCGTTGATGTAGAGCACCGGATTGCCTCCCCCTGTCGCCTACCCCCCATCCAGATCTGCCGCTGGCACCACGACATTGTTGGCCACCTGTTGCTCGACAGCGACGGCTACTGGCTGGATAGATGAGCTTGAACCCTCGATGGTGCGTCGACGAGCGACGTTCGTGCCCAGAGAAGACGCCTCCACCTGCTTGGCGATGACCGAGCCACCCGCTGCTGCGCCTTCAACTGGCTTCACCTCCAGCTCGTCTCCACGCGTACGCTTCATGGTGCACCTAGGGCAGGAGGTGGTGCAAGCGAAGGAGCTTCGGCGCACGCGGTAGGCGCATATTGGGGTTTTGGGACTAGACACATTGGGGAAAATGACACTAGCTCGTGGAAGAAGAAGGCCGAGCGGGTTTATAAACACTAGACCGTTCGTAGTCCTCGAGTGGACACGTGTGCTGGGCGGGAGGGATGGGGCTACCATGATCTCCACCTTTTTTTTGAAACAACCATGATCTCCACTTTAGAACTGCATTGAAAACATCCTCATGGCAGACCTCGATTCCACTGCATGCAAGTGGCGCGGAACCAATTTCTAGCAAAGTTAGATCTACTCGAGGGCCCCCCTTGACACATGGAAGTTACTTGCGGTAGGGGCCAGATGGAAGTGAGATTGAGAGCGATGCGTAAAAATGGGATATGTCTTATTAAAATCAAGTGGCAATAAATTGCACCGTCCCGTCAACAATCGTGCACTCGATGACCCTATTGCCCTGTGCATGTGTTGTAGTAGCAGTAGTAGCCTTTTCGGACATGATTAAACATGACATGACTAGTCGACGACTTTTTTCCATGGACGGCTTCGTGTTCCTTCTTGTAGAAGTCTCGTTGAGGGAGACGTCTATGTTGTCTCACGTTGTACTATGAAGGGCACAACGTGTGCAATGATCCTATTTGGATCACATAGGATCAACGGTTGGTGTGCACGATCCGCGTGACAACTGTGACAACCAATCAGGGCGTAGCAGACAGAGTGAGCACATGTTTGGGCTTCTACAAAAGAGAGAGAGAGTGAGCAAAACTAAGTAGTATCAAAAAACCAAGGGCAAAACTGAGTAGTATAAAAATGGAAAGTGAGTGTCTTGGACAATGAAATACATCATGGCATACATCAAATTATATGGCTGTTATTTCACAAAACACACATGGATCCACTAGTGTCATTGCATGTGTGTTCTTTCACAAACCACAAACCATAGCTAGAGTAGTGAATGTCTGTTCTTTTCACAAACCACATGAGCATGTGTGTTCTTCTCACAAACCACATATGGATCCACTACTGTCATTGAATGTGTTTTCTTTTCCTAAAACACATATGGATCCACTAGTGTCATTGTGATACATTGCAAATGTATCTATAATTTTTGATGTTCCATGCTTGGTTTTATCCACTTTTTTGTGTTTTGTCCACACTTTGGAGTACTTTTCATATGATTTCTTGGACTAACCTATTAACAAGAGCCACAGTGCTAGCTGCCTATTCTCTGCTGTTTTTGGTTCTAGGAAAGTCAGAAAATGAATATTCCCGGAATTGGACGGGACAAAAGCCAAAGTGCCTATTTTTCCGAAAGTCATCAGATGCAAGGATACGAGACAGAGAAGGGCCAGAGGGTGGCCACACCACCTGGGCGCGCGGCTAGGCTTGACCCGTGCCAGGGGGTGGTGTGGCTAGCCCAGGCACCCCCTCGACCTCTCCTTCCACCTATATATTGCCCTCGGGACGAAAACCCTAAGTACCCGATCAAAAATCCACGAAGGAGTCTGTAGCCGCCGTCATATCCATCCCTAGATTGGGAGGGATCTAAAGCTCTTCTCGGCACCCTGCCAGAGAGGGGAATTCACCCTGGAGGCCTTCTTCATCACCATGCAAGCCTCTGGTGTGATGCCTGAGTAGTTCATCCTTGGACTACGGATCCATGTAGTAGCTAGAGGGCACGTTCTCCTCCTTTGTGCTTTCATGTCTAGATCTTGTGAGCTCCGTTCATAATCAAGATCATCTATTTGTAATTCTGCATGTTGTGTTTGCGGGGATCCAATGGATATTGAGATGCTATTTCAGATTGATTATTGATTCTATCATGTCTTTGTTATTTGTGATCTTGCATGCTTTCTGTTGTTAGTAGCTATCTTGGACAAGTAGATGCTAGCAACTCCAAGAGTTAGTATTTATGCTCGATAGTGGGTTCATGCCTCTAGTAATCTGGGGAAGTGACAGAAATCTCTAAGGTACTAGATGTGTTGTTGCTAGTAGGGAGAAAACAACAATCCTTTGTTCATAGAGCAATCATATTGTTTACTTTACACGCAATTTGTAAAGCAATAATCTGTTGCTTGCAACTTAATACTGGAGGGGGTTCGGATGATAACCTAAAGGTGGATTATTAGTCATAGATGTAGTTGGATGGCGGTCTATGTACAATGTTGTAATGCCCAATCAAGTCTCAAAGGAGTCAAGATGATTAGTATATGCTTGTATGCTTTCTCGATGTTTGTCAATTGCCCCGCTGTAATTTGTTCACCCAGCATGTTATCTATCTTAAGGAGAGCCACCTCTAGTGAACTATGGATCCCGATCCTTTCTTTTACATACAATCTACAAACTGTTTACTGCTTTGTGTTTACTTTCTGCAAACTATTACTTCCTTCCATTCGATACGTTTAATCCTTTGTTTTCAGCAAAACCGGTGAGATTGACAACCTCATCGCAAGTTGGCGACAAAGTTTTGTGGTTGTGTTGTGCAGGTTTCCACGTTGCTACTAGCACCGGTAGTGCGCCCTGCCAAGGCTCAGCTAGCAACACCTTTGGGATGTTTCCTTGATCCTACTGGTTTGATTAAACCTTGGTTTCAAAACTGAGGGAAACTTGCTGTTGTGCTCATCATACCTTCCTCTTGGGGTTCCCCAACGAGCTCTACATTAATACCGAGCCATCAAGCACTTTTCTGGCGCCGTTGCCGGGGAGTCAAGGACATCTTCACAAGGGGAGTCCCTCATAACCAATCTCTTTACTTTGTTATTTTTGTTTTGCTTAGTTTCTTTTTGCTTTGTTTGCTTGTTTCTTTTTCAAAAACACACAAAAAAATAGTTTTACAAGTTTGCTTTCTTATTTTAAAACCCAAAAAAATTGACTACTCTTGAAAACACTAAGTTGTGTGACTTCACTAGCACCATCAACAATGATTTTATGAGCACACCTATTGCTCCACCTGTGCCTAAAGATAGTTTCTTTGAGATAAAACCTGCTTTACTCAATCTTGTTATGAGAGAACAATTTTCTGGTATTGGTAATGAAGATGTTGTTGCCCATCTAAATAACTTTGTTGAACTTTGTGAGATGCAAAAGCATAGGGATGTAGATGGTGATATTATTAAGCTGAAATTGTTTCCTTTCTCTTTGAGAGGAAAAGCTAAAGAATGGTAGAATTCCTTAACTAGGAATAGTATTGATTCTTGGACTAAGTGCAAAGATGCTTTCATTGGAAAATACTATCCTCCTGCTAAGATTATATCTATGAGAAGTGAAATAATGAAGTTTAAACAATCTGATAATGAGCATGTTGCTCAAGCTTGGGAAAGAATGAAATCTTTGGTTAAGAATTGTCCCACTCATGGACTGACTGCTTGGATGATCATCCAAACTTTTTATGTAGGATTGAACTACTCTTCAAGGAACCTATTGGATTCTACTGCTGGAGGTACCTTTATAACCATTACTTTGGGTGCTGCAACAAAACTTCTGGATAATATGATGGTTAACTATTCTGAATGGCATACTGAAAGAGCTCCACAAGGTAAGAAGGTAAATTATGTTGAGGAAACCTCCTCCTTGAG
Source organism: Avena sativa (assembly GCA_916181665.1). Classification (NCBI taxonomy): domain Eukaryota; kingdom Viridiplantae; phylum Streptophyta; class Magnoliopsida; order Poales; family Poaceae; genus Avena; species Avena sativa. The sequence continues at coordinate 526,685,490 of OV702292.1, read as the reverse complement.
TGATAAAATTGATATTATTATGTCTATGCTTGTTAATGGGAAAGCCCATATTGATCCAAATAATGTTCCTTTAGCCTCTTTGGTTGCTCAAGAAGAGCAAGCTGATGTGAACTTCATAAGAAATAACAATTTTGGCAATAATTCTTATAGGAATAATTTTGGTAACAACAATTATAAGCCATATCCTCCCAACAATGGTAATGCTTATGAAAATTCCTACAACAATAATAGGAGTGCACCCTCTGAACTTGAAGTTATGCTTAAGGACTTTATTAGTAAACAAACTGCTTTGAACAAAACCATTGAGGAAAAACTCTCTAATGCTGAAAGAAATATAGCATCTTTGGCTGAATATCAATCTTCTGTGAATAAAATGGCTGCTAAACCTGAAACTAATGATAATCCCTTTGTAGCTAGTAATGCCATACAAGTAAGAATTGATGAAAATGTTAGACTATTAGCTGAATTACATGCTAAGTGGGAAAGAGAAGATGAAATTGCTAGAAACATTAGTGTTTCTACTATCGCCACCACTAGTGTTAAGGCTAGTAATAGTTCTACTACTCTAGATAATAATTTTGATTTTGATCTTGATGGTTGCAACATCTCTGAAGTTATTAAGTTCCTACAAAAGCTTGCTAAAAGTCCTAATGCTAGTGCTATGAACATGGCCTTTACAAAACACATTACTGATGCTCTCATAAAGATTAATGAAGAAAAGATGAAACATAAAGCTTCTATTCCTATAAAACAAGAAGATGGTTGGGAACCCATCATTAATATGAAAGTGAATGACTTTGATTTCAAAGCTTTATGTGATCTTGATAGTAGTGTTTCTATTATGCCTAGAAGGATTTATGATATGCTTGATTTGCCTCCACTTGAAGATTATTATTTGAATTTCCCACTTGATGATAATGCTAAAAAGAAACTCATGGGGAGTATTAATGATGTTAATATTATGGTTAACAATGCCTATGTCCCATTGATTTCTATGTTTTGGGTGTTGAATACAACGCTTCTTGTCCTATTACTTTGGGAAGACCTTTTCTTAGAACTGTTGGTGCCATTATTGATATGAAAGAAGGCACCTCAAGAAAGGTATAGAACACTTCCCTAATCAGAGAGAGAAGATTTCTTTTGCTTCTCCTATGAAAACAAAATTTGGTCTTAATGCTTCTTCATTTGAGAAAACTTGATTCTTTTTCTTGCTTCTTATGCCTAACTTAAAGGCGTTAAAGAAAAGTACTTATTGGGAGATAACCCAAAAGTTTTAGATGAGTATTGGAAGTTATTACTTCAGTAATAACAACTCCTTATCCTTTTTATTTTCTTTTTGTGCCAAGAGTAACCTCTAATGAGAGAGAAGTAATGATTGGGAAAGTTGCTGTCCCGAAATAGATTTCTGTGCTTCACCATAAAAATTCGTGTAAAATCTCTCGACGTCATTTTGAGGCGTGAATTTTTATTCTTATGGCCCACGTTGTTATCTAACTTTAGTTAGTTCAACAATTTTTGATTTGAGCAACGGAAGGTCTTTGAAAAAAATCGTCTTTACCTGCTAGTCTGTTTTGACAGATTTCTGCCATTTTCTGCATTTGCTTCTTGTTGGTTCCTTTTTGAGTTCTTTTGGGGAATTGAGCTTTTTGAGGGAAGTGCTACAGTAGCTAGTGTTTTAATGGAAGTTTATTGGTGTTAGAACTGAACCTAAGGACTTATTATCTTAAGTGCACTAATGTTGCTAATAAAGATTGTGTGAAGTTTTGTATGAAGGAAAAATTTCAGGTGTATGGAAGGAATGAGTAATGAGATGAAGGATGGACTAAAGCTCAATCTTGGGGATGCCGCATGTGTCACCCCAAGAAATATCGAAGAAGTACAAGCGTCAAAGCTTGGGGATGCCCATGGCATCCCCTTCTTCATCAATAAAAATCCTAGATTTCTTCCAAACGCTTCATTCTTATTGTTTCATGCACAGTTGTGTTGTTCTTGGAGCGTCTTCTTTTTAGTTTTCATTTTGGTTTTTCGTTTGCTTTTGTTTGCTTAGTTTTATAAATAAATTGGTTGGACCCCCTCTTTCATACATTGGTTTGCAAATAGTTTGGTTTGGTTTGGAAAAGAGTAGGAAAGTTCATGCTTATGTGGTAAAAAGAGCTCGTTTTTGACTATGGCCTATGCTCTGTCCTGGCATGCTTGATATTGTTTTGGCTTTATGCTTAGTATTCTTGTTGTAGCATGACTTGTTATAAACAATTGAGATTGCTTAATGTGCCTTGGATGAATCATGCGTTGTTTTAGCATATTAAAGCATAGTATAGTGGTATTCTCCTTTGATGCTTTATTTGGGTTGACTTGGCACATGCTCACACCATGCTATGACTATCTCAAGTAACCATAGACTTTATGATCCTTTAGTTTTCAACTTGTAGTATCACTTTATGCTTTGATCAATGATGTTTTATCGCTCTGCATGATTATGGCCATTATTGCTCTCTTAGTTTGTCGCTCCCAGTCTTTTGCTAGCCTCCACAACCAAGTATGAGTTCCACACATGCATCCAAATCCTTAAACCAAGTTGTTCCAAAGAGTCCACCATACCTACCTATTAGCATATGCTATTCCAAGTATATTCATGCTTTTGTTTACCTTCCAAATTAAACTTGTTATGAGAAAACTAGTGATTAAAGCTCTCACAAACTTGATGGCACACTTTACTTTTCTTGCCCTTAATAAACTTGAACCATTGTGTCGCCTATGTTGTATATGCTTGCACTTATTTGTTGGGAATTAGCAGAACCATGTTGTCATGGGGAATGCTTTCAACATTGCACTTGGTACTTGTACCTAGTTGATATCATGCTCTTTTGTATATGGATGTCGTCGGTGTGAAATGAAAGGGGAACTTGTAAGTCCATGAAATTATGTATATGTGTTAGAGAAACGCCTAGGCCGCTGGTCTAATCCATGCTGACATGGTGGAAACCTGCAGCATAACCATAATGAGCTGTCTATGAAGCATTCTTCTTATAAAAAAAAGAGAGTCCTATATTGAGAAAAAAGAGAAAAAGAAAAAAAGAGATTATGAATAGAGGAAAGAGAGAAAAAAGCACCATATTCCCATGGTAAATAAGAAGATTGCTGAGATGCTCCTTGTCTGCTTGCCTTGTCATTTTGATATGGGGATTCTTCCGTATCATCAGGCAAGGGGTACCCCGTTGGCGGTTCTCTATGATTCACATGTACTTACGATGACAAGAACTTACCGGTGACTAAACTTGAGTAGCATGAGGAGCGGCCCTCGTATACAAGGGACATGAGATTTCTAACTTATACTTCGTCAAGCATGTACACCATAGTTTGTTCACTTTAACCTTAATAACTTCAAGATGCTTATGATAGGGGCAATGAGAGCTGAAAGCTATAAGTACCATAATTTTTGGAAGCTCTTTATGAGACTTGAATCCCTACTTCCTTCTATCAAGGCCTTTCTTCCACCATTATATTGAGTCTCCACCTTCTAACTTTATGCACCTACTTTGAGAGCATAGTGGCCATTCTTAGTTCTATGTGCATTGTCCCAAGACTAGTTGATTGATGCATAACTTGATATTGCTTGTTTTAAACTATTTGTATCTAGTCACTCTTATGAACTTTGAAGGTGTCCTATGCATTTATATTTGCTACTCTATGAAGGACAAGCTGAATACTATTATGCTATGTTTTCTTTATGTGAAACAAACAAACGTCTTGCAAAGCATTGTTATTCATGAATCTTTTGTTTGTGCCTTTTCATGTTGCATCATAGTTTCTTTGTCTTATTGCTAGAACTTTGTATTTCATGTTATGATTGAAGTACTATGATCCCAGCTTTAAATGTTTTACAAGTACTTTGATCAAGTTTATGATGGTGCATGTCACCTCAAAAATTATTCTTTCTTTTTATCACTTACCTACTCGAGGACGAGTAGGAGTTAAGCTTGTGGATGTTGATACATTGCAAATGTATCTATAATTTTTTATGTTCCATGCTTGGTTTTATCCACTTTCTTGTGTTTTGTCCACACTTTGGAGTACTTTTCATATGATTTCTTGGACTAACCTATTAACAAGAGCCACAGTGCCAGCTGCCTGTTTTCTGTTGTTTTTGGTTCCAGGAAAGTCAGAAAATGAGTATTCACGGAATTGGACGGGACAAAAGCCAAAGTGCCTATTTTTCCGGAAGTCATCAGATGCCAGAATACAAGACGGAGAAGGGCCAGAGGGTGGCCACACCACCTGGCCGCGCGCCCAGGCTTGGCCCGTGCCAGGGGGTGGTGTGGCTAGCCCAGGCACCCTCTCGGCCTCTCCTTCCGCCTATATATTTCCCTCGGGACGAAAACCCTAAGTACCCGATCAAAAATCCACGAAAGAGTCTGTAGCCACCGTCATCTTCATCCCTAGATCAGGAGGGATCTGAAGCTCTTCCCGGCACCCTGCCAGAGAGGGGAATTCACCCTGGAGGCCTTCTTCATCACCATGCAAGCCTCCGGTGTGATGCGTGAGTAGTTCATCCTTGGACTACGGATCCGTGTAGTAGCTAGATGGCTGGTTCTCCTCCTTTGTGCTTTCATGTCTAGATCTTGTGAGCTCCGTTCATAATCAAGATCATCTATTTGTAATTCTGCATGTTGTGTTTGCGGGGATCCGATGGATATTGAGATGCTATTTCAGATTGATTATTGATTCTATCATGTCTTTGTTATTTGTGATCTTGCATGCTTTCCGTTGTTAGTAGCTATCTTGCCCAAGTAGATGCTAGCAACTCCAAGAGTTAGTATTTATGCTCGATAGTGGGTTCATGCCTCTGGTAATCTGGGGAAGTGACAGAAATCTCTAAGGTACTAGATGTGCTGTTGCTACTAGGGAGAAAACAACAATCCTTTGTTCATAGAACAATCATATTGTTTACTTTACACGCAATTCATAAAGCAATAATCTGTTGCTTGCAACTTAACACTGGAGGGGGTTCGGATGATAACCTGAAGGTGGATTATTAGTCATAGATGTAGTTGGATGGTGGTCTATGTACAATGTTGTAATGCCCAATCAAGTCTCAAAGGAGTCAAGATGATTAGTATATGCTTGTATGCTTTCTCGATGTTTGTCAATTGCCCCGCTGTAATTTGTACACCCAGCATGTTATCTATCTTAAGGAGAGCCACCTCTAGTGAACTATGGATCCCGATCCTTTCTTTTACATACAATCTACAAACTGTTTACTACTTTGTGTTTACTTTCTGCAAACTATTACTTCCTTCCATTCGATACGTTTAATCCTTTGTTTTCAGCAAAACCGGTGAGATTGACAACCTCATCGCAAGTTGGGGACAAAGTTCTGTGGTTGTGTTGTGCAGGTCTCCACGTTGCTACTAGCACCGGTAGTGCGCCCTGCCAAGGCTTAGCTAGCAACACCTTTGGGGTGTTTCCTTGCTCCTACTGGTTTGATTAAACCTTGGTTTCATAAATGAGGGAAACTTGCTGTTGTGCTCATTATACCTTCCTCTTGGGGTTCCCCAACAAGCTCTACATCAATACCGAGCCATCACTTTGCATTTTTTGTTCTTCTCATGAACCATAACTAGAGTCATTTGGATGTGTGTTCTTTTCATAAACCACATGGATCCACCAGTGTCATTGAAATGTGTGTTCTTTTCATAAACCACAGCTAGAGTCATTGCATGTCTGTTCTTTCACAAATCACACATGGATCCACCAGTGTCATTACATGTCTGTTCCTTCACAAACCACACATGGATCCACCAGTGTCATTACATGCCTGTTCTTTTCATAAACCACAGTTAGAGTCATCGCATGTATGTTCTTTTCATTAACCACAACTAGAGTCAGTGAATGTCTGTTCTTTTCACAAACCACATGAGAATGTGTGTTCTTCTCACAAACCACATATGGATCCACTAGTGTCATTGCATGTGTGTTCTTTTCCTAAAACACATATGGATCCACCAGTGTCATTGCATGTCTGTTCTTCTCATGAACCACAGCTATAGTCATTGCATGTCTGTTCTTTTTATAAACCACATATGGATCCACCAGTGTCATTGAATGTGTGTTCTTTTCACAAATAACATATTGATCCACCAGTGTCATTGAATGTGTGTTCTTTTTACAAACCACAGTTATAGTCATTGCATGTCTATTCTTCTCATAGACCACATATGGATCGACAGCTAGAGTCATTGGATGTGTGTTCTTTTCATAGACCACATATGGATCCACCTGCGTCATTGCATGTCTGTTCTTCTCACAAACCACATATGCATCCACCAGAGTCATTGCATGTCTGTTCTTCTCACAAACCACATATGGATCCACCAGATTCATTGCATGTGTGTTATTTTCATGAACCACATATGGATCCACCAGTGTCATTACATGTCTATTCTTCTCATAAACCACATATGGATCCACCAGAGTTCATTGCATGTCTGTTATTTTCATAAACCACATGGATCCACCAATGTCATTGCATGTGTGTTCTTTTAATAAACCACAGCTAGAGTCATTCGATGTGTGTTCTCTTCATAAACCACATATGGAAAAAGCTAGAGTCATTGCATGTGTATTCTTTTCACAAACCACATGTGGATCCACCAGTGTTCATTGCATGTCTATTCTTTTCACAAACCACACATGGATCCACCAGAGTTATTGGATGTGTGTTATTTTCACAAACCACATGGATGCACCAGTGTCACTACATGTGTGTTCTTTTAATAAACCACATCTAGAGTCACTGGATCTCTATTCTCTTCATAAACCACATATGGATCCACCAGTGTCATTGCATGTGTGTTCTTTTCATTAACCACAACTAGAGTCATTGCATGTGTGTTCTTTTCACAAACCACATATGGATCCACCAGAGTTCATTGCATGTCTGTTCTCTTCATAAACCACATATGGAAATAGCTAGAGTCATTGCATGTGAGTTCTTCTCACAAACCACAATGGATCCACTAGGGTCATTGAAATGTGTGTTCTTTTCACAGACCACACACTACAAGAAAAGTTGGCTTTTACAACGGACGATTTTTGTGGTTGATGGCCCGTTTTCATGGCCGAAGAGTCTTGTGCGACGGATGGCCTTCGTGGTCAAAGCCCGGTCACAAATGAATTACCACGTTTTTTTTTTTCGCCCGTGGCGGATCGCACCTTTCAGCAACAAAAACATGTTCTGCCATAGATCTGTTCGCCAGTCACGCTAACGGCTGACGTCATGCAAATTTCCACGTGGCAGCCGTCGTTAGCGGCCGGTTTACCGCCGTTAACGGTCATAGACACCGTGGCAGAAGCCAGGCCCAGCCAAGGCCTGCTAAGTACTAACTAGGCCAACCCATCAGGGGAGCCCAAGAAGAAGATGACCCGTTATTGTTTTGTCCTGCATTGTTTGAAATAGGCCCAGAGATGCGGCCCACGAACTTTCAGGCCCGATTCTATTTTGGCCTACAGAATGCACATGTTTGTCCAACACTGTGCTGCCACTTGAGGCCTGCACAAGTCCGGCCCTACACTGTTCATGCATGTTACTAATTTAGCTTTTTACTGTTCAGTCATGTTACTATTTCAGCCTTTTAGGAATTTCGACCCGTTACTGTTTAGGCCCCTTAGTGTTTGAGCTTTTGCCTGTTAAGGCCGGCACTGTTTGGCCTGTTACTGTACTGGCCTGCCACCGTACTGGCCTTTTGCTTTTGCTATCTTTAACGGTTCCGACCTTTTACTGTTCTGGCCTTTTCACTGTTCTGGCCTTTTATGGTTCTGGCCTTTTGCTGCTACGGCCTTTTACTGTTCTGGTCTTTTACTATTCTGGCCTTTTACTATTATGGTCCTTTACTATTCTGGCCTTTTACTGTTCTAGCCTTTTACTATTCTGGCCTTTCACTGTTCTAGCCGCTTTGGGCCGTCCATGCGCATGTTGTTACTGTTTTGGACCTTTTTTGCTAGCGCCTACTTTTCACAGAACAGGTGAATATCAAGACATCAATTAATAAACACATAGAAATTAACATTACTTATTACACAACAATAAAAGTTTGTTACAACAGGTTATACAACAAGATCGTAATTCCGACAGATTACAACGTGTCAGTACCATCAATAAGAGATCGGTACATGGCGATTCGCTTCACTGTATCATCTGTGCTCTTCTTCAACATTTCAGCTATAGATCTAAGAGCAGCTACACCCTTTCATTTTGCATGCAATACAGCATTTATATATTTATCATATGTAGGAGTTGTTCTAGGTGGAATATTAAGTAAGTTTGCTTCGGCAATGCAATGGGAGGATGAATGGGACGAGGGATCATAACTTTTAGTCCTGCCTTCCAAGGACTCTTGCTGGGTTTTAACTGCAGTCTGCTAAAATATGGTGAAATAGGTTAAAACAAACAACAAGGGAAACAAGTAGTATTATATAAAGTAGAGATCATTTAAAGTAAGTATGAACTTACAGTAGCACGTTCAGGCTGACAGTAGCTCCTTCTCGAGCGGGTGCGACTTCTAGTCAATCTGCCAGAAGAATCTGAGCAGAGCAGTTGGAACTTTGGTCCTTGTACTCCATTGTCATTTCTCTGCATGAGATTTGAAACCAAGTTGGTTGGTTTGGAAGGATGAAAACTCTTGAGAAACACCAAAAACATAGCATTAAAAATTACCAGACGTATGTTTCAAACTAGATAGCTGGTTTGGAAGGATGAAAGTAGGTGAAAACACCAACATATAGCATTAAAAATGACCAGATATATCATCCAAACTAGATGGACATTTTATGAATTAAGCATTCACACATGTATTCACAATTGAACATAAATGCAAATGTCATGGCAAGTTCTTACGTAGAATGACAACTAATTAACATGATAAGAAACTAGCCTAAGCAACACAAGGAAACCTCACGATTCAGCCTTGCTGGGCGTCAGATTGTCAGTGTTGGATCCTCTATGAGCTATTTGCATGACCCGTGCGAGTGCTCGGAAAGAATAGAATCTATGAGTTCGTGTTGGAGGATTAAACCGATATCGTGAGAATAAAGAAAGGGAATAAAAGAAAGAAGCTAATGAGGTGGATAGGACCTACAAGATGAAGAGTGCAAACAAAATGGCAATAGCATCTAGGATATTGAGCAACATCCTAAAGATTTCGTAGATTACGAGTAACAAAAATATAGCAAACGGGCAAGAGAAATTACCATTGCGTGGCGAGGACGGGTGGGATAGGCAAGTGGGCGGCGGGGGCGGCGGCTCGGCATTTTGGGGTCAGCAACGAATGATTCAGTGAACCGGCCCTGGTAGGGTAGACGACGGCATTGGAGAAGCAGATCCGGTGCCGCGAGGGAGTCGGTGAAATAGTTCTGGTAAAGAGCACCTGCAGTGGAACTCCTGTGTGGAAGAGAGGGCCGGTGGTGAAGCAACTAGAGGAAGGTCGAGGTTGGAGGAGTCTGGGTGGGGAAGAGACGATGTGGGGGATATAGGTGGGATGACGCACATTTATGACCTATACCCCTCTATTATTGCAGTACTTCCACGGTCCTTGTTTCCGGAGCAGGGATAGAAGAGGAATTTTGCATTTGGAAAAAGCAGGGCGGGATATTTGAATAGATGCGCGGGATATTTGAATAGATGTGCGCGGGATGTTTCGGCGCCATGCAGAAATTTTGAGGTTGAAGCTTCCGACATACGCTACTCTGACGCGGCCACTCTCACGTGTTGGCCCCGTCTAGACCCACACATCAGCGACAGTATGCTTACCAACATATAAAAGAGTTTCCACACATTTGCCGAAATTGATAAACAATATATTTTGAAGGCTTTCATACAAGATGACTAAGGTCACGACCATATCTCTATTATAGATTATAATAGCGTGTCCATATCTGGTACATAGCTGCATCTTGGCATTTCAAAAGAAGATTCTGGATTTGTTGGACAATGCCCAACTTTCATGAATTTCCAAACTTTCTAGCTAAATTTATGCAATAAAATGACTTTTTGACAATCTGAAGTAAATATGTCTAATTTCGAACAAGAACGTGTGTGATATACCTTGCTCTTGACTTTTTAAAATAATTCAAAGATATCAAGTAATCAAATATTGGAGAACCACCGAGAGTTTTAGAAAATTCAACTTTTTGATATGAATGGTAATGACACCTAATTTAAGCCATTTTAAAAAAATACAAAGAAACAAAATATAAAAAGAAATGCATCCATTATTTTCTCTATTCGTGTCACTATGTGCACTAGCTAGTTTCCATGGAAAACTATAATCTTAAAATTTGATAATTTCTGAGAAAAAATTGTATCACAATATATATGGAGTACCATGTAAGAATATGCATGGCTTTCAAACCAGATGACAAAGGTCATGGCCATATATTTTTTATAGTTTATAATAACCTATCCTTATTTTTTATGGTGTGTATTGGCATTTAAAATATTATTTACAAAGGAAGCTTCCAAATTGGAAGTTATTTCAATTTTCTAATGCACAACAATGGCTTTAGTCATGAAGCTACTACAAAACATGGCTTTAAATCCCACTGCCCCGGTTTTCACTCAAAGCATATATAGCCTAGGGTTAATTAAGTTTAGGGTTCGAGGTTTTATTTTGGGTTGAGGGTTTAAGGGTTCATGGTTTATGGTTTATGATTTTAGGGTTTAGGCTTTTAGGGTTTAGTGGTTTAGGGTTTAGGGTTGTTCAAGGTTTAAGGATTTATGATAGTTTAGGTTTTAAGGTTTAGGGAATTTTTAATAATAATGTTCAAGCTTTATATATATGGTTATATTTAGGGAATAGAATGGCGTTATCGCAATTTAATAAAAGTATTTCAAAATTTGATCTATAAGTGAATTATACCTCCTTGGTAAGGGTTTAGGGTTCTAGGGTTAGGAAGTTAGAGTTCTAGGGTTAGGAGGTTTTAGGTTTTACGGTTAAGGGTTTATGATTTTCAATAATGTTCAAGCTTTATGCTTATATTCATGTAATAGAATGGCTTTACCACAATTTAACGGAAGTATCTCAAATTTCGATCTATAAGTGCATGGTACCTGCTGGTTTAGGGTTTATGGGTCAATGATTTAGGGTTTCACGGATTAGGTTTTATGGGTTGTTTAGGGTATAGGGATTAGTGTTTTTCAATAATGCTCAAAGATTTGTACTTATACTCGTCGAATAGAATGGCGTTACCTGCTTTAATGAAAGTATCACAAATGTTGATCTATAAGCGCATGATACCTGCTTGGTTAGGGTTTTACAGTTTAGGTTTTATCATTGTATAGGGTTTAGAGTTTAGAAAATTTAGAATAATGCTCAAGCTTTATTGTTATATTTGTCGAATAGAATGAAATTACCTAATTTAATGAAAGTATCTCAAATTTTGATCTATAAAGTGCATGATACCTGCTTGGTTAGTGTTTATGGGTTAAGGGTTTAGGGTTTTATGGTTTAGGTTTTAGGGGTTGTTTAGGCTTTAGAGTTTAGGGAATTTTCGATAATGCTCAGGTTTTCTGCTTATATTTGTCGAATAAAATGGCGTTAGCAAATTGAACGAAAGTATATCAAATTTTGATCTATAAGTGCATGCTACGTGCTTGGTAAGGGTTTAGGGTTTAGGGTTTAGGGTTTTAGGGGTTTAGGGTTTTAGGAATTTTTGATAATGTTCAAGTTGCTTTATGATTATATTCATTGAATAGAATGGCATTACATCAATTTATTGAATGTATCTCAATTTTGATGTATAAGTGCACAAAACCTGCTTTGGTTAGGGTTTATGGGTCGAGGGTTTAGGGTTATAGGTTTTAAAGTTTAGTTTATGGGTTGTTTAGGGTTTAGTGAATTTTTTAGAATGCTCAAGATTTATGCTTATACTCGTAGAACAAAATGGGTGTTAGCTAATTTAATGAAAGTATGTCAAATTTTGATCAATGTGTGCATGACACATGCTTGGTTAGGGTTTATGGCTGAGGGTTTAGGGCTTTAGGGTTTAGGCTTTAAGTTTTAGGGGTTGTTTAGGGTTTAGGGAAATTTTTATATTACTCGGGATTTATGCTTATATTCGTCAAATAGAATGGTGTTACCTAATTTAACGAAATTATCTTAAATTCTGATCTATAAGTGCATGTTACGTGGTTGGTGAGGGTTTAGGGTTTAGGGTTATAGGGTTTAGGGGTTTAGGATTTGGGTTTTACAGCTTTTGGTTTTTCGGAATTTTCAATAATGTTCAAACTTTATTATTATATTCTTGGAATAGAATGACGTTATCGCAATTAATGAAATATCGAATCTCAGATTTTGATCTATAAGTCCATGATACCTGCTTGATTAGGGTTTTTATATGGGTCGAGGGTTTAGGGTTTTAGGGTTTTACGGTTTGCTTGGTTAGGGTTTTTATATGGGTCGAGGGTTTAGGGTTTTACGGTTTAGGTTTTATGGACTGAATAGGGTTTAGGGGTTTTATCGAATTTTCAATAATACTCAAGCTTTATGCTTATATTCGTCGAATAGAATATATATGGCGTTACCTAACTCATTGAAAGTATCTCCAAATTTGATCTATAAGTGCATGATACATGATCTGTTAGGGTTTATGGGTTGAGGGTTGGGGTTTTAGGTTTAGGTTTTATTAGGGGTTGTTTATGGTTTAGGGTATTTTCGATAATGCTCAAGATTTATGCTTATATTCATCAAATCGAATGGAGTTACCGGTTTAATGAAAATATATCAATTTTGATTGATAAGTGCATGCTACGTGTTTGGTAAGGATTTAGGGTTTAGTGTTCATATTTTAGGGTTTCAGGAATTTTAAATAATGTTCAAGCTTTATTCTTATATTCATGGAATAGAATGGCGTTACCGCAATTTAATGAAAGTATCTCAAATTTTGATATATAAGTGCACGATACCTGCTTGATTAGGGTTTATGGGTCGAGGGTTTAGGGTTTTCAAGTTTAGTTTTATGGGTTGTTTCCGGTTTAGGGTTCAGAGAATTTTTGGTAATGCTCAGGATTTATGCTTATATTCGTCTAATAGGATGGTGTTACCTGATTTAACGAAAGTATCTCAATTTGATCTATAGTTGCACGATACCTGCTTGGTCAGGGTTTAGGGGTTTAGATTTTTTGGTTTAGGATTCTATGAATTCTCAATAATATTTTCAAACTTTATGGTTATATATATTCGTGGAACAGAATGGTGTTACCGCAATTTAATGAAAGTATCTCAAAAATTGATCCACAAGTCGATGATATCCTGCTTGGTCATATTTTTGTTAAATAAAATTGGTTGGGCCATTTGGTTGGGCTCGAATTATGGCTTTTGATTTTTGGCTTATAAAGCTACAAACGTGTTTCTGGCTTTGTTTTTTGAGCTTTTACTCTGACATAGTGGAATGATAGTATAAGCCAGGTTGGATGATTTTGGCGATTTTATCTCGGTTTAGCGAAAAATGTTCGAATTTTGAATAACAAGTGATGGGAATCTCTATTTCCTATAATTCTGGCTCACTGACATGTGGGTCACTTGCATAGTGGGTCCAAAAAGTCGGTGTAGGTCGGAGTGGCTGGGCAGGTAAATATTGAAGAAGGGCTGGGAAACATGGATGGTGTGATGCACTTGGGAGAACGCAAATTTACCACCTATATCCCTCTGTCGTCGAATTGATGACTGGTATGCCATGAGGGGGTCCTCAAGGCGTGTGGAAGAGAGGGGTGTGAGACGTACGGTGTTCCGGGATGGTGAGCACACAAGTTTACCCAGGTTCGAATCCATCGGCTTTGGATGGATCCTACTCCTGCTAGCAATCCAGTAATACGGCAGAGCCGGAATGTGGGTTACAAAGGTTTCGCCTGTGCGAGTTGAGATTGTAGACTATTGTGAGGGTGCCCTAAAGGCTCTCCCTAGGGCGACTTATATAGATATCCGGCCTAGGGTTTACAAAAGAGATCTATGTGGCTATGACTAAGAGTCAGTTACAGAGTACATCTTGAACTACAAGTAACACTATGGGTCTATGTCGGTAAGTCATCTGGGCCTTCCCGTAGCCGGATTGGACTCCGTCTCTTCTCCCTGACTAGGCCGCCTGTGAAGCAAAGCTCTAACCCGAAGTGGGCCACCCTGGTCAGTGAGGCACAGTGAGGATACCCAGAAAGTATATCCTCAACAGCAGCCCCGGAAGCCTCCATGATCCAAAGTCGGATTTTATCATCGTCTATCTTGATCTTCGGCTTGCAGAATCGTGAAGGGTTCCTGAAACTTCAAAAGAGAAAGGATAGGATCTGAGTCTCAAATGAGCCGGACCTATGAATATGTTATTCGGGTTTCAGGCTCGAAATTCAAACTAAGCTGGAACTTGGTCTCTGACGTAACCTGACACTAGTCATAGTCAAGTCACGTCAGTGACACACATTCATGTTAGCACGACCGTTGGTGGGTCCACCTTTCACGGAACCGAGGAGCCGTTTTAATGCGTGCATGGAGATCGAGGCGGCGTAATCATCACGCGGGGGTTACCCAGTTCTTTCCACGACACGTGCCATGTTCAATGTTGCGTTTACACGAATCTTGACGTGGCTAGAGGATATAAGTGGTGAGGATCCTTTTCCCCATCTTCTTCACTAGCACTTGCGCCATTTCCTTCTCCCCAACATCTCCCCATGAACCCAGAGCTCCTCTGCTCCCTAGAAACCCCCAGCACCACCCATCCAAGGTCACCGACACACAGGAAAAATGGCTTCAGTATCATCCTCCGGTACGGCAGCGATGGCAGCGACGGCAACAGTGGCAACAACGGCGGAGAAGGAGAGCAACCGCGGGGTCTGGATCCCGTGCGTACTTGACAACGCCAAGCTCCGCGTCGTGGAAGACGAAGGGCTCCTCTGTGCCAGCGACTGGCGGAGCGGCTTCGGCAAATCTGCCCCAACCCCCGTGACAGCGAGCGAGTACACTTTGGCACTCACCTCGATAGAGGTTTGAGCTTTCCTCCCTCAGATTTCTTTTCTAAGGTTATAGATCACTACGGAGTTCAACTCCATCATCTTCCCCCGAAATCTCTCTTAGAGATGAGATTGTACGCATCTTTGTGCGAGGGGTATCTCGACATTAGGCCGAGCCTTAGTCTTTTCCGGTTCTATTTTCATGTCCGGAGAAATTCCATCACTGCCGGTCATCCATACATTACCGGTACTATTAGTTTTTCTATTAGAAGAGAGCGCGTCTATCCCTGGATTATGGCCAGTGAGTCGGTCAAGCAATGGCCGTCCACTTTCTTTTATCATATGGATATTCCCGCTCCCGGCAAAGCTACTGCCTTGCGGCTTTCGTCGACGGTGCCGCCACGCCCCAAGAGTCCTAGGACGCAGATGCGTCGGCTCTCGGTGACGATCTGCTTCTTGCCAAGAGGCGGATCGAGTATCTGATGAAGCACAAGGGCCTGAAAGGGTCTGACTTAGCTCACTGCTGGGTGGCACGCCAGATCCAGCCTCTTCAACATCATGGAGATCGGCTGATGCACTCCATCACGTCCTCCAAGAAAGATTCCCTCTGAATCAGCCCCAAGCCCTACTCGGAAAAAGATTACATATGTCAAATCAAGTGGCTGAGAAGGGAGCGGATTGAGAGGAACATTCCGGAGCTGTCTCTGGACATGCATACTAAAGAAGATCCCGTGGTGTCGGTAAGATTCCAATAGCAACTCATATTATGTGCTCATCTTCACATTATTTTGCAATACTAAGATATCTCTTATTTTCAGCTTGCCGACCTCCCCGAGTCGGAGCTTGCTCCTATCGAGGGATATCCTCCTGAGTTTTCCCAGGATGATGGAGAGTTGGTTCCACTGCCAGACATTGTTCCTCGGAAGCGTAAATCTCCGACAGTGGCTATTGGCACAAAGGAGGTGCCTGTTATGAAGAGGTAATCTTTCCTCACAAGGTCTTTGTACTATACGTCTTAATTCTTTCCGAGATGTAACGTTTTTTGTTCTATTACCTTCTCAGAACTAAACAGCTCACCAAGGGCAAAGGGAAGGGAGTTTCCTTGAAGCCCCTGCGCCAGTCAAAGCTAAACTTGGCTTCTCCTGCCATAGCTCCTTCGACTCCTGCTCCTCAGCCTTCTACAGCGCCAGAGATTACTCCATCTCCGACCGTTGTAGAAGATCCGGCTCCATCAGCAGAGCCAGTGATCCTTGGATCGCAGACTAACATCCCCATGGGTGACTCAGGTTTTGATAAGGGTGAACCCTCTTGGGGTAATGATCCCTCGGCAGATGTCTTTGCTGACTATCTCCTCAGCAATCCGGGTCTTGCCAAACTTGGCCTTTCTCGGAAATCTGCGAAGGAGATTCAACGGCTAGCCCGGCAATGCCTAGAAAGCCAGACTATCACTCCTGAAGAAGAAGTGCAAGAAGAAGAGGACATCAAGTACTCTAAACTTCTTGAACAAGTCCGTCTTCGCGACGAGAGGCTAAGGATCGGCGAGCTTCCGACACAGCCTTTGATCCCCCTAACCCTCGCCAAGAAGGTTACCACAGAAGTGAACATGAGCTTGAGCAAACTCACTCATGAACAACATGTAAGTCGGAATTCCAACTCACATTTTACTTTATTTCATATCATATCCTCTAGCCCCCAAGCATGAAGTTGGATGGACAATCTGGATTTATGTTTCCTTAGGATGCCAAAGAATGAACTAGTGTAGCCCCCAAGGCTCGTGCTGATATTAGCAAAAAATATTGGCCCGAGTCTTTAGTAGGCTTCTAACTCTGGGTATTCTGACTTACAAAAAGTTAATTCATATAACCAATAATTATTGAAGAATATTTGTAACAAGCGGAGAGAAATCAGAGCTCTCCGACTTGAAAATGCTCAACTGAAAGTATCCAGGGATGAGGCTGAAGGTAACCATTTCAGTACTCAAACCTTGCCTTTTATTTCATAGTCAAATTTTTGTTCAACTGTTTTTATTTTGACTATCGCACTGGTAAAATAGTCCTGTGCTATGATCAAGGAGGCCAAGAATCTGAAAACCCTGGAGGTGGAAAACAAGGATCTCCACCAAGAGCTGGATAAGCTTAAGGCGGCTCATGAGAAGAGCATTGCTCAAGTTCTCAAATCCTCCTCCATGGCGACAGAGGAGCATGATCGTAAGATTGTGCTCCAAGATAAGAAAATCTCGGATCTCAGCAATGAATTGTTTAGAGAGATGGATATCACCGATGCACTCCGGGCTGAACTCCAGAGCCTTCGGGAGGAGAAGACCAAAGTCGACGATGTCATCTTCAATATGTTTCCCTCTTTCTGAATTTTCTGCATCTTCCGACTCTTTGGAGTCCGAATTTATTTTATTAACCCCTTTGCATTACATGCGCAGGTCCTCTGAACTTACTGGACTCAGCCTCTGCCGAATCTCGCACCAACCGGCTTACACAAGTCTGTGATTTGCTGCATGATTTCCGCCAATCCATTGAGGATATTGGCGAAGTTCTCAAGGTTCCGGACATGCATAACATGTCCAGCTTTGAAGTGCGAGACAAGGCCAAGGAGATGCCCCAGCTCATCTAGGACTGGAACATGTCCTACGCACGGACCGCAGCGCAGAACGCTCTCACCAAGGTCATGAGCCACCATGGAAGCATGGAGACCTGGCAAGTAACTAGAGGGTATTCTACTATGGACGAAGACGGTCAGGAGCAGGACATCAAAGCAATCATGGACTCCTGCGCCAGATATGGGTGCCACATAGCTAACTTGATAAGTTACAGTACTCCCTTCTTCACTCGCGTAGAGACGCCGCCTCCGCCCGTCGAAGAAACTAGTGAAGCTTTCGATGACGAAAAAACCATCTCAGATTTGAACGTCTCAGAAAGGTATTGAAGCGAGGCTGATGTCTCCAGCGAGCTGGCAGCTCCTTCTTTTTCCCATGCATCGTAGAGTATCAGAACAAACAATGTATTATTCTGAAAACAATTCGGGTCGTAAATCAGTAGTATGATACTTTTGCTAGTGCTAAGTTTTATTTTATCTATTCAGCACTTTTGGCTTTATAATTTTCGTGCCTGAAATGTTTACATAAGTACTTTTATGTTTTTTTTCTGTACTTATTGTTTATCTGGCTTTCCGCCTCGTCCCTTTCGTGAGCCGGCCAGCCTTTATCACGGAAACTTTGCCGAGCAACAGAGCTTAATTGCTAAACCAGTTTAAACTTGGAAACAATGCAGGCTTCTAGTACCAACAATTCACTACTCGGAAAATACCCGCATCCGGCAATCAGATAAATAACCAAAGTATAGACTAGAAAATTTAGATTTATACCTGAAGGTAGCAATTTTAGAATCGGAAATCTAAACAATAACAAACATGAGCATAAAGTACTTTCAAGTATTCTGGGATTTTCGATCGTGACATGATCATTCGGAAATAAGATGGCAAATAACTTCTCGGAAAAAAATTGAGCCAACCAATACTTTATTTCTCATTTGAACATGTACACATATATGATTACAAAGAAAGATAAACTAAGAATAAAAGGGACGTAGCTGAGCAATATTCCATGGTCTATCTAATTCTTCCGGATCTGTACTGCCTCCAACTCTCTTTCTTTTCTTAGTAGCATGTCTTTCTTTGACTGGCCACATATCAATTAGATAGTAATAACCATTGTGCAATACTCAACTAACTAAAAAAGGCCCTACCCATATTGGGGAAAGTTTGTGCTTTATTTTCTGCACAAGTCGGAGAACCAAATCGCCCTTATTGAAAGACCGGTTTCTGACTCTGGCTATGATACTTGCGTAACTTCTGCTGATAGGCTGTTGATCTCTTCTCAGCAACGACATGAACTTCTTCGAGTAAGTCGAGATCATTTTGTCGAGAATTTTCGGCATCCTCCTCAATATACGCGGCAACCCTAGGAGAAGTGTGAATTAAATCACTAGGAAGAACTACTTCTGCGCCATAGACCAAGAAGAAAGGTTTGTATCCGGTTGACCTATTCAGAGCTGTTCGTAAGTTCCATATTACAGAGGGTAATTCCTCTACCCAAGCCTCTGCAGCACGTCTTAGTGGTGCTTCGAGTCTTGGTTTTAGGCCTTGTAGTATTAAACCATTCGCTCTTTCGACTTGTCCATTAGCTTGTGGATGCGCGACTGACGCAATGTCAAGCCAGATATTTTGTTCGTTGCAGAATTTGGCAAGCTCTCCCATAGAGAAATTACTCCCATTGTCCGTGATAATGCTATGCGGATAACCATATCAGATTATGGCATCCTCGACAAATCTTCTGGTTGTTCCTCCATCACAACTAGTGACAGTTTAGCCTCAATCCATTTTGTGAATTTATCCACCATCACTAAAAGATGAGTAAATCCACTTGGATCCCGTTTAAACGGTCCTACCATGTCAAGCTCCCAGACCGTGAAAGGCCATGTTATAGGTATTGTTCGCAGCTGATCAACCAGAACGTGAGCTTCTTTGGCGTATTTTTGGCAGCCCTTGCACGTCTTGACCAGCCGTTCGGCATCTGCCTTGGTTGTAAGCCAGAAAAAATCGTGTTGGAAAGCTTTTGCCACTAGAGATTTGGCTGCAGCGTGGTGACCACACTCGCCTTCGTGGATCTCTCGTAAGATTTCCACTCCTTCTTCTAGAGATACACAATGCTGAAAGACCCCAGACGCACTCCGCTTATTGAGCTCACCACTAATTATAGTATAGGATTTTGCTCGTCGGACGATCTGCCGGCTCAGAACTTCATCTTCAAGTAATTTTCTGTCTACCAAGTAATCAAGGTAGGGTTGAGTCCAGCTGGGAATCACAGCCAGAACTGCTACTAAAGGTGAGTAGGATTTGGTCGGATATGCCTCGTCTACTCCCTTTATAGAGGGAACTTTGAGGTGCTCCAAAAAAGCGCCATCCGGGACCTTTTGCCGTGCAGAGCCTATTCAAGGTAGTGCATCTGCTTCCTCATTTTCTGTTCGAGGGATGTGTTGAACTTTAAACCCTTCAAACGATTTAGATAGCTCGTCCACGAAAACCCTATATGATGCCATATGTTTGTTCGCATTACAGATATCCGACACTTGTTGGGCAACAAGATCCGAATCTCCATAACACATTAAACGTCGGATGCCGATATCCTTAGAAATCCTGATTCCATGCAGTGTAGTGCTTCGTACTCGGCAATGATACTCGTCGCCGTGAAGTGGATCTGCAATACATAGAAAGGTTTTTCTCCCTGGGGTGATTTGAGTACCACGCCAGCCCCCGAGCCCCCGAGCGCTTTAGACCCGTCAAAATGTAAAGTCCAGTACTCTGACCCTGGCAGGGTCATATTCTCCGTTGTCTCTATCCAATCAGCGACAAAG
Organism: Avena sativa; assembly: GCA_916181665.1. NCBI lineage: Eukaryota > Viridiplantae > Streptophyta > Magnoliopsida > Poales > Poaceae > Avena > Avena sativa. The sequence continues at coordinate 526,665,081 of OV702292.1, read as the reverse complement.
TCAGCGAGGATTTGGGATTTGATTGTTGTACGAGGTTTGTACTCAATGTCGAAAGATGAAAGCTCTATGCCCCATTTGGCGACGCGTCCTGTGGCGTCACTGTTGTTGATTATATCTCTCATGGGAGCTGTGCTCATCACGGTAATTGGATGTTTTTGAAAATAATGCCATAACTTACAGGATGCTAAGAACACACCATAAGACAGCTTTTGATAGTGCGGATACCGCTGCTTTGATTCAGTTAAGACCTCGCTGAGATAGTAAGTCAGATGCTGCACTAGGTGTTCCTAATTTTCCTCTGGTCTCTCCACCACCATGATGATACTGATGACCCTGGTTGTCACAGCGAGATAGAGCAACATCGGTTCCTGTGGTTCCGGTGCTGCAAGGATGGGAGAAGATGAGAGTACTGCTTTCAGGTCTTGTAGTGCAGCTTCAGCTTCGTCAATCCAAACGAACTTTTTGGTCTTTTTCAGGAGCTTGTATAGTGGTGCGGCTCTTTCACCGAGCCGGCTTACAAACCGACTGACTGCGGTAATGCAACCGGTTAGTCTTTGAACGTCCTTCAGGCGAGTTGGCCTAGGAATATTGAGTATAGCCTTAATCTTGTCCCGGTTTACCTCTATGCCTCTTTGAGACACGATAAAGCCTAACAATTTTTCGGCTAGTATTTCAAAGAAGCATTTCTTTGGGTTAAGCATTATGTTGTATTTTCGTAGATTGGCGAATGTTTCCTCCAAGTCGGAAATTAAGGTTTCCTTCTTTTTGGCAATCACCGCAATGTCGTCCACATATGCATGTACATTGCGTCCGATTTGGTCATGGAGGCAACACTGCATAGTGCGCTGGTATGTAGCTCCTGCGTTCTTGAGCCCAAAGGGCATCGTAATGAAACAGAAGGTTCCGAAGGGGGTTATGAATGAAGTTTTAACTTTGTCAGATTCCTTCATCCAAATTTGGTGATAACCGGAATATGCATCGAGAAAACATAGGAGTTCTTTGGGGCAAGCCTAGGCAGAGCGAACGGATCTTTGGGGCAAGCCTTGTTAAAAGCAGTATAATCAACACACATCCTTAAATCAGTGGTGTCCTTTTTAGGGACCATTACAGGATTGCCGACCACTTAGTATGGATGACCTCTTCTATGAATCCGGCTAACTCGAGCCGGGCTATTTCCTTAGCTATTACCTTACGCTTTTCATTGCCAAAACATCGTAGGGACTATTTGACGGGTTTAGCGTTTGGGTGTACATTTAAAGAGTAATCGGCAAGTTCCCTAGGTACTCTGGTCATGTCAGATGGCTGCCATGCAAAGATATCTTGATTTGCTTGGAGGAACTTGATGAGCGCACCTTCCTATGTGCTATCTAGGCATACGGCTATCTGGGTCACCTTAGAGGGGTCATCATCATTCAATGGCATCTTCTTCATCTCTTCCAATGCCTTGAACTCTGGATTCAGCTTTGTCACCTCCTTCTTCATTGCGGGCATCTTAGACGGATCAATGGTCTTCTTGATCTCCTGGTACTCCTGGGCGTGCAGCACGGCTTCAGCAAAGGCGACATTTCCATCCTCGCACTCTCGCACCTTCTTCGGGTCTCCCCTGATGGTGATCACGCCATTGGGACCTAGAATTTTCATCATATTGTAAATGTAACACGGACGAGCCATAAAAGCCCAGTAAGCCGGACATCTGAATATAGTGTGGTACACGCTCTTGAACTGGACCACTTCGAAGGAAAGTGCTTCCGTCCGATAGTTCTTTGGAGTTCCAAAGGTAACATCCAAAGTGATTTCTCCCAAGGAATTTGCTTGTCTTCCTGGGACAAATCCATGAAAGATCACAGAGCTATAATTCAGCTGGGTCTCCGAGATTCGCATCCGGCGTAGTGTTTCGACATACAGGATGTTAATGCTGCTACCGCCGTCCATGAGAGTCTTGGAGAAACCATAGCCATCAATAAGTGGATTGATGACTAAGGCGCATTTTCCTCGCTTGTGCAACTTAGGCGGATGATCAGCACGGTCAAAGGTTATTGCCACTTCCGACCAGTCTAGGAATTGGGGGACAGCCGGAACTATTGCATTGAGCTCATGCAGAACTGCTTTTTTGACCTTAGCTGGTTGAGATCCGAGGAAGGTGATGTAAGTGTCTTTCTTTGTTGGGAAGTTTTTCTTCCCTTTCGGCTTGGGATTTGAAGGATCAACTTCCTCCATGTCGGAATATTCCTTGGTCTCTTTATCTTTTTCGGGATTCTTCTTTCCCTTCTTCCGCTTAGCCCTGTAGCCAGTAGTATCGTCTTTTTTTATGTCGTCATTAAAACGACACTCGGCGTTTGTGTGATACGAGCCCCTATTGGCATCTAGGTGATGCACACATGGGTTATTGGCAATGTCGGCCAAGGAGTAGGTTTTGCTAGGTTACTGGTCTCCTCTACCCTGGACTCTTGATGTCCCACGACCACACCCGCGGCCGCCACCACGTCCTCCTCGGCCTCCAGACCCGAAAGTAGCAGTGAACACTGCCGTTTCCGCATTGGGTATTTCTTCCGAGGTATTCTTGCACTTCCGAGCTTGCTGCTTTGGTTGTTTTGCTGACTGTGGCACAACTAGGTCATTCAGTAATGCCTCCACGTCATCGTCAGCACCTGCATACTTGCTCGCTGTTTCTATCATCTCTCCCAGATTAGTGACCTTGTCGCACTTTAAGCGATGACGTAGTAAACCGATTGGGAGTCCTGCAATGAAAGATTCAGTCGCAGTTTGGTCATTTACTCCTTCACATGAGTTCTTAGTGTCGATCCATCATCTGAGGTAATCTCGGAAAGTTTCTCCAGCTTTCTGGGTGCAATGCTGTAGGTCTCCTACCGTACAGGGCCTCCGATATGTGCCTTTGAAATTCTGATAGAACGCGCTTTGCATGTCATACCAGTTGTGGATGGTGTTCTCTGGAAGTTCATTGGGCCATGATCGTGCCATCTTCCGCAACATAAGTGGGAGATATCGGGTTGTGACCAGGCTGTTTTCGCCTTCGGCGATGCAGCAAGCATGGGAAAAATCTTGGAGCCAAGTATCTGGCCGAGCTACACCGTCGTAGGGATGGATATGTCTTAAAATAGCAAATGCTTCCGAGAATCGTGTTCCTCTTATACGTGGTCCGAAGCATTTTGGGCCCACATATATATCATCATTTTCGTAGCACCGCGCCTCTATATTGGAGTTAATCATGTGTCTCGCGTCACTTGGGGATAGAGATCGCCGTCCTGATTGACGGCTATGGCTAAGGTGCCTTGGAGCCAGACTTCGGCTTCTGCCACCAGCTCCTCCGCCACGACGTCCTACTTGGCATCCTTGAGAGCCGCTGTGATGGCTACTTGGTGGAGAGGGTGGAGCAGTTGGATTGTTTCCGGCTGATCGCCGGTGTCTGTCTGAAGCGTCATTATTCCGGTTCCGGGGAGGATCTTCATTACGACGAGCCCCGTGCCGGCTTGACTCGGCATGGTGTCCGTCGTTCCCTCATCCATCACTCCCAGCGCGGTGGGGGTTAGCCGGACAGCTTTTATGTCTAGGAGGTGGCATTATTTGTCGGTTCTCCTCCCGACACTTCTCTTTGTCTTCTTCCCTGCGATCGTTCGACTCTCGCTGGGGAGGATTTCTCGGATACAGTGCAACAATCGCTTCTTGCTTAGCAGCCGGAGCAACGTTGCGCCAGTCACGTGCAGATCTGTGATGTTGTCCTGAAGATCCGGTTCTTGAGTGATTGTCTTCCTGACGGTCGGAATGGTGATGCTGTTCGGGAGCCCGTTGGGGTCTTATGTCATTCCATGCCGTATCCGTGTGACATTGGTCGGATTGAGAGACTAGTTTTCTGCTCCCAGATTTCGTGACCTTCTGCTGCTCCAGACCCTTGGTGTGCAGCTTAATGCCCAATCGAACCTGTTCTGGGCCTGGATTATTTGCCAGGATGTCTCGGGCTGCAGCGGTGTTTTGCACTGGTGTTGGATGCACCAGATTCCCGTTACTGTCGAGCTGAGGCATCCTCGGATCTCCCTCAAAGAGAACCTTGCGTACTTCCGGAAATTGATTTCCATGTGTGTGTCATTTTTGGTTTTTCTGATGTTGCAGAGAGATGAGCTTCTCCGCCTTGGCCATGTGCTTCTTCTCTTCCTTGATGTTTTTGGCTTCATCCAGGAGTACTTGGCGACGCGCTTCTAGGGCTTGGGCCCTTTCGTCCAATTCCGCAGCAGTGAGTTCTGCCGCTACGGATAGGTGTGGTTAATGCAGCATCGATGAGTTTACGGGCACCTGCGGTGACCATGTGTGCATCCACTGATTCTTATTTGGGCTCATCTGGGATAAATTCTCCATCCGAGTCTTCCTCGTATTCCTCAGCAATCACCTCCTCTGCTGGAAGTTCTTTTGTCGGGGTCTTGTTCTTCTTCTTTGCCTTCTTGGCAGCGCCAGTAGCAAAGACGGCTTTGGTCCATTTCCCAGAGTCAAGCTCTAATCAGTAGTTTCGGACATCTGGACCTCGAGATTATCTCTGATATCCATGTCATCCTGCGCTTTGGGAGAGTTTTCTCCGGATCCTTCATCCATGGCTTCTCCTTCTTCTGCAGCTTTGGAGTTGTACTCCTCTTCATATTCCTCGGAGAACTTTCGGAAATCCACCGACGTCATCGAGTCATCCGATGATGCGGGTAAGTTGGTGTTTGTTCCGATCGCCTCCAGCACTGAGTCGGCGTTGTCTCCAGCATCGGCAGAGCCGGATCTGGATCCAACATATCTGACGAAGTGCGATGTGTGGGTCCTGAGGTAGTTGCGGCTTTCCTCGTGGGCTTCCTCGAAGATCCTGATGGTTTCGAGAACCTCATCCACGTTTGCGCCTTGTAGCATCATGCGCCTCAACGTATGCCCCAGGAAAGGTTGGTCTGTTCCGGTCTTGGCAGAGCCGGAACCAAGGTTGTTGTTGTGCTCCTCCTGGACTTCGACCTCGGCGGGTGGATCAAATCTGGGATTCGGCCTCTCTAGGGAGATCCACTCTAGATTCGATTTGAACTGCAAGATCTGCTTCAGGTTCGGCTTTCTCCACTATCTCCGCAACAGGTGCGGGCTGGGTGGGATTAGGGTTTTCTGGGATCCGGACCTATGCCGTCTCCGTGGACAAAGGGGACCCAGAAATTTCTTCTGCCTCTATCATCACCGCTAGGGTGGGTGGGGCAGGTTCCGCAAATCCGATGTACACATCAATCTCGCTGAAAGACATGATGGTGTAGGCAGTCACGGCCTCCCTAGCCGGAATCCAGGTCTTGTCGAGAACGATGAGAGGGACGTCACTAGCATAGAGGATGCGACCGATGGTAATAGTTCGCCAATTCCGATTCTTGCAGATTCCGCTCGGAACGCAGATCCGAAGCTCACGTGCCCCATGGTGGGCACCAACTATCGTTAGATTGATGACTGGTACGCCATGAGGGGGTCCTCGAGGCATGTGGAAGAGAGGGGTGTGAGACGTACGGTGTTCCGGGACGGTGAGCACACAAGTTTACCCAGGTTCAAATCCGCCGGCTTTGGACGGATCCTACTCCTGCTAGCAATCCAGTAATACGACAGAGCCAGAATATGGTTACAAGGGTTTCGCCTGTGCGAATTGAGATTGTAGACTATTGTGAGGGTGACCTAAAGGCTCTCCCTAGGACGGCTTATATAGATATCCGGCCTAGGGTTTACAGGAGAGATCTATCCGACTACGACCAAGAGTCGGTTATAGAGTACATCTCGAACTACAAGTAACACTATGGGCCTATGTCGGTAAGCCATCTGGGCCTTCCCGTAGCCGGATTGGACTCCGTCTCTTCTACCTGACTGGGCCGCCCATGAAGCAAAGCTCTACCCCGAAGTGGGCAACCCTGGTCGGTGAGGCACAGTGAGGATACCCGGAAAGTATATCCCCAACACCCTCTATTATTGCAGTCCTCCCTTAGATTGTTGTTTCTGGAGCAGGGATAGAAGATGAATTTTGCATTCTAGAAAGAGGTGAAGCATGTTTGAATGGATGCGCGGGATATTTTAATGGATGGGTGCGATATTTGGGCTCCATACCAAATTTTGAGGTCGAAGCTTCTAGCATATGCTACTCCGGCGTGGGGCCTCTCAGACGCGCTGTCACCGTCTAGGCCCACACGCCAGTGAGAGTTTCTTCCCAGCATTTAAACGAGTTTCTAGGCATTTGCTAAAATTTTCGAACAATTTAAGGCTTTCAAGAAGATGACCATTTTCCAAAAAAAAGGTGACCAGGGTCATGGAAATAGTTTATGATGATGTGTCCGTATTTGGTAGATCGGTGCATCTTTGCAAATCAACCAATATGTCTGCTTCCAAATTTGAAATTTGTTTTCGAATTTCTAAGTAACAACAATGTGTTTTGTTGTGAAGCAACTATAAAGATGATGGCTCAAAATTCCACCGTCCCCTTTTTTCACACAATATATAACGCCCTTTCAAGCTTCCAGGCTAAATTTGTGCCATAAAATAATTTTGGGGGCTGGATGTTTGAACGGATGGGCGGGATGTTTGAATGGGTGGGTGGGATATTTTGGCGCTTTGCCGAAATTTTGAAGTTGAAGCTTCTAAGGTATGCTACTCCCACTTGGGATGCTATCCCCATCAGATAGAACCATTGGCTTGTATGCTTTCCAGCATTTAATGAGTTTATAGACATCTGCCGAAATTAATAAACATTAATTCAAGGCTTTCAAACAAGAGGAGCAAGGTCACGGCCATAGTTTCTGTACCTTTTTCATCTTTTGTACTACTCCGTACATTGAAGCATCTTCGCCAACCAATCTTACAAACCTGGCCATATTTGGTAGATTGGTGCATCTTGGCATTTCAAGCAATTGTTTACAAAGGAGACTCCAGATTTGATGGATAATGCCCTACTTTCATGAGTTTCCAAACTTCCTAGCTGAAGATGCTGAAATTAAATAAATTTTTGACGATTGAAATTAAGTATATTTATGTACTACAAAGTGTGTGATATAGCTTGCTCTTGACTTTTTTAAAATAGTTTAGAGGTACCGAATTAGTCAAATATTGGAGAACCACCGAGAGTTTTGCAAGATTACAATTTTTTGATATGAATAGTAATGACACCAAATTTGGGCCAGTCGTTTTAAAAAAATAAAGAAGCAAAATATAAAACAAAATACAACCATTCGTTTCTCTGTTGGTTTCTCACTGTGTGCATTGGCTAGTTTCCATGAAAATATATAAAAATTGATAACTCTTGAAAAACTCGTTTCACAATATGGCGTACGATGTTTGAACATTCATGGCTTTCGAAAACTAGATGACCAGTGTCAAGGCCATATGTGTTACCATACTTTATGATAATGTAACCATGTTTGGTAGATTGGTGCATATTGGTATTTCAACATTGTTTAGAAATAGAGCTTCCATATTTTGAGTTATTTTAAAACCTCCAATCGATAATAATGGCTTTAATTTTGTCATATTATATATGGCATACCATGTATGAATTTGCATGGCTTTCAAACCAGGTGACCAAGGTCATGGCCACACCTTTGCTATAGTTTATAACAACATGTTTGTATTTGGTAGATTGGTCCGTATTATTGGCATTTAAAATATTATTTACAAAGGAAGCTTCTGAACTTGAAAATATTTTCAATTTTTCAAGCGACGATAATGGCTTTTGTCATGAAGAAACTAAAAATAAGTATGGCTCAAAATCCCATTACCCAAGTTTCCACACAAGATATATATAGCCCGGGGTTTAGGGTTCGTGTTTTTTGGGTCGAGGGTTTAGGGGTTTACGGTTTAGGGCTTAGAAGTTTAAGGTTGGTATTTAGGGTTTAGGGTTTTCGGGTTTAGGGTTTTCTAGGTTTTAGGGTTTATTAATTTTCAATAATAATGTTCAACCTTATATATATATGCTTATATATATTCGTGGAATAGACTCGTGTTATCACACTTTAATGAAAGTATCTTGGATTTTGATCTATAAGTGCATCATACCTTCTTGGTAAGGGATTGAGGGTTTAGGTATTCTATGGTTTTGGGGGTTTAGGTGTTTAGGGTTAAGGTTTTTTTGGGAATTTTCGATACTGTTCAATCTTCTTTATATATGCTTATATTCATGGAATTGAATAGCGTTAGCACAATTTGAGGAATGTTTATCTGAAATTTTGATCTACAAGTGCATTTGATACCTCATTTGCCAATGTCGTTTAGGCAGGGTTGAGGGTTTAGGGTTTTAGGGTTTAGGTCATTTTCGATAATGTTCAAACTTTATTGTTATATTCATGTAATAGAATGGCGTCACCACAATTTAATGAAAGATCAAATCTCAAATTTTGATCTATAAGTCCACGATACATGCTTGGTTAGGGTTTATATGGGTCAAGGGTTTAGGGTTTTATGGTTTTACGGTTTAGGTTTTATGGACTGAATAGGGTTTATGGTGTTTATCGAATTTTCAATAATACTCGAGCTTTATGCTTATATTCGTTGAATAGAATATGACGTTACCTAACTCGATGAAAGTATCTCAAAATTTGTTCTATAAGTGCATTATACCTAATTGGTTAGGATTTATGGGTTGAGGGTTTGGGGTTTTAGGTTTAGGTTTTATTAGGGGTTGTTAAGGGTATTTTCGATACTGTTGATTTATGCTTATATTCAACGAATAGAATGGAGTTACCAGTTTAATGAAATTATATCAATTTTTGATCGATAAGTGCATGCTACATGCGGTGTTGAGGGTTGAGGGTTTTAGGGTTTAGGGCATTTCCAATAATGTTCAAACTTTATTGTTATATTCGTGGAATGGAATGGCATTACCGCAATTTAATGAAAGATCGAATCTCAAATTTTGATCTATAAGTCCATGATACCTGCTTGGTTAGGGTTTATATGGGTCGAGGGTTTAGGGTTTTACGGTTTAGGTTTTATGGACTGAATAGAGTTTAGGGGGTTTATCGAATTTTCAATAATACTCAAGCTTTATGCTTATATTCATCGAATAGAATATATATGGCATTACCTAACTCATTGAAAGTATCTCCAAATTTGATTTATAAGTGCATGATACCTGTTATGTTATGGTTTATGGGTTAAGGGTTTGGGGTTTTAGGTTTAGGTTTTATTAGGGGTTGTTTAGGGTTTAAGGTATTTTCGATAATGCTCAAGATTTATGCTTATATTCATCGAATAGAATGGAGTTACCAGTTTAATGAAAATATATCAACTTTTTATCTTTAAGTGCATGCTACATGTTTGGTAAGGATTTTGGGTTTAATTAGTGTTTAAATTTTAGGGTTTCGGGAATTTGAAACAAAGTTCAAGCTTTATGCTTATATTCATGGAGGAGAATGGCGTTACCGCAATTTAATGAAAGTATCTCAAATTTTGATATATAAGTGGACGATACCTGCTTGATTAGGGTTTATGAGCCGAGGGTTTAGGGTTTTACATTTTAGTTTTATGGGTTGTTTACGGTTTTGGGTTCAGAGAATTTTTGGTAATGCTCATGATTTATGTTTATATTTGTCTAATAGAATGGCGTTACCTGATTTAACTAAAGTATCTCAATTTTTGATCTATAGTTGCACGATACCTGCTTGGTCAGGGTTTAGGGGTTTAGATTTTATGGTTTAGGACTCCGTGAATTCTCAATAATATTTTCAAACTTTATGGTTATATATATTCGTGGAATAGAATTGTGTTACCACAATTTAATGAAAGTATCTCAAAAATTGATCTACAAGTCGATGATATCCTGCTTGGTCATATTTCTTGTTAAATAAAATTGAATGTACCCGGATACTAAAACAAGGGAGAAACAGGAAGAGTTCCTTGAGATTTAGGCGCTGTTTAGTTGGGCTCGAATTCTGGCTTTTGATTTTTGGCTTATAAAGCTACGAACATGTTTTTGGCTTTGTTTCTTAGCTTTTACTCTGACATAGTGGAATGATAGTATAAGCCAGGTTGGATGATTTTAATGATTTTATCTCGGTTTAGCGAAAATGTTCGAATTTTGAACAACAAGCGATGGGAATCTCTACTTCCCATAATTTTGGCTCACTAACATGTGGGTCACTTGCATAGTGGGTCCAAAAGGTCGGTGTAGGTCGGAGTGGGCGGGCAGGTAAATATTGAAGAAGGGCTGGGAAACGTGGATGGGGTGATGCACTTGGGAGAACGCAAATTTACCACCTATATCCCTCTGTTATTGCAGTGCTCCCTCAGATTCTTGTTTCTGAAGCAGGGATAGAAGAGGAATTTTGCATTCTAGAAAGAGGTGAAGCATGTTTGAATGGATGCGCGGGATATTTTAATGGATGGGTGTGATGTTTGGGCACCGTACCAATTTTTGAGGTCGAAGCTTCTAGCATACGCTACTCCGGCGTGGGGCCTCTCAGACGCGCTGTCACCGTCTAGGCCCACACGCCAGTGAGAGTTGCTTCCCAGCATTTAAATGACTTTCTAGGCATTTGCTGAAATTTTCGAACAATTTAAGGCTTTCAAGAAGATGACCATCATCCAAAAAAAAGGTGACCAAGGTCATGGAAATAGTTTATGATGATGTGTCCTTATTTGGTAGATCGGTGCATCTTTTCAAATCAACCAATATGTCTGCTTCCAAATTTGAAGTCTGTTTTCGTATTTCCAAGTAACAACAATGTGTTTTGTTGTGAAGCAAATACAAAGATGATGGCTCAAAATGCCACCGCCCCCTTTTTTCACACAATGTATAACGCCCTTTCAAGCTTCCAGGCTAAATTTGTGCAATAAAATAATTTTTGGGGCTGGATGCTTGAATGGATGGGCGGGATGGTTGAATGGGTGGGCGGGATATTTTGGCGCTCTGTCGAAATTTTGAAGTTGAAGCTTCTAAGGTACGCTACTCCCACTTGGGATGCTGTCCCCGTCAGATAGACCCGCATGCCTGTATGCTTTCCAACATTTAATGAGTTTATAGACATCTGCTGAAATTAATGAACATTAATTCAAGGCTTTCAAACAAGGGGAGCAAGGTCACGGCCATAGTTTCTGTACCTTTTTCATATTTTGTACAACTCCATACATTGAAGTATCTTCGCCAACCAAGCTTACAAACCTGGCCATATTTGGTAGATCGGTGCATCTTGGCATTTCAAGCAATTATTTACACAGGAGATTCCAGATTTGATGGATAATGCCCTACTTTCATGAGTTTCCAAGCTTCCTAGCTAAAGATGCTGAAATTATATAACTTTTTGACATAAAGCCATTCGTTCACAAAGTGCAATACTATGTGCATTAGTTTCCATGGTAAAACATGAACTTGTATATTGTCAAGTTTTGGATCAATTTTAATCAATGGTGACTGGCAGGTGGGCCACGTATATGGTGGTGCCCAAAGCAGGGTAGGTCAGAATTGCCAAAGTTATCCCTCCATAGTCTACACCCCTTCGCGCTGTATATTAACTCCCACCCTCCACCGCCAAGGCCTCACCCCCTTCCCCAGAAAATAGACGCGCTTACGGCCGCTCCTCATCACCAACATGCGCGAAGAAGCTTTCCCTACCCGTCAGTCTTTTTGAGACGCACCGGTGGGCACGTCGATCCCACGGTAGTTCTTCTATCTCTAGCTCGATCTGGTTGGCATTTTTATTGCCCTTTCAAATACTCCTACGTAGTTTAATTTGTCCTCAATCTGCATGGTCATAGTTTATTCTGCGTTGGATCTTAGTTCCTAAATACCTTCGGCGATTTTTGCTGTCAATATGTTTGCTGAAACGCATAGGCATATATAGTTTTTGTACTTCATCTATATGTTTCGTGATTTTCTTTTAATAATAACCAACCTTGTATGTCATAATTAAACAGATGGCAGATTTTGGATAGAGATTGCTCCATTAGGCAGCGCTAAACGTATCCTTGATGTTCTATGATTTATGGGATTTGTTAGAGATCATTGTGACAACTCAAAAGAACATTGCCCCTGCCGGTTGTGTGTGAATCGTAGGGTGTTGCCTCAAAGTATAGTGGAAGACCATATTTTTACATTTGGGATGCTTAGCACATATGTTAGATGGGTATTTCATGGTGAACCATATGATCCTCCATCTGAACCGGGGGAAGCACATCTTTGTCATCAAGATCAAGTAGGGGGAAGCGGATGTTCATCAACTAGATCAACTGATAGAGGCAGCTCCTGAGCATCTAGATCAACTTGGAGAAGGGGGACGAGAGAAAAAGCGCAAGCTACATGAAACAAGATTCATTTCTGGTACTACCACTATGCCAGATGACAAGGTATATTTGTAGAACGACAAATGTTCAGGTTGTGTGTCTTTGATGTTTATCTATAAACGTATCTGTTAAACTACTAATCACAGAAGCAGACGACCGAAGAGGACTTTGATGGTAATGACGATGACCTGTTCATTGATGAGCCTATACCTGAGGCTGTGGATCGGGTAGACTACGTCTGGATGGATTTGATGCAGGGCTATTTATCATCAGGGGTGTACTTTTGGTGCCGTTCATGACCACTAGCCCAACTGCAAAACTCTTGGGGTCTAGAGCTATCCCATGATTGGTTCGCTACTGTCGTAGTTCTATAATATGGAGCTACCTTATTATGATTTCTAGTCCTTTGTTAGCAGAACTGTAATTGTCAGGGGGATGATCCCCGGGTACCCCACCCGAATAAGAAACAGGACAGTCGGATCGCGTCCGGCTCACCAGATGCAGCCGGACAGGACAGGATGGGCCGGCTACCACCCAGTAGCCGGATCATAAAGAGGCAGCCGGATACAACGACATAGCCGGATCCAATCAGAGAGACAGGACGACATGCGTATCAGTGCATGGTACGCCCTGTACGAGGACGAGACGGGCAACCACCTGCCCATGCCGAAGACTTTGCGTGGGTGATGCTGGAACAGTGGCCTGTGCTGACGACGGGCTCGCACGGCGTCCACTGTGCCTATGACAGCCATACTGCTCATACACCGAAAAGACAAGCCATGCTAGACACTGTAGATGACTAGTCGGCTGGGACCCGCCTGTGGGGCCCGCTAGTCGGACTAACCAGCGAGACCCTTGCCTCTCTTCCTATATAAGGAGGGGGAGGGCCTCGGTAGAAGGGGTTGGTCTTAGTGCATTTAAGGCAGTAGCTAGCAGATACAGCTCGAGGAGCACTTGTAGCTCGTGTATTACACATAGTCAAATCCGGCAGGAGTAGGGGCTTTACCTCACCGCGAGGGCCCCGAACCTGGGTACTTCTTGCGTCCCGCTACGCTCGCTTGTATCCAATCCAGTCTGCGGACGCCGTCGATAGCTTCCCTACTAGTCCCCACACCTCTATCTAACCTCCCTCGGTACTGCCGTTCCCAATACAACGACAGTTGGTGCCCACCGTGGGGCTAATGGCTTCGACCGGAGTCACGTTCCGCACGGGACCCCGCACTTCAACCGGTGAGCGCGTGGCCTCCAGCCTGGTGCTCACGCTCGACAAGTTTGACTGCATCATCAACAACGCCTCCTCCTTCGCCGTTGCTTCCTTCCCAGCGAACGGCATCGTCCTGCTATTCGGCGATCTCCCCATCTACATCGCCGCCGTCCCGGAGCGTTTCCCTAGGGAAATCGTCTCTGTCGCGGGGCTGCCGTGCTCAGACGGAAGCACCTCCACCGCGCGTCGCGGCGTGGAGGTCATGATGGCCGGATCCAGCTCGCATCCCTGCCAGCCGCGGGAGCGAGGCGTGGACGAGGTCGGAACTTCCGCTCCCCCGCAGCATCGGAACCCGGTGGAGGATGCCATTGATCGGCTCCTGATGCCGGTTAACCTCGGGGACAACCCAGAGGAGGCGGAGGCCAACTTCACCATGGAGAGACAGATCCTCCTCCAGGAGGCCATGGAACTGGCAGCAGCCCGCAAGCAACTGGAGATCGCTAGGCACGAGTACGACCGCGCGGACGGCCTCACTCCGGCTACCATGGAGCCGAGCCAGCGCGACCAGGTACGGCGTCGGGGCGGTGAGCTGGGCGGTAGGATGGAGAAGGACGGAGAACCGGATCCCGCTCCTACCGTCACACGGCCCACCTACAGCACGCCCATCAAGAACCTGCGCGCGGCGCGAGCCGCAGCAGAAGAACTACCCAGCCTGGAGGGCGAGGAGCAAGCCTGCCAGCACGCTCGCGTCCAGGAGCTCCTCCGCATCGCGGACGAGCAGGCCGGCGCCAACCGGCAGACGCAGGAGGACCTTAGCTACTCCAGAGGAGGCAAGCTACCTGCCAACAGCAGGGGCGCACCTCGCGACACCTAGCAGGCGTCCTCCCCTCAGCCGCCCAGGGCCCGTAGCAGGCGTCGCAGCTCCAGCAACAGGGGCCAGCCACGCCAGGAGCAAACGGTGAACAGTAACCCGCCACCTCCCCCACCACCAACCGGAGCGCCCAGACCAGCCGGTTCCCGCCTCTCGGGCCGGGTGGGCGCGCCCAACCCGGATTGTCCGGATGCCCGCGACCGCATCGAGCTCCTCGCTCAAGCGCGCGTCACGGAAGAGGAAGATTCTACCGGTCCGGTTTGTTTTAGAACCCGCATCCGGAACGTGCCGTTTCTGGATAAATTCTCCCTGCCTAGGGACACCCCCAAGTACGACAGCAGCATGAAGCTGGAAGACTGGCTGACCGACTACGCTACGGCAGTCGGCATCGCCCACGGGAATAAGCGCATAGCTATGCGCTACGTCCCTCTCATGCTAACCGGGTCGGCAAGGACATGGCTCAATAGCCTTGCGCCCAATAGCATCAACGCCTGGCCTGACTTCGAGAAGGTGTTCGTCCGCAACTTCAACGGCACGTACAAACATCCAGGGCGCCCGCGCGACCTGGACCTGTCCGTCCAGGGCGACCGCGAGTACCTCGCCAAGTGGACGGAGCTCCGCAACACTTGCGAGGGCATTCTGGAGAGCCAAGCCATCAGCTTCTTCATCGAAGGATGCCGAGAGGGCACCATGCTTCGCCACCGGCTACTGCGTGACGAGTCAAAAACCATGGCGGAGCTGATGACGGTTGCGGACCAGTACGCCACGGCGGATGCCGCCATGAAGAAGCCCCTCCGAGTAAACGCGGACGGCCGTCCGACTCCCACAGAGCCGGCTCGCGACCGTCCGAGTAACCCGACTGGTGAAGCTGGATCCTCCAGATGCCACGGCAATGACAACCAGTTCCATGGGGACCGCCAGGCCAGACAACAGAAGCCTCGCTACCACGCGCGGCAGGTCAATGCTATGGAGGGTGCGCCCGACGCACCAGCTAACGACGCAAGAAGGCAGAAGCCCCGGCTCACCTTCGACCAGATGATTGATGGCCCGTGCAAGTGGCATAGCGGTCCCTTCAAACCGGCTACCCGCACCACCTGGAACTGCAGCTGGACTCGCCAGCTAAAGGACCAGAGAAACCAGCCTCGTCTCCCACCTCCCCCACCGGGTGGACCCCCACCGCCGGCTAGGGGAGCCGGGAATGACGGCAACGGCGGCAAAAACAACAACTGCTACCCCCAGCCACACGCCGCTTACCACATCTTCGAGATGGAGCAGGACGACAAGCACAGCCGCAGGCGACGCTCCAAGGAGGTCAACGCCATCGTTTCTCCGGTCCCCCAGTACCCGAATTTGTCGGAAACCCCCATCACCTGTAGCTGGGCAGATCAGCCTGAGCATCTGCCGACTCCCGAGGGCTACGCCATGGTGCTCGACCCCCTCATCGTCTCCAACGCGCGCACCTGCCGATTCTCGCGCGTCCTCATCGACGGAGGCAGCAGCCTCAACCTCCTCTACCGGTCCTCACTGGAGAAGTTGGGCATTCGCGAAAGCGACCTGCGCCCGACTACCACGACGTTCCACGGCGTACTGCCTGGGCCAGCCTGCGCTCCGCTGGGGAAATCCAGCTGGACGTCATCTTCGGGACCGAGGAGAACTTCCGCCGCGAACCAATCTGGTTCGAAGTGGTAAATTTGACGAGCTCCTACCATGCTCTCCTCGGGTGCCCTGCCCTTGCCAAGTTCATGGCCATCCCCCACTACGCGTACCTCAAGACGAAGATGCCGGGACCCCACGGCGTGATCACCGTCGCCGGCTGCTTCAGGCGATCGATGGAGTGCGCCTCAGCCGGTTCCAAACTGGCAGAGGCCCTCATCATAGCCGAAGAAAAACGCGCGATCATGCGCAACGGCCCAGCAGGACATCCCGACTAGCAGCGAACCAGCTGGAGAAGGAGCCTTCCAACCGACAAAGGAGACGAAGAGGATTCTACTCGACCCCTCCGATCCGACTAAGTTCGTCACCATTGGTGCCGGCTTAGACAGCAAATAGGAAGGCGTGCTTGTCGACTTCCTCCGTGAGAATCGGGACATCTTTGCATGGTCTCCCAAAGACATGTTGGGTGTGCCGAGGGAGTTTGCCGAGCACTCACTTCATGTGCGTCCGGATGCCAAGCCGGTCAAGCAACCTCTGTGCCGGTTCGCAGAGGAGAAGAGAAAGATAATCGGTGACGAGATCACCTGGCTCCTTGCAGCCGGGTTCATCATGGAAGTATACCACTTAGACTGGCTGGCGAACCCAGTCTTGGTGTTGAAGAAGAACAAAACCTGGCGCATGTGTATCGACTACACCAGCCTGAACAAGGTGTGCCTGAAAGACCCCTTCGCCTTGCCCCGTATCGATCAAGTCATCGATTCCACGGCCGGCTGTGATTTGTTGTCTTTTCTAGATTGTTATTCCGGGTACAATCAGATCCGGCTAAACCCGGCTGATCAGATTAAGACATCATTTATCACCCCCTACCGGGCTTTCTGCTATGTAACCATGCCTTTCGGCCTAAAGAACGCAGGCGCCACCTATCAACGATGTATGCAGAAATGCTTGCAGTCGCAGATAGGCCGAAACGTGCACGCTTACGTGGATGACATAGTCATCAAAACCAAGGAGAAGCGCACCCTCCTCGAGGATCTGAGAGAAACATTCGGCGACCTCTGCCAGTACCAGATGAGGCTAAACCCGGAGAAGTGCATCTTCGGAGTACCATCCGGTCAGCTACTCGTTTTCCTCGTATCTCAACGAGGCATCGAGGCGAATCCGGAGAAGATCGCGGCCATCGAGAGGATGCAGCCGCCCAAGAACCTGCTCGGAGTCCAGAAGTTCACCAGATGCCTGGCTTCCCTCAGTCGTTTCGTCAGCCGACTGGGGGAGAAGGCACTCCCGTTGTACCAGCTGATGAAAAAGACGGACAAGTTCTCCTGGACTTTGCAGGCCGACACCGCGTTTGACGACCTCAAGCGCATGCTATCCACAGCGCCGGTTCTAGCCACGCCGGCTAGCAAGGAGCCGATGTTGCTCTATATAGCAGCCACCAGCCGGGTCGTCAGCATCGTCCTGGTGGTGGAGCGCCCTGAGGAAGGCAAGGCTCAGCCGGTTCAGAGACCCGTCTACTACCTCAGCTAGGTTCTCTTCCTCTCTAAGCAGAACTACCCCCACTACCAAAATATGTGCTACGGTGTGTACCTGGCATGCAAGAAGCTCAAGCACTACTTCCAGGAGCACCCGATCAAGGTCGTGTGCACTGCACCCCTTTCGGAAATCATCGGCAACAAGGACGCCACCGGCCGAGTCGCCAAGTGGGCCATCGAGCTTGCTGCCTACTCCATCCAGTACGAGCCCCGGCTCACGATCAAGTCACAGGCCTTGGCGGACTTCCTCGTCAACTGGGCCGAGACCCAGTATCTCCCACCGGTGCCGGATTCAGACCACTGGCGGATGCACTTCGACGGGTCGAAGATGCTCGGGGGCTTGGGAGCCGGCATCGTGCTCACCTCGCCCAAGGGAGACCGGCTGGAGTACGTGTTGCAGATCCACTTCAAGGCCTCCAACAACATAGCCGAATACGAGGCACTGGCGCATGGGCTCCGGCTGGCCAAGGAGATCGGTGTCAACCGGATCCTATGCTTCGGTGATTCACACTTGGTGGTGCAACAGGTGCCCGGGGAATGGGACGCCAGAGATGCAAACATGGCCCTCTACCGGTTCCACATCCAGAAGCTCAGCGCCTCCTTCGACGGGTGCGAATTTCATCACGTCCCCCGCACCAACAACGAGGCAGCCGATGCGCTCTCCAAGATAGGATCCACTAGGCAGGCCATCCCACCAGGGGTCTCCTTGGAGCATCTTCGCAAGCCATCCATCAACCCGTCGCCGGAATCAGATTCCATCGTCTGGGCAGGAAGCGTTCTGGCGGCCGGGGCAGCGGAAACGGAGCCGGCAGAACCACCAAGGAAGAAAACCCGCGCCAACTCCGGCCAGGCAGTGCCCTCCGGCTTGCAAGACCCGAGGGCTGCCGGCTTGCCCAGTGGCTCGGGGGCTGCCGTCCCGGATATTCCACCCGGACGACCCCCCGACACCCGTCAGCCGGAGGGCAGGAGCGTCCTCGTCATCCGGGAAGTGCCATCCTGGGCACAACCCTTCATGAACTACATCGCCAATAGTGAACTCCTGGACGACGAGGTAGAGGCCAGGGAAATCCGACGCCGCACGCATACATACACCATCATAAACGGCGAGATGTACAAGCGCAGTGTATCTGGTATCTTCCAAAGATGTGTCGATGTAGACACAGGCTACCGGCTACTCAAGGACATCCACCAGGGTGAGTGTGGGCACCACGCTTCATCAAGGCGTTTCGCCATGGTTTCTATTGGCCCACCGCCCTCGAGGATGCCGAGCAGCTGGTCCGCGCGTGCAATGGGTGCCAACGCTTCGGGCAGCTCAGGCACATGCCAACCTTGGTGCTCAAGACCATACCGATCACCTGGCCCTTCGCAGTTTTGGGGCCTCGACATGGTCGGGCCCTTCAAGCGAGCTCGCGCAGGAATGACCCACCTACTGGTAGCGGTGGACAAGTTCACAAAGTGGATCGAGGCCAAGCCTATCCGGAAGCTGGATGGAGCGATGGTTGTTACCTTCTTCACCGACATCATCAACCGCTTCGGCTACCCCAATAGCATCATCACCGACAACGGCACGAACTTCGCCAAGGGGGCCTTTGCCCGGTTCTGCAGCAACAAGGGCATCTGGCTAGACCTCGCCTCCGTTGCACACCCGCAGTCCAACGGGCAAGTCAAACGAGCAAACGGTTTGGTGCTAGCCGGCATCAAACCACGTCTCATCGAGCCGTTGGAGCGGTCACCCGGATGTTGGATCGAAGAACTTCCGGCTGTGCTGTGGAGCCTCCGCACCACACCGAATAGGTCAACCGGCTACACGCCATTCTTCCTGGTCTACGGATCGGAAGCCGTCCTCTCCGCCGACATCGAATTTGACTCCCCTCGCAAGCTCCTATACGATGAGCAAGCCAACAAGGAGGCGCGGGAGGACGGGGTGGATCTCCTGGAGGAGGCCCGCGAGCTGGCCCTGTCTAGATCTGCCCTGTACCAGCAGCGACTACGCCGCTACCATTCAAGCCGGATTCGCCCAGTCGCATTCCGCGAGGGCGACCTGGTTCTCCGGCAGGTGCAAGACACGAAGGGAACGCACAAGCTATCACCACCCTGGGAGGGGCCCTTCATCATCAGTCGGGCGCTGCCCAACGACTCCTACTACCTCATCGACGCACAGCAGCCGCGCAAGAACAAGATGGACAAATCGGACGGGGAGACCGAATGTCCTTGGAACGCGGCCCTGCTGCGCCCGTTTTACACCTAGTCGCCAGGCAGTGTATGTATCCCGAAAACCCCATGAATGAAAATGCGGACTCCCACGAGAATCTCGGGGGCTCCTTCTAGAAATGTGTGCGCACCTGTTCTTCGGTTCAAATTTTCTGGCTCCGGCAACCCCTACCCGGGGGTTCGCCGGCTGGCCCGGCCTGTTAAGCCAGCAAACCGGCTGAGTAGTGTGCGATGATGTTAGAGGCCGACTCTTCGTCTCAGCTATAGACCGCAACCCGGCTGTCCGGCTAGCAAGAGCAAAAGCCCGAGGCACCCCACGCGAAAAACGGGGAAGAGGCGTGACAGATCGGGCGTCCCGGCCCCGTAACTAGGTCGAACCAATTCAGCTGCTAAGCCGCTAGTACCGTGCGTAATGTACTGTCAGCTCCCTTCGATTCCGGCTGCAGACCGCAACCCGGCTGCCCGAAAAGGACACATCGAAAACAGCAGAACACACGAGAAGGCGACTAAGTGTCTAGAAAGGAGCAAGCCAGTTTTCGAAAAAATAAGCCGTTTTCTGGCTACGATTTGACAGACTAACCTATTAACCTGTGAAGATGTATGTGTGCGCATATGTGCGTTCTTGTCCGACTACTTCGAGTCGGAATTCAGGAGAAGGAAAGAAGATTCGAAGTCCTTGCCTTCATCAAGCGCTCCGAATCTCGGGGGCTACACCCACTGGGTGCGCTCGCGCGCCCCCAGTGGAATCTTGTAGTTCCTGACCGGCTAAGGGCATTTAGCCGGCCGTTCGGAGCCCAGGTGAGGGCAAAGGCGGGAGCAAGAAAATACAAGAAAGATTCGAAGCTCCTGGCTACGCCAGCTACTCCGAATCTCGGGGGCTACACCCAGTGGGTGCGCTCGCGCGCCCCCACTGGAATGTTGGTTCCCCCGACTGAAGGCGTCCAGCCGACGAAAGCGGTCGGCTGGGACGAGGCCAGTCGGATAAAGTTAGAAGACTTGGCAGAAATAAGAGAGACTTGAAGCACCTGGCTACGCCCACTAGAGGTGCAGGTTGCCCGGCTAAAGGTGTGTAGCCGGACTAAGTTAGTCAGGCAAAATACGTAAAAGGAAAGCTCAACGCACAAGGAAGATTCAAGAATTTCAACAATAATAAACAAGAAGGAGATGAAGCTCTCATAAGTTACCCGGCATCACAGATAGCCGGTACAAACGAACAAAGTTCACAAACGTAAAAGACAAGACAAATACACCCGGCATCCCGGGGCAGCAGCTAAACGGCAGGGCCTTTGCCGTGGGGGAGTTCTTGGCCAGCAGAAGCCGGGGGGAGCCGCAGTACTCAATCCGGCTCCGGCGCTAGCAGGCGGCGGTACCGGGGCCTCCACATCCGGAGTACCGGTGGACTCCGAGTCGGTGAGCACCTCTTCCGGGTCCACATAGTCGGCGATCTTGATGGCGGACCCGCGAAGCTCCGGATGGGCTTGGCGGATGGCGGCAAGATCAGCTCCGGCACGGAAGCCCCCATCGATCTTCTTGATGCGAGCGTCCTTATACCAGGAGAGCATCAGTGCCAGGGCCATCTCCGCTCCTCCCTGCGCCGCCAGGTCCCGCAGCCGGTCCACCGCAGCCGGTACCTCTCCCACCTTTGCCGCCAACTGCGCCATCGTCTCCGGAACCGGAGCCTCCGGCAACACGAAGGAGAAGACGTCCCGTGCCGCCTGACGAAGCTTCGCAGCTTCCTCGCCATGAAGGACGACGAGCTCCTGAGCCGTCGGCTGCGCTCCCGGCCAGTTCTCTTGCAGCCGGTTGTAGGCCAGCAGGTCTATGCCGGAGTAAAAGGCTGTCAGAACAGAGGAGTCAGATCCGGCTACCGGATCCAGAAAGAAAAGAAGACGGAAGAAAGAACTCACCTTTAGCAGTGTGGCCGACCTGCATCAGCTCCTCCACCAGTGCCTTCTCCTTGACCGCTAGCCGTTTTATCTCCTTCTCTTGGTCCTTGTTCTGGGCCTCGAGAAGGGAGAAGGCTTCGGCCCGGCTAGCGAGCAAGGTGTCGCGCTCCTTGACGATGGCCTCCCAGCCGTCTACTCGCGCATGCCAATCCTTGTTGTGCAGGCGCAGAGTGGAGTTGGACCTGCTCAGTCGGTCGTTCGCTTTCTTCAAGCGACCGATCTCGCGCTGAGCGCACACGAGGATAGCTGCAACGAGGCCGGCTATCAAAAAAAAGGAGCAAGACGGATAAAGCGAACTTACTCTGGGAGGTCCGGTTGGCGGCAGCAAGCTTCTGCTCCAGGGTCCGGTTCCCGCCGGCTGTGGCCTCAAGCAGCCGGATCTCCTTCACCGCCAGCTCGAGCGTGGCGGCAAGATCCGACAGCGAAGCAGCGGAGGAGTCATCGTCGTCCATGGCATTGACGGCCAAGGACTCCTTCGCCGCGAGCACCGCTATTCGCCAATCCTCCCCGAGCTCCTCGTCGGAGTTGTCATCGCCAACAACGACGAGCTTCTTGCCAGCAGCCCCCCGCGCGCCCGCGGAGGAACCTTCCGGCTGGGAGTGATCCGCTTTCGGCTGGGAAGGGGCAGCCGGCTCAGCTTGAGGAGGAGGCGGAGGCTGCGCCTCAGAGGAAGGAGAGGCGCCGGTTGGATCAGTCGGGGCGCGAGGCGGCGACCCGGTTGGCATTCGGGCCGGGCTCGCGGCTCTGAAAGAAACCAACGCGCTAAAGAGAAGGAGGGAAAGGGCAAGAGCAAAACAAGCCAAAGTCAGAAAAGCAAGAAGGAGGACAAACAGACAGAAGGCACCGAAGGATGGGGGAAAAACGTACCCCGGCACGACCAGGGGCGGCCCTTTCTTCTGACCAAGACGGCTTGGCGGCAGGGCGCCAGACCAGCTCCTCTTCGGAGCCGGCTCCTCCGTCGCAGGCCGGCGGGAGTCGGAACGGCTGGAGCCGCTCCCACCTGCTTCGTCGTCCATCACAGAGCGCGTCACCAACTCCACAGTCGGCCCGGCCTTCTCCTCCTCGGGCACCTCTGCGTGCGGGTCGGCGGCCGGCTCGTCGTTCCGGCTGGGGAAGGCGTCGCCGTCCCCATCCGATTCCTCGCCGGATCGCCGAGCGCGCGGCTCGGGCAAGTCCGGCATGAATACCTCGAGGGGAGCCTCGCCCTCCTCGCGAAGGATGCCGGCAAAGATCTGACGAATGCAAGAGGTCAATCAGACAGAACGAGGAGATAACATAGAGGGAATAAGCAAAATTTCCGGCTACGAGAACTTACCCGGGGCACACGGTTCTCCTGGCTCTTGGGCGCCAGGCGGAACTTCCAGTTCTCTGGTAGCCGCTCCTTGCTGATCGTCCACAACCACTCCTTCAAGTTGTGGTAGCGGGGATCGCGGCGCGACAGCCGGGTCGGGTCTAGCCGGCCGGAGTAGAAGCACATCTTGTGCGCCCGCTGCTGCAGCGGCATCATCAGCCGGGACATCTAGCTAAGAGTGATGTCCCGACCGGTTAGCTGGCAGGTGACAAGGGATCGCATGCGTGCCAGCATCGCATCCATCTCCGCCTTGTCGCCATAGATCTTCAGGTCCCAGTGCTGCCGGCTGGACTCGACATCTTGGAAGGCCGGCAGGTTTATCCGGTCGATGTTGGTGACGTTCTTGACGTAAAAATACGACTGCTGCCACAGCCGTACCGTGTCCTGGAGCAAGAATTTTGGGTAGCCGGATTGGGTGCGGGAGTATATGGAGGCGCAGCCGCAGACGACTAGCGGCCCCTTCGTGTACTGCACCTGCGGACGAACTCGGAAGAGCCGGCAGAAGAGCCCGAGATCCGGCTAGATCCCGAGGTAACTCTCGCAGAATGCCATGAAGTGCGCCAGCGTTTCGATTGCGTTGGCGCCGAGGTGGTGGAGGCGGAGGTCGAAGAAGGCCAGGAACGTGAGAAAGAAGGGATGCAGCGGCAGCACGAACCCGCGCGCCAGGTGTGAAAGGAAGATGATGCGTTCCCCCTCCGCCGGATGCGGCGACACCTCCCCCACCGGTGCCAACCGCACCGCCACCTCCTCCACCGGCGGGAGGACGCGGGTCGCGCGATACTTCGTGATTTGGTCCTCGGTGATGGAGGAGCCGCACCAGGCTCCGCGGTCAGCGGCCATTTCCGGCTAAGGGAGAGGAGCGGCAACGGAGGAGTGACGGTGGCCCGTAACGTCGACGACGGTGAGCGGGCGGCGCAGAGGGCAAGGGCGCAGGAGCAAGAGCACGCGAGGGAGAAGGAGATCGTAGCGGGGGAGCGAAGGAAAAGAACGGCCTCCCCCGCGGCGTCCCTTTAAAGGATCGGAAGGGCAACCATCGGCAGGGCCATGTGGCGCGCATCCGGGCAACCCACATCCCAACCACCGCCTAGATCCCGTGTGCCAGGACAAGATGCACAGAAGATCCTGGAACGAGAACCGAAGCGCCGGACAGCAGTTCCCCGAGGCGACGTGCGACGGGATGTTACGCTGCCCGCCGCAGGGCAATGATGGCGCGTGCGCGTGGCCGGCGTCAGCACTGACGTCACGGGTAGCGCAACCGCCAGGCTCAGCCGGATGAAAATTCGAAAAGCAAGAAGGAGCACGCGCACATTTCGCCAAAAAGCAGAATCAACACGCGCTCGGGGGCTAGTGTCAGGGGGATGATCCCCGGGTACCCCACCCGAATAAGAAACAGGACAGTCGGATCGCGTCCGGCTGACCAGATGCAGCCGAACAGGACAGGATGGGCCGGCTACTACCCAGTAGCCGGATCATAAAGAGGCAGCCGGATACGACGAAGTAGCCGGATCCAATCAGAGAGACAGGACGACATGCGTATCAGTGCACGGTACGCCCTATACGATGACGAGACGGGCAACCACCTCCCCATGCCGAAGACTTTGCGTCGGTGACGCTGGAACAGTGGCCTGTGCTGATGACGGGCTCGCACGGCGTCCACTGTGCCTACGACAGCCATACCGCTCATACACCGAAAAGACAAGCCATGTTGGACACTGTAGATGACTAGTCGGCTGGGACCCGCCTGTGGGCCCTGCCATTCGGACTAGCCAGCGAGACCCTTGCCTCTCTTCCTATATAAGGAGGGGGAGGGCCTCGATAGAAGGGGTTGGTTTTAGTGCGTTTAAGGCAGTAGCTAGCAGATACAGCTCGAGGAGCACTTGTAGCTCGTGTATTCCACATAGTCAGATCCGGCAGGAATAGGGGCTTTACCTCACCGCGAGGGCCTCGAACCTGGGTACTTCTTGCGTCCCGCTATGCTCTCTTGTATCCAATCCCGTCTGCGGACGCCATCGATAGCTTCTCTGCTAGTCCCCACACCTCTATCTAACCTCCCCAGGTACTGCCGTTCCCAATACAACGACAGTAATTGGAAACTATTCCGTATATTAGTATATACGGAGTATATGTGTGTTTGTGTGTGTTTCGAGTCTGAAATCCGAGCTTATCATTTTATCGGTTCCTAAACTATTTTTGAGGCCCCAGCGCTGGTGCCCTATGCTACAATTACCACCGTCTTGTCCACTGCTCCTTGAGACGAATCAGCAGAAGGATAATAAGCTGGGACCAATTTGATTCGAAGAGGGGCGATTTTCTTTGTCCTTGGAGAGGAACCCGGGAGAACTAGTACTGGTACCAAGGGAAGGAGGAGGTTGGCTCGGTCAATTATCTCACCCATTTGATGTGTGACCTCCTTTAACTCACCCCTGACGTGGACCCCGCTTGAAACAGCTGTAGGCCACCATGTGATAGCTAGGATAAAAAATTCGGGATTCTCTCCCAGCAAAATGTTCCCGCCACTACCACTTAAAATACTGTAGAAAAAAATTGTACTGCCTAGCCCTACTACTCCTAGTACTACTACTCCCCTGCCCATGCCTTTCTACGGACGACAAGACAAGAAACCATCACTAGCTAGCTCACATCCAGCAAGCAATTGTTGGAACTGGTGCAACCTTCGATTGGGGAGTTCTTGTTGAAATAGGTGGGTGTATTTGCTCACCTCGAAATCCGGCTTTGCTCAATTTGCTTCCGATTGGGCCATTGGGGGTACTATTAGTCCTAGGAGTAGTAGTATTCGGTATGCTTTGATTTTGGAGTTCTTGCTTATTGCTCACCTCAGAATCACCTAATTAGGATAATTTTCCTCTTCTCTAATCGATTGGGTCATTTGGGTGGGGGTAGGGGTGGTGGTGGGGGTGTGGGAGGTGGTACTGATTTCGTATGGATTCCGGATCAGGGCATGGTCACCGTTGTTCGGATTGGGGCATTTGGTCGGGTTCGATTTTGGTGTTCTTCACTTCTGTAACCTTTAGTTTCTACTCGTAATGTGCAACGGATTTTGCATCAGATTCTATATGGAGAACTATGGGTCAGTGGCGAGCACGGCCACTACGGACAAGGATGGTCCCGTCAGTTCCCTTAATAGTTGCCTAAAAAGGTATGTAGCCGTATTTTTGTTGCGTTCTTCCATTCTTTCCAATGCTGAAAGTGGTTGGCTGCAACCGGAATGTATCCATGTGCTAAAAGTTGTCTCTGTCTGCATCCTGTTTTTATGGAAGCCTCTGTGACACCATCTCTTCTTAATTTACTGTAGCACGATGGTACATACTTGTGAACGTGTGGTGCTCCAGGTGCGGCAAACAGGATGGTACCCCCACATGCCGCAGGATCCGGCGAGTACCACTACTCAACAAAAAACAAGCGCAAGGCCACCGACCAGCTGGGAGGGCCCAGCTTAAAGAGAAAGGTATTTGTTCTTAATACCCTTATTACCATGGTGCAGACAAATTTAAGTATTACCCGCTTGGTGTGATGCATGCTTATCAGATGTTCAGAAACATATGTGTGATTTTATTAATTCTGGCACTGTGTTTATGTGAATCTAGATTTGGATCTGACAGACTGTTTCATACAGTCAGTATATGACTACTATGTATTGTACTCCCTCGTCCCAAGGCTTAGGAATATAATGTTTTTTTAAGTCAAGCGATTGAAAGTTTGACCAAAATTTACATAGTATTGAACTGTTGAGCTCTATTGCTATTTATGCAGATTGATGGTGCTGTTGTGGAGGCTGAGGCTGCTATAGAGGCTAGTAAATTTCTGATGCCCGCACCAAAAGAGGACATCCTCTACACAACAAGGAAGCGCCAACACAGTACCCAGGTGGGCAGTGACCTCTCTAAGAAGTGGCTATAATTTGGAAATCCAAAATTTCACATGTTATGATTTTCCATGTTATTTTTATCAGCTAGTACTATATGTTTACGCTCATTAGAAGTTCACAAAACTAAAATCTGTTTGCATTACAGGCAATGGTTTTTTCTTATATAATTAGATTTACTTGCTCTTTCCATAATTTAACATTTCCACTTAATTTCAATCAGTACCACGCACCAGATGCTCAGCCCTTTCTGCTACCCTCCTCTTGTCAAGCTTGTGGATTGAAAGGGGCCCCTGTATGCCATTCCAAAGGCAGAGGGATGAAAAATGGTGCATGGCCACCCTTCGCAAAGGGTACCCATGGTATCAGGTATGGATTCCAAGTGGTCTAGACCGACTTGATGTAAGATCTTGTATCTCACTTTTTTTTGTTATCGCCTTACTTCTCTATCAATTTTTTCATGAAGGTTGTCCCTTGTGTCGCTCGCCCCATTATAAACAAGATGTTCGGAAATGATAAGTTTCTAACTCTGTATAGCGAGGGCCCTAAAGGCATGCGGCAACTATATGATGTGGATGTCTCCCAGACGATGGCCACCACCTATTTGGGTGGCCGAGGTTGGTCCAAGTATGTCCGTGAGAATGGTCTGAAGCAGGGGGACGAGGTAACATTCCATTTTAGAAAGCCTGGGAAGATAATTGAAGCCATCATACACCTATTGACCGAAGGACCAGGAACAGAGGTAGTACTAATTAATTTGATTTTGTACTCATCACAACCTCTAATGATTTTCTTGCGACTAACTATTCTGCACCATTGTCTTTACTCATCATATGACCCTGACCACTTCTGCAGTCCGCTTCCCCTTATGTACCACCCAGAAGGGTGCAAACATCAAGTTGCTAGCACCGGCACCAGCACCGGCCCTAGTTCCTGAAACGGCACCTGTTGACCTTAGTAGGAGAAAGAATAGAGGTATTAACTTAATTCGCTTGTATACTCTCATCTCTGTCTAGGAGTTACTATTATATAAGAAACCATTTTGCTTGTCCACATCTCATATGCCTCTCTGACCACTCCTGTAGTCCCCTTACCTACCCCTCAGAAGGTAACCAACACCAAGCTGCTGGCACCCCCAACGGCACTGGCCCTAGTTCCTGCTCCGGCACCTATTGACCTAAGTAGAAAGAATGGAGGTAGTAACTTAATTTGCTTGTATACTCATCATATCCTCTAATCACTATCTTGTGAGTAACTGTTGTATAAGAGACCATTTTGCTTGTATACTTCTCATCTGCCTCTACCATCCCTCCAGTCAGCTTAGCTACCCCTCAGAAGGAATCTAGCATCAAGCTGCTGGAGCCGGCACCGCTTCTGGGCCTTCTGGCTCCTGCACCAGCCCCTCTACAATTAATGGCACCATCTCCTGCACCAGCACCCACCCCAGCACAGGAACCGACACAAGCTCCTTCATCACCCTGGCAGCACCTTGTCAGACCATATCCTACACATGTGTCATCACATGGTCGCACCGGATTATGTTTGTGAGTATATGGCGGCAGATAAACTGTTCTGAATGTCTTCTCAAGTTTCACATGATTCAGTGCATCGCTCTTAGAAATTATGCGTCTATCTCTTGCTTTGACTCAAAAATTGCCTAAGAGTGCCACAAAGCAACTCTAGGCCAGACGAAAGGGCGCAATAGTCTTCATGATGCAGAGCGAAGGATTGCTTATCGAGGGACGCTACGCCATTAACTCGACTGATGGGCGCTTGGCAGCTACTTCTAGGTGGATCAAGTTCCGGAAAGCAGCCAAACTTACTATTGGAAGAATGGTCAAGGTCGATGTATCTCGCTGCCCTGAATGCGGCATGATGTTCATGAACTTCCTAGCTGTCTAGGTCTTTGGGTGCATGCTATTGTAATTAATTATGTGGTTGTCTTATCTCCACTAATCATTTATGGGTGGTAAAACTGTGATAACCTTTTGCTGGATTGGAGCTATGACTAGTACGTACTGGTATGGTGTATCTGTATCTATATGACGGTTCCCTATATGAGCAAATATCATGAAAATGATTGTGTTGTGATCGAGTGTGTTTGGAGAAAAGGGCAAATTGATCGCGTGGCAAGGTTTTTAGAGCTGAAACAAGAACTGTCTCTCTCTGTAGTGATATTGAATTTCAATGTTTGTATTGCTGAATCAGTCAGTTTGAAATGCTTCTGAATTGGTCAAGTGCTGCTGAATATGAACTAGGAATCTGTCGATTTTTTATGTCTTATTATTATATACTCCTTAATCTTTCAAATGGTATTGAATTTGTCAAAAGTTCTGTCATTGCTATTGGCTGCTTGCTCTAGAGCTTTTGCCTTCGTGTCATCGGAACCGTTGGATGCATTTTGGACAGAGATGAGAGGGTAAAGATATACAACGTGGTTCACCAAGTGAAGTCATTGGATACCAGCCCTATTTTGGCGCATGTGATGTGTGTTCATTAGATATTTTTACATGAATACCTGTCAAAGGAATTATCGATTTTTTCCTCCCTCGAAGAGATCTGTGTTTGAATCTGGCGAGACACGGCCTAGTAAAATTTGAGATAGGAGCCCATTGACCATAGCCCAAAAACTTTTTAATTTGGCTTTTTTGGTTGTGCCCCCACCTCTAAAAATAACTCTACCTGCCCATGTTTTTAAGAAACTAATCCATTATGTGGCTTTTTATAAATCGAGGTTCCAGTAGCACTACTCTTTTATTTTAAGAGAGATAACATGGAAACACAACAGTATTTTTTAGAAGACTGATACAAAAGTTGTAGTACTAATACATGTTTAATGATTCAATTTCTATTAGTATCTTTGGTACTGTGGCAAAACACTCAGTTTATGTCTATTTGATTTGATTTGAAGGTCTTTACTGTGTGTACATATTTATATATATCCTAGGTTTACTTTTTTAGAAAGCGTTTACTTTTTAATATCGCATTACGGAGAGGCTGACATCACGGACCCACCAGCCTCCAGCATCCCTCGAGTTTAATGGTCGGGTTGAAAAAAAGTTAAATACTTGTACAGAGAGGCTGGCATCAGGGACCCACCGGCCAGAACATACCAGAGAGGATGACATTTGGGCCTCAGCAGCAAGACCATACATGGCTGCCACATCGAGCAACATTGCCAAGGTCAAAACAGCGTACGTGGCCCAAAAAAAGTCCATCATACTCAGGTTTGACATACAGAGAGACCGGCATGTGCGACCCAGTAGCGCGGCCTTATACAGGTTCTGCCTCGAGCGACGTTGCCAAGTTCGAAACAGGGAGGCACGAGCGAGAAAAAAGTCCAGCATGCACACCTTTCTTCTAATGAGAGGCTCACATGGGGGACTCAGCAGCCTGGAAAAATGGTTGATGCATCGAGCAACACTATCAAATTCGAAACATGGAGGGGCGACCGAGAGCAAAAATTCCATCATACACACATTTCTTCTTATGAGTGTATGACATGTGGGGGTGGGGCCCTGCATCATGATTAAATGGTAGATGCAGCGAGCAACGCTATCAAGTTCAGAACATGGAGGCGTGACTGAGGGAAAAAAATCTATCATACACACGTTTCTTCTAATGAAAGGATGACATGTGGGGGTCCAGGAGTTTGATTAAACGGCTGATGCAGCGAGCAAAGCTATCAAGTTTGGAACACGAAGGCGTGACAGAGGGTAAAAAATCCATCATACACACGTTTATTCTAATGAGAGGATGACATGTGGGGCTCAGGAGGTTGGTTAAATAGTAGATGCGTCGAGCAGCGCTATCAACTCGGAACGGGGTAGCACGAGCCAAGGAAAAAAATCCATCATACACACGTTTCTTCTAATGAGAGGATGACATGTGGGGCTCAGGAGGTTGGTTAAACAGCAGATGTGTCGAGCAGCGCTATCAACTCGGAACGGGGTAGCGCCAGCGAAGGAAAAAATCCATCATACACATGTTTCTTCTAATGAGAGGATGACATGTGGGGCCCAGCATCGTGATTAAACGGTAGATGCATCAAACAACGCTATCAAGTTCGGAACAGGGTAGCACGAGCCAAGAAAAAAAATCCATCATACACACGTTTCTTCTAATGAGAGGATGACATGTGGGGCTCAGGAGGTTGGTTAAACGGTAGATGTGTCAAGCAGCGCTATCAACTCGGAACGGGGGTAGCGCCAGCGAAGGAAAAAAATCCATCATACACACGTTTCTTCTAATGAGAGGATGACATGTGGGTCCCAGCATCGTGATTAAATGATAGATGCATCGAACAACGCTATCAAGTTCGGAACAGGGTAGCGCGAGCCAAGGAAAAAAATCCATCATACACACATTTCTTCTAATGAGAGGATGACATGTGGGGCTCAGGAGGTTGGTTAAACGGTAGATGCGTCGAACAACGCTATCAACTCGGAACGGGGTAGCGCCAGCGAAGGAAAAAATTCCATCATACACATGTTTCTTCTAATGAAAGGATTACATATGGGTCCCAGGAGGTTGATTAGACAGTATAATCATTGAGCAGCGCTATCAACTTCGGAACAGGGTAGCGCGAGCGAACGAAAATAATTCCATCATGCACATAATCCTTCTAATGAGAGGCTGAAATGTGGGACCAAACAGCCTGACTAAACGGCAGACGCCTCGATCAACGTTATCGAGTTCAAATCAGGGACGCGCGACCGAAAAGTATGGTCCACTAGAGACACTAACGTCCAGGACCCACACACCTCAAAAGACTTCGGCGAGTCAACATCGCGCGAGGAAACGAAAATCTTTCTTCTGCCACGCGCTGGCCGAGCTTCCTCCATGTTTTTAGCAGATAGTAGAGGGCCGTGAAACCAGAAAAAAAAGTTTTCCATCGGCCACGGCCATGCTGAGAATTTCGTCGCGGAAGACGCGCCTTCTACGAGGACTGTCGGGCCAATTCGTTGTGGAAGGAAACTTTTCTTGTAGTAACATATGGATCCAGCAGTGTCATTCAATGTGTGTTCTTTTCACAAACCACATATGCATCTACTAGAGTCATTGCATGTCTGTTCTTCTCATAAACCACATATGGATCCACTAGAGTCATTGCATGTGTGTTCTTTTCATTGACCACATATGGATCCACTAGTGTCATTGCATGTCTGTTCATCTCACAAACCACATATGGATCCACTAGAGTTCATTGCATGTCTGTTATTTTCATAAACCACATGGATCCACCAATGTCATTACATGTTTGTTCTTTTAATAAACCACAGCTAGACTCACTAGATGTGTGTTCTCTTCATAAACCACATATGGAAACAGCTAGAGTCATTGCATGTGTGTTCTTTTCACAACCCACATGTGGATCCACCAGTGTTCATTGCATGTCTGTTCTTTTCATAAACCACACATGGATCCACCAGAGTCATTGCATGTGTGTTCTTTTCAAAATCAACATGGATCCACCAGTGTCATTGCATGTGTGTTATTTTAATAAACCACATCTAGAGTCACTAGATCTCTGTTCTCTTCATAAACCACATATGGATCCACTAGTGTCCTTGCATGTGTGTTCTTTTCATTAATGACAACTAGATTCGTTGCATGTGTGTTCTTTTCACAAACCACATATGGATCCACCAGAGTTCATTGCATGTTTCTTCTCTTCATAAACGACATATGGAAATAGCTAGAGTCATTGCATGTGAGTTCTTCTCACAAACCACATATGGATCCACCAGGGTCATTGAAATGTGTGTTCTTTTCACAAAGCACATATGGATCCACCAGTGTCATTGATTGTGTGTTCTTTTCACAAACCACATATGGACCCACTAGAGTCATTGTATGTCTGTTCTTCTCAAAAAACCATATATGGATCCACCAGAGTCATTGCATGTGTGTTGTTTTCATGAAGGACATATGGATCCACCAGTGTCATTGCATGTCTGTTCTTCTCAAAAACCACATATGGATCCACCAGAGTTTATTGCATATCTGTTATTTTCATAAACCATATGGATCCACCAATTTCATTGCGTGTGTGTTCTTTTAATAAACCACCGCTAGAGTCACTGGATGTGTGTTCTCTTCATAAACCACATATGAAAATAGCTAGAGTCATTGCATGTGTGTTCTTTTCACAAACCACATGTGGATCCACCAACGTTCATTGCATGCCTGTTCTTTTCATTAACCACATATGGATCCATCAGTGTCATGGCATATGTGTTCTTTTCACAAAGCACATATGGATTCACTAGAGTCACTGCATGTGTGTTCTTTAAATAAACCACAGCTAGAGTCATTGCATCTCTCTTCTTTTCATTAACCATAGCTCGAGTCATTGCATGTCTGTTCTTTTCACAAACCACACATGCATCCACCAGAGTCATGGCATGTGTATTCTTTTCACAAACCACATGGATCC
Source organism: Avena sativa (assembly GCA_916181665.1). NCBI lineage: Eukaryota > Viridiplantae > Streptophyta > Magnoliopsida > Poales > Poaceae > Avena > Avena sativa. The sequence goes on along the minus strand of OV702292.1, from coordinate 526,631,733 downwards.
ACCAGTGTTATTGCATGTGTGTTCTTTTAATAATCCACAACTAGAGTCACTGGATCTCTGTTCTTTTCACAAACCAAATATGGATCCACCAGTTTCATTGCATGTGTGTTGTTTTCATTAACCACAGCTAGAGTCAATGCATGTGTGTTCTTTTCAAAAACCACATGTGGATCAACTAGTGTCATTTCATGTGTGTTCTCTTCATAAACCACATATAAAATAGCTCGAGTCATTGCATGTCAGTTCTTCTCACAAACACATATGGATCCACCAGGGTCATTGAAATGTGTGTTCTTTTCACAAACCACATATGAATCCACTAGTGTAATTGAATGTGTGTTCTTTTGGCAAACAAAATATGGATCCACTAGAGTCATTGCATGTCTGTTATTCTCACAAACCACATATGGATCCACTAGAGTCATTGCATGTGTGTTCTTTTCATGAACCACATATGGATCCACTAGTGTCATTGCATGTCTGTTCTTCTCACAAACCAAATATGTATCTACTAGAGTTCATTGCAAGTCTGTTATTTTCATAAACCACATGGATCCACACAACATCATTGCATGTGTGTTCTTTTAATAAACCACAACTAGAGTCACTGGATGTGTGTTCTCTTCATAAACCACATATGGAAACAACCGGAGTCATTGCATGTGTGTTCTTTTCACAAACCACATGTGGATCCACCAGTGGTCATTGCATGTCTATTCTTTTCATTAACCACATCTGGATCCACCAGTGTCATTGCATGTGTGTTCTTTTCACAAACCACATGGATCCACTAGTGTCATTGCATGTGTGTTCTTTTCACAAACCACATATGGATCCACCAGTGCCATTGAATGTGCGTTCTTTTCACAAACCACATATGGACCCACTAGAGTCATTGTATGTCTGTTCTTCTCACAAACCACATATGGACCCACCAGAGTCATTGCATGTGTGTTCTTTTCATGAACTACATATGGATCCACCAGTGTCATTGCATGTCTGTTCTTCTCACAAACCACATATGGATCCACCATAGTTCATTGCATATCTGTTATTTTCATAAACCACATGGATCCACTAATGTCAATGCATGTGTGTTCTTTTAATAAACCATCGCTAGAGTCACTAGATGTGTGTTCTCTTCATAAACCACATATGGAAAAAGCTAGAGTCGTTGCATGTGTGTTCTTTTCACAAATCCCATGTGGATCCACCAATGTTCATTGCATGCCTGGTCTTTTCATTAACCGCATATGGATCCATCCGTGTCATTGCATATGTGTTCTTTTCACAAACTACATATGGATTCAGCAGAGTAACTTCATGTGTGTTCTTTAAGTAAACCACAGCTAGAGTCATTGCATCTCTCTTCTTTTCATTAACCATAGATAGAGTCATTGCATGATTGTTCTTTTCACAAACCACACATGGATCCACCAGAGTCATGGCATGTGTGTTCTTTTCAGAATCCACATGGATCCACTAGTGTTATTGCATGTGTGTTCTTTTAATAAACCACAATTAGAGTCACTAGATCTCTGTTCTTTTCACAAACCACATATGGATCCACCAGTTTCATTGCACGTGTGTTCTTTTCATTAACCACAACTAGAGTCATTGCATGTGTGTTCTTTTCAAAAACCACATGTGGATCAACCACTGTCATTTCATGTGTGTTCTCTTCATTAGACAGATATGGAAACAGCTAGAGTCATTGCATGTGAGTTCTTCTCACAAGCCACATATGGATCCACTAGGGTTATTGAAATGTGTGTTCTTTTCACAAACCACATATGAATCCACTAGTGTAATTGAATGTGTGTTCTTTTCAGGAACCACATATGGATCCACCAGTGTCATTGCATGTCTGTTCTTCTCACAAACCACATATGGATCCACTAGAGTTCATTACATGTCTATTATTTTCATAAACCACATGGATCCACACAATGTCATTGCATGTGTGTTCTTTTAATAAACCGCAGCTAGAGTCAGTGGATGTGTGTTCTCTTCATAAACCACATATGGAAACAACAAGAGTCATTGCATGTGTGTTCTTTTCACAAACCACATGTGGATCCAGCAGTGGTCATTGCATGTCTGTTCTTTTCATTAACCACATATGGATCCACCAGTGTCATTACATGTGTGTTCTTTTCACAAACCACATGGATCCACTAGTGTCATTGCATGTGTGTTCTTTCAATAAACCACAGCTAGAGTCACTGGATCTTTCTTCTCTTCATAAACCACATATGGATCCACTAGTGTCATTGCATGTGTGTTCTTTTCATTAACCACAACTAGAGTCATTGCATGTGTGTTCTTTTCACAAACCACATATGGATCCACCAGAGTTCATTTCATGTATGTTCTCTTCATAAACCACATATGGAAACAGATAGAGTTATTGCATGTGAGTTCTTCTCACAAACCACATATGGATCCACCAGGGTCAGGGAAATGTGTGTTCTTTTCACAAACCACATATGGATCCACCAGTCTCATTGAATGTGTGTTCTTTTCACAAACCACATACGGATCCACTAGAGTTATTGCATGTATGTTCTTCTCACAGACCACATATGGATCCACCAGAGTCATTGCATGTGTGTTCTTTTCATGAACCACATATGGATCCACCAGTGTCATTGCATGTCTGTTCTTCTCACAAACCACATATGGATCCACCAAAGTTCATTGCATGTCTATTATTTTCATAAACCACATGGATCCACCAATGCCATTGCATGTGTGTTCTTTTCACAAACCACATGTGGATCCACTAGTGTTCATTGCATGTCTATTCTTTTCATTAACCACATATGGATCCACTAGTATCATTGCATGTGTGTTCTTTTCACAAACCACATATGGACACCCAGAGTCATTGCATGTGTGGTCTTTCAATAAACCACAACTAGAGTCATTGCATGTGTGTTCTTTTCATTAACCACATGTAGAGTCATTGCATGTCTGTTCTTTTCACAAACCACATATGGATCCACTAGAGTAATTGCATGTGTGTTCTTTTCACAAACCACATGGATCCACCAGTGTTATTGCATGTGTATTATTTTAATAAACCACAGCTAGAGTCACTGGATCTCTGTTCTTTTCACAAACCACATATGGATTCACCACTTTCATTGCATGTGTGTTCTTTTCATTGACCATAGCTAGAGTCATTGCATCTGTGTTCTTTTCACAAACCACATGTGGATCCACCAGTGTCAGTCCATGTGTATTCTTTTCATTAACCACATATGGATCCATCAGTGTTATTGCATGTCTGTACTTTTCATTAACCACATATGGATCCCCTAGTTTCATTGCATGTGTGTTCTTTTCACAAACCACATATGGGTCCACCAGTGTCATTGCATGTGTGTTCTTTTTCATTAACCATAGCTAGAGTTACTACATGTGTGTTCTTTTCACAAACCACATATAGATCCACCAGAGTCATTGCATGTCTGTTCTTGTCACAAACCACATAAGGATCCACTAGAGTGATTGCATGTGTGTTCTTTTCACATACCACATATGGATCCATGGCTAGAGTGATTGCATGTCTGTTCTTCTCACAAACCTCATATGGATCCACTAGAGTCATTGCATGTGTGTTCTTTTCACAAACCACATATGGATCCCCTACTGTCACTGCATGTGTGCTCTTTTCACAAACCACATATGGATCCCCTAGTGTCATTGTCTGTGTGTTCTTTTCATTAAGCACAACTAGAGTCACTACATGTGTGTTCTTTTTAGGAACCATATATGGATCCACCAGTGTCTGCATGTGTGTTCTTTTCACAAACCACATATGGATCCACCAGAGTCACTGCATGTGTGTTCTTTCAATATACCATAGCTAGAGTCACTAGATCTCTGTTCTCTTCATAAACCACATATGGATCCACGAGTGACATTGCATGTGTGTTCTTTTCATTAACCAGAACTAGAGTCATTGCATGTGTGTTCTTTTCACAAACCACATATGGATCCACCAGAGTTCATTGCATGTATGTTCTCTTCATAAACCACATATGGAAATAGCTAGAGTCATTACGTGTGTGTTCTTTTCACAAACCACATATGGATCCACTAGTGTCATGGAATGTGTGTTCTTTTCACAAACCACATATGGACCAACTAGAGTCATTGTATGTCTATTCTTCTCACAAACCACATATGGATCCACTAGAGTCATTGCATGTGTGTTCTTTTCATGAACCATGTATGGATCCACCAGTGTCATTGGATGTATGTTATTCTCATAAACCACATATGGATCCACCAGAGTTCATTGCATGTCTATTATTTTCATAAATCACATGGATCCACCAATGTCATTGCATGTGTGTTCTTTTAATAAACCACAGCTAGAGTCATTGGATGTATGTTCTCTTCATAAACCACATATGGAAACAGCTAGAGTCATTGCATGTGTGTTCTTTTCACAAACCACATGTGGATCCACCAGTGGTCATTGCATGTCTGTTCTTTTCATTAACCACATATGGATCCACCAGTGTCATTGCATGTGTGCTATTTTCACAAACCACATGGATCCACTAGTGTCACTGCATGTGTGTTCTTTTCATTAAACCACAACTAGAGTCACTGGATCTCTGTTCTCTTCATAAACCACATATGGATCCACCAGTGTCATTGCATGTGTGTTCTTTTCACAAACCACATATGGATCCACCAGAGTTCATTGCATGTCTATTCTCTTCATAAACCACATATGGAAACAGATAGAGTTATTGCATGTCAGTTCTTCTCACAAACCACATATGGATCCACCAGGGTCATTGAAATGTGTGTTCTTTTCACAAACCACATAAGGATCCACCAGTCTCATTGAATGTGTATTCTTTTCACAAACCACATATGGATACACTAGAGTCATTGCATGTTTGTTCTTCTCACAGACTACATATGGATCCACCAGAGTCATTGCACGTGTGTTCTTTTCAGGAACCACATATGGATCCACCAGTGTCATTGCATGTCTGTTCTTCTCACAAACCACATATGGATCCACCAAAGTTCAGTGCATGTCTGTTATTTTCATAAACCACATGGATCCACCAATGTCATTATGTTTGTGTTCTTTTAATAGACCATAGCTACAGTCACTGGATGTGTGTTCTCTTCATAAACCACATATGGAAACAGCTAGCGTCATTGCATGTGTGATCTTTTTACAAACCACATGTGGATCCACTAGTGTTCATTGCATGTCTGTTCTTTTCACAAACCACATATGGACCCACCAGATTCACTGCATGTGTGTTCTTTAAAAAAACCACACCTAGAGTCATTGCATGTGTGTTCTTTTCATTAACCACAGCTAGAGTCATTGCATGTCTATTCTTTTCACAAACCACATATGGATCCACCAGAGTCATTGCATGTGTGTTATTTTCACAAACCACATGGATCCACCAGTGTTATTGCATGTGTGTTCTTTTAATAAACCACTGCTAGAGTCACTGGATCTCTGTTCTTTTCACAAACCACATATGGATCCACCAGTTTCATTGCATGTGTGTTCTTTTCATTAACCACAGCTAGAGTCATTGCATGTGTGTTCTTTTCACAAACCACATGTGGATCCACCAGTGTCATTGCATGTGTATTCTTTTTATTAACCACATATGGATCCATCAGTGTCATTGCATGTTTGTTCTTTTCATTAACCACATTAGATCCCCTAGTGTCATTGCATGTGTGTTCTTTTCACAAACCACATATGGATCCACCAGTGTCATTGCATGTGTGTTCTTTTTTCATTAACCACAGCTAGAGTCACTACATGTGTGTTCTTTTCACAAACCACATATAGATCCACAAGAGTCATTTCATGTTTGTTCTTCTCACAAACCACATAAGGATCCACTAGAGTGATTACATGTGTGTTCTTTTCACAGACCACATATGGATCCACAGCTAGAGTCATTGTATGTCTGTTCTTCTCAGAAACCACATATGGATCCACTAGAGTCATTTGATGGCCCAAAATAAATCGAGATCGTTGGGGAACCCCAAGAGGAAGGTATGATGAGCACATCAGCAAGTTTTCCCTCAATTATCATACCAAGGTTTAATCGAACCAGTAGGAGCAAGGAAACAACCCAAAGGTGTAGCTAGCTGAACTATTGCAGGGCGCACTACCGGTGCCAGCAGCAACGTGGAGACCTGCACAACATAACCACAGAACTTTGCCCCATCTTGCGATGAGGTTGTCAATCTCACCGGTTTTGCTGAAAACAAAGGATTAAACGTATCGAGTGGGAGAAAGTAATAGTTTGCAGAAAGTAAACACAAAGCAGTAAACAGTTGATTGTAGATTGATAGTAAAATAAAGGACCAGGGTCCATAGTTCACTAGAGGTGGCTCTCCTTAAGATAGATGACAAGTTGGGTGAACAAATTACAGTGGGGCAATTGACAAACATCGAGAAAGCATACAAGCAAATGCTACTCATCTTGACTCCTTTGAGATTCGATTGGGCATTACAACATTATACATAGACCACCATCCAACAACATCTATGACTAATAATCCACCTTTCAGGTTATCATCCGAACCCCCTCCATTATTAAGTTGCAAGCAACGGATAATTGCATTACGAATTGCATGTAAAGTAAACAATACGATTGTTCTATGAACAAAGGATTGTTGTTTTCTCCCTAGTAGCAACAACACATCTAGTACCTTAGAGATTTTTGTCACTTCCCTAGATTACCAGAGGCATGAACCCACTATCGAGCATAAATACTAACTCTTGGAGTTGCTAGCATCTACTTGGCCAAGATAGCTACTAACAACGGAAAGCATGCACGATCACAAATAACAAAGACATGATAGAATCAATAATCAATCTGAAATAGCATCTCAATATCCATCGGATCCCCACAAACACAACATGTAGAATTACAAATAGATGATCTTGATCATGAACGGAGCTCACAAGATCTAGACATGATAGCACAAAGGAGGAGAATCAGCCATCTAGCTACTGCATGGACCCGTAGCCTAGAGATGAACTACTCACGCATCACACCACAGGCTTGCATGATGATGAAGAAGGCCTCCAGGGTGAATTTACCTCTCTGGCAGGGTGCCGGGAAGAGCCTTAGATCCCACCCGATCTAGGGATGGAGATGCTGGCGGCTACAGACTCTTTCGTGGAATTTTGACCGGGTACTTAGGGTTTCTGTATCGGGGGCATCTTATAGGCGGAAGGAGAGGCCGAGGGGGTGTCTGGATGGGCCACACCACCCCCTGGAACGGGGCAGGCCTGACCGCGCGGCCAGGTGGTGTGGCCACCCTCTGGCCCTTCTCCGTCTCGTATTCTGGCTCCGGGTGTCCCTCGGTGAAAAACTGACTTTGGCTTTTGTCCCGTCCAATTCCGAGAATATTCATTTTGTGACTTTCCTGGAACCAAAAATAGCAGAAAATAGGCAGCTGGCACTGTGGCTCTTGTTAATAGGTTAGTCCAAGAAATCATATGAAAATTACTCCAAAGTGTGGACAAAACATAAGAAAGTAGATAAAACCAAGCATGGAACATCAAAAATTATGGATACGTTAGCAACGTATCATCATTGCATGTGTGTTCTTTTCACAAACCACATATGGATCCCCTAGTGTCACTGCATGTGTGTTCTTTTCACAAACCACATATGGATCCCCTAGTGTCATTGCATGTGTGTTCTTTTCATTAACCACAACTAGAGTCACCGCATGTGTGTTCTTTTCAGGAACCACATATGAATCTGCCAGTGTCTGCATGTGTTTTCTTTTCACAAACCACATATGGATCCACCAGAGTCACTACATGTGTGTTCTTTCAATAAACCATAGCTAGAGTCATTGCATCTCTGTTCTTTTCATTAACCATAGCTAGATTCATTGCATGTTTGTTGTTTTCACAAACCACACATGGATGCACCAGAGTCATTGCATGTGTGTTCTTTTCACAAACCACATGGATCCACCAGTGTCATTACATGTGTGTTCTTTTAATAAACCACAACTAGAGTCACTAGATCTCTATTCTGTTCATAAACCACATATGGATCCACCAGTGTCATTGCATGTGTGTTCTTTTCATTAACCACAACTAGAGTCATTGCGTGTGTATTCTTTTCACAAACCACATATGGATCGACCAGAGTTCATTGCATGTCTGTTCTCTTCATAAACCACATATGGAAATAGCTAGAGTCATTGCATGTGAGTTCTTCTCACAAACCACATATGGATACACCAGGGTCATTGAAATGTGTGTTCTTTTCACAAACCACATATGGATCCACCAGTGACATTGAATGTGTGTTCTTTTCACAAACCACATATGGACCCACTAGAGTCATTGTATTTATGTTCTTCCCACAAACCACATATGGATCCACTAGAGTCATTGCATGTGTGTTCTTTTCATGAACCACATATAGATCCACCAGTCTCATTGCATGTCTGTTCTTCTAACAAACAACATATGGATCAACCAGAGTTCATTGCATGTCTGTTATTTTCATAAACCACATGGATCCACCAATGTCATTGCATGTGAGTTATTTTAATAAACCACAGCTAGACTCACTGGATGTGTGTTCTCTTCGTAAACCACATATGGAAACAGCTAGAGTCATTGGATGTGAGATCTTTTCACAAACCACATGTGGATCCACCAGTGTTCATTGCATGTCTGTTCTTTTCATTAACCACATATGGATCCACTAGTGTCATTGCATGTGTGTTATTTTCACAAACCACATATGGATCCACCATAGTCACTACATGTGTGTTCTTTAAATAAACCACAGCTAGAGTCATTGCATCTTTGTTCTTTTCATTAACCACAGCTAGAGTCATTAAATATCTATTCTTTTCACAAACCACACATGGATCCACTAGAGTCATTGCATGTGTGTTCTTTTCACAAACCACATGGATCCACCAGTGTAATTGCATGTGTGTTCTTTTCATTAACCACAACTAGAGTCACCGCATGTGTGTTCTTTTCACAAACCACATATGGATCCACCAGAGTCACTACATGTGTGTTCTTTCAATAAACCACAGCCTGAGTCATTGCATCTCTATTCTTTTCATTAACCATAGCTAGATTCGTTGCATGTCTGTTATTTTCACAAACAACACGTGGATCCACAAGAGTCATTGCTTGTGTGTTCTTTTCACAAACCACATGGATCCACCAGTGTTATTACATGTGTGTTCTTCTAATAAACCACAACTAGAGTCATTGGATCTCTGTTCTCTTCATAAACCACATATGGATCCACCAGTGTCATTGCATGTGTGTTCTTTTCATTAACCACAACTAGAGTCATTGCATGTGTGTTCTTTTCACAAACCACATATGGATCCACCAGTATTCATTGCATGTCTGTTCTGTTCATAAACCACATATGGAAATAGCTAGAGTCATTGCATGTGAGTTCTTCTCACAAACCACATATGGATCCACCAGGGTCATTGAAATGTGTGTTCTTTTCACAAACCACATATGGATCCACCAGTGACATTGAATGTGTATTCTTTTCACAAACCACATATGAACCCACTAGAGTCATTGTATGTCTGTTCTTCTCACAAACCACATATGGATCCACCAGAGTCATTCATGTGTGTTCTTTTCATGAACCACATATGGATCCACCAGTCTCATTGCATGTCTGTTCTTCTCACAAACCACATATGGATCCACCAGAGTTCATTGCATGTCTTTTATTTTCATAAACCACATGGATCCACCAACGTCATCGCATTTGTGTTCTTATAATAAACCACAGATAGAGTCACTGGATGTGTGTTCTCTTCATAAACCACATATGGAAACAGCTAGAGTCATTCCATGTGTGTTCCTTGCACAAACCACATGTGGATCCACTAGTGTTCATTGCATGTCTGTTCTTTTCATTAACCACATATGGATCCACCAGTGTCATTGCATGTGTGTTCTTTTCACAAACCACATATGGATCCACCAGAGTCACTGCATGTGTGTTCTTTAAATAAACCACAGCTAGAGTCAGTGCATCTCTGTTCTTTTCATTAACCACAGCTAGAGTCATTGCATGTCTATTCTTTTCACAAACCACACATGGATCCACTAGAGTCATTGCATGTGTGTTATTTTCACAAACCACATGGATCCACCAGTGTTATTGCATGTGTGTTCTCTTAATAAACCATAGCCAGAGTCATTGGATCTCTGTTCTTTTCACAAACCACATATGGATCCACCAGTTTCATTGCATATGTGTTCTTTTCATTAACCATAGCGAGAGTCATTGCATGTGTGTTCTTTTCACAAACCACATGTGGATCAACCAGTGTCATTTCATGTGTGTTTTCGTCATATATAAACCACATATGGAAACAGCTAGATTCATTGCATGTGAGTTCTTCTCAAAAACCACATATGGATCCACCAGGGTCATTGAAATGTGTGCTCTTTTCACAAACCACATATGGATCCACCAGTGTCATTGAATGTGTGTTCTTTTCATTAACCACAGTTAGAGTCAGTGCATGTGTGTTCTTTGCACAATCCACATATAGATCCACCAGAGTCACTTCATGTGTGTTCTTTTCGCAAACCACATAGGGATCCCCTAGTGTCATTGCATGTGTGTTCTTTTCATTAACCACAACTAGAGTCACTACATGTGTGTTCTTTTCAGGAACCACATATGAATCTGCCAGTGTCTGCATGTGTGTTCTTTTCACACACCACATATGGATCCACCAGAGTCACTACATGTGTGTTCTTTCAAGAAACCATAGCCTGAGTCATTGCATCTCTATTCTTTTCATTAACCACAGCTAGATTCATTGCATGTCTGTTCTTTTCACAAACAACACGTGGATCCACAAGAGTCATTGCATGTGTGTTCTTTTCACAAACCACATGGATCCACCAGTGTCATTACATGTGTGTTCTTTTAATAAACCACAACTAGAGTCACTGGATCTCCGTTCTCTTCATAAACCACATATGGATCCACAGTGTCATTGCATGTGTGCTCTTTTCATTAACCACAACTAGAGTCATTGCATGTGTGTTCTTTTCACAAACCACATATGGATCCACCAGTATTCATTGCATGTCTGTTCTCTTCATAAACCACATATGGAAATAGCTAGAGTCATTGCATGTGAGTTCTTCTCACAAACCATATATGGATCCACCAGGGTCATTGAAATGTGTGTCCTTTTCACAAACCACATATGGATCCACCGGTGACATTGAATGTGTATTCTTTTCACAAACCACATATGAACCCACTAGAGTCATTGTATGTCTTTTCTTCTCACAAACCACATATGGATCCACCAGAGTCATTGCATGCGTGTTGTTTTCATAAACTACATATGGATCCACCAGTCTCATTGCATGTCTGTTCTTCTAACAAACCACATATGGATCCACCAGAATTCATTGCATGTCGTTTATTTTCATAAACCACATGGATCCACCAATGTCATTGCATGTGTGTTCTTTTAATAAACCGTAGCTAGTGTCACTGGATGTGTGTTCTCTTCATAAACCACATATGGAAACAGCTAGAGTCATTGCATGTGTGTTCCTTTCACAAACCACATGTGGATCCACCAGTGTTCATTGCATGTCTGTTCTTTTCATTAACCACATATGGATCCCCCAGTGTCATTGCATGTGTGTTCTTTTCACAAACCACATATGGATCCACCAGAGTCATTGCATGTGTGTTCTTTAAATAAACCACAGCTAGAGTCATTGCATCTCTGTTCTTTTCATTAACCACAGCTAGAGTCATTGCATGTCTATTTTTTCACAAAGCACACATGGATCCACTAGAGTCATTGCATGTGTGTTATTTTCACAAACCACATGGATCCACCAGTGTTATTGCATGTGTTTTTTTAATAAACCACAGCTAGAGTCACTGGATCTCTGTTCTTTTCACAAACCACATATGGATCCACCAGTTTGATTGCATGTGTGTTCTTTTCATTAACCATAGCTAGAGTCATTGCATGTGTGTTCTTTTCACAAACCACATGTGGATCAACCAGTGTCATTTCATGTGTGTTTTCTTCATATATAAACCACATATGGAAACAACTAGAGTCATTGCATGTGAGTTCTTCTCAAAAACCACATATGGATCCACCAGGGTCATTGAAATGTGTGCCCTTTTCACAATCCACATATGGATCCACCAGTGTCATTGAATGTGTGTTCTATTCATTAACCACAGTTAGAGTCACTACATGTGTGTTCTTTGCACAATCCACATATAGATCCACCAATGTCATTGCATGTTTGTTCCTCTCACAAACCACATAAGGATCCACTAGAGACATTGCATGTGTGTTATTTTCACAAACCACATATGGATCCCCTAGTGTCATTGCATGAGTGTTCTTTTCATTAACCACAACTAGAGTGACTTCATGTGTGTTCTTTACAGGAACCACATATGGATCCACCAGTGTCTGCATGTGTGTTCTTTTCACAAACCACATATGGATCCACCAGAGTCACTACCTGTGTGTTCTTTCAATAAATCACAGCCTGAGTCATTGCATCTCTATTCTTTTCATTAACCAAAGCTAGATTCATTGTATGTCTGTTCTTTTCATAAACCACACATGGATCCACCAGAGTCATTGCATGTGTGTTCTTTTCACAAACCACATGGATCCACCAGTGTCATTACATGTGTGTTCTTTTAATAAACCACAACTAGAGTCACTAGATCACTGTTCTCTTCATAAACCACATATGGATCCACCAGTGTCATTGCATGTGTGTTGTTTTCATTAACCATAACTAGATTCATTGCATGTGTGTTCTTTTCACAAAACACATATGGATCCACCAGAGTTCATTGCATGTCTGTTCTCTTCATAAACCACATATGGAAATAGCTAGAGTCATTGCATGTGAGTTCTTCTCACAAGCCACATATGGATCCACTAGGGTCATTGAAATGTGTGTTCTTTTCACAAACCACATATGGATCCACCAGTGACATTGAATGTGTGTTCTTTTCACAAAGACATATGGACTGTAACTACCTCGGTGAATTACGCTCTTAGTTACAAGCCTGGATGAGCGGAAATGGTTAAAATAGTACGGTGGGGCCAAATGCCACTCACAGGTAGACCTTTCGGCCGTCCTAACCATTTCCAAAACATCGGGACAAGAACGAGCGGCGTAATCGGCAGGCGAAGGGATCAACTACATACACAAATGAGTATGTATGCAAGCCACATACAACAGTCCTCAGAGCCATTCCATCTAAAAAGAAATAGAAATATCGCAACGCCATATGGCAAGATCCAAATATCCTAGATAGATATAATAGTTTAGGATATCTCCTCATACATCAAACATCAGAGTATCAGGCGGAAGCGGAAAACAAGATCCGAGTACGGATAAGAAGCAAATCGGCATAAGATGCCCCATAAATAAACACATCCCGCCCACAGATCTCACGGATCCCCGTTCCTGGAATCTCTACACCGCGTGATCGTTGCCAACATCGTCTGTCTCCTCCACCTAGTATCCATCTTGCGAGCATACCTGTTCATCTGAATCAAACAATTTATCGTGTGAGACCCTAGGGGTACTCAGCAAGTCTTTATGCCTCTAAAGGGGACACAACCTGGGGTGACGCAATTGCAGCAAAATATAATACCTAACAATTCTATAGATACCCGCTAACCATCCGCCTAACCAAAGATAGACGGATGTCCGTTAATTAAGAACAACAGTAATAACAGTAATATTAACAGATCCATCCTCCTCCTCGCTTACCAACGAGGAAGCGGACGAACAACCCCCCCATCCGTTGGCAGTTTTATTAACCATTCCATGAGTGTTGCACTATTTACTAGTCAGGTACTTCGTCAAATTAAAAGCGGTACTTTAGTTGTACTTGTCTATGATCGAGAAACTGTGCTCCAAGTCATCAATAACCGCGGACACGGCTTTCAGAAAGATTTACCCTGCAGGGGTGCACAAATAGCAACACACACTCGATCAACCTCGGAAAAACCAAATCAAAACCCAACGAGGCATTCACGACAAAGCGATCACAGGATTTAGAAATGTTTCAGGGGGCCACCCCATTAAGCTACCCGCAACGAAGTTGGCCGTCTCCGAGACGGACCCAAGGTTTGCGCCAATAGCTATAAACGACTGGGAACCCGAAAGTGTGACTGGGCTTGTTGATACCACGAAAACACTCCGCAATCCTAAACAGTACAGGTGCTCCTCGCACAATCTTAAATAAAGTAGTAAAACATGGCATAAGTACATGATAGTAATAAAGCCCCAAACTACTTTGTGGCCCCAAGAAATAAGAATGAATCAAGCTCTGGCTCAGGGGGGTCCATAAGGCCTCCCGGATGTGGATAGTGCGAATAGTCAAGGAACAGGAATCAAGTACTCGGGGTCCTACGGGACACAAGTGAGCATGAAGAACCAAATAGCAGATATTGCTCACCGGTGCCACTTTTATTAGTTATCCCATTACTACTCAGGTTAAGTTGTTTAGGTACCTCATTATCCATCAGACACTCACATACCCTACACATGCTGTTCTACGACCCGCATGGCTCAAACAACTCTTGTAGTAATGGCTCATGGGATGGAGGAACAAGCTTCGGTGGGGTTTAGAAGTAAAGGCTATGCAGTACTTGGGATTCAGTTTAATGCAATCGCGACTCAATGATGCAAGAATAAGAGAGAGGCAATAGGTACTATATGTATGCAAGCATGTGGTAGTGCTTGCCTGGCAGCTCAGTTGAAGCGAGGGACGGATCTGGGTAGTGCTCCTGGGTTTCCTGATATATCCCCTGCTCAGCGTCTATTCGAAGAAGAACCAAACAAACAAGGGCCAACATAAATAGAGTGCACAAGCATATGAATTAAAATGCGACAAGCAAACAATCATGCCATGACGAATGATGCACAATTTACATGGCAATGATGTAGCATGGCAAGGTGAGGTGTGGGGTACAAGATTAAAGCATTTTATTAAGTTTTTAGCCTGGTTTGCTCTCATAACACTTGCTGTATACTTATATTTATATGATGCATGCTGCAATTCAGAACATGGAATGCATAGATAGAACGGGCTCGTCGCGCTGATCGATTTAGACATATTATTTGTCAAATTTGGTGTTATAAAACTAAAGTTATTAATTTATTAAGAAAAAGGGCATTTTATTGTAATTTTAACCATCTCGAAAATTTATAGTGTTCAAACATTATTTTGAATAGCATATTTGAATTCCTCACATTTTCCTGATTCAAAAACATATATCATTTGTAATATTTGGATTTAGAATTTCAAAGTTATTTAAAATCTGATTTGAATTTGAATTTAAACAATTTCTGAAAAAGTTTATTTAAAAACAGAAAAGCAGGGAAACATTTTACACCCAGGCAGACCCAGCCCCAAACACTGACGGTGGGGTTTATGCTGACCTAGCAGCCGGTGGGGCGCAACGGCTGGGTTGGCGTCTCTCACCCGGACATTGCCTAGCCGCAACCGCTGGCAAGTGGGGTCGGGGGCAGCGGGGGCCACGCGCGCGCGTCACCCAGCGGGGATGCGACACGTGGGCGGTCCGGGGACTGCGCGGTGGTGTTTTCCCGGAAACTGAGGTGCCTTTTCGTGAAAGCGGCGGCCGACTGACAGGTGGGGCTCCTGGGACTGCGGGTTTAGGCCGGAAAAAGGGCAGGGGGCTAAGTGAAAAAGGGCGTCGGCTGCTGCTGCGTGCTGACAGAAGGGGCTGTGCCGGTGACGGATCTGGCTGTCTTCCATCGACGGTGGAGACGAAACAGCGGCAAAAATCGCTAAGCCGCAAAAAGGAAAAATGTAGAGGGCTGTGCGGGCTACAACTTTCGCTCAGGTGGCGTTGCTGGAGGAGGTCTGTGGCGCGCGGGGCACGACGGGGAACGGAGGCGGACCAAGCGGTGGCGGTGACGCGAGCGTCAAGGTCAGGCAGCGTCTGCGCACGCGCTGGCTGTTCGACGGATGGCGGCGGCGCTATGGGGCACCAGAGAGGAGGCGAGAAAGTCCGGCGAGTAGGGGGCTCACCAGAGGCGCTCATGCGGAGGAGGCTTGCTAGAGAGGAGGGAATCGGCGGCAGCGCTCGCGGCTCCGAGCTTCTAGAACATGGCATCTACGGCGGCGCGGCGGCATCTCCAGCGACCTTCCGACGGGGTTCGCGTACAGGCCGAAGAAGAGGAGGCCGGGGAGTCCCCTGGCGCCATGTACAGGCCCGGTGGCCATCATCTCGCGCCAGCACAGGGGAAGACCAAGCTAGGGTTTTAGGTGGGGGGATGGCCATGGCGGCTTGGGAGGAAGAAGGAGAAGGGGAGATGGACTTGGGTGCCTCTTAGAAGGGATCTGAGGTGGGGTGAGGCAGTAGAGAGGAAGAGGAGAGCACATGGGATGGTTTCAACTTTTTGGCAAGGTAGAGAAAAGGCCCTCGAGTGACTTCTTCTCCTCTCTCTCTTGTTGTTTTGCTAAGAGAGGAAGAGAGGGGACCAGGGGAGGGGCATGCGATGGAGCTGGTGGGGCATGCTCAAAGGAGAGAGGGGTAGCCCGGGTTTAGCTATGGCATACTAGAGAGGGTGGCTCGGGTTAGGGCTTTAGGAGGGCATGGAGGGTAGCCTCGGCAAAAAGAAGAGAGAGAGAGAGCTAGTGGGGTGGGCCAGCATGGTCGAGAGATATGGAGAAAGAGAGAGAGAGGTGAGTACTAGGGTAAAGTAGGTTTTAGACTAGAGCTAGGTTTAGAGAGGGAGATGTGGTGGTAGGGTTTTTAGCAAGATCAAACAAGATCAAGCAAAAGGAGTGGTAGAGAGAGATGGTGGTGAGGGATGAAGATGATCCCATAAAGAGAAAAACCCACTTAAACCAAGAGAAAAACAAATGGCTAAAGGTGGTGGTACTCTTGCATGGCCCATGCAAAATAATAAATGCCATGTATTATCCTTGTGAAAACAATAATGATGATATTCATTATTCTTATGCATTCCCAAGAAGTGGAATAAAAGCCAAGCAAAAGAATTTATGGAATTAGATCCACCCCACCCACATGAGCTAGAATAAATACCAAAAGAAAAATAAAAGCCCATGGTGAATGGAATGGTGGAATTATAAGGTGGTGACAAAGAAAGGTGGTGGAGTTGAAATAAAAGATATGCCCCCAACTCAACTTGGGCATTAAACAATATATCAATAACCAAATACAATATCAAGAGGCAAATACACTTAATAATGCATATGAGAGAAGAACCAAAGAAAGAGGGTTTTATATGATGCTCAAATGCAAGGTGGCATGATGACATGAGCATGATATAATTATGATGCAACAATTATATATAGGAAGTAGCATTTATATATACTAGGCTAGTAGCATTGCAATTGTTAGACAATTGGGATGCTACATGGACCCACTAGAGTCATTGTATGTATGTTCTTCTCACAAACCACATATGGATCCACCAGAGTCATTGCATGTGTGTTCTTTTCATGAACCACATATGGATCCACCAGTCTCATTGCATGTATGTTCTTCTCACAAACCACATATGGATCCACCAGAGTTCATTGCATGTCTGTTATTTTCGTAAACCACATGGATCCACCAATGCCATTGCATGTGTGTTCTTTTAATAAACCACATCTAGAGTCACCGGATGTGTGTTCTCTTCATAAACCACATATTGAAACAGCTAGAGTCATTGCATGTGTGTTCTTTTCACAAACCACATGTGGATCCACCAGTGTTCATTGCATGTATGTTCTTTTCATTAACCACATATGGATCCACCAGTGTCATTGCATGTGTGTTCTTTTCACAAACCACATATGGACCCACCAGATTCACTGCATGTGTGTTCTTTAAATAAACCACAGCTAGAGTCATTGCATCTCTGTTCTTTTCATTAACCACAGCTAGAGTCATTGCATGTCTATTCTTTTCACAAACCACACATGGATCCACCAGAGTCATTGCATGTGTGTTCTTTTCAGAAACCACATGGATCCACCAGTGTTATTGCATGTGTGTTCTTTTAGTAAACCACATCTAGAGTCACTGGATCTCTGTTCTTTTCAGAAAGCACATATGGATCCACAAGTTTCATTGCATGTGTGTTCTTTTCATTAACCATAGCTAGAGTCATTGCATGTTGTTCTTTTCACAAACCACATGTGGATCAACAAGTGTCATTTTATGTGTGTTCTCTTCATATATAAACCACATATGGAAATAGCTAGAGTCATTGCATGTGAGTTCTTCTCACAAACCACATATGGATCCACTAGGGTCATTGAAATGTGTGCTCTTTTCACAAACCACATATGGATCCACCAGTGTCATTGAATGTGTGTTATTTTCATTAACCACAGTTAGGGTCACTGCATGTGTGTTCTTTGCACAAACCACATATAGATCCACCAGAGTCATTGCATGTCTGTTTTTCTCACAAACCACATAAGGATGCACTAGAGACATTGCATGTGTGTTCTTTTCACAAAACACATATGGATCCACAGCCAGAGTCATTGCATGTCTGTTCTTCTCACAAACCACATATGGATCCACTAGAGTCATTGCATGTGTGTTCTTTTCACAAACCACATATGGATCCCATAGTATTTGGCACTTAGCCAAAAACCACGATGCCTTGATCTATGTGAACAACACAAGGCTACTTCAGTGGTTGTTGACGCTGTGCTGCATCTGCTGTTGCTGGAGCATCCAGGTTTGATTCCTGGCTCTCTCAATTTTTTTAGTATTTGGCACTTAGCCAAAATACTTGTCATTAATATCTAGTATATTTTGTAACAAATAGTAATTAAGTTTAACATTCACAAATCTATTTAAAACAAGGACATCCATTTGCAAGTACATAGGCAATTATTAATTTATTTAAAACAAGGACATCCATTTGCATGTACATAGACAATTATTAATTTATTTAAAACAAGGACATCCATTTACAAATACATAGGCAATATCCATACACACCAATATTCTTCACAAATATAGCGTCTCTTTGCAATCTTCTTGCCCTTGTCTCGGTGTAGAATCTGTACCCGTTGATGTCGTATGCCTGATATGTCCTCATGTTATGCATGGGGCCATTTGACAAGGCGAAAATTAGTTTTTCATCCTCCGTAGAAGGCGTTTGCAGGTCTGCAGGGGGATTGTCTTGAATCTTCTTCTTGAACCAAGCCATGAAGCTAGAGTTGTGCTCTCTTGTAATGTCTCCCTTCTTCCTCGGCCGACCAAGGTCAATGAACTTCTGCTCGATTAAGATTTTGTGCTCTTCCACCCAAGGATTGACCAATTCGATGTGTTGTAGCGCGACTCGGTCTGCCCTGTCAAAGTTGTCACGTCGACCCTTCGCGCCGACATGCATGGTGCGAAAGACCTCGCGGTGGCCATATCCAGCGAGCCTACCGAGGTGCGTTCTTTTGGGCAGACCAACAGGGTCATCCTCGTCGTCCGGGTCGGTGCATAGATAATTATGGCAGAAAGAGACGCACTCGTAGGTTAGAAAGCCCTTGGCAATTCTTCCATCTGGACGGGACCTGTTGCGTACGAATCCTTTGATAACAACGTTAATCCTTTCAAACGTCATCATGTTGTGCAGGAATGTCGGCCCGAGATGAATGATGTCATCCACGACATGGACGAGTAGATGGACCATGATGTCGAAGAATACGGGTGAGAAGTAAATATCGAGCTCACATAGTATCACGACAATCTCATCTTGTAGTGTGTCGAGCTGCTTCAAGCCAATCGACTTCCTCGAGATGACGTCGAAGGAGTTGCAGAGGCCAAACAGCGTCTCACGGACGTGCTCGTCCATTATCCCTCGGATCGCAACGGGAAGTATCTACATCATCAGCACGTAACAGCCATGAGACTTCATCCCTCTGAACCTCTTCTTCGCTTTGTCCAAATATCTACCTATGCTCCCCGAGTAACCGTAAGAAACTTTGACTCCTAGGAGGTAGTTGAAAAACTGCTCAAGCTCCTGCTCACCTTAGAGTGAAGCAGGCAGCCGGAAACACTGCAATTCCCCTCTTAACCCTTTTGCAGTGACCTTGAGTGTCTTCAGGCACTGTCTCATCATCATCATCATCGGGCGGCGACGTCTCATGGAGTTCTTCCTTGATGCCAAGTTCCATCAGGTCGTTCCTTGCTTTTGGCCCGTCTTTGGTCCTATCCGGCATGTTGATGATAGTGGCAAGCAGACTCTCGCACACGTTCTTCATGATGTGCATGATATCAAGGCTATGGGGTGTGTGGAGGTATTTCCAGTATGGCAGGTCCCAGAAAACAGGCCTAGCTTTCCACACACCATGCAGCGGATTCGTCCCCGGACGCTTCTTTCCTGGCAAAGGGCACTCTTCCTAGTTGTCCAACATATCTTGGATCACTTCTCCGCTCCTCGGACGTGGGACTTTTTTGAGCTCTACTTTGCCATTGAACAGATCTCTATGATTTCTACACGTGTGATCCTTTGGAAGCCACATTCAAGTCTGTTGGAACACGGTCTTTGATGACCCAGGATCCCTTGGTAGCTAGAGATGCGGGTTCTTATCCATGCACTTGACACATGCTTTGTGTCTGTGGTTCACCTGGGCAGACCCATATGCGTAACCTGGATAGTCATGCACCATCGTGAGCAGCACGGCTCTCATAGGGAAATAATCTCCTATGTATGCGTCCCACATATGTGCTGGCGTCCCCCACAGCGTGGCTAACTCTTCTTTCAGCAGCCCGAGATACAGATGCATGTCGATAGCTGGTTGTTTTGGCCCCTGAATTAGAATACACAAGTGTACGTATCTCTGCTTGGTGCACAGCCAGGGAGGGAGGTTGTACGGCCATACTAACACGGGCCAAGTGCTATGTGTGCTACTCTGGTTGCCAAACGGATTGAGTCCATCGGTGCTCATACGAAGCCTGACGTTCCTTGGATCGCCCCTGAAGTCTGGAAAGTCAATGTCTAGTGTGTTCCACTGGCTAGCGTCCAAAGGGTGTGTGAGGATCTTGCCCTTATGTGGATCATCTTCGACCGGCTTCTTCCTTTCCGCGTTCCATTGCATGATCTTTGCTTCCTTAGGGTCCACGAAATACCGCTGCAGACGGGGAGTGATAGGAAAGTACCATACCACTTTCTGAGGAACTTTCTTGTTCCCTCTCTTGTATCGTCCTTGGCCACACACCGGACATGTGGTTCTATCCTTGTACTCGTCCCGATAAAGTGCGCAGTCATTAATGCAGGCATGGTACTTAACATATGGCAGGTCGAGAGGACATAAGATTTTCTTGGCCTCCTCGATACTAGTTGGACACGTGTTCCCCTTTGGAAGACGTTCTTGCCATAATCTCATGTTTTTGTTGAAGCTTACATCGGTCCATTTGCTTTCTGCCTTCATCTCCAGAGCCTTGAGCGTTACGTTCAAGCGGGTATCCTCGAGCCGGCACCCAAGATACAATGGAGTTTTCCCGTCTATCTCCATCTGCGCTAGCTTGGCTTTCTCCCTGGCAGCAGCTTTGGTGTTGCTCGTCTCCCTGAGAAGCAGTTCCTGAACATGAGGGTCCTGCAAGGCTGAGGTTAGCCGCGTCGTTTGTGTATCTGCGTCTTCTCCATCGGCACCTCCTTCGTGATGATCATCATGTCCGTCACTACCATCATCTCCTTCGTGTTGATCATCATGTCCGTTGCTGCCGACATCTCCTTCATGATCATGATCATGTCCGCCGTCGGCATCTCCTTCGTGATGATCATCATGCCCGCCCTCGTCTTCAGGATCATTAACGTCCTCGTCATATTCAGAATCATAGCCGCGCATGAAACCACGCGTGAGCAGGTGATTCTCCAGGTCTCCGGAATCATGGTCAACCAAGCTCCCAAGCTTGCATGTTCGACACAGACATCTTATGTAGGTCCTCTTGTTCAGAATCATGTCAGCCACCACACGTTTCTTGTATCTAGCTACTCGACCTTCGCTCATGTGTCTAACCATGGTTTCCTGCGCGGTATAGACCAAAAAGAGAGAGTATCTTAGAACCATAACACCATCATGCACACACACACATGCATGCATGGCCGCCGGAAAAATTCGGCATGACCTCTCCTAAAAATGGGACATATACAGAGTGCAAAAATTTGCCGAAACAGAAATTAATTGACATTTCGGCAAACATCCATGCAACACCAGAGCAAGCAACATGCTTTCTTCTTCGTCACCTGCAAACATTCATGCAAACATCATCCCTCTCACAATAAGAAGGCTTCACAAACATAAGCATGCACACACATACACACCGCACCAACGTCCACCCGCCACACAAAACATCCACATGCATGTCCTCCAATAACTCACCTAGTAGAATCGTTACCGAGCCAAGTCCGCGACGAGATAGTGTGGTTGTTGGAGAACAAGATGGATGTTGGAGGAGGAAAACTATTTGGTTTAGTTGATCTACAACAATTGGAGAGGCTTCCCCTCACAAAACTATGAAGCAAGGTAGGTTCAACAACCAAGAATGGATAAAATAATGGAGAAATTGAGGTGGTGGGGAGGAGGAGGACGAGCTAGATCTAGTTTGGGGTGGTGGGTGGAGAAGAATAGAATGGTGGTGGTGGGTGGGGGTGGCTGCCAACTTGTAGATCTGGGCGAAGTTATCAGTGGAGCATATTACACTAAATGCTCCACTGATAAGTCTACAACCTTTTCAGGTGGTGGGCCCCAAGACTTATGAGTGGCGCATTTCGTATTTTATGCGCCATTGGAGGCAAATTATCAGTGGCGCATATACTGAATGCGCCATTGATATTCCTGCCACCTTTTCAGAGTGGTGGGTCCAGGTGGGGCCCACATATTTATCAATGGCGCATGTAGGAAAGTATGCGCCATTGGTGAGGAGAATATCAATGGCGCATATGTCCATATGCGCCATTGATATTTGGTCCACAACCCTCCATGGTGTCGTGCCCACATTATCAGTGGCGCATTATTTTTGATGTGCGCCATTGGTTAGACAAAATATCAGTGGAGCATATTTTTAAATGTGCCACTGATAACTATTAGTGGAGCATATTCAAAAAAATGCTCCACTGATAATAAATCTATCCATAAGCCTTTCTCTAGTATTGAGCGTCACTGCATGTGTGTTCTTTTCACAAACCACATATGGATCCCCTAGTGTCATTGCATGTGTGCTCTTTTCATTAACCACAACCAGAGTCACTGCATGTGTGTTCTTTTCACAAACCACATATGGATCCACCAGAGTTCATTGTATGGATGTTCTTCTCACAAACCACACATGGATGCACCAGAGTTCATTGCATGTGTGTTCTTCTCACATACCACATATGGATCCACAGCTAGAGTCATTGCATGTCTGTTCTTGTCACAAACCACATATGGATCCACCAGAGTCAGTGAATGTCTGTTCTTTTCATAAACCACATGAGCATGTGTGTTGTTTTCATAGACCACATATGGATCCACCAGCTAGAGTCATTGCATGTGTGTTCTTTTCACAAACCACATATGGATCCACCCGTTTCATTGCATCCATGTTCTTTTCATTAACCATAGCTAGATTCATTGCATGTGTGTTCCTTTCAAAAACCACATGTGGATCCACTAGTGTTCATTGCATGTCTGTTCTTTTCATTAACCACATATGGATCCACCAGAATTAGTGCATGTGTGTTCTTTTCATTAACCACATATGGATCCCCTAGTGTCATTGCATGTGTGTTCTTTTCATTAACCACAACTAGAATCATTGCATGTGTGTTGTTTTCACAAACCACATATGGATCCACCAGTGTCATTGCATGTCTATTCTTTTCATGAACCACATATGGATCAACTAGAGTCATTGCATGTGTTCTTTTCATTAACTATAGCTAGAGTGATTGCATGTCTATTCTTTTCACAAACCACATATGGATCCACTAGTGGCATTGAATGTGTGTTCTTTTCACAAACCACATATGGATCCACTAGAGTCTTTGCATGTCTGTTCTTCTCACAAACCACATATGGATCCACGAGAGACATCACATGTGTGTTCTTTTCATGAACCGCACATGGATCCACTAGAGTCATTGCATGTGTGTTCTTTTCATGAACCACAACTAGGGTCCGTGAATGTCTGTTCTTTTCATAATCCACATGAGCATGTGTGTTCTTTTCATACACCACAAATGGATCCACCAGTGTCACAGGATGTGTGTTCTCTTCATGAACCACATATGGAAACAACTAGAGTCATTGCATGTGAGTTCTTCTCACAAACCTCATATGGATCCACCAGTGTCATTGAAATGTGTGTTCTTTTCATTAACCACAGCTAGAGTCATTGCATGTCCGTTCTTTTCACAAACCACATATGGATCCACCAGAGTTCATTGCATGTGTGTTCTTTTCACAGACCACATATGGATCCACCAGTGTTCATTGCATGTGTGTTCTTTTCACAAACCACGTATGGATCCACCAGTGGCATTGCATGTGTGTTCTTCTCATAAACCACATATGGATCCTAACCTTAGGAGAGCTCTAACCTTAGCCCCCCAATGGTGGCCGTTAGACTGAGTCTTCTAGAAGGCACGCCCTAACACAGTTGTTCTGCATGACTATTGTTACATACCTTACGATCGGGGCGCTTGGACGATTGGGATGGTCTTCATAAGAGCGATCCGTGATTAGGTTGTTCTGCGACATGATTGGCCATGCTTACTCCCCGCTTGCTCTGCACAAATTGGCATGTTGCGAGTGTCACAACTCACGAGTTCCGTGGGCCATATGCCAGTCTCACATCCTCTTTACTTCTCTTCCTCCCCGTACTTCTCTTCCTCCCCCTCGAAGCCACTTTCCCCATTTCTGTCCCATCCTGCCATAGCCGCAAGCCGACGGCACCTCCAGCCATCTCTCCTGCAGCCACCCCAGTCCCCACCCCCCCTCTCGCCATGGGTTCAAGGGAGACGGTGAAGAAATGCGTCGTGACGACAGGGAAGGCGATTTCGATGTGGGTAGTATCATCTCTATCTCTATCATATGTGGCCAATTATCTATTTTGAGCTAGATCTACTATGTTTACTCATGCATGTATGATGTGTTAGTCTAACCAGACGATGTACGACTCCGACTATCATGGTTTAGTGGATGAAGAAAGTCCTCCGCTATGTAAACATGGATATGTGCCCGCTAAATTTGTAGCATTCGAAAGACGAAACGCATGCAGGAGGTTTCTACGGTGTGAAGGACATCGTGTAATGATGCAAGGCAGAACTTGCGGTCTTGTCAAATGGGTAGATCCAGAGTGGCCCAAATCGATGCAGAAAACGCTGGACAAAATATGGGATATGACTATCGAGTTGAAAGAATCCATAGTAAGCTCACTTCTTGATAGTGCTGAGATGAAGCTATGAGACCCAGTTGACACAACCAAGCTTAACCAAAATCTCAGGAGGGTGCAAGACAAGGTTAGCAAAGTCGAGCAGGAGAGGGACGTCGCGTTGGCCCTGAAGGCTAAAGCAGAGCAATAACTGACTCAAGCAAGGAATGATCTTCACCAGGCCAAAGTCCTGCAGCTCACAACTACAAGTATTGACAAGTGCATGAACATAAATGCAGAGAAACAATTGAAGCTGTGCAAGGAAGATGCTAAAAGGAATCAGCAGACTATTCGATCCTTGCTCTCGCAGGAAGATGTGCATCGGGCTAAGATTAGGTAGATCAAGGAGATGTGTGATAACTAGTTCTATGTAGCTTGAGCTCCATACTTTTTTAAGTTGTAATAGTAATACTTGTACATACTAGCAGTCTGAATTAGTTGTCCCGGAGTCCTGGGAGCTTAATCTATCTTAACACTGCATCACTTCCTTTTGTCTGATGATGGTGGTACTCTGACATTGGTGGTTTGTTTAAACATAATCTACGTGGATTGTACCACATGCAAATGGCACAACCATAATTTATAAAGTGGAAGCACGTGCAGTAGTTGAAACAAGTTGCTGTTTCATGGAGTGTAGCAACTTAAATATTTTATTTCTGTGCGACTTACATTCCATCGAATTTGGAGACCTCCTGCCCCTGGGAAATCGCGGAACCGGTGCTGCATGTTTTCAGATAGTAGTGGCACAATCACAATTTTGGATTCAACTACTGACTCGGGCGTTTCCAAACCCTAAGTCACGGTACATTTTACTCCAAGAACGTGTGTAGATTGTTTCGCCCGACAAGTTCCACGCATAGAGCTCCAGAATTTAACCAACTTACATATATATAGGTTCAAGTTCAACACATTATTATGCATCTTCATTTCCAGCAGCCTTCTTCTCCCGCCTGGGTGCCAAGCCTTCACATCCACTAGCTTCTTCATTTCCTGCATTCTTCCTCTTCCTTGGTGCCAATTTTCTTAGCTTCATGTGGTCTACATCGCCGGGACAGTCAGCACCAGAATCGTGTCCAGCATCATATTTCCACTTGTTTTTATTTTCTTATGGCAGCAAAATGACTGACCCGGCAGTCATGTTTCTAGCTTTGCGGCGCTTCCTGTCAGAGAAGCAGGACTGTTGCATAACTGCCTAATATCTACAGAGTAAATAAAACAAAAAATACCAGGAGACTTTTGCTTACCAGGAGCTAATTGGGTTCGAGCAACCACCCTATCCAAGAACAGAAGGGCGACTCCCAGTTGCAGCAGCTTCCACATCTAGTACATCACAATTCAGCTCAAACATGCAAGCCGAAGCATACCTTTTCATCAACCCAATTAGCTGACTGTCACACGTTAGAGGAACCATGATGCCTCGTTCATCCATGAAGCTGAACTTTGTAGTCTGCTTCGGCCATATTTCATCATGATTACGTAGAGCAGCAACCATACCAGGGATAGTGCAGATCTGCGCATGCACTTCTTCCATCATGATACAATGGTGTCCATACCACTTGCCCTTCACCCTTGCTAATTTAGAGTCATACCTGAAGAGGGCTACCGTAACCAGGTAAGGGTGGTATGCAGAGATCCCACTTGATAGAAAAGTGTGGACAAAATATGTTTGTCAGCATTGGGCTAACAAACAATTTTAGGTTCAGTAGCTAGCTAGCACTTATAGTTAGTGCGAATAGCAAAGATAAGGGTATCTCACCCGCATGTAGCTAGAAGTTCTTCTTCCTTGGTAGTAGGATCTACCATCCTCCGAGCTGCTCAGCTCGTCGGTGGCGGAGGCGGGCTAGATCCTCAGAACGGCGTCTACGGCATGCACCATTGGAGCTCGGGATCAGCGAATGGGCGCAACAACTTGGCGCTGGAAGTCAAATGTCTGAAGGGATCGTTCTTCCTGGAGGGTGGATTTCGACGCCACCGATGCTAGGGGAAAGGAAGGAATGGATTTGTGAAATTGGTCAACGCATCCAATCCACTTAGTTCCTCGATTTTCCTAAGAGGTTGCCGCGTTGGCGCTCACATCACGGACAGATGGCCGACATGTGGGTCCCGACCGTCTACTTCACGGGGAAGTTTAATGGAATGTTGAATTTGGTAGGGGTGAGATGAGTTTGCCTCGAAATGGCCCCTCTCAGTAGTTGGCAACCCAACTTTACGAAACGCGGCAATTACAGGGAACTTGGGTACCGTGATGCACTCGCCTAGGAACTTTCGGGCTGCAAACAAACAATCCCTGTCCTAGGGCCACAACTAGGGTTCGGAGCTGGACCGAGTTACTGAATCCCATGTCGTCGCAGCTCAGCCGGTTTATAGTACCCCGGCCAAGAACATGAGGGCCACGGAAGCTTCCGTTGTGGATCTTAGCCACCTAGAGGGAGACGAGCTACACCGCCAACAGGCATGCATCCAGCTCCTTGTCGCCACAGCCAACCGGCAACAGGCCGAGGCAGGCATGAGCCTCGGATGAAACAGCAAAAGCCAGTAGCCTCGCCAGGTGGGCGATCCAGCTATAGGTGGGAGCAAGGCCTCCTCTCCAAATGTTACAAGGCAGAACAGTCGTCTGCGTGGCAGATCCGCCAGTCGTGGGAAAACCCACGCGAAGATACCAGCAGAAACCGCGATCCGGCTGATGAAGCCAGAAGAACCAATGCGCACCCAAGTCCCGCCTTTCAGGATGGCTTGGCCCGCTCGAGCCGGAGGAGCCGTGAGACGCGCACACGCGCATTGACCTATTGGTCTAGTCACGCGTGCTAGAAGAGGAAAGTGTTTCCAAAGGGTTTTTTGCTCCCAAGGGACACTCCAAAATACAACAACACGTTCAAGCCGGAAGACTGGCTCGTGGACTACACCACCACTATGGGAATCGCTAATGGCAACCGCCAGGTGGCCGTGCGCTACGTTCCGCTCATGCTACTCGACTCGGCCAGGACATAGCTCAATAGCCTCCCCGACAACAACATCAACACTTGGATTGATTTCGAGCTTGCGTACATCCGCAACTTCACTGACACCTACAAGCGCCCAGGCTGCCCTGGCGAGCTCGCCCTGTGCGTTGAAGGCAAGGACGAGACCGACCGCTCCTACATCACCCAGTGGACAATCATGCACAACTCTTGTGAGGGGTGCGCGAGCACCAAGCAATCGACTCCTTCATCAACGGCTGCAGGGACGGCACCATGCTCAAGCATAAGCTCTGCCGGGTGGAGCCCGATACCATGGCCAAGATCATGGAGATCGTGGATAGGTACGCCACCGTGGACGCGGCGATGAAAAGGTCCATCCATTTGGATGACTAGGGAAAATCATCATAGAGGTCTCTGTAGACCAGCGTCAGCCGGAAGGGAACAACCATAACTCCAGGCGGCATGACAACCGCCACGGCAAGAGGAAAGACGACCAACTAGACAACCAGTATGGTTCCAGGAAGGTGGCAGTTGTCCAAGAGGACCCGGCTGCAGGCGGCAGCCGGAGACAGAAGCTAGACGACCGGCCCCCTCGGCCCAAGTACACCATTGAGTCGATGCTTGACGGACCATGCAAGTTCCATAGCAGTGGCAACAAGACGGCTACACATACAACCCGCCAGTGCACCTGGACCAAGAAGATGACCGAGGTTTGTGGCTTACCACCGCCACCCCCTCCTCCACCAGCCGGTGGGCAGTAGGACAAACGCGAGCGCCAGAACCGCTCGGATGAAGACAAAGGAGACTATCCTCACCGGGTAGGGAACTACCACATCTTCACTACTGAGCCAGAAATGAAGCACAGTAAAAGACGCCACGAGGCGGAGGTGAACGCCATCGTCCCTCCAGTTCCCCAGTTCCTGAACTGGTCCGAGCAAGAGGTCAAGTGGAGTCAGAAGGACCAGCCGTACATGCTGCCGCACCCGGGCACATACGCCATGGTCCTGGATCCCATCATCATCTCCAAGAAACACTCATGCAGGTTCTCCCACGTCTTGGTCGATGGAGGAAGAAGCATTAACCTCCTGTACCGTAGCTCCCTAGACTGGCTCGGCATCAGCGAGACCCAGGTGGAGCCGTCCAGCACCTCCTTCCACGGAGCTGTTCCGGATCCATTGCATTCACCCATCGGCAAGATCCGGCTGGATGTCATCTTCGACATGAAGGACAACTTCTGTCGTGAGCCTATCTGGTTCGAGGTGGTTAACCTCTGCAACGCTTACCACGCCATCCTGGGACGCCCCATGCTTACCAAATTCATGGCAGTTCTGCACTACGCGTAACTCAAGATGAAGCTCCCCAGGCCAAAGGGGGTAATCACCATCGTGGGTGATTAGAGGCGGTCGCAGGAATGTGCCACAGACGGCTCCAAGATTGCCGAGGCCATGATCATTGCAGAGGAGAAGTGCGTCATCATGCAGAACGTAGCGGCCCTGCAGGTGGACATGCCGGCTGGCGAGCCAAAGCTAGCCGAAGAGGCACAGTTCAAGCCATCAAAGGGCACCAAGAAGATCCTGCTAAACGAGGTTGAGACAGAAAAGTTCATCCTGGTCGGAGACAGTCTCGATAGCAAATAGGAAAGTGCGCTTGTCGACTTCCTCCATGAGAATCGGGATATCTTCACATGGCCCCCAAAGGACATGCCTGGTGTTTTGAGGGAGCTCACTGAGCACTCTTTACATGTCAGGCGAGACGCAAAGCCGGTAAAGCAATCACTACACTGCTTCACGGAAGAGAAGAGAAGAACCATCGGTGAAAAAATCACTCGGCTGCTCGCAGTCGGATTCATCATGGAGGTTTTCCACCCGGAATGGCTGGCAAACCCAGTGTTGGTGCTGAAAAAGAACAAAACTTGGCGCATGTGTGTTGAGTACACCAGCCTCAACAAGGCATGCCCCAAAGATCCATTCACCCTGCTAAGGATAGACGAAATGATCGACTCCACAGCCGGCTGCGAACTGTTGTTGTTTCTGCATGCGTACTCTGGCTACCACCAGATCTGACTGAGCCCCATTTATCAAATAAAGACAGCATTCATCACCCCATATGGGGCCTACTGCTACACCACCATGCCATCTGGACTGAAAAAAGCAGGTGCCACATATTAGCGCTGCATGCTGAAGTGCCTACAATCACAAATCAACAGAAATGTGCACGCCTGTGTCGATGACATGGTGGTTAAGACAAAAGAGAAGTAGACGCTCCTTGGAGACCTGATGAAGTCGTTCCCCAACCTTCAACGGTTCTAGATGAAGCTGAACCTGCAGAAATGCGTGTTTGGCATCCTAGCCGGCCAGCTCCTCGGTTTCCTCATCTCAGAACGTGGAATCGAGGCCAACCCGGAGAAGATCAGTGCAATCGAGCGCATGCAGCCGCCGCAGAATCTGCACGACATGTAGAAGTTCACCGGGCGATTGGCCTCCCTCAGCCAGTTCGTCAGCCGGCTGGGCGAGAAGTCACTCCCCTGTACCGGCTCATGAAGAAAACGGACAAGTTCGTCTGGACGGTGCAAGCGGACGAGGCCTTCCATGACCTCAAGTGCATGTTATCCTCTCCACAAATACTGGCGGCCCTAGCCGCAAAGGAGCCAAAGTCAGCGTCGTGCTGGTGGTTGAGAGACCAGAAGAAGGAAAGGCTCAGCCGGTTCAGCGCCCGGTGTACTACCTGAGTGAGGTACTCTCGCTATCAAAGTAGAACTACCCTCACTATCAGAAGCTGGTGTATGGCATGTACATGGCTGCCAAGAAATTGAAGCACTACTTCCAAGAGCACTCCATCTGGGTAGTGGCGTTAGCCCCCCTGTTGAAGATCATCGACAACAAGGACGCCACTGGCCAGGTGGCGGAATGGGCAATAGAGCTCGCCGCACATTGCATCCGGTATGAGCCAAGAACAACAATCAAGTCTCAAGCCCTGGCAGATTTCCTAGTCGATTGGGCGGAGAGACAGTACCTGCCTCCATGCCCCGACTCCACGCACTGGAAGCTACACTTCGACGGCTCCAAGATGTACGGGAGACTCGAAGCCGGAATCGTCATCACCTCCCCAAAGGGAGACCGGCTAGAGTACGTGCTGCAAATTCACTTCCGTGCATCCAACAACGTCGCCGAGTGTGAAGTGCTCATCCACGGCCTCAAGATGGAAAAAGGGATCGGCATCAGGCGCATCCTCTACTTTGGCGACTCAGATCTGGTGGTGCAACAAGTACCAGGCGATTGGGACGCCAAGGATGTGAATATGTCAATGTATCGTTTCTTCGTACAGCAGCTATGCGCCTGCTTTGAAGGATGCGAGTTCCACCACGTGCCTCGAGCGAACAATGAAGCCGCGGACGCACTCGCCCATGTAGGATCAACAAGAGCAGCAATTCCGCCTGGAGTCGCCCTCGAACACTTGCACAAGCCCTCCATCACACCGTCTCCGGAATCCAACTCCATCATGCTGGACGCGGACCCAGGCACTGCGGCTCCAAGCAAATTGGTGCCACGCCGAACTCAGGGACTGCTACGACGCAACCTGGGGCTTCCACCTCCATCCCGGGGAATGCCAGGCCGAAGGTCGCGACACCCCTAGCCGACTCCAACAGCCTGGGTACTGCTGGCTATGGTCTCCCACCTGGCACACCGCCTGACGAGTCCGATCCGGCCGGGAGCGAGGAAGTAAAACTAATCATGCAAACCGTTTGTGCCATCCGGGAAACCCCTCCATGCGGCAAGCGATTCATGGACTTTTTGGCCAAAGGGGAGCTGCTAGATGGAGAGGTTGAGGCAAGACAAGTGAAGCGAAGGGCAAGCGCATACACAATCACCAACAATGAGCTCTACAAGCGCAGCATGGGAGGCATATACCAGCGTTGTGTAAGCCAAAAGGAGGGAATTTGGCTGCTAGTGGACATTCACCAAGGTGAATGCGGTCACCACGCATCATTGAGAGCAATAGTGGCAAAGGCATTCCTCCATGGGTTCTACTAGCCCACAACACTTGAGGATGCAGAACAGCTGGTGAAGGCATGTGATGGATGCCAGCAGTTCGCCCAGCAGAAACACACGCTATCATCAGCGCTCAAGACGATCCCTATCACCTGGCCATTTGCCGTCTGGGGCTTGGACATGGTAGGCCCATTGAAAACAGCACGATCTGGCATGACACACTAACTGGTGGCCATGGACAAGTTCACCAAGTGGATCGAGGCAAAGCCAATCAAGAAACTAGATGGACTGACAGTGGTCAAGTTCTTCACCGACATCATCACGTGTTTTGGCTACCCCAATAGCATCATCACTGATAAAGGCACGAACTTTGCCAAGGGGGCATTGGCGCCCTTCTGCGGCAACAAGGGCATCCGCCTAGACCTGGCCTCCATCGCGCACCCCCAATCCAGTGGGTAGTGCGAGCGAGAAAATGGTCTGGTCCTAGTTGGGATCAAGCCAAGACCATTCAAGCCACTGATAAGGACCCCCGGATGCTGGATAGCGAAACTGCCGGCTGTGCTATCGAGCCTACGCACAATGCCCAACCGCTCCACCGGCTACTCACCATTCTTCCTCGTCTATGGAGCAGATGCAGTCCTGCCAACCGACATCGAGTTCGACGCACCGCTCAAACTGCTGTACACTAAGCAACAAGCCAAACAAGAATGAGAATACAATGTCGATCTCCTTGAAGAGGCACGAGAGCTGGACCTGTCCAGGTCTGCCATCTACCGGCAGAACCTACACCGCTACCACGCTAGCCGGATCTGCGACGTCTCGTTCTGCAAGGGCGACCTTGTATTACGACTGGTACATGACACCAAGGGGATGCACAAGCTACCTCCACCCTAGGAAGGGCCATTCATCATCAGTCGAGCGCTACATAACAACTCATATTACTTGATCGACGCTCGCCAGCCAACGAAGAACAAGATGGACCGCTCTGACGAGAAAACTGAATGCCCTTGGAATGTGAACCTGCTTCGCCCATTTTACACCTGAGTAAAGGGAAAATTTATCTTACCTTTGTATAATGAACAAGTTGAGGGGCCTCGACATAGTCTCGGGGACTTCAGAATAATTTGGCATCTTTTTGCTGCATCACTTAATATTCTCCGACTGAATTATTTTTAACCCCAGACCCGACAGTCTCTCTCGGGGACTCCCGGGCTAGCCCAGCACGCTGTGAATTCTCGAAGGACGAAGTACTGTATGCGGCTCTAAGAGACCCCTCTTCAATTCCGGCTACAGACCGCAAGCCGGCTGACAGACACGACAAGAGCAGAAAACTCGAAGACCCATACAAGAAAAGTTCTAAGGAAAACAAGACGTCTGGGCGTTCTGGCTACGCTCTCTCGCTCGAAGCTGGTAGCCAAAATCCGAAGTATTGCGCAGTACACCAACCAAGCAAACCCTTGCTTCCGGCTAAGCACCGACAAGGGCACAGCTTCAACGGCCAATGCTCGCTAAGAAAAGGACCAAGCTATCAGTTTTGTGCGAAACTCCAAATTTTTCAACCAAACCAGCAACTAAGGACTATGTCTATCATACACATGTCTAACGTATAGACGATTGTTTGAATTTTTTCATCCTTGCATGAACCAAAGTGTCGGAGCCGGAGGCCAACCGCTAGACGGCAAAGGAGCACAAAGGAGCTTCGACCCGGCTGGATTCTCCAGCCAGCCTGAACCTCGGGGACTACACCCTGTGGGTGCACTCGTGCGGCCCCACATAGGAAACCTGCGACAAGCAACAATATAAAGGAGCTTCGACCCGTCTATATTCTCTAGCCGGCCCAAACCTCAGGGACTACACCCTGTGGGTGCGCTCGCGCGGCCCCACACAGAATAAAGAATCCAACAAGTGCGACATATAAAGGGCACAAGACAACATCACAAAAGGGAGACAAAGCTCCAAACAAAGTTCAAGCAAGAAGACAAACAAGTTTCCAAACAGATACAAATACTCGCAGCATTCTGGGGATCATGATTGAGGGTTATTGGAAGGGTCGGAGGTGCCGACTGGAGCATGGCTACCGCAGGCGAAGTCAGCGGAGGTGGGGCATGTCGCAGCCGGGGCGTCATGGTGGGCTGAAGCCGCCAGGGGGTGATGGCCCAAAATATATCGAGCTCATTGGGGAACCCCAAGAGGAAGGTATGATGAGCATAGCAACAAGTTTTCCCTCAGTTATGAAACCAAGGTTATTGAACTAGTAGGAGCAAGGAAACACCTCCAAGGTGTTGTTTCCAACTTGGAATCCTACAGAACATAGCCACGGAACTTTGCCCCAAATTATAGTAAGGTTGTCAATCTCACCGGCTTTGCTGAAAACAAAGGATTAAACGTATTGTGTGGAAGATAGTAATAGCTTGCAGAAAGTAAACAGAAAATAGTAAATAGTTGTAGATTGATGGTAAAGAAAGGACTGGGGTCCATAGTTCACTAGTGTTGATTCTCCTTAAGATAGATAACATGTTGGGTGAACAAATTACAGCGGGGCAATTGACAAACATTGAGAAAGCATACATGCATATACTAATCATCTTGACTCCTATGAGATTTGATTGGGAATTACAACATTATACATAGACCGTAATCCAACTGCATCTATGACTAATAATCCACCTTCAGGTTATCATCCGACCCCCCTCCAGTATTAAGTTGCAAGCAATAGATAATTGCATTAAGCATTGTGTGTAAAGTAAACAATATGATTCTTCTATGAACAAAGGATTGATGTTTTCTCCCTAGTAGCAACAGCACATCTAGTACCTTAGAGATTTCTATCACTTCCTCAGATTCCTAGAGGCATGAACCCACTATCGAGCATAAATACTCCCTCTTGGAGGTTCTAGCATCTACTCGGCCAAGATATCTAGTAACAACGGAAAGCATGCAGGATCACAAATAACAAAGATATGATAGAATCAATAATCAATCTGAAATAGCATCTCAATCTCCATTGGATCCCCGCAAACACAACATGTAGGATTACAAATAGATGATCTTGATCATGAACGGAGCTCACAAGATCTAAACATTGTAGCACAAAGGAGAAGAACCAACCATCTAGCTACTACATAGACCCGTAGTCCAAGGATGAACTATTCACACATCACACCGGAGGCTTGCATGGTGATGAAGAAGGTCTCCAGGGTGAATTCTCCCCTCCGACAGGGTGTCGGGCAGAGCTTCAGATCCCTCCTGATCTAGGGATGGAGATGACGGCGGCTACGGACTCTTTCGTGAAATTTTGATCGGGTTCATTGTCTTCGATGCAGTTTTCTATGTGGGAGATGCTAAATATACATGAGCTTCACTACATGGAATTACATGTACTATATGATTGGATTGTTAGCAAACATCCGTAACTACTAACAATGCATTAAGGTTTCCCGAACCATAGCCTTAAGTTTAATGGTCCTCTTACTCCCATACGTGCAACGTTCCGGTTCGCGTCCTCAGGTTTCTGTCACTCCGGCAGAACTCCCCCTTCCTTTACACATACTACAAACTCTATGATGTTTAATCCATGCGCGCACAAATATAATGGACACCAAAGGACTGTACCATATCAACATACAACTCTAATGAACCAAAAACGTTCAACCCTTCAATCTAAGAATGAAGAAACTAAAAACATGGCATAGATCATATGATTATAACTTATAGCATCAAACACCATGTTTACATAGGACGGTATAGAGGTGTGTGGGAGGATGAACCACTGCATACTAGGAGGATTATGTGATGGAGATGGCCGTGAATATGGTGAAGAGGGCAGCGGCGGCGCCGGCGGCGGAGCAGGGGACTCCTTCCCCGCTACCGGTATCATGGGGGAGCAGCGTCCCTTAGCCCCCTTCCTTCATGGCTTCTTGGGAGCCCTCTCCCATGGAGATGGGATCCACGGGGGAGGCAAAAACGTGGATTTGGTGGCTATAAATTCGTGGTTGGAGGTGTCTTGGACGAATTAGGTTTCCTCCCTTTATATAGCTTCTCAGATTCCCGTCACCCCATATTGGGCAGCAGTAAATCGGTCCTAGCGGGCCCGTCCGGACTCGGAATTAGCTACATTTTATGTCCAGAACGTTTGATGCGAAATTTTCAACAACTTTGTAGTTGAAGAGTTTTCCGTTTGATGCCTTCTTCGACCCGAAATGTGACCATCTTCAAAAAGAGTTTAGAGACAGATTTCTGGAAAAATCCCAATTTGACTCCAACAAGGTTTCCACTTGTATTCTTGGTAATTCCTACACATCAAAGTGTAAAACAAAAATATTGTGCACTTTTGCAACTATTAGTAGGTTAGTCCAAATAAATCATAAACTTTATACAAAAAAGAGTGTCAAAAGCATATTATTAGCATAAAACCATCAAAAATTATAGATATGTTATGGACGTATGAACATCCCCAAGCTTAGTTCCTGTTCATCCTCGAGTAGGTAAACAATAAAAAAAATATAATTTTTGAGGTCACATGTAGCCAACACAATCTTGATCATCATTTTTGTAAAAGCATTGCAGTTGGGATCAAAGTACTCTAAACATAGGCATGAAAGATAGAGTTCTAACAATAAGACATAGCAACTATGTTGTAGCATGAAAAGGTACAAACAAAAGATCATGAATAACAATGCATTGAAAGACGGTTGTTTGTTTCACATACAGAAAACATAATAAGAGTGGTATTCAGCTTGTCCCTCATGCTATAGCAAAACATAAATGCATAGGACACCTTCAAAGTTCATAAGGGTGACTAGATACAAATAATCTAAGAGCAAGCAATATCAAAGTTATGAATCAATCAACAAGTTTTGGGAGAATGCACATTAAACTAAGAATGACCACTATGCTCTCTCAATAGGTGCATAAATATAGAAGATGGAGACTCAACATAAAAATAAAAGAAAGGCCTTCATAGAAGGAAGGAGGGATTGAAGTCTCATAAAGAGCTTCCAAAAATTATGGTACTTATTAGCTTTCAGCTCTCATTGCCCCTATCATAAGCATCTTGAAGTGATTAGGTTAAAGTGAGCAAAATATGGAGTATATGCTTGACAAAGTATAAGTTGGCAATCTCATGTCCCTTGAATACGAGGGCCGCTCCTCATGCTACTCAAGTTTAATTACCGGTAAGTTCTTATCATAGTAAGTACATATGTATCATAGAGAACCGCCAACGGGGTACCCCTTGCACATGATACAGGAGTTATCCCATAATCAAAATGACAAGGCAAGCAAACAATGAGCATCTCATCAATCTTCTTATTTACCATGGGAAAATGGTGCTTTTTTCTCTCTTTCCTCTTTTTTGACCTTTTTTTCTTTTTCTCAATCGCCATCTCTTTTTTTATAAGAAGAATGCTTCATAGATTGCTCACTATGGTGATGCTGCAAGTTTCCACCATGATTAGGCATGGCTTAGACTAGCGGCCTAGGCGTTTCTCTAACACACATACATAACTCCATGGACTTACAAGCTCCCCTTTCATTTCACACCGACGACATCCATAAACAAAAGAGCATGATATCAACTGGGTATAATGTACAAGTGCAATGTTGAAAGTGTTCCCCATGACAGCATGGTTCTACTAATCCCCAACATATAAGTGCAAGTATATACAACATAGACGACACAATGGTTCAAGTTTATTAGGGCAAGAAAAGTAAAGTGTTGCATCAAGTTTGTGAGAGCTTTAATCACTAATTTTCACATAACAAGTTTAATTCGGAAGGTAGATAAAAACATGAATATACTTGGAATAGCAAATGCTAATAGGTAGGTATGGTGGACTCTTTGGAATAACTTGGTTTTATTTGGAGTTGGATGCATGAGTAGAACTCATACTTGGTATGGAGGCTCGCAAAAGACTGGGAGCGACCAACTAAGAGAGCAATAATGGCCATAATCATGCAAAGCGACAAAACATTATTAATTAAAGCATAAAGTGATATTACAAGACGAAAACTTAATGATCATAGAGGCTATGGTGACTTGGTATAGTCTTAACATGGTGTGAGCATGCGCCAAGTCAAGCCAAATAAAGCATCAAAGGAGAATACCACAATATTATGCTTTTAAATGCTAAAACAACGCATGATCCTTTCAAGGAACATTAAGCAATCTCAATTGTTTGGAAGAAGTCATGATAAAGAAATAATCACTAAGAATAAAGTTAAAACAAAATCAAACATGACATGATAAATTCTAGGCCACATTCTAAACAATCTCCTTTTGTACCACTAATAAGCATGAAGCTTCCTACTCTTTTCCAATCACCAATCAACTTATATAAAACCACATATGAATGCAGGGGTCCAACCAATTTTTTAAGAAAACCAAACAAAAGAAAACTAAAAACAAAAACAAAGATGCTCCAAGAACAACACAACTGCGCATGCAACAACAAAAATGAAGTGTTTGGAAGAAACTTGAGATTTTTATTGATGAAGAAGGAGATGCCTTGGGCATCCCCAAGCTTTGACGCTTGTACTTCTTGGATATTTCTTGGGGTGACACGGGTGGCATACCCAAGCTTGAGCTTTAGTCCATTCTTCATCTCATTACATCATTCTCTCCTTACACCTGAAATATTTTCCTTCATACAAAACTTCACACAATCTGTATTAGCAATATTAGTGTACTCAAGATAATAAGTCTTTGGGTTCAGTTTCAACACAAATAAAACTTCCATTAAAACACAAGCTACTGTAGCGCTTCCCTCAAAAATCTCAATTCCCCAAAAAGAATCCAAAAAGGAATCAACAAGAAGCAAATGCAAATAATGGCAAAAATCTGTCAAAACAGAGCAGCAAGTAAAAACCAATTTTTCCGAAGACCTTCTGTTGCTCAAATTGAAAAGTGTTGATCTAATGGAAGTTGGATAACAACCTGGGGAAAAATCACAAAAAATCACAGCTCAAACCGACGTACAAAGATTTTACACGAATTATTACAGTGAAGCACAAAAATCTGTTTCGGGACAACAACTTTCCCAAGCATTACTTCTCTCTCATTAGAGGTTACTCTTGGCACAAAAACCACACAAAAATGATAAGGAGAGGTTATTACAGAGGTAATAACTTCCAAGACTGAACAAAAGATTCCTAACGAAATTTCGGTTATCTCCCAATAAGTGCTTTTCTTTAATGCCTTTGAGCTAGGCATAAGAATTTCGATGATGCTCACATAATAAATACTAATTGAAGTAAAAGAGAGCATCGAGAA
Organism: Avena sativa; assembly: GCA_916181665.1. Classification (NCBI taxonomy): domain Eukaryota; kingdom Viridiplantae; phylum Streptophyta; class Magnoliopsida; order Poales; family Poaceae; genus Avena; species Avena sativa. The sequence continues at coordinate 526,592,017 of OV702292.1, read as the reverse complement.
GCAAATTCAAAACACATTTAACTCTAACCCACTTCCTATGCATAGGAATCTTATACGCAAATAAATTCACAAACAACAAATCGACATGCATAGGAAGATAAAATGAGAGTAACTTCAAAAATTTCAGCAAATAGAGAGGTGTTTTAGTGTCATGAAAACTTTTACAACCATATTTTCCTCTCTCATAATAATTTTAAGTAGCCTCATGAATAAACTAAAAAATATAACTATCACATAAAGCATGCTTTCCATGATCTACAAGCACTAGAGCTTTACTATAAACAGTTTCAAAAGAATCCTCAGGAACATAACATTCATCCTCCTTCAGTAAGCATGGGGGACAATCAAATATTGTAAGGGGTAAAGAGTTACTCTCATTAGAAGGTAGGAATGGGTAGATCCATTCTTACTCCTCTTGATCATCACTCTCCTCCTCTTTTTCATCCAATGAGCTGCTAGTTTCAGCAATTTCTTCTTCCATAGGCTCCTGCAAGGCAATAGTCTCTTCCGCTGGTGGAGAGCATCTATTAAGATATTCAAGAATATAGTCATTTTCTTCCTTGTAATTATCAAAGAAAAATTTAATTATATCATAAACCTCATATTTATAAGGTGCATCGTCAGTATTTTCAAGCAAATAAGCTAGTTCGAATGCACCCTTCCAAGCAATAAATTCTTCAATTTGTTCCACATCATAAAAGTCATAATTTCCCTTAACATAAGAAGATATGGTAACATCATCATTATACTCCAATTGAAAAGGGAGGTGTTTATACCTCATACAACAACAAGATTTATCAAAGCAATAAGTAACATTGTAAGTAGAGCACACGTTTCTAGGAATGGTATACAATTTATTAATTTGTTCCCATAAGTGTTTCCCTTTTTGTGACAAGCGGTGTTCCTTATAATAATATTTTTGTTCTTCCGTGAACCCACCTTGCCAATTAGATTCAGTTTCAAAGAAACTAACCATTGATAGAAAGCATGATAAAGCAAGACAATAACAGACCAATGAAAATAACAACTGTAGTAGGAACTAATTTTTTATATTTTTGATAAAAAGAACAAGCAAACAAAGCAGAAATAAACTAAGCAAAACGAAAACAACAAAGTAAAGAGATTGGTTATGAGGGACTCCCCTTGTGAAGATGTCCTTGACTCCCGGCAATGGTGCCAGAAAAAAAGCTTGATGGCCCAAAATATATTGAGCTCGTTGGGGAACCCCAAGAGGAAGGTATGATGAGCACAGCAACAATTTTCCCTCAGTTATGAAACCAAGGTTATTGAACCAGTAGGAGCAAGGAAACACCTCCAAGGTGTTGTTTCCAACTTGAAATCCTGCACAACACAACCACAGAACTTGGCCTCCAACTTACAGTGAGGTTGTCAATCTCACCGGTTTTGCTAAAAACAAAGGATTAAACGTATTGTGTGGAAAATAGTAATAGCTTGCAGAAAGTAAATAGAAAACAATAAATAGTTGTAGATTTATGGTAAAGAAAGGACCAGGGTCCATAGTTCACTAGTGGTGATTCTCCTTAAGATAGATAACATGTTGGGTGAACAAATTACAGCGGTGCAATTAACAAACATCGAGAAAGCATTGCATATACTAATCATCTTGACTCCTATGATATTTGATTGGGCATTACAACATTATACATAGACCGTAATCCAACTGCATCTATGACTAATAATCCACCTTCAAGTTATCATCCGAACCTCCTCCAGTATAAATTTGCAAGCAAAAAATAATTGCATTAAGCATTGTGTGTAAAGTAATCAATACGATTGTTCTATGAACAAAGGATTGCTATTTTATCCCTAGGAGCAATAGCACATCTAGTACCTTAGAGATTTCTGTCACTTCCCCAGATTCGTAGAGGGATGAACCCACTATCGAGCATAAATACTCCCTCTTGGAGTTGCTAGCATCTACTCGGCCATGATATCTACTAACAACGAAAAGCATGCAAGATCACAAATAACAAAGACATGATAGAATCAATAATCAATCTGAAATAGTATCTCAATATCCATCGGATCCCTGCAAACACGACATGTAGGATTACAAATAGATGATCTTGATCATGAACGGATCTCACAAGATCTAAACATGGTGGCACAAAGGAGAAGAACCAACCATCTAGCTACTACATGGACGCGTAGTCCAAAGATGAACTACTCACGCATCACATCGGAGGCTTGCATTGTGATGAAGAAGGCCTCTAGGGTGACTTATCCCCTCCGGCAGGGTGCCGGGAAGAGCTTCAGATCCCTCCCGATCTAGGGATGGAGATGACAGCGGCTATAGACTCTTTCGTGGAATTTTGATCGGGTTCATTGTCTTCGATGCAGTTTTCTATGTGGGAGTGGCTAAATATACATGCGCTGCACTACATGGAATTACATGTACTAGATGATTGGATTGTTAGCAAACATTCGTAACTACTAACAATGCATTAAGGTTTCCCCAGCCATAGCCTTAAGTTTAATAGTCCTCTTAATCCCATACGTGCAACGTTCCCGTTCGCGTCCTCAGGTTTCTGTCACTCCGGCAGAACTCCCCCTTCCTTTCACACATACTACAAACTCTATGATGTTTAATCCATGCGTGCACAAATACAATGGACACCAAAGGACTGTACCATATCAACATATAACTTTAATGAACCAAAGACGTTCAACCATTCAATCTAAGAACAAAGGAACTACACAAACATGACATAGATCATAGGATTATAACTTATAGTATCAAACACCATGTTTACATAGGACAGTACAGAGGTGTGTGGGAGGATGAACCACTGCATACTAGGAGGATTAGGTGATGGAGATGGCGGTGAAGATGGTGAAGAGGGCGGCGGCAGCGCGGGGGACTCCTTCCCCGCCACCGGTATCATGGGGGAGCACCGCCCCTTAGCCCCCTTCCTTCATGGCTTCTTGGGAGCCCTCCCCATGCAGATGGGATCCATGGGGGAGGCAAAAACGTGGCTTGGTGGCTGTAAATTCGTGGGGGGAGGTGCCTTGGGCGAATTAGTGTCCTCCCTTTATATAGCTTCTCGGATTCCCGTCATCCCATATTAAGCTGTAGTAAATCGGGCCTAGCAGGCCCGTCCAGACTCGGAATCAGCTAAATTTTATGTCCAGAACATTTGTCGTGAAATTTCCAACAACTTTGTAGTTGAAGAGTATTCTGTTTGACGCTGTATTCGACCCGAAACGTGACCATCTTCAAAAAGAGTTCTGAGAAAGATTTCTGGAAAAATCCCAATTTGAGTCCAACAAGGTTTCCACTTGTATTCTTGGTAATTCCTACACATCAAAGTGTAAAACAAGAACATTGTGCAATTTCGCAACTATTAGTAGGTTAGTCCAAATAAATCATAAACTTTATACAAAAATGAGTGTCAAAAGCATATTATTAGCATAAAACCATCAAAAATTATAGATACGTTATGGACATATCAGGGGGTTGTAATGATTCCCCTCCAAGCCGGCCAGATCAGCGAAGTCCCGGTCCAGCTGGACGAAGCTTCTAATCTTCACACCACAGGACCGGATGTCAGGAACTTTAGCCCGAAGCTGGTCGTAGCTGGTCCCCTGACAAAACCCTCTTGAGAGACTCCGCAGGTCCACGTCTGGGTACTAGGACTTCAGCAGTGCCAAGACCATCTCAGCGCCGCCACGAGCAGCCCAGTCTCGCGCCACGTCCATAAGCTCCGAGGCATCAGAGAGCATCCTGGCCAAGGCGTCCATCGTGGTCGGGAAGTTGGTGTCGGGCCAGATGTATTCAAAGACCTCGAGGGCGTCACCGCACAGCCGGTTGGCCTCCTCACTGACGACCATCACCAACTCCACTAGGTGCAGGTCGCGCCCGGTGTCCGCCTCAGGGACACGCGCCAAGGCTTGGCCGGTTGCCTCAGGATACTGGTATGCACCCGGCAAAAAGGGAAACTGTTAACGCTTCGGCTACAATAGGATGAGAAACAAGCTCACCAAGAGAATAACTTACTGACGACCATTTCGACTATCTGGCACAGGTCCCCTAGAGCCGACTTCTCCTAGGCCTGGGCGGTCTTCAGATCCTCTCCCTGGCGGGCCTGGATCTGCTCGAGGTTTTTCAATGCCTCATCCCAGATGTCGGTGGTCTTCTTCGCCTAGCCAGCCTTGACCTCCATCTGCTGCTGATGCTATAGTAGCTGGCTGATCTGGGCCTAGCGCGCCTAGTTAGACTACTCCAGCCAGGTGACCTCCGCCTTCAGCCTCTCCACCTCCTGGTCCCTGTCCGCTAATAGAGCTGCAGGGGGTACCCAATGGTCAATAAGAAGTGCGAGAACTCGCGCAGCCGGGAACACGAAGCAGAGCAAGCAATCTTACACCCTAGATCCTGTGAGGTCTTGGCGGCTTCAGTGAAAACTTTCTGCAAGGAGGGCACGATCAGAAAAGAGAAAAGAGATGTGAACAGCAAAGAGTGGCAAACAAGAATGAAGAAGGAGATATCAACCTCAAGGGACGCCCCCAGCACCTTGGCTTTGCCAAGCCCATGCTTCATCACCTCCACCAGTTGACGGGCCTGACCAAGGGCAATGGGCGCCGACTCGGAAATCTGAACCAGGACGAAGTCCGGCGGCGGTGCAACCGGAGCTGCCCGGTTGCAGGTAATCTGGAGTCATCATTGTCACCGAAGGCCATGCGTGACGCCTCTAGAGCCGCATCGACCAAGCCGGCAACACTCGCTCCTCCACCATATTCGATCGCCGGTGGCGCGGGAGCCTCCCTTGCGACCTCCACGGGCTCCTCCACCCGGTAGGCAACGGAGCCCATCTGGCCCAGGCTCGGGTTCGTGAGCACATCGGCGAGCCTAGAGGCAGCAGAGGCCCAGTGCAGGACCAAGGACCTAGCTGCTTGTTGGCCCAAAATATATTGAGCTCGTTGGGGAACCCAAAGAGGAAGGTATGATGAGCACAACAGCAAGTATTCCCTCAGTTATGAAACCAAGGTTATCGAACTAGTAGGAGCAAGGAAACACCTCCAAGGTATTGTTTCCAACTTGGAATCCTGCACAACACAACCACAGAACTTTGCCCCCAACTTACAGTGAGGTTGTCAATCTCACCGGTTTTGCTGAAAACAAAGAATTAAACGTATTGTGTGGAAGAAAGTAAAAGCTTGTAGAAATTAAACAGAAAACAGTAAACAGTTGTAGATTGATGGTAAAAGAAAGGACCGGGGTCCATAGTTCACTAGTGGTGGTTCTCCTTAAGATAGATGACATGCTGGGTGAACAAATTACAGCGGGGAAATTGACAAACATCGAGAAAGCATACATGCATATACTAATCATCTTGACTCCTATGAGATTTGATTGGGCATTTAAACATTATACATAGACCGTAATCCAACTGCATCGATGACTAATAATCCACCTTCAGGTTATCAATCCGAACCCCCTCCAGTATTAAGTTGCAAGAAATAGATAATTGTATTACGCATTCCGTGTAAAGTATACAATACGATTGTTCTATGAACAAAGGATTGCTGTTTTATCCCTAGTAGCAATAACACATCTAGTACCTTAGAGATTTCTGTCACTTCCCTAGATTACTAGAGGCATGAACCCACTATCGAGCATAAATACTCCCTCTTGGAGTTGCTAGCATCTACTCGGCCAAGATATCTACTAACAACAGAGAGCATACAAGATCACAAATAACAAAGACATGATAGAATCAATATTCAATCTGAAATAGCATCTCAATATCCATCGGATCCCTGCAAACACAACATGTATGATTACAAATAGATGATCTTGATCATGAACGGAGCTCACAAGATCTAAACATGGTAGAACAAAGGAGAAGAACCAACCATCTAGCTACTACATGGACCCGTAGTCCAAGGATGAACTACTCACGCATCACACCAGAGGCTTGCATGGTGATGAAGAAGGCCTCCAGGGTGAATTCTCCCCTTCGGCAGGGTGCTAGGAAGAGATTCAGATCCTTCCCGATCTAGGGATGGATATGATGGTGGCTACAGACTCTTTTGTAGAATTTTGATCGGGTCCTTAGGGTTTCTGTATCGGAGGCATCTTATAGGCGAAAGGGGAGGCCGAGGGGGGTCCCTAGGCGGCCACACAACCCCTGGCGCAGGCCTGGCCTGGCCGTGCGGCCAGGTGGTGTGGGCGGCCCCTGGCCCCTCTCCGTCTTGTATTCTGGCTCCGTGTCCCCCTCGGTGAAATATTGACTTTGGCTTTTGTCCCGTCCAATCCAAAGAATATTCATTTTCGGACTTTCCTGGAACCAAAAATAGCAGAAAACAGGCAGCTAGCACTATGGCATCTTGTTAATAGGTTAGTCCAAGAAAGTGTATAAAAAGTTCTCCAAAGTGTGGACAAAACATAAGAAAGCAGATAAAAACCAAGCATGGAACATCAAAAATTATAGATACGTTTGCAACGTATCAACATCCCCAAGCTTAACTCCTGCTCGTCCTCGAGTAGGTAAGTGATAACAAGAAAGAATATTTTTTGAGGTAACATGCACCATCATAAACTTGATCAAAGTATTTGTAAAACATTGATAGCTGGGATCATAGTACTTTAACATAGCATGAAAGATAAAGTTCTAACAATAAGACATAGCAACTATGTTGTAACATGAAAAGGCACAAACAAAATATTCATGAATAACAATGCTTTGCAAGACGTTTATTTGTTTCACATAAAGAAAACATAGCATAATGGCATTCATCTTATCCCTCATAATGTAGCAAATCATAATTGCATAGGACACCTTCAAGGTTTATAAGGGTGACTAGATACAAATATTTTAAGAACAAGCAATATCAAAGTTATGCATCAATCAACAAGTCTTGGGACAATGCACATTAAACTAAGAATGGCCACTATGCTCTCTCAGATAGGTGCATAAAGATAGAAGGTGGAGACTCAATATAAAAGTGGAAGAAAGGCTTTCATAGAACGAAGCAGGGATTCAAGTTTCATAAAGTGCTTCCAAAAATTATGGTACTTATTAGCTTTCAACTCTCATTGCCCCTATCATAAGCATCTTGAAGTGATTAAGGTTAAAGTGAACAAACTATGGAGTATATGCTTGACAAAGTATAAGTTGGAAATCTCATGTCCCTTGAAAACGAGGGCCGCTCCTCATGCTACTCAAGTTTAGTTACCGGTAAGTTCTTGTCATAGTAAGTACATGTGTATCATAGAGAACTGCCAACGGGGTACCCCTTGCCCGATGATACGGAATAATCCCCATATCAAAATGACAAGACAAGCAGACAATGAGCATCTCAGCAATCTTCTTATTTACCATGGGAAAATGGTGCTTTTTCTCGATCTCTATCTTTTTTTATAAGAAGAATGCTTCATAGATTGCTCATTAAGGTTACGCTACAGGTTTCCACCATGATTAGGCATGGATTAGACCGGTGACCCAGGCGTTTCTCTAACACACATACATAACTCCATGGACTTACAAGCTCCCCTTTGATTTCACACCGACGACATCCATAGACAAAAGAGCATGATATCAACTAGGTACAAAGTACAAGTGCAATGTTGAAAGTGTTCCCCATGATAGCATGGTTCTACTAATCCCCAACATATAAGTGCAAGTATATACAACATAGACGACACAATGGTTCAAGTTTATTAGGGCAAGAAAAGTAAAGTGTGCCATCAAGTTCGTGAGAGCTTTAATCACTAGTTTTCTCATAACAAGTTTAATTCGGAAGGTAGATCAAAACATGAATATACTTGGAATAGCAAATGCTAATAAGTAGGTATGGTGGACTCTTTGGAATAACTTGGTTTTATTTGGAGTTGGATGCATGAGTGGAACTCATACTTGGTTATGGAGGCTAGCAAAAGACTAGGAGCGACCAACTAAGAGAGCAATAATGGCCATAATCATGCAAAGCAACAAAACATTATTAATTAAAGCATAAAGTGATATTACAAGTCGAAAACTAAAGGATCATAACGGCTATGGTGATTTAGTATAGTCTTAACATGGTGTGAGCATGCGCCAAGTCAACCCCAAATAAAGCATCAAAGGAGAATACCACAATACTATGCTTTAATATGCTAAAACAATGCATGATTATTTCAAGGCACATTAAGCAATCTCAATTGTTTGTAACATGTCATGCTACACCAAAGATCACTAAGCATAAAGCCAAAACAATATCAAGGATGACATGACAAAGCATAGGCCACAGTCAAAAACAAACTCTCTTTACCAATTAAGCATGAAATTTCCTACTCTTTTCCAATCCAAACAAAACTATTTGAAAACTAATGTATGAAAGAGGGGGTCCAACCAATTTATTCAAGAAAACTAAGAAAACCAAGCAAACGAAAACCAAAAACAAAAACAAAGACGCTCCAAGAACAACACAATTGTGCACGAAACAATGAAAAAAAGAAGTGTTTGGAAGAAACCTGAGATTTTTATTTATGAAGAAGGGGATGCCTTGGGCATCCCCAAGCTTTGACGCTTGAACTTCTTGGATATTTCTTGGGGTGACATGCATGGCATCCCCAAGCTTGAGCTTTAGTCCATTATTCATCTCATTACATCATTCTCTCCATACACCTGAAATTTTGCCTTCATACAAAACTTCACACAATCTTTATTAGCAACATTAGTGCACTCAAGATAATAAGTATTTGGGTTCAGTTTCAACACCAATAAAACTACCATTAAAACACAAGTTACTGTAGCACTTCCCTTGAAATGCTCAATTCCCCAAAAAGAACCGAAAAAGGAATCAGCCAGAAGCAAATGCAAATAATGGCAGAAATGTATCAAAACAGACCAGCAGGTAAAAACCAATTTTTTCAAAGACCTTCCGTTGCTACAATCGAAAAGTGTTGAAATAACGAAAGTTAGATAACAACCTGGGTTAGAAGCACAAAAATTCACGCCTCAAAACGATGTATAGAGATTATACACGGATTTTTACAGTGAAGCACAAAAATCTGTTTCGTGACAGCAACTTTCCCAAGCATTACTTCTCTCTCATTAGAGGTTACTCTTGGCACAAAAAGTAAATAAAAAGGATAAGGAGCGGTTATTACAGAGGTAATAACTTCCAAGACTGATCTAAAACTTTTGTGTTATCTCCCAAGAAGTACTTTTCTTTAACGCCTTTAAGTTAGGCATAAGAAGCAAGAAAAAGAATCAAGTGTTCTCAAATGAAGAAGCATTAAAACCAAATTTCTTGCCCTTACGTCTGTTACTTTTATTCTTAACCTTGGAGAACATATGATTGTTTGGTGGAGAAGCAAAGTGCATGGTGCCCTTTTCCACATCTATTATTGCTCCAAGGAGTTTCAATAGGGATCTTCCAAGTGTAATTTGTCCTTTTCCTACACATTCAATAACAAGATAATCAGTAGAAACTATTTTTCCTAGGATCTTTGTAAACACTCCTTCAGCTATTCCAATTGGTGATATTGTGGCATTAATAGCAAGAAATATTTCTTCTCCTCCTTCAGAAAGTCCCCAAATATTCAAAGGTTCATAGATATCTTTAAGCATAAGACAGAATTCAGACATGATATCATAGCGAGCATGAAAAGTTTCATTATTTATAACAATCTTTACTGTAGGAAGCCACTTTGAGGGTTCAGAATTTATTGGAATATAATTATGATTCTCTCTAAGCACGTTATAACATTCTTTTAAACTAGCAGTGCGGGTCTCAAGCGTGTTCAATCTAGCAAATATGTTTATAAAGGAAGAATCAGATTTGCTAGGCAAGTTGTAAGTAAAGACCAACTTCTTTACGGCATTGAAAGCATCATCCTCATTGCATTGGAGGAAATCTCCTCCCACTACAACATCCAAAGCATATCTATAGCAAAGAGCAATTCCAAGGTAAAAACTGCTAAGGAACAAGCTTTTTAGGTTCAGTTTTTTCATGTAGATCAGAGATTCTAGACCAAGCTTCTTTGAAACTCTCTTCAATTCCTTGTTTAAAAGTGAAAATCATTTCCTCATGTGACATAGTGATTGGAGCAATGCTAGACATAATGGCAACTTAAGATAGGAACTAATAATAATTGTTTTGTGTTTTTAATAAAGAAGGCAAACCATTAAAACTAATTTTTTTGTGTTTTTGATAAAGAAACAAGCAACCAAAGCAAAAATAAAATAAGCAAAACAAAAATAACAACATAAAGAGATTGGTTATGAGGGACTCCCCTTGTGAAGATGTCATTGACTCCCCGACAACGGCGCCAGAAAAAGCTGCTTGTTGACCCCAAAATATATCGAGCTCGTTGGGGCACCCCAAGAGGAAGGTATGATGAGCACAGCAACAAGTTTTCCCTCAGTTACGAAACCAAGGTTATCGAAATATTAGGAGCAAGTAAACACCTCCAAGGTGTTGTTTCCAACTTGGAATCCTGCACAACACAACCATAGAACTTTGCCCCCAACTTATAGTGAGGTTGTCAATCTCACCGGTTTTGCTGAAAACAAAGGATTAAACGTATTGTGTGGAAGAAAGTAAAAGCTTGCAGAAAGTAATCAGAAAAGAGTAAACAGTTGTAGATTGATGGTAAAAGAAAGGACCGGGGTCCATAGTTCACTAGTGGTGGTTCTCCTTAAGATAGATGACATACTGGGTGAACAAATTACAGTGGGGCAATTGACAAACATCGAGAAAGCATACATGCATATACTAATCATCTTGACTCCTATGAGATTTGATTGGGCATTACAACATTATACATAGGCCGTAATCCAACTGCATCTATGACTAATAATCCACCTTCAGGTTATCAATTCGAACCCCCTCCAGTATTAAGTTGCAAGCAACAGATAATTGTATTACGCATTGCGTGTAAAGTAAACAATACAATTGTTCTATGAACAAAAGATTGCTGGTTTCTCCCAAGTAGCAACAGCACATCTAGTAGCTGAGAGATTTCTGTCACTTCCCCAGATTACTAGAGGCATGAACTCACTATCGAGCATCAATACTCCCACTTGGAGTTGCTAGCATCTACTCGGCCAAGATATCTACTAACAACGGAGAGCATGCAAGATCACAAATAAAAAAGACATGATAGAATCAATAATCAATCTGAAATATCATCTCAATATCCACCGGATCCCCGCAAACACAACATGTATGATTACAAATAGATGATCTTGATCATGAACGGAGCTCACAAAATGTAAACATGGTCGCACAAAGGAGAAGAACCAACCATCTAGCTACTACATGGACCCGTAGTCCAAGGATGAACTACTCACGCATCACACCGGAGGCTTGCATGGTGATGAAGAAGGCCTCCAGAGTGAATTCTCCCCTCCGGCAGGGTGCCGGGAAGAGCTTCAGATCCCTCTTGATCTAGGGATGGAGATGATGGAGGCTACAGACTCTTTCGTGGAATGTTGATCGGGTCCTTAGGGTTTCTGTATCGGAGGCATCTTATAGGCGAAAGGGTAGGCCGAGGGGTGCCCTAGGCGGCCACACCACCTCCTAGCGTGGGCCAGGCCTGGCCGCACGGCCAGGTGGTGTGGGCGGCCCCTGGCTGAAGGAAATATGCCCTGAGAGGAAATAATAAAGTTGTTATTATGTATTCCTTGTATATGATAGATGTTTATTTTACATGCTATAATTGTATTGATAGGAAACATCAATACATGTGTGTTTAATAAACAAAAAGGGTTCCTAGTCATGCCTCTCTTATAGACTAGCTTGTTGATTAACAAGATGATCAAGGTTTCCTGATCATGGACATTGGATGTTGTTAATAACAAGGTCACACCATTGGTGGAATGATGTGATGAACATTCATCCGAAGTATAGCATTACGATCAAGTCATTGTGTTTATATTGCTATAACATCATACGAAGTAATCTTTATCCTTAGACCATGAGAGCATGTTAATTGCTAACACCGGAAGAGTATCTTGATAACATCAAACGTCACACCATAACATGGTGACTATAAAGATGGGTTCAGTGCTACGAAGGTGTTATGTTGAGGCTCATGGATCAAGAGTGGAATTTGTCAATCCAGATGACGGATAGATATACTCTGGGCCCTCTCGGTGATATCACATTAGGATAGCTTGCAAGCAAGTGATGTGATCACTAGATTGTTATATCACGGGAACAAGAAAAGAGTGCATGTCGGTAACGAGATCAAACTAGGTATGGAGATACTGATGATCGAATCTCGGACATGTAATATATCGAGAGACAAAGGGATTTAGTTACAAGCGTGAAAGGTTCTCACGATCACAGGAGTCATCGTTGAATGTGTAGGAGTCAGTACGGATCTCTAGGTCCCGCTGCTGATTATTGATCAGAGAAGGGTCTCGATCATGTCTGCATTATTCGCGAACCGTAGTGTGGCACACCTAAGAGTTACCGGACACCATTTTGGAGTACATATGTTTCAGACGAAAGAATTGCAAAGCGCAGGAATTGTTTCAATAGAAACCAGAAATTGTTTCGGGTGAAATTGCAGAAGGTGGTTATGCATGTGATATTGAAATATTGCAAGGGGCTATATGTGAATGTTTGTTAATTAAAGTAATTAACAAAATTCTGAATAAATTTAATAAAAGAGTTTTATTAAATGAGAGAGCATTAAATTTGGAGAAACTTAATGCATTTAAAGTGGAGACATTAAAAGGGAATGTGAAGAGGCATTTTAATGTGGAGGAGTTACCACCACATGAATGGGGGAGGTGAGGGGTCACCCCCCATGCGCCGGCCATGGAGAGACGGGGCACCCCCCTCCTCCTATAAAAGGCCACCCATTCCCTCCTTCATCCTCACACCTCCTTGTGAAGGATCTCTCTCCCCCTCTAGAATTTTTCCCCCATGGTCTCGGATTAGCGAGATACATGTTCCCGGTGGCATTTCGTCTGGAAGGAGTTGCTGCTTCCGCTGGATCACTAGAGCGAGGAGGTGGAGGTTGTCCGGTGGCTTGAACGTGTGTGCGAGTGCGGATGCGCTGCTGAGTTGCGGCGCTCGGACTTCCTCACGATCCTGAGATCGGCAAGTGTACGACTACATCAACCACGAGTTCCTACTCGTTAACAAAGCTCGTTGTCTTCGAGGGTAAGTTCTCTATGGATGTATGTCCACCCGTTTGCTTTGTACCTAGTAGATAGATCTTGGCGTGTAGTTCACACCGTAGGAGTTTTTTTGTTTTCTATGTTGTGGACCCAATAGTGGTATCAGAGCCTGATCTATGTGTAGGTGCTTTGCACGGGTAGTACACATATGTTTATATGTGGGCGATGATGATCATGTTATTGCATCTTCTATGTACTTTGGATATTGGTGGCATAGTGGGATGAAGCGGCCCGGACCAACCTTACATGTCATCATACATGAGATCGGTTCCACGACTGACATGCAACTTGTTTTGCATAAGTGGCTGGCGGGTGTCTGTCTCTCCTACTATAGTCAATATCTGATTTACAACGAGTTGCTAATAACTTGGTTATCCTCGTTGTGGTTCATGTTCGTAGGTTAGACAGGTTCTATCTCCGAAAGCCCTAAGCCACGTAAAACTTGCAATTGATAAATTAGAGGCGTCTAGTTAGATCGTTGCTGGACTAGTGTTTTGATATGGTATTGTTGTAAGTAGACGTATAATAGATACTCTTACAACTCACTTAACATGTAAGTTCCATAGACCTTGGCGTTACACACAAAGGAATGATAAAGATCATACCACGATGCAAATGATAGAGATCAAATGCATGGACCATATCATCTCACTTCACACATTAGATGTTAGCATCTTATATTGCTAGTTTGGCGCATTTGGTAGCATTATAAGATGATCCCTCATTTAGATATCAAGATAAAATGTGTTCTTCCTTAAGTATGCACTGTTTTGTAGATCGTGTTTTGAGGCATCACATGATGATCGGGTGTTTTCAACTCTACGCTTTCATACAACGGGTGTAAGACAGTTTTACACACGCAAATACTAAGGTTCTTACTTGACGAGCCTAGCATGTACATACATGGCCTCGGAACACGGACCGAAAGGTTAAGCATGAGTCATATAGTTGATATGATGCCCATATAGATGCTCGCCTTTGAAGCTACACCGACTCACGTGATGATCGAACTTGGTGTAGTGGATTTGGTTCATGTAATCACCAAAAGGACACGAGGGATGTCGTTTTTGAGTGGGAGTTCATTAGTAATTTGGATTAGTTGAACTCAATCTATCATAAACTTAGTCTAAATATACTTTAAAAATTCTGTTGTAGATGGCACCACCTGCTTTTAATTTCAATGTGTTCATGGAGAAAGAGAAACTTGCTACGAATGGTAGCAACTTCACCAACTAGGCTATGAATTTGAGGATTCTCCTCACTGCTGCACAAAAGCAATATGTGCTAGATGCGCCGCTAGGCCCCCCCACCAGCTCCTGATGCCCCTGACGAGGAAAAGAACGTCTATATAACTCGTCAGGAGGACCACAACTTAGTTCATTGCGGCATACTGTATGGGCTAGAGCCAGAACTTCGAAAACGTTTCGAAAATGGGAATGCCTTTGATACCATGGGAGAATTGAAAATGATTTTCGATACCCATGCTGCCATAGAGAGTTATAATGCTACAGAAAAGTTCTTTAGCTGCATGATGGAGGAAAACAGCTCCGTTAGTGAGCACGTACTCAAAATGTCTGGATACGCCGATAAGCTTGTGTCCTTGGGAATAACGATTCCCATTGACTTAGGCATACATCGTGTTCTCCAATCTCTGCCGCCTAGCTACAAGAGCTTCGTGATGAACTATAATATGCAGGGCATGAAGAAGTCTCTTCCCGAGCTTCTGTCAATGCTTAAGACTGCAGAAGTGGAGATTAGGAAAGAACATCAAGTGTTGATGATCAATAGGACCACCGGTTTCAAGAAGGACAAGAAAGGCAAGCACAAGGGAAAGAAGGGTGGCAAGTCTGTTGCCACGCCTGAAAAGAAACCCCGAGCTGGCCCTAAGTCTGACATCGAGTGCTACTATTGCAAGGGGACTAGCCATTGGAAGCGCAACTGCCCCAAGTATTTGGCGGACAAGAAGTCCGGCAAGGCAAACAAAGGTATATGTGATATACATGTTATTGATGTGTACTTGACTAGTACTCGCAGTAGCACCTAGGTATTTGATACGGGATCGGTTGCTAATATATGTAACTCAGTTCAGGGGCTGCGGAACAAGCGACAACTAGCAAGGGATGAGGTCTCGATGCGGGTCGGCAATGGATCAAGAGTTGATGTGATCGCCGTTGGAACGCTACCTCTCCATATGCCATCAGGATTAGTTATAAACCTAAATAATTGTTATTTGGTGCCTGCACTAAGCATGAACATTGTATCCGGATCGTGTTTGATGCAAAGTGGTTATTCATTTAAGTCTAAAAACAATGGTTGTTCGATTTATATGAATAATATCTTTTATGGTCATGCACCTATGTTGAATGGTTAATTTCTGTTGGATCTCGATAGCAGTATTATGCATATTCATAATGTTTATGCTAAAAGGATTAAACTTGATAATGATATATCTACATATATGTGGCACTGCCGTCTAGGTCATATTGGCGTTAAACGCATGAAGAAACTCCATTCTGATGGACTTTTGGAATCACTTGATCTTGAATCATTTGATACATGTGAGCCATGCCTTATGGGCAAGATGACTAGAACGCTGTTTTCCGGTTCAATGGAACAGGCGACAGATTTATTGGAAATCATACATACTGATGTGTGTGGACCAATGAGTGTGTCGGTGCGAGGTGGATATCGTTATTTTGTTACTTTCACGGATGATTTGAGTAGATACGGGTATATCTATTTGATGAAACACAAGTCTGAAACTTTTGAAAAGTTCAAAGAATTTCAGAATGAAGTGGAAAATCATCATAACAGAAAGATCAAATTTCTGCGGTCCGACCGTGGAGGAGAGTATCTTAGTTACGAGTTTAGCACACATATGAAAGACTATGGAATAGTTTCACAACTCACGCCTGCCGGAACACCACAACGTAATGGTGTGTCAGAACGTCGTAATCGTACTTTATTGGATATGGTTCGATCTATGATGTCTCTGACTGACTTGCCACTATCATTTTGGGGTTATGCACTGGAAACAGCTGCATTCACTTTAAATCGGGCACCATCTAAATCCGTTGAAATGACACCGTATGAATTATGGTTTGGAAACAAACCTAAGCTGTCATTTCTTACAGTTTGGGGATGCGATGTTTATGTGAAGAAACTTCAACCGGATAAACTCGAACCCAAAGCGGAAAAATGCGTCTTCATAGGATACCCTAAGGAAACGATTGGGTATACCTTCTATCACAGATCCGAGGGCAAGGTATTTGTTTCCAAGAATGGATCCTTTCTTGAGAAGGAGTTTCGCGCGAAAGGTGTGAGTAGTCGGAAGGTAGAACTCGAAGAGGTTATTGAACCTTCTCTTCATGAAATGGCGAGTAGCAAAGCTCCAGAAGTTGTTTCGGAGTTAACTTCACCTAATGAAGAGAGAGCTAATGATATTGATCATGAAACTCCGAAAGAGGACACTACCGAACCTCGCAGGTCAAGCAGGACACGTGCAACTCCTGAACTGTACGGCAATCCTGTTATGAATTTCATGATTGATGAAATGGATGACCCTGCGACATATGAAGAAGCGATTATGAGCCCGGATTCCAACAAATGGCTGAAATCCGAGATGGAATCCATGTACGAGAACCAAGTTTGGAACTTGGTGGACTTACCTCACGACCGAAAAGCCGTTGAGAATAAATGAATTTTCAAAAGGAAAACTGATGCTGATGGTAATGTGACCATCTATAAGGCTCGACTTGTCGCAAAGGGGTTTCGACAAATTCAAGGAGTTGACTACGATGAGACATTCTCTCCCGTAGAGATGCTTAAGTCGGTTAGGATTATGTTAGCAATTGCTGCATATTTTGATTATGAAATATGGCAGATGGATGTCAAAACTGCGTTCCTCAATGGTAAGATTGAAGAAGAGTTGTATATGATACAACCTAAGGGTTTTGTCGATCCTAAGGATGCTGATAAGGTGTGCAAACTTCAGCGATCCATCTATGGACTGAAGCAAGCATCACGAAGTTGGAATCTCCGCTTTGATGAGGTGATCAAAGAGTTTGGATTTGTCCAAACTTATGGAGAGGCTTGTATTTACAAGAAAGTGAGTGGGAGCAATGTGGCATTTCTGATATTATATGTGGATGACATATTATTGATTGGAAATGATTTAGATCTTTTAAACAGTGTTAAAAGTTATCTAAACAGCAAATTTTCGATGAAAGACCTTGGTGAAGCTTCATATATATTAGGCATTAAAATCTATAGAGATAGATCAAGACGCCTAATTGGGCTATCGCGGAGTACATACCTTGATAAGATATTAAAGAAGTTTAATATGGACGGAAGTAAGAAGGGGTTCTTACCTATGTTGCAAGGCAAGACATTGAGTAAGACTCAAAGTCCGGCTACGGCGGAAGAAAGAGAGATAATGGATAGGATCCCCTATGCCTCAGCCATAGGCTCTATAATGTATGCCATGCTATGTACAAGACCGGAAGTGGCACATGCTATTAGTTTGACTAGTAGGTACCAATCTGATCCAGGTTCGGAACACTGGATAGCGATCAAGAATTTCCTTAAGTACTTGAGAAGAACTAAGGATATGTTTCTTATGTACGGAGGTGAAGAAGAGCTAGTCGCTAAGTGTTATGTTGATGCTAGCTTTGACACTGATCTGGATGACTCTAAGTCTCAATCCGGATACGTATTTCTCTTGAACAGAGCAGTAGTTAGTTGGAGGAGCTCCAAACAACCTGTGGTGGCTAGATCAACAACGGAGGCGGAATATGTTGCTGCTTCAGAAGCGGCGCAGGAAGCGGTTTGGATGAAAGAGTTCATTACGGAACTGGGTGTGGTTCCCAGTGCGTTGGACCCGATGGTGATCTATTGTGACAACAATGGAGCCATAGCCAACGCTAAGGAACCAAGGTCTCACAAGAATTCCAAGCATATTAAGCGCCGGTTTCACTCCATCCGCGAACATGTCAAGGATGGAGATATAAAGATTCGTAAAGTGCACACGGACCTGAATGTAGCAGATCCATTGACTAAAGTACTCCCTAGTGCAAAACATGATCAACACCAAAACTCCATGGGTGTTAGATTTATCACTATGTGAACTAGATTATTGTCTCTAGTGCAAGTGGGAGACTGAAGGAAATATGCCCTGAGAGGCAATAATAAAGTTGTTATTATGTATTCCTTGTATATGATAGATGTTTATTTTACATGCTATAATTGTATTGATAGGAAACATCAATACATGTGTGTTTAATAAACAAAAAGGGTTCCTAGTCATGCCTCTCTTATAGACTAGCTTGTTGATTAACAAGATGATCAAGGTTTCCTGATCATGGACATTGGATGTTGTTAATAACAAGGTCACACTATTGGTGGAATGATGTGATGAACATTCATCCGAAGTATAGCATTATGATCAAGTCATTGTGTTTATATTGCTATAACATCATATGAAGTAATCTTTATCCTTAGACCATGAGATCATGTTAATTGCTAACACCGGAAGAGTATCTAAAAGGGTGACTATAAAGATGGGTTCAGTGCTACGAAGGTGTTATGTTGAGGCTCATGGATCAAGAGTGGAATTTATCAATCCAGATGACGGATAGATATACTCTGGGCCCTCTCGGTGATATCACATTAGGATAGCTTGCAAGCAAGTGATGTGATCACTAGAATGTTATATCACGGGAACAAGAAAAGAGTGCATGTCGGTAACGAGATCAAACTAGGTATGGAGATACCGATGATCAAATCTCGGACATGTAATATATCGAGAGACAAAGGGATTTATTTATAAGCGTTAAAGGTTCTCACGATCATAGGAGTCATTGTTGAATGTGTAGGAGTCAATACGGATCTCCAGGTCCCGCTGCTGATTATTGATCGGAGAAGGGTCTCGATCATGTCTGCATTATTCGTGAACCATAGGGTGGCACACTTAAGAGTTACCGGACACCATTTTGGAGCACATATGTTTCAGACGAAAGAATTGCAAAGCACAGGAATTGTTTCAATAGAAACCGGAAATTGTTTCGGGTGAAATTGCACAAGGTGGTTCTGCATGTGATATTGAAATATTGCAAGGGGCTATATGTGAATGTTTGTTAATTAAAGTAATTAACAAAATTCTGAATAAATTTAATAAAAGAGTTTTATTAAATGAGAGAGCATTAAATTTGGCGAAACTTAATGCATTTAAAGTGGAGACTTTAAAAGGGAATATGAAGAGGCATTTTAATGTGGAGGAGTTACCACCACATGAATGGGGGAGGTGAGGGGTCACCCCCCCATGCACCGGCCATGGAGAGAGGGGCACCCCCCCCTCCTCCTATAAAAGGCCACCCATTCCCTCCTTCATCCTCACACCTCCTTGTGAAGGATCTCTCTCCCCCTCTAGAATTATTCCCCCATGGTCTCGGATTAGCGAGATGCATGTTCCCGGTGGCATTTCGTCTGGAAGGAGTTGCTGCTTCCGCTGGATCACTGGAGCGAGGAGGTGGAGGTTGTCCGGTGGCTTGAACGTGTGTGCGAGTGCGGATGCGCTGCTGAGTTGCAGCGCTTGGATTTCCTCACGATCTTGAGATCGGCAAGTGTACGACTACATCAACCATGAGTTCCTACTCGTTAACAAAGCTTGTTGTCTTCGAGGGTAAGTTCTCTATGGATGTATGTCCACCCGTTTGCTTTGTACCTAGTAGATAGATCTTGGCATGTAGTTCACATCGTAGGAATTTTTTTGTTTTCTATGCTGCGGACCCAACACTGGCCCATCTCTGTCTCGTATTCTGGCTCCGTGTCCCCCTTGGTGAAATATTGACTTTGGCTTTTGTCCCGTCCAATTCTGAGAATATTCATATTTTGACTTTCCTGGAACCAAAAACAGCAGAAAACAAGCAGCTGGCACTATGGCATCTTGTTAATAGGTTAGTCCAAGAAAGTGTATGAAAAGTACTCCAAAGTGTGGACAAAACATAAGAAAGCAGATAAAAACCAAGCATGGAACATCAAAAATTATAGATACGTTTGCAACGTATCACCAGCCAGCACCACCGTCTCTGCCGCATCCGCTGTAGCCTGAGCCGGCTTAGCAGCAGAGGCCGCGGCCTCAAATGGCTTGGTGGCAGAGGCTACAGCCTCAGCTGGCTTGGCATCGGAGGCTACAGCCTCCACTGGCTCGGCATCAAAGACAGCAGCCGGCTCAGTGGACCCCTCCGCTCCAGCCAAAAGAGGGACGAACGTAGTGGCGATGGTTGCGGAGCTGGCCAAGGACATCGCCTCACTGAAAGAAGGACGAGAAGAGCACAATGAGTAAGGCGCAGACCAGCAAACACGTAGAACACGGAGAACAGGGGCATGTACTCGACAATGCTTGGCGCCATAGCTGCAACCCTTGGACGGCTGCTCCTCTTTGTCCTGCCCCCAGCCGGAGCAGCGCTGGTCGAGCAAGCCCGCTTCCCTCGAGCCCTCGATGCAGTAGCCTCAGCAAGGTCCACGTCCTCGCTGTGGGCAGTTGTACCAGGATGCGGGCACAAAGTCAGGCACGCGGCCAAAGAAGAACAAGGAGAATACGGGCAAGAAAAGCTACTCACCCGGTGGAAACTCGCAGCCCTTATCGGCCCGGGTGGGAAACCGCTCCGGCTCTGTCAGTGGGTACTTCAGGGGCTTGAGTTTGGCGGGGAAGGCGGGAAGCTCGTCCTCGCCCATGCTGTCCTCCGCTAGCTGCGCCATAAAAAGCTACTCAAGAAGGAACATAAGAAACAAGGAGAAAATCCCTTGGGAAAATTTCACCCGGAGAAGAAGAAGAAGGCCAAACCTTTGGGGGCAGCCACCTACGATCGAACGGTCGGCAGGAGAAGACCCAGTCTTTCGTCAATGTCTCCTTCGAGATGGTGGCAAGCCAATCCTGAAAGGCCACGAATGACACCTCTAGCCGGGACACCCGGGTGGGATCCAGCGGGCCGGACAGATGGCAGACCTTGTGCGAACACTGCTGTAGTGGAAGCACGCGGTTTGTCATCCAGGACAGCAGGATGTCCCGGGCGGTGAGCCGCTCCTTCTCCACCGGTGTCGTTACACCGGCAGCCATCCGCTCCATGTCCGCCTGGGCGCCCAAGTTCTGGACGGTCCAAGCCTTCCAGGTGGAGGGGACGTTGGCGAACACCGGAGCCTTGATCCAGTCGACGTCTGTGTTGTTGCACACATAGAAGTATGAGCGCTGCCACAACTTGACAGTGTCGGGCATCTCCAACCGCGGTGTTAGTGACGACGACCGTGGGTAGATGGCACAACATCCTGTCGCCGTTAGAGGGCTGCCCTTCCCCACCACCTAGACCTTGAAGTAGAAGAACTTCAAGAAGTTTGCGGCTTTCGGGCGAACCCCTAGGTAGGCCTCGCAGCAGGCCGCATGATGCGACTTCTGTATGATGGCGTTGGCACTGAGATGGTGGAGCTGGAGGTCAAACGGCACCATTAGCTCCAAGACGAACCTTCTCCTAGGCAGGCCGAGCCCATGGGCGAAGTAGGCGAGGAGGATGATAGCTTCCCTTCTGGCGCCAGGCAATGCTTCACCATGCGCTTCGACGGGATGAGTTTCCCCCGCTGATACTTTTGTTCAAGATCGTCGGTGACATAGGAGCCGCACCAGCCGCCCACTTGGTTAGGCAACATCTCGGATGGAGTGGTGGCCGTGTTGGAGAAGCGGGGTCCCGTCGTCGTGTCGGAGGAGCGGTGGCGCCGGCGACCAAAAAGAGCGGTGGCGCAAGGAAGAAGCAAGGAGGTAGAGCGCAAAGGGAACTGGATGCAGGGAGAAGACGAAGTGGGGAAGAAGCCCTCCCTAGCGCCCCTATTTATCGAGGCAGGGCAACCGCGTCTCCTGCGCTCCCCGTCACCATGTGGCACGGAACTGCTCCACTCCTGGTTCCGGATCGCATGCGCCAGAGAAACTCCCACAGAAGATCCCATAGGCGTTACCGCGAAGGACAAGCACACGCACGATTTCCAAGAAACCGCTATGATGAAGGCGTATGCGCAATCACCAAAACTATAGCGGTAGGCTAAGAGGTCAAACTGACGTGCCGCATGCCATAGGAGGCAGGCACGGCTAACGCCAGCATTGACGTCATCGATTGGGCGATTCACCTCCCCAGCCGGGTGCGACAGCCGGGAGATGCAATCACCGCTCACACCCTGTGGGTGGGCCACCGGATCCATAGCCGGTTAACTCCAGTCGGTAAAGCGGGCATCTCAAGCCAAAAAACGATAAGCGCTACCAGACAAGCACTACAAGAAAATTCGCGATACGTTCTTTGGCCGCAATCATTTCAATATCAGCCAATGAGCACACAGGAGCTTCTCTGTGATGTGAAACCCCAACACGCTCAGGGACTAGTGTTGGGGGGATGACCCCTGGGTGGGCCAAGCCAGGCTCAACTGGCTGGCTCCAGGGAGATCTGGCAGGATGGCCGCAAGACAAAGAGACATAGCCAGGTGGAACGCTTCTCCTGGTCCACCTCAAGATTCCCAGGCTGACCCGTCTAGCCAGGGGCTAGGAGAGCCGGCTAGGTGGCCACCTCTACCCGGCCGCCTCAGATCCATTAGCCAGGGGTACGGGGGTTACGCTCCTTTGCTGAGCGCACCGTTGACCGGACAGGCTGGCACACCACCCTCTCGACACTACCAAACAAGGGCACCAAAGCGCCAAGGCTGGAAGATGATGAGTAAAGCTCTGGCTGACGGGTAAAGCTCCAGCTGACGGATAAAGTGCCAAGCTGATGAATAAAGCATAGGATGACGCCCAAAGTGGAGGCACTGAGACGCTATAGCACCGTCCCCACCTGTACTGGAGCTTGACCGGGTCCGGGACCACCGGCTGGACCCAGCAGCTAGTCCGCTTTGTAAACCAAAACCCAAACAGTAAACCCTAGAGCCCACATTGTAACCTACTATTCCACCAGTATATAAGGAGGGGTAGTGCCAGGGTTTTAGGTAAGGCATTACAAGTGAAAAGTTAGCCAGAATCGCTAAGTGAGGTAGTTCATATTCCTATAGCTCGCTACAATAGCTAAAGAAAAATTTCAAGGAGCACTTGTATCGAGCATCTACTCCCCGTATCGTAGATCCTTGCAGGAGTAGGAGTGTTACCTCCACAAGAGGGCTCCGGCCCTGGGTACATCGCTATGTTTGCAGTATCTGTGCCCAACCCGTAGCAAGTAGCCACCGATAGCATCCTGATTGTCCCCTCTCATGCCATCCCCGATGGCACTGTCGTGTTCCACACCATGACATATGTAATTTTCTATTTTTTGACGTCTTTGATGTAAACTTTACTCCCACCAACCTTCTCAAATTTTAACTAAAATTAAGCACGATAGATTGCTCTTAAATTTTTCCAAAAATCTTTTGAAGCTAAGCAGGAATTTGGTACATTGAAAACCACCGAAAGTTCTGAGAAAATCATGTTCTTGCTATGCATCCACATCCCGACAAATTTTACATGGTTTTGATAACATTTCAAATAAAGAATAAAAAGTATAATATTTTTTGTGGAATCATGTTACGTGTATCTAGAAACACGCGTTATAAAAAGTATAATACATACATTATTATTTATTCTTTGGTTTCGATAAAGTTTATGTTGATGATCCCATATCCAAGAATTTGCATGCCCCCAAATTTGGCCATATTTTGAAAACAAACGAAGAGGATGTAGTATGAAGAGTATGGCTCGATTAGCTTTTCTCTCAAGAAGGAGCCAAACCTGACTATTCTCCTTGCTTAATTTTAGGGTGCTTCGTGCTAAATGTATGGATTTCAATGTAATTTTTACCTTTTTAGGTCCTTGATGTAAAATGTGCTCCCACCGTCCATGTAAAACTCAAACCTAAAAGAAAGTGGTAAAATTTAAACATATTTAAGATGAGTATGAACATTCTTGCATTTCAAGCAGAACGACCAAGGTCATGGCCATATCTACATCATACTTTATGCTAACGATTCATGATCCCATATCCAAGAATTTTCATGCCGCCAAATTTTGGCCATATTCTCGAGAAGGAGCAAAACCCGGCGGTTTTCTTTCCTTCATTTTAGGGTGCTTCATGCTAAATGTATGGACGTCGATGTAATTTTACCTTTTTAGGTCCTTGATGTAAAATGTACTCCCACCGTCCATGTTAAATTCGAACCTAAAAGCAAGTGGTAACATTTAAACGTATTTAAGATTATTAGTTGTCGATGAGTATTAACATTCTTGCATTTCAAGCCGAACGACCAAGGTCATGGCTATATCTACATCATACTTTATGTTGAGGATGATCACATATCCAAGAATTTCATACTGCCAAAATTGACCATATTTTGAAAACGAACGAAGAGGAACTACTATGAAGAGTACGAGTCGATCAGATGCTCTCTCTTGAAGTAGTTGAACCCGACTATTTTATTTGCTTAATTTTAGGGTACTTCATGCTAAATGTATGGACCTCGATGTAATTTCCCCCTTTTTGGGCCCTTGATGTAAAATATACACCCACAGTCCATGTAAAATTCGAACCTAAAAGTTAGTGGTAAAATTTAAATGAATTTAAGGTTAGTTGTGAATGAGTATGAACAATCTTCAATTTCAAGCCGAACGACCAAGGTCATTCCATATCTACATCATAATTTATGATGATGATTTATGATCCCATATCCAAGAATTTGCCGTGGCCTTATTTTGAAACCAAACAAAGAGGAAGTTGTATGAAGAGTATGGCTCAATTAGCTTCTCTCTCGAGAAGGAGCCAAACCTGACTGTTTCCCTGATTAAGGGGGCTTCGTGCTAAATGTATGGGGGACCTCGCGATGTAATTTCCCATTTTTTGGGTCCTTGCTGTAAAATGTACTCCCACCATCCGTGTAAAATTCAAACCTAAAAGCAAGTGGTAAAATTTAAACGTATTTAGGATTATTAGTTGTCAATGAGAATGAACATTCTTGCATTTCAAGTCGAATGACCAAGGTCATGGCCATATCTACATCATACTTTATGCTAACGATGATCCCATATCCAAGAATTTGCATGCCGCCAAATTTTGCCATATTTTGAAAATCAACAAAGAGGAAGTAGTATGAAGAGTATGGTCGATCAACTTCTCTCTTGAGAAGGAGCCAAACCCGACTATTTTCTTTGATTAATTTTAGGGTGCTTCGTGCTAAATGTATGGACCTCTATGTAATTTCCCCCCTTTTTAGGTTCTTGATGTAAAATGTACTCCCATCGTCCGTGTAAAATTCGAACCTAAAGGTAAGAGATAAATTTTAAACGAATTTTAGGTTTGTTGTGAATCATTATGTACATTCTTGGTTTTCTGTAACATCCCAAAACTTTAGTCCAAGTTATCAAGATCCAAATCACCCAATTTAGTGTTAACAAAAACTTTATCTCATTTAAATAATTTAGCATGCTTATGTGTGTTGCATTAATGTGGAATTGTTTTGAATTGCCATGTTTGTTTGTTCTAATGGTTGTAAAATGATTCTAAGATGAATGCCACATCATCTAGATCACTCCCAAGCAAAATCTAAAGAAAAAGAAATCAAATAGAATTAATAAAGGCAAATGGTCACTTTTGCCATTTTAATCAAGTAGGTCACTTTGGGTGTTCCTAGAACTCAAATTCAAACAGAAACAATTATGGATCTTTGCACCCCTTGATAGTACAAGTAAAGATGTACCAAGGCCCACCTTGTGATCTTACAAAAAACATTTAAACCCTAATTTAAAATGGCATTTGAAAGTGGAATCAAGTGTATGTACCTAGATCACACTTTTTCAAAAACCATGCAAATGAATTCAATTTAACAATCCCTAGCAACCACAGACTACCAAGCAACAGTGAAGATCACTCAAAAAATTTCATTCAAAAATTTGAAAGTTGAATTCTTTTGGCCATTTTGTCAAACACCTTATGTGCACAAATCATGCAAAAATCACAAACACTGTTGTGAGCAGGGTTGTGGCCAATTTGGTCTCCCATTTTGCAACCACAACGCCCCAGTGCACCTCCTACCCTGTACCAGCATGGCCACCCACTGCGCACATGACCAAATGGTCATGGCCACCCTGGCCGAGCACCTTGAGCACCCCCACCGTCGACAGCACGACCCTAGCACCACCAGCCTCACTACCATGTCTAGCACGTCGCCCGTGCTCCACTCCTCCCTCCAGGCCAGCCCCAGCTCAAGGACAGATAGAGGAGGAGCCAGGAACACCGTGCCAGGCCGTGTCTGCCATGCCGACGCTGCCTTGCCGTTCACGCACTGTCCCCACTCAACCCGACCTCTCCTCGCTCCCGCCGCCAGCATACACGATCACCAGTGACCCAGGAGGCCAACGGACATGCCCGTTCCCTCGACCGTGCCCTGTAGTCACCGGATGCCGCGAAACTTGCCGTCGACCGAGGCAGTGTGTGTGCAGCGATGCTCGCTTCTCCCGACCACCTTGCACTGCACGAGCACCTCCGTGACGATCGCCGGGGAACCGCCCACCGTCCTAGCCCCCAAGCCATGCCTATAGCTCATTGCCTCGTCGCCCCCGTCGAGCTCCGCCCATGCCGTGATGCACCCCTCGCCCTGCTATAAAAAGGAAGCCCCCGGCACCAATTCTTCACACCACCTCCCTCCACTCCACCTCAGATACCTCCCAGAGCCCCACCGGAGCAAGCCGCGTCCTGTAGCGCCCCAATTTCACCGGAGACCGTTGTTGCCCGTAGCGCCCCAATTTCACCGGAGACCGCCACGGAAGGAGGAGAAGGGTGCCACTAATCCAAGCCATCTCCCGGGACACCGCCGGTACCAAGAGAACCGTTGTCCTCGACTCGTCCAGTTGCCCACCTCACCAACCCTCACTAGAGCTCCAGTAAGCCTCCCCAGACCCTCCCCAGACCCTCACCAAACGTGTTAGGGTTCCTCCCCGTCGTGTACTGTTCTAGTGAGGACGATGGATGTGAGCCATTTGTCCAGGATCTAATCCTATGGTCACCATCCTCCCATACCTGTTCGGCATCCCCTGTCCCACTGACAGATGGGGCCCTCACTTAAGCCAGCCTGGGCGCTGCACGGAGCGCAGTGGGCCGGCCCATTTCTTTCCCACGCAACCCAGTAGATTCAAATAAATATTTTTCAATTTTAGCTTAACCCCATTTCTTTCCTTTAGTTCAAAAATCATGTCAGGGAGTTTTACGGATCCAAATTGAATGATTCCAATTTTGTTGGAAAGATAATAAAAATATCTATCAAGCCCATTGGATTTAAATCAATTAGAGTTAGAGTCTCTCCTAGAAAAAATAACAAGACAAAGGCCTTTTCACATTCAAACATTTTTCTAAAATCAACCATAATAGCTTTTGAGTTGATTCCAACTCTCAAAAATCAAATTTGATCATACCTATCTAGATATGTAATAATATTAAGGTTTGCATACAGTGACTTTGGACTAATACCAAAATAATGCTATATAGGCATCTCTAGTCACTTTAAATCATTTAAATATTAAACTTAAACTTATTAAAATGTGATCAAACATTTAAATCACATTCCCATGCATTAGAATATGTGGTGATGACATGTGTCCACATGATCCCATATTTTAATTGGAGAATATTAAATCTTAGTTATTTTCAATGAGTAGAAATTACTTTTCTCAAATAAATAAATGAAACTAGTTCTTTAAATCTTGTGATGAATGTGATGATACTAGAACATCAAGTGTGTGCCTTAGTGTGCTAAATAGACTAGTTAAGTATTGTTTGTGATTGTGTATTCCGTGTGTATTTATAGACGATAGTACCGACCAAGTCTACGAGGAGGAGGAGTTCTACCCCGCAGAAGAAGAGGAGAATTTCAACCACTGCACCAATCAAGGCAAGCTATTGTTAGCAAGCTAGAATTATACAAGATGACCTAAGCAAGATGCAATAGGCATGCTTGGTTACACATTTTGATTTATACCTACTCCAAGTTTTATTTACAAGCTTTACCTTCTTTTACTTTACCAAAGTTCCTTACTTGTTTATAGATAGCATAAAGAGTATAAAACTTGGAATATCTAGTTAGACTTAGATGTCATTCTATGGCATGATATTGAGATTAGCATACCACATTAGTGAACACTCTTAACTTAGTGATTAGAGCTAAACCAAAAACTTGATCACTCTCGATGGGAATACTTGGTGAAAATGACTTATGAAAACCTTGGAATGATGAGTCATTCTATTGAGATGTTTTGACATGTGTTGAGAAACACAAATGGTTTATGATGCTGAAAATGTTGAGGCATGATCCTTAGCCCCTTTATAAAAACTGATGGTTGGGTTCGGATGCGATACCATTCCAATTTTACCGTACAACCATAATACCTAAATTGGGTAAGGCTTAGCCAGAAGTTTATATGCATTAGTATTAGTTCCCTCGTGGGAGAGGTTTGAGCTGAGGCTATCTCTCAATGTTGTCCACCTATGCAGTGCCCAGGATGGCAGATGGCCATGGCTGGGAGGCCAAGCTCATAGGAGAGGTGCTTATACTAGAGTGTGTAAAGGAAAGGTTATGTTTGATTATCTGCATACTAAGTATGATGATTCAGGGTTATCCCTGATAGATGTATCAATTTTTGTGGTGAAAGTGTACTACCTCTACAGAGTGTCAAACTATTCGAATAGCCATGTCCGCGGTTATGGACAGTTGGAGTGGCCATACTGTTCCATTGTCAAATGTTTTCAAAATGACTTATGAAATGAATTGTGACATGACTTGACCACAACAGAGTTGTGACTATGACAACTAAGTTCCCACTTAGGTGATTTCAAACTATATTTTATCTTTCTTTGTTTCTGAACTCATCTTAGGTTTCAAACTTAACTTTACATATAAACTTAGAACTTAGCATTCCTACTAGAACTACCTTACTTGTTAGTGATAGTTTGCGAGTACTTAAAGAGTACACATGGCTTTGTCCCTGGCTATTCCCGTGGCCAGACTATGAGGAGGACTATCCAGAAGAAGGACAGCAGGAAGGCTACAACAACTAGGATCATCTCCCATCATCAGCATTGCCTGTGCCCCTGAAGATGGAGCCCACCACTACGCTTATTATTCCGCTACTTGTTTGTACTAAGACTGGATCATGAGATCCTTTATTTGTGTAAGACCTTATTATGGTTTGTAATGGATGATGTACTGTGATATCCAATCTGTTATGTCTCGCAAAAATGGTAATCCTAGGATTGTGATGTATGGCATAACAAGCATCTGGGATTAAAAATCCGGGTGTTGACAAGTTGGTATCAGAGCCATCCTGACCATAAGAGACCCTAGTTAGAATGGACGTTCGAACAAAAACTTAGTTTCAAAACCAAAGTGAGTATTTGTGAAAATATATTTCCTCTCTTACCCTTGGGATTCTTTCTCTCAAAAAAATTACATGTTCCTCAAAAATTCTTACATTACTAAATAAAATTTGGACACACTTGATCACTTCACTAACTTACTCATCCTAAAATTATTATAGATGGAAGTTCAGTACTGCAAGTTCTACCAGTTGGGCAATGGAGGCCAACTGATCTTCGAGAGGGATCTAGATGCACTGTCTGAGTACCTTGAGCGTCTACATCCGGAATTCTTTGGAGCTCAACTCAATGGTACCCCAGGAGGAGATTTACAATGGCTAGTAGTTGCTGATCTTCGAGGCAAGTTAGAGGCACCAATGTCCGAGAAGATTCACTTCACCGTGAGAGAGAACAACTGGCTAGATGGATTAGCCAGGGCAATGCATGAAGCTCTTGCTCGTCTTTGCGCATAGAATGTCAACCTGATCCAGGGAACCCGCTTTGCTCACTATGCAAGGCGTGATTCTATGGGAATGCCTCTAGAGAAGCCAAGTCACCCAGAGTTAAAGCGTCAGGTGGAGAACCTCGACTTGCCAACAATGCTAGAGAGTTCACCAACCACAACCTTGCCATTGCCGCCCAGAAGGCCCAGACTTTCTCCCTGCTCGTCAAGGATCGTCAGTCACTTGGCCGTGAGCGCGCAAAGAAGTATCACACCATCGACCGTCTTCACAAAAAGGTGGCCGACCTCGAGAAGACCATCAAGGAGCAAGAAGGTCAGCTTGCAGCAAAAGAAGAAGAGGAGGAAGGTGAAGACATCTAGGGGGATATTCACTCGTACCTCAACAATGATGATGACTATCTGGAGGATGATGCCATGGACCTCTACACCGACGATGATGACTCTGACTTCATCGATGATGATTAGATGCACTAGATCACTATCATAGGAGTGAGAAGTATCGGTCCCATTGTATCTTAGCTTGCAGAATGGTTCTTAAAACCATCTATTTTCCTTTCATGTTGTGGTGTGTGTGTATTTGTATCGTGTGCTTTGCTTGAATGAATGAAAAGAAGTTAGTTGCAAAACCTGAGTTAAACTCAAAGTTTTAGCTTTGAAACCTAAACCATGAACCTTAGAACTTTCCCTCTTACCCCATTATCTATCTCAATCTTCAGATGACTCGTGGAAACCAAGGAGGGAGCAGCTCATCGCAAGACCCAATCTTGCAGACTCTGTAGACGCTCATTGCAGACCGTGAAGCTAGTAGGGTAGAGCGCCAAGCAAATCTAGCCACCCTACAGCAGATCGCCCAGATGGCTCACAACAATCAGAACCATGGAAATCAGGATCATCATGGATCCAAACTCAAAAACTTCCAGAATACCAATCCCCCAATCTTTAGCAAGTCTGAAGACCTGTTGGATGATGATGATTGGTTATAGACCATGGAGAACAACTTAGAAGTTGCAAGAGTGGATTCAAACGGGAAAGTTCTGTTCGCCACCCACTATCTGGCAGGATATGCAAGAGCATGGTGGAACAGCACCCGCACGATGAACCACGGTCAAGTGATGAGATGGGAAGCCTTCAAAGTCAAGTTCAGCCGCACCCATGTGCCGTAGGGTTTAGTCACCAGAATGAGAGATGAATTCAGAGTACTAAAGCAAGGCGGAATGACTATAGTGGAGTACCGTGACAGATTCTTGTCCCTCGCCCGGTATGCACCTAATGAGATCAACACGGAGGCTGGTACGTCCATTTTGCATCACTATTCTATATCATAATTCACTGTTATTCATTGATATATTACATATTAAGAGATGATACTTATGTTATTTCATCTGTTCTTGCATGGTTGATGACTTTTGGAGCATGGACCGCTGCAGTCAGGATTCTGATGGAAAAGCTGCTGTTTGGAGGCAAAATTCGCGAAGATCAGAAAATCCGGGAAAATATACGAAAAATCCTATTTTTCTAGAAGACGAAGACTGCCAGAAGGAGGAGTGGAGATGGGCCACAGGGGCCCACACCACCCCCAGGCGCGGGCCACCCTAGGCTGCACCACCAGGTGGTGTGGCCGCCCTGGCCCATCTCTAGCTCTCCCCTCTGGCGTATATATTCCTCCCGAAACCCTAAGACTCGGGGAGCTACCACAGAAAGATTCCATCGCCTCTGCTAAGTATTTGCAGAGAATTCCTGATCCATACCATTGGCCAGCACCTTCTGCTCCTCATTGGGTTCGACACTCTTACTTATCGAAAATACTGCGATACACCCCCTATACTTGTGGGTCATCAAGACTATTTTCTGGCGCCGTTGCCGGGGGTGAAGTGCTATTGGAGAGTGGAACCGGTAAAGGAAACTTCTACTATGAGTATTGTTTACTTCTGTTAGTTGCTTTATTTTCGTTATGGATATTTTGCTGAGTTTCTTATTTGGTAATTCTACTACCACTGCTAAGGTAGTAGATGAACCACCACCTGCTGAGAATGATGCTTTTAAAATACCTACAAGAATTATTGATCGTGTTATCGATAACTACTATGTTGGGGATGGAACAGTCCATCCCAGTGATCATTTACTCTTTATACACGAATTATCCGGGTTGTTGAATTGTGCAGGTATCACTACAGATCAAGTTAAGAAGAAGTTATTCTCATTATCACTGAAAGGAAGAGCTGAGGAATGGTATAAGCTACTGAAGAATGGTCAAGCTCTGGAATGGGAGGAAATAGTACCTCTCTTTTATTCAAAGTTTTATCCTCCTAGTGAGATTCATTAAGATCGGAATCAAATATGTAACTTTTGGCCTCTTGATGGAGAGAGTACAGCTCAAGCTTGGGGGGATTGAAGTTACTAATGCTCAAATGTCCCATTCATGAGCCCCCCAACAATATTATTATCAATAACTTTTATGTAAGGCTTTCTCTTCATGATAAGGATTTATTGGATGCTTCTTGTGCTGGATCATTCACTCGCATGGAAGAAGAAGCTAAATGAGATCTTCTAGACCGTATTCAAGATAATGCTGAAGCATGGGAGAATGACAAAGGAAGAAAGTCAGGTATATATTATGATTATGAATGCATTGAATCTTTTATGGGAACTGATGACTTTCAAAATATTAGTAATGCTTATGGTCTTGATTTACATGTTATTACAAATTGCTTTAAGGCTTTTGCTTCTTATATTGAAATTCCAAAAAAGGGATGGAACAAGTACCATGCACCTTATAAAGATATTATTGACTGTGTTCCTGTTGGGAGTGCTAAGTATTTCACTATTGATCACATCTTACCTGAACCTTATATCGGGAAGATTCCCTTCCCAGATAAGGTAAAGGATCATCCTATGATAACTAGTGTAATCACTAAAAGTGAAAAGAGAACTGTAAAACCTGATGAACAAATAAACGTTGAACCTATGGTAGCAATTGTGAAATGCCTTGTCACTAAAAGCATAGAAGATGGACACATAGTCTTTTGTGAGGATGCTTCTAATATTGTTTCACATCCTAATAGAACTAAAAAGTCTAGTGTCCCTGTGCTTTCCGTTAGAATTGGTGATCATTGCTATTATGGTTTATGTGATATTGGTGCAAGTTCTAGTGCTATTCCTTATGAGCTTTACAGAGCAATTATGCATGAAATTAGTCCCTGTGAATTGGAAGAGATAGATGTGGTTATTCACCTTGCTAATAGAGAGACCACCTCTCCAATTGGTATTGTACGAGGTGTGGAAGTTCTTTGTGGTAAGATTAAGTATCCTGCTGATTTTCTAGTACTTTGTTCAGCTGCTAGTAAAATTTATCCTATCAATTTTGGTAGACCTTTGTTGAGTACTTGTGGAGCTATTATAGATTGCAAAAGGGAGAAAATCTTGACTAATTTTGATGGGGAATCTTATGAGTTTATTATTTCAAAATTTACTAAAGAACCTGGTGAAGAGGAAACCCTTAATGAGGATTTTAGAGTTGAACAACTTGCTTCTATTTCTCTTGCTCCTAACAATGCTTTGCAGCAATTTATGGAAGATCACGAAAGTGAGATCTTCATGGAAGAAAGGAATGAGATTGACGAGATTCTCCGTCGTCAACCCAAAATGCTTAAGCATAACTTGCCTGTAGAAGACTTGGGTACCATGTTGCCACCTAAAAAGGATTGGGTCTTCGATCTAAAACCTCTCCCTGATGATCTTAAATATACTTATATTGATGATAAAAAGATATATCCTATTATTATTAGCTCTAAACTTTCAGGGAAGGAAGAAGAAAGGTTATTGGAGGTTTTGAAGAAACACCAAGGAGCTATGGGCTATACTCTGGATGATTTAAAAGGGATTTCACCTACTATATGTCAGCATTCTATCAATATAGAACCAGATGCAAAGCCCGTAGTAGAGCACCAACAATGTTTAAATCCTAAGATGAAGGAAGTGGTAAGAAATGAGGTATTGAAACTCCTTGATGCTACTATTATTTACCCTATTGCTGATAGTGAATGGGTTAGTCCTGTTCATTGTGTTCCTAAAAAGGAGGAATTACCGTTGTTCCTAATGATAATGATGAGCTTATTCCCCAAAGAATAGTAGTAGGCTATAGGATGTGCATTGATTTTAGGAAAGTCAACAAAGTTACTAAGAAAGATCACTACCCGCTTCCTTTTATTGATCAAATGTTGGAAAGGTTGTCTAAAAAGACCCATTTTTGTTTTCTTGATGGTTATTTTGGTTTCTCTCAAATTGCTGTTAAACAACAAGATCAAGAAAAAACTACTTTTATTTGCCCTTACAGAACTTATGCTTATAGACGTATACCATTTGGTTTATGTAATGCTCCTGCTACTTTTCAAAGATGCATGTCTGCTATCTTTCATGGTTTTTGTGAGGAAATTGTGGAAGTGTTCATGGATGACTTTTCTGTCTATGGAACTTCTGTTGATAATTGTCTACACAACCTTGATAAAGTTTTGCAGAGGTGTGAAGAAACTAATCTTGTTCTTAATTGGGAGAAATGCCACTTCATGGTTAATGAAGGGATTGTCCTTGGGCATAAGGTTTCTGAAAGAGACATAGAAGTTGATAGAGCTAAGGTTGAGCAATTAAGAAAATGCCATGTCCAAGAGACATCAAAAGTATTCATAGTATCCTTGGTCATGTTGGTTTCTATAGAAGGTTTATTAAAGATTTTTCTAGGATATCAAAACCCCTCACTAATCTTCTTCGAAAAGATGTACCCTTTGTTTTTGATGATGATTGTAAGGAAGCTTTTGAAACTCTTAAGAAGGCTTTAACTACAGCTCCTATCATTCTACCACCTGATTGGAGTTTACCCTTGGAAATAATGTGTGATGCTAGTGATTTTGCTGTAGGTGCTGTCCTTGGGCAACGAATGATAAAAAGCTAAACGTTATTCATTATGCTAGTAAGACTCTAGACACTGCTCAAAGGAATTATGCTACTACTGAATAAGAATTTCTAGCTGTCGTCTTCGCTTGTGGTAAGTTTAGACCCTATATAGTAGACTCAAAAATCACCATTCATACTGATCATGCTACTATTAAGTACCTTAGGACGAAGAAGGACGCTAAGCCTAGGCTTATTGATGGCCCAAAATATATCGAGCTCGTTGGGGAACCACAAGAGGAAGGTATGATGAGCACAGCAGCAAGTTTTCCCTCAGTAAGAAACCAAGGTTTAATCGAACCAGTAGGAGCAAGGAAACACCCCAAAGGTGTAGCTAGCTGAACGTTGGCAGGGCGCACTACCGGTGCCAGCAGCAACATGGAGACCTGCACAACACAACCACAAAACTTTGCTCCCAACTTGCGATGAGGTTGTCAATCTCACCGGTTTTGCTGAAAACAAAGGATTAAACGTATCGAATGGAAGGAAGTAATAGTTTGCAGAAAGTAAACACAAAGCAGTAAACAGTTTGTAGATTGTATGTAAAAGAACGGACCAGGGTCCATAGTTCACTAGAGGTGGCTCTCCTTAAGAAAGATAACACATTGGGTGAACAAATTACAACGGGGCAATTGACAAACATCGAGAAAGCATACAAGCATATACTAATCATCTTGACTCCTTTGGAACTTGATTGGGCATTAAAACATTATACATAGACCGCTATCCAACTGCATCTATGACAAATAATCCACCTTCAGGTTATCATCCGAGCCCCCTCCAGTATTAAGTTGCAAGCAACAGATTATTGCTTTACGAATTGCGTGTAATGTAAACAATACAATTGTTCTATGAACAAAGGATTGTTGTTTTCTCCCTAGTAGCAACATCACATAGAGATTTCTTTCACTTCCCCGGATTACCAGAGGCATGAACCCACTATCGAGCATAAATACTAACTCTTGGAGTTGCTAGCATCTACTTGGCAAAGATAGCTACTAACAACGGAAAGCATGCAAGATCACAAATAACAAAGATATGATAGAATCAATAATCAATCTGAAATAGCATCTCAATATCCATCGGATCCTCGCAAACACAACATACAAAATTACAAATATATGATCTTGATCATGAACGGATCTCACAAGATCTAGACATGAAAGCACAAAGGAGGAGAACCAGCCATCTAGCTACTACATGGACCTGTAGTCCAGAGATGAACTACTCACGCATCACACCAGAGGCTTCCATGATGATGAAGAAGGCCTCCAGGGTGAATTCCCCTCTCTGACAGGGTGCCGGGAAGAGCTTTAGATCCCTCCGATCTAGGGATGGAGATGATGGCGGCTACAGACTCTTTCATGGATT
Organism: Avena sativa; assembly: GCA_916181665.1. Classification (NCBI taxonomy): domain Eukaryota; kingdom Viridiplantae; phylum Streptophyta; class Magnoliopsida; order Poales; family Poaceae; genus Avena; species Avena sativa. The sequence goes on along the minus strand of OV702292.1, from coordinate 526,555,706 downwards.
TTTGATCGGGTACTTAGGGTTTTGGTCCCGAGGGCAATATATAGGCGGAAGGAGAGGCTGAGGGGGTGTTGGGGTCAGCCAGACCACCCCTTGGCGCAGGCCAGGCCTGGCCGTGCGGCCAGGTGGTGTGGCCGGCCCCTCGATCTTCTTCGTCTCGTATTCTGGCTTCAGATGTCTTCTGGAAAAATAGGCACTTTGGCTTTTGTCTCGTCCAATTCCGAGAATATTCATTTTCTGACTTTCCTGGAACCAAAAACAGCAGAAAACGGGCAGCTAGCACTATGGCTCTTGTTAATAGGTTAGTCCAAGAAATCATATGAAAAGTACTCCAAAGTGTGGACAAAACACAAGAAAGTAGATAAAACCAAGCATGGAACATCAAAAATTATAGATACATTTACAATGTATCACTGATTAGATGGGTGCTGCTTTTACAAGAGTTTGATCTACATATAGTAGATAGGAAAGGTGCTGAAAACCCTGTAGCTGATAATTTATCTCGATTGGAAAACATCTCTTTTGACCCTATGCATGTTAATGATAGTTTCCCAAATGAATAGTTGGCTGCGGTAGGGGTAAGCTCGCGAAGGAGCCCTTGGTACGCTGATTATGCTAACTTTATTGTCTCCAAGTATTTGCCTCCAACTTTTACAGCTCAGCAAAGAAGGAAGTTCTTTTATGATTTTAGGAATTATTTTTGGGATGACCCACACTTATATAAAGAAGGAGTGGATGGAATTATGCGAAGATGTGTTCCAGAATATGAACAAAAAGAGATATTCCGTAAATGTCATGGTAGTGCTTATGGAGGGCATCATGCAGGAGATAGAACTACGCAAAAGGTGCTACAATCAGGTTTCTACTGGCCTACCCTTTTTAAAGATGCAAGAAAATTTGTTTTATCTTGTGATGAATGTCAGCGTGTTGGTAATATTTCTAGACGCAATGAAATGCCTATGAACTACTCTCTAGTTATTGAACCCTTTGATTGCTGGGGATTTGACTTTATGGGTCCTTTTCCTCCCTCGAAAGGTTATACTCATATTCTTGTTGCTGTTGATTATGTTACTAAGTGGGTACAAGCCATTCCTACGAAGAGTGTTGACGGGGAGACTTCTCGAAAAATGCTTAAGGATGTTATCTTTCCTAGGTTTGGAGTGCCTAGGTATCTCATGACTGATGGGGTTCTCATTTCATTCATGGTGGTTTTAGAAAGACCCTTGCTAAATATGATGTTAATCATAGAATTGCTTTAGCTTATCACCCCCAAACTAGTGGGCAAGTAGAGTTATCAAATAGAGAAATTAAATCCATCTTGCAAAATATTGTTAATAGATCTAGAAAAAGCTGGGCTAAAAAGTTGAATGATGCTTTATGGGCCTATAGGACTGCCTATAAAAACCCTATGGGGATGTCTCCTTATAAAATGGTTTATGGGAAATTTTGTCACCTACCTTTAGAATTAGAACGCAAAGCTTACTGGGCAGTTAAAGAACTCAATAGAGATTGTAAGCTCGCAGGTGAGAAAATATTATTTGATTTAAGTTCCTTAGATGAATGGAGGAGTGAAGCCTATGAAAATGCTAGGCTCTTTAAAGAAAAAGTTAAAAGATGGCATGACAAGCGAATACTTAAGAGAGAATTTCATGTTGGTGAGAAAGTTCTATTGTATAGGTCTCGTCTCAGATTTTTTGCAGGAAAGCTACTGTCAAAATAGGAAGGACCCTTCATTATTGAAGAAGTGTACTGTTCGGGAGCAATAAAAATTTCTTCTTTAAAAGATAATACTACACAAGTAGTGAATGGGCAGCGACTCAAGCACTTTATTGCTGGAGTTCTTACAATGAAGATGTTGATGCCTTTCAAGTTATAACTCCGGAAAAATTTATCAAGGACCAAATTCAGAGACCTGCAGAGTCTGTTTTCAAATAGGTAACAGTTCTGGTAAGAAAAGTTCCACGAAAATACTATCCAACTATATTTTTGTAGTTTTTAGACAATAAGGAAAGCAACGAAGCGAAAGAGGGACGAAAACGGAGCCAGGGTGGCTCACACCACCCTGTGACGCGGGCCCACCCCTAGCCGCGCCACCAGGTGGTGTGGCCACTCCAGACTCCATCTCTGAACCATTTTCTCCCAGTACCTTCCTTTTGTTGTGAAACTTCATAATATATAATCCCCCGGATCTCCCGAGGTTCGTATATCGTGTTTTCGTCTTGTTTTCGTTTTGATCTGTTTTTGCCAGGAACTATCTTTGAAAGCTTTGAAGCACAATGTTGTCTGCCAAGGATAAAGGAAAGGAGCCTATGGAGGAAGATCTCCAAGACCCCGGGCAGGAGAAGGAGATCAAGAGTGAAGGTGAAGAGGATATAAAACAAGGCCAACATCCGCACACTGGCACCACCATTGCAAGCATTGGAGTGTTAGCAAGATCTGTCAGGGTCAGGAGGACTGCACGGATGTCAACTGGAGGGAAAACTCCACGTCACTGTTTAGCTCCACGGTCACTTCCTCCACGCACCAAGAATCTTTTCCATAAGCATCAACACCAGAATATGCCCAAGGAGAAATTACCCTCCAATTGGGATTTGCCTCGTTCTAGCCATGCAGGAAAAGAAGACTTCAAGGAGGAAGAGTGGGAAAAGAATCGCAAGAGCTGGGATCCACAATCTGATATGATCATGCACCATATCGACCACAACTCGGAGTTGATTCGTACTCTCACCTTCGAGATTGAGGACTTGGGGAAACTGATCAAAGAGCTCATCAAGAGGATACGACCACCACCAAAGGAGTAATTTGTCATCAGGTTTGGCATCCCCTTGGTTTGTTCCAAGCTTGGGGGAGTGCCACGGTATCACATCACTATCTTCTATCTTTTTACCTTTTTAGTAGAGTCATATCATGAATAGAGAAGTTATCATGTAGGATGGTTTGCATTATGGAAGTGTCCCCTCTCTCGTTAGATATATGTATCCCTTGGTGTGAGTTGCCGTTATGGAATATTAATGAGAAGTTCTATCATTTACTCTTTTGCATAGCTTTTATTAGTTTTCATTTCGCGGTTATATGATTGATCTTGTTGTTAGTATTGGTATCACTTTGGGATCATTGAGTTAATTTAGTTGGTTTTGGCAAACCTGGCTCAGTCAGTAGCAACACTATTTTTGAGAGTTGAATGAAAAAGATAAAAGTACTCTAAAAGAAATATAATTTCATCATCTTTCTTTCTTGACTTGCTCATAAGTTTAGTATCCTCTAGTTAAGATCTTTTGTGCTTCCAAGGAAGATTGCATGTTTGTCTTTATCACTTGTATGTTTGTTTGTTTCCTTCAACTCTTATACTTGCTACCCAGCTTGCTAGCCAAAAACCTGTACTGAGAGGGAATTCTTCTCATGCATCCAATCCTTAAACTAAAACCTCTGCCATTTGTGTCCACCATACCTACCTATTAGCACTATTGCTATTCCAAGTAAATTCTTGTTTTTATATACCTTCCAAATTAAACTTGTTATGTGAAAATTAGTGATTAAAGCTCTCACGAACTTGATGGCACACTTTACTTTCTTGTACTTAATAAACTTGAACCATTGGGTCCTTCTTTGTTGCGTATATGCTTGCGCTTTATGAGTTGAAGTTAGCAGAACCATGTATCATGGGGAACGGTTTCAACACTGCCATGGTACTTTGTACCTAGTTGATATCATGATTCTTTTGCCTATGGATCCTGACGGTGGGAAATAAAAGGGGAACTTGTAAGATCATGGAGTTCATATGTGTGTTAGAGAAACGCCTGGGCCGCTAGCCTAAGCCATGCCTAATCATGGTGGAAACTTCCAGCATAACTATAGTGAGCATTCTATGAAGCATCCTCAATAAAAACCTATGCAAATAGCAAATAAAAAGATCGCTGAGATGCTCATTGTCTGCTTGCCTTGTCATTTTGATTTTGGGATAGCTCCTGTATCATGTGCAAGGGGCACCCCGTTGGCGGTTCTCAATGATACACATGTATTTACAATGACAAGAGCTTACTTGTGACTGAAGTTGAGTAGCATGAGGTTCGGTACTCGTAAGTAAGGGGCATGAGATTTCAACTTATAACTTGTCAAGCATATCCTCTTAGTTGTGTCACTTTAACCTTAATCACCTAAAGATGCCTATGATAGGGGCAATGAGAGCTGAAAGCTAATAAGTACCATAATTTTTGGGAGCTCTTTATGAAACCTATTCCCTTCTATCTCCGCAAGTATTTTGAGTTGTTGTGTTTCATTCATTCATATGATGATTTATTCAATCATGTTTCTTATGTTCCTTGTTTTGCACATTGCTCTTATCTTGGTGATTACTACTTTGAAAGCCATCATTGAAAATCAGTTATTTGTGAACTACAGCAAATCATCAACTATTCTTCAACCAAGAGCTAAGTTTGCCATTACCAATTACGATTTACTTCATGTATCTCTATTGCGTTTCCTTTACTTATTGCAAGTAAGTTATATAATAGTGAGTCGTCTTCTGTTATGATCTATGTATTGATGAATGTGATGCTTCTTGTCCATTCTTTTTATCGACTCTTCACTCCATAAACCTGAGGCCATGTTTATTGAGCTCAGTTTTGCTTGGGGACAAGCGAAGTCTAAGCTTGGGGGGAGTTGATATGTCCATTTTGCATCACTATTCTACATCATAATTCACTGTTATTCATTGATATATTTCATATTAAGAGATGATACTTATGTTATTTCATCTGTTTTTGCATGGTTGATGACTTTTGGAGCATGGACCACTGCAGTCTGGATTCTGATGGAAAAGGTGTTGTTTGGAGGAAAAATTCGCGAAGATCAGAAAATCCAGGAAAATATACGGAAAATCCTATTTTTCCAGAAGACGAAGACTGCCAAAAGGAGGAGTGGAGATGGGCCACAGGGGCCCACACCACCCCCTGGCGCAGGCCACCCTAGGCCGCGCCACCAGGTTGTGTGGCCGCCCTAGCCCACCTCTGGCTCTCCCCTCTAGCGTATATATTCCTCCCGAAACCCTAAGACTCGGGGAGCGACCACAGAAAGATTTCGTCACCTCTGCGGGGCGGAAAACACCGAGAGAGAAATATTTCTCCGGCAGACAGATTTCTACCAGGGGAATTCCTTCCCAGAGAGGGGAGATCGTCGTCATCAACACCACCATCAAGCTGGACTTCATCGGGATCATCATCATCATCACCACCACCATCATCACCATAAGCACCCTCATCACCATCTCCATATTGCTGTAACAATTGGGTTGAATCTTGCATAGTTCTTAGGGGAAACTTTCCCGGTGTTGATTACTCTTTGTAGTTGATGCTATTGAGTGAACCATTGAATTATTGTTTATGTTCAGATTGTTATACATCATTATTTCATCTCTGATCATGATCCGTATGATGTCTTGTGAGTAGTTCGTTTTGTTCTAGAGGACATGGGAGAAGTCATGTTGTTAGTAGTGGAATTGTGTTGAGAAAGATTCAATAGTTTGATATTTAAGTTGTGGTGTACTTCTTCTAGTGGTGTCATGTGAATGTCGATTACATGACACTTCACCTATATGGGCCTTGGGGAATGCATTGTGTATTTGGCTACTAATCGTAGGGGTTGCCGGAGTGACAGAAACCTGAACCCCCGTTAGGAAACCATTGCACAAAGGACGTAAGGGTCTTAGAGTTTAAAGTTGTGGTTAGGTTTCTACCTTAATTACTTTCTTGTACTTACGGATGTTTGTAAGGGGTATAATCACAAGTATGTATTAGTCCTAGGAAGGTTGGTACATTAGCACAGGTTCACCCACACAACACTTAGCAAGCTAAAGAAGAAGAATCAACTATATGAAGCGAAAGCACTTGACAGTCTTCCCATGTGTCCTCGAGAATGTTTGGTCATCTTAAGTAATACAACCGGCTTGTCCTTTGCTGAATAAAGGATTGGGCCACTTGCTGCATTTATTCTTATTGTCTTTTGTTTACTCGTACTTTATTTACCTGCTTTATCAAAAACCCCTAAAAATCTGTTTGCTAAGTATTTGCATAGAATTCCTGATCCATACCACTAGCCAGCACCTTCTGCTCCTCGTTGGGTTCAACACTCTTACTTATCGAAAATACTGCAATACACCCCCTATACTTGTGGGTCATCAGAGGCCAAGAAGAAGGAGAGATTCCTGAACGGACTACATGATGAGATGCAAACTGTACTCGTCAACATCCATCTCAAGGATCTCGAAGAGCTAGTCGACTCTGCCATTCAGATGGAGGCGAAGATTAATCAAGCGAATGACAACCACAAACGTCGGATGATGCACCAAGCTGGATCCAACAGTCACCAGAAGTATCGCCCCAACCCGTCTGTTGGATATGCCCCGTGGAACAATCGACCCCCAATGTCTCGCCCAAGCTACCCCAACCATAGCGAAGGAAATGTGAAGTCCGGAGGAAACAACAACAACCACCCCGGCAACTCCAGCAATTTCAACCGTGCACCTCCCAAGCACAACAACAACAACACTGCACCGAGAACTGGAAGCAATGTTGTGCCCGTTGCAGCAAAAGACAGGTCTCACATTACTTGTTTCGAGTGTGGAGTGAAGGGTCACTACTCCAATGAGTGTCCCAAGAAGATTTCCGCCACTGTCAATGTGAATGCCCTAGCTCAACAGCAGCATCGTGTTCAGCCCGAAAGAAGATTCTCCCTAGGGAACCCTCACAACCGCAACGGCCGTCTCTTCCACATGAATGCTGAAGAAGCCCAAGAAGCGTCAGATGTAGTGCCGGGTATGTTTTCTGTCAACTCAGTTTTAGTAAGAGTGTTGTTTGATTCTGGAGCATCACACTCGTTTGTCACCGAAGAATTTGCATGCACTAGTAAGATTCACCCAACCAACTTGAAGTATGTCATGATAGTTCAAATACCAGGTTCAACCACAAAAGCTAGAAAAATTTGCAAAGCTGTGCCTACCAGAATACATGGGATAGATTTTTATGCCAATCTAATAATACTTGGAACCAAAGGTTTGGAAATAGTACTAGGAATAGATTGGATGTCGAAGCATAGAGGATTGATAAACTGTGCCAAGAAAGCCATCACCATGACCAGTAGCTCTGGAGTATTAGTAGAGCATATATCTGAAACCTTTCCCCGTCAATTCAAGTGCAACAAGAGTCTAGCCCTACCCCCCATAGACCAAGTCAGAGTAGTCTGTGAATACCCTATCATATTCCCAGATGAATTGCCCGGTATGCCCCCGGATCGGGATATTGAGATCATTATTGAACTAATTCCTGGAACCGGACCCATAGCTTAGAGACCCTATAGCATGAACCCCTTAGAGTTAGTGGAACTGAAGAAGCAATTGGATGCCATGCTGGCGAAAGGCTTGATTCAACCAAGCGCATCACCATGGAGATCCCCTGTGTTGTTCGTCGACAAGAAAGATGGAGGCAACCGTTTGTGCACAGATTACAGGAAGCTGAATGATGTCACCATCAAAAACAAGTACCCATTGCCAAAGATAGAGGATCTATTTGATCAGTTGACCGGTGCCAGTGTGTTCTCTAAGATTGATCTTAGGACTGGTTATCACCAACTTAAGATTCGTGCAATGGATATTCCAAAGACCGCCTTTACCACTAGATATGGATTATATGAGTATACGGTCATGTCTTTTGGATTAACCAATGCTCCCGCTTATTTCATGAATCTCATGAATAAGATCTTTATGAATTTTCTAGATAAGTTTGTCGTTGTGTTTATCGACGATATCCTTATCTACTCCAAGTTAGAAGAAGACCATGAGCAACATCTGAGAATCATTCTTGAAACCCTTAGAGAGGATTAGTTGTATGCCAAGTTCAGTAAATGTGAGTTTTGGCTGAAAGAAGTAGGATTCCTAGGACATATTGTGTCTGCTGGAGGAGTCGCTGTTGATCCTGCCAAGATCAAAGATGTCGAAGAATGGGAAGCCCCAACCACTCAAACCCAAGTCCGTGCATTTCTCGGATTAGCGGTATATTACCGCAAGTTCGTTGAAGGATTTTCGAGCATCGCCAGACCCATGACCCAATTGTTGAAGAAGGACAGGAAGTTTGACTGGACTGACAAATGTGAAGCAAGTTTCCAAGATCTCAAGAAGAGATTGATTTCAGCCCCAATATTGATCATGCCAGATACGAAGAAGCCGTTTGATGTGTCTTGTGATGCATCCAAGATTGGTCTAGGATGTGTATTGATGCAGGAAGGCAAAATCATCGCGTATATGTCTCGACAACTGAAGCAGCATGAGCAAAACTATCCTACCCATGACCTTGAGTTAGCAGCCGTAGTTTTAGCCTTGAAGACATGACGTCATTACCTTATGGGTAACCGCTGTGAGATTTACTCAGATCACAAGAGCTTGAAGTATATTTTCACTCAGAAGGATCTGAATATGAGGCAAAGGAGATGGATAGAGTTAATCAAGGATTATGACCTTGACATTCACTATCACCCCGACAAAGCCAATGTGGTAGCGGATGCTCTTAGCAGATTGTCGTGTAGGCTACACTATGATCAAGGAGAAGTAACCAAGTTTGCATGAAGAGTTGGAGCAATTTAGAACCGAGCTTGTTAGCAAAGGATTTTTAGCTAGCATTGAACTTCAACCCACTTTGATTAGCCAAATCAAGGAAGCCCAGAAGGGAAATGCAAGTATCGACAGAATCAAGCGTCATATTGGTACAAGAAAGGTACCTGGATTCACCAAAGACGAAGAAGGAATTCTGTGGTACAAAGGACGTATCTATGTGCTAGCAAATTCGGACCTAAAGCAAGTTATCATGCAAGAAGCTCATGATACTCTTTATTCTATCCACCCCGGAGGAACAAAGATGTATCAGGATTTGAAGGAGCAATTTTGGTGGCACAAGATAAAGAGAGAAATCGGAAGCTACATCTCCAAGTGTGATATCTGTCAAAGAGTCAAAGCGGAACATCAAAGACCCACAGGACTATTGCAACCATTTCAGAGTCTGTAATGGAAATGGGATTCCGTCGGAATGGACTTTATCACCGGTTTGCCTACTTCTAGTAGGGGAAATGACTCAATCTGGGTCATCATTGATAGACTGTCCAAGGTAGCCCATTTTATACCTGTCAAGACAACCTACCAGAGTTCGAAGCTGGCAGAGTTGTACATTGCTAGAATCGTCAGTTTGCATGGAACCCCCAAGACCATAGTATCGGATCGAGGAACCCAATTTACCTCGAGATTTTGGCAGAAAGTCCAAGAAGGATTAGGAACCAAGTTGAATTTCAGCACAGCTTATCACCCGCAAACTGATGGACAGACTGAAAGAGTCAACCAAATCTTAAAAGATATGTTGAGAGCTTGTGTGTTAGAGTATGGATCAAAATGGGAAGATTTCCCGCCTTTCGTAGAATTCTCATACAACAACAGTTATCAAGCCAGTTTGCAAATGGCCCCATTTGAGTTATTATATGGAAGAAAGTGTCGTACCCCGTTGAATTGGTCGCAAGTAGGAGAGAGTCAGATTTTCGGACCCGACATCCTACGAGAAGGTTCACAAAGTCCATGAGCACCTCAAGACCGCCCAATCCATACAGAAGAGTTATGCTGACAAGAGAAGGAGAGACCTGCCTTTCAATGTCGGAGATTTTGTGTATCTCAAAGTTTCACCATTGAAGGGAACGCAATGTTTTAGTCTGAAAGGAAAGTTAGCCCCCAGATATATCGGACCCTTCAAGATTCTGAATCATTGAGGAGAAGTATCATATCAGCTAGAACTGCCAGAGGAGTTGTCAGCCATCCAGAATGTGTTCCATATCTCATTACTTTGCAAATGCCTAGAAGTGCCGGAGAAAACCGAAGTGTTCAAGAACATCGATCACCGAGACGTTGATATCAAAAAGGATCTGACGTATCATGAAGAGCCCATTCGTATCTTGGAGGAATCTTACAGAACCACCAGGACCCGGAGTATCAAATTTCTCAAGATCCAATGGAGCAACCATACCGAAGAAGAAGCCACTTGGGAGCGAGAAGATTACATTAGGACCGAGTTCCCAGATCTCTTTAGTTCCTAGTTTTCTTTCTTAAATCTCGGGACGAGATTTTGTTTAAGGGGGGAAGGTTTGTAACATCCCAAAACTTTAATACAAGTTATCAAGATCCAAATCGCCCAATTTAGGGTTAACAAAAACTTTTTCTCATTTAAATAATTTAGCATGCATATGTGTGTTGCATTAATGTGGAATTGTTTTGAATTGCCATGTTTGTTTGTTCTAATGGTTGTAAAATGATTCTAAGATGAATGCCACATCATCTAGATCATTCCCAAGCAAAATCCAAAGAAAAAGAAATCAAATAGAATTAATAAAGGCAAATGGTCACTTTTGCCATTTTAATCAACTAGGTCACTTTGGGTGTTCCTAGAACTCAAATTCAAACAGAAAAAACTATGGATCTTTGCACCCCTTGATAGTACAAGTAAAGATGTACCAAGGCCCACCTTGTGATCTTACAAAAACATTTAAACCCTAATTTAAAATGGCATTTGAAAATGGAATCAAGTGTATGTACCTAGATCACACTTTTTCAAAAACCATGCAAATGAATTCAATTTAACAATCCCTAGCAACCACAGACTACCAAGAAACAGTGAAGATCACTCAAAAAAATTCATTCAAAAATTTGAAAGTTGAATTCTTTTGACCATTTTGTCAAACACCTTATGTGCACAAATCATGCAAAAATCACAAACACTGTTGTGAGCAGGGTTCTGGCCAATTTGGTCTCCCATTTTGCAACCACAGCGCCCCTAGTGCACCCCCTACCCTGTACCACCACAGCTACCCACTGTGCACACGACCAAATGGTCATGGCCACCCTGGCCGAGCACCTTGAGCACCCCCATCGTCGACAGCAGGACCCTAGCGCTGCCAGCCTCGCCTACCATGTCTAGCACGTCGCCTGTGCTCCACTCCCCCTCCAGGCTAGCCCCAGCTCAAGGACAGAGAGAGGAGGATCCAGGAACGCCGTGCCGGGCCATGTCTACCATGCCGATGCCGCCCCGCCGTTCACGCACTGTCCCTGCTCAACCCGACCTCGCCTCGCTCCCGCCGCCAGCATACACGATCACCACTGAACCAGGAGGCCAACGGACATGCCCGTTCCCTCAATCGTGCCTCGTCGACCGAGGCAGCGTGCGCGCAGCGGCGCTCGCTTCTCCCGACCACCTTGCACTGCACGAGCACCTCTGTGACGATCGCCAGGGAACCGCCCACCATCCTAGCCCCCGAGCCATGCCTATAGCTCGCTGTGTCGTCGCCCCCATCGAGATCCGCCCATGCCGTGATGCACCCCTCATCCTGCTATAAAAAGGAAGCCCCCCGGCACCAATTCTTCACACCACCTCCCTCCACTCCACCTCAGAGACCTCCCAGAGCCCCACCGGAGCAAGTCGTAGCCCGTAGCGCCCCAATTTCCCCGGAGACCGCCGCAGAAGGAGGAGAAGGGTGCCACTGATCCAAGCCATCTCCCGGGACGCCGCCGGTAACAAGAGAACCCCCGTCCTCGACTCTTCCAGTTGCCCGCCTCACCAACCCTCGCCGGATCTCCGGTAAGCCTCCCTAGACCCTCACCGACCGTGATAGGGTTCCTCCCTGTCGTGTACTGTTCCAGCAAGGACGATGGATGTGAGCCATTGATCCAGGATCTAATCCTAAGGTCACCATCCTCCCATACTTGTTTGGCATCCCTGTCCCACTGACAGGTGGGGCCCACACTTAAGCTAGCCCGGGCGCTGTGTGGAGCGTAGTGGGCCAGCCCATTTCTTTCCTGCGTAACCCAGTAGATTCAAATAAATCTTTTTCAATTTTAGCTTAAACTCAATTCTGTCGTTTAGTTCAAAAATCATTTCAGCGAGTTTTACAAATCCAAATTGAATGATTCCAATTTTGTTGGAAAGATAATAAAAATGTCTATCGAAGCCCATTGGATTTAAATAAATTAGAGTTAGAGATCTCTCCTAGAAAAAATAACAAGACAGAGGCTTTTTCACATTCAAACATTTTTCTAAAATCAACCATAATAGCTTTTGAGTTGATTCCAAATCTCAAAAATCACATTTGACCAAACCTATCTAAATAAGTAATAATATTAAGGTTTGCATACAGTGACTTTGGACTAATACCAAAAATAATGCTATATAGGCATCTCTAGTCACTTTAAATCATTTAAATATTGAACTTAAACTTATTAAAATGTGATCCAACATTTAAATCACATTCCCATGCATTAGAATATGTGGTGATGACATGTGTCCACATGATCCCATATGTTAATTGGAGAATATTAAATCTTAGTTATTCAATGAGTAGAAATTACTTTTCTCAAATAAATAAATGAAACTAGTTCTTTAAATCTTGTGATGAATGTGATGATACTAGATCATCAAGTGTGTGCCTTAGTGTGATAAATAGACTAGTTACGTATTGTTTGGTGATTGTGTATTCCGTATATATTTATAGACGATAGTACCGACCAAGTCTACAAGGAGGAGGAGTTCTACCCCGCAGAAGAAGAGGAGAATTTCAACCACTGCACCAATCAAGGCAAGCTATTTTTAGCAAGCTAGAATTATACAAGATGACCTAAGCAAGATGCAATAGGCATGCTTGGTTATACATTTTGATTTATACATACTCCAAGTTTTATTTACAAGCTTTACCTTCTTTTACTTTACCAAAGTTCCTAACTTGTTTATAAATAGCATAAAGAGTATAAAACTTGCCTATCTAGTTAGACTTAAATGTCATTCTATGGCATGAGATTGAGATTAGCATCCCACATTAGTGAACAGTCTTAACTTAGTGATTAGAGCTAAACCAAAAACTTGATCACTCTCGATGGGAATACTTGGTGAAAATGACTTATGAAAACCTTGGAATGATGAGTCATTCTATTGAGATGTTTTGACATGTGTTGAGAAACACAAATGGTTTATGATGCTGAAAATGTTGAGGCATGATCCTTAGCCCCTTTATAAAAACTGATGGTTGGGTTCGGATGCGATACCATTCCAATTTTACCGTACAACCATAATACCTAAATTGGGTAAGGCTTAGCCAGAAGTTTATATGCATTAGTATTAGTTCCCTCGTGGGAGAGGTTTGAGCTGAGGCTATCTCTCAATGTTGTCCACCTATGCAGTGCCCAGGATGGCAGATGGCCATGGCTGGGAGGCCAAGCTCATAGGAGAGGTGCTTATACTAGAGTGTGTAAAGGAAAGGTTATGTTCGATTATCTGCATACTAAGTATGATGATTCAGGGTTATCCCTGACAGATGTATCGAATTTTGTGGTGAAAGTGTACTACCTCTGCAGAGTGTCAAACTATTCGAATAGCCGCGTCCGCGATTATGGACAGTTGGAGTGGCCATACTGTTCCGTTGTCAGATGTTTTCAAAATGACTTATGAAATAAATTGTGACATGACTTGACGACAACAGAATTGTGACTATGACAACTAAGTTCCCACTTAGGTGATTTTAAACTTTATTTTATCTTTCTTTGTTTCTGAACTCAGCTTAGGTTTCAAACTTAACTTTACGAATAAACTTAGAACTTAGCATTCCTACTAGAACTACCTTACTTGTTAGTGATAGTTTGCGAGTACTTAAAGAGTACTCATGGCTTTATGCCTGGCTATTCCCGTGGCCAGACTATGAGGAGGACTATCCGGAAGAAGGACAACAGGACAGCTACGACAACTGGGATCATCTCCCATCGTCAGCATTGCCTATGCCCCTGAAGATGGAGCCCACCGCTACGCTTATTATTCCGCTACTTGTTTGTACTAAGACTGGATCATGAGATCCTTTATTTGTGGAAGACCTTATTATGGTTTGTAATGGATGATGTACTGTGATATCCAATCTGTTATGTCTCGCAAAAATGGTAATCCTGGGACTACGATGTATGGCATAACAGGCATCTGGGATTAAAAATCCGGGTGTTGACATTTTCAAGCCAAATGACCAAGGTCATGGCCATATCTACATCATACTTAATGCTGATGATTGATGATCCCATATCCAAGAATTTGCACACCGCCAAATTTGGCCATATTTTGGAAACAAACAAACAGGAAGTAGTATGAACAGTATGGCTCGATCAGCTTCTCTCTCGAGAAGGAGCCAAACCTGACTATTGTCCTTGTTTAATTTTAGGGTCCTTCGTGCTAAATGTATGGATGTTGATGTAATTTTACCTTTTTAGGTCCCTAGTGCGGTGTTAAATTCGAACCTAAAAGCAAGTGGTAAAATTTAAAGGTATTTAAGATTATTAGTTGTCAATGAGTATGAACATTCTTGCATTTCAAGCCGAATAACCAAGGTCATGGACATGTCTACATCATACTTTATGTTGATGATGATCACATATACAAGAATTTTTTACCACCAAAATTGGCCATATTTTAAAAACAAACAAAGAGGAAGTAATATGAAGAGTATGGCTCGATCAACTACTCTCTCGATAAGGAGCCGAACCCGACTATTTTATTTGTTTAATTTTAGGGTACTTCATGCTAAATGTATGGACCTCGATGTAATTTTCGCTCTTTTTAGGTCCTTGATGTAAAATGTACTCCCATCGTCTATGTAAAATTCGAACCTAAAAGTTTGTGGTAAAATTTAAACGAATTTAAGGTTAGTTGTGAATGAGTATGAACATTCTTGGATTTCAAGACGAATGACCAGGGTCATGGCCATATCTACATCATACTTTATGCTGATGATGATCTCACATCCAAGAATTTGCATGCCGCTAAATTTGGCCATATATTATGAAAACAAACGAAGAGAAGTAGTACGAAGTGTATGCCTCAATTAACTTATCTCTCGAGAAGGTGTCAAACCTAACTATTTTCCTTGCTTAATTTCACGGTGCGTCATGCTAAATGTATGGACCTCAATGTAATTTCCCCTTTTTAGGTCCTTGATGTAAATTGTACTCCCATCATCCGTGTAAAATTAGAACCTAAAATTAAGTGGTAAAATTTAAATGTATTTAAGCTTAGTTGTCAATCAGTATGAATATTCTTGGATTTCAAGCTGAAAAACCAAGGTCGTGGCCATATCTACATCATACTTTAAGCAGATGATTCATGATACCATATCCAAGAATTAGCATGCCACCAAAATTAGGCCATATTTTGAAGATAAACAAAGAGCAAGTAGTATGAAGAGTATGGCTCAATTATCTTCTCTCCCGAGAAGGAGATGAACTAGACTTTTTTTCCTTTCTTAATTTTAGGGTGCTTCGTGCTAAATATGTGGACCTTGATGTAATTTACCCTTTTTTCGGTTCGTGATGTAAAATGTACTCCCACTGTCTTTGTGAAATGAGAACCTAAAAGTAAGTGGTAAAATTTGAACGTATTTAAGCTTAGTTGTCATTGAGTATGAAGATCTTGGATTTAAAGCCGAAAGACCAAGGTCATGGCCATATTGACATCATACTTTATCTTGATGATGATCCCATATCCAACAATTTGCATGCTGCCAAATTTGGCCATATTTAGAAAACAAACGAAGAGGAAGTAATATGAAGAGTATGGCTCAATTAGCTGCTCTCTCGAGAAGGAGCTGAACCCAACTATTCTCCTTGCTTAATTATTGGGTGCTTCGGGCAAAATGTATGGACCTCATTGTAATTTTACCTTTTTTAGGTTCTTGGTGTAAAATGTACTCCCACCACCATCCGTGTAAAATTCAAACCTAAAATTAAGCACAATAGTTTGCTCTTAAAATTTTCCAAAATCTTTCGAAGCTAACCAGGAATTTCGTAAATCGAAAACCATCGAAAGTTCTAAAAAATTCATGTTCTTGCTATGCATCCGCATCCTGACAAAGTTGACACGGTTTTGAAAACATTCAAATAAAGAATAAAAAGTATAATACCCATTATTAATTAATATTTAGTTTTGATAATGTTAGTTGTCAATGAGTATAAACATTCTTGGATTTCGAGCCAAACGACCGATTAGATCATGGCCATCTCTACGTCATAGTTCATGATATTGTTCCTTTATTTGGTAGATGGGTGCGTCTTGCAATGGTAAACAATGCTGGTGTGGTAGTTTCGAACTAGTATTAAGAAAAACATGTTCAAATTTCTGAGTGTATCTTTAGGGTCCGTGTTGTAAAAGTGTAGGTCCCAATGGTAAACCAAGCTCACCCGTAACACGCTCGTTCGAAAGTACAGTAGGAGCAGTAGTACAAAGGGTATGGATCAACCACTCGCTCGAGAAGGACCCGACTACTTTTCATTATATTGCTTCATTTTAGGGCCCTTTTTGCTAAATGTATGGACCTCTATGTAATTTTCTATTTTTTGTGGTCTTCGATGTAAACTGTACTCCCACCGACCATATCAAATTTTAATTAAAAGTAAGCGCGATAGATTGCACTTAAAATTTCCAAAAAACATTTGGAGATAAGCAGGAACCTCTATCCAAGAGTATGGCTCGATCAACCGCTTTCTAGAGAAGAAGATGAACCCGACTTTTTTCCCTGCTTAATTTTAGGGTGCTTCATGCTAAATCTATGGACCTCGATGTAATTTTCCCCATTTTGAGGTTCTTGATGTAAAATGTACTCACACCGTCCGTGTAAAAATTGAAACTAAAAGTAAGTGGTAAAATTTAAACAATTTTAAGCTTAGTTGTCAATGAGTATGAATAATCTTGGATTTCAAGCCGAACGGCCAAGGTCAAGGCCATATCTACATCATACTTTATGCTGATGATGATCCCATATCCAAAGCATGTCATCTAATTAATTTAGCCATATTTTGAAAACAAATGAACAGGAAGTAGTATGAATAGTATGGCTCGATCAGCTGCTCTCTCGAGATTGGGAGACAAACCCGACTGTTTTCCTTTCTTAATTTTAGGGTGCTTAGTGCTAAATGTATGGACCTCTATGTAATTTTCTGTTTTTAGGTCCTTTATGTAAAATATATTCCCACCATCTAAGTAAGTGGTAAAATTTAAATGAATTTAAGTTTAGTTGTCAATGGGTATGAAGATTCTTCGATTTCATGCCGAACGACGAATACTTTATGCTGATGATGATCACATATCCAAGAATTTGCATGCTACCAATTTAGCCATATTTTGAAAACGATCAAAGAAGTAGCTAGTATGAAGAGTATGGTTCGATCAGCTACTCTCTCGAGAATTGAAGGACCCGACCCGACTGTTTTCCTTACTTAATTTTATGGTACTTCGTGCTAAATGTATAGACCTCAATGTAATTTTACATTTTTTAGGTCCTTGATGTAAAATGTACTCCCACCATTCGTGTAAAATTCAAACCTAAAAGTAAGTAGTAAAATTTAAAGGTATTAAAGCTTAGGTTGTCAATGAGTATGAACATTCTTGGATTTCAAGACGAACGACGAAGGTCATGGCCATATCTACATCATACTTTATGCTGATGTTTCATGATCCCATATCCAAGAATTTGCATGCCGCCAAATTTTGCCATATTTTGAAAACAAACGAAGAGGAAGTAATATGAAGAGTATGGCTTGATCAGATTCTCACTCGAGAAGAGGCCGACCCAAATTTCCTTGCTTAATTTTAGGGTTCTTCGTGCTAAATGTATGGACAACGATGTAATTTTACCTTTTCTGGGTCCTTGATGTAAAATCTACTCCCACTGTCATGTAAAATTCGAACCTAAAAGAAAATGATAAAATTTAAATGAAATTAAGCATAGTTTTCAATGAGTATGAACGGTCTAGGATTTCAAGCCAAACGACCAAGGTAATGTCCATATCTAGTTCATACTTTATGCTGATGATGATCCCATATAAAAGATTTTTGCATGCTGCCAAATTTGGCTATATTTTTAGAACGAGCGAAGAGGAAGTAGTATGAAGAGTATGGTTCGATCAGCTGCTCTCTCAAGAAGGAGCCAACCCTATTATTTTCCTTTCTTAATTTTAGGGCGCTTCGTGCTAAATATATGGACCACGATGTAATTTTACTATTTTTAGGTCCTTGATGTAAGATGTAGTCCTACCATCCGTGTAAAATTTGTACCTAAAAGTAAGTGGCAAAATTTAACGAATTTAAGCTAGTTGTCAATGAGTATGAACATTCTTGGATTTTAGGCCGAGCGACCAAGGTCATGGCCATATCTACATCATACTTTATGCTGATGATGATCTAATATCCAAGAATTTGCATGCTGCCAAATTTGGCCATATTTTGAAAACGATCAAAGAGGAAGTAGTATGAAGAGTATGATTCGATCAGCTGCTCTCTCGAGAAGGAGCCGACACGACTATTTCCTCGCTTAATTTTAGGGTGCTTCATGCTAAATGTATGGACCTCGATGTAATTTTACCTTTTTAGGTCCTTGATGTAAAATGTACTCCCACCATTCGTGTCAAATTTGAACCTAAAAGTTAGTTGTAAATTTAAATGAATTTCAGCTTAGTTGTCAATGAGTATGAACATTCTTGGATATCAAGCCGAACGGCCAAGGTCATGGCCATATCTACATCATACTTTAAGTTGATGATGATCCAAGATCCAAGAATTTTCATGCCGCCAAATTTGTCCATATTTTGAAAACGACCGAAGAGGAAGTAGTATGAAGAGTATGGTTTGATCAGCTGGTCTCTTGAGAAGGAGCCGATCTGACTATTTTCCTAGCTTAATTTTAGGGTGCTTCACACTAAATGTATGGACCTCGATGTAATTTTACCTTTTTAGGTCCTTGATGTAAAATGTACTCCCAGCGTCCCTGTAAAATTCGAACCTGAAAGTAAGTTGTAAAATTTAAATGAATTTAAGCTTAGTTGTCAACGAGTATGAACATTGTTGGATTTCAAGCCGAACGACCAAGGTCGTGGCCATATCTACATCATACTTTATGTTGATGATGACCCAATATCAAAGAATTTGCATGCCTCCAAATTTGGAGATATTTTGAAAACGACCGAAGAGGAAGTAGTATGAAGAGTATGGTTCGATCAGCTGCTCTCTCGAGAATGGGCCAACCCGACTGTTTTCTTTGCTTAATTTTAGGGTGCTTCATGGTAAATGTATGAACCTTGATGTAATTTAACCTTTTTTGGTCCTTGATGTAAAATTTACTCCCACCGTACATGATGTTCCCATATTTGGGAGTAGATGGGCGAATCTTGGCATGGTAAACAATGTTGCCACTGGTGTTTCTAACCATTAGGAAAAGAAAAAAATCCAAGTGACAGGAGTGTATTTTATGTATAACAAGTAGGAAGAATATGTATTTTCTGTAGAAAAAAAGAGAGCAAGAAGTGAAACTATGAGCATAAAGGAGGCAACTCGGGAGAGCAGCGAAGAGGAGGAGTTGAAGGTGATGAGATATGAGAGCAAAGTTGTGATGGCTTCCTGACACGAGGTACAGGGTACAGTCACCTAGTAGTACTTGTATTCACACAAAAAAACCTAGTAGTACTTGTAGTACGGAGTAGTAGTAAATTTCACGACCTTTACTATAGTAGTACTCCCTCTGATCCAAATTAACATTCTCAAATTTTTCTAGATCCGGATGTATATAGCACTAAAACATGACTATATGCATTTGAATCTAGATAAATCTAAGAACATTATATGGATCAGA
The DNA here is from genome assembly GCA_916181665.1 of Avena sativa. Taxonomy (NCBI): domain Eukaryota; kingdom Viridiplantae; phylum Streptophyta; class Magnoliopsida; order Poales; family Poaceae; genus Avena; species Avena sativa. The sequence continues at coordinate 526,535,993 of OV702292.1, read as the reverse complement.
GGGAGTAGTATATATGCACTCAAAACAAATTGTGTTTTCTCTCTCCTTCAGCGCCTCATCACCATCCCCACATGCAAAAAAAATTTGAGGACATTTCGAACTTTTTTTTCTTCGACACGGTGTGATTCGGTATGCCCTAGCTACCGACAGGAAAAAAATAGTAGTGCCTCAACCTAGCGGCTAGCATTGCGGGCTGGAGTGTTTACGAAATATAATAATTTTCTATTATTATTCCTTTTTACATAAGCATCTATTTCAATGTCCCGCGTTAGTTTTGCCCAAATATACCGGGTCAGAGGAGTCGATCCAACAACCACAGGAGAACCGCCCACCCCCATCTTTTTTTTGCTGAGAAACCGCGCGCCCCTCATCGTCTTCCTCTGCCACTGTGGCCGCTTATGTACCATCATAGCCCCTCTCCACCCTTACATAAAGGTAGAAACCTCCAACCAATCCCCACTAATCTTTCAAAATACTCTTCCCGGAAATGACATCTGGAGCGATGAAGCGTAAGATATCTGAGCGCTACAGTTAGGCAATGGGATTGGGAAACCTCCACTATGGACCGCTGAGCAACATCACTAGTCGTCCCGATCTTTTGAGCACCGCTCGCCTGGCTCGCGGCATGCTTGGCATGCGTCGATGGATTTCAGAAGATCCTAGTCTTCCGTTTGGTTTTCCCTCCCTACTTCACTATCACCCACAGACATGGACACTAGACCATGACGAGCAAGTAAGAATCAGTTTTGCATGATTTTTGTAGGATTCAAATCCTTAGGTTCTTTCCTATGGATTGCATTTGGATCAAAGGAATCGTGGTACTCAAATTCTTTTGAACTGCACCCCCACCCATGTGTAAATCCTGTAGGAATTGGAACATCTACTTGAGCCTCAACTCTCATTACGTGCGTAGGATCGAAACATGCCATTCACGTAGGTAGTTTTCCTACGTTTTACAATCGCCTGTTTTTCACCGGCAAACCTGTGACATTCATGTGTTCTCAATCCTGTGATCCAAAGAGGCCCAAGACTGTTGATACCCATAACGGAAGGTGTATTGGCCAATCAAGGCTATCGTTATATATTAAGTTTCATGTTTTTTTAAAAACACAAGATTTCTATAAAAAGTTGGTTGTTTGGTTTACATGAATACAAAAACATAGGATTACTTTAAAACATGGTAAACTCAAAGTCAAACCTCATGGGAGAGTATATTAATGATGTTATCGTGTCTCTTGGGACCTCATTCTTGTTCTTTGCACGCGTATGAATTTGAAAATGTGTTCCAAGTTGGATATAAAGAATTGCATATGAGTTTTGGGGGATTCTAACCCATTGGATTTTGGAAGATATCAAATTCCTATGGAATCCCTTCTTAGTTCCTATGCCCTCCACTCCATAATAATCTAAACATGAGCTCCAAACTCATTCTATTTCTCCTTTGAGTCGTCCAATGTGCTCATACTATATTCCTGCAAAACTCCTCTATTTGTTTCCTATTCACCATCCAAAGACACCTGTTACAAAATTCCTAATATGAATTTACTGTATCTGCCATGTCAATCCTGTGTTTTTCCTATTCCTACGTTTTTTAAAAACCATTGAGCGAAAGAGGCCCCTAATCTTGTTAATCAATCATAGGAAAATTCCCTGTGTTTTTTCCTCTGGTCCATTCCTCTGAACCAAATGGCTAAATAGTGCCAGCATAGTAAACTTTCCTGTTCCTACACTTTTTCTTTAATGCAAACAAGACCTTATTACTTGGTGTGTTTGTCTGCATGCATTCATGATTTATTCATCACGTTTCTGCATATTTCAGATAGTACTTTTCCGCAAAGCTAGCTATCACTCCTCCCTTTGTCAAACACCTTGCATGCCCCTAGATATGAAGAAAATCTATTGCAAGGCATTGACGCTTTGCTGATGCCACTAGACAATCCAACAGTAGAAGAATTTGTACCAGTTGATGATGACATACCCGGAACTTGGGATGATGAAGGATTTTAAAACAAGGGTCGCTGGGTTGGTGCCAACAGAGAATGGATTGCGATTGCAAAGCACCCGGGGCGCTGGTACCTCCAAAACATCTACAATATGGCACGTATCGAGTTGCCACATGTGTAGCATGTTGATATTTACCCATCGGGTAACCAGTGTTTCCCTAGCCCCCCATGCACTTACAGCTACAAGCATGCGAGTATCGAGCTGCTAAAGATACATATAACAAAAAAACTGTACAGATTTGATAGCCAATGGCACTATAGCGCGATGGTGGTGTTTGACAAATTCATTGCTACCATAGATTTTCCTAGTCACAGGGACTAATTATCCTTCAAAACGACTATCTTGCACCAACAACATATGTTGATGACATTGCCACGAGTCTAATTAGTGGTTCTATTGATCACATATACACGGTGGCAGAACCACGAGGAGATGTTCTTGTCTGGGAACCAAACAAGTGGAGTGAGTCCTGTTATTAAAAGTAAAATATATAAATTACTTACACCTACATTGTTCGTGATACTTTTGCTAACTAAAATGCACATACATGTATACTTGCCGGCCCACGTGTCATACATGCTCCAGTAATTGAAGACCCGACAAACGTCCAAGCTGGTGACGATGCTGAGGATGAAGATATTGCATTACGTAGCTGGTACTTGGCAGAGCTTGGCTCGGATATCCTGTGGATTCACACCAGGGGTCCACGAACCAACAGCCATGGTGATCCTGTATCATACATGGCTAGAGAGCTGCTCTCTTATCCCTTGCTCCGCTGCCACGTTTTCTAGAGGGCCCTTAATCTGGATGACCCTATAGCACCAGACTGGATCAGAAGGGATACTCTTGAAGGGGGGGCATTGTTTGTGGGAATCAACCATCCATTCATCCTCGAGGCCCCTACAAACCCCGAACCTGGTGCTGCCGATGTTGACGAAGCTCTGCCAATATTCAGAGAAGACTGTGTGTTTGCTACACACGTACGCTTTAAACATTGCCCATAGCCAGATCCAAATTGGAGCCGCATGCATGTCAATGGGAGGGGGATGCCATAGGTTCTTCAGTTAACTACACTAGAGGCGAACATAGGGGGCAAATGTTCAAGGCGCCAATGTGGTCCATGCCAATCCTGCCTCGTTAGAACTATGTGAAGTTTGATCAAAATGCAGAAAAACTGATTATGAGCACTCGCAACATCATTTCTATAGCTAGTACTTGTCACCAGGTAATGTACAATACTACATACATAGTACTTTCATACTGTATTATAGTATTAGCACTTGCAACATCATTTCCACTATTGCTTGTACTAGGCACCATGATGTAATAATATACTTTCATAGTATGTGTTTGATGTTTCCCTATTCAAGCACTTAAGCTGTCATGCCAAATTTTCTAGGCTATTAATTTTGGCATGACAATTAGTGGTACTATATTGGTGTCAATTGGATTTGCGATACGATGGATATTGCAGCGAAACTACTGTGAAATAAAGGCAAGGTTTTCTTTGTCCACAACATACGTCTGACCTCGCTGCATTTATTCTCTCACCAGCCCCAGCCACAGCTCTCTCTCACACATCACTCCTTAATCACCATTGTGCTTCCCTCCATTGACGACCACCACCGCCGCAACTTACTCGTCTTAGGCGGGTCGGCTGTGGGTGGTGGGCCCTGCAACCTCATCTATAGAGTCGTCACATCCCTCAAACATCATGGTGGCAGTGCGGTATGTACATAATCCCCAAAACCCTTGATATTGATGATGAGATGCGGTCAAGCTTTTATTAGTGCTTGGTTAACATTGGGTTGGTGTTGAGTAGTTCTCATCTAGTGCATTTAACCTGTTTGTATACTACAGTACAATTTTACACATGCAAGCTAGTTCTGGGGCTAGATCTAAGGTGAAATGTAATAATAAGTTCAAATTTTGTATTGATCGATCCACGACTGATGATGATTTGGGAGGCCACTCGGCATGTTTTTCTTGGTTGGTCTCAGGGAGGAGGTCCCTTTTAATTTGGGAAAGTTAGGCAAGCTACTTCCCTACCCTGATGTTTGCCAAAATTTCAAGTATATGTATGCATCTCTAGCATTGGCAGCTGATAGAGCTCATCATGTTCATCCGTTTGTATGTTCCTGGGTGTTCGGTATCTGTACTTCTCGATAATGAACTTCACTAGTGTGATGCCTAGACCTTGGCAGTACTAATATAACCAACATTCATGCTAGCTAGAGTTAAGACTTATTGTACTTCGATAAGAAAATTGCTCCACTTTACTTTCTTAGCTGATCTTGTATTGTACTCTATTAGCTAATACTATACTAGTATTTCACAATTACTGACAGCTGGTAGAGACATTACCTTTCCACAGGATTTTTTTGCAGTGTTCGAGCAAGAAGCTCAAGCTTGGAGAGACTCATCATCGAAGAAGACAAGAGAGCCATGTGCAATATGGATGGAGGGGCGAGGCAGGAACACCCACGTGGAGTACACCTGTGACAAGTTCTTCAAGATGCTATTGATACTGGGAGGGTTAGACGTGCGGAGCATACCCAGATTGTTTTTTCCAACGTTTGGCGGTGAGTATCTAGATGTCAACACCCGGATTTTTAATCCCAGATGCCCGTTATGCCATACCTCGCAATCCCGGGATTACCATTTTTGCGAGACATAACGGATTGGATATCACAGTACATCATCCATTACAAACCATACATAAGGTCTTACACAAATAAGGATCTCATGATCCAGTCTTTAATACAACAAGCAGCAGAAATAAAAGATAAGCATAGCGGTGGGGTCCATCTTCAGGGGCACAGGCAATGCTGACGAAGGCAGATAGTCCTAGTTATCATAGCCGTCCTGTTGGCCATCATCTTGATAGTCTCCTTCATAGTCTGGCCATGAGAATAGCCAGGGACAAAAGCCATGAGTACTCTTTAAGTACTCGCAAACTACCACGAACAAGTACAAATAGTTCTAAGTCAAAGTGCTAACTCTAATTTTAACTATAAGTTTAAGTTTGAAACCTAAAGTGAGTTCAGAAGCAAAGAAAGATAAAGTGAAGTTCTAGAATCACTTAAGTTGGGAAGATAGTATCATAAACACAACCCTGTTGTGGTCAAGTCAAGATTCATCATTTATCTCAAGTTATTTGGAAAACATCTGACAACGAAACAGTATGGCCATTCCAACTGTCCATAACCGCGGACGTGGCTATTCAAATAATTTGACACTCTGCAGAGGTGGTACACTTTCACCACGAGATTCGATACATCTGTTAGGGATAACCCTGAATCATCATACTTAGTATGCAGATAATCAAACATAACTTTCCCTTTACACACCCTAGTATAAGCACCTCTCCTATGAGCATGGCCTCCCAACCATGACCATCAGTCATCTTGGGCACTGCATAGGTGGACATCATGAGAGGTAGCCTCACCTCAAACATCTCCCGCGAGGGAACTAATACTCATGCATATAAATTTCCAGCTAAGCCTTACCCAATTCAGGTAGTGTGGTTGTACAGTAAATTTGGAATGGTATCGCATCCGAATCCAACCATCAGTTTTATAAAAGGGTTAAGGCTCATGCCTCAACATTTTCATCATCATAAACCATTGGTGTTTCTCAACACATGTCAAAACATCTCAATAGAATGACTCATCATTCCAAGGTTTTCATAATTCATTTTCACCAAGTGCTCCCATCTAAAGTGACTCAAGTTCTTATCTAAAATACTAAGTTAAGAGTGTTCACTAAGGTGGAAGTGATAGGTTCAATCTCATGCCATAGAATGACATCTAAAGGGTTCTAAATAGGTCAAGTTTTATACTCTTTATGCTACCTTCAAAAAGTAGAGAACTTTGGGTAAAGTAAAGGAAGTAAAGCTTGTGAATAAGACTTGGGGTAACTAATAGTCAAAGTGATATGACTCAAGCATGCCTATAGCATCTTGCTAAGCTATCTAGTTTAATCTGAGCTTGCTAAGCATTATACTTGCAAGTGTTAGCTTGCATTATTAATGGTGGCTTGCCTTGGTTGGTGCAGTGGTTGGAGTTTTCTTCTTCTTCTTCTTCTTGGTAGAACTCCTCCTCCTCGTAGACTTGGTCGGTAGTATCGTCTATAAATACAAACGGAGTACACAATCACAAAACAATACTTAACTAGTCTAATTAGCATTCTAAGACACACATTTGATGATCTATTATCATCACAAGTTTAATTCACTAGTTTCATTCTTTTTAAATTAGAAAAGTAATTTCTACTCATTGACAAATTAACTAAGATTTAATATTCACCACTTAAAATATGGGATCATGTGGACACATGTCATCACCACATATTCCAACATGTGGGAATGTGATTTAAGGATTGGATCATAATTACTTTGGTTTAAGTTCAATATTTAATGATTTAAAGTGACTAGAAATGCCTATATAGCATTATTTTGGTACTAGTCCAAAGTCACTACATGTAAACCTTAATATTATTACATATTCAGATAGGTATGGTGAAATGTGATTTTGGAGAGTTGGAATCAACTCAAAATCTATCTTGGTTGATTTTATAAAAATGTTGCAAGGTGCAAATGCTTCTGTTTTGTTACTTTTATTAGGAGAGATCTATAACTCTAATTGAATTAAATCCAACGGGCTTGGATAGATCATTTCAATACCTTTCAGGCAAAATTGGTTTCATGCAAATTGGATTTGTAAATCTCCCTGAATTGATTTTCAAACTCAGAGACAGAACTAAGTTTAAACTAAATAGGAAAATTCTAATTCAAACTAACTGGGTCGCGCGGGAAACTCTAACGGGCCGGCCCAGTGTCACTCTGTGGCGCAGGGCTCAACTGACAGGGGGGTCCACAAGTCAGTGGCTCATAACGCGCGAAGCGGTACGGGGCAATGTGGGCCATTAGATTAGACTAGGATCAACGGCTGTGGCTTATCGTCGACGACGGACCTTTCACCGGCGAGGTCGAACCCTAGCAGCTCGGTGGGGGTGCATAGGTGGCGTACCAGGGATCCAGCAATGTCGACGAGGCATGCAAACGGACTAGTGGTCGACGGCGAGCTCAGGGACGGTCGAGGCAGCTTCGGGGGAGGTTGCAATGAGCGGCACCCCTTCCTCCTCTGCTGCGGGCTACTCCGGCCAAATTCCGGCGAGCAAGTGCTCGCGCTGCTCCGGCTTGAGGTGGGGAACGGTCAGTGAGGTGAGGGGAGTGGAGTGGTATGCTTCAAACGGCTGAGGGTGACCTCCTTTTATAGGCTCGATGGCGAGACCGAGAGGGATGGGCAGGCGACGGTAGCAACATGGCTACGGGCGGCTAGCGGCATGGCTGAGGGTGGCGATCGACAGGGGGTCTCCTGGCGGTTCTCTAGGAACTCAAGGCGGGCATAGGGGCGGTGGTATGCGGTCGGGGGCAGCTGGCGCTCTGAGCGGCAGAGGCGGCGATGTCCATGGCGAGCAGTGGCTGTGGTGCGTTGGGCGCCGAATGGGCGTGTCCATCGTGTTCCCTGGGTCGTGGCGGAGCGGTGGGCGCGGGCTGCAGTCGAGCGGCGGCTTGTGCACGCGTACCGGGTGCGGCGCTCCGGCGCGTGCTCGGCATGGCTCGGTGGCACTAGGCGCGGGCTCTCCTCGGTGGTCCACTGCTGCGCTTGGCTCGGGCAGGAGACGGAGGGTGGCGGTGAGGTCCTGGCTACCTCCTAGACATGGCGAGAGAGAGGGAAGTGGTCTGCTAGGGCGAGTGCATGGTCGGCCGGCGAGGGGTGGCTCGGCATGGCATGGCCTTGCCAGTAGGGGGTAGGGGATGGGTGCTAATGGCATGCTTAGACCCTAGGGGGACAAAGGGATTAAATGAAGGTAATTTGGGGGCAAAACCCTATTCAAAACAGTGAGCTAGGATTAGGGTCTAAATCATGCCTGCCAAGTGTTTGATGAAATGGCCGCATGAAATAAACTTTTGAATTTTGAAAAGATTTTTGGTGGGTTTGCTAGGAATAATCTTAAGACTCTGTGGGTGCTTGGGTTTTGAAAATTGAGCTTGTTTGAGTGGTTTTTTAAATAGTGGGATCTTCCCATATGAAATAGATTCAATTTTAAACTGTCATTTAAAATTAGCATTTGAAAGTTTTGCAGATCACAAAGTGGGCCTTGGTACCTCATTATGTGTACTATCAAGGGGTGTAAAGATCCACACATGTTTCTGTTAAGTTTTGAGTACTAGGAATAGCCAAAGTAGGCATGATAGTTAATTTGGCCAAAATGACCATTCACTTCAATTATTCATTTTGAGTTGTTCTTCTTTGGGAAAAGTTTGGGAATGATGTAGATGATGTTTATTTAACCTAAGAAACATTTTACAAGCAAAGAATCACAAAACCATGGAAATTCAAATCAAATCCTAATTTATATACTCATACACATGAATGCTTTCATTTTTACTTTGGAAAAGTTTTTGTTAACCCTAATTTTGATGATTTGGATCTTGATAAGCTTGGATTAAAATTTTGGGATGTTACAAACCTTCCCCCCTTAAACAAAATCTCGTCTCGAGATTTACAAAGAAAACTAGGAACTAAAGAGATCTGGGAACTCTGTCCTAATGTAATCTTCTCGCTCCCAAGTGGCTTCCTCCTCGGTATGGTTGCTCCACTGAATCTTGAGAAACTTGATGTTCCTGGTTCTGGTGGTTCTGTAGGCTTCTTCTAAGATATGGATGGGCACTTCCCGATAGGTCAGGTCATTGTTGATTTCTACAACTCTGTGATCAATGTTCTTGAAAACTTCAGTCTTTCAGGCACTTCCAAGCATTTGCGAAGTAACTAGATATGGAACACATTGTGGATGGCTGACATCTCTTTAGGCAGTTCCAGCTGATACGATACTTCTCCTCGATGGTTCAGAATCTTGAAAGGTCCGATATATCTGGGGGCTAACTTTCCCTTCAGACTAAAGCGTTGAGTTCCCTTCAATGGTGAAACCTTGAGATATACAAAATCTCCGACATTGAAAGTCAGGTCTCTCCTTCTCTTGTCAGCATAACTCTTCTGTCTGGATTGAGCGGTCTTAAGGTGCTCACGGACTTTGTGAACTTTCTCTTCTACTTCTCGAAGAATGTCGGGTCCAAAGATCTGACTCTCTCCTACTTCCGACCAATTCAAAGGGGTACGACACTTTCTTCCGTATAGGAATTCAAAGGGTGCCATCTGCAAACTAGCTTGATAACTGTTGTTATATGAGAACTCTGCGAAGGGCAGGCAGTCTTCCCATTTTGATTCGTATTCCAACACACAAGCTCTAAGCATATCTTCTAGGATCTGGTTGACTCTCTCAGTCTGTCCATCAGTTTGCGGGTGTTACGCGGTACTGAAGTTCAACTTGGTTCCTAATCCTTCTTGGACTTTCTGCCAAAATCTTGAGGTAAACTGGGTTCCTCGATCTGATACGATGGTCTTGGGGGTTCCATGTAGACTGACAATCCTAGCAATATATAGCTCTGCTAGCTTCGCACTCTGGTAGGTAGTCTTGACAGGTATGAAGTGAGCTACCTTGGACAGTCTATCGACTATGACCCAGATTGAGTCATTTTCCCTACTAGAAGTAGGCAAACCGGTGATAAAGTCCATTCCTACGGAATCCCATTTCCATTCCGGAATCTGCAATGGTTGCAACAGTCCCGCAGGTCTCTGATGCTCTTCCTTCACTCTTTGATAGATGTCACATTTGGCGATGTAGCTTCCGATTTCTCTCTTCATCTTGTGCCACCAAAATTGCTCTTTCAAATCCTGATACATCTTTGTTCCTCCGGGGTGGATAGAATAAAGAGTATCATGAGCTTCCTTCATGATAACTTCCTTCAGCTCTGAATCTACTGGCACATAGATACGTCCTTTGTACCATAGTACTCCTCCTTCGTCTTCAGTGAATCTAGGTACCTTTCATGTACCAATACGGCATTTGATTCCGTCGATACTTTCATTCCCCTTTTGGGCTTCCTTGATTTGGCTAAACAAAGTGGGTTGAAGTTCAATGCTAGCTAAGAATCCTTTGCTAACTAATTCAGTTCTGAATTTCTCCAACTCTTCATACAAACTTGGTTGCTTCTCCTTGATCATGGTATTTAGCCTACACGGCAATCTGCTAAGAGCATCCGCTACCACATTGGCTTTGCCGGGGTGATAGTGAATGTCAAGGTCATAATCCTTGATTAACTCCATCCATCTCCTTTGTCTCATATTCAGCTCCTTCTGAGTGAATATATATTTTAAGCTCTTGTGATTTGAGTAAATCTCACAACGATTACCCATCAGATAATGACACCATGTCTTCAACGCTAGAACCATAGCTGCTAGCTCAAGATCATGGGTCGGATAGTTCTGCTCATGCTGCTTCAGTTGTCGAGACAGATACGTGATGACTTTGCCTTCTTGCATCAATACACATCTTAGACCAATCTTGGATGCGTCACAATACACATCAAATGGCTTCTTGATGTCTGGCATGACCAATATTGGGGCTGATATCAATCTCTTCTTCAGCTCCTGAAAACTGGCTTTACACTTGTCTATCCATTCAAACTTCTTGTCCTTCTTCAACAATTGGGTCATGGGTTTGGCGATGCTTGAGAATCCTTCTACGAACTTGCGGTAGTCTCTCGCTAATCTGAGAAATGCATGGACTTGGGTTTGAGTGGTTGGGGCTTCCCATTCTTTGACATCTTTGATCTTGGCGGGATGAACAGAGACTCCTCTGGCAAACACAATATGTCCTAGGAATCCTAGTTCTTTCAGCCAAAACTCATACTTGCTGAACTTGGCATATAACTGATGCTCTCTTAGGGTTTCTAGGATAACTCTCAGATGTTGCTCATGCTCTTCTTCTGACTTGGAGTAGATAAGGATGTCGTCGATAAACACAACTACAAACTTATCTAGGAAATTCATAAAGATCTTATTCATGAGATTCATGAAGTAAGCAGGGGCATTGGTTAATCCAAAAGACATAATCGTATACTCGTATAAACCATAGCGAGTACTAAAGGCGGTCTTTGGAATATCCGTTGCACGAATCTTAAGTTGGTGATAACCAGTCCTAAGATCAATCTTTGAGAATACCTGGGCTCCAGTCAATTGATTAAATAGATCCTCTATCTTTGGCAAGGGGTACTTGTTCTTGATGGTGACATCATTCAACTTTCTGTAATCTGTGCACAGACGGTTGCCTCCATCTTTCTTGTCGACGAATAACACTGGTGATCTCCATGGTGATGCGCTTGGTTGAATCAAGGCTTTCTCCAACATGGCATCCAACTGCTTCTTCAGTTCCACTAATTCGGAGGGGTTCATGCTATAGGGTCTCTGGGCTATGGGTCCGGTTCCAGGGATTAGTTCCATAATGAACTCAATATCCCTATCCGGGGGCATACCTGGCAATTCATCTGGGAATACGTCGGGGTATTCACAGACTACTCTGACTTGGTCTATGGTGGGCAGGGCTACACTCTTGTTGCACTTGAATTGACGAGGTAAGGTTTCAGAGATATGCTCTACTGTTACTCCAGAACTGCTGGTCATGGTGATGGCTTTCTTAGCACAGTCTATCAGTCCATTATGCCTTGACATCCAGTCCATACCTAGTACTACTTCCAATCCTTTGGTTCCAAGTACAATTAGGTTGGCATAAAAATCTATCCCATGTATTCTGATAGGCACAACTTTCCAAATTTTTCTAGCTTTGGTAGTTGAACTGGGGATTTGAACTATCATGACATGCTTCAAGTTGGTTGGGTGAATCTTACTAGTGCATGCGAATTCTTCGGTGACAAATGAATGTGATGCTCCCGAATCAAACAATACTCTTGCTAAAACTGAGTTGACAGAAAACATACCCAGCACTACATCTGGCGCTTCCTGGGATTCTTCTGCGTTCATGTGGAAGAGACAACCATTGCGGTTGTGACTGTTCCCAGGGGCAAATCTTCTTCCTGGTTGAACACGACGCTGCTGCTGAGCTGGGGCATTCACATTGGCATTGGCTGCAGTCTTCTTGGGACACTCATTGGAGTAGTGACCCTTCACTCCACACTCGAAACAAGTGATTTGGTACTTGTCCTTGACTGCGATAGGTACTGCATTGTTGCCAGTTCGGGGTGCAGTGTTGTTGTTGTTGCTGGTGTTCTTGGGAGGTGCACGGTTGAAATTGTTGGCATTGCCGGAGTTGTGATTGTTTCCTCCGGACTTCACATTGCCTCCGCTACGGTTGGGGTAGCTTGGGCGAGACGTTGGGGTTCGGTTCTTCCTTGGTGCATATCCTGGTGAAGGGTTGGGACGGTACTTCTGGTGACTGCTGGATCCAGATTGCTGCATCATGCGATGCTTGCGGTTGTCGTTTGCTTGGTTAATCTTCCCTTCCATCTGAATGGCAGAGTCGACTAGTTCTTCGAGATCCTCGAAACGGATGTTGACGAGGACAGTCTGCATCTCATCATACAGTCCGTTCAGGAATCTCTCCTTTTTGGCCTCCGTGTTGATCTCATCAGGTGCATATCTGGCAAGTGACAGGAATCTGTCATGGTACTCCACCACCGTCATTCTTCCTTGCTTCAATTCGCGGAATTCATGTCTCATCCTGTTGACTAGACCTTGCGGCATGTGGGTGTGGCTGAACTTGACTTTGAATGCTTCCCATGTCATCACTTGACCATGGTTCATATTGTGGATACTGTTCCACCAAGCTCTTGCATCTCCCGCTAGGTAGTGGGTGGCGAAGAGAACTTTCTCATTTTCATCAACTTTGGCAACTTCTAAGTTGTTTTCCATTGTTTGTAACCAGTCATCCGCATCTAACGGGTTTTCAGATTGGCTGAAGATTGGGGGATTGGTGTTCTGAAATTTTTTATGTTTGGATCCCTGGTGATCCTGATTTCCATGCCCTTGGTTGTTGAGAGCCATTTGGGCGATCTGCTGCAATGTTGCTAAGTTGGCTTGGCGCTCTGCCCTGCTTGCTTCACGGTCTGCGATGAGATCTGCAAGATCTGCAGCATGGGGTCTTGCGACGAGCTACTCCCTCCTTGGTTTCCACAAGTCATCTGAAGATTGTGATAGATATAGGGGTAAGAGGGAAATTCTAAGGTTCTTGGTTTTGGGTTTTTCAAAGCTAAAACTTTGAGTTAGACTCAGGTTTTTCAACTAACTTCATTTTCATTCATGCAAGCAAGCACATGATACAACACAAACCACAACAATCAAAGGAAAACAGATGGTTTGAAGAACCATTCGATAAGCTACGATACAGTGGGACCGATACAACTAATGCTACGATAGTGCTCTAGTGCATCTACTCATCATCGATGAAGTCGGAGTCCTCATCATCAGTGTAGAAGTCCACAGCATCCTCCTCCAGAAAGTCATCATCGTTGCTGAGGTAAGAATCCATGTCTCCCTGGATGTCTTCACCCTCATCTTCTTCTTCCTTGGCTGCAAGCTGAGCTTCCTGCTCCTTGACGGTCTTCTCGAGGTCGGCCACCTTCTTGCGAAGACGAGCGATGGTGCGATCCTTCTTTGCAAGATGGCGGCGAAGAGACTGGTGATCTTGGACAAGCAGTGCGAAAGTCTGGGCCTTCTGGTCGGCAATGGCATGGTTCTGGTTGGCTAACTCTCGGGCATTGTCCAGTTCCTGCTGTCTGTCGTGCAGCAAGAAGTCAATCTCCACTTGACGCCTCAACTCTGGGTGACTTGGCATCTCCATCGGCATTCCCATGAAGTCACCTCTTGCATAGTGGGCAAAACGGGTTCCTTGGATCTTGTTGACGCTGAGGGAACATAGACATGTGAGAGATTCATGCATTGCCCTGGCTAATCCATCTAGCCAGTTGTTCTCTCTCATGGAGAACTGAATTCTCCCGGAAGTTGGTGCTTCGATGCTTCCTCTAAGATCTGCGGTGACTAGCCACTGTAGGTCTCCTCCTAGGGGTCCTGGAAGTTGAGCTCCAAGAAACTCCGGATGTGGGTGTCCCGGTAACTCTGACAGTGAATCCAGATCCCTCTCGAAGATCAGCTGACCTCCGTTTCCCAATTGCTAGAACTTGCTGAACTGAGTCTCCATCTACAAGAATTAAGGATGAGGAAATTAGTGAAGTGATCAAGTGTGTCAAATTTTAAGTTTTAATGTAAGAATTTTGAGGAACATGAAATTTTGAGAAAGAATGAGTTCAGAAGGATAAGAGAGGAAATAGTTTTTCATAACTACTCACTTTGGTTTTGAAACTAAGTTTTTGTTTGGACATCCATTCTAACTAGGGTCTCCAATGGTCAGGATGGCTCTGATACCAACTTGTCAACACCCGGATTTTTAATCCCAGATGCCCGTTATGCCATACCTCGCAATCCCAGGATTACCATTTTTGCGAGACATAACGGATTGGATATCACAGTACATCATCCATTACAAACCATACATAAGGTCTTACACAAATAAGGATCTCATGATCTAGTCTTTAATACAACAAGCAGCGGAAATAAAAGATAAGCGTAGCGGTGGGGTCCATCTTCAGGGGCACAGGCAATGCTGACGAAGGCAGATAGTCCTAGTTATCATAGCCGTCCTGCTGGCCATCATCTTGATAGTCTCCTTCATAGTCTGGCCATGAGAATAGCCAGGGACAAAAGCCATGAGTACTCTTTAAGTACTCGCAAACTACCACTAACAAGTACAAATAGTTCTAAGTCAAAGTGCTAACTCTAATTTTAACTATAAGTTTAAGTTTGAAACCTAAGCTGAGTTCAGAATCAAAGAAAGATAAAGTGAAGTTCTAGAATCACTTAAATTGGGAAGCTAGTATCATAAACACAACCCTGTTGTGGTCAAGTCAAGATTCATCATTTATCTCAAGTTATTTGGAAAACATCTGACAACGAAACAGTATGGCCATTCCAACTGTCCATAACCGCGGACGTGGCTATTCGAATAGTTTGACACTCTGCAGAGGTGGTACACTTTCACCACAAGATTCGATACATCTATCAGGGATAACCCTGAATCATCATACTTAGTATGCAGATAATCAAACATAACTTTCCCTTTACACACCCTAGTATAAGCACCTCTCCTATGAGCATGGCCTCCCAACCATGACCATCAGTCATCTTGGGCACTGCATAGGTGGACATCATGAGAGGTAGCCTCAGCTCAAACTTCTCCCGCGAGGGAACTAATACTAATGCATATAAATTTCCAGCTAAGCCTTACCCAATTCAGGTAGTGTGGTTGTACGGTAAATTTGGAATGGTATCACATCCGAATCCAACCATTAGTTTTATAAAAGGGTTAAGGCTCATGCCTCAACATTTTCATCATCATAAACCATTGGTGTTTCTCAACACATGTCAAAACATCTCAATAGAATGACTCATCATTCCAAGGTTTTCATAATTCATTTTCACCAAGTGCTCCCATCTAAAGTGACTCTAGTTCTTATCTAAAATACTAAGTTAAGAGTGTTCACTAAGGTGGAAGTGATAGGTTCAATCTCATGCCATAGAATGACATCTAAAGGGTTCTAAATAGGTCAAGTTTTATACTCTTTATGCCACCTTCAAAAAGTAGAGAACTTTGGGTAAAGTAAAGGAAGTAAAGCTTGTGAATAATACTTGGGGTAACTAATAGTCAAAGTGATATGACTCAAGCATGCTAAGCTATCTAGTTTAATCTTAGCTTGCTAAGCATTATACTTGCAAGTGTTAACTTCCATTGTTAATGATGGCTTGCCTTGGTTGGTGCAGTGGTTGAAGTTTTCTTCTTCTTCTTCTTGGTACAACTCCTCCTCGTAGACTTGGTCGGTACTATCGTCTATAAATACAAACGGAGTACACAATCACCAAACAATACTTAGCTAGTCTAATTAGCATTCTATACACATTTGATGATCTATTATCATCACAAGCATCACAAGTTTCATTCTTTTTAAATTAGAAAAGTAATTTCTACTCATTGACAAATTAACTAAGATTTAATATTCACCACTTAAAATATGGGATCATGTGGACACATGTCATCACCACATATTCCAACATGTGGGAATGTGATTTAAGGATTGGATCATAATTACTTTGGTTTAAGTTCAATATTTAATGATTTAAAGTGACTAGAAATGCCTATATAGCATTATTTTGGTACTAGTCCAAAGTCACTGCATGTAAACCTTAATATTATTACATATTCAGATAGGTATGGTGAAATCTAATTTTTGAGAGTTGGAGTCAACTCAAAATCTATCTTGGTTGATTTTATAAAAATGTTGCAAGGTGCAAATGCTTCTGTTTTGTTACTTTTATTAGGAGTGATCTATAA
The DNA here is from genome assembly GCA_916181665.1 of Avena sativa. Lineage (NCBI taxonomy): Eukaryota > Viridiplantae > Streptophyta > Magnoliopsida > Poales > Poaceae > Avena > Avena sativa. The sequence goes on along the minus strand of OV702292.1, from coordinate 526,519,628 downwards.
CTCTAATTGAATTAAATCCAACGGGCTTGGATAGATCATTTCAATACCTTTCAGGCAAAATTGGTTTCATGCAAATTGGATTTGTAAATCTCCCTGAATTGATTTTCAAACTCAGAGATAGAACTAAGTTTAAACTAAATAGGAAAATTCTAATTCAAACTAACTGGGTCGCGCGGGAAACTCTAACGGGCCGGCCCAGTGTCACTCTGTGGCGCGGGGCTCAACTGACAGGGGGGTCCACAAGTCAGTGGCTCATAACGCGCGAAGCGGTACGGGGCAATGTGGGCCGTTAGATTAGACTGAGGATCAATGGTTGTGGCTTGTCGTCGACGACGAACCTATCACCGGCGAGCTCGAACCCTAGAAGCTCGGTAGGGGTGCATAGGGGGCGTACCAGGGCTCCAGCAAGGTCGGCGAGGTGGGCAAACGGACTGGTGGTCGACGGCGAGCTCAGGGACGGTCGAGGCAGCTCCGGGGGTGGTCGCAATCAGCGACGCCCCTTCCTCCTCTGCTGCGGGCTACTCCGGCCAAATTCCGGCGAGCAAGTGCTCGCGCTGCTCCAGCTAGAGGTGGGGAATGGTCAGTGAGGTGAGGGGAGTGGAGTGGTGTGCTTCAAACGGCTGGGGGTGCCCTCCTTTTATAGGCTCGACAGTGAGACCGAGAGGGATGGGTAGGCGATGGTGGCGACATGGGTACGGGCGGCTAGCGGCATGACTGAGGGTGGCGATCGACAGGCGGTCTCCTGGCGGTGCTCTAGGAACTCAATGCGGGCATAGGGGCGGTGGTATGCGGTCGGGGGCAGCTGGCGCTCTAAGCGGCAGAGGCGGCGGTGTCCATGGTGAGCGGTGGCTCTGGTGCGTTGGGCGGCAAACAGGCGTGTCCGTCGTGTTCTCTGGGTCATGGCAGAGCGTTGGGCACGGGCTGCCGTCGAGCGGCGTCTTGTGCACGCGTGCCAGGTGTGGTGCTCTGGCGCGTGCTCAGCATGGCTCGATGGCACTAGGCGCGGGCTCTCCTTGGTGGTCCACTGCTGCGCTTGGCTCGGGCAGGAGACAGAGGGTGGCGGTGAGGTCCTGGCTACCTCCTAGACATGGCGAGAGAGAGGGAAGTGGTCTGCTGGGGCGAGTGCATGGTCGGCTGGCGAGGGGTGGCTCGGCATGGCATGGCCTTGCTAGTAGGGGGGTAGGGGATGGGTGCTAATGGCATGGTTAGACCCTGGGGGGACAAAGCGATTAAATGAAGGTCATTTGGGGGCAAAACCCTGTTCAAAACAGTGAGCTAGGATTAGGGTGTAAATCATGCCTGCCAAGTGTTTGATGAAATGGCCGCATGAAATAAACTTTTGAATTTTGAAAAGATTTTTTGTGGGTTTGCTAGGAATAAGCTTGAGACTCTGTGGGTGCTTGGGTTTTGAAAATTGAGCTTGTTTGAGTGGTTTTTGAAATAGTGGGATCTTCCCATATGAAATATATTCAATTTTAAACTGTCATTTAAAATTAGCATTTGAAAGATTTTTTGCAGATCACAAAGTGGGCCTTGGTACCTCATTATGTGTACTATCAAGGGGTGTAAAGATCCACACATGTTTCTGTTAAGTTTTGAGTACTAGTAATATCCAAAGTAGGCATGATAGTTAATTTGGCCAAAATGACCATTCACTTCAATTATTCATTTTGAGTTGTTCTTCTTTGGGAAAAGTTTGGGAATGATGTAGATGATGTTTATTTCACCGAAGAAACATTTTACAAGCAAAGAATCACAAAACCATGGCAATTCAAATCAAATCCTAATTTAAATGCTCATACACATGAATGCTTTCATTTTTACTTTGGAAAAGTTTTTGTTAACCCTCATTTTGATGATTTGGATCTTGATAAGCTTGGATTAAAATTTTGGGATGTTACACTAGAGGAGATCAAGCTGAAGATACGCAAAGGCTGTAGCTAGGACGCCGACCTTAAGAACCAAGATGGCAAGTAATCCTTGACGAAGGATGGCTAGATTTTGTCAAAGGACGTGACTTGAAGGTAGGATACTTTATGGTATTCAAGAATCTTGCCACCACTTCCTTTAAGGTGATAGTATTTGATCATGCTAACTGCGAGAAGCTGATCAGATGTGCAAGTTATCACCCATCATTTGATGAACAATTTACTATATCATAGGCATATTAATGCGGTGAATTTTCGCTTCTAATTATAACTACTCTATAAAGAGGTGGTATATAACTATACCCCTCTAGTCATGAATTGTGTTGGAACACTGTGGTACTTGATCGCACTAGGCTCCAATGTGGAGGTATTTACTTTACTATGTTTGCAGCAAAACTGCAAAACAAACATCTAGTGTATTATTGCTAGTATTGTACTACCTCTGTTCCATAGTATATTCCATTTTAGCAAACTAAACAATCATCTTGTTAGTTCCGCCACATATAAGAGTTGTACTGCGTTGGTGTACCTGACAATCAAGTGGGTAGGTGTAGTATGATATGTTGCTAACATATCCATAATTTTTGATGTTCCATGATTGGTTTTATTTACTTTCTTGTGTTTTGTCCACACTTTGGAGTACTTTTCATATGACTTCTTGGACTAACCTATTAACAAGACCACAGTGCCAGCTGCCTGTTTTCTGCTATTTTTGGTTCCAGGAAAGTTAGAAAATGAATATTCTCGGAATTGGACAGGAAAAAACCCAAAGTCAATTTTTCATCGAGGGACCCAAAGCCAGAATACGAGATGGAGAGGGGATGGGGCCCGGCCACACCACCTGGCCACGCGGCCAGGCCTGGCCCACACCAGGGGGTGGTCTGGCTGCCCCAGGCACCCTCCCGGCCTCTCCTTCCGCCTATAAGTTGCCTCCAATACAGAAACCCTAAGTACCCGATCAAAATTCCACGAAAGAGTCTGTAGCCGCCGTCATCTCCATCCCTAGATCGGGAGGGATCTGAAGCTCTTCCCAGCACCCTGCCGGAGAGGGGAATTCACCCTGGAGGCCTTCTTCATCATCATGTAAGCCTCCGGTGTGATGCGTGAGTAGTTCATCTCTGGACTACGGGTCCATGTAGTAGCTAGATGGCTGGTTCTCCTCCTTTGTGCTATCATGTTTAGATCTTGTGAGCTTTGTTCATGATCAAGATCATCTATTTGTAATTCTGCATGTTGTGTTTGCGGGGATCCGATGGATATTGAGATGCTATTTCAGATTGATTATTGATTCTATCATGTCTTTGTTATTTGTGATCTTGCATGCTTTCCGTTGTTAGTAGCTATCTTGGCCAAGTAGATGCTAGCAACTCCAAGAGTTAGTATTTATGCTCGATAGTGTGTTCACGCCTCTAGTAATCTGGGGAAGTGACAGAAATCTCTAAGGTACTAGATGTGTTGTTTCTACTAGGGAGAAAACAACAATCCTTTGTTCATAGAACAATCGTATTGTTTACTTTACACGCAATTCGTAATGCAATTATCCGTTGCTTGCAACTTAATACTGGAGGTGGGTCGGATGATAACCTGAAGGTGGATTATTAGTCATAGATGCAGTTGGATGGCGGTCTATGTATAATGTTTTAATGCCCAATCGAATCTCAAAGGAGTCACGATGAGTAGTATATGCTTGTATGATTTCTCGATATTTGTCAATTGCCCTGCTGTAATTTGTTCACCCAACATGTCATCTATCTTAAGGAGAGCCACCTCTAGTGAACTATAGACCCCGATCCTTTCTTTTACTATCAATCTACAATCAAATGTTTATTTCTTTGTGTTTACTTTCTAAAAACTATTACTTTCTTCCAGTCGATACGTTTAATCCTTTGTTTTCAGCAAGTTGGGGACAGAGTTCTATGGTTGTGTTGTGCAGGTCTCCACGTTGCTGCTAGCGCCGGTACTGTGCCCTGCCAAAGTTCAGCTAGCTACACCTTTGGGGTGTTTCCTTGCTCCTACTGGATTGATAACCTTGGTTTCATAACTGAGGGAAAACTTACTGTTGTGCTCATCATACCTTCCTCTTGGGGTTCCCCAACGAGCTCATTAGTACACGAGTCAGCAAGTAAATTTTCTGGCGCCGTTGCTTTGTTATTTTTGTTTTGCTTAGTTTACTTTGGCTTTGTTTGCTTGTTTCTTTTTCAAAAACACAAAAAATTAGTTTTACAAGTTTGCTTTCTTTATTAAAAACACAAAAAAATTAAGTCTCTCTATAGTTGTTACCACTTTCTTAGCTCACCATGTTGATCCCTAAATTCACTTTGAAAGACCTTTCAATAGGTAGTGGCTCTATAATTGGAAAATAATATTGAAGAATTCTTTAATCATGTTAGTAAGCATGAGGATATTGAGGATAGATCCCCTGTAGAGCTTGCTCCAAATTATGAAATTGCTGCAGCTTCTTTAGTTCACATGTTGGAGGCTAGGTTTGTTAACCTTAACCCCTAATGCAAATAATGTTTCTTAAACTTAAGGAAATTGAGGACCCTGAAAAGAGAGATTTTATTCTGGAAACTTTGCTTAAAGAATTCTATGATGTTGCTAAGGAAGCTAGAAAAGTGTTTGATCGTTTTAATATGCTAGGCTCAGGTGTAGATGTTATTCGTACACGAGAAAAGATGAACAAAACCGAACCTAATGGGGAGGAAATTAAGATACCAATACCTTTCAAACTTGTAGCAATGCATGAAGCCATAGAAAAGAATCTTGATTGGATTGTTCCCGAAAACCCATTTGATGAAAATAGTGAACCCAAGAGCGTTGAGAGAGGATCCTCTAGAACTTATTTGGATGAGATACCTTACCTTGTTTAGGATATTTCTAGTATTAATCTTAATGCTTCCTCATTTGAGAACACTTGATCCTTTTTCTTGCTTCTTATGCCTAACTAAAAGGCGTTAAAGAAAAGTACATATTGGGAGATAACCCAAAAGTTTTAGATGAGTCTTGGAAGTTATCCTTTCAGTACTAACCGCTCCTTATCCTTTTTATTTGCTTTTTGTGCCAAGAGTAACCTCTAATGAGAGAGAAGTAATGATTGGGAAAGTTGCTATCCCGAAACAGATTTCTATGCTTCACCGTAAAAATTCGTGTAAAATCTCTATACGTCCTTTTGAGGCATGCATTTTTGTGCTTCTTCCCCAGGTTGTTATCTAACTTTAGTTATATCAACACTTTTTGATTTGAGCAACAGAAGATCTTCGAAAAAATTCGTCTTTACCTGCTGGTCTGTTTTGACAGATTTTTGCCATTTTCTGCATTTGCTTCTTGTTGGTTCCTCTTTAAGTTCTTTTGGGGAATTGAGCTTTTTGAGGGAAGTGCTACAGTAGCTAGTGTTTTAGTGGAAGTTTTATTGGTGTTGTTAGTGAACCTAAAGACCTATTATCTTGAGTGCACTAATGTTGCTAATAAAGATTGTGTGAAGTTTTGTATGAAGGAAAAATTTCAGGTGTATGGACGGAATGAGTAATGAGATGAAGAATGGAATAAAACTCAAGCTTGGGGATGCCACGCGTGTCACCCCAAGAAATATCCAAGAAGTACAAGCGTCAAAGCTTGGGGATACCCAAGGCATCCCCCTCTTCATCAATAAAAATCCCAGGTTCCTTCCAAACACTTCATTTTTATTGTTTCATGCACAGTTCTGTTGTTCTTGGAGCGTCTTATTTTTCGTTTTCGTTTTGGTTTTTCGTTTGCTTTGTTTTCTTAGTTTTCTGAATAAATTGGTTGGACCCCCTCTTTCACACATTGGTTTTCAAATAGTTTGGTTTGGTTTGGAAAAAGAGTAGGAAAGTTCATGCTTAAGTGGTAAAGAGAGCTTGTTTTTGACTGTGGCCTATGCTTTGTCATGCCATGCTCGATATTTTTTTGGCTTTATGCTTAGTATTCTTTGCTGTAGCATGACTTGTTATAAAAAATTGAGATTTCTTAATGTGCCTTTGAAGAATCATACGTTGTTTTAGCATATTAAAGCATAGTATTGTGGTATTCTCCTTTGATGATTTATTTGGCTTGACTTGGCACATGCTCACACCATGTTATGACTATCCCAAGTAACCATAGCCTTTATGATCCGTTTGCTTTCAACTTGTAGTATCACTTTATGCTTTGATCATTGATGTTTTGTCGCTCTACATGATTATGGCCATTATTGCTCTCTTAGTTTGTCGCTCCTAGTCTTTTGCTAGCCTCCGTAACCAAGTATGAGTTCCACTCATGCATCCAAATCCTAAAACCAAGTTATTCCAAAGAGTCCACCATACCTACCTACTAGCATATTCTATTCCAAGTATATTCATGTTTTATCTACCTTCCGAATTAAACTTGTTATGAGAAAATTAGTGATTAAAGCTCTCACGAACTTGATGGCACACTTTACTTTTCTTGCCCTTAATAAACTTGAACCATTGTGTCGTCTATGTTGTATATGCTTGCACTTATTTGTTGGGGATTAGCAGAACCATGCTGTCATGGGGAACGTTTTCAACATTGCACTTATACTTTGTACCTAGTTGATATCATGCTCTTTTGTCTATGGATGTCGTCGGTGTGAAATGAAAGAGGAGCTTGTAAGTCCATGGAGTTATGTATATGTGTTAGAGAAATGCCTGGGCCGCTGGTCTAATCCATGCTGTCATGGTGGAAACCTGTAGCATAACCATAATAAGCTGTCTATGAAGCATTCTTCTTATAAAAAAAGAGTCAGATATTGAGAAAAAAAAGAGAAAATGAAAAAATATGAGAAAAGAGGAAAGAGAGAAAAAACACCATATTCCCATGGTAAATAAGAAGATTGTTGAGATGCTCGTTGTCTGCTTGCCTTGTCATTTTGATATTGGGATTCTTCCGTATCATCGGGCAAGGGGTACCCCGTTGGCGGTTCTCTATGATACACATGTACTTATGGTGACAAGAACTTACCGGTGACTAAACTTGAGTAGCATGAGGAGCGGACCTCGTATTCAAGGGACATGAGATTTCCAACGCATACTTCATTAAGCATATACACCATAGTTTGTTCACTTTAACCGTAATCATTTCAAGATGCTTATGATAGGGGCAATGAGAGCTGAAAGCTATTAAGTACCATAATTTTTGGAATCTCTTTATGAAACTTGAATCCCTGCTTCCTTCTATGAAGGCCTTTCTTTTACTTTTTTGTTGAGTCTCCACCTTCTACCTTTAGGCACCTACTTTGAGAGCATAATGGCCATTCTAAGTTCTATGTGCATTGTCCCAAGACTTGTTGATTAATGCATAACTTTGATATTTCTTGTTTTAAACTATTTGTATCTACTCACTCTTATGAACTTTGAAGGTTTCCTATGCAATTATGTTTTCTACTCTATGAGGGACAAGCTGAATACTACTATGCTATGTTTTCTTTATGTGAAACAAACAAACGTCTTGCAAAGCATTATTATTCATGAATATTTTGTTTGTGCCTTTTCATGTTGCAACATAGTTTTTGTCTTATTGCTAGAACTTTGTCTTTCATGTTATGATTGAAGTACTATGATCCCAGCTTCAAATGTTTTACAAATACTTTGATCAAGTTTATGATGGTGCATGTCACCTCAAAAATTATTCTTTCTTTTTATCACTTACCTACTCAACGACGAGCAGGAGTTAAGCTTGGGGATGTTGATACGTTGCTAACGTATCCATAATTTTCGATGTTCCATGCTTGGTTTTATCTACTTTCTTGTGTTTTGTCCACACTTTGGAGTACTTTTCATATGATTTCTTGGACTAACCTATTAACAAGAGCCACAGTGTCAGCTGCCTGTTTTCTGCTATTTTTGGTTCCAAGAAAGTCAGAAAATGAATATTCTCGGAATTGGATGGGACAAGCCAAAGTCAGTTTTTCACCGAGGGACACCCGGAGCCAGAATACGAGACGGAGAGGGGCTGGGGCCCGGCCACAACACCTGGCACTGCGGCCAGGCCTGACCCGCGCCAGGGGGTGGTCTGGCTGCCCCAGGCACCCCCTCGGCCTCTCCTTCTGCCTATAAGTTGCCTCCGATATAGAAAACCTAAGTACCTGATCAAAATTCCACGAAAGAGTCTGTAGCCGCCGTCATCTCCATCCCTAGATCGGGAGGGATCTGAAGCTCTTCCCGGCACCCTGCCGGAGAGGGGAATTCACCCTGGAGGCCTTCTTCATTATCATGCAAGCCTCCGGTGTAATGCGTGACTAGGTCATCTCTGGACTACAGGTCCATGTAGTAGCTAGATGACTGGTTCTCCTCCTTTGTGCTATCATTTTTAGATCTTGTGAGCTCCGTTCATGATCAAGATCATCTATTTGTAATTCTGCATGTTGTGTTTGCGGGGATCCGATGGATATTGAGATGCTATTTCAGATTGATTATTGATTCTATCATGTCTTTGTTATTTGTGATCTTGCATGATTTCCGTTGTTAGTAGCTATCTTGGCCAAGTAGATGCTAGTAACTCCAAGAGTTAATATTTATGCTCGATAGTGGGTTCATGCCTTTGGTAATCTGGGGAAGTGACAGAAATCTCTAAGGTACTAGATGTGTTGTTGCTACTAGGGAGAAACAACAATCCTTTGTTCATAGAACAATCGTATTGTTTACTTTACACACAATTCGTAATGCAATTATCCATTGCTTGCAACTTAATACTGGACGGGGTTCGGATGATAACCTGAAGGTGGATTATTAGTCATAGATGCAGTTGGATGGCGGTCTATGTATAATGTTGTAATGCCCAATCAAGTTCCAAAGGAGTCAAGATGATTAGTATATGCTTGTATACTTTCTCGATGTTTGTCCATTGCCCCGCTGTAATTTGTTCACCAACATGTCATCTATCTTAAGGAGAGCCACCTCTAGTGAACTATGGACCCCGGTCCTTTCTTTTACTATCAATCTACAATCAACTGTTTACTGTTTTGTGTTTACTTTCTGCAAACTATTACTTTCTTCCACTCGATACATTTAATCCTTTGTTTTCAACAAAACCGGTGAGATTGACAACCTCATCGCTAGTTGGGGACAGAGTTCTGTGGTTGTTTTGTGTAGGTCTCCACGTTGTTGCTGGCACCGATAGTGCGCCCTGCCAAAGTTCAGCTAGCTACACCTTTGGGGTGTTTCCTTGCTCCTACTGGATTGATAACCTTGGTTTCATAACTAAGGGAAAACTTACTGCTATGCTCATCATACCTTCCTTTTGGGGTTCCCCAACGAGCTCGTTAGTACATGAGTCAGCATAGTACAACTACTATATGGATCGGAACTAAAGAGATGATTGTTTGTTGTACTCTACTACTAGTAGTGCTGGTATTTTACTAGTACAAGTGTATTAATACTAGGTAGAAGTTTTATTATTAGGTAAATACTGTAGAAGCTGTAAATAAACATCCTCTGGTCAAACATTAAAGTAGTAGTAACTCTAGTCGGCCTACACGGCAGCATGCTGGCATAGCTATAATGGCCTAGGATGTGACATGGTTAATTTAGTGCAAGGCAGCGTGCTGCCAGCCTAGTTATAAAATGCGCTAGGATTTCAGATGGTTAATTTAGTGCACTACAGCGTGCCAGTCAAGCTATTTTCGGTGTCCTGGATGCAGCTCCATATGCCTTGCAAAAAAACCTTGTTCAAAGAGCCATCCCATCTTCCCCATCTCGGTTGTTTTTATCCCCACTCACCAACGCCGCCTGGTCGCATTTGGTATCATCTCCCATGTGCGTTCGCACAATTTCCTCGCCATATCGCCTGCTGCATCGGACCTTCCAGGCCATGCCACCCCTCTCCCAAAGTCCCCCACTCTGGTCCGACCTCTTCCCCCAATCCATCCCGATGTCACAATCGACCCATAACCCACTGCACAGCTTCTGGAGAAAGGTCAGCGATGATGTTTTCAACAAAATAGCTATGCGTCTGGACACTACCAGCACCGCCTGGCTGGCTGCATGCTCCAAGGAGCTATACCGCCAAGTCGCGGGCGGAAAAGGTAGCACATTCCCCAATGACCACTGCGGGACATTCGTCCCCTACAACGATGTCTACAACCACATAATTTGGTGCTTTCACGGCCAACAAGTCTGCATGGAGCCTGGATGCGAGTCCATCACCTTGTCGGTAGAGCTAACACCTATGGTAGAGCTCATCTACTACCTCAGAGTTACCCACTCGAGGACTACGGCCATAATGCCCTATAACCACAAACACTGGGAGACGTCTAAAGCCGGTGCCCACAAGAGGCTCACTGAGAGCGGATATCATGGGCATCAGGAAAGAGGGAACTATGTTCATCGCCCAAATGGATGGCCACACCACAGACATCATCATATCCCCTAGGTTCGTCAGTTCAGGTGCGTGCGAATCGCCACGGTACAAGGTGAAGCATTGGTTGCTGTCTCTATGGCATGAGCTCCATGCGGTCGAAATGGTGGCGACATCTAAGCTGACGAGCAGGCCATCGTCGGCCATAGTCGCCCTGGAAGGGCTCAGGTCATACATGTTGCAACCGCGGTGTTACCTAGAAGCTTCTGAACCGTTTGTCGGAATTCCCTGTGGATTAGGAGTGTTGCATTGACAAGTTTCAAAAGTGAGATAAAACATCCAAATCTTCTTGTTGATGATCCCAATATTAAGATATATAATGTTGTACTAATTAATTACTATTTTATGTTGGTGATAGATTCAATTTGTATGGGGAGAGGTGGAACAAGATTGCGGCAATGTATACCTATTTCCAATGTACGCTGCTGACGTAGTGGGTGTGGGCCCCCCGGATTAATCCTCCGAGAGTCCCTGTTATGCATACACCATGATCCCATGATCAGTTAGTCGTGGCACATAACCGACAAGTATCAAAGTAAACATCCATTACTTAAGCGGACACATGTCATACCTTACATGCCATTATGGCTACATCCAAAATCATCAGCGGACCTTCATCAAGCGTAGAGCTCAAGCCATGCCTTAACCTACCGGAAACTGACTGGGGGAACGTCCTAGCTCGCATAGTCATCGACTTCACCTTCTTCTTGATAGCTGATCAAGTTAATAGCCAGTGACAATGCCAGTGAGTACTTTGAATGTACTCGCAAACCACCTTGAAAGATAACAATATTAACAAGAGAATATGCATTATGGTTGTGGTAGTAGGAGGGCTCTAATAGAGGTTCTTTTCTAAAATAGTTTCTCTTGTTGATATGGCATCTACATATCCTTATTGAAAACTTTTGTAAAATATTTTGGAAACTTTTTTAAAAAGTTATAGAAAACACTAGGACTGGGTCACCCATTTGTTTCTTCTTTCTGGTCCTCTCGTGACCAAAGTCCTTTCCTTCCTTTCCGACCATACTCTAGTCAAATCATTTCTAAATCCTTTTATTTTCCGAAATCCTTTTTGAAAACAAAACCAGCACCGCTCTACAGCAACCTTCCCAACTGCCCATAACCATGGACACAGCTACTCGAATAGATTTACACTCTGTAGAGGTTGTACACTAAACCCACAAGATTTGATCCATCCACCGTGGTTCACCGCGAACCTTCATACACCAGTATGCGGAGTTTGGATAATCAAACATAACCCTCAGAAAGTCCACTCTGACATGGGCCCTACCCTATGAGTTGTTCCCCTCAAGACCGGGATGTCTGCATCAACGAACCAACCGGAGCACCCCACTCAGACCTAGAGGGGGCACTTTCAATGAAGGGGTCATAGTTCGCCTGGTCACTCGCATGGGTGAATCTGCTTCCTCCAGGTAACTTCTTAACAGTTGACCCTTTATGTAAAGGTAAGCCCGGATTTTGAGGGAGATCATCCCCAATACGTAGCAGTGAGAATTCCCATATCAGAGTGAACCACTTTGAGTTAAACCCCGTCCCACTCCGGGGTAATGTGGTTGCACGGGTTAATTGTTCTAGCAAAACTTCAAAGAACAGGGTGTGTTTTTGTAAACCTTTTTCCTCCATCTTTCAGCATCATTTGTAAAACCAAAACCTTTTTATTTTCTCAAACTTCTCTTGGTAGGTCAAACCTCACCAAGGTTTTGACATAAACATTTTATAAAAGTTTTTTGGAGATTTCCCATCCTCTAGTTTTGCTTTGGCTAAAACGGGGGCTCCAAAGGGGGATGGTGGTATACACCAACTATCATACTAGGGACCAGTAGGTGTCATCAAGGGAGTTGTACTTAATAGTCCCAATGTGTAATAGTTTGGAGGAGCCTAGCCATTACCAGATATAGATCAACATAATTTAAAACAATGTAGTTTCATACACAGTAGATAAAACATGGAGAAGAAAAATAGTAGGAAAAGTCTCATGAGCAAGAAGGTGGCTTGCCTGCGATCACCAAACTGGCCATATATGTCCCTGGACTTCTTCTTATAATACCATAATAATCCAATAATAACCGCTTCTTCTCGTTTCCGATATAGTCGCAACTATCATCGTTAGAGATAGCACATGCAAGCAAACAAAGCCACAATCAACACAAGGCATACAAGCATCTTTATAATACAGAAAACAAGCATACAACACATCATTCAATTCAGTAGGTTTTGATAGATTGAGATCATATCATTTGGAAATGCTTTAATTGCCTTTGTGGATTTGTCTTTGTGATTTAATTGTCAAATACCCTTAAGGAAGGGGTTTTGACTAAGGCTTGGGTATGTATGATGTCAAAGTGCAAGAATGATATCAACCTATGGGTCTTGAAATAACAAGGCTAACAAAAGTGGTTTCATAATTTTATCAATTTTCTATATTTAGTTATGATTTTTCTAATGAAATAACCCCCAGTTTAGGTGAATAAATCACCATAAAAGATCTGTAGCTCAAATAAATTTGTCCTCGGAGGTTTGGGTAGACTTTGGTGTTTAAGATTTTTGAGAGTTGGATTCGTCTCAAAATATTTACCAGAATGCCCTTGGGAAAATCCCAAAGTCAGTTTTGTAGTCAGTTTGTCGTTTTAACCAGGTTTATTTTACATGTCCAAAAGACATGAGACAAATAGCAGTGGATAGGCATTACAAATTCTACCATAATAAATTGGAATCACTATTTTTGGAGTTGCTAAACTTCTGGAATGATTTATCTAGTGGAAATACCACATACAAAAGTATTTCATTCATTAAAATTTCTTAGAAACTCAATTATGAATGATCTCCTAGGTTTTTATATAGGGTCCAATACCCCATCACTGGGAGTTGGAATCAACTCAAACATGTTATAGTTTGACTTAAGGAATTTTCTAAAGGTAGAGTTATCCTGTTTTGTTATTTTTACTAATGTAAAAACATTGTTCACCTTGACATGGGGCTAAGGTCAATAGATTGGTAATCAAATTATCTACCAGAGTAGCTTTGTTTCATTACATTTGGTTATGTATTACTACCAGGGTAATTTATCAATTGAAAAAGACACTATGGGGTAGATTAATTCCCAGAAAAAGTACCAATAATATTTTGCCAAGTTTCTGGTTCTGCATGATAGATAATACAAGTTATATGACTATAAAAAATAGATCTGGGTGATTCAGGTAGATTTTCATTTTCAAAATGAATTAAACCAAACAACTATTAAATCAGGTTTTGTGATTTAAATAAAAAGAGAGGAGTCTCGGGTTGTCTGGGCCAGATCTAGGGGAGATGGGCCTTGGAGAGGGGATTTGGCCCACGGCAATGGGGCACGCGCGCGGGGACAACAATTCAAATCGAGGCGGGCGAGGCCCGTGGTCAGTGGCAGTAGCTCCCGAAGGGATAAGGGGCGCCAGGTATCGTCCGATTTAAAAGAAATCGATGGCCAGGGGCGCGTCTTCTTCCTCTCGACGAGGTGGCATGGAGAAAACCCTAGGCGCATTGGGGGTTGGTTGGGGTGCTCACCTAGGGGTTCGCCGGATGTTCGGATGCGGCAGAGACGAAGCAGCTCGATGGGGGAAGCCGGAAGAGGGGTGGAAGAGGGGTGTTCCGCGGCGAAGTGCGGCTCGCACGACAACGGCTGAGTAGCACAGTCGGGAGCGAACTGGGGAAGCTCCGAGAGGGCCTGCATGTCGTTGTGGAGAGGTGGATCGGTCTTTGAGCGATACGGGGAGCTTAACAAGGTGCAACATCGATGGATCCGATGTCCAATGAAGGCGTGGAGAAAGGTGTCGGTAAAGGCCCTCAGGGCTCACCAGAGATGCTTCCTAGGGCTGCTACATGGTGAAGAAAAGGGCATGGTTAGATTCAGAGGAGCATGGGGAGTTCAGGAGAAGAACATGCACAGATAGAGGGGCAGAGGTGGAGAAGCTACGCCCAAATATTGCTCGAGGCCTAGGTGCCTCTCTCCTTCTTCTCTCGGGCCAGGCAGAGCAGGGGAGAGGGATTGGTTTTTGGGGGAGTTATGTGGGAGAGGTTGAGGGGAAATGAACCGAAGGGGAGGCACTGGGGTGGCCTGTGGCCTTATAAACCGAAGCATGGGGTCCATGATGGACATGGTCCATAGAAGGGCAAGGAGGGGAGGTGGTGTCCAGGCATTGGGTAGCTTGGGCGGTGGGAGGAGGTCCTATGTTGGGCTGTGGTCGTGCAGAAGGACAGAGGGAGACAGGGAGGCTGCTGATGCATGTTTTAAAAGCTATTGTATGAGGTGCTTGTCTCTCTCTCTCTCTCTCACTTCCAAACACCAAGGACAAGAAGCAAGATGGTTCTACAGTGCTGCGACCAGGGAGGAGATAGGGTTGTTGTGGCCAGAAATGGTGGGGAGCGGTGATGGGTTTGGTTTATTTTTTATCAAGTTTTGGTTACCATCCAATTTTGTCATATCTAGGGATCATGAAGATATTCTGAAATTTTGATCTTGGCAAGCCGAAGTAATGGGTCTGGTATACAGGTGTGGTCAAGGTGTACTTTCAGGATCTATTTGGGATTTTTCAGAGGTTTGAAAGTCCACTTAAACCCATTTATTCAAATAGTGCTGAAATGGTTTTTAGAAGCTGAGTTGATATTTTTGATTTGGACAAGGTGGGTTTTTGGTGTAAGATGGTCCCAAATATAAGTCCACACATTGGAGAATTTTCCCAAGATTTATTTATGAAGGAAAAGTATTTAATATATTTATTTTCTTGTTTTACACATTCAAGAAAATGGACAAAAAGATTTATTAACACTCTTCAAAATTATTTATTTTTTAAGTGGAAGGATTTATTTTTTAAATTTGGGTAAGTTCTTTGTCAAAAACCAACCCTTCCTTTGTTAATGGAGTTTTTGAGATTTTGCTCATTAAATGAATTAAATAATTTTTGAGCCATAATAATTATGGTTAATATTTTATAAATTTTTATATCCAAGTTAGATGATGTCCACAAGGTATATCTAGCATTTTCAACCTTGGGTGTTGAGAATCCAACTTGATTTGGGAAGAAAACAAGATATAAAGGATCTTGGGCAAAGTTATTTTTATGCCACCAAAACATGGTTGTATCTTGGAGCTCAAAGCTCCTCTTGGGACATGGTCTAGATGTATATATAGAACTAGTGATGTAGATCACCATGGTGTAGAAGGTTTATCTTGATCAGGCTTGAGTTCTCCAAGAATTGATTCCAAATTTTGAATAAAATAAGGGTGCCAAGGCAGATTATCAAATAGCCTTCAAAACCATGTGGGATTTTGAGGCACAAGGATCCATTTCGAACAAATGAAGTAGGTATTTATAGACCTTTATGAGTAGAACACAACCATGCAAAGATTTGGTCCAAATAAGGTAGGATGAAGGTGTGAGCTTTTGACCAAGTAGGCTAGTTGATAAGATTTGCAGGAAAAGTTAGTTTCTTGCCTGCAAAACCATCAAGAACAAGTGTGTTTAAGGATGGTCTAGCCAAGGGAAAGAGTGGGACTTCGTAGTACTTAAGATGTTCTACAAGATGGTTCAAGTGCATTACCAAAAATGTACAAGGTTTGATAAATGGAGGCATTCAAAGAAGTGATGTTGAAACAGTTTCCAGACTTAGTCAAATGTAGCAGATTTAGGGTTTTTTGACTAGAATATGAGTGGGAATGTTTTTGAGGGTTTGCAAGATATCAAAGCATTATGACGTGGATGATGTTGAAGTGTAGATTGGGTAGAATAGATCCATGCTCATATTGGTCTTCATTGACTTGGAAACTTCTAGAATTGATCACTTTAGAATTGATTTGGTTAAGGGTTTTAGATGATCACCTAGTGGCTAGAGGTCAATTCCATCTTGTATTCTTGCTTATGGTTTGGTGATCTTAAAGTATCTTGATCCTAGAGGATGAGCTCCTAGAGTATCTCATACTACTTCTAAGCAATCAAGTCAAGCATCAGATCAAGGCAACTCATCTTACAAACAAATCAACTACTGCTAGGGTTACCATCAAGCTTAGCTTGAGGTAAGGATGGGCATTTTTCAAAAAGTTGGAGTTTGAATAAGGTAAGAGTCCTTGGTATCCCTACCAAGAGTAGAATTCAAAATCTTTATAAAAGGTTTTAGAAATCCTAGAGGTAAGAGTAGTTGAAGGTTTTTTCTTGAAAACATAAGGAGATTATAACTCTCCATGGTTTTGTCAATAGGAGCTACTAAAATAGTTTTGGTTACACAAACATCTTGGCTCATGTTTTGAAATGCCAGAACATTTGAGAATATGTAAAATGAGCCAGGATAGTTTTATTAAATAGCTTTTGACAACTGATGTTAAGGTAAGGAGTGTATCATAAGCTATACAATCCATAGCTTAAGCACAAACAACAACAAGCCAACACTGCAACACTTAACAAGAAAAAGTTTTTGTTCCCCCTGATTTTTGCATTCTGGACAACTAATCAGGGATGCTGAATTTGGGATGTTACAGGCTTTTCCCCCTTAAAAGAATCTCGTCCAGAGGATCGGGAGAGTAAGGTTTGGGGGGTTTTTTAGTCAAGGTTTGTGCTAGGTGTTTCTAACATATTAGCCTACGGATTCTGTCTTTCAACGTGGTTACTTTGTTGGGGGAGTTGGACTTCAGTCTTCTCGGATGTAATGAGGCTTGAGCAGGCTTCGGTCCTGATTGTGATGGAGGATCTTCCTTCTGTAAGTATTTATTGTCGTGGTGGTGGCACAACAGATGCCATGGATAGGCTAAAGATGGGGCCAATGTGTGCTAGGGGAATCCAGGGAGGGAAAACGTGGTGATTCCACGCACAGATGCTCTTGTATTCTCTCTATCAATGGTGTTTACATGTGCTCTTCAATCTAGTGGTGAGAAGGAGACTATGTCTCTTAGTCCCCACAAGCTAGCTCTAGAGTTTTATCTTAGACAAAGAAAAATGATCGATCCCCTTCTATGGAGGCCCCGATGCTCCTTATATAGGGGAGCCTGGGTTACAAAGTTAGGGCACACATGGCAGCATATTCTCCGAATATGCCCCTTGTTTAAAGCTAGATGCTTCTTTATTCTCTTTAACGGATCGTCCAGGCTTTGGACATAACCCGCAACGTAATCCTTGTGTTTAAGCATCACCAGACACGGGTTGCATCAGCCGACATTACCCGCATCACCTTGGTCGCCCCTGACCCACTGGTCCTCTTTGCTTTGCTTCGCTCATGCTACAGCTAATAAAGCCACCTTTTGACCAGCGGGAGATCCCTTCCTTCTCTTGGAAGCCATATGATAGTCCGGCTACCACGTGGCTAACCCGTCTGCGAGGGTACCTACATGATAGACAAATAAATATGGTCGGCATAAATTTTATGTCGGCCAGGCTGATGCTGAGGAGACGCTCGGCGGACCGGGTTACTCCGTGGTTCGGCCTGCCTTGAGGTGACCCGGCCAGCACATGCTTTGACCACGCCGTACCTCGGCTAACTCGGCCTTTATACCCCGGTGTTGCCCTACCCGGGGGTATCCCCCCAACATTAGTCCCTGAAGCTGGTCCGATCTTAGCAACTTTAGTTGTTAAGGCCACAACAGGTTCCCATATCCGGATCTTTGCCTCTTTGGTCGAGTTACCCCGTAACCCGGGGTTTTTCCTCTTGCGATCCCTTGGCTCACTCCGAGTTATTCTTTGCTGGCCGGGTCTTTTGCTTGCTTATCCGGGTTACTGTTCCTTCTCTTGTACGCTTCCCCATGTCCTACGTGGAGGGTAATCATCATTTTGCCTCATTTTAAGGGCTACGCGCATTTAATGCGCCAGTTACTGTTGCAATGTCAGGAATAACTGCTGCACGTGTCCCTTCACTGCAGCACCTCGTTAACTGTAACATTACATCATGTCATGGGATCCTTTGCTCCCTGTGGCCCTTGTTGTGGACATGCTCTGATTGGCCGCCTCGGCTGATTACACGCCCGGTGCGTGTGGCGTGGCAGCCGCAAAGGATCCCACTACGATCCCTCTTGCGCGGTTAAGTAGGGGGCCTAGGGCAATCTTTCGGGAAGTTCCCCATTTCTCTCGCCCTTCCCAGCCTCCTTTCTCTCTCACTGCAACTCCACCGCCGCCGCTGCTTCTTCGTCGTAACTGTGTCGCCGTGACCGTTCTCAGGCAGCACCTTGCACCTGCGCCGCCGCTCTCGCTCAAGAGCTTCACCACGGGGACCTGCGCTTCCCGGTTCCCCGCCACCGGTTATCTTTACTCAGATTTCCTTCTCGAAGACCTCGAGTTCGCCATGACTGAGGAGGAAAGTATCCGTGGTGGCGCAGCAGGAGGAGGAAGGAGAAGGCCGCGAGCGCGGCTACTGGGACGGCGCGTTCGTTTGTCAGGATGACCTAGACTGGTTCCGTGCCACGCGCCGCATCCCCGACGGCATTGCCTGCCGCCTTGCCACCGACGAGATTTCCCCCTCTCCCAATCTAGGGGAGTATGTTACTTTTCTTTCTCATTTTTAGCACGGCTTCGGCCTTCCTACCTCTGATTTCTTTTTCGATTTCATCTCTACGTATCAACTGCAACCACACCATCTTCCTGCCAATGCCATCACTTCTCTATCCTCTTTCGCCTCTAGCATTGAGGGATATGTCTGCCTCTGGCCATCTAAGAAACTATGGATCAAATTCTTCGGTCTCCGGAGGAACGTGGTTCCAGATAAGGAGCTTACTCTGGCGGAGAGGCACCTGACTCAATGCGGTGGGGCCGCCATCTCTCCCTGCAAGGGATCCATATTTCCCTAGGTCACCGGGCTCGAGTCCTGCAAAGGCTGGGCCTGGACTTTCTTCTATGTCTGGAACACCACCGAGAAAGATCTGATCCGGCTCCTCCCCTTCAAACTCGGACCTCTAGACACTTCTCTCTGGGAGAGCATCCCCAAGTGACCCACAGCCCTGGCAAACCAGATGGAGCGCCGGATCAAGGAGCTTCTCAAGGAGAAGCTTCAAGGGGAGGACATTATGATCACCTTTGTCCGCAGCTGGGTCTCCCCCCTTTAGAAGCGTGCCCACAAGATCTTCTAGTTGAGCGGCCCCCTCGACCCCCACCAGGCTTCATCTTTTGAGCTCGATAACTCGGCGGTTTACCGCCGGGTTAAGGCCATTTTCAACATGGAGAAGGAATTCTCCAAAGATTGGGAATGGGGGCTCGATCCCTTCACCCGGGACAACCCTCCTCCAAAGGTGAACTTCCTTCTTTCTGTTTTCCGGATCTTCCCGGTATGTCAGATTATTTTCATAACTTAGTCATTTCTGTCTTGTGCTCAGCGATTCCTCTAGCAGCCACTGGAAGATGCTGAGGTGCTGGCGAGCAAGTGGGTACCGGACCGCGCCGAGGAAGACGAGGTGGAGCCTGATCCGGAGACCTTCTTGCCTACTCCGGACATCGTCAAACGCAGCTCTGGTAAGGCCTCTTCTTTAAGGGATTGGCCGGATGATGATGACTCGGACGTTAAGGTCCTGGAGGTACTTGACCCGGTTCTCATCTCTTACGCATATCTGGTTATGTTCGAATCTTCAGCTAACCCGGCCGGTCAGGTCCACGAGGTACCCCCCCTTGCCACTGGTGGTCTGGCCCCTGCTCCTTCCCAAAAGCGCGTGGCTACCTCGGCCATAGCTTCGGAGGCGCTGCCGCCCAGGAAGAGGCAGAAAAAGTCCAGGGAGAAAGCCTCGACTAAGCCGGCCGCCAAGAGCACGGTCTGGAGGGCTCCCAAACCTTAGGCACCCCCAACCTCGGACGAGTAAGTCTCTTTGCATTTGCACTTGGGGTTTTTTCCTTTCTGTGTTTGCCTTTGTCTCTTATCGGTTCTCTCTCTTTTTGACTTGGTGCTTTTATTTTCCAGAGCTCCTAGGGTCATTCCCTAGAGTGGGTCCAGCATAGCGTCTCCTATCCGGAGCAGCCCTTCTCTCCCCCGCGATGACGAGACTCGCCCGCTCAGCCCTATCCAAGAGGGCTTCATGGCTGCGCCTAATTAGAGCCCACATCACCATGAGGAGGGCAATGTCAGCGCAAGGGGTGGTGGGGCAGCTCAGGATACGGCCATGCCGGATCTTCCCAGTTCTTCTTCGGCCCCAGCACCAAGTATTGAGGTGCCAGTTTCATCGGCACCGCCCCAAACAAGTTCTCCTTCAGCTCCATCAGCGGCACCAGCACCAGCATCAGCGACACCTGCACCACCGGTATCAACAGTAGTACCACCAGCAGCACCAGCCTCAATAGCTTCCACTAAGCCTCCCAAGAGGAAAGCCCTGTCAACTCCCTCTGGATCAACCATTTCGATCGCGGATATCTTCCAATCAGCTCCTCAGGCTTCATCCGGATCAGCGGCCTCCGATCTTCCGCCACGTCCTCCGTCATCCGGCAAGCTCAAGAAAGCTGCGGGATTAGCCAAGGGCATCACCTTAGGGTCTTCTGCTGCCAGATCAGAGGGTAGCTGTCAGCTGGTCCTACATACTAGCCCCATTGCAGCTCAATCTGCCAGGCAGGAAGCCCACGTCAAAGGCCTGGTGGCGAACTACTCTCCCATTAGCGAAAGTTACAGTCCACTGCTCCTGGAGTATGTGAAAAACTGGAACAATGCTGAATTCAACGATCCCAAGGATGATCTGCCGGAGAAGTTCAGCCTAGCCGAGTTTAGCGTGCAGATGAACTCCACCACCAAGGCCATCTCTTTGGCTGGCCGGATGATGGAGGTAACTCTTTTCCTCTGCTGTGGTACTTTGTATAAATGAGCACTTGTAGATATATATCCCCTAGTCCCCGAGCCTCTGAGGGAGTAACTTGTTGTTCGGTCGGATGCTCCTAGAGAATTTGGTTTCTGTCCTTAGCAATCTCAAATCTTTACAAAGTTAGAGCCGGGTTAGGTTCCCTTAGCCCAGATCTTGGACACTTCGAATATCCACACACCTAGAGCGGGTTTAGTTCCACTTGGCCCGGATCTTGTAGACTTCGAATATCCACACACCTAGAGCCGGGTTAAGTTCCACTTAGCCCGGATCTTGTAGACTTTGAATATCAACACATCTAGAGCCGGTTTAAGTTCCACTTGGCCCGGATCTTGTAGACTTCGAATATCCACACACCTAGAGTCGGGTTAAGTTCCACTTGGCCCGGATCTTGTAGACTTTGAATATCCACACACCTAGAGCCGAGTTAATTTCCACTTGGCCCTGATCTTGTAGACTTCGAATATCCACACACCTAGAGCCGGGTTAAGTTCCACTTGGCCCAGATCTTGTAGACTTTGAATATCCACACACCTAGAGCCGGGTTAAGTTCCACTTGGCCCGGACCTTGTAGACTTCGAATTACTTTTTACTTTGCCTTTGATCTTGACACTGCCTTGCTTATTTCAGATTACCACTAACCGCTGATCTGCTGAGTTACAGCGCCTGCTGGACTCCTATAAAGACATTCGCACGCGTTATGGCGAACTCCTGGAGGAGCACCAGAAGAAGGGTAATGTTTCTTACTTAGACTTTTCCTTATTCCATTGTCATTCGTTCGAGTTATTTGTGATCCGTATTAATTTGTTATCCGAACTATGCAGCTGAGGTTGAAGCTAAGAATATCATCATGCGGAAGAATCTGGCTGAGATCAAAGGTATCTTATCTTGTTCACCCCATTATTGTGCGTTCTTTTCTTCATCTGGTGGATATTTATACTCCGGCTCAGCCGGATTAATCCGCTATTGTAGTTGCTGTTGAAGAAATCGTTCTTGTGCCTGATATAATGACCCATTTCCTCGCACAAACAGGGTAACATGAGGCTGAACTAAAGAAAAAGGACAATGAGATAGCTCGGCTGTGGCTCCTGGACTCGGAGATTACTCGACTGAATGCCGAAATCTAGAGGCTCAAAGACCTCCACAAAACCGAGATGGACAAGGCGGACCAGTTGCCGAGGAAAAAGAGTGTTTGACGACTCAAATTTCCAAGGATAAGGATCTATTGGAGGAAGCCGACGTAAAACTTACGTCGGTAACCTCCAAATATGAGAAACTCCAGGCCCACAGTGCCAATGTTGATGCTGAGCTTCAGCGTCTCCTCTTCCAGATCTCCCGTGAGTTTCTCTCCTGTTCAATTCTCTTTTTTCTGGATTAACGCGTTTGCTCATTGGTTCAGAAACTTTGTTCTCGGGGAAGTTTGCAGAAGGTGATACTCTTGATGGCACTGCTGTAGCCTGGTCTCACGAGCAGCGTGGTATTCCCACAGGCCCTGGATCCGGGTCAGTCCCTTACACGACACAAGATTTGCTTGTTAGCCTCGCTGCTCGCCTGGAGCTAGTAAAGAACTATGGCGCATATATCATGCCTGCTGCGATGCGGATACTGAGCTCCCTCTAGCCCGGCGAGCCCACTCCAAAGGGAAATGCCTCTCTCATTGCCAAACTGATGGAGTGCGATACGCAGCTGCATCTGTGGCGTGAGTCGGTTCCGCGATCCAGGGCTGACATTGCCTTGCAGTTTGTCCTCTCGTGGTACGAAGGAATAGATATGGGGCTGCTTACCCGCATGCGCACCGGATCCAAGTGGAACGAGGATCCGGCGTGGGTTGCGCGCCACAAAGCCAGTGCTAACAAACTTATTCAGTATTCCTTCTGCCATGCTTGGAATGATGGGCCAAGCTACCTCGACATTTTCGATGACGAAGTTGCTTCTGAAGATGAAGAAGCTGAAGGGAGTGAGGGTGAGGCCACCGAGCTTGGTGACAAGGCTGAAGACCTAGAGGATGACGAGGCCAACCCCGAGAATGAGGCTGAGGCTAGCGCCCCTCCCCCAACTTCCGAAGTACCTCCTTCTTCGGTTGATGACTAGGCTGCTGCCCCTTGAAAACACATGATCATATTTGTTAGATCCCCGGAATGCCGAGTGAAAATGTATCTAAGTACTTTGGTTCGGTTCTGCTACAATTTATTGTTTGGAACTAAGTTCTTAATGCTGGATAATCGTGGGCAAAGTCCCCGAGTTTCGTTTTCTTGTTCCTCCAATTTTTGACTTGGCTCGTGTCTACCTTGATTCAGTTTTTTGACGTACGAGTCCGAGGCTCAAAAAATTGACTTAACAATACTTGAAACTTTGAGATTAGCTCAAAATAATCTGTCGTTAGATAAATATAGTAAACAAAGGGTTAATCCGAATAACAAATGTGGGCCCTCTTAAGTTCTTTTCCTTAGTCGTTTTTCATGTGCGTTGCCATTCCAAACTTGTTCTATTGCTTGCCATGAAGCCAATTCTTGTTGGACAACAACAAAGTCGAAGAGTTGGGTTTTTGCTGCTCACACATTACTAATCCGACTAAGATATAAGCAACTTAACCCAGCTGACATAAAAATATGAAAACAAGAAAGACAATTATTATGGCAGTCCCTAAGTTCCATTAATAAACTCATTGCCGACATACATACCGACATGTGAGTAGCTCGGATACATTCACCTCTTTGTTAGGTGTAAAAAGGACGAAGTAGTGCTACATTCCACGGTCGCTTAGATTCCTCTCCAGACTTGTCCGCCTTGTTCTTTTCTTGTGGTTTTGCATCAATAAGATAGTAGGAATCATTGTGCAAGGCTTTGCTTACAATGAAAGGTCCTTCCCATGGATGGGATAGCTTATGCATGCCAGCAGTGCGCTGTATCAACCGGAGTACCAGGTCACCTTCCCGTCTATGATAGCGTCGGATATTTTGCTGATATATGGCGGATCTGGACAAGGCCTGTTCTCTCGCTTCTTCCAGCAGATCAACATCATTTTGTCGGGCTTCACGCACTTCAGCTTCTATGTATTGGGTGACTCTTGGAGAATCATGCTCTATGTCAGCAGGTAATATAGCTTTTCCCCATATACCAGAAAGAATGGCGTATAGCCTGTTGATCGATTCGGAGTTGTTCTTAAACTCCACAGTACTGCCAGTAGTTCTTCTATCCAGCACCCCATTGATCTTTGCAGCGGCTCTATGAGCCGGGGTTTTATCCCGGACAGAACTAGTCCGTTGGATCTTTCCACTTGCCCATTCGATGCGGGGTAGGCGACTGAGGTGACATCTATGCGGATCTTCTTTTCTCGGTAGAACCTCACAAATGCTCCTTCGGCGAAATTTGTGCCATTATCAGTTATGATGCTATGGGGATAGCCATACCTCAAGATTATATCCTTGAGGAATTTTACTGTTGTTGCCTTGTCACATTTCTTAATTGGCTTCACTTCAATCCACTTGGTGAATTTGTCGACCATAACCAGGATATGGGTCATTCCTCCTTTAGCCGGCTTAAATGGCCCTACCATGTCTAGGCACCAGATAGCAAATGTCCAAGTAATGGGGATAGTTTTGAGTTCCGACGTTGGTAAATGAGTTTTCGTGGCGTGTCTCTGATAGCCATTGCATTTTCTCACCAAATATTCTTCTTTCTCCGAAGCACTTGGCCAATAAAATCCATGCCGGAAAGCTTTCGCCACTAATGCTCTTGAGGAGGCATGGTGGCCACATTCTCCTTGGTGAATATCTCGGAGTATGTCAAGTCCTTCCTCCGAGTCAACACACTGCTGCAGTAGTGTTGTCACACTTCTTTTATATAATTCGGTGTTGATAATAGTATAGGCCATTGCTCTCCTTTGGATCTGCCTTGAGAATATCTCATCATGCGGCAAAACTCCTTCTTTCAGGAAGTCATATATTGGCTTGGCCCAAGCTAATATAGCCCGGACAGGAAATGGTTCTTCGTCAATTTCCATCGCATCCACTGACATAACTCCTGCCGGATCTGGCTGAACTGCCCCCAGGTTTGCTGAGGCAGTCCCCGGGTTTGCCGAAGTAGTCCCCGGGTTTGCTGGGGTGCCTCCCCAGTCTATCTCCATAGGTGCAGCTCCTGATCTAGAGAGTGCCGGGATATAAATTGAGTCTGATTCAGGTGATGGTGTGATGGATGGTTTTCTCAACTGCTCCAAAGCAACATTTGGCGGGATTGGCTGTCGGGATGAGCCTAACTTGGACAGCATATCGGCCACCTCGTTTTCAATCCGAGGTATGTGATGGAATTCACACCCTTCAAAAAATCCACTTATCTTTTGAACATGGAATCTGTAAAGGGCCATGTTAGCATCCAAAGCATCCCAGTTTCCAGACACTTGTTGCACCACCAAATCCGAATCTCCAAAGCATTGTATCCGACGTATCCCCACTTCTTTTGCTACTTTGAGACCATGTACCAATGCTTCATATTCCGCAACATTATTTGAGGCACTGAAGTGGATTTGAAGGACATACTTCAGTTGATCCTTCTTGGGCGAGGTAAGCACTACTCCGGCGCCCAACCCCTCTTTCAGTTTTGATCCATCGAAGTGCATTCGCCAATAATTGGAGTCTGGCAGAAGTGGCTCGTATTGCATCTCAGCCCAGTCCACAAAGAAATATGCCATAGCTTGCGATTTTATTGCATCTCTTCTATCAAACTGCGGTGCATATGGGGCTAACTCAATTGCCCATTTTGCTATCCGACCACTTGCATCTTTGTTACTCATAATCTCTGATATGGGTGCCTCACATATCACTTTGATGGGATGTTCCTCAAAATAGTGTTTGACTTTCTTGGCCGACATATACACGTCATATGCCATCTTTTGATAGTGTGGGTAATTCTATTTTGAAGCAGATAATACCTCGCTCAGATAATGCACCGGTCTTTGCACCTACTTTCCTTCTTCTTCATGCTCCACTATGATTACTGCACTTACGACTCGGTTGGTCGTGGCTATGTAGAGCAACATTGGCTCCTTGGGTAGTGGTGCTGCTAGGATTGGTGCAGTAGATAACATCTTTTTCAAATCTCGAAATGCGATATCCGCCTGTGGCGTCCATGTGAATTTGTCTGCCTTTTTCATCAACTGGTAGAGGGGCAAGGCCTTCTCTCCCAACCGACATACAAACCGGCTTAACGATGCCAGACAACCAGTGAACTTCTGCACATCGTTAAGGCATTTGGGCAGTTCCATTCTCTCTATGGCCTGATTTTTGTCGGGTTAGCTTTGATACCTCGGCTAGACACTAGAAAACCAAGTAACTTTCCTGCAGGCACACCAATGGTGCACTTCTTCGGGTTAAACTTCATCCGGAACCTTCTCAAGTTCGTGAATGTCTGCCGGATGTCATCAAGGAGCGTATTGGTTTCCTTAGTCTTTATCACCACATCATCCACATAAACTTGCACGTTTCGACCTATCTGGTCGTGTAAACATTTTTGCATGCATCACTGGTACGTTGCCCCTGCATTACATAATCCAAACGGCATAGTGCAATAGCAATAAGCCCTGTACGGGGTAATAAACGCAGTCTTTATTTGATCATCCAGATTTAGGGGTATCTGGTGGAAACCAGAATATGCATCAATGAATGACAATAGTTCACATCCGGAAGTTGAGTCTATGACTTGATCTATTCTAGGGAGTGGGAATGGATCCTTGGGACACGCCTTATTCAGGTTTGTGTAATCAATGCACATCTGCCATACCACGGCCACGTTTGGATCATCCTTCTTCTTTTCCACAAGCACCTGATTAGAGAGCCAATTCGGATAGAGTACTTCCATGATAAACCCGGCTGCTAGGAGCCTAGCTATCTCATCCCTAATGACCTTCCTTCTGTCTTCGGCGAAACGCCGGAGAGGCTGCTTCACCGGCTTAGCCCCGGGTATTACGTTCAATGAGTGCTCGGCCAACACCCTCGGCACACCTTGCAGATCCTGTGTGGACCAAGCAATGTGAAGTTGACGAGCTTGCTTTCCTATTTCCTGCTTAACCCGGCACCAATGGTTACTGTGCTCTCTGGGAACTGATCATCGATTGGCACTTTCTTTGTATCCTTGGTTGCTTGGAATGACACGCTTCCGTGCGGGTTGGTCAGAGCCGGCATATGCTACTACGTAGATTGAGCCAATGCCACCACTTCTAGTATCTTCCTTTTTTCCTGAGCCATCACTAGTGACTCGGCTAAGTTAGATCCAGCTGAGGCGCACTCGATCAAACGCCAGAAGTCCCCTGATACAGTTATCACACCCCTAGGTCCGGGCAGTTTCATCTTAAGGTAGCTGATGTGAGTACTTGCCATGAACTTGTTCAGCGCGGGCCTGCCGAGTAACGCGTGATAAGCGCTCTCTAGATTCACCACTTTGAACTCCAATTTTGCAGTCCGACAATTATCTCGCGTGCCAAATAATACATCAACTCGGACCTTACCAATTGGCTCACAGGAAATACCTGGCACAATGCCATGAAAGGTGGTCCTCATTGCTTGCAGCATGTTCTCTGTTATTCCCAACTTGTGCATGGTATCCTTGTACATAATGTTGATGCTACTGCCATTGTCAATCTATACTTTGGAAAACCTCACATTGAGATTCGGCCCGATGAACATCGGATCTAGGACCAGTGCATAGGTCTGAGGGCTAGGCATGATCTTTGGGTGATCCTTAATACTCCACGTAATCTCCTGATCCGCCCAGGGCATATATCCCACTACTGCCGGCATTACCGTGTTTACCTCCATATGCCGACGCTGCAAGCTTTTCTGGTCATTTTCTTCTGTGGTAAACACACAGTAACTTTGATGATGTTCCCTGGACTTGTTTCGTCCCTCATTCGCGTGGTAACCTTGGCCTTGTTGCTGATTATTGTCTACTTGATGTACAGCATCCCTCCTTTCTTGATATTCGTACCTCGGCGGAGGTGGTGGTAACATTAGTTGCTGTCCATTTCCCCCTGTTAGTGCCTCATTCCTAGGTGCTTTGTTCCGAGGTGCCTGAGCATTCCCCGAACTTCCCTGCTCTAACTTCCTCATCCACGCACATAGCCGGGTCGTGTGATTTGCCAGACTATTCAGACTTGGTGTATGAAACTTGCAAGGTTGATCCAACATAGATTCGAACGTATACCTCGGTCGATCTTTTCGTTCTTGCCACTGCTTTTTCTGCTCTGGGGTCCAAGGCTTCTTCCCTTCACTTTTCTGCTGCCGGTTTTGCCCTCCAGTTTTCTGGCGCTGGCTGGCGCCGGTATTGGGCTGATCCCGGTCTACCGCTGCCACCTGCTGCGAGTTATATCTGTAATTCTGATGCTCCTCCCTTCTCTTTCCTTGGAAATCATTTCTCCTTGACGACCCGGAGCCATCTCGGTTGTCATATTCCTCGTTTTCCTCGATTGACATTAGCCGGGGTAGCGTTGGATCTCCCAAGGCATACAAATCTGTGATCCGGATTATCTCAGCCAAAGTGTTTGGCATATCTCGTTGCAGCCTCTGCCATAGCATACTTCCATATCTACAGCCCTGGGCGAACCATGCAATTGCTTGTGATTCAATTACCCCCTCGCATGAGTTACGCACGTTGCACCTACGAGTCAAGAAATCCTGGTCTGACTCATTCGGTCTTTGCCGGCATAACGCCAGAGTCCGTGGCCTGTTGGACCTCTTGTAAGTGCTCGAAAAGTTGCTGACGAATAACTCCTAAAAATCCAGCCAACAGTTAACACTTCCCGGCAGCAAATTGTTCAGCCAAACTCTTGCTGGTCCTTCCAACATTTGTGGCACATACCTCACTGCACATCTCAAATTTCTAGTTGCGATCTTGACCGCCGTTGCGTAATCAATCAGCCAATCCTCTGGCCTACTACTACTATCGTAGGTTCTGGTTCCTCTGGCCAACTGAAAGTTCGGCACTGGTGGCTCCTTCATGATCCGGGGCCCAAAGCATGCCGGACCAGGAGGACCTTGTACCTCGATTAGCTCCGACCTGTAAATTCTATCCAGTTTTAGCCTCGCATCATCTGGCTGCAAGTTCCTGCTTCCCAGCCTTGACCCAATTATGTGGTGATCTGGTCTGGGATATCCATCGTTGATCATAGCCGAATAACCATGATTGTATCTTTCCTGATCCCGACAAGAATTCTGCTGTTGTGCTGCATGTCCTGCACTTCCCTCTTGCTAAGGTGCGCACTGCTGCTGCTGCCGAGGTACATTTTGTCCCATTCCCGCGGGATCACGCTGTCTAGCATTGTTGTTGGCAGCATTACTTTGACCGGCATTGCCTTTGTCGCGGTTACCTCGGCCAGCTACACCTCGGCTGGTACTATGGTGATCTTCATCAACTTGCACTACTTTGCATTTTCCTTCCCTCACCAGATTGTAGGGAACCATCTGTTTGTCCTTTCTCCTAGAGTTTACCACCTCTTCTCTTCAGGGATTGTGACCCGGAGATGATGCGGCTCCCCCGGATCTTGCCGGGTTATTTCTAGCCCAATGAACCACGTGTGATGCTCCCGGTGGTGCCGGGTTTTCCTTGTTCATTTCTTCATTTTACTCGCAAGCTACCCTCTGCAAGTGGTTCACTCTCTCTTGTTGCCTCTGTCGGGCCTCTCCGGTTAGACCTTCTAACTCGGGCGGAGCCGCATTTGCTGCCCTGAGGTTCTTAGCCGAGGTATTGTACCTCTCCAGCCCTTCTATCACTATCGTGGCTGTCTGACCCAGCCTAGGTTCATATTCCTTGTCAATCTCAGTAATCAGGTTTCTGCCTCGGATTTTCACCCCATCTATGCGGTTTGCCTTTGCATATTCTCTCAAAGTAATGTTCAAGGACTACTGCAGCTCTGCTACTTTCTTTGCCCTAGCTAACATTTTCCGCCTAGTTTCTTCTAACTCAGCTTCCACATGAGCCGGATCTACCACAGGTGTTATCAGCGTTGTTAGGCTATCTATTGCCTGCTATAGCACATTCTCCGGTCTCTCTAGTGGGTGGAACCTAGACCTGGTTTGCTTCGGTGTGACTTCCGTCTTTGGCGTCGGGCCCTTGCTTGCCTCCGTGTTTGGCGCGGTCATCAGGACCTCAACGTTGTTTGTTGGGCGAGTGATACGCACACCACGAGCTACGCTGAGAGGTGGTTCGCCTCCCTCGACGATGTGTCGCAGATGAACGCAGGATTCGTCCACTCCGACGTTGATCTTATGCATGCCAAGTTTGATGAAGACACCATTGCACGGAGGGGGGGTGCCTGCCGAAGCTCCCTGTGTTGTCGCTGACGTAGTCCAGCGCTCCAAAGCGCTGAACCAGGCCGGAGACGACGCGCTCGCCAGTGCTGGAGATGCTTCCCGTCCAGATTTTCACCCCTGCTAGCACCGCTAGCCTCATGGTGGGCTAGCGTGGTGGTGGCACGGCAGATGCGATGGATAGGCTAAAGATGGGGCCAATGTGTGCTAGGGGAATCCAGGGAGGGAAAATGTGGTGATTCCACGCACAAATGCTCTTGTATTCTCTCTATCAATGGTATTTACAAGTGCTCTTCAAACTAGTGGTGAGAAGGAGACTATGTCTGATACTCCCCACAAGCTAGCTCTAGAGTTTTATCTTAGACAGAGAAAAATGATCGATCCCCTTCTATGGAGGCCCCGGTGCTCCTTATATAGGGAAGCCTGGGTTACAAACTTAGGGCACATGTGGCAGCATATTCTCCGAATATGCCCCTTGGTTAAAGCTCGATGCTTCTTTATTCTCTTTAACGGCTCGTCCGGGCTTTGGATGTAACCCGTAACGTAATCCTTGTCTTTAAGCGTCACCAGACACGGGCTGCGTCAGCCGACATTGCCCGCGTCACCTTGGTCGCCCCTGACCCGCTGGTCCTCCTCTTTGCTTTTCTTTGCTCATGCTACAGCTAATAAAGCCACCTTTTGACCAGCGGGAGATCCCTTCCTTCTCTTGGAAGCCATATGATAGTCCGGCTAGTACGTGGCTAACCCGGCTACGAGGGTACCTGCATAATAGACAGATAAATATGGCTGGCATATATTTTATGTTGACCGGGCTGATGCTGAGGAGACGCTCCGCGGGCCGGGTTACTCCATGGTTCGGCCTGCCTTGAGGTGACCCGGCCAGCACTTGGTTTTACCACGCCGTACCTCGGCTAACTCGGCCTTTATACCCCGGCGTTGCCCTACCCTAGGGTATCCCCCCAACATTTATGGTGTTTCTCTTAAGGGCTTATCGTATACTAGTTTACGTCTTTGGGTCTAATTGTTGAGGTTGCTTCTGGCAAAGTTATTCTATTGTGTGGGAAAGGCGCAGTCTTTCCCCCTTAGGGTTAAACTAGGGTGGCTTGAAGTTAACTAGTCCTTCCTTCTTGGAGTCGTTGGATGATGTTACGTCGATATCGCAATCTTCTGCTCAGAGTTGAAACCTTCTGATGAAGTCCGCAAACTAGGTGTTATATGGCTTATATACTACTTTTATCTGTACTTAGCCTATCTGAATCTGTTGAAGTCGTAGGTCCTCTAAATGGGTTGGACTGAGGGGTTAGTGATCCGGTGAACCTTCAGGTGGGTCTTCAACTGAAATAGCCCGGGAGGATCTTCGTGGAATCTCCTTAGATATTGGCTCCTCAGTCTTCTTCGAACCCTTGGGAGGATAGTTGCTGTCGGCTTCCGTAGTCTTGTCGACTTCAGGTATTCTGGTTGTCTTGATTAGGGGCTTCTTTGGCACTGGAAGATTCTGTAAACTTTTGATGGCTATTGACAAGGTCTATCTTGTTGGTTTTTACGACTCTCGAGTTGATGCTTTGGGGAGGACGTCAGACTAGAAATCTTCCTGAAGTATCTTTCGGTAGGTAGTCTTCGGGCTTTGATTGAGAAAGACGTAGTCTTTTCCACCTTAGAGCTTCATTAAGGTTATTTGTGAAGGTTGTAGATCTTCTATCTTGAGTTGCCAACGTGATGCTAAGGAAGGTTGTATCTCCTTGGGTCTTTAGTTGAGGTCTTCGAGTGACGTCCTATTGCTCAAACCTGGTCGGTACGGTTTCCTAACAAAGCTTAATGGACTTAGCTCTAGGCAGGTTAGCTATTAATGGCATTTCTAGTTAGTCTTCATCTAGGGTAGAGGCATCCAGCTTCTGATAAGTTATCTTCACTTGAACTTTTGACGTTGCTTCTGCACGATGGTGGAGTAGACTCGTTGTCTTTAGTCAGTCCTATCTTTTGGGTTTTGGAATATTATGGCCTTCTTGTGAGGAACTTTCCATCGGTTTGGGCAGGATCAATTAAAATAGTTAGTATCTTTGCGGCTATTGGAAGCTCTTAATATACTAGAGGTTAGTGTAGTCAGGTCTTCACTTCTTGTTCTGGTTGGCAGATGAGTGTTGGCGTGTAGTATTGATGACGAGTCTTGAGAAGTGAGTTGGATGGGGTATGCCATCCTGCTGAGGAGCCTTCGAGTGGTTCTAACTTGATGATGTCAAAGTCCTGGTTCCTACGATACTCTTCCTCTCATTACTCCCAAGGTTTGTACGAGTATTGTTAGTGACAACGAGCAGGGGTTCCTGAGGCACTGAGTAGGCTATCGGTCCTCGAGTTACATTTGACTAAGGTTAGAAGAAACCACAACACACATACAGGGTGAACAGAGCGATCATGTCTCAAGGTCTTTTGCAAACCACACACATCAAGCAACACATTATGCACTTAGGCAAGCAAACACAGCCAATTATAGGGACCAAGGAGTTAACTACTCGCGATATAGGGGAATCCTATCTTTAAGACTATTAGTCCTAGATGTCACATTGTTGATGTCTGGGTCACTATCTTGCAGATGAAGCCTTCGTCGTATCTTTGGAAGCTTCTCGATAGTGTAGTACTTGATTTCTTCTGGTTATGAGGATTCCACTGGGAGGGCGATCTTGTAGTCTCCTTGTGTTTGCTGGTAGTTCCTTCTCTTTATCTTGTTCTCATCATCTTCACCTAATTCAAGGTCCTATTTGTTTGAAAGCCATATGTTTGAAATTTGGATGAGAGATAGAGGAAGTCATGTTCAAAATCATTTAAACTAGAATGAGATAAGAAGTAGAATCTTTTGAAATGTTTTGAGGAATTAGTTTTCGAAGGCCGGTGTTTCCAAAAGTAGTTTTCCTGTCTAACGACCATGCTAACTAAGGTTCTCTATAGTCAGGATGGCTCTGATACCAAGTCTGTGGGGCCCCTGGATTAATCCTCTGAGAGCCCCTGTTATCCATACACCACGATCCCATGATTAGTTAGTTGTGGCACATAACCGACAAGTATCAAAGTAAACATGCATTATTTAAGCGGACACATGTCATACCTTACATGCCATTATGGCTACATCCAAAATCATCAGCGAAACTTCATCAAGCGTAGATCTCAGTCCATGCCTTAACCTACAGGTAACTGACTGGGGGAACGTCCTAGCTTGCATAGTCATTGACTTCACCTTCTTCTCGATATCTAACCAAGTTAATAGCCGGGGACAATGCCAGTGAGTACTTTGAATGTACTCGCAAACCACCTTAAAAGATAACAATATTAACAAGAGAATATGCATTATGGATGTGGTAGTAGGAGGGCTCCAACAGAGGTTCTTTTCTCGAATAGTTTCTCTTGTAGATATAGCATCTACATATCCTTGTTGAAAACTTTTGAAAAATATTTTGGAAACTTTTTTGAAAAGTTTTAGAAAACACTAGGACTGGGTCACCCATTTGTTCTTCTTTCCGGTCATCTCGTGACCAAACTCCTTTCCTTCCTTTCCGACCATCCCCTAGTCAAATCATTTCTAAATCCTTTGCTTTTCCGAAATCCTTTTTGAAAACAAAACTAGCACCGCTCTATAGCAACCTTCCCAACCGTCCATAACCGTGGACACGGCTATTCGAATAGATTTACACTCTACAGAGGTTCTACACTTTACCCACAAGATTCGATCCATCCGCCGCGGTTCACCGCGAATCGTCATACACCAGTATGTTGGGTTCGGATAATCAAACACAACCCACGGAAAGTCCACTCCAACATGGGCCCTAACCTATGAGTTGTTCCCCTCAAGACCGGGATGTTTGGATCCATGGACCAACCGGAGCACCCCACCCAGACCTGGAGGGTGCACTTTCAATGAAGGGCTCATAGTTCGCCCAGTCACTCGCATGGCCCAGTCACTCGCATGGGTGAATCTGCTTCCTCCATATGAAGGGCTCAAGGTGACTGCTCAACAGTTGACCCTTTCTGTAAAGGGAAGCCCAGATTTTGAGGGAGATGATCCCCCATATGTAGCAGTGAGAATTCCCATATTAGAGTGAACCACTTTGAGTTAAGCCCCATCCCACTCTGGGGTAATGTGGTTGCACAGGTTAATTGTTCTAGCAAAACTGCAAAGAACCGGGTGCGTTTTAGTAAACCTTTTTCCTCCATCTTTCAGCATCATTTTTAAAACCAAAACCTTTTTATTTTCTCAAACTTCTCTTGGTAGGTCAAACCTCACCAAGGTTTTGACATAAACATTTTGTAAAACTTTTTCGGGGGTCTTCCCATCCTCTAGTTTTGCTTTAGCTAAAACGGGGTCTCCAAAGGGGGATGGTGGTATACACCAACTATCATACTAGGGACCAGTAGGTGTCATCAAGGGAGTTGTACTTAACAGTCCCAATGTATAATAGTTTGGAGGAGCCAAGCCATTACCAGATATAGCTCAACATAATTTAAAACAATGCAGTTTCATACACAGTAGATAGAACATGCAGAAGAAAAATAGTAGGACAAGTCTCATGAGTAAGAAGGTGGCTTGCCGATGATCACCAAACTGGCCATATATGTCCCTGGACTTCTTCTTATAATACCATAATAATCCAATAATAACCTCTTCTTCTCGTTTCCGATATAGTCGCAACTATCATCGTTAGAGATAGCACATGCAAGCAAACAAAGCCACAATCAACACAAGGCATACAAGCATCTTTATAATACAGAAAACAAGCATACAACACATCATTCAATTCAGTAGGTTTTGATAGATTGAGATCATATCATTTGGAAATGCTTTAATTGCCTTTGTGGATTTGTCTTTGTGATTTAATTGTCAAATACCCTTAAGGAAGGGGTTTTGACTAAGGCTTGGGTATGTATGATGTCAAAGTGCAAGAATGATTTTTCTAGTGAAATAACCTCTAGTTTAGGTGAATAAATCACCAGAAAAGATTTGTAGCACAAATAAATTTGTCCTTAGAGGTTTTAGTAGAATTTGGTGTTTATGATTTCTGAGAGTTGGATTCGTCTCAAAATATTTACCAGAATGCCCTTGGGAAAATCCCAAAGTCAGTTCTGTAGTCAGTTTGTCTTTTTCACCAGGTTTATTTTACAGGTCCAAAAGATATGAGACAAATGGCAATGGATAGGCATTACAAATACCTACTATAATAAATTGGAATCACTATTTTTGGAGTTGCCAAACTGCTGGAATGATTTATCTAGTGGAAATACCACATACTGAAGTATTTAATTCATTAAAATTTCTCAAAAACTCAAGTATTCATGATCTCTTGGGTTTTGATATAGGGTGCAATACAACATCACTATGAGTTGGAATCAACTCAAAACATGTTATAGTTTGACTTAAGGAATTTTCTAAAGGCAGAGTTGTCCTATTTTTGTTATTTTTACTAATGTAAAAACATTGCTCACCTTGACATGGGGCTAAGATCAATAGATTGGTATTCAAATTATCTACCAGAGTATCTTTGTTTCATTAAATTTGGTTATGTATTACTACCAAGGTAATTTATCAATTGAAAAAGACACTGTGGGGTAGATTAATTCTCAGAAAAAGTACCAA
Organism: Avena sativa; assembly: GCA_916181665.1. Taxonomy (NCBI): domain Eukaryota; kingdom Viridiplantae; phylum Streptophyta; class Magnoliopsida; order Poales; family Poaceae; genus Avena; species Avena sativa. The sequence goes on along the minus strand of OV702292.1, from coordinate 526,483,619 downwards.
TAATATGTTTCCAAGTTTCTGGTACTACATGATAGATAAAACAAGTTATACGACTATAAAAAATAGATCTGGGCGATTCAGGTAGATTTTCATTTTCAAAATGAATTAAACCAAACATCTATTAAATCAGGTTTTGTGATTTAAATAAAAAGATAGGAGTCTCGGGTTGTCTGGGCCAGATCTGGGGGAGATGGGCGTTGGAGAGGGGATTTGGCCCACGACAATAGGGCACGCGCACGGGGACAGCGATTCAAATCATTGGCGGGCGGGACCCACGGTCAGTGGCGGTGGCTCCCGAAGGGGTAAGGGGCGCCAGGGATCGTCTGATTTAAAAGAAATCGGCGGCCAGGGGCGCGTCCTCTTCCTCTCGATGAGGTGGCATGGAGAAAACCCTAGGAGCATTGGGGGTTGGTCGGGGTGCTCACCTGGGAGTTTGCCGGATGCTGGGATGCAGAAGAGACGAAGCGACTCGATGGGGGAAGCCGGAAGAGGGGTGTTCCACGGCGAAGAGAGGCTCACACGACATCGGCCGAGTAGCACGATCGGGAGCGAACTGGGGAAGCTCCGAGAGGTCCTGCATGTCGCTATGGAGAGACGGAGCGATCTCTAAGCGAGACGGGGAGCTTAACAAGGTGCAACATCGATGGATCCAATGTCCTATGAAGTTGCGGAGAAAGGTGTCGGTGTGAAGGCCCTCGGGGCTCACTGGAGATGCTTCCTAGGGCTGCTGCATGGTGAAGAAAAGGTCATGGTTAGATTCAGAGGAGCATGGGGAGTTCAGGAGAAGAATATGCATAGATAGAGGGGCAGAGGTGGAGAAGCTACGCCCAAATCTTGCTCGAGGCCGAGGTGCCTCTCTCCTTCTTCTCTCGGGCCAGGCAAAGCAGGGGAGAGGGACTGGTTTTTGGGGAGTTAAGTGGGAGAGGTTGAGGGAAAATGAACCGGAGGAGAGGCATTGGGGTGGCATGTGGCCTTATAAGACGAAGGTTGGGGTCCATGATGGACATCGTCCATAGAAGGGCAAGGAGGGTAGGTGGTGTCCAGGCATTGGGCAGCTTGGGCGGTGGGAGGAGGTCCTGTGGTGGGCTCTGGTCGTGCAGAAGGATAGAGGGAGACATGGAGGCTGCTAATGCAAGTTTTAAAAGCTATTGTATGAGGTGCTTATCTCTCTCTCTCTCTCACTTCCAAACACCAAGGACAAGAAGCAATATGGTGCTATAGTGTTGCGACCAGGGAGGAGATAGGGTTGTTGTGGCCAGAAATGGTGGGGAGTGGTGATGGGTTTGGTTTATTTTTTATCGAGTTTTGGTCACCTTCCAATTTGGCCATATCTAGGGATCATGACGATATTCTGAAATTTTGATCTTGGCAAGCCGAAGTAATGGGTCTTTTATATAGATGTGGTCAAGGTGTACTTTCAGGATTTATTTGGGATTTTTCAGAGGTTTGAATGTCCACTTAAACCCATTTATTCAAATAGTGCTGAAATGGTTTTTAGAAGTTGAGTTGATATTTTTTATTTGGATAAGGTGGGTTTTTGGTTTAAGATGGTCCAAAATATAAGTCCGCACATTGGAGAATTTTCCCAAGATTTATTGGTGAAGGAAAAGTATTTAATATATTTATTTTCTTGTTTTACACATTGAACAAAATGGACAAAAAGAATTATTAACACTGTTCAAAATTATTTATTTTTGAAGTGGAAGGATATGGTATTATATATAGGCATCAAAAGTGCTTAAAGTTGGGGAAGTTCTTTGTCAAAAACCAACCCTTCCTTTGTTAATGGAGTTTTTGAGATTTTTCCTATTAAATGAATTAAATAGTTTTTGAGCCATAATAATTATGGATAATATTTTATAAATTTTTACATCCAAGTTAGATTATGTCCACAAGGTATATCTAGCATTTTCAACATTGGTTGTTGAGAATCCAACTTTATTTGGGAAGAAAACAAGATATAAAGGATCTTGGGCAAAGTTATTTTTATGCCAACAAAACATGGTTGTATCTTGGAGCTCAAAGCTCCTCTTGGGTCATGGTCTAGATGGATATATAGAATAAGTGATGTAGATCACCATGGTGTAGAAGGTTTATCTTGATCAGGCTTGAGTTCTCCAAGAATTGATTCCAAACTTTGAATAAAATAAGGGTGCCAAGGCAGATTATCAAATAGCCTTCAAAACCATGTTGGTTTTTGAGGCACAAGGATCCATTTGGAACAAGTGAAGTAGTTATTGCTACACCTTTATGAGTACAACACAACCATTCAAAGAGTTGGTCCAAAGAAGGTAGGATGAAGGTGTGAGCTTATGACCAAGTAGGCTAGTTGATAATATTTGCAGTAAAACTTATTTTCTGGCCTGCAAAACCATCAAGAACAAGTGTGTTGAAGGATGGTCTAGTGATACGTTGCTAACGTATCCATAATTTTTTATGTTCCATGCTTGGTTTTATCTAGTTTCTTGTGTTTTGTTCCAACTTTGGAGTACTTTTCATATGATTTCTTGGACTAACCTATTAACAAGATGCCACAGTGCCAGTTGCCTATTTTCTACTGTTTTTGGTTCCAGGAGGTCAGAAAATGAATATTCTCGAAATTGGATGGGACAAAAGCCAAAGTTACTATTTTCCCAGAAGACTCACGGAGCCAGAAGGAGAGTCGGAGAGGGGCCACAGGGTGGCCACACCACCCCTAGGCGCGGGCAACCCTAGGCCGCGCTAGGGCATGGTGTGGGCCCCCTGGCCAGCCACCGACCTTGCCTCTTTCGCCTATAAGAGCTTCCCGATACAAAAACCCTAGAGGGTTAATCAGAAATCCATGAAAAGTTCCACAGCGTCATCGCCACCGAAGGGGAGATTCGGGGGATAGAAAGTCTCTGTTTCGGCACCCTGCCGGGACGGGGAAGTGCCCCCGGAGCCATCTCCATCGATCTCCACCACCATCTCCATCACCATTGCTGATTCCCATGATGAGGAGGGAGTAGTTCTCTCTCAAGGCTAAGGGTTCTACCGATAGCTATGTGTTCATCTCTCTCTCTATGCATGATCTTATTGAGATCATGAGCTTGTAAGATATAGATCTATCCTTCTACTCAAGTGCTTTAATAGATCTCTGCTCTCCCCATGTGTGTGAAGTTAACAGTGTGCACACCATGGTGGCACATAGGCTAGAGTTCTCAAATACTTGTTATGAGTTATATTTGGAGTTGGATGTCTTTATGAAATTGTGGTGTTTGTTTGAACCATCTAGTACTCAAGGTGACAGTGTGGGGTTTTCTAGATGGGAAAGGCTTACTTTGAGGTGTGTTGTTATAGCCCTACCAATGATTAGAGTGTCCAACCGGAGAGTAGTTCAGCGTAGTATCATGAAGATAATATATTTATATGAGAGTGTTCACTAGTGAAAGTATGATCCCTAGGCCTTGTTTCTAAGCATTGAAACACTGTTTGCTATTAGATCTGTGACATGTTTGCTTGCTTCCATCTTTGTTTCAGTTTGCCTTTAGTCTTTTCCACGCCATCAAGCTATTCTCTAGCATCGTTACCACTTATAATTAGCTATACCACTTGTATTTCACTATCTCTTCGCCGAACTAGTGCACCTATACACCTGACAAGTGTATTGGGTGTGTTGGGGACACAAGAGACTTCTTGTATCTTGATTGCAGGGTTGCTTTAGAGGGGATACCTTTGACCACTTCCTCCCTGAGTTCGATAAACCTTGGGTGATCCACTTAAGGGAAAACTTGCTGCTGTTCTACAAACCTCTGCACTTGGAGGCCCAACAACTGTCTACAAGAATATAAGTGCGTAGACATCAAGCTATTTTCTGGCGCTGTTGCCAGGGAGGTAAGGTAAAAGGTATTCACAGCGGAGGATTAAAGAAGAAGAACCTCCCACGGCAAACGCCTATTTTCTGGCGCCGTTGCCGGGGAGGTAAGGTAAAAGGTACTCACATCCTCCGGTGTGAGTGCTCGAAGTTATTTCCTTTAGATTATGCAATTTTGTCTTTTTTTCTTGTTTTCACTAGTTAGGCTTAATGGAAAACAACAACAAAATTAGAGAGCTTTATAGTATTTATCTTGAGTTAGGACATGAAGTGTTTGAAGAGAAAATTAAAAAACCTATGGAACTTTATTTGCATGCTAATAGCAATGTTGTTAGTATGAATTCTTTGGACACCATTATTGCTAATGCTATGGAAAAGTCTAAGCTTGGGGAAGCCAGTTTTTATGAAAATGATCTTTTTAGTTCCCCAGCTTTGGAAAATAGCTATTCTATTGCTTATGATGATACCAAACCTCCAATATATGATGATTACAATGATGAATATGATATTTTCAGTACACCTACTATTGAGGAGAAAATTAATTATGATTATAATATGCCTCCTATATTTGATGATTATGGTGATGAGAATAATAATGATAGCTATTTTGTTGAATTTGCTCCCACTACAATTAATAAGAATGACTATGTTCATGTGGAGAGTATTAATTCTTTTATGCATGTGGCTCATGATAAGAATGTTTCATGTGATAGTTATATTGTTAATTTTGTTCATGATGCTACTGAAATTTATTATGAGAGAGGGAAACATGGTTTTATTTGTCTCAACAATATTAAGTTTCCCCTCTTTATGTTGAAAGTCTTGAAGTTGCACTTGTTTTGCTTTACTATGCTTGTTGCTTTGTGCTTTCATGACTTGTTTCTTTACAAGGTTCCTATTCATAGAAAGTGGGTTAGACTTAAATGTGTTTTGAATTTGCTTCTTGATGCTCTCTTTTACTTCAATTCATATTTCTTATGTGAGCATCTTCTCAAACTATCAAGCCTAACATAAAGGCGTTAAAGAAAAGTACTTATTGGGAGATAACCCAAAAGTTTTAGATGAGTCTTGAAAGTTATAACTTCAGTAATAACCGCTGCTTATCCTTTTTATTTGCTTTTTGTGCCAAGAGTAACCTCTAATGAGAGAGAAGTAATGATTGGGAAAGTTGCTATCCCGAAACAGATTTCTGTACTTCACCGTAAAAATTCGTGTAAAATGTCTGAATGTCTTTTTGAGGCGTGAATTCTTGTGCTTCTGCCCCAGTTTGTTATCTAACTTTTGTTAGTTCAACACTTTTTGATTTGAGCAACATAAGGTCTTCAAAAAAATTCATTTTTATCTGCTAGTCTGTTTTGACAGATTTCTGTCATTTTCTGCATTTGCTTCTTGTTGGTTCCTTTTTGAGTTCTTTTGGGGAATTGAGATTTTTGAGGGAAGTGCTACAGTAGCTAGTGTTTTAATGGAAGTTTATTGGTGTTAGAACTGAACCTAAAGACTTATTATCTTGAGTGCACTGATATTGCTAATAAAGATTGTGTGAAGTTTTGTATGAAGGAAAAATTTCAGGTGTATGGAAGGAATGAGTAATGAGATAAAGGATGGACTAAAGATCAAGCTTGGGGATGCCACACGTGTCACCCCAAGAAATATCCAAGAAGTACAAGCGTCGAAGCTTGGGGATGCCCAAGGCATTCCCTTCTTCATCAATAAAAATCCCAGGTTTCTTCCAAACGCTTTATTTTTATTGTTTCATGCACAGTTGTGTTGTACTTGGAGCGTCTTCTTTTTTGTTTTTGTTTTGGTTTTTCGTTTGCTGAATAAATTGGTTGGACCTCCTCTTTCATACATTGGTTTTCAAATAGTTTGGTTTGGATTGGAAAAGAGTAGGAAAGTTCATGCTTAAGTGTTAAAGAGAGCTTGTTTTTGACTGTGGCCTATGCTTTGTCATGCCATGCTTGGTATTGTTTTGGCTTTATGCTTAGTATTCTTTTCGGTAGCATGACTTGTTATAAACAATTGAGATTGCTTAATATGCCTTGGATGAATCATGCGTTGTTTTAGCATATTAAAGCATAGTATAGTGGTATTCTCCTTTGATGCTTTATTTGGGTTGACTTGGCGCATGCTCACACCATGTTATGACTATCTAAAGTCACCATAGCCTTTATGATCCTTTAGTTTTCAACTTGTAGTATCACTTTATGCTTTGATCAATGATGTTTTGTCGCTCTGCATGATTATGGCCATTATTGCTCTCTTAGTTTGTCGCTCCCAGTCTTTTGCTAGCCTCCACAACCAAGTATGAGTTCCACTCATGCATCCAACTCCTTAAACCAAGTTATTCCAAAGAGTCCACCATACCTACCTACTAGCTTATGCTATTCCAAGTATATTCATGCTTTTGTTTACCTTCCAAATTAAACTTGTTATGACAAAACTAGTGATTAAAGCTCTCACGAACTTGATGGCACACTTCACTTTTCTTGCCCTTAATAAACTTGAACCATTGTGTCGTCTATGTTGTATATGCTTGCACTTATTTGTTGGGGATTAGCAGAACCATGCTTTCATGGGGAACGCTTTCAACATTGCACTTGGTACGTGTACCTAGTTGGTATCATGCTCTTTTGTATATGGATGTCGTCGGTGTGAAATGAAAGGGGAGCTTGTAAGTCCATGGAGTTATGTATATGTGTTAGAGAAATGCCTGGGCCGCTGGTCTAATCCATGCTGACATGGTGGAAACCTGCAGCGTGACCATAATGAGCTGTCTATCAAGCATTCTTCTTATAAAAAAAGAGTCCTATGTTGAGAAAAAAGTGAAAAAGAAAAAAAGAGATTATGAAAAGAGGAAAGAGAGAAAAAGCACCATATTCCCATGGTAAATAAGAAGATTACTGAGATGCTCATTGTCTGCTTGCCTTGTCATTTTGATATGGGGATTCTTCCGTATCATCGGGCAAGGGGTACCCCGTTGGCGGTTCTCTATGATACACATGTACTTACAATGACAAGAACTTACCGGTGACTAAACTTGAGTAGCATGAGGAGCGGCCCTCGTATACAAGGGACATGAGATTTCTAACTTATACTTCGTCAAGCATGTACACCATAGTTTGTTCACTTTAACCTTAATCACTTCAAGATGCTTATGATAGGGGCAAGAGAGCTGAAAACTATAAGTACCATAATTTTTGGAAGCTCTTTATTAGACTTGAATCCCTACTTCCTTCTATAAAGGCATATCTTCCACTTTTATATTGAGTCTCCACCTTCTACCTTTATGCACCTACTTTGAGAGCATAGTGGCCATTCTTAGTTCTATGTGCATTGTTCCAAGACTTGTTGATTGATGCATAACTTGATATTGCTTGTTTTAAACTATTTGTATCTAGTCACTCTTATGAACTTTGAAGCTGTCCTATGCATTTATATTTGCTACTCTATGAGGGACAAGCTTAATACTATTATGCTATGTTTTCTTTATGTGAAACAAACAAACGTCTTGCAAAGCATTGTTATTCATGAATCTTTTGTTTGTGTTTTTTCATGTTGCATTATAGTTTCTTTGCTTATTGCTAGAACTTTGTCTTTCATGTTATGATTGAAGTACTATGATCCCATCTATCCATGCTTTACAAACACTTTGATCAATTTTATGATGGTGCATGTCACCTCAAAAATTATTCTTTCTTTTTATCACTTACCTACTCGAGGACGAGCAGGAGTTAAGCTTGGGGATGTTGATACGTTGCTAACGTATCCATAATTTTTTATGTTCCATGCTTGGTTTTATCTACTTTCTTGTGTTTTGTTCCAACTTTGGAGTACTTTTCACATGATTTCTTGGACTAACCTATTAACAAGATGCCACAGTGCCAGTTGCCTGTTTTCTGCTGTTTTTGGTTCTAGGAAGTCAGAAAATGAATATTCTCAGAATTGGACGGGACAAAAGCCAAAGTTACTATTTTCCTGGAAGACTCACGGAGCCAGAAGGAGAGTCGGAGAGGGGCCACAGGGTGGCCACACCACCCCTAGGCGCGGGCAACCCTAGGCCGCGCCAGGGCATGGTGTGGGCCCCCTGGCCGGCTACCGACCTTGCCTCTTTCGCCTATAAGAGCTTCCCGATACAAAAACCCTAGAGGGTCAATCAGAAATCTACGAAAAGTTCCACAGCGCCGTCGCCACCGAAGGAGAGATTTGGGGACAGAAAGTCTCTGTTCCGGCACCCTACCGGGACGGGGAACTGCCCCTGGAGCCATCTCCATCGATCTCCACCACCATCTCCATCACCATTGCTGATTCCCATGATGAGGAGGGAGTAGTTCTCTCTCGAGGCTAACGGTTCTACCGGTAGCTATGTGTTCATCTCTCTCTATGCATGATCTTATTGAGATCATGAGCTTGTAATCTATAGATCTATCTTGCTACTCAAGTGCTTTAATAGATCTCTGCTCTCCCCATGTGTGTGAAGTTGACAGTGTGCACACCATGGTGGCACTTAGGCTAGAGTTCTCAAATACTTTTTATGAGTTATATTTGGAGTTGGATGTCTTTATGAAATTGTGGTGTTTGTTTGAACCATCTAGTACTCAAGGTGACAGTGTAGGGTTTTCTAGATGGGAAAGGCTTACTTTGAGGTGTGCTGGTATAGCCCTACCAACGATTAGAGTGTCCAACCTGAGAGTAGTTCAGCATAGTATCATGAAGAAAATATATTTATATGAGAGTGTTCACTAGTGAAAGTATGATCCCTAGGCCTTGTTTCTTAGCATTGAAACACCGTTTGCTATTAGATCTCTGACATGTTTGCTTGCTTCCATCTTTATTTCAGTTTGCCTTTAGTCTTTTCCACGCCATCAAGCTATTCTCTAGCATCGTTACCACTTATAATTATCTATACCACTTGTATTTCACTATCTCTTCGCCGAACTAGTGCACCTATACACCTGACAAGTGTATTGGGTGTGTTGGGGACACAAGAGACTTCATGTATCTTGATTGCAGGGTTGCTTGAGAGGGGATACCTTTGACCACTTCCTCCTTGAGTTCGATAAACCTTGGGTGATCCACTTAAGGGAAAACTTGCTGTTGTTCTACAAACCTCTGCACTTGGAGGCCCAACAACTGTCTACAAGAATATAAGTGCGTAGACATCATCTAGCCAAGGGCAAGAGTGTTCCTTGGTAGTCATTAAGATGGTCTACAAGATAGTTCAAGTTCATTACCAAAAGTGCACAAGGTTTGAAAAATGGAGGCATTCAAAGAAGTGATGTTGGAACAGTTTCCAGACTTGGTCAAATGTAGCAGATTTAGGGTTTTTGACTAGAATATGAGTGGGAATGTTTTTGAGGGTTTGCAAGGTACCAAAGCATTATCAAGTGGATGATGTTTAAGTGTAGATTGGGTAGAATAGATCCATGCTGATATTGGTCTTCATTGACTTGGAAACTTCTAGAATGGATCACTTTAGAATTGATTTGGTTAAGGGTTTTAGATGATCACCTAGTGGCTAGAGGTCAGTTCCATCTTGTATTATTGCTTATGGTTTGGTGATCTTAAAGTATCTTGATCCTAGAGGATGAGCTCCTAGAGTATCTCATACTAATTCTAAGCAATCAAGTCAAGCAGCAGATCAAGGCAACTCATCTTACAAACAAAACAACTACTACTAGGGTTACCATCAAGCTTAGCTTGAGGTAAGGACGGGAAATTTTGAAAGGTTGGAGTTTGAATAAGGTAAGAGTCCTAGGTATCCCTACCAAGAGTAGAATTCAAAAGCTTTATGAAAGGTTTTGGAAATCCAAGAGGTAAGAGTAGTTGAAGGTTTTGTCTTGAAAACATAAGGAGATTATAACTCTCCATAGTTTTGTCAATAGGAGCTACTAAAATAGTTAGGGTTGCAAAGGCACCTTGGCTCATGTTTTTGAAATGCTAGAACATTTGAGAATATGTAAAATGGGCCAGTATAGTTTTGTTAACTAGCGTTTGACAACTGATGTTGAGGTAAGGAGTGTATCATAAGCTATACAATCAGAAGCTTAAGCACAGACAACAACAAGCCAACACTACAACACTTAACAAGAAAACGTTTTTGCTCCCCCTGATTTTTCCATTCTGGACAACTAATTAGGGTTGCTGAATTTGGGTTTTTATAGTGGGCCCACAAGCGACGATGTGACAAGGAAAGTGTAACATGCAGGAAAGAAAGCGCTACCGGGCAAGCACTTGGACACGCTGTTGCGTTATGCCGAGTATTTTGTATGAAGGTCTACTACTGCTAATCTATTTTGTAGTAATACATATGTACTGGTACTTGTTTAGATCGACCGATCAAGTGCTAAATATGGAGTATGTTTCCTTTTGAGTCATGGCCTTGCTACAACTATTGAATTTCAATGTCTGCATTGATGAATCTGTCATTTCTTTTGGCCATTGTCTATACTGCTGAATCAGTCACTTTGAAATGCTGTTGATTCTGTCAAGTGGTGCTGAATATGAATTGGGAATCTGTAGATATTTTTTCTATCTTATTCTGTACTTCTCAATCTTCAAATGCTACTCAATTTTCAAATGTTATGTCGTTACTATTTCTAAGGTATTTTCTAGAAATAATACTGATGTACTAGTACTTGTTTAGAAGTGCGGTAGATGGTCTTGCTTTTCTTTTTAAACTGGCCTTGTCACAATCCAGATAAGGCTTGGGAATTTTGGGATGCATATATGGGGGTCACACTGGTATTGATGTGAAGAGAAGGTATGCACACAAAAGCATACTTGATCGTCAGTTTTGCTTTCTCCAATGATCGACTGTGTTTGGAGAAAAGGGCAAACTGATCATGCGACAAGGTTTTTAGAGCTGAAACATGAACGGGTTCCCTCTGTACTGCTATTGAGTTTTAGAGTTTGTATTGCTGAAACAATGGTTTTGGAATGCTGCTGAATCAGGCAAGTGCTTCTGAATATGAACTAGGAATCTATCGATATTTTTTCTATCTTATTTTGTACTACTGGATCTTTCAAATGCTACTGAATTTGTGAAAAGTTATGTCGCTGCTGCTAGGCTGCTTGCACTAGAGCTTTTGCATGTGTGTCATCGAAACCGTTGGATGTGTTTCGGACAGAGAAGAGAGGGTACCAAGTGAAGTCATTGGATACCAATCCAGTTTTGGCGCACAAGGTATGTGTCTCTTGTTCTTTAGATATTTTTACACGAATATTTGTTAAAAGAATTATCGCTTTTTTCCCTTTAGTATTGAGGTCTGTGTTCTGAATCCAGCTGAGCCACAATACATTGCAAATTTTACTAATGAGGAGATAAAAACTAGCCCATTCGGCCCCTCTTTAGCCCAGAACAATTTAATTCGGCCTTTTAGGGGTTATGGGACTTGCTGACCATAGCCCATTTAAATTTTTATCAAGGAGCCCATGTGAATAGCACATGGAGTATATCCCATTGAGTATAGTAGATGTAGAATAACCCAAAATCTTTAATTTGGCATTTTTGGAATTACCCTTTAAAAAAAATCCGCCTACCAATGTTTTTAAGAAACTACTATATTATGTGGCATTTAATAAATTGAGATGTTAGGATAGCTTCCCTTTTATTTTAAGAGAGATAACATGACACATAAAATCTTTTAAAGAAGACTACTACATAAGTTATAGATACTATAAAGCTTTTAATGACAATGGTCATCTTATTTATTTATCGCAGTGGCAATGCCAGCCTGTAGCGTCCCTAGAGTTTTATGGGCGGGTTTGAAAAAAAGTTAAGTACTTGTACAGAGAGGCTGGCGTCAGGGACCCACAATCCAGAACATACTAGGGAGGCTGACATGCACAAGCCAGAACATACCAGGGGGGCTAACATGTGGGCCCCATCAGCAAGACTATACACGGCTGCCTCATCGAGCAATGTTGCCAAGGTCCAAACAGCTGACGTAGCCAAAAGAAAAGTCCATTATACACACGTTTCATTTATAGAGATACTGACATGAGGGACCCAGTAGCGAGACCTTATACATGTGCTGCATCTAGCAATGTTTACCAAATGAGTGGAAGACTTGACATGATCTAATAAAGTGCTCCTAAGGCTTTCCCCTGTTGAATCGCTCTTTCCTGAGCTTCTAAGAAGTTTGAAACAGGAAGGGGCGAGTGATAAAAAATGTCGAGCATGCACATGTTTCTTGTACTGAGAGGCTGACATGGGAGACTGCTGACCACAGCCCAGAGAAATTTGAGAAAGCAGCCCATGGAGCATAGCCCTGAATAGATTTTAGTTCGGCATTTTAGGGGCCAGGGGACTGGTGAGCACAACTTAGTGAAATTTAAGAAAGGAGCCCATGTAGATAGGCAAACTCTATTTAATTCAGCCTTTTGGGCATTTCCCCCACCTCTCAAGATGAAAAAACTCTGCCTACCCATGTTTTAAACTGCTCCATTATGTGGCATTTTATAAATTGATATGCCTGAGCGCTGCCATTTTATATTTTAAAAGAGATAAACGTAGACACGCAAAATATTTTTTAGAAGACTGATACATCTTTGGTGTAGTGGCAAACACTCGGTTTATGTCTATTTGATTTGAAGGTCTTTATTTCGAATCCCCTGTGTCTACATATTTATTTATATATATATATCTTGGGTTTACCTTTTTTAGAAAGGGTTTACATTTTAATATCGCATTACAGAGAGGCTGACGTCATGGACCCAGTAGCCTACAGTATCCCTCGAGTTTAATGGTTGGGTTTGAAAACAAAGCTAAATACTTGTATAGAGAGGCTGGCATCAGGTCCCACCCACCATAACATACAAGGCTGTATCGGGAACCCATAAGCCAGAACATACCAGAGAGACTAACATGGGGACCTCAGCAGCAAGACCATATACGACTGCCGTATCGAGCAACATTGCCAAGGTCAAAACAGCATACGCGGCCAAAAAAGTCCATCATACACAGGTTTCATTTACAGAGAGACCGACATGTGGGACCAAGTAACGCGGCCTTATACAGGTGCTGGCTCGAGCAACATTGCCAAGTTCGAAATAGGGTGGTGCGAGAGAGAAAAAGTCCAGCATGCACACGTTTCTTCTAATGAGAGGCTCACATGGGGGACCCAGCAGCCTAAAAAAATGGCTGATGCATCGAGCAATGCTATCAAGTTCGAAACACGGAGGCGCGACCGAGGGCAAAAATTCCATCATACACACGTTTCTTATAATGAGTGGATGACATGTGGGGCCCAGCCGTGTGATTAAACGGTAGATGCAGCAAGGAACGCTATCAAGTTCAGAACACAGAGGTGCGGCCGAGGGAAAAAATTCTATCATACACATGTTTCTTCTAATGAGAGGATAACATGTGGGGTCCACGAGTTTGATTAAACGTTAGATGCATCAAGCAGCGCTATCAAGTTCGGAACAGGGTAGCACGAGCGAAGAAAAAATTCCATCATACACACGATTCTTGTAATGTGAGGCTGAAATGGGGGACCCAGCAGCGTGACTAAACTACAGATAGATTGAGCAACGTTATTGAGTTGAAATGAGGGAGGCAATAGCCAAAGAAAAAAATTCCATCATGCACATGTCTGTTCTAATGAGAGGATGACATGTGGGACCCAAGAGCCTGATACGGCAGATGCATCGAGCAACACTATCAAGTTCGGAACGGGGTAGCACGAGCAGAGGGAAAAATTCCATTATACTAATGAGAGGCTGACATGTGGGACCCAGCAGCCTAACTAAACGACAGACGCATCGAGCAATATTATCGAGTTCAAATCAGGGAGGCGTGTGACACCCCGGGATCTGGGTTAAACAAATCCAAACCTTAGCCTGACATAAGCTTAACCTAGAGCTCGAGGATATCCAGTGAGAAATCGGTAAAACAACAGTAACCCTGCGATAGCAAAATTATTACAGCAAGCTCATAACTGAGCAAAGAACCAAAATATTACAAGCAGAGGTCACTGACCACAAACACAAAACAACGGAAGGCAAATTATGCTATGAAGTATAGCAAACTTAACCAATGGCCTAAGAGGCCTGAAGCATAACGATGTCGTACGAAACTCCAAGCTACTCGTCGGTGTTGATGTCGTACGAAACTCGTCTTCAGGGGAACACTTACTCTGCTACAAAAGTATCAACAAAGCAGGGGTGAGTACAGGGTGTACTCCGCAAGACTTATGGTTGGTGGGGTTATTTTGCATAAAGCCATCTTTGTTTATAAAACAAGGAGGAGAAGAAGCTCGTCTAATCAGACTATTTTAAAAGGGTATAAGAGAGCGACATCTCCAAAGTATTGATCATCATCTTTTGATATCCACCAAGTAATCCTTATCTCACAACTAGGATCACCCCCTCGTACCTATGAGGAAGCAACCTTAAGCACACGTTGAACTGCCAAGTTTTACGATAAGGTTAATGTTCTCTATGCTCTTAGAATTCAGTCACCAAGCGTTCATAATCGTGAACATAGCTTTTCGAAAAGATTTAACCCTGCAGGGGTGCATAACTTTACCTGCACGTACCAACCGACTCTTAATGCCACTATAGTTGTGCCCTCTTCCTTGGAAGGCTGGCAGAGGGTTGTTGGACACGACCTTTCCCTTGCTTTCGTCGAGACCATGAGTCACACCCTAAGGATGGTTCCGCTGTAACGGGTCAAATCCCGAAGCCGGTCCCTAGAGATGTGAGTCGGGGTTGGTTTACCAGGGGCGCCAACTACCCCAAGCAACCCCGGCCACGCTTACCTACCTGTTATGATGCACCTTCACCCGCCAAATCTTTCAAAACATTTTCTATGCATATGTCGAATGGAACGCTGAACTATGTGACTCATGGAATCTACTAGGCAAGTTAGTTAGTCGAGAGGTCCCCATAAACCCCGTGTGGCTTTACGCTCGTCTTGGTCCAAAGGCAAGAACTCGGGTCCTAGTGGTGGCGAGCATGGGACTACAAAAACCACATCCCACCGTGGCCTCCCATACAAGCCTTAGCATGTTTAACCTTTACCACTGATATTACCTCATCAGTATACCTCGTTCTCCTGTCATACTAGATTCTCTGTGTCTGATACATCATTTGGATGAATCAACACTGACATCTAAGCATGGCTAAGCAAGACATAGATAATGGCTCTTGCACTGCACACAAGCCAAACCTAGTTATGCTAGGAGAAGTGGATCAGGTAATATAAGCTCAAAGGGAGTAATGCAACAGATAGGATACTCTATCTATCGATAAAAGACCACAGCGTATGCATCATGGCAAGAATGAAAATACTTTGAAATCATAGGATTGTATAATGGTGGGGCTATGCTTGCCTTGTTTGTTGCTACCCAAATATAGATCTTGAGAAGCCTGGTACTTGACTTGGTTACAGTTGGTCAAGTATTGTTCTTCGATCTTCGATGGTGTTGATCTCGGTCTTCGATCTCGATCTCGATATCGTATTCTACCGGGAAAAAACAAACACTGGAAGAAAGGGAAACAATCAACACATGGCATCGATGCAATGCTCAAGGAAGGATGATGATATGACAAGTTAAATTGTGTTGAAATGAAACCCTAAAGCATGCTTGGAAATTTAAACGGGATTCGAGGGGTCCAAACCCTAATTCGAAGAAACCCCGGATGTGTATGAGAGGGGTAATTTTGTTCTTCTAACTAAACTTGGCATTGAAGTTGTTGAGCAATGCATGATTTTTATGCTATAAGATAGATCTCATTTTTCTGAACATTTTGATATATTACACATATTTTTCTGAGTTATGGATTAGAAGTTATTGAATTAACCATATTTAAACATATGCTAGATTTAATAAAACAACTTATTAAACTTTATTGCATACTACTGACGTCATCTAGCTCTAGGGACATTTTCCACTAGGTCAGCGCCTACCCACAGTGGCTGACAGAGGGGCGCCAGGCCACCTCAGCTGCCACGCGGGTAGGAGCAGGACCCAGCTGGGTTTGACCAGCTTTGACCATGCCCTGCAAATGTCATGGTGATGTCGGCGTGATAGTGTCCGGTGGTGGCCTCCTAGGTCAACGGGCGGGACGGCGACTAAGCACAGGTGGGGATGCGGTGTTCGTCGTGTTCGACTCGATCCGTCGTAGGCTGGGCGGGCCGCTAGCGGAAGGTCGCCGGAGGTTGGCAGGAAGCAAGCAACTTCGGCGGTGCACAACGGCTAATGGCGAGCTAATGCTACAGATTACGCTCGGGCGATTAGAGGGCATGGGAGGGATCACAAGCTTACCCTGAGCGTGCTGGTGGTGACAACGAGGTGAGATGCGGTCGAAGACGGTGTCGATTGACGATGGAGGCGGTGGTCAGAGTCGGAGAAGATGGTGACCGTGGTGTCGATTTTCGGTGTTTGGGGTCGATTCCTCTGGCGAGGAAGCTCAGCTCGACGAGGTGTTGCTCCCAGGAGCAATGACGAGGCTCGGGGCAGCCTACAACAGCGACAACGGAGGGAGAGCTAGTGGAGGGAGAAAGAGGATGAGGCAGAGAGAGGGGGTCGAGGCTATGGCATCCTTATGCTATCTTCCTGGTCGGCGGACGGTGGCGATGTCTTCGCTGCATCCACGGCAGTGCACAGGGCACACAAGTGCTTCTCCTTGCGAGGAAGAAGACAACACCGATGGAGTATCGGCCCTGGGCCTTACTAGGCTTCTGCTGGGCCAAGGCTGCGGTGCGCGGGCGACGGTTAGCACTGAAGGAAGCTCTGGGCCGGCCTGCTAGCTAGGTTTCTATATATTTTTTGTAAAACCGTTTTCCTTTTCTGTTTTTTCTTTTCCATTTGTATTTCAAATACTTTCTATTTTGAATCATTTCACAAATACCAGAGACTTTAGTAAACTATAGAAATATTGTAGGGACCCTTTATAACAATTTGGGTTCCAATAATTTTGCTCTTTGCAAAATTCAAAGCCTTTTGAATTTCTTTTAGAGAGACAGAGTAAATAGGGTTTTGGGTTTACATTAATTTTCTTTGCATGCATTTTTAAAAGATGATGCTCATGATGCACAAATCAAACCCTAATAGGATTAGCTAAAACTGGGGTGTTACAGCTCTATCCCCCTTACGAGAATCTCGACCCAAGATTCCGCAGGTAGGAAGAAGGAAGAGAAATAGGGACACTCTAAGGATAAGAGGGAAACACACTAAATAACACATCAAGTATTTCATGGCCAACTCATGATGGAGTGTTTAGAACCGACTCTGAGATGAAGACATGAAGCACGTCAAGGTAGCGGAGGAAACAAGAGGAGAAGGTTTGAAATTGGTAGATAGTTGGTCTTCATAAGGATTGAGACCATGGAGCTTCAGAAGAGTTTAAGCTTCTAAAAGGGAAAGCTTACCACAAAAAGAACATGACCATAGACTTCGAGAGATGAAACTCCACTAGGCGGCTTAAGTAGAATTTCACAGATACAAAGATACGGATAACCAAGTTGTTGAATTACTTTTGATACAGAAGGATCACTTCGTTCAACAGAAGGTTAAGACATAAAGGTTGTTTTTGTGGCGAGGACTCGTAAGAGTCACAAGGAACATGTAACAAGAGGAATTTCTGATTACCAAAATCATCGTCGCTCTTGAACATGATCGGGAAATGAAGGAAACTCTTTATTCATCTAGGTTTACCAAAATCTTTGCCGGAGATCATGGTATCACTTTACACCACCAGATGAGTAGGTAAGAAGATTCCTGATGACACGAGGAAAAAGAAACTTCATTCTTAGACTTCAATTACTTGGCACAACAGCTTGCCAACATAAAAGGATCTGGAGGGACCAAGAGACATTTAGCAACACTACTTTAAATGTTATCCTTGATGTTCGATAAATCATACACCAAGTAAAGGTCGGACTTCTGTTACAAAGGAAACCATAAGCACAACTCCTATAATAAATCATAGAAGAAGCCTCATGAGGAGTGGTTGAAATTTTTGAATCAAGATAATGTGGCAATAGGTCTTCCAGCTAATTGTGCCAACCATTACATCAATTTTGCTAGATTTACAAAGAGACCGATGTCAAAACCTTGATGAACACCAACCATCATTGCTGCTTGAGATTCAGATCTGGTTACGTGTAATGATACTTCAGACTCATCATGTCCGAATAGAAAGTGTGTAACATTTATAGTAAAGGTCAAGTTGCTAGATTCTCAAGACATGGACTACGGTGTCAAGCTCCAAAAGACTGAGCTAGATTGCTAGATCCATGTATTAACAACTTGTCGGGAGACAACTGTACCTACAAGAATCACTTGCAACGAAATACACATATGTCCTTAGGGAAACAAAGATAACCTACTCGAATCCACGGTGACATCTTTCAACTTTTGCACGTGAATCAGAGAAGGTTACTTCTAACACCCAGAACACATACTTCAAGATGACACGAAGAAGATTCTATGAAGTTTTCCAACATTAATGCCAAAGGTTCGATATAAATATATTCTAGCATGGAGAAGATAAGGATATTGTCGATGGGCTCAACCACAAACTTAGCTAAATACTCCTAGAAGATGAACTCATATGTTGTATAATCAAGGCATAAATACTGGTCAGACCAAGGGACATGAAGATGTACTCAAGTGAAACATCAGAAGTAGTAACCTCGTCAGAATAGTCCCTAGGACTATTTGATTTGATGATAACCCAAATCAAATCAAAGGTGAGAACGATAACATTTCCACGAAGTAAACACTATGCTTCTTCAGCATGAACAAAAATACACATCCCTTTATGAAGGAACTGAGTCAGGTAGAACTTTTGTCTTACAACTCTCCAAGTTATTGTTTAAGCTCAATCTAGTTTAGGGGTATCTAGTATGGATCCTTGGAGAAAGGAGCAGTTCAGAGAACTTTCTTGCTCAAGAACTTGACAACACAGTCACATGGCAACATGGCGATACTTCTAGTAGACATCTAGAATATCACGAACCACTGATATGTCATTTAGTTCGAGAGGAAACTTGCTTGGTAAGGCAAGAAGACATAGTCTTAAAGCTTCGGCACAAGCCTAACTCTTTGAACGAGGCGAGTATACCAGAGTAACAGACTTGGTAGCACAACCATCCTTAGCTTAGTGATAAGGTTAACCAATCTCGCTAAGAATGATAGGAATGTCCTTAGGGATCAAAGCAATAATGATTGCTAAGAATCTCAGATGGCCACATTATTACACACACGTATCATTACCGAGCACGAAAGCTCCGAGGAAGGGTGGGTAAATATGTGTAGAAGAATCACTTCATTAAGGGGTCATGAAGCTTAGCACGACCTCTTAGTATAAAAGAGTGTGATACTGTAAGGTAGAATAGATAGAAGCTAATCATTGCCTCTTGATCTGCGGATTACAACACTTTGACCTGGTCCTATATATGACTAGGTACTGGAGTTTGTTTCTCCTAACATCCGCAAATGGTTTGTCATGATGGACCACAAGAGTATCTTTCATCGGAAGACACCAATGCACAATACCACTTGGCTACCAACTGATAGACAAAGGTCAGAAACAACAAGGGGGAAAGGAACATGCTCAGGATAGAATCCCGAGATGTGGATGCATACATTAACAATCTTCCAAAAACCAATGCATAGAAGGGAAGGTGTGGTAGAGTCACGAATATAGATATGAGACTCACGAGGAGTACTCTTGTCGTGATCTATTTGGTTCCATTAAAGAACATCTTCCATAGCTAGTGGTAGGGGAATTCCTTAATTGTGGAAATTCAATCGCGACAAAGACCACAAGCTTGAAGGCTAGAATTATAGTACCAGCCATCCTGAAGCAATGTATAAACATTAACAACAGGGGACAATAGAATGGACATTAGGTTAAAGGTCAGCTTCATGTACAAGATTCGTAACACCAGAATCCAGCACAATCCGGGATCTTCGGTTCAAGTCCATGGGTTCAAACTCGAGAAAGAAGCAATTACTACTTGAGTAACATAGCATACACTGCAAGATAGTAATCACGAGGTAGCTTCCAAAAGAAGGAACACCTTCTAAAGTACCCGAACAAAAAATAGGAGGCGTACGAGGCGAAAGGAAACCTCGAAGCCTAGAACAAAATACCATGGTGCCTGTAATATAATATTGTAGGTTCCAAAAGATAGAGAGATCATGAGGGAAAGGAATCTCTCAGCTGAAACAGAGCAAAGGGAACAAGGAATCCACAACACACACAACTCTAGAGAACCCAACACTAGGTCAACTGGTTGAGAAACAACATGCCAAGAAGGCACCTAAGTTTTGAAAGACTAGAAGTGATACCAAACACTTTCAAAGTCAACACAAGATAAGATGACCCAGAGTTAGAGCAAAACTGGATGAGGAGAAAAAGAAGCATACCAGAGTTTTAGCAAATACTTTTCATCTTTGAAATAGTTTTCACAAATACTAGACTCAACATCGACCAGTAGAAAGGTTTTCCTACAGTCGGTACTGCTCTGATACCAAAAACTGTGACACTCCCGGGATCAGGGTTAAACAAATCCAGACCTTAGCCTGACATAAGCTTAACCTAGAGCTCGAGGATATCTAGTGAGAAATCGGTAACACAACGGTAACCTTGCGACACAAAAATTATTAAAGCAAGCTCATAACTGAGCGAAGAACCAAAATATTACAAGCAGAGGTCACTGACCACAAACACCAAACAACGGAAGGCAAATTATGCTATTAAATATAGCAAACTTAACAAATGGTCTAAGAGGCCTGAAGCATAACGATGACGTCCCAGTCCATAGATTCTAGGTTGCTAGCCGAGAACCCCAAGCTACTCGTCGGTGTCGATTTCGTATGAAACTCGTCTTTAGGGGAACACTTGCTCTGCTACAAAACTATCAACAAAGCAAGGGTGATTACAGGGTGTCTCCGCAAAACTTATGGCTGGTGGGGTGATGGCCCAAGATATCTCGAGCTCGTTGGGGAACCCCAAGAGGAAGGTATGATGAGCACAATAGCAAATTTCCCAAAGTTATGAAACCAAGGTTTAATCGAACTCTTACCCCCAACTTACAGTGAGGTTGTCAATCTCACCGGTTTTGCTGAAAACAAAGGATTAAACGTATTGTGTGGAAGAAAGTAATAGTTTGCAGAAAGTAAACAGAAAGCAGTAAACAATTGTAGATTGATGATAAAAGAAAGGACCGGGGTCCATAGTTCACTAGTGGTGGCTCTCCTTGAGATAGATGAAAAGTTGGGTGATCAAATTACAGCGGGGCAATTGACAAACACCGAGAAAGCAATCATGCATATACTACTCATATTGACTCCTTTGAGATTCAATTGGGCATTACAACATTATACATAGACCGTAATCTAACTGCATCTATGACTAATAATCCACCTCCAGGTTATCATCCGAACCCCCTCTAGTATTAAGTTGCAAGCAACAGATAATTGCATTGCGCATTGCGTGTAAAGTAAACAATACGATTGTTCTATGAACAAAGGATTGTTGTTTTCTCCCTAGTAGCAACAGCACATCTAGTACCTTAGAGATTTCCGTCACTTCCCAGATTACTAGAGGCATGAACCCACTATCGAGCATAAATACTCATTCTTGGAGTTGCTAGCATCTACTTGGCCAAGATAGCTACTAACAATAGAAAGCATGCAAGATCACAAATAACAAAGACATGATAGAATCAATAATCAATCTGAAATAGCATCTCAATATCCATCGGATCCCCACAAACACAACATGTATGAATTACAAATAGATGATCTTGATCATGAACGGATCTCACAAGATCTAAACATGGTAGCACAAGAGGAGAACCAGCAATCTAGCTACTACATGGACCCGTATTCCAGAGATGAACTACTCACGCATCACACCGGAGGCTTGCATGGTGATGAAGAAGGCCCCCAGTGTGAATTCTCCCCTCTAGCAGGGTGCCGGGAAGAGCTTCAGATCCCTCCCGATCTAGGGATGGAGATAACGGCGGCTACAGACTCTTTCGTGGAATTTTAATCGGTTACTTAGGGTTTCTGTATCAGAGGCATCTTATAGGCGAAAGGGGAGGCCGAGGGGGTGCCGGAGGCGGCCAGACCACCCCCTGGCGCGGGCCAGGCTGGGCTATGCGGCCAGGTGGTGTGGCGGCCCCTGGCCCCTCTCCGTCTCGTATTCTGGCTCCTTGTCTCCCTCGGGGAAAAACTGACTTTGGCTTTTGTCCTTTCCAATTCCGAGAATATTCATTTTCTGATTTTCCTGGAACCAAAAACAGCACAAAACAGGTAGCTAGCACTGTGGCTATTGTTAATAGGTTAGTCCAAGAAAGTGTATAGAAAGTACTCCAAAGTTGGAACAAAAGATAAGAAAGTAGATAAAACCAAGCATTGAACATCAAAAATTATGGATACGTTAGCAACGTATCAACATCCCCAACCTTAACTCCTGCTCGTCCTCGAGTAGGTAAGTGATAAAAAGAAAGAATAATTTTTGAGGTGACATGCACCATCATAAACTTGATCAAAGTATTTGTAAAACATTGATAGCTGGGATCATAGTACTTCAACATAGCATGAAAGATAAAGTTCTAACAATAAGACATAGCAACTATGTTGTAACATGAAAAGGCACAAACAAAGGATTCATGAATAACAATGCTTTGCAAGACGTTTGTTTGTTTCACATAAAGAAAACATAGCATAGTGGCATTCAGCTTGTCCCTCATAGAGTAGCAAACATAAATGCATATGACACCTTCAAAGTTCATAAGAGTGACTAGATACAAATAGATTAAAACAAGCAATATCAAAGCTATGCATCAATCAACAAGTCTTGGGACAATGCACATAGAACTAAGAATGGCCACTATGCTCTCAAAGTAGGTGCATAAAGATAGAAGGTGGAGACTCAACATAAAAGTAAAAGAGCTTCCAAAAAGATAGAAGGAAGTAGGGATTCAAGTTTCATAAAGAGCTTCCAAAAATTATGGTACTTATTAGCTTTCAGCTCTCATTTCCCCTATCATAAGCATCTTGAAGGTGATTAAGGTTAAAGTGACACAACTAAGAGGATATGATTGACAAGTTATAAGCTGAAATCTCATGCCCCTTACTTACGAAGACCAAACCTCATGCTACTCAACTTTAGTCACAAGTAAGCTCTTGTCATTGTAAGTACATATGTATCATAGAGAACCGCCAACGGGTTACCCCTTGCACATGATACAGGAGTTATCCCATAATCAAAATGACAAGGCAAGCAGACAATGAGCATCTCAGTGATCTTTTTATTTACTATTTGCATAGGTTTTTATTGAGGATGCTTCATAGAGTGCTCATTATGGTTATGCTGCAAGTTTCCACCATGATTAGGCATGGCTTAAGCTAGCGGCCCAGGCGTTTCTCTAACACAAATACAAACTCCATTATCTTACAAGTTCCCCTTTTATTTCATACTGTCGGGATCCATAAGCAAAAGAACATGATATCAACGGGGTACAAAGTACAAGTGCAGTGTTGAAAGTGTTCCCCATGATACATGGTTCTGCTAACTTCAACTTATAAAGCGCAAGCATATATGCAACAAAGATGGACACAATCGTTCAAGTTTATTAAATGCAAGAAAGTAAAGTGTGCCATCAAGTTCATGAGAGCTTTAATCACTAGTTTTATCATAACAAGTTTAATTCGGAAGGTAGATAAAAACATGAATATACTTGGAATAGCACATGCTAATAGGTAGGTATGGTGGACTGTTTGGAATAACTTGGTTTTAGGAGTTGGATGCATGAGTGGAACTCACACTTGGTTATGGAGGCTAGCAAAAGACTGGGAGCGACCAACTAAGAGAGCAATAATGGCGATAATCATGCAGAGCGACAAAACATCATTAATCAAAGCATAAAGTGATATTACAAGTTGAAAACTAAAGGATCATAAAGGCTTATGGTGACTTGGGATAGTCATAACATGGTGTGAGCATGTGCCAAGTCAACCCAAATAAAGGATCAAAGGAGAATACCACAATACTATGCTTTAATATGCTAAAACAACGCATGATTCTTCCAAGGCACATTAAGCAATCTCAACTGTTTATAACATTTCATGCTAAAACAAAGAATACTAAGCATAAAGCCAAAACAATACCGAGCATGGCATGACAAAGCATAGGCCATAGTCAAAAACAAGCTCTCTTTACCACTTAAGCATGAACTTTCCTACTCTTTTCCAATCCAAACCAAACTATTTGAAAACCAATGTATGAAAGAGGGGGTCCAACCAATTTATTCAGCAAACTAAGAAAACCAATAAAAAGAAAACCAAAACGAAAACAAAAACAAAAAAGAAGACGCTCTAAGAACAACACAACCGTGCATGAAACAATAAAAATGAAGTGTTTAGAAGAAACCTGGGATTTTTATTGATGAAGAAGGGGATGCCTTGGGCATCCCTAAGCTTTGACGCTTGTACTTCTTGGATATTTCTTGGGGTGACATGCGTGGCATCCCCAATCTTGAGATTTAGTCCATTCTTCATCTCATTACTCATTCCTTCCATACACCTGAAATTTTTCCTTCATACAAAACTTCACGCAATCTTTATTAGCAACATTAGTGCACTCAAGATAATAAGTATTTAGGTTCAGTTACAACACCAATAAAACTTCCATTAAAACACAAGATACTGTATAAATTCCCTCAAAAAGATCAATTCCCCAAAGAGAACCCAAAAAGGAATCAACAAGAAGCAAATGCAAATAATGGCAGAAATCTGTCAAAAGAGACCAGCAGGTAAAGACGAATTTTTTCGAAGATCTTCTGTTGCTCAAATCAAAAAGTGTTGATCTAACTAAAGTTAGATAACAACCTGGGCAGAAGAGCAAAAATTCACGCCTCAAAAGGGCATATAGAGATTTTACACGAATTTTTATGGTGAAGCACAGAAATCTGTTTCGGGACAGCATCTTTCCCAATCATTACTTCTCTCTCATTAGAGGTTACTCTTTGCACAAAAAGTAAATAAAAAGGATAAGGAGCGGTTATTACTGAAGTAATAACTACCAAGACTCATCTAAAACTTTTGGGTTATCTCCTAATAAGTACTTTTCTTTAATGCCTTTAAGTTAGGCATAAGAAGCAAGAAAAAGAATCAAGTGTTCTCAAATGAAGAAGCATTAAGAGCAAATTTTGTTTTCATAGGAGAGGCAAAAGAAATCATATCTCTCTTCTTAGGGAAGTGTTATATACCTTTCTTGAGTGGGAGTTGATATATAATGGTGCCTTCTTTCATATCAATAATGGCACCAACAGTTCTAAGAAAAGGTCTTCCCAAAGTAATAGGGCAAGAAGCATTGCATTCAACATCCAAAACATAGAAATCAACAAGGACATAGGCATTGTTAACCATAATAATAACATCATTAATACTCCCCATGAGTTTCTTTTTAGCATTATCATCAAGTGGGACATTCAAATAACAATCTTCCAATGGTGGAAAATCAAGCATATCATAAATCCTTCTAGGCATAATAGAAACACTACTATCAAAATCACATAAAGCTTTGAAATCAAAATCATTCACTTTCATATTAATGATGGGTTCCCAACCATCTTCTTGTTTTATAGTAATAGAAGCTTTATGTTTCATCTTTTCTTCTTTAATTTTTATGAGAGCATCAGTAATGTGTTTTGTAAAGGTCATATTCATAGCACTAGCATTAGGACTTTTAGCAAGCTTTTGTAGGAACTTAATAACTTCAGAGATGTTGCAACCATCAAGATCAAAAATCATAATTATCATCTAAAGTAGTAGAGCTATTACTAGCCTTAACACTAGTGGTGGTGATAGTAGAAACACTAATGTTTTTAGCAATTTCATCCTCTCTTTCCCACTTAGCATGCAATTCAGCTAATAGTCTAACATTTTCATCAATTCTAACTTGTATGGCATTAGTAGCAGCAAAGGGATTATCAATAGTTTCAGGTTTAGCAGCCATTTTATTCAAAGAAGATTGAGCTTCAGCCAATGATGTTATATTTCTTTCAGCATTAGAGAGTTTCTCCTCAATAGTTTTATTGAAAGCAGTTTGTTTACTAATAAAGTCTTTAAGCATAACTTCAAGTTCCGAGGGAGCACTCCTATTATTGTTGTAGGAATTTCCATAAGCATTACCATTATTGGGAGGATATGGCCTATATATTATTACCAAAATTATTCCTGTAGGCATTGTTGCTAATTTTTTTATTTCTTATAAAGTTCACATCAACTTGCTCTTCTTGAGCAACCAAAGAGTCTAAGGGAACATGATTGGGATCAATATGAGCCTTCACATTAACAAGCATAGATATAATAACATCAATTTTATCACTCAAGGAGGAGGTTTCTTCAACAGAATTTACCTTCTTACCTTGTGGAGCTCTTTCAGTGTGCCATTCAGAATAGTTACCCATCATATTATCTAGAAGCTTAGTTGCAGCACCCAAAGTAATGGTCATAAAGGTACCTCCAGCAGCAGAATCCATTAGATTTCTTTAAGAATAGTTCAATCCTGCATAAAAGGTTTGGATAATCATCCATGCAGTCAGTCCATGAGTGGGACAATTCTTTACCAAAGATTTCATTCTTTCCCAAGCTTGAGCAACATGTTCATTATCAGATTGTTTAAACTTCATTATTTCACTTATCATAGATATAATCTTAGCAGGAGGATAGTATTTTCCAATGAAAGCATCTTTGCATTTAGTCCAAGAATCAATACTATTCCTAGTTAAGGAATTCAACCATTCTTTAGCTTTTCCTCTCAAAGAGAAAGGAAACAATTTAAGCTTAATAATATATCCATCTATATCCCTATTCTTTTGCATCTCACAAAGTTCAAAAAAGTTATTTAGATGAGCAACAGCATCTTTATTACCAATACCAGAAAATTGTTCTCTCATAGCAAGATTGAGTAAAGCAGGTTTTATTTCAAAGAAAGTAGCTTCAGGAACAGGTGGAGCAATAGGTGTGCTCATGAAATCATTGTTGTTGGTGCTAGTGAAGTCACACAACTTAGTATTTTCCAGAGTAGTCATTTTTTGTGTTTTTAATAAAGAAAGCAAACTTGTAAAACTAATTTTTTTGTGTTTTTGAGAAAGAAACAAGCAAACAAAGCAAAAGTAAACTAACCAAACAAAAATAACAAAGTAAAGAGATTGGTTATGAGGGACTCCCCTTGTGAAGATGTCCTTGACTCCTCGGCAACGGCGCCAGAAAAAGCTTTGATGGCCCAAGATATCTCGAGCTTGTTGGGGAACCCCAAGAGGAAGGTATGATGAGCACAGTAGCGAGTTTCCCTCAGTTATGAAACCAAGGTTTAATCGAACCAGTAGGAGCAAGGAAACACCAGAAAGGTGTTGCTAGCTGAACTTTGGCAGGGCGCACTACCGGTGCCAACAACAACGTGGAGACCTGCACAACACAACCACAGAACTCTACCCCCAACTTACAGTGAGGTTGTCAATCTCACCGGTTTTGCTGAAAACAAAGGATTAAACGTATTGTGTGGAAGAAAGTAATAGTTTGCAGAAAGTCAACAGAAAGCAGTAAACAGTTGTAGATTGATGATAAAAGAAAGGACCGGGGTCCATAGTTCACTAGTGGTGGCTCTCCTTAAGATAGATGACAAGTTGGGTGAACAAATTACAGCGGGGCAATGGACAAACATCGAGAAAGAAATCATGCATATACTACTCATCATGACTCCTTTGAGATTCAATTGGGCATTACAACATTATACATAGACCGTAATCCAACTGCATCTATGACTAATAATCCACCTTCATGTTATCATCCGAACCCCCTCCAGTATTAAGTTGCAAGCAACAAATAATTGCATTACGCATTGCATGTAAAGTAAATAATACGATTGTTCTATGAACAAAAAATTGTTGTTTTCTCCCTAGTAGCAACAACACATCTAATACCTTAGAGATTTCTGTCACTTCCCCAGATTACTAGAGGCATTAACCCACTATCGAGCATAAATACTAACTCTTGGAGTTGCTAGCATCTACTTGGCCAAGAGAGCTACTAACAACGGAAAGCATGCAAGATCACAAATAACCAAGACATGATAGAATCAATAATCAATCTTAAATAGCATCTCAATATCCATCGGATCCCCATAAACACAACATGTATGAATTACAAATAGATGATCTTGATCATGAATGGAGCTCACAAGATCTAAACATGATAGCACAAAGGAGGAGAACCAGCCATCTAGCTACTACATGGACCCGTATTTCAGAGATGAACTACTCACGCATCACACCGGAGGCTTGCATGGTGATGAAGAAGGCCTCCATGGTGAATTCTCCCCTCCGGCAGGGTGCCGGGAAGAGCTTCAGATCCCTCCCGGTCTAGGGATGGAGATGACTGCGTCTACAGACTCTTTCATGGAATTTTGATCAAGTACTTAGGGTTTCTGTATCGGAGGCATCTTATAGTCGAAAGGGGTGGCCGAGGGGGTGCCGGAGGCGGCCAGACCACCCCCTGGCGCGGGCTAGGCTAGGCCACGCGGCCAGGTGGTGTGGCGGCCCCCTTGCCCCTCTCTTTCTCGTATTCTGGCTCCTTGTGTCCCTCGGTGAAAAACTGACTTTGGCTTTTGTCCCGTCCAATTCCGATAATATTCATTTTCTGACTTTCCTGGAACCGAAAATAGCAGAAAACAGGCAGCTGGCACTGTGGATCTTGTTAATAGATTAGTCCAAGAAAGTGTATATAAAGTACTCCAAAGTTGGAACAAAACATAAGAAAGTATATAAAACCAAGCATGGAACATCAAAAATTATGGATACATTAGCAACGTATCATGGGGTTATTTGCATAAAGCCATCTTTGTTTATAAAACAAGGGGGAGAAGAAGCTCGTCTAATCAGACTATTTTAAAAGGGGATAAGAGAGTGACATCTCCAAAATATTGATCGGCATCTTTTGATATCCACCAAGTAATCCTTATCTCACAACTAGGATCACCCCCTCGTACCTGTGAGGAAGCATCCTTAAGCACATGTTGAACTCCCAAGTTTTATGATAAGGTTAATGTTCTCTATGATCTTAGAATTCGGTCACCAAGCATTCATAACCATAAACACGGATTTTCGAAAAGATTTAACACTGCAGGGGTGCACAGCTTTACCCACACGTACCAACCAACTCTTAATGCCACTATAGTTGGCCCCCTTCCTTGGAAGGCTAGCAGAGGGTGGTTGGAGAAGACCTTTACCTTGCTTTCACCGAGATCATGAGTCACGCCATAAGGATGGTTCAGCCATAATGGGTCAAATCCCGAAGTCGGTCCCTAGAGATGTGAGTCGGGCTTGGTTTACTAGGGGCGCCATCTACCCCAAGCAACCCCGGCCACGCTTACCTACCCTTTATGATGCACCTTCACCCACCAAATATTTCAAAACTTTTTCCATGAATATGTTGAATGGAACGCCGAACTATGTGACTCATGGAATCTACTAGTTAAATTAGTTAGTTGAGATGTCCCCATAAACCCCGTGTGGTTGTACGCTCGTCTTGGTCCAAAGGCAAGAACTCGGGTCCTAGTGGTGGCGAGCATGGGACTACAAAATCCACATCCCACCGTGGCCTCCCATACAAGCCTTAGCATGTTTAACCTTTACCACTGATCTTACCTCATCAGTATACCTTGTTCTCCTATCATACTAGATTCTCTGTATCTGATACATCATCTGGATGAATCAGCACTGACAACTAATCATGGCTAAGCAAGACACAGATAATGGCTCTAGCATGCACACAAGCCAAACCTAGTTATGCTAGGAGCAGTGGATCAGGTAATATAAGCTCAAAGGGAGTAATGCAACAGATGGGATACTCTATCTATCGATAAAAGACCATAGTAGAATCGTATGCATCATGGCAAGAATGAAAATACTTTGAAATCATAGGATTGTATAATGGTGTGGCTATGCTTGCCTTATTTGTTGATACCTAGATATAGATCTTGAGAAGCCTGGTACATGACTTGGTTACAGTTGGTCAAGTATTGTTCGTCGATCTTCGATGGTGTTGATCTCGATCTCGATATCGTATTCTACCGCGAAGAAGCAAACACCAGAAAGAAAGGGAAACAATCAACACATGGCATCGATGCAATTATCAAGCAAGGATGATGATATGACAACTTAAATTGTATTGAAATGAAACCCTAAAGCATGCTTGGCAATTTAAGCGGGATCCGAGGTGTCCAAACCCAAATTCAAATAAACCCCGGATGTGTATGAGAGGGGTAATTTTGTTCTTCTAATTAAACTTGGCATTTAAGTTGTTTAACAATGCATGATTTTGATGCTATAGGATAGATATCATGTTTCTAAACATTTTGATATATTACACATATTTTTCTGAGTTATGGATTAAAAGTTATTGAATTAACCATATTTAAACATATTCTGGATTTAATAAAACAACTTATTAAACTTTATTGCATACCGCTCATGTCATCTGGCGCTAGGGACATTTTCTACTAGGGTAGTGCGTACCCACAGTGGCTGACAGAGGGGCCCCGGGCCACCTCAGCTGCCACGCGGGCAGGAGCGGACCCAACTAGGTTTGACCAGCTCTGACCACACGCCCTGCTGACATCACGGTGACGTCAGCGTGACAGTGGCCAGCGATGGCCTCCCAGGTCGATGGGCAGGATGGCGACTGAGCGCAGGCGGGGATGCGGGGTTGGTCGTGTTCGACTTGGTGTGTCGCAGGCTACCAAGAAGGGGAAGCGCCGCTAGCGGAAGGTCGCCGAAGCTTGGAAGGAAGCAAGAAACTTCAGCGGCGCATGGTGGCTAACGGCGAGCTAACGCTGCGGACTACCCTCGGGCGATTAGATGGCATGGTAGGGATCACAAGCTTACCCTGGTGCACTGGTGGTGAGGGCGAGGTGAGGTGTGGTTGGAGATAGCGGCAATTAACGATGGAGGCGATGGTCAGAGTCGGAGAAGATGGTGACCGTGGCGTCGATTTCCGGCGTTCAGGGTCGATTCCTCTGGAGCAACGATGAGGCTCGGGGTAGCCTACAACGGCGACGACAGATGGGTCTTGTAGCAGCTAGGGTTTGGCCGAGTTGGGGAACAAGAGAGGGAGAGCCCACAGAGGGAGAAAGAGGATGAGACAGAGAGAGGGGGTCGAGGCTGTGGTGTCCTTATCCTATCTTCCTGGTCGGCAGACGGCGGCGATGTCTTCGCTACATCGACGACAGTGCACAGAGCACGCATGTGCTTCTCCTTGCGAGGAAGAAGTCAACACCGAAAGGGTATCGGGCCTGGGCCTTGTTGGGCTGCTCCTGGGCCAAGGCTGCAGTGCGCGGGCGACGATTAGCGCTGCAGGAAGCTCTGGGCCGGCCTGCTAGCTAGGTTTCAATATTTTTTTTGGAAAACTATTTACCTTTTCTGTTTTTCTCTTTTCCATTTGTATTTCAAATACTTTCTATTTTGAGTCATTTCAAAAATACCAGAAACTTTAGTAAACTATAGAAATATTGTGGGGACCCTTTATAACAATTTGGGTTCCAATAATTTTGCTCTTTTCAAAATTCAAAACCTTTTGAATTGTGTTTAAAGAGAGAGGAAATTGGGTTTTCAGTTTACATTAATTTTCTTTGCATGCATTTTTAAAAGATGATGCTCATGATGCACAAATCAAACCCTAATTAGGATTAGCTAAAACTAGGTGTTACAAGGCGGGACCAAAAATTACGGTCCGCTGGAGACACTGACGTCTGGGACCCACACGCCTTAAAGTCTTCGGCGAGTCAACATCGCGCGAGGAAACGAAAATCTTGCTTCTGCCACATGCCAGCCGAGCTTTCTCCATGTTTTTAGTGGTTGCGTCGTAGTAGAGGATCACGAAACCGAAAAAAATTAGTTTTCCATCGGCCACGGTCGAGCCGAGAAATTCGTCGCAGAAGACACGCCTTCTACGACGACTTGGCCCGACGGTTGTCATAGAAGGCGCGTCTTCGGCGACGAAATTCTTGGCTTGGCCGTGGCCGATGGAAAAGTTTTTTTCCGATTTCGTGGCCCTCTACTATGATGGGTCTGCTAAAAAACATGGAGGAAGCTCAGCTGACGCATGGCAGAATCAAGATTTTCTTTTCCTCGTCTGATGTTGACTCGCCAAAGTCTTTTGAGGCGTGTCGGTCCCGGACGTTAGTGTCCCTAGCGGACCAAACTTTTCGGTCGCGCCTCCCTAATTTGAACTCAATAACGTTGCTCGATGCGTCTGCCGTTTAGTCAGGCTGCTGAGTCCCCCATTTGAGCCTCTCATTAGATGGACCGTGTGTATGATGGATTTTTTTCTTTCACTCGCGTTACCCTGTTCCGAAGTTGATAGTGCTACTCGATGCATCTACCGTTTAATCAACCTCCTAGGACCTACATGTAATCCTCTCATTATAAGAAATGTGTGTATAATGGAATTTTTCCCTTGGCTATTGTCTCCCTGATTTCAACTCGATAACGTTGCTTGATCTATCTGCCATCTAGTAACGCTGATGGGTCCTTCATGTCAGCCTCACATTATAAGAATCGTGTGTATGATGGAATTTTTTACTTCGCTCGCGCTACCCTATTCCGAACTTGATAGTGCTGCTCAATGCATCTATCGTTTAATCAACCTCCTAGGACCCACATGTAATCCTCTCATTAGAAGAAATGTGTGTATAATGGAATTTTTCCCTTGGCTATTGCCTCCCTGATTTCAACTCGATAACGTTGCTCGATCTATCTGCCGTCTAGTAACGCTGCTGGGTCCTTCATGTCAGCCGTACATTATAAGAATCGTGTGTATGATGGAATTTTTTACTTCGCTCGTGCTACCCTGTTCCGAACTTGATAGTGTTGTTCAATGCATCTACCGTTTAATCAAACTCCCAGACCCCACATGCCATCTTCTTATTAGAAGAAACATGTGTATGATAGAATTTTTTCCCTCGGTCACGCCTCCGTGTTCCGAACTTGATAGCGTTGCTCGCTGCATCTACCGTTTAATCATGATGCAGGGCCCCACCCCCACATGTCATACACTCATTAGAAGAAACGTGTGTATGATGGAATTTTTGCTCTCGGTCGCGCCTCTGTGTTTCGAACTTGATAGCGTTGCTCGATGCATCCGCCATTTTACCAGGCTTCTGAGTCCCCCATGTGAGCCTCTCATTAGAAGAAACGTGTGGATGCTGGACTTTTTTCTCGCTTGCGCCTCCCTGTTTTGAACTTGGCAACGTCGCTCGCGGCAAAACCTGTATAAGGCCGCGCTAGTGGGTCCCACATGCCGGTCTCTCTGTATATCAAACCTGCGTATGATGGACTTTTTTCGGCCGCTTCCACTGTTTTGACCTTGGCAACGTTGCTCGATGTGGCAGCCGTGTATGGTCTTGCTGCTGAGGCCCCCATGTCACCCTCTCTGGTATGTTCTGGTGGGTGGGTCCCTGATGCCAGCCTCTCTGTACAAGTATTTAACTTTTTTTTCAAACCCGACCATTAAACTCGAGGGATGTTGCAGGCTGGTGGGTCTGCGATGTCAGCCTCTCTGTAATGCGATATTAAAAAGTAAATCCTTTCTCAAAAAAAGTAAACCCAGGATATATATAAATATGCACACATAGTGGATTCAAACTAAAGACCTTCAAATCAAATAGACATAAACTGAGTGTTTTGCCACAATACCAAAGATACTAATAGAAATTGAATCATTAAACATCTATTAGTACTACAACTTATGTATCAGTCTTCTAAAAAATAGTGTTGTGTTTCCATGTTATCTCTCTTAAAATAAAAGAGCAGTGCTACTGGAACCTCGATTATAAAAATCCACATAATGGATTAGTTTCTTAAAAACATGGGTAGGCAGAGTTTTTTTAGAGGTGGGGGGCAGTGCCAAAAAGGCCAAATTAAAAAAAATTGGGCTATGGTCAATGGGGTCCTATCTCAAATTTCACTAGGCTATGTCTCGCCAGATTCAAACACAGATCTATTCGAGGGAGGAAAAAAGTGATAATTCCTTTGATAGATATTCATGTAAAAATATCTAATGAACACACACCACATGCGCCATAACAGGGCTGGTATCCAATGACTTCACTTGGTGAAATCATGCTATATATCTTTACCCTCTCATCTCTGTCCAAAATGCATCCAACGGTTCTGATGACACAAAGGCAAAAGCTCTAGAGCAAGCAGCCAGCAGCAATGACAAAACTTTTGACAAATTCAATACCATTTGGAAGATTAAGGAGTACAGAATAATAAGACATAAAAAATCGACAGATTCCTAGTTCATATTTAGCAGCACTTGACCAATTCAGAAGCATTTCAAAGTAACCGATTCAACAATACAAACACTAAAATTCAATATCACTACAGAGAGAGACGGTTCTTGTTTCAGCTCTAAAAACACACTCGATCACTGGAACACAATCATTATCATAATATTTGGTCATATAGGGAAACGTCATATAGATACAGATATATCATACCAGTATGTACTAGTCATAGCTCCAATCCAGCAAAATGTTATCACAGTTTTACCACCCATATATGATCAGTGGAGATAAGACAACCACATAATTAATTACAATAGCATGCGGCCAAAGAGCTAGATAGCTAGGAAGTTCATGAACAACATGTCGCATTCAGGGCAACAAGATACATCGACCTTGACCGTTCTTCCAATAGTAAGTTTGGCTGATTTGTGGAACTTGATCCACCTAGAAGTAGCTGCCAAGCGCCCAGCAGTCGAGTTAATGGCGTAGCGTCCCTCGATTCTCAATCCTTCGCTCTGCATCGTGAAGACTATTGTGCCCTTTCGTCTGGCCTAGAGTTGCTTTGTGGCACTCTTAGGCAATTTATGAGTCAAAGCAAGTGATAGACGCATAATTACTAAGAGCAATGCACTGAATCATGTGAAACTTGAGAAGACATCCAGAACAGTTTATCTGCCACCATATACTCACAAACATAATCCGCTGCGACCTTGTGATTACACATGTGTAGGATATGATCTGACAAGGTGTTGCCCTGGGTGATGAAGGAGCTTGTGCCGGTGCCTGTGCTGGGGGTGGTGCTAGTGTAGGATATGGTGCCACTAATTGTAGAGGGGCTGGTGCAGGAGCCAGAAGGCCCAGAACGGTGCTAGCGCCATTAGCTTGATGCTAGATTCCTTCTAAGTGGTAGCTAAGCTGACTGAAGGGATGGTAGAGGAAGATGAGAATTGTACAAGCAAAATGGTCTCTTATACAACAGTTACTCACAAGACAGTGATCAGAGGATATGATGAGTATACAAGAAAATTAAGTTACTACCTCCATTCTTTCTACTTAGGTCAACAGGTGCCGGAGCAGGAACTAGGGCCAGTGCTATTAGAGGTACCAGC
Organism: Avena sativa; assembly: GCA_916181665.1. Taxonomy (NCBI): domain Eukaryota; kingdom Viridiplantae; phylum Streptophyta; class Magnoliopsida; order Poales; family Poaceae; genus Avena; species Avena sativa. The sequence continues at coordinate 526,448,357 of OV702292.1, read as the reverse complement.
AGCTTGGTGCTGGTTACCTTCTGAGGGGTCGGTAAGGGGACTGCAGGAGTGGTTAGAGAGGCATATGAGATGTGGACAAGCAAAATGGTTTCTTATACAACAGTAACTCCTAGAAAGAGATGAGAGTATACAAGTGAATTAAGTTACTGCCTCTATTCTTTCTCCTACTGAGGTCAACAGGTGCCGTTGTAGGAACTGGGGCCAGTGCTGGTGCCGGTGCCAGCAGCTTGATGCTGGCACACTTCTAGGTGGTACATAAGGGGAAGTGGACTACAGAAGTGGTAAGGGTCATATGATGAGTAAAGACAATGGTGCAGAACAGTTAGTCGCAAGAAAATCATTAGAGGTTTTGATGAGTACAGAATCAAATTAACTAGTACTACCTCTATTCTTGGTCCTTCGGTCAACATGTGTACGATGGCGTGCAAGTATCTGCCTAGGCTTGCTAAAATCGAATGTTACCTTGTCCCCCTGCTTCATACCATTCTCACGGATATACTTGGACCAACCTCAGCCACCCAAATAGGTGGTGGCCATCGTTTGGGAGACATCCACATCATATAGTTGCCGCATGCCTTTAGGGCCCTCGCTATACAGAGTTAGAAACTTGTCATATCCGAACATCTTGTTTATAATGGGGCGAGGGACACAAGGGACAACCTTCATGAAAAAATTGATAGAGAAGTAAGGCGACAGCAAAAAAGTAAGATACAAGATCTTACATCAAGTTGGTCTAAACCACTTGGAATCCATACCTGATACCATGGGTACCCTTTGTGAAGGATGGCCATGCACCATTTTTCATCCCTCTGCCTTTGGAATGGCATACAGGGGCCCCCTTTCAATCCACAAGCTTGACAAGAGGAGGGTAGCAGAAAGGGCTGAGTAGCTGGTGCGTGGTACTGATTGAAATTAAGTGGAAAGGTTAAATTATGTAAAGAGCAAGTAAATCTAATAATATAAGACAAAACCATTTCCTATAAAGCAAACATATTTTATTTTTGTGAACTTCTAATGAGCGTAAACATATAGTACTAGCTGATAACAATAACGTGGAAAATCATAACATGTGAAATTGTGGATTTCCAAATTATACCCACTTCTTAGAGAGGTCACTGCCCACCTGGGTACTGTGTTGGCGCTTCCTCGTTGTGTAGAGGATGTCCTCTTTTGGTGCGGGTGTCAGAAATCTACTAGCCTCTACAGTAGCCTCAGCCTCCGCAGCAGCACCTTCAATCTACATAAATAGCAATAGAGCTCAACAGTTCAATACTATGTAAAGTTTGGTCAAACTTTCGGTCGCTTGACTTTTCAAAAAATACAGTATATGCGTAAGCCTTGGGACGGAGGGAGTATAGTACATAGTAGTCATATACTGATTGTATGAGACAGTCTGATAGATCCAGATCTGGATTCACATAAACACAGTGCTAGAATTAATAAAATCACACATATGTTTCTGAACATCGGATAAGCATGCATCACACCAAGCGGGTAATACTTAAATCTGTCTTTACGATGGTCATAAGGGTATTAAGAACAAATACCTTTCTCTTTAAGATGGGCCCTCCCAGCTGGTCGGTGGCCTTGCGCTTTTTTTGGTGAGTACTGGTACTCGCCGGATCCTGCGGCATGTGGGGGTACCATCCTGTTTGCCGCACCTAGGGCACCGCACGTTCGTAGGTATGTACCACCGCGCTACAGTAAATGAAGAAGAGATGGTATCACAGAGGCTTGCACAAAAATAGGATGTAGGCAGAGACAACTTTTAGCACAGGGATACATCCAGGTTGCAGCCAACCACTTTCAGCATTGGAAAGAATGCAAGAACGTAACGAATATACTGCTACATTACCTTTTTTAGGCAACTTTTAAGGAAACTGACGGGACCATCCCTGTCTGTAGTGGTCGTGCGTGCCACTGACCCATAGTTTTCCATACAGAATCTGATGCAAAATCCATTGCACACTACGAGTAGCAACTAAAGGTTACAGAAGTGAAGAACACTGAAATCGAACCCGACAAAATGCCCCAATCAAAATAGCAGTGACCATGCCCTAATCTGGAATCCATATGAAATCAGTACCACCTCCCCCCACCCCCACCCCCCATCCCCACCACCACCACCACCCCACCCAAATGACCCAATCGATTAGAGAAGAGGAAAAATATCCTGATTAGGTGATTCCGAGGTGAGCAATAAGCAAGAAATCCACAATCAAAGCAGATTGAATACTAGTACTCCTAGTACTAATAGTACCCCCAATAGCCCAATCAGACGCAAATTAAGCAAAGCCGGATTTCGAGGTGAGCAAATACACCCACCTATTTCAACAAGAATTCCCCAATCGGAGGTTGCACCAGTTCCAATAGTTGCTTGCTGGATGTGAGCTAGCTAGTGATGGTTTCTTGTCTTTTCGTTGGTAGAAAGGCATGGGCAGGGGAGTAGTAGTACTAGTAGTAGTAGGGCTGGGTAGTAAACTTTTTTCTATAGTAAGTATTTTTAAGTGGCAGTGGCGGGAACATTTTGCCGGGACAAAATCCCGAATTTTTATCCCAGCTATCACGTGGTGGCCTACATATGTTTCAAGCGGGACCCACGTCAGGGGTGAGTTAAAGCGGGTCCCACATCAAGTGGATTAGAATATTGACCGAGCCAACCTCCTCCTTCCCTTGGTACCAGTACTAGTTCTCATGGGTTCCTCTCTAGGGACAGAGAAAATCGCCCCTCTTCGAATCAAATTGATCCCAACTTATTATCCTTTTGTTGATTCGTCTCACAGAACAGTGGACAAGACGGCGGTAGTTGCAGCATAGGGCACCAGCGCTGGGGCCTCAAAAACAGTTTAGGAACCGAGAAAATGATAAGCTCGGATTTCAAACTAGAAACACACACAAACACACATATACTCCGTATATACTAATATACAGAATAGTTTCCAATTACAGTTCTACTAACAAAGGCCTAGAAATCATAATAAGGTAGCTATATTACAGAACTACAACAGTAGCGAACCAATCATGGGATAGCTCTACACCTCAAGAGTTTTGCAGCTGGGCTAGAGGTCATGAACGGCACCAAAAGTACACCCCTGATGATCAGCAGCCCTGCATCAAACCCATCCAGGAGTAGTGTACCCGATCCATAGCCTCAAGTACAGGCTCATCAATGAACATGTCATCGTCATTACCATCAAAGTCCTCTTTAGTCATCTGCTTCTGCGATTAGTAGATTAACATATATGTCTATGGAGAAACATCCAAGACACACAACCTGAACATTTGTCGTTCTACAGATATACCTTGTCATCTGGCATAGCGGTAGTACCAGAAATGAAACATGTTTCATGCAGCTTGTGCTTTTTCTCTCCTCCCCCTTCTCCAAGTTGATCTAGATGCTCAGGAGTTGCCTCTATCAGTTGATCTAGTTGATCAGCATCTGCTTCCCAACTTGATCTTGATGATAAAGATGTGCTTCCCACGGTTCATATGGAGGATCATATGGCTCACCATGAAATACCCTTATAACATATGTGCTTAACATCCCAAATGTAAAAATATGGTCTTCCACTATACTTTGAGGCAGGACCCTACGATTCGCACACAACCAGCAGAGGCAATGTACTTTCAAGTTGTCACAATGAGCTCTAACAAATCCCATAAATCGTAGAACGTCAAGGATACATTTAGCGCTGCCAAATGGAACAATCTCTATCCAAAATCTGCCCATATGTTTAATTATGACATACAAGGTTGGTTATTATTAAAAGAAACGCATGAAACATATAGATGGAGTACAAAAACTATATATGCATATGCGTTTTAGCAAACATATTGATAGCAAAAATCGCTGAAGGTATTTAGGAACACAGATCCAGCGTAGAATAAACTATGACCATGCAGATTGAGAACAAATTAAACTACGTAAGAGTATTTGAAAGGGCAATAAAATTCCAACCAGATCGAGCTAGAGATAGAAGGACTACCGTGGGATCGACGTGCCCACCGGTGCGTCTCAAGATGACCGACGGGTAGGGAAAGCTTCTTCGCGCATGCTGGTGATGAGGAGCGGCCGCAAGCGCGTCTGTTTTGTGGGGAAGGGGGTGAGGCCTAGGCGGCGGAGAGTGGAAGTTAATACATAGCGCGAAGGGGTGCAGAGGGATAACTTTGGAAATTCTGACCTATCTTGCTTTGGGAACCACCATATACGTGGCCCACCTGCTAGTCACCATAGATCAAAATTGATCCAAAACTTGTCAAAATACAAGTTTATGTTTTACCATGGAAACTAATGCACATAGTATTGCACTTTGCGAATGAATGGCTTTATGTCAAAATGTTATTTAATTTTAGCATCTTCGGCTAGGAAACTTGGAAACTCATGAAAGTAGGGCATTATCCATCAAATCTGGAATACCCTTTGTAAACAATTGCTTGAAATGCCAAGATGCACCGATCTACCAAACATGGATAGGTTTGTAAGCTTGGTTGGCGAAGATGCTTCAATGTACGGAATAGTACAAAACATGAAAGAGGTATAGAAACTATGGTTGTGACCTTGCTCCTCTTGTTTGAAAGCCTTGAATTAATGTTCATTAATTTTGGCAGATGTCTATAAACTCATTAAATGCTGGAAAGCATACAGGCCTATGGATCTATCTGACGGGGACAGCATCCCAAGTGGGAGTAGCGTACCTTAGAAGCTTCAACTTCAAAATTTCAGCAAAGCACCAAAATATCACGCCCACCCATTCATACATCCCTCCCATCCATTCAAACATCCAGCCCCAAATAATATTTTATTGCACAAATTTAGCCTGGAAACTTGAAAGGGCGTTATACATTGTGTGAAAAAACGGGGCGGTGGCATTTTGAGCCATCATCTTTGTAGTTGCTTCACAACAAAACACATTGTTGTTACTTGGAAATTCTAAAACAAACTTCAAATTTGGAAGCAGACATATTGGTTGATTTGCAAAGATGTCCCGATCTACCAAATATGGACATGTCATCATAAACTATTTCCATGACCTTGGTCACCTTTTTTGGACTATGGTCATCTTCTTGAAAGCCTTAAATTGTTCCAAAATTTTAACAAATGCCTAGAAACTAGTTTAAATGTTGGGAAGCAACTCTCGCTGGCGTGTAGGCCTAGACGGTGACAGCGTGTCTGAGAGGCCCCATGCCGGAGTAGCGTATGCTAGAAGCTTCGACCTCAAATTTTGGTACGGCACCCAAACATCACACCCATCCATTAAAATATCCCACGCATCCATTCAAACATGCTTCACCTCTTTCTAGAATGCAAAATTTTTCTTCTATCTCTGCTCCGGAAACAAGAATCCGAGGGAGCACTGCAATAAAGGAGGGATATAGGTGGTAAATTTGCGTTCTCCAAGTGCATCACCCCATCCATGTTTCCCAGCCCTTCTTCAATATTTACCTGCCCGCCCACTCTGACCTACACTGACTTTTTGGACCCACTATGCAACTGACCCACATGTCAGTGAGCCAGAATTACGGGAAGTAGAGATTCCCATCGCTTGTTGTTCAAAATTCGAACATTTTTGCTAAACCGAGATAAAATCGTTAAAATCATCCAACCTGGCTTATACTATCATTCGACTATGTCAGAGTAAAAGCTAAAAAACAAAGCTAAAAACTCGTTCGTAGCTTTATAAGCCAAAAATCAAAAGCCAGAATTAGAGCCCAACCAAACAGCGCCGAAATCTCAAGGAACTCTTCTTGCTTCTCCCTTGTTTTAGTACTTGGGTACCTTCAATTTTATTTAATAAAAAATATGACCAAGTAGGATATCATCGACTTGTAGATCAATTTTTTGAGATACTTTTATTAAATTGCGGTAACACCATTCTGTTCCACGAATATATATAAACATAAATTTTGAAAATATTATTGAGAATTCATGGAATACTAAACCATAAAATCTAAACCCCTAAACCCTGACCAAGCAGGTATCGTGCAACTATAGATCAAAAATTGAGATACTTTCGTTATGGGTGACACCATTCTATTCCATGAATATAAGCATAAAGCTTGAACATTATTAAAAATTCCCGAAAACTGAAACCCCTAAAACCCAAATCCTAAATCCCTAAACCCTATAACCCTAAACCCTAAACCCTCACCAAGCACGTAGCATGCACTTATAGATCAAAATTTAAGATAATTTTGTTAAATTGGGTAACGCCAATCTATTTGACGAATATAAGCATAAATCCTGAGTAATATCAAAATTTCCCTAAACCATAAACAACCCCTAAAACTTAAACCCGAAACCCTAAATCCCTAAACCCTCAGCCATAAACCATAACCAAGCAGGTGTCATGCACACATTGATCAAAAATTGAGATACTTTCATTAAATCAGCTAGCACCTATTCCGTTCTACTAGTATAAGCACAAATCTTGAAAATTATTGAAAATTCGCTAAACCCTAAACAACCCATAAAACTAAACGTAAAAACCTATAACCCTAAACCCTCGACCCATAAACCCTAACCAAATAGGTATTGTGCACTTATACATCAAAATTTGAGATACTTTCAATAAATTGATGTAATGCCATTCTATTCAACGAATATAAGCATAAAGCAACTTGAACATTATTGAAAATTCCTAAAACCCAAAACCTGAAAACCTAAACCCTTACCAAGCACGTAGCATGCGCTTATAGATCAAAATTTGATATACTTTTGTTTAATTTGGTAACGCCATTTTATTCGACGAATATAAGCATAAATCTTGAGCATTATCAAAAATTCCCTAAACCCTAAACCCTAAACAACCCCTAAAACCTAAACCCTAAAACCCCAAACCCTCAACCCATAAACACTAACCAAGCAAGTATCATGCACTTTATAGATCAAAATTTGAGATACTTTCAATGAATTAGGTAACGTCATTCTATTCGACGAATATAACTATAAAGTTTGAGCATTATTCTAAATTTGCTAAACTCTAAAACCTATACAACCATAAAACCTAAACTATAAAACCCTAACCAAGCAGGTAACATGCACTTGTAGATCAACATTTGTGATACTTTTATTAAAGCGGGTAACACCATTCTATTCGACGAATATAAGCATAAATCTTTGAGCATTATTGAAAAATTGCTAATCCCTAAACCCTAAACAACCCATAAAACTTAAACCGTAAAACCCTAAATCATCGACCCATAACCCTAAACCAGCAGGTATCGTGCACTTATAGATCAAAATTTGAGATACTTTCGTTAAATTGTGGTAACACCATTCTATTACATGAATATAAGCATAAAGCTTGAACATTATTGAAAATCAAAAACCCTTAACCGTACACCCTAATAACCTCCTAACCCTAGAACTCTAACTTCCTAACCCTAGAACCCTAAACCCTTACCAAGGAGGTATAATGCACTTATAGAACAAATTTTGAAATACTTTTATTAAATTGCGATAATGCCATTCTATTCCATGAATATAACCATATATGTAAAGCTTGAACATTATTATTAAAAATTCCCTAAACCTAAACAATCATAAACCCTAAAACCTTGAACAACCCTAAACCCTAAATCATGAACCCTAAACCACTAAACCCTAAAGCCTAAACCCTAAAATCCTAAACCATAAACCATGAACCCTTAAACCCTCAACCAAAAATAAAACCCCGAACCCTAAATTTAACCCTAGGCTATATATACTTTGAGTGAAAACCGGCGCAGTGGGATTTAAAGCCATGTTTTGTAGTAGTTTCATGACTAAAGCCATTGTTGTGCCTTAGAAAATTGAAATAACTTCCAATTCGGAAGCTTCCTTTGTAAATAATCTTATATTTACTAATTAGAGGTACCATAGGAGGCACCACGTTAATCCTAGAGAAAACATCTAAAATAGCCGTCAGATGAAAATTTTATGGGCAGGATATCCCAAGTTTTTATCCTGCGGGTGCCAAGAGTCCTGGACGTGTACGAATCCTTAGTCTAAACCTAATAAACCAGAAAATATTTATTCTACCCTATACCCGTCGCCGCTGCCTACGATGATCACCTCCACGAGACACAACTCCATCGCACCTCCAATGATCGCAGAAGTACAATCTGCTCCAGCGATGCCGCCTTGATCTTCTGCCGCGACTAAGGCTGCAGCCATCCTCACGCAGCTTCAATGCCTCAACCGGCAGTGATGCTGGACATAGCACAGGGATCTCCATGTTTATCCCCTCGATTCGTGCGTGCATTTCTAATTGATGGAATTTCCTGATCTTGCAGGTAGGGATGACGAGTTTGACACGACAGCCATGCATGCCAACCTCCTCTGAATTCGTGTTATGGTTGCAAGGTCGTTACCTCTGGCCCTGTGTCCTCCTAGAGAATTGGCCTTCCAGGGCTCTTGCATCATCTCCTATCAGTAGTCTAGCTACTAATGATAAGCGGTGCATGCACCTCTCCGCTTCTCTATTAGCTACGTATGGAACCTTATCTATCGATCGTTGTTTATTGGTGACATTACTGGTTGACTCCTGTGATGATTAGTTATTGACATCACCTTGACAATCTAAATAAATATGATTGATATTAGTATTTGGGCGGCTAGTCATCAAGTGATTAACTATGCAGACAATTCCATCTGTTTGATCATATCTCATCCTGATGGAATGTGTCATTACTAGCAATTAAATCCATGTGTATTTCTCCTAATCGGTGGCCAGTATGATTTAAGTTTTTTCTAGGTAAACGAGTACTTAAATTCCATGATCCATGTGCAAAAACGTAGGCTGTGTTTATATATTTGAAGTCACGTGTAAACGTAACTATTCTTTTTAAGATTAACATATGTAAGTTAGACGGTAGATTTGATATATCTACACTAATCTGATTTGTATATCTCAAACAGGTAGCGAATCATACCAATGGTAGCTTGAGATCCTTGCATCAGCCACGTGCTAGGCATTACAGAAAAGAGGTGAGGATGTCCAGGGGCCAACGCATCAGTGTCGTGCTAGCAATTACAGCAAGGAGTTGTCGGCGACACGTTGGAAGGCCGACGCAAGTATCAGTCATCATCTATATGTTTTTGTCGATTGAGGATTTCTATCTAGAATTTTTCGGATAATATGCAATCAGTAGTATTTAAGGCAATGAAATAATTTTTTTATCAATCAAAGTACTACCATGAGCATGATCGACGTTGCTTGAAAATATTAAATAAAGCTATCATGCCCTTCTTGCATTCGCTCTTTGTTTCTCAAGCTCCTAGACCGAAGAGGTCCATGTTCGAAAATATTTCCAAGAATGGGACTGTAGCAACATTGGCAGATGAAACAATAAACGGCTGCTTTGATGTGTAAGCAACACACAGTATAGAAGATGCAGTGTGGTTTAGAATAAACACACGTTGACACCGTGGTTCAGAATTTTTCTAGAATTGTATCACAAAGAAGCTGTAATGTGGTTCACCTAATAAAAACAATAGCACGTAAGGCTTTAGTTGTCAAATTAGGTTCTTTACAAGAACATATGAAAAATACTATGATTTAGATCTTAATAGTTGGTATTTTCTTAGAGAAAGAGCGTAATGATGTAATGTGTTTATATGATGTAGAAAAAATCATAAGGTGATCTTTCACTATTTCACTTTGAAAGTTGGTAAGGTCACCTAGATGATTAGATGTATGCACTTTGTAAAACTCACATATATCGAGTGAAGTCATGTAATTGAATATATTCTTAATTATGAAATGCTTTCACTCTTGATATTCCACAATTTTGTATGTACCCCTTTTTATCACACATATGGGTGTAGAATATAACAATACACTGGATGGAGCTATTAATTACCTATATACCAGGTGATAGTGCATAGAAAAAAGAACTATCTAAGGTATGCTCCAAGATCATACTCTTGCATTTGAGATTCCCATGTAGTTTATATTTAGTACTCTTCTACCATTATATTCGGTTCAAGTTCTTTTGCAGCTTGATTGTCACTTTTTATATAATAGATCCTCAATACAGCACTTCCTATGTAAGAGAAGATTGCTAATTGTAGGTTTTGAGCTGCAGGATTAATCCCAAGAGGATGGAGGCTGGGATAGAAATGAGTAGCAGCAAAGTACTCTGCCTCCCAACCGTCCTCCAACTGATTCGAGTTACAAAGGAGCAACGTGGACAAGTTATCTCTGCCTCCCCGATGCCTTTCTCTATCTTGATAAAAATGTATTTAAATTGGAGGAAGATCCCACCAGTCCAGTTAATACATAAATGGCACGGCTTAGAGTTAATGTTTGCCTTTTTATAATTGCATAGCTAAGATATAATATTTAACAAACAAGAGAACTTCTTATTCCACAATGTATGCATAAATGAATTATTGATATTCATCTCCTCCCAATTTAGCATACAGATAGTGTAATATATCAGCATACTGAATGCAGCCATTAAAAATGAAAAAATAATATCTGTGGTATGATTTATGCACATACTCCAAATTTGACATTCCCACACGCTGTTTAAATTTTGAGCTCAGTTCAAGTGTGTTTTGATTTGTCTAGAGGCTCCATAAGAGCTAAATCAACTATATCATCTTTGATTTTTTTTTGCCTCTGTTGCATGTTTCTATTTAAAGGATTTCCCATACAACATTTATTACGTATATTTTATGAAAAATACACACGATTGTATATGTAATTACTGATTGGAGATTTTGAGCCTCCACATTAATCCCACAAATACAAAGGCTACGGTTAAAGTACTGATTGTTGGATCTAGCCATGATAAAAACTTTAGGCAGGCACCCCGCCTCACTGATAAAGTTGTGTAGAATTGTAAAATTTTATTTGGTGGTTATATTATGTTCAAGGACGCCATTTAAATATTTAACTTATACCACTATAATACTCTGACCTTCCTAAAATGTATGACATATAAATTTTGTCACTACCTAATTTTCTTTAAGTTTGCACCAGAGTCTATAAGAAAATTATCAACATCTATGACATGATTTTTCTTTAATTAATATTTTTTGGTCTTCTAGAATAGCTAGCCCGTGCAGGTGCACGGGTTAATGACTAGTATTTTAAATGCCAATACACACCATAACAAATATAGATAAGTTATTATAAACTATAGAAAAGATATTAACATGACCTTGGTCATCTGGTTTGAAAGCCATGCATATTCTTACATGGTACTTCATATATTGTGATACAATTTTTTCAGAAATTATCAAATTTTAAGATTATATTTTTCCATGGAAACTAGCTAGTGCACATAGTGAGATACGAAGAGAGAAAATAATGGATGCATTTCTTTTTGTATTTTGTTTCTTTGTATCTTTTTAAAATGGCCGAAATTAGCTGTTATTACCATTCATATCAAAAATGTTGAATTTTCCGAAACTCTCGGTGGTTCTCCAATATTTGACTACTTGATATCTTTGAATTATTTTAAATAGTCAAGAGCAAGGTATATCACACACTTTCTAGTTCGAAATTAGACATATTTACTTTAGATTGTCAAAAAGTCATTTTATTGCATAGATTTAGCTAGAAAGTTTGGAAATTCATGAAAGTTGGGCATTGTCCATCAAATCTAGAATCTTCTTTTGAAATTCCATGATGTAGCTATCTACCAGATATGGACACGCTATTATTAACTGTAACAGAGATATGGCCGTGAGCTTGGTCATCTTGTATAAAAGCCTTCAAAATATATTGTTTATCAATTTTGGCAAATGTGTGGAAACTCATTTATATGTTGGTAAGCATACTGTCGCTCGCATGTGGGTCTAGACGGGGCCAACACGTGAGAGCGGCCACGTCGGAGTAGCGTACGTCGGAAGCATCAACCTTAAAATTTCCGCATGGCACCGAAACATCCCGCGCACATCTATTCAAATATCCCGCGCCGCTTTTTGCAAATGCAAAATTCCTCTTCTATCCCTTCTCTTGAAACAAGGACCGTGGGAGTACTGCAATAATAGAGGGGTATAGGTCGTAAATGTGCGTCATCCCACCAATGTCCCCCATCTTCTCTCCCCCCCCCCACCACACCCCTCCAACCTCGACCTTCCTCTAGCTGCTTCACCGCCGACCCTCTCTTCCACGACGGAGCTCTACCACTGCAGGCGCTCTTCATCGGAACTATTTCACCGACTCCCTCGCAGCAACGGATCTGCTTCAGCAACACCGTCGTCTACCCTACCGGGGCCGCTTCACTAATTCATTCGTTGCTGACCCTGAAATGCCGAGCCACTGCTCCCGTTGCCCACTTGCCCGTCCCACCCGTCCTCGCCGCGCAGCGGTAATTTCTCTTGCCCATTTCCTATATTTTTGGTACCCGTAAGCTACGAAATCTTTAGGATGTTGCTCAATATCTTGGATGCTATTGCCATTTCGTTTGCACCCTTCATCTTGTAGGTCCTAACCACCTCATTAGCTTCTCTCTTTTATTCCTTATCTTTATTCTCACGCTATCAGTTTAATCCTCCAACACGAACTCATAGATTCGATTCTTTCTGAGCGCTTGCACGGGTCATGCAAACAGCTCATAGAGGATCCAACACTGACAATCTGACGCCCAGCAAGGCCGAATCGTGAGGTCTCCTTACGTTACTTAGGCCAGTTTCTTGTCATGTTAATTAGTTGTATAACCTGCATGCCTAATCAGTTAATAAGTCATTCTACCTAAGAACTTGCCATGACATTTGCATTTATGTTCAATTGTGAATATATGTGCGAATGCTTAATTCGGAATATGTGCATCTAGTTTGGATGATATATCTTGTCATTTTTAATGCTATATGTTGGTGTTTTCACCTGCTTTCATTCTTCCAAACCAGCTATCTAGTTTGAAACATACATCTAGTAATTTTTAATGCTATGTTTTTGGTGTTTTTCAAGAGTTTCATCCTTCCAAACCAACCAACTTGGTTTCAAATGACATGCAGAGAAATGACAATGGAGTACAAGGACCAGAGTTCCAACTGCTCTGCTCAGATTCTTCTGGCAGATTGACCAGGAGTCGCATCTGCTCAAGAAGGAGCTACTGTCAGCCTGAACGTGCTACTGTAAGTTCATACTTACTTTAAATGATCTCTACTTTATATAATACTACTTGTTTTCCTTGTTGTTTGTTTTAACCTGTTTCACCATATTTTAGCAGAATGTAGTTAAAACCCAGCAAGAGTCCTTGGAAGGCAGGACTGAAAGTTGTGATCCCTCGTCCCATTCATCCTCCTATTGCATTTTCGAAGCAAACAACTTACTTAAAAGTTCACCTACAACAACTCCTGCAGGTGATAAATATATAAATGATGTATTGCATGCAGAACGAAAGGGTGTAGCTGCTCTTAGATCTATAGCTGAAATGTTGAAGAAGGGGACAGATGATACATTGAAGCGAATAACCATGTACCGATCTCTTATTGATGGTACTGACACGTTGTAGTCTGTTGGAATTACGATCTTGTTGTATAACCTGTTGTAACAAACTTTTATTATTGTGTAATAAGTAATTTTAATTTATGTGTGTTTATTAATTGATGTCTTTATATTCACCTATTCTACAAAAAGTAGGTGCTAGCAAAAAAGTCTGAAACAATAACAGGCCAGAGCAGTAGCATGCCGAACGTTGAAACAGCATGCGCATGGAAAACTCAAAACGACCAGAATAATAAAAGGCCAGAATAGTAAAAGTACAGAACAGGAAAATGCCATAACAGTAGAAGGCCAGAACAGTAAATGGCCAGTACAATAAAAGACCAATACGGTAAAAGGATAGAATAGTAAAAGGCCGTAGCAGTAAAATGGTAGAATAGTAAAAGGCCAGAACAGTAAAAGTCCAGAATAGTAAAAGGCCAGAACAGTAAAAGGCCGGAATAGAGAAAAGGCCGGAACAGTAAAAGGCCAGAACCATAAAAAGGTATCAATAGCAAAAGGTCAGTACGGTGGTAGGCCAGTATAGTAACAGGACAAACAGTGTCGGCCTGAACAGGCAAAAGCCCAAACACTAAAGGACCTAAACAGTAACAGGTCGAAATTCCTAAAAGGATGGAATAGTAACAGGACTGAATAGTAAAAGGCTAAATTGGCAACAAGCCTAAATAGTTCCGGGCCGGATTAGTGCAGACCTCAGGTGGTAGCACAGTGTTGGACCAACATGGGCCTTCTCTAGGCTAAAACAGAATCGGGCCTGAAAGTTCGTGGGACACTGCTGGCTGCAATTTTTGGCCCATTTCAAACAGTGCAGGACAAAACAGTAACGGGCCATCTTCTTGTTGGGCTCCCCTGATGGGCCAGTCCAGTTAGTATTTAGCAGGCCTTGGTTGGGCCTGGCTTCTACCATGGTTTCTATGACCATTAATGGCGGTAACCGGCTGCTAACAGCGGCTGCCATGTGGCAGTTTGCATGATGTCAGCCGTCAGCGTGGCTGGCAAACAGATCTACGACGGAACATGTTTTCGTGGCTAAAGGGTGCGATCCGCCACGGTCAAAAAAAACCATGGTTAATTCATTTGTGACGGGACTTTTACCACGAAGGCCATCCGTCGTGCAAGACTCTTTGGCCATGAAAAACGGGCCTTCGACCACGAAAATCATTCGTTGTAAAAGCCAACTTTTCTTGTAGTGAAAAGGAAGATATCAAAAGAAAGATATATTTTATGATAAGATCGACAGGAGAGTGATTTAAATAATATGAGGAGACTCCCCAAAGTTTGTGAACAAATTATAATTTGCATTTCAATACAATATGCATAACATGGCATCCTCGTTCCCTCTATATCATTTAAACCACGACCACGATCAAGAGAGAATATATTATGATGAGAGCAAATGGGTATTTAAATGAAAATAGGAAGCTCCCCAAGGTTCATGCACAACAAAGTGCACAATTATGGAATCCTAACTCCCCATAATCAAACAAAACACCAAACAAGAACAAGAAGGCAAATGCGTGTTCTTAGGTAAATGAGGAAAGCTCCCCAAGGTTTATGCACCAAATATAGTAATTGCTTTGATGCAAAGTGCATAAACATGGTATCCTTGCTCCCCAAACTTACATAACAACACAAAGGCATGAGAGATCAACTTTCTTAACACCAGCGAGTGCCAAAAGATGCAAATGAAAAGGTCAAGCACTCAAAGAAAAACTTTTGGAGCCACCAAACAATAAAAAGGAGCACAAGGTGTAGACTCCAAAAGCAAAAGGATATCAACTAGAGATTTAGCCATAATCATGTGTATAAGTTTCTAGGTAGAAAACAATCACCAAGATATCAATCCACAAAGAAACATGTACACACAAAATGGATACTCAAGAATGAATAAGATATCCAAACAAAAGTCATAGATAATGCTAATAATATTTTTGCTAGAAAGCATGGCCAAAGGCTCAAATTTATCTTATTGAACATCAATGACCTTCAAACACCAATGAATACATCACAACTATCACAAGGGAACATGAGATAGTTGGAATGCATTGGGAAAGGCAACAAGTATCATAAAGAACAAATAAACCTTGCAAATTCATCCATATTGCACATGAGAGAAATTGAGGAAATGATTGGCAATAGAATTGCTAGATTGGCATATGCTTAACTCTTTACAAACTATTTTCAGCCCATTGGGGAAATATCATACTGAGAGTCCGGCCAGGAGACCGAAGATTCCGGTCGGAAATTATCTCACACCGAAGATTTTGGTCCATCTACAGACAATCTCCGGACCCCTATACAGACTGGCTTGGACTTGGTTTCAATGAACACACCGGAAACTTGTGCTGAAACACTAGTTGGGACACCAGGGACTCTGGTCCTTGCATACCTGAGATTCCAGTCCATCTCCGGACAATCTCCGGATCACTCATTGAAACCTTGGTCAACACTTGATCTTCTTCACTTTCTTCTTCTCCCAACCTTGAAGCCAGCATATGGTTCAAGCATTGCCTATGGACAAATCCTACAAGTAAAAGTCAATGCAAACATAAGTCCATAAAGATTGTCATTAATTACCAAAACCACACATGGGGGCACACATGCACTTTTAATTGGCAACAGGTTGATTCTTCTTCTCCTCTTGCAGCAACCTCCAAAGAAAAGTTTTTGTCTTGTGTCCCCAACTCCACCTGTGGTTGTAAAGCACAAGGTTTCGTATTAGTAATATGAAATATAAATATAAATAAAGTAAAGTAAAACAAGGCAAGCAAAGTAAAAACAAGAAAGGGTGGTTGTTTTTGGGTTTTATGTGTGTTTGCAAGTGAAGAAAGTATTTTTTGTATTTTCTAAATAGTAAATTGCAGAATATATAAAGTGTGATAATTGTGTTGGGAAGGTGTTTCTTATGGTTTAAAATTGATTGGGGTTCATGGGTTCACTTGTCTGCTCTCTTTTTAGGTTGCAATGGACAAAAACAATTCATCAAAGACATAATATTGGTGGAACTTCAACATCTGTTTGATAAGCATTCATATGGGCATCACGTCCTAACCTAGATACGATGCAACACATATCTCTTATACTCCACAAGAAAGGGATAAATCCAAGCAATCTTGAATTAAGAATCAACAAAGTATAGCCTTAAGTAATTTGACATGATGTTTGAATCACAAATATGCTACCTTGACCAAACAAGATTATCTAGCTGTAATAAGATAATTATAGCACATGGATTCACTTTATCCCTGGTGAGGCAGAAAAAGAAAGGTAAATACCATAGTAGATCTTGAATTTGTTGTCACTATTCAATCACTACCACCATGCTACTCCATATAATACACATTTCTCCACACACATGTTCTTGCATACAAGTTGGATCAGAACAAGTATTTAAGAATGCGGTACATGATATGCATCTATCAATACATCTTACACATAATAGGTTCCAATCTCATACATCAAATCCTAGAATAAACATCCACCACATAGGAATTACATATATGACCATAATCATGTTGGGCAGCTCATATGGTACTAGATATATGAATAACAAGAGAGAAATAGATCTAGATACTGCCACAAACCCATAGTTCAGAGGTGAACTACTCCCTCTTCATCATGGTGATGATGGTGGTGATGTTGGAGAAGTTAGAGATGATGGGTTTGTAGCATGGAAAACAAAAAAATTCTACCGCAAGAACGAACAAAACCCAGATCTAATCTAGATAAAAGCCAAGATCTAATCTATTAGACATGTGCAACGAGATAGATCTCTACTAACCCTTGTACACCCAAAAGCGTTACGAGATCGGATCTCGTGGTTGATGTAGTCGATCACTTGCCGATCTCAAGATCGAGTAGACGATCCTTCCGGCGCCACGTTCCGGTAGCGCTTCCGCAGTCGGTCACACGTGCGGAGTCGAAGCAAACCTTCCTCTCCCCGTTCCAACGAGCAGCGGAGGTAGTAGATCTCTCCACGGAATCCCAGCAGCACGACGGCGTGGTGGTGGTGGTGGAGTAGAGAATTCTACAGGGCTTCGCCTAAGCCAGAGCAGAGGGAAGGAGGAGGAGAGAGGCAACTTGAAATCTAGAGAATAGAAGGGGCAAGGGGGTTTGTGCCTCCACCCCTCTATTTAAAGGAGGGAGGCGCCATGGGAAGGTGGAGTCCTTGTAGGACTCCCCTCTCCCTTGGCCGGCGGATCAAGGAGGTGGGGGGAGAGTCCTACTCCCCCATGAATCCTTGTCTTACCCCACAAGGATTCCTTGATCCTTTCTTGGTTTTCAAGTAAACTCCAAGAAATCTTCTAGAACCTTCCGGAACATTCTAAAACCTTCTAGAATCCCCATACAAATACTCCGGAACATTTCCTAACTTAGAAAATAATCCCCAATATATGAATCTTATTCCCCGGACAATTCCGGATCTCCTCGTGATGTCCCGGATCCAATCCGAGAATCCGAACAACATTCGGTCTCCAACGCACATTCCATATCTACTTAAAACAACTTCGAACCTTAAGTGTGTCACCCTACGGTTCGTGAACATGTAGACATGATGGAGACACATCTCCGATCAATAATCATTAGCGGGATCTAGAGATCCATAACAGCTAACACATACTCAACGATGACTTTGTGATCGATAGAACCATTTAACATACGAAAACAATTCCCTTTGTCACGCGATACTATACTTATCCGAGGTTTGATCGTCGGTATCTCCATACCTAGTTCTACCTCGTTACTGATAAGTACTCTTTACTCGTTCCATGATATGTCATCCCTTGTGACCTAGTCACATGCTTGCAAGCTAACTAGATGACATTCCACCGAGAGGGTCCAGAGAATATCAGTCCGTCATATGGATGGACAAATCCCAATCTTGGTCCATGCGCTTCAACACATACTTTCAGAATACCCAATGTCACCTTTATAACCACCCAGTTACGAAGCGGCGTTTGATGTCATCAAAGTATCCATCCGGTGATGGTGATTAACATAACCTCATGGTCGAAGGATTAGGTTACTATGCATTTGAAAAGCTTGTAGCAAAACGAACTTAATGACTTGATCTTATGCTATGCTTACTATGGGTGTGTGTCCATCACATCATTCTCCTAATGATATGATCTTGTTATTAACGACATCCAATGTCCATGATCAGGAAACCATGATCATCCATTAATCAACAAGCTAGTTTAACAAGAGGCTTACTAGGGACTCTTTTATGTTTACAAGACACACAAGTATTAATGTTTTCGGTTAATACAATTATAGCATGGGATGTAAACATTTATGATAAACATAAAGATATAATAATAACCACTTTATTATTGCCTCTTGGGCATATCTCCAACAGTCTCCCACTTGCACTAGAGTCAATAATCTAGTTAAAAAAACTTGTGCATTCAACACCTATGGCTTTCTGGTGTTGTATAGACACTATTGCTAGTGGTAAACATAATCTTCGGATCTGGCACTTCCAAGTTCGTGTGTATTTACATGTCCTTGCGTCTCTATGCATTACTCATTCTCCAATGAGATGGCATTGTATAAATTTGGTCCTTTGGTGAGACCTTTAATTCCTTGGGATTAAATCATGTTGATACAATTGTCATACAATGTATCTTCATAGTATTATCCCGCTATGAACCACACCTAGTTTGATAACAAACTACTTGACACAAATGCCCTCATTTGCTGCTACAATAGTAGTCATATACTTAGCCTTTTGTTGTAGTATCTGTCACAATGTTTTAACTTTGGTACTCAACCAAATCCGTTATGGAACTTCCTTTCCATTACATTGTGCCACCCATAGTTTAAATTGAGATAAACTTAATTTGTGACAAAACTAGTATCAATGCAACAATTTACAATGAACTATTTGTCACCACTATATAAATAATATATTCTTAGTTCTTCCAAAGATCATAGGAATATCCCTACTATTGTCCAATGATCATCTTATGAGTTATTCTGGTATATGCTCATAACATTTAGAGCATAGGACATATCTGGATGTGTACATCTCAAAGAATGATTGATCAAAATATTCTTGTGATTTCACCAAGTGTCAAAACACTTGAATCTCGTGTCAACACACTTGAATCTTGATTCAGTCCTTTTCGTGCGTCCAAGAACCTTTCTTGTTGTTTCCATATTGAACTCATTCAACATCTTATCTATGTACATTTGGCAAAACCATATTAGCGCCTCAATCTATCCATATAGACATTGATGCCTAATTCTTGGGTTATGCCTAAGTCTTTCATCGAAATGAAATTCTTAACCTGTGTCAATAAAAGATACATCATTTCTAATCAACAATATGTCTTTCACATAATGTATTAGAAATATGTCTTAGCGCTCCCACTTAATTTATTGCAAAATGCAAACATCTTCATCGTCTCTGATGAAATTAAACCTTTAAACGGTTTCATCACGGTGAAGATTCCAACTCCGCGATGCTCACTTCAACCATTGAAGTTTTGCATACTCTCTTAGCATCCTTTGAATTAACAAAACCCTTTGGATCGTGTCATGGACACATCCTAGGTAACCATTCTATTAGAAGAACTTGTTTTGTTTGTTCAACTACCATATACCAAAATATATGTAGCGGTTGCTACATTAATCCGTCCAGACTAAATATCGCTATGGAAGATCAAATCTTATCATAGTTAATTCCTTGAACATTGTCGTAAACTCTTTCCGACATGTCGACTATTTCATAGATGTGAAACATCCATGTCTATTTCTTTATAGATCCATATACGACTGTAAGGTCTTGCACCTTTCCAGAGGGTCTTTCGAATTCAAAGCTTGATTTCTCGTGTATGGAATTACCACGGATTTTATGGCTTCAAGCCACTTAACAAAGTCAGGGCCCATCATTGATTATTTGCATGTAGTCGGTTCATCATTGTCAAACAACAATGATTTAACTCTCAAATCTTTGCATTTGATTACTTACCCGACCTACTTGGTTCAATAGGAACTTAGATCTCCGTGACCACAACCTTTGAGGCATGTGAGCCATGAGCATTGTTGCTGCCTCCGGGACACTTACCGATGTTGCGCAACTTGACATATTAGCCAAGGTTCAACAACCTTGTCAAAGTTCTATTGTCCTCCCACTTAACTTTTCACCAAAAATTCCTTCTCAAGAAACTCGACATTCTAAGTGACCAACACTTTTGTCTTCGGTGTTATGGAGGAGTACCCAATGGTTATTCGAAATAACCTACAAAGTCATGCTCATCTGACTTTGGTTGTAAACATTTTACTTATGCCTAGCATACCAAAAATTTAAGAAAGGACAACCTGGGTTTTATCCCAAACCATGACTTATATGGTGTCATTTCAACGGATCACGATGGAACTCTTTTCAGTGTAAAAGCGGTAGTCACTAAAGCTTTAATATTTAAAATATAATGGCAGTTTTATAAATGACACCTTTGATCTTACCATGTCAAACAAGGTTTCATTACATATCTTGAACACTCCATACTCCTATGGTGTTTTGGGAAATGCAAATCCATGGAACGATTCTTCAAATCTTAGGTGTTTTGCTAAACTTGTACCTCAAACATCTTTCTTTCTGATCCAATCATAAACTTTTTTTTATTTTCTTGTTACAATAATTTTCTACTTCATCTCGAAAGTCTTTGAACATTTTCAAATGTTTCATACTTCTTCCTTATTGAGTAAGTATACACATATACTCACTAAAATCTTCGGAGAAAACATATGAAGTTGAAATCCATCGCCCACGACTACACATAATGGACTATATACATCAATATGTACAAATTCCAATCAGTTAGTCATCCGTTCCTCTTTTGGCCTACAAACGGAGTTTTAATTATCTCCAGGAAAGTATCACAAGCGTCATTTTATCAAAATCAAAGACTCCAAAAATCCATCATCATGGAGTTTCTTCATGTATCCCTAATATAATTTAAACGGTGATGTCACTTCGCAAGTGATCTTTCAATCATTTGTCTTGCGACATTTTAGCATTAGTTTTATGGTCATTATTTCTCCAACCAGACTTGTATATCATCCATCTATTATGGAATACGGTAATTATTTGAACAACCTTTTAACGTCATAATACCTGATCAAAATAACAATTATTGAAACAAATCATGAAGGTAAGCTTTGATGTTAACGAGCAACACAACAACCCTTTGTTTGTTTTCGATGAACATCATCACATATTCTCTTGCTAGTTACTTAGGCCATTGCAGTTCATGAATTGTGTTGTCCTGTATGACACTTCATACCAACCAATTCGGTATCCAATATCACAGAACCACATTGTTTTAACAACCAAGGAATACAGCCATAACATGTATCTTTTATATACCTAAGTTGGATATCTCCAATCTTTTCTTTTCTACCAAATATTTTATAGATTCTCTTTCAACAATTCCTTTTCTTTTAAAAGAATCTATCAACATCAATAGTGGTGTCATTCACATGACACATAGTACAAAGTGTGTATAGTCAAATACTAATACCTTTGGACTTGCACTTTGAAGTGGATCACCTTCATCAAATGTTTGGCATCCTTTCAAAAATCCATTCTTTAGTAATCTTTTAGTGTAGTAAACATTTTACTTACATCTTCTATTCATCCTTATCATGACAACTTTCATGATCAAGCTGTTATAGCTTATAAAGGTGAATTGCGAGTATAATGTTTCTTTTCCAAAACCTTTTGGAGGATTAGGACGACTGGCGTCTTCCACCTTCATAAATTCTCATCAAATATGAGGACGTATACTCTATCATGTTGTAACCAATACATTGTTTTAGATATCGCAATACCTTTCACATATGATGGTTTCTAAAACATTGCTTTCAGCTCTTAGATAAACTTGATATTAAAAACAATCTTTTGAGTATCAAGAATCATGGAGGCAAACATGATACATTAGATACTAACACTGGAATTGTTACTCTTGATTTAATACTGTTTATTAAACTTCACAGAGTAAACGGAGTTTGCTGAAAGTTTGCAATTTGACTTTTAAACTTTAGATTGACACTCAAAACAATACGATACCAGTTTGTAAAGAAAATATCCAGAATTTTTATAGTTCCACTATCTCAACTATAACTAAGCGTAAGGTGGTGAACGAATGCCAATGACTACAACAAACTATGCAAATTCACTTTCATTGTGTTTATGATAAATTGAGTTTGACTAATCCAAATTACAAATGAACTCCCACTCAAAACAACATCCTTCGAGTTGTTTTAGTGATTACACGAACCAAATCCACTATACCAAGTCCGATCATCACGTGAGATGATGTAGCTTTAAAGGCGAACAATCAACATGTTCATCATATCATCCATATGACTCATGCTTTACCTTTCGGTATTCCGTGTTCCGAGACCATGTCTGTACATGCTAGCCTCGTCAAGGTTAACCTTAGTATCCGCATGTGCAAATCTGGCTTGCACCTGTCGTATGCACACGTAGAATCTATCACACCCGATCATCACGAGATGCTTCGAAACGACGAGTCTTAGCAACGGTGCCTACTAAGGACGAACACTTTATTACTTGATATTTAGTGAGAGGGATCATCTTATAATGCTACCATCGCGATCTAAGCAATACAATATGCATAAAGGATTAACATCACTGGCAATTCATAATTAGTGTGATATGATATGGCCTTTTGTTCTTATGCCTTTGATCTCCATCTCCAAAGCACGGACATGATCTCCATCATCACCAGAATTGCATCAAGGTCAGTGGCGCCGCTTCATGGTTGTCCATCATCACTAGCAACTATTACAACTACTTGGAATAAAGCTATTACAAGATGGACACGCAAGTCTTAATAGAATTAAAGATAACCATTAGGCTCCTGCCGGTTGCCATATTACAACAAGGATCATTGCATACATCAAATATAATCACAACCACATGATGGCCATATCACATCACAAAACCCCTGCAAAAACAAGTTAGATGCCTCTAATTTTCTTTGCATGTTTTACGTGGTTTGGGGCTTTCGAATAAGAACGGATCTTACCTACGAAACTGAACCACAACGTTGATACAGGTTCTATCAAGTGCAAAGTGTAGATTAGATCTATACTATGATGGGAGAGACAGACACCCGCAAAGCCACTTGTGCAATACGAGTTGCACGTCAACTGTGGAGCAAGTCTCATGTGCGATGACATGTAAGGTTAGCCCGAGCCGCTTCATCCCACCATACCGCAAGATGCAAAGTACACAAAGCAAAAGACGGCACAAGCACCAACGCCCACAAAACCATTGTGTTCTACTCGTGCAACAGATCTACGCATAGACACGGCTCTGATACCACTGATGGGTTCGTAGCATGGAAAACAAAAAATTTCTACCGCAAGAACGAATAAAACCCAGATCTAATCTAGATAAAAGACAAGATCTAATCTATTAGACATGTGCAACGAGATAGATCTATACTAACCCTTGTAGACCTGAAAGCGTTACGAGATCGAATCTCGTGGTTGATGTAGTCAATCACTTGCCGATCTCAAGATCGAGTAGACGATCCTTCCGGCGCCGTGTTCCGGCAGCGCTTCCGCAGTCGGTCACACATGCGGAGTCGAAGCAGACCTTCCTCTCCCTGTTCCAGCGAGCAGCGAGGTAGTAGATCTCTCCACGGAATCCCAGCACGACGGCGTGGTGGTGGTGGAGTAGAGAATTCTGCAGGGCTTCGCCTAAGCCATAGCAGAGGGAAGGAGGAGGAGAGAGGCAACTTGAAATCTAGAGAATAGAAGGGGCAAGGGGGTTTGTGCCTCCACCCCTCTATTTAAAGGAGGGAGGCGCCATGGGGAGGTGGAGTCCTTGTAGGACTCCCCTCTCCCTTGGCCGGTGGATCAAGGAGGTGGGGGGAGAGTCCTACTCCCCCATGAATCCTTGTCTTACCCCACAAGGATTCCTTGATCCTTTCTTGGTTTTCAAGTAAACTCCAAGAAATCTTCTAGAACCTTCCGGAACATTCCGAAACCTTCTCGAATCCCCATACAAATACTCTAGAACATTTCCTAACTTAGAAAATGATCCCCAATATATGAATCTTATTCCCCGAACAATTCTGAATCTCCTCGTGATGTCCCGGATCCAATCCGAGACTCCGAACAACATTCAGTCTCCAACGCACATTCCATATCTACTTAAAACAACTTCGAACCTTAAGTGTGTCACCCTACGGTTCGTGATCATGTAGACATGATGGAGACACATCTCCGATCAATAATCATTAGCGGGATCTGGAGATCCATAACAGCTCCCACATACTCAACGATGACTTGTGATCGATAGAACAATTAAACATACGAAACCAATTCCCTTTGTCACGCGATACTATACTTATCCGTGGTTTGATCGTCGGTATCTCCATACCTAGTTCTACCTCGTTACTGATAAGTACTCTTTACTCGTTCCATGATATGTCATCCTTTATGACCTAGTCACATGCTTGCAAGCTAACTAGATGACATTCCACCGAGAGGGCCCAGAGCATATCTATCCATCATATGGATGGACAAATCCCAATCTTGGTCCATGCGCTTCAACACATACTTTCAGAATACCCAATGTCACCTTTATAACCACCCAGTTATGAAGCGGCGTTTGATGTCATCAAAGTATCCATCCGGTGATGGTGATTAACATAACCTCATGGTCGAAGGATTAGGTTACTATGCATTTGAAAAGCTTGTAGCAAAACAAACTTAATGACTTGATCTTATGCTATGCTTACTATGGGTGTGTGTCCATCACATCATTCTCCTAATGATATGATCTTGTTATTAACGACATCCAATGTCCATGATCAGGAAACCATGATCATCCATTAATCAACAAGCTAGTTTAACAAGAGGCTTACTAGGGACTCTTTTATGTTTACAAAACACACAAGTATTAATGTTTCCGGTTAATACAATTATAGCATGGGATGTAAACATTTATCATAAACATAAATATATAATAATAACCACTTTATTATTGCCTCCTGGGCATATCTCCAACAAGAGTTCCCTCCGGCGGCTTTTACAACGGACAATTTTTGTGGTTGAAGGCCCATTTTTTATGGCTAAAAAGTCTTCTGCGATGGATGCCCCTTTGTGGTAAAAGCCCCATCACAAATAAATGAACCACGGTTTTTTCCGACCGTGGCAGATCGCACCCTTCGACCACAAAAACTTGTTCCATCGTAGATCTGCTCGCAAGTCGCATTGACAGTTGACGTCATGCAAACTACAACATGGAAACCGCTGTTAACGGCTGGTTACCTGCGTTAATGATCAGAGAAACTGTGGTAGAAGCCTGGTCCAGCTAAGGCCTTCTAATTATTAAGTGGGCCGTCCCATGAGGAGATTCCATTAAGTAGATGGCCCATTACTGTTTCATCCTGCACTGCTTGAAGAGATCCCATTAACGCAGCTAGCTTCAGCCCGCGAACTCTTAGGCCCGATACTGTTTCAGCCTACAGGAAGCCCATGTTGGTCCAACACTGTGTGGCCCATTAGAAGACTGCGCCAAGTCGCTCCTGTATAGTTAAGGCATGTTGCCGGCCCATCAGTATTTACGCAGCCCATCGTGGGCCGCTTACTACTGTCTCTACTTTGAGATGGTTCGTTACTGTTTTGGCCGTCAACTGTTCAGGCCCACAGGCGGCCTGTTACTGCTCTAGCCTAGTAATTATGTCGGCCTATTACTATTCTCGTCAGGAAATTTCTCGGTCCGTTACTGTTCTGGCTCGTTACTATTCTAGCCTTTAACTATTTTGGCCATTTACTGTTGTGTCCTGCTACTATTCTAGATTGTTAATCCTCTGGCCTATTACTGTTCTATCGTTCTACAGTTTCTTGCCATTTATTGTTGTGGCATGTTACTGTTCTGGCATGTTTCTGTTATGGCCTGCTACTATTCTGGCCTGTTACTGTTACTTGTTCCCACATGTGGGTCGGCCCATTATGTTTACGGTCTTTTACAGTTTCGGCCTTTCTGAAGCCCATGTCAATATCATAAAAGGTGTATAATTAGCGAGCATCTTTTACTGTTCATCGTCGGCTGAATACAAGAAGGGTCAATAACAAAGCACGATACTATTCCCTGATCGACCTGGCTGGCATAGTTAAGGTAACGACTACCTCCATGTGTGGACGGCGTCAACTAAATGCCTACATGTCCTATGCGAGTTATCTAGATATTACATCAACTGCAAACTTCTTCAAATTATTACATATCATCATCTCAAGGGAAATAAAATTTGGCATTTCAGTTGACAATTGAGTTGATAGTAGAGTCCTCAATTTGCTTTCTCAATCGATCACCATAGCTACATTGGAGGAGACATGATCTTGCAACCCCCTCTTTGGTGCTAATAGTAATAATTGCATTCTGAAACTAAGTAATAACAAGTTAGTACATCAAACAAGACAAACTACTCATTTGACTAATATGGCAGGAGCTATGAACTGGAGTTTACAACTGGTCAATGGTTCAATTATTGACCAACACGTCAAACAAACAGGACAAACAAGCACGCATTAAACAAGTGTGCCTACCATGAAACGATCAATCAAAAAATGTGTGTATGGCTTAGAATTTTAGCAAATATAAACTAGCCAGGTCATTTCAAAAAAATGGAAGAAGTTGTATACCCTAAAATGCAAGAGACGTTGGGTGACTCGAAATTTGCACCGAGCCACAAAATGGCATGCAGTTACTGTTGTAGCGAAGAATGAACCAGATAGCAATTATAACCGCATCATATGAGAACTTGTAGAGCAAGAATGCAAACCACGAATAAACTATATATAGTAGAGGATAGTTATGTTGTTGCTTAGGATGAACCAGAACCAGATGCGAGATATAATGGAGTCGTTCATGAACCTGTAGAACAGGACAAACAAATATTAGACAAGTGTGCCTAGAATGAAATGAGCAATCAAACAAAGTGTTTCTTAGAATTTTAGCAAATATAAACTAGCCAGGTCATTTTAGCAAATATATATGGAAGCAGTGGTATCTCCTAGAATGCAAGAGTCGTTGGGTGACTCAGAATTTGCGGTGAGCTACACAATGGCATGCAGTTACTATCATAGCTAAGAACCAACTAGATAGAAATTATAATGGCATCATAAGAGAACTTCTAGAGCAGGAATGTAAACCACGAGTGAACTACATAGTAGAGGATAGTTATGCCATTGTCAGGAAAAGGTAGCACCAGATAAGGAAATAATGGCATCGTTTGTGAACCTGTAGAATAGGCTATGCAAACCAACATGTTCATTGTTCCATTTTGAGCTCTATGCAAGAAAAAGAAAATAGTTAGTGATGCAGCTTTTGAAGAACCAGATTGCAACAACAAAATTACATTCAAATTAGTAGGAAGAGTTTAAACGGCTACTGTAGGATAGCAGAACGATGCCAAGGAGGAAATAATAATAGGAACTAATCTCAGGACGAACCAGATAGATTCAGTAACTATAGAGCAGGGAATCCACACTAATATTTTCCACTGACTTCAGATTTTGCAAGAATTACACGGTAGTAGGCAATTACTATTGTACGGAGTAGCTAAGAACATGTGCATGACTTTAAAATTTGTAGAGAAGCGAATGCAAACAAACATTTCTAGTGACCTTGTATGTAGTGTGTACAACAGGCGTGCGCATTGACTTGGTGTGTAGCATGATTACAAAAATGTAGTTCGCTGCGATAAACTTGAACCTGCTATATTGCTGACAAAAAAACGGGTTGGAGATTTGGTTACCTTGTTAGGAGAGGCATCTAAGCATCATCAGTACCGTGTAGGTGACGTCTAGGTCATCAAGGGCGTTGTGGTTGCGGTGGCTGTTGGCGTCGGGGAGCAGATCTTGGGTGGTCAATGCCGGTTTGAGCGTGATGGAAGAGAGCATTGCTGAGGCAGATCCAGTGTAGTGAATAGCGACGGTCGTGCAGCTGGTCTGGAGCGGTGGACATGGAACTCCTTGAACTAGATCACGTCTGGTGGACACGGTGAAGCGGGTCCGGTATGGTTGGGTAGCTTTCCGCGGCGAGAAAGTAGAGCTTGGGCGGTCGATGACGCCATTAGCATGGTGAACGACACCATAGCTCCAGTGTAGTGGCATAGAGACCCGGTGAACTAGATCCGATGGGTGGGCGTCGGTGAAGCGGCTCCGTGGTGGTGCACCAGACCGCAGATCAAGCCGGTGCGCATGGTGGCCATGGAGGGGACATAGGCGCTTGGGATTTGGGGGAAGGCCAGCGGGAAAAAAATGCACGAATCGGGATCATAGAGGTGAATAGAAATATAATTACGATCGTGCATCTATCGTATGAACAATGGGTAGAACAGAATATTTAAAGACAAAAGTTTTTGAAACAGAGGGGCGTGAAATGCTTCAAGGTCAGTGTGTGATATTGCCGCTCGATTGAAATTTCAATTTGGCTAGCATCCAGCTAATAATAAAAGAAAAATGGTACCATCTAGTGGGAAATTTTGGCTCAAAGGTTTTGAATCGGTGGGGCAGGAAATGCTTCAAGGTCGATGGGTGATTTTGTCGCTCGTTTCAGATTTTAAATTTGGCTAGCATCCATCTAGTAATAAAAAAAGATAGTACACCGTAAGCTATCTGTCTAGGAATTCAAGGTCGAGAGTCACATCAACTAATCATCAATATCCATATTTTTGCATGCAACATTGGATACCTATGATTCATATAGCATAGGCGGTAAATTTTGCCGCTTGACAAAGATTTTGAATTTGGCAAGCGCCCAAATAATACTCCCTCCATCTCAAAATAGATGTCTTAGATTTATCAAGTATATTGCACAACCTCATTGCAATCTCTCAAGTATATTCCCCAAAGTAGTTGTGCATACACCCCTTTTTATTTGTCGTTCTTTCAAGTTCTCAGGAAGTATAAAGATAAATCATGAACGTTGGTTGTGTTGTATCTTGTGTGTTTAGCTACTTCCTTCGTCCTCAAATAAGTGTACTTCTAGCGTTTGTTCTAAATCAAACTTAACTATTTCCGACCAACTTTAATTTATAAATGTAGCAATATTTATGACACAAAACTAGTACAAGTTGATTCATTTTGAAATGTACTATCATAATATGTAGATTTCATTTTATATATATTGCTAGATTAGTTTTAAAAAGTAGTCAAATTTTAAAAAAGTTTGACTTAGACTAAGAGCTACTAGAAGTACACTTATTTGTGGTGTTCTCGTATTTGCTAGGAGTACATAGGAGCTTCATCACATGATGAACAATATTACCACTAGGAGTTTCCCCCGTGTTGAAAAAAACTGGGACATAGAAGAGACTGAGAGCACGCAGGAGGCAGCACGAGAGCAGCGAAGAGGAGAATTTTCCAAAAAACTTTTGAAGCTAACCAGGAATTCAGTACATCGAAAACCAATGAAAAGCTATTTAGTAATACTTTCAAAGCAACCTACAATTTACTTGTAGTTCAAATTTGACCTAATTTCGATAAATTGCACAAAGTCTCATTCAAGTCGGCAGAGTTAGCTAAGAAGTTTTAAAATTCACAAAACATGGGAAAATTGAGAATGTTCTTTCTTGATAGGAGGAAACTCACACCAACGGCATCGTTTACTAAAAGAAGATGGACCCATCTACCTTCGAAAAGAAAATTAATTCAAGAGCAATCTATCGCGCTTACTTGTAGCTCAAGTTTGACCTGATTTCGTTAAGTTGTCAAGATGCAAAATCTTAGCAAGAAGTTGAACCTATTGTCAAAACTCTCGGTGGTGGTTTGTGATATATCAAATGACCCCCCAATGGTTGGAAACTGAGAATGTTCTTTCGTGATAGCTGGAAACTTACACCGACGATATTGTTTACTACAAGAAGATGCACCCATCTACCTCTGAAAAGACATTTAATTCAAGATTAATCTATCATGTTTACTTGTAGCTCAAGTTTGACCTAATGTTGTTAAATCATAAAGAAGTCAGTGAAGTGTGTGAAGTTAGCTAGGAAGCTTTAAAATGGAATTATAGCAAACGGCGATCCACTTTGTGAGATAATTGGGGTTGTTGCATTTTCTTCTAACTGTGGTAGGTCTCGTAGGAGCGAGGTGCTTTAGTTAACACGGTGAGTGGAAGTACAAGTTACATCAAGAACCTCATAAAAATGAAAATTACATCCAAGTCTATGCATTTAGCACAAGGTCCCCAAAACTAAGAAATACAGTTTTTTCAGGTTTGCACATACTAGCAATCATTGTGCTAATGAATAGAATCTTCTAGATGCTAAGAATGGAAAAGAAGATCCAGCAGTTAGCAATATTTGGATTTGCCAGTCTTGATCCAACGATCAATGTTCAAAGTTATATGTATACTATTTAGTGGTATAATATTGTAAGAGATAATATAAGATAAAGATAAGATAAGAAGTACTATGCATGCCTGGTCTTTTGAATAACCTCCCCTCCTGATGTTTGGGAAGCAAGTGAAAATTTCGAAACTAGAAAAGTTTGAATTTTTTTGCTGCCAAGGACCAAAGTGGTTTCCTTCCTATGACTCCTACTCCACACCAACACGGCTACTGAACACGTGAGAGACATAGAGCCACCATACCAAGGCACATGTGCACAGCGCCACGTTGTGGACGAGGGAGAGATCGGTCGAGCGGTGTGTGAGGGGATAGGGGAGGAGAAATGAGAGGCTGCGAAGGAGAGAGAAAACACACAATTTGTTTTGTGTGCAGAGGTCCTAAGAAATTTACTACTAGTAGAGTGTATAGTGTAAGGCTGCAGGAGTACATCGTTTGAGGAACCCAGCATAACTTTGCTCTGACATCCAACCGCCTTCAACTCCTATTATTCTCTCTTCGCTGCTACCTCTTCTCCTGCCTATGTTTTATTCTCTCAGCATGTACAGCGCGTGGACAGAGGTGAGCATATGTCTAAGCAAAGATATACTCCCTCCGTTTCATAATATAAGATGTTTTAGCTTTGTGAAGATAATATATCTAGGCACCTTTAATGTATAGGTTCGTAGAGGTTCACTCCGAATCTACACACTAAAAGATGACTAGATACACAACCTTCAAAAACCTAAAACATCTTATATTTTGAAACTAAGGGAGTACTACTTACTGTACTGCGAGTAAGCCCCAATATTTAGACAGTGTCTAAACTAGATGATCTGTGGGACCTAATAAACTGAAGATGCTAACTTTTGCATAGGAGTTTTATAGCTTGGTCATACACTGCCAAGTGGGCCCACTATTTGCTATTTTCCTTAGGGCATCCGCAGTGTGTAAAAACACACCTTAAGGCCTATGTGGCATCCGCTAAGATTCACCTTATACATTGTGGAGAAAATAAAGTTGCCTCAAGCTTGTGGGTTGCCCATAGAGAATAGAAACACCATTTCCCCTCTCTCATATATCTTGCATGGAGCAATATGACAAGCTATGTGGGTCATATCTTGTGGAAAATGTTGACCTTATACATTGTGGTAATTCCCATATAGGTTGGGTAGGTTCTACATTACAGATGCCCTTAGATACTCATTCCTTGTACTCCCCTCCCCATCGTGCTAGACTCGTGGGTCCTAAACTATGATGTGGATATGGCCATGACCTTGATTGCTCGCTAAAGATAATTTGTTGTTATGCAAATACTAATCAGTGCTGGAATTTTTCAAAACTATTGTTCGCCCATGATATATATGCCTCCCGGGTTCCTTCGGAAGAATTTTGGAAATTTTCAAGAGTAATAGTCTATCGTGCTCACATGTATTCAAGTTTGACCTACTTTCGTTTTATCGGCATAGAGTCATTTAAGTTCATGGAGCTTTGGCTTGGAAGTTTGAAAAATCCTTAAACTTGGGAAACTGTAAGAAAGAATTGTCCACTTTGTACGAAAATTTGTTGGGGGCATTCTTTTTTCTCTAATTTATTCTACCAGTAAAATACTTGAAAAACTCACTTCACGATATGGCCTACTATACCATGTACTCCATGTGAACTTTCTTGGGTTTAAAGGCAAATGACTAAGGTCAAGGACATACTCTATAATGTCGGTGTGTCTATATTTTGGTATAGGTCGGTGCATGTTAGCATGGTAAAGAAGTAAAAGTTTTTTTTAGAATGAAGTATGGTTAATATGGCTAAATTAGAGTTCATAGCATGTGCCATTTATTTACTAGTACATAAAGTGGTTGGATAAATTACATGTTATATTTTTAGGCTTAATTTTCTACCTAATTTAACCCACTGAGATCACTTTCCGTTGATTTGTCGAATTAGGTCTAATTTAATAATCTACAAGAAGTGCATGAGAGCAAGTTCAATAGTATAACCGAGTCTTAGGTATAACAAAGTGGCACATCGTTTACTACCAGCCTTATACCAGCATTTACAATACCTAGCGATTAAACTATACAATAGCTGGCATTACGATGCAACAACCTCGTCAAAAAGCAAGAAGATTGAACATGACTAAAATTAAAAACCTTTCTATGTCCGCTTGAAAAATCATAAAACTTGGGAATTGTAAGAAAGCATGGTACACTTTGTCTAAAAATTGCGGTGGTGGTATTCTTTATTTATTTTTTGGAACTAGAGGTCATGGAGGAGCGAGACGCTTTTGTTATCGCACTAGGGTTTGTTGTCGTTGCAAGGTGGTCCGAGGACCTTTTTGTAAATATTGTTACCTTTGAGCCTTTTGTACTAGTGTTGATGATTATTTTGAATTTTGGAACAGAAGAAACGGTTGCTGAAAGTAGATCGGTGTGCCGTTCCAAGACACACATGCGCAGCGCCACGCTGTGGACAAGGAAGAGACAAACTGGAATGTGCACCCGCGGCTGCAGAGAAGAGATCGATGGAGGATGGATGGTGAGAGGCAACGAAGGAGAGAGAAAACATAACATGTTTTGTGTGCATATACTAGTAGTAGGTCCATACATTTACTACTAGTGGAGTGTACCATGTACCTCGTGTCAGCGTCCCATCATAGTTTTGCTCTGACATCACACCGCCTTCAACTCCTCCTCTGTATTGCTCGCGTGCTGCCTCTTTTTTTTAAAGTTCCGCGCTGCCTCCCTCTTGTTCTCTTACTTTTGTAGCTCAAGTTTGACCAAATCTGATTAAATTGTCAAGATGCAAAATCTTAGCAAAAAGTTAAACCTGTTGTCCAAGCTATCGTTGGTTTCCGATATATTAATTTACCCCTGATGGGTACCTCCAAAAGATTTTTCGTAAAACTTTCAAAGAAACCTACGATTTACTTGTAGTTCAAATTTGAAAGATTCAGCAGTACATAATAAGATAGGAAAATATCATAGATTCATATTCAACAGCATTTGACTAACTCAGTAGCATTTCAAAGGGACCAATTCAGCAATACAGGCACTAAAATTCAATAGTAGTACAGAGAGAATCAGTTCTTGTTTTAGCTCTCAAAAACTTGGCATAGCATGAGTTTGCCCTTTTCTCCAAACATACTCCATCATTGGACCTAGCAAAACTGACGATCAAGTCTACATTTGTGTGCATACCTCATTCTTACATCAATGAATGTGTGACCAACATATATGCAACCCAAAAAGCCCAGGCCTGATCCTTATTGTGACTAGGCCATGTTTCAAAAGAAAAGCAAAACAATCTACTGCCATTGATCAAAACAAGTACCAGTACAATAGTATTAGTTCCACAAAATACTTTAATAATAACAACATTAGAACAATTGAGAGATTCGGTAGCTTTTGAAATATTCAGCAGTACATGCCATATTCTGCACTCGATCTGAATAATTCCCAGTACATAGGGATTATTACAAAATATATTAGCAGTTGCAGAACTCCACACAAAATACTTGGTAGAAGTATAAAACTACTCGTAGTAGTACCTTGAGCTAGCTAGGAATGATTACATGTCCCATCATATACTTCAAACATGCATGAGAGAAAAGAGAGAGGTCAGAATCACCACAAGATCTATATGCCAACGATTCAGCGTGTCCAAGTCATGGTCGGGTAGCGCTTGCTTTCCAGCCTCGCACGCTTCTCTCTTTTTACCATCGTCTATGGATCCTCATAATAGGCTTTCTCCTGTTCACCCTCAGCAAGATAGATGTAAAATTTACGGATCTTTCCAGCAATTTCCACCACTCCAATTATGAAGGGAATCTGCCACTAACATAAATAAAGTAATTAATATTAGAACAGAGGGACTATAAAGTTACGTATAGTAGTACATTCATATCAGGATCATCAGAAGAATATTAAGATGTGATATGTCACAATGGGTTGATGTCATCATCGATCCAGTATTGGAACTCCACGAGAAACTCCAACCAATGATTGAGGAGCTTGAAAATAAGTCTGCGACACCAATAGGTAATGGTTGAGCACATCCAGTGTGACTTCGGCCGGCGGCTCCACAATCTTTGGCTCAGAATAAAACTCGACCTGATAGAATCCATAAAAAGAGACCAATTACGACATCCTCACCTCATACTCCTCCAATTCCCACACCGTCGACTTTACGCGGCTAACGAACAGGACAATATATGTGTTGTGCCTATCAATCTAGCCGATGAACAGCGTGCCCATCTTCCCGATGCCGATGACATTATTCTCCGTGAGCCCCGTGCAGGCACCAGCTTACACGGGTCCCATTGTTTGATGTTGTAGAGGACTGTGGGCACCTCCATCGAGTGGGTGGATTTGAGGAGCAGATACAATGTTAATTTGTTTCCGACCCACTTGCACCCTGGCTCCGTGCAAATAAACAGGCTATGGATGCAGGAGATCATGTGCGCATAGAGTTTGTTGAAGGAGACCACTTTCGAGTAGTTGTAGTTCGGGAAGTTGTAACCTTCTCCGCCGGCGACTTGGCGGTGTAGCTCCTTGGAGCATGCGGCCAGCCGGATGGTGCTTTTAGCATCCAGACGCTCAGCGATTTTGTTGACGACATTGTCGCCGACCTTGCTAAATCTGCTGCACCACCGACTCTCCCTCAAAACTCTCCAAATTTTGTACATACGACCCGCCATCGCGTCCAGAAGGATTGGAGGCGAGGGCGGATATATATAGAACTGTTTGGGGTTTCTGGAGGAGAGGGGTGGTGGTCTAGAAGGAGTGATGCAGTGGGTGATATGGCGAGGAAAATGTGTGAACTGTGCGGGGGAAAGGATCCCAAATGCGGCCAGGCGGTGTTGGTGAGTGGGGATAAACTAAACTGAGCTGGGGAAGATGAGAATGGCTCTTTGAAAGAGGCTTTTTATTTTCTTGTAATAAATTAACCATGTCACCTCCTGGCGCAGTATAGTCTCGTCATGTCGGTTTGACCAGACACATTATTTATTTACACGTTCTACTGTAGTATTTGCATAGTAAGTAGGAGTAGTAGGTAGTACTTATTACTATATCTATATCCCGAGGAATAAGGCGTCCTTCTTTTGCATGTTTTTTCTTTGACCAAGATTTACTCTAAATATATAATGAATGTTGGTACAAAATTAGCATTATTGGAAAGTATTACTCTACCTCCAACAATACTAATTTTACACAAAGTAATCATGTGTATTAGTTACTCTATTTATTCGGTCAAATTTTACACAATGTAATCAAGTATGTATCTTCTCGGCACCCACGTGCACACCTGCCAGTTGATCTCTCCCTCGTCTGCAGTGTGGTGCTCAGCACATGTGCCATGGTTAGGGTTGCGAGTGGGATCCTACGAAAGTCCCACTTCTAGTTCATTTTGAAGTTTCTATAGGAGTACATAAAAATGAACTAGAAGAGGAACTTTCGCAGGATGTCGCTTTTAACTCTAGACATGGTACGGCGGCTCTATTGTCTGTCTATCGTGTGTTCGTCAGCTACTTGTGTTGGTGTGCATAGGAAGGAACCATTTTGGGTCTTGGGTTAGGGCGGCAACAAAAAGTAGTCGCGAATCAAACTTTTCGGGTTTCGATTTTTTCACTTGCTTCGTCCCAAACATTGACATGGAAGGTTTATTCTAAAGATCGACACTTGCAATACTAGAGAAGGGATATTGTACTTGATATGTATACATATATATACACATCCCATTGCATTCGATGCACTTCATCAGCAAGATCTGGCAAAAGCGAGCACTGCACTGATTTCCTCTTTGTTAAGTAAGTTGTTGTTGTTCTAGTACAAACGGTATGCCTCAGCTAGTGGGTGGAGAAGGAGAGCAAATCCCTGCTGCTTTTCCATGCTTATTTTCAGGCCCCTTTATACTAAAATATGAGTTGGGTGTAATTTTCTCTTTTTTGAGGTCCTTGATATAACATGTACACTTCCACTAACCATGTTAAGTTGTTAACCGAAGCATCTCACTCCTTCTAGGCCAAACCTAGTTGAAAAGGTGTCAGTGCCCCACATTTCAGACAAAGTGGACATGCTTTCTTATAACTTCCTAGTTTTAGAATTGTTGAAGCTTCCTAGCTAGGTAACTTCCCCCACTTAGAGGACTTTATGCCGATTTAACGAAATTATGTCAAATATGAACTACAAGTAAGCGTGATAGGTTGCTCTTGAATTTTACAAATGTCGTTTGTTGGTACAAATGTTGTCAATATATCGAGAACCATCGCGATATTTGAAAAATGCAACTAACATCGTGCTAACAATATGCATTCCTACAAATTTGATAATGTTTTGAAGACATTGAAATAAAACAAAGAATAGACCAAATACTTTCATGTGGCGTCCTCTTATGCGTATTGCTCGCCATAAAAAATCAGAAATAAGTGCTTGACACTTCTTTTCAAAATAAAAAACTGTTATGTTACTTCATGATGGCTCTGAAATATAGCCATCTATGTCCACATTTAAACTGGATATTATTCATATTTTTGATAAAATATCTCTTTAAACCCTGTCACTAATGTCTAATATTCAAAGGGGTATGCAATCTTTTCTTTTTATAATTTTCCTACGCAGATAATGTCGTTTGAAGATGGGAATCACTACATTAAAGTCAAAGATACGAAATTTCCAACAACTAGAAGAAACCAGGAGCCGTAAAGCGGAGGCAGACGCTTTAACGACCAACTATACGACCGGAGCAAAATTCTAGCCGTATAGCTCCAGTCGTATAGTTGGCTCCACCACTGTTAGGTCAAACAGAACAACTTTTATGAAGGGACCCCTATATAAATAATCCTCGGGCGACGAGAAAACAAGCCAGACCCTCGCCAAAAGTCTCTGCCACAGATCTTCAGCCGCCTCCAGATCTCAAAACCCTTCTCCATCTCCATAGTCATATTCTACCACTTGTAATAGTAGATATCTTCTTCGATTGGCGACA
The DNA here is from genome assembly GCA_916181665.1 of Avena sativa. Taxonomy (NCBI): domain Eukaryota; kingdom Viridiplantae; phylum Streptophyta; class Magnoliopsida; order Poales; family Poaceae; genus Avena; species Avena sativa. Next base: position 526,410,550 of record OV702292.1, on the reverse strand, counting down.
CTGTAAGACTATTGCTATCAATCTTATGATTTTCAATACAATGTTTGTGATTGTTGATCTCATCTCTATGTGTGAGTAATTCTCCTTGGGATAAGGGCTTTGGCCTAGCCATGTAGAGTTTATGCATGTTCTTAATCATAGATGGGATCATGTATTAGTTTGTATGACATGATGATTATTGTATCCTCTCATTCCTCAATCTAAGGACTTGTCAGGTACCCAAGACCCTGAGGGTTGAGTCAGGTATAGGGAGTATGAGTAATGACTGATCTGCAAGTTGGGAACCCCAGTGACAGAAGGGGTAGTACGGCTGTATGTGAGGGATTTACTTAGGATTAACAGTGACATCACTATGCATATCATTAGTTCTCTTTCTTCTATGGATGAGACTAGTAGGTCATTGCTATAAGTGGTTGCGGAGGCAATAGAAATCATGGATGCACCGCCCACATATAATTTATCTTGCTCTAACAAGAACATGCATACTTTATTTCTATCTTTTATTCCCATCAGATGTTTTGCACAACTACAGGTGAAACCGAACGCCCTAGGCCATCTCTATCCATCATCGACAACAACAAAATGATGCAAGCTATTGTTCCGGTAAAAACACAAAAGGAATTCTAAAACTCCCGAAGGTCCATTAAAGTAACTTCACTACACATTCTCTTCCCGAGGATTCGATAACCTAGGTCTATTAGGGAAAAAGAAGCTACACTACATCCGTAATCCGGATTGAAGGTATCAACCCTTTTTCTGGTGCCATTGCTGGGGAAGCAATAGCTACCCTGGTGAGGTTATTAGGAACCTTGCTACTTTTAATTCTTGTTTTTAATTTTGTTAGTTTGCTTTTAGTCTTTATTTGATAAACCAAAAAATTAGTTAGCCTTTAAAATCTTGTTTTTACTATTATAATTCTTTGTTTAAGAAAACCCAAAAACATAGGAAATATGGCTGAAAAGAAGCTTGGGGAGTTTGCTACTCCCAACAATGATTATTTGCGTACTCCTATTACTCAGCCAACAATTGCTGCTGATGACTATGAAATTAAGCCCCATTGCTTAAGTTTGGTTCAACAGAATCAATTTGGAAGCTCTGTTGTTGAAGACGCAGGTATGCACTTGAATACTTTCACTGAAATACGTGATATGATGTGTATAAAAGACGTTGACCCCGATGCAGTCAAATTGCATCTGTTTCCTTTCTCTCTTAGAGGAAGAGCAAAAGAATGGTTGCTATCTTTGCCTAAAAATACTATTACATCATGGGTGTGATGTACTTCTTTATTTATGACTAAACTTTTCCCACCTGCAAAGACTATGCAACTTAGATCTAATATTACTGACTTTAGATAGGAAGAGCGTAAGCCACTAGTGCTTGCATGGGAGATGATGAAAGAATTCTTAAGAAACTGTCCTAGTCATGGGATGGAAGATTCGTTAATCCTCCATTTATTGTATAATGCTCTTCATCCTATGTCTAAATATATGCTTGATACTGTAGCTGGAGGAATGTTTATGAGTAAACATATTACTGAATCAAAGCAACTGCTAGACAATATGCAAGACAACCATGCTGAATGGCATGTGGATAGATCAAACACGAAGAAGGTGAACTCCATCTCACCACAAGAAAATGATAAACTCAATTCTAAGTTGGATGAGCTCATACTAGCCGTGAAAGGTAAGAAAACCCAGATAAGAGCTATCCCTGAAATAAATATTGAATAAATAGACTTCATTGCTCATAATGATTATAAACCTGCTTGGAAGAATAATTATAATCCTAATTTTTAGAAACACTATTCTAGTCCTGCAGGTAATCCTAATAATAATATGGGAACTAGTAATGGTAGTCTCCAAGAAACACTTAAGTCTTTTATATACTCACAAAATGAACAAAACAATATTCTTGTTAAAATAACAGAGGACTATGATGCTATGCTTGGTAAATTATCTAACCAAGCCGTTAGTTTGAGAAATGATTTGCAGGCCCTCCAATAAAGAACGAGGATCATTGAGGCACAGCTAGGTAAGATAACCGAGAGTCAAACTCTTATTCTAGCCAAATTTGCAGGTAAAGCTGAGCCCAATCCTGTTGAAGAACTTAAAATGATGAGGATCCAAAGGGAGGAGCCTAAAGAGCTTGATTGTAGCAATGTCCCTTCACCAAGCTATACCATCAAAGACCTCGTAAAGAGGATCAACGTCAAAATTTCAGTGAGTGAAGGTAATGATGAAGCCATGTATCAACACTTTGTTGATCAAGTAGCGATTAATGTACGCGAGCTTGAAGAGGAATACATGAAAATCGCTGAAAAGTTACCTGTTAAACTAGATGATATATTTGAGCCCACGATTAAAATTAAGAGTGGGACTAATGAGATAGCTGCACTTTGTGATCTAGGTGCAAGCGTCTCAACAATCCCAAACGGTCTTTTTAACAAGCTAAACCATGGCTCTTTTGAAATCACTGAACTAAAACTACATCTTGTAGATTCCACTTATAAACAAGCTGTAGGAATTAAGGAGAACACTTTAGTTTACATTAAAGGATGTCCTGCTCTAATTGACTTCGTTATTGTTGACATGCCTGAAGATACTATTTCTCCTATCATACTAGGCCATCCTTTCTTGAAAACTATAAAGGGTTTAATTAACCTCCATGAAGGGAACGTGAAGCTACAATTGCCTTCACGGGATCCTTTTGTTATCCATTTCCCTAGGAAAAAGAAAGCCAAACATGACGAGAAGGAGGCCATCACCTTGAAGGCCAACTACTTTGGAGTGGGTGTTCCACCCATCTAGCCCAAGTGAGTAACGTCAAGGTCAAGCTATTGACCGTAAAAGAGTGCTCCATGGGAGGCAACTCATGTTAAATAAAGGTTTGAGTTAAGTTTTTATTTTTTAGTTTAAGTTTATGTTTAATAAAGAGTGCTAGAAACTCCATTTGAGGAGAAGAAGATCTGTAGTACTTAAAATTCTGCTATATACATGTTGTTGTTGGTCGATAATTTTAACTGTCAATTTTCTGTCATAAACAAGGTATATCACTAAGTTACATGAAAAGAAATAGTTTTCGAAGAAATAGAATTTTTTTGATGCATACAGAGAGTTTAATGACCAACTATATGGCGGGAATAAAAATTCTGGCCCGATAGTTCCGATCGTATAGATATCTTTGCCATCAATTTTTTCTTTCATATGTATTGAGAGTTTAACGACCAACTATACGGCGGGAATAAAAATTCCGGCCGTATAGCTCCGGTCGTATAGATATCGGTGCCTCCGTACAAATTATTTTCCAATATACTGAGAGTTTAATGACCAACTATACGGCGGGAATAAAAATTCCGGCTGTATAGTTTCAGTCGTATAGATATCTATGCCTTTGTATATTTTATTTCCCAGGGTCAGACAGTTTGACGACCAACTATACGGTGGGAACATTTTGTTCTGACCGTATAGTTGCACCTGTATAGCTGTGCCACCAGGAGAAAACCCTAATTTTTTGATAGAAGGACAACTATACGGCGGGAACGCATTGTTCCGGCCGTATAGTTGCGTCCGTATAGTTGCGTCCGACCACAAAAACGCACGGGAAGGTACCTCCAACTCCCAAACTTTAATCCTTTTTCTCTCTTATACCTCCAAACTCTCTCAAAACCTCAAGAGATCTTCATCTCTACTCAATTTCGTTCAATTTCCTCGCACACAAGTGATCTACGGTATGTTTCTCCTCCGATCCGCAATTACTTTTTGCACATTCACCTTCGATCTATTGTGATTATCAATCTAGGGTAAGACATACTATGAACCAATTGCCATGATTCTCTTGCCTAGATTTTTATTTTGGGGAGATTCTTTAGTGTGCTATAATGAGGAACATGTTATACTTACTGTTGATGGATCAAAAAGTTTTATTTTTCTCTTTCTTCAATGTTTTAGATGATGAACACAAGGAGCCAAACTCGTGCTCGTGCCACCGCTAGCACTTCTCGAGCTGTCGCTCAAGAATGCATGGGGATACGGTTCAGGGATGATCCCCAACATGATCGCTTCAACAAGATCAAGAACCGCGAAGTGAAGGCCACCAACTGGGCTTGCCCCATTATATTGAATCAACCCGGTATTTCTGATGACTTCAATTTACTTTGCAATAGAGCTGGCCTGCAAATCCTTTGTGTACAATGATGTACCTACTTGTCGCTGCTTAACCATTGAATTCCTAAGTTCGTTGCAAAGCACCGTTAAACAATGGCAAGGAGAGGACACTATTTCTTTCCAACTTATGAACAACAACTACACTTTAACATTAGATGAATGGTGTGAATGCTTTAATTTGCCAAACACTGATGTTAATGCCTTACTCGCATACTTTACTGGCTTAGAACCTACCCCTAGACAATACTATAATGGAATGAGTTTCACTACTAGAGTGAGCAAGGGGAAGAATATTCAACATCCTGCAATTTGCTATTTGTTCTATGTTATTGCTAACACCTTGCAGGAACGTAATGAGTTCACAAGACTCAACGAGGAGGACATCTTAGTCCTTGCAAAGGCTGCTTACATCAACTGCGGCTTGTCACTCAACTTGGGCACCATCCTTGTGCGCTACTTGGAGCACCAAGCCTCCCAAAGCCAAGGACCAATCACAGGTGGAGGCGTCATCACTGTGCTTGCCATTGCCCTAGGCATCGACCTAGGTGAGTTGCAACCCGTGCTAGGTGAGCGACGTGTTGGTTTCTCCACTTTGGAAGCTTGTGGAATGCTCACCAAGAGAGGTGGTGTTTATTACCTGCATATTGCTAGAGCTGGGTATCTCTACCCCGCTCCTGTGCCTAATGGTCTTTTCTCTATCGAGGACGGATGTTTGCTATATGACTTTCAGGTTGAGAAACACCAACCCGAGGAGGAGATTCTGGAGGAGGATGAGGACCAAGAGGAGGAGCAAGAAGTTCATTACCAAGAGGAGCAGCCACAAACCCGGTTCGCCACATACCAAGATTTCCAAGGACTTGGAGGGACTATGGAGAGGATGTATAGCCTCTCTTTGAACCTCTAAGAATCAACTAGTAACCTCTCAACTCAATTTGCAAACTGGAGTAACAACTTTTCCCACCACCACAATGATTTGAAGGGCTTGCAAAATCCTAATCTTGGGAAAGTTTCCTCATGTATCTTTATTTGGTGTTCATTTGCTTTTATTTATTTCAAGGTTGTGTTTTTATTTGAGTTTATAAGCACTCGTGTTGGTTTCCCCAACACTTTATTTTCTAGTTCTTTCTATTTGCTTACAAGATATTCTAGCCGAGCTTTGCCGCCAATTTTCTATCCTTTAAATTCCCTCTCTTAAAAACCACAAAAATATTTATCCATTTTTCCTTATTTTCCCTCTTTCTTTTCTTTCCGCCTCAAGGTTCATATGTTTGCAGGAGAGTGATCGACTTCGAGTTTCCAAGAAGCAAATAAAAAGAGGAAGAGAGAAGTGGAACCAAACATGAAAGGTATGCCTTATGACTCCCCACTTTGGAAGTTTCAGAAATCCATGCTAGTTAGTAGTAAATGTTGAGATATTATATTGGTGGAGTGAGTCTTTGTATTGTAGTAAGATTTTCGTTTGCATGTGTATTTAGTTGGATACGTTTTGTTCCAGCTCTCGTAATTAACCAAGTCTTGCCTAAAAATTGCTAAAGAATTGTAATAAGAAAAAGTCTCATAATTGAAGGCTTGGGTGTTCTAGTGCTTAGTCTTGAAGGTGTATTTATAGAGACACTCAACACCATTTAAAATGTTGATTGACTTGATAGCTCTCTTTAAAAGGATTTGTTTGATTGAATTAATGTTTAGCGGTTTTTGTGAGCATGCCAAAGTTTGACTTGTTAATCATAAGAATGATATAGCTTTATGCGTGTCAAACTTCATGGGATGCCAACAACAACGCTGGCCTACAAACAATCTTCATGGAGGAAACTCCTAGATTTCGGCTATGAGTTGATTAAACACTTGTAGTAGCAATGCTATAGTGGGTAAGATTCTTGGCACTCCCGGGTAGCTGTAATCATGATGGAATCACTCCTCTGGATGTTATGACTAATCATTATGCAAAAGGAACAAAAACCTTAGTGATGCCACGAGTATCCATCACAGCCCGATAAACTAATAAAAATCTTTGGCATGCTCTCAATTACTCAAGAACTGAAATCCTTGAAGGACAATGAATAGAAAAGTAGTGCTTGAAAAGTCTTGATTTATTGATGTGGGAGGATTGAGATACTCTAGTGTATATGCTTTTCATGGCAACTCTCACACTCTCAATTTACATGATTATACTTTATTGTTCAAGGCAAGCCTATGAGTTGATTACATGACATGGAATAAAGTTTACTCATTTGAATCATCCATGTTAACAATAATTTTGCTGCACTATAAGGATGCATAAAACCCATATGATATGCTTGCCATTACTCTATCTATGCTGAAGTTTTTCAGATTTATGAAGTGGAGGAAACATGAGACTACCAATCATGAGTAAGATCACCATCTCGTTATTTCAGTTTAAATGCTGAGTTCCTTAATTATTTTGGTTTTGCTTGGGGATGATCAACTTTAAGCTTGGGGAGGTTGATGGCTCTGAAATATAGCCATCTACGTCCACATTTAAACTGGATATTATTCATATTTTTTATGAAATATCTCTCTAAACCCTGCCACTAATGCCTAATATTCAAAGGGGTATGCAATCCTTTCTTTTTATATTTTTTCTGCGCAGATAATGTCGTTTAAAGATGGGAATCACTACATTAAAGTCAAAGATATGAGATTTCCAACAACCAGAAGAAACTAGGACCGGAAAGCGGAGGCAGACGCTTTAATGACCAACTATACGACCGGAGCAAAATTCCGGTCATATAGCTCCAGTCGTATAGTTGGCACCGCCACCGTTAGGTCAAACAGAACAACTTTCATGAAGGGACCCCTATATAAAGAAGCCTCGGGCGACGAGAAAAAGCCAGACCCTCGCCAAAAGTCTCTGCCACCGATCTCTAGCCGCCTCTAGATCTCAAAACCCTTCTCCATCTCCATAGCCATATTCCACCACTTGTAATAGTAGATCTCTTCTTCGATTGGCGACATTGTAATACTATTGCTATCAATCTTATGATTTTCAATACAATGTTTGTGATTATTGATCTCATCTCTATATGTGAGTAATTCTCCTTGGGCTAAGGGCTTCAGCCTAGCCATGTAGCGTTTGTGCATGTTATTTATCAAAGATGGGATCATGTATTAGTTTGTATGACATGATGATTATGGTATCCTCTCTTGCCTCAATCTAAGGATTTCTCAGGTACCCAAGACCCCGAGGGTTGAGCTAGGTAAAGGGAGTATGAGTAATGACTGATCTACAGATTGGTAACCCCAGTGGCAGAAGGGGTAGTACGGATGTATGTGAGGGATTTACTTGGGATTAACGGTGACATCACTATGCATATCATTAGTTCTCTTTATTCTATGGATGAGACTAGTAGGTTATTGCTATAAGCGGTTGTGGAAGAAATAGCAATTATGGATGCACTGCCCACATATAATTTATCTTGCTCTAACAAGTACATGCATACTTTATTTCCATATTTTATTCCCATCAGATGTTTTGCACAGCTACAGGTGACACCGAACGCCCTAGGTCCTCTCTCTCCATCATCGACAACAACAAAAAGACGCAAGCTATTGGTCTGGTAAAAATACAAAAAGAATTCTAAAAATCCTGAAGGTCCATTAAAGTAACTTCACTATGCATTCGCTTCCCAATGATTCGATAACCTAGGTCTACTAGGGAAAAAGAAGCTACACTACATCCGTAATCGGATCGAAGGTATCACTTCACAATTTCCATACCACTAAATAGTGTACGAATAACTATAAACATTAGCAGTTGGATATAGATTGGCAAAACCCGACATTGTTGACCATTTGATCTCTTTCATTACATTTGATTATGTCATGTCTAGCATATAGAAGATTCCATTGTTGGCCTCTAGCACCATGAATATACTATGCACACAAAGTACGGAGAATATGGTTCTGAATACCACAAGCTAAGTTTCCAGATATAGTGGACAATGTTTTACGTATAATTCCCAAATTTTATGAGTTTTCAAAGCTTCTGAGCTAACTCGGTCCACTCAAATGACTTTATGTCTCTTTTAACAAAATCAGGTCATATTTGAACTAGAACCTCTAGAAAATGGTATATTGCTATCGAAGTTCTACAAAAAGCTTTTGGAGCTACCCATTAGGCAGTTAATATATCGGAAACAATCGGGAGTTTTGACCAATTCAACTTCCTGCTAAGAATTTGTATCTTGACAATTTTGAACCCGTTTTGAAACAATCACATGTAATAAAGAAAAACAGAAAAACAAATATTTATGCATGGCATCCTATCATGTCACGTGTACAGCATTCCAGGAAACTGATAACCATGGGATTTGACAACTTCTGAAAAACCAGCCCCACGATATTATCCCACCATGTATGAATATTATTTTCTTTCAACCCTGATGATCAAAAAAGGTCATGGCCATATCGACATCATAGTTAATGTACTGTTCCCACATTAATTTGGTATATGGGTGCATCTTGGCGTAGTAGGCAATGTTGCCCGTGGGAGTCTCAACATTGGGCATGTTTGATTCGCGGGATAGGAAAAACAAAGGAATAGGGAAAACACATTATTATTAGAATGTCATGTCCAATTGAATCCTACAAGATTTGGAGCCTACGGGAATTTTTCTTAAAGAAGTGTTTGATTCACAGGAAAGTAAAGGAATTGTAACATGAGGTTGAGGTGGATTGTTCTTAAAATTTTACAGAAAACATGTGCATGGTGTACTTTTGCATGTATCACATACCATGCAAAATGATAAACTTGAGTTTTGACAACTTTTGAAAAACTAGGTTCACAAAATTGTCCTATAATACGTATGAACAGGTTTCGAGTCGTACTACCAAGGTCAATACCATATCATGTGATCCACATCATAGTTGATGGCAATTTCCCTATATTATGTAGATTGGTGTATATTGGCCTGGTAAATAATATTTTGCCAAGGGGAGTTTCCAAGAAGTATTATGAAAAGAGACAATATCAATTTTCCATGTGACAAGAATTTTTTGCGAAAACTAGAACCTTTTTTCCCGTAAAGCAAATAGTAGTACTAGGAAAAAGATGAATCGAAATGGAGGAGGGGACGAAGAACTACTGTAGAAGAGATTATGGGGTTAGAGGAGGCAGTCCGAGAGGGCAGCAGTGAAGAGGTGTTAAAGGTGGTTCGATGTCAAAGAAAATTTATGAAAAAAAAGATAGACACAGAGTCGTCGTAGTACCATGGCACACATGCGCAACGCCACTCTGTGGACGAGGGAGAGATCAGCTGGAGGATGGACGTGATGCAGCAAAGGAGAGAGTAGTACACAATTTATTTTCCTTGCATAGAGGAGGAGTAGCACATTGTAAGGCTATAGGAGTAAGCATCACGCTAATTTCCTTTGTTAAGCAAGTACAAGTTCTAGTACTCCGATCTGTACGAAGAGTATGCCTCGGCTAGTGGGTGGAGAATGAGATCCAGACCCGACTGCTTTTCCATGCTTATTTTTAGGGCCCTTGGTATTAAATATGTGGACTTGGATGTAATTTTCTCTTTTTTAGGTCTTAATTGATGTAACATGCACTTCCACTGACCGTGTTAAGTTGATAACTAGAGCAGCTTGCTCCTTCTAGGCCCACCCTCTTGTTGAAAAAATGCCACCACCCCACATTACTGACAAAGTGGACAATGATTTTCTTAAAATTCTCTAGTTTTAGCATTTTTCAAGCTTCATAGCTAATTTCTCCCATGGACTTTATGTAGATTTAACGAAATTAGGTCAGATATGAACTAGAAGTAAGCGTGATATGGTTTGCTCTTGAATTCTACAAATGTCATTTGAAGGTACCAACGATGTCAATATACCAAGAACCAACACAAGTTTTGAGAAAGGTAAGTAACTTCATGCCTACAAATTTGATAATGTTATGAAGACATGGAAATAAAACAAAGAAATTATAACAAACCAAATACTTTCATGTGGCATCCTCTTACGTGTATTACTTTCTATGGTTACCGTTTTCATGGCACGTAGTGCACGCGACATGATAGGTCATCATGCATAAATATTTTGTTTTTTGTTTTTCGTTTTTTCTTTATTTCATTAAATCAGCAAAAAGTCACTGAAGTGTGCGAAGTTAGCTTGGAAGCTTAAAAAATTCTAGTACTAAAAACATGGGATAACCACATGGTTTACTCTATCTGATAATTGGATGGTGGCATTTTCTTTTAACTTTGGAGTGTGTTTTGAGGTTTGCACGTACTAGCGTTTATAGTGCTAAAGAATGAAAAAGAAGATCCAACGGTTACCAATGTTTGGATTTGCTAGTCTTGATCCAACGGTTAATGTTCCATACACTATATAATGGTATGGTATTATAAGAGATAAGACAAGATAAAGATAAGATAAGAAGTACAGTACTACGAATGGCCGATCTTTTGAATAACCTTCCCTCCCGATGTTTGGGAAGCAAGTAAAAATTTCGAAATCTGAAAATTTTGAATTTTTGTGCCGCCAAGGACCAAAGTGGTTTTCTTCCTATGTACTCCTCGTCCCTACTCCACACCAACATGCGACTAGCGAACACGCTAGAGACATAGAGCCTCCATACCAAGGCACATGTAAGCAGCACCATGTTGCGGACGAGGGAGAGATTAGTCAGGCCGGTGCGTGAGAGGAAAGGGGAGGAGAGATGGAGGATAGCAAAGGAGAGAGAAAACCACGATTTGTTTTGCGTGCATATTTCCTGAAATTTACTACTAGTAGAGTTTAGTACACTGTAAGGCCACAGGAGTACCTCGTGTCAGGAACCCATCATAAATTTGCTCTGACATCGAACCGCCTTCAACTCCTCTTCACCGCTATCCTCTTCTCCTGCCTACGTTTTATTCTCTCAGCATGTACAACGCGTGGACAGAGGTGAGCATATGTCTAAGCAAAGAAATATACTCCTATGACTAGTGTACTACTAGTAAGTTGCACATGCCCTGCATGTGAGACTCAGATAATAGACGTTACACATATCATCACTATATAAAATTATGATAGGTAAAACAAAATATATATAATTTGATAAATATCTATAAAGTATGGGTGTATATTTGGTTCTTGTACTTTGTATATCATGTAGAAGTCAACGATTATTAGCTATCTGAAACTTGAAAATTTTGGTAACATGGCCTATAGAAACGAGGGAGAAGATTCTAAAATGATGGATAAGTGTGTTTTGAGTTTTGTGCATAGCATTCATTATGATGAAGACTATCAATAGAATTTTCTAGATGCTAGAATGGAAAAGAAGATCCAACGGCTGGAAATGTTGGGATTCATGAGTCTTGATCCAATGGTCAATATTCGAAGTTATTCATACACTATATAGTGGTAAGTTACGTATTTTCTTTTTCCGTAATAAGGGCATCCGCAATGTGTAAAAAAGCACACCTTAAGGCATAGTATGTGGCATCCGTTAAGGTTCACCTTATACATTATGGAGAAAATAAATTTATCTTTAAGCCTAAGGTGCACCTCATTCTTGTGGGTTGCCCATAAAGAATAGAAAAATCATTTCCCCTCTCTCCCTATTTCATGTGATCGTTTTCAAAAGGGGTTCAAAAATTTTAAGATGCAAAATCTTAGCTAGAGGTCGAACTAGTCGTCAAAGCTCTTTGCGGTTTCTGATATATTAATTGACCGCTTGATGGGTACCTCCAAAAGCTTTTTTCATAAAACTTTCAAAGGAACCTACAATTTATTACTTGTAGTTCAAATTCGACCTTATTTCGATACATCGACATGAAGTCATTCAAGTGGGTGGAGTTAGCTAGGAATCTTGAAAACTCATAAAACATGGGAATCGCAAGTACAACATGTTCTTGATCCACTGTATATGTGTGAAAACTTGGCTTGTGGTATTCAGATCCAATATTCTTCGCACTTTATTTACGTAAAAGAATGTTCTCGTCATCAATTGAGAATGTTATTTCCTAGTAGTTGGACACTCACACCGACGACACTGCTTTATAAGAAGATTCACTCATCTACCTCAGAAATGACATTTAATTCAAGAGCATTCTATCATGCTTACTTGTAGCTCAAGTTTGACCTAATTTCATTAAACTATCAAGATGCAAAATCTTAGCAAGAAGTTGAACCTATCGTCAAAACTTACAGTGGTTTCTGATATATTAACTGACCGCCCGATGGGTACCTCCAAAAGCTTTTTCATAAAACTTTCAAAGCAACCTACAATTTACTTGTAGGTCAAATTTGACCTAATTTCGATACATCGACATAAAGTCATTCAAGTGGACAGAGTTAGCTAGGAAGATCAAAAACTCATAAAACATGGGAGTAGTAAGTAAAACAAGCTGACCCACTATATATGTCTAAAAACTTGGCTTGTGGCATTCAGATCCAATATTCTTCGGGTTTTCTTTGCTGAAAAGAACAATCTCGTCATCACTCGGAAAATTGAGAATGTTTTTCCTAATAGTTGGATACTCAAACTAACAACATTATTTGTTACAACAAGATGTACTCATCTACCTTTGAAATGACATTTAATTCAAGAGCAATATATCACACTTACTTGTAGCTCAAGTTTGACCTAATTTCGTTAAATTGTCAAGATGACATTTTAATGTGTAGGTTCATAGAGGTTCACTCCGAATCTACATACTAAAAGATTACTAGATACATAACCTTCACAAACCTTAAACATATTATATTTTCAAATGAAGGGAGTACTACTTACTATATTGCGAGTAAGCTCCACCGTTTAGATAGTGTCTAAACGAGATGATCCGTGGGACCTACTAAACTGAAGATGCTAACTTTTGCATAGGAGTTTTATAGCTTGGTCATACACTGCCAAGTGGGACCATTATTTGCTTTTTTCCTTGGAGAATACGCAGTGTGTAAAAAACACACCTTAAGGCCTATGTGGCATCCTCTAAGGTTCACCTTATACATTGTGGAGAAAATAAAGTTGCCTCAAGCTTGTGGGTTGCCATAGAGAATATAAACATCATTTCCCCTCTCTCCTCTCTCTTGCAAGGAGCAATATGACAAGCTATGTGGGTCCTATATTGTGGCAAATGTTGACCTTATACATTGTGGTAATTTCCATATAAGCCGGGTGGGTCCTAAATTACGGATGCCCTTAGACACGCATGCCTTGTACTCCCCTCCCCACCGTGCTAGACTCGTGGGTCCTAAACTATGATGTGGACATGTCCGTGACCTTGATTGGTCGCTCAAGCCAATTTGTCGTTATGCAAATACTAATCAGTGCTGGAATTTTTCAATACTATTGTTGGCCCATGATATATTTGCCGCCCGGGTTTCTTCAGAAGAATTTTGGAAATTTTCAAGAGTAATAGTCTATCGTGCTCACATGTTTGTTGAGAAAAAGAGCAATTTACCCAAGATAAATGCTAAATAAAACATGAATAGAATAAAAGAAGTTAAACCAATCATATGATTTAGCGGATACAAATTAAGGCAGATATCAAAGAGAATTGCAAAGCATGCAACTTGAGATAAGATCAGAGCAAGATCTGTAGCAAACCAAATGGAACAACATACTATCTGACTAAGATAAACAAGATTAAGTAAGAGGATGTACATCACAGCAGAGGGACCGCTAGAGGAACCGCCGGTGTTGGCGTTAGCACCATTGTCAGCCATGTCGTCGAGGAAGAGGTTGCTGATGTCAGGGAAGAAGTCCTCGTTTGGAAAGATGACGTCGGCACAGTCGTTATCAGATAAGGAGTTCGTGGTGAAGCCAGTATGTAACACCCTCGAATCGGCCCTATGCAGATTTTAGTGCTTCCCGCCAAACCCGCATAGAAACGATTCAAGGACGCCCACCAGGCACTTGCGTGCGGGTGGAAAATGAAGTAATACCATTACACATTAGTCCACGATGGAACCCACAGAACATTTATATACAACAACGACTCCATGAGTCAAGAATACAGATATACAGTACAAAGATCCAAATCACCTTGAAAACGATACAACATCCGAGTATGGATAAGATGCAAATGGGGCTAAGAGCCCTGAAGAATAACCAATGGCGTCCATAACCCTGCCCAGGCCAAGCCGAAAGGGTAACCCTGCTAATGATGTCGATCTCAAACCTGCTAAAACAAAAGGGGTGCCGACAAAGGGCAAAGGAAAAAGAGGAGCGTCAGTACTAAGGCCAGTACATGGCGAGGCTAGAATTTGGCGTCTCTCGCCTACATAGGTATGGTGGACTGAAGCGGCAGCGCAGCATGCACTAAACAACCTATAGAGACTCGATACAACTGTCGGCTATTAGAGAGGGATAAGAGAGACCTATTCGGGACCAACCTGATACTAACACCAGTCATACCCATCCTGGTATTTCCCCCTCGAGACCACACGAGGAAGTCAAACCGAGGAACTCACACAGTTGGCGGTTTTATTCATTCCATTATAGTTGAAGCACTTACTAATTAGATATAGATAGCATGAGTCATCCTGATAGCATAAGTAGTTGGCAGTTTTAGTTATCCATTCAGTTGTAGTTGCAGTACTTACTAGTCAGATACCATTAGCATGTGACATCCCAAACCCAGCAGTTGTTGGCACTTTTATTTCATTCCATTGGAGTTGCGATACTTACTAGGCAGGTTTTACATGACACGATACACCCCAGTTCCACCAGTTGTTGGCACTTTTATTATCCATTCCATTGTAGTGAAGTTGATTACTAGTCACATATTAAGTCAAATTTATAGCACTACTTTAGTTATGCTTGTCTATGATCGAGATACTGTGCTCCAAGTCGTCCATAACCGCGGACATGGCTTTCAGAAAGATTTACCCTGCAGGGGTGCACAAATAGCAACACACACACGATCAACCTCGGAAAAACCAAATCAAAACCCAACGAGGCTTTCACGACAAAGCAATCACAGGATTCATAAAATATTTTAGGGGGCCACCCCACTAAGCTACCCGCAACGAAGTTGGCCGGCTCCGAGACGGACCCAGGGTTTGTGACAATGGCTGTAAACGACTGGGAACCCGAAAGTGTGACTGGGCTTGTGAATACCGCGAAAACATTCCACGTTCCAAAATAGTACAGGTGCTCCACGCATAATCCTAAATAAAGCAGTAAATCATGGCATAAGTACAGGATAGTAATAAAGCCCCAAACTACTTTGTGGCCCCAAGAAACAAGAAATGAATCAAGCTCTGGCTAAGGGGATTCATGGTCCCATTTGCGGATAGTGCGATAGTCAAGGAACAGGTATCAAGTACTCGGGGTCCTACGGGACACAAGTGAGCTTGGAAAAACCAAATAACATCTATTGCCCACCGATGCCTCTGCATTAGTTATATCTATTCCCAGCAATTTAATAGTTGTATTTAAAGTCATGATTATCTCCACCCTTAAGCATCTCCACCATTAAGCATCCCCACCATTAAGCTTCTCCACCATTTATCATGTGCCAACTTGTCGTCAACGGTGGAACGACAACGACGCGAAGCAACACATAAGCAAGCAACTACGACTCGCAAGGCCAACTATCTATCAAACAACAGGCAATAGGATGTGTCCAAGGCAATATAGAGGCTGCAAGGAATATAAAGGGTGCACGGAAACTAAAGCATCGCAACATGGATAGCAATAGATCAACAGGAGGAAGTAAAGACTATAAATGCAAAATAGGTAGAAAGGGGGAGATTGCTCGCCTAGGAAAGCATAACCGAAGAGACATTATCCGAAGAACTTGCCGATACTCGCATCAACTCATCGGCCTAATTCGCGAAGAACCAAAGCACTAAAAGAAACACGAATGCACTATTTAATTCTACGGCATAAGATGTGGCATGATTATGATATGATGCATGGCATGTCAAAGATACGGTGCAACTAGGCAATATTAAGCGGAACCAGGATCCCGAAAATTAGTTATATGGTTCAAGTTGTTCAGATACCCCGCAATTTAAATGTTGTCTTAACAAGGCAAAACATAGCATCGGTTCGCTACACAAATTTAAATAGATCCAACATAAGACTAGAAAAGCCCGCATATGGACTCCATATTAAATTTAGGTGATTCGTCGAAATAGCCCCAAACACCCATAATATGCATGCAAATATGACCAATTTAATATGCAACGGGTGTATATCATATATTATAAAATATAGGGGCCTCGGATAGGGGTCACACACATAGGGTCGAAGATCTTGGAGTCGGAGGGGTTCAGGGCTTCGGAATCCACGAAGAAGAACTTGGCGTTCCATCTTGACCGGTTCCGGGAAGGAGAGCTTGGCGTCCTGGGGTTTAGGTTCGGATCCGGGGTCTTCGATTCCATGATGGGGACCTTGGCGTTCGGGGTCTCGATCATCAGATCCCCAAAGGAGGACTTGGCGTCCATGGAGGTCTTCAGGTTCGGGCCTCGGCCATCTTGTCCGTGTCAGAGATCTTATCACTCGGTGTCCATGTAGGAGAACTTGAGGTCTTGAGCCTTTGATTGTTGGTGTCGTCTCGGTCTTTCGAATAACACCGATAAGCTGCACTCGATGATCCAAAGTACCCGGGAGCAACACCACATATCCACCAAGCCACACCATATCATCTATACATCACTAGGGCATCCCTAACCCAAACGGGTACTCCAGGCAGCAAACGAGAAACCGAGTGACGGAGCCAATGCATTGGAGGACGACGAACTAGTCCAGGAGCCCGTGCGGTACAGACTCTAGGAACTCACAGATTCGAGGCAGAGGAGGCCCGCGACAGCATGGCGTAGGACACCTGTGGCAGGGGGGTCAGCGAGGCGGACAAGCAGGGACCTGCGAGCGTCAGCGGGCGCGTGTCCGTGAAGACAACTATGGCGGCGCCTGCGACAGGGAAGGAAGGGGCACAGCGTTGCTCGCGGAGCTCGCAGGGATAGTGAGGTCGCGATGGTCGCGCTGGCGGTAGAGGGATGCTGACGATGACACGCTGCCGGGCTCCAGGAGGAAGACGGGGCAACCGGGGAGAAGCTCGGCCGGTCGGCTGGGAAGAGGGCACTGGGGAAGCTGCGGGGCTGAGGTACACGAGGTAGCAGTCGACGGGGATGCGCTCGCCTGCGAGGGAGGAGGCCGAGGTCGAGGGCCTACAGGATCCGGCGTGGAGGGGTTCAGGTCGATGATGGCAAAGGGGCCACGGTGGCAGCTGCCTGCAGTGGGGCAGATAAGAGGCACGTCCTCGCAGAGCAGCGGGCACCTGGTGGCGCGGGGCTCGGTAGTCCCTGGTGAGCACGGAGCAGGGCGACCGAAGACAGGCCCGCTGGCAGCGGCGGCATGGGCCGATCGGGCCATGCTCCGGCGAGACGGGCGCAGGCGGCCAGGTGGCTCGACAGTGATTAGGGATCACGAGGGGGTTCATTGGCGAGAGAGAGGGTTGGTGGGGATCCCGTGCGGGGTAGGAAGGTGGCGTGCGGGACGAGTCTGCGGGGTGGGTCGCGCTAGAGCGATAGGGTGGGGCCAGCTCGCGGAGATGGGTGGGTGCAGTCGCTGGGCAGGGTGTGGCGGCTGGCGGCGGGGAGTGTGGCAGGGGTGAGGGTAGGATTAGGGTTTGGTCAAGTTTTAGATGGAGGTGGCCGGTTGGGCTTTTGGGCCTGGCTGGCTGCCTCCAAAAAAATATAAATTTTATTTATTATTTAAAAGGCTTTTGTAATCAGTTTTTAGACAAATAAAATATCCAGGAAGACCTGGTTTTATGATTTGAAATTTAAGGAGGGCTAATTAGAAAACAAAATAGGGTTTTTGCAAAGTACTTTTATGAACAAACATGCATGATGATGTCATGATGATGCACAAAGTAGAAACAACGAGCGATTTTCTAGTAGTGGTTTTATCGGGGTGCTACACAGTAGTCGCATCGATAGCGCTCCCCAAAATCCCTATCGCCCTTCTCCCGTACAGGACTCGAAGCAGCAGGGTCTCGGAGGCCTACTGTCCTAGCTAGCAGTGCATGCTGCAAGACGGGATGGGGAAGAACGGAGCGGCAGCGCGATACTCTGGAACTGGAGGCGAAGCGTGTTACAAGAGAGGAGCGACCTCTCACTCTTATAGGCACAGGCGAACGGGCAGCGTCAGGAGAGGAAACGGCCTTCATTAAGTTCGAATTAAACCTTAGAGGAAATGTCTGAATTAAATCTTAGAGGACACATTCGAATTAATTCTCAGAGGAAACGTTCGAATTAAATCTCCATTGAGAGCATATTAAACACCCATTTACACAGACTGTTCAGATTATTAATCCATTCATGCGTGGCAAAAAGAAAGGGAAGCTCTCGG
The DNA here is from genome assembly GCA_916181665.1 of Avena sativa. Classification (NCBI taxonomy): domain Eukaryota; kingdom Viridiplantae; phylum Streptophyta; class Magnoliopsida; order Poales; family Poaceae; genus Avena; species Avena sativa. The sequence continues at coordinate 526,392,070 of OV702292.1, read as the reverse complement.
CTCGAGGCATTCCCGCAACCCGCAGCACACACTTGTCATGACGAGGCGTGGCAAGGCGAGCGGTGGAGGAGGAGGAGCGCGCGTGTACGTCTCTCTTCTTCTCATTCTTTTACCAAGTGGTGGAAGAACCCCCCTTATAAGGTGGTGAAATCTTCCTTCAACTAGCAATGTGGTACTAAACATTTGTCCCACCTCTTGCCATGCATGAATAGGCCACATGGGCCTCTAGGACTTTCAGGAATTATTAAAATGGAATATGGGCTGGCCCATTTAGGCAAGAATTCCAACAATCTCCCACCATATCCTAGAGGCACATGAAGTTTGCCTTTGGTTCCAAAACATTGTTGATATACGGGTACTATAGTGGAGACTAAGTTGAACTTCCACCTAGAACTTTGTGCTACACTAGGCTGCAACTTGTACAGTCGACAATGCCTTGAACTGCAAGTTTGCTGCAAACCTAGAATCACACAAAGTCTTGACCAATACTAGGCTGTTGTGGGACTTCCCCGCGAGTGGAGCTTATGCATCATACTCCATGGCCTTTCATGAGTTTATTAGAGAGCACCCTACTCTCATAGACTGCGATGTTTAATAGTTAGACTCATATAGGTGTGTTCTTGAAAATATGTTTTGCAAGACAACATCTCTGCTTAAGATAAGCCACTTAGAACACATTAAGATAATAAATCAACTTGCCGTGCATAATAGGAAAGTATTGCATCTTTGAGTGGTGTTCATTAAAGTAGGGATACTTTCCTCTCAGTTGATCAATAGCTTGTCTCTCAATTCTAATTCACGGGATCTCCGATCACATAGAATGGTTTACCACTATGAAAAAATCATATTGTGGGTATCATACCCATCTCCTTCGATGCATTTTCTATCACATTGCGTGATAGACCCTTTGTGAAGGGATCTACCAAGTTTTTAGATGTTTGGATATAATCCAATGCAATAACTCCGTAGTTTCTCATTTTCCTGAGAGATTTCAATCTCCTCTTCACATGTCTTGATGACTTCATATTATCCTTAGAACTATTTACTTTGAAAATCACTGTTTGATTATCGCAATTCATAAGGATTGCGGGTATTGGTTTTTCAACTATGGGTAAGTTCATCAAGAGTTCACAAAGCCACTCTACTTCAACTATGGTTATGTCTAATGTTGTGAGTTATGCTTCCATATTTCACCTCGTTAAGATGGTCTGCTTGCAAGACTTCCAAGAAACAGCGCCACCACTAAGTGTGAATACATATCCACTCGTGGCCTTTATCTCGTTAGCATCAGATGTCCAATTTGAATCACTATAACCCTCTAGTACCCTCGGATACCCGATATAGTGAATGTCGTAGCTCATAGTGACTTTTAGATAGCGCGTAACTCTCTCAAGAGCATGCCAGTGATCATCTCCTGGATTTGAAACAAATCGATGAAGTCTGCTTACAACAAAAGCCATGTCAGGCCTCATGGCGCTAGCTAAATACATAAGCGAGCCAATAATTTGAGAGTATCTCAGTTGGTCTCTAGTATTTCCTCGATTATTTCGAATCATCACACTAGGATCATATGGTGTAGGATAAGACTTGTAGTCGCTTACCCGAAACGACTCAAGACCTTTCCACATTGTGAGACTGAAGCAATGTAATCCCACCATCATCATCTCTCAATAGCTTGATGTTCAGGATAACATCAGCTACACCCAGATCCTTCATCTCAAAGGAACGAGATAAGAAATCCTTGACTTCCTTAATTGCATTAGGGTTGGTTCCGAAAATTAGTATGTCATCAACATACTAACAAAGGATTACTCCTTCTCCCCCACCATGGAGATGGTAGACACATTTATTAGCTTCATTTACAACAAAGCATGCAGCAATTAAAGTTCTTTCAAACTTCTCATGCCACTGCTTAGGGGCTTGTTTTAGGCCATATAAAGACTTCAACAATTTGCACACCTTTACTTCTTGACCATTTACCACAAAGACATTTGGCTAATCCATGTAAATTTCCTCATCCAACTCTCCATTTAGGAAAGCTGTCTTAACGTCCATTTGATGAACGAGAAGACCATGAGAGGCGGCCAATGAAAGTACTACTCGAATGGTGGTCAATCTAGAAATAGGTGAATAAGTGTCAAAGAAGTCTTCACCTTCTTTTTGTGTGTAACCCTTGGCCACAAGTTGTGCCTTGTACTTCTCAATAGTACCATCAGTCCTAAGATTTTTCTTAAACACCCATTTACATCCTACAGGTTTGCACCCATAAGGACTATCAATGATCTCCCATGTTCCATTGGCTAAGATGGAATCCATCTCACTATGGATGGCTTCCTTCTAGTAGTCAGCATCAGGAGATGCATAGGCTTCTGAAATAGAAGGGGGAGTATCATCCATGAGGTACACAATGAAATCATGACCAAAGGACTTTGTAGTCCTCTATCTCTTGCTCCTTTTAGGAATTTCATTATCATCATCCTTAGGATTTTCAACATGTTCAATTGGAGTGATGGGTTCAGAATTTGTAGCAAATTCCTGACTGGATGAAGTAGGCATCTCCTAATTTGATGAGCTAGATATATCCTTCATAGGAAAGATATCCTCAAGAAAAGTCGCATCAGTCGACTCCATAATTGTACCGACATGCATGTCAGGTACCTCGGATTTTACTATCAAGAATCTATAACCAAAGCTATGGAAAGCATAACCCAAAAATACACAGCCAACGGTTTTTGGTCCAAGTTTGCGCTTCTTGGGAACTAACACATGAAATTTTGCCAAACATCCCCAAGTCCTTAGGTAAGAGAGTTTTAACCTTTTATTCTCCATTCGTCAAATGAGTAATTTATTTGTTCTTCATGGGAACTCGGTTTAGGACATGACACGCAGTTAATAGAGCCTGCCCCCACCATTCTTTAGATAGACCTGATGTGTCTAACATGGCGTTAACCAAATATGTTAGAGTACGGTTCTTTCTTTCAGCTACACCATTTGACTGAGGTGAATGGGGAGGTGTCCTCTCATGGATTATACCATGTTCCACACAAAAGGAATCAAACTCATTGGAAAAATAATCTCCACCATGATCAGACCTAAGCATCTTAATCTTTCGATCAAGTTGGTTTTCTGCTTCAGCTTTATAGATTTTGAAGAAACTCAAAGCCTCGTCTTTTGATTTCAGAAGATATACATGACAATATCTCGTAGAGTCATCGATCAATGTCATGAAATATTTCTTTCCACCTTGTGTCAACACACCATTCATCTCACAAAAATCAGAATGTATGAGCTCTAGTGGTGTTAAATTTCTCGCTTCTGCAGTCGTATGTGACTTGCGAGGTTATTTTTCTTGCATGCAGACTTGGCATTAGATCCCTTAACAGTAGTGAAATCAGGGATTAAATTCATTTTGGCTAGCTGCATCATACAACCAAAATTAATATGGCAAAGACGAGAATGCCAGACATTTGATTCAACATTCGTGTAAATATGATTAACAAATTTATTACAAACGTTTGATAGAGATAAGGGGAACAAGCCTTCACACACATAACCTTTCCCAACAAAGGTTCCATACTTATAAATTACAAATTTATTGGACTCGAATACAATCTTGTATCCATCTCAACACTGAAGAGATCCGCTAACAAGATTTTTATTTATTAAGGGAACATGATGCACGTTCTTCAGGCGCACGGCCTTTCCCAAAGTAAACTTCAGATTGACCATACCAACACCACGAATAGAAGCATGTGAGTTGTTCCCCATCAGCACAGTTTGAGTCCCTCTGACCTGATATGAAGAAAACATTGAGATATCAGAACAGACATGTACATTAGCGCCCGTGTCAATCCACCAATTAGGAGATTGACATAATGAAAGGACAATAGGTAATATACCATACCCAACATATTTCGTCTCAACGTCTCTCATGACAACATTAGTAGTCTTACTGCCCTTCCCATGCTGGCGCTTGTCAAAGCGGTTGGGACAAGTAGGAGCCCAATGATCGAGATCACCGCACACATGACAGGCACCTTTCTTCTTATCAGTATTATTCTTGAAGCTGGTAGACTGTGAAGCCTTGCTCTTTCCATCGAACTTTCCTTTGCCATCAAACTTGCCCTTATTCTTTAACTTGTGAGGGTAGAAGTTCCTTTTCTGTACCAGGTTGGCATTAGAACCTCCCTCGCTGCCTTGAGCACGTGTTTCTTTTGCTCTCACCTTCTCTTCCACATCAAGAGTCCCAATGAGATCTTTCATAGAAAACTCTTGTCTCTTGTGCTTCAGAGAAGTAGCAAAACTCCTCCATGACTGGGGAAGCTTGGCAATAATGCCTCCGGCAACAAACTTGTCTGGTAACACACAAGTGAAGTTCTCAAGTTCCCTGGCAAGTGACAATATTTCATGAGCCTGCTCCACAATGGAGCGGTCATCAACCATCTTATAGTCATAGAATTGTTCCATGACATACAGTTCAATGCCAGCATCGGAGACTCCAAATTTTCTCTTGAGCGCATTCCACATATCCTTGCCATTGCTGAATGACAGGTATGAATCGACAATATTGTTGCCAAGGATGCTGATCAAGGCAGCCTTAAATGTGGTATCAAGTTTTTGAAAGGCCTCTTCCTGAGCAGGATTAAGATCTCCCTCAGGTGCCCCATAGATGATGTTATAGCAGCTCATGGTCTAAAACTAGAACACTGCCCTTGCATGCCATCTTTTGTAATTTACACCATCAAACATAGGTGGCTTCGTGGTTAAGACAAAGCCACTTGGAGAAAATTGCCTATAATAAGGTTTTTGGATTGTTGAGAAAAAGAGCAATTTACCGAAGATAAATGCTAAATAAAACATGAATATAATAACAGAAGTTGAACAAATCATATGATTTAGCGGATACAAATTAAGGCAGATATCAAAGAGAATTGCAAAGCATACAACTTGAGATAAGATTAGAGCAAGATATGTAGCAAACCAAAGGGAATGACATACTATCTAACTAAGATAGACAAGATTAAATAAGAGGATGTACATCACAGCAGAGGGACCGCTAGAGGAACCGCTGGTGTTGGCGTTAGCACCATTATCAGCCATGTCTTCGAGGAAGAGGTTGCTAATGTTGGGGAAGAAGTCCTCGTTGGGGAAGACATCGTCGGTGAAGTCGCTATCCGATAAGGAGTCCGTGATGAAGCCAGTAGTCACGCCATTAGCGCTCCCAAAAAACCTTATCGCCCTTCTCCCGTACAGGACTCGAAGCAGCGGGGTCTCGGAGGCCAGTGCATGGTGCAATACGAGATGGGGAAGAATGGAGCGACAGTGCGATACTCTGGAACTGGAGGCGAAGCATGTTACAGGAGAGGAGCGACCTCTCACTCTTATAGGCATAGGCGAATGGGCAACGTCAGGAGAGGAAACGGCCTCCATTAAGTTTGAATTAAACCTCATAGGAAACGTCTGAATTAAATCTTAGAGGAAACGTTCGAATTAATTCTCAGAGGAAACGTTCGAATTAAATCTCCATTGAGTGCATATTAAACACCCACTTACGCAGATTGTTCAGATTATAAATCCATTCATGCGTGGCAAAAAGAAAGGGAAGCTCTTGGCTCGAGGCATTCCCGCAACACGCACGCGCACGTCGTGACGAGGCGGGTGACGGAGGAGGAGGAGCACGCGTATACATCTCTCTCCCTCTCATCCTTTTACAAAATGGTGGAAGAACCCCCTTATAAGGTGGTGAAATCTTCCTTCAACTAGCAATGTGGGACTAAACATTTGTACCACCTCTTGCCATGCATGAATGGGCCACATCGACCTCTAAGATTTTCAGGAATTATTAAAATGGAATATGGGTTAGGCCATTTAGGCAAGAATTTCAACAATGTATTCAAGTTTGACCTAATTTCGTTTGTCGGCATAGAGTCATTTAAGTACATGGAGATTTGGCTTGGAAGTTTGACAAAATCTTAAACTTGGGAAACTGTAAGAAAGAATTGTCCATTTTGTACAAAAATTTGTTGGGGCATTCTTTGTTCTTTAATTTATTCTACCAGCAAAATACTTGAAAAACTCACTTCGTGGTATGGCCTACTATACCATGTACTCTGTTTGAACTTTATTGGGTTTAAAGGCAAATGACCAAGGTCATGGACATACTCTATGTATCTTCATCAGTATAATGATGATGTGTCTATATTTTGTTATAGATTGGTGCATGTTAGCATAGTAAAGAAGTAAAAAAAATTCAGAACGAAGTACGGTTAATATGGCTAAATTAGAGTTCATAGCATGTGCCATTTATTTACTAGTACATAAAGTGGTTGGATAAATTACATGTAATATTTTTAATCTTAATTTTCTACCTAATTTAACCCACTCAAACGACTTTCCGTCGAATTGATGAATTAGGTCTAATTTAATAATCTACAATAAGTGTGTGAGAGCAAGTTCAATAGTATAACCGAGTCTTAGGTATAACAAAGTGACACGCATATACAATACCTAGCGATTAAACTATACAACAGCTAGCATTACGATGCAACAACATCGTCAAAAAACAAGAAGATTGAACATAAATAAAATGAAAAACCTTTCTATGTCCATTTGAAAGATCCTAAAACTTGGGAATTATAAAAAAGCATGGTACACTTTGTCTAAAAATTGTGGTGGTGGAATTCTTTATTTACTTTTTGGAACTAGAGGTCGTGGAGGAGCGAGACGCTTCTGTTATCGCGCTAGGGTTTGTTGTCATCGCAAGGTGGTCCGAGGACCTTTTTATAATTATTGTTACCTTTGAGCCTTTTTGTACTCATGTTGATGATCATTTTGAATTTTGGAACAGAAAAAAGGTTGCTGGAAGTAGATCGGTGTACCGTACCAAGGCACACATGCGCAGTGCCACGTTGTGGACAAGTAGGAGACAAGCCGGACTATGCACCCGCGGCTGCAGAGAAGAGATCGATGGAGGATGGAGGTGAGAGGCAGCAAAGGAGAGAAAAAACAATACTTGTTTTGTGTGCATATACTAGTAGTAGGTCCAAACATTTACTACTAGCGGAGTGTACCATGTACCTCGTGTCAGCAGCCCATCATAGCTTTGCTCTGACATCGCACCGCCTTCAACTTCTCCTCTATGTTGCTCTCGTGCTGCCTCTTTTTTTTTAAGTCTCGTGTTGCCTCCCTCTTCTTCTCTTACTTGTGTAGCTCAAGTTTGACCAAATTTCGTTAAATTGTCAAGATGCAAAATCTTAGCAAGAAATTAAACCCGTTGTCCAAACTCTCAGTGGTTTCAGATATATTAATTGACCCTCGATGGGAGCTACAAAAGCTTTTTCGTAAAACTTTCAAAGAAAGCTACGATTTACTAGTCGACGTCCTCCTCTCTGTCGCCGTCCGTCATCGCCGTCTTCGCGCCGTGCTCGGCCGCCACGCTACACCACCGCCGCCACCGATGATCGCTGTCGCCGGCCCCAGCAGATAAGTGTGCCCCTCGATCTCCCGCCCCATGGTTAGTAGTTGTATTAGATAGGCAATTAGTTAGGTAATTAGTCTAGGATTAGTAATAGTATTAGTAGTATTAGTAGTAGTAGTATAGGCATATTACTAGTAGTATTAATATTGGTAGTGGTACGTAGTGGCTAGGCATATTTATTGATTTAACAAAAGAAATGATTATAAAGAAACTGTATGCATATTTTTTTGTGTATGAACAAAAGAAATGATCATTTTGAAAGTGTATGTATTGTAGTGTGTGTATACATAAGAAAGTGTAAGTATATGTAACAAAATGTATGTATACATAAGAAAGTATAGGTGAGTTATTTTCTTTGTTTATTTAGATATTTTCTTTCATGTGTTTAATTAGTTATTTTCTTAATTAGTTGTTTAGTTATTTTCTTAGTTGTTTAGTTACTTTAGTTATTTAGTTGTTTAGTTACTTTAGTTAGTTAGTTATATTAGTTACTTAGTTATTTTAGTTAGTTAGTTGTTTAGTTACTTAGTTGTTTACTTAGTTATTGTACTTAGTTCTTTTTATTACATGGATTATTTAGTACAAATGTGATTTTAGTTCAATAGGAATTTGTTATCGGCGATGATGCCCATCTCGCATCCTCGTCGTTGACTCGGCGGCAACAATGGAGGACTGGGCTTCACCGGGCATATCCCAGACTAGGCTCCATTGGGCTGGCACTGGAAGTTGCTACCTCTTGGGACGCGTAACTTGGTGAGAAATTCGGATCCCGTCATCGACCCGGAGCTTCTTTGGTGGTGGCCGTATGGTCCACTATCGGTGTAGAGGGAGCGGACCCCTGAGGAGGTGGTACATAATCGTGTCAGAAAGGAGGACGAGCACGTCCGTCGCTATATGGATGTGTTGGACATCAGGGTATCCAATACCTGGAAGTTTCTTCAGGGATCTCACCCAAGCTATGCTCCTGTGATGGTTCCTTCTCTTTGGGTGTTCACCGCCCACGGGTCAGGACCCGGGAATCGATGTCCAGTTTGATTGAGATAGATATGTATCAGTGATGTTTTATTCGAGATGTATTAGTTTACTTATTGTTTCTTCAGGGATCTGATATTATTGTTGTATTAACTGGATTATTCGAGATATAATGACTTTACTTATTGGTGTACGAATAACTTTGAATATTGATTGTTGGATCAATACTCACAAATCCCAACATTTCGAGCTATTGGATCTTATTTTCCGTTCTAGCATCTAGAAGATTCTATTTATAGTCTTCATTACAATTAAATGTTATGCACAAACCTCAAAACACACTTCTACATCATTCTAGAAGCTTCCCCTCATTTTTATAGACCATATTACCAAAAACTTCAAGTGTTAGATTTTTGGGTCCTTTGTGCTAAATGTATGGACTTGGATGTAAATTTCATTTTTTGAGGTCCTTGGTGTAACATGTACACATCGACTTACTGTGTTAATTAATTGAAGAATCTCGCTCCCTCGGGACATACCCTAGTCAAAAAAGTACCACCACCCGGTTTTCAGAAAAAGTGGGGACCATGTTTTCTTACAATTCCCTAGTCTTAGAACATTTCAAGATTCCCTAGCGAGCCACGCCCACTTAAATAACTTTATGTCGATTTAAAGAAATTAGGTCAAATTTGAACTACAAGTAAGCGCGGTAGATTCCTCTTGAATTTTCCAAACATCGTATGAAGGGACCCATGATGTCTATATATCAAGGCTTAAGTTCTAGGACAGAGTGCTAAATAGTAGTACCTGCATTCAAGGCTTAAGGCCTATTTTTTTGAAAAGTCAAACTACGCAAAATTTGACCAAGTTTGTAAAAAAAATATTAATATTTATAATATGAAATACATACCCTTTGATACATCATGAAACATATATTCACATGGTATCTACCAATATCATACAGTAGTTCTTGATCGTTTTTCTAGAAGTTTGGTCAAACTTTTCGTAGCTTGACTTATCAAAAAAAGCCTTAAGCTTTGGGATGGAGGTACTACTGACATGAGGGAAAAACCGAAGAGCAAGAGGAGCTCAAAGAAAAAAGGGAGGCAGGGCGAGAGGGCAGCGCGATAGGGCAGTTGAAGGAGGTGCGATGTTAGAGTAGAATTATGATGAGTTCCTGACATGACGTACTACAGCTTTTACAGCGTACACACTCTACCAGTAGTAGTAGTAGAAAATTTCAGGACTTATGTACACATAAAACAAAACAAATTTGTTTTTTCTCTCTCATTCGCTGCATCACCATCCATCTGTCCTCGACACTCCCTCGTCCACAGCATTGCGCACATGTGTCTTGGTACGGCGGCTTAGCAGTGTCTCTGGCGTGTGTGTTGGTGTACATAGGAAGGAACCACTTAGAGCATTGGCAGAAAAAATCAGTAGAATTCAAACTTTGGAATTTTTCTCTTCCTTTCCAAACATCAAGAATGAAGGTTATTCAAAGGATGACCATATCGACATCATATCTCTACTACTATAATGGAACAGTTTTGAATTGGATCCATAGCACCAATCTTGATCATTGTGCTATTAGATCTAATGGTTAAGAGTAGTTGGATTCGTGTTGAATAGTACCTAGAGAAAAGTCCACCATGTTCTAGAACCATCATGTCACCACCCCCAAAATTTCATTCCACAGTAGGTTTGTATTCTCAATATGTGTAGATAGTTATTATTAATAGACTTAATATATGCATTTTTATCTAACAAGACTATTAGTTAATAACAACTTAATGTTTGTTAAATCACATTTCATACAGTATATACGGGTATGGCACGTGCCTTTTACTAGTATAGTTTATGATACAGTTCCCACATCTAGTAGATTCGTGCACCTTCTTCAACAAGATCTGCCGAACGTGAGCAGTGTGCAATTTTATTTTATTAAGCAAGTGCTAGTCTTACCATTACCACTATATCGTGTACGAATAACATTGAATATTGACCCTTGGCTGGATCAGGACTCGCAAATCCCTACATTTTCAACCGTTGGATCTTCTTTTCCATTCTAGCATCTACAATATTATGTTGATAGTCTTTAGAACAATTAATTCTATATATAAAGAAACCTCAAAACATACTTATCCATCATTCTAGAAACTTCTCTATCATTTCTCTATACCATGGTATGAGAATTTTCAAGAATTAGGCAGCTAATTAACGTTTACTTCTATATGATGATATAAAGTGCAAGAACCAAATATACACCATGTACTTTATAGACGTGGATCGGTTTTATCATTACTAGTAAAAGGAACATGCCACACACGTATATATAGTATGAAATGTGATTTAACAAACATTCATTTGTTATTAACCAATGGTCTTGTTAGAGAAAAAATGCATGCATTAAGTCTATTAATAATAACTAATCTACACATATTGAGAATATAGCCTATTTTGCTATGAAATTTTGGGGGTGGTGACATGATGTTTATAGAACATGGTGGAGTTTGATCTAGGTACTATTCAACATGAATCCAGCTGCTCTGAACCATTGGATCTAATAGCCCAACGGTCAGGATTGGTGCTATGGATCCAATTCAAAACTGCTCCATTATAGTAGTAGAGATTTTGAGCTTTACCTATAAGGCACGGTGCTACTAGGAAGAACATGGCTTATTAGCTCCACGGTGGAGAAGGAGCAGGACATGACTACATCGCATTGCTTGATTTTAGGGTCCTTTGTGCTAAATGTATGGACTTGGATATAATATTTATTTTTCAGGTCCTTGGTGTAACATGTACATATCCACTTACTGTGTTAATTAATCAAAGAAAAGATCGCTCCCTCGGGACATACCCTAGTCAAAAAAAGTGCCACCACCCGCCGGTTTTCATAAAAAGTGGAGACCATGTTTTCTTCCAATTCCCTAGTCTTAGCACATTTCAAGATTCCTTAGCTAAGTGCGCCCACTTAAATGACTTTATGTTGATTTAAAGAAATTATTTCAAATTTGAACTATAAGTAAACGCGGTAGATTCCTCTTGAATTTTCCAAACATTGTCTGAAGGGACCCATGATGTCTATGTTAGAGATTTTTCAAAATGCAACTAAATCCGTGCTAAGAATCGACATGCTGATGAATTCGACCCCATTTTGCAAACATTCAAATAAAACAAAGAAAAAATAAAATACTTTTCCGTTATGTCCTCTTATGTGTAGTACTTGCCTTGAAAAATGAGAAGCATGTAGTAGTCTTACCATTACGACCACTATATAGTGTATGAGTTACTTTGAATATTGACCGTTGGATCAAGACTCGCAAATCCTAACATTATCAACCGTTGGATCTTCTTTTCTATTCTAGCATCTACAAGATTCTGTTTATAGTCTTTAGCACAGAAAATGCTATATATGTAGAAAAACCTCAAAACACACTTATCCATCATTGTAGAGTCTTCTCGGTCCTTTCTCTGGACCATGGTTCTAGAATTTTCAATTATTAGATAGCTAATAAACGTTTATTTCTAGATGATATAAAGTGCAAGAACCAAATATACACTCATACTTTAGAGATGTGACTCAAATTCATAAATGTTTCGACCTTTACCTATTATAATGTTATATATTGATGACATGCCATGCTTCTATATATTATATGAGTTTAACGTGTAAGGCACGTGCAGATTACTGGTACTACTACGAAGATCATGGCTCAGCTCCATGGTGGAGGAGTAGGACCTGACTACTAATTTTCATTGCTTGATTGTAGGGTCGTTTGTGTTAAATGTATGGACTTAGATGTAATTTTTACTTTTTTATGGTCCTTGGTGTAACATGTACACATCCACTAACTATCTTAATTATTGAAGCATCTCACTTCTTTGGGACTTACCCCAGTCAAAAAAATAAAGTGCCACCACCCGGTTTTCAGAAAAAGTGGACCATGTTTTGTTACAATTCCCTAGCCTTAGCACATTTCAAGCTTCCTTATATATTATATAATTACACCCATCCACTCAAATAACTTTATGTCGATTTAAAGAAAGTAGGTAAATTTTGAACTACAAGTAAGCGTGATAGATTCTTTCTTAAATTTGCAAGAGATCCAACAATTATCAATGTTGAAATCTGTCAATCTATATCCGACAATCAATGTTCAAAGTTATTCGTGTTATATATCTTACTAGTAAGTTGCATATGCCTTGCACGTGAGAATCAGATAGTAGAAGTATATGCCATATCATTTTTTTATATAAAATTATAATAAGCGAAGCTCAAAAAATAATTATAATTTCGAGCTATGTCAATAAAGTACCGTTGGATATTAATTATATACATTATAGCATCTAGAAGATACTATTGATAGTCTTTAGCACTCTAAATGATATGTACAAACCTCAAAACACACTTCTCAATAATTCTAGAATGTTCTTCATCATTTCTCTAGAGCATGGCGAGTACTATTAGGTAGCTAATAGGTTGATTACTACTATATGATACAAAATACGAGAACCAAATATACAAAGGATATTCTATGCACGTGGCTCAAAATTATAATTATTTTTTGAGCTTCACCTATTATAGTTTTATACTAGTCCTATTTATCAGAGTTGGACGAGCTGGCTTGAGGCTTGACATCCTTTTATTTCGACATGTGGGTTCAAATCCTTCGCGTGCGAGAAATGTGATTCTACCATGCACACTATATAGCAAGGGAGAAATATGGGTTCACGTCCTTTCCTGAAACATAGTCTACGTGATGAGACGATACAATATTGAGCTAGGACGTGACAGCTTGCTAGTCTAGCACTCTAGTTATAACTCCAGCAGGCGTACTCGATCTAGTTGCGCACTGTAGAAGACCGACGAGGGAACATGCAAAACTAATACCCCTCGTTCAAAGAGCCTCCCATCTTCCCCATCTTGGATGATCCCCATTCGCCAACGCTGGCTAGCCGCATTTTGGATCCCCTTGAGCGTGCACTTCCTAAATTTTCTAGCCATTTCTCGCCCGCTGCATCGGTTCTTGCAGGCCTCCATCACTCTCCTCCAAGAAACCCCAACAATTATATTTGAATTCGCCATCGCCCCCAGTCCATCCCAAGGCAATGGTGGATTCGACGCATAACATTCGGTACGGTGGCTAAATCAAGTTCAGCGACGACGCCTTCAAATAAATCGCTATGTGTATGGACACTACCAGCTCCATCCGGCTGGCCGCATGCTCCAAGGAGTTGCGTCGCCAAGTCACTAGCAAAAAACGTAGCAGATGCTCCAACGACGGCTGCGGGACATTGGTCGCCATCCACGACTTCCTCAACCACAAGATGGCGTGCTAGCACAGCTCGTGCAACTGCACTGAGCCCGTCTACGAGTTTTCCATCCCGCACGCAGTGCTCCTCGCTCACCTTGAAAAATCCCACTCGATGGAATTGCAGAGTTTCCACTACAACAAGGAACACAGGTACATCTCTCAGCCTTTGTTGGCACCTGGCTCATGGAGAGTAGAGACCGTGGTATCTGGGGACGATGGTACATTGTTCGTCATTCCATTTGACATGCTCGACTATGGCCTCGCCATATCCGTCCAGTGCGTCAGGTTGGCGGCGTGCTTGTTTCCGCGGTACATGGTAGAGTTGTACTTTAATAAACCCTCAATGATGGGAGAGGACCTGGAGGAGTTCGCCGAAGATAGCCTGTTTTTCGAGCTGAAGAGCTGCGCTCGCCGGCCACCATCAGGATTACTGAAGATTCCGGAATTTCCTTATTAAGAAACATGATAGGTTCACACTGGATTACTCATTTTGTATCCACAATGTGGGAGATGGCAAATATGACCATCTTGATTCTGATGATGATCTGCCTTTCAAGTTTGTTTAGATCAAATGCTAGAGATGATCTAGCATTTCCTTTGAAACATAGCTCTGTATTTTTTTCTTATGATATTTAGCATGCTGCAATTTAGTCTATTGATTCTTACTTCCTTTACAAATTCCAGGTACATCTCTCAGCCGTTGTCGGCACCACGCTCATTGAGACTAGAGAACATCGGATCTAGGGACGATGGTACGATGTTCCCTGTGCTATTTGACATGCTCGAGTTGGGTGACATCATCGTATCCGTCGTGTGCGTCAGGCTGGACGGGTGCTCGTCGCCCTTGTACAATGTGTAGTTCACCGTCTATCACCCGTCAACAGAGGCTAGGTTTTGGGAGGGTGCAATGTGCAATTCCTTCACTCCTGGGAGTAGGGCGGTGCCTGGCATCATGCAGAAGGAAAAGCATTCCATGGTGGTATACCATCAAACGTCTTAGATTACTACCCGGGGCCTGCATTACTCAATATGCACCATCGTGAGGGAGAATACTCAATTAACCATTCTACTACCTCATATTCTTTTATCCCACTTTCACTACATACGACGGACGTATGTGTATTGGAGGTTTGATATTGGATGCAGAGTAGTACTAGTATAGTACTACTAGTTCTTGTACTTCAGAGTATCTTGTACTACTATATACTGGTAGTACTTGTTTATGTCAAGGACAGGAGATGGTCTTGCTTTGCCTTTATTCTTTTGTTGCTATTACTAAAGTATTTTGTTGAACTAATAGTGATTTACTGTTACTAGTTTAGATCAAGTGCAGCAATTTGTCTTGCTTTTTTTAAAGTTAGCATTGTCACAATTATCTAGATGAGTTTTGGGAATTTTGGGTTGCATATGGGGGGTCACACAAGCATTGATGTTAGGAGGAGGTATTCACATGGAAGCAGACTTGATCGTCAGTTTTGCTTGCTCCAATGATCGAGTCTGTTGTTTTAGCTGAAACAAGAACTGATTCTCTCTGTACTGCTATTGAATTTCAAGCAGGAAAGCTACTAAATCTCTCAAATGTTCTGTCGTTGCTATTACTAAAACATTTTGTGGAACTGATATTGATGTACTGATACTTGTATAAATCAAGGGTGGTAGATAGTCTTGCTTTTCTTTTGAAACATGGACTTGTCGCAATCTATATGAGACTTGGGTATTTTTGGTACCATATGGGGGTCACACATGCATTGATTGTCAGTTTAGCATGCTCCAATGGTCGAGCATTTTCTTTCAATCATGGCTCTCTGTACTGGGAGCTAGCACTACTTGCTTACATGAAGTGGCTTTTCCTTTGAAACAATTGCATTGCACATGTACTCCATAACTACTCCCTCTATTTCAAAATATATAAAGATGTTTTAGCTTTTGTGAAACGAGTGTATCTAGACTATTTTTAGTGTGTAATTCAGAGTGAACCCATATACTAAAAGGGGTCTAGATACACTCATTTCACAGAAGCTAAAACATCTTATATTTTGAAACAGAGGGAGTAGTACATATGTTTTATCACAGTCAGGTTACTCATATTTACTTTATCATTTTTTCTTATAATATTTAGCATGATGCAATTTAGTCCGTTGAATATTAGTTCCTTTAGAAACTCCACGTACATCTCTCAGCCGCTATTGGCACCGCACTCATCGAGAGTAGAGAAGGTCGGATTAGGGGATGATGGTATGGTGTTTGTTGTGCTATTTGACATGCGCGAGTCGGGCGAAATCAGCGTATCCGTCGTGTGCGTCAGGTCGGATGCGTTCTCATCTCCCTTGTACAATATGTTGATCACTGCCTATTACCCGACAATAGGGATGGGGTTTTGGACCGGTGCAATCTGTAGTTCCTCCAAGCCTGGGAGCTAGGCGGTGTTGGGCATCATCCGGAGGAAAACATTCCTTTTTGTTGTGCCATTAACCATCTCATATTACCCAGGGCCTGCATTACTCAGTATGCATCAATTGCAGGGGAAAATACCCGATTGACACAAAATTTATTTAACCCGCTTAGGGATCTCTGTGTGTTGGAGGGTGGATTTTGGATACATAGTAGTACTAGTTCTTGTACTACGGAGTATTTTGTACTATATACTAGTAGTACTTGTTTAGGTCAAGGGCATGAGATGGTCTTGCTTTGCCTTTGTTCTGTCATTGCTATTACCAAAGTATTTTGTTGAACTAATAGTGATGTATTGTTACTTGTTTAGATCAAGTGCAGCTCATTGTCTTGCTTTTATTTCGAAACCTAGCATTATCACAATTATCTAGATGAGTCTTGGGCATTTTGGGTTGCATATGGGGGGTCACACAGGCATTGACAAAGTGAGATGGTATTCGCACAGAAGCAGACTTGATCGTCAGTTTTACTTGTTCCAATGATCGAGCTTGTTCAGAGAACAGGGAAAACTGATCGTGCACCAAGGTTTTTTGAGATGGAACAAGAACTTATTATCTCTGTACTGTTATTGAATTGAAAGCAAGAAAGCTACTAAATCTCTCAAATGTTCTGCCATTGCTATTACTAAAGCATTTTATGGAACTAATACTGATGTACTGGTACTTGTTTAAATCAAGGGAAGTAGATAGTCTTGCTTTTCTTTTGAAACATGGCCTTGTCACAATCTAGATGAGACTTGGACATTTTGGGTTGCATATGGGGGTCACACAGGCATTAGTGTGAGAAGAGGGTACTCAAAGCAGACTTGATCATCAATTTTGCTTGCTCCAATGGTTGAGTGTGTTTGGTGAAAAGGGAAAATTGATCGCGCGGCAAGGTTTTTAGAGATGAAACAAGAACTAGTTCTCTCTATATTGCTATTGTATTTCAGTGTCTGTATTGCTGAATTGGTCACTTTTGAAATGCTGCTGATTTGGTCAAGCGCTCCTGAATATGAACTTTGAATCTGTTGATAATTTTTCTATCTTATTCTGTACTGCTGAGTTTTGACAAGAATATCTGCCAAAAAGAATTATCGCTTTTACCCCTCCCTCTCTGAGGTCTTTGTTTCGAATCCGACCGAGCACATCACAATGTATTTTTTATTAACCAGGAGAAGAAATCTAGCTCATTCGGCCCCTCTTTAGCCGGAAACATTTTAACTCGGTCTTTTCGGGGTTAGGGGACTATTGACCACAGCCTAGTGAAATTTGACAAAGGAGCCCATGGAGCATAGCCAGGAAAATATTAATTCGGCCTTTTAGGGGTCAGGGGACTGCTGAGCACAGCCCAGTGAAATTAGAGAATGAAGCCCATGGAGCATAGCCTATTAAATATAACCCACGTAGAGCAGCCGATGTAGAATAGCCAAACTCTTTTTAATTTGGCTCTTTGGACATTACCCACCACCTCTCATAATAAAAAAAACTCTGCCTACCCATGTTTTTAAGAAAATACCCCATTATGTGGCATTTTATAAATTGAGATGCCAGGAGCACTGTCGTTTTATATTTTAAAAGAGATAAACATAGACACACAAAATATTTTTAAGAAGACTAATACATAAGTAATAGTACTAATAAAAGTTTAATGGTATTTATTCTATAAATATCTTTGTTGTAGTGGCAACACACTCAGTTTACGTTTACTTGATTTGAAGGTCTTTTGTTCAAATCTCATGTGTGTGTATCTTGGGTTAACATTTTTTTCTAGCAATATCGCATTACGGAGAGGCTGGCATCACGAACCCACCAACATGCAGCGTCCCTCGAGTTTTTTGAAGGGTGGGTTCGAAAAAAAGTTTAAATACTTGTACAGAGAGGCTGGCGTAGCCCATGAAATCAACCTATCAACCCCAAGCATAGCCCAAAACCTTCTAATTCGGTCTTTTTATGGTCTTGTGGCCACCGACCATAGCCCTTCAATTTAGGAGTGAGCCCATGGAATATAAGCCATGACGAATAGGGCATCTACGCCGAGTTAGCCCAGAATCTTTTTAACTCGGCCTTTATGAGCATTTTTATACTGAGGCTGATATCTGGGAGCCAAAAACCAGTCCAACTTTTTCCAATCTTTTTAAAAAAAATTATTCCTGCTTTTTTTGATCCTGTTTCTATTTTTGTATATAGTTCTTGATACAATTCCTTATTTTTTTTATCTTCCTGTAAACCTACAGAATAATTTTTTACACACGTTTCTTTCAAATAGAGGTTGTCATCTAGGATCCAGCATAGACACGTTTCCTGCACAGAGGAGGTTGACATCTGGGACCCGGCAAGTTGCTAAGGTCAAAACAGCGGACACGGCCCAAAAAAAAGTCCATCATACACACATTTCATTTACAGAGAGGCTGATATGTGGGACCCAGCAGCACGACCTTATACAGATGCTGCATCGAGCAACGTTGCCAGTTCGAAACAGGGAGGCGTGAGCGAGAAAAAAGTTCAGCACGCACACGTTTCTTGTAATGAGAGGCTGAAATGGGGGACCCAGCAGCGTGAGCAAACGGCAGATTCGTCAAGCAATAATATCTAGTTCAGAACAGGATAGCGCTAGAGAAGAAAAAATTCCATCATACCCACGATTCTTCTAATGTGAGCCAGACATAAGGGACCCACCAGCCTAAATAAATAGCTGATGCAGCAAGCAACGCTATCAAGTTCGAAACACAAAGGCGCGACTGAGGGCAAAAAATCCATCATACACATGTTTCTTCTGATGAGAGGATGACATGTGGGGCCCAGCAGCATGATTAAATGGTAGATGCATCGATCAGCGCTATGAAGTTCGAAACAGGGTAGCGCGAGCGAAGGAAAAAATTCAAGCATACACACGTTTCTTCTAATGAGAGGATGACATGTGGGTCCCAGCATCCTAATTAAATGGTAGATGCATCGAGTAACGCTATCAAGTTCGGAACAGGATAGCGCGAGCGAAGGAAAAAATCCACCATACACGCGATTCTGCTAATGAGAGGCTAACATGTGGGACCCAGCAGCCTGACTAAACGGCAGATACATCGAGCAACGTTATCGAGTTCAAATCAGGGAGGCGCAACCGAAAAGTATGGTCCGCTAGAGACACTAACCTACGGGACCCATAGGCCACAAAAGAGTTCGGCAAGTCAACATCACGCGAGAAAATGAAAATATTTCTTCTGACATGCGCCAGCCGAGATTCCTCCATGTTTTTAGCGGTTCCGTCATAGTAGAGGGCCGTGAAACCAGAAAAAAAAATTCATAGGCAACGATCAAGCCAAGAATTTCGTCGCGGAAGACGCGCCTTCTATGACGACTGTCGGACCAAGTCATTGCGGAAGGAAAGATTTCATGTAGTGAATCTTC
Organism: Avena sativa; assembly: GCA_916181665.1. NCBI lineage: Eukaryota > Viridiplantae > Streptophyta > Magnoliopsida > Poales > Poaceae > Avena > Avena sativa. The sequence continues at coordinate 526,372,466 of OV702292.1, read as the reverse complement.
GTTAGTTCTGGCTCTATTTTGGTGTTTCGGTGTTTTTGTGGTGCCTCCCCCAAGGAACTCCCGAGTGACCCTTTATATAGTGGTTTTTAGGTCATACGAAGGTGGCAGGCGAAAGATCGAAGCAAATCGATGACCGAGGTGGAAAAGATACTAGGTGGCGCGCCCACCCTTACTTGGTGTGCCACCTAGTCCATCTTGTACTTCTCTTGATAAAATATTTACTCTTTTGAAATCCTAGCTCTATTTAACTTCGTTTAGGTCCCTTAAAGGTAAAAATACACAAAACGGGTTTTCCTGTCCTACAGAGTTATAACAAAAATAAAGGGAATCATTGGTAAATCCCCATAAATCAATGTAAAACATGGATATAACATCATATATGTAGCAAATATGTGGGAATTCATATCAAAAAACTACAAAGTTTATCTATGTATTTTACATGCATCAGGAGTACATCGAGTTATCTCTTGGGATCAATGATCCGTGGTCCCACTAAGAGATGCAATACCTCAACCGGGAAACATGCAGGCAAGGTGTGGGTCATGTTAACATACTGCGATAAGTGTACATTTTGGAAGTGAGACTGCCATTGGATCGTGAAAACAATCCTTCATTAGTGTCGCTACATCTCATTTCAATGCTGGTAGTTCGCATGCGCTTGCATCCACAGTGCCTCACCCTCACCTCCGGTAGTTTGGACGCTACCAATGTTCGTCCACTCGAGACCGAATGCGGTGGCAACCTCGCACTCCTGCCTTGCGTGCAAGGTGTTCAACCATTTGCTTCAGTAGGCTTCTTTTTGTAGTTCTTGCCTCTCTTGCGGCAACTCGGTTGATTGTAAATTTTGTTCGTTAGCTCGTAGACATGGACAACAAGGATATGATGCATTGATGAAGGAGGAAGATGCCACCGATGCTGATGATCAGGAGTATGGTTGAGTTCACGTACATTGAATGCACATAAAGGTACTGTAGAATGGTGGTGGGCAAGTTTCGCGCAGACTATTTAAGAGGCCAAAATTAATGAAGCAGAGACAGCTAGGTTCATGACATAAAACACAACGAGAGAATTTTATAGGATGCTTGGAAGCATCGATTGCATGCATTTGTCATGGAAGAATTGTCATTTGCTTGACAAAGTTTGTACCAAGGGTATCTTGGATATTGTGGTGTGCTACTTGAAGTTGTGACAGATCAAGACCTATAGATTTGGCATGCTTTATTTTGCATGGCGAGATCTCAGAATTGAAGGGTCACGGGTAGGCTACACTAGCATAAATCCAAAAATTCTACCGCGTCAACTAGGAATACTATGGTCATAGATCACGGGATTACCAGTAGACGTGCGGTTGCGGAACTCGAGGAAGCACGTCGGGGCAGTGTAGATGTTCTATGTCTCCTCCTTGCCCTCATCCCACGAGCAGCTCCCCTTTGCGCGGCTTGTCCAAGTGCTACAGGTGCAGCACCTCCGAGGTATCCACACGTCCGGGGTGGAGCGTCACACGACGGACTGCTAAGTCTACACGTGCAACACAGGCAGAAGAGGCGTGGTCGCGGGGTGAAATTCTCAACCCTATTCAGCTCGCCACACTCTCTCTTATATAGGCATCCCTGGTGGGCTTCTACATTAGCAGCCCATTAGCAGCCTAAGCCTGGTCTAATTCGGATCCAATCCTCATTAGGCTTCCAGACCCTAAATTGTGTGACCCTATAGGTTCATACATGTATAGGCATGACACGAGTACACTTACACCGTTAATAGTTGGTAGCGGACTCTAGCAAGATGTGTCAACTCCTAAATGCATATAAAGATCATTCGGACGGACCATCACAAGGTTGAGTACATGTCTTTCCCTTTTCCCTATGATATTTGGTCTAGCTCCAAGCTGACCTCTCTTTCTTGATACTGTGATTCGGAATCCCTTTACTAGGTTAACTCTTAACCATATATAGCACGGCCATGCATTTCTAGATCCGATCACTCGAGGGGCCCAGAGATATCTCTCTCAAGTAGAGAGGGGCAAATCCCATCTTGATTGACCAATGCCTTGTAGCATGTATCAGGACAAACCCGAAAGCTACCTTTGTAACTACCCAGTTACAGAGTAATGTTTTATATCCCCAAAGTAGGTCAATCCACATCTCAAGTACATGCGACAATCTCAGGTCTAAGGACAAAACATACACGATGTATAGAGAGAGCTGCAAGTATTATTGTCAGTCTCAAGTTGGGTCAGTCCAACCCCATGTTCATAACATGTGTCCACATCATTGGTTTGACATCTCCATGTCTATGACTTGCGAAATATAGTCATCAACCAATCGGTGTGCTAGTCTAATATTCACGTGTGTCCTTACATGAACTCCAACTAGGGACAACTATTAGATAACCATACAAGTAAAGAGTTTCGCAAACAATTCACATAATTGCCAATCAATACAAGTTGCTTGATATATGGATATTCAAGGAACATTATAATAACCCATGGATACATATGAAATACAATCATCTCTATGATTGCCTCTAGGGCATATTTTCTTCAGTCTCCCACTTGCACTAGAGTCAATCTAGATAGTATCTAATACCTATTTCTCTTGTGTGCGCTTCATGTGCAAGCTGTGGGAGTGGCTTTGTCAAGGGATCAACAACATTTGAGTCCGTATGTATTTTGCATAACATGACACTACCATCATCAATGAACTCACGAATCAGATGGTAACGCATGCGAATATGTTTGTTCTTCTGGTGTTGTCTAGGTTCCTTAGCTTGTGCAATAGCACCATTGTTGTCACAATAAACGTCCAAGGGATTGGACGCGCCCTGAACCACGCCAAGAGCAATCAGGAAATTCCTAATCCAAACAGCTTCATTTGCAGCCTCCAAGGTGGCAATATATTCAGCTTCTGTTGAAGAGGAGGCCACTGTATCTTGCTTGGAACTTTTCCAGCACACAGCACCACCATTCATGACAAACACATAACCTGATTGTGATTTGGAGTCATCTGAGTCATTAAGGTAACTTGCATCTGTGTAACCCTTTACACTGAGTTCATCCTCACCTCCATAAACTAGGAACATATCCTTAGTCCTTCTCAAGTACTTAAGGATATTCTTTACCGATGTCCAGTGCCTTTCACCTAGATCAGCCTGGTATCTGCTCGTAACACTTAGAGCATAGGAAAAATCTGGGTAAGTACATGTGACGAGGGGTAACCTCGGTAATGCCCATGGTGATGAACTTGGGGTTTTGTGGAAAAGAGAATGCTGGGGATTTCGTCGGATGTCAGGAAAACAATAAAGCAAAGTCGCCTGAATATTGGGGAAACACTCTATTACAAGTTGTCCTCTAGATTTCGGTACCCTCGCTTGGGATTTTCCTGCCCTATATATAATAGGCCGGGTCTCAAAGCTGTATGCGGATAGGTTTCATACACGCGTGATTACAATACCAATATAATATCGGTTCGTGGTTTCTTTCCTAATACAATAAAAAATCTCGGTCGGTTGCTTCCTTGGGCTTTTATCTGGAATCCCTTATGGGATGTAGGCCTTTTACACAATGTAGGGTAGCGAATAGTGAGCATCCGAGTAATCATACCCATGTCAGTAGCCCCCGAGACTCTACCTGAATCTGCAGTTTTCAGGTTGAGTCTCAGAGTTTTCTTTCTTCTTTTTCTCAATCTATTTGATTTTGTTTTCTGTAGGGATTTTGGAACAACAAGTCTGATGCTTCCGACGGATCGGGAATCAGTTAATTTCTCCTTGGCAAAAACAAGGTTGTCCTACATCAAACTCAAGTCCCCAGGCTTGAATCCGGAATTTGTTGCTGGCGTAATCCAGTTCGAGCCGATGAGGTCTTACCGAATACTGAATTCCAGTTTTCTATTTTTTATCGGGTACCCAACACGTCCATCGGGATTTTTCATCGTATCGTTGATACAGGTTTTTACTGGCAGAGCACATTCTTGTGCGATTACCAAGCCACATAGGACGAAATCCTAGGGTCTTACCTTCATGTTTCTGAACACGGCATTCTGATTTTTTCCCGCATCTGAGCGTGTTCCGAGATTTTTACTTTCCATATCCTGCTCCCGATAGGAGTATTTATCATCGAATGCTTCGGTTATTTTTCTTTATCAGATGTGCGCCAGCGCTCCTGACAGGAGTAGCCCCCGAGGCTGTGTTTTGTATATATATATATATATATATCAAGACATAGGCTCGAAAAATGCCGCATCGTTTCTATAAATTTTGTTGGGTGGACAGCCAGTGCTCCCGGTAGGAGTAGCCCCAGAGGCTACAGTCATAATGTTGCATATTTCGAGTGTAGTCTCAAATCTGCTCCTGGGAGGAATTTACTTCGACTCCAATTGAATTTCTTTGGGTCATACCCTGAGAAAACCACAGTTATCGCTGTAGTGCTTTTGTGACATCAGTGATGACGTATCTGATGCTGTTAGTTTTCAGAAAAACATGCCATAACGAGATGTGTCAAACGTGGGCCCATGCGCAGTAATGATGACGCGTGATGGCGTTTTTAGCGGAGATTCTTGACCGCACGTCCCCTCACTGCGCGAGAATCGAGGTGTCACACGATGTTTCTCTGTTTTTACCGCAGTCATAATTTCTTTTATATTTTTCCTTATCGAGACCTTTGTAAACATGTGTCAGCATCGTGCAACCCTCTATCGTTTCGAGTTTGCATCAAACGGTTAGGTCTTTGTGTTGTTTCTCTTTATAAGGCAAGGGATGTGCTTTTTACTGTTTCACCTAGCCTTCCTCTGCTCCTTCTTCCTCCTTGCGCTCTTGCCCCTTGTGAACTTTGATTTTCGTGCCCCTCGTTCCTTGCTCTGCCGCCATGGGCAAAAGCAAAGCCGTTGGGACTTCCGCTGCCACCGCAAAGGCCACCAGGAAAAGGGCCGTCGGGTGGGCTCCCACCAAGTGCATGACGCTGGAGATCCACGAGGCGCAGAACTCTGGTCTTCTAACGGAGTGCTCCTTCAAGCTCCCTGGTGATGAAGCTACTCCCATCCCTGAGCTTGGCTGGAGAGTAATGTTCCTCTCCTTCCTCTTCCGTGGTCTTTCTCTCCCTGTCCATGAATTCCTGCGAGGCCTCTTGTTTGTTTATGGCATGCAGCTTTATCAGCTCACGCCCAATTCCATCCTCCATGTTGCTTGTTTTGTCACCCTTTACAAGTGTTTTCTTGGGATTCATCCCCATTGGGGCCTTTAAAAATACTTCTTCTATGTTCACCGCAACGCCACTGACACTATTGTACATGATGTTGGTGGCGCCATTTTCTCTGTCCATTCCGACGTTGATTACTTAGACTTCAAACTCACGGATTTTGTCCAAGGTTGGAAGTCTAAGTGGTTTTATGTCAAGGACCAGCCACTCGAAGGCCAGTCTTTCGGGTTAGCCCCTTTGAACCTTAAAAAGTTTGTCGTAGACTCGACTCCTGGGATCAGCGTCCCTCTGCCGAGGAAATGGCCAAAATCCAGCCCTTTGTTGATCGTATTTCCAAGCTGTGGCATGAGGTTGGCAAAGAATTGTCGGGTCTCTAGGTCCTAGCATATTTTTGAGGATCCGTGTCCAGCCGCTTCAAGCCTGTTTGTCGGGTATGTGGGTGTATATTGGGAAGAAGGACCCAATGAGGATTTCCTCGGAGGACCTCGCCCTTAAGTTGTATGAGAAGAGAGTCCGGAGCTTTACAACTTTAACAGCGAAGAAACCTGTTCCGTTGACTTGCCTTGTAGAGCCTTACGGCAAGAAAAAACGTCTTCCCGAGGAACATTTCTTTCGCCTTTGTCTTTTCCTTGTCTTCTGTTTATAGATATACTTTTTCAATTCTTCTGCTTTCTGTAGGATTTTGATCACCTGAGCTCTCTTCCTCCCCTTCCTGAAAGTGGTGAACCCCCTGCCCACCCCTCCGCATCCAACGATCTCCCTATGACTGGGATTGCCATGGATGACGAGGGGGATATTTCTATGTATGACTCTTCGTCGAAGATGCAGTCTCTTCCTTCGACTGGCTCCAAGGATTTTCACGTGAAACGTGCCAGCAAAAAGAGAAAGCACCCTTGTGTTGTTGAAAGGGTCGAGGATTCGGATGACTCGACTGCTTCCAAGCCCTTCGGTACTTCTCCGATCGCAGCTGCTTCTGCCCAGATGAACTTGTCCCGCTTTGTGCAGGATGTGTCTTCATAAGTATTTGCTTTCTTCTTTTTATGTTCTCACCGGGTGTTTTTACTGTGGGTGCTTACCCTTGGTCATGTTATTTGTAGTGATAACGAAGATCTTCCTGCTTCTCCTATTCCCACATATGTGGATTGCTCCACGAGGAAAATCCCTCCACCGTTGGCGGAGCCGAAGGAGAAGGTGATGTCCCCTGCGGAGAAAGAGGTCCAGAAGGATGTCGCTGCTTCATCCAAGCCGCCGCCGCAGAAAAGAAGAAAAATGGCGGGTAAAGGGGTGGTGATATCTGAAGCACCCGTTTATGTGGACATGAAGGATGTAAGTTACTTTTGACGTCGGACTTTTTCCTTCCCTATATATTTACTCTACCTTGACATCCTTTTTCCTGTGTTTTTCCCTTGCTCAGCCTTTGATGCATGAAATGGTGGGTATGGCCACCCGCTTTATAAGGATCCATCATGATGCCGAAGAGCTGAAAGGTATGCGCTGATCACTTGTGTATTTTCCTTGTAAACATGTTTGTCCTCATTTTGCGCTTTGCTCCTTCAGCCGCTGCCAAGCAATCGCGATTATCTGGGATGAGGCGTTAAAGCATGCTGATGAGCTGGAAAGCAGGTTCCGAGCTATCGAAGAGGCCAATCAGAGGGCAAAAGCTGATGCTGATGAAGTGGCCAGGCAAGTCGCTGATCGAGATGCAAATCTGCAGTAGCGTCTGGAGGCCCTAAATAACTCGCTGGCCCGTAAGTTTTGATTTGTGCGTGTACTTGTTGTTTTCGTTTCTTTCTTTTGATTGTCGACCTCTTCTTCTCTTTTGTTTGTGTAGAGCTGACTAGCCAGAACCTGACGCTGGATGATGATAAGAAGGTTGATCCTTTATCGGATGATGATAAGAAGGTTGATCCTTTATCGGATGATGTTAGCACTTTGGAGGCTAACAACGTTCGTGGGTGCAATCTTCTTGTCCGTTCGTGCCGCGCCTTCAAGAAACTCCATGTCGAAGTATTTCCAACCACGGATGTGCCAGAGGACCTGAATGATCTTGTTGCCATTTTTGGTGCTAATCCCGCCCCCCTTGTTGGTTATAGTCTAACGCAATCAAGGAGCGGTGCCGAAACTTCGATGGTTCTGGCGATGGCGCATGGCGAGAAGGTTGACTAGGAGAAGGTTAGCCCCTCTATCCCGGTCACCTCCAATGGCAAAGCAGTTGACCTAAAGCCGCATATTAAAATGGCCAGAAAATATTCTCGGCTGCTCCTGGCTCTGGTCTCGGGTTCAGGGAAACTGGCTGCCCCTTCCTCGACTCCTCTTACTACGTCTGGCGCTCCCTCTTCAGCTACTCCTGCCGTTGTTGTAGCTAGTGCTCCTTCTGCTAGTGCCACCTTATCTTTGAAGGACGCAGCCCCATAGGCCCTTATTTTGTAATTTTTTGTCGTGTCTTCCCTTATTGTAATGGATTTTGAACTTTTATGGCCTCCTTTTTCTTCTTATTGCAAGAAATCAGCTTGTGAATATATGCGTGTGACCTTGCCTTTGTGTGCTGAGTATTTCGTATACTTCTTTGTCTTTGTCATATCTTGAGTGATTCTTCGGCTCCTTCTGGTTCCGCACAACCGTCGGATGTTGTTGCGCCCTCCGCTGTAGCGGGTGCGATCAGTCTTGTGGTCGTGCGTATGGTGGACCCGCCGCTATATGCTGAAAAGATAGAACAAGTGAAGAAACTTAAGGGAAAACTGCGGGTAGTTCAATCACTGGTGGATGTTTCCCAATCAAAAACATGTCAGGCTCTCAACCGCGAAGCTCTTTTCTTGGAAGAGATCTCCAGGGCGAGCGAAAAGCTATTGTGTAAGCTGCCTTCTTTCTTTGGTTGCCTTTCCGTCTTGATAGAAATTATTTTTTCTCCAATGTGCAGGTATTCGATTGTGCGAGAGGGAGGAAAGCCAGCGTCTGCGCAACCAGATGCACGCTCTTATATCTGCCTCTCGAAGTTCTGAGAAGGATTTTTGGACTGACCATCAACGTGCCTATACTGTTGCACTATTGTAGGATCGTATATCAGAGTTGGAGCAATTTGTCGAGTGCTGCCGCAGATCTCTCGCTATTGTTTACATCGCCATGTTTCCTTGGGATCCTTAGCCTCAGACCTTGGCAGATTTGATTAAGAAGTTTCGGCAAGGCGAAAGGATCCACCATGATGTGAAGCTTCAACTTATGGCGGGTGCCAAGCTTGCGCTCTCTTGGGTGCATGCACATCACCCGACGTTGGATCTGGACTTCGTATCTTCGGGTCTGACTCTTCCTCCCAATGGCGGCCTTGTTTATATGGCGCCTCACTATGCCGCTGCTCGAAGACCCACCATTATGATTGTGCGTAGGTGCTTAGAAGCAGACGAGGAATTCTTTGTAAATTTTAAGATCTGACTGCTTGCTTGTGAAGCTTTGTAATGTGGCTAAAAAATGTTGTATGGACACTTTATCAAAAAGGTCACATGTTTCATACGAGATTTTGATTGTATGTTATATTTCCTCGTTGGGGGATCCGACAAACTGATGTTCGTATACCATAGAAGTTTCATGTCATGAATTACTTTTCTTTATTTATTGATAATAATGGATAGGGGTACATTGCGATGGCGTAATCATCTAGCCGTTGGCCTTTTTATTAAGTAAGGAATGCATCTCAATATAGCTTTTATGGAGTAATTTCGGCTTCTGTCCTTGAGGGTCTTCTTATGCGGGACCGTTACTGGAGGCCGCATAAGTTGCTTTTTGTGAAGCTGTTACGTTCTTGCTTTTCCGATGTTTTATTCTTGTGGGTGTGCCCTTCGTGTGTCGCCTCCTCATCTGTCAATTTTAGCTGCCCAAGCTCCGCCTCCATCCCAAAAGATTCCGAGATTTTGTTGAACTCTCGATCGTAGTTGTCTGCGCGGCTGAAGCTGCCTTTGACTGTGATGACCCCATTGTATGCGTAGTGAGGTACTGCCATGAACCTCGTGAAAGCTTGTCGCCCCAAGATCGCGTGGTATTGAGATGGCCAGTCCATAACTTTGAATTCTAGCTTTTCTCGCTTGAAGTTATTTTTTGACCCAAAAACAGCGTCAAGGTGGACTTTGCCCAATGGAATTTCGGCTTTTCCAGGAACTATCCTGTGGAAAGTTGTGTCGGTTGGGATTAGGTTCGTCATGGACCAGTTCATGGCCCACAGAGTTTTGGCGTGTTTCCTCAAACAGGAGGAGAGGGGCCATTCATTGGCGTAACTCAGGTTGATGCTGCTTCCTGCATCCAAGAAAACTTTGCTCATGTCGAACCCACCAATTTGCGCCTCCACTATCAGTGCTGACTGTCCTGGTTGAGGGACCCGTAATTGATGGGCAGCTCTGCTGAAAGTGATTTCTTGCTCTGACCAATGTAGATACTCTAGTGTACGGGGTGGCTTTGTTACCGCCAAATTTACTTGCCTAGTGATCAACTTTTGTGTTCTATTGGAGGGTGGCCCCTTCTGGATATTGACATTGCTCCCTTTTTTCTGGGATATTCATTGTCTTGGTATACTGTGCTTTGTGACTATCCTGCCGGTGGAGGTCCCTACGGTGGTGGTGGAGCTCCAATCGCCAAAGTGCTGGGTGCAGGCGCATAGTTTCTGTTTGTTGCTTCGGCTACCTTTGCGTTGCATAGTTCTTGCATCTTTAGGAATGTCCGACAGTCCTTTAGGAGGTGGTTTGATCGCCTTTTCCCTGTTGAGTCGACGTAGTAGTGCATATTGAAGGGTCCTTCCAACATTTGTCCTGCTGACATTGGTGGGTCTCGGTTCATCGGCTGGTATCTTTGTCGATGCTGGCTTTCATTGATGTTATCCCTACTGCCATGATATCCGTTGTTGTAGTCGTCATTTCGTCGGTTGTCCGTTCCAGAAAAACTTGTTGCAACGTAAGTGGGTGTGTGGTATCCATCATTTGTTCGGCGTCTCGATCGCTTGTCGTCGGATTGATGACAAGTACGCCATGAGGGGGTCCTCGAGGCGTGCGGAAGAGAGGGGTGTGAGAAGTACGGTGTTCTAGGACGGTGAGCACACAAGTTTACCCAGGTTCGAATCCACCGGCTTTGGACGGATCCTACTCCTGCTAGCAATCCAGTAATACGGCAGAGCGGGAATATGGGTTACAAGGGTTCGCCTGTGCGAGTTGAGATTGTGATTGTAAGGGGTGCCCTAAAGGCTCTCCCTAGGACGGCTTATATAGATATTCGGCCTAGGGTTTACAGGAGAGATCTATCCGGCTACGACTAAGAGTCGGTTACAGAGTACATCTTGAACTACAAGTAACACTATGGGCCTATGTCGGTAAGTCTTTTGGGCCTTCCCGTAACCGGATTGGACTCCGTCTCTTCTCCCTGACTGGGCCACCCATGAAGCAAACCTCTAACCCGAAGTGGGCCACCCTGGTTAGTGAGGACTGTGAGGATAGCCGAAAAGTATATCCCCAACAGCAGCCCCCGGAAGTCTCCAAGATCAAAGTCGGATTCACCATCGTCTAGCTTAATCTTTGGCTTGCAGAATCTTGAAGGGTTCCTGAAACTTCAAAACAAAAGATACGATCTGGGTCTCAAAAGTAAGTCGGGCCTATCGATAGGTTATTCGGATTTCCAGCTTGATATTCAAACTAAGCCAGATCTTGGTCTCTGATGTCATCTTCCACCGGTCACGGTCAAGTCACGTCACTGACAAACATCCTGTCAGCAGGACCATTGGTGGGTCTGCCGTTCGTGGAACCGATGCGTCGTTTTAATGCATGCGCGGAGATCGAGGCGAGGTAATCATTGCGTGGGAACTTCCTAGTCCGTTCCACGACGCGTGGCGTATTCACTGTGCCATTTGCACGAATCTTGGCGCGGTTCGATGGTTATAAGGGGTGAGGATTCCCTTTTCCTCATCTTCTTCACCTATTCCCTTTGCCGTTTCCTTCTCCTCCACTTCTCCCACGTGCACAGAGCTCCTATGCCTCCAGATTGCCAGCGCTGCCCACCTAAGGTCACCGGCTCATCAGAGGAATGGCTTCATCCTCATCATCCGGCTTGGTTGCGGCAGCAGCAGCGGCAACGGCGGCGGCAGAGAAAGAAAGCAACCGTGGGGTTTGGATCCCATGCGTCCTCGACGACGCCAAGCTCACCGGCATGGAGAACGACGGACTCCTCCGTGCCAGCGACTGGCGGAGCTGTTTTGGTGAAACCATCCCCAACCCATGCGCTGACGAGCGGGTGCACTTCGGCACCCACCTCGACAGAGGTTTGTCTTTCCCTCCCTCGGAATTCTTTTCCAAGGTGATAGATCACTACGGTGTTCAGCTTCACCATCTTCCCCCAAACTCCCTTTTAGAGATGAGCGCCTATGCGTCCTTGTGTGAGGGGTATCTCGGCATTCGGCCGAGTCTCATTCTCTTCCGGTTTTACTTCCACGTCCGGAGAAACTCTATCACCGCCGGTAATCCTTATATTACCGGCACTATTAGTCTTTCGGTTAGATGTGAGCACGTCTATCCTAGGATTTTAGCTAGTGAGTCAGTCAAACAGTGGCCGGCCACCTTCTTTTATCATAAGGATATTCCTGCTCCCGACAAAGCTTCTGCTTTGCTGGCTTTTGTCAACGGAGCCGCCACGACCCGAGCATCCTGGGACGAGGCTCCTTCGGCTCTCAGCGACGATCTGATTCTCGCCAAGAGACGGATCGAGTATCTGATGAAGCATAAGGGCCTGAGAGGGTCCGACTTGGTCCAATCTTGGGTAGCACGCCGGATCCAGCCTCTCCAGCACCATGGCGACCGTCTGATGCATTCCATCACGGTGTCCAAAAACGACTCCCTCCGCATCAGCCCCAAGGCTTTAAAGCCACAAGACTACATAAGCCAGATCAAATGGCTGATAAAGGAGCGGATCGAGAGGAAGATCCCGGATTTATCTCTAGACATGCATACAGCGGAAAACCCTGTAGTGCCGGTAAGCTTTAGCAGTAACCCCTTTTTATATGTTTCACCTTTAAGTTATTTCGCAACACTGAGATATTATCTTCTTTTCAGCTTGCCGACCTCCCCGAGTCGGAGTTTGCTCTGATCGAGGGATATCCTCCCGAGTTTTCTCAGGAGGAGGAATTGGTCCCACTGCCGGACGTTGTGCCCAGGAAGCGCAAAGCTCCGACAGTGGCCATCGGCACAAAGGAAGTGCCAGTTGTGAAGAGGTAACTTTCTGCACAACTTCCGCCTTTGTACTTTACTCATGATTCCTTCCGAGATATAATGTTATCCATTCTATTACTTTCTCAGAGCTAAGCAGCTCATCAAGGGCAAGGGGAAGGGGAACATCTCAAAGCCCCTGCATCAAACGAAGCTAACTATGGCTTCTCCTGCCACAGCTCCTCCGACTCCTGCCCCTCAACCTTCTGCAGCGCTAGTGATTACTCCATCCCCGGTCATCACAGAAGATCTGGCTCCCTCAACAGGGCCAGCGACCCTTGAGTCACAGACTGACGTCACCGTAGGTGGCTCAGGTTTTGATAAGGGTGAACCCTCTTCAGGTAATGATCCCTCGGCAGAGACCTTCGCCGAAAATGTCCTGAACAATCCGGGACTTGCCAAATTTGACCTGTCTCGAAAATCTGCGGAGGAAATCCAGCGGCTAGCCCGGCAATGCCTAGAGAGCCGAAATCTCTCTGCCTAAGAAGAAGCACAAGAAGCGAAGGACATCAAGTACTCCGATCTTCTCGAACAAGTCCCGTGACGAGGGACTAAGAGTTGGTGTGCTTCCACCACCTCTGGTTATTCCACTCACCCTCGCCGAGAAGGTTACCACTGAGGTGAACATGTGCTTGAGCAAGCTCACACATGAACATCATGTAAGTCGGAATTCCAACTCACGCTTTTCTTTATTGTACTTTATATCATATCCTTTAGCCCCCAAGCATGAAGTTGGATAAACAATCTGGGTTTATGCTTCATTAGGATGCCGAAGAACGAACTAGTATAGCCCCCAAGGCTCGTGCTGATATTAGCTACAATATTAGCCCGAGTCTTTAGTACACCTCTAACTCTGGGTCTTCTGACTTACAGAAAGTTAATTCATATAATCAGGAATTATTGAAGAATGTCTGCAATAAGTGGAGAGAGATCAGAGCTCTCCGACTTAAAAATACTGAGCTTAAAGTTTCCAAGAATGAGGCCGAAGGTAAACATTCCGAGACACAAACTTTGTCTTGTGTTTTCATAGTCGAATATTTTTTTTGCTAAACTGTTGTTCTTTTTGACTTATAGCACTGATAAAGCAGTCCTGTGCTATGATCGAAGAGGCCGAGAATCTGAAGACCTTGGTGGTGGAAAACAAGGATCTCCGCCGAGAGCTAGACCAGCTTAAGGCGGATCATGAGGAGCATTGCTCAAATTCTCGAATCCTCCTCCATGGCCACCATGGAGCGTGATCGCAAGATTACACTCCATGAACAAAAAATCTCGGATCTTAATGACGAGCTTTGCAGAGAGAAGGACCTTTCCGAGGCACTCCGGGCTGAACTTCGGAGTCTTCGTGAAGAGAAAACCAAAGTTGATGATGTCATCTTTGGTATGTTTCCATCTTTCTGACTTGTTTGCATTCTTCAACTCTTTCGATGTCGGATTTATTAACCATTTTGCGTTATATGCATAGGTCCTCTGAACTTGACGAACTCCACCTCTGCCGAGCCTCTCACCCACCGGCTTACCCAAGTCGGTGATTTGCTTCATGACTTCCGCCAATCCATCGAGGATATTGGTGAAGCTCTCAGAGTTCTGGACATGCATAGCATGTCCAACTTTCAGGTGCGGGACTGGAACATGTCCTACGCGCGATCCACATCGCAGAACGCTCTCACCATGGTCATGAGACACCATGGAAGCATGGAAATCTGGCAAGTGACCAGAGGGTACTCTACTGTGGACGAAGACGGCCAGAAACAGGATATCAAAGCCATCATGGACTCCTGCGCCGGATATGGGTGCCGCGTAGCTGACTTGAACAGCTACGACACTCCCTTCTTCAACCGCGTGGACACGCCGCCTCCGCCTCCAGGAGAAGAAGCCAAAGTTTCCGATGATGAACAAACCATATCGGATTTGGACATCTCGGATCGTTATTAGGCCAAGGTCGATGCATCCAGCGAGCCGGCAGCTCCTACCTCTTCTCATGCATCATAGATTATCAGAAACAAATGTGTTATTCTGAAAACATTATGGGTCTGTAAATATGTAGTATGATACTTTTTGCTAGTGCTAAGTTTTAATCTATTCAGCACTTTTGGCTTAAATTTTTGTGTGCCTGAAATGTTTACATAAGCACTTATACTTTTTTGTCTACACTTATCGTTTATCTGGCTTTCCGCCTCGTCCCTTTCGTGAGCCGGCTAAACTTTCAGCTCGTAAACTTTGCCGAGCAACGGAGCTCAATTGCTAAACTAGTTTAAACTCAGAAACAAAGCCGGCTTCCAGTACCAACAATTCACTACTCGGAAAATACCCGCATCCGGCAATCAGACAAATAACCAAAGTATAGACTAGAAACTTTAGAGTTATACCCGAGGGTAGCATATTTAGAATCGGAAATCTAAACCAGAACAATCATGAGCATAAAGTACTTTCAAGTATTCTGGGATTTTCGACTGTCACATGATCATTCGGAAATAAGATGGTAAAAACTTCTCAGAAAAACTTTGAGGCAACCAAAACTTTTATTTCTCTCAGAACATGTACATATATATGATTACAAAGAAGGATAGACTAAGAACAAAAGGAACGTAGCTGAGCAATATTCCATGGTCTGTCTAACTCATCCGGATTTGTACTGCCTCCAGCTCTCTTTCTCTTCTTAGTAGCAGGTCTTTCTTTGACTGGCCTCATATCAGTTAGGTAGTATGAACCATTATGGAATACTCGACTAACTGAAAATGGTCCTTCCCATACTCGGGAAAGTTTGTGCTTTCTTTGTTGCACAAGCCGGAGAACCAAATCACCCTTATTGAAAGATTTGTTTCTGACTCTCTAGCTATGATACTTGCGTAACTTCTGCTGATAGGCTGTTGATCTCATTTCAGCAACGACGTGAACTTCTTCGACTAAGTCGAGATCATTTTGTCGGGAAATCTCGGCATCCTCTTCGATATACGCGGCCACTCTAGGAGAAGTGTGAATCAAATCACTAGGAAGAACTGCTTCTGCGCCATAGACCAAGAAGAAAGGTGTGTATCCGGTTGACCTGTTCGGAGTTGTTCGTAAACTCCATATTACAGAAGGTAATTCCTCTGCCCAAGCCCCCGTAGAACATCGTAGTGGTGCTTCAAGTCTTGGTTTTAGGCCTTGTAGGATTACACCATTTGCTCTTTCGACTTGTCCATTAGCCTGTGGATGTGCAACTGATGCAATGTCAAGCCGGATATTTTGTTCGTTGCAGAATTCGGCAAGTTCTCCCATAGAGAAATTACTCCCGTTGTCCGTGATAATACTATGCGGATAACCATACCGGATTATAACATCCTCGATAAATCTTTTGGTTGTTGCTCCATCACAACTAGTGACGGGTTTAACCTCAATCCTTTTGGTGAATTTATCCACCGTCACTAAGAGGTGAGTAAATCCACTTGGAGCCTGTTTAAACCGTCCTACCATGTCAAGCCCTCAGACCGCGAAAGGCCATGTTATAGGTATTGTCCATAGCTGATCAGCCGGAACGTGAGCTTTGTGGGCATAATTTTCGCAGCCTTTGCACGTCTTGACCAGCCGTTCGGCATCTGCCTGAGCTGTAAGCTAGAAAAAACCGTGTCGAAAAGCTTTTGCCACTAAATATTTGGCTGCAGCATGGTGACCACACTCGCCTTCATGGATTTCTCTTAAGATTCCCACTCCTTCTTCCGGATATACGCAGCGCTAAAAGACCCCAGATACACTCCGCTTATAGAGCTCACCACTAACTATAGTATAGGCTTTTGCTCGTCGGATGATCTGCCGGCTCAGAACTTCGTCTTCGAGTAATTTGCCATCTACCAAATAATCAAGGTAGGGTTGAGTTCAGCTGGGAATTATAGCCAGAACTGCTATCAATGGTGAGTTGGATTTGGTCGGATATTCCTCATCCACTACCTTTATTGAGGGAACTTTGAGGTGCTCTAAAAAAGCGCCATCTGGGACCTCTTTCCGTGCAGAGCCTATCCGAGATAATGCATCTGATTCCTCATTTTCTGCTCGAGGGATGTGTTGAACCTCAAACCCTTCGAACGATTTAGATAAATCATCCACGACAGCTTTATATGCTGCCATGCGTTTATTTGCATTACAAATATCCGACACTTGTTGAGCAACAAGATCCGAATCTCCGTAACACATCAAACGTCGGATATCGATATCCTTAGCAATCCGGATTCCATGCAGTCATGCTTCATACTCGGCAATATTATTTGTCGCTGTTAAGTGGATATTCAACACGTATAGAAGTTTATCTCCTTGGGGTGATTTGAGCACCACGCCATCCCCCGAGCCCCCGCGAGCCTTAGACCCATCAAAGTATAGGGTCCAATATTCCGACTCAAGGAGGGTCATATTCTCCTTTGTCTTTGTCCAATCAGCAACAAAGTCGGCAAGGATTTGGGGTTTGATTGTTGTCCGAGGTTTGTACTCAATATCGAAAGCTGAGAGCTCTATGCCCCATTCGGCGACGCGTCCTGTGGCGTCATTGTTGTTGAGTATATCTCTCATGGGAGTTGTGCTCACCACGGTAATTGGATGCTCCTAAAAATAATTTCGCAGCTTACGAGATGCTAAGAACACACCATAAGCTAGCTTTTGATAGTGAGGATACCGTTGTTTCGATTCTATCAAGACCTCGCTGACAAAGTAAGATGGACGCTGCACCAAGTGTTCCTGATTTTCCTCTGGTCTCTCCACTACCATAACGGTACTGACGACTTTGTTTGTCGCAGCAAGATAGAGCAACATCGGTTCCTGTGGTTCTGGTGCAGCAAGGATGGGAGCAGATGAGAGTGCTTTCTACAGGTCTTGTAGCGCGGCTTCAGCTTCGTCGGTCCACACAAAATCCTTGGTCTTTTTCAAGAGTTTGTATAATGGTACGGCTCTCTCACCGAGACGGCTTACAAACCGACTGACTGCAGCGATGCAACCAGTTAGTCTTTGTACGTCCTTCAGGCGAGTTGGCCTGGAAATATTGAGTATAGCCTTGATTTTGTCCTGGATCACCTCTATGCCTCTTTGAGACACGATGAAACCTAACAATTTTCCGGCTAGGATTCCAAAGAAGCATTTCTTCGGATTAAGCATTATGTTGTATTTTCGTAGACTGGCGAATGTTTCCTCCAAGTCGGAAATCAACGTTTCCTTCTTTTTGGACATCACCGCAATATCATCCACATATGCATGCACATTGCGTCCGATTTGATCGTGGAGGCAACGTTGCATTGTGCGCTGGTACGTAGCTCCTGCGTTCTTCAGCCCAAAGGGCATCGTAACAAAACAGAAGGTTCCGAAGGGGGTTATGAATGAAGTTTTGACTTTGTCAGATTCCTTCATCTGGATTTGGTGATAACCAGAATATGCGTCGAGAAAACAGAGGAGTTTCGAGCCTACCGTAGAATCGATAACTTGATCAATCCTAGGAAGAGCGAACAGATCTTTAGGACAAGCCTTGTTCAAGGAAGTATAATCAACACACATCCTTAAATTAGTGGTGTCCTTTTTAGGGACCATTACAGGATTAGCCAACCACTCAGTGTGGATGACCTCTTCTATGAATCCGGCTAACTCGAGTCGTGCTATTTCCTTAGCTATTGCCTTACGCTTTTCATCGACGAAACATCGTAAGGACCGTTTGATGGGTTTAGCATTCGGGTTTACATTTAAAGAGTGATCGGCAAGTTCCCTAGGTACTCCGGTCATGTCAGATGGCTGCCATGCGAAGATATCTTGATTTGCTTTGAGGAACTTGACGAGTGCGCTTTCCTATGCGCTATCTAGGCCTGCGCCTATCTGGTTCACCTTGGAGGGGTCATCATCCTTCAATGGCGTCTTCTTCGTCTCTTCTGGTGCCTTGAACTCTAGATTTGGCTTTCTCACCTCCTTCTTTGTTGTGGGCATCTCGGACGGATCTATGCTCTTCTTGATCTTCTGGTACTCCTGGCCATGCAGCACGGCTTCAGCAAAGGCGGCATTTCCATCCTCACACTCTCGCGCTTTCTTCGGGTCTCCCCTGGTTGTGATCACGCCGTTGGGACCTGGAATTTTCATCATATTGTAAATGTAACACGGACGAGCCATAAAAGCCCAGCAAGCCGGACGTCCAAATATAGCGTGGTACGCGCTCTTGAACGGGACCACTTTGAAGGAAAGTGCCTCTGTCCGATAGTTCTTTGGAGTTCCAAAGGTAACATCCAAAGTGATTTCTCCCAGGGAATTTGCTTGTCTTCCTGGGACAACCCCGTGAAAGATCACATGGCTGTGGTTCAGCTGGGTCTCCGAGATCTTCATCCGGCGCAGCGTTTCGACATACAGAATATTAATACTGCTGCCACCGTCCATGAGAGTCTTGGAGAAACCATAACCGTCAATAAGTGGATTGACGATTAAGGCGTATTTTCCTCGCATGTGCAACTTAGATGGATGATCGACGCGGTCAAATGTGACTGCCACTTCCGTCTAGTCCAAGAATTGAGGGACAGCCGGAACTGTTGAATTGAGCTCATGTAGAACTGCCTTTTTGACCTTTGCTGGTTGAGATCCGAGGAAGGGGACATAAGTGTCTTTCTTGGTCGGAAAATTTTTCTTCCCTTCCGGCTTGGGATTTGAAGCGTCGGCTTCCTCCATGTCGGAATCTTCCTTGGTCTCTTTATCCTTTTCGGGATTCTTCTTTCCCTTCTTTCGCTTAGCTTTGTAGCCAGGGGTATCATCTCTTTTAATGTCGTCATTGAAACGACACTCGGCGTTTGTGTGGGACGAGCCCCCATTAGCGTCTAAGTGATGCACACATGGGTTATTTGCAATGGCGGCCCAAGAGTAGGTTTTTTCGGGTTGCTGGTCTCCTCTACCTTGGACTCTTGACGTCCCTCGACCGCGTCCGCGGCCACCGCCACGTCCTCCTCGTCCTCCAGACCCAAAAGTAGCAGTGACCACTACCGTTTCCGCGTTGGGTTTTTCTTCTGAGGTATTCTTGCGCTTCTGAGCTTGTTGCTTTGGTTGTTTAGCCGACTGTGGCATAGCCAAGGCGTTAAGTAATCCCTCTGCATCGTCATCAGCATCTGCATATGCTCGCTGTTTCTATCATCTCTCCCAAATCATTGACTTTGTCACACTTCAAGCAATGACGTAGTAAACCAATTGGGAGACCTGCAATGAAAGCTTCAATCGCAGTTTGGTCATTTACTCCTTCAAAGGAGTTCTTGGTGTTGATCCATCGTCCGAGATAATCTCGGCAAGTTTCTCTACCTTTCTGGATGCAACGCTGTAGGTCTCCGACCGTACAGGGCCTCCGGTATGTGCCTTCGAAATTCCGAAAGAACGCACTTTGCATGTCATACCAGTTGTGGATGGTGTTCTCCGGAAGTTCATTGAGCCATCATCGTGCTGTCTTTCGCAACATAAGTGGGAGATATCGGGTTGCGACCAGGTTGTTTCCACCTTTGGCGATGCAGCAAGCTTGGAAGAAATCCTGTAGCCAAGTATTTGGTCGAGCTATGCCGTTGTAGGCTTGGATATGTCTTGACATAGAAAATCCTTCCGAGAATCTTGTAGCTCTTATGTGTGGTCCGAAGCACTTTGGGCCCACGTATATGTCATCATTTTCATAGCGCCACGCCTCTATATTGGAGTTAATCATGTGCCTTGCATCATTTGGGGATACAGATCATCCTGGGTGACGGCTATGGCTGCGGTGCCTTGGAGCCGGACTTCGGCTTCTGCCACCACCTCCTCCACCATGACGCCCTCCTTGGCCTCCTTGGGAGCCGTTGTGATGGCTACTTGGTGGAGAGGGTGGAGCAGCTGGGTTATTTCCGGCTGATCGCCGGCCTCCGTCCGGAGCGTCATTATTCCGGTTCCGGGGAGGGTCTTCATTGTGACGAGCCCCCTGCCGTCTTGTCTCGGCACGGTGTCCGTCGTTTCCTTGCCCGTTAGCCGGACGGCTTGCGTGTCTAGGAGGTGGCATTCTTTGTTGGTCCTCCTCCCGACGTTTCTCTTTATCTTCTTTGCTACGATCTTTCGAATCTCGCCGGGGAGGATTCCTCGGATTCAATGCAGCGATTGCCTCTTGCTGTGCAATTGGGTTAACGTTATGCCAGTCACACGCAGCTTTGTGGTGCTGTCCTGAAGATCCGGTTCTTGAGTAGTTGTCTTCCCGACGGTCGGAACGATGTTGTTGTTCCGGATCTGTGCGACATTGGTCAAAATCGGAGACCAGTTTTTGACTTCTGGACAGGGTGACCTTTTGCTGCTCCAGTCCTTTGTTGAGTAGTTTGATTCCCAACTGGATCTTCTCCAGGCCTGGATTAGCCGATAGGATTTCCCGACCCGCAACGGTGTTTTGTACTGGCGTTGGATACACCCAATCCCCGTTGCTGTCGCATCGAGGCATCCCAAGTTCTCCTCCAAAAGGACTTTGTGAATCTGCGGGAATTGGTCGTCATGAGTATTACATTTCCTGGTCTTCTGATGTTGCCTGGAGTTGTAATTCTCCATAGTTGCCATGCGTTTCTTTTCCTCCTCAATGTTTTTGGCTTCATCAAGTAGTACTTGGCGACGCGCTTCTAGGGCCTGGGCCCTCTCGTCCAGCTCTTCAGTAGTAAGTTCTGCAGCTGTAGGAATGGGTGTGGTTAATGCAGCATCGATGAGTTTACGCGCACCTTCAGTGATCACGTGTCCGTCCACCGACCCTTCTTTGGGATTGTCTAGGATAAATGCTCCATCCGAGTCCTCCTCGTATTCCTCGGCAATCACCTCCTCTGCCTGAGGGTCTTTCACCGGGGTTTTGTTCTTCTTGTTCTTCTTCTTTGCCTTCTTGGCAGCGCCGGTAGAAAAGACGGCTTTGGGTCCGTTTCCCGGAGTCAAGCTCTGATCGGTACTTGCGAACATCTGGACCTCGGGTTTATCTCCGATTTCCATATCATCCTGTGCTTTGGGAGAGCTTTCTCCGAATCCTTCGTCCATGTCTTCTCCCTTTGCAGCAGCTGTGGAGTTAACCTCCTCTTCATATTCCGCGGAGAACTTCTGGAAATCTGCCGATGTCATCGAGTCATCCGAGGATGCCGGTAATCCGACGCTTGTTCCAATAACCTCCAGCACGGAGTCGGTGTTGCCTCCAGCATCGGTGGAGCCAGATCCGGAGCCCACATATCCAACAAATTACGACGCGCCCCTCCTGAGATAACTGCGGTCTTCATAGTAGGCTTCATCAAAACGTTTGATGGTCTCGAGGATTTCGTCTATGCCTAAGTTTTGCATTATCATGCTTCCTAGTGTGTATCTCAGGAAAGGCTTGTCCTCCCGGCATCATCAGAGCCGGAACCATCGTTGTTACTATGCTCCTCCTGGATTTTGACTTCAGCGGGTGGGTCGATCTAGGATTCAATCTCTCCAGGGAGATCCACTCCAGATTCAATTTGGGCTGCTA
This sequence comes from Avena sativa, assembly GCA_916181665.1. Classification (NCBI taxonomy): domain Eukaryota; kingdom Viridiplantae; phylum Streptophyta; class Magnoliopsida; order Poales; family Poaceae; genus Avena; species Avena sativa. The sequence goes on along the minus strand of OV702292.1, from coordinate 526,350,601 downwards.
GGTCTGCTTCAGGCTTGGATTTCTCCACTATCTCCGCAACTGGTGCGGGTTGGGTGGGTTTAGGGTTTTCTGAGATCCGGAACTTTGCCGCCTCCACGGACAAAGGGGACCCAGAAATTTCTTCTGCCTCTATCATCACCGCTAGGGTGGATGGGGAAGGTTCAGCGAAACCGATGTAAACATCGATCTCACCAAAATACATGATGGTGTAGGTGGTCACGGCTTCCCTAGCCGGAATCCAAGTCTCATTGAGAACGATGAGAGGGACGTCACTGGCGTAGAGGATGCGACCAACGGCAATAGTCTCGCCGATTCTGATTCTTGCAGATTCCGCTCGGAACATGGATCCGAAGCTCACCTTGCCCCACGGTGGGCGCCAACTATCGTCGGATTGATGACAAGTATGCCATGAGGGGGTCCTCGAGGCATGCGGAAGAGAGGGGTGTGAGATGTACGATATTCCGGGATGGTGAGCACACAAGTTTACCCAGGTTCGAATCCGCCAGCTTTGGACAGATCCTACTCCTGCTAGCAATCCAGTAATACGGCAGAGCCGGAATATGGGTTACAAGGGTTCGCCTGTGCGAGTTGAGATTGTGATTGTAAGGGGTGCCCTAAAGGCTCTCCCTAGGACGGCTTATATAGATATCCGGCCTAGGGTTTACAGGAGAGATCTATCCGGCTATGACTAAGAGTCGGTTACAGAGTACATCTTGAACTACAAGTAACACTATGGGCCTATGTCAGTAAGTCTTCTGGGCCTTCCCGTAGCCGGATTGGACTCCATCTCTTCTCCCTAACTGGGCCACCCGTGAAGCAAAGCTCTAACCCGAAGTGGGCCACCCTAGTCAGTGAGGACTGTGAGGATACCCGGAAAGTATATCCCCAACATCGCTGTTACATCAGTCTCTTTCGTCGGGTGAACGAGCCCTTTTGTTGTGTACTTCATCCTCTCCATCAGCCCAACGGTTGGCTATCCCCATCAGCTGTGAAATTGTTTTTGGCTTTATTTGTCCTAATTCTTCAATGAATTCCTGTCGTTAGAGACCATCATTGAAGGCGTCGATCGCTCTTTCATCGAATATCGCTTCAGCCGAATTTTTGGTGATGTTCCGTCGTTGGATGAAGGCTCATATTGATTCTCCTGGCTTTTGCTTGCAGGCGCGTAATTACTCTAAAGATGCGGGTTGCTTGAATGTGGATTGAAAGTTTTTGATGAATTTTTCTTCAAGATCATTCCAACTGCAGATGGAATCTTCTAGTAGTTGCTTTAGCCAAGAGAGTGTCGCACCGGTTAGGTGGAGCTACAGGCTCTGCATTGCCATGGCTTTGGATCCTCCTTGTAATCTGACAGTCGCTAGATAATCTGTCGGCCAAGCTTCGGGTTCTTGGAGGCCGTCGTATTTCTGTCGATCTTGTGGTAGCTTAAAATCCTTTGGTACCGGAGTTTTGTGAACCCGTCGGGTAAAGCAACTGGTTTCGCACAATTCTTGTTCGTCCTCACTTTCGCCGTCACGGTATCTTTGGGTGCTATGCTCTTATCGTGATCGATCAATCCTTCGCTGGGTGATGTCATTTCTTGCGTAGTTGCGCGGTTCTTGTTCGGAAAAGTGGACCTGATGTGGCGACCGTGATCGTCGGGTGTGACCTCCTTGCCGAGGGCTGTTGCGACGGTGTGGGAATCGGTCACGTTGCCTCGTGGTTTCTTTATCTGCTTGCACAAGAGTTTCTCCCACCAAACTGAGATTCATTAGGGCAGATCGGTGGAGGGCTACACGGGGATCGTCGAGTGCAGGTTGTGTCGTGATTAGATATGTTTGCGCGGCCACAATAGCTACTTGGGCTGTCTTTGCTTTGATGTTCCCATCTTGATCTATCGACATAAATGAGAGATCAAGGTCCCGAATTAATCTGCTTCTCTCTTCTTCGGGTATACTTCTTAATCTAGACGTTCCTCTTCTTGGCGATGCTCCTCCTGTGATGTTTCTTGATCCTCGGGTGGGGCTTAGTTGTGCCCTTCGTAAGCTAGATTCATCGGATACCCTCTTCCTTTCGTGGAGATGCCTTTGCATCCTGAGGATTTTTCTCTTTTTGAAGTGCAGCAGATACTGGTATAGCAATAGATCTTCGTGGGTGGCATCTGTTGCCATTGGGGTCGCACCCGAAATTGCTGCTCTCGCTTTCTCCCATGCACTGGCTGGTAGGCTAAGGGTTCGCCTCTCATCTTCACGTGGCTGCTCGTCCTCCCTATTTTCTCAGTCGACTATTGGATCTACTCTGTTTCCTCGACTTCCTTCGTTGTCATTGCTTCCTGCACTATGGCTTGAAAGGATATCATCGGGGTTAAGAATTGGGTTACCGTTGGAGTCTTGCTGGGTCGTGGCGTCTCCGATGATCATGCATACTTGGTGCTAAGTGACCTACGGGCTGGTAACGTCGTTGTTTTCGCTGATGGAGACACTATCAGATGAGCCAGTGAAGTCCATCAGCTTTTGCTCTGGATAAATTTCCGCCATCCGAATCCCAAAGTCGATGCTTTCGCTACTTTCTTTGGGTTCTGTATTAGCTGGGCTTGCTTCACGTGGTGGCGTGAATGGTGGGTCTGATCCGAAGGAGAGATTGTCATAGAGACCATCAAGATCCTCCAGATTCGGTTCGACTTGCCTGCCTTCGTTGCCTTCTTTGATCTGCGCCTCGACTTCCATTGAAGATGTAGTGGGAAGTTCCTGTACTTCTGTTGATTTGTGGGTAACTTTATGGGTGGGTGGGCGTGGATTTTCTTTTGTTGAGTTGATGCTTGGTGGAGAGGGTTCCACCGAATCCATGTTTCCAGCGTTCAAGTTTCCCACAAACAGCGCCAATTAACGAGGGGTAACCTCGGCAATGCCCATGGTGATGGACTTGGGGTTTTGCGGAAAAGAGAATGCTGGGTATTTCATCGGATGGCAGGAAAACAATAAAGACAAAGTCGCCTGAATATTGGGGAAACACTCTATTACAAGTTTTCCTCTAGATTTCGGTACCCTCGCTTGGGCTTCTCCCGCCCTATATATAATAGGCCGGGTCTCAAAGCTATATGCCGATAGGTTTCATACACACGTGATTACAATACCAACATAATGTCAGTTCGTGGTTTCTTTCCTAATACAATAAAAAATCTCTGTCGGTTGCTTCCTTGGGCTTTTATCTGGAATCCCGTATGGGTCGTAGGCCTTTTACCCAATGTAGGGTAGCGAATAGTGAGCATCCGAGTAATCATACCCATGTCAACATGGCATTGCATACATGATGGATCCAATAGCCGAAGCATATGGAACCCTACTCATGCGCTCTCGCTCATCAGTGGTCGAAGTACACTGAGTCTTGCTGAGTTTAATGCCGTGAGACATGGGCATGAACCCCTTCTTAGCCTCTTCCATGCTGAACAGTTTCAACACTTTGTCAATATATGTACTCTGGCTTAATCCAATTATCCTCCTTGATCTATCTCTATAGATCTTGATACCCATAATATATGCCGCTTCTCCTAAGTCCTTCATAGAAAAAATATTTTTCAATGAGGTCTTAACAGACTCGAGCATAGGAATGTCATTTCCAATCAGTAATATGTCATCTACATATAAGATTAGAAATACAAGCAATTTCCCACTTTCTTTCTTATACACACAAGGTTCTTGTTCGTTTTTGATGAAGCCAAACTCCTTTACAACTTCATCAAATCGAATGATCCAACTCCAAGATGCTTGCTTCAGCCCATAAATCGACTTGTGAATTTTGCATACCTTTCCATCATTGTTTGGATCGACAAAACCTCCGGGCTGCATCATATACACGTCCTCAGTAAGGACTCCATTTAAGAAAGTCGTCTTGACATCCATCTGTCATATCTCATAGTCGAAATGTGCAGCAATGGCTAGAATGATCCGTATAGATTTAAGCATCGCTACGGGCGAGAAAGTCTCGTTGTAGTCAACTCCTTGAACTTGTCGAAAACCTTTTGCAACAAGTCGAGCTTTATGGATGTGAACATTTCCATCCATATCAATCTTCTTATTATAGATCCATTTGCACTCGATGGCTTTAAAACCATCAGGCAGGTCAACCAAGTTCCAAACTTGATTATCACCCATGGACTCTATCTTGGATCTCATGGCAATCAGCTATTTCTCAGAGTCTGGGTCCACCATTGCTTCTGCATAGGTCGCAAGCTCATCATTGTCTAACAATAATAATACCCACGCTTCATGGAGCCTCGCCGACCTTCGTGGTTGTGGTGCTTCTATTGCTACGGGTTCCTCAACTTGTTCAGCTACAATAGCATCACTGGTAGAAGCATCCCCAACTGGCTCATCTTGAACTTCTTCAAGTCGCATCGAACTTCCACTCGTTCCCTTTGTGAAAAACTCTTTCTCTAGGAAAACACCGCTACGAGCGACAAACACTTTGCCCGCTTCTCGGTTGTAGAAGTAATATCCTAAGGTTTCCCTTGGATATCCCACAAAATTGCATTTATCTGATTTGGGTGTTAGCTTGTCCGACTGAAGTCGCTTGACAAATGCATCACAACACCAAATCTTTAGAAAAGACAAACTGGGATTCTTTCCAGTCCACATCTCATATGGTGTCTTAACTATGGATTTAGACGGTACCCTAAATAGTGTGAAAGCTGCTATTTCTAGAGCGTAACCCCAAAATGATAATGGTAAATCTGATTGGCTCATCATCGAACGAACTATGTCCAACAAAGTTCGATTGCGCCATTCGGAGACCCCGTTTCTTTGAGGCGTTACAGGTGGCGTGAGTTGTGGAACAATTCTGCAACTCTTAAGATGATTGCTAAATTCGTGACTCAAATATTCACCTCCACGATCAGATCGCAAGGCCTTTATTTTCTTGCCACGTTGATTCTCTACCTCACTCTAAAACTCTTTGAACTTTTCTAAAGTTTCAGACTTATGCTACATCAAGTATACATAGCCATATCTATTGAAATCATCATTGAAAGTAATGAAGTAGTGATATCCTCCTCTGGTTGTCGTGCTCATTGGTCCACATACCTCAGTATGTATGAGTTCCAACAAGTTTTTCGCTCTCTCCGGAAAACCCGTAAAAGGCGTTTTGTTAATCTTTCCAAGTAAGCAAGCTTGACATGTCTCGTATGATTCAAAATCAAACAAAGTTAGAAGACCATCACCATGGAGCTTCTTCATGCGCTTTTCACTTATATGCCCCAAACGACAATGCCATAAATAGGAAGGACTCAAATCATTTGGCCGAAGCCTTTTAGCACTAACATTGTAAACAGATGCATCATCAAGATTTAAAATAAAAAAACCCATTCACAATGGGAGCATCAGCCATAAACAGCATTCTTAGAGATTACACTACCATTGTTTGTACTCGCGAATGAATAACCATCCCTCATCAAACATGAAGGTGATAAAATGTTTCGACCCATACTAGGAATGTAATAACAATTATTTAACTCCATAATAAATCCTGACGGAAGGTGAAGCTCCATGACGCTGACGAAAATGCAGCAACCCTTGCTTTATTTCCGACGCGAAAGTCCACTTCGCCTTTCTGCACTTCTCTAGTCCTTTTTCGCTCCTGCATCAAATTGCAAATATGAGCAACCGATCCGGTATCAAATACCCAAGAGCCATAAGAATCTGCGAGAAAAATGTCCACAACATTTACAACAAGCGTACCTGAGTAGGAAGTACTCTTACTTCCACTCTTCTTCAAAGAAGCCTGGTACTTGCTGTAGTTTCTCTTCCAGTGGTCATATTCATGACAAAAGAAACACTCAGTGTCTCCTGTAGGTCTAGCCTTTTGCTTGGGTGCAGGGTTTGTCTTATGGATCGTATCCTTAGCCTTGCCCTTCTTCTTCTGCCAAGAAGTGCCCTTTTCTTGAAGCTAGGATTGTTCTGCACAGCCATCACATGGTAAGCCATGCACTCTTCTTAATGTCACATTCTGCTGGTTTTAGCATCCCACATAACTCATTAAGGCCCTTCTCCACCCCATGCATATGGTAGTTCGAAATGAAATGCCCACAGCTAGATGGAAGAGATGCCAAAATGAAATCAGTAGCCAACCCTTGGCCTAATAGAAAACCAAGCTTTTCTAAAGTCTGATTGTAACCAACCATTTTGATCACATGGGGGCCTACAGCTACTCCCTCTGCCAGCTTGCATTCCACAAAGTACTTAGCAACATTGTAACTCTCAGTCCTAGCATGAGTCTGGAACATGTCCTTAAGCGCGACGATCATATCATACGCTTCCTGATCCTCAAACTGCTTTTGAAGATCAGGTTCCATGCATGCAAGCATAAGACATCTAACCTCAAGAGATTCATCACATGCTTTCTTGTAGGAATTCTTAAGGGAAGCAGTTGCATTATCAGCAGGTTCATCCAGGATTGGGGTATCTAGAACAGTTTCCTTTTTATCAGACCTGAGAACAATTCTCAGGTTATAGACCCAGTCCGAAAAGTTTGTTCCGTTTAGTTTATCTTTTTCAAGAATCGAACGCAAAGCAAAAGGTGATGAAGTGTTCGGTGCCATTGATCTACAACATAAAAATATGCAAAATACTAAGCCATGTAACCATGAAAAGTAAAACATATTAAACAATTTAATAGCATATACTTCCACTTAAATCAACATCCCTCTATTGATACTAAGTGATTCAAGATCCATAATTAACAAGTGGACTAGTGAGCTTTAGCATCACTGCTAGAAGACAAGGTAAATCGGTAAGAAACTTTTGCTAATCATATCACATATGACTCTTGTTGTTGGGTGACATCTCTATGTCAAAACTAGGTGTCCAACCTTTATGCCCCAAGGTCCTTAATTGTTAAGATGACCTTGTTAAGCTCATAAACCCTTATGCGCGTAGGTATCCGATACAAACCCATCCAGCCAAGGAAAACCGCGGCACCCTAATTTCATAGACCCACTAACGATTGTACAGGGCATAGGATGGTGCAAGTTTTTGTTGGGAGGGCATGGTTTAACTTAAACTTTGTGAGGGATCATTCTACTTCTATGAAATAAGAAAGCATAGTAGTAAAATGTATGAGAACAGCATTCATATAGATGTGATACAGTATGGCCTATTTTCTCATGGTGATCTCCATGTTGGGGTTCTGCGTATGAAAACAATAAAATTTTACCCTACGCCCCTGAACCCCTGAAGCTGCCAGGACCTATCTATAAGTAATACAGTAACGGGAGGGGCTTTTCGTGAACTTACCCTTGAAGACCGAAAAGTGTTGTCAACGCCCTGGAGAGCGTGGTTGATGTAGACGAGCCGAAGCCGACCTCAAGGTCGTGATGAAGTCCTTGCGCTCCTTGGCTCCAACGACTTGAGTGCCTCAAGTGCGACACCTCGCAGGGAGTTACACATGTCTGGTGCCTAACGATGACTCCCGCTTCCCCGATCCAGCAGCAGTTGTGGAAGTAGAGCTCCCGGATCCGAATCCCACAGCGCGATGGCGCTCCGCGGTGAAGATGTCTCTCGCTCGTGCAGTCCAGACTTGGGACCACGGTCACGAGAGAGAGAGGGGGAGAGAGAAAATATCAATTACATGTCCTCCCAAAAGTGGGGAGACCTTTATTGATTATTGGTGTATTTAAATTGGCCAAATACCCCCACTATATATAGGGGGAGGGGAGGTACTACCTCCCTCAAAGTCCCGGGGTGGGACTAAAGGAGAGGAGGGGGGAGGGGTGGCCGCCGGCCACCCTAGTGAGCCCCACGCGGGGGGCTAGGTCCAGCCGGCCTCCCCTTGCCCCTTCTCCCTCTCTCCTTTCCCCTAATGGTCCCTCTCCCTCCGGAATTGGCCCATTAAGCCTTTGACCATTAAAATTGATTTTCTCTTTATTTAAATAATTATGAATAAATGATTAAATCAACATTTAACATTCATTCACACATTATTCAAACTCCGTGGCTATGAAACACCTTCCACCTCCACTCCGGACATCCTCTGGACTTACCGAAACCCTTCCGGTTTTCTCCCTACTCTTCTTCGGTGATTCCACCGATCCTATAAACACTCTCTAAGCATCATCAAGCCCTTAAGCATGATACCCCACGGTTTGGGAACACTCCAGACATGGTAGGGACACTCCCGCACCAATGATCGACAGAGGACCTGGATGGCCATGTGACCCCTGTGCGTTCCACGAAGATCTTTCGTCGTTTGAACCGGGACAGTCGTGTCTTATTCCCTTTGTCTCTCGATACTTGCATTGCCCGAGATCTGATCAATGACATCACTATGTCGTGTTCAATCTCGTTACTGAACAATGCTACTTGACTCGTTCCAACAAGTGATATCCCCGTGATCAAATCACACGCTGCGCAGCAATTGGATATAACTTCTCCGAGTGGGCCCTTGAGTATCTTCCCGTCACATGGACAAACAAATCCCGCTCTTGAAATATATTGCCTCTACTGTTTCCTCTGAGTACCTAAACACACCTTTATAACCACCGTATTACCAGATGGCGTTTGATGCTACCTAAGCACTCTCGGGAGGCAGTGATTGATATAGCCTCACGGTCTAAGGAATAGTCTACGAGGATCCATTTCTAATCATCGTAACTTGAACTACGTGACATGATCGGGTCATGATGTTTAGGTTGGGTATTGGTTCATCATCTCATTCTCAGAATGAGATGACCTCATTTCCAACTGGCATAAATGCCACATGATTAGGAAACTTGATCATCTGTTGACCAATGAACCAGTGACTAGAGTTTCACTGGGAACCCCTGGTTGTTTGTATATCACACATGTATTGATGTTTCCACTCAATACAGTTATAGATGATATAAAACTTAATCATAAACGATATGAAATATGATAATAGTCCTTACTACTATTTGTCTCTAGGGCATATTTCCAACAGTCTCCCACTTGCACTAGAGTACAAATACACTAGCTGCAGTTGTTCTCAATCTTTGGCACCATATATCCGGTACCCTGAACATGCTTGCTCGTGGAAGAGGTTGAGTCTTGGGTCTGTACTTTACAGTCCCAAATCCTTTGCAACTTACTAATGTCACCTTGATTGACATTAATACTTTATCATCTCATGATAGCATCTGTGTGTATGCATCGTCGCTATGGCAGTAGAACGGGGCCTAATTCCAGGAGCCTACAGTGACGTTAGATCAACCTCGAGGGATTTCTCATGGGCACTGTGCCCTGGGACACATCATTCTACGTTAAAAGCGAACTAGCCCTGCCATAACATTATACAACACTTTAGATGGCACCCTTATTATTATAAATGTATTCATCAAAATACTAGAGCACTCTGTGCAACTTTCGATGTTTTGTTCACCTCGCTTCCTACTTGACTTTAATTGGTATTTACAGGAGTTTCCATCATATTCCCTTATAACATAACCCTTTATGCTATAAGATATGTCATCCTTTATGGATTTGGAAAACATGTCTACAGTTCTCTACTAGACACTGCGGACAAAACTTAGCTCAACATTCTGTGATTCAAACTTAATCACTTTTAAACGTTTCATATTGGATCATATATTATGCTAAGTTATCATCATGGTTTTCTAAGAAAGAACCTATGTCTCAACATAGTGGATGACGATCATCCTTTTCTTTCTATCAACCATTGATGTTAAACTTAATACTATTCCTAATTTGAGTTATTAAGGACCAGTTCCTTAATTAACTTCTATTCTGGAACCCCTTTCAGAATCCCTTAAGGAATACTACATAATATCATAATACACCTATTATCAACTTCTACATCTTATAAATCATTATTTATAAGTATTTGTGCTTTCATTCTTAACATACTTAAGAATTACCCCTTATAAGCTCCCACTCAGAATATGTTCCCACATATTTGAATTTGAAACTTATATTGCTCCCACTTAAAAATATGTCAATCACATATTGTTTAAGGAAGACTTTCATAGTTCCCACTCAATTTTATGAAAATTTGCATACCCACTCACTATTTTGAACAATTTCAAAAACTTTGATCAAATGTCAAACTTGGAGCTTTACTATGAGATACTAGTACTATTACTAGTTTTAAATCCTCAGACATTCAGCACACATGAATCAAATTCATTTGAATTTGTCCAATACCTGACAAATTGTGCTTTTGTCATTTACCCCCTTTTTCCTCTATGGCTTTGCAGTCATTTGGGAAAATTCCAAGTAACCCTCTTACTTATGAGATTCAGCAACGAATTGCTTTCTAATCTCAAGGGAAGTTTGCTTCTAGGATTTCTCATAATTTTAATTTACCATTATTTCCTTAGTAGTTCGTAGGTATGTCATATTCCAAGAATCATGACAAATGATTCACAAATGTCTCCATACAAGATATGGATTACATTTTGAATCCCACTTTATGTAGTGAAAACACTAGTGGGGAAAACACAATGATCAATATCATTGATCCTTTCCTTTTGTGAACAGAATCGTTCAGGAATGTTGTCCCTTGCGCTTCTCAACACTCTGATGCAGGGTTTTGAATCCTCATCGTGTTTTACACTATTTTCCATTTGCCCCATAATTGAGAGATATCACAAAAGGTGAACTTTCTCAAGAATGTACCAAAATCCAAGAAATACAAGTTTTGCTTCTCTTTTGGTTTAGATATGGATTTCGTATTCAAAGTTTTCCAATGAATACTCTACAACAACTTATTCGCTATTGTTTTAGTTATATCGAATAACCCCAAAACTTTCACGAATTCAAATGGTTCACTACATTCTAATTGAGTGCTAACTATTCCTAACTAATGGTCTCTACATTTACACTACAACAATTTATTTGGTTCCTTCTATTCACCCCCATTTTTGATATCTAATATCACATTGTGATGCTTTGCATTTTGACCTTTCAAAACGCTTTGCATTCCACAATTTCTTTTATGCCACTCTTATAAAGTTGAATTTCATTACTATTGATCAAATCGTAGTAATTGGATTCCCTTTTATATTTATACCCTTTGTTGATGAAACACTTTGATCAAATCAAATAGTTTCATATTCATGTTTCCTTTGGTAAACTACTTTACACATTTAAACAATCATTTAATGATAATTACCATTCGTTAAAACACAATACATCGAATATGTATTTACTTTTAACAATCCTTTAAACACTTTGTATTCAAGTAATACACGGTGTTCAAGTTATTTTGCCGAACTTAGGCATGATTTATATGTGAAAAGAAATCGAATGACTTTCACATATTATCACATAACTTTGAATTTAAACAATGGTTTTTCATTCATTAATGAACATATCATTAAGTTGGGTATTTTAAACAAGGCATTTTTTATGTTTTATAAATGTTCATGCATTATCAATTAGTTTCAAACAACAAGGATAATTCACACATAATCAAACAAGATATGAACATGAATAGAAATCATTCATAAAAGTGGAACAACTGTTTGTTACAAACTCATATGAATAACCGTCTCACGAAGTGTGAGACACACTAAAGAAGTTCACAATCTCTTGATTACAAAAAATCATCCTAAAACATAAACTAAGTGATAAATGTTGAGGGAGAGTGTCGTCGGCCATCATCATCATGCTCGCCATCAACACGCAATGTTACCTCCTCTCTAGTAAGCACCTCTCATGCAGAAGGACCTGTTTTCAGCAAAATAGAACAAGTATCAGATATACATAACACTGCAAATGTGTTTGCAAGATTATAACATTTATAAAACTGTATATCAAATATATACCTTTGTCATTGATGACCTCTCCGATGATTGGTTCAACCTTTACGTTCCTGAAACGTAATATGAACTCATGGAAATCCAATGTTTCCGTATCACCACTCATGATGCTACTCCGGACATGTCCTTCGTAGCTAGGAGGTAACGATCGAAGCAGTACATCTATCGCAAATGGATCAGCCATCCAGTAATCCACGAAGTGAACCAGTCTCGTGTGTGCATCAAGCATGCGCTCCAAGTGACCCTTCAGACATGTGTGCTCCTCCATCTGTATGGAAAGGAACTCTCCAAGTAGCTCGTGCTTCCACATGTACACATGGCCTATGAACTCTACTCTCAGCTGATCCACCATTGAATATGGATCAAGATCACCATGAGCGGATGTATTTCATCAACCATCCTGTAACGCATTATTATCTGAATGTAAGTGGACATCTCTTGACGATAGTAGCAGTCTGCCAGCTCTTGTGGGGTCTCATAGTAGTCTGGCTCAGTTAAATCCATCATGCGGCGTATGTAGTCTGCCACATGATTCCTAGTAAGGAGATCATTCAGGCGCACAAGCCAACTAGGGAAGTTGGATCCATCAAGTCTAAGTTTCTCAACCTTTACCCAATCCTCAATGAAAAAGTAAGCTTCACGGTGAGCCATCTACATTTATAATTGCAAAAGGAATTTAGACTAAGTTATAATTAAATGAGTTAATAATAACTCCACTCAGAAACACCTATCCCTAAAAGGATTCCTAGTGATAACATGACCCCTATCAGCCACATCTCCCCCGATTGATCACGGCCAATGATGTGGGTTCAAAGGTGGACGCTAAACGTCGGTCACATCATTTATGCGACTCGTGCTCGATCTTTCAACCATCCGTGTTCCGAGGCCACGCTTTTGTGGCGTGCTAGGCTCGCCAACTCAACCTTAGTGTATTCGTTGTGCAACATGGCTTACACCCACTGTATGCGAACGTAGATATGTCTGACACCCAGGCCTGTAACCCTGGATCGCCACATACCGAAGAACTTTCTTGGTGGTGCAAACTAAGGGGGAACACAATCGTTGGTAATTTTAACAGGGATCATCTTATTAGGCTACCGTCGAGTATTTAATACTAGCACACAATAAGACATACAAACAATAACATTGAATGTAAATGCTATGTGATATGGTCCTTCACATCGTGATCTCCATCCGCCGTCACCGGGTTCTGGCACCAGGGTTCCGGCGCCGTAGACACCAGGGTACCGGTGTCTTCTGGCATGGTAGTTCGTCACCTCCTTGACTATCTACTACTACGTAACAAAAGGTAATCACTTTACCTTTGCCACAACCATATCACAAAGCAATGCCCCCCTACAAAACAAAGTTAGACGCCTCTACTTTACCTTTGCATGTTTTACGTGGCTGAATGGGCTTTCGCACAAGAACCGTTATTACCTACGAACTTTCAGCACAACGCTGATCAAGTAGTCGTCTCTACTACACCCCTTTCGGGGCCCTCCATTGCAAATGGCATACCAACTAATGCGAGAGAGACAGACACCCCCCTAAGCCACTTTTTACGGTACAAGCCGTATGTCAAGCATGGACCAGTCTTGCGAATGAACGCGTAAAGTCGGTTGGGGGCCACTTCATCAAGCATTACTGCGGTATACACAAGTACACGTGGGAGGGTAACAACTAAAATATCAACGCCCACACGCTACATCTCGTGTGTTCTACCCGTACTAGCATTACTACGCATAGATCTAGCTCTGATACCACTGTTGGGGTTCCGCGTATGAAAACAATAAAATTTTACCCTACGCCCCTGAACCCCTGAAGCTTCCAGGACCTATATATTAGTAATACAGTAACGGGAGGGGCTTTTCACGAACTTACCCTCGAAGACCGAAAAGCGTTGTCAACGCTCAGGAGAGCGTGGTTGATGTAGACGAGCCGAAGCCGACCTCAAGGTCGTGATGAAGTCCTTGCGCTCCTTGGCTCCAACGACTTGAGTGCCTCAAGTGCGACACCTTGCGGGGAGTTACACATGTCTGGTGCCTGACGATGACTTCCGCTTCCCCGATCCAGCAGCAGTTGCGGAAGTAGAACTCCCAGAACCGAATCCCGTAGCGCGATGGCGCTCCGTGGTGAAGATGTCTCTCACTCATGCAGTCCAGACTTGGGACCACGGTCACGAGAGAGAGAGGGGGAGAGAGAAAATATCAATTAGAGGTCCTCCCAAAAGTGGGGAGACCTTTATTGATTATTGGTGTATTTAAATTGGCCAAATACCCCCACTATATATAGGGGAGGGGGTACTACCTCCCTCAAAGTGCCGGGGTGGGACTAAAGGAGAGGAGGGGGGAGGGGTGGTCGTCAGCCACCCTAGTGGGCCCCACACGGGGGGGCTAGGCCCAGCCGGCCTCCCCCTTCCCCCTTCTCCATCTCTCCTTTCCCCTAATGGGCCCTCTCCCTCCGGAATTGGCCCATTAAGCCTTTGACCATTAAAATAGATTTTCTCTTTATTTAAATAATTATGAATAAATGATTAAATCAACATTTAACATTCATTCACACATTATTCAATCTCCGTGGCTATGGAACACCTTCCACCTCCACTCCGGACATCCTCTGGACTTACCGAAACCCTTCCAGTTTTTTTCCTACTCTTCTTCGGTGATTCCACCGATCCTATAAACACTCTCTAAGCATCATCAAGCCCTTAAGCATGATACCCCATGGTTCGGGAACACTCCAGACATGGTCGGGACACTCCCGCACCAATGATCGATAGAGGGACTTGGATGGCCATGTGACCCCTGTGCGTTCCACGAAGATCTTTCGTCGTTTGAACCGGGATAGCCGTGTCTTATTCCCTTTGTCTCTTGATACTTGCATTGCCCGAGATCTGATCAATGACATCACTATGTTGTGTTCAATCTCGTTACTGAACAATGCTACTTGACTCGTTCCGACAAGTGATATCCCCGTGATCAAATCACACGCTGCGCAGCTATTGGATATAACTTCTCCGAGTGGGCCCTTGAGTATCTTCCCGTCACAGGATGGACAAATCCCGCTCTTGACATATATTGCCTCTACTGTTTCCTCCGAGTACCTAAACACACCTTTATAACCACCGTATTACCAGATGGTGATGCTATCTAAGCACTCTCAGGAGACAGTGATTGATATAGCCTCACGGTCTAAGGAATAGTCTACGAGAATCCATTTCTAATCATCGTAACTTGAACTACGTGACATGATCGGGTCATGATGTTTAGGTTGGGTATTGGTTCATCATCTCACTCTCAAAATGAGATGACCTCATTTCCAACTAGCATAAATGCCACATGATCAGGAAACTTGATCATCTTTGACCAATGAACCAGTGACTAGAGTTTCACTGGGAACACCTGGTTGTTTGTATATCACACGTGTATTGATGTTTCCACTCAATACAGTTATAGCATGATATAAAAATGAATCATAAACTATATGAAATATGATAATAGTCCTTACTACTATTTGTCTCTAGGGCATATTTCCAACACTCCATCGCCATAGAACCTGTCCACCATGATGATATCTATCTTAATGCTCTATGCGAGCCATCCTCCAAGTGATGAGTTCTCCAAGAACTAATACAAGATATTACACCTAACAGCTAGTAATCAAAATTACATGGTATTGGGATCATCACAAGTTGGCACGCAGGCCATTATAATAATTGACAACACATTTGGCTCTAGTCGTGTTACCCCACTCACAAAACGCAGGTCATGAAAAAATACATACATGCATCACATATATTTTTGGGCCATACTGATCACATAAATCCTGCAAAAACAAGTTTTGCATAGAATCACATTCTAATGGATCATGTGAAATCGCAGCACCTAGGAACCTTAACGAGATACAAAAGGGGCTACGACAAAGGGGGTCTAGGGGTCTCCCCCTACGGGGTTCGAAGGGGCAGCGCCCCTCGCGGTATGTCCTTGTGAAAAATGAGAGATCGTATCTATACAATTTTCTTTAAGGATTTTGATCGGCAAATCAAATTTACCATAAACCGACTATTGTTCTGATTTGACCAAACTCTTTTGATCACGGTATGTCGATTCAGATCTAGTTCCCGATTCGATCAATAATATTGATCTTCACGTGATTCAACTTGATTTATGTGTCACTGTCTACCCCGATGGCAGAAACTGACCGGTAGGGGTAAGTTGTTCGACGACCATAGAATCACGATCATGGAAAGTACGATCATAGATCAATCCAGAACCACCGCCATACAAACGATCACATCATTCATATCAATCTACATATCACCATATGCAAACTTCCCAAACCTATGACTGAACAGCATCGTCTTTGATACCACTGAAGGGTCACGGGTAGGCTACACTAGCATACATCAAAAAAAATCTACCGCGTCAACCAGAAATATTGTGCTCATAGATCACGGGATTACCACTATATGCGTGGTTGCGTAACTCGATGAAGCACGTCGGGGAAGTGTAGATGTTCTATGTCTCCTCCTTTCCCCCATCCCACGAGCATCTCCCCTTTGCGTGGCTCGTCCAAGTGCTACAGCTGCAGCACCTCCGAGCTATCCACACGTCTGGGGTGGAGCATCACACGGCGGACTGCTAGGTCTGCACGTGCAACACAGGCGGAAGAGGAGTGGCGGCTGGGTGGAATGTTCAACCCTATTCAGCTCGCCTCACTCTCTCTTATATAGGCATCCCTGGTGGGCTTCTACATTAGCACCCCATTAGCAGCCTCAGCCTGGTCTAATTCGGATCCAATCCTCATTAGGCTTCCAGTCCCTAAAGTGTATGTAGCATCCCATCTGTCTAACATATGTAATGCTACATGGTTTACTAATATAATGGCTACTTCCTACATATAATTGTTGCATCATAATTATATCATGCTCATGTCATCATGCCACCTTGCATTTGATCATCATATAAAACCCTTTTGATTTGGTTCTTCTCTCATATGCATTATTAATTGTATTTGGCTCTTGATATATTGTATTTGAATCTTGATATATGCTGGATGCCCAAGTTGAGTTGGGGGCATATCTTTTATTCCACTCCACCATTTTTCTTTGTCACCACCCTATAATTCCACCATCCAACTATATGTGAGCCCTTGCCTTTCTATCAATTTTTACATCTAGCTCATGTGTGTTAAGATGGATCCACTTCTACTTCTACATGCTCCCATATATGATATATGTTGTCTTCACCAGAATCAATATGTGGAGCCTCATGGCCACCTTCGCATGCCATGTGAGTAGAACACTTCATATATCGTCCATAGGGTTTGTTTTGAACAGTCGAGCATGTTGAAATATAATTGTGGCTAAATAATCATCTAGTGGAACCACATACTAGTATAGCCATTTATATTCATCTATGCTTATTTTCATCCATACCATATGAGGAATCAAACTTGAAGCTTCTTGTTTGGCTTTGGTTCAAATTTGAATGCATGCATCACAATATAGTGCCCTTGTGAATTATGTTTGTTTTTACAAATATAAAGTGGCCCTTGAGTTCCCATCCATGGGCCATGCAAGATTTACACCTTTTTCCTTTCCATCTTTTATTTGAGTTGCTTTTGTTGCTTGTTTGTGAAGTGGAGACCCAATCACCACCACCCCTTTCTTTCCTTGGCAAGTACTCCACCAGCCATCGCATGCCTCTCCCCTGGTCCCCTCCCTTCCTCCCTTAGCAAGACAACAAGAGAGAGGGAAGAGAAAGATCAACCGAGGCCTTCCTCTACTTTGCCAAAAAGTGCACCACCCCTTGTGCCTCTCCTCTCTCTACCTTATCACCCCAACCTCCCCAGTACCTCTCAGGTCGAGACCTGGAGCCCCAGGCACCCCACCTTCCTCCCTCCTTCCTCCACCAGAAGGCCATAGCCACCACCTCGCAAAACCCTAGCTACTTCGGCCTTGTTCAAGATCTGCGTAACCTGTTGCTCTCCGAGGCCGCCAGGAGCACCGACGAGTTCCTCTGTGTCCCCTTCTTCGGCTCGAACCAGAACCTGGGCCGGAACCTCGCTGGAGCAGCCTAGCGCCGCCGTGCACCGCCGCAGCCCGAGCTCAACGTCCGCGAGCCTGCCGCCAGTTCTCCACCTCCTCCGCGTGTTGAGACCATGCCGGCGACACCGCGGTGAGCCCCTGCATCTCCTAGACATGGTCCCCCTCTTCCTCCTGCGCCGTAGCGCCGCCGCGCTCCGTCGAACGCCCTGCGCGCTGCCGCCGCCACCCGCTGCATCTGCGCGCGCATGTGCCTCTGTTCTTCGCGTTTTTCTCGATGCTGGAGACCTCCTTTGCGAAATCCCCAAACACCAAAAGCATAGCCCTATCTTCCCTCTTCAAAACGGCTGTCTATACGCCCGAAACCGTCCACCGTAGCTCTCGCCATCGTCTCCGGAAGATCGTGGTTTCTTTGTCAAATCTGCCGTCAGTACGTAATCTCTGACCCGTGTTTGGCCTCTGTTCATCTCTAGATCCCGGACAACCTGGCCCACCTCTGCTAAAATCTCCTAAACGAAAGATCTAGAGCTTTGTCCCCTCTACAACTTTGGTTTTTACCGCGACGCAAAATTCCTAGCGGATTCGTCGCCACCGTCGATGGAAGACGACCAGATCCGCCGCCGGCAGAACCTTTTCCGTCAGCGAGCAGCCACAGCCGATTTCCTTTTGCGTTTAGCCCCCTGGCCTTTTTCCTGCCTGAACCCACAGCCCCCACGGCCCCACCTGTCATTCGCCGCCGTGTTCTTTTGAAGAGGCCCCTCGGTTTCTGGGAAAACACCCCGCGCAGCCCGGGATTGCCCACGTGTCACGTCCCTGCTGGGCGACGCGCGTGCGTGGCCCCGCTGAGCCCGACCCCACCTGTCGGCGGTTGCGGCTAAGAAGGGGCCTGGTGAGAAAAGTTTTCGGCGCGTCATGTCTGCTCGTCAGCGCTGGCCCACCCGTCAATGACTGGGGCTGAGCTCACCTGGGTATAAAAAGTATTTTCCCAATTTCTGGTTTTAATTAAGCTTTTACAGAAATTGATAAATACAAATTCAAATCAGTTTTTAACTAACTTTTAATTTATAATTCCAAATCCAACATGTAATATATGTTTTGAAATCAGAAAAATGTGAGGAATTCAAATATGCTATTCAAAATAATGTTTGAGCACTTTAAAATTTCAAGATGATTAAAATTAAAATAAAATGCCCTTTTTCTTAATTAATTAATAACTTTAGTTTTATAACTCCAAATTTGATAAATAATATGTCCAAATCGATCAGCGCGACGAGTCCGTTCTATCTATGCATTCCATGTTCTGAATTGCAGCATGCATCATATAAATAATAAGTATACAGCAAGTGTTATGAGAGCAAACCGGGCTAAAAACTTAATAAAATGCTTTAATCTTGTACCCCACACCTCACCCATGCCATGCTACATTATTGCCATGCAAATTGTCCATCATTCATCATGGCATGATTGTTTGCTTGTCGCATTTTAATTCATAGGCTTGTGCACTCTATTTATGTTGGCCCTTGTTTGTTTGGTTCTTCTTCGAATAGACACTGAGCAGGGGATATACCAGGAATCCCAGGAGCACTACCCAGATCCGTCCCTCGCTTCAACTGAGCTGCCAGGCAAGCACTACCACATGCTTGCATACATATAGTACCTATTGCCTCTATCTTATTCTTGCATCATTGAGTCGCGATTGCATTAAATTGAATCCCAAGTACTGCATAGCCTTTACTTTTAAGCCCCACTGAAGCTTGTTCCTCCATCCCATGAGCCATTACTACATGAGTTTTTTGAGCCATGCGGGTCGTAGAACAGCATGTGTAGGGTATGTGGGTGTCTGATGGATAACGAGGTACCTAAACAACTTAACCTGAGTAGTAATGGGATAACTAATGAAAGTGGCACCGGTGGGCAATATCTACTATTTGGTTCTTCATGCTCACTTGTGTCCCGTAGGACCCCGAGTACTTGATTCTTGTTCCTTGACTATTTGCACTATCCACATCCGGAAGGCCTTAAGGACCCTCCTGAGCCAGAGCTTGATTCATTCTTATTTCTTGGGGCCACAAAGTAGTTTGGGGATTTATTACTATCCTGTACTTATGCCATGCTTTACTGCTTTATTTAAGATTGTGCGAGGAGCACCTGTACTGTTTTGGATGCGGAGTGTTTTCGCGGTATCGACAAGCCCAGTCAAACTTTCGCGTTCCCAGTCGTTTACAGCCATTGACGCAAACCTTGGGTCCGTCTTGGAGCCGGCCAACTTCGTTGCGGGTAGCTTAATGGGGTGGCCCCCTGAAACATTTCTGAATCCTGTGATCGCTTTGTCGTGAATGCCTCGTTGGGTTTTGATTTGGTTTTTCCGAGGTTGATCGAGTGTGTGTTGCTATTTGTGCACCCCTGCAGGGTAAATCTTTCTAAAAGCCGTGTCCGCGGTTATGGACGACTTGGAGCACAGTTTCTCGATCATAGACAAGTATAACTAAAGTACCGCTTTTAATTTGACTAAGTACCTGACTAGTAAATAGAGCAACACTCATGGAATGGTTAATAAAACTGCCAACGGATGGGGGTTGTTCGTCCGCTTCCTCGTTGGTAAGCGAGGAGGAGGATGGATCTGTTAATCACTGTTATAACTGTTGTTATTAATTCATGGACATCCGTCTATCATTGGTTAGGCGGATGGTTAGCGAGTATCTATAGAATTGTTAGTTATTATCTTTTGCTGCAATTGCGTCACCCCAGGTTGTGTCCCCTTTAGAGGCATAAAGACTTGCTGAGTACCCCTAGGGTCTCACACGATAAATTGTTTGATTCAGATGAACAGGTATACTCGCAAGATGGATACTGGGTGGAGGAGACGGACGATGTTGGCAACGATCACTCGATGTAGATTCCGGGAATGGGGATCCGTGAGATCTGTGGGCGGGATGTGTTTATTTATGTGGCATCTTATGCCGATTTGCTTTTTATCCGTACTCGGATCTTGTCTTTCGCTTCCGCCTGATACTCTGATGTTTGATGTATGAGGAGCTATCCTAAATTATTATCTCTATCTAGGATGTTTGGATCTTGCCGTATGGTGTTGCAATATTTTTATTTCTTTTTAGATGGAATGGCTCTGAGGACTGTTGTATGTGGCTTGCATATATACTCATTTGTGTATGTAGTTGATCCCTTCGCCTGCCGATTACGCCGCTCGTTCTTGTCCCGATGTTCTGAAAATGGTTAGGACGGCCGAAAGTTCTACCTGTGAGTGGCCCTTGGCCCCACCGTACTATTTTAACCATTTTCGCTCATCCAGGCATGTAACTAAGAGCGTAATTCACCGAGGTAGTTACAATTGGTATCAGAGCCATCCCGCCCTTCAGGGTCTCAGCCAAATGGTCGTTGTCAGTCTAGCAAATATTTTTGGTAGCTATGTATACTAGGGAAAAACAAAACGTGAGAGTAGGTCTGCTTCCATTTTTCTTCTTAGCCACCCACCCTTTTCTGGTAAGAAAGTGTAACGTTTTCAATCCTCTTCTAAAATTCAAATTAGGATTCACGTGTTCTGGGTTTCGTAGTACCATAGGTTGTGTGTGTGTGTGAATTCCTTGTCTATTTGTTGCATCCAACATGTTATCACTATCTGCCTTTTGGTTATCAACTGTTGGTACATTCCATACCGACAGGCTTTTGTAAACCGACGCGATCTATTTGATTCGTTGTATACCGGTGTGATCTGTCTTACTCTTTGTTATCCGACGTTATCTTGTTTGGGGTGTTTGTTTCCGTAGATACTAATCTTTAGGTTCATCTTAAGGAGGTGTTGGGATATGTGTTTTACTTATTCATGTGCGGAGTAATGATTTGAGTGCGGGATGGAGTCACGACCATACCACTACTTTTCTCATTTGCTCTTGTATATTGAATTGGTAGAGTTACTAATCTTGATTCGTTAAGTGGTTTTGCACATATAGTGGTATTTTAATGCCGAAATTTGCGGAAAAATTTTCTTTGTTAGTTTGTGTACCACACTCCTTGTCCAGTCGTGTGCGATATGCTTAATATCTTCTAGGTGCTTTGAACTTTGTTGATATTTTAATATCATCTTAGTAAATGGTATCCTTTAAATCTTGGTTAATTCCATTTTGGTACTATTTTGGATTATTATTATTCTCCATTATGGTACTAACTTGTGTTTTATATCAATCATAGGATGGCACCACCACGCCGTTCTGAGGAGGACATACAACCTGAACTGGGGACTGTGTTGGCAAGTATCGCCAATGCCTTGGCCGCAATGCAGCAGAACCAGCAGCGATTTGAAGAAAGTGCCAGGAGGAATGAGTTTGTTCCGCTACCTCCACCTCCCAAGCGACGAGACATCAAAAGCTTCCTGAAGTTCAACCCATGCCAATTTGATGTGTCTGATCAACCACTTGATGCTGATGATTGGTTGCGTGAGATGTCAAGGTTACTGGTGACTGCTGATGTTCCTGAGCAAGAATGGGTAAAATGTGCCACTCACCTTCTGAAGGGAGATGCAGCTCTATGGTGGGAGAATTACCTCAAGGCAAACTACACTGGTTTTCAGCCTACTTGGGAACAATTCACTGGAGCTTTCAAAGAGCAATATCTGTCAGAAATTGTCATGGAGAGGATAAAGGAAGTGTTTCTCAACCTCAAGCAGGGCAATGACAATGTCAATACCTATATCAGAAACTTCATGAACCTTTCTCGGTATGGTGGCGATGAGATCTCTGATGACAAGAAGAAGCAAAAGAGGTTCAGACAAGGGCTCAATGCATCGATCACACATGCAAGGCCGGCGTCTTTTCTGGAACTCCAACATACAGCTCTGCAGGAAGAAGCAAGTAGGCAAGTATTTGAGGAGTCAAAGAAACACAACCGCGATGCAACAAGCTCTTCAGCTATGTCAACTCCTTCTAAGCGTCGTGTCTGGGTTCCTAACACCCCACCGTCACTCCCGGCTCCACCAAGACCTTCAAGCTACACGGCAAGGCCACCAAAGTCCTTCACTGCTGCTCCCAGGGGCTACAACCACAACTACCCTGGAGCGCCTGGCGGAGTCCCTGGCTACGTTGCTCCACGTCCACCTAGTGCTTGTTACACTTGTGGAAACACTGGGCATCAACACTGGAACTGTCCAATGAACAACAAAGCTCTTCCTCCACCACCTCCAAGACCTGCGGCAACCTCTCCTATGGTTCGTGCACCACCACCTCGGGCTCTCAACATCAACACCAAGCCCGGATCTACTGTTGCTCGTGCCAACTGTGTCAACGCCGCTCAAGCTGAGCATGCACCTGGAGTTGTGATGGGTATGCTTTCCGTTAACTCAGTCCCTGCACGAGTTTTGTTTGATTCTGGTGCATCGCATTCTTTTGTTTCTCACAAATTTGCAAATGAGAATGAGTTAGCTATGGATCCTCTCCCTAAGCGGTTAATGGTCCTTTCTCCTGGAGCAACAATGGCAGCTTCTAAAATCAGCCATGGCAATCAAATTGAGATTGGTGGTTCTTCGTTCCCGGCTTCCTTGATTATTCTGGGCAATTGTGACATTGATGTTATCTTGGGCATGGATTGGTTGACAGCAAATGCAGCTGTGATTGATTGTGCTAAACGCTCGGTTTCTCTGAAAATTCCTGAAGGCCATATAGTCTATTCTCCAAGTCTGACTCCTGCTATTCAGCTTTTCTCTTTGGCGGCTCTGAATGATGATGCTATGGAAGCTATTCAGAGTGTTCCGGTGGTCTGTGAGTTCCCAAATGTCTTTCCTGAAGAGTTACCGGGTATGCCTCCGGATCGTGAGGTCGAGTTTGTGATTGAGCTTGAACCTGGTACCGCTCCTATCTCCAAGCGGCCTTATAAAATGGGTCTTGCTGAGTTTGCTGAACTCAAACGTCAGCTTGATGAACAAGAGAAGTTGGGTTTCATTCAGCATAGTACTTCTTCTTGGGGTAGCCCAACCATCTTTGTGAAGAAGCGAGACAAGACTGATAGACTTTGTGTTGACTATCGGGCTCTCAATGCTAAGACCATCAAGAATAAATATCCCCTTCCGCGGATTAATGATCTCTTCGACCAGCTAGCTGGAGCTATGGTTTTCTCTAAGCTTGACTTGAGAAGTGGTTATCATCAAATCAAGATTCGCAAGGAAGATGTTCCTAAAACAGCTTTCACCACCCGCTATGGCCTGTATGAGTACACGGTCATGTCTTTCGGTCTCACCAACGCACCTGCCACCTTCTCGAGGCTTATGAACTCGGTTTTCATGGAGTATCTTGATAAGTTCGTTGTGGTCTATCTGGATGACATCCTAGTCTATTCTAAGTCAAAGGAAGAACATGAAGAACACCTTTGGTGTGTCCTAAACAAGCTTCGTGAGAACCTCCTGTATGCAAAGTTCTCCAAATGTGAGTTTTGGCTGCCTCAAGTCACCTATCTTGGTCATGTCATCTCTGCCAAGGGCATTGCCGTCAACCCAGAAACTATAAAGACAATTGTTGACTGGCTTCCTCCTGTAAATGTCAAAGAAGTCTGGAGTTTCCTTGGTTTGGCTAGTTATTACCGTCGCTTCATTCAGAACTTCTCGAAGATTGTGAAGCCTCTTACCGATCTCCTCAAGAAAGGCAAGAAATACCTTTGGACTCCTGCATGTCAAGCAAGCTTTGAAACACTCAAAGAGAAGCTCACTTCCACACCAGTCTTGATTCCTCCAGATACATCAAAGCCTTTCCAGATATTCTGTGATGCCTCTTTGCAAGGATTGGGTGTGGTCCTTATGCAAGAAAAACAAGTTGTTGCTTATGCCTCTCGACAGTTGAAGACACATGAGATCAACTATCCTACACATGACCTCGAACTCGCAGCAGTTGTCTTTGCTTTGAAAGTATGGAGGCACTACTTGCTTGGCAATCGTTGTGAAATCTTTTCTGATCACAAGAGTCTGAAGTATATCTTCACATAGCCTGATCTCAACCTTTGTCAGAGGAGGTGGATTGAAGCAATCAATGATTTCGATTTAACCATCAACTACACTCCGGGCAAAGCTAATGTCATGGCCGATGCTCTCAACCGCAAAGCGTATGTCAGCAACCTCATGGTGGAAGAACAACAGCCTCTCTTGTGCGAGGAATTCCGTCAGCTCAACCTTGAAATTGTGGATCAAGGGTATCTTCTGAACCTTCTGGCAACCCCTCTCTTGGAAGAAAAAGTTCGCTCCATTCAACTTGGTGATCCGTACACCAAAAAGATCATCTCCAACATTCAGCTTCCGAAGTATGAGTCTTTCCACGTCGATGACCAAGGCACTCTTTTCTTTGAACACTGGATGTTTGTTCCAAACTACCTGGGTTTGAGAGAGCAAGTTCTCAAGGAGGCGCATGATTCTGTTCTTTCTATCCACCCTGGCAGCACTAAGATGTACATGGACTTGAAAACACAATATTGGTGGCCTGGATTGAAACGATATTGTGCCAAGTATGTCTCGGAGTGTGATGTCTGCCGCAGAGTTAAAGTTGTCCATCAGAAACCTTCCGGTCTTCTACAGCCATTGAAACCTCTAGAATGGAAATGGGAGAAAATAGAGATTGACTTCATCACTGGTTTTCCAAGGTCGCAGAAGGGCAACAATGCAATCTTTGTTGTCATTGACAGGCTTTCTAAAGTGGCTCACTTCTTTCCCGTCAAGGAAACAATTTCTGTAATTCAGTTGGCTGAGCTCTATATCAACAGAATTGTCTCTCTGTATGGAGTTCCTCTTGAGATCAGTTCAGACCGTGGAAGTATCTTCACTTCCAAGTTCTGGGGAAGTTTCCAAAATGCTTTGGGAACAAAATTGAACTTCAGCACAGCTTATCATCCTCAGTCGCAAGGACAACTTGAAAGGATCAATTAGATTCTGGAAGATATGCTCCGGCTTGCGTCATCTCTTTCGGCATCAAGTGGGAAGAATGTCTTCCTTATGCTGAATTCTCTTACAACAACAGCTTCCAGAAAAGTCTAAAGATGGCACCATTTGAGGCTCTCTATGGTCGCAGATGCAGAACTCCAATTGGTTGGTCGGGCGCAGGTGAAAGAACATTGTTTGGCCCCGACATTGTAACTCAAGCGGAGGAGAAGGTTCACATCATTCTTGAAAATCTGAAGGTTGCTCAAAGTCGCCAGAAGAGCAACTATGACAGAAAGCACACGGACATGGAGTATGTCCCTGGTGATCTCGTTTACCTTCGTGTCACTCTCATGAGGGGCACGCACCGTTTTGGTATCAAAGAAAAGCTGGCTCCTAGATACATCGGTCCATTCAAAATCCATGGAAGAAGAGGAGAAGTTGCTTATGCTCTTGAACTTCCTGAAAAACTCAAGGTCCATGATGTTTTCCACATCTCTCAACTCAAGAAGTGCTTCAAGGATCCCGGCAGGACTGTGGACCATGAGCTTATCAATCTCCAAGAAGACCTGTCTTATCAAGAACACCCCACGAAAATCCTTGAAGTCACAGAAAGAAGGACTCGCAACAAGTCCATCAAGTTCTGCAAGGTGCAGTGGTCGCACCATTCAGTTGATGAAGCCACTTGGGACGTGAAGATGAGCTCCGTGCCAAGTATCCTACCCTCTTCGAGTCTTCTTCTTCTTCTTCCTAGAATCTCGGGGCGAGATTCCTGTTTAGTGGGGGAGAGTTGTAGCATCCCATCTGTCTAACATATGTAATGCTACATGGTTTAGTAATATAATGGCTACTTCCTACATATAATTGTTGCATCATAATTATATCATGCCCATGTCATCATGCCACCTTGCATTTGAGCATCATATAAAACCCTTTTGATTTGGTTCTTCTCTCATATGCATTATTAATTGTATTTGGCTCTTGATATATTGTATTTGAATCTTGATATATGCTGGATGCCCAAGTTGAGTTGGGGGAATATCTTTTATTCCACTCCACCATTTTTATTTGTCACCACCCTATAATTCCACCATCCAACTATATGTGAGCCCTTGCCTTTCTATCAATTTTTACATCTAGCTCATGTGTGTTAAGATGGATCCACTTCTACTTCTACATGCTCCCATATATGATATATGTTGTCTTCACCAGAATCAATATGTGGAGCCTCATGGCCACCTTCGCATGCCATGTGAGTAGAACACTTCATATATCTTCCATAGGGTTTGTTTTGAACAATCGAGCATGTTTAAATATAATTGTGGCTAAATAATCATCTAGTGGAACCACATACAAGTATAGACATTTATATTCATCTATGCTTATTTTCATCCATACCATATGAGGAATCAAACTTGAAGCTTATTGTTTGGCTTTGGTTCAAATTTGAATGCATGCATCACAATATAGTGCCCTTGTGAATTATGTTTGTTTTTACAAATATAAAGTGGCCCTTGAGTTCCCATGCATGGGCCATGCAAGATTTACACATTTTTCCTTTCCATCTTTTATTTGAGTTGCTTTTGTTGCTTGTTTGTGAAGTGGAGACCCAATCACCACCACCCTTTTCTTTCATTGGCAAGTACTCCACCAGCCATCGCATGCCTCTCCCCTGGTCCCCTCCCTTCCTCCCTTAGCAAGACAACAAGAGAGAGGGAAGAGAAAGATCAACCGAGGCCTTCCTCTACTTTGCCAAAAAAGTGCACCACCCCTTGTGCCTCTCCTCTCTCTCCCTTATCACCCCAACCTCCCCAGTACCTCTCAGGTCAAGACCTGGAGCCCCAGGCTCCCCACCTTCCTCCCTCCTTCCTCCACCAGAAGGCCATAGCCACCACGTCGCAAAACCCTAGCTAC
Organism: Avena sativa; assembly: GCA_916181665.1. Classification (NCBI taxonomy): domain Eukaryota; kingdom Viridiplantae; phylum Streptophyta; class Magnoliopsida; order Poales; family Poaceae; genus Avena; species Avena sativa. Next base: position 526,322,971 of record OV702292.1, on the reverse strand, counting down.
TTCGGCCTTGTTCAAGATATGCGCAACCTGTTGCTCTCCAAGGCCGCCAGGAGCACCGACGAGTTCCTCTGCGTCCCCTTCTTTGGCTCGAACCAGAACCTGGGCCGAAACCTCGCCGGAGCAGCCTAGCGCCGCCGTGCACCGCCGCAGCCCGAGCTCAACGTCCGCGAGCCCGCTGCCAGTTCTCCACCACCTCCGCGCGTTGCGACCACGCCGGCAACACCGTGGTGAGCCCCTGCATCTCCTAGACATGGTCCCCCTCTTCCTCCTGCGCCGTAGCGCCGCCGCGCTCCGTCGAACGCCCTGCGCGCTGCCGCCGCCGCCACCTGCTGCATCTGCGCGCGCATGTGCCTCTGTTCTTCGTGTTTTTCCCGATGCTGGAGACCTCCTTCGTGAAATCCCCAAACACCAAAAGCGTAGCCCTATCTTCCCTCTTCAAAACAGCTGTCTATACGCCCGAAACCGTCCACCGTAGCTCTCGCCATCGTCTCCGGAAGATCACGGTTTCTCAGTCAAATCTGTCGTCAGTACGTAATCTCCGACCCGTGTTTGGCCTCTGTTCATCTCTAGATCCCGGACAACCTGGCCCACCTCTGCTAAAATCTCCTAAACGAAAGATCTAGAGCTTTGTCCCCTCTACAACTTTGTTTTTTACCGCGACGCAAAATTCACAGCGGATTCGTTGCCATCGTCGACGGAAGACGGCCAGATCCGCCGCCGGCAGAACCTTTTCCGTCAGCGAGCAGCCACAGCCGATTTCCTTTTGCGTTTAGCCCCCTGGCCTTTTTCCTGCCTGAACCCACAGCCCCCACGGCCCCACCTGTCATTCGCCGCCGTGTTCTTTTGAAGAGGCCCCTCGGTTTCTGGGAAAACACCCCGCGCAGCCCGGGATTGCCCACGTGTCACGTCCCTGCTGGGCGACGCGCGTGCGTGGCCCCGCTGAGCCCGACCCCACATGTCGGCGGTTGCGGCTAAGAAGGAGCCTGGTGAGAAAAGTTTTTGGCGCGTCCTGTCCGCTCGTCAGCGCTGGCCCACCTGTCAGTGACTGGGGCTGAACTCACCTTGGTATAAAAAGTATTTTCCCAATTTCTGGTTTTAATTAAGCTTTTACAGAAATTGATAAATACAAATTCAAATCAGTTTTTAACTAACTTTTAATTTATAATTCCAAATCCAACATGTAATATATGTTTTGAAATCAGAAAAATGTGAGGAATTCAAATATGCTATTCAAAATAATGTTTGAGCACTTTAAAATTTCGAGATGATTAAAATTACAATAAAATGCCCTTTTTCTTAATTAATTAATAACTTTAGTTTTATAACTCCAAATTTGACAAATAATATGTCCAAATCGATCAGCACGACGAGCCCGTTCTATCTATGCATTCCATGTTCTGAATTGCAGCATGCATCATATAAATAATAAGTATACAGCAAGTGTTATGAGAGCAAACCGGGCTAAAAACTTAATAAAATGCTTTAATCTTGTACCCCACACCTCACCCATGCCATGCTACATTATTGCCATGCAAATTGTGCATCATTCATCATGGCATGATTGTTTGCTTGTCGCATTTTAATTCATAGGCTTGTGCACTCTATTTATGTTGGCCATTGTTTGTTTGGTTCTTCTTCGAATAGACACTGAGCAGGGGATATACCAGGAATCCCAGGAGCACTACCCAGATCCGTCCCTCGCTTCAACTGAGCTGCCAGGCAAGCACTACCACATGCTTGCATACATATAGTACCTATTGCCTCTATCTTATTCTTGCATCATTGAGTCGCGATTGCATTAAATTGAATCCCAAGTACTGCATAGCCTTTACTTTTAAGCCCCACCGAAGCTTGTTCCTCCATCCCATGAGCCATTACTACAGGAGTTGTTTGAGCCATGCGGGTCGTAGAACAGCATGTGTAGGGTATGTGGGTGTCTGATGGATAACGAGGTACCTAAACAACTTAACCTGAGTAGTAATGGGATAACTAATGAAAGTGGCACCGGTGGGCAATATCTGCTATTTGGTTCTTCATGCTCACTTGTGTCCCGTAGGACCCCGAGTACTTGATTCCTGTTCCTTGACTATTCGCATTATCCACATCCAGGAGGCCTTATGGACCCCCCTGAGCCAGAGCTTGATTCATTCTTATTTCTTGGGGCCACAAAGTAGTTTGGGCTTTATTACTATCATGTACTTATGCCATGCTTTACTGCTTTAGTTAAGATTGTGCGAGGAGCACCTATACTGTTTTGGATGCAGAGTGTTTTCGCGGTATCGACAAGCCCAGTCACACTTTCGGGTTCCCAGTCATTTACAGCCATTGACGCAAACCTTGGGTCCGTCTCGGAGCCGGCCAACTTCGTTGCAGGTAGCTTAATGGGGTGGCCCCCTGAAACATTTCTAAATCCGGTGATCACTTTGTCGTGAATGCCTCGTTGGGTTTTGGTTTGGTTTTTCCGAGGTTGATCGAGTGTGTGTTGCTATTTGTGCACCCCTGTAGGGTAAATCTTTCTGAAAGCCGTGTCCGCGGTTATGGACGACTTGGAGCACAGTTTCTCGATCATAGACAAGTATAACTAAAGTACCGCTTTTAATTTGACTAAGTACCTGTGCCGTATAGACATGACATGAGCGGCCTCTAGCAAGACGTGCCAACTCATAAACGCATATAAAGATCATTCGAATGAACCATCACAAGGTTGAGTACATGTTTTTCCCTTTGCCCTATGATATTTGGTCTAGCTCCAAGCTGACCTCTCTTTCTCGATACTGTGATTCAGAATCCCTTTACTAGATAACTCTTAACCATATGTAGCATGGCCATGCATTTCTGGATACGATCACTCGAGGGGTCCAGAGATATCTCTCTCAAGTAGAGAGGGGCAAATCCCATCTTGATTGACCAATGCCTTGTAGCATGTATCAGGACAAACCCGAAAGCTACCTTTGTAACTACCCAGTTACGGAGTAGTGTTTGATAGCCCCAAAGTAGGTCGATCCACATCTCAAGTACATGCAACAATCTCAGGTCTAAGGACAAAATGTACACGATGTGTAGAGAGAGATGCAAGTATTATTGCCAGTCTCAAGTTGGGTCAGTCCAACCCCATGTTCATAACATATTTCCACATTATTGGTTTGACATCTCCATGTATATGACTTGCGAAACATAGTCATCAACCAATAGGTGTGCTAATCTAATATTCACATGTGTCCTCACATGAACTCCGACTAGGGATAACTATTAGATAACCACACAAGTAAAGAGTTTCACAAACAATTCACATAATTGCCAATCAATACAAGTTTCCTGATATATGGATATTCAAGGAACATTATAATAACTCATAGATACATATGAAATACAATCATCTCTATGATTGCCTCTAGGGCATATTTCCTTCAAGAATAACATCAACGTGTTCCAGCGCTCTCTTGTGTGTGCGGAACTTGTTGAAAGTCATGCTTCACCATGCAACTACAAGATCAATGTCCACGCATATACAAAAGGGTTATTACCTAGCCGATGGAATCTATCCAAGATGGTCAATATTTGTGAAGATAATCCCCGAGCCTCTATGTTAGATGAAGTCTCGCTTTTATTTTCTTTAGGAAATTTATAGGAAGGATGTCGAGCGGTCATTTGGTGTACTCCAATCTCTATTTACTATTTCCTAATAACTTGCTCTTACTGTTGGGTCCGCAGCATAGAAAACAAAAAAATCCTATGGTGTGAACTACACGCCAAGATCTATCTACTAGGTACAAAGCAACGGGTGGAAACGAGAACTTACCCTCGTAGACAACGAGTTCTGTTAACAAGTAAGAACTCGTGGTTGATGTAGTCGTACACTTGCCGATCTCAAGATCGTGATGAAGTCCAGCAGGTCCGGCTCCAGCACTTCCATCAGATCCAGCTCCAGCACCACCAAGTCCAGCACCGCAAAGCAGCGGTGCATCCGTGATCGCACACACGTCCGGTACCCCGACAACCTCCGTCCCTCGCTCCAACAAAGCAGCGGAAGCAGCAACTCCTTTCCATCTAAAGCCACCGGGAACATGTATCTCGCTAATCCGAGACCATGGGGGAATAATACTAGAGGGGGAGAGAGATCCTTCACAAGGAGGTGTGTATGAGAAGTGAGGAGGGGGTGGCCTTTTATAGGAGGAGGGGGGTGCCCCTCCTTCATGGCCGGCACATGGAGGAGGTGACTCTTCACCTCCTCCATTCATGTGGTGGTAACTCCCTCCACATAAATTTGCCCCTTCACATTCTCTTTTAAAGTCTCCACTTTAAATGCATTAAATTTCTCCAAATTTAATGCTCTCTCATTTAATAAAACTCTTTTATTATTTTTATTCAGAATTTTGTTAATTACTTTAATTAACAAACATTCACATAAAACCCCCTGCAACATTTCAATATTACATGCAGAACCAATTTCAGCAATTTCACCCGAAACAGTTTCGGTGTCTATTGAAATAATTCCAGCGCTTTCTTAAATCTTTATCTGAAACATATTTGCTCCAAATGGTGTCGGTATCCCTTAAGTGTGTCACCCTATGGTTCGCGAATAATGCAGACATGATCGAGACCCCTCTCCGATCAATAATCAGCAGCGGGACCTGGAGATCCATACTAACTCCTACACATTCAACGATGACTTCTGTGATCATGAGAACCTTTAACGCTAGTAACTAAATCCCTTTGTCCCACGATATATTACATGTCCGAGATTCGATCATCGGTATCTCCATACCTAGTTTGATCTCGTTACCGACATGCACTCTTTTCTCATTCCTGTGATATAACATTCTAGTGATCACATCACTTGCTTGCAAGCTATTTCAATGTGATATCACCGAGAGGGCCCAGAGTATATCTATCCGTCATTGGGATGGACAAATCCCACTCTTGATCCATGAGCCTCAACATAACACCTTCGTAGCACTGAACCCACCTTTATAGTCACCCTGTTACGGTGTGACGTTTGATGTTATCAAGATACTCTTCCGGTGTTAGCAATTAACATGATCTCATGGTCTAAGGACTAAGATTACTTTGTATGATGTTATAGCAATATAAACATAATGACTTGATCGTAATGCTATACTTCGGATGAATGTTCATCACATCGTTCCACCAATGGTGTGACCTTGTTATTAACAACATCCAATGTCCATGATCAGGAAACCTTGATCATCTTGTTAATCAACAAGCTAGTCTATAAGAGAGGCATAACTAGGAACCCTTTTTGTTTATTAAACACACATGTATTGATATTTCCGATCAATACAATTCTAGCATGTAAAATAAACATTTATCATAAACATGGAATAAGATAATAACCACTTTATTATTGCCTCTCGGGCATATTCCCTTCAGTCTCCCACTTGCACTAGAGTCAATAATCTAGTTTGAAAAACTTTGCATATTGAACACCTATGGCTTTCTGGTGTTGCATATACGCAATTGCTCGGGGTTAACATAATCTCCGGATCTGACAGTTTCAGGTCCGTGTGTATTTGCATGTCTTTGCGTCTCTACGCATTACTCATTCTCAAATGAGATGGCATTGTATAAATTTGGTCCTCTGGTGAGACCTTTAGTTCGATCGGGTTAAAATATGTTGATATTATTGTCACACAATATATCTTCATAGTATTAGCCCACTTTGAACCACACCTAGTTTGATAACAAACTACTTAACACAAATGCCCTCCTTTGCTGCTACTATAGCAGTCATATACTTAGCCTTTTGTTGTAGTATCCGTCACAATATCTCAACTTTGGAACTCATCCAAATCCATCATGGAACATCCTTTCCATTATATTGTGCCACCCATAGTCTAAATTGAGATAAATTTAATTTTTATCTTGTGACAAAACTAGTATCAATGTAACACTTTACAATGAACTACCTTTAACTATTTGTCACTTATACATGATATATTCTTAGTTCTTCCAAAGCTCATAAGAATATCTTTACTATTGTCTAATGATCATCTTATGAATCATTCTGGTATATGCTCATAACATTTAGAGCATAGGACATTTTGGATATATACATATCATGGTATAATCGATCAAAAATTTCATGTGATTTTACTCACCAAGTGTTGAAACACTTGAATCTTGATACAATCCTTTCCATGCAGCAAGAACCTTTCTTGTTGTTTCCATATTGAACCCTTTAAATATCTCATATTGAACCCTTTCAATATCTTATATATGTATGTCTGGCACAACCATATTAGCGCCTTAATTTATCCATATAGATATTGATGCCTAATATTCTGGGTTTGCCCAAGTCTTTCATCGAAATCTTATTTTAATGAAATCCTTAACTTGTGTCAATTCAAGATACATCATTTCCAATTAACAATATGTCCTCTACATAATGTATTAGAAATATGTCTCAGCGCTCCCACTTAATTTCTTGCAAATGCAAGCATCTTCATCATCTCCGATGAATTTAAACTCTTTTAACAGTTTCATCATGGTGAAGATTCCAACTCCGCTATGCTTACTTCAACTATTGAAGTTTACTTGCCCTTTTAGCACCCTTTGAATTAACAAAACCCTTCGGACCATGTCATGTACATGTCCTAGGTTACCATTCTATTAGAAGAACCTTGTTTTGTTTATTCAACTACCATATACCAAATTATATGTAGTGGTTGCTACATTAATCCGTCAAGACTATATATCGCTATGAAAGATCAAATCTTGTCATAGTCAACTCCTTGAACATTGTCGTAAACTTCTTTCCGACATGTCGACTATTTCATAGATGTTAAACATCCATGTCTTATTTCTTTATAGATCCAAACACGACCGATAGGCTTCACGCCTTTCCGGAGGGTCTTCCAAGTTCAGAAACTTGATTTCTCGTGTATGGATACTATCACGGATTCTACGACTTCTAGTCATTTTATGGAGTCAGGGACCATCATCGCTTCTTTGCATGTAGTCGGTTCATCATTGTCAAAACAATAACGACTTGCTTATCAAATCTTACTATTTGATTCTTACCGACCCACACGGTTCTATAGGAACTCTAATCTCCGAGATCACACCTTTTGTAATCACGAGAGCCATGAGCATTGTGGCCGCCACCGGGACACTTTTCGGTGTTGTTCTACTTAGCACATATAGCTAAGGTTCAACAACCTTATCAAAGTTCTATTGTCCTCCCACTTAACTTTGCACGAAAAATTCCTTCTCAAGAAACTTGACGTTCCAAGTAACAAACTCTTTTGTCCTCGGTGTTATGGAGAAATTCCCAACAAATTCTTTGCGATAACCTACAAAGACGTGCTTATCCGACTTTGGTTGTAAACATTTTACTTATGCATAGCATACCAAAATTTAAGAAAAGACAATTCGGGTTTTATCCCAAACCATAACTCATATGGTGTCATTTCAACGGATCACGATGGTGCTCTTTTCAGTGTAAAAGCGGTAGTCTCTAAAGCTTCAATCCTTAAAACATAATGGCAGTTTTATAAATGACACCCTTGATCTTACCATGTCAAACATGGTTTGATTTTATCTCTCGAATATGCCATACTCCTATGGTTTATCGGGAAACACAAATCATGGAACAATTCCTCAAGTCTTAGGTGTTTTTGCTAAACATGTAACTCAAATATCTTCCTTTATGATCGAATCATAAACTCTTTATTTTCTTGTTACAATGATTTTTCACTTCATCTTGAAAGTCTTTGAACAATTTTCAAATGTTTCATACTTCTTCCTTATTAAGTAAATATACAGATATATTCACTCAAATTTTCAGAGAAAGCATATGAAGCAAAAAAGATCCATCGCATATGGCTACACATAATGGACTATGGCATGCACGATTTCCAATAAGCTAGTCATCCGTTCCTCTCTGGCCTATGGACGGATTTTCAATTATCTTGAGGAAAGTCTCACATGCGTCAATTGATAAAAATCAAAGACTCCAAAAATCCATCAACATGGAGTTTCTTCATGTTTTCTTTCAAATATAATTTAAACAGCGATGTCACTTCATAAGTGATCTTTCAATCATTTGTCTTGCAACATTTTAGCAATAGTGTTTATGGATGTGATTTCTCCAACTAGACTTGTAAAAGTTCATCCATCCTTTATGGAATACGGTAATTATTTGAACAGCCATTGTTCTCATGATACCGGAACAAAATAACAATTATTTAAACAAATCTTGAAGGCTTGGTTTGATGACAACGAAAAACACAATAACACTTTATTTGTTTTCGATGATCATCATCACTCATTCTCTTGCTGGTTACTTAGGCCATTGTAGTTCATGAATTGCGTTGTCATGTATGACACTTCATACCAACCAATTCGGTATCCAATACCTAAGAACCACATTGTTTAACAAGCAAGGAATATAGCCATAACATGTATATCTTCTATATACCTAAGTTGGACATCTCCAACCTTTTATTTTCTGCCAAATATTTTATAGATTTTCTTTCAGCAATTCCTTTTCTTTTAAAAGAATCTATCAACATCAATAGTGGTGTCATCAACATGACACATGGTACAAAGCGTATATAGTCAAATACTAATACCTTTGGACTTGCACTTTGAAGTGGATCACCATCATCAAATGTTTGGTGTTCTTTCAAAAATCCATTCTTTAGTAATCTATCAGTGTAGTAAACATTTTACTTACATCTTCTATTCATCCTTATCATGACAACTTTCATGATCAAGCTACTATAGCTTATAAGGAAGAATCACGAGTATAATATCAGTTCCCAAAACCTTTTTGGTAGATTCGGATGCCTAGCATCTCCATCCTTCACAAATTCTCATACAATATGAGAACATGTATTTTGCTAAATTATACTCTATCATAATGCAACCAAAAATATTGTTTCAGATATCACAATATCTTTTACACATGATGGTTTCTGAAACAATTTTCAGCTCCAATATAATCTTGATATTAAAACAACTTTTGAATATCAATAATCATGGAGGCAAACATGATACTTTAGATACTAACATTGGAATTCTTACTCTTGATTTAATACTACTAATTAAACTTCATGGAGTAAATAGAGTTTGCTGAAAGTTTGCAATAGGACTTATAAACTTTAAATTGACATTCAAAACAATATGATACCAATTCGTAAAGTAAATATCTAGAATTCTATAGTTCTATTATCTCAATTAAAACTAAGCATAAGGTAGTGAACAGATGCCAATGACTACAACAAATTATGCAAATTCACTTCGATTTAGTTTATAAAAAATTGAGTTCGACTAATCCAAATTAGAAATGAACTCCCACTCAAAAATGGCATCCCTCGTGCCTTTTTGGTGATTACATGAACCAAATCCACTACACCAAGTCCGATCATCACGTGAGTCGGTTTAGCTTCAAAGGCGAGCATCAATATGGTCATCACATCAACTATATGACTCATGCTTAACCTTTCGGTTCGTGTTCCAAGGCCATGTCTGTACATGCTAGGCTCGCCAAGTAAGAACCTTAGTATTCGCGTGTGTAAAACTGTCTTACACCCGTTGCATGAAAGCGTAGAGTTGAGAACACCCGATCATCACGTGATGTCTCGAAACACGATCCATAGAACGGTGCATACTTAAGAAAGAACACATTTTTATCTTGATATCTAAAAGAGGGATCATCTTACAATGCTACAGAAAGCGCAAAACTAGCAGTATAGGATGCTAACATCTAATGTGTAAAGTGAGATGATATGGTCCATGCATTTGATCTCTATCACTTGCATCGTGGTATGATCTCTATCATTCCTTTGTGTGTAAGGCCAAGGTCTATGGAACTTACACGTTGAGTGTGTTGTAAGAGTATCTATCATACATCTACTTACAACAATACCATATCAATACACTAGCCCAGCAACGATCTAAACTAGACGCCTCTAATTTATCAATTGCAAGTTTTACGTGGCTTAGGGCTTTTAGAGATAGAACCGTTCTTACCTACGAACATGAACCACAATGAGGATAACTAAGTTATTAGCAACTTGTTGTAAATCAGATATTGACTATAGTAGGAGAGACAGACACCCGCCAGCCACTTATGCAAAACAAGTTGCATGTCTATCGTGGAACCGGTCTCATGTACGATGACATGTAAGGTTGGTCCGGGCCGCTTCATCCCACTATGCCACCAATATCCAAAATACATAGAAGATGCAATAACATGATCATCATCGCCCACATATAAACATATGTGTACTACCCGTGCTAAGCACCTACGCATAGATCAGGCTCTGATACCACTGTTGGGTCCGCAGCATAGAAAACAAAAAAATTCCTACGGTGTGAACTACACGCCAAGATCTATCTACTAGGTACAAAGCAACGGGTGGAAACGAGAACTTACCCTCGTAGACAACGAGCTTTGTTAACGAGTAGGAACTCGTGGTTGATGTAGTCGTACACTTGCCGATCTCAAGATCGTGATGAAGTCCAGCAGGTCCGGCTCCAGCACTTCCATCAGATCCAGCTCCAGCACCACCAAGTCCAGCACCGCAAAGCAGCGGTGCATCCGTGATCGCACACACGTACGGTACCCCGACAACCTCCGTCCCTCGCTCCAACAAAGCAGCGGAAGCAGCAACTCCTTTCCATATAAATCCACCAGGAACATGTATCTCGCTAATCCGAGACCATGGGGGAATAATACTAGAGGGGGAGAGAGATCCTTCACAAGGAGGTGTGTGTGAGAAGTGAGGAGGGGGTGGCCTTTTATAGGAGGAGGGGGGTGCCCCTCCTTCATGGCCGGCACATGGAGGAGGTGACTCTTCACCTCCTCCATTCATGTGGTGGTAACTCCCTCCACATAAATTTGCCCCTTCACATTCTCTTTTAAAGTCTCCACTTTAAATGCATTAAATTTCTCCAAATTTAATGCTCTCTCATTTAATAAAACTCTTTTATTATTTTTATTCAGAATTTTGTTAATTACTTTAATTAACAAACATTCACATAAAACCCCCTGCAATATTTCAATATTACATGCAGAACCAATTTCAGCAATTTCACCCGAAACAGTTTCGGTGTCTATTGAAATAATTCCAGCGCTTTCTTAAATCTTTATCTGAAACATATTTGCTCCAAATGGTGTCGGTATCCCTTAAGTGTGTCACCCTACGGTTCGCGAATAATGCAGACATGATCGAGACCCCTCTCCGATCAATAATCAGCAACGGGGCCTGGAGATCCATACTGACTCCTACACATTCAACGATGACTTCTGTGATCGTGAGAACCTTTAACGCTAGTAACTAAATCCCTTTGTCCCGCGATATATTACATGTCCGAGATTCGATCATCGGTATCTCCATACCTAGTTTGATCTCGTTACCGACATGCACTCTTTTCTCGTTCCCGTGATATAACATTCTAGTGATCACATCACTTGCTTGCAAGCTATTTCAATGTGATATCACCGAGAGGGCCCAGAGTATATCTATCCGTCATCGGAATGGACAAATCCCACTCTTGATCCATGAGCCTCAACATAACACCTTCGTAGCACTGAACCCACCTTTATAGTCACCCTGTTACGGTGTGACGTTTGATGTTATCAAGATACTCTTCCGGTGTTAGCAATTAACATGATCTCATGGTCTAAGGACTAAGATTACTTCATATGATGTTATAGCAATATAAACATAATGACTTGATCGTAATGCTATATACTTCGGGTGAATGTTCATCACATCATTCCACCAATGGTGTGACCTTGTTATTAACAACATCCAATGTCCATGATCAGGAAACCTTGATCATCTTGTTAATCAACAAGCTAGTCTATAAGAGAGGCATAACTAGGGACCCTTTTTGTTTATTAAACACACATGTATTGATGTTTCCGATCAATACAATTCTAGTATGTAAAATAAACATTTATCATAAACATGGAATAAGATAATAACCACTTTATTATTGCCTCTCGGGCATATTCCCTTCACTTACCTAGTCTGAAGATCAGATTTAGAGACGATTAACGCTTGTCTGATCATGCACAAAATGATCATCGAGAATGGGAACAAGTATCTGCCGCATGATGATCATCCCTATGAGTGTCAAGGTATTCTTACTGCTTTTGATCACTAGATGACGACATATTTTGCAGATTTACCCCCCATGCATCTAGAAATCCATAATCAAGATAGTCACCAGCAACTGCAAAATGATCACATTGATCATCTGTGGAGGCTCAAGGAACAGAAATTTGCGCTCGCCGCCTTGATCAAGTTAAACTTCAAATTATCTGAATTGTACAAATTATTTTATTTTCATTTTTATTATTGTAGAACTTATTTATTTATGTGTTCAAACTTAAGACTAGAAACGGTTTTTTTTATTTCCATGTGCAAAATAAGAAAACAATTTGGGACTCCGCTTACCTGCCACGGCTCGAAAGAGCCGTCCCCATGAGAGGCAACATCTCCCCCTCCCCCCCCCCCCCCCCCATGGTCGCTTTTGGCAGAGCTTCTTTTAGAGACGCGGCTAAAGATGCTCTTAGAGCATCTCCAATGGCGTCCTCTAAATGTTATCCAGCCAAAAGCGCTGGATCGGTCGATTGGGGGCGCTGCAACGTGGTTCCGCGTTTAGTACACACCAGTTCCCAACCACATCCCCCAAACAAAGTTTATTCAGATATAAAATCCATTCATACTATGGAGAAATTTACAAACCGAACAAAATTTAAATAAATCTAAACTGAAACTACATCTAAGCTTCGCTGTTACGGCTAGATGGACCAGCCTCATCACCATTTTTGCCACGACACATCCTGTCCTCCCACTCGGCCTGCTTCTGAGACCGCCTCGCATGGCGTGCTTTCACCATCTGGCGATGCACCATCGTAGCTAGGTTGTGCCCTTCTACGCGCCACCGGTCATTTCTCTCCGCCTCCGCGGCTTCGCGCATTGCCGATAATGCTCATTCAAAACAATTTGGGCATCCTCGCGAGCGACGTCAGTAGCCTCATTCTCCGTGTTGATGCGAAAAATGGCCTACTGCTCCTTCTCCACAAGGAGCTGGCATTTCTCCTCCACTGCCACCCTCTCTAGGGAGATCTCTGTGACGCAGGCTTCAATGGCCCGATTTACCTCATGGAGGCTACGGATCCCGTTGCTCCTACCGTGAGCACTCTTGTAGGAGTTAAGGATGGTGCGATGTAGCGATCAAGCACCTCCTCCTCCTCCTCCTTGGAATCATCCGTCGAGAAGAAGTCAACTAGCTCGCCGTCATCGTTTGAGGTCGGAAGAGTTGGTTCCGGCGGAGGAACGCATTCCGGCACCACGGGCATTGGGAGCTTGGTCCAACGAGTAGGTAGGGCACGATGCATGTCGCATAGGCGACGGCGAATAAATAAATTTTAATTAAAGTAATTTAATAGCCTACCTAATAGCTAGTCTATTGTATGAATAGACTTTTATGTTAGCTATAGATAACATGGCATGGGTGTAGAGCCGGTAGCGAGCTATACTGGTAACATTGCTCTAAGGGGCCGCGGAGAGAGGTTGGCGACGGTCAGCGACGATCATAAATAATGCTGATCAGCCGCTGTACCAATGACAGGACTGACTCATCTGTTGCCACATCATCAACACGTTGTGTCCAGCGCCCTCGCAAAGAGCCCTCAATATAGGAAAGGGCTCAACGCACCGGACACGCTATTAAGCCGCACCAGATAAAAACGAGCATTAGCTAACGCGGCTGCACGTTAATTTCTGGTATCCGACACGTTCGGCAGATCTTTGGAACGTGTTTAGGCGACAGGGCCGGAGAAGAGATGGAAGAATATGACATGCAGGCTAGCTTACGTGGCCGCAGCTGGGACAAAACCGAGTCAAATAGGAACACAACGTTCTAATAGTTTGGAGAGTTGAGGGGAAAAGGGGTGTAAGAGCATATCTAGAGTGGTCGTAGACACATTGAAATCGTAAAATAATCGTTGTTTATTGGTGTCCCAGAAAAATCGCGTGCTGGTTAGTGTCCTAAACACACTCAACCCGAAAAAAGTTTTACGAGGAGCGTCAAATATCCCCTCCGACCCGAGCATATCTGGTTTCCGCGGCCGAACCGAGCGCCAACCCGCACCCCTCTTCTTTTTTGGCGGGACGGAAGTTCACCTCCCTTCCCGCTTCCGCTTCGCCGCCGCCGTCGATCTACCTCCCCCGCCGCTCCCCGCCCTCCTAGTCGCGCGAAATCGACGCCATGGAATCCGCACAGCTCCTGCTGGTAGCTGCTGAGGTTCCGCGTCCGCAGCAGCCGTCCTCCATCGCTCTGGCAGTCCACGCGGGCTGGGCCACCGCGTCGGCCCTCAAGAAGAGGAAGCGCGCGGCCGGGCAGGTCATATCGCCGGCCGCCGCTTCCGTGACCGGCGGTGCTCATGCCACGCCTTTCTCCGTCCCGGCACCCGTCGCTCATCCCAAGAAGGTGGCCGCACCGCGGAAGAAGCCCAGTGGTCCAAAGAAGGCGGCGGCCCCGGGCGGCGCCAAGAAGAAGCAGTCCCTCCCCGTTCCTCTACAGCATGCCCCATCGTTGGCCGGAATCGCCTCACCGGAAGCCCCCGCGGTTAGCGCCCACAACGCGTTCGGCGAACTGCCACCAAGGTACGAAGAGGGATCTGCCCCGGACTCATTCGTGCAATTACTCAACGATAGCGAGGTGTGAATCACCGAGCCACCACTCGCTGCATATGATTTGGATGGAGATGATGATGAGGTGGAGGACGGCGAAGAGGATGCATTGGAAGAGGTTGATCAAGCCACCTATGATGAGGCAAAAGAAAAGAAGAGCAGGACCGTGAATAGGACCATGATGATGAATCCGACCTGCATGGATGCTATCACAAAAGAGTGGTGGGAAATTCGTAGGGCCGAGATCCTAGCAAGGAGGAAGCAAGTCATGGAGGATGATGTCGCTTCGATGCATGGTTCTTTTTCGGCTACGGTGAGGGGTGCTGCCACCGGAGAGCCCATCGATGACGACGTTGGGGCTTGAGCTCGACATGCGTATGTTGTTTGTTGTGTTTTTTTGGTTAGATTTTATGCAATGATCACCCTACAAACTGTCAGAACTACTGTCGCTTTTGCTATTGAAACTGTCAGAGCTGTCGAAATATGTTTACAGTTTTGTTTCCAGTTCACCCCGCCGAGCAGTTCCCGTAAACCGGAACCGCAAAACAGAGTATGCAAATATTCTGTTTTGCAGTTCCGATTTACGGGGACTGCTCGGCGCCGCCTCCCGCGAAGCGAGGAATCACGAATCCGGCGCTTCGTACTTGGACGTTTACGGTTTGTGTTTTACGGGCATTGCTAGAGATGCTCAGCTACCATAAACAACCCAAAACCATAAAATAACTGTTAGTTTTCCGTCCCAGCAAAAGAAGGCATCGGTCGGTTACCGTAAACCCGGTCGGCCCACAAAATTTTTAGGGGGGCACCAAATTTCGCCCTCCGCCATGTACATCTGCAACTTCGCGGATGAACCAAACACGCCCTCACTTCCCCTCTCGTTTTGGCGGGACATAAATCCCCCCTCCTCCCTTCCCGCTCCCCCCACCGTGACGGTGTCGATCTACCTCCCCACTCGCTCCAGCCGTCGCCGCCTCGCGGATTCGACGCCATGGATCCCTCCAAGCTCCCGCCGGTCACTGCTCAGGTCTCGTGGCCGCAACCGCCCCCTCCCGTCGCTCCGGAAGTCCACGCAGGCTCTTCGGTCGTTGTCGCTTCCGCCCTCAAGATGAGGAAGCGTGCAACGATGCAAGTTGTTTCCCCTACCGCCGTTCCCCTCGCCGGTGCTGCTCAGGCCATGGTCGCCGTTGACCTGACACCCATTGCCTTGAAGGACGCCCCCCGGAAGCCTGGCACACCGCGAAAGAAGGCGAGGACCGGGCCAAAAAGGCATCGTCATGCGGGAAGAAGAAGCTGCCCATGGTGCGTCCCGTTCCTCTTTAGCATGTCCCGCCGGTGGCCGGAGTCGTCGTCCCGCAAGTCACCGAGGTCGGTGCCCACAATGCATTCGGCCAAATGCCCGCAAGGTACGAGGTAGAAACTGTCCCCAATTCCTTTATCGACCTTCTCAACGAGGCCGAGGTATGCATCACCGAGCCACCACTCGGTGCATACTACTTGGATGGGGATGACGTTGGGGAGAAGGATGGTGAGGAGGATGCATTGGAAGAGGTGTATCAAGTGGCATATGATGAGGCGAAAGAGAAGAAGAAGAGGAGCAGGAACTACACCATGATCGAAGACACTTGCTTGGTGCGAGCATAGTCCGAAGTGTTACGCAGTTCATGGCACGGACCAAACCGGCAAGCGTTATTGGATAAGGATTGAAGACAAAATTTTCAAGCTCATGCCACGATTTTCTTCCTCGGTGACCCGCACCTATCGATCACTACAAAGTCGGTGGGATGTGATTAAGTCATGTTGTAGCCGACGGAGTTTGGCAATTGACCAAGTCCGAGCGGTACCTCCAAGTAGTGTTAACATAGATGAATATGTGAGTGAATTTGTGGTAGATTGATTGTTTGTGTATGTTGCAATATACCCAAGATTTAACTTCCATTCCTTTGTGTTTGGTGGGAAGTACTTGCAATGGATAGGTACAAGGCAATGGTGGGCTTCAAAGGGAAAGCATTCACACTCCAACATTATTGGAAGTTGCTCGAGCACATGGAGAAGTGGAAATTGAGGAAGCAAGAAGTAAAACCAAAGAAGGGAGATTTGCTACAATTGGATAATAGTGATGAGGAGGGAGGAAGGAACAATGGAAAGCCAGAAGGAAACAATAAGGCAAAAGAGTGGATCAAGCTTGAGAAAGAATCATCCAACTTGGCCTCCAAGATTGATGAGATGGTGAAGTTCAAGGAATCAATGATGATCAAGACCTTGGATGCAAAGATAATCATGAAAGAGAAGAAGAATGAGATGAAGCAAACACGGTGGCAAGCAATCCGTGCCTTGGAGGAGAGGAAGATTGCGCTTGAGGAGAGAAAAGCATACGCCGAGCTCCTTGTCAAGGAGAATCGGACAATGACGATGGATCCAAGCACCATGGATGCATACATAAGAGAGTGGTGGGAAATGAGGAGGCTCGATATCATCACAAGGAGAAGGCAAGTCATGGAGGCTGCCGCTTCGGCTCCGGTGAGTGGTGGTGGCGTTGGAGTTGCTACGAAGGATGGTGGTGCGGCTTGACCTTGCCTTGCATATGCTACTTTGCTTTTTGGGGTGGGGTGGGGGGAAGGGAGGGGGGAATCTGATGCGAAACTTAATACAGGTGTTGGTTTACAATCCAATGATGCAAGCAACTATCGTAAAACAGAATATTTTAATGTAGATACTCGATGTCGGCTCTCGCGACCACAGAAATTGCATTTTTCGCGCGCTGTATTCACGCGAGTTTACGACTACTCGTACGACAATTTTAGGGGGCAACAGTGGACTTGTCTCGAACCAAATTAGGGTGACTTCTTTTGGGCTTATGGGACTGCTTCTAGACGCCAAACGGCAAAAGCCCAAAAGAACTGTCCGGCTGCTGCGTCGCTTATTTCCACCGAGAAGCAAGACTCGCGTGTAATTGCAGAATCTGATCGGAGGCAGTTTCCCGAGCTTCCGAGGTAAAAGACCGAATCGGTATGTGCGCTAGCCCTGATTTTTCCAGTCTATTTACGGGAGACTGCCACACGACACAACGCTTGGCTGTAAAAAAGAACTAGGGAATTTGACGCAGCGACACGCTGCGCCCGTGGCATAAGATCAATCTTTGCTAAGAACCTGGAAGCATTTTGTTAGGGGTTTCCTTCAAAAAAAAGTCCTTCACATGATCGTTTGGTTGGCCAACCATAACCATTACTGTGTACAAATTCTTAAGATGCGGAGAGAAGCTTATGGATGCATACAATCCTATTTAAGGTGTTGATGAACAAAGAAAGTAGTATAGAAAAACATCCATAGCTGCTCATAGCACATAACAGCAAACATATTTTGACATACAACAGTCAATCTCAGAAGGCTAAGAATAGAGGGAGCAAACATAGATCGTAAAGTACATATGATCGCAACAGAAACCCACTAGACACAATAGGTGAAAGTGGTTCCAGCCAAAATACACAGAAACACATCGGTAGAATATCCGTCGTGTTCAACTCAGAAGTAAAAACTGCAAGAAGAGAAAACCATCATGATCTATAGAGAGGAGAAGCATAAAAACAAACAAACATGAAATGTTTATACGGTCAAGTGTTTAGAAATAGCTGCAGCAATGGTTTAATGGTCGCTCAAACCATTCCTTGAAGTTACCCTTCATAGAGCAATATAGAATTAGTGCCCGTGATGTTACTCTTCATAGAGCAATATAGAAGTAATGCCCGTGAGAAAACACAGGTTTTGTTAAAAAAAGGTACCATAGACAGTTCTATGTTGTTATAATCTTTGGGAAAGTCTACTCTTTTACAGTAGGAATGGACTCATGTACAATTATTAAAAGATAATAAAAACTACCCATTCTTTCCAAACATAAGTTGTAGTTCTTGCAACAATTGATATGCAAATATTCAGCGGGTAGCACTCAGTGTGGGTCACAATTAATAGTCCAATTTGTTAAATGTCGCGCCATATATCGGCATTATTGAGCAGGTAATCATCAGCCATCTGTAACCCCAGATAGCAACCATGAGCTCGTCTATTCAAAGCAAAGAGCATCTTTTACCCCCTCTTGCTCGTTTCCTTCTCCAATGAAACAACAGGTATTATGATTTGGCAGTCCTACTCTCACCTCACCTGCACAACATAACAGCAACAGTAGCACGTAGCAGATTTTTAAAATTCATCTACCTTAAGCTACCAGAACAAATAAGATATAATGCACGGGACCAAAAATAGTCTCTGGTTAGATGTGACTTACATATTACATACCTCAAATAATAAATAAAGGAAACGGGCTAATCAAATTTTCGCTCAAAAGTAGTGCATATGATAAGATCCTTGCAAGAATTTGTGTGCCTCTTCAGGTATTCCGCAGACTATATGTCAATGCCATGAATAACAGGATAGTAACCCAGGAGTCCGTCAGTCAAGCAATTAAAATAGCCAGCCAGAAGTCATCAACGTACAGCTCAGGAGTCAGGACTATCTTTTAGGTAGCTCATATGTCAGAAAAATATGTCCATTTAATCATCAGAATTGCAGGAAAAAACCTCTTTCAGACAAAAGCTAAAGCAGGTAGGCGAACAATAAAAATCATATGGTATACTTTATAGCTTCAGGGCCAAACAATAGTACCTTCCATGTCCCGCTTCGGTGAATTTGGCAAATGCCTATGAAAACACAGATGTGCGTCGATGTATTCATCATGTCTGAGTCACTGAGACTTCTCGTTGCAGTATCAATCAAATAAATAGTAAAACACAATATAATTTAGGAAATTGAGATTTTTCATAGCGGTCATATGTGAGCCATCCATAACAGTATAGGTAACAATTGCCTCACCACCCTCAATAATATCCAAATGGGCATCAGAAGAAAAACAAATATTTAGAAAATGCAGGATTGCATCAAAGTTCATGGTTTCTATCTTAAAAATCTGAGTACTAAAGGAAATAGGAACAAATGGGTGGATCACGAGAAACTAATATAAAAGTGAGGTGTCTCAATAGTTAGAATGGAATAATAGTGATACAATAAACCCTACTCAGCCGTGTAGGTATGTGACTACTAATCTACAACAAAGAATCAACTAAATAACTTTTGAGCTTAGACTATGTTAATGTCGACTAATTTCAGCTAGAGCTCGTGCCCCTTTCATGGTTATACACATGATAATGTAGATTATGCCATCTGAGAGGATCCACGTGGAATAATAACAATAGAGCTAATGCAGTATAACGACACGATATGGAGCTCACCGTTCTTGTATGAATGTGTGACGTGCAATCAGAAACTACTTTAGTACATGCCCTCGATTCTCATTTGAGTATCTACGCAAGTTGAAATCTTGGATGTGTGTCCAGCACCCTAGACAATGCAAGGTAGGATTGAACAATACCGTGCTAACCTAAGTATGAAGTTCCACTGTTCCTTTGAATTTGAAGAATCATGAAAACATATTTTCAAATCCGAAGGTTGAAACAAAAAGCTTTTATGTAGATATGTAATGTGTTATACCTAGGTGCACTGACTAAAGTCCCTAGAAAATAATATATACTGGACTAATGGAACCTCAAATGGGCACAAACAACATTGTCGATTTAGCATAAAGTATTGTCAATAGTAGCTAGTTGAAACTGCACTTTCCATGACTTCAGGTCAGTACGGTCAAGAAGGCTAATAACCCACCGTACGAATATAGTACTTCCTTGCATTGGAATGTAAATATTGCTACAAATGACTATGAAGTAAGAGCATCTGATAATTTCTGAACACAGCGTGTGTGTGTGTCAAGACAAATAAAAATTAAAAATAACTAATGGTAGTCAAGAGCACTCTTTATTGGCCTCTGAACATATAAGATTTGCTTAGATTTCAGTTTTAGCCTTATATAAAAAGACTCTCCAAAATCTTACTATTGAAAAAAGATATACAAAAAAGGCTCACCGAGATGCGACATGCTGCAGAATATGTTGATGGCATCCTCTTATCCTGTAGAATCATGGTTTTCCATCTATTCACTCACCGAGGTGCGACATGTCGCACAATAGGCTGAAACATCAAAGAGGCAATGTGAGATGAATCTACAGGCATATCCACAACATGAGGCCTCACTCAAGCACATATTAGTGAGCAAAAATATCCTATCAGTAGAATCATATCGGGAGAATTCGAAAAGATTGGGGAATTTTCATTCGTTAGAATCCAGAGGGAAAAGCTGAATAGATATGTCAAGTTGTCTGAAAAAACTAAATTGCAGAATTGAGCTGCCCATAAAACAATATGAGCAGATCGGAGAAAATAATGATGTTCTTTCATGCTTTTCCAGTATAGCAAAGAGTGGAACAAAAAATGATAAAAGGAATGGAAATGTCCTAAGCAGGCAAGCTGGCAATATTCTTTTAATCAATACTGATCTATGTAAGTTACGAAGCCATTTGTATCTACACTTGACTCGACAGTCGTTCATATAGTTTGGTTGTGTAAACTGAACAGTGGAACCTTAATAAGCATAAAGAGAAGAATTCTCAATTTACTCCTCACAAGAAGAGGTATGTTAACTCTCTTTACGGGGACAGACAAAGGTAAATAACAATTTCTCCACTTATCTGCTCTATATAGTATCCATCCAAAAACGAAAAAGCACAGCATGTACAGTATCATCGAATGTGTGCCATTACTGGAACATGGAGGGTCTAGGATATTATCTCATATAGCTTCTACATCCAAAATAAGGAAACAAAGTTTTAGTAATTAGTTAGTTAAGCAATGAAGCAGAACAGCTGCAATTTGTTTTCTGGATTACTTATACTTTAAAAAAAAATACAGTAGCAAATATATAGTAGGTTGCAGTACATCAACCAAAAAAATACTTGTATGTGAGGGCAGTATATATAAGGAACGCATGATATAAAACATCTATGTGAGTACGAACAAAACCAAATACCAATCGGCTGTTGTACTTAGATATAAGTACCTAGATATAAAAAAAATGATACAAAGAAGAAGCACCAAGAATGGACAGAGAGTTGATCTATAATTAGAGTAAATTGCTTCCAGCATATACGCTGACCACATGTAAATTGTTAAGAAAAGATATATAAAAAGGCTAGGCTATGGCTATCATAGTTATTGAAAGTTTGCCTACTAAGCTGTACTTACAGATCGTTGCATATTGTTTGCCAGCTTTGTAGTAAAATTCACTTACAAAATACATGGCATGACATATATGTCAGTTTAGCTGTAGATATTAGCAACCTTCTGTTTGTCCAGCGATTCCTGAGGCACATATATCTGTATAAGCAGCGTATGCACCAGAAAAATACTGCAATCAATATTTACATGAAAATAGGACACATATATACGCAGAACAACCAGAACAACTATTGAGAGGATCCATGGCAGGTGTTTTAGTATTGAGGTCGATCCAAGAAAATGACCGAGTGCAAATGTCGACTGTGCTTGAAGAGGAAGAGGAGGGCATGCAGGAGGAGCCGAGACTCACCGTGATGTGGCACGTCGTACAATATGTTGCTGGCGTCCCTTATCTTGTAGAGACATGGATGCCCATCTATTCAGCGCCTGCAACTGCCACTAATTAACAGGTTCACCAACAGAGACGTATGGAAGTATCGAAGTGCTGTTTGCAACTTTTAGGCTGACCACCTAATGTAGACAGTTCTGAAGTCCTTCCCCTTCTCATTCATGATCAGCCATAGAAATGGCAAATTAATCAAGCATGCAGTACATATTCAGAGAAGAAACCAACACCTTAATCATCCATGCCATTCGTATTAGATCAGACCAAGTCAGAGAGGTCCGTGGAATCCCTTGGACCTTCTCAGCTCGACCAGTCGGCCGGCCTCCACCTGACATAGAAAACCTGTGGCGACCATTAGATAGAAGTGAGAGAGAGAGAGAGAACAAAATTTAGCATACGGGGAGGTAGAATCGAGAATGAGCAGAAAACCGATGGCGCGGCCGAATCCCTCCACACGCCAAACAAACCAGCGGCATCGGCCATCCCTGCACACAGAGGAACAGCAGGCAGGACCGGGCTAGCATCGTCTTGGTGAGCAGCCGCTGTAGCGGCGGCTCGCCGGGGGTAGGGTTAGCGGCCGGAAAGCAGGTCGAGGCCGTCGTTGAGGCCCATCTGGAAGGCGTTGCGGAGGCGGTGTTGAGGTGGCGGCGGTGGTGAGGGGAGGGGAGAGCTGGGGAAAGATGCCGGCGTACAGGTCCCTCACGGCGACCTTGGTGATGCCGGGGTGGATCTCGACGGCGTGGGCGCGTGCCACCCGGGAAGAAGCCCCCGCGGCAGCGACGACGCGTGCTCTTCCCGGTTTCAATCGGTTTGGGACGCGTAGCCCTTACGGTTTCCTCCAGAAATATCTAAGGAGACAGCACCGCTTTGACCCGCCGTGGACGACCGCTCCACTGCTTCTCCCCAGGCTCTAGGCAACACCGCTTTTACCCTACCTCGCACACCAGGGCGCCGCTTTGGATCCCCACGCTTGGCTCCCTTTCCGTCAGTGCACGACGCCGCATAGCTCGCTAGGTTTCCCAGTCCGCCATGGCCCATGGACGATGAACGGGAGTAGAGGACCACCATGGCTAGCGCCATGAGCAGCTCCCAGATGGAGCCGCCTCCACCGTCACACGGCCATGGCCAGCGCCATGCGCAGCTTCCGGATGGAGCGGCTGGGACGTCTCCTTTTCTACTCTCTTCGGCGAGGTCGCCATGGTTGCCGGAACAGCGTCGACGCGCCCACGAACTTCATGCGTGCTCGCCTGCCGTGACAAGAACGGCTTAGCTCTCTCCTGGTTCTTCTACTTCCTCAAAAAAAGCTCGTATGTGCTGATAGGGATTACTGTGTCCTAATTTTGTTTGATTATGTCCTTGTTGGTTCCGTTTGGATGCATTTATTTTTTCCTTAATTGTGTTTGATTTGATTTTGATGTGTTCTTCTACGTTTTCTACGAACATACATTTTCCTGCTGGCCGCCGGCGAGGTCGCCCCCCTTTTGTGTCACCTCCTCCAGTCCCCGGCCGCCGGCGTCGTCATGGGCTTAGAGGTGTTGCTGCTGCACCGCCTTCTATCCATGCCGCTAGTGGTGGGCAGACGTAGGGATTTTTGGCCACTCCACGACCATGGGCATGTCGTTCATCACCATGGCGCCTCTTCCGGCAACCAATAGCGCGGGTACTTCGGCGGCCAGATGCCCAGTCCCTTTTTAATCTTTCATCCTTTCCCTTGATCAGATCATCTCTCTCATGTCTTCTATTTTTCTCTTTTTCAGTTCAGATAACCGTACAGTAGTAATACTAATCTATAGATTAGTCGACAATAATTAATGGATTCACAATGTAAAAGCTTCCTATTCAGCCTAGCTACTAATCTGTAGATTCAAAATCCTTACTTCGTTTTTCTCTCTCTCCCTCTAGGAAATCCCCACGACGCACTTCCCCTTTGTATTCTTGGCCTTACATCTGTACAGTACATGCTTTGGATTATTTTGCATGCTCTTCCTGTGTTCTTTTCTTTGCTTGCCAAGGAATCCTTGGCTCTGCCTAAGTAATAACCAACAATTCAAGGAAAATATCAGTTTAAAGCATGGTATTTGCATGTCGTGTTTACTAGCTCAAGCATAACCTTTTTGGTGTGTTCTCTTTTTTGTACAGATTTAAGGGTTTAATTCATGCCTCTGTCTTACTTATGGCATGTAGAATTATTGCAATGGATATGGAATGAATGTGTACTCAAGTTTTCATCGGTTCCTGGAGCTAAACTAGGTTTATGAACGGTCTAAGTAAGTCAATCAGGGATTCCCTGTAATGTATCTCATTTAGCCTTCAGATTCATATAATTTGCAGGTATATATTTACTCTTTTAAGCACTTTCTTTGATATATAAGATGCACGCTAAACAACTGATGAGTGCATATTTACCCACATTTAACTCAAGTAATAACAATTGTTGAAATTACTGTGCTAATATGATCACTGATTTTGCAATGCCTTTACTTTCTCCAATTCTTCTAAGCATGCTGCATTGACATTTTTCCTCTGTCCATGGAATTTGGAAGTTACCCCTGACCAGCACAAATACTTATGTTCAGTTAATCTCTTGGAAGGATAACATGAAAAACATGGTTAATCATGCTAATATTGCAGCTACATATTTGGATCATTCTCCATATCAGTATGACTGGGCCAATGAAGGTATGAAAATTCTTACTCCAAATTAATCTATTACTACCAGCCAATTTATTTGCTCTTTAGTAAAATAATTAGCAGTGAAATCTCACATCTTCGATCGGTGCATTACTTTCATGATGTGAAGAAGAGATTCATATTTTGTGCTTCCACTCATAAGTTAATTATTGTCTTACAGGTTACTGATTATTACTACATGAATGGTCTTCCACCATAACCATTAGGACTCGCTTCTACTTCCCTTGGATTTGGCCGACAAGATGGTAAGGGAACATATTTGTAGAGAATATTTGCCTTTTCACTGTCATGTTTCTACAGTTTTATATTGCATATCTGCAAGTTTCTCTGATTGGCCCACAAGAACATGGTCTAAACGGCAAAGGGAAGGCTGATGCTTTTGTTATCTCTATGCCCGGACATGTCCATTTATATTCGGTTGATAAGGTGCCATATGAGCCACCTCTAGCCGACTGGGCGTTCGCTAATGTTGATGGAAGTTTTGATCCAATTAACCTACTATGTCCACTGTTGCAGTTCTTGCGAGGGTTCAAATGGAAGTTTCCTAAGGCCGCGGCGGTTCCAATTGTTGGAGGTTCCAGTTTTTAGCCTGCTTTGAAGGTCTTACACTGGTGATGCAATGGATTGATAACCTGATAATTCTAGAAGTTATGAATGCCTAAAACCAAGAGTTGTTTCAGCTTACTTAGTTTTTCATATTGATATAGATTTGATAATTGAAAGCATTGGACTTCCATATTGTGTGCTTGCCGGATGCAAAGATTACAAAAACTATGGAAGATATGAATTCTTCGGCTCACAATTTGACTCAGTTTAGTAGGGAAGGGCTGAGTGCTGGTGTTCTGCATGTTGGACAAACTGTGATTGATTGTAATAATCTCTTCTTTCAGTACAAATCATTACACCAGAAGGAGTACTGGATTCTCTGTCATATTTCTTTACCTGGACAGAATTTTCAAATGAGTGCAGTTTGCTATTTGATTGGGTATAGAAAAAAATACACTACCGTTAACTATCTCTACTGAATATATAAACCATTCCGGCAGTGCTATCTATGTGCACGCATTCCTTAAATGCATGAATGTCACTCCACGGGCGCGGCATGTTGCCGCGCCAAGTTTCCTAGTATGTAGTTATACGCATCGAGCAGAACTCCCCGCCACCGCCAGTCCCTGCTCTAGTTGTTTAAAAAAAAAATTCCTGGATCGATAGGTACTAGCAGTTCGTTGGACTAGGCCATACTGATTATTTATAGCTCGTAATTGTTCCCAGCTGCAAGCCTGCAACATAGAGATAGAGATGTACTGCTAAATTGCTAGTACCAAATTCATTATTCCGTAGAAGTGAACGACTGTTTTGTGTGAATTATCATTTCTAGTATAGATGCACAGCCGGCCATTTTATGTGAATTATCATTTATTTAGGACACGTATATAATTTTGGGGTATTACACACATTTCACAACTCAACATTGTAAATAAGCTAAATTTTCAAAAGCCCAAAAGAAGTCAACCATATGATTTCTAGTAGCTTCTTCCCACCATAGTTTCTACCCACCGATTTCCATAAGCTAAGCCAGCTTATGCATAAGCAGGAGCCCAAAAGAAGTCACCCTTAGTATTCTAAACAAGGTTCTCCACTTGGTCGTTGGCGCATGGCGGCGCCAGCAGATGCGCCTCTGTGGCTGCCAGCGGACATCATTGTGGATATCGTGTCCCGCGTGGTCGACGATGTGGCCGTCGTCCGCTGCGCAGCCACTGCAAAGCATGGCGCCGCCTCATCCTAGAGCCGTACTTCCTCTCGTCCCCGCGCCGGCCCCTCGTCCCTCCTCGGATTCTTCTTCCGAGACACTTCCCAAAAGCGGGCCCGTCGCCGCCGCTACCTCCGCCGTCCCACGCGCTTCCTCCTCCTCCGCCCCTCTCAGCCGGAGGCAACCACCGAGCTCTACATGTCCCACTTCCTGCTGAGCGCGGCCGGCCTCAGCGGGTTCTACGTCGTCGCGTCAGGCGCCGGCAGGCTTCTTGCCCTCCGCCGTGCCAAGGGCAACTCCTGCGCCCCCGTCAGGATATGCGTCTGCGACCCCATGGCCGGGACCTCCACCTTTCTCCCCTCTCTCCCTCCCGACATGATAGCGTCATATTTCTCAATGCCGATGGCTCCTCGTTCCGCCTGCTTGCAGTGATGGAGATGGGCATGGGCCAGGCACGCGAGATCCTCATGCGCGTCTTCACCTCCCGAACTGGACAGTGGGGCACGACTCGGGCAGCCCAACTGCCTGACAACCTGGTGCTCAGCCTCAGCTGCCATGTCGTCGTCCACCGTGGCACCGTCCACTGGATTTTTTTTTTTTGAAATGGGGAGTAACCCGGCATCTGCATCAAGCGATGCACACAGACTTTTCTTATTTCATAGTTTAAATAATATCATTTATTACAATCACGGATCAGCTAAAGTTGAAACATGAATCAACCATCGAAAAATGAAAAGCAACAAATAGCTATCCATTTTGAATTCTACTAATGTGTCGTCAACCAGTAGCCTGAAAATAGAAGTCTTGTGCAACCGTAAGCATCCGGTTGCATCCAATAACCATGAGGTCCCGTTGATCCCTGGGAGTAAGTATGCCCATAGTTGAATCCAGTGCGTAGCCAGTCGAATAACCTGCAGAAAATGTGTACCAGTTTTTCTGTTAAAGATAATATTGTTTCAGCAAGTCCATATAGACCAACATAAAGCTGGCACCGTCCACTGGATATGTTGCGCTCGTATCCCCCTCTCGTCCGTGTTCCATGCACTGGTCGTACGTCCCGGCCAGGCCTAGGTGTCCGTGTGCCGAGTCGACCTTCCACTGCACGCACGCATAAACCACCTGAGGTACCTCCAAGGGGCTGCTCGCTTGTCCAGTTCAGCTCAGGGGTGTCTCTCATAGGTTCTTCTAGATAGACCCATGATCTCCATCTGGATAACTTCTTCCTCGTCCAACAAACTACGAAGATTCTCCACCGTAAGAAGATGTCGTCGATGCTCCTTAAGCTGGATATCTCGCGCGCCTTTGGTTCAGAGAAGTGATCGCGGCCCTCTTCCGCACCTCGTGCTCCCTTGTAGTAATCAATGGCAGCCTGGGCGAGACCTTCTTCCATTCTCCAGGGCTACGACAGGAAGATCCGATCTCCCCGATGTTGTTTCTCGGCATGATGGGAGTGCTAAATGCAGTTATCACTCGCTACAATCAGCTCAATCTCTTCCGCCCTTGGCCATTGATAGGAATCAAACATCGCATTTCACTCTTTGCGGACGACGTGGTGCTCTTCCTCCAGCCGTATGCGCAAGACTTCAGAACCATCAAAGCTGCACTGGATCTCTTTTCGTCTGCCTCTGGTCTTAAGGTGAATTTGGCTAAAAGTTCCCTAGTGCCAATTCGTTGTGTGGAGGACGATATCCAGGAGCTCCTCCCACTCTTCCCTTGTAGCACTTCCTCATTCTCGATCAGTTATTTGGGGCTTCCCATCTCCTATCGTCGCCTCCGTAAGATTGACCCACAACCCCTGGTAGATTGTACGGCGCGTAAGCTGTCTACGTGGAAGGCAGGGCTAATTGCACAAAGTGGTAAGGGAATTCTGGTCAAGGCTTGTATTTCCTCCATGGCAGATTACCACATGATGGCGCTCGACCTACCGTCGTGGCTGATCTTCCTTCTGAACAAGATCGGCAAGGGGTTTTTCTAGAGTGGTTCAGAGAAAGGCTAAGAATGGACACTGCGTTGTGGTCTGGGAGAATGTCTGCATGCCTATGGAGTTTGGAGGCTTGGCGTTCCATATCTCAAATTGTTGAACGACGCATTTCACATGAAGTGGTTGTGGGAGTCTAGGACGTTGGACAATCTGCCATGGTCACTTTGCGAAATCAATGTCTCCAAAGAGGCCCTGGCCATCCTCAGAGCATCGACAGTGATAGTACTTAAGGATGACAAAGCCACCCTCTTCTGGCAGGATCCATGGATCAATGGCTACAGTATCTCCGCAATTGTGCCGGATCTTTAGGGTTTCATCAAACCGGCTACCCTGCGATCATGGACCGTGGCGGAGGCAAGGGATAACAATGCTTGGACCCGTGATTTGAAGGGTTATCTCTCCCTGCTGGCGATCTTGCAATATATGACGCTTTGGAACTTAGTTACGCAGGCTAGCCCCTGCAGGATGGCTCGGATAATTTGGGCTTGGAAGTGGACTCCATTAGGTGAGCACTCTTGTAGATTGGCCTACAGACTAGCGTTTAAAGGCTGAGAGTGTTGCGGCTGGGACAATCTCATCTGGCGGTCGTGGGCGCCGTTGAAGTCCAAGACTTTTGTGTGGTTTGCGCTGCATAACCACTGCTGGACTTCTAACCGCTTACCGGAAAGAGGTCTGCAACACCAACCCTTCTGCCCCCTCTGTGCGTAGGGCCGTGACGCGATCGAGCATCTGCTAATACAATGTCCTTTCGTGCGCGAAGTCTGGTTCTACATCCTAAGTTGGATCGGGTTCCACCATCTCTCGCCCACATCACGGATATGTTGCACGACTGGTGGGATAATTGCCAACGACGAGTGCCTCCGAAGATGAGAAAGGGTTTCAACTCGGTGGTCCTATGCTCACTTCGGCATATCTGACTAGAGAGGAACCAACGAGTGTTTGAGGACTCCGGTACGTCACCTTGGTTGATCGCAGGGAAGATCAAGGTTGTGTGAAAGGAGTGAAAGCTTGTATGTGGAAGTAGTCTATTGAGAGTAGTACCGTAGTGGGTTGAGGTGGAGTTAGTTGGGGCGCGTGTATTTTGAGCGACCGATCTGTGGCGCTCGAACACCCCCAATATTTATAAATCTCTTGTACTTTGTTGCTCTCTATCTTAATATATAGATTCGCAGATCTCCTGTGAATTCTCGAAAAAAATCTCCATCTGGAATTTCCAAGACGACGGCAAGTCGTGGGTGCTTCACAAGACGATCTCCGATTATCCTTTTGCAAATCGATGGCTCTCTATTAAAGCATTGTGCGACCAGAGCGGCTCAGTGTTCTTGTGTTTCAGGCGAGGGCCTTTTCGTGCTGAACCTCGAGGCAGAGATGATGTCAAAAGTATGCAATGACCATTGTTACGAGTACAAGTGGCCATATATTCCGGATTTGAGTTCTTGCCTGCGAGCCATGAAAAGTTTATGATGTTTGATCAAAATTCAGGTTTCTATACTCATGACCTGTTAGGAGAGGAGTATATTCAGTTCTATTTGGATGTATTTTATTATTACGGGTCTACTCTCCTTTTTCTGCAAATATACCTCATATTTATTTGCGCTTAGAGCTTTATAATGTATTACTGTGGTTCGGCTTATTGTACTACTATCTAGCTTGATTAGTTACTTATAAACTTGCTATCAAACCATTGGCTGCAAGGATGGCAACATTACTCTGAATTTTAGTGTCTATTTCTAATCAGGGTCCTTCTAGTGCCAAAATTAAATTCGAACCCAATTATCTATGGTCCGGTTGCATGTAGTTCCAAACAAAAATTTCTACCAGGTCCAAACCCCATGAAGAAAAAACTTTGTTTCAGTGGCAACTACGGCAATGCACCTGCGTTTAATTCTTCGTATGGTGCAACCAAACATCTACTCCGTTCGTCCTATAATATAAGATGTTATTACAATCAATTTACTCATACGCATATTGCTTCTAATCATCTTATATTGTGAGACAGATTAAACATATTTGTGTTTTTCTTTTCTTTTTTGACAATAAAGATATATATACTGTAGCGATTATAAAAATAAAGTATAAAATAAACGAGCAAGTTTCCAAGGTCTTCAAACTCTTTCTTCCTCCATCACATAACCTTGTATTTTTCCGAAGGCAATGAAACTGATATCCATACCACACTACAGACATGTAAATACCAATATGGGTTCTTCCAGATTTTAATTTAAGCCCCAATGCCAAAGTTACGTACACACGTACAGCCATTAAAGTAATTAATCAACACCAGTATTCTAGGAAAAAGTAACCGAATAGCCTAATTAAGGTTGCTGGGGAGCCGCGAATCACCATTGTCGAGGACATAGCAGCTGAGACAAATATTGCAAGAAAAATTCTCCTCGGCAGCAACCATGAGAAACAAATCCAAAATTGATCCAGCGAAGTAAGATGTGAAGGCCCTTACATAGAGAATTCTAATCTTCCAACACCATCATTGATGTCAGAAAGAAAATCTCATCGCCAGAGAGGTTCTTATAATCTAACAAAGACACTACTTTTAAAAAAAAAACTTCACTCATAAATCGGGTTCCCAGCCCTCAGACACCAGCGAGGACGGTTGGAGAAGGGGAACCGACCCTCAGACGCCAGCGAGGACGGTTGGAGGAGGGGGAACCGACATATGGACGAGGCTGAGGTGGAGACGGTGGCTAGGTTTTGAGAGAGGCAGCGGAAGACAGAGAAAACCGGTCATTCTGAATCAATAAAATGTTTTCAATTCTTGTAGAATTCAACACTGACATGACATCCATTCCTCCAGTTTTTGCTATTCCTGTGTTCCTAAAATCTTGTAACCAAAATGCCCTTACCTTCAAAGCATGGACTGAAGTTCCACTGTTCCAGGTTTGTAAACTACAACCATTTATAAACTGAAATTTTGTGGATTTGGAAAACAGGAATATCAAAATAACAAAATTGATTTATTGGATAAATATAATTAAGGGTATCATTTATTGAGCTATTCTTTTATGAAGGAACAGAATCACCTTGTTGAGAAACAGGCGATTAACTTATTATATGTACTTGTCCAAAAAAAAACTTATTATATGCACAAAGATCACCATAGGACAACTATTATTACGGAAAATCTAAATCAGAATTAGGATGAGAAGTCCACCGATCTAATTACAAGATCTGCAGCCTTTCTTGACTCCATGATAAGCTCAGCATTCGGCCGGTCATTGTATGAAATCTGATTCACAAGGCAAAATATGAGACAGTGAGGAGTTGCAAACTTGCAGTGCTCAGAAGAAACTCAGTGATTAGGAACATGAAATAATTTAATGTCTTAATTGAAAAGGGATGGCATGCTTAATTGAAAATCTCCCTAGGACGTAGCTACTTATGTAGGTTGTCTTATGGTAGAACAATATAATCAAATAATCCTACTAAATAGGCAGCAGGGACAAACCATTTCTGACCTGAATGTTTACTAGATGAAGTATGGATGTCTATACTAAGCAAATGAACCTATCCCCTATTGATAGGTCAATATAAGATATTTTTCATAACATGAACAAAAGTGTGGTTTATCATGCTGTACATAAGCAGCATATATGTGTGTGGTTTTTTCTGTAAATGGACACTTACCCGCCATGCTGCTACATCTGGCTCTTTTCCTGGCAAAATGAAACCAAACAGAGATACGTAACTGAAATACATCTGAAAACAATGGTGAATAGTGCAGGCTAACCTGTGCCAATATGTCTCTGGAGCACTCTTTGCATGGATACATCAATGTCGATGTCAATGAACCTGGGAGTAAAAGGTTCGGCCGTTAGAAACACAAATTTGTACCTTTTGAGATGAATAAGAGATTAATACGTACTGCTTATGACTCAATATACAGGTCATAGACAAGGGTGTGTTGCGTTAGTTATCGTACTGGTGGCCATGAAATATGGTTGCAAAGCTTAGCCAAAGCCCTTCAAGGCTCTCTCCACATGCCAGGCCTCCTGGTGTGGGGAGTTCTTGATAGGGATTGCCATCTATCTCCATTGTAAAGATTAGAATTGCTAGAATAGCTGTGGAATTTTTCTGTTCGTTTTTTTATAGTTTTGCTTGAGTCTTTTTTGTTTTGGTCTGGTCGTCCCCACAGTTGGTGGTTTGTACTTTGCGTCTTCTCGGTGTTTTCTTCTAATACCCGATGATGTGCAATTCAGTGCGTGTTTGACCAAAAAAAGTAGCAAAGCCTGCATACTCACCATTTCTCGTCAAACAAGTCTCTAATCTCCCTCCAAATATTTTCTTCCAGTAATAAATAATTTCCCTCGACTATCACTATTTTGTGCCTGCCAAAATCATAGTAAGTACCAAACAGCATGGGTCAATAACCATCTGTACTCAGGGTAAAATGGTGCAATGTTGTAGAAGTTATGACAGTTATATGGTACATTCTCATCGAAAGTACAAAGTAGAAACAACAAGGTTAGCTTCTGATGAAGATTAACAGCACAGCAGTCGCATAAAGTTATAGGATTAGGACATTGTAACTGTGTTTTGAGCAGATAGGATATGCTAAAATTGAGTTACCATAAAATGTACTATCCAGTAGTTCATCACTGTTAATTATCACAATGCGATAAACTTGGGCAGGTTTCACGCCTGAACTGAGTGAAATATAAGAAAATAATGTCCAGTTATTCTGAAAAATAACTTACTCTGCCTTTACAAATATGTCATTTTCAACTGGGTCACCAACACCATGATCAAATGATGGAGCATAAACTGACCCCTGTAAAACAAGATGCTTCAAGCGTAAGTCCAAATACATTCACTGCTAGAGAACTCACATTATTTAACAATGAAATTGGTAATACCTCTTTTTTCAGTGCCTGAAGGCATTGCAGAAAAAGTGATGGACTGAATGTCCATGGTGCTAATTTATCGAATGAAATGTTAGTAGTTGCGAAAATAATATTCAATTAAAACATATGAAGCAGAACACCCTTCTAACCTCCTCTTCTAGCATGTGCTTCTTTTGGATCCTAGAATCACCACCATGTCAATAACTCAGAAGAAGAAAAAGAACATGGAGTGGATTTCACAACAGAGAACAAACCTCCATTGCATCAAGCTGAGAACGGTAAAGGTGGAAACCGTCCATGGGAAGCATTGTTGCAATGTCTTCATTTGAATTTAGTGAACTGTCTTTTGCACGCTTCTGGGACCACCGTGTATTGACGCGTCGAACAACTTCAGAGGCAACAGTTGACTTGCCTGCACCAGGTGGGCCAGCTAAACCAACAATGTATCTGTTCAGACTTAAGAGCAGTATTATTAAGTGTGTCAGCAGGAAAGTAATTCAATAAATGCTGTCAGTAGAAGAGCTAGCATAAACCACTGTTCCAATAATTTCATCAGATTGACTTCATTGGCATATCAACTGTCAAATGTAGCAGTCCCCCGAAAAGGGAAACAAAAAGGAGACAAGAAGGTAGAGGGAGACGTTCTGGAATGATAAGTTTCATGTTTCTGCCTTCAATAACAATTAAACATAGAACACGTTATTTTTTATGACATTCACATCTCAACAAACACACTATTTTTAGATTGACAAGTTTGTCTGTCTCGGTGATTGCAAGGTATTTAACAGGAAAAACTACACTCTTCTCATATATCATTGGAAAAAAAATTATTGCGTTCCCGTTTGACTTTAAACAAGGATGGAAATCATGACACCAACAGATCTATGTTTCTGCTTGCTTATTACTACCTCTGTTTCTAAATATAAGGCATTTTGGGAGTTCAAATTGGACTGTCAAAACGTCTTGTATTTAGCAACAGAGGGGGTATTTATACCGAAACAAACGTCAGGATGCGAATAGCAAATAGATAACAGAGCATACTTGGTTGGGAATGTTCAAGAAGTGATGCTCTAGTACAGAACCAACATACAAAAATAAGACCAAAAGAAAATATTCACTCTGTCTGTACCAGCATTGCTAGATGCAGCTTACTTTGAATCAAGATGATCAACATTCTTCAAGACAGAAAGAAGGCGCTCAGCCAAAGCATCATAAACTTCCTCCATTGACCTTCACGTTTAAATTCATAGAAAACTTTACTTAGCATGCTAACTTATGTAACTCGACTGTTGTGGATAAGATATGAAAATATGTACCCCAACGAGATACTCTAGATATAATCCGTTGTAAATGAAGGCAGCCAAAAGGTGACAGCAATTTACAGCATATTAACACGTCATGGTAGTTTTCTACTTCCTCTATTCCAAAATACAAGACGATTTGGTACGGAGGTGGTAGCTATTTAAACAACAGGCAGAGATGTGCTGGTTGATGCAAAAATAGCAGAACAGGAATTTTGTTTTACTTCACTGGTGGCATCAACTAATTTTTACTCCCTCCGTTCAGAAATATAAGACGTTTTAGCTTTGTGAATCGAATGTATTTAGACGTCTTTTAGTATATAGGTCCGTAGAGGTTCAGAGTGAACCTATACTCTAAAAAGCATCTAGATGCATTCATTTCACAAAGCTAAAATGTCTTATATTTCTGAACGGAGGGAGTATGTTTTAGAAAATATTCTCCCCTCTGAATCAAGATTTCTGCTGTTTGGGAGCTAGAACTACAAGAACTCCTGGTTAGTGCATAAAAATAATGGGGCATGAAAATACTACTTTTTAGCTAAGAATATTCTGCATTGTCACACGAAGGATCAAAATGAAAAATCATTTACAGGAGTTGTCTAAAAAAGCAACAGTGGTTTTACTTATTTTTTGCTTATTGACCCGCCTCCACGAAAGAGACCAGTATGAACTGTGATTTTTTACTTAGTAAATCAAATAGGCCCATTATGAAGAGGCAGCGATTGGTTATTAGTGATAATAGTAACTTACTGGGCTTCTATATGTGGAGCTCCCTGGCTCTGGTAGCAAGTAACCTGGAAAATCATATGGAGTCAAACATCGCAAAAACACGCGGAACATGACTGTAAGAGAAGGCCGCTCACATTGTGTTTGTTCTTCTGTGAAACCCAAACAACTGGTTGAAGAAATGTGGGTTGAAAACTCGCGCTAATTGAAGGCGGTGCCTTCGTCACTTTTCTTCGCAAAGAAAAACTCCTACAAGATATATATCCTGAAGAGGTAGAGAAATTGTACTTCAGAGTTATACGACAAAGGAAGGAAAAATATAATGGGTACATTCAAAGCAACAAGGAATTGTATGCGATACTGAACACTAGATGAGAATCAAAAGCAAGTATCAAACAGATGCCAGAAGTTAGGGGCTACAGCAAGTGTGATAAATTCTGTGTATCTGTTCAAGTCAACAGGTAACTGCTGTGTCTTCCTTGAGTTAAATTAAGCTTCAGCCACCGGCTGACCGCTAGCAGGCCACTCAACACAAGCTGCTCATCACAGAACACAGATTCACAGTACCTGACTGCCAATTGATACTCCATCTGTTTCTAACTACTTGTCCGTCAGGACATTGGCACGGTCCTCGGTCTAGTACTTTGTCCATCAATTTCTTTGAAAACATATTGCTTCATCAAACAAAAAAAACTTATACATCATGAAAGTGCATTTCACGATTGATTTAGCAGTATCTTCCGAGTTTTCAAACATGAAAAGGTTTGACCAACACAGTCACAGATTCTAAATGGAGGACAGATAATTTGAGACGGAGGGAGTAATTTGCACTGTTGAATTCTCTGCCGACAGAGCAAACATCCTGACATCGTCCAAGCGGATGCGGCGAACTAGGGAGGGCGCCACAGGCATCAGCTACTGATCGAGACGGACAGAGGCTCTCTCAGACTCTCACAAGCGGCACCCTGATTGCTAGTTGCTCTGTGTGCCTCCAGCCAGAATCGGTCAGACCCAGTCGTGCCGACTTGCTGCGTTTATAGTCCGTCTACGAATTAGCCTCCGCCCTGCTTGCTGGTTGGGGAAATCAAA
Source organism: Avena sativa (assembly GCA_916181665.1). Taxonomy (NCBI): domain Eukaryota; kingdom Viridiplantae; phylum Streptophyta; class Magnoliopsida; order Poales; family Poaceae; genus Avena; species Avena sativa. The sequence goes on along the minus strand of OV702292.1, from coordinate 526,286,338 downwards.
AGAGGGAGAAGCGGGTCGATTACTTACGGGGCGAGCCGACCCGGCGACGATCGGCAGTCGGCCGAAGCAGCCGCGACTGCGCCACCGCCGCCGCCGAGGGGTGGGCGATAGAACCCAGGAACTCCATGACTCTGAACTGAATCGAGGTGCGTGTGCCCCGTCCTGTTCTTCTAGAGTGAGATTAACGCACAGAACGCTATGGTTGTTAGCCTGGAGAGTGGATTAATTAACTACTCCTATATCGCTTTCGTAATCCATATCCAATTCGGTAAGCAGTGTTGGATATATATTTGGCAGTTGTAGATTCGAAATTATTTTCATATTATCTCTAGGAGATTTTTTATTCTCTAAGTTTTGTACTACTTACTATATATAACTCGGGATTTTTATTTTCGTGCCCCTGTTAGTTAGAGCATCTCCAGCAAGCGCCCTATATTCGGGTTTACAGCGCGCGCTATGCGGATACAGCGTGCGGCACCGGCGAGAGCTTCACGGGGTGCTGTAAACCGCCGCGCTAAACTGCAGCGCTGAATTGGTCCTTTTGCAGATGCGCTAAAATGCAGCCTAAAAACTATATTTTCACACAATTGCATATGTAAATAGATCAAACAAAATATAAAAATAGACTACAAATATTAATATATTACTAACACGCAATTCGTACTAACTAGAACTAGACTAAACTAGAACTAACAAATTGCTTCCGCGCCGAGAACTGAAGATTGTGTGGGTTGTAAAAGATGCGAATCCGCCTGCCCCCAGTCGGAGGAGTCACATGTTGTGGACGACACCGGAGTTGATGACCACTCGTACTCCGACGAGGAAGAGTCGACGGTGATGGTCGAAGGACCGGCGCCATTCTTCTTCTCCTCCTTCTTCCTCGCGGCCTTCTCCCCCTTCTCCTTCTTGGCCTCCTTTTTGGCCCTTCTCGCCTCCCGATCTTGCTTCTTCGCCGCCTTCTGCGCCTCCTTCTCTTCTTTCTTGTCGGCGTAGAAGGCGACCTCCGTGGCCACGTCCTCCGGGAAGCGTCGCGCCCACTCAAGGCGCATGCGCTCGCCCTGCTCGGTGATGATGAGGCGCTGCTCGAGCTCGTGCTGTCGCTGCCTCGCCTGTCGCGTGACGGCCGCCGGCGACGGCGCGAGGTCTTCCGCCTGCTAGCGCGTCCAGACGTCCGTGAAGTTCATGGAGCGCTGAGGACGGCCGAGGCGCCAGGCGACCGCATCGTACGCGCGCGCCGCCTCGTGCGCCATCTCGAACGTGTCGAGCCCGATGCACTCGTCGCCGCTCCGGATCTCGGCGTAGAACGTCCCGTTCGGACGCGCGCGCACACCGCGGTAGCCGGAGCTCGAGCGGCGGCGGGGAGGCATGGCGCAGGTGGAGCGACGCGCGGCGAGGTCGAGGCGGAGGGCCGGGGCGGCGGCGAGGCCGAGGCGGAGGCGGAGCGATGCGCGGCGAGGTCGAGGCGGAGGCCAGAGGGCGGTGGCGAGGGGGTGGCTAGGTGGTGGCGGAGCGACGACAGAACGGAGCGACGAAGGGGGGGCGACGAGCGGCAGTTTTCGCGAGAGGACATGTGGGGGTGATGAATGTTCCGGGCGGTTGGGTGCGCGCAAGCGGCTCGCTTTATTACGCGCGTTAGAAGCGGCGCGCCAGATTTCCCGCGTAGGATACCACAGAAGCCCGCGCGCGGCAAAAAAATTAGCACGCGCCGCGTTTTCGCGCGTCTGCTGGAGCTGCATGCGCCCGCTCCCGTGCTGTATTTTGGCGGGTATTTTAGCGCGCGCCTGTTATAGCGCGACTGATGGAGATGCTCTTAGTTGTACACAGTTCCCCAACCGCTTAACTTTTTCTCACTTTTTGCCCTCTTCTCGAAAATCCATCAAATAGCTCGAACGGCAGCTGCCGTCAGGTTGACCGTTGGCTGACGTGTGGGGCCACGCGGTGTGGGACCACGTGGTGTCGTTTGATCAGGAACGCGTTATGCTGATGTGTGGGGCTACGCCATGTGGGACTGCGTGGGGCAGGTTTGTTGGGAACGCGTTATGGGGGACGTGGTATGGGACCATGTGGAACACGTTTGGTGGTTACGTCCGTCATGTCGCCTAAACTGAAAGTTTTATTTTTTGTTATTTTTACAATTGGCCATTTTAAGAGCGTCGTTTCCCCTCTCTCGTTAACAGTTGTGTTTTTTTTCCAAAATGATAACAAATCTAGAGCAGCTTCTCTCTTCATTTATTATTCTTTTGGCCCTCGTTTTTTCCCAATCTGATAGCAAATCTAGAGCAGCAAATCTAACCAGCACCATAAATAAATGCAGTGAACAGAGCAAATGTAGATAAAGCAGTTAATATAGGTTATATAGTACGGTATTTAACGAGGTTCGACAATTAGACTGCTCAGCAGCAGCAGCGGACAAGTTCAACATAGACAAGACAAAAAAAGCTGCTTTACAGTAGCAGCAGTAGCAGATCAGTGGCCCCTCATAGCCTCCGCATTATGCACTTGCCCTTTGGCGCCTCCTCCACTTCTTGTTGCCCAGTCCCTTAACCTTGGGCGCTTTGGGCTTGATCGGGGGCATGCGATGCTCCTCGATGGTCACCTTCTGGAGGGGTGCGGAGGTAAAGACTGAGCGCCTGGTGTTTGGCTATGAAGCCGTGGATGTTTACGGACTCGCCGTAAGTCCTCATGTTATCGGCATTCTTCACGAGGGAGTTGAAGTCGGTGGCACGGAGCCTCCTGGTGGTGCAAAAGGGGCACATGTAGACGTCGTCGGTGAAGAATTTGTCGTACTGGCCGGACTTCAGCCTCCTCAGCACATAACGAGTCTTGGTGTCCTTGGACTCGTCGTCGCTGCAGACGTCGCTGCTATCCTCCTGTTGGAAAAAACAGTAGAGTGCAATAAGCACATGACTGAGATACCTTGATTATCGAGATTGATTATTTGCATAAATTAACCAATTGAGATCCACTGATTATTCTCCAAATCTCAAACCAAATCGAATATTGATCCCAACTATGAACAGAGGGATTCAAATATGAACAGGGGGATTTATCGAAATACGAACAAGGGGATTCATCGAAATACGAGATCTAACACAAGAGTATTAGCTACTGTAAAAATACGAATAGTCGAACCCTAATAACATATGATCTAGCATCTAACGATGGGAATGGGGGAAGACAAGAGAGGGAAGAAAACCCTGGTTACTGAAGGGTTTCGCAGCATAGTAAATCAAAATTTTCTACGGAAGCGAACAGAGGGAAAGCCAAGATCTAATCTAGGAGATGCAAACAACGAGAGAGATTGGATTAGATCTTCATACCCTTGAAGATTCGCACAGCGGAACGTTCGTCGGAACGTGGGTGATGTAGTCGTACTCGCTTCTCCTCCTCGCGATCCGATCCGATCTAGCACCACAAGTGGCGGTGCCTCCGTGAGATGCACACGTGCAGCACCTCGACGTCTCCTCCTTCCTCGGACCAGCAAGTATGGTGGAGAGATGGATTGGATCTACAGCACGACGGCGTGGTGTATATGGTGGAGAATTTCTGCTGCAGGGCTTCGCCTACAAACAGTCGGGAGGGAGAGAGGAAGGCAGCAGGGCTACTAGGGCTTGGAGGGAGATGTGTGTCGGGGGGAGGGGGCGCACCAGCCCTCTATATATAGAGGGGGTGGCGGCGGCCAGCCCTAGCCCCTCCTCCAAGCCTATCTCAAGTTTAAACGATTTAAACTTATCCCCTTATCTAGAAATCCTATCTCTAGTTTAAACGATTTAAACTTATCCCCTTATCTAGAAATCCTATCTCTAGTTTAAACGATTTAAACTCTCTAGGATCAGCTGGGCCCTATGGGGCCTTGTGCCCCTGGCCCAATGCGGCCAGGACACTCCCTCATAGGCCCATGCCCCCTCCCGGAAGGTGGAACCACGTTGGCCCCCTTCCGGAAGGTTCTAGAAGCTTCTGGTACAATACCGATTAACCCGGAACAATTCCGAACTCCAAAAACTGCACTGCCTTATATGAATCTTATTCTCCGGACCATTCCGGAACCTCTTGTGATGTCCCGGATCCCATCCGAGACTCCGAACAAAAATTCATAAACCAATTATCCAATCTATCCTAGCGTCGAGACACGTTAAGTGTGTGACCCTGCGGGTTTGAGAATATGCAGACATGATCTTCTATCAATAATCAACAGCGGGGTCTGGGCACCCATATTGACTCCCACACATTCATCGATGATCATATCGGATGAACCATGATGCCAGGATTCAATCAATCCCATATATATATTCCCTTCGTCTCGCGATATTTTACTTGCCCGAGATTCGATCGTCGGTATCGTCATACCTAGTTCAATCTCGTTCACAGCAAGTACTTTACTCGTTCCGTAATCCGATATCACTTTGTGATTAACTCCTTAACCACATGCTTGCAAGCGGTGTTGATATCGATTACCGAGTGGGCCCGAAGTATATCTCTCCGACTTGGGAGGGACAAATCCCATCTCGATACATACAACCCAACAGATACTTTCCGATCACCTGAGAGACACCTTTATGATCACCCTCTCATAGGATGACGTTTGATGACCTCAAAGCTTTCTTCCGATACCAGGGAGTTGTATTATCTCATGGTCTAAGGAATACAATATTTGACATAGGAAAAGCTTCGCAAAGATGAACACAATGACACGATCTAATTGCTTCGCTTAGTTTGGGTCTATCCATCATATCATTCTCCAATGATATGATCTCATTATCAATTGACAACTCATGTCTATGGTTAGGAAACCTTAACCATCATTGATCAATGAGCTAGTCCATAGAGGCGTACTAGGGACACGGTGTTGTTCACAAACCACACAAGTATTAAAGTTTCCGCTTAATACAATTCTAGCATGGAATATAAACTTTATCATGAACAAGAATTATAATAATAACATCTTTATTATTGCCTCTAGGGCATAATTCCAACAGTTACCTCCGACCATGGGTCGGCGATGCTGGTGTACTAGGGGTTCTCTGGACTTATGTAATCAACCTTCCCGTAGGGGTCCCAGCCAAGTGGGATCTGCCCGAGACCGAAGGGGGCCTCCTCGCCGGCGGCTACGGCGGAAGCGGGGATAGGGGTCTAGACGGGGACGATGGCTGCCTTCGATGCCTTGACGGGGGCCTATATGGGGACGAGGGCCTCCTCGCCGGCGGCCTTGGAGGCGCCGATGGCCACTGCGTCGTTCTTCTCCATCACCGGCGTGGTTGGAGTTTTCTTGGGGGTTTGCAGAAGATGATGGGACAGTAGAGACACTTGAGTGAGCGAGTGAGTGATAAGTGAGAGTGAAGAGGCATCTATAAAGGAGAAGGGAAGTGATGTTTCGTTGCCGCACCGTGCATCGCGTAACCGCGTACGCTACTGCACCGTGCACGGCCACACGTGTCCGCTACCATCCTGTGCACCGCACAAGTGTACCGTGAGTAACGTTTTTTCCCTCGTGTTTAACCCTGGCGACTTAGTTGTGCTTAGTTTTTCCCTTGAGTGTAACACTGGCAGTTTGATTGTACTCAATTTTGCCCTACAGTACTAACACTGCCGTGTGCAATATACTCAATTTTATCCTCCGGTGGCTGGTCAACAGAGAGTTAATGAATGGGTTTTAGCTAGCTAATTGAGTAATTTTATGCACAACAAATTCAAAAAGATCAAAACATAGTGGCATCTACCCAGAGAGTCTTATTATGTGACCTGCCACCATAAGAAATGTATATAAATCAAGTTTTAACCTAAATCACCACTTCTCAAATCACCTACTACCTATGAAGGTTCATGTCTTTCTACTCAAGCCTCTTCCCAAAACATCCCTCCCCAAAACATAGTTTGTCTGAATGAGGCAATAATTGTCAAACTGGTATATATTTGAATTGCAAATAGTTTGATGTATGCCAAAATGTATTTTATTGTATAAAAGACGCATTCTCCATTTTTTAAATCTCTTTCTATTTTCTTTTTGAATCCCTTTGTCAGTCTTGTCCTTGGTTTTTAAGTTCTACTCAGTTTTTCCCTTGGTTCTTAAGTTCTACTCAGTTTCTCCTCGCTTAGTCACATTCTCGCACACCTGTGCTCATCTTGGCTGTTACACTCTGATTGGTTGAGATAGTTGTCACGCAGATCATACCCACCAACCGTTGATCCATTGTGATCTAGCGGACAGGATAACCCCTATATCTGTCGGAGAGCACCCCTCTATCCATGCAAAATAACGAATTTGTCACCGGTACTTTAACTCCATAAACAAATAAATTTGAATATAATTTGAAGGGAAAGTGTTTAAAGGTGTATAATTTGTGCATTACATTCCACTCTATGAAAATTATAATCTCTCAAGATTTTCTTAGCACAATATTATCACGTATTAAGTGTGATTTCAAAGAGTTCAAATGTGTATAATTTTCGTATATGCAAGATTATACATTACATTCTACTCTTTGAAAATGGGGGATAAAATGATAATCTCACATCATTATTTCGTTATTAAGTGCGATTTTACAGTGTTCAAAGGTTTAAAATTTTCGTATATGCAAGTTTATGCATTATATATCACTCCATGGAAATGATAAATGATCAGGATTTTATTAGCACAACATTATTACGTCCTAAGTGCGATTTCAAAGAGTTCAAAGATGCATAATTTTCGTATATACAAGTTTATGCATTACATTCCACTATATGAAAATAATAATCTATCAAGATTTTCTTAGCACAACATTATCACGTATTAAGTACGATTTCAAAGAGTTTAAATATGTATAATTTTCGTATATGCAAGTTTATGCATTACATTTCCCTCTATGAAAATGGGGAGAAAATGATAATCTCTCAAAATTTTGTTAGCACATCATTATCACGTATTAAGTGAGATTTCAAAGTGTTCAAAGGTTTATAATTTTCGCATATGCAAGTTTGTGCATTACATTCCATATTATGAAAATGATAATCTCTCAAGATTTTCTTAGCATAACATTATCACGTATTAAGTGCGATTTCAAAGAGTGCAAAGGTGTATAATTTTTGTATATGCAAGTTTATGCATTATATTCCACTCTAATCTCTCAAAATTTTGTTAGCACACATTATCACGTATTAAGTGTGATTTCAAAGTGTTCAAAGGTTTATAATTTTCGTATACACAAGTTTATACATTATATTTCACTCCATGGAAATGATAAATGATTAGAATTTTATTAGTACAACATTATCATGTCCTAAATGCAATTTCAAAGAGTTCAAAGGTGTATAATTTTCATATATTTTTGTATATGTATTAGATTTCACTATATGAAAATGAAGCTAGACAAAGGGCCGCCGTTGCCGGAGAAGAAGAAGAAAGGGGAGGCAACAGGACGGGCGCGAGCGCGGGGCTAGCTCGGGGTCCCATCTTGCAACGCCAACCTGGGTAAGCTGTGGGTCTGGCACTCACGTGGATAAGCTGTGGGTCCGATGCTGATCTGGATAAGTGGAGAGAGGTGTCCACTACGGGAACCGACTGAACGCGGCCCCATTTGTCAGCATGTAACGACAAGGGTACACTACGGGACCCGACAGAACTTGGCCCTACTTGTCAGCACGTAACGGCGAGGGTCCACTACGGGACCTGACTGAACACGGCCCACTTGTCAGCACGTAATGGCAAGACTGACGGACAGCGAGTTTTCAGACCGTGTGAGAGTTTCGTACAAGGAGATGGGCAAAAGGGAGGAAAAGTTAAGCGGCCGAAGAAACCCGAGTACAACTAACGAACCGGGAATACGAAAATAGAAATCTCATATAACTAAGCCTGAGGCTCAATACAACACGGAAACGCATTACGCATATCCACATACTCTTTCATGATATCGTACTAATCTTGATCCAAATCCTAGTTGTCAACAAGCTTCCGTCGCGATGTCCACGGGGAGATCGATCTCCATGATCTCTCCCGCGGGCTGCGCCATCCGTAGCAGGCTCGTCCGTCGATCCGTGATTGACTACCGTTCTGAGTCTTCTTACAATCTTAGATTGATTTTTCTCTGATTTTTTAGCTGATTGTAGATTGGTTTTTCATTGATCGCCGCCAACCGTCGATCACGATTTGCCCTGACTTGTCCGCTTGGGGATAATTCCCATCTCCAAGTGTGTGCACATCGCCGCCGATCGAGCTACGAGTTGTTGTTGTGTCGCGACCTTTGGTCCTCGCCTACTGGTTACCAATGCGTCTCCCAGGCAAGTACGCATCGGTGGCATGAGCTACTACACCAACTCGTGCCCTGCAGTTATACGCACCCCTCGGGTCGTAGCGTCGTTGCACGCAGTCTATTTCGTTGTTCCCGCGCACTGAGATTCTCGGCTTCCACCGTGCCATCTCCTACAACACAGATCATCATTGTCTGTGCATGATCTTCGTCATGCCGTCTGATTCTTCCTCGCCTACTTTGAGTACCGCCGCTACACCTCTCTAGGTGTCCAGCATGACCACTCTAGGTTGCCACCAGATTCGTCGCCTTCTACATCTTCGCCCACCATGACTTTGTCGCTATAGTCATCGCCTTGTCCTCGACCACACCTTCGCGTCTACTCCGACAACTGTGGACTACACCTCTCTCCCTTCACCGCTCCACACCTCACAACCGTCTGGAGGCCTCCTCTACTGGTCTCTCAGACATAGCGAAAGTACATGATGGTCCCTGCCCTTGCACGCCTTGTATTGGCAACATCGGGAGTGCCTTCATCTCTGACGTGTTGTCGAGTCTAGCAAGTTCAGATCGGCGCCTTGTCTTTATCGGCATCGATAACGCCTACTTCGGCATTGAAACCCTCATGTACGACTGCCTCGACCGCGCCACTGACGAGTTCTTCTTTGCGTACTTGGTTCTGGCAAAACTATAGTAATACCTTCATCCTTGATGTGCGCCTAGTTCTGGCACAACTATGGCCGCACCTCATCCTCAATGGCTCACACTGCATGGTATTCATTATCGACATCCTCGAGGACTGCCTCGACGTGTCTCTGTCCTTCTACTCGCGCACTATGTGTTGGGGGTGACCCCTTAGGGTTGCCAAATCTTTCACGAATCACCATGGAAATCTAGATGAAGGCGTGTGGGGGAAGAGGGGGAGGATGAAATCCACGAACACACATGCGAAGAACTCGATGAACACACACACACTAAAACACGATACAATCCAATAGCTCACGTCGGCGGCAACCGGTCCGACACAATCCCTAGGATCGGTGGCGGGCAAGGATCTCTCTCTCTCTCTAACCGGCACGGCGAGTGGTAGGCTTGGTAAGATCTTGACAACTTGGCGAAGGACTCCAACGCCAAGGCCTTGTACAACTTGAACGGACGTGGCAAAGCTTAAGAGATGGGGGATAATTGGTGGTCCTTGTCAAGGAGCATGAGACTAGAATTAGGTAGATCCACAAGGGTTTCTTCTAATTCAATTATCCAAGTCTGAGGTTACAATAAGGAGGTGAGGGACTATATATAGGCCATCCACTTAAGTAGCGGTAATTTGGGTAAAACGGAAAGTAATGAGGGGGTTACAAGGACTGAGGGCCGAGCTGGAGCGCGCAGGTACTATGATAGCCGGCAGTACCGGACTCAGGTCCGGTAGTACCGGGTTTCACCGGTAGCAGGCGGGGAAGGGGCGGTAGCGCCGGTCTCGGCCTAATGTCGTGCTCCAGGAATGGTAGTACCGCATGTGGTAGCAGGTAGTACCGCTTGCGGTTGTAGTGTCGCCCTCTTGTTATCGGGGAGGTCTAGGGACTCTAGCTAGTGCTCTCTGTCCCATGTGGTAGTACTGCTAACACCGGGCGGTAGTACTGCTTGTCCGGTAGTAGCGTTGCTGATGGCTGGTAGTACCAGTTGATCTAGGCAGCTTCTGGGTGCTTTGGTTGTTGTTGCACTGCTCTGCTGGTTTGTGTCTTCATACTTGAGGATGCACAACGTCGGGGCATGAATTAGCAAGCCATTCATGGGTGTATCAAAGTCACACGAGGAGAGGAGCGAATTAACCTTATCTTGTAGGAGTTGGGATCAGGCACGAGCCATTGGTCCACTTGGGGGTGAGGATGTAGGTGCCTCCATAGGATGGGCTGCATCAGCTCTCTCCTTGGTAAACTATCGTCCTCGACTCTTCATGCTTATTATCGTGATCATCTCCATGGAAAGGTGAGAGGTCGTTGACATTGAATGCCGAGCTCACAAGATACTTCGAGGTCGGTATGTCGATGACGTTGGCATTGTTGTTGATCCTGTTTAGGACTTTGAAGGGGCCATCTCCTCTTGGCTTGATCTTGGAGTCGTGATCCTTGGGGAAGCGATCTTTTCTCAAGTGTATCCACACAAGGTCACCTTCTTCGAAGATCATCTCTTTCTTGCTCTTGTTTAGCCTTGAAGCTTGGCGAAACACTTGTTTCTCGATAGTAGCTCTTGTGTCTTCATGGAGTTTCTTCATAGCGTGGGCCCGCTTGTGAATGTCCATGTTGGTGCGCTCATGGAGAGGGAGTGGTAGTATGTCGAGCACGGTGAGGGGCTCGAAGTCGTAGACAATCATGAATGGGCTCATCTTTGTTGTAGAGTGCTTGGCTCGATTGTAGGAAAACTCGGCGTGGGGAATGCATTCCTCCCAATCCTTCAGATTTTCCTTGATCAACATGTGAAGTAGTGTTCCGAGGCTTTGGTTGACGACCTCGGTTTGGCCATCGGTTTGAGGATGCGATGCAGATGAGAAAAGGAGCTTGACGCCAAGCTTAGCCATGAGTGTCTTTCATAAGTATCTCATGAATTTGATGTCGTGGTCGGAGACGATAGTTCTTGGCACACCGTGAAGACGGACGATTTCCCTAAAAACCAAATTTGCAACATGTGAAGCATCGTCTGTCTTATGGCACGGAATGAAGTGTGCCATTTTGGAAAAGCGATCCACTATGACAAATATAGAATCATGACCATGCTTAGACCTAGGAAATCCTAACACAAAGTCCGTGCTAATGTCTGACCAAGGTGCATGAGGAATTGGCAATGGCATATAAAGACCAAATGGGTTAGACTTAGACTTAGCTTGAACACATGTAGTGCATCGTTGGACGTGATGCGCCATGTCTCGCTTCATCTTTGGCCAATAGTAATGTGTGGAGAGAATGTCCAATGTCTTGTCATGACCAAAGGGACCCATGAGGCCTCCACCATGAGACTCTTGGAGAAGCAAAATTTGGAGAGACGACTTTAGATTGCAAAGCTTGTTTTGTTTAAATAGAAAGCCCTTATGCAAATAGAAATCATCAACTCCTTTGTGAAGTGGGATGAGCAAAAAAATTAGGAAATATTGTTTTCTTGCTGATGTCGGTGCTATTCTAAGTATCTAAATACCTAGAGGGGTCTTCAATGATATATGGTCATGGTGTGAGGAGAAATCAAGTATTTATTCAGTCAAATCATGTTATAGGATGCTTTTGAGGATTTCGAATCAGGATTTAGAGGCTCCTTCTTGTTCGACTATTGATTATAGTATATTATGGAAGAAACTTTGGAAACTCCAAGTGATCCCAAAAGTCAAGATTTTTTGGTGGCGTGTCCTAAAGAATCTTCTTCCATGTTACAGTGAGCTCCCAAGGCACCACGTGATGACCTCGTCTTCATGTAAGCTTTGTGGAGGTACGGATGAGCTCACATGGCACCTTAGAGAGTTTTTGTTAGACCGTGGATTTGAGGTTGGGAAAATTGATCCCACTCTTTTTACTAAGAAGGTTAATGGGGAGCTTTTCGTTTGCTAAATATATGTTTTGTTGGAAATATGCCCTAGAGACAAATAGTACTAAGGACAATTATCATATTTCATATAGTTTATGATTAAGTTTTATATCATGCTATAACTGTATTGAGTGGAAACATCAATACACATGTGATATACAAACAACCAGGGGTTCCCAGTGAAACTCTAGTCACTGGTTCATTGGTCAACAGATGATCATGTTTCCTGATCATGTGGCATTTATGCCAGTTGGAAATGGAGTCATCTCATTCCGAGAATGAGATGGTGAACCAATACCCAACCTAAACATCGTGACCCGATCATGTCACGAAGTTCAAGTTATGATGATTAGAAATGGATCCTCGTAGACTATTCCTTAGACCGTGAGGCTATATCAATTACTGTTTCCCGAGAGTGATTTGATAGCATCAAGCGCCACTTGGTAATATAGTGGTTATAAAGGTGTGTTCAGGTACTCAGAGGAAACCGTTGAGGCAATATATGTCAAGAGCGGGATTTGTCCGTCCTTGTGACGGGAAGATACTCGAAGGGCCCACTCAGAGAAGTTATATCCAATAGCTGCGCAGCGTGTGATTTGATCACAGGGATATCACTTGTCGGAACGAGTCAAGTAGCGTTGTTTGGTAACGAGATTGAACACGACATGGTGATGGCATTGATCAGATCTCGGGCGATGCAAGTATCGAGAGACAAAGGGAATAAGACACGACTGTCCCGGTTCAAATGACGAAAGATCTTCGTGGAACGCATAGGGGTCACATGGCCATCCAGGTCCCTCTGTCGATCATTGGTGCGGGAGTGTCCCGACCATGTCTGGAGTGTTCCCGAACCGTGGGGTATCACGCTTAAGGGCTTGATGATGCTTAGAGAGTGTTTATAGGATCGGTAGAATCACCGAAGAATAGTAGAGAGAAAACCGGAAGGGTTTCGGTAAGTCCGGAGGATGTCCGAAGTGGAGGTGGAAGGTGTTCCATGGCCACGGAGATTGAATAATGTGTGAATGAATGTTAAATGTTGATTTAATCATTTATTCATAATTATTTAATAAAGAGAAAATCAATTAAAATGGTCAAAGGCTTAATGGGCCAATTTCCGGAGGGAGAGGGCCCATTAGGGGAAAGGAGAGAGGGAGAAGGGGCAAGGGGGCTGGCCGGCTAGGCCTAGCCCCCCGTGCGGGGCCCACTAGGGTGGCCGATGGTCACCCCTCCCCCTCCTCTCCTTTAGTCCCACCCCGGGACTTTGAGGGAGGTAGTACCTCCCCTCCCCCTATATATAGTGGGGGTATTTGGCCAAATTAAATACACCAATAATCAATAAAGGTCTTCTCACTTTTGGGAGGACCTCCAGTTGATATTTTCTCTCTCCCCCTCTCTCTCTCTCTCTCTCTTGTGACCGTGGTCCCAAGAATGGACTGCGCGAGCGAGAGACATCTTCATCGCGGAGCGCTGTCGCGCTGCGGGATTCGGATCTGGGAGCTCTACTTCCGCAACTGCTGCTGGATCGGGGAAGCGGGAGTCATCGTCAGGAACCGGACGTGTGTAACTCCCCGCAAGGTGTCGCACTTGAGGCACTCAAGTCGTTGGAGCCAAGGAGTGCAAGGACTTTATCATGATCTTGAGGTCGGCTTCGGCTCGTCTACATCAACCACGCTCTCTTGAGCATTGACAACGCTTTTCGGTCTTCAATTGTAAGTTCACGAAAAGCCCCTCCCGTTACTGTATTACTAATAGATAGGTCCTGGTAGCTTCAGGGGTTCAGGGGCGTAGAGTAAAATTTATTGTTTTTATACGCGGAACCCCTAAAGTGGTATCAGAGCTAGATCTATGCGTAGTAATGCTAGTACGGGTAGAACACACGAGATGTAGCGTGTGGGCGTTGATCTTCTAGTTGTTACCCTCCCACATGTACTTGTGTATACCACAGTAATTCTTGATGAAGCGGCCCCCAACCGACTTTACGCGTTCATTCGCAAGACTGGCCCACGCTTGACATACGGCTTGTACCGTATAAAGTGGCTTAGGGGGTTCTGTCTCTCTCGCATTAGTTGGTATACCATTTGCAACGGAGGGCCCCGAAAGGGGTGTAGTAGAGGCAACTACTTGATCAATGTTGTGCTGAAAGTTCGTAGGTAAGAACGGTTCTGTGCGAAAGCCCATTTAGCCACGTAAAACATGCAAAGATAAAGTAGAGGCGTCTAACTTTGTTTTGCAGGGGGGTGTTGCTTTGTGATATGGTTGTGGCAAAGGTAAAGTGATTACCTTTTGTTGCATAGTAGTAGATAGTCACGGAGGTGAGAGACTACCACGCCGGAATGACACCCGTACCATGGTGTCTACGGCGCCGGAACCCTGGCGCCGGAATCCGGTGACGATGGATAAAGATCACGACGTGAAGGACCATATCACATCGCATTTACATTCAATGTTATTGTTTGTATGTCTTATTGTGTGCTAGTATAGATACTCGACGGTAGCCTAATAAGATGATCCCTGTTAAAATTACCAACGATTGTGTTCCCCCTTAGTGTGCACCACCAAGAAAGTTCTTCGGTATGAGGCAGGCCGTGATGATCGGGTGTCAGACATATCTACGTTCGCATACAGTGGGTGTAAGCCATGTTGCACAGCGAATACACTAAGGTTGAGTTGGTGAGCCTAGCATGTGCAGACATGGCCTCGGAACATGGATGGTCGAAAGATTGAGCACGAGTCGCATGAATGATGTGACCGACGTTTAGCGTCCACCCTTGAACCCATATTTGATGGCCGTGATGATCAGGGAAGATGTGGCTGATAGGGGTCGTGTGATCACTAGGAACCCTTCTAGGGATAGGTGTTTCTGAGTGGAGTTATTGTTAACTCATTTAATTATAAACTTAGTCTAAATTCCTTTTGCAATTATAAATGTAGATGGCTCCTTTCGTGTTGACGATTGATTGGTTAGAAGGAGAGAAGCTTAGATTAGATGGATCAAACTTCTCCATATGGGTTGCACGTCTCCACGTTCTCCTTAGCAAGAACGACGTGGTCGACTACATACTCGACAGGATGGATTTGGATCAGCCCACTGACCTAGAGACCCCAGAGGAGCGGAAAGACCGCTATCTCCATCATGAGATGGCCTGCTTCATTTCAGTTACCATGTGTTTCGGAATGGTGGATGAGCTGTGGCCTTTCGTGGGTGATATCGACCCTCGTTCGGTGATGCTACAGCTTAGGACACATTTCATGGAACAAGTACGCATATGGGAGCATGAGCTGATGGGAGACTTCCTCTCCACTAAGATGGAGGAGAACTCATCACTGGACGACCACTTGGAGCGCATGCATGATGTGTACATGAGGCCTGCATACTTCCTGGATAGCTGGATGATGAGCTCTTTCGCAAACAGTGTTGTGCTGCGGTCGCTGCCATCAAGCTACCAAGCACAAGTTAGGACTTGCGTAATGAGGGGCGACGCAGAATCAATGGAGTTCCACCGGTTCGTGACACATCTCAGGAATGTGTTGGTTGAACCAGATGTCGCCCAGGTCATCAATGACAAAGGTATATATTTGATATACAGTTTTATAAATGTTATAATCTTGCAAACACATTGCAGTGTTAAGTATATCTGATACTTGTTCTGTTTTGCTGAAAACGGGTCCTTCTGCATGAGAGGTGCTTGCTAGAGAGGAGGTGACGTTGCGTGTTGATGGCGAGCATGATGATGACGATCGACGACACTCTCCCTCAACATTTATCATTTAGTTTGTGTTTTAGGATGATTATTGTAATCAAGATATTGTGAACTTCTTTAGTGTGTGTCACACTTCGTGAGACGGTTATTCATATGAGTTTGTAACAAACAGTTGTTCCAATTTTATGAATGATTTCTATTCGTGTTCATATCTTGTTTGATTATATGTGAATTATCCTTGTTGTTTGAAACTAATTGATAATGCATGAACATTTGTAAAATATAGGTCCTGGCAGCTTTAGGGGTTCAGGGGCGTAGAGTAAAATTTATTGTTTTTATACGCGGAACCCCTACATGTTTATGATATTATCTTTGGCTCGTCTAACAAAGCTTTTAATGATGAATTCTCAAATCTTATGACTGATAGGTTGAGGATATCTATGATGGGAGAGTTGAGGGTATTCCTTGGCTTTGAGATCAAGCAAATAAGTGGAGGAACCTTCTTCAATCAAGCCAAATATACTCAAGACGCTCTCAAGAGGTTCAACATGAAAGAACTAAATGGAGCAACCACTCAGACTCATCTTGAACTAAATCCAAATGGTAAAGATGTGGATCAAAAGGTATACTGATCCATGATTGGTTCTTTGCTTTACCTATGTGCATCGAGACCCGATATTGTGTTAAGTGTAGGAGTGTGTGCAAGATATCAAGCGGCTCCTAAAGAAATCCACTTGATGGCGGTCAAAATAATCTTTTGATATTTGGTTCATAACCCAAACTATGGTGTGTGGTATCCTAGGGGCTCAACATTCTCTCTTTGTGGGTACACTGATGAGCATGGGGCTGGACTGTCTGCATAATCAGATCACACGCTCTCTTTTGGTGCCTGGAATGCAATGAATGATAACTTAGTTGATTGTAAGACCTTCTCAGAGGTCACATCTGGCTTTGCTTCTTAGGGTACTTCCTCCTCTCACCCTCATGGCAAAGGCCCCTAGGTTCCAGGTGTTGGTGATGACTATGAGGAGGAAGAGGATGACGATGACTCCGAGTGATTCCTTTGGGGTGATAGCTTGGTCTTTTTCCTTTTCGGCATTTTGATGCCAAAGGGGGAGAAGATGTCTATTAGGATCATCCAGGATTTTCATGGGTTGGGCATTTGGTTGTTTCATATTTGCCTATGTCGTTATCTTCAAAAATTCGAACATTTTATTTACTTGGTTCTTGCGATACTATCTACTATTTGTATGGACATGCTATGCCCAGGCTATGTGAGCCTTTATCTTCTATATCTAATATATGTTGCACTACATGTATATCTTGATGCACATCGTCAGGGGGAGCATAGCTATGTTTTTCTATTTTTTAGAATTTCATGCATAACCTCTTATTGTCATCGAACACCAAAAAGGGGGAGATTGAAAGGACATTTTTGTCTTAATCAGTTTTGGTGTTCATTAACAACTTGAGGATCATTTTACAGTGTGTTAATATTGCCAGGTCAATCTACTGAAAATATAAAAGTCCGCGTCATAGTGGAAAAATCCCTGGCTGAAAAAGAAGTTTCTTGGAAAGTTTAGACCGGAGTCTCTGGTGTGCAAAGACCAGAGTCTCCGGTGTGGTCCGGAGTTTTCCCTCAAACCTCCGGATTGGATCCAAGATGAAGCCTAGGGATAGACTGTCTCGAGGTCCATAGATAGGCCGGATATTGGCCGGAATCTCCGGTGTATTCTAACAAGACCGAAATCTCCAGAGTGAATGGTCCGGAGTCTCCGTTGTGCTCAGATCCGGAGTCTCTGCCAAATCTCTGGAGGGAGCATCGAGACCAGGCCCAGGACATTCTGATTGGTGGTTCGGAGATGGACTAGAGACTGACCAGAATCTCTGGTGCAGACCGGAGTCTCCGGTCTGCAAACCGGAGTTTCCGGTGTGGAAACTCCCCAACGGGTAGAAAACGGTCAGAAATCTGTGGGGCTATAAATAGGGGACTTCATCCCCTACCTCCAGTTGCTCATTCCAGAAAAGAAGAACACCCCTATTAGAGCCACCAAATCAACAAGATATCCCCATCCAACCATCCAAAGTCGCCGATCTTTGGAGAATCGAAGGAGGAGGCCTTGATCTATAGCTTCACCAAGAGTGATCTTCATTTCCCCCTCATTCACTTGAGGGCCTGTGAGGACCGGAACTTAACTTCTAGACCCCCCTGTGTTTATTCGTCAATCCCAAGATCAATGTTGACGATACAACGAAATGTATATCATTACAGACGTACAAAAGTAATTTATTACAAAGTATGGATAACAACATAGTAAAATGTCTAGTGACATTTATTACATCCAGAAAGCACAGCGAAAATATAAAACGCGTAGTGACACCATCTCAGCCACAGGCAGTCGATGTAGTCCACGAGGCCTCACTCCTCAGCGTCATCATAGTAGTCGTAGTCCTCCCCTTCATAGTATTCTGAATTCAACAAAAGTATTGCCATGAGTACATGACGTACTCAACATACCCCTTATGCAAAACCTTATACATCTACATGTGGCTTTATGTGGAGGTCATATGGTTCTTTTGCATAAAAGCCAATTTTATTTGCAACATGGTAATAGTTTTGATACAAGCGGTTTTAGACGAAAACATGTTTATCATCAATGTGGTATTTTTCAATAGTGTGATTGTCCACGACAACTCACATAGTTCATAGACTCCAGGATAAGGATAGGGGTAAAGAGGGAAGTAGCAAGACAGGTTCCCGTATGTCAAGAAAGATTCATGTGTTGTCCATGACCGTGGACACGGCTATTCGAATAGTTTTACACTCTGCAGAGGTTGTATACTTTTCCCACACGACACAATCCCGTCTTGTTGCCCACCAGTGGCCGCTGGTTTAGTACATACCTATTGGTGTACCGGCAGAGGGATTGTGACAAGGTCTTTTAGCTATATCCCCCAAAGATGTGACATGCCCACCGGGTATGGCGCACGGAACTGAGAGTACGTCCCCAAACCGGTCCCCCCATCTGTGCCGAAGGTTTCCCCGCAGGCAGACACCTTATCAACGGTACGGCGACATCGACATCTAAGACTGACTAACCTACTTGACCAAGCCAGTGCCCATTATAGCATGTGGCTGTACGGTGGTCACAATCTTCAAATCCAAGACTTATTAGGCCCTCATGCGGCACGGACAACAGATTGCCCCCTTCAACTAGTGAAGGGCAGCCAATCGCTCCTTCCTTTGATCTAGCTGTCGCCCGCGCCAGTGTTTAGATGGTAAGTTTCACCCAAAGTAGAATAGAGTAGAGGAAGCAACAACGGCTAGCTCAGCGAGCTCGTCCAGTTTCAAAAGGGTATATGTGACCCAAGGGTCATCCAATTTCTCCGAAGAGGGGAGATCAAGGATCCTAATTATTATTTAGTATGGCTAAGCAATTCTACTCTACATGATTAATATATAATCTCTACTCAGGATTGTGTATGGAGACAGGTGTATCAAGGTATGTGGGTAATTAAAATAGCAGTAATATTTATAAAACAATAATAACATGCACTTGTAAAACATGGGATAATTATGAAAGGGGCATGCCTTCGTTGTTGTGGTACTCTTCTTCTTCATGGTCTTGGTTCAGCTCGTACCCGTCACTCTCTACTTGTCATAATGATGGGACACACGTAAATACACATTTCGAATAACCATAAATAAGATCCAAAAAGGCTTGCAAGGTTTAGACGTTTCGGTATATTGATCGGTCTATCATTCTCGGCTAATAGTATGGTCTCGACTAATAGTAGAAATTTAGTAAAATAATATGTTTCTTTGAAATATTATCGCCGCATAAGTCAAATATGTATACACGAACAGACTACACACACTAGCTAGTCATACAGTAAGCATACATGTCTGTATAAATCATGCAAAACAAAACAAAAGAAAAACCCTTTTTGTAACTATACACATGCCACAAGAATAATCTAGTATTTGGGAAAATTACGTACATGAAATACCGAACACTTCTAAGATTCAGCTAATAGCATGGTATTAAGAAACAATTCCATGGTTATATAAACTAAGAACTATAAATTAACAGAACAACCGGCCTGATACGCAACATGTTAACAAAATAAAAACTCAAGAATCCTAACTAGTCTACGGGTATGAGAAGCAAACGATATGCTCCAGTGGTCATACCCACGCTAGATAATTCACATAGATGAAAGGGTACTCCTGATACCGTAATTAAATCTAATAAATCTAGCAATTAGTTATATAACTAAATACCGTGTAATCAACAAGGAACAATTGCTACAAAAAAATAGCATACGCACTAGCAAAAACCAATCTATCTTAGAGATGCATGGTAGTTTAAACTAGGCAAACATGAATTTTCTAAACAGCTACTCAGTAACTTAAACAAACAACTCCATGGCGAGATAGCACATGCATAGCTATATGCCAATCCAAACCTCTTTTTCTAAAAGTTTAATAAACCTCGAATATATTCACATCTAACAACACAACTGGGTTTCCTAGGGATATTTGGCATGTTTTTCTAGGTTGGGATCAAGCTAGAACCAGGGGACGTGTTAATCTAACATACCGATTCCATGAACGGCATTCGGTTCATCGGCCACGCGACAAACTACAAGGCTACTGCTAGGAATCATATCTGGTAGGTAGGCATTTGTGTAACTAGAGTGTGGGTACAAGGATTTCTCACAAAGCTCACCAAGTACGGCGGAATCTTCCGACAAAGATGATGAACTGAGCTGAAACGGCGTTGGAGTACGTCGTCGGTGATCAGCGGCTTGTCCTTCTAGTCCGACGAATCAGCCCTGCTCCTCCTCTTGGTCGCGGTGCAGGAGTAGCTCGTCCTCCCGTAGCCGGACTCATCAGGAATGTGAGTGGCGTCTTGGCGCAGCTCTCGCCTGAGCTTGAGTTGTGGTGAGAGCCTAGGCTCGTATGGCTGTGCAAGTTGAAAAAGGAGACGCAGGATGTCCATTCAGGACTATATAGGAGGAGAAATGGTGCACTCTTGTTGATGGAATTAAAGAGAGAAAGAATGTGAGGTATTGTGGGAGCAGTTTCTAGTTCGAGATAGCATTTCCGTCTGGCTATTGCCCTTCTGTTCATGTGTGCGTACATGTGGGACATGAAGAAGAACAATACGACTCTAATTGACAAGATTAAAGTGAAGAATCAAAGGTAACGGTTGCTGCAGACGCGAGGCGTTTCAGCTGAGTGCGTGTGTGTGCGGCAGCAATATGACGCTTTGGCTGGTCTTAGTGCGGGACGTAGACGCTTTGCTTGCTATAGGGTGCGTAGCTTCTTGGCACTGGCGACGTGACAATGTGCCTAGAACTAATCGATCAGGTGGTTCACAGGAAAGAAAAGAAAAACAAGAAGAGAGAAAATGGGATGAGTGCTTCATGTAAATGAGCATGGCATGCATGAATCAGCTTGTATATATATACATGAGTCTATGAGTCTAGAGAGAGAAGGGCATATATATGTATATGCTACAGTAGGACTAGTATGCATGTTGCATGTGCATGGTGCATGGATAATATGGGCCAATCCCCAATGCGATTTTTATAAGAAAATAATAAGAAGCAAAACAAAAGAAATTGACAATTCAATACCAGATTCAAGGAATAATACTTGAAGAGAAATTAATCATCTTCTTTCATATGTCAAATTAATTCCATGGAATTAATTTTAGCAACTCCAAATAAAATGAAAAGAAAAACTCAGAGAAGCATAGTTTAATATGCTGAAGCAAAGAAAAAAATTACAATCCAACTTGAAGGACCCGTAAAACAAAATTTATATTCACGATGGATTAAATTCATATTAGAGTCGATTGTGTATGAAATTTTTAGTTAAGCTTAAATTAATTAAACGAAATTTTACGGTCCTCATTTTTAGATAAAAGTTTTTGAAAACTCTAAAAATCGGTCTGCCCCTTGCTCCCTAGTCCTTGATTTGGTTCTTACAAGCTTGTCTTTAATTATTGTGACAGCTTGCTTGGATTCGGGAGCCTCTAATTTAGTTGTGGATGTGTGCCTCGAACTTGTTGTAAGGGTGTCGGCTACCACCTTGAAGGTTGCCGATATAGTGGAAGTGTGAATCGATACCTTTGGGTGAGGTTCACCGGAGAATAAGGGAGACCTCTTGTGGCGTTGGTGGTTTGATACCACCCCCTCTCCAAACGCAGACGTACTTCCCTTCAAAAGGAAGGAACTGCGGGAAATAATCTTTGTATCTCCGTGTGCTTCATTTCGGTTACTTTTATCGTTTACCGCATCTTACTTATATCTTGCTCTTGCTTAATTAGTTGTGCTAGCGAGACATATAGGTAAATTCACCTTAAAGCATATCTAGAGAATTTACCTTTTGTGTCAAACCCTAATTAAAAAAGAGTAAAATTTGAAGTACCACCTATTCACCCCCCCCCTCTAGGTGCCCCATACGATCCTTTAATTGTTCATGATGAACACATCGGAGGAGGTGGAGCCCTCCGGAGGCGATTCCAGTGGCGTTTCCCCCTCCAATCTTCTCCGGCGGTAGCCTCTTGACTCTCGGTTTATGTGTTTTGATCTACGCCTCTGTTTGTCTCGAGGGTTGCCGAAAGGGGGTATATATAGTAGGTTTTAGGTCAAGACAAGTCATTTGGCGAAAGAATCAACGACATCAAAGACTCGAGGGAGGAAAGAGCATACCAGCAGCGACCAGGGGGTGGGCCACAGCTACTGTGCCCATTGCCTCCTCGGTCTTATTTTCTCATGGATCTTTGGCCCATTGTTCTTCATTCTGATAAATGTTGGGCCCGTGAAGTTTCAGGTCAATTAGATGTCGTTTGGGTACCTGGAAGTCAAAAACATTGAAATAGGGGTTTTCTGCCTCGGCAGGGTTAATTCCAAAGCAATATGGGAAGTGTGAATTATTCCCAATAATCATTATAAAACATGAATATAACCCATATATGATACAAATATGTTGGAATATCAAGTAATAAAGTGCAAAGTTCATGTATGCATTTTACATGCATCAGAGGCTCTCCTCTTGCATCACGAGCGACTTGACTTGTTCCCACCAAAGATTGGCATAATCATCAGACTCAAGTGAGGCCATGGCGACTATTTTCTCATCACTATAGTTGTGCATTAGGAAGATTTTGTCCACTTTGAGTGCCCATGAGAGGTATTTTTTGGGGTCATTCAAACCGGTGAACTTGGGCATGGTGAACTTGAGCTTGCCAAAAGTTTCTTCCTCATTGCGGTCACAGTAGTGGTGGTTGTCATGATGTTGACGGTCTTCATCTTCCATGGCATCATTGCGATGAGCTTGGTGACCTTGTTGTTGCACTTGCGGTTGAGGAGCCGCATTTGGCGGAGGTGAAACTTGGTTCTCGCGACGTTGTTGGGGAGCTTGCTCTTACTCTTGACGTAGTTGTTGATGAGGTTGAGGTGCTTGGGCCTCACGAGGGTGATTAGGCTGTGGAGCCTCTTTCCACGGTTGATGGTGAGATGGAGGCTTATTCCTCGATTAGTGACGTGGATTAGGCACATGGTCCTCTTGGTGAAGGTCATGGTCTCGAGCCTCTTGACGTGGTTGGCGATGCTCCACATGTATCGTATGATGCTCCATGTCTTGAGGCTCGTCATAGTGACCATGGTGGCGGCATGGACGTTCATGATGATGATGACGAAGAGGAGGGTCTTGAAGAGCTTCATGTTGATGATGGACTTGTTCCTCCAATTTGGAGTCATTACTTGTTGTTGAGAGAATGTCGTGGTGTTGACAGTGAATGTGAGGTTGCACTCGAGGTTCCGCTCGTGGTTCTTCACATGGTTGATCTTGTTGGATCACTAGTGCTCTTGCGTGATGATGGTGTTCGTCTCACCTTGCTTGCGGCCTTGAGGATAAATCACCATCATAGCTTGACGTAGTGGAGTGCCAAGGGGAAGGTACATAGTGCGAAGAACTCCCATCTTCAGCCATGGGTGCTTCATTGCATCTTGGAGCACTTGCATAAGGATCTTGTTGATGCGGAGAGCGCTCGCGTGAAGAGCGTGATGCACTTGAATGGTGCCGTGAAGAGCTTGATGTGTGTGAATGTAGTGTTGTGTTTCGCGCGAGCTCGGCCATCAACCTTTGTAAGGCTTCATTTTGGTTGGCGAAATTAATGTGCATGGCCCTTGTTTCTTGAGAAATGTTGGAGAAGCATTATCGCATGTCATGCATTTGTTCTTGAATTCGGCTTGAGTTTCTCCGAATTGTTCATCTTGGCGCATCTCGAGGGCATTGCAACAGTCACGGAACTCTCGTCGAATGATGTAGTGGCTTGCGGATGATTATTGGGAATAATTTACACTTCACATATAGCTTTAGAATTAACCCTGCCGAGGAAAAAAACCTATTTCAATGTTTTTGACTTTGAGGTACCCAAACGACGTCCAATTGACGTGAAACTTCATGGTACCTAGTATTTACTAAAACGAAAAACAATGGGCCAAAGATCCGCAAGAAAAGAAGACCAACGAGGAAACGGGCACAGCAGCCGCGGCCCACCCCCCTGGCCACGGCTGGTATGCTATTTCCTCCCTCGAGTCTCCGAATGACTTGTCTTGACCTAAAACCTACCATATATACCCCCTTTTGGTGATCCTCGACACAGAGGAAGGCGGAGATCGAGAACACAGAAACAGAGAGTCAAGAGGCTGCCGCTAGAGAAGATTGGAGGGGGAAACGCCGCCGAAATTGCCTCCGGAAGGCTCCACCCCCCTCCGGTGTGTTCATCATGAACACCTACAGCAAGATCCTCTCCATCCCCTACTGTAATCTCTTGGCAAACATGATGTGTGAAGCAACATTTTATCTTCCCTTGATCTATTGTGACTCCATGTCTTTGTTTGAGCAGTGAATTGTTATGGCAAAAGTGAAATAGTTCATTTATTGGTTACATACAGTGTTGTTATCTTTTATGATTGTCTTCTTGTACAATATATGAGTGCACGCATATGTTGGGGAATGCATGTAAGGTGATCACCGTAGTGTAATGGCGTGGGGATGACCGTGGAGGATAGAAAACCATTGTCCAATCCATAAAGTTACATTAGGGGGGACATATATCGGGGACCCTAGAGTTTATAGCTATGGTGGGACAATTATGTATTAATAATTCCTATGTTTGCTCAGTAACATGGCCTTAGGATCCATCATCAGAGTTGTGTACGCGCATTTATTTGGCTGCACCTAATTAAGGCTCCATCCTGGAAGAAACAATAAACAACCAAACAAACCAATGAAATAATAATTGCCTAAACATTTACTCCCTTAGAGAAACTTGCTACTTGAGAAAACTTGCCACCATTCAACTCCACTTTATTAGATCAATTTAACTTGCACTAGTTTACTTGTAGTTTCCACTAACACATACTTTATTTATTTTCTACCTAGTACCAAAACAAGACACACACTTAGATCCTAGCTTTTCATAAAAGGCCATATAAGAGGGTTATAGGGCTTTAGAGAATAGATAGTTTACCTTCAGATCCTCATGGGTTCGACACTCAAATACTTATCGAATTGTACTACGGTGATCCCTGCACTTGGGGGGTTATCAAGATACTTTTCTGGCGCCGTTGCTGAGGAGCGTAGCGCTAGGCTTGTATTCTTGCTTGCATTGCTAGTTTATTTTTAGTACCTTTTTATTTTATATAAAACTAAAACCCAAAAAAATTAGATGGATCCTTTTCCCAAGATTAACCATGAGATATATGATTTTTATGTCAAATATATTCTTTTGGGCACTAAACTTTTGGATGCAAGAGATAATGTTGAAGGTGCCAAGGAAGGATATGACAAAATCCTAAGCTTGGGGATGTCCATGCCACCCCAAGAAGAGTAAAAGGAATAACAAGTGGAGGAAGAATGGAGTAGCTACCCATCTCCTACACCCAACAATGGTAATGAACACATTCTTATTAATGATGATGATATTTCATTGTTTAGTAGTCCTCTATGTGGAACAATTATGACTAATATATGTGAGGATGAAAGTGATATAATTGAGTTAGATGATCCATTATGCTCATTAGATGATAAGTCTTTATGTGGTGATTCTATTCAAAACTATGTAGTTATGTTTAACCTTAATGCTTGCAACTATTATGAGAGAGGAAGAGACTTAGACTTAAAATAAAATGGTTTAATGTTTTGTGGTGTGTTCCTTATGCTTTCATTTCCTATTCAGTTTGAGCACACCCTTATATCTTGGAAACATGTAAAATACATTTAAATACTGTTTTCTAATAATTAGTTTAAGATTTTCACTTTTTATAAATTTTTGGAAAGTAAATGAGAAAGATGAGTTGGGGTTGACCTTGAACATGTGGTGTTCATGCCAATGGAACCATTGCAAAATCTCTACCATTAAAACTTCTCCCATTATAAAACAAAATAAAAAAGAGTGTTTATTACTACTGTAACATCACCCTTGTATCTTACTTTCTCATCTTTGTGCCAAGAATAAACTCTTTTGAGAGGTAAGATCAAACAATTGTAACTTGTTGTCCAGAAAACAGATTCTTGAACTTCACTGCAAAAAATTTTAAAAATCACAAAAGAGTAATTTTGACCTGAAATTTCACGTCAGAAATATTCAGCTATTTACCCACATTTAATTAGTTCAAAGTTTTTTGATTTGAGCAAAGTAAGTGCCCCTGAAAATTCGATCTTTACAGACTGTCCAGATTTTGACAGATTTTATTTCTATTATGCATTAGTCTTGTTACCTTTGTTTTGTGCGGTTCCTTTTTATCAAAGAGGAATACGAAACCATAGTAACAGTAGCTAATGTTTATTTCATGATATGTATTTTCTGTACCTATTGGGATTTAATTTATGGAGGCACTAACCACTCTAATCAAGTTTTATGATGAGTTTTGTGTGGAAAGAGTTTTCAAGTGAAAGAGTTGAAGGTGATGAATGGAGATTAAGAGGAACGAACGCTCAAGCTTGGTGATGTTACCCCTAGTTTCACCCCACATGTATTAAAGGAATACAAGCATTCGAGATTGGGGATGTCCAAGCTACCTCATAAACTCAAACCATCTTGATATCAAGTAAGTAAGCCTAGCTATATGGCTATAAAGAAAGCGCTTTGCAAGAGGCAACCCGATTAATTTTTGTTTTGATTTTCTTTGTGTACTCTTTCTATAAAAATAGACCTTAGTTTTCGTTTTTGGTCTGTAATTTTCATTAAAGTACCAAGTTTTACCCATTTTGGATTGAAAAAGTTGAACATATATATGGAGTTGCATATTCATGCACGAATCTATTTACCATGTGATTTTTTCCTTCTTCTCTGTAACTCCGATTGATATCAAATTTTAACTATAGTTACAACTTTTCATACTCTGTATGTTCATAAATTTTCAAAAAAATTGGACATGTTTAAGTAGGGTAACCAACTATGTTTTGCTGCTGTTGTTTTTCTAGACAGATTCTGTCCCATTTTGTTTGATGCATTCTTTGAGCTTTTAAGTTGAATCTTTTTGATTAATTTGAGTCCGTGAGAAAGCATACAACATTATATACCTACTTTACACTTCATATATACATTTTTTTAGGAATTTCTTGCAGCAAACATTATGCCTTTTGTACCCACTAATGTCACCCCACAGAAAAGAGATGGGAGAAAATTTTGTGTTGAAGTTTTTTTCACAGGGATTAGAGGAGAAGCACCAAGAGCTATTCAAGGATGGTGAAAACCATAAGCTTGGGGATGCCCAAGGCACCACACTGGACCAACCACACTCTTGGTTTGCACACGTCTACTCTCTATTTTTCGAGCAACACATCACTATCGCATAAACTTGGAGCGTTTGTGTCTCACTTCCTTTTTTTGTAGTTTTCATTTTGTTCATGTTTCCAAGACCATTATCAATAACTTGCTGTAGAAATAAACTAAGTTGGATGATATAGTAAAATTGGGATTAGGATGTTGAAGTTGATTTAAAAAGATTACATATAGTTACATGGTTCATATGTTTTGAATGAATATCAACTTGCAACTGCATTGTGTAGAGTTATCTTTTATTCATATTTTGATGCTTTCTATTAGTTTAGATTGTTTGATATGGATTGATTAGAACTATGTACTCTTATGCATGCATGAAGACGGTCAACTTTCTCCCTCTTGCTAGCCCAAAAATAAATCCAACAAGTTAAAACTTGTTTATCCAACTCCCTTTGAACCAAGTTTTTCTAGAGTATTCACCATACCTACCTACTAGCATAATTGCTATTCCAAGTATATTTCTCGTGCTTTATTGTTTTATCTAGCTTCCAAATTAAAATTCTTATGATTGTGTTTGCTATGAGAAAATTGGTTAGTAAAGCTCTCACAAACTTGATGGCTGATATGTTGCAAACGTATCCATAATTTTTGATCTTCCATGCTTGGTTTTTATCTACTTTATTATGTTTTGTTCCAACTTTGGAGTACTTTCTATACACTTTTCTTGGACTAACCTATTAACAAGAGCCACAGTGCCAACTGCCTGTTTTCTGCTATTTTTGGTTCCAGGAAAGTCAGAAAATGAATATCCTCAGAATTGGACGGGACAAAAGCCAAAGTAAGTTTTTCACCAAGGGACACAAGGAGCCATAATACGAGACGGAGAGGGGCCAGGGGGCCGCCACACCACCTGGCCACGCAGCCCAGCCTGGCCCGTGCCAGGGGTGGTCTGTCCGCCTCCGGCACCCCCTCGGCCTCCCCTTTCGCCTATATATCGCCTCCGATATAGAAACCCTAAGTACCCGATCAAAATTCCATGAAAGAGTCTGTAGCCACCGTCATCTCCATACCTAGATCGGGAGGGATCTGAAGCTCTTCCCGGCACCCTGCCGGAGAGAGGGGAATTCACCCTAGAGGCCTTCTTCATCACCATGCAAGCCTCCGGTGTGATGCGTGAGTAGTTAATCCTTGGACTATGGGTCCATGTAGTAGCTAGATGGCTGGTTCTCCTCCTTTGTGCTATCATGTTTAGATCTTGTGAGCTCCATTCATGATCAAGATCATCTATTTGTAATTCTACATGTTGTGTTTGCGGGGATCCGATGGATATTGAGATGCTATTTCAGATTGATTATTGATTATATCATGTCTTTGTTATTTGTGATCTTTGTTAGTAGCTATCTTGGCCAAGTAGATACTAGCAACTCCAAGAGTTAGTATTTATGCTCGATAGTGGGTTCATGCCT
Source organism: Avena sativa (assembly GCA_916181665.1). Lineage (NCBI taxonomy): Eukaryota > Viridiplantae > Streptophyta > Magnoliopsida > Poales > Poaceae > Avena > Avena sativa. The sequence continues at coordinate 526,257,575 of OV702292.1, read as the reverse complement.
CTAGTAATCTGGGGAAGTGACAGAAATCTCTAAGGTACTAGATGTGTTGTTGCTACTAGGGAGAAAACAACAATCCTTTGTTCATAGAACAATCGTATTGTTTACTTTACACACAATGTGTAATGCAATTATCTGTTGCTTGCAACTTAATACTGGAGGGGGTTCGGATGATAACCTGAAGGTGGATTATTAGTCATAGATGCAGTTGGATTACGGTCTATGTATAATGTTGTAATGCCCAATCAAGTCTCAAAGGAGTCAAGATGAGTAGTATATGCTTGTATGCTTTCTCGATGTTTGTTAATTGCCCCGCTGTAATTTGTTCACCCAACATGTCATCTATCTTAAGGAGAGCCACCACTAGTGAACTATGGACCCCGGTCCTTTCTTTTACCATCAATCTACAATCAATTGTTTACTGCTTTATGTTTACTTTCTGCAAACTATTACTTTCTTCCACACAATATGTTTAATCCGTTGTTTTCAGCAAAACCGGTGAGATTGACAACCTCATTGTAAGTTGGAGGTAAAGTTCTGTGGTTGTGTTGTGCAGGTCTCCACGTTGCTGCTGACGCTGGTAGTGCGCCCTGCCAAAGTCCAGCTAGCAACACCTTTGGGGTGTTTCCTTGCTCCTACTAGTTCGATTAAACCTTGGTTTCATAACTGAGGGAAAACTTGCTGCTGTGCTTGCAACTTTTTTCTGGCGCCATTGCCGGGGAGTCAAGGACATCTTCACAAGGGGAGTCCCTCATAACCAATCTCTTTACTTTGTTATTTTTGTTTTGCTTAGTTTACTTTTGCTTTGTTTGCTTGTTTCTTTATCAAAAACACAAAAAAATTAGTTTCACTAGTTTGCTTTCTTTATTAAAAACACAAAAAAATGACTACTCTGGAAAATACTAAGTGGTGTGACTTCACTAGAACCAACAACAATGATTTCATGAGCACACCTATTGCTCCACCTGTTCCTGAAACTACTTTCTTTGAAATAAAACCTGCTTTACTCAATCTTGTTATGAGAGAACAATTTTCTGGTATTGGTAATGAAGATGCTGCTGCTCATCCAAATAACTTTGTTGAACTTTGTGAAATGCAAAAGCATAGGGATATAGATGGAGATATAATTAAGCTTAAATTGTTTCCTTTCTCTTTGAGAGGAAAAGCTAAAGAATGGTTGAATTCCTTAACTAGGAATAGTATTGATTCTTGGACTAAATGCAAAGATGCTTTCATTGGAAAGTACTATCCTCCTGCTAAGATTATATCTATGATAAGTGAAATAATGAAATTTAAACAATCTGATAATGAACATGTTGCTCAAGTTTGGGAAAGAATGAAATCTTTGGTAAAGAATTGTCCCACTAAAGGGTTCGCAGCATAGAAAACAAAAAAATTCCTACGATGTGAACTATACGCCAAGATCTATCTACTAGATACAAGCAACGGGTGGATATACATCCATAGATAACTTACCCTCGAAGACAACAAAGCTTTATTAACGAGATGGAACTCGTGGATGATGTAGTCGTACACTTGCCGATCTCAAGATCGTGATGAAGTCCAGCAGGTCCGGCTCCAGCACGTCCATCAGATCCAGCACCACCAAGTCCAGCACCGCAAAGCAGCGGTGCATCCGTGATTGCACACACGTCCGGTACCCTGACAACCTCCACCCCTCGCTCCAGCAAAGCAGCGGAAGCAGCAACTCCTTTCCAGATAAAGCTACTAGGAACATGTATCTCGCTAATCCGAGACCATGGGGGAAAAATACTAGAGGGGGAGAGAGATCCTTCACGAGGAGGTGTGAGGAAGAAGGAGTGAGAGGGGGCCTATTATAGGAGGAGGGGAGGGTACCCCTCTCATGGTAGGCGCCCATGGAGGGTGTCCCTTCACCTCCCCCATTCATGTGGTGGTAACCCCCTCCACATTAAAATGCCCCTTCACATTCTCTTTTAAAGTCTCCACTTTAAATGCATTAAATTTCTCCAAATTTAATGTTCTCTCATTTAATAAAACTCTTTTATTAATTTTATTCAGAATTTTGTTAATTACTTTAATTAACAAACATTCACATAAAACCCCCTGCAACATTTCAATATTACATGCAGAACCAATTTTAGCAATTTCACCCCAAACAGTTTCGGTGTCTATTGAAATAATTTCAGCGCTTTCTTAAATCTTTAGCAGAAACATATTTGCTCCAAATGGTGTCGGTATCCCTTAAGTGTGTCACCCTACGATTCGCGAATAATGTAGACATGATCGAGACCCCTCTCAGATCAATAATCAGAAGCGGGACCTGGAGATCCATATTGACTCCTACACATTCAACGATGACTTCTGTGATCGTGAGAACCTTTAACGCTAGTAACTAAATCCCTTTATCTCGCGATATATTACATGTCCTATATTCGATCATCGGTATCTCCATACCTAGTTTGATCTCGTTACTGACATGTACTCTTTTCTCGTTCCCGTGATATAACATTCTAGTGATTTCATCACTTGCTTGCAAGCTAACCAATGTGATATCACTGAGAGGGCCCAGAGTATATCTATCCGTCATCGGGATGGACAAATCCCACTCTTGATCCATGAGCCTATACATAACACTTTCATAGCACTGGACCCACCTTTATAATCACCCTTTCACGGTGTGACGTTTGATGTTATCAAGATACTCTTCCAGTGTTAGTGATTGATATGATCTCATGGTCTAAGGACTAGGATTACTTCGTATGATGTTATAGAAATATAAACACAGTGACTTTGATCGTAATGCTATACTTCAGATGAATGTTCATCACATCATTCCACTAATGTTGTGACCTTGTTATTAACAACATCCAATGTCCATGATCAGGAAACCTTGATCATCTTATTAATCAACGAGCTAGTTTATAAGAGAGGCATAACTAGGAACTTTCCTTTTGTTTATTAAACACACATGTATTAACGTTTCCAAATTAATACAATTCTAGCATGCAAAATAAACATTTATCATAAACAAGGAATAAGATAATAACCACTTTATTATTGCCTCTCGGGCATATTCCCTTCAGTCTCCCACTTGCACTAGAGTCAATAATCTAGTTTGAAAAACTTTGCGTATTGAACACCTATGGCTTTCTGGTGTTGCATATACGCGATTGCTAGTGGTTAACATAATCTCCGGATCTGACAGTTTCAGGTCCGTGTGTATTTGCATGTCTTTGTGTCTCTACGCATCACTCATTCTCAAATGAGATGGCATTGTATAAATTTGGTCCTTTGGTGAGACCTTTAGTTTGTTAGGGTTAAAATATGTTTATATTATGGTCATACAATATATATTCATAGTCTTAGCCCACTTTGAACCACACCTAGTTTGATAACAAACTACTTAACACAAATGCCCTCCTTTGCTGCTACTATAGCTGTCATATACTTAGCCTTTTGTTGTAGTACCCGTCACAATGTCTAAACTTTGGAACTCATCCAAATCCATCATGGAACGTCATTTCCATTACATTGTGCCACCCATAGTCCAAATTGAGATAAATTTTAATTTGTATCTTGTGACAAAACTAGTATCAATGTAACACTTTACAATGAACTACCTTTAACTATTTGTCACTTATACATGATATATTCTTAGTTCTTCCAAAGCTCATAAGAATATCTTTACTATCGTCCAATGATCATCTTATGAATCATTCTGGTATGTGCTCATAACATTTAGAGCATAGGACATATCTGGATATATACATATCACGGTATAATCAATCAAAATCTTCATGTGATTTTACTCACCAAGTGTTGAAACACTTGAATCTTGATATAATCTTTTCCATGCAGCAAGAACCTTTCTTGTTGTTTCCATATTGAACCCTTTCAATATCTCATATATGTACGTCTGGCACAACCATATTAGTGCCTCAATCTATCCATATAGACATTGATGCCAAATATTTTGGTTTTGCCCAAGTCTTTCATTGAAATCCTATTTTAATGAAATTCTTAACTTGTGTCAATAAAAGATACATCATTTCCAATCAACAATATGTACTCTGCATAATGTATTGGAAATTTGTCTCAACGCTCCCACTTAATTTCTTGCAAATGCAAGCATCTTCATCACATCCGATGAATTTAAACTCCTTTAAAAATTTCATCATGTTGAAGATTCCAACTCCGCTATGCTCACTTCAACTATTGAAGTTTGCATGCCCTTTTAGCACCCTTTGAATTAACAAAACCCTTCGGACCATGTCTTGTACACGTCCTACGTAACAATTCTATTAGAAGAACATTGTTTTGTTTGTTCAACTACCATACATCAAATTATATGTAGTAGTTGCTATATTAATCCGTCAAGACTAAATATCGCTATGAAAGATCAAATCTTGTCATAGTCAACTCCTTGAACATTTCCGAAAACTTCTTTCTGACATGTCGACTATTTCATAGATGTTAAATATCCATGTCTATTTCTTTATAGATCCAAACACGACTGATATGCTTTATGCCTTTCTAGAGGGTCTTTCAAGTTCAAAACTTGATTTCTCGTGTATGGAAACTATCACGAATTTTATGACTTCTAGTCATTTTATGGAGTCAGGGCCCATCATCGCTTCTTTGCATATAGTCGATTCATCCTTGTCAAAACAATAACGACTTCTGTTTCAAATCTTACTATTTGATTCTTACCGACCCACACGGTTCAATAGGAACTCTAATCTCCGAGATCACAACCTTTGTAATTACGGGAGCCATGAGCATTTTAGCCGCCACCAGGACACTTTCCGGCGCTGCGCTACTTAGCACATATAGCTAAGGTTCAACAAACTTATCAAAGTTCTATTGTCCTCCCACTTAACTTTTCATGAAGATTTCCTTCTCAAGAAACTTGACGTTCCAAGTGACTAACTCTTTTGTCCTCGGTGTTATGGAGGAATTCCCAACAAATTCTTTGGGATAACCTACAAAGACGTGCTTATCCGACTTTGGTTGTAAACATTTTACTTATTCATAGCATACCAAAATTTAAGAAAAGACAATTCGGGTTTTATCCCAAACCATAACTCATATGGTGTCATTTCAACTGATCACGATGGTGCCCTTTTCAGTGTAAAAGCGGTAGTCTCTGAAGCTTTAATCCTTAAAACATAATGGCAGTTTTATAAATGACACCTTTGATCTTACCATGTCAAACATGGTTTGATTTCATCTCTCGAATATGCCATACTCCTATGGTTTATCGGGAAACACAAATCATGGAACACTTCCTCAAATCTTAGGTGTTTTGCTAAACATGTAACTCAAATATCTTACTTTATGATCGAATCATAAACTCTTTATTTTCTTGTTACAATGATTTTCCACTTCATCTTGAAAGTCTTTGAACAATTTTCAAATGTTTCATACTTCTTACTTATTAAGTAAATATATAGATATATTCACTCAAATTTCTGGAGAAAGTATATAAAGGAAAAAGATCCATCGCATATGGCTACACATAATGGATTATGCACATCAGCATGCACAATTTCCAATAAGCTAGTCATCCGTTCCTCTTTGGCCTATGAACGGAGTTTCAATTATCTCGAGGAAAGTTTCACAAGCATCAATTGATCAAAATCAAAAGACTCCAAAAATTCATCAACATGGAGTTTCTTCACGTTTATTTTCCAATATAATTCAAACAGCGATGTCACTTCATAAGTGATCTTCCAATCATTTGTCTTGCGACATTTTAGCAATAGTGTTTATGGATGTGATTTCTCCCACTAGACTTGTAAAAGTTCATCCATCCATTATGGAATATGGTAATTATTTGAACAACCATTGTTCTCGTAATACCGGAACAAAATAACAATTATTTAAACAAATCTTGAAGACAAGCTTTGATCTCAACGAGAAACATAATAACACATTATTTCTTTTTGATGAACATCATCACTTAATCTCTTGCTAGTTACTTAGGTCATTGTAGTTCATGAATTGCATTGTCCTGTATGACACTTCATACCAACCAATTCGGTATCCAATACCTAAGAACCACATTGTTTAACAAGCAAAGAATACAGCCATAACATGTATATCTTCTATATACGTAAGCTGGACATCTCCAACTTTTCTTTTCTGCCAAATATTTTATAGATTCTCTTTCAACAATTCCTTTTCCTTTTAAAAGAATCTATCAACATCAATAGTGGTGTCATCCACATGACACATAGTACAAAGCATGTATAGTCAAATACTAATACCTTTGGACTTGCACTTTGAAGTGGATCACCATCATCAAATGTTTGGTATTCTTTCAAAAATCCATTCTTTAGTAATCTTTCAGTGTAGTAAACATTTTACTTACATCTTCTAGTCATCCTTATCATGACAACTTTCATGATCAAGCTACGATAGCCTATAAGGATGAATCGTGAGTATAATATCAGTTCCCAAAACCTTTTTGGTAGATTAGGACGCCTAGCATCTCCAACCTTCACAAATTCTCATACAATATGAGAACGTGTATTTTGTTAAATTATACTCTATCATATTGCAACCATAAACATTGTTTCAGATATCACAATATCTTTCACACATGATGGTTTCTGAAACAATTATTTCAGCTCCTAGATAACCTCGATATTAAAACAACTTTTGAATATCAAGAATCATGGAGGCAAAACATGATACTTTAGATACTAACATTGGAATTCTTACTCTTGATTTAATACTACTTATTAAACTTCATGGAGTAAATAGAGTTTGCTGAAAGTTTGCAATAGGACTTATAAACTTTAAATTGACATTCAAAACAATACGATACCAGTTCATAAAGTAAATATCCAGAATTATAGTTCCATTATCTCACTTACAACTAAGCATAAGGTAGTAAACAGATGCCAATGACTACAACAAATTATGCAAATTCACTTTGATTTAGTTTATGACAAATTTGGTTCGACTAATCCAAATTAGAAATGAATTCCCACTCAAAAACGACATCCCTCGTGCCTTTTTTGGTGATTACATGAACCAAATACACTACACCAAGTACGATCATCACGTGAGTCGATGTAGCTTCAAAAGCGAGCATCAAAAATGGGCATCATATCAACTATATGACTCATGCTTAACCTTTCGGTTCGTGTTCCGAGGCCATGTCTGTACATGTTAGGCTCGCCAAGTAAGAACCTTAGTACTTGCGTGTGTAAAACTGTCTTACACCCGAAATATGATCGTGGATTCAAGTACACCCGATCATCACGTGATGTCTTGAAGCGGTGAAACATAAACGGTGCATACTTAAGGAAGAACACATTTTTATCTTGATATCTAAATAAGGGATCACCTTATAATGCTACTAAAACACCAAACTAGCAATATAAGATGCAAACATCTTATGTGTAAAGTGGGATGATATGGTCCATGCATTTGATCACCATCATATGCATCGTGGTATGATATCTATCATTCCTTTGTGTGTAAGGCCAAGGTCTATGGAACTTACACGTTCAGTGTGTTGTAAGAGTATCTACCATACAGCAACTTACAACATTATCATATCATGACACTAGCCCAGCAACAATCTAAACTAGACGCCTTTAATTTATCAATTGCAAGTTTTACGTGGCTTAGGGCTTTCGAAGATAGAACCGTTCTTACCTACGAACATGGAACCACAACGATGATAACCAAATTATTAGCAACTCGTTGTAAATCAGATATTGACTATAGTAGGAGAGACAGACACCCGCCAGCCACTTATGCAAAACTAGTTGCATGTCAATCGTGGAACCGGTCTCATGTGCGATGACACGTAAGGTTGGTCCGGGCCGCTTCATCCCACTATGCCACCAATATCCAAAGTACATATAAGAAGCAATAACATGATCATCATCGCCCACATACTCTTATGTGTTCTACCCGTGCAAAGCACCTACGCATAGATCAGGCTCTGGTACCACCGAAGGGTTCGCAGCATAGAAAACAAAAAAATTCCTATGGTGTGAACTATACGCCAAGATCTATCTACTAGATACAAGCAACGGGTGGATATACATCCATAGAGAACTTACCCTCGAAGACAACAAAGCTTTGTTAACAAGATGGAACTCGTGGATGATGTAGTCGTACACTTGCCGATCTCAAGATCATGATGAAGTCCAGTAGGTCCGGCTCCAGCACGTCCATCAGATCCAGCTCCAGCAAGTCCAGCACCACCAAGTCCAGCACCGCAAAGCAGCGGTGCATCCGTGATCGCGCACACGTTCGGTACCCCGACAACCTCCGTCCCTCGCTCCAGCAAAGCAGCGGAAGCAGAAACTCCTTTCCAGATAAAGCCACCGGGAACATGTATCTCGCTAATCCGAGACCATGGGGGAAAAATACTAGAGGGGGAGAGAGATCCTTCACGAGGAGGTGTGAGGAAGAAGGAGTGAGAGGGGGGCCTTTTATAGGAGGATGGGAGGGTACCCCTCCCATGGCCGGTGCCCATGGAGGGTGTCCCTTCACCTCCCCCATTCATGTGGTGGTAACCCCCTCCTCATTAAAATGCGCCTTCACATTCTCTTTTAAAGTCTCCACTTTAAATGCATTAAATTTCTCCAAATTTAATGCTCTCTCATTTAATAAAACTCTTTTATTAATTTTATTCAGAATTTTGTTAATTACTTTAATTAACAAACATTCACATAAAACCCCCTGCAACATTTCAATATTACATGTAGAACCAATTTCAGCAATTTCACCCGAAACAATTTTAGTGTCTACTGAAATAATTCCAGTGCTTTCTTAAATCTTTATCTGAAACATATTTTCTCCAAATGGTGTCGGTATCCCTTAAGTGTGTCACCCTACGGTTCGTGAATAATGCAGACATGATCGAGACCCCTCTTAGATCAATAATCAGAAGCGGGACCTAGAGATCCATACAGACTCCTACACATTCAACGATGACTTCTGTGATCGTGAGAACCTTTAACACTAGTAACTAAATCCCTTTGTTTCACAATATATTACATGTCCGAGATTCGATCATCGGTATCTCCATACCTAGTTTGATCTCGTTACCGACATGTACTCTTTTCTCGTTCCCGTGATATAACATTCTAGTGATCTCATCACTTGCTTGCAAGCTAACCAATGTGATATCACTGAGAGGGCCCAGAGTATATCTATCCGTCATCGGGATGGAAAAATCCCACTCTTGATCCATGAGCCTCTACATAACACTTTCGTAGCACTGAACCCACCTTTATAATCACCCTTTCACGGTGTGACGTTTGATGTTATCAAGATACTCTTCTAGTTTTAGTGATTGACATGATCTCATGGTCTAAGGACTAGGATTACTTCATATGATGTTATAGCAATATAAACACAATGACTTTGATCGTAATGCTATACTTCGGATGAATGTTCATCACATCATTCCACTAATGTTGTGACCTCGTTATTAACAACATCCAATGTCCATGATTAGGAAACCTTGATCATCTTGTTAATCAACGAGCTAGTTTATAAGAGAGGCATAGCTAGGAACTTTCCTTTTGTTTATTAAACACACATGTATTAATGTTTCCAAATTAATACAATTATAGTATGCAAAATAAACATTTATCATAAACAAGGAATAAGATAATAACCACTTTATTATTGCCTCTCGGGCATATTCCCTTCACCCACTCATGGACTGACTGCTTGGATGATTATCCAAACCTTTTATGTAGGATTGAACTATTCTTCAAGAAATCTATTGGATTCTGCTGCTGGAGCTACCTTTATGACCATTACTTTGGGTGTTGCAACAAAGCTTCTGGATAATATGATGGTCAACTATTCTGAATGGCACACTGAGAGAGCTCCACAAGGTAAGAAGGTAAATTTTGTTGAGGAAACCTCCTCCTTGAGTGATAAAATTGATGTTATAATGTCTATGCTTGTTAATGGGAAGGCTCATATTGATCCAAATCATGTTCCCTTAGCCTCTTTGGTTGCTCAAGAAGAGCAAGTTGATGTGAACTTTATAAGAAATAACAATTTTAGCAACAATGCCTACAGGAATAATTTTGGTAACAACAATTATAGGCCATATCCTCCCAACAATGGTAATGCTTATGTAAATTCCTACAATAATAATAAGAGTGCACCCTCTGAACTCAAAGTTATGCTTAAAGATTTTATTAGCAAACAAACTGCTTTCAATAAAACTATTGAGGAAAAATTCTCTAATGCTGAAAGAAATATAGCATCATTGGCTGAAGCTCAATCTTCTTTGAATAAAATGGCTGCTAAACCTGAAACTATTGATAATCCCTTTGCTACTACTAATGCCATACAAGTTAGAATTGATGAAAATGTTAGACTATTAGCTGAATTGCATGCTAAGTGGGAAAGAGAAGATGAAATTGCTAGAAACATTAGTGTTTCTACTATCACTACCACTAGTGTTGAGGCTAGTAATAGCTCTACTACTTTAGATGATAATTATGATTTTGATCTAGATGGTTGCAACATATCTGAAGTTATTAAGTTCCTACAAAATTTTGCTAAAAGTCCTAATGCTAGTGCTATGAATATGGCCTTTAAAAAACACATTACTGATGCTCTCATAAAGATTAAAGAAGAAAAGATGAAACATAAAGCTTCTATTCCTATAAAATAAGAAGATGGTTGGGAACCCATCATTAATATGAAAGTGAATGATTTTGATTTCAAAGCTTTATGTGATCTTGATAGTAGTGTTTCTATTATGCCTAGAAGGATTTATGATATGCTTGATTTGCCACCATTGGAAGATTATTATTTGAATGTCCCGCTTGATGATAATGCTAAAAAGAAACTCATGGGGAGTATTAATGATGTTCTTATTATGGTTAACAATGCCTATGTCCTTGTTGATTTCTATGTTTTGGATGTTGAATGCAATGATTCTTGTCCTATTACTTTGGGAAGACCTTTTCTTCGAACTATTGGTGCCATTATTGATATGAAAGAAGGCACCATTAAATATCAACTCCCACTCAATAAAGGTATAGAACACTTCCCTAAGAAGAGAGAGAAGATTTCTTTGGCCTCTCCTATGAAAACAAAATTTGCCCTTAATGCCTCTTCATTTGAGAACACTTGATTCTTTTTCTTGCTTCTTATGCCTAACTTAAAGGCGTTAAAGAAAAGTACTTATTGGGAGAAAACCCAAAAGTTTTAGATGAGTCTTGGAAGTTATTACTTTAGTAATAACTGCTCCTTATCCTTTTTATTCTTTTTGTGCCAAGAGTAACCTCTAATGAGAAAGAAGTAATGATTGGGAAAGTTGTTGTCCCGAAATAGATTTCCGTGCTTCACCGTAAAACTACGTGTAAAATATCTGTACGTCCTTTTGAGGCGTGAATTTTTGTGCTTCTGCCCCAGGTTGTTATCTAACTTTCGTTAGTTTAACACTTTTCGATTTGAGAAACAGAATGTCTTCAAAAAAAATCATCTTTACCTGCTGGTCTGTTTTGACAGATTTCTGCCATTATTTGCATTTGCTTCTCGTTGGTTCCTTTTTGAGTTCTTTTGGGGAATTGAGCTTTTTGAGGGAAGTGCTAAAGTAGCTTGTGTCTTAATGGAAGTTTTATTGGTCTTGAAACTGACCTAAAAGACTTATTATCTTGAGTGCACTAATGTTGCTAATAAGATTGTGTGAAGTTTTGTATGAAGGAAAAATTTCAGGTGTATGGAAGGAATGAGTAATGAGATGAAGAATGGACTAAAGCTCAAGCTTGGGGATGCCACGTGTGTCACCCCAAGAAATATCCAAGAAGTACAAGCGTCAAAGCTTGGGGATGCCCAAGGCATCCCCTTCATCAATAAAAATCCCAGGTTTCTTCCAAACACTTCATTTTTATTGTTTCATGCAAAGTTGTGTTGTTCTTGGAGCGTCTTCTTTTTCGTTTTTGTTTTGGTTTTTTGTTTGCTCGGTTTGCTTAGTTTTCTGAATAAATTGGTTGGACCCCCTCTTTCATACATTGGTTTTCAAATAGTTTGGTTTGGATTGGAAAAGAGTAGGAAAGTTCATGCTTAAGTGGTAAAGAGAGCTTGTTTTTGACTGTGGCCTATGCTTTGTCATGCCTTGCTTGATATTGTTTTGGCTTTATGCTTAGTAATCTTTGTTGTAGCATGAATTGTTATAAACAATTGAGATTGCTTAATGTGCCTTGGAAGAATCATGTGTTAGCATATTAAAGCATAGTATTGTGGTATTCTCCTTTGATGCTTTATTTGGGTTGACTTGGAGCATGCTCACACCATGTTATGACTATCCCAAGTCACCATAAGACTTTATGATCCTTTAGTTTTCAACTTGTAGTATCACTTTATGCTTTGATTAATGATGTTTTGTCGCTCTGCATGATTATGGCCATTATTGCTCTCTTAGTTGGTCGCTCCCAGTCTTTTGCTAGCCTCCACAACCAAGTATGAGTTCCACTCATGCATCCAAATCCTTAAACCAAGTTATTCCAATGAGTCCACCATACCTACCTATTAGCATATGCTATTCCAAGTATATTCATGTTTTTATCTACCTTCCGAATTAAACTTGTTATGAGAAAACTAGTGATTAAAGCTCTCACGAACTTGATGGCACACTTTACTTTTCTTGCCCTTAATAAACTTGAACCATTGTGTCGTCTATGTTGTATATGCTTGCACTTATATGTTGGGGATTGGCAGAACAATGTTGTCATGGGGAACGCTTTCAACATTGCACTTGTACTTTGTACCTAGTTGATATCATGCTCTTTTGTCTATGGATGTCATCGGTGTGAAATGAAAGAGGAGCTTGTAAGTGCATGGAGTTATGTATGTGTGTTAGAGAAACGCCTGGGTCGCTGGTCTAATCCATGCTATCATGGTGGAAACTTGCAGCGTAACCATAATGAGTTGTCTATGAAGCATTCTTTTTATAAAAAAAAGAGTCAGGTATTGAAAAAAAGAGAAAAAGAAAAAAAGATATGAGAAAAGAGGAAAGAGAGAAAAAGCCACCATTTTCCCATGGTAAGTAAGTAGATTGCTGAGATGCTCGTTGTCTGCTTGCCTTGTCATTTTGATATGGGGATTCTTCCGTATCATCGGGCAAGGGGTACCCCGTTGGCAGTTATCTATGATACACATGTACTTATTATGACAAGAACTTACCGGTAACTAAACTTGAGTAGCATGAGGAGCGGCCCTCGTATTCAAGGGACATGAGATTTCCAACTTATACTTCGTCAAGCCTATACACCATAGTTTGTTCACTTTAACCTTAATCACTTCAAGATGCTTATGATAGGGGCAATGAGAGCAGAAAGCTAATAAGTACCATAATTTTTGGAAGCTCTTTATGAAACCTGAATCCCTACTTCTTTCTATGAAGGCCTTTCTTTTACTTTTATTTGAGTCTCCACCTTCTATCTTTATGCACCTACTTTGAGAGCATAGTGGCCATTCTTAGTTCTATGTGCATTGTCCCAAGACTTGTTGATTGATGCATAGCTTTGATATTGCTTGTTTTAAACTATTTGTATCTAGTCAGTCTTATGAACTTTGAAGGTGTCCTATGCAATTATGATTTGCTACATTATGAGGGACAAGATGAATGCTACTATGCTATGTTTTCTTTATGTGAAACAAACAAATGTCTTGCAAAGCATTGTTATTCATGAATCTTTTGTTTGTGCCTTTTCATGTTGCAACATAGTTGCTTTGGCTTATTGTTAGAACTTTGTCTTTCATGTTATGGTTGAAGTACTATGATCCCAGCTATCAATGTTTACAAATACTTTGATCAAGTTTATGATGGTGCATGTCACCTCAAAAATTATTCTTTCTTTTTATCACTTACCTACTCGAGGATGAGCAGGAGTTAAGCTTGGGGATGTTGATACGTTGCAAATGTATCCATAATTTCTTATGTTCCATGCTTGGTTTTTATCTACTTTCTTATGTTTTTTTCCAACTTTGGAGTACTTTCTATACACTTTTATTGAACTAACCTATTAACAAGAGCCACAGTGCCAGCTGCCTGTTTTCTGCTGTTTTTGGTTCCAGGAAAGTTAAAAAATGAATATTCTCAAAATTGGACGGGACAAAAGCCAAAGTTAGTTTTTCACCGAGGGACACAAGGAGCCATAATACGAGACGGAGAGGGCCAGGGGCCTCCACACCACCTGGCCGCGTGGCCCAGCCTGGCCCGCGCCAGAGGGTGGTCTGGCCGCCTCCGGCACCCCCTCGGCCTCCCCTTTCGCCTATATATCGCCTCCGATATAGAAACCCTAAGTACCCGATCAAAATTCCATGAAATAGTCTGTAGCCGCCATCATCTCCATCCCTAGATCGGGAGGGATCTGAAGCTCTTCCCGGCACCCTGTCGGAGAGAGGGGAATTCACCCTGGAGGCCTTCTTCATCACCATGCAAGCCTCCGGTGTGATGTGTGAGTAGTTCATCCTTGGACTACGGGTCCATGTAGTAGCTAGATGGTTGGTTCTCCTCCTTTGTGCTATCATGTTTAGATCTTGTGAGCTCCGTTCATGATCAAGATCATCTATTTGTAATTCTACATGTTGTGTTTGTGGGAATCCGATGGATATTGAGATGCTATTTCAGATTGATTATTGATTCTATCATGTCTTTGTTATTTGTGATCTTGCATGCTTTCCGTTGTTAGTAGCTATCTTGGCCAAGTAGATGCTAGCAACTCTAAGAGTTAGTATTTATGCTCGATAGTGGGTTCATGCCTCTAGTAATCTGGGGAAGTGACAAAAATCTCTAAGGTACTATATGTGTTGTTGCTACTAGGGAGAAAACAACAATCCTTTTTTCATAGAACAATCATATTGTTTACTTTACACGCAATGCGTAATGCAATTATCTGTTGCTTGCAACTTAATACTGGAGGGGGTTCGGATGATAACCTGAAGGTGGATTATTAGTCATAGATGCAGTTGGATTACGGTCTATGTATAATGTTGTAATGCCCAATCAAGTCTCAATGGATTCAAGATGAGTAGTATATGCTTGTATGCTTTCTCGATGTTTGTTAATTGCCCCACTGTAATTTGTTCACCCAACATGTAATCTATCTTAAGGCGAGCCACCACTAGTGAACTATGGACCCCGGTCCTTTCTTTTACCATCAATGTACAATCAATTGTTTACTGCTTTCTGTTTACTTTCTGCAAACTATTACTTTCTTCCACACAATACGTGTAATCCTTTGTTTTTAGCAAAACCGGTGAGATTGACAACCTCACTGTAAGTTGGGGGCAAAGTTTTGTGGTTGTGTTGTGCAGGTCTCCATGTTGCTGCTGACCACTATAGGATGTTTCCTTGCTCCTACCGGTTGGATTAAACCTTGGTTTCATAACTGAGGGAATACTTGCTGCTGTGCTCATCATAACATCGGTAGTGCGCCCTGCCAAAGTCCATCTAGCAACACCTTTGGGGTGTTTCCTTGCTCCTTCTGGTTGGATTAAACCTTGGTTTCATAACTGAGGGAATACTTGCTGCTATGCTCATCATACCTTCCTCTTGGGGTTCCCCAACGAGCTCGAGATATCTTGGGCTAAGCAATGGCACAATTTTATTTCTTGCACATAATAAACTTGAACCATTATGACTAATTTATGAAGTTGTGTGCTTGACAAATTATGAGTTGGGAGTTATCATAACCATGCATTCATGGGGCACGTTTTCAACATTGCACTTATTCATATCTAGTTGATATCATGTTCTTTTGTTATGGATGCCTATCATTGTGAAATAAATTGGAACCTTTGTAAGCTCATGGAGTTTGTATATGTGCTAGAGAAACGCTTGGGTCGCTAACCCAAGCCATGCATCATTCATGGTAGAAATTTACAGCATCCCATAGTGAGCATTCTACGAAGCATCTTCAATAAAAAAGCTATGCCAGTAGTAAATAAATAGAATTGCACATTTTGGTATGGGAAACCTTCCATACCATGGGACAAGAGGTACCCCGTTGGTGTTCTCGATGATACATATAAACTTACAATGATAATAACTTGCTTAGGATCCTAAGTTGACTAGCATGTGGTGTAGGTACTCGTATTCAAGGGGCATGAGGCATTCAACTTATACTTTGTCAAGCATATGACTCATATTGGCCATCACATTAACCTTAACCACTAAAGATCCTAATGATAGGGGCAATGAGAGATCAAAGCTAATGAATACCATAGTTCAAACACAATCATAAGAGGAAGCATTTGTAAGCTATATGAAACTTATTCATGATCAATCTCTGCTTATTATCTATCTTTTCAAAGTGTCCACTTTAATATTCATAATTTAGAAGAAAACTCTATGACCACTATAGGATGTTTTTACTTTTGCTTTTGCATTTTGCATTCATTTGGTCCATAGATCTTTCTTCTATGTTACACTTTGTGAATTACTATTGATCATCCTTTCATTGTATATGAGATATCACTTCATTATCTATCTTGCATATTGTTATTCCTTTGAAGAATGAATCATTTGACTTTGTAAAGAAATAGTAATAAGTTTTGATATCCAAAATAGTATTAAAGTACAAAGTCCATGTTCGTTTTATCACCTTCATACTCAAGGACGAGTATAGGTTAAGCTTGGGGATGTTCATGCATGTAAAACGCATACGTGAACTTTGCACTTTATTACTTGATATTCCAACATATTTGCATCATATATGGGTTATATTCATGTTTTATAATGATTTGGGAATAATTCACACTTCCCATATTGCTTTGGAATTAACCCTGTAGAGGTAGAAAACCCCTATTTCAATGTTTTTGACTTTCAGGTACCCAAACCACGGCCAATTGACCTGAAACTTCACGGGACTTACCAAAATGAAGAACAATGGGCCAAAGATCCGCGAGAAAAGAAGACCGAGGAGGGAACGGGCATAGCAGCCGTGACCCACCCCTGGCTGCGGCTGGTATGCTCTTTCCTCCCTCAAGTCTCTGATTTCGTTGATTCTTTTGCCAAATGACTTGTCTTGACATAAAACCTACTATATATACCCCCTTTTGGCGATCCTAGACACAGAGGGAGGCAGAGATTGAGAACACAGAAATAGAGAGTTAGGAGGCTGCCACCGGAGAAGATCGGAGGGGGGAAATGCTGCCGGAATCGCCTCCGGAGGGCTCCACCCCCTCCGGCGTGTTCATCGTCAACACCTACAGCAAGATCCTCTCCATCTCCCTATTTGAATCTCTTGGCAAACATGATGTGTGAAGCAATATTTTATCTTCCCTTGATCTATTGTGACTCCATGTCTTTGTTTGAGTAGTGAATTGTTATGGAAAAAGTGAAATAGTTCATTTATTGGTTGCATGCAGTGTTGTTATCTTTTATGATTGTCTTCTTGTACAATATATGAGTGTTCGCATATGTTGGAGAATGCATGTAAGGTGATCACCGTAGTGTAATGGTGTGGGGAGGAACGTGGAGGATAGAAAACCATGGTCCAAACCATAAAGTTACATTAGGGGGACATATATCGGGGACCCTAGAGTTTATAGCTATGGTAGGACAGTTATGTCTTAATAATTCCTATGTTTGCTCAGTAACATGGCCTTAGGATCCATCATAAGTGTTGTGTATGTGCATTTATTTGGCTACACCTAATTAAGGATCTGTCCTGGAAGAAACAATAAACAACCAAACAAACCAATGAAATTGTTGGGTCCGCAGCATAGAAAACAAAAAATTTCCTACGGTGTGAACTACACGCCAAGATCTATCTACTAGGTACAAAGCAACGGGTGGACATACATCCAACGAGAACTTACCCTCATAGACAACGAGCTTTGTTAACGAGTAGGAACTCGTGGTTGATGTAGTCGTACACTTGCCGATCTCAAGATCGTGAGGAAGTCCGAGCGCCGCAACTCAGCAGCGCATCCTCACTCGCACACACGTTCAAGCCACCGGACAACCTCCACCTCCTCGCTCCAGCGATCCAGCGAAAGTAGCAACTCCTTCCAGACGAAATGCCACCGGGAACATGTATCTCGCTAATTCGAGACCATGGGGGAATAATTCTAGAGGGGGAGAGGGATCCTTCACAAGGAGGTGTGAGGATGGAGGGAATGGGTGGCCTTTTATAGGAGGAGGGGGGTGCCCCCTCTCTCCATGGCCGGCGCATGGGGGGTGACCCCTCACCTCCCCCATTCATGTGGTGGTAACCCCTCCACATTAAAATGCCTCTTCACATTCCCTTTTAAAGTCTCCACTTTAAATGCATTAAATTTCTCCAAATTTAATGCTCTCTCATTTAATAAAACTCTTTTTATTAAATTTATTCAGAATTTTGTTAATTACTTTAATTAACAAACATTCACATATAGCCCCTTGCAATATTTCAATATCACATGCAGAACCACCTTCTGCAATTTCACCCGAAACAATTTCCGGTTTCTATTGAAACAATTCCTGCGCTTTGCAATTCTTTCGTCTGAAACATATGTGCTCCAAAATGGTGTCCGGTAACTCTTAAGTGTGCCACCCTACGGTTCGCGAATAATGCAGACATGATCGAGACCCTTCTCCGATCAATAATCAGCAGCGGGACCTGGAGATCCGTACTGACTCCTACACATTCAACGATGCCTCCTGTGATCGTGAGAACCTTTAACGCTTGTAACTAAATCCCTTTGTCTCTCGATATATTACATGTCCGAGATTTGATCATCGGTATATCCATACCTAGTTTGATCTTGTTACCGACATGCACTCTTTTCTCGTTCCCGTGATATAACATTCTAGTGATCACATCACTTGCTTGCAAGCTATCCTAATGTGATATCACCGAGAGGGCCCAGAGTATATCTATCCGTCATCTGGATTGACAAATTCCACTCTTGATCCATGAGCCTCAACATAACACCTTCGTAGTACTGAACCCATCTTTATAGTCACCCTGTTACGGTGTGACGTTTGATGTTATCAAGATACTCTTCCGGTGTTAGAAATTAACATGATCTCATGGTCTAAGGATAAAGATTACTTCGTATGATGTTATAGCAATATAAACATAATGACTTGATTGTAATGCTATACTTCGGATGAATGTTCATCACATCATTCCACCAATGGTGTGACCTTGTTATTAACAACATCCAATGTCCATGATCAGGAAACCTTGATCATCCTATTAATCAACAAGCTAGTCTATAAGAGAGGCATGACTAGGAACCCTTTTTGTTTAATTGATGTTTCCGAATCAATACATTTCTATCATGTAAAATAAACATCTATCATGTATAAGGAATATATAATAACAACTTTATTATTGCCTCTTAGGGCATATTTCCTTCAGTCTCCCACTTGCACTAGAGACAATAATCTAGTTCACATAGTGATAAATCTAACACCCATGGAGTTCTGGTGTTGATCATGTTTTTCCCTAGGGAGAACTTTAGTCAACGGATCTGCTACATTTAGGTCCGTGTGTACTTTACAAATCTTTATATCTCCATCCTTGACATGCTCGCGGATGGAGTGAAACCGGCGCTTAATATGTTTGGAATTCTTGTAAGACCTTGGTTCCTTTGCGTTGGCTATGGCTCCATTGTTGTCACAATAGATCACCATCGGGTCCAACGCACTGGGAACCACACCCAGTTCCGTAATGAACTCTTTCATCCAAACTGCCTCCTACGCCGCTTCTGAAGCAGCAACATATTCTGCCTTCGTTGTTGATCCAGCCACCACAGGTTGTTTGGAACTCCTCCAACTAACTGCTGCTCCATTCAAGAGAAATACGTATCCGGATTGAGACTTAGAGTCATCCGGATCGGTGTCAAAGCTAGCATCGACATAACACTTAGCGACTAGCTCTTCTTCACCTCCGTATATGAGAAACATATCCTTAGTTCTTCTCAAGTACTTGAGGATGTTCTTTACCGCTATCCGGTGTTTCGAACCTGGATCAGATTGGTACCTACTAGTCAAACTAATAGTATGTGCCACATCCGGTCTTGTACATAGCATGGCATACATAATAGAGCCTATGGCCGAGGCATAGGGGATCTTATCCATCATCTCTCTTTCTTCCGCCGTAGCCGGACTTTGAGTCTTACTCAATGTCTTGCCTTGCAACATAGGTAAGAACCCCTTCTTACTTTCGTCCATATTAAACTTCTTTAATATCTTATCAACGTATGTACTCTGCGATAGCCCAATTAGGCGCCTTGATCTATCTCTATAGATTTTAATGCCTAATATATATGACGCTTCACCAAGGTCTTTCATCGAAAATTTGCTGTTTAGATAACTTTTAACACTGTTTAAAAGATCTATATCATTTCCAATCAATAATATGTCATCCACATATAATATCAGAAATGCCACATTGCTCCCACTCACTTTCTTGTAAATACAAGCCTCTCCATAAGTTTGGACAAATCCAAACTCTTTGATCACCTCATCAAAGCGGAGATTCCAACTTCGTGATGCTTGCTTCAGTCCATAGATGGATCGCTGAAGTTTGCACACCTTATTAGCATCCTTAGGATCGACAAAACCCTTAGGTTGTATCATATACAACTCTTCTTCAATCTTACCATTGAGGAACGCAGTTTTGACATCCATCTGCCATATTTCATAATCAAAATATGCAGCAATTGCTAACATAATCCTAACCGATTTAAGCATCGCTACGGGAGAGAATGTCTCATCGTAGTCAACTCCTTGAATTTGTCGAAACCCATTTGTGACAAGTCGAGCCTTATAGATGGTCACGTTACCATCAACATCAGTTTTTCTTTTGAAAATCCATTTATTCTCAACGGCCTTTCGGTCGTAAGGTAAGTCCACCAAGTTCCAAACTTGGTTCTCGTACATGGATTCCATCTCGGATTTCATGGCTTCTAGCCATTTGTTGGAATCTGGGCTCATCATCGCTTCTTCATACGTCACAGGGTCATCCATTTCATCAACCATGAAATTCACAACAGGATTGTCGTACAGTTCAGGAGCTGCATGTGTCCTGCTTGACCTGCGAGGTTCGGTAGTGTCCTCTTTCGGAGTTTCACGATCATTATCATTAGCTCTCTCTTCATCAGGTGAAGTCAACTCCGAAACAACTTCCGGTGCTGCGCCACTCGCCATTCCATGAAGAGAAGGTTCAATAACCTCTTCGAGTTCTACCTTCCGACTACTCACACCTTTCGTGAGAAACTCCTTCTCAAGAAAGGATCCATTCTTGGCAACAAAAACCTTGCCCTCGGATCGTGATAGAAGGTATACCCAATTGTTTCCTTAGGGTATCCTATGAAGACGCATTTTTCCGCTTTGGGTTCGAGTTTATCCGATTGAAGTTTCTTCACATAAACATCGCATCCCCAAACCTTAAGAAATGACAGCTTAGGTTTGTTTCCAAACCATAATTCATACGGTGTCATTTCAACGGATTTAGATGGTGCCCGATTTAAAGTGAATGCAGTTGTTTCCAGTGCATAACCCCAAAATGACAGAGGTAAGTCAGTCAGAGACATCATAGATCGAACCATATCCAATAAGGTATGATTACGACGTTCCGACACACCATTACGTTGGGGTGTTCCGGCAGGCGTGAGTTGTGAAACTATTCCACACTCTTTCATGTGTGTGCTAAACTCGTAACTTAGATACTCTCCTCCACGGTCAGACCGTAGAAATTTGATATTTCTATTACGATGATTTTCCACTTCATTCTGAAATTCTTTGAACTTTTCAAAAGTTTCAGACTTGTGTTTCATCAAATAGATATACGCATATCTACTCAAATCATCCGTGAAAGTAACAAAATAACAATATCCACCTTGCGCCGACACACTCATTGGTCCACACACATCAGTATGTATGATTTCCAATAGATCTGTCGCCCGTTCCATTGAACCAGAAAACGTCGTTCTAGTCATCTTGCCCATAAGGCATGGCTCACATGTATCAAATGATTCAAAATCAAGTGATTCCAAAAGTCCATCAGAATAGAGTTTCTTCATGCGTTTAACGCCACTATGACCTAGACGGCAGTGCCACATATATGTAGACATATCATCATCAAGTTTAATCTTTTTAGCATTAACATTATGAATGTGCGTAATATTACTATCGAGATCCAACAGAAATAAACCAATCAACATAGGTGCATAACCATAAAAGATATCATTCTTATAAATCGAACAACCATTGTTCTCAGATTTAAAGGAATGACCACTTTGCATCAAACACGATCCAGATACAATGTTCATGCTCAGTGCAGGCACCAAATAACAATTATTTAGGTTTATAACTAATCCCGATGGCAAATGGAGAGGTAGCGTCCCGACGGCGATCACATCAACTCTTGATCCATTGCCGACCCACATCCTGACCTCATCCCTTGCTAGTTGTCGCTTGTTCCGTAGCTCCTGAACCGAGTTACATATATTAGCAACCGATTCGGTATCAAATACCCAGGTGCTACTGCGAGTACTAGTCAAGTACACATCAATAACATGTATATCACATATACCTTTGTTTGCCTTGCTGGACTTCTTGTCCGCCAAATACTTGGGGCAGTTGCGCTTCCAATGGCCAGTCCCCTTGCAATAGTAGCACTTGGTGTCAGACTTAGGGCCAGCCCGGGGTTTCTTTTCAGGCGTGGCAACAGACTTGCCACCCTTCTTTCCCTTGTGCTTGCCTTTATTGTCCTTCTTGAAATCGGTGGTCCTATTGATCATCAACACTTGATGTTCTTTCCTAATCTCCACTTCTGCAGTCTTAAGCATTGATAGAAGCTCGGGAAGAGACTTCTTCATGCCCTGCATATTATAGTTCATCACGAAGCTCTTGTAGCTTGGTGGCAGAGATTGGAGAACATGATGTATGCCTAAGTCAATGGGAATCGTTATTCCCAAGGACACAAGCTTATCGGCGTACCCAAACATTTTGAGTACGTGCTCACTAACGGAGTTGTTTTCCTCCATCATGCAGCTAAAGAACTTTTCTGTAGCATTATAACTCTCTACGGCAGCATGGGTATCGAAAATCATTTTCAATTCTCCCATGGTATCAAAGGCATTGCCATTTTCGAAACGCTTTTGAAGTTCTGGCTCTAGCCCATACAGTATGCCGCAATGAACTAAGTTGTGGTCCTCCTGACGAGTCACATAGACATTCTTTTCCTCATCAGGGGCATCAGGAGCTGGTAGGGGGCCTAGCGGCGCATCTAGCACATATTGCTTTTGTGCAGCAGTGAGGAGAATCCTCAAATTTATAGCCTAGTTGGTGAAGTTGCTACCATTCGCAACAAGTTTCTCTTTCTCCATGAACACATTGAAATTAAAAGCAGGTGGTGCCATCTAGAACAGAATTTGTAAAGTTTATTTAGACTAAGTTTATGATAGATTGAGTTCAAATAATCCAAATTACTAATGAACTCCCACTCAAAAATGACATCCCTCGTGTCCTTTTGGTGATTACATGAACCAAATCCACTATACCAAGTCCGATCATCACGTGAGTTGATATAGCTTCAAAGGCGAGCATCTATATGGGCATCATATCAACCATATGACTCATGCTTAACCTTTTGGTCCGTGTTCCGAGGCCATGTCTGTACATGCTAGGCTCGCCAAGTAAGAACCTTAGTATTCGCGTGTGTAAAACTGTCTTACACCCGTTCCTATGAAAGCGTAGATTCGAGTACACCCGATCATCACGTGATGTCTCGAAACACGACCCATATAACGGTGCATACTCAAGGAAGAACACATTTTTATCTTCATATCTAAAAGAGGGATCATCTTATAATGCTATCAAACGCGCCAAACTAGCAGTATAAGATGCTAACATCTAATGTGTAAAGTGAGATGATATGGTCCATGCATTTGATCTCTATCACTTGCATCATGGTATGATCTCTATCATTCCTTTGTGTGTAAGGCCAAGGTCTATGGAAATTACACGTTGAGTGTGTTGTAAGAGTATCCACCATACATCTACTTACAACAATACCATATCAACACACTAGCCCAGCAACGATCTAAACTAGACGCCTCTAATTTATCAATTGCAAGTTTTACGTGGCTTAGGGCTTTCGGAGATAGAACCGTTCTTACCTACGAACATGAACCACAACGAGGATAACTAAGTTATTAGTAACTCGTTGTAAATCAGATATTGACTATAGTAGGAGAGACAGACACCCGCCAGCCACTTATGCAAAACAAGTTGCATGTCAGTCGTGGAACCGGTCTCATGTACGATGACATGTAAGGTTGGTCCGGGCCGCTTCATCCCACTATGCCACCAATATGAAAAATACATAGAAGATGCAATAACATGATCATCATCGCCCACATATCAACCATATGTGTACTACCTGTGCTAAGCACATACGCATAGATCAGGCTCTGATACCACTGTTGGGTCCGCAGCATAGAAAACAAAAAAAATCCTACGGTGTGAACTACACGCCAAGATCTATCTACTAGGTACAAAGCAACGGATGGACATACATCCAACGAGAACTTACCCTCGTAGACAACGAGCTTTGTAAACGAGTAGGAACTCGTGGTTTATGTAGTCGTACACTTGCCGATCTCAAGATCGTGAGGATGTCCGAGCGCCGCAACTCAGCAGCGCATCCGCACTCGCACACACGTTCAAGCCACCGGATAACCTCCACCTCCTCGCTCCAGCGATCCAGCGGAAGCAGCAACTCCTTCCAGACGAAATGCCACCGGGAACATGTATCTCGCTAATCCGAGACCATGGGGGAATAATTCTAGAGGGGGAGAGGGATCCTTCACAAGGAGGTGTGAGGATGAAGGAGGGAATGGGTGGCCTTTTATAGGAGGAGGGGGGTTCCCCCTCTCTCCATGGTCGGCGCATGGGGGGGTGACCCCTCACCTCCCCCATTCATGTGGTGGTAACCCCTCCACATTAAAATGCCTCTTCACATTCCCTTTTAAAGTCTCCACTTTAAATGCATTAAATTTCTCCAAATTTAATGCTCTCTCATTTAATAAAACTCTTTTTATTAAATTTATTCAGAATTTTGTTAATTACTTTAATTAACAAACATTCACATATAGCCCCTTGCAATATTTCAATATCACATGCAGAACCACCTTCTGCAATTTCACCCAAAACAATTTCCGGTTTCTATTGAAACAATTCCTGCGCTTTGCAATTCTTTCGGCTGAAACATATGTGCTCCAAAATGGTGTCCGGTAACTCTTAAGTGTGCCACCCTACGGTTCGCGAATAATGCAGACATGATCGAGACCCTTCTCCGATCAATAATCAGCAGCGGGACCTGGAGATCCGTACTGACTCCTACACATTCAACGATGCCTCCTGTGATCGTGAGAACCTTTAACGCTTGTAACTAAATCCCTTTGTCTCTCGATATATTACATGTCCGAGATTCGATCATCGGTATCTCCATACCTAGTTTGATCTCGTTACCGACATGCACTCTTTTCTCGTTCCCGTGATATAACATTCTAGTGATCACATCACTTGCTTGCATGTGATATCACCGAGAGGGCCTAGAGTATATCTATCCGTCATTTGGATTGACAAATTCCACTCTTGATCCATGAGCCTCAACATAACACCTTCGTAGTACTGAACCCATCTTTATAGTCACCCTGTTACAGTGTGACGTTTGATGTTATCAAGATACTCTTCCGGTGTTAGCAATTAACATGATCTCATGGTCTAAGGATAAAGATTACTTCGTATGATGTTATAGCAATATAAACATAATGACTTGATCGTAATGCTATACTTCGGATGAATGTTCATCACATCATTCCACCAATGGTGTGACCTTGTTATTAACAACATCCAATGTCCATGATCGGGAAACCTTGATCATCATGTTAATCAACAAGCTAGTCTATAAGAGAGGCATGACTAGGAACCCTTTTTGTTTATTAAACACACATGTATTGATGTTTCCGAATCAATACATTTCTAGCATGTAAAATAAACATCTACCATGTATAAGGAATATATAATAACAACTTTATTATTGCCTCTCAGGGCATATTTCCTTCAGTAACAATTTCTTAAACATTTACTCCCTTAGAGAAACTTGCTACTTGAGAAAACTTGCCACCACTCCACTCCACTTCATTAGATCAATTTAACTTGCACTAGTTTACTTGTAGTTTCCACTAATATATACTTTATTTATTTTCTACCTAGTACCAAAACAAAACACACACTTAGATCCTAGCTTTGCATAGAAGGTCATATAAGAGGGTTATAGGGCATTAGAGAATAGATAGTTTACCTTTAGCGCCTCGTGGGTTCGACACTCAAATACTTATCAAATTGTACTACGGTGATCCCCTGCACTTGGGGGTTATCAGCGTCATGTATGGTCCTTCTTCTTCGTCGGGTGGAGGTGGTTGGCTCGCCTCACCGTGCCTATCCATGATGCAAGATGATACCTTCGATCCAGATTCACGGATGTAGTATAATAGCTTTTTCCCTAGAAGACCTAGGTATAATTGAACCTCAGAAAGCACTGCTAAAAGGTAATAAAAAGGACACGTCTATAAGACTTTGTTTGTTCGTTTTACCTTAGTTGAATGGACCAATCTAGTTTACTTTATAACGGGTTTGAATCAATGGATGGAGATAGGCCAGGGTTGAAGATCCACCTGCAGCTGCACATCAAATGGGATAAAAGATAATAATAATAAGCATAGTCATGTATAATGTTTGAATGGAGATAATCTCTTGTGGGCAACACATCCTAATATTCTAGAGCCCATGTGATGCAGCGGGCATAAAAATAAAATTTTAATCCAACTGAGAGCACACCGAAGCCACGGGTTACAAATGATTATTAAGTGTAAAATATAGATCAAAGCTTTAAGCGAAAACTATACTACCCTTTCTGTCACTGAGGTTCCTATGAGATTGTCGCTAGCCAAGTATACCACCTCAAGCCTTTATCAATCTATGGCATCTTAGGTACCTACAAGTCCACAGATCAAGACAAGAGACGAAGAAACAAAAGATACAAATCACAATTCCAAACAAAATACAATTCTCCCATGATCTAGATGCACATAATCGCTGTGAGGTTTCTCCCCAACTCGCAGCCCGTGAGGACTACTCACTCATAACAAATACTTAGATTGAAATAAAATATTCTTACAATGGTCGCCAAATCATAAGGAGATCTAAAGTACAAAGCAATGGCTATGGCTAGTGGATGGGTGGATGGGGGAAGTGATGAAAAATTGATGAACAATGGTGTGGATCTCCTTTGGTGGTGTTGTGATGTAATCTGAGAATGGCGGCCCCTCTGGCCAGCGGCTGGAGCCTCAAAATATATAGGCGTCTTCACGGAAGTTGTAGGGTTTGACGAGACGAAGTCGTCTCCACCTGGTATGGGCGGGCGGTACGAGCGGACCGCGCCCGTACCAGTGGTCATTAAGCATTCTGGTGCCTTCGTACAGCATCCCAATTACTTGGCCGTGTGTACTTCCTCAAAATCCTTCATTATGACTCTTTATTTCGCATTAAAAGCCGTGATTTCCTGCACAACACAAATCAAAGAGAGGATTTGCATATCTTTGCAATTATTAGTCATTAGTGGCAAGAGTTGAGAATTTCGTTGGCAATTGCTTGACCAAAAACAATGTTTAAACACAGTGGAAGATGGCAAAAATCAGAGCCATCAACTTCCCCAAAGCTCAAACCTTGATCATCCTCGAGCAAGAAGAACCAAAAGAACTATAATAATTTCAGCGTTTAAACTTGAAACAACGAGAATAAGAGTTCACTTACAGTTGGTAGTCGTATGTGCTCAACACTTCATTCATTCGCGAAGCTTATCAAAGTTAGAGAGTTGACAAAAATACTATACAAGCTTCGGTAAGTAAAGATAATCAAAGTAAAGTTTAATATAAGTATAAATAACTTGAAGTGTAGCAATCAATCCAATTCCTCTAATTAACTCTCAGCTTGCCAAGGAACACTAGGATGTTTAAATAGCATAATTGAGTAAGAGAGTTTCATATCCCAAGTAGTATAACAATGAAGTATCTTATTTACACCCACATCAATAAATCAAGTCTACCAAAAACACTTATAATCCAATCATTGTCTTTCAAGAAAAACTCGTAAAGTAGTAACGAGATCATGTCAAGGACTTATCATGTGAATCCTCATAGATATCTTTGTTCTTTCTTTCAATTTTTTTCAAGAATCGTTGATTGTTTCTTTTGCAAGTGTTTGCACAACCTTTGAGAGTACCAATACTTTTTCCCATATATTTACACGGATGCCACTCATGTTATCAAATCATATCCAAAATCTGGGGTTATACTATAGATCGTTCAAAAGCTAGCGAAGTTGTTGGCATACAAAAGGTGTGCATTAAAGACATAGAACAAAGTTGTCTCACTTCTTTCTCTTTTTTTGAGCTAGTACCACGGTTTGATCCACAAGGTTAGCTTTGGCATGCATCAAAATTACCACTATACTTTATTTCAATCAAACAACTCCTTTCATGAGTGTTGTCAAGACTATCAAAATATCCATGGGGTTAAGTATCATCAAGGGTATACTCTCAAGACAATCATTCATCAAACAAGTCGTAAATTTCAGACTTTTTCTTATTGTACTTGTTTGGCATTATTATTTCCAAGGCAATACTCGGTTAAATAAAAGAACTAGAGAAAGAGCTTCAACAACTAATCATCATACCAATAAAAAGCCTTACTCTAACCATATTAAATTACTTCCCACCAGCATGGCATCTTAGCAAATCAACCAACTAAGATAAACAACTTAAACTTCATAAGTGGGAGACATAGGACATACCTCTCATAAGTGACTTCATGATCCTCTTCCTTATAGGGATGTGTTCCTTCAAAACTCAAACACGATTACTCTCGTAATGATATTAAAGCAAAGAGGCAAAGTATGAATCCATGTTTACGAAAAAAGGAAAAACAGAAAAATCTTTTTGTATTTTTGAGGATAGGGATTAAAGAATAGAAAATAACTTGCGACCAAGCAAGGGTTTTTAAGAAAATAAAAACAAATGAAAAACAAAAATAAACTAAAACGGAAGCAAATTTAAAAGCAAAGTGTTGGAACAAACCAACACAAGTGTTTCAAAGCTCCCAAGGAGCTGGAGTACAACCTTGTTATTACACAAATAAATTTATCGGGAAACACATCCCCAAGCTCAGGCTTTTGCAAGCCCTTTTGTTGCTCATTGTGGTGGCGGTGGATAATCTCCCACATTCCATTGGCTGCTCCAATCATGGAACTAGGTGGCGAGGCTTGTAGTGGCATCTAGAAGTTTGATGGAGGGGTTGTTCATGTTTTGAATATTTCCTTCGAGTGCATAGATGTATTCATAGGTGGTGTAGTAGTTCGGTGGTTGCACATCTTGTTCGGGTCCTCCTTGTTCTACTTCTTCATCTTCTCCTCCTCCCACGGGTATTTCTTGTTGGGGTAGATTATCTTTAACCTACGCGTCATAACGCAAACTTCCATCCTCGATAGAGAATAAACCGTTAGGCAAAGGATCTGAGATCAAGTGACCCGCTCCAGGTATATTGAAGAAATATCTATCATGATTTTTAGAAATCATACCACATGCTCTTAGAGTAGAAAGACCGAGATGGTTACTTCCAGTCAACGGTTGGATGTTACCTAGGTTGATGCGAAGTGCGCGTGCAAGAACGGTCACAACTCCTCCGCATATGGATCCTCGAAATTGAAGAGTATGATACTTAAGGTAAAACACGAGAAGAGCACCCAAATTTGGCGTTAAGTTACAATTAATAAGAGTAGTTTTTGCGAGGATCAACATGTCCTCCTCATTAACTCTAGTAAACTGACCGCGTGCCTGCAATATGTTAGCAATCACATAAAATAAATATCGAATAGCGGGATGATTAAT
Organism: Avena sativa; assembly: GCA_916181665.1. Taxonomy (NCBI): domain Eukaryota; kingdom Viridiplantae; phylum Streptophyta; class Magnoliopsida; order Poales; family Poaceae; genus Avena; species Avena sativa. The sequence goes on along the minus strand of OV702292.1, from coordinate 526,227,636 downwards.
TTGGTTCCCCTTGGGTGTGTTTCCACGAATTATCATCAAATTAAAGTATTGTGAAGGGGAAGGATCTAAAACAAAGGTAGTTGTGCATACATCGGTGGTGTTGTTGGCAAACCCAAAGCATTGAGCCCATTGGCTGAGTGTCAAAGTGTACTCACAGTTCATAAGACGGAATTTGATTCGATCAACTCCGGGCCTTTGTTCCTCGGAACAACCATAAGTATCCATAGTATGCGTTAAGGTGCTGAAGAACTCAAGCGTCAAGTGACGGTACATCGCAATATCCTGAAAGACAAAAATTTACAAACCAACATTGTTGCAAAGTAAATCGAAATCACCACGAATGCCAAGTTGGTTCAGGATATAAGGACACGCCCACTTGGTGGACTTGATTTCTCGAACCTTGAGACGGTCGAAACGGCTCCGTTGGAACTCCTCGGTGAACTCGATACCAAGTGACTCAGGGGTTAACGTATCAATGGGTGGTACGGAGGATTCCGCAGCCATCTCACGTGTACGACTCCTCGTGATCATCTAATAAATAAAAACAAGACAAAGTAAATAAAGATTGCTAATAATTTTTTTGGTCTGATAGAAACATAGCATAAGTGATTCTCTATACTAACTATAAAAGAAACTCCTCTAAAAACAATGTTAAGCACACTTAATATCAAGATTGAATCAAGAACAAGACCTATGTCTAGATTGACAATGATGAATGATTGAGTAAAGCTTTTGCACAAATAAGTTGGGGACCGGAGGAGAATCATACCTTAGATCAAATGAGTGCGGAGAATTAAAGAAATATTAAGTAAATTTGAAGATCCAATGGAGGTGGTTTAGAGTTTGGAGGAAGAAGAAAGAGAAAAAATAATTTGAGGATTTTTAGGTTACCTCATCGGGGTGCTTATGGCGGCCGCGTACGTGGTACGGGCGGGCGGTACGGCCGGCTCCCGCCCGTACCGGGTGACTTACCTTGGGGGCGATGACTGCTCCCTGGCGGTGCACTCGGTACGAGCGCACGCGCCCGTACGTACTACTGGTCGTTATCGTTGCGGTGACTTTGCTTGAAATCTGATATTTGCTCGGGGGTAATGTACAGGCACGTCCGGTCGTACCAATGGTCGTTATCGACAATGTTTTATTCGGCAAACATCAAAACTTTTATCTCCCTTTGGATCGATGTGGTACGGGTGCACGGTACGACCCACTCCGGCCGTACCAGTGGTCGTTAAGGATACTGTAAACTACAAATCTCAAGGAATTTGATTAGTAACTCTGTGCGCATTTGCACATCTTATCAAACGACTAGATAACAACAAAAATACTAAGTAATGATCCAGCAATACTTCTTAGGCCATGTGTCAGTAAAATAAAATATAGAGCATTACCTTGTTTCTTCTCATCTCTCCATGGGTATTCTTGAACACCCTTTATTAAAACAAAAATAAAAATAAAAGCAAAACTAACACAATACTAATACAATAGAAAATACATAAAGAAAAAAATTATTTCACATGGGTTGCCTCCCATGAAGCGCTTCTAGTTAAGGTCAATTAGCTTGACCTCGATGGCAATCACTTAGGTTTGTGAAGTGGGACACTCACTCTAAAATAATTGGCTTTCAACGTAATTACACCATTATCATCATTAGGCTTGGCCTTCTTCTTCCTAGGGAAGTGGACTACAAAAGAATCTCTAGATGATAGCCCTATTCTCATATTCCCTTCATGTAAATTAATCAAAGATTTAATAGTTCTTAGGAATGGCCTACCTAGAATTATAGGTGCTATGGGATCTTCATGCATGTCCACAATAACAAGATCAATAAGAGCGGGACTACCTTTAATTTCAACAACTATATTTTCTTTTATCCCAATAGCATGTTTGTAAGTTGAATTAGCTAGATGGAGTCTCAATTTAGTTGTAACAAATGGCCCCAAGTTTAATTTATCGAATAGGCTTTTGGAAATTGTTGAGACGCCCACACCAAGATCACAAAGTGCGGATATCTCATGAACTCCCAACTTAACTTTAATAGTGGGCTTAAATATATCATCTAGGTTAGCTGGAAGCTTATCAGCTAGTCTTTTATACTCTATCTCTAAATCGCGAACCTTAGATGCTACATGTTGTATAAATTGTTGGTACATAGCATCATTACCTTATTCTATACCTGGATTCTTAACGGTGAGCATCTTCAATAGATCTTCCACGGTATATTCCGGTGTTGGCGCGTTGCTATAATTCAGCTCTTCGGGTTTTTCTTCATTGGTTACCACCCTCATCATCTTGAGATCTTCTACCGGATTTGGCTCGGGTTTTCCAGCAAACTTTGCTAGTATGAGAGCTAGCTTGGCTCTCGTCTACCTTACCCATCTGAGCCTCCACGGTCTTTCTTCTTTCCTGTAGAGCCTACACATCATTTCCAATTGCAACAGCCTGGTTAGATAATCTTCCTATAATTTTTCATGGTTCTCCGTGATCTTAATAAGCATATTATTTTGCTTGGTTTGAGCTTGTATAAATGTTCTAAAGGTTTGCTCAAACGGGAGATTTCCATGATTTGCACCATTAGTATTATCACAATTATTATAAGGAGCTCCTATAGGATTAGCATGATATTTTTGAACATTAGAAGCATAATTATTTTCCATGTAGGATTAAAAGGAGTACGAGCTATAAAATTAACATCATTAACATCGGTAGTGATAGCATTAACTTGGGTATCTTCCTTACCCTTTACTAAGCTAAGCAACTCATCTACCTTAGATGTAAGATCTTCATTATTTACCTTCATAATTAAACTTACTCTCTTCGAGGTTCTTTCCACATGCCATTGGGCATGGTTATTTTGATATCATCAAGTAACTTCTTTGCAACACTCACTTGCTTTTCCATGACCGTTCCTCCTGCTGCAGTATCTAGCATAGACTTAGACATTTGGTTAAGACCATTATAAAATAAATGTAATATAAGCCACTCTTCCATCCCATGACTAGGACAGTTCATTACGGCTTCTTTCATCCTTTCCCGCGCAAGCGCTAGTGTCCCACGGTCTTCTTGTCTACTTGTAATGTTGGATCTTAGCTGCATAGTCTTAGTTGGGGGGAATTTAGTCATAAACAAATTAGTACATTCCTACCAAGATTTAATAGTTCCCTTTGGTAGAGCTAGCAACCAATCCTTAGCCTATCCTTTAAGAGAGAAAGGAAACAATTTTAGCTTAACAACATTTGGATCTACATCCTTAATACGCATCATATCACAAATTTCAGTAAAAGTATTTAAGTGCAATTCCTAATCTTCAGTGGATGAACCCCCAAATTGGTTTTGTTAAACCAAACTTAAAAGGTTAGGTTTTATCTCATATGTTTTCGCATCAACTGCGGGCTGAGTGATGGGTGCACGAATAAAATCTTCAGTGGGAGTAGCATACTCCCCTAATCTCTTTTGAGGCATGGCTCTTATCTTTTTGGTAATTTTTAAGTAACGAAAATGAATAACAAGCAACTATTTTTTGGGGGTTTTAAATAGATAACAACAAAGTAAACTAATAATAAGAATTAAACTACAACTAATAATAAAACTAAAAACAAGGTCTCTAATGACCTCACTAGGATAGCGAAATTGCTTCCCCGGCAACGGCGCCAGAAAAAGGGTTGATACCTTCGATCTGGATTCATGGATATAGTATAATAGCTTTTCCCTAGAAGACCTAGGTTTAATCAAACCTCGAAAAGCACTGGTAAAAGGTAATAAAAAAGGACACGTCTACAAGACTTTGTTTGTTTGTTTTATCTTAGTTGACCGGACCAATTTAGTTTACTTTATAACGGGTTTGAATCAATGGATGGAGATAGGCCAGGATTGAAGATCCACCTGTAGCTGCACATAAAATGGGATAAAAGATAATAAAAAGCATAGTCATGTATAATGTTTGAATGGAGATAATCTCTTGTGGGCAACACATCCTAATATTCTAGAGCCCCTCTGATGCAGCGGACATAGCAATAGACTTTTAATCCAACCGGGAGCACGCTGAAGCCACGGGTTACAAATGATTATTAAGTGTAAAACACAGATCAATGCTTTAAGTGGTGATGTTGTTGTTGATCCCTAATGGGGCGCTAAACGAAGACCGTACTACCCTTTCTGTCAATGAGGTTCCTATGAGATCGCCGCTAGCCAAGTATCCCACCTCAAGCCTTTATCAATCTATGGTATCTTAGGTACCTAGAAGTCCACAGATCGAGACAAGAGACGAAGAAACAAAAGATACAAATCACAATTCCAAACAAAATACAATTCTCCCATGATCTAGATGCACATAATCACTGTGAGTTTTCTCCCCAACCCACAACCCGTGAGGACTACTCACTCATAACAAATACATGTGAGATAGAAAACATCATACAAATACTTAGATTGAAATCAAATATTCTTACAATGGTCGCCAAATCATAAGGAGAACTAAAGTACAAAGTAATGACTATGGCTAGTGGATGGATGGATGGGGGAAGTGATGAACAATGGATGAACAATGGTGTGGATCTCCTTTGGTGGTGTTGTGATGTAATCTGAGAATGGCATCCCCTCTGGCCGGCGGCTGGAGCCTCAAAATATATAGGTGTCTTCATGAAAGTTGTAGGTTTTGACGAGAGGAAGTCATTGCCACCTGGTACGGGCGGGCGGTATGGGCAGACCACGCCCGTACCAGTGGTCGTTAAGCGTTCTGGCGCCTTAGTACAGCATCCCAATTACTTGGCCATGTGTACTTCCTCAAAATCCTTCATTATGACTCCTTATTTTGCATTAAAAGCCGTGATTTCCTGCACAACAAATATCAAAGAGAGGATTTGCATATCTTTGCAATTATTAGTCATTAGTGGCAAGAGTTGAGAGTTTCTTTGGCAATTGATTGATCAAAAACAACATTTAAACGCAGTGGAAGATGGTAAAAATTAGAGCCATCACAAGAAAAACAAGGAATGTATATGGAAGGTAATGTGGTGGGGGTTAGCCTTTTACCTCACCTTGAGGATTGTATCGAACTAGTATCCACAAGTGAGAACTATAAGCTTGCGAAATGAAATCGCAAAAAAAGCTAACACTAAAGAAAGAACTAAAACTCTCAAAAGGTTTTGGTGGAAGGTTAGGATGGTGGAAAACCAAATGAAATGATCCAAAGAAAAGGTTATTGTTAAAGGTGGAAAAGAACCAAAGATCAAAAGATCAAAAGCAAAAAAAGGATACGATCTACAAAAACACGAGGATACATACATGTGGAGATGGATGGGGTTAGCACGACTATGAAAATGAGAACAAAATGTTCTAACAAAGACTAAGCTCGGTTGTTGTGCCAAGGCAAGGAGAGACCATAACTCGTTTGCCAAAAGAGGATAAGAAACGAATTTGTGCACTTGCCTTGGTCGTGCTATCTCTCTCTCTCTTTGCTTACAAGCTTGATACTCTCTTTGTATTGGGAGACTATGTATCTTTCTATTTTCTTTTGCTTTTTCTTTTTTATTCTTTTTCTCCCTTTCTATACTACTATGTCAACTTTTGTATTTTCTTAGACACTCTCACTTTTCAAGGGCAAGTGCACAATGCTTAAGCAAACACAAAATGAGCTTCTCTTGTAGGATAGGTACACACAAAGGAAGATAGGGGTTAACAAGGTGGAGAAAGTTATACCTTCGGTATTGATGACAACTTGCAATCGGTGTTGGGGATGATGTTTGGGAGTCGCAGTGTCGGAGAGTGCGGGATGTAATGTGTTGCGTAAGCTTGTTGTTAGTTAGACGACACGCACGTGAAACACGAACAAACAAAAGGAGAAAGTCAAAAAACAAACTTGAGGTGAAAAGGGATGGTGAAAAACTCTCTAGCTCGGGAGGTAGTACCGCCGTTTTCGTCTGGTAGTACCGCTTGCGATCTCTGATAGAACCGCTCTGCGGGTTCCTGGATTTGGAGATCATGAAATTGGGCCAAAATTTTGCCCAAAAATCCTCAAATTCGTGGAAATCTGACCAAAATTGGGGATGGAAACACACAAGGAAGGTAGATCTGCACCAATAGCAACAGATCTACGGATCAAATCCACCAAAAACACACCAAAACACAAGATTGATCCGAAGGCCGTGGGGCTCTTTTTTGGCGCAATTTTCGAATTTATGGTGGATAGAAGAAAAATTTGTGGGGAAATTCGTGAGCAACGAAGCTCTTGATACCAATATGTTGGGGGTGACCCCTTAGGATTACCCGATCTTTCACGAATCCCCATGGAAATCGAGATGAAGGTGTGTGGGGGAAGAGGGGAGGATGAAATCTACGAATACACACGCGAAGAACTCGATGAAAACACGATACAAGACAATAGCTCACGCCGGCGGCAACCGGTCCGACACAATCCGTAGGATCGGTGGCGGGCAAGGACCTCTCTCTCTCTCTCTATCTCTAACCGGCACGGCGAGCGGGAGGCTTGGTGAGATCTTGACAACTTGGCGAAGGACTCCGACGCCAAGGCCTTGTACAACTTGAACGCACGTGGCAAAACTCAAGAGGTGGGGGATAATTGGTGCTCCTTGTCAAGAAGCATGAGACTAGAATTAGGTAGATCCACAAGCGTTTCTTATAATTCAATTATCCAAGTCTGAGCTTACAATAAGGAGGTGGGGACTATATATAGGCCAGCCACTTAAGTAGGGGTAATTTGGGAAAAATAGAAAGTATTGAGGGGGTTACAAGGCCTGAGGGCCGAGCTGGTGCGCGTAGGCACTGTGACGGCCGGTAGTACCGGACTCAGGTCTGGTAGTACCGGGTTTCACCGGTAGCAGGCGGGGAAGGGGCGGTAGCGTCACTCTCGGCCTGATGTCGCGCTCCAGGAGCGGTAGTACCGCACGTGGTGGCCGGTAGTACCGCTTGCGGCAGTAGTGCCGCCCTCTTGGTACCGGGAATGTCTGGGGCCTCTAGCTGGTGCTCTCTGTCCCATGTGGTAGTACCGCTGACGCCGGGCGGTAGTACCGCTTGTCCGATAGTACCATTGCTAATGGCCGGTAGTACTGATTGATCGAGGCAGCTGCTGGGTGCTTCGGTTGTTGCTGCGCTGCTTCCCTGGTTCGTGTCTTCATACCCGAGGATGCACAACGTCGGGGCATGAAATAGCAAGCCATTCATGGGTGTATCAAAGTCACACGTGGAGCAAAGCGAGTTAACCTTATCTTGTAGGAGTTGGACTCGGGCACAAGTCATTGGTCCACTTGGGGGTGAGGATATAGGTGCGTCCGTACGACGGGCTATGGCTTCACGTGCAGCTACCTCGACACCAGCAACCCCGACCACGACATTCCCTCTCACGCTACCGCAACCACAGCACTGTCGCACGCTCTCGGCTACCTTGATAACAGGACAAAGGGCTATCACCTCACATGAGGACCTCCTTAGCTTCCTCTCCGGTCCAAGCATATGTGCCACGACACCATTCATGACACTCCCGCTGAGACTGCACGGATACATCAGACTATTGGGTTTTACTTCAGGTTATCTCTAGTCTGACCGTCCGCAACGTTTGTGTTGTTCAGGACGCTATGCTACAACTGCAGGGGAATGTTAAAGATATATTTGGTAGTTGTAGATTATGCGGGATTAGATTGGAATTATTGTCATATTATCTCTAGGAGACTTCTTAGCTTGCAAGTCTTGTACTATACAAACCCGAGAGGCTGAATACAACATTCACCACGTATCCTCGTGACTCAGTTCCACTTCAGAAAAGGAAATTTCTTAGAGAACAAAATGAATCAGAACCCGAATTACCGTAAGTCCACGTGGAAGTTTCCATCTGGCCCCTTCACTACTAATGTCCATTGCACATGCATCCAGAGGACCAGGCCATAAATAGTTCCAGCTCAGACTAGCTCTACACTAGACAGAGGCTTGCAGCAGCATCAGCCATGCAAAACAGAAGAACAAAATCAGCAGAATCGGTGACAGAAGATTATACATGAATAAAGCAATAAATAATCAATTATGTAATCATTATTTTCCTGAACGAGTCAAGGATTCATAGCACAAGCTTGTTTACATTACAAACAGGACCTTATTGTCCTACAGAATTAGTAGGAAAGAAAGAAAAAGATTACATAGAAACAAGAACAAGGATCTAGTACTGTTTACAACAATACATTCAGGCCACCAATCAAATTATGTGACATCTCAACCAGCCTTACTACATTACAGCCTCACTAATCTTCCTTTCTTGTCGACGAAATTGGACTGCTAGCTAAGTATTAGACCGGCTCTGAAAATAGCTGCCTTGATTCACTTGAGATGAACGGTGCACTGGCTCCGTGGCGATCCTCCAGCTTTCTCGTCCTCAAACAGCTGAAAAGGTTTCAGCATTGATCAGGGTCCATATAGAAAGATGAGCTGCTGAGTTTAGAGATGTGGTTGGGAAGGTTGCAGCCTTGGAAGGTGCAGTTCATACCTGTTCTACCATGAAGTGTGGGACTTGCACCCGCTTCGAGCCATCCGCTAGGCGCTTGCAAGGCATGCGAGGCTCTGCCCCGGCAAACTCATTCAGAACCTGGCAGAATTCAGAGCAGCGACTCATAAGAAACAGAGACAAAAGATTGTTGCAATGCTGCACCAGCAATGTCCAGGAGCTCAGGATGCAACTAGTGGCAATGAGATTGAAACAGCCATGGGGGTTATCATACAGAAGGTTTTGGAATTTGGCAATACCTGGCTTCTGATTGCTCCAATCAACATATCACGGCATCCAGAAACATGAACATCTTTCAGGTTTGGACACTGGAGAAGCAACCGCTCTGGAGAAAGTTTCTTAGGCTGTAAATACTTGTGTACTAATAATTCAAGTTTGGACTATGAAGAAGCATCCACTTCGATACCAAACAAGAACATGATGTCACACCTGGATTAAGGTTTGTGCAAGAGTTGAGGTTCAGATCATTCAGCTCTGGACAACTTAAATATAGGGCCTGTCATACGTGAAACAAAAAAGGTTTCAGAACACAGCTCCACTATGTACATGAACCAAAAACAAATTAATGAGCAATCAAGATTTTGAGTGCTTACATCTATCGCTGAGCAGCCCCAAAGGCTTAGCTTTTTCAGATTAGCATGCTTTATAATCAGCTTTTGGCAAGTAGGTTGTTGCTTCCGCGCTGTCTGCAGTTTTGAACAAAACCTAACCCCTCCGTTGAGATCACCGAAGTATGATCTCGCTGTTTCAGGCATTTTAGCACATAAACTCTTGCCACAGTCCATGAGCTGAAGAAGTGGCAACTGTACTGCAGCAACCTGGACCCCATCTACATATCATATGAACAAGACAAGTTTTAGATATTTACAGGCATCAGCAACTTTGTATTTCTGAAATTATTGGAGCAAAGGAACAGAAGCTATGTAAAAGTTACTTACATGAGGTGATATTTGGGCACATAGCAAGGAGCAGCCAGGTTAGAGTATCAGGGAATGCCTTGCTGACCATCCCAATCCCATTATCAGTAATACTAGATCTGGAGTTTAAGCATGTGACATTTATTTAGGCTTAATTTTGCATAACTCTGTCGGAAATAAAAAATAATTTGATCATCTTCAAACCATTAGATTATATAAAAACAGCACCTACCCGCTTAAATCAAGCAACTCCAAGCTCATATAAGAACGAACAATAGATGCAACAGCTGCATCTGTCAATTTTTTACCTAGAAGCAATGACAACATGCACAAGTCCCTGATGGACAAGAAAAAATTAATAGGTTGTTAAAATCAAATAAACATGAATCTTAGCAAGACTGCGTCTAGCTTAATTCCTGAAGTTTGAGCAGCAATCCATAACAATAAAGATATGAATTTACCTGAGATTAGCACTCCCAAGAGCAAACACAGCCTCATTGCATAAGTGAATTGAGGAGATGTGCAAGTTTCTCAAATTTGAGCAGGTTCGGCCCAGAGTATCCATCAGACTAATCAGATCAGTAGAATCATTATCTTGTTGCAAAAACATCAGTGAGAGTTCACTCAAATGAGGACAGTTAATGACCTGTAAGAAATGAACACCTAATCAATTTATAGTGCAGCAAATCAAAATATAACTGGAAACAATTGTAAAACCGTGCTGACTTACCGACTTTGTAAGGGGAGAAAGATCTGACAGCCATAAGGTTGTAATGCTTGGAGAGCTTATATTAAGAAAACCAAGACTACTGCATCGATCGACTTTGAGAACTGCAAGAGACCTCTTCTCCGAAACAAACCTAGTTAGCTCATCCCTGTTTAGAAGAATAGTGTTGGTTAAAGGATCACTAAACTTAAATTATAAATTAACATCTAGTCTATCCATAAACTGACATCCTTAAAATGTTTTTATGATCATTTATTGTTTTATAAGCACAGTTAATAAGACAGCACATTGCAGCATGAAACAACAACTGAGTAGTATGCATCTTCACGCACTAACACTACAGTTTGGTAGTACTGAATTGTGAAAGAATGTGTACCAAATATTAGCCATAAGCCAAGGCATTTCAGTTCAACATACACCATTAGATATTGTTATTGTAAGGCAGCAGATTGCAGCATGAAACAACAACTTAGTATGCATCTTCATGCACTAACACTACGGTTTGGTAGTACTGAATTGTGAAAGAATGTGTACCAAATACTAGCCAAAAGCTAAGGCATTTCAGGTCAACATACACCATTAGAAATCATACTATGTAGTTTAATCTCAGAGGACAAAACGCATGGAAAGATAGCATTATTTTTGGTTTAGGAGTGTTCAGCGTACCCGGTCATCCGGTTGACTGCACTACCAGCCATGCTTATCTCCAGCGATTGCAGGTTTGGGCAGGAAAATGCAAGGCATGCAAGCATCGTGGCATCAACATCACTGTATCAAATGTCAAAAAGAACATCATAGTTAGAACATAAAAATGTAATTGAATAGAATGTGTGATCGAATCATGACTTTAAGCCCATAGAACTAGATCAACACAAGTAATTAGATCCTTGTTTGTCTAATACTATTCTAAACTAAATCAGGAGAAAAACAATGCATTTTACTGATTTCATTCAAAAACCCAAATGTTTCTAACAGAGTATTAACAGAAGAACTGCCTATTGATTCACATATTATTGCATAATAAGTCACCTACAAAATCAGAAAATAGCGTCTGCTAAGCTAAAGCTGTGACCAAGCTGACCAGACTTATTATGTATTTGATTGCACAAATTGCAGCACAATAACTAAGATAGACATGGAGCACTTAGATATAGAGAAGAGTTTGTACCAGCTGCCATCACGATGGATTTTTCAGCCCACCCCCGATCTCATTGGCACTATCAGATCTGCGTTTCCTAATGACAAATCAAGCCCGTTACCGGTCAGGGACCCACATAACGATCTCACGGCACCATGACTAGATCTACCCCCAAGAAGATGGTATCCAACCAGAAGCTAAGTTCAGACAGGCAGATCAGATCGCTGCAACAATCCATTTCTAACATGAACCATTCAGGATATGTTTTGTCCTGGAGAGTGCTTGTGTATTGGGGATCTACTAATCAAGCACCGGTCAAGGATCCACACGCGGTGAGATCTCACGGCACCAGATCGGATAACACATCGGCAATTGGAAATCGGCCACCGGACATGGGTACGCGTCCTTGAGTTAGTCATCCCGTTTCGATCGAGGTTGGTTGATTTACGGTCCTGCTACGTCCTGTTATGGAGATCAGCTAGTCGATCGGATCGGGGTTCGTTTCTTGTTAATGTTTCGTTCCTCACCTTTCCATTCGGAGCACGAGCCTGGACAGCGCGGGGCACCGCGGGAGCAGCGCCCCGACGGTGGTGACGCTGGCGGCTCGGAGGCGGATCTCCTCGGCCCCGCGCCAGACCCGCCGCGCGCAGTCGCGCCACCCACGGCTGACCGCCGCAGCCGCCGCCACGCCCCTCGGGGCCAGCCGCCGGAGCACCTCCATCACCACCTCCCCGGGCACCCGCTTGCCCGGCCCGACCGCGACCCACCTATGGCTCCGAGCGGCCTCTTCGGGGTCCGACTCATCCACGTCCACCACCTCCACCCTCGCCTTCTTCTCCGGCGGCCGCGGCGGCGTCGGGGACGGCCCGGCCATCGCCAACGGAGTGACCGTCAGCACCGCCGCCTCGTCGAAGTAGAGCGCGCGCCTCGGCTTGGACTCCCCCGCGGCCGCGGCGGGCGGCGGGGGGCCGGGGATGGAGCAGACGTGGCCCTTCTTGGGCTGCCCGCACCGGCCGCAGTTGTAGCTGCCCCGCCTCTTGGCGACGGGAGGCTGGGCAGCATCCCCGGAAGCGGCGGCAGCATCGGCGGTGACGGGATGGGGCACGACGGTGTAGGAGGCGTCGGAGCTGGCCATGGGCGGGCGCGGAGATCTGGGTGTGAGGCTCCGGATTGGATCGGGTAGCTAGGGTAGGGTTTGTGAGGGGGAGTGTGGAGAGGTGAGGAAATAGAGGCAGACAGGGCGGGAGCGGGGCGCGCGGTTGGCGCCATTTCTCGGGCGCGCGAGCTCTTTTCTTTTTCTTTTGCCATTTTTGGTTTGGTTTTTCGGGTTGCCGCCGCGCGCGAAGGGGGAGGGGGAGGGAGGCGGGGTTCGGTTTTGGTTTGTGTGGCTGCTGCGTGTGACGTGCGGAACGAGTCAGACACGGGCGGACGGGCGGCTGAGATGGGATCGGACACCGGTGGGCTCGGTCTCCGTGTTGCGTGCCCTGCGGACGAGCCGTTCCAGCTGGTGTGGGTGATTTTTTTACAAATATACCTCTCTGTGAATCTGCATCGCTAAAAATACCCCTATGTAAAAGGAATTGTCAAAACTGTCCTGGCGGGACGTAGGAAAGCCGCACGTGGCTCTTCCCGCCACCGCACCAGGCGGAACATAGATCCAGCCACCAGGACTGGCGGGAGGGCCATCCCGTAACTGGCAGTGGCGGGATGTTATGGGACCAGGTGGCAGGGCCGGCGGAAGGAACGTGCGGCCACATCAACTGGCGGGAGGAGGGCGCATGCAGTTTCCTGGCTTGCATGCATTGCAATGTATTTAGCCTGTTGGTGCAGCGATGGGACACCTCTGGCTAACATGCATGCAAGGGGTACATGGGGGCCTCGCCTTTTTTTCTCTCACGCTGGTACCTTTCTCCTCTCTTTTCCTAATAAAGAATTCTAACTGAGTTCTAAACCGATAGATGCAGCTTAACCAGCATGCACATATCTTGAGTTACCTTGCTCCCGCCATCCTCACTGGCGGAATGGCTTTCTGCCAGCTCCCGCCATCTGACAGCGTAGGACCCACCACCTTCCGCCATGGCCAAGGACGGGAAGAACCTGCCGCCTCTCCCCATGGCGGAGAAAACCATCCGCCTCCTGTTCTGGCGGAAGGATCCACGTGTCACATTTTTCATCTCCCGCCAGGGTATTTTTGACATTAGATGTTTGATAGGGGTATTTTTGACCATACAGATATGCAGAGGGGTATATTTGTAAAAAAATCGGTGTGGGTGATGATGACTCATGGATGCACCTGTCCTCTCGTGATGCTCCACGCAAGCTTTTTTTTCTTTTTTTTTAATAAATAATATCTCCTTTCTACAATATAAATCTTTTTAGTAAGCTAAAACAGAAAAGGTTTATATTGTGAAACGGAGATAGTAGTAGAGCTTTATTCGGTTATAAAAATAGCTTGGAGACGCTACCCCACACCAGCGCCCCAACAATCTCGAGCCATAATCATATTTCATTTAAGTTTAGGAAAATTTATAAGATTTAAATAAAATTTAGCAAAAATAAACCTAAATACAAACTAAAAACATAATGTCGTGTCCTGCTCCTCGTCATCGGAGGCGAGGTTGACCAAGTCCAACGCTTGCCAGGGGAAAGCTCCCCCCATCGGTGGTGCTCCTGGATGGGCGGCGTTAGTGGCGGAGGCGGATGGAAGCTTGCATCGCCTAGAAGGTGCCGGCCCAGCATAACTCCTCCTCTAGCGCCCGTTGCGCCTCTGACTCGTGTGTGGCGAGCTCGAACGTCTCCTCCTCGGTGAGGCACGACGGCATGAGGGGCACGATGTCCTCCTCCTCCTTCACCTCTCGGTCGGTGCTGGCGGCCGCCAGCACCTCCGCCCATGCAATAAGGCCCTCCGGGTACATGCGCTCATTGGGCCTCACCCTGGTGGTGGTGGTGGCGCCACGGGGCGGAAGAAAACGTTGTGAGCTTGACGCGGCGGCTGCGCCCGCGTCGCAGCACGGTGTCGGGGAGGGGATGGCGGTGGCGCTAGCCCGGTCAGCCACGGCCTGCCGAAGAAAGTGTGGCGGATTGGGCGGCCGCGACAAGGACGGAGGTGGAGGCTACGCCGGCAAGGAGGTCATCCCAGTAGGTGTGGCAGCTATCCCAGTTGAAAGGGACGCCATAGGGCACGGCCTGGCGGTGCATGGCGTTCTCGTACTCCTACTGCATGAGGCCGGCCTAGTAGCCCTCGTCCACCCAACCAGGGTCCTACTAGTTGATAGCCGGCAGTAGGGACCGGCGGTGGGCGATGACCTCCCACAGGTCATCGTCGTTGGGAGGGGCGAGATGGCGTTGCCGTCATGGGCGATGTTCCACCTTTCTGGCAGGCGCTAGTCCAGTGGCACGAGGAGGTTCACCTTGTATAGGCCTGTCGCCTTGTCGAGGGTCAGGTTGTGTGACCTCACGTCATCGCTCCTACTGCAGTCGGCCTCGTAATTATTGTGTGGCATGGTTCATCACCGAAGGATACTGTATGAGGAGGAGAGGGTGATGGGGCAGGGGTGGGTGTGCGCTGGTGAGGAAGGGCCTTTTATTGGCGTTGCGGGTGGTAGGCTGAATGACCAGCATGCATTGTCTCATCGGGATATGAGTCGTCAAGCTGGCGCTGGCGTGTGAAATCGGCGAAGAGCCACGCGGGCACGTACGAGAACAATCGTAGGTTCATTAATAATATTGAACACATGTATTGAGTGGCTATCAACTGGGTCTGGTGCGAATGGATTCGGCTTGTCTGATGCGGCTTGCGTTCGGCAGCCCTAGATCGGCCCCTGGTTGCCGGGGCGGCAAGGGGGTGACGGACAGTTTAGTGGGCAGCCCAAATTGTCGGCAGCGGTTGGGGGCCATCGGTGTAGTCATTTCTTGGCCTCCACCCCCAACTCGATTGGGGGCGGCTTGGGCGCCAATGGAGATGCTCTACCAGACCCTGATTGATTAGCCATGAAGTGACCTGACCCAGTAGGGGTCCAAGTCTGTGTGCTAGTTCTTGGATCAACTCGCTAGTACACACAATTCAGGATGTAATGTCACGAAATAAAGATCATAATTATATTACATCGAATGATCCAGAATATAACATAGTCTAATACAAGTTGCATAGCATAAGCGCTAGCTCCTCATAAAAAAGTTCAACGGCGAAAGACTAATAAATGATAGCGATTTTTTAATAATATATTTTTTAATCATTTCGAGAAGTACTGCATGAATTTAAGAATTTTGATATGTAGCACATCATCGCCTAGGTCGAGCCGACTGCGCCACTCGGCTTGGGCCAGACCGATTAAGCCTCAAACAGCCAGGCGCGGTCCGAGTGCATTTCGCAGCGGGCCCCACATTGGCCGAGTGCCTAGTCGGTCACTCCCTGGCCGGTTGGAACCATAGCAATAGTACAACGCGCGCTAGTCGCCCCCTCCTCTCATTTTCAATCAGCTTCGGCCTGGCGGATTGCTTTTTCAATCGGCTTGGCCCAAACAGATTGGAGTAATCGGCTTGCTCCTGACCAATTGCGTGATGGCCGCCCATCGACTGGGCAGTCGGTGCAGCCCAGGCCGATTGAAGCGCAAACGGCTTGTCCTAGGACGACGATGTGCTAGATATCGAAATTCTTAATTTCGTGCAATACTTTTTAAAATAATTTTAAAAATGTATTATTAAAAAATGCTAAATGATAAGGAGATCTGTTCAAATGCCACAGACGAAGCGTGTTGAGTGGAGACTCGCGACCCTAACATCGTACTTCAACCATCTTTAGGGAAACCTGCATCATGAAACGTTGACAAAATTGATCAGCTCTTCTTATCTACTCGTGTGTGGGTCAAGTCCAAAGCCTCCTACCAAATCACCCTTCACTCTACTACTCCTCAAGGGCCAAGCTCAATATGTCAGTAGTCAGCCCTACCATACTACTTGTCCAACCCCTCTTATTATCAACACGTCAGTAAGTCAGACCACAACCCCTACACCATGCACCCCGTCCAGGACTCATCTCAACATGTAATAAAGTTAGACTCCATGCCCTTATCATGCCACACAGTCCACTCCGTCGGCTCCACATGTCAATAAGTCAGACTCCATGCCCTTACCATGTCACGCCATCCTAGAAAATCTCCTCCTCCATTCTTGCCAGTCAATTCACTCACTATGTCCAACCAATCTCAGTGTCCCACTAAATCAAGGTCTTATACCGGGTTCTCGCCCACATCTCCTGTTGGCTTAGCCAAACATTCCCTAGCAAATATTGGTCACACAACAAACAAGATTGAATATCCATATAGCTATCCTATCTGGGTTTCATAGATCATCGTACAACCGAAATTACTTCTATGCTCACATAGTAAGCATAACCTAGCCAAGGGAAAGTTCCACTTGCAAGGTAAACATACCATGGACAATGGAAATGTTCAACTTGCAAGGTGAGCATAACATGGACAATGGTAAAGTTGAACTTGCGAATTAAGCATAATATGGTCCTTAGCAAAGTTTGACTTGCCTTAATGATGATAGATGTTCACAAACTTCTTACAAACACGGGGCTTGCACACTTCACAATTTATAAGACAAAGAATTCCAATGAACACCCATTCACACAACAAACATCATGCACAAGAAATACAAGCATGATCCTCATACAAAACATTTATTGTGTATTTGAAAATCATGAATAAGGTTTATAAAAGTTAAAACATGCATGATGCAAAAATATACATTTTGGAATCATTTTTATTACTAAAGTTATGTTCAAACATCTATTAAAAGGGCATATATTCTTATTTAAGTAAATCTGTTGTAGGCATAATTTTAAATCTCATCCTCTGATCCTATTGGACAAGGGATTAAAATTTAAGCATTTGGCAAAAATAATCACGCTAAAAACATTTTTAGAATTAAAGTTATGCCTAGATGTCACTCTTGCAAACTTGTTCAATTTTAAAATACTCAAATTTGAAAACTATCAGTAGGAAACATTCTACATGTCACAAGGATTCTAGAAAGATATTGTTTAGATTATTTGGGCTTGTTGATAAAAAGTTATGGTACATCTAAGTCGCAGGGTTGTTTCTATAAAATTGCCATTTACTCTGGGCGGGAGATTTTGTTTTTAATCAGCTTGGTCACGTGGCGTATTCCTATTCGTCAGTACTCCTTCGCTACTGGGAGTAACGTAAGTTGTAGGATTTACATAAAATATACGGTCTAGATCACTGCATCTCGGGGTTGGCTCGTAGCTCGGCTCAAGCCACGGCTAGCGGCTGGGCTTGGCTAGGTTTGATTTGCACCATTGACACGTGATCAGATAGATGTGAGCGAAAGAAGGAGGCTCACCGCGGCTTGGGTCACCGGAGATGGAGAAGGAGGCGGCAGGCGGCGCGAAGATCGATGGAGGCGAGGCTGTGGTGGTCCTCGATGGTCATGGAGGAGACGATGAGGAACGGGGAAACGAGGGAAGGACGCGGATGGAAGAGGCAGAGTTCCCCACTTCATGCAGGCGCGTGGGGGAGTGGCTGGAGCGGCGGAAAGAGGCAGCACTTTGGCGAGCGATTTGCGCATCCTAGCAGTGGGGCAGTGAGAGAGGGGAGGGGAAATCGAGAGGGCGGTGAGGGGATTTAAAGGAGGGGTTCAAGTGAGGTCGGGGGAAAGTAGGGAAGGTAGGGAGGGGAGCGACGACATGGTCAACGTGGTCAGGTAGGTGGGGGACGAGGTCGTGCGCATGAGGTTGGGGATGGAGTGGTGGGGTCAGAATGGCAGTAAGAGAGAGGGGAGAGGGGGATATCTGGGTGGGCCGTTGCAGCGTGCCGCTCGCGCGGGTGAGCGTGTGGTAGGTAGGGTGCGTGAAGCAATGGGTTGGCCTAGTTTTCGGGTATTCAAATATTCGAATGCTCCAACCCTTGGAACGTCACGTAGCTGGGACACTCATAGTGAAGTTGTTCACTGATCTGGGCCATCTCCCCAAGAAGATACTTCTCCCGCTCAAATGCCTTCTCTGCCTTCGACTTCCACACATCCGCATTTCCTTTGACAATCGTGAGGGTTTTCTCCAAATCTCTCACTCGATCGCGCAGTAAGGGCAGTTGCGACAATTTTCCAGCTCTGGGTGGCTGTGCGGAAGATGAAGGAGCAGCGGAATATGGGGCATCCGGCGCATCACTGTCAGTGACCTACATACGCAATAGCCGCAAATGAGAACTTCACACCACGCCACAACATCAATCTCGCAAAAGAAGCATACCAATAGAAGAAATTCCTATAAGTTTCAAACAATGCCATACATGCACTAACAGTCATCATCCAGCAACAAAAGGCTACGACGTTCACATCCAAGCTTAAAATTTACAAAAGAAAGATAGCCGTAAGCAGCATAAGGCTATCTAAGTGTCAATATATGAAGGCTTTACAGGGTCCGTGACAGCTTCCGTTGTGCCGGTTTTCGCTGCGGCCAGCCGTTTCTGCTCTTCGGAGTACTTGGCAAGCAATTCAATTAGCCAAATGCCATATCTTTTGCAGCGCTTGGTGAAGGGGCCAAAATCTACCTCCTTGCCGCCAGCCGTCATCGGCATCGCGGAGGTTGCCCTGTTGACATCCGGGTCAATGCCACATGCCTGCTCCATAACAAGCCCTAGGGAAGTAGCAACAACCTTCTGCATCTGCTTGTATTTCTTGGGCGCGGTCCCCTGAGAAGGCATCCACCAGGCCACCAACATCGTCGATGGCAACAACCTTGAGGTACATCTCCCAGTGGAAACGTCCAAGCGCAGCTTTAGCCTTGAGGAGGATGCCCTTGACGTGTGTGTTGCGGTCTTCGACCGCGGCCACGACACCGACCAAGGATTCGTCACGCTCAAGCACCTAGCGGTCAAAGCGAACACAAGCTTCATCTGTAGAGACATGGCAACCAAATAATCTTAACACGCATACCAAGTAAGGGCATGATGTGACAAGCCTACGCCAAACACTTACTAGACAAGGCCTGTGCAGCTGCCATGAGTTGATCAACTAAGGCCCTCTCCCGCTTTGCCACGGCTGCTACAAGACTCTCTTCACGCTCCTTCGACTCCAACTTATGCCACTCGAGGGCTTCCACGGCGGGTTTTTTCCTTCGTCTCAGTGGTGCTGATATTATTCTCGAGTGATTCAAGTCACCATAGAACCTGGTTATTCTCCTCTGGCAAACAACTTCACAATGTCCATCAACTGGCTCACATAGCAATTAGCCAAGACACAAGTGCAGAGTAACTTACCCTAGAGCTGCCTGAAGTCAGCCTCCAACCGCATGTACTGCTGGCCCATTTGCACCATGCTCCACGCATACGGCTGCACAGACATTCGTGTCACATCAAAATACTCGGGGGCTCCCTGGATGAAGCAAAGGAAACTTACATGGTTGTCTGAGGATTCCGGTGGATCTTCAACCGTAGTTCGGGTGATTATTATCCTGCGCTTGCCCAACTTGGAGGAGCTTGAGGAACTATCATCATTATCAGCAGCCGTTTTTGGGGAACGCGCAGCCGCTTCAGCACTCGCGACCTTGGAGTATACGACTCCCACCTCCACTTCATTCTTCGCAACCTCTTACGGAGTAGACTCCCTAGTCATCTAGCAGACAAAACATCTTTCAACACTAAGGCAGTACACTCGACCAACATAGCAAAAGTCAAGGACACTTACGAGCTGAAGTCGTCAAGATCAAACATCTCCTTGTCATCGGATTGATGACAAGTACGCCATGAGGGGGTCCTTGAGGATTGCAGAAGAGAGGGGTGTGAGACGTATGGTGTTCCGGAATGGTGAGCACACAAGTTTACCCGGGTTCGAATCCGCCGGTTTTGGACGGATCCTACTCCTGCTAGCAATCTAGTAATACGGCAGAGACGGAATATGGGTTACAAGGGTTTCGCCTGTGCGAGTTGAGATTGTAGACTATTGTGAGGGTGCCCTAAAGGCTTTCCCTAGGATGGATTATATAGATATCCGGCCTAGGGTTTAAAGGAGACACCTATCCGGTTACGACTAAGAGTCGGTTACAGAGTACATCTTGAACTACAAGTAACACTACGGGCCTATATCGGTAAGTAATCTGGGCCTTCCCGTAGCCGGATTGGACTTTGTATCTTCTCCCTGACTGGGTCGCACGTGAAGCAATGCTCTAACCCAAAGTGGGCCACCCTGGTCAGTGAGGCACAGTGAGGATACCCGAAAAGTATATCCCAAACAGCAGCCCTCGGAACCCTCCAAGATCTAGAGTCGGATTTCATCATCGTCTAGCTTGATCTTCGGCTTGCAGAATCTTGAAGGGTTCCTGAAACTTCAAAAGAAAGGATAGGATTCGGGTCTCAAATGAGTCGGACCTATGAATACATTATTCGAGTTTCTAGCTCGAAATTCAAACTAAGCTGGAACTTGGTCTCTGACGTAATCTGACACTAGTCATGGTGAAGTCACGTCACTGACAGACATTCCCGTCAGCACGACCGTTGGTGGGTCCGCCTTTTGCAGAACCGAGGCATCATTTTAATGCGTGCACGGAGATCGATGCGGCGTAATCATCGCGTGGGGGTTACCCAGCTCCTTTCGTGACACGTGTCACGGTTACTGTACACATTTGCACGAATCTTGGCACGGACGAAGGATATAAGTGGTTAGGATTATCCTCCTCATCTTCTTCACCAGCATTTGCGTCGCTTCCTTCCTCCCAACGCTTCCCACGAAAACAGAGCTCCTCTGCCTCCCCGGAATCCTCCAGCGCCATCCATCCTAGGTCACCAGCCCACGAGAAAATGGCTTCGACCTCATCTTCCGGCGCGTCAGCGACGGCAGCGACGGCTTCGGCAGCGGAGAAGGAGAGCAACCGCGGGGTCTAGATCCCGTGCGTCCTGGATGACGCCAAGCTCTGCCTCGTGGAGAACGAGGGACTCCTTCGTGCCGACGACTGGCGGAACGGCTACGGCCAAACTGTTCCCACTCCTCGTGCCAACGAGCGGGTACACTTTGGCACCCACCTCGACAAAGGTTTGAGTTTCCCTCCCTCAGACTTCTTTTCTGAGGTTATAGATCACTACGGAGTTCAACTCCATCATCTTCTCCCGAACTCTCTCTTAGAGATGAGCGCATACGCTTCTTTGTGCGAGGGGTACCTCGGCATTAGGTCGAGTCTCACTCTTTTCCAGTTTTATTTTCATATCCGGAGAAATTCTATCACCGCTGGTAATCCATATATTACCGGAACCATTAGTTTTTCTGTTAGGAGAGAGCGCGTTTATCCTCGGATAAAAGCTAGTGAGTCGGTGAAATGGTGGTCGTCCACGTTCTTCTATCATAAGGACAGACCGGCTCCTGGCAAAGCTACGGCCTTGCCGGCTTTTGTTGACGGTGCCGCCACGCCCCAAGATTCCTAGGACACGGACGCTCCAGCTCTCATGGACGATCTGCTTCTTGCAAAGAGACGGATCGAATACTTGATGAAGCATAAAGATCTGAAAGGATCTGACTTAGTGCACTACTGGTTGGCGCGCCGGATCAAGCCTCTCCAACACCACAGTGATTGGCTCATGCACACCATCACGAAGTGCAGGTCGGACTCTCTTCGCAGCTGCTCCATGCCATATCCAGAAAAGGAATATCAGTCACAAATCAAATGGCTGATCAAGGAGCGTGTCGAGAGGAAAATTCTGGACTTGTCCTTGGACATGCACACAGCTGACGATCCTGTAACACAGTAAGTTTTCTAGCAGTAACTCGAACTATGTATCCATCTTATACATTATTTTGCAATACTGAGATTCCATTTTCCTTTTCAGCTTGCTGACCTCCCCGAGTCGGAGCTTGCTCCTATCGAGGGATATCCTCCCGAGTTATCTCAGGACGAAGGGGAGTTCGTTCCACTGCCAGACACAATTCCTTGGAAGCGTAAAGCTCTGACAGTGTCTATCGGCACAAAGGAGGTGCCCGTTGTGAAGAGGTAACCTTTCCTCACAAAGTCTTAGTATTTTATGTCTTATTCTTTCTGAAGTGTAACGATTTTTGTTATATTACCTCTTCAGAGCCAGACAACTCACCAAGGGCAAGGGAAAGGGAGCCTCGTCAAAGCCCCTGCGTTAGTCAAAACTTAATTTGACTTATCCTGCCGCAGCGCCTCCGACTCCCGCCCCTCAGCCTTCTGCAGCGCCGGAGATTACTCCATCTTCAACCATCGTAGAAGATCTGGCTCACAAAGCAAAGCTAGTGATCCTCGGATCGCAAAATGACGTCACCATGGGTGACTCAGGTTTTGATAAGGGTGAACCCTCTTCGGGTAATGATCCCTCGGTAGAGGTCTTCGCTAAAAACCTCCTCAACAATCCGGGTCTTGCCAAGCTTGGCATTACTCGAAAATCTATGGAAGAGATCCCACGGCTAGCCCATCAATGCTTGGAAAGCCGGAATATTACTGCCGAGGAAGAGACACAAGAAGCGGAGGACGTTAAGTACTCCGAACTTCTCGAGTAGATCCTTCTTCGTGACAAGGGGCTGAGAACCGGTGTGCTTCCGCCACCCCCAGTAATCCCGCTGACCCTCGCCGAGAAGGTTAGCACTGAAGTGTCCATGAGCTTAAGCAAGCTCACCCATGAATATCATGTAAGTCGAATTCCAACTCATCTTTTTTATTTTACTTCATATCATATCCTCTAGCCCCCAAGCATGAAGTTGGATAGATAATCCGGATTTATGCTTTCTTAGGATGCCAAAGAATGAACTAGTGTAGCCCCCAAGGCTTGTGCTGATATTAGTAAAAATACTAGCCCCAGTCTTTAGTAGACTTCTAACTCTGGGTATACTGACTTACAGAAAGTTAATTCATATAACCAGGAATTGTTAAAGAATATTTGCAACAAGCGGAGAGAAATCAGAGCTCTCCGGCTTGAAAATGCTCAATTGAAAGTGTCAAGGGATGAGGCTGAAGGTAAACATTCTAGTACTCAAACCTTGCCTTTTATTTCAGAGTCGAATTTTTATTCAACTATTGTTCTTTTGACTACAACACTGGTAAAGCAATCCTGTGTGATGATTAAAGAGGCTGAAAACTTGAAGACCCTGGCGGTGGAGAACACCGACTTACGTCGGGAGCTGGACAAGCTGAAGGCGAATCATGAATGGAGCATTGCTCAAGTTCTTGAATCCTCTTCCATGGCCACCGAAGAACGTGATGGAAAGATCGTGGCCCAGGATCAAAGGATCTCGGATATCAACGATGCTTTGTTCAGAGAGAAGGACATTACCGAGGCACTCCGGGCTGAACTCTAGAGCCTTCGAGAAGAGAAGACCAAAGTTGATGATGTCATCTTTGGTATATTTCCCCCTTTCTGAATTTCTGCCTTTTCCGACTTTTGGAATTCGGATATATTTTGCTTAACCCTTTGCATTATATGCGCAGGTCCTCTGAATTTACTGGATTCAGCCTCCGCCGAGTCTCGCACCAACCGGCTTACCCAAGTCGGCGATTTACTTCATGATTTCTGCCAATCCTTTGAGGATATTGGCAAAGTTCTCAAGGTCCCGGACATGCATAGAATGTCCGGCTTTGAAGTGCGAGACAAGGCCAAGTAGATGCCCTAGCTCATCCAGGACTGGAACATGTCCTACGCGCGGACCACAATGCAGAACGCTCTCACCATGGTTATGAGCCACCATGAAAGCATGAAAATCTGGCAAGTGACCAGAGGGTATTCTACTATGGATGAAGACGGACAAGAGCAGGACATCAAAGCAATCATGGACTCATGTGCCGGATATGAGTGCCACGTAGCTGACTTGACCAGCTACGACACTCCTTTCTTCACTCGCGTAGAGATGCCGCCTTCGCCCGCCGAAGAAACTGGTGAAGTTTCCGATGACGAACAAACCGTATCGGATTTGAACGTCTCGGAAAGATATCAGGGCGAGGGTGATGTCTCCAGTGAGTCGGCTACTCCTTCTTCTCCCCCTGCATCGTAGAGCATCAGAACAAACAATGTGTTATTCTAAAAACAATTTGGGTTGTAAATAAGTAGTATAATATTTTTGCTGGTGCTAAGTTTTACTATATCTATTTAGCACTTTTGGCTTTATAAGTTTCGTGCCTAAATTTTTTCCATAAGCACTTATGTTATTTGTCTGTACTTATCGTTTATCTGGCTTTTCGCCTCATCCCTTTCGTGAGCCGGCCAACCTTTAGCACGGAAACTTTGCCGAGCAACGGAGCTCAATTGCTAAACCAGTTTAAACTCGGAAACAAAGCCGGCTTCCAGTACCAACAATTCACTACTCGGAAAATGCCTGCATCCGGTAATCAGATAAATAACCAAAGTATAGACTAAAAAATTTAAATTTATACCCGAAGGTAGCAATTTTAGAATCGGAAATCTAAACCAGAACAAATATGAGCATAAAGTACTTTCAAGTATTTTAGGATTTTCGACTGTGACATGATCATTCGGAAATAAGATGGTAAAAAACTTCTCAGAATTTTTTTGAGGCAACTAATACTTTATTTCTCATTGAACATATACACATATATGATTACAAAGAAAGATAAACTAAGAATAAAAGGAATGTAGCTGAGCAATATTCCACGGTCTGTCTAATTCTTCCGGGTCTGTACTGCCTCGAGCTCTTTTTTTCTTAGTGGCAGGTTGATAACCCACAAGTATAGGGGATCGTGTGTAGCCTTTTCGATAAGTAAGAGTGTCGAACCCAACGAGGAGCTAAAGGTAGGATAAATGTTCTCTCAATTTCTATCAACCACTGATACAACTCTACGCATACTAAACGTTTGCATTATCTAGGAAATAAAACTAGAGCAACAATACTAGAAATAGCTTTGCATGATAATAAATAACAAGAAAGTAAAGCTAGTTGTTGCAGCAATAAAATATACTAAACTAACAGAACCATGAGTGTGGAATAGTGGTGGTAATTGTGGTGGCTTTGTCCAAGTTTAAATAGCGAATAGATCGGATTCATTATCTTTGATGCAGTTTTCTATGTGGGAGAGGCTAAATATAAATGCGCTTCACTACTTGGAATTACATGTACTATATGATTGGATTGTTAGCAAACATACGTAAGTACTAACAATGCATTAAGGTTTCCCCAACCATAGCCTTAAGTTTAATGGTCCTCTTACTCCCATACGTGCAACATTCCGGTTCGCGTCCTCAGGTTTCTGTCACTCCGGCAGAACTCCCCTTCCTTTTACACATACTACAAACCCTATGATGTTTAATCCATGTGCGCACAAATATAATGGACACCAAAGGACTGTACCATATCTACATACAACTCTAATGAACCAAATACGTTCAACCATTCAATCTAAGAACAAAGAAACTACACAAACATGACATAGATCATAGGATTATAACTTATAGCATCAAATACCATGTTTACATAGGATGGTACAGAGGTGTGAGGGACGATGAACCACTGCATAGTAGGAGGATTAGGTGATGGAGATGGCGGTGAAGATGGTGAAGAGGGTGGCGCCGGCGGCGGCGCGGGGGACTCCTTCCTCGCCGCTGGTATCATGGGGGAGCACCGCCCCTTAGCCCCCTTCCTTCATGGCTTATTGGGAGCCCTCCCCCATGGAGATGGGATCCATGAGGGAGGCAAAAACGTGGCTTTAGCGGCTGCAAATTCGTGAGTGGAGATGCCCTGGGCAAATTAGGTTTACTCCATTTATATAGCTTCTCGGATTTCCGTCACCCCATCTTCGGCTGCAGTAAATCAGGCCTAGCAGGCCTGTCCGGACTCGGAATTAGCTAAACTTTATGTCTAGAACGTTTGTCACAAAATTTCCAACAACTTTGTAGTTGAAGAGTTTTCTATTTGACGCCGTCTTAGACCTAAAACGTGACCATCTTCAAAAAAGAGTTCTGAGAGAGATTTCTAGAAAAATCCCAATTTGACTCCAACAAGGTTTGCACTTGTATTCTTAGTAATTCCTACACATAAAAATATAAACATTGTTCACGTTTGCAACTATTAGTAGGTTATTCCAAATAAATCATAAACTTTATACAGAAAGGAGTTTCAAAAGCATATTATTAGCATAAAACCATAAAAAATTATAGATACGTTATGGACGTATCACAGGTCTTTCTTTGACTGGCCGCATATCAGTTAGATAGTAAGAACCATTGTGCAATACTTGGCTAACTAAAAAGGGCCCTTCCCATACTGGGAAAAGTTTGTGCTTTCTTTTCTGCACAAGCCAGAGAATCAAATCACCCTTATTGAAAGACCGGTTTCTGACTCTCTGGCTATGATACTTGCGTAACTTCTGTTGATAGGCTGTTGATCTTATCTCAGCAACGACGCGAGCTTCTTCGACTAAGTCGAGATTACTTTGTCGAGAAATTTCAGCATCCTCTTCAATATATGCAGCAACTCTAGGAGAAGTGTGAATTAAATCACTAGGAAGAATTGCTTCTACACCATAGACCAAGAAGAAAGGTGTGTATCCGGTTGACCTGTTCGGAGTTGTTCGCAAACTCCATATTACAGAAGGTAATTCCTCTGCCCAAGCTCCCGCACCATGTCATAGTGGTGCTTCGAGTCTTGGTTTTAGGCCTTGTAGGATTAAACCATTTGCTCCTTCGACTTGTCCATTAGCCTACGGATGTGCGATTGACGCAATGTCAAGCTGGATATTTTGTTCGTTGTAGAATTAGGCAAGCTCTCCCATAGATAGGTTACTCCCGTTGTCCGTTATAATGCTATGCGGATAACTGTATCGGATTATGACATCCTCGACAAATCTTCTGGTTGTTGCTCCATCACAACTAATGACGAGTTTAGCCTCAATCCATTTTGTTAATTTATCCACCATCACTAAGAGATGAGTAAATCCACTTGGAACCCGTTTAAACGGTCCTACCATGTCAATCCCTCAGACCGCGAAAGGCCATGTTATAGGTATTGTCCGCAGTTGATCAGACGGAACGTGAGCTTGCTTGGCGTACTTTTGGCAGCCTTTGCACATCTTGACCAGTCGTTCGGCATCTGCCTTGGCTGTAAGCCAGAAAAAACCGTGTTGGAAAGCTTTTGCCACTAGAGATTTGGCTGCAGCATGGTGGCCACACTCGCCTTCATGGATTTCTCGTAAGATTTCCACTCCTTCTTCCAGAGATACACAGCGCTGAAAGACCCCAGACGCGCTTCGCTTATAGAGCTCACCACTAATTATAGTATAGGCTTTTGCTCGTCGGACGATCTGTCGGCTCAGAACTTTGTCTTCGAGTAGTTTGCCATCTACCAAGTAATCAAGGTGGGGTTGAGTCCAGCTAGGAATTATAGCCAGAACTGCTACTAGAGGTGAGTCGCATTTGGTCGGATATTCCTCGTCTACTCCTTTTATAGAGGGAACTTTGAGGTGCTCTAAAAAAGCGCCATCCGAGACCTTTTTCTGCGCAGATCCTATTCGAGTTAGTGCATCTGCTTCCTCATTTTCTATTCAAGGGATGTGTTGATGTTGGGTCTGCAGCATAGAAAACAAAAAATTTCCTACGGTGTGAACTACACGCCAAGATCTATCTACTAGGTACAAAGCAACGGGTGGACATACATCCAACGAGAACTTACCCTCGTAGACAACGAGCTTTGTTAACGAGTAGGAACTCGTGGTTGATGTAGTCGTACACTTGCCGATCTCAAGATCGAGAGGAAGTCCGAGCGTCGCAACTCAGTGGCGCATCTGCACTCGCACACACGTTCAAGCCACCGGACAACCTCCACCTCCTCGCTCCAGCGATTCAGCGGAAGCAGCAACTCCTTCCAGACGAAATGCCACCGGGAACATGTATCTCTCTAATCCGAGACCATGGGGGAATAATTCTAGAGGGGGAGAGAGATCCTTCACAAGGAGGTGTGAGGATGAAGGAGGGAATGGGTGGCCTTTTATAGGAGGAGGGGGGTGCCCCCTCTCTCCATGGCCGGCGCATGGGGGGTGACCCCTCACCTCCCCCATTCATGTGGTGGTAACCCCCCACATTAAAATGCCTCTTCACATTCCCTTTTAAAGTCTCCACTTTAAATGCATTAAATTTCTCCAAATTTAATGCTCTCTCATTTAAAAAAACTCTTTTTATTAAATTTATTTAGAATTTTTTTAATTATTTAATTAACAAACATTCACATATAGCCCCTTGCAATATTTCAATATCACATGCAGAACCACCTTCTGCAATTTCACCCGAAACAATTTCCGGTTTCTATTGAAACAATTCCTGCGCTTTGCAATTCTTTCGTCTGAAACATATGTGCTCCAAAATGGTGTCCGGTAACTCTTAAGTGTGCCACCCTACGGTTCGCGAATAATGCAGACATGATCGAGACCCTTCTCCGATCAGTAATCAGCAGCGGGACCTGGAGATCCGTACTGACTCCTACACATTCAACGATGACTCCTGTGATCGTGAGAACCTTTAACGATTGTAACTAAATCCCTTTGTCTCTCGATATATTACATGTCCGAGATTCGATCATCGGTATCTCCATACCTAGTTTGATCTCGTTACCGACATGCACTCTTTTCTCGTTCCTGTGATATAACATTCTAGTGATCACATCACTTGCTTGCAAGCTATCCTAATGTGATATCACCGAGAGGGCCCAGAGTATATCTATCCGTCATCTGGATTGACAAATTCCACTCTTGATCCATGAGCCTCAACATAACACCTTCGTAGTACTGAACCCATCTTTATAGTCACCCTGTTACGGTGTGATGTTTGATGTTATCAAGATACTCTTCTGGTGTTAGCAATTAACATGATCTCATGGTCTGAGGATAAAGATTACTCCGTATGATGTTATAGCAATATAAACATAATGACTTGACCGTAATGCTATACTTCGGATGAATGTTCATCACATCATTCCACCAATGGTGTGACCTTGTTATTAACAACATCCAATGTCCATGATCAGGAAACCTTGATCATCCTGTTAATCAACAAGCTAGTCTATAAGAGAGGCATGACTAGGAACCCTTTTTGTTTATTAAACACACATGTATTGATGTTTCCGAATCAATACATTTCTAGCATGTAAAATAAACATCTATCATGTATAAGGAATATATAATAACAACTTTATTATTGCCTCTCAGGGCATATTTCCTTCAGTCTCCCACTTGCACTAGAGACAATAATCTAGTTCACATAGTGATAAATCTAACACCCATGGAGTTCTGGTGTTGATCATGTTTTGCCCTAGGGAGAACTTTAGTCAACAAATCTGCTACATTTAGGTCCGTGTGTACTTTACAAATCTTTATATCTCCATCCTTGACATGCTCGCGGATGGAGTGAAACCGGCGCTTAATATGCTTGGAATTCTTGTGAGACCTTGGTTCCTTTGCGTTGGCTATGGCTCCATTGTTGTCACAATAGATCACCATCGGGTCCAACGCACTGGGAACCACACCCAGTTCCGTAATGAACTCTTTCATCCAAACTGCTTCCTGCGCCGCTTCTGAAGCAACAACATATTCCGCCTCCGTTGTTGATCCAGCCACCACAAGTTGTCTGGAACTCCTCCAACTAACTGCTGCTCCGTTCAAGAGAAATACGTATCCGGATTGAGACTTAGAGTCATCTGGATCAGTGTCAAAGCTAGCATCGACATAACATTTAGCGACTAGCTCTTCTTCACCTTCGTATATAAGAAACATATCCTTAGTTCTTCTTAAGTACTTGAGGATGTTCTTTACCGCTATCCAGTGTTCCGAACCTGGATCAGATTGGTACCTACTAGTCAAACTAATAGCATGTGCCACATCCGGTCTTGTACATAGCATGGCATACATAATAGAGCCTATGGCCGAGGCATAAGGGATCTTATCCATCATCTCTCTTTCTTCCGCCGTAGCCGGACTTTGAGTCTTACTCAATGTCTTGCCTTGCAACATAGGTAGAACCCCTTCTTACTTTCATCCATATTAAACTTCTTTAACATCTTATCAAGGTATGTACTCTGCGATAGCCCAATTAGGCGCCTTGATCTATCTCTATAGATTTTAATGCCTAATATATATGATGCTTCACCAAGGTCTTTCATCGAAGATAACTTTTAACATTGTTTAAAAGATCTATATCATTTCCAATCAATAATATGTCATCCACATATAATATCAGATATGCCACATTGCTCCCACTCACTTTCTTGTAAATACAAGCCTCTCCATAAGTTTGGACAAATCCAAACTCTTTGATCACCTCATCAAAGCGGAGATTCCAACTTCGTGATGCTTGCTTTAGTCCATAGATGGATCGCTGAAGTTTGCACACCTTATTAGCATCCTTAGGATCGACAAAACCCTTAGGTTGTATCATATACAACTCTTCTTCAATCTTACCATTGAGGAACGCAGTTTTGACATCCATCTGCCATATTTCATAATCGAAATATGCAGCAATTGCTAACATAATGCTAACTGACTTAAGCATCGCTACGGGAGAGAATGTCTCATCGTAGTCAACTCCTTGAATTTGTCGAAACCCCTTTGCGACAAGTCGAGCCTTATAGATGGTCACATTACCATCAGCATCAGTTTTCCTTTTGAAAATCCATTTATTCTCCACGGCCTTTCGGTCGTGAGGTAAGTCCACCAAGTTCCAAACTTGGTTCTCGTACATGGATTCCATCTCGGATTTCATGGCTTCTAGCCATTCGTTGGAATCCGGGCTCATCATCGCTTCTTCATACGTCGCAGGGTCATCCATTTCATCAACCATGAAATTCACAACAGGATTGTCGTATAGTTCAGGAGCTGCACGTGTCCTGCTTGACCTGCGAGGTTCGGTAGTGTCCTCTTTCGGAGTTTCATGATCATTATCATTAGCTCTCTCTTCATCAGGTGAAGTCAACTCCGAAACAACTTCCGGTGCTGTGCCACTCGCCATTCCATGAAGAGAAGGTTCAATAACCTCTTCGAGTTCTACCTTCCGACTACTCACACCTTTCGTGAGAAACTCCTTCTCAAGAAAGGATCCATTCTTGGCAACAAAAACCTTGCCCTCGGATCTGTGATAGAAGGTATACCCAATTGTTTCCTTAGGGTATCCTATGAAGACGCATTTTTCCGCTTTGGGTTCGAGTTTATCCGGTTGAAGTTTCTTCACATAAACATCGCATCCCCAAACCTTAAGAAATGACAGCTTAGGTTTGTTTCCAAACCATAATTCATACGGTGTCGTTTCAACGGATTTAGATGGTGCCCGATTTAAAGTGAATGCAGCTGTTTCCAGTGCATAACCCCAAAATGACAGAGGTAAGTCAGTCAGAGACATCATAGATCGAACCATATCCAATAAGGTACGATTACGACGCTCCGACACACCATTACGTTGTGGTGTTCCGGCAGGCGTGAGTTGTGAAACTATTCCACACTCTTTCATGTGTGTGCTAAACTCGTAACTTAGATACTCTCCTCCACGGTCAGACCATAGAAATTTGATCTTTCTATTACGATGATTTTCCACTTCATTCTGAAATTCCTTGAACTTTTCAAAAGTTTCAGACTTGTGTTTCATCAAATAGATATACCCATATCTACTCAAATCATCCGTGAAAGTAACAAAATAACGATATCCACCTCGCGCTGACACACTCATTGGTCCACACACATCAGTATGTATGATTCCCAATAGATCTGTCGCCCGTTCCATTGAACCGGAAAACGGCATTCTAGTCATCTTGCCCATAAGGCATGGCTCACATGTATTAAATGATTCAAAATCAAGTGATTCCAAAAGTCCATCAGAATGGAGTTTCTTCATGCGTTTAACGCCAATATGACCTAGACGGCAGTGCCACATATATGTAGACATATCATCATCAAGTTTAATCTTTTTAGCATTAACATTATGAAAGTGCGTAATATTACTATCGAGATCCAATAGAAATAAACCATTCAACATAGGTGCATGACCATAAAAGATATCATTCTTATAAATCGAACAACCATTGTTTTTAGATTTAAAGGAATGACCACTTTGCATCAAACACGATCCAGATACAATGTTCATGCTCAGTGCAGGTACCAAATAACAATTATTTAGGTTTATAACTAATCCCGATGGCAAATGGAGAGGTAGCGTCCCGACGGCGATCAGATCAACTATTGATCCATTGCCGACCCGCATCCTGACCTCATCCCTTGCTAGTTGTCGCTTGTTCCGTAGCCCCTGAACCGAGTTACATATATTAGCAACCGATCCGGTATCAAATACCCAGGTGCTACTGCGAGTACTAGTCAAGTACACATCAATAACATGTATATCATATATACCTTTGTTTGCCTTGCTGGACTTCTTGTCCGCCAAATACTTGGGGCAGTTGCGCTTCCAATGGCCAGTCCCCTTGCAATAGTAGCACTCGGTGTCAGACTTAGGGACAGCCCGGGGTTTCTTTTCAGGCGTGGCAACAGACTTGCCACCCTTCTTTCCCTTGTGCTTGCCTTTCTTATCCTTCTTGAAACCGGTGGTCCTATTAATCATCAACACTTGATGTTCTTTCCTAATCTCCACTTCTGCAGTCTTAAGCATTGATAGAAGCTCGGGAAGAGACTTCTTCATGCCCTGCATATTATAGTTCATCACGAAGCTCTTATAGCTAGGTGTTAGAGATTGGAGAACACGATGTATGCCTAAGTCAATGGGAATCGTTATTCCCAAGCACACAAGCTTATCGGCGTACCTAGACATTTTGAGTACGTGCTCACTAACGGAGATGTTTTCCTCCATCATGCAGCTAAAGAACTTTTCTGTAGCATTATAACTCTCTACGGCAGCATGGGTATCGAAAATCATTTTCAATTCTCCCTTGGTATCAAAGGCATTACCATTTTCGAAACGCTTTCGAAGTTCTGGCTCTAGCCCATATAATATGCCGCAATGAACTAAGTTGTGGTCCTCCTGACGAGTCACATAGACATTCTTTTCCTCGTCAGGGGCATCAGGAGCTGGTGGGGGGGCCTAGCGGCGCATCTAGCACATATTGCTTTTGTGCAGCAGTGAGGAGAATCCTCAAATTCATAGCCCAGTTGGTGAAGTTGCTACCATTCGCAGCAAGTTTCTCTTTCTCCATGAACACATTAAAATTAAAAGCAGGTGGTGCCATCTACAAAAGAATTTGTAAAGTTTATTTAGACTAAGTTTATGATAGATTGAGTTCAACTAATCCAAATTACTAATGAACTCCCACTCAAAAACGACATCCCTCGTGTCCTTTTGGTGATTACATGAACCAAATCCACTATATCAAGTCTGATCATCACGTGAGTTGATATAGCTTCAAAGGCGAGCATCTATATGGGCATCATATCAACCATATGACTCATGCTTAACCTTTCGGTCCGTGTTCCGAGGCCATGTCTGTACATGCTAGGCTCGCCAAGTAAGAACCTTAGTATTCGCATGTGTAAAACTGTCTTACACCCGTTCCTATGAAAGCGTAGATTCGAGTACACCCGATCATCACGTGATGTCTCGAAACACGATCCATAGAACGGTGCATACTCAAGGAAGAACACATTTTTATCTTGATATCTAAATGAGGGATCATCTTATAATGCTACCAAACGCGCCAAACTAGCAGTATAAGATGCTAACATCTAATGTGTAAAGTGAGATGATATGGTCCATGCATTTGATCTCTATCACTTGCATCATGGTATGATCTCTATCATTTCTTTGTGTGTAAGGCCAAGGTCTATGGAACTTACACGTTGACTGTGTTGTAAGAGTATCTACCATACATCTACTTACAACAATACCATATCAATACACTAGCCTAGCAACGATCTAAACTAGACGCCTCTAATTTATCAATTGCAAGTTTTACGTGGCTTAGGGCTTTCGGAGATAGTACCGTTCTCACCTACGAACATGAACCACAACGAGGATAACTAAGTTATTAGCAACTCGTTGTAAATCAGATATTGACTATAGTAGGAGAGACAGACACCCGCCAGCCACTTATGCAAAACAAGTTGCATGCAGTCGTGGAACCGGTCTCATGTACGATGACATGTAAGGTTGGTCCGGGCCGCTTAATCCCACTATGCCACCAATATCCAAAATACATAGAAGATGCAATAACATGATCATCATCGCCCACATATCAACCATATGTGTACTGCCCGTGCTAAGCACCTACGCATAGATCAGGCTCTGATACCACTGCTGGGTCCGCAACATAGAAAACAAAAAAATTCCTACGGTGTGAACTACACGCCAAGATCTATCTACTAGGTACAAAGCAACGGGTGGACATACATCCAACGAGAACTTACCCTCGTAGACAACGAGCTTTGTTAACGAGTAGGAACTCGTGGTTGATGTAGTCGTACACTTGTCGATCTCAAGATCGTGAGGAAGTCCGAGCGCCGCAACTCAGCGGCGTATCCGCACTCGCACACACGTTCAAGCCACCGGACAACCTCCACCTCCTCGCTCCAGCGATCCAGCGGAAGCAGAAACTCCTTCCAGACGAAATGCCACCGAGAACATGTATCTCGCTAATCCGAGACCATGGGGGAATAATTCTAGAGGGGGAGAGAGATCCTTCACAAGGAGGTGTGAGGATGAAGGAGGGGATGGGTGGCCTTTTATAGGAGGAGGGGGGTGCCCCCTCTCTCCATGGCCGGCGCATGGGGGGGTGACCCCTCACCTCCCCCATTCATGTGGTGGTAACCCCCCCCCCCACATTAAAATGCCTCTTCACATTCCCTTTTAAAGTCTCCACTTTAAATGCATTAAATTTCTCCAAATTTAATGCTCTCTCATTTAATAAAACTCTTTTTATTAAATTTATTCAGAATTTTGTTAATTACTTTAATTAACAAACATTCACATATAGCCCCTTGCAATATTTCAATATCACATGCAGAACCACCTTCTGCAATTTCACCCGAAACAATTTCCGGTTTCTATTGAAACAATTCCTGCGCTTTGCAATTCTTTCGTCTGAAACATATGTGCTCCAAAATGGTGTCCGGTAACTCTTAAGTGTGCCACCCTACAGTTCGCAAATAATGCAGACATGATCGAGACCCTTCTCCGATCAATAATCAGCAGCGGAACCTGGAGATCCGTACTGACTCCTACACATTCAACGATGACTCCTGTGATCGTGAGAACCTTTAACGCTTGTAACTAAATCCCTTTGTCTCTCGATATATTACAAGTCCGAGATTCGATCATCGGTATCTCCATACCTAGTTTGATCTCGTTACCGACATGCACTCTTTTCTCGTTCTCGTGATATAATATTCTAGTGATCACATCACTTGCTTACAAGCTATCCTAATGTGATATCACCGAGAGGGCCCATAGTATATCTATCCGTCATCTGGATTGACTAATTCCACTCTTGATCCATGAGCCTCAACATAACACCTTCGTAGTACTGAACCCATCTTTATAGTCACCCTGTTACGGTGTGACGTTTGATGTTATCAAGATACTCTTCTGGTGTCAGCAATTAACATGATCTCATGGTCTAAGGATAAAGATTACTTCATATGATGTTATAGCAATATAAACATAATGACTTGATCGTAATGCTATACTTCGGATGAATGTTCATCACATCATTCCACCAATGGTGTGACCTTGTTATTAACAACATCCAATGTCCATGATCAGGAAACCTTGATCATCCTGTTAATCAACAAGCTAGTCTATAAGAGAGGCATGACTAGGAACCCTTTTTGTTTATTAAACACACATGTATTGATGTTTCCGAATCAATACATTTCTAGCATGTAAAATAAACATCTATCATGTATAAGGAATATATAATAACAACTTTATTATTGCCTCTCAGGGCATATTTTCTTCAGTTGAACCTCAAACCCTTCGAACAATTTAGATAGTTCATCCACGACAGCTCTATACGCTGCCATGTGTTTATTCGCATTATAGATATCCTACACTTGCTGGGCAACAAGATCCGAATCTCCACAACACATCAAACGCCGGATGCTGATGTCCTTAGCAATCCGGATTCCATGCAGTAGTGCTTCATACTCGGCAATGTTATTCGTTGTCGTGAAGTGGATCTGCAACACATAGAAAATTTTATCTCCTTGGGGTGATTTGAGCACCACGCCAGCCCCCGAGCGCCTTAGACCCATCAAAATGTAAGTTCTAGTATTCCAACTCTGGTAGGGTCATATTTTCCGTTGTCTCTGTCCAATCAGCGACAAAGTCAGCAAGGATTTGGGATTTGATTGTTGTACGAGGTTTATACTCAATGTCAAAAGATGAAAGCTCTATGCCCCATTTTGCGATGCGTCCTGTAGCATCACTGTTGTTGATTATATCTCTCATGGGAGCTGTGCTCACCATGGTAATTGGATGTTCCTGAAAATAATGCCGTAACTTACGAGATGCAAAAAACGCACCATAAGCCAGCTTTTGATAGTGTGGATACTGCTGCTTTGATTCAGTTAGGACCTCGCTGAGATAATAAGTCGGACGCTGCACCAGGTGTTCCTGATTTTCCTCTAGTCTCTCCACCACCATGATGACACTTACGACCCTGTTTGTATCAGTGATATAGAGCAACATCGGTTCTCGTGGTTTCGGTGCTACAAGGATAGAAGCAGACGAGAGTACTGCTTTCAGGTCTTGTAGTGCAGCTTCAGCTTCGTTAGTCCAAAGGGACTTTTTGGTCTTTTTCAGGAGCTTGTATAGTGGTGCGGCTCTTTCTTCGAGCCGACTTACAAACTGAATGACTGCAGCAATGCAACTAGTTAGTCTTTGAACGTCCTTCAGGCGAGTTTTCCTGGAAATATTGAGTATAGCCTTAATCTTGTCTTGGTTTACCTCTATGCCTCTTTGAGACGCGATAAAACCTAACAATTTTCTAGCTAGTATTCCAAAGAAGCACTTCTTCGGGTTAAGCATTATGTTGTATTTTCGTAGATTGGCACATGTTTCCTCCAAGTCGGAAATTAGAGTTTCCTTCTTTTTGGACGTCACCGCAATATCGTCCACGTATGCATGTACATTACGTTCGATTTGGTCGTGGAGGCAACGCTGCATAGTGCGCTGGTACGTAGCTCCTGTGTTCTTAAGCCCAAAGGGCATCATAACAAAACAGAAGGTTCTGAAGGGGGTTATGAATGAAGTTTTGACTTTGTCTGATTCCTTTATCCAGATTTGGTGATAACCGTAATATGCGTCGAGAAAACATTGGAGTTCCAAGCCTGCCGTAGAATCGATAACCTAATCAATTCTAGGCAGAGCAAACGGATCTTTGGGACAAGCCTTGTTCAAGGCAGTATAATCAACACACATCCTTAAATCAGCGGTGTCCTTTTTAGGGACTATTATAGGATTGGCCGACCACTCAGTGTGGATGACCTCTTCTATGAATCCGGCTAACTCGAGCCAGGCTAATTTTTTAGCTATTGCCTTACGCTTTTCATCGCTAAAACGTCATAGGGACTATTTGACGGGTTTAGCATTCGAGTGTACATTTAGAGAGTGCTCGGTAAGTTCCCTAGATACTCCGGTCATGTCAGATGGCTGCCATGCGAAGATATCTTGATTTGCTTGGAGGAACTTGACGAGCACGCTTTCCTATGCGCTATCTAGGCCTACACCTATATGGGTCACCTTGGAGGGGTCGTCATCCTTCAACGGCGTCTTCTTCGTCTCTTCCGATGCCTTGAACTCCAGATTCGGCTTTGTCACCTCCTTGTTGCGGGCATCTCAGACGGATCAATGGTCTTCTTGATCTCCTGGTACTCCTGGGCATGCATCATGGCTTCAGCAAAGGCGTCATTTCCATCCTCCCACTCTCGCGCCTTCTTCGGGTCTCCCCTGATTGTGATCACGCCTTTGGGACCTAGAATTTTCATCATATTGTAAATGTAACACGGACGAGCCTTAAAAGCCCAGTAAGCCGGATGTCCGAATATAGCGTGATACACGCTCTTGAACGGGACCACTTCGAAGGAAAGTGCCTTTGTCCGATAGTTCTTTAGAGTTCCAAAGGTAACATCCAAAGTGATCTCTCCCAGGGAATTTGCTTGTCTTCCTGGGATAACTCCATGAAAGATCACAAAACTATGGTTTAGCTGTGTCTCCAAGATCCGCAACCGGCGTAGCGTTTCGACATACAGAATGTTAATGCTGCTGCCGCCTGATACGTCCAAAACGTATCTACTTTCCCGGACACTTTTGCTATTGTTTTTCCTCTAAACTTGTGTGATTTGGATACCACTAACACGTACTGACGCTGTTTTCAGCAGAATTACCTTGGTGTCTAGTTTTTGTGCAGAAAATCAACTATCAGGAAAAATCCCGGAAAATATGCCAAAAATCCTATTTCACCAGAAGACTCACGGAGCGAGAAGACGAGACGGAGTAGGGCCACGAGGGGCCCACACCACCTGGCCGCGCGGGCCAGGCCAGACCGCGCCTGGGGGTGGTGTGGCCGCCTCGGCTGCCCCCTCAGCTAACCTCTTCGCCTATAAGTTGCCTCTTGACCTAAAAGCCAAGGGGGGTTCGACGTTTTCCAGAAAGAGTTCCGCAGCGCCGCCACCACCAGATTCCGTGATTCGGAACTAGAAACTCCGTTATGGCACCCTGCCGGGACGAGGAATTGGAGGAGATCATCGCCATCATCATCACCATCGCTTCTCCATCGACCATCCATGTTTCCCCCATCTATGAGTGA
This sequence comes from Avena sativa, assembly GCA_916181665.1. Lineage (NCBI taxonomy): Eukaryota > Viridiplantae > Streptophyta > Magnoliopsida > Poales > Poaceae > Avena > Avena sativa. The sequence continues at coordinate 526,188,595 of OV702292.1, read as the reverse complement.
GTAATCCCCCGATGTAGGCTATGGGGGTGGTAGGGATTGGATGAGATCGTTCATGTAATGACATCAGATTGTTAGGGCATGGTGCCTAGTATCTATTATTAGTGCTTTTTGACTTTGTTGCAACTTGTTATGCTTAATGCTTGTCACTAGGGCCCGAGTGCCATGATTTTAGATTTGATCATGTTATTGATTCATTATGATAGTATTGTTTATGGTCTTACCTGCAAGTTGTATACACATATTGTTATCCGGAACCAAAGGCCCCGAAGTGACAGCAATCGGGATAACCGGAGGGAATGGCTTTGATGTGAGGATCACATGTGTTCATGGAGTGTTAATGCTTTGCTCCGGTGCTCTATTAAAAGGAACACCTTAATTGCCAGTAGTTCCCTTGAGGCCCTGCTGCAAACGGGCTGGCAGGACGAAAGATGTTGTTCAAGTTCTCATTGCAAGCACGTATGACTATATATGGAACACATACCTATGTTTATTTAGTACTTGGATGCTTTATCTTATTTATCTGCAAATGCCCTATGTCTTGATTGCTATGTGAATTGTCTTGTCCATGCAACGCCCGTCCATCCATCCCTATGCCTACCGCGCTTTAATCCTACTATTTACTGCAATTGTTACTACTGTCTTTACTTTTACTACTGCTATTACTTTGCTATTGCTACTACAAAACTGTTGCTACTGATAAACTGTTGTGAGCAAGATTGTTTCCAGGTGCTACTGAATTGACAACTCAGTTGTTAAGGCTTATAAATATTCTTTGGCTCCCCTTGTGTCGAATTAATAAATTGGGTGTCACTTCTCTCGAAAATACTGCGATACACCCCCTATATTTGTGGGTCATCAAGACTATTTTCTGGCGCCGTTGCCGGGGAGCATAACTTTATTTATCAAGTTCAGTTGGATTCACTATTGTTCGCTGCCATCCATCCACCATGGGTAAGTCTCGTGATGGCAAGGTTCTTATTTTACCATCCACTACAAGAAGAGGTACGGTTCTGAACACCTCTGTTGCTCTTGATTCACCATCCATTATGAGTAAGCTCCTTACACCACCACATACACATGCTACACACACTGCTACTACTACTGAATCTGAAACTTCTGATACTTATGATGCTGCTTCTACTGTGCTTGATAAGAGTGGTTCATTAGGTCCTTTCCTAGATGCTACGATTGCTAGAACTATAGCTGGAAATACTGAAACTCCTAATGAAGACACTACTATACTTGCCAGTTCACTTGAGTCTAGAGAGAGCTATGATATTGAAGAGAGTTATATAGAGATGACCAATGAATTTATTAAAGAATGTCAAAACACCCATGATAGGAGTGCTATTAAGAGTCTCCTTGAGAGGCGTACTATAAAACCCAAATTGTCTCCTAATGCTAAGTTTGCTGCATCTCCCATAAACATTAAAGATAAGGATTATGATTTCTCTCTTGATTTATCTTACATAGCTATTGTTGAGAAAGAACCTTTTTGTGGGACTAAGAATGAAAGTGCGGTAGCACATATGACTGAGCTTTCTACCATGCGTGGCTTATTTTCTGATGATATTAAGATGCACACCCACTTTGTTGCTAAAATTTTCCCTTTTTTACTGAAAGGAGAAGCCAAAACTTGGTTTAATAATTTACCTCCTAGATCTATTAATAGCCCTGATTGCTTGATTAGTACATTCCTTTAGAAATATTTTCCACCTAGTGCTAGACATGCCATTTTGTAGGAACTTTTTGATTTTAAACAGGGAGAAAAAGAGATCTTTCCTAAATCATGGGCAAGGTTTTGTGCTTTGATTCATGCATAGGCCGGATGTCCATTACCTAAGAATGAGCTCCTTGACATATTTTATAATGGACTAACTGAAGAATCTAGGACATACCTAGATAGTTGTGCTGATTGTGTTTTCAGGAATAGGACTCCCAAGGAAGCTGAGGAATTAATGGCTAAAATAAGCAAGAATTATGAAGACTGGACTTCTCCTGAACCAGCTATACCTGAGACAACTATACCTGAACCAACTATTCCTGCGCCTATACCAACATCAAAGAAGAGGGGAGTTATTGAACTAAATGATGAAGTGATGAAGGAAGCTAAGAAATGTCTTAAGGAAAAGGGAATTAAAGCTGCAGATGTCAAGAATTTACCTCCTATAGAAGAATTATGTAAGCCAATACCCCAATCATCCACTATTGAGGTACACTCTCTCCAACATTTTGATGAAGGTAATATCCCTTACTCTAAACCTCCTGATCAATGCTTAGAAGAATTTGATCTTTTTATTGTTAAGCAAGATAATTTTAATAAAAGGGTGCAAAATCATTCAATGGAAAACTCTAGAGATATTGTTGAGTTAAAAGATATTGTGGAAAGAACCTCTAATGATGTTAAAATGCTTGTTAAACATTTTCAAATGGTTCGAACTCAAATTGATCAGCTTATTAAAGTACAAAAAGACTTGCTAGTTAATGCTGCTAAAGAAAAACATGCTTATGAAATTAGAACTAGAAGTGGGGCTGCTACCTAGGATCCTCTATATCCCGAAGGGCATCCTAAAAGAATTGAGCATGATTCTCAACAAGCTGAAAATAGTGGTACTACTCCTAAGAAAAGAAAAAAAAGAAACATAAAACTATTGTAGAACCCTCTGAATCTGCTAAAGATCCTAATAGTATATCTGTCTCTGATGCTGAAACTGAAAGTGGTAATGAAGAAAATGATGCTCCTGATAAAGAAAAAGTTGAAGAACCCGAAAGGCACACTAAGAATACTAAATACACTAAAGAAGATTTTGTTGCTAAGAAACATGGTAGTGAAAGAGAGCCTTGGTCCAAAGACCTATGCCTTTCCTTGATAAGAAACACAAGTCAAAGGAAGATGAACAATATAATAAGTTTTGTGAGTGGATGAAACCTTTATTCTTGCAAATTCCTTTAACTGATGCTATTAAATTGCCTCCTTATTCAAAGTATATGAAGGATATTGTTTCGAATAAAAGGAAGATCCCTTATGAAGAAATTTCTACTTTGCTTGCTAATTATTCCTTTAATGGTAAGGTTCCAAAGAAACTTGGATACCTAGGGATTCCAACCATTCCTTGCTCTATTAAAAATAGTTATGATAGATTGCTTTGTGTGATTTGGGAGCAGGAGTTAGTGTTATGCCTTTTTCTCTATATAAGAGACTTCAACTGGAAAAAATAATACCAACTGATATATCTTTGCAAATGGCTGATAAATCTACTACTATTCCTGTTGGTATATGTGAGGATGTACCTGTTCAAGTGGCTCATAATTGCTTGATATTAACTGATTGTGTTGTGTTTGAAATGCCTGAAGATGATAATATGTCTATTATTATCGGGAGACCTTTTCTTGATACTATAGGAGCTGTTATTAATTGTAATCAAGGAAAGGTGACTTTTAATGTTAATGACAAGGAGCATACTATCTATTTCCCCAAGAAGATTGATAGGACTTATGGTTTAAATTCAATTGAACATGTTGAGGGCATTCAAGTTGGAGAAATATGTCCCATACCAAGAGAAAAATATGAAACTATTATGATTGGGACCATTGCTATCAAGGTTGAGGTAACATAATCATTAGTGGAATACAAAGTTTTGTTTCATATAAATTTTTTTTGGTAACAAGACCTGATCAACCTTGTTAACAAAAGGATTTTAATGAACAAAACAATGTTTTCACCATGATTATCTCCGCTTACTTTTATTTTATCCATTTTAGTTTTTTCTTTCATTTAGTTTACTTTTCTGTTGTTAGTTGCTTGCATATTAGAGTGTCTTCGAACTTCTAAAGTTTTAGTTTTGTTTTTCTTTTGCATCATTCAAAAAAAAATCTTTCCATCAGAAAACCATTCATCTATACCTGAAAATTGCTCAAAAATAAAGTGTCTCGAAAAATTCATATTAAATTTTTACGTGAAAAAGGGGCAGAGAAGTGTCTAGAGAGTACCAGGGGGCCCACCAGGCAGGCACACCACCTGGTGGTGCGGCCAGCCTAGGGGCGTGCCTGGCCATGGTGTGGGCCACCCTAGCCCTCCACTCACTCTCTCACTTCCCACTGCTCTCTCTCTCTCTCCCGAGAAAACACCAGTTCATTGCTCGAAATCGCATTCTTGTAGTTCTTGTCCATGATTTTTCAATCTCCTTGCTCAGCCCATCTTTGCTGCTGAATTTGGAGCATTTGTTCTCCGGTATGTAACTCCTCCGCTTGTCCAGGTAGATTTGTGTTTAGTGGTTTATATCTTGAGTATTTTGCTGCTATAGGTGATAGGTTATGAGAGCTTGTAAGCTTGTTCAATGCTTAGAGATATTGTTTTGATGCATGTTTAGGCCTCTTACAAGTCCCCATGAGTAGTTCCCTTCATTATGTATTCACTTTGCAATCACTTGTGTAATGGATGTTTAAATTTCAGAATAGAAGATGAATGAACATCAACTCAACCAACATGAACTGAGGGTGCCTGAGGTTATGAAGGTTCACCGAGAGGAGGAAGTTTTTCCTTCCATCTATCCATGCTCCGAATTCATGAGGGCTACAGGAATTTCCCAGGACTTCCATACTTTAGTTGCTAATGTAGGATTGGAGCACTTTGTGGAAGATGAACCTTGTCAATTTGTGAAACTAACTATGTCTGTAGTGTAGGACTTTCGATTTAGTTGCTCTTTACCTAACCCCATGGTTCACTACAAAATTTACAATATAGCTGTCGACCTTCCTCTTGATGACTTTTGTGCAGCTATTAAGGTACCTCAGTGGAGATCGTGTGGAAGGATTAAAGAGCAACCTGCACCACTCATTGAATTATATGCAGAGATTTGCTAAGGGAGCAACTTCTCAAAGGAGAGTGGGAAAATCCGTAACATTCATCTCTCGTCTATTCGCTACTTTGCTTACTTTATTACCAAGTGTGTTCTCGCTAGGAAAATTGCTAATAAGTTATCCTCATATGATCTAGCATTCATCTCAGCTACTTTAAAACGAGATAGGACTTATAACTTGGGTGCCTTGATAGCTTTCCGTCTTGCTGCTAAATGCGAGAAAGGTGGAATTTGTGGAGGCCTCATCGCCTCTCGTTTATTAGCTTTTCATGGTGTAGTGCCTCATCATCTAGACTTACAGTTTCCCATAGAAAGGCTTGACCTTAATTCCATGATACAGCATAAATTTGTTCCTTCTTGGGCTAATTTGAGTGATTTGTCTTATGAAATAACCTTTCTCAAGGCTGGTTGGAGAAGGAGTAAGTCCGAGCGATCTGTTCTTTTGCATGCACCTATTTTGTTTAACCTTGATACCAGGGTAGGATGGTCACTCACTAAGGAGGAGCTTGATACGTACCTGGGAGAGGTCTCACAACAGGAGCAGGATACTAGAAGGGAGGTTACAGATGATTCGGTTCAGCCCTCGAATGAGGGGGAGTCTTCATATCAGCAGCCTACCTATGATTGGGGAGCTTCTTCTTCTTCCCAAGGGCCTAACCATGATCATTCTTATAATGACCCGCCTGCTTGGAACCCTTATCCGCGTTGGGGTTGATACCCACTTAGTCCAAAAGCCTAAGCTTGGGGGGAGGTACATCGACATCACACTCATCTCCATATCATGTTTAGTCGGTAATTTGTATATCCATGCTTCGCTCTCTTTTTAGTCTTTGTTCTTTCTTTGCTTTTGTTTTGTAAAACACAAAAATACCAAAAATATTTCCGTTGTTTCTCTTTGTTCGCTTCTTCTTCTTTTTTGCCTTGGTTTGCTTTTCCCTTTTTGCTTTGTTTGAACTATTAAAAAAACAAAAAGATTTTGCTTTGCTTGTTTTTCCTTTTTGTTCTTGCCTTTAAAAAACAAAAACACCAAAAATATTTGTTCTTCTTCTTTGGTTTTGTGAAGTCTGTTGCGGGGTTTAGCAGCCCTCAGTGGAATATGGTTTCATGTTATTATTCAAGCTACACAAGTGAAGGGCAATAATGAGAATTAATGACAACTTGATATGTGGTAAGAGGATGGTAACGAACTCTATTTGTTTTCATTTTTGTACATATACTCATCATTGTGGGGATACTTAGTCTGTTCATGTAGGGTGTATGTTATTTATGGATGCTTAGTAGTTCTTGCTTTCTTATGATTAGCTCTAGCTCGCTAATAGTTTGTAGCATGCCATATGAATATTTGCTTGCATTGCTCTATTCATAACTTGGTATGACACCATGGTATCCTCGTCTGAATGTTTCACTTGAATTGACTTGGCACGTGCTCAAGCATGCATATGACTGAAACAATAGTCAGATAGGCCTCGATGAATTATTTTGCCTTAGGGGTCTTGAATCACTTTCATGCCATGATTGGTCCTGTTTTGTTTCAAGCATGATTATGATAGTTATTGCTCTCTCATTTGTCGCTCCCTTACTATTGCTAGCCTTCACTTGCACTGAGTATGAGCTCTACTCATGTTTCCAATTCCCCCAAACCATTATTGCCAAAAATGTCCACCATACCTACCTATTAGCATCATTTGCTATTCCGTGCATATTCAGTATGCCTTGTTTTCTTCCGAATAAAATATTTGCTTGTTATGAGAAAGTTAGTTAGTAAAGCTCTCACGAACTTGATGGCACACTTACTTTCTTGCACTTAATAATCTTGAACCATTGCGTCCATCTTTGTTGTGTATATGCTTGCGCTTTATAAGTTGAAGTTAGCAGAACCATGTATCATGGGGAACGCTCTCAACATTGCACTGGTACTTTGTACCTTGTTGATATCATGATTATTTTACTTATGGATCCCGACGGTGTGAAATAAAAGGGGAACTTGTAAGATCATGGAGTTTGTATATGTGTTAGAGAAACGCCTGGGCCGCTAGCCTAAACCATGCCTAATCATGGTGGAAACTTGCAGTATAACCATAATGAGAATTCTATGAAGCATCCTCAATAAAAACCTATGCAAATAGCAAATAAAAAGATCGCTGAGATGCTCATTGTCTGCTTGCCTTGTCATTTTGATTATGGGATAGCTCATGTATCATGTGCAAGGGGTACCCCGTTGGCGGTTCTCTATGATACATATGTACTTACAATGATAAGAGCTTACTTGTGACTGAAGTTGAGTAGCATGAGGTTCGGTACTCGTAAGTAAGGGGCATGAGATTTTAACTTATAACTTGTCAAGCATATCCTGTTAGTTGTGTCACTTTAACCTTAACCATTTAAAGATGCTTATGATAGGTGCAATGAGAGCTCAAATCTAATGAGTACCATACTTTCAACATTTGGAATCATTTCAAACTTTTCAAAAACTTTTCATTCCCTTGTTGAGTCACCACCTATTCTATGAGCACTTTCTTGAGAGCATGGGTGTCATTCTTAGTGTAATGTGCTTGTCTCAAAACTTGATTATTTGTGTTATGACTTTGATACTTGTATCTCTGATATCTTTACTTCTAGTCTTCACTTGAACTTCAGAGGTGCCTTGGCATTTATGTTTGCTCTACAATCAAAGGCAAGCGAGATACCACTCTATCATACCTTGTTATGAGCATTGTAATGTTGCTTATGTTTATGTTTCATGCTACTTATTATTTTTGAGTTGGAATCTCTTCATAGTCTGCAATGACTATTAAGTAAACTTAGTTGCATACTCTTTATTATGAATTGACCAAGTACTTGATCCTATGCTGAGAATATATACATCTTATGAAGCAAATGTGTTCGTGAAAGTTTCTTTTGTCGCACTCAGTTTTCAACTGAATTGCTTGAGGACAAGCAATAAGCTAAGCTTGGGGGGAGTTGATACGTCCAAAATGTATCTACTTTCCCGAACACTTTTTCTATTGTTTTTCCTCTAAACTTGTGTGATTTGGATACAACTAACACGGACTGATGTTGTTTCAGTAGAATTATCTTAGTGTCTAGTTTTTGTGCAGAAAATCAACTATCATGAAAAATCCCGGAAAATATGCCAAAAATCCTATTTCATCAGAAGACTCACGGAGCCAGAAGACGAGACAGAGTAGGGCCACGAGGGGCCCACACCACCTGGCCGCGCGGGCCAGGCCAGGTCGCGCCTGGGGGTGGTGTGGCCGCCTCGGCTGCCCCCTCAGCCTCCCTCTTCGCCTATAAGTTGTCTCTTGACCTAAAACCCAAGGGGGGTTCGACGTTTTTCCATAAAGAGTTCCACTACGCCGCCACCACCAGATTCCGTGATTCGGAACCAAAAACTCCGTTCTGGCATCCTACCGGGACAGGGAATTGGAGGAGATCATCGCCATCATCATCACCATCGCTTCTCCATCGACCATCCATGTTTCCCCCATCTATGAGTGAGTAACCCCCCATTGTAGGCTATGGGGATGGTAGGGATTGGATGAGATCGTTCATGTAATGGCATCAGATTGTTAGGGCATGGTGCCTAGTATCTATTATTAGTGCTTTTTTGACTTTGTTGCAACTTGTTATGCTTAATGCTTGTCACTAGGGCCCGAGTGCCATGATTTCAGATCTGAACATGTTATTGATTCATTATGATAGTATTGTTTATGGTCTTACCTGCAAGTTGTATACACATATTGTTGTCCGGAACCAAAGGCCCCGAAGTGATAGCAATCGGGATAACCGGAGGGAATGGCTTTGATGTGAGGATCACATGTGTTCACAGAGTGTTAATGCTTTGCTCCGGTGCTCTATTAAAAGCAGCACCTTAATTGCCAGTAGTTCCCTTGAGGCCCCGCTGCAAACAGGCTGGCAGGACAAAAGATGTTGTGCAAGTTCTCATTGCGAGCACGTATGACTATATATGGAACACATGCCTATGTTTATTTAGTACTTGGATGCTTTATATTATTTATCTACAAATTCCCTATGTCTTGATTGCTATATGAATTGTCTTGTCCATGCAACGCCCGTCCATCCATCCCTATGCCTACTGCACTTTAATCCTACTGTTTACTGCAATTGTTACTACTACCTTTACTTTTACTACTGCTATTACTTTGTTATTGCTACTACAAAACTGTTGCAACTCATAAACTGCTGCGAGCAAGATTGTTTCCAGGTGCAGCTGAATTGACAACTCGGTTGTTAAGGCTTATAAATATTCTTTGGCTCCCCTTGTGTCGAATCAATAAATTGGGTTTGACTTCCCTCGAAAATACTGCGATGCACCCCCTATACTTAAGGGTCATCACCGCCTTCCATGAGAGTCTTGGAGAAACCATAGCCATCAATAAGTGGGTTGACAACTAAGGCGTATTTTCCTCACCTGTGCAACTTAGGCGGATGATCAGCACGGTCAAAGGTGATTGCCACTTCCGACCAGTCCAGGAATTGTGGGACAGCCGAAACAATTGCGTTGAGCTCATGCAGAACTGCTTTTTTGACCTTAGCTGGTTGAGATCCGAGGAAGGTGACGTAAGTGTCTTTCTTTGTTGGGAAGTTTTTATTTCCCTCCGACTTGGGATTTGAAGGATCAACTTCCTCCATGTCGGAATCTTCCTTGGTCTCTTTATCTTTCTCGGGATTCTTCTTTCCCTTCTTTCGCTTAGCCCTGTAGCCAGCGGTATCGTCTTTCTTGATGTCGTCATTAAAACGACACTCGGTGTTTGTGTGAGACGAGCCCATTGGCATCTAAGTGATGCACACATTAGTTATTGGCAATGTCAGCACAGGAGTAGGTTTTGCCAGGTTGCTGGTCTCCTCTACATTGGACTCTTGGTGTCCCACGACTGCGTTCGCGGCCACCGCCACGTCCTCCTCGCCCTCCAGACCCGAAAGTAGCAGTGACCACTGCTGTTTCCACGTTAGGTTTTTCTTCCGAGGTGTTCTTGCGCTTCTGAGCTTGCTACTTTGGTTGTTTTGCCGACTGTGGCACAACTAGGGCGTTCAGTAATCCCTCAGCATCATCGTCAGCATCTGCATACTTGCTTGCTGTTTCTATCATCTCTCCTAGATCAGTGACCTTGTCACACTTCAAGCGATGACGTAGTAAATCAATTGGGAGTCTTGCAATGAAAGCTTCAATCGCAGTTTGGTCATTTACTCCTTCGCATGAGTTCTTGGTGTCGATCCATCATCCGAGCTAGTCTCGAAAAGTTTCTCCAGCTTTCTGGGTGCAACGCTGTAGGTCTCCTACCGTACAGGGCCTCCTATATGTGCCTTCGAAATTCCGAAAGAATGCGCTTTGCATGTCATACCAGTTGTGGATGGTGTTCTCCGGAAGTTCATTGAGCCATGATCGTGCCGTCTTCCGCAACATAAGTGGGAGATATCGGGTTGCGACCAAGCTGTTTTTGCCTTTGGTGATGCAGCAGGCCTAGACAAAATCCTGGAGCCAAGTATCTGGCTGAGCTACACCGTCGTAGGGCTGGATGTGCCTTGAGATAGCAAATCCTTCCGGGAATCTTGTTGCTCTGATGCATGGTCCGAAGCATTTTGTACCCACATAGATTTCGTCATTCTCGTAGCGCCGCGCTTCTATGTTAGAGTTGATCTGATGTATTGCGTCACTTGGTGACACAGATCGCCGTCCTGATTGACGGCTGTGGCTGCAGTGCCTTGGAGCCGGACTTCAGCTTCTGCCACCACCTCCTCCACCATGACGCCCTCCTTGGCCTCCTTGGGAACCGTTGTGGTGGCTACTTGGTGGAGAAGGTGGATTGTTTCCGGCTGATCGCTGGCCTTTGTCCGGAGCATCATTATTCTGGTTCCGAGGAGGGTCTTCATTGCGACAAGCCCCCTGCCAGCTTGACTCAGCACAATGTCCGTCATTCCTTCGTCCTTCATCCCTATCACGATGGGGTTCAGCTGGACGGCTTGTATGTCTAGGAGGTGGCATTCTTTGACGGTCCTCCTCCCGACGTTTCTCTTTGTCTTCTTCCCTACGATCGTTCGACTCTCACCGGGGAGGATTTCTCAGATATAGTGCAGCAATTGCTTCTTGCTCCACGGCTGGGGCAACATTGCGCCAGTCACGTGCAGTTCTGTGGTGCTGCCCTTAAGATCCGGTTCTTGGGTAGTTGTCTTCCCGATGGTCGGAACGGTGATGCTGCTCCAGAACCCGTTGGGGTCTTATGTCATTCCAGGCCGGATCCGTGCGGCATTGGTCAGATTGAGAGACCAGTTTTCCGCTACCGGACTTCGTGACCTTCTGCTGCTCTAGACCCTTGGTGAGTATCTTAATGCCCAAATGGACTTGTTCTGGGCCTAGATTATTTGCTAGGATATCTCGGGCCGCAGCGGTGTTCTGTACTGGTGTGGGGTACACCAGATCTCCATTACTGTCAAGCCGAGGCATCCCCGGATCTCCCTCAAAGAGAACGTTGCATACTTCCGGAAATTTGTCAGCCCTACGTGGCCTTTCCGGGTCTTCTGATGTTCCAGAGAGATGAGCTTCTCTGTAGTACCCATGCGCTTCTTCTCTTCCTCGATGTTTTTGGCTTCATCCAGGAGTACTTGGTGACGCGCTTCTAGGGCTTGGGCCCTTTCTTACAATTCCGCGGCAGTGAGTTCTTCCACAATAGGGATAGGTGTGGTTAACGCAACATCAATGAGTTTACGGGCACCTGCAGTGACCATGTGTACATCCACCGACTCTTCTTTGGGCTCGTCTGGGATAAGTGCTCCATCCGAGTCTTCCTCATATTCCTCGGCAATCACCTCCTCTACCGGAAGTTCTTTTTGCGGGGGTCTTGTTCTTCTTCTTTGCCTTCTTGGTAGCGCTGGTAGCAAAGATGGCTTTGGGTCCGTTTCCTAGAGTCAAGCTCTGAGCGGTACTTTCGGACATCTGGACATCGGGATTATCTCCGAGATCCATGTCATCCTGCGGTTTGGGAGAGTTTTCTCCGGATCCTTCATCCATGGTTTCTCCTTCTTCTGCAGCTTTGGAGTTGAACTCCTCTTCATATTCCGTGGAGAACTTCCGGAAATCCGCCGATGTCATCGAGTCATCCGAGGATGCGGGTAAGTCGGTGTTTGTTCCGATCGCCTCTAGGACCGAGTCTTTGTTTTCTCCAGCATCGGCAAAGTCGGATTCGGATCCAACATATCCTACAAAGTGCGACGTGTGGGTCCCGAGGTAGTTGCGGCTTTCCTCGTGGGCTTCCTCGAAAATCCTGATGGTTTCGAGAACCTCATCCACGTTTGCACCTTGCAGCATCATGCGCCTCAACGTATACCTCAGGAAAGGTTGGTCTGTTCCGGCGTTAGCAGAGCCGAAACCAAGGTTATTGTCCTGCTCCTCCTAGATTTCGACCTTGGCGGGTAGATCGATCTAGGATTCGACCTCACTAGGGAGATCCACTCCAGATTCTACCTGGACCGCAAGATCTGCTTCAGGTTCGGCTTTCTCCACTATGTCCGCAACAGGTGTGGGCTAGGTGGGATTAGGGTTCTCTGAGATCCGGAACTCTGTTGCCTCCACGGACAAAGTGGACCCAGATTTTCTTCTGCCTCTATCATCACCGCTAGGGTGGGTGGGACAGGTTCAGCAAAACCGATGTACACATCGATCTCGCCAAAGGACATGATGGTGTAAGCAGTCACGGCCTCCCTAGCTGGAATCCAGGTCTCGTCAAGAACGACGAGAGGGACGTCGTTGGCGTAGAGGATGCAACCAACGGCGATAGTCTCACCGATTCCGATTCTTGCAGATTTCGCTCAAAACGCAGATGCGAAACTCACTTGCCGCATGGTGGGCGCCAACTATCGTCGGATTGATGACAAGTACGCCATGAGGGGGTCCTCGAGGCGTGCGGAAGAGAGGGGTGTGAGACGTACAGTGTTCCGGGACGGTGAGCACACAAGTTTACCCAGGTTCAAATCCGCCGGCTTTGGACGGATCCTACTCCTGCTAGCAATCTAGTAATACGGCAGAGCCGGAATATGGGTTACAAGGGTTTCTCCTGTGCAAGTTGAGATTGTAGACTATTGCGAGGGTGCCCTAAAGGCTTTCCCTAGGACGGCTTATATAGATATACAGCCTAGGGTTTACAGGAGAGACCTATCCGGCTACTACTAAGAGTCGGTTATAGAGTACATCTTGAACTACAAGTAACACTATGGGCCTATGTCAGTAAGTCATCTGGGCCTTCCCGTAGCCGGATTGGACTACGTCTCTTCTCCCTGACTGGGCCGCCCGTGAAGCAATGCTCTAACTCGAAGTAGGCCACCCTGGTCAGTGAGGCACAGTGAGGATACCCGGAAAGTATATCCCCAACACTCCTTATGTTTCTTGGCCTGAGGATCAGGTGGTATGGCCTGGATGGGTACCACTGGAATAGGCCTAGTGGCACCCATATCAGGAGCAGCCCCTAGGTGTCTTAGGAGTCGAGGCATCCGAATATTCACTCCGGCCCCTCTTGCGAGTGCCATCGTCATCAGACTCGGTGGCCTCTTGTGATTGAGCGGCCGGGATGCTAGATTCAGACTCGTCGAGCTCTGCACCTTTAGCCATGTCGAAGACCTCGGGTGAAGGAGGCATCAGGCCCTTCACCTTCAGATTCTGCAAGACCAAGGTGAAATAATCAAAGCTGCACCACACACCCGAGGAAGATAGAAAAATACAGCAGTACCATTACCTGCGGCACTAGTTGGGTAGTGCAGAACGGAACAGTCAATGTCTCCGCGTGGAGAACCTCTTCACGAGCCAGGCTGGTCAAAGACTTGATTCTCCAACTCCACGAATGAGAAGTTCTCTAAGGATGCGCGGGTCGGGTCAGACTGGCCATATAAAGGAACACCGGGTAAGCCATGGCCTGCAGAGGCTGCACCCAACACTTCAAGAATGTCCGAATGACGTCAACACCTGTCACCTCTTTGCCATGCATAAGCTGCAGCTCCTTCACCCGCTTGTACAAAGCCTCGACTTCAGCAGTCTCACCCGAAGGAACTTCATTCCTCTAGGATAACTTATTCTTCATCTCAACACTCACATCAAACGGAGCAAGGCCATACTTCTGATTCGCAAACTTTTGGTCATGGATGTAAAACCACTTGGATCTCCATCCTTGCGTAGAATCGACGATCTTGAAGTTGAAGTATTGTTGACCCACACGAATGGATATGCCGCATCTACCAACCTCATACACTACTCCACCGGAGCCCGACTACCTCATCAATTCATACAATTTCTTGAAGATCCTGAAGTGAGGCTCGATTCTGAGCCAACACTCATAGAGGGTGATGAAGTAGGCAATATGCAGAATAGAGTTGGGAAACAGCTGATGTAGCTACATCACATACAAAAAAAGCAAACCACGCACAAAGTCGTGGAGGGGAGAGAAATTCCTCGCAGGACAAATGCAAGGAACATCACCCAAAACCCAGTAGGAGGGTCAGGGTTTACCTCTGTGCTCGAAATCTTACAATCTTCTTTGTCCGCGGGAATCTAGCCAGCCTGACGAAGCTGCCAAAGATTGGAGATCTTCACCGTTGAGCGCCGCGAGCTGCTACTGGTGACCCTCGTCCCGACAACTTTCTTCTTGGGAGCAGCGGCGGTACTCGACCTAACACCCGTGGTTTTCTTGCTCTTCCCCATCGCTGCGGCATGCCTAATCTGCCGAGACTGGAGGAATGAACTGGGGAAGACACAGAGCACGTCCAAGGCAAAGACCAAGGAAGAACAATGGCCCGACGCACAAGACAACAGATGCATAGAAGAGAGGAAGACAAACATGAAAATGGCGAAGGAAGGGGAAAAATTACCTGCAAACCTTGATACTTAACAGGGAAGCCGAGCAATATCAACCATCCGCCTGCAGCTTCTGACGCGCGGAGTACATCGAAGCAAACACGTGGCGGTCCAAACCTGAACCATCGCCTCACTCTCTCCACTACGCATGGAAATCAAAGGGGCGTGGTTAAATATCCAATTTACACAATGAATGGTCAAATCCTGGTTAGCTTTATTCTAGGGACCATAGCATCACGTGTTGGGTTCACAGCATAGAAAACAAAAAAAATCTACGATGGAAACTATACGCCAAGATCTATCTACTAGATACAAGCAACATGTGGATATACATCCATAGAGAACTTACCCTCAAAGACAACAAAGCTTTGTTAACGAGATGGAACTCGTGGATGCTGTAGTCGTACACTTGCCGATCTCAAGATCGTGATGAAGTCCAGCAGGTCTGGCTCTAGCACGTCCATCAAATCCAGCTCCAGCAAGTCTAGCACCACCAAGTCCAGCACCGCAAAGCAGCGGTGTGATACATTGCAAATGTATCTATAATTTTTGATGCTCCATGCTTGGTTTTATCCACTTTCTTGTGTTTTGTCCACACTTTGGAGTACTTTTCATATGATTTCTTGGACTAACCTATTAACAAGAGCCACAGTGCCAGCTGCCTGTTTTCTGCTATTTTTGGTTCCAGGAAAGTCAGAAAATGAATATTCTCGGAATTGGACGGGACAAAAACCAAAGTGCCTATTTTTCTAGAAGACTCCAGGAGCCAGAATACGAGATGGAGGAGGGCCAGGGGCTGGCCACACTACCCCCAGGCGTGGGCTGGGCCTGGCCGCACCAGGGCATGGTGTGGTGGCCCCAGGCACCCCCTCGGTCTCCCTCTTCGCCTATAAGAAGCCTTCTGACCTAAAAACTTCGGGGGGGGGGGGGGGGGGGGGTAGACGTTTTTCAGAAGGAGTTCCACTCCGCTGCCACCACCAAATTCCACGAAACGGTACCAGAAACTCCGTTCTGGCACCCTGCCGGGACGGGGAATTGGAGGAGATCATCGCCATCATCATCACCATCGCTTCTCCATCGACCATCCATGTTTCCCCCATCTATGAGTGAGTAATCCCCCACTGTAGGCTATGGGGATGGTAGGGATTGGATGAGATCATTCATGTAATGGCATCAGATTGTTAGGGCATGGTGCCTAGTATATTTTATTAGTGCTTTATGACTTTGTTGCGACTTGTTGTGCTTAATGCTTGTCACTAGGGCCCGAGTGCCATGATTTCAGATCTAAACATGTTATTGATTCATTATGATAGTATTGTTTTGGGTCTTATCTGCAAGTTGTATACACACGTTGTTGTCCGGAACCTATGGCTCCGAGGTGACAGAAATCGGGATAACCGGAAGGGAATGGCTTTGATGTGAGGATCACATGTGTTCATGGAGTGTTAATGCTTTGCTCCGGTGCTCTATTAAAAGGAGCACCTTAATTGCCAGTAGTTCCCTAGAGGCCCCGCTGCAAACGGGCTGGCAGGACAAAAGATGTTGTGCAAGTTCTCATTGCGAGCACGTATGACTATATATGGAACACATGCCTAGGATTGTCTAGTACTTGGATGCTTTATCCTATTTATCTGCAATTGCCCTATGTTCTGATTGCTATGTGAATTGTCTTGTCCATGCAACGCCCGCCCATCCATCCCTATGCCTACTTCACTCGAATCCCACCGTTTACTGCTATTGTTACTACTGTCTTTACTTTACTACTGCTGTTACTTTACTATTCTTAATACAAAACTGTTGCTACTGATAAACTGTTGTGAGCAAGATTGTTTCCAGGTGCAGCTAAATTGACAACTCAGTTGTTAAGGCTGATAAATATTCTTTGGCTCCCCTTGTGTCGAATCAATAAATTGGGTTTCACTTCCCTCGAAAATACTGCGATACACCCCCTATACTTGTGGGTCATCAAGACTATTTTCTAGCGCTGTTGCCGGGGAGCATAGATTTATTTATCAAGTCCACTTGAAATCACTATTGTTCAAGCTAAGTTTATTTCTTCCTTGTTTGCTTCTTTCTTTATGGAAAATACAAAAAAGCAGTTCCTACTCTAGTTGTTATCTCCGTTGGTCTGTTATTGTCTTGCTTTATCATGCTTGTTGTCAATGGTTGGTTTCTTTGAAACTGAAGCTTATTGGCAAGGAGGGTTCACGGAAGATCAAAAATATTATTATAAGGAACACCGCTTGTCACAAAAATGGAAACACTTATGGGAACAAATTGATAGATTGTATACCATTGCTAGAAATGTGTGCTCTACTTATAATGTTACTTATTGCTATGATGAATCTTGTTGCTGCAAGAGGTACAAACACCTCCCTTTTCAGTGTGAGTATAATGATAATGTTACCATATCTTCTTATGTAAAAGGGAGTTATGACTTTTATGATCTGGAACAAATTGAGGAATTTATTGCTTGGAAGGGTGCATTTGAACTTGCTAGTTTGCTTGAAAATATTGATGATTCACCTTATAAGTATGAGGTTTATGGTATACTTAAATTTTGCTTTGATAATTACAAGGATGAAAATGGCTATATTCTTGAATATTTTAATAGATGCTTTCCACAAATGGAAGAGACTAATGCCTTGCAGGATCCTATGGAAGAAGAAATTGATGAACCTGAAATCTCATTAGATGAAAAAGAGGAGGAGAGTGATGAACAAAAGGAGGAAGAATGGATTAGCTACCCATGCCTACCTTCTAATGAGAGTAACTCTTTATCCCTTACATTATTTGATTATCCCCCATGCTTACTAAAGGAGGATGAATGTTATGTTCCTGAGGATCCTTTTGAAAATGTTTATAATAAAGCTCTAGTGCTTGTAGATCATGAAGAGCATGCTTTATGTGATAGTTATATTGTTGAGTTTATTCATGAGGCTACTGAAAATTATTATGAGAGAGGAAAATATGGTTGTAGAAGTTTTCATGGTATTGAAACACCTCTCTATGGTTTATCTTCCTATGCCAGTCACTTTGTTCTTTGGGAATTTATTTTCATACGAGATTCCTATGCATAGGAAGTGGGTTAGACTTAAATGTGTTTTGAATTTGCTTCTTGATGCTCTCTTTTACTTCACTTCATATTTGTTATGTGAGCATCCTCTCAAACTAATATGGCTGAAGATGATAAGATGTCTATTATTCTTGGAAGACCTTTTCTTAATACTGCAGGAGTTGTTATTAATTGTAATCAAGGGAAGGTGACCTTCAGTGTTAATGACAAGGAACATACTGTCTATTTCCCCAAGAAGATTGAAAGGACTTATGGTTTTAATTCAATTGAACATGTTGAGGGCATTCAAGTTGGAGAAATATATTGTCCCATACCAAGAGAAAAATTTGAAACTATTATGATTGGGACCATTGCTATCAAGGTTGAGGTAACATAATCATTAGTGGAATACAAAGTTTTGTCTCATATGAATTGTTTTGGTAACAAGACCTGATCAACCTTGTTAACAAAATTATTTCATTGAACAAAACAATGTTTTCACTATGATTATGTCTGTTTACTTCTATTCTATCCATTTTAGTTTTTTCTTATGCCTAACTTAAAGGCATTAAAGCAAAGTACTTATTGGGAGATAACCCAAAAGTTTTAGATGAGTCTTGGAAGTTATTATTTCAGTAATAACCGCTCCTTATCCTTTTTATTTGCTTTTTGTGCCAAGAGTAACCTCTAATGAGAGAGAAGTAATGATTGGGAAAGTTGCTGTCCCGAAACAGATTTCTGTGCTTCGCCGTAAAAATTCGTGAGAGAGCTCTGTATGTTGGATTTAGCTGTAATTTTTTCTTCTTCTGCCCCAGGTTGTTATATAACTTTCGTTAGTTCAACACTCTTTGATTTGAGCAACAGAGGGTCTTAGAAAAAATTCGTCTTTACCTGCTGGTCTGTTTTGACAGATTTCTGCCATTTTCTGCATTTGCTTCTTGTGGGTTCCTTTTTGAGTTCTTTTGGGGAACTGAGATTTTTGAGGGAAGTGCTACAGTAGCTAGTGTTCTAATGGAAGTTTATTGGTGTTAGAACTGAACCTTAAGACTTATTTATCTTGAGTGCACTAATGTTGCTAATAAAGATTGTATGAAGTTTTGTATGAAGGAAAAATTTCAGGTGTATGGAAGGAATGAGTAATGAGATGAAGGATGGACTGAAGCTCAAGCTTGGGGATGCCATGCGTGTCACCCCAATAAATATCCAAGAAGTACAAGCGTCAAAGCTTGGGGATGCCCGAGGCATCCCCTTCTTCATCAATAAAAATTCCAGGTTTCTTCCAAACGCTTCATTTTTATTGTTTCATGCACAATTGTGTTGTTCTTGGAGCGTCTTCTTTTTTGTTTTTGTTTTGGTTTTTGTTTGCTTTTGTTTGCTTAGTTTTCTGAATAAATTGGTCGGACCCCCTCTTTCATGTATTGGTGTTCAAATAGTTTGGTTTGGTTTGGAAAAGAGTAGGAAAGCTCATGCTTATGTGGTAAAAAGAGCTCTTTTTGACTGTGACTTATGCTTTGTCATGCCATGCTTGATAATGTTTTCGCTTTATGCTTAGTATTCTTTGATGTAGCACGACTTGTTATAAACAATTGAGATTGCTTAATGTGCCTTGGATGAATCATGCGTTGTTTTAGCATATTGAAGCATAGTATAGTGGTATTCTCCTTTGATGCTTTATTTGGGTTGACGTGGCACATGCTCACACCATGTTATGACTATCTCAAGTCACCATAAGCCTTTATTATCCTTTAGTTTTCAACTTGTAATATCACTTTATGCTTTGATTAATGATGTTTTGTCGCTCTGCATGATTATGGCCATTATTGCTCTCTCGTTTATCGCTCCCTTAATATTGCTAGCTTTCACTCGCAATGAGTATTTTACTCATGTTTCCAACTCCCTAAACCAAATATTTCCAAAGTGTCCACCATAGCTACCTATTAGCATCATTTGCTACTTCCGTGCATATTCAATATGCCTTGTTTTCTTCCGAATAAAATGTTTCCTTGTTTTGAGAAAGTTAGTTAGTAAAGCTCTCACGAACTTGATGGCACACTTTATTTCCTGCACTTAATAAACCTGAACCATTGTGATTCTCCATGAAAGTTATATGCTTGCAAATTATAGGCTAGGGATTAGCAGAACCGTGCTGTCACGGGGAACGCTTTCAACACTTGTAAATATATACCCAGTTGATACCTTGCTCTTTTGTTTGCGGATGTCGTCGATGTGAAATAAAAGGGGAGCTTGTAAGTCCATGGAGTTATGTATGTGTGTTAGAGAAACGCCTGGGCCGCTGGTCTAATCCATGCTGACATGGTGGAAACCTGCAACGTAACCATAATGATATCTATGAAGCATTCTTCTTATAAAAAAAGAGAGAGATAGCTATTGAGAAAAAAGAGATTTATGAAAAGAGGAAAGAGAGAAAAAAGCACCATTTTCCCATGGTAAATAAGAAGATTGCTGAGATACTCATTGTCTGCTTGCCTTGTCATTTTGATATGGGGATTCTTCCGTATCATCGGGCAAGGGGTACCCCGTTGGCGGTTCTCAATGATACGCACATACTTACGACGACAAGAACTTACCGGTAACTAAAGTTGAGTAGCATGAGGAGCGGCCCTCGTACTCAAGGGACTTGAGATTTTCAGTTTATAGTCTGTCAAGCATATAACTTAGATTGGACCTCACTTTCACCTTAACCACATTAAAGATGCTTATGACAGGGGCAATGAGAGCTCAAAGCTAATGAGTACCATACTTTCAGCATTTGGAAGCCTTTCAAACTTTTCAAAACCTGTTCATTTCCTTGTTGAGTCTCCACACATTCTATGAGCACTTTCTTGAGAGCATAGTGGCCATTCTTAGTTCTATGTGCATTGTCCCAAGACTTGTTGATTGATGCATACCTTGATATTGCTTGTTTTAAACTATTTGTATCTAGTCACTCTTGTAAACTTTGAAGGTGTCCTATGCATTTATGTTTGCTACTCTATGAGGGACAAGCTGAATGCCACTATGCTATGTTTTCTTTATGTGGAACAAACAAACGTCTTGCAAAGCATTGTTATTCATGAATCTTTTGTTTGTGCCTTTTCATGTTGCATCATAGTTTCTTTGTCTTATTGCTAGAACTTTGTCTTTCATGTTATGATTGAAGTGCTATGATCCCAGCTTTGAATGTTTACAAATACTTTGGTCAAGCCTTTGATGGTGCATGTCACCTCAAAAATTATTATTTCTTTTTATCACTTACCTACTCGAGGACGAGCAGGAGTTAAGCTTGGGGATGTTGATACATTGCAAATGTATCTATAATTTTTGATGCTCCATGCTTGGTTTTATCCACTTTCTTGTGTTTTGTCCACACTTTGGAGTACTTTTCATATGATTTCTTGGACTAACCTATTAACAAGAGCCACAGTGCCAGCTGCCTGTTTTCTGCTGTTTTTGGTTCCAGGAAAGTCAGAAAATGAATATTCTCGGAATTGGACGGGACAAAAACCAAAGTGCGTATTTTTCCAGAAGACTCCAGGAGCCAGAATACGAGACGGAGGAGGGCCAGGGGCTGGCCACACCACCCCCAGGCGTGGGCTGGGCCTGGCCACGCCAGGGCATGGTGTGGTGGCCCTAGGCACCCCCTCGGTCTCCCTCTTCGTCTATAAGAAGCATTCTGACCTAAAAACTTTGGGGGGTTCGACGTTTTTCTAGAAGGAGTTCCGCTCCGCCGCCACCACCAGATTCCATGAAACAGTACCAGAAACTCCGTTCTGGCACCCTGCCGGGACGGGGAATTGGAGGAGATCATCGCCATCATCATCACCATCGCTTCTCCATCGACCTTCCATGTTTCCCCCATCTATGAGTGAGTAATCCCCCGCTGTAGGCTATGGGGATGGTAGGGATTGGATGAGATCGTTCATATAATGGCATCAGATTGTTAGGGCATGGTGCCTAGTATATTTTATTAGTGCTTTATGACTTTGTTGCGACTTGTTGTGCCTAATGCTTGTCACTAGGGCCCGAGTGCCATGATTTCAGATCTGAACATGTTATTGATTCATTATGATAGTATTGTTTTGGGTCTTATCTGCAAGTTGTATACACACGTTGTTGTCCGGAACCTATGGCTCCGAGGTGACAGAAATCGGGATAAGCGGAAGGGAATGGCTTTGATGTGAGGATCACATGTGTTCATGGAGTGTTAATGCTTTGCTCCGGTGCTCTATTAAAAGGAGCACCTTAATTGCCAGTAGTTCCCTAGAGGCCCCGCTGCAAACGGGCTGGCAGGACAAAAGATGTTGTGCAAGTTCTCATTGCGAGCACGTATGACTATATATGGAACACATGCCTAGGATTGTCTAGTACTTGGATGCTTTATCCTATTTATCTGCAATTGCCCTATGTTCTGATTGCTATGTGAATTGTCTTGTCCATGCAACGCCCGCCCATCCATCCCTATGCCTACCGCACTCGAATCCTACTGTTTACTGCTATTGTTACTACTGTCTTTACTTTACTACTGCTGTTACTTTACTATTCTTACTACAAAACTGTTGCTACTGATAAACTGCTGTGAGCAAGATTGTTTCCAGGTGCAGCTGAATTGACAACTCAGTTGTTAAGGCTGATAAATATTCTTTGGCTCCCCTTGTATCGAATCAATAAATTGGGTTTCACTTCCCTCGAAAATACTGCGATACACCCCCTATACATGTGGGTCATCAAGACTATTTTCTGGCGTCGTTGCCGGGGAGCATAGCTTTATTTATCAAGTCCACTTGAAATCACTATTGTTCAAGCTAAGTTTATTTCTTCCTTGTTTGCTTCTTTCTTTATTGAAAATACAAAAAAAGCAGTTCCTACTCTAGTTGTTATCTCCGTTGGTCTGTTATTGTCTTGCTTTATCATGCTTGTTGTTAATGGTTGGTTTCTTTGAAACTGAAGCTTATTGGCAAGGAGGGTTCACGGAAGATCAAAAATATTATTATAAGGAACACCGCTTGTCACAAAAAGGGAAACACTTATGGGAACAAATTGATAGATTGTATACCATTGCTAGAAACGTGTGCTCTACTTATAATGTTACTTATTGCTATGATGAATCTTGTTGCTGCAGGAGGTATAAACACCTCCCTTTTCAATGTGAGTAGAATGATAATGTTACCATATCTTCTTATGTTAAAGGGAGTTATGAATTTTATGATCTGGAACAAATTGAGGAATTTATTGCTTGGAAGGGTGCATTAAATTTCCACCAAATTATGACTCACACTTCCACTCACATGCATTAAATTTCCACCAAATTTAATGCAAGCTCTCATTAAATAAAACTATTTTATTTATTTTATTCAGAATTTTGTTAATTACTTTAATTAACAAACATTCACATAAAAATCCCCTGCAACATTTCAATATCACATGCAGAACCAATTTCAGCAATTTCACCCGAAACAATTCCGGTTTCCATCGAAATGATTCCAGCGCTTTCTTAAATCTTTATCTGAAACATATTTGCTCCAAATGGTGTCGGTATCCCTTAAGTGTGTCACCCTACGGTTCACGAATAATGCAGACATGATCGAGACCCCTCTCCGATCAATAATCAGAAGCGGACCTAGAGATCCGTACTGACTCCCACATATTCAACGATGACTCTTGTGATCGTGTGAACCTTTAACGTCGTAACTAAATCCTTTTGTCTCGCGATATATTACATGTCCGAGATTTGATCATCGGCATCCAAATACCTAGTTTGATCTCGTTACTGACATGCACTCTTTTCTCGTTCCCGTGATATAACATTCTAGTGATCACATCACTTGCTTGCAAGCTATTTCAATGTGATATCACCAAGAGGGCCTAGAGTATATCTATCCGTCATCGGGATGGACAAATCCCACTCTTGATCCATGAGCCTCAACATAACACCTTCGTAGCACTGAACCCACCTTTATAGTCACCCTGTTACGGTGTGACGTTTGGTGTTATCAAGATACTCTTCCGGTGTTAGCAATTAACATGATCTCATGGTCTAAGGACTAAGATTACTTCGTATGATGTTATAGAAATATAAACATAATGACTCTGATCATAATGCTATACTTCGGATGAATGTTCATCACATCATTCCACCAATGTTGTGACCTTGTTATTAACAACATCCAATGTCCATGATCAGGAAACCTTGATCATCTTGTTAATCAACGAGCTAGTTTATATGAGAGGCATTACTAGGAACTTTGTATTTTGTTTATTAAACACACATGTATTAACGTTTCCAATTAATACAATTATAGCATGCAAAATAAATATTTATCACAAACATGGAATAAGATAATAACCACTTTATTATTGCCTCTCGGGCATATTCCCTTCATCACGTCTCATCAAACTGCTCACACTGACGGTTGAGCTCACCAATCGTCACCTATGACGTCATTCTAGTTCATGCTGTCATCAACATTAGAGCCAACATGAGTTTTTCTTAGACTACATTGCCTTTCCTAAAGAACCAGCTATTCATTTTTTGCTCGAGTCTATGATTCGAACAAATGCTCAGGAGCTACTTGATGGCCCAAAATATATCGAGCTCGTTGGGGAACCCCAAGAGGAAGGTATGATGAGCACAACAGCAAGTTTTCCCCACAGTTATGAAACCAAGGTTATCGAACCAATAGGAGCAAGGAAACACCTCCAAGTTGTTGTTTCCAACTTGGAATCCTGCACAACACAACCATAGAACTTTGCCCCCAACTTACAGTGAGGTTGTCAATCTCACCGGTTTTGCTGAAAACAAAGGATTAAACGTATTGTGTGGAAGATAGTAATAGCTTGCAGAAAGTAAATAGAAAACGTTAAATAGTTGTAGATTGATGGTAAAAGAAAGGATCGGGGTCCATAGTTCACTAGTGGTGATTCTCCTTAAGATAGATTACATGTTGGGTGAACAAATTACAGCGGGGCAATTGACAACACCGAGAAAGCATACATGCATAAACTAATCATCTTGATTCCTATGAGGTTTGGGATTTTCATACAATTTACTTCATCACATAATAATGACTCCTGGACACTGGTTTGTGTGTATGGTCCGTGTCATGGGCCAGAGAGGGATCAGTTTGTGGACTGGTTATACAGGCTTCAAATCCCAATTTCTAAAAATTGGCTACTGATTGGAGATTTCAATTTCATAAGATCCCAACAAAATAGAAATAGGCCTGGGGGTAATATTCATGATATGTTCACCTTTAATGAGATAATTGGTCACCTGGGACTGCTTGAGCTGCCACTAAAAGGTAGATCTTTTACTTGATCTAATATGCAGTCCACTCCTTTATTAGAACAACTGGACTGGTTCTTCACGAGTGCTAATTGGATATCTGACTACCCAAATGCAATGGTATTCACTCTTGCTAATACTGGTTCTGACCATGTGCCTTGCGTTGTCAATATTGGTACAAATATTCCAAAGACACATCTTTTCCGTTTTGAAAATTACTGGGTAGATATGCCAGGGTTCATGGATTGTGTGACTAGCTCTTGGAATAAACTCTCCATGAAAAAACATAGCTCTGCTGTGCTCATAGATAATCTGAAAACACTACGTCATGACCTCAAAAGGTGGCATGTAAAGCTGTCGAGACATAAACTATTAATTACAGGTTGCAATCGTGTGATCCTACACTTGGATTCTTTGCAGGAAAACAGACCACTGTTTCGGACTGAATTCAACTTCAGGAAAATTGTAAAAGCTCACCTGGATGATCTCCTTCTGGCTAAATGCAATTATTGGAAGAAAAGATGCACTATAAGATGGATTAAACAGGGGGAGGAAAATACTAAATTTTTTCATGCAATGGCATCTGAAAGATATCGTAGAAACAATATCTCTATGCTTCGTGATGAGCATGGAAGTGAGATTTCTGACCATGATTTGATGGCAGGGTTGATTTGGAATAGTTACAAACAGAAAATGGGTAATTCTGAAGGAATTGATATGAAGTTTGATCTGGCCAATCTTTTGGTCAGAGTTGAAGGACTTGAGAGGAGCTCACTAGACCGTTTGAGAAAAAATAAATCGATGAGGTGGTCAAGGCAATGCCAATAGACCGTGCTCCTGGACGTGACGGTTTTAATGGTCTATTTTAAAAAAAATGTTAGCCTATAATTCAAAATGATTTCTACAAATTAGCTGAGGACTTCAACAATGGATCAATCAGACTGGATAATATTAATGGATCCTATGTCACTCTGGTGCCTAAAAAGCAAGCACCTATTGAAGTTAATGATTTTAGGCCCATTTCACTTAGAAATGTCTGTCTCAAATTTCTCACTAAATTGGTCGCTAATAGATTACAAGGCAGAATCTTAGACTGTATCCACAAAAATCAGTACGGTTTTATGAGAACTAGATCCATACAGGACTGTATCGCATGGGCTTTTGAATACTTGTTTCTCTGTCATACCTCTAAGAAGCCGATCATCATTGTCAAGCTGGATTTTGCTAAGGCTTTCGATACTGTTGAACATGAATCTATCCTATAGATATGGAATATAAGGGCTTCATCCGGAAATGGATTGGATGGATAAAGGAGATTCTTTCTACTGGTACATCAGCTGTTTTATTAAATGGTATACCTAGAAAGCAATTCCATTGTAAACGTGGTGTCAGACAAGGTGACCCCCTATCGCCTTTACTTTACACCTTGGCTTCAGATTTGTTGCAATCAGCTGTTAATAATATTGTCAGAATGGGAGAAATAAACCATCCAATAATTACAAATGATCAAGACTTTCCAATAATACAATACACAGATGATACACTTCTGGTTGTGCCTGCGGATAAGGATCAGCTTTGAGCTCTCAAGAGATTGTTGCATATCTTCTCTCTTTCAACTGGCTTGAAAATAAATTATAACAAATCTTCAATGATGTCTGTCAATGTTTCTAACGAGTTAATGACTGAGCTATCTGAGGACTTTGGGTGCCTTGTTGGTCAAATGCCGTTCACCTATTTGGATTTACCCCTGGGCACTACTAGACCAACAATTACAGAGTTAATGCCAATTGTTTGTCGGTTAGAGAGGAAACTGACCTCCAGCTCGAGCTTCCTTTCTCAGGGGTCTAGATTACAACTTATTAACTCTGCCCTTTCCTCCATGCCTTTGCATTTCTTGTGTACCATGCAGCTTCCTAAAGGTCTGACTGTTCAACTTGACCGAATCCTAAGACAGTGTCTCTGGAGAGACAAGGTTGATGAACCCAAATAGTCTCTTGCCGCATGGGAATTAGTCTGTTTACCAAAGAACAAGGGGGGGCTTGGAGTGGTAAATTTCCAAAAGAAAAATGCTGCATTGCTTATAAAGTTTTTGGATAAGTTCTATAATAAGAAAGATATCCCATGGGTAAATTTGATCTGGTTTGCTCATTATGAACACAAAATTCCCCATGCAGAGAACTTATGTGGATCTTTCTGGTGGCGTGATGTATTAAAACAAGTTGACAATTTCCGGTTGTTGCAGCAGTAACTCATGGCAAGGGGGATACGTTTCTTTTCTGGTCTGACAACTGGTCATTGCAGGGCAGTATGAGGCCTCTGAATCTTAGATTCCCCAGGTTATTCTCTTATGTCCTAAATGCAAACATGTCTGCTGCGCAAGTATACTCTATGGAAGATATACATGATCTTTTTTATCTGCCCCTTTCAACTGGCGCCCATCAAGAATTGCTGAGCTTGCAACATGTGATGACTGCGAACCCATTGATAGATCAAAATGATTCCTGGACATATACTTGGGGGGAAACCTACACGCCTGGTCAGTTCTATAAACAAATTCATGACCATATCCAGGTGCCAAAGGTTTATAATTGGATCTGGAAATCTAGTTATGTGATGAAAATTAAGGTGTTCGCTTGGTTACTTATGAGAGATAGATTGAACACTAGAGATCTTCTATAAAGAAGACACTGGCATGTCACTGACGACACTCATTGTGAGTTATGCCCATCACATGTACATGAGGATCGAGTTCATCTCTTCTTTGACTGCAATTTCAGTAGGAGGATTTGGAACTATCTGCAAATATCCTGGCAACCACATGATGACATACAGGTGATTATGGAGAATGCCAAGAAAGATTTCGGTCACATCTTCTTTATGGAAGTAATGATGCTAGCATGCTGGAATATTTGGCTATTGAGGAATGGAAAGATATTTAACCAGGAAAGACCAACTTTTACACGTTGGAAATCAGGATTCATCAATGATATTTCTTTGCTTCAGTATAGGATTAAAATAAAATATAAAGCTCCACTTCTAGCTTGGATAACTGCTTTGCCTTTAGCCTAGATTTTGCCAAGCAAAGGGCTCGGTGTTGAGTAGTAGCAGTAGTAGTTCTTTTTTTGGTTTGTACATATTTTTCTTTGTAATTTCTAATTTGTTCTCTGTTTCTTAATAAATTACTGTGGGGCATTTGCCTCACAATCCCAGGTCAAAAAAAACAAGCATGGAACATCACAATTATAGATACGTTAACAACGTATCACTACTCATAACAGGAGCGCTGGTCGTGCACCCGATGTATTTCCGGGTCTAGTGTACAGCCCAACAATCCCAAGCCTTCGGGTGGTACGCCCAGACTCCTTTTTTGAATCATTGATTTGATTGCGGACTTGGGGCTACTCCCATAGGGAGCGTTGATTGCGCATCTGACGAAATATGGTTGCCAATGGCATCCATATGATTCATCCGAAGATATTTCAAATCAGAGACATTAAGCAACCGATGACTATGAGTACCTGCTCGAGTCTATGACTCGAACAAACACTTCGGGGCTACCGCCATAGGGAGCGCTGGTTGCGCACCCTACAGAAAAAATGCATTCACTCAGGGGCTATTGACATGGGTATGCCTTATGGGTACCTAAGATTGGCCTACCTGGTTCAGTCTGATGGAGGCCCATGCAATGATCTGCCACTAATGATGAAGCCCATGAAGATTCGGGTGGCCCCAGGCCCATGAATAACGCGACTACTTGGCGGACACGAAAAAATTAGATAGAAAGTTTTAAAATATAGCTTCTTAGCTTGTAACCGACTCAGTTGCATCTTGAGACCTGGCCTCCCCATATAAAGGTCAAGAGGGAGCAGCGAGGAGGGCATCGAAAACCATAGCATACATACACCACCACATCTAATCTGCACACCATCGCCATCAAGGCACCTTGTAACCTTCGGTTCTCCATTAATCAAGAGCAGACAAGAAGGAGTAGGGTTTTCCTTCTGGGGTCCTAAACCTGGGTAAATGCCGTGTCCCTGTGTTGCTTGTTTGTTAGCCTACGAAGTCTCCAGCTCACGCCTCTTCCTCAAAACCATAGTCTATACACTATGGGCATTGACGTGATCACCCCACGTTAAGAAGAAAAGCCAGTTCAGGAGACAAGGCGAGTTACAGATTTAGAAAAGTAAAGGAACTACAAGTAAAAAATAACTTACTCATTAAGAAGGAGTTCATGGATTCAAGCCTTTTGCGAAGATTCTCCTCTCTTTTCGCAAGAGCAGCGGTTACACATCGTCTTTCCTCAGATTTGGCCGCAGTACGAGCCTCTTCGAGTGTGTCTTCCATGACTTTCAACTTTCGTTCCAGGAGGTCAACGCGCTTTAAAGCGTCTTCGCGAATAACCTCAGATTCCTTCACGGCAGTTGAAGCAGCAAAGGAGACATCAAAATAAAACAACATACGTGAAAAATGTTAACAAGGGAAAGAGAAAGTTTCAATATACTACGGTGATCCAGCATACCATTTCATGATGTAGTACACTATAGTCGTTGACATAACACCAATGAAACACCGTTCCACTAGTATTACATCCCTTAGAGTGGTACAACATAAACATCGCGGGTCCAAGACATGACTATACATTACAACTTGACTCTTTACAAAAGATCTAGAAAACATTTCTCGAAATAGCAAGGAAAACATTACAAAGAAGAAAACCCGAAATAGCAACTCGAAGCCTATTCTAGAAATAATACTACTATTAATATATATCTATGGCTTGTGATTGCTGCTATAGCAATACTATGTAGAAGTAGGTTCTATGGCTATAGATTATACTCCTATCTAATCAGGAACTTTGCCTTCACTTTAGTTGAGGTATATGTTGACTTCAGTGAAGAACTTGAGCTTTCGGTGATGATTCCTTTGAACATAAGTTGGAGTTGACAACGTCTTCACCAGCTTTAGAATATAGCAAGGGTTAATAAGGTACGGTTGAGTACAAGCGTACTCAGCAAGTTCATTAAAGAGGACTGTTTGATGCACTATCTACAGCCATAGACCATAGGTCGTAGGCTATGCAGGTTTTTGAAAACATTTCTTCAAAGGTTACTTTTATTCTGAAAATCTATGTCCATCAGCCTTCACAGGTTTACTAGAACATCATGGAGTTCCTTTCATGCCATGTTCGTAGGTCCTTCCCACAATAGGGAGTAATGTATCACAATTCTTACACTCTATAGAGGTGCATTGCTTTACCCATAAGAGACCTTAGCCTTGTTGCACATCCGAGTTGCATTCTCATCCACACTTTCTTGGTGTGGGGCCTAGTCTAAGATCCAAGCTAATCGATGTCCTTCTCCGTGACCCCGCATGCCTCCTTGGTGTACGCCATGCCCACCTTGTGTATTACAACAATGAAATGTACAAATCGTTATAGATGCCAGAACTACCATGGGACGTTGAGGGATCCTACCCATCTGTTGTATAATCCTCTACGAAGTAAACCATGCTACAAGGATTTCAGCCATAGTCTGTGCAGTCGTTGACATGCGAACGGAAGAAGATCCAGCTGACTTCTCCATCCCATTCCAGATCTTGTGGTTAACGCGTATTATATGGCGCAAGAACAACTGGTGACATTGGTTGTTAAGTCCTAGGTACTATGTTCCTATACCACTAGAACTTTAATAGTAGGTCATTACCACTTGGTAAATAACCCATAATCATATCATTATGAAAATAGATTTTTCTGACCTTTTTGAAATGTAGGTGATAATAATAGTAGATTACAAAATACTTGATAGAAAATAACCAAAGGACATGAGAAAATATGAACTTGCCTTTTGTGATTGCAATATTATGCACTCATAGTCTTCGAGACAATATAAACTCCAATATCTTAAAATGGCATCATTGGTCCGGTAAGTAATGTAATGCAACTTTGAAAACTCACAATCCCTGGAATAATGTCGATGATCTAGGGTTTTGGGAATTGGGAATGGTTTCTTTAGAGTGTGTTTTATTTTTAGATCAATTTCACATGTGTGCTTCTTAGTAGGCTTGTGAGAGTGTGCGAAATATTTGCAGATACAAAAAAAATAACATACAATAATAAAACACCCATGTGTTGAATGATATTTGAAGACTTCTTATATAAATATTTGTCATGCTATTAGAGTATTTAAGGAATTAGCTATAACTTTCTAGTAATGCATTTTAAAAGAATAACTTTTGAAGAAAAGCTTATTTTACAAAGGAAAAACATTGAAACTTGTAGATAGTTACTATTAGGTTTTTTCTTAACTCTACTTACTATTAAAGGAAACCATTGCTACAATTGAGATAAGCATGTTACTTGTATCTTGGACTTGTATTAGAGATTTTATGTCATTAGTATGAGGTGATACTATAATATGCTCACTTCATAAGGTTAAGTAAAAATAACATTACTTTTATTTGAACGGTGTTTTGTAGATACTATAAGTGAACGGAATATTTTACTCACTTAGTAATTAGTGATTATACTTTATTAACATGGATATGGTATTACTTGGGATATCTAAGAACTATTTTTAGATTTTAAATATCTTCATCAACTTGTGAGAGAAATGATAGCAGATTTGTTTGATAAGTTAAAATATGATTTTTGATGCTTTTATAATTGAGCTAATCATTTTGGAAAGTAATATACAATTATTTTAACTAATAATCTTAGAAAATATATTTAAGATGATTTGGATTGTTTTTACTTCTACATGCATCAATTGGGATTAATACTACAACTATAACTTAAATGAATAATAGTAAAGACATAAACAATTTTTTATATACCTTTAATGAATTAAAATAAAGGGAAAAGGTTTAAATAAGGTTTATTAAATCTCCAAATTTTATTTTACTTCAATAGTGAAAAATTATATTTTAATGTGTAGATTTTATTTTCCCTGATCATCTTGGTATATTATATGTATTTTTATGATTTTTAAATAATAAAATATGCTTTTTCCAAGATTTATAATTAATAGAATATTTGTTAAATAATAAAGTATTTCATTTAAGTGCTCAAGACACCACAAGGGGGGGGGGTGATGTATCACTCATTCTCCCTCCTCAAGGAAGAATGCTCCAACAATGAGGCAAACTATGAGGCACTCATCTTTGGCCTCCTCCTGGCACTCTCCATGGAAATTTGTTCTTTACGAGCCTATGGAGATTCCTAGCTCATCGTTCGGCAAGTCAATGACATCTACGAGGTACGCAAGCTCGAACTGGTGCCGTAGTACAACGCGACCCGGAAGCTCATGGAAAATTTTCAACAAGTTGAAGTTCTCCATGTCCCGCGAAGCAGGAATGCACCTGATGATGCCTTGGAAAAACTGGCATCAGCGCTGGTGCTACCAAGTGATAAGTCCACACAGGTGACGATGGAAGAAAGGTGGCTTCTTCCGGTTGTCCACACATGTGACGATGGAAAATGAAGTCAACACCATCACGACGAATGTCGTGGAGGAGGACGAGTGGCTGCAACCCTTCCTCAACTACTTCAAGCACGACAACCTCCTCGATGACCCCGTTGAGAGGCGCCGACTTCAACGACAACTTCCGTCCTATGTATATAAGGCCGGTGTCTTGTACAAACGGTCTCATGGGCAAGAGATTCTACTTCGGTGCGTCAACCGGGGTGAAGCTGAAAAGATCATCAAGGAAACGCACCACGGAGTCTGCGGCGGACACCAAGGTAGAGCCAAGATGTACCATGCCATATGCCTGGCTAGATACTAATGGCCCGACATCATGAGGGACTGCCTTCAGGTGGCCAAGTCATGCCATGGTTGCTAGATCCATGGTGACCTCAAGCATTAGCCACCGGCTCCTCTACATCCCACCATCCCCTCATGGCCACTTGATGCATGGGGGATCGACATCATCGAACCCATCGATCCGCCATCTTCCAGGGGGCATCGCTTCATCCTTGCTGTGATGGACTACTTCTCGAAGTGGGCAGAGGATGTCCCGCTGCGGGAGGTGAAGAGCGACAACATAATCAACTTCCTAGAGCCAAATATCATACATCGCTTTGGGATACCGTACCGCATCACCTCCGACAACATTCAAGTCCAACAAGATGTACATGTTCATGGCGAAGTACAAGATCAAGTGGAACTACTCCACCGGCTACCACCCTCAAGCCAATGGTGCAATCGAAGCCTTCAACAAGACACTCGGTAAGATACTCAAGAAGACGGTGACGAGACATAAGAAGAACTGGCCCTACCATCTCTTCGAGTCTCTATGGGCGTACCGCGTTACAGTCCGTACCCCAACTCAGTCTACACCCTACTCCCTTGTCTATGGGAGTGAGGCGGTGCTTCCACTCGAGGTACACCTACCTTCTCTTCGCGTCACCATCCACGATGAATTCACCAAAGATGAACTGGTACAATTGTGATTCCAGGAGCTCGACACCCTAGAGGAGGAGCGTCTCCAAGCCCTACAGAACCTGGAGCTTTACCGTCATAACATGGTGAGAGCTTATGGTAAGCTCGTCAAGCAACACGTCTTTCGGAAGGGCGAGTTAGTGCTTGTCCTCAGGCGCCCCATTATCGTCACGCACAAGATGAAGGGGAAGTTTGAGACAAGTGGGAAGGACCCTACGCCATCGAGCAAGTCTACGACGGGGGTGCATACCAGCTGGTTGATCCTCAAGGAGCCCGACCCTTGCCTCCAATCAACGGAAGGTTTCTTAAAAAGTATTTTTGTTAATGATTTGCCTCTTCCGTTTCCCTTTTTGCTCTTTCTTCTTTTGTTTTTCTATGGGGAATTTATCAATCGCCTCAGATCCATGATGCATTCTACTTTGCATAGTGTGGATTGTTTTTCGCCCCCAACAAAAAAACTGGCTTTCCCTGATCATGCCACGCTGGTGATTGAAGATCTGGCCACCTGAGGACTTGTCAGAAGTGGCACAAGGCGTCAAAGTCACATGCGAGCGACTCCTACACCCATGAAGCACGACACGTAACAAGTGCATGCTTCTAGAGGCAGTGGAGAAGATTACTTGGGTACTTCAGCGTATCGAGACTCCACACCCCTCGTGCTTTCCGGCGTGCATCATGCTTGCAGAGGCTCACACCCCGAGGAAGACCTAGGAAAAGATCATGAAAGGGCTGCCCAACTTGGTGCGTAGCCGCGTGTCAACCCTGGGGTGTACCACCATAAGCTCCAGATAAAGTTCTAGAGGGTTCCTTAGTCCACAAAAGTGAATGGTCGCCTTCCAAGTTCCGAAGGTGGGTCCCCGAGCGAAGAAAGAAGGAAAAGAACCTCAGAAGTTCAAGCCAAAATCATGTATAAAAAATCCCAAAGAGTGCAAGAAATCCCATGAAGTCCATGGCCACCCAAGTGGCCCATGCAAGAAATCCTTACAAGAGGGCAAAATCCATAAACTCCAAGAAGCAAGTCCAAACCGTCCCAAGAATAAGGGAACCATTCAAAGGAAGGCAAAAGGTAGCTGTTCATCACCCCTCAATAAGGCATGAAAGTTTCAAAGCTGTCATCCCAAAGCCTTACCCCTTTGTTTTACCATGCCCAAGTCTCCAGGTTCGCGGGGTATCGTGCATGGGGGCATGGTTAAGCCATGGGGATCCTCCATACCACGATGGGTTAGAGTATGAATCTCTACTGCCTCTTAGAAGCATCTCTGAAGAAAGTGTCTCCACACACATACACAGAAGGACGAAGATGCTATCGTCATGGTCTTGCGACGATCCCCGAAGACAAGTCCTTTGGCGGTGATGTCTGCAAGTGCACATATCATTTGTAGCTAGTTTTGAAGTATAGATATCGATCCCACAGGGAGCCCAAAGGTAAGTATTTATGGTGAAGTCTCTGTCACACCCAAAGTTGTCACGGGTCTTCGAGTGAATTAACTGCAAGTGTAAAAATGAGAATGGAGTTTGGATTAAACTGGTTGTATTAAATAAAACTAAAATGTAAACTTCATAAATAAAAAGCATAAAAGTAAAGAACGATTCAGTTGTTTGCATAAAAATCATAAAAGTAATGGCTATGGGGTGTATTGGCTAGGAGGTCGAGGATCGTGGAGCGAGATGAAGAACGTCTTCCCCTTATTCTATGGATCTCTTTTTTCTCCTTTCTGGATGGGATGGCAGCTGCTGTGTTGTGTTTTCGTCCTTGGCCTCTTCACGGAAGTTGTCCCTTTTGACAAGACGAAGGCGGTGGCAACTATACGACGGGAACTATACGGCCGGAAAAATTGTTCCCGCCGTATAGTTGCTCGTTAAAGCCTCTGTACGCTTCCCTTGATTTCTTCCAAAGAGAGACTTGCTTGTTTTCACCTGAATATTGTGTTTCTCTAGTTAAAACATTCTGTTGACGTCCAAAACCTGAAACACACATTGAAAACCAAGTTTTTTCGCTACCAAAGTATTAGCGTTAGGTAACGCTAGAAAATGATCAAATTCGGGAGAAAACCATCAATAAAAACCATAAAAAATGTGTCGAATCTCATAGCTATCAACTGCCCAACCTTAGAAGTTGCTCGCCCTTGAGTGACAAGGAAATAAAGAAGAATAGCGGAGATTCGAGACAGAAATAAAAGAACTTACAAGCTTGGATTGGTGTCAAATTCTTTTCTTCACAATCCCTGCAATCTTATACATGATCATACAAGTATTCACAAGATTGCACTGAGTCCACTTCCTAACCACGTATATCTTGCTAGCAAATAAATCATATGCCCGAGCAAGTGTCTAAAGTTTAGCTTGGAAAGTGAGACAAATTCTTTTGGTATGTCTCTTTGTTGAGAGATGAAAACTTTTTGCTCTTGTTTCTTTAATCAATTAAGAGTTCTCAAGTTGGCACCAAAACGTTCAATTTGAGAACAACTCATCTACTCCCATGTCAAAATTTCAAGACTCTCAAAGCACCTTTTTTCCTTCCTTTGCCTTTCAAAAACTTCAGCTCTTTCATAGAGAAATCATGCCACTGTTTTTAACATGTTAATTGGAACTGTGCTGTGCACTCGTGACCATGCCAATGAATATTTTGAGCAATAATGGGTTAGAGGAGTACTACAACTTCACTTGGAACATGAAACCACGAGGAGACTAAAATTTTACCCATCATAGCATTGCTGCTACAAACGTTTACGTAACTCAATAGCCGAAATCAAGTGGTTTCCCACATTTAGATCGTTCGTTGGCGAGCGGAGTTAATAGTTCTCCATGGAGTACGACAATATTGTAATGACACGTGTAAAGCAATATCTTATGGTAATTATTAAAAAAAGGAGTGGCATAATCTATACTACTTTGAAGCATCCATTTTATCAAATAATTTCATTCAAGGGTACTATTGAGTCTATTTATATTAAGCTCAAACAGGATGGAGTAGTTCTAAAATCAAATTCTTTGGGGTAAACATGGACTCGAGTCATCTTTTGGATGCTTTTTCTTGTTGTAAAAATGTAGGAAATATTTTAACCAAGTTCTTTTAAAGCTAAAAAGGAGACACTAGCAAAGGAATAGAATTTATAGGATAACAAGCTAAGTGGGGAGTGACTCCAGTGCAAGCGAGTAAATAATTGTAGGATCAATTTAAGGTTGCAGAAAAGGTGATGAAAGGAATGTGATACCTCCTCTTGCTTGCTTCGTTCTTGTATTTGAGTCGAACCCCCTCTGTATTTCTATATTGCCAAGTCACCTGAAATTGAGCAATCTCCGAGAGAAACAAAGAAACAAACTAGCAATAAAAGTTACAACTATTTTTTTTTTGTATTTTTTAGTTTAGGGATGCAAATTGAAAGTAAACATGCAATTTTGAAGAAGTAAAATAAATCAAAAGAAGAAATACAAATATGAATGCATGGTTTGGAGGTTTTCAAACCTCCCCCAAGCTTAGGCTATTACCAGGCTCAGTTGTTGTCGTCATTCGGCGGCTGGTGAGGATACTGCTGGTAGGGGACGTAGTTGTACCCCTGCTGCGGCTGGTTGGGCCACGGGTCCCAGGCTCCCCCTTGCTATTGCTGTCCCTCCCAAGCAGGGTTGTATCCTTGCTCATCCTCATGGTCCTGCTCATCCTCATCCTGCTGGTCTCCTTCTTCATCTTCCTCTTGATCAGGCTGGAGTTTAGCCATGATCTCCATCACTTGGTCTTTGGTGAGGATCCAAGTGTCCTTCTCCACAATTGAGAAGGCTTGGGGACAGGACAACTGAACCTTCTCACCCTGTGCATCACTAAGATAACTAAACTAATATGCTCTGAGCCTCCGGTTAGCTTGGTAAACAACAAGGAAGCCACAAGCAGTCAAGTACTTGATGTCCATAAGTTTGGAGCCGTCAAAAGATTGCATAATAGGTAATGTAATATTTAATGCATGGGCAAGGTGGGTTACCAATCCACCAATGCTAATATCACCTTTCATCTTGTTGCTTTGGTGGCGAAAGTGTTGGATGAGTAGAGTTGCAGGATTGGGGCTTTGCGGTGCAGTGGGAAAGAGAGCCTTGGTGATCATTGCCATGTACGCATTGGGCCATGGAACCGGTATCACCTCTTCCCAATAGTGTGTTGGCAAGGAACAAGGCGTAGTAGTGAATTGTTGGGTTCTGAATGGTGGACACCTTCTTCTGGTAGAATTCGGTGCCACCATTAACAGAAATAGCCTCCAAAGTTTCTCCACTTGTTATGCTATAGAGGTTAGTAACAGTTGACTCCCCAATGTGAGGGAAGCCGAAAGCATTGCAAAATTGTTCAAAAGTTATTTCATAATGCTGACGGTTCATGGTGAAGCTTACCATGCACACATTACCTTTGTCCCTGTGGTCGTCGTAGAAGGAGGCAAGGAACTCATATGTAAACTCGGCGTATGTGTCGTGGCATGCGAATCCGAGTACTGTCAGCCTGACCTTGTTACACATGAGGTCTAAGTCCGCCTTCAACCCCGCCGCGGTGAGAAAGCTAAGGTCGGCCCAACGTGTGGGCAGCACCCTCCTCGATGAAACTATGGCCAACTTGGGGTTGCGCTCGGCTTGGGACCCCGAGCTCTCGCCACGTTGGCGCTTGCTCTTGCAAAAAATGTTACCAATTTTGTTCATCTTGATGCACTGAAAAATTTCACCATAAAACTTTAGGCATATAGTTTCTACATGATATACAAATGATCCTACGTGGAAATATTCAATCCTAACGTGAGAAATCAATAGGAAAATCTAAACAAGCTTGACTTCATCCACTAGATCAATGTGAGAGTTTCAACCATGGAAATCTAAAAATAAAGCATGGATAGGGAGAGAAACATACTGATCTGTTGATTCCCCCACTCAAATGAACGAAATCCACGAAGAATCAAGAGTTCTAGGTGGGTTTTGATAGGTTTGGAGAGAGAATATGAGAGAAATAATAAGGAAGGAGAAGAAACCTAGCCGCCCAGCCCGATTTTGTGGTCGCGCCAAACTATACGACCGGAACTATACGGGCGGGATATGTAGTTCCGCCCATATAGTCGTGGCGGAGCCGCCAACTAGGGTTTCTTTATGCCGAATACAGCTATATAGACGCAACTATACGGCCGGATCATAATGATCCCGCCGTATAGTTGGTCGTTAAACCGTCTGTACCCTCGAGATAAATTCTCTAAAACAGGCATCGATATCGATCAGAACTATAAGGCCGGAATTTTTATTCATGTTGTATAGTCGGTTGTTAAACAGTCAGTACCTTTGAGAAGAAATTGTACGAAGGCATCGATATCTATACGACTAGAGCTATACGGCCGAAACTTTTATTCCCACCGTATAGTTGGTCGTTAAATTCTCTGTTCCTTCAAAAGAAAATTTGTTGATGGCAAAGATATCTATACGGCCAAACTATACGGTCGGAATTTCTTTCCTGCAGTATAGTTGGTCGTTAAACCATCAATAGTCATCAAAAAAAATTCCATTTCTTCGAGAATACCTTCTTATCCCAAAACTTAACGAAATACCTTATTTTTGACATAAAAATGATAGTAGAAACTGTCGACCAACATCAGCATGTAAAGAGCAGAATTTTAACCTTCGTAGATAAAACTCAAACTTTTATTTTTATAATTATTCTATATTCATTCAATCGATGTTTCTACTACTTTTTAACAGCTGCATCTTCACAGGCGCACTTCCGCAAGAATGTCTATGAAAAAGTTGTAGGAATGCGATGAACTTTTTATTCTTTATTTTATTTTATTGATGTGATGGGTTGACTCCCATTAAGCATTTTACTAAGAATGGTTGAATAACTCAACCCATTCTATGTTCTCGAATTCTTAACTTGGGTTGCCCCTTATCAAAGGCACTTACTACATGAACTTGTTTTGCTGGTGGAATATATCTTTCTCCTGCTTCTAGCTTATTTGGAAAATACCAGATGATTTCAGCATCATAAACATTAAAGATTATTTTCTCTCGGCACAATCAACTGATGCTCCTACAGTACTAAGGAAAGGTCTTCCAAGTATTATAGATAATTTTTCATCTTCTGGCATCCCAAGAATAATAAAATCAGTGTGAATAACATGCTCATCTATTCTAACTAGAACATTCTCAATCATACCAATGGGTTGTTTAGTGGACTGTCAGCCATCTATAAAGTGATAGTAGTAGGGAAATACTCCCCTAATCCTAACGTGTTATAGAGGGAGTATGTCATTACACTAACCCCCCCACCTAAATCACATAAGGCATTGTGAATATAAGTTTTGTCTATTGAGCCAGAAATAGTTGGTATCCCGGGATCTCCTAATTTAGACATAGCTTCCCATTAGCAGGATAACTAGTCACCATGCCAATGGTTTCAGTTATTTCTTTCTTTCTACTAAGAATATCACGGAGGAATTTAGAATAGGTAGGAAATTTGATTGCAATCGCAAATGGAATTTCTAGACGAAGGTCACCAAGTGCCTTTGTAAAGGAATCATAGATTACCTGATCTGGTGCTTTATTTTTTCGATCTGGATAAGGAAGCTTTTTCTCACCTTTCTTATTCTTGTCTTTTACCTTTTGTGGGGGGTCAGGCTCTTTTCGTTGCTTTCTTTTATTGTTGCTTATCACTTTTCTTCTTTTCTACTACAACAACTTCATCTTCATTGCTTATTTCTTTTTCTTCTCTTGGATCAACCATCTCTGCATCAGAGTCATAACGGTTATCCTGTGCATCATCTTGGCCCTCCTTGGTTTGATCTTGTGTTTCTTGAGCAGTTTCATCTTGAGGATCCACCAGTGTATCATATTCTTGGCTTGCTTCGAGCAAGGCTTTTTCCTTTCGCTCTTTTTTAGCTTCATATTCTGGTGGTCCTAATGGTCCTATAACAACTGCACCTCTTCTTGTAACAACATTAGTAGAAATAGGAATATCTATATCATCTCGAAGAAAATTTTGATAACCAGATGCTATTTGTTCACACTGGGTTTCAATCATACTAAGATACTTGTGAAATAATTTTATTTCTTGGCCGATCTCATCATAATTTTCCGTGAGTTCCGCCTAAATCTTTTTATGTTTTTGAAAGTGCTTATGCAGGTTATTATGAGATTTTGCTTGTCGATGATTTAATTCTTGAAAAACTTTCCTAGTTTCATCTTTTTTAGTTAAAACTTGTAACAAGTCTACTTTGTTTTCCTTAACAAGTTCAGAAGGTATACCTTTTTCTTTCATTGTTTTACGTACTTCAGGCATAAGATCAGGAGTTATGCGAAGTATCCCTTTTTGCAGCTTAGTGTCGAAATCAGGATTATAGAAAGAATCATTCTTAGCCCTAGTAGACATCAATTCCAAGCATTCTTTAATAGTTAAAGTATTTATCGATCCTCCTTCTAAGAAGTCAAGCAACTCTCTACATTGAGTATTAAGACCGTGCTACAATAAATGGCAAATAGTTGATTCAGAATAGCCATGATTAGGAATACTATCGATCATTCCAAAGAATCTATCCCAGGCTTGTGGGTAGTTTTCTCCCACATTCTGACTAAAGTTGCCTATATTCTTTCTTAGTCAGTTACCTTTTTAAAAGGATTAAACCTGTTTATGAATTTAACAATGCTGTTGTCCCAACATTTAATGTAATGGCGAGGGAGAGAATATAACCAGTCTAGAGCCTTACCTTTAAGAGACCAACGAAATAATTTTAGACGAGAGAAGTCTCTTGGCAAACCTTTTGGTCCAAGTGATGTTCTCACATCGTCAAACTCTCTAAGATGTCTTCCTGGGTCTTCATCTTCCCTTCCACTGAAAGCTTTTTCCTGCAAAATTTTAATAATTCCACCATCAAATCGATATTATCTAACTCCATGATTAGGGAATTCTATTGGTTGTTTAAGAAATTCAGAACTTGGAGCACTATATTCTCTGAGAGTTTTCTCAGGTTTCTTGGGAGTTGTCTTGTAAATAGACATGATTTCCATTATATCACTCAGGTTTTCAACTTCAACTTTATCTGATCTTAAAAGTTTATCAATAATTTCCTCGCGTCTCTAAGAAGGCACGTGATCAATATAATCTGGTAAATAGGTCCTACCAGAGCGTGTAGACCCTTTGTCTCCTAGGGAGCACATTTTGTAGTAGTAACACCTGAAATGTCAATACATAAACACTTAGCGCTTAGCTCCCTGACAACGGCGCTGGAAAATAGCTTGATGTCTGCAAGTGCATAGATCATTTGTAGCTAGTTTTTAAGTATAGATATCGATCCCACAGGGAGCCCAAAGGTAAGTGTTTATGGTGAAGTCTCTGTCACACCCAAAGTTGTCACAGGTCTTAGAGTGAATTTACTACAAGTGTAAAAATGAGAATGGAGTTTGGATTAAACTGGTTGTATTAAATAAAACTAAAATGTAAACTCAGAAATAAAAAGCATAAAAGTAAAGAATAATTCGGTTGTTTGTTGTTTTCTACAGATGCCGAAAGAGGCGTGGGGAGATACAGTTCATGGTGATAGTGAATGTTCCAGATGGACGAATGATGAGTGTAACAATTATAATCTTATAATTATATGTGTAGGCGAGCAACCCATAATTAGCCGAAACTCCTCTTTGTAGATTTCATCCCAACTTCAATAATCCTACTAGTCTGTTACCAAAACCATGGTCAGACACTAGACAATTAAGACCCTTTAGGTCGCTTAGCGATTAAGCTCCTTGCATCAGACTAATGCAATAAGCACAGTGGTTCCTCGGTATCCTCGAGTCTACTAGTTTTCCATTGATATCCCCGTGTCACTCGGGGGTCGCTGGTCTTCTAGGGAACAAGATCCTATCTATGTAGAATAAAGTATCATGTTGTCTGGGCCCTTAATTGGACAACAAGCATTAGGCATCCCACGGATAGTCAAGCACACATAATATAGTAATTAGAATAAATCCCAAACTAATGGAAAATATATAGAGGCACATCATATCTCACCAATCCCTTACATCTCCCACACCCAAGAAACTTACTCACACATGAGAGAAGAAAGCATCATCAATATAATTAAATAAATGGAGTTCTTCTCAATATTACCGTGGAGATACACAATAAGAATAGAAAAGTAATCCAACACAATTCAAGATAGGAAGAAACAATCTCAAACCCTAGTCTTGCAAGGTGAAGATCTCTCTCTCTCTCTCTCAAGTACAAGTAATGGCTATGGGGTGTATTGGCTAGGAGGTCGAGGATCGTGGAGCGAGATGAAGAACGTCTTCCCCTTCTTCTCCAAATCTCTTCTTTCTCCTTTCTGGATGGGATGGTGGCTGCTGTGTTGTGTTTTCGTCCTTGGCCTCTTCACAGAAGTTGTCCCTTTTGACAAGACAGAGGCGGCGGCAGCTATATGGCCGGAAAAATTGTTCCCGATGTATAGTTGCTCGTTAAAGCCTCTATATGATTCCCTCGTTTTCTTCCAAAGAGAGACTTGCTTGTTTTCGCCTAAATATATTGTATTTCTCTAGTTGAAACCTTCCATTGATGTCCAGAACCTGAAACACACATTAAAAACCAAGTTTTCTTCGCTACCGAAGTATTAGCGTTAGGTAAAGCTAGAAAACGATCAAATCCGGAAGAAAACCATCAATAAAAACCATCAAAAATGTGTCGAATCTCACATCTATCAACTCCCCAAGCTTAGATGTTGCTCGCCCTCGAGTGACAAGGAAATAAAGAAGAATAACAGAGATTCGAGACTGAAATAAAAGAACTTACAAGCTTGGATTGGTGTCAAATTATTTTCTTCACAGTCCCTGCAATCTTAAACATGATCATACAAGTATTCACAAGATTGCACTGAGTCCACTTCCTAACAACGTATATCTTGCTAGCAAATAAATCATATGCCCGAGCAAGTGTCTAAAGTTTATCTAGGAAAGTGAGACAAATTCTTTTGGTATCTCTCTTTGTTGAGAGATGAAAACTTTTTTGCTCTTGTTTCTTTAATCAATTAAGAGTTCTCAATTTGGCACCAAAACATTCAATTTAAGAACAACTCATCTATTCGCATGTCAAAATTTCAAGACTCTCAACGCACCTTTTTCCTTCCTTTTCCTTTCAAAAACTTCAACTCTTTCATAGAGAAATCATGCCACTGTTTTTAACATGTTAATTCGAACTATGTTGTGCACTCGTGACCATGCCAATGAATATGTTGAGAAATAATGGGTCAGAGGAGTACTACAACTTCACTTGGAACGTGAAACCACGAGGAGAC
Source organism: Avena sativa (assembly GCA_916181665.1). Taxonomy (NCBI): domain Eukaryota; kingdom Viridiplantae; phylum Streptophyta; class Magnoliopsida; order Poales; family Poaceae; genus Avena; species Avena sativa. Next base: position 526,144,819 of record OV702292.1, on the reverse strand, counting down.
TAAAATTTTACCCGTCATTGCAACTCTGCTACAAACAGAGCATAGTGGAAGCAAACAATAGAAAACTCACTGCTAGGGGAATATTCTTTTGGACAAAGGGGTCATCTCTGCATGTTGAGGGGATCTTAGTGTCCTTCACAAGATTAGTAAAGGACCTAATGGTCCTCTTGAGTTTGACGATTGATAGATTCTTTAGAGAAATCCTCATCAGATCCTTTTTCCCATAGTACGTCCACATGGCAGCAACCCTAGCTTGGAGAGGCTGGATCCGATGACGTAGGAAGAGGGATATGATCTAAAGACCAGAGACCTCCTTACCCTTCTCGTACTGCAGCTCGTGGATCCGCTTCATCATCGGGTTCGTTTCTTCGAGTTCAGCCACAGTCAAGGGGTGATCCCAAGACTTGGTTTTCACCACTTGTTTCGTAGGATCAGGGAGCTAGTCCGTAGAGCTAGGATTCGATCTTATCCTCCTTGATGTAGAACCATTTCTTCCTCTAGTCTTGGACAAAATCTGTGACCTTGAAGTTGAAGTAGTCAACATCTCCTCGGATGGAGATGATGGTGCCTCCAACATCATAGACCGCGCCTTTTTTGTGTTCCTCTAGACAAAGTACAAGCGCTTCCATAGGCCCCATGGAGGGTGGATGCCTATGAAGCACTCACACAGGGTTATGAAGCAGGCGATGTGGAGGATTGAGTTTGGCATGAGTTGATGCAGCTGCACGCCGTAAACAAAGAGCAGCCCACAAAGGAACTCATGGGCTGGGAAAGAGAGGCCGCGGTAGATAAAGACGAGGAACATTACGCACCATCCCTCTTCGGGTGCAAAAGTAGCCTCATCCCCATTGATCTTCGTCCCCTCGGGCAGGAGATCAACTTTCCGGGCCTTCCGCAGGTCAGCATGTAAGAACCTAGATTGGCTCCAGCCGCCAATATTCTTCTTCCCTATGGTGCCATCGACGATGGAACTCGTGCCCTTGGTTTTCACCATCGCGCATGAGTTGATTTCCCTTAGTGGAGGAGAAAATGAGGAAATGTGCAAGCTTTTGGTGGGAAATGGAGAAGAAGAGCACGAGGAAGAAGAAGTGTGAAGCGCGTAGTGAAGAGGAAAGTGAGGAGTAAAAAACCCGCTGCATCGCTTATAAAAGGAACATCAACAATTCTGAACCATTGGATCCTGCGGCATTTCATATGGAGTACATCTGTGCCACCACGTGGCTGAAGATAACATCAGATCAATGACATTAATCATCCATCACTGCGCTAATTATGAAGGTAAACCACGTGATGCCTTGATTTCCGCGCATCGTGGGTCGTGTGATCAAATCCAACGCTGATGCGCCGCCCATGCGCTGGTCAGCCCGCATCATGGAACCACCATAGTTACGCCCCATCACGTCCTTTCTAGCGAAACTCGAGCACGCCATCATCGTTATCCTTGACGTCATGAGCGGAGAAGAATTTCGCCGGGTTTAGTAAAAGGAACTTGATGGAAATTGGTGGTGATTTTCAAGAAGAAGACCTGAGTTGAGCATTTCCTCGAATGAACAAGTTCTTGGAGACTATGATCAAATACAAGCATCTTAACATAGCATTGGGGGCTACTCCCATCAGGAGCGCTGGCCGTGCACCCGATAAAAACAATTCTCCAACATAGATAGCAATTTTTTTGAAAATCATAGATGACACAAGACCTGAGTCGAGTACCTCCTCGTATGAAGATGATCTCTGAGCCTATGCTCGGATTCTAAGCATACGAACATAGCCTCGGGGGTTACTCCCATCAGAGCACTGACCATGCACCCGTTCAAAAAAAGCAGAATCCTCCAATGGGGTCAAAAAGAGTATCTACAATCGCACAAAAATAACCTTGAGCCTACGCTCAGATACAAGCATCTGAACATAGCCTCGGGGGCTACTCCCATCGGGAGCGCTGGTCACACACTTGATGAAAATGCCAACATAACTTCAAGAATTCGATGACTTCAACTGTTAACAAGGCAGTCGAAAAAATCTTCGAGTTCTCGGATCGCGTCCGCCGTGATAACTTGTCTGAATACCATGTTTAAAACATGAAGGTAAGACCCAAGGATCCGTCCTATGGGACTGATAACCGCACACAAATGCGCTCTGCTAGAAATTTTCCATATCTATGATATGATGATAAATCTCGATGGATGCATTGGGTACCCAAAACACAAAACTAGAATTCAGTATTCGATAAGACCTCTGTGTCCCGAACTGAATTATGCTGGCATATGCCAGGTTATAGTCTAGGGACTTGAGCTTGAGAAGGTTCACATTGTTTTTTCCCAAGAGCAATTAACTGGTTCCCGATCCGTCGAACGAACCAGACTCGTTATACCAAAATCCCAATGAAAAAACTTATTGAACTTACAGTTCACTTACTCGAAAGAATCTTCAAGTTCTCTTTATATGTATCTTAAAAAAAGACTTGGGGACCCAGCCCAAATCTATGATTCGAGTGGAGCCTTAGGGGCTACTGACATGAGCATGACATGTTTGGTTCTAATGATTGGTATACCTGGTACAAATCCAAGGTAAGGCCCATGAGGCCCATAAGAAGCCAAGGGTCCTGGAAGCATCCGAAGCCCAGGAACCAGGTGTGGCGAACAAGGCAAGATCCATGATGTAGCCAGCATAGTCATAGACTTACCTTTTATCATGTAACTTGACCTGTGTTGGACTCTGAGACCCAGCCTCTCATATAAAGGCTGGGAGGAGCCGACGGGGAGGTCATCTTAACTTTTGATTCACCACAATCAGCTGTAAGATAGATTGCATCTAGCGACTCGACGACTTTGTACTCTCCATCAATAAAGATAATACAAGCATGAGTAGGGTTTCATCTATGAGGGCCTGAACCTGGGTAAATATCGCCTCCCTTGTTTGTATGATAAGCCGACGAAATCACTAGCGCCCTTTTCCCCGGAAACCCAAGTCCATGACTATGTACATTTCCAAGGTTACCCCTCGTCAATGCTGTGGTCCCTGACTACTATTCTGCTCTACTATTTCATCTCTTATCCTCGGGATGGTGACCACAGGGATATAACGAGGGTGGCAACAACACCGTGGTGGTTCACGATGGTGCGTGGCAAGTTGGATGGAGTACTTTAGAGCGTCCGGATAGTGATTTTTTAGGTCAGGAGAAGTCCCTATCAAATCATTTGACACCAATGCGGTGATGCCTAAAAGGTGCCGTTGTTCCTTCCTGAAGGGCATTGGGTGTACCCCTTCCCACTTCCCTCCAAGTACCGGGAAAACCCTAGGACCAGTCTAGCCAACAATGTCGTATCACATTCCTTCTTGAAGGTGTTGCTTGGTACGCGAAGTGCTAGAAGTGTGGTGGGACAAATCCGGAGGACGCGGTTGCGGGTCTTTGTTTCGTCATTTTAGCGTTGTTGACCTTATTTCCTATTTATCTTTCTCTCCTTTTGTTTTTTGAGCTAATTTGTCGGTAGTAGTTGTATCGTGTAGTTGATATATTTATATAGAGGGACAAAAACATGTTTCGAGGAAGTGTCTAATTCTTCATTATAAAATAGCTAGCTGCCAACATCCAACTACTGCAGTATTAATTAGCCAGGTCGATTAGCCAGTTTTGGCGGGAGCGATGCAAGCGCTCATAGCGGGCGGAAAGTAAGATTTTGCCGATGTTCGTCCTGCTAATATCCTACTAATATGAGAGAATAGAGCCAGGAATGGATGTACAAAAGGCCCATTGCACGCCCACTTATCCTTCCACAGGGAAGTACATAGGAGATGCTATTGCCACATTTAGCGGTGCGGGATCGACACGTCGCACACACGCTCTCGTCGTGGGACGAGGCCTGCACTAGATCTTCTTCTTTCTCGTAGCAAAGCGTGTCTTCTTCTCACGACCAGAGCTATCCCACACCTTCCCTCCCCGGCCATGACCCTCAACCCTAAGTCACCAGCGAGCTCCCTTGAGTTAAGTTTCTTCCTCACCTCCGCCGACGATGCTGCGGCCAACCATGTCATCCCCGTCTTCGATGAGGTCTAGGACTCACCTCTTCCGGTGCCATGTCGTCCCCGTCTTTGGCGAGGTCTCGGCCAGCTGGCCATCCCTCCAAATTCCCTCGACCTACACCCTAGCCCTAAGTCCGATTACCATCCACCTGCCCCTAACCCTAAGATCTCTTCCTCGTCTCAGTCATCACCAAGGTCTGCCCGTCACATTTTGTATTCCTCTCTATTGTGAGTTGTTAGCATAAAGTACCACTTTTGGAGCAAAATTCCAAAAATCTACCACTTTACGATTTCGCTGCAAAAATCTACCACATTTGGAGTCAGTTTTCTCAAATAGCACTAAACTCGTCTTGACCGTGAATTGACATGGAAACTGACAAGGCTGGCCTACCTACAGCGCTGATGTGGCGACTCCAGACGGCGGCCGGCATGACTGTTAACGGCAAGTGCGGGACCCATCACTTGACGCAGGTGCGCCGCTATCCTAACAAGTTAGGTTTTCAATTAGGCGTGCGTGTCCGACCCCTCACCTTCCCTATCCCTACATGTGGCAATGGCGGTGACTCCCGGCGGTGGCGGTGGTGGAAGTGTCGACTCCTCCGTGGGCGGTGCAGGCTCGAATGTTTCGCAGCCGACGATGGTGCTAACCCCGGAGGCGAGGTCAGCGGCTGCACTAGCGTGGGCGGTGATCTCTTCTCTATCAAAGAGTAGCCATTGATGGGCTTCCCCACTCGGTGGACTCGAGTAAGTATTTTTCCCCTTTTCTCTCCCCATTTCCCCCTCTATCTAGTTATGATGCAGGTAGTGATGACTATGATATGAAATTTGTTAATGCCCATGACCTGGTTATATAAAGGCTTACAGCCCGCAAGGCCTAAGAGGAAACCAAGGAAGGCCTAGGAAGCATCCGACGGAAGGCATGTCTTACTAGATAAGGAAAGAATAGGAATCGATGTTGTATTAGTGTTGAAATTGTAACTTGTATCCTATCCGTATATGGCCCTGGGACCCATCCTATTATATAAAGGCTGTGAGGATCCAACAAAGAGGTACGAAAATAATCCTTGAGCGATCTGTAATCGGTTTGTTCTTAAGCAATCAGACGACTTTGACTCCCTTGTTTATCTGATCAGCCGACAAAATCCCCGATGTTCTCTTTTCCACAAAATCCTAAGTCCATAACGATGGACATTGCCGAGGTCACCCCTCGTTAATGGTTGTCACCCTCTCCAAATGTGTTGAACAAAAATTCCATGGTACTGAAATGACAATCATTTTATTTTGTACCATTGATATGGCTGCCACCCTCTCCAAATTAGGTACTGAATATGTTTCATTTCTAATATTTTGTAGCCTGAATGATGACATTTGGGAGATCAGGTTTCATTTTCATGGGGAAGATAATCTGGAGAGGACACTTTAGAGATCTTACATAACTGAGTTGAATCTACTAGCTCTAATAGATTGTCATGTTTATGGAAATAGGGGCAACATGTATTTTGTGAGGGAAAAGGGGAAAGGACGGGAGGGGATGGTGGTAATTGAAAGCATGGCCAACGTAAGGGAGTTGCTGGCCATTTATGAAGATGAGAGTGTTTTAAATATCATTGTGCTCAGGAAAAGTACAGAATGGCTAGCTGACCTACACACTGAAGAAGAACCAGAGATAATCAAGGAATCAGTGAAGCTATCAGTTGACTTGGATGGTGTGAGATACAACTACATATTATACATATTAGATGATGATGAAGAAATTGTTCTAGTGGCATTTGATTTTTCTGATGTGTTGTACACTAGCACTCAAGAAAGCTGTAATTTTCAGATGGAAAAACAGAGTGTTGTTGTGGAAGTAATCTCCGAGGATGATTTAGAGAATGCTGACTCGGATAATGAGGACTGGATGTATCCTTGTCAGTACAACCCTGAAGAGCACAACAAAATGGTGGCTGCTGAGTTAGAACTAATTAAGAAATTAAAGAGAGAGAAGAGGGAGAAAGAAGTAGACCTTGAGGATGCTATAATAATGAAGAAGATGAAACAAGTGAAGAAGCAGAGAGAGGACCCTTATCTGCATTTTGAAGGGGATACATATGTGGAGGAGTTTTTTGATGATGGGGAAACTGAAACTGACATTGATCTTGGAACAAATGAGGAGGATGTTGTGGTTGACTACTTTGCCAAGAAAAAGCCATTGAGGCCAGGCCCAACTAGCATATGCCATCATGAGGCAGATCAAGCACCATTCCCTACTTTCATTCCTTCCAGTGATGAGGACCTCACTCTAGAAGATATAGGGGAAAGCGATGATGATGGGGCTGTCCATAAGTTCACACTTGCTAGTGGCAGGAAGAGAAAGTTGAAGAAGATGAAGAAGAGGATGTGGTATGATCCCAGCAGAGTATACTCTCACTTGCAATTCTGCATCAAGCTATGCTTCAAAGATGTTTACCAATTTCGAATAGCTCTCAAAAATTATCACATAGCTCAGCTCAGGAACTTCCACTATCACATGAACACTCCTAGTAGGATTATTGTGTGGTGCATTGAAGAAGGCTAGAAACACAGGTGTGTTTTCTACCTGACAACCTCCAATATTGCAAATGAGTAGACTTTTGCATTAGGAAATTCAAGTGTGAGCACACTTGCATAGCTCACGGTGAGAACACAAAGGTGAGCATTGATTGGCTAGTAGCTTAGTCTGAGTAGACAATAAGGACAAACCCCAATACTTCTATTGACACTTTGATAGACAATGCTAAGTTAAAGTATGGAGTTGAAGTTTCAAGGAGCAAAGCCTGCAGAGCAAGAATGAAGGCATATGTTGCTGTCATTAGATATCATAAGAAACAATATACCAACCCAGGCAACAGTGTATTGTGACAACCAAGGAGCTGGTGGAACATCCTAGCCCTAGCGGGGAAGAACACATGCGCGTGGTCAACGGTCACTCAGCTTATACATGCGTCAAGTGGTGGGTCCCACACCTGCCGTTAACGGCCGTGCCGACTGTCTGGAGTTGCCGCGTTAGCGCTGCAAGTGGGTCAGCCTTTTGAGTTTCCATGTCAATTTATGGTCAAGCCGAGTTTAGTGCTAAAACTGACTCCAAATATGATAGATTTTTCAGCGAAATCGTAAAGTTGTAGATTTCCAAAATTTTGCTCTCAAAGTGGTGGTTTTATGCTAACAACTCCTCTGTGGCGGTATTCGGTGATGGTGGGTTGACCCACGAGTTGACGCTGCAGGCCCCATTACCAATCTGAACAGATGTGACACTCCTATACGCGTCAAGCATCAGGTTGACCTGGGACCATGCTCTGGTTTGCAGTTTCAGTTCACCACCAAGATCTTTCCCCCGCCGATGAGCCACCATGATCCATCTGGCCACAAGAGTTATAGGCATCATATCTCTGCGAGAGTGCAGGACACAAATAAAGGCAAAAAAGAGAGTAAATCCTGGGAACTGGGATATTTGGAGTTGGAGACCCAAACGCTTGCATGTTGGTACACCAAATGCTAGGAGTGTAGAACTTGGCAATGAGTAAACAGAACATGGTGGACATATCAAGATATAGTGTACAAATCATGGTTGGCTCTACGGTTATGTGTAAGTCAAGTCGGCAGTGCTCTTCGTTAACAGAGGAACAGAACACAGTGTATAAATCAAGATATAGTCGAAATTTAGCAGTACAATTACAAATACACACACCTGACACCATCGTCGTGAAGAACATAGTGCTCAATTTTATTTTACACATCTGAGATAGGAAGATAGACAGATACATGTGGCACCGCTAGTTGTGAAAACCAGCACATGCTTTCTTCGCTCTCGCATCTCCATACATGAATGACGAGGAATTCCTTCAGAACAAATCCTAGAAAACAACACTTAAACAGCTGGATCCCGGGCATATATATGCTTACAATCCACCTGCAAAACCCAGACAGGGAAGGGACATTAGACAAATCATGAATAAGATAAACAAAATAAGCATATATCTGTTGTATTGCAAATATTTGTTCAATAAAACCTTTGCGTTCTTAACACCTATAGTCCTAGTAAGATTAATCAAACCGAGAAGAATAAATCAAAGCATAACAGCCCGTTGCAGGTACCTCGCATTCTCTCTGCTGCAGCTGCTTCAATGTGCTGTCATCCCTTGAAATCAATGGCATATCAGACAGTTCCAGGTACCTGAGAAAAGGAAGGTGCAATAATCCCTGGGGGAGATTTCTCATCTTCCTGCATGACCAAAGTGTCAAGTGGGAGAGCTTTGGCATAGCCCCAGCCTCTATCCTCCACTTCTCAATGGAGAAGATACCAGATGTCAACTGTTGTAGACGTGGAAACCCCTGGGCAGAGCAGGACATGGTTTGGCCATCATAGCCCCTCAACACCAGCACCACAAGACAGGGAAGCTTCTCCAAGATTGGCATCGGATCTTGTTTAATGACATCAGCAGTTATGTAGAGCTGCCGCAGGCAGCTTCTCAAGCACATCAAATCCATCAAGGAAAATATCAACTAGGTTGGGCATGCATGCAAATATTGTAATCATGTCCGCGGGCATGTGGTTCATGTCGAAGAAGAAGGATGTTAGTTCAGTCATCTGGCCCAAAAATTTCACCATGTCTTGATAGCAATATCCATTGCCAACGGATGAAAGATCTATCCATAAGGTCTGGAGATTATTCTGTTTGACATTTCTTGGTGGAGATTATTCTGTTTGACATTTCTTGGTGAATTTGGTACCACCGAGTCCAACTTTGTGTCTCTCGTATCAATAGTTTCCATGTAAAGGAGTTGCCCGATTGAAGAAGGGAGCCTCACATTTCCACATCTTCGCAACCTTAGGCATCTTAGGTGAATGCACACACTGATCACCATAGAGAAATCCTTCAAGCTTGAATTTTCAATGTGAAGAACTCTCAGGAATTTCAGCATCGGTAGAGATATTGATGACAATCGGAAGCCAACCAGAGTTCGGAGTTTTGGTGTCACTTGTAAAATTTGACCATTCAAGCTTTGAAAAGAAGAACGATAAGATATCATGGTATCAGGTGATGAAGTACTAGCTTGGTCTGCAAAAAAATTCAATGTGCATACATGTGTCACCAGGAATGCTGATATCATAAAATAACTGACATGTATTGAAATACAAAATGGAATTACATATAATGAGAGGGGAAGCCTGACCTGCAGTTTTGACAATGACATTAAAGAAAAACATCTTGTCTTGCTTCCTCTATACACCAGTCACGTAGAATGTCATGAACCCTTACTGTTTGAATCCATCCATGTGCCTTGCTTCTGCCAACAACTTGGACCAAGCATCTTTGAGCCAACTCAGTTACATACTTGCGTGCCATTTCTTCCTGTTTATGCGTTGGTGTATGTGGAATGAAGCTTTCTGCTATCCATAATTCAATAAGAATTGGCACATATATTACTCCCTCCGACCCATATTAGTTGACTCGAATTTGTCTAGATTCGGATGTATGTAACCATGTTTTAGTACTAGATACATCCGAATCTAGATAAATCCACGTCAACTAATATGGATCGGAGGGAGTACATAATCCTCAGGAAAAGCAGCAAGATAGAGGAAACAAGATCTCAAGTAATGATCTGGCAGGTCCTTGTAACTGCGAGCTAGTATGTCTCGCATCATCTGTCCATTTTTGGTTGATGGCCAGCCTACGAGTATATTGGACCATGCTTCTTTGTCCAGATTTTTCGATAGATAACCCCCCAAGACTGCAAGTGCAAGTGGTAATCAATTACATTTCCTTGCAAGCTTTCTTCCTGGTTCTTCAAACTCATCCACATCACACACAACAAACCTTTTTGTATGATGGTAAAGCTTTGCTTCCTAAAAGTTTCCAACTTTTCTCTTCATCTAACTGCTTGAGAGCATGGACATAGGTTGGCATTTCAATATGATTTGCAACATCTTCCTTTCGTGTGGTTAAAATCACTCTACTGCCATTATTTGCATCTGGAAAGGCTTTAACCATTTTGTTTATTTGTTCCCATGTGTTTGTTTCCCACACATCATCGAGAACTACCAAGTACCTTTTTTGCAACAGAAAATCACGGATCTCTTTTCCCACCTCATACTCCTGCATTGCGAACTCATCTCTGGCACCTATTATTTGTTTCATAATATCCTTTAATAAATCAACGGCCTTGAACTTTTGGGATACAGTCACCCAAGCAATAATTTCAAAATGTTGTTTGACTCTAGATGAAGTGTAGATCTTTTTGGTCAGTGTTGTTTTTCCTGCCCCGCCCATGGAAACTATGGACACACAACTAAGCTTGTTCTCATTGTCAAGTAACTTGTCCACCAATAGTTTGTGCTCATCCTCAAAACCAACCATGACAACATCATCTTCAAAGTTTTGATGCATCATAATACGGTGATCTTGTGGAAACTCATCCTCAATCCAATCCTTGCTCAGAGAAGTATTATCCAAATCAATTTTCAGCCGTTCCGCACTTTCAAATATCTCCTTGATCTTCCTTCTTATACGCTGGATTTCAACACCGACCTTATGATGGGTGATCAAGTCACCGGGTAAACGAGCGCACCTTAAAATGGCGCCCATGAATCCCCTTGAGCATGTTTCTCTTCTCTATGTAGTCTGCAGCCTCAATAACATTCTCGGCCTCCTATGATGCTCCCCTGATCTGGCTGAGCCAGGTAGACACAGGCTCATCTCCTGATCTCCGTTTGGCATCGGCAGATTAAGGTAGCACTTTAACCGCATCAACTCATCTTTCAAGAATCTTATTTCACCGGTGACACCACATAAAAAAATGTGGTTTCCTGAACCGCAAAGTTGCTCACGTTCCTGACCTGCATATATATAATATATGATAATGGTATGTACTCTCTCCGATCCATAATAAGTGTCGCTGATTTAGTACAATACCTTTTTTGGGAACCTGCATCTGTGGGCAATGGCCATTTTCATTATCGGGTAAGAACATATCAAACTTTGTACAGGAAAAAAACAATGTTATCTACATGAATCATCCATGAGATAAGAAGATGGCCACAACAAATAACAGTAGTCATACTTCAATCCATGAAGTTTGGAACCATTTTACTTCACCTTAAAATAGATTAATGGATTAAATAACATACTGGCATATTATTTAATGGATTAAATTAACTGATTAAATAATATACTGGCATGCCACTTCTCCAAAAACAGATATCTTAGACACTACAAATAAAATGGTATGCAGACAAAAGCAGATTTATTTCTACGAGAGGCCAAAAGTAGGTTACACATTCATCTTTCTGAAAATAGTCCATGGAAGAATAAAGTTTTAAGATTTTGGTTTCTTAGTTAGCATGGAAAATCCTTGTAAATGCTCATCAACCATGCTGCCTATTGTTAAGTACTAAAGAAACTTCCATTTATGTGTAACCAAAACTAAAACATATTATAGGACACCCCTTGAAGTTACTTGCTAAACTCAGTGCAGTAGGAACGATGACACTGTACGGTCGCAACACATGAATTCTGCAGGCAAGAATTACAGGAAACCAAGATAGTGAGCTGGTACATCGATTTTCATCATTAAAACAGTTGACACCAATAAGTACCATAAACTATTTTTTCACAGGGTAAGTGGCAAGGCATAGCAGACGCATCATCCAGAGTAGGTCTTACGGAATTAACGGATGGCATTCAAATCAACAACCACAAAAGGGAACACCACAACCTTCATAGCCCAGGGCATGCGTAGAAAGAACACCAACATGCAATTTGTAATACCAAAAGACAGTACCCCTGCAGAAGCAGACTTGGAATAAGGTTGGTTGTCGCTTCACCTTGGACAAATCCAAGGGAAAGGGTGTGGCTGAATTATTTACCTGATATGACTACCGTACGAAGGTACATCCGGCAGAGCTTTCTTCGATGAATGCCTGTGTCTGGGGGTATTTTAAACAGAACTTGGTAAATATAGTGTTGTGTAGGTATACTCTACAGGCTTGTACAAAAACTGGTTTTCCAAAGAAGAAGGGAGTTCACCTCTTATTCGATGATGAAGACGTGTCAAATGGTGTCAGTAGTTCCTTTGGATTGTCAGTGATAAATGGAATGGCCTGTTGTGAGAGTAAGCACACATAAAGAATATGACTGTGCAAAAAATCACTATGAAGAAATGTGGGTTCAGGCAAGCAATTACCTGGCCAGATCCAGCTTGGACCACTTCTTGATGAGAAAAATATGTGCCCAAGGTCTGGCTTGCAGCAGACACCGTTGGTACTGTCTAAATTCCTGTAGGTCTACATGATCTAGAACAGTAGGTAGATGTTAGGAAGAATCAATATGAAAGCAGGAGGCAAACATGAAAATATCTCCAAGATTAAGGACCACATGAGCGACAAACCACCAGCTCCATGTGCGGCATAGAAAGACACTGCAATGCTTCTATTACATTCTTTTCGCTGTCATCCTATACGAGAAAAGGGGAGCTCGAAATCAAATGTGACTATTATTCCAAGACAACTTTCACCCTAAGAAATGGTAAGATAAAACTTCCAATTTATCGCAGATAAAAATAGATATAATTTCTCTCTCACGCGCATCGTAGCTAAAATATCTAATGCTCAAGTTAGTTATTCCAAGTCATACTTCTGCAGGGTATGACCAACCTTGGTTATAAGCTCAAACAGTCATACTTCCATTGTTTTCTGCCATTGGAGTATAACTGTGGTATCCCCAATTTGTTGTGCCTATATTATGATTTTGTAAGAAGAATGCCAGGATAGTTTCCATGTAAAAAAATCCAGTAAGAACCTAAATGATCACGCCGGGACATCACTAATCACTAATTTATATGAAAATATAAGACACTACTTAGATAGCAAGCAATATGGGCTTCTGCATGAATTCCCCATCAAGCATATAGAGTAGAATTATCTGCAGCCTAACAAAAATTATCAGTATGGAAACATGCGCCTAGAGCTTTTCTGTTGGATAACTAATGCGACCGAGTTGGGCAGAACTAAACTACAACCCAAATGGGAGCTTCGCCAGGCACCCACTAACTATAATGTGGATTCAGAAAAATACTACAGGCAATGATAGTTAGCAACAATGATGTAGTAAGAACAAACTTCCAACAATGCTGACAGAAAATATTATGGTCCAAAGACAAAAGATGGATGCAATACTTGAGACACCTAGTTAGAGTGATATCAATTCTTACAAAGAGGGCTGAAAAGTTATCATTATTGTGCCTTGCAATTTGCACAATGTCATACAGATAGAATATAACCATTTAAAAATATATGAAGTAATTGGAAAAATCAATATATGCCTAGATTGATATCATAAGCGCAATTGCACAACTCGCCTAATTATGCAGGAGGCAGCAAAATTGTTTGTCAAAGAATGTTGCGCGCATTTAATTTAGAGGCATAAAATGTATATTATGTTGTAAGAATGGTACGGTGCACTGCTCCCTCATCTGAGGATGAGGATGACGCCTGGAGTTGAAGGGCATAACTGGACTGAGAATCTAGCACAACTTCTGCAACCACTTCCAAGACCACCATTAGTGCCACGCAAAAAAACCACCTAGCTACAAGTTCTTTTTTTTTTACAATACCTAGCTACAAGTTCTTGATATATGGTAAGACTGGAAATACTATGTGATTCTTATTAACATTCAGAATAACTTGACTTCATCAAAACTGATACGGAGTAGAAGATTTGCACCTCACGGTACAGAGTACAACATGACCTCCACTTATCCTCATTTATGTTCAAGAACACAAGTGCCAGTTTGCCACGCAAAAATATAAGAAACCCGTGATCGAAAAGAGGGACGACATGAAGTATATCTAAAACAATCTTCAAGACTATATCTAAAACAGTCTTCATCAGATTCAAGACGATTCTGGGCTTCTCCATTGTCATAACCATGCAGCTTGATGTTGATGCCTTTCTGAACGCATGGACCACAAGCTGGCAACTGCTGTTGCCAACCATGGATAAAGAACTGGCCGGCGTCCATACAGCATACATTATAGCTCCATGCCTATCCGGTGTTGATCTTCACAGGAAAACTTTAGACAACGGCTGCTGGGCTAGATAATGTCCTTCTGGCTCTTCCAAATGATTTTTGTCATTCAGATAATTTTGTAGATTATTGATAGCCTCTGGCTGAACTTTCGAGCCTTGTTCTTTCAAAGCTGGTATGAACTGCCGTGATATTAAATCTAAAATTTTCATGAACTGCGATCCATATTTCCTGTGAAGTGCAAACCCGGCCATCTTGAGGAAAGCATGGAGGGCAAAAGCAGTGGTTGTGATGGCTGGGAGAGTATTGAGGAACATTGCAAGCCATTTCCAGCCCTCAGCTAAGCCATGTGGATGCCGTACACCCTTGATTTCTGTCTGAATCATGGCAGCATACAGCTTGACGTATGCAACAACATTTACCAGATACGCCTCAGTGCTCTGAAGTTTTCCATCTTCCTCCAGGTAGCCAATAAGCCTCAAGTAATCCGTGTTTCGTGCTTGTGCATTTAAAGCATGCAAATGCTTTGGAATGGTGTACATGCAAACTTTGTGGAACTCGGCAAGAAGATAATCCATTGCATCTGGTACCTCATTGGTGACTAGCAGCATGACATATCCGCAAGCAAAGGCCAACTTTCCAAAGGTTGTGTCCTTTGGATTTCGACTCTTGACTATTGAAATCATCTTGTCTGCAAATAAACGACAAGCAATTGGACGAGGACAATCTTGTCCATCCAAAGCTTTAATTAGCTCACTGGCCCTGGCTTCGACAATGTCAGTAGTTGGCATAAGTTTACTAATATACTTTCCAATTTGTCGGTCATATCTGCTATACTCCTTGCTGCGGTAAATGTCTGATGGCACTTGGTCATGTAATGCACACCTCCGCGGCTCCTCTTTTAGTGCAGAACTATCAGCATAAACTTTGATCCCTGGTAATTCTGATCTGATTTCAATACTGTTTGCCATTGTTGCATGTGCAACACTGTTCTGAGGAATTTGGCTAGATGTGGAAACTGCTTCTGCCCTCGATTTAGCAGCCTCTTTTTCTACAGTTTCCTTTTTAGCAGCCTCATATGCTGCTTCCTGTGCTTCTTGTCTCGTCCTTTCTTGCTTTACTTTTCTCTTCCTTCATAGATTGCTCCCTCCTTTTAGCTTCTTCAACAGCTGCATCATCTCTTAATCCACGTTCCGCAATCTGGGATTCCTGTTGATGATCCATTTGGACCATAGACAAGTGTCTATCGAGTACTTGTGCAATTTTCCTCTGGAACTGGACATCTATCCCTCTGTCTAACTCTTTTCGCGATTCTTCATACTTCTGAAGTTCAGCAAATGCAGAAGTTGTTCTCTGGATTTCATTTTGGACGTCCAATGAAGATAGCTTGCTTCTGATTTCCTCCTGAATCTTGAGACGATGCTCGTGGCTGCTCGAGGGGTGTGGGTTGTGCGGCCCGGCGGGTGGCTTGGCCTTGGAGAGCGTCGAGCTCGGTGCCGAGGGTCCGGCTCGGGCGGGGCTCGAACGCCCAGGGGCATCGCAGCTCCATATGCGCGAACGCCCTGACTGCCATTGGAGGCTTGGTGAGCCTACTGGGGTGCCCTGCTATCGGCTAGGGTTAGGGGCCCGGAGAACTGAGGAATCGCGGGACCGCGAGAGGGCAGGAGCGGGACGGCGAGCGAGTGACTGGAGCGGCAGTGGCTCGTCTGCAGTGGCGGCGGTGACGAGTCTCCGGCGACGGGAGGACTGGACGGGACGGGGGGTATTTAATAGTCGCTGGATCGTCTCGTCGGCGGTGGTCGAACCGAAACCGGATCGGAGGCGAGGCGCCGAGGCGGCGCTTGTGGTCGGCGGAGACTCCGCGTCGAAAGCACGCGCACGCTTGTCAGTGTCAGCGTAGCAAAAACGCGGACATAGACACACGGGGATGACAACTCGGAAGATACAATTTTGTTTGTGTCACTATCACCCAAGGGCAAATGTGGAACCTTGTCTCCGGTGCTCAATCGAAGCGGGCAACGGTGACATCTACGGATGCCATCATCTTTTTGAAGATGTTGCTACGGTATCTTGATCCGATTGATGTTCCTGCTCCGAGAGAAACCCTTAGGTCCAGATCTTCTGATCAGACAATGATGACGTTACACGCCATTCTTCTCCTTAGAGGCACTGTCTTTGGAGCAGACGCCGATTGGGGGACTAGTGGTTGCTAGGTGGTGGCTCTTCGGTTTGGTCGGTGACGGCAATGCTGCGGCGCGACAGAAGGGGCTGGCGATTGGCGATGTTGTGACGCAGCTGTTTGCAGTGGCTCTCGGCGACCGACGATTTTTGCGACGCCGCCGGGCTCCTGGGTTGCGGTGTGTAGGCGGCTGGCGGCCGGCCATATTGCGGTGCAGTTGAGGGGCCGGTGACCGGCCATGTTGCGGCGCGGTTGAGCTCATGGGTTGGTGGTTTTGATGGTGTGGGCTCGTCCCAGGTTGTCATATTTCGGGTCCTGCGGGGTAGCTTTAGCTCCAAGCTAACCCTTTTTTTTTACTTTCCTATAATCGCTTCCACTATTGCAATGAAATATGACAACTCTCCTGCCGTGATTCAAAAAAACTGTGGAACCCATAAGAGCATCTCCAATCGTCCCCCAATACGGCGTCATTTTGGATCGTAGGGATGAGCCGGACTGGTTCACGATTTGGGGGGGGGGGTTCAATTTTTATCAAATCAACAACTAATTTAAACATGTTCAAAATAGCAAATAAATAATTGAACATTCAGATTTATTACAAATTTATGAAATTAAACAAATAATTCAAAATGCTATCAAACAAAGGCAAGAAAATAAACAAACTAGCTCGCTCATTTGAGCCTTCACGGATGCTCCACTAGATCATTCTACAGTTTGCTATGAGTATTTGTGTCTCGAACTTCCTGCCGCTGATACCTTCAATCCGGATTACGGATGTAGTGTAGCTTCTTTTTCCCTAATAGATCTAGGTTATCGAATCCTCGGGAAGTGAATGCGTAGTGAAGTTCCTTTAACGGAGTTTCGGGATAGAATTCCTTTTGTGTTTTTACCGGACCAATAGCTTGCGTATTTTTGTTGTTGTCGATAATAGCGAGAGAGGGCCTAGGGCATTCGGTTTCACCTGTAGCTGTGCAAAACATCTGATGGGAAAAAAAGATAAAAATAAAGTATACATGTACTTATTAGATCAAGATAAATTATATGTGGGATTTGCATCCATAATTGCTATTGCCTCCGCAACCGCTTATAGCAATAACTTACTAGTCTCATCCATGGAAGAAAGAGAACTAATGATATACATAGTGATGTCACCGTTAATCCCAAGCAAATCCCTCACATACAGCCGTACTACCCCTTCTGTCACTAGGGTTCCCAACCTGCAGACCAGTCATAACCCATACTCCCTATACATAGCTCAATCCTCGGGGTCTTGAGTACGTGATAAGTCTTTGGATTGAGGAAAGAGAGGATACAATAATCATCATGCCATACAAACTAATACACTATCCCATCTATGATAAATAACATGCACAATTGCTACATGGTTAGGCCGAAGCCCTTAGCCCAATGAGAATTACTCACACATAAAGATGGGATCAACAATCACAAACATTGTAATGAAAATCATAAGATTCATAGCAATAGTCTTACAATGTCGTCAATCGGAGAAGAAGAAGGGTTTGGAGATCTGTGGCAGCGACTTTTTTGGCGAGGTCTGGCTTATTTTCTCGTCACTCGAGACTTATTTATATAGGGGTCCCTTCATGAAAGTTGTTCTGTTTGACCTAACGGTGGCGGCGCCAACTATACGACCAGAGCTATACGGCCAGAATTTTTGCTCCGGTCGTATAGTTGGTCGTTAAAGCGTCTATCTCCGTTGTACGGCTCCTGGTTTCTTCTGGTTGTTGAAAATCTTGTATCTTTGACTTTAATGTAGTAATTCCCTCCTTTAAACGGCATTATCTGTGCAAGGAAAATATAAAAGAAAAGATTGCATACTCCTCTGAATATTAGCATTAGTGGCAGGGTTTAGAGAGATATTTCATCAAAAATATGAGTAATATCCAGTTTAAATGTGGACGTAGATGGCTATATTTCAGAGTCATCAACCTCCCTAAGCTTAAATTTGATCGTCCCAAGCAAGAAAACCAAAATAAAAAAGGAACTCGGTATTTAAACTGAAATAACGAGATGGTGATCTTACTCATGATTAGTAGTCTCATGTTTCCTCCAGTTCATAAATCTGAAAAAACTTCAGCATAGATAGAGTAATGGCAAGCATATCATACGAGTTTCATGCATCCTTATAGTGCAGAAAAATTATTGTAAACATGGATGATTCAAATGAGTAAACTTTATTCCATGTCAAGTAATCAACTCATAGGCTTGCCTTTGAATGATAAAGTATAATCATGTAAATTAAGAGTGTGAGAGTTGTGATGAAAAGCATATACACTAGAGTATCTCAATTCTCCCACATCAATAAATCAAGACTTTTCAAGCACTACTTTTCTATTCATTGTCCTTCAAGAATTTCAGTTTTTAAGTAATTGAGAGCATGCAAAAAAAAATTAGTTTATCGGGCTGTGATGGACACTCGTGGCATCACTAAGGTTTTGTTCCTTTTGCATAATGATTTCTCATAACAGTCAGAGGAGTGATTCCATCATGATTACAGCTACCCGGGAGTGTCAAGAATCTTACCCACTATAACATTTCTGCTACAAGTGTTTAATCAACTCATAGCTGAAATCTAGGAGTTTCTTCCATAAAGATCGTTCGTAGGCCAGCGAAGTTGTTGGCATCCCATGAAGTTTGACACGCATAAAGCTATATCATTCTTATGAGTAACAAGTCAAACTTTTGGCATG
The DNA here is from genome assembly GCA_916181665.1 of Avena sativa. Classification (NCBI taxonomy): domain Eukaryota; kingdom Viridiplantae; phylum Streptophyta; class Magnoliopsida; order Poales; family Poaceae; genus Avena; species Avena sativa. The sequence continues at coordinate 526,125,865 of OV702292.1, read as the reverse complement.
CTCGCAAAAACCGCTAAACATTAATTCAATCGAACAAATCCTTTCAAAAAGAGCTATTAAGTCAATCAACATTTTCAGTGGTATTGAGTGTCTCTAGAAATAAGCCTTCAAGACTAAGCACTACAACACCCAAGCCTTCAATTGTGAGACTTTTCTTATCACAATTGTTTAGCAATTTTAGGCAAGACTCGGTTAATTACGAGAGCTCGAACAAAACATACCCAATTAAATACCCATGCAAACGAAAATCTTACTACGATACAAAGACTCACTCCACCAATATAATATCTCAACATTTACTACTAACTAGCATGGGTTTCTCAAGCTTCAAGAAGTAGGGAGTCATAAGGCATACCTCTCATGTTTGGTTCCACTTCTCTTTTCTTTTTTTATTTGTTTCTTGGAAACTCAAAGTTGATCACTCTCCTCCAAATATATGAAGACCTCGAGGCGGAAAGAAAAGAAAGAGGAAAAATAAGGAAAAATAGAGAAATCCTTTTGTGTTTTTAAGAGAGGAACTTTAAAGAATAGAAAATTGGCGGTAAAGCTCGGCTAGAAAATTTTGAAAGAAAATAGAAAGAACTACAAATAATGTGTTGGGGAAACCAACACGAGTGCTTATAAACTCAAATAAAAACACAACCTCTAAATAAAAGCAAATAAACGCCAAATAAAGATACATGAGGAAACTTCCCCAAGCTTAGGCTTTTGCAAGTCCTTCAAATCATTGTGGTTGCAGGAAAAGATCGTTACTCTAGTTCACAAATTGAGTTGAGAGGTTACTTGTTTATTCTCAGAGGTTCAAAGAGAGGCTATGCATCCTCCCCACAGTCCCTCCAAGTCCTTGGAAATCTTGGTATGTGGCAAACCGAGTTTTTGGCTGCTCTTCTTGATAAGGAACTTCTTGCTCCTCCTCTTGGTCCTCATCCTCCTCTGGAATCTCTTACTTGTGTTGGTGTTTCTCAACCTGCGGATCATATAGCAAACGTCCTTCCTCGATAGAGAAAAGACCATTAGGCATAGGAGCATGGTAGATACGCCCAGCTCCAACAATATGCAGGTAATAAGCACCACCTCTCCTAGTGAGCATTCCACAAGCTATCAAAGTGGATAAACCAACATGTGTCTCACCTAGTACGGGTCGCAACTCACCTAGATCGAGGTCTAGGGCAGTGGCAAGCACGATGATGATGCCTCCACCTATGATTTGCCCTTGGCTTTGGGAGGCTTGGTGCTCCAAGTAGGGCACAACGATGGCGCCCAAGTTAAGTGACAAGCCGTAGTTGATGTAACCATCCTTAGCAAGGACTAGGATGTCCTCCTCATTGAGTCTCGTGAACTCATTACGTGTCTGCAAGGTGTTAGCAATAACATAGAACAAATAGCAAATTGCAGGATGTTGAATATTCTTCCCCTTGTTCACTCTACTAGTAAAACTCATTTCATTATAGTATCATTCGGGGGTAGGTTTTAAGCCAGTAAGGAATGCGCGTAAGGCATGAATATCATTGTTTCGAAAATTAAAACATGCGCACCATTCATCTAAAGTTAAAGTGTAGTTATTGTTCATAAGTCAGTATCCTCTCCTTGCCATTGTTTAACGGTGTTTTGCAACAAACTTAGAAATTTAATGGTTAAGCGGCGATAAGGAGATACATCATTCTACACAAAATTTTGCAGGCCAACTCTTTTACAAAGTAAATTAAATTCATCAGAAATACCGAGTTGGTTTAATATAATGGGGCAAGCTCACTTAGTCGCCTTCACTTCACGGTTCTTGATCCTGTTGAAGCGATCATGATGGGCCTCATCCCTGAACCGTATCCCCATGCGTTCCTGAGCGGCAGCCCGAGAAGCGCTAGCGGTGGCACGAGCACGAGTTTGGCTCCTTGTGTTCATCATCTAAAACATTGAAGAAAGGCAAAAATAAAACTTTTTGATCCAACAACAGTAAGTGCATCATATTCCTCATCAAAGCACACTAAAGAATTCTCCTCAAAATAATAATCTAGGCAAGAAAATCATGGCAATTGGTTCATAGTAGGTCTCACCCTAGATTGATGATGACAATAGATCGAAGATGAATTTGCAAAAAGTAATTGGAGGATTGGAGAAGAAACATATTGTAGATCACTCATGTGCGAGGAAATCGAACGAAATTGAATAGAGATGAAGATCTCTTGAGGTTTTGAGAGAGTTTGTAGGTAGAAGAAAGAAAAAGGATTGAAGCTTTGAAGTTGGGAGTACATTCCCGTGTGATTTTGTGGTCGGACGCAACTATACGGGCGAAATTATACGGTCGGAATTATACGGTCGAAACAAGGTGTTCTAGCTGTATAGTTGGCTTTTTGTCAAAATATTAGGGTTTCCTCCTGGCGGCGCAGCTATACGGACGCAATTATACGGCCGGAACAAAATGTTCCCGCCATATAGTTGGTCATTAAACTGTCTGTCCCTGCAAAAGAAAATATACAAAGGCATCGATATCTATACGACCGGAACTATACGGTCGGAATTTTTATTCCCGCCGTATAGTTGGGCGTTAAACTCTCAGTATATATAAAAAGAAATTGTACAGAGGCACTAATATCTATACGACCGGGGCTATACGTCTGGAAATTTTATTCCTGTCATATAGTTGGTCGTTAAACTCTCAATACATTTTGCAGAAAAAATTTTGATGGCAAAGATATCTATACGACCGGAACTATACGGCCAAATTTTTTATTCCCGCTGTATAGTTGGTCGTTAAACTCTCTGTGTGCATTAAAAAATTATGTTTCTTCGAAAACTATTTCTTTTCCTGTAACTTAGTGATATACCTTGTTTTTGGCAGAAAATTGACAGTAAATATTGTCGACCAACAATAGCATAAATAAAGCAGAATTTCAAGTACTATCGAACTTCTTCTCCTCAAATGGAATTTTCTAGCACTCTTTATTAATCATAAACTTAAACTAAAACTAAAAACTTAACTCAAACCTTTATTTCACATGGGTTACCTCTCATAGAGTGCTCTTTTATGGTCAATAGCTTGACCTTAATGATACTCACTTGGGCCAGATGAGTGGAACATCCACTCCAAAGTAATTGGCCTTCAAAGTGATGGCCTCCTTTTCATCATGCTTGGCTTTCTTCTTCCTGGGGAAATGAATGACAAAAGGATCCCGCGAAGGCAATTGTAGCTTCACGTTCCCTTCATGCATATTAATCAAAGCTTTAATAGTTCTTAAAAAAGGACGGCCTAAAATAATAGGAGCAGTAGCATCTTTAGGCATGTCAACAATAACAAAATCAATGAGAGCATGACAACCTTTAATGTATACTAAAGTGTTCTCCTTAATTCCTACAGCTTGTTTGTAGGTAGAATATGCTAGATGCAATTTTAACTCAGTAATTTCAAAGGAGCCAAGATTTAACTTGTTAAAAGGACTCTTTGGAATCATTGAGACGCTTGCACCTAGATCGCAAAGTGCGGCTATCTCATTGGCTCCAATTTTAATCTTAATAGTAGGCTCAAGTATGTCATCTAGTTTAACAGGTAATTTTTCAGCGATTTGCTTGTATTCTTCCTCAAGCTCACGTACCTTTATTGCTACTTTATTACAAAGTGTTGGTACATAGCTTCCTCACTACCTTCATTTATCGGAATCTTGACATTGATCCTTTTTACGAGATCTTCAATGGTGTATCTTGCTGAAGGAGCATTACTATAGTCAAGTTCTTCAAGCTCCTCCGTTTGGATCCTCATCATTTTGAGTTCTTCAATAGGATTGGGCTCAACTTTACCTGCAAATTTAGCTAGAATGAGAGTTTGACTCTCGGTTATCTTACCTAGTTGTGCCTCAACGATCCTCGTTCTTTCTTGGAGGGCCTGCAAATCATTTCTCAAACTAACAGCTTGGTTAGATAATTTACCAAACATGACATTATGGTTTTCCGTAATTTTAACAAGAATATTATTTTGTTCATCTTGTGAGTCTATGAAAGACTTAGGTGTTTCTTAGAGACTACCATTACTAGTTCCCATATTATTATTAGAGTTACCTGTAGGATTAGCATAATGTTTCTGAAAGTTAGGATTGTAAGTCTTCTTCCAAGCAGGGTTATAATCATTACGAGCTACAAAATAGATTTCTTTAATATTTATTTCAGGGGTGGCTCTTACCTGGGTTTCCTTACCTTTTACGGCTAGTATGAGCTCATCCAACTTGGCATTCAGTTCTTTGCTCTCTTGTGGTGATATAGAGTTCATCTTCTTCGTGTTTGATCTTTCCACATGCCATTGGGCATGGTTGTCTTGCATATTGTCTAGAAGCTGCTTTGCCTTGGTAATATGTTTACCCATAAATATTCCTCCAGCTGTAGTATCAAGCATAGACTTAGACACGGGATTAAGAGCATTATAAACTAAATGGAGGATTAACCAATCTTCCATCCCATGACTAGGATAGTTTCTTAAGCATTCTTTCATCCTCTCCCATGCAAGCGCTAGTGGCTCACGCTCTTCCTGTCTAAAGCCAGTAATATTAGATCGGAGTTTCATAGTCTTTGAAGGTGGGAAAAATTTAGTTATAAATAAAGAAGTACATCCCACCCATGATGTAATAGTATTTTTAGGCAAATATAACAACCATTATTTTGCTCTCCCTCTTAGAGAGAAAGGAAATAAACACAATTTGACCGCATCAGGGTCAACATATTTTATACGCATCATATCATATATTTCAGTGAAAGTATTCAACTACATACCTACGTCTTTAACAGCAGAGCCTCCAAATTGATTCTGTTGAACCAAATTTACGTAATGGGGCTTAATTTCATAGTCATCAGCAGCGATTGCTGGCTGAGTAATAGGAGTACGCAAATAATCATTATTGGGAGTAGCAAACTCTCCAAGCTTCTTTTCAGCCATATTTCTTATGTTTTTAGGTTTTCTTAAACAAAGAATTATAATAGTAAAAGCAAGAATTTAAAGGCTAACTATTTTTTTTGGTTTATCAAATAAAGACTGAAAGCAAACTAACAAAATTAAAAACAAGAATTAAAACTAGCAAGGTTCCTAATAACCTCACCAGGGTAGCTATTGCTTCCCCGGCAACGGCGCTAGAAAAAGGGTTGATACCTTCGATCCGGATTACGGATGTAGTGTAGATTCTTTTTCCCTAGTAGACCTAGGTTATCGAATCATCGGAAAGCGAATACGTAGTGAAGTTACTTTAATGGACCTTCGGGAGTTTTAAAATTCTTTTTGTGTTTTTACCGGACCAATAGCTTGCATCTTTTTGTTGTTGTCGATGATGGAGAGAGATGGCCTAGGGCGTTCGGTTTCACCTATAGCTGTGCAAAATATCTGATGGGAATAAAAGATAGAAATAAAGTATGCGTGTACTTGTTAGAGCAAGATAAATTATATGTGGGCAGTGCATCTATAATTGCTATTGCCTCCGCAACTGCTTATAGCAATAACCTACTAGTCTCATCCATAGAAGAAAGAGAACTAATGATATGCATAGTGATGTCGCCGTTAATCCCAAGCAAATCCCTCACATACAACCGTACTACCCCTTCTGTCACTGGGATTCCCAACCTGCAGATATGTCATCACGCATACTCCCTATACCTGGCTCAGCCCTCGGGGTCTTGGGTACCTGGCAAGTCATCGGATTGAGGCAAGAGAGAATACAATAATCATCATGTCATACAAACTAATACACGATCCCATCTATGATAAATACCATGCATAATTACTACATGGATAGGCCGAAGCGCTTAGCCCAAGGAGAATTACTAACACATAGAGATGAGATCAACAATCACAAACATTGTAATGAAAATCATAAGATGCATAGCAATAGTCTTACAATGTCGCCAATCGGAGAAGAGATTTACTATTACAAGTGGTGGAATATGGCTATGGAGATGGAGAAGGGTTTGGAGATCTGGAGGCGGCTGGTGATCTGTGGCAGAGACTTTTTGGCGAGGTCTGGCTTGTTTTCTCGTCGCCCGAGGCTCCTTATATAGGGGCCCCTTCACGAAAGTTGTTCTGTTTGATCTAACGGTGGCGACGCCAACTATACAACCGGAGCTATATGGCCGGAATTTTTGCTCCGATCATATAGTTGGTCGTTAAAGTGTCTGCCTCTGTTGTACGGCTCCTGGTTTCTTCTGGTTGTTGGAAATCTCGTATCTTTGACTTTAATGTAGTGATTCCCTCCTTTAAACGACATTATCTGCGCAGGAAAATATAAAAGAAAGGATTGCATACCCCTCTAAATATTAGAATTAGAGGCAGGGTTTAGAGAGATATTTCATCAAGAATATGAGTAATATCCAGTTTAAATGTGGACATAGATGGCTATATTTCAGAGCCATCAGCCGCCTAGCAAGAAAAGTAGCAAATGCAGGTGACACTTGGTGGTCAATATCTGCAAGAGGACCTTGGCGAAAATAGGTTTCAGTGTCGAACACTGGAGCCTCTCGATCGCTCTTGATGATCATGTTGTGCAAGATCACACAAATATTCATGACCTTCCACATCTGATCTTTCGACCAGGTAAAGGCAGGGTACCTGACAATGGCAAATCGAACTTGCAGCACACTGAATGCCCTCTCCACATCCTTCCGGCAAGCCTCCTGTTGTTGGGAAAACCAAGCTTTCTTTCCTCCAGGCACAGGGTTTGAGATTGTCTTCAAAAATGTTGGCCATCTTGGGTAGATGCCATCTGCCAAGTAGTATCCCTTGTCATACTAGCGGTCATTGGTCTTGAACTGCACTGGAGGAGCTCTTCCTTCAACAAGCTTGGCAAACACATTTGAACACTATAGCATGTTGATGTTATTGTGTGATCCTACCATACCAAAGAAAGCATGCCAAATCCGTAGATCCTGATCAGCCATAGTCTCAAGCACCACACTACATGATCCTTTGAGATTGTGCATGCCCTAGTGCACGAATGGACAGTTTTTCCAAGCCCAGTGCATACAGTTAATGCTTTCAAGCATTCCCGGAAAACCTCTTGTAGCATTCTGTTCCAAGATTCGAGTCGTGTCTTCTATATTGAGTGTTCTCAGGTATTTCTTCCCATACACTACCACAATGGCCCTGCAAAATCTGTACATGCAGACGATGGCTGTTGACTCTCACATGCGGAGGTAGTCGTCTTGTGTGTCTCCAGCAGCTCCATATGCAAGCATCCGGAGAAGAACTGTGCATTTCTGGATTGTGGATAAACCAAGTGTGCCAATGACATCTCTCTTTAGTTTGAAGTAGTCGTCAAAGTCTCTCAATTCCTCGACAATCTTCAGGAATAGCTTCCGGCTGTTGGGTCCGCAGCATAGAAAACAAAAAATTTCCTACGGTGTGAACTACACGCCAAGATCTATCTACTAGGTACAAAGCAACGGGTGGACATACATCCAACGAGAACTTACCCTCGTAGACAACGAGCTTTGTTAACGAGTAGGAACTCGTGGTTGATGTAGTCGTACACTTGCCGGTCTCAAGATCGTGAGGAAGTCCGAGCGCCACAACTCAGCAGCGCATCCGCACTCGCACACACGTTCAAGCCACCGGACAACCTCCACCTCCTTGCTCCAGCGATCCAGCGGAAGCAGTAACTCCTTCTAGACGAAATGCCACCGGGAACATGTATCTCGCTAATCCGAGACCATGGGGGAATAATTCTAGAGGGGGAGAGAGATCCTTCACAAGGAGGTGTGTGGATGAAGGAGGGAATGGGTGGCCTTTTATAGGAGAAGGGGGGTGCCCCCTCTCTCCATGGCCGGCGCATGGGGGTGACCCCTCACCTCCCCATTCATGTGGTGGTAACCCCCCCCCCCCCCACATTAAAATGCCTCTTCACATTCCCTTTTAAAGTCTCCACTTTAAATGCATTAAATTTCTCCAAATTTAATGCTCTCTCATTTAATAAAACTCTTTTTATTAAATTTATTCAGAATTTTGTTAATTACTTTAATTAACAAACATTCACATATAGCCCCTTGCAATATTTCAATATCACATGCAGAACCACCTTCTGCAATTTCACCCAAAACAATTTCCGATTTGTATTGAAACAATTCCTGCGCTTTGCAATTCTTTCGTCTGAAACATATGTGCTCCAAAATGGTGTCCGGTAACTCTTAAGTGTGCCACCCTACGGTTCGCGAATAATGCAGACATGATCGAGACCCTTCTCCGATCAATAATCAACAGTGGGACCTGGAGATCCGTACTGACTCCTACACATTCAACGATGACTCCTGTGATCGTGAGAACCTTTAACGCTTGTAACTAAATCCCTTTGTCCCTCGATATATTACATGTCCGAGATTCGATCATCGGTATCTCCATACCTAGTTTGATCTCGTTACCGACATGCACTCTTTTCTCGTTCCCGTGATATAACATTCTAGTGATCACATCACTTGCTTGCAAGCTATCCTAATGTGATATCACCGAGAGGGCCCAGAGTATATCTATATGTCATCTGGATTGACAAATTCCGCTCTTGATCCATGAGCCTCAACATAACACCTTCGTAGTACTGAACCCATCTTTATAGTCACCCTGTTACGGTGTGACGTTTGATGTTATCAAGATATTCTTCCGGTGTCAGCAATTAACATGATCTCATGGTCTAAGGATAAAGATTACTTCGTATGATGTTATAGCAATATAAACATAATGACTTGATCGTAATGCTATACTTCAGATGAATGTTCATCACATCATTCCACCAATGGTGTGACCTTGTTATTAACAACATCCAATGTCCATGATTAGGAAACCTTGATCATCATGTTAATCAACAAGCTAGTCTATAAGAGAGGCATGACTAGGAACCCTTTTTGTTTATTAAACACACATGTATTGATGTTTCCGAATCAATACATTTCTAGCATGTAGAATAAACATCTATCATGTATAAGGAATATATAATAACAACTTTATTATTGCCTCTCAGGGCATATTTCCTTCACCGGCATATTCTAAAACGATGCTGAAATGTGATGTCATCGTGCAATGGGTCGTCGGTGAAGTAGTCGGCGTAGAGCATGTAGTATCATTCCATCCTCTATCTTGGTTTGCTCTTGCACCGCCCAGGCTTCGAACCCCCAGCAGGTGGCTTTTCATCGGCATCGACGATCATGCCCAGGAGGGATGTGATGATCAGCAGATGATCGTCGTCACCGACGCTGTCTCGGACGCCAGTAGCAACGGTGACTTCATCATCCATCAGAGCGGCCAACATCTCTTCCTCGTACGAATCCATGCCTTCGGCAAGCCGCCGAACACCTCGCGGGCAGGGCGGTTGTGCGGCGAGCTTGGGGTTACCAACGGCCGTGGAGCCGGGCAGAAAGTGAGTGTGGGCGGCTCGGGAGGGTTGGGGGAGTATTCTCGGCGGCTGCGGTGGTGACTCCAGCAGGCTGAACGGCGGACGGCGTGAGGGGTGTTGGCGGTGTCGAGTGGTGGTAGTGGGCAGAAGGGAAGGTGGGTGGGTGAGAACGCGACATGTGGGTGGCTTTCGTAGGTGTGTGTTGCCTCTAGGGCTAGCCAACATCGTTTTCAGCTCCATCCGGCGCCCCCGCTAGTCCCCCCGTGGGTTGGATTCGGCCTGGGGGCGCCGGATGTCAAACCGGGCCGCACTGGCACAAAAAATAAGTTTGGGGGGCTCGACTAGGCGCGATTTTGGGCGCTGGCATCCCCATAGCCCTTAGGGGGCTTTAGGGCCCCCGACTGGAGATGCTCTAAACAATACGGAGTACAAATGTTGTAGACATGTGTGTTGTTCCTGAACCAAGTGGAATGGAACGTAACCGTTCCGCACCTAGAGCCAATTCTTGTGTTCGGTTGTGAAATAAAACGGAACCGAGTGGTTCCTCGGAAGGGAATATTCCTCCCATATGTGGAATGTGCAAAGGCTGTTAATTAGCCGTTGTTAATTATGAAGCATTCCAATAATCTATCTGAAAAATAATTAGCCATTGTAAATTACGATTTTAAGATTAAAACGTCCATTTGCCACTGTTGATTATGATTTTGAGACATTATGTTCTGCCCTCCAAATTGTAACATCCCAAAACTTCAATCCAAGGTTATTAAGATCCAAATCATCAAAATTAGGGTTAACAAAAACTTTTCCAATTAAAATTATTAAAGCATTCATATGTGTGTGCATTTAAATAGGAGTTGATTTGAATTGCCATGATTAAGTGATCCATTGCTTGTAAAATGATTCTTAGGTGAAATAAACATCATCTAGATCATTCCCAAACAAATCCCAAAGAAAAACAAATCCAAATGAATAAAAGAAGTGAATGGTCATTTGTGCCATTTTAATCAACATGCCTACTTTGGCTATTCCTAGTACTCAAAACCTAACAGAAACAAATGTGGATCTTTGCACCCCTTGCTAGTACACATAATGATGTACCAAGGCCCACTTTGTGATCTGCCAAAAACATGCAAACACTAAATTTAAATGGCAGTTAAAAATTGAATCTAATTCATATGGGAAGATCCCACTATTTCAAAAACCACTCAAACAAGCTCAAATTTCAAAACCCAAGCACTCACAGAGTCTCAAGCTTATGCCTAGCACACCCACCAAAAATCTTTTCAAAATTCAAAAATAAAGTTCTTGCGGCCATTTCCACAAACACATGGCAGGCAGAGTTTACACCAAGTAATTAGCTCACTGTTTTGTACAGGGTTTTGCACCCAATTGTCCTCAAAACACTCCCATTGTCTCCACTTGATCTAACCATGTCATTTACACCCCATCCCCTATCCCCTAGTGGCAATGCCAAGCCATGCCGAGCACCTTGATGGCCGGCCGACCATGCCATCGCCGCAACAGACAACCCCTCTCCCTCTCACCATGTCTACGAGCTAGCTCACACCTTACCGCCACCCTCTGTCCCCTCCCCGAGCCAAGCCAGAGCGTGGACCACCGCCAATGCGCCGCGCCCAGTGCATCTGCACCATGCCGAGCGCGCGCCAGAGCGCTGCGCCCGACACGCGTGCACGCACCGCCCCTCGACCGCAGCCCGTGTCCACCGCTTCGCCACAACCCTAGGAACATGCCATACATGCCCGTTCGCCGCCCAACGCACCACAGCCACCGCTCGCTGTTGAGACCGCCGCCTCTGCCGCTCAGAGCGTGCGCACTGCTCGACCGCATACCACCGCCCCTAGGCCCGCATTTACTCCGTAGAGCACCGCCAGGAGACCAGCCACCATCCCTACCTCGAGCCACGCCGCTAGCACGCTGTGCAACCCTCACCGGAGCCGCCCGCCCATGCCTCTCGGCCGCGTCGTCGTCCTATAAATAGAGGCCACCCCCCAGCCCCATTCGGCACACCACTCACCTCTCCTCACCTCACTGACCGTTCCCCACCTCTAGCCGAAGCAGCGCGAGCACTTGCTCGCCGGAATTTGGCCGGAGGAGCCCGCAACAGAGGAGGAGATGGCCCCGCTGATTGTGACCACCCCTGGAGCCACCTCGACCACCCCTGAGCTCGCCGTCGTCTACCAGTCTGTTTGCTCGCCTCGCCGTCATCGCTGGAGCCCTGGTACGCCTCCTGAGCACCCCCACCGAGCCGCTAGGGTTAGAGTTCGCCGGCGACAGGTCCGTTGTCGATGATGAGCCCCAACCGTCGATCCCAGTTCTAATCCAACGACCCATATCGCCCCGTACCGCTTCACGCGTTATGAGCCTCTGACCGGTGGACCCCCCCTGTTAGTTGTGCCCCGCGCCGCGTAATGTCACTGGGCCGACCCGTTAGCGTTCCCGCGCGACCCATTTAGTTTGAATTAGGATTTTTCCATTTTAGTTTAAACCTAGTTATGTCCCCTAGTTGGAAATTCAATTCAGAGAGATTTACAAATCCAAAGTGAGTGATTCAAATTTTGTTAGAAAGCTACTGAAAAGATCTACCCAAGCCCGTTGGATTTAATTCAATTAGAGTTAGAGATCTATCCTAGTAAAAATAACAAAACAGAAGCATTTGCACCTTGCAACATTTTTATAAAATCAACCATGATAGCTTTTGAGTTGATTCCAACTCTCAAAAATCACATTTAACCATACCTATCTGAATATGTAATAATATTAAGGTTTACATGTAGTGACTTCGGACTAATACCAAAATAATGCTATATAGGCATTTCTAGTCACTTTAAATCATTAAATAATGAACTTAAACCAAAGTAATTGTAATCCAACCCTTAAATCACATTCCCACATGTTAGAATATGTGGTGATGACATGTGTCCACATGATACCATATTTGAAGTGATGAATATTAAATCTTAGTTAATTTTCAATGAGTAGAAATTACTTTTCTAAAATAAAAAGGAGGAAACTATTGAATAAAACTTGGGATGCTTGTGATGATAATAGATCATCAAATGTGTGCCTTAGAGTGCTAATTATATTAGTTAAGTATTGTTTGGTTATTGGTGTACTCCGTATGTATTTATAGACAATAGTACCGACCAAGCTTACGAGGAGGAGGAGTTCTACCAAGAGGAGGAAGAAAACTTCAACCACTGCACCAACCAAGGCAAGCTAGCACTATCCAAGTTAACCCTTGCAAGTTGTACTTGCAAGCCACCATTAACAATGCAAGCTAACCCTTGCAATCTAGATAACCTAAGCAAAGATGCTTTAGGCATGCTTTGATTATACCACTTTGACTATTATTTACCCCAAGTATTAATTTCAAGCTTTACTTCCTTTACTTTACACAAAGTCCTTTACTTGTTTTGAAGGTAGCATAAAGAGTATAAAACTTGACCTATAGAGATAATTTTAGATGTCATTCTTGTTGGAGATATGCCCAAGAGGCAATAATAAAAGTGGTTATTATTATATCTTTGTGTTTATGATGAAAGTTTACATACCATGCTATAATTGTATTATTAGGAAACACTAATACTTGTGTGTTTTGTAAACGTAAAAGAGTCCCTAGTAAGCCTCTTGTTGAACTAGCTTGTTGATTGATTGATGATCATGGTTTCCTGATCATGGACATTGGATGTGATTAATAACAAGGTTATATCATTAGGAGAATGATGTGATGGACACACACCCATAGTAAGCGTAGCATAAGATCAAGTCATTAAGTTCGTATTGCTGTAAGCTTTCAAATACATAGTAACATAATCCTTCGACCATGAGGTTATTTTAATCACCATCACCGGATGGGTACTTTGATGACATCAAACACCGCTTCGTAACTGGGTGGTTATAAAGGTGTCATTGGGTATTCTGAAAGTATGTGTTGAAGCGCATGAACCAAGATTGGGATTTGTCCATCCATATGACGGATAGATATGCTCTGGGCCCTCTCGGTGGAATGTCATCTAGATAGCTTGCAAGCATGTGACTAGGTCACAAGGGATGACATAACATGGAACGAGTAAAGAGTACTTATCAGTAACGAGGAAGAACTAGGTATGAAGATACTGACGATCAAACCTCAGATAAGTAGAATATCGCGTGACAAAGGGAATTGGTTTCGTATGTTAAATGGTTCTATCGATCACGAAGTAATCGTTGAGTATGTGGGAGCCGTTATGGATCTCCAGATCCCGCTGATGGTTATTCATCGGAGAGGTGTCTTCATCATGTCTGCATATTCACGAACCGTAGGGTGACACACTTAAGGTTCGAAGTTGTTTTAGGTATATATGGAATTTGCGTTGGAGACCGAATGTTGTTCGGAGTCTCGGAATGGATCCGGGACATCACGAGGAGATCCGGAATGGTCCGGAGAATAAGATTCATATATTGGGGATCATTTTCTAAGTTGGGAAATGTTCCGGAGTGTTTGTATGAAGATTCTAGAAGGTTTCGGAATGTTCTGGAAGGTTCTAGAGGATTTCTTGGAGTTTACTTGAAAACCAAGAAAGGGATCAAGGGAGTCCAAGTGGGGCAATACACGGATTCGTGGGGGAGGAGGACTCCTCCCCCCAACCCGCCGGCCCAAGGAGGAGGGGAGTCCTACTAGGACTCCCCCTCCCCAGGCGCGCCTCCCTCCTTTAAATAGAAGGGAGGGGGCACCCCCTCTTGTCTCTCTCTCATAACAACCAATCTCAGCCGCCTCTATCCTCCACCTTTCTTCTGCACAGGCATAGGCGAAGCCCTGCAGAATTCTCATCTCCACCACCACCACCACGCCGTCGTGCTGCTGGGATTCCGTGGAGAAGATCTACTACCTCCGCTGCTCGCTGGAACGGGGAGAGGAAGGTCTGCTTCGACTCCGCACGTGTGACCGTCTGCGGAAGCGCTGCCGGAACGCGACGCCGGAAGGATCGTCCACACGATCTTGAGATCGGCAAGTGATCGACTACATCATCCATGAGATCTAATCTCGTAACGCTTTCGGTTCTACGAGGGTTAGTACCGATCTATCTCGTTGCTCATGTCTAATAGATTAGATCTTGGCTTTTTTCTAGATTAGATCTGGGTTTTGTTCGTTCTTGCGGTAGAAATTTTTTGTTTGCCATGCTACAAACCCATCAATTCTATGGCATGAGATTGATCCCATCTTTCCACCTTAGTGAACACTCTTAACTTAGTAGTTTAGAGTAGATAAAACCTTGAGTCACTTTAGATGGGAACACTTGGTGAAAATGAATTATGAAAACCTTGGAATGATGAGTCACTCTATTGAGATGTTTTGACATGTGTTGAGAAACACAAATGGTTTATGATGGTGAAAATGTTGAGGCATGAGTCTTAGCCCTTTTATTAAACTGATGGTTGGATTCGGATGCGATACCATTCCAAACTTACCGTACAACCACAATACCTGAATTGGGTAAGGCTTAGCCAAAAGTTTATATGCATTAGTATTAGTTCCCTCGCAGGAGAGGTTTGAGCTGAGGCTACCTATCAATGTCGTCCACCTATGTAGTGCCCAAGATGACAGATGGTCATGGTTGGGAGGCCATGCTCATAGGAGAGGTGCTTATACTAGGGTGTGTAAAGGAAAGGTTATGTTTGATTATCTGCATACTAAGTATGATTATTCAGGGTTATCCCTGATAGATGTATCAAATCTTGTGGTGAAAGTGCACCACCTCTGCAGAGTGTCAAACTATTCGAATAGCCGCGTCCGCGGTTATGGACAGTTGGAATGGCCATACTGTTTTGTTGTCAGATGTTTTCAAAATAACTTATGAAAGGAATGATGAATCTTGACTTGGCCCCAACAGGGTTGTGTTTATGACAATAGCTTACCAACTTAAGTGATTCTAGAACTTTATTTTATCTTTCTTTGCTTCTAAACTCAGCTTAGGTTTCAAACTTAACTTTATAGTTAAACTTAGAGTTAGCACTTTAACTTAGAATTATACTACTTGTTAGTGGTATTTTGCGAGTACTTAAAGAGTACTCATGGCTTTTGTCCCTGGCTATTCTCATGGCCAGACTATGAAGGAGACTACCAAGATGATGGCCAGCAGGACGGCTATGATAACTAGGATCATCTGCCTTCATCAGCATTGCCTGTGCCCCTGAAGATGGACCCCACCGCTACGCTTATCTTTTATTCCGCTGCTTGTTGTATTAAGAATGGATCATGAGATCCTTATTTGTGTAAGACCTTATGTATGGTTTGTAATGGATGATGTACGGTGATATCCAATCCGTTATGTCTCGCAAAAATGGTAATCCTGGGATTGCGAGGTATGGCATAACAGGCATCTGGGATTAAAAATCCGGGTGTTGACAAGTTGGTATCAGAGCCATCCTGACCATAGGAGACCCTAGTTAGAATGGACGTCCGAACAAAAACTTAGTTTCAAAACCAAAGTGATTATTTATGAAAAACTATTTCCTCTCTTATCCTTGGGAATTCATTCTTTCTCAAAAATTCATGTTCCTCAAAATTCTTACATTACTACTTAAAATTTGACACACTTGATCACTTCACTAATTTCCTCATCCTTAATTCTTGTAGATGGAGACTCAGTTCAACAAGTTCTACCAGTTAAGAAACGGAGGTCAACTGATCTTCGAGAGGGATCTGGATTCACTATCAGAGTTACTGGGACGCCCTGATCCGGAGTTTCTTGGAGCTCAACTTCCAGGACCCCTAGGAGGAGATTTACAGTGGCTAGTCACCGCTAATCTTAGAGGAAGCATCGAAGCACCAACGTCCGGGAGAATCCAGTTCTCCATGAGAGAGAACAACTGGCTAGATCGATTAGCCAGAGCAATGCATGAAGCTCTCGCACATCTATGTGCCCTTAGTGTCAACCAACTCCAGGGAACCTGTTTTGCTCACTATGCAAGACATGACTTCATGGGAATGCCGATGGAGATGCCAAGTCACCCAGAATTGAGGCGTCAAGTGGAGAACCTTGACTTCTTGCTGCACGACAGACAACAGGAACTGGACAATGCTAGAGAGTTAGCCAACCAGAACCATGCCATTGCCGACCAAAAGGCCCAGACTTTCGCACTGCTCGTCCAGGATCGCTAGTCTCTTTGCCGTCAGCGTGCAAAGAAGGATTGCACCATCGCCCGTCTTCGCAAGAAGGTGGCCGACCTCGAGAAGACCGTCAAGGAGCAAGAAGTTCAGCTTGCAGCCAAGGAAGCAAAAGAGGAGGGTGAAGACATCCAGGGAGACATGGACTCTTACCTCAGCAACGATGATGACTTTCTAGAGGAGGATGCTAGGGACTTCTACACTGATGATGAGGACTTCGACTTCATCGACGATGAGTAGATGCACTAGAGCACTGTCGTAGCATGATATGTATCGGTCCCACTGTATCGTAGCTTGCAGAATGGTTCTTCAAACCATCTGTTTTCCTTTGATTGTTGTGGTGTGTGTTTGTATCATGTGCTTGTTTGCATGAATGAAATGAAGTTAGTTGCAAAACCTGAGTCAAAATCAAAGTTTTAGCTTGAAACCAAAACCATAAACCTTAGAACTTTCCCTCTTACCCCTTTATCTACCTCAATCTTCAGATGACTCGTGGAAACCAAGGAGGGAGCAGCTCGTCGCAAGACCCAATGCTATAGATCTTGCAGAATCTCATCACAGACAGAGAAGCAAGTAGGGCAGAGCGCCAAGCTAACTTAGCAACATTGCAGCAGATCGCCTAGATGGCTCTCAACAACTAGAACCATGGAAACCAGGATCACCATGGATCCAAACTCAAAAACTTCCAGAGTACCAATCCCCCAATCTTCAACCAAGCTGAAAACCCACTAGATGCTGATGACTGGTTGCAGACAATGGAAAACAACTTAGAAGTTGCAGGAGTTGATGACAACGAGAAAGTTCTCTTCGCCACCCACTATCTGGCGGGAGATGCAAGAGCTTGGTGGACCAGTATCCGCAACATGAACCATGGTCAAGTGATTACATGGGAAGCCTTCAAAGTCAAGTTCAGCCGCACCCACGTGCCGCAAGGTCTAGTCACCAAACTAAGAGATGAGTTTCACGACTTGAAGCAAGGCAGAATGACTATGGTGGAATACCGTGACAGATTCCTGTCGCTTGCAAGATATGCCCCTGATGAGATCAACACAAAGGTCAAGAAGAAGGAGAGATTCATGAACGGACTGCATGATGAGATGCATACTGTCCTCGTCAACATCCGTTTCGAGGATCTCGAAGAGCTAGTCGACTCTGCCATTCAGATGGAAGGGAAGATTAATCAGGCAAACGACAACCACAAACATCATATGATGCAGCAATCAGGATCCAGCAGTCACCAGAAGTACCGTCCCAACCCCTCACCAGGATATGCACCAAGGAACAACCGACCCCCAATGTCTCGCCCAAGTTACCCCAACCGTAGCGGAGGCAATGTGAAGTCCGGAGGAAACAATCACAACTTCGGCAATGCCAACAATTTCAACCGTGCACCTCCCAAGAGCAACAACAACAACAACATTGCACCCAGAACTGGCAGTAATGTTGTGCCCGTCGCAGCAAAAGACAAGTCTTAGATCACTTGTTTCGAGTGTGGAGTAAAGGGCCACTATTCCAACGAGTGTCCCAAGAAGACTGCCGCCAATGCCAATGTGAATGCCCCAGCTCAACAGCAGCGTCGTGTTAAACCAGGAAGAAGATTTGCCCCAGGGAACCCTCACAACCGCAACGGCCGTCTCTTCCACATGAACGCCGAAGAAGCCCAAGAAGCGCCAGATGTAGTGCTGGGTATGTTTTCTGTCAACTCAGTTTTAGCAAGGGTATTGTTTGATTCAGGAGCATCGCATTCATTTGTCACCGAATAATTTGCATGCACTAGTAAGATTCACCCAACCAACTTGAAGCATGTCATGATATTTCAAATCCCCGGTTCAACAACCAAAGCTAGAAAAATTTGCAAAGTTGTACCTATCAGGATACATGGGATAGATTTTTATGCCAACCTAATTGTACTTGGAACCAAAGGATTGGAAGTAGTACTAGGTATGGACTGGATGTCAAGGCATAAAGGAATGATAGACTGTGCTAAGAAATCCATCACCATGACCAGTAGCTCGGGAGTAACGGTAGAGCATATATCTGAAACCTTACCCCGTCAATTCAAGTGCAACAAGAGTCTAGTCCTACCCACCTTAGACCAAGTAAGAGTAGTCTGTGAATACCCCGATGTATTCCCAGATGAATTGCCAGGTATGCCCCCGGATAGGGATATTGAGTTTATTATCGAACTAATCCCCAGAACCGAACCCATAGCCCAGAGACCCTATAGCATGAACCCCTCAGAGTTAGTGGAACTGAAGAAGCAGTTGGATGCTATGTTGGCAACAGGCTTGATTCAACCAAGCGCATCTCCATGGAGATCACCAGTGTTATTCGTCGACAAGAAAGATGGAGGCAACCGTTTGTGCACAGATTACAGAAAATTGAATGACGTCACCATCAACAATAAGTACCCCTTGCCCAAGATAGAGGATCTATTTGATCAGTTGACTGGAACCCAAGTGTTCTCAAAGATTGATATTAGGACTGGTTATCACCAACTTAAGATTCGTGCAACGGATATTCTGAAGACCGCCTTTACTACTCGCTATGGTTTATACGAGTATACGGTTATGTCTTTTGGATTAACCAATGCCCCTGCTTATTTCATGAATCTCATGAATAAGATCTTTATGAATTTCCTAGATAAGTTTGTCGTTGTGTTTATCGACGACATCCTTATCTACTCCAAGTCAGAAGAAGAGCATGAGCAACATCTGAGAACCATCCTAGAAACCCTGAGAGAGCATCGGTTATATGCCAAGTTCATCAAGTGTGAGTTTTGGCTGAAAGAAGTAGGATTCCTATGACATATTGTGTCTGCCAGAGGAGTCTCTGTTGATCCTGCCAAAATCAGAGATGTCGAAGCATGGGAAGCCCCAACCACTCAAACCTAAGTCCGTGCATTTCTCGGTTTAGCGGGATACTACCACAAATTCGTAGAAGGATTCTTGAGCATCGCCAGACCCATGACCCAAGTTTGAAGAAGGACAAGAAGTTTGAATGGACAGACAAGTGTAAAGCCAGTTTCTAGGAGCTGAAGAAGAGATTGATATCAGCCCCAATATTGATCATGCCAGACATCAAGAAGCCGTTTGATGTATATTGTGATGCATCCAAGATTGGTCTAGGATGTGTATTGATGCAAGAAGGCAAAGTCATAGCGTATCTGTCTCGACAACTGAAGCAGCATGAGCAGAACTATCCGACCCATGATCTTGAATTAGCAACCGTAGTGTTGGCATTGAAGACATGGCGTCATTATCTGATGGGTAATCGCTGTGAGATTTACTCAGATCACAAGAGCTTGAAGTACATTTTCACTCAGAAGGAGCTGAATATGAGGCAAAGGAGATGGATAGAGTTAATCAAGGATGATGACCTTGACATTCACTATCACCCCAGCAAAGCCAATGTGGTAGCGGATGCTCTTAGCAGATTGTCGTGTAGGCTAAACACCATGATCAAGGAGAAGCGTCCAAGTTTGTATGAAGAGTTGGAGCAGTTAAGAACTGAATTAGTTAGCAAAGGATTCTTAGCTAGCATTGAACTTCAACCCATGTTAATCAGCCAAATCAAAGAAGCCTAGAAGGGAAATGAAAGTATCGACAGAATCAAACGTCGTATTGGTACAGGAAAGGTACCTGGATTCCCTGAAGACGAAGGAGTGTTGTGGTACAAAGGACGTATATGTGTGCCAGCAGATTCGGAGTTGAAGCAAGTTATCATGAAGGAAGCTCATGATACTCTTTATTCTATCCACCCCGGAGGAACGAAGATGTATCAAGACCTGAAAGAGCAATTTTGGTGGCACAAGATGAAGAGAGAAATCAGAAGTTACATCGCCAAGTGTGACATCTATCAAAGAGTCAAAGCAGAGCATCAGAGACCCGCAGAACTGTTGCAACCATTGCAGATTCTGGAATGGAAATGGGATTCTGTCGGAATGGACTTTATCACCGGTTTGCCTACTTGTAGTAGGAGAAATGACTCAATCTGGGTCATAGTTGATAGACTGTCCAAGGTAGCTCACTTCATACCTATCAAGACTACCTACCAGAGTGCGAAGCTAGTAGAGCTGTACATTGCTAGGATTGTTAGTCTGCATGGAACCCCCAAGACCATAGTATCAGATCGAGGAACCCAGTTTACCTCGAGATTTTGGCAGAAAGTTCAGGAAGGATTAGGCACCAAGTTGAATTTCAGCACCGCGTATCACCCGCAAACTGATGGACAGACTGAGAGAGTCAACCAGATTCTAGAGGATATGTTAAGAGCTTGTGTGTTGGAATACGGATCAAAATGGGAAGACTGCCTGCCTTTCGCAAAATTCTCATATAACAACAGTTATCAAGCTAGCTTGCAGATGGCACCATTTGAATTCCTATATGGAAGAAAGTGCCATACCCCTTTGAATTGGTCGCAAGTAGGAGAGAGTCAGATCTTTGGACCCGACATTCTCCGAGAAGCCGAAGAGAAAGTTCACAAAGTCCATGAGCACCTCAAGACCGCCCAATCCAGACAAAAGAGTTATGCTGATAAGAGAAGGAGAGACCTGACTTTCAATGTCGGAGATTTTGTATATCTCAAGGTTTCGCCATTGAAAGGAACCCAACACTTTAGTCTGAAAGGAAAGTTAGCCCCCAGATATATCGAGCCCTTCAAGATCCTGAATCGTCGAGGAGAAGTATCATATCAACTGGAATTACCTGAAGAGATGTTAGCCATCCACAATGTGTTCCATATCTTGTTACTTCGCAAATACCTGGAAGTGCCAGAGAAGACTGAAGTTTTCAAGAACATCGATCACAGAGCTGTGGAGATCAACAATGACCTGACGTATCGTGAAGTGCCCATCTGTATCTTAGAAGAAGCTTACAGAACCACCAGGACCAGGAGTATCAAGTTTCTCAAGATTCAATGAAGCAACCATACCGAGGATGAAGCCACTTGGGAGCGAGAAGATTACATTAGGACAGAGTTCCTAGATCTCTTTAGTTCCTAGTTTTCTTTGTAAATCTCGGGACGAGATTTTTTTTAAGGGGGGAGGTTTGTAACATCCCAAAACTTCAATCCAAGGTTATTAAGATCCAAATCATCAAAATTAGGGTTAACAAAAACTTTTCCAATTAAAATTATTAAAGCATTCATATGTGTGTGCATTTAAATAGGAGTTGATTTGAATTGCCATGATTAAGTGATCCATTGCTTGTAAAATAATTCTTAGGTGAAATAAACATCATCTAGATCATTCCCAAACAAATACCAAAGAAAAACAAATCCAAATGAATAAAAGAAGTGAATGGTCATTTGTGCCATTTTAATCAACATGCCTACTTTGGCTATTCCTAGTACTCAAAACCTAACAGAAACAAATGTGGATATTTGCACCCCTTGCTAGTACACATAATGATGTACCAAGGCCCACTTTGTGATCTGCCAAAAACATGCAAACACTAAATTTAAATGGCATTTGAAAATTGAATCTAATTCATATGGGAAGATCCCACTATTTCAAAAACAACTCAAACAAGCTCAAATTTCAAAACCCAAGCACTCATAGAGTCTCAAGCTTATGCCTAGCACACCCACCAAAACTCTTTTCAAAATTCAAAAATAAAGTTCTTGCGGTCATTTCCACAAACACATGGCAGGCAGAGTTTACACCTAGTAATTAGCTCACTGTTTTGTACAGGGTTTTGCACCCAATTGTCCTCAAAACACTCCCATTGTCTCCACTTGATCTAACCATGCCATTTACACCCTATCCCCTACCCCTAGTGGCAATTCCAAGCCATGCCGAGCACCTTGCTGGCCGGCCGACCATGCCATCGCCGCAGCAGACAACCCCTCTCCCTCTCACCATGTCTACGAGCTAGCTCACACCTCACCGCCACCCTTTGTCCCCTTCCAGAGCCAAGCCAGAGCGTGGACCACCGCCAGTGCACCGCGCCTAGTGCGTCTGCACCATGCCGAGCACGCGCTAGAGCGCAGCGCCCCACACGCGTGCACGCACCGCCCCTCGACCGCAGCCCGCGTCCACCGCTCCGCCACGACCCTAGGAACACGCCAGACATGCTCGTTCGCCACCCAATGCACCACAGCCACCGCTCGCTGTTGAGACCACCACCTCTGCCGCTCAGAGCGCGCGCACCGCCCGACCGCATACCACCACCCCTAGGCCTGCATTTACTCCGTAGAGCACCGCTAGGTGACCAGCCACCGTCCCCTACCTCGAGCCACGCCGCTAGCACGCTGTGCAGCCCCCGCCGAAGCCGCCCACCCATGCCTCTCGGTCGCGTCGTCGTCCTATAAATACAGGCCACCCCCAGCCCCATTCGGCACACCACTCACCTCTCCTCACCTCACTGACCGTTCCCCACCTCTAGCCGGAGCAGCGCGAGCACTTGCTTGCCGGATTTTGGCCGGAGGAGCCTGCAACAGAGGAGGAGAAGGCCCCGCTGATTGCGACCACCTCTGGAGCCACCTCGACCACCTCTGAGCTCGCCATCGTCTACCTGTCCATTGGCCTGCCTCGCCATCGTCGCTGGAGCCCTGGTACGCCCCCTGAGCACCCCCACCGAGCCGCTAGGGTTAGAGTTCACCGGCGATAGGTCCGTCATTGATGACGAGCCCCAGCCGTCGATCCCAGTTCTAATCCAACGACCCATATCGCCCCGTACCGCTTCGCGCGTTATGCGCCTCTGATCGTTGGACGCCCCCTGTCAGTTGTGCCCCGCGCCGTGTAATGTCACTGGGCCGGCCCGTTAGCGTTCCTGCGCGACCCATTTAGTTTGAATTAGGATTTTTCCATTTTAGTTTAAACCTAGTTCTGTCCCCTAGTTGGAAATTCAATTTAGAGAGATTTACAAATCCAAATTGAGTGATTCAAATTTTGTTAGAAAGCTACTAAAAAGATCTACCCAAGCCCATTAGATTTAATTCAATTAGAGTTAGAGATCTCTCCTAGTAAAAATAACAAAACAGAAGCATTTGCACCTTGCAACATTTTCATAAAATCAACCATGATAGCTTTTGAGTTGATTCTATCTCTCAAAAATCACATTTAACCATACCTATCTGAATATGTAATAATATTAAGGTTTACATGCAGTGACTTCGGACTAATACCAAAATAATGCTATATAGGCATTTCTAGTCACTTTAAATCATTAAATAATAAACTTAAACCAAAGTAATTGTAATCCAACCCTTAAATCACATTACCACATGTTAGAATATGTGGTGATGACATGTGTCCACATGATCCCATATTTGAAGTGATGAATATTAAATCTTAGTTAATTTTCAATGAGTAGAAATTACTTTTCTAAAATAAAAAGGAGGAAACTATTGAATAAAACTTGGGATGCTTGTGATGATAATAGATCATCAAATGTGTGCCTTAGAGTGCTAATTAGATTAGTTAAGTATTGTTTGGTGATTGTGTACTCCGTATGTATTTATAGACGATAATACCGACCAAGCTTACGAGGAGGAGGAGTTCTACCAAGAGGAGTAAGAAAATTTCAACCACTGCACCAACCAAGGCAAGCTAGCACTATCCAATTTAACCCTTGCAAGTTGTACTTGCAAGCCACCATTAACAATGCAAGCTAACCCTTGCAATCTGGATAACCTAAGCAAAGATGCTTTAGGCATGCTTTGATTATACCACTTTGACTATTCTTTACCCCAAGTATTAATTTCAAGCTTTACTTCCTTTACTTTACACAAAGTCCTTTACTTGTTTTGAAGGTAGCATAAAGAGTATAAAACTTGACCTATAGAGATAATTTTAGATGTCATTCTATGGCATGATATTGATCCCATCTTTCCACCTTAGTGAACACTCTTAACTTAGTAGTTTAGAGTAGATAAAAACTTGAGTCACTTTAGATGGGAACACTTGGTGAAAATGAATTATGAAAACCTTGGAATGATGAGTCATTCTATTGAGATGTTTTGACATGTGTTGAGAAACACAAATGGTTTATGATGATGAAAATGTTTAGGCATGAGTCTTAGCCCTTTTATTAAACTGATGGTTGGATTCGGATGCGATACCATTCCAAACTTACCGTACAACCACAATACCTGAATTGGGTAAGGCTTAGCCGGAAGTTTATATGCATTAGTATTAGTTCCCTCGCGGGAGAGGTTTGAGCTGAGGCTACCTCTCAATGTCGTCCACCTATGCAGTGCCCAAGATGACAGATGGTCATGGTTGGGAGGCCATGCTCATAGGAGAGGTGCTTATACTAGGGTATGTAAAGGAAAGGTTATGTTTGATTATCTGCATACTAAGTATGATTATTCAGGGTTATCTCTGACAGATGTATCGAATCTTGTGGTGAAAGTGCACCACCTTTATAGAGTGTCAAACTATTCGAATAGCCGCGTCCGCGGTTATGGACAGTTGGAATGGCCATACTGTTTCGTTGTCAGATGTTTTCAAAATAACTTATGAAAGGAATGATGAATCTTGACTTGGCCCCAACAGGATTGTGTTTATGACAATAGCTTCCCAACTTAAGTGATTCTAGAACTTTATTTTATCTTTCTTTGCTTCTGAACTCAGCTTAGGTTTCAAACTTAACTTTATAGTTAAACTTAGAGTTAGCACTTTAACTTAGAATTATACTACTTGTTACTGGTATTTTGTGAGTACTTAAAGAGTACTCATGGCTTTTGTCCCTGGCTATTCTCATGGCCAGACTATGAAGGAGACTACCAAGATGATGGCCAGCAGGACGGCTATGATAACTAGGACCATCTGCCTTTGTCAGCATTGCCTGTGCCCCTTAAGATGGACCCCACCGCTATGCTTATCTTTTATTCCACTGCTTGTTGTATTAAGACTAGATCATGAGATCCTTATTTGTATAAGACCTTATGTATGGTTTGTAATGGATGATGTACGGTGATATCCAATCCGTTATGTCTCGCAAAAATGGTAATCCTGGGATTGCGAGGTATGGCATCACGGGCATCTGGGATTAAAAATCCGGGTGTTGACACAAATTCTCTCAACCGAACAAAAAATGATGTTAATTACGATTTTGAGATTAAAAAGGCCATTAGGCACTGTTAATTACGATTTTGAGATTAAAAGGCCATTTGTGCTGTTAATTACGATATTGAGACAAAATATTAACTTTAACCTCGTTCCGTTCTGCTCTCCAATTCCCCCAACCGAACAAAAAACAAAACCATTATGTTCCTTCTTTTTATCCAAACCGAACACAGGAACAAAACCAACCCATTCCAATGGATGGAACCATGCCATTCCATTCCACTTCGTTCCCAAACCGAACACACCAAATGTTGCTAATGGTTGTCGTGAGCAAGGATTGCTCATGGTTAATTATACTTCAGCTTGCATATTCGAGTAATGCTGGACACCCAAACTAGGAAGACACGCCAAATTTTATACTCCCTCCGGTCCATATTAATGTTCACAACTTTGTCTATATACGGATGCATCTAGGAGAGAGTAGGTTCCTCCTATTGCAAAACTAAAAGCCATGATAAAAATTCAAAGCACACCAGCAAAGGAAATGGGCTTACATGGCCCGACCCCCGCGTCGCCCTCTCTAGCGGCACGGGGGATTCCCCCGCCGGCGACACCCTAGACCCACCACCCCTCTCCCCTCGCGCCGCCGCCACCAGAGGGGCTCACCGCGAAGCCTACACAGGCTCCCGGGACGGTGGCGGCGGGGCCTCTCACACAGCTTTCCTCTATGGCGTCGGCGGCGATAGCGGGGGTGTACGGCGGCACTCTACTCTGGGGAGGCTTCCTGGCTCGCGGCGGCTAGGTCCAGCGCATTGGCCTGGGTGCAGATGTGGAGTGCGTCGCTGGGGGCACTCCGGCTCTAGGCATGGACTCCCGTTAGGGAACGATATGGGCCCTGCGGGCTGCGGCCAATGCTGGTGCTGCCGGTGTAGAGGGTGGTCTTCGGCGAGGATTTTGGTGTTAGCTCGGGTATGCGGCTAGGCGTGTTCTACTGAGGTCCGGCGATGTCACGAGGTGCTCGGCCTAGTGGTACGGAGCTGGCTCTAGCATGGGTGGTGGTCGTCGGGCTTCGGCGCGCATGGTGGAGGTCTGTGGGCGGCCGGTTCAGGTTGGAGGTGGTTGAGCTTCTCCGGGAAAAATCCTTGCTCCGGTTTTGGCTGGAGATGGAGATGGTGGCGCCTGTGGGTGTCGAGGACTTTCTTGGAAGCATAGTCGAGGTATGCTCACTCCTCCACCTGCGGCCTTGACTCTGGAGGGAAACCTCAGATCCGGGATCGGCGATGGAGGTGTCACTGCGTCTCTTTCCTTCTTGGGGGCATCGTCTTGGAGTCTCCTTTGGCCGGGGGTTTAGGGACGGGGGTGTGATGTTGGGCAGCTGCGCGAGGTCCAAGTGTGCAGTTTGGCAAAGATGATGCGTCAAGCCGACGATGGGTTGCGGCTGAGCTTTGGTAGTCGGTTTTCTCGGCGTGTCCGATGGGTCCATCTGCTTCGCTATGTTGCTATGGAGTCGGAGCTACGGTGGAGAGGGTCCAGGCAGCGACGATGACCGGCCACCGGTGGCCTCTGCAAAGTACTTGGTCGCGCAAGGTCAGCATAATTTCCTTGTGAAACTCGCCGTCTGAGTCAGAGTTGTTTGTCCTTGGCGCGTGAGGCCAATTGATGGCATGGGCCGGCAGAGTCCCGACGCTATTTGTGAGGCTCGGTTTGGGAAGTCGTTAGTGAAGTCGGAGTCACTGGCTCGCGGAGGAGTGATGACGATGATGCTCGTGGCAACCTCGACGCGGCTCTCCTTGTGTGTGCGTGTGTGTGCGTGTGTGTGTGCGTGTGCGTGTGTGTGTGCGTGTGTGCGGGTGTGTGCGCGGGTGCGCGTGTGCGCGGGTGTGTGTGTGCGCGTGCATGCGTGTGTGTAGCCAGATTGGCTGTGATGGTGTGCTCAATGTGGTCGTGTTCCAAGACGATATTGGTGTATTGTACGGGTTTTCGGATTGCTCTCCTGCAAATAAACAGGTTAATTCTCTTCGACTTTTTTAAATAAAATAAGGCAAAATTGTCCATTTTGTTCAAAAAAAGCCATGATAAGTTAAATACTTCAGTTTATAATATCTAACATTTCTTGTTCATGAGAGAAAATCTTTCGTTCCCTAGCCGACACTACGAGCCAACCCTAGCACCGTCGGCCTGTTGCTGGCCACTGCCGCACCACACCTTCCTTGCCGCTACTACCGATGGCCCCTACCGAGGTTGCGACAGGCCTCATCTCTGAAGGAGGGGGGGTTCACACGCTCAGTTTAGAAGGGGGAGGTTGGCCCGTGTTTGGCATCACCACTGGCCCGCGAGGAAGTGGAAGGCACGATAGTGGCCCATGTGGTCTCTTCACGTCCAACTCGCCGATTTGCCTGTCGTGGGCCATTCTCGACCTAGCCGTCGCCAAGTTTCGGACTTCTCCTTCGGCAGTCTTCAAGGACAACCTAGACCTCTTGATCGAATGGTATGGTCATTCATGTCCACAAACCTCAGCTCGTGCGGCTTCAAGGAGGCTCATCCCAAAGTCCCTTTTTCACCAACACCTTTGGAGTGAAAATTTCAAGTCTAACCTTCATTGGTTGTATCTAGCAATGGTGGACTTCTTGTCGTTTCCTTGTTAATGTCATTGTCTCGAGAGCTCAGACTTTCTCCAAGGTGAAAGCTCGTGATCTGATTTATATTGGGCAATAACGGAGCATGTTCGTTGTTCCTTTCTTGGAGCCTTCGTTATTGGCGAATTATTTTGCAGACCGGGTGTTTCCATTACTGGTGGTTCTGGTCCAGCTATTGTGAATGGTTGACCGTGGCTGAGTTTTTTCTTTTGTCTTTTTTGGATGTGTTCATTCTTGATGTTCGACGAGTTTCCAGCATTACGACAATGTTAGTGAAGAGGCCAGATGCAACTCCTTCGTTTTAATAATTTTTTAGAAAAAAAAATTAAGTTATTCTCTTCTAGTCGAAAAAACAATTTTTTTTCTTTCACTTCACTCCTATGAACTAAGCGCATATATTGTTAGACGAAATGCAGGTGGAGGTGCTGTTTGTACTCTCCGACAAGGTGCTCGACATTCCCAATATAAGAAGGTTTTTTTTTTAAAACACAGACGCTCATAATGCGTACATATATCCACCCCTATAAACACATGCACGGACACCCTACCTTTATGAGCACCTCTGAGAGACTGAGTCGACGGGTCTTGAGATTAACGAAGTCACCGCAGGTGTCTCGCTATAGACGAAAACATCGCCTTTCACTAAAAAATATTCCGCTTTTTATGAGATATCAAAGCGTTAAACCTGAAGGTTGAACTCTGATGAGCTGGGGATATCACTGCCTTCCTGACCATCCAACCACAGGTTGGTTCTATACTGAAGAGAAGCTTGCCGAGCAGGGGCGGAGCTAGCTCCCAGCGACCCCGGGCAGCTGCCCGGGCTCAGCTGGAACATTTTCACAATGCATCTTGTTAAATAAATGGATTACTAGTGAGGTTTAGCTTGGCAAACTCCGGCAGTGACGCTGGGAATAGGCCTTGCCCGGGCTCCTACAGCGAGCTAGCTCCGCCACTGTTGCCGAGGAGACAAGGCACACAGCCGCAGCAAATACGGCGAGGACGACTGCGGAGTGTGGAAACCGGAAGAGAAACGTGTGCTTATGCTGTGGCCATATACGTACTTTGTTTTTCTTTTTTTTGAGGAATGGGCATATACTTGTTGAGTTAATGCAAAAGGAAAGAAAAAGCATGGAAGTGGGCTTTGCACGAGAAGGGAAGGCCTGTACGCGTTGTGTTAAAAAAAAGGCCTGTGTGTGTGTCTAGTGCATCCCATCTGGATCCCGCTTTTTTCTTTTCTTTTTTCAAATCGAAAATTTGATATCTTTTTTTAATGGTATATATGGTTCTCGTGTAAACCATGTTTTTTTCTCTCGTCTAAACCATGTGTGCATCGAAACATAAACTTGCCCCTACGGCCCATGGTTATCATTAGATGAAGATTATATCTTTTTGGGCCTAGTGGCTTCCGTTCAGTATCATCGAGCCAAAACGAACATATCGTCTCTTGGATGGTTAGGAGGGCAGTGGTAACCCCAGCCCACCAGAGTTTAAACCCTAGGTTTAACGTTTTGGTGTTTCATAAATATTCTTTTAGTGGGAGGCGACGTTCTCGTCGATAGCGAGGCGCCTGCGGTGACTTCGTCAATCTCAAGACCCGCCGACTCAGTCTCTCGGAGGTGCTCATAGGGGTAGGGTATGCGTGCGTGTGTTCATAGGAGTGAGTGTATGTACGCATTGTGAGCGTCTGCTTTTGTACTATGTTTCTCAAAAAAAAGAATCTCGAGGTGATCAACAGTTCATCTGTTTAGATGCGAGTTATCTAAGAAAATTGGGTGTGCCACCGAACGAGATTAAAACCAAAGCGGTGGAAGTTGCTTAAGCGCAGGTCTTCGAACAGGTCCCGTTCTTCTGTCTAGCATGATAACGCTCGTCAAGTCTAGCTATCTAACAACAGGAGATTCTTGTAGTTGTAGCCCTAATCTTAGGATGCTGCGACCTGAGGGATGGCGGTCTCTCCTCCTGACTTCCACGTCGATCTTGCCGTCCTGGTGGCCTGAGGCGGAGCACAAGTTCAGGTGCAACTGCAACAGTGGCGTACGCTGAATGCTCTTTTCCTGCTCACCTCGCGCTCCTTTGGCTTCAGCGCAACACTCGCGTCTTCGACGGATTTTCGTGTGATGTCGGGACCGTGTCCGCTCGGGCGTTGCAACAGTGGACTGTGTGGAAACGTTGTAGGGCTAACTGTGGACAGCCGCGAGGTGTAGGTTAGCCGTGTGAGTTGGCGCCCTGGCGTTGGCCTTGCCGCCGCCTTTGCTGATGTATTTCGAACTAGGTTCCTACCCTTGGCCATTCAATGACACGCAGATCTCTTGCGAGTTCTTGAAAAAAAACATTTGTTACCCTCAAAAATAAAATTGACCAGATGCAAAGTTCATAACAGAATGATAGTGCACACAGGTACCAGAGTTAGGAAAATGTATCTACCTTGTTCTGCATATGTCGCACGGTACTAAAGCATGGCATCGGATGCTCATATCTGCTTGTATTTACACTGCTTTTGTTTTGCGAAATTCCACCAATCTATTAATAATCATCAATAGTAGTACGACATCGAGGCGGAAAACCTAGCGCCCCCGCTAGGATAATCTGGGTGTCTCCCTTCCACCGCTGTCGCCGGCATGACTGTGGTGGCGGCAGGCCACAGTGCCGAAGGTGCTGGGGATCGGACGGGCGCAATGGCAAGTCACAGGGCGGCTAGTGTTGGAGATATGCCCAAGAGGCAATAATAAAGTGGTTGTTATTATATCTTTATGTTTATGATAAATGTTTACATCCCATGCTATAATTGTATTATTAGGAAACACTAATACTTGTGTGTTTTGTAAACGTAAAAGAGTCCCTAGTAAGCCTCTTGTTAAACTAGCTTGTTGATTGATTGATGATCATGGTTTCCTGATCATGGACATTGGATGTGATTAATAACAAGGTTATATCATTAGGAGAATGATGTGATGGACACACACCCATAGTAAGCGTAGCATAAAATCAAGTCATTAAGTTTGTATTACTGTAAGCTTTGAAATACATAGTAACCTAATCCTTCGACCATGAGGTTATGTCAATCACCATCACCGGATGGGTACTTTAATGACATCAAACACCGCTTCGTAACTGGGCGGTTATAAAGGTGTCATTGGGTATTTTGAAAGTATGTGTTGAAACGCATAGACCAAGATTGAGATTTGTCCATCCATATGACGGATAGATATACTCTAGGCCCACTCGATGGAATGTCATCTAGATAGCTTGCAAGCATGTGACTGGGTCACAAGGGATGACATAACATGGAACGAGTAAATAGTACTTATCAGTAACGAGGAAGAACTAGGTATGAAGATACTGACGATCAAACCTCGGATAAGTAGAATATCGCGTGACAAAGGGAATTGGTTTCGTGTGTTAAATGGTTCTATCGATCACGAAGTAATCGTTGAGTATGTGGGAGCCGTTATGGATCTCCAGATCCCGCTGATGGTTATTGATCGGAGAGGTGTCTTCATCATGTCTGCATATTCACGAACCGTAGGGTGACACACTTAAGGTTCGAAGTTGTTTTAAGTAGATATGGAATTTGCGTTGGAGACCGAATGTTGTTCGGAGTCTTGGAATGGATCCGGGACATCACGAGGAGATCCGGAATGGTCCGGAGAATAAGATTCATATATTGGGGATCATTTTCTAAGTTAGGAAATGTTCCAGAGTGTTTGTATGGAGATTCTAGAAGGTTTCGGATGTTCTGGAAGGTTCTAGAGGATTTCTTGGAGTTTACTTGAAAACCAAGAAAGGGATCAAGGAGACCAAGTGGGGCAAGACACGGATTCGTGGGGGAGGAGGATTCCTCCCCCCTTCCCACCGCCGGCCCAAGGAGGGGAGTCCCCCTCCCCAGGCGCGCCTTCCTCCTTTAAATAGAAGGGAGGGGGCGCCCCCTCTTGGATCCCTCTCATAACAACCAATCTCAGCCGCCTCTCTCCTCCACCTTTCTTCTGCACAGGCATAGGCGAAGCCCTGCAGAATTCTCATCTCCACCACCACCACCACACCGTCGTGCTGCTGGGATTCCGTGGAGAAGATCTACTACCTCCGCTGCTCGCTGGAACGGGGAGAGGAAGGTCTGCTTCGACTCCGCACGTGTGACCGTCTGCGGAAGCGCTGCCGGAACGCGGCGTCGGAAGGATCGTCCACACGATCTTGAGATCGGCAAGTGATCGACTACATCATCCACGAGATCTAATCTCGTAACGCTTTCGGTTCTACGAGGGTTAGTACCGATCTATCTCGTTGCTCATGTCTAATAGATTAGATCTTGGCTTTTGTCTAGATTAGATCTGGGTTTTGTTCGTTCTTGCGGTAGAAATTTTTTGTTTTCCATGCTACGAACCCTTCAGCTAGGGGGCGACAACGGAGGTAACCGAGGGAGATGACCAGGGTGGCGCCCCTGGCCAGGCGCCGACGTCTGGGTCTCCCATGGACAACTCCATTGGGGGATGATCATGTGTGCGCGGTGGGCAAGCCGCGGGTTTGGGCTCCCGCCCAGATCAGCCGTCAACGAGGGCCCTGGCCACAAGATGACGTGGGTGAAAGACGAACTCCGACTCCAATCATGGTGGGCGATGGTGGCGTCTATGCGCCCGTACCTTGTAGAAGGCATCATCGGTGCAGTCATCATCTTATCGCTCGGTCTGCTCCAGGGGAAACCCTAGATCATCGGTTCTAAAGATGGTGATGCACAACGTCGTTCACCCTCCTTGGAGCATCGTTTTGGAGCAGGTGCTGACTGGAGGGGTCTGCTAGTGGAGCGGTGTTTCATCTATCACGTCATCAACGGCGGGTTTCGATCGCATGGCACGTCGGCTTTGATTTCTCCAGAAGATGGGTATGCGGAAGACAGCGGCGACGAGGACTTCTGGAGCGTGTGTGCTGGTACACGTTGAGGGTCTACCTGGCCAGTTTTGCCACTTGCTCGCCGTTGGGGTGACTTGTCAAGGCCTTCGATTTTTAGATAATGCGCGTTGGTGTGATGTCAGGGTGTTGACCATGTTCATAGACACCCCCTTTATCAGTGTTGTAGGATTAGCGTGTTATCGCTATTTTGGTGGTTTCGGTATGATTTTTGTAATTTCTCTTGTAAGGTGTTATGAATAATATAATTAAAATAGTTGTGTGCATCTCTTGGATGCAGAGGCCGGAGTGATCTTCCCCATTTCAAATAAAAATTAATAATCAACAACAACAATACAAAGAGTTCAGAAAGTAATAATAAAAATGACAAATAGCTACTTGGACCATCTAGCAACGACTGCAGACAGTAGCACGTGCCAAAGGCGCGGGACCTTCCTCGCCCCTCCATCACCGGAGCCGGACAAAACTTGTCGTAGTAGGCTTGTTGTAGTAGACGAACAGTAAATCGTCGTGCTAAGTCTCCAAAGGACCAGAGCAGCAATAATCGCTGAAGATCACAATTGTCGATCCCAGTGCTCCTAAGATCATAGAAGCAATGCTGCAGAAAAAGAAGATTTGTTGTAATGTACCCCCATAGGAAGCAACAATAGAAACACGTGACATATTTGCAGAAATAGAGATTTTAGGCGCAATAGAAAGGAATGCTGTCACCGGGGTGGGTGAACCCTCATAGATATCAGGTGCCCACATATATAGAGTCAAAAGAGAGATTGAGTCCGAGGGAGAGGGGGGTTTTCTTGGGGCTCGAGAGATTGAATAGATAGGGCCCCACAAGTTGTTAATTCGCCGCTGGGGAATTCACACAAAAGGGAAGGACTTATTCTCAACGAAAAAAGTGCTCTCTGAACCGAACGTGAAAGTTGTTTTCGAGACCTACCTCAAACCAGACGAACGAATAAAAAAAGACAGGATCCCAAGAGATCAGTGGACACATGACTCCGGCATTAGATGCACCATCAGAGGCAGAATAGGATAGAGAGAAACTTATTGTAGGTTCAGTATGTTGATACCGCTTCATCATCTCAAAGAAGACAGTGAAAAGGATAAAAAAATACAAACTAGAACCATCGACGAGATATCGTGGTCCGCCAGACGGTCTCCTCTTTCCGGTACCGCTCGTATATATTTACACTAATGAGTAGTGACTTAGGAAGTCTGAGTAGATACAGGAGATGTCATTCCACTAGCTCGACAATTGACAAGATCTAAAATGGTCTCATCTTGGTCACAAAACTGACACTTTTTGCGACCAGTCCAGTTTCTCCTGATCATGTTGTCTTTAGTGGAGATGGCATTGCGCCAAATCAACCACAGCCAGACCTTGATCTTCATGGGAATTTTAGCCTTCCACGGGTGTTTAAAGGATCGGTCAACTCCATTGCTGCACAGATGCTTGTACATAGACTTCACACTGAATTTGCCAGATTTTGTCCACTTCCAGACAGGAACATCTTCATTATCATTCAAAGCCATCAACACCATCATATCTTGTAGTTCCCTCATCTTCCCCTGGAAATCAACATTCAACAGTCTTCTAAAGATAAACGCTAGCCAGATCTAGCAGCCTCAGCAACGGATAGCTTCTGCTCATTGCAAAGATTGAAAAGATCAGGGAACTTGTCTAAGGAGTTTGCCCACACTATGCATCACCCCAAAGTCAGTCATTTTGCCATGGCCAACTTGCATCTTCATCCCACATAAATAAACCTCTTTAACATGCAGCATATCAGCCACAAAGCAGAATCAGTGGACGGAGGCTGTATGTATTTTTTTAGACAAATAGGAGGAAGTATGCATCTAGTTACGTATTTAAACTAGATGCATTCGTATCTCAATAAGATTGTGGCATGTTAATATAAACCGGAGAAAGTAACCAGAACTCTCTGTCGACGAGATGCCATGGTCCGCCGGACGGAGCGGACCGGCCACGCGGCCTCCTGTTTCTGGTACTGCTCGTGTATACTCCCTCCTTTTATAATATAAAATGTTTTAGCTTTATGAATGAAGTGTATCTAGACCTCTTTTATCATCTAGGTTTATCTAGATTTTAAGTGAACCTAGACACTAAAAAAGGGTCTAGATACACACAAATCTAAAACATCTTATATTTTGAAAGAGAAAGTATTTAAGTAGGAAGTTTGAGTAGATACAGGAGATGTCATTGCAATAACTCGTCAATGCTGACAAGCTCCGTGTCACCCAAGGCGTACGGGCGTGTGGAGCACCGGGCCGGTAGAAAACAATCACCGGGATCGAACGCGGACAGGCAGGCAGCAACTGTCTGTACTACTCAGCTAATCCGAGTTGCCATCGTTTTCCGTCTGCGAGTTACAGTAAGTGATTTGAATTTGTCAAAATTCGTATGTATTTAGACACGTTTTAGTATATATTCGAATCTACACAGATCCAAATCATTTACTTTTTTCGGAGGGATAACTACTTTGAAATTTGAATCCTAAAGGCTTTGGTACTGAATTGTGCGTACTGTACAGCACATTATCAATTCGTTGATATAACCAAGATCGTACTACGTCGATCTCCTCGGAAGCAATCAGAGAGATGAGCAAGAGACTGATCGATTGTTGGGCGATTATTGACCCATCGGGACCGTTCAATGATGTCAAAGGAGCTCATCTGATCTGTCCATGTGACTTGCATCGACCGCATGGTACCGTGCGAACCTTCCTGCTAGCTAGGATGAATTATTATTATTTTTCCTCTGATATCTTATTATTAATTAGGAGCCATAAGTGAGTGTCTGTGATCTTGCTAGCTGCACGTACGTACAGTACGACTTAACATGCCATGTTCGTCTACAGGGCTGTGCATATACATACATAGTACTAGATGCCGATGTCGGCGACAACAGTGTCAATCTGTCAACCCGTCCCCGTACGATGCGTGCGTGCGACTCCAGGGTTGAGATCTGAATTGAAGCGACGAATTAGTATGTATATTCATCAAGCTAGGGTGATTTAGTTGATTATTATACAGTATACTAAGTACCGTTGCACGATCACCGGCCTGTAAAATACGATCCATCGTACGTGTGGACCGTGCCAACCAGCTGGCAAGGTCATACATACAACTCTAATTTGAGCTGTATGTACTGTAAGTCGTCTAGGCATTATGTTTGTTATTTCTTAGACGTGTGAGAGAGAGATTAGTTGACGAACAAAACCATCATAGTTTAAGCAGAAAGATCGTACAGTACAGGTACAGAGGTGCGAGAAGATTTATTCGACGCTTATAAGAAATAGTCCTTTGTAAGTCAGGTCAGACCGAGAAATGTCACTCTCTACATATTAACACTG
The DNA here is from genome assembly GCA_916181665.1 of Avena sativa. Classification (NCBI taxonomy): domain Eukaryota; kingdom Viridiplantae; phylum Streptophyta; class Magnoliopsida; order Poales; family Poaceae; genus Avena; species Avena sativa. Next base: position 526,089,434 of record OV702292.1, on the reverse strand, counting down.
GCTATAGTTTCTCAATACAAAGAAATATATATTGTTTCAAATATTCAGCATTGCCTATATATATTGTGCTGTTGTAAATTATGACTCAAACCTAAAATAATAATAATAGTACTACACATTAGGAGTATGCATATTGACTCGGATAGATTAGAGTATATCACTTTGATCTTAAAAGATCTTCTTCTTTAGCAACGGTATAAAGTCCGTTGGAATCCGATAAACCGGGGTCGCCTCACCCTAGCGACATGGTCGCCTCTGCCTCCTCTCTTCCTTTGTGCCCCCCATTGGATTCATCTCTCTTTGCAGATGCGGGACAATGTTGCTGGGCAAAGAAGCCTACACGGCATATGTGGATGTTTGTGACTTCGCAAGCGACTATTGTCAGGGGATCATGTTTAAGAAGGCTCGGTTACAATGCTCACATCTGGACTTGACGTCTATGCAACATCTCCTTCGATTGGGACACTGGACATGTCGTCACGATACCTTGAGAACGACCAAATTTTTGACTTTTTCAAGGCTAGGAGGTATTGCCTTTCTGTGCCAGCAAGGCACAATGCCTTTGTTTTTGTGGTGCTATTGGAGCAGGCATGGTCTCAAGCTTCGGTGGGAGAACTCTAAGTATGACCTTAGTTGGTTGCACCTGGCGATGATGTTTTTTCATTCATCAATTGAGCATTACTTGGAATTGTTCGAACTTGATCTTGAGGGTGAAAACCCCATGGTATGGCCTTCACTAGCTGGATCAGGCAACGGTGTCGCCGCTATGTCACTTCCACATGATATGCTTGCGGAGAACAATTCTTGTAGGATACGTGTTACTACCAAGGATGATTGGTATGGCAGTACGCCGTTGGTCGCTTCGTCCACGACATGTCTCCTGCTTCCTTTTTTTCTTTTTTATTAGATTTCGGTTGTGTTTGACCTGTTATATCGTACGTATGTCGTCGGTTCCATTTTTGGGTTTCCATGTTTCTCTTAGAAAATTGGCGGCCTGCATATTTGATGTTTCGACAGGTTGTTTGCATTGTGGTGTTTGTGTAGGCTAGGTGTTTAAATAGCAAGCTTGATATTTTATAGTGCCCTTTGTCGAAAAATAAATCTACTAATACTCTCACCCCCCCCCCCCCCCCCAAAAAAAAGGCTAGTAGTACTAGTAGGAGCATTCTCCACTCCATCAGGTGAAGCAGCATATAGGCCGTCCTTGGATTGCGGGCTAGGACCAGCTGCTTATTTTCCGCAACGCAACTTGCAAGTGCAAAATGCTCCAAATTCAAATGACGGCAGGTACGTACGTTCATTTTATCACCTCTCCGATTTTGAGAGGAGCACGTAGGTACCAAGTGACAAACCGTCCCATCTGAAATACGAGGCCCGTCCTCGTCTAATGAAGCTCCAAACCAGGCATTTTGTCACATATCTGCGAGAAAAAAGAGATATCGCGTATATTTGCGGGGCACACGCGCAAATGATTGCTAGCGAGGGCGGCCATCACGGTGAGTAAGGTTAAAGGGGAGAGCTGGCCGGTGTGAAGCGTGTTTGCAAGAGACGAGGCCGTTGGATCGGAGGCGACAAGGACACGCATGGACCATCCAGATGCATGCATGCATGCATGCCCCGCGCCCATGACCATGAAGGCGAAGAGCTTGGACCCCCACTCCCGCTAGCTAATAAGAGTACTAGTCAGCACTTTTTGGGAGAGAGGGATCTTCTCTCTAATACTAGTCACAATAGAGAGTATCATATATTAGTATCATGCATATGATACTAGTGTATGATACTATATCTACAATGCATGGTATCATGTATTAGTATCATAGACTCACAATATTTATTGTTTTGTAGAATCTCAATGCAAATTTATGTACAAGATTTTTTTGACACTAAGTTTTCTATTTTTACGTGCTATAATACCGTATCTACCTATGATACTACTAGCATCTCTCATCGTTAATTATAGTGACACATAAGCATTTTGCATGCATATAGTGCATGATACCACCTATGATACCCCTATTGGGGCTAGTCTAAGTCTCTAACCTAACCTGAAGCCAATGGCATGGAGGACAGGCAGGCCAAACCGTGCACTGCATCTGCTTAAAAATAGATGGAGCCTCACCTTCAAAAAAAAAAAGAGAGGAGCCGAGCAGGAACTACTACTAGTACTTAGTAATAAATTCGTGCAGCTGGCGAGCACGTTGGTTAGCAGCAGCACAGAGAGAGCGCCCGGCACATCACGTGGCTGGTTTACTTTACTTTATGCGCCTAATCAACCCCTAACTACTACTAGTACTATTCCTTCCCGCTCTCCATTTTGTAATGCCGTTGATTGCTAGCTCGATCGATCGGCCATGATCTCCGAGACAGAGAGACCTGCTGGCCGTCTTCATGGCAGCACATGGTGGCCGCTGCCGCCGTATACTAGTAGCGCTGGTGGTGCGCGGTGGGGCCGACGGTGGCAGCAAGATCCCGATGCTATCTTTTGTTTTTTGGGGGAATTTTTAGGGGGAGGGGACAGCGGAGATCGTGATGGCATGGTATTATTATTATTAGCACGATCTTCACTCGTTGTCGAGCGTCGGGGGTTGCGCCACGGATGGTCAAACCGATCATAAAAAAATGCTGGGTAGCTTACTGTTTTATATGCGGTAGGTTTGGCTTTCCTCAGTGCTACCTAGCCGTGGGGCTCCTCTAGGGGTCACTTCACCTCCCCTCAAATTTCAATCCTAAGGGCTTCTTTGGTTTTCAGCCACATTTTGCCAAGCGAAAGTGTGGCAATATATAAAAGTGTGGCAGCCACAAAAAGTGTGGCTTCAAATTTTGAAGCCAAACTTTGGCAAAAGTTGGCAAAAATAATGACTCTATGACAAATGGGCGATAGGGGTAATAAAATATAGCAACCCAAAGTTTGGCACAAACCAAACACATGCCTATTAAAGTGTGGCTAGCCAAAGTTTGGCTTGGCAAAGTGTGGCTGGCAACCAAACAGCCCCTAAATACTAACAGACTTTCAGATACACTACGTATTTTCTAGACCTAATTACACATTAGATCCCACGACTAGCACTCGGTGTGCAAATTAGTCCTATTACTTTCAAAATAGATAAACGTAGTCCTACAACTTACATCCTAGGTGCAAATCAATCCAATTTAAATAAATCTAACTGTATAGGATAAAAAAGAGCAAATTCAACAGCGTTGAGCTGTCCTGCCATCCGCTTTATGCAAATAGGTCCAGAAAAGTGAGCCGAACGTAACAACGCCCTCCCACGACGCGGGCTCGATAAGGAAAATCCCCTCGCCTCGTTTCCTCGAAGAACAGGAAGGTGGCGCCAGTTGCACGAGGATGTTCACGGAGGAGACGGCGAGCTTGTTCGCGGCGGCGATTCGGCGATGCGTTCCCGGATCATGGCGAGGACCCGCCGAGCTATGGTACCCGAGTTTTTTCCCTCTCCTCTTTATTTCTCGCCTGGCGGCGGTGCCGGTGGTGTTGGCGTAGTTGGGCGCACGATCAAAGTCAAAGTTTTAGCGTCCGAAAATATCCGGGAATTGGTAGTAAAATCACCGGCAGAGTGATCAGTAGTGTAAACGTAGATGCTTGTTGCCGATTTTCGCCCGGTTCGATCGATGCTCATGTTCTTGTGGGCAGCTATGAATTACGTGAATGTAGGTTTAAAAGTGTTAAATTTAGTGATGTTCTTTGTTGGTTTATGTTTTCAGGCAAAGGTTTGAAATTTTAGGCACAAAAGTATACAAATTTCATCCAAATTCGTCCGAGTGGAAATTGGCAGCGACAGATTCAGTTATACAAATTTCATACAAATTTGTCGCAGTGGAAACTGGCAGCGATAGATTATAGATTCACTGCGACGAATTTGGATGAAATTGTATTTGTTATGTATTGCTGGAAAATAGGTTCATACTGGCCAATTTGATTTCCTAACATTGTTCTCTTTGGCCATTTTTATGAAGCATCAGATTGGATACTATTCATTGTAATCACTTGAGGTTTTTAGTCTACATAGTTTGTTGGGATTTTTACTCCCACATTTGCACAATACATGGATAGTCATGTTTTGACCCAACAATACAGAGTGTGTAGGTCTTTTCCTCTTAAATAACTATGGTTGCCTTTGTAAAATCACAAGTCATTCTTATAACATTCAGACGGGTGGATTTGAAGAACATAGGAATTGTTGTGCATCATATCTAAATGTGGATGTATTAGTAATTATTGTTTAATTGTCTTATACCTTATGCAGTACTATGAATATTTTCTTATAGTGCATTTTGTTTGCAATTATGTATCCAAGTGAAGAATGTGGTATGTTCTCGGTGGAAGTATTACACAATGGGTTTTCTATGGATTGAGGCATAATATGGAATATGTTAGTGCAACCACATCTCATTTTGATAATTTGACTGTGGACACTTGGTCAATCATATAAATTAATCAAATTATGAGAATATTGTGCTATGAGAGAGATGAGAGGACCTCAGGCTATTGGTTGTTGCCTGGGAAGCATCTTAAAAATAGATTGGTGCTTGTTGAGGTGCAGTCACACATTAGGGATATGATAAATGCCATCAAATACCATAAGACACTTGTCTTGTTTATTAATGACACTAATTTCATCAAGGGACTTAGATCAGATGTAATTGTGGACCAAAGAGCTGCTCAAAGGCCAGCACAAGCTACTCCAAGGACAACACCAGCTGCTTCTACTGAAGCTTATGTTTCTTATATCATCATGCCAACAATTCTTGCTCCTGTTGAATCTTCACATTCATCAAGTTTGGTTGTTGCAGAGGAGACAAATATGCAGTTCATAGAGTCAGATGGAAGTGCTAGTGATGAGGATGACATTGAGTTCTATGATAGTGACTTTGATGTTGAAGTTGAGGATGATGACCTCTTGGCTGATGATGTTGATAAATCTATCAATGATAACAATGAGCAGGAACTGTATGAGGAAAGTGAAGATGATGATGCCCTCGAGGATGATACTCTTGACCTTGAAGCAGAAAGTAGACAACACTTGATGAGAGCATCAAAGCATTAAATCTAGAAGTTGATATGGACAATCACACTTTCAAGATTGGGATAGTGTTTAGTGGTGTTGGGTAATGGTTGTGAAAATAGCCATCTTTCTCCGCGTTTAAATCGTATTTTAAGTCAAGTAATTGACCAAGAATCTCTCTAGCCTTACTACTAATGACTAATTATTGCAAAAATATGCAATCCTTGGTTTTAATCTGTGTTCTGTAGGAAATCACGCTTTTAAGGCGAAATCTGGAGCATTCATTGAAGATTATCACATTACCAACTCGGCCAAGCTAACACGGGACAAAAAGGAGGCATATGCAAGCTTAAGGACTAGCCGTACGTGCAAGGCCCACCCATATGGTGTGGTGTTGGCTTCATTAGCTCAAACACTACAACTTTCGTGAAGATGCCTATATATTTTGAGACTTCAGCCGCCATATAGAAGGTCACCATTCTCAGACTACATCACAATATCACCGAAGGAGATCCACCACCATAGTTCATACTCTCCATCCTCCATACACTCCATAGTCATAGCCATTATCTTGTACTTGAGATATCCTTGTGATTTGGCGATCATTGTAAGAATATTTTATTTCAATCTAAGTATCTGCACAATGTTTTCTATCCTTAATCTTATTGTTATGAGTGAGTAGTCCTTATGGGCTGCGGGTTAGGGTAAAACCTCGTAGTGATTATGTGCATCTAATATATAGAAATATTATATGGTGATTGAATAGGAGATATGTGTCTTTGTTTGTTTGTCTGTTGTCTCGATCCATGGACTTGTAGGTACCCGATGAGTGCATATTTGCATCATATTTTATATTATTATTTTGCATTGTAGATATAGGATCTTGGTATTTTACGGCGTTCGCGTGCATATTTTATGTCTATTTTCACCAGGATCGGGACAGATGATGGATACAATGGACACAACTCTTGGATCAGTTGTATTGGGGAGAAAAGGAGTCAAAACAACGTAAATCGCTTATTTGGAAAATATCAATAACACCAAAAGAAAACCTGAAGCGATCAAAGTATACATACAGTTTAACGACCAACTATACGGCGGGAATAAATTTTTTGGCTGTATAATTCCTGTCGTATAGTTGGCGCCGCCACCGCCTCCTCAAATAGTTTCACCCCGTGCAACTGGATCGGAGAGACGACATGTAGAACAACCAAAAATCGCCGAAACCTCACCTCCGGAAGGCATCTGGAGGGGGAACTCGTCCACCAGGGATCCATCTTCGCCCTCCGCAGATCCGGGAGGCTAAGGTATCGATCTTCATCGTCAACCACTGCATCACCACCATCTCCATCCATCTCATCTACATCTTGTTTAGATCTTGTTGCAATTACCGTACTCGTTGTGGATTTATACAAGTGTTATTCATCTATGATAGATTCCATTGTCATTGCCATGATGTTGATTGCCTCCATGTCTGAGTAGATCATTAGTTCTTGGGGAGATGGAGAAATCCTAGTATGAGATTGAAATAAGATAAAATTTATTATGATATTCATTGTTGTGACTATGTGTTAGATTGTCATCTTGATGTTGAGAGAAGTCGACCTCTTAATATTTGCCTCTCATGAGGACTTGGTGGAAGGAACTACTTGTTGGTAGACGGAAGTATGTTAGCACTTACAATGACTATAAAGCTATTGGCGCCCCTTACGTATCAACTCGGGAACCGAGAAAACTCATGGAACACTATCCATGCCATGGGATACGTCCTACGGGATTAAGTCCCTTAATAGCGTAGTAATTCGATTGATGTCGATTGCTGACTGCTGTGGTTATGAGGATGATGTGAGCAGTGGTTGCTGCCTGTTTGTCCAAATTCGGAGTTTCTCCCACACATACATAGCTGAGAATGTTCATGATAATAATCTTTATTTTTGCTCTTTATAATGCTAGTGGTGTATCCGCTACTCCCTGAGAATGATTTTCCCTATTGCAGTTCCAAATCTCTTTTACTTACGTGATACTTACTTTCTATGTTTAGTTACTTTACTTTACTTATTGTTCTCTTATACCAAAACCCAAAAACACATTTTTACACAATACTTGCATTTTATCTTGTTACTTAGAACTTTATTTAGCATTTCTATTGCAATATTTAATTCAAGAGTTATTAGACTTCAGACTCCTGCTCCCTATGGGATCGATATCTTTATTTCGAAACTAGCTACAAACGACTTGTGCACTTGCAGTCATCAGTACCCAAGATCCCAGGGATTGATAAAGGCTCGAGGTAAGATGAGTGGTGAACGGTGACTTCACACTAAACCTAGTGACAACAAGGGGAGCATGGTCTTAGTTTAGGGATAAACTTGGGAGTAATAGCAACATCACCGTTCTTAATGCTTTGATATGTATTTTACTTAATAATTGTTATATCCCGGTGCTTCGTGGCATAACAGTTGGATCAAAAGACTATTTCTATGCCTGTGGCTCACAGGGGCTTTAGTGTTTATGGATGTGATGCCCACAACCCTATCTATATTAGATCATTTCACACATGAATGTGCTTCTTATTATCTTTATCCCGTATGTCTGTGCAGTTGCAGGAATCTTCAACCCTGGCCTATTTCCATCCATTGCAACAACCAACATTCAAAGTAAACTAGAAAGGTCTGGTAAACATAAAGTAAAACGAGTAAACAGAGTCTTCTAGATGTGCCTTATTATTTCCATACAATAATTATTTCCCAAGGTTCGATAAACCTAGGTCTACTAGGGTAAAAGGTACGATAATACATCCATAATCTGGATCGAAGGTATCATTGGGGAGTTGAGAAAAGATGTGACGACATATGCTATCAAGAATAGGGTAGAAGTCAAGAAGTTGAGGAATGAGAGAAGAAGATATGAAGATGTTTATGCTCCTTGATGTACTTGCAGACTGAAAGCTTAAAATGATCCAAGAAGGATAGGAGCTTTGTAATCATTGAATATGAAGAACACACGAGTATGAGGGCAACTTCCCAGTTAGTGCAATAAGTGCCAAAAGTTCTGACAGAGAAGTTGATGCATGAATTCAGAGATAACTAGAAGTTAGATCAAAAAAGCTTTGCGGCAAAATTTTCCCAAGGAGATGGGAGCTAAGAAGATCCAGGAAAGCTGCATTGCTAAAAATTCATGGAAGGACAGTTTAGGCAGCTCTTGTACTATGGGAAAGAGCTAAGAGGATAAATCATAGTTCTAAGTTATTTGTCACAACAAATTCAGTTGGTGATCCTAAAAGTTCTGAGTAGAGGGAGCATTTGTCCACTGTTTATTAGAGCTATGATGCCTAAAAGAGGGGTTTTCTTGTAGGTTATAGGCATTTTATTTGTTTAGATGGGTGCCACATCAAAACTAGATACAAAAGTGTGCTCTTCACATCAATTGGTATGGACCCAAATGATTATATCTTCCATGTTGCATTTGGTCTAGCTAAGGTCGAGTGGAGTGCTTCCTGGGAATGGTTTTTGACAAACATTAGAGATGATCTCAACATTACCAACACTGCTCCCTGGACAATTATGAGTGACAAGCAGAAGGTGATCGAAATGATGTAGTTACTATTGTTTTGTTCATATTTTCCCATGTTTTTAATGCAGCTAACAAATCATGCAAACATTTGTAGGGGTTAATAAATGTTGTGCAGAAGGTGTTTCCTAATGCAAAACACCAATTTTGTGTTAGACATATGATTCAAAACATCCAACGGCTAGTCATAGAGGAGAGACACTAAAGAATGATATATGGGTTATCGCAAGATCAACTTCTATTCCCAAGTGGAAGATAAGCATGGAGAAGCTTAAATTTGATAGTGAAAGATCTTATTCATGGATTGAAAAGTGTGTCCCATCAACATGGATAAAGGCATTTTAAAGTGAATTCCCTAAGAGTGACATGTTGTTGAACAATCATTTATAGGTGTTAAATACGTACAGTGCCATAAGTTAACTAATCATCTTGATATCTTATTACAATGTCTCATTTTGTTCTGATATATTATTATTTTACTTTCAAACCAGCTATATTCTAGAATCCAAGGAGATTCCTTTCTTATCCATGCTGGAAGTTATGTTCTACAAGATTCTCGAGAGGACTGAAAGCAAACAGAAGGAAGGTGATAAGATGACGGGGAAAATTTGTCGAAAGATTAAGAAGTTGGAGAAATTCTTTGAATGGAGTGGTGAATGTATTGTTACTCCTGCTGGTAACTTTTTGTACTCTGTCTCTAGCCATGAGTTCGAGAAATGTTACAGTGTAGATTTCAATGCTAGTACACGTGATTGCAAGAGATGGCAATTGATTGGAATTCCATGTCACCATGTCATAGCATGATGTAGGAAAGATAGGATCAATCCTGAAAATTTAGTCCGTAGCTGCTACACTATTGATGCATTCAACAAAGCTTATGCATACAAGTTGGCACCACCGAGAGGGAGAGTGTTTTGGGAAAACATGAATGTTGTGCTTATACATCCACCTCTTTTCACCAAATTTATGGGAAGGCCTAAGAAAAATAGGAAGAAGGCACCTGAGGAGAAAATAAAGAAGGGAGTGAAAGTGTTCACAGAGGCAGGTGTGACAATTCATTTCTCCATATGTGGGAAAGCTTACCACAACAAACAGGGCCATCAGAAATATCATGACAGCTTGGTAGAGCAAAATTAAAAATAACATTATTGGGGAGGATGAAGATATAGACACATCCCATCTTTATTATAGGTAAATTTTCATTTTTGTGCCCAACTTGTACTTAAATTATGGTAGCCGGTGGAATGCATTAAGTAATTTCTACTATTTTTATATGCAGCATGTTATTCCACAAAATCCAAACCCTACTTTGGATTCTACACAGTAAGAAGATAGCATGGTCTACATGATGCAACAAGAGGTTTACTTGCCTTTTTGTTTTTTGTAAAAAAATAGAAAATACCATCTTCATTGCCTTTTCGCATTTACTTGCATACCTATTTTTTATGGAGAAGTAGTATGTGCTAGAAGTTTTCTTGGCCCTTTACCGGAAAATGTATTTTTAGCAGATGCAAGAGAGAGCATTCCACTTTCAAAACAAAGGGTAACTACTGCATCAACTAGAATAAATCTAAGAGGAGGTAGAGGTAGAGGAAGGAGTAGTACATCTAGGGCACCATCTAGTACAATAGGGCATGGAAGGAACAACAGAGAGAGGAAAGAGGAAGAAAAGGCAAGACAATGGTACACAACTAGAGTCGGAGCAAGGTACCAGCAATGTTCCTACTGCTCAGGATCAGGGAGAGGAAGGAAAGCAAGGAGAGGATCATACAAGACAGATCCTGGTAGTGCTCATCATTACTCTTTGGTGATGAAGAGGAGAGAACAATTAGTCAGCTACCAGATTTAAATGCTGACATCTCACACAATGATGATGCATAAGAAGTTCTGCGCACTCAAAATGCACCACCACCTGAAGACATCTAGCTATTTCAATCACAAATGTTGCTATCCTATTTGTCTTCTTCATTTTCTCCTAAATATGTAGACTAGGTGATTGATGGATGTTGTAGATTGATGTTGTCACATGCTACCTTATATTTGAATTCTCTGTAATTTTAGATGTTCTATGCATTGTTGCTAAACTTGTTGTGAATTTAGTCATGCTGCTTTCACAAATTTCTTCAGTACTTCAACACTATACTCCAATTCAACAGCAAACTATTTTGACACATGTACTATATCAATTTGACATGATTTCTATAATATTGCATTCACATATGGTTCATACATATATTAAGATGATAACTGCTAGGACATATCCAGTACTAGGACATGTAGCTAAGTAGATGATATATGTCTGGACTACATACATATTTAGATGATAAATGACAACACATATCTAGTAATGGGACATGCAGCTAATTAGATGATATATGACATGACTATACACTTATTTAGATGAAAAGTGACAACATATATCCAGTACCAGAACATATAGCTAATTAGATGATATTTGCAAGGACATGTAGCTATTTACACGATATATGCCAGAGCATATGGATGATATACACCAACACACTACCATGAAATGTACCTATTTGTATCATATATTCTAGGACATATACATCTATGACAACAAACTGATAAATAAACATTGAGATATTTCAACTTCGGGAAAATTACTTGGATAGAACATAACACACACTTATTATTCATAACAAACAAACACATCTTGTTCATTACACCTGATCCATAACATTGCACAAAGATCCATTACACTTGATGCAGCACAAACATTTTCCCTAAGCAAACACTACAATCCTACACACTACTTCTGCCAGCACTACTAGTCTTGTTCTCCTCTTCTTGTAATTTTTCTCCTCTTCTTGTACTTCTTCCTGATTTCTGGTTCTCCTCTTTATGCATCTTCTTCCCTACAATTCATATGTTCAAAAAATGAGCTAAATTCATACAAAACACACAATCTGACAACAATTTTTAGAGGTCAAGTGTAAACCCTAAAGGATTCCACAATGGTAGAGGCGCACATGCGTTTGGCACTGCGTTCAGCGATAGCCACCCGTCCTTGCGTCAAGCTTGCCCTGGAGAATGTCTGCTTGCATCTCCAGGATGAAAATGCTGGTGGGGTGAGGACGCAATCCATCTACCTATGCCATCTACCGCCTCTCCTCATCTGACACGATCAAGTAATAGAGTCGAAGAACCCTGTCATACAACAGGTGGTGGGCGACCCACTTCTCCTTATTGTCCTCCTCCTCTGTTGCGTGCATGCGCCTCGCTCTACTAACGCTGCACCGCCAAGCTATGGATTTGGTGACCCTACACCGCACCCATCGCTGAGCAGAGGAACGGACCTCCCCCGTGCCCCTCGACTACCTACTCCTCCACCGTGCCCCTCGACCACCCACCGCTCCACCGTGCTCCTCGACGACTAATAATCCCCAAGAGTAAGGAAATAATGTAGTACAATTTGATAAGTATTTGAGTGTCGAACCCACGAGGAGATGATGGTTGTGAAAATAGCCATCTTTCTCCGCGTTTAAATCACATTTTAAGTCAAGTCATTGACCAAGAATCTCTCTAGCCTTGCTACCAATCACTAATTACTACAAAAATGTGCATTCCTTTGTTTTAATTTGTGCTATGTAGTAAATCACACTTTTAAAACAAAATTAGGAGCATCCATTGAAGATTATCACGTTGCCTGCTCAGCCAAAGAGGAGCCTACTGAAGGCTTAATGGCCAGCTGTACGGGCAAGGTTCATCCGTACGGTGTGGTGACTGCTTCACCAGGTTTTGTAATTTTTGTGAAAACGCCTATATATTTTGAGACTCCAGTTGTTGTGCAGAGAGACACCATTCTCAGATTGCATCACACCACCACCGAAGGAGATCCACCACCATAGCTCATCCTATTTATCCTCCATACACTCCATTGCCATAGTCATCATCTTGTACTTGTGTCTCCTTGTGATTTGGCGACCATTGTAAGAATGTTTGATTTCAATCTAAGTATCTTGCACAATGTTTTCTATCTTTGATCTTATTGTTATGAGTGAGTAGTCCTCATGGGCTATAGGTTGGGGTGAAACCTCGCAACAACTATGTGCATCTAATACATGGGAATATTGTGTGGTGATTGAATAGGAGATATGTACCTTTATTTCTTTGTCTCTTGTCTCGATCCATGGACTTGTAGGTACCCAAGATCCCAGGGATTGATAAAGGCTTGAGGTGAGATGAGTGGTGAACGACAACTTCAGGCGAAACCAGTGACAACAAGGGAGTATGATCTTTGTTTAGGGATCCACTTGGGAGTAACAACAACATCATAATTCTTAAGACTTTGATCTTTATTTTACTTAATAATTATTAAAACCCGGCGCTTCATGGTATAACGGTTAGATTAAAATACTATTGCTATGCATGTGGATCACAGGGGCTTTAGTGTTATGGATGTGCTACCCACAAGCCTATCTATATTAGATCATTTCACACATGAATGTGCTTATTATTATTATTATCTTTATCACATATGTATGTGCAGCTGCAGGAAAATCTTCAACCCTGACCTACTTTCTGTTGGGTTCGCAGCACAGAAAACAAAAAAATCCTACGATGGGAACTATACGCCACGATCTATCTACTAGATACAGAGCAATGGGTGGATATACATCCATAGAGAACTTACCCTCGAAGATAAAAAAGCTTTGTTAACGAGATGGAACTTGTGGATGATGTAGTCGTACAGTTGCCGATCTCAAGATCGTGATGAAGTCCAGCAGGTCCAGCTCCAGCACGTCCATCAGATCCAGCTCCAGCAAGTCCAGCACCACCAAGTCCAGCACCGCAAAGCAGCGGTGCATCCATGATCGCACACACGTCCGGTACCCCGACAACCTCCGTCCCTCGCTCCAGCAAAGTAGCGGAAGCAGCAACTCCTTTCCAGATAAAGCCACCAGGAACATGTATCTCGCTAATCCGAGACCATGGGGAATAACTAGAGGGGGAGAGAGATCCTTCACGAGGAGGTGTGTATTGTGAGGAGGAGAGGGGGGCCTTTTATAGGGAAGAGGGAGACACCCAAGGGCCATGGCATGGCAGCCATGGTGGTGCCCCCACCTCTTCCATATTCATGTGGGTGGAGCTCCCACTCCCATAAAAAAACCTCCACTCAAAATTCCACTCACACATGCATTAAATTTCCACCAAATTTAATGCAAGCTATCATTAAATAAAACTTTTTTATTTATTTTATTCAGAATTTTGTTAACTACTTTAATTAACAAACATTCACATAAAACCCCCTACAACATTTCAATATCACATGCAGAACCAGTTTCTGCAATTTCACCCGAAACAATTCCGGTTTCCATCGAAATGATTCTAGCGCTTTCTTAAATCTTTATCTGAAACATATTTGCTCCAAATGGTGTCGGTATCCCTTAACTGTGTCACCCTACGGTTTGCAAATAATGCAGACATGATCAAGACCCCTCTCCGATCAATAATCAGCAGCGGAACCTGGAGATCCGTACTGACTCCCACATATTCAACGATGACTCTTGTGATCGTGTGAACCTTTAACATCGTAACTAAATCCCTTTTTCTCGCGATATATTACATGTTCGAGATTCGATCATCGGCATCCAAATACCTAGTTTGATCTCATTACCGACATGCACTCTTTTCTCGTTCCCGTGATATAACATTCTAGTGATCACATCACTTGCTTGCAAGCTATTTCAATGTGATATCACCGAGAGGGCCCAGAGTATATCTATCCGTCATCGGGATGGACAAATCCCACTCTTGATCCATGAGCCTCAACATAACACCTTCGTAGCACTGAACCCACCTTTATAGTCACCCTGTTATGGTGTGACATTTGATGTTATCAAGATACTCTCCCGGTGTTAGCAATTAACATGATCTCATGGTCTAAAGATTAAGATTACTTCGTATGATGTTATAGCAATATAAACATAATGAATCTGATCTTAATGCTATACTTCGGATGAATGTTCATCACATCATTCCACCAATGTTGTGACCTCGTTATTAACAACATCCAATGTCCATGATCAGGAAACCTTGATCATCTTGTTAATCAACGAGCTAGTTTATATGAGAGGCATTACTAGGAACTTTGTATTTTGTTTATTAAACACACATGTATTAACGTTTCCAATTAATACAATTATAGCATGCAAAATAAACATTTATCATAAACATGGAATAAGATAATAACCACTTTATTATTGCCTCTCGGGCATATTCCCTTTAGTCTCCCACTTGCACTAGAGTCAATAATCTAGTTTGAAAAACTTTGCGTATTGAACACATATGGCTTTATGGTGTTGCATATACGCGATTGCTAGTGGTTAACATAATCTCCAAATCTGACAGTTTCAGGTCCGTGTGTATTTGCATGTCTTTGCGTCTCTACGCATCACTCATTCTCAAATGAGATGGCATTGTATAAATTTGGTCCTTTGGTGAGACCTTTAGTTCACTCGGGTTAAAATATGTTGATATTATTGTCATACAATATATCTTCATAGTATTAGCCCACTTTGAACCACACCTAGTTTGATAACAAACTACTTAACACAAATGCCATCATTTCCTGCTACTATACCAGTCACATACTTAGCCTTTTGTTGTACTATCCGTCACAATGTCTCAACTTTGGAACTCATCCAAATCCATCATGGAACATCCTTTCCATTACATTGTGCCACCTATAGTCTAAATTGAGATAAATTTTAATTTGTATCTTGTGACAACTAGTATCAATGTAACACTTTACAATGAACTACCTTTAACTATTTGTCACTTATACATGATATATTCTTAGTTCTTCCAAAGCTCATAAGAATATCTTTACTATCATCCAATAATCATCTTATGAATCATTCTGGTATGTGCTCATAACATTTCGAGCATATGATATATCTTGATATATATACATATCACGGTATAATCGATCAAAATCTTCATGTGATTTTACTCACCAAGTGTTGAAAAACTTGAATCTGGATACAATCATTTCCATGCAGCAAGAACCTTTCTTGTTGTTTCCATATTGAACCCTTTCAATATCTCATATATGTACGTCTGGCACAACCATATTAGCGCCTCAATCTATCCACATAGACATTGATGCCAAATATTCCGGTTTTGCCTAAGTCTTTCATCAAAGTCCTATTTTAATGAAATTCTTAACTTGTGTCAATAAAATATACATCATTTCCAATCAACAATATGTACTCTGCATAATGTTGATATTATTGTCATACAATATATCTTCATAGTATTAGCCCACTTTGAACCACACCTAGTTTGATAACAAACTACTTAACACAAATGCCATCATTTCCTGCTACTATAGCAGTCACATACTTAGCCTTTTGTTGTACTATCCGTCACAATGTATCAACTTTGGAACTCATCCAAATCCATCATGGAACATCCTTTCCATTACATTGTGCCACCTATAGTCTAAATTGAGATAAATTTTAATTTGTATCTTGTGACAACTAGTATCAATGTAACACTTTACAATGAACTACCTTTAACTATTTGTCACTTATACATGATATATTCTTAGTTCTTCCAAAGCTCATAAGAATATCTTTACTATCATCCAATAATCATCTTATGAATCATTCTGGTATGTGCTCGTAACATTTAGAGCATATGACATATCTTGATATATATACATATCACGGTATAATCGATCAAAATCTTCATGTGATTTTACTCACCAAGTGTTGAAGCACTTGAATCTGGATACAATCCTTTCCATGCAGCAAGAACCTTTCTTGTTGTTTCCATATTGAACCCTTTCAATATCTCATATATGTACGTCTGGCATAACCATATTAGCACCTCAATCTATCCATATAGACATTGATGCCAAATATTCCGGTTTTGCCCAAGTCTTTCCTCGAAATCCTATTTTAATGAAATTCTTAACTTCTGTCAATAAAAGATACATCATTTCCAATCAACAATATGTACTCTGCATAATGTATTGGAAATTTGTCTCAGCGCTCCCACTTAATTTCTTGCAAATGCAAGCATCTTCATTATCTCCGATGAAATTAAACTCCTTTAACATTTTCATCATGCTGAAGATTCCAACTCCGTTATGCTCACTTCAACTATTGAAGTTTGCATGTCCTTTTAGCACCCTTTGAATTAACAAAACCCTTCGGACTGTGTCATGTACATGTCCTAGGTAACCATTCTATTAGAAGAACCTTGTTTTGTTTATTCAACTACCATATACCAAATTATATGTAGTGGTTGCTACATTAATCCGTCAAGACTAAATATCGCTATGAAAGATCAAATCTTGTCATAGTCAACTCCTTGAACATTGTCGTAAACTTCTTTCCGACATGTCGACTATTTCATGGATGTTAAACATCCATGTCTATTTCTTTATAGATCCAAACACGACCATAGGCTTCACGCCTTTCCGGAGGGTCTTCCAAGTTCAGAAACTTGATTTTTCGTGTATGGATACTATCACAGATTCTATGACTTCTAGTCATTTTATGAAGTCAGGAGCCACCATCGCTTCTTTGCATGCAGTCGGTTCATCATTATCAAAACAATAACGACTTTTGTTTCAAATCTTACTATTTGATTCTTACCGACCCACATGGTTTAATAGGAACTATAATCTCCAAGATCACACCCTTTGTAATCACGGGAGCCATGAGCATTGTGGCCGCCACCGGGACACTTTCTGGTGCTACGCTACTTAGCACATATAGCTAAGGTTCAACAACCTTATCAAAGTTCTATTGTCCTCCCACTTAACTTTTCACGAAAAATTCCTTCTCAAGAAACTTGACGGTCCAAGCGACAACCTCTTTTGTCCTCGGTGTTATGGAGGAATTCCCAACAAAATCTTTGGGATAACCTATAAATACGTGCTTATCCCACTTTGGTTGTAAACATTTTACTTATGCATAGCATACCAAAATTTAAGAAAAGACAATTCAGGTTTTATCCCAAACCATAACTCATATGGTGTCATTTGAACAGATCATGATAGTGTTGTTTTCAGAGTAAAAGCGGTAGTCTCTAAAGCTTTAATCCTTAAAACATAATGGCAATTTTATAAATGACACATTTGATCTTACCATGTTAAACAAGGTTTGATTTGATCTCTCGAACATACTATACTCCTGTGGTTTATCGGGAAATGCAAATTCATGGAACAATTCCTGAAATCTTAGGTGTTTTGCTAAACCTGTAACTCAAATATCTTCCTTTATGATCAAATCATAAACTTTTATTTTCTTGTTACAATGATTTTTCACTTCATCTTGAAAGTCTTTGAACAATTTTAAAATGTTTCATACTTCTTCCTCA
Source organism: Avena sativa (assembly GCA_916181665.1). Taxonomy (NCBI): domain Eukaryota; kingdom Viridiplantae; phylum Streptophyta; class Magnoliopsida; order Poales; family Poaceae; genus Avena; species Avena sativa. Next base: position 526,071,486 of record OV702292.1, on the reverse strand, counting down.
TTAAGTAAATATATAGATATATTCACTTAAATTTCTGGAGAAAGCATATGAAGCAAAAATATCCATCACATATGGCTACACATAATGGACTATATACATCAACATGCATAATATCCAATAAGTTAGTCATCTGTTCATCTTTGGCCTATGGATGGAGTTTAATTATCTCGAGGAAAGTTTCACAAGTGTCAATTAATCAAAATCAAAAGACTCCAAAAATCCATCAACATGGAGTTTCTTCATGTTTACTTTTCAATATAATTCAAACAGCGATGTCACTTCATAAGTGATCTTCCAATCATTTGTCTTACGACATTTTAGCAATAATGTTTATGGATGTGATTTCTCCAACTAGACTTGTAAAAGTTCATCCATCCTTTATGGAATACGGTAATTATTTGAACAACCATTGTTCTCATAATACCGGAACAAAATAACAATTATTAAAACAAAATCTTGAAGGCTAGGTTTGACGACAATGAAAACATAATAACACTTTATTTGTTTTTGTTGAACATCATCACTTATTCTCTTACTAGTTACTTAGGTCGTTGCAGTTCATGAATTGTGTTGTTCTGTATGACACTTCACACCCACCAATTCGGTATCCAATACCTCAGAACCACATTGTTTAAGAAGCAAGGAATACAGCCATAACATGTATATCTTCTATATACCTAAGTTGGACATCTCCAACCTTTTCTTTTATGCCAAATATTTTATAGATTCTCTTTCAACAATTCCTTTTCTTTTAAAAGAATCTATCAACATCAATAGTGGTGTCATTCACATGACACATAGTACAAAGTGTATATAGTCAAATACTAATACCTTTGGACTTGCACTTTTAAGTGGATCACCATCATCAAATGTTTGGTGTTCTTTCAAAAATCCATTCTTTAGTAATCTATTAGTGTAGTAAACATTTTACTTACATCTTCTATTCATCCTTATCATGAAAACTTTCATGATCAAGCTACTATAGCCTATAAGGAAGAATTGTGAGTATAATGTTAGTTCCCAAAACCTTTTTGGGAGATCCGGATGCCTAGCATCTCCATCCTTCACAAATTCTCATACAATATGAAAACATGTATTTTGCTAAATTATACTCTATCATAATGCAACCAAAAACATTGTTTCAGATATCACAATATCTTTCACACATGATGGTTTCTAAAACAATTTTCAGCTCCTAGATAATCTTGATATTAAAACAACTTTTGAATATCAATAATCATGGAGGCAAACAAGATACTTTAGATACTAATATTGGAATTCTTACTCTTAATTTAATACTACTTATTAAACTTCATGGAGTAAATAGAGTTTGCTGAAAGTTTGCAATAGGACTTCTAAACTTTAAATTGACATTCAAAACAATACGATACCAGTTCGTAAAGTAAATATCCAGAATTCTATAATTCTATTATCTCAATTCAAACTAAGCATAAGATAGTGAACAGATGCCAATGACTACAACAAATTATGCAAATTCACTTCAATTTAGTTTATGACAAATTGAGTTTGACTAATCCAAATTAGAAATGAACTCCCACTCAAAAATGACATCCCTCGTACCTTTTTGGTGATTACATGAACCAAATCCACTACACCAAGTTCGATCATCACGTGAGTCGGTGTAGCTTCAAAGGCGAGCATCAATATGGGAATCGCATCAACTATATGACTCATGCTTAACCTTTCGGTCCGTGTTCCGAGGCCATGTCTTTATATGCTAGGCTCGCCAAGTAAGAACCTTAGTACTCGCGTGTGTAAAACTGTCTTACACCCGTTGTATGAAAGCGTGGAGTCGAGTACACCCGATCATCACGTGATGTCTCGAAACACGATCCATAGAACAGTGCATACTCAAGGAAGAACACATTTTATCTTGATATTTAAATGAGGGATCATCTTACAATGCTACTAAAAGCGCTAAACTAGCAATATAAGATGCGAACATCTAATGTGTAAAGTGGGATGATATGGTCCATGCATTTGATCTCTATCATATGCATCGTGGTATGATCTTTATCAATCCTTTGTGTGTAAGGCCAAGGTCTATGGAACTTACACGTTAAGTGTGTTGTAAGAGTATGTACCATACATCTACTTACAACATTACCATATCAAGACACTAGCCCAGCAACAATCTAAACTAGACACCTCTAATTTATCCATTGCAAGTTTTACGTGGCTTAGGGCTTTCGGAGATAGAACCGGTCTTACCTACGAACATGGAACCACAGCAAGGATAACCAAGTTATTAGCAACTCATTGTAAATAAGATATTGACTATAGTAGGAGAGACAGACACCCGCCAACCACTTATGCAAAACTAGTTGCATGTCTATCGTGGAACCGGTCTCATGTGCGATGACATGTAAGGTTGGTTCGGGCCGCTTCATCCCACTATGCTACCAATATCCAAAATACATGAAAGATGCAATAACATGATCATCATCGCCCACATATAAACATATGTGTACTACCCATGCAAAGCACCTACGCGTAGATCAGGCTCTGATACCACTTTTGGGTTCGCAGCATAGAAAACAAAAAAAATCCTACGATGGGAACTATACGCCAAGATCTATCTACTAGATACAAAGGAACGGGTGGATATAGATCCATAGAGAACTTACCCTCGACGACAACAAAGCTTTGTTAACAAGATGGAACTCGTGGATGATGTAGTCGTACACTTGCCAATCTCAAGATCGTGATGAATTCCAGCAGGTCCGGCTCCAGCACGTCCATCAGATCTAGCTCCAGCAAGTCCAGCACCACCAAGTCCAGCACCGCAAAGCAGTGGTGCATCCTCGATCGCACACACGTCTGGTACCCCGACAACCTCCGTCCTCGCTCCAGCAAAGCAGCGGAAGCAGTAACTCCTTTCTAGATAAAGCCACCGGGAACATGTATCTCGCTAATCCGAGACCATGGGTAATAACTAGAGGGGAGAGAGATCCTTCACAAGGAGGTGTGTATTGTGAGAAGGAGAGGGGGCCTTTTATAGGGAAGAGGGGGGCACCCAAGTGCCATGGCATGGCAGCCATGGTGGTGCCCCCACCTCTTCCACATTCATGTGGGTGGAGCTGCCACTCCCATAAAAAACCTCCACTCAAAATTCCACTCACACATGCATTAAATTTCCACCAAATTTAATGTAAGCTCTCATTAAATAAGACGATTTTATTTATTTTATTCAGAATTTTGTTAACTAATTTAATTAACAAACATTCACATAAAACCCCCTGCAACATTTCAATATCACATGCAGAACCAGTTTCTGCAATTTCACCCGAAACAATTCCGGTTTCCATCGAAATGATTCCAGCGCTTTCTTAAATCTTTATATGAAACATATTTGCTCCAAATGGTGTCGGTATCCCTTAAGTGTGTCACCCTACGGTTCGTGAATAATGCAGACATGATCGAGACCCCTCTCCGATCAATAATCAGCAGCGGGACCTGGAGATCCGTACTGACTCCCACATATTCAACGATGACTCTTGTGATCATGTGAACCTTTAACATCGTAACTAAATCCCTTTTACTCGCGATATATTACATGTACGAGATTTGATCATCGGCATCCAAATACCTAGTTTGATCTCGTTACCGACATGCACTCTTTTCTCGTTCCCGTGATATAACATTCTAGTGATCACATCACTTGCTTGCAAGCTATTTCAATGTGATATCACCGAGAGGGCCCAGAGTATATCTATCCGTCATTGGGATGGACAAATCCCACTCTTGATCCATGAGCCTCAACATAACACCTTCATAGCACTGAACCCACCTTTATAGTCACCCTGTTATGGTGTGACATTTGATGTTATCAAGATACTCTTCCGGTGTTAGCAATTAACATGATCTCATGGTCTAAGGACTAAAGATTACTTCATATGATGTTATAGCAATATAAACATAATGACTCTGATCGTAATGCTATACTTCGGATGAATGTTCATCACATCTTTCCACCAATGTTGTGACCTTGTTATTAACAACATCCAATGTTCATGATCAGGAAACCTTGATCATCTTATTAATCAACGAGCTAGTTTATATGAGAGGCATTACTAGGAACTTTGTATTTTGTTTATTAAACACACATGTATTAACCTTTCCAATTAATACAATTATAGCATGCAAAATAAACATTTATCATAAACATGGAATAAGATAATAACCACTTTATTATTGCCTCTCGGGCATATTCCCTTCACTTTCATACATTTCAACAACCAACGATTGAAAGCAAACTGGAAAGGCCCGGTAAATGTAAGGTAAAATTAGTAAATAAGTCTTGTAGACGTGCCTTATATTTTCCATACAACAATTGTTTCCCAAGGATCGATTAACCTAGGTCTACTACGAATCTACTATACTACATCCGTAATCTGGGTCGAAGGTATCAAAAGCTGAAGGTAAACTATTTATTCTCTAAAGCCCTATAACCCACTTATATGGCCCTTCGTGCAAAGCAATGAACTATATGATGGGTTCGTAGCATGGAAAACAAAAAAAATCTACCGCAAGAACGAACAAAACCCAGATCTAATCTAGATAAAAGCCAAGATCTAATCTATTAGACATGTGCAACGAGATAGATCTGTACTAACCCTTGTAGACCCAAAATCGTTACGTGATCGGATCTCGTGGTTGATGTAGTCGATCACTTGCCGATCTCAAGATCGAGTAGACGATCCTTCTGGCGCTGCGTTCCGGCAGCGCTTCCGCAGTCGGTCACACGTGCGGAGTCGAAGCAGACCTTCCTCTCCCCGTTCTAGCAAGCAGCGGAGGTAGTAGATCTTTCCACGGAATCCAGCAGCACGACGGCGTGGTGGTGGTGGTGGAGTAGAGAATTCTGCAGGGCTTCGCCTAAGCCAGAGCAGAGGGAAGGAGGAGGAGAGAGGCAACTTGAAATCTAGAGAATAGAAGGGGCAAGGGGGCTTGTGCCTCCACCCCTCTATTTAAAGGAGGGAGGCGCCATGGGGAGGTGGAGTCCTTGTAGGACTCCCCTCTCCCTTGGCCGGCGGATCAAGGAGGTGGGGGGAGAGTCCTACTCCCCCACGAATCCTTGTCTTGCCCCACAAGGATTCCTTGATCATTTCATGGTTTTCAAGCAAACTCCAAGAAATCTTCTAGAACCTTCCGGAACATTCCGAAACCTTCTAGAATCCCCATACAAATACTCCGGAACATTTCCTAACTTAGAAAATGATCCCCAATATATGAATCTTATTCCCCAGACAATTCCGGATCTCCTCGTGATGTCCCGGATCCAATCCGAGACTCCGAAAAACATTCGGTCTCCAATGCACATTCCATATCTACTTAAAACAACTTCGAACCTTAAGTGTGTCACCCTACGGTTCGTGAATATGCAGACATGATGAAGACACCTCTCCGATCAATAACCATCAGCGGGATCTGGAGATCCATAACGGCTCCCACATACTCAACGATTACTTCGTGATCGATAGAACCATTTAACATACGAAACCAATTCCCTTTGTCACGCGATATTCTACTTATCCGAGGTTTGATCGTCAGTATCTTCATACCTAGTTCTTCCTCGTTACTGATAAGTACTCTTTACTCGTTCCATGTTATGTCATCCCTTGTGACCTAGTCACATGCTTGCAAGCTATCTAGATGACATTCCACCGAGAGGGCCCAGAGCATATCTATCCGTCATATGGATGGACAAATCCCAATCTTGGTTCATGCGCTTCAACACATACTTTCAGAATACCCAATGACACCTTTATAACCACCCAGTTACGAAGCGGTGTTTGATGTCATCAAAGTATTCCATCCGGTGATGGTGATTAACATAACCTCATGGTCGAAGGATTAGGTTACTATGCATTTCAAAAGCTTGTAGCAAAACAAACTTAATGACTTGATCTTATGCTATGCTTACTATGGGTGTGTGTCCATCACATCATTCTCCTAATGATATGATCTTGTTATTAACGGCATCCAATGTCCATGATCAGGAAACCATGATCATCCATTAATCAACAAGCTAGTTTAACAAGAGGCTTACTAGGGACTCTTTTATGTTTACAAAACACACAAGTATTAATGTTTCCTGTTAATAAAATTATAGCATGGGATGTAAACATTTATCATAAACTTAAAGATATAATAATAACCACTTTATTATTGCCTCTTGGGCATATCTCCAACAGTCTCCCACTTGCACTAGAGTCAATAATCTAGTTAAAAATTTGTGCATTCAACACCTATGGCTTTCTGGTGTTGTATAGACACTATTGCTAGTGGTAAACATAATCTTCGGATCTGACACTTCTAGGTCCGTGTGTATTTGCATTTCCTTGCGTCTCTATGCATTACTCATTCTCCAATGAGATGGCATTGTATAAATTTGTTCCTTCGGTGAGACCTTTAGTTCCTTGGGATTAAATCATGTTGATACAATTGTCATACAATGTATCTTCATAGTATTATCCCGCTATGAACCACGCCTAGTTTGATAACAAACTACTTGACGCAAATGCCCTCATTTGCTGCTGCAATAGCAGTCATATACTTAGCCTTTTGTTGTAGTATCTGTCACAGTGTTTTAACTTTGGTACTCAACCAAATCCGTTATGGAACTTCCTTTCCATTACATTGTGCTACCCATAGTTTAAATTGTGATAAACTTAATTTGTGACAAAACTAGTATCAATGTAACAATTTACAATGAACTATTTGTCACCACTATATAAATAATATGTTCTTAGTTCTTCCAAAGATCATAGGAATATCCCTACTATTGTCCAATGATCATCTTATGAGTCATTCTGGTATATGCTCATAACATTTAGAGCATAGGACATATCTGGATGTGTACATCTCAAAGAATGATTGATCAAAACATTCTTGTGATTTCACCAAGTGTCAAAATACTTGAATCTCGTGTCAACACACTTGAATCTTGATTCAGTCCTTTCCGTGCATCAAGAACCTTTCTTGTTGTTTCCATATTGGACTCACTTAACATCTTATCTATGTACATTTGGCAAAACCATATTATCGCCTCAATCTATCCATATGGACATTGATGCCTAATTCTTGGGTTATGCCTAAGTCTTTCATCGAAATGAAATTCTTAACCTGTGTCAATAAAAGATACATCATTTCTAATCAACAATATGTCTTTCACATAATGTATTAGAAATATGTCTTAGAGCTCCCACTTAATTTCTTGCAAAATGCAAACATCTTCATCGTATCTGATGAAATTAAACCTTTTAACGGTTTCATCACGGTGAAGATTCCAACTCCGTGATGCTCACTTCAACCATTGAAGTTTTGCATACTCTTTTAGCATCCTTTGAAATAACAAATCCCTTTGGATCGTGTCATGGACACATCCTAGGTAACCATTCTATTAGAAGAACTTGTTTTGTTTGTTCAACTACCATATACCAAAATATATGTAGTGGTTGCTACATTAATCCGTCCAGACTAAATATCGCTATGAAAGATCAAATCTTATCATAGTCAATTCCTTGAACATTGTCGTAAACTCTTTCCGACATGTCAAATATTTCATAGATGTGAAACATCCATGTCTATTTCTTTATAGATCCATATACGACTGTAAGGTCTTGCACCTTTCCAGAGGGTCTTTCAAATTCAAAGCTTGATTTCACGTGTATGGAATTATCACGGATTTTATGGCTTCAAGCCACTTAACGAAGTCAGGCCCATCATTGATTATTTGCATGTAGTCGGTTCATCATTGTCAAACAACAATGATTTAACTCTCAAATCTTGGCATTTGATTACTTACCCGACCTACTTGGTTCAATAGGAACTTAGATCCCCGTGACCACATCCTTTGAGGCACGTGAGTCATGAGCATTGTTGCTGCCTCTAGGACACTTACCGACGCTGCGCAACTCAGCACATATTAGCCAAGGTTCAACAACCTTGCCAAAGTTCTATTGTCCTCCCACTTAACTTTTCACCAAAAATTCCTTCTCAAGAAACTCGACATTCTAAGTGAAAAACACTTTTGTCTTCGGTGTTATGGAGGAATACCCAATGGTTATTCGAAATAACCTACAAAGACATGCTCATCCGACTTTGGTTGTGAACATTTTACTTATGCCTAGCATACCAAAAATTTAAGAAAGGACAACCTGGGTTTTATCCCAAACCATGACTTATATGGTGTCATTTCAACGGATCATGATGGAGCTCTTTTCAGTGTAAAAGCGGTAGTCACTAAAGCTTTAATCTTTAAAATATAATGGCAGTTTTATAAATGACACCTTTGATCTTACCATGTCAAACAAGGTTTCATTACATATCTCGAACACTCCATACTCCTATGGTCTTTTGGGAAAAGCAAATCCATGGAACGATTCCTCAAATCTTAGGTGTTTTGCTAAACTTGTAACTCAAACATCTTTCTTTATGATCCAATCATACTTTTTTTTATTTTTTTTGTTACAATGATTTTCCACTTCAACTTGAAAGTCTTTTAACATTTTTCAAATGTTTCATACTTCTTCCTTATTGAGTAAGTATATACATATACTCACTCAAATCTTCGGAGAAAACATATGAAGTTGAAATCCATCGCCCACGACTACACATAATGGACTATATACATCAATATGTACAAATTCCAATCAGTTAGTCGTCCGTTCCTCTTTTGGCCTACGAACGGAGTTTTAATTATCTCTAGGAAAGTATCACAAGTGTCATTTGATCAAAATCAAAGACTCCAAAAATCCATCAACATGGAGTTTCTTCATGTATCCCTAATATAATTTAAACGGTGATGTCACTTCGCAAGTGATCTTTCAATCATTTGTCTTGCGACATTTTAGCATTAGTTTTATGGTCGTTATTTCTCCAACCAGACTTGTATACCATCCATCTATTATGGAATACGGTAATTATTTGAACAACCTTTTGTCGTCATAATACCTGATCAAAATAACAATTATTGAAACAAATCTTGAAGGCAAGCTTTGATGTTAACGAGCAACACAACAACTCTTTGTTTGTTTTCGATGAACATCATCACGTATTCTCTTGCTAGTTACTTAGGCCATTGCAGTTCATGAATTGTGTTGTCCTGTATGACACTTCATACCAACCAATTCGGTATCCAATACCGCATAACCACATTGTTTAACAACCAAGGAATACAGACATAACATGTATCTTCTATATACCTAAGTTGGATATCTCCAATCTTTTCTTTTCTGCCAAATATTTTATAGATTCTCTTTCAACAATTCCTTTTCTTTTAAAAGAATCTATCAACATCAATAGTGGTGTCATTCACATGACACATAGTACAAAGTGTGTATAGTCAAATACTAATACCTTTGGACTTGCACTTTGAAGTGGATCACCTTCATCAAATGTTTGGCATTCTTTCAAAATTCCATTCTTTAGTAATCTTTTAGTGTAGTAAACATTTTACTTACATCTTCTATTCATCCTTATCATGACAACTTTCATGATCAAGCTGTTATAGCTTATAAAGGTGAATTGCGAGTATAATGTTTTTTTTTCAAAACCTTTTGGGGGATTAGGACGACTGGCGTCTTCAACCTTCACAAATTCTCATCAAATATGAGGACGTATACTCTATCATGTTGTAACCAATACATTGTTTTAGATATCGCAATACCTTTCACATATGATGGTTTCTGAAACATTGCTTTCAGCTCTTAGATAAACTTGATATTAAAAACAATCTTTTGAGTATCAAGAATCATGGAGGCAAACATGATACATTAGATACTAACACTGGAATTGTTACTCTTGATTTAATACTGTTTATTAAACTTCACAGAGTTAACGGAGTTTGCTAAAAGTTTGCAACATGACTTTTAAACTTTAGATTGACACTCAAAACAATACGATACCAGTTTGTAAAGAAAATATCCAGAATTTTTATAGTTCCACTATCTCAACTATAACTAAGCGTAAGGTGGTGAACGGATGCCAATGACTACAACAAACTATGCAAATTCACTTTGATTGTGTTTATGACAAATTGAGTTCAACTAATCCAAATTACAAATAAACTCCCACTCAAAACAACATCCCTCGAGTTGTTTTAGTGATTACACGAACCAAATCCACTACACCAAGTCCAATCATCACGTGAGATGATGTAGCTTTAAAGGCGAACAATGAACATGTTCATCATATCATCCATATGACTCATGCTTTACCTTTCGGTATTCCGTGTTCCGAGACCATGTCTGTACATGCTAGGCTCGTCAAGGTTAACCTTAGTATCTGCATGTGCAAATCTGGCTTGCACTCGTCGTATGCACACGTAGAATCTATCACACCCGATCATCACGAGATGCTTCGAAACGACGAGTCTTAGCAACGGTGCCTACTAAGGACGAACACTTTATTACTTGATATTTAGTGAGAGGGATCATCTTATAATGCTACCGTCGCGATCTAAGCAATACAAGATGCATAAAGGATTAACATCACAGGCAATTCATAATTAGTGTGATATGATATGGCCCTTTCTTCTTATGCCTTTGATCTCCATCTCCAAAGCACGGACATGATCTCCATCATCACCAGCATTGCGTCAAGGTCAGTGGCGCCGCTTCATGGTTGTCCATCATCACTAGCAACTATTACAACTACTTGGAATAAAGCTATTACAAGACGAATAGACACGCAGGTCTTAACAGAATTAAAGACAACCATTAGGCTCCTACCGGTTGCCATATTACAACAAGGATCATTGCATACATCAAATATAATCACAATCACACGATGGCCATATCACATCACAAAGCCCCTGCAAAAACAAGTTAGACGCCTCTAATTTTCTTTGCATGTTTTACGTGGTTTGGGGCTTTCGAATAAGAATGGATCTTACCTACGAAACTGAACCACAACATTGATACAAGTGCTATCAAGAGCAAAGTGTAGATTGGATCTATACTATGATGGGAGAGACAGACACCCGCAAAGCCACTTGTGCAATACGAGTTGCACGTCAACTGTGGAGCAAGTCTCATGTGCGATGACATGTAAGGTTAGCCCGAGCCGCTTCATCCCACCATACCGCAAGATGCAAAGTACACAAAGCAAAAGACAGCACGAGCACCAACGCCCACAAAACCATTGTATTCTACTTGTGCAACAGATCTACGCATAGACACGGCTCTGATACCACTGATGGGTTCGTAGCATGGAAAACAAAAAGATTCTACCGCAAGAACGAACAAAACCCAGATCTAATCTAGATAAAAGCCAAGATCTAATCTATTAGACATGTGCAACGAGATAGATCTGTACTAACCCTTGTAGACCCGAAAGCGTTATGAGATCGGATCTCGTGGTTGATGTAGTCGATCACTTGCTGGTCTCAAGATCGAGTAGACGATCCTTCCGGCGCCACGTTCCGGCAGCTCTTCCGTAGTCGGTCACACGTGCGGAGTCGAAGCAGACCTTCCTCTCCCTGTTCCAGTGAGCAGCGGAGGTAGTAGATCTTTCCACGGAATCCAGCAGCACGACGGCGTGGTGGTGGTGGTGGAGTAGAGAATTCTGCAGGGCTTCGCCTAAGCCAGAGCAGAGGGAAGGAGGAGGAGAGAGGCAACTTGAAATCTAGAGAATAGAAGGGGCAAGGGGGCTTGTGCCTCCACCCCTCTATTTAAAGGAGGGAGGCGCCATGGGGAGGTGGAGTCCTTGTAGGACTCCCCTCTCCCTTGGCCGGCGGATCAAGGAGGTGGGGGGAGAGTCCTACTCCCCCCATGAATCCTTGTCTTGCCCCACAAGGATTCCTTGATCCTTTCTTGGTTTTCAAGCAAACTCCAAGAAATCTTCTAGAACCTTCCGGAACATTCCGAAACCTTCTAGAATCCCCATACAAATACTCCGAAACATTTCCTAACTTAGAAAATGATCCCCAATATATGAATCTTATTCCCTGGACAATTCCGGATCTCCTCGTGATGTCCCAGATCCAATCCGAGACTCCGAACAACATTCGGTCTCCAACGCACATTCCATATCTACTTAAAACAACTTCGAACCTTAAGTGTGTCACCCTACAGTTCGTGAACATGTAGACATGATGGAGACACATCTCCGATCAATAACCATTAGCGGGATCTGGAGATCCATAACGTCTCCCACATACTCAACAATGACTTCGTGATCGATAGAACCATTAACATACGAAACCAATTCCCTTTGTCACGCGATACTCTACTTATCCGAGGTTTGATCATCGGTATCTCCATACCTAGTTCTACCTCGTTACTGATAAGTACTCTTTACTCGTTCCATGATATGTCATCCCTTGTGACCTAGTCACATGCTTGCAAGCTAACTAGATGACATTCCACCGAGAGGGCCCAGAGCATATCTATCCGTCATATGGATGGACAAATCCCAATCTTGGTCCATGCGCTTCAACACATACTTTCAGAATACCCAATGACACCTTTATAACCACCCAATTACGAAGCGGTGTTTGATGTCATCAAAGTATCCATCCGGTGATGGTGATTAACATAACCTCATGGTCGAAGGATTAGGTTACTATGCATTTCAAAAGCTTGTAGCAAAACGAACTTAATGACTTGATCTTATGCTATGCTTACTATAGGTGTGTGTCCATCACATCATTCTCCTAATGATATAATCTTGTTATTAACGACATCCAATGTCCATGACCAGGAAACCATGATCATCCATTAATCAACAAGCTAGTTTAACAAGAGGCTTACTAGGGACTCTTTTATGTTTACAAAACACACAAGTATTAATGTTTCCTGTTAATACAATTATAGCATGGGATGTAAACATTTATCATAAACTTTAAGATATAATAATAACCACTTTATTATTGCCTCTTGGGCATATCTCCAACACTATAGTGTCCAGGGTTGTTTTTACTACTAACTAGAGAACGATGAAGTGTTGAAAAAGTAAATACAAGAAGTAAACTATTGCAAGTAAAGTAAAAAACAAGTAAAGTAAGGAAAGTAAAAGTAAAGTTGGATAACTCAAGGGAGCAAGTGTTTTGGCAAATTATTATTTCACTCATTTGGTTGTCACAATTAGTGAAGCACATAGATAGTATTTTTATTGTTTCTTCTAGAGAGGAGCCATAGATATGTGCAACCATATACATGAGCAAGTACACCCCTAGTGATTGATCCAAGGGCAATTAAGAAAACACAATGGAATTATCAAGACATAAAGGCCAACCACCACATTTAGATTTAAGGTCCCCATAGTTATATCTCCTGTTAATTAACCATGAATTAATATCGTATGCATATCTAAGAATTGGGACATGATTTCTATCAAACTCTGACTATCCCTCCTCCTATCATCATGCAATAGTGACAACCTTATGTATTCCCCAACATGTGTGTGCACTCATATATCAGTACAAAAGATCATCATAGAAGATAACATACACTTTTATGCAACTAACAACGAACTATTTCACAATTGCCATAAACAATTCACTACACAAACAAAGACATAGAGATACAATTGATCATGGGAAAACAATAGTGAAAGTACACCGATGTAGCCTAGAGGGGGGGTGAATAGGCGGTTTAAAACTTTTATGAGATGGGCTTAACAAAGGTGGAATAAACCTAGCGTTTACTTTGTCAAGCACAAAACATATATATATTATGTTCACCTATGTGCACCAACAACTTATGCTAAACAATACAAGCAACTATGTGATAGCAAGATATATGACTTCAAGCACGATATCACAAAGTAAAGTGCATAAGTAAAGGCTCGGGTATAGAGATAATCGACACAGAGAGACGATGATGTTTTACCGAGTTTTCCCTACAAGGGAGTACGTCTCGTTGGAGGGGTGGGCGGTACTAAGACCACCAACGCCACAAGAGGCCTCACCCAATTCTCACGAGCACCCGCTGCACCGCAAGCACCCGATCCACTATAGGACAGTTGAGGGATGTCACCAAACCCGTACAAGATTGGGAAATCTCCATAGCTTAATTGGAGGCTCCCAATAATCACCACCATGGTCACTAACTTGGGGAGAGATCCACAATTTAATTGGAGGCCCTAAGAACTCGCCACAAAGGCCAGTTAACCATCTAGGGTTCCAAGAACCCTACACTACAAGAAAAGTTGGATTTTACAACGAACGATTTTCGTGGTTGAAGGCCCATTTTTCGTGGCTAAAAAGTCTTCTACGACAGATGCCCTTCGTGGTAAAAGCCCCGTCACAAAAAATCTACCATAGTTTTTTCTGACCATGGCGGATCGCACCCTTTAGCCATAAAAACTTGTTCCATCGTAGATTTGTTTGCCAGCCGTGTTGTGACATGGGTATGGTTACTCGGATGCTTATAGTTTACTACCCTATACTGGGTAAAAGGGCTTCCCGCCCATGAAGATTCTAGATGACAGCCCAAGGAAGCAACCGACAAAGGCTTTGATTATATTAGGAAAGAAACTACGAACCGACATTGTGTTGGTATTGTAATCACGCGTGTATGAAACCTGTTCGCATACATCTTTGAGACCCGGCCTATTATATATAGGACGGGAGAAGCCCAAGCGAGGGTACCAAAATCTAGAGTACAACTTGTAATAGTGCGATTACTCAATATTCATGCGACTTTGATCCCATTGTTTTCCTGATATCCAACGAAAATCCCCACCATTCTTCTTTTCCATGAAACCCCAAGTCCATCATCATGGGCATTGCCGAGATCACACCTCGTCAATTGGCACCGTCTGTGGGAAACCTAAACGCTAGAACCACAGATTCGGCGGAACGCTCTCCACCAAGCATCAAATCGACGGAAGCAGATCCACGCCTGCCCACCCTCGTACTGGTACCCGCCAATTTTAATGGCGGATCTGATCTAATCATCGGAAGCCTCCACTTCCAAGCAGACAACCTGCAAGAATCACACCCTTTGGCCCTGATCGCATCAGAACCGTCGGTAGGAAAAGCTACGCCCACAGAGATACCACCATCTTCCTCCGCGGACATCATAGCACCGATCGGAGCAGGCGAAAAAGGCCATCAGCCTACCCCACCGCACGAAGAAAACCTAATAACTAAGAACCCGACGAAAGCAACGAAAACATTGACTTCGAAGAAAGGATGGTGAAAATTTATCTAGAACTATGATCACGGAACACGATCAGCCCACACTGTGAAGCAGGAGGTGGTGCCATTATGCCACACATAACGCGCCACCAAGTGTGCATGATCAACGGAGATACCTCGACACCACGCGACGAAAACGGTAATCCTATCCTCAACCCCGATGATATTTTATCATATGACCATGCAGGAAACCACGGCAATGAAGGAGACCACAGAGACGGAGGAGGAACAACAGATAATCGCATAGTCCAAGGAAGAGGTGGAGAACCGCACTCAGGAGAAAGACAAGGACTTCGTCTACCAGCGTCAGCATGGCAAAAAGCAAGGGATGTAATTTTGGGAGCAGTCCCGATGACAGCAGATGCTTCACATGAGGACCTATTAGCTTACCAATATCTGCTCCACCATAAGAAGAGAGACCTACTTCGGATGCAAAGGCAACTTGATGAAAGAAAGAGATTAGTCGACGAATCTAGCTTACGATGGGCACAATTAAACTCCACTCGAGGATCAAGGAGCGTAACAGGAGCAACAACACCGAGAAGGGCAACATCTCGACTACATAATATCCCCAAAGCAGAAAGAAGTGGAATCATCCGAGATCTTGACCTATCATTCATGTCAATTGATCAAGCAGGAAACATCAAGGCAAAAATAGCTCAGGCAACAATTGTAGCTGCGCAAACGTATCTGATCACCACTCAACCCGCACCCAACGATCCGCGTGCGTCCCTTCATCGCTCTGCCCTGATGAACCTTGGGATGGTAGGAGCCTCTCGCGCGGAAGCAGAACAAGGGATCACGCGTAAACCCGAAAGATCCCCACGCCGTCACAATAGTCCTCGGCAAGTAGGACACACCCGACGATCCCGATCACCACACCAGGTGCATCTTGTGGGATCCGAGCCGTGAAGCAATACAAGAAATGACAATTCCCAACATAGGAGCGGCAGATCCAGAGACGAAAGCCACATCCGACGATATCAGGATGGATACGATGAAGACGATCACGAGCTATGCGGGGCCAGCTGTTTCACGTAGCGGATTCACAAGGCCTCGGTACCCAAGGACTTCAAACTTCCACACGACTGCCACAAATACGATGGACTCCAGGAACCCAAAGATTGGTTAGTAGACTATTTGGCCACTATCAAATTACAGGGTGGCTCCACAACTATCGCAATGCAAAGTCTACAACTACATCTCACCGGCGCCGCAAGATCATGGCTCAAGCAGTTACCCGAAGATTCAATTGGTAGCTGGAACAATTTGGAAGATAAATTCATCCAACATTTCCATTCACGTTCAAACTACCAGCGTCCTTGGAGCAGTTGAGTGCGTGTAAACAAAAATCTGGAGAATCAATAAGAGCATTCATACAGAGGTGGAATATTATCAAAAACTCGGTTGAATCCATATCCGACGAAAAGGCCATTGCCGCCTTAAACGACGGCCTCCGTCGCGGCGAATTCATAGAAGAACTGGGACGGGTTAAACCCAAGACAATATCATAGTTAATGGAGATAGCAAATTACTGGGCCGATGGAAAAAGACGTGCTGCATAATAAGCGCGCATTGTCACCCGAGGAAGATAGGGATAAACGTGGCAATGATAGGAGAAGAAGGAACAACAATGGAAATACGGGACCAAGTTACGTCGTAGCAGGTTTTTCGGGTGAAGGTAATAACAGAAACCACGACCACAACGACGGATACCGCCAGAACAGGGACGACGTTGGAGGAAGCCAGTTTGTACAGCGGTATCAGCCAAGAGCACGAGACCCACCTATGTCCGCAATGCAAATGCTGGAAGGACCCTATAATATGCATTTTTACGTCGACTCAGCAGGCAGACAGCAATCCAACCACCTCATGAAAGACTGCCGAACATTCCTAAAGATGCAGGAGTTGTGCAACACAAAGGCAACCGAAGCGGAAAATCGAGGATACACATCCACGCATGGTACACTAGCCATCGGTCCACCACCACCACCAGCGGCACCACCGCAAAACACAAACGATCAAAACAACGAGTACCCTAGATCAAAAGGAGCAATGTCTATGATTCAGAAAGGGCGTCCATCCAACAAAATTCAGAAGCTCATCACAAGACAAATCAATATGGCGGAAATAGCAACATCAACCACACCCGAATATCTCCACTACTTAGAGCAAGAAATCACATTTAGCAGAGCTGATCACCCACTTCGGGTCCCACGACCGGGACACTCAGCCTTGATTGTCGAAGTACAAATTGACAGGTTCGATATGAGCAAGGTCTTCATGGATGGAGGAAGTAGCATAAATCTGATCTACGCAAAAACGCTGAGAATAATAGGCTACCCCTGGACAATCTAGCACCAACAAAAACGTCTTTCCACGGAATAGTACTAGGTAAAGCCGAAATCCCTCTAGGCAAAGTATTTCTTGACATTGTTTTTGGTTCCAGGACAAATTTTAGGCGAGAAAAACTCGAATTCGGAGTCATGGATTAGCCATCACAATATCATGCAATCCTAGGACGACCAGCCTTTGCACGGTTTATGGCAATGCCACATTATGCATACTTAGTGATAAAAATGCCAGCACCAAAGGGAATTATCACGGTACAAGGAAGCTTCACACGTGCCGACAACTGTGATCAGGAGTTCAACAAAATTTCTGAATCTTTCGAGATGGCAACGGAATTCGGACAACTCAAAACTTTAGCAAACACACAACCTCTGGAAGTAGCACGTGTCAATCCCGGTCAGGCTTTTGACACGGCGAAAGACACAAAAGAAGTGCAGATCCACCCTGCTGACCCGATGAAAACAACATTCATGGCTTCTAGCCTCAATCCCGCATAGGAAAGCGTGCTCATCGAGTTTCCTCCATGAGCACTAGGAGATTTTCGCATGGCTACCTTCCGACATGCCGGGAATTCCCAGGGAACTTGCTGAGCACGCACTAAATCTAGATCCAAAGGCGAATCCAGTAAAGTAGTCGCTTCGCAGAACCAAAGTGCAAGGTCATTGGAAAGGAGCTCCATCATCTCATTGATGCCAATTTTATCAAAGAACTAACAAAATCAGAGTGGCTCGCAAACCCAGTATGTCTTCCAAAGAAAAACATTACAGAACTTCGGATGTGCATTGACTTTACTGCACTGAACAAGCATTACCCAAAATATCACTTCCCATTGTCGCGAATCGACCAAATAATCGATGCAACTGCGGGATGCGAATGTCTTTCTTTCTTGGATGCTTATTCAGGATACCACCAGATTAGGATGAAGAAAGAAGATTAGGAGAAAATGGCGTTTATCACGCCCTATGGCGTATTCTACTACACAACAATGCCTTTTGGCCTCAAGAATGCTGGAGCAACATATTAGCGGATGATGCAGAAGTGTCTGGGAAGCCAAATAGGCACAAATGTGCAACTGCATATCGATGACGTCATAGTTACAACAAATCAAGGATCTATGTTGATCAAATACCTCGAAGAAACATTCAAAAACCTCGACAAATTTAGCATCAAACTAAACCTGAAGAAATGCTCCTTTGGAGTCCCGATAGGGCAAATCCTCGGATATTTGGTATCAGCTAGATGAATCGAGGCTAATCCCGAAAAAATACAAGCAATCCTAACAATGAAGAAGCCAACAAATCTGCGTGGCGTATAGCAACTGGCAGGACAAGTAGCGGCACTCGGTCGTTTTATCGCAAGGTTAGGAGAAAAGGCGTTGCCATTCTACGCTCTCGTGATGGAAATCAGAAAAATTCGAGTGGACGGAAGAAGCTCAGCGCGCCTTTGAAGATCTTAAAAGGACACTTTCGACATCTCCTGTCGTCGTGTCGCCAAAAGAGAAAGAACATTTACTACTTTATATCGCTGCCACAAATCAGGTGGTCAGCACGGTTTTGGTCGTAGAGCGACCCGAAGAAGGGAAGACCCACGGTGTGTAGAGGCTAGTTTACTTCCTGAGCGAGGTTCTATCGCCATCCAAACAAAGGTACCCACACTACCAGAAACTAGCATATGGGGTATTTATGACAGCACAAAAACTACGCCACTATTTTTCGGAGCATCCAATCGTGGTAGTCAACAAAGCGCCTTTGTCAAGCATCCTCAACAATCTAGAAGCAACTCGACTGGTCTCTCTATGGGGCATCAAATTATCCCCTCGGGATATCACGTATGAAAAGCGCAAAGCAATTAAGTCACAAGTTCTGCCGGATTTCATCACAGAGTGGACGGAGTTGCAATGTGCGGGTCCACCAGACATTTCTAGTGCATGGACAATGTACTTTGATGGATCAAAAAGAACAGAGGGAGCAGGAGCAGGAGTCGTACTAATATCACCTCAAGGCAACAAAATGCGCTATATACTTTGGATGATCTTTGTGAATGCATCCAATAATGAAGCGGAATACGAGGCCATGCTGCATGGCATGCGAATGGCCAAAGCTTGCGGTGCAACTCGCCTCAAAATCTCCGGAGATTCTAATCTTGTGGCACATCAAGCAATGAACAAGTGCGACGCCATCAGTGAAAATATGGTTGCTTATCGCGATCTATATGTCGTCATGGAAGCTCAATTTGATGGGTGTGAAGTATCACATATAGGAAGAGCAAGCAATGAGGAAGCCGACAACCTAGAAAACATCGGATCCTTGTGCTTACCAATACTACCCGGAGTTTTTTGGGAGGAAATAATGGAGCAATCGATCAAAGCAAAAAGAATCTCTGAGGTTGTAGCACCAAAACAGGAAAAAAGAAACATATGCAAAAAGAATCGGGGGCTCCTTCACAAGCCAATAACATAGAAGAAGACATTGAAGAAGAAGAACAAGAAATTGAACAGGTCATGCTAATTGAGCCTACATGGATGCAGCCGTATATAGCATATATGACAAAGGGATAGCTACTAGAAGATGTGATAGAAGCCCAGCGAATCACCCAACGATCGAAGGCATTCAGGATAGTCAAAGGAGAGCTATACAAGAGAAGTATTTCGGGTGTGTGATGTCTACGCACGCTTCTATTCTTGTAGACAGTGTTGGGCCTCCAAGTGCAGAGGTTTGTAGAATAGCAGCAAGTTTCCCTTAAGTGGATTACCCATGGTTTATCGAACTCAGGGAGGAAGTGGTCAAAGGTATCCCTCTCAAGAAACCCTGCAATCAAGATACAAGAAGTCTCTTGTGTCCCCAACACACCCAATCCACTTGTCAGGTGTATAGGTGCACTAGTTCGGCAAAGAGATAGTGAAATACAAGTAATATGGATGATTATAAGTGGTAATTGCAATCTAAAATAAGAGTGGTAGCAAGCAAACATGTAATAGAAATAATTGTAAATGGTGTTTCAATGCTTAGAAACAAGGCCTAGGAATCATACTTTCACTAGTGGACACTCTCATATAAATATCTTCTCTTTATGATACTAATCTGAACTACTCTCTGTTTGGACACTCTAATCCATGGTCATAACAGCACTTCTCAAAGTCCGCTTTCCCCATCTAGATAACCCCTCACTATCACCTTGAGCGCTAGATGGTTTCAACAAACACCACAATTTCATAGAGACATCCAACTCCAAATATAACTCATAACAAGTATTTGTAATCTCTGGCCTAAGTGCCACCATGGTGTGCACGCTATCACTTTCACACACATGGGGAGAGCCAGAGATCTATTAAAGCACTTGAGTAGCAAGGTAGATCTACTTGATTACAAAGCTCATGATCACAATATGATCATGCATAGAGAGAGAGAGATGAACACATAGCTACAGGTAGAACCCTTAGCCTCGAGGAAGAACTACTCCCTCATCATCATGGGAATCAGCAACGGCGATGGAGATGGTGGTGGAGATCGATGGAGATGGCTCTGGGGGCACTTCCCCGTCTCGGCAGGGTGCCGGAACAGAGACTTTCTATCCCCCGAATCTCCCCTTGGTGGCGGCGGCGCTACGGTACTTTTCGTGGCTGGAGGCTAGATGATTTAGGGTTTTCTCATCGGGAGGCTTCTTATAGGCGAAGGGGCGATGCCAGAGGATGGACCAGGGGCCCACACCACCTTGTGGCATGGCCAGGGGGACCCGCGCCACCACATGGTGTGGCCATCCCCTGGCCCCTCTCCATCTCGTCTTCTAGCTCCATGAATCTTCCGGTAAAATATTGACTTTGGCTTTTGTCCCGTCCAATTACGAGAATATTCATTTTCTGGCTTTTCTAGAACCAAAACCAGAAGAAATCAGGCAACTGGCAGTGTGTCATCTTGTTAATAGGTTAGTCCCATAAAATGCATAAATGTATCTCAAAGTATGAACAAAACATAAGAAAGTAGATATAAAACAAGCATGGAACATCAAAAATTATAGATACGTTTACGACATATCAACATCCCCAAGCTTAACTACTGCTCTTCCTCGAGTAGGTAAGTGATAAAAAGAATAATTTTTGAGGTGACATGCACCATCACAATCAAGATCAAACCATTTGTAAGCATTGAAAGCTGGGATCAAAGTACTCTAAACATGAGCATGAAATATGAAGTTCTAACAATAAGACATAGTAATTATGCATGCAACATGAAAGGATACAAACAAAGATCATGAATAACAATGCATTGAAAGACGTTTGTTTGTTTCACATATAGAAAACATAGCATAGTGGCATTCAGCTTGTCCCTCATGGAGTAGCAAAACATAAATGCATAGGACACCTTCAAAGTTCATAAGGGTGACTAGATACAAATAGTTCAAGAACAAGCAATATCAAAGTTATGAATCAATCAACAAGTCTTGGGACAATGCACATTAAACTAAGAATGGCCACTATGCTCTCTCAATAGGTGCATAAAGATAGAAGATGGAGACTCAACATAAAAGTAAAAGAAATGCCTTCATAGAAGGAAGCAGGGATTCAAGTCTCATAAAGAGCTTCCAAAATTATGGTACTTATTAGCTTTCAGCTCTCATTGCCCCTATCATAAGCATCTTGAAGTGATTAAGGTTAAAGTGAACAAACTATGGAGTATATGCTTGACAAAGTATAAGTTGGCAATCTCATGTCCCTTGAATATGAGGGCCGCTCCTCATGCTACTCAAGTTTAGTTACCGGTAAGTTCTTGTCATAGTAAGTACATGTGTATCATAGAGAACTGCCAACGGGGTACCCCTTGCACATGATACAGGAGCTATCCCATAATCAAAATGGCAAGGCAAGCAGACAATGAGCATCTCAACAATCTTCTTATTTACCATGGGAAAATGGTGCTTTTTTGTCTCTTTCCTCTTTTCTCATCTTTTTTTTCTTTTTCTCAATCTCTACCTATTTTTTTATAAGAAGAATGCTTCATAGATTGCTCACTATGGTGATGCTGCAAGTTTTCACCATGATTAGGCATGGCTTAGGCTAGCGCCCAGGCGTTTCTCTAACACACATACATAAATCCGTGGACTTACAAGCTCCCCTTTCATTTCACACCGACGACATCCATAAACAAAAGAGAATGATATCAACTGGGTACAATGTACAAGTGCAATGTTGAAAGTGTTCCCCATGACAGCATGGTTCTGCTAATCCCAACGTATAAGTGCAAGCATATACAACATAGATGACACAATGGTACACGTTTATTAGGGGCAAGAAAAGTAAGGTGTTCCATCAAGTTCGTGAGAGCTTTAATCACTAATTTTCACATAACATGTTTAATTCGGAAGGTAGATAAAAACATGAATATACTTGGAATAGCAAATGCTAATAGGTAGGTATGGTGGACTATTTGGAATAACTTGGTTTTATTTGGAGTTGGATGCATGAGTGAAACTCATACTTGGTGTGGAGGCTAGCAAAAGACTGGGAGCGACCAACTAAGAGAGCAATAATGGCTATAATCATGCAAAGCGACAAAACATCATTAATTAAAGCATAAAGTGATATTACAAGTCGAAAACTAAATGATCATAGAGGCTATGGTGACTTGGTATAGTCTTAACATGGTGTGAGCATGCACCAAGTTAACCCAAATAAAGCATTAAAGGAGAATACCACAATATTATGCTTTTATATGCTAAAACAACGCATGATTCTTTCAAGGCACATTAAGCAATCTCAATCGTGTATAACATGTCATGCTACAACAATAATCACTAAGCATAAGGCCAAAACAATATGAAGCATGACATGATCAAGTCTAAGTCATAGTTAAAAACAAGCTCCTTTTTACCACTTAAGCATGAACTTTCCTACTCTCTTCCAACACCAATCGACTTATTTGAAACAACTCACAAAGATAATAATAAATAAAGATCGGTGAGCTTGCCTCACAAATCCATAAAAAAGAACTAAAAATTACTAGGCTGAAAGCACAAGAAAACTAAGGCTAAATACAGTGCTAGCAAAAGAGAACATTCACAAAACAATAAGAATGAAAACTAGAGTGTTCTTAACAATGAAAGCAGAGTGTGTCTCTCTCCAAAAGAAGTGCTGGGATCCAACCAATTTATTCTAGCAAACCAAGCAAAAGAATACTAAAAACAAAAACAAAGACGCTCCAAGAACAACACAACAGTGCATGAAACAATAAAAATGAAGTGTTTGGAAGAAACCTGAGATTTTTATTGATGAAGAAGGGGATGCCTTGGGCATCCCAAGCTTTGATGCTTGTACTTCTTGAATATTTATTGGGGTGACACGGGTGGCATCCCCAAGCTTGAGCTTTTGTCCATACTTCATCTTATCACATTACTCTTCCCTACACTTTAAAATCTCCTTCGTACAAAAGTTCACACAATCTTCATTAGCAACATTAGTGTACTCAAGGTAATAAGTATTTTTTGGTTCAGTTCCAACACAAGTAAAACTTCCATTAAAACAAAAGCTACTGTAACACTTCCTTTAAAAAGTTCAGATGATCAAAGAGAACTCAAAGAGAAAGAGATTAAGAGGCAAATGCAAATAATGGTAGAAATCTGTCAAAATAGACCAGCAGGTAAAAATCAATTTTTTCGAAGACCTTCTGTTGCTCAAATCGAACAGTGTTGAGCTAACGAAAGTTGTATAACAACCTGGGGCAGAAGCACAAAAAATTATAGCTCAAACCGACGTACAGAGATTTTTCAAGAATTTTTATTGTGAAGCATAAAAATCTGTTTCGGGACAACAATTTTCCCAAGTCTTACTTCTCTCTCTATAGAGGTTACTCTTGGCACAAAAATCACAAAAAAAGGATAAAGAGAGGTTATTACTGAAGCAATAACTTCCAAGACTCAACAAAAGAAAAAGAAACTGAAAGTAAAAATATAATGGGTTGTCTCCCAAAAGCTCTTTCTTTATGGCCATTAAGATAGGCATGATAATTTCGATGATGCTCACATAAGAAATACGAATTGAAGTAAAAGATAGCATCAAGAAGAAAATATGGAACAAATTTAAGTCTAACCCACTTCCTATAAAAAATAATCTTGTAAAGAAACAAGTCAAGAAAGCACAAAGCAACAAGCATACGAAAGCAAAACAAGTGCAACTTCAAAAATTTCATCATAAAGAGGGGAAACTTAATATTGTTGAGATACATAAAACCATGTTTCCCTCTCTCATAATAACTTTCAGTATCATCATGAATAAAATTAACAATATAACTATCACATAAAACATTCTTATCATGAGCCACATGCATAAAAGAATTAATACTCCCCACATAAACATAGTCATTCTCATTATTTGTAGTGGGAGAAAATTCAACAAAATAGCTATCATTATTATTCTCATCACCATAATCATCAAATATAGGAGGCATATTGTAATAATAATTAATTTTCTCCTCAATAGTAGGTGGACTGAAAATATCATATTTATTATTGTAATCATCATATATTGGAGGTATAGTATCATCATAAGAAATAGAATAGCTATCTTCCAAAGTGTGTTCGTTTGTAAACATATCATCATTGGAAGGAACATGGATAGCACTAGTAGTACAGTAATTATTAATATCATCATTTTTAGAATTGGTACCAAAGAGATTTTCAATATCAAAAGTAGTGTGCTTTTCCCAATCATGATCACTGAAGGGAATATGCTCGAGAGGCAATAATAAAGTGGTTATTATCTTATTCCATGTTTATGATAAATGTTTATTTTACATGCTAGAATTGTATTGATCAGAAACATCAATACATGTGTGTTTAATAAACAAAAAGGGTTCCTAGTTATGCCTCTCTTATAGACTAGCTTGTTGATTAACAAGATGATCAAGGTTTCCTAATCATGGACATTGGATGTTGTTAATAACAAGGTCGCACCATTGGTGGAATGATGTGATGAACATTCATCCGAAGTATAGCATTATGATCAAAGTCATTATGTTTATATTGCTATAAAATCATACAAAGTAATCTTTATCCTTAGACCATGATATCATGTTAATTGCTAACACCGAAAGAGTATCTTGATAACATCAAACGTCACACCGTAACAGGGTGACTATAAAGGTGGGTTCAGTGCTACGAAGGTGTTATGTTGAGGCTCATGGATCAAGAGTGGGATTTGTCCATCCCAATGACGGATAGATAAACTCTGGGCCCTCTCGGTGATATCACATTGAAATAGCTTGCAAGCAAGTGATGTGATCACTAGAATGTTATATCACGGGAACGAGAAAAGAGTGCATGTCGGTAATGACATCAAACTAGGTATGGAGATACCAATGATCGAATCTCGGACATGTAATATATCGCGGGACAAAGGGATTTAGTTACTAGCGTTAAAGGTTCTCACGATCACAGAAGTCATCGTTGAATGTGTAGGAGTCAGTATGGATCTCCAGGTCCCGCTGCTGATTATTGATCGGAGAGGGGTCTCGATCATGTCTGCATTATTAGCGAACCATAGGGTGACACACTTAAGGGATACCAACACCATTTGGAGCAAATATGTTTCAGATAAAGATTTAAGAAAGCGTGCTGGAATTATTTCAATAGACACCAAAACTGTTTCGGGTGAAAATGTTGAAATTGGTTCTGCATGTAATATTGAAATGTTGCAAGGGGTTTTATGTGAATGTTTTTTAATTAAAGTAATTAACAAAATTCTGAATAAAAATAATAAAAGAGTTTTATTAAATGAGAGAGCATTAAATTTGGAGAAATTTAATGCATTTAAAGTGGGGACTTTAAAAGAGAATGTGAAGGGGCAAATTTATGTGGAGGGAGTTACCACCACATGAATGAGAAGGTGAGGGGTCACCCCTTGGGGCGCCGGCCATGGGGAGGGGTACCCTACCCTCCTCCTATAAAAGGCCCCCCTCTCACACCTTCATACACACACTATTGGAGATATGCCCAAGAGGCAATAATAAAGTGGTTATTATTATATCTTTATGTTTATGATAAATGTTTACATCCCATGCTATAATTGTATTAACTGGAAACATTAATACTTGTGTGTTTTGTAAACATAAAAGAGTCTCTAGTAAGCCTCTTGTTAAGCTAGCTTGTTGATTAATGGATGATCATGGTTTCCTGATCATGGACATTGGATATCGTTAATAACAAGATCATATCATTAGGAGAATGATGTGATGGACACACACCCATAGTAAGCATAGCATAAGATCAAGTCATTAAAGTTCGTTTTGCTACAAGCTTTTCAAATGCATAGTAACCTAATCCTTCGACCATGAGGTTATGTTAATCACCATCACCGGATGGGTACTTTGATGACATCAAACACTGCTTCATAACTGGGTGGTTATAAAGGTGACATTGGGTATTCTGAAAGTATGTGTTGAAGCGCATGGACCAAGATTGGGATTTGTCCATCCATATGACGGATAGATATGCTCTGGGCCCTCTCGGTGGACTGTCATCTAGTTAGCTTGCAAGCATGTGACTAGGTCACGACGGATGACATATCATGGAACGAGTAAAGAGTACTTATCAGTAATGAGGTAGAACAAGGTATGGAGATACCGACGATCAAACCTCGGATGAGTATAGTATCGCGTGACAAAGGGAATTGGTTTCGTATGTTAATGGTTCTATCGATCACGAAGTCATCGTTGAGTATGTGGGAGCCGTTATGGATCTCCAGATCCCGCTGATGGTTATTGATTGGAGAGGTGTCTCCATCAAGTCTACATGTTCACGAACCGTAGGGTGACACACTTAAGGTTCGAAGTTGTTTTAAGTAGATATGGAATGTGCGTTGGAGACCGAATGTTGTTCGGAGTCTCGGATTGGATCCGGGACATCACGAGGTGATCCGGAATTGTCCGGGGAATAAGATTCATATATTGGGGATCATTTTCTAAGTTAGGAAATGTTCCGGAGTATTTGTATGGGGATTCTAGAAGGTTTTGGAATGTTCCGGAAGGTTCTAGAAGATTTCTTGGAGTTTGCTTGAAAACCAAGAAAGGATCAAGGAATCCTTGTGGGGTAAGACAAGGATTCATGGGGGGAGTAGGACTCTCCCCCCACCTCCTTGATCCGCCGGCCAAGGGAGAGGGGAGTCCTACAAGGACTCCACCTCCCCATGGCGCCTCCCTCCTTTAAATAGAGGGGTGGAGGCACAAGCCCCCTTGCCCCTTCTATTCTCTAGATTTCAAGTTGCCTCTCTCCTCCTCCATCCCTCTGCTCTGGCTTAGGCGAAGCCCTGCAGAATTCTCTACTCCACCACCACTACCATGCCGCCGTGCTGCTGGATTCCGTGGAGAGATCTAGTACCTCCGCTGCTCGCTGGAACAGGGAGAGGAAGGTCTGCTTCGACTCTGCACGTGTGACCGACTGCGGAAGCGCTGCCGGAACGCAGCGCCGTAAGGATCGTCTACTCGATCTTGAGATCGGCAAGTGATCGACTACATCAACCACGAGATCCGATCTCGTAACGCTTTCGGGTCTACGAGGGTTAGTACAGATCTATCTCGTTGCACATGTCTAATAGATTAGATCTTGGCTTTTATCTAGATTAGATCTGGGTTTTGTTCGTTCTTGCGGTAGAAATTTTTTGTTTTCCATGCTACGAACCCATCAGTGGTATCAGAGTCGTGTCTATGTGTAGATCTGTTGCACGAGTAGAACACAATGGTTTTGTGGGTGTTGGTGCTCATGCCGTCTTTTTCTTTGTGTACTTTGCATCTTGCGGTATGGTGGGATGAAGCGGCCCGGGCTAACCTTACATGTCATCGCACATGAGACTTGCTCCACAGTTGACGTGCAACTCGTATTGCACAAGTGGCTTTGCGGGTGTCTGTCTCTCCCATCATAGTATAGATCCAATCTACACTTTGCACTTGATAGCACTTGTATCAACGTTGTGGTTCAGTTTCGTAGGTAAGATCCGTTCTTATTCGAAAGCCCTAAACCACGTAAAACATGCAAAGAAAATTAGAGGCGTCTAACTTGTTTTTGCAGGGGTTTTGTGATGTGATATGGCCATCATGTGATCGTGATTATATTTGATGTATGGAATGATCCTTGTTGTAATATGGCAACCGGCAGGAGCCTAATGGTTGTCTTTAATTCTGTTAAGACCTGCGTGTCTATTCATCTTGTAATAGCTTTATTCCAAGTAGTTGTAATAGTTGCTAGTGATGATGGACAACCATGAAGCGGTGCCACTGACCTTGACGCAATGCTGGTGATGATGGAGATCATGTCCGTGCTTTGGAGATGGAGATCAAAGGCATAAGAAGAAAGGGCCATATCATATCACACTAATTATGAATTGCATGTGATGTTAATCCTTTATGCATCTTATATTGCTTAGATCGCGACGGTAGCATTATAAGATGATCCCTCTCACCAAATATCAAGTAATAAAGTGTTCGTCCTTAGTAGGCACCGTTGCTAAGACTCGTCGTTTCGAAGCATCTCGTGATGATCGGGTGTGATAGATTCTACGTGTGCATACGACGGGTGCAAGCCAGATTTGCACATGCGGATACTAAGGTTAACCTTGTCGAGCCTAGCATGTACAGACATGGTCTCGGAACACGGAATACCGAAAGGTAAAGCATGAGTCATATGGATGATATGATGAACATGTTCATTGTTCGCCTTTAAAGCTACATCATCTCACGTGATGATCGGACTTGGTGTAGTGGATTTGGTCCGTGTAATCACTAAAACAACTCGAGGGATGTTGTTTTGAGTGGGAGTTATTTTGTAATTTGGATTAGTCAAACTCAATTTATCATAAACACAATCAAAGTGAATTTACATAGTTTGTTGTAGTCATTGGCATCCGTTCACCACCTTACGCTTAGTTATAGTTGAGATAGTAGAACTATAGAAATTCTGGATATTTGCTTTACGAACTGGTATCGTATTGTTTTGAGTGTCAATCTAAAGTTTAAAAGTCCTGTTGCAAACCTTCAGCAAACTCCGTTTACTCTGTGAAGTTTAATAAACAGTATTAAATCAAGAGTAACAATTCCAGTGTTAGTATCTAATGTATCATGTTTGCCTCCATGATTCTTGATACTCAAAAGATTGTTTTTAATATCAAGTTTATCTAAGAGCTGAAAGCAATGTTTTAGAAACCATCATATGTGAAAGGTATTGCGATATCTAAAACAATGTGTTGGTTACAACATGATAGAGTATATGTCCTCATATTTGATGAGAATTTGTGAAGGTTGGAGACGCTAGTCATCCTAATCCTCCAAAAGGTTTTGGAAAAGAAACATTATACTCGCAATTCACCTTTATAAGCTATAGCAGCTTGATCATGAAAGTTTTCATGATAAGGATGAATAGAAGATGTAAGTAAAATGTTTATTAAACTTCACAGTGCAACCACGAGATCCGATCTCATAACTCTTTCGGGTCTACGAGGTTAGTACAGATCTATCTCGTTGCACATGTCTAATAGATTAGATCTTGGATTTTATCTAGATTAGATCTGGGTTTTGTTCGTTCTTGCGGTAGAAATTTTTTGTTTTCCATGCTACGAACCCATCACACACCTCCTTGTGAAGGATCTCTCTCCCCCTCTAGTATTATTCCCCCATGGTCTCGGATTAGCGAGATACATGTTCCCGGTGGCTTTATCTGGAAAGGAGTTGCTGCTTCCGCTGCTTTGCTGGAGCGAGGGACGGAGGTTGTCGGGGTACCGGACGTGTGTGCGATCACGGATGCACCGCTGCTTTGCGGTGCTGGACTTGGTGGTGCTGGAGCTGGATCTGATGGACGTGCTGGAGCCGGACCTGCTGGACTTCATCACGATCTTGAGATCGGCAAGTGTACGACTACATCAACCACGAGTTCCTACTCGTTAACAAAGCTCGTTGTCTACGAGGGTAAGTTCTCGTTTCCACCCGTTGCTTTGTACCTAGTAGATAGATCTTGGCGTGTAGTTCACACCGTAGGAAATTTTTTGTTTTCTATGCTGCGGACCCAACAATCACTACTATAGGTAACATGCATAGTAACATCATCGAGTTCAGACTGATCAAAAACTATAATAGGAGCAACATGCTTAGGGGAAAATACCATTTCCTCCCTCCTTTTACTCCTCCTATTCTTCTTTTTCTTATCCTCTTTAGGAGGGAGAGGCTTGAAAGGAAGCTTCTCCATATACCCTGGTTTATTGTTAGAGACAATAGAAGAAACTTTGGAGGATTCCTTCTTTTCATTAATAAGATCAAAACACAAATTAGTCCTGTCTTATTTTGGTAAAATATCATCTTTTATAATATTTTGTATGTAAGTATTTGTGTGGAAATTATCAACACAATAAAGATGACAACCATGCAGGACGCTATTCATATCAAAAGCACTCAGATCTACCAAAGAAGTTTTTCTTGATAATTCTTCACACCCCAAAAATAATGTAAGTTCATCATGCTGGTTAGGAGTGATCATGTTATCACAATACAAACTTGCAGTACGCATTGGATTAGAAGGGCTATTATTAGGGCCTGAGCATTGAAAATTGAAATGACCCACTTCAAAGCAAAGTTCACAAATAAAAGGATTGACGACACAATTTTTTTTACCAAGATCATTTAGAGCCCTATACCATCTTCTAATTTTTTTCATTCCTGTGGGTGATGCAATATTCTTCTTCAATTTGATTATTTTCACAAGGTCTATGTACTCCACAAAAATTAACATGCTTATAAGAAATAGTACTTTCAGAGGTTTGAGCATGTTTATTGCAATCATTAATAACAATTTCATTTTTCATGCAAGTGTCTTTAAAAGGCTCATGATACATGTCCCATTTTTCTTTAGGAGCATTAATATGAGAAGCAAAGGCTCTACAACAATCAACAAGAATTTGGGGATCAAGACCATATTTAGCACTAAGCTCTTGAAAATCAGCAGTTTCAGCGAAAGACTTAATGCAATCATACACATAGTTTATAGCTGGTTCTTTACCTTTGTCGTTATCCCAATGTTCGGTATTGCTTTGAATTGTTTCAAGAAGATCCCACTTAGCTTTGACCTCCTTACTTGTGAAGGATCCCTCTAAACATGTATCTAGATAGTCCTTGTAATGTCCTGAAAGCCTTACATAAAAATAATTAATAATAATATTATTGGGGAGCTCGTGAATGGGACATTTGAGCATTAGTGACTTCAATCTCCCCCATGCTTGGGCAATACTTTCTCCATTATGAGGATAAAAATTATAAATGTAATTCCTATCTTTATGAATTTCACGAGGAGGATAATTTTAGAGTAAAAGAGAGATTCAAGTTCCTTCCACTCCAAATGATGAGGATCGTCTAGTAGCTTATACCACTCCCTTGCTTTGCCCTTAAGTGATAAAGAGAATAAATTCCTCTTAACTTGGTTCATTGAAATACCTGCACACTTGAACAACTCGCATAATTCATGTATAAAGAGTAAATGATCACTAGGATGGACAATTCCATCTCCAAAATATCCGTTATTCATAACATGTTCAACAATTTCCATAGGTATTTTAAAAGGGACGCTTTTAGTATGTGGATTTAAAATATCACAAGTATCATTAGAATTACCACATATGGGAGATAAAGTATCATCAGAGCAAATTTTCTTCTTCAAAGCTAGGGAACTAAAAATATCATTTTCATAAAAACTAACTTCCCTAAGCTTAGACGTTTCCATAGCATTAGTAACAAAGGTGTTCAAAAAATTCATACTAATAACATTGCTATTAGCATGCAAAGAAAGTTCCATGGGTTTTTTAATTTTCTTTTCAGACCATTCATGTTCTACCTTAGGAAAAATACTAAAAATCTCTCTAATTTTGTTGTTGTTTTCCATTAAGCCTAACTAGTGAAAATAAAAACAAGAAACAAAAAGTATAATTGCAGAATCTAAAGGAAATAACTTCGAGCACTCACACACCAGCAACAGTGCTAGAAGATAGCTTAGTAGCCAGAGGATGTGAGTACCTTTTACCTTACCTCCCCGGCAACGGCGCCAGAAAATAGCTTGATGTCTACGCACGCTTCTATTCTTGTAGACAGTGTTGGGCCTCCAAGTGCAGAGGTTTGTAGAACAGCAGCAGGTTTCCCTTAAGTGGATTACCTAAGGTTTATTGAACTCATGGAGGAAGTGGTCAAAGGTATCCCTCTCAAGCAACCCTGCAATCAAGATACAAGAAGTCTCTTGTGTCCCCAACACACCCTATACACTTGTCAGGTATATAGGTGCTCTAGTTCAGCGAAGAGATAGTGAAATACAAGTAATATGGATGATTATAAGTGGTAATTACAATCTGAAATAAGAGTGGAAGCAAGCAAACATGTAAAAGAACTAATTGTAAACGGTGTTTCAATGCTTAGAAACAAGGCCTAGGGATCATACTTTCACTAGTGGACACTCTTATATAAATATCTTCTCTTTATGATACTACTCTGAACTACTCTCCGGTTGGACACTCTAATCCATGGTAGGGCTATAACAACACTCCTCAAAGTCCGCTTTCCCCATCTAGATAACCCTCACTATCACCTTGAGCGCTAGATGGTTCCAACAAACACCACAATTTCATAGAGACATACAACTCCAAATATAACTCATAACAAGTATTTGTAATCTCTAGCCTAAGTGCCACCATAGTGTGCACGCTATCACTTTCACACACGTGGGGAGAGTTAGAGATCTATTAAAGCACTTGAGTAGTAAGGTAGATCTACTTGATTACAACGCTCATGATCACAATATGATCATGCATAGAGAGAGAGATGAACACATAGCAACCGGTAGAACCCTTAGCCTCAAGGAAGAATTACTCCCTCATCATTATGGGAATCAGCAACGGCGATGGAGATGGTGGTGGAGATCGATGGAGATAGCTCCGGGGGCACTTTCCCATCCTGGCAGGGTACCGGAACAGAGACTTTATGTCCCCCGAATCTCCCCTTCGGTGGCGGCGGCGCTGCGGAACTTTTTGTGGCTAGAGGCTGGATGATTTAGGGTTTTCTCATCGGGAGGCTTCTTATAGGCGAAGGGGCGATACCAGAGGGTAGACCAGGGGCCCACATCACCTAGTGGCGCGGCTAGGGGACCCGCGCCACCACATGGTGTGGCCAGCCTCTGGCCCCTCTCCGTCTCGTCTTCTGGCTCCGTGAGTCTTCCGGTAAAATATCGACTTTGGCTTTTGTCCCGTCCAATTCCGAGAATATTCATTTTCTGGCTTTTCTGGAACCAAAAACAGAAGAAAACTAGCAACTGGCACTGTGTCATCTTGTTAATAGGTTAGTCCCATAAAATGCATAAAAGTATCTCAAAGTATGAACAAAACATAAGAAAGTAGATATAAAACAAGCATGGAACATAAAAAATTATAGATACATTTACGACGTATCAGTGTGTTGCAGCATTGTGTAACACCCGAAGAAGGAAAGATCATACTCAAAGATATACACGAAGGAGTTTGTGGTCACCATGCTAGTAGCCGAGCAATTGCTGCAAAAGCAATCAGAGCAGGATTTTACTGGCTCACTGCAATTTAGGATGCGAAAGACATTGTCAGAACATGTGAGGCATGTCCACGCTTCGCAACAAAGCCTGGAGCACCCGCCGCTGAGTTGAATCCTATACCTCTGGCTTGGCTGTTTGCTCAGTGAGGACTCGATATGGTTGGGAAACTTCACAAATCATCAGCAGGAGGACATGTCTTTCTGCTAGTAGCAGTCGACAAATTTACTAAATGAATTGAAGTAATGCATGTCATCACCCAAGATGGAACTTCAGCTGTGAATTTTATCAAATCCATAGTATTTCGGTTTGGCGTACCGAACAGCATCATCACGGACAAGGGACCAACTTCACTTCCAATGAGTTCAAGGAGTACTGCCAGGAGACGGGCATCAAAATAAGCTACGCTTCGGTAGTTCACCCGCAAACAAATGGACAGGTAGAAAAAGCCAATGGACTAGTTGCCGCTGGACTCAAGAAAATACTACTAGCACCACTTGACAGAGCAAAAGGAGCATGGTTGGATGAATTGCCATCCGTATTATGGAGTTTACGAACAACTCCAAATAATTCAACACAGGAGACGCCTTTATTTCTGGTCCACGGTGCGGAAGTCGTGCTTCCTGTTGAGGTGTCACATGCATCCCCAAGAGTAGCTGCATATGATGAAGAGGAATCAAGAGAAGCACTTGAGGATGATGTGGATGCACTCGATGAAGCTCGAGATGAAGCCCTCCAAAGAGCAACTATGTATCAGCAAAACCTGCGCAATTTCCACAGCCGAAGATTGCGCCCTAGGTCCTTTGCAGTAGGGGACCTAGTTCTTCGCCTAAAGCAAGATGGCCACAAGAAGTTAGAATCGCCATGGGAAGTACCATACATCGTCACAGAAGTTATTCCTAGAGGAGCATATCGACTACAAGACAAGAAGACAGGAGCAAATTACTCAAATCCATAGAACGTAGCACAGCTACGACGCTTTTATACATAAGATTACTTACGATATGATATAAGTTAAAGTTCGGCTTCTTAAGCCAGAATATCCAGGCCAACGGCTAGAGGTCATCCGCCAAAATAATAATGTATCATTGATTCTTTCGCCTTATGTATAAAGAGATAAGTTATACGTACCATAATCTTTTTATTGTTCAAAAGGTCAATGTTTTCCATTAAGCTAACATCAATTATGAGCCTATGTTCAGATACAGGCATCCGAACATAGCCTCGAGGGCTACTCCCATCGGGAGCGCTGGCGCGCACCCGATAGAAATCCAGTTGTGCATAAAATTTATTCATGATTGCAAATACCTTTGAGTTTTACACTAGTGTATCCTCAAAAGGTATTACTCCCATCGGGAGATAGTATAAAGCATTAAAACTGTCTGATAAAAACAGAAACATTGGCGGTCCAACAGGACAACCACCAATAAAGCCAAAAATCTCGGATCACGCTCAGACGTGACAAAAATCCGAATGCCGTGTTCAGAAACATGAAGGTAAGACCCCAGGATTCGTCCTGTGTGGCCTGGTAATCTCACAAGAATGCACTCTGCCAGTAAAATATCTGTATCAACGATATGATGAAAAATCCCGACGAACGCATTGGGTACCCAATAAAAATAGAAAACTGGAATTCAGTATTCGATAAGACCTCAGCGGCTCGAACTGAATTACGCCAGTAGCAAATTCCAGATTCGAGCCTAGGGATTTGAATTTGATGTAGGACAACCTTGTTTTTGCCTAAGAGCAATTAACTGACTCCCGATCCGTTGGAAGCATTAGACTTGTTGTACCAGATCCCTATGAAAAATAAAATATAAAGGAAAAGAAAGAAAAAGAAACTTTGAGACTCGACCTGAAACTTCGATTCAAGTAGAGTCTCAGGGGCTACTGACATGGGTATGGTTACTCGGATGCTTATGGTTTACTAGCCTATACTAGGTAAAAGGGCTTCTCGCCCATGAAGATTCCAGATGACAGCCCAAGGAAGCAACCGATAAAGGCTTTGATTATATTAGGAAAGAAACTACGAACCGACATTGTGTTGGTATTGTAATCAAGCGTGTATGAAACCTGTCCGCATACAGCTTTGAGACCCGGCCTATTATATATAGGACGGGAGAAGTCCAAGCAAGGGTACCGAAATCTAGAAGACAACTTGTAATAGTGCGATTACTCATTCTTCAAGCGACTTTGATCCCATAGTTTTCCTGATATCCGACGAAAATCCCCAGCATTCTTCTTTTCCACGAAACCCATGGTCCATCATCATGGGCATTGCCGAGATCACACCTGGTCACGTTGACTACTGACGTCATGCAAACAGTCCATCATACACATCTTGCACTTACAGAGAAGCTGACATGTCGGACCCAATAGGTCCAAGCATAGCCCATGAAATTAGCCTATCTGCCCCAAGCATAACCCAATACCTTCTAATTCGGCCTTTTCATGGTCTCGTGGCCACCGACCATAGCCCATTCAATTTAGAAATGAGCCCATGGAATATAAGCCATGACGAATAGGGCATCCGTCCCGAGTTAGCCTAGAATCTTTTTAATTCAGCCTTTATGAGCATTTTTGTACTCTGAGGCTGACCTCTGGGAGCCGAAAAACCAGTCCAACATACACACGTTTCTTTCAAATAGAGGCTGTCAGCTAGGACCCAGCATAGACACGTTTCCTGCACAGAGGTGGTTGACATCTGGGACCCAGCAAGTTGCTAAGGTCAAAACAACGGACATGGCCAAAAAAAGTCCATCATATGCACATTTCATTTACAGAGAGGCTGATATGTGGGACCCAGCAGCGCAACCTTATGCAGATGTTGCATCGAGCAACATAGCCAGTTCAAAACATGAAAGCGTGAGCGAGAAAAAAGTTTAGCATGTACACGTTTCTTGTAATGAGAGACTGAAATGAGGGACCCAGCAGCGTGAGCAAACGGCAGATCCGTCGAGCAACGCTATCTATTTCGGAACAGGGTTGCGTTAGAGAAGAAAAAAATTCCATCATACCCACGATTCTTCTAATATGAGGCTGATATAAGGGACCCACCAGCGTGAATAAACGGCTGATGCAGCGAGCAACACTATCAAGTTTGGAACATGAAGGCGCGACAAAGGGTAAAAAATTCATCATACACACGTTGACATATGGGCCCCAGCATCGTGATTAAACGGTAGATGCATCGAACATCGCTATCAAGTTCAGAACAGGGTAGCGCGAGCGAAGGAAAAAAATCCATCATACACACGTTTCTTCTAATGAGAGGATGCCATGTGGGGCTCAGGAGGTTGATTAAACGGTAGATGCGTCGAGCAGTGCTATCAACTTCAGAACGGGGTAGCACCAGCGAAGGAAAAAATCATCATACACACGTTTCTTCTAGTGAGAGGATGACATGTTGGTCCTAGGAGGTTGATCAGATGGTAGATGCATCGAGCAGCGCTATCAACTTCGGAACAGGGTAGCGCAAGCGAAGGAAAAAAAATCCATCATACACACGATCCTTGTAATGAGAGGCTGACATGTGGGACCTAGCAACCTGACTAAACGGTAGACGCCTCGAGCTACGTTATCGAGTTCAAATCAGGGAGGCACGACCAAAAAGTATGGTCCGCTAGAGACACTAACGTCCGGGACCTACACGCCTCAAAAGACTTTAGCGAGTCAACATCGCGCGAGGAAATGAAAATCTTTCTTCTGTCACGCGCTGCTCGAGCTTCCTCCATGTTTTTAGCAGATCCATCGTAGTAGAGGGCCACGAAACCGAAAAAAAAGTTTTCCATCGGCCATGGCCGAGCCAAGAATTTCATCGCGGAAGACACGCCTTCTACGACGACCGTCCGACCAATTCGTTGCGGAAGGAAACTTTTCTTGTAGTGCTAACAAGCTTCTTGATTTCACCAAGCAAATCCTCCAAGGAGAACTCAAACTTATGCATCTAATGCAATGGAAAGTCCTTCACTCCCAAATTCCACCAAAGCTACTAAATCTATTGGGTAAAAGAGAGGAAGAACACTAGAGGAAAACCACACAAGTTTCCAAGATCTAGATCCCAAATACATTCCCCTCACTTAGAGGAGAGATGGATTGGCGAGATTGTAGATCTAGATCTCCTCTCTCCTTTCTCTCAAATAGATGCAAGAATCATGGGAGGGAGAGGGAGAGAAAAGGCTAAAGAGATTCAACAATGGAGGGGAAACGGAGCTCAAAGGGATAAGGTCAAATGGAGAAGAAGGGCCCCTTTTATAGGGGGCAGGCGAATCTGCCTATTACCTGCCTGGGATGAGCAGCTACTGCCAGCCAGGTACCAGAGCGAGCAGCTGAGCGAGCTAGGGGGAAAAGTGGGCAAACCATCTCACAGACCATCGGTAGTGCCGGGTCCAAGGGTGGTACTACTGCTTACCGGTTGTTCCAGGCCAAGGAGAGTGCTACTACCGTTGACCTCTGGTAGTACTAAGTGGCGGTACCAGATGCTCCATAGGAGGAACCCCGGCTTGATGCTGGGAACAAATGTGGTCGATACCTCCAAGCAGTACTACCGGACAAAAAGTTCGGTACTATCGGTCATGACAGACAAAGCTACCAGCAGCAAACGCAATAACTCGAGCCTCCTAACTCCAAATGGGATGAAACCAAATTTGTTGGAAAGATAATGACATGCAGAATCCAACAAAAACGCAATAGGGTATGCAGGGGAAATCCCTTTTTTATGAGCTAGAGCTTGTTATGAAGATTAGCACAAGCTCTAGAACCTCACATGGATAAGATCCAAATAACAACCAAGAAAGATGATGCTAAGTATGCTAATGTTTGAGCTCTCTCCGAAAGATATGATCGAGTTACTCACTCGAGACCCCCTCTTGATAGCACGGTTACCTAAACCCGGCCTCCTGATACGTCCATAACGTATCTATAATTTTTGATGGTTTTATGCTAATAATATGCTTTTGACACTCCTTTTTGTATAAAGTTTATGATTTATTTGGACTAACCTACTAATAGTTGCAAAAGTACACAATGTTCTTGTTTTACACTTTGATGTGTAGGAATTACCAAGAATACAAGTGGAAACCTTGTTGGAGTCAAATTGGGATTTTTCCAGAAATCTGTCTCAGAACTCTTTTTCAAGATGGTCATGTTTCAAGTCGAAGGCGGCGTCAAACAGAAAACTCTTCAACTACAAAGTTGTTGGAAATTTCGCGACAAACGTTCTGAATATAAAATTTAGCTGATTCCGAGTCCGGACGGGCATTTTAGACCCGATTTACTGCAGCCCAAGATGGGGTGACGGGAATCCGAGAAGCTATATAAAGGGAGGAAACCTAATTCGCCTAGGGCATCTCCACCCATGAATTTGCCGCCACCAAAGCCACGTTTTTTCCTCCCCCATGGATCCCATCTCTATGGGGGAGGGCTTCCAAGAATCCATGAAGGAAGGGGGCTAAGGGGCGGTGCTCCCCCATGATACCGGCGGCGGGGAAGGAGTCCCCCGCGCCGCCGCCCTCTTCATCATCTTCACCGCCATCTCCATCACCTAATCCTCCTAGTATGCAGTGGTTCATCCTCCCACACACCTCTGTACCGTCCTATGTAAACATGGTGTTTTATGCTATAAGTTATAATCCTATGATCATTGTCATGTTTGTGTAGTTTCTTTGTTCTTAGATTGAATGGTTGAATGTCTTTGGTTCATTAGAGTTGTATGTTGATATGGTACAGTCCTTTGGTGTCCATTATATTTATGCACATGGATTAAACATCATAGGGTTTGTAGTATGTGTAAGAGGAAGGGGAAGTTCTGCCGGAGTGACAGAAACCTGAGGATGCGAACCGGAACGTTGGACGTATGGGAGTAAGAGGACCATTAAACTTAAGGCTATGGTTGGGGAAACCTTAATGCATTGATTAGTACTTACGGATGTTTGCTAACAATCCAATCATATAGTACATGTAATTCCAAGTAGTGAAGCGCATGTATATTTAGCCTCTCCCACATAGAAAACTGTATCGAAGACAATGAACCCGATCTATTTGCTATTTAAACTTGGACAAATCCACCACAATTACCACCACTATTCCACACTCATGGTTCTATTAGTTTAGTGTATTTTATTGCTGCATCAACTAGCTTTACTTTCTTGTTATTTATTATCATGCAAAGTTATCTCTATTACTCGTATTGTTGCTCTAGTTTTATTTCCTAGATAATACAAATGTTTACTGTGCGTAGAGTTGTATTAGTGGTTGATAGAACTTGAGAGAATATTTATCCTACCTTTACCTCCTCGTTGGGTTCGACACTCTTACTTATCGAAAAGGCTACACATGATCCCCTATACT
This sequence comes from Avena sativa, assembly GCA_916181665.1. Lineage (NCBI taxonomy): Eukaryota > Viridiplantae > Streptophyta > Magnoliopsida > Poales > Poaceae > Avena > Avena sativa. Next base: position 526,031,057 of record OV702292.1, on the reverse strand, counting down.
TGTGGGTTATCACCTCCCAACTCAACAAGAGACCGATAAAAACGAAAACCTATCAAGATCATACCTTTGCCTTGAGCATTACACTTGAGCTTGATGTAGACGATCTTGTCCTCCTCAAGATGGAACACCTTTCTTGATTGATCTTGCTCGTGCTTGCTTGATGAAGACTTGTGACTTGCTCCCCCATATACCATGGGGAAGACAATTCTTTGACCTTGTCTTCATCAATCCATGATCACCGATGATGACAAGTTTCAAGCATGTGATCTGCTAGATACGGTGCATCTTGAACTTGCATATCATTTCTTCTAATTCCAATAGGATAATGTCTTAAAGATATACATGACGAACTCCATCTTTTTCAAGACACTCTTGATATTCTTTTCTTTATTCTCTTCTTCATCATCGTCATCACGATTCCAATAGGCCCAAAGGCCTTGGACATTGCTTGTTGTTCTTCATCTTTCAACCTTGAAGCCAACACATGGTTCAAGCGAAGCCAATGGACAATTCCTACAAGTGTAACTCAATGCACACATTAGTCCATAGAGATTATCATTAATTACCAAAATCACACATGGGGCACACATGCACTTTCAAATAGATTGCATCACACACCATGTTTGCCAAGAGATTACATTAGGGATATGAGAGAGATGTTGTTGTAGATGTTGATGATGACCATGCCGGAGGGGGTGGATTCCACTAGAGGCAATTCTGGTAGCGTTTCCCCCCTCCAAACTATGCCGGTGGTGGCCCACAGACTCTGTTTATGTGTTTTCGATCTCCACCTCCGTCTTTTTTGAGATCACGTAGGGGACCCTTTTTATAGAAGGTTTTAGGTCAATATGAAGAGTATGGCGGTGAAATCAACGACATCTGAGCAACGAGGTGAGAAAGAGGGTAGGTGGCGCAACCTAGGTAGGAGCCCATGCCATTGGGCCTCTTTCCCATCCCATTAAGCTCCCGGTGACGTCCATTATCCTGCTAGATGCTCCTCGAAAAATTCGAAGTGTGCTCTTTGACTTTGCCCTTTTTGGAGTCCCGTAGTTTCTGTAATGTCAAAAATACTAACAAAAGGTGTTTTCTCCCAAACAGAGTCAAAACCAGAGGAGAGGGGATTATTTAGAAAATCTCCACAATCATTAAGAACATTGATAATAATTACTAATATGATGCAAATATGTTATAATATGTGATAACGAACTACAAAGTTCATGTATGCATTTTACATGCATTAGCGAGAAGGTGCATGGGAGCGTCGGTGCTCTCCATATAGCTCTCTCCATGCTCACACATCTCGCCGTTGTTGCTGCTCTCACCTAGCTAGGGTTCACAAGGATTAGGCATGGCGCATGAATCCAGTCCGGTATCGATTAAGGATAACCCGGTGTGGTGACGCAAAATTTGGGTTCGGTCGAGTCGGTCCCGAGCCACCCGTGCGACTACAAATAAGGACCCAGTTTTATGGACTTAATCACAAAATGTGACAGTCAACAAGTTAACCTCGTATGAAGTTAATCAAACATGGTGAAATTCGAGAGAATTTGATTGAAATGGACCAAGTGCACAGATGTTACAAGTTGTGGGTATGCTTTTTGTTGGGTCTGCAACATAGAAAACAAAAAAATTCCTACGATGAGAACTACACGCCAAGATTTATCTACTAGGTATAGAGCAATGGGTGGACATACATCCATCGAGAACTTACCCTCGAAGACAACGAGTTTTCTTAACGAGTAGGAACTCGTGGTTGATGTAGTCGTACACTTGCCGATCTCAAGATCGTGTGGAAGTCTGAGCGCCGCAACTCAGCAGCGCATCCGTACTCGCACACACGTTCAAGCCACCGGACAACCTCCACCTCCTCGCTCCAGCGATCCAGCGGAAGCAGCAACTCCTTCCAGACGAAATGCCACCGGGAACATGTATCTCGCTAATCCGAGACCATGGGGGAATAATTCTAGAGGGGGAGAGAGATCCTTCACGAGGAGATGTGAGGAAGAAGGAGGAAGAGGGGGGCCTTTTATAGGAGGAGGGGGTACCGCCTCTCCATGGCCGGCGCATGGGGGGTGACTCCTCACCTCCCCCATTCATGTGGTGGTAACCCCTCCACATTAAAATACCTCTTCACATTCCCTTTTAAAGTCCCCACTTTAAATGCATTAAAATTCTCTAAGTTTAATGCTCTCTCATTTAATAAAACTCTTTTATTAAATTTATTCAGAATTTTGTTAATTACTTTAATTAACAAAAATTCACATATAACCCCTTGCAATATTTCAATATCACATGCAGAACCACTTTCTGCAATTTCACCCGAAACAATTTCCGGTTTCTATCGAAACAATTCCTACGCTTTGCAATTCTTTCGTCTGAAACATATGTGCTCCAAAATGGTGTCCGGTAACTCTTAAGTGTGTCACCCTACGGTTCGTGAATAATGCAGACATGATTAAGACTCCTCTCAGATCAATAATCAGAAGCGGGACCTGGAGGTCCATACTGACTCCGGCATATTCAACGATGACTTCTGTGATCGTGAGAACCTTTAACGCTTGTAATTTAATCCCTTTGTCTCTTGATATAATACATGTTCGAGATTCGATCATCGGTATCCAAATACCTAGTTTGATCTCATTACCGACATGCACTCTTTTCTCGTTCATGTGATATAACATTCTAGTGATCACATCACTTGTTTGCAAGCTATCTTAATGTGATATCACCGAGAGGGCCCAAAGTATATGTATCCGTCATCGGGATTGACAAATTCCACTCTTGATCCATGTGCCTCAACATAACACCTTCATAGCACTGAACCCATCTTTATAGTCACCCTGTTACGGTGTGACGTTTGATGTTATCAAGATACTCTTCCGGTGTTAGCAATTAACATGATCTCATGGTCTAAGGATAAAGATTACTTTGTATGATGTTATAGCAATGTAAACATAATGACTTGATCGTAATGCTATACTTCGGATGAATGTTCATTACATCATTTCACAAATGTTGTGACCTTGTTATTAACAACATCCAATGTCCATGATCAGGAAACCTTGATCATCTTGTTAATCAACAAGCTAGTCTATAAGAGAGGCAGAACTAGGAACCCTTTTTGTTTATTAAACACACATGTATTGATGTTTTCGATCAATACAATTCTAGCATGCAAAATAAACATCTATCATATATAAGGAATACATAATAACAACTTTATTATTGCCTCTCAGGGCATATTTCCTTCAGTCTCCCACTTGCACTAGAGACAATAATATAGTTCACATAGTGATAAATCTAACACCCATGGAGTTCTGGTGTTGATCATGTTTTGCCCTCGGGAGAGCTTTAGTCAACGGATCTACTACATTTAGGTCCGTGTGTACTTTACAAATCTTTATATCTCCATCCTTGACATGTTCACCGATGGAGTGAAACCGGCGCTTAATATGCTTGGAATTCTTGTGAGACCTCAGTTCCTTTGCGTTGGCTATGGCTCCATTGTTGTCACAATAGATCACCATCGGGTCCAATGCACTAGGAACCACACCTAGTTCCGTAATGAACTCTTTCATCCAAACCACTTCCTGTGTCGCTTCTGAAGCAGCAACATATTCCGCCTCCGTCGTTGATCCAGCCACCATAGGTTGTTTGGAACTCCTCCAACTAACTGCTGCTCCATTCAAGAGAAATACGTATCCGGATTGAGACTTAGAGTCATCGGATCGGTGTCAAAGCTAGCATCGACATAACACTTAGCGACTAGCTCTTCTTCATCTCCGTATATAAGAAACATATCCCTAGTTCTTCTCAAGTACTTGAGGATGTTCTTGACCGCTATCCAGTGTTCCGAACCTGGATCAGATTGGTACCTACTAGTCAAACTAATAGCATGTGCCACATCCGGTCTTGTACATAGCATGTCATACATTATAGAGCCTATGGCCGAGGCATAGGGGATCTTATCCATCATCTCTCTTTCTTCCGCCGTAGCCGGACTTTGAGTCTTACTCAATGTCTTGCCTTGCAACATAGGTAAGAACCCCTTCTTACTTCCGTCCATATTAAACTTCTTTAATATCTTATCAAGGTATGTACTCTGCGATAGCCCAATTAGGCGCATTGATCTATCTCTATAGATTTAATTGCCTAATATATATGACGCTTCACCAAGGTCTTTCATCAAAAATTTGCTGTTTAGATAACTTTTAACACTGTTTAAAAGATCTATATCATTTCCAATCAATAATATGTCATCCACATATAATATTAGAAATGCCACATTGCTCCCACTCACTTTCTTGTAAATACAAGCCTCTCCATAAGTTTGGACAAATCCAAACTCTTTGATCACCTCATCAAAGCGGAGATTCCAACTCCGGGATGCTTGCTTCAGTCCATAGATGGATCGCTGAAGTTTGCATACCTTATTAGCATCCTTAGGATCGACAAAACCCTTAGGTTGTATCATATAAAACTCTTCTTCAATATTACCATTGAGGAACGCAGTTTTGACATCCATCTGCCATATTTCATAATCAAAATATGCAGCAATTGCTAACATAATCCTAACCGACTTAAGCATCGCTACGGGAGAGAATGTCTCATCGTAGTCAACTCCTTGAATTTATCGAAACCCCTTTGCGACAAGTCGAGCCTTATAGATGGTCACATTACCATCAGCATCAGTTTTTCTTTTTAAAATCCATTTATTCTCAACGGCCTTTCGGTCATGAGGTAAGTCCACCAAGGTCCAAACCTGGTTCTCGTACATGGATTCCATCTCGGATTTCATGGCTTCTAGCCATTTGTTGGAATCCGGGCTCATCATCGCTTCTTCATACGTCGTAGGGTCATCCATTTCATCAACCATGAAATTCACAACAGGATTGTCGTACAGTTCAGGAGCTGCACGTGTTCTGCTTGACCTGCGAGGTTCGGTAGTGTCCTCTTTCGGAGTTTCATGATCAATATCATTAGCTCTCTCTTCATTAGGTGAAGTCAACTCCAAAACAATTTCCGGTGCTACGCTACTCGCCATTTCATGAAGAGAAGGTTCAATAACATCTTCGAGTTCTACCTTCCGACTACTCACACCTTTCATGAGAAACTCCTTCTCAAGAAAGGATCCATTCTTGGCAACAAAAACCTTGCCCTCGGATCTGTGATAGAAGGTATACCCAATCGTTTCCTTAGGGTATCCTATGAAGACACATTTTTCTGCTTTGGGTTCGAGTTTATCCGGTTGAAGTTTCTTCACATAAACATCGCATCCCCAAACTTTAAGAAATGACAACTTAGGTTTGTTTCCAAACCATAATTCATACGGTGTCGTTTCAACAGATTTAGATGGTGTCCGATTTAAAGTGAATGCAGCTGTTCCAGTGCATAACCCCAAAATGACAGTGGCAAGCCAGTTAGAGACATCATAGATCGAACCATATCTAATAAAGTACGATTACGATGTTCCGACACACCATTATGTTGTGGTGTTCCGGCAGGCGTGAGTTGTGAAACTATTCCACACTCTTTCATGTGTGTGCTAAACTCGTAACTTAGATACTCACCTCCACGGTCAGACCGCAAAAATTGGATCTTTCTATTACGATGATTTTCCACTTCATTCTGAAATTCCTTGAACTTTTCAAAGGTTTCAAACTTGTGTTTCATCAAATAGATATACCCGTATCTACTCAAATCATCCGTGAAAGTAACAAAATAACGATATCCACCTCGTGCCGACACACTCATTGGTCCACACACATCAGTATGTATGATTTCCAATAAATCTGTCGCCCGTTCCATTGAACCAGAAAACGGCGTTCTAGTCATCTTGCCCATAAGGCATGGCTCACATGTATTCAAAATCAAGTGATTCCAAAAGTGCATCAGAATGGAGTTTCTTCATGCGTTTAACGCCAATATGACCTAGACGTCAGTGCCACATATATGCAAATATATCATTATCAAGTTTAATCTTTTTAGCATTAACATTATGAATATGCGTAATATTACTATCGAGATCCAACAGAAATAAACCATTCAACACAGGTGCATGACCATAAAAGATATCATTCTTATAAATCGAACAACCATTGTTTTCAGATTTAAAGGAATAACCACTTTGCATCAAACACGATCTGGATACAATGTTCATGCTCAGTGCAGGCACCAAATAACAATTATTTAGGTTTATAACTAATCCCGATGGCATATGGAGAGGTAGCGTCACGACGGCGATCACATCAACTCTTGATCCATTGCCGACCCGCATCCTGACCTCATCCCTTGCTAGTTGTCGCTTGTTCCGCAGCCCCTGAATTGAGTTACATATATTAGCAACTGATCCTGTATCAAATACCCAGGTGCTACTGCGAGTACTAGTCAAGTACACATCAATAACATGTATATCACATATACCTTTGTTTGCCTTGCCGGACTTCTTCTCCGCCAAATACTTGGGGCAATTGCACTTCCAATGGCCAGTCCCCTTGCAATAGTAACACTCGGTGTCAGACTTAGGGCCAGCTCGGGGTTTCTTTTTAGGTGCGGCAACAGATTTGCCACCCTTCTTTCCCTTGTGCTTGCCTTTCTTGTCCTTCTTGAAACCGGTGGTCCTATTGATCATCAACACTTGATGTTCTTTCCTAATCTCCACTTATACGGTCTTAAGCATTGACAAAAGCTCGGGAAGAGACTTCTTCATGCCCTGCATATTATAGTTCATCACGAAGCTCTTGTAGCTAGGTGGCAGAGATTGGAGAACACGATGTATGCCTGTTGGGGGATACCCCCGGATAGGGTCACGCCGGGGTAGAAAGACCGAGTTAGCCGAGGTACGGCAAGGTCAAAGCGAATGCTGGCCGAGTCACCTCAAGGCAGGCCGAATCTCGGGGTAACCCGGACCAGGGGATGTCCACCTAACTGGGTCTCAACCGACTTAAACCATAAGTCGGATGGGTGAATCTAGCTTGTATGCAGGAACAGGTGTGGCCGGATCAACTACGATCCGAGTCATGTCAATCTTCTAGGAGAAGGAAGGTATCTCGCTGGTCAAAAGTAACCTCGGTACGCACGGCATGAGCGAAGCATACAGAGGCAGGACCACCGAGGCGTGGCCGACAGAGGTGACGACGCCAATGTCGGCTGACGTAGGCGCCGCAGAGGCTCACGTAACCTCTGCATGGGTGACGCGGGGAAAAGCGACCCGGTCGGCTTACTATTTTGGGAGGAGGCATATTCCCTAGAATATGCCTCCACGTATGCCCTAAGTGGAGACCCAGCCACCCCTATATAAGGAGGGCTAGGGCCTCTATAGAAGGGGTTGGTCTCGATTGGGTTGAGCTTTACTGGATTGATCTCTATAGACTAGTTTTTACTTGGTTCCTGAGGGCTAGCTAGCGGCGAGAGTAAGAGAGTACCTTCTTCCTCCTCTCTCCAATATAGCTCGAGGAGCACTTGTAATCTATGAAGTGAATCAAATACAAACCTTCTGTGTGAGGAATCACCTCACTGTCCCTCCCTGGATTCCCCTAGTGCTATTAGTCCCCACCTTTAGCCTATCCATGGCATTTGCCGTGACACCACCACGACAGTTGGCGCCCACCGTGGGGCTAGCGGCGCTAGCAGGGGTCAAGATCCGGATGGGAAACCTCATCGGCACCGGCGAACGCATCGTCTCCGGGCTCGTTCAGCGCTTTGGAGCGCTGGACTTCGTCAGCGACAATGCTGGTTGCTTCGGCACGCGCCCACTTTTGTGCAACGGTCTCTTCGTCAAGCTCGGCGTGCACAAGGTCTACGTCGCTATCGATGTGTCGTGCGTTCATCCGCGGCACATCGTCGAGGCAGGGGAGCCACCCCTTAGCGTGGTTCACGGGGCGCGTATCACTCGCTCCCCAGACCGTGCTGAGGTGGTGATGATTGCGCCTGGTGCAGGCGCAAGCAAGGATCCAGCACCAGATCCGGAGGTAACGCCTAAGGCACCGAGGAAAGGTAGAGGTCCTCCACTAGAGAGGCCTGAGAATGTGCTACGGGAAGCGATGGATAGCTTGGAAAACCCGGTAGCAGCAGTGGTAGATCCGGCTCAGGCACAGACTGAGCTAGAGGAAACTAGGCAAAAAATTCTAGAGGGTGCGAAAAAGATAGCCGCGGCTCAGCAGTCGTTGAACATGACGCTGCGTGAGTACGCAAAAGCAAATAAAGTAGATGATGTAAAAGTGAAGGGGAGAAATCTCATGAGTGAAATGAACAAAGAGGGTGATACTAGGATTGAGGAATCAGAAAACTGTTTATCCGTGGGCTGCCAAAGTATAGTACCCCGGCAGAAAACCTCAGAGCAGCAGATGCAGCTGCGTCCGAGTTAGAGGGTCTAACGGGTGAAGCCCGTCAGAGACAGCAAGATAGGGTCAATGAGTTGGTTCAGATCACAAACAGGCAAAATGAGGAATTGCTCAGGGCTAACCCGAAGAGAGCTGGGGCCTCCAAGATCGTTCATTCGGCGGTGGGTAACCCGGAGAAATCCGCTAGAGCCGCATCGTCTCCTCATGGTGGTTCTAGGAGAGAAGAGGTAGTAACCTCGGCCAGAAGGAACAAACAGATCGTCCCATACGACCCGACAAGGGCAGGGAAAGAAAAATAAATACAGAGAAATGACGATCGAAGAAGTGTGAGCCGAGGTGAAGCTGGCCGAGGTAACTGCAACCAAGGCAATGCCGGTCAAGGAAACGCTGTAAATGGCAATGCCGGACAGCGTAACTCGGCAGGACAACCGCAGCAGGGGAATATACTGAGGCAAGAGCAAAGTGCCGGCCGAGGTATGCAATAGAGAGGTGCTCCACGAGAGCAAGACTGGTATAATGATGGAGATTCGGAAATGGTGAACGCAGGATACCCAAGGCTGGACTATCATGTGATAGGATCAAGATTGGGAAGCAGGGATTTGATGCCTGATGATGCCAGGTTAAAACTGGATCGACTGTATAGGTCGGAACAGATTGAATGTCAAGGTCCACCGGGTCCTGCGTGTTTTGGGCCCCGGATCATGAAGGAGCCACCGGTACCTAACTTCCAGTTACCTAGAGGCACAAAGACATATGACGGCAGTACTAAGCCGGAGGATTGGTTGATAAACTATGCTACAGCTGTGAAAATTGCTACAGGCAACTTGAGATGGGCTGTGAGGTACGTACCCCAGATGTTGGAGCGGCCAGCAAGGGTATGGCTAAACAACTTGTCGCCCGGAAGTATTAACCGCTGGATCGATTTTGAGGAAATGTTTACCAGTAATTTCTCAAGTACGTATCAGAGGCCAAATAGGCCACATACCCTAGCTATGTGTAAGCAGAGACCGAACGAGACGGACCGGGAGTTTTTAACCCGGTGGTGTGCCGTGAGAAACTCGTGTGAGGGTGTGATAGAGTCACAAGCCATAGCATGGTTTGCCCAGGGATGCAGATATGCAAGCGAGCTGTGGCAGAAGTTGCAAAGGAAAATGCCAACCACATTGGCAGAGATGATATGAATTGCTGATTCGTATGCCTTGGGTGATCCGACTCAACCCAGGCTCATGTCAAACGAGTCAAATGAGGATTACTACCAGAGATATGGAGCCGGATCATCCCGAAGGAATGATTACAGAGGTAAAATAAGAGATGACAGACCGGATCACCGGTACAGTTCGCAACAAGTTGCAGCTGTGAATCAAGATCAGCCCGGAGCAGGGGGCAATCAACGTCAAAAAACTGGAGGGGGACAATGGACGCCAAGAAATGATGGCAAGAAAACTTGGACGCCAGAATAGAAGAAACAGTGGCAAGAAAAGAAGGACCGTCCGAGGTACACTTATGAGTCAATGTTGGATCAGGCATGTAAATTTCACACGCCAAATCCGAGTAACCCAGCGGGTCATACAACGAGGCAATGTGAGTGAATGCGTAAGATAGAACAAGGTGGTTTGGGGAATGCTCAGGCACCCCGGAACGATCAACCTCGGCAGGAGTTACCCTGGCAGCAATTGCTCTCCGGAGCGAACATGCAACAGCTAATGTTGCCTCCCCCTCCGCCGAGGTATGATAACCATGAGAGAAGGGATGCAGTGCATCAAGTAGAAAACCAGCATCAGACGGATCAGAGGTACCCCGGAAATGAGGGGAGGAATGAGTACAGGGAGCATCATCAGAGTTACTGTGTGTTTACCACTAAGGAAACAGATAGAAAGAGCTTGCAGCGCCGACATATGGAGGTCAATGTGGTAATGCCAGCAGTGACGAGGTATATGCCTTGGTCGGACCAAGAAATTACCTGGAGCATCAAAGATCATCCCAAGCTTATGCCAAGTCCTGGTTCATATGCGCTAGTGCTGGATCCGACATTCATTGGGCCTAACATCAATGTAAGGTTCTCCAAGGTACTGATTGACAATGGCAGTAGCATTAACATCATGTATGCGGATACAATGCGCAAGTTGGGTATCTCGGAGAACATGCTCCAAGCTACGAGGACAACTTTCCATGGTATTGTGACAGGCATTTCTTGTGAGCCCATAGGCAAGGTCCGGGTTGACGTATTGTTTGGCACGATAGATAACTGTCGAACTGAGAATTTGGAGTTTGAAGTGGTGAACTTGGAAAGTGCGTATCACGCGTTACTCGGAAGACCAGCACCGAATGTGGCAGTGGTTTGGCGTATGTGTATCGATTACACGAACCTGAACAAGGCGTGTCCAAAAGATCCATTTCCACTGTCAAGGATAGATCAGGTCATAGATTCGACTGCTGGATGTGAACTGTTGTCATTCATTGATGCATATTCTGGTTTCCACTAGATACCTCTGAATCCAGATGATCAAATAAAGACTGCATTTATCACCCTGTATGGGGCTTATTGCTATCACACCATGCCGTTTGGTTTACGTAATGCAGGAGCAACGTACCAAAGATGTATGCAGAAATGTTTGCACAACCAAATAGGTCAAAATGTACAAGTGTATGTGGATGATGTGGTTATCAAGATCAAGGAAAGCAAAACGATCCTTGATGATATCAGGCAGACATTCGCAAACTTAAGAAGGTTCCGGATGAAGCTTAACCCGGAAAAATGCACCTTCGGTGTCCCGGCTGGAAAATTACTCGAATTTCTTGTCTCCAGCCGAGGTATCGAAGTTAATCCAACTAAAATCCGGGCCATTGAGCGAATGGAACTGCCGAAGTGTCTTAACGATGTCTAGGAGTTCACTGGTTGCCTGGCATCGTTAAGTCGGTTTGTATGTCGGTTGGGAGAAAAGGCATTGCCTCTCTACCAACTCATGAAAAAGTCGGACAAGTTCATTTGGACGCCGATGGCCAATGAAGCCTTTCCCCACTTAAAGAAGATGTTAGCCAATGCACCACTGTTAGCCTCTCCACTATCAAAGGAGCCAATGTTGCTCTACATAGCCGCAACCAACCGAGTTGTAAGTGCAGTGATTGTGGTTGAGCGCGACGAAGAGGGTAAGTCGGTGCAAAGGCCAGTGTATTATCTGAGCGAGGTATTATCTGCCCCAAAGCAGAACTACCCACACTATCAAAAGGTGGCGTATGGTGTCTATATGGCAGCTAAGAAGTTGAAGCATTATTTTGAGGAGCACCCCATCAAAGTAATATGTGAAGCTCCCATATCCGAGATAATGAGTAACAAGGATGCGAGTAGTAGGATTGCAAAATGGGCAATTAAACTATCTCCCTATGCACCACAATATGACAGAAGAGAAGCAATCAAGTCTCAGGCTATGGCCGACTTTTTTGTGGACTGGGGTGAGGTACAATATGAACCACCGCTACCAGATCCGAACTACTGGAGGATGCACTTTGACAGGTAAAAAACAAAAACCAGGATAGGTGCCGGAGTTGTACTTACCTCGCCAAAGAAGGACCAGCTGAAATATGTGCTGCAGATCCATTTCGCGGCATCAAACAATGTCGCTGAATATGAAGCACTTGTGCATGGGCTCAAAGTGGTAAAAGAAATTGGGATACGTCGGATCCAATGCTTTGGCGACTCGGATTTGGTAGTTCAGCAAGTGTCGGGGCTGTGGGACGCTCTTGATCCAAACATGGCATTATACCGATTCCATGTGCAGAAAATATCTGGTTATTTTGAGGGACGCGAATTTCGCCATGTACCCCGGGTGGAGAATGAGGCTGCCGACGTATTGTCGAAGCTCGGATCAACCCAACAAGCAATTCCACCGGGTGTAGCATTAGAGCATCTCAGAAAACCATCTATCAGACCGTCCCCAGAAACCGACTCAATCTACGTCCCGGAGGATATAGAATCTGGAGCTGTGCCCATGGACATTGACATGGGAGGTGGTGCGCAAAACCCGGGGACTGCCTCAGCGAACCTGGGGACTGCTTCACAGGACCCGGGGACTGCTCAGCGTGATCCGGTTGAAGTTATGCCAGTGGATCAGATGGAAATTGATGAGGATGTGTTCCCTGTGCGAGCAATACCAGCTTGGGCACTGCCTATATTTCAATTCCTGAAAGATGGAACTTTACCCACTTAGGAGGTGCTATCCAGGCAAACTCAGAGGAGAGCAAAGGCATACACAATCATCAATTCCGAGCTATACAAAAGGAGTGTGACCAATGTCCTCCAGCGATGCGTTGATCCGGAAGAAGGGCTTGACATCCTTCGAGATATACATCAAGGGGAGTGCGGGCATCATGCCTCGTCACGAGCCTTGGTGGAGAAAGCTTTCCGGCATGGACTCTACTGGCCAAGTGCCTTAGAACAAGCAGAAGATCTGGTGAGGAAATGCAATGGGTGTTAGAGGTACGCAACCAAGACACATATGCCAATGTCGGAGCTCAAAACCATACCAATCACATGGCCATTTGCCGTATGGTGTTTGGACATGGTTGGCCCATTCAAACCAGCAAGGGGGAATATGACTCACATTTTGGTCATGGTGGACAAATTTACAAAATGGATTGAAGTAAAGCCAATAAGAAAATGTGATGGAGCTATGGCCGTGACATTTCTCAAAGACATCATCTTGAGATACGGTTATCCTCACAGTATCATAACCGATAATGGCACAAATTTTGCGGAAGGAGCATTTGCGCGTTTTTGCCGAGATAAGAAGATCCGGCTGGACGTTGCCTCGGTAGCCCACCCCGCATCGAACGACAAGTGGAAAGATCCAACAGATTAGTATTATCCGGGATAAAACCCCGGCTCATTGAGCCGCTGCAAAGATCGGCGGGGTGCTGGATAGAAGAACTACCAGCGGTACTATGGAGTTTAAGAACAACTCCAAATCGATCAACAGGCTATACGCCATTTTTTCTGGTATACGGGGCAGAAGCTGTATTACCAGCCGACACAGAGCATGATTCGCCTAGGGTCACCCAATATACAGAAGCCGAAGTGCAAGAAGCCCGGCAAAATGATGTTGATCTACTAGAAGAAGCGAGAGAATTGGCATTGTCCAGATACGCCATATATCAGCAAAATCTCCGACGTTATCATAGCCGGAAAGTAAGCCCCCGAGTTTTCCGGAAAGGCGATCTGGTGCTCCGGTTGGTACAACGTACTACTGGCATGCATAAGTTATCCTCCCCATGGGAAGGGCCATTCATTGTGAGCAAAGCACTGCACAATGATTCTTATTATCTTATCGATGCAAAGCCACAGGAAAAGAACAAGGTGGACAGGTACGGCGAGGAATCTAAGCGTTCATGGAACGTAGCTCTACTTCGTCATTTCTACACTTAGCAGAGAAGTGTATGTATCCGAGTCTTCTCATATGTCGGTATATATGTCGGCAATGAGCTTATCAATAAAATGTTGGCACCTCGAGCAGTAACTCAGGGACTGCCTTAATAATATTTGTTGTCTTTTATTATTTATACATCAGCTGGAGTAAGTTGTTCTACTTAACTGGGATTAGTAGTGTGTGAGCACAAAAAACCCAACTCTTCGACTTGCTGTTGTCAACAAGAATTGGCTTCATGGCAAGCAAGAGAACAAGTTTGGAATTACGTAGCACATGAAAAACGACTAAGGAAAAGAACTTAATCGAGCCGACATTGGTTTTTCGGACTAACCTTGTATTTACTTTCAAATTATTATGCTGAATTATTTTGAGCTAAGCCTAAAAGTTTCCAAGTATTGTTAAGACAATTTTTGAAGCTCGGATTCGTAAGTCGTAAAACCGAATCAAGGTAGACACGAGCCGAGCCAGAAGATTGGACGAACAAGAAAAGGAAACTCGGGGGCTACGCCCAAGTTAATCCAGCATAAAAACTTAGTAGCAAAATATCACATGTGTACTGGATACAATTCCACCCGGCATACCGGGGATCTGATAAATTTTAAAGTGTTTTCACTCAAGGAGCAGCAGGAGGAGGAAGTTCGGCGTCATCTTTGCTATCTTCGATGTTGGAGGCATCGCCCTCTTCATACTCATCTGAGCCATCTTCAACATTCTCAGCATTTTCGTCACCAGCGGCTTCCAGAAAGCTCAGTCCCTCAATCCATTCATGAATGGGAGCATATTCGATGAGGCTATGGGCGCAAGCCTGGCGCCGAGCTACCCACTCCGGGTCACGGGTCCATTTGGATCCTGTGCGCATGCGCGGTAAGAGGTTGACGTCGATCTTCTCGTACCACGTAAGTATGTAGTGGAGAACGGTCTCAGCTGCGGCATGTCCAGCGGATTCCCTCCAAAGGTTGAGCTGGGTCTCGATTTCCATCAAATTTTCAACAAGAACTGTGGTTCTCTCCGGAGTGTCTTCTGCAGTCCAAAACGGGTTGAAAATCCTTGCCATAGTTCTTGATAATTTCCAAGCGAGATGACAGGCTGACCAACAGGTCCTCCATGTCATAGGGAATCTCTGCACCGTCAGGAGCAACGGGAGTACCCATCTCTCGACGGAAATCAGCAATAGCGGCGCTCGCAATGGCAGTGCCCTCTGGAAATTTGCCTGAAAACGAGATAAGAGAAGCAGGTAAAGAAAAGACATGTGAAGTAACCCAGAGAAATATGCCAGATAAGGGAAAGGAACTTACGTAAAATATGGTTGTGGATCCAAGTCAACTCCCTGGTACAGTCATCACGTCTTTTGCGAAGCTGCACAAGTTCAGCGTTCGCCGACTCAAGCTTGACGTCGGCCTCCTGGAGAAGTTCTCGGTCCTTGGCAATTTGGAGGTTGAGGCGCTCGCTCTCCTCGATGAAGTCTTGGCCAGCTTTTTGAAGCTCGGATTGGTGTTGTGCTTTCAATTTCTTCATTTCTGCTTTGAGCTTGGCAATCTCATCATCCTTGGTTCGGAGGAGGGCAAGCTCATCGTCTTTCTTTTTGAGCTCGGCTTGATGCTGCCCTGCTTGTTCGAGAAAATGCAGCATCATATCAGGCACGGGCACACTATCTTCCAGCGATACTGAAATAGTTTGTTAACCCGGCAAAGCCGAGGTATGAATGTTTGCCGAGCCAAGGAGAAAAGGAGATAGAAACCAGAGCAAGGTCGCGCAAAAGTAACTTACCCTTGATCTGGTCAAGCACTCCTCATTATGGTATTCTCAGCTTCCACCCTAGCTGCGAAAACCGAATGATGGGTTAGTTCAGCGGAAAAAGATGAAGGAAAACAGAAAAACATCAAGAAGAGAACTTACCTCTTTTCTCGTGCTCAACGAGAAATGCATTATGCTTTGCAAGCAGCGTTTTGTGAGTGTCTAGGAGACGCTGAAACTCGGCGCTCCGGCGGTTGGTGGTCACCTGAAAAGAGTACAAAAATGCAGCTTAGCCTTGTGCATATTCGAAGTGTACAAAATCCGGGCCAAGTGGAACTTAACCCGGCTCTAGGTGTGTGCATATTCGAAGTGTACAAAATCCGGTCCAAGTGGAACTTAACCCGGCTCTAGGTGTGTGCATATTTGAAGTGTACAAAATCAGGGCCAAGTGGAACTTAACCCGGCTCTAGGTGTGTGCATATTCGAAGTGTACAAAATCCGGGCCAAGTGGAACTTAACTCGGCTCTAAGTGTGTGCATATTCGAAGTGTACAAGATCCGGGCCAAGTGGAACTTAACCCGGCTCTAGGTGTGTGCATATTCGAAGTGTACAAGATGCGGGCCAAGTGGAACTTAACCCGGCTCTAGATGTGTGCATATTTGAAGTATACAAAATCCGGGCCAAGTGGAACTTAACCCGGCTCTAGGTGTGTGCATATTCGAAGTGTACAAGATCCGAGCCAAGTGGAACTTAACCCGGCTCTAGGTGTGTGCATATTTGAAGTTATCAAGGAGCTACGTTAGCTTTCTAAGAAGCATCTGTCCGAGTAACAAGTTACTCCCCCGGAGGCTCGGGGACTAATGGTTATATCACTAATATCTACAACATGCTAAGGAAAAGGGGAAGTAATGTACCTCCATCATCCGACCCGCGAGGTTAATTGCCTTAGCGGTTGTGTTCATTTGAGCGGAAAACTTGGCGGGACCGAACTTCTCCGGGAGGTCGTCGTTGTAGACGAACTCCACCTTGTTCCAGTTGTTCATGAACTCGATCAAGGTTGGAGGATATCGTTCGCCGCTGAGCATGTGGGGTGCCACCAAACCCTTCGCATGCGCCTCCCTCCTCTCAACTAGGGCAAGGGCCGGGCTGGTGTGCAAAACAAGTTGTTGCGCATCAGCTGGCTCGGCAGGGGTGTCCTTCAATGCTAGAGGCTTCTTGGAAAGCATGGATGCGAGAGTGCACTGTCCAGCCTCGACGGACACTGTCCTGGTGGTGTCAGGGGCCTTTCTGCCCTTGGGATGCTGAGAGAAGGAAGTGGTTGCAGCAGATTTACCCTTGGGAGTTGCCTGGGTACTTTCTCACCGAGACTGAGATGACTCGGTCGAGGCGGAGGGGCTTGGCGCTGCTGCTGTTGCTCTTGCTGCTGGAGTTGGTGCTGGTGCTGGTACTAGAGTTGGTGCCGGTGCTGGTGCTATTTTCTTCTTCGGAGGAGGTACTGAAGTAGACTCGGTGGTAGCTGGTTGCGGCGGAGCCGAAGTGGTGGATGTCGCTGCCTCGGCTGGGCCAGTCTCCCCCGCTCCGAGGTTGCCCCCCTCCTGACGAGGTGGGCTGAAACCCGGAGCAGCCGCTGAACCCTCCGGAATAGGGCTCAGAGGGCGTGAATCGTCGCCACGAGGGGGAGAAGGGCTGAGTCAGAGCGGCGAAGCGATGCTGGATCCACTCTGGGGGACCTCCACAGCGGCCCTGCCGAATCAGGTAGTGTCAGATGAGAAACTATAACAATGCAAGAACAAGTAAATGGCAGAGGGAAAAAGAGGCTTACACATCCGAGGTCAGGGGCTCCTTGGGCTTCCGAGCCCTTCGTGCTGGGGCCTTGGTTGCAGGTCCCCGGACTTCTTTCGCCTTTTGGCTGGCTGAGAAGGTCCGGAGGATGAAGTAGATGCGGCTTCCCTTTTCTTCTTCGGCGCAACCGGAACAGGATCACCCACGGCAAGGGGAGGGTCCTCGTGGATCTGCCCACCGGGGTTAGCTGATGCCGGAAAAGCATAAGAAAGGGGGACAGCGTCAAATGCTTCCATCACCTCAACATCCGAGCCATCTTCATTTTCGGGCCAATCTCTAATGGAAGAGAGTTTACCGGTGGGTCGTCTGGTCGCGTCGACCATTGGGAGGAACATCTCCTGATCCGGTTCTTCCTCGTCCGAGGTTTCCCGATCAGGCGCACATTTGAGGGTGGGATCGGAGCCATCCTCGATAGTTTGCTGAAGGAATTGCTAAGGGAGAAAAAAGACGACAGAGTTAAAGATACAACAGCAACCGACATAAGATTTAATTCGAAGAAAGTTGGCGGCACGAAGCTCACCACGGGAGAAAGCCTATCCCGGCAATAGTGTTCAATTCCCCACGTCCACTCAGAGGAGAAGTCCTTGTGGGTGGTGAAGAGGGCCTTGACCCGGCGATAGATCTCTGTGTTGCTCAACTCGAAAGACGATTGACGAATGTGATCATGGCGTCCTTGTTGTGCAACCCGAGCTCCTTCAGCTCCGCGAACCTTTTCTTGACCTGGTTGGCTAAGACTATGGGCTTCTTGGGGACAATGTCCCACAACTCTGGGTTAGGAGGACCCGGAGCATAGGGGCGAAGCCAGATCAGGTCTTAAGTGCCGTCTTTCCGAACATAAAAGAAGGTCCGGGCCCATCCTTTGCAGGAGTCCAGCCCGGTAACCCGGGGAAAGACGGAGAGCCTCCAGGGAGAAATGGACGCAGCGCCGAACTGCGTAAGTTGTTTGTCCTCCAGCTCTAGATCGACATTCAGAATTACGTTACGACGAAGGCCAAGGAACCGGATCCATAGCTCCTTTGTGGGCCATAATTCGGCAAAGCCTTCGATCGTGGAGGCGAAAGCAGAGAGAGATGTGATGGCATTGGCAGGAAGGTGGTGCGGCTGGAGTTCGTAGGTGTTCAACCAATCATGGAAAAAATCGCTAACTGGCAAACCGAATCCCCGCTGGAAGTGTGACAGAAACACCACAAACTCACCCGGATTGGGTGAGGGGGCGAGTTCGGCGGAGGCGAGGCGTGCAGTGATGCCTACGGGGATGCGCTGGGTGCGGTAGAGCCAATCCAGGTCATCCTGGCAGACCCAGGATCCAGCCCACGCACCGCGGTCTACCGTCGCAGCATCTTCCTCCATCTCCTGCTCGGCGACGGCAAGCTCCTCCTCAGTCATCTCGAGTTTGCTGCCCTCACTGGCGCTAGCGGCGGTGGGGGCAGCGGCCTAGATTGACAGCGACCCGTGGCGGAGGAGGTGCGCAGCGGCGACGGCGACATAGATGCATGTGGAAGCAGTACGGCGGTGGCGCTGCTACTCAGACGCGGTGGCGGCAGTGCTGTCGCGGGAAAAGACGAGGAAGAAGAAAGGGCAGAGGGGCGCGGAAATGGGGAAAGGACCCAAGGGGCGCATCCCTCCCCTATTTAACCGCTCCCTCAGCGTGGTAGTGGGATCGTGTTTGCGGGCGGGCCACATCGTGTGGCCGTGTACAAACCAAATTAACCAATCAGCTTCAAGCCACACGGAAGGCCACGGGGCACAGCGGATCCTATGACGTGACGCATTGATGCAGTTAACGAGGAGACAGGCGTGAGGTGACGTGCGCACAGTAACTCCTGACAATAACTGCGACGGTTACTGTTGCTGGCCCTTAAAATGAGGCAACCTAATGATTAGCCTCCACATGGGGAAGCGTACGAGAGAAGGAAGAATGACCCGGAAGAGATTGTGGTAACCCGGCCAGCAAGTGAAAACTTGGAATGTGCTAAGGGAAAGTAAACCCATAGAATCCGAGATGAGGAGGTAACTCGAAAATGAGACCCAATACACGGTGAAATTGAACCTGCTGTGGCCTTAGCGGCTAAGGCAACTAAGACCGCACCAGCTTCGAGGACTAATGTTGGGGGGATACCCCCGGATAGGGTCACACCAGGGTAGAAAGACCGAGTTAGCCGAGGTACGGCAAGGTCAAAGCGAATGCTGGCCGAGTCACCTCAAGGCAGGCCGAATCTCGGGGTAACCCGGACCAGGGGATGTCCACCTAACTGGGTCTCAACCGACTTAAACCATAAGTCGGATGGGTGAATCTAGCTTGTATGCAGGAACAGGTGTGGCCGGATCAACTACGATCCGGGTCATGTCAAGCTTCTAGGAGAAGGAAGGTATCTCGCTGGTCAAAAGTAACCTCAGTACGCACGGCATGAGCGAAGCGGACAGAGGCAGGACCACCGAGGCATGGCCGACAGAGGTGACGACGCCAATGTCGGCTGACGTAGGCGCCGCAGAGGCTCACGTAACCTCTGCATGGGTGACGCGGGGAAAAGCGACCCGGTCGGCTTACTATTTTGGGAGGAGGCATATTCCCTGGAATATGCCTCCATGTATGCCCTAAGTGGAGACCCAGCCACCCCTATATAAGGAGGGCTAGGGCCTCTGTAGAAGGGGTTGGTCTCGATTGGGTTGAGCTTTACTGGATTGATCTCTATAGACTGGTTTTTACTTGGTTCGTGAGGGCTAGCTAGCAGCGAGAGTAAGAGAGTACCTTCTTCCTCCTCTCTCCAATATAGCTCGAGGAGCACTTGTAATCTGTGAAGTGAATCAAATACAAACCTTCTGTGTGAGGAATCACCTCACTATCCCTCTCTGGATTCCCCTAGTGCTATTAGTCCCCCCTTTAGCCTATCCATGGCATCTGCCATGACACCACCACGACAATGCCTAAGTCAATGGAAAGGACACAAGCTTATCGGCGTACCCAGACATTTTGAGTACATGCTCACTAACGGAGTTGTTCTCCTCCATCATGCAGCTAAAGAACTTTTCAGTAGCATTATAACTCTCTACGGCAGCACGGGTATCGAAAATCATTTTCAATTCTCCCATGGTATCAAAGGCATTGCCGTTCTCGAAACGCTTTCGAAGTTCTGGCTCTAGCCCATACAGTATGCCGCAATGAACTAAGTTGTAGTCCTCCTCACGAGTCATATAGACATTCTTTTCCTTGTTAGGGGCATCAGGAGCTAGTGGGGGGCCTAGCGGCGCCTCTAGCACATATTGCTTTTGTGCAGCAGTGAGGAGAATCCTCAAATTCATAGCCCAGTTGGTGAAGTTGCTACCATTTGCAGCAAGTTTCTCTTTCTCCATGAACACATTGAAATTAAAAGCAGGTGGTGCCATCTACAACAGAATTTGTAAAGTTTATTTAGACTAAGTTTATGATAGAGAGAGTTCAACTAATCCAAATTACTAATGAACTCCCACTCAAAAACGACATCCCTCGTGTCCTTTTGGTGATTACATGAACCAAATCCACTACACCAAGTCCGATCATCACGTGAGTTGGTGTAGCTTCAAAGGCGAGCATCTATATGGGCATCACATCAACTATATGACTCATGCTTAACCTTTCAGTCTGTGTTCCGAGGCCATGTCTGTACATGCTAGGCTCGCCAAGTAAGAACCTTAGTATTCGCGTGTGTAAAACTGTCTTACACCCGTTCAAATCAAAGCGTAGATTCGAGTACACCCGATCATCACATGATGTCTCTAAACACGATCCACAGAACGGTGCATACTCAAGGAAGAACACATTTTTATCTTGATATCTAAATGAGGGATCATCTTACAATGCTACAGAAAGCGCCAAACTAGCAGTATAAGATGCTAACATCTAATGTGTAAAGTGAGATGATATGGTCCATGCATTTGATCTCTATCATTTGCATCGTGGTATGATCTCTATCATTCCTTTGTGTGTAAGGCCAAGGTCTATGGAACTTACACGTTGAATGTGTTGTAAGAGTATCTATCATACATCTACTTACAACAATACCATATCAATACACTAGCCCAGCAACGATCTAAACTAGACGCCTCTAATTTATCAATTACAAGTTTTACGTGGCTTAGGGCTTTCGGAGATAGAACCGTTCTTACCTACGAACATGAACCACAACGAGGATAACCAAGTTATTAGCAACTCGTTGTAAATCAGATATTGACTATAGTAGGAGAGACAGACACCCGCCAGCCACTTATGCAAAACTAGTTGCATGTCAGCCGTGGAACCGGTCTCATGTACGATGACATGTAAGGTTGGTCCGGGCCACTTCATCCCACTATGCCACCAATATCCAAAATACATAGAAGATGCAATAACATGATCATCATCGCCCGCATATAAACATATGTGTACTACCCGTGCAAAGCACCTACGCATAGATCAGGCTCTGATACCACTGTTGGGTCCGCAGCATAGAAAACAAAAAAATTCCTACGATGAGAACTACACGCCAAGATCTATCTACTAGGTACAGAGCGACGGGTGGACATACATCCATCGAGAACTTACCCTCGAAGACAACGAGTTTTGTTAACGAGTAGGAACTCGTGGTTGATGTAGTCGTACACTTGTCGATCTCAAGATCGTGTGGAAGTCCGAGCACCGCAACTCAGCAGCGCATCCGTACTCGCACACACGTTCAAGCCACCGGACAACCTCCACCTCCTCGCTCCAGCGATCCAGCGGAAGTAGCAACTCCTTCCAGACGAAATGCCACCGGGAACATGTATCTCGCTAATCCGATACCATGGGGGAATAATTCTAGAGGGGGAGAGAGATCCTTCACGAGGAGGTGTGAGGAAGAAGGAGGAAGAGGGGGCACTTTATAGGAGGAGGGGGGGTACCCTCTCTCCATGGACGACGCATGGGGGGGTGACTCCTCACCTCCCCCATTTATGTGGTGGTAACCCCTCCACATTAAAATGCTTCTTCACATTCCCTTTTAAAGTCCCCACTTTAAATGCATTAAAATTCTCTAAGTTTAATGCTCTCTCATTCAATAAAACTCTTTTATTAAATTTATTCAGAATTTTGTTTATTACTTTAATTAACAAACATTCACGTATAACCCCTTGTAATATTTCAATATCACATGCAGAACCACTTTCTGCAATTTCACCCGAAACAATTTCTGGTTTCTATCGAAATAATTCATGTGTTTTGCAATTCTTTCGTCTGAAACATATGTGCTCCAAAATGGTGTCCGGTAACTCTTAAGTGTGTCACCCTACGGTTCGCGAATAATGCAGACATGATTGAGACTCCTCTCAGATTAATAATCAGAAGCGGGACCTGGAGGTCCATACTGACTCCTGCATATTCAACGATGACTTTTGTGATCGTGAGAACCTTTAACACTTGTAATTTAATCCCTTTGTCTCTTGATATAATACATGTTCGAGATTCGATCATCAGTATCCAAATACCTAGTTTGATCTCGTTACCGACATGTACTCTTTTCTCGTTCCTGTGATATAACATTCTAGTGATCACATCACTTGCTTGCAAGCTATCTTAATATGATATCACCGAGAGGGCCCAAAGTATATCTATCCGTCATCGGGTTTGACAAATTCCACTCTTGATCCATGAGCCTCAACATAACACCTTCGTAGCACTGAACCCATCTTTATAGTCACCCTGTTACGGTGTGACGTTTGATGTTATCAAGATACTCTTTCGGTGTTAGCAATTAACATGATCTCATGGTCTAAGGATAAAGATTACTTCGTATGATGTTATAGCAATGTAAACATAATGACTTGATCGTAATGCTATACTTCGGATGAATGTTCATCACATCATTTCACAAATGTTGTGACCTTGTTATTAACAACATCCAATGTCCATGATCAGGAAACATTGATCATCTTGTTAATCAACAAGTTAGTCTATAAGAGAGGCATAACTAGGAACCCTTTTTGTTTATTAAACACACATGTATTGATGTTTCCCATCAATACAATTCTAGCATGCAAAATAAACATCTATATCATATAAGGAATACATAATAACAACTTTATTATTGCCTCTCAGGGCATATTTCCTTCACTTTTGTCCACTTTGTAAGAAGTGGGACTAATTTGCACCCCGGGTGCAAATTGTGGGATGAAAAGTGTATATGCTTCTATGTATCTGAGTGAGAAGATATATTTTTGTCTCTTTTCTGACCCGCGAGATTGTAGAAATATGACAGAAAAGAAGAAGTATATTATGTCACCCTCACTCTAATTATACATTATTCATTATCGCACTAACATTTGTTTGATTACACCACATGGCACACATGATTCAAGTATATAATGGGGAACCTTTAAAAATATTTGAGTGGATGATTTTTTTCCTTTCAAGAATAGTGCATATGATTTCTTGGAAAAATCCACATAGATTCAGTCCTACAAATCAAAGAGAAACTTTTGGATCAGTACTGCGCACCTTTTGCAATGAGCGAGTTCTAAAGTCTCCAAATGAATCTATGATTCGAATGGACACTCGGGGTTACTGACATAGGCATGCCCGACATGTGTTTACCCTTGGCCTATCTAGCTCGGCCTAGTGGGAGGCCCGCGTGACGATCTGCTGGTGATGGTGAAGCCCATGGCGATTCATGTGAGGCCAGGTCCATGGAAGATTCGACTTCTTGGCAGACACGACAAGACTAGATAGAAAACTCTTAGGGTTACACTCTAAAACGTGTAACCGACTCGGACGTCTCCCGAGACCTGACCTCCTCATACAAAGGGCAGGAGGGAACGAGGGGGGAGGATCATCGAAACTCTCATACTCACACGCTAGATCCAATCTGTGCACCATAGGCATCTCGACGCCCTTGTAACCTTTGATTCATTAATCAATTAAGAACAGACAAGCATAAGTAGGTTTTTTCCTCTCGGGACCTGAACCTGGGTAAATCTCGTGTCCCCCATTGTTTGTCTGTTAGCCAACGAAGTGTCTAACGTGCTGCTCTTATATGAAAACTGAAGTCCATTAAATATGGGCATTGGCGTGATCACCCCACGTCAGCACCTCCTTGAAGTCTTTGTCAGGATGACACTCTTGATCAAATCACACATCTTCTACAACACAATGGTGGATTGTACCCTTCATTTGCGTAGTGTGCACAATGTGTGTATTACGGGCATTGTGCGCCTCATGTGCCCTCTTTGCTTCATAAGCTTGACGACCACCTTTGAAGCAACGCATTGCACAAGGCTATACATAGAATTCTGCGACATGGTACCAAGCTGTGCATATTGAGGTAACTCAGAATTCTGAGCCACCTCAACAGACACAAAGTTTTCACCCAACGACAACTGCGAATCATCAACATAAGATGGGATCTGCGACTCTCCAACTGTGACCAGAGTCAGACAAAATTTATCGCATAACGAGTCCTACATTTACTAAAGCATGCACATGCTCAACACATAACAATATCATAGTACAAATAGTACCATCAAATAGATGTGACTAATATGTTCCATCACAAATCTAACATTCTAACTCATAGATCTAGAAACAATGATATAGAATGGACAAATAACTAACATTTTTAACTCACGAATCATACAACAAGCATTGCCTTGTCGTCATCGCTGGAGGTGGAAGACGAACCGAAGAGCTCAAAGCGGACGTAGTAGCCTTGTCATCATCGTCGCCGCCTTACCTTTTCAACGACCGGAGAGGATATCTCACAAGAGGAAATGGTGGTTTCGTTCTGGGCGAAGAGGGAAGAGGGAAGCAATAAAGGAGAGTTTCACGAGAGGTGGCTATAATACTCATGCCCCCTTTTTTACTGCAGCGTGGGAGCTCGCGCTATCTTCATGGTCGTAGCAACTCATGCAGGCAGCCACGAGAATGCTTTGACGTGCGCTGGCTACAGCATAGACATGCAGCGGACAATCAATCATCCAGTTTTTTCATCCAGCAGGCTTATTTCCAAAAAAACGCGGGCTACAAATTATGCCTCATGAGTTCTACTTGAGCTCAAGGCTTTGTGGAGAGAAGATATCTCAATTTCTCTTACTGGATGCAAGTAACAAACAACGGATGTCATTTTTTTCTAGATCGGAAAAAAATATACTCAGACAAATTGAGTACGTTAATTTGGATCGAAAGGGAGTAGCTACAAGTAGAGCACCGTGCATGAACTGTTTAAACATGTTCAAATTATTTCGAAATAGTTTCCAGACCAGCTGAATCCCAGAACCGGTAACTCGCCAACTGCGCATCCCTAGGGGCTGAAATCTGCCATCACTCTAATTACATGGGAGCTCTGGAAGGAGAGGAATGCGAGGGTGTTTAACAACAAAGCCACAATGCCATTCGTTCTATGCAAAAAATCAAGGATGAGAGAAAAAACTGGATTTTGGCAGGCTTGCGAAGGTTACTAGCTAGTTTCAACGTTGTTTTTATTTTTTTTCTGTTTTATTGATGGCTTAGGTCAAAACTTGTTTGCTTCTACTATATCAATATAAAGACAAAGCTTTTACCTTGTTTTAAAAGTAAATAAATCCCAAAACCTGTACACGAGGAAACATGGGATGGTGGAGTGGAGTACAACAGAAATCAATCAATCAATCAATGAAACAAACCAGAAGAAAAAAAATCATCTATGACCGGCACCTGTGTTGAAAAACAGAAAAGAAAATGCTAGTACCTCCATGACCAAACAAAGAAGAGAAAAAAAGATCCCATCTTCTTTAATGCTCCAGCTATGGCACGGCGGAAGTTTTGCCGTGGAGGCCGGAATTATTTCCCCCCGTGTTCGCCACCAGCTTTTCCATACTATAAAAGATTTTTTTGGAAAAGAATAATAATATTTCCCACCTCCTGTGGGTAAGCTGTCCCCGTGTGGTTCCCCGTTTCCTGCCTATTTAAGGCCCCTCGTCCCCTCCATTCATTTCCTTCCTCTCCGTGGCATATCGCGTCCGGCTCCTCTCATAATCTTTGAGATTTTCTTTGTTTTATTTTTTCTTTCTTGGTAGGAGTAACAATAGTTTTGGTCCTCCTCCTCCTTTCTCTCTCCCTGTATCCAAGGAGAGAAATCAATCCAGAGGCAAAGCTTCAGGTAAACATCCCCTCTCTTCAACCTCTCATGTCTGTTTTCTGAGGATTTCCGTCGCAAGAAGAGGTGATGCTTGTTCTTGCATGATGAAAATCTATGCTGTTTTTACTGATATACTAGGTCGTTTCGGATCTTGGGAAATTGCATCTTGTTCTTGCAAAAAGAGAAAACAACTTTGTTTCTGTTTTCTAAATCCGTGCGTGGACAGATCTTCTCAAAGCTTCAGTTCGTTTTAGATTCGTCTGTGTATCTGTCTGAAAAAAGAACAAATCTTGAAAGATTCCATGTTTTCTTGCACAAATCTGCCTGAAGGTTGATTATTTATCGAAGTTGAATCTGATCAATTTTTCTTCTTGCAGGGTCTGTAAATTTTCTGGATCTAATCGACTAACCAAAAAAGCCAAAAAAGAAGCCATGAGCCACTTCGCCGCCATGAAGAGCCCTGTCCCGGTCGCCGCCGCCGCCACCGACGCGAAGAGCCCGCTCTTCTGCCCCAAGCCGCGCCGCCCAGTCGCGCCTCTCCGGTGCCACCAGAGCGACGCCAGCATGGATCTGCTCGACCTCCTTCTGTCAAAGGTGAGATCTCTTCGCCGCCTCGACTCAAGATCTACCTGTTCCTCGCCTGTCTATTTTCCATCGGGTCGCTGATGTTTCTGCTCCTTTTCTTGGCAGGGCGAGGAGAGCAGTCTGTCGGCAGCGTCCCCGCAGCCACCGCTGTTCTGCGGCTCGCCGCCGCGGCGGGCCTCGAATCCGGTGGTCCACGACAGCCGGTTCGGCATGGACTGCCCGGGCAGTCCCATGCCGTGGTGGCCTGTGATGTCGCCGGCCACGCCGGCGCCGGTGGCGATCCGCCCTACGCCGCGCCCAGCGCCAACCCCGATGGCATCCCCGCGCTCCGCGGCAGGGTGTGCTCGCGTGTTCCAGCCAGCCGTCCGCGTCGAGGGTTTTGACTGCCTCGACGGTGGCCGTAGCGGCCGTGGCCATGGCATCGCCGCCATGGTCTAGATGCACATACACAACATCGAATAACCAGGCAATCTTTCTCCTCTCCATAGTGCAAAAGCTTTGGAGGGAGAGAGATGAGAGTGTGAGGAGATGAGTCGAGAGAGGAATCTAAGTCCCAAATTTAACCCCCTATATAAATCCATCCAGATCCAATCCAATCCCACAAGTATAATGAGTTTAGGTGATTTTACCACAAATCTTTTTGTATGTAAATAAATTTCAGGTTCAGGTGCCCATCATGTAAATTTGGGGAGCTCTAGTTCAGGGGAAACGGGGTAGAAATCTAGAGGGAGGGTCAGGGACAAGGGCAAAAGAAAAAACACAAGTTCAGCCCTCTTGGATGAATCAATTTCTTCATGTTGTCCCTTTACCTTCCTTCGGGATTAGCCATTCAATTAGGTTTGAGGGAGGGAGGGTTGGGGATTAGTTAGGTGGTACCTGTCCTAGTTCGTTTTCGTCATGATGCTTAGTAATTTTGGTTTTCGATGGAATTGTTTTTTGTCCATGCAACCAAGAAATCCCAAGGCCCAGGCCATAGAGATGTGTACAAAAGAGTGGCTACAACTACAAGAAGAGAGAGAGAGAGAGAGAGCAGCTAGGTTTTTATCGATGAGGCGAGTTGTGTTGAGAGAAAGAGAGAGGCATGAATGGTGTACTATTTGTGATATCTTTCTCTTTGTAAATGTAATATATTGTTCGATTCTCAATGAAGCAACATATCTATGATATCTCTTCGCCATCATTATCACCAGCCTGTGTTTCTTCCTTTTCAAAATTTTCTTCCCCTCGATATCTTTGGTGGTTCAACACAACACATGGTTTAGGCTAGTCATAGTGGGAATAACTTGAGTAGTAACATAGTTCTACATGTATTGTCAACTAAGCATTTAGATGACATGGCATGCAATTAAATTATGAGAGAGAGGCTTGTGGTAACTAGCTATGTTAGCATAACATCACACATTTCAAGACAAAATGAGTCTATATTATAATAAATAAGGCTTTGCATGATACTACATCTATGTTATTTTGCACTATAGAGATAGTAACTTAGACTAGTAACATATACATGTTACTACTCTAAGTTACTTCCCAATATGACCAGCCTTACATGTGCCCAAGCAACTTGCACAAGGTGATAAGGATGGTGACATACTAATCTGAGCCTGCATGAGTGGCTAATAATAAAAGATCTGCGGCAGCTGACTCGTGGAGATTTCAGGGGCCAATAAATTACCATGTTTTCTTTTCTGTCCTTTTCTTTTGACACACGTAGTAGTACTACTACCACCAACGAATCTTTCGGTTTGAAACCTCTGGATTTCCTGCGTCAGCCAATCAATCAAATTGATGACATTATAAGATGCTCTGCAGGCAGCAGCAACGGTGAAGAAAGAGCTATACGTACTCCTCCATTTGCAGTTACTACTGGTAAAAGGAAAAGCAGCACATGTTTTCATCTGTGCAGGTCAAAATCCACATGCTTTGTGGCGTCTTGTGCCGGCCGGCCAGAGGGTGAGGTGCGCACACTTGAAGTGATCTCACCTCAAAAGGAGTGAAGCTCGGCTGGGAAAAGGAGACAAGGAAGAAAGATGCAAGCAACGGCATGGCATGGCATGGCATGCCTACTTGAGTGTTTTTGCACTCGAGGACAGATTCAGACGCTGGGTTTCAGTTGGAGTAAAGTAACCTTTGTTTGGATCTTTGGCTAGGCCGTGTCCTTTCGGGAATGGGAGAAGATGCTGCGGCACTATGTTGCCAAAGTTTGTTTATGTCACGGCTAGAAAAAGAACTGAAAAATAATATCACCTCCCTTCCAAAATAAAAATATCTTGGTAGAGCAAACTAGCCTACCTAGATATTGTATCTCAGAGCATCTCCACCGGCGCCGCCCAAACGGCTCCCAATAGACCTATTGGGCACCGGACTAAAATTTCACTCATAGTGGTACGCTTTTCGAAGCCAAATATAATCGCTAGAAAACCCAAACGAGCCCCTACGCACGAGGGTCTGGGAATGCCGAACGAGTGGAGATGTTCTTATGTTTTAGAATAGAGATGGTACTCTCTCTGATCCATAATATGTGTTGCTCATCTAGTACAAAGTTTATACTAGTTTAGTACAAAATGGGCGACACTTATTATGGATCGGAGGGAGTAGTAAACAATGTTCCACGCATAATATTTAACACCAAGAAAATATCAATTACATCAAGCCTCTTAGCCAACACGATATCAAGAACTAATCAGGATATTAGGAATTCACACATCTAGATTGTCCAATGAAAAGAAAATAATACTGCCTTTCGATCCAAATTAACGTTCTCGGATTTGTCTACATCCGGATGTATGTAACACTAAAACATAACTAGATACGTTCGAATCTAAATAAATTTGAGAACAGTAATATAGATCAGAGGGAATAGAAAAAAGAGTGATCTGCAACAAATATCAGCATTAACCACAGAAATGGCAACACGTGGTAAACATGGGAGATGCTCCAACAAATATCGGCATTAACTATAGAAAATATCTTAATTTTTGTGTCACGGTAAATAAATACTCCTGTCACAAAATAGATATCGCAGATTTATCAAAATTTGAATAGATCTATATACTAGGGTGTGACGGACCACGGTTCCTCGCCAGCAGAAGTGTATTCGTTCTTTGTTTAAGTTGTTTTTCAGCGTTTGGGACGGCGAGATGATACCTATATTCTGGAATCAGAATAAGGTCCCACCCGTATGCTAGCGCTGACGGGGACGGGTGGAGTCATTAACTACCGAAATGGCAACACAAGGTTTACATGAGAGATGCTCCATATCATCGTGTTAACCACCGAAAATATGTGAAGCTTTGTGTCATACGGAGTAGTAAACAAATATGTGCACTGATTTTCTAAATAAAAACCGCACAACTATAGCATGGTGGTTTGGGGGGTGCGGCTCATGCATTCTCCGTTAGACACGTAAGCATCGCTCGCGGTTTTCATCAAGTTAGTTGACACCACCATCAGGTCAAGGTCTACAAAACATCCGAAACCAGAAGAAAAGAAGACTCAAATTTTTACACTTCTCAATCATGTTGCTAATATCCGATATCCATTGACAAGTTCCTCTCCTGTAACAGTACATTACGGTGACTGGTGGGTTGGTTTGCAAGTGGTTTTGGCCAGTAGACCATCACAGTCACCGGTTTCAGCTGACATGGCAGCGCAATCATCGTAGCAAGAAATAATTTAAGCGCATGTGGTAGGACTCGCCTATCAATCAGTGTTAGTACTTAGCAGCATTGCATCTCCCTTTCAGCACTAACTCCAAACAAATTACAATCCGTGCAATAGTCTATTTGAAGCATTATACAGTGCAAAAAGAAAGAAAAGAAAAACAAGTCGTTTCACCAGTCATCAGGTCCAAAGTATTCAGATCGGCCCTACAGATTTTATTTAAAATTTCGTTTTTTTTTTGTCTGTGGGGTTTCTCGTTTGACCGTACAGTATGGCGTGATGGGTACAGTACTTGGTGGTTGACACGTACTAGTAGAGGCACCGAGCACTAGAGCTCGAAGGTGACAGTGACAGGTGGGGCCCGCGGGTGACTGGATCACGTCTCATCGCGTGCGGCTACCAGGCTTTGCGTGCGTGGATGCAGGATAAACAGAGCTTTGTCTGGACGGCAGTCAGGCTCAGGCAGGCCAAAAGGCGTTCACAATTTATTTTTTCATTTTATTTTTTCACCTCTCTCTCTAGGCGAAATTACACATTGAGCCCTATAGTATTCTTTTTTTTCACCAGGTGTTCACCTTCTTAGTTTTCACAACCGAGACTCACACCAGTCACACGAGACAATAGAAAGTTCCATTGGTGTATGCTCCCTCCGTCTCAGTTACTCCGTGTATTAGTAGATTTCTATAGGACAAGCCTCTGATCAACAATTCTTTTGTTAGGCTATATTTTTATATACTCATTTTGTCCGGAAATAAGTGAACATGATTTGTCTATATTCTCTTGTATCTAGTATCTAAACATGTTTTAGCGTATCGATAAACTTGAGTCACTTATTTTCGGACAGAATAAGTAACATACCTATATGTGAAAAAGTATCTTTGGCCCATGCAAAAAAAAAAGAGTATCTTTGGCTGTCGAGCTCTAGTGATCTCTTTATCTTTTAAAACTTTAAAAAAAGTCTTATTTACATGTTTCAAAAAGATCTAAAAATAACTCTGGACGTATTCAACGATGTATCATACAAAGGTGAAATCCTTTATATTGTGAAAAATGATAAGATCTAGAGATTTGAAAATATACATACTCACATCCATACTTCTGTTATTTTTGTCCAACTTGGAATACAAATTATTTAAAATTAATATTACGCAATTTTTTGGTATACATCATTAGCTATATTTGAATATCTTTTCAAATATTTTTTTGAAACTTTTAAATATGATTTCTGAATTCTTTAAAACAACAGGATCACTGAAACTCGTGAGCCAGAAATCTCCATTCATAGATTTGATTTTATTCAAAATTTATATTTGTGATTATGGTTTTGTATTACAAAATTTATCTATAGAAAAATGACCCATACACATAGACTTGTGCTTTATCTTGTAGTTTTGAGCTCGAAATTACTCTGACCGATCCTAGTTCACTCAATACATGTACTTTTGAAAAATTTCAACTAATTTCAGCCAAAAGTAAAAAAAGAAGTGAAAACTTTCAAACGGTTCAATTCAAGTCTAGTACGGTTTGCATGAAAAAAAAAACTGCGGTGATCCCCCCTCTGCCACCTAACACCTGACCGGTGGACCTAAGCGGTATCGAACCTACTAAGTCATGAGATTTTGGTTTTGCAAAACATTTTGTGATAAATTTTCTTTGGATGTGATTTTGTGCGTTTCATGAAACCCTGATCCCAATATTAATAATATTGTGAAATTTACGACCCCTCTGGTAATATATAATAAGTGTCGCTGATTTAGTATAAATTTGTAGTAAATCAGCGAGAATCGAGAAGTAGTATTTTCTGGAGGCTTTGTTTGAGATACGCTTTGAACGGTTGCATAGGTAAGGGAAAAGAGGAGGCCCACCCAAAGGTGCTCCACAAACCTGGTTGACTGTCCATTTTCAGAACACACGGGCAACTTTTGGTTTTGTAGTCTTTGATGAAAACGACTCGACAAATGCTAAAAAGAAATGTCCAGAGGCCCAGCATGGCATAAACGAGTGAAAAATGCATGGTTATGATGCCTCGGCTGTATACTTCACTTGGCCCTGTGAATAAAGACCTGTCTTTGAGCCCGCACAAAATACAGGAACAATCATGCAAACGATATTATATCAACATCTTACATAACATATAGGGTACAGAATTTTCAAAAAAAAAGAAAAAAATGTCACAGAACATAGCCTTCTGTACAATGCAGTCTTACAGCCACAAATAAAACATTAAAATTCCATGATAAATTGTAACATATAAGCATCACGGGGTATTGTTGTTTTTCCTAATCTTTTTTTTCTTTGAGAGAGAGAGAGAGAGGTTAATTCGGATCCTTTATATGGTTTCGAAACTAAGGTGAGCTAAGAAATGGCTTTCCCAAAACAGAATGCAGAAACATGTCAATCTTCTGCCTCTGACGGACAGAGCAGGCACGGCTGAAGATCCTTGAACTCCTATAACAGTTTGCTGGTCTCAGATTTTGTTGTGGTGCTTGTCTCGATGACAATGGGATCAGCTATACTTGACGGCATTGCATGTAACCTGAGGGTTTTTGATCTCATCCTGGCTTTGGATCAACCGAATCTCTAGGCTGCTCGTTGATGGGTCAAAGCCCGCCCTTTTATAGTCTTCCACGGTTCTTCTTAGGAGTGCCTGCAGAAGTTTCGGTACATGTTAAAGGTCCTGAAGCAGTGTATGCTGCTACATACGCATCGAATAGCTATATTGTCATTTACATTTTAACTTCTGCAAGAGCATGTACCGAGCTTACAACATCTCCAAGAGCATATCTAGTGACACCGTCCTTTAGCTCATACCATCATACAAACACCCATTTCTTAGGGGAATGGGTGGTGGTGGTGGTGGTGTGTGTGTGTGGGGGGGGGGGGGGGGGGCAGTTTTTTTGATAATGTGGACAGAATTCAAGGAGAGAAAAGAACTATCGTTTAAACATGAAATGTCCTGAAAGTAGGAGGCTAGGAGCTAAAAACAAGCAAGCTATCGTCAGAGGTAATAGTTGTTTCTTAAAGTTGGGTCAATAATAATATACTGGTGGCTTGATAGATCTTAGAAACAAGGTGTAGACAACATTACCATTAGGTCCTGTCTGATAGTTGCAGAGGCAGTCAGTTTACTAGACAGCGAGAACTGTGCCTGACCTATCAATAAATTCATGTCCTAACTGTAATCACATGTTACCAAAGTTCATGACAATCATAACTCAGAATTGCTAAAAGAATTTTCCTGCTTAGTTCACGTAAAACCTAGGAGTTAGATCATGTTGAATATCAGCATGATGGCATGAGTGCATGACAGAGATACCTGTAAACTGGAAACTGCAAGTTCTGCTGCCTTCTCGAGGTTATCGGGGTATTTCTGTAAACATAACATGCAAAGCAAACATGTGTCAGAAATGGTATAGCCATAATAAGACTATTGCACAAGAACAGTACTACTAATAAACTTTCTCTGGGACATACATTGCTCCATCCTAGTAGAAGAGCAGTTGTTAGATCTCCCGTGCCCTGCAAAACATTTTGGGGGCAGCAGAATAATTATACAGTAACTGAAATATTTGAATGGAATATTCACCACTAACAATGCTATGAACACCCAGATTTTTGGAGTAGAGCTTCTTAAAACAAAGACGTTTTTCTCACTCTGTCTCTCTACCACCTCACACAAAATCTGCTGATCCGATTTTCTCCTGTCACTATTAACAGATATACGCTTACACGAGCACACATAGAAACACCTCGCTAAGATTCTAGTTCTACGATCTACTCTCAAATCATCAGCCATTTATTTCATTCAGTAATGAGTAATGTCTGAATACCGTTTTTCACTTCACAGCTAAGTCCATTTAAGCTTCAAATGTATCATGTATAAATACATCCTGCCCCTAAATGAAGTTGCTTATGTTACCCCACAAGGATTTTAACAAGGTAAACACTTGCTTGAAAAATAAACATTTGTTTCTCCTACGATTTGATATTGTTTGACTGTGCCTAAGCAACAATATGTATTAGTCCACTCCATACCACTACCCATGGTTTTTGAGCCGCGACTCAAAAAATGAGTCGCCGAGCCTGCGACTCAGTGAATAGTCGACGAAAGTTGCTGTATAGTCACCGTAAGTCGCTGTATAGTCGTGAGTTGCTTCAATTTTGGGAAAACGACCCGGCGACTATACAGCGACTCAAAAACAATGCTACTACCAGATTTAGTACAATCTAGAGATATGCTATGCCAACACGTTTCCCATACAATAACCAACATGTGATGACCAATTCACAAAATAAAATTTGGAATTATATCAATATAAAAAAGGGCCCCTCCATTATTATTGGCACATACCGTGAAATATGCAGGTATCTTGGGTATCTCAATCTTAAATTGTTCCGGCGGTTCCTGAATATAAAGACACAATAAAAGTCTTTGAGATCAGCCTTCTAGTGGCTAAGACACCAAACAATAACAACAGTGGAGCAGATCCCTTTGAGGGATCATGGAGAAGATAAAAGCTGGCTGTATTTGGCAAGGGACAAGAATAGTTTGGTCAATTTCTAACTTCAGTGGTTAGTTTCCAAAGCATTTATTTATTTAATATTGCATAGATCCATTCAAACTCAAGCTAATTCAAGAATGTAAAACTGTATTAGCTTCGGTTGGAAAATGGACCAGATTACCTATACCAGCACCCAGAAAAAAATCACAACACATCACCTGTAAATCTTAACTGTTACTTCTATCTAACTTGTGCAATGTTAATGTGGCAATAATATAACACTGAATTAAATGTAGAATAGACGTGATTATGAGTACGTGTACCACTCCTATATAACAACTGTGCACATTATTATATCCGAGACACTTTACTACGATTGGTCAATAGCTCATAGCCAGCCAAACCTCCTAGTAGAGCACCAAAGTAGCATAAAAGCTATACAGAACTATGCTCGACTATATGTATCTAAGTTTTTTTTCCCGTATAGCCATGAAAGTGCCATTTGCTCCATAATTTGCTTGCATAATACTGTATTCTTGTAAGTCTCGTGAGAATGTCTAGGTAAGATCAAATGGGTAAGTCTCGTGAGAATGTCTAGGTAAGTCTCGTGAGAATGTCTAGGTAATGTATTCTTTAAAGTTTCTCCATAATAATTTTGTAAAACCACTAAATTTTCAATTTGCAAACGTATTATAAATGTGTCAAAAGTTACCTCTGTTTTTTTGTAACTTCCGATGAGGAGCAGTTTGTCTTCAATAAGTGCACTAGTTATTATCACCTGAAGAATGGTAGCAATCAAACACGTCCATTCTTACATTAGTAACCGTATTAGCATCCTTTCCTTCAAACATAGAAACATGGGACAAAGATAGTTGACCATAGATCCAATAGTTATTCTATGTAGCACATTCAAACTTTCACTGGTTTATTTATTGATCTTATAAAGGACAAACCTTCCGTGGTCCAGCACTGTGGAGGATATTGCAAGCTTTCAAGCCATCTTGTTCGCAGGTAATTCTGCAAGTACACATTCAAATAAGAAAGAAAAAAAGAAGTTTACCATCGTGTACGAGACTAACCAAACAAAGCTTCTGTTTACAGATTTACCGTTGCTAGTAAATAAGATGGAAACGAATTTGGGAGATACTAGCCATATGTCATCACGAAAGTGCACTAGTTAGTAAATACCAGAATTGAATGCCTCTGTTAACAGTGGTTAGCTTACAGAATGCCATTGACACAATTCCTTCTGCAGCCTTTACTTCTTAGGTATCACTAGTTTTTAGGTCTAGCAGTTGTGATTGACTATTATTGCACACTAAACCACACATTAGCAACTTTGTATTAAATACCAATTGGCAATTGCAGAACCCACAAAATGGTGTACATAACTGGAGTAAAAATTGGACTTGTCAGATTAAAATTAGCAGTGGAGTGCTTTTATTTTTGATCTGGAAGCAATATGTGCTAACAACCGAATTTGGATGAAATCTGATACTGGGACAGCTATGATGCAACATATGACCATAAACAGAATAGTTCTCATTTTCCTTCTTAAAAAAAGAGCATGAATACCTTAATCCCGTGAGTAGTTCAACTTCAAATTGGTTTGGTGTAAGCATTGAAGCAACTGGGACTACCTAAAGATCATTTGATTAGAAAAGGAATATATTAGGATGAGTAAACATATGAGGTCTGTGGAAAGCAGTATGAGCATGAAAATCCTATCATATAATTTCATGCCATAGCCCAATTTTTTTTGAGCTGAAAACTGTAGGGGAGGCCCCAACAGTAAATTTTATTAAAGAGAAAAAAATATGTACAAGAGAGGAATATTTTTTTTTAAAAAGATGGGAAAAAGTAAGGGGAATTATATTCCAAATAAAAAAGGGGGTTTTCGTAAGAAAACGTGCATGAATAGTTGCTCTTTTCTCGATTTTCGCTCGGATTTTTTGGCGGCATGGCCAAGCGGTAAGGCAGGGGACTGCAAATCCTTTATCCCCAGTTCAAATCTGGGTGCCGCCTGATCAATAAAATACTTAGGTTTTTATAGTACTGATCGAACTCGATAAATTTGCACTCCGCATAAGTTTGGGCAAGAGAGTAACTAGGCATAGCCCAAAGAGAAATACAAAACGTCTAGCCAGGCTACAAGATATAAGACTTCAGATCGTCCTTCATTCTGTAAGAAAGAAGGAAGAGGCCCCTTTTAAAAGAAAAAGACCAAGATCTAATAGTAGGCGTAGCATTATCAAAAATCATAGCATTCCTTTGCTTCCATATATTCTAGGCGGCAGTAGCAAACACTTCGAAGAAGAACGGCTTTCTAAAATTGGATCTGGCAGTTGCAATCAACTGAGGGAGTTCAAGGTTGTCATCAATTGTGATGTTGATACATTGCCAGCATTGCCTACTGAAATTGCAATTCCAAAAAAGATGGTCCCTAGTTTCTAATATAGCATCATCACAAAGGCTGCAAAGGCTGTTGTCGTCAAGAGAGAAGTTTTTCCTTAGAAGCATATCCTTTGTGTTTAGGTGATCGTTAGCAAGAAGCCAGAAGAAAGATTTAATCTTGGGAGTGCACTTCGATTTCCATATCCAGGAGGAGAAGATGGGGGCTTGAATGTGTTCAAAGTTCAGATTATATATCATGTTTGCAGAGAAGTATGTGCCCCAACTATATGACCATAAATCATTATCATCAGCATTCAGAATTGATCTGGTTTGGTTGATGAGATGGTTGAACTCATGGAGCTCCTCAAACGCTTGTGTAGATAAAAGGAAGGTGAAAAGCATCAATGGGGTCGCCCAGGTCGAGGATATTCTTCACCAAGGTGAATATAACTTAATGGGACCAACCTCTGGAAACAAGGTACCTGACTCTGTCTCTACTCATTTCTGAAGGGAAAAGGAGATGTGTGCTAAATGTAACACTTAATTTCAGGGAAGGATTTTTCTTATAAAAGTTGCGAGTAATACATGCTGGAGTATAGTCAAATCTTGTATTTTTATGTAACAGCATTTCATATCGCACAAGTTAAACTTAGCAAGCTAAAATAGGCTGTTACCTTCTGTTGATAAACAGATATTAACTCCTGGGGAACATATAGTTTGCCTTCATCACCTAAAACCGGGTCACAAACTGCAGGGTGTACAGGTATTAGCCAATTCGGTTAGGTATACAAAATTTTGATGTGGAAAAAACAGCCATACAAATTGTGTAAGGTGAGAAATGATTACCATATATAAGATCAGGATTGACTGATCGTAATTTCTCGACGACTTGTAGAACAGTATTTAAAAAGGAAACAGATCCGATATAACCTGAATACCACAAAGAGCAATTTACTTTACACAATTCTGAATAATAAACAACTAAATAGCATGTTACTTATCGGCCAATCAAAAGAAGAGAAGTAATGGAGTGCCATCATGATGAAATATCAGTGAAGACCAATCAGCTAGATCTTCCTTTGGCGTGAAGGATGTGAAGTCCCAAATTGAAGAAGTTGTAATGGTTATTCACCTGTTAATAAATGTGTATAGTGCAGCAAATCATTTTCCCCCAGTCCTTCAATAAGATCCCACAACTGATCGCCATTGAGAACCTGTCCTCTAAATTTTGGGTATCCTGAGATGACACATAGCAGGAACTATTTAGGCGTGCCAGACAAATTACACGTAAGATGTTGTATACAGACCAGCCTGATTCTACCTGTATGATTTGAGAACTGTACAGAATTTATCGGGTCCACATCAAAACCGAGGAGTTGCAAGGGAAAGACAGCCGATTTGTTGCCAACATACCCCTGAATTAAGAAAAAAACAGCATGAGCAGAGGACAGATATCAAAACAAACTATAACCAGCAAGGCAGTTGCTTAGCTCCCAAACCCAAACAGCATTAGTTCCAGAAGCTTGTACTTATTATGCATAATAGATAGAGGAGAGGAGATGGGGGTTGGTTGGACCTGGACGGTGTGGGACTGGATGCTGAGCACGCGCCCCGTGTCGGACGGAAGCACGACGGAGAGTATCGGTGGCCGCGCCATCGCCGGATGCACCGCCCCTCCACTCCTCCCCCGCCGCCACCAAGACCGCTCCCTACAAAATCGCAGCAACACGAGAGCAAGCAGAGATGGTCAAACACAGGAAGGAGAAGGAGAAGGCGAGGCCAAATTGTTTTCTTCACTACGGATCCTACTCCATTATAACCAGATTGACTAATCGGCACCAGGATATCTTCTTAGATTTGGAGACGGACTGCCGGTCTCGTGGGCTAACTACTTTTATTTCTGTCATTAATTAATTAATCAGTCAAAATAAATTAGCTTTACGCACCTGGAGGAGCGAGAGGAGGTGGTGGGTGAGGACCACCGCCCCCACGAGACCCACGAGCGGGGAAGTGGGCGCACGAGCGCGGTGGTCGGCGGCGGAGGAAGCACGGCGACGGCGAGCATGCGACGGCTGGCGGAAGAGTGTGCGATGCGCGCGGGACGGTGGGAGGGGAGATTTGATGATAACCCCCTCAGTTGGTGTGCATTTGATCATAAGCCCCCAGCTGGTCTAATTGTTGATGATACCCCTTTTAACACAGTTAATTAACAGAGGAAACAATCAAAGTCCGTGAAAAAGGAAGGGGGGAAGCTTGGGACAGCAATGGAGGAGCCAGGTGCGCGGACAGCGCGAGCGCATCGGCTTCTGCCATACACCGATGGATCTAGACATTCGTCGAAGAGGAGGAAGAAGGAGAGCACCGACGACTGAGCCGCTCAGACCAATAAATAGGACACGACTACATCAAGGTCGACTTAGATTTAAGGAAACGCGAGGTCAGTCGGACATAACTCATGTTTCCGTTTCTGGTCCACGAATTTTTTCTGAGATAATCGAGGAAGAAAACGCGGGAACCAATCGACCCCCACGCGTGTTTCTAGGAGCGAATCAGCTCCGACCCCCACAACATCATCTTCTCTTGTCTGCGGGTCCATCCCTTTCTTCCTCCTCAAGTACTCTCATGGAGATACATCTAGATCTATATGGTACTTGGGGTTCGTAGTCCTCCAGATCTCGATAGATCCTTTAGGGGTGCAAGAGATACATCCTCCTCTAGATCCCTAGGCTTCACCCTTCTGCGGATACATCTATAGATGATAGCAGGGTAACTGGGGTGCATCGTCCCTGGAGATATATCGGCATAGCAGGGGTAGTTGGGTTGCATCGTACCCGAAGATACATCGGCAAAGCAGGGGTAGCTGGGTTGCATTGTACCTGGAGATACAACAACAGATCTCGAGACCGTCAGCTGCCTCAAAAAGGATCTAGAACTACCACCTATAAGAAGTATTTATCCTGAAGCCTTTTCTACTTGGTTACATCCCCATAGGAAGGAATCATGACATCTAGTGTGTGACCATAATCCTTCTTGGGTACATCTAGAGTACTGTTACACGTATCGAAGAAATTAGTACCACATGTTACATCTTCTTGGGATGAAAAAATATAGTAAGAACAATAAAAAGTTCACCAATCCCTTGTAGCTAAGAGAAGAGGAAAACATCCTAATGATTGTACTACTCCCTCCGATCCAAATTAGTTGACTTAGATTTGTATAGATTCGCATGTATCTAGACTTGTTTTTGTGCTAGATACATCCGAATCTAGACAAAACCAAGTCAACTAATTTGGGTTGGAGGGAGTAGTACAACATAAAAGTAGGAAAATTTGACATGAAGATAGCAGTGGTACATCCATTGTCATCAAGCAGTAGAAAAACAATAGTTGCAAATAGTTATACATCCATTGTCAACAGGGCTGATAGAAAGATGTAGCAGTACAATATGTAACAGTAGACACATCAGGGTCACAGTAGAAGATGTCCTAGCACAAGATGTAGCAGTAGAAGATGTAGCAGCACAAAGATGTAGCAGTAGAAGATGTAGTACTATAAGATTTACCAATAAAAGTTTACATTCCTGCCTTGAGTATTCTAATTAGAAACTCATTCACCTGCATTTTACAAAAAGAGGTAGACAAAAATCTATATTAGAAAAAATAGAATGTCAGTTTTTGCTAGTATGAAAGACACATTTACTTTTTTAATCAATGAAGAACAGTGACTTGAGTAAAATGTTGTAAAATAACTATCTGCCACTATTGTCTTTTGCAGAAGCAGTTGCTTTGATGCTGAGGAACTTTGCATAGTGGTTTGGAAAGCTAGATCTTAATCATCCGGCAAATGATGGGTTTGATTTTGCTACTTCAGCTTTGCGCTCTACTGCCCGAAGCTTCGCATGTGGTGCAAGATGCAACATGTACATCTTGAAAGCACCATGAAAGCCAGGGTCAGCCTACGCCAATTATTGGCACCAGGGCAAGGCAAAATAAATATATTTATTGATAATAAATTATATATAATTTTTAAGATACATTTATTGTCGATTCATGATCACCGTATTTTACATAAAAGTTACATTAGTTTTTAATACATTGCTTCTTCGAAATATATAAACAAAATTATGTCAAATATGAGAATACAAAACCATATGTGTTCTCTTCTAAATTTGTGTCACTTGTATTAATATAGAGTATATATTTGTGTATCTTTATCTTTATTTGTAGAGATATCTAAACTGTATGCCATAAGAATATAATAATAGATGTTTCTAGTTTATAATTATGTATACTCAAAAGGGAAAATCTAAAGTATATGTGTTGTTTAAAAGCATAGTTTTACCAAATCATTAGCATGTTAGTGTCATTTTTATATCAAACTAGACTTCTATCTGCGTCTCTGGGCGCGGTCAGTATGCAAAACGCTTTAATATGATCACGCTATATTTACGAGTAATAGAAAGTATCTGGTCTTGAAACGCTAAGTAATAGCACGTTGTTCTTAAAGTGTGAATCTCGTTGCAGCTGGAAACCGTTCTCGCACCGCTAAATCTTATGAGAGTTTTTCAGAAGCACGTAGTCTATAGGTGAGTTGGTGTCAAATCCGTGCATCACGATGTTGTTGTACGTGCGTCATTATTGTGGACGATTCTTTATACCATTGTTTTCATCTCAGACGCCACCAAAGGCGCGACAACAAAAGATATCTGCTTGTTTTGTTTCGTGCATTCTAAGGTTGTCAGCCGTGCATTCCGAAGTAGAAACTACGATTTCACAGTGAAGATAAGTTTTTATATCCCAAAATCGTAGGCGCTCATCTTGTACCACAGACACGGTTGCAAGCAAAATTGCAAAACAGAAAGTATAAACGGCCAAGACAGAGACACCGTCCAGACATAAGAGTCCAGAAAGCATAGTATATGTCATTTTATATATGTATACATATTACAACACACATACACATGGTTTGTGTGTATAAATTAAAGTACATATGCTTATGTTAAATTTACATTTTTGTACTGCAAATAGCAGAATTTACACAAAAAAAAATATAAATGGTAAAACATTAACAACTTGAACAATCTTCGCATGCCATGGATACGACAACCACCGTTTTTGATCTACCAGCGACAGTGAAAAGTCGCAGAAAGAACCTCGTCGACAACGCACAATCATCATTCATATTGGCCGCTTCATATGTATCAACGGTTGCATCCCTGTGTTTGTAACCGGTGATAATGTTGCCTCTCGTTCACACCACCAGGAAGCTATCGTGGTCGATCACGTTTGCTCGTCATTACTGTTGCGAGAATGGTACGTAGTTATTGCGGTTGATCACGTTTGCTCATCATTGATGATTGCGAGAGTGTTTATTTTCTTTACCTTTACATGGTTTACTCTTTATGTGTAAAAACGCGTAAAAGACATAAAAATCATACAAAATAGCAAAGAAAAAATGCGATAAAACATCGAGTCTTAAAAAAATTAACACTTAGAAGTCAAAAAAGGAACAAGACAAATTGAAATATAGAAAAATACATAAAAAGTAAAACGAAGACAAAGATGCGAGCACAAAATAACCAAAAAAGAGAGAAGAAAACAAAAAAAGCAGGAAACAACAGAGGAAAAAATGAAAGAAGA
This sequence comes from Avena sativa, assembly GCA_916181665.1. Classification (NCBI taxonomy): domain Eukaryota; kingdom Viridiplantae; phylum Streptophyta; class Magnoliopsida; order Poales; family Poaceae; genus Avena; species Avena sativa. The sequence continues at coordinate 525,987,838 of OV702292.1, read as the reverse complement.
AGAAAAAACGTGAAGCAAATGAAAATGAAAAAAGCGAGAACAAGAAAAAAAGCTAAATAGGAAAGAAAGAAAAATAGCGGTAAGGGTAGGAGAGCGCTTACCGCGCACAAAAACATACAAACATTGCTGTCGTACATCGTCGTGCCGAGAGCCGCCGATAAACTAAGAAAGATCACCGGCCCGATAGAGAGGCGTCGACCCGGCGGCGGACCTAAAGTCGTCGAACATATGCAGGGAACCGAACAGGCTCAGCGTTAACACCTCTCCGCCGATATACCTAAGTTACGAAACATCCGAATCCGATAACGATCCTATATATGTGGTAAACATCAGCAAGATTTAGCTCGTGGCCCCGTTTGGCCTAAAAGCTATACCTAACCTATCGGTGCATTTTACGTCGGTGAGCTCTCGCTTGCAGCGCCGCTACGCCTAAAAGCAACCACGCCGGCACCTAAAATATGTCGGATACGGCTATGCCATCGTTCAGGTGCTCGAGCCTGGATATCTAAAAGACGACACGCCGCCGAAGCTAAGCCGCGATAAGAAAGAAGAAAAATAAAAAATAATGCGAGAAGTAACAAACAAGTCGGTGTGTTTTATAGACGCACGGACGAGGCATGGGGCAGAGATGGACTCTGCCTACATTGTACACGGGGGAGATGCATTTTCGCGGCGCAAGCGGGACCCACTGTATTGTATCGCTGCGAGAACGCGCACCAGTCTATATAGTCTACTTGTCCACATCTGATCTCGGTCGTGAGAAACCACACACGCCTACATCGTAGATTGGCAGCTCATCCGTTTGTCGTGTAGAAACGCTTCCGACGAGATTCCACGCTGCCACGTCGCCGTTTTACGCGTAAACCCGTGGATGTCTATGGCCCACGCTGGCAGCTCGACTGTAGTCTAGCCATAAAAAACACGGACGTCTATAGCCTACGCTGCCACCTCGGTCCTCCACCGCGAGAATACGCGTCCGCTCATCCTGTATGACAGAACCTACGCCGCCAGCTCAGATCTCCGTCGCGCTAACCTGCGCACGGTCATGATGTAGGCCGCCACATCGGCTCCCGGCGGGCCCCGCCACCCCGGCGGATGCGGAGCCATATCATGCCTGGGACGCCTCACACCGAGCACGATATAGACGGCGGGCCCATGTCGCGCGCACGGTCCACCGTCCGGCGACGCGGGGTAGGATGACGCGCATGACACCCGTCCGTGGTCTGAAATCTTTCGCCCTGGTCCGCAACAGGGCATGTCTCCTGAAAGAGCATGGCTCCGTTGTAACTGCGCCGCGTGTCCTCTCCGGCATCTATCCCACGATCGAAAAGAATCGGGACACCGTGGATAGCAGTTTGAACCGAAACAATCTACCGCTATTATTTACTGTGATATGTCTTACATATGACAATGAGTTTAATCATTTGTTTAATGTTCTAGTTAAACACTATCTTTAATATAACTTGTAATGCATGCTAGAGAGACACGGTCTTTAGTATAACTTGTAGCCCATGTTAGAGAGAGACTCGCCATCTAAGTGATCCAACTGCCGCTGCCAAGTTGATCGTTTTAATTTGTCTCCCTGTGATTCAGATTTTGATAGTGTGAACTTTCTTTTAAAAAATGGAATTTTTTTCTACATAATCAATAAACTTCTCACCATTATAAATACTTATTAATTTATACACGTTGATAATACGGGGCAGGGATCTCTGTATCATAGGACAGCACTCGAGATCCCAGCGAACACCGTCGGGAATGAACTCTGCACAACAACTACCCAAACTAACGTACCTGCACGCTGGCGCGCGGAACACCAAACCTTCCGGCCACCAGTCAAAGGTCGAGCCGAACCAAGCCACGTCATGACTCACCACCGCCGCACACCTCTCCTACCCCAGAAGAACTCGAACCACGGTATGCACACGAGATCTATTTAGAGCTCTTCCTCCCCGCACCCGCTGCTAGAGAGAGGGAGGCACCGCGTCGGCTGGCTGGTTCCCTTCCCGCTGACTGCTCCTCCCGACGATCACCTTCCACAGGTGCGACCTCTAATCTTATCGCTCACTTCTGTTACTGTCTATCCATCTCTGGGATCACCGACAAACAACCCATGTGTTAGCCTTTTCATTAGTACTCCGATTTATTTGTATGACTCCCTCCGATCCAAATTAATGGCCTCAGATTTGTCTAGATTGGGTAATTATTTCTGCAGTTTAGGTTGTCTTTGCAGTTCAGTCGGCATGGCTGCTGAATCCGAGAGTTGCAACTGCGATGCATGGGCAGCGAAAGATCCTTCGGGAGTACTCTCCCCATACAGATTCAACCGCAGGTAATTACCACACCACCTAACACTTTACACTTGCTCCTCATGTCTCAAAGAAACCTTCGCTACTCAAGACAGGAACAACGACGGACTGCTGATTGATTTGTATGCAAAGTTAAGTTTCGTCCTATAACTAGCTCTGATGCATACCTGCTGCCCTGATTGATTACCAGGACTGTGCAACCCGACGATGTTTCATTGAGAATCACGCATTGTGGAGTCTGTTATGCTGATGTTATCTGGACAAGAAATAAGCACAATGACTCGGTGTACCCTTTAGTCCCTGGGTAAGCAGCTTTCCAGAGCCTTGCATTTGGGGAAAGAAATTTAATCCATTTTTTTGTCTGTTAACGTTGAATCCAGTTAGTTACTACGTACTCTAGTGTATGTATTGTACAAATAAATAAATGTTTGCGTGCTAAGTCGGGTGCCTGCAATTCAGGCACGAGATTGCTGGAGTTGTAACCGAGGTTGGTTCAGACGTCAAGGGCTTCAAAGCGGGGGACCATGTGGCTGTTGGGACGTATGTGAATTCATGCCGTGACTGCGACAACTGCAATAGCTTCCTCGAGAACCACTGCTCGAAATTTGTTTTCACTTTCAATGGTGTTGATACGGATGGTACTGTCACAAAGGGAGGATATTCCACTCACACTGTAGTCCATCAACGGTAGGGTTACATTTTCTTCTGGATGACCGCTATTGAACTTCTAAAATTTGGTGACAGCATAAACTGCAAAGTCGATCCTCAAGTGAACTTCGGCGTATCCTTTTTTTTAAAGCGAGTAATAGTCGTGGCATGTACAAGTACAAGGATGTTACAATTTTCTGATAATTTATTTTCGTTACAGGTACTGCTACAAAATACCTGATGGTTACCCACTGGAAAAGGCAGCACCTTTAGTTTGTGCTGGAATCACTGTGTACACTCCAATGATGCGGCATAACATGAACCAACCGGGAAAGTCACTTGGTGTCATTGGTCTTGGTGGGTTGGGTCACATGGCAGTAAAATTTGGAAAAGCCTTTGGACTGAAGGTGACAGTTTTTAGTACCAGTGAATCCAAGAGAGATGAAGCTATCAGTCTTCTTGGTGCAGATAATTTTGTTTTATCGTCAAATGAAAAACAGATGGGGGTATTGAACATCCTTAATCTCCTTTAAAGCCAAGTGCGAAACAGTTTATAACAAACCGTTACATCAGTATGCATCTCCTTACCTTATTTTGGATTCCAATTGAACCGTACTACAATGTATAACCTAGTAACCTACTGCATATTTCAATGTAGTACAGTAAGCTGAAACGTGCAAGTAAATTTTCCCTCAGTTAGTGTGCTTTACTAATTTGTTCAATGCTTCCATTAAACACTTCGTCCGGTCACTAAACTAAAGAGGTCTACACATAATTGCAAAATGATAGCAGAATTGTGGTATCAAAGTATGGCATCAATCCTAGTCATAGAATATGTTTCACCTATCCGTATGTCAGCATTCCACTACTTTTTGCACAAACAGCAGCTGGGGAAATAGTGGAGGTTGAAAAGAAACTGTTGGATGTCTCCCTCATTTCTTTGAAAGGTCTCTTCCTTTTTTTTTACTTGAGAACATTTTTCACCAGCACAAGATATTAGTTTACTTTTCTTTTCTTTTGTAATAGTACATGTACAATGTATAACTTATGGCATCTGCATAGAGTTGCCCTGAAGTTATTTGCCACATTGTTCTGACAGCATATATGACAGAATTTATCTTGCAAAATGAATTCATCGTGCAGAATTATGTCTGTTATTCTTCTCACTCTGCTTATACACGGGCGTGAGAATAACAAATTGTTTTATTTTTGCAGTCCCTGAAAAATTCCCTGCACTTCATTGTGGATACTGCCTCTGGTGACCACCCATTCGACCCTTATCTCGCGCTTCTGAAAGTTGGTGGCGTAATGGCGCTACTCGGCTTTCCAGGAGAAATCAGAGTGCATCCTGCAACACTTAACCTGGGTAAAATACCTTTCTGTTACCAATGCAGTCGAAATAGTTGCTGAGTGAAAAGTTTGCTTCATCAACAAATAGTTAGGTTCTTTATCTCTGTGGCTGCATGAGATTCTATCCCATAAAACATGCCACTAGTTGGTTTCCTGGTTCAAAACTTGGTGACGAGCTGACGGTCTATCATCATCCAAACCTTGTTACACGTGTTTCATTTTAATGAAACCAGGTTTCAGCCTTTTTCGTCGAAAAATAATTAGTCTGAACTTGTGCAGGTGCACGGAGTTTATCTGGCAGCGTAACTGGAGGCACGAAGGACACCCAGGAGATGATGAACTTCTGTGCGGCAAACAAAATCTACCCTGATATTGAGTTGATAAAGATAGACTACATCAACGAGGCTCTCGAGAGGCTTGTTAACCGGGATGTCAGGTACCGGTTTGTAATCGACATCGAGAGCTCTTTCAAGTGATATCTTCGCAGTTGGCATTATTTTGCCCGTTAGCATATTCCAACTTTATTGGTTTGTTAGTAGTTAGCGAAAATTATTATGGATCGGAGGGAGTATCAATATATGTATAAAACTATGTATAAAGGACATTGTTGTTGCATATGTAAATCTCATTGATACATTTTGGCAGGCAAACTCCCCACAGATACGTTTTTGGAACCATTTCCATCCTTGAACCAGGAGCTAATAAAAATGTTCATTCTTTGTAACCTCTTCTGAAAATAAAATGAAATCTTGAAAAAAACATGTAACTATCCAGATTGCAATTCTGCCATTTGGAGGACCCTTGTCAGGTTTGGCAATATAACTTCCATGCTCTAGCATACACAGATGCAGTATAACTTATTTCTCATGGTCAGCCAAATCAATATATTTCATCCCTAGTGTGTTCAGAAAATTTCCAATCTGGGCCTTTTTTTAACTTCTTGGGTACTAAAATACGTTAGGATCAACAACGACGATGCCAGTCATATATCTTCAGGTCGTGGTGCAGAAGAAATTTGTAATGCACTGCCTGAAATCGTAACATTTTAGCAGGTACCAACTCACGGCCAAGAAAAAGAAATAGAGAGGGTGCCCATATCTTACTCATGCCTTAATGGATACTGAATGTTTTCAAGTGGATCAATTACAACAAAACGTGGAGGTTCAGAAAAGTAGTAATTGTGCACTGTATATTTTTTCATGGTGACTGCTGAGGAGCTTTTTATCCTGTTAGAGTCCTTGAGAACTGCACGACACTCCGGAGAACACCTAGTTACTCTTTAATATACATATGCATCTACAATATGGTAAAAATCAGCTGACTAAGGCCTAGATTTTTTTTCACTTCAGTTTCAGTTTCAAATAATTTTATAAAAATGACAAAAAGTAGTAATTGTACACTGTATATTTTTTCATGGTGACTGCTGAGGAACTTTTTATCCTGTTATAGTCCTTGAGAACCGCACGACACTCCGGGGAACACCTAGTTACTCTTTAATACATACATCTACACAGAAATATGGTAAAAATCAGCTGACTTAGGCCCAGATTCTTTTCCACTTCAGTTTCAGTTTCAAATAGTTTTCTAAAAATGACAAAAAGGATATTGAATCATATGCTTCCATGAATTTGACCATGCAAAGTATGTGTTCCCAGTATCTCTCCACGGCTACATTATGTCATTTACGGGAAACTGTCGGGTGCAAATACCTGACACATCAACATAAGAACAAACAGAGTTTTATCAACCGAAAGAGTGCTGGCGTATGATGTACACGAGGTCCCTAATGAATTTTAGAGTTGGAATTATCAGGAAATCTTGGGTACATCTTCCTAGTATTTGTTTCCTCGGCTGACCATCAGAACTTATGGGTCTTTTGCCATCGCTCAAGTAGCAGACCTTTCTTTCTTTCTTTGTCTCAGCACGTTCTTATGTTTCCATGGCCCATACCAAGATAACTGCATGTAAAATAAAATCAAGGACCGTGTTAAGATGCTCCAGTGCTAGCATTTGACTTGTGCCAAACAGCTTACAAGTTACAACATAAGAAAGAACATACCAGATAATGCAACTGATGTCCTAAGCTTCTTGTGTTAGCACGTCATTCACATGCAGATTCCTTCCTAAACATCCCTTGCCAGGACCATTGCCTGTGAGGCTGTGAGTGCACAACTGCACATACTGATGGTTATAATTTTATTTTCAAGGTGTGCTCACAATGAGAGAACTCAAGCAGTGAAATGGGTTTGATCATTCTACGTGAATGTGCACATATGACTTTCACTTCAGTTAGAAGCTAAATTTATGAAAATGAGAAAAGGTAGATATTATTTTTAAGCATGAGAAAAAATTAGTAGTACCATTATATTATTTTGTTGGAAGTTTTGGTAGTCCACGCAAACCTGCACAAAGAAGGAAAATGTTTACCTATGCACAGTTTGATAAGGACAAAGGACCGGCAAAGCCATGGCAAGTCTCTCCTCTAATTGTCATGGTGTTCGTCTCGTGACCATGTCCGCCTCTCCGTTGACGTTGACCGTGCTCTCCAAGGACACGATAATGTCTGATTCGCAGTGGCGCTCATGGTACAGACTCTTTTTGATGAAATGCCACGGAGCCGACGTCCAATGTCATCGCCAAACTGTACTCGTAGTGACGATATGTTGCTCCAAATAAATGGAAAGCAATTGAGCTGGTCAACTGCAAACACAAAGACCGAATTTATGTTCTTTTAGCATGGACAAATCAGAACATCCTCGATACCAAAAGTTCAAAACATAAATGATCAGATTTATACACAATACTCACATCAGAAGTGTTGCAAAAATCAGCAGGCAACTCTTTGAATCATATATCATCCATGAATGCATGTTTCTGCAGCTATGATTTTATTTAGATTGGACATTACACAAAATAAGATACTTTAGACTGGACATTAATCCATGATTTTTTTGAAGGACGGCACAGTGAACACACTTTGACAGGACAACACGGCAATAATCAAAATTTTGCCAAAATAGCATCTGGCCCAAATGTAAATTTCTAAATGGTCCATGGAAGGTGCAAACTTGTTTAGAATAAAAGAGGATCCCAATTCAGAATAATTATTAAGCATTATATGATCATGCTCCCAACCATTTACTATGAAGACAACTTTGTAGCTCTAGATTTTCTCTCTATGAACAATTTGCAATACCAATAAAAATCCTGGAACATAACCACTACAACAAAAATTAAGTAATCTTTCTCACCACCAACACCATCTGATGTCTAAAGCATTGTAGATATATACTTCTGAAAACCTCGTGGATGTGTAGTGTCAATTCAAGAAAGAGCTAACCTGTAAATTAAATTGCAGATTGACAGATTACTATACAGCTTATCCCTCTGCATATTTGTAGTGATCACCTTTAAGACAACCTCTGGATGCTTATTTAAATCGATGGAAATACTTCAAAAAAATCTATCTGAGAATAGGGCATTTGTGTGTGTTTGTGAGACCTGAACCTTTTAATGTCTATAAATTATTCAGTTGCATATGGTCTTCTTTGTTCATATAGATGATCTACTTTAACACAACCTCCCAAACCTGATGTTTAGAAATTGCCATGAAACAGTGCATCGGTAGCTTATGGGATTAGAGAGAAACCTGAGTAAGATAAGAATAGTGGATGAAGCACTAAAACCATGGATTCTGCCAGAAGCACTTCCAATGTGTGTAAAGAACAACTTCTGATATGAAACATAAGTTTTTATCAGAAGAAATAGAGAAAAACAAACGAACCTTTATACGCATCGTAGTTGTTATCACTTCACCTGGTGAAGATAACCTACTGAGTCTGCTGACTATCAAAGGCACAAACGAACTAGATAGAAAAAACAATAGAAGTACCAAAATATAAGTTATTTCAAATAGGATTATTTATGATTGAAAATGGACTACATGAAATGGTTACAAAAATAAATTTATATGATCATATAGACTGCACTATAAATCTCAGATGTTGATTTACATGATAATTTACTTAATCTAGTGTATATAGCCAGTATGTAATATACAGTAGGAAAATATAGGAATAGGAATAGAGAAAAGGTAAATCACACAAAGAACATTAGAAATCTGTACAGGCAAACATATTAATGGAGTTTGCAGATGGATGACCCCAACTTCATGTTCTTTCTCATGAATTCATTAGCTGTTTTCCTAAGAAACCAAAGAGATGGCATGGACATTATTTTAGTTTGCATGGTACCATTGACAAAAGTTATGGGAAAAATTCAAGAGATCTTCCATGTAATTTTTTCCCCATCCTACACATGATCCAAATGTAATCCTTTTACCTATATTCTTAGGGGAACACATGATCGTTGTATGCGGGAAATAGGCTTAATGACACATTGTGGAGACTATTATAAGGCGTAGCTGAGTACTCAGCAATGTTTTTGATTGTTCTTCACCTGATATAAAAGGAAATGAACAAACAATACTAAGTGGCGACCGAAGATGTGAGTAGCATAAACCTGGTGATATAAATTTAATCGTAAGATTAAAGATGCAACTATGAACCTTTTGGAATTTAAAAGCTGAAACGAATCACATAATACAGATAACCACCATATAAATAAGCATAGTAGGAACCTGATATGGGTTGGATGGGTTTCCAAATAGCATACACGTCCATAACAAAATGGTCTGCAAAACATAAATACCTACCAATATTCACGCGGACCTGCAACCAATATTTTGGAAAACCAAATTTGAAGAAACAACAAAACATAGCTTACAGGGGATAAAAGTGAAAGAGAGATTGATGAATTAGAGGGAGAGCCAAACTACTTCTACCATGAATCATGTAAGAGCTAATAACACCAGGGATATTGCCCCGCAAAAAAAAGAACACCAGGGATACATAAACGTGTCATCTAGGTGCATTTTCATACTCCCTCCGATCCAAATTAATGTTCTCATACTTGGCTAGATTCGGATATATCTCGCACTAAAACTTGACTAGATATATCCGAATTTAGATAAATGTGAGAACATTAATTTAAATCGGAGAAAGTACATAAAGTTGAAAAATGTGGTACAGAGGTACATTAACTTGGCTGCCCGACACGGTTTGGTCCAATTTAGTCCGAAATGGTGCCACGGTCCAGTCCTTGTACGTCTTTCATGATTTCGCAAAAACACCCCTACACCACTCGTAATCAGGAGCCACATCAATATCCCTGTATTGTTGTAGCAATTGGCTTTTATCCCTGCAGATGACGTTCGTATCCTCCATGAACCAGTTCGCGACAGGTTCTTGTGCACGATGGACGACGGAGCTAGTCGCCGCCGCTGAATCGGCCAGTCGCCGAGGAGGCGCTGGACTTAACTTTGTCTAGATACGAACTAGCGTACGAATCTATTCACTCTATCCCAAAATAAGTGACTTGAGTTTATCTAGATTTGGATGTATTTAAACATGTTTTAAATTTAGATAAACTCAAATCAATTATTTTTGGATGGAGGGAGTAGATAAAGTTGAGGCCATAATATGGACCGGAGAGAGTACGAGAATTTCCCTCTTTTTCTCTATGGAATTCGCCGCTCGGGCCAGCTGTAGGGTTTAGGGTGCATGATCCACTCCGATTTAGGTGTGTAAATAGGATGGATTAAGTCAGTTTCGTCCGCTTTTACATCGGAGACTGTGATTTAGCCGATGATTTTGAGCGAATCCATGTTGTGATGATCCCCTGTTTCGGTATAAACTCTGCACCCACGCTGAACCTGTAGGTCTCCAACGCATATTGGTTCAGAATATACAAAGTTTCAGTGAATCTATGTTATGATGTCAGGTCTCACATTGTATTGAGATTACAGTCTATTAGGACGGATGGTATGACTAGGTGATACCAAGGCAGTATTAAAATGGAACCGACAACCAGCACCACTCGGAACCATTTTCTCTAAGCTCTAGCTGAAGTTAGACTAGTGTACTACTGCCCACTGACATGTTCAATTAAGCATCAAGTCCGGAGTTTACAAAGGTAGTAGAACAGTACATAGCGAGGTGTAAGATTTACCGTCTTCCTTGGCTTTTGTTATTAAAGACTATCAACTAATACTTGTTGGTTCAGAGTACAACGAGCGACTTCAGCAGATTTGTTGCATTTCTGAATTTATGTCTCAAACTTTGCCATATTTGAATGTGATCCAGATCCAGATCTCTCTGGAAGAACTCCGTAGCTATAACATCTCCCACGGAATTGTTTAGATCATCAACCAAATTGTTTAGTTCAAAATTCATGATTAATCTAACAGAGCATATATATATATATACTAATAGTCAGAATACCAACTTTTTTTTAGGAGAAGTCAGAATATCATCTGTTTTCATTACAAGTTGCAACATTTGCTGAAAGTCTAGTGTATGCCCTGTAGTGCAAGATGGTACTTTATCTGAATTTCAGTGGAAGTTAGAAATTTTGAGTTTCTTGTTTTGTTGTTAATTGAATTTTCAGCAGGGCACAGTGTGGTTTTAACTGAATTTTCAGTTTCATTTTGCATGGTACCTCAATTTTTAGTACAATGTCAACTGAATTTGTGTGATAAGCTTTTCACCATTGTGTTGTGCAGGAGCTAATTGTGAATTGTTCTCATTTGAACTAGAGCACAATGGGTTTTCCTGTGGAAAAGGAGTTGGCTTGACATATGTTTCACAAACTTAAGGGCATTCTATTTGTTTACATAAGACCCATCAAAGTAATTGTAACTAGACAACCACACAACATCCATCCATCAAACAGGATGTTTACATTGGAATTCCCTTAGTTCCCATAAGATTTTCCAACACTTGTGCTATATATCTACAACTACAATTTAGCATAACTCAAAGACTTGATGACGATCTTTATTAAGAAGACAAGAGGATGTTACAAGTACAATATCAAGAACTTGGAGAGTACCTAGCAAGGATCTGGGACAAACCAGAACTACAAGACATATGACACACTAACGAGCAGTTTTTTTAGAATAACTAACGAGCAGACGAAAGCTAGCACATTCGGCTCCTTTTTAGTCCAAAATCTTCTAATTTGCCTTTTTGAAGTCAGGGGAGTCTATAGAGCGCAGCCCATGTAGAAGAGCCCATGGTGCATCGCCCATGGGCAAGAGCTCATGGTGAAGAGGCCACGGAGTATAGCCCATGGAATGTAGCCCAAAATATTTTTTAATTCGGCCTTTTTGGGTATTGCGCATCTCCTTTTGAAAAAAACTCCGCCTACCCATGTTTCTAAGAAACTACTCCATTATGCGTCATTTTTATTTCACAGCCATTTTATTATATATATATATATATATATATATGGACACAAAATATTTTTTAAAAGACTAATACATAAGTTATAGTTACTATAGCTGACTAATGTTATTATTATATTAATTCTCTTTGTCGTAGTGGCAACACGCTTAGTTCGAATCCTCTGAGTTTTTCACTTTTTCTTGTAACAATATTGCTTAGGGAGATACTGCTATCGCCGACCCACCTGCATACAGCGTCCCTCGAGTTTAACGTGCAGGTTTGAAAAAAAACAATTAATAGCCAGCAATCAGACATAACAAATTATCCAACATACTTGTACAGAGAGGCTGGCATCTGGAACCCATCAGCCAGACTGTTGAGGGGTAACCTCAAGAGTGACCCGATCTTCATGGATCTCGTGGTCAAATCGATGGTAAAAGCGAGGGGAAAGAGAGAAGGTGGCGAAAGCGGACACACACCTCGCGAAGAACACGATGAACATACGCAAAACTCACACGATACAACGCTAATTGCTCCCGCCGGCGGCCACCGGTCCGATAGAATCCTCGCAAGGAAAGATCGGTCAACGTTCTCCCGTTAATCCCAAGCGGAGAGGGAAGAACACCTTGGAGAGGGTCTTGACAACTTGACAAAGGGACACTGATGCCAAAGCCTTGTACAACGAGGGAGGCACGACGCAAACTCCAACGAGGTGGTGACGATAGTCTGTCCTCTTTTGGTAAAGGGGATGAGGCAAAACTAGAGATTCCACAAAGAGGGTTATCTTTAGTCTATTATCTATGTCTAAGGGATACATGAGGGGGTAGGGGCTCTATTTATAGGCCAGCCACTAACATGGGGGTAGTTTGAGGATAAACTAGGCAAAAGGGTAAGTAAAAGGGAATATTTCAGGGCATCAAACCCAGATCCGTGCTCAGACGGGTGATTCCGGCAATAAGTCTGGCGGTGCCAGATCTGGTGCTGGTATTTCCGGCGGTAGCCGATATTTCCGATTAGCGCCGAAGTGGTCTTCAACATGCGATTCCAGTCGCGACTGGTCCTGGCGCTGGCTTGGTCGGCGCGGGTTCCGGTCTGCCGGTTCTGGCGCCGGAAGTTCTGGCGGTGGATCCGGTGGCGCCAGAGCCTTCGCCGGTTTGGCTCTGCCTCTTCCGTCTCCTCTTCCAAGCCTCCATCTTATCGGGTGTGAGTCCTCGATCTTCCTCCCTTTTTTTTTCTGTACTTGTAAGTGTGATCCTATCATGATAATGGGACGGATTATGAAGTAGTATACCATTCAAGAGGGTAGGAAGTGGGCTCGCATAGAGGAACAGATTCACCTTTGGAGTCCATGACGACTTGGCATAAGTTTGAGACCTTGATGTGGTAACGATCGTAGGTCGGGATACATCATCTCCCCCCCTTCAAAAAGAGTCGTCCTCGACTCTACACACTCATCCCAAAGTAGAAGATGTCGAGAGACCTTCTTGATCCCGGGGTTCACCATATAGTCATCCTCGAGAAGATTGAATTGACAAATCCTCAATGTTTCTTCACCTTCCATGCAGCCTACAAAGCTCACCACAAAGGCGGAGCAACACTCAAAGTGTAGCCAATTCATGAAGATTATAGCATGAGTCCTCAAGTAGAAAGAAGTCACCTTATGATGTAGAGATATCTCATTGAAGGGTAGCCCTAGGTAACTCTCTTCGATTCTTCTTGTCAACTCTTTGTCCATAGAGGTTGATGTGTATACACTTGTACCTTTACACAACAAATACCAAGCAATATATGTTCGTGTGTGATAGAGGAGTATGTCATTTGTGGCATGTACATTCTTATTCACAACACTATTAGCATAACTCAAGTATAGCAAACAGAATGCATATGCAAGGTCAAAGTGTATGGAAATTGTTTGAACATCAACCAAATGTGGGAACTCGAAAACTCCATAGAACTTCTTAGTGTGGCACTCAAAGCAATTGACTAAGATATTGATCAACATCTTTGATGCAAGGATAGGAGCATTTGGCAAAAACACATGAGGAATAATATCCAAAACAACATCATTATGTGTGCAAACCAACCATTGGAAAGAGAAATTGTTCGACATGTTCGATGCCACACACAATTCATCGGAACCAAATATCATGGGGATATGAGTATCCCAAGCGGAAGCAAAAACCACATGTTTGCAAACAAACCATATGAAATAGCAAGTGGTCCTTATGTTTGTTGCAACAACTATACGAGAGACTTGGAAGCTCTCATGACAATACATGCTCAAATGGCACTATAGTTGCACACAAAACATTAGAAAGAGAAATTGTTCAACATTTTTATTGCAACACACAAAGCATCAATACCCAATAGCAATGAAACATGATTGTCACAAGGTGAAAGAATACCATTAGCATGCTTGCAAGCTAACCATAGGAAAGGGAAAATTTTCAACATGAAAGATGCAAAGCATGTAAAAGGTATTAGAGCTGGGTTCGATCTTGAACTCACTTGGGGGATGCTCTCTAGAGATCTTTTTGTCAACTCGTTCTCAACCGAGGTTAACATTCTTGTGCGGGTACCTACACACATCAAACACAAAAGGAAGAACGTGTGTGCATGGTATAGAAACACATCATCCATCATGACGTATCTCTTCTTATGCACATCACCATTAGTGTCAATCAAGTATGAAGTAGATGCATGGTGAGTATGCAAGTGGTGAACATGCTTACCATGGTAATCCTCAAAATCTCCATAATTTGAGAAAGCTATGAGGGCCATCTCAATGGAAACCATATGAGTATTATTGTTGCAAGCAAAACAAGTGAAAGAGAAATTATTCATCTTATTGCAAGCAATAGGAGAAATTGAATAACTATCATGACAAAGCATGTCTGAAGCAATAACATGGTTGTTGACAAACATATGGAAAGAGAAATTGTTCATCAAGTTTGTCGCAACACGAGGATCATTCTTAACATCATTGCAAGCAAAACATTGGAAAGAGCAATTGTTCAACACATTGCAAGCAACAATGGGAAAGGCAAAGTATCACATGGAAATATGAATGAATCATATGTGATATCGCAAACATAATCCATAGCATGTATATCATCACAAGTCATTGCTTGCTCAATATGTAGAGCTCGTTGGGGAACCCCAAGAGGAAGGTATGATGAGCACAGCAACAAGTTTTCTCTCAGTTATGAAACCAAGGTTATCGAACCAGTAGGAGCAAGGAAACACCTTCAAGGTGTTGTTTCCAACTTGGAATCCTGCACAACATAATCGCAGAACTTTGCCCCCAACTTATAGTGAGGTTGTCAATCTCACCGGTTTTGCTGAAAACAAAGGATTAAACGTATTGTGTGGAAGATATTCTTTGCAGAAAGTAAACAGAAAACAATAAATAGATTGTAGATTGATGGTAAAAGAATGGACCAGGGTCCATAGTTCACTAGAGGTGATTCTCCTTAAGATACATGACATGTTGGGTGAACAAATTACTGCGGGGCAATTGACAAACATCGAGAAAGCATACATGCATATACTAATCATCTTGACTTATGTGAGATTTGATTGGGCATTACAACATTATACATAGACCGTAATCCAGCTGCATCTATGACTAATAATCCACCTTCAGGTTATCATCCGAACCCCCTCCAGTATTAAGTTGCAAGCAACAGATAATTGCATTAAGCAAAGTGTGTAAAGTAAACAATACGATTGTTCTATGAACAAAGGATTGCTGTTTTCTCCCTAGTAGCAACATCACATCTAGTACCTTAGAGATTTCTGTCACTTCCCCAAATTCCTAGAGGCATGAACCCACTATTGAGCATAAATACTCCCTCTTGGAGTTGCTAGCATCTACTCGGCCAAGATAGCTACTAACAACGGAAAGCATGCAAGATCACAAATAACAAAGACATGATAGAATCAATAATCAATCTGAAATAGCATCTCAATATCCATCGGATCCCCACAAACACAACATGTAGGATTAAAAATAGATGATCTTGATCATGAACGGAGCTCACAAGATCTAAACATGGCAACACAAAGGAGAAGAACCAACCATCTAGCTACTACATGGACCCGTAGTCTAGGGATGAATTACTCACGCATCACACCGGAGGCAGGCATGGTGATGAAGAAGGCCTCCAGGGTGATCTCTCCCCTCCGGCAGGGTGCCAGGAAGAGCTTCAGATCCCTCCCGATCTAGGAATGGATATGACGGCGGCTACAGACTCTTTCCTGGAATTTTGATCGGGTACTTAGGATTTTTGTCCCGGGAGGATTATATAGGCGAAGGGGCGAGGTCGGTGGAGTACCAGGGGGCCCACACCACCCCCGGCGCGGTCTGGCCTGGCCCACGCCACCAGGTGGTGTGGCTAGCCCCTGTCCCCTCTCCGTCTCGTCTTCTGGCTCCATGTTCCCCCCGGTGAAATATTGAATTCGGCTTTTGTCCCGTCCAATTCCGAGAAGATTCATTTTCTGGCTTTTCTGGAACCAAAAACAGCAGAAAGCAGGCAACTGGCACTGTGGCATCTTGTTAATAGGTTAGTCCTAGAAATTGTAGAAAAATACTCCAAAGTGTGGACAAAACATAAGAAAGTAGATATAAAACAAGCATGGAACATCAAAAATTATAGATACGTTTGCAACGTATAAACATCCCCAAGCTTAACTCCTGCTCGTCCTCGAGTAGGTAAGTGATAAAAAGAAAGAATAATTTTTGAGGTGACATGCACCATCATAATCTTGATCAAAGTATTTATAGAACATTGATAGCTGGGATCATAGTACTCTAACATAGCATGCAAGATATAGTTCTAACAATAAGACATAGCAACTATGTTGTAACATGAAAAGGTACAAACAAAAGATTCATGAATAATAATGCTTTGAAATATATTTGTTTGTTTCACATAAAGAAAACATAATGAGAATGGTATTCAGCTTGTCCCTCACAGTGTAGCAAAACATAAATGCATAGGACACCTTCAAAGTTCATAAGGGTGACTAGATACAAATAGTTTAAGAACAAGCAATATCAAAGTTATGCATCAATCAACAAGTCTTGGGACAATGCACATTAAACTATGAATGGCCACTATGCTATCTCAATAGGTGCATAAAAATAGAAGATGGAGACTCAACATAAAAGTAAAAGAAAAGCCTTCATAGAAGGAAGCAGGGATTCAAGTCTCATAAAGAGCTTCCAAAAATTATGGTACTTATTAGCTTTTATCTCTCATTGCCCCTATCATAAGCATCTTGAAGTGATTAAGGTTAAAGTGAACAAACTATGGAGTATATGCTTGACAAAGTATAAGTTGGCAATCTCATGTCCCTTGAATACGAGGGCCGCTCCTCATGCTACTCAAGTTTAGTTACCAGTAAGTTCTTGTCATAGTAAGTACATGTGTATCATAGAGAACCGCCAACGGGGTACCCCTTGCCTGATGATACGGAAGAATCCCCATATCAAAATGACAAGGCAAGCAGACAATTTTAATCACTAATTTTCACATAACAAGTTTAATTCAGTAGGTAGATAAAAACATGAATATACTTGGAATAGCAAATGCTAATAGGTAGGTATGGTGGATTCTTTGGAATAACTTGGTTTTATTTGGATTTGGATGCATGAGTGGAACTCATACTTGGTATGAAGGCTAGCAAAAGACTGGGAGCGACCAACTAAGAGAGCAATAATGTCCATAATCATGCAAAGCAACAAAACATCATTAATTAAAGCATAAAGTGATATTACAAGTCAAAAACTAAATGATCATAGAGGCTATGGTGACTTGGTATAGTCTTAACATGGTGTGATCATGCGCCAAGTCAACCCAAATAAAGCATCAAAGGAGAATACATCAATACTATGCTTTAATATGATAAAACAACACATGATTCTTTCAAGGCACATTAAGCAATCTCAATTATTTTTAACATGTCATGCTACAACAAAAATCACTAATCATAAAGCCAAAACAATATCAAGCATGGCATGATAAAGTCTAAATCACAGTCAAAAACAAACTCCTTTTATACCACTTAAGCATGAACTTTTCCTACTCTTTTCCAATCCAAACCAATCTTATTTGAAAACTAAAGTATGAATGAGGGGGTACAACCAATGTATTCAAGAAAACTAAGCAAAAAAACCAAAAACAAAAACGAAGGCGCTCCAAGAACAACACAACTGTGCATGAAACAATAAAAATGAAGTGTTTGTAAGAAACCTGAAATTTTTATTGATGAAGAAGGGGATGCCTTGGGCATCCCCAAGCTTTGACGCTTGTACTTATTGAATATTTCTTGGGGTGACACGGGTGGCATCCCCAAGCTTGAGATTTTGTCCATACTTCATCTTATCACATTACTCTTCCCTACACCTTAAAATTTCCTTCATACAAAACTTCACACAATCTTCATTAGCAACATTAGTGTACTCAAGATAATAAGTCTTTTGGTTCAGTTTAAACACAAGTAAAACTTCCATTAAAACACAAGATACTGTAGCACTTCCTTTAAAAAGTTCAAATGATCAAAGAGAACTCAAAGAGAAAGAGATTAAGAGGCAAATGCAAATAATGGTAGAAATCTGTCAAAACAGACCAGCAGGTAAAAACCGATTTTTTCGAAGACCTTCTGTTGGTCAAATCGAAAAGTGTTTAACTAACGAAAGTTGGATAACAACCTAGGGCAGAAGCACAAACAATTACAGCTCAAACCGACATACAGATATTTTTCACGAATTTTACAGGGAAGCACAAAAATCTGTTTTGGGACAGCAATTTTCCCAAGTCTTACTTCTCTCTCATTAGAGGTTATTCTTGGCACAAAAACCACACAAAAAGGATAAGGAGAGGTTATTACTGAAGAAATAACTTCCAAGACTCAACAAAGGATTCCTAAAGAAATTTGGGTTATCTCCCAATAAGTGCTTTTCTTTAACGCCTTTGAGCTAGGCATGATAATTTTGATGATGCTCACATAAGAAATATGAAGTGAAGAAAAATATAGCATCAAAAAGCAAATTCAAAACACATTTAAGTCTAACCCACTTCCTATGCATAGGAATCTTATACGCAAATAAATTTACAAAGAACAAAGCGACATGCATAGGAAGATAAAACGAGAGTAACTTCAAAACTTTCAACAGATAGAGAGGTGTTTCAGTACCATGAAAATTTTTACAACCATATTTTCCTCTCTCGTAATAATTTTCAGTAGCCTCATGAATAAACTCAACAATATAACTATCACATAAAGCATGCTTTTCATGATCTACAAACACATAATTTTTATCAAGCTCAAAGATAGTGGGATTAAAACCTTCAAACCCACTTTTAACAATTTTATAACAAGATGAATGATCAATCTCATTTTCAATAGTAGTACAATTAATATTATCAACCAATATAGGACTATCATCTAGAGATTTATTATAAACATTTTCAAAAGAATCTACAGTAACATAACATTCATCCTCCTTTA
Source organism: Avena sativa (assembly GCA_916181665.1). NCBI lineage: Eukaryota > Viridiplantae > Streptophyta > Magnoliopsida > Poales > Poaceae > Avena > Avena sativa. The sequence goes on along the minus strand of OV702292.1, from coordinate 525,968,730 downwards.
GTAAGCATGGGGCAATCAAATATTGTAAGGGGTAAAGAGTTACTCTCATTAGAAGATAGGAATGGGTAGATCCATTCTTCCTCCTATTGATCATCACTCTCATCCTCTTTTTCATCCAATGAGCTTCCAGTTTCAGCAATTTCTTCTTCCATAGGCTCCTGCAAGGCATTAGTCTCTTCCACTGGTGGAGAGCATCTATTAAGATAGTCAAGAATATAGCCATTTTCTTCCTTGTAATTATCAAAGCAAAATTTAAGTATATCATAAACCTCATATTTATAAGGTGCATCATCAGTATTTTCAAGCAAGTAAGCTAGTTCGAATGCACCCTTCCAAGCAATAAATTCTTCAATTTGTTCCACATCATAAAAGTCATAATTTCCCTTAACATAAGAAGATATGGTAACATCATCATTATACTCACATTGAAAAGGGAGGTGTTTATACCTCTTATAGCAACAAGATTTATCAAAGCAATAAGTAACATTATAAGTAGAGCACATGTTACTAGCAATGGTATACAATTTATCAATTTGTTCCCATAAGTGTTTCCCTTTTTGTGACAAGCGGTGTTCCTTATAATAATATTTTTGTTCTTCCATGAACCCACCTTGCCAATTAGATTCAGTTTCAAAGAAACCAACCATTGATAGAAAGCATGATAAAGCAAGACAATAACAGACCAAAGCAAATAACAACTATAGTAGGAACTATTTTTATATTTTTGATAAAAAGAACAAGCAAACAAAGCAGAAATAAACTAAGAAAAATGAAAACAACAAAGTAAAGAGATTGGTTATGAGGGAGTCCCCTTGTGAAGATGTCATTGACTCCCCGGGAACGGCGCCAGAAAAATTCTTGCTTGATCAATATGTAGAGCTCATTGGGGAACCCCAAGAGGAAGGTATGATGAGCACAACAACAAGTTTTCCCTCAGTTATGAAACCAAGGTTATCGAACCAGTAGGAGCAAGGAAACACCTCCAAGGTGTTGTTTCCGACTTGGAATCCTATACAACACAATCACAGAACTTTGCCCCCAACTTACAGTGAGGTTGTAAATCTCACTGGTTTTGCTGAAAACAAAGGATTAAATGTATTGTGTGGAAGATAGTAATTGCTTTGTAGAAAGTAAATAGAAAATAGTAAATAGATTGTAGATTGATGGTAAAAGAATGGACCGGGGTCCATAGTTCACTAGAGGTGATCCTCCTTAAGATAGATGACATGTTGGGTGAACAAATTACAGTGGGGCAATTGAAAAACATTGAGAAAGCATACATGCATATACTAATCATCTTGACTTCTATGAGATTTGATTGGGCACTACAACATTATACATAGACCGTAATCCAACTGCATCTATGACTAATAATCCACCTTCAGGTTATCATCCGAACCCCCTCCAGTATTAAGTTGCAAGCAATAGATAATTGCATTAAGCAAAGTGTGTAAAGTAAACAATACGATTGTTCTATGAACAAAGGGTTGCTATTTTCTCCCTAGTAGCAACAACACATCTAATACCTTAGAGATTTCTGTCACTTCCCCAGATTCCTAGAGGCATGAACCCACTATCGAGCATAAATACTCCCTCTTGGAGTTGCTAGCATCTACTCGGCCAAGATAGTTACTAACAATGGAAAGCATGCAAGATCACAAATAACAAAGACATGATAGAATCAATAATCAATCTGAAATAACATCTCAATATCCATCGGATCCCCGCAAACACAACATGTAGGATTACAAATAGATGATCTTGATCATGAATGGAGCTCACAAGATCTAAACATGGTAGCACAAAGGAGAAGAACCAACCATCTAGCTACTACATGGACCCGTAGTCCAGGGATGAACTACTCACGCATCACACCGGAGGCAGGCATGGTGATGAAGAAGGCCTCTAGGGTGATCTCTCCCCTCCGGCAGGGTGCCAGGAAGAGCTTCAGATCCCTCCCGATCTAGGGATGGAGATGACGGCGGCTACATACTCTTTCATGGAATTTTGATCGGGTACTTAGGGTTTTTGTCCCAGGAGGATTATATAGGCGAAGGGGCGAGGTCGGTGGAGTACCAGGGGCCTACACCACCCCCTGGCGTAGCCTAGCCTAGCCCACGCCACGAGGTGGTGTGGCCGGCCCTTGGCCCCTCTCCGTCTCGTCTTCTGGCTCCATGTTCCCCTCGGTGAAATATTGACTTTGGCTTTTGTCCCATCCAATTTCGAGAATATTCATTTTCTGGCTCTTCTGGAACCAAAAACAGCAGAAAACATGCAACTGGCACTGTGGCATCTTGTTAATAGGTTAGTCCCATAAAGTGTATAAAAATACTCCAAAGTGTGGACAAAACATAAGAAAGTAGATATAAAACAAGCATGGAACATCAAAAATTATAGATACGTTTGCAACATATCAGTCATCATGTCCACTAGTGGGATCATGTCATCATCAACACCCTTATTTTTACCTTGTTTATACCTCTCATATGATGTGGGTGTTGTGGTAGTAGTGGCCTCCATGTGGGCGACTTCATCTTCTTGATGTAGCCATGGTGTAGCATCATCTTCAAGCACCATGTACATCTTCTCCATTTGAGGCATCATCATCTCCAAGGCTTGGTGCTTCTTGATCCATGGAACCTAGCACATCATGAGAAAACACACTAGAGGTAAAGGGTAAGTTGTTAGAAATCAAAGTGGCCTCACATGACCTATCAACTACCACTCTCAACTCACTTGGTGTATCACTCACACCCTCAAAGTGGAAGCACTCAATCTCACATAAGGTGGAGTCACTCATCTCACTCTTGATCTCACTCATGTGGGCTAAGTGGCTCTCATACTCACATGGGATTGGTACCATGTCATCACTCAAGCATATGGACATAGGCTCGGTTTCCTCAACTCCGTGCGCCTCCTTTGGTGAAGGGAAAATCCCATGCTCACCAATCTCGACCTTGTCGTCGCCATTTTGCACCTTGGCTTGTGTAGTCCTCTTGACGTACTCGTCCAACTTGGTGAAGTAGAGGTCTTCGTCCTCCTCATCCATGAAGTTGCATGAATCATCTAGGACATCACTTGGCATTGAAGCTTGATGGTGGGGAGGAAGGCTTGCTCTTGGTGCCATTTTGGTGGTGGCACGAGTAGTTGAAGGTGCCTTATGATGGTGTCGACGGAGGTCATTAGCGTGCCTTGCCAAAGGTTGATGTATATGGCGCACTTGGTCATCCACATGATGTTCGTGACGATGCTCCTTGTCCTTGGTACTCTTCTTGGTGAGGAATTGTAATGAGCGCAAAGCGTCATTAGTCTTGTACATCATGCTCATGGTTTTGGCGAAGTCATTGTCCATCTCGCGCTTGAAGTTGTCCATTTGATGGTGGACCTTGGTGTTATCGAGGTGGAGGCTCTGTCTTGGTCAACGCGACTTAAGGAGCTTGTTGTTGTCGTCCTTGAAGTCATCCATGCTTGGGGAGTTATTGTTGATGTAGTACTCCATATCACCCAAGCATGTGGAGCCATTGTCAGTGTAGTGCTCCATGTACTCCATGCATGAGGAGCCATTGTCAATGTAGAGCTCCAAGTCTTCCATATGCTTGAGGATCCATAGTTGATTACGTGCTCCATGTCTTCCATGCATGTGGAGTCGTTGTAGGTGTAGTGCTCCGGGTCCTCAAAGCATGCGGAGCCATTGTCGGTGTAGTGCTCCGTCATGTCCTCTATACTTGTGGAGTCGTAGTCATGGTGGCTCATCATGGATTCTTCATAGATATCATCCTCGGTTCCAGAGTACCTAGACATGATTCACAATACCAAGTGGTGTATATGGAAGTGGTAGGGGGTTAGGGATGCAACGTCAAACCTTACTTTACCTTGGAAGATAGTATCGTGCAAGTGGCCACACTTGAGAGCAATCAAAACCAAGTAAAGTGAAGTTCACGCGGAACACCAAAACCAACTAACCACTAAAAAACACACACACAAAGCTTATGGTGGATGGGTATGGAAGGTGGCATGTCTAAGAACAATCCGAAATCAAGATATTGTAATGGCAAGTAAAGAACCACGATGATCACAAAGCAAAACAAGTCAATCCACAAGATAGGAATTATGTACAAGGAAACACACACGGTGGGATAAATGGGACTTGTGCGACAGAGAAAGTGAGCTAAGAACCAAATGTTTACCTAGCGAAGACTATAAGCTCGTGTCGCACAAGTGCAAGGAGAGACGCTAGTTCGATTGCAATAAAATTGGTGGGCTACAAGATATGCACAATAAGTACCACCTATATGATGTTCATCGAGCTTGCGCTTCCTATTCCATGAGGCACTTGTTTCTTTCTTTTTCTTCTTTTTATTTTCTATTTTTCTCTTTCTCTTTTTCTTTCTTTTCTTTCTATTCTATTTTCACTTGCCTCTTCCTTGTGCCAACAACTATACAAGATAACTATATGAGATAGCGCTCACAAATTTTGCTTGGAATTCTACAAGTATCAAATGTGCACAGCCCAAACAATCATAGGATGAACTAGTCTCAATAGGTGTTTTTTGATCGCAAATATAGTGTAGCTCACAAAGGAATGCAAGTGGGGAGAAGTCGTGGAATGTATATACCTTTCCTCGCTGATCTTCACCCTTTATTAATGGATTCTGCCTTGATCACGGAATTTGGATGGATTAGATAGCATGAACTAATTGGATGATGTTGTAGAGCTCCTTCTCTTCGAAACAAGCTAAAGAACACCAAAATCCGAGTTCGGATGCAAAAGTTATACTCAAAACAATGCGGAGCTGAAGCTGTTGGCGGCCAAATCGGCGAACCGGAATTCGCACCGGAATTTCCGGCGGTTGGGCCGGTTTTGCCGGAACTCTAACCGGAAATTTCGGTGGCTGAATCGGTCCACCGGACCTGGTTTTGCCGGAACGCATTTGGGGCGCAAAAAATGCAATTTTCTACGGAAAAATTTGATGGAAAACTTCAGATCTGAGAGGTAAATGATGGAATTAGGCCATGGGAACGCAGGGGAAGGTAGATCAATAAGTTTAGCAAGTAATCCATGGATCAAAACCTACCAAAACACACTAAAATCATAGACCGATCCAAAACACGAAATTGGGGCTATTTTTTGGGGATTTTCTAATTTATGAGCGAAAAGACCAAATCGATGAGGAATTCGTCGCAACCAAAAGTTGCTGATACCAGATGAGGGGTAACCTCAAGGGTGGCCCGATCTTCACGGATATCATGGTAAAATTGATGGGAAAAGCGAGGGGAAAGGGAGAAGGTAGCAGAAGCGGGCGCACACCTCGCGAAGAACACGATGAACACATGCAAAAATCACACGATACAAGGCCAATTGCTCTTGCCGGAGGCCACTGGTCCGATAGAATCCTTGTAAGGAAAGATCGGTCAACGTGCTCCCTTCAATCCCAAGCAGAGAGGGGAGAACACCTTGGAGAGGATCTTGACAACTTGGCAAAGGGACACTGATGCCAAGGCCTTATACAACAAGGGAGGCGCGATGCAAATTCCAACGAGGTGGTGACGATAGTCGGTCCCCTTTTGGTAAAGGGGATGAGGCAAAACTAGAGATTCCACAAAGGGGGTTGTCTTTAGTCTATCATCTATGCCTAAGGGATACATGAGGGGTGAGGGCTCTATTTATAGGCCATCCACTAACATGGGGGTAGTTTGGGGATAAATAGGAAAAAGGGTAAGTAAAATGGAATATTCCAGGGCATCAATCCCAGATCCATGCATAGCCGGGTGATTCCGGCAGCACCGAATCTGGCGCCGATATTTCCGGTCGGTGCCGAAGTGGTCTTATGCATGCGATTTCGGTCGCGACCGGTCCTGGCGCCGGTTTGGTCAGCGCGGGTTCTGATCTGCCGGTTCTAGCGTCGGAAGTTCCGGTGGTGGATCTGGTGGCGCTGGAGCCTTCGCCGGTTTGGCTCTGCCTCTTCCACCTCCTCTTCCAAGCCTCCATCTTGTCGGGTGTAATTCCTCGGTCTTCCTCCCTTGCTTTCGTACTTGTAGGTGTGATCGTATCATGATAATGGGATGGAGTATGAAGTAGTATACCATTCAAGAGGGTAGGAAGTGGGCTCGCATAGAGGAACTGATTCACCTTTGGAGTACATGATGACTTGGCATAAGTTGGAGACCTTGATGTGGTAACGACTGTAGGTCGAGCTACATCACAGACCATACACTGCTGCAACGAGCAACGTTGGCAAGGTGAAAACAACGGACGCGAACAAGAATGAAAATTCTAGCATACACATGGTTTCTGTATAGAAAGGCTGACATCTGGTACCTAGATAAACGGATGCCGCATCGAGAACCATTGTCAAGGTCAAAACAACAAACACGACCGAAGAACAGTCCATCATACACACGTTTCCTTGAAAGAGAGACTAACATTTGGGACCCTGCTGTCAAATCTTAAACGGCTGCTACATCAAGCAACATTGCCAAGGTGTCAAAATGGTGGACACGACCGAAAAAAGTCCATCATACACACGTTTTATTTAAATAGAGACTGACATGGGGGACCTAGCAGCGTGGCCAAACGACAGATGCGTCAAGCAAAGCTATCAAGTTTGAAACAGGGAAGCGCGAATGAAGAAAAAAATTCCATCGTACACATGATTCTTCTAATGAGAGGCTAACATGAGGGACCCAACAACCTGAATGAACGGCTGATGCATCAATGTTATCGAGTTCAAATCAGCGAGGCACGAGCCAAGTAAAAAATTGCATCATGCACACTTTTCTTCTAATGAGAGGCTGACATGTGGGGTCTAGCAGTCTGACTACATGGCAGATGCATTGAGCATTGTTATCAAGTTCGAAACAGGGTAGCACGAGCGAAGAAAAAAAATCCATTTATACACATGTTTCTTCTAATGAGATACTGACATGGGGGACCCAACTGCCTTACCAAACGACAGATGCATCGAGCAACGTTATCGAGTTCAAATCAGGGAAGCATGACCGAAAAGTTTGGTCCGCTAGAGACACTAACATCTGGGACCCACATGCCTCAAAAGATTTCGGCGAGTCAACATCACGCGAGGAAACAAAAATCTTGCTTCTACCACGTGTTGGTCGATCTTCTTCCACGTTTTTAGCGATTTTGTTGTAGTAGAGGGCTGCAAAAACAAAAAAGTTTTCCATCAACCACAGTCAAGCGAAGATAATCGTTGCAGAAGAGGTACCTTATATGACGCTCGATGGACCAAACTGTTGCGGATGGAGACATTTCTTGTAGTGAGTACCTATTCTAAACCTATCTATCTTCTTATCCAAATAAAAACAATGGTTAATGTTAAATGTTGGTTTTGCCCTAAGGCAGGGCAAAACCATTTGTTGTAAGAATCCATTAATAAGAGTCTAGGAACTAGTCCTAAACTCTAAGCCTGAGTTAATCAACCAAGAAACAGAGAACAGTCAAAGGTGGGGGGGGGGATCTTCAAAGTAAACCAATTGGAATCCAACATACCAAATAGTATCATAGATCACTGGCAGTTCATAGTGAACTGTTACACTTATCAGTAGAACCAAAATCATCTAAGTAGTTATCTACCCAAGAATTTCAGACAGAACAAATAGATAAAATAAACCAATAGAACATATAGGAACCATAATACAAATCTTTGGACCAAAGGAAATCCCCAGGCTTAGGACTCTATCAAGAAACAAGTAGAATTCCAAAAATCTAAATCACCGGCTATGAAAATTATAAACCAATAGAAGTTATAACCACACAACGAGATAATAGACCAAAGGATATACCAAGGCATTAGATTCTGCCAAGAACCCTAGAACAATAGGAATTTAAAACATGATCAATGGAAATTATTAACCAATCAAACTTCACAGCAAATGATACTATGAAAAATCATCTAAATAGAATTGTAAGGGCTCATGGATGAAATCCAAATCAAAATCACTAATAATCAATTGAATTAACACTAGTCACATTCCAAAACCAGAACATGATAAAAGATAAACCGACATACCTAATTAAGCATATGCAGATACCAACCCTTGCATGTACAAAAAAGTCCATATCTAAATTTGGCATGTACACAAGAGTTAAACCCAACATGGGCTTAACCACCAAAAATAATTGCCACATGCACATAGGTTAAAACATAGAGGAGGTTTCACACTTTCTCAAGCAGGTGAATCACCTAAATGCATGGCATATGTGTCATCACCACAACCATTTAGGAACACTATAAATAGTTTACCATCTCACACCCCGGAGCTCATAACTCACCACTCGAGCTTGGACCAAAACCAACACTCTTAGAGTTTAGGGAGAGAGAGATAGATAGAGAGATAGAGAGAGAGAAGAGAAGAGAGAGAGAGAGAGAGAGAGAGAGAGAGAGAGAAGAGAGGAAGGAGAATAAGAACTCAATAACAGGAGGAGAAGGACCATAACATCAACTACAAATATTCAACAAGCATATTTTGGAAACTCAAAAGGTTGTTAGCTGTAAACCTAGAATAGGAAGCACAAAAGTCCTTAGGAATCTAGAGAGAGTAAAAAATGGAATGCACCCAGATAATTAGGAGGTCTGCACAATGTGCATCTTCACTAAGTGAAGGAAAACAACCACACCCTAATGACTGGCACAACCATGGACACTAGCTAGAGGAAGAAGAGGAACAATAAACAATAATCAATTAACCACTAATAGAACACAAAATCTCTATGTCACCCCTCATCCCTAGAGAAAACCCTGAGAACTGCCCAAGGATGAGAAGGGAGATAATGATCAAGCATCCTAAATTATTATACCTCCATGAGAAGTAGTAAGCAATCCTTAACAGACACACTTATAGAAGTAATCTTGAGTTAAAAGCTCAAGCAATAATAGTAGGCTAAACAATTACCATCGAATTACTCCAAATGAAAACCTTAACAGTAAAACAAGTATACTAAATGTGAGACCCTGGTGCATGGTTTAATAGGATTGATAGGATACCCATATCAACAAGTTGCAACTTCTTTTTCGGAATCTCATCTAAAAATAACTCTAAGGTTAAGCGTGCTTGGCCTATAACAATTTGAGGATGGGTGACCGACCGAGAAGTGGGTACCGGGTGCGCACGATTGAGGACAAAGTGCACAGAAAAGACTAGTGTTGGTTTGTGGGGCCAACCTAGATATCCTATTAAGCTGCCAGAAGTGACAGCCTGGGGACGAAGTGTCCAGAGTGTTACAAGTGGTATCAGAGCCGATCCTCGCGCTTACACAGTGAAAGAACATTTCATGTTTTCCTGTGTTTTGTGTGTTAGATAACAATACTGTGGAGATTTCTCATGTGCGCTAAGTGTGCAGGAGGTTTGGGGGGCCGGATTATCCGCCCCACCAAGGGACGGATAATCCGGCCTACCTCATTGTTCAAAGGCTGCCAAGGCGCGTCACCCAAAGACAGTCGGATTATCGCCCGGAAAATCCAAACTGGGGCAGTTTTTCTTCCCCAGGCTGGATAATCCGGCTATCGCATGGGCCGGATAATCCGGCCCCCAAAATTTGAGCAAAGCATGCAAAGGTGCGTCGCTCGGAGTCCGGTCGGCTTTTCTCCCGGAAAATCTGAACTGGGGCGGTTTTTCCTCCCCAGGCCGGATAATCCGGCCTTCACATGGGACCGGATAATGTGGCCCCTAGAAGATGATGAAGTGCAAGCTCTGTACGACACTCAAAGAGGGGGCGGACTATATGCCGGATATTCCGAGTCTGGGGCGGAGTTTTCCCTAGGCTGGATAATCCGGCCCTCACTTGGGGCGGATAATCCGGCCCCCAAAGTCTCCAACGGCTTGGTTTTCGAAGGGGGTATAAATATCCCTTCTTCCCCAACATTCAGAACTCTTGATTCATTCGAAATTGTTCAGACACTGTGCAAGAGCTCCCATTCTAGATCTCCCACTTCAACCACCTGAAGGCTTCGATCTTTGGTGGAATTGAAGGAGGAGAGAATCGTCATCGTCATCACGAATCAAGCACATCAACTCCTCTCCATTCATTTGGAGAAATCCCTGATCTAGTATTCTTGTCAATATCTAGATCTTGTTCTTTGTTATTGATAACTTGTTCTTGTGGCAACTTGTTGTCATTACGGGAGCCTCCAAGTTGTTTGTGGAGTTGTGACCCGCTAGTTGTGTAAAGGCACCGGTACCCGCCTCGAAGGGTCCCTATAGTGGAAAGGTGGATCAGGCCTTTGGTGGCGGGATCCATCGGAGAACAGGGTGAGGCGTATTGTGGCGTGGTGGTCTTAGTACCGCCCACCCCTCCAACACAGACGTACTTCCCTTAACAAGGAAGGAACTGCGGTCAAACAAATCCTGTTTCTCCGCGTGCTTCACTACGGTTTACCCGTTCCTCTTCCACTCGCTCTTTACTTGCTAGTAGATAGGTTTGCATATAGGGAAATTCCACCTAATAGTATATCTAGAGAATTTACCCTTTGTGCTAAGCCTAAAATTGAAGAAGCATTAAAATTTGAAGTAGCACATATTCACCCCCTCTAGGTGCCCATACGATCCATTTCAATTGGTATCAGAGCCCCGGCTCTTTATTCGGGCTTAACCGCCTAAGAGAAGTATGGGTACCAGGGGAGATGGGGATGAGGCTGTGGATAAGGTCACAATGGATGATCTCAAGACGTTGGAAACAACCTTGTTGAAATCCTTTGAGGCCAAGATGGAGGAGATGAATCAAATGATTGCTCGTCTCACATCATCCATAGCCCCATCTCCATCCTCCTCTAAGGCCGCCACACCATCATCCAAGGATAAGGCTAACACCGGATCCAAGGATGATGAAGTGGTAGGTGAAAAACATAATGGTTCCACCTCCAAGAAGGGAAGTGGTAAGGAGGAATATAGTGAGGTTCGTCACATATATTCCCCCGATCCACCTATCCCTCATCCTCATATAAACAATAGGGGTGATCCACCCAAGCTTACTGCATCCTCGTTTAATCAATGGCAATTCTTAATGATGTCTCATGTTTGCAGCTCCTCAATTGAACTTTGGAGGATTATTGAAGAGGGTCTTCATATTGGAGATCATTCCAATCTGACAAGAAGAGAAGTTGTGGACAACCAATTGAATGCTACGACTCTCCACATGATACAACTCGGTGTGGGTCCCAAGGACATGCCCCACATTGAACATCTCAACATAGCTAAAGAAGCTTGGGATGCCCTCACCGATCTCTTTATTGGGAATGAAAGCATTAGAAGGAATAGGTATGATGCCCTTAGTAATGAAGCTGAGGGATTCTACATGTTGGACGGTGAAAACCATGAAGACATGTATAGAAGACTCAAGGGCATTGCAACAACATTTAGAAAGCATGGAGCCACTCACATTAATGATGCGTGGATAAAAGAAAATATGTGAGTGCCTTAATGCCTTTCGAGCCAACGTACTTGAAGAGCCTAGAAGGTAGACACAACTACCATCAAATGACATCCAATGAAGTCATGCAAGAAATGGCATCATTCAAAGTTGCCGCGAAGAATGCTGAAGATGCCCGGGCTCGTGCCATTGGAATGCAAAAGGGTGTAAATGTTGCTCTAAAAGCTAATGTTGTTGAGCAAGAGGAGGATGAAAGAGCTTTTGAGGGGGCCTCCATGGACTGCCCTGATGAAGTCAAGCATGCTCATGGTGAGTACATGGCGTTTTATGCAAGGAACTTTTGGAAGGATCCTGCCAAGGCCAAGTCAGAACTCGAGCGCAAGAATGGGTCAAGTGGAAGAAGAGAAAGTGGCCCAAAACTGAGAACATGCTACAATTGTGGAGATAGGCTGCACTTTGTAGCCGAGTGTCCTTATCAAAATAGAGAAGATAATGGTGGCAGACTCATTCTTAAAGAAAAATCCAAAGCACCTAAGAAGAAGCCATTTATTAAAAAGAATGGCCCCTACAAGAAGCAACCCAAGATCGCCTTAGTGGCACAAGAAGAATACTCCTCTACAAGTGAAGATGAAGAGGACGAATATAGTTCTCGCGAGGTGGCTGCTATAGCCACCACATCGACTCCATCATCTCTCTTCGACTCGCCAAACGAGAACGTCATCAACAACAACGCCACTTGCCTTATGGCAAGAGGGTCCGAGGTATCAAGTTCTAGCTCTTCATTTCCTAAGACTAACATAATTTTGGATATGGATGATCATGATAGTATTAAAATGAAAGAAGAAGTTATTGCTTTGGACAACTTTTTCACTAACCTGCAAGGTGAGCACAAACTCCATTTTGATGCTCTTATGAGTCAACTTGCTCAAGCCAAAGATCTTCTTGAAGAAAAGGGCAGAATCGAAAGAGAAGATGCCTTAGAGATAGCTTCTTTGAAGAATGCCTTGGAAGAAGAAGAGGAAGCTCGAGTATCTTTGGAAGAGAGACTTGAATCCATTGAGGAGTCACATGAAGAAGTTGTGGCTCAGCTCATCAAAGAACGTGACAATGCTCTTACCAAGGTAAAGAAACTAAAGAAAGAAAAGATTGAATTTGGTGCTGCTCATGCTAGACTCTCGGAGAAGTTTGATAAACTTGAAAGTGCTCACAAGGCATTGAAGAGTGATAACTCTACTCTAAATGAGTCTCATGATCATCTCCAAACTCAATTGAAGCTGTATGATGTGCCAAGTACCTCCACATCATCTTATGGAAAAGAAGATTTTGCAAGAGGTTCTCAACACAAAGGTAAAGAGGTTCGTGATGAGATACTGAGCAAGCAAAGGACAAACAATAGAAAAGAAGGTCTTGGTTACATCCCTAAGACAAAGAACAAGAAAAAGAAGAAGAAGAAGAAGAGCAAGACTGCTCAATCAAAGACTAGCAACATCACCAATGACAAGTCTAATCATGATGGTTTTGCAGGGGCTAACAATCCTAACTTTGAATTATATTGCGATTATTATGGTGATGTTTATGCTAGTTATGTAGGCTCCTATGATTGTTACATTCCTTGGTATATTTGGGTCCCCAAGACCCTTGTCACTAACATGAAAGGACCCATTGAAAAATGGGTACCTAAAACCAAGAAGTAACTTTCTTGCAGGGCTATGCTTCTGGTGGGTCTAAATGGGTACTCGATAGCGGGTGCACGGGTCATATGACCGGAAGCAAGGAGATCATCACGGATATGCGGCCAAATCATGATCATATAACAGTCTCCTATGGCGACAAGTCAAAATCTGAGGTATTGGGTCTCGGCAAAGTTGTGGTGGCTCACGATATCTCTCTCGTGGACGTCATGCTTGTTGAGACCCTCGGGTACAACTTACTTTCAGTTCGCGCCCTTGGTAAGATGGGATTTGCAGTTTATATTGATGCTGATTTGGTGGTACTCTTGTGGAGCAAGTCTCTAAAAGTCGCTTTCGTGGGATATGTCGAAAATGACCTGTACGTAGTGGACTTTTCGGGGAAAACCACTACAGGCCCAATGTGTCTTTTCGGAAAGGCTGACGTGGGTTGGCTATGGTATCGCCGACTAGCCCACATCAATATGAGAACTTTGCAAAGTCTCCACAAGGGTGGCCACATCCTTGGACTAAAAGAAAATGTCTCCTTTGCCAAAGATCGTGTTTGCTTGGCTTGTGTTGAAGGGAAAATGCATGACTCTCTTTATCGTAGGAAGACTATCATATCGTCAAAAAGGATCTTAGAGCTCCTAAATGTGGACCTCTTCGGACCTCCATCTCATGCAAGCCTCGGTGGGAAGAAGTACTGTCTTGTGATCGTTGATGATTACTCAAGATACACTTGGGTTTATTTCTTCAAGTTGAAGAGTGAAACTCAACAAACGGTTATCGACTTCGCCAACGAGGTTCAACGTCAACACAATGTCCCTATTCTGGCTATAAGAAGTGATAACGGCTCTAAGTTCAAGAACTACACCTTAAATGAGTTTCTAAGTGAAGAGGGGATTAGACATCAATATTCCGCTGCGTACAGCCCTCAACAAAATGGTGTAGCCGAGAGGAAGAATCGGACTCTAATGGACATGGCAAGGTCAATGCTAGCCGAATTCAAGTCTCCATATAACTTCTGGGCTGAAGCAATCTCTACCGCTTGTCATTCATCCAACCGGTTATACCTCCGTAAGATCTTGGACAAGACTCTATATGAAATACTTACCGGTAACAAGCCAAACATCTCATACTTTCGGGTATTCGAGTGTAAGTGTTTCTTTCTCATCAAGGGAGTTCATTTATCTAAGTTTGAATCTAAGGCTCTAGAAGGTATTTTTGTTGGTTATGGTGCCGAATGCCACACCTATAGAGTCTACAATAAGCTCTCTAGAACTGTTGTAGAATCTTGTAGTGTGGTGTTCGAGGAAAATGATGGTTCCCGTGCAGAGCAAGTTGGTGTTTGTGATGCAGATGTTGAAATACCCCAAGATTCCATAAGAAGAATGGGCGTGGGATTTTTCCGCCCCATTGAGGAACCCCTCGTGGCAGATCGGGAAGGACAATGCTCTACTTATGTAGAGCCCTCATCTACACATACTCAACATGTTCCAACCACGGGAGCAACTTCTACATCATATCCATCAACCGCTGAAGGTCAAGATGTTCTAGAAAGCTCTAGGCCGGATTATCCGGTTGACAGCGGATTATCCAGCCACCCCTCTCCTGACGACCAAACTGCTCCTGGTGCTGAAGAAATCTTTGCAAGCTCCAGGCCGGATTTTCCGGGTGACCCCGGATTATCCGGCCCCTCGCCAGTTCAAGCAAGTCCTAGGCAGCCTAATGAAGCTGCTACAAGTTCTCCCAGGTCAGATTATCCGGCCTCTCCATCGGCCGGATTATCCGGCCCTGACTCACCTGTTGTTCAGCAGTCTCCTGTTACGGCTGCTGACTCATCTCAAGGGAACGCTTCATCACCGCCTACTACTGTTATCCCAGATTCTAGTCAAGGTCGAGCAAATGATTCCAATGAAGATTCAAGTGATGAAACTATTCCACCAAGAGACAACAAACTTACTGAACTTCGTCGCAAGGTGATACATTGCAAATGTATCTATAATTTTTGATGTTCCATGCTTGGTTTTATCCACTTTCTTGTGTTTTGTCCACACTTAGAGTACTTTTCATATGATTTCTTGGACTAACCTATTAACAAGAGCCACAGTGCCAGCTGCCTGTTTTCTGCTGTTTTTGGTTCCAGGAAAGTCAGAAAATGAATATTCTCAGAATTGGACGGGACAAAAGCCAAAGTGCCTATTTTTCCGGAAGTCATCAGATGCCAGAATACGAGATGGAGAAGGGCCAGAGGGAGGCCACACCACCTGGCCGTGCGGCCAGGCTTGGCCCGTGCCAGGGGGTGGTGTGGCCAGCCCAGGCACCCCCTCGGCCTCTCCTTCCACCTATATATTACCCTCGGGATGAAAACCCTAAGTACCCGATCAAAAATCCACGAAAGAGTCTGTAGCCGCTGTCATCTCCATCCCTAGATCAGGAGGGATCTGAAGCTCTTCCCGGCACCCTGCCGGAGAGGGGAATTCACCCTGGAGGCCTTCTTCATCACCATGCAAGCCTCCAATGTGATGCGTGAGTAGTTCATCCTTGGACTACGGATCCATGTAGTAGCTAGATGGCTGGTTATCCTCCTTTGTGCTTTCATGTCTAGATCTTGTGACCTCCGTTCATGATCAAGATCATCTATTTGTAATTCTGCATGTTGTGTTTTCGGGGATCCGATGGATATTGAGATGCTATTTCAGATTGATTATTGATTCTATCATGTCTTTGTTATTTGTGATCTTGCATACTTTTTGTTGTTAGTAGCTATCTTGGCCAAGTAGATGCTAGCAACTCCAAGAGTTAGTATTTATGCTCGATAGTGGGTTCATGCCTCTGGTAATCTGGGGAAGTGACAGAAATCTCTAAGGTACTAGATGTGCTGTTGCTACTAGGGAGAAAACAACAATCCTTTGTTCATAGAACAATCATATTGTTTACTTTACACGCAATTCGTAAAGCAATAATCTGTTGCTTGCAACTTAATACTGAAGGGGGTTCGGATGATAACCTGAAGGTGGATTATTAGTCATAGATGCAGTTGGATGGCGGTCTATGTATAATGTTGTAATGTCCAATCAAGTTCCAAAGGAGTCAAGATGATTAGTATATGCATGTATTGATTTCTCGATGTTTGTCAATTGCCCCGCTGTAATTTGTTCACCCAGCATGTTATCTATGTTAAGGAGAGCCACCTCTAGTGAACTATGGATCCCGGTCCTTTCTTTTACATACAATCTAAAAACTGTTTACTGCTTTGTGTTTACTTTTTGCAAACTATTACTTCCTTCCATTCGATACGTTTAATCCTTTGTTTTCAGCAAAACCGGTGAGATTGACAACCTCATCGCAAGTTGGGGACAAAGTTCTATGGTTGTGTTGTGCAGGTCTCCACGTTGCTACTAGCACCGGTAGTTTGCCCTGCCAAGGCTCAGCTAGCAACACCTTTGGGGTGTTTCCTTGCTCCTACTGGTTCAATTAAACCTTGGTTTCATAACCGAGGGAAACTTGCTGCTGTGCTCATCATACCTTCCTCTTGGGGTTCCCCAACGAGCTTGTTAATACACGAGCCATCAAGCACTTTTCTAGCGCCGTTGCCGGGGAGTCAAGGACATCTTCACAAGGGGAGTCCCTCATAACCAATCTCTTTACTTTAATATTTTTGTTTTTCTTAGTTTCTTTTTGCTTTGTTTGCTTGTTTCTTTATCAAAAACACAAAAAAATTTAGTTTTACTAGTTTGCTTTATTATTTGAAAACACAAAAAAATGACTACTCTTGAAAACACTAAGTTGTGTGACTTCACTAGCACCAACAACAATGATTTTATGAGCACACCTATTGCTCCACCTGTGCCTAAAGATACTTTCTTTGAGATAAAACCTTCTTTACTCAATCTTGTTATGAGAGAACAATTTTCTGGTATTGGTAATGAAGATGCTTCTGCCCATCTAAATAACTTTGTTGAACTTTGTGAGATGCAAAAGCATAGGGATGTAGATGGTGATATTATTAAGCTGAAATTGTTTCCTTTCTCTTTGAGAGGAAAAGCTAAAGAATGGTTGAATTCCTTAACTAGGAATAGTATTGATTCTTAGACTAAATGCAAAGATGCTTTCATTGGAAAATACTATCCTCATGCTAAGATTATATCTATGAGAAGTGAAATAATGAAGTTTAAACAATCTGATAATGAACATGTTGCTCAAGCTTGGGAAAGAATGAAATCTTTCGTAAATAATTGCCCACTCATGGACTGACTGCTTTGATGATCATCCAAACTTTTTATGCAGGATTGAACTATTCTTCAAGGAACCTATTGGATTCTGCTGCTGGAGGTACCTTTATGACCATTACTTTGGGTGCTGCAACAAAACTTCTGGACAATATGATGGTTAACTATTCCGAATGGCATACTGAAAGAGCTCCATAAGGTAAGAAGGTAAATTCTGTTGAGGAAACCTCCTCCTTGAGTGATAAGATTGATATTATTATGTCTATGCTTGTTAATGGGAAAGCCCATATTGATCCAAATAATGTTCCTTTAGCCTCTTTGGTTGCTCAAGAAGAGAAAGTTGATGTGAATTTCATAAGAAATAACAATTTTGGCAACAATGCTTATGGTAATAACAATTATAGGCCCTACCCTCCTAATAATACTTATGGCTATAATGGTAAACCTGGATTACCTAGTGAAGGAAGAATTTTAGAAGTTGAAAGAGCCACTAAAAACTTCATGCAAATGCAATATGAGCAAAATAAACTATTCACTAAAACTATGGAGGAACAATCTACCATTTTGAAGAACATTAGCCATCAACTTGAGAGTCTAAATAGGGAAATTCCTAGTTTACAATTAAAACTCTCTAATGCTGAAAGAAATATATCATCTTTGTCTGAAGCTCAATCCTCTTTGATCAATAAAATGGCTGCTAAACCTGAAACTAATGATAATCCCTTTGCAGCTACTAATGCCATACAAGTAAGAATTGATGAAAATGTTAGACTATTAGCTGAATTACATGCTAAGTGGGAGAGAGAAGATGAAATTGCTAGAAACATTAGTGTTTCTACTATTACCACCACTAGTGTTGAGGCTAGTAATAGTTCTACTACTCTAGATGATAAATTTGATTTTGATCTTGATGGGTGTAATATCTTTGAAGTTATTAAGTTCCTACAAAAGCTTGCTAAAAGTCCTAATGCTAGTGCTATGAACATGGCCTTTACAAAACACATTACTGATGCTCTCATAAAGATTAAAAAAGAAAAGATGAAACATAAATCTTCTATTCCTATAAAACAAGGATATGGTTGGGAACCCATCATTAATATGAAAGTGAATGACTTTGATTTCAAAGCTTTATGTGATCTTGACAGTAGTGTTTCTATTATGCCTAGAAGGATTTATGATATGCTTGATTTGCCTCCACTTGAAGATTGTTATTTGAATGTCCCACTTGATGATAATGCTAAAAAGAAACTCATGGGGAGTATTAATGATGTTCTTATTATTGTTAACAATGCCTATCTCCTCGTTGATTTCTATGTTTTGGATGTTGAATACAATGCTTCTTTTCCTATTACTTTGGGAAGACCTTTTCTTAGAACTGTTGGAGTCATTATTGATATGAAAGAAGGCACCATTAAATATCAACTCCCACTCAAGAAAGGTATAGAATACTTCCCTAAGAAGAGAGAGAAGATTTCTTTTGCTTCTCCTATGAAAACAAATTTGGTTTTTATGCTTCTTCATTTGAGAACACTTGATCCTTTTTCTTGCTTCTTATGCCTAACTTAAAGGCGTTAAAGAAAAGTACTTATTGGGAGATAACCCAAAAGTTTTAGATGAGTCTTTGAAGTTATTACTTCAGTAATAACCGCTCCTTATCCTTTTTATTTGCTTTTTGTGCCAAGAGTAACCTGTAATGAGAGAGAAGTAATGATTGGGAAAGTTGCTGTCCCGAAACAGATTTCTATGCTTCACCGTAAAAATTCGTGTAAAATCTCCGAATGTCGTTTTGAGGTGTGAATTGTTGTGCTTCTGACCCAGGTTGTTATCTAACTTTCGTTAGTTCAACACTCTTTGATTTGAGCAACAGAAGGTCTTCGAAAAAATTCGTCTTTACCTGCTGGTCTGTTTTGATAGATTTCTGCCATTTCCTGCATTTGCTTCTTGTTGGTTCCTTTTTGAGTTCTTTTGGGGAATTGAGCTTTTTGAGGGAAGTGCTTCAGTAGCTAGTGTTCTAATGGAAGTTTATTGGTGTTAGAACTGAACCTTAAGACTTATTTATCTTGAGTGCACTAATGTTGCTAATAAAGATTGTGTGAAGTTTTGTATGAAGGAAAAATTTCAGGTGTATGGAAGGAATGAGTAATGAGATGAAGGATGGACTAAAGCTCAAGCTTGGGGATGCCACGTGTGTCACCCCAAGAAATATCCAAGAAGTACAAGCGTCAAAGCTTGGGGATGCCCAAGGCATCCCCTTCTTCATCAATAAAAATCCCAGGTTTCTTCCAAACGCTTCATTCTTATTGTTTCATGCACAGTTGTGTTGTTCTTGGAGCGTCTTCTTTTTCATTTTTGTTTTGGTTTTTCGTTTGCTTTTGTTTGCTGAATAAATTGGTTTGACCCCCTCTTTCATACATTGGTTTGTAAATAGTTTGGTTTGGTTTGGAAAAGAGTTGGAAAGTTCATGCTTATGTGGTAAAAAGAGCTCGTTTTTAACTGTGGCCTATGCTTTGTCATGCCATGCTTGATATTGTTTTGTCTTTATGCTTAGTATACTTTGCTGTAGCATGACTTGTTATAAACAATTGAGATTGCTTAATGTGCCTTGGACGAATCATGCGTTATTTTAGCATATTAAAGCATAGTATAGTGGTATTCTCCTTTGATGCTTTATTTGGGTTGACTTGGCGCATGCTCACACCATGTTATGACTATCTCAAGTCACCATAGCCTTTATGATCCTTTAGTTTTCAACTTGTAGTATCACTTTATGCTTTGATCAATGATGTTGTCACTCTGCATGATTATGGCCATTATTGCTCTCTTAGTTTGTCACTCCTAGTCTTTTGCTAGCCTCCACAACCAAGTATGAGTTCCACTCATGCATCCAACTCCCTAAACCAAGTTATTCCAAAGAGTCCACCATACCTACCTACTATCTTATGCTATTCCAAGTATATTCATGCTTTTGTTTACCTTCCAAATTAAACTTGTTATGAGAAAACTAGTGATTAAAGCTCTCACGAACTTGATGACACACTTTACTTTTCTTGCCCTTAATAAACTTGAACCATTGTGTCGTCTATGTTGTATATGCTTGCACTTATTTGTTGGGGATTAGCAGAACCATGCTGTCATGGGGAACGCTTTCAACATTGCACTTGGTACTTGTACCTAGTTGATATCATGCTCTTTTGTATATGGATGTCGTCGGTGTGAAATGAAAGGGGAGATTGTAAGTCCATGGAGTTATGTATATGTGTTAGAGAAACGCCTGGGCCGCTGGTCTAATCCATGCTGACATGGTGGAAACCTGTAGCATAACCATAATGAGCTATCTATGAAGCATTCTTCTTATAAAAAAAGAGTCCTATATTGAGAAAAAAGAGAAATAGAAAAAAAGAGATATTATGAAAAGAGGAAAGAGAGAAAAAAGCACCATATTCCCATGGTAAATAAGAAGATTGCTGAGATGCTTGTTGTCTGCTTGCCTTGTCATTTTGATATGGGGGTTCTTCCGTATCATCGGGCAAGGGGTACCCTGTTGGCAGTTCTCTATGATACACATGTACTTACGATGACAAGAACTTACCGGTGACTAAACTTGAGTAGCATGAGGAGCGACCCTCGTATACAAGGGACATGAGATTTCTAACTTATACTTTGTCAAGCATGTACACCATAGTTTGTTCACTTTAACCTTAATCACTTCAAGATGCTTATGATAGGGGCAATGAGAGCTGAAAGCTATAAGTACCATAATTTTTGGAAGCTCTTTATGAAACTTGAATCTCTGCTTCCTTTTATGAAGGCCTTTCTTCCACCATTATATTGAGTCTCCACCTTCTAACTTTATGCACCTACTTTGAGAGCATAGTGGCCATTCTTAGTTCTATGTGCATTGTCCCAAGACTTGTTGATTGATGCATACCTTGATATTGCTTGTTTTAAACTATTTGTATCTAGTCACTCTTATGAACTTTGAAGGTGTCCTATGCATTTATATTTGCTACTCTATGAGGGACAAGCTAAATGCTATTATGATATGTTTTCTTTATGTGAAACAAACAAATGTCTTGCAAAGCATTGTTATTCATGAATCTTTTGTTTGTGCCTTTTTCATGTTGCATATAGTTTCTTTGTCTTATTGTTAGAACTTTGTCTTTCATGTTATGATTGAAGTACTATGATCCCAGCTTTGATTGTTTTACAAATACTTTGATCAAGTCTTTGATGGTGCATGTTACCTCAAAAATTATTCTTTCTTTTTATCACTTACCTACTCGAGGACAAGCATGAGTTAAGCTTGGGGATGTTGATACATTGCAAATGTATCTATAATTTTTGATGTTCCATGCTTGGTTTTATCCACTTTCTTGTGTTTTGTCCACACTTTGGAGTACTTTTCATATGATTTCTTGGACTAACCTATTAACAAGAGCCACAGTGCCAACTGCTTGATTTCTGCTGTTTTTGGTTCCAGGAAAGTCAGAAAATGAATATTCTCGGAATTGGACGGGACAAAAGCCAAAGTGCCTATTTTTCTAGAAGTCATCAGATGCCAGAATACGAGACGGATAAGGGCCAGAGGGCGGCCACACCACCTGGCCACGCGGCCAGGCTTGGCCCACGCCAGGGGGTGGTGTGGCCAGCCCAGGCACCCCCTCGGCCTCTCCTTCCGCCTATATATTGCCCTTGAGACGAAAACCGTAAGTACCCGATCAAAAATCCACGAAAGAGTCTATAGCCACCGTCATCTCCATCCCTAGATCGGGAGGGATCTGAAGCTCTTCCCGGCACCCTGTCGGAGAGGGGAATTCACCCTGGAGGCCTTCTTCATCACCATGCAAGCCTCCGTTGTGATGCGTGAGTAGTTCTTCCTTGGACTATGGATCCATGTAGTATCTAGATGGCTGGTTCTCCTCCTTTGTGCTTTCATGTCTAGATCTTGTGAGCTCCGTTCATGATTAAGATCATCTATTTGTAATTCTACATGTTGTTTTTGCGGGGATCCGATGGATATTGAGATGCTATTTCAGATTGATTATTGATTCTATCATGTCTTTGTTATTTGTGATCTTGCATGCTTTCCATTGTTAGTAGCTATCGTGGCCAAGTAGATGCTAGCAACTCCAAGAGTTAGTATTTATGCTCGATAGTGGGTTCATGCCTCTGGTAATCTGAGGAAGTGACAAAAATCTCTAAGGTACTAGATGTGTTGTTGCTACTAGGGAGAAAACAACAATCCTTTGTTCATAGAACAATCGTATTGTTTACTTTACACGCAATTCGTAAAGCAATAATCTGTTGCTTGCAACTTAATACTGGAGGGGGTTCGGATGTTAACCTGAAGGTGCATTATTAGTCATAGATGTAGTTGGATGGCGGTCTATGTATAATGTTGTAATGCCCAATCAAGTTCCAAAGGAGTCAAGATGATTAGTATATGCATGTATTGCTTTCTCGATGTTTGTCAATTGCCCCGCTGTAATTTGTTCACCCGACATGTTATCTATCTTAAGGAGAGCCACCTCTAGTGAACTATGGATCCCGGTCCTTTCTTTTACATACAATCTACAAACTGTTTACTGCTTTGTGTTTACTTTCTGCAAACTATTACTTCCTTCCATTCGGTACGTTTAATCCTTTGTTTTCAGCAAAACCGGTGAGATTGACAACCTCATTGCAAGTTAGGGACAAAGTTCTGTGGTTGTGTTGTGCAGGTCTCCACGTTGCTACTAGCACCGGTAGTGCGCCCTGCCAAGGCTCAGCTAGCAACACCTTTGGGGTGTTTCCTTGCTCCTACTGGTTCGATTAAACCTTGGTTTCATAACTGAGGGAAACTTGCTGCTGTGCTCATCATACCTTCCTCTTGGGGTTCCCCAATGAGCTTGTTAATACACGAGCCATCACAAGGCTTGGGCTGATCGGAACCTTGAGTTAAGGGGTCACAACCTCGACAAGGTTGTTGGTGATCTTCAACGAAGGTTTTCTACAAGAAGGGAATTGGCCAGTTTTGGTGAGCATCAAGCTCACATCTCAATGGTGGAACCCAAGAAGGTATTTGAAGCTCTTGAAGATCCAGACTGGGTTGTTGCTATGCATGAAGAATTGAATAATTTCGAGCGCAACAAGGTCTGGAAACTCGTGGAGAAACCCAAAGATTTCCGCAATGTTATCAGCACCAATTGGATATTTAAAAGCAAGCAAGATGAGAATGGCATTGTTGTGTGAAACAAGGCAAGACTTGTGGCACAAGGCTACTCTCAAGTTGAGGGCATTGACTTCGGCGAGACCTATGCTCCAGTGGCTCGCCATGAGTCCATCTGTATCCTTCTTGCTTATGCTGCCCATAACAATTTTAAATTGCAGCAAATGGACACCAAGAGTGCTTTCATTAATGGTCCTCTACATGGGTTGGTATATGTAAAGCAACCCCCGGGATTTGAGGATCCTAACTTCCCGAACCATGTCTACAAACTCGATAAGGCACTCTATGGCCTTAAACAAGCCCCACGTGCGTGGTGTGAGCACCTTAAAGAGCTTTTGCTAGACCGTGTCTTCGAAGTTGGGCAAATCGATCCCACTCTTTTTACTAAGATGGTTAAGGGGGAGCTCTTCGTATGCCAACTATATGTAGACGATATCATCTTTGGTTCTACTAATAAATCTTTTAATGATGAATTTTCAAAGCTTATGACTGACAGGTTTGAGATGCCTATGATGGGGGAATTATGGTTCTTTCTTGGATTCGAGATCAAGCAACTTAGAGAAGGAACCTTCATCAATCAAGCAAAGTACATCCAAGACATGCTCAAGAGATTCAAGATGATGGATCTTAATGGTGTCGCCACTTCGATGCAAACAAAATGTCATCTTGAACTTAACCCACATGGTAAAGATGTGGACCAAAAGGTATACCGGTCCATGATCGGCTCTCTTCTTTACCTCTGCGCATCTAGACCCGATATTGTGTTGAGTGTGGGGGTGTGTGCAAGGTATCAAGCAGCTCCTAAAGAAAGCCACTTAGTGGCGGTCAAGAGGATCTTTCCATATTTGGTTCATTCCCCTCACTTTGGTCTATGGTATCCCAAGGGCTCCAATTTCTCTCTATGTGGTTATACTGATTCAGATTGGGCTGGTGATAAGGATGATCGAAAATCCACCTCTGGAGCTTGTCAATTCTTGGGAAGATCTCTAGTGTGTTGGTCATCTAAAAAGCAGAATTGTATCTCTCTCTCCACCGCCGAAGCTGAATATGTTGCTGCTGCTAGTGCTTGCACTCAGTTATTGTGGATGAGGCAAACTTTAAAGGAATACGGTGTCAATTGTGACAAAGTGCCTCTTTTATGTGATAATGAAAGTGTAATCAAAATTGCGTACAATCCGGTACATCACACAAGGACGAAGCATATTGAGATTCAGAATCATTTTATTCGAGACCATGTTGCCCGAGGAGATATTGATCTATCTTTTGTGAGCATGAAGTACCAACTTGCTGATATTTTTATGAAGCCACTTGATGAAGCAAGATTCTGCTACTTGAGGAATGAGCTAAATATCATTGATTCTAGGAGTTTGTCTTGATTACCCATGCACTCACTCGTACATCTCAGTCTTATTTGGTCTAGGTGTGGGCATGGATATAGGGGGAGTGTGGTCCTAATTCATTGGGCTAACCCTCCCCCCATAATGCCAAAAGCAAGATAAATCATTTCTCTTAATATCATTTTGTGATATGTGAGCTTATTGATGAGTATTGGTCGTGAACCCAAGATATATCTTCGCGGTGTCACACCATACACTCCAACAAGGTGGCTTCAGCCACCGCCCTCTCCTTTGAGGAGAATTGGATTTTTTTACGGATCTTTTTGGTTGTTTTTGCTCTCTCATGTTCTTATGGGAATCACACTCAATTTTGTCTCTTATTTGATTTGGTTCTTGCAATTTTGAGTGTCTAGTACCATCTCAGTTTGGCTCTCTTAATCCTAAGCCTTTCCCTACCCCTAAGCCATCTATTCTTGCACACAAGTGCCTTGTACACCTTGTGGGGGTGTTGTTTGGGGACGCGCGGGCCTGAATCCGTGTACAACAGAAATTCAGATTTGAGGCCGGATAATCCGGCCCAAGTGCAGGCCGGATAATCCGGCCCTGGCAGATTTCGTCTTAAAGGACAGAGATCGGGGGGAATGGCTCATAATGAGCAGCACTTCGCCCCCAACCCTCTCCTCCTCCTCAGCCGCCACCTGCCGTCCCCCACCCTCCATGGAGCCTCTCTAGCCACCGGATTTTCTAGGCCTCCCCGGATCTTCTTCTCCGTGCCTCCGGGTACCTTCTCCTCCGTGTTCTTCCTCCAATGAGTGAGGGTAACTCCCTCTCTCCCCATATTTGGCTAGATGTGTTATTCGTTGGATGGAACATTGTCTAGAAGGATGTTTTTCGCATAGAAATCATAGTCTTGCAGTTTCTAGGCCCGATCTACTTTTTTGCATTCAATCTAGGTGAAGTCGAAAATTTCTGCCAGGGCCGGATTATCCGCCCCTGGCCAGGCCGGATAATCTGGCCTGATAGATTCAACTCTGGTTCAGTTTCAACATGGTGTGTGCATTGAGTAGATTTGTCTTATAAACTTTTTGACTACTTTTTCCATGCTCTCTCCTGGACTTGTGTGTATGCTTATCCCCATGCTATCACCCTTGTTCTCCTCACAGGTGGTTCTAGTGTTCCCAAGACCTACAAGCGCCGCCCTCGCGATAAATACTTTCGAGACGACGGACAGGGTAACTTAGTGGACGAGGTTGAGTTGAGGAGAAGAAAGAATGAAGAAAAGCGCATGGATGAACAAGTAAAGAGGACTAGAAAGGGGGTGTCCAAAAGGAAGGGCATGGAGCCCAAGATCAACTACAAGGCTTTGGATGCAGTCACCTATTCCTCCATTCGTCACTGTGATTTGTTTGCTGAGTTGCCTCGTGATGATGAGCTGGGGGATGCTCGTTTTTGGTGTGCTGAATAGAAAGGTATTTTTGAAGATGTGCATGCCAGGCTAAACATTAGGCCTATGCACCCGCTGGTTCTTGCTGAGGCTTTGGAGAAGCCCCACCTTGTGGATGCCATGTATGTGGCTGAGCGGATGGGGCTGCACCATCTCATGTATCTCTAGTGCTCCTATGACTCTGAGGTGGCGAAACAGTTCTTTTCCACTTTGGTTATTTGTGGCGATGAGCATCACACCATGAAGTGGATGACTCATGACAGGCCTATGATTGCTGATTTCTGTGTGTTTGCTGAGGTTCTTGGATACAATTTCCGTAGCAGGGATAGGGCAAGTGGCCACCGTATCATCACTCAGCTAAAGCCCAACAAAGATGCAGCTCTCTCTCCTTGCACTGTGGACAATGTCATTGTGGGCACTCTTGCTGGTCTGGCTCCTATCTATGCTGCTTTGGTCGGTCTTTTCCATGATTCCATCACTCCGAGTGGAGGCAACAATGATAGCATCCGTGGTCACCTTGTTCAGCTCCTTGCTTTCTCTCATGAGGTTGCCTCGTGCAAGGATGAGTCCGTGCAATACAAGCTAGATGTGATGGACTTCATCTACCAAGAATTGATTGATGCTATGTTCAACCGGCTGTCCATTCCTTATGCCCACTACATTATGATGCTCATCAGGGACTTGCTTCCTTCTGAAGATTTCAAAATTGATGTTGTGCATAAGGCCAAGAAGATCTACACCAAGGTTCGGAAGACCTCTCACCCCTCCTCTGCTCCTGAGGGTCTCATTAGGGATGCTCGCAGGTCTCTAGTGCCTCCCGTTGCTCATGAGATCAAGCAGCTGAACTGGTTCCAGCGGCACATCCTTTGCATGGGCGTGGACACACGCAAGGGTCAGTACGAGGCGTACAAGCAGCGCCATGAGTTGGCCCACTCTCAGCAGCTCATCCTTCACCATGTGTCCGGTGCTTCTAGTGACCCCCCGGCTCCTACCCCTCCCACACCATATGCTCGGTGGAACTCTTCTTCCGGGCTGAACTATGGAGAGCTGGAGCATCACTTGTTCCCCTCTACGTCCACTGCTGATGATGAGGATGATGACACCGAGGAGCTTGAAGATGAGGACGGGGATGGGAACGAGGACGAGGACGAGGATGAGGATGAGGACTACGAGTGATCCCTTGGGGCGCTAGCATCGCTCTTCTTCCTTTTTGGCGTCTCGATGCCAAAGGGGCAGAAGTAGTTCTATTAGGGTCTTCGAGTATTTGCATGGGTCAGGCATAAGAACTTGCTTTTTTCTATTCGTTGTTTTCTCGCTTATGCCATTTAGCGTTAAACTTTAAATTTGTAATTTGTGGTTTGTTTGAGACTCTATGTCAGTGGTTGTCGGGATTTATCTCATGGATTATGCTTATGGATTCATCTATTCATACCCTATTATGCTGGGAATCTTTATCAAGGAAGGCGCTTATATTGGTTATCACGTTGATAATTGTGGCTATTTCAAGGATGCCTCTCTTCTATCTCGGTGGTATGATTATGTTGTTCATATGTCTATGGAATAGATTCACCTATTTGTGTGCATTTGTATTCAAATGCAAAATTCTAATATGCACACATTGAGGGGGAGTCTCTTCCATGTTTATTGCTGGTAGTCTTGTGATCCTTTCCTGCAAATCCTAGTATTGTCATCTAACACCAAAAAGGGGGAGATTGAAAGAACACTTCATGTTTTCCTATGTTTTGTGTGTTAGATACCAATACTGTGGAGATTTCTCATGTGCCCTAAGTGTGCAGGAGGTTTGGGGGGCCGGATTATCCGTCCCACCAAGGGCCGGATAATCCGGCCTACCTAATTATTCAAAGGCTGCCAAGGCGCGTCACCTAGAGAGGGGCCGGATTATTGCCCGGAAAATCCGAACTGGGGCGGTTTATCTTCCCTAGGCCGGATAATCCGGCTATCGCATGGGCCGGATAATCTGGCCCCCAGAATTTGAGCAAAGCATGCCAAGGCGCGTCGCTTGGAGTCCGGTCGGATTTTCTCCCAGAAAATCCGAACTAGGGAGGTTTTTCCTCCCCCGGCCGGATAATCTGGACTTCACATGGGACCGGATAATACGGCCCCCAGAAGATGATCAAGTGCAAGCTCTGTGTGACACTTAGAGAGGGGGCGGACTATCTGCTGGATATTCCGAGTCTGGGGCGGAGTTTTCCCCAGGCCGGATAATCCGACCCTCACTTGGGCCGGATAATCCGGCCCCCAAAGTCTCCAACAGCTTGGTTTTCGAAGGGGGTATAAATATCCCTTCTTCCCCAACATTCAGAACTCTTGATTCATTCGAAATTGTTCAGACACTATGCAAGAGCTCCCATTCAAGATCTCCCACTTCAACCACCCGAAGGCTTCGACCTTTGGGGGAACTGAAGGAGGAGAGAATCGTCATCGTCATCACGAATCAAGCGCATCAACTCCTCTCCATTCATTTGGAGAAATCCCTGATCTAGTATTCTTGTCAATATCTAGATCTTGTTCTTTGTTATTGATAACTTGTTCTTGTGGCAACTTGTTGTCATTACGGGAGCCTCCAAGTTGTTTGTGGAGTTGTGCCCCGCTAGTTGTGTAAAGGCACCGGTGCCCGCCTCGAAGGGTCCCTATAGTGGAAAGGTGGATCATGCCTTTGGTGGCGGGATCCATCGGAGAATAGGGTGAGGCCTATTGTGGCGTGGTGGTCTTAGTACCGCCCACCCCTCCAACGTAGACGTACTTCCCTTAACAAGGAAGGAACTGCGGTCAAACAAATCCTGTGTCTCCGCGTGCTTCACTATGGTTTACCCGTTCCTCTTCCACTCGCTCTTTACTCGCTAGTAGATAGGTTTGCATATAGGGAAATTCCACCTAATAGTATATCTAGAGAATTTACCCTTTGTGCTAAGCCTAAAATTGAAAAGCATTAAAATTTGAAGTAACACCTATTCACCCCCCTCTAGGTGCCCATACGATCCATTTCACACGGGCATGTGCGGGTCAATGGCGGGACATGTGGAGCATGGCACGTGTGGCCCAGAGTGGACACGGCATGGCACATGTGCTGACACTGGACGCATAGACGTGTGCCAAGAGGGGACGTTTCTGGCTTGTGGTTGATCGACGAGGGAGTCGATCTTCTAAGGGTGGGTGTATGTGAGACCCTATTGCATGGCTTAATAAGATTTATAGGATACCCATATCAACACGTCACAACTTATTTTTCAGAAACTCATCTAAAAAGAACTCTGAGGTGAAGCCTACTTGGCCTTGAGAAATTTGAGGACGGGTGACCGACCGGGAAGTAGGTACCGGGTGCACACGAGTGATGACAATGTGCATAGAAAAGACTAGTGTTTGTCTATGGGCCAGTCTAGATATCCTATTAAGCTGCCAGAAGTGATAGCTGGGCACGGAGAGTCCGGGGTGTTACACTAAATTAACCTCACAAGAAAAAGTAAGGACCAATAGACTAACACACTAATAATGCTAATTAATAGCAGCAGTCAACACTAAATCTACTAGTATTGATCCTATAAATGAAAATATGAGTACTACACTAACATGCACAAGTATTAGTAACATATGCTTAACTGAATAAAAACATTTAACTGAAGCAAGTCCCACTGATCAAGCATTTAGTAAGCATAATGACCTAAACCAAAAGACAGTCGATGATGCTAAACAATAGAAGTCTAACTAACACATAGAAAACCCTAGAAACATCTAGAACCTACCAAAGAACCCTAGAAACCCAATTATAGTAGCATTATGGAAGCACAAACCCTAGAATCTAGAAATAGACTAGAACTAGAGGAGGAAGAAGGGGGAGAAGAAAACTTACCTTCAGAAAGGGTGAGCCGAGCTCATGCTAACTGATAAGAGGAATAAGAACAGTAGAGGAGGCGGCAGTTGGTGGCACATGAGAGTACCTTAGGTGGGCATCTCACCCCACACTAGCCAAAGCATCTAGAGGCAGCGTAGTAGATGTGTAGGGGTGCCATCTCGGCGGCGGGGAGCACCGAAGTTGCACAGGAGACACAAGGGAGGCGAAGAATTTCCGAAACCCTAATTAGGGTTAGTGATGTAGCATGAATCTACTTTTGTGGCCTGATCTTCATAGATTTGAGGGGATTTCAGAAAGGGAGCGAAGAACACGATGAACACGAGATGGAAATCGAAGATACAAACACACACCACACCCAAATCGATTTGCTCTCGTTGGCCCAAACTACCAACCCAATAGAATCCACATGGAAGAGACACAAAGGTAGAGATCCAAGTAGGAAAGATTGGCGAGGAGCGACGAGAATCTACTCGTGAAGAGAATGCAAGGCAATAGAGATCACAAGGTAGAAAGAGCGCTCATACAAGGAGAGGCTATGGTCATCTCAAATATTAGATCTAAGAGGTGTTGAACCCGCATGGGTCTTATCCACAAGAGGAGGTCATGGAGCCACAACTCTATATGTTCACCATATCATCTCTAGGGTTTCAAGGAGGGAGTGGGGGCTTATTTATAGGCCACCCATAAGCTAAGGGTAGTTTAGACATAAAAAGGAAGTTTTGGGGCATTACATGGGCTAGCCCCATCTTGAGGCTCACAAGCCTATTCACTCAGGCCAGAGACTCTAGTGTGCAGGGGCTAGAGACTCTGGTGTGGCTAGAGACTCCGTGGTCGTCTTTAGGGCAGACTTCAGGTTGCTCATTGTAGCTTCTAGAAGTTGGGCCAGAGATTGGGTCGCAGACCTCGTGTAGATACTCCAGGGTGCGCATGACGGAGACTCCAAGGGTCGCAAGCTAGAGACTCCAGGGTTGCTTCAGCTGCTTCTTCTGTCTGCTCTTCTAGGCCTCATGCTTGGGGGGTCTTAGCTCCTAGGGCATCCTTGTCTCGTCTTCTTAGCATAATGGTGATACATCCCAAATGTATCTACTTTTCCAAGTACTTTGCTCGAAGATTTGATCCGGAATCTTCCCACACTTGGATAAAACCGCTGAATCTAATGTTGTTTTTAGCAAAAGTCTTCTTTCTGTCAGTTTTTGCAGGAAATAAAATAGAGGAAACATACCACGCCATTTTTTCACCAAATAATGAAGCCAGGGACCTTGAAATCAAGCGAATGAAGCCACGAGGCCCAAAAGAGACCAGGTGGTGCACCCAGTAAGGGTAGACGTGCCACCTAGGCCCTTTTGGCTGTGGAGCATTGCATCGGCCTCTTCTTTGGTGTACCCCCTTATATACCTGAAAAACTATCCAAAAGCACAGAGCATTTTGAAACAGAGCGCCGCTAGATCCATGATCTTCGTTTTGAGGGTCAGATTGGTCCTGCTCTCCACCCTATAGAATGGGATTTCGAGGTCTTCTCCACCACAATCATCATCAACATCATCACCAACGACCATGAGTTCATCTCCCATCATCATGTGTGAGTAATTCCCCGTGGGCATGTGAGGTGGATGGGATTGGATGAGATCCATCATGTAATCATCCATATGTATCGAGATTTGAGGTGTTTGTCTTGTAGACATTCTTGTATGAGTGTTGGTACACTTTTTCTATGTTTAATGCTTATTGCTAGGGCCCGAGTGACATGATTTCAGTACTGAACTTTTATCGCCCAATCATATATTTGAGTTTGATATGTATTTGCAAAGTGTATTACCTATTATTATGTTAAACATGCGAACCCTAAGGTGGCAGTTAGGGAAAACTATGGGAATATATGATAGTTTGAGGATATTGTGTGTTCATGAAGTGTTAATGCTTTATTCCGGTCTATTTGAAAAGGTAGATCTTAATTTCCTATAGTACGAAGTTGGCCCCAGTGAAATGGGCAGGCAGAACAAAAGATATTATGCAAACTTACATGCATGATTATGTTTGGAACACACACCTACACACAACTGAATTAGAGATAAATGCCATGTTACTATGATACATTATATGATGGATATCACTCATGCAACACCCCGCTATCACCTCATGCCAGAGTTTTAGCCACTGAAAGTTTCACACCATTACTTTTGTGAAAACTGGAAATCTGCCGCTTTATCTACTGTTTTGTTTTACTGCTTTGAATCAACTGCCATAAATCACCACTTTCTTTGCAAGCTTATTGATACATAGGTGTGATTGAGTGTGACGCCTCAATTGCTAAAGTCTTATTGGTATTCTTGTGTTTCCCTTGAGTCGAACTATAAATTTGGGTAATACTTCCCATCGAAGATTTCAGCAATCCCCTATACTTGTGGGCATCACATTGTCATGGGCCTAGTCATACAATCGACAGTTGGCTCAAGTAGGATCCCATTCAAGTGATGACTAGCAGAAGGCAAGAGATGAAAGGAGTTCACCTTGATAGGAATGGTTAGTGTATCATGATGTGGACCAATGGTCATTACCATGTGTTGGGCTGCATCAGTTTGGGTTGTGAGTGAGTGGTAGAGAGCGAGAGGAACAAATCAGGTCGGTAGGAAGGTAGAGTAGAGGCGGGGAAGTAATCTGAGCAATAGTGCAGCGGCAGGGGAGGCCAGAGGCGACCAGGGAAGTAATCTGAGCAGAAGTGTGTGTTATGATTACTTCCCCGGCCAGAGACTACATCCTCCAAGAAGCAAACCACCAAAGGGCCCGCAACCAACAATAAGAAGATCTCCAAGTGGCCTCAGGAATCTTATGAAGACTTTCGTCGCAAAGATCCCTATCTTGTTCCTCGTGATGTCACATTGGAGATCCTAACTTTCACACATCTCGGCATGAAGAGATCTATCTTGAAGTGTATGCGATAAAGAATAAGGTTGTTGCCCCTTAGAAGCATATCAATGTGGGACACATGGAGAAGAAGAGTGCTTACTTTGGTGATGCTCTTGAGATGTGTAGGAGGTTTGGGCTTCTTAGGATCATGCAACATCGTCAGAATTATGATGAGAGGGCCAGGCTCGAAATGAAGTCCATGTATGACAACCAGGTATGGAACTTGGTGGATATTCCCAAAGGCTGAAAGGCTATAGAGAATAAGTGGATCTTCAAGAAAAATATGGACGCTGATGGAAATGTCACTATCTATAAAGCTCTACTTGTTGCAAAAGATTTCCAACAAATTCAAGGAATTGACTACGAAGAGATATTCTCCCCCGTAGCAAAGCTAAAGCCTATTTGGATTCTACTATCAGATGTTGCACATTTCGATTATGAAATATGGCAGATGGATGTGAAAACCGCCTTGCTAAATGACAACATTGAGGAAGATTTTTATATGATTCAACCAGAGGGTTTTATAAGTCCAGGGGATGCTGGTAAAGTATGCAAGCTTCAGAGGTACATTTATGGACTAAAGCAGGCATGTCGGAGCTGGAATCTTCGATTTGATGAAGTCATCAAAAGCTTTAGATTTTTCCAAAATGAAGAACAAGATGCATCTATAAGAAAGTGAATGAGAAGTCAGTGGCATTCCTATTACTATATGTGGACGACATATTATTAATAGGGAATGACGTGAATATTCTAAATAGCGTGAAAGCTTATTTAAATAATAAATTCTCTATGAAGGACATGGGTGAAGCTAACTACATATTAGGCATTAAGATCTAAAGAGATAGATCGAACTAGCTGCTTGCACTTGGTCAAAACACTTACCTAGAGATGATTCTGACGCGTTTTAGAATGGATCATGCAAATAAGGGTTCATTGCCGATCATAAGAAAGTGACGCGTTTCAGAACAAGCTGCATCTATAAGAAAGTGAATGAGAAGTCAGTGGCATTCCTATTACTATATGTGGATGACATATTATTAATAGGGAATGACGTGAATCTTGTAAATAGCGTGAAAGCTTATTTAAATAATAAATTCTCTATGAAGGACATGGGTGAAGCTAACTACATATTAGGCATTAAGATCTATAGAGATAGATTGAACTGGCTACTGGCACTTGGTCAAAGCACTTACCTAGAGATGATTCTGACGCATTTCAGAATGGATCATGCAAATAAGGGTTCATTGCCGATCATAAAAGGTAACAAGTTGAGTGTGACTCAATTCCCAGAAACAGAATAGGACAAGGAAGCAATGAAAGTCATTCCCTATGCCTTAGCCATTGGCTCCATCATGTATGCCATGCTGAGCGCTAGACTAGATATAGCCTTGGCTCTTAGCTTGACAAGTCGTTTCCAAAGAAACCCTAGGTCGGTTCATTGGAACGCAGTTAAAAATATTCAAAATATCTGAAAAGAACCAATGATATGCTTTTAGTATTTGGAGGACGTGATGACGAACTTGTTGTAACAGGTTACATGGATGCAAGCTTCTACACTTATCTAGATGACTCAAAGTCTCAAACAGGATATTTGTTCATGGTAACTGGTGGCGTGGTGAGTTGGAGAAGCGGTAAGTAGACTTCGATGGCTCAATCTACAATGGAGTCGGAGTAGATGGTTGCTTGTGAAGTGGAAAATGAAGTTGTCTGGATCAAGAATTCAGCACATAACTTGGAGTGTTCCCAAGCACGCAAGACCCTATGTGCATCTACTGCGGCAACATGGGGGAAATTGCGAATGCAAAGGACTAGAGGTTCCACTCCATGACCAAGCACATACTCTAACGTTACCATGTAATATGAGATTACATTGTTGAGGGTAACATTAGAATTTGCAAAGTACATACATATGTGAATGTAGTTGATCCGTTCACCAAGCCTCTTCCACAAGCAAAGCACGATCAACATCCGGATGCTATTGGTGCTAGATTATTGCCTGTTGTAAACTAGTGTAATTGTACTCTAGTGCAAGTGGAAGACTGAAGGAGATATGCCCTAGAGTCCAATAATAATTTTTTTTATTGTTGTATATCTCTAATGTTCATAATAGTTTTGTATCATGCTATAACTATATTAAGCGGAAACATTAATATACGTGTGGTATATAAACAACTAGGTCCCTAGTATCCTCTAGTACTAGTTAGTTGTGTAGCTGATGATCGAGGTTTCTGATCATGGACTGACACAAATGTCAACTGGCAGCGAGGTCACTTAATGAAGTGATTGACACACCCGACCATAGAATTGCAATGCGATCCAGTCATAACAACGTTGCAATATCCTACAAAACATAGTAACTTAATCCTTTGACCGTGAGATCATGTTTAATCACTATATCCCACGGCTTCTTTGATCACATTAACCATTGTGACTGTAACTAGGTGGCCATAAAGGTGTGTGTCAGGTATTCCGGAGGAATAGTTGAGGCGTATGTATTGAGATCAGGATTTGCCTATCCGAGTGACAGATAGATACTCTGGGCCCACTCGGTGACATTACATCGATGAGCTTGCAAGAAAGTGACTAGGTCACAATGATGTAATATCACGGGAATGAGTAAACGTGTTTGTTAGTAACAATATCGAACTGTATATGGATACATGAGATTGGGTCTTGGACAAACCAAGTATAATTGCGCAAAAGGAATAAGACTCGACATTTAGAAGGTTCAAGCGAACAACCAAATTCGAATAATGTGAAGGGACCATCATGTGTTTACAGATACCACTATTTTATCATTGATTGAAGAGATGTCTCATTCATGTCTAAACATTCCCGGACCGTAAGGGTGTCACTCTTAAGGGTAATAGACATTGCGGGTTGATCTGCAACCGAAAGATAAATAAGTGGAGAGAGACCCGAAAGTGTTCCGGGGAGATACCGAAGTGATCAGAAGATATTCAAAAGGAGTTTTGAATAAGATGAATTAAACAAAGTGTATTTAATAATTAATTAATATTAAATATATATTTAAATAAAAGGAAAAGGAAAAACCCCACATGGGCCAACCCCAGAAGGGAGAAGGCCCAAGAGGGGGAGGTGGCTAGGTCCAGGAGGGCCAAGCGGCCAAGGTGGGGGCTCCCACCCTGCCGGCCGACCTAGGTGGGCTTGGCGCATGGGTGAGGCTCACCCCACCGGCGGAGGACACCTGTCCCACCTCCTCCCAATGTTTAGTCCCACCCTGGGACTTGGAGAGGTGGGAGTGCCCAGTTTTTTTCCTTTATATAGGGGTGAATTCCTCCACCAAATCTCATCCCACAATTGGCCTTTGCCATTGTCTCTCTCCCTCTCTCCCTATCGTGCATTTTCCCAAGTAAGGAACATGCTCCACGAGGTACAGAATTCTCCACCCAGCGCACACCGTCGTGCTGCTGGAATCGGTCCGGATCTTCTTCTTCCGCTGCCTCGTTTTACCGGGGCCCGGGAGACGTCTTTTACACCTAACATGTGTAAAACTCTACGAAGCACTGCCATTAGTGGTGCTAGACACTTGAAGCCTTCTATACCTTGAGGTCTGCTATGCTCGACTTCACCAACAATGTTTGTGCAGGAACATAATCCCGTGTTTGGTCTTCAAAGGTATGAATATCGTATCCCGCTCATTACTGTACTTCTCCATATATAGATCCTGGGTTGGTGTGTTCTCCTAGTAGGAAAATTTTCATTTTATTCCACGGAACCCCTTCAGGAGTAACATGTCACATTGTTATACTCTCGAGAGGAGCGCTACTTTGCCCACAAACGTCCTTGGACTTATTACTCATTCCATATTTCCT
Organism: Avena sativa; assembly: GCA_916181665.1. Taxonomy (NCBI): domain Eukaryota; kingdom Viridiplantae; phylum Streptophyta; class Magnoliopsida; order Poales; family Poaceae; genus Avena; species Avena sativa. The sequence goes on along the minus strand of OV702292.1, from coordinate 525,931,845 downwards.
TAGATATGGGTTCTTGATACCAAGATTCGCCCAATGTAATAAATTTCGGTCAAGAGACCTATGTTCAATTAGCATTCCTTTTAATATGCCTAGTTGTTACCCTGAAACACATGATAGGGACATCATGGGCTCCCACTGGCTGATCTCCTCTCTAGATCTCATTCCGACTAGATATACGAGGATAAACGAAAGGAAGAAGATACTTCTGACTCCCTCGCCCATAACAAGATCTATGGTTAGCACGGTACTATACAGAGAAATAATGGCTGACTACTATTATTGTTAATCCTAACCTTCCCGGTACAATGAAATCTCCACGGCATGATCTTTCAACCATGTATACATTCATGACTCCATCACCACCATTTATTTATTTCATTTCGAAAATGATATTGCATTTTGAATGCAGGTAATAATGTTTTGTAAACATTTTCGTAAAGTAAGCGAAAGGACATGTAAGATTTTCCTTGTAACATGATTACAAGATTGACCTACAAAGGTAATGCAAGAATGAACTTGCCTAGTAAGTGCGAGATAATACAGTTCGAAGGTTTTACTTGACCCTGGACCTCGAGTTCTGGAATTCGCAACATCATCCAATAAAGAAAATGTTTCATTGGAAAAAATGTGATGCTCTAATGCAATATATATGCAATGCACTCCTCGTGTGGTTTGTTTGAGTTTATATTAACTCAATTTCATTTTAAGTGTTTTCTCCCTTCTTAGGGTTTTGTTTATTTGGTATTGTATTTATTGTGGCAATTCACAAGGTATTATTAGTATTTACTTTTGAATTTTCATATTTCTATGAAAATGAGGGTTCACATAATTATTATGATTTTTCTAGATTTTATTGGAATTTTTATGAATTTTTAATACTCTAGAATTAAATTATTATCACTCAAAAATTCATAAAATTCACGTGTTTTCAAAAAATCCCACAAAAATACCTTTTGGATTCCTTGCATTTTTATACACACAAAACTATTTTTATTTATTTTTGAGTTTTTATGGGTAAGTTATGATTGGTTTATAGGTATTTGTGAAATGACCAAAATACCCCTAAGTGTTTGGGCCCACTAGACAGACCCAAGTGGTCAAAACCACTTCCTAGACTCGGTCCATCCCAACCCAGCCCATTCCCCGCGTCACTCTCACCCGCTCGCGTCTCTCCTCTCTCTCTCACATGCGTAGAGGCGACTGCACGTCACCGCCGCGTCGCCTGGCTGCTCCGTCCTTCCCCGTTGCCGTTCTTCCGTGTAAACTACTCGCCTGCCTCTGCTCTACCTTCCTATCGATCATATTTCTCTCTTTCACTCCCTAGCAATCGCTTGCAACCCTACCCTGATATAGGGTTTTGGTGGTGGTTAGTCTACTCCGACTACGACGCAACCCCGACGTTCCCCGCCATCGAGATGGCGCTCCTAGGTGTCTATTATGTCTACTATGGCTCCTCTAGTCAGTGCGGAGTGAGATGCCCCTTAGGGTACTCCTTTGTGCTGTCAGCCGCCGTTTCCATGACTTCTTCTTCCTCCTCTACTTAGTTAGCATGAGCTCGGCTCATCCTTCTTAAAGGTAGGTGCTTCTCTACTCCTCTCCTTCTTCCTCTAGTTTTACCCTTCTACCCATTTCTAGGGTTTATGTTCAGTGATGCTACTATCATGGTTCATCTCGTAGGTTCTATTGTGTTATAGATGCTAATTAGGCTTCTAGGGTTCATCTTGGTTAGTTAGGCTTAGGAATTAGTCTATGTTCTACTGAATTATTTTAATGTACTTGTTGTTAGTTAATGGTTTTCTAAATGTTCAGTTGGCACTTATTGTGCTTGTCAGTTAAGGTTGATCTATGCTTAGTCTAGTGTAATATTTTTAAGGGATTTCGATTTTTGAGCCCTTGGTTCCTTAGTTATACTCACTTTTGCCCAGATGCTAAACTTTTACTCACTTTTGCCTAAGTGATTGTATCGAACTCTCACAAAGAGATCGAACGATAGTTGCCGTTAGTTCAATGCATTGACCGTTATGCTAACATGTGGGCTCACACTATGTGGGGCCTCATAGGTCCGGGACGTGCGTACGAGTGGGTTCTGTCTCTCTCTCCCAAATTGGCAATTTTTGCTACACCTTTTTCCTCTCTCTCACTCATCTCATTCATTCTTTTTTGCCCAAATTAGTAGCATACCTAGAGCAGCTTATTTTTCTATCTTTCTTACCCCATTCATTTTTTTTGGCCCTCGTTTTTTCTCAATCTGGCAGGAAATCTAGAGAAGCAAATCTAGAGCAAATATAAGATATCACAGCAACAACATACATTCAGAAAACAAAAAAAATGAAAATAAGTTGCTTACAACAGCCAATTTAGCATAGATATTTTACAGATATATCCAACAGTACTTAACATAGTTCACCACCCAATTCACCACATATGATGCTTATAGCAACCAACACACACATGCTACATTACAAGGAATTAAGCTGCTTAAAGTGGCAGCAGCTGCAAGCAAAGAGTGGAACATGACTCTGTGACCTCGGCGCAAACCCTGATAGGCGGCATGTGACCCTCGGCGATGGCCACTGTTTGGAGGTTGCATAGGTGAATCCCAAGGGCCATGTGATGAGCCATGAACGAGTTCACGTTCATGGTTTGTTCCCACATTAGGGCAGGAGGAGCCAAGGGCTTCGGCATGCATCACGAGGTAGTTGAAGTTGGTGGCGCCAAGGTGCCTCTTGCATAAGGGGCACCTATAAACGCCTCCAGCAAAGTGGCCATCGTACTGGCCGAGATACAGCCTCCTGAGGACGTGATGAGTCTTCTGTGGAAGGACTTGTCGTCGATGTCGACATCACTATTGTGCACGTGTTACATAACAACACCAAATTATGAGTGAATTGCAACGATGATTGACCACATAGTAATGTGCATGATAATATGTACGATATTGATTACTTGCATAAATTAACCGAGTGGGTTAAATTCCTCAATCCCCAAATCTTAAAAAAATCAAATACTGATTCCAACTATAGATCAACGATAGTATTAACTAGGGTATCGCTTGACTACAACTTGAAGCACAAAGAAACTATAGATTCAAATGTGAATAGACAGATTCAAACTATAGAGTCAAATGAGAATAGGCCAAGCCCTAACACGGGGATGGGTTAAGAACAAGGGGGACCAAACCGTAGTTACCTCTGGCTTGTTATCGACAGTGTTGGTGTCGAAGGGATTCTTCGGCAGGACTTACTCCTCCTATGATGCATACAGTTCCCAACCAGCATCCTCCGATGCGCTGATGTCTGCCTCCTAAGCGGGGATGGTGGCTACCTCAGATGCCTCGATGGGGCCTGGACGGGGACGGGGGTCTCCTTGCTAGCAGCCTTGGAGGCGATGATGGCCACCGCATCCTTCATCACCATTGCCGGTGATTGGGATTTTCTTTCAGAAGATGATGGGACAGTGGAGAGGTTGCGTGATGAGTGAGAGTGGGGAGGCGGAGAGGGAGAGGGGCTCTATATAGGGGAAAACCCATGGTTCATTGCACCACCATACAATGCACAACCATGTACACTACTATGCCGTGCATCGCGAACATGAGTATGATATTGCACATGCACCTAGACATGCGTACGCTACGTCACTCTTTTACCCTCCAATCTAACCCTAGCGTGTTAGGTATACTCAATTATCCCCTCGAGAGTAACAATGACACGTTAGCCGTACTCACTTTTATCCTCGATACTAACCTAGGTGCATGCAATATACTCAGTTTTACCCTCCAGTGGCTGGTCAACACAGAGTCAACAAATGGGATTTAGTTGCTAGTTGAGTTGTTTTATACACAACTAATTCAAGAAAAGATCAAAACATAGCGGCACCTACTCATGGAGTCTTCTTATGTGACATGCCATCTTGGAAACCATAAGAAACATAGAGAAATCAAGCTTTACCCTAAACCACCACTTCTCAAAGCACCTACTAGCTATGAAGGTGCATGGATTTCTACTCAAACCCTTTCCAAAAACATCCTTCCCCAAAATATAGTTTGTCTGAATGAGGCCATAATTTCCACACTCATGTATCTTTGAATTGCAAATAATTTGATGTAGGCCAAGATGTATTTCATTGTGTAAAACACACATTTTCCATTTTAAATCTCTTTCTATTTTCTACTTGAATCCCTTAGTCTATTTTCCCTTGGTTTTTGATAGTACCCAGTTTTCCCTCTCTCTCTTGGTCACAAACTCTCACAAAATCCCAAACCTGTGCTCACTTTTGCTGTTATGCCATGATTGGTCGAGGCAGTTGCCACACGGATCATGCCCACCAACCATTGATCCTTTGTGATCTAACGGGCAGGATATCCCCCTCTCTCTGATCATGGCCACCCTTCTCTCTCTGTCGGTGGATGGTGGCTAGTGGCCATCCGTCAATCTATGTGAAATACCGAGTTTGCCACTTAGACTTTAACTCCATAAACAAATGATTTTGAATGTACAGTTACTCAACAAGTTTGGTTTCTGCATTACTTTTGACTCTCTGAAAATGATAAACTTCCAAGATTTTCTTAGCAAAACATTATCATGTCCTAAATGTAATTTGAAGGGAAAGCGTTCAAAGGTGTATAATTTTGGTATATGCATATTTATGCATTACTTTTCACTCTTTGAAAATGATAAACTCTCAATATTTTCTTAGAACAACATTATCATGTCCTAAGAGTGATTTGAAAGTGTTCAAAGGTGTAAGTTCACCAAAACCTTCTTTCAGTTTTGTAAGTTCAATTACAAACTATACCAATGCCGATATCGGCATGGTCAGAACAGCACTCATCGCTGCTCTTGACATGTTCCAGCACGCCACCACTTCTTGGTCACCGCCGGTGATGCACCCCTCACTCTCGTTCCTCGCCTCCTTTGGCCTAACCAGAGATCTGCCAACACCCGTATTTTTAATCCCAGATGCCTGTTATGTCATACATCGCAATCCCAGGATTACCATTTTTGCGAGACATAACAGATTGGATATCACAGTACATCATCCATTACAAACCATACATAAGGTCTTACACAAATAAGGATCTCATGATCCAGTCTTAATACAACAAGCAGCAGAATAAAAGATAAGCGTAGCGGTGGGGTCCATCTTCAGGGGCACATGCAATGCTGATGAAGGCAGATAGTCCTAGTTACAATAGCCGTCCTGCTGGCCATCATCTTGGTAGTCTCCTTCATAGTCTGGCCATGAGAATAGCCAGGGATAAAAGCCATGAGTACTCTTTAAGTACCCATAAACTTCCACTAACAAGTAGTATGATTCTAAGTTAAAGTGCTAACTCTATGTTTAACTATAAAGTTAAGTTTGAAACCTAAGCTGAGTTCTGAAACAAAGAAAGATAAAACAAAGTTCTAGAATCACTTAAGTTGGGAAGATAGTGTCATAAACAGAACCCTATTGTGGTCAAGTCAAGATTCATCATTCCTTTCATAAGTTATTTTGAAAACATCTGACAACGAAACAGTATGGCCATTCCAACTGTCCATAACCGCGGACGCGGCTATTTGAATAGTTTGACACTCTACAGAGGTGGTACACTTTCACCACAAGATTCGATACATCTGTCAGGGATAACCCTGAATCATCATAGTTAGTATGCAGATAATCAAACATAACCTTTCCTCTACACACCCTAGTATAAGCACCTCTCCTATGAGCATGGCCTCCCAACCATGACCATCTGTCATCTTGGGCACTGCATAGGTGGACAACATTGAGAGGTAGCCTCGGCTCAAACCTCTCCCGCGAGGGAACTAATACTAATACATATTAACTTCTGGCTAAGCCTTACCCAATTCAGGTATTGTGATTGTACGGTAAATTTGGAATGGTATCGCATCCGAATCCAACCATCAGTTTTTTAAAAGGGTTAAGGCTCATGCCTCAACATTTGCATCATCATAAAACATTTGTGTTTCTCAACACATGTCAAAACATTTCAATAGAATGACTCGTCATTCCAAGGTTTTCATAATTCATTTTCACCAAGTGTTCCCATCTAAAGTGACTCAAGTTTTTATCTACTCTAGACTACTAAGTTAAGAGTGTTCACTAAGGTGGAAAGATGGGATCAATCTCATGCCATAGAATGACATCTAAAGTTATCTAAATAGGTCAAGTTTTATACTTTTTATGCTACCTTCAAAACAAGTAAGGAGCTTTGGGTAAAGTAAAGGAAGTAAAGCTTGAAAATAATACTTGGGGTAAATAATAGTCAAAGTGGTATAACTCAAACATGCCTAAATCATCTTTTCTCAAGTCATCTAGCTTAATTCTATCTTGCTAACAATATCTTGCAAGTGTTAGCTTGCATTGTTAATGGTGGCTTGCCTTGGTTGGTGCAGTGGTTGAAGTTTTCTTCCTCCTCTTGATAGAACTCTTCCTCCTCGAAAGCTTGGTCGGTACTATCGTCTATAAATGCATACGGAATACACAATCACCAAACAATACTTAACTAGTCTAATTAGCACTCTAAGGCACACATTTGATGATCTATTATCATCACAAGCATCACAAGTTTTATTAACTAGTTTCATTCTTTTTATTTAAGAAAAGTAATTTCTACTCATTGAAAAATCAACTAAGATTTAATATTCACCACTTAAAATATGGGATCATGTGGACACATGTCATCACCACATATACTAACATGTGGGAATGTGATTTAAGGGTTGGATCACAATTACTTTGGTTCAAGTTCATTATTTAATGATTTAAAGTGACTAGAAATGCCTATATAGCATTATTTTGGTACTGGTCCAAAGTCACTGCATGTAAACCTTAATATTATTACATATTCAGATAGGTATGGTGAAATGTGATTTTTGAGAGTTGGAATCAACTCAAAAGCTATCATGGTTGATTTTATAAAAATGTTTGAATGTGCAAAAGCTTCTGTCTTGTTATTTTTACTAGGAGAGATCTCTAACTCTAATTGAATTAAATCCAAGGGTCTTGGATAGATATTTTCAGTAGCTTTCTAACAAAATTGGAATCACTCCATTTGGATTTGGAAATCTCTCTAAATTGATTTTCAAACTAAGGGACATAACTAGGTTCAAACTAAAATAGAAAAATCCTAATTTGAATTAACTGGGTCGCGCGGGAAAGCTAACGGGCTGGCCCAGTGACACTACGCGGCGCGGGACACAGCTGACAAGGGGGTCCACCGGTCAGCGACTCATTACACGCGAAGCGGTACGGGGCGATGTGGGCCGTTAGATTAGAACTAAGATCGACGGCTGGGGCTCGTCGTCGACGACGGACAGGTCGCCGGCGAGGTCTAACCCTAGCGGCTCGGTGGGGGTGCTCAGGGGGCGTACCAGGGCTCCAGCGATGACAGCGATGGGGGCAAATGAACTGGTGGACGACGACGAGCTCAGGGGTGGTCGAGGCAGCTCCGGGGGTGGTCGCAATCAACAGGGCCCTTCTCCTCTAGAGGCGGCCAACTCCGGTGAAATTCCGGTGACTACGAGCTCGAGCGGCTCTGGGGAGAAGTGGGGACTGATCAGTGGCAAGAGGGGAGGTGAGTGGTGTGCAGAATGAGGCTGGGGGTGACCTCCTTTTATAGGCTCGACGACGGGACAACACGGCGTGGCCAAGCGACGGTGGCGACATGGCTACGGGCTGCTAGCGGCATGGCTACGAGCGGCGATCGATGCGCGGTCTCCTGGCGGTGCTCTAGGGCTTAAATGCGGGCTTAGGGACGGTGGCAAATGGTCGGGCGGTGCTCACGCTCTGAGCGGCAGAGGCGGCGGTCTTCACGGCGAGCTGTGGCTGTGGAGCAATTGGCGGCGAACGGGCATGTATGGGGCATTCCCTGGGTCGTGGCGACGCGGTGGGCGCGGGCTGCGGTCGAGGGGCAGCGTGTGCACGCGTGTTGGGCGCGGCGCTCTGGCACGTGCTCGGCATGGCGCAGACACTCTGGGCACGGCACGCTGCGGGTGGTCCATGGCTCGGCTATGCTCGGGGAGGGGACAGAGGATGGCGGTGCGGTCTGGGCTAGCTCATAGACATGGCGAGAGAGAGAGAGGGGCGGTCTGCTGCGGTGATGGCAAGTTTGGCCGGCGACATGGTGCTCGGGGTGGCGTGGCATTGCTGCTAGGGGTAGGGGATGGGGTGTTTATGGCCTGGTTGGATCAAGTGGAGACAGAGGGAGTAAATGGAGATCAAATGGGGGCAAAACCCTGTAGAAAACAGTGAGCTAGGTTTAGAGTTTGATTCCAGCCTGCCAAGTGTTTGTAAAAATGGCCGCAAGAAATTTACTTTTGAATTTTGAAAAGATTTTTGGTGGGTGTGTTAGTAATAAGCTTGAGACTCTGTGGGTGCTTGGGTTTTGAAATTGGAGCTCATTTGAGTGGTTTTTTGAAATAGTGGGATCTTCCCATATGAACTTGATTCAATTTTCAAATGCCATTTAAAAATAGTGTTTGAAAGTTTTTGGTAGATCACAAAGTGGGCCTTGGGACATCATTATGTGTACTAGCAAGGGGTGCAAGGATCCACGATTGTCTCTGTTAAGAAATGAGTCCTAGGAATAGCCAAAGTAGGTATGTTGATTAAAATGGCACAAATGACCATTCTCTTTCTTTTATTCATTTTGATTTGTTTTTCTTTGGGATTTGTTTGGGAATGATCTAGATGATGTTTATTTCACCTAAGAATCATTTTACAAGCAATGTATCACTTAATCATGGCAATTCAAATCAACTCCTATTTAAATGCACACACATATGAATGCTTTAATAATTTTAATTGGAAAAGTTTTTGTTAACCCTAATTTTGATGATTTGGATCTTAATAACCTTGGATTAAAGTTTCGTCCCGAGATTTACAAAGAAAACTAGGAACTAAAGAGATCTAGGAACTCTGTCCTAATGTAATCGTCTCGCTCCCAAGTGGCTTCATCTTCGGTATGGTTGCTCCATTGGATCTTGAGAAACTTGATACTCCTGGTCCTGGTGGTTCTATAAGCTTCTTCTAGGATACGGATGGGCACTTCACGATATGTCAGGTCATTGTTGATCTCCATAGCTCTGTGATCGATGTTCTTGAAAACTTCAGTCTTCTCCGGCACTTCCAGGCATTTGCGAAGTAACGAGATATGGAACACATTGTGGATGGCTGACATCTCTTCAGGTAGTTCCATTTGATATGATACTTCTCCTCGATGGTTCAGAATCTTGAAGGGCCCGATATACCTAGGGGCTAACTTTCCTTTCAGACTAAAGCGTTGAGTTCCCTTCAATGGTGAAACCTTGAGATATACAAAATCTCCGACATTGAAAGTCAGGTCTCTCCTTCTCTTGTCAGCATAACTCTTCTGTCTGGATTGGGCGGTCTTAAGGTGCTCACGGACTTTGTGAACCTTCTCTTCGGCTTCTCGGAGAATGTCGGGTCCAAAGATCTGACTCTCTCCTACTTGTGACCAATTCAAAGGGGTACGGCACTTTCTTCCATATAGGAATTCAAATGGTGCCATTTGCAAACTAGCTTGATAACTGTTGTTATATGAGAATTCTGCAAAAGGCAGGCAGTCTTCCAATTTTGATCCATACTCTAACACACAAGCTCTTAACATATCCTATAGGATCTGGTTGACTCTCTCAGTCTGTCCATCAGTTTGCAGGTGATAAGCGGTGCTGAAATTCAACTTGGTTCCCAATCCTTCCTGGACTTTCTGCCAAAATTCGAGGTAAACTGGGTTCCTCAATCTGATACTGTGGTCTTGGGGGTTCCATGCAGACTAACAATCCTAGCAATATACAGTTCTGCTAGCTTCAAACTCTGGTAGGTAGTCTTGACTGGTATAAAGTGAGCTACCTTGGACAGTCTATCAACTATGACCCAGATTGAGTCATTTCCCCTACTAGAAGTAGGCAAACTGGTGATAAAGTCCATTCCGATGGAATCCCATTTCCATTCCGGAATCTGCAATGGTTCCAACAGTCCTGCGGGTCTCTGATGTTGTGCTTTGCCTCTTTGATAGATGTCACATTTGGCGATGTAGCTTCCAATTTCTCTCTTCATCTTGTGCCACCAAAATTACTCTTTCAAATTTTGATACATCTTTGTTCCTCCGGGGTGGATAGAATAAAGAGTATCATGAGATTCCTTCATGATAACTTGCTTCAGCTCCGAATCTGCTGGCACACAGATACGTCCTTTGTACCACAGAACTCCTTCTTCGTCTTTAGTGAATCCAGGTACTTTTCCTGTACCAATACGACGTTTGATTCTGTCGATACTTTCATTTCCCTTCTGGGCTTCCTTGATTTGGCTAATCAATGTGGGTTGAAGTTCAATACTAGCTAAGAATCCTTTGCTAACTAGCTTAGTTCTAAACTGCTCCAACTCCTCATACAAACTTGGTTGCTTCTCCTTGATCGTGGTGTTTAGCCTACACGGCAATCTACTAAGAGCATCCTCTACTACATTGGCTTTGCCGGGGTGATAGTGAATGTCAAGGTCATAATCCTTGATTAACTCTATCCATCTCCTTTGCCTCATATTCAGCTCCTTTTGAGTGAAAATATACTTTAAGCTCTTGTGATCTGAGTAAATCTCACAGCGATTACCCATCAGATAATGACGTCATGTCTTCAATGCCAAAACTACGGCTGCTAATTCAAGATCATGGGTCGGATAGTTCTGCTCATGTTGCTTCAGTTGTCGAGACAGATAAGCGATGACTTTGCCTTCTTGCATCAACACACATCCGATACCAATCTTGGATGCAACACAATATACATCAAACAGCTTCTTGATGTCTGGCATGATCAATATTGGGGCTGATATCAATCTCTTCTTCAGCTCCTGAAAACTGGCTTCACACTTGTCTGTCCATTCAAACTTCTTGTCCTTATTCAGCAATTGGGTCATGGGTATGGCGATGCTCGAGAATCCTTCTACGAACTTGCGGTAGTATCCCGCTAATCCGAGAAATGCACGGACTTGGGTTTGAGTGGTTGGGGCTTCCCATTCTTCGACATCTTTGATTTTGGCGGGATCAACAAAGACTCCTTCGGCAAACACAATATGTCACAGGAATCCTACTTCTTTCAGCCAAAACTCACACTTGCTAAACTTGGCATATAACCGATGCTCTCTTAGGGTTTCTAGGATGATTCTCAGATGTTGCTCTTGCTCTTCTTCTGACTTGGAGTAGATAAGGATATCGTCGATAAACACAACTACAAACTTATCTAGGAAATTCATAAAGATCTTATTCATGAGGTTCATGAAATAAGCAGGGCATTGGTTAATCCAAAAGACATAACCATATACTCATATAAACCATAGCGAGTAGTAAAGGCGGTCTTTGGAATATCCGTTGCACGAATCTTAAGTTGGTGATAACCAGTCCTAAGATCAATCTTTGAGAATACCTAGGCTCCAGTCAACTGATCAAATAGATCCTCTATCTTTGGCAAAGGGTACTTGTTCTTGATGGTGACGTCATTCTACTTTCTGTAATCTGTGCATAAACGGTTGCCTCCATCTTTCTTGTCGACGAATAACACTGGTGATCTCCATGGTGATGCGCTTGGTTGAATCAAGCCTTTTCCTAACATGGCATCCACCTGCTTCTTCAATTCCACTAACTCTGAGGGGTTCATGCTATAGCGTCTCTGGGCTATGGGTCCGATTCCAGGGATTAGTTTGATAATGAACTCAATATCCCTATCCAGGGGCATACCTGGCAATTCATCTAGGAATACATCGGGGTATTCATAGACTACTCTGACTTGGTCTATGGTGGGTAGTGCTAGACTCTTGTTGCACTTGAATTGGCGAGGTAAGGTTTCAGAGATATGCTCTACTATGACTCTAGAGCTACTGGTCATGGTGATGGCTTTCTTAGCACAGTCTATCAGTCCTTTATGCCTTGACATCTAGTCCATACCTAGTACTACTTCCAATCCTTTGGTTCCGAGTACGATTATGTTGGCATAAAAATCTATCCCATGTCTTCTGATAGGCACAACTTTGCAAAATTTTCTAGCTTTTGTAGTTGAACCGGGGATTTGAACTATCATGACATGCTTCAAGTTGGTTGGATGAATCTTACTAGTGCATGCAAATTCTTCGGTGACAAATGAATGCGATGCTCCCGAATCAAACAATACCCTTGCTAAAACTGAGTTGATAGAAAACATACCCAGCACTACATCTGGCGCTTCTTGGGCTTCTTCGGTGTTCATGTGGAAGAGACGACCGTTGCGGTTGTGAGGGTTCCCTGGGGAAAACCTTCTCCCTGGTTGAACATGACGCTGCTATTGAGCTGGGGCATTCACATTGGCATTGGCTGCAGCCTTCTTGGGACACTCATTGGAATAGTGACCCTTTACTCCACACTCGAAACAAGTGATCTGGGACTTGTCCTTTGCTGCAAGAGGCACAACATTGCTGCCAGTTCTGGGTGCAGTGTTGTTGTTGTTGTTGCTCTTGGGAGGTGCACGGTTGAAATTCTTGGCATTGCCGGAGTTGTGATTGTTTCCTCCGGTCTTCACATTGCTTCCGCTACGGTTGGGGTAGCTTGGGCGAGACATTGGGGGTCGATTGTTCCTTCGTGCATATCCTGGTGAGGGGTTGGGACGGTACTTCTGGTGACTGCTGGATCCAGATTGCTGCATCATACGACGTTTACGGTTGTCATTTGCCTGGTTAATCTTCCCTTCCATCTGAATGGCAGAGTCGACTAACTCTTCGAGATCCTAGAAACGGATGTTGACGAGGACAGTCTGCATCTCATCATGCAGTCCGTTCAAGAATCTCTCCTTCTTCTTGGCCTCCGTGTTAATCTCATCAGGTGCATATCTGGCAAGTGACAGGAATCTATCACGGTACTCCACCATAGTCATTCTGCCTTGCTTCAACTCTCTGAATTCATCCCTCATTCTGGTGACTAAGCCCTGTGGCATATGGGTGCGGCTGTACTTAACTTTGAAGGCTTCCCATGTCATCACTTGACCATGGTTTCATATTACGGATACTAGTCCACCAAGCTCTTGCATCTCCTGCCAGATAGTGGGTGGTGAAGAGAACTTTCTCGTTGTCATCAACTCCTACAACTTCTAAGTTGTTTTCCATTGTCTATAACCAGTCATCAGCATCTAGTCGGTTTTCAGCTTGGTTAAAGATTAGGGGATTGGTATTCTGAAAGTTTTTGAGTTTGGATCCATGCTGATCCTGGTTTCCATGCCCTTGGTTGTTGAGAGCCATCTGGGCAATCTGTTGCAGTGTTGCTAGATTTGCTTGGCGTTCTGCCCTGCTTGCTTCTCTGTCTACGATGAGATTCTGCAAGATCTGCAGCATTGGGTCTTGCGACGAGCTGCTCCCTCCTTGGTTTCCACGAGTCATCTGAAGATTGAGGTAGATAAAGGGGTAAGAGGGAAAGTTCTAAGGTTCATGGTTTTGGTTTCAAGCTAAAACTTTGAATTTGACTCAGGTTTTGCAACTAACTTCATTTCATTCATGCAAACAAGCACACGATACAAACACACACCACAACAACAAAGGAAAACAGATGGTTTGAAGAACCATTCTGTAAGCTACGATACAGTGGGACCGATACATCTCATGCTACGACAGTGCTCTAGTGCATCTACTCATCGTCGATGAAGTCAAAGTCCTCATCGTCAGTGTAGAAGTCCACGGCATCCTCCTCTAGAAAGTCATCATCATTGCTGAGGTAAGAATCGATCTCTCCCTGGATGTCTTCACCCTCCTCTTCTTCCTCCTTTGCTGCAAGCTGAGCTTCTTGCTCCTTGACGGTCTTCTCGAGGTCGGCCACCTTCTTGCAAAGACGGGCGATGGTGCGATCCTTCTTCTCGTGCTGGAGGTGAAGAGACTGACGGTCCTTGACTAGTAGTGAGAAAGTCTGGGCCTTCTAGGCGGCAATGGCACGGTTGTGGTTGGCCAACTCCCTATCATTTGTCTAACTCCTTCTGGCGATCGTACAGCAGGAAGTCAAGGCTCTCCACTTGACGCTTCAGCTCTGGGTGACTTGGCATCTCCATTGGCATTCCCAGGAAGTCACGTCTTGCATAGTGAGCAAAACGGGTTCCTTGGATTTGGTTGACGCTAAGGGCACATAGACGTGCGAGAGCTTCATGCATTGCCCTGGCTAATCCTTCTAGCCAGTTGTTCTCTCTCACGGAGAATTGGATTCTCCCGGATGTTGGTGCTTCGATGCTTCCTCTAAGATCAGCGGTGACTAGCCACTGTAAATCTCCTCTTGGGGGTCCTGGAAGTTGAGCTCCAAGAAACTCCGGATGTGGGCATCCCAGTAACTCCGACAGTGAATCCAGATCCCTCTCGAAGATCAGTCGACCTCCGTTTCCCAACTGGTAAAACTTGCTGAACTGAGTCTCCATCTACAAGAATTAAGGATGAGGAAATTAGTGAAGTGATCAAGTGTGTCAAATTTTAAGTAGTAATGTAAGAATTTTGAGGAAGATGAATTTTTGAGAAAGAATGAATTCCCAAGGGTAAGAGAGGAAATAGTTTTTCATAAATACTCACTTTGGTTTGGAAATTAAGTTTTTGTTCAGACGTCCATTCTAACTAGGGTTTCCTATGGTCAGGATGGCTCTGATACCAACTTGTCAACACCCGGATTTTTAATCCTAGATGCCTGTTATGTCATACTTCGCAATCCTAGGATTACCATTTTTGCGAGACATAACAGATTGGATATCACAGTACATCATCCATTACAAACCATACATAAGGTCTTACACAAATAAGGATCTCATGATCCAGTCTTAATACAACAAGCAACGGAATAAAAGATAAGCGTAGCGGTGGGGTCCATCTTCAGGGGCACAAGCAATGCTGACGAAGGAAGATAGTCCTAGTTATCATAGCCGTCCTGCTGGCCATCATCTTGGTAGTCTCCTTCATAGTCTGGCCATGAGAATAGCCAGGGACAAAAGCCATGAGTACTCTTTAAGTACTCGCAGACTACCACTAACAAGTAGTATAGTTCTAAGTTAAAGTGCTAACTCTATGTTTAACTATAAAGTTAAGTTTGAAACCTAAGCTGAGTTCTGAAACAAAGAAAGATAAAATAAAGTTCTAGAATCACTTAAGTTGGGAAGCTAGTGTCATAGACACAACCCTGTTGTGGTCAAGTCAAGATTCATCATTCCTTTCATAAGTTATTTTGAAAACATCTGACAACGAAACAGTATGGCCATTCCAACTGTCCATAACCGCGGACACGGCTATTCAAATAGTTTGACACTCTGCAGAGGTGGTACACTTTCACCACAAGATTCGATACATCTGTCAGGGATAACCCTGAATCATCATACTTAGTATGCAGATAATCAAACATAACCTTTCCTTTACACACCCTAGTATAAGCACCTCTCCTATGAGCATGGGCTCCCAACCATGACCATCTATCATCTTGGACACTGCATAGGTGGACAACATTGAGAGGTAGCCTCAGCTCAAACCTCTCCCGCGAGGGAACTAATACTAATGCATATAAACTTCCGGCTAAGCCTTACCAAATTCAGGTATTGTGGTTGTACGGTAAATTTGGAATGGTATCGCATCCGAATCCAACCACCAGTTTTGTAAAAGGGTCAAGGCTCATGCCTCAACATTTTCATCATCATAAACCATTTATGTTTCTCAACACATGTCAAAACATTTCAATAGAATGACTCATCATTCCAAGGTTTTCATAATTCATTTTCACCAAGTGTTCCCATCTAAAGTGACTCAAGTTTTTATCTACTCTAAACTACTAAGTTAAGAGTGTTCACTAAGGTGGAAAGATGGGATCAATCTCATGCCATAGAATGACATCTAAAGTTATCTAAATAGGTCAAGTTTTATACTTTTTATGCTACCTTCAAAACAAGTAAGGATCTTTGGGTAAAGTAAAGGAAGTAAAGCTTGAAAATAATACTTGGGGTAAATAATAGTCAAAGTGGTATAACTCAAACATGCCTAAAGCATCTTTGCTCAAGTCATCTAGCTTGCTAACAATAGCTTGCAAGTGTTAGCTTGCAAGTGTTAGTTTGCATTGTTAATGGTGGCTTGCCTTGGTTGGTGAAGTGGTTGAAGTTTTCTTCCTCCTCTTGATAGAACTCTTCCTCCTCGAAAGCTTGGTCGGTACTATCGTCTATAAATGCATACGGAATACACAATCACCAAACAATACTTAAATATTCTAATTAGCACTCTAAGGCACACATTTGATGATCTATTATCATCACAAGCATCACAAGTTTTATTAACTAGTTTCATTCTTTTTATTTAATAAAAGTAATTTCTACTCATTGAAAAATTAACTAAGATTTAATATTCACCACTTAAAATATGGGATCATGTGGACACATGTCATAACCACATATCCTAACATGTGGGAATGTGATTTAAGGGTTGGATCACAATTACTTTGGTTCAAGTTCATTATTTAATGATTTAAAGTGACTAGAAATGCCTATATAGCATTATTTTGGTACTGGTCCAAAGTCACTGCGTGTAAACCTTAATATTATTACATATTCAGATAGGTATGGTGAAATGTGATTTTTGAGAGTTGGAATCAACTCAAAAGCTATCATGGTTAATTTTATAAAAATGTTTGAATGTGCAAAAGCTTCTGTCTTGTTATTTTTACTAGGATAGATCTCTAACTCTAATTGAATTAAATCCAACGGGCTTGGATAGATATTTTCAGTAGCTTTCTAACAAAATTGGAATCACTCCATTTGGATTTGTAAATCTCTCTGAATTGATTTTCAAACTAAGGGACAAAACTAGGTTCAAACTAAAATAGAAAAATCCTAATTTGAATTAACTGGGTCGCGCGGGAAAGCTAACGGGCCGGCCCAGTGACACTACGCGGCACGGGGCACAGCTGACAGGGGGTCCACCGGTCAGCGGATCATTACACGTGAAGCGGTACGAGGTGATGTGGGCCGTTAGATTAGAACTAAGATCGATGGCTGGGGCTCATCATCGATGACGGATAGGTCACCGGTGAGGTCTAACCATAGCGGCTCGGTGGGGGTGCTTAGAGGGCGTACCAGGGCTCCAGCGACGACAGCGATGGGGGCAAACAAACTGGTGGACAACGGCATGCTCAGGGGTGGTCGAGGCAGCTCCGGGGGTGGTCGCAATCAACGGGGCCCTTCTCCAGAGGCGGCCAGCTCCGGTGAAATTCCGGCAACTATGAGTTCGAGCGGCTCCGGGGAGAAGTGGGGACTGATCAGTGGCAAGAGGGGAGGTGAGTGGTGTGCAGAATGAGGCTGGGGGTGGCCTCCTTTTATAGGCTCGACGACGGGACATCGCGGCGTGGCCAGGCGACGGTGGCGACATGGCTACGGGCTGCTAGCGGCATGGCTGCGAGCAGCGATCGATGCGCGGTCTCCTGGCGGTGCTCTAGGGCTTAAATGCAGGCTTAGGGACGGTGGAAAATGGTCGAGCGGTGCTCACACTCTAAGCGGCAGAGGCGGCGGTCTTCACGGCGAGCGGTGACTGTGGAGCAATTGGCGGCGAACGGGCATGTCTGGGGCGTTCCCTGGGTCGTGGCGACGCGGTGGGCGTGGGCTGCGGTCGAGGGGCGGCGTGTGCACGCGTGTCGGGCGCGGCGCTCTGGCGCGTGCTCAGCATGGCGATGACACTCTGGGCGCGGCGCGCTGCGGGTGGTCCACGGCTCGGCTATGCTCGGGGAGGGGACAGAGGGTGGCGGTGCAATCTGGGCTAGCTCATAGACATGGCGAGAGAGAGAGAGAGGGGTGGTCTGCTGCGGCGATAGCAAGTTAGGCCAGCGACATGGTGCTCGGGGCGGCGTGGCATTGCTGCTAGGGGGTAGGGGATGGGGTGTTTATGTCCTGGTTGGATCAAGTGGAGATAGAGGGAGTAAATGGAGATCAAATGGGGGCAAAACCCTGTAGAAAACAGTGAGCTAGGTTTAGAGTTTGATTCCAGCCTGCCAAGTGTTTGTAAAAATGGCCGCAAGAAATTTACTTTTGAATTTTGAAAAGATTTTTTGTGGGTGTGTTAGTAATAAGCTTGAGACTCTGTGGGTGCTTGGGTTTTGAAATTGGAGCTCATTTGAGTGGTTTTTTGAAATAGTGGGATCTTCCCATATGAAGTAGAATCAATTTTCAAATGCCATTTAAAAATAGTGTTTGAATTTTTTTGGCAGATCACGAAGTGGGCCTTGGTACATCATTATGTGTACTAGCAAGGGGTGCAAGGATCCACAATTGTCTCTGTTAAGAAATGAGTCCTAGGAATAGCCAAAGTAGGTATGTTGATTAAAATGGCACAAATGACCATTCACTTCTTTTATTCATTTTGATTTGTTTTTCTTTGGGATTTGTTTGGGAATGATCTAGATGATGTTTATTTCACCTAAGAATCATTTTACAAGCAATGGATCACTTAATCATGGCAATTCAAATCAACTCCTATTTAAATGCACACACATATGAATGCTTTAATAATTTTAATTGGAAAAGTTTTTGTTAACCCTAATTTTGATGATTTGGATCTTAATAACCTTGGATTAAAGTTTTGGAATGTTACAAGATCAAAGTTACCTCTTTATCTCTCACTGATGAACATGCACGCCAGCGTGGGCATGGCCACAGTAGCCTCTACATGCCCCTTATTTGTGTCTGTCAAACAACATCGAGCAATGGTCGAACCGTATCACCGTATATCAAATTCAGCCTCACTAAAACCTTCTCTGAATTTTTACCTAGCCTATTGTGAGTTCTGAATTTTTTAGGAAGTTCAATTACAAACTTTCGAATTTTACCTAACCTTCAACATCAATCTTGTTTCAATTTATATTTGGCATACACTGAATAAATACCACCTTGATCCGGGCACCACATCTAGTAAAACGATCCCGATGCCGATACCAGCATGATCAGAATGGCACTCACCATCGTGCCCAACTTTTCTAGGCTCGCCACCACTTTTTGCTCACCATCGGCGATGCAGCCCACACTCCTGTTCTCTCTCGATCAATGGAATGCCCTAGATGCCACCATGGACAATGCCAAGCGCAGTTGTGGGCACGAACACGCTGCCCCACCTTTAGGGTAACACAGACGATGCATCCCGCACTCCCATTCTCTTTTTCTTGGCACTATTGAACGCTTCCAGTTCCTATCTACCTAACACGTCTGGTCTCACTTGATATAGTGCTTCGTGGACATTGCTCTCATCTCGGGACCAGGGCGGCTACCTCGTCCATGCCTTTGTTGTGGAGCTCAGTCTGAAGATCTTGTTTGCGCTTCATGTCCACATTTTCATCGGTAGTACTGATGCCCCACTCGTCAGCGGTTAGGTCAATACTGAGGGTGAGAGAGATGGCTAGTCCAACGTGTTAATACGGGACCCGACCCTACGCGGCCCCACCATGAGCAGGTAACGGCCAAAGCTGTTGACCCGATGACAACGTGTTGTTTGAGCACTTATGAGAGTTTCAGATAACAAATAGGGGAAAAGTGAGAAGAAGTTTATAGCCTAGACAAAACTGAGCAGAACTAAGGAAGGAGGGGCATCAAAATAGAAATCCCTATTGTTAATGGTTTCTGTTAGGTGTTCTTACTCTAGTGTTCACGTACTAAGCCTTCCATTTGAGGATTAAGATAGTCCCTCTAGTCTGCTACTATTAGTTTTACTTGCATTCATTCTTACTGTCATTTAACATTTCACTCAATGTTTAAGTAGTAGTTGTTTAGCTTTATATTGTTGCTTGAGCTTTTAACTCAAGTTTAGTTTTGTAAGTGTGTTTGAAGTGTTGATTACTGCTTTTTATGTAGGTATTAGGATATTAGATCATTATCTCACTTCTCATCCTTAGGCATATCTTAGGATTTTGTCTAGGGTTGGGGGTGAGATAGAGATTTGATGTTCTAAAATTGATTGGTTAATTACATATTGTTCATCTTTTTCTCTAGCTAATGGCTGTGAATTGTGCTAGTTTAAGGGTGTGGCTATGCGTGTGGTGTTCTTCACTTGGTGAAGATGCACAATGTGCAGGCTTCCCTCCTACTAGTGCATTCTATACTAAAAACTCTCTCTATCTTTGGACTATATGCTTTCCTATACTAGAGTTGAAATTAGTAACCTTTGTAGCTTTCTAGTGTGCTTGATGAAGATCTGCAGCTGCTGTTGTGGATCTTCTCTTCCTGTTCTTGAGTTCTTCCCCTCCTTCTTTCATCTCTCCCTCCCTTCAACATCTCTCTCTAAACTCAAAGTGTGTGTGTTTTGGTCCAATCTCGAGTGGTGAGTTATGAGCTATAGGGTCTCAGGTGGTCCTCTATTTATAGTGTTCCTAAGTGGCTGTGCTGCTGACACCAATGCCATGCATTTAGGTGAATCACCTGCTTGTGTATGTGTGAAACAGCCTATGTTGGCTAACTAATCCATAGGTGGCAAGGGATTTTCGGTGTTTAATCCCATGTTGGGTTTAACTTATGTGTGTATGCCAAAATTGTCATATGATCCTTTGGTTTGTATGTGCAGGAGGTTGGTATTTGGATATGCCTAATCAGGCATGTCAATTTGGCTTTTGTTCTGTTCTTGTTTTGGAACATGACAAGTATTTATTATTTGATTTATGATGATTTTGATTTAGTTTTCATCCATGGCCCCTTGTATTTATGTTTGGATGATTGTTCACAGTTTCCATTGATGTCAAGTTTGATTGTTTTAGAGTTTTAATTGATCATGTTTTAAATTCCTAGAGTTCTCGAGTTATTATCAGAATGTAATGCCCTGATGATTCTATTGGTGACTGTTCTTAGATTAGGGTCCCTAAGTGTTCTATTGGATTACAATTTCAACTACAAATGATTTAGTTTTCTAAAATTTTGCTTGTTCTTACTAGAACCTTGAGCTTGGGAATTTTCTTTGGTTGAATGCCTTGTATTGTCATTTCCATAATTCCTATTTGTTTAGTTTTCCTAGTTGATCTAGTTCTTACAAGTTTTTGGGCTATTCTGACTGATTCCAATTGTTCACAGTGAAGCATTTTTAACTCTATCCTTTATGGTATTTGATTTTATTATTTGCTTCTCGGGATCGAGTTTAGGGTTTAGTCCTAGACTCTTGTAAAGAGATTCTTATATTGAATGGTTTTGTCTTAGGGCAGAACCAACATTTTTAACACTCACTAGTGTCTTTCTGTGTTGTTTACGTTCACAGGTTAAATATCAAGGTTTGAAGCAAGGTTGAGAAGATAGATATTGTAGTGTAGTGTTTTAGATTAGGTTTATCTTTTATTTTGAAACTGTTGTAATTCTGGGATCATATACTCATATTTGAACATGAATAAAGGTCATATTTCTTTCATACACTTGTGCTTGTGATTTCCAATTTCTGTTATTTACAATTTGTGTATTGGATTTGAATGGAACGTTTATATTCCATTGTCTATGATTTATGTGTGTAGTTGGAATTTGAATTCAAGTTTGACTTAAGTCAACTCCCATTCTGTATACATTCAAGTTATTTTAGGTTTTGAGTTTGAATGAGGTTTCAATTCCTAGTTCCTAGTGACCATTTGGTTGAAATCAACCTCACTAAAACCAAACAAGTTATAATTTTTTCAAATTGACCCTAAATTTCTATATGTATGCTATGCAATAATATCTAATCACATATCTACCCTTCCTATAATATATATCCCTGGGTCATTACATCGCTCCCCTTATAATAACTTTGTCCCGAAGATACGGTTCCCTAAGTACTGGTGAGTCCAAAATTGGGGCATATTTAAGTATTCAAATTATTCATATTGGCACTCATTACATGCTACATCTATCTATAAGTATGTCTATTATGTATGATTACTAGTTCTCATTCATTTTCACATGGACTTTGCACAACTAGTAGCTTTATTAGGATTTTATTACTTTTTGTAGGTGTTGTGTTGTATTATGTATAAAATAAGGCAAAAGGAACCAAGAATATGCAATATGGAGGAGCTGCGGGCACCAGACTTAGCCATTTGAGAGGTGGAAAAAGTGGATTTTTCCATGAAATCCAAATGAATATCCAAGGCCATGGTGTTGTATCTCTCGTCCGTACAATTCCAACGAGCCAAAGAACACCCAAATCGGAGTTCGTATGAAAAAATGACGGCCAAAATACGAAAGCATATTGTAGGCGTAACGACCACTGGTACGGTCGTACCGTCTGCCCGTACCACGGGTCTGGACGCACAGAAACATGTGTTCTAGAAGCATTTCTTTATGGAATCCTTCCCCGTTTGTTCCTCGACCTTTCTTAGGTCATAAGGAACGTATAGGGGACTATTGGGGCACCCCTAGGCCTATATAAAAAGGCAAGGAGCCAAGGGAGGAGCACCTCTCTCCACATACCTCCACGGCAAAGCCCTGCCACCTTGGAAACTCCATAGCCGCCTCCTTCACAAGATCTCCACGATTAACATTGCTCAAGAGGAGAAGGGACTTGGATCTTGAAGTCCTCAACACCGATCTACATCACCATCATCATCACCAACGTCTCCAACACCGATCCCCTTTGTCTACTTGGTTGTAATCCAAACCCTAGTGTGGATCCTCACTTGTATGCGACTGTACTCTCATATCCCATCCATATGATTTCCATGATGTTGATTGCCTTTATATATGAGTAGTTCCTTTGTTCTTGGGGAGATGGAGAAACCCTAGCACTATTATGATGTTGAAATAAAAATGATCTATTCTTATGTCCGTATGACTGGCCGGTCTATGATAGATTTATGATTTGTGTTTGATCTCTCTATTTAGATGGTATGTGTATTCGTCCACATATCATTTGCCCTCGGGACTAAAGGGAGGGAGAAAACCTTTGTAAGTGTTTGGGATCATGCCCAGAATAGCTTCGTGACAATTGGCGCCGGCTCGCAACCTACATGGTCAAAGGAGGATAAAGAGGGACTCCCTAAGCTAATTTTATGATATCCACGGGGAAACCCTTAATTGCGGTGGTTTGTATGGGTGATTGCTCTCAGCCATCGTGGTGGTTATTTAGAGGTGACCTCACTCTTGGCTCAACAAAGTGGCTTCATACGAGCTTTGTAGTGAACATCTTATTATGGAGCTCTCTCCACACATATCATGACAAAAGAAGAATGTTATCTTAATTAATAATAATAATACCATGCTAGTGGTGTATCCTACATCCCCGAGAATGTTTTAGCTCTATTGAGTTCAACCACGTTTTCACACAACATTGTTACTTGCTTTCTTTTACTTGTTTTAATTACTTTTCTGCACACAACCAAAAACCTTTCAAACACCCTTTACTTGAAATCAAAGGCATCTTACAAGTATCCTTTGGCAGATATTGACGAGGGGCATAAAGACCTTAACCAAATAGCTCTCTGTGGGTATGATACTCTTATTTCAAAACTAGCTACAATTGATCTGTGCACTTGCAGCCATCAAGCTATTTTGTAGCGCCGTTGCCGGGGAGCTAAGCGCTTTTTATCTTTGTTCTTAGTTGCTAATTTATTATTGCTTTACTAAAGTTGTTTAAGTTTCAAGTTATTACCGTTTATTGCTTTTTATCTTTTTTCTTTTACTTATTTTAAAAGAACAAAAAAATTCCAAAACAAAAACTTATAAAAACTATTGTTATTAATCATGTATTCCACGATGACTACCTTTCAACAAATGGAATTTATAATGGAGTCAAAGGGAGAGATTATGGGAAATTTTATGAAGAGGCGTGACATATTAAAAGAATAGCTAACTTGGGTGGACAAGTATTCATCCATACTATGTGCCTCTTATCAATTATATTGTGAATGCTGCAAATCTCCAGATCACCTCAATTATCAATGTGAGTATAATTTCGATACCGAACAAGCAAACTATAATAGTGATGAGTTTAAATACCATGCTAGAGAGGATAGATTACAATTTGTGCTTTTTACCGGTTGCCAAGAGGTGTTATTTCATTTAAGAGATATACAGGTAGAAAGTAAACCACTTAATATGATCTATAAAGAAGTTCACCCTATATTCTGCTATTTCTAAGATAACTTCCTTGATAATGCATTTATTGTTGAGCATACTAAAGTCGCCATGGAAGAATCTAACCTTTTGTAGGGTGATCCAAAGGATAATGTGGAGGGAACTCCACTCAAAGAACCTCCACCTAAACCACCAGAACATATTGTTAATAAAGAGGTGGCACTTGATGTTGCACCCTCTCAAATAGAGGAAGGTGAATCAAAAGGCAAAACTATTATCGAGTTAGCTATGTCCTCTCAACTAGTGGAAGGTAAGCCCGAAGGTAATACTACCGCTGAGCTACTCGCAAATTATCTTAGTGAGAATGAATAGGAGCAAGTTGATTAACCACTTGAATCTCCTACTTCTGAAAATAACTTTCCATACACAAATAGTATGTATGCAAATGATATCTCATTATCCAGTAATGATTCATCCCATGATTTGCCTGAGTTTGGTGAGGAATTGGAGAAGTAATCTTTCTATGAATATTGCTGCAGCTTTGCAACATGAATCCTCAATAGAGGAGAATAAAGAATGGCACGAAGAATATATTACTGATGATGAACTTAATAAAAAGGATCCTATAGAATATTATTGCTTAAGAAAATTTCTAGCATCTGGTAAAGTAGAGAAACTACCTTGAAATTTTAAACTTGACCCTTGTATAATTATTAGAATTGTCAAAACCTATGATGAGCATTTGCAGATTCCAAAGGAGTGGGAACTTTACACACAACCTTTTAATGTTAAACCCCCTAAGGCTGATCCCCAGAAAGAAGTTATGTCTTTACAGATGGAAGAAGAAGATCTCAAGGTGAATTCTAGCCGATTCAAAAAGTTGACATATGAAAATAAGATTGAAATCAAGAAAGAAAAAACTATTCAAGAATTGGCAACAATTAATTTTGGCACCCCACAAACTGAACTAGACAGAAGCCTGACGAATAGTGACTCACTCCCAAATGATTTTGCAAAGGAATATCTAGATAATATCCCCGACACCTCACCTGAAGGCGAGGAACAAGAAGAGGAGGATGAGCTAAGTGATCACTCACCTATACCCTCTACTCCAAATCATATATACATATTTTATAACCATGAGCATGAACCAATGTGGCATATTAAAAAATGGC
The DNA here is from genome assembly GCA_916181665.1 of Avena sativa. Taxonomy (NCBI): domain Eukaryota; kingdom Viridiplantae; phylum Streptophyta; class Magnoliopsida; order Poales; family Poaceae; genus Avena; species Avena sativa. The sequence goes on along the minus strand of OV702292.1, from coordinate 525,906,638 downwards.
AAAACTTTTTATGATGCCTATATCTCTAGTAATGATTCTTATTATGTTGAAACTAAAGATAGTTTATCTGTGGAGGCCTTGTGCCTAGATACTCCTTTGGAGAACATAAATAATGATGAATTGAAGATAGAATCTTGTAGTACTAATGTGCAGGGACAAGAAGAGCACGCTGCGAAAGAAATATTGGTTGATGATGCTTCCTTTTGTGAGTGGCTTGATATCTCTAGAACTGATGAGCTTGCTAGCAAGTGTGATGAACTAAAGGAGGAATACACCTTTGAATTTTTCCCTATTCCAAAAGAAAGGTGCTACGAAGTGTTGCCCCATGATAGTGCAACCAAGGAGGAGTATTATGAATTATATCCTTATGATACCAACCAAGGTAAAACATTTGACTTCATATGTAAGTCTCTAATACTTTTGATAAAGCTACCTATGGAGGCATGATCATCATATATGACATATCCATCATCACTTGGAAGCAACAATTTATTTATTTACCAAACTCCTATGCACCATAAGCAGGTGCGACTTCAACGGAACTATGATAGTAAGTGCTCCAAACTTCTACGTGAGGTAAGAATAAAAAATTATCTAGTTGATATCTATTGAAATAATAATGGAACTTCAAAGCCTAGCTATGACTTTAAAGAAAGTGCTTCCTGGGAGGCAATCCGGAAGTTTTTAGGTGTCTTTCTTAATTTTGTGTCTTGAGTCTTGTTGCATTCATGTTGCATTGGCACTTGTATATATGCATGATTTCCTATTAGAGTTGGCTTGGGAATACTTTTGACAGGTAGAATTAGTTGTTGCTCTAATAATGTGTTGCATATCTTGGTTAAATCTTCTCAATAAAATATATGTTTGCTTTGTTTGGTTACTGGGCTAACATTTTAGGTCTGTAATAAATTTTTCGAACAAAGATAACTTGTTCCAGAGCTCACAATGGGCGTAATAAGCAGTGGTACGGATGGACCCATCCGTACGCGCGCCCGTACCGCTCATGTGACAAACTGGAAGAAGATGAAAAATTTCCAGAAAAGTTACTGCAAGCTTAATAAGCACTGGTATGGTGGGACGTGCCCATACCATCCGCCCGTACCGACCTTGTTACTAGGCGAAGGAAACATGAAGACAACCCAGAGGTTGTAACGATCACTGGTACAGGCACATCTCGCCCGTACCACTCGGTCGTACCAACTTCGTCGGCAGCCTTAAAAAAAGAGAAGATAAGGTGCAGTACGGGTGGAGTCCGTATGTACCACGCGCCCGTACCAAGGAGCATCACCGCGTCGCAAGGGCTGTGATGGATTAAAAAAGTTACAAGCCCTCTAATCTTTTTATTTTGACAACCTCGGGTCAGTGGGTGAACATCTACATGTTCCTTTGTGTTTCATTCTCTTTTACCTACCTTTGAAACTCGCTAGCCTATAAATTTTTATAGTGTTTCATGTTTATTTTATTTTTATTCTCTCGGTTGGGTGAACAAACTCGGTTCGTACACCGAATCATTTGCTTTTATTTCGTTTGTTATTTTTGCAGGGACTTGAACCTTGTGCGATGACGTGCATGGTTTGTGCCAACAGTGCAAATACTTGCATAAGCCACTTGTTTGTTTCAACTCAACGCTTCAACAAGGAAGTATTCGTTGAACCAAAGGTCGATGTCCATCAAAAGTAAGGTTATTCGTACCTCAATGGTAAAGTGTGTCACCCTTGTTTTATTCAAGCTTGGGGAGGTAACCACTTCTCACACTCTCTTTTAATAACTGCATTTTCTATTTTCTTATGGTAATCTATTCAAGTTTGGTTCTTGCAAAAGTTCTAGCTTGGGGAAGTTACTTCTGCATGTGTAGAGTCTTGTGCAATATTCTTGTTCGATGAAACTTTTTGTGCAATCATGTATCCCGCTATTTTTGAATGCTTGCTTAGGTAAGTTGTGTTTCATGTTTATATAATGGATGCACTTGCTTTTGTTAGGATTCATAAGAGTTTTAGAGCTTTGATCCACTATGTTAAAATATTTATCCATCTTGAGAAGAACTTTGTGATCCTCTAGAATACATTGCCATGATTTCTACACTAAATCCTATGTTCTACTTTTGAAGTTTGAATTGTTTATGTTAGTTGGTTGATTTGTGAAGATGCCATGCTAGTGGGAGTAATTCAAAATAGTTAGAGTAAAGCTTTTTATTTGAGTGAATGATTAGTTGTGGAAGCTTTTGCTCTAGTTCTTTTAGCTAACCGAGTATTGCCTTGGAAATAATATTGCCAAACAAGTACAACAAGAAAAAGTCTCAAATTTACGACTTGTTTGATGAATGATTGTCTTGAGAGTTTACCCTTGAAGATACTTCCCCATAGATATTTTGATAGACTTGACGACACTCTTGAAAGAAGTTGTTTGATTGAAATGAAGTCTAACGGTAATTGTGATGCATGCCAAAGCTAACCTTGTGGACCAAACAGTGGTACTAGTTAAAAAAGGAAAAAAGGAGGTTCTATGTTTCACATGCATACCTTTGGATGCCAACAACTCCGCTAGCCTACGAATGATCTATGGTATAACCCCGGATTTCGGCTATGAGTTGATGACATGAGTGGCATAAGTGTCACTATAATGTGCAAATGTATTGGTACTCTCAAAGGTTGTGCAAGATATTATAAAAGAAACACTCAACGATCCTTGAAAGAAAAAGGAAAAAAGATAAAAAAATATGAAGATCCACATAACAAGTCCTTGGCATGGTCTCATTACTACTGTATGAAGTTTATTGAAAGACAACAATTGGATTAGAACTGTTTTTAGTAGCCTTGATTTACTGATGTGGGTGTCAATAAGACACTTCAGTGTTATGCTACTTAGGACATGAACTCTCTTACTCAATTTTGCTATTAAAACATCCTAATGTTCCTTGGCAAGCTGAGAATTAACTAGAAGAATTGGATTGATTGTTACACTTCTAGTTATTTATACTTATATTAAACTCTACTTTGATGGTCTTGATTTATCGAAAGCTTGTATAGTATTCTTGTCATCTCTCTAACTTCAATGAGCCTTACAAATGGATGAAGTGATGGACACATATGAATGCCAATCATAAGTGAATTCATATTCTCATTTAAGCCCTTACTTTACATAAGTGAGAAGATACAAAGCTTTTAAGACGCTATATAAGGATCACAAGTTTGCTTTCAAAGCTAGATTCACTTTCGACATGGAGCATTGAAGTTCTGATTAATCTTTTATGGATTGACATAATAGAGCTTGTATTGCCTTGTATGAATATGTTCTTTCTTACTTTGAGCTTTCAGGGAAAATAAGGATACAAGGCATCGATCTTCTACATCTGATATTATACTTTTGTTTCAATTTTTGCCTCATTTAAGGTATCGACTCGTCTCTCATGAACATGATGACCTTGTCCATAAGCCACCATCTTGCTCAGGGACGAGAAAGAGTCTAGCTTGGGGAAGTTGATGAGTCCAAAATTGAGGCATATTTAAGTATACAAATTATTCATATTGCCACTCATTACATGCTACATCTATCTACAATTATGCCTATTATGTATGATTACTAGTTCTCATTCATTTCCACATAGACTTTGCACAACTAGTAGTTTTATTAGGATTTTATTACCTTCTCTTGTCTTTGACTTGTGTGTAGGTGTTGTGTTGGATTATTATGGATAAAGCAAGGCAAAAGGAACCAAGAAGATGCAATATGGAGGAGCTGCAGGCACCAGACTTAGCCATTTGAGAGGTGGGAAAAGTGGATTTTTCCATAAAGTCTAAATGAAGATACGAGGCCATGACGTTGTAGCCCTCATCCATACGATTCCAGCGAGCCGAAGAACACCCAAATCAAAGTTTGTATGAAAAAATGGCAGACAAAATACGAAAGCATACTCTAGGCGTAACGACCACTGGTACGGGTAGGTACGGTCGTACCGTCCGCCCGTACCACGGGTCTGGACGCACGGAAACAGCTTTTCTAGATGCGTTTCTTCATAGAATCCATCCCAGTTTGTTCCTAGACTTTCCTTCGGTCATAAGGAACGTATTGGGGGCACCCCTAGGCCTATATAAAGAGGCAAGGAGCCAAGGGAGGAGCATCTCTCCCACATACCTCCATGACGGAGCCTTGCCGCCTTGGAAACTTCATAGCCACCGCCTGCACAAGATCTCCACCATCACCATTGATCAAGAGGAGAAGGGGCTTGGATCTTAAAGGCCTCAACACCGATCTACATCACCATCATCATCAACAACGTCTCTAACACCGATCCCCTTCATCTACTTGGTTGTAATCCAAACCCTTGTGTGGATCTTCACTTGTATTCGATTGTACTCCCATATCCCATCCATATGATTGCCATGATGTTGATTGCCTTTATATGTAAGTAGTTCCTTTGTTCTTGGGGAGATGGAGAAACCCTAGCACTATTATGATGTTGAAATAAAGTTGATCTATTCTTGTGTTTGTATGACTGGTCGATCTATGATAGATTTATGATTTGTGTTTGATATCTCTCTTTAGATGGTATGTGTAGTTATCCACATATCATTTGCCCTCGGGATTAAAGGGAGCGAGAAATCCTTTGGATGTGTTTGGGATCGTGCCCGGAATAGCTTCGTGATAATTAGCGTCGGCTCGCAACCTACACGGTCAAAGGAGGATAAAGAGGGACTCCCTAAGCTCATTACAATATCCACGGGGAAACCCTTAATTGTGGTGGTTTGTATGGGTGATTGCTCTTAGACAGGGTGGTTATTTAGAGGGGACCTACTCTTGGCTCAACAAAGTGGCTTCCTACGAGCCTTGTAGTAAGCATCTTATTATGGATCTCTCTCCATACATATCATGACACAAGAAGTATGTTATCTTAATTAATAATAATAATATCATGCTAGTGGTGTATCCTACATCCCTGAGAATGTTTTAGCCCTATTGAGTTCAACCACGTTTCACACAACATTGTTACTTACTTTTCTGCATATAACCAAAAATCTTTCAAACACCCTTTACTTAGAATCAAAGGCAGCTTACAAGTATCCTTGGGTAGATAGTGACGAGGGGCATAAAGACCTTAACTAAATAGCTCTTTGTGGGTATGATAGTCTTATTTTGAAACTAGCTACAATTGATCTGTGCACTTGCAGCCACCAAGTACCTAAAGAGTTGAGGGTAATTTTTACGCAAATCTTCCTCTTTTTCCTAGGTAGCTTCTCGCTCTAGGTGGTATTTCCACTAAACTTTACAGTATTTCATTGCTCTATTCCTTAGTCATTTCCGGTTCTCCTCGAGAATTTTAGATGTGTTTCCTCATTAGTAAGACCTGGTTGTAATTCTAATTACTTATATGGTAACGGTTCACCTCGTGTTTTAGACACTTGCGTAATTGTGAAACGTGGGATACATTATGAACTTGGGATAATCCTTTTGGCAACTCGAGTTCATAAGCTATTGGTCCTTTGTTACTAAGAATATAGAATGGTCCAATGTATCATGGGCTTAGTTTTCCTTTCACTCCGAATCTTTTCACTCCACGTGTCAGGCTAACTCTTTTGGTTCCCACGTTCTCCTTTTAAGATCACCATATATTTTCTATCTACATTGGGTTATCTTTAGTCTATCTCTAATGATGTCTACTATTCTCTGCTGTTCGATAACATAGTCAGGTTCGAATTGTTTATCTTCCCCTAACTCATACCAACAAATACGTGATCTACACTTTCTTCCATATAGGGCTTCAAATGGTGCCATTTTAATACTACATTGATAACTATTATTGTAAGAAAATTTTGCTAAAGGTAGGTTCTTATTCAATGCCCCTCCAAAATCTAAGGCACATGCTCTTAGCATATCTTCTAGTATCTGATTTGTTCTTTTAATTTGGCCTCTAGCTTGTGGATGGTATGTGGTGCTAAAATGTAATTTGATCATAAGTCTTCATGTAATCGTTTCCAGAATGTGGTAGTAAATACTGATCCATGATCTGTTACTATTCTTTTTGGCACTCCATGTTTGCTCACGATTTCTTTGACATAAAGATCAGCTAGATTCTAACAACTCTCTTTCTGGTTTACTGCTAGAAAATGTGCACTCTTTGTTAACCGATCCACTATTACCTAGATCATATCCTTGTGATTTTTCGTCATGGCCAATCGGGTAACAAAATCCATTCCAATTTCCTCGCACTTCCAAATGGGCATCGGCAAAGGTTGTACTTTTCTAGCAGGACTTTGATGTTCCGCCTTTACTCTTTGGCAGGTGTGACATTCTTCTACATATTTTGTGATGTCTCGTTTCATATTGTTCTACCAAAATGTTTTCTTAAGGTACATGTACATCTTAGTTCCTCCAGGGTGTATGGAGTATGGTGTTTCATGAGCTTCTTTTAATATTACTTCTCTGATTTTGTAGTGGTTAGGTACACAAATCCTTCCCTAGAACCATAAGGAATTCTCCTCCTTAAGTTCAAAAGTTGAGGGTTCTCCGCTAAGTATTTTCTGAATCTCCCTGCTTGTCAAAAATGGGTCATCGGTTTGGCCTTGCATGATTTCAGCTCTAAGGTTCATTTCATCTCTCCTTGGGTATTCATGGTTGCTATGGTACCAATAGGTTCTCCATTCCAAAAATCTAATTGGGTTTGGTCTATTTCACATTGTAGTTGCTTAGGTGGTTTTTCTTTCTACTAGTGTGTTACATGTGGCTTTTCGGCTTAATGTGTCAGCTATGACATTTTCCATTCCCGGTGTGTAGTTTATGGCTAGGTCATAGTCTTTTATCAATTCCAACCATCTTCATTGTCTCATGTTCAACTCCTTTTGTGTCAGAAGTACTTTAAACTTTTATGGTCAGTGAATAATTCACACTTTGATCTGTATAAGAAGTGTCTCCACCTCTTTAATGCATATACTATAGTTGCTAGTTTTAAATCATGTGTCAAGTAATTCACTTCATGTGGTTTTAATCGTCTGGATCCATATGCAATGACTTTGTGGTCTTCCATGAGAATGCATCCTATTCCATTTTTTGATGTATCACAATATACTGTGTAATATTTTCTAGATTCTGGCACTGCTAGTATTGGTGCTATGGATAATTTCTACTTTAGTATTTGAAAACTTTGTTCATGTTCTTCTTTCCATACGAATGGTTCATCTTTTATTAACAATGTAGTTAAAGGTTTGGCTATTGTGGAGAATCCTTCAATGAATCTCCGATAGTATCCTGCCATTCCTAAGAAACCTCTAACTTCTTTAACGTTTGTTGGTGCTTGCCAATCTAAGATTGATTGCACTTTGTTGGGGTTCACCGAAATTCCTTCATTCGTATCACGTGACCAAGGAATTCTATCAGTCTAGCCAGAATTCGCATTTATTGAACTCGACATATAGTTTGTGTTTTCTAAGGGTTTGTAGAACAATATTCAGGTGTTCCACATGTTCTGTTTTACTTTTGGAATATACCAGTATATCATCAATGAACACTATTACAAACTTGTCCAAGTAGGGCATAAATACTTTGTTCATTAGGTTCATGAATATTGCTGGTGCGTTTGTTGGTCCAAATGGTACAACCAAGTATTCATGGTGTCCATATCGTGATAGGAATGTAGTTTTTGGAATATCCTCTTCCTTTATCTTAATCTAGTGGTATCCAACCAAGTAGTTTTTGGAATATCCTGCTCTTTTGACTCGATCAAATAAATCTTGTATCCTGGGTAATGGGTTTTTGTTTTTTACCGTGACATTGTTGAGGTTACGGTAATCTCCGGACGTTTTATTCTACCTCCATCCCTTTTGTCTACAAAGATTACACGTGTGCCCGAAGGTGAAATGCTTTATCTAATAAAACCTTTTTCCCTCTAGTTCATCCAGTTGGGCTTTTAGCTCAACTAGTTCTTTTGGTCCCAATCTGTATGGTACTTGGGAAATTGGTGATGTTCCTGGTTTTAAATCAATCATAAATTCTATTTCTCTTTTGATGGCATTCTAGGTAGTTCTTTTAGGAATACATCCTTGATTTCTCTTAAAACGGATATGTACTCAATTCCTACTTCCTTTAGAGAATTAAGTTGTAATCCTATCTCTAATTGGTTAGGTTTCTCCCCATGGTATGTGGTTATGTTTCCAAAAGTGTCTAGTATGGATATTGTGTTCGGTTCCCTGTTAACTTGGGCTTCATTATTTTATAACTGGTCTTTTTTCAAGATTATTGCGATTTCTTTCATGGGTATTACAAATACATCTGTGTAGTATTCTTATTTGTTTATCTGAATGAGTTGTTTTTCTTTAAGATGTGTTACAAAAATCTATTCTATGCTACTTCCATAATATTTGGAATTCGTAACTGACTACATTTTGTTCCAGTTATCTTCATGAATTCCTGTGATATATGATGAGTGCATATTTGCATCATGTTTTATATTATTATTTTGCATTGTAGATGTAGGATCTTGGTATTTTACGGGCTCGCATGCACATTTTATGTCTATTTTCACCAGGATCAGGACAGATGATGGATACAATGGACAAAATTCTTGGAGCAGTTATACGGGAGAGAAAAGGAGTAAAAAACAACGTAAATCTCTTATTTGGGAGATACCAATAGTACCAGAAGAAAACCCAAAGCGAACAAGGCGTACAGATGGTTTAATGACCAACTATACGGTGGGAATAAATTTTCCGGTTGTATAGTTCCCGCCGTATAGTTGGCGCCACCACCATCTCCTCAAATAGTTTCACCCCATGCAACTGGATCAGAGAGACGACATACAGAACAACCAGAAATCGCCGAAACCTCATGTCCAGAAGGCATCTGGAGGGGGAACTCGTCCACCGGGGATCCATCTTCACCCTGCGCAGATCCAGGAGGCTAAGGTACTGATCTTCATCATCAACCGCTGCATCACCACCATCTCCATCCATCTCATCTACATCTTGTCTAGATCTTGTTGTAATTTCCGTACTCATTGTGGATTTATACAAGTACTATTCATCTAAGATAGATTCCATTGTTATTGCCATGATGTTGATTGCCTCCATGTCTAAGTAGAACATTAGTTCTTGGGGAGATGGAGAAACCCTAGTATGAGAAGATAAAGTTTATTATGATATTCATCGATGTGACCATGTGTTAGATTGTCTTCATCTTGATATTGAGAGAAGTCAACCTCTCAATATTTGCCTCTCATGGGGACTTGATGGAGGGAACTACTTGTTGGTAGACAGAGGTGTGTTAGCACTTACAATGACTATAAAGCTGTTGGCACTCCTTACGTATCAACCTGGGAAACCAAGGAAATTCGTGGAATACTATCCATGCCATGGGATACGTCCTACGGGATTACATCGCTTAATAGCGCAATAATTTGATTAATATTGATTACTGACTGTTGTGGTTATGAGGATTATGTGAGCAGCGGTTGCTACCTATTTGTCCAAATACAGAGTTCCTCCCACACATATATAGTTGAGAATGTTCATGATAATAATCTTTATCTTAGCTCCTTATAATGCTAGTGGTGTATCCGCCGCTCCCTGAGAACGCCTTTCCCCTATTGTGGTTCCAAATCTCTCTTACATATGTGATACTTACTTTCTGTGTTCAGTTGTTTTACTTTATTTATTGTTGCTCTTATACCAAAAACCCTAAAACACTTTTTTACGTAATACTCGCATTTTATCTTGTCACTTAGAACTTTATTTAGCATTTCTATTATAATAATTATTTCAAGACTTATTAGACTTCAGACTCCTGATCCCTGTGGGATCGATATCTTTATTTCGAAACTAGCTACAAATGACCCGTGCACTTGCAGTCATCAAGCTATTTTCTAGCGCTGTTGCCGGGGAGCTAAGCGATGTAGGTCTTTTAGTTTTTGCTTATTTATTTTTGTCTTGCTAAGTTTTGTTTTGAGTTACAGGTTTCCACCAACATGTTGGAGTTTGAGAATATGACTAGTTCTTACCCACTCAGCCACTTTGGGAAGCCCTATGATATTTATAAAAGAGATAACTCCAATGAGAAGACAAGGGGGTTTGAAATAAAACCTCTATTACTTGGTATTCTACACAAGAAGCAATTTACTAGAGATGAAGAAGATCCTGATCCATATGAGCATATTGCATGTTTCAAAGATATATGTGGAACTTTTCAATTGACGGGATATACTGATAATGAGGTAAGGGTTAAACTTTTTAGTCAGAATTTGACTAGTATAGCTCTCTCATGGTATAGATCTCTACCCCCAGAAGCCACTACTACCTGGGATAATTTAGTCTATGAATTTCTAGAAAAATATTATCCATTATCAAAATCTTTTGGAATCAGGCATCTTATAATGACTTGGAGGAACCGTCCTAATGAAGGACTAGTAAGAGCTTTTATCAGATTTAAAGATTTACTTCGCCTATGTCCTCATCATGATTTGCCTGAATGGTATTTTTGCATATCTTTTATGGCGGTTTAATTGAACCTAATAAAATTTAACTAGACTCTTTCGCGGAAGAAGCCTTTATGAATCTTCCTATAACTAAAGCTTGGGCTTTACCTAATAGAATTCGCGATCATAGAGTTTCATGGAATTTTGGTCTAGGAAGTGAAGGAGGCGTAGAAATAGATCATGATTGTATTCATGACTATAATAAAAAGGGCCATGTTAAAGAATTATCTAAAGGACTTTATTTGGATTCAGATCTTGTGTTGCAAGTTGTTAAAGCTTTTACAGAACATATCAAAGCTCCAAAATTGGGTTTGGTCAAGTATGATCCACCACCCAAACCTGAGAAGAAAAGAGAAGTTAAAGCAACACTGGCCTCCCTAGAACCAACATATGAGATACCTTTCCCTAACACTGTGCAGAAGCATATTTTTGAATATGAACAGGTAAAAGCAGTACAAGAGAAGAAGGAAGAGGAAAGTATGCCAGAAGTCATGGAACATCTGGAAGAAACCGAAGATGAAGAGGTAACCAAGGAAGAAATTATGGATATGTATGCACATTGTAACATAGTTGAACTTGATGAATATACTTCTGTATTGGTTGAAGGTAAAATAAAGGTAAAAGATGTGGGTAAGCCTATTCTTCCCTGCATATTTAAGGAAGCATTATGGTTTATGCGATCTTGGCACCGAAGTTAATGTTATATCTTATGATTTCTATTTAGAAATAGAAGAAGAAATAGAACCGGCTACAATTGAAAATACTGATATGACAATCATGTTGGCCAATAAAATTCTTAGAATTCCAATGGGAGTAGTTGAAGATGCAACTGTCACAATTGGCAACAAAAAATTTCCTATCGATTTTGTAGTTGTTGATATGCCAGCTGACACCCTTTACCCAATTATATTTGGAAGAATTTTTTTTAGTGATATAGGTGCCTATGTTGATTTCAAAAAGGAAATTGTGTCTCTTAAGCTTGGGGAGCGGAAAAAGAATTCCACTTTTCCAAATTTAAAGACAGTCCTCCACAAAATCAAGAAGAAGAGAAAGAGAAAACTATTGAGGAAATGGTAGCTCTCTTCTTTAGTAATCAGGAAGAAGAAATAAATGAAGACTCAAATTATGAAGAAATATTTATGGAGGACAAGTCCCTAGAAGAACTAGAAGATGAACTCGATTCACTTCCCATTATAGGGCCTCCAACTAATGAGGCTTTCGAGGAACCAGAAAAGAAAGGGGACGAGGAGTTACCACCCCCAGAGTTGAAGACTCTACCAGATAATCTGAAATACAGATTTTTAGATGATACAAATAAATTTCCTGTTATTATTAGTGCTAAACTTTCAGGAGAAGAAGAAGAACTCATGAAAATACTTAAGGAGCATCGCAAGGCCTTTGGGTACTGAATGGATGATTTGAAGGGCATTAGTCCCATGATAACTATCCATCGAATATTCATGGAAGAAGGTGCTAAATCAGTTGCGAAATTTAATAGAAAACTGAAGCCCGAAATGAAGGAAGTGGAAGAAAAGAAATTGTTACGCCTACTGGATGCATGTATAATCTATCTTGTTAAAGAAAGTGAATGGGTAAGTCTTGTTCATTGTGTCCCTAAGAAGGGCGGTTTTACTGTTGTTCCTAATGAAAACAATGAATTGATACCTACTAGAACTATTGTTGGACATAGGATGTGCATATACTTGAGGAAATTGAATAAAGAAACTAGGAAAGATCACTATCCTTTACCATTCATAGATCAAACTTTAGAAAGGTTAGCAAACCACACTCATTTTTGCTACTTGGACGAATACTCCGGGTTTTCTCAAATGGTTGTTCATCCTGATGACCAACTTAAAACAACTTTCATTAGTCCTTATGGTTTACATGCTTACCGATGTATGCCTTTTGGTTTATGTAATGCTCCAGCTACTTTTCAAAGATGCATGACTGCTATTTTTGCGGATTTTATAGAACGGATACTGGAAGTATTTATGGATGACTTTTTTGTCTATGGAACTTTGTTTACTAGTTGCTTGGATAATCTCAAAAGAGTTTTGCAGTGTTGCAAAGAAACCAATCTTGTTCTAAACTGGGAGAAGTGCCATTTTATGGTCAAAGAAGGTATAGTCCTTGGACATAAGGTATTAGGTAAGGGAACTGAAGTGGATAGAGCTAAGGTTAGAGAGAATGCCACAACCTAGGGATATTAAAGGTATAAGAAGTTTCCTTGGTCATGTGGGTTTTTATAGAAGGTTCATTAGAAATTTCTCTAGAATATCTAAACCTTTGACTAACCTGCTGCAAAAGGGAGTAAGATTTAATTTTAATGATAAATGTCTCGAATCCTTTGATAAACTCAAAAAATTCTTTATCCCGTGCTCCTATCATTAAACCACCTATCTCGGATATGACTTTTGACTTAATATGTGAAGCTAGTGATGATGTTGTAGGAGTAACCCTGGGACAACACATTGGTCGCAGATTTAATATTATACATCATGCTAGTAGAACTCTTAATGGTGCTCAAAAGAATTATCATAAGGGAGAAGGGGAACTTTTTGCTATATTTTTCTCTTGTGATAAATTTCGTTCTTATATAGTTGATGCAAAAGTAAGAGTTCATACGGATCGTGATGGTTTAAAATAACTACTTGAGAGGAAAGACCATAAGCCAAGACTGATCCGTTGGATTCTTTTACTTCAAGAATTTGAGTTGCAGATTATGTAGATGCGGGAAATAAAGATGTTGGATGCAGTGTCCATGTTTGCCCAGCAAGACACCAATCTTGTTGAGAGGAACTTTAGTCCCGGTGATTTTCACTTACGAGAATTATTCAATGAACTAAGGTCAATTCCCCCAAAAGATAAGAAGTCTTTGTTGTTGGAGGAGCTTATTATCCCCGAATAAGCAAACGGTAAGTTCAAGGTAAGTGTTCCTACTCAAATAAGTGATTTGTTTTCACAGATTTTACTTCTGAATTTTTTGCCTTTAAATTCCTCGTGTTTTTCTGAAGTTCTGGAGGTTTTTACCAACTATACGGGCGCAACTATATGACCGGGGGAAAACCTCCCACCATATAGTTGGTCATTAAACTCTCTGTATCTTCTTCGTGAATTTGTTTTTGATGTCTGGATCTATATGGTCACAACTATACGACCAGAGATAAAATTCCAGTCGTATAGTTTGTCGTTGAACTCTCAGACACTTTCGATTTTTGATGTTTGTATCTATATGGTCGCAACTATACGACCAAGAGCAATATTCCGGCCGTATAGTTGGTCGTGAACTCTCAGACACTTTCGATTTTGATGTCTGTATCTATACGGTCACAACTATACGACCGAAGACAATATTCTGGCCGTATAGTTGGTCGTTGAACTCTCAGACACTTTCGATTTTTGATGTCTGTATCTATACAGTCGCAACTATATGACCAGAGACAATATTTTGGCCATATAGTTGGTCATTAAACTACTAGATATTTTTCGTTTGCTTTTTCATTATTCATTTCAAAAAAATGTTATTGTCGGTTTCGAGTCGTAACTTTACCGACCTGGACTCGAGATATTTGGAAATATCTGCCTGGAACCAACTATACGGCCGGAGCTATACGAGCCGTTCCCGTATAGTTGGTCATTACGCGGCAGGACTCCTCCAAATTCACGATTTCTTTCCCTGTTTCGTTAAGATTCTTTTCTTGGGCGAGAATTTGGTGTTTCTCGCAAGTTTTACCGACCTCTGCCCCCCTTACATATAGCCATTGTCTCTCTCGCTAATCATAATCTCAAGAAACCAATCCACCTTTTATTCACACGTGAGGGCATGCAACCAAGGGACAGAAGCCAAGAAGAAAGGTTCCTATGGAGATTGGGAGCAATAGCGAGCAAGGCAAGGAGATTAAGATCGTCCCTATGGAATTCCTCGACACCAACAATGCACACGAGAAGAGGGAGTTGAAGAACCTCGAGCTAAACATTGAAGAGATGGACAGGGAGACACCGGGGACACCCAAGCATCTTCGGTTGCTGCGTCTTTATCTTGACAAACATAACGAAGATATTAAGAAGACAACCGAAGCAGGTTTTTCTATGAGTATTAAGGCGCTACAAACCCTTCAGGATAACAATGAGTTCATTAAAAAACAAGTGAAAGTGCTGGAGAGGAATAAACTTTTCTACAAGTTGTGTGTTAAAGAATTACAATCTATCAATCAATCCCTCCGTCTCAGGCTGTCCCGTGAAGAGAAGATACTGCATGCCATGGCGCCACAGTGATCTACAATAATCACGGTATCAAACAATCGCAAGGGATTAATTGATCCTGCCTAGCTTAATTCCAAGCTTGGGCAGATCTTTAAGACCTTGTAATCTATCTTATAAGTTTTACATTACTATTTTAGTCTTGCATTAGTTCAAACTAGAAATAAAATTTGCATCATTAGAATTCCCTTCAGGAAGAGTCGACCCATTCTATGAAATTCTGAGTTTATTATTATATATGTAGAAATATTGAGTTTGTGCTTGTATTATTGGATATATGAATGGCTTGAGTATAATTTTACTTGCACTTGATGATAACAATTGGAGTCTTCCACACCATTGGTATTAATGGAACATACAAAGATAATTTGGTCAATATGTTGTAAGTGCATGGTTTGATTTACAAAGAAAGAAAAATTATCTAATCATTTGAGTTGAAAAAGAAACCTTGAACAAAGGAAAATAAAAGTGCTATCAAAATAGAGTGAGAATAAGTCGAGGTAGAATCTTCAAGTCATAAAAATGCTTCATATACAATTGGAATTTGATAATTGAGATCGTTAAACTTTGAATTCCTACATGAAGTGGAATGTATGGCTAGATCCTTTGCATAACACTTAAACAAAAGTGTGAGCATATACACAAGAGAGAAGAAAAGAAAGAAGAAAAAGAGCAAGTGTGCAAAGAGAAAATAGGCATACACACTATATTGTAGTATGACAAAGAGACACTTTTGAGATTTTGAATCCCAAGTGAATACGTTGATCCTAAAACACTTGGGACTACCTCGCTAACTCATTCGGTTGATGTTGGGGGTATAACCCCTGGGTAGGCCAAGGCGGGACCAACCGGTCGGCTCCAAGGAGCTCACGCCGTCTGGGCCCAGACCAAGGAACCACAGCCGGGTAGAATCCCCCACCCGGTCCACATCCAAGTTTCCCCAGCTGGCCCGTCTAGCCGGGTAGCCAGAAGAACCGGCTGGGAGGCCACTCCTACCCGGCCGCCTCGGATCCACTAGCAGTAGTACGGTGGGAATGACGCTCCCCGCTGAGTGCACCTTTGACCGGACAGGCTGGCTAGCCTAGCCGGCGCTACCGGACAACTGTGGCAAAGCTAGAGGCTGACGAGCAAAGCAAGGGCTGATGAGGAAAGCTCCGGCTTACGCATAAAGAGCTGGCTGACGGATAAAGAGCCGGCTGGCGAGTAAAGCAGGGGCGTTGGACACTATAGCATGGTCGTCCCCTGTATTGGAGGCTTGACTGGACCCTGGCCTACCATTTGGCCCTGCCCAGCCGGCCCACTTTGTAAGGCCCAGATCCAAACAGTAAACCCTAGAGCCCACCTTGTAAACAACCTCCTCAACCAGTATATCAGGGGGTAGTGCTAGGGTTCTAGGTAGACAAAAGAGGATTAGACAATTACAAGTTAGAAGTTCTCCACATTGGACAAGTTCGGTAGCTCCTTCTTCTCCTTCTAGCAAGGGGTAGCTAAGGAAATAGCTCAATAAGCATATGTACTGGGCATTCGCCCCCTTTGATAGTAGACCCTTGCAGGAGTAGGAGCTTTACCTTGCCAAGAGGGCTCCGAACCTAGGTACATCGATGTGTTTGCAGTATCTGTGCCCAACCTGTTGTGAGTAGCCACTGATAACATCCTAATTGTCCCCTTCAAGCCATCCCCGATGGTACTACCGTGTTCCACACCACAACAGTTGGAGCCCACCGTGGGGCACAACACTTCAGCTGGGATCATCTTTCGCATGGGACTTCCACTCATCGTCGGTGAGCGAGTCACCTCCGGCCTCGTCCTCACTTTTGGCTCCTTCGACTGCGTCCTCGACAACGCATCCTGTTTCACTAGGGGGATTTTCCCCAACGGAAGCTCCATCATGCACTTCGGCGAACACCACGTCTAAGTCGCCACCGTAGTTGGGGCTTTCCCTCGTGAGGTCATCACCATCTCCGGTCGTCCCCTGGTTTCTCCGCTTCACGCCTCGCCAGCGGTACCTTCGAGGTCATGATGGCAGGCTCGGTGGAGAACCGTTGCCCGCCTCTAGAGCGCAACGTGGACGGCCGCGCCACCAACTCATGCCTCCCAAACTAGGACCTGCTCAACGCGTCCATCGAACACCTCCGCAACCCCATCACCCCCATCGAGGCGGATCCAGGTGTAGCTGCGGCAGCCCTGGAGGCTACTCGCCAGAACCTTCTGGAAGAAGCCGGCAAGGTGGCAGCCGCCCAACGGCGGATGAATGCGACCATGTGGGAGTACAACATCATGCACGGCTTCACACGCTTGCCTGGCGCCAGCCGCCTTGCCCAGCCACAAGGCCGAAACCTCGGTTTGGAGATGGATCGCACCTTTGATCCACGTACGCCCACGATACAGCCAGTCTACAGCACCCCCGCCAAAAATATCAGGGCCGCGGAGGCGGCAGTTGTAGAGCTAAGTCACTTGGAGGGCGAGGAGCTGCTCCGTCAGCAGGCACGTGTCCAACTCCTTGTGGTCACGGCAAACAAACAGCAGGCTGAGGCAGAACTCAGCATGGCTGGCAACAGCCGAACACAACCGGCTCGCCGGATGGTGGATCCGGCTGCAGGTGGCAGCAAGGCATCTTCCCCAAATGGAGCAAGGATGAGCAACCGCCCACGCGGTGGATCTATAGGCCGTGGGCACAACACCCGCGACGCGGCAGCTGTTACCAGCAAAAACCGCGAGCCGGCTGACGAAGCCGGAAAAGGCCAAGCGCTGCCCAAGTCCCGCCTATTCGGCCGGCTGGGACCACTCGAGTCGGAGGAACAGCAAGACGTGCGCGCACGAATCGACCTACTGGTCCAGTCACAAGCGCTGGAAGAAGAAAGTCCACCTGGGCCAAGATGTTTCGTACCACGCATCTAGAATGAGCCATTTCCGAAGGGATTTTCGCTCCCAAGGGATACGCCAAAATATAACGGCTCGGTCAAGCCGGAGGACTGGTTGGTGGACTACACCACTGCTGTGGGCATCGCAAACGGCAACCGCCGGGTAGCAGTACGCTATGCCCCTCTCATGCTCCTCGACTCAGCCAGGATGTGGCTCAATAGCCTCCCAGACAACAGCATCAACGCGTGGATCGATTTCAAGCAGGCGTTCGTCCGCAACTTCACCGACACCTACAAGCGCCCAGGCCGACCCGGCGAGCTTGCTCTTTGCATACAGGGTCCGGATGAATCAGACCGCTCCTACATCACCCAATGGACGATCATGCACAACTCCTGCGAGGGGGTACGCGAGCACCAGGCGGTGGACTTCTTCATCAATGGCTGCAGAGACGACACCATGCTCAAACACAAGCTTCGCCGGGTGGAGCCCACAACCATGGCGCAGACCATGGCCATCGCAGACAAGTACGCCACAGCCGACGCGGCAATGAAAAGATCCGTTTGGGTGGACGGCCAAGGGCAAATAATCGTTGACGTTGTTGTGGATCAGTGCCAGTCGGAAGGAAATGGCCACAATTCCAGGCAACATGAAAACCGCCACGGCAAGAGGAAGGATGACCAGCCGGATAACCAGTACGGTTCCAGGCAGGTAGCGGCAGTGCAGGAGGATCCGGCTGCAGGCGAAAGCCGGAGATAGAAGCCCGATGACCGGCCTCCGAGGCCCAAGTGCACCATCAAGTCAATGCTTGATGGGTCATGCAAGTTCCATAGTGGAGGCAACAAACTGGCTATGCACACCACATGCCAGTGCACCTGGACGACGAAGATGGCAGAGATCGCTGGCACACCGGCTGCACAGGCGCCGCCTCCTCCAGCCGGTGGGCCACTAGGCGATCACAATAACCAGAATCGAAGGGAAGATGATGAGAACAACTACCCTCGTCAGGTGGGAAACTACCACATCTTCACAATAGAGCCAGAGACCAAGCACAACAAGAGGCGTCGCGAGGCAGAAGTGAACGCAATCGTTCCTCCCGTTCCCCAGTACCTCAACTGGTCGGAGCAAGAAGTTGCATGGAGCCGGAAGGACTAGCCAGCTGAGCTGCCTCAGGCAGGCACCTACGTGATGGTTTTGGATCCTATCATTGTCTCCCAGAAGCATTCCTGTAGGTTCTCCCGCATCCTCGTAGACGGAGGGAGCAGCATCAACCTCCTGTACCGCAGCTCGCTAGACCAGCTCGGTATTAGCGAGTCACAGCTGGAGCCGTTAAGCACCTCCTTCCATGGAGCCATCCCGGGCCCAGGCCCGTCACACTCACCCATCGGAAAGATCCGGCTGGACGTCATTTTCGGCACGGAGGATAACTTCCGCCGTGAGCCCATCTGGTTTGAGGTGGTCAACCTCTATAGCGCATACCACGCAATCTTGGGGCACCCGACGCTCACCAAGTTCATGGCGGTACCACATTACACGTACCTCAAGATGAAGCTACCAGGGCCCAAGGGCTTCATCATCGTGGCTGGTTGCTACAGACGATCTGTGGAATGCGCCACAGACGGGTCAAAGATAGCAGAAGCCATGATCATCGCGGAAGAGGAACACATAATCATGCAGAACATGGCGACCCTGCAGAAGGACATGCCGGCTGGAGAAGCGCGGTTCAAGCCATCCAAGGGCACGAGAAAGATCCTGTTGAACGAGGCCGAGCCGGACAAGTTTGTCTTGGTCGGAGACAGCCTTGACAGCAAATAGGAAAGTGCGCTCGTCGACTTCCACCGTGAGAATCAGGATACCTTTGCATGGTCCCCCAAGGACATGCCAGGTGTTCCGAGGGAGCTCGCCGAGCACTCTTTACATGTCAGGCCGGATGCAAAGTCGGTCAAACAGTCACTATGCCGCTTCGCGGAAGAAAAAAGAAGAACCATTGATGAGGAGATCACCCCGCTACTCGCAGCCGGATTCATCATGGAGGTTTTCCACCCGGAATGGCTGGCAAACCCTGTACTCGTGCTAAAGAAGAACAATACTTGGCGCATGTGTGTTGACTACACCAGCCTGAACAAAGCATGCCCCAAATATCCATTCGCCCTGCCAAGGATAGACCAAGTGATCGATTCCACGGCCAGTTGCGAGCTGTTGTCATTTCTAGACGCGTACTCTGGCTAACACCAGATCCGGCTGAACCCCGCTGATCAAATGAAGACAGCATTCATCACTCCCTACAGAGCCTACTATTACACCACAATGCCATTTGGACTAAAGAACGCTGGAGCAACATACCAATGCTGCATGCAGAAGTGCTTGCAGACTCAGATCGGCAGAAAAGTACATGCCTACGTCGATGATGTGGTAGTCAAGACCAAGGAGCGCCAAACACTCCTTGAAGATCTAAAGGTAACATTCACCAACCTCCGCCGGTTCCAGATGAAACTGAACCCGGAGAAGTGCGTGTTCAGCGTCCCAGCCGGCCAACTCCTTGGTTTTCTCGTATCAGAGCAAGGAATCGAGGCAAACTCGGAGAAGATCGGCACAATCGATCGCATGCAGCCACCCAAGAACTTACGGGATGTATAGAAGTTCATCGGATGCCTGGCCTCCCTCAGTCGGTTCATCAGCCGGCTGGGCGAGAAAGCACTCCCGCTGTACCAACTCATGAAGAAGACGGACAAATTTGCTTGGACATCGCAGGCGGATGAAGCCTTCCATGACCTCAAGCGCATGCTCACTTCACCACCTATCCTGGCAGCACCAGCAGCAAAGGAGCCCATGTTGATGTACATCGCAGCAACCAACCGGGTCGTCAGTGTGGTGCTAGTAGTGGAGAGGCCAGAAGAAGGAAAGGCATAGCCGGTGCAATGACCAATGTACTACCTGAATGAGGTACTCTCGCTCTCGAAGTATAATTACCCTCATTACCAGAAGCTGGTGTACGGTGTGTACATGGTCACCAAGAAATTGAAGCACTACTTCCAAGAACATTTCATCCGGGTGGTGGCGCTAGCGCCGCTCTCAGAGATCATCGGCAACAAAGACGCCACAGGCCGGGTGGCGAAATGGGCCATAGAGCTCACCACCCACAACATACAGTACGAGCTAAGAATGGCGATCAAGTCTTAGGCCTTGGCAGATTTCCTCGTTGATTGGGCAGAGACACGGTACCTGCCGCCTTGCCCTGACTCCACGCATTGGAAGCTGCATTTCGATGGCTCCAAGATGTACGGAGGGCTCGGAGCAGGAGTGGTCATCACCTCTCCAAAGGAGACCGGCTGGAATACGTGCTGCAGATCCACTTCCGCGCGTCCAACAACGTCGCTGAGTACGAGGCGCTCATCCATGGCCTCAAGATGGCAAAGGAAATCGGCATCCAGCACATTCTATGCTTCGGCGACTCGGATTTGGTGGTGCAGCAAGTGTCGGGTGATTGGGACGCTAGGGACGCAAACATGGCTCTATACCGCTTCTTCGTACAACAGCTATGTGCCTGTTTTGAAGGGTGCGAGTTTCACCATGTCCCTAGAGAAAACAACGAAGCCGCAGACACGCTCACCCGCATCGGGTCAACAAGACAGGCAATTCCACCTGGAGTCTCCCTCGAGCATATGTACAAGCCGTCAATCACGTCGTCTCCTGAATCCGATTCCATAATATTGGACGCGCACTCGGGGACTGCTTCGCCGCACCCGGGGATTTCCGGCTCCAAGACCTCCGCGACGGCTTCACCGCCCGAGGACTGCTTCACCGCACCCGGGGACTGCTTCGCCGCACCCGGGGACTGCCGGCTCCAAGACCTTCGCGACGGCTTTGCCACACCCGGGAATTGCTGCGTCCATCCTAGAGGCTGCCGGCTCCACTACTCCACCCGTTGGGCCTCCAGACGAGCTCGACCTGGCTATCCGGGTAGAAGTGAATCTTCTCATACAGGCGGTATGTGCCATCCGAGAAACCCCAACATGGGCCAAGCCATTCATGGATTTCCTGGCCAGAGGAGAGCTGCCCGAAGAGGAGGTAGAATCAAGGCAGGTAAAGCGCAGAGCCAGTGCATACATCATCATCAACAACGAGCTCTACAAGCGCAGCATTGGGGGCATTTATCAGCGATGTGTGAGCCAGGAGGAGGGGATCCGGCTGCTGGTTGACATCCACCAGGGCGAATGCGGACACCACGCGTCATCACAAACCATAGTGGCAAAGGCATTCTGCCATGGGTTCTACTGGCCCACGACACTGGAAGATGTTGAGCAAATCGTCAAGGCATGCAATGGTTGCAAGTGGTTCAGCCAGCAGAAGCACACCCCATCTGTGGCACTCAAGAAAATTCCCATCACTTGGCCCTTTGCCGTCTGGGGGCTGGACATGGTCGTCCCTTTCAAAACAGCCAGATCCGGCATGACGCACTTGCTAGCGGCGGTGGACAAGTTCACCAAGTGGATAGAGGCAAAGCCAATAAAGAAGCTGGATGGACCAACGGTGGTAAAGTTCTTCACAGACATAATCACACGCTTTGGCTACCCCAACAGCATCATAACCGACAACGGCACAAATTTCGCCAAGGGAGCTTTCGCACGATTCTGCGGAGACAAGGGCATCCTGGCTGCGCTCGCTTGCCCAAGGCCAATGACCCAAACCCAAAGTATCGTGCAGTACGCCTACTAAGCTACCCCTTTGACTCCGGCTAGAAGCCAGTAAGGGAGCAGCATCAAAACTGGCCAATGCTCACTGAGAAAAGGGCAAAGACATTGGATTTGCACGAAATAGCAAAATTTCAAAACTAGTAAATCTAAGATTACAGTTTAACTTGCATATGCTTAACCAGGCAAACAACTTGTTTGTTTCTATGTTTGCATGAGCCAAAGTTCCACAACAAACACCCGAGCCGGAGGGTCATAGCTTCCAGGCGGCAGCAGAGCAGGTCAAGGAGATTCGACCCAGCTGTATCCTCTAGCCGGCCTGAACCTCGGGGACTACACCCTGTGGGTGCGCTTGCACGCTCCCACACAGAAACCTGCAAACAGACAACAACATAAAGGAGCTTCGACCCGGCTGTATCCTCTAGCCGTCCTGAACCTCGGGGACTACACCCTGTGGGTGCGCTTACGCGCCCCCACACAGAAACAAGCATGCAACAAATGCAAAACAAAAAGTGCAAATGAAAAAGCACGAGCAAATATCCAAAGGGAGGCGATGCTCCCACAAGAGTTCAATAACAAACAGACAATTGTTCAGCACACGCAAAACACAAGTTCTTCATTCACAAATAGTCCTGGCATACCGGGGATCAAGATGACTGGTGGGCAGAAGGGCCGGAGACATTGGCTAGAGCTTGGCTGCTGGAGGCGACGTCTTCCGAGGCGGTCTGGGGCGCAGCTGGGGCCTCAGTGCGCGGCGTATCTGGACTGTGGTGGTACCGCTCTGTGCCAGCCGGGTCGCTGAAGTCCCTGTCCAGCGTGACGAAGCTCCCAATCTTCACGCCACAGGAGCGGATGTCAGGAACATCGGCGCGAAGCTGGTCATAGCTGGTCCCTTGGTGAAATCCGCGGGAAAGACTCCGCACATCCACGTCCGGGTACTAGGACTTCAGCAGCGCCAGTACCATCTTCACGCCGCCACAAGCCGCCCACTCCCGGGCCATGTTCATGAGGTCCGGAGAACCCCAAAGCCGCTCAGCCAAGGCATCCATGGTGGTCGGCTGGACAGTGTCGGGCCAGACGTAGTCGTGGACCTCGAGTGCGGCGGCACGAAGCTGGTTTGCCTCCTCGCTCACGACCTCCACCAGCTCTCTCGGGTGGAGATCCCGCTCCAGATCCGTCTCAGGGATGCGGGCCAGCGCCTAATCAGTCAACTCAGGATACTGAGATGCACCCGGGAAAAGAGATAATGGTCAATGTGGGCTACAGAAGACAAAACCGCGATACCGGCTGAGATTGAGAACACTTACTGATGATGATCTCGGCGATCTGGCAGAGCTCTCCTAGCGCTGCCGCCTCCCTGGCCTTTGAAGCTTTGAGGGCATCTTCCTGGGTGGCATAGAGCACCTCCAGATTCTTCAGCGCCTCAGTCCGAGTGTCCGCCACCTTCTTGGCCTGGCCAGCCTTGATCTCCATCTGCTGCTGATGCGCAGCCAGCTGGGCGATCTGGTCTTAGCAAGCCTTGTTGGACTCCTCCAGCCGGGCAACCTCTCCCTTCAGCCGGGCCACCTCACGGTCCCGGTCTGCCAGCAGAGCTGCAGGAGGGTAACCAATATTCAACAAGAAGCGCGAGAAATCGCGCAATCAAGAAGATACGGCGGAGCAAGCAATCTTACAGCCCAGGTCCCGCGAGGTCTTGGTAGCATCGATGAGAGCCCTCTGTGTCAAAAGAGAAGTAAGAATGAGCCACAGTGCGAGACGGTGAACAAGCATCAAGATTGGCAACATGACGCATACCTCGACGGAGGCCCCCAGCGCCTTGGCCTAGCCAAGCCCCTGCTCCAGCGCCTCCACCAGCTGGCGGGCCTGGCCAATGTCCAGGGGCGCCACCTCCGACAACTGCGCCAGGGTGGCGTCCAGTAGCGGTGCAGCCCGAGCCGGCGTCCAGCCGGTGACTTGAAGGTCGTCGTCACTCACCGGAGCCTCGAAGGGCCCACCCGCCGGCCGGACAGGGACCTCTAGTTGCGGCACCTCCACCGGCTCCTCCACCCGGTAGGCGCCAGAGTCAGTGCCGACCGTCGAGCCAGAGGGAGGCGCGGCCGTGCCGGCGTGCCCAAGCAGAAGACCCTCGGCAAGCCGAGAGACGGCCCCGGCCCGGTAAAGCGTTGCGGGCGTAGCCGGCGACACCACCTCCGTCACATCCGCATCGGCCCCAGCCGATGGAGCAGAGCCGCCTCGGGGGCCGGATCCGGCGCGACCTCGGGCGCCGGAGCCGGTGCACTCCCCTCCCCAGCATGCGGAGGGGAGGACGCGGTAGCGACAGTCGCGAAGCCGGGCAAGGCCATCACCTTGCTAAGAAAAAGATAAGGGTGAACAAAGCAAGCGCGAGCCAATCTACGCAAGTATCAGGAGTCAAGAAGCACCTACCCGGCAACGCTCGGCATGGTGGCCGCAGGTCTGGGGCAGCGGCTCTTCTTGGCGCCACCTCCAGCCGGCGTAGCACTGGTCGGGGCAGCACGTTTCCCCCTGGCTCTGGGTGTGGCGATGTCGGCAATATCCACATCCTCGCCATGCGCGGCTGTTCCAACACAAGCAAAACATCAGGTGGGCGGCTTGAGCGCAGTAGGAGCAAGGTAGGAAAGGATAAGGAAGAAACTCTCAACGGGTGGGAACTCGTAGCCCTCGTCTGCCCAAATGGGGAACCGCTCCGGCTCCACCGGCGGAGCCTTTGCGGGCTTCTAGTCCGCGGCGAAGTTGGGGAGCTCAGTGTCTCCCATGCCATCCTCCGCTAGCAGCGTCGTAAAAAGCTACTCAACAAGGGAAGATAAGAGGCACGAAACAGGAACCCCTCGGGAAAATCCACCCGGAAAAGAGGAGAAAAAAGCACACCTTCGGTGGGAGCCGGCCGGGGTGGTACGGCCGGCAGGAGAACTCCCATTCCTCCTCCAGCGCCTCCTTGGAGATGGTGGCAAGCCACTCGCGGAGGGCCGCGTATGACACGTCCAGCCGGGACACCCGGGTGGGGTCCAGATGGCCAGAGAGGTGGCACATCTTGTGCGACCGGTGCTGCAGCGGTAGCACACAGCTCGCCATCTAGGACAGCAAAATGTCCCGGGCGGTGAGTCGCTCCTTCTCCACTAGGACCGCCAGCCGGGCGGTCATCCGGTCGATATCGCCCTGGGCGCCCAAGTGCTGGACGCTCCAGGCCTTCCGGGTGGAAGGGACGTTCGTGAAGACCGGAATCTTGATCCAGTCCACCTCGGTGTTGTTGCGCACGTAGAAGTACAAGCGCTGCTAGAGCTTGACGGTGTCCGGAAGCTCCAGGCACGGCATCACCACCGACGGCCACGGGTAGATGGCGCAGCAGCCCGTCTCCATCAGCGGGCCGCCCTTGCCAACCACCTGAACCTTGAAGTGAAAAAACTTCAAGAAGTTCGCGGCGTCAGGGCGGACGCCGAGGTACGCCTTGCAGCAAGCCACGTGATGCGAAAGCATTGCCACGACGTTGGCTCCGAGGTGGTGGAGCTGGAGGTCGAAGGAGATAAGCAGCTCCAGGATGAACCGGCTCAGCGGCAGCCCAAGGCCACGAGCGAAGTGGGCGAGGAAGACGACGGCCTCGCCAGGCTAAGGGTTGGGCACCCGCTCGCCCTCCGGTGCAAGGCGGTGCTTCACCAACCGCTCCGACGGCAGGAACCTCCCCCGCCGGTACTTTCTCACCAATTCCTCGGTGACGTATGAGCCACACCACCCGCCGGAGACGTCGGGCAGCATGTTGTTCGGGAAGGTGGCCGTGATTGAAGCGCGGGGGCCCGTTGCTATGGAAGAAATGGAACGGCACCGGCGACCAAGAAGCGGCAGCGCAGAGGAGAAGAAGAGGCTAGAGCGCGAAGGAGAGTAGGGGCGGCAAGCACAGGAAGACGAAGTGAAGAGCCCCCGCTCCTTAGCGTCCGTATTTATCAAGGAGGAAAGACAATGCCAGTTGCCCTCCGTCCGTGCCACGTGGCAAGCAACTGCCCCACTTCTCCACGACAGTTCGGGGTGGATCACGTGCACCAGCGTCACGTGCACAGAAGATCCCGAAGAAGTTACTGCGGGAGGCAAACCGCGCCCAGGATCCCCAAGAAACCGTAATGATGAAGGCGTGCGCGCATTTACCAAAAACTACCGCGACAGACCAAGAGGTCAAACTGATGCGATGCGCGCCAGAAGTGGCAGACGTGGTTGACGCCAGAAGCGACGTCAGCAAACTAGCGATCCCTCTCCTGGCCGGGTGCGGCAGCTGGTCCAGAAGATCACCGTTTACACCATGTGGGTGGGGCCATCGGCTCCACAGCCGGTAGACCCTAGCCGAGAAACAGCAAAGAACCCCAGCCGAGAAACAGTGAAGAATCTCAAGCTGGTACAAGACAAAGGCTACAAGACAAAGGAAAACGACAAAGCACCTGCACCATCAATCATTTCAAATGAGCATGCAAGAACTTCTCCACGAGGCCAACTCCTAACATGCTCGGGGACTAGTGTCGGGGGGATAACCCCCAGGTAGGCCAAGGCGGGACCAACCGGCCGGCTCCAAGGAGCTCACGCCGTCTGGGAACCAAGGAACCACAGCCGGGTGGAATCCCCCACCCGGTCCACATCCAAGTTTCCCGACTGGCCCGTCTAGCCGGGTAGCCATAAGAACCGGCTGGGAGGCCGCTCCTAGCCGACCGCCTCGGATCCACTGGCGGTAGTACGGTGGGAATGACACTCCCCGCTGAGCGCACCTTTGACCGGACAGGCTAGCTAGCCTAGCCGATGCTACCGAACAACTGTGCCAAAGCTGGAGGCTGACGAGCAAAGCAAGGGCTGACGAGGAAAGCTCCGGCTGAAGGATAAAGCGCCTGCTGACGAGTAAAGCAGGGGTGTTGGACACTGTAGCATGGTCCTCCCCTATACTAGAGGCTTGACTGGACCCGGGCCTACCGTTTGGCCCTGCCCAGCCGGCCCACTTTGTAAGGCCCAGATCCAAACAGTAAACCCTAGAGCCCACCTTGTAAACAACCTCCTCAACCAGTATATAAGGGGGGTAGTGCTAGGGTTCTAGGTAGACAGAAGAGGATTAGACAATTATAAGTTAGAAGTTCTCCACATTGGATAAGTTTGGTAGCTCCTTCTTCTCCTTCTAGCAAGGGGTAGCTAAGGAAACAACTCAAGGAGCATCTATACTGGGCATTCTCCCCCTTTGATAGTAGATCCTTGCAGGAGTAGGAGCTTTACCTTGCCAAGAGGGCTCCGGACCTAGGTACATCGTTGTGTTTGTAGTATCTGTTCCCAACCCGTTGCGAGTAGCCACCTATAGCATCATGATTGTCCCCTTCAAGCCATCCTTGATGGTATTGCCATGTTCCACACCACGAAAGTTGAACCGGATACTTCTACATTATGTTGAGATTCATCTTTTGTGAACTGTTGAACACTAAGGTGTGGAAGCCTGCTAATACTATTTAGATGGTTCGAGTAAGGTATTATTCATGAACTTATTCCTATGTATCATATATGATAAACACATGCTGCAACTGCCTCATTTATTTTATCGACTCAGCTTCATGAATATGAGGATCACATCCATTAAGCTAAACTTGCTCGGGACAAGCAAGAGTCTAAGCTTGGGGAAGTTGATGAGTGCATATTTGCATCATGTTTTATATTATTATTTTGCATTGTAGATGTAGGATCTTGGTATTTTACGGTGCTCGCGTGCATATTTTATGTCTATTTTCACCAGGATCAGGACAGATGATGGATACAATGGACAAAATTCTTGGAGCAGTTATACTGGGGAGAAAAGGAGTTAAAAACAATGTAAATCACTTATTTGAGAGATATCAATAATACCAGAAGAAAACCCGAAGCGAACAAGGCGTACAGACGGTTTAACGACCAACTATACGGCGGTAATAAATTTTCCGGTCGTATAGTTCCCGCGGTATAGTTGGCGCCACCACCGCCTCCTCAAGTAGTTTCACCCCGTGCAACTGGATCAGAGAGACGACATACATAACAACCAGAAATCGCTGAAACCTCACCTCCGGAAGGCATCTGGAGGGGGAACTTGTCCACCGGGGATCCATCTTCACCCTGCGCAGATCCGGGAGGCTAAGGCATCGATCTTCATCATCAACCTCTGCATCACCACCATCTCCATCCATCCCTTCTACATCTTTTCTAGATCTTATTGTAATTTTCGTACTCGTTGTGGATTTATACAAGTACTATTCATCTATGATAGATTCCATTGTTATTGCCATGATGTTGATTGCCTCCATGTCTGAGTAGATCATTAGTTCTTGGGGAGATGGAGAAACCCTACTATGAGATTGAAATAAGATAAAGTTTATTATGATATTCATCGCTGTGACCATGTGTTAGATTGTCTTCATCTTGATGTTGAGAGAAGTTGACCTCTCAATATTTTACTCTCATGGGGACTTGATGGAGGGAACTACTTGTTGATAGACGGAGGTGTGTTAGCACTTACAGTGACTATAAAGCTTTTGGCATTCCTTACATATCAACTTGGGAACCGAGGAAACTCATGGAACACTATCCATGCCATGGGATACATCCTATGGGATTACGTCCCTTAATAGCGCAGTAATTCGATTGATGTCGATTGCTAATTGATGTGGTTATAAGGATGATGTGAGCAGCAGTTGCTGCCTATTTGTCCAAATATGGAGTTCCTCCCACACATACATAATTGAGAATGTTCATGATAATAATCTTTATCTTAACTCCTTATAATGCTAGTGGTGTATCGACCGCTCCTTGAGAATGATTTTCTCCTATTGCGGGTCCAAATCTCTCTTACATACGTGGTACTTACTTTCTGTGTTCAGTTGTTTTACTTTATTTATTGTTGCTCTTATATCAAACCCCCAAAAACACTTTTTTACGTAATACTTGCATTTTATCTTGTCACTTAGAATTTTATTTAGCATTTCTACTGTAATATTTATTTTAAGAGTTATTAGACTTCAGACTCCTGCTCCCTGTGGAATCGATATCTTTACTTTAAAACTAGCTAAAAATGATTTGTGCACTTGTAGTCATCAATATACAAGTTGTGATTGATTTAGTGTGAAATACTACTTTTCTTGGGTTCGTAAGAATATTCAGTGTACCCATCACTTCACCCTTTATATGAGTATTTCATCTAACTTGTTACTACTAATATTTCCATATACAAGTGTTTTCCTATCTGACCTTCTGATTACAAAGTTTCTTCCTTTAGATATCAATTTCTTTCCGCTTAGTCGGTTCCTATGATCTTTAGGTTTATGTTTATTTGGGCAATTGACCCTTTTGTGACCCAACTGTCGGCATTTATAGCTACTAATTTGTCGCTCATCCTTTCTTTCCTTAGTCCCTTGTCGAATTTGTGACAGGTAACGGTGCATAAACTCATTTGGTATTTCTTGATCCTTTCTTCTTCCCTCTTCCACCAACCACACATATTGCAAGAGACATTGCTCTATGTCTGAACTTGTTTGGGTTGTGGAAAAACTAACGGCTGTGGCATTGCCATTTCTTAGGATTTGGTTTATCCTATCTAATTTTCTGGTTTGGTTTTCTACCCATTGGTCTTGTATCATTACCACTTTCCTAGTACTGGTGCATTTACATCAGAACACTATGTTACATCATGCACATACACAGAGAGTTGATCGTTTTCAATACACTTTCTAATCACTCATAGGGAAAAATTAAAGATCCAAATACATTCAAAAGATATCAAACATATACCATGTATTCACATCGAAGTATTTACATCAGATTACATATTAATCACACAAGTGAGACGCAACCCACTGTACTATTTACATCTTTCACAAATTACAACCATAATTACCATTCATTCTAGTACATTCTACAATACCATGTACTACAACTGATCTTACTGGCTAGTCACCCCCCTCGTAATACTTTCCAGGTACCCATCCACTATATCATGCACTATGACACAAAGTACCCGGTAACTCGACTCTACACGTGGGTTTATACTCTAGGTCGGAATTCTATCCAAGTGTTAGGTCCGTCAGAGTAAAATAACTACTAACATACTTCAAAGCTTCCTCATCTGCATTATAATCTTTTTCCTTATCCATATTTCTAAGGTACTCAGATGTCCTAATTTCAAACTGGGTTGTGTTAACTGGTTCATTTACTCCTGGGTAAATGGGACTATAGGGTGTAGTCATATATTCTACTTCAGCTTCACTCCCGTCTCCAAAACTCAGAGGATTTTCCATTACTTCATGGCACATGGCGTAGAACTCTGTGGACAACTCACTATCTTCTATAATAGGTTCACTACTCATCCACACTTCTCCTTCTTCTTCCATGCCCCCTTCCCGTGTGCCAGAAGGCGCATCATTAGTCCAGTCCTCCCACTCTTCATCATTAATGATTACTACGGTGGTAGGAAATTTTGGGTTGAATGGGCTTATGGGATTATTACTTGGGTTTACAAGTTCTACTTCCTTCTCTTATGTCTCCATAAGGTTATAGGTGGTAAACTGTGGTTGGTGAAGTTTTGCTCCACTTTCCATCCTATTACTCAAGGCTACGAACTTATCCTGATTTGTTTCTACTTCAACTACCAAACTTCTATGGGTGTTAAAGAAATAATCGATCACAGCCACACAATGGTCTATATACCGAGTTGCATGTTCCGGATCATTCTTGATGAATGCGAGATGATCAACCTTATCCCGATCCTCTTCTTCACCATAGGGTAGTGGTGTAAAGGTTGTCCCAAATAACTCCCTTTTCTTAAACTCTCTAAGACTCATAACGACTTCTATTACATCAATTTGAAAAATTACTGCTCCTAGCCTCCATGTACGGTATTACATTTCTTATCCTTAACACTTCAAGAAACTATATGGTGACACGAAACTTTGCAAGAATCGTCCCGTCCATATGTAAGCATAAACTTTGACTGGAACTAGCATCTCAAATCCCAACTCAAACAACAATTGATGCAAGACTTCAGTCTAATCCACTTTCGGTAATCAGATAGACTTGTATCTCGAACTCTTACTTTACGTTCTGGCATCAAACTCATCATAATGACTGATAAGAAAATAAAACAATTAAGAACGTATTTGATATTAATAAAGAATTATTGTACTAATACTGCGACATGGATATTCTATTTCTTAGGAGGATATTCTCATTTGAATATCAATCAGCTTAATAGAGAACTCTTTACAAATTCGTGTTCTACCTAAAGATTTTGTCCGCTTATTCTAACCTAAGGTCAAAGCAATTGATCCGATACTAGCTATGGTGATCCAGTACACCACTTCATCTTGTAGTGTACAAGTTGTTGATATGACACTCACGGAAGTCCCCATCCGCAAATATCACATTGATAGCTGTGAGACTCGACATATTTTTGATGGTTTTTATTGATGATTTTCCTTTGGATTTGAAAATTTTCTAGCTTTACCTAACGCTAATACTTCGGTAGTGAAGAAAACTTGGTTTTTAATGTGTGTTTCAGGTTCTGAACATCAACAGAACGATTTAACAAGGGAAACACAATATTCAGGTGAAAACAAGCAAGTCTCTTTTTGGAAGCAATCAAGGGAGGCAAACATATGCTTTAACGAGCAACTATACGGCGGGAACATTTTTCCGGCCGTATAGTTCCCACCGTATAGCTGCCGACGCCTCCGTCTTGTCAAAAGGGACAACTTTCATGAAGAGGGCATACGCAAAAATAGAACACAGCAGTCGTCATCCCATCCAGAAAGGATAAAGAAGAGATCCGGAGAAGGAGTAGAAGACGTTCTTCATCTCGCTCCACGATCTTCGACCTCCTAGCCAACACACCCCCATAGCCATTACTTGTACTTGAGAGAGAAAGAGAGATCTTCACCTTTCAAGACTAGGGTTTGAGATTGTTTCTTCCTATATTGAATTGTGTTGGATTACTTTTCTATACTTATTATGGATCTCCACGGTAATATCAAGAGAAACTCCATTTATTTAATTATATCGATGATGCTTTCTTCTCTCATGTGTGAGTAAGTTTCTTGGGCGTGGGAGATGTAAGGGATTGGTGAGATGTGATGTGCCTTCATATATTTTCCATTAGTTTGTGATTGATTTTAATTACTATATTATATGTGCTTGACTATCTGTGGGATGCCTAATGCTTGTTGTCCAATTAAGGGCCTAGACCACATGATGCTTTGTTCTACATGGATAGGATCTTGCTCGCTAGCAGACCGGCGACCCCCCGAGTGACACGGGTATATCAATGGGAAACTAGAGACTAGAGGATAACGAGGAACCACTGTGCTTATTGCATTAGTCCAATCCAAGGAGCTTAATTACTAAGCAACCTGTAGAATCTTAATCGTCTAGTGACTGGCCATGGTTTTGGTAACAGACTAGTAGGATTATTGAAGTTGGGTTGAAATCAACCAAGAGGAGTTTCGGCTAATTATGGGTTGCTCCCCTACACACATACTTATAAGATCATAATTGTTACGCACAATCGCTATCACCATGAACTGTATCTCCCCGCGCCTTTTTTATCATCTACAAAAAACAACAAACAATCAAATCGTTCTTTACTTTTATGCTTTTTATTTCTGAAGTTTATATTTTATTTTTATTTGAATACATCCAGTTTAATCCAAATTTCATTCTTATTTCCACACTTGCAGTCAATTCACTTGAAGACCTATGATAACTTTGGGTTTGACAGAGACTTCATTCATAAAAACTTAGGGCTCCCTGTGGGATCGACATCTATACTTCGAAACTAGCTACAAACGATCTGTGCACTTGCAGACATCAAGCTATTTTCTAGCGCTGTTGCCGGGGAGCTAAGCGGTAAGTGTTTGTCTCTTGACATTTCAGGTGTTACTACTACAAAATGTTCTCCCTAGGAGACAAAGGGTCTACACGCTCGGTTAGGACCTATTTACCAGATTATATTGAGTTTGTGCCTGCTCAAAGGCGCATGGAAATTATTGAAAAACTTTTAAGATCAAATAAGGTTTAAGTTGAAAATCTGAGTGATATTATGGAAATCATGTCTATTTACAGGACAACTCCCAAGAAACATGAGAAAACTCTCAGAGAATACAGTGCTCCAAGTTCTGAATTTCTTAAACAACCAATAGAATTCCCTAATCCTAGAGTAAGGGAATATCGATTTGATTGTGAAATTATTAAAAATTTGTAGTAAAAAGCTTTCATTGGAAGAGAAGATGAAGACCTAGGAAGACATCTTAGAGAGTTCGACGATGTGATAACATCACTTGGACCAAAAGGTTTGCCAAGAGACTTCTTGATACGTCCATAACGTATCTATAATTTTTGATGATTTTATGCTAATATTATGCTTTTGACACTCCTTTTTATATAAAGTTTATGATTTATTTTGACTAACCTACTAATAGTTGCAAAAGTGCGTAATGTTCTTGTTTTACACTTTGATGTGTAAGAATTACAAAGAATACAAGTGAAAACCTTGTTGGAGTCAAATTGGGATTTTCCAGAAATCTGTCTCAGAACTCTTTTTGAAGATGGTCACATTTTGAGTCGAAGACAGCGTCAAACGGAAAACTCTTCAACTATAAAGTTGTTGGAAATTTCGCGAGAAACGTGCTAGATATAAAATTTAGCTGATTCCGAGTCAGGACGGGCCCGCTAGGCCTGATTTACTGCAGCCCAAGATGGGGTAACGGGAATCCGAGAAGCTATATAAAGGGAGGAAACCTAATTCGTGGAGGACATCTCCACCCACGAATTTGCAGCCACCAAAGCCACATTTTTTCCTCCCCCATGGATCCCATCTCCATGGGGAGGGACCCCAAGAATCCATGAAGGAAGGGGGCTAAGGGGCGGTGCTCCCCCATGATACCGGTGGCGCGGAAGGAGTCCCCCGCACCACCGCCGGTGCCGCCACCGCCCTCTTCACCATATTCACCGCCATCTTCATCACCTAATCCTCCTAGTATGTAGTGGTTCATCCTCCCACACACCTCTGTACCGTCCTATGTAAACATGGTGTTTGATGCTATAAGTTATAATCCTATGATCTATGTCATGTTTGTGTATTTTCTTTGTTCTTAGATTGAATGGTTGAACATTTTTGGTTCATTAGAGTTGTATGTTGATATGGTACAGTCATTTGGTGTCCATTATATTTGTGCGTGCATGGATTAAACATCATAGGGTTTGTAGTATGTGTAAGAGAAAGAGGGAAGTTTTGCCGGAGTGACAGAAACCTGAGGACGCGAACCGGAACATTGCACGTATGGGAGTAAGAGGACCATTAAACTTAAGGCTATGGTTGGGGAAACCTTAATGCATTGTTAGTAGTTACGGATGTTTGCTAACAATCCAATCATATAGTACATGTAATTCCAAGTAGTGAAGCGCATGTATATTTAGCCTCTCCCACATAGAAAACTGCATCGAAGATAATGTACCCGATTTATTGCCTAATTAAACTTGGACAAAGCCACCACAATTACCACCACTATTACACACTCATGGTTCTATTAGTTTAGTGTATTTTATTGCTGCAGCAACTAACTTTACTTTCTTATTATTTATTATCATTCAAAGCTATCTCTAGTACTCGTATTGTTGCTCAGGTTTTATTTCCTAGATAATGCAAATGTTTAGTGTGCGTAGAGTTGTATCAGTGGTTGATAGAACTCGAGAGAACATTTATCCTACCTTTAGCTCCTCGTTGGGTTAGACACTCTTACTTGTCAAAAAGGCTACACACGATCCCCTATACTTGTGGGATATCACTTCTCTCGTCTAAAATTATTTCGTTGGACTCTTAAAGGTAAGGCTCTAGATTGGTTATATTCTCTCCCTCGCCATTACATTAAATGTTGGGAAAACTGCATTGTTAAATTCATAATCAGGTTTAATCCTTTTAAAAAGGTAACTGAAATTAGAAAGAATATAGGCAACTTTAGTCAGAACATGGGAAAAAACTACCCACAAGCCTAAGATAGATTCTTTGGAATGATCAATAGTATTCCTAGTCATGGCTATTCTGAACCAACTATTTGCCATTTATTTTACCATGGTCTTAATACTCAATGTAGAGAGTTGCTTGACTTCTCAGCAGGAGGATCGATAAATACTTTAACTATTAAAGAATGTTTAGAATTGATGTCTACTAGGGCTAAGAATGATTCTTTATATAATCCTGATTTTGGCACTAAGCTAGAAAAAGGGATACTTCGGATAACTCCTGATCTTATGCCTGAAGTATGCAAAACAATGAAAGAAAAAGGTATACCTTCTAAAATTTTTAAGGAAAACAAAGTAGACTTGTTACAAGTTTTTACTGAAGAAGATGAAACTAGAAAAGTTTTTCAAGAATTAAAACATCGACAAGCAAAATCTCATAATAACCTGCATAAGCACTTTCAAAAACATAAAATGATTTTGGCGGAACTCGCGGAAAATTATGATGAGATTGGCTAAGAAGTAAAATTATTTCACAAGTACCTTAGTATGATTGAAACCCAATGTGAACAAATAGCATCTGGTTATCAAATTTTTCTTCAAGATGATATAGATATCCCTATTTCTACTAATGTTGTTACAAGGGGAGGTGCAGTTGTTACAAAACCGTTAGGACCACCAAAATATGAAGCTGAAAAAGATTGAAAGGAAAAATCCTTGCTCAAACCAATCCAAGAAGATGATACACTGGTGGATCCTCAAGATGAAACTGCTCAAGAAACACAAGATCAAACCATGGAGGAACAAAATGATGCACAGGACGACTGTTATGACTCTGATGCAGTGACGGTTGATAAAAGAGAAGAAAAGGAAAATAGCAAATGAAGATGAAGTTGTCGTAGTAGAGAAGAAGAAGAGCGATAAGCAGCAAAAAAATAAAGCAACAAAAGAGCCTGACCCCCCACAAAAGGTAAAAGACAAGAATAAGAAAGGTGAGCAAAAGCTTCCTTGTCTAGATCGAAAAAAGAAAGCACCGGATCAGGTAATCTATGATTCTTTTAAAAAGGAACTTGGTGACCTTTGTCTGGAAATTCCATTTGCGGATGCAATCAAAGTCCCTACCTATTCTAAATTCCTCCATGATATTCTTAGTAGAAAGAAAGAAATAACTGAAACCGTTGCCATGGTGACTAGTTATCCTACTAATGAGAAGCTATTATCTAAATCAGGAGATCCCAGAATACTAACTATTTCATGCTCAATAGGAAAAACAAACATTCATAATGCCTTGTATGATTTAGGTGCAGGGGTAAGTGTAATGCCATACTCCCTCTATAAAAGGTTAGGATTAGGGGAGTATTCCCCCTACTACTATCACTTTACAGATGGTTGACGAGTCCACTAAACAACCCATTAGTATGATTGAGGATGTTCTACTTAGAATAGATGAGCATGTTATTCCCACTGATTTTTTATTATCCTTGAAATGTCAGAGGATGAAATAGTATCTATAATACTTGGAAGACCTTTCTTTAGTACTGCAGGAGCGTCAGTTCATTGTGCTGAGGGAAAAATAATCTTCAATGTTTATGATGCTAAAATCATCCGATATTTTCCGAAGAAGCTAGAAGCGGGAGAAAGATATATTCCACCGGCAAAACGAGTTCATATGGCAAGTGCCTTTGATAAGGGGCAACCCAAGGTAAGAATTCAAGAACAGAGAAGGGGTTAGATTATTCAACCATTCTTAATAAAATGCTTAATGGGAGTCAACCCATCACATTACTAAAGTAAATTAAAGAATAAAATAGTCATCGCATTCCTACAACTTTTTCACAGACATTCTTGCGGAAGCGCGCTCGTAAAGATGCAGATGTCAAAAAGTAGTAGAAACATCGATTGAATAAGTGTAGAATAAGTATAAAAGTAAAAGTTTGAGTTTTATCTAAAAAAAACTAGCTTAATCATTTAGTTTAGACTAAAAAGTAAATCTCCAGTTGAGGAGAAGAAGTTAGGTTGTACTAAAAATCCTACTCTTTACATGCTGATGTTGGTCAACAATTTCTATTATCATTTTTTTGTTAAAAATAAGGTATTTCACTAAGTTTCAGGATAAGAAAGAATTCTAGAAGAAATGCAAAGTTTTTATGACTACTGATGGTTTAACGACCAACTATACGACGGGAATAAAAATTCCGGCCGTATAGTTTGTCCGTGTAGATATCTTTGCCATCGACAAAATTTCTTTGATAGGTACAGAAGGTTTAACGACCAACTATACAGCGGGAATAAAAAATTTGGTTGTATAGTTCCGGTCGTATAGATATCGATGCCTTCGTACAGTTCCTTTCCCAGGGTACTGATGGTTTAATGACCAACTATACGGCGGGAATAAAAAAATTGGCCGTATAGTTCCGGTCGTATAGATGTCGATGAATGTTTTAGAAAATTTATCTTGAGGGTACAGAGGGTTTGACGACCAACTATACGGCGGGACCATTTTGGTCTGGCCATATAGTTGCGCCCGTATAGCTGCGAGCTAGCATAAAAAAACCCTAATTGTCGACGCCGCCGCAACTATACGGCGGGAACTACTTCACCCGCCCGTATAGTAGCGGCCGTATAGTTCGGCGCGACCTCATAATCGCACTGGGGCAGCTAGGTTTCTTCTCCCTCCTCACTTTTTCTCTCATATTCTCTCTCCAAACCTCTCAAAACCCACCTAGAACTCCTGATTCTTCGTGGATTTCGTTTGTTTGAGTGGGGGAATCAACAGATCGGTATGTTTCTCTCCCTATCCATGCTTTATTTTCGGAATTCCATGGTTGAAACTCTCACATTAATCTAGTGGATGAATTCAAGCTTATTTTGTTTTTCCTATTGATTTCTCACGTTAGGATTAAATTTTTCCACGTAGAATCATTCGTATATCATGTACAAACTATATGACTAAGGTTTTATGGTGAAATTTTTCAGTGCATCAAGATGAACAAAATTGGTAGCATTTTCGCAAGGGCAAGCACCAATGTGGCGAGAGCTCGGGGCTCCAGGCCGGGCTCAACAGCAAGTTGGCCATTGTTTCATCAAGGAGGGTGTTGCCCACACGTTGGGCTGATCATAGCTTTCTCACCGTAGCAGGGTTGAGGGCGGACTTCGACCTCATGTATGATAACACCGGGCTAACACTACTCGGCTACGCAAGCCACAATACCTACACCAAGCTCACCCATGAGTTCCTCGCCTCCTTCTACGATGACCAGAAGGAGAAAGGTAATGTGTGCATGGTAAGCTTCACCATAAACCGGCAGCCGTATGAAATAACTTTCGAACAATTTTGTGATGCTTTTGGCCTCCCTCACGGTGGGGAGGCAACTGTTACAAATTTATATAGCGTCTCAAGTGGAGAAACTTGGGAGGTTATTTCTGTTAATGGTGGCAGGAACTTCTACCAGAAGAAGATGTCCACCATTCAGAACCCAACAATTCACTACTACACCCTGTTCCTCGCCAATACACTGTT
Organism: Avena sativa; assembly: GCA_916181665.1. Taxonomy (NCBI): domain Eukaryota; kingdom Viridiplantae; phylum Streptophyta; class Magnoliopsida; order Poales; family Poaceae; genus Avena; species Avena sativa. The sequence goes on along the minus strand of OV702292.1, from coordinate 525,867,850 downwards.
GGGAAGAGGAGACACCGGTTCCATGTCCAATGTAGATATGGCCATGATCACCAAGGCACTCTTCCCCAATGCACCGCAAAGCCCCAATCCCGCGACTATACCCATCTAGGACCTTCACCACTGATACGTTGCAAATGTATCCATAATTTTCGATGTTCCATGCTTGGTTTTATCTACTTTCTTATGTTTTGTCCACACTTTGGAGTAATTTCTATACAGTTTCTTGGACTAACCTGTTAACAAGAGCCACAGTGCCAGTTGCCTGTTTTCTGCTGTTTTTGGTTCCAAGAAAGTCAGAAAATGAATATTCTCAGAATTGGACGGGACAAAAGCCAAAGTCAGTTTTTCACCGAGAGGGACACGGAGCCAGAATACGAGCGGAGAGGGGACAAGAGGCCGCCACACCACCTGGCCGCGCGATCAAGCCTGGCCTGTGCCAGGGGGTGGTCTGGCCACCTCGGGCACCCCCTTGGCCTCCCCTTTCGCCTATAAGATGCCTCCGATACAGAAACCCTAAGTACCCGACCAAAAATCCACAAAAGAGTCTGTAGCCGCCGTCATCTCCATCCCTAGATCGGGAGGGATTTGAAGCTCTTCCCGGCACCTTGCTGGAGGGGAGAATTCACCCTGGAGGCCTTCTTCATCACCATGCAAGCCTCCGGTGTGATGCGTGAGTAGTTCATCCTTGGACTACGGGTCCATGTAGTAGCTAGATGGCTGGTTCTTCTCCTTTGTGCTATCATGTTTAGATCTTGTGATCTCCATTAATGATCAAGATCATCTATTTGTAATTCTACATGTTGTGTTTGTGGGGATCCGATGGATATTAAGATGCTATTTCAGATTGATTATTGATTCTATCATGTCTTTGTTATTTGTGATCTTGCATGCTCTCCGTTGTTAGTAGATATCTTGGCCGAGTAGATGGTAGCAACTCCAAGAGGGAGTATTTATGCTCGATAGTGGGTTCATGCCTCTAGTAATCTGGGGAAGTGACAGAAATCTCTAAGGTACTAGATGTGTTGTTGCTACTAGGGAGAAAACAACAATCCTTTGTTCATAGAACAATCGTATTGTTTACTTTACACGCAATGCATAATGCAATTATCTGTTGCTTGCAACTTAATACTGGAGGGGGTTCGGATGATAACCTGAAGGTGGATTATTAGTCAAAGATGCAGTTGGATTATGGTCTATGTATAATGTTGTAATGCCCAATCAAATCTCAAAGGATTCAAGTTGAGTAGTATATGCATATTGCTTTCTCGATATTTGTCAATTTCCCCGCTGTAATTTGTTCACCCAACATGTCATCTATCTTAAGGAGAGCCACCACTAGTGAACTATGGACCCCGATCCTTTCTTTTACCATCAATCTACAACTGTTTACTGCCTTATGTTTACTTTCTACAAGCAATTACTTTCTTCCACACGATACGTTTAATCCTTTGTTTTCAGCAAAACTGGTGAGATTGACAACCTCACTATAAGTTGGGGCAAAGTTCTGTGGTCGTGTTATGCAGGTTTCCACGTTGCTCCTGGTGCCGGTAGTGTGCCCTGCCAAAGTCTAGCTAGCAACACCTTGGAGGTGTTTCCTTGCTCCTACTGGATTGATAACCTTGGTTTCATAACTGAGGGAAAAGTTACTGCTGTGCTCATCATACCTTCCTCTTAGGGTTCCCCAACGAGCTTGATATATTTTGGGCCATCAGCCACCAGAGCAACAAAACGAAAGGTGGCATTCGCATTGGTGGATTGGTAACCCACCTTGCCCACGCACTGAATATTACTTTGCCTGTTATGCAACCTGCTGACGGCTCCAAACTTATGGACGTCAAGTATTTAACTGCTTGTGGCTTACTTGGTGTTTACCAAGATAACAAGAGGCTCTGAGCATATCAGTTTGGTTATCTTGGTGATGCACAGGGTGAGAAGGTTCTGTTGCCCTATCCACAAGACTTGTCGATTATGGAGAAGGACACTTGATCCTCACCAAGGATCAAGTGGCCGAGATCATGGCCCAATTCTAGCCTGATCAAGAAGAAGATGAAGACGAAGAGGAACATGATGAGGATGAGCAGGAGAAGGAAATACAACCCTTCTTAGGAAGGACAGTAGCAGCAACAGGGGGATCCTAGGACCCATGGCCCAATCAGCCGCAATAGGGGTTCAACTACGTCTCCTATCAAGATTTTCAGCAGCTTAACCATCGCATTGGGGAGATTGGCCACACTTTAAAAGGAGTGAATGAAGATGTGAGTGCCTTAACTCACAACTTCAGTCACTTCATGACCCACTTCCCCGACTACTACCAGCAGTATCTGCACCAGCCGCCGAACGACGGCAACAACTGAGCCTAGCAATAGCCTAAGATTGGGGGAGGTTTGAAAACCTCCAAACCTTGCATTCATATTTTCATTTCTTCTTTTGATTTATTTTACTTCTTCAAAATTGCATGTTTACTTTCAGTTTGCATTCCTAAACCAAAAACACACAAAAATTAGTTGTAACCTTTATTGCAAATTTGTTTCTTTGTTTCTCTCGGAGATTGCTCAATTTCAGGTGACTTGGCAATAGGGAAATGTAGAGGGGATTCGACTCAAGTACGAGAACGAAGCAAGCAAGAGGAGGTATCAAATTCCTGTCATCACCTTTTCTACAACTTTAAATTGACCCTATAATTATTCACTCGCTTGCACTTGAGTCACTCCCCACTTAGCTTGTTATCCTATAAATTTTATTCCTTTGCCAAGTGTCTCCTTTTTAGGTTTGAAATAATGAATAATGAACTTGTTTTAAAATATTTCCGACATTTTGACAACAAGAAAAATCATCCAAAAGGTGACTTGAGTCCATGTTTAGCCCAAAGGATTTGATTTTAGAACTACTCAACAACATTTGAGCTTAATATAGATAGACTCGATAGCACTCTTGAATGAAATTGTTTGATAAAATGGATGCTTCAAAGTAGTAGAGATTATGCGACTACCTTTTCTAATAATTACCGTAAGATATTGCTTTACGCGTGTCATTACAACACTGTCGTACTCCATGGGGAACTATTAACTCCGCTGGCCAATGAACAATCTAAATGTGGGAAACCACTTGATTTCGGCTATTGAGTTATGTAAGCATCTGTAGCAGCAATGCTATGATAGGTAAAATTTTAGTCTCCTCGTGGTTTCACGTTCCAAGTGAAGTTGTAGTACTCCTCTGACCCATTATTTCTCAACAATTATCTATTGGCATGGTCACGAGTGCGCAACACAGTCCTAATTAACATGTTAAAAACAGTGGCATGATTTCTCTATGAAAGGGCTGAAGTTTTTGAAAAATAAGGAAAGGAAAAAGGTGCTTTGAGAGTCTTGAAATTTTGACATGGGTATAGATGAGTTGTTCTTAAATTGAATGTTTTTGGTGCCAACTTGAGTACTCTTAATTGATTAAAGAAACAAGAGAAAAAGTTTTCATCTCTCAACAAAGAGAGACACCAAAAGAATTTGTTTCACTTTCCTAGCTAAACTTTTGACACTTGCTCGGGCATATGATTTATTTGCTAGCAAGTTATATGTGGGTAGGAAGTGGACTCAGTGCAATCTTGTGAATACTTGCATGATCATGTTTAAGATTGCAGGAATTGTGAAGAAAGGAAATTGACACCAATTCGTGCTTGTAAGTTCTTTTATTTTAGTCTCGAATCTCTGCTATTCTTCCTTATTTTCTTGTCACTCGAGGGTGAGCAACACCTAAGCTTGGGGGATTTTATAGCTATGAGATTCGACATATTTTTTATGGTTTTTATTGATGGTTTTCCTATGGATTTGATTGTTTTCTAGCTTTACCTAATGCTAATACTTCGGTAGCAAAGAAAACTTGGTTTTTAATGTGTGTTTTAGGTTCTGAACATCAACAGAAGGTTTTAACAAGGGAAACACAATATTCAGGCGAAAACAAGCAAGTCTCTTTTTGGAAGCAATCAAGGGAGGCAAACAGATGCTTTAACGAGCAACTATACGGCAGGAACATTTTTCCGGCCGTATAGTTCCCGCCGTATAGCTGCCACCTCCGTCTTGTCAAAAGGGACAACTTTCGTGAAGAGGGCATACACGAAAACAGAACACAGTAGCCATCATCCCATCTAGAAAGGAGAAAGAAGAGATCCGGAGAAGCAGGAGAAGACGTTCTTCATCTCGCTCCACGATCATCGACCTCCTAGCCAACACTCCCCATAGCCATTACTTGTACTTGAGAGAGAGAGATCTTCACCTTGCAAGACTAGGGTTTGAGATTGTTTCTTCCTATCTTGAATTGTGTTGGATTACTTTTCTATTCTTATTGTGGATCTCCACGGTAATATCAAGAAGAGGTCCCTTCATTTAATTATATCGATGATGCTTTCTTCTCTCATGTGTGAGTAAGTTCCTTGGGTGTGGGAGATGTAAGGGATTGGTGAGATGTGATGTGCCTTCATATATTTTCCATTAGTTTGTGATTGATTTTAATTACTATATTATGTGTGTTTGACTATCTGTGGGATGCCTAATGCTTGTTGTCCAATTAAGGGCCTAGACAACATGATGCTTTGTTGTACATGGATAGGATCTTGCTCGCTAGCAGATCGGCGACCCCCGAGTGACACGGGGATATCAATGGGAAACTAGTAGACTTGAGGATAACGAGGAACCACCGTGCTTATTGTATTAGTTCGATCCAAGGAGCTTAATTGCTAAGCAGCATGAAGGATCTTAATCATCTAGTGACTAACCATAGTTTTGGTAACAGACTAGTAGGATTATTGAAGTTGGGATGAAATCTACCAAGAGGAGTTCCGGCTAACTATGGGTTGCTAGCCTACACACATACTTATAAGATTATAATTGTTACACTTACCACTCGTCCACCTCGCATAGTCACTATCACCATGAACTGTATCCCCCAGCGCCTTCTTTGTCATCTGCAGAGAACAACAAACAATCAAATCATTCTTTACTTTTATGCTTTTTATTTCTGAAGTTTACATTTTAGTTTTATTTAAATACATCCAGTTTAATCAAAATCCCATTCTCATTTCCACATTTGCAGTCAATTCACTCGAAGACCTGTGACAACTTTGGGTGCGAGAAAGACTTCATTCATAAACACTTACCTTTGGGCTCCCTGTGGGATCAACATCTATACTTCGAAACTAGCTACAAATGATCTGTGCACTTGCAGACAACACATATCCCTCAGAGTTGTACAATAGAAACATTGCGGGTCCAAAAACTTTCTTTATTAATTCATACAAAGAACCAAAAGTGTACAAAAGCTTCGAGATCCTCCTCGGTACATTAAGGATTCACAATGCGATAAAAGTTTAAATGCAGGAGTGATAGCTTTCTAATTAATGGTAATATTAAGCTTAAAACCATTGGATCTAGCAACTTATTGGAGAAGCTATACTATTGGTAGCTCGTCTACCTATGCATTTTTGGGGTTTCCTACATCTACAAGTATTAATAGTATTTACTTTGGAATTGTCAAATTTCTATGAAAAATAGGGTTTACATAATAATTATGAATTTTTTAGATTTTGTTGGATTTTAAATGAATTTTATAAGTCTATAATTGAATTATTATCACTCAAATATTCATAAAATTCAGGTGTTTGCAAAAAATCCCAAAAACATGTTTGGATTCCTTGCACTTTCCTACACACAAAACTATTTTTATTTTATTTTTATGAGTTTTTATGGGTAAGTTATGATTTAATTAGGTTTATAGGTATTTTTTAAATGACCAAAATACTCCTCAGTGTTTGGGCCCACTAGACAGACCCAAGTGGTCCAAACCACTTCCTGGACTAGGTCGAGCCCAATCTGGCCCACTCCTCACGTCACTCTCACCCGCTCGCGTCACTCCTTTCTCACGTGTAGAGGCGACTGTGCGGCGTCATTGCATCGCCCGGCCTTACCCGCCACCGCTCTTCCCGCAAACTACTCGCCTGCCTCTGCTCTACCTTTCTACTGATCAGATTTCTCTCCTTTGCTCCCTAGCGCTCACTCGTAACCCTACCCCGATCTAGGGTTTCGGTGGCGTTTAGTCTACTCCGACTCCGGCGTAACTCCGGTGTTCCCCACCATCGAATAGTGCTCCTAAGTGTCTACTATGTCTACTACGGCTGCTCTAGCTGGTGCGGAGTGACATGCCCCTTAGGGTACTCCTCTGTGATGCCAGTCGCCCCCGCCATGACATATCCTGTTAGGTGTTCTTAGTCTGGTGTTCAATAGTCACTCTAGTCTGCTATTGTTAGTTTTACTAGCATTCATTCTAACTGTCAATTAACATTTCACTCAATGCTTAAGTAGTAGTTGTTTAGCTTTATGTTGTTGTTGCTTGATCTTTTAACTCAAGTTTAGTGTTGTAAGTGTGTTGGTTAAGTGTTAATTACTACTTTTTATGCAGCTATTAAGATATTAGATCATTATATCCCTTCTCATCCTTAGGCATAACTTATGATTTTTCTACGGATGAAGGGGTGAGATAGAGATTTGATGTTCTAAAATTGATTGGTTAATTACATATTGTTCATCTTATTCTCTAGCTAATGGTTGTGAATTGTGCCAGTTTAAGGGTGTGGCTATGCATGTGGTGTTCTTCACTTGGTGAAGATGCACAGTGTCCATCCTTCCCTCCTACTAGGTGCATTCTATACTAATAATTCTCTCTCTCTGGACTCTATTCTTTCCTATACTAGAGTTTAAATTAGCAATCTCTATAGCTTTCTAGTGTGCTTGATGAAGATTTGCAACTGCTGTTGTGGCTCTTCTCCTCTTGTTCTTGAGTTATTCCCCTCCTTCTTTCTTCTCTCTCTCACACATCTCTCTCTAAACTCTAAGTGTGCGTGTTTTGGTCCAAGCTTGGGTGGTGAGTTATGAGCTATGGGGTCTCAGGTGTTCCTCTATTTATAGTGTTCCTAAGTGGCTATGCTGCTGACACCAATATCAGGCATTTAGGTGAATCACCTGCCGCTATGTTGGCTGACTTATTCATAGGTGGCAAGGGATTTTCAGTGGTTAAGAGTTAAGACCATGTTGGGTTTAACTTATGTGTGCATACCAAAATTGGCACATGACCCTTTTGTTTGTATATGTAGGGGGTTGGTATTTGGATATGCCTAATTAGGCATGTCAGTTTGGCATTTTCCCTATTCTTGTTTTGGAACATGACAAGTGTTTATTATTTGATTTATGATGATTTTGATTTAGTTTTCATCCATGACCCCTTGTATTTTTGTTTGGATGATTGTTCATAGTTTCCATCATTGTGAAGTTTGATTGGTTTAGAATTTTAATCGATCATGTTTTTAATTCCTAGAGTTCTAGGATTCTTGTCAGAATCTAATGCCTTGATGATTCCTTTGGTGATTGTTCTTAGATTAGGGTTCCTAAGTGTTCTATTGGTTTACAATTTCGACTACCGATGACTTCATTTTTTGAAATTTTGCTTGTTCTTACTAGAATCCTGATCCAGGGGATTTTCTTTGGTTGAATGCCTCGTATTATATTGTGATTTCCAGCATTCCTATTGGTTTATACTTGATCTAGTTGAAATTTTTGGTAGATGACTACCAGGATATCATTTGATTTGACTAAATGTGGTAACAGTTCTTAAGAACTATTAGTGATCTATTCTATAGGTTTTTCGGCTATTCAGACTGATTCGAAATGTTCATAGTGAAGCATTTTTAACTCTATCCTTTCTGGTCTTTAATTTTCTTATTTGCTTGTCTCTCAGAGTTTAGGGTTTAATCCTAGACTCTCATAAAGAGATTCTTATATTAAATGGTTTTGCCTTAGGGCGGAACCAACATTTTTAACACCGACTAGTGTTTTTGTATGTTGTTTGTGTTCACAGGTTGAAGATCAAGGTTTGAAGCAAGGTTGAGAAGATAAATAGTGCAGTGTAGGGTTTTAGATTAGGTTTATATTTTATTTTGAAACTGTTGTAATTCTGGGATCATGTACTCATATTTGAATATGAATAAAGATCATATTTCTTTCATACACTTGGGATTGTGATTTCCAATTTCTGTTATTTAAGATTTGTGTGATTATTGGATTTGAATAGAACATTTATATTCCATTGTCTATGGCTTGTTGGAATTTGAATTCAAGTTTGACTTAAGTCAACTCCCATTCTGAATACGTTCAAGTTATTTTAGGTTTTGAGTTTGAATGAGGTTTCAATTCCTAGTGACCATTTGGTTGAAATCAATCTCACTAGAACCAAATTCAAACAAGTTATAATTTTTTTAAATTGACCCTAAATTTCTATATGCATGCTATGTAACAATATCTAATCACATATCTACCCTTCCTATAATATATATATCCCTGGGTCATTACACTTACTCTAGAAACGGCTTGTCAAACTAAGAGCCAGGGCCACATCTGGTCGAGTTCTCAACATGGCATATGATGGAACCAACGGATGATGCATACCGAACACCCTTCATTGTTTCCTTATGTTCCATTTCTAGGCATTGATTCATACTCAACGGTTTACCTTTTATGATGGGCAAGAAGCCTTTATTTACCTCGTCCATTTTGAACCGTTTCAGAATTTTCTCTAGGTAAGTGCTCTGACCAAAGTGCTAATAAACGCTCTGATCTATCTATATAGATCTTAGTTCCTAATATATATGCAGCTTCACCATGTCCTTCATAGAGAATTTACTGTTTAAATAATCTTTTACGCTATTCAGAAGATTCACATCATTTCCTATTAACAATATGTCATCCACATATAGTACCAGGAATGCCACTGAGCCCCCACTCAGTTTCTTATAAATGCAGGCTTCTTCCTCGTTTTGGATAAATCCAAAACCTTTGATAACTTGGTCAAATCAAAGATTCCAGCTCTAAGATCTTTGCTTCAGTCCATAAATGGAACACTGAAGCTTGCACACTTTCCCAACATCCTTTGTATTAGCAAAACCTTCCGGTTGCATCATATACAACTCTTTCTCAATGTTGCCATTAAGGAAGGCGGTTTTCACATCCATCTGCCATATTTTGTAATAGAAATGTGCAACAACTGCTAGTAAAACCCAAATAGACTTAAGCTTCGCTATAGGAGAGAATGTATCTTCATTGTCAGAAACCTTTTGTGACAAGTCGAGCTTTGTAGATGGCGACGTTGCCGCCAACATTAGTCTTTTCTTGAAGTCAACAGTCCTATTGACCATCAAGATGGTGCTCCTTCTTGATGTCCACCTCAGTGTGCCTGAACATAGCGAACAACTCAGACAAGATTTTGGCCATTCCCTGTATGTTGTAGTTTAGGAAGAATCCTTTGTAGCTAGGGTAAACGATTGCATCACCCTGTCAATAGCCAGCTCATCACTGATTTTGCAATCAAGGTCGTTCTGGCGTTGAACATAGCCAGACATTTTGACCACATGCTCGCTCAAGCTGTTGTGCTCTTCCATTTCGGCAGAGAAGAATAGGTTCGAAACCTCGTACCTCTCAGACCTGGCTTGGGGCGCAAAGACAACCTTGAGATCAGATGATCTCAAAAGAGGTCATCTTTTCAAAGCGCTTCTGCAGGTCAGCCTCCATGGCGTAGAGCATGCCACTCTGGACACATGCGTTATCATCCGCCTTTGTCTGATAAACATTTTTATTAGCTTGGGAGGCGGAGTCAGCGGGTGGGTTACCTGTCGCAACTTCTAGTATGTAGGAGAGCTTCTAGGGAACGAGCAGAATTCTCAAATTGCGGGACCAGACGGTGAAGTTTGACTCATCAGTTTTGAGCTTTTCTTTCTCAAGGAAAGGGCCTAGGTTGAAGGTAGCACGAGATATCTACAATTGTATTTGCAAAGTCATTAATCTTATGTTCATAATATGAGTTCCTATTTATTTAAACTAAATTACTAGGACTCACACTTAAACAAACATCCCCCAATGTTTGTTTAGTGATTACATGATCCCCATTCACTATACCATCCCCAATCATCACGGTCTTTGATATAGCTGCTAGGGCACACAACACAGTGTCGATCACATTATCATGTGACTCATGCTTAACCTTTCAGTCATCTGTGTTCTGAGGCCATGTCTGTACATGCTAGGCTCGCCAACTTTAACCATAGTGTATTGCATTGCATACATGGATTACACCCATCATATGTGAACATCGATATGTCTAACACCTGATCATCACGGCCTATTTCATAATGATGGACTTTGTTGGTGGTGCACACTAATGGGAGAACACGAACATTGAAATTATGTTAGAGGTATCATATTATAATGCTACCATCATAAGTCTAGTACCAGCAAACTAAGATGCATAATCAATTAACATCAAATGTAAATAATTTTTGGGACAAGTTATGGTCATCGCACCTTGATCTTCATCGAGTGCGCCGGCATTGCACTAGGTTCTTGGTGCCACCTTGACTTTGGCAGTTCATCTCATAAACACTTACCTTGACCATACATATCACATGCCCCTGCAAAATAAAGTTAGATGTCTCTACTTTATCTTTACATGTTTTACGTAGCTGTTTGGGCTTCCGTACAAGAACCGTTTCTTATCTATGAATATAACCACAATATGGATTGACTAGTTGCTGCTTTAAATCCCTTTTTAGGGCCGTCCTTTGTAAATTCCATATTAACTAACGTTAGAGAGACAAACACCCGCCATCCACTTATATTGTACAAGCCATATGTTAGCCGTGGAACCAATCTCGCGTAACATTGCGCGTATGGTCGGCCCGGGCCTCTTCATCCAACATTGACACGATATGAATAAGTACATGTGGGAGGGTAACCACTAGAAAATCAATGCCCACACATTTCTATGTGTTCTAATCGTACCAATATATCTAAGAATAGATTGACTCTGATACCACTAAAGGGGTTCCATGGAAGAAAATAAAAAAATCCTAATGACAAACACCATAGCCAAGATTTATCTATGCAGATGTAGAGTAACAAGCGGGATATAGTGTTCATACCTTTAAAGACCGAAAGCGGGATTACGTTCCTGCATAAACATGCGGGAACGTAATCCCGCTTTCTTGTATGTAATCCCAAACAGCTACATAAAACATGTAAAGATAAAGTAGAGACATCTAATTTTATTTTGCAGGGGCATGTGATATGTATGGTCAAGGTAAGTGTTTATGAGATGAACTGCCAAAGGCAAGGTGGCACCGGGAACCTAGTGCAATGCCGGCGCACTCGATGAAGATCAAGGTGCGATGACCATAACATGTCCCAAAAATTATTTACATTTGATGTTAATTGATTATGCATCTTAGGTAAGTCGATGAAGATCGTTCACGCCAACCTCAAGATCGGGAAGGCTTCAAGCGTCCAGCACAACAAATGGCGGTGCCTTCAAAGTTTTACACACGTCTAGTGTAAATATGTCCCCCGAGCCTGATATATTGCAAATGTATCTATAATTTTTTATGTTCCATGCTTGGTTTTATCCACTTTCTTGTGTTTTGTCCACACTTTGGAGTACTTTTCATATATGATTTCTTGGTCTAACCTATTAACAAGAGCCACAGTGCCAGCTGCCTGTTTTCTGTTATTTTTTGTTCCAGGAAAGTCAGAAAATGAATATTCTCGGAATTGGACGGGACAAAAGCCAAAGTGCCTATTTTTTCGGAAGTCATCAGATGCCAGAATACGAGACGGAGAGGGGCCAGAGGGCGGCCACACCACCTGGTCGCACGGCCAGGCTTGGCCCGCGCCAGGGGGTGGTGTGGCCAGCCTAGGAACCCCCTCGGCCTCTCCTTCCACCTATAAGATGCCCTCGGGACGAAAACCCTAAGTACCCGATAAAAAATCCACGAAAGAGTCTATAGCCGCCGTCATCTCCATCCCTAGATCGGGAGGGATCTGAAGCTCTTCCCGGCACCCTGCCGGAGAGGGGAATTCACCCTAGAGGCCTTCTTAATCACCATGCAAGCCTCCGGTGCGATGCGTGAGTAGTTCATCTCTGGACTACGGGTCCATGTAGTAGCTAGATGGCTGGTTCTCCTCCTTTGTGCTTTCATGTCTAGATCTTGTGAGCTCCGTTCATGATCAAGATCATCTATTTGTAATTCTGCATGTTGTGTTTGCGAGGATCCGATGGATATTGAGATGCTATTTCAGATTGATTATTGATTCTATCATGTCTTTGTTATTTGTGATCTTGCATGATTTCCGTTGTTAGTAGCTATCTTGGCCAAGTAGATGCTAGCAACTCCAAGAGTTAGTATTTATGCTCGATAGTGGGTTCATGCCTCTGGTAATCTGGGGAAGTGACAGAAATCTCTAAGGTACTAGATGTGTTGTTGCTACTAGGGAGAAAACAACAATCCTTTGTTCATAGAACAATCGTATTGTTTACTTTACATGCAGTTTGTAAAGCAATAATCTGTTGCTTGCAACTTAATACTGGAGGGGGTTCAGATGATAACCCGAAGGTGGATTATTAGTCATAGATGCAGTTGGATGGCGGTCTATGTATAATGTTGTAATGCCCAATCAAGTTCCAAAGGAGTCAAGATGATTAGTATATGCATGTATTGCTTTCTCGATGTTTGTCAATTGCCCCGCTGTAATTTGTTCACCCAGCATGTTATCTATCTTAAGGAGAGCTACCTCTAGTGAACTATGGATCCCGGTCCTTTCTTTTACATACAATCTATAAACTGTTTACTACTTTGTGTTTACTTTCTGCAAACTATTACTTCCTTCCATTCAATACGTTTAATCCTTTGTTTTCCACAAAACACGGTGAGATTGACAACCTCATCGCAAGTTGGGGACAAAGTTCAGTGGTTGTGTTGTGCAGGTCTCCACGTTGCTACTAGCACCGGTAGTGCGCCCTGCCAAGGCTCAGCTAGCAACACCTTTGGGGGTGTTTCCTTGCTCCTACTGGTTCGATTAAACCTTGGTTTCATAACTGAGGGAAACTTGCTGCTGTGCTCATCATACCTTCCTCTTGGGGTTCCCAACGAGGTCTACATCAACACCGCACCAGCACTTTTCTGGCGCCGTACACTGAGCCATCAAGCATTTTTCTGGCGCCGTTGCCGGGGAGTCAAGGACATCTTCACAAGGGGAGTCCCTCATAACCAATCTCTTTACTTTGTTATTTTTGTTTTGCTTAGTTTCTTTTTTCTTTGTTTGCTCGTTTTGTTATCAAAAACACACAAAAAATAGTTTTACTAGTTTGCTTTCTTTATTGAAAACACACAAAAAAATTAGTTCCTTTCTCAAGTTGCCATTATGTCTAGCCTTGCTCCAGTCACTATGTCACCCGAGGAAATGATTTTCACTTTTAAACAAGGAGTTGAGGAAAGTTTTAAGGAAGCTTGGTCTAGAATCTCCGATCTACATGAAAAAACTGAGCCTAAAATGACTCAAAGCTTATTCCTTAGCAGTTTTTACCTTGGGATTGCTCTTTGCTATAGATATGCTTTAGATGCTGTTGTGGGAGGAGATTTCCTCCAATGTAATGAGGATGATGCTATTAATGCTATAAAGAAATTGATCCTTACTTACAACTTGCCTAGCCAAAGTGATATTTCTTTCGCAAGAATATTTGCTAGATTGAACACTCTTGAGACTAGCACTACTAGCTTAAAAGATTGCTATAATACGCTTAGGGAGCATCACAATTATGTTCCAATAAATTCTGAACCATCAAAGTGGCTCCCTACAGTGAAGATTGAGATAAACACTGAAACTTTTCAAGCTCGATGTGATATCATGTCTGAATTTTGTCTTATGCCCAAAGACATTTATGAATCTTTGAATACTTGGGGGCTTACTGAAGGAGGAAAATAAATATCCCTTGCTAATAATGCTACCATATTACCTATTGGAATAGCTGAAGGAGTGTTTACAAAGATCTTTGGGAATGATTTCTACTGATTATCTTGTTATTGAATGTGCAGGAAAAGGACAAATTACACTTGGAAGGTCCCTATTAGAACTCCTTGGAGCAATAATGATGTGGGAAAAAGGACCATGCACATTTCTTCTCCACCAAACAATCATATTTTCCCCAAGGTTAAGAATAAAAGTAAGAGAGGTAAGGGCAAGAAATTTGATTTTAATGCTTCTTCATTTGAGAACACTTGATTCTTTCTTGCTTCTTATGCCTAACTTAAAGGCGTTAAAGAAAATTACTTATTAGGAGATAACCCAAAAGTTTTAGATGAGTCTTGGAAATTATTACTTCAGTAATAAATTCTCCTTGTCCTTTTTATTTGCTTTTTTGCCAAGAGTAACCTCTAATGAGAGAGAAGTAATGATTGGAAAAGTTGCTGTCCCGAAACAGATTTCTGTACTTCACCGTAAAAATTCGTGTAAAATCTTTGAACGTCTTTTTGAGGCGTGAATTTTTGTGCTTCTATCCCAGGTTGTTATCTAACTTTCGTTAGATCAACACTTTTTGATTTAAGCAACATAAGGTCTTTGAAAAAATTTGTCTTTACCTGCTGGTCTGTTTTGATAGATTTCTGCCATTTTCTGCATTTGCTTCTTGTTGGTTCCTTTTTGAGTTCTTTTGGGGAATTGAGCTTTTTGAGGGAAGTGCTACAGTAGCTATTGTTCTAATGGGAGTTTATTTGGTGTTAGAACTGAACCTTAAGACTTATTTATCTTGAGTACACTAATGTTACTAATAAAGATTGTGTGAAGTTTTGTAGAAGGAAAAAATTTCAGGTGTATGGAAGGAATGAGTAACGAGATGAAGGATGGACTAAAGCTCAAGCTTGGGGATGCCACGCGTGTCACCCCAAGAAATCTCCAAGAAGTACAAGCGTCAAAGCTTGGGGATGCCCAAGGCATCCCCTTCTTCATCAATAAAAATTTCAGGTTTCTTCCAAACGCTTCATTTTTATTGTTTCATGCACAGCTGTGTTGTTCTTGGAGCGTCTTATTTTTTGTTTTTGTTTTGGTTTTTCATTTGCTTTTGTTTGCTTAGTTTTCTGAATAAATTGGTTGGACCCCCTCTTTCATACATTGGTTTGCAAATAGTTTGGTTTGGTTTGGAAAAGAGTAGGAAAGTTCATGCTTATGTGGTAAAAAGAGCTCGTTTTTCACTGTGGCCTATGCTTTGTCATGCCATGCTTGATATTGTTTTGGCTTTATGCTTAGTATTATTTGCTGTATTCATGACTTGTTATAAACAATTGAGATTGCTTAATGTGCCTTAGATGAATCATGCGTTGTTTTAGCATATTAAAGCATAGTATAGTGGTATTCTCCTTTGATGCTTTATTTGGGTTGACTTGACACATACTCACACCATGCTATGACTATCTCAAGTCACCATAGCCTTTATGATCCTTTAGTTTTAACCTTGTAGTGTCACATTATGCTTTGATCAATGATGTTTTGTCGCTCTGCATGATTATGGCCATTATTGCTCTCTTAGTTTGTCGCTCCCAGTCTTTTGCTAGCCTCCACAACCAAGTATGAGTTACACTCATGCATACAACTCTCTAAACCAAGTTATTTCAAAGAGTCCATCATACCTACCTACTAGCTTATGGTATTCCAAGTATATTCATGCTTTTGTTTACCTTCCAAATTAAACTTGTTATGAGAAAACTAGTGATTAAAGCTCTCACGAACTAAATGGCACACTCTACTTTTCTTGCCCTTAATAAACTTGAACCATTGTGTCGTCTATGTTTTATATGCTTGCACTTATTTGTTGGGAATTAGCAGAACCATGCTTTCATGGGGAACACTTTCAACATTGCACTTGGTACTTGTACCTAGTTGATATCATGCTCTTTTGTATATGGATGTCGTCGGTGTGAAATGAAAGGGGAGCTTGTAAGTCCATGGAGTTATATATATGTGTTAGAGAAACGCCTGGGCCGCTGGTCTAATCCATGCTGACATGGTGGAAACCTGCAGCGTAACCATAATGAGCTGTCTATGAAGCATTCTTCTTATAAAAAAGAGTCCTATATTGAGAAAAAAGAGAAAAGAGAAAAAAAAGAGATTATGAAAAGAGGAAAGAGAGAAAAAAGCACCATATTCCCATGGTAAATAAGAAGATTGCTGAGATGCTCGTTGTCTGCTTGCCTTGTCATTTTGATATGGGTATTCTTCCGTATCATCGGGCAAGGGGTACCCCGTTGGAGGTTCTCTATGATACACATGTACTTACAATGACAAGAACTTACCGGTGACTAAACTTGGGTAGCATGAGGAGCGGCCCTCGTATACAAGGGACATGAGATTTCTAACTTATACTTCGTCAAGCATGTACACCATAGTTTGTTCACTTTAACCTTAATCACTTCAAGATGCTTATGATAGGGGCAATGAGAGCTGAAAGCTATAAGTACCATAATTTTTGGAAGATCTTTATGAGACTTGAATCCCTACTTCCTTTTATAAAAAGGCCTTTCTTCCACCATTATATTGAGTCTCCATCTTCTACCTTTATGCACCTACTTTGAGAGCATAGTGGCCATTCTTAGTTCTATGTGCATTGTCCCAAGACTAGTTGATTGATGCATAACTTGATATTGCTTGTTTTAAACTATTTGTATCTAGTCACTCTTATGAACTTTGAAGGTGTCCTATGCATTTATATTTGCTACTCTATGAGGGACAAGCTGAATACTATTATGCTATGTTTTCTTTATGTGAAACAAACAAACGTCTTGCAAAGCATTGTTATTCATGAATCTTTTGTTTGTGCCTTTTCATGTTGCATCATAGTTTCTTTGTCTTATTGCTAGAACTTTGTCTTTCATGTTATGATTGAAGTACTATGATCCCAGCTTTGAATGTTTTACAAATACTTTGATCAAGTCTTTGATGGTGCATATCACCTCAAAAATTATTCTTTCTTTTTATCACTTACCTACTCGAGGACGACCAGGAGTTAAGCTTGGGGATGTTGATACATTGCAAATGTATCTATAATTTTTGATGTTCCATGCTTGGTTTTATCCACTTTCTTGTGTTTTGTCCACACTTTGGAGTACTTTTCATATGATTTCTTGGACTAACCTATTAACAAGAGCGATAGTGCCAGCTGCCTGTTTTCTGCTGTTTTTGGTTCTAGAAAAGTCAGAAAATGAATATTCTTGGAATTGGACAGGACAAAAGCCAAAGTGCCTATTTTTCTGGAAGTCATCAGATGCCAGAATACGAGACGGAGAGGGGACAGAGGGCGGCCACACTACCCCTAGGAGCGGGTCCACCTAGGCCGCGCCAGGGCATGGTGTGGGCCCTCTAGCCGCCCACCGACTTTGCCCTCTGGCCTATAAGAAGCCTCCCGAAGCCAAAACCCTAAATCATCAATCAGAAATCCACGAAAAGTTCCGCTGCACCACCGCCACCGAAGGGGAGATTCGGGGGACAGAAAGTCTCTGTTTCGGCACCCTGCCGGGACGGGGAAGTGCCCCCGGAGCCATCTCCATCGATCTCCACTGCCATCTCCATCACCATTGTTGATTCCCATGATGAGGAGGGAGTAGTTCTCTCTCGAGGCTAAGGGTTCTACCGGTAGCTATGTGTTCATCTCTCTCTATGCATGATCATATTGTGATCATGAGCTTTGTAATCAAGTAGATCTACCTTGCTACTCAAGTGCTTAATAGATCATTGTTCTCCCCATGTGTGTGAAAGTGACAGCGTGCACACCATGGTGGCACTTAGGCTAGAGATTACAAATACTTGCTATGAGTTATATTTGTAGTTGGGTGTCTTTATGAAATTGTGGTGTTTGTTGGACTCATCTAGTGCTCAAGGTGACAGTGTGGGGTTTTCTAGATGGGAAAGGCTTACTTTGAGGTGTGCTGTTATAGCCCTACCGTTGATTAGAGTGTCCAACCGGAGTGTAGTTCAGCGTAGTATCATGAAGATGATATATTTATATGAGAGAGTGTTCACTAGTGAAAGTATGATCCCTAGGCCTTGTTTCTTAGCATTGAAACACCGTTTGCTACTAGATCTGTTACATGTTTGCTTGCTTCCATCTTTATTTCAGTTTCCTTTTAGTCTCTTCCACGCCATCAAGTTATTTTCTATCACTGTTACCACTTATAATTATCCATATCACTTGTATTTCACTGTCTCTTCGCCGAACTAGTGCACCTATACACCTGACAAGTGTATTGGGTGTGTTGGGGACACAAGAGACTTCTTGTATCTTGATTGCAGGGTTGCTTGAGAGGGTGTACCTTTGACCACTTCCTCCCTGAGTTCGATAAACCTTGGGTGATCCACTTAA
The DNA here is from genome assembly GCA_916181665.1 of Avena sativa. NCBI lineage: Eukaryota > Viridiplantae > Streptophyta > Magnoliopsida > Poales > Poaceae > Avena > Avena sativa. The sequence continues at coordinate 525,849,583 of OV702292.1, read as the reverse complement.
GGGAAAACTTGTTGCTATTCTACAAACCTCTGCACTTGGAGGCCCAACAACTGTCTACAAGAATAGAAGTGCGTAGACATCAAGCTATTTTCTGGCGCCCTTGCCGGGGAGGTAAGGTAAAAGGTATTCACACCGGAGGATTAAATTAGAAGAACCTCCCACGGCAAACGCCTATTTTCTGGTGTGAGTGCCCGAAGTTATTTCCTTTAGATTCTGCAATTTTGTCTTTTTGTTTCTTGTTTTCACTAGTTAGGCTTAATGGAAAACAACAAAAAAATTAGAGAGCTTTTTAGTCTTTTTCCTAAGTTAGAACTCGAATTGTCTGAAAAGAAAATTAAAAAACCCATGGAACTTTCTTTGCATGCTAATAACAATGTTATTAGTATGAATCTTTTGAACACCTTTGTTACTAATGCTATGGAAACGTCTAAGCTTGGGGAAGTTGGTTCTTATGAAAATGATCTTTTTACTTCCCCAGTTTTAAAGAAGAAAATTTGCTCTGATGATACTTTATCTCCCATATGTGGTAATTCTAATGATAATTTTAAGATACCTACAAGAATTATTGATCGTGTTATGGATAACTACTATTTTGGAGATGGAACTGTCCATCCCGGTGATCATTTGTTCTTTATACACGAATTATGCGGGTTGTTCAAGTGTGCAGGTATTACAACAGACCACGTCAAGAAGAAGTTATTCTCTTTATCACTTAAGGACAAAGCAAGGGAGTGGTATGAGCTACTGGATGATCCTCATCATTTGGAGTGGAAGGAACTTGAATCTCTCTTTTACTCTAAATTTTATCCTCCTCATGAAATTCATAAATATAGGAATTATATTTATAATTTTAATCCTCATGATGGAGAAAGTATTGCCCAAGCATGGGGGAGATTGAAGTCACTAATGCTCAAATGTCCCATTCATGAGCTCCCCAGGAATATTGTTATTAATAATTTCTATGCAAGGCTTTCAGGACATTACAAGGACTATCTAGATACTTGTTTAGAGGGATCCTTCACAAGTAAGAAGGTCAAATCTAAGTGGGATCTTCTTGAAACAATTCAAATCAATACCGAAGAATTGGATAACAACAAAGGTAAAGAACCAGGTATAAACTATGAGTATGATTGCATTAAGTCTTTTGCTGAAACTGCTGATTTTCAAGAGCTTAGTGCTAAATATGGTCATGATCCTCAAATTCTTATTGATAGTTTTAAAACCTTTGCTTCTCATATTAATGCTCCTAAAGAAAAGTGGGACATGTATCATGAGCCTTTTAAAGACACTTGCATGGAAAATGAAATTGTTGTTAATGATAGCAATAAACATGCTCAAACCTCTGAAAGCACTATTTCTTATAAGCATGTTAATTTTTGTGGGATACATAGACCTTGTGAGAGTAATCAAGTTGAAGAAGAATATTGTATCACCCACAGGAATGAAAAAACTAGAATGTGGTATAGGGCTCTAAATGATCTTGGTAAAAAATTTTGTGCCCTCTATTATTTTATTTGTGAACTTTGCTTTGAAGTGGGTCATTTCAATTTCCAATGCTCAGGCCATAATAATAGCCCTTCTAATCCAATGAGTACTGCAAGTTTGTATTGTGATGACAGGATCACTCCTAATCAGCATGATGAACTTACATTATTTTTGGGGTGTGAAGAGTTATCAAGAAAAACCTCTTTGGTAGATATGGGTGCTTTTGATATGAATAGTGTCCTGCATGGTTGTCATCTTTATTGTGTTGATAATTGCCACACAAATAGTTACATACAAAATATTATAGAAGATGAGATTTTACCAAAATATGATAGGACTAATATGTGTTTTGATCTTATTAATGAAAAGAAGGAATCCTCCAAAGTTTCTTATATTGTCTCTAATAATAAACCAGGGTATATGGAGAAGCTTCCTTTCAAGCCTCTCCCTCCTAAAGAGAAGAAGATAAAGAGAAAAAGGAGGAGTAAAAGGAGGGAGGAAACGGTATTTTCCCCTAAGCATGTAGCTCCTATTATAGTTTTTGATGAGTCTGAACTCGATGATGTTCCTATGCCTGTTACCTATAGTAGTGATCATGATTAGGAAAAGCACTCTTCTTTTGATATTGAAAATCTCTTTGGTACCAATTCTGAAAATGATGATATTAATAATTGTTGTACTATTAGTGTTATCCATGATCCTTCCAATGATGATATGTTTACAAATGAACACACTTGGGAAGATAACTATTCTATTGCTTATGATGATGCTATACCTCCAATATATGATGATTGCAATGATGAATATGATATTTTCGGTCCACCTACTATTGAGGAGGAAATTAATTATGATTACAATATGCCTCCTATATTTGATGATTATGGTGATTAAAATAATAATGATAGCTATTTTGTTGAATTTGCTCCCACTACAATCAATAAGAATGACTATACTTATGTGGAGAGTAATAATTATTATATGCATGTGGCTCCTGATAAGAATGTTTTATGTGATTGTTATATTGTTAATTTTATTCATGATGCTGCTAAAAGTTATTATGAGAGAGGGAAACATGGTTTTATGCATCTCAATAATATTAAGTTTCCCCTCTTTATGTTGAAAGTCTTGAAATTGCACTTGTTTTACTTTACTATGCTTGTTGCTTTGTGCTTTCATGACTTGTTTCTTTACAAGATTCCTATGCATAGGAAGTGGGTTAGACTTAAATGTGTTTTGAATTTGCTTCTTGATGCTCTCTTTTACTTCAATTCATATTTTTTATGTGAGCATCTTCTCAAACTATCATGCCTAACTTAAAGGCGTTAAACAAAAGTACTTGTTGGGAGATAACCCAAGAGTTTTAGATGAGTCTTGGAAGTTATTATTTCAGTAATAACCGCTCCTTATCCTTTTTATATGCTTTTTGTGCCAAGAGTAACCTCTAATGAGAGAGAAGTAATGCTTGGGAAAGTTGCTGTCCCGAAACACATATTTGTGCTTCACCGTAAAAATTCGTGAGAGAGATCTGTATGTCGGATTGAGCTGTAATTTTTTGTGCTTCTGCCCCAGGTTGTTATCTAACTTTAGTTAGTTCAACACTTTTTGATTTGAGAAACATAAGATCTTCGAAAATATTCGTCTTTACCTGCTGGTTTGTTTTGACAGATTTCTGCCATTTTCTGCATTTGCTTCTTGTTGGTTCCTTTTTGAGTTCTTTTGGGGAATTGAGATTTTTGAGGGAAGTGCTACAGTAGCTAGTGTTCTAATGTAAGTTTTTTGGTGTTAGAACGGAACCTAAAGACCCATTATCTTTAGTGCACTAATGTTGCTAATAAAGATTGTGTGAAGTTTTGTATGAAGGAAAAATTTCAGGTGTATGGAAGGAATGAGTAATGAGATGAATGATGGACTAAAGCTCAAGCTTGGGGAGGCCACGCGTGTCACCCCAAGAAATATCCAAGAAGTACAAGCCTCAAAGCTTGGGGATGCCCAAGGCATCCCCCTCTTCATCAATAAAAATCCCAGGTTTCTTCCAAACGCTTCATTTTTATTGTTTCATGCACAATTGTGTTGTTCTTGGAGCGTCTTCTTTTTCGTTTTTAGTTTTGGTTTTCGTTTGCTTGGTTTGCTTAGTTTTCTGAATAAATTGGTTCGACCCCCTCTTTCATACATTGGTTTTCAAATAGTTTGGTTTGGATTGGAAAAGAGTAGGAAAGTTCATGCTTATGTGGTAAAAAGAGCTCATTTTTGACTATGGCCTATGCTTTGTCATGCCATGCTTGATATTGTTTTGGCTTTATGCTTAGTATTCTTTGTTGTAGCATGACTTGTTATAAACAATTGATATTGCTTAATGTGCCTTGGATGAATCATGCGTTGTTTTAGCATATTAAAGCATAGTATAGTGGTATTCTCCTTTGATGCTTTATTTGGGTTGACTTGGCGCATGCTTACACCATGTTATGACTATTTCAAGTCACCATAAGCCTTTATGATCCTTTAGTTTTCAACTTGTAGTATCACTTTATGCTTTGATCAATGATGTTTTGTCGCTCTGCATGATTATGGCCATTATTGCTCTCTTAGTTTGTCACTCCCAGTCTTTTGCTAGCCTCCGCGACCAAGTATGAGTTCCACTCATGCATCCAACTCCCCAAACCAAGTTATTCAAAAGAGTCCACCATACCTACCTAGTAGCATTATTGCTATTCCAAGTAAATTCTTGTTTTTATCTATCTCCCAAATTAAACTTGTTATGTGAAAATTAGTGATTAAAGCTCTCACGAACTTGATGGCACACTTTACTTTCTTGCATTTAATAAACTTGAACCATTTTGCTCACCTATGTTGCGTATATGCTTGCGCTTTGTAAGTTGTGAATTAGCAGAACCATGCTGTCATGGGGAACGCTTTCAACATTGCACTGGTACTTTATACCTAGTTGATATCATGTTCTTTTGTCTATGGATGTCGTCGGTGTGAAATGAAAGGGGAGCTTGTAAGTCCATGGACTTATGCATGTGTGTTAGAAAAACGCCTGGGCCGCTGGTCTAATCCATGCTAACATGGTGGAAACCTGCAGCGTAACCATAACAAGTATCTATGAAGCATTCTTCTGATGAAAAAAGAGATAGAGCTTGAGAAAAAGAAAAAAGAAAAAAAAAGAGATATTATGAGAAGAAGAAAGAGAGAAAAAAGCACCATATTCCCATGGTAAATAAGAAGATTGCTGAGATACTTGTTGTCTGCTTGCCTTGTCATTTTGCTATGGGGATTCTTTCGTATCATCGGGAAAGGGGTACCCCGTTGGCGGTTCTCTATGATACACATATGCTTACGATGACAATAACTTACCGGTGACTAAACTTGAGTAGCATGAGGAGCGGCCCTCGTATTCAAGGGACATGAGATTCTCAATTTACAACTTGTCAATGCATATCCTCATATTTGATCACTTTAACCATAATCACCTAAAGATGCCTATGATAGGGGCAATGAGAGCTGAAAGCTAGTAAGTATCATAATTTTTGGGAGCTCTTTATGAGACTGGCAATCCCTGCTTCCCTCTGCGAAGGGCCTTTCTTTTACTTTTTAGTTGAGTCAGTAAACCTATTCCCTTCTATCTCAGCAAGTATTTTGAGTTGTTGTGTTTCATTCATTCATATGATGATTTATCCAATCATGTTTCTTATGTTCCTTGTTTTGCACATCGCTCTTATCTTGATGTTTACTACTTTGAAAGCTATCATTGAAAACCAGTTATTTGTGAACTCCAGCAAATTATCAACTATTCTTCGACCAAGAGCTAAGTTTGCCATTACCAATTATGATTTAGTCTATGTATCTTTATTGTGTTTCCTTTACTCATTGCAAGTTGAGTTATATAATAGTGAGTTGTCTTCTATTATGGTCTATGTATTTGATGAATGTGATGCTTCTTGTCCGTATTCTTTTATCGACTCTTCACTCCATAAACCTGAGGCCATGTTTATTGAGCTCAGTTTCGCTTGGGGACAAGCGAAGTCTAAGCTTGGGGGGAGTTGATACGTCCATTTTGCATCACTATTCTATGTCATAATTCGATGTTATTCATTGATATATTTCGTATTGAGAGGTGATACTTATGTTATTTCATCTGTTTTTGCATGGTTGATGACTTTTGGAGCATGGACCGCTGCAGTCAGGATTCTGATGGAAAAGGTGCTGTTTGGAGGCAAAATTCACGAAGATCAGAAAATCCGGAAAAATATACGGAAAATCCTATTTTTCCAGAAGACGAAGGAAGCCAGAAGGGGGGCTGGAGATGGGCCACAGGGAGCCCACACCACCCCCTGGCGCGGGCAGCCCTAGGTTGTGCCAGTAGGTGGTGTGGCCGCCCTGGACCACTCCAGGCACTCCCCTCTGGCGTATATTATCCTCCCGAAACCCTAAGACTCGGGGAGCGACCACAGAAAGATTTCGTCGCCTCTACGGGGCGGAAAACACCGGGAGAGAAAGATCTCTCCGGCAGACAGATTTCTGCCGGGGGAATTCCTTCCCGGAGAGGGGAGATCGTCGCCATCAACACCACCATCAAGCTGGACTTCATTGGGATCATCATCATTATCACCACCATCATCACCATCAGCACCCTCATCACCATCTCCATATTGCTGTAACAATTGAGTTGCATCTTGCATAGTTCATAGGGGAAACTTCCCCGGTATTGGTTACTCTTTGTAGTTGATGCTATTGAGTGAACCATTGAATTATTGTTTATGTTCAGATTGTTATACATCATTATTCCATCTCTGATCATGATCCATATGATGTCTTGTCAGTAGTTCGTTTTGTTCTTGAGGACATGGGAGAAGTCATGTTGTTAGTAGTGGAGTTGTGTTGAGAAAGATTCAATAGTTTGATATTTAAGTTGTGGTGTACTTCTTCTAGTGGTGTCATGTGAACATCGACTACATGACACTTCACCTATATGGGCCTAGGGGAATGCATTGTGTATTTGGCTACTAATCATAGGGGTTGCCGGAGTGACAGAAACCTGAACCCCCGTTAGGAAACCATTGCACAAGGGACGTAAGGGTCTTAGAGTTTAAAGCTATGGTTAGGTTTCTACCTTAATTACTTTCTTTTACTTACGGATGTTTTCAAGGGGTATAATCACAAGTATGTATTAGTCCTAGGAAGGTCGGTACATTAGCACAGGTTCACCCACACAACACTTAGCAAGCTAAACAGGATTAATCAGCTATATGAAGCGAAAGCACTTGACAGTCTTCCCATGTGTTTTCGAGAATGTTTGGTCATCTTAAGTAATACAACCGGCTTGTCCTTTGCTGCATAAAGGATTGGGCCACTTGCTGCATTTATTCTTACTGTATTTTATTTACTCGTACTTTGTTTACTTGCTTTATCAAAAACCCCTAAAAATCCGTTTGCTAAGTATTTGCAGAGAATTCCTGAACCATACCACTAGCCAACACCTTCTGCTCCTCGTTGGGTTCGACACTCTTACTTATCGAAATACTGCGATACACCCCCTATACTTGTGGGTCATCAATCAACATAACTCTTTTGTCGACTCTGAGCTATCTTCAGTCGATCTCTAATGATATCGATGATATCTTGTCTTTCCTTGATATAATCTGGTGCAAATTCTTTGCTACTACCAGGCTCATACCAGCATATAGGTGATCTACACCTTCTTCCATATAGTACTTGATAAGGTGTTGCCTTCAGACTACTCTGATAGCTATTGTTATAGGAAAATTCTGCCAATGGTAGATGATCTTCCCACGAACCTCCAAAATCTAATGCACAAGCTCTAAGCATGTCTTCTAAGATTTGATTGGTCCTCTCTGTCTGACCTCCAGTTTCTGGATGATAAGCTGTGCTAAAATCCAACTTTGAACCCAGTGCTGCATGTAATTGTTTCCAAAATGCTGATGTAAACACAAATCCTCTATCAGACACAATTTTCTTGGGTACACCGTGCTTACTTACAATCTCCTTAACATAAAGTTCCACTAATTTCTTAGCATTATCCTTTTGGTTCACTGGAATAAAATGTGCACTTTTTGTGAGTCTATCCACGATTACCCATATCATATATTTTCGCTTAGATGTCATGGGTAGTCTTGTGATAAAATCCATACCAATTTCTTCCCACTTCCATTCTAGAATTTCCAAAGGTTGTAATGGTCCTGCTGGACTTTGACGTTCTTCTTTAACCCTTTGGCAAGTATGACATTCCGATACATATTTTGCAATATCTCTTTTCATATTATTCCACCAGAACAATTCCTTTAAATCCATGTACATCTTTGTACTACCCGAATGTATGGAATATGGTGTTTCATGGGCTTCTCGAAGTATCACTTCTCGAATCTCTGGCACATCGGGTACACAAAGACGGTTTTGAAACCATAAAGACCCATAATCTCCTAGATGAAAAACTGATGTTTGACCTTGAGAGATTCTTCGAAGTTCTTCCGCAATAAAAGGATCTTCATATTGATGTCTAAAGATTTCATGTCGAAGATTACTACTTCGCTCTTCAATTACCCGCATGGTAGCTAATCCTCCAAGAACTGCTGTGCTTATAAATTGTATCTCCATCCTTTCCAAATCCATTTGTAATTCTTTTGGCAGTTCTCTATTCAAAGGTTGTATATCTGCGCTTTTCCGACTTAAAGCATCTGCCACAACATTTGCTTTTCCAGGGGTATAATTGATTGCTAGATCATAATCTTTAATCAACTCCAGCCACCGCTTTTGCCTCATATTCAATTCCTTTTGAGTGAAGAAATATTTGAGACTTTTGTGGTCAGTATATAACTCACATCTTGCCCCATAGAGAAAATGTCTCCATCCTTTAAAGCAAACACTACTGCTGCTAATTCTAAATCATGGGTTGGATAGTTCACTTCATGTGGTTTCAATTGCCTAGATCCATAAGCAGTTACCTTAAGATCTTGCATAAGCACACAACCTAATCCTTCCTTGGATGCATCACAATATACTGTGTAATCTTTTCCCGATTCTGGAATGGATAGGATTGGTGCGGTAGTTAATCTGGTTTTCAACTCGTGAAAACTTGCCTCGCACTTCTCATCCCATATGAACGGTGTGTTATTTCTTAACAATTTGGTCATTGGTCCAGCTATTTTGGAAAAACCTTCAATGAACCTCCGATAATATCCGGCCATACCTAGGAAACCTCGGATTTGCTTCACATTGGTTGGTGCCTTCCAATCCAGTACTGATTGAACCTTGGATGGATTTACAACAATTCCATCCTTACTAATCACATGACCAAGAAACTCTACTTCATCCAACCAAAATTCACACTTACTGAACTTAGCATAAAGCTTATGTTCTCTTAAGATTTGTAATGCTACTCTCAAATGTTCTGCATGCTCTTCTGTATCTTTGGAGTATATCAGAATATCATCGATGAATACTATGAAAAACTTGTCCAAATACGCCATGAAGATTTTGTTCATCAAGTTCATGAATATTGCTGGTGCATTAGTCAGACCAAAATGTATGACTAAATACTCATGATGTCCATACCTTGACACAAATGATGTTTTAGGAACATCTTCAGGTCTAATTTGTATCTGGTGATATCCTGATCTTAGATCAATTTTGGAGAATACTCCTGCTCCCTTGACTTGGTCAAATAAATCTTGTATTCTTGGTAATGGATACTTGTTCTTGATAGTGACATTGTTGAGATTTCTGTAATCCCCACACATTCTCCGTCCACCATCTCGTTTATCCACAAAGATCACCGGAGTTCCCCACGGAGATACACTTTCATGTATGAATCCTTTCCGGGCTAATTCATCAGTTTGCTCCTTAAGCTCTTTTAATTCTATGGGCCCCATCTTATATGGTGCTTGAGCTATTGGTGATGTACCAGGTATCAGGTCAATAGTGAACTCTATCTCCCGATCAAGTGGCATTCCTAGTAACTCTGCTGGAAAAACATCTTGAAACTCCTTCACCACTGGAATATCTTCTAATTTGACCTCCTTCATTGAGTTCAACTGCAAATCTACCATGATATGACTATGTTTATCCGCCTGATAGACTATCCTTCCTCCACTTGGAGACCTGATTGAAATAGTTTTCTCTTCATAATTGATCTGAGCTCCATAGTTTGTCATCCAATCCATTCCCAGCACTACTGCTATTCCTTTTAATGGGATCACATAAAGATCCGCATAATAGGTTTGACCACAGATTGAGATGACTTGGTTTAGTTTAATATGTCTAACTACCACGATCCCTCCGGCGGTAACTACGGTCATAGGTATTTCTAACGGTGCCCTTCTAATCCCGAATTTATCACAAAACTCTTCGGATATGAAAGAAGTAGTTGCACCAGTATCAAATAAAACCTTTCCGGGATTTGTGAGAATATTGAGCGTACCTATCACCGCCTGATTTGAGTTATCCACCTCCTCCAAGGTTGCGCAATTCAGCTTTCCCGTAGGTCTACCCCTCTTGCCATTATTATTTTTGGCATAGCTTCCACCTTTGTTAGACTGTCCACCTCCGCCTCCACCGGCTTGTCCTCCACCTTTTGTGGGCCAACCACCGGGTGGTTTGTTTGGGCAATCAGGCTTGATATGACCCTTTAATCCACATCCATAACAAATTATCACTGGTTTCTGACAAGCCTTGCTGATATGTCCCGGAAGTTTGCAATTATGACATATGACATTCCTTTTGGGGTTGATTTGTCCTCCAGTGTTCTTGATACTCCTGTTCTTGTTGTAGGGTTGGTTTCTGGGTTGAAACTCCAGATTGGTTTTGGGTTTACTTGCCTGAATCCTCTTTGTCTCCTTCTTTGCCCTCTTCCTACGGTCCTCTTGGACATTTTTGTAATCATCTTCAAAGGTGATAGCTGCATCAAGCAACTGTTGGAAAGTTTGAGTGTTGACAAGCCTCAACTGCATCTTCACAAATGGATTTAATCCACGCATAAACCTCTTCTTCCTACTCACCTCCGTGCTAACTTCTTCAGCAGCATAACGAGATAAATCACTAAACTCCCAAATATACTTCATGACACTGGAGTATCCTTGTTGCAGTTCTTCAAACTCCCTACGCCTCAACTCTATGATACTTTCTGGAACATGATATTCACGGAATCTTTGTTTAAACTCCTCCCAATTGTACTCTCTTCCTGGAGGTTGCATTGCTAGCTGACTCTCCCACCATGACGCTGCAGGTCTGGTCAATAAATGTGTTGCATACCTCAACTTCTCTTCCTCATTGCATCCTACAGTTCTCAACTTTATTTCGGTATCTGTTAACCAGTCCTCTGCATCCATTGGTTCAGGAGCGGATGCGAAAGGTAAAGGCCTGGTATCCTGGAAATCTGAAAGACTAACACCACGTCCTTGAGGTGCCCTCGGCTGTCCCACACGGTCTACTAACCCCTCCATGAATTTGTTCTGTGACTCTTGCATCATTTGCATGTACTGCATAAAGTTCTACTCCATCAGTGGCCTCATTGGTGGTGGTGGTGGTAAATTTGCTTGCATTCTGACGTCTTCATCCGCCTTTTCTTTGGCTTCGTGCTCCATGCGCTGCTGCTCAGTCTCGTTTTCTACACCTGTTTCCATACCCGCCTAGTCCTATAACATAAGCGAATACTCATAATTACATTATGCATATGTGTTCTGAGCTCAACTTCATGCACAGAACTAGTCACACAATGGAAAACAAGATCCAAATAAGAACCAAATGTGCATTACACACATATTCTACATTACAAGCAATATAATTTATACAACGTGATTACAAGCCCTTACTCATTAAACATTACAAACTCATGTGGTACTATCTCACTTATTTATTTACATCAAAGCTTCCAACTCTAACTCCCGTCTCCTGCAGAGATGCTCCTAATCAGATTCACACTCCCCAGAAGTTGTGTCGTTCATCGTACATACCCGGAGTACAACCATGCTGATGTGAAGTACGACGCACTGACTGTGAAACGACTGGCCTCTTCGACGGACGATATTCAGTATCAGAAGTCTCCGGACTTGACACATCATTCAGCTGAAGTGCATCCATACCTTCCAACTCATCTGAAGTATCTATCGAATCATCCTCATCACTTTCTTCTTCATCCATCTCATGCATCCCGATTCTAGAGGAATCTATAGAATATTCTCCTTCCGGTGCCCCCCAAGTACTCTGCTGGGTACGATAGTCCTCAGCTATGATTGGATAGTGCACATTATCTGGAGTAGGATAATTTTCTATTAGCTCAAACACCCTTTCTTCAGGATCTTCCTCTTCGGACTCTACATCTTCCACATGGACATCTCTTCCATCAACGGAATAAGATCTTACGCCCATGCGACTAGTCTGCCCGGTATTTCCAACTGAATCTTCCACAGGAATAGGATTCCTGGCAGATCCATCCATTGATCCGTACCTCCATCCTTCAGAATTCCCAATAGGTAATTCCGAGTCTTCAGTTCCCCAAGAACTCTGTGGTACTAGATAACTAGTGCCCTCATCAGGATATCTAATAGGTTCTGGTATCGGTGAATAGGGATATGGTGTAAAAGATGCTGGATCTATAGGTATATCCTTGAAAACTAGGTTAACCCTATCCACTGCTTCATTTTCTAGTTTAGATGCTAACTTCTCCCTTCTTTCAGGATTTGTTAGATCCTCTAGCATATCAACCTGATCTTCTACGATAACCTGATGTGTCCTATACAAAGACCCAACCATCATTCGATATAGATCCATAAACTTAGAGGCTAGTTTTGGATGTTTCCTTACTAAAGTAAGATGATCCGGTTCTGGTTCCTCATCTACAGAGTCATGAGGAATCACACAATATGTGCTTCTAGCTAACTCTTCTGCCTTATGTTCCCGAACATTGGCTATTACCTCCACAATAGCAACATGATATGCTGCTAGGTGACTTCTACCTTCTCCCATAGGTAAGTTGTGATATAAACCAAGCTTCTTTGGTAGTTGGATGCTAACACGATATTTGGCTAACATTTGCCCATCATAATAGGTAATGGTATTGACTAGGATATTAGTTGTGCAACCAAAAACCTTCAGAAGTTCTCGAAGCTGTTTAGTTAAAGCCCCCCGATACTCATCGAGAGTCTCTTCTTTCCTTGACAAGGTATGTTTTGGAAACTTTGGTGCCATTTCCACTTTGTAGATATAAATATAATTAGTATACATTAATTATAATGATGCATCACAATAAAGAATTATCGCACTAAAAATATAAAGAAATATTCCCAATTGAATATTCATCATATGATCTAGAGAACTCCTTACCGTTGCTCCTAGACTCCTACAGTTATTTCCCTTTACTAGGTTTTCAACCTAAGGTCAAAGAAATTGCTCTGATACCAGCTACGGTGACCCAGCATACCACTGCATATGTAGTACACTATAGTCGTTGATATGACATTCACAGAACACCGTTCCGTAAATATCACACCCCTCAGAGTGGTACAACAGAAACATTGCGGGTCCATATTACAAACATACACACTTCATTATTATAAACCAAGAGTTCTCAAACTTCAAATATTATGAAAATACAAACCAAACCTAAGTAGTTTCAGCGGAAGATATAAAATTCAAACTCATACTTCGAATTGAGCTTAACAACTTATTCTATATAGTTCCTATTGCTCGGCTCAATGGATTTACTAATAACTAAGGCAACTACTCGGACTCGTTGCCCTCCACTCCATAGCGTATCTTGTAGTCCACCCCTTCAACTCCTCTATACAGGTCGGGTTCCTCGTAGCAGACGTCCTCTTGTCCATCAACTATGTACATCGAAGTGTCTTCTAGATTCTCAGAGTCTAAGCAGGGGTTCAAAGGAAAGAGTGAGTAACAGCGTTACCCAGCAAGTTCATTATATGCAATGTGGGAAGTTTGATGCTTTATCTACCACCTCGGACAATATGTCCTTGGTACTATGCAATTTTCGTAAACATTTCTTCAAAGATTAATTTTATTATCAAAATTATGCCCACCAGCCTTCACAGGTTGACCAGAACTTCATGAACTTCATGGAGACCAACTCCTTGTTGCATAATCGGGCGTACTTTCCCGTCCACAATTCCATGATGTGGGGCTCAATAGGTGATCCAAGCCAATCACTGCCCTCTCCGCGACCCCATATGTCTGCTCGATCCTCCGGGGCTGACTACACCTCCATTAAGCCTCCAACTAGGGCAAGCTATAACCCTGGTGAGTTCCTGAAGACTCTATGAAATGGTAATTCCCCTGGTAAGCTCCATAAAAGGCCCGACTATACCTCCGGCAGCCACTCATAAATAATCTAGATACCAAAATCGTGGGGCCTAAGGGTGCCCACCCATATGTTGGATCCATACTGGGAATCCCAACGTCACGATAAGGTCATCTTGCCTCCATATGAAAGGAAGAAGATACAACTGACTTCTCTGTCCCATTCCAAATCTCATGGTTAACGTGTATTATACGACGCTAGAATCACTAATGTCATGGGTTGTTAAGCCTATGTGACTTATGCAATTGGAACCCTAAGTTCCATTGCTGATCTTTATCATCACTTAGGATGATACTATATCTTATTTATTAGAGAAGATATCATTTTCTTTTTCCAGATCATAGATGATAACACAACATTTGCAATATCTTTGATAAAGACTCTTCAAAGGACATGAGCAAGTTATGAACTTGCCTTGTGACTGCAAGGTAGTGAAGTCGGATGCTTCCACCTGACCTTGAGCTTTGGTTTCTACGGAGAACCATTATTGCCCGATAAGGACAATATTTAAAGAAGCAATATGAAATGCATAGTAATGTCATGCAATGATTTATTATTTGCTTCTTTGTATGTTTTACCCTTTTAGTAAAAGATTACTATTTTATTTAATTATTTTCTAAAATTCCTTTAAGGAAATAGGATTTATTTCCATCACACCAAATTCACTTTTCAAAAATATAAAATAGTATTTTTCTATAATAATATATTCATTTAGGATCTTAAAATTGAATTTTATTAATTTTAGATGTTTCCTATATTTTTGTAAAATTCAAAAGGAATTAGCATCCTTTTACAAATAATCTTAAATTTTAATTGCCAAAAATTCTATTGATTATTTTTACTCAATAGAAAATATCTTTATGAGTTCATGGAGATATTATTTGTATTTTTAAGATTTTTATATATTTATCTAGAGTTGCTTTTATTTCAGGGGTATATTTGTAATTATTCCCCTTTTAAATAACCTTATTAATATACGGGCCTGGCCCACTTGGCTAGCCCGACCCAACCTAACCCGGCCCACTTGGCCTGGTTAAGACCCACCAGGGTAGTACTGGGCTGCCCACAGGCCTAGTACCCCCACGTACACACACTCCTCTCCCCTCTCTCACTCTCTCGCGCACGCGGTCACCTCCTCCATCTGCTGCCGCCGCCGCGCACGATTCTGACCGAATCCGTCCGCCGTTGCCGCCGCCACGGCGCAGGGTGACTAAGTCGATAACGCCGCTTCCTTCTATCCGAGCAGATTCGCCGCTGGGGCTCTCTCCTGGCCGCGCTGAGCCCTGCCCAAAACTAGGCATAGGGTTAGGCGCCCTGGAGCATCGGCGATGGTGCGCCGGTTACGCACGGCGTACGCCTCCCTTCTCCGTGGATCTGACGTGCGGTCGGTGTGGGTTGCAGCGCCCCATCGGGGTGCTCCCCGTGCCGCCGTTTCTGCTTCGCCGCTGGCCATCCTTTGCTTCCTCTTCAGTTCTTTTTGCGAGGACTTTGTGTAAGTTTAATTATTCCCCTTCTGTGCTCCTCTCTTCCTTGCTCGATAACCTCTGTATGCCTCTAGTGATCAATCCCTAATTGGGGTTCAATATTTGATTAGGTTCAACCCTCTGGTTTGATTATGATGACTCTGTTAGAACTGGTTGTAGTGGTTATACTGTCCTGGATGTTTGCCCACTGATGCTAGTGATGTGGATTTAACTGTTGTTTCATGATCTTAATACTGACAATGGTTCTGTCAGAATGTTCACTTGATCTTTATACACTAGTTTGTGTTGATCTTTTAGATTGGAGTTAATATGATACTCTGATTGTATAAAAACAACCATGGTTGTGATTCCTGAGTGTTTATTTCAGAAAAATGATTAGTTAGCTAACTGCAAGTTTACTGATGGAACATAAGTAAAGCATTTTCTTGGTTTTAGAAGTGGTACTTGTGACACCCTCTTTAGAATGGTACACAAGTGTTCATGCTTCTATTGTACAAATTCTACCTGTGTCCAAGTATGGCTGGCTAACTGAATGGAAAGCTTTTGCCGGCTTTATTATCCTAAGATGCTACAGTCTATTAGCCTATGCTGCTGGTCTGAAGGCATAGCTAGGTAAAATTAAGTTGTTACTAGATGTCCCTCATAGATGTGCTCTGATGCATGATATCAGCTAATGATTCTTAAATTCTTGAAGAAAATGATTGTTATCTTCACTGTTAATATAGATCCTTAAGATCAATAGATTTCAGAGGTGCTACTCCATAAGAGATGTGCCCTGAATCTTGTTCTAAGGCTGCTGTCATAAATGAATGTGGAGATTTAAATTTATATCCAAGATCTATGATGCATAGGCTGAGATCTTGGATTTGTTTGTAAGGATGTGTCATTGGCTTTCATCTAAATGCTTCTAGGATGAATATACACCCCACTTGGGTGTTTTTCTGAGAAGATTAGGTAAACCACATATGCTTATTTGACTCTATGATAATCTGATCATGTGGTGATGTTATTTGAACTCACCAGATTATTTATTGGTTGATGATGGTGTGGTGTTGCTTGCTACCTGCTCTAGCTCTGCATCACCTGGTGCTGCTCTTGTGACTTTGTGCTTGACCTCTCTTTCCACCTGCTCCACCCCCTCCTTATGTTACCATAAAGAGGAGATTTGATGGTTGATTTGGGTTAAGTTGGTGGAGTATTTGGCTATGGTTTCAGCAAACTCTATAGCTGTGAGTGTGTGCCTGAGAAGGAGAAATGAGCTCCTTTGTTCTCCTTCGACTGGTGCTCTGTATGGTAGCTTGTACTGCTGCTGTTAGCTTGGCAGCACACACCATGCAGTTAGTCGACTAAGCTGTATATGTGTGTGTGTGTTGTGCATGTGGATCAACTCAAGTAACTTGGCTTTTACTCTTATCTGTTTACTGATTGCCAGCCTGGTGAAACTTACTTTCATCTACTTGGCTTTTACTGTAATCTTAACTATTTACTGAGAAGAACAGATACTTCACTTTTGGTGAAACTTACCCTTTTATTTACTCAATGATGTACCATGAACAATGCACTTCACTGTTCAACACTGAGAGTAAAAATTATCTAACAAACCCCTAATTTCCTTTCTAGTTGTTTATCTTATTTGCAGGAACAAGATCTAGACTCACAAGATTAGTATAGGAGTAGATAGTCAGTATAGGTTCTTCTTATAACCTTCTTTGTAATCTTTTTATAAAGGATCTTGTAAAGATATTATTACAAGTTAATAAAGTTAAATTTCTGTTCTTTGTAACATTCTACCTTTGATGTATTTGTCATCAATTGTGACCTTATTATAAAATAGAGAAATAAGAATTATTTCTTATTTAATTTTCCTTGTCATTATTTCTTATTGTTGATTACTATCTCTTTATTAAAACCAAACAATGTTAATAAGGTTTTCTTTTGGAAAACCCTTCAACACTAATAACTTCTAATATTTAGATACTTATAATTTGATTTAAATTTCAAATTTGAATTCAAAGTAATTTCCCCAAATTCTTAATACTGCCTAAAGATCATGTCAAAATTCATAACAATCACTAACAAGAGCTATTCCTACCTCTCGTTAGTGAAAGAAACTCTGATCTCTTTAGTGTTTTGTTTGGCGAAAAATTTACCCTGGTTTTTCAGATGCATGCATGCACAAACTTATATTCCTATTTATACCCTTCGTTGGATCCTAATGCTGGGATGTTACAAGTCTAGAAGATAATAGGGACTTAGTTTATTTATATACCACACATGTATTAATGTTTTCATTTAATACAATTATAGCATGATACAAAACTATTATGAACATTTGAGATATATCAATAAAGCAACTTTATTATTGGCCTCTAGGGCATATCTCTTTCAATAGTTATAATATTGGAAAGTCATTTTAATTATACCCTAAAGTAATGTCCATTTTAGAGGTTTTAAAAAACAAGTTCTCAAAAACTTTTGGTTTCTTCAAAAAATTCAACAAAACCAAGGGAAATTCAATTTTTTAATTAAATAAATACTGTTTTTTGACATTTCAAAAGTGATTTTTTGGTATGTTACAATTATCATGGATGTACATGCCAGAAGCACACACTGTCGTTGTGTTTCAATATAATTTTATTAAGGATTCTGTTTTGTATACCTCATATTGTTTGTATGCATGTCTAGATCAAGACCATCTCTAACAACATATATGATTCCAAATCCTCTTACATAATACAACCTTCTAAAGAGATTCTAGCAACTAACCAACAATGCAACTGCTGTCTAGGCAAGGATGCAAAGAATATACAAGCAAAGTAGAATCATATATACAAGAAAAATAGAATCATATAATTGAAATGGAAACAAGGTATAAATACAATTGCAACTATTCAGTACGATCAAACCTTTATTAGCCATAATAGGACACATCATACTGGAGTATAGCAGCCTAGCCTAGGTGATCAGCGTGACGCGGCTAATTAATTCCGCCCCGCGTACAGACAAAATGTAGTTGGCATCCAACGGGTTTCTACAACAATACATGGTTACCATTTTAATCTTCCGTTAATAGATATTGAAAGACGATCATTTATATATATAAGATCTGTGATCTTTTTTTAAAAGCAATAAGATCTGCGATCTTTGTAATATCTAAGAGAAAGAAAAAGAGATACACACAAAAAATATCATAGAATAACTCTTCGCCTATTAGAATATACATTTGATGTCCATATATTGTTGTATCCAACCATATGCATGTAGAGTTACTATTGATGAGAGAAAAGGATAGGTGTCAATCATCTGTATTTACCTTGGTAGCAATTAAACATATTAAATCGTCCGTTACAGGTTTGGAAAACTCGTGCTATTTACACCGTAGGGGTCCCTACGGTAAGTTGTCAAAAAATAAAAAATTCATGCTACAAAATGTACAAATGATTTTGTCTTTTTGAGCATGCATGCGTTGAGCGTCGTGACAGGCGGCAGAGAAGCTGTATAAAGGTTACCGTGATACAATCTTGTCACCATTGTCGGTTTCTGTCATGTATATATTGTGATACGAAACATGTGTACACACATTGTTTTGTTTTGCACAACAAAGGAAAAGAAGCATAAAAGGAAGATGAGAAAATCAAAATAAAACCAAACGCAATCAACGCATTAACCCCTTTGGCCTTTGCCTTCTCCATCCGGTCCTTCGTTCTTGGCCTTCTCCCTTCCCTCGATAAATACGTAAATATACTTTTTTTTTCCGCTCTCTCATATTCAACTCCCTTCTCCTCGTCGGCGTCCTCCTCTTCTTCGATCTCTCCTCCCATTTCAACGCTCAGGGGAGAGGCGGCGGGTAGAAAGCCCCTGCTTTTGCGCCTCGGCGGCATGTGCAGCTAGCCGCGCGGGGAGGACCCACGCCATGCAGAGCGGGTCCGCATCGTCGGTCCCGCCGGAGGACACACCGCTGGCGGCGGCGGCGGTGGCCGAGGCGGAGGTGGTGGTTGAGGCTGAAGGGGAGCAGGCGAAGGGGGATGCGTTGAAGATGGAGGAGGCGGAGCCCGAGAAGCCAGTGAAGCGGGGGCGGGGGCGGCCGCGGCGGCGGCCCGCGGCGGAGGGGAGCGGGGTGGTGATGGTCAAGCGGGACCTGCTCGCGAGCTGCATGACGTGCCCAATCTGCAACCGCCTTCTCCGCGACGCCACCACCATCTCCGAGTGCCTCCACACATGTGAGTACCCCCCCGCTCCGCCGCCGCAACCATGTACTCCGGTAGGACTTAATGTCTCAATCTCTACGAAGATTCCCGCCGTATCGAGCATTGCCGCCGCGATTCGACGCGTTATTGGTTCTTGGCGCTCCGGATTCGGCCGCCGCCGACGTCGGGTTTGGTTGCGCCGAGCTCGCCATTCGTGATCCGGGGATGCTGTATTGCCATCCCCAACATGGTTCTTGCATTGTTCATTGTTCTTGCGTTTCTCGAATCCTGGCGTTATACTCGTGTCGCGGGTCCGCCTCCTGATTCCACGTCAATCCGGGGTCCCAGTTCCTCGCGTTCATGCGTTTGGTAACTTCCATGCTTCTAGATTCAATCTGCGGTTCAGTGGATGGATTTACGTAGATTTGTGATATTTCTGCAAATCTGTCGGCTGCTTTCGTGCATGTAATCTTGTTTAGATAGTTGTTTGCTTCTCTAGTGCTACTACTATTCATGATCTTACATGCACTTGCAGTACTCTGTTCTGAGATAGCATCTTCCTGGGGTTCATGATTTATATTGATCCTGCAAGAGATTAGAATGATGAGTTCAGCCTGCATTTGTTTTTGTTTTGCACGTGGGGTTCTTGCAATGTTGGCCTGTAATTGGTGGGAACATTACACATAGTTTCAGGTCCTCAACGTGGAATCATTGTGGTGTAAATATTTGCAGGCCATCTAAATTACTCTGCATGCATAAACCAGTTGGTGTAGTTGTTCATGTCGTCTGTTCCCTTGAGATATTTTGAATCTTGATTTGTTCCTGGTGTTTTTGATTATGTTAGGAATGGAACTCGTAGTTCTAGGCAGATGATTCAAGCTTTAATCCTCGCTGTAAAATGCTGCATGAACTTGATCTCTCACATAGTCAGGTCCATTGCTGCATAGTTTCCGTGTACTTGATATTGGGTGGGATGTGATACTGTGTTCATCACTTGGACTTTGTCTCCTTATTGTAGCGAATTGTAGCTTTGTCCTAATATAAGCTTCTCCAAAGACACACCTTTTGGATATATAGTACCTGGTCTGGTACTCCCTCTGTTTTTTATTACTTCGCGTTCTAGGATTTTTCAGAGTCAAACTTTGTCAACTTTGACTAAGAATATAGGAAAATATATCAACGTTCATTATTCCAAATGCATACATTATGAAAATATAACTTACGAGGATTCCAATACTATAAGTTTTACATCGTAGATACTTTTATTTTTTGCTAAATATTTGGTCAAACTTCAAAAAGTTTGACTTTGACTAAACCCAGAATGCAATCTAATTGTAAACGGAGGGAGTAGTCATTTTATTATGGCATTTTGGTAATTGGGAGGCTTGATAGGTGGTTTTGGCCCGTTGCACACCTATCTTCTTAGTTTGTTTATTATTTATTTTATTTTCCTTGCTTTGAGACTGGCATGTATGCATGTCAACCAGATAACAGTTCCAATTGGTTCATAAGATTATTATGTCCACTTATACTGATTTTTTTGTTCTGCAAAAACATGCACATCTTGTTGCTTTGCTTAAATCTGCAGGATATAAGAAAACTTAGTAATATTTCAAGTTAATGGTGTTTCTTCTATGATTCTATCCGATTTTGGGTATAAAAACATAGTTGATGCGATTTATTGTCGATTGAGCTCCTTTGTTTAATTGTAGTAGTTTTTGGGGATTTTATGCTATATGTGGCCGATGCTAGAGTCAGGTTTTCATGCATTTGCATGGATGATTTTCTTTCCATGATGTACACACACTTCCAAACATTCTTTGTGTTTTCCTTTGAAAGGAATTTTCATGCTGCAGATTATTTAGTTACCCCTTGTAATTTAAGCGTATTTGTTTATGCCAGTCTTCTCATGCTAATCTTGAGTCTTCACAAATTTTAAACTTCTTTCCTGGCATTATGCAGTTTGTAGAAAGTGTATCCATAAGAAGCTTAATGATGAAGAGTTAGACTACTGTCCAGTATGTAGAATTGATCTTGGCTGTGCTCCACTTGAGAAGCTTAGGTATTCTTCTCATAACCTTACATTTTTATGAGGAAAGAGGGACTTGCATGTTTATTCTACTACAGACTGTTTGCTTTGCCAAATGTTCTTATACGTTTCTTTACTGCCAAAATACATGTTTATGTGGTTTAACTTTTTTACGTCACAGCTAAGTTCCCTTGATTTCTTACTGCTAGCATATATTTTCATTAGATAAAAATATGTCAGACTCAAACTTTGAGCTTAAATCATCATACCAGATAGTTGCACTGAATTGCAGATTGAATGAAGTGAATAGCAGTAGAAGCATAGAAAACCACAAAATCTGCAGTACAAAGGGCTTATCCAGCTTTCTGAATAAGCTGAAATATATAGTGATGTTACTCCTGCGCGCTAGGAGCATCCTTCTGGGATTGTTACACACCAGTGAACAATACAGCCGCAATTGGACAAACTATCTATATGCAGTCAGAAATATACTTCTCTCTGAGATTCCTATCACAGCTATGCATAGTGGAACAGAATATTCACTAAGCTTGATATAAGAATCTCTTGTAAGAAAATATACATCCGCAGTTGACCTCCAGCGTTCTTTCTTGTCTAGCAGCATTGTGTTTTCAGTAGTCACCTGACACCAATTTGAGTGTTACTAATACCAAAATGTTGCTGTAATTATGCCTCTGTTTCAAGTTCTTTTGTCAAGCATTTGTTCATGGAGAAAGCCATTTATATTGGTCTGTACACTGGCAAGATGCAACTCTGTGCCTGCAGTAGAGAATTGTTTTCCTCTAAAATGCAAGTGCTGTTTGGCCAATTTATCTTTTTGGTTTTGCTTTTTATGAGAAACCTGTCCATGTTGTTCTTCTGAATTGGGATTTATTGGTGAATTTTCTTTACATTCTGAACTTGTGTTTTTCTTCTGCTCGTTTCTGATATCTTGGTTTCAGAGCCGATCACAATAAACAAGACGTGAGGTCGAAGATTTTTCCGTCGAGAAAAACAAAGATTGGTGACGCTAAAGTTGAATCTCCCATTTCGCTGCCTAAAAGGAAAGAGAGGTCCATCTCTTCATTGGTGGTTGATACACCTCGAATAACAACGGGTTTGACAGGGCGCCGAACAAGAGCAGTTACTAGGAAGGCTGCCGCTGCACTACGCGGCCTTGGTCCAATCCTTGATCCTGTAGAAAAGGATAATGGTAGTGCCAATAAGCATGCTGATAATATAAGCTTGCTAGATAGCTTGAGCAAAGTGCCTCAAACAAGAAGAAAGGTAAAAACAGCCGTAGCATTCTGACTGAATCATGTACTGTTAGTTCTTTACTTTGCAGTTTGTGTTTTCTCATTAGCTACATGTATATTTTGCATATATGTGCATATCACTTTAAAACTAATCAATGGAAGAATGCATGATCAGTAGCAGTGATTTGCCGATATTATTTGCAGGCATCGTCAAATGCAGAAACATCAAGTCGTCACTCTAATAAAGATAAAGCAGGTGACGATAATGACTTGGATAAAGCAGAGCTCTGGAAACCTTTGAATTGTCTTGTAGACGCTGCAAGCAAAACAAAGTCCTTCAGGTCAAGTCCGCATACTCCAGCTGTTAAGGCAGATCCTCCCAATGGATCTCCTAGTAGTGAACATGCTAGCCGAGAAAAGTCTGGGGAGCTCCTGCGTAAGTCCAAACTTCAAGATGACAAGAAAGATGTTCCTCTGTCGGTAATGCTTAAAAGGAAAGGGCCTGGCAGGGGGAAGAGTGCAGCTTCTGTTGCTGCAGCCAGCCAGAAGCCCGAGAACAGTAGGCCAAACCCCATATGGTTCTCACTGATTGCCTCGTTTGAGCAGTAAGTCATGATCATAGTATCAACTATCTTTGTTTCAGTGAAAGTTATATCTTAGGTGTGTCTGCCTCCCTGTTGACCTTCTGTCATCCAAATGTTTTCAGGAAAGGTGCCCCGCCCTTGCCACAGATACCTGCCCATTATTTGAGAATAAAGTAAGCTCGTGTTCTTCACCTCTGCTACAGATGTACCAATTTTCTTATTTATCACAAAACTTCCCTAAATCCTATGTTTTAAAAGGATGTTCGTGGCATTGAGGTATGAACTGTTATGATATGCTTCTAATGGAAAAGCATGAAAATAGGAAAATATAAGGAAAAAGACATTCGCTAAGAACTTGAATGGAAATACAACTCTGTTCAGATATACCATGCCATGGTCTTAGGTGATTGTACGATGAAGATGTCTATTATTTGCAAAATCTAGTTATTTCCAATTTTAAAGCATGTGTCATATTGGTGAAAAGGTTGACGATCTTCTATTTGAGAATAACTAATTTGACTAGGTTCGTAATTACTTAGCTTGGATTTTGCCCAGTTCTGTATGCACCTGAAGGGCTGAAGGGGCTTAGATATGCCGATAGCGTATCTGCATATCTAAGCTTGTCCTTTATGGTCTTGTAGTAATGCAGTTGTCACAACTCATTAGCTTGTTCCACCCCTCATCACTTTAGTCCGTTTGTACAATGTGCAAGTAACTTGCTGGGGACTGAAGTGAACTTCAAAAGTTTCTTCTGTAAATACATCTAACTGTATCTGCATACAGTAAAATTAAATAGAAATACAGCTAACTTGTGTAGCTTGGTTGTGAACTTAGTCCTTCCCCTCTGTCCCTTGCATTTAGATTGTTGCAATAAGCAGATGTTTATGCTATTTCGAAGTTGACTATCTTTTAGTTGTTTCAGTTGTGGCTAACGCGTCTTCTAATGACAGAGATGGAAGTATACCTGCATCGTCCATCCAGAGGTACATTATGCAGAAGCTTGGTCTTCAAAGTGAGTCTGAGGTAAGACTTCTCTACCTTGCAAGACTGTCGGGTTATTTTCTTCCATGTGCTTAATGTTTTACCGCAGTTATCGAAAACTATAAGCACATTGTGTAGAAGAACGCGCATGGTAGTAAACTGGAACCAGAGTACACGTCGGCGTGTTGTGAAACTTACAAGTTATCATCTTAGAAGTAGAGGTGAAAAATTCACCTGCTGTTACCAGCACTTGTTATCACTTCTACCGCTGCCAGCTATCCATCCATCTAACGCAGTTGTAGGGCCACAGTTCTCTCACAGAACGAATGATAACAGCATTGCTAAAACACTCTACTTGAGTTCAGAACCATATATAGCTTGTCCGATAACACAGTATGCGATGTTGGTGTTTTACAGGTTGAAATGAGCTGCTGTGGGCAGTCAGTGAACCCCGCGCAACCTCTCCGCAACCTGATGGATAGGTGGCTGAGGGTGGGCCCGGCGCGCCCTCTGCAGACAACGGTAGGCTCCTCCGGGGGAGACTACGTGATGGTGGTATCCTATGGGCGGCCAAAGTCTTGAACCCGGCGATCTCCTGATTCATCAGGAGTGCCGCGCCGCGCTTTGTCCTGGGGAAGTGGAGGTCCTTCAAAGACGAAGGGCTCTCTCCGCAGTTGGCATAATACTCGTAAGAATGTGGCTGGCTCGCTTTGCAGCCAGCCCGGGCACCTCGTGCTCTCGATCAATCTGATGCTGCTGGATGTTGTTCGGTTCTCTTTGGATGGATTTGTTCGTTGGTTCGTTTTATACCGTCGTTACATACAGATGAAATGCCCTGTAGTTCGGAACTCGGATGAAATTGACTGATGTTGAGGCTGGATAAAGCGATGATATATTTCCGGTCTTCGTTTTGGAAGGGTGGAATTTTCATTCTTCCCACTGTTTGTTGCCGGCTGTCCTAACCTGTCAAATTACAGGGAACAAGCACTTGTCTAGTGTGTGGACATGTTGTTTGTTCAAAGAGTCAGATCCGTCTAAGGTTCATGTCAGTGCGGAACCTGGGAGTTCTGAATGCGTTCCCCGATGGCCTGTGAACTTGCCGGGTCCAATGGATGAACACGGCGAGGCAAAGGGCAACTCTCCTGGAGCAGAAGTAATGTCCTTCCTCTCGCAGTTTTGCACTTTGACTAGTACCATCTTTCTCAGACACAAAACTTCAATCTAACGACTCAACTATTTTGAAATGGAGGCAGTACAAACATCTGAAGCATCCATCCTGCCATCCATCTATATATAAAAGACAACACCTCATAAGGCACATGCTGTCACACGAGATCACCTGCCAAAATCTAGACCCCTGGTCCATCAAGCGCACGGTTTGAAACTAGCTAGCTTGGCAGCGCAACACCTCCTAACTGACGAACTAATGGTGCTACTGCCACTAGGGTAGTATCGGGTGCAGGGATCTACAGTATGATTGATTCAGATATGCTAGATGAATCAGGCCCCCCAAAAAGAAAAAATTCCTTTCTTCTCTTGGAGCGACATGGCGTCAAAATAACATGGTCGCCATCGGCACTGTCTCCCTACATAGATACTTCCTTCGTTTAGAAATATAAGACGTTTTAGCTTTGTGATGTTTTTTAGTGTATACACTAAAAAACATCTATTTCCGAACGAAGGGAGTACAAGGGAGCTAGCTTCGGTGATCCGGTCGCTCTTTGGGTCGAGTTGCAGTGCTTTCAGGAACGCGTCGGCTTCTCCTGTCCTTTGTAATCCTGCACATGTACAATAACTAACACATGCAGGAGGGGTACAACACGGCTGGAGATGCTCAGGGTACGGTTTAAATGTAGTAGCAGCTACCTCTATACCTTGATGAAATTGGTAGCTTTGCCACCACTACGGCAACACCTGCATGACTAGGTTCACTTCCTTCCACCGCTGATATTGGTACTACTTCCTTTCACCAGTCCAAGAGCATGCTGGCCTGCATGCAGAAAGAACAAGGTGTCGCCGAATAGTTACTTAACCAGTACTATTACCACATCACAACTATCATGCTGCAATAAGGCCTTTGCCAATGGGCGTTCCTTAGACTAGTTATACTCGTTATAGTGGGAGTAACATAAGTAGTAACATAGAACCACATGCAATGCCACGTAAGCATTTGAGTGACATGGCAGGTCATTAATCGAAAAAAAAGAGTCTTGTGGTAACTAGCTATGTACCATAACATCATACTTTTCTAGACAAAATGAGTCTATAACACTACCGATTGGTTACTATGCATTATGACGGTGATAACATAAACTAGTGCCATGTTCGCAACATTTGTCCAAGTCACTCCCTACTATGACTAGCCTTAGCGTGAATTCATAGGAAAAAGCTGACTTGGCAGCCTCGTTAACGAAGAAAGAGAGTGCTTTCGTATACATAGATAGAACCGGCTCTTAGCGCATACTCTCCCTGTCCGCAAATAAGTGTACTTCTAGCTTTCGGCTAAGTCAAACTTTATTAAATTTGACCAACCTTATAGATAAATATAGCAATATATATTATATGAAATTTTATCATATTTATGAAACTAAATTTGAAAACAAATCTAGTGGTACCAAATTTACTTTCACAAATGTTGCTACGTTTTGTTATAAAATTAGTAAAGTTTGCTTAAGACAAGGTTAGAAGACGCTTATTTGCGAGGAGGGAGTAGCTCAATGCAAAATAAATGTTAAATCCATCCCGTGCATCCAGCCACTCCGTATGACCACTGGATGACTGGAATGAAGTTCCCTATTGCTGGATTGATTAGGAGGCAGGCCACACAGTAGAGCGCATTCAATTAGACCACAAAGTTATCCAAAGCTATGTTGAGTAGATATGACGTTTAGAATCGATCATTGGGAAGGTCGTTTCTGTTGTATCTTAACAAGAAACGGCGATTAGAACCGGCTAGTTGGGAACGGCCCGGTGCTTTTTTGCAGTTCGGGTCGGGCCTGTGTAGCGATTTTAGGTCCGATAGCCGGGCCAGGCCGGGCTCGGGCCTGGGAAATGTGCGGGCGGGCTTTTTGCGGCCCGGCCCAAAAAACGCTCAGGTATGCCTAAGAGCATCTTCACTCGGGTCCTAAAGCCCACTAGGCTATTGGGCTGTTGGCGCTCAAAATCGCGTCTAGCCCGTCACCCCCACCTTAATTCTTTTTTCGTGCCGACGCGATGCATTTTGTTATCCGGCATCATCTGGCCGAACCCTACCCACAGAGGGCAAGCGGGGGCGTCGGATAGAGCTGAAAACGCCGCGGGCCATCCTGGCCGTGGAAGAAAGTTTCGTTCCTGTCCTTCCCGCCGCTTCCCGCCCTTTCCCCCGCTATATCTAGGCGTCCCTCTCTCCCTCGTTGCCCTCCCGCTACCGCCGCCATGGAGAGGCCTTTCTATGAGGTTGTGATGTTCGCCCACTACGACATCCTCGCGCCGCCGCGCGCGAGGCTCCCAGGAGGCTTCGAGCTCAGCTATGTCGGTGTGCCGATGGCGCAACCCTTGCATGACATCGAGTTGGCAATGCATATCGAAGAGCGCCGCCGGAGCGGAAGAGGGCAATGGTCTGTTACATGCCCACGAGCGCATACTGGCCAAAGCGGTTCAAGAAGGAGCAGGCGACGGAGCTTGCGCTGTGCAGAGCTCACCGACGGCAGCTCCACCCGGATCTACGCAACCCCGAAGGGAGGCAACGCTTCTGGGCAGTGCCTAGGCGTACGATCTACACCGCTATCGACGCGGCGCGCCGTGAAGAATTCATGAGGAGGGCGGAGGCCGCTGGGATCATCGACCTCGATTCCGACACGGAAGAGGAAGACGGTGACGCGGCGGACGACGTCGATGACGAAGATGGCGACAACAGTAGTGAAAGCGACATAGTCGATTAGGATGGCAACACTAGTAGAAAAGAGGCCTTTCGTTTGGAGCTGCCAGGAGCTCTAGTCCCTGAATGGTCTGGGACCCGGACTAGTGTGAGTACTAGTCCCGGTTCATTCCGGTCCCAACGGCTAGGAGGACACAGATCACTAGTCCCGGTTCGTTTGGGACCTCTAGTCCTGGTTGGTAATACCAACCGGGACTAAAGATCTGGATCTCAATGGCTAGGAGCTGGGTGACCTCTAGTCCCGATTTGTATTACAGACCAGGACTAGTTCTTGATCTCTAGTCCCGGTCTGTAATACAAACCGAGACTAATTCTTTTTCTATATATAACCCTGCTTCATCCTGCCCGAGCCCATGGCCATTTTGCTCCAAGCTAGCACAAGTTCATCCTTATTTTTTGTCCAAGATTTGTCAAGATTTGGAGGCACCCTTCAATCCAAGGTTCTAAAAGGTTAGCAACTTCATTCTTTCATCTATCATTGTTATTTTGCTCAATGCTCTAGAAGTAGAAAGAAATTTCATTCTTTATAAGTAGAGAGTTAGATGGATTTTTAGATCGATGTGCAATTTTAGACATATTTTGATTATGCAAAAAGTTACTGAAAGTTGAGATGTGTAGTTTTAGAGTTTTGGAGCTCAGATTTGAATGAGATTTTCATTGCTAGATTAATAATTAAAAACTCAACATTTTTTATGTTAAAAGTTTTGTACAATTGAAAAATTGGTGCATGTAAAATTTTATATATAGGTTGTTAGTACACACTAAATTTTTAGATTTCAACAAGTAAATAAAGTGAAAAAGATCTAAGATTTTTATATAATGCAGATGAGCCGGTCATGGATGTACGATGGTTTCCAAATGTCTGACGCGTTCATTAAAGGCGTGCATTCTTTTCTCGAAGTGGCTGGGGAAAACAAGCGGAATGGTTTTATGTGTTATCCGTACCGTGTCTATCGGAATGAGAAGGATTACTCTTCCTCAAAAACCATTCATGTCCACCTAATTCAGTACGGTTTCATGTCTGGCTATAATTGTTGGACAAAGCATGGAGAAAAAAGGTTATGATGAAAGACAACGAAGAAGAAGAGAACGATGACAACTATCCAATATTCTCTGCAATGGAAGATAGTGAACAAGAGGAAGATGAAGAATGGGCATCAGATGAGACCGCTGATGATCTTCGTCGGGCCATTCTTGATGCACAGAGAGAATGCGAAATGAAAATGAGAAGAAGAAGTTGGAGCACATGTTAGAGGATCACAAAAAATTATTGTATCCAAATTGCGAAGATGGCAACACAAAGCTCGGTATCACACTGGAATTGTTGCAATAGAAGGCAGAGAATGCTTTATCTGACAAGGGATTTGAGAAGCTACTGAAAATAATTTCTAGAATTTGTTAAATTAGGTTTAGATTATTAGTTTATATTATAGCTATAGGTAGGTTTAGGATTATTAGGATTTAGGTTTAATTAGGATTAGGATTATTAGAATTTAAGTTTAGTACTTAGTGATATTTGCTACTATTTTGTGATATTTGCTAGAATTTTAGGGATTTACTAGTATTCAGGGATATTTGCTAGTATTTAGTGATATTTGCAAGTATTTAGGGATATTTTCTAGTATTTTTTGATATTTGCTAGAATTTTAGGAATTTACTAGTATTTAGAGATATTTGCTAGTATTTAGTGGTATTTGCTAGTATTTAGGGATATTGCTACTATTATTCATAGTATTATTGCTTAGAATTATATCGATCAAATGCGTACTTTAGGATATGCCGCATCCCCGTCGTCGACTTGGCGACAACGATGGAGGACTGCTCTCCGTCGGACATGTCCGAGACTGGGCTCCGTCGGGCTGGCACTGGGAGGTGCTACCTTCCAGGACGCGCAGCTTGGTGAGAAATCCCGGTCTCGTCGTCGACCCAGAGCTTCTCTGGTGGCGGTCGCGTGGTCTAGGGTCAGTGCAGAGGGTGTCGGCCCCCGAGGAGTAGGTGCAACGTCGTGTCAGGGAGGAGGACGAGCACGTCCGTCGTTATTTGTATATGTTGGACGCCAGTTCCTCCAATTACTGATAGTATATTCCGGGACCTCACCTGAGCTATGCTCATGTGATGATTCCTTCCCTTTAGATGATCACCGCCCGTGGCTCAGGACCTGGGAATCGACGCCCAGTTTGACTGAGCGAGGTGTTATTCTAGATGAATTAGTAATATTATATGATATTATTGTTGAATTAGATGGATTATTCGAGATGTATTAGTGATATTATATGTTATTATTGTTGTATTAACTGGATTATTCGAGATGTATTAGTTATATTATGGTACATTGTTAATTTTGTTGCTCATATTCACATTATTATTTCATAGCATTTATTCTATGGACTTCAACGGAAGAGAAGGTGAAGAGCATATGTTTGACATGATAAATGGTGGAGCTCTACCCAATCCTACTATAGCGCTCTTCGATCAGGGTAGAGCAGAAGACTGTGAAGCAGAAGATGGCTCATAGTTTTTAAATGAGTTCGGTGAGGGAATGGAGTTAGACCCACCAATAGACCAAGCACAAACGAGTGTTGATTGCAACGACAACTTGCAAAATGATGGACCAACCGTAACAAAGTCTAGCGAGGTATATTAAACCCCTCATGTGATCACTAGATATATGCATTAATTGCTTTGTGTATATATGTATTAACGAATGTTTCTTATTTTAGACCCTACTAAAAGTAGTAAACGAGGCCAAGCCAAAGGGATAGCCGCCGACGCGCATCTCACAATTGAGGTCGTTGATTCAGAAGGCAAACCATTGCTTCCCAAAAGTAACGCAACTACATTTATGCATCAATGCAGATTTATTGTTAGGGACAACGTTCCGATCAGCATTCCCTATTGGAATAAGCCAGCAATGGGAGATGCAGATCAATATAGTTTTGTCAAGGATAGATACAAAGACATACTATGAAAGAAGCTCATTTCACATTTCACTCTACCGGTCTTGGAGTCTGATGAGGCCACGGAGGCTATGAAGTCCAAAGTAAAGCATTTCGCACTTAAGAAGATGGCCGAACAGTTCAATAACTATAAGAAAAGATTATACAATGAATATCTGGAGGAAAAAAGTTCCAGAATTCACTGGCACACTAGAGAAGTAGCGGCATCACTGGGACAACTTTCTGGAGTACAAGGAATCAGAGCCAGCTAAAGAAAGGTCGAAAAAGAATAAGGAAAATGCCGTGAAAAAGAAATATCATCATATGATGGGGACAGGTGGCTACAAGACTTCCGTGCCTAAGTGGGAGGAAGCTGAGTCCGCCTTGCGTGAACAAGGGATCACTCCAGCTACACATCATTGGCCCATCAGGGTAAGAAATTGGTTACTCGCGCATGGGGCGAAGTATGACATGAAAACATGGGTTAATAATGGATGCAAAGGACAAGATTGATACACCCCATGAAGCAATTGTTAAAACAATCAAGGAGGTTTGAGAGGGAAAGTTCAAACTCGACAGAGAGAACGACGAGCTGACAAAGGCCCTCAGGAATCCTGAAAAACCAGGACGAACACGAGGCTTTGGACCTTCTGTGTCGTGGAAGATTGGGTTTCCCGAGGACACTAAATCTTACAGAAGCCAAGAGAGAGCAAAGAAGCGGAAGGCAGATGAGGAGGCAGACCGGTTGTGTAGCATAGAAAAAATGACTAACGAACTAGTTGCCATTGTAAAGGAGCAACAAAAGCAACTGGACGAAATGCGCCAGCAAGGGGAACCTCATCAGCTGCAATAAGAAAGTGCTAGCGGCCCATCTCAGCGGAGAAGCAGCGTGGCTTCCACGGTGGCCGATCCGATGGATCGCTACCCCGTGGATAATATCACCGAGAAGACAAGTTGTGATCTACATGTGGGAGTGAGCAACTTATCCTTAAAGGCGGCTATCGGCTTTGCTTTGACCTGTGAACATGGAGCACGCTGGCATGGCACTGAGATTCCAGATGGCTTTGCTCGTGTCGGGGTGGATGAAGTGCTACCACAATATGAATCACTGGATCTTGAAATCCTTGGAGCTAAAGAGGAGAGAACACTAGGAGAAGTCGGGGGTGGTATCATTCTATGGCGCAAGAAATACATTTTGTTTCCAGGCTCGGCGCCCAGGCCACTACCGTCTCCTCGACGCAGCTCACCACCTCCAAGTCCACATGACGAGGAAAGGGACGACCACCACCATAGCACGAGTTTGCCGCCGCGTCAGCCGTCTCCACCGCCGCGTCAGCCGACTCCGCCGCCGCGTCAGCCGACTCCACCGCCGCGTTAGGCGACTCGGAAGGTCCCCGCTCGGTTAACTGGTGCTACTACTAGAAAAAAGGTAGAAGGGCGAAGAAAACCCCGCCGCCTACTGAAAAGTTACCGTATGAGATGACTGATGAGGAAACCAAAGCGATCAGCGATGCCCAAGTGAAAGCCTTTTTTGCACTGAAAGTGCCCGAGCCAAAGCAGATATTTGATAAGAAATCCAAAAAGTGGGCTAAGAGTTTCCTTGAGCAACCATCGCAATTTGAGATAAATAAGCCAGATGACTACACACGATGTCTGATGTATGTTGTCCATACCAAGAAAAAGAAGACAAGTAGTAGAGCAAGCGGGAAAAGAGACGTTGCCCAACTCGGCGAATAGGCAAACCAATCGATCCCCCAACTCAAGGTGTTATCTAGTGTTGATCAGCAAGCAGATGACTTTGCTAAAAGTGCTAGTATTACTGTTGATCAACTGCATGGTGGAGAGGTCGCCTTACAAACGCAACTTGCATTGAAATATGACTACGGGAAGTCTCTAGTTAGACCTGCCGTGATTCAGTATCTACCAACACAAATGCGAAGACTGCATGATTGGTACCTGGGTGTCACAAAGAAACCATGGCGAATATTTCTTCTGGTGAAAGTTTCAAAAGAGCATTTCATTGGTGTAGACGAGATCCCAATCTATCTTGAGGAACTCTATATGTTATACCAACAAGATGCTTGATACGTCCATTTTGCATCACTATTCTATATCATAATTCACTGTTATTCATTGATATATTTCATATTAAGAAATGATACTTATGTTATTTCATCTGTTTTTGCATGGTTGATGACTTTTGGAGCATGGACCGTTGTAGTCAGGATTCTGATGGAAAAGATGCCGTTTGGAGGCAAAATTCGCGAAGATCAGAAAATCCGGAAAAATATATGGAAAATCCTATTTTTCCAGAAGACGAAGGCTGCCAGAAGAGGGAGTGGAGATGGGCCACAGGGGGCCCACACCACCCCCTGGCGCGGGCTAGCCTAGGCCGCGCCACTAGGTGGTGTGGCCGCCCTGGCCCACCTCTGGCTCTCCCCTTTGGCTTATATAATCCTCCCGAAACCCTAAACCTCATGGAGCAACCATAGAAAGATTCCGCCGCCTCTGCGGGGCGGAAAACACCGAGAGAGAAAGATCTCTCCGGCAGACAAATTTCTGCCGGGGGAATTCCTTCCCGGAGAGGGGAGATCGTCGCCATCAACACCACCATCAAGCTGGACTTCATCGGGATCATCATCATCATCACCACCACCATCAGCACCCTCATCACCATCTCCATATTGCTGTAATAATTGAGTTGAATCTTGCATTAGTTCTTAGGGGAAACTTTCCCGGTATTGATTACTCTTTATAGTTGATGCTATTGAGTGAACCTTTGAATTATTGTTTATGTTCAGATTGTTATACATCATTATTCCATCTCTGATCATGATCCATATGATGTCTTATGAGTAGTTCATTTTGTTCTTGAGGACACGGGAGAAGTCATGTTGTTAGTAGTGGAGTTGTGTTGAGAAAGATTCAATAGTTTGATATTTAAGTTGTGGTGTACTTATTCTAGTGGTGTCATGTGAACATCGACTACATGACACTTCACCTATATGGGCCTAGGGGAATGCATTGTGTATTTGGCTACTAATTGTAGGGGTTGCCGGAGTGACAGAAACCTGAACCCCTGTTAGGAAACCATTGCATAAGGGACGTAAGGGTCTTAGAGTTTAAAGTTGTGGTTAGGTTTCTACCTTAATTACTTTCTTGTACTTACAGATGTTTGCAAGGGGTATAATCACGAGTATGTATTAGTCCTAGGAAGCTCGCTACATTAGCACAGGTTCACCCACACAACACTTAGCAAGCTAAAGAAGATTAATCAACTATATGAAGCGAAAGCACTTGACAGTCTTTCCATGTGTCCTCGAGAATGTTTGGTCATCTTAAGTAATACAACCGACTGTCCTTTGCTGAATAAAGGATTGGGCCACTTGCTGCATTTATTCCTACTGTCTTTTATTTACTCGTACTATATTTACTTGCTTTATCAAAAACCCCTAAAAATCCGTTTGCTAAGTATTTGCAGAGAATTTCTAATCCATACCACTAGCCAGTACCTTCTGCTCCTTATTGGGTTTGACACTCTTACTTATCGAAAATACTGCGATACACCCCCTATACTTGTGGGTCATCAAGACTATTTTCTGGCACCGTTGCCGGGGAGTGAAGCGCTATTGGAGAGTAGAACTGGTAAAGGAAACTTCTACTATGAGTATTGTTTACTTATGTTAGTTGCTTGATTTTCGTTATGGATAATTCGCTGAGTTTCTTATTTGGTAAAGCTACTACCGCTGCTAAGGTAGTAGATGAACCACCACCTGCTGAGAATGATGCTTTTAAAATACCTACAAGAATTATTCATCGTGTTATGGATAACTACTATGTTGGGGATGGAACTGTCCATCTCGGTGATCATTTACTCTTTATACACGAATTATGCGGGTTGTTCAAGTGTGCAGGTATTACTATAGATCAAGTTAAGAAGAAGTTATTCTCATTATCACTGAAAGGAAGAGCTGAGGAATGGTATAAGCTGCTGAAGAATGGTCAAGCTCTGAAATGGGAGGAAATAGTACATCTCTTTTATTCAAAGTTTTATCCTCCTAGTGAGATTCATAAAGATCGGAACCAAATATACAACTTTTGGCCTCTTGATGGAGAGAGTACAGCTCAAGCTTGGGGGAGATTGAAGTTACTAATGCTCAAATGTCCCATTCATGAGCTCCCCAACAATATTATTATCAATAACTTTTATGCAAGGCTCCCTCTACATGACAAGGATTTATTGGATGCTTCTTATGCCGGATCATTCACTCGCATAGAAGAAGAAGCTAAATGGGATCTTTTGGAGCGTATTCAAGATAATGCTGAAGCTTGGGAGAATGACAAAGGTAGAAAGTCAGGTATAAATTATGATTATGAATGTATTGAATCTTTTATGGGAACTGATGACTTTCAAAACATTAAAAATGCTTATGGTCTAGACTCTCAAGCTATTGCTTCTTATTTTAAGGCCTTTGCTTCCTACATTGAAGTGCCTAAAAAGAAGTGTAATAAGTATCATGAACCTTATAAAGATATTGCTAAGAGTGTTCCTGCAAGAAATACTGAAGTTTATACTGCTAATCATGCTTTACCCGAACCTTACATTGAGAAAATGCCTTTCCCAGTTAAGATAAAGGAACATTCTACGATAGCTAGTATGGTTAATGAAAGTACACATAAAGCTGTTAAACCTGATAAACGAATGGTTGATGAACCTATTATAGCAAATGTGAAAGACTTTGTCACTAAATATGTAGAAGAGGGACACACTATCCTTTGTAAGGATATCTCTAGTATTGTTTCACAAAGTAGTGTTATGAGAGCTAGTATTCTTGTGTTTTCTATTATAATAAGTGATCATTGTTACGATGGTCCTGGTGATAGTTATATTGTTAAGTTTATGCATGATACTGAAAGTTACTATGAGAGAGGGAAACGTGTTCTTATGTATCTCAATAATATCAAGTTTCCTCGTTTTATGCTGAAAGTTTTTATGTTGCGCTTCTTTTACCTTCCTATGCTAGTAGCCTTTGGTTTCAACAACTTGTTTGTTTACAAAATTCCCTTGCATAGGAAGTGGGTTAGACTTAAATATGTATATTTTTGCTTCTTAATGCTCTATTTCACTTCAATTCATATTCCTAAGTGAGCATCATCAAAATTATCATGCCCATCTTAATGGCTATAAATAAAGAGCTTTTTGGGAGACAACCCAATTTATTTTTGCTTTCAGTTTGTTTTTGTTTATTTGAGACTTGGAAGTTATTACTTAGGTAATAGCCTCTTCGTATCCGTTTTGTTTGGTTTTTGTGTCAATATCAACCTCTAATGAGAGGGAAGTAAGATTTGGGGAAGTTGTTGTCCCGAAACAGATTTTTGTGCTTCACCGTAAAAATTCGTGAGAGATCTCTGTCTATCGGATTGAGCTGTAATTGTTTTTGATTCTGCCTCAGGTTGTTATTTAACTTTCGTTAGTTTTGCACTTTTTGATTTGAGCAACAAAAGATTTTCGAAAAAATTGATCTTTACGTGCTGGTCTGTTTTGATAGATTTTGCCACTCTTGCATTTGCTTCTTTATTCCATTTCCTTTTTAAATTCTTTTTGGGTTTTCCGAAGGAGTTGCTACAGTAGCTTATGTTTTGATGGTTTTCAGTTGAAGTTGAACTCAAAAGGTTTTATCACTTCGCTTATACTAACGTTGCTAATGAGAACTGTGTGAAGTTTTGTGTGAAAGAAATTTCCAGGTTAGTGGAGATAATGGTGTAGTAAGGAAGTGAAAGGTTTCATGACTCAAGTAATAAGTGTATGAAGATGAAGATATTGATGTTATTCAAGTGGTAACTCCGGAAGAATCTACTAAATACTAAATTCAGAGACCTGCAGAGTCCGTTTTCAAATAGGTAACAGTTCTGGTAAGAAAAGTTCCGCGAAAATACTATCAAATTATATTTTTGTAGTTTTTAGTCAATAAGGAAAGATATGAAGCGAAAGAGGGACGGAAACGGAGACAGGGTGGCTCACACCACCCTGTGGCACGAGCCCACCCCTGGCTGCGCCACCAGGTGGTGTGGCCACTCCGGACTCTGCCTCTGACTCGTTTTCTCCCAGTACCTTCCTTTTGTTTTGAAACTTCGTAATATATAATCCCCTGGATCTCCCGAGGTTCGTATATCGTGTTTTCGTCGTGTTTTCGTTTCGATCTGCTTCTGACAGGCAGAGTCCCAGATTTGGAGCCACAATGTCTTCCTCTGGATCAGCCAAGGAAGATTTTTTAGAGGATATCATCAACCCATACATGAGAGAGTTGAATATTCATCCCAAGGAGTTGTTGCTTGAAGATGGGGAGGTCCGGATAAAATAGGTTCAAGGCCCTAAAGGTGAAGGAAGTCTGGAGGACAGGATGGAAGCACTGGAGCAAGAAGTCTTTAGGTATAAGAAGATGGCGGAACGCGAAGTGGATATCATCCATAAGATTTGTTCCGAACTCATCGCCGAGCACCAAAAGGAGACTGCTGAGCTCAAGGATGAAGTCCTCTCACTCCGCCAAACAACCAACAAACTGCAAGCACAGCTCTACGATGTTCAAAATCAAAATTGTGAGTATGAGGTTAGGTTTAAACGCATAAGTGTTGCTGCAAGTTTCAGGATGCTGGAGACCACGATTTCCTTTGTTGATGGGGAGCCCTTACCCTAGAAGTCGGACGATGATGAGAGAATACCACCACCACCGAAGGAGTAATTCGTCATCAGGTTTGACATCCCCTTGGTTTGTTCCAAGCTTGGGGGAGTGCCACGGTATCACACCACTATCTTCTATCTTTTTACCCTTTTAGTAGAGTCATATCGTGAATAAAGAAGTTATCGTGTAGGATGGTTTGCATTATGGAAGTGTCCCCTCTGTCATTAGATATGTATCCCTTGGTGTGAGTTGCCATTATGGAATATTAATGAGAAGTTCTATCATTTACTCTTTTGCATAGCTTATATTAGTTTTCAATTCGTGGTTATATGATTGATCTTGTTGTTAGTATTGGTATCACTCTAGGATCATTGAGTTAATTTAGTTGGTTTTGGCAAACCTGGCTCGGTCAGTAGCAACACTATTTTTTGAGAGTTGAATAAAAAAGATAAAAGTACTCTAAAGAAATATAATTTCATCATCTTTCTTTCTTTCTTGATTTGCTCATAAGTTTAGTATTCTCTAGTTAAGATCTTTTGTGCTTCCGAGGAAGATTGCATGTTTGTTTTTATCACTTGTATGTTTGTTTGTTTCCTTCAACTCTTATGCTTGCTACCCAGCCTTGCTAGCCAAAAACCTGTACTGAGAGGGAATTCTTCTCGTGCATCCAATCCTTAAACCAAAACCTATGCCATTTGTATCCACCATACCTACCTATTAGCATTATTTCTATTCCAAGCAAATTCTTGTTTTTATCTACCTTCCAAATTAAACTTGTTATGTGAAAATTAGTGATTAAAGCTCTCACGAACTTGATGGCACATCTTACTTTCTTGCAATTAATAAACTTGAACCATTGGGTCCTTCTTTGTTGCGTATATGCTTGCGTTTTATGAGTTGAAGTTAGCAGAACCATGTATCATGGGGAACGCTTTCAACACTTCACTGGCACTTTGTACCTAGTTGATATCATGATTATTTTACCTATGGATCCCGGCGGTGTGAAATAAAAGGGGAACCTGTAAGATCATGGATTCTATATGTGTGTTAGAGAAACGCCTGGGCCGCTAGCCTAAGCCATGCCTAATCATGGTGGAAACTTGCAGCATAACTATAGTGAGCATTCTATGAAGCATCCTTAATAAAAACCTATGCAAATAGCAAATAAAAAGATCGCTGAGATGCTCATTGTCTACTTGCCTTGTCATTTTAATTATGGGATAGCTCCTGTATCATGTGCAAGGGGTACCCCGTTGGTGGTTCTCGATGATACACACGTATTTACAATGACAAGAGCTTACTCGTGACTAAAGTTGAGTAGCATGAGGTTCAGTACTCGTAAGTAAGGGGCATGAGATTTCAACTTATAACTTGCCAAGCATATCCTCTTAGTTGTGTCACTTTAACTTGAACCACCTAAAGATGCCGATGATAGGGGCAATGAGAGCTGAAAACTAGTAAGTATCATAATTTTTGGGAGCTCTTTTTGAAACTTGAAATCCCTGCTTCCCTCTGTGAAGGGCCTTTATTTTAC
Source organism: Avena sativa (assembly GCA_916181665.1). NCBI lineage: Eukaryota > Viridiplantae > Streptophyta > Magnoliopsida > Poales > Poaceae > Avena > Avena sativa. Next base: position 525,810,189 of record OV702292.1, on the reverse strand, counting down.
TTTTTAGTTGAGTCAGTAAACCTTTTCCCTTCTATCTCAGCAGGTATTTTGAGTTGTTGTGTTTCATTCATTCATATGATGATTTATTTAATCATGTTTCTTATGTTCCTTGTTTTGCACATTGTTCTTGTCTTGGTGTCTACTACTTTGAAAGTTATCATTGAAAATCAGTTATTTGTGAACTCCAGCAAATTGTCAATTATTGTTCGACCAAGAGCTAAGTTTGCCATTACCAATTATGATTTACTTTATGTATCTTTATTGTGTTTCCTTTACCTATTGCAACTAAGTTATATAATAGTGAGTTGTCTTCTATTATGATCTATGTATTGATGAATATGATGCTTCTTGTCCGTATTTTTTTTATCGACTCTTCACTCCATAAACCTGAAGCCATGTTTATTGAGCTCAGTTTCGCTTGGGGACAAGCGAAGTCTAAGCTTGGGGGAGTTGATACGTCCATTTTGCATCATTATTCTATATCATAATTCATTGTTATTCATTGATATATTTCATATTAAGAGATGATACTTATGTTATTTCATCTATTTTTGCATGGTTGATGAATTTTGGAGCATGGACCGCTGCAGTCAGGATTCTGATGGAAAAGGTGCTGTTTGGAGGCAAAATTCGCAAATATCAGGAAATCCAGGAAAATATACGGAAAATCCTATTTTTCCAGAAGACGAAGGCTGCCAGAAGAGGGAGTGGAGATGGGCCACAGGGGGCCCACACCACCCCCTGGCGCGAGCCAGCCTAGGCCGCGCCACCAGGTGGTGTGGCCGCCCTGGCCCACCTCTGGCTCTCCCCTCTGGCGTATATAATCCTCCCGAAACCCTAAACCTCGGGGAGCGACCACAGAAAGATTCCACCGCCTCTGCGGGGCGAAAAACACCGAGAGATAAAGATCTCTCCGTCAGACGGATTTCTGCCGAGGGAATTCCTTCCCAGAGAGGGGAGATCATCGCCATCAACACCACCATCAAGCTGGACTTCATCGGGACCATCATCATCATCATCACCACCATCATCACCATCAGCACCCTCATCACCATCTCCATATTGCTGTAACAATTGAGTTGAATCTTGCATTAGTTCTTAGGGGAAACTTTCCCGGTATTGATTACTCTTTGTAGTTGATGCTATTGAGTGAACCTTTGAATTATTGTTTATGTTCAGATTGTTATACATCATTATTCCATCTCTGATCATGATCCATATGATGTCTTGTGAGTAGTTCGTTTTGTTCTTGAGGACATGGGAGAAGTCATGTTGTTAGTAGTGGAGTTATGTTGAGAAAGATTCAATAGTTTGATATTTAAGTTGTGGTGTACTTCTTCTAGTGGTGTCATGTGAACGTCAACTACATGACACTTCACCTATATGGGCCTAGGGGAATGCATTGTGTATTTGGCTACTAATCGTAGGGGTTGCCGGAGTGACAGAAACCTGAACCTCCGTTAGAAAACCATTGCACAAGGGACGTAAGGGTCTTAGAGTTTAAAGTTGTGGTTAGGTTTCTACTTTAATTACTTTCTTGTACTTACAGATGTTTGCAAGGGGTATAATCACGAGTATGTATTAGTGCTAGGAAGCTCAGTACATTAGCACAGGTTCACCCACACAACACTTAGCAAGCTAAATAAGATTAATCAACTATATGAAGCGAAAGCACTTGACAGTCTTCCCATGTGTCCTCGAGAACGTTTGGTCATCTTAAGTAATACAACCGGCTTGTCCTTTGCTGAATAAAGGATTGTACCACTTCTTGCATTTATTCTTACTATCTTTTATTTACTCGTATTTTATTTATTTGTTTTATCAAAAACCCCTAAAAATCCGTTTGCTAAGTATTTGCAGAGAATTTCTGATCCATACCACTAGCCAGCACCTTTTGCTCCTCGTTGGGTTCGGCACTCTTACTTATCGAAAATACTGCGATACACCCCCTATACTTGTGGGTCATCAACGCTCTCGACTTGAGTCTCATCAGTTTCCTATTTTCTGTAAGTGATTCATTTATTTCTATGATAAAGTCTCTAACTCTGTGTGTTCATTGCCTGTAATTATCCTCAGTACGCTATTATGCAGAATGAAGAGCGAGAAATGTGACCGAAGGGGGGTCTTTGACATTGGGTTCGTCGACCCACTCCGATTTAATGAACGATTGTTAAAGGAATTCCCTAGGAAACGGAGCAGAACTTACTAAGGTATCTAAAGAGGCAACATTACAAAAAGAGAATAATGTTTCCTTACAACTTCATGTAAGATTGTTATACTGTCTTGTACACACATTCACTTTTGCTTACTCGATGTTAACTGCAATTGATGAGTTACCGACGTATATAAACGTGCACAACTTTTATTACATTCTGCTGGAAGAGTTGAAATCAAGGACCCACTAAATAAAAAAATATCGGAGTACAATTGATTATAGATGTGTTGATAGGTAATTTCAGTCATTATCGCACTATATCGGTCTCTTTCGTTCATTTCCTAAGATATCAACTAACTAATAACTTATTTATTCATTTTTTGCTGGACATGGTTTGAAAAGAATTCACCAAGAGTACAGTTGGTGATTTTAAGGATGAGCTTAGTTTTCATATGGTCGATGTAAGTAGCACGAGCAGTTCCACTCATCTCTTTGATTCTAGTTTCAATATAATTATATCATGCTTGCTTATTATTTGATTGGATTCTATTCTCGTAAAATGCGAGAGGCAGCCACAAGGGACAAATTTGTGTGGATACTTCGTTTGCGAGTATATTTGCTTGGAGGTCAGCGAGCGGAACCCCGCGACATTTATAGCAGTACGTGAACAATATATTTACAATTTGATTTTATTACCATCAATTGCGTTGAATGTCATTCATAATATTCGTTATGACGATTGATATTCATATTGATCTGATTCTTTTATATATAGTTGGGAAGAATGCGGGAGGGAATCCAACCGAGGGAGCGCCTAATACCAATTCAAGACGAATTGGCGGGATTTTCGGTTGACCATGTCATAGACCAAAGGGGAAAATTTCATGTCATAGATAAAAAATATGTAATCCAATAAACGGGCTCTAGTCCCGGTTGTGATCTCCATGTAACCAAATTGTATATATATATATATATATAGAAAAAATCCTTCTTACTCCCGAGTGTAACTACACCCACGTCTCATATACTACCTTACGGAAGTATTTGTAATACTTTATCTATTTGAGTATGTTCATATAGTATATCTAAGATACTTATAAACAAGTTAGGTGAAAAAATTGCAAGTGCACTCATAGTTTGCACTATATATGTAAAATACCGTCATATTTATATGTATAAAAGGAGTATGTGAATACAAATTACATACTACAAAAAAATAGTATATATACTGCCCAAATATTCTTATATACTTCATACTATGCGTACATACCTTCCGGTATGGTAGATACTGCCTATATAGTGTGAAACACGTGTGGGTGTAACTACACCCGGGTGTAGTATGAATATGTCCTATATATATATATGCTTGCACAAGTTATATTATATATACACCAACATATGTACATTATATATGCATCAACAAGTTATATTATATAACAAAAAAATAATTGAAAATAAAAAACCTCTAAATCGTGCCGTGGCAGAGAAAGCACACGATTCTCTGCCGCGACAGGAAACCTTTAGTCCCGAGTCAAGTTACGGCCGGGACTAGAGGTCCTCCCCGCCCCTCCCGTTGCCGTTGCCCCGTGAGAGAACTCTATTCCCGATTCATAACAGAACCGGGACTAGAGATAAGGATCTCTAGTCCCGATTCTGTAGTTCCGGTTGCAGAACCAGGACTAGAGGCTATCTAGAACCGAGACAACAACCCTGTTCTCCACTAGTGCAAACTACCTTAAATCGTCCTTCGTTATCTATGTTGATAGATGAATCAATATGTAAATAGACGATCCTATTGGAAGTGTGACTGGGAATACTCCATCTCCCCTAAATTAAACAAATAGTCGACGCCTTCCTATACAGAAAAAAAAGGCCACGGCATACACTGTATGGGGAGGGCAGGGAGGAGGCGAGTGGAGATGCTCTAATCCCTTCAATGTTCACGTACCGCGATCTACGGCTGCCACTCGATGAGCCTAGAGCTAATACACTCCTCGGCATGGACTTCTCCTGTTCCTTGTACTTGATTGATTGTGTTCGCCGTGGGTGTCAACTGAAATACCTCATCACCATTTTTTTCCGGTAGCATTCTATCAAAACGATGACATGGAGTTCGTCCTTGGTTGAGTAAATATCATTCTCTCCCACTGTGAGCAAGGGAACCCCGTCACCTAGGATTTGAACCGCCTCCTATAAAAGTTCATTATTCTCTCCACTTGCAAAGTGCAAGAGCCTACTAGTTTGGTGGAATCACTTCCTCAAAGCCTAGCGGCACTCCCCTCCTCCCTCCCCCTGTCTACCCGTTGACCATCTCTTGCCAGGCCGAACCCGAGCTTTCTCCGACGGCTTTGCCGGCCGGAGATGGCAAGGGGGACGCGCCGGAGTAGTTTCTAGGCTTAGAAGTAGGTGTCTCGGCTTGTTGCTGGTAGTATGGAGTAGGGCATCGATCTGCTTGGGCCAGATCTGGTGTAGCCTGTTTCAGTGGTTCCTTGGCGACGTGCTCCGGCGGCCAGAGTCAACGGCGAGCACCATCTCCACAGGGATCTCCGTTAATAAGCCCAAGTCGGTTTTCTCCCTCTGGCCGGCCGTGGCGGCGGGGGGAGGGGAAGCTGAATGTGGACGGAGTTGGAGTGGGAGGAGGGCGGGATCCTTCTTCTCTGGTACATCGGCGCTGCACCAGATGGGGCGGTGGAGTTGCGACGCGGTGCTCTCTTGGTGGGAGCCAATGGTTGCAGCCCCTCTCGCAAGATCCCATTGCCATAAGCGCTGCTCGCCGTGGCTCAGCGGCTCCGACGTACTTTCCACAACCTGGCCGGCCGAGGAGGCGAGGGGGAGATGGTAAGGGCCACGAAGGTGTCTGTCTCCGCGGCTCTTTGCTGCCTCGAAGTGCATCTCGCTCGGTGGCAAGGATTGCCACCGGCATCTGCGGCCGTGAAGGGCCGTCTCTGTGCCTGGAAGGCGTGTCTTCAACCTCCGCGATGGAGGCTTCTCTGGAACTCTGCGTCAGTGTCCAACGCCTTCCTTCAACCAAGTGGTTTATCCCCGGTGGGATGAAGGTGGCCGGCGGCAAGGGTTCAGCTGCGGTGGCGAGGTCAAAGGACCTGATGGCGTTTTCCCAGGAACCTTTAGGGTCCTCCTTGCATATTTGTGGGTCCTCTCTGCAATCTTTGTTTTGTAAAGGACCTACTTGTAACTTGTACCCACCGCTTTGATATTTATGGCAGCTTCGGGGTCTTTCCTGACCCCTTTTCGTTCAAAAATAATAAATATAAAAGTTCATTGTGGGTCCAGTTCCTGATTTGATAAAGATCACCAAAACTACAAAATGGCACCAAGTTGATTGGATGGGGAAGAGCAAGCTAATAAAATAACATCATCAGGAACACCCATGTTCATCACCACATCCAGCATCCCCTTGAGCCTGCCCCATGGTTTGTCGACCTGGGTATCCCATCGATCAAACTCACAGTTCAGGGCCCTGCGGTACTTCAGGATCACATCTTCCCAACGGAGTGTTCGTGTTAAGATTACTCTTTCGAAAGCATCATGGATCCGGAGTATTGATTCCAATAGCTTCAAGTGTTGCTAAAAACCGTGCATCGGATGGCTCACAGATTAGATTCAAACTTCTGTTTGTGAATAATATCCGGCTCTATACTCAATTGTTAAACACAAAGAGAATACATTTTTTATGGTAATGGATCCAATGTGTCTTTCAGAAAAAGTCTCATAGATCCTAAACTGGTGTCGTGAAACAATCTTTTATTAATAAGATTATCCAGGATACAATTGTTCGAGGGTATGGATGAATTCAAATGAAAGTTACTATAGAGTGGCATTGATTCAACCTGATATTGATATCCCAGTCGATGATAATAGTAAAATTTTAAAGATGAAAATACCCGTTAAAGCGAAGAGTGTAAAAGATAATCTTGTTAGGAGGAATTGGCATGGAAGTACACAATGGGTTTTTTATCACCATGATGAGACAATACGTCATTTATCCTCCCAATGTAAATTTGCTCGTGCTATATGGTCAATCATCCAAGTAGTCTCTAGTTTATCTTCTTCACGTTCGGTAGTCAATGTATTTGGCAACTGGCTGAACGGGATTGAGAATAAATATGAGATTTTATTTAGGATGACAAGCTTGCCATTATATGGTCGCTTTGGCTATATAGAATAAAAAGATTTTTAATAACATTCCGTCTTCTCCTCTGCAGGTTATCTACCGAGCCACGGGATCCTCCGATAATGGACTATTCTTCAACGTATGGACCTCCACGACTTATTTGTGGAGGGCTGTACGCGTTTGGAGGACACGACGAGGGATATTTTCCCCGACATGGATGGTAGTGTGATCTACGGATAGAGCTGTCATAGCACGTTTGGAGGACTTCGTTTTTTTAAAATTATTTGTAATCTTGGTACTTTTCCTTTCGTCTTGTGGTCTCTGGTTGATCGGCTGTGTGCATCCTAGCTATGCAGAGGCCGGATGTAAAGTTACTGTTAAGTAATAAAGCGCCAATATCAAAAAAAAAGTGCATGTGGTTGTGTATAGTTAAGACATGATAATTTTTTTTATACTCCCTCCGTCCCGGTTTATTAGGCTCGCACGTAGTTTAAGAAAATATTTGACTATTAATTTTAGCTAATAAAATATACATTATGTGTATCAAAAAATATACTATTAAAAACTTTTTTTAAGATGATTACGATGGTATAATTTTTATGACATATTATGTAAAATTTCTTGACAAAAATTAATGATCAAAATTGTTCTTAAACTATATGCGTGCCTAATAAACCGGGATGGAGGGAGTAAGAGCATCTCCACTCGTTGGGCGTTCCCAGGCCAAAATCTGACGCTATTTAACGTCAGACGAAGCTAGTTTTTGGTCTGGGAACGTTTAGTTTTCCACTCGCGTTTCTAGGCGCAGTTTCCATGCAAGGCAAAAACGACGATATTTCGTTCAAATTCGGCTCAAATCGGCTAAAATTCAGTCTAGTTTGGTATAATTTGGGCTAGTTCGAAATAGTTTGGCCTAATTGGCATAGTTCGGCCTAGTTTGGCATAGTTCAATGAACTCGGCTCAATTTTGGCCTAGTTTGGCCTAGTTCGCCCAAATTTTCTCAAATTCGGCTCAAATTCGTCCTACTTTGGCCCAGTTCGCCCAAATTTGGCTAAAATTTGTCCTAGTTTGGCCTAATTCGCCCTACTTTGGCCTAGTTCACCCAAATTCGGCTCAAATTCGCCCTACGTTGGCCTAGTTTGCCCAAATTTGGCTAAAATTCAGCCTAGTTTAGCCTAGACTCAAGTTCGGCCTAATTTGGTCTAGTTCACCGAAATTCGGTCTAGTTAGCCCAAATTCGGCTCAACATTCGGTTTAGTTCGTCATCGTTTGGCCTAGTTTGCCCAAATTCGGCTCAAAATTTGGCGTAGTGGGGACTAGTTCACCCAAAATGGCGGCGTCCGGCGTTCCCAGGTGGTTTCCAGCATCCTGGGTTCAGTTTGGGAACGCCGGATAAAATTTGGGCCAAATTCGGCAGAATTCGGCGTCCTATGAACGCGACTGGGCAAATTTTCGCCGTCTGGATGTAAAAATCATCCTAGGATCACCCTCCTGGGAACGCGAGTGGAGATGCTCTAAAGACAAAACATACGAACCACTAGGGATCGACATTCGGCATCCGATACCAGGCTACTAGTTTGTAACCATACGATGTGAAGCAGGCTGGACGACGTCGGATTTTTAAGGGCATGTACAATGCTAGGAAAGACATATCTTCTCTTAGCTTTTCACATCATTTAGAGAAGACACAATATAACTTGTACAATGCATTATTTCTTATTGCTATCTCTAGCAATTATTGAGAATTAACTATTTTTAGTAAGAAATTGGTTGGCTAAGGAAAGACATATGATACAATGGAGAAAATAGTCTTCTTTTATTTCTAAGAGAGCATCTCTTAGCTAAGAGAAGACAACTTTTTCTTTCTTGTTTCTTTCTCCTCTAACTACAAAAATTCAACATGGCACGCATAAGGAAAGACTGACGTCAGCACATTGTACATGCCCTAACTAGCTAGCCTTGCGCTAATCTTTCCGTGATGCTAGGGCCCGATTGCATACTCGGCAAGGGGATCCGTTGTCCCCGCTGCTCTTTGACATGGTGATGGATGTGCTACATCTGTTGTTCGAGAAGGCGTCCGGCGAAGGCCTTCTCCTGGGGCTGGCGGATAGGGGATTTCGTCACCGCACCTCCATGTATGCGGGTGACGTCATCACCTTTGTTCGACCCACGCCTCTAGATCTTCGCACCTGCGCGGCGATTGTGGCAGACTTCGGGAGGGCCTTCGGGCTGCGCACAAACCTGGCGAAGTGCTCCATCCACCCCATCCGGTGCTCTCCTCAGCAGGTGGAGTTGGCGCGCAGCATCCTGGGTTGCGTGGTGGGGAGTTTCCCTTACAAGTACTTGGGCCTCCCACTAGGTTTGCATAAACCGACTTCATCCCAGCTCCAATACATTGTGGACAATGCGGATAATAGGATGCAGTTGTGGTGTGCTGGCCTCATGGGCCGCGGGGGTCGTACCACCCTCATGACCACGATGTTGGCGGCCATCCCGATTCATGCGCTTCTCTCGTTGGATGTCCCGCCGGACACTTTGGTGGCTTTCCGGAAGGCGCTTAGGGCTTTCCTTTGGAGGGGCAGGAGGGAGGCCAATGGAGGCCACTGCTTGGTCGCGTGGGAGAAGGTGTGCTCCCTTAAGATGCACAGGGGGTTAGGGATTCCTAACCTACGCCTCATGAACTTTGCCCTGCGATGCCGTTGGGCCTGGCTACAGAGAGTGGACCCAGATAAACCGTGGGCCGAGTTTGACTTGAGCCTACCTCGTCAGACGTGGCAACTGTTTCACGCAGCCACCTGTTACACCTTGGGGGATGTCTAGCGTGCGTGGCTTTGACAGGACCAATGGATTAATGGTAGGAGGGTGGAGGAGATCACCCCGAACTTGTTGGCCATGATCCCACCGTGCAAAGTCAAAGAGAGATCGGTCAGAGAAGTCCTGCGTGGTACGTGGCTGCTGGACTGTGGGCCTAACCTGGGGGTAGAGGCGGTCCCAGAGTTCTTCCTCTTGTGGCATGCTATTGCCAGGATTCAGCTGGCCCCGGTGAAGACGTGCTAACCTAGAGATGGTCGAGTGATGGGTGCTACTCGGCAAAGTCGGCGTATAGGGCTTTCTTCGCCGGTACCGCCCTTGCGCCGGCCGCGACTCAAATCTGGCGATCCCGGGCCCCAAGCAGCTGCAAGTTCTTTGCATGCTTGGCCTCTAGGGACCGTTGCTGGATGGTAGACCAGTTGGAGCGTCGGGGACTGCCGCGGCCAGCTAGGTGCCCCCTGTGCGATCAGGCACCGGAGAGCATACGACATTTGCATCTTGGTTGCGTGGTAGCCCGGGAGGTGTGGGCGTGGGAGTTGCAGAGGTGGGACATGCTTAAATGGACGCCGACGGCGGACTCAGACCTGCTGCAGTGGTGGACATGGAGGCCATGCCCGGTAGCTCATAGGCGGGATCTCTGGACGGTGATCATCTTGGTCTTCCGATCCATTTGGAGACAACGGAGCGATGTGGACTTCAACAAGGTAAGACCGGCCGTGAAGACCATCCAAACAAGGATCAAGGAGGACTTCGCGCAATGGGCCTAGCTAGGTTGTTTCGGTCGGAGATGTTTGCTTCCCGGAGCCGGTGCCCTTGTTGTGGATGAACGGAGAGTAGGCTTAGGGTTGGGGAGATGTCACCCCTGTTGACAGCGTAAACTTTCCGCTCCGCGGTGTTGTGACCTGCCGTCGACAGTCTTTCTATGTGTTTGGTATGCCTCCCAGGGTGTATCCTAGAAAAAATGTTCAGATTCTTCTAATTATGGTTTACCCTGAATTAAATTTTATTGGACAAATAGAGAAAGTCGGTGTTTCAGCACCTAGATTCCTTTGCTTGTTATAGAATATGAGCCACCAAGGTTTGTTTCACACGTCATCTCACATCTTAGTGCATATACTGCATGCTTATAATGATGTAATACCCTGGAACAAACTACTTAGCACTGCCATTTAAGTGCAGGACCAAATATTTTAAAACTGTAGAATCATAACTTTTGTGGCTAGCGTGGGGTTTAAAATCTCACACACAAAGCTTGATAGCTTAACCAGGTATGAAATCTGAGTTTATAATTTCCTAATTTATGTTCATTATGGTATTTCTTTACTTTAAAATCAATTGTCAGAATTTTCTTCTGTATATTGGACAGCGTCGTTAGTGAACTGAGTATCTTCATTAGTCAGTAGGTTTTCGATCGATTAGTATCGGGCTTGGCACCTAGACCTCGGAGATCAATGGCAACAAGGAGAAGGTGCTAGTCGTCATTACGTCACTTGCTCTGGTCTGGCAGTGAAGCATGTTTGGTCGGTAGCAAGGTAAAGGTCTCCTTCCTCGCTCTACATTTATTTCTTTTTTCCTTTACGAATCATTTTGCTATCAATGTTATCTATTGGCCTCCTTCCTCGCTCTGCATTCATGTGATTATACTATTCAAATAATTAATGCAGATTTGAGACAAATTCCAAATATCTCAACTGAACAATCCATGGTCAGCAGATTTATAGTAGAGGGAATTAGAGACAAAATCTTCAGAAAGATACCTATTTTGGTGATGTTAATTTTCTGCAATACCAATTCAACTGACAGGTACGGATGTTATTCCTGAACAAAATTCTGAGAACAAAAGCAGCTGGGGATCACATTGAGCGGGCAAAGAAGATGAAGGAGTTAGTTTCCTTCAACACATTGCGGGAGCGGGCAAAGAAGATTACCTCTTTATATTGCGGGAGGAGCTAAATGATGATTTTGAGGAGGAGCTAAATGATGATTTTGATATTATGCAGATGGAACAACCTACTGATAATGTTTACATTGGGATTCACGCATTATTATGTCCAGGTGTAGTTCTTTCTCCATCCTCTTATTTTGGCCATCACAATCATCTACACGTATCTACGCTGATTCCAACGTCCATGCCGTAGAGACCATGGCCACCATAGGCGTATATAATCGTTGGTCACTGTTTTCTGCATACTAGACTAATGATTAGTTGTGGTCACTTTCTCAGGTAAGACTAAACAGCCTGCTGGGAGCTCAATTATTTCCTGAATGCCGGACTCTTAATATATAAAATAGAATTTTGTCTTCAGTGGATAGGTCTTTTTTGTGCTATCTTCATTGGATTTTGAAAATATCTGTCATTTCCTAGGCATATATAAAGTTTTATTGTATTTGATCCATATGTAATTTCTTGCTTGTTTTTTGACTGTGCAATTATTCAGCCTCGTTGGGCCACCTGAATGGATTGGATCTTGATACCGTCATGCGCCTAAGGTTTCGGGGATGGACCTCGAATATTCTGACTTGATGTACCTATAAATATTTTGTACCGCTAAATCTAAGCCATACCTTTTTCATTTATTTGCTGAGATACATATGAGGGCTCTTATTTTACCTCATGAATATGATGTATCTATCACTCGAATTGGGCAGATTACTTGGAAGCATTTGAGTAGGTTGGTGCGTAAGGATTCCTCTTGAACACAGAAACCATAGATAAATTAGAGTGAGAACCTATCAATTTTGCCTCTTGCTTATCATTATCCATGACTTGAAATTTTGTGATATATCAAACTGTCCTTTTTTAGTTTATCTTTATATGGCCACTTAAATAATATTTTTGGTATTTATTAGAGCATAAGTCTGTAGTGTAGCCAACATCTTGGTGATAAAAGACAGTAGTACACAGAACAAATTATAACTGAGTGATACTTTTTGCTATATGTGACACTAGGCATTGAAGAAAATATCCGACATGTTATAATGTCCTACCAGTTAGTTAACATTGTTTAAGTTGTCCTATAACAAAAACACTACAACCACCATGAAAAACCTGGGTCTTAAAAGCAAATGAGTAATAAAAGACAAGTTTGTATCTTCACTGGAATACTCTTTAGTTTTAGGAATAGATCCTAAGAAAAGTAAATGAGTAATCTGTTGGCTTTTTTGCTGTAGTAGTCTGAACATATTTTAACGAGATTCAGCAACCATGTCCATATTTTGCTGTAGTAGTCTGAACATATTTTAACAAGATTCAGCAACCATGCCCATATCTAAACTGGAAATTCGCTCCATAATTACACAATGTCTCAATTTGGTTTTAAGGATATAAGGGTGTCCCAGTTATTGGCACTACTATATGCTTGATATTAATATATGCTCCTTTCCAAAAAAAATACAATGCTTTGCATGCCAGAAATAGATGATACTATTGGGCAAAGCAGTGTAACATCCAAACTTGCTTTGTCGGGGAAGGAGTTCCAATAACAACATCCGTATTTGTGTATTGTTTTGCCATCAGTCTACACTGACGGTGTTCCCGGTGGTTCGGTTGGCTACTAGGACATAAAGTTATTTGACCGTACTGTCGACAACTTTTTAGAATAACAGGGGCCCCGCCCCCAGCTCCATTTCATTGAAACGAAACCCAGCCAAAACAAGAGTGCAGAACAGGACAGCGTTTTGCGATACAGCAAGCACCAGAAATGGAACAGAGCAAAAGAAGCAGCACAGCTGCAGACGTAAACCAGGTTTTCAGCCACTCGATTCTAAGATCTAGGCCAAAAGACAACCAACCAACCAACAAGGCAGACGACTGTCGCAGACCCCGGAGATGAGCTTCTGCACTTCTTTCTCTTCCTACACCAAGACGATATCGGAGTCCAGAGTGGAGGTAGGAGTTGTCCAGGTTCCCGGGCCGGCAACCTTCTTCTGCACAGGGGAACCTGTGCCCTCCTCATGGCGTAGGGGGGCCTCTCTTAGCCACCTTCCAGCTGGGGGGGTTCCCTCAGGATCGAGGTCACGAACAGGCAGAAAGCATCCGCACCCTCCAGCATGTGGTCCTTGAAGATCAACCTCCATCGCTTGATCGAACACAAGATCCTTCTCCACACCTGCAAAATATTCATCCGGGGGTGACCATTGAAGATTTGGTCATTCCTCATTTTCCAGATACTCCATAAAACAGTAGCACAAACTGAATTTAACAGGGAATATTTTTTGTTGGGAATCCATAGCTTAGCAAGGGATTCATAGGAATCACCAACAGGCTTGTCAAAGAAAGCAGAAATTTTCGGCCAGATCTGCTTGGCAACTATGCAATCAAAGAATGGGTGATGCACAGATTCTACCTCCAAGCAGAAAGTGCAATCTTCTGGCTTATTCATATTTCTTTTTTTCAAGTTATCCCTGGTCATAATTCTGTTGTGAGAAAGGAGCCAAAGAAAAATGTGAACCCTGGGAGGTATATGTAATTTCCAAACTGAAGGAATATAAATAGGAACTACCCCCCCAAAGTTAATGATATTATATAAAGAGGTGGTAGAATATTTTCCATTAGCAGTATGCTGCCAGATGAGAGCATCACATTCTGCAGAAAGGTTAGAACTTTTTGCAATCTCCACCAATTCATACCAGCTAATCATCATTGAGGAGGAGAAATTCCTTCTAAACGTTAGCATGAGCTGGGAACCATCCCAAACCTGGTTAATAGTTTTACCAGTTTCATTGCAAAGGACATAAAGGTTGAAAAATTGTATAGCTAAGGGAGAGGTACCAAACCAGGTATCCTCCCAAAACCTAACAGTTTTTCCATCACCAACCTGCCACCTATACCCAAATTTAACTGCTTGAGCAGCCCACATAACACCCTTCCAGAAATGGGAGATTTCAGAGTCTTCACTACAGAAGAGGTTGGGGCTGTGGGTGCCATATTTATTATCTACTAAAGTTTTCCAAAGCTTTCCTTCATCCTGGGAGTACCTCTTAATCCAGGAACCTAATAAACAAAGATTGACATTTGCCAGGTCTGGAATACCAAGACCACCAAAATCCTTTTTCCTACAGACTAGTTTCCAGCTTGCTAGATGCAACTTTTTATGTCCTTCAAAGTCATTCCAGAGGAAGTTAGCAAGTTGAGTATTAATAAGATCAAGTGCCCACTTGGGGAACCTAAAAAAAGAAAGTAAGTAAATAGGAATACTAGAGAGGCATGTTTTGATCAAAATTAGCCTAGCTGCATAAGACAGTAGCTTGTCTCTCCACCCAGCTATCCTTTTAAGGATCTTATCTATCAGAGGCTGAATATCTTCCCTCCTCAACTTGTCATGGTGAAGTGGGATCCCTAAATATTTGATTGGGAAGGAACCCAAAGAGCATCCAAAAATATTAGTGAGGTTATCAGTCTCATTACTATCTAAGAAGAGAGGGATCAACTCACTTTTAAGATAGTTAATTCTCATTCCTGAAACTTGTTCAAAACAGGAAAGGATACTTTTTAGGTTCAAAGTCATGTTTGGGTCACTGTCAGAGAAAAGAATTGTATCATCTGCATATTGCAAGAAAATGACACCCCCTGGACAGATATCAGAACAAAGGCCTTTGATCAAATCAGCATTAGCAGCTTTGGAGAGCATTCTAGATAAAACATCAACTACTTGATCAAAGAGCAAGGGAGATAAGGGGTCACCTTGTCTGAGCCCTCTACCAGTAAGGAAAAAATTACCTACTACATTATTTAGTTTGACTCCAACAGAGCCTCCAAACACAATAGACCTGATAAGGGAAATCCAATGCTTACTAAAACCTCTTTTAGCTAGCAGGTCTAAAAGAAATTTAGGATTAACTTTATCAAAAGCTTTTTCATAGTCCAACTTGAGTACAACCCCTTTATTTTGATTTTTCATGACTGAGTGTAGAACTTCATGAGCAGTCACTACACTTTCCAGAATAAATCTACCTTTGATGAAAGCTGACTGGTTAATAGCAGTAATATCATTCATGATCAGGGAGAGTCTATTAGTAAGGACTTTTGTAATTTTTTTAAAAATATAGTTAAGAAGGCTAATGGCCTGAACTTTTTCATGGATGTGGCATCAGGTTCCTTAGGGATTAAAGTAAGAACAGCAAAATTCAATCTATAAATGTCAAGATCCCCTTTGTGGAAATCCTGAAACATGACCATGATATCAGTTTTAACTAGGTACCAAAAATGCTGATAAAAAAGGAAAGGCAAACCATCAGGGCCAGGTGCCCCATCAGAATAAGAATCAAAGATAGCTTTCTTAACTTCTGATTTAGAAAAAGGAGCTTCAAGCCCTTCATTCTGATCATGAGTGATTTTTTCAACAGGGGAGTAAAAATCTTCACTGATGACAAAACCTGAGCTATCCTCTTTTCTAAAAAGATCTTTATAAAAATTAGTAGCAACTTCTAGCATCTCATGGGTTTCAGACACCGTTCCATCTGGGCCATCCAAGGAGTGGACCTGCATCTTCCTCCTCCTCTGATTGGCCACAGTGTGAAAATAGGCAGTGTTTCTATCCCCTTCTTTGATGTCTCTATCCCTAGACCTTTGTTTTGCTTTAACCTCTTATTTTAGCCACAGAGCATGCATTTCTGCATAAATTTCCTTAAGCCTAGCATGCTCAATCTCACTAAGATCTTTAGTCTCAGCTTTGATGTCAAGAGAGTCATATTCTATCATAAGATCCCTCTTGAGATTCCTAAGCTCAGACTCAATATTTCTACTCCAGCCTTTAGTGTCAGCTCTAAGCCTCCTAATTTTTTGTTGCCAGATGTCAATGGAATTCCCCTGTTTAACAGGTTTGTTCCAGGATTTTCTTACAACATCAGGAAATTCAGCTCTCATGAGCCACCATTTCTCAAATTTGTAAGAGCTTTGTCTAGGGATCACACCTAACCCTGCATCCCAGATAAAGGGAGTGTGATCACTAGCCAACCTAGGAAGGGAGCTAATGCTGGCAAGTGGGAAAATGCTATCAAACTCAGGGTTGCAGAAAAATCTATCAATGGTAGACATAATCAAGTTTTCCTGGTTATTTCCCCAAGTAAATTTTCTGCTACTAAGTTTGACCTCAAGCAGAGCCCAAATTTCTATCCGGGCATTAAACTTATCACTCCACCTATGATCTATCACCCCATTACTTTTGTCACTTTGATATCTTACCAGATTAAAGTCTCCACAAATGAGAGTATGACCCTGATAATCTACAAAGAGACTATGTAGCTCAAAAATGAAAAGTTCCTTTTGATCTTCATAAGTAGAGCCATAGACATTAATAAATCTGAAAACCAGATCTTTTGCTTTGTACCTAACTATGACAGAAACAGAATAACTCCTAATATCCCAGCTAATAATATCAAACATAGCAAGGTCCACCCCAACCAAAATGCCTCCTGCAGAGCCTTTGGCTGGGAGAGAATTCCAAGCAAACATCCTATCTCCTACAAGGGAATTTAGGTAATTATCAGAAATAACCTCTTTTTTGGTTTCCTGGAAGCCAATGAGGTTAGGACAGTACTTATTAAACATATCTAATGATAGCAGTCTTCCTGCCATTGCCATCAGCTTGAATGCCCCTAATATTCCAAGAAGAGCTAATCATAAAAGATTTTCCTTCTTGGGGTGCTTGCCCCGTCTATTCTTTCCTACTCTAGTCCATAGAGAGAAATCAAAACCTATATCCCCCTCATTTTCCTGCAAATGTGTGGGAGAGATAGGTGATGGATCTATACTGTCAACAATGTGACCATTACAAGTAGAATTAGAAACAGAAGATACAGGACAAAAGCCATCACAAGGATTCTGAGCAGAAGGTAATCTACTATTTATAATGGGACTAACAGGAGCATTAAAACCATTAGGATTAAAACTATCTAAGGAAACATTATCAGTTAGCACCACACCCACAGTGTTAGCTACCTTATCAAAATTAGCAGGGTATAAAACATGAAAAGGATTCTGATTTGGAATACCTTTGAGCATGAAGCTGCTGGCTTAACAGTTTCAAGGTTTTTCTTCATCTTGACCTGTTGTGCTAGTTGAATGACTGTCATGCCTTTGTCAGCTAACCTTGCACTTTGCCTTGTGTTACAGACTGGTCCCCAAACTTTTGTTGGCAAGGGAGGGAAATCCTCAGAATTCTAAAGCACAGAGCTATGAGCCTTTTCATTCTCCTCTCCCAAATCAGTAAAAAATATCTCATCCTCTTCATCTTGGACTAGTTCCATGTCCCTCAACAAAGAGATGCAGTTTTCTTCAGCAACTGGTTTTTCCTTCAACCATCTTTGAGCATGCTCACTCTCCAGAACTTCAGGAACAGGGGAAAGAAGGCTCTCTGTGGGTGTCAGGTTCCTTTTCTGCATAAAGGCTAAAGCCACCTCATGAACTCTGTCTGACAGAGATGAGCTTTTGTTCTGCCCTTGAGGAGCAGGTTTCCTGGGAGCAGACTTACTGGGGCCAGGAGCACTGTTGGGGGCACCTTGTACAACATTTTTGTCTGTATCCATGTCCTCAGAAACATTCCCTTTGTTGCTAGGCTCACCATAATGGTCACTGGGCAGGTGAGGATCCTCAGCAGACCCATTCTCAGGCTGGGTAGCAGGTATAGGGCCTTCCACAGTGACACCCAATTGGTAAAGCTTCCCATTGACATTGAAGATTCTGGAGTCAGGGATTTTCAAATGGTCTCTACACTGAACCTTAACTCTAACAACCTCAAAAAAATATTGCCACATGCCTTGCCAGTCCACTTCAAGCAAAATCCCAAATGCAGAAGCAAATTGGTAGAGCACTTTCCAGTCACACCAAGTAGGTTGAAGCCCTCTGAGCTGGAGCCAGACTTCCTGCAGATCAGCAACATAATCAATTTCTCCATCCCAAGCAGTAACATTCACTATTACCCCATCTTTAGGTAGGCCAAAGCAAGGGTATCCAGAGATTTCTTCAACATTGAGGTGGGGAGGGAACTTGACCAGGAAGGTCCACTCATCTAGCTCCCTAATTTGCCAGAGCCAATTAGTTCTGTAAATTTTTGTGAATGCATTTGCCAATTCCTCCTTAGAGATTGAGCCTGATTCCACATATACCACTCCCACATTATCAATAGGCATCTCCCTGGTAGGCTTGTCAGGTAGTTTAATGTTGAAGAAACCCAGACCAGCTGCAGCACTGCCAAAAAATTCAGAAATGCTGCAAGGCTTTTTCTTGATAAGACAAAATTCCACCTCATGTCCAGGCTCTCCACAAATGAAGCAGGTGATGGGTTGTGGGCAGCTCTGTTTGTGATGTCCTGGTTCACCACAATTATAACAAATGACATTGGCATAGCAGTCTGCCTTTTCTTTTCCTCTGAGAGCTGCGAGGGGAACCAAAGATTGCTCAGGCACAACCACACTTCCAATCTGTGCTGCAGTCGAGGTAGAATCATCTTTAGACTTCTGCTTCTGCTTGTTTTTCCCAACTATCTGATTCTTGTTCTGGCTAGCAACCTGAAGCTGGCTTTGCTGTGCAAGTTGAACCGGAGCAGGTTGCAGTTGATGGCTACCCATAGGTGCCTGCTGAACCTGAGGGCCTTGCCAGTAGCCAGGAGGAGCAGACGATTGCCAAGGAGCTGGGGGGAACTGACCTTGAAATCTAGGAGGAAACTGCCCAGCCGGCTGCTGCCAAGGTTGCCACTGCGAAGGAACGAAACCGTACGGCGGAAAGGACCCATACTGCGGCGGCTGCTGCGGCGGAGGGAACCCAGTGGGATTCTGAACCCATTGACCACCTTTGGCAAAGTTCTTCCCCCTACCTCGGCCTCTACCTCCATCCGCCATCTCAACTTTCCTAGCAATCTCTTCAACAGATGATCGATCCCCTCCACTCCAATCTCCCTTCGACAGATCAAGGAATCTGATCGGTACAAGGAGGTTATCTCGGTCAGTGATGGGGATGCAGTCAGATGTGGTGAAATTGAGGCTATCAACCAAGTCTTTCCTGATCCAGACCAGAAGCGGATTGGGGGTAGGTGGCGGCGGGGCAGCAGACAGACCACGACCCTGGATATGCAGAACCCTATCCATACGTGCCTGGGAGGAGATGGAGTACCATAATTGCCCATAGAGATCCTCAGCCGCAAGATCAGCATCAACGTCTGAAACCAGGCAACCTGAGTGGTAGGGCCTCCGCACGCCAATGACGTGGCAAACAGAACTTCTGAAACTTGGATCCCGCCATGAATCCGAGCAGTTGCGCCTCAACAAGGTAGACTCACTGTCATGAACCGAACGAATCAATGGTCTCTGCTTCACATTGATCGAATCCGCTGCAGAAACTCTAACAGGAGAAAAAGGAGTCTCGATTCGAGAGCAAGCCTTCTCAGAATTCCTGCAAACTTCAATTCCGCAATGGTTGTGTCGAGGATGAATGGGAGCTCTACCTCGACCGAATGTTTCCGCAGAGTTGAGACGGATTCTGCATCCGAGCGGTTGCCCGAGCCATGGAGAGACCTTGGAGCGGGGGATACCTGCAAATTTTGCCACACCGGGGGCGAGATCAGGCAGAAATCGGCCCCGAAGAGAAGTAGGGGAAGCATGTCCCGACGCGGGCGATGGCTGCAACGGAGGCCTAGCCGCCCCCAAATCACCCATCGGTCGCCAGTGCCCTTCACCTTCTCCAGCCCGCCATGAATCACATCTGACAGCCGACGAAATTTCCGCGCCGTCCTCTTCGGTTGCCAGTTTCTAGTCGGGGCACCGAGGGGTTGCTTCTGCAGGGGAAGACCACCCATCTCCCGCCCTGAACCAGAATGCGGCTTCCTGATTCGCGCCTCAGCGCGAAGCATCTTCTCCTTCATCGGCGTGATCCGCCAGGGTCAATCTCCGAGAAGCAATCGAGTTGATCTTCGTGCGTGGAAGCAAAGCAGGAGGTGCCGGCGAGGGGGTACGGAGAAGACGAGAGCGGAGGCGGAGAAAAGGAGGAGTGAGTGGAGAACTCTGGGAGAGACCTGAGGAGACTCGGAGTCCCGGCGGAACAGTGCCGTCGCCATGGCCCACGCCGGGAGAGACGTCGGGAGTCGTTCCCATCCTCGGGATTTCTAGACACCCCCAATAGAATATGGTATCAACTTCTCTACTGTCGACAACTTAGCAGTTACACAAGCTACGGATAATTATTTGAATATAATCCCAACTTATTTAATACTGATCATGTGACCTTTATTTTTCAGTGAAATTTAGGTATTGCATCATGCTCAGGCTCACACATGCAGATCAGGACAATATTAATAGCTTAAACAACAGGCTCAACTTTATTTCTCTGAAATGAGGTACATATCATACTCGAGGACTTCACATCGGGAATGGAATTGCATGTTTACAACCCGAGGAATGGAATCTCAGGTACTTTACCCATCACGATCAGGTTTTTGAGAGGGTGCTCCTGTGGTAAAACCTGTGGGTTTATTTAGTTTAAAAAAACCCTCTAAGCCCAGATTCAATGAGAGAAGTTTTACTGTTAAGTGTTAGATCTCATGCACGGGTAAAGTACGTATTTTATTTAGCTGAAATATTTTTCTTGCGAGTTCTTGGAATTATGCATGGGTCGTCCAGTGCTAAAAAAATATATACTTTGATTAGGAACATTACCATGCTATAGTGACATCTGCCAGGGCACTCTATTTTTCTTGTTTGATCCAAGCAGTGTCGAATATTTCAGGTCTTGTAACAATTGGGCACTGGAAATGTTTGTTTTGTGATGATCTGATTGCAACCTTGGGAGTCAAGTTTACTCCGATGTACAAAGAGCAGCAAATGTAGCTCAAGCTAAAGCAGTTCAGAAGCTTTATATACCTATAGATGTGTTCTAGCTATATGATAGTAAATACTCTCTCCGACCTAAAAAGGATTTCCAAATTTGTCTAAATTTGGATGTATCTAAATTTTAAACAAATCTGTGATATCCTTTTTTAGACAGAGGGAGTATGAGTTTTAAGATCTTTCAGTATTCTTCCACTTTCTCCTCCTAGGGCAATACCTCCCTTCCCTCCTATGGGACTTCCTCCATGAACACTATGGGCTGTTTTTGTGCTTAGATCGGATAGTTTGGTATCTGAATTTGCTTATATGTATTTTAGTTTAGACTTTAAACTACAAAAAAAAATCTCACCTCTGCAATTTCTTTAGAACTCCAACATGAATTTGTTTGCATCTACCATGTCAGTTATTTGTAGAGAAATCTTCCTGCTGTCATTTTTTGTTGCTTCTTGATGAGTAGTACGCCTACATTCTTCTATCAGTATCATTTTTTGTGGTGCGTATAAGTAGCATTTCACCAGACTAGCTGGCGTAAGGACTAGAAAGAGTCATGGAATTTCGACATCAAGCTAATGCGGATGAATACGTCTTCTAACACCACCTAAAGATGCATGTGGCCGCTGGTGTCACGTGAGGTGAGCGAGCACTTTGTCCACATATTTATTCTCCCTAATGAAGAACAAGAACTATCATACATAATTATTCGCATGAACTCTGAACGGAGAGGCTTGGTCTGAACCGTGGTATTGTTTGGTAGATTAACAATGTGCATGCTTGGTATGGACTAATATCAAGTGCATTCACTGGCTACAATTATATCCCTGATTGAGCATGGGAGAAGGATCCTGATGGCATTGATCTTGTGGATTTCATTAACCTGAATTAACCAAAAAATATCAAAGTTTTCAGTATCTTCCCTGCACAAAGGTATCAAGTGTTTTACAGATCTCATTGGTGTCCTATGATTTAATATATTATGCATAAATAACAAAAAATTCATGGCATGGTCTGCATTTAATTATAGGAGTTTTGGTGTAAGGAGGGAATTCATGTAGCGGGAGTAGTTCTATCTTCTGCCTGCTTGAATTATTATTGTAATTAAAAACGGTTGTAGCTCTGAAGAAGTACATGAGCACTTAGGTGGATCCAAGAATATAACGAGAGGTTTTGAGGTAAGTGTATGATTAAATATGTTACTCGTATGATGCTGAGCTGATTGTGCAGAAGAACATGGGTTCTGAATACGAGCTTCGAATATTTGAAGCATCGTTGGGTACCAAACATTTGTTGTGGAAAAAATGTTGGCATAACTGTATATGGTGAGTAGGAATGATACCTAGAGTAGACGGTCATATCCCAGTGATCAGTAGATCTGCCCTCTTAGTTTACTTAGTATATGATCTTAAATTTTGAATTTTGACCTGGCAACTTGCAAAAATATCTTTGTACAACCTATAAGAACAAAAAATGACATGTGAAAACACCTGAGTGGTGTAGATTTACCGATGATAAAGTTTTCAGGAAAATAATAGTAGCAGATACACATGTTAGTACATGAACCCTTTTTAATATTAATTTTCTTATTTCAGGAGTTCCAAATGTGAACAGACATTTGATCGTTATATCAATTATTTTCATACAGTTGTATGGAATTCATGGCGAGTCATGTCACGGTTTAAGCTAATCGACTTTCTTCAAACTTGCAGGTTGCAGCGAAATCGTGTGTACGTTTCCAAATAGGATGTCTTTAAACAAATTTTTGGAGAGCTTGTCTCTTAAAATCCATAAAGCCAAGGCATGCACTGTTGGCAATAAGCAGCTGGCTGGCTATCTTTGCATCGATGTCCCAGCACACGGGAAACATAAGTGTTGCATCAGCGATAATTCTTCGGAGATTATAAACTGAAAGAAGAGGAAGCTCTCGAGTCAGCAAAACTTGCTGCCCTCATCTATCTGCAAAAGATAGGCAGTGTCTGAGTGAACTTGCAAAAGTGTGAAGCTAAGCTTACAGAATGTCAATACATGTTGCCAGCTATTGTGAACATTAATGTGATATTTTACAAATTATTTATTACAACAAAAACCGTGGAGAGTCGAGACAAGTAATGTTATAAAAATTAGAAACTAGTGCAAGAGCCAAAGGATTATAATCCTTAAATCTATAGATGCATTAGGTCCATAATACTCGGGTATCATTTGAAATCACTTACCAAATTTGAGCCTTGACCTAGGGCCATCCATTTGGTAAAAACTAAAAATTGTATTATTATTTTTTACTCTTCTATAACCGCTAAATTAGCTCAAATTTATCGGGATCGTGCGCCAAGGCGCACCACTATATCTTGTTTATTTTATTTCTCCTAGTCCACCATCTCCACAGCATACATGCAATAAGGGTGCTTTTCTCCTCTCCTAGATGGAGTATCTGATTTACTATTGCTCGCGTGTCTGGGCAGAGCCAGAGTTTCTCCCTCTCTTTCTCTAGCTTCAGCTCACTCCAAATCTTCTTCACTTCCTTGCATTTGAGGAAAAGATGACCCCCATCCTCGTCAAGCATCTGATAGCACACACAGAGTGTGTCACATTTCACCCCCTTCGTTTAATATTCATTATTAAAGGGAGAATGTTGCGTGCAAACCGCCACATAAACTGCTGAATTTTGCGGGTACATGCTAACTTTCATATTTTTCCCGTTGCAGCGTATCTCCACTTTGTGCTTGGATGCCATAGATGCGATTGCTTGGATTTCAGGGCAACGACCTTAGAAGGTAGACTGCATAGGTGTCTCTACAGAGAGCGACGCAACGGTGGTGGTGATGGCCTTCTTCTTTGGCTATGTGGATGGCAAGGAGTGGGCAGTGGGTGATCCTGGTGTTGGCAGTGCTTCAATGAATGCGGCTCCTAGATCGTGTTATAAAGGTCTGGCTCGGGGACAATTGGTAGTTCGATATACCGGGAATGGTTCGAAGGTTTTTTCAGACGAAAGCTCATCGCTCCGGTGCCAACGGCGGTGACGTCTGCGGGTGCCGTAACCCATTTAGGGGCGTCATTATGGGCACCTCTCCACGTGAGGGCTTCAAGTGAAAACTCTTGTATGTCTTTGTCTCAACGGTGACGGGGGCGTTGTTGTGGAGCTCTAGTACCCATCAGTCCGGTTTCGATATCTTCGGTAGCAAGTTGGATTTTTTTCTTTCTTTTGTATCTTTGACCTGCTTTGTAAGAGGGATCCATCTTCACTTTGTCTTGGTTCCGCTGTTGTGAGTTTATTTACAAACCGAGGCAAAAACCTGTTTCGAAGAGGAAAAATAGTGAAAAGGAATTGGCAGTTCCTCAAATAAAATAATCACTAGGTTGTTTGGGTCCACAAGGGATGGTCGGTTTATTTGGGTCGAGCTCCAGTCCCTATCGGTCATGTTTCGATATCTTTGGTCGCAAGTTCGGATGCGGCTAATATGCTCTGGGGTGCATATGCTCTCTTTATTTGAATTTTATTTTTAACAAATTTTGAAATGTAAAAAAATTTGCAGGTTTATCTCTCCACATTTTAGATTCGCACAAAGCTGTTTCACAAAAAATTGAGATTTTGTGTGGCTTGTGTGAAAAGACAAAATCCACGACACATGTTTTTGTCCTCTTTACATTGCCCACAACAATATCGGTTTTTCGTGAAACTGCATTTGAGAACAACAAATGTGTAGATATACACTCACAAATATTATTTTTGGATTTTTTAACAATTTGAAATGTGTGTTTTAATAAAGAGAGAAATGCACATGGGATCAAATATGTATTTCCGGGCAAGTTCGACTTTTTTGGTTCTTTCCTTTGTATGTTTGATCTGCTTTGTGAGGGTCCCCTCTTTGTCCCGGTTCGATCTTTGTGGGTTTAATTATAAACCGAGAAAAAAACCTATTTCAAACACTCCCTCCGTTCAGAAATAACTGACTTGAGGTTATCTAGATTTGAATATATCTATACACGAAAATACTATAGATATATTTGAATCTAGACTAACTCAAGTCAATGATTTTTGGAAGGAGGAAGTAAGAAAATAAAAAGGTTCGAAAAAACATACTCTTGGATGATTGTTTGGGCCCGCATAAAGAGCCGGCCGGTTTATTTGGGCCTATTAAGCCTTATATTCCCTAAGAAAAACTAATTGAATAAATCTACTAAATATGCTGCCTGGATGTAAAATCCTCCTCATGTACGTATTGTATCCGGTTCGTGTAGCGTCGTCTCTACGCTGTAAATTAGTTGTATACCTAGGCATCGTATCCGGTATTCCGGTATACCAAATCTCCCGCTCGCTCCTCCTCCCGCGAAGCGAAACCCTAGCTAGCTCTCGCGAAACCCCGATCTCCTCCCCATGGCGCTTGCGGCGGACTCCGCCGTCCTGGACCGCGACGAGAAGGGGAACCCTCGGGCGCTCCGCCTGTTTGCCTTGCTGGTGGAGGCCGAATCTCGGTACTTCGCCGGCGCTGCCTCCCGGCCCACGGAGAACGAGCTCGTCAGGGGTTTCCGCGGCGGCGCGACCCCCGACGTCGGGATCGGCGAATTCCTAGAGAGCATCCAGCGCTACCTCCACTGCGAGGGCAGCGTCTACGTCCTCGCGGCGGCGCATCTGACCCGCTTCGTGCGCAGCCGCGACGCCCGCGAGGCGGGGATCCTGATCGAGCCGTCCACGGCCCACCGCCTCGTGTCCGTGGCGGTCCTCGTCGCCGCAAAGTTCGCGAGCGCTCCGTACGCCCCCAACAGCCCGAAGGTACTTCCAGTCTGCTCTCGCCAGTCGATCCTGCCGGGCGAGTTTGCGGCGCTGGAGCGGCCGTTCCTTCGCGCCATCGAAGAGTTCCTTCGGTTCTGCGGGCGCCTGGAGGACGGGCCGAAGCGCAACAAGAAGAGGAAGGCGGCGGCGGTGGAGGAGGACCCCCGCCGCAGCCGTGCTTTGCCCGTCGTGGCGGCGTCTTAACCAGGTGGTTTCGTTACTCTTTCGATTTGCAATTCCTCACTCGGTTTCTGTCATATTCTTCCATGCCTAGTTCAATCTTCTTGGGAATTGTATTGCTGCTATTCTTCGTTTACTGTCATTTGCAGGTCGAAGACGGGTGCGGAGGGAGGCACACTGGGGAGTAGTCGATCGATGATCGAGAGTTACAGGAGATTGATCACGTTGAGGTCGTGTGCTGGTTGAGTCAGGTCGTCAGTCGAGTCCAACCATTTGGTTTAGGTCTTCAGGCTTAGCCTTGGCTGTTATTTAGAAGCCTTAACAGTTTGGGGAATTTAATAGTCACAAGAATACTAATCCTTCTTACGAAGTTGGATAAACAGTACACTCGTCCTTCTTCTGCTGTGTAATGCCTGTGCAAGATTTCAAGTTATATAAAGTCTAATGTTTTAATTTCTGTATGTGTAATGCTTTTGTCAACATTTTGTTTGAGATGTTTGGTGTTCACTGTTGGCCAAATCTGTAATTGGAAATCCTCTTGAAACAGGTGTAAATCTGCAAGCTTTTAGCGTAGTATAATCTTTAATA
Source organism: Avena sativa (assembly GCA_916181665.1). Taxonomy (NCBI): domain Eukaryota; kingdom Viridiplantae; phylum Streptophyta; class Magnoliopsida; order Poales; family Poaceae; genus Avena; species Avena sativa. The sequence goes on along the minus strand of OV702292.1, from coordinate 525,783,743 downwards.
TATAGAGTACCGTAGAACACTGGGACAAAGTGTCTTTGGCTCCTGAGATCTAGTGTTCCCTAGTTTTAAATTTAAAAAAAAAAATCATATTTACTTGTTTCAGAAAAAACTGAAAATAATTCTGGACATAGTCAATGTTGGATCCCACAAGCATGCAAAATCACAATGCAAAATTCTTTGTATTGTGGATCAAAAAAGGATAAAATCTGATAAAATTTGGGGATTTGAAAATACGATGCACAAATCCACACTTTTGTTATTTTTGTGTAGCTTGAAATATGAAGTATTTGAAATTTAAAATTTCATGTTTGTGGGGTACATCATTGGGTTTGGCTACATCCAGATGTTTTTTCAATTTTTTTGAAACTCGCAAGGATGATTTTCGAAATTTTTACATAACAAGAGCACTTGGGAATTTACCGTAACAGAAGATAACGAAATGTTGTAAATATGCTATATTACCCATACATTTACTCAGAGCACTACATCTCGGTTTATCTTTGAATGACAGAACATCCTAGTATGATTTTACTTGTTGATGGATGTTTGATACGGCGGCTAATCGTGAGGAGTACCAAGATGAATAATGACAAGAAAAAGGTGTTCAAATATTGTTTTTTCTGAAATATTTTGACAAGAAAAAGATGAATACATATGGTATTTTGACTAATGTATGTCATATAAAAGATTGAGGGGTACAAGAGCACTTGGGAATTTACCGTAACAGAAGATAACAAAATATTGTAAATGTGCTATATTACCCATACATTTACTCGGAGCACTACATCTCGGTTTATCTTTGAATGACATAACATCCTAGTATGACTTTACTTGTTGATGGATGTTTGATACGGCAGCTAATCATGAGGAGTACCAAGATGAATAATGACAAGCAAAAGGTGTTCAAATATTGTTTTTTCTAAAATATTTTGGCTACGTCCAGATGTTTTTTCAATTTTTTTGAAACTCGCAAGGATGATTTTCAATTTTTTTACATAACAAGAGCACTTGGAAATTTACCGTAACAGAAGATAACAAAATATTGTAAATGTGCTATATTACCCATACATTTATTCGGAGCACTACATCTCGGTTTATCTTTGAATGACATAACATCCTAGTATGACTTTACTTGTTGATGGATGTTTGATACGGCAGCTAATCGTGAGGAGTACCAAGATGAATAATGACAAGCAAAAGGTGTTCAAATATTGTTTTTTCTGAAATATTTTGACAAGAAAAAGATGAATACATATGGTATTTTGACTAATGTATGTCATATAAAAGATTGAGGGGTACAAGACCCCATAAACCGAAAAGAAGTGTCCTAACAGTTTTCAAGAGCTTCTACCCACGGCAGTTTATTTTCACCAAAATTCATAAGCCTTCCTCTCCATAAGCACAAGCCCAAAAGAAGTAGCCCTAAGCTAGGTTTGAGGGAAACTATTAAGCTGTCGGCATACAAATATTCTCCGTCTAGGGCAAATAATCAAATGCGTCACTGGTGATTTATTCTATTGACACACCAATGAGTCGATGACCATCAAGTCGCTAGACCCTAGTATCACAAGAATGTTGTAATACTGAAACACTTCTTGGGTCAAGTGAAGCACAGGTTGACTACGGTCGAAGCAAGACTTAAGTAGTAATGTCACATGAATGAACTACATATTTGGTTAGTGTGTAACATCAGCTTTCTTCATCCACGTCTGAAGCACACTGAACTAATGTTTGAAGCATGATTACTTGATTAGTGTAACATGAACTTTGTTCAGGTATGTAGGGATCATAGTATTTACAAAATTCACAACATTTGGTTATTGGGTAACAGAGACATCAACCTTCTAGAAGGAGAATTGGATAATGTTGGATGCAAAACTTATAAAAGCACAAGTATTACATGTGCAAAGTAGCGACCAGGCCTATTCCCAAAGGGGAGTACTAGGCGTCCCCGGATGATAGCATATTTCCATCGTCCTACTTCCCCAGCCGCCACGAGTTCTTTATTTTTTCCCAAATATCCGATTTTCCTACAAACGTCCCGATTTTGCTAGAAAATGTCCCATTTTTGCTACATGTAGCAAAAAAGATTCACTCTGAAAGATAGAATAAAAAAGATTGTCTCACCGGAGACATCGCCAGAGACTTTCGCCGAGAGATCTCGTGGAAAAAACTTTGTGTTGCTGTAGCAAAATCACAAAACGATTGCAGCAAAAACATCAACTACCATAGCAAACCCAACTTAGCGGGAGACCTCGTCGGAGATCTCGTCGCGAAACCTTTGTACTATTGTAGTAGAACAATAGAACTTTTGTAGCAAAAATCCAACACATAGCACCGCCAGAAGGTCTCGTAGCCCCACCATAGGTTGCACATAGCAAACCCAACGCCCACTTGTAGATCCGTCGCCGCCGGTCTCATGTAGCACAATCAGACGTCCCTTGTAGCACTACCGCCGACCGCACGTAGCAAATCTCAACAATGTATGTACCAGCGATGGTGCCTTTCAGTAGCACCACCGGCAACTACATGTAGCAAAAACTTGTGGGAGCAACACACCAGGGGCTTGAGCTGGACCTCGAGGTCAACAACAGGGAGTCGTGGTCATCTTCTAGGAGCATCCAGAGGCGCGGTGGCGTTGGAATCGTGGGAATCACTCTGGTGACCGAGTCGGCGGTGCAGGAATCGCGTGGGACGGCGACAAGATGGGGAGAGGGCGGTGTCGGGGGCAGTCAGAAGCACTAGCAGAGCCATGTCGACCAAGATGGAGGAGCACCTCCCGTTTGTGGGAAGGGGATGCACGACGTCACGGTGATGGCGTCGGGTGAGCCGGCTAGACCTCCTTAGGGACGTGGTCCATGGCCAGGCGGAGTGAGCGGCCAGCAGCAAGGCGAGCTCGATGCCGACGACCAGTATTGCATGGAGAGTATTGGGGGGTGGGGATGGAGTAGGCTACGGGTGCGCCAGCGTCGCCGGTGGCCGGGGCAGCGAGGCATATCGAGTGGTTTAGCCTGACAACATAGATCTGATTGTGGTCTAGTGTGGAAGGAAGATGGGGAAAGTTCAGTATTGATGGGGTGGACTCGCAAGGGATGGCGCGTCTGTGCGCGAGGAAGCCATAACACGCGACCCGGGGGATCCCTATCATTTCTCGTTCCCAAAACTGTAGTAAAACAGGATCTAATTCGAGTATACTTCCCACTCGTCGGCGTGAAGATCATTAACAAGCACAGCTGGCCGACGGTATACGATGGGGAGAGCGAAGGTTGTTGTCAACATCGGCTAGTGATGTCTGCAAGTGCACAGATCGTTTGAAGCTAGTTTCGTAATAAGAGTATCGGACCACAAAAAGCTATTGATAATGGTATTAATGCCCCTCGTGACTATTCACCAAAGAGTGCTTGAAAGTCGTCTTTGATTTCAAGTATGGGTGTTTAAGAGTGTTTGTGTGTTTGTGAACAAAGCAATAATAAGTAATGAAAGTAAGAAAAAAGGAGTTCGCAATATAAGGTAAATGGCAATAGGACTAAAACGTTCGTAGGGAGTGTTGGATCCACTCCTAGAACTAAAACGTTGGATTTTTAAGAGCTATATACACATCTAGTCCCACAACTTGTCTAGCATGTGCAAATTAGTCCCACATCTTGTAAAATGGGCTATACCAGTCCTACTACTTGTCATAGTCATGCAGTGCAAAAGTTAGTCCAAACGATCCAGAAGTTGACATGTGGCGGCGCCTTTTTTGCAAAAGTGTCCCTACATATTCCTCTCTGGCACATGCGTCCTTAGTGCTGCCTTACCATGCAGGTCCCACCAGCCAGTGTAGGAAGAAACAAATAAAAATTCTTGTTCTCCACGAGGATTCGACGTGGCGACCAAGGCATGCAAGCCATGCTTGCTAGCCATTCCATACGATGATCCTTTTTGTTGCAAACTACAGTAAGACATTTACTTGTAGTTGAAAATCTTCACGTTCTGAAATTTGATGCTTATTTTTGTAGCAGAGCTACTGTAAAGAGGTTGTTTTATATTTTAACAACAATTGGAAAACTAATGCTGCGGATTTCTCATTTAACTCTTCTCTGAAGGTTCTTCTGTAGACAGCTTGATGTTGTTGTTTGACTTAAAACCAAGCAAGTATTTTTGTTTGGTTATAGTTGTAGCCCATCTGTGTTGGTAAATATATTTCTAGAAGAATTCCAATGCTATTTAATATACACAAGAACAAAAGCAAGGTGCATATGCTCATCCTATCTAACTAACTAAATCTATAGGTGGCATTTTGACACGAGTAGCGAGAAGAACAAAATGTATGAGCATGCTCTCATCCAACATTTTCTGTAGTCATAAAATTAAAAGATAAGAGCTTTACCAACGCACCAGACATACGACGCAATGGAGGACCAACTTACTCATGGACGTAGATGAATGCGCTCGACCACCTCCGACACCGTTGTGACCCTCCTTGAAGGCCTGCACGGCATGAACAACCTTCCCAACAGCGACATCGGTGTCACCTGAGGCAACACACTCTTCACCAATTTTGTCAGCGTGTTCGCTGACCATCCCATCATCTAGGACGGGTAGAACGTCATGTACTCCGTATCCAAACGCCATCGTAATCAACGCAGTGTCCTCGGGCCTAGGTTTTGTGCGTTGGGCGACCCGGCTCAAAAAAGTCCAATGTGGCCACAACACGGCTGTGAAAGGCGACATAGTTGGGCGCGACAATCGGGTGGGGACGGGGCCGATATGACAAGGCACTTCCTTGGAATGTATAATAGAATAAATGGTGCAATTGATATCATCAAATATCGACACATGACAAGGCACTTCCTTGGAATGTATAATAGAATAAATGTTGCAATTGATATCATCAGATATCGGCACATGACAAGGCACTTCCTTGGAATGTATAATAGAATAAATGTTGCAATTGATATCATCAAATATCGACACATGACAAGGCACTTCCTTGGGATGTATAATAGAATAAATGTTGCAATTGATATCATCGAATATCGACACATGACAAGGCACTTCCTTGGAATGTATAATAGAATAAATGTTGCAATTGGTATCATCAAATATCGACACATGACAAGACACTTCCTTGAAATGTATAATATAATAAATGTTGCAATTGATATCTCCAAATATCGTAGTCCGTGGTGGCTAGCTATTGTGGCACGTGAGCTTTGGTCGTGAGTTCAAGTCCTGAAACCTACTCCTTATTTTATTTGTTTCTTTCTCAACTGACAGGTGGGACCTAAATGAGTAGAGCAGCACTAAGACGCATGTGCCAGAGAGGAATATGCAGGGGCATTTATGCAAAAAAGACGTCGCCACATTTCAGTTTCTGGATTGTTTGGACTAGTTTTTCACCGCATGACAAGTTGTAGGACCGGCATACCTCATTTTGCAAGATGTGAGACTAATTTGCACATGTTAGACAAGTTGTGGGACTAGAGGTGTATATAGCTCGATTTTTAACTAGCCTTGCGGTAATCTTTCCGTGATACTAGGGCCCGATTGCTTGCTTCCGTAATAACTGCTCCATTAAGCTAGGCTAATTACATGGGATTTGTAGATACTCTGTTCTTGATACTATCTGGAATCGAATTCTAAGGAACTTAATTGCTCTGGCCGAATAAGTGCCCACGCGAGGAAGCAATCTTGTTTCCGATTACATTGTTACAATTTGCTTCCAAATAATTGATAGCTGCTTTGATATGAAAAAGATTTGTTATTTTGGAATTTATTTAGATGACTTCAAGAGAAGTTAAGAGCATCTCCACCAGTGCCCTCGAAAGTATGACCGGCAAACGCATCAACAATGACTTAGGGGCCGACACCTAAAATGCCGGTGTTTTGGGGAAGCCATCCCACGTGTCCCCCAACGACCGTGTCCAATGATCACGCCGGGATCAAAACATCCAAATTTGAAAAAGATCACACAATTGTATTCGAGCATGTTTATTACAATAAATGTAAATACAATCAAGTTTAATACAACTAATTAAATGTTTCACTGGAACTAGTTCACACAGTAATTTACATAAATAAAAGTTAAAAATAAATCCAGTAGCAGAGGTCCATTGGCTTGGGAGTTTTGAGGTGCATTTCCTATTAGCGTCTACAAATGCTCGACGAGATATTTTTGTAGCTGATCGTGCACCTAGGCGTCACATATTTCTTAATATGTAACACCCTCAAATCGGCCCTATGCAAGTTTTAGCCCTTTCCGCCAAACCCGCATAGAAACGATTCAAGGACGCCCACCAGGCACTTTCGTGCGGGTGGAAAACGAAGTAATAACATTACACAACAGTCCTCGATGGGACCCACAGAACAGATATATATATACAACAGCGACTCAGCGAGTCAAGAATACAGATATACAATACAAAGACCCAATCACCTTGAAAACGATACCACGTCCGAGTACGGACAAGATGCAAATGGGGCTAAGAGCCCTGAAGAATAACCAGTGGCGTCCATAACCCTGCCCAGGCCAAGCCGGAAGGGTAACCCTGCTAACGACGTCGAAACCTGCTAAAACAAAAGGGGTGCCGACAAAGGGCAAAGGAAAAAGAGGAGCGTCAGTACTGAGGCCAGTACACGACGAGGCTAGAATTCGGCGGCTCTCGCCTACATAGGTATGGTGGGCTGAAGCGGCAGCGCAGCGGCACTAAACAACCTATAGAGACTCGATACAACTGGCGGTTATCAGAGAGGGATAAGAAAGACCTATTCGGATCCAACCTGAAGCTAACACCAAACAAACCCATCCTGGTATTTCCCCCTCAAGACCAAACAAGGAAGTCGGACCAAGGAACTCACACGGTTGGCAGTTTTATTCATTCCATTATAGTTGCAGTACTTATTAATCAGGTATATATAGCACGAGTCATCCTGAAGCATAAATAGTGGGCAGTTTTAATCACCATTCCATTGTAGTTGGAACATTTACTAGTCAGATATAATTGTCCCGAGGAATCCCAAAACCCAGCAGTTGTTGGCACTTTTATCACATTCCATTGGAGTTGCAATACTTACTAGGCAGGTATAGCATGTCACAAAACAACCCAGATCCACCAGTTGTTGGCATTTTTAATATCAATTCCGTTATAGTTGCATCTGATTACTAGTCACATATTAAGTCAAATTTATAGCACTACTTTAGTTATGCTTGTCTATGATCGAGATACTGTGCTCCAAGTCGTCCATAACCGCGGACACGGCTTTCAGAAAGTTTTACCCTGCAGAGGTGCACAAATAGCAACACACACTCGATCAACCTCGGAAAAACTAACTCAAAACCCAACGAGGCATTCACGACAAAGCGATCACAGGATTCAGAAATATTTCAGGGGGCCACCCCACTAAGCTACCCGCAACGAAGTTGGCCGGCTCTGGAACGGACCCAGGGTTTGTGTGGACGGTTGTAAATGACTGGGAACCCGAAAGTGTGACTGGGCTTGTCGATACAGCGAAAACGTGTCACGATCCTAAACAGTATAGGTACTCCACGCACAATCGTAAATAAAGCAGTAAAGCATGGCATAAGTACATGATAGTAATAAAACCCCAAACTAGTTTGTGGCCCCAAAAAATAGAAATGAATCAAGCTCTGGCTCAGGGGGGTCCATAAGGCCTCCCGGATGTGGATAGTGCGAATAGTCAGGGAACAGGTATCAAGTACTCGGGGTCCTACGGGACACAAGTGAGCGTGGAAGAACCAAATAACATCTATTGCCCACCGATGCCTCTGCATTAGTTATATCTAGCATTTTAATAGTTGTATTTAAAGTCATGATTATCTCCACCATTAAGCATCTCCACCATTAAGCATCTGCCAACCTTCCAACAACTGTGGTACTTGACAACGCGAGATCGCACCTGAGCAAGCAACTACGACTCGCAAGGCCAGCTATCTACCAAGCACAGGTAATAGGAGGTGTCCAAGGCAATATAGAGGCTGCACGGGATATAACTGGTGTTCGGAAACTAAAGCATCGCGACACGGATAACAATAGATCAACAGGAGGAAATAAAGACTATAAATGCAAAATAGGTAGAAGGGGGGGAGATGCTCGCCTGGGAAACACTGCCGAATGATCATATCTGGAGAACTTGTCGATACTCGCATCCACTCATCGGTCTAATCCGCGAAGAAGCAAAGCACTAAAAGAAATACCGGATGCACTATTTAATATTACGGCAGAAGATCCGGCATGATTATGATATGATGCAGATGCGGTGCAATTAGGCAGTATTAAGCGGAACCGTGGTCCCGACAAATGATTATATGGATCAAGTTGTTTAGAACCCCCGCAATTTAAATGTTGTGTTAACAGGGTGAAACATGGCATCGGTTCGCTACACCAATTAAATGGAGTCCAGAATAAGACGAAGATATTCCACATATTGACTCCATATTTAATCATGCGGTGAATCGGCATAATGCCCCCAAACCCACAGACAGGTATGCATGCATGAACAATTTAATATGCGACAGTTGATAATGTCATATTATAAAAATAGGGGTCTCGGATAAAGGGGTCACACATCTGGGTTCGGCAGATCTTGGTTCCGGGGGTCCGGGGTTCGACAGGGTCGGGCTAGAACTCCGGGAAGAAGAACTTGGCGTTCCGAGGGGTTCGGTCTTCGGGAGATCTTGGCCTTGTGACAGTTCTCGTCGGTGGTTCTCCGGTAGCGGCACTTCGGCGACATCACAAACGATGCTGGAGGTCTTGTCACTCGTCGATCTTGTTCATCGAGAGGGTCTCGAGCATCGGGTCCGAAAGAGGTCTTGGGGTTCCGTGTCGGAGGTCTTCGGGTTACACACGCAGCACCACTGCACCAACGGGATCCAAGCAAGAAGCAGGCAACACAGCAGTTGAAGCACCAGTTACAAATAGACATGGATATGACAGTGCACCTCACATCGATACCCACTAGGACAACGGTACTACAACTCTTACCGACAGACTGACAAAAATAGAGCAGAGGGACACACACGGAGGCACACGAGGTGGAGGAGCTCGCGCCGAGATGGGGCGGTGGAGGGTGACGCTGTCGGTGGTAGAGCTTGAAGGGGCGCGTGGTGTTCCTGTGGAAAGGAGGCAACGCGGGACCTTGTGGTGAGGCAAGGAGCACGGCAGCAGGATCCTAGGGAGCGGCCCTGGGCGGCGACGGACAGAGGGATCGGGGACAACGCGAGGAGAGAGGCGGCAGGGTTGGACGGATCGGAGGAGAAGGCCACGGTGGCCGGGGCACGGGGCTCGACGAGATCCACCGGGGCGGCCGGAGGACGACGCGGTCGTTCGCGGGTCCGGTGAGGTCGAGGCCGCGGAGCACCCTTGGCGGTGTGGAGGCAGACTCCGAGGCGGCGAGGTCGGGGAGGCGGGGGCTTGGTGGTCGACGGCGGCCGGAGCGGCAGCAGAGAGCGGCGGGGAGAGAGGCCGAGGCCCAGGGAAGACGCGGGGCAGAGGTCCTCGACGGGGACGAGGGGAACGGGGCCCGGGACGGCGAGCGCGGCGGTCGAGGGCGGAGGGCGGGCTCTGCGGCCGGGCAGAGGCTCGAGGAGATGGGGCCGCGCCCGTGGCGGCAGGGCTGAGGGGGCGCGAGGGCGCGGTGGAGAGGCAGGGACGGAACGCGGCGGCGGCGGTTGTTCCCGCGAGGCAGGAGAGGGGCGCGGCGGCTCCGACGAGGAGGGGCTCGGCGACGGAGGAGGCGAGAGGGATGAGCGGGTGGTGGGCCGGACGCGGGCGGAGGTCCCGAGGCTGTCGGTGTGGGGCCCGCGTGGGAGTGCGTGCAGGTGGGCGGTTGAGCGGGAGATGGAGAGGGAGTTGCGCGCCCAGGGGATTTGGTCAGGCGGCAGATGGTGGCGTGGGTGTGTTGTGTGTGCGGGTTGGGGTGGGTAGTGTGTGTGTGTGTTGTGTGGAGAGGAGGTGGGGGCCAGGAGGTGAGGTGGAGGGAGGGGATTGGATGGGGTGAGGTGGAGGGGGCTGGGTAGACTAGGATTGGGTAGAAAAGGGTTTGGGGTTAGACAAATTAGGGTTTTAATTTGGAGGTGGCCGGCTAGGCTTTCGGGCCTGGCTGGCTGCCTCCTATAAAAATAATATAAATTTTGTTTATTTAAAACAGGGCTTTTGAAATCCGTTGGTAGACGAAACAAAACTATTCCGGAGACCCGGGTTTTAATTTGAATAAAGACGGAAATATTTAGAAAACAAAACTAGGCGTTTTGAAAATAGTTTAGACAAAAAACCATGCAAGATGATGACGATGCTCAAATGCAAGGTGGCATGATGACATGAGCATGCGGTCATGATGATGCAATGCACAAAAACAACGCGATTTTCTAGTAGTGGTTTTTGCGGGATGCCACATAATGCATGGCGAGAAAAGCACCAAAATCAGCCGGCACCTTGTGATCTACCTCAACAAGAGGGCACATGCCCACAAATGGCAACACATCAACCACTGGACTCACTCTCGATGGTCATATTATGCATGATCACACAAGCATTCATTACCTCCCATATCTGTGATGTTGATAAGGTTAGAGCAGGGTACCTAATGATAGCAAAGCATGCTTGGATCGGAGTAAACCAAATGCTTGCTCAACATCCTTCATGCAAGCCTCCTGACACTTGGCAAACCAATCTCTTGCATAAGTATGGGTCTCGGTGATTGTCTTCACGAAGGTGGCTCATCTAGGTTAAATACCATAGGTTAGGTACTAGTCTTTGTTGTATTCCCTGCCATTGACCACATAGTTCATCCGGGGGCATGGTGTAGCACCCCGCTAAAACTACTACTAGAAAATCGCTATGTTTCTCCCTTGTGCATCATCATGATAACATGCTCATGTCATCATGCCACATTGAATTTGAGCATCATCATGCATTTGTTTGCCTAAAACTATTTCCCAAAATCCTATCTTTGTTTTCTAAATACCCCCTCTCTATTTCAATGTAAACCTAGTCCTTCTGGATATTTTGTTTTGTCTAAATACTATTTACGAAAGGCTTTTAGAATAAATAGTAATCTAACAAAAATAAAAGATTTTGTCTGGGGAGGCAGTCCAGCCGGTCAGGCCAGAGACCCAACCAACCAGACCACCTAACACTCGGCCCATCTAGACTAAACCCTAGATCAAACCCAGCCTCTACCCCTACCTAACCCTAATCCACACAACAGCCGCACCGGCGCGCCTGCACGCTCACCCAGCGCCGCACTCGCATGCGACCGCGTGGCCACACGTGCCCCACCACACGCGCCGCCGCGAGACCAACCCCGACCGACAACCTCGAGACCATCGCTCCCGCTCCTATCGATGCAATCCTTGGCCCCACCCCGACTCATCTACGTGACGCGCAAACCTTCCACCTCGCTCGCGTGACCCCGACCCCACCCCGCTGACCAAGTCCCCCACCTTGCGACGCAACCCCCGCCCCAGCGCTCTCTCCCTCACCTCGCCGCCACCTGCAGGAGCCCGAGCCCCCCCGTTCGCGTCCTCTCCTTCCCGAGCTCCTCTGCTCGACCTCCCCACCGTAAGCGCCACCGCCAGGAGACCACTTCCGTTGATCCCTGCCAAGTCCGACCCCGCCGCTCGCCCTCACCCGTGTTCGCCTCCCTCTGAGCCACCCCGGTCCCGGTCGTATGGCGCCGCCCCCCTCTCTGGGCCTCATCCCTAACCACCGCTCAACCAAGCGCCGCCTCAAGCTCCTACTCCCAGCTGCCATCAAGGACGCGAAACCTCGCCTACGGAGCTTGACACATTGCAAATGTATCTATAATTTTTGATGCTCCATGCTTGGTTTTATCCACTTTCTTGTGTTTTGTCCACACTTTGGAGTACTTTTCATATGATTTCTTGGACTAACCTATTAACAAGAGCCACAGTGCCAGCTGCCTGTTTTCTGCTGTTTTTGGTCCAGGAAAGTCAGAAAATGAATATTCTCGGAATTGGACGGAAAAAAGCCAAAGTGCCTATTTTTCCGGAAGACTCACGGAGCCAGAATACGAGATGGAGGAGGGCCAGGGGCTGGCCACACACCCCTAGGCACGGGCTAGGCCTGGCCGCGCCAGGGCATGGTGTGGTGGCCCCAGGCACCCCCTCGATCTCCCTCTTCGCCTATAAGAAGCCTTCTGACCTAAAAACTTCGGGGGGTTTGACGTTTTTCCAGAGGAAGTTCCGCAGCGCCGCCACCACCGAAGGGGAGATTCGGGGCACAGAAAGTCTCTGTTCCGGCACCCTGCCGGGACGGGAAAGTGCCCCCGGAGCCATCTCCATCGATCTCCACCATCATCTCCTTCGACCATCCATGTTTCCCCCATCTATGAGTGAGTAATCCCCTGTTGTAGGCTATGGGGATGGTAGGGATTGTATGAGATCGTTCATGTAATGGCATCAGATTGTTAGGGCATGGTGCCTAGTATCTTTTATTAATGCTTTATGACTTTGTTGCGACTTGTTGTGCTTAATGCTTGTCACTAGGGCCCGAGTGCCATGATTTCAGATCTGAACATGTTATTGATTCATTATGATAGTATTGTTTTTGGTCTTACCTGCAAGTTGTATACACACGTTGTTGTCCGGAACCTATGGCCCCGAAGTGACAGAAATCGGGATAACCGGAAGGGAATAGCTTTGATGTCAGGATCACATGTGTTCACCGAGTGTTAATGCTTTGCTCCGGTGCTCTATTAAAAGGAGCACCTTAATTGCCAGTAGTCCCCTAGAGGCCCCGCTGCAAATGGGCTGGCAGGACAAAAGATGTTGTGCAAGTTCTCATTGCGATCACGTATGACTATATATGGAACACATGCCTAGGATTGTCTAGTACTTGGATGCTTTATCTTATTTATCTGCAATTGCCCTATGTTCTGATTGTTATGTGAATTGTCTTGTCCATGCAACGCCCGTCCATCCATCCCTATGCCTACCGCACTCGAATCCCACTGTTTACTGCTTTTGTTACTACTATCTTTGCTTTACTACTGCTGTTACTTTACTATTCCTACTACAAAACTATTGCTACTGATAAACTGCTATGAGCAAGATTGTTTCCAGGTGCATCTGAATTGACAACTCAGTTGTTAAGGCTTATAAATATTCTTTGGCTCCCCTTGTGTCAAATCAATAAATTGGGTTTCACTTCCCTCGAAAATACTGCGATACACCCCCTATACTTGTGGGTCATCAAGACTATTTTCTGGCGCCGTTGCCGAGGAGCATAGCTTTATTTATCAAGTCCACTTGGAATCACTATTGTTCAAGTTAAGTTTATTTTCGCCTTGTTTTCTTGTTTCTTTATCAAAAATACAAAAAAAGTAGTTTCTACTCTAGTTGTTATTTTCGTTGGCCTGTTATTGTCTTGCTTTATCATGCTTGTTGTCAATGGTTGGTTTCTTTGAAACGGAATCTTATTGGCAAGGTGGGTTCACGGAAGATCAAAAATATTATTATAATAAACACCGCTTGTCACAAAAAGGGAAACAGTTATGGGAACTAATTGATAAATTATATACCATTGCTAGAAACGTGTGCTCTACTTATAATGTTACTTATTGCTGTGATAAATCTTGTTGCAGAAAGAGGTATAAACACCTCCCTTTTTAATGTGAGTATAATGGTAATGCAACCATATCTTCTTATGCTAAAGGAATTTATGACTTTTATGATGCGGAACAAATTGAAGAATTTATTGCTTGGAAGGGTGCTTTTGGACTTGCTAGTTTTCTTGAAAATATTAATGATTCACCTTACAAATATGAGGTTTATGGTATACTTAAATTTTCCTTTGATAATTACAAGGATGAAAATGGCTATATTCTTGAATATTTTAATAGATGCTTTCCACAAATGGAAGAGACTAATGCCTTGCAGGATCCTATGGAAGAAGAAATTGATGAACCTGAAATCTCATTAGATGAAAAAGAGGAGGAGAGTGATGAACAAAAGGAGGAAGAATGGATTAGCTACCCATGCCTACCTTCTAATGAGAGTAACTCTTTATCCCTTATATTATTTGATTGTCCTCCATGCTTACTAAAGGAGGATGAATGTTATGTTCCTGAGGATTCTTTTGAAGATGTTTATGATAAAGCTCTAGTGCTTGTAGATCATGAAGAGCATGCTTTATGTGATAGTTATATTGTTGAGTTTATTCATGAGGCTACTGAAAATTATTATGATAGAGGAAAATATGGTTCTAGAAGTTTTCATGGTATTGAAACACCTCTCTATGTGCTGAAAGTTTTGAAGTTACTCTTGTTTTATCTTCCTATGCTTGTGACTATGTTCTTTGTGAATTTATTTGCATACACAATTCCTATGCATAGGAAGTGGGTTAGACTTAAATGTGTTTCGAATTTGCTTCTTGATGCTCTCTTTTACTTCAACACATATTTCTTATGAGAGCATCCTCTCAAACTTTTATGCCTGAAGATGATAATATGTCTACTATTCTTGGGAGACCTTTTCTTAAATACTGCAGGAGCTGTTATTAATTGTAATCAAGGAAAGGTGACCTTCAATGTCAATGACAAGGAACATACTATCTATTTCCCCAAGAAGATTGATAGACTTATGGTTTTGAATTCAATTGAACATGTTGAGGGCATTCAAGTTGGAGAAATATATTGTCCCATACCAAGAGAAAAATTTGAAACTATTATGATTGGGACCATTGCTATCAAGGTTGAGGTAACATAATCATTAGTGGAATACAAAGTTTTGTATCATATAAAATTGTTTTGGTAACAAGACCTGATCAACCTTGTTAGCAAAAGGATTTCATTGAACAAAACAATGTTTACACCATGATTATCTCCGCTTACTTCTATTTTATCCATTTTTAGTTTTTGCTTTTGCCTAACTTAAAGGCGTTAAAGAAAAGTACTTATTGGGAGATAACCCAAAAGTTTTAGATGAGTCTTGGAAGTTCTTACTTCAGTAATAACCGCTCCTTATCCTTTTTATTTGCTTTTTGTGCCAAGAGTAACCTCTAATGAGAGAGAGAAGTAATGATTGGGAAAGTTGCTGTCCCGAAACAGATTTCTGTGCTTCACCATAAAAATTCGTGTAAAATCTCTGAACGTCTTTTTGAGGCGTGAATTTTTGTGCTTCTGTCCCAGGTTGTTATATAACTTTTGTTAGTTCAACACTTTTTGATTTGAGCAACAGAAGGTCTTCGGAAAAATTTGTCTTTACCTGCTGGTCTGTTTTGACAGATTTCTGCCATTTTCTACATTTGCTTCTTGTTGGTTCCTTTTTGAGTTCTTTTGGGGAATTCAGCTTTTTGAGGGAAGTGCTGCAGTAGCTAGTGTTCCATTGGAAGTTTTCTTGTCGTTAAAACTAAACCTTAAGACTTATTATCTTGAGTGCACTAATGTTGCTAATAAAGATTGTGTGAAGTTTTGTATGAAGGAAAACATTCATGTGTATGGAAGGAATGAGTAATGAGATGAAGGATGGACTGAAACTCAAGCTTGGGGACGCCACACGTGTCACCCCAAGAAATATCTAAGAAGTACAGGCGTCAAAGCTTGGGGATTCCCAAGGCATCCCCCTCTTCATCAATAAAACCCTAGGTTTTTTCCAAACACTTCATTTTTATCGTTTCATGCATAGTTGTGTTGTTCTTGGAGCGTCTTCTTTTTCGTTTTCGTTTTGGTTTTTAGTTTGCATGGTTTGCTTAGTTTGCTGAATAAATTGGTTGGACCTCCTCTTTCATATATTGGTGTTCAAATAGTTTGGTTTGGATTGGAAAAGAGTAGGAAGCTTAAGTGGTAAAGAGAGCTTGTTTTTGACTGTGGCCTATGCTTTGTCATGCCATGCTTGATATTGTTTTGGCTTTATGTTAGTATTCTTTGCTGTAGCATGACTTGTTATAAACAATTGAGATTGCTTAATGTGCTTTGGAAGAATCATGCGTTGTTTTAGCATATTAAAACATAGTATTGTGGTATTCTCCTTTGATGCTTTATTTGGGTTGACTTGGCACATGCTCACACCATGTTATGACTATCCCAAGTCACCATAAGCCTTTATGATCCTTTAGTTTTCAACTTGTAGTATCACTTGCTTTGGTTAATGATGTTTTGTCGCTCTGCATGATTATGACCATTGTTGCTCTCTCGTTTGTCGCTCCCTTACTATTGCTAGCCTTCACTTTTACTGAGTATGTTTTACTCATGTTTCCAACTCCCTAAAAAAATATTGCCAAAGTGTCCACCATACCTGCCTATTATCATCATTTGCTACTTTCGTGCATATTCAATATGCCTTGTTTTCTTCCGAATAAAATGTTTGCTTGTTATGAGAAAGTTAGTTAGTAAAGCTCTCACGAACTTGATGGCACATTTTATTTTCTTGCACTTAATAAACCTGAACCATTGCGTCCTTCTTTGTTGCGTATATGCTTGCGCTTTATAAGTTGAAGTTAGCAGAACCATGTTTCATGGGGAACGTTTTCAACACTTCGTTGGTACTTAGTACCTCGTTGATATCATGTTCTTTTACTTATGGATCCCGGCGGTGTGAAATAAAAGTGGAACTTGTAAGATCATGGAGTTTGTATGTATGTTAGAGAAACGCCTAGGCCGCTAGCCTAAGCCATGCCTAATCATGGTGGAAACTTGCGGCATAACCATAATGATCATTCTATGAAGCATCCTCAATAAAAATCTATGCACATAGTAAATAAAAATATCGCCGAGATGCTCATTGTCTGCTTGCCTTGTTATTTTGATTATGGGATAGCTCCTGTATCATGTGCAAGGGGTACCCCATTGGCGGTTCTCTATGATACGTATATACTTACAATGACAAAAGCTTACTCGTGACTGAAGTTGAGTAGCATGAGGATCGGTCTTCGTAAGTAAGAGGCATGAGACTTTGATTTATAACTTGTCAAGCATATCCTCTTAGTTGTGTCACTTTAACCTTAACCATTTAAAGATGCTTATGATAGGGGCAATGAGAGCTCAAAGCTAACGAGTACCATACTTTCAGCATTTGGAAGCCTTTCAAACTTTTCAAAACATGTTCATTTCCTTGTTGAGTCTCCACACATTCTATGAGAACTTTCTTGAGAGCATAGTGGCGATTCTTAGTTCTATGTGCATTGTCCCAAGACTTGTTGATTGATGTATACCTTGATATTGCTTGTTTTAATCTATTTGTATCTAGTCACTCTTGTAAACTTTGAAGGTGTCCTATGCATTTATGTTTGCTACTCTATGAGGGACAAGCTGAATGCCACTATGCTATGTTTTGTTTATGTGAAACAAACAAACGTCTTGCAAGGCATTGTTATTCATGAATCTTTTGTTTGTGCCTTTTCATGTTGCATCATAATCTCTTTGTCTTATTGCTAGAACTTTGTCTTTCATGTTATGATTGAAGTACTATGATCCTAACTTTGAATGTTTTACAAATATTTTGATCAAGTCTTTGATGGTGCATGCCACCTCAAAAATTATTCTTTCTTTTTATCACTTACCTACTCGAGGACGAGCAGGATTTAAGCTTGGGGATGTTGATACATTGCAAATGTATCTATAATTTTTGATGCTCCATGCTTGGTTTTATCCACTTTCTTGTGTTTTGTCCACACTTTGGAGTACTTTTCATATGATTTCTTAGACTAACCTATTAACAAGAGCCACAGTGTCAGCTGCCTGTTTTCTGCTGTTTTTGGTTCCGGGAAAGTCAGAAAATGAATATTCTCGGAATTGGACGGGACAAAAGCCAAAGTGCCTATTTTTTCGTAAGACTCACGGAGCCAGAATACGAGACGGAGGAGGGCCAGGGCCTGGCCACACCCCCACCCCCCAGGCGCGGGCTGGGCCTGGCCGCGCCAGGGCATGGTGTGGTGGCCCCAGGCACCCCCTCGGTCTCCCTCTTCGCCTATAAGAAGCCTTCTGACCTAAAAACTTCGGGGGGTTCGACGTTTTTTCCAGAGGAAGTTCCGCAGCGCCGCCACCACCGAAGGGGAGATTTGGGGGATAGAAAGTCTCTGTTCCGGCACCCTGCCGGGATGGGGAAGTGCCCCCAGAGCCATCTCCATCAATCTCCACCATCATCTCCTTCGACCATCCATGTTTCCCCCATCTATGAGTGAGTAATCCCCCACTGTAGGCTATGGGGATGGTAGGGATTGGATGAGATCGTTCATGTAATGGCATCAGATTGTTAGGGCATGGTGCCTAGTATCTTTTATTAGTGCTTTATGACTTTGTTGCGACTTGTTGTGCTTAATGCTTGTCACTAGGGCCCGAGTGCCATGATTTCAGATCTGAACATGTTATTGATTCATTATGATAGTATTGTTTTTGGTCTTACCTGCAAGTTGTATACACACGTTGTTTTCCGGAACCTATGGCCCCGAAGTGACAGAAATCGGGATAACCGGAAGGGAATGGCCTTGATGTGAGGATCACATGTGTTCAAGGAGTGTTAATGCTTTGCTCTGGTGCTCTATTAAAAGGAGCACCTTAATTGTCAGTAGTTCCCTAGAGGCCCGCTGCAAATGGGCTGGCAGGACAAAATATGTTGTGCAAGTTCTCATTGCAAGCACGTATGACTATATATGGAACACATGCCTAGGATTGTCTAGTACTTGGATGCTTTATCTTATTTATCTGCAATTGCCCTATGTTCTGATTGTTATGTGAATTGTCTTGTCCATGCAACGCCCGTCCATCCATCCCTATGCCTACCACACTCGAATCCCACTGTTTACTGCTTTTGTTACTACTATCTTTGCTTTACTACTGCTGTTACTTTACTATTCCTACTACAAAACTATTGCTACTGATAAACTGCTATGAGCAAGATTGTTTCCAGGTGCATCTGAATTGACAACTCAGTTGTTAAGGCTTATAAATATTCTTTGGCTCCCCTTGTGTCAAATCAATAAATTGGGTTTCACTTGATGGGTTCGTAGCATGGAAAACAAAAAATTTCTACCGTAAGAACGAACAAAACCCAGATCTAATCTAGATAAAAGCCAAGATCTAATCTACTAGACATGAGCAACGAGATAGATCGGTACTAACCCTCGTAGAACCGAAAGCGTTAACGAGATTAGATCTCGTGGATGATGTAGTCGATCACTTGCCGATCTCAAGATCGTGTGGACGATCCTTCCGGCGCCGTGTTCCGGCAGCACTTCCGCAGACGGTCACACGTGCGGAGTCGAAGCAGACCTTCCTCTCCCCGTTCCAGCGAGAAGCGGAGGTAGTAGATCTTCTCGACGGAATCCCAGCAGCACGACGGTGTGGTGGTGGTGGTGGAGGTGAGAATTCTGTAGGGCTTCGCCTATGCCTGTGCAGAAGAAACGTGGAGGAGAGAGGCGGCTGAGATTGGGAGTTATGGGACAAGGTGCAAGAGGGGGCGCCCCTCCCTTCTATTTAAGGGAGGGAGGCGCGCCTGGGGAGGGGGAGTCCTAGTAGGACTCCCTCCTCCTTGGGCCGGCGGGTTGGGGGGAGGAGTCCTCCTCCCCCACGAATCCGTGTAGTACCCCACTTGGTTTCTTTGATCCCTTTCTTGGTTTTCAAGCAAACTCCAAGAAATCCTCTAGAACCTTCTAGAACATTTCGAAACCTTCTAGAATCTCCATACAAACACTCCGGAACATTTCCTAACTAAGAAAATGATTCCCAATATTTGAATCTTATTCTCCGGACCATTCCGGATCTCCTCGTGATGTCCCGGATCCATTCCGAGACTCCGAACAACATTCGGTCTCCAACGCAAATTCCATATCTACTTCAAACAACTTCGAACCTTAAGTGTGTCACCCTACGGTTCGTGAATATGCAGACATGATGAAGACACCTCTCCTATCAATAACCATCAGCAGGATCTGGAGATCCATAACGGCTCCCACATACTCAACAATTACTTCGTGATCGATTGAACCAATTAACATACGAAACCAATTCCCTTTGTCTCGCGACATTCTACTTATCCGAGGTTTGATCGTCGGTATCTTCATACCTAGTTCTTCCTCGTTACTAATAAGTACTCTTTACTCGTTCCATGTTATGTCATCCCTTGTGACCCAGTCACATGCTTGCAAGCTATCTAGATGACATTCCACCGAGAGGTCCCAGAGTATATCTATCCGTCATATGGATGGACAAATCCCAATCTTGGTCTATGCGCTTCAACACATACTTTCAGAATACCCAATGACACCTTTATAACCGCCCAGTTATGAAGCGGCGTTTGATGTCATCAAAGTACCCATCCGGTGATGGTGATTAACATAACCTCATGGTCGAAGGATTAGGTTACTATGTATTTCAAAGCTTACAGCAATACGAACTTAATGACTTGATCTTATGCTACGCTTACTATGGGTGTGTGTCCATCACATCATTCTCCTAATGATATAACCTTGTTATTAATCACATCTAATGTCTATGATCAGGAAACCATGATCATCAATCAATCAACAAGCTAGTTCAACAAGAGGCTTACTAGGGACTCTTTTATGTTTACAAAACACACAAGTATTAGTATAGCATGGGATGTAAACTTTCATCATAAATGCAAAGATATAATAATAACCTCTTTTATTATTGCCTCTTGGGCATATCTCCAACATCACTTCCCTCGAAAATACTGCGATACACCCCCTATACTTGTGGGTCATCAGAGCTCGTCGCCCTCGGCCTCTTCCTTGAGCGCGCCCTGCATCTCTGGCTGGACCCCGAGTGCCGTCAGCGGCGCGTCCCCGACCCTGCCGCTGGCCGCGCCGCCATGTCCTTCTCTGCACCGCTCGCCTCGCGCCAGGTGCGCGCCGCCGCTCGGGACCCGTGCTTGTCATGCCCCGGCGTGAGCCTCTCCGCCGCTAGCCTCGCCTTGCCGCCACCCTTCCTCTGCCCAGCGAGCTTCCTCTGCTCCGGTGACGCTGGCGCACTCCGCCTCCCGCACGCGCCCCATGGCACGATCTCTGGCCCGCAGCACCCGCTGCCGTGCGTATGTCCCCGACCCTGCAGTCTCTGTCTCCTACCGCCGTCGACCGACCCGAGCTGCCGCATCCCTGCCGTCCTCGCCGCCTCTGGTCTGAGGGACTCCTCCTGTTCGACGACATGGTTGCCCCTGGCGCTACAGGTTGTTGTCTCGTTCGTGAGATGAGGCTCGTGACGCGTTTTCCTTGTTGTTGATTCGCGTGATGCACGACTTAGTTGCTTGCGTGTGTGTTTCAGGTCCAATGACCACTCCTTCGTGTGTCCTCACCCGCAAACTCCGATGCGAGGAGATGTACGCGAGTACCTGAAGACCACCGGCGACACACAAGATCACCATCGCCCGATGAAGCTGGAACTCCGAGTGACGAGGTTTAATCTCGTCAATGCCCATTGTTATGGACTTGGGTTTTGGAGAAGATGGGGATGCTGGAGATCGTGGTACGGTTAACAGACAAGCAACCAGGGGACACGAGATTTACCCAGGTTCAGGCCCCCGGAGGGAAAACCCTACTCCTGCTTGTCTGCTCTTTGATTACGGCGGAACCGAAGGTTACAGGGTGCGCAGATTCGATCTGGCGTGGATGCGTGTGCGAAAGTATGAGTCGAGTTCTGTAGATCTGTCTATTGTGTGCGTGTCCTCCTCGTTGGACCCTCCTAGCCTTTATATATGGGGAGGCTAGGTCTCGGGTGCCAATACGAGTAGGTTACAAGTTGTATTCAAACTCTAGTCTTGAGATTTCCTTGTCTTGTACGCTTGAGAGTCCGTGTCCACATGGCTTCGTACCACCCGAACCGTCATGAGCGTCATGGACCTCGGCAAATCGTCGAGTGGGCCTTCCTTCGGGCTGGACCAGGTAGGATAACATCGGGTACCCGTAGGGTATAACCATGTCAGTAGCCCCCGAGTGTCCATCCGAAACGTAGATTCGGGTGGAGACTTAGTTGTCTTGAACCTTGTATTTGGATGTCGGAGTCAAAAGTTGTGTCGAGTGCGAAGCACTTCACCCGGAAGTTCATCGGGTCAGCTGAATTTGTTCGGCTGTTGTAAAGGAATCGACATCGTGGACGTAGTCAACACAATGGACTATAGGGTGCGCGACCAGTGCTATCTATGGGAGTAGCCCCCGAGTGTCTCTTCGAGTCGTAGACTCGAGCAGATACTTTAATTCAGCCATTGTTTGCTTCAGGTCCATAGGACACAATTTTTTCGGATGCTTGAATCAATCCTCCCTATGGGAGTAGCCCCCGAGTCCGTAGTGGAGTCGTAGACTCGGCGTAGGACTCGAAGATCTTGTGTGTGCGCGACCAGCGCTCCAGTTTGGAGTAGCCTCCGAGTGTCTGGCGGAGTTGTAGACTCGGGCAGAGACTCGAGTCTTGTATCTTGTAGACGCAGTGGACAATCTCGCGGGCGTACCGCTGACCCGGAAGTACATCGGGTGCGCGACCAGCGCTCCTGATAGGAGTAGCCCCCGAGTGTCTAGTCGAGTCGCAGACTCGAGTGGAGACTCATGCGAGGACAAATCACTGACCCGGAAGTGCATCGAGTCAGCGTCTCACACATAAGGAGCCGAGAGTTGACGTAGCAGAGTCGACGGTCCGGATGAAGTCGATGTCGTTGCTTCTGTCGGGTGCGCGGCCAGCGTCGCGTCTATGTAGCATCAAGAGATGCAACCATCTGAGGAGTGACTTGATTCAAGTCTTCGGTGTATGGCGTAGCCAGCTGTTTTGTCGATTCCTGTTGGAGGACCTAATAGAATAGCTCGGCGCAGTTGTCGTCCTTGTAAGCTGCAAAAAACATAAAGAATTTATGAAGTACTTGTATCTTGTAAAGAATATTTGCCTGTCGGCTTGTATAGTAAGATTCTGGTGCCGATCGAGTCGACACTGTTGCACTGTATGCTAGGCCTTTTCGTTAGCCTGATTACCCTTAGTCCCAATACCTTGCCGAGGCACTCGGAGTTCAAGGATTCGACGATCAGGCAGAATCAGCTACTTGGGCTGTCGCGTTCGAGGTGCTCGAGTGCGTGGAGCCGATGGCACATTAGGTTACTCGAAGAGGGCGCAGCCCCCGAGTGTTTCGAGTGCGAGTTAAAAAGGAAATCAACTCTAAGTAGAGGGAAACTTAGCTTTGTTGGTAGTTGTCGTGGAGGAAGATGATGCGGTAGCGGGTCACGCGGCGGACCACAGTCATAGAAGCGACGGATTCCTGAGGTTGATGGCGGCAGCGAGTTCTGCATCTGAAGATTGTCGCAATCGAAGACTGCACCGGATCGCATCCGAAGGATGTATCAGGTTACCGCAGCCGAAAGCCGCATCGGGTCACCGATGCCGGGGGAGCCTCCGAGTTGCTGGAGCAGAAGATTCTGCGGGTGTCGCAGTCGAAGACCGCAGAGTCTCACCGCAGCGGGCCGCCGAAGTCGAAGACCGTGGCGCGTTTCCCAAGCGGAGGGAGCCCCCGAGACGTTGGAGCCGAAGGTTGTAGAGGATCGCCGGAACTGTCACGGGAGTAGTTTGAATAGATTTGTCCTTTGACGTTGCTTGATTATTTTTGAACGGTGCGCTAGACAACGATCTCCACTTTCGAGTGATGATATTCTCTTGGAAATTGAGCCCACATATGCGACAGCTCATGTTCCGGCTCGATTTGTTCTTGCCATGTACTTCACGTGGTGAATCCAAGACTTCTGCAATACGATCTTGGTTGATAGCCCCTGCCAAAAATAATTCTGATCTAGCTTTTCCTGCACGAGGATGCACTCGATTTCCTCACGAACAGATCGGAATTCGTAGAACGCAGATCAGCCATGCCGGAGACACGACCTCGCACTCGCAAATATGTCATAGCTGATTTGTTGATGACGTAGTTTAGCGTCGGTGAGTAGATGATCTGCCAGATGTGATCTTGTCGTCATTGATAATGAAGGATCCCGTTTGGACGACGAGTCGTAGATCGCAGATGATGATACCGTCACGACAGCACAATCAGCGTCCCCAGTCCCCACGGTCGGCGCCAATTGACGAGGTTTAATCTCGTCAATGCCCATTGTTATGGACTTGGGTTTTGGAGAAGATGGGGATGCTGGAGATCGTGGCACGGTTAACAAACAAGCAACCAGGGGACACGAGATTTACCCAGGTTCAGGCCCCCGGAGGTAAAACCCTACTCCTGCTTGTCTGCTCTTTGATTACGGCGGAACCGAAGGTTACAGGGTGCGCAGATTCGATCTGGCGTGGATGCGTGTGCGAAAGTATGAGTCGAGTTCTGTAGATCTGTCTATTGTGTGCGTGTCCTCCTCGTTGGACCCTCCTAGCCTTTATATATGGGGAGGCTAGGTCTCGGGTGCCAATACGAGTAGGTTACAAGTTGTATTCAAACTCTAGTCTTGAGATTTCCTTGTCTTGTACGCTTGAGAGTCCGTGTCCACATGGCTTCGTACCACCCGAACCGTCATGAGCGTCATGGATCTCGGCAGATCGTCGAGTGGGCCTTCCTTCGGGCTGGACCAGGTAGGATAACATCGGGTACCCGTAGGGTATAACCATGTCACCGAGATCTCCGCCACAAACCCCAAGATCGTCGAGAGGAAACAAATGACCCCGGTTCCAAGTATGTGAAGCCCCGAGATCGCCTTCCCGGATGATATGACCGTCTACACGGATCCGAAGACCGATCCCGTCGAACCCTCGGACCCCAAGATCACCGATACCCGATGTGTGATCCCTATCCGAGCCCCTATTTTATTAAATGCTATAAACTTGTTGCACATGAATTGTTCATGCTCTCATACATATTCATTTGTTGGGGGTACTTTGTCGATTCACCTTATAATTAAATATGAAGACCATATGTGAGCTAATCTAGTCTTATATTGTCTCCATTTAAATTTGTGTAGCGAACCGATGCCATGCTTTGCCTTGTTAAGACAATATTTAAATTTCGGGATACATTTTGGGATAACATGGATATGAGACTTAACTTGATATTATTGAACCTCGTAGTTGTGTGCTTGTATAATATTTGAGAAGTATGCTTATTTGTCGTCGTGGCTTTCCCCATAAACAAAGGAAACTCTGCCGGAATTGACGGTTCTGTCCTTGTCTTTGGAAGTCAACATATTAGGTGTAGCATTGCCAGATAGGGGCGATATCTGGGATGTTACAGTATTGCTTTAGTCACTATTATAGTGGAAATTAGTGATAGTGTGTAGACTGTTATTTAGATAAATATAGCTATTACGGTTGTGCAACTACACTACTAAGAGAAGAGTGTTGATTAGGGAATAACTTTGTAGTTAGATATTCAGATTTAAAAAAATTTCATGCATAAAAAATGGCTACAACCAAGACCATTATATAGATCAACAGTAGAGATTAAACAAAATAACTACAATATTCAAGTAAAAAACATGATTTCAGATTTTGGCTTTTTGTTATGTAGTCATAAAAAATAGTTGAAGATAAATCTTACAGATAATGTGTGTACAAAATGTCACATATTCAAAATTGAGGTTCCACCCATAATACAAAAATTAAAAGAGTCTTCCCATGCCATTGATATTTTTTATCTATCACAAAATTTGTGGTGTTCATGACCGTATTAATACCAAATTAAATATTATAACTAACTACTAAATCATTTATATATTTTTTAAATATTTTCAGATGTTTCCCTCGCAAGTGCGAGGGCCACCGTGTTAGTAATTTTAAATGATGAGATACTTGATGATCTGTTTGTTATTGCCACGTCCCAACTCCCATAGATTCTGTATCCAACGGCAAAGGAGGAGTCTTGATTTTTGCTAAGGATGGGTATTCCGATTCCTAGTGGTGCCCTCCAGATGCTACTTCTGAATCAGTCGAGCTACTCATAAAAACTAATTGAACTAGACTTTCCTATCAACCCCAGGTAGCAAAATACAAACAGCGATAGAAAATTTGCATTCAAGCTACTTATCAGAGTGCCTTGGTATAAGGGTCTTCCTTGAGCATGTGTCATGTAGACCTAGCACCGGGACAGTACCACTGAGTGGTGAAAGGCTTACCGACTCCTCTCACTCCCATTCCTGCGCTACACTCTAGACAAGTCCTTCCATCATCTTACCTTCTATATGGTACTATTGATACTCTTCACTCGTGGCCGGAGGATCCGGGGTGTCTATAATAGTGTTATATATAAATGCACCTACACTGCTACTAGCAGTTAACTATATTCAAGAGCGCCATGCTATAAGATGACAAGGAAGTTGTTGCCCGCATCAGCTGAACCGAAGCAAATGAGACATGATGAGCCACCTTGACATTAGCACTCAACGACTCACGTTGAGCATTGCAGCAAAAAAAGACGCTGCCACCATCTCTCTCCAGGGGCAATCATACATACTAAAATGAGCACAGGGCATGCAGTAAGCCCATCTGATTCAATGCTGACCTAGATATCCGCCGCACCAAGTTTGACGTGATCAGTGCCTGAAATTTCTAGCCTACGTCCTCATTCCTACTCTAGCTATTCGTTCTTCCCCACCCCGTTGAAACAGTAGCAGGAAATGGCAAAAATCTTTCCTGTGGTTCACTACTCCTATTGTCGTGCGAGGCAAACCGGTGACATTTTTCCTACACTTTCCCCGAGCGGCTCCAATGCCTAGATGATTACTCAAGCACCAGCACATCAGATTTATCGGACCGTACAACGACTTATGTGCCTTTCGTGTGCGGCCTTTACAGGCTACGCGAGCAGGCACTATCGAAAGGAAAGAAAGAAAGGCCGTGCATCCGCGAGAAGCGCCTACACGATGTTTCCAGTGAATCGCCTCTTTGTTCGTACGGCGACGGCGTATTCATGGCGATGGAATCATGCTTCCGTCGTCCTTCCGCCTCACTTCAGGCACGAGGGTAGTGGAGGAGCGTTAAATTCCTTTCTTATCAATGGTGTTCCCTTACCGTGAGTCCACAATTCTCGTCTCCCATCCGCCGCAAGCAGAAGGAGGCGGGGCAGAGGTGTGAGGAGGCGGTGGATGGAGTGAGCCACGGGAGGCAGGAAGGAGGTCATAGGTAATCATCTTCCGGTGCAGGTCTATAGGATCCCGGATGACGTGCTTGTGAAGGTCTATCGCAGTCCGCCCGTTCCACATACCATCGCCGGCAAATCAAGGTCGAGGCAACAGAGCACACGTCGATTAGCCAGGGCGATGAGCCTGCGATTACATGGACGACGAGGTAACGACTGAACCTCTTCCATCATGTGTCTTTCTATCTCCTTGCATCGTTCTTGCCTTCAATGCCCAATGTCTCCCCGTGAAGAAATACTCCCCAATTAGTCTATATTGACCTTGATTCTTACGATCCAATTTAAATCTGTTCTAATCAGCTTCTGCTCCCTCCATGACATCCAGCTTGCACATTTTGGTGACATGAGATATCTGTTCTGTGGCTGCAACTAGATGATGTTTGTAAAGGCCTCCTTCTGGTGAGTCCCTGAACTTGAATAATGTATTTCTTTCTCTACTCGTACTCGTCTAGGTTTGCTTCTTCCATATACTTGGATAATGAGGCAGAAGAATTCAAAAAAGCTCTGTTGAAACAACGCATTGCAGGTATACTGTGAGTTGTTACGCTTTACCTTTTGTTTTAGTATCGCTTTGGTTCATCATTTTTCTCGTGCCTATGTTGACACCCGCAAAAAGAAAGACACGATTCCCTAACCCGCAAAAAGAAAGGCACGATTTCCCTAACCCGCATAAACAAAGATTTGGTATTGATTGAATCCAACAAAGAGAAGCTATGCTGAACCAATGGACTGAGTGTTCAGGCTTAGCTTTTGTTTCAGTGCTGACACTTTTGTTCCTCATTTTTCGTGTAGCTATGTTGACACGGTTCAGCATCAAATTGAATGGGACTGAGAATTTGCACCACAACACTTATCAAGCAAGACATCACGTGTTTGTTACACCCTCCTTTAATATTTTCTTCCATTGTTTCTCTTCTTGCTTCATGCAACACCATGCTTGACGCCTATGTTCCCTTTCCTTGCTTGCAGAAATATTTATTTCCCCCTCACCATGTTTCACCGATCTACATATGTGCTTTCTATAAAGATCTGCATATGTTCTACTCCCTATTATTTTTATTGTGATAGTCTCGGGGATAATGGCGATAAAGGTGACATGCGATAGAGTGAAGGCGACAACGGCTATGGTTATCCGGTAAAATGCTAACCCTGTATTTTCACATTCCTTGATCTCTGGTTCCGGTTGTCTCTGTAACTCTCCAGCTAATCGTGTTGTTAGGATGATTGCAACGGACTGAGACCACCAATTTATACGTGGAACACTATAATTAAATAGTTCCCTTATATATATATATATTTTTTTTTTCCCGATGCATTGACATAATTATTATGCCTAAGAGGGTAATTCAGTGACTTTTCAACTGAAAGTACACCCCCCCCCCCCACACACACATTTTTGTTGTGCCATTTAGGTTGTACTTGGAAGCAAAATACAATGTGCATTTTAAAAGATGATTTCAACACCTCTATCTATTCATACACCTCAAATTGATCCCTCACCAGCTTGTAAGGAGTGTCTCATCTTATGAGTCTTAGCTTGTTGTCATTTATTCACTTACAAAGAATAGTGGATATTGTTTTATATTTACTTATGAACTGCATTTTTTTTTGCATAATGTTGAAGCTTTTCAATATCTATATGATTACTACAACACAGAATAATCGAGAAAAAAGGTGCATGAGAAATTTCTAGGAACCAAGATACTTGTATTGAGTTTAACAATCATGCCGATGATCTTGAAACATTGAGCCTACCTTCTACGAGGTGTTGGACTCCACACTCTAAACATAGATTGTTGAATGTACACACAAATGTGGAGGTGCCCAATGGGAAGAAGTTTTGCCAGCGGAAAGACCTCTGCTATCTCTGCTCCAAATGTGGTACGAATCTTATATTTTCTTTTTTACTTTCCCATTTTTCTTGTGTTTTAGCATTGGTTCTTTTAGTACACTGGTAGGCTAGAAAGTAATGAGCTTAAGTGAGTATTGTTGGGTTCTGTTCACCAACAGTGATAAGCAAGTTGGAATCATAAATATATGCAATTGTTAATATGCTTCTAAAAGTATTATAGATCAGACATTTTGTGGCAAGAAGAATCTTTCGCACAATTGTATGTGGCATTTATTGTCAGAGTTTTCCTACTTATGTATGTTTTATAAGCTCTTTTTATATCCTATAAAGTTGGTTCTAATATATCAAATTATTATTTCAATTCTATTGCTTTTTCCCCTTAAAATCTATGTATGGTATCCAGAAACTAACAGAGAATAAATGATATTGTGCATTGGTGACGCAGTTACGTGTACTGTTAAGCACGTGTAATGGTAAAGTATATTTCAATCACTGGTCAGCTCTCTGCATACTTCTAAGTGAAATCAACCTCGAGGAACTTTGCTGCTTGTGCATGACCTAAGTAGTTCCTAGGGTCTACCTCAAATAAAAAATCTGAATCAAATTTTGAAACCGCGGAATAGATGTCCAGTAATTAATTCATTTGGTTTCATAGTATACATGCTCATATTTGTCAGATGTGTGTTAGGCTTATTGCATTTTTCTGAGATGATTGTATTTGCTCGGGTGCATGACTTCTGTCATTTCGGTGTTGCATTTCGTGTTGACATTCAGCTGTAGCCATTAGAATATTTTGCATTAGTGCTCAACAATGCTTCAAACATTCAGATAGATCTATCAACTTAACCATAATTATCATTCTAGAAAATACAGAGCCACATGCTTTCAGTATTATCTTACAGAAACTTAATTTCTAATGTTTCTCCTGCAGAAGTTGAGGATTTAAGTGACTATTGTTTGGCCTATATACAATCATATGATTCAAAATGCTAGGACTTGACTGATCAATTTATCTCGGTCACTTCCATTGTTCCGCTTGATTATGCTCTTTTTATTCCCATGCATATCTTGCAGAAATTTCTAACGTCTTGTTTGCTTGAGTATTGAAAGCTTGCATTGATTCCTTTTCGGAATACCCGTGTTCTCTGCAGAAAGGAAACTCTCATGTCTCTCCTATAGGTATTTTGTATGGTTTCTCGACTAATGTTGGGTCGTTCCAAACACATAATAGTTGAATGCAGGCTTCCTAAGCTTTATTTTATCATGTTATGTTCTTTTGCCACCTGTATTGACATATTTGTGGTGTAGAACATTTCTATAATACTTTTTTTAAGATGGACAGACGTGGCAACGCGCGCTTTCATGGTCTAGTCTCACCATACAACTCAACCCGCTAGACCTAAGCAGCTACGACCATCAAGACATTTAAGCTGATCCCAGCAGCAGCAGCCCGGGACCAGCCGAACAATAAAGAAGCCGTCATATGGGTAGTATGTCACACAGATTATTTTTTGTTCAGTTCAGCCCATCTTCTCCTGCGAGTATGTGGGAGCCAACTGGATTCATCGAGCTGGACATTTCCTACTGACGCACAACTCTATCCCGAGTGCCTCTCAGGCCTACGCGCGTCCTCCATACTTCCCAGACTCCCAGCTGTACTACACTCTTTTCTTCTAAAACGAAACTGGAGTTAAATAGATTTCTAGTGACATTGGACCAGTGGTATCAACACATTTGTTGCACTCGATGACCTCCCTATGTATATATGCACCCTCAGAATGAATATGATCGTCCTAGAACAAAATGAATGAACGCCGTCAATCGTGTAAAAATTTGCACTTGCACCTACTACACAGGAAGTAACCAGATCTATGAAGACGGCGTTTTGGCTCCCGGATGCAAATGAACCTATTACGAAGAATACGTAAAAATTAATATTAAAATTGGTAGAAAAATCTGATCTAAAATTTGGCATATACATTTGGACACTCTATTACCGTACACAAATTTTCACAAAGAATGAATATTTTATGTGGCTTATGTAAAAAAACAAAAAACATGTTCGTGAATAGATAAGTTGGAGTACTAAAATTTGTCTTCTTTACATGTGACATCTAAAATGTTCTTTCACTCGCAAACTTGTGTACAAACATTTAGTGTCTGGATATACTTGCAAATTTTATAAAAAAATGCTTTGATATTTTAAAATATGTTTTCCCACAATAGGTTCATTCGACTTGGATTTCCGCAGATCTACTTTAATGTGATCGGAATGCAACGTCTGGACTAATCTTGTCTTCACCATCAGTGCACCCGATTTCCTTACATAAAGTCCTTAATTACTCCCATCAAGAACGAAACCGACACCATCACTTCGGCAGCTCGAGAGTCAACCAAACGACACACTTCCTCCTTTTCAGTTTACAAGTCCTGCGCATACTTCTATATCGTAAAATTGTACAACTTAATATGGGGTATATATTACAAAAATATATCTCACCGAAAACTTTAGACTTTTTACTTTTTAGTAATATAATTTTTGTATTATATAATAAAAATTATATAGGTCAAATTGACAACCTAGATATACGCACAGGACCTTTAAACCGAAACAGAGGGAGTAATATTACTCATAGCTATATGTAGACTCAAACGATCTTAGCTACTCCATCGTTTCCATAAAACTTACTCTAGACTAGACGGACGTGCGAGTTTCGTCTTGCCGACTGTACAACGTTGTCGTATTAGACGGATATATGAGCTTCGTCTCGCCGCCTGCACAACGTTATCGCATGGCGTGTTTAGAGCAATGTATTTGTTGACGGTTTTTTCTGTGTTGATGCATGCGGTTATTTGAATTAGCTATGCTGAGCATGTCTTAATGAGATATTAAAGAAAGTAGCGTGTCTTGGTCTTGATATATTAGACCATCAATATTTACAAAAGTTAGTAGCCGTTTATACAATTTCAGTCACAACCTATAAAGTGATTATATTATAACGAATGAGTAATACGAAACAATTGGAACCTTATGCACCAACATACCACCTTGATCGGCCATGACTGAGAGAAGACAATTCATCCCTACAACCGCACACACTCCAGCCTAAAATAGTTCAGAAGGATAAGGATGAAGATCATTGTACATCATAAGAAGGCACTATGTGTCTGTTATACATATATTGTTACAACAAAGCTAATGTTCATGCAGACAATGTTGGAAATGGAAATACAAATTACTCTGATGAAAATCATGGTGCACCTTGATATAGAATATCACATGAGCGAGATACTGTCTAGTTCCGTTTGTATTATAAACATACAGAGGCAAATAATAGATCGGTCAATCCCATACATGTGTGTCTCTATTTGGCATCAGATGTACTTCCATCAGGATATAGATCGCAAACTCAAAGTACAAATCTCAAAATACAAACTCAACAACTTCTACACTTGTTTTTTCCAGCTTCTCCAGAACAAGAGAATAAAAAGTTCAGTTACAAAGGTTCCGTAGATATGCAACCTACCAAATCTTATTTTTAGAATTAAGGTTCAACTCAGCCTAAGTCCCTAATATTTCTAGACATTCTTCTATTGCTCTAGAAGTTCCTATGACCAACCATTCATAATTGTTTAGCATTCAGCTCCTATACAATGAAATATTTGAATCATGGTCTGCAGTAATATTTTGAACCCACACTTATTTAAGTGCACATAGTTCTGAATACTTGCACTTGGAAGAGATAACCAAAGGAAAACAAATTAGTCAGTTATTGATACGCAAAGAATGTCTACATCTTCAGATTTATCTGTCTAAGAAGAACAATAGGATGATGGGGAGAGCGCTGATCACCTCAGGCGAAGCGGCCGATGGGCATCTTTAGACGGTAGTCAAAGGTGGATCTCATCACCCTCATCGTGCGAGAGAAGAGAAGGCAGTGATGCAGCTCATCGCTGGAGTTGAGGAGGAGAACCTACAACATAGCAAAGTGTAATCAGATGATAATGACGATCAAGCTGCCCAATTCATCTCGCTCATTTGTTTTCCGTGCTATTGATAAATTTTTTCTCAATGCCACGTTGTACCTGCCAGAGAAAAATGTAAAACAATACAAAAGCATCTATATGCTCCATAAAAGCATAGGTTCTCCAACACATATTCATACACACCACAATACCATAGAAAATTAGAAGTTAATGCACAGCACGATTCCACAACAAATTAGACAAAATTCAATTATGGAACAGATACCTTGTGATATCCTTGTTCCGGAAAATTGCAAGTCGACTTAAAATAGTGGGAAAGCATATCAATCCATATGCACAAATAGACAAGTCATGAATGTGTCATTAGTACATAAAGCTAATACCTAAATCCATACGAACGTAAGTATACTTCCTTACAAATCTATAGGAGTTGATCGACTGATAAGAGTTGCAAAAAAGTAGGGAACGACATCAAATCGGCTAACTTGATGAGATTGCTCGTTGATCCCCTCTAGATCAAAGTATGGCATGCCCTTCCCAAACAAACCCACCGCCACAGCTCCTCCGGCCTACTTGCTCAGGGTCATGTCTCCTTCATACTCAATAAGGAATTGAATGGGACAGAAAGAGTTAGCGCAACACAACGTGATAGAATACAACCTCACCTCATAGAACACTTATCTTGAAGATCGAACGACATGGAGACTGGGAACCAGGTGCCCTCGTGTTCCTCTTCCAGCCAGCACGTAGGGGAGTGAAATTTTGGAGCTCACCAGCGGGTGATGGAGGTGGGGATCCGGTGCGGGCTCTGGGGACCACGACGTTCGTAGTTCCATGGGAGGGAGGACGGAGCAGATGGGAACCGCGGATCGATCGGATTCCCGAAGCTTCCTGATAGATCTCATATTATTGTTATCCTCCATCCCTAACTATGATTTCTTTCCCATTGAATTTTCTTTGCCATTTCTTGACTAGAGAGCAAAATGGCTCCCACTTCTTCTGAAAGTAAACATGGGTGTTGAGAGAGAGGACCGTAAATAAAGACAACACACCCACCTTGCATGGAGAAGCATCACAGACCGCTCGCCAGTTTCCCGCCGCATGAAGCTAGTCTTCACCATCCCACAAAACACGGAGTGTCATAGGCCTACATGCAGCAATAGCATGCCCAAAAAGTGGCCTCAAATCAGCCACAGACTGGAGGATGCAACCCTTTGGAGAAGGGGAGGCGAGGAGAACATGTCATGGGAAAGGAAAGGGCAAATTAATTGGAAGAACCAGAGGCGCCGCCTGCAAGCTCCGGGCGACGCCTTGCTGTGGGGGTGAGCGACCAAGAAGTGGAGACGAGCGAGGGAAAGTACCTAGCGGTGGAGCTTGACCGTGGGGAAGGAGATGCCCAGAAAAGAGGGTCTGGTTGGGGAGGAGGGGCACCGGGGCAGAGTCCCGGCCATCGGTGGGTTGCTGGAGTCAAGGAGGAGTAGAAGCGGAGGCGCCATATCAACCCCGTATAGCTGCTGCTTCACCCATGCTAGGGTTTCATGCAAGGGGCCGTGCTGGGTCAGGGGGGAGATGATGGGAGAAGAGGTTATCCTGAGTGTAGGGGGCTGAGGGAGCGGAGGTGAGAGCGAGAGCTCAGGAGAGAAGGGGGCGGTGCACATTGCTAGGTGAGACGGAGGAGGGGGCTGGGATGAGTGGGAGCTCGGGACTCGAAAGCTCGGGTGGAAGGGAACGTGATAGAGATGGGGGTGGAGGTAGGAGCGGGGACGGAAGGGACCAGCTCGTAAGACTTTGGTCAACACCTGAAACTAGAGTTTCATGGTTAAGATTAGTCAAAGTGAAGATCATACTGCCACAAACACGTGCACAGGAAGATGGGCTCAGATGGCTCGTTTTTGCTCACGCTTAAGCTATAGTATAGTTCATACGTATCTACTAGTCCCTCTGATACAAAATAATGGACTCAGATTTGTTTAGAATCGAATATATTTAGAACACGTTTTAATGCTAGATACATCCGAATCTAGATAAATATGAGTCCATTAATTTGGACCATAGGGAGTAGTAAAATACGTTTTGATTTGTACAAATCTAGACAAATATAAGTCAATTTCATGAAGCAGAGGGAGTAAATAGGGTTGGATCTGGAGGATAATGTTACTCCCAGAACTGCTAGAAAATCTTATATCTATTACTATATACTAAAAGTGAGGCGAGGCAGACCCATGAGAGCCTCGATCTCCCGATCTTGTCTACCCAAGGCACGACGGTGGCTCTTCCCGCAACACTTGGAAGACGGGGCGGCGACCCCAGGCATGGCAGCGATGGCGTGGGAGCCGACGATATGCCTAATAAAGGTGGTGATCCTAAGATCCCTCTCAAGTTATGATGATGTTCTGCTTGTCGCCTGTCATCAGTGATCTGGCCGGAGTGCCGACTTCTCCAATGATGAACTCCAAATGGACGACATGCCTGGAGTTTGCCGGATCGGATGGATTTCGGTCGTGTGCATTCATGTTTTTTCTAATTGTTTGGTTTTAGAGGAATCGTTGCGACTACGAAGCTCTATAGTCTGTTGCCATCGTGGGAAATGTCTTTAGTCTCACTGTGAAGTCAGTTGTGGAGAAGGGCATGGAAGCCGAGATCTGAGGACAAGTAAGGATGGTTCAAGTCCTGGTGATGACAAGGTTTCGGCTAGGTGATTTGTGACTTGGAGCAGTGACAATGGCATGTAGGGGCGACAACACAGGAGGAATTCAGGGTCTAATCTTACAGGGTGAAGCCCAAGGTCTGACCCAAGGTCTGTCCTTAGTTAGTATTGTTTTGTGATTTTCGGAATTTCTCCTGGTAAAAACCTATGACCGGTGATCAGTGTGATGACGGTGCTTGTTCACTGTTTCCTTCTTGAAGGCGTAGTTTTTGGAGAAGTTGGATATTTGGTGTTGTCTTGGTGGTGTTTGGTTCGTTGCAACAAGTAGTAAATCACTTTAGCGGGATTTTCCTATTTTTTTGTACTTCTTCTTCTTTTTCTCTAGGCTCTGTGCATCCGTAAGGATGCTAGGGCATGTGTTGTTGAAGATACCGGGTGTAGTTGGTATTTCCTGTTGGGTCCGCAGCATAGAAAACAAAAAAATTCCTACGATGAGAACTATACGCCAAGATCTATCTACCAGATACAGAGCAACGGGTGGACATACATCCATGGAGAAATTACCCTCGAAGACAACGAGTTTTGTTAACGAGTAGGAACTCGTGGTTGATATAGTCGTACGCTTGCCGATCTCAAGATCGTGTAGAAGTCCGAGCGCCGCAAATCAGCAGCGCATCCGTCCTCGCACACACGTTCAAGCCACCGGATAACCTCCACCTCCTCGCTCCAGTGAATCAGTGGAAGTAGCAACTCTTTCCAGACGCAAGGCCACCGGGAACATGTATCTCGCTAATCCAAGACCATGGGGGAATATCTAGAGGGGGAGAGAGATCCTTCATGAGGAGGTGTGTTTTGTGAGGGAGGAGAGGGGGGACTTTTATAGGAGAGGGGAGCTCCTCCCCTCCCATGGCCGGCAGCCAAAGGGGGGTGCCGCCACCTCTTCCTCATTCATGTGGTGAAGCTCCACTCACATAAATTTTGACTCCACCCAAAATTCCACTCACATGCATTAAATTTCCACTAAATTTAATGCAACTCTCAATTAATAAAACTCTTTTATTTATTTTATTCAGAATTTTGTTAATTACTTTAATTAACAAACATTCACATAAAACCCCTTGTAATATTTCAATATCACATGCAGAACCTCTTTCTGCAATTTCACCCGAAACAATTCCGGTTTCTATCAAAACAATTCCTGTTTCTATCGAAACATTTCCTGCGCTTTGCAAACCTTTTGTATGAAACATATGTGCTCCTAAATGGTGTCCGACAACCCTTAAGTGTGTCACCCTACGGTTCGCGAATAATGCAGACATGATTGAGACTCCTCTTAGATCAATAATCAGAAGCGGGACCTGGAGATCCATACTGACTCCTGCACATTCAACGATGACTTCTGTGATCGTGAGAACCTTTAACGCTAGTAATTTAATCCCTTTGTCTCATGATATAATACATGTCCGAGATTCGATCATCGGTATCCAAATACCTAGTTTGATCCTGTTACCGACATGCACTCTTTTCTCGTTCCTGTGATATAACATTGTAGTGATCACACACTTGCTTGCAAGCTATCTTAATGTGATATCACCGAGAGGGCCCAGAGTATATCTATCCGTCATCGGGATTGACAAATTCCACTCTTGATCCATGAGCCTCAACGTAACAACTTCGTAGCACTGAACCCACCTTTATAGTCACCCTGTTACGGTGTGACATTTGATGTTATCAAGATACTCTTCCGGTGTTAGCAATTAACATGATCTCATGGTCTAAGGACTAAGATTACTTCGTATGATGTTATAGAAATATAAACATAATGACTTTGATCGTAATGCTATACTTCGGATGAATGTTCATCACATCATTTTACAAGTGTCGTGACCTCGTTATTAACAACATCCAATGTCTCTGATCAGGAAACTTTGATCATCTTGTTAATCAACGAGCTAGTCTATAAGAGAGGCATAACTAGGAACCTTTTTGTTTATTAAACACACATGTATTGATGTTTCCTATCAATACAATTATAGCATGCAAAATAAACATCTACCATATACAAGAAATACATACTAACAACTTTATTATTGCCTCTCAGGGCATATTTCCTTCAGTCTCCCATTTGCACTAGAGACAGTAATCTAGTTTACATAGTGATAAATCTAACACCCATGGAGTTCTGGTGTTGATCATGTTTTGCCCTAGGGATAACTTTAGTCAATGGATTTTCTACATTCAGGTCCGTGTGCACTTTACAAATCTTTATGTATCCATCCTTGACATTCTCGCGGATGGAGTGAAACCGGCGTTTAATATGCTTGGAATTCTTGTGAGACCTTGGTTCCTTGGCATTGGCTATGACTCCATTGTTGTCACAATAGATCACCATTGGGTCCAATGCACTAGGAACCACACCTAGTTCTGTTATGAACTCCTTCATCCAAACCGCTTCCTGCGCCGCTTCTGAAGCAGCAATATATTCCTCCTCCGTCGTTGAACCAGCCACCACAGGTTGTTTGGAAGTCCTCCAACTAACTGCTGCTCCGTTCAAGAGAAATACGTACCTGGATTGAGACTTAGAGTCATCCGGATCGGTGTCAAAGCTAGCATCAACATAACACTTAGCGACTAGCTCTTCTTCACCTCCGTATACAAGAAACATGTCCTTAGTTCTTCTTACGTACTTAAGGATATTCTTGACCGCTATCCAGTGTTCCGAACCTGGATCAGATTGGTACCTACTAGTCAAACTAATACCATGTGCCACATTCGGTCTTGTACATAGCATGGCATACATTATAGAGCCTATGGCTGAGGCATAGGGGATCTTATCCATTATCTCTCTCTCTTCCGCCGTAGATGGACTTTGAGTCTTACTCAATGTCTTGCCTTGCAACATAGGTAAGAACCCCTTCTTACTTCCGTCCATATTAAACTTCTTTAATATCTTATCAAGGTATGTACTCTGCGATAGCCCAATTAGCGTCTTGATCTATCTCTATAGATTTTAATGCCTAATATATATGAAGCTTCACCAAGGTCCTTCATCGAAAATTTACTGTTTAGATAACATTTAACACTGTTTATAAGATCTATATCATTTCCAATCAATAATATGTCATCCACATATAATATTAGAAATGCCACATTGCTCCCACTCACTTTCTTGTAAATACAAGCCTCTCCATAAGTTTGGACAAATCCAAACTCTTTGATCACCTCATCAAAGCGGAGATTCCAACTCCGGGATGCTTTCTTTAGTCCATAGATGGATCGCTGAAGCTTGCATACCTTATTAGCATCCTTAGGATCGACAAAACCCTTAGGTTGTATCATATACAACTCTTCTTCAATATTACCATTGAGGAACGCAGTTTGACATCCATCTGCCATATTTCATAATTGAAATATGCAGCAATTGCTAACATAATCCTAACTGACTTTAGCATCACTACAGGAGAGAATGTCTCATCGTAGTCAACTCCTTGAATTTGTCGAAACCCCTTTGCGACAAGTCGAGCTTTATAGATGGTCGCATTACCATCAGCATCAGTTTTTCTTTTGAAAATCTATTTATTCTCAGCGGCCTTTCGATCGTGAGGTAAGTCCACCAAGGTCCAAACCTGGTTTTCGTACATGGATTCCATCTCGGATTTCATGGCTTCTAGCCATTTGTTGGAATCAGGGCTCATCGTCACTTCTTCATACGTCACAGGGTCATCTGTTTCATCAATCATGAAATTCATAACAGGATTATCATACAGTTCAGGAGCTGCACGTGTCCTGCTTGACCTGCGAGGTTCGGCAGTATCCTCTTTCGGAGTTTCATGATCATTATTGTTAGCTCTCTCTTCATCAGGTGAAGTCAACTCCAAAACAACTTCTGGTGCTGCGCCACTCGCCAATTCATGAAGAGAAGGTTCAATAACCACTTCGAGTTCTACCTTCCGACTTTTCACACCTTTCGCGAGAAACTCCTTCTCAAGAAAGGATCCATTCTTGGCAACAAAAACCTTGCCCTCGGATCTGTGATAGAAGGTATACTCAATCGTTTCCTTAGGGTATCCTATGAAGACGCATTTTTCCGCTTTGGGTTCGAGTTTATTCGGCTGAAGTTTCTTCACATAAACATCGCATGCCCAAACTTTAAGAAATGATAGTTGATGACCCACAAGTATAGGGGGTGTATCGCAGTATTTTCGAGGGAAGTGAAACCCAATTTATTGATTCGACACAAGGGGAGCCAAAGAATATTTATAAGCCTTAACAACTGAGTTGTCAATTCAGCTGCACCTAGAAACAATCTTGCTCACAACAGTTTATCAGTAGCAACAGTTTTGTAGTAGGGATAGTAAAGTAACAGTAGTAGTAAAGTAAAGACAGTAGTACAATTGCAGTAAACAGTAGGATTCAAGTGCGATAGGCATAGGGATGGATGGACGAGCGTTGCATGGACAAGACAATTCACATAGCAATCAGAACATGGGGCAATTGTAGATAAATAATATAAAGCATC
Organism: Avena sativa; assembly: GCA_916181665.1. Taxonomy (NCBI): domain Eukaryota; kingdom Viridiplantae; phylum Streptophyta; class Magnoliopsida; order Poales; family Poaceae; genus Avena; species Avena sativa. The sequence goes on along the minus strand of OV702292.1, from coordinate 525,743,671 downwards.
CAAGTACTAGATAATCCTAGGCATGTGTTCCATATCTAGTCATACGTGCTCGCAATGAGAACTTGCACAACATCTTTTGTCCTGCCAGCCCATTTGCAGCGGGGCCTCAATGGAACTACTAGCAATTTAGGTGCTCCTTTTAATAGAGCACCGGAGCAAAGCATTAACCCTCCATGAACACATGTGATCCTCACATCAAAGCCATTCCCTCCGGTTATCCCGATTTGTGTCACTTCGAGGCCTTTGGTTCCGGACAACAACGTGTGTATACAACTTGTAGGTAAGACCATAAACAATACTATCATAATGAATCAATAACATGTTCAGATCTGAAATCATGGCACTCGGGCCCTAGTGACAAGCATTAAGCATAACAAGTTGCAACAAAGTCAAAAAGCACTAATAATAGATACTAGGCACCATGCCCTAATAATCCGATGCCATTACATGAACGATCTCATCCAATCCCTACCATCCCCATAGCCTACAACGGGGGATTACTCACTCATAGATGGGGGAAACATGGATGGTCGATGGAGAAGCGATGGTGATGATGATGGCGATGATCTCCTCCATTTCCCTGTCCCGGCAGGGTGCCAGAACGGAGTTTCTGGTGCTGTTTCGTGGAATCTGGTGGTGGCGGCTAATACATTGCAAATGTATCTATAATTTTTGATGTTCCATGCTTGGTTTTTCCACTTTCTTGTGTTTTGTTCCAACTTTGGAGTACTTTTCAAATGATTTCTTGGACTAACCTATTAACAAGAGCCATAGTGCCAGCTGCCTATTTTCTGCTGTTTTTGGTTCCAGGAAAGTCAGAAAATGAATATTCTTGGAATTGGACAAGACAAAAGCCAAAGTGCCTATTTTTCCGGAAGTCGTCAATTGCCAGAATACGAGACGGAGAAGGGCCAGAGGCCGGACACACCACCTGGCCGCGCGGCCAGGCTGGGCCCGCGCTAGGGGGTGGTGTGGTGGCCCCTGGCACCCCCTCGGTCTCCCCTTCCGACTATAGGATGCCCTCGGGACGTAAACCCTAAGTACCTGATCAAAAATCCACGAAAGTGTCTGTAGCCGCCGTCATCTCCATCCCTAGATCGGGAGGGATCTGAAGCTCTTCCCGGCACCCTGCCGGAGAGGGGAATTCACCCTGGAGGCCTTCTTCATCACCATGCAAGCCTCCGGTGTGATGCGTGAGTAGTTCATCCTTGGACTACAGATCCATGTAGTAGCTAGATGGCTGGTTCTCCTCCTTTGTGCTTTCATGTTTAGATCTTGTGAGCTCCGTTCATGATCAAGATCATCTATTTATAATTCCGCATGTTGTGTTTACGGGGATCCGATGGATATTGAGATGCTATTTCAGATTGATTATTGATTCTATCATGTCTTTGTTATTTGTGATCTTGCATGCTTTACGTTGTTAGTAGCTATCTTGGCCAAGTAGATGCTAGCAACTCCAAGAGTTAGTATTTATGCTCGATAGTGGGTTCATGCCTCTGGTAATCTGGGGAAGTGACAGAAATGAAAGTATCGAGAGAATCAAACGTCGTATTGGTACAGGAAAGGTACCTGGATTCACCAAAGACGAAGAAGGAGTACTGTGGTACAAAGGACATATCTGTGTGCCAGCAGATTCGGAGCTGAAGGAAATTATCATGAAGGAAGCTCATGATACTCTTTATTCTATCCACCCCGGAGGAACAAAGATGTATCAGGATTTGAAAGAGCAATTGTGGTGGCACAAGATGAAAAGAGAGATCGGAAGCTACATCACCAAATGTGACATCTGTCAAAGAGTCAAAGCAGAGCATCAGAGACCCGCAGGATTGTTGCAACCATTACAGATTCCGGAATGGAAATGGGATTCCGTCGGAATGGACTTTATCACACGTTTACCTACTTCTAGTAGGGGAAATGAATCAATCTGGGTCATAGTTGATCGACTGTCCAAGGTAGCCCACTTTATACCTGTCAAGACAACCTACCAGAGTGCAAAACTAGCAGAGCTGTACATTGCTAGGATTGTTAGTCTGCATGGAACCCCCAAGACCATCGTCTCAGATCGAGGAACCCAATTTACTTCAAGATTTGGCAGAAAGTTCAGGAAGGTTTAGGAACCAAGTTGAACTTCAGTACCGCTTATCACCCGCAAACAGATGGACAAACTGAGAGAGTCGACCAGATCCTAGAGGATATGCTTAGAGCTTGTGTGTTGGAATACGGATCAAAATGGGAAGACTGCCTGCCTTTCGCAGAATTCTCATATAACAACAACTATCAAGCTAGTTTGCAGATGGCACCATTAGAATTCATATGCAGAAGAAAATGTCGTACCCCTTTGAATTGGTCGCAAGTAGGAGAGAGTCAGATCTTTGGACCCGACATTCTCCGAGAAGCAGAAGAGAAAGTTCACAAAGTCCATGAGCACCTCAAGACCGCCCAATCCAGACAGAAGAGTTATGCTGACAAAAGAAGGAGAGACCTGACTTTCAATGTCGGAGATTTCGTATATCTCAAGGTTTCACCATTGAAGGGAACTCAACGCTTTAGTCTGAAGGGAAAGTTAGCTCCTAGATATATCAGACCTTTCAAGATTCTGAACCACCAAGGAGAAGTATCGTACCAACTGGAACTGCCTGAAGAGATGTCAGCCATCCACAATGTGTTCCATATCTCGTTACTTCGCAAATGCATGGAAGTGCCTGAGAAGACTGAAGTTTTCAAGAATATCGATCACAGAGCTGTGGAAATCAACAATGACCTGACCTATCGGGAAGTACCCATCCGTATCTTAGAAGAAGCCTACAGAACCACCAGGACCAGGAGTATCAAGTTTCTCAAGATTCAGTGGAGCAACCATACCGAGGAGGAAGCTACTTGGGAGCGCGAAGATTACATTAGAACAGAGTTCCCAGATCTCTTTAGTTCCTAGTTTTCTTTGTAAATCTCGGGACGAGATTTTTGTTTAAGGAGGGAAGGTTTGTAACATCCAAAAACTTTAATCCAAGGTTATCAAGATCAAATCATCCAAAAATAGGGTTAACAAAAACTTTTCCAAATTTAAAATGAAAGCATTCATATATGTATGCATTTAAAATAGGAGTTGTTTGAATTGCCATGATTGATTGATCCAATGCTTGTAAAATGTTTCTTAGGTGATTTAAAAAACATCTACATCATTCCCAAACTTTTCCTAAAGAAAATCAAATAAAAAAGAATTAAAAAGAAGGAATGCTCATTTTGGCAAATTTAACTCTCATGCCTACTTTGGCTATTCCTAGTACTCAATTCTTAACAGAAACAATTCTTGATCTTTGCACCCCTTGCTAGTACACATAATGAGGTACCAAGGCCCACCTTTTGATCTGCTAAAAACATTCTGTTAACTATTTTAAATGATAGTTTAAAATTGAATCTAATGCATATGCATAGATCACCCCTATTACAAAATTCATCTATTTGAGCTCCATTTTCAAAACCCTTGCAACCAGAGACTACCTATCACTAGTGGAGATCACTCAAAAATTTTGAAACCAAAATTCAAAACTTTCTTTCATGCGGCCATTTCATCAAACACTTGGCATGCATAATCTCTACTCTAATCCTAGATCACTGTTTTCTACAGGGTTTTGCCCCCAATTGATCCCCATTTAATCCCCTTGTCCCCTCTTGATCTAACCAGAGCCTAACCAGCCTCTTCCCTACCCCCTAGCTGCACTGCCATGCCATGCCGAGCACCACCTCGCCGGCCGACAATGCACTCGCAGCAGCAGCCCTCTCCAGCCCCTCTTCTCATGTCTAGCAGCTTGCCAGTGGTCCACCTCCACCGCCCAACCAGCCCCAGGCCAGAGACAGAGAGCAGAGCGGCCAGGAACCGCCGCGCCCGGAGCCGGTCGAGCATGCCGACGCCGCCCCCAGAGCACGCCCTGTCCCCGCTCGCACAGACCATCCCTTGGCAGCAGCCCGCGCCCGCCGCTCCACCTCGACCTAGAGAACACCCCAGACATCCCCGTTCGCCGCCCAAAGCCTCACAGCCACCGCTCGCCGTGGACACCGCCGCTTCAGCCGTGTAGAGCGCCACCTCGCCTAGACCGCGTGCCACCGCCCCTACGGCCACATTCAATTCCTAGAGCACCGCCAGGGAACCACCCATCGATCCCCACCCCCAGCCATGCCTCTACCTCACCGTAGCCTTGTCGCCTGCCCATCCCGCTCGGTCTCACCGTCGGGCCTATAAAAGGAGCCCTCCCCAGCCTCTTCTCTCCACACCATTCCACTCCCCTCACCTCTCTGAACCTCACCCACCTCTAGCCGGAGCAAGTGGAGCAGCAGCTCGCCAGAATTGGAGTCGGAGCAGCCGCGGCAGGAGGAGAAGGGCGCCGTTGATTGCGACCACCCCAAGCTCCGCCGCAATCGCGCCTCGCCTCGCCGTCGTCTTCCATGTCGTTTGCCTGCCTCGCCGACCCTGCTGGAGCCCTGGTACGCCCCCAGTAGACCCCCACCGAGCCGCTAGGGTTCGAGCTCGCCGGCGACCTGTTCGTCGTCGACGACGACCCTTAGCCGTTGATCTCGCTCCTAATCCTACGGCCCACAGCGCGCGTACCGTTTCGCGTTTTAAGTGCCGCTGACACGTGGGACCCCCTGTCAGCTGAGCCCCGCGCCGTGGAGCGCTAGTGGGCCGGCCCAAGTCCTTTCCCGCGCTAGCCCATCGATTCAAATCTGGATTTTTCTTTTTAGTTAAATCTAGTTTCTGTCCACTAGTTTGAAAATCAATTCAGAGAGTTTTAGAAATCCAAATTGCATGAAACCAATTTTGTCTAAAAGGTATTAAAATGATCTATCGAAGCCCGTTGCATTAAATTCAGTTAGAGTTATAGATGTCTCCTAATAAAAATAACAAAACAGAAGCTTTTACAACTTGCAATATTTTTATAAAATCAACCAAGTTAGCTTTTGAGTTGATTCCAACTCTCAAGAATCACATTTCATCATATCTATCTAAATATGTAATAATATTAAGGTTTACATGCAGAGACTTTGGACTAGTACCAAAATAATGCTATATAGGCATTTCTAGTCACTTTAAATCATTAAATAATGAACTTAAACCAAAGTAATATTGATCCAACCCTTAAATCTCATTCCCACATGTTAGAATATGTGGTGATGACATGTGTCAACATGATCCCATGTTTTAAGTGGTGAATATTAAATGTTAGTTAATTTTTCAATGAGTAGAAATTACTTTTCTAAAATAAAAAGGTTGAAACTATTGAATTAAACTTGTGATGTTTGTGATGATAATAGATCATCAGATCTGTGTTTTAGAATGCTACTTAGCCTAGTTAAGTATCGTTTGGTGATTGTCTACTCCCTATGTATTTATAGACGCTAGTACCGACCAAGCTTTCGAGGAGGAGGTACCAAGAAGAAGAAGAAAACTTCAACCACTGCACCAACCAAGGCAAGATATTGTTAGCAGGCTAGAATTAAGCTAGATAAATGAGCAAGGATGCTTTAGGCATGCTTTGATCACACCCCTTTTAACTATTAGTACCCCAAGTCTTACCTACAAGTTTTACTCCCCTTAGTATGCAAAGTTCCTTACTTATATTGAAGGTAGCATAAAAAGTATAGAACTTGACTTACTTAGAAACCTTTAGATGTCATTCTATGGCATGAGATTGATCCCATCTTTCCCCTTTAGTGAACACTCTTAACTTAGTATTTTAGAGTAGATCAAAAACTTGAGTCACTTTAGATGGGAGCACTTGGTGAAAATGAATTGTGAAAACCTTGGAATGATGAGTCATTCTATTGAGATGTTTTGACATGTGTTGAGAGACACAACTGGTTTATGATGATGAAAATTATGAGGCATGAGCCTTAACCCTTTTATAAAACTGATGGTTGGATTCGGATGCGATACCATTCCAAATTTACCGTACAACCACACTACCTGAATTGGGTAAGGCTTAGCTAGAAATTTATATGCATTAGTATTAGTTCCCTCACGGGAGAGGTTTGAGTTGAGGCTACCTCTCAATGTTGTCCACCTATGCAATGCCCAAGATGACTGATGGTCATGGTTGGGAGGCCATGCTCATAGGAGAGGTGCTTGTACTAGGGTGTATAAAGGGAAGGTTATGTTTGATTATTTGCATACTAAGTATGATGAATCAGGGTTATCCCTGACAGATGTATCGAATCTTGTGGTGAAAGTGTACCACCTCTGCAGAGTGTCAAACTATTCGAATAGCCGTGTCTGCGGTTATGGACAGTTGGAATGGCCATACTGTTTCGTTGTCAGATGTTTTCTAAATAACTTGAAATGAATGATGAACTTTGACTTGACCACAACAGGGTTGTGTTGATGATAATAGCTTCCCAACTTAAGTGATTCTAGAACTTTACTTTATCTATCTTTGCTTCTGAACTCAGCTTAGGTTTCAAACTTAACTTGATAGTTAAATTAGATTCAGCAGTTTAACTTAGAATTATACTACCTGTTAATAGTAGTTTGCGAGTACTTGAAGAGTACTCATGGCTTTTGTCCCTGGCTATTATCATGGCTAGACTATGAAGGAGATTATCAAGATGATGGTCACCAAGATGGCTATGATAACTAGGACTATCTGCCTTCGTCGGCATTGCCTGTGCCCCTGAAGATGGACCCCACCGCTACGCTTATCTTTTATTTCCGCTGCTTGTTGTATTAAAGACTGGATCATGAGATCCTTATTTGTGTAAAACCTTATGTATGGTTTGTAATGGATGATGTACTATGATATCCAATCCGTTATGTCTCGCAAAAATGGTAATCCTGGGATTGCGAGGTAGGGCATCACGGGCATCTAGGATTAAAAATCCGGGTGTTGACAACCTTCCTCTTGGGGTTCCCAACAAGCTCTACATCAACACCGCACCAGCACTTTTCTGGGCGCCATACACAGAGCCATCAAGCATTTTCTAGGCGCCATACACAGAGCCATCAAGCATTTTTCTAGCGCTGTTCTAGGGAGTCAAGGATATCTTCACAAGGGGAGTCCCTCATAACCAATCTCTTTACTTTGTTGTTTTTCTTTTGCTTAGTTTCTTTTTGCTTTGTTTGCTTGTTTTGCTATTCAAAAACACAAAAAAATTAGTTCCTTTCTTAAGTTGCCACTATGTCTAGCGTTGCTCCAGTCACTATGTCACCTGAGGAAATGATTTTCACTTTTAAACAAGGAATTGAGGAAAGTTTTAAGGAAGCTTGGTCTACAATCTCTAATCTACATGAAAAAACTGAGCCTAAAATGACTCACAGCTTGTTCCTTAGCAGTTTTTACCTTGGGATTGCTCTTTGCTATAGATATGCTTTAGATGCTGTTGTGGGAGGAGATTTCCTCCAATGTAATGAGGATGATGCTATTAATGCTATAAATAAATTGATCCTCACTTACAACTTGCCTGGCCAAACTGATATTTCTTTCGCAAAAATATTTGCTAGGTTGAACACTCTTGAGACTAGCACTACTAGTTTAGGAAATTGCTATAATATGCTTAGGGAGCATCACAATTATGTTCCAATAAATTCCGAACCATCAAAGTGGCTCCCTACAGTAAATATTGAGATAAACACTGAAACTTTTCAAGCTCGCTGTGATATCATGTCTGAATTTTGTCTTATGCCCAAAGATATTTATGAATCTTTGAATCTTTGGGGGCTTACTGAAGGAGGAAAATAAATATCTCTTGCTAATAATGCTACCATATTACCTATTGGAATATCTGAAGGAGTGTTTATAAAGATCCTTGGGAAAATGATTTCTACTGATTATCTTGTTATTGAATGTGCAGGAAAAGGACAAATTACACTTGAAAGGTCCCTATTAGAACTCCTTGGAGCAATAATAGATGTGGGAAAGGGGACCATGCACCTTTCTTCTCCACCAAACAATCATATTTTCCCCAAGGTTAGGAATAAAAGTAAGAGAGGTAAGGGCAAGAAAATTGGTTTTAATGCTTCTTCATTCGAGAACACTTGATTCTTTTTCTTGCTTCTTATGCCTAACTTAAAGGCGTTAAAGAAAGGTACTTATTGGGAGATAACCCAAAAGTTTTAGATGAGTCTTCGAAGCTATTACTTCAGTAATAACCGCTCCTTATCCTTTTTATTTGTTTTTGCCAAGAGTAACCTCTAATGAGAGAGAAGTAATGATTGGGAAAGTTGCTGTCCCGAAACAGATTTATGTGCTTCACCATACAAATTCGTGTAAAATATCTGAACGTCTTTTTGAGGCGTGAATTTTTTTGCTTCTGCCCCAGGTTGTTATATAACTTTCATTAGTTCAACACTTTTTGATTTGAGCAACATAAGGTCTTCGAAAAAATTCGTCTTTACCTGCTGGTCTGTTTTGACAGATTTCTGCCATTTTCTGCATTTGCTTCTTGTTGGTTCCTTTTTGAGTTCTTTTGGGGAATTGAGCTTTTTGAGGGAAGTGAGACAGTAGCTAGTGTTCTAATGGAAGTTTATTGGTGTTAGAACTGAACCTTAAGACCTATTATCTTGAGTGCACTAATGTTGCTAATAAAGATTGTGTGAAGTTTTGTATGAAGGAAAATTTTCAGGTGTATGGAAGGAATGAGTAATGAGATGAAGGATGGACTAAAGCTCAAGCTTGGGGATGCCACGCGTTTAACCACAAGAAATATCCAAGAAGTACAAGTGTCAAATCTTGGGGATGCCCAAGGCATCCCCTTCTTCATCAATAAAAATTCCAGGTTTCTTCCAAACGCTTTATTTTTATTGTTTCATGCACAGTTGTGTTTTTCTTGGAGCGTCTTCTTTTTCGTTTTCGTTTTGGTTTTTCGTTTGCTTGGTTTTCTTAGTTTTCTGAATAAATTGGTTGTACCCCCTCTTTCATACATTGGTTTGCAAATAGTTTGGTTTGGTTTGGAAAAGAGTAGGAAAGTTCATGCTTATGTGGTAAAAAGAGCTTGTTTTTGACTATGGCCTATGCTTTGTCATGCCATGCTTGATATTGTTTTGGCTTTATGCTTAGTATTCTTTGCTGTAGCATGACTTGTTATAAACAATTGAGATTGCTTAATGTGCCTTGGATGAATCATGCGTTGTTTTAGCATATTAAAGCATAATATAGTGGTATTCTCCTTTGATGCTTTATTTGGGTTGACTTGGCGCATGCTCACACCATGTTATGACTATCTCAAGTCACCATAGCCTTTATGATCAATTTGTAGTATCACTTTATGTTTTGATCAATGATGTTTTGTCGCTCTGCATGATTATGGCCATTATTGCTCTCTTAGTTTGTCGCTCCCAGTGTTTTGCTAGCCTCCACAACCAAGTATGAGTTCTACTCATGCATCCAACTCCCTAAACCAAGTTATTCCAAAGAGTCCACCATACCTACCTACTAGCTTATGCTATTCCAACTATATTCATGCTTTTGTTTACCTTCCAAATTAAACTTGTTATGAGAAAACCAGTGATTAAAGCTCTCACGAACTTGATGGCACACTTTACTTTTCTTGCCCTAAATAAACTTGAACCATTGTGTCGTCTATGTTGTATATGCTTGCACTTATTTGTTGGGAATTAGCAGAACGATGCTTTCATGGGGAACACTTTCAACATTGCACTTGGTACTTGTACCTAGTTGATATCATGCTCTTTTGTATATGGATGTCGTCGGTGTGAAATGAAAGGGGAGCTTGTAAGTCCATGGAGTTATGTATATGTGTTAGAGAAATGCCTGGGCCGCTGGTCTAATCCATGCTGACATGGTGGAAACCTGCAACGTAACCATAATGTGCTGTCTATGAAGCATTCTTCTTATAAAAAAAGAGCTATGTTGAGAAAAACAGAAAAAGAGAAAAAAGGGATTATGAAAAGAGGAAAGCAAAAAAAAGCACCATATTCCCATGGTAAATAAGAAGATTGCTGAGATGCTCGTTGTCTGCTTGCCTTGTCATTTTGATATGGGGATTCTTACGTATCATCGGGCAAGGGGTACCCCGTTGGCGGTTCTCTATGATACACATGTACTTACAATGACAAGAACTTACCGGTGACTAAACTTGAGTAGCATGAGGAGCGGCCCTCGTATACAAGGGATATGAGATTTCTAACTTATACTTCGTCAAGCATGTACACCATAGTTTGTTCACTTTAACCTTAATCACTTCAAGATGCTTATGATAGGGGCAATGAGAGCTGAAAGCTATAAGTACCATAATTTTTGGAAGCTCTTTATGAGACTTGAATCCCTACTTCCTTTTATAAAAAGGCCTTTCTTCCACCATTATATTGAGTCTCCACCTTCTATCTTTATGCACTTACTTTGAGAGCATAGTGGCCATTCTTAGTTCTATGTGCATTGTCCCAAGACTAGTTGATTGATGCATAACTTGATATTGCTTGTTTTAAACTATCGTATCTAGTCACTCTTTTGAACTTTGAAGGTGTCCTATGCATTTATATTTGCTACTCTATGAGGGACAAGCTAAATACTATTATGCTATGTTTTCTTTATGTGAAACAAACAAACGTCTTGCAAAGCATTGTTATTCATGAATCTTTTGTTTGTGCCTTTTCATGTTGCATCATAGTTTCTTTGTCTTATTGCTAGAACTTTGTCTTTCATGTTATGATTGAAGTACTATGATCCCAGCTTTGAATGTTTTACAAATACTTTGATCAAGTCTTTGATGGTGCATGTCACCTTAAAAATTATTCTTTCTTTTTATCACTTACCTACTCGAGGACGAGCAGGAGTTAAGCTTGGGGATGTTGATACATTGCAAATGTATCTATAATTTTTGATGTTCCATGCTTGGTTTTATCCACTTTCTTGTGTTTTGTTCCAACTTTGGAGTACTTTTCATATGATTTCTTGGACTAACCTATTAACAAGTGCCACAGTACCATCTGCCTGTTTTCTGCTGTTTTTGGTTCCAGGAAAGTCAGAAAATGAATATTCTCGGAATTGGACGGGACAAAAGCCAAAGTGCCTATTTTTTCGGAAGTCATGAAGTGCCAGAATATGAGACGGAGAAGGGCCACAGGCCGGCCACACCACCTGGCCATGCAGCTTGGCTGGGCCCATGCCAGGGGGTGGTGTGGTGGCCCCTGGCACCCCCTCGGTCTCCCCTTCCGACTATAAGATGCCCTCGAGACGTAAACCCTAAGTACCCGATCAAAAATCCACGAAAAAGTCTGTAGCCGCCGTCATCTCCATCCCTAGATCGGGAGGGATCTGAAGCTCTTCCCGGCACCCTGCCAGAGAGGGGAATTCACCCTGGAGGCCTCCTTCATCACCATGCAAGCCTCCAGTGTGATGCGTGAGTAGTTCATCCTTGGACTACGGATCCATGTAGTAGCTAGATGGCTGGTTCTCCTCCTTTGTGCTTAAATGTTTAGATCTTGTGAGCTCCGTTCATGATCAAGATCATCTATTTGTAATTCTGCATGTTGTGTTTGCGGGGATCCAATGGATATTGAGATGCTATTTCAGATTGATTATTGATTCTATCATGTCTTTGTTATTTGTGATCTTGCATGCTTTCCATTGTTAGTAGCTATCTTGGCCAAGTAGATGCTAGCAACTCCAAGAGTTAGTATTTATGCTCGATAGTGGGTTCATGCCTCTGGTAATCTGGGGAAGTGACAGAAATCTCTAAGGTACTAGAAGTGCTGTTGCTATTAGGGAGAAAACAACAATCCTTTGTTCATAGAACAATCGTATTGTTTACTTTACACGCAGTTCGTAAAGCAATAATCTGTTGCTTGCAACTTAATACTGGAGGGGGTTCGGATGATAACCTGAAAGTGGATTATTAGTCATATATGCAGTTGGATGGCGGTCTATGTATAATGTTGTAATGCCCAATCAAGTCTCAAAGGAGTCAAGATGATTAGTATATGCATGTATTGCTTTCTCGGTGTTTGTGAATTGCCCCGCTGTAATTTGTTCACCCAGCATGTTATCTATCTAAGGAGAGCCACCTCTAGTGAACTATGGATCCCGGTCCTTTTCTTTACATACAATCTATAAACTTTTACTGCTTTGTGTTTACTTTCTGCAAACTATTACTTCTTTCTATTCGATACGTTTTATCCTTTGTTTTCCGCAAAACACGGTGAGATTGACAACCTCATCGCAAGTTGGGGACAAAGTTCTGTGGTTATGTTGTGTAGGTCTCCACGTTGCTACTAGCACCGGTAGTGCGCCCTGCCAAAGCTCAGCTAGTAACACCTTTGGGGTGTTTCCTTGCTCCTACTGGTTCGATTAAACCTTGGTTTCATACTGAGGGAAACTTGCTGCTGTGCTCATCATACCTTTCTCTTGGGGTTCCCAATGAGCTCTACATCAACACCGCACCAGCACTTTTCTGGGCGCCATACACAGAGCCATCAAGCATTTTTCTGGGCGCCATACACAGAGCCATCAGCGGTGGAGCAGAACTCCTTCTAGAAAAACGTCGACCCCCCCTGAGTTTTTAGGTCAGAAGGCAACTTATAGGCGAAGAGGGAGACCGAGGGGGAGACTAGGGCGGCCAGACCACCCCCTGGCGCGGCCTGGGCTAGGCCGCACGGCCAGGTGGTGTGGCCTGGGCCCAGCCTCCCTCCGTCTCGTATTCTTGCTCCGGGAGTCTTCTGGTGAAATAGGATTTTTGGCATATTTTCCGAGATTTTTTCTGATAGTTGATTTTATGCACAAAAAGTAGACACCAAGGCAATTCTGCTGAAAACAGCGTCAGTCCGCGTTAGTTGCATCCAAATCACACAAGTTTAGAGGAGAAACAATAGCAAAAGTGTTCGGGAAAGTAGATACGTTTTGGACGTATCAACAACTTAGGTTTGTTTCCAAACCATAATTCATACGGTGTCGTTTCAACGGATTTAGATGGTGCCCTATTTAAAGTGAATGCAGCGGTTTCCATTGCATAACCCTAAAATGACAGTGGCAAGTCAGTCAGAGACATCATAGATCGAACCATATCCAATAAAGTACGATTAGAACATTTCGACACACCATTACGTTGTGGTGTTCCGGTAGGCGTGAGTTGTGAAACTATTCCACAGTATTTCATATGTGTGCTAAACTCGTAACTACGATACTCTCCTCCATGGTCGGACCGCAGAAATTTGATCTTTCTGTTATGATGATTTTCCACTTCATTCTGAAATTCCTTGAACTTTTCAAAGGTTTAAGACTTATGTTTCATTAAATATATATACCCGTATCTACTCAAATCATCCGTGAAAGTAACAAAATAACGATATCCACCTCGTGCCGACACACTCATTGGTCCACACACATCAGTATGTATGATTTCCAATAAATCTGTCGCCCGTTCCATTGAACCAGAAAACGGCATTCTAGTCATCTTGCCCATAAGGCATGGCTCACATGTATCAAATGATTCAAAATCAAGTGATTCCAAAAGTCCATCAGAATGGAGTTTCTTCATGCGTTTAACGCCAATATGACCTAGACGGTAGTGCCACATATATGTAGATATATCATTATCAAGTTTAATCCTTTTATCATCAACATTATGAATATGCGTAATACTACTATCGAGATCCAACAGAAATAAACCATTCAACACAGGTGCATGACCATAAAAGATATCATTCATATAAATCGAAGAACCATTGTTTTCAGATTTAAAAGAATAACCACTTTGCATCAAACACGATTCGGATACAATGTTCATGCTCAGTGCAGGCACCAAATAACAATTATTCAGATTTATAACTAATCCCGATGGCATATGCAGAGGCAGCGTTCCGACGACGATCACATCAACTCTTGATCCATTGCCGACCCGCATCGTGACCTCATCCCTTGCTAGCTGTCGCTTGTTCCGCAGCCCCTGAAACGAGTTACATATATTAGCAACCGATCCCGTATCAAATACCCATGTGCTACTGCGAGTACTAGTCAAGTACACATCAATAACATGTATATCACATATACCTTTGTTTGCCTTGCCGGCCTTCTTGTCCGCCAAATACTTGGGGTAGTTGTGCTTCCAATGGCTAGTCCCCTTACAATAGTAGCACTCGGTATTAGACTTAGGGCCAGCTCGGGGTTTCTTTTCAGGTGCGGCAACAGATTTTCCGCCCTTCTTTCCCTTCTGCTTGCCTTTCTTGTCCTTCTTGAAACTGGTGGTCTTATTGATCATCAACACTTGATGTTCTTTCCTAATCTCCACTTCTGTAGTCTTAAGCATTGACAGAAGCTCTTGTAGCTAGGTGGCAGAGATTGGAGAACATGATGTATGCCTAAGTCAATGGGAATCGTTATTCCCAAGGACACAAGCTTATCGGCGTACCCAGACATTTTGAGTACATGCTCACTAACGGAGCTGTTCTCCTCCATCATGTAGCTAAAGAACTTTTCAGAAGCATTATAACTCTCTACGGCAGCATGAGTATCAAAAATCATTTTCAATTCTCCCATGGTATCAAAGGCATTGCCATTTTCGAAACGCTTTTGAAGTTCTGGCTCTAGCCCATACAGTATGCCGCAATGAACTAAGTTGTGGTCCTCCTGACGAGTTATACAGACGTTCTTTTCCTCGTCAGGGGCATCAGGAGCTGGTGGGGGGCCTAGCGGCGCCTCTAGCACATATTGCTTTTGTGCAGCAGTGAGGAGAATCCTCAAATTCATAGCCTAGTTGGTGAACTTGCTACCATTCGCAGCAAGTTTCTTTTTCTCCATGAACACATTGAAATTGAAAGCAGGTGGTGCCATCTACAACATAATTTGTAAAGTATATTTAGACTAAGTTTATGATAGATTGAGTTCAACTAATCCAAATTACTAATGAGATCCCACTCAAAAACGACATCCATCGTGTCCTTTTGGTGATTACATGAACCAAATCCACTACACCAAGTCCGATCATCACGTAAGTCGGTGTAGCTTCAAAGGCAAGCATCTATATGGGCATCATATCAACTATATGACAAATGCTTAACCTTTCGGTCCGTGTTCAGAGGTCATGTCTGTACATGCTAGGCTCGCCAAGTAAGAACCTTAGTATTCGCGTGTGTAAACTGTCATACACCCGTCGTATGAAAGCGTAGAGTCAAGAAGACCCGATCATCACGTGATGCCTCGAAACACGATCCATAAAACGGTGCATACTTAAGGAAGAACACATTTTATCTTGATATCTAAATGAGGGATCATCTTATAATGCTACCAAAAGCGCCAAACTAGCAATATAAGATGCAAACATCTAATGTATAAAGTGAGATGATATGGTCCATGAATTTGATCTCTATCATTTGCATTGTGGTATGATTTCTATCATTCCTTTGTGTGTAAGGACAAGGTCTATGGAACTTACACGTTGAGTATGTTGTAAGAGTATCTATCATACATCTACTTACAACAATACCATATCAAGACACTAGCCCAGCAACGATCTAAACTAGACGCCTCTAATTTATCAATTGCAAGTTTTACGTGGCTTAGGGCTTTCGGAGATAGAACCGATCTTACCTACGAACATGAACCACAACGAGGATAACCAAGTTATTAGCAACTCATTGTAAATCAGATATTGACTATAGTAGGAGAGACAGACATCCGCTAGCCACTTATGCAAAAATAGTTGCATGTCAGTCGTGGAACCGGTCTCATGTACGATGACATGTAAGGTTGGTCCGGGCCACTTCATCCCACTATGCCACCAATATCTAAGATACATAGAAGATGCAATAACATGATCATCATCGTACACATATAAACATATGTGTACTATCTGTGCAAAGCACCTACGCATAGATCAGGCTCTGATACCACTGTTGGGTCCGCAGCATAGAAAACAAAAATTTCCCTACGATGAGAACTATACGCATGGATCTATCTACTAGATACAGAGCAACGGATGGACATACATCCATGGAGAACTTACCCTCGAAGACAACTAGTTTTGTTAACAAGTAGAAACTCGTGGTTGATGTAGTCGTACGCTTTCCGATCTCAAGATCGTGTGGAAGTCCGAGCGCCGCAAATCAGCAGCGCATCCGTCCTCGCACACACGTTCAAGCCACCGGACAACCTCCACCTCCTCGCTCTAGTTAATCAGCGGAAGCAGCAACTCCTTCCAGACACAAGGCCACCGGGAACATGTATCTCGCTAAACCGAGACCATGGGGGAATATCTAGAGGGGGAGAGAGATCCTTCACGAGGAGGTGTGTTTTGTGAGGGAGGAGAGGGGGACTTTTATAGGAGAGGGGGGGCTCCTCCCCTCCCATGGCCGGCAGCCAAATGGGGGGTGCCGCCACCTCTTCCTCATTCATGTGGTGAAGCTCCACTCACATAAATTTTGACTCCACCCAAAATTCCACTCACATGCATTAAATTTCCACCAAATTTAATGCAACTCTCAATTAATAAAATTCTTTTATTTATTTTATTCAGAATTTTGTTAATTACTTTAATTAACAAACATTCACATAAAACCCCTTGCAACATTTCAATATCACAGGCAGAACCTCTTTCTGCAATTTCATCCGAAACAATTCCGGTTTCTATCGAAACATTTCATGCGCTTTGCAAACCTTTTGTCTGAAACATATGTGCTAATAAATGGTGTCCGGCAACCCTTAAGTGTGTCACCCTACGGTTCGTGAATAATTCAGACATGATTGAGACTCCTCTCAGATCAATAATCAGAAGCGGGACCTGGAGATCCATACTGACTCCTGCACATTCAACGATGACTTCTGTGATCGTGAGAACCTTTAACGCTAGTAATTTAATCCCTTTGTCTCATGATATAATACATGTCCGAGATTCGATAATCGGTATCCAAATACCTAGTTTGATCACGTTACCGACATGCACTCTTTTCTTGTTCTCGTGATATAACATTCTAGTGATCACATCACTTGCTAGCAAGCTATCTTAATGTGATATCACCGAGAAGGCCTAGAGTATATCTATCCGTCATCGGGATTGACAAATTCCAGTCTTGATCCATGAGCCTCAACATAACAACTTCGTAGCACTGAACCCACCTTTATAGTCACCCTGTTACGGTGTGACGTTTGATGTTATCAAGATACTCTTCCGGTGTTAGCAATTAACATGATTTCATGGTCTAAGGACTAAGATTACTTCGTATGATGTTATAGCAATATAAACATAATGACTTTGATCGTAATGCTATACTTCGGATGAATGTTCATCACATCATTTCACAAATGATGTGACCTCGTTATTAACAACATCCAATGTCTATGATAAGGAAACTTTGATCATCTTGTTAATCAACGAGCTAGTCTATAAGAGAGGCATAACTAGGAACCTTTTTGTTTATTAAACACACATGTATTTACGTTTCCTATCAATACAATTACAGCATGCAAAATAAACATCTATCATACACAAGAAATACATAATAACAACTTTATTATTGCCTCTTAGGGCATATTTCCTTAATTTCCACGATATTAATATATACTTTCTTCAAAAAAAATAAGAATTTCTAATAGAGCCACCATGTTAAATCATGTCACTTAAAATTATTTTGATAGTTAAATCTAAAATATATGGCTAAGATTTTTTTTCGAAATGGTGATAGACCCCGTCCTCTACATCCTAGGATGCACACAACCCATTTTATTACTTTTTGTCGAGAGTGCAAAAATTACAGTTTAATGGTCAGAGAGGGTTGATACAAACACCAACCATCTGAATATGACAAGAAAACTGATAGAGAATAGCCTACAAAAGCTAAAAATCTCTCAATCTACTAGTATATATGCCGCCTTGAAACCAGGTAATACATATCCTGAGAAGCCATCACTAGACGGTTGCACCGAGAAATCATCGTATCTTGTTGATGTTCCAAGAGCAATAAAGCCCAGAGTTGGATCCACTGAGACGCCATAATAATTATTTGCAAATAAGATTGAACTCAAGCCCTGTTAAAAATAATAGCATTACGACATTTCCATATTGACCAACATAAAGTCGATACCCCTATACGTATTCTAGCTTTATTATATCTCATTCAACCAATTCCAAAACATATTAGTGATATTGGCCGAAGGTGGTAGATTATAAGTAAAGAAAACAATGCACCAAACAATCTTAGCAAAGAGGCATTAAAGAAAAAGATGTTCAATTGTTTCTTCTCCATCACAAAAACAGTACTTCTTGCAACCTTTTCAATTTCTTCTCAAAAGATTATCTTTAGTTAATACGACTTTTTTATTTAAAAACCATATGAAAATCTTAATCTTAAGTGGTATTTTAAGCTTCCACCATGGATATTCTGTGGGGAGTCTCTGATGATCATTCATGGGATCCTCATACATTGATTTAACCGTGAAAACCCCATCCACAGTTAACTTCCATCTAAAAGAATATGGTTCATCAGTCAAGTTAACCTGCATTAATCTCTGGCAAAGATGCAACCATGCATCCCATTTCGTCCCAGACAAATTCCTCCTAAAGCCAATACTAAGAGGATTGTGAGATAATACTTCATGGACAGAAACATTTTTTCTATGAACAATAGTATAAAGTGAAATATATTGTTGGGCCAGGGCCGACTCCCCAAGCCAAACATCTTCCCAAAACTGAGTTGTAACCCCATTCCCTACTTTAAAACACCCTCTGATAAAGAAACTATCCTTTACATGCATTAGGCCTTTCCAAAATGGGGAATCGGTCGGTTTAGCTTGATCTTGCGCCAAGGTTTGAGTTTCCAGGTATTTATTATGAAGTAGTTCTTGCTATACCCCTTGCTCGGATAATAATTTATAAAGCCATTTGCTAAGTAAACATTTGTTTTTAATCTCTAACACCTCAATTCCCAAACTTCCCTGATCTTTGGGTCTACAAATTATATTCCACTTAGTTAATCTATATTTCTTTTATGCTTATCACTTTTCCAAAAGAATCTTGAACGATAGAAGTCCAATCTTTTCCTAACACCCTTCGGTATTTTCGGAAAACATAACATAAACATAGGCATACTTGTTAATACCGAGTTGATTAACACTAATCTATTTCCATATGACAAGAGTTTGCCTTGCCAACAACCTAACTTTCCTTCAAAATGATTCTCAACAGGATTCCACTCAGAATTCTGAGCCTTCTATGATGAATAGGGACGCCAAGGTACCTGAAGGGCAGAGAACCCGACTCACAACCGAAAATTTCTCTATAATTCCGTTCACGCTCCTTCTCATTACCAAAACAGTAAATCTCACTTTTGTGAAAGTTAATTTGAAGTCCCGACAGCTACTCAAATATACATAATATAAGTTTCATGTTTACCGCCTTTACAAGGTCATGCTCCATAAATAAGATTGTATCATCCGCATATTATAAGATGGATAATCCTCCTTCCACAAGATGAGGGATTAAACCACCAACTTGACCTTCATCCTAGATCTAGCTATGAGAATGGCCAACATATCGGCCATAATGTTAAAAATCATAGGTGATAACGGATCATCCTGTCGAACCCCCTTTCTTGTCTGAAAGAAGTGACCAGTGTCATTGTTTACTATGATCCCAACACTCCCCCCTAATAAAGTTTGCAATCCATTTGCACCATAAAGGGTCGAATCCCTTCAAACGAAGTGATCGTTGTAAAAAAGGCCAGTTGACTTTGTCGTAAGATTTTTGAAAATTGATTTTGAAAAGCACTCCGTCCAACTTCTTTGTATGAAGCTCATGAATGGTTTCGTGTAAAATGACTACTCCCTCCAGAATATGCCTTTCAGGCATGAACGCAGTTTGAGTGGGTTGAATAACCTTATGAGTGATCACAGATATGCGATTCGTAGCCACTTTAGTAAAAAAATTGAAACTAACATTCAAAAGTCAAATTAGTCTGTATTGCTCAATCTGAACCGCATTTTCTGTATGGCTAAGATTTAATAAGAGGTTAATAGTTACGTATGTATATGTTTTGACGCAGTCTAAGTTACATATAGTCAAGTTACATATAATATGTGAATGAAAATTGGCGTACCAAATAAGTGATAAATAATAAATTTGAGACGTGCTAACCAAAGACAATCCATCGAAAAAAAACCAAAGATGATCACACGTTCATAGAAAGGCCGAGCGGACCATGGCTGGTTGTAGCATATCCGGCTAGATACACAGAATAGAATTCGTAAGAGAGTCCATCTTAGATACCATGATATCAGTGATGGCATCAGAAAGTGCTACGGTTTGACTTTTAGCTTGGAGCAGACATACAATTGTTCCCCCGATAAAAGAACAAACACGATCAAGAAAAATCCATGGAATTAGAAGAAGAAGAAAATGGTCTATTGTTAAAAATAGACAAAGTTTGTTACCCTCTGTTCCCAATTAATTATCATAGATTTGTTTAGATTCGCCAGTATTTATACACTAAAATGACTTTAGATACACGTGTATCTCAAAAATATGTGACATCTTTTTTTGAACGAATATAGTATATGATTTCCCACAATAAAAAAATAAATGCAACAAGTAAATTCCTGGAATTAGAGGTACGATGAAATAGTATATTGTTTTAGCAAAAATACCAGAAATTCCATGGCCTTCATATTTATTGCACATAGTAAAATATTTCACTCCAAGAATACCACATGGTCTCAAGAAACGAAATTATAGTAGTCAATAATTTACTATTATTCAATTAAAAAGGTAATCACACACACACACAAAATGCAGAGGCGCCATAACTATGAATCCATAAGAATGGTAGATCATGTTTATATTGCACTGTCTCAGTGAGTTAGATGTCCGGAAGACTCCAGTTAGTTCATAAAAAATTGTGTTTAGCTCTATTATAGATGAATAAATGACAAAAATGTGGAGTCATCTCCTAAATTCGTGCTAACATGTACCCACAAATAATAAGTGTTTGAGGACCCCCTCTTAATGGGTAAAACTGTCTTATATTTACACTAGTAGAAAAAGAGCCTTTGGTTCAGGCCATTAGTCCCGACCGTGGCTGGGTTCGGAACTAATGGTCTGAACCGATGGCCCAAATCTCCCGAAACTATTTGTCCCGGATCGTTAGAGACCATTTATACCGATTTGTGATACAAACCAGGACTAATGGGTCTGGTGCCTGCTACGCACTCCTGGCACACCCATTAGTCCCGGTTTGTATCTCAAACCGGGACAAATGGGCTGGCCCTATATATATGCACAATCCTCCTCTATTTTTTCATGGAGGAAGGTGGCATAGTTAGTGCTAGGTTTTTTTCTCTTCATATGCACTAGAGGTGCTTGATCAAATGCCTGTGAGAGCGATGTCACTTGAGTTCACCCAAGACAAACATGATATGAGGTTCCCAAGCCACACTTAAACTTTCTCCTCTTTATTTCCAAGTGTCCTAAAAGGTTAGCAACTATTTTCCTGTTTAGACCATGCAGTACTAATTTTAGCATCGTGATTGCGTTTGATATATATGATTGTATGATGCAGATGAGCCGTCCATGAATGTACGGTGACCGACGCTCTGATGCTTACAGAGAAGGCATACGTTCTTTTTGCCTTGTGTCCGAGGCAAACAAGCCGCGGGATGGTTTTATGTGTTGTCCATGTGTTGAATGTCAGAATGAGCGGGCTCATACTTCCTCAAGAGTCATTCAGGGCCACCTGCTTCGGTCCGGTTTCATGTTCGTCTATAATGTTTGGACCAAGCATGGAGAAAAAGGGGTTATGATGGAAGATGGTGATGAAGAAGAGAACGATGATGACAACTACCGATCTATGTTCCCTGAATACGCTGATACCATAATAGAAGACAATGAAGAAGAAGGAGGTTAAAAATGGGCACCAGATGAGCCCACTAATGATCATGGTTGGGTCGTTTCTAATGCAAAGAGAGACTGCGACACAGAAAAGAAGAGGTTGTAGTTCGAGAGATGTTATAGGACCACAACAAATTGTTGTACCCAACTTGTGAAGATGGCCAGAAGAAGCTGGATAGCACACTGGAATTGCTAAACTGGAAGGCAAAGACCAGTGTGACTGAATCGGGATTTGAAAAGTTGCTGGTACTAATGAAGAAGATGCTTCCAAGACAGAATGAATTGCCTGCCAGTACGTACGAAGCAAGGAAGTTTGTCTGCCCTCTAGGATTACACGTGCGGAAGATACATGTATGCCCTAATGACTACATCATCTACCACGGTGAGAAGTACAAGAATATGGATAAATTCCCGGTATGCACTGCATTGCGGTATAAGATCAGAAAAGATGACCCTGGTTATGTTGATGGCGAACCACCCAGGAAGAGGGTTCCTACCAAGGTGATGTGGTATGCTCCTATAATACCACAGTTGAAACGTTTATTCAGAAATAAATAGCATGCCAAGTTGTTGCGATAGCACATCAAAGACCGTAAGAAAGACGGGATGTTGAGGCACCCTGCTGATGGTCGGCAGTGGAGAAAAATCGAGATAGACTTCCCAGAATATGCTGGTGACGCAAGGAATTTATGGATTGATCTAAGTACAGATATTATGAATCTTTTTGGGTAGCAGAGCTGCAGTCATAACACCTAGCCTGTAACTCTATGTATCTACAACCTTTCTCCTTAGTTGTGCATAAAGCGGAAGTTTATTATGATGTCAGTGCTCATCCAAGGCCCAAAGCAACCCGATAACGATATTGATGTATACCTAAGACCATTAGTTGATGAAATTTTACAGTTGTGGGCCAAACCAGGCGTACGTGTGTGGGATGAGCACAAACAATAGGAATTTGACCTACAAGCGTTGCTGTTCGTAACCATCAATGATTGGCCTGCTCCTAGTAACATTTTAGGATAGAGGAGCAAAGGATACATCGCATGCACGCACTGTTTAGATGAGACTGAAAGTATATATCTGGATAAATGTAGGACGAATGTGTACCCATACAATCGTCATTTTTTTCCACCCATGCATCCCTTAAGGAAAAAAGGCAAGCATTTCAATGGGAAGGCAGAAACCCGGATGAAGCATGTTCCCCGTACTGGTGCTGATGTATTTGGTATGGTCAAGGATTTAAATATAATCTTTAGAAATAGTCTTGGAAGACAACCTGTTCCGAATGCCGCTGACGGAAATGCACCCATGTGGACGAAGAAATCTATATTTTGGGTGCTACCCTATTGGGAAGTGCATGAGGTCCGCTCTGCAATCGACGTGATACACCTGGCAAAGAATCTTTGCGTGAATAATCTAGGCTTCCTAGGATTGTATGGGAAGTCAAAAGATACCCCGGCAGCACAGGAGGACCAACAACATCATAAAGGACGAGACGGCATGCATCTAGGGCAGTTTTAAGGGCCTGCCAGCTACGCTCTTAACAAACAAGAGAAGGAAATCTTTTTGAAGTCCTTTTCAGTATCAAGGTCCTGTCTGGCTTCTCGTCGAATATAAAGGGAATAGTAAATATGAAAGAGAAAAATTCCAATACCTAAAGTCTCATGACTGCCATGTTCTTATGACGCAATTGCTTCCGTTTGCATTGAGGGGAATTCTACCAGAAAATGTTCGACTAGCCATTGTGAAGGTATGTGCATTCCTCAATGCAATTTCTCAGAAGGTAATCGATCTAGAAAGTCTATCAGGGTTACAAAATTATGTGGTCCAATGTCTGGCCAGCTTCAAGTTGTTGTTGTCGCCATCCTTCTTCAATATTATGACGCACCTCCTAGTTCACCTAGTCGAAGAGATTAGAATTCTCGAGCATGTGTTTCTACATAATATTTTCCCCTTCGAAAGGTTCATCAGAGTCTTAAAGACATATGTTCATAAACGTGCTAGGCCAGAAGGAAACATCTCCAAGGGCTATGGAACAGAGGAGGTCATTGTGTTTTGTGTTGACTTTCTTCCTAACCTTAAGTCGATTGGTGTTCCTGAATCTCGGTATGAGGGGAGGCTGACTTTAAAAGCCACACTAGGAAGGAAAGCAATAGTATGTAGGGACGGGTATTCTTTCACTCAAGCACACTACACAGTTCTACACAATTCCACCGTGGTGGCTCCGTATATCGAGAAACACAAAAATATTCTACGCTTCGAAAACCCAGGGAAGCCTGACTACTGGATTAAAGGGGAACACGAGAAGACTTTCGCAGTAGGTCGCAGACACATATCATGAATAACACCACTATTGGAGATCAGCTGTACTTGTTGGCCGGGTTACCATCTTCGACTATATGTACTTTCCAAGGGTACTAGATAAATGAGAATACATTTTACATGATCGCCCAAGATAAAAAGAGCTCCAACCAAAACAGTGGTGTCCATATTGATGCAATGGATGACAATGGGAAGGACACATATTATGGGTATATAGAGGAGATATGGGAACTTGACTATGGACCTACGTTTAAGGTCCCTTTGTTTCGGTGCAAATGGGTCAAGCTGATAGGAGGTGGGGTACATGTAGACCAAATTACGGCATGACAATAGTGGATCTCAACAATCTTGCGTACATGGACAAACCATTCGTCCTAGCCAATGATGTGGCATAGGATTTTTATGTGAAGGACATGTCTACCAAACCGAGAAAAAGAAATCAACAAAAGAATACATCGTCCGATGAGCCAAAGTGCCACATAGTTCTTTCAGGAAAAAGAAACATCATGGGAGTGGATGACAAGACAGACATGTCAGAAGATTATAATAAGTCTCATAAAATTCCGCCCTTCAAAGTGAAAACTAACCAAGCATCCTATTAGATGATGAAGATTCTCCGTGGCACGGCGCAGAAGAAAACCACAACACTAGATAGGGATGTTGGTGATGTGTAATAATGTATTAAACCTTGTTCGTCATCCCAAGATGCACATGCATGCACAATATGGTCACATTATCACAATCTATGTCACGATTCTGCATATAACATTGGTTATTTCGACCGAAAGCCATGAAACCTCGAACATGATAGGTCATTTTGTGAAGGTTTTTTGAGACATAATCAATATACCAAGTTTGGTATTTTTACTTGCAACTATGTTACATAATATGATACCACGTGAAGGATTTACATTGTTCGGACTGTTTTTGAATTTCTTATGCCCGTTTCAAATATTTCCTGTGTGAAACTATGGTCAAAACGGCGGGCATGAAGATAGGGGATGAGCCTCGTTAAAACTTGCATTGGATATCTGAATAAACATCATATTGTGAGTCTAAAAATGATTTTTTCAAAAAATCATGAGCGTTAGATCATGTACCTGTAGTTCAAACTGGACCCACTTCCTACCGATTCGACAGCCATTTATATTATTCACCTGGGAAGTACAGAAAGGTTTGTGATCTCCTAGTTGGGAGATCTTCCATGTAAGGTGGTCTAGTATTTTTGAAAAATAGGGTGGTAGCATTTCGATGGTTGCTTCACAAAACACCTTGTTTTTCACGCTCGGAAAATGGAAAATAGTTTTCCCGTGTGACGAAAAGGAAAACTCTCTCCTGCAACATTGTTCGCCTTCCTAAGATGCACATGCATGCACAATATGGGCACATTATCACAGACTATGTTGCGATTCTGCACATAACATTGGTCATTTGGACCGAAAGCCATGAAACCTCGAACATGATAGGTCATGTGAAGGGTTTTTTGATACATAATCAATATACTAAGTTTGGTATTTTTCCTTGCAACTATGTCACATAATATGACATCGCGCGAAGGATTCACATTGTTCGGATAGTTTTTGAATTTCTTATGACCATTTCAGAATATCTTTAGTCCTGGTTGAAGAAACCAACCGGGACTTAAGGGGTTACTAAAGGTTCATCTATAAATAGGCATCCTTTTGAGTGTCGACACTATGACAGGGGTGAGTGTCGACATTCTGTCATTAGTGTCAACAATATGTTGTGCTGCTTAATCTATAAATAGGCATCCTGGTGAGTGACGACACTATGATAGGGGTGAGTGTTGACATTATGTCGTGAGTGTCGACACTATGTTGTGCTGCTTAATCTATAAATAGGCATCATTGTGAAGTTATCAGCTGCAAACAAGATGGTGTGCGAGAGAAGGGACAACACTATGACCAGCTTGAGGGAGATGCCGACGGAGCCTAGTCCTCCGGCATCTCCAACAAGCTGGCCATAGATGCACTCCCTAATATGTGAAATTAGTTAGCTCCCCGGCTTACTGATCTAGTTAGAGAAGTTATAAACTGCAAAATGGTGTGCGAGAGCAGGGACAACACTACAGCCAACTTGAGGAAGATTCTGGCGGAGCCCAAATATCCAGCATCTCCAACAAGTTGGCCATAGATGAACTCCCTAATATGTGAAATTAGTGAGCTCCCCAACACAAGAAAAGAACAACATATTCATAGTTCGAGAAAGTTGTAGAGAGACCAACACTAGTAGGAAACGATCCATTAGTCCCGATTTCATAACTGGAACTACAGAATCGGGACTAAAGGCCCCCCTTTAGTCCTGGTCGAGCCACAAACCGGGACTAACACTCAAGAAATTTATTATTATTAAAAAACTAGGACTACGGAATCGGGACTAAAGGCCCCCTTTAGTCCCGGTCCAGCCACAAACCAGGACTAACACTCAAGACATTTATTATTATTTAAAAACTGGGACTATGGAATCGGGAATAAAGGCCCCCCCTTTAGTCATACTCATGTCTAGCTCTATAGTACATAGCTTCGGGATCGTCTTCGTCTCCATCACCGCCGTCGTTGTCGCTAGGCACACACGGCTAGATCCTAAGCCCAGCTAGGGTATATTCCGAGGGCACCTGCCACTCTGGCCTCGGATTCACGAGGCGTGGAGGAGGGGGCTCCTGGATGACGACGCCGCTATGCCTGCGGCCTTCACCACCACGACCACATTCTTGTGGCTCTGTGGAGGGTCAAAGTGCGGGCATCACAGGCGAGGATGATCTCCCTAGGCGATGTAGCGCATCACACCGACAATAGTCTGGTTTGCCCACCACAGGCGGCGACCTGCTTCATTGTGGTTCACGGGGGGTAGGACATCACCCTCATACTTGGTGAGCTCCCTTTATTGCCGGTTAGCGAAGAAGGCATTCTAGGTGTCATAGTTGTCAGGATCCTAATGGGGATCCATCCGCTGCTCTGGTGTGAGCTCGAGGTAGAAGTGGTTCGTGATGGCTGCCTGGCGGGTGGAACCTTGAGGCATAGGAGGGACATGAACTCCACCAGCCCTCAGCAACCAGTCGGCGGGAAGCCGGTAGCCTAGCTGGCATGGGTAGCTAGACGTGTGATGCACTCTACTTTCAACGTAGAGCTCATTGGGAACCCCAAGAGGAAGGTACGATGAGCACAACAGTAAGTTTTCCCTCAGTTATGAAACCAAGGTTTAATCGAACCAGTAGGAGCAAGGAAACACCCCAAAGGTGTTACTAGCTGAGCTTTGGCAGGGCGCACTACCGGCGCTAGTAGCAACGTGGAGACCTGCACAACACAACCACAGAACTTTGTTCCCAACTTGCGATGAGGTTGTCAATCTCACCGTGTTATGCGGAAAACAAAGGATTACACGTATCGAATGGAAAGAAGTAAAAGTTTGCAGAAAGTAAACACAAAGCAGTAAAATATTGTAGATTGAATATAAAAGACAAAGACCGGGATCCATAGTTCACTAGAGGTGGATCTCCTTAAGATAGATAACATGCTGGGTGAACAAATTACAGCGGGCAATTGACAAACACCGAGAAAGCAATACATGCATATACTAATCATCTTGACTCCTTTGAGACTTGATTGGGCATTACAACATAATACATAGACTGCCATCCAACTGCATCTATGACTAATAATCCACCTTCAGGTTATCATCTGAACCCCCTCCAGTATTAAATTGCAAGCAACAGATTATTGCTTTACGAACTGCGTGTAAAGTAAACAATACACTTGTTCTATGAACAAAGGATTGTTGTTTTCTCCCTAGTAGCAACAGCACATCTAGTACCTTAGAGATTTCTGTCACTTCCCCAGATTACCAGAGGCATGAACCCACTATCGAGCATAAATACTAACTCTTGAGTTGCTAGCATCTACTTGGCCAAGATAGCTACTAACAACAGAAAGCATGCAAGATCTCAAATAACAAAGACATGATAGAATCAATAATCAATCTGAAATAGCATCTCAATATCCATCGTATCCCCGCAAACACAACATGTATGATTTACAAATAGATGATCTTGATCATGAACGGAGCTCACAAGATCTAAACATGAAAGCACAAAGGAGGAGAAACCAGCCATCTAGCTACTACATTGATCCGTAGTCCAAGGATGAAGTACTCACGCATCACACCGGAGGCTTGCATGGTGATGAAGAAGGCCTCTAGGGTGAATTCCCCTCTCCGGCAGGGTGACGGGATGAGCTTCAGATCCCTCCCAATCTAGGGATGGAGATGACGGCGGCTACAGACTCTTTTGTGGATTTTTGATCGGGTACTTAGGGTTTTCGTCCCGAGAGCAACTTATAGGCGGAAGGAGAGGCCGAGGGGGTTCCCTGGTCCTTCGCCGTCTCGTATTCTAGCACTTGATCCCTTTTGGAAAAATAGGCACTTTGGCTTTTGTCCCGTCCAATTCCGAGAATATTCATTTTCTGACTTTCCTAGAACCAAAAACAGCAGAAAACAGGCAGCTGGCACTGTGGCTCTTGTTAATAGGTTAATCCAAGAAATCATATGAAAAGTACTCCAAAGTTGGAACAAAACACAAGAAAGTGGATAAAACCAAGCATGGAGCATCAAAAATTATAGATACATTTGCAATGTATCAACATCCCCAAACTTAACTCCTGCTCGTCCTCGAGTAGGTAAGTGATAAAAAGAAATAATTTTTGAGGTGACATGCACCATCACAGACTTGATCAAAGTATTTGCAAAACATTCGAAGCTGGGATCATAGTACTTCAATCATAACATGAAAGACAAAGTTCTAGCAATAGGCAAAGAAACTATGATGCAACATGAAAAGGCACAAACAAAAGATTCATGAATAACAATGCTTTGCAAGACGTTTGTTTGTTTCACATAAAGAAAACATAGCATAATAATATTCAGCTTGTCCCTTAATAGAGTAGCAAGTATAAATGCATAGGACACCTTCAAAGTTCATAAGAGTGACTAGATACAATAGTTTCAAACAAGCAATAACAAGTTATGCATCAATCAAATAGTCTTGGGACAATGCACATAGAACTAAGAATGGCCACTATGTTCTCAAAGTAAGTGCATAAAGATAGAAGGTGGAGACTCAATATAATGGTGGAAGAAAGGCCTTTTGTAAAAGGAAGTAGGGATTCAAGTCTCATAAAGAGCTTCCAAAAATTATGGTACTTATAGCTTTCAGCTCTCATTGCCCCTATGATAAGCATCTTTAAGGTGATTAAGGTTAAAGTGACACAACTAAGAGGATATGCTTGACAAGTTATAAACCGAAATCTGATGCCCATAATTACGAAGACCGATCCTCATGCTACTCAACTTCAGTCACGAGTAAGCTCTTGTCATTGTAAGTATATGTGTATCATTAAGAACCGCCAACGAGGTACCCCTTGCACATGATACGGGAGCTTTCCCATAATCAAAATGACAAGGCAAGTAGACAATGAGCATCTCAGCGATCTTTTTATTTGCTATTTGCATAGGTTTTTATTGAGGATGCTTCATAGAGTGCTCATTATGGTGATGCTGCAAGTTTCCACCATGATTAGGCATGGCTTAGGCTAGCGGCCCAGGCGTTTCTCTAACACACATACAAACTCCATGATCTTATAAGTTCCACTTTTATTTCACACGCCGGGATCCGTAAGCAAAAGAACATGATATCAACGGGGTACGAAGTACAAGTGCAATGTTGAAA
The DNA here is from genome assembly GCA_916181665.1 of Avena sativa. Lineage (NCBI taxonomy): Eukaryota > Viridiplantae > Streptophyta > Magnoliopsida > Poales > Poaceae > Avena > Avena sativa. The sequence continues at coordinate 525,713,793 of OV702292.1, read as the reverse complement.
GCGTTCCCCATGAAACATGGTTCTGCTAATTTCAACGTATAAAGCGCAAGCATATACGCAACAAAGAAGGACCCAATGGTTCAAGTTTATTAGAGGCAATAAAGTAAAGTGTGCCATCAAGTTCGTGAGAGCTTTAATTACTAGTTTTCTCATAACAAGTGGAAGGTAAACAAAAACATGAATATACTTGGAATAGCATAAGCTAGTAGGTAGGTATGGTGGACTCTTTGGAATAACTTGGTTTAGGGAGTTGGATGCATGAGTGGAACTCATACTTGCTTGTGGAGGCTAGCAAAAGACTGGGAGCGACAAACTAAGAGAGCAATAATGGTCATAATCACGCAGAGCGACAAAACATCATTGATCAAAGCATAAAGTGATACTACAAGTTGAAAACTAAAGGATCATAAAGTCTATGGTGACTTGTGACAGTCATAACATGGTGTGAGCATGTGCCAAGTCAACCCAAATAAAGCATCAAAGGAGAATACCACTATACTATGCTTTAATATGCTAAAACAACGCATGATTCATCCAAGGCACATTAAGCAATCTCAATTGTTTATAACAATTCATGCTACAGCAAAGAATACTAAGCATAAATCCAAAACAATATCAAGCACGATATGACAAAGCATAGCCACAGTAAAAAACGAGCTCTTTTTACCACATAAGCATGAGCTTTCCTACTCTTTTCCAAACCAAACCAAACTAATTGCAAATCAATGTATGAAAGAGGGGGTCCAACCAACTTATTTAGAAAAGTAATCAAACCAAGCAAACTAAAAACCAAAACAAAAACGAAAAGGAAGACGCTCCAAGAAAAACACAACTGTGCATGAAACAATAAAAATGAAGCGTTTGGAAGAAACCTGGGATTTTTATTCATGAAGAAGGGGATGCCTTGGGCATCCCCAAGCTTTGAAGCTTGTACTTCTTGGATATTTTTTGGGGTGACACGCGTGGCATACCCAAGCTTGAGCTTTAGTCCATCCTTCATCTCATTACTCATTCCTTCCATACATCTGAAAATTTTCCTTCATACAAAACTTCACACAATCTTTATTAGCAACATTAGTGCACTTAAGATAAATAAGTCTTAAGTTTCAGTTCTAACACCAAATAAACTTCCATTAGAACACTAGCTATTGTAGCACTTCCCTCAAAAAGCTCAATTCCCCAAAGGAACTCAAGAAGGAACTAACAAGAAGCAAATGCAGAAAATGGCAGAAATCTGTCAAAACAGACCAGCAGGTAAAGACGAATTTGTTTGAAGATCTTCTGTTGCTCAAATCAAAAAGTGTTGAACTAACAAAAGTTAGATAAGAACCTGGTGTAGAATCACAAAAAATTACAGCTCAATCGGACGTACAGAGCTCTCTCAGGAATTTTTACGGTGGAGCACAAAAATCTGTTTCGGGACAGCAACTTTCCCAATCATTACTTCACTCTCATTACAGGTTACTCTTGGCACAAAAAGCAAATAAAAAGGATAAGGAGCGGTTATTACAGAGGTAATAACTTCCAAGACTCATCTAAAACTCTTGGGTTATCTCCCAACAAGTACTTTCCTTTGACGCCTTTAAGTTAGGCATGAAAATTTGAGAACATGCTCTCATAGGAAATATGAATTGAAGTAAAAGAGAGCATCAAGAAGCAAATTCAAAACACATTTAAGTCTAACCCACTTCCTATGCATAGGAATCTTGTATGCAAATAAATGCACAAAGAGCAAAGTGACAGGCATAGGAAGTTAAAACAAAAGTAACTTCAAAACTTTCAGCACATAGAGAGGTGTTTCATTACCATAAAAACCTCTACAACCATATTTTCCTCTCTCATAATAATTTTCAGTAGCCTCATGAATAAACTCAACAATATAACTATCACACAAGGCATGCTTTTTATGATCTACAATAACTAGAGCTTTATTATAAACATTTTCAAAAGAATCCTCGGGAACATAACATTCACCCTCCTTTGATAAGCATGGGGGACAATCAAATAATGTAAGGGATAAAGAGTTACTCTCATTAGAAGGTAGGCATGGGTAGATCCATTCTTCCTCCTTTTGTCCATCACTCTCCTCCTCTTTTTCATCTAATGAGCTTTCAGGTTCATCAATTTCTTCTTCTATGGAGGTTCTAGCAGGCGGTGGTTCATCTATTACCTTAGCAGTCATAATACTGTTCCCAAATAGGAAACTGAGTGAGCTATCCATAATGAAATAGTGATTGGAGCAGAGCTAGTCATATAGGCAACTTAAGAAAGGAACTAATTTTTTTTGTGTTTTTCAAATAAGAAAGCAAACTTGCAAAACTAATTTTTTTGTGTTTTTGAAAAGAAAGCAAACTAGTAAAACTATTTTTTTGGATTTTTTGAAGAACAAATCAAGCAAACAAAGAAAAAAGAAACTAAGAAAAACAAAAACAACAAAGTAAAGAGATTGGTTATGAGGGACTCCCCTTGTGAAGATGTCCTTGACTCCCCGGCAACGGCGCCAGAAAATCTTGATGCGCTCGACTTTCAATGTAGAGCTCGTTGGGAACCCCAAGAGGAAGGTACGATGAGCACAACAGTAAGTTTTCCCTCAGTTATGAAACCAAGGTTTAATCGAACCAGTAGGAGCAAGGAAACACCCCAAAGGTGTTACTAGCTGAGCTTTGGCAGGGCGCACTACCGGTGCTAGTAGCAACGTGGAGACCTGCACAACACAACCACAGAACTTTGTCCCCAACTTGCGATGAGGTTGTCAATCTCACCGTGTTTTGCAGAAAACAAAGGATTAAACATATCAAATGGAAAGAAGTAAAAGTTTGCAGAAAGTAAACACAAAGTAGTAAAATATTGTAGATTGAATATAAAAGACAAGGACCGGGATCCATAGTTCACTAGAGGTGGCTCTCCTTAAGATAGATAACATGCTGGGTGAACAAATTACAGCGGGGCAATTGACAAACACCGAGAAAGCAATACATGCATATACTAATCATCTTGAGTCCTTTGAGACTTGATTGGGCATTACAACATAATACATAGACCGCCATCCAACTGCATCTATGACTAATAATCTAGCTTCAGGTTATCATCCGAACCCCCTCCAGTATTAAGTTGCAAGCAACAGATTATTGCTTTACAAACTGCGTGTAAAGTAAACAATACGATTGTTCTATGAACAAAGGATTGTTGTTTTCTCCCTAGTAGCAACAGCACATCTAGTACCTTAGAGATTTCTATCACTTCCCCATATTACCAGAGGCATGAACCCACTATCTAGCATAAATACTAACTCTTGGAGTTGCTAGCATCTACTTGGCCAAGATAGCTACTAACAATGGAAATCATGCAAGATCTCAAATAACAAAGACATGATAGAATCAATAATCAATCTGAAATAGCATCTCAATATCCATCGGATCCCCGCAAACACAACATGTATGATTTACAAATAGATGATCTTGATCATGAACCGAGCTCACAAGATCTAAACATGAAAGCACAAAGGTGGAGAAACCAGCCATCTAGCTACTACATGGATCCGTAGTCTAAGGATGAACTACTCACCATCACATTGGAGGCTTGCATGGTGATGAAGAAGGCCTCCAGGGTGAATTCCCCTCTCCGGCAGGGTGCCAGGAGGAGCTTCAGATCCCTCCCGATCTAGGGATGGAGATGACGGCGGCTACAGACTCTTTCATGGACTTTTCATCGGGTACTTAGGGTTTTCGTCCCGAGGGCAACTTATAGGCGGAAGGAGATGCCGAGGGGGTGCCAGGGCTGGCCTCACCACCCCCTAGCGCGGGCCAGGCTAGGCCGCGCGGCCAGGTGGTGTGGTGGCCCCCTGGTCCCTCTCCATCTCGTATTCTCGCACTTGATCCCTTCCGGCAAAATAGGCACTTTGGCTTTTGTCCCGTCCAATTCCGAGAATATTCATTTTCTGACTGTCCTGGAACCAAAAACAGCAGAAAACAGGCAGCTGGCACTGTGGCTCTTGATAATAGGTTAGTCCAAGAAATCATATGAAAAGTACCCCAAAGTTGGAACAAAACACAAGAAAGTAGATAAAACCAAGAATGGAACATCAAAAATTATAGATACATTTGCAATGTATCAACGTGCACAGTGCCTCGATCTCCTCGAGGGTCAGAATGGCCCAGTATGCATTGTCTATTGTTGTGAGAGGGGAAGTTGTGGATGTGTGGATGCCCATGGTGATCAGCCTAGATATAGAGGTAAAGGGTAGGAAAATATGGCGGGAACGGAGTGAAATGGCAGGAAAGCATGACGCGTGGCTTGACGGCTTTGAGATGGGCGGGAAATATCTTAAGTCCCGGTTATTGGCTCCAACCAGGACTAAAGGCCCTGAAATATCTTTAGTCCTAGTTCCTAGTTTTAATAGTTAGATTAAATATTTTGGAAAACAAAAAATGGTTTTGGATTATTCAATCAAATTCAAACACTTTTTATGTTAAAAGTTTTATCACATTCGAAAATATGCAAAAGATATGATTTAACCCATTTTTAATTCAAAATGGCAAAATGGTTAATAGTTAGAATCCACATTTAAATATGATAGAGATGGAATCCACATATTGATATATATATACTTTTATTAGGTAGATATTCTTTTATTTAATAACATTGTAATTGCAATAAGGCGGGTGAAAGCTGTGAGATTCGACACATTTTTGATGGCTTTTATTGATGGTTTTCTCCCGGGTTTGATCGTTTTCTAGCTTTACCTAATGCTAATACTTCGGTAGCAAAGAAAACTTGGTTTTTAGTGTGTGTTTCAGGTTCTGAATATCAACACAAGGTTTTAACTAGAGAAACACAATATTCTGGAGAAAACAAGCAAGTCTCTCTTTGGAAGCACTCGACGGAAACTCACAGAAGCTTTAACGAGCAACTATACGGCAGGAATATTTTTTGGCCATATAGTTCTCACCGTATAGTTGCCGCCGCCTCTGTCTTGTCAAAAGGGACAACTTCCATGAAGGGACCAAGGACGAAAACACAACGTAGCAGCCGCCATACCATCCAGAAGGGAGAAAGCAGAGATCCGGAGAAGAAGGGGGAGATGTTCTCCACGATCTTCGACCTCCTAGCCAATACACCCCCATAGACACTACTTGTACTTGAGAGATAGAGAGGTATCTTCACCTTGCAAGACTAGGGTTTGAGATTGTTTCTTCCCATCTTGAATTGTGTTGGATATTTTTCTATTTTTATTGTGGATCTCCACGGTAATACAAAGACGAATTCCATTTATTTGATTATATTGATGATCCGTTCTTCTCTCATGTGTGAGTAATTCTCTTGGGCGTGGGAGATGTAGGGGATTGGTGAGATGTGATGTGACTTCATATATTTTCCATTAGTTTGTGATTAATTCTAATTACTATATTATGTGTGCTTGACTATTTGTGGAATGCCTAATGCTTGTTGTCCAATTAAGGGCCTAGACAACATGATGCTTTGTTCTACATAGATGAGATCTTGTTCGTTAGTAGACCGGTGACCCCCGGGTGACACAGGGATATAAATGGAAAAGTAGTGGACTTGAGGATAACGAGGAACCACTGTGCTTATTGCATTAGTCCGATCCAAGGAGCTTAATCGCTAAGCGACCTGAAGGGTCTTAATTGTCTAGTGTATGACCATGGTTTTGGTAACAGGCTAGTAGAATTATTGAAGTTGGGATGAAATCTACCAAGAGGAGTTCCGGCTAATTATTGGTTGCTTGCCTACACATATATTTATTAGATTATAATGTTTACATTTATCATCCATCCACCTAGCACAGTCACTATCACCATGAACTGAATCTCACTGCGCCTTCTTTTGCCATCTGCAGGAAACAACAAACAACCAAGTCATTCTTTACTTTTATATTTTATATTTCTGAAGTTTACATTTTAGTTCTATTTAAATACATCTCATTTAATCTAAACCCCATTCTTATTTCAACACTTGCAGTCAATTCACTCGAGGACCTATGACAACTTTGGGTGTGACAGAGACTTCACACATAAACATTTACCCTTGGGCTCCCTGTGGGATCGGTATCTATACTTCGAAACTAGCTACAAACGATCTGTGCACTTGCATACATCAGCGGGAACCATAGTTTGTAGCCAAAAAAATTTAAAAAAAACTTTCAAAGGGCCCTTTAGTCCCGGGTCGTGGCGCGCGCCCTCTGGGCAGAAGGGAATATGCCCTGAGAGGCAATAATAAAGTTGTTATTATATGTATTCCAAGTATATGATAGATGTTTATTTTGCATGGTATAATTGTATTAATACGGAAACATTAATACATGTGTGTTTAATAAATAAATAGAAATTTCCTAGTTATGCCTCTCTTTAAACTAGCTCGTTGATTAACAAGATGATCAAAGTTTCCTCATCATGGACATTGGATGTCATTAATAACGAGGTCACAACATTTGTGAAATGATGTGATGAACATTCATCCGAAGTATAGCATTACAATCAAAGTCATTGTGTTTATATTGCTATAACATCATACAAAGTAATCCTAGTCCTTAGACCATGAGATCATGTTAATCACTAACACCGGAAGAGTATATTGATAACATCAAACGTCACACCGTAAAAGGGTGACTATAAAGGTGGGTTCAGTGCTATGAAGGTGTTATATAGAGGCTCATGGATCAAGACTGGTATTTTTCCATCCCGATAATGGATAAATATACCATGGGCCCTCTCGGTAATATCACATTAAGAATAGCTTGCAAGCAAGTGATGTGATCACTAGAATGTTATATCACGGGAATGAGAAAAGCGTGCATGTCGGTAACGAGATCAAACTAGGTATTTGGATACCGATGATTGAATCTCGGACATGTAATATATTGCGACACAAAGGGATTAAGGTACTAGCATTAAAGGTTCTCGCGATCATAGAAGTCATCGTTGAATATGTAGGAGTCAGAATGGATCTCTAGGTCCCGCTTTTGATTATTGATCTGAGAGGGGTCTCGATCATGTCTTCATTATTCGCGAACCGTAGGGTGACACACTTAAGGGTTTCCAAACACCTTTTGGAGCAAACATGTTTCAAATGAAAGAATTGCAAAGTGCTAGAATTATTTCAATGGACACCAGAATTGTTTCGGGTGAAATTGCTGAAATTGGTTCTGCATGTGATATTGAAATATTGCAGGGGGTTTTACGTGAATGTTTGTTAATTAAAGTAATTAAAAAATTCTGAATAAAATAAATAAAAGAGTTTTATTAAATGAGAGTTGTATTAAATTTGGTGGAAATTTAATGCATGTGAGTGGGAATTTGAGTGGAGCTTCACCACATCAATGAAGGGAGCGGTGGGGGCACCTCCCCTTGGCGCCGTCCATGGGAAGTGGCTGCCCCTCTCCCTATAAATGGCCTCCCTCTCCTTCCTCTCAAAGGACACCTCCTCGTCAAGGATCTCTCTCCCCCTCTAGATATATTCCCCCATGGTCTCGGATTAGCGAGATACATGTTCCCGGTGGCATTTCGTCTGGAAGGAGTTGCTGCTTCCACCAATTCGCTGGAGGGAGGAGGTGGAGGTTGTTCGGTGGCCTGCACATGTGTGCGAGGACGGATGCGCTGCTGATTTGCGGCGCTAGGACTTCCACACGATCTTGAGATCGGCAAGCGTTTGACTACATCATCCATGAGTTCCATCTCATTAACAAAGATTTGTTATCTTCGAGGGTATGTTCTCTATGGATGTATATCCACCCGTTGCTTGTATCTAGTAGATAGGTCTTGGCGTATAATAGTTCCCATCGTAGGAATTTTTTTGTTTTCTATGTTGCGAACCCAACATGGGCTGCTGCCGAAAACCCTTTAGTCCTGGGTCATGCCACGACCCGGTACTAAAGGACCTTCCCCTTATAGCGTGCACAGCTTCTCCCCCAAATCTCATTCGATCTCTATGTTTTGAAGGGAGGCGCCTCGATGACGACGCGAGCGACGCCGGCAGGCTACCCGATTCTACTTTGCTATCCGCGCCGTCGCAGGAAGCTCTCTGGCCGCCACGCACTCCTCCCCTCTCGTCGCCACCACCGCCGTGTCGTCCCCCTCTCCAACCGTCGGTGTTGCGTGTCGTCCCCCTCTCCGGCCACCACCACCTCAAGCCACCGCCGCGTACTCCGTACTAGGTACTCCTTACCCCTCTCCGAGCAGGTACTACCTACCCTTCTCTGGCCAATGCCGCGTGTTGTTTGCGGCAGCCTATAGGCTACGGGGCCAGCGAGCCACACCGGCGGCGGTGCTGACCACTACAGGCGAGCAGGCCGGGGTGGTTCCGACCACTGCGGGGGCGAGCTAGGGCATGGCGGCGCCGGTCGCGGGCAGAGAGAGGGTCGGTCACCGTATTTTTTCTAGTATTTTTTTTCTAGTATTTTTTTGTAGGATATTATTACTATAATATATAGTATCACTATTAGTACTTAGGGTGTCAGGTGGCATAAAGACCCGCAAAAGTAAAATATAGGTGACATGGGTATACCTTACAGGTACTCGAGCTTAGTATATACGGCCTGAATATAGTAGAGGCCCACGGTGTCACCAAGGCCCAAATGAAGAACTCGAGTAACCTACGGACTCTCGATTGCTTGAAGAACAAGAAGAAGCTAAAGATAGAAAGTTCAAAGGGGAAAACCCTAAACCTGTAACCGACTCGACCTGCTACCCGAGACCTAGCCTATCTATATAAAGGCTAGGAGGGGCGGCGAGGAGGACACACGCAACCCTAGTTTCCACAACCCTCGCCAGATTGCATCTGCGCACCATTGTAATCCTCGCTTCCTTCGATAATTCCACGAGCAGACAAGCAGGAGTAGGGACCTCTACGAGGCCTGAACCTGGGTAAATCCTCGAGTCCCCTATGTGCTTGTTTGCTAGCTGATAGATGTCTCCAGCGCTCCCTCCTTCTCCAAAACCCAAGTCCATAACAATGGGCATTGATGAGTTAAACCCTCGTCAATTGGCGCCGTCTATGGGATTTGGGAGTGCTGATGTTGCGGCTTCTTCGGCCCCATCAACCGCAATCTACAACTCCGCAACAGTGGAGATTCGCCAGCTCTTCGGCACGTTCGACTTCACCGTCCACACGCCAGCCACTCGCCCCGCCTTCGAATCCGTGGGCGATGGAATCAGCCTGGCGATCGGGAGCTTCTGCTTCCAAGTTGGTCAGATGGGCACGCTTCGCATGCCTGACCAGCCGACGGCACCATCGATTGCTCCAGCATCATGGTTCCCTCCGCCGATCGGTACCCTCAGTGAGCCCCATACCTCAACAACAGTCGAGAATACGGTCAGCGACAATAGTCGAGAATACGGTCAACGACAGCAGTCGCGAATCCGATCTGGGCAATCTGGCCACTGAAGATGGAGCCTACGGTTCCGGATCTGAAAGTTGCGGAAGCACCAGCTTCCCCAATCACTTCATGTGCGCCGTCATCAACGCGGGCGACACCTCCGCCAATCGCGACAACACGGGAAACGGTGGCCATGAAACCGACCCGCCAAACGGCGGACCAACCAATGGTGGCATACCCAATGGCGGACCACCACCAAACGGCGGCCCCACCAACGGTGCCCCCGTCAACAATGGAGGAGAAGTCGAACCTCCAACCATGATCAACGAGCAAACTGGCGAATGCGTCGTGATCAGACTCAACGATATCGAGTGGGCTCATTGCCGTGAAGCCCTACGAGGCCATCCTATACCCTTCGGCTCCCCACAAGAACTGCTGATGGGCTACCACTGGCTCCTGAAAGAGGAATACAAACACCAGCTACAAACAATCGCGCAGCTCGAGGCACGAAAAAAGGTGGCTGATGAATCAAGCCTCCGACAAGCTGGGCTCTCCTCCCATGGGGGATCCTCCTCCAGGTGAAACGAGTACATCGCCAACAAGAGACGATCTCGACTTGCCCACCTTACTAAACAAGAACGTGTGGAAGCCGCTAAAGTCCTCAACTTCGGCTCCATGACGGTGGATACACGCGGCAACATGCTCCTGAAAACACCACAGGCCGCAGTAACGGCGGCCACCATGTACCTCCTCAACAACCAGCCGCCATCTAGAGATCCTCGAGCTGCCATGCACCGATCTATGATCGCAGGCTTTGGATTAATCGAGGCTGCTCTCGACAAAGAACCAGCGTCAGAACCAAAGAAAGGCAAGGCCCTGGCAAAACGCTACTGCTCGCCCTCATCCAGTGACGACAGTCACGATCTGTCTTGACGTCGCCGCTCATGGCGACACGATCATGACTATGATGCACGCGATGACCTCACTCAGTGCAAGATCGACAAATCAAGGGCACGACGTGCTCAGCCGACTAACTCAGAAGAAGAAGATGTGGATCTCTTTGGCGCTAGATGCTTCAGCAGGGCCATCAGGCAAAAGCGAATGCCCAAGGGGTTTAAGCTCCCGTCGGAGAACCCAAAGTTTGACGGCTTACAGGACCCGAAGATCTGGTTGGAGGACCACATCTCCTCTGTTAGGCTCCACGGCGGAAGTCGAAGCATGGCCATGCAATGCCTACAGCTACAGCTGCAGGGCGCCGCCCGAGCCTGGCTCAATAACCTCCCACGTGGATCCATTCGCAGTTGGGAAGAGCTGGTGTATAGCTTCGTGCGCAACTTCAAGGGCACATACAAACGACCCGCATCAATCGAAGAGCTGAGATGCTGCCAGCAAAGATCAGGCAAATCGCTATGCTCCTACATCCAGAGGTGGTCCATCATCAAGAACTCCACAGAGAACATCTCGGAGGATCGCGCGATTGACGCATTCAACGGCGGCGTACGCCGCATAGAGCTCAGGGAGGAGCTAGGCCGCTCAAAGCCCAAAACCATCGACCACCTAATGGAAATCGCGAATCGCTAGGAAGATGGAGAAGATTCGGTGAAAAATCGTGTTCACTCCGACGACGAGGCAGAACTCGAGCGCAGACGTGACCGCCGAAGAAAACGCCGCATGCGCATCTACGATGACCGCGACAACGTCAACATGGTCGCAGCCGGCTACACCGACAGACGCGATGACAATCGTAACAGCGGCTACCGCAGCGGCGGATACCGCGACTCCGGAAAGACCGCGCAAGTGTGGCAGCGCCGCAATTGTGCTGAGGCAGCATAGACAAGCTGTCCGGGCCATGCACTGTGCACTTCTACATAGACAAGCATGACGGAAATAAGAAGTCCAGCCACCTCCTCAAGGACTGCCACGAGTTCCTTAAGCTACATGAAGGACTGGCTCGGATGAATCGCAGCGCAGTCAAAAGGGGCTACGGAGCCACTCCAGGCGCCGTGGCACATGGAGCTCCGCCACCACCACCTGGACTACCCCCAAATGCAGCTGCACTAGACCAGCACCAGGGAGGCGAAACATACCCACAGGCCATGGGTACCATGATGATCCAAAAGGGACGCCCCTTGAATAGGGGGCAGAAGGCCATCACTCGCCAAGTCAACTTGGCCACAAACTCGCCACCATCTACCACTAAGTACCTCAGCGGGAGCGAGTCCTGCATCACCTTCGACAAGCGTGACCACCCGCGACAAGTACCTCGCCCAGGCCATTGTCCCCTCGTCCTCGAGGCACAAATTGGAGGCTTCGACATGAGTCGCATCTTTATGGATGGCGGAAGCGGCATCAACCTTATGTTCGCGAGTACCTTGCGAGCAATGAGGATCCCTCTGACCTGCCTAGAGGCCTCAGACACAATGCCGTTCAGGCTAAAGAACGCAGGAGCCACCTACTAGCGGTGCATGTAGGCTTGCCTCAAGAACCAACTCGGTTGCAACATTCAAGTCTATGTCGACGACATAGTAATCAAGACCAAAGAAGAAGCCTCACTAATCGACGACTTGCACGAAACCTTCGCCAATCTCGATCGCTACCGGATCAAGCTCAATCCAGACAAGTGCGCCTCCGGCGTACCATCTGGGAAACTACTCGGGTACCTCATCTCCGCGAGAGGGATCAAAGCAAACCCGAAGAAAATAAAAGCCATACTGGCCATGGAGAAGCCAAAAAACATAAGGGGCGTCCAGCAACTGGCTGGGCGAATCACGGCTCTCAGTAGATTTATCAGTCGGATGGGTGAAAAGGAACTGCCCTTCTACCAACTCCTACGTAAAGCCGACAAGTTCGAGTGGACCAATGAGGCACAAGAAGCATTCGAAGACCTCAAGCGCCTTCTATCCACCTCGCCAATACTGGTGACCCCACGAGAAAGGGAACCGTTGTTGCTATACATCTCCGCCACTAACCAGGTGGTCAACATAGTGCTCGTAGTCGAACGAGCCAAAGAAAACAAGGTCCACGGAGTACATCGCCCAGTCTACTACCTCAGCAAGGTACTCACGCCAACAAAACAGCGGTACCCGCACTACCAGAAACTGGCGTACGGCATCTTCATGACAGCCCGCTGACTGCGCCACTACTTCTAGGAACACCCAATCATGGTAGTCAACGACGCCTCGCTTGGGCACATCCTCCACAATCCCGACGCCACCGGACGAGTCGCACTTTGGGGGATCGAACTGTCTCCACGAGACATCACATATGAAAAACGCGACGCAATCAAGTCGCAAGTTCTCCCTGACTTCCTCGTGCACTAGATGGAGAACCAGCTCCCCGAAAAACCAGATATGTCCTACCTCTGGACAATGCACTTCGATGGATCCAAACGGAAGGACGGAGTTGTTGCAGGTGTCATACTAACATCGCCCCAGGGAGACAAGCTGAAATATTCCTGCGAATGCAGTTCACCACCTCCAACAACGAAGCTGAATACGAGGCCCTGCTACACGGGATGAGGATGGCAAAAGCCTGCGGCGCCAAAAGGCTCATAATATACGGCGACTCCAAGCTGGTCGTCAACCAGACAATGCACGAGTGCGACGCACTGAACGACAACATGATCGCCTACCGCGACCTCTATGACACACTCGAAGGGGATTTCAACGGTTGTGAGCTGCGGCACATAGGTCACGAAAGCAATGAAGAGGCAGACGCACTCGCCAACATAGGCTCTACTGATGACCCACAGGTATAGGGGGTGTATCGCAGTATTTTCGAGAGAAGTGAAACCCAATTTATTGATTCGACACAAGGGGAGCCAAAGAATATTTATAAGCCTTAACAACTGAGTTGTCAATTCAGCTGCACCTGGAAAACAATCTTGCTCATAGCAGTTTATCAGTAGCAACAGTTTTGTAGTAGGAATAGCAAAGTAACAGCAGTAGTAAAGCAAAGACAGTAGTAACAAAAGCAGTAATAGTGGGATTCGAGTGCAGTAGGCATAGGGATGGATGGACGGGCGTTGCATGGACACGACAATTCACATAGCAATCAGAACATAGGGAAATTGCAGATAAATAAGATAAAGCATCCAAGTACTAGATAATCCTAGGCATGTGTTCCGTATATAGTCATATGTGCTCGCAATGAGAACTTGCACAACATCTTTTGTCCTGCCAGCCCGTTTGCAGCGGGGCCTCAAGGGAACTACTGGCAATTAAGGTGCTCCTTTTAATAGAGCACCGGAGCAAAGCATTAACACTTCATGAACACATGTGATCCTCACATCAAAGCCATTCCCTCCGGTTATCCCGATTTCTATCACTTCGGGGCCATTGGTTCCGGATAACAACATGTGTATACAACTTGCAGATAAGATCATAAACAATACTATCATAATGAATCAATAACAAGTTCAGATCTGAAATCATGGCACTCGGGCCCTAGTGACAAGCATTAAGCACAACAAGTCGCAACAAAGTCATAAAGCACTAATAAAAGATACTAGGCACCATGCCCTAACAATATGATGCCATTACATGAACGATCTCATCGAAGCCCTACCATCCCCATAGCCTACAGCGGGGGATTACTCACTCATAGATGGGTGAAACATGGATGGTCGATGGAGAAGCGATGGTGATGATGATGGCGATGATCTCCTCCAATTCCTTGTCCCAGCAGTGTGCCAGAACAGAGTTTCTGGTGCTGTTTCGTGGAATCTGGTGGTGGCGGCAGAGCGGAACTCCTTCTGGAAAAACGTCAAACCCCTCGAAGTTTTTTGGTCAGAAGGCTCCTTTTAGGCGAAGAGAGAGGCCGAGGGGGTGCCTAGGGGGCCCACACCACCCCCTGGCGCGGCCTGGCCTGGCCCGCGCCACCAGGTGGTGTGGCCACCCCCTGGCTCTTCTCCGTCTCGTATTATGGCTCCTGGAGTCTTCGGGTAAAATAGGATTTTTGGCATATTTTACAGGATTTTTCCTGATAGTTGATTTTCTGCACAAAAAGTAGACACCAGGGCAATTCTGCTGAAAACAGCGTCCGTCCGCATTAGTTGCATCGAAATCACACAAGTATAGAGGAGAAACAATAGCAAAAGTGTTCGGGAAAGTCGATACATTTTGGACGTATCAACTCCCCCAAGCTTAGCTTATTGCTTGTCCTCAAGCAATTCAGCTGGAAACTGAGTGCGATAAAGGAACTTTCACGAACACATTTGCTTCATATGATGTAAATATTCTCAGCAATGTGATCAACTACTTATACAGTTCATAATAAAGAGTATGCAACTGAGTCTACTTAATAGTCATTGCAAGCTATGAAGAGATTCCAACTCAAGAATAATAAGTAGCATGAAGCGCAAACATAAGCAACATTACAATGCTCATAAAAAAGTATGATAGAGTGGTATCTCACTTGCACTTTGATTATGAATATCAAGGCACCTCTGAAGTTCAAGTGATGACTAGAAGTAAAGATATCAAGGATACATGCATCAAAGTCATAACACAAATAATCAAGTAATGGAGCAAACACAAAGAATGACAACTATGCTCTCAAGAAGGTGCTCAAAGAATATGTGGAGACTCAACAAGTAGAAGAAAAGGTTTTGAATAATTTGAAAGGCTTCCAAATGCTGAAAGTATGGTACTCGTTAGCTTTGAGATCTCATTGCCCCTATCATAAGCATCTTTAATGTGGTTAAGGTGAAAGTGAGGTCCAATCTGAGTTATATGCTTGAAAGACTATAAACTAAAAATCACAAGTCCCATGAGTACGAGGGCCGCTCCTCATGCTACTCAACTTTAGTTACCGGTAAGTTCTTGTCATCGTAAGTATGTGTGTATCATTGAGAACCGCCAACGGGGTACCCCTTGCCCGATGATACGGAAGAATCCCCATATCAAAATGACAAGGCAAGCAGACAATGAGTATCTCAGAAATCTTCTTATTTACCATGGGAAAATGGTTCTTTTTTCTCTCTTTCCTCTTTTCATAAAACTCTTTTTTTTCTTTTTCTCAATAGCTATCTCTCTCTTTTTTATAAGAAGAATGCTTCATAGATATCATTATGGTTACGCTGCAGGTTTCCACCATGTCAACATGGATTAGACCAGCGGCCCAGGCGTTTCTCTAACACACATACATAACTCCATGGACTTACAAGCTCCCCTTTTATTTCACACCGACGACATCCGCAAACAAAAGAGCAAGGTATCAACTGGTATATATTTACAAGTGTTGAAAGCATTTCTCGTGACAGCACGGTTCTGCTAATCCCTAGCCTATAATTTGCAAGCATATAACTTTCATGGAGAGTTCACAATGGTTCAGGTTTATTAAGTGTGGGAAATAAAGTGTGCCATCAAGTTCGTGAGAGCTTTACTAACTAATTTTCCAATAACAAGCAAACATTTTATTCGGAAGAAAACAAGGCATAATGAATATGCACGGGAGTAGCAAATGATGCTAATAGGTAGGTATGGTGGACACATTGGAAATATTTGGTTTAGGGAGTTGGAAACATGAGTAAAACACTCAGTGGAAGTGAAGGCTAGCAATAATAAGGGAGAAACAAACGAGAGAGCAATAGCTGTGATTATCATGCTTGCAACAAAACATGACTACTCATGGCATGAAAGTGATTCAAGATCCTCAAGGCAAAATAATTCATCAAGGCTTAACTGATTATCACAGTCCTGTGCATGCGTGAGCATGTGCCAAGTCAATTCAAATGAAACATTCAGAGGAGGATACCGCGGTGTCATACCAATTTATGAATAGAGCAATGCAAGCAAACATTCATAAGACATGGTACAAACTATTAGCGAGCTGGAGCTAATCATAAGAAAGCAAGAACTACTAAGCATCCAAAGATAACATACACCCTACTTGAACGGACTAAGCAAGCCCACAGTGATGAGTATATGTACAAAAATGAAAACAAATAGAGTTCGTTACCAGCCTCTTACCATGCCTCAAGTAGTCATTGATCCTCATTATTGCTCTTCACTTGTGTGGCATGAATAATAATATGAAACCAATATCCACTGAGGACTGCCGAACCTTGTAGCAAACTCGCAAAAACCAAAGAAGAACGACAAATATTTTTGGTGTTTTCGATTTTTAAACAAGAACCAAAAGAGAAAAACAAGCAAAGCAAAATCTTTTTGGGTTTTTCGAATAGTTCAAACAAAGCAAAAAGGGAAAAGCAAACCAAGGCAAAAAGAAGAAGCAAACCAAAGAGAAACAACATAAATATTTTTGGTCTTTTTGTGTTTTTAGAAGGAAAAAGCAAAGAAGAACGAAAACTAAAAAGAGAACGAAAACATGAATATACAAAGTACCGACGCAACATGATATGAAGATGAGTGCGGTGTCGGCGTACCTCCCCCCAAGCTTAGGCTTTTGGCCTAAGTGGGTATCAATCCATGTACGAATAGGGGTTCCAAGCGGGCGGATCTTGGTAAGAATGGTCGTAGCTGGGCCCATGAGAAGAAGAAGAAGCTCCCCAATCATAAGCGGGCTGCTGATATGAAGACTCTCCCTCATTCGAGGGCTGGACCGGATCATCCGTGACCTCCCTTCTAGTGTCCTTCTCCTGTTGGGAGAGCTCTCCCAAGTACGTGTCAAGCTCCTCCTCAGTGAGGGACCATCCTTCCTTGTTATCAAGGTTAAACAAAACAGGTGCATGCAAAAGAACAACACGCTCGGACTTGCTCTTTCTCCAACCAGCTTTGAGAAAGGTTATTTCATAAGATAACTCACTCATACTAGCCCACGAGGAAATAAATTTATGATGTATCATGGAATTAAGATCAAGTCTCTCTATGGGAAACTGTAGGTCTAGATGATGAGGCACTAAACCATACAATGCTAGCAAACGAGAAGCAATGAGGCCTCCACAAATTCCACCTTTCTCACGGTTAGCAGCAAGACGGAAAGCTATCAAAGCACCCAAGTTGTAAGACCTATCTCGTCTAAGGGCAGTAGAGATAAATGCTAGATCAAACAAAGATAACTTATTGGCAGTTTTCCTAGCAAGAACACACTTGGTAATAAAGTAGGAAAAGTAGCGAATGGAGGGAAGATGAATGTTACGGATTTTTCCATTCTCCTTCGAGAAGCTACTCCCTTGGAAAATTTCTGCGTATAAATCCATGAGTGGTTCAGGTCTCTCCTTAATATTTCTACATGATCCCCATTGAGGTACCTTAATAGCTGCACAAAAATCATCAAGAGAAAGGTCGACAGCTATATTGTAAATTTTGTAATGGACCATGGGGTTAGGAAAAGAGTGACTAAATTGGAAGTCCTGCACCACAGACATGGTTAGCTTCACAAATTGACAAGGTTCATCTTCCAAAATGTGCTCTAACCCTGCATTAGAAACCAAAGTGTGGAAATCTTGTAGAATTCCTGCAGCTCTCATGAACTCAGAGCATGGGTAAATGGAAGGAAAAACTTCCTCCTCCCGGTGGACCTTCATGACCTCAGGTACCCAAAGCTCATGTTGGTTTAGGTGGTGTTCACTCATCTTCTATTCTGAAATTTAAACACCTATTACACAAGTGATTGCAAAGTAAATATAATGAAGGATTATACTCATAGGGACTTGCAAGAGGCCTAAACATGCATCAAAACTATATCTCTAAGCATCAAAGAAGCTTACAAGCTCTCATAACCAGTCACCTATAGCAGCAAAATACTCAACATATAAACCACTAAACACAAATCTACTTGGACAAGCGGAGGAGTCACATACCCGGGAACAAATGCTCCAAATTTCAGCAAGAAAGATGGGCTGAGCAAGGAGATCGAAAAAATTGAGAGCAAGCACAGCAAAAACGCGATTTCGAGATATGAACTGGAGCTTACTCGGGAAGGAGAAGAAAGTGGCAGGTGAGAGAGTTAGTGGGGGGCCAGGGGTGTCCCACACTAGGGCATGACGCCACACAAGGCTAGCCGCGCCACCATGTGGTGTGCCTGCTTGGTGGGCCCCCCAGTACCTCCCAGGTACTCCTCTGCCCCTTTTTTCACGTAAAAATTTAATATGAATTTTCTGGAATTTTTTCGAGAAACTTTATTTTTGGGCATTTTTCAGAAATAGAAGAATGATTTTTCTGACAGACGGATTTTTTCTTTTGGAAACATGATGCAAGGACAAAACAAGGCTAGAACTACAGAAGTTCTAACATGCAAGCAACTAACAACAAAAAGAAAGCTAAACGAAAGCAAAAACTAAAATGCAAAGGATAAAAATAAACGGAGATAATCATAATGAAAACATTGTTTTGTTCAATGGAATCCTTTTGTTAACAAGGTTGATCAAGTCTTGCTACCAAAACAATTGCATATGAGACAATACTTTGTACTCCACTAATGATTATGTTACCTCAACCTTGATAGCAATGGTCCCAATCATAATACTTTCAAATTTTTCTCTTGGTATGGGACAATATATTTCTCCAACTTGAATGCCTTCAACATGTTCAATTGAATTCAAACCATAAGTCCTTTCAATCTTCTTGGGGAAATAGACAGTATGTTCCTTGTCATTAACATTGAAGGTCACCTTTACTTGATTACAATTAATAACAGCTCCTGTAGTATTAAGAAAAGGTCTCCCAAGAATAATAGACATATTATCATCTTCGGGCATTTCAAGCACAACAAAATCAGTTAATATCAAGCAATTGTGAGCCACCTGAACAGGTACATCCTCACATATACCCACAGGAATGGTGGTAGATTTATCAGCCATTTGCAAAGATATATCAGTTGGTATTAATTTTTCAAGTTGAAGCCTCTTATAGAGAGAGAAAGGCATAACACTAACTCCAGCTCCCAAATCACACAAAGCAGTTCTAACATAACTGTTCTTAATAGAGCAAGGGATAGTTGGAATCCCTGGGTCTCCAAGTTTCTTAGGAACCTTACCATTGAAAGAATAATTAGCAAGCAAAGTAGAAATTTCTTCATTAGGGATCTTCCTTTTATTCGAGACAATGTTCTTCATATGCTTTGAGTAAGGAGGCAATTTAATAGCATCAGTCAAAGGAATTTGCAACAATAAAGGCTTCATCCACTCACAAAAATTATTATAGTGTTCATCTTCCTTTGACTTGTGTTTCTTATCAGGGAAAGGCATAGGTTTTTAGACCCAAGGTTCTCTTTCACTACCATGTTTCTTAGCAATAAAATATTCTTTGGTGTATTTAGTATTCTTAGTGTGGTTTTCAGGTTTTTCTTCAACTTTTTCTTCATTAGGAATAACATTTTCTTCCTTACCACTTTCAGTTTCAGCATCAGAGATACATATACTATTAGGATCTATAGCAGGTTTAGAGGGTTCTACAATAGTTTTATGTTTCTTTTTCCTTTTCTTACGAGTAGAACCACTATTTTCAGCTTGTTGAGAATCCTGCTCAATTCTTTTGGGATGCCCCTAAGGATATAGAGGATCCTAGGTAGCAGCACCACTTCTAGTTCTAATTTCATAAGCATGTTTTTCTTTAGCAGCATTAACTAGCAAGTCATTTTGCACTTTAACGAGTTGATCTATTTGAGTTTGAACCATTCGAAAGTGTTTAACGATCATTTTAACATCATTAGAGGTTCTTTCCACAATATCTTTCAACTCAACAATTGCTCTAGTTTTTTCCATTAGATGATTTTGCACCCTTTTATTAAAGTTATCTTGCTTAACAATAAAGATATCAAATTCTTCTAAGCATTGATCAGGAGGTTTAGATTAAGGGATATCACCTTCATCAAAGTGTTGGAGAGAGTGTACCTGAATAGTGGATGAGTAGGGAATAGGCTTACATAGTTCTTCTATAGGAGGTAAATTCTTGACATCTGCAGCTTTAATTCCCTTCTCCTTAAGACATTTCTTAGCTTCCTTCATCACTTCATCATTTAATTCAATAACTCCCCTCTTCTTTGATGTTGGAATAGGCACAGGAATAGATGGTTCAGGTACAATTACTTCAGGTATAGCTTGTTTAGGAGGAGTCCAATCTTCATAATTCTTGCTTATTTTAGCCAATAATTCATCAGCTTCCTTAAGAGTCCTATTCCTGAAAACACAATCAGCACAACTATCTAGGTATGTCCTAGATTCCTCGGTTAGTCCCTTATAAAATATATCAAGAAGCTCATTCTTAGGTAATGGACTTCAAGCCTATGCATGAATCAAAGCACAAAACCTTGCCCAAGATTTGGGCAATACCTCTTTTTCTCCCTGTTTAAAATCAAAAAGTTCCTACAAAATAGCATGTCTAGCACTGGGAGGAAAATATTTCTGCAGGAAAGTACCAATCAAGCACTCAGGGCTATCAATAGATCCAAGAGGTAAATTACTAAACCAAGTTTTAGCTTCTCCTTTCAGTGAAAAGGGAAAAATCTTAGCAACAAAGTAAGTACACATCTTAATATCATCAGAAAACAAGCCACTCATGGTAGAAAGTTCATTCATATGTGCTACCGCACTTTCATTCTTAGTCCCACAAAAAGGTTCTTTCTCGATAATAGCTATGTAAGATAGATCGAGAGAGAAATCATAATCTTCATCTATAATGTTTATGGGAGAAGCAACAAACTTAGCATCAGGAGACAATTTGGGTCTAATAGTACGCCTCTCAAGGAGACTCTTCGCAGCGCTCCTATCATGGGTGTTCTTACATTCTTTAATAAACTCATCGGTCATCTCAACATACCATCTTCATTATCATAACTCTCACTAGACTCAGGTGAGCTAACAGGTGTGGTAGTGTCTTCATTAGGAGTTTCGGTATTTCTAGCTATAGTTCTAGGAATCGTAGCATCTAGGAAAGGACCTAATGAACCACTCTTGTCAAGCACAGTAGAAGCAGCATCATAAGCATCAGAAGTTTCAGATTTAGCAGTAGTAGCAGCGTGTGTAGCATGTGTATGTGGTGGTGTAAGGAACTTACTCATAACAGACGGTGAATCAAGAGCAGCAGAGGTGTTTAGAACTGTACCTCTTCTTGTAGTGGATGGTAAAATAGGAACCTTGCCATCACGAGACTTACCCATGATGGATGGATAGCAGCGAACAATAGAGAATCCAAGTGATCTTGATAAATAAAGCTATGCTCCCCGGCAACGGCGCCAGAAAATAGTCTTGATGACCCACAAGTATAGGGGGTGTATCGCAGTATTTTCGAGGGAAGTGAAACCCAATTTATTGATTCGACACAAGGGAAGCCAAAGAATATTTATAAGCCTTAACAACTGAGTTGTCAATTCAGATGCACCTGGAAAACAATCTTGCTCACAGCAGTTTATCAGTAGCAATAGTTTTGTAGTAGGAATAGCAAAGTAACAGCAGTAGTAAAGCAAAGACAGTAGTAACAAAAGTAGTAACAGTGGGATTCGAGTGCGGTAGGCATAGGGATGGAAGGACGGGCGTTGCATGGACAAGACAATTCACATAGCAATCAGAACATAGGGCAATTGCAGATAAATAAGATAAAGCATCCAAGTACTAGATAATCCTAGGCATGTGTTCCGTATATAGTCATACATGCTCGCAATGAGAACTTGCACAACATCTTTTGTCCTGCCAGCCCGTTGCAGCGGGGCCTCAAGGAACTACTGGCAATTAAGGTGCTCCTTTTAATAGAGCACCGGAGCAAAGCATTAACACTCCATGAACACATGTGATCCTCACATCAAAGCCATTCCCTCCGGTTATCCTGATTTCTGTCACTTCGGGGCCATTGGTTCCGGACAACAACATGTGTATACAACTTGCAGATAAGACCATAAACAATACTATCATAATGAATCAATAACAAGTTCAGATCTGAAATCATGGCACTCGGGCCCTAGTGACAAGCATTAAGCACAACAAGTCGCAACAAAGTCATAAAGCACTAATAAAAGATAGTAGGCACCATGCCCTAACAATCTGATGCCATTACATGAACGATCTCATCCAATCCCTACCATCCCCATAGCCTATAGCGGGGGATTACTCACTCATAGATGGGGGAAACATGGATGGTCGATGGAGAAGCGATGGTGATGATGATGGCGATGATCTCCTCCAATTCCCCGTTCCGGCAGGGTGCCAGAACGGAGTTTCTGGTGCTGTTTCGTGGAATCTGGTGGTGGCGGCGGAGCGGAACTCCTTCTGGAAAAACGTCGAACCCCCCAAAGTTTTTAGGTCAGAAGGCTCCTTATAGGCGAAGAGAGAGGCCGAGGGGGTGCCTGGGGGGCCCACACCACCCCCTGGCACGGCCTGGCCTGGCTCGCGCCACCAGGTGGTGTGGCCACCCCCGGGATCTTCTCCGTCTCGTATTCTGGCTCCTGTAGTCTTCGGGTGAAATAGGATTTTTGGCAAATTTTCCGGGATTTTTCCTGATAGTTGATTTTCTGCACAAAAAGTAGACACCAGGGCAATTCTGCTGAAAACAGCGTCAGTCCACATTAGTTGCATCCAAATCACACAAGTATAGAGGAGAAACAATAGCAAAAGTGTTCGGGAGAGTAGATACGTTTTGGACGTATCATCTACCTGTGTCCCCATACCACCTGGGGTATTTCTCGAGCGCATCTGCGAACGCTCCATCAAGCCAAAGGCCGCAGAGAAAAAACAAGCGCAGCAACGGACTCGGGGGCTACGCCGCCCAATGAGCCAATGGCACTCGACGACTTGGAGATGGATACAGGACTCGAAGGACCAATGAGCATCATGATGATCGAGCCATCCTGGACTCAACCGTACATCAAGTACCTTCTCAGCAAGAGGCTACCAGACGATCCGACTGATGCACGGCACATCACATGGCGATCCGAGGCATTCGCCGTTATCAACGGCGAACTATACAAGCGCAGCATCATAGGAGTACTCCAACGATGCGTCTCCACAGCCGATGGAAGAGTTGTCCCCCTCGACATCCATGAGGGGACCTGCGTTCACCACGCCGGTAGTCGCGCCCTCGTTTCCAAAGCTCTATGATCTGGATTCGACTGGCCTACGGCCATGCGCAACGCCAAGGACATCGTCCAAAAATGCAACGCGTGCCAGCGATTCGCGGACAAGCCGCACGCACCTGGCGCAGAACTCCGGCCAATTCCATTGGCCTGGCCCTTCGTGCAATGGGGACTCGACATGGTCGGCAAGCTCCCAAAGTCCTCACGAGGAGGTTACGTATACCTCCTGGTCGCAGTCGACAAATTCACCAAGTGGATAGAGGCCATGCCAGTGACCAATCAATCAGGGCACAGCGCAGTCAAGTTCTTCGAGTCCTTCGTCTACCGCTTCGGAGTGTCACACATCATCATCACAGACAATGGGACGAACTTCACATCCAAGGAGTTCTAAGAATTCTGCGAATCAACATCAGCTATGCCTCGGTAGCACATCCGCAGACCAACGGTCAGGTCGAAAAAGCTAATGGGCTCGTCTGCGGTGTCATCAAGAAGCGGCTCCTCTGGCCACTCGAACAGGCCGCGGGTTGCTGGCCAGACGAACTACAATCAATACTCTGGAGCCTACGCACAACTCCAAATAGTGCTACAGGGTACACCCCGTTCTTCATGGTGCACGGGGCTAAAGCGGTGCTACCCGCTGAGGTATGATACAAAGCACCACGCGTGGTCGCTTACAGCGAGCAGGAGTCAACACTTGCACTCGAAGACTCCGTCGACCTCCTTGACGAGGCAAGGAAAATCGCCGTGGAGAGATCAACGATCTACCAGCAGAACCTGCACAACTACCACAGCAGGAGGCTACGCCCCAGATCCTTCATCGAAGGCGACCTGGTCCTGCGACTTAAGCAGCAAGGACATCTCAAGCTCGAGTCCCCCTGGGAGGGACCATACGTGATTACAGAAGTAATCCCAGGTGGAGCCTATCGCCTGCAAGATTTCGAGACAGGAGTCGCACACTCCAACCCCTGGAACGTCACGCAGCTGCGACGCTTCTACCCTTAGTCGCTTTTTACTTTTACATTGCAAATAAGGCTACTCAGCCAAGGCTACTTAGCCACACATTATACTTCGTACTATCCCGCGAATAAATAAAGCTAAGTGCCCCAAAACTCTGTGTTTTCCTTTATTTTTTGCAAATCATACACTGGGGTGCTGCGCCCCCCTGCACACATCTGTTCTACGAACTAAAACGCGATATCCTGAGTAGCTAGCACAAAAATCGAAACCCTTGACAAAACATCAACCCAGTTGCAATGCACCTGACAGGTTGACAAGGGACTGAGATAAACACAAAGCCAGGCTCACGAAAAGGAATCGCATAGTGCAACACACTCACAAAACATACACGCTAACAAGCTCTTTTATACATCAACGTCAATCAATTATACACAACATATATACGAACTTTATAACACTGGTACAACTATGTGCAGGATACAAACTAAAGTACTGTTGCAGCAAGAGAACATTGGTATGCTCCTCGAAGAAATCGACGATCTCCTCTGCTAGGCGATCCACTGCCTGGTAGTGCGGCACCATGTTCCAAGTAGAACCCGCTGGCGGTGCAGCTGGCCCAGCCGCATTTTCTGCAACGTCCACATCAGGCCTATGCAGTCTCACCAGTGACAGAGCAGCCATGGCACCAGCCACTAGCTGTTGCCGTACAGACTCGCGGACCGCACTCAAGTTATGGAATTTAGCGAGAAGGGCTAGCAGGCTCGACAGAACGACGTCCAAAGGGAACATCGTTTGGTAAATATTCTTCAAGCATGACTGCGACTTCTTCAAGAAGTGAAGCACCCGCAACGCACGATCCTGCAGGGTCGCCAACACGATTGCGCGATCATGATCTACCCAGAAGTACCCACTCGCCTGAAGCTGCTCTTGGGTCAGGTCATTCATGCGAATGGCAATACGATCCTTCTCCTCCTGCAGATGGCGGACACTGACAACTATACCAAGCAAAGGCAAAATATGAGAACAACGAACTACTGCGAGTGACTACTAGGAAATGACAGGAAAGATGAAGACTACCATTTGAATTGATCACCCAATTGCGTCACCTCCCCTAGCAGATATTGTTCTCGGGCGGCGGCTTTCTCCGCTTTCGACTTCCATACGTCCGCATTTCCGTGGAGTACGGGCAATTCACGCTCCAACTGCTTCACGCGGTCACGGAGTCACGAGAGCAGAGATAGCTCCTCCACCCTTGAGCGCAGCGGTGCCAAAGTGTCATCAAGGGGCGGCGAATCCTGAGGCTCCCTCAAAGGATCACTTGATGTGCCCTACCACAAGTCAAGCAAGAGACAATAACAGGACTAAGGCGAGGCATAGACAAAAGATTGCGAGTGCATTCAAGATTAACAGAAGTATCAGCAGATACACTCGCCAACAAGCATGTTCTTGACAAAAGACATAATCTATTTTAACTATTACAAGATGCGACTACTGAGGAGCGACTGGCTTCTTCGACTTCGACTTTGGTTTTGGGGGCCTCATCGAGTTTGTGACAGTATCAGATGCCATAGACTTCCCGCCGTCCCCTGACGTCGCAGCCCTCGTAGCTTTCTTGGTGCGCTAAAGCTCCTCAGAGTACTTCGCAACTGTATTGATCAGCTGCGGTCCGTACTTGCCACAAGCAATTGCGAAGGGAGCAAAGACTACCTACTGGCCATCGGCGCTGATAGGCATCGCCTTAGAAACCGCCGCATGATCAATTTCGACTCCATCGGCCTGCACCATTGCGTGTGACATCGAAGCACCAGCCGCACGAAGTGAGTTCTTAAAGCTTGTAGGGACGCCCTCGGCAAGGGACTCCACCAGTTCATCCATATTCTCGATCAGCTCAGCCTTGGGCGCCAGCTCTTCCTAGAGGCGACTGAGCATGCCCTTGGCCTTGGAGAGCATCCCTTGAACGGTGGCGCTGCGATCCTCGACTGCTGAAAGAGCACCCGCCAAGGCATCGTCATGACGGAGGGCCTAAGGGTCGAAGCTCAAATCGCCGACATCTACACAGAACCCATGCATGGGCACGAAGGTCAACGCCAACGACAAATTCGAAAATAAGAACAATAATGAAATCCAGACAAGGTACCTGAGAGAGCCTTGGCGATCGAGAAAATCTGTTCCTCAAACAACTTCTCTCTAGCCACGACGGAGGCGCGCAGATCCTCTTCGCGTTTCCGTGACTCGTCACATGCTGCGATTGCCTCATCGCGACTCTTTACCGCTGCGGCAAGCGTCTTTTCAAGGGAAGCAGCGTCACGGAGGAGTGCATTATGCTCAGCTGCGAAACAAACAAATATAAGCTATCAATCGAATATATCACAAGGAGGACGAAGAAGAAGCATGACACTTACTTTCAATTGTGCGGTGGTGAGTATCTAGCATTGCATGCTGGCGACCCATCGCAATGACTTGCTCCGCTAAACGAGCGGCTTCCTTCACAATAAGCTACGACGGAAGAAAATAGCCAAGGATAAGCAAGATGGTAGAAGATGATACATTCGATGCAAAAAATAGAGGAAACAAATACTACACTTACATGATCCTCCAAAGACTCCGAAGTCGATGGATTCATAGTCGTCCGGATAACCATCTGGTGCTCCACATCATGCGGAGAACTCGATGAATTATGGCCGGAGTGGGCCGCCAATGGAGGAGAAGGAGTGCGCTCAGCCACTTTCTTGGCTTTGGAGGTCGCGACTCCAGATTCTTTCAAAAATTGTACATCATCAAAAGATGACGACGCTTGCTGACTGCAAAATCAAACCAATATCAAGAGAATGCAACTCCAAAGAAGAACCAAAAGGAAGACTCGAATGCTTACCAATCAAACTTATCAAAATCAAAGGTTTGATCCCCCAACTCTGACGACGATTCCTTCGGAAGACGCATCTTCTTGCGAGAGGATGGCGCCATGGCACTCATAGGAACGGCAGGGATCGACGACTCTGCACCAACACCTGCACCTTCCGGAGTCGAAGGGGACGACGCATCCGAATCCTTGTTGCGTGAACGCTTGCGAGTGTCCGGACCACTCGACTCGGGGACTTCCTCCTCGACATCAGATGGGACGGTCGATTCCGACTCGTCCTCTTCCAAGGCTTCACGAGGAATAACCCCCTCGGGAAGAGGGGGCATACAGGGCGACACCACCCAATCCTGCATACAGAAAACAATTTAGCACAAAGTCAAGAAACAGCAAAGAAGCAATCGACAAACAACGCTACTACGCGGCACAACTGTACCTCAGGAGGAGGGTTAGCAGCATCGAACGGAGGAACATCTGGTTCATTGGGAAGCACGTCCTTGACGGTGTACTTGGTGACTAGTCGCACCCTTTTGTCTACCTCACTCGCGAACATGCCATCGGCAGACACGCGAGTGACATCGTCCGTGCCAGCCCACTAGAACATGGGATGGACTCTGGCCTCCAGGGGCTAGACGCGACGGCGCAACCATGTGCGAATGAGGGCGCAGCCTCCCTCCTCTTTGCCCATGCGACTCTCGAGGTCACAGGCGTGCTCGTATAGCACATTTGTCTCTGCGGACTCGCCGGGCATAATTACGTTCTACCAGGAACGCCTCCTCTTGCATGGCGTCACGGGGTCGAAGGGCATGAGTCCGTAGGGGTCTCCGTCGACTTTCTGGTCGCGAACGTAGAACCACTTGTCCCTCCACCCTTGGACGGACATCATCAGCTTGATGTCGAAATACGTGACGGAGGGGTCGACGTGGATACCGCAGCCGCCTACATCGTAGACTACGGAGCCAGACGCCGATTGGCGCTTCAACTTGAAGAGGCGCTTGAAGAGGCCAAAGTGCGGCTCGATTCCAAGCCAGCACTCGCAAAAAGTAATGTAGCAAGCTACATGGAGGATGGAGTTTGGGGACAGCTGATGGAGCTGGAGCCCGTAAAAACAGAGAAGGCCCCTGAAGAAAGGATGCAGGGGCAATGAAAGACCATGGATGATGAACGCTAGGAACATCACCCGAAAACCGGCAGGAGGAGAGGGGATTACCTTGCTGCCAGGGACGCGCGTGTCCGCGACTGCGGAAGACAAAACTCCGTCCTGGCGCAGAAGACGAAGCTTAGAAGACTTTATCACGGACATGCGCCATGCACCATTGGTGACGTGAGTGCCCGTGCCCTTCTTTTTTCCGGCGGCGGCGGTGCTGGTGCCCGCGGCGGCGGAGCCACCCTTCTTCTTCACAGCAGCCGCGACAGCAGCGGAATCGGCCGCAGCACCTCCCTTATTCTTCCCCATTCCACGGTGGCGGTGTGACCGGAGGAAGTAGCTAGGAAATACATGGAGTTGTTCCAGCGCCATGAAGGAAAGGAGCGCAAAGAAGCAGAGGAGCAGCGGCAATGGCGACGGAGGCAATGGCAGAAAAGGAGCAGATGTGAAATTTACCGGCTACTTAACCCCCTAGAAGATGCAATCCAACGGCTAAGAAAAACCCTATCAGACGCGTGGCGTTCATCGTGCTCGACACGTAGAGGACCTGAAGCGCGAACCGTCCCCCACTACTCCCATTACGCGCGGAAATCGAGGAGGCACAGTTAAAAAAAAGATTACGCACGCCCGGTCAAATCAGAGTCAGGAAATGGGACCCACCGCTTATTACGTCCCGTCAAACTCGGTCACGCGTGCAACTGAGGTCATGGAATCATCAGCACTGATGTCATCCAAAATTAGGCAGCAGAAGATTTCGACTACTTTAGTCCTTGCTGGAGTCTTCGACTCCACCAAGCACTCGGAGGCTACTCCCATAAGGAGTGCTGGTCGCGCACCCTATGTTTTTTCTTCTTCTTTTTACAGGAACATGGACAATCAAAGCAAACCCAAACACTCGAAGCACGATTCGATTATGGACATGGGTTACTCCCATAGGGAGCGCTGGAAGAAAATTCGACTGAAACAAGCAAACAAAAGACGACAGCAGGGTTACTCCCATAGGGTGCGCTGGAAGCAAATTCGACTGAAACAAGCAAACAAAAGACGACAGCAGTCGCAAAAGTTTTTTAGTCCCTGGTTGAGTCGAAGTCTTCGACTCAACCAGGCACTCGGGGGCTACTCCCATGGGGAGCGCTGGCCGCGCACCCTATGATTATTTGTACATCATACTGTGTGTTGATGACATCCACACTCGAAGGTTATGGCGACACCGCCTCATGACACTACCCTACAAAGAGATCGCCTCTCCTTGGTCACCCGAATCGTCTCCGTGATGACAAATTTCGGATGCCGCGCTTGCAGCGTGAAGATAAGACCTGAATAAGGCCTAGCAACGCATTGTCTACGCACTACCAGAAATATATCCGTGCCAACAGGTACGATGAACATGCCTTGACGGACGCGTCGAGTGCTCACACCCATATACTGGAATTCGACTCCTGTAAGACCTCCATGGCTTGAGTCAAATTACACCAGCACTTTTCCGGATTCGAGTCTGGGGACTCGAGTTCGAGTAGATGGCGTTATCTTACCCTAAGGTAGTTAACTGATACCGATACATCGGTTAAATCAGGCACGCACATCAGCAATCCCTATGACTCGAATAGAGCAGTCGAAAAACATACTTAGTCATGCACTTGAAATGATTCATAAAGTCCCCAGTCGAATCTGCGATTCCACAAGACACTCGGGGGCTACTGACATGGGTATACCTTACAGGTACTCGAGCTTAGTATATACAACCAGAATACAATAGAGGCCCACGGTGTCGCCAAGGCCCAAATGAAGAACTCGAGTAACCTACAGACTCTTGATTGCTTGAAGAACAAGAAGAAGCTAAAGATAGAAAGTTCAAAGGGGAAAACCCTAAACCTATAACCGACTCGACCTGCTACCCGAGACCTAGCCTTTCTATATAAAGGCTAGGAGGGGGCGGCGAGGAGGACACACGCAACCATAGTTTCCATAACCCTCGCCAGATTGCATCTGTGCACCATTGTAATCCTCGATTCCTTCGATAATTCCACGAGTAGACAAGCAAGAGTAGGGACCTCTACGAGGCCTGAACCTGGGTAAATCCTCGAGTCCCCTGTGTGCTTGTTTTCTAGCCAATAGATGTCTCCAACACTCCCTCCTTCTCCAAAACCCAAGTCCATAACAATGGGCATTGATGAGTTAAACCCTCCTCAATAGGCAAAAGGGATCATTCCGGGGAGGCTAGCAAAATTAAAGAAGGATTAGTTAAAAAGTAGTGCCACAACCCTCCCCGCTTGACACCCTACTAGGACTAGTCTATGGTGGTGGAGGCTGCTCCCTCCCGCGTTGTTGGTGGGTGGAAAGATTGGTGGTGCACTAAGACTAGTTCGGGAAGTAGTGTACAGGAGGAAACTCTAGGACTAGTTCGGGCAGTAGCGTACCGGGGGAAACCCTAGGACTAGTTCGGGTAGTAGTGTCGTTGTCGCCGCTTTCCTCTTAGAGGTACTTCTTGGTACGTGGTGATTCTAAGTGCTAGATAATGGTGGGAATCCTCCGGAGGGCGCAGCGGGTGCGGGGTCATCCTTGTTTTCATTGATCCGCCGGTGTCAGCATTGTTTTCTCTTCCTTAGGGGTGATGAGGAAGAAAACTTAAGAGAGGGGTGGGGTGGTGCTCGCGGGCTATCGGAGTTAGGGTTAGGGTGGTGGCGCTCGCTGGGACCGGACTTAGGGTGGTGGGTGCAGGTCGGGGGGTTTAGTGGGATGGCCGGCCGGCCGGAGACCTCGCCGGTCAGTTGTCACACAGGGCTCACACGAGGCATCACTAGAATTTGGCTATTGTTTACTATTATTGTAGCAAATTAGGTGTAAATATTATTATTTAGTATTATTTTATGTAGCAATATTGTATGCAAAAATGATATTGTGTGCATTTTGTAGAAACTATGGATCCAATCCAGAGAGACCTAGCATAGGAAGAAATTCTCGAGGATATGATCCACAACGCCCCCCATGTTGATCCACCCAAATCTCCGTCGATGTATCTGAACCCGTCCGGTAAGAGTGAGGAGGTCGACCGGAGTGACCGAGAAGCCGAGGCTCTGATGATATAGAAGCCGACAACTCCGATGATGGAGAAGCCTACGGCTCTGGTGGACCCTTAACAAAGTCCGTCGAGGTATATATATGAAGTCTGGTGATTAGTAGATGCATTAATTGAGTTGCATATATATAAATTGACGAATGTTTCTTCTCTTAGGCCTCCACATCGAGCAAAAAATATTCCAAATGAGGCCTAGCCAAAAAGTTGGCCGCATCTACTCGTTATACAATTACGGTGATATCAGCAGTGGGCGAACCATTGGAACCCGAAAAGGCTAAAAATATATTTGTACAACAATGCGGCATTATGGTTAGGGATTGCATCTTGATCACCGTTTGAGAGTGGCATAATCCCAAAGGGGTGGAAGAGAGTGAGTATGTCACCGAAAGATACAAAGAGGGTCTTTGGAATGACCTCATGGCACATTTCACCCTGCCAGAATATGAGGATGATGCCGACATAGCTGCATTGAGGAAGAAAGTCAAGCAGTGGACTCTTAATAAGATGGCCAAACTATTCAAGAACTGGAAGAAAGAATTATGGTAAAAGTATCAGAAGGACAAGACTGCTCCTAAATTCGAAGGCTATCTAGCGAAGCAGAAGCCTTACTAGGATGCATTTGTGAAGTACAAGAAGTCAGAACCTGCTAAGAAAAGGTCAAAAGAAAACAAGAAAAATGTCGCGAAAAAGAAATATCACCATCACCTGGCGCCAGGGGCTACGCGACTGCCATGCCAAAGTGGGATAAAAAAGAGAATGAGCTTCTTGCTAAAGGGATCACTCTAGAACCAATACATGAAGAATGGGATTTGAGGGCAAGAAATTGGTTCCTTGGGCATGGGAGTGAGTATGACGATAATATAGGGGACCTTATTTGCAGTGACGGGATTAGGATATCCAGGGAGACATGGTAGAGAGTGGTGAAAGAAACTAAAGAGGGGAAAACAAAGTTCCGTCCCAATAGAGAGAAAGACTTGCTGACAAAGGTCCTCGGGAATGATGAACGCGGAGGACGGGTACGAGGCCTTGGTCCTATTTATACGTGGGAGATTGAGTTTCCCAAAGACAAAGATACTTATAGAAGCCGAGAGAGAGCAAAGAGGCGACGGGAGGAGGAGGAGGGAGACAGTTTCAACCAGTTTCTAGGAAGAATTGAAAAGTAGTAGCAGCAGATTGACGAACTTAGAGGAGTAGCGCGCCTGCAAGATCCTGCACTCGATATTACCGTCAGTCCATATCAGCGGAGAAGCAGCATGGCTGAATCAGTGGTCCCGTATGATGATGCATGGATGATAGATGTCGGTCTCGGCTACCCCATGGATGGAATCAAGGAGCAGATATCTTGTGAGCTCCATCAGAAGGTAAATAACATATCCCTGAAGGTGGCAGTCGAATGTGCTTTACCTTGTCCACCTGACGCACGCTGGCATGGCCGTGAGATTCCAGCTGGTTATGCTAAAGTCGGGGTGGACGAAATCACAACGGGGTTTCACTCAATGGAGCTTGAAATCCCTAGACCTGAAGGTGAGAGGACACTCGGGGAAGTACTTGGTGGTATCATTCTATGGGACAAGAACAACATCAAGCTTCCAATCTCGGCGCCAAGGCCAACACCGCCTCTGAGTCGTCGCATGTCACCTTCATCTCCATCACCTCCAAGAAGACCACCCCATGATTATGACCACCACAATGCGAGTCCATCTCGATCTCCACCGCAGGGTTAGCCATCTTTGCCGCCCACTAAGGACAATAAGCGGAAGCATGCCTGTCGATGAGTACTAACCGATGCAGCATCCCCAAATGACAAATGTCGCCCCTCCCAAGAGTACCTCATAAGAATCTTCCCATCAGACCTTACGATCGTACTGATGAGGAAAACACAGTGATTGCAAAGGTCCAATGTGATGCGCATTCAAAAGATGAAACCCGAGCCTGCCCCGGTATACACCGAGAAGCAAAAAGTGTATGCACTTGA
Organism: Avena sativa; assembly: GCA_916181665.1. Taxonomy (NCBI): domain Eukaryota; kingdom Viridiplantae; phylum Streptophyta; class Magnoliopsida; order Poales; family Poaceae; genus Avena; species Avena sativa. The sequence goes on along the minus strand of OV702292.1, from coordinate 525,680,485 downwards.
TTTTCCGAACACAAAATCGCAATATGAGTTGCACCATAAGCCAGATGACTATCTACGCACACTTCAAAAGGAAGTGAAGAAGAGAAAATCAAAAAGAATTGCAAGCAGGAGAAAATCAAGTAAAAGTGCAAGCATGAAAAGAAGGGACGTTCCCCAGCTCGGGAAATAGGCCAAACAATTGATCCCATCCCTCAAGGTGTTATCCAAAGACGTTCCCCAGCAGGATATAGAGGAAGTTGTGAAGTTGGCGGCCTCTATGGGTGTGAGTGTTGCTGAATTGCTAAGTTCCCAAGACAAAAAGTTACCCAAGGTTGATGTAGTCCCTAGATATGTCCTAGGGATGCCTTTGGTCAGCAAAGAGAAGGTGCAACAACTGCCAACACAAATCCAGAGTTTACATAAATGGTACTTTGAGAGCCGTAAAGGGGGACATAATAATGATCGTGGCGAAAGTCCCAAATGAGTACTACTTCCGAGCTGACGAGGTCCATGTTGACTTTTTAGAACTCTTCCAGTTATACAATTTTGATGACCTCGACAAATCTCTCATGAGTTGCTATTGTCTGTAAGTTTTTGAATTCATTGTCTACATATAAGTTATTCGGTTTTTCAGTTGTTCAGTTCATTGCATGTAATTATCCTCATTATATCTTTTTGTACTCTATTATTATGCAGAATGAAGATCCAGGAATGTAAAAGATGGTCACTCTATAGTGTTGGGTTCATTGACCCACATAAAGTACATATAAAAACGCTAACGGGTAAACCCAAGGAGACACAGGAAAACCTTCTAAGGTTTCTAACAGAGAAATTTTTTTGTGACCATATATTGTCTCCTTACAATTTCAAGTGAGGGTCTTACTCTGTTGTACACATTCACTTTTGCTTACTCGATGTCAAGTGTAATTGATAAGTTACTGATGTATATATAAATGTGTGCATGTTCCACTAGATTCTACTAAACATTCAACTTGATAAGGGAATAGTTGAAGTCATGGACCCATTAAATATACACCTGGAAGAGTTTAGGGACATGCATGACATGCTCCAGAGGTAATTTTCGCGCTATATCGGTCTCTTCCGTTGATTTTCTGAGATATCAGGTAATAAATAACTCATTCATTCATTTTCTTTACCGAGCAGGGTTTGGAACCTGTTCAAGAGTGTGGTTACGAGTTCTTTAGTGAGAAGCTGACGTTTACTCCGGTCTCAGTAAGTAGTACATGATATGTCTCCACATCTCTTTACTTCTAGTTTCAATACAATTATGATGCTAGATTGGATTAAATTCTATTCTCGTAAAGTGCGCGAGACAGCCACGAATATATGCGGATTCTACGTTTGCGAGTTCATCGCACGTTTACCACTGAGCACAAAGATTATACAGTCGATGTAAGCAATACATTCATAATATTATTTTATTATGGTCACTTTTTGTTATCATGATTGATACTCATATTGATCTTCTTTTCTTATATAGTTTGAGAGCATGCGGGATCAGCTCCTACCAGAGCAACGGGCACTAGGAATTGCAGAAGAACTGGCGGGATTTTTGTTGAAAGATATGGTAGATGATGCCGGAGAATTTAGTGTGAATAGGCACTACTGATGATCCCTGACCGTCTAATCGAATAGACGTGCTCTACTCCCGGTAATTGTGATCTCCATGTAACTATCAAAATTGTATATATTTGTATGCTCGATCGTAAGACAAGTTATCTTATATATGCATAAACGTGTACGGTATATGGTAACGTATAAATATTCGAAAACTATTTTAAAATGAAAAAAAAAACATACAAAATGAATTCTCTGCTGCGGCAAAGAAAGTGCCCAAAATGCAGCCACGGCAGAGAACCATTTGTCCCGGTCCGTAAGAGGAACTCCGCGCGCGTCACGGCGGTCACGGAGAGGACCATTTATCCTGGCTGATAACTGTGTGGGAACTAATACGTCGGTCTTTATTCCTTCATTCCAGTCCCGGTTTTAAAACCCGAAAAAAAAACCCTTACGGACCGGGGCTACATGCCCCTTCTCCGCTAGTGTTAGTCATACACACGAGCACATGACCACCATCTATATACACATAATTACAGTACGTGTCTTCGTGACTCACTCATAGAGCTTTGATATTGACAAAGATATAATTGACTCGCTACGGACAAAAGAATGCTAATTCCTATACGGACGGAGTTCAGCGCAACAGTATTTTATTTTTGTTCACGATGCTAGATTAGGCTATATGTCTGCTTGTACAAGGACAACGCAATGGAAGAAAGTTTTTGGCAAACGAAAACTGATATGGTACAAAAATATTTATGGTCAGTTCAGATGCAATATAATTGTGGTCGATTAGATCGCTGGTTCAGCTATATACAAGGACATCACATTGAAAATATATGTTTTTTTTTTGCGAAATTGCACCGATCTATTAATAATCATCAACAGCAGTACAAAGAGTCCTAAAAGTAATAAAAATTACAAATAGGTCATTGGACCACCTAGCGACGACTACAAACACTGGCACGAGCCGAAGGCGCGCCGCCGTCCTCGCCCCTCTATCACCGGAGCCAGGCAAAGCTTGTCATAGTAGAGCTTGTTGTAGTAGACTGACAGAAAGTCGTCGTGCTAAGGTCCCAAAGGACCAGTGCACCAGAGCAGCAACCATCGCCGAAGATGAACAATATAGATCGGAAGAGACTGACCTTAAAGCACACGTACGAAAAACGACCAGATCCCAAGGAACCTGTCGGACACATGACTTCACGCGCCCTCCATTGATGCTAAAATTATTTTCCTCTCACGTACTTTATCTTCAACAACCCTTTATGGTTTTAAATGTTAAAAACTCTATGTTCAAACGCCCATCGATGGCCAAAACTTTTCATTCAAGCTACAAATTGCGAAGCAGTGGTCTGAGAGCCTTCTTTCAGCATGTGTCATATACACCGACTGCTAAAACAAATCTTCTGTGTGGCCAAAAGTCTCCCGACACCTCCCACTTCCATGCCTAAATAGTGTACTACTATCTTCATCTCTCTTTTTACCGCCTTGGTCTTCTTCACTTGTCTACGACTAAAAGTATTATATATAGAGACAACTACGTCACAACTATCTAGTAGTAACGCAATGCAAGAGCAACATGCTGGGCATAAGAGGCAGAGCAAGTTGTTCCCCATATCAAGCTAGACGGAAGCAAGTAGAGTGCTGGAGCAATAAATTGTGATGCCAACTATTTCTCCTTTCTTCCTTGTAGTGTGTATAAATACAAATCAGAACGAACACGAAGCAAGTAGTAGTAATAAATTATGCATGCACACAACAGTAAATTCATCTACAGTAACCTAATAGTGACCCTGGATATTGACACCACGCCCCACGGGCCATTCGAAGGATACCACCCTCTTTTCAACCTAATTATGTACGGGACGAGAGTGTAAAGTCATCTAATTCTGCAACAATCTCAACATGTGTGTAGATTAAATCAGCCGGACTGGATACCACATGTGCATGCGGTGGCTTGTGTTTATGATTGATGAGGACATGGTGGGCCATGTCTAGTGCTGCCAAACAAGGCGACTCGCACCACCAACTAGCACAACAATAGGGGACAAATGCCTCGGCAACAACCATTGCTGGCTCACCAGCTGTATCTAAAGAGAGCGTGTCATGTGCATGCTCCAGATATCGCCTCCATCATCTTCCGCCGAACCATCTTCAAGGTGTAAATCGAAACGAAGGACCTTGGCAGGCCAGCCATCAGCACCACCACGGTGCCAAACAGCACCATGCATGTGCCATCACCACTGAGACGCTACAACACTATGCCGCCGAGCCTAGTCGGCCTACACAAGAAGATGCCGCCGCTCCACATTGGCTACCACGCAAACACCGGGATAACAAACAATGCAGCCATGACTGACCCTCTGGCCGATGAAGCTAAAAAATGTGCCCCCAAGAGGGAAACGTGATCACGAGCGCCACCGTCGTATGATCCAGGGGAACTCGGATATAGGATTTCTCCTGGAATGTCAAGAACACAAGAATCGCATTGGCAACGCCTCCAACAAGGTCACACCTCCCAAAGATGCCAATTTTGTCGGCTCATATTGCATCTCAGCACAGCTTTTGCCGGCCATCTTGCCATCCCAAACCACGTCGACTGATTTTCAGTAACTTCTCAAATCCCTTGTCAGATAAACCAGTCTCTGCCTTCCATTTCAGCAATTCCAGTGTGGTACCGAGCATTGTGCTGCCATCTTCGCAATTTGGGTACAATATTTTTTTGTGATCATCTAACATGCCCTCCAACTTCAACTTCTCATTCTCTGTTTCATAGTCTCGCTTTGCATCAGAAATGACCCGACAAAGATCATCAATGGGCCCATCTGATGCCTGTTCTTCACATCCTTCTTCATTCTCTTCCATTGCAGTATCATCGTATTTAGTGAACATATGAAAATAATTGTCATCATCCTCTTCTTCTTCATTGTCTTCCATCATAACCCCTCTTTCTCTGTTCTTAGTCCGGCAATTATAGCTGGGCATGAAACCTCTCTGAACCAGGTGGTGATACGTTGCAAATGTATCTATAATTTTTGATGCTCCATGCTTGATTTTATCTACTTTCTCGTGTTTTGTCCACACTTTAGAGTACTTTTCATATGATTTCTTGGAATAACCTATTAACAAGAGCCATAGTGCCAGCTGCCTGTTTTCTGCTGTTTTTGGTTTCAGGAAAGTCAGAAAATGAATATTCTCGGAATTGGACGGGACAAAAGCCAAAGTGCCTATTTTTCCGGAAGTCATCACATGTCAGAATACGAGACGGAGAAGGGATAGGGGCCGGCCACACCACCTGGCCACGCGGCCAGGCCTGGCCCGCGCCAGGGGGTGGTCTGGCCGATCCCAGCACCCCCTCGGCCTCTCCTTCCGCCTATATATTGCCCTCGGGACGAAAACCCAAAGTACTCGATCAAAAATCCACGAAAGAGTCTGTAGCTCTAGATCGGGAGGGATCTAAAGCTCTTCCCGGCACCCTGCCAGAGAGGGGAATTCACCCTGGAGGCATTCTTCATCATCATGCAAGCCTCCGGTGTGATGCGTGAGTAGTTCATCTCTGGACTACGGGTCCATGTAGTAGCTAGATGGCTGGTTCTCCTCCTCTGTGCTTTCATGTCTAGATCTTGTGAGCTCCGTTCATGATCAAGATCATCTATTTGTAATTCTGCATGTTGTGTTTGCGGGGATCCGATGGATATTGAGATGTTATTTCAGATTGATTATTGATTCTATCATGTCTTTGTTATTTGTGATCTTGCATGCTTTCCGTTGTTTGTAGCTATCTTGGCCAAGTAGATGCTAGCAACTCCAAGAGTTAGTATTTATGCTCGATAGTGGGTTCATGCCTCTGGTAATCTGGAGAAGTGACAGAAATCTCTAAGATACTAGATGTGTTGTTGCTACTAGGGAGAAAACAACAATCCTTTGTTCATAGAACAATCGTATTGTTTACATTACACGCAATTCATAAAGCAATAACCTGTTGCTTGCAACTTAATACTGGAGGGGGTTCAGATGATAACCTGAAGGTGGATTATTAGTCATAGATGCAGTTGGATGGCGGTCTATGTATAATGTTGTAATGCCCAATCAAGTTCCAAAGGAGTCAAGATGATTAGTATATGCATATATTTCTTTCTCAATGTTTGTGAATTGCCCCGCTGTAATTTGTTCACCCAACATGTTATCTATCTTAAGGAGAGCCACCTCTAGTGAACTATGGATCTCGGTCCTTTTTCTTTACATACAATCTACAAATTGTTTACTGCTTTGTGTTTACTTTCTGCAAACTATTACTTCTTTCCATTCGATATGTTTAATCCTTTGTTTTCCGCAAAACACGGTGAGATTGACAACCTCATCGCAAGTTGGGGACAAAGTTCTGTGGTTGTGTTGTGCAGGTCTCCATGTTGCTACTAGCACCGGTAGTGCGCCCTGCCAAAGCTCAGCTAGTAACACCTTTGGGGTGTTTCCTTGCTCCTACTGGTTCGATTAAACCTTGGTTTCATAACTGAGGGAAACTTGCTGCTGTGCTCATCATACCTTCCTCTTGGGGTTCCCAACGAGCTCTACATCCACAACGCACCAGCACTTTTCTGGGCGCCGTGCATTGAGCCATCAAGCATTTTTCTGGCGCCATTGCCGGGGAGTCAAGGACATCTTCACAAGGGGAATACCTCATAACCAATCTCTTTACTTTGTTATTTTTGTTTTGCTTAGTTTCTTTTTGCTTTCTTTGCTTGTTTTGTTATCAAAAACGCAAAAAAATTAGTTTTACTTGTTTACTTTCTTATTCAAAAACACACACAAAATTTAAGTCCCCTTTAGTTGTTACCTCCTCCTTAGCTCACCGTGTTCATCCCCAATTTCACTCTGAAAGACCTTTCAATTGGTAGTGGTTCTATAATTGGGAAAGATAACATTGAAGAATTCTTTAATCATGTTAGTAAACATGAGGATACTGAGGATAGATCCCTTGCAGAACTTGCTCCAAACTATGAGATTGCTGCAACTTCTTTAATTCACATGTTAGAAGCTAGTTTTGTTAACCTCAACCCCTTAATGCAAGTAATGTTTCTTAAGCTTAAAGAAATTGAAGACCCTGAAAAAAGGGATTTTATTCTAGAAACTTTGTTTAAGGAGTTCTATGATGTTGCCAAGGAAGCTAGGAAAGTCTTTGAACGTTTCAATATGCTAGGCTCATGTGTAGATGTTGTTGGTACACGAGAAAAGATGAACAAAACCGAACCTAATGGGGAGGAACCTAAGATACCAATACCCTTTAAACTAGTAGCAATACATGATGCCATAGAAAAGAATCTTGATTGGATTGTTCCTGCAAACCCTTTTGACGAGAACAGTGAACCTAAGAGCATTGAGAGAGGATCCTCTAGAACTTATTTGGATGATATACCTTGCCTTGTTAAAAATATTTCTGGTATTGATCTTAATGCTTCTTCATTTGAGAACACTTGATTCTTTCTTGCTTCTTATTCCTAACTTAAAGGCGTTAAAGAAAAGTACTTGGGAGATAACCCAAAAGTTGTAGATGAGTCTTGGAAGTTATTACTTCAGTAATAACCTCTCCTTATCTTTTTTATTTGCTTTTTGTGCCAAGAGTGACCTCTAATGAGAGAGAAGTAATGATTGGGAAAGTTGTTGTCCCGAAATAGATTTCTGTGCTTCACCATAAAAATTCGTGTAAAATCTCTGAACGTCTTTTTGAGGCATGAATTTTGTTTCTTATGCCCCAGGTTGTTATCTAACTTTCGTTAGTTCAACACTTTTTGATTTGAGCAACAGAAGGTCTTCGAAACAATTCGTCTTTACCTGCTGGTCTGTTTTGACAGATTTCTGCCATTTTCTGCATTTGCTTCTTGTTGGTTCCTTTTTGAGTTCTTTTGGGGAATTGAGCTTTTTGAGGGAAGTGATACAGTAGCTAGTGTTCTAATGGAAGTTTATTTGGTGTTATAACTGAACCTTAAAACTTATTTATCTTGAGTGCACTAATGTTGCTAATAAAGATTGTGTGAAGTTTTGTATGAAGGAAAAATTCCAGGTGTATGGAAGGAGTGAGTAATGAGATGAAGGATAGACTAAAGCTCAAGCTTGGGGATGCCACGCATGTCAACCCAAGAAATATACAAGAAGTACAAGCGTCAAAGCTTGGGGATTCCCAAGGCATCCCCCTTCTTCATCAATAAAAATCCCAGGTTTCTTCCAAACGCTTCATTTTTATTGTTTCATGCACAGTTGTGTTGTTCTTGGAGCGTCTTCTATTTCGTTTTTGTTTTGGTTTTTCGTTTGCTTGGTTTTCTTAGTTTTCTGAATGAATTGGTTGGACCCCCTCTTTCATACATTGGTTTGCAAATAGTTTGGTTTGGTTTGGAAAAGAGTAAGAAAGTTCATGCTTATGTGGTAAAAAGAGCTTTTTTTGACTGTGGCCTATGCTTTGTCATGCCATGCTTGATATTGTTTTGGCTTTATGCTTAGTATTCTTTGCTGTAGCATGACTTGTTATAAACAATTGAGATTGCTTAATGTGCATTGGATGAATCATGCGTTGTTTTAGCATATTAAATCATAGTATAGTGGTATTCTCCTTTAATGCCTTATTTGGGTTGACTTGGCCCATGCTCACACCATGTTATGACTATCTCAAGTCACCATAGACTTTATGATCCTTTAGTTTTCAACTTGTAGTATCACTTTATGCTTTGATCAATGATGTTTTGTCGCTCTGCATTATTATGGCCATTATTGCTCTCTTAGTTTTTCGCTCCCAGTCTTTTGCTAGCCTCCACAACCAAGTATGAGTTCCACTCATGCATCCAACTCCCTAAACCAAGTTATTCCAAAGAGTCCACCATACCTACCTACTAGCTTATGCTATTCCAAGTATATTCATGCTTTTGTCTACCTTTCACTTGTTATGAGAAAACTAGTGATTAAAGCTCTCACGAACTTGATGGCACACTTTACTTTATTGCCTCTAATAAACTTGAACCATTGGGTCCTTCTTTGTTGCGTATATGCTTGCGCTTTATAAGTTGAAGTTAGCAGAACCATGTTTCATGGGGAACTCTTTCAACATTGCACTTGTACTTTGTACCCGGTTGATATCATGTTCTTTTGCTTACGGATCCCGGCGGTGTGAAATAAAAGTGGAACTTGTAAGATCATGGAGTTTGTATGTGTGTTAGAGAAATGCCTGGGCCGCTAGCCTAAGCCATGCCTAATCATGGTGGAAACTTGCAGCATCACCATAATGAGCACTCTATGAAGCATCCTCAATAAAAACCTATGCAAATAGCAAATAAAAAGATCGCTGAGATGCTCATTGTCTGCTTGCCTTGTCATTTTGATTATGGGAAAGCTCCCGTATCATGTGCAAGGGGTACCCCATTGGCGGTTCTTAATGATACACATATACTTACAATGACAAGAGCTTACTCATGACTGAAGTTGAGTAGCATGAGGATCGGTCTTCGTAAGTAAGGGGCATGAGATTTCGGTTTATAACTTGTCAAGCATATCCTCTTAGTTGTGTCACTTTAACCTTAATCACCTTCAAGATGCTTATGACAGGGGCAATGAGAAGTGAAAGCTATAAGTACCATAATTTTTGGAAGCTCTTTATGAGACTTGAATCCCTACTTCCTTTTACAAAGGCCTTTCTTCCACCTTTATATTGAGTCTATTGAGGGACAAGCTGAATACTATTATGCTATGTTTTCTTTATGTGAAACAAACAAACGTCTTGCAAAGCATTGTTATTCATGAATCTTTTGTTTGTACCTTTTCATATTGCATCATAGTTTCTTTGTCTTATTGCTAGAACTTTGTCTTTCATATTATGATTGAAGTACTATGATCCCAGCTTTGAATGTTTTGCAAATACTTTGATCAAGTCTTTGATGGTGCATGCCACCTCAAAAATTATTCTTTCTTTTTATCACTTACCTACTCGAGGACGAGCAGGAGTTAAGCTTGGGGATGTTGATACATTGCAAATGTATCTATAATTTTTGATGTTCCATGCTTAGTTTTATCCACTTTCTTGTGTTTTGTCCACACTTTGGAGTACTTTTCATATGATTTCTTGGACTAACCTATTAACAAGAGCCACAGTGCCAACTAACTGTTTTCTGCTTTTTTTGGTTCCAGGAAAGTCAGAAAATGAATATTCTCAGAATTGGACGGGACAAAAGCCAAAGTGCCTATTTTTCCGAAAGTCATCAGATGCTAGAGTAAGAGACGGAGAGGGGCTAGGGGGGCACCACACCACCTGGCCGCACAGCCCAGCCTGGCCCGCGCCAGGGGGTGGTGTGGCCGCTCCCAGCACCCCCTCGGCCTCCCCTTCCGACTATAAGATGCCCTCCGGACGTAAACCCTAAGTGCCCGATCAAAAATCCACGAAAGAGTCTATAGCCACCGTCATCTCCATCCCTAGATCGGGAGGGATCTGAAGCTCCTCTCGGCACCCTTCCGGAGAGGGGAATTCACCCTGGAGGCCTTCTTCGTCACCATGCAAGCCTCCGGTGTGATGCGTGAGTAGTTCATCCTTGGACTACGGATCCATGTAGTAGCTAGATGGCTGGTTCTCCTCCTTTGTGCTTTCATGTTTAGATCTTGTGAGCTCCGTTCATGATCAAGATCATCTATTTGTAAATCTTACGTGTTGTGTTTGCGGGGATCCGATGGATATTGAGATGCTATTTCAGATTGATTATTGATTCTATCATGTCTTTGTTATTTGAGATCTTGCATGCTTTCCGTTGTTAGTAGCTATCTTGGCCAAGTAGATGCTAGCAACTCCAAGAGTTAGTATTTATGCTCGATAGTGGGTTCATTCCTCTGGTAATCTGGGGAAGTGACAGAAATCTCTAAGGTACTAGATGTGCTGTTGCTACTAGGGAGAAAACAACAATCCTTTGTTCATAGAACAATCATATTGTTTACTTTACACGAAGTTCGTAAAGCAATAATCTGTTGCTTGCAACTTAATACTGGAGGGGGTACGGATGATAACCTGAAGGTGGATTATTAGTCATAGATGTAGTTGGATGGCGGTCTATGTATTATGTTGTAATGCCCAATCAAGTCTCAAAGGAGTCAAGATGATTAGTATATGCATGTATTGCTTTCTCGGTGTTTGTCAATTGCCCCGCTGTAATTTGTTCACCCAGCATGTTATCTATCTTAAGGAGAGCCACCTCTAGTGAACTATGGATCCCGGTCCTTGTCTTTTACATACAATCTACAATGTTTTACTGCTTTGTGTTTACTTTCTACAAACTTTTACTTCTTTCCATTCGATACGTTTAATCCTTTGTTTTCCGCAAAACACGGTGAGATTGACAACCTCATCGCAAGTTGGGGGCAAAGTTCTGTGGTTGTGTTGTGCAGGTCTCCACGTTGCTACTAGCACCGGTAGTGCGCTCTGCTAAAGCTCAGCTAGTAACACCTTTGGGGTGTTTCCTTGCTCCTACTGGTTCGATTAAACCTTGGTTTAATAACTGAGGAAAAACTTACTGCTGTGCTCATTGTACCTTCCTCTTGGGGTTCCCAACGAGCTCTACGTTGAAAGTCGAGCGCATCATGTCCCAAGACTTGTTGATTGATGCATAACTTTGATATTGGTTGTTCTTAAACTATTTGTATCTAGTCACTCTTATTAACTTTGAAGGTGTCCTATGCATTTATGTTTGCTACTCTATGAGGGACAAGCTGAATGCCACTATGCTATGTTTTCTTTATGTGAAACAAACAAACGTCTTGCAAAGCATTGTTATTCATAAATATTTTATTTGTGCCTTTTCATGTTGCAACATAGTTGCTATGTCTTATTGTTAGAACTTTATCTTTCATGCTATGTTGAAGTACTATGATCCCAGCTATCAATGTTTTACAAATACTTTGATCAAGTTTATGATAGTGCATGTCACCTAAAAAATTATTCTTTCTTTTTATCACTTACCTACTCGAGGACAAGCAGGAGTTAAGCTGGGAGATGTTGATACATTGCTAACATATCCAGAATTTTTGATGCTCCATGCTTGGTTTTATCTACTTTCTTATGTTTTGCCCACACTTTGGAGTACTTTTTATACACTTTCATGGACTAACCTATTAACAAGATGCCATAGTGCCAGTTGCCTGTTTTCTGCTGTTTTTGGTTCCAGGAAAGTCAGAAAATGAATATTCTCAGAATTGGACGGGACAAAAGCTAAAGTCAGTTTTTCACCGAGGGGGACATGGAGCCAGAATACGAGAAGGGGAGGGGCCAGGGGCCGGCCACACCACCTGGCCGTGTGGCAAGGCCTGGCCCGCGCCAGGGGTGGTCTGGCCGCCTAGGGCAGCCCCCCGGCCTCCCCTTTCGCCTATAAGATGCCTCCGATAGAGAAACTCTAAGGACTCGATCAAAATTCCACGAAAGAGTGTAGCCGCCATCATCTCCATCCCTAGATCGGGAGGAGTCTGAAGCTCTTCCTGGCACCCTGCCGGAGAGGGGAATTCACCCTGAAGGCCTTCTTCATCATCATGCAAGCCTCCGGTGTGATGCGTGAGTAGTTCAACCTTGGACTACAGGTCCATGTAGTAGCTAGATGGTTGGTTCTTCTCCTTTGTGCTACCATGTCTAGATCTTGTGAGCTTCATTCGTGATCAAGATCATCTATTTGTAATCTTACATGTTGTGTTTGTGGGGATCCGATGGATATGGAGATGCTATTTCAGATTGATTATTGATTCTATCATGTCTTTGTTATTTGTGATCTTGCATGCTTTCCGTTGTTAGTAGCTATCTTGGCCAAGTAGATGCTAGCAACTCCAAGAGTTAGTATTTATGCTCGATAGTGGGTTCTTGCCTCTAGTAATCTGGGGAAGTAACAGAAATCTCTAAGGTACTAGATGTGCTGTTGCTATTAGGGAGAAAACAGCAATCCTTTTTTCATAGAACAATCGTATTGTTTACTTTACACGCAATGTGTAATGCAATTATCTGTTGTTTGCAACTTAATACTGGAGGGGGTTCGGATGATAATCTGAAGGTGGATTATTAGGTATAGATGCAATTGGATTACGGTGTATGTATAATGTTGTAATGCCCAATCAAATTGCAAAGGAGTCAAGATGATTAGTATATGCATGTATGATTTCTCGATGTTTGTCAATTGCCCCACTGTAATTTGTTCACCCAACATGTCATCTATCTTAAGGAGAGCCACCACTAGTGAACTATGGATCCCGGTCCTTTCTTTTATCATCAATCTACGACTGTTTATTGCTTTCTGTTTACTTTCTGCAAACTATTACTTTCTTTCACACAATACGTTTAATCTTTTGTTTTTAGCAAAACCGGTGAGATTGACAACCTCACTGTAAGTTGGGGGCAAAGTTCTGTGGTTGTGTTGTGCAGGTTTCCACGTTGCTGCTAGCACCGGTAGTGCGCCCTGCCAAAGGCAAGCTAGCAACACATTGAACGTGTTTCCTTGCTCCTACTGGTTCGATAACCTTGGTTTCATAACTGAGGAAAAACTTGTTGTTGTGCTCATCATACCTCCTCTTGGGGTTCCCCAACGAGCTCGATATACTTTGGGCCATCAAGGATCCCTTATCGTAAGCCTTCTGAGTTTGGAAACAATGTCCTATGTCATCGTCAACCGTTATACTGACACTTCCTTTAGTGATAAAATGCTCTGTCCATTAACAACATTTTTGGTGAAAACCTTTCATACACAACACTTGTTGTAGGAAAGGCCATTTCACCTTATCGTAAGCCTTTTCGAAATCTAATTTTAGAATTACCCCATCTAGTTTCTTTGAATGCAATTCGTGAATGGTTTTATGTAAAACTAAAACACATTCGAGAATATGCCTACCCGGCATGAAGGCCATTTGAGTTGGTCGCACAACCATGTATGCGATATCCGTTAATCTATTTGTGCTTATTTTTGTAAAGACCTTGAAGCTTACGTTGAGCAAGAAAATTACCTTATATTGTTGAATTTGAACAACATTTTCTTTCTTTGGCAGTAATATAATTATACCAAAATTCAGATGGAACAGAGGCAACTCGCCCTGCTGGAATTTATCGAACATCGCCATCATATCATGCTTAATTCCCAAAAGGTTTGGTAGAATTTGGTTGGAAAGATATCTAGGCCCGGCACTTTATTCTTTTCCATTTGCAAAATGGCTCCGTGTACTTCCTTCTCTGTGAAGTCAGCAGTGAGGATTCCATTTTCTTCTAAAGACAGTTGGGGTATATCATCTATTTCTGATTCCACTAAAGAGAAGTAATTCGGATCTGACGCTCCAAACAACTTTTTGTAGTAGTTAGTGACGTAGTTTATCAGATATTCATGCCCAGTTATTGTTACTTATCTTGCTCCAGTTGAAAGATCAATTTTCTGCGACTTTTACCATTAGCTATAAGATGGAAATACTTCGTGTTATTTCCACCTTTCTAAATGTGTTTAACTTTTTCTCGCTGAGTCCACTTGGACTCTTCGTCTCTTCTAAGCTTTGTTATACCCTCATTTGCATTTGATAACTCACTTCTTTCTGTATCATTTAAAGGGGCGGACTCCTCTTAGATCTCAAGCTCTTCTATAACATCTAGGAGACGTTTTTTCTCATGTTTATAGATACCACTTTATTTTTTGGCCCAACCTCTTAGGAACTATCTTAGGTGTCGGACCTTATTTTGCCAAATCTCTAACGGGGAGCGACCTGGTGTGCTCTTTGCTCACTCGGCCACCACCATATCATAAAATCCCTCTTATCTTAGCCACGATAATTCAGAAGAAAAATATGCTTTGTTACCAAGGTGAGCCTGCTCACATGAGTCAAGTAACAAAAGGGTATGATATGACCTCGTTCTAGTTAGGGCCCGAACATTAACCAAAGAGAATTTTTGTTCCCATGAAATACTCGCCAAAACTCTGTATAATTTTTTATATTTCGGCGACTCTCTGTGATTCACCCATGTAAATTGACTACCAAATAAAGCTATTTCTCTTAAGTTTAGGCATTCGATGATCGTGTTGAACATGAAATACCATCTAGGATTAAAATTACTGTTATTTTTTTCCTCTGGTCTTCTAAGCAAATTAAAATCGCCACCCACCAGAATTCCCACCATGCACCTTACTTGGAATTGTCGTGTACCAAGCAACACCGTCAAGAAGGAATGCGACGACAATGAAGGCCCTGCTACCCCTACTGGTCCTAGGATTTCTCCCGGTACACGGAGGGGGTGGGGATGGGGTACACCCGACGCCCTTCAGGAACGAAGGATGGGACTCGCAGGCATCACCGGGGCAGTGTCGAGCAAGCCGACATGGATTTCTCTCGACCCCCGAAAACCACAATGCTCGAAAATCTGGAGCAGTCCACCAACTTGTCGCCCACCAACATCCGCCAACACGGTCTTGAAATATCCATCGCTCACCAAGGAAAACACTACGAGGCCAACCAGATCGAAAAGAAACAACTGTTGACAAGGGAGGACAGTATCACCGTCACGCCGGAGGGAACAACCTCCAACGCCATAGTCGGTAGCAGACCAGAGTCACCGGCAAGAGCACACCGGCCACTTGTAGGCAGAGGACGATCGCAGCTCAGCCCACTGGAGGACATCCTCCACCGTTAGTGGCGGGTGCTGATCGAACGCAGCATGGACAAACCAAGCCGAGCCAGTAAAGTCTGCACGGCCACGCTACTACCTGCCGAGACGGGCTCACGAAGCTCCCGCCACCAAACTGCGGTAGGCGAGATGACGACACCAGCACCCTCCTCACGTTCCCCTCGTCAAGCCAGTCAGAGGCGGTGTGGCCGAGCCCATCCTAGCCCGCCCTGGCCTAGATCGGGCCCAAAGGGCCTAGATCTGGGCCAGCAGGGCCACTCCGGTCAACTGCCCCGCCGCCATCGCTACCATCTGGTAGTGTGCCGCCGCACCTGCCAACCGGCCTAGCACCGGGAAGCCCCGCCACCTTGCCGGAGCACCGCCACCTAGAAACACCCCTTAGCCTTGTGCCGACCCACGTAGGAGCTCGATCGATAGGGAAAGGCCGGGGGCCGCCGCCATCGGTGCCGTGGCCAAGCCCTGCGGTGCACACTGACAACGGCGAGGGAAAGGTGAGCGGGGGGAGGCTCGAGGAGGTGGGAGGTGGTGTGGCTTGGTCACCCGCACGGGGTGGGGGGCGGCCAGGTCACGAGAGCTCCTCCCAACTTGCCCATGCCCCCTTATCCCATGGTTCTATTGTGATTTTGAGTTTTTCATTTACTGGTGTAATATGTGGAAAAATTGGAAGACTTGTAAACTTTTGGAGCAAAGTTGTATATATTTTAATTTAATGGGGTGAACAACATGGAACTCTAAAGATATTGAATACGTACTTGGTAAAAAATATGGAAGAACTTTATAATGTACGTGTAGATTTTTTTTTGCATACGGAAAGACAATGAAACCTTTTTTTTGGCCGAAATTCCATGGTACTATTAATAATCATTAACAATACTATAAATAGGCCTAAAAGTAATAAAAATTATAAATAGATCGATAAACCACCTAGCGACGACTACAAACACTAGCACGAGGCGAAGACACGCTGATGTCCTCGCCTGTCCATCACTGTAGCCGGATAAAGTTTATGGTAGTAGAGCTTGTTGTTTGTAGATAGGCGAAAAGTCATTGTGCTAAGAATAAAAAATAGAGCACTAGATGTTGGGCTCGCAGTATAGAAATTTCCTACGATGAGAACTATACACCAAGATCTATCTACTAGATACAAGCAACGGGTGGATATACATCCATAGAGAACATATCCTCGAAGACAACAGAGCTTTGTTAACGAGTTGGAACTCGTGGATGATGTAGTCGTACGCTTGCCGATCTCAAGATCGTGTGGAAGTCCTAACGCCACAAATCAGTAGCGCATCCGTCCTCGCACACACTTTCAGGCCACCGAACAACCTCCACCTCCTTGCTCCAGCAAATCAGCGGAAGCAGCAACTCCTTCCAGACACAATGCCACCGGGAACATGTATCTCGCTAATCCGAGACCATGGGAGAATATATCAGGAATGTTCGTTTGCGGTACCAAACTTGGTGGGTGAGCGCACCGCGGTACCCGAGTTGCCATCAATCTTGTGGAGGAGCCATAGTAGATTCGCCAATTATCCAGAAGGGCCAAATGGGGGTGAATACAAATCTAACGGCCAAACGGTCGTTTGAACCAGACGAAAAACGGTTGAACTCAAATACCGCTGTTAGGTCAACTCTTCTTGGCCAGCCATGTCAGTATTCCCCGTTATCTTTTGCGGTCGTGGACTAGCTTACCCCTGCGTGGATCAGATCCCTGAGTGGACAAGATCTATTTCTTTGCTCTGCTCTGGTCTTCTCCCCTGCTCCCCTCCCCATAACATTTGCTCAGCTCCGGTTGCTCGTCTCAGATCGGAGCTCACACTTGCTCTAATTTGCGTCTCCGCCATGTCCGGTTAACCTCCCACACCTCTAATCGAAGCTCGCAGCCATCGCCGTTGCATCGTCCGCCGTATCGGAGCTTCGCGTCCCCGGACTAATATCTCGCCTCTGGCTAGTCCTTCTCGCATGGCGGAGCGCGTCCCGTCGGGCGATCCAGGCCGGCGACCAGCCTCGGGAAGTTGCGTGCTGCCGCGCACCCCAGGCATGGTAGCCCTGGCACAGCAGTTCGACGACCACGCTCTCATGACCACCATGCTGGGCGTCCGTCCCGCCGTGTCACCGGCAGAGTTGCTGTCGGCTTTCAGGTCTCGTTTTGGGATCAGACGAAATGAGGTCAACATTGAGGTATGCGCGCCGCCAATCGATATTTTCTTCCGGTTCGAGCACAGCTCAGACACCGAGTGCGTTCTGCATTCTTCCTGTTCTTTCGAGTGCTGCGGGGAGAAAATGAGCTCCATGCGTTGGCATCGCGCCTGTGGGTGGAACGATCGCTTGGGGCAGCTTCGTTTCTTCTCCAAACTCGGATTTGACGGCCTCCCATTGGATGCTTGGGAGCCGGAGGCCCTCAAGCAGGTCGTCAGTAGCCTTGGCGGCGAGCTGGTGGAAATCGTGCCACCGAGTGACAGATGGGTCATCGAGGTAAAGGCGTGGCTGAAAGATCCTGACGCCGTTCCTAAGATTTACAAGGTGCAGATTCCAAGCAGGGCAGGGCGACAGCTTTGCTGGAAGCACCCGGTCATCATCCACCTGGAGGAGGTTCTGGACTCGGTACATGGCATTCAGGGCCCCGAAGAGGCTGCTAGAAAGCACCCTCGTCGCCTGCAGTGTTGGCCTGGAAGGATCGATGGCATAGGACCGCCACCGTTTCAAGATGGGGCACACAGTTTCGGTGGGGGGACCGGGCTTGCACGAGCTGGTGGTTCTGATTTCCCTCGAGTGAAGACAGAGCTCTAGTGAATTGCCGTGGTATGTGTGGCTAATGAATTTGTAGTATGGAGAGCGTAGTAGGAAGTTAGCATCGACTAAAAATGTGTAATAGTTTGAATCGATGTAGTACGTGTGTGTAATAGTTTGAAGTAGTATGTGTGTATAATAGTTTGAATCGATATAGTATCTGTGGGTAATAAATTTGATGTAGCTTGTGTGCGTATAATAGTTTGAATCGATGTAGTTGAACACCGTGCTTTATAATTTCTGTGAATAACCAAGGACAACCTCATGAAAAGAGGGTGGTCTGGCAATGAGCAATGTCAATTCTGTGGATGCCAGGAAAATGTAGTCCATCTCCTCTTCAAGTGGAGCGTATCTAGACATCTTTTAGTGATGGTGCTTTCTAAACCTAGATGAACCTACATACTAAAAGGGGACTAGATACACTTCATTCACAAAGCTAAAACATCTTATATTTTGAAACAGAGGGAGTACAAGGTAGCTACATTTGTAACACGTTGAACTACAGGACCATTTTGCAGGCAACACAAGACAAAGGAAAAAATGGTTTACAGCACAGACAGCAGACGCAAAATCTGTAGTCTGGGATAAAAAGATGCCAGTTAACTGGATTGAACCACGACTAGTGATTGAAGGAAATAGGTACTTGATACTATTTGCTTACAACAGTAGTACTTCCATACAAAAGGGTCTTATACCTGCACAAAAGTGGGCTAAACTTCCTACTAGTTTATAAAATAATTCGTCAGCATTTCATCTACAAAAGCCATTCTTCAGTCTAAACTTAACTATTCTGCACTGAAGAAACTATAGATCTCCACCAGAAAAGTTGGCTGGCCAATTGCCTTGAGAGGACATAAGTTCTTTGATCATTTAACCCAAATTGATCTATTGCCTTCCTGCCAAACTACAAGAAATCTGTATCGTTCATGCACGAGCGATTTGCGTGCGCCAGTCCCGGTTCAGTTGGACCATCCGTGCCGCCGCAATGATTTCTTCGAAACTGAAATTCGACATCTCCTTCTCGGGATCGTAGGTCCGTGTGAACTCGAACCTGAATTCCAGGTCTGAGCTGATGCCCGCCGCCGGCTCCAGCTGTCGAACAATCCAGCATGCTGAGTGTAGACGCTTGGTCGCCGCCACGGTACGGCCTTCGAGGGTGCGTAGGATGAAGCGTCTTTGCCGCAGACCGTGTGCTCCCAGCCTACCCTACTAAGGTAAGGTAGTCTGCACCGAAGCGTGGACGCGAGAGTTCCTAGACCTTGGTGCTGCCCTGTTCGAGGGTGTGTACCCTCGGCGGCGGCATGCTCTCATGAACGATTTGATACGTACCTTGTTCCCATTGCCTAGAGCATGCCGTAATGCCGTTGCGCGATTTCTCCACATCGCTCTCTTGGCCCTGCTTGCCGGATCTGGCGCCGACAACGACGCAGTCGCCGCCGCGGCCGATTCGGCACATTCGGGAAAATCATCTGCCTGACAGGGCAATGGGAGACCGGCCTTGAAGTAGAGCTTCATGGCCTGCCTTAGAGGGGATAAATACCCCAGTTTGAGCGGTTGTCGCGACGGCGGCGGCTTAGGCGGGGCCATGTTACCCTAGTTGGTGCAGCGCAGAGGATCTGCGCAAGGTGAACTGTGGTTAGTCGGAGAAGGGGAGTGAAAGATTGACAGTAGGTTTGGACTACGGGCACGCGTGAAAATAACCATTTCCCATTTCCTTAGAGGGTAATAATTCGACACTCGTTGCATTAACAGCTCAATCTTTATTTCCCTTCTCAGCATAAGAGTGCGAACGTATTAAAAAGATCGGTCGTGGCTATCCACCTCATCGGGCAATGTACCAGGATAGGTAGGAGACGGGACCGGTTTTCATTTTAAAAATATTGACAATTGTGCCCTTATGTTTATATGATATTATTTATATGCCACCATGTACCGTCGAGTGTAGCAACACCATCAGAAATAGGGCATAACGACGTGGCGTGTTTAATTTTTTAAAGGGCATCATAAACAGGGGATGCCGACGTGGCATATTTTCTGACTGGCGGGCCCGCCCCCTCCACCTTCGATGGCGCGCATCCCAGGTTCGAGGGGTGGTGCCGCCCACCAACACATTATTGTGCAATTTTTCAAGTGGGACCTGAATTCCGGCGCTGAGCTGATGCCCGTGTCGAACACAGAGAATTCTGAAAGAAGCTACTAAAAATAAATACTTTGAATTCTCCATGCAAGTTTTGATCAAACAGACTGACATGTGGGACCTGCTAAAAATTCCATGAAGCGCTCCCGTGCATAGTTCACTGACAGGTGGCATGTTTTCTGACAGGCGGGCCCGCCTCCTCCACCTACGACGGCGCGCGTCCCAGGTTCGAGGGCTGGTGCCGCCCACCAACACATTATTGTGCAATTTTCCATGCTTTGTCGCAACCAGCTCCGCTCCGCTCCTCTCCTCTGCTCCTGCCGCCGCCACTCCGCTCCGTCGTGCACCGCTCTCGTCGTCCCCTTGGGCCATCGTCCTCCCGCCCTTCCCTCCCTGCCATCCCCTCACGTCCCCTCCCCTCCCCTCCCTTCCCTTTCTCCTTACCGCCGCCCACCGCCCAGGCGCGTCTCGAAACGAAAACCGATAGTCCGCCATTAGGTTAGGGGACCAACGACGCTGGTGATCCGGATCCCGCTCGGAGATGGATCCTGCGAGGCTTGAGAGCACGGATATGGGTCCTGCATGGCTGGAGAGAATGGAATCTCCTTCAAGTCTGGAGAGCACAGAGGACAACGAAACGGGGCGAGAGGTAGCGGGGTGTAGAGCTTTGGAGGTATGGAGCCCGGAGAAGGTGTCGTGCGTCCACATTGAAAGGTAAGAACTGTGATTCCTTATCTGCATACCCCAATTAGCGTTTATAGTCCCGTCGTGATGCCAAGGATATGGGTTGGTAACCGCAGGACGTCTGTACAGCTTGTCCTTGAGCATGATGCTTTGTCAAGCGAGCATGAAGGCACTGAAATGTGTGGCGGTGCGGATGATGATGAGAAAGCATATCCAGACATGGCTGCTGACCCTGATAGGATGGAGAGCAGGGAATATTTGGTTGATTCGAACTTTGAGCCTAGCTATGGGACTGATGAGGAAGAGGAATGTGAAGATGTGGAAATGGGATGTAGATACGATGACAAAGACGTGGACAGGCCAGTGATACACTTTGACAGGGACAATCCTACAATTGATGAGGGGACTATCTTTGATAATGTAGAGGAGTGCAGATATGCAGTTGCAACCTATGCAATCAGAGTTGGGTTCGAATTTATCATTGAAAAGAGCGACCAAAAGAGATTTAGGGTGCACTGTAGGGAAAGTAATGTGTGTAAATGGAGATTACATGCATCTCCAATGCGGGGTGGACACCCATTTCAGGTTGCAATAGCTACATTTAGTTTCAGTCTTTCTCATATTTATTCTGCTGATAACTAGCTCTGAATTATTTGGATTCTTATCGAATGCAGATCAAAGTAAACACGAAGGAACACAACTTCCCTAATACTTCTTTAAGTGGTAAAATTAGACCGACGACTACCAAGTGGATTGCTGCTACTGTACTTGACTGGGTGAGGCAGGATCATAACATTGGACCAGCTGAACTCAGAGCAAAGATTAGCAAAAAGTTTAACGTTTTGATTCCTTATCACAGAGTCTTTGATGGGAAGGAGATGGCTCTAGACTTCATTTAAGGCAAGTGGAATGACAGTTTTCATATGTTGTATAGTTTCAAAGCTCAGGTAGAGAAAACATCACCTGGTAGTGTTTTTGACATCGATTACGAGGTTGTGAAAGGGAGAGAGAAGGTCTCGAGGGGGGTCAGGTATAAGCTGGTAGATAAGATATGCTTCAGGAGATGTTTTGTCTGCCTGAAGGCATGCTGGAAGGGGTTCCTAGATGGCTGCAGGCCATACTTGGCAATAGGCGCAACTTCTATAACAGGGAAGTTCAGGGGACATGTTGCTTCTGCTTGTGCTTTGGACGCGCATAATTGGCTTCTACCCGTAGCTTATGCTATTCTTGAGGGTGAATCAAATGAAAGCTGGACATGGTTCATGCAGAGACTACGGGAAGTAATTGGTCACCCTGAAGGCTTGGTGATACACACCGGTGCATCCGAGGGTCTTGAGAATGTTGTTGATGCTGTGTTTCCTGGGGTTGAGCATAGGGAATGCATGCGGCACCTCGCTACTACCTTCACGAAGAAGTTCGAAGTAAAGATCTTTGAAGAGCGCTTGTGGCGATCAGCATACACATACATCCCAAGCACGCATGCTACTTACTTGCAGAACATGTATGTAGTTCCAACGGTGAAAAAATACCTTGAGGAACATCACACCAAGCTATGGGCTAGAAGCAAGTTTGGTGAGTTAAGCAAGGTGGATTTTGTATGCAATAATTTTGCAGAGAGTTTCAATGATAAGATTTCGGGCATGAAGACACTTGGAATTGTTATTTTGTTGGATGCAATAAGACAGTGCATAATGGTGAAGATAGATTTAAGGCAAAGAATTTGTGCAAGAAAATTTTTAGGCCATAAAACAGTTCCAAAGGTGGTTATGTTACTGAATGCAAGAACCAGGGCAATGAGAACGATAAAGATGAGGGTGGTCAGAAGTTCCAGAACATTGGCTGAGGTTTATGTAGAATACAAGCGTAGAAGTGAACGGAGGTACACTTTATACATTGGAAACAAGACTTGTTCATGCAGGCAGTGGCAGATTACTGGTCTGCCATGTCACCATGCAATTTACTTCATCTTAAAGCTTAGAGGTAACGAAGCTGAAATAGAGAACTATGTCGACAACTATTTCTCCGTGGACAAGTTTGCTGCAACTTATGCAGAAAACATACCACCTATGGCCGATGAAAATGATGGGGAGATTGTCGATCCAGGGTTCAAACTTCAACCACCAGTTCTTAGGAGGCCACCTGGGAGGCCTAGAAAGCTAAGGATCATAGCCTCCACCGATAAAGGTCCAAGGCTTGGTGCTAGGAAAAGGAAATGCGGACGTTGTGGCGGATTCGGCCATATCAAGAGGTTGTGCAAAAACCCAGTTACACATGCTATTGTCCCTGTTCACACCCCGGTGGCAGAAAATGAGGCTTCTCAGCCAGAACTGGCGAAAGAGCAGCACGAAGACGGTGATGAACACTCGGAGGAAAACGTACGTAAGCAGCCAATTTATGAAGAAGTGGAGGTGCCGGCGAGAAAAGGGTGTGAAAAGAAGCAAAAGGGTAAGCGGAATGGGCAGGAAAGGGCAAATAATGGAGGTGTATTAGAATATGAAGAAGTTGCAGGGGTGATTGAGGATGTTCTTGAGGATCTTTCGGCTAACTGCAGGAGAAATAATAAATCCCTGCCAATTTCATCTTTGTACGATTCTCCGGATGAAAGGTAAGCTTAAAAATTGTTTTATTTGCCATTTTTATCATTTTTTATCCTCATCAACTGATACTTAATGCAGTGTGGACTAGCAGACTAATAAGAGGAGCAGAAAGATGCGGGCACAATAACGTCCTATGTTGAATTCTATTATTGAAACTAAACTAGCCGTGTCGTCTTTATTTATATCTGGCGCGTGCAACGTGTCTGTGATGTGGTCATGTGGACCAGATTACATTTTTTTAAAATATTATTATATTAATTTTTTACTTGCGTTTGGACGCGGCTACTAGTTCCCATCTCCCTTACATTCCCATCTCCTCTGGCGCACTCCAGAATTATGGCTGTGCCATCAAGTAGCAGAGTCAGCGTATTGTCCCATCAGGTGTGAACGCAATGACTTTGTTTGTTCAGAATTTGACGAATTTTGATTAGTTTGAAAGACAGAGAAATCTAAAACATGTATCTACACATGTTTTGGGTATAGACACATTTATTAAATATCTTTAAAAAACTAAGTCAGTTATATCTGGACAGGAGTAGTACACTATTACAACACGCTCGATCCCTTCTCCTCAGGCTCACTCCAAATTACGGCTGTGCCATCAAGTGCTGGGAGCAGAGTCAGCGTATTGTCCCATCAGATATGCCAGGGAACGCGTGAACTTTATTTTCAGGATCGGACGAGTTTCGATCGACTAGTTTCAAAGACAAAGACAACTAAA
Organism: Avena sativa; assembly: GCA_916181665.1. NCBI lineage: Eukaryota > Viridiplantae > Streptophyta > Magnoliopsida > Poales > Poaceae > Avena > Avena sativa. Next base: position 525,656,339 of record OV702292.1, on the reverse strand, counting down.
ACATGGCCAACATATATAGATTATGACGATAATCGACCATGACTCAGGTAACCCAGATCCAAAGAGCGCATTAAGATACCGTATATAGATTTAATTTATGCTTAAGTGGCCCCAGTCGACTATGACGCTCCTGCAGTCTCCATCATTGACGATGTTGTCCGCATCGCCGCCAGCCTCCTCCGCATCGGAATCGATGCCGACGTTCCCGGCAGCGTTCCTCCTCATCATGGATTCTTCACGGCATGCTGCATCGATAACGGTGGAGGTCGTACGCCCAGGCACTGCCCAGAAGTGCTGCCTCCCTTCGGGGTTGCGCAGATCCGGGTGGATCTCCCGCTGGTGGGTTCCGCACAACTCAATCAACGCAGCCCGCTCCTTCTTGAACAGCTTTCGCCAGTACGCGCTCGTACGCGAGTACGGCGCCATTGCCCTCTTCCGCTCCGACAGCTGGCGGCAGCGCTCCTCGATCTGCCTCGCCAACGCGTTGTCGTGCAAGAGCGGCACGACAGGAACCCCGGCGTAGCTGAGCTCGAAGCCGGCCGGAAGCCTCGCTAACGGCGACGCGAGTATGCCGTAGTGGGCGAACATCTGAGCCTCGTGCAAGCTGAGTTTGGGCCTCTCCCTCTCCATGGCGATGAAGGAACACGATCTGATTTTCGGCCCCAAGGTTAAGGGGATAAACGCAAGGACGTAGGCCCAACGTAGTTGCCACGACCAATCAGTTCGCAGAACAGACTTCTCGCGGATCGCCCTCGCGAAGGACATCACTATCGTCCACGCACCCCGATCCAACGGCGCCTAACAATCGGGGATCGGGTCTTCTAGAAGCCCAGAGCGGTTGAGGGGTAGTTAGGCGTCCCGATTGTTTGTGGCCAACGGCGATAGTTGAAAATAATACACATTTCAATGACACTGGTGGATCCATATGTGGTATGTGAAGAGATCACACATGCAAAATGACTCTGGTTATTGTTACTAAAAAGAACACACATGCAATGACACTAGTGGATCCATGGGTGGATTGTGAAAAGAGCACACATGCAATGACACTGGTGGATCCATATGTGGTATGTGAAAAGAACACACATGCAATGACTCTGGTTGTTGTTAGTGTAAAGAACACACATGCAATGACACTGGTGGATCCATGTGTGGTCTCTGAAGAGAGCACACATTTGAATGACTCTTGTTGTTGTTAGTAAAAAGAACACACATGCAATGACACTGGTGGATCCATGTGTGGTCTCTGAAGAGAACACACATGCAATGACACTGGTTGTTGTTACTAAAAAGAACACATGCAATGACACTGGTGGATCCATAGGTGGATTGTGAAGAGAACACACATGCAATCACACTGGTGTATCCATAGGTGGTATGTGAAAAGAACACACATGCAAAATGACTCTCGTTGTTGTTACTAAAAAGAACACACATGCAAAATGACACTGATGGTATCCATGGGTGGATTGTGAAAAGAAAACACATGCAAGACTCTGGTGGATCCATAGGTGGTATGTGTGAAAAGAAGACACATGCAAAATGACTCTGGTTGTTACTAAAAAGAACACACATGCAATGACACCGATGGATCCATGGGTGGATTGTGAAAAGAACACACATGCAATGACATGGTGGATCCATATGTGGTATGTGGAAAGAACACACATGCAAAATGACTCAGGTTGTTGTTAGTGAAAAGAACACACATGCAATGATACTGGTGGATCCATAGGTGGTATGTGAAGAGATAACACATGCAAAATGACTCTGGTTGTTGTTCTAAAAAGAACACACATGCAAAATGACACTGGTGGGATCCATGGGTGGATTGTGAAAAGAAAACACATTTCAATGACACTGGTGGATCCATAGGTGGTATGTGAAAAGAACACACATGCAAAATGACTCTGGTTGTTGTTACTAAAAACAACACACATGCAATGACACTGGTGGATCCATGGGTGGATTGTGAAAAGAGCACACATGCAATATCATTGGTGGATCCATATGTGGTATGTGAAAAGAACACACATGCAATGACTCTGGTTGTTTTTAGTGAAAAGAACACACATGCAATGACACTGGTGGATCCATGTGTGGTCTCTGAAGAGAGCACACATTTCAATGACTCTTGTTGTTGTTAGTAAAAAGAACACACATGCAATGACATTGGTGGATCCATGTGTGGTCTCTGAAGATAGCACACATGCAATGCCACTGGTTGTTGTTACTAAAAAGAACACATGCAATGACACTGGTGGATCCATGGGTGGATCGTGAAGAGAACACACATGCAATGACACTGGTGTATCCATAGGTGGTATGTGAACAGAACACACATGCAAAATGACTCTGGTTGTTGTTACCAAAAAGAACACACATGCAAAATGACACTGGTGGGATCCATGGGTGGATTGTGAAAAGAAAACACATGCAATGACTCTAGTGGATCCATAGGTGGTATGTGAAAAGAAGACACATGCAAAATGACTCTAGTTGTTACTAAAAAGAACACACATGCAATGACACCGGTGGATCCATGGGTGGATTGTGAAAAGAACACACATGCAATGACACTGGTGGATCCATATGTGGTATATGGAAAGAACACACATGCAAAATGACTCTGGTTGTTGTTAGTGAAAAGAACACACATGCAATGACACTGGTGGATCCATAGGTGGTATGTGAAGAGATCGCACATGCAAAATGACTCTGGTTGTTGTTACTAAAAAGAACACACATGCAAAATGACACTGGTGGGATCCATGGGTGGATTGTGAAAAGAGCACAAATGCAAAATGACTCTGGTTGTTGTTACTAAAAAGAACACACATGCAAAATGACACTGGTGGATCCATGGGTGGATTGTGAAAAGAGAACAAATGCAAAATGACTCTGGTTGTTCTAAAAAGAACACACATGCAATGACACTGGTGGATCCATGGGTCGATTGTGAAAATAACACACATTTCAATGACACTGGTGGATCCATGTCTGGTCTCTGAAAAGAACACTTATGCAATGACACTGGTTGTTGTTACTAAAAAGAACACACATGCAATGACACCGGTGGATCCATAGGTGGATTGTGAAGAGAACACACATGCAATGACAGAGAACACACATGCAATGACACTGGTGGATACATAGGTGGCATGTGAAGAGATCACACATGCAATGACTCTGGTTGTTATTAGTGAAAAGAACACACATGCAATGACACTGGTGGATCCATGTGTGGTCTCTGAAGAGAGCACACATTTCAATGACTCTTGTTATTGTTAGTAAAAATAACACACATGCAATGACACTGGTGGATCCATGTGTGGTCTCTAAAGAGAACACAGATGCAATGACACTGGTTGTTGTTACTAAAAAGAACACACATGCAATGGCACTGGTGGATCCATAGGTGGTATGTGAAAAGAACACACATGCAAAATGACTCTGGTTGTTGTTACTAAAAAGAACACACATGCAAAATGACACTGGTGGCATCCATGGGTGGATTGTGAAAAGAAAATACATGCAATGACTCTCGTGGATCCATACGTGGTATGTGAAAAGAAGACACATGCAAAATGACTCTGGTTGTTACTAAAAAGAACACACATGCAATAACACCGGAGATCCCATGACACCGGTGGATCCATCGGTGGATTGAGAAAATAACACACATGCAATATCACTGGTGGATCCATATGTCGTATGTGAAAAGAACAAACATGCAAAATGACTCTGGCTGTAAGTAAAAAGATCACACATGCAATGACACTGGTGGATCCATGTGTGGTCTCTGTAGAGAACACACATTTCAATCACACTGGTGGATCCATATGTGGTATTTGAGAAGAACACACATTTCAATGACTCTGGTTGTTGTTAGTGAAATGAACACACATTCAATGACACTGGTGGATCCAGAGATGGTATGTGATAAGAACACACATTTCAATGACTCTGGTTGTTGTTACTAAAAAGAACACACATGCAATGACACTGGTGGATCCATAGGTGGTATGTGAAGAGATCACACATGCAAAATGACTCTGGTTGTTGTTACTAAAAATAACACACATGCAAAATGACACTGGTGGATCCATGGGTGGATTGTGAAAATAACACACATGCAATGACACTGGTGGATCCATGTGTGGTCTCTGAAGAGAGCACACATTTCAATGACTCTTGTTGTTGTTAGTAAAAAGAACACACATGCAATGACACTGGTGGATCCATGTGTGGTCTCTGAAGAGAACACACATGCAATGAAACAGGTTGTTGTTACTAAAAAGAACACACATGCAATGACACTGGTTGATCCATGTGTGGTCTCTGAAGAGAGCACACATTTCAATGACTCTTGTTATTGTTAGTAAAAATAACACACATGCAATGACACTGGTGGACCCATGTGTGCTCTCTGAAGAGAACACAGATGCAATGGCACTGGTTGTTGTTACTAAAAGAACACACATGCAATGACACTGGTGGATCCATAGGTGGTATGTGAAAAGAACACACATGAAAAATGACTCTGGTTGTTGTTACTAAAAAGAACACACATGCAAAATGACACTAGTGGGATCCATGGGTGGATTGTGAAAAGAAAACACATGCAATGACTCTGGTGGATCCATACGTGGTATGTGAAAAGAACACACATGCAAAATGACTCTGGTTGTTACTAAAAAGAACACACATGCAATGACACCAGAGATTCCATGACACCGGTGGATTGTGAAAATAACACACATGCAATGTCACTGGTGTATCCATATGTCGTATGTGAAAAGAACACACATGCAAAATCACTCTGGTTGTAAGTAAAAAGAACACACATGCAATGACACTGGTGGATCCATGTGTGGTCTCTGTAGAGAACACACATTTCAATCACACTGGTGGATCCATATGTGGTATTTGAGAAGAACACACATTTCAATGACTCTAGTTGTTGTTACTAAAAAGAACACACATGCAATGACACTGGTGGATCCATAGGTGGTATGTGAAGAGATCACACATGCAAAATGACTCTGGTTGTTGTTACTAAAAAGAACACACATGCAAAATGACACTGGTGGATCCATGGGTGGATTGTGAAAATAATACACATTTCAATGACACTGGTGGATCCATAGGTAGATTGTGAAGAGAACACACATGCAATGACACTGGTTGTTGTTACTAAAAAGAACACACATGCAATGACACTGGTGGATCCATGGGTGGATTGTGAAAAGAGCACACATGCAATGACACTAGTGGATCCATAGATGGTATGTGAAGAGATCACACATGCAATGACTCTGGTTGTTAGTGAAAAGAACACACATGCAATGACACTGTTGGATCCATGTGTGGTCTCTGCAGAGAACACGCATTTCAATGACACTGGTGGATCCATATGTGGTATGTGAAAAGAACACACATGCAATGACTCTGGTTGTTGTTAGTGAAAAGAACACACATGCAATGACACTGGTGGATCCATAGGTGGTATGTGAGAAGAACACACATGCAAAATGACTCTGGTTGTTGGTACTAAAAAGAACACACATGCAATGACACTGGTGGATCCATAGGTGGATTATGAAATAAACACACATGCAATGACACTGGTGGATCCATAGGTGGTATGTGAGAAGAACACACATTTCAATGACTCTGGTTGTTGTTACTACAAAGAACACATGCAATGACACTGGTGGATCCATAGGTGGATTGTGAAGAGAACACACATGCAATGACACTGGTGGATCCATAGGTGGTATGTGAACGGAACACACATGCAAAATGACTCTGGTTGTTGTTACTAAAAAGAACACACATGCAAAATTACACTGGCGGGATCCATGGGTGGATATTGAAAAGAAAACACATGCAATGACTCTGGTGGATCCATAGGTGGTATGTGAAAAGAAGACACATGCAAAATGACTCTGGTTGTTACTAAAAAGAACACACATGCAATGACACCGGTGGATCCATGGGTGGATTGTGAAAAGAACACACATGCAATGACACTGGTGGATCCATATGTGGTATGTGAAAAGAACACACATGCAAAATGACTTTGGTTGTTACTAAAAAGAACACACATGCAATGACACTTGTGGATCCATGTGTGGTCTTTGTAGAGAACACACATTTCAATCACAGTGGTGGATCCATATGTGGTATGTGAGAAGAACACACATTTCATTGACTCTGGTTGTTGTTAGTGAAATGAACACACATGCAATGACACTGGTGGATCCATAGGTGGTATGTGAGAAGAACACACATTTCAATGACTCTGGTTGTTGTTACTAAAAAGAACACACATGCAATGACACTGGTGGATCCATAGGTGGTATGTGAAGAGATCACACATGCAAAATGACTCCGGTTGTTGTTACTAAAAAGAACACACATGCAAAATGACACTGGTGGATCCATGGGTGGATTGTGAAAAGAGCACAAATGCAATGACATTTGAATGGTACGGGTGGATCCATAGGCGGATTGTGAAAAGAGATTTCCCCTCTCTCTCTCTGTCACAAATCTCACAAAAACCCAAACGTGTGGACATCCCAAACATGTGCTCACTTTGGGTGCTATGTCCTGATTGGCTGACAGAGATGTCACGCGGATCGTCTCCACCAACCGTTGATCCCATGTGATCCAACAGGCAGGATAACCCCTCCCTTCTCCACTTTTATGCATGGTCAATCCGTGCCACCTCTCTATCCGTGACACCGATACTAAACCCCCATAAACAAGTGAAAATCCATCTATCTAACTAAAATAAATGATCATATTTCGAAGAAGCCATCATCTTCGTCTTCCGGTTCGTCCTCGTCTTCGTCAACGCCATGGTCCCCGCTATCGCCGCCATCGGTGCCCTCCTCTGACGACTCGACACCGCCCCCTTCCTTGAATAAGCGTGCTATCTCCTCGTCGGAGTCCTCCTCCTCCTCTTCGTAGTCCCACGGGTCCACGTCACTCTCCTCCGCTCCTGCCTCCAACTTATCGATGAACGCCTCCTTGTTGGTCGAGTCGGACTTGTCCGAATAGCTATCTCCTCTCTTCTTCCTGGTCTTCTTCTCGTTCCTCTTCTTGTCCGTACTCGCCGGCGTAACACGCGCCCCCGTCCTGGCTGCTACTTTGCGCTCGTCCGACGCTACAGGTACCCCACGCTCCTCCTGCACGGCCGGTACGAGCTTCGACGTTGCGGTGTACTCGAGTGCCGATGTCGATGGATCCTGGCGCGGTCGGACACGACGTGCTGCCTCAGCAGGCGACTCGCGAGCGCGGACGATGCAGCGAAGAGCTGGGGACGCAGGACGGTCAGTGGACGGCTTGGACCTGCCATTGCCACGGCGAGGGGGCATCGTGCTCGAGGTAGTTGCTCTGAATGGTCGATGGCGGGTACATAGAGTGGGGTGCCGATATGATCAAGGACGAGCAGCGGTTTCGTGCATCGTGTCCACGCGTGCATTTGTCGATTATCAAAAAAAAAGAAGTAATATCTCGCGTACTGAACATAATTTGATCACAACTAAAGTGGCACAGCATATTCTAGACTCGTAAATATCCCGTCCGTGCCTGTCATGTGGAGTTCGATGGAGTTGGACGTGCCGACATGATCGTGCAGTAGTTGCGCGCGTCATTGTCCCATCAACACGTGACACACGCACGCGGGATGTGCGCGTCGATTCCCGTGATGACCACCCGGCTCGCACTCCCCTTATTATATACTGGATTTTGGGCGGTGCCGAAGACCATTGAAGTGTCCATCGCAATAAAGACAAGTCCCATCGATTCCCTACCCCTGCCTCCCTGGCTTCTTTGAGAAGGTAGACCGTACACGGTGGTCTTGTATATTAGTACTAGTACCACTGGACCACGGCCTGTACTCTTTACTCTTCTCCCACACTAATAATCACTAGTATCTCCTTCAGCCTGCCTCCACCACACTCACCCTACAAGCCATGGCTCCACTGAGGAGGGGGAGAGGCCGGTCGACGATCCTCCCGGAGAAAAGGGAGAGAAATCGCTGTGAGGCACTTCTTGCTCTACCAGCCGCTCAAGCCCACCCTCTCATCAAGGCCCAATCTCCCCCGACAATGGCGCCGAATGTTCTAGCAGGCGAGGGCTCCTCTCGGTACGGTCTCCTTATTCTACTTCTTCTCCATCTCCCTCTCCATCATGATCTTAATCAGCTTCTTCTTGTTTTTCTTCTTCTTCTGGCTCTTCCTCTTCTACGTATTACAGGTCGGCCGTGGAGCCCGAATCCACCACGACGGAGGCGTTGCAGGACCCGTTCGGCCCCGTTCCATGTCTCAGCGAGGTAGAAAATCTCCACGTTGTTATTTCTCTGAGTTATGATGTGGATTTCTTAGATGCTGTCCGCCCCGCATTGGTTTTTCTTCTTCTTTTGCGAGTTGTATTTGTTTTCATGAATATGACTGGATCTCTTGGTCTTTCCTTAATACCGCTGTTCATAGATTCACTATGGATTTTTTGTGATTAGGATTAGTTTATCGTGGTCATGAATAGATCTCCAGGTCCATTTTTTAACACTGCGGCCAATAGATTCAATGGGGATTTTTTTATCTGTATTAGTATTCACCTGGGACCTGGAGTGTACTTGTAGAATTCCTATTTCAATTAACATGAATGATGCAGCGATCGAAGGCCGAGTACCGTGATAAGGTGGTCGCGATCAGTTCCAAGATTGCCAACCAACATGAGCTTGCACGCTCCCTCACCCAAGCTAATGAGAGCCTACACAAGCAATTATCTGTGCAGAAGGAGATCTCGCTAGATTTTGCACGTGACGTCGTTAGGCTGCAGAAAGTGCTCGAACGTAACTTGATCAGGCAAGAACAGGCCATCAAGATAATCAAAACGAGCTCACAGAGGAGAAGAAGAATCTCGTGGAAAGGTGCATTCTCCTGTAGGACGAAGTCAGCGAGGCACTCAAAGGACGCGTCGAGGAAACCAAGGCTACCATCCGAGCCTACCATGATAGGAACCGTTGCCTGGATGCAGTCAAGGAGATGAAGGCAGACATGAGCAGAGGGATCACCGTACTCGAGGGTGTTCGGAAAGAAAACGAGGATCTAAGGGCATGTCTGGAGGCGTACCGGAGCAATGCCCAAGTCTAATTCCCGTTAGCAGGGACACGAATACCAGTTCGTCCTCCTCTCCTTTTGTAATGTTTAGGGTACAGGGAGCAATGCCCATGTCTGCTTCCCATTATAGGGTGCAATAAGAATCCTAGGGAAACTCCTTATCTATCTGGACATGTGTTGGTGTTCATGTTCATGAATGGACACCATGTTCTCTTTCCATATGTATCTGGACATGGGTTTCTGCATTATGAGTTTGCCACTCTCCCACTACTATTTGGTGATATTGGGAAAAACCCACAGCACACTAAACTGCTGATAAATCTTATTTGTCTTCGAAATTGAAATTATGACAGTGCCAATAGTCGATTCATAAAATGTTGATTAGTCCTAGATTGCTTCTTCCTTGAAATTATGACAGTGCCACTAGTCGATTCAGTTAATTATGGAAACTAACCAGCTTGTCCTGGTGAACTGAACAAACCATACCATGTATTTTTGTTGCAGGGAAAGAGGCGAAAGATCGACCAGGACTTAGCGACCTGGCTAAATGACAAGATAGCAATCCAAAGGGAGAAGCGGAATTCCCAGAAACTAGCCTTTGACCAACTGCGCGCTGAATTCGTGATCCTTTCTGACAAGTGCCAGAAACTGAAAGAGTTAAACACCGAATGGGCGAAGCTACACAGTGAAGGTCGCGCCTCGGCTAGGAAGCAGACGGAGATCATGAAAGGGATCTTGAAGGAAAATCGTATGGCTACGGACAAAATTCTCTGCCATGTGCGGAGCGCTAGAACCTACAGCTGAAGCACGACATAGTACTGAAGGAGCTGGCCAATCTTAGGGAAGAAAACAGGCAGCTCCGGGCCAGGCTCGCTTGAACACAACATATGTCTATTTAGTACTGAACTGCCTGGTTTATCCTCTGCAGTGGTGATTTTGTAAGCGTTAACTTAACTCTATGCACGATATGTGTGTTCGTCTGAAATTAGTTTTCTCGAGGATTGAGTTTGGCTTAGTTCGGAAAGCGCAACTGCAAGTCTTACAATTAACTAGTTTCAGGCATTGGTACAACATAAATTATTCATCTCGAATTTCCTTTATCCTCTATAGTCTGTCCTTGTTCACCCTCGCGCGCCTTCTTCAGTTCCTTCAACAGATCCGCAATGCAGCACTCTAGCTTCTTCTTGTCTTCCCTGAGCTGATCCCTCTCCTTTTCTGCATTATGAATCAGCAACCTGTGACTATCCTGAAGCTTCTTTGCAGTTCCAACAACCAAGCTCCCATCGATTCCGTCAGTTAGCTTTGACTTCAAATTCTCGATTTCTTGTTCCAGCTCCTTATTTCGCACCGACAACTTATAATTTTTTTCAGCTACATCACTTACATCAGTAAATCTCCCCGACCTTTCCAACTCATACATCTCCCATAACTGTGCCAAACATTTCTTAAGTGCATCTGGCCACTCAAGATCCACCCACTCTACTGCTTTACACACCGGGCCAACCTAAAAACACACACACTATGGTGTTATGAACATGCACGGTACATTTTACTTCATGTCACAGTTGCACATAATGTAAACAAACCTGATTTGTATAGCCCAAAAACCTTCTCCCAGTGTTACTGCCTTCGAATGCAACATATCTCCTCAGTTTTAGCCCATGGTCACATGGCACTTCTCCATCAAGATCTAGGCCCTCCCATTCGGAGTCGTAGATCGTCCTTGGTACCTATAGGTAAACGCAAAGCAGAAATCGAACACGATTGCATGCACATTTGGTCGAGCTCAGATTGAGTGATTTACCATTGCCTAACCCTAGCCCGAGAAAACAGAGGAACTCACATCGTGGAAGGAATACTCGATGTTGGAGAGAAGGCTGTCACTGCTCGATTGGTTGTCCTCATCGTTCAAGGACAGCATGGCGAATGCGATGGCGACGGCAACGGCGACGGCGTCGGTGAGAGAGAGAGAGAGAGAGAGAGAGAGAGAGAGCAGCCCTTCTACTGCTGCAATGATGACTAAATTGGCATGTTACAATAGTTTAATGGATACCATGCCCTTTCCCTGGATTACTGTCTCCTGCCTGATATGGATTCTCTTCACACATTCTCATTTCAAATATTAAACCTGCACTCCCTCCATCCCAATTTCATTGCCTAATGAAAACATACCAGTATATTACATCATCCAAAGAAACAAAATCATGTCAACTACAAGGTACTTATGCATCACTTCTTCAGTCATGGTTTCACAAAACATTACATTATAATCTCCCAACAAACATAACCACTAATGGTTTCACAAAACATCACATTACAATCTCTCAACAAACGTAATCACAGAAACAAGTATATTACATCAACTCAAGAAACAAAATCATGTCGACTACAAGGTACTTACACATCACTTGTCCTGTCATGGTTTCGCAAAACATTACATTATAGTCTCTCAACAAACAAAATATCAGAAACAAGTGCAGTACATCATCTCAAGAAACATAATCATGTCAACTACAATGTATTTATGCATCACTAGTCCAGTCATGGTTTCACAAAACATTACATTACAATGTCCCAACAAACATAATAACTGAAACAAGTACGGTACGTCATCTTAAGAAACATAATCATGTCAACTACAATGTACTTATGTCTTATTACAACAATGATGGTTTCAGTGAGTGACATGTCCGAAAATCTCAACAAATCGCACAACATTATATCGCAATCTCTCGACAAACATAATCACAGAAGCACGCTCTAAATGCAACAGCAGTCAATATTACAAATACAGGCAGGGGAACCCCGCGGTCCATATGACAAGCCCAGGGTAGCAGCTCTCATCAGATCTCATCAACGTCGACCACCTCATTCTGTTCAGCCACTACAGGGGCATCTACATCCACTATAACATGTTCAACAACATCAGAAATGGTACCAAGGAAGAACACCTTCCTAGTTCGCTTCTTTCGCTGCATAATCTGCATAAGATCTTCAGTATCCAAAACATCTATGAATTGCTGCTTCTTATGATGCCACCACCGGATTTTTGCCATCTGCTTAGGGCCAATAGTGATTTCCTTACCGATCATCTCTCTCATTTCATCAAGAGTTATGTTTTTGGAATCGACGGTGATCTCCACAGTACATGACAAAACTGGCTTATTAACTCCCTCATCAAGTTTTGCCATGTATGAATCCACCTCTATGCATATACTGAACTTATCCAGATCAGCATCTATTGGTCCGTATTCTCTAGGAGCAGAAGCTCTAGCAGCAAGATCTCCAGCATCTGCATACATATCATCAATCATCGCTTCAACTTTCACCTTACAATTAGCTGCACAACACTCCCAAACCATCTGAAGCTCATGGGAGTGCTCAATTTGCTGATAGGTATCATTCATGTTGCGCCACACCAATTTTGTCCTTTATCTAGAACCCTAGGGAATTCTAGCGGCAAGCATATCTACCAGCTGCGAAACAGACATAACCTCTTTGCAATTCACAAGCAGATACACATCTTGCCCGAACACAACCCTCTCGCAACCAAAATCAAGCTTTGCAGTGTACTGCCGAACATGAACTGTGAACTCATATAGGTCACTTGTATCAAAACTGTGCCTAATTTGATTAAAAAGGGAGACATTTCAGTTCATTCGATTCTATTATGCCGTAACTAATCTACTTGCAAGATAAGGCACAGATAAGAAAAATTCACCTCTCGCTCTTCTCCCGGGTTTTTTTCTTCGAGATATGAGTGCTTCATCCACCCACCGGAGCCGAAAAATCCGCCGCCGGCCTTGCTTTTCTCTTCAACCCACTGCTCGTAGGTACCTTGGGAGCAGAATCCTTGCTAGCCTCCTCGTTAACCGGGGCTGAAGACCTCGCCGTAGCTACGCGTTGAGCCCCAGACTTGGGCCCCGATGGACCCTTTTCAGTCGGCGACGTAGCTACAACCTTCGCCTTGCAAGACATGCTGGGACGCCACCGTCGGATTCAGTGTCGGGGGAGGGAGAAAAAAGGTCCTCCGCCGCCAGCAGATTTAGGGTCGGGGAAGGGAAGAAAAGGGACCACCGCCGCCGTAGCAAGATTCAGTGTCGAGAGTTAGGAAAGTACAGTAATGGATTTGCCCCTACGACACGTGCAGGATGGCTAAGAAGAGTGACCGGCGAAGGTGGGGCACAACAGGAACTAGTGTAACGGAATATCCTGACTTAATGGGCGCGATTTAAAAATATTTGGTTTGGCCATCATTCACTCGAAAGACCCCTCTCAGCAATTGGCGCCCCAACTTTTCGAATCGCGGTGATAAAAATCAACTTGGGTACCGCGTTGCCTGTCCACCCCAACTTTCGGGCCGCAAAATGATATTCTCGAATATATCTAGAGGGGAGAGAGATCCTTCACGGGATTCGATCATGAGAACCTTTAATGCTAGTAATTTAATCTCTTTGTCTCATGATATATTACATGTACGAGATTCGATCATCTGTATCCAAATACCTAGTTTGATCTCGTTACCGACATGCACTCTTTTCTCTTCCCGTGATATAACATTCTAGTGATCACATCACTTGCTTGCAAGCTATCTTAATGTGATATCACCGAGAGGGCCCAGAGTATATCTATCCGTCATCGGGATTGACAAATTCCACTCTTGATCCATGAGCCTCAACATGACATCTTCGGAGTATCTGAACCCACCTTTATAGTCATCCTTTTACGGTGTGACGTTTGATGTTATCAAGTTACTCTTCTGATGTCAGCAATTAACATGATCTCATGGTCTAAGGATAAAGATTACTTTGTATGATGTTATAGCAATATAAACATAATGACTTTTATCGTAATGCTATACTTCGGATGAATGTTCATCACATCATTTCACAAATGTTGTGACCTCGTTATTAACAACATCCAATGTCAATGATCAGGAAACTTTGATCATCTTGTTTAATCAACGAGCTAGTCTATAAGAGAGGCATAACTAGAAACCTTTTATTTGTTTATTAAACACACATGTATTGTCGTTTCCTATCAATACAATTATAGCATGCAAACTAAACATCTATCATATACAAGGAATACATAATAACAACTTTATTATTGCCTCTCAGGACATATTTCCTTCAGTCTCCCACTTGCACTAGAGACAATAATCTAGTTCACATAGTGATAAATCTAACACCCATGGAGTTCTGGTGTTGATCCTGTTTTGCCCTAGGGAGAACTTTAGTCAACGGATCTGCTACATTTAGGTCCGTGTGTACTTTACAAATCTTTATATCTCCATCCTTGACATGCTCGCGGATGGAGTGAAACCGGCGCTTAATATGCTTGGAATTCTTGTGAGACCTTGGTTCCTTGGCGTTCGCTATGGCTCCATTGTTATCACAATAGGTCACCATTGGGTCCAATGCACTAGGAACCACACCTAGTTTCGTTATGAACTCCTTCATCTAAACCGCTTCCTGCGCCGCTTCTGAAGCAGCAACATATTCCGCCTCCATCGTTGATCCAGCCACCACAGGTTGTTTGGAACTCCTCCAACTAACTGCTGCTCCGTTCAAGAGAAATACATATCTGGATTGAGACTTAGAGTCATCCGGATCAGTGTCAAAGCTAGCATCGACATAACACTTAGCGACTAGCTCTTCTTCACCTCCGTATACAAGAAAAATATCCTTAGTTCTTCTTAAGTACTTAAGGATATTCTTGACTACTATACAGTGTTCCGAACCTGGATCAGATTGGTACCTACTAGTCAAACTAATAGCATGTGCCACATCCGGTCTTGTACATAGCATGGCGTACACTATAGAGTCTATGGCTAAGCATAGGGGATCTTATCCATTATCTCTCTTTCTTCCGCCGTAGCTGGACTTTGAGTCTTACTCAATGTCTTGCCTTGCAACATAGGTAAGAACCCCTTCTTACTTCCGTCCATATTAAACTTCTTTAATATCTTATCAAGGTATGTACTTTGTGATATCCCAATTAGGCGCCTTGATCTATCTCTATAGATTTTAATGCCTAATATATATGAAGCTTCACCAAGGTTTGATACGTTCATAACGTATCTATAATTTTTGATGGTTTTATGCTAATAATATACTTTTGACACTCCTTTTTGTATAAAGTTTATGATTTATTTGTACTAACCTACTAATAGTTGCAAAAGTGTACAATGTTCTTGTTTTACACTTTTATATGTAGGAATTACCAAGAATACAGGTGGAAACCTTGTTGGAGTCAAATTGGGATTTTTCCAGAAATCTGTCTCAGAACTCTTTTGGAAGATGGTCACGTTAGGGTCGAAGACAGCGTCAAACGGGAAACTCTTCAACCACAAAGTTGTTGGAAATTTCGCGACAAACATTCTGGACATAAATTTTAGCTGATTCCGAGTCCGGACGGGCCTTTTAGGCCCGATTTACTGCAGCCCAAGATGGGGCGACGGGAATCCGAAAAGCTATATAAAGGGAGGAAACCTAATTCGTGGGAGACACCTCCACCCACGAATTTGCAGCCACCAAAGCCACGTTTTTGCCTCTCCCATGGATCTCATCTCCGGGGGGAAGGGATCCCAGAATACATGAAGGAAGGATGCTAAGGGGCGGTGCTCCCCTGTGATACCGGAGGCGGGGAAGGAGTCCTCCGCACCGCCGCCGCCTCTTCACCATCTTCACCGCCATCTCCATCGACTCCACCGCCATCTCCATCGCCGTTGCTGACTCTCATGATGAGGAGGGAGTAGTTATCTCTTGAGGCTAAGGGCTCTACCGGTAGCTATGTGTTCATCTCTCTCTATGCATGATCATATTGTGATCATGAGCTTTGTAATCAAGTAGATCTACTTTGCTACTCAAGTGCTTTCATAGATCTCTGCTCTCCCCATGTGTGTGAAAGTGATAGCGTGCACACCATGGTGTCACTTAGGCTAGAGATTACAAATACTTGTTATGAGTTATATTTGGTGTTGGATGTCTCTATGAAATTGTGGTGTTTGTTGGAACCATCTAGTGCTCAAGGTGACAGTGTGGGGTTATCTAGATGCGGAAAGCGAATTTTGAGGAGTGCTGTTATAGCCCTACCATGGATTAGAGTTATCCAACCGAAGAGTAGTTCAGAGTAGTATCATGAAGAGAAGATATTTATATGAGAGTGTTCACTAGTGAAAGTATGACCCCTAGGCCTTGTTTCTAAACATTGAAACACCGTTTGCAATTAGATATGTTACATGTTTGCTTGCTTACATCTTTATTTCAGTTTGCCTTTAGTCTCTTCCATGCCATCAAGCTATTTTCTAGCACCATTCTCTTATATCCATACCACTTGTATTTCACTATCTCTTCGCTGAACTAGTGCACATATATGACGGGCAGGTCGTGGTAGATCTTCGTGGTGTCACCGATTTGGCTATAAATTTGAGTCGTTAAATCTGCCGACTGTCCATGATCATTCTCTCCGGCCGCCGTCGAATCTTGGAATTCTCGATCTTGCAGATCGAATCAGCCGCGCTCAAGGGCGGCGACGATGTTGAATCCGCGAGCACGTAGTATAGATTTCTTCGCATCTTGAGCGAGATTGAAGTAGACGTTGATCTCCTGAGATCGGTGAATCGTAGATCACCAGGGTCGATGGAGCAGTCGAGATCGCAACATCACCGCTCCCAGTTCCCACAGACGGCGCCAAATGACGAGGGTTTAACTCATCAATGCCCATTGTTATGGACTTGGGTTTTGGAGAAGAAGGGAGCGTTGGAAGTCTCGATCGGCTAGCAAACAAGCACACAGGGACACAAGGTTTACCCAGGTTCAGGCCTCGTAGAGGACCCTACTCCTGCTTGTCTACTCTTGATTGATGATGATCCGAAGGATTACAATGTCGCCGATGGCGGTGGACGCGCAGATTGGATCTGGCGTATGTCTAGATCTATTGTGTTCTATCTATGGTGGCGATCGTAGATCTGTCTATTGGGGTGAGTCGCGATTTGTCTATTAGGGTCTTAGGTTTTGTCCTCCTCGTTGGACCCTCCTAACCTTTATATATGGGGAGGCTAGGTCTCAGGTACCAATACAAGTTGGTTTACAAGTTGTATTCAAACTCTAGTCTTGAGGTTTTCTTGTATTGTGCGTTTGGGAGTCCGTGTTCATGTGGGCTTCATATCAGTCGAACCGTCATGGGCGTCATGGACCTGTGCAAGTCGTCGAGTGCGCCTTCCGTCGGGCCGCACCAGGTACGCTGTAGTTGAGTGCCTATTGGGCATACCCATGTCAGTAGCCCCCGAGTGTCCATGCGAATCGTAGATTCGGGTGGAGACTCGGAAGGAGTCGACAATTGTGTCGAGTGGGAAACACTTCAGAAGTACATCGAGTCAGTCGAATTTGTAGTAGTTCATAGGGATGATGGTAAACGTGTCTGGTGCACTCAATGGATCGAGACCAGTTAATTGCTCTAGGGCATAAACAACGTCACCTACTCAAACTCGAGTCCCTGGCCTCGAATTCGGAAAAGTGCTAGTGTAATTCGACTCTGGCCGCGAAGGTCTTACAGGAGTCGAATCCCAGTGTATAAGTGTGAGCACTCGACGTGTCCGTCAAGGCAAATTTCATCGTACCTGCAGACACGGATATTTTCTGGTAGAGCGCAACAGATGCGTTGCCAAGCCTTATTCAGGTCTTATCTTCGCGTCGTAGACGCGGCATCCGAATTTTGTCATCGTGGAGATGATTCGGGTGACCCAGGAGACGCAGTCTCTTTGTAGGGAAAATATGAGGCGGAGTAGCCATATCATTCGAGTGTGTATGTTACCGACACATAGTACGATGTACAAATAATCATAGGGTGCACGACCAGTGATGACCCACAAGTATTGGGGGTGTATCGCAGTATTTTCGAGGGAAGTGAAACCCAATTTATTGATTCAACATAAGGGGAGCCAAAGAATACTTATCAGCCTTAACAACTGAGTTGTCAATTCAGCTGCACTTGGAAACAATCTTGCTCACAGCAGTTTATCAGTAGCAACAGTTTTGTAGTAGGAATAGTAAAGTAACAGTAGCAATAAAGCAAAGACAGTAGTAACAAAAGCAGTAAACAGTGGGATTCGAGTGCAGTAGGCATAGGGATGGATGGACGGGCGTTGCATGGACAAGACAATTCACATAACAATCAGAACATAGGGCAATTGCAGATAAATAAGATAAAACACCCAATTACTAGACAATCCTAGGCATGTGTTCCATATATAGTCATACGTGCTCGCAATGAGAACTTGCACAACATCTTTTGTCCTGCCAACCCGTTTGCAGCGGGGCCTCTAGGGAACTACTGGCAATTAAGGTGCTCCTTTTAATAAAGCACTGAAGCAAAGCATTAACACTCCGTGAACACACGTGATCCTCGCATCAAAGCCTTTCCCTTTCGGCTACCCCGATTTCTGTCACTTCGGGACCATAGGTTCCGGACAACGATGTGTGTATACAACTTGTAGATAAGACACAAAACAATACTATCATGATGAATCAATAATAAGTTCAGATCTGAAATCATGGCACTCGGGCCCTAGTGACAAGCATTAAGCACAACATGGTTGCAACAAAGTCATAAAGCACTAATAGAGATACTAGGCACTATGCCCTAACAATTTGATGCCATTACATGAACGATCTCATCCAATCCCTACCATCCCCATAGCCTACAGCGGGGGATTACTCACTCATAGATGGGGGAAACATGGATGGTCGATGGAGAAGCGATGGTGATGATGGCGATGATCTCCTCCAATTCCCCATCCCGGCAGGGTGCCAGAACGGAGTTTCTGGTGCTGTTTCGTGGAATCTGGTGGTGGCGGCGGAGCGGAACTCTTTCTGGAAAAACGTTGACCCCCCCGAAGTTTTTAGGTCAGAAGGCTCCTTATAGGCGAAGAGAGAGGCCGAGGGGGTGCCTGGGGGGCCCATACCACCCCCTGTCGCGACCTGGCCTGGACCATGCCACCAGGTGGTGTGGCCACCCCAGGGCTCCTCTCCGTCTCATATTCTGGCTCCTAGAGTCTTCAGGTGAAATAGGATTTTTTGGCATATTTTCCGGGATTTTTCCTGATAGTTGATTTTCTGCACAAAAAGTAGACACCAAGGCAATTCTGCTGAAAACAGTGTTAGTTCGCATTAGTTGCATCCAAATCACACAAGTATAGAGGAGAAACAATAGCAAAAGTGTTCGGGAAAGTAGATACGTTTTGGAAACTGAATGCGATAAAAGAACTTTCACGAACACATTTGCTTCATATGATGTAAATAATCTCAGCAATGTGATTAACTACTTAGACAATTCATAATAAAGAGTATGCAACTGAGTCTACTTAATAGTCATTGCAAGCTATGAAGAGATTCCAACTCAAGAATAATAAGTAGCACGAAGCACAAACATAAGCAACATTACAATGCTCATAGAAAGGTATGATAGAGTGGTATCTCGCTTGCCTTGGATTATGAATGTCAAGGCACCTCTGAAGTTCAAGTGATGACTAGAAGTAAAGATATCAAAGATACAAGCATCAAAGTCATAACACAGATAATCAGGTAATGAAACAAACACAAAAAATGACAACTAATGCTCTCAAGAAGGTGCTCAAAGAATATGTGGAGACTCAACCAGTAGATGAAAAAGGTTTTGAATAATTTTGAAAGGCTTCCAAATGCTAAAAGTATGGTACTTGTTAGCTTTGAGCTCTCATTGCCCCTACCATAAGCATCTTTAATGTGGTTAAGGTGAAAGTGACACAACTAAGAGGATATGCTTGACAAGTTATAAATTGAAGTCTCATGCCCCTTACTTACGAAGACCGATCCTCATGCTACTCAACTTCAGTCACAAGTAAGCTCTTGTCATTGTAAGTATATACGTGTCATATAGAACCGCCAACGGGGTACCCCTTGCACATGACACGAGAGCTATCCCATAATCAAAATACAAGGCAAGCAGACAATGAGCATCTCAACGATCTTTTTATTTACTATGTGCATAGATTTTTATTGAGGATGCTTCATAGAATGTTCATTATGGTTATGCTGCAAGTTTCCACCATGATTAGGCATGGCTTAGGCTAGCGGCCCCGATGTTTCTCTAACATACATACAAACTCCATGATCTTACAAGTTCCACTTTTATTTCATACTACCGGGATCCATAAGCAAAAGTACATGATATCAACTAAGTACAAAGTACCTATGAAGCGCTGAAAGCGGTCCCCATGATACATGGTTCTGCTAACTTCAACTCATAAAACGCAAGCATATGCGCAACAAAGAAGGACGCAATGGTTCAGGTTTATTAAGTGCAAGAAAATAAAGCGTGCCATCAAGTTCGTGAGAGCTTTACTAACTAACTTTCTCATAACAACCAAACATTTTATTCGGAAGAAAACAAGGCATATTGAATATGCACGGAAGTAGCAAGTGATGCTAATGGGTAGGTATGGTGGACACTTTGGAAATATTTGGCTTAGGTAATTGGAAACATGAGTAAGACACTCAGTGGAAGTAAAGGCTAGCAAAAGTAAGGGAGCGACAAACGAGAGAGCAATAGTTGTCATTATCATGCTTACAACAAAACAAGTCTACTCATGGCATGAAAATGATTCAAGATCTTCAAGGAAAATTAATTCGTTAAGGCTTAACTGATTATTACAGTCATGTGCATGCGTGAGCATGTGCCAAGTCGATCAAATGAAACATTTAGAGGAGGATACCATAGTGTCATACCAATTTATGAATAGAGTAATGCAAGCAAACATTCATGAGACATGC
The DNA here is from genome assembly GCA_916181665.1 of Avena sativa. Classification (NCBI taxonomy): domain Eukaryota; kingdom Viridiplantae; phylum Streptophyta; class Magnoliopsida; order Poales; family Poaceae; genus Avena; species Avena sativa. The sequence continues at coordinate 525,635,395 of OV702292.1, read as the reverse complement.
TACAAACTATTAGCGAGATGGAGCTAATCACAAGAAAGCAAGAACTACTAAGCATCCAAAGAAAACATACACTCTACATGAACGGACTAAGCAAGCTCACAATGATGAGTATATGTACAAAAATGAAGACAAATAGAGTTCATTACCAGCCTCTTACCACGCCTCAAGTTTTCATTGATACTCATTATTGCTCTTCACTTTTGTGGCTTGAATAATAATATGAAACCAATAATCCACTGAGAACTGCCGAACCCTGTAGCCAACTCGAAAAAACCAAAGAAGAACAACAAATATTTTTGGTGTTTTCGATTTTTAAACAAAAACCAAAAGAGAAAAACAAGCAAAGCAAAATCTTTTTGGGTTTTTCGAATAGTTCAAACAAAGCAAAGAGGAACAAGCAAACAAAAGCAAAAAGAAGAAGCAAACCAAAGAGAAACAACAAAAATATTTTTGGTCTTTTTGTGTTTTAGAAAGCAAAAGCAAAGAAGAATGAAAACTAAAAAGAGAACAAAAGCATGAATATACAAAGAACTGACGCAACATGATATGGAGATGAGTACGGTGTCGGCGTACCTCCCCCCCAAGCTTAGGCTTTTGGCCTAAGTGGGTATCAATCCTAGGCTGGCCAAGATAAAGTGTCATCGGGGTACGACGAGGAGGTACCCTCGTCCTGGTGCGAGCCAGAGTACATCCCTACGTAATGTGCGGAATAATCATAGGAGGGCACATCCTCCTGGTGCTGCTCGTGGAAACCCAACAAGCGAAGCTGCTCGTCCACCTCCTCCTTGGAGCGCGACCACGGTCTCCTGTCAACACTGAACAAAGCAGGCTGGGGCAAAAGGATCTCCCTTTCATCCCCGTCAGTGAAAAGCATCCTATATACTAGATTGTTCAAATCAGAGGTAGCAGTGACAAAGTGATGAGTTTTCATGGCAACAAGGTCGAGCCTCTGTGGTGCTAGCATAACATCATCTAGAGCCACCGAAAGATCTAATGCATCGACCACACGCGAGGCAATGATGCCCCCATAGATAGGCCCCCTAGCAGCTAGGCGGCGAGCAATAAGAGAGCCAAGATTGTACCGAGTATCATTGTTGAGCGCAGCAGCAAAGAAAGCTAAGTGATAGTTGGAGATATTACTAGTGTTCTCCCTACCCAATACACTAGTGGCAAGATAGTAAGCAAAGTATCTAAGAGCAGGGAGTTGGATATTTCTTATCTTTCCGCGCTGCGCCACGCGGTCATCATCATTGGTCACCCCTCGGTAAAGCTCCAACAAATCAGCGGGTCGCCCTTGAATTTTCTTCACGATCCCTGCCATACGCACACCTACAATACTGCAAAATCTCTCCAAAGGCATGGTGAAGGGCATATCATAGATATTAAATGAGACAGTAGAATGATAGGATGTGTTAGAAAATGAGAAGCTCTCAACAAAAGTTTTGGTGAGCATAGCGTATTGTGCACTCTCATCTTGCATATAAGAGGTCAAGCCAACCCTCTCAATCAGTAGCAAGAAATCATCAAGAATACCTGCAGCTTGCAAGAAAGTAAAACAAGGAAAAGAGGATGGGTGAGCATCCCCATCATCTCTTTCACTGCCAATACGTGATGCAATGAGGTCTTCATTATATGATGGCCTAGCTTGAGAGGCTGTTCTTGAGGGCCTTGACCTCCTAGGTGCATCACTCTCAAATATCTCTCCAAAAGTGTGGTTGTTCATGCTTGGTAATCTTGATAGCAATGGTCCCAATCATAATAGTTTTAAATTTTTCTTTTGGTATGGGACAATATATTTCTCCAACTTGAATGCCTTCAACATGTTCAATTGAATTTAAACCATAAGTCCTTTCAATCTTCTTGGGGAAAAAGACAGTATGTTCCTTGTCATTAACATTGAAGGTCACCTTTCCTTGATTACAATTAATAACAGCTCCTGCAGTATTAAGAAAAGGTCTCCCAAGAATAATAGACATATTATCATCTTCAGGCATTTCAAGCACAACAAAATCAGTTAATATCAAGCAATTATGAGCCACCTGGACAGGTACATCCTCACATATACCACCGGAATAGTGGTAGACTTATCAGCCATTTGCAAAGATATATCAGTTGGTATCAATTTTTCAAGCTGAAGCCTCCTATAGAGAGAGAAAGGCATAACACTAACTCCAGCTCCCAAATCACACAAAGTAGTTCTAACATAACTATTCTTAATAGAGCAAGGGATAGTTGGAATCCCTGGGTCTCCAAGTTTCTGAGGAACCTTACCATTGAAGGAATAATTAGCAAGCAAAGTAGAGATTTCTTCATTAGGGATCTTCCTTTTATTCAAGACAATGTCCTTCATATACTTTGAGTAAGGAGGCAATTTAATAGCATCAGTCAAAGGAATTTGCAAGAATAAAGGTTTCATCCACTCACAAAACTTATTATAGTGTTCATCTTCCTTTGACCTGTGTTTCTTATCAGGGAAAGGCATAGGTTTTTGGACCCAAGGTTCTCTTTCACTACCATGTTTCTTGGCAATAAAATCTTCCTTAGTGTATTTAGTATTCTTAGTGTGGTTTTCAGGTTCTTCTTCAACTTTTTCTTCATTAGGCACTTCATTTTCTTCATTACCACTTTCAGTTTCAGCATCAAAGATAGATATACTATTAGGATCTATAGCAGGTTCAGAGGGTTCTACAATAGCTTTATGTTTGTTTTTCCTTTTCTTACGAGTAGAACCACTATTTTCAGCTTGTTGAGAATCTTGCTCAATTCTTTTGGGATGCCCCTCAGGATATAGAGGATCCTGGGTAGCAGCACCACTTCTAGTTCTAATTTCATAAGCATGTTTTTCTTTAGCAGCATTAACTAGCAAGTCGGTTTGCACTTTAACAAGTTGATCTATTTGAGTTTGAACCATTTGAAAGTGTTTAACAATCATTTTAATATCATTGGAGGTTCTTTCCACAATATCTTTCAACTCAACAATAGCTCTAGTGTTTTCCATTAGATCATTTTGCACCCTTTTATTAAAGTTATCTTGCTTAACAATAAAGATATCAAATTGTTCTAAGCATTGATCAGGAGGTTTAGAGTAAGGGATATCACCTTCATCAAAGTGTTGGAGAGAGTTTACCTCAATAGTGGGTGAGTAGGGAATAAGCTTACATAATTCTTCTATAGGAGGTAAATTCTTGACATCTGCAGCTTTAATTCCCTTCTCCTTAAGACATTTCTTAGCTTCCTTCATCACTTCATCATTTAATTCAATAACTCCCCTCTTCTTTGATGTTGGAATAGGCACAGGAATAGATGGTTCAGGTACAATTACTTCAGGTATAGCTTGTTTAGGAGGAGTCCAATCTTCATAATTCTTGCTTATTTTAGCCATTAATTCCTCAGCTTCCTTGGGAGTCCTATTCCTGAAAATACAATCAGCACAACTATCTAGGTATGTCCTAGATTCTTCAGTTAGTCCATTATAAAATATATCAAGTAGTTCATTCTTAGGTAATGGACTTCCAACTTGTGCATGAATCAAAGCACAAAACCTTGCCCAAGATTCGAGCAATACCTCTTTTTCTCCCTGTTTAAAATCAAAAAGTTCCTGCAAAACAGCATGTCTAGCACTAGGAGGAAATTATTTCTGCAGGAAAGTATTAAACAAGCACTCAGGGCTATCAATAGATCCAGGAGGTAAATTACCAAACCAAGTTTTAGCTTCTCCTTTCAGTGAAAAAGGGAAAATCTTAGCAACAAAGTATGTACGCATTTTAATATCATCAGAAAACAAGCCACTCATGGTAGAAAGTTCATTCATATGTGCTAACGCACTTTCATTCTTAGTCCCGCCAAAAGGTTCTTTCTCGACAATAGCTATGTAAGATAGATCGAGAGAGAAATCATAATCTTCATCTATAATGTTTATGCGAGAAGCAGCAAACTTAGCATCAAGAGACAATTTGGGTTTAATAGTACGCCTCTCAAGGAGATTCTTAGCGTCTCTCCTATCATGGGTGTTCCTACATTCTTCAAAAAACTCATCAGTCATCTCAACATAATCTTCTTCAGCATCATAACTCTCACTAGACTCAGGTGAGCTAACAAGTGTGGCAGTGTCTTCATTAGGAGTTTTGGTATTTCCAACTATAGTTCTAGCAATCGTAGCATCTAGGAAAGGACCTAATGAACCACTCTTATCAAGCAGAGTAGAAGCATCATCATAAGCATCAGAAGTTTCAGATTCAGCAGTAGTAGCAGTATGTGTAGCATGTGTATGTGGTGGTGTAAGGAACTTACTTAGAACAGACGGTGAATCAAGAGCAGTAGAGGTGTTCAGAACCGTACCTCTTCTTGTAGTGGATGGTAAAATAGGAACCTTGCCATCACGAGACTTACCCATGATGGATGGAAAGCAGGGAACAATAGAGAATCCAAGTGAACTTGATAAATAAAGCTATGCTCCCCGGCAACGGCACCAAAAAATAGTCTTGATGACCCACAAGTATAGGGGGTGTATCGCAGTATTTTCGAGGGAAGTGAAACCCAATTTATTGATTCGACACAAGGGGAGCCAAAGAATACTTATCAGCCTTAATAACTGAGTTGTCAATTCAGCTGCACCTGGAAACAATCTTGCTCACAGCAGTTTATCAATAGCAACATTTTTGTAGTAGGAATAGTAAAGTAACAGTAGCAACAAAGCAAAGACAGTACTAACAAAAGCAGTAAATAGTGGGATTCGAGTGCGGTAGGCATAGGGATGGATGGACGGGCGTTGCATGGACAAGACAATTCACATAACAATCAGAACATAGGAAAATTGTAGATAAATAAGATAAAGCACCCAGGTACTAGACAATCCTAGGCATGTGTTCCATATATAGTCATATGTGCTCGCAATGAGAACTTGCACAACATCTTTTGTCCTGCCAGCCCGTTTGTAGCGAGGCCTCTAGGGAACTACTGGCAATTAAGGTGCTCCTTTTAATAAAGCACCGAAGCAAAGCATTAACACTCCGTGAACACATGTGATCCTCACATCAAAGCCTTTCCCTTCTGGCTACCCCGATTTCTGTCACTTCGGGACCATAGGTTCCGGACAACGACGTGTGTATACAACTTGTAGATAAGACCCAAAACAATACTATAATGATGAATCAATAATAAGTTCAGATCTGAAATCATGGCACTCGGGCCCTAGTGACAAGCATTAAGCACAACATGGTTGCAACAAAGTCATAAAGCACTGATAGAGATACTAGGCACTATGCCCTAACAATCTGATGCCATTACATGAACGATCTCATCCAATCCCTACCATCCCCATAGCCTACAACAGGGGATTACTCACTCATAGATGGGGGAAACATGGATGGTCGATGGAGAAGCGATGGTGATGATGATGGCGATGATATCCTCCAATTCCCCGTCCCGGCAGGGTGCCAGAACGGAGTTTCTGGTGCTGTTTCGTGGAATCTGGTTGTGGCGGCGGAGCGGAACTCTTTCTGGAAAAACGTCGAACCCCCCAAAGTTTTTAGGTCAGAAGGCTCCTTATAGGCGAAGAGAGAGGCCGAGGGGGTGCCTGGGGGGCCCACACCACCCCCTGGCGCGGTCTGGCCTGGCCCGTGCCACCAGGTGGTGTGGCCACCCCAGGGCTCCTCTCCGTCTCGTATTCTGGCTCCTGGAGTCTTTGGCTGAAATAGGATTTTTGGCATATTTTTCGGGATTTTTTCTGATAGTTGATTTTCTGCACAAAAATTAGACACCAAGGCAATTCTGCTGAAAACAGCATTAGTTCGCATCAGTTGCATCCAAATCACACAAGTATAGAGGAGAAACAACAATAAAAGTGTTCGGGAAAGTAGATACGTTTTGGACGTATCACCAGCGCTCCCTATGGGAGTAGCCCCCAAGTGCCTATTCGAGTCGTAGACTCGAGTGGGGACTATAAGTATTTTGTGACTGCTGTCGTCTTTTGCTTGTTTCAGTCGAATATGCTTTCAGCGCTACCTACGGGAGTAACCCGAAGTCCACAATCGAATCGTAGATTCGAGTGAAGGGTTTTCATAATGCTTGGATATCTTCACAAATTTCTTCGGGTGCGCGACCAACGCTCCCTATGGGATTAACCCCCGAGTCCTTAGTCGAATCATGGATTCGGGTGAGGATTCAGAGCGTGTCACTCGAGGATCTTGTATATGCACGGCCAGCGCTCCAGTTTGGAGTAGCCCCTGAGTGTCTGGCGGAGTTGTAGACTCGGGCAGAGACTCGAGACTTGTATCTTGTAGACGCAGTTGAAAATAATGCAAGGAGAATCCACTGACCCGGAAGTGCATCAAGTCAGCGTCTCACGCATAAGGAGCCAAAAATCGATAATGTAGTTGGTGTTGATGTAGCGGAGTCATTCGACAATGCGAATAGAGTCGATGCAGTTGTTTCTATTGGGTGCGTGGTCAGCGTCACGTGTGTGTAGCATCAAGCGATGCGACCATCCGAGAAGGGACTCAACTTGGGTCCTGAGTGTATGTCGTAGCCAGTTGTTTTGTCGACTCCTGTTGGAGGACCCCGATAGAATAGCTCGACGCAGTCGACGTCCTTGTAAGCTGCAGAAAACATATAGAGTTGTGAAGTACTTGTATCTTGTAAATAATAATTGCATGTCGACTTATAAAGTAAGATTCTGGTGCCAATCAAGTCAACACTTTTGCACTGTATGCTAGGCCTTTTTGTTAGCCTGATTACCCTTAGTCTCAGTACCTTGCCGAGGCACTCGGAGTTCAAGGATTCGACGATCAGGCAGAATCAGCTACTCGGGCTGTCGCGTATGAGGTGCTTGAGTGCGTGGAGTTGACGACACTTAGGTTACTCGAAGAGGGCGCAACCCCCGAGTGTTTCGAGTGCGATTGAATTAAGAACGAAATCAAATTTAAGTAGAGAACTTAGCTTTGTTGGTTTTCGATGAGATGAATGTGTCGCGTCAGCCGATGCGATCGGTGGATCGCGGGAGCCTATGCGACCGGTGGGTCGTGGTCGATGGTGATGCGGTAACGGGACGCGTGGCGAAGTCGAAGGTTGTAACGGGTTGCCGTAACAAAAAGAGGCAGCGTCTCGCCGGAGTCGAAGGCCACAACGAGTCGCTGGATCGCCAATCCTGAGGGAGCCCCCGAGTCGCTGGAGGTGAGGACGGAAGCGGGTCGGACGACAGAGTCGAAGGATCCCCCGAGTCATTGGAGTCGAAGACCGAAGCGGGTCATTCGGTGCCAATGATAGTAACAGGTCATGCGACGGAGTTGAAGACCATGGCGGGTCGCGTCAGCTGAATACCTAAGTGGGTCGTGGCAGCCGAAGACTGAAGCGGGTTCACCGCATCCGAAGACCACATCAGGCCGCTCGCGAGTTGTCGTTGTCGAAGACTCAGCGGGTCGTGCGGCAGATTCGACGCAGCCCCCGGGTGTAGAGTCAACACGGTCGGACGGAGACAATGTTGATTACGGATCATAGAGGAGCTGCCGGGTGATGGCGAGGCAGACGTCGTGGTAGTTGATGGTGATGTCGACTTCTTCGGAGTCGACGACAATGTTGTTGACTGTGGTTGTAGTCGTCGATGGCCGCAATGAAGGTGAAGGTGATCGCGGCGAAGTCGGAGTATTTTTTGAGTTGTCCACGTAACCCGGTAATTTGCCAGGACAATATACAGTTGACTCATGTAATATCTTTGTCTTAAAAAATCATGCACATTGGTGTATAAATAACACTTCAGCTAACACCTTTGTCAATTCTCCCTTTTTTCTTGTGCGCCTGAGATTAGTACCTCGGGTTGGAGAATCCATCCACAAGTACACATGAAATAGCTACGACACGAGTGAATTCAGCTGATCCATTCTTTTTTCTTTTTTGAGGCTTCAAACGGACATATTAATCTGATCCTTGGTAGTTGTGTATCTGTAGCATGTATTTGGCTAGATCAATCCGACTTGGACTCAGTACGCACGCGCAGACCCGAATTATCCATATGTTATTGCTCCACGAGGCCATGCAACCCGACGGTGTCTCAAATTTGTGACACGGATTAGTACCAATGTCATTACGGAATTGATTTTGTGACACGGATTAGTACCAATGTCATTACGAAATTGATTTTTGATCAGTTGCGTCAGCGGTCGCGTGTGACGGGCAGGTCGTGGTAGATCTTCGCGGTGTCGCCGATTTGGCTATAAGTTTGAGTCGTTAAATCTGCCGACTCTCCATGATCATTCTCTCCGGCCGCCGTCGAATCTTGGAATTCTCGATCTTGCAGATCGAATCAGCCGCGCTCAAGGGTGGCAACGATGTTGAATCCGCGAGCACGTAGTATAGATTTCTTCGCATCTTGAGCGAGATTGAAGTAGACGTTGATCTCCTGAGATCGGTGAATCGTAGATCGCCAGGGTCGATGGAGCCATCGAGATCGCAACATTAGCGCTCCCAGTTCCCACAGACGGCGCCAATTGACGAGGGTTTAACTCATCAATGCCCATTGTTATGGACTTGGGTTTTGGAGAAGGAGGGAGTGCTGGAAGTCTCGATCGGCTAGCAAACAAGCACACAGGGACGCAAGGTTTACCCAGGTTCAGGCCTCGTAGAGGACCCTACTCCAGCTTGTCTGCTCTTGATTGATGATGATCCGAAGGATTACAATGTCGCCGATGGCGGTCGACACGCAGATTGGATCTGGCGTATGTCTAGATCTATTGTGTTCTATCAATGGTGGTGATCGTAGATCTGTCTATTGGGGTGAGTCGCGATTTGTCTATTGGGGTCTTAGGTCGTGTCCTCCTCGTTGGACCCTCCTAGCCTTTATATATGGGGAGGCTAGGTCTCAAGTACCAATACAAGTTGGTTTACAAGTTGTATTCAAACTCTAGTCTTGAGGTTTTCTTGTCTTGTGCGTTTGGGAGTCCGTGTCCATATGGGCTTCATATCAGTCGAACCGCCATGGGCATCATAGACCTGTGCAAGTCATCGAGTGCGCCTTTCGTCGGACCGCACCAGGTACGCTGTAGTTGAGGGCCTATTGGGCATACCCATGTCATTGGGTGATCCACTTAAGGGAAAACTTGCTGTTGTTCTACAAACCTCTACACTTGGAGGCCCAACAACTGTCTACAAGAATAGAAGTGCGTAGACATCAAGGTATTTCATCGAAAATTTGTTGTTTAGATAACTTTTAACACTGTTTAAAAGATCTATATCATTTCCAATCAATAATATGTCATCCACATATAATATCAGAAATGCCACATTGCTCCCACTCACTTTGTTGTAAATACAAGCCTCTCCATAAGTTTGGACAAATCCAAACTCTTTGATCACCTCATCAAAGCGGAGATTCCAACTCCGGGATGCTTGTTTCAGTCCATAGATGGATCGCTGAAGTTTGCATACCTTATCAGCATCCTTACGATCGACAAAACCCTTAGGTTGTATCATATACAACTATTATTCAATATTACCATTGAGGAACGCAGTTTTGACATCCATCTGCCATATTTCATAATCGAAATATGCATCAACTGCTAACATAATCCTAACCGACTTTAGCATCGCCACGGGAGAGAATGTCTCATCGTAGTCAACTCCTTGAATTTGTCGAAACCCCTTTGCGACAAGTCGAGCTTTATAGATGGTCACATTACCATCAGCATCCGTTTTTCTTTTAAAAATCCATTTATTCTCAATGGCCTTTCGATCGTGAGGTAAGTCCACCAAGGTCCAAACCTGTTTTCGTACATGGATTCCATCTTGGATTTCATGGCTTCTAGCCATTTGTTGGAATCCGGGCTCATCATCGCTTCTTCATACGTCACAGGGTCATCTATTTCATTAATCATGAAATTTGTAACAGGATTTCCGTACAGTTCAGGAGCTGCACGTGTCCTGCTTGACCTGCGAGGTTCGGTAGTGTCCTCTTTAGGAGTTTCATGATCATTATCATTAGCTCTCTCTTCATCAGGTGAAGTCAACTCCGAAACAATTTCCGGTGCTGTGCTACTCGCTATTTCATGAAGAGAAGGTTCAATAACCTCTTCGAGTTCTACCTTCCGACTACTCACACCTTTCGCGAGAAATTCCTTCTCAAGAAAGGATCCATTCTTGGCAATAAAAACCTTGCCCTCGGATCTGTGATAGAAGTTATACCCAATTGTTTCCTTAGGGTATCCTATGAAGACGCATTTTTCCGCTTTGGGTTCGAGTTTATCCGGATGAAGTTTCTTCACATAAACATCGCATCCCCAAACTTTAAGAAATGACAGCTTAGGTTTGTTTCCAAACCATAATTCATACGGTGTCGTTTCAACGGATTTAGATGGTGCACGATTTAAAGTGAATGCAGCGATTTCCAGTGCATAACCCCAAAATGACAGTGGAAAGTCAGTCAGAGATATCATAGATCGAACCATATACAATAAAGTACGATTACGATGTTTTGACACACCATTTCGTTGTGGTGTTCCGGCAGGCATGAGTTGTGAAACTATTCCACAGTCTTTCATATGTGTGCTAAACTTGTAACTAAGATACTCTCCTCCACGGTCGGACCGCAGAAATTTGATCATTTTGTTACGATGATTTTCCACTTCATTCTGAAATTCCTTGAACTTTTCAAAGGTTTCAAACTTATGTTTCATCAAATAGATATACCTGTATCTACTCAAATCATCCATGAAAGTAACAAAATAACGATATCCACCTCGCGCTGACACACTCATTGGTCCACACACATCAGCATGTACGATTTCCAATAAATCTATCGCCCGTTCCATTGAACCAGAAAACAGCGTTCTAGTCATCTTGCCCATAAGGCATGGCTCACATGTATCAAATGATTCAAAATCAAGTGATTCCAAAAGTCCATCAGAATGGAGTTTCTTCATGTGTTTAACGCCAATATGACCTAGACGGTAGTGCCACATATATGCATATATACCATTATCAAGTTTAATCCTTTTAGCATCAACATTATGAATATGCGTAATACTACTAATGGGATCACAGGTGCATGACCACTTATCACAGGTGCATGACCATAAAAGATATCATTCATATAAATTAAACAACCATTGTTTTCAGATTGAAAGGAATAACCACTTCGCATGAAACACGATCCGGATACAATGTTCATGCTCAGTGAAGGCACCAAATAACAATTATTTAGATTTATCACTAATCCCGACGGCATATGGAGAGGCAGCGTTCCGATGGCGATCACATCAACTCTTGATCCATTGCCGACCTGCATCATCACCTCATCCCTTGCTAGCTGTCGCTTGTTCCGCAGCCCTTGAATCGAGTTACATATATTAGCAACCGATCCCGTATCAAATACCCAGGTGCTACTGCGAGTACTAGTCAAGTACACATCAATAACATGTATATCACATATACCTTTGTTTGCCTTGCCGACCTTCTTGTCCGCCAAATACTTGGGGCAGTTGCGCTTCCAATGGCAAGTCCCCTTGCAATAGTAGCACTCGGTATCAGACTTAGGGCCAGCTCGGGATTTCTTCTCAGGTGTGGCAACAGATTTGCCGCCCTTCTTTCCCTTCTGCTTGCCTTTCTTGTCTTTCTTGAAACCGGTGGTCTTATTGATCATCAACACTTGATGTTCTTTCCTAATCCCCACTTCTGCAGTTTTAAGCATTGACAGAAGCTCGGGAAGAGACTTCTTCATTCCCTGCATGTTATAGTTCATCACGAAGCTCTTGTAGCTAGGTGGCAGAGATTGGAGAACACGATGTATGCCTAGGTCAATGGGAATCGTTATTCCCAAGGACACAAGCTTATCGGCGTACCTAGACATTTTGAGTACGTGCTCACTAAGGGCGTTGTTCTCTTACATCATGTAGCTAAAGAAATTTTCAGAAGCATTATAACTCTCTACGACAGCATGGGTATAGAAAATCATTTTCAATTCTCCCATGGTATCAAAAGCATTGCCATTTTCGAAACGCTTTCGAATTTCTGGCTCTAGCCCATACAGTATGCCGCAATGAACTAAGTTGTGGTCCTCCTGACGAGTTATATAGATATTCTTTTCCTCGTCAGGGGCATCAGGAGCTGGTGGGGGGCCTAGCGGAGCCTCTAGCACATATTGCTTTTGTGCAGCAGTGAGGAGAATCCTCAAATTCATAGCCCAGTTGGTGAAGTTGCTACCATTCGCAGCAAGTTTCTCTTTCTCCATGAACACATTGAAATTAAAAGCAGGTGGTGCCATCTACAACAGAATTTGTAAAGTTTATTTAGACTAAGTTTATGATAGATTGAGTTCATCTAATCCAAATTACTAATGAACTTCCACTCAAAAACGACATCCCTCGTGTCTTTTTGGTGATTACATGAACCAAATCCACTACACCAAGTACGATCATCACGTGAGTCAGTGTAGCTTCAAAGGCGAGCATCTATATGGGCATCATATCAACTATATGACTCATGCTTAACCTTTCGGTCCGTCTTCCGAGGCCATGTTTGTACATGCTAGGCTCGCCAAGTAAGAACCTTAGTATTCGCGTGTGTAAAACTGTCTTACACCCGTTGTATGGAAACGTAGAGTAGAGTACACCCGATCATCACGTGATGTCTCGAAACAGGATCCATAGAACGGTGCATACTTAAGGAAGAACACATTTTATCTTGATATTTAAATGAGGGATCATCTTACAATGCTACTAAAAGCGCCAAACTAGCAATATAAGATGCGAACATCTAATGTGTAAAGTGGGATGATATGGTCCATGCATTTGATCTCTATCATATGCATCGTGGTATGATCTTTATCATTCCTTTGTGTGTAAGGCCAAGGTCTATGGAACTTACACGTTAAGTGTAATGTAAGAGTATCTACCATACATCTACTTACAACATTACCATATCAAGACACTAGCCTAGCAACGATCTAAACTAGACGCCTCTAATTTATCCATTGCAAGTTTTACGTGGCTTAGGGCTTTCGGAGATAGAACCGGTCTTACCTACGAACATGGAACCACAACGTGGATAACCAAGTTATTAGCAACTCGTTGTAAATCAGATATTGACCATAGTAGGAGAGACAGACACCCGCCAGCCACTTATGCAAAACTAGTTGCATGTCAGTCGTGGAACCGGTCTCATGTGCGATGACATGTAAGGTTGGTCCGGACCGCTTCATCCCACTATGCCATCAATATCCAAAATACATGAAAGAAGCAATAACATGATCATCATCGCCCACATATAAACATATGTGTACTACCCGTGCAAAGCACCTACGCATAGATTAGGCTCTGATACCACAGTTGGGTTCGCAGCATAGAAAACAAAAAAATTCCTACGATGAGAACTATACGCCAAGATCTATCTACTAGATACAAGCAACGGGTGGATATACATCCATAGAGAACTTACCTTTGAAGACAACAGAGTTTTGTTAACGAGTTGGAACTCGTGGATGATGTAGTCGTACGCTTTTCGATCTCAAAATCGTGTGGAAGTCCTAGCGCCGCAAATCAGCAGCGCATCCGTCCTCGCACAAACGTTCAGGCCACCGAACAACCTCCACCTCCTCGCTACAGCGAATCAGCGGAAGCAGCAACTTCTTCCAGACGCAATGCCACCGGGAACATGTATCTCACTAATCCGAGACCATGGGGGAATATATCTAGAGGGGGAGAGAGATCCTTCACGAGAAGGTGTGCTTTGTGAGGGAGGAGAGGGGGGCTCCTCCCCTACCATGGCTGGCGGCCATGGGGGGTGCCCCCACCTCTTCCTCATTCATGTGGTGGAAGCTCCACTCACATCAATTTAGCCTCCACCCAAAGTTCCACTCATATGCATTAAATTTCCACCAAATTTAATGCAACTCTCGTTTAATAAAACTCTTTTATTTATTTTATTCAGAATTTTGTTAATTACTTTAATTAACAAACATTCACATAAAACCCCTTGTAACATTTTAATATCACATGTAGAACCAGTTTCTGCAATTTCAGCCGAAACAATTCCGGCTTCTATTGAAGCAATTCTTTCGTCTGAAACATATGTGCTCCAAAATGGTGTTTGGCAACCCTGAAGTGTGTCACCCTACGGTTCGCGAATAATGCAGACATGATTGAGACTCCTCTCAAATCAATAATCAGAAGCGGGACCTGGAGATCCATACTGACTCCTGCACATTCAACAATGACTTCTGTGATCGTGAGAACTTTTAACGCTAGTAATTTAATCCCTTTGTCTCATGATATATTACATGTCTGAGATTCGATCATCGGTATCCAAATACCTAGTTTGATCTCGTTACCGACACTAGAGTCGCCAATGATGACATCTGTAGATTGAAAAAGAGTGACCTGAAATTACCCCAAGTAACACGGAAACCGACCAGATCCCAGAATATCGGCCGAACACACGACTCCACGTGCCATCCGTCAACACTAGTGTAACAGCTGTGTTATTTAGGGAATAATTTAGATATCTATCTATTATATATAAGGGGTCGTTTAGAAGGCATCACATTAATCCACACCATTCAGATTATTTAGACTGTTAGATATGTACTTAATGGTTGTGATTTAACCGGAAATCAAAAGTTCTGTTACACGTTGGACGTCCAAAAGTTATGTAAGACGTTGGATCCGGACTGTTTCCGAAAGAAAAGAAAAAAAAAAGGCTTTGGATATAGTATGACCCGTGTGGAAGATATTCCGTGGGAATTGCAGAATCAGTTTTAAAAAAATACATACGTGGGTAGCTAGCTAGGTGAGTCCATTCGGAAAGTACAACAAAACAAGCTAGCTCCGTAGGAATAGCTGAGTCTGTTAAAAAAGGACACCTCTAGGGAGCAAATCGGTGGCTCCCTAGTCCAAACGAACCATCGCCCCGAAAAGGTACCTGATTCTGGGTAATCCTATTCCGGATAGCAATCTGGGATGCTAGCCAATCTGTTCCCCACCGTGTGTTCATGCGTGCTCACATGTACGGCAAAATATTATTGTACTCCTATTTCATTTCCGCACTGCACTGGGAAGAAATATGTTACTGTATCTAAAAAGCTACTGTCTATGCTGTTTTTTCACGCATTTTCCTAGGCTAAAACCGTGAGGCCAAGCAAAAAGTCACCTCGCACTTGCAAAATCTTGAAAAGCATACAAAATCCACAAAATCAAGAAACCTGATGCATATAGAAGCAAAAGATCAGGATGGAATTGACACATGGTAGCCAATATTAATGTCAGCTTCAAAATGGACCAGCTGCAACTATGCAGCACATATCAGGTTTCATTTGTAAGTATTTATGCAGCACATATCAGGTTTCATTTGTAAGTATTTTGTCAAACTGATGCTCCATTTTTTCACTGACAACTAATCTGCAAGAAAACGCAAAGAAGCATTAGTACTAGAAGATTGGATGTGACGTCACATGCACCTTAGTTGTTTCAAAAAATTTAAAAGGCTACATGTTTCAAATTGAATGTCAAAACTATGATCAGTTTTCTCGAAAACTTCAATAATAGATCAAATTCAGATATATTTTGACAAATTTTTATTGGTAAGCAACTTAGTTTTAAAAGTGACAACTATATTGTACTCTATTGCAGTACGGGTGATTCTAAACCGTAGCAGTCTCAACAACAACACAATGGAACAAAAACTAAAATTTACCCCTACCTGAAAAAGCAACTAGATAATCTAGTGGCGACAACTTAGTGCATGGCAAACTGCAACTTACGTGCAACCAACAAGCTGTTGGAATTTGGTGAGTTTTTAGTTGTTGGCCCATTAGACAAATTTTGAAATTCTCTTTGGCCCATTTGTGCATGGCAGCATATGGTTGTGCAAGTGGTGTCAAAGTTTAGTCCCATACTGCTAGTTGAGTGAGAGTTACACCTCCTTATATACTAGGTTGTTCCACCGCTCACTAAGGTGTGAGAAGAAGAGCAGCTCTCGCGCAGTCCTCCTCCGATGCTGCCCGCCTCGCCTCGTCACAACGCGCGCCGTGGGTTGCGGGAATCTCGCCGAGCCGAGCTTTATTTTTGCTAGTTGGGAAAATTAATCTTGGATTAATTACGAGTAATTAACAGACGCGTTAATGAGTCAGCTATTTCCAGTCTTTATGGGACGTGAGCTGTTACCGACTCAGACGTGGGCTGAGTCCCATGATCTCCCTGACCTGCTCTATACAAAGCTTCTGCGCTTACCCTAATGGGCATCGCTTACCACACGCGTCTCCTTTCAGTCTATTACGCCGCCGCCTTCGTCTTCCCCATCCCGGCTTGCGGTGTGCACCGCAGATCGGGACAGTAGTCCTCCGGAACCCCGCCTCTTGTGAACCTGTATGGGTGAGGGGCGATCAGGTTTTTGGGGAGCGCTTCTGCGCGACTACTGGCTTCCACAACGTCTTCCGACGACGAGTTTCCGGACGACGACTTCTTCCCGGACATCATCGACCTCTTCGACAACCTCAACATGAGCGACAACGCTGCTACCGCTGTAGCTACTGCTGCTGCTACCGTCACGGCTGCTGCTGCCGCTGCTCTACCGTACGTAACACTGAATTTCTTATTTCAGATTCTGCTAGAGTTTCTTATTCTAGCGTTCGGTGTAGATGTGATAGGTTTATCTTATTTAGATGTAATCTGTTCATTTACTTTGTTGATCTGCATGATTAGTTTTGGTACTGTCTGTATGATCATGTTTTATCAGTTTATTATTCGGATTAAATCATATGGATTATTGCTTATATTTTCAACAATCCAAAAACCTGATTATAGGCAACTGAATTCCACTAGTGTAGCCACGGCTACTAGGCCTCCTTCGTTTGATGGTATGCACTATAAGAGGTGGCGCGCGAGAGCAATTCTATGGTTTAAAAACCTAAACTGCTATAACGCCACTCTTGGCAAACCTGAACGAGATCTTTCTGCTGAGCAGGAAGCGGCCTTTAAGAAAGCCGATAATATGTTTATGGCGGCTCTGTTCAGTATTCTTGGAGACAACATTGTTGACCCATATATGTCATTTGATAATGGCAAAGACGCGTGGGATGCATTCGAGGCCAAGTTTGGGGTCTCGGACGCTGGCACTGAGTTGTATATCATGGAGCAATTCTATGACTACAAGATGGTTGATGAGCGCTCCGTCGTTGAGCAAACTCATGAGCAGTTCAAGTGTACCTTACCGGACAAGTTTGTGGCCGGAGGCATTATTGGCAAGTTTTCTCCCATGTGGAGGAGTTTTGCTACTTCTCTAAAACATAAGAGACAAGAGTTTTCCGTTACGGATCTCATTAGGTCTCTTCATGTGGAAGAGAAGACGAGAGCAAAGGATACACGTGCTCGAGGTTTTGAGGGAGCTTCTAGTGCCAATTTGGTACAGAAGAAAAACTTCCAATCCCACAAGTTCAAGAATAAGAACAAGTCTGATGGCAAAGGGAAGTTTGATGGCAAGAACAAGGCCACTCACTCCACCAACTTTAAGAGGAAGAATGATAAGAAGAAAGGCTCTTGCCACGTTTGTGGTGATCTTGATCATTGGTCTCCTAGCTGCCCTTGACAAGTGGCAACATGGGAACAGCGGCAAGACCGCTAATGTTGTTATTAGCGATACTGAGATGAAGGACATCGGGTATGGTATTTTACCTACTATCCTTTCAGTATGTCATTCTCCTGATTGGTGGATTGACATAGGTGCTAATACACATGTATGTTATTATATATCCATGTTTTCTTCTTATCAGGTCTCAAGGACTTCTTCCGTGCTGATGGGAAATGGCTCACGTGCTTCTATTTATGGTGTTGGTACGGTAAATCTAAAGTTTACTTCGGGGAAGACCGTACAGCTGAAGAATGTGCAGCACGTTCCGTCCATCAATAAGAATCTCGTTAGCGGATCACTCCTATGTCGAGATGGTTTTAAGTTGGTGTTTGAGTCCAATAAAGTTATAATCTCTAAGTATGTATAATTTGTTGGAAAGGGTTATGAGTGCGGAGGTCTGTTCCGCTTATCTTTGTCAGACTCATGTACTAAAGTTATTAATCATGTTTGCAATGATAATGAGTCCAATATTTGGCATTCACGACTTTGTCACATTAACTTTGGTTGCATGACGCGGCTAGCCAATATGAGTTTAATTCCGAAATTTACCACTGTCAAAGGTTCTAAGTGCCAAGTTTGTGTGCAAGCAAAGCAACCCCGCAAGTCTCATACGGCCGCGGAACCGAGAAACTTAGCACCTCTAGAACTTATACATTCAGATCTTTGTGAGATGAATGGTGTGTTGACACGAGGTGGAAAAAGATACTTTATGACGTTGATTGATGACTCCACTAGATACTGCTATGTTTATCTTCTGAAATCTAAAGATGAGGCTTTGAGTTACTTCAAAAACTATAAAGCTGAAGCAGAAAACCAACTTGATCTTAAAATCAAGCGGTTAAGGTTGGATCATGGTGGAGAGTACTTTTCAAATGAATTTGATACATTCTATACAGAACATGGTATTATTCATGAGAGGATGCCTCCCTACTCACCTCAGTCAAATGGGGTGGGCGAAAGAAAGAACCGCACTCTAACTGATTTGGTTAACACCATGTTAAATACATCAGGTCTTTCCAAGGAATGGTAGGGGAAGGCGCTAATGACTGCGTGTCATGTCCTAAACCGTGTTCCCGTAAAGGATAAAACCATGACTCCATTTGAGGAATGGGAGAAGAAAAGGCTTAAACTCTCTTACTTACGAACTTGGGGATGTTTGGCGAAAGTCAATATTCCAATACCCAAGAAGCGAAAGCTTGGACCAAAAACCGTGGATTGTGTTTTTTTGGGATATGCTTTTCATAGCATTGGCTATAGATTTTTGATAGTAAAATCTAAGGTACCCGACATGCATGTTGGTACGATTATGGAGTCGAATGATGCGACTTTCTTTGAGGACATCTTTCCCATGAAAGGTATGTCTAGCTCATCAAATCAGGAGATGATTAGTTCATCTAGTCAGGAATTTGTTATAATTCCTGAACCCACTATGCCGATAGAACACTATGATGATCATGTGGAGGACGACAATGAAGCCCCTAAAAGGAGCAAGAGACAAAGGACTGCAAAGTCATTTGGTGATGATTTCATTGTGTACCTTGTGGATGATACTCCCACCTCTATTTCAGAAGCCTATGCATCTCAAGATGCTGACTACTGGAAAGAAGCTGCCGTAGTGAGATGGATTCCATCTTAGCTAATGGAACATGGGAGGTCACTGATCATCCTTATGGGTGTAAACCTGTAGGATGTAAGTGTGTGTTCAAGAAAAAGCTTAGACCTGATGGTACTATTGAAAAGTACAAGGCACGTCTTGTTGCCAAGGGTTATACCCAGAAAGAAGGTGAAGACTTCTTCGATACCTACTCACCTGTTGCCAGATTGACCACTATTTGAGTACTACTGTCCTTGGCTGTCTCGCATGGTCTTCTCGTTCATCAAATGGACGTTAAGACAACTTTTCTAAATGGAGAGCTAGATGAGGAAATTTATATGGAGCAGCCTGATGGATTTGTAGTAGATGGTCAAGAAGGAAAGGTCTGTAAGTTAGTGAAGTCTTTATATGGTCTTAAGCAAGCTCCTAAGCAGTGGCATGAGAAGTTTGAAAGAACTTTAACCACTAAAGGCTTTGTTGTAAACGAAGCCGATAAGTGTGTGTACTATCGCCATGGTGGGGGCGAGGGAGTTATTATGTGTCTCTATGTCGATGACATATTGATATTCGGGACCAACCTCACTGTTATTGAGGAAGTCAAATAGTTCCTATCTCGCTGCTTTGAGATGAAGGACTTGGGAGTGGCTGATGTAATCTTAAACATCAAGCTACTGAAGAATGACAATGGTGGGATTACACTACTTCAGTCCCACTATGTGGAAAAGATATTGAGCCGCTTTGGGTATAGTGACTGCAAATCTTCTCCAACGCCTTATGATCCGAGTGTACTACTTCGAAAGAATCGAAGGGATGCTAAAGATCAATTGAGATATTCTCAAATCATTTTCTCGCTCATGTATTTCGCTAGCGCTACGAGACCTGACATCTCCTTTGTTGTAAGCAAACTGAGTCGATTTGTATCAAATCCTGGAGATGATCATTGGCATGCTCTTGAGAGAGTTTTGCGCTATTTGAAAGGTACTGCGAGTTATGGTATTCACTATACTGGGTATCCTCGAGTACTCGAGGGGTATAGTGATTCAAATTGGATATCTGATGCTGATGAGATTAAGGCCACGAGTGGTTATTTCTTTACACTTGGTGGTGGCGCTGTTTCCTGGAAGTCTTGCAAGCAGACCATCTTAACGAGGTCAACTATGGAAGAAGAACTCACAGCATTAGACACAACCACTATTGAAGCAGAGTGGCTTCATGAGCTTTTGATGGACTTACTTGTGGTTGAAAAACCTATACCCGCCATCCCAATGAACTGTGATAATCAAACTGTGATCATCAAAGTAAACAGTTCTAAGGATAATATGAAGTCATCAAGGCATGTGAAGAGGAGATTGAAATCTGTCAGGAAACTGAGAAACTCTGAAGTTATTGCATTGGATTATATCCAAACATCTAAGAACTTGGCAGATCCCTTCACAAAGGGCCTATCACATAATTTGATAGATAATGCATCGAGAGAGATGGGTTTGAGACCCACACAATGAGTTGTTCGTAGTGGCAACCCACTCTATGTGATCGGAGATCCCGTGAATTAGAGCTAGGAGACAAGCTGTTGATCAACTAAGAGGAGAGTATGCCTATATTATATTTACATCTCCATAAAAGATCCAATACTCTCTTATTCTGCATGGCAGGTTGATATTTATCTTAATGTGTTCTAAGTGTCTTTTCTAAGCAGAGATGTTGTGCTGCAGAACATCTATTGAGGAACATACCTATATGAGTCTGACTGTTAAACGTCGCAGTCCGTGAGAGTTGGGTGCTCTCTAATAAACTCATGAAAGGCCCTGGAGTATGACGCATAAGCTCCAAACCGCGGGGAAGCCCTGCGGCAGCCCTGTACTAGTCTAGACTTTGTGTGAAACTAGTGTGCAGAAAACTTGTAGTTCAAGGCATAGTCCACTATTCAAGTTGCTCGCTAGTATAGCATGAAGTTTAATGTGGAAGTTCAACTTAACAGTCTGCACTACACACCGGTATATAAAACAATATTCTGGAATGGAAACGAGGTAATGTGCCAATGAGACTTTGTGGGGGATTGTTGGAATTTTGTGAATTTTCGGCTGTTGGCCCATTAGACAAATTCTAAAATTCTCTTTGGCTCATTTGTGCATCGCAGCATATGGCTGTACAAGCGGTGTCAAAGTTTAGTCCCATACTGCTAGTTGAGTGAGAGTTACACCTCCTTATATACCAGGTTGTTCCACCACTCACTAAGGTGTGAGAAGAAGAGCAGCTCTCGTGCACTCCTCCTCCGACGCTGCCCGCCTCGCCTCGCCTCGTCACGACACGCGCGCGCGGCGGGTTGCGGGAATCTCGCCGAGCCGAGCTTTATTTTTGCTAGTTGGGAAAATTAATCTTGGATTAATTACGAGTAATTAACGGACGTGTTAATGTGTCAGCCGTTTCCAGTCTTTATAGGACGTGAGCTGTTACCGACTCGGACGTGGGCTGAGTCCCACGATCTCCCTGACCTGCTCTATATAAAGCCTCCGTGCTTACCCTAATGGGCATCGCTTACCACACGCGTCTCCTTCCAGTCTATTGCACCGCCGCCTTCGTCTTCCCCATCCCGGCTTGTGGCGTGCACCACAGATCGGGACAGTAGCCCTCCGGAACCCCGCCTCTTGTGAACCTGTACGAGTGAGGGGCGATCAGGTTTTTAGGGAGCGCTTCTGCGCGATTACTGGCTTCCATAACGTCTTCCGACGACGAGTTCCCGGACGACGACTTCTTCCCGGACGTCATCGACCTCTTCGACAACCTCAACATGAGCGACGACGCTGCTACCGCTGCAGCTACTGCTGCTGCTACCGTCACGGTTGCTGCTGCCGCTGCTCTACCGTACGTAACACTGAACTTCTTATTTCAGATTCTGCTAGAGTTCCTTATTCTAGCGTTCGGTGTAGATGTGATAGGTTTATCTTATTTACATGTAATCTATTCATTTACTTTGTTGATCTGCATGATTAGTTTTGGTACTGTCTGTATGATCATGTTTTATCAGGTTATTATTCGGATTAAATCATATGGATTATTGCTTATATTTTCAACACAAGCTACTAGGTGGTATGAAAACCTATAACTTATTTAGACCCACAATCCCAGGAATGTGTAAGTGATACGTCCATTTTGCATCACTATTCTATGTCTTAATTCACTATTATTCATTGATATATTTCATATTGAGAGGTGATACTTATGTTATTTCATCTATTTTTGCATGGTTGATGACTTTTGGAGCATTGACCGCTGCAGTCAAGATTCTGATGAAAAAGGTGTTGTTTGGAGGCAAAATTCGCGAAGATCAGAAAATCCAGGAAAATATACGGAAAATCCTATTTTTCCAGAAGACTAAGGATGCCAGAAGATGGAGTGGAGATGGGCCATAGGGGGCCCACACCACCCCATGGCGGGGCAGGCCTAGGCCGCGTCAGGAGGTAGTGTGGCCACCCTAGCCCACTCCAGCCTCTCCCCTCTGGCGTATATAAACCTCCCGAAACCCTAAGACTCGGGGAGCAACCACAGAAAGATTCTGCCACCTCTGCGGGGCGGAAAACACCGAGAGAGCAAGATCTCTCCGACAGACAGATTTCTATCGGGGGAATTCCTTCTCGGAGAGGGGAGATCGTCGCCATCAACACCACCATCAAGCTGGACTTCATCGGGATCATCATCATCATCACCACCATCATCATCACCATCAGTACCCTTATCACCATATCCATATTTCTGTAACAATTGCGTTGAATCTTGCATAGTTCATAGGGGAAACTTTCCCGGTGTTGATTACTCCTTGTAGTTGATGCTATTGAGTGAACCGTTGAATTATTGTTTATGTTCAGATTGTTATACATCATTATTCCATCTCTGATCATAATCCATATGATGTCTTGTGAGTAGTTCATTTTGTTCTTGAGGACATGAGAGAAGTCTTGTTGTTAGTAGTGGAGTTGTGTTGAGAAAGATTTAATAGATTGTTATTTAAGTTATGGTGTACTTCTTCTAGTGGTGTCATGTGAACGTCGACTACATGACACTTCACATATATGGGCCTAGGGGAATGCATTGTGTATTTGGCTACTAATCGTAGGGGTTGCCGGAGTGACAGAAACCTGAACCCCTGTTAGGAAACCATTGCACAAGGGACATAAGGGTCTTAGAGTTTAAAGTTGTGGTTAGGTTTCTACCTTAATTAATTTCTTGTACTTATGGATGTTTGCAAGGCGTATAATCACAAGTATGTATTAGTCTTGGATGGGACGGTACATTAGCACAAGTTCATCCACATAACACTTAGCAAGCTAAAGAAGATTAATCAACTATATGAAGCGAAAGCACTTGACAGTCTTCCCATGTGTCCTCGAGAATGTTTGGTCATCTTAAGTAATACAACCGGCTTGTCCTTTGCTGCATAAAGGATTGGGCCACTTGCTGCCTTTATTCCTACTGTCTTTTATTTACTCGTACTTTGTTTACTTGCTTTATCGAAAACCCCTAAAAATCTGTTTGCTAGGTATTTGCAGAGAATTCCTGATCCATACCACTAGCCAGCACCTTCTGCTCCTCATTGGGTTCGACACTCTTACTTATCGAAAATACTGCGATACACGCCCTATACTTGTGGTTCATCAAGACTATTTTCTGGCCCCGTTGCCGGGGAGTGAAGCGCTATTGGAGAGTGGAACTGGTAAAGGAAACTTCTACTGTGAGTATTGTTTACTTCTGCTAGTTGATTTATTTTCGTTATGGATAATTCGCTGAGTTTCTTATTTGGTAATGCTACTACCACTGCTAAGGTAGTAGATAAGCCACCACCTGCTGAGAAGGATGTTTTCAAAATACCTACAAGAATTATTGATCGTGTTATGGATAACTACTATGTTGGGGATGGAACTGTCCATCCCGATGATCATTTACTCTTTATACACGAATTATGCGGGTTGTTCAAGTCTGTAGGTATTACTACAGATCAAGATAAGAAGAAGTTATTCTCATTATCACTGAAAGGAAGAGATGAGAAATGGTATAAGCTGCTGAAGAATGGCCAAGCTCTGGAATGGGAGGAAATAGTGCCTCTCTTTTATTCAAAGTTTTATCCTCCTAGTGAGATTCATAAAGATCGGAATCAAATATACAAATTTTGGCCTCTTGATGGAGAGAGTACAACTCAAGCTTGGGGGAGATGGAAGTTACTAATGCTCAAATGTCCCATTCATGAGCTCCCCAACAATATTATTATCAATAACTTTTATGCAAGGCTCCCTCTACATGATAAAGATTTATTGGATGCTTCTTGTGCTGGATCATTCACTCGCATGGAAGAAGAAGCTAAATGGGACCTTCTGGACCGTATTCAAGACAATGTTGAAGCTTGGGAGAATGACAAAGGTAGAAAGTCAGGTATAAATTATGATTATGAATGCATTGAATCTTTTATGGGAACTAATGACTTTCAAAATATTAAAAATGCTTATGGTCTAGACTCTCAAGCTATTGCGTCTTATTTTAAGGCTTTTGCTTCCTATATTGAAGTGCCTAAAAAGAAGTGGAATAAGTAGCATGAACCTTATAAAGATATTGCTAAGAGTGTTCCTGCAAGAAATACTGAAGTTTATACTGCTAATCATGTTTTACCTAAACCTTATATTGAGAAGATTCCCTTCCCCGAAAAGGTAAAGGACCATCCTATGATAACTAATGTAATCACCAAAAGTGAAAAAAGAACTGTAAAACCTGATGAACAAATAAACATTGAACCTGTGGTAGCAATTGTGAAAGACCTTGTCACTAAAAGCGTAGAAGATGGGCACATAGTCTTTTGTGAGGATGCTTCTAATATTGTTTCACATCCCAATAGAACTAAAAAGTCTAGTGTTCCTGTGCTTTCTGTTAGAATTGGTGATCATTGCTATTATGGTTTATGTGATATTGGTGCAAGTTCCAGTGCTATTCCTTATGAGCTTTACAAAGAAATTATGCATAAAAGCAGTCCTTGCGAGTTGGAAGAGATTGATGTGGTTATTCACCTTGCTAATAGAGACACCATCTCTCCAATTGGTATTGTACGAGACGTGGAAGTTCTTTGTGGTAAGATTAAGTACCCTGCTGATTTTCTAGTACTTGGTTCGGCTGCTAGTAAAACCTACCCTATCATTTTTGGTAGACCTTTCTTGAGTACTTGTGGAGCTATTATTGATTGCAAGAGGTTCAAAATCTTGACTAATTTTGATGGGGAATCTTATGAGTTTAATTTTTCGAAATTTGCTAAAGAACCTTGCGAAGAGGAAACCCATAATGAGGATTTTAGGGTTGAACAACTTGCTTCTATTTCTCTTGCTCCTAACAATGCTTTGCAGCAATTTATGGAAGATCATGAAAGTGAAATCTTCGTGGAAGAAAGGAATGAGATTGACAGGATTCTCCGTGATCAACCTATGATGCTTAAGCACGACTTTCTTGTAGAAGACTTGGGTACCACGATGCCACCTAAAAAGGATCCAGTTTTCGATCTAAAACCTCTCCCTGATGATCTTAAATATGCTTATATTGATGATAAAAAGATATATCCTGTTATTGTTAGCGCTAAACTTTCAGGGAAGGAAGAAGAAAGGTTATTGGAAGTTTTGAGGAAGCATCGAGGAGCTATGGGCTATACTCTGGATGATTTAAAAGGGATTTCACCTACTATATGTCAGCATTCTATCAACATAGAACCAGATGCGAAGCCAGTAGTGGAGCACCAACGATGTTTAAATCCTAGGATGAAGGAAGTGGTAAGGAATGAGGTATTGAAACTCCTTGATGCTGGTATTATTTACCCTATTGCTGCTAGTGAATGGGTTAGTCTTGTTTATTGTGTTCCTAAAAAGGGAGGTATTACTGTTGTCCCTAATGATAATGATGAGCTTATTCCTCAAAGAATAGTGGTAGGCTATAGGATGTGCATCAATTTTAGGAAAGTCAATAAAGTTACTAAGAAAGATCACGACCCGCTTCCTTTTATTGATCAAATGTTGGAAATGTTGTCTAAAAAGACCCATTTTTGTTTTCTTGATGGTTATTCTGGTTTCTCTCAAATTTCTATTAAACAACAAGATCAAGAAAAAACTACTTTTACTTGCCCTTATGGAACTTATGCTTATAGACGTATGCCTTTTGGTTTATGTAATGCTCCTGCTACTTTCCAAAGGTACATGTCTGCTATCTTTCATGGTTTTTGTGAGGAAATTGTAGAAGTGTTCATGGATGACTTTTATGTCTATGGAACTTCTTTTGATAATTGTCTGCACAACCTTGATAAAGTTTTGCAGAGATGTGAGGAAACTAATCTTGTTCTTAATTGGGAGAAATGACACTTCATGGTTAATGAAGGGATCGTTCTGGGGCATAAGGTTTCTGAAAGAGGCATAGAAGTTGATAGAGCTAAGGTTGAGGCAATTGATAAGATGCCATGTCCAAGAGACATCAAAGGTATTCGTAGTATCCTTGGTCATGCTGGTTTTTATAGGAGGTTTATTAAAGACTTATCTAGGATATCAAAACCTCCCACTAATCTTCTTCAAAAAGATGTACCCTTCGTTTTTGATGATGATTGTAGGGAAGCTTTTGAAACTCTTAAGAAGGCTTTAACTACAACCCCTGTTGTTCAACCACCTGATTGGAGTTTACCCTTTGAAATAATGTGTGATGCTAGTGATTTTGCTGTAGGGGCTGTCCTTGGGCAACGTATTGATAAAAAGTTAAATGTTATCCATTTTGCTAGTAAGACCCTAGACGCTGCTCAAAGGAATTATGCCACTACTGAAAAGGAATTTCTAGCTGTTGTTTTTTCCTGTGATAAGTTTAGGCCCTATATTATGGACTCAAAAGTAACCATTCATACTAATCATGCTGCTATTGAATATCTTATGACAAAGAAGGACGCTAAGCCTAGGCTTATTAGATGGGTACTGCTTTTACAAGAGTTTGATCTACATATAGTAGATAGGAAGGGTGCTGAAAACCCTGTAGATGATAATTTATCTCGTTTGGAAAACATCTCTTTTGACCCTATGCCTGTTAATGATAGTTTCCCAAATGAACAGCTAGCTGCAGTAGGGGTGAGCTCGCGAGGAAGCCCTTGGTATGCTGATTATGCTAACTTTATTGTCTCCAAGTATTTGCCTCCAACTTTTACAGCTCAGCAAAGAAGAAAGTTCTTCTATGATTTGAGGCATTATTTTTGGGATGACCCACACTTATACAAAGAAGGAGTTGATGGTATTATGCGAAGATGTGTTCCAGAATACGAAAAAAAGGAGATATTGCGTAAATGTCATGGTAGTGCCTATGGAGGACATCATGCAGGAGATAGAACTGCACAAAAGGTACTACAATTAGGTTTATACTGGCCTACCCTTTTTAAAGATGCAAGAAAATTTGTCCTATCTTGTGATGAATGTCAGTGTGTTGGTAATATTTCTAGACGCAATGAAATGCCTATGAACTACTCTCTAGTTATTGAACCTTTTGATTGTTGGGGATTTGACTTTATGGGTCCTTTCCCTCCTTCGAAAGGCTACACTCATATTCTTGTTGCCGTTGATTATTTTACTAAGTGGGTAGAAGCTATTCCTACAAAGAGTGCTGACGGAGAAACTTCTCTAAAAATGCTTAAGGATGTTATCTTTCCTAGGTTTGGGGTGCCTAGGTATCTCATGACTGATGGGGGTTCTCATTTCATTCATGGTGGTTTTAGGAAGACCCTTGCTAAATATGATGTTAATCATAGAATTGCTTCAGCTTATCACCCCCAAACTAGCGGGCAAGTAGAGTTATCAAATAGAGAGATTAAATCTATCTTGCAAAAGACTGTTAATAGGTCTAGGAAAAACTAGGCTAAGAAGTTGAATGATGCTTTATGGGTTTATAGAACTGCTTACAAAAATCCTATGGGAATGTCTCCTTATAAAATGGTTTATGGGAAAGCTTGTCACCTACCCTTAGAATTAGAACACAAAGCTTATTGGGCAGTGAAAGAACTAAATAGAGATTGTAAGCTCGCTGGTGAGAAAAGATTATTTGACTTAAGTTCTTTAGATGATGGAGAAGTGAAGCCTATGAGAATGCTAGGCTCTTTAAGGAAAAAGTTAAAAGATGGCATGATAAGCGAATACTTAAGAGAGAATTTCATGTTGGTGAGAAATTTCTATTGTATAGGTCTCGTCTCAGATTTTTTGCAGGTAAGCTACTATCAAAATGGGAAGGACCTTTCATCATTGAAGAAGTATACCATTCAGGAGCAATAAAAATTTCTTCTCTAAAAGATAATACTACACAAGTAGTGAATGGACAGCGACTCAAAGACTATATTGCTGGAGATTCTTACAATGAAGATGTTGATGCCTTTCAAGTTATAACTCCAGAGAAATTCATTGAGGACCAAATTCAGAGACCTGCAGAGTCTATTTTCATATAGGTAAGAGTCCTGGTAAGAAAAGTTCCACGAAAATACTATCCAACTATATTTTTGCAGTTTTCAGTCAATAAGGAAAGTTACGAAGCGAAAAAGGGACGGAAACGGAGCCGGGGTGGCTCACACCACCCCATGGCACAGGCCCACCCCTGGCCACGCCACCAGGTGGTGTGGCCACCCAGGACTCCGCCTCCGACTTGTTTTCTCCCAGTACCTTCCTTTTGATATGAAACTTCGTAATATATAACCCCCCGTATCCCCCGAGGTCCGTATATCGTGTTTTCGTCGTGTTTTTGTTTCGATCTGTTTCTACCAGGAACGATTCTTGAAGCTTTGAGGCACAATGGTGTCCGCCAAGGATAAGGGGAAGGAGCCTATGGAGGAAGATCTCCAGGACTCCGGGCAAGAGAAGGAGATCAAGAGCGAAGATGAAGAGGAGGCAAAGCACACCGGCACTACCATTGCGAGCATTGGAGTGGTGGCAAACCCAGCCATTGGAGGGAAGCCTCCTCATCACCGTTCAGATCCCTGGTCACTTCCTCCATGCACCAAGAATCCTTTCCATACCCTTATCCATGAGCATCAATACCAGAATTTGCCCAAGGGGAAATTACCCTCCAATTGGGATTTGCCTCGTTCTAGCCATGCAGGAAAAGAAGACTTTAAGGAGGAAGAGTGGGGAAAGAATAACAAGAGCTGGAATTCTCAACATGACGTGATCATGAGCCGCATTGAGCAAAACTCACAACTGATTCGTAATCTCACCTTCGAGATTGAGGACTTGGGGAAATTGGTCAAGACGCTCATCGAGAGGATACCACCACCACCAAAGGAGTAATTCGTCATCAGGTTTGGCATCCCCTTAGTTTGTTCCAAGCTTGGGAGAGTTCTGCGGTATCACATCACTATCTTCTATCTTTTTACCTTTTTAGTAGAGTCATATCATGAATAGAGGAGTTATTATGTAGTATGGTTTGCATTATGGAAGTGTCCCCTCTCTCGTTAGATATGTATCCCTTGGTGTGAGTTGCCGTTATGGAATATTAATGAGAAGTTCTATCATTCACTCTTTTGCATAGCTTATATTAGTTTTCAATTCGTGGTTATATGATTGATCTTGTTGTTAGTATTGGTAGCACTCTGGGATCATTGATTTAATTTAGTTGGTTTTGGCAAACCTGGCTCGGTCAGTAGCAACACTAGTTTTGAGAGTTGAATGAAAAAGATAGAAGTACTCTAAAGAAAAATAATTTCATCGTCTTCCTTTCTTGATTTGCTCATAAGTTTAGTATTCTCTAGTTAAGATCTTTTGTGCTTCCAAGGAGGATTGCATGTTTGTCTTTATCACTTGTATGTTTGTTTGTTTCCTTCAACTCTTGTACCTGCTACCCAGCCTTGCTAGCCAAAAACATGTACTAAGAGGATTTCTTCTCGTGCATCCACCTCCTTTAAACCAAAACCTTTGCCATTTGTGTCCACCATACCTACCTATTAGCATTATTGCTATTCCAAGTAAATTCTTGTTTTATCTACCTCCCAAATTAAACTTGTTATGTGAAAATTAGTGATTAAATCTCTCACGAACTTGATGGCACACTTTACTTTCTTGCACTTAATAAACTTGAACCATTGTGCTCACCTATGTTGCGTATATGCTTGCGCTTTGTAAGTTGTGAATTAGCAGAACCATGTTGTCATGGGGAACGCTTTCAACATTGCACTGGTACTTAGTACCTAGTTGATATCATGTTCTTTTGTCTATGGATGTCGTCAGTGTGAAATGAAAGGGGAGCTTGTAAGTCCATGGAGTTATGCATGTGTGTTAGAGAAACTCCTGGGCCGCTGGTCTAATCCATGCTGACATGGTGGAAACCTGCAGCGTAACCATAACAAGTACCTATGAAGCATTCTTCTTATAAAAAAAGAGATAGAGATTGAGAAAAAGAGAAAAGAAAAAAAAAGAGGTTATGAAAAGAGGAAAGAGAGAAAAAAGCACCATATTCCATGGTAAATAAGAAGATTGCTAAGATGCTTGTTGTCTGCTTGCCTTGTCATTTTGATATGGGGATTCTTCCGTATCATCGGGCAAGGGGTACACCATTGGCGGTTCTCTATGATACACATATTCTTACGATGACAAGAACTTACCAGTGACTAAACTTGAGTAGCATGAGGAGCGGCCCTCGTATTCAAGGGACATGAGATTCTGAACTTGCAACTTGTCAATGCATATCCTCATTTTTGATCACTTTAACCTTAATCACCTAAAGATGCCTATGATAGGGGCAATGAGAGCTGAAAGCTAGTAAGTATCATAATTTTTGGGAGTTCTTTATGAGACTTGCAATCCCTGCTTCCCTCTTTGAAGGGCCTTTCTTTTACTTTGTAGTTGAGTCAGTAAACCTACTCCCTTCTATCTCAGCAAGTATTTTGACTTGTTGTGTTTCATTCATTCATATGTTGATTTATTCATTCATGTTTCTTATGTTCCTTGCTTTGCACATTGCTCTTATCCTGATGTTTACTACTTTGAAAGCTATCGTTGGAAAACCAACTATTTGTGAACTCCAGCAAATTATCAACTATTCTTCGACCAAGAGCTAAGTTTGCCATTACCAATTATGATTCACTTTATGTATCTTTATTGTGTTTCCTTTACTTATTACAAGTTAAGTTATATAAAAGTGAGTTGTCTTCTATTATGATCTATGTATTTGGTGAATGTGATGCTTGTTGTCCGTATTCTTTTATCGATTCTTCACTCCATAAACCTGAGGTCATGTTTATTGAGCTCAGTTTCGCTTGGGGACAAGCGAAGTCTAAGCTTGGGGGGAGTTGATACGTCCATTTTGCATCACTATTCTATGTCTTAATTCACTATTATTCATTGATATATTTCATATTGAGAGGTGATACTTATGTTATTTCATCTATTTTTGCATGGTTGATGACTTTTGGAGCACTGACCGCTGCAGTCAGGATTCTGATGGAAAAGGTGCTGTTTTGAGGCAAAATTCGCGAAGATCAGAAAATCCGGGAAAATATACGGAAAATCCTATTTTTCCAGAAGACTAAGGATGCCAGAAGATGGAGTGGAGATGGGCCACAGGGGGCCCACACCACCCCATGGCGCGGGAAGGCCTAGGCCGCGCCAGGAGGTGGTGTGGCCACTCTGGCCCACTCCAGCCTCTCCCCTCTGGCGTATATCAACCTCCCGAAACCCTAAGACTCGGGAAGCGACCACAGAAAGATTCCACCGCCTCTGCGGGGCGGAAAACACCGAGAGAGAAAGATCTCTCCGGCAGACAGATTTCTGCCGGGGGAATTCCTTCTCGGAGAGGGGAGATCGTCGCCATCAACACCACCATCAAGCTGGACTTCATCGGGATCATCATCATCATCATCACCACCATCATCACCATCAGCACCCTCATCACCATCTCCATATTGCTGTAACAATTGCGTTGAATCTTGCATAGTTCATAGGGGAAACTTTCCCAGTGTTGATTACTCCTTGTAGTTGATGCTATTGAGTGAACCGTTGAATTATTGTTTATGTTCAGATTGTTATACATCATTATTCCATCTCTGATCATGATCCATATGATGTCTTGTGAGTAATTCGTTTTGTTCTTGAGGACATGGGAGAAGTCTTGTTGTTAGTAGTGGAGTTGTGTTGAGAAAGATTCAATAGATTGTTATTTAAGTTGTGATGTACTTCTTCTAGTGGTGTCATGTGAACGTCGACTACATGACACTTCACCTATATGGGCCTAGGGGAATGCATTGTGTATTTGGCTACTAATCGTAGGGGTTGCCGGAGTGACAGAAACCTGAGCCCCCGTTAGGAAACCATTGCACAAGGGACGTAAGGGTCTTAGAGTTTAAAGCTGTGGTTAGGTTTCTACCTTAATTACTTTCTTGTACTTACGGATGTTTGCAAGGGGTATAATCACAAGTATGTATTTGTCTTGGATGGGGTGGTACATTAGCACAGGTTCACCCACACAACATTTAGCAAGCTAAAGAAGATTAATCAACTATATGAAGCGAAAGCACTTGGCAGTCTTCCCATGTGTCCTCGAGAACGTTTGGTCATCTTAAGTAATACAACCGGCTTGTCCTTTGCTGCATAAAGGATTGGACCAGTTGCTGCATTTATTCCTACTGTCTTTTATTTACTCGTACTTTGTTTACTTGCTTTATCGAAACCCCCTAAAAATCCGTTTGCTAAGTATTTGTAGAGAATTCCTGATCCATACCACTAGCCAGCACCTTCTGCTCCTCGTTGGGTTCGACACTCTTACTTATCAAAAATACTGCGATACACCCCCTATACTTGTGGGTCATCAGTAAGTAACACACAAATCACCCTAGCAACAACAGGAATGATCGTAATCCTGCAATAGCCTCAACAACAACTCTGTGCAACCAAAAATTGTAACTTAACTACATCTGAAAAAGAACTAGGTTATCTGCTAACTACACCTTAGTGCAAGACAAACTTCAACATATCAAATGCATCCGAAAAGCAACTAGTAATTGGACAATTACAACTTGGTGCATGATAAACTGCAACTTATCAAATGCACCCGAAAAGCAATTAGGTAATCTGACCACTACAACTTAATGCATGACAAATTGGAACTTATGAAAGAAGCAACCTAGAAGATGGTAGTTGTTCCCGCTAACATCTGAGGTTCTCCTAGTGATCTATTTGTCGTATTTTGCTAACATCTGAATTGTTGTTGTCTGAATTTCTCAAACTATTTGTACAATGGATGAAGTTGTTGGCAGAGTTCCTAGGTTGAATAATGGTGCTCTTTTGGGAGTCATCAGACTGCATGCCTAAGTTGCTCCACGTGGTGGCTGAATTGGCACACATATTGTCTAAGTTTCTTCAGGACATATGGGATTCTAGAATATATAAAACCAACTGAACATAAAAAAAACCTAATTAAAATCAACTAAGCAACTTAATTAACTAAGTGTATGGATGATTGCATGGTCATAGGGCAAAAAAGGAACATAACCAATTCTAAATATACACCAACTTAATAAGGGAACTAACTAACTAAATTAGATGGTCAAGAGCAACTTAATCATATTAAATAAGAAGAAATATAGTTACCCACCCCCCATATACATAAAGGTTATACAAAAAGCAACTTAATCAATTGTCAATAAGTAACCTAACTAAATGTGGTAAGCAACTTAAACACGTGGATGACTGAATGGTCAGAAAAGACAAACACAATCCAAAAACCTAGTGCTTGGATGTGAACAACTTGATAAAGAACAATAAATAACATAATAAAAATGGATAAGCAACTTGAACATGATGAGGGGACACTAACTTTATATGCATGATATCCCTAGAGACTCTTCAAAATGAACATAGTGCTCATCATACACCAGGGCACACATTAGCGTGATGAAAAACCACCTCAGCCTATGTGTGTAGCAACAAAGTACTATATGCAAAATCAACTTCTGGTAACCGGAGGCATGAGTGATTGGCATTCTTGTAGTCATTACTTCTCACTAGAATCCTAGTTTGTCTGCTAGAAGAGCAACATTATAATTAAAACTCATTACTCGGGATGGGATGTCATTTCTCGTTTAACCAAAAAAATGAATAGCATGGCATGGAAACACAACTTAGTTAGATGATGGAACAACTTATGTCTGCTGATAGAAGCAACTTAGTTAAATTCAATAAAAATCATGATGATGTGGAGGATGAAATAAGAACCCTCTTTGGGAGAAGTTCTCATTGTGATTAGAATGACCAGGACGAAAGCAGTGATCTTCTAGGTCTGGCTCATAAATAGGTACCTGCTAGTGGAGGAAGGCCTCCTAGGGATAAGAGACATAGGGCTAAAGAAAGAGCCAAAAAAGGATCTTTTGTGTATAATCCTGCATAATCTCGAATGTTATCTGTTCTGGTACCCTGAGAGAAGGCTTTTTCTTTCTATTAAAAGCTCACAAATAAGATGGATTTGGTCGTGGATGATCCCTTATTTGAGTGATAAGTTCGAGTACCAATCGAGCTGCGTTGCTGCTTGATCCGCAGCAGCGGGGGCAAAGGATCAAGCGCTTTGACTTGTTAACTAGGCACGATGACAAAAAACATAAGCTTGTTAAACAAAGCAACTCAGTTAAAATCAGTAACGAACTTAAGAATGCTACGACATTAGAACTACCATAGATGATAAAAATATCAACCTAAAAAAAGCATGATCCGAAAAATCAAACTTGGCTATATATAGTGCACAACTTACGCTTGAACAAAAGAAACTCAGTTGAAATCAGTAATAATCAACTTAAGCATGCTACAACATGATTACTACCCTAGATGATAAAAAAGATCAACCTAAAAACATGATGGGAAAATATAATTTAGCTATATATATTACAGCTTAAGCATGGTTCACAAAGCAACTCGGTTAAAATCAGAAAACAAGTTAAGAAAACTTGGCATCGGATGCTACCGATGGAGTTTGGGTGCATGAAGTTGTGTATAGTCCATAAGAGCCCTTTGTAGGAATACATTTTGAAGTTATTTCTTATTCAAGAGCACACTACAATGCTTACTCGAAGAAGTTGAGTTTCTCTATCAAGTTGAAGACATCGACGAGACAACCTTCACTAATGAATTGTGAAAGCAACAATTTATTTACTACAAGTACGGGAAACTTAGGTCGAAAATGAGAGAATGAATGTTGTAGAATATTTTAGTCATATACATAACGATGAGTGAAATGAGGAAGTAGAAGAAGCTATCCCATCTAAGAAGTCGAGTTTTAACAATTTTGGAACTAAGCGTAAAAGGGAATAGATCAAGCAAACCAAATGCCCAACTGAGATAAGTAACTTAGGACAAACCTGGAAGAAACTTAAATTAAAGTGACTAATCAACTAATTAAAATGTGATAAGAAACTTAGTATAAAGTGTTGGAAATATGCCCTAGAGACAAATAATAATAAGGATTATTATTATATTTCATAAAGTTTATGATTAAGTTTTATATCATGCTATAACTGTATTGAAAGGAAACATCAATACACGTGTGATACATAAACAACCAGGGGTTCCCGGTGAAACTCTAGTCACTTGTTCATTGGTCAACAAATGATCAAGGTTTCCTGATCATGTGGCATTTATGCCAGTTGGAAATGGAGTCAACTCATTTTGAGAATGAGATGATGAACCAATACCCAACCTAAACATCGTGACCCGATCATATCACGAAGTTCAATTTACGATGATTAGAATAGACCCTCGTAGACTGTTCCATAGACCGTGAGGCTATATCAATCACTGTCTCCCGAGAGTGCTTAGATAGCATCAAACATCACTTGGTAATATAGTGACTATAAATGTGTGTTCAGGTATTCGGAGGAACCGTATAGGCAATATATGTCAAGAGCGGGATTTGTCCATCCGTGTGACAGAAAGATACTTAAGGGCCCACTCGAAGAAGTTATATCGAATAGCTGCGCATCGTGTGATTTGATCACAGGGATATCACTTGTCGGAACGAGTCAAGTGGCATTGTTCAGTAACGAGATTGAACACGACATGGTGATGTCATTGATCAGATCTCGAGCAATGCAAGTATCGAGAGGCAAATGGAATAAGACGCGACTGTCCTGGTTCAAACAACGAAAGATCTTCGTGGAATGCACAGGGGTCACATGGCCATCCAAGTCCCTATGTCGATCATTGGTCCGGGAGTGTCCCGACCATGTATGGAGTGTTCCCGAATCGTGGGTTATCACGCTTAAGGGCTTGATGATTCTTAGAGAGTGTTTACAGGATCGGTAGAATCACCAAAGAAGATTAGAGACAAAACCGAAAGGGTTTCGGTAAGTCCGAAGGATGTCCAGAGTGGAGGTGGAAGGTGTTCCATAGCCACGAAGATTGAATAATATGTGAATGAATGTTAAATATTGATTTAATCATTTATTCATAATTATTTAATAAAGAGAAAATCAATTAAAAGGTCATAAGGCTTAATGGGCCAATTCCGAAAGGAGAAGGGCCCATGAGGGAAAGGCAAGAGGAGAGAAGGGGCAAGGGGGTGGCCGGCTGGGCCAAGCCCCCCCCCCCCCCCCCCCCCCCCGTACGGGGCCCACTAGGCCTGGCCGGCGGTGCCCCCTCTCCCCCTCCTTTAGTCCCACCCCGGGACTTTGAGGGAGGTAGTACCTCCCCTCCCCTATATATAGTGGGGGTATTTGGCCAGATAAATACACACATTAATTAATAAACGTTTCCTCACTTTTGGGGAGACCTCCAATTGATATTATCTCTCTCTCTCTCTCTCTCTCTCTCTCTCTCTCTCTTGTGACTGTGGTCCCAAGTTCGGACTGCGCGAATGAGAGACATCTTCACCGCGGAGTGCCGTCACGCTGCGGGATTCGGATCCAGGAGCTCTACGTCCGCAACTGTTGCTGGATCAGGGAAGTGAAAGGAATATGCCCGAGAGGCAATAATAAAGTGGTTATTATCTTACTCCATATTTATGATAAATGTTTATTTTTCATGCTATAATTGTATTAATTGGAAACGTTAATACATGTGTGTTTAATAAACAAAATACAAAGTGCCTAGTAATGCCTCTCATATAAACTAGCTCGTTGATTAACAAGATGATCCAAGTTTCCTGATCATGGACATTGGATGTTGTTAATAACGAGGTCACAACATTGGTGGAATGATGTGATGAACATTCATCCTAAGTATAGCATTACGATCAAAGTCATTATGTTTATATTGCTATAACATCATACGAAGTAATCTTAGTCCTTAGACCATGAGATCATGTTAATTGCTAACACCGGAAGAGTATCTTGATAACATCAAACGTCACACCATAACAGGGTGACTATAAAGATGGGTTTAGTGCTACAAAGGTGTTATGTTGAGGCTCATGGATCAAGAGTGGCATTTGTCCATCCCGATGACGGATAGATATACTCTGGGCCCTCTCGGTGATATCACATTGGTTAGCTTGCAAGCAAGTGATGTGATCACTAGAATGTTATATCACAGGAACAACAAAAGATTGCATGTCGGTAATGAGATCAAACTAGGTATGGAGATACCGATGATCGAATCTCGAACATATAATATATCACAAGACAAAGGGATTTAGTTACTAGCGTTAAAGGTTCTCACGATCACAGAAGTCATCGTTGAATGTGTAAGAGTCAGTATGGATCTCCAGGTCCCGCTTCTGATTATTGATCTGAGAGGGGTCTCAATCATGTTTGCATTATTCGCGAACCGTAGGGTGACACACTTAAGGGATACCGACACCATTTGGAGCAAATATGTTTCAGATAAAGATTTAAGAAAGCGATGGAATTATTTCAATAGACACCGAAACTGTTTCGGGTGAAATTGCTGAAATTGGTTCTACATGTAATATTGAAATGTTGCAGGGGGTTTATGTGAATGTTTGTTAATTAAAGTAATTAACAAAATTCTGAATAAAAATAATAAAAGAGTTTTATTAAATGAGAGAGCATTAAATTTGGAGAAATTTAATGCATTTAAAGTGGAGACTTTAAAAGAGAATGTGAAGGGGCATTTTAATGTGGAGGGGTTACCACCACATAAATGGGGAGGTGAGGAGTCACACTCCCATGGGCGCCGGCCATGGGGGAGGGGTACCCCCTCCTCCTATAAAAGGCCCCCCTCACACCCCTTCTTCCTCACACCTCCTCGTGAAGGATCTCTCTCCCCCTCTAGTATTATTCCTCATGGTCTCGGATTAGCGAGATACATGTTCCTGGTGGATTTATCTGGAAAGGAGTTGCTGCTTCCGCTGCTTTGCTGGAGCAAGGGACGGAGGTTGTCGGGGTACCGGACGTGTGTGCGATCACGGATGTACTGCTGCTTTGCGGTGCTGGACTTGCTGGAGCTGGATCTGATGGACGTGTTAGAGCCGGACCTGCTGGACTTCATCACGATCTTGAGATCGGCAAGTGTACGACTACATCATCCACGAGTTCCAACTCGTTAACAAAGCTATGTTGTCTTCGAGGGTAAGTTCTCTATGGATGTATATCCACCCGTTGCTTGTATCTAGTAGATAGATCTTGGCGTATAGTTCCCATTGTAGAATTTTTTTGTTTTCTATGCTACGAACCCAATAGGAAGCGGGACTCATCACCAGGCACCGGATGGATGTAACTCCCTGCGAGGTGTCACACTTGAGGCACTCAAGTCGTTGGATCCACAGGAGCGCAAGGACGTCATCACGACCTTGAGGTCGGCTTCGGCTCGTCTACATCAACCACGCTCTCCTGAGCATTGACAACGCTTTTCGGTCTTCAAGGGTAAGTTCGCAAAAAGCCCCTCCTGTTACTGCATTACTAATAGATAGGTCCTGGCAGCATCAGGGGTTCAGGGGCATAGCGTAAAATTTTATTGTTTTCATACGCGGAACCCCTACAGTGGTATCAGAGCTAGATCTATGCGTAGTAATGCTAGTACGGGTAGAACACACGAGATGTAGCGTGTGGGCGATGATCTTTTAGTTGTTACCCTCCCACGTTACTTGTGTATACTGCAGTAATGCTTGATGAAGCGGCCCCCAACCGACTTTACGTGTTCATTCGCGATACTAGTCCACGCTTGACATACGGCTTGTACCGTATAAAGTGGCTTTAGGGGGTGTCAGTCTCTTTCGCATTAGTTGGTATGCCAGTTGCAATGGAGGGCCCCGAAAGGGGTATAGTATAGACAACTACTTGATCAGTGTTGTGGTGAATGTTCGTAGGTAAGAATGGTTCTTGTGCGAAAGCCCATTCAGCCACGTAAAACATGCAAAGATAAAGTAGAGGCGTCTAACTTCGTTTTGTAGGGGGTGTTGCTTTGTGATATGGTTGTGGCAAAGGTAAAATGATTACCTTATGTTACGAAGTAGTAGTAGATAGTCACGGAGGTGACGAACTACCACGCCGGAAAGACACTGGTACCCTAGTGTCTACGGTGCCGGAACCCTGGCGCCAGAATCCGGTGATGCCGGATGGAGATCACGATGTGAAGGACCATATCACATCGCATTACATTCAATGTTATTGTTTGTATATCTTATTATGTGCTAGTATTAGATACTCGACGGTAGCCTAATAAGATGATCCCTGTCAAAAATTACCAATGATTGTGTACCCCCTTAGTGTGCACCACCAAGAATGTTTTTTGGTATGAGGCAGGCCGTGATGATCGGGTGTCAGGCATATCTGCGTTCGCATACAGTGGGTGTAAGCCATGTTGCACAGCGAATACACTAAGATTGAGTTTACGAGCCTAGCATGTAATAGAGATGGCCGCAAAACACGGATGGTCGAAAGATCGAGCATGAGTCGCATGAATGATATGACCGATGTTTAGCGTCCACCCTAGAACCCACATTGATGGCCATGACGATCAGTGGAGATGTGGGAAAAGGGGTCGTGTTATCACTAGAACCCTTCAGGGGATAGGTGTTTCTGAGTGGAGTTATTATTAACTCATTTAATTATAAACTTAGTCTAAATTCCTTTTTGCAATTATAAATGTAGCAAATGGTTCTCCCCGATGCTATCTTTCCTGTTGACAATTGGTTAAAAGGAGAGAAGCTCAGGCTAGATGGATCAAACTTCTCTATATGGGTTGCGCGTCTCCACATTCTCCTTAACGAGAATAACATGGTCAACTATATACTAAATGAGATGGATTTGGAGCAGCTCTGTTTCTATGAGACCCCAGAACAGCGGGAGGACCGCTATTATCGTCATGAGATGTCCACCTTCATATCAGTTACAATGTGCTATGGGATGGTGGATGAGTTGTGGACAGTCGTGGTAATCTTGACCCTCTTGCGACAATGGTACAATTTAGGACACATTCCGTGGAACAAGCACGCATATGGGAGCATGAGCTGATGGGAGACTTCCTCTCCATTAAGATGGAGGAGAACTCTTCACTTGACGACCACTTGGAGCGCATGCATGATATGTACATGAGGCCGACATACTTCCTGGATAGCTGGATGACGAGCTCTTTTGCAAATAGCGTTGTGCTGCGCTCTCTGCCACCAAGCTACCAAGAACATGTCAGGACTTGCATTATGAGAGGCGACGCGGAAACACAGGATTTCCACAGGTTCATATCACATCTCAAGAATGTGATGGTTGAACCTGTTGTCGGTGAGGTCATCGATGGCAAAGGTATATATTTGATATACAATTTTATAAATATTATAATCTTGCAAACACATATGCAGTGTTAAGTATATTTAATACTTGATCTGTTTTGCTGAAAATAGGTCCCTTTGCATAGAGGTGCTTGCTGGAGAGGAGGTGACGTTGCGTGTTGATGGCGAGCATGATGATGATGGCCAACGACACTCTCCCTCAATATTTATCACTTAGTTTAAGTTTTGGATAGTTATTGTAATCAAAAGATTGTGAACCTCTTTAGTGTGTCTCACACTTTGTGAGACAGTTATTCATTTGAGCTTGTAACAAACAGTTATTCCACTTTTATGAATGATTTCTATTTATGTTCATATCTTGTTCGATTACGTGTGAATTATCCTTGTTATGAAACTAATTGATGATGCATGAACATTTGTAAAATATTAAAATGCCTTTGAAAATACCCAACTTAATGATATATTCATTAATGAATGAAACCATTGTTTGAATTCAAAGTTATATTGGTAATATGTGGAAGTCATTTGATTACTTGTCACATATGAATCATGCCTAAGTTTGGCAGAAATAACTTGAACACCGTGTATTACATGAATACAAAGTGTTCGATGAATTGTTAAAGGGAATACATATTCGATGTATTGTAGTTTAACAAAATGGTAATTATCATTATATGATTGTTTAAAATGTGTAAAGAAGTTTACCAAAGGAAACATGAGTATCAAACTATTTGATATGATCAAATTATTTCATCAACAAAGGGTATTAAAGATAAATGAGAATCTAATTACTACGATTTTACCAGTAGTAATGGAATTCAACTTTACAAGATTGGCATAAAAGAAATTGTGGAATGCAATGCGTTTGAAATGTCAAAATGCAAAGCATCACAATATGATATTTGATATCAAAATGAGTGAATAGATGGTGCCAAATAAATCGTTGTAGTGTAGATGTAGAGACCATTAGTTAGAAATAGTTAGCACTCAATTAGAACATATAGTGAACCATTTGGATTCATGAGATCGGCTCCATATCTAGTATGGATCATCGTGAAATTTTTAGAGTTATTCGATATAACCAAAACAATAGCGAATAAGTCCTTATAGAGTATTCATTAGAAAACTTTGAATACGAAATCCATAGCTGGAACCAAAAGGAAAGCAAAACTTGTATTATTTGGATTTTGGTGCATTCTCGAGAAAGTTCACATTTAGTAATATTTCTCGATTATGAAGCTTTTGGAAGATAGTGAGAAACATGATGAGGATTCAAAACCCTGCATCAGAGTGTTGAGAAGCGCAACGGAAAGCGTTCTTGAACGATTCTCTTCACAAAGGAAAGAATCAATGATAGTGATCATTGTGTTTTTCCCCACTAGTGTTTTCACTACATGAAGTAAGATTCAAAATATAGCCCATATCTTATATGGAGACATTAGTGAATCATTGGTCATGATTATCAGAATATGACATACCTATGAACTACTAAGGAAATAATGGTAAACTAAAATTATGAGAAATCCTTGAGGCAAAATTCACTTGAGATTAGATTCGTTGTTGAATCTTACAAGTAAAGTGTTACTTGAATTTTCCGAAATAACTGCAAAGACATAGTGGAAAAGGGGTGAATGACAAAAGCACAATTTGTCAAGTATTAGACAAATTCAAATGAATTTGATTCAAGTGTGCTGAATGTCTAGTGGATTTAAAACTAGTAAAGTACTAGTATCTCATAGTAAATCTCCTAGTTTGATATTTGATCAAAAGATTTTGACGTTGTTCAAAATAGTGAGTGGATATGCAATTTGCATGAAATTGATTGGGAGCTATGAAAGTCTTCCTAAAATAATATGTGAATGACATATTTTTGAGTGGGAGCAATGTAAGTCTCAAACTCAAATGTGTCGGGAACACATTCTGAGTGGGAGCAATATAAGTCTCAAATTCAAATATGTAGGAACATAGTTTGAGTAAGAGTAGTGACTCGTACCCAAACATGTTGGGAAAATATTTGAGTGGGAGCTTAGAGGAGTGATTCATAAGTGTGTGAACGACACATTAAGAATAAAAGCGCAAGTACCGATAAATAATGATTTATAAGGAGTAGAAGTTGATAATAAGTTTATTATGATATTATGTAGTATTCCT
The DNA here is from genome assembly GCA_916181665.1 of Avena sativa. Lineage (NCBI taxonomy): Eukaryota > Viridiplantae > Streptophyta > Magnoliopsida > Poales > Poaceae > Avena > Avena sativa. The sequence goes on along the minus strand of OV702292.1, from coordinate 525,592,359 downwards.
TAAGGGTTTCTGAAAAGAGTTTCGGAATAGGAGTTAGTTAATAAACCGGTCCTTAATAACTCAAGTTAGGAATAGTATTAAGTTTAACATCAATGGTTAAAAGAAAGAAAAGGATGATCATCATCCACTATGTTGAGACATAGGTTCAATCTTAGAAAACCATGGTGATAACTTAACATAATATATGATCCAATAAGGAACGTTTGAAAAGTGATTAAGTTCGAATCACGGAATGTTGAGTAAGTTTGTCCGCAGTGTCTAATAGAGAACTGTAGACATGTTTTTTCAAATACATAAAGGATGACACATCTCAAAGCATAAACGGTTATGTTATAAGGGAATATGTTGGAAACTCCTGTAATACCAACTAAAGTCAAGTAGGAAGCGAGGTGAACAAAAACATCGAAAGTTGCACAGGGTGCACTCATGTTTCAATAATTACATTTATAATAATAGATAAGGGTACCATTTAAAGTGTTGTATAATGTTATGGCGGGGCTAGTTCGCTTTTAACGTAGAATGATGTGTCCCAGGGCATAGTGCCCATGGGAAAGCACTCGAGGTTGATCCAAAGTCACTGTAGGCTCCTAGAATTCGGCCTCGTTCTGCTACCATAGCGACGATGCATACACAAAGATGTTATCATGTGATGATAAAGTATTAATGTCAATCAAGGTGACATTAGTAAGTTGCAGAGGATTTGGGACTGTAAAGTACAAAACCAAGACTCAACCTCTTCCATGAGAAAGCATGTTCAGGGTACCGAGAAATATGGTGCTAATGATTAAGAACAAATGCAGCTAGTTTATTTGTACTCTAGTGCAAATGGGAGACTATTGGAAATATGCCCTAGAGACAAATAATAATAAGGATTATTATCATATTTCATAAAGTTTATGATTAAGTTTTATATCATGCTATAACTGTATTGAAAGGAAACGTCAATACAAGTGTGATACATAAACAACCAGGGGTTTCCGGTGAAACTCTAGTCACTGGTTCATTGGTCAACAAATAATCAAGGTTTCCTGATCATGTGGCATTTATGCCAGTTGGAAATAGAGTCAACTTATTTTGAGAATGAGATGATGAACCAATACCCAACCTAAACATCGCGACCCGATCATGTCACAAAGTTCAAGTTACAATGGTTAGAATAGACCCTTCTAGACTATTCCTTAGACCGTGAGGTTATATCAATCACTGTCTCCCGAGAGTGCTTAGATAGCATCAAACGTCACTTGGTAATAAAGTGACTATAAAGGTGTGTTCAGGTATTTGGAGGAATCGTAGAGGCAATATATGTCAAGAGCGGGATTTGTCCATCCGCGTGACAGAAAGATACTTAAGGGCCCACTCGGAGAAGTTATATCCAATAGCTGTGCATCGTGTGATTTGATCACAGGGATATCACTTGTCGGAACGAGTCAAGTGGCATTGTTTAGTAACAAGATTGAACACGACATGGTGATATCATTGATCAGATGTCGGGCAGTGCAAGTATCGAGAGACAAAAGGAATAAGACGCGACTATCCCGGTTCAAACGATGAAAGATCTTCGTGGAATGCAAAGGGGTCACATGGCCATCTAGGTCCCCGTGTCGATCATTGGTCCGGGAGTGACCCGACCATGTCTCGAGTGTTTCCTAACCGTGGGGTATCACGCTTAAGGGCTTGATGATGCTTAGAGAGTGTTTACATGATCAGTAGAATCACCAAAGAAGAGTAGAGAGAAAACCGGAAGGGTTTCGATAAGTCCGAAGGATGTCCGGAGTGGAGGTGGAAGGAGTTCCATAGCCACGGAGATTGAATAATATGTGAATGAATGTTAAATATTGATTTAATCATTTATTCATAATTATTTAATAAAGAAAAAATCAATTAAAAGGTCAAAAGGCTTAATGGGTTAATTCCGGTGGGAGAAGGGCCCATGAGGGAAAGGCAAGAGGAGAGAAGGGGCAAGGGGGTGGCTGGCTGGGCGAAGCGCCCCCCCCCACGCGGGGCCTACTAGGGCTGGACGGCGGCGCCCGCCCTCTCCCCCTCCTTTAGTCCCACCGTAGGACTTTGAGGGAGGTAGTACCTCCCCTCCCCTTATATATAGTGGGGGTATTTGGCCAGATAAATACACACAATATTCAATAAATGTTTCCTCACTTTTGGGGAGACCTCCAATTGATATTCTCTATCTTTCTCTCTCTCTCTCCTGTGACCGTGGTCCCAAGTTCGGACTGCGCGAACGAGAGACATCTTCACCGCGGAGCACCGTCGCGCTGCAGGATTCAGATCCAGGAGCTCTACTTCCGCAACTGCTGCTGGATCGAGGAAGCGGGAGTCATCGTCAGGCACCGGATGCATGTAACTCCCCGCGAGGTGTCCCACTTGAGGCACTCAAGTCGTTGGAGTCACAAGAGCGCAAGGACTTCATCACGACCTTGAGGTCGGCTTCAGCTCGTCTACATCAACCACGCTCTCCTGAGCGTTGACAACGCTTTTTGGTCTTCAAGGGTAAGTTCGCGAAAAGCCCCTTCCGTTACTGTATTACTAATAGATAGGTCCTGATAGCATCAGGGGTTCAGGGGCATAGGGTAAATTTTTTATTGCTTTCGTACGCGGAACCCCTACATAAAGTGGGAAGCAACTTAGGATAAAGTGGGAAGCAACTTAGGCTAAAGTGACTAATCAACATAATTGAATGGTATAAGCAACTTGGGATAAACAGGAAAGCAACTTAAGCTATGACTAATCAACTTAGTTAAATGGATGAGCAACTTGGGGTAAAGTGAGAAGAAACTTAAGCTAAAGTGGCTAATCAATTTAATAAAAAGGGCATGAAACTTTAGTTAAATCAGAGAACAACTTAAGCTAAATTCCTTGAGCAACTTGTGAAACAGGATAAGAAACTTAGGATAAAGTGTAAAACAAGTTAAGCTAAAGTGTCAATCAACTTACTAATACATGATAAGGAACTTTGGAGAAATTGTAAAGCAACTTAAGCTAAAGTGGATAATCAACTTAAGCACATATAGGATTTTAGAATATGTAAACAAACCAACTAAACGTAGAAAAGAAAGTAACTTAATTAAGGTTGGCTAAGCAACTTAATTAATCATATGGATGATTGCATGGCCAGAGTGCAAAAAAGGGAAAATAACCCAATTTTAGATATAAATCAACTTGACATAAAAAGCAAGGAACTAATTTAATATGATCAGAAACAACTTAATCACATTAAACAAGGTGAACATAGCCCCCATATACAAAGGGTATACAAAAAAACAACTTAATGAATGGATTGTAACATAACTAAATGCACTAAGGAATTTAAACATGTGGATAACTGACGGGTCAGAAAAGACACACATGATACAAGAACCTAGTGCTTGGATGTGAACAACCTAATAAGGAACATAATAGAAATGGATACGTAACTTGAACATGATAAGACAGTGACTTCATGTGCATGATATCCATGGAGGCTCTTAAAAAATGAACATATATCCCATCATACAAGAGGGCACACATTAGCATGATGAAAATACAACTCAAGCTATGTGTGAAGCAACAAGGTACTATATGCAAAATCAACTTTAGAAATACAAAAAACATATGAACTAACATTATGTGTAATCTACTTAACACACCCGTGAAGTAACAAAGTACCATATCCAGAAGCAATATAAGAGACATGCCTTGAGAAAAGCATGTCTGAGCACTTAAAGATCTAGAAAAGACGTACTCTATTTGTTCGAAAATTTTAACGAGTGTTTCTATAAAAAAATCAAATATGGTCGAGTCGCTAATCTCCGAGACCCACAATAAACTCATGAGATTTCAGTGTGTATAGCATAAAACTAAGTAGACTCAAAGACTCAACAATAATTTAACCACATTTTTTAAATTTTATAATTCAAGTAGTAGAAAACCAACACACAAAAGCTAAACCCATTAATGTTGGAATAACTTATAGCTAGATTTATACTTCTACAAGCTGCAATAGCCAAACCAGATTGAACTGCACATGCTTACTAAGACCAAAGCAATCGTGTGGTCTACAAATGTGCTCATCTACAAGCCGATACAGGAAGAAGAAAGGGACATGTTGCTTCTGGATCCCAACGCCAATCACCTTGACTAACATCGTTTCTTGACTGGATTCAGCAATCGTGCACTCAACGCATCCCATGGATGGACACCGGGGCCGCACGATGGCGCATGCTAATGAAGTAAGGGAGTGGACGTGCGTAGGGAAAGGGTGGCGGCAGGAGAAGGGCCTGACCTTGGACGAGAGATGTCATTGACATGGTGATGAGGATGATTTGCGTCAAGGTCTCTTTAGTGCCTGGTTGAGTGCCACGATCAGCTCAATTTGGCATCCACGGCCGCGTCGCCGCAGTCTGCGTCGCCTGCAAGGCGGATGCCGAAGCGGCCACCGGCGAACCTGTGCGGATGGAAAGATCCGACGCCGGCAAGCCTGAGTCCCCAGTAGGTGGCACCAGCACCTGGGTGGTTCCCCTTGCCATCCCCAGCAGGCACAATCAGCAACAACGCAGTAGGACCGGCTAGGCGCCATCGGCGATGAGATCTAAGGATTCGCGTTGTGCCTCATCCCGCTCGTTCGCCCCAGCTCTTGCGACCGCCGGCGGACCAGGCGACCCAGGGTGAGAGCCACTGGCGGCGCGGCGTCCTTGCGGTGAAACACCTCGTGGAGGCTCGACGCCATGGGCGGGTTCCGATTTGAGGCACAATAGGGAACGAGAGATACGAGAGGAACAGAGAAGGGTGCCTCTCGTACAGTGAGAGGAGGCCACTGACGCGCTATCATCTGTCGGAACAACTCGCAGGACGCGGCATGATCACGTGAAAACTGACGGTCAGAAAACGATGGCTGAGCAAACCAGCCACCGTGCACTTTTAAGCGCTTGGGTAAAAAAAAAGATGACATACACATATGCTCCGATCAAGAGTGGAAATCGGCCAGCAGCTAAACATGATCGTGGATGCATAAAGTAGAATGACACATCAGTTAATTTAAGATTTTGAATTATATATGTGCATATACATACTAATTTCTCTCATAAATCACAACTTTTATTCTCAAACAATCGTTTTAGATCCAAGTGAAGTCAATATTTTGCAATTTGATCTTAAAAGATATATTCAGAAATAAAAAGAAATCGTGAACCACTTTGCATGTACATGTGCATAGCTACATCACAACCTTTGTTAAACTCATCGTTCTAGATCCATCAAGTAAAATTTTACTATTCTGACCCTGAAAAAATATTTCAAAATAGAAAATAATAATTGCAAAGTACTTTGTATGTATATAATAATTGCTCTCATAAATCAACAACCTTTGTATTTGGGAGGAACAACCTCTGTTTAAGCTCATAGTTTTAAATCTATGTGATGTCAATATTTCCTACTTTGATCATGAAAACAATTAAAAAATAGACAAAAGATCCATGGACGCAGATTAGGCTTAAATAAGCCTCAGTGTTATTACAACGTATATTAATTTCAATAATAACGTTTTCTATGCACTACGACATCTAAATCGACAATTTATTACAGAATAAATTAGTCTTAAAACCAAAAATTTGATGGCATAGTTGATATCTAAAGCGATGAGTATATATGAGAACTTGAGAGTATTGAATTGATTCAATAGCCATCTCAACCCAAAGTCCGAACTGATAGAAATAAAGGGCTATATTATGCTATATATTTATATTCTTAACACTCCTCTCTTTAGCGTGGATTTGGTGCAGGACGCAGAATTTTTTTTAAACTGCATGAGCAAGGGATTGAACTTGAGACCTTTTGGCTCTGATAACATATTGATTTGATACAATAGCTATCTGAACTAAAATTTTGAACGGATAGAAATGGCTAGGCTATGCTATATATTTATATTCGTATACCTTTTTTGAGAGCAAATAAGATTAGTAATATGAAACATGGCACATTTTGAGTTAAATGATGCACCTCTAATTTAATCCTACAAATATATACATGTATGGTTTCGAGTATCCAGTCTAAGAATTGTTAAATATATAGGTAGTCCTAGCTTTTCCGGAAATTCACTTTTGATCTCAGGTGCATATGCTCTTGCTAGCTAAATTTTTTCTACATGTCAAAAAAATCGAAAAAAAATTGACGCGTACATCTTTACATTCTATGCGTTCACAAAATTGTTTCGCAAAAAACGATATGTTTTGTGTCCTGTATGAAAAAGCCAAAGAAATGTCTCGTTACCAGTATTTTTAAGCGCCAATTTTTGTCTTTTTTACACATGACACAAAACATATCAATTTTCTATGAAATGACGTTTTGAGCACATAGAATATCAAAATGTACGCACCAAATGTTTTATTAATTTTTTTTAACATTTTAACTTGCGCTTAAAATTCAATTCAAAACCCGGGAGCATACCAAAACGCCGATTTATCCATTTCATCAAACCCGCTCAATGTAGGTTAGGTTTGGGTCCATATCTATATGGTACACAGTTAAAATCTCTTGGAAATACTAATAAAATGAAGAGGTTGCCCTCGCACTTGTGGGTGCCACACTGCTAGTTATTTCTTAAATTTTAAAATAAAAAATACTCCTCTATCCCAATGTGTAAGTGACTTGATTTGTCTATATTCGTATATATCTAGACACATTTTAGTACTCCCTATATTATTTTGGATGGAGGGAGTGTATATATATACATACATGAGATTCTGTATAAACTCAAGTCACGAGTATCTAAAAAATCCCCACGTACGCTATCGTGGATAAGCACCTAAACTAGAAGCGGCTGAGAACCGCTCCCCTTGTCCTCTCTTCTCGGCCTCCAGACAATCGAGCAGAGCCATGGCTCAGCTCCTTCATCTCTCCTCCTCCGTGGCTCCTACGTTCCATCTCACCGCGACGCCAGGTGATTCTCCTCTATTTTACTCGATCGCCTCTCTCTTTCTCTCCATGCTCTCGCTTGCAGCGGCACATTCTTGGCCAAGCATCGTCCCGTGCTCTGGATATTGGAACGGCTGCTAGTACGTGATAAAATCTGGTGCCTTCTTGGCCACTCACTCCCTATCTAACTAGTTTTGCACCTTCTCCCTGCAGGCAATGGCGTCTCCCGCTTGTCCAAGACGTCGGCCCACTCTGCTTCAACTGGTAGTAGACTACTAGTCAATTTAATCTAGCACCTCTCTTAGTTTCTTGACAGATTTCCCCTTCTTGAAATTCTTCTTTCTTTGTGGGCAGACCTTGAATTTACTCTCATGCCACACTGTTAAAATTTGTCCAAATCTCACTTTCTCGTGCTGCTAGCAGTGGTCAAATTTCTGCTTAATTATGACTATCGTCCTAAGATAAGTTGGCACTTGGACCAGCGAGCAGGAGGAGCGTGAGATTGAAGTCTCTGAGCGTTAGGTGCGAGCAGGGATCCAAGGGCGGGCCCGGGTTGGACGTGTGGCTCAGCCGCGGCGCCATGCTCGGCTTCGTCGGGGCGGTAGGGGTGGAGCTCACCACCGGCAAAGGGGTTCTTCAGGTAACTGCTGCCCGGCGTCTTGTCCTGTGTGTTAGTACACTGCATCTCTTGTTTGTCGTTTGAGAATTAATGGAAACACTCCGGTTATCTGCAGAACGTGGGGCTCATGGCGCCACTGCCGGCGCTGGCGTTGGGGCTCACCGGAGTGGTCGGGGTCGTCACCGCGTTTTTCATCTTCCAGTCCGGCGCGTCGGATTGATCAATGTTTCTGCTCATCTGTTGTGTTGGGCAAGAAAAAAAAAGTATTGGTCTGTGTTTCTTCCTTCTGCAAAGAGTCTTATCTAGCTGCATGGGCCAATGAACCTTGTACAAGAAATTGTACTCCCAATGCATGAATGTTTAAATGTCACCCGAGAACAAATGGTTATCACGTTGCATCCCCAAAGTTAAACGTGTCATGACGAAGCGAAAACTGGATCAGGTTCCATTAAAAAAAAAAGACAGGCAAAAACTTTCACAGTTAACCGTGTTGGAAAATAAACCGATCCAAACTCCAGCGATAGATTGCTCGGTATTAAATCGAACCAACCTTAGACATACCTAACGGTGCGGACTTTTGCTGTCCTAAACGCTTTCCGCGGGCAAACTGTCCTCCGGCCCCGGAGCAGCGCATTCGCGACCCATATCGAGGAAGCGTTTGCGCTCACATGGACGGGCGATGGACTGCCCGAGCGTCCTCCCTTGCCCGCTCTTCAGGGCCAGAATTCCCCGCTACTCCCCGCATCCAACCCCGAGACCCTCCCCTTTCCCTCCGTTCCTCACGCCGCCGACGGTCGCCACCACCAGATTCGACCACCCCTCTTCGTCCTTTCGATAGCCGACAGGCCGTTCAACCTGGATCCCTCTCGCCGGAGCTGGCCAGTCGTCGGCAGGGGCGGCCGTCGGAGGAACGCCTAGAAGCATCGGCCCCATGACCTGTTCGGCCATTTGCGGACAGGGAGTTGGTACGTCTAATTTCATTGTGTTGACAATTTCGCAACATTGTAGGTAATTCTTGCTGTTAATATGGCCTATTTGTTATGTAGATAACCATGGATAGCTCGGACGAGTTGTTTTATAAGAATTTCATTGATACATCGGATGACTCCTCCAATAATATTGAGATCATTGTGGCCATGGCCGCAGTCATCGTGCAACTCGAAGAAGATGCGCTCCCCCACAGTACAGGGGCTCTTTGAAGGGTCAGGTGTCTACATTGGATCGGGATATCCTACAAAGACGTATTTTTCCGCTTTGGGTTCAAGTTTATCAGGTTCAAGTTTTTTCACATAAACATCGCATCCCCAAACTTTTAGAAACGATAACTTAGGTTTGTTGCCAAACCACAATTCCTACAGTGTCGTTTCAACGGATTTAGATGGAGTTCTATTTAAAGAGAATGCGGTTGTTTCTAGTGCATATCCACAAAATGAAAATGGCAAGTCTATAAGAGACAACATAGATCGAACCATATCCAATAATATACGATTACGATATTCTGATAGACCATTTCGATATGGTGTTCTAGCAGGTGTGAGTTGTGAAACTATTCCACATTGCTTCATGTGTGTGCCAAACTCATAACTCACATATTCACCGGCATGATCGGATCGCAAAAATTTAATCTTTTTGTTATGATGCTTTTTAACTTCAATCTGAAATTGTTTGAACTTTTCAAAAGTTTCAGACTTGTGTTTCAACAAATAAATATAGCCATATCTACTTAAATCATCCGTGAAAGTAACGAAATAACGATAATCTCAGTGCAGACACCCTCATTGGTCCACACACATCCGAATGTATGATTTCTAGTAAGTCCGTCGCCCGTTCCATAGAACCGGAAAACGGAGTTCTAGTCATGTTGCCCATAAGTCATGGTTCACATGTCTCAAATCATTCATAATCAAGTGTTTCTATCAATCCATTAGAATGGAGTTGTTTCGTGCGTTTTACTCCAATATGATCTAGCCGACAATGCCACATATATGCAACATTATCATCGTTCAATTTGATTCTTTTGGCATCCATATTATGAATATGCGTACTAGTACTATCAAAATCCAAAAGAAATAAATATTTATTCACAGGAGCATGACCATAAAAGATATTACTCATATCTCAGACTTAAATGAATAACCGTCTTGCAATAAACACGATATAGAAATAATGTTCATGCTCAACACAGGAACTAGATATCAATTATTTAGGTCTATAACTAATCCTGATGGTAAATGAAGTGGCAACATCCCAATGGCGATCACATCAACCTTTGATCCATTGCTGACCCGCATAGTCACTTCATCCTTGGCTAGTTGACGCTTGTTTTGCAACCCATGTTTCAAGTTACATATATTAGCAATTGAACCAGTATCAAATACTCAGGTACTACTGCGAGTACTAGTTAGGTACACATTAATAACGTGTATATCACAATACCTTTATTCACCTTGCCTGCTTTCTTGATAGCTAGATACTTGGGACAGTTGTGCTTCCAATGACCCATGTTCTTATAATAAAAGCAGTTAGTTTCAATATTAGGGACATTCTTGGTCTTCTTCTCAGGCGGCAATAGACTTTGCACCCTTCTTGAAGTTACCCTTTAACTTGGTTTTCTTGCCTTTCCTGAAACTAGTGGTTTTAGTCACCATCAACACTTGATGCTCCTTTTTATCTCCACTTCAGCAGTTTTCAACATAGAAAGAAGCTCACTAGTGACTTATTCATGCTTTGCATATTATAGTTTATCACGAAGTTTTTGTAACTTGGTGGGAGTGATTGGAGAACCCGATAAATTCCTAGCTCATTGGGAATCAGAATTTCCAAAGATACGAGTTTATTGGTGTACCCAGACATTTTGAGTACGTGTTCGCTAACGGAGTTGTTCTCTTCCATCATGCAGGTAAAAACTTTTCAGAAGATTCATAACTCTCTACGACAACATGGTTATCAAAAATTATTCTCAATTCACCCATTGTATCATAGGAATTGTTGTCCTCAAAACGTTTTTGAAACTTGGGCTCCAACCCATACAATATGTTGCAATGAACTAGGTGGTGATCCACCTTACGAGTTAGAAAAACAATTTTCTCTTCATCAGGAGCGTCTTCAGCAGGAGGGGGTCCTAGAGGTGCATCTAACACATAGCTCCTTTGAGTATCCGAGAGGAGAATCCTCAGATTAAGGACCAGTCAGTAAAGTTGCTATCATTGGTGTTAAGTTTCTCCTTCTCCATGAATACATTGAAACTAAAATCAGGTGGTTCCATGATCTACAACATATTTGCAAAGACTATTTAGACTAAGTTTATGAAATATTAAATTCAAGTTAATTCAAAATTACTAATAGAAATCCCAGTCAAAAACAACATCACTCTAGTTATTTTGGTGATTACACGAACCAAATTTACTACACCAAAACCACTACTAGGAAAATAGCTATAAGTAGATCGCATACCCATGGCACACCGAGGAGTGGGTGCCCCATAAGTAAATAGTCGTGGCGCATCATTATGAGGTGCCCCAAGGGTAGATAACTTACCCGTGGCGCATGCCCTAAGTGGTGCTCAACCACTATGTGTGAGCCATGCTGCCAGGGGACGCACCCCCTTACCCGTGGGGCACCACATAGTGGTGAGTCACGGGTAGAGGTAAGTGTGGCCAACACCAACTCCACCCCCTCGGATCACGTTTTTAGTTTAGAAAAAAACAAAGAAAATGATAAACACTTTAAAAAATAAAATCCTTTCAAATATAGGTAGGTTATGAGATGCAGTTTGTAGGAAAATTAACAAATATAAACTTCGACTTTTTTTCAAAAAAAAGTTTGTGGGGCGGTAAAACAGCTATAACTTTTGCATACGATGTCAGAAAAAAATTTAATATCAAAATGACAAGCACGAAATTTTCATTCCGATGGAAATACTCTTAGATCATTTGCCGATTTTTTAGAATCTCAAAATTCAAAAAGGAAAAAAGTTACGTAAAAAATATGGTTTTCCCCTGCAAAATAAAAAATAGCTCACTTACCCTATCCGGCCCGTAGTGGTGCACCACGGGTAAGTTTGGTCGAGATTCAAATTAAAATCTGACCCAGCCACCTACCCCCTTCCCATTTTCCTTCTCCTACTCTTCTCCTCCACCTTACCCTCCCATTCTCCTCCTCCTTCTCCTCCTCCTTCTCCTCTTCTATCCTCCTCCTCTTCTCTTTCTCCTCCCCTTCTCCTCCTCTTCTCATTCTCATTCTCCTACTCTTCTCCTTCTCCTTCTCATTTTCTTCTCCTCATCTTCTCCTTCTCCTGCTCCTTCTCCTCTCTCCAGCCTCCTCATACTTCATCTCCGACCGCACTGACATTGGTAACGATGGTGATGAAGACAGCGGTGACGAAGACCGCTCCAACGAGGTGACGATGAACACTCCGACGAGGTGACGGAGGCGATCATTCTGATGGGACGACGGCTATCGTGGTGACGATGACCGCTCTAAGAAGCTAACAGGGCAACGGAAGCACCACTATCTAGATCCTGCTTTTTTTATATTTGAAATTTGTATCCGTGGCACACTAGGTGGTGCGCCACGACTAACTTTTACTACCTGTGGCGTGATTTTAGTGGCACACCGGTAGTGCACCACAGGTAACCAAAACCAGTGCGCCACGGTAAGCTTTTTCCAAGTAGTAAACTGACCATCACGTCAGATGGTTGATGAGTCCAAAATTTATGCATATTTAAGTATATAAATTATTTATATTGTCACTCATTACATACTACATCTATCTATAACTATGCTTATTATGTATGATTACTAGTTCTCATTCATTTTCACATGGGCTTTGCACAACTAGTAGTTTTATTAGGATTTTATTACCTTTTTATTGTATTTGATTTATGTGTAGGTGCTATGGAGAATCATAGATAAAAGGAGCAAAGACGATTCAATATGGAGGAGCTGCAGACACCAAACTTAGCCATTTGAGGGGAGGAATAAGTGAGTTTTCCACCAACTCCAAACTAAGATCCAAGGCAATGGTGTTTCAGCCCTCGTCCATACGAATCCAACGAGCCAAAGAACACCTCAATCGGAGTCCTATGAAGAAATGGCGGCCAAAACACTACGGAGTACCACACGTGTAACGACCACTGGTACGGGCGGCCGTACGGCCGTACCGCCCTCTGAGGGCTTCGTTTCGTCAAACGAAACAACATTTTTGAAGGACCAATGGGCATATTCGGCCCCTAGCTTCGACGGTTCGTGTAACCGACCACTAGATGCCTATTTAAAGAGGGGAAACCCCTAGATGAAGGCAAGAAGTCCACACACACCATAGGGGCGGAGCCCTGCCGCTCCGCCGCCTTCATAGCCGCCACCCACAAGATCTACATCACCATAGCACTCAAAGGAGAGAGGACACTTGCATCTCGAAGGGATACACATCGATCTTCATCAACACCTTCATCAACAACGTCTGCAACTTCAATCCCCTTTGTTTACTTTGTTGTGATCCAATCTCTATTGTGGATTTGCACTTGTATTCAATAAACGAAACAACATTTTTGAAGGACCAATGGGCATATTCAGCCCCTAGCTTCGACGGTTCGTGTAACCGACCACCAGATGCCTATTTAAAGAGGGGAAACCCCTAGATGAAGGCAAGAAGTCCACACACACCATAGGGGCGGAGCCCTGCCGCTCCGCCGCCTCCATAGCCGCCACCCACAAGATCTACATCACCATAGCACTCAAAGGAGAGAGGACACTTGCATCTCGAAGGGATACACATCGATCTTCATCAACACCTTCATCAACAACGTCTGCAACTTCAATCCCCTTTGTTTACTTTGTTGTGATCGAATCTCTATTGTGGATTTGCACTTGTATTCAATAAACGAAACAACATTTTTGAAGGACCAATGGGCATATTCAGCCCCTAGCTTCGACGGTTCGTGTAACCGACCACCAGATGCCTATTTAAAGAGGGGAAACCCCTAGATGAAGGCAAGAAGTCCACACACACCATAGGGGCGGAGCCCTGCCGCTCCGCCGCCTCCATAGCCGCCACCCACAAGATCTACATCACCATATCACTCAAAGGAGAGATGACACTTGCATCTCGAAGGGATACACATCGATCTTCATCAACACCTTCATCAACAACGTCTGCAACTTCAATCCCCTTTGTTTACTTTGTTGTGATCCAATCTCTATTGTGGATTTGCACTTGTATTCAATTGTACCTTCATATTGCATCCATACAATTGTCACGATGTTGATCCCCTTCATGTATGAGTAGTTGCCTTGTTCTTGGGGAGACATGGTGAAACCCTAGTATTATTATGCATTGAAATAAAGATGATCTATTACTTGTCTACAAAGATCCATTGATCTTATGAATTGTGTTTGATCTCTCTCTTTAGATGGTATGTGTAGTCGACCACATATCATTTTCCCCTGGGACTAAAGGGAGGGAGAAATCCTTTGGACGTGTCTTGGAAACGTACCCGGAATGCCCCGTGATAGATTGGCGTCGGATCCTAGCCTACACGGTCAAAGGAGGATTAAAGAGAGACTCCCTAAGCTAATTATGATATCCACGGGGAAACCCTTAATTGTGGTGGTTTGTATGGGTGATTGCTCTCCAACATCACAGTGGTTATTTAGAGGTGACCTCACTCTTGGCTCAACAAAGTGGCTTCCTACGAGCCTTGTAGTGAACATCTTATTATGGGGCTCTCTCCACATATATCATAACATAAGGAATATGTTATTCTAATCATTCATAATTATTCCATGATAGTAGTGAATCCTACACTCCTTGAGAACCCCTCAATCATATTACACAACACTTCATAGATACTCTCTTGTTTTACTTTACTTTTGTTATTTACTTTGTTCTTGTTTACTTTAGCACTATTTCAAACACACTCTTTACACACCCTTTACTTGGAATTAAAGATAACTTACAAGTACTCTATAGTGAATAGTAACGAGGGGCATAAAGACCTTTGCAAATAGATCTCTGTGGGTTCAATATCTTTACTTCGAAATTAGCTACAATTGGTATGTGCACTTGCAGTCATCAAGCTATTTTCTGGCGCCGTTGTCGGGGAGCTAAGCGCTTTTGGTCTTTGTATTTAGTTGCTAATTTATTTTTGTTGTACTAAAAGTTATTAACGAGTTTCAAGTTATTTCTGTTTATTACTTTTTACTACTTATACTTATTTGAAAAGAACAAAAAAATTATAGAACCAAAAACCCATAACATTTATAAAACAAAAACTATAAAAACATTTGCTACTAATCATGTCTTCCGAGATTGCTATGTTTAAACAAATGAAGCTCGCAATAGAGGAGAAGAAAGTTGGAACTTTTAGACATTATATGACGAGGGAAAAGGTATTAGAAGAATGGGTGAGCTGGTTAAAAGGCTATTTGTAACATCCCAAAACTTTAATCCAAGCTTATCAAGATCAAATCATCCAAAAATAGGGTTAACAAAAACTTTTCCAAATTTAAAATGAAAGCATTCATATGTGTATGCATTTAAAATAGGAGTTGTTTGAATTGCCATGATTGATGGATCCAATGCTTGTAAAATGTTTCTTAGGTGATTTAAACATCATCTACATCTTTCCCAAACTTTTCCTAAAGAAAATCAAATCAAAAAGAATTAAAAAGAAGGAATGGTCATTTTGGCAAATTTAACTCTCATGCCTACTTTGGCTATTCCTAGTACTCAATTCTTAACAGAAACAATTCTTGATCTTTGCACCCCTTGCTAGTACACATAATGAGGTACTACGGCCCACCTTTTGATCTGCTAAAAACATTCTGTTAACTATTTTAAATGATAGTTTAAAATTGAATCTAATGCATATGCATAGATCACCCTTATTTCAAAAACCATCTATTTGAGCTCCATTTTCAAAACCCTTGCAACCAGAGACTACCTATCACTAGTGGAGATCCCTCAAAATTTTTGAAACCAAAATTCAAAACTTTCTTTCATGCGGCCATTTCATCAAACACTTGGCATGCATAATATCACCTCTAATACTAGCTCACTGTTTACTACAGGGTTTTGCCCCCAAATGACCTTCATTTATCTCCTCTGTCCCCTCTTGATCTAACCAAACCCCTAACACCCCTCTCCCTTGTCCCTAACCCTCTTGCCCTGTCAACCCGAGGGCATGGTCGCCAGCCAAACTTTGCCCCGCCGTAGTAGACCATCTCCTCCTCTCTCACCATGTCTAGGAGGTAGCCAGGAGCTCACCGCCACTCCCTGTCCCTTGCCCGAGCCCAGAGCAGCAGTGGACCACCGAGCACAAACCACGCCCAGTGCCACCGCACCATGCCAGTGATGCCCCCAGAGCGCGCCCTGTCCCCGCTCGCATAGACCATCCCTTGGCACCAGCCCGCGCCCGCCGCTCCACCTCGACCTGGAGAACACCCCAGACATCCCCGTTCGCCGCCCAAAGCCTCACAGCCACCGCTCGCCGTGGACACCGCCGCTTCGGCCACGCAGAGCGCCACCTCGCCTAGACCGCGTGCCACCGCCCCTACGGTCGCATTCAATTCCTAGAGCACTGCCAGGGAACCTCCCATCGATCGCCACCCATAGCCATGCATCTACCCTGCCGTAGCCTTGTCGTCGGAGTAGCCTTCCCATCCCGCTCGGTCTCACCATCGGGCCTATAAAAGGAGCCCTTCCCAGCCTCTTCTCTCCACACCATTCCACTCCCCTCACCTCTCTGAACCTCACCCACCTCTAGCCGGAGAAAGTGGAGCAGCAGCTCGCCGGAATTGGAGCCGGAGCAGCCGCGGCAGGAGGAGAAGGGCACCGTTGATTGCGACCACCCCAAGCTCCGCCGCAACCGCGCCTGGCCTCGCCGTCGTCTTCCACGTCGTTTGCCCGCCTCACCGACCCTAATGGAGCCCTGGTACGCCCCTAGTAGACCCCAGCCGAGCCGCTAGGGTTCGAGCTCGCCGGCGACCTGTTCGTCGTCGACGACGACCCTCAACCGTTGATCTCGCTTCTAATCCTACGGCCCACAGCGCGCGTACCATTTCGCGTTTTAAGTGTCGCTGACACGCGGGACCCCCTGTCAGCTGAGCCCCGCGCCGCGGAGCGCCACTGGGCCGTCCCAAGTCCTTTCCCGCGCTAGCCCATCGACTCAAATCTGGATTTTTCTTTTTAGTTAAATCTAGATTTTGTCCCCTAGTTTTAAAATCAATTCAGAGAGTTTTAGAAATCCAAATTGCATGAAACTAATTTTGTCTAAAAGTTATTAAAATGATCTATCCAAGACCGTTGGATTTAATTCAATTAGAGTTATAGATCTCTCCTAATAAAAATAAGAAGACAGAAGCTTTTGCAACTTGCAACATTTTTATAAAATCAACCAAGTTAGCTTTTGAGTTGATTCCAACTCTCAAAAATCACATTTCATCATATCTATCTAAATATGTAATAATATTAAGGTTTACATGCAGTAACTTTGGACTAGTACCAAAATAATGCTATATAGGCATTTCTAGTCACTTTAAATCATTAAATAATAAACTTAAACTAAAGTAATATTGATCCAACCTTTAAATCTCATTCCCACATGTTAGAATATGTGGTGAGGACATGTGTCCACATGATCCCATATTTTGGTGGTGAATATTAAATTTTAATTAATATTTCAATGAGTAGAAATTACTTTTCTAAAATAAAAAGGATGAAACTATTGAAATTAAACTTCTGATGCTTGTGATGATAATATATCATCAATTGTGTGTTTTAGAATGCTACTTTGCCTAGTTAAGTATTGTTTGGTGATTGTCTACTCCCTATGTATTTATAGACGCTAGTACCGACCAAGCTTTCGAGGAGGAGGAGTTCTACTAAGAAGAAGAAGAAAACTTCAACCACTACACCGACTAAGGCAAGCTATTGTTAGCAAGCTAGAATTAAGCTAGATGAATGAGCAAGGATGCTTTAGGCATGCTTTGATCACACCCCTTTGACTATTAGTACCCCAAGTCTTACCTACAAGTTTTACCCTCTTAGGTTATACCAAGTTCTTTACTTGTTTTGAAGGTAGCATAAAAAGTATAAAACTTGGCCTACTTAGAAACCTTTAGATGTCATTCGATGGCATGAGATTGAAACCATCTTTTCCACCTTAGTGAACACTCTTAACTTAGTATTTTAGAATAGATCAAAAACTTGAGTCACTTTAGATGGGAACACTTGGTGAAAATGAATTGTGAAAACCTTGGAATGATGAGTCATTCTATTGAGATGTTTTGACATGTGTTGAGAAACACAACTGGGTTATGATTATGAAAATGATGAGGCATGAGCCTTAACCCTTTTATAAAACTGATGGTTGGATTCGGATGCGATACCATTCCAAATTTACCGTACAACCACATTACCTGAATTGGGTAAGGCTTAGCTGGAAATTTATATGCATTAGTATTAGTTCCCTCACGGGAGAGGTTTGAGCTGAGGCTACCTCTCAATGTTGTCCACCTATGCAGTGCCCAAGATGACTGATGGTCATGGTTGGGAGGCCATGCTCATAGGAGAGGTGCTTGTACTAGGGTGTGTAAAGGGAAGGTTATGTTTGATTATCTGCATACTAAGTATGATGATTCAGGGTTATCCCTGACAGATGTATCGAATCTTGTGGTGAAAGTGTACCACCTCTGCAGAGTGTCAAACTATTCGAATAGCCGCGTCCGCGGTTATGGACAGTTGGAATGGCCATACTGTTTCGTTGTCAGGTGTTTTCTAAATAACTTGAAATGAATAATGAACTCTGACTTGACCACAACAGGGTTGTGTTGATGATAATAGCTTCCCAACTTAAGTGATTCTAGAACCTTACTTTATCTTTCTTTGCTTCTGAACTCAGCTTAGGTTTTAAACTTAACTTGATAGTTAAATTAGATTCAGCACTTTAACTTAGAATTATAGTACCTGTTAATAGTAGTTTGCGAGTACTTGAAGAGTACTCATGGCTTTTGTCCCTGGCTATTATCATGGCCAGACTATGAAGGAGATTATCAAGATGATGGTCAGCAGGACGGCTATGATAACTAGGACTATCTACCTTCGTCAGCATTGCCTGTGCCCCTGAGGATGGACCCCACCGCTACGCTTATCTTTTATTTCCGCTGCTTGTTGTATTAAAGACTGGATCATGAGATCCTTATTTGTGTAAAACCTTATGTATGGTTTGTAATGGATGATGTACTGTGATATCCAATCCGTTATGTCTCGCAAAAATGGTAATCCTGGGATTGCGAGGTATGGCATAACGGGCATCTGGGATTAAAAATCCGGGTGTTGACACTATTCATCCACATTATGTACCTAGTACAATTTTACTTGTGAATACTGCGGATCCTAGCATCATTTTAATTATCAATGCAAGAATAATACTGATGATATCAAATTAGCAATTTATAATGGGAACTATGAATTCTCTGCTAATATGGAGGTTGATAAGAGAGTAATTTTTACCGATTGTTGTGAGTTGCTAGCTCGCATGAGTGATATAAAAAGACAAGATGAAGTGCTCGGTAAGATCTATGGGATAGTATACTTTATATAATCTTATTGTATTGATAACTTTTGTGATAATGCATTAGTGATTGCTCACAAGAGCATAGCCACGAAAGAGACTAACCTTTTGCAGGACTCACAGAAGAAAGAAGAAGAGGATATACACCGCAACGAAGATACTACTGCCGCTGGTATGGGTTTGTTTTACTTGTATGACCTGCTAGATGGTTGGGCAAAATCATTTTGTAGTTCACATCATGAGGTTTGTGATAAATGTATGGCAGCAGGCCACCTTAGTTTTCAATGTTCCATTACTCTTGAAGAATCCCTAGTATCTTACACTAAAGTTGAAGTCTTAGAGTATTTGGTTTATAAAGGTGTCCATGGTCTACTCTCAAAAGATTTAATTATGAGAAAGAGTAGTGATAGTATGCTTCTTATGCAACTTCCCAACTTGTTACCAAAGTTACAATCTTATTGCCAAGAACGTCTTAGTGATAATCCACTTGTGTTAGAGAGTAAGGCACGGTCTAAAATCATAGTGCCCGAAGATAACCATTTGGAGGAACCACAAGATAAAGAAGAGGAGCAACAAAAAGTTGAGGTTGACAAAGATTGGCACATTGCAAATACTACATTTGTTTATGATGCCTCTCTCTCTAGTAATGATTCTTATAATGCTAGAACTGATTGTAATTTATCTGCGGAGGCCTTGTGCCTAGACACTCATGAGGAGAGCATTACTATTGATGAACTAGATATAGAACCTTTCTATGAATCTTTTGATGCTAATATGCAGGGACCTGATTACCTCCCTATTGCAAAGGAAGAATATTATGAATGTTCCCCTACAATGGTAACCAAGGTAAAAGTTCAATAATTATTTTTCAACCTCTAATCCTTTCGTTGCAGCTATATAAGGAGGCATGCTCACAAATTTTGGTGCATCAACACTCGCTTGAGAGCGAGAACTTGTTTGTATATATGATGCCGATGCACCGCAAGAGGGTATGGCTTCGACCGTACTCCACTATGAGATGCTCCAACTATTTGCTAGAGGTAAGTACAAGTACACCTCGAATTGATATCCCCTGGAACCAGGTGGATGAATGGAGCATCTAAGCCTGGCTACATGGCTTTAAAGAAAGCGCTTCCCGGGAGGCAACCCGGAAGTTTTTAGGTGTCTTTCTTAATTTTGTGTCTTGAGTCTAGTTGCATTCATGTTGCATTAGCACTTGTATATATATGCATGATTTCCTATTAGAGTTGGCTTGGGACTATTTTCGACAAGTAGAACAATTTGTTGCTCTAATCATGTGTTGCATATCTTGGTTAAATCTTTTCAACAAAAATATATGTTTGCTTTGTTTGGATGCTGGACTAATGTTTTGGGTCCTTAGTATAATTTTCGGAGAAAAAAACTTGTTCCAGAGCTCACAGCAAGCTTAACGAGCACCAGTACGGCGGAACTGTTCGTACCGCGCGCCCATAACTCTCATGTGACAATTCAGAAGAAGTAGAAAATTCTTCGGGAAGGTGACGACATGCTTAATGAGCACTGGTAGGTCAGATGCGTCCGTACTGTCTTCCCGTACTGACCTCGTTATCAAGCAAAGGAAACATGAAGAGGACCCTGAAGTTTTAACGACCACCCGTACGAGCGCATTCTGCCCGTACCACCCGGTTGTACCAACTTCGTCGGAAGCCTTCAAAAAAAAGAGAAGACAAGGTGCAGTACGGGCGGAGCCCGTCCGTACCTCGCGCCCATACTAAGGAGCATCACAGCGAAGTAAGGGGGCAGGGAGAAGTACAAAAAGGTTATAACCCCACCAATCTTTTTATTTTGATAATCTCAGGTCAGTGGGTTACCTTCTACATGTTCCTTTATACTTCATTTTATTTTACCTACCTTCAAAACTCCCTAGCCTATAATTCTCTATAGTGTTTCATGTTTCTTTTATTTTCTTCTCACAGTTGGGTGAACGAACTCCGTTCATACACTGAATCGTATGCTTTTACTTCGTTTATTATTTTCACAGGGACTTGAACCTTGTGTGATGACGTGCATAGTTTGTGCCAACCGTGTAGATACTTGCACAAGCCACTTGGTTGTTTCAACTCAACACCTCAACAAGGAAGTATTTGCTGAACCAAAGGTCCATGTCCATCAAAAGTGAGGTTATTCGTACCTCAACGATAAAGTGTGTCACCCTTTCTTTGTTCAAGCTTGGGGAGGTAACCACTTCTCATACTATCTTCTGATAACTGCATTTTCTCTTTTCTTATGTTAATATATTCAAGTTTGGTTCTTACAAAAGTTCTAGCTTGGGGAAGTTACTTCTGCATTTGTAGAATCTTGTGCAAATGTTCTTGTTCGATGAAACTCTTTGTGCAATCACGTATCTGTTGTTTTTGAATGCTTGCTTAGGTAAGTTGTGTTTCATGTTTGTATAATGGATGCACTTGCTTTTGTTGGGATTCATAAGAGTGGATTTAGAGCTTGATGCACGTTGTTAATATCTTTATCCGGCTTGAGAAGAACATTGTGATCCTCTAAAAATGCATTGTCATAATTTCTACACTTAAAACCTTTGTCTCCCACTTTTGAAGTTCGAATTTTTTATCTTAGATTGGTTGATTTGTAAAGATGCCATGCTTGTGGGAGTAATTCAAAATAATTAGAGTAAAGCTTTTTATTGGTACGATGATTAGTTATGGAAACGTTTGCTCTAGTTCTTTTAGCTAACCGACTCTTCCCTTGGAAATAATATTGCCAAACAAGTACAACAAGAAAAGGTCTGAAATTTACGACTTGTTTGATGAATGATTATCTTGAGAGTATACCCTTTATGATACTTAACCACATAGATATTTTGATAGTCTTGATGACGCTCATGAAAGGAATTGTTTGATTGAAATAAAGTCTAGTGGTAATTGTGATGCATGCCAAAGCTAACCTTGTGGATCAAACCGCGCTACTATCTCAAAAAAGGAAGAAAGAATTGAGACTACTTCGTTCTCTGTCTCTAATGCACATCTTTGGGATGCCAACAAATCTGCTAGCTTTTGAACGATCTATGATATAACCCTGGATTTCGGCTATGAGTTGATGACATGAGTAGCATACGTGTCAATATATGGGCAAAAGTATTGGTACTCTCAAGGTTGTGCAAACACTTGTAAAAGAAACATTCAGCAATCCTTGAAAAAATGAAAGAAAGAAAAAAGATATCTATGAGGATCCACATAAAAAGTCCTTGGAATGGTCTCATTGCTACTTTATGAATTTTTCTTGAAAGACAATGATTGGATTAGAAGTGTTTTTGATAGACTTGATTTATTGATGTGGGTGTAAATAAGACACTTCATTGTTATACTACTTGGGGCATGAAACTCTCTTACTCAATTTTGCTATTAAGATATCCTAGTGTTCCTTGGCAAGCTGAGAGTTAACTAGAAGAATTGGATTGATTGTTGCATCCCTAGTTATTTATACTTATATTAAACTCTACTTTGATTGTCCTGGTTTACCTAAGCTTGTATAGTATTCTTGACATCTCTCTAACTTTTATGAGCTTTACAAATGGATGAAGTGTCAAACACATATGACTACCAACCGTAAGTGAATTCAATTCCCGTTGAAGGCCTTACTATACAAAAGTAAGGATATACAAAACTTATTAAAAGCCTCAATAAGAGGATCACAAGTTTGTTTTCAAGCTAGATTCACTTTTTGACATGGACCATTGAAGTTTTAATTGATCTTTTATGGATTGCCATAACTAAGCTTGTGTTGCCTTGTATGAATATGTTCTTTCTTACTTTGAGCTTGCAAGGAAAATAAGGATATAAGGCATTAATCTTCTACATCTGATATTATACTTTTGTTTCAATTTTTGCCTCATTTACGTTATTGACTCGTGCCTCATGAACATGATGACCTTTTCCATAAGCCACTTTATTGCTCGGGACGAGCAAGATTCTATCTTGGGGAAGTTGATGAGTCCAAAAGTGATGCATATTTAAGTATATAAATTATTTAAATTGTCACTCATTACATGCTACATCTATCTATAACTATGCATATTATTTTATAATTACTAGATCTCATTCATTTTCACATGGGCTTATCACAACTAGTAGTTTTATTAGGATTTTATTACCTTTTTCTTTTCTTTGATTTATGTATAGGTGCTATGGAGAATCATGGATAAAAGGAGCAAAGAGGATTCAATATGGAGGATTTGCAGACACTATACTTAGCCATTTGAGGGGAGGAAGAAGTGAGTTTTTCCACAACATCCAAATGAATTTCCAAGGATATGGTGTTGAACCCCTCGTCAATACGAATCCAACGATCCAAAGAACACCTCAATTGGAGTCCGTATGAAGAAATGACGGCCAAAACACTGCGGAGTACCGTGCACATAACGACCACTGGTACGGGCAGATCCCGCCATCTTTTACATGCCACTGGTACGGGCAGAAACCTTTAGATGTCATTCTATGGCATGAGATTGAAACCATCTTTTCCACCTTAGTGAACACTCTTAACTTAGTATTTTAGAATAGATCAAAAACTTGAGTCACTTTAGATGGGAACACTTGGTGAAAATGAATTGTGAAAACCTTGGAATGATGAGTCATTCTATTGAGATGTTTTGACATGTGTTGAGAAACACAACTGGTATATGATAATGAAAATGATGAGGCATGAGCCTTAACCCTTTTATAAAACTGATGGTTGGATTCGGATGCGATACCATTCCAAATTTACCGTACAACCACATTACCTGAATTGGGTAAGGCTTAGCTAGAAATTTATATGCATTAGTATTAGTTCCCTCACCTGAGAGGTTTGAGCTGAGGCTACCTCTCAATGTTGTCCACCTATGCAGTGCCCAAGATGACTGATGGTCATGGTTGGGAGGCCATGCTCATAGGAGAGGTGCTTGTACTAGGGTGTGTAAAGGGAAGGTTATGTTTGATTATCTGCATACTAAGTATATGATGATTCAGGGTTATCCCTGACAGATGTATCGAATCTTGTGGTGAAAGTGTACCACCTCTGCAGAGTGTCAAACTATTCGAATAGCCGCGTCCGCGGTTATGGACAGTTGGAATGGCCATACTGTTTCGTTGTTAGGTGTTTTCTAAATAACTTGAAATGAATGATGAACTCTGACTTGACCACAACAGGGTTGTGTTGATGATAATAGCTTCCCAACTTAAGTGATTCTAGAACTTTACTTTATCTTTCTTTTCTTCTGAACTCAGCTTAGGTTTCAAACTTAACTTGATAGTTAAATTAGATTCAGCACTTTAACTTAGAATTATAGTACCTATTAATAGTAGTTTGCGAGTACTTGAAGAGTACTCATGGCTTTTGTCCCTGGCTATTATCATGGCCAGACTATGAAGGAGATTATCAAGATGATGGTCAGCAGGACGGCTATGATAACTAGGACTATCTGCCTTCATCAGCATTGCCTGTGCCCCTAAGGATGGATCCCACCGCTACACTTATCTTTTATTTCTGCTGTTTGTTGTATTAAAGACTGGATCATGAGATCCTAATTTGTGTAAAACCTTATGTATGGTTTGTAATGGATGATGTACTGTGATATCCAATCCGTTATGTCTCGCAAAAATGGTAATCCTGGGATTGCGAGGTATGGCATAACAGGCATCTGGGATTAAAAATCCGGGTGTTGGCAAGTTGGTATCAGAGCCATCCTGACCATAGGAGACCCTAGTTAGAATGGACGTCCAAACCAAAAACTTAGCTTCAAAACCAAAGTGAGTATTTATGAAAAACTATTTCCCCTCTTACCCTTGTGCACTCATTCTTTCTCAAAAATACAAGTTCCTCAAAATTCTTACATTACTACTTAAAATTTGACACACTTGATCACTTCACTAACTTCCTCACCCTTAATTCTTGTAGATGGAGACTCAGTTCAGCAAGTTTTACCAGTTGGAAAACGGAGGTCAGCTGATCTCCGAGAGGGATCTGGATTCACTGTCAGAGTTACTAGGACGCCCACATCCGGAGTTTCTTGGAGCTCAACTTCCAGGACCCCCATGAGGAGACCTATAGTGGCTAGTCATCGCGGATCTTCGTGGAAGCATCGAAGCACCAACTTCCGGGAGAATTCAGTTCTCCGTAAGAGAGAACAACTGGCTAGATGGATTAGCCAGGGCAATGCATGAAGGTCTCGCACGTCTATGTGCCCTCAGCGTCAACAAGATCCAAGGAACCCGTTTTGCCCACTATGCAAGACGTGACTTCATGGGAATGCCGATGGAGATGCCAAGTCACCTAGAGTTGAGGCGTCAAGTGGAGAACCTTGACTTCTTGCTTCATGACAGACAGCAGGACTGGACAATGCCAGAGAGTTAGCTAACCAGAACCGTGCCATTGCCGACTAGAAGGCCCAGACTTTCGCACTGCTCGTCCAATATCGCCAGTCTCTTCGTCGCCAGCGTGCAAAGAAGGATCGCACCATCGCCCTTCTTTGCAAGAAGGTGGCCGACCTCGAGAAGATCGTCAAGGAGCAGGAAGCTCAGCTTGCCGCCAAGGAAGAAGAAGATGAGGGTGAAGACATCCAGGGAGATATGGATTCTTACCTCAGCAACGATGATGACTTTCTGGAGGAGGATGTTGTGCACTTCTACACTGATGATGAAGACTCCGACTTCATCGACGATGAGTAGAGGCACTAGAGCACTGTCGTAGCATGAGATGTATTATCTCATTGTATCGTAGCTTGTAGAATGGTTCTTCAAACCATCTATTTTCCCCTTTGCTTGTTGTGGTGTGTGTTGTATCGGGTGCTTGCTTGCATGAATGATAAACAAGTTAGTTGAAAAAAAACCTGAGTCTAACTCAATGTTTTAGCTTTGAAAACCCAAAACCATGAACCTTAGAATTTCCCTCTTACCCCTATATCTATCTCAATCTTCAGATGACTCGTGGAAACCAAGGAGGGAGCAGCTTGTCGCAGGACCCAATGCTGCAAATCTTGCAGAATCTCATCGCAGACCGTGAAGCAAGCAGGGCCGAGCATCAAGCCAACTTAGCAACATTGCAGCAGATCGCCCAGATGGCTCTCAACAACCAAGGACATGGAAATCAGGATCACCAAGGATCCAAACTCAAAAACTTTCAGAACACCAATCCCCCAATCTTTAACCAATCTGAAAACCCATTAGATGCTGATGACTGGTTACAGACCATGGAAAATAATTTAGAGGTTGCCAGAGTTGATGAGAATGAGAAATTTCTCTTCGCCACCCACTATCTGGCGGGGGATGCAAGAGCTTGGTGGAATAGCATCCGCAATATGAACCATGGCCAGGTGATGACCTGGGAAGCATTCAAGGTAAAGTTCAGCCGCACACACATGTCGCAAGGTCTTGTCAACAGGATGAGAGATGAATTCCGCGAATTGAAGCAAGGAAGAATGACTATGGTGGAGTACCGTGACAGGTTCTTGTCACTTGCAAGATATGCACCGGATGAGATCAACACAGAAGCCAAGAAGAAGGAGAGATTCTTAAACGGACTGCATGATGAGATGCAGACTGTCCTCGTCAACATCCGTTTTGATGATCTCGAAGAGCTAGTCGACTCTGCCATTCAGATGGAAGGGAAGATTAACCAGGCAAACAACAACCGCAAGTGCCGTATGATGCAGCTTCTGGTCCAGTAGTCACCAGAAGTACCGTCCCAACCCTCCACCAGGATATGCACCAAGGAACAACCGACCCCCAAATTCTCTCCCAAGTTACCCCAACTGTAGCGGAGGTAATGTGAAGTTCGGAGGAAACAATCACAACTCCGGTAATGCCAACAATTTCAACCGTGCCCCTCCCAAGAGCAACAGCAACCACAACAACACTGCACCCAGAACTGGTAGCAATGTTGTGCCTGTCGCTGTCAAGGACAAGTCCCAGATCACTTGTTTCGAGTGTGGAGTGAAGGGTCACTACTCCAATGAGTGTCCCAAGAAGACTGCCGCCAATGCCCCTGTGAATGCCCCAGCTTAGCAGAAGCGTCGTGTTCAACCAGGAAGAAGATTTGCCCCAGGGAACCCGCACAACCGCAACGGTCGTCTCTTCCACATGAACGCAGAAGTAGCCCAGGAAGCGCCAGATGTAGTGCTGGGTATGTTTTCTGTCAACTCAGTTTTAGCAAGAGTATTGTTTGATTCTGGAGCATCGCATTCATTTGTCACCGAAGAATTTGTATGCACTAGTAAGATTCGCCCAACCAACCTGAAGCATGTCATGATAGTTCAAATCCCCAGTTCAACAACAAAAGCTAGAAAAATTTGCAAGGCTGTACCTATCAGAATACATGGGATAGATTTTTATGCCAACCTAATTGTACTTGGAACCAAAGGATTGGAAGTAGTACTAGGTATGGACTGGATGTCAAGGCATAAAGGACTGATAGACTGCGCTAAGAAAGCCATCACCATGACCAGTAGTTCTGGAGTAACAGTAGAGCATATCTTTGAAACCTTACCTCGTCAATTCAAGTGCAACAAGAGTGTAGCCCTGCCCACCATTGACCAAGTCAGAGTAGTCTGTGAATACCCGAACGTATTCCCAGATGAATTGCTAGGTATGCCCCCGGATAGGGATATTGAGTTCATTATCGAACTAATCCCCGGAACCGGACCTATAGCCCAGAGACCCTATACCATGAACCCCTCAGAGTTAGTAGAACTAAAGAAACAGTTGGATGCCATGTTAGCAACAGGCTTGATTCAGCCAAGCGCATCGCCATGGAGATCACCAGTGTTATTCGTCGACAAGAAAGATGGAGGCAATCGTCTATGTACAGATTACAGAAAGTTGAATGACGTCACCATCAAGAACAAGTGCCCTTTGCCAAAGATAGAGGATCTATTTGATCAGTTGACTAGAGGTCAGGTATTCTCAAAGATTGATCTTAGGACTGGTTATCACCAACTTAAGATTCGTGCAACGGATATTCCGAAGACCGCCTTTACTACTCGCTATGGTTTATACGAGTATACGGTTATGTCTTTTGGACTAACCAATGCCCCTGCTTATTTCATGAATCTCAGGAATAAGATCTTTATGAATTTCCTAGATAAGTTTATAGTTGTGTTTATCGACGACATCCTTATCTACTCCAAGTCAGAAGGAGAGCATGAGCAACATCTGAGAATCATCCTAGAAACCCTGAGATAGCATCAGTTATATGCCAAATTCAGCAAGTGTGAGTTTTGGCTGAAAGAAGTAGGATTCCTAGGACATATTGTTTCTGCCGGAGGAGTCTCTGTTGATCCCACCAAGATCAAAGATGTCGAGGAATGGGAAGCCCCAACCAATCAAACCCAAGTTCGTTCCTTTCTCGGATTAGCGGGATATTATCGCAAGTTCGTAGAAGGATTCTCGAGCATAGCCCGACCAATGACCCAATTGTTGAAGAAGGACAAGAAGTTTGAATGGACAGACAAGTGTGAAGCCAGTTTCCAAGAGCTAAAGAAGAGATTGATATCCGCCCCAATTTTGATCATGCCAGACATCAAGAAGTCGTTTGATGTGTATTGTGATGCATCCAAGATTGGCCTAGGATGTGTATTGATGCAAGAAGGCAAAGTCATCGCATATCTGTCTCGACAATTGAAGCAACATGAGCAGAACTATCCGACCCATGATCTTGAGCTAGCCGCCGTGGTTCTAGCGTTGAAGACATGGCGTCATTATTTGATGGGTAATCGCTGTGAGATTTACTCAGATCATAAGAGCTTGAAGTATATCTTCACTTAGAAGGAGCTGAATATGAGGCAAAGAAGATGGATAGAGTTAATCAAGGATTATGACCTTGACATTCACTATCACCCCGGTAAAGCCAATGTGGTAGCGGATGCTCTTAGCAGATTGCTGTGTAGGCTTAACACCATGATCAAAGAGAAGCAACCAAGTTTGTATGAGGAGTTGGAGCAGTTCAGGACTGAGTTAGTTAGCAAAGGATTCCTAGCTAGCATTGAACTTCAACCCACTTTGATTAGCCAAATCAAGGAAGCCTAGAAGGGAAATGAAAGTATCGACGGAATCAAACGCCGTATTGGTACAGGAAAGGTACCTGGATTCAGTGAACACCTAGAAGGTGTACTGTGGTACAAAGGACGTATCTGTGTACTAGCAGATTTGGAGCTGAAGGAAATTATCATGAAGGAAGCTCATGATACTCTTTATTATATCCACCCCGGAGGAACAAAGATGTATCAGGATTTGAAAGAGCAATTTTGGTGGCACAAGATGAAGAGAGAGATCGGAAGCTACATCGCCAAATGTGACATCTGTTAAAGAGTCAAAGCAGAGCATCAGAGACCTGCGGGACTATTGCAACCATTGCAGATTCGAGAATGGAAATGGGATTCCTTTGGAATGGACTTTATCACCGGTTTACCTGCTTCTAGTAGGGGAAATGACTCAATCTGGGTCATAGTTGATAGACTGTCCAAGGTAGCCCACTTCATACCTGTCAAGACAACCTACCAGAGTGCAAAACTAGCAGAGCTGTACATTTCTAGGATTGTTAGTCTGCATGGAACCCCCAAGACCATCGTCTCAGATCGAGGAACCCAGTTTACCTCGAGATTTTGGCAGAAAGTTCAGGAAGGTTTAGGAACCAAGTTGAACTTCAGTACCGCTTATCACCCGCAAACAGATGGACAGACTGAGAGAGTCAACCAGATCCTAGAGGATATGCTTAGAGCTTGTGTGTTGGAATAGGGATCAAAATGGGAAGACTGTCTGCCTTTCGTAGAATTCTCATATAACAACAGCTATCAAGCTAGTTTGCAGATGGCACCATTTGAATTCCTATACGGAAGAAAGTGTCGTACCCCTTTGAATTGGCCACAAGTAGGAGAGAGTCAGATCTTTGGACCCGACATTCTCCGAGAAGTAGAAGAGAAAGTTCACAAAGTCCGTGAGCACCTCAAGACCGCCCAATCCAGACAGAAGAGTTATGCTGACAAAAGAAGGAGAGACCTGACTTTCAATGTCAGAGATTTCGTATATCTCAAGGTTTCACCATTGAAGGGAACTCAACGCTTTAGTCTGAAGGGAAATTTAGCTCCCAGATATATCGGACCTTTTAAGATTCTGAACCGCTGAGGAGAAGTATCGTATCAACTGGAACTGCCTGAAGAGATGTCAGCCATCCACAATGTGTTCCATATCTCGTTACTTCGCAAATGCTTGGAAGTGCCTAAGAAGACTGAAGTTTTCAAGAATATCGATCACAGAGCTGTGGAAATCAACAATGACCTGACCTATCGGGAAGTACCCATCCGTATCTTAGAATAAGCCTACAGAACCACCAGGACCAGGAGTATCAAGTTTCTCAAGATTCAGTGGAGTAACCATATCAAGGAGGAAGCTACTTGGGAGCGCGAAGATTACATTAGAACAGAGTTCCCAGATCTCTTTAGTTCCTAGTTTTCTTTGTAAATCTCGGGACGAGATTTTGTTTAAGGGGGGAAGGTTTGTAACATCCCAAAACTTTAATCCAAGCTTATCAAGATCAAATCATCCAAAAATAGGGTTAACAAAAACTTTTCCAAATTTAAAATGAAAGCATTCATATGTGTATGCATTTAAAATAGGAGTTGTTTGAATTGCCATGATTGATGGTCCAATGCTTGTAAAATGTTTCTTAGGTGATTTGAACATCATATATATCATTCCCAGACTTTTCCTAAAGAAAATCAAATCAAAAAGAACTAAAAAGAAGGAATGGTCATTTTGGCAAATTTAACTCTCATGCCTACTTTGGCTATTCCTAGTACTCAATTCTTAACAGAAACAATTCTTGATCTTTGCACCCCTTGCTAGTACACATAATGAGGTACCAAGGCCCACCTTTTGATCTGCTAAAAACATTCTGTTAACTATTTTAAATGACAGTTTAAAATTGAATCTAATGCATATGCATAGATCACCCCTATTTCAAAAACCATCTATTTGAGCTCCATTTTCAAAACCCTTGCAACCAGAGACTACCTATCACTAGTGGAGATCACTCAAATTTTTTGAAACCAAAATTCAAAACTTTCTTTCATGCGGCCATTTCATCAAACACTTGGCATGCATAATATCACCTCTAATCCTAGCTCACTGTTTACTACAGGGTTTTGCCCCCAAATGACCTTCATTTATCTCCTCTGTCCCCTCTTGATCTAACCAAACCCCTATCACCCCTCTCCCTTGTCCCTAACCCTCTTGCCATGTCAACCCGAGGGCATGGTCGCCGACCAAACTTTGCCCCGCCGCAGTAGACCATCTCCCCCTCTCTCGCCATGTCTAGGAGGTAGCCAGGAGCTCACCGCCACCCCCTGTCCCTTGCCTGAGCCCAGAGCAGCAGTGGACCATCGAGCACAAACCGCGCACAGTGCCACCTCACCATGCTAGTGCCGCCCCCAGAACGCGCCCTGTCCCCGCTCGCATAGACCATCCCTTGGCACCAGCCTGCGCCCGCCGCTCCACCTCGACCTGGAGAACACCCCAGACATCCCCGTTCGCCGCCCAAAGCCTCACAACCACCGCTCGCCGTGGACACCGCCGCTTCGGCCACGCAGAGCGCCACCTCGCCTAGACCGCGTGCCACCGCTCCTACGGCCGCATTCAATTCCTAGAGCACCGCCAGGGAACCGTCCATCGATCGCCACCCCTAGCCATGCATCTACCCTGCCGTAGCCTTGTCGCCGGAGTAGCCTTCCCATCCCGCTCGGTCTCACCATCGGGCCTATAAAAGGAGCCCTCCCCAGCCTCTTCTCTCCACACCATTCCACTCCCCTCACCTCTCTGAACCTCACCCACCTCTAGCCGGAGAAAGTGGAGCAGCAGCTCGCCGGAATTGGAGCCGGTGCAGCCGCGGCAGGAGGAGAAGGGCGTCGTTGATTGCGACCACCCCAAGCTCCGCCGCAACCGCGCCTCGCCTCGCCATCGTCTTCCACGTCATTTGCCTGCCTCACCGACCCCGCTGGAGCCCTGGTATGCCCCCAGTAGACCCCCGCCGAGCCGCTAGGGTTCGAGCTCGCCGGCGACCTGTTCGTCGTTGACGACGACCCTCAGCCATTGATCTCGCTTCTAATCCTACGGCCACAGCGCACGTATCTTTCGCGTTTTATGTGTCGCTGACACGCGGGACCCCCCTGTCAGCTGAGCCCCGCGCCGCGGAGCGCCACTGGGCCGGCCCAAGTCCTTTCCCGCGCTAGCCCATCGATTCAAATCTGGATTTATCTTTTTAGTTAAATCTAGATTTTGTCCCCTAGTTTGAAAATCAATTTAGAGAGTTTTAGAAATCCAAATTGCATGAAACCAATTTTGTCTGAAAGGTATTAAAATGATCTATCCAAGCCCGTTGGATTTAATTCAATTAGAGTTATAGATCTC
This sequence comes from Avena sativa, assembly GCA_916181665.1. Taxonomy (NCBI): domain Eukaryota; kingdom Viridiplantae; phylum Streptophyta; class Magnoliopsida; order Poales; family Poaceae; genus Avena; species Avena sativa. The sequence goes on along the minus strand of OV702292.1, from coordinate 525,559,837 downwards.
TCCTAATAAAAATAAGAAGACAGAACTTTTGCAACTTGCAGCATTTTTATAAAATCAACCAAGTTACTTTTGAGTTGATTCCAACTCTCAAAAATCACATTTCATCATATCTATATAAATATGTAATAATATTAAGGTTTACATGCAGTGACTTTGGACTAGTACCAAAATAATGCTATATAGGCATTTCTAGTCACTTTAAATCATTAAATAATAAACTTAAACTAAAGTAATATTGATCCAACCTTTAAATCTCATTCCCACATGTTAGAATATGTGGTGAGGACATGTGTCCACATGATCCCATATTTTGGTGGTGAATATTAAATTCTAGTTAATATTTCAATGAGTAGAAATTACTTTTCTAAAATAAAAAGGATGAAACTATTGAAATTAAACTTGTGATGCTTGTGATGATAATAGATCATCAATTGTGTGTTTTAGAATGCTACTTAGCCTAGATAAGTATTGTTTGGTGATTGTCTACTCCCTATGTATTTATAGACGTTAGTACCGACCAAGCTTTCGAGGAGGAGGAGTTCTACCAAGAAGAAGAAGAAGAAGAAAACTTCAACCACTACACCAACCAAGGCAAGCTATTGTTAGCAAGCTAGAATTAAGCTAGATGAATGAGCAAGGATGCTTTAGGCATGCTTTAATCACACCCCTTTGACTATTAGTACCCCAAGTCTTACCTACAAGTTTTACCCTCTTAGGTTATACCAAGTTCTTTACTTGTTTTGAAGGTAGCATAAAAAGTATAAAACTTGGCCTACTTAGAAACCTTTAGATGTCATTCGATGGCATGAGATTGAAACCATCTTTTCCACCTTAGTGAACACTCTTAACTTAGTATTTTAGAATAGATCAAAAACTTGAGTCACTTTAGATGGGAACACTTGGTGAAAATGAATTGTGAAAACCTTGGAATGATGAGTCATTCTATTGAGATGTTTTGACATGTGTTGAGAAACACAACTGGGTTATGATTATGAAAATGATGAGGCATGAGCCTTAACCCTTTTATTAAACTGATGGTTCGATTCGGATGCGATACCATTCCAAATTTACCGTACAACCACATTACCTGAATTGGGTAAGGCTTAGCTGGAAATTTATATGCATTAGTATTAGTTCCCTCACGGAAGAGGTTTGAGCTGAGGCTACCTCTCAATGTTGTCCACCTATGCAGTGCCCAAGATGACTGATGGTCATGGTTGGGAGGCCATGCTCATAGGAGAGGTGCTTGTACTAGGGTGTGTAAAGGGAAGGTTATGTTTGATTATCTGCATACTAAGTATGATGATTCAGGGTTATCCCTGACAGATGTATCGAATCTTGTGGTGAAAGTGTACCACCTCTGCAGAGTGTCAAACTATTCGAATAGCCGCGTCCGCGGTTATGGACAGTTGGAATGGCCATAATGTTTCGTTGTCAGGTGTTTTCTAAATAACTTTAAATGAATGATGAACTCTGACTTGACCACAACAGGGTTGTGTTGATGATAATAGCTTCCCAACTTAAGTGATTCTAGAACTTTACTTTATCTTTCTTTGCTTCTGAACTCAGCTTAGGTTTTAAACTTAACTTGATAGTTAAATTAGATTCAGCACTTTAACTTAGAATTATAGTACCTGTTAATAGTAGTTTGCGAGTACTTGAAGAGTACTCATGGCTTTTGTCCCTGGCTATTATCATGGCCAGACTATGAAGGAGATTATCAAGATGATGGTCAGCAGGACGGCTATGATAACTAGGACTATCTACCTTCGTCAGCATTGCCTGTGCCCCTGAGGATGGACCCCACCGCTACGCTTATCTTTTATTTCCGCTGCTTGTTGTATTAAAGACTGGATCATGAGATCCTTATTTGTGTAAAACCTTATGTATGGTTTGTAATGGATGATGTACTGTGATATCCAATCCGTTATGTCTCGCAAAAATGGTAATCCTGGGATTGCGAGGTATGGCATAACGGGCATCTGGGATTAAAAATCCGGGTGTTGACACTATTCATCCACATTATGTACCTAGTACAATTTTACTTGTGAATACTGCGGATCCTAGCATCATTTTAATTATCAATGCAAGAATAATACTGATGATATCAAATTAGCAATTTATAATGGGAACTATGAATTCTCTGCTAATATGGAGGTTGATAAGAGAGTAATTTTTACCGATTGTTGTGAGTTGCTAGCTCGCATGAGTGATATAAAAAGACAAGATGAAGTGCTCGGTAAGATCTATGGGATAGTATACCTTATATACTCTTATTGTATTGATAACTTTTCTGATAATGCATTAGTGATTGCTCACAAGAGCATAGCCGCGAAAGAGACAAACCTTTTGCAGGACTTACAGAAGAAAGAAGAAGAGGATATACACCGCAACGAAGATACTACTGCCGCTGGTATGGGTTTGTTTTACTTGTATGACCTGCTAGATGGTTGGGCAAAATCATTTTGTAGTTCACATCATGAGGTTTGTGATAAATGTATGGCAGCAGGCCACCTTAGTTTTCAATGTTCCATTACTCTTGAAGAATCCCTAGTATCTTACACTAAAGTTGAAGTCTTAGAGTATTTGGTTTATAAAGGTGTCCATGGTCTACTCTCAAAAGATTTAATTATGATAAAGAGTAGTGATAGTATGCTTCTTATGCAACTTCCCAACTTGTTACCAAAGTTACAATCTTATTGCCAAGAACGTCTTAGTGATAATCCACTTGTGTTAGAGAGTAAGGCACGGTCTAAAATCATAGTGCCCGAAGATAACCATTTGGAGGAACCACAAGATAAAGAAGAGGAGCAACAAAAAGATGAGGTTGACAAAGATTGGCACATTGCAAATACTACATTTGTTTATGATGCCTCTCTCTCTAGTAATGATTCTTATAATGCTAGAACTGATTGTAATTTATCTGCGGAGGCCTTGTGCCGAGACACTCATGAGGAGAGCATTACTATTGATGAACTAGATATAGAACCTTTCTATGAATCTTTTGATGCTAATATGCAGGGACCTGATTACCTCCCTATTGCAAAGGAAGAATATTATGAATGTTCCCCTACAATGGTAACCAAGGTAAAAGTTCAATAATTATTTTTCAACCTCTAATCCTTTCGTTGCAGCTATATAAGGAGGCATGCTCACAAATTTTGGTGCATCAACACTCGATTGAGAGCGAGAACTTGTTTGTATATATGATGCCGATGCACCGCAAGAGGGTATGGCTTCGACCGTACTCCACTATGAGATGCTCCAACTATTTGCTAGAGGTAAGTACAAGTACACCTCGAATTGATATCCCCTGGAACCAGGTGGATGAATGGAGCATCTAAGCCTGGCTACATGGCTTCAAAGAAAGCGCTTCCCGGGAGGCAACCCGGAAGTTTTTAGGTGTCTTTCTTAATTTTGTGTCTTGAGTCTAGTTGCATTCATGTTGCATTAGCACTTGTATATATATGCATGATTTCCTATTAGAGTTGGCTTGGGACTATTTTCGACAAGTAGAACAATTTGTTGCTCTAATCATGTGTTGCATATCTTGGTTAAATCTTTTCAACAAAAATATATGTTTGCTTTGTTTGGATGCTGGACTAATGTTTTGGGTCCTTAGTATAATTTTCGGAGAAAAAAACTTGTTCCAGAGCTCACAGCAAGCTTAACAAGCACCAGTACGGCGGAACTGTTCGTACCGCGCGCCCATAACTCTCATGTGACAATTCAGAAGAAGTAGAAAATTCTTCGGGAAGGTGACGACATGCTTAATGAGCACTGGTAGGTCAGATGCGTCCGTACTGTCTTCCCGTACTGACCTCGTTATCAAGCAAAGGAAACATGAAGAGGACCCTGAAGTTTTAACGACCACCCGTACGAGCGCATTCTGCCCGTACCACCCGGTTGTACCAACTTCGACGGAAGCCTTCAAAAAAAAGAGAAGACAAGGTGCAGTACGGGCGGAGCCCGTCCGTACCTCGCGCCCATACTAAGGAGCATCACAGCGAAGTAAGGGGGCAGGGAGAAGTACAAAAAGGTTATAACCCCACCAATCTTTTTATTTTGATAATCTCAGGTCAGTGGGTTACCTTCTACATGTTCCTTTATACTTCATTTTATTTTACCTACCTTCAAAACTCCCTAGCCTATAATTCTCTATAGTGTTTCATGTTTCTTTTATTTTCTTCTCACAGTTGGGTGAACGAACTCCGTTCGTACACTGAATCGTATGCTTTTACTTCGTTTATTATTTTCACAGGGACTTGAACCTTGTGTGATGACGTGCATAGTTTGTGCCAACCGTGTAGATACTTGCACAAGCCACTTGGTTGTTTCAACTCAACACCTCAACAAGGAAGTATTTGCTGAACCAAAGGTCCATGTCCATCAAAAGTGAGGTTATTCGTACCTCAATGATAAAGTGTGTCACCCTTTCTTTGTTCAAGCTTGGGGAGGTAACCACTTCTCATACTATCTTCTGATAACTGCATTTTCTCTTTTCTTATGTTAATATATTCAAGTTTGGTTCTTACAAAAGTTCTAGCTTGGGGAAGTTACTTCTGCATTTGTAGAATCTTGTGCAAATGTTCTTGTTCGATGAAACTCTTTGTGCAATCACGTATCTGCTATTTTTGAATGCTTGCTTAGGTAAGTTGTGTTTCATGTTTGTATAATGGATGCACTTGATTTTGTTGGGATTCATAAGAGTTGAGTTAGAGCTTGATGCACGTTGTTAATATCTTTATCCGGCTTGAGAAGAACATTGTGATCCTCTAAAAATGCATTGTCATAATTTCTACACTTAAAACCTTTGTCTCCCACTTTTGAAGTTCGAATTTTTTTATCTTAGATTGGTTGATTTGTAAAGATGCCATGCTTGTGGGAGTAATTCAAAATAATTAGAGTAAAGCTTTTTATTGGTACGATGATTAGTTATGGAAACGTTTGCTCTAGTTCTTTTAGCTAACCGACTCTTCCCTTGGAAATAATATTGCCAAACAAGTACAACAAGAAAAGGTCTGAAATTTATGACTTGTTTGATGAATGATTATCTTGAGAGTATACCCTTTATGATACTTAACCACATAGATATTTTGATAGTCTTGATGACACTGATGAAAGGAATTGTTTGATTGAAATAAAGTCTAGTGGTAATTGTGATGCATGCCAAAGCTAACCTTGTGGATCAAACCGCGCTACTATCTCAAAAAAGGAAGAAAGAATTGAGACTACTTTGTTCTCTGTCTCTAATGCACATCTTTGGGATGCCAACAAATCTGCTAGCTTTTGAACGATCTATGATATAACCCTGGATTTCGGCTATGAGTTGATGACATGAGTAGCATACGTGTCAATATATGGGCAAAAGTATTGGTACTCTCAAGGTTGTGCAAACACTTGCAAAAGAAACATTCAGCAATCCTTGAAAAAATGAAAGAAAGAAAAAAGATATCTATGAGGATCCACATAAAAAGTCCTTGGAATGGTCTCATTGCTACTTTATGAATTTTCTTGAAAGACAATGATTGGATTAGAAGTGTTTTTGATAGACTTGATTTATTGATGTGGGTGTAAATAAGACACTTCATTGTTATACTACTTGGGGCATGAAACTCTCTTACTCAATTTTGCTATTAAGATATCCTAGTGTTCCTTGGCAAGCTGAGAGTTAACTAGAAGAATTGGATTGATTGTTGCATCCCTAGTTATTTATACTTATATTAAACTCTACTTTGATTGTCCTGGTTTACCTAAGCTTGTATAGTATTCTTGACATCTCTCTAACTTTTATGAGCTTTACAAATGGATGAAGTGTCGAACACATATGACTACCAACCGTAAGTGAATTCAATTCCCGTTGAAGGCCTTACTATACAAAAGTAAGGATATAAAAAACTTATTAAAAGCCTCAATAAGAGGATCACAAGTTTGTTTTCAAGCTAGATTCACTCTTTGACATGGATCATTGAAGTTTTAATTGATCTTTTATGGATTGCCATAACTAAGCTTGTGTTGCCTTGTATGAATATGTTCTTTCTTACTTTGAGCTTGCAAGGAAAATAAGGATATAAGGCATTAATCTTCTACATCCGATATTATACTTTTGTTTCAATTTTTGCCTCATTTACTTTATTGACTCGTGCCTCATGAACATGATGACCTTTTCCATAAGCCACTTTATTGCTCGGGACGAGCAAGATTCTATCTTGGGGAAGTTGATGAGTCCAAAAGTGATGCATATTTAAGTATATAAATTATTTAAATTGTCACTCATTACATGCTACATAAATCTATAACTATGCATATTATTTTATAATTACTAGATCTCATTCATTTTCACATGGGCTTATCACAACTAGTAGTTTTATTAGGATTTTATTACCTTTTTCTTTTCTTTGATTTATGTATAGGTGCTATGGAGAATCATGGATAAAAGGAGCAAAGAGGATTCAATATGGAGGAGTTGCAGACACTATACTTAGCCATTTGAGGGGAGGAAGAAGTGAGTTTTTCCACAACATCCAAATGAATTTCCAAGGATATGGTGTTGAACCCCTCGTCAATACAAATCCAACGATCCAAAGAACACCTCAATTGGAGTCCGTATGAAGAAATGACGGCCAAAACACTGCGGAGTACCGTGCGCGTAACGACCACTGGTACGGGCATATCCCGCCCGTACCGTACGGTCGTATCGCCCTCCGACAGCTTCGTTTTGTCAAACAGAACAACATTTGTGAATGCCCAACGGTCATATTTGAAGGAAATATGCCCTGAGAGGCAATAATAAAGTTGTTATTATGTATTCCTTGTATATGATAGATGTTTATTTTGCATGCTATAATTGTATTGATAGGAAACATCAATACATGTGTATTTAATAAACAAAAAGGGTTCCTAGTTATGCCTCTCTTATAGACTAGCTTGTTGATTAACAAGATGATTAAGGTTTCCTGATCATGGACATTGGATGTTGTTAATAACAATGTCACAGCATTTGTGAAATGATGTGATGAACATTCATCCGAAGTATAGCATTACGATCAAGTCATTATGTTTATATTTCTATAACATCATACGAAGTAATCTTTATCCTTAGACCATGAGATCATGTTAATTGCTAACACCGAAAGAGTATCTTGATAACATCAAACGTCACACCGTAACAGGGTGACTATAAAGATGGGTTCAATACTACGAAGGTGTTATGTTGAGGCTCATGGATCAAGAGTGGAATTTGTCAATCCAGATGACGGATAGATATACTCTGGGCCCTCTCGGTGATATCACATTAGGATAGCTTGCAAGCAAGTGATGTGATCACTAGAATGTTATATCACGGGAACGAGAAAAGAGTGCATGTCGGTAACGAGATCAAACTAGGTATGGAGATACCGATGATCGAATCTCGGGCATGTAATATATCGAGAGACAAAGGGATTTAGTTACAAGAGTTAAAGGTTCTCACGATCACAGGAGTCATCGTTGAATGTGTAGGAGTCAGTACGGATCTCTAGGTCCCGCTGCTGTTTATTGATCGGAGAAGGGTCTCGATCATGTCTGCATTATTCGCAAACCGTAGGGTGGCACACTTAAGAGTTACCGGACACCATTTTGGAGAACATATGTTTCAGACGAAAGAATTGCAAAGCGCAGGAATTGTTTCAATAGAAACCGGAAATTGTTTCGGGTGAAATTGCAGAAGGTGTTTCTGCATGTGATATTGAAATATTGCAAGGGGCTATATGTGAATGTTTGTTAATTAAAGTAATTAACAAAATTCTGAATAAATTTAATAAAAAGAATTTTATTAAATGAGAGAGCATTAAATTTGGAGAAATTTAATGCATTTAAAGTGGAGACTTTAAAAGGGAATGTGAAGAGACATTTTAATGTGGAGGGATTACCACCACATGAATGGGGGAGGTGAGGGGTCACCCCCCATGCGCCGGCCATGGAGAGAGGGGGCACCCCCCTCCTCCTATAAAAGGCCACCCATTCCCTCCTTCATCCTTACACCTCCTTGTGAAGGATCTCTCTCCCCCTCTAGAATTATTCCCCCATGGTCTCGGATTAGAGAGATACATGTTCCCGGTGGCATTTCGTCTGGAAGGAGTTGCTGCTTCCGCTGGATCGCTGGAGCGAGGAGGTGGAGGTTGTCCGATGGCTTGAACGTGTGTGCGAGTGCGGATGCGCTGCTGAGTTGCGGCGCTCGGACTTCCTCACGATCTTGAGACCGGCAAGTGTACGACTACATCAACCACGAGTTCCTACTCGTTAACAAAGCTCGTTGTCTTCGAGGGTAAGTTCTCCATGGATGTATGTCCACCCGTTGCTCTGTATCTAGTAGATAGATATTGGCGTATAGTTCTCATCGTAGGAAATTTTTTGTTATGCTGCGGACCCAATAGTGGTATTAGAGCCTGATCTATGCGTAGGTGCTTTGCACGGGTAGTACACATATGTTTATATGTGGGCGATGATGATCATGTTATTGCATCTTCTATGTACTTTGGATATTGGTGGCATAGTGGGATGAAGCGGCCCGGACCAACCTTACATGTCATCGTACATGAGACCGGTTCAACGACTGACATGCAACTTGTTTTGCATAAGTGGCTAGCGGGTGTCTGTCTCTCCTACTATAGTCAATATCTGATTTACAACGAGTTGCTAATAACTTGGTTATCCTCGTTGTGGTTCATGTTCGTAGGTTAGACCGGTTCTATCTCCGAAAGCCCTAAGCCACGTAAAACTTGCAATTGATAAATTAGAGGCGTCTAGTTTAGATCGTTGCTGGGCTAGTGTCTTGATATGGTATTGTTGTAAGTAGATGTATGATAGATACTCTTACAACTCACTTAACGTGTAAGTTCCATAGACCTTGGCCTTACACACAAAGGAATGATAGAGATCATACCACGATGCAAATGATAGAGATCAAATGCATGGACCATATCACCTCACTTCACACATTAGCATCTTATATTGCTAGTTTGGCGCTTTTGGTAGCATTATAAGATGATCCCTCATTTAGATATGAAGATAAAATGTGTTCTTCCTTAAGTATCCACCATTTTGTGGATCGTGTTTTTGAGGCATCACGTGATGATCGGGTGTTATCGACTCTACGCTTTCATACAACGGGTGTAAGACAGTTTTACACACGCAAATACTAAGGTTCTTACTTGACGAGCCTAGCATGTACATACATGGCCTCGGAACACGGACCGAAAGGTTAAGCATGAGTCATATAGTTGATATGATGCCCATATAGATGCTCGCCTTTGAAGCTACACCGACTCACGTGATGATCGGACTTGGTGTAGTGGATTTGGTTCATGTAATCACCAAAAGGACACGAGGGATGTCGTTTTTGAGTGGGAGTTCATTAGTAATTGGGATTAGTTGAACTCAATCTATCATAAACTTAGTCTAAATATACTTTACAAATTCTGTTGTGGATGGCACCACCTGCTTTTAATTTCAATGTGTTCATGGAGAGAGAAACTTGCTGCGAATGGTAGCAACTTCACCAACTGGGCTATGAATTTGAGGATTCTCCTCACTGCTGCACAAAAGCAATATGTTCTAGATGCGCTGCTAGGCCCCCCACCAGCTCCTGATGCCCCTGACAAAGAAAAGAACGCCTATATAACTCGCCAGGAGGACCACAACTTAGTTCATTGCGGCATACTGTATGGGCTAGAGCCAGAACTTCGAAAACGTTTCGAAAATGGCAATGCCTTTGATACCATGGGAGAATGGAAAATGATTTTCGATACCCATGCTGCCGTAGAGAGTTATAATGCTACAGAAACGTTCTTTAGCTGCATGATGGAGGAAAACAACTCCGTTAGTGAGCACGTACTCAAAATGTCTGGGTACACCGATAAGCTTGTTGTCCTTGGGAATGACGATTCCCATTGACTTAGGCATACATCGTGTTCTCCAATCTCTGCCACCTAGCTACAAGAGCTTTGTGATGAACTATAATATGCAGGGCATGAAGAAGCCTCTTTCCGAGCTCCTGTCAATAATTAAGACTGCAGAAGTGGAGATTAGGAAAGAACATCAAGTGTTGATGATCAATAAGACCACCGGTTTCAAGAAGGACAAGAAAGGCAAGCAGAAGGGAAAGAAGGGCGGCAAATCTGTTGCCGCGCTTGAAAAGAAACCCCGAGCTGGCCCTAAGTCTGACACTGAGTGCTACTATTGCAAGGGTACTGGCCATTGGAAGCGCAGCTGCCCCAAGTATTTGGCGGACAAGAAGGCCGGCAAGGCAAACACAGGTATATGTGATATACATGTTATTGATGTGTACTTGACTAGTACTCGCAGTAGCAACTGGGTATTTGATACGGGATCGGTTGCGAATATATGTAACTCGGTTCAGGGGCTACGGAACAAGCGACAACTAGCAAGGGATGAGGTCACGATGTGGGTCGGCAATGGATCAAGAGTTGATGTGATCACCGTCGGAACGCTGCCTCTCCATATGCCATCGGGATTAGTTATAAACCTGAATAATTGTTATTTGGTGCCTACACTGAGCATGAACATTGTATCCGGATCGTGTTTGATGCAAAGTGGTTATTCGTTTAAGTCTGAAAACAATGGTTGTTCGATTTATATGAATAATATCTTTTATGGTTATGCACCTGTGTTGAATGGTTTATTTCTGTTGGATCTCGATAGTAGTATTACGCATATTCATAATGTTGATGCTAAAAGGATTAAACTTGATAATGATATATCTACATATATGTGGCACTGCCGTCTAGGTCATATTGGCGTTAAACACATGAAGAAACTCCATTTTGATGGACTTTTGGAATCACTTGATTTTGAATCATTTGATACATGTGAGCCATGCCTTATGGGCAAGATGACTAGAACGCCGTTTTCTGGTTCAATGGAACGGGCGACAGATTTATTGGAAATGATACATACTGATGTGTGTGGACCAATGAGTGTGTCGGCGCGAGGTGGATATCGTTATTTTGTTACTTTCACGGATGATTTGAGTAGATACGGGTATATCTATTTGATGAAACATAAGTCTGAAACCTTTGAAAGGTTCAAAGAATTTCAGAATGAAGTGGAAAATCATCATAACAGAAAGATCAAATTTCTGCGGTCCGACCGTGGAGGAGAGTATCTTAGTTACGAGTTTAGCACACATATGAAAGACTGTGGAATAGTTTCACAACTCACGCCTGTCGGAACACCACAACGTAATGGTGTGTCAGAACATCGTAATCGTACTTTATTGGATATGGTTCGATCTATGATGTCTCTGACTGACTTGCCACTGTCATTTTGGGGTTATGCACTGGAAACCGCTGCATTCACTTTAAATAGGGCACCATCTAAATCCGTTGAAAAGACACCGTATGAATTATGGTTTGGAAACAAACCTAAGCTGTCATTTCTTAAAGTTTGGGGATGCGATGTTTATGTGAAGAAACTTCAACCGGATAAACTCGAACCCAAAGCGGAAAAATGCGTCTTCATAGGATACCCTAAGGAAACGATTGGGTATACCTTCTATCACAGATCCGAGGGCAAGGTCTTTGTTGCCAAGAATGGATCCTTTCTTGAGAAGGAGTTTCTCGCGAAAGGTGTGAGTAGTCGGAAGGTAGAACTCAAAGAGGTTATTGAACCTTCTCTTCATGAAATGGCGAGTAGCGCAGCTCCAGAAGTTGTTTCGGAGTTGACTTCACCTAATGAAGAGAGAGCTAATTATATTGATCATGAAACTCCGAAAGAGGACACTACCGAACCTCGCAGGTCAAGCAGGACACGTGCAGCTCCTGAACTGTACGACAATCCTGTTATGAATTTCATGATTGATGAAATAGATGACTCTGCAACGTATGAAGAAGCGATGATGAGCCCTGATTCCAACAAATGGCTAGAAGCCATGAAATCCGAGATGGAATCCATGTACGAAAACCAGGTTTGGACCTTGGTGGACTTACCTCACGATCGAAAGGCCGTTGAGAATAAATGGATTTTCAAAAGAAAAACTGATGCTGATGGTAATGTAACCATCTATAAGGCTCGACTTGTCACAAAGGGGTTTCGACAAATTCAAGGAGTTGACTATGATGAGACATTCTCTCCCGTAGCGATGCTTAAGTCGGTTAGGATTATGTTAGCAATTGCTGCATATTTCGATTATGAAATATGGCAGATGGATGTCAAAACTGCGTTCCTCAATGGTAATATTGAAGAAGAGTTGTATATGATACAACCTAAGGGTTTTGTCGATCCTAAGGATGCTGATAAGGTGTGCAAACTTCAGCGATCCATCTATGGACTGAAGCAAGCATCCTGGAGTTGGAATCTCCGCTTTGGTGAGGTGATCAAAGAGTTTGGATTTGTCCAAACTTATGGAGAGGCTTGTATTTACAAGAAAGTGAGTGGGAGCAATGTGGCATTTCTGATATTATATGTGGATGACATATTATTGACTGGAAATGATATAGATCTTTTAAACAGTGTTAAAAGTTATCTAAACAACAAATTTTCGATGAAGGACCTTGGTGAAGCTTCATATATATTAGGCATTAAAATCTATAGAGATAGATCAAGACGCCTAATTGGGCTATCGCATAGTACATACCTTGATAAGATATTAAAGAAGTTTAATATGGATGGAAGTAAGAAGGGGTTCTTACCTATGTTGCAAGGCAAGACATTGAGTAAGACTCAAAGTCCGGCTACGGCGGAAGAAAGAGAGATGATGGATAAGATCCCCTATGCCTCGGCCATAGGCTCTATTATGTATGCCATGCTATGTACAAGACCGGATGTGGCACATGCTATTAGTTTGACTAGAAGGTACCAATCTAATATAGGTTCAGAATACTGGATAGCGGTAAAGAACATCCTTAACTACTTGAGAAGAACTAAGGATATGTTTCTCATATACGGAGGTGAAGAAGAGCTAGTCGCTAAGTGTTATGTCGATGCTAGCTTTGACACCGATCCAGATGACTCTAAGTCTCAATCCGGATACGTATTTCTCTTGAACGGAGCAACAGTTAGTTGGAGGAGTTCCAAACAACCTGTGGTGGCTGGATCAACAACGGAGGCAGAATATGTTGCTGCTTCAGAAGCAGCGCAGGAAGCGGTTTGGATGAAGGAGTTCATAACGAAACTAGGTGTGGTTCCTAGTGCGTTGGACCCAATGGTGATCTATTGTGACAATAATGGATCCATAGCCAACGCCAAGGAACCAAGGTCTCACAAGAATTCCAAGCATATTAAGCGCCGGTTTCACTCCATCCGCGAGCATGTAAAGGATGGAGATATAAAGATTTGTAAAGTACACACGGACCTGAATGTAGTAGATCCGTTGACTAAAGTACTCCCTAGGGCAAAACATGATCAACACCAGAACTCCATGGGTGTTAGATTTATCACTATATAAACTAGATTATTGTCTCTAGTGCAAGTGGGAGACTGAAGGAAATATGCCCTGAGAGGCAATAATAAAGTTGTTATTATGTATTCCTTGTATATGATAGATGTTTATTTTGCATGCTATAATTGTATTGATAGGAAACATCAATACATGTGTGTTTAATAAACAAAAAGGGTTCCTAGTTATGCCTCTCTTATAGACTAGCTTGTTGATTAACAAGATGATCAAGGTTTCCTTATCATGGACATTGGATGTTGTTAATAACAAGGTCACAGCATTTGTGAAATGATGTGATGAACATTCATCCGAAGTATAGCATTACGATTAAGTCATTATGTTTATATTGCTATAACATCATACGAAGTAATCTTTATCCTTAGACCATGAGATCATGTTAGTTGCTAACACCGGAAGAGTATCTTGATAACATCAAATGTCACACCGTAACAGGCTGACTATAAAGATGGGTTCAGTACTACAAAGGTGTTATGTTGAGGCTCATGGATCAAGAGTGGAATTTGTCAATCCAGATGATGGATAGATATACTCTAGGCCCTCTTGGTGATATCACATTAGGATAGCTTGCAAGCAAGTGATGTGATCACTAGAATGTTATATCACGGGAACGAGAAAAGAGTGCATGTCGGTAACAAGATCAAACTAGGTATGGAGATACCGATGATCGAATCTCGGACATGTAATACATCGAGAGACAAAGGGATTTAGTTACAAGCGTTAAAGGTTATCACGATCACATGAGTCATCGTTGAATGTGTAGGAGTCAGTACGGATCTCTAGGTCCCGCTGCTGATTATTGATCGGAGAAGGGTCTCGATCATGTCTGCATTATTCGCGAACCGTAGGGTGGCACACTTAAGAGTTACCGGACACCATTTTGGAGCACATATGTTTCATACGAAAGAATTGCAAAGCGCAGGAATTGTTTCAATAGAAACCGGAAATTGTTTCCGGTGAAATTACAGAAGGTGTTACTGCATGTGATATTGAAATATTGAAAGGGGCTATATGTGAATGTTTGTTAATTAAAGTAATTAACAAAATTCTGAATAAATTTAATAAAAAGAATTTTATTAAATGAGAGAGCATTAAATTTGGAGAAATTTAATGCATTTAAAGTGGAGACTTTAAAAGGGAATGTGAAGAGGCATTTTAATGTGGAGGGGTTACCACCACATGAATGGGGGAGGTGAGGGGTCACCCCCCCATGCGCCAGCCATGGAGAGAGGGGGCACCCCCCTCCTCCTATAAAAGGCCACCCATTCCCTCCTTCATCCTTACACCTCCTTGTGAAGGATCTCTCTCCCCCTCTAGAATTATTCCCCCATGGTGGCATTTCGTCTGGAAGGAGTTGCTGCTTCCGCTGGATCACTGGAGCGAGGAGGTGGAGGTTGTCCGATGGCTTGAACGTGTGTGCGAGTGCCGATGCGTTGCTGAGTTGCGGCGCTCGGACTTCCTCACGATCTTGAGATTGGCAAGTGTACGACTACATCAACCACGAGTTCCTACTCGTTAACAAAGCTCGTTGTCTTCGAGGGTAAGTTCTCCATGGATGTATGTCCACCCGTTGCTCTGTATCTAGTAGATAGATCTTGGCATATAGTTCTCATCGTAGGAAATTTTTTGTTTTCTATGTTGCGGACCCAACAATATTCGGCCCCCAGCTTAGACGGTTCACGAAACCCACCTCCAGATGCCTATTTAAAGAGGGGAAAACCCTAAATGAAGGCAAGAAGTCCACACACGCCATAGGGGCGGAGCCCTGCCGCTCCGCCACCTCCATAGCCACCACCCACAAGATCTACATCACCATAGAACTCAAGGGAGATAGAACATTTGCATGTCGAAGGGATACCCATCATTCTTCATCAACACCTTCATCAACAATGTCTCCAACTTCGACCCCCTTTGTTTACTTGTTGTAATCCAATCTCTATTGTGGATTTGCACTTGTATTAAATTGTACCTTCATATTGCATCCATACAATTGCCATGATGTTGATCCCCTTCATGTATGACTAGTTGCCTTGTTCTTGGGGAGAGATGGTGAAACCCTGGTATTATTATGCATTGAAATAAAGATGATCTATTACTTGTGTATAAAGATCCATTGATCTTATGAATTGTGTTTGATCTCTCTCTTTAGATGGTATGTGTAGTCGGCCACATATCATTTTCTCTTGGGACTAAAGGGAGGGAGAAATCCTTTGGACGTGTCTTGGAAGCGTACCTGGAATGCCCCGTGACAGATTGGCGCCGGCTCGTAACCTACACGGCCAAAGGAGGATTAAATAGAGACTCCCTAAGCTAATTACGATATCCACGGGGAAACCCTTAATTGTGGTGGTTTGTATGAGTGACTACTCTCCAACATTTCAATGGTTATTTAGATGTGACCTCACTCTTGGCTCAACAAAGTGGCTTCCTACGAGGCTTGTAATAAACATCTTATTATGGGGCTCTCTCCACACATATCATGACATAAGGAATAGGTTATTCTAATCATTCATAATTATTCCATGCTAGTAGTGAATCCTACACTTCTTGAGAACCCCTCAATAATATTGCACAACACTTCATAGATACTCTGTTGTTTTACTTTACTTTTGTTATTTACTTTGTTCTTGTTTACTTTAGCACTATTTCAAACACACTCTTTACACACCCTTTACATGGAATTAAAGATAACTTACAAGTACTCTCTAGTGAATAGTAACGAGGGGCATAAAGACCTTTACCAATAGCTCTCTATGGGTTTGATATCTTTACTTCGAAACTATCTACAATTGGTCTATGCACTTGCAATCATCAATGGTGTAACTTCAAAGGCGAACATCGATATGTTCATCATATCATCCATATGACTCATGGTTTACCTTTCGGTTCATGTTCCAAGTCCATGTCTGTACATGCTTGGCTTACCAAGTAGAACCTTAGTATTCGCATGTGTAAATATGTCTTACACCCATTGTATGCGAATGTAGATTCTATCACACCCGATCATCACGTGGTGCTTCGAAACGATGAACTTTCTTAACGGTGCATGCTAAAGGAACAACATGTTTTTTATCTTGATATTAAATGATAGGGATCATATTATAATGCTACCACCAAGAACTAAGCAAGACATAAGCATAAATAATATGTATAAAGGAGATAAAGATCACGTGCATAAATAATGTGATATGATATGGTCCTTTCTTACACTTGCTCTCCATCTTGTGCTCTATGGTATGATCACCATCATTCCATCGACGTGGCTCAAAGGTCCATGGTGCCACCATATTGGTTGTTCTCCACTAATTTAAATTACATAGATTTTCATTTCCAGAATGCGGGCCATAAAAGAATAAACAACCATATGGCTCCAGCCCATTGTCATAAATTACAAATAATATCATCGCATACATAAAATTTGTAAATTTTGACCATATCACATCACATGCCCTACGAAAATAAGTTATACACCTCTAATTTATTTTTTTACATTTCACGTGGCTTTGGGCTTAGGAAGATATAACCGTTCATACCTATGAACTTCAAACCACAATAGTGATAAACAAATTATTAACAACCCATTGTACATTACATCTTAACTGTAGTGGGAGAGACGGACACTGGCTAGCCACTTATGCAAAACTAGCTGCATGTCAATTATGGAACAGGTCTCATGTATGAGGACTTGTAAAGTTAGTCCGGCCCGCTTCATCCCACTATACCACTAAGATCCAATATACATAAAAAGTTGCAATAACCTGATCATGAACACCCACATCCACATGTGTTCTACTTGTACTTAACATCTACATATATATATGGCTTTGATAACCCTGAACGGTTCGCAACATAGAAAACAAAAAATTCCTATGATAAGAACACCTAATTATGCCAAGACCTGATCTAGTAGATGCTAGTAACGAGTAAGGGGTAACCAGAAAACTTACCCTCGAAGACCGAAAGATTTTTGCAAAATCTGATTTCATTATTGACTTAGTCCATCACTTTTCGATCTCAAGATCAAGTTGAAGAGCACTGCAAGCTAGTAGTGCATCCGTCCTTGGGAACACATACAGCTCCTGACCAGCTCCATGCCCTCACTCTATCAGAGCAGCTTAAGCAGCAGATCTTTCCAAAGAAACCACCAAGAACATGTACTTCACTAATCTTAAGCCATGGGGAATTGCTAGAGAGAGAACCTTCACGAGGATGTGGTGCAAATGTAGAGGAGGGAGTTTCCTCCTTTTACAGGGGAGGGTAACCCCAAGGGTCCATGGCGCTGGCCATGGTGGGTGCCCCTGTTGGGAAACGGTAGAGCCAGGCCAAAATCAAAAACTTTTCTGCTCCGGCGAGCCACCCCAAGATCCAGCCAAAATCAAAGGCAATAGCTTTTACTTCTCGAGGCATAGGTGTGCAAGCTGAGGGAGCGTGTCGCGGTGGTGCTATACGTTCCCTTTGTATCGTCCGGCTTCAGCAAACTTCTCGATCCTAGGACCACCTTGTCATCGGCTTCCTCCTCCTCCTTCCGAGTCTGACTCCGCCGCCTAACACCGCCGACGAGCACCGCAGATGTGGTGCCTTTGTACAAGGTGGAACAGCAGCAAGTAAGATGCTAGTCTCTCTTGCCGCCACATGACAGGAAAGTGGATGCCAAGTCTAGCGAAACCCTAGGAAGTAGCACTGGACTGGATTTTCATGTCTGCCGCCATCCACCTTCCTTTATATAGGCAAGCTGGTGAGGGCACACAACACTTGTATTCCTTGGTCCTAAACCCTAACCCTAGTCAAAGTAGGTCCAACCCATTGACACGTGTCCCTATCCGAACAAGTCCAAATTTCTGGCTTGTGATAGTCGGATCATCATCCACCTAGTTCCACTCTCTTAAGGGTGCGATCCTGCAGGCTTACGGTAAGCCGGACATAACTCAATAATCATTCAGTTAGAGCAGTAGCTCAGTGACTTTCTAACTAGAGCTGATAATCTTCCGCGACCTCTAGTAAGACTTGCCGACTCCTGGTTTACACAAGTGCCTTCAATGTGACGATCTGTCCGAATCCCTTTGCCTCATGATATTGGTGATAAACTGCTGGGGAGATTTTGTCATCCTAGTGCTAGTTTACTCTTTTCTCGTTGCAGTGATAACTGATTCCCTCCGGCTTCCCCAATTCATACTACCTCGATCAACACTTGATCGAGTAGCATATGGCCATGCTTCTGAATCATATCAGACGAGAGGGCCTAGAGAATATCTCTCCGAGATGGAGGGGCAAATTCCGTCTTGGCTGATCCAAGTCATGCAGCTTGCTTCGAAGTCAGCCCAAGACCAACCTTATGACTCCCAGTTACGGTGACCGTTAGATGGATTCAAAGCCGTATTTTCCACAACTTGGATCATGCGATCCCCTCAGGTCTAAGGATTCCATTGTGTTAGTCGGAGCGTATGACGGTGTGCTCACGTCCTATTAACCTTTGGATTGGTCCGTCTATCGTACCTCTTCCGACTAGCCAATGCAAGGTGGATAGTATCTCCATGCTCATGACACGTGAAACATTGTCATCTTTTGACTTACAAATTAGTCTCGGCAGTGGGTTTCCCTCCCAACCTCAAACGACTAAGGAAAAACTAGCTAGAGCTAGATAAAAGTATGTGGTTCAACACCTGCAACAATTGCAGTGACACATACAACTAGCTCTAAGTCGGATACTGGGTTACAAATACAAGGCGGAATGTGAGCCTCTAGGGCATCATTCCTAACATGCGCCTAGAGTTGAACACTCATGCATGTCCAGGCCTTAGGATCATGCCCATCGTTCTTACATGCGCCTCAAACTTTGGTTGTGGAAGCGGCTTGGTGAACACTTCTGCAACATTTGCATCCATGTGTACTTTGCATAGCTTAATTTCTTCGCGATCCACAAACTACCGAATCAAGTGAAATTTTCTGAGTATGTGCTTATTCTTCTAGTGTGCACATGGCTCCTTAGCTTGTGCAATAGCACCAGTATTGTTGTAGTACACGTCTATCGGACTGGATGATCCCAAAACAACCCCGAGTTCGATCAGAAAAATTCTAACCCAAACCCCTTCTTTTTGCCGCATCTGAGGCAGCAACATACTCAGCTTCCGTCGTAGAATCGGCCACCGATTCTTGCTTGGAACTCTTCCAACTCACTACACCTCCATTTACTATGAACACATAGCCGGATTGCGAGCGCGAGTTATCCAGGTCAGTCTGAAAGCTAGCATCCGTGTAACCCTTTACACCTAGCTCTTCCTCAACACCATAGACTAGGAACTCAGCTTGAGTACGTCTCAAGTACATAAAGATATTCTTTACTGCTGTCCAGTGGCTTTCGCCAGGATCCGACTAATATCTTCTCCTTACACTCAGAGCATAGGAAACATCCATCCTAGTACATATCATCGTATACATGATCGGTCCTACTGCCGAAGCATAAGGTATCCTCTCCATCCGACTTCACTCATCCGCTGATGCTGGGCATTGAGTCTTACTAAGTCGGATTCCGTGCACTGTGGGCAAGAACCCCTTCTTAGCCGAATCCATATTGAACTTTTGCAATATCTTATCTAGATATGTACTCTAACTCAAACCTATGAGTCTCCGAGATCTATCTCTATAGATATCAATACCTAGTATAAATGTCGCCTCACCCAAGTCCTTCATTTGGAAACACCTTTCCAAAGAATCCTTGGTTTCTTGCAACATTGGAATGTTGTTTCTGACTATCAATATGTCATCTACATACAGTAGCAGAAAAACAACTGAGCTTTCACTAAACTTCCTGGATACACAAGAATCTTGTTCACTTTTGATGAAGCCAAATGATTTGACCACTTCATCAAAACAAATGTTCCAACTCCGACTTGCTTGCTTCAATCCATAGAGGGATTTCCGAAGCTTGCAAACTTTGCTAGGACTAGCTAGATCGACAAAACACTCGGGCTGTATCATATACACGTCCTCGGTTAAATTTCCGTTAAGGAAAGCCGTTTTGACATCCATCTGCCATATCTCCCAATAAAAATATGCAACTAGTGCTAAAATGATCCTCACCGACTTAAGCATCACTACTGGTGAGAAAGTGTCATCATAGTCAACTCCTTGAACTTGTAGGAACCCTTTCATGTCAAGCCGTGCTTTGTAGACAGAAAAATTCCATCTTGGTCTGTTTTCCTCTTAAAGACCCATTTCCTCTAGATGGATCTTACACCATCTGGCAGATCAACCAAGTTCCAAACTTGATTGTCATCCATGGACTTTAACTCCGATCTCATGGCTCCAAGCCATGACTTGGAATCAATACTTCCCATCGCATCATGATAGGTAGTCGGCTCATTGTCGTCCCGCATAAGTACATCTCCACATACTCTTTTAGATCTTCGTGGCTCTGGTGCATTTACTAGCTTAGGTACAATGTATGGCTCAACCTCCAAGGTTGTCGACTTGTCATGCGTTGGTAAATCTTGAATTTCTTCGAGGTCCACCCTATTCCCACAATCTTTCCAGCTAAGAAACTCTTTCTCTAGAAAGACCCTGTTTCGAGCGACAAACACTTTTCCCTCTTCTTGGTTGTGGAAATGGTAACCCAAAGTTTCCTTAGGGTAGCCTACGAAAACTACGTTATCCGACTTGGGGATGAGCTTGTCGAATTGTAATCTCTTGACAAAAGCTTCACATCCCCAAATATTAAGAAAAGCCAAGGCCGACTTCTTGCCCATCCACATCTCATGTGGTGTCTTTTCTACTAATTTTGATGGTATATTGTTTAGTGTTATTGATGTTGTCTCTAGAGAAAACCCTAGAATGATAAAGGTAGATCCGTCTTACTCATCTATGACCTCACCATGTATAACAAGCCTTGGCGATCTGGAACTATTCCAAAACTCTTGAGATGGTCATCAAACTCGTGGCTCATATATTCGCCTCCACAATTTGATCGCAGAAACATAATATTCTTGCCGAGTTGGGTTCGCACTTCACTCTGAAACTCTTTGAACTTTTCAAAGGTCTCAGACTTGGATTTCATTAGGTAGACATAGCCATATCTACTGAGATCATCCATGAACATGACAAAATACTCATAACCACCTCTGGTTGTCGTGCTTATTGGACTGCATACATCACTATGTATCAGTTCCAGCAAGTCGGAGACCCTCTCGCAACTCCTTGCAAAAGGTGTCTTGGTCATCTTCCCCAGCAAACGGGATTCACATGTTTCGAACGGCTCCAAGCCGGACGAATCCAGGAGTCCATCACCATGGAGCTTCTGCATGCATTTCCAGCTGATATGACCAAGGCAACAATGCCATAGATAGGCAAAACTAAGATCATTCGGCTTTAACCTTTTAACATTCAAGTTATAGACTGATTTACATTCAAGATCAAGCACAAAAAGTCCAAACTGGACAGGTGCATAGGCATGAAACACATTATTCAAATAAAAGGAACAACTATTATTCTCAATACTTTATTCACAACCCTGCTCCATCAAACATGAGGCGAAAATGATGTTTGGCTTAGTACAGGAACATAATAACACTTATTTAGTTCTAGTACAAATCCAGAAGGTAACTAGAGTTGCATCGTCCCTATGGCTAACAAAACAACTCTTGGCTTGTTTCTGACTCTGATGTCAATATCCCCTCTCGCCACGCTCCTATGCCTTACCAGTCCCTGCATCAAGTTGAACACATGAACAATCGATATGGTTTTATATACCCAGGTACTGCTAGGAGTGTCGGCAAGATAAATGTCTATAACATTCACAACAAGTGTACTTGAGTCGGAAGTCATACTTCCACTCCTGGATTTATTCGCCTTGTACTTGTCATAGTTCCTATTCCAGTAAACCTTCGCCTTATAGTAAAAACATACTATACCCGGAGGTTTTGCTGGCTTGCCAGTCACTGAGCCAACGCTGGGACTTGGATCCAGCGTGCAGTCTCCCTTTGGCTTGGCTTTCTTAGACCAATATTTCTTCTTGATCTTGGAGGCGTTCTGCACCATCAACACTTGACAAGTGCCGCCTCTCTTGATGTTGACCTCTGCTTTCTTGAGCATCCCTTGAAGTTCTGCCAGTTTCTTATCCATACCATGCATATGGTAGTTTGAAATGAATGGACCATAAGAACTAGGAAGAGGATTTAGGAGAATATCGGTAGCAAACTCTTTGCTCAAGGGAAAATGTTGGGGGGATACCCCCTGATATGTTGCAAACGTATCTATAATTTTTGATGTTCTATGCTTGTTTTATATCTACTTTCTTATGTTTTGTCCACACTTTGGAGTATTTTTACACATTTTCTGGAACTAACCTATTAACAAGATGCCATAGTGCTAGTTGCTTGTTTTCTGCTATTTTTGGTTTCAGAAAAGCTAGTAAGAAAATATTCTTAGAATTGGATCGGACAAAAGCCCAAGTCAATATTTCACCAGAAGGAATACGGAGTCTGGAGGGGAGATGAAGAGGGGAGCCTGGGCGGCCACACCTGGTGGTGGCACGGCCATCCCTAGTCACGCCACCAGGGGGTGTGGGCCCCCTGGTACTCCACCGACCTTGCCCCTTCACCTATATATTGCCTCCAGGATGAAAATCCTAAGTACTTGATCAAAATTCCACGAAAGAGTCTGTAGCCGCCGCCATCTCCATCCCTAGATCGAGAGGGATCTGAAGCTCTTCTCGGCACCCTGCCGGAGGGGAGAGAACACCCTGGAGGCCTTCTTCATCACCATGACTGCCTCCGGTGTGATGCGTGAGTAGTTCATCCCTGGACTACGGGTCCATGTAGTAGCTAGATGGTTGGTTCTTCTCCTTTGTGCTACCATGTCTAGATCTTGTGAGCTCTGTTCATGATCAAGATCATCTATTTGTAATCCTACATGTTGTGTTTGCGGGGATCCTATGGATATTGAGATGCTATTTCAGATTGATTATTGATTCTATCATGTCTATGTTATTTGTGATCTTGCATGCTTTCTGTTGTTAGTAGCTATCTTGGCCGAGTAGATGCTAGCAACTCCAAGAGGGGGTATTTATGCTCGATAGTGGGTTCATGCCTCTAGGAATCTAGGGAAGTGATAGAAATCTCTAAGGTACTAGATGTGCTATTGCTACTAGGGATAAAACAGCAATCCTTTGTTCATAGAACAATCGTATTGTTTACTTTACACACTTTGCTTAATGCAATTATCTGTTGCTTGCAACTTAATACTAGAGGGGGTTCGAATGATAACCTGAAGGTGGATTATTAGTCATAGATGCAGTTGGATTACGGTCTATGTATAATGTTGTAATGCTCAATCAAATCTCGTAGGAGTCAAGATGATTAGTATATGCATGTATGCTTTCTCGGTGTCTGTCAATTGCCCCACTGTAATTTGTTCACCCAATATGTCATCTATGTTAAGGAGAATAACCTCTAGTGAACTATGTACCTAGTCCATTCTTTTACCATCAATCTACAAGCTATTTACTGTTCTCTGTTTACTTTCTGCAAGCAATTACTATCTTCCACAAAATACGTTTAATCCTTTGTTTTCAGCAAAACCGGTGAGATTGACAACCTCACTGTAAGTTGGGGCAAAGTTCTGTGGTTGTGTTGTGCAGGATTCCAAGTTGGAAACAACACCTTGGAGGTGTTTCCTTACTCCTACTAGTTCGATAACCTTGGTTTCATAACTGAGGTAAACTTGCTGTTGTGCTCATCATACCTTTCTCTTGGGGTTCCCCAACGAGCTCGACGTGTTGAGTCGATCATCAAGCATTTTTTGGGCGCCGTTGCCGGGGAGTCAATGATATATTCACAAGGGGAGTCCCTCATAACCAAACTCTTTACTTTGTTTTATTTTTTTTGCTTAGTTTATTTCTGCTTTGTTTGCTTGTTTCTTTTATCAAAAACACAAAAAATTAGTTGATCTAGTTTGCTTCTTTTATCAAAAACACACAAAAAATTAGTTCTTTTTATATTTGTTACCTAGTTCCTAGCTCACCATGTTGATCACTAAGTTCACCCTGAAAGACCTTTCAATAGGTGGTGGCTCTATAATTGGGAAAGATAATATTGAAGAATTCTTTAATCATGTTAGCAAGCATGAGGATATTGAGGATAGATCCCTAGTAGAACTTGCTCCAAATTATGAAATTGCTGCAGCCTCTTTAGTTCACATGTTGGAAGCTAGGTTTGTTCACCTTAACCCCATAATGCAAGTAATGTTTCTTAAACTTAAAGATATTGAGGACCCTAAAAAGAGAGATTTTATTCTGGAAACCTTGCTTAAAGAATTCTATGATGTTGTTAAGGAAGCCAGAAAAGTCTTTGATCATTTTAATATGCTAGGCTCATGTGTAGATGTTATTGGTACACGAGAAAAGATGGATAAACGAAACCCAGAGAGGAAATTAAAATACCAATACCTTTTAAATTTGTAGGAATGCAGGAAGCCTTAGAAAAGAATTTTGATTGGATTGTTCCTGAAAACCCATTTGATGAAAATAGTGAACCCAAGAGCATTAAGATAGGATCATCTAGAACTTATTTGGATGAGATACCTTGCCTCGTTGAAGATATTTCTGGTATCGATCTTAATGTTTCTTCATTTGAGAATACTTGATTCTTTTCTTGCTTCTTATGCCTAGCTCAAAGGCGTTAAAGAAAAGCACTTATTGGGAGATAACCCGAATTTCGTTAGGAATTTTTTGTTGAGTCTTAGAAGTTATTGCTTCAGTAATAACCTCTCCTTATCATTTTGTGTGGTTTTTGTGCCAAGAGTAACCTCTAATGAGAGAGAAGTAATGATTGGGAAAGTTGCTGTCCCGAAACAGATTTTTGTGCTTCGCTGTAAAAATTCGTGAAAACTCTCTGTAAGTCGGTTTGAGCTGTAATTTTTTGTGCCTCTGACCCAGGTTGTTATCCAACTTTCGTTAGTTCAACACTTTTCGATTTGAGCAACAGAAGGTCTTCTAAAAAATCAGTTTTTACCTGCTGGTCTGTTTTGACAGATTTCTGCCATTATTTGCATTTGCCTCTTAATCTCTTTCTCCTTGAGTTCTCTTTGATCATTTGAACTTTTTAAAGGAAGTGCTACAGTAGCTTTTGTTTTAATGGAAGTTTTATTTGTGTTGGAACTGAACCAAAAGACTTATTATCTTGAGTACACTAATGTTGCTAATGAATATTGTGTGAAGTTTTGTATGAAGGGAATTTTAAATTATAGGGAATAGTAATGTGATAAGATGAAGTATGGACAAAAGCTCAAGCTTGGGGATGCAACCCATGTCACCCCAAGAAATATTCAAGAAGTACAAGCGTCAAAGCATGGGGATGCCCAAGGCATCCCCTTCTTCATCAATAAAAATTTCAGGTTTCTTCCAAACACTTCATTTTTATTGTTTCATGCTGATACGTCCAAAACGTATCTACTTTCCCGAACACTTTTGCTATTGTTTCTCCTCTAAACTTGTGTGATTTGGATACAACTAACACGGACTGAAGCTGTTTTCAGCAGAATTACCTTGGTGTCTAGTTTTTGTGCAGAAAATCAACTATCAGGAAAAATCCCGGAAAATATGCCAAAAATCCTATTTCACCAGAAGATTCACGGAGCGAGAAGACGAGACGGAGGAGGGCCACATGGGGCCCACACCACCTGGCCGCGCGGGCTAGGCCAGGCCGCGCCTGGGGGTGGTGTGGCCGCCTCGGTCACCCCCTCGGCCTCCCTCTTCGCCGTTTGACCTAAAACACAAGGGGGGTTCGACGTTTTTCTAGAAAGAGTTCCGCTACGTCGCCACCACCAGATTCCGCAAATCATAACCAGAAACTCCGTTCTGGCACCCTGCTGGGACGGGGAATTGGAGGAGATCATCGCCATCATCATCATCACCATCGCTTCTCCATCGACCATCCATGATTCCCCCATCTATGAGTGAGTAATACCCTACTGTAGGCTATGGGGATGGTAGGCATTGGATGAGATCGTTCATGTAATGGCATCAGATTGTTATGGCATGGTGCCTAGTATCTATTATTAGTGCTTTTTGACTTTTTTGCAACTTGTTATGCTTAATGCTTGTCTAGGACCCGAGTGCCATGATTTCAGACCTGAACATGTTATTGATTCATGATGATAGTATTGTTTGTGATCTTACCTACAAGTTGTATACACATATTGTTGTCCGGAACCAAAGGCCCTGAAGTGACAATAATCAGAATAACCGGAGGGGATGGCTTTGATGTGAGGATCACATGTGTTCATGGAGTGTTAATGATGTGCTCCTGTGCTCTATTAAAAGGATCACCTTAATTTCCAGTAGTTCCCTTGAGGCCCCGCTGCAAACGGGCTGGCAGGACAATGGATGTTGTACAAGTTCTGATTGCGAGCACGCATGACTATATATGGAACACATGCCTATGATTATATATTACTTGGATGCTTTATCTTATTTATCTGCAAAAGCCCTATGTCTTGATTGCCATATGAATTGTCTTGTCCATGCAACGCCCGTCCATCCATCCCTATGCCTACCACGCTTTAATCCTACTGTTTACTGCAATTGTTACTACTATCTTTACTTTTACTACTACTATTACTTTGTTATTGCCACTATAAAACTGTTGCTACAGATAAACTGTTGTGAGCAAAATTGTTTCCAAGTGCAGCTGAATTGATGACTCAGTTGTTAAGGCTTATAAATATTCTTTGGCTCCCCTTGTGTCGAATCAATAAATTGGGTTTCACTTCCCTCGAAAATACTATGATACACCCCCTATACTGGTGGGTCATCAAGACTATTTTCTGGCACCGTTGCCGGGGAGCATAGCTCTATTTATCAAGTTCACTTGGAATCACTATTGTTCGCTGCCCTCCATTCATCATTGGTAAGTCTCGTGATGGAAAGGTTCCTATATTACCATCCACTACAAGGAGAGGTACGGTTCCGAACACCTCTATTGCTCTTGATTCACCATCTGTGATGAGTAAGCTCCTTACACCACCACATACACATGCTACACATACTGCTACTATAGCTGAATCTGAAACTTCTGATACTTATGATGCTACTTCTACTGTGCTTGATAAGAGTGGTTCATTAGGTCCTTTCCTAGATGCTACGATTGCTACAACTATAGCCGGAAATATTAAAACTCCTAATGAAGATACTACTACACCTATAAGTTCACCTGAGTCTATAGAGAGCTATGATATTGAAGACGGATATGTAGAAATGAATGATGAATTTATTAAAGAATGTCAAAATACTCATGGTAAAAGTGCTATTAAGAGTCTCCTTGAGAGGCGTACTATAAAACCCAAATTATCTCCTAATCATAAGTTTGCTACATCTCCCATAAACATTAAAGATAAGGATTATGATTTCTCTCTTGATTTATCTTACATAACTATTATTGAGAAAGAACCTTTTTGTGGGACTAAGAATGTAAGTGTTGTAGCACATATGACTGAGCTTTCTACCATGAGTGGCCTGTTTTCGGATGATATTAAGATGCGCACCTACTTTGTTGCTAAAAGTTTCCCTTTTCACTAAAAGGAGAAGCTAAGGCTTGGTTTAATAATTTACCTCCTGGATCTATTGATAGCCCTGATTGCTTGATTAGTACTTTCCTTCAGAAATATTTCCCTCCTAGTGCTATACATGCCATTTTGCAGGAAATTTTTGATTTTAAACAGGGAGAAAAAGAGATATTGCCTGAATCATGGGCAAGGTTTTGTGCTTTGATTCATGCGCAAGCTGGATGTCCATTACCTAAAAATGAGCTTCTTGATATATATTATAATGGACTAACTAAAGAATCTAGGACATACCTGGATAGTTGTGCTGATTGTGTTTACAAGAATAGAACTCCCAAGGAAGCTGAGGAATTAATGGCGAAAATAAGCAAAAATTATGATGATTGGACTTCACCTGAGTTAACTGTGCCTGAGCCAACACCTACACCAAAGAAGAGAGGAGTGATTGAACTAAATGATGAAGTGATGAAGGAAGCTAAGAAATGTCTTAAGGAGAAGGGTATTAAATCTGAAGACGTGAAGAATCTACCTCCTATTGAAGAATTATGTAAGCCAATATCCCACTCATCCACTATTGACGTACACTCTCTCCAACATTTTGATGAAGGTTATATTCCTTACTCTAAACCTCCTGATCAATGCTTGGAAGAATTTGATGTTTTTATTGTTAAGCAAGATAATTTTAATAAAAGGGTGGAAAATCATCTAATGGAAAACTCTAGAGCTATTATTGAGTTGAAGGATATTGTGGAAAGAACCTCTAATGATGTTAAAATGCTTGTTCAATATTTTCAAATGGTTCAAACTCAAATTGATCAGCTTATTAAGGTACAAAAAGATTTGCTAGTTAATGCTTCTAAGGAAAAACAAGCTTATGAAATTAGAACTAGAAGTGGTGTGATGCCACCCAGGATCCTCTATATCCTGAGGGGCATCCTAAAAGAATTGATTAAGATTCTCAACAAATTGAAAATAGTGGTACTTCTCCTAAGAAAAGGAAAAAGAAACATAAAACTATTGTAGAGTCTTCTGAACCTGCTAAAGATCCTAATAGTATATCTGTCTCTGATGCTGAAACTGAAAGTGGTAATGAGGAAAATTATGCTCGTGATAAAGAAAAAGTTGAAGAAGAACCTAAAATACACACTACGAATACTAAATACACTAAGGAAGATTTTGTTGCTAAGAAACATGGTAGTGAAAGAGAGTCCTGGGTCCAAAAACCTATACCTTTCCCTGATAAGAAACACAAGTCAAAGGAAGACGAACACTATAATAAGTTTTGTGAGTGGATGAAACCTTTATTTTTGCAAATCCCTTTGACTGATGCTATTAAATTGCCTCCTTACTCAAAGTATATGAAGGATATTGTCTCTAGTAAAAGGAAGATCCCCAATGAGGAAATTTCTACTTTGCTTGCTAATTATTCCTCTAATGGTAAAGTTCCAAAGAAGTTTGGAGACCCAGGGATTCCAACTATTCCATGTTCAATTAAAAATAGCTATGTTAGAACTGCTTTGTGTGATTTAGGAGCAGGAGTTAGTGTTATGCCTTTTTCTCTCTACAAGAGACTTCAATTGGAAAAACTAATACCAACTGATATATATTTGCAAATGGCTGATAAATCTACTACTATTCCTATTGGTATATGTGAGGATGTACCTGTTCAAGTGGCTCATAGTTGCTTGATATTAACTGACTTTGTTGTGCTTGAAATGCCTGAAGATGACAATATGTCTATTATTCTTGGGAGACCTTTTCTTAATACTGCAGGAGCTGTTATTAATTGTAATCAAGGAAACGTGACTTTTAATGTTAATGACAAGGAGCATACTATCTATTTCCTCAAGAAGATTGATAGGACTTATGGCTTAAATTCAATTGAACATGTTGAGGGCATCCAAGTTGGAGAAATATATTGTTCCATACCACGAGAAAAATATGAAACTATTATGATTGGGACCATTGCTATCAAGGTTGAGGTAACATAATCATTTAGTGGAATACAAAGTTTTGTTTCATATAAATTGTTTTTGGTAACAAGACCTGATCAACCTTGTTAACAAAGGGATTTTAATGAACAAAACAATGTTTTCACCATGATTATTTTCGCTTATTTTTATTTTTATCCATTTTAGTTTTTGCTTTCACTTAGTTTACTTTTCGGTTGCTAGTTGCTTACATATTAGGGTGTCTTAGAACTTCTGAAGTTTTTTTTGACTTATGGACTGTGAGTCAGAAGCCCCACATTATTTTATTAATAACTAAACAAAGTACAAAATACAAAGGAGCCATGTCCCACCTTAGTAGACTAAAAAACTATAACCGAAAAGAGAACTATACAAAACACTATGAATAGAAAAAAGAAAGGTATACACACAACTAGTGCAGCTGAGCAATCCATGAAAGAAAGGAGTCTTTATATTTCTTCTTAATCCTGTACTGCAGTTGACTGATCTCATGGATAAATCTAGATCTCCATTTAGCAAATGTGGGTCTCAAATGATTGAAGATCTTATCATTCCTAATGATCCAGATATTCCAACAAGCCATGATAAGAACCTCCATAAAGAAAGGGTGTCCAAAAGATCTCCTAGCCTTGTGGACAATATATTGAATGTGAGTATGTGGCTGCCAATTAATCCGGAGGTAATTCCAAATGCGAACACTGAAATTGCATTCAAAGAAAAGGTGTATTCGATCCTCATATGCATGCAAAGAGCACAGTTCATAGTGTGTATCATCAGTCACATTCCAATGCCTTCTTTGAAGAAGATCACGCGTGTTTAATCTATCTCTTAGTAAAAGCCAAGCAAAAACCTTTGTTTTCATCGTACAACTAGACTTCCAAATCCAGTTGTAAACCTTAGGCACCTGAATATGATCATGAATCAATTTATAGAACTTGCTAGAGGAGTAGGAATTCCCCCATTTGTAGGACCATACATCATCCTGATTAGACAACGAGTTGTTGGACATGATCAACTGAAGCTCTCCAAATTCCTGGTATGCCTCCACAGAAAGGGGTAGATAAAATAAACTTTCGAGTTCTTGTACTGAGTAAACTTGTGCAACAGATAAGTTCTCATTCAACACATATGAGTGCAGGCAAGGAAAACAATCTTTCATAGCCACGAGGTACCCTCCAGAATCCAGTTATCGGACCAGAATAAAAAGGTATCACCCTTCTCGTGTTTTATTGCTGCCACTGCTCGAAAATTATCCACTTGCTTTAAGACATATCTCCACCAAAAGGAGCCACACATATTTGCAGCATGAGGAACGTTGTCAGTATAATATGCATGTTTGACTAATTGCACCCATGGGATATCTCTATTGTTGTAGAATTTGTCAAGGAATTTGATCAGAAGAGAAGCATTCTTTTTCTGAAAATCTACTATACCAAGGCCCCCTTTATCCTTGGGCAGACACACAATATCCCAGGCAGCCAAAGCAGGCTTAGGCTCATCATGTTTTTGCCTCCAGAGACATTGTCTCAAAATATGATCC
Organism: Avena sativa; assembly: GCA_916181665.1. Lineage (NCBI taxonomy): Eukaryota > Viridiplantae > Streptophyta > Magnoliopsida > Poales > Poaceae > Avena > Avena sativa. The sequence continues at coordinate 525,528,324 of OV702292.1, read as the reverse complement.
AACTGAGCAGTGAGCCCCTTAGCCAGTTGCAGTGAACACAAAAAATGTAGTGGCATTGAAGCTAGTGCAGAATTGATAAGCTGCAATCTCGCACCTTGTGAAAGAAAACATGAGCTAGAGGTGAGTTTCCTTTCCAATCGACAAACTAGCGGCTGCATCTCAGCAATTGTGGGCCTAGTAGTCCCCAAGGGTAGCCCCAAATAGGTAAATGGCATCCCCCCAACCCGACATCCAAAATCCTCGGATAGCTCCTTGATCAGCTCATCAGCGACATTTATAGGCACCATTTGAGATTTACAGTAATTGATTTTTAGCCCCGTGGATAGAGAGAATTTATGAAGCAAACTTTTAAGAGCTCTTAGTTGTCCAAGATCTGCCGGCATGATCAACAAAGTGTCGTCAGCATACTGGATGATTGGAAAATCCTCATCACAGGTATTAATTGGCCTGCAAATTCCTCCCAATCTCACTAAATCATTAACCACAGCCTGTAATAAATCAGACCCCAAAGTATAAAGGATCGGAGACAAAGGATCCCCCTGTCTGACACCACGCTTACACACAAACTGTTTACCAGACATTCCATTGAGAAGCACAGCAAAAGTACCAGACGAAAGTATGGACCTCATCCACCCTAGCCAATGTTGATTGAAGCCTTTGTACTTCATGATCTCCAATATTGCCTGATGTTCAATTGTATCAAACGCTTTCACAAAGTCAAGCTTTAAAATAATTATGGGTTTTTTGGAGACTTGACAGAGAAAAATATAATCAAATGACCACACCAAACAGTCTTGAATCGATCTTGATCTAAGAAAACCGTACTGATTTTTGTGGATATAGTCGAAAATTCTATCTTGCAGGCGATTAGCAACCAACTTGGTCAGAAACTTCAGACATACATTAGTTAAAGATATTGGCCTATAATCATTCACCTCCATAGGGGACTGTTTCTTGGGTACCAAAGTAATAAAATATCCATTAATATTTTCCATTATCAGATTCCCAGCATGGAAGTCACTCGCTAGGCGGTAAAATTCAATTTGAATGATGGGCCAGCTACACTTGACAAATAGGCCATTGAACCCGTCCGGCCTAGGCGCACGATCCGTGGGCATAGCCGCAATCACATCATCCATTTCGTTTTTAGTAAAGGGTTTAGTGAGTTCAGCAAGGCCATCCACTCTATTGAGCAATCTTGTTAAATCAAATTGCATGGAAATACCCTCAGAACAGCCCATTTTCTCTTTGTAGCTGTTCCAAAGAAGCCCAGCCATAGACTCATGATCTGTGTATTCGGTACCCCTCTCATCTCTGAGAACAGCAATGTTATTCTGATGAAACCTTTCAATCGCCATCGCATGAATTTTTTTTGTATTATCTTCCCCCTGTTGGATCCATCTGATGGTACATCGTTTACGCCAATAGTTACATTCAGCCAGTAACAAACCATCCAAATGGACTTTGACAATCTTTCTGAAGTTGAACTCAGTTCTATAGAGAGGTCTGAACTCTTCTATTGTGTCCAAGAATAAAATAACCTTATTGCAATCCTGAATAAGCTTTTTTAATTTAGATAAACCAGTTTGCCACTTTTTCAAGTCAAATCTGAGGGTTTTAAGTTTATCCACCAGAATAGCTGAGTTATAGGATTTCCTGGACTGTTTTTTCCATGAGTCATTGACACAATCAGAGAAGCCGGGAAGGTCCACCCAGTTGTTTTCAAAACGGAATAACTTAGCCTTTGGTATAGTTGTATCAATATTCACTACACATGGCACATGGTCAGAACCAGTGTTAGCTAGGGGCAGGACCATCGAATTAGGAAAATGAGAGATCCAATTAAAACTTGTGAAGAACCAGTCTAGTTGCTCCAATAAAGGGTTGGATTGCATGTTCGACAATGTAAAAGAACGACCTTTCAAGGGCAGCTCCAGTAACCCCAAATGACCAATGATATCATTGAATAAGAACATATCACTAATGTTTCCACCAGGCCTATTTCGATTATCATGAGAGCGAATAAAATTAAAGTCCCCTAGCAACAACCAATTTTTATCTGAGGGTATTAGCAAATTGTATAGCCAGGACACAAATAGATTCCTTGCATCCCCAGCACACGGCCCATATACACAAACCAAAACCCATTTGTCACTATTATGAGCTGAGGTAAATTGAATAACCACACCAAAACGTTGTGTTTCCATTAGAGTACCCAGGAACACAGCCGAATTCCAAAGTACAATAATACCTCCCAAAGCCCCCATTGATGGCGAATAAGCAAAATTATTAAATCGCTTGGGACAAAACTTTCTAATAAAGCGCCAATCAAAGGACTCACACTTAGTCTCTTGTAAACAGATCACATCACATTCACTTTCATTAATTTTGCTAAAGACTTCTCTCTGATGAATTTCAGAATTAAGGACACGCACATTCCAGCAAAGCACTCGCCATTTACGCTTAGTAATTCAATACATTATCAAACCAAGTGCATAGACCCACAAACGCCTGAGACATAGTTTCAGACAAACTTGACCAGACCCACAAAACCAACACTACAACCAGAAAAACTGCAACACTGACAACCCACCAGAGATAAATTGCAGAACAAAGCATACACCCTAGACTCCAGATAACAAACTGATACATTCATGGGGTGTGATCCAGTTACCAAAAACCTTGCCTTAATCATCATTTCTACCATCGTCCTCCTTCTTCTTCAGATCGGCTTCAAGCTCCTCCTTAGTTAGACTCTTTGGATCAATACCTAGTCGAATACCCACAGACTGCATCACCCTGATCGGAGTCTGAGGAAAATTGGGATGCTCCTCATTCCCATTGTTGTCCGTACCCCTGGCACCCTGACCAGTCGTCAACTTACCCGTAGCCTCAACCTGAACAACCAAGAGCTTGGCTCGACATTGCTTTTTGGAGCGGACAGACCCTTCTGTAACAGGTTTAGGGCGTTTACCATCTTGCGCCAGCATGCTCCTGGTGAAAGGACGCACAGAAGGCTGAACAATTTGCTTTGTCTTTTTTGTCGTGCTCCTCTTCAACTTTGAGTCAGAGGCAGAGAAGATGAGCTCCTCTTCAACCCTATGTTCAGCAGAAGAGACTTCCGTGACAGGTAAAGCTTTTTTATATTTGGCCACCGACACATTCCTGATAGAATGATCATGGGAGAGGTTCCAATCATTGACAAACACTTGAGTCCAAGGCAAGAAAGCTTTCGACCACTTTCGCTTAATAGATACTATCTGAAAAGGCGAGCTCTGCATAGCAACAGGTAGCTTAGAGGACAACAACATAGGCAGCATATTTTCAAACATGCGACGCCACATCAAATCTGGCGGTATGACAGGGCCAATGATATGCTGGACAGGCCCAACTTGCATAAAATTAAAGAAAATATGCTCCGGTCCATCATTGCCATTTTGAACCACTGGCCCCAGATTCAGCCCTAGATGCACCTGATTCTGAGCCTGCCCCTCCTCAGATAAATCAGCCTGCAAAGAGTCTTCTACAATAATGGATTCTTGAGAATCCACCTCCTCCGGATCTTCCCGCATGTTATCCTGCGGTTGGTGATCATTCTCTTGATCACCATGGTTATCCTGATTACCATTACCCTGAACTGCATCCCAGCCCATCTCAAGAAATTGTGGCCCAACCCACAGATTGTCATTTACAAACAGCTGACCAGGAAGAGGGTGTGGGTTACCATCAAAAGGCATTGGGTCCTCAGCATGTGGCATTGGATCTGCAAAGTGGGCAGATAAAATGTATACAGCAGCTGTCCAAGATTCCATGGCACCTCCAATATTAGCAAATTTCCCAAAGTATACACTACGAGGCACCAGAGCAGGCGAAGGAAAAGAGGCATAAACCAGCACTCTATCCTTAATAGGATCATTGTTATTCCAGAGCTGATATTTTCCAAAGGTAGAAACCGCATTAGCAATATTCAAATCATTACGATAATCAGGAGGGATTCCTAGTAACATCAGTCATCCATGCCTAAACCCTTGCCCAGATCTATGATTCTCAGCGTCACTTGCATAAACAAATCTGACAAAACTACCATGCAGTTGATAGTGCCCATGTTGAACAAGAGCATGACAAGCATTGTGACCACTTAACTGAAACAACCCAACACCAAAAACACTAGGATGATCCTCAACAACATGACAATTTAGAGTCCCCTATAGAAACTCATGAACCTGATCCCTCCAAAAAATTTCCAGAGGTGGAGGTGGCCTTGGTTCAACAATGGCAACACACCAAGCTTGATGCTGCGGAGCAGGATCCTCAGAAGCATAGTAGTACGTACGCGGGAGGCGTGTCACTCCACCATCAATGATCTCATGGCCCCAAGGCAGCCATTGTTGCGGGTCGACCACCCAATTGGCCATTGCGATGGGGCGATCTGGTGGCGTAGTAGGAGGAGGCAGCGGTGAGTTCAGAAGAGGGTTAGGGTTTGCAGCTAAACGCACCCCCGAAGTTGAAACGACAGAGGTATTCAACGTAGACATCTCCGAATCGGCCACAATATTACCAGAACCTGTCTTTTTGGGGACCCACCTTTGCTTATCAGAAGAGGAACGATTAAGACAAGCCTTCTTGATATGTCCAAAATGGAAACACTGCTTGCACCGCAACTGACTAGTGCAGGCCGCCACCTTGTGGCCCAGACTGAGACATTTACTATAGTCCCAAAAATTGAGAATCAAATCAATGTTGTTTTTGCATCTTTCGAAAAACATTTTTTCTGTTAGAAAATCATTCATCAATACCTAAAAATTGCTCAAAAATAGAGTGTCTCGAAAAATTCCAGAAAATTCATATTAAATTGTTATGTGAAAAAGGGGCAGAGGAGTACCTGGAGTGACCCAGGGGGGACACCAGGAAGGCACACCACCTGGTGGCGTGGCCACACCAGGGGCGCGCCTGGCCATGGTGTGGGCCACCTTTTTCCCTCCATTTACTCTCTCACTTGCCACTTCTTTCTCTCTCCCGAGAAAACACCAGTTCATTGCTCAAACTCACGTTCTTGCTATTCTTGCTCGCGATTTTTCGATCTCCTTGCTCAGCCCATGTTTGCTGCTGAAATTTGGAGCATTTGTTCTCTGCTATGTGACTCCTCCATTTGTCCAAGTAGATTTGTGTTTAGTGGTTTATATCTTGAGTATTTTGCTGCTATAGGTGACAGGTTATGTGAGCTTGTAAGCTTGTTCAATGCTTAGAAAAAATGTTTTGATACATGTTTAGGCCTCTTACAAGTCCCTATGAGTAGTTCCTTTCATTATGTATTCACTTTGCAATCACTTGTATGATGGATGCTTAAATTTCAGAATAGAAGATGAATGAACACCAACTCAACCAACATGAATGGAGGGTGCCTGCAATTATGAAGGTTCACCGTGAGGAGGAAGTATTTCCCTCTGCCTATCCATGCCCCGAATTCATGAGGGCTGCAGGGATTTCTCAAGATTTCCACACTTTGATTACTAATGCAGGATTGGAGCATTTTGTGGGAGATGAACCTACCCAATATGTGAAACTAACTATGTCTGTGGTGCAGGATTTCCGGTTTAGTTACTCCTTGCCTAACCCCATGGTCCACTACAAAATTTACAATGTAGGTGTCGATCTCCCTTTTGATGACTTTTGTGTTGGGTCCGCTGCATAGAAAACAAAAAATTTCCTACGATGAGAACTATACGCCAAGATCTATCTACTAGATGCAGAGCAACGGGTGGACATACATCCATGGAGAACTTACCCTCGTAGACAATGAGCTTTGTTAACGAGTAGGAACTCGTGGTTGATGTAGTCGTACACTTGCCGATCTCAAGATCGTGATGAAGTCCAGCAGGTCCGGCTCCAGCATGTCCATCAGATCCAGCTCCAGCACCACCAAGTCTAGCACCGCAAAGCAGCGGTGCATCCGTGATCGCACACACGTCCGGTACCCCGACAACCTCCGTCCCTCACTCCAGCAAAGCAGCAGAAGCAGCAACTCCTTTCCAGATAAAGCCACCGGGAACATGTATCTCGCTAATCCGAGACCATGGGGGAATAATACTAGAGGGGGAGAGAGATCCTTCACAAGGAGGTGTGTGAGAGAAGTGAGGAGAGGGGGGGCCTTTTATATGAGGAGGGGAGGGTACCCCTCCCATGGCCGGCGCCCCATGGAGGTGACCCTTCACCTCCCCCATTCATGTGGTGGTAACCCCCTCCACATAAATTTGCCTCTTCACATTCTCCATTAAAGTCTCCACTTTAAATGCATTAAATTTCTCCAAATTTAATGCTCTGTCATTTAATAAAACTCTTTTATTAGTTTTATTCAGAATTTTGTTAATTACTATAATTAACAAACATTCACATAAAACCCCCTGCAACATTTCAATATTACATGCAGAACCAATTTCAGCAATTTCACCCGAAACAGTTTTGGTGTCTATTGAAATAATTCCAGCGCTTTCTTAAATCTTTATCTGAAACATGTTTGCTCCAAATGGTGTCGGTATCCCTTAAGTGTGTCACCCTATGGTTCGTGAATAATGCAGACATGATCGAGACCCCTCTCAGATCAATAATCAGAAGCGGGACCTGGAGATCCATACTGACTCCTACACATTCAACGATGACTTCTGTGATCGTGAGAACCTTTAACGCTAGTAACTAAATCCCTTTGTCCCGCGATATATTACATGTCCGAGATTCGATCATCGGTATCTCCATACCTAGTTTGATCTCGTTACCGACATGCACTCTTTTCTCGTTCCCGTGATATAACATTCTAGTGATCACATCACTTCCTTGCAAGCTATTTCAATGTGATATCACCGAGAGGGCCCAGAGTATATCTATCCGTCATCGGGATTGACAAATTCCACTCTTGATCCATGAGCCTCAACATAACACCTTCGTAGCACTGAACCCACCTTTATAGTCACCCTGTTACGGTGTGACGTTTGATGTTATCAAGATACTCTTCCAGTGTTAGCAATTAACATGATCTCATGGTCTAAGGATAAAGATTACTTCGTATGATGTTATAGCAATATAAACATAATGACTTGATCGTAATGCTATACTTCGGATGAATGTTCATCACATCATTCCACCAATGGTGTGACCTCGTTATTAACAACATCCAATGTCTATGATCAGGAAACCTTGATCATCTTGTTAATCAACAAGCTAGTCTATAAGAGAGGCATGACTAGGAACCCTTTTTGTTTATTAAACACACATGTATTGATGTTTCCGATCAATACAATTATAGCATGCAAAATAAACATTTATCATAAACATGGAATAATATAATAACCACTTTATTATTGCCTCTCGGGCATATTCCCTTTAGTCTCCCACTTGCACTAGAGTCAATAATCTAGTTTGAAAAACTTTGCGTATTGAACACCTATGGCTTTCTGGTGTTGCATATACGCTATTGCTAGTGGTTAACATAATCTCCAGATCTGACAGTTTCAGGTCCGTGTGTATTTGCATGTCTTTGCGTCTCTACGCATCACTCATTCTCAAATGAGATGGCATTGTATAAATTTGGTCCTCTGGTGAGACCTTTAGTTCGTTCGGCTCAAAATATGTTGATATTATTGTCACACAATATATCTTCATAGTATTAGCCCACTTTGAACCACACCTAGTTTGATAACAAACTACTTAACACAAATGCCCTCCTATGTTGCTACTATAGCTGTCATATACTTAGCCTTTTGTTGTAGTATCCGTCACAATATCTCAACTTTGGAACTCATCCAAATCCATCATGGAACATCCTTTCCATTATATTGTGCCACCCATAATGTATTAGAAATATGTCTCAGCGCTCCCACTTAATTTCTTGCCAATGCAAGCATCTTCATCATCTTCGATGAATTTAAACTCCTTTAACAGTTTCATCATGGTGAAGATTCCAACCCCGCTATGCTTACTTCAACTATTGAAGTTTACATGCCCTTTTTTGCACCCTTTGAATTAACAAAACCCTTCGGACCATGTCATGTACATGTCCTAGGTTACCGTTCTATTAGAAGAACCTTGTTTCGTTTATTCAACTACCATATACCAAATTATATGTAGTGGTTGCTACATTAATCCGTCAAGACTATATATCGCTATGAAAGATCAAATCTTGTCATAGTCAACTCCTTGAACATTGTCGTAAACTTCTTTCCGACATGTCGACTATTTCATAGATGTTTAAACATCCATGTCTTATTTCTTTATAGATCCAAACACGACCGATAGGCTTCACACCTTTTCGGAGGGTCTTCCAAGTTCAGAAACTTGATTTCTCGTGTATGGATACTATCACGGATTCTATGACTTCTAGTCATTTTATGGAGTCAGGTCCCATCATCGCTTCTTTGCATGTAGTCGGTTCATCATTGTTAAAACAATAACGACTTGCTTATCAAATCACACCATTTGATTCTTACCGACCCACACGGTTCAATAGGAACTCTAATCTTCGAGATCACAACCTTTATAACCACGGGAGCCATGAGCATTGTGGCCGGCACCGGGACACTTTCCGGCGCTGCGCTACTTATCACATATAGCTAAGGTTCAACAACCTTATCAAAGTTCTATTGTCCTCCCACTTAACTTTTCACGAAAAATTCCTTCTCAAGAAACTTGACGTTCCAAGTAACAAACTCTTTTGTCCTCGGTGTTATGGAGAAATTCCCAACAAATTCTTTGGGATAACCTACAAAGACGTGCTTATCCAACTTTGGTTGTAAACATTTTACTTATGCATAGCATACCAAAATTTAAGAAAAGACAATTCGGGGTTTATCCCAAACCATAACTCATATGGTGTCATTTCAATGGATCACGATGGTGCTCTTTTCAGTGTAAAAGCGGTAGTCTCTAAAGCTTCAATCCTTAAAACATAATGGCAGTTTTATAAATTACACCCTTGATCTTACCATGTCAAAGATGGTTTGATTTTATCTCTCGAATATGCCATACTCCTATGGTTTATCGGAAAAACACAAATCATGGAACAATTCCTCAAGTCTTAGGTGTTTTTGCTAAACATCTAACTCAACTATCTTCCTTTATGATCGAATCATAAACTCTTTATTTTCTTGTTACAATGATTTTCCACTTCATCTTGAAAGTCTTTGAACAATTTTCAAATGTTTCATACTTCTTCCTTGTTAAGTAAATATACAGATATATTCACTCAAATTTTCGGAGAAAGCATATGAAGCAAAAAGATCCATCGCATATGGCTACACATAATGGACTATGCACATCAGCATGCACATTTTCCAATAAGCTAGTCATCCGTTCCTCTCTGGCCTATGGACGGAGTTTCAATTATCTCGAGGAAAGTCTCACATGCGTCAATTGATCAAAATCAAAGACTCCAAAAATCCATCAACATGGAGTTTCTTCATGTTTTCTTTCAAATATAATTTAAACAGCGATGTCACTTCATAAGTGATCTTTCAATCATTTGTCTTGCGACATTTTAGCAATAGTGTTTATGGATGTGATTTCTCCAACTAGACTTGTAAAAGTTCATCCATCCTTTATGGAATACGGTAATTATTTGAACAACCATTGTTCTCATAATACCGGAACAAAATAACAATTATTTAAACAAATCTTGAAGGCTTGGTTTGATGACAACGAAAAATACAATAACACTTTATATGTTTTTGATGAACATCATCACTCATTCTCTTGCTGGTTACTTAGGTCATTGTAGTTCATGAATTGCGTTGTCCTGTATGACACTTCATACCAACCAATTCGGTATCCAATACCGGTATCCAATACCTAAGAACCACATTGTTTAACAAGCAAGGAATATAGCCATAACATGTATATATTCTATATACCTAAGTTGGACATCTCCAACCTTTTATTTTCTGCCAAATATTTTATAGATTCTCTTTCAGCAATTCCTTTTCTTTTAAAAGAATCTATCAACATCCATAGTGGTGTCATCAACATGACACATGGTACAAAGCGTATATAGTCAAATACTAATACCTTTGGACTTGCACTTTGAAGTGGATCACCATCATCAAATGTTTGGTGTTCTTTCAAAAATCCATTCTTTAGTGATCTATTAGTGTAGTAAACATTTTACTTACATATTCTATTCATCCATATCATGACAACTTTCATGATCAAGCTACTATAGCCTATAAGGAAGAATCGCGAGTATAATATCAGTTCCCAAAACCTTTTTGGTAGATTCGGATGCCTAACATCTCCATCCTTCACAAATTCTCATACAATATGAGAACATGTATTTTGCTAAATTATACTCTATCATAATGCAACCAAAAAACATTGTTTCAGATATCACAATATCTTTCACACATGATGGTTTCTGAAACAATTTTCAGCTCCAATATAATCTTGATATTAAAACAACTTTTTGAATATCAATAATCATGGAGGCAAACATGATACTTTAGATACTAACATTGGAATTCATACTCTTGATTTAATACTACTTATTAAACTTCATGGAGTAAATAGAGTTTGTTGAAAGTTTGCAATAGGACTTATAAACTTTAAATTGACATTCAAAACAATACGATACCAGTTCTTAAAGTAAATATCCAGAATTCTATAGTTCTATTATCTCAAATAAAAACTAAGCATAAGGTAGAAAACGAATGCCAATGACTACAACAAACTATGCAAATTCACTTCGATTTAGTTTATGACAAATTGAGTTCGACTAATCCAAATTAGAAATGAACTCCCACTCAAAAACGACATCCCTCGTGCCTTTTTGGTGATTACATGAACCAAATCCACTACACCAAGTCCGATCATCACGTGAGTCGGTGTAGCTTCAAAGGCGAGCATCAATATGGTCATCACATCAACTATGTGACTCATGCTTAACCTTTCGGTCCGTGTTCCGAGGCCATGTCTGTACATGCTAGGCTCGCCAAGTAAGAACCTTAGTATTCGCGTGTGTAAAACTGTCTTACACCCGTTGCATGAAAGCGTAGAGTTGAGAACACCCGATCATCACGTGATGTCTCGAAAACACGATCCATAGAACGGTGCATACTTAAGGAAGAACACATTTTATCTTGATATTTAAATGAGGGATCATCTTACAATGCTACAGAAAGCACCAAACTAGCAGTATAAGATGCTAACATCTAATGTGTAAAGTGAGATGATATGGTCCATGCATTTGATCTCTATCACTTGCATCGTGGTATGATCTCTATCATTCCTTTGTGTGTAAGTCCAAGGTCTATGGAACTTACATGTTAAGTGAGTTGTAAGAGTATCTATCATACATCTACTTACAACAATACCATATCAATACACTAGCCCAGCAACGATCTAAACTAGACACCTCTAATTTATCAATTGCAAGTTTTACGTGGCTTAGGGCTTTTGGAGATAGAACCGTTCTTACCTACGAACATGGAACCACAACAAGGACAACCAAGTTATTAGCAACTCGTTGTAAATCAGATATTGACTATAGTAGGAGAGACAGACACCCGCCAGCCACTTATGCAAAACAAGTTGCATGTCAGTCGTGGAACCGGTCTCATGTACGATGGCATGTAAGGTTGGTCCGGGTCGCTTCATCCCACTATGCCACCAATATCCAAAGTACATAGAAGATGCAATAACATGATCATCATCGCCCACATATAAACATATGTGTACTACCCGTGCTAAGCACCTACGCATAGATCAGGCTCTGATACCACTATTGGGTCCGCAACATAGAAAACAAAAAATTTCCTACGATGAGAACTATACGCCAAGATCTATCTATTAGATGCAGAGCAACGGGTGGACATACATCCATGGAGAACTTACCCTCGTAGACAATGAGCTTTGTTAACGAGTAGGAACTCATGGTTGATGTAGTCGTACACTTGCCGATCTCAAGATCGTGATGAAGTCCAGTAGGTCCGGCTCCAGCACGTCCATCAGATCCAGCTCCAGCACCACCAAGTCCAGCACCGCAAAGCAGCGATGCATCCGTGATCGCACACACGTCCGGTACCCCGACAACCTCCGTCCCTCGCTCCAGCAAAGAAGCGGAAGCAGCAACTCCTTTCCAGATAAAGCCACCGGGAACATGTATCTCGCTAATCCGAGACCATGGGGGAATAATACTAGAGGGGGAGAGAGATCCTTCACAAGGAGGTGTGTGAGAGAAGTGAGGAGAGGGGGGCCTTTTATAGGAGGAGGGGAGGGTACCCCTCCCATGGCCGGCGCCCCATGGAGGTGACCCTTCACCTCCCCCGTTCATGTGGTGGTAACCCCCTCCACATAAATTTGCCTCTTCACATTCTCCATTAAAGTCTCCACTTTAAATGCATTAAATTTCTCCAAATTTAATGCTCTGTCATTTATTAAAACTCTTTTATTAGTTTTATTCAGAATTTTGTTAATTACTTTAATTAACAAACATTCACATAAAAACCGCTGCAACATTTCAATATTACATGCAGAACCAATTTCAGCAATTTCACCCGAAACAGTTTTGGTGTCTATTGAAATAATTCCAGCGCTTTCTTAAATCTTTATCTGAAACATATTTGCTCCAAATGGTGTCGGTATCCCTTAAGTGTGTCACCCTATGGTTCGTGAATAATGCAGACATGATCGAGACCCCTCTCAGATCAATAATCAGAAGCGGGACCTGGAGATCCTTACTGACTCCTACACATTCAACGATGACTTCTGTGATCGTGAGAACCTTTAACGCTAGTAACTAAATCCCTTTGTCCCGTGATATATTACATGTCCGAGATTCGATCATCGGTATCTCCATACCTAGTTTGATCTCGTTACCGACATGCACTCTTTTCTCGTTCCCGTGATATAACATTCTAGTGATCACATCACTTGCTTGCAAGCTATTTCAATGTGATATCACCGAGAGGGCCCAGAGTATATCTATCCATCATCGGGATTGACAAATTCCACTCTTGATCCATGAGCGTCAACATAACACCTTCGTAGCACTGAACCCACCTTTATAGTCACCCTGTTACGGTGTGACGTTTGATGTTATCAAGATACTCTTCCGGTGTTAGCAATTAACATGATCTCATGGTCTAAGGATAAAGATTACTTCGTATGATGTTATAGCAATATAAACATAATGGCTTGATCGTAATGCTATACTTCGGATGAATGTTCATCACATCATTCCACCAATGGTGTGACCTTGTTATTAACAACATCCAATGTCTATGATCAGGAAACCTTGATCATCTTGTTAATCAACAAGCTAGTCTATAAGAGAGGCATAACTAGGAACCCTTTTTGTTTATTAAACACACATGTATTGATGTTTCCGATCAATACAATTATAGCATGCAAAATAAACATTTATCATAAACATGGAATAAGATAATAACCACTTTATTATTGCCTCTCGGGCATATTCCCTTCATTTTGTGCAGCTATTAAAGTACCACAGTGTGGTTCATGTGCAAGGATTAGAGAGCGACCTACACCACTCATGGACTTGTACGCGGAATTTTTCCAAGGGAGCATGATACGCCCATTTTGCATCACTATTCTATGTCCTAATTCACTATTATTCATTGATATATTACGTATTGAGAGGTGATACTTATGTTATTTCATCTGTTTTTGCATGGTTGATGACTTTTGGAGCATGGACTGCTGCAGTCAGGATTCTGATGGAAAAGGTGTTGTTTGGAGACAAAATTCGCGAAGATCAGAAAATCCGGGAAAATATACGGAAAATCCAATTTTTCCAGAAGACTAAGGATGCCAGAAGACAGAGTGGAGATGGGCCACAGGGGGCCCACACCACCCCCTGGCGCGGGCAGCCCTAGGTCGCGCCAGGAGGTGGTGTGGCCACCCTGGCCCACTCCAGCCTCTCCCCTCTGGCATATATCAACCCCGAAACCCTAAGACTCGAGGAGCAACCACAGAAAGATTCCGCTGCCTCTGCGGGGCGGAAAACACCGAGAGAGAAAGATCTCTCCGGCAGACAGATTTCTGCCCGGGGAATTCCTTCCCGGAGAGGGGAGATCGTCGCCATTAACACCACCATCAAGCTGGACTTCATCGGGATCATCATCATCACCACCACCATCATCACCATCAGCACCCTCATCACCATCTCCATATTGCTATAACAATTGGTTGAATCTTGCATTAGTTCATAGGGGAAACTTTCCCGGTGTTGATTACTCTTTGTAGTTGATGCTATTGAGTGAAACCGTTGAATTATTGTTTATGTTCAGATTGTTATACATCATTATTCCATCTCTGATCATGATCCATATGATGTCTTGTGAGTAGTTCATTTTGTTCTTGAGGACATGGGAGAAGTCTTGTTGTTAGTAGTGGAGTTGTGTTGAGAAAGATTAAATAGTTTGATATTTAAGTTGTGGTGTACTTCTTCTAGTGGTGTCATGTGAACGTCGACTTCATGACACTTCACCTATATGGGCCTAGGGGAATGCACTGTGTATTTGGCTACTAATCGTAGGGGTTGCCGGAGTGACAGAAACCTGAACCCCCGTTAGGAAACCATTGCACAAGGGACGTAAGGGTCTTAGAGTTTAAAGCTGTGGTTAGGTCTCTACCTTAATTACTTTCTTGTACTTACGGATGTTTGCAAGGGGTATAATCACAAGTATGTATTAGTCTTTGATGGGGCGGTACATTAGCATAGGTTCACCCACACAACACTTAGCAAGCTAGAGAAGATTAATCAACTATATGAAGGGAAAGCACTTGACAGTCTTCCCATGTGTCCTCGAGAACGTTTGGTCATCTTAAGTAATACAACCGACTTGTCCTTTGCTGCATAAAGGATTGGGCCACTTGCTGCATTTATTCCTACTGTCTTTTATTTACTCGTACTTTGTTTACTTGCTTTATCAAAAACCCCTAGAAATCTGTTTGCTAAGTATTTGTAGAGAATTCCTAATCCATACCACTAGCGAGCACCTTCTGCTCCTCGTTGGGTTCAACACTCTTACTTATCGAAAATACTGCAATACACCCCCTATACTTGTGGGTCATCAAGACTATTTTCTAGCGCCGTTGCCGGGGAGTGAAGCGCTATTGGAGAGTGGAACTGGTAAAGGAAACTTCTACTGTGAGTATTGTTTACTTCTGCTAGTTGCTTTATTTTCGTTATGGATAATTCACTGATTTTCTTATTTGGTAATGCTACTACCACTGCTAAGGTAGTAGATAAGCCACCACCTACTGAGAATGATGTTTTCAAAATACCTACAAGAATTATTGATCGTGTTATCGATAACTGTTATGTTGGGGATGGAACTGTCCATCCCAGTGATCATTTACTCTTTATACATGAATTATGTGGGTTGTTCAAGTGTGCAGGTATTACTAAAGATCAAGTTAAGAAGAAGTTATTCTCATTATCACTGAAAGGAAGAGCTGAGGAATGGTATAAGCTGCTGAAGAATGGTCAAGCTCTGGAATGGGAGGAAATAGTGCCTCTCTTTTATTCAAAGTTTTATCCTCCTAGTGAGATTCATAAAGATCGGAATCAAATATACAACTTTTGGCCTCTTGATGGAGAGAGTACAACTCAAGCTTGGGGGAGATTGAAGTTACTAATGCTCAAATGTCCCATTCATGAGCTCCCCAACAATACTATTATCAATAACTTCTATGCAAGGCTCCCTCTACATGATAAATATTTATTGGATGCTTCTTGTGCTGGATCATTCACTCGCATGGAAGAAGAAGCTAAATGGGATCTTCTGGACCGTATTCAAGATAATGCTAAAGTTTGGGAGAATGACAAAGCTAGAAAGTCAGGTATAAATTATGATTATGAATGCATTGAATCTTTTATGGGAACTAATGACTTTCAAAATATTAAAAATGCTTATGGTCTAGACTCTCAAGCTATTGCTTCTTATTTTAAGGCTTTTTCTTCCTATATTGAAGTGCCTAAAAAGAAGTGGAATAAGTATCATGAACCTTATAAAGATATTGCTAGGAGTGTTCCTTCAAGAAATACTAAAGTTTATACAGCTAATCATGTTTTACCTGAACCTTATATTGAGAAAATGCCTTTCCCAGCTAAGGTTAAGGAACACTCTATGATAGCTAGTATGGTTAATGAAAGTGCAAGAAAAGCTGCTGAACCTGATAAACAAAGGGTTGATGAACCTACAATATCAAGTGTGAAAGACTTTGTCACTAAATATGAAAAAGAGGGACACACTATCCTTTGCAAGGATACCTCTAATAATGTTTCACATAGTAGTGTTATGAGAGCTAGTATTCCTATTTTTTCTGTTAGAATAAGTGATCATTGCTATGATGGTCCTTGTGATAGATATATTATTAAGTTTATGCATGATACTGAAAGTTATTATGAGAGAGGGAAAATTGTTCTTGTGCATCTCAATAATATCAAGTTTCCTCGTTTTATGCTGAAAGTTTTTATGTTGCACTTCTTTTGCTTTCTTATGCAAGTAGCCTTTGGTTTCAACAACTTGTTTGTTTACAAAATTCCCTTGCATAGGAAGTGGGTTAGACTTAAATGTGTGTGTGTTTTTTCTTCTTAATGCTCTCTTTCACTTCAATTCATATTCCTGAGTGAGCATCTTCACAATTATCATGCCCATCTTAATGGCTATAAAGAAAGAGCTTTATGGGAGACAACCTAATTTGTTTTTGCTTTCAGTTTGTTTTTGTTTCTTTGAGTCTTGGAAGTTATTACTTCAGTAATAACCGCTCCTTATCCGTTTTGTTTGCTTTTTGTGTCAAGATCAACCTCTAATGAGAGAGAAGTAAGATTTGGGGCAGTTGCTATCCCGAAACAGATTTTTTGTGCTTCACCATAAAACTTTGTGCGAGATCTCTGTCTGTCGGATTGAGCTTTAATTTTTTGTGCTTCTGTCCCAGGTTATTATTTAACTTTCGCTAGTTTTGCACTTTTTGATTTGAGCAACAGAAGATTTTCGAAAAAATTGATCTTTACCTGCTGGTCTGTTTTGACAGATTTAGCCAATCTTGCATTTGCTTCTTTATTCGATTTCCTTTTCGAATTCTTTTTGGGTTTTCGGAAGGAGTTTCTACAGTAGCTTATGTTTTGATGATTTTAAGTTGAAGTTGGACTCAAAAGGTTTTACCACTTCACTTATACTAATGTTGCTAATGAGAACTGTGTGAAGTTTTGTGTGAAAGAGATTTCCAGGTAGTGGAGATAATGGTGTAATAAGGAAGAGAAGGGTTTTATGACTCAAGTAATAAGTGTATGAAGATGAAGATATTGATGTTATTCAAGTGGTGACTCCGAAAGAATCTACTAGATACCAAATTCAGAGACCTGCAGAGTCTGTTTTCAAATAGGTAACAGTTTTGGTAAGAAAAGTTCCGCAAAAATACGATCCAACTATATTTTTGCAGTTTTCAGTCAATAAGGAAAGCTACAAAGCGAAAAAAGGGACGGAACCAGAGCCAGGGTGGCTCACACCACCTTGTGGCGCGGGCCCACCCTTGGCCGCGCCACCAGGTGGTGAGTCCACCCCGGACTCCGCCTTCGACTCGTTTTCTCCCAGTACCTTCCTTTTGATATGAAACTTTGTAATATATAACCCTCCCAGATCTTCCGAGGTTCGTATATCGTGTTTTCGTCGTGTTTCTGTTTCGATTATTTCTCCCAGGACATACTCTTTGAAAGCTTAGAAGCACAATGGTGTCTGCCAAGGATAAAGGGAAGGAACCTATGGAGGAAGACCTCCGAGACCCCAAGCAAGGGCTAGTACCTTCAGTTACTTGCCCTGCATCAACGGAAGCCCTACGAGTCACTAAAGAATTCTGCGATAAGTACCGAGACTTGAAGAGGAAGGTGGACATGCTTCAATGGGAGAATGATAGGCTTCGTAAGATGCTGGAAGATTTCCTCACATCAACTAAGAGCATAATACCACCACCACCAAAGGAGTAATTCGTCATCAGGTTTGGCATCCCTTTGGCTTGCTCCAAGCTTGGGGGAGTGCCGCGGTATCACATCACTATCTTCTATCTTTTTACCTTATTAGTAGAGTCATATCATGAATAGAGGAGTTATTATGTAGGATGGTTTGCATTATGGAAGTGTCCCCTCTCTCGTTACATATGTATCCCTTGGTGTGAGTTGCCATTATGGAATATTAATGAGAAGTTCTATCATTTACTCTTTTGCATAGCTTATATTAGTTTTCAATTCGCGGTTATATGATTGATCTTGTTGTTAGTATTGGTATCACTTTGGGATCATTGAGTTAATTTAGTTGGTTTTGGCAAACCTGGATCGGTGAGTAGCAACACTATTTTTGAGAGTTGAATGAAAAAGATAGAAGTACTCTAGAGAAAAATAATTTCATCATCTTTCTTTCTTGATTTGCTCATAAGTCTACTATTCTCTAGTTAAGATCTTTTGTGCTTCCAAGGAAGATTGCATGTTTGTCTTTATCACTTGTATGTTTGTTTGTTTCCTTCAACTCTTGTACTTGTTACCCAGCCTTGCTAGCCAAAAACCTGTACTAAGAGGGTATTCTTCTCGTGCATCCACCTCCTTTAAACCAAAACCTTTGCCATTTGTGTCCACCATACCTACCTAGTAGCATTATTGATATTCCAAGTAAATTCTTGTTTGATCTACGTCCCAAATTAAAATTGTTATGTGAAAATTAGTGATTAAAGCTCTCACGAACTTGATGGCACACTTTACTTTCTTGCACTTAATAGACTTGAACCATTGTGCTCACCTATGTTGCATATATGCTTGCGCTTTGTAAGTTGTGGATTAGCAGAACCATGCTGTCATGGGGAACGCTTTCAACATTGCACTGGTACTTCGTACCTAGTTGATATCATGTTCTTTTGTCTATGGATGTTGTCGGTGTGAAATGAAAGGGGAGCTTGTAAGTCCATGGAGTTATGCATGTGTGTTAGAGAAACGCCTGGGCCGCTGGTCTAATCCATGCTGACATGGCGGAAACCTGCAGTGTAACCATAACGAGTATCTATGAAGCATTCTTCTTATATAAAAAATATAAAGATTGAGAAAAAGAGAAAAGAAAAAAGAGATATTATGAAAAGAGGAAAGAGAGAAAAAAGCACCATATTCCCATGGTAAATAAGAAGATTGCTGAGATACTTGTTGTCTGTTTGCCTTGTCATTTTGATATGGGGATTCTTCCGTATCATCGGGCAAGGGGTACCCTGTTGGCGGTTCTCTATGATACACATATGCTTATGATGACAAGAACTTACCGGTGACTAAACTTGAGTAGCATGAGGAGCGGCCCTCGTATTCAAGGACATGTGATTCTCAACTTACAACTTGTCAATGCATATCCTCATATTTGATCATTTTAACCTTAACCACCAAAAGATGCCTATGATAGGGGCAATGAGAGCTGAAAGCTAGTAAGTATCATAATTTTTGGGAGCTCTTTATGAGACTTGCAATCCCTGCTTCCCTCTGCGAAGGGCCTTTCTTTTACCTTGTAGTTGAGTCAGTAAACCTACTCCATTCTATCTCAGCAAGTATTTTGAGTTGTTGTGTTTCATTCATTCATATGATGATTTATTCAATCATGTTTCTTATGTTCCTTGTTTAGCACATTGCTCTTATCTTGATGTTTACTACTTTGAAAGCTATCATTGAAAACCAGCTATTTGTGAACTCCAGCAAATTATCAACTATTCTTTGACCAAGAGCTAAGTTTGCCATTACCAATTATGATTCACTTTATGTATCTTTATTGTGTTTCCTTCACTCATTACAAGTTGAGTTATATAATAGTGAGTTGTCTTCTATTATGATCTATGTATTTGATGAATGTGATGCTTCTTGTCCGTATTCTTTTATCGACTCTTCACTCCATAAATCTGAGGCCATGTTTATTGAGCTCAGTTTCGCTTGCGGACAAGCGAAGTCTAAGCTTGGGGGGAGTTGATACGTCCATTTTGCATCACTATTCTATGTCTTAATTCACTATTATTCATTGATATATTTCGTATTGATAGGTGATACTTATGTTATTTCATCTGTTTTTGCATGGTTGATGAATTTTGGAGCATGGACCGTTGCAGTCAGGATTCTGATGGAAAAGGTGCTGTTTGGAGGCAAAATTCGCGAAGATCAGAAAATCCGGGAAAATATACAAAAAATCCTATTTTTCCAGCAGACTAAGGATGCCAGAAGACGGAGTGGAGATGGGCCACAGGGGGCCCACACCACCCCCTGGCGCAGGCAGCCCTAGGCCGCGCCAGGAGGTGGTGTGGACACCCTGGCCCACTCCAGCCTCTCCCCTCTGGCGTATATCAACCTACCGAAACCCTAAGACTCGAGGAGCAACCACAAAAAGATTCCGTGGCCTCTGCGGGGCAGAAAACACCGAGAGAGAAAGATCTCTCCGGCAGACAGATTTCTGCCGGGGGAATTCCTTCCCGGAGAGGGGAGATTGTCGCCATCAACACCACCATCAAGCTGGACTTCATCGGGATCATCATCATCATCACCACCATCATCACCATCAGCACCCTCATCACCATCTCCATATTGCTGTAACAATTGGTTGAATCTCGCATTAGTTCATAGGGGAAACTTTCCCGGTGTTGATTACTCTTTGTAGTTGATGCTATTGAGTGAACCGTTGAATTATTGTTTATGTTCAGATTGTTATACATCATTATTCCATCTCTGATCATGATCCATATGATGTCTTGTGAGTAGTTCGTTTTGTTCTTGAGGACATGGGAGAAGTCTTGTTGTTAGTAGTGGAGTTGTGTTGAGAAAGATTTAATAGTTTGATATTTAAGTTGTGGTGTACTTCTTCTAGTGGTGTCATGTGAACGTCGACTACATGACACTTAACCTATATGGTCCTAGGGGAATGCATTGTGTATTTGGCTACTAATCGTAGGGGTTGCCGGAGTGACAGAAACCTGAACCCCCGTTAGGAAACCATTTCACAAGGGACGTAAGGGTCTTAGAGTTTAAAGTTGTGGTTAGGTCTCTACCTTAATTACTTTCTTGTACTTATAGATGTTTGCAAGGGGTATAATCACAAGTATGTATTAGTCTTGGATGGGGCGGTACATTAGCACAGGTTCACCCACACAACACTTAGCAAGCTAGAGAAGATTAATCAACTATATGAAGCAAAAGCACTTGACAGTTTTCCCATGTGTCCTCGAGAACGTTTGGTCATCTTAAGTAATACAACCGGCTTGTCCTTTGCTGCATAAAGGATTGGGCCACTTGCTACATTTATTCCTACTATCTTTTATTTACTCGTACTTTGTTTACTTGCTTTATCGAAAACCCCTAAAAATCCGTTTGCTAAGTATTTGTAGAGAATTCCTGATCCATACCACTAGCCAGCACCTTCTGCTCCTTGTTGGGTTTGACACTCTTACTTATCAAAAATACTGCGATGCACCCCCTATACTTGTGGATCATCAGAGCAGCTTCTCAAAGGAGAGTGGTAAAATTTGTTCTATTCATCTCGCTAGGAAAACTGCTAATAAATTATCGTCATATGATCTAGCCTTCATCTCAGCTGCCTTAAAACAAGATAGGACATATAATTTGGGTGCCTTGATAGCTTTCCGTCTTACTACTAACCGCGAGAAAGGTGGAATTTGTGGATGCCTCATCGCCTCTTGTTTACAAGCTTTGCATGGTGTAGTGCCTCATAATTTAGACCTACAGTTTCCCATAGAGAGGCTTGACCTTAATTCCATGATACAACATAAATTCGTTTCTTCTTGGGCTAATTTGAGTTATTTATCTTATGAAACAACCTTCCTCAAAGTTGGTTGGAGAAAGGGTAAGTCTGAGCGCGTTGTTCTTTTTCCTGCGCCTATTTTGTTTAACCTTGATACCAGTGAAGGATGGTCACTCACCGAGGAAGAGGTCGATACATATCTGGGGGAGCTCTCCCAGCAAGAGCAGGATACTGGAAGGGAGGTTACAGATGATTCGGTCTAGCCCTCGAATGAGGGAGAGTCTTCGTACCAGCAGCCTACTTATGATTGGGGAGCTTCTTCTTCTACACAAGGGCCTAACTACGATCATTCCTACGATGACCCGCCAGCTTGGAGTTCCTACCCGTGTTGGGGTTGAGACCCACTTAGGCTAAAAGCCTAAGCTTGGGGGGAGGTACACTGAAATCACACTCATCTACATATCCTGCTCAGTCGGTACTTTGTTTATCCATGTCTTGTTTTCTTTCGTTCTTGCTTTATTTCTACTTTCCAAAACACAAAAAGACCAAAAATATTTTTGTTATTTCTCTTTGCTTGCTTCTTTTTCTTTTTGCCTTGGTTTTCATATTTCTTTTAGCTTGGTCTTAATTATTTGAAAAACCCAAAAAGATTTCACTTTGCTTGTTCTTCCTTTTCGTTCTTGCCTCTAAAATTCAAAAACATCAAAAATATTTTATGTTCTTCTTTGGATTTGCGAAGTTCATTGCAGGGTTCAGCAGTCCTCAGTGGAGTTTGGTTTCATGTTATTATTCAAGCCACACAAGTGAAGGGCAATAATGAAGATTAATGACAACTTGAGGTATGGTAAGAGGCTGGTAATAAATCTATTTGTTTTCATTTTTGTACATATACTCATCATTGTGGGCATGCTTAGTCTATTCATGTAAGGTGTTTGTTATTTATGGATGCTTAGTAGTTCTTGCTTCCTTATGATTAGCTCCAGCTTGCTAATGGTTTGTAGCATGTCATATGAATGTTTGCTTGCATTGTTCTATTCATAACTTAGTATGACATTGTGGTATCCTCCTCTGAATGTTTCATTTGAATCGATTTGGCACATGCTCACGCATGCATATGACTAAAACAATAATCAGTTAAGCCTCGATGAATTATTTTGCCTCGGGGTTCTTGAATAACTTTCATGCCATGATTAGTCCTGTTTTGTTGCAAGCATGATTACGACAGTTATTGTTGTCTTGCTTGTCGCTCCCTTTCTATTGCTGGCCTTCACTTGCACTGAGTATAGCTCTACTTGTGTTTCCAACTCCCCAAAACCAATATTGCCAAAGTGTCCACCATACCTACCTATTAGCATCATTTGCTATTCTATGCATATTTCAGTATGCCTTGTTTTCTTCCGAATAAAATGTTTGCTTGTTATGAGAAAGTTAGTTATTAAAGCTCTCACGAACTTGATGGCACACTTTATTTCTTTCCCTTAATAAACCTGAACTATTGTGACTGTCCATGAAAGTTATATGCTTGCAAATTATAGGCTAGGGATTAGCAGAACCGTGCTGTCATGGGGAACGCTTTCAACACTTGTAAATATATACCCCGTTGATATCATGCTCTTTTGTTTACGGATGTCGTCGGTGTGAAATAAAAGGGGAGCTTGTAAGTCCATGGAGTTATGTATGTGTGTTAGAGAAACGCCTGGGCGGCTGGTCGAATCCATGCCTAATCATGGTGGAAACCTGCAGTGTAACCATAATGAGCAATCTATGAAGCATTCTTCTTATAAAATAGAGAGAGATAGTTATTGAGAAGAAAAATAAAAAAAATGAGAAAAGAGGAAAGAGAGAAAAAAGCACCATTTTCCCATGGTAAATAAGAAGATGCTGATATGCTTATTGTCTGCTTGCCTTGTCATTGTGATATGGGGATTCTTCCGTATCATCGGGCAAGGGGTACCCCGTTAGCGGTTCTCTATGATACACATGTATTTACTATGACAAGAACTTACCAGTAACTAAAGTTGAGTAGCATGAGGAGTGGCCCTCGTACTCAAGGGACATGAGATTTCCAGTTTATGGTCTGTCAAGCATATAACTCGTATTGGACCTCACTTTCACCTTAACGATTTAAAGATGCTTAAGATAGGGGCAATGAGAGCTCAAAGCTAATGAGTACCATACTTTGAGCATTTGGAAGCCTTTCAAACTTTTCAAAACCATTTCACTTCCTTGTTGAGTCACCACTCATTCTATGAGCACTTTCTTGAGAGCATAGTTGTCATTCTTAGTGTAATGTGCTTGTGTCAAAACTTGGTTAATTGTGTCATGACTTTGATGCCTGTATCTTTGATATCTTTACTTCTACTCTTCACTTGAACTTCAGAGGTGCCTTGGCATTTATGTTTGCTCTACAATCAAAGGCAAGCAAGATACCACTCTATCATACCTTTTATGAGCATTGCAATGTTGCTTATGTTTATGTTTCATGCTACTTACTATTTTGGAGTTAGAATCTCTTCATAGCTTCCAATGACTATTGAGTAACCTTATTTGCATACTCCTTATTATGAATTGACCAAGTAATTGATCATATGCCGAGAATATATACATGTTATGAAGAAAATGTGTTCGTGAAAGTTTCTTTTATCGCACTCAGTTTTCAACTGAATTGCTTGAGGACAAGCAATAAGCTAAGCTTGGGGGAGTTGATACGTCCAAAACGTATCTACTTTCCTGAACACTTTTGCTATTGTTTCGCCTCTAAACTTGTGTGATTTGGATACAACTAACACGGACTGACGCTGTTTTCAGCAGAATTACCTTGGTGTCTAGTTTTTGTGCAGAAAATCAACTATGAGGAAAAATCCTGGAAAATATGCCAAAAATCCTATTTCACCAGAAGATTCATGGAGCTAGAAGACGAGATAGAGGAGGGCCACGAGGGGCCCACACCACCTGGCCGCATGGGCCAGGCCAGGCCGCGCCTGGGGGCTTGTGTGGCCGCCTCGGTCACCCCCTCGGCCCCCCTCTTCGCATATAAGATGCCTCTTGACCTAAAATCCAAGGGGGGTTTGATGTTTTTCTAGAAAGCGTTCCGCTACGCCACCACCACTAGATTCCACAAATCAGAACCAGAAACTCCATTCTGACACCCTACCGGGACAGGGAATTGGAGGAGATCATCACCATCACTTCTCCATCGACCATCCATGATTCCCCCATCTATGAGTGAGTAATCCCCCGCTGTAGGCTATGGGGATGGTAGGGATTGGATGAGATCGTTCATGTAATGGCATCCGATTGTTTGGGCATGGTGCCTAGTATCTATTATTAGTGATTTTTGACTTTGTTGCAACTTGTCATGCTTAATGCTTGTCACCAGGGCCCGAGTGCCATGATTTTAGACCTGAACATGTTATTGATTCATGATGATAGTATTGTTTGTGATCTTAGCTGCAAGTTGTATACACATATTGTTGTCCAGAACTAAAGGCCCCGAAGTGACAATAATCAGGATAACCGGAGGGGATGGCTTTTATGTGAGGATCACATGTGTTCATGGAGTGTTAATGCTTTGCTCCGGTGCTCTATTGAAAGGAGCACCTTAATTGCCAGTAGTTCCCTTGAGGCCCCGCTGCAAACGGGCTGGCAGGACAAAAGATGTTATGCAAGTTCTAATTGCGAGCACGTATGACTATATATGGAACACATGCCTATGATTATTTAGTACTTGGATGCTTTATCTTATTTATCTACAAATGCCCTATGTCTTGATTGCCATATGAATTATCTTGTCCATGCAACACTCGTCAATCCATCCCTATGCCTACCACGCTTTAATCCTACCATTTACTGCAATTGTTACTACTATCTTTACTTTTACTACTGCTATTACTTTGTTATTGCCACTACAAAACTGTTGCTACTGATAAACTATTGTGAGCAAGATTGTTTCTAGGTGCAGCTGAATTGACAACTCAGTTGTTAAGGCTTATAAATATTCTTTGGCTCCCGTTGTGTCGAATCAATAAATTGGGTTTCACTTCCCTCGAAAATACTGCGATACACCCTCTATACTTGTGGGTCATCACATGCAGAGTTGTGTTGTTCTTGAAGCGTCTTCGTTTTCATTTTTAGTTTTTATTTGCTTAGTTTGCTTAAATAAGTTGGTTGGACCCCCGCATTCATACATTAGTTTTCAAATAAGTTGATTTATATTGGAAAAGAGTAGGAAAGTTCATGCTTAAGTGGTATAAAAAGGAGCTTGTTTTTGACTGTGACTTAGACTTTATCATGTCATGCTTGATATTGTTTTGGCTTTATGCTTAGTGATTATTGCTGTAGCATGACATGTTACAAATAATTGAGATTGCTTAATGTGCCTTGAAAGAATCATGCATTGTTTTAGCATATTAAAGCATAGTATTGTGGTATTCTCCTTCAATGCTTTATTTGGGTTGACTTGGCGCATGCTCACACCATGTTAAGACTACACCAAGTCACCATAGCCTCTATGATCATTTGGTTTTCGACTTGTAATATCTCTATGCTTTAATTAATAATGTTTTGTCGCTTTGCATGATTATGGCCAGTATTGCTCTCTTAGTTGGTCGCTCTTAGTCTTTTGCTAGCCTCCATACCAAGTATGAGTTCCACTCATGCATCCAACTCCTAATAAAACCAAGTTATTCCAAAGAGTCCACCATACCTACCTATTAGCATTTTCTATTCGAAGTATATTCATGTTTTTATCTACCTTCCAAATTAAACTTGTTATGTGAAAATTACTGATTAAAGCTCTCACGAACTTGATGGCACACTTTACTTTTCTTGCACTTAATAAACTTGAACCATTGTGCCCATCTATGTTGTGTATATGCTTGCGTTTTGTAAGTTGTGGATTAGCAGAACCATGCTGTCATGGGGAACGCTTTCAACAGTGCACTCTATTTAGTTGATATCATGTTCTTTTGCTTATGGATCCCGACAGTGTGAAATGAAAGGGGAGCTTGTAAGGCTCATGGAGTTCGTATATGTGTTAGAAAAATGCCTGGGCGGCTGGTCTAATCCATGCATAATCATGGTGGAAACCGGCAACGTAACCATAGTGAGCAATCTATGACGCATCCTCTATAAAAAAAGAAGCCTATGCAAATAGGAAAGAAAAAGAGAGAGAGAAAAAAGAGATACCTATGCAAATAGGAAATAAAAGGATGTTGAGATTCCCATTGTCTGCTTGCCTTGTCATTTTGATATGGGGATTCTTCCGTATCATCAGGCAAGGGGTACCGTTGGCGGTTCTCTATGATATACATGTACTTACTATGACAAGAACTTACTTGTGACTAAACTTGAGTAGCAGGAGGAACGGTACTCGTAAGTAACGGGCATGAGATTTTTAGCTTATAACTTGTCAAGCATATCCTCATATTTGTTCACTTTAACCTTAATCACCTAAAGATGCTTATGATAGGGGCAATGAGAGTTGAAAGCTAATAAGTACCATAATTTTTAGAATCTCTTTGTGAGACTTGAATCCCTGCTTCCTTCTATGAAGGCCTTTCTTTTACTTTCATGTTGAGTCGCCATATTCAATCTTTATGCACCTATGGAGAGAGCATAGTGGCTATTCTTAGTTTAATATGCATTGTCCCAAGACTTGTTGATTGATTCATAACTTTGATATTGCTTGTTCTTAAACTATTTGTATCTAGTCACCCTTATGAAGTTTGAAGGTGTCCTATGCATTTATGTTTTGCTACACTATGAGGGACAAGCTGAATACCATTATCATTATGTTTTCTATATGTGAAACAAACAAACGTCTTTCAAAGCATTGTTATTCATGAATATTTTGTTTGTACCTTTTCATGTTACAACATAGTTGCTATGTCCTATTGTTAGAACTATATCTTTCATGCTATGTTAAAGTACTATGATCCCAGCTATCAATGTTCTACAAATACCTTGATCAAGATTATGATGGTGCATGTCACCTTAAAAATTATTCCTTTTTATCACTTACCTACTCGAGGATGAGCATGAGTTAAGCTTGGGGATGTTGATACGTTGCAAACGTATCTATAATATTTGATGTTCCATGCTTGTTTTATATCTACTTTCTTATGTTTTGTCCACACTTTGGAGTATTTTTACACATTTTCTGGAACTAACCTATTAACAAGATGCCATAGTGCTAGTTGCCTGTTTTCTGCTGTTTTTGGTTTCAGAAAAGCTAGTAAGGAAATATTTTCGGAATTGGACCGGACAAAAGCCCAAGTCAATATTTCAACAGAAGGAATACGGAGTCCGGAGGGGAGGCGAAGAGGGGAGCTAGGGTGGCCACACCTAGTGGTGGCGCGGCCAGCCCTAGCTGCGTCACCAAGGGTGTGGGCCCCCTGGTACTCCACCGACCTTGCCCCTTCACCTATATATTGTCTCTAGGACAAAAACCCTAAGTACCCGATCAAAATTCCACGAAAGAGTCTGTAGCCGCTGCCATCTCCATCCCAAGATCGGGAGGGATCTGAAGCTCTTCTCGGCACCCTGCCGGAGGGGAGAGATCACCTTGGAGGCCTTCTTCATCACCATGACTGCCTCCGGTGTGATGCGTGAGTTGTTCATCCCTGGACTACGGGTCCATGTAGTAGCTAGATGGTTGGTTCTTCTCCTTTGTGCTACCATGTCTAGATCTTGTGAGCTCCATTCATGATCAAGCTATTTGTAATCCTACATGTTGTGTTTGCAGGGATCCGATGGATATTGAGATGCTATTTCAGATTGATTATTGATTCTATCATGTCTATGTTATTTGTGATCTTGCATGCTTTCTGTTGTTAGTAGCTATCTTGGCCGAGTAGATGCTAGCAACTCCAAGAGGGGGTATTTATGCTCGATAGTGGGTTCATGCCTCTAGGAATCTGGGGAAGTGACAGAAATCTCTAAGGTACTACATGTGATGTTGCTACTAGGGAGAAAACAACAATCCTTTGTTCATAGAACAATCGTATTGTTTACTTTACACACTTTGCTTAATGCAATTATTTGTTGCTTGCAACTTAATACTAGAGGGGGTTTGGATGATAACCTGAAGGTGAATTATTAGTCATAGATGCAGTTGGATTACGGTCTATGTATAATGTTGTAATGCCCAATCAAATCTCATCGGAGTCAAGATGATTAGTATATGCATGTATGCTTTCTCGGTGTCTGTCAATTGCCCCGCTGTAATTTGTTCACCCAACATGTCATCTATCTTAAGGAGAATCACCTCTAGTGAACTATCGACCCCGATCCATTCTTTTACCATCAATCTACAAGCTATTTACTATTCTCTGTTTAATTTTTTCAAGCAATTACTATCTTCCACACAATACGTTTAATCCTTTGTTTTCAGCAAAACCGGTGAGATTGACAACCTCACTGTAAGTTGGGGGCAAAGTTCCGTGGTTGTGTTGTGCAGGATTCCAAGTTGGGAACAACACCTTGGAGGTGTTTCCTTGCTCCTACTGGTTCGATAACCTTGGTTTCATAACTGAGGGAAACTTGCTACTGTGCTCATCATACCTTCCTCTTGGGGTCCCCCAACGATCTCGACGTGTTGAGTCGATCATCACCCCCGGGTAGGGTCATGCTAGGGTATAAAGGCCGAGTTAGCCGAGGTACGACACGGTCAAAGCGTATGCTAGCCGGGTCACCTCAAGGCAGTCCGACTTACGGAGTAACCTGGCCCGGTAGGTGTTCGCCTAACGTTAACCCGGCCGACATAAAACATATGTCGGCTATGTTTGATCTACCATGTGTGCAGGTACCCGCATAGTCGGATTAGCCAGGCGTTAGCCAGGTTACAGCTTGGCGTCCAAGACAAGGGAGTAATCTCTCTGGTCAAAAGGAGGCTTCTTTCCCTGGTAGCATGAGTGAAGCGAACAAAGGAGAGTACTAGCAAGAAGTGGCCGACAAAGGTGACGTAGCCAATGCCGGCTGACGCCACCAACATCGGGTGACGCCCAAAAGCAAAGGGGCGCATAGAGGACTATGTCCAGAGTCTGGACCAGCCTGTAAAAGAGAAAAAGAAGCATCTTACTTTAAACAAGGAGCATATTCAGAGAATATGCTCTAACGTAAACCCTAGATTTGTAACCTGGGCTCCCCTATATAAGGAGCACCAGTGCCTCCATAGGGGGGTTTGGTCATTCTGTTAAGGAAAAACTCTAGTGCTTTGTGCGTAGGTAGTAAGAGCATCGCCTCCTTCCTACGAACATCTCGAGGAGCCCTTGTATTCTTCCATATTTCAAGTGAAAATAAGAACTCCCGTGTGTGGAATGACCACATTATCCCTCCCTAGATTCTGCTAGTGCATATTAGCCCCATCTTTAGCCTATATATGGCATCTGCTATGCCACCACCACGACAGTTGGCGCCCACCGTGGGGCTAGTGGCGCTAGCAGGAGTAAAAATCCGGACGGGAAGCTTCATCAACACCGGGAACGCATCGTCTTCGGGCTCGTTCAGCGCTTTGGAGCGCTAGACTATGTCAGCGACAATGTTGGGAGCTTCGGCATGCGTCCTCCTCCACGCAATGGCCTCTTCACCAACCTTGGCGCGCACAATATGTATGTTGGCATGGACAAGTAATGCGTTCACCCGCAGCACGTCGTTGAGGGAGGCGAGCCACCTCTCAGCGCAGATCGCGGAGTGCGTATCACTTGCCCCGCTAGCAGCGTTGAGGTCATGCTGACCGCGCCAGATGCAGAGAAGGGTAAGGATCTGGTGTAGGACCTGGATGCTACGCCAAAAGCAACAAGGTCAAAATTTCCCCCTCTAGAAAGGCCTGAGAATGTGTTGAAGTAGGCAATAGATTGCCTAGCAACTCCCATAGCACCTGTAGTAGATCCGGCTCAAGCGCAGGCTGAGTTAGAGGAAACTAGGAAGAAGATGTTAGCCGGGGCAAAAAAGATAGCTGAGTTATAGTAGTCACTGAATATCACTCTACGTGAGTACGCAAAGGAAAACCGGATCAACCCAACCTGGTTAAATGGAGTAAAAATTCGGGGCAAGAACCTGATCACGGAGATAGACAGAGAATATGTGCCTAAGCCGGGCCAGACAGCTACCCTAGTGACAGCGGGGCTGGAGAGGAATAGAGAAAGAGATGAAGGATAGAAGAAGAGGATAAGTAAAAGAACCATCTTTGTTGATGGGCGAAGGATTGGCTCATTGATTACGCTACAGCAGTGCGTATTGCCACATGCAACTTGAGATGGGCGGTTAGATATGTGAAGAAGATGTTGGAAGTGCCAGCAAGGGTCTGGCTAAACAACTTGCCAACTGAAAGTATCAATAGTTGGATTGACTTTGAGGAGGCATTTGTCAGTAATTTCTCAAGCACCTATAAGAGGCCGAATAGGCCGAAGACCTTGGCTTTGTGCAAGCAAAGACCGAGTGAGCCAGACAGAGAAATTTAGACTCGGTGGTGTAATATGCGCAATTCCTGTGAGGGAGTAATTGAATCACAAGCAATCGCGTGGTTCGTTCAAGGTTGTAGATATGGAAGTATGTTGTGGCAGAGGTTGCAGCGAGACATGCCAACTACCTTGGCTGAGATGATCCGGATCGCTGATTCGCACACTTTCGGAGATCCAACCCAACCTCGGCTAATGTCAAGCGAGTCGAATGAGAAGTACTACAACATAGATGGTTCCATATTATCCCGGAGGAATGACTTCCGAGGTAAAAGAAGAGATGACCGCCAGGATTAAAGATACAACTCGCAGCAAGTGGCAGCAATAGATCAAGATCAGCCCAATGCCGGTGCTAGCCAGCATCAAAAAACTGGAGGGCAACATTGGCAGCAAAAGGGTGAGGGCAAGAAGCCTTGGACGCTAGAGTAGAGGAAGCTGTTGTAGGAAAGAAAAGTCCGTTCGAGATACACATTTGAGTCTATGTGGGATCAGCCATGAAAGTTCCATACGCCAAGTCCAAATAGTCCGGCGAACCATACAACCCGACGATGCGAATGGATGAGGAAGCTAGAGCAGAATAGCTCAGGGAATGCTCAAGCACCTTGGCATGATGGACCTCGGCAAGGCGCACCTCGGAACGACATACCTCGGCAGCCACAACTTACTGGAGCTAATGGATAGCAATTGATGTTGCCTGCAGCTCCGTCGAGGTATGAGTATCAAGAAAGAAGGGATGCAGTGCATCAAGATGAGAATCAACAACAACAATAGCCGAAACAAAGATATCTCGGCAATGACGGGAGAAACGAGTATAAGGAGCACCACCAAAGTTATTGCATGTTCACAACTGAAGAAACTGACTGGAAAAGCTTGCAGCACCGACATATGGAGGTGAATGCAGTGATGCCGGCAGTAATAAGGTACATGCCTTGGGCTGAGTAGGAGATCACTTGGAGTATCAAAGATCATCCTAAGCTCATGCCAAGCCCTGGATCATATGAGTTTGTGTTGGATCCGACATTCATTGGGCCAAATATTAACATGAGATTCTCCAAGGTATTGATCGACAATGGTAGCAGCATCAATATTATGTACATGGACACAGTGCGCAAGTTGGGGATAACGGAGAACATGCTCCAAGCAACAAAAACTACATTCCATGGCATTGTGCCAGGAATCTCCTATGAGCCCATATGCAAGGTTCGGGTGGACGTGTTAGTCGGTACGAGGAACAATTGCCAGACTGAAAATCTGGAGTTCGAAGTGGTGAATTTGGAGAGCGTGTATCATGTGTTACTCGGCAGACAAGCCATGAACAAGTTTTTGGCAAGTACGCACACCAGCTACTTAAAAATGAAGATGCCAGGGCCAAATGGTCCTATTACAATCATTGGGGATTTCTGGCACTCGATAGAGTCTACTTCTGCCAGGTCTAACCTGACCGAGTCATTGGTGATTGCCCAAGAGAAAAGGAGAATCAAGGAAGTGGCAGCATTGGCTCAATCTGCGCAAGTGCATATGTCGGCACTGAGCAACCCTCATGGGAGTGTCTCATTTCAAAGCTGCAGAGGATACCAAGAAGATCCAAATTGATGACCAGTTTCCGGAGCACACTATAACAATTGGTGCTGGGATCAGTGACAAATAGGAAAGCGAGCTCGTCAACTTCCTCCATGAGAATTGGGATATTTTTTCGTGGTACACGAAGGATCTGCAAGGTGTTCTGAGGGAGTTGGCCGATCACTCTTTACATGTGAGACCCGGAGCTAAGCCGGTGAAGCAAACTCTCCGGCACTTTGCTGGAGACAGGAGGAAGATCATAGGAGATGAGTTGGCTCGGCTCCTTGCAGCTATGTTTATAATGGATGCGCTGTATCCAGATTGGCTCTCTAATCTGGTACTTGTCGAGAAAAAGAAGGATGATCCGAATGTGGTAGTGTTGTGGAGAATGTGTATCGATTACACGAACCTGAACAAGGCGTGTCCTAAAGATCCATTTCCATTGTCTAGGATAGACCAAGTCATAGATTTCACTACTGTCGTGGTGTGGAACACGGTAGTGCCATCGGGGATGGCATGAGAGGGGACAATCATGATGCTATCGGTGGCTACTCGCAACGGGTTGGGCACAGATACTGCAAACACAGCGATGTACCCATGTTCGAAGCCCTCTTGGTGAGGTAATGCTCCTACTATCAGGGGGCGAACGCCCAGTACAGATGCTCCTTGAGCTGTTTCCCTAGCTACTCATTGATAGAAGAAGAAGAGGAACTACCCAACTAGTCCAATCTAGAGAACTTCTAACTTGTAATTTGTCTACATAGAACCCTAGCACTACCCCTCCTTATATACTGGTTGGGGATGTAGTTTACAAAGTGGGTTCTACGGTTTACTATTTAGATCTGGGCTTACAAAGTGGGTCGGCTGGATGGCCCCGAACGGTAGGCCTAGGTCCAGTCAAGCCTCCAGTATAGGAGGGATAGCGCTATAGTGTCTAGCGCCCTCGCTTTACTCATCATCTTGCGCTTTCTCTATCAGCCGGCTCTTTATCTGTCAGCTGGAGCTTTACTCGTCAGCCGGAGCTTTACTTGTCATCCCCGAAGCTTTGGCACAGTTGTCTGGTAGCACCGACCGGGCGAGCCAGCCTGTCCGGTTAGAGGTGCGCTCAGCAAGGAGCGTCACCCCTATCGTACCTCAGCCAGCGGATCCAAGGTGGTCTGCTAGGAGCGGCCTCCCAGCCGGTTCTTCTGGCCACCCGGCTAGACGAGCCAGTCAGGGAAACTTGAATGCGGACCGGGTGGAGATTTCCACTCGGCTGTGGCTCCTTGTCTTGGGCCCAGGCAGCCAGAGCTCCTTGGAGCCGACCGACTAAGCCTTTCTTGGCCTACCCGGGGGTCATCCCCCTGACACCAGTCCCCGAGCATATTGGGACTTTGCCTCGCGGAGATGTTCTTGCATGCTCATTGGTCCAGTTTGAAATGATTGGTGATGTAGAAACTTGTCGTTGGTTTTGTCTTGTAGTTCTTGTCTTCTACTGGCTAGAGATTCTTTGTTTTTCCTGGCTGGGGTTTACCGGCTACAGAGCCGATGGCCCCACCCACAAGGTGTGAGAGGTGATCTCATGGACCGGTTGCTGCATCTGACAGGGAGATGGATCGCCTGTTTGCTGTTGCCATTGCCTATGTCAGCCACGTCTGCCATTTCTGGCGCGCGTCGCATCAGTTTGACCTCTTGACCTGCCACGGCAGTTTTTGGTAACCGTGCGCACGCCTTCATCATTGGGTTTCTTGGGTATCATACGCGTGGTTTTCCTCCTGCAGGATCTTCAGTGTAGGCTGCATTGGCATAGGCAATCCGCATCGAACCGTCACGCGGAAGTGGGGCAGTTGTTTCCCACATGGTGGTGTCGGAGGGCACTTGTCACATTCCTTCTGTCTCGATAAATATGGGTGTAGGGGAGTGGTTTCCCCCACCTCTTCTTCCTAAGCTTGCTGCCTCTGCTCCCCTTTGTGTTCTGCCTTCCATCTACTTGCTTGTGCCACCGTTTCTTTGTCACCGGCATCAGCCTTCCTCCGCCGCGACGGTTCCGCGTGTTTCCAACACGGCCACCTCCACCGACGAGATACTACCAGAGAACGCCGGCGGGTGGTGTGGCTCCTCTGTTACCGAGGAGCTTGTGCAGAAGTACCGGCGGGGGAAGTTCCTGCCGCTGGAACGCCTGGTGAAGCACCGCCTCGTGCTGGAGGGTGAGCGGGTGCCCGACCCCGACCCAGCGAGGCCGTTGTCTTCCTCGCCCACTTCGCTTGCGGTCTTGGACTACCGCTGAGCAGATTTGTCCTGGAGCTGCTCCTCTCCTTTGACCTCCAGCTCCACCACATGGGAGCCAACGCTATCGTGATGCTGTCGCATCACGTGGCCTGCTGCGAGGCGTACCTCGGCATTCGCCCCGATGCGGCGAACTTCCTGAAGTTCTTCCACTTCAAGGTGCAGGTAGTGGGGAAGGGCGGGCCGCGGACGGAGACGGGCTACTGCGCCATCTACCCGCGACCGTCAGTGGGGATGCCGTGGCTAGAGCTCCCGGA
This sequence comes from Avena sativa, assembly GCA_916181665.1. Taxonomy (NCBI): domain Eukaryota; kingdom Viridiplantae; phylum Streptophyta; class Magnoliopsida; order Poales; family Poaceae; genus Avena; species Avena sativa. The sequence continues at coordinate 525,493,020 of OV702292.1, read as the reverse complement.
CACGGTCAAGCTATGGCAGTGCTCGTACTTTTACGTGCGCAACGGCACCAACATTGACTGGATCAAGATTTCGGTCTTCGCGAATGTCCCCTCCACCCGGAAGGCCTAGAGTGTCTAGAACTTGGGCGCCCAGGCGGACATCGATCGGATGACCGCCTGTGTGGCTGTGCTAGTGGAGAAGGAGCGGCTCACCGCTCGGGACATTCTGTTGTCTTGGATGGCGAGTCGTGTTTGCCCGCTGTAGCAACGGTCGCACAAGATGTGCCATCTCTCCGGCCATCTCGACCCCACCCGGGTCTCCCGGCTGGACGTCCTGTTCGCGTCCCTCCATGAGTGGCTCGCCGCCATCTCGAAGGAGGCGCTAGCGGAGGACTGGGAGTTCTCCTGCCGGCCGTACCACCGTGGCCGGCTGCCGCCAAAGATAGGCCTTTCCTCCTCTTCTCCAGGTGAACTTTTCCTAAGGGATTTTTTGTTTCGTGTTTCTTATCTTCCCCTGTTGAGTAGCTTTTTACGGCACAGCTAGTGGAGGACGACATGGGGGACGAGGAGCTCCCTCTCTTCTCCGCGGACCTCAAGCCCTCGAAGTACCTGCAGACGAAGCCGGAGCAGTTCCCCACCCGAGCTGACAAGGGCTGCGAGTTCCCACCCGGTGAGAAACTTTTCCCTATCCTTGTCTGCCTTGCTTCTCCTGTGCTGGATATAAACTTGACATTGTGTCTACGCACTGGTGCAGTTGTGCACGGCGTGGATGTGGACCCAGCTAAGGCTGCCGCGCCCAGGGCTAGGGGGAAGCGGGCCGCCTCGACCAGCGTTGCACCGACTAGAGGTGGCGGGAAGAAGAGCAACCGCCCAAGGTCTACGGCTTCCACACCGAGCGTTGCTCGGTAAATGCTCTTGTGCCCTTTGTTTGTAGTAGTGGGCTTGCACTTGCTCATTGCGCCCTTGTCCTTCATGTAGTGAGGCGATGGCCTTTTCTGGCTCCGCGACCATCGCCACCGCGTCCGCCCCTCCGCCTTCCGGGGCTGGGGACTCCGGCACGCCGGCTGTGGCTCCCGAGGCTATGCCCGCTGGGGCTGATGCGGATGCGGTGGTGGTGGTGCCGCCGGCTGCGCCCGTGACGCTGCATCGGGCCAGCACCGTCTCTCGGCTTACCGAGGCACTCTTGCCTAGGCGTGGTGGCGCGACCGTCCCTCCGCTTGGCCTGACAGCGGTGGATGGTTCCGAAGCCTACCGGGTGGAGGAGCCGGTGGAGGTGCTGTCGCCAGAGGCCTCCGTGCAGCCGGCGGGTGGGTCCTCCACGGGCATTAGCAGCGACGACGACCTCCAGGTCACCGACTGGACGCCGGCCCAGGCCACGATGCCACTTCACCCTGCCTTGGCGCAACTTTTGGAGGCGGCGCTTGTAGCTCTTGGCTAGGTCCACCACCTGGTTGAGGTGCTGGATCAAGGGCTTGGCCAGGCCAAGGCAGTAGGGGCCTCGTTCGAGGTATGTATCCTTTTGCCACTTTTTGCTGTCTTTTGTTGCCTTTCTCTTCAGTTGGTTCTTTTGGTTCTTACTCCCTTCTTTTCTGCAGAGGGCTCTCACCGATGCTGCCAAGGCTTCGCAAGATCTGGGCCGTAAGATTGCTTGCTCTTCCGTGTCCTCCCGATTGCACGACTTCTCGCGCTTCTTGTTGACCATTGGGTACCCTCCCGTAGCTCTGTTGGCGGACCGGGACCGAGAGGTGGCCAGGCTAAAAGGGGAGGTTGCCTGGCTGGAGGAGTTCAACAAAGTTCGCCAAGACCAGATCAGCCAGCTGGCTGCGCATTAGCAGCAGATGGAGGTCAAGGATGGCCAGACCAAGAAGGTGACGGACACCCGGACCGAGGTGCTGAAGAACCTTAATGCTTCCTAGGCCAAGGAGCTCTATGCCACTCAGGCGGAGGCTCTTAAGGCTTCCTAGGCCAAGGAGAGGGCAGCGTTGGGGGAGCTTTGCCAGATCGTTGAGATGGTCATCAGTAAGTAACTTCAAACCAGACCAGCCCTGACATTTGTCTTCCCTAGCCGATGTTGAATGTTGTTTATTTTCCCGGGTGTAGCTCATTACCCTCAGGCGACTAACCAAGCTCTAGTGGATCCCCGGGTGGGATGCCGGGCACGACCTTCACCCGGAGGAGCTAGTGGCGGTTGTCAGCGAGGAGGCCAAACGGCTACGCACTGCTGCCCTTGAGGTCTACGACTATGTCTGGCCTAACACCGATCAACCGGCTACCATGGAAGCCCTGGCCGAGAAGCTCTTGGGAGCCCCTGACCTCATGGATGTGGCGCGGGGTTGGGCGGCACGTGGTGGCGCGGAGATGGTGCTCGCCCTTCTGAAGTTCTAGTACCTGGACGTGGATCTGTGGAGCCTCTCTCGCGGATTCCGTCAAGGGACCAGCTATGAGCAGCTCCGCGCCGAGGTTCCTGATATCTGCTCTTATGGCATGAAGATTGGGAGCTTTGTCGCACTCGACTGGGATTCAGCGACTCGGCTAGCATGAAGCCATACCACTTCAGCCCGCCTACAGCGGACACTGAAGCCCCGGCTACGCCAGAGACCGCCTCGACCGACGTTGCCTCTAGCAGCCAAGCCCCAGCCGATGCCTCCGGCTCCTCTGCTAATCCACAGGCCTGATCCCCGGTATGCCGGGAGTATTTGTTGTTGTTGAATAACTTGTCCTTTTGCGTTGGTGAACAATTTTCTTTGTCTTGTATGGAATTCTTGTGGGAGTGTTGTCTCCCTTGTGATAGTTTTTCGTGCTTTCTGCATGCACTTTCTATTTTGCACTTGATGCGTGCTTTCTTCTATGTGGGGGCGCGTTAGCGCACACACAGGGTGTAGTCCCTGAGGTTCAGGCCGGCTGGAGGATACAGTCGGGTCGAAATTGTGTTGTTTCGCTCTAGGCCGATGACTTTGCCCTTTTCTCGGTGAGCATTGGCCAGTTTGAGGATGTGCCCTTGCCGGATATGAGCCGGAGTCGAAGGGGTAGCAAGTAGGCGTACTGCACGATACTTCAGGTTTTGGTCATTAGCCTTGGGCGAGCGAGCGCAACCGGAATGTCCAGACATTTTTGTTTTCCTCGATGCTTTTTTGTGTAGGGGTCTTCGAGCGTTCTGCTCTTGCCGGCTCTATCAGTCGGCTTGCGGTCTGCAGCCAGAACTGAAGAGGAAGCTCTTAGAGCCACGTACAGTACTTTGCCGCGTGGTTTACACGGCTGTCTAGGCTAACCAGCGAGTCCCCGGTGGAGATCGCCGGCTCTAGGTTAGAATAATGCAGCCGGAAAAGCCAAATTGTTCAGCATCACTTGCTAATTTATTGCGGAGTCCCCGAGACTGTGTCGAAGCTCCCATGCTTGTTCATTACATAAAGGTAAGGTACATACACTTCTTGTTCAAGTGTAAAATGGGCGAAGCAAGTTCGCGTTCCATGGGCGCTCGGTTTCTTCGCCTGAATGGTAGTATGAGTTGTTCTGCAGCGTCTGGCTGATGATGAATGGCCCTCCCAAGGTGGAGATAACTTGTGGATCCCCTTGGTGTCCTACACCAGCCGCAGCACCAGGTCGCCCTCGCGGAACGAGACGCTGCGGATCCGGCTGGCATGGTAACGACACAGGTTTTGCTGGTAGATGGCGGATCTGGAGAATGTCAGCTCGCATGATTCTTCGAGGATGTCGATGTTGTCCTCACGTGCTTCCTTGGCTTGCTGCTCTGAGTATAATAGCTTGAGGGGTGCGTCGAACTTGATGTCTATTGGCAGGATCGCCTCCGCCCCGTAGACGAGGAAGAATGGGGTGTAGTCGGTGGACCGGTTAGGCGTGGTGCGGAGGCTGCAAAGCATAACCGGTAGATCCTCTATTCAGCAGCCGGGAGATTGCATTAGTGGTTCGATCAGCCGGGGCTTGATTCTGGCTAGGACTAGACCATTTGCTCACTCGTACTGCCCGTTGGATTGGGAGTGTGCCACAGATGCGAGGTCCAGACGGGTGCCCTTGTATCCACAGAAGCGCGTGAAAGCCCCTTTGGCGAAATTCGTGCCGTTATCTGTTATGATGCTGTTGGGGTAGCCGAAGCACGTGATTATGCCTATGAAGAACTTGACCACTGTTGGCCCGTCCAGCTTCTTTATCGGTTTTGCCTCGATCCACTTGGTGAATTTGTCCACCGCTACCAGCACGTGCGTCATGCCAGATCGGGCTGTTTCGAAAGGACCGACCATATCCAGCCCCCAGATGGTGAATGGCCAAGTGATAGGAATTGTCTTGAGTGCCGCAGATGGAGTGTGCTTGTGCTGGCTGAACCACTGGCAACCGTTGCATGCTTTGACCATTTGTTCGACGTCATCCAGCGCCATGGGCCAGTAGAACCCATGGCGAAATGCTTTTGCCACTATGGCATGTGACGACGCGTGGTGGCCGCACTCGCCCTGGTGAATGTAGATCAGCAGCCATATTCCTTCTTCCTGGCTCACACACCGCTGATAAATTCCCCCAACGCTGTGCTTGTAGAGCTCATTGTTGATGATAGTGTACGCGCTTGCCCTGCGCTTCACTTGCCTTGCCTCTACCTCTTCTTCGGGTAGCTCTCCCTTGGCCAAGAAATCCATGAATGGCTTGGCCCATGTCGGGGTTTCCTAGATGGAGCACACCACCTGCATGAGCATGTTTACCTCTACGCGGATGGCCAGGTCGGGCTCGTCTGGCGGCCAGCCTGATGGAGCGGCAAAGCCGGCAGCCTCCAGGCTTGGCGCGGCAGTCCCCGGGTGCGGTGGAGCAGTCCCCGGGTGCGGTGAAGAAGTCCTCGGGTGCGATGAGGCGGCTACGGAGGTCTTGGAGTCAGCAGTCCCCGGCGGTCACGGCGTGGTCCCCGGGTCCTTCGTGGCAACTTCTCACGTCTTGGATCCGACAGTCCCCGGGTCTGCGTCCAATATGATGGAGTCGGATTCTGGAGAGGGCATGATTGACGGCTTGTGCAGGTGCTCGAGGGAGACCTCAGGCGGGATTTCCTGCCTTGTTGACCCGATGCGGGCAAGCGTGTCCGTGGCTTCGTTGTTTACTCTAGGGACATGGTGAAACTCGCATCCTTCAAAACAGGCACATAGCTGTTGTACGAAGAAGCGATATAGAGCCATGTTTGCGTCCCTGGCGTCCCAATTGCCTGACACTTGCTGCACCACTAAATCCGAGTCACCGAAGCGTACGATGTGCCGAATGCCGATCTCTTTTGCCATTTTGAGGCCATGGACGAGCGCCTCGTATTCAGCGACATTGTTGGATGCACGGAAATGGATCTGCAGCACGTACTCGAGCCGGTCTCCCTAGGGGGAGGTAATTACCACTCTGACTCCGAGCCCCCCGTACATCTTGGAGCCATCGAAGTGCATCTTCCAATGCGTGGAGTTAGGGCAAGGCGGCCGGTACTGTGTTTCTGTCCAGTCGACCAGGAAATCGGCCAGGGCCTAAGACTTGATCGCTGTTCTTGGCTCGTATTGTATGCTGTGGGCAGCGAGCTCTATTGCCCATTATGCCACCCGACCCGTGGCGTCCCTGTTGCCGTTGATCTCCAAAAGTGGCGCTAGCGCCACCACCCGGATGGAGTGCTCCTGGAAGTAGTGCTTCAACTTCTTGGCGGCCATGTATACGCAATACACTAGCTTCTGGTAATGGGGGTAGTTCTACTTCGAGAGTGAGAGTACCTCACTCAAAGAGTACACCGGTCGTTGCACCCGCTGCACCTTTCCTTCTTCCGGCCTCTCCACCACCAGCACCACGCTGACGACCCGGTTGGTGGCTACGATGTACATCAGCATCAGCTCCTTCGCCACTGGTGCTGCCAGTATGGGCAGTGAGGTGAGAATGTGCTTGAGGTCACAGAAAGCTTCATCCGCCTGCGATGTCCAGACGAATTTGTCGGTCTTCTTCATGAGCTAGTACAGCAGAAGTGCTTTCTCGCCCAGCTGGCTGATGAACCGGCTGAGGGAGGCCAGGCATCCGGTGAACTTCTAGACGTCCCGTAGGTTCTTAGGCGGATGCATGTGCTCGATTGCGCCAATATTCTCCGGGTTCGCCTCGGTTCCTTGCTTTGATACGAGAAAACTGAGGAGTTGGCCAGCTGGGACACCAAACACGCACTTCTCTGAGTTCAGCTTCATCTGGAACCGTCGGAGGGTGGTGAATGTTTCCTTCAGATCTTCAAGGAGTATTTGGTGCTCCTTGTTCTTGACCACTACATCATCGATGTAGGAGTGTATGTTTCTGCCGATCTGAGTCTGCAGGCACTTCTGCATGCAGCGCTGATACGTTGCCCCAGCGTTCTTCTGCCCAAATGGCATTGTGGTGTAGCAGTAGGCTCCATAGGGAGTAATGAATGCCATCTTTATTTGATCATCAGGGTACAGCCGGATCTGGTGGTAGCCGGAATAGGCATCCAGAAATGACAACAGCTCGCAGCCGGCCGTGGAATCGATCACTTGGTCTATCCTCGGCATGGAGAATGGATCTTTGGGGCATGCTTTGTTGAGGCTGGTGTAGTCAACACACATGTGCCAAGTCTTGTTCTTCTTCAGCACCAGCACGGGGTTTGCCAGCCATTCCAGTTGGAAAACCTCCATGATGAATCCGGCTGCGAGGAGCCAGGTGATTTCTTCACCAATGGTTCTTCTCTTCTCTTTGGCAAAACATCGGAGGGACTGTTTGACAGGCTTTGCATCCGGACTGACATGTAAGGAGTGCTCAGCGAGCTCCCTCGGAACATCTGGCATGTCCTTGGGGGACCATGCGAAGATATCCCGATTCTCACGGAGGAAGTCGACGTGCGCGCTTTCCTATTTGCTGTCAAGGCCGTCTCCGACCAGGACGAACTTGTTCGGCTCGGCCTCTTTCAGCAGTATCTTTTTGTGCCCTTGGATGGCTTGAATTGTGCTTCTCCGGCCTTCTTTGGCTCGCAAGTCGGCATGTCCTTCTGCAGGGCTGCCATGTTTTGCAGGATGACGCGCTTTTCTTCCGTGATGATCATGGCCTCCGCTATCTTGGAGCCGTCTGTGGCGCACTCCACAGACCGCCTGTAGCAGCTGGCCACGGTGATGACACCCTTTGGCCCTGGTAGCTTCATCTTGAGGTACGCATAGTGTGGTACCACCATGAACTTGGTGAGCACCAGGCGCCCTAGGATTGTGTGATATGCACTGGAGAGGTTGACCACCTTGAACCAGATAGGCTCGCGGCGAAAGTTATCCTCTGTGAAGAAGATGACATCCAGACGGATCTTTCCAATGGGCGAATGCGACGGGCCTGGAATGGGTCCATGGAAGGAGGTGCTTGATGGTTCCAGCTGCGACTCACTGATACCGAGCCGGTCTAGTGATCTGCGGTACAAGAGGTTGATGTTGCTCCCACCGTCTACAAGGAGGCATGAGAATCTGCAGGAATGCTTATTGGAGACAATGATGGGATCCAGGACCATCGCATAAGTGCCTGGGTGAGGCAGCACAGCCGGCTGGTCCTTCCAGCTCGACGCAATTTCTTGCTCCGACTAGTTGAGGTACTGGGGGACGGGGGACGATCGCATTCACCTCTGCCTCGCGGCGTCTCTTGTTATGCTTGGTTTCCGGCTCCGTGGTGAAGATGTGGTAATTTCCCACCTGGCGAGGATAGGTGTCATCATCATCTTCCCTCCGATGCTGGTTATTGCGGTCGCCTAGCGTCCCACTGGCTGGGGGTGGTGGTGCATGCGCAGCCGGTACGCCAGCGATCTCCGCCATTTTCTTTGTCTAGGTGCACTGGCGCGTTGTATGTGTAGCCATTTTGTTGCCTCCGCTATGGAACTTGCATGGCCCATAAAGCATTGAGTCGATGGTGTACTTGGGCCTTGGAGGCTAGCCATCAGGCTTTTGTCTCCGGCTACCGCCTGCAGTCGGATCCTCTTGCACCGTCGCCACCTGCCTAGAACCATATTGGTTATCCGGCTGGTCGTCCTTTCTCTTGCCGTGGCGGTTGTCATGCCGCCTGGGGTTGTGGCTATTCCCCTCCGGCTGGCGTTGATCCACCACAACGTCAACAATGATTTGCCCCTGGTCGTCCACCCGGACGGCTCTTTTCATAGCCGTGTGGGCGGTGGCATACTTGTCCGTGATGGCCGTGGTCTACGCCATGGTGGTAGGCTCCACCCGGCGAAGCTTGTTCTTGAGCATAGTGCCATCTCTGCAGCTTTGACGAAGAAGTCGACCACCTGGTGCTCGCACACCCCTTCGCAGGAGTTATGCATGCTCGTCCATCGGGTGATGTAGGAGCGATCGGATTCGTCCGGGCCATGCATGCAAAGGGCGAGCTCGCCGGGTTGGCCTGGGCGCTTGTAGGTGCCGGTGAAGTTGCAGATGAATGCCTGCTCGAAATCGATCCAAGCATTAATGCTGTTGTCGGGGAGGTTGTTGAGCCATGTCATGGCCAAGTCGAGAAGCATGAGGGGGCGTAGCGCACGGCCACCCGGTGGTTACCGTTTGCGATGCCTACTATGGTGGTATAGTCCACTAGCCAGTCTTCCGTCTTGACCGTGCTGTTGTACTTTGGCGTGTCCCTTGGGAGCGAAAATCCCTTTGGAAACTGTTCATTCCGGATGCGCGGTCCGAAACATCTTGGGTCAGCCGAGCTTTCTTCTTCCAGCGCGTGTGATTGGAGCAGCAGGTCGATGCACGCGCGTGTCTTGTGGTTCTTCCGGCCCGAGCATCCCTAGCCGGCTGGATAGGCGGGACTTGGGGAGCGTGTGGCCTTTTCTGGCTTCGACAGCCGGTTCGCGATTTCGGCTGGTGATGGCTGCGGCGTCACGGGTGTTGTGCCCATGGGCTTCTGATCCACAGCATGGCCGATTGTTTGGCCTCGCGCCGTTTGGGGAGGAGGCCTTGCTACCGCCTGCAGCTAGATCTGCCATCCGGCGAAGTGTTTGAGCCTTGCTATTGCCGCCCATGCTGAGTTCTGCCTCAGCCTGCTGCTTGTTTGCCATTACCATGAGGAGCTGGACACGTGCTTGCTGGCAAAGAAGCTCCTCTCCCTCCAGGTGGCTCAGCTCGGCGACGGCCGCCTCCGCAGCTCTCATGTTCTTGGCGGGGGTGTTGTAGACTGGCTGCACCACCGGCGTACACGGGTCAGCAACACGATCCATCTCCGAACCGAGCTTTCGGCCTTGGGGCTGGGCCAGGCGGCTGGTGCCGGGCAGGCGGGCGAATCCATGCACGATGTTGTACTCGCGCATAGTCGCGTTCATTTGCCATTGGGCGGCTGCCACCTTGCCAGCTTCTTCTAGGAGGCTCTGGCGGGTAGCCTCCAGCGCCGCCGCAGCTGCTGCCGGATCTGCCTCGATGGGGTTGATGGGGTTGCGGAGGTGCTCGATGGATGCGGTGAGCAGGTCCTGGTTTGGGAGGCGCGATTTGGCGGCACGGCCATCTCCGTTGCGCTCTAGAGGTGGGCGGCGGTTCTCGCTCGAGCCTGCCATCATGACCTCGATGCTACCGCTGGGGATGCGTGAAGTAGAGAAGCCAGGTGGTGCGCCGGACACGGTAATGACCTGATGAGGGAAGCTCTCGGTGATGATGGTGGCATAGACGCGATGCTCGCCGAAGTGCATGATGGAACCGCCGCTTGGGAAGGATCCCCTGTTGAAGCAGGATGCGTTGTCGAGGACGCAGTCGAAGGAGCCGAAGGTGAGGACGAGGCCGGAGGCGACTCGTTCACCGGCGACGAGCGGAAGTCCTGTGCGAAAGATGATCCGAGCCGAAGCGTTGTGCCCCACGTTGGGCTCCAACTGTCGTGGTCTGGAACACGGCAGTGCCATCGGGGATGGCATGAGAGGGGACAATCAGGATGCTATCAATGGCTACTCGCAACAGATTGGGCACAAATACTGCAAACACAACGATGTACCTAGGTTTGGAGCCCTCTTGGCGAGGTAACGCTCCTACTCCTACAAGGATCTACTATTAGGGGGCGAACGCCTAGTACAGATGCTCCTTGAGCTGTTTCCCTAGCTACTCCTTGCTAGAAGAAGAAGAAGAGGAACTACCCAGCTAGTCCAATTTAGAGAACTTCTAACTTGTAATTTGTCTACCTAGAACCCTAGCACTACGCCTCCTTATATACTGGTTGGGGAGGTAGTTTACAAAGTGGGTTCTAGGGTTTACAGTTTGGATCTGGGCTTACAAAGTGGGTTGGCTCGATGGGCCTGAATGGTAGGCCCGGGTCCAGTCAAGCCTGCACTACAGGGGGATAGCGCTACAGTGTCCAGCGCCCTCACTTTACTCGTCAGCTAGTGCTTTCTCCGTCAGCCAGCTCTGTATCCGTCATCTGGAGCTTTACTCATCAGCCCCCAAGCTTTGGCATGGTTATCTGGTAGCACTGACTGGGCGTCACCCCTACCGTACCTCATCCAGCGGATCCGAGGCGACCGGTTAGGAGCGGCCTCCTAGCCGGTTCTTTTGGCCACCCGACTAGACAGGCCAGCTAGGGAAACTTGAATGTGGACCGGGTGGAGATTTCCACCCGACTATGGCTCCTTGTCTTGGGCCCAGGCGGCCAGAGCTCCTTGGAGCCGGCCGGCTGAGCCTGTCTTGGTCTACCCGGGGGTCATCCCCCCGACAACTGCTGGGTGTGAATTGTTGTCGTTCATTGATGCGTATTCTAGTTTCCACCAGATACCCCTGAATCCTGAGGATCAAATAAAAACTACATTTATCACCCCTTATGGGGCTTACTGCTACAAGACTATGCCATTTGGATTACATAATGCTAGTGCAACGTACCAAAGATGTATGAAGAAATGTCTTCATGATCAAATTGGAAGAAATGTGTAGGTATATGTTGATGACGTGGTTATAAAGACCAAGGAAAGCAAAACAATCCTTGAAGATATCCGGCAAACATTTGCTAACCTAAGGAGGTTCCGGATGAAACTACCGGAGAAATGTACCTTTAGTGTCCTGGAAGGAAAATTACTCGGATTTCTCGAGTCCAGCTGAGGTATCGAGGCGAATCCAACCAAGATCTGAGCCATCGAAAGTATGGAACTTCCGAAGTATCTCAATGATGTCCAGAAATTTACTGGATGTTTAACATCGCTGAGTCGATTCGTATGTTGGCTGGGAGAAAAGACTCTGCCTCTTTATCGGCTGATGAAGAAATCTGACAAATTTGTATGGACACCATAGGCAGATAATGTGTTTCGCGAGTTAAAAAAGATGCTCGCCTCTGCACCAATATTAGCCTCACCCATATCCAAGGAGCCAATGTTGCTCTATATAGCAGCGACCAAACGAGTTGTAAGTGCGGTGATAATGGTGGAACGCGATGAAGATGGTAAGTCAGTGCAGAGACCTGTCTATTACCTGAGTGAAGTATTGTCTACCTCGAAGCAAAACTATCCTCATTATCAGAAGATGGCATATGGCGTCTATATGGTAGCCAAGAATCTCAAACATTACTTTGAGGAACATCCTGTGAAAGTGATCCGTGAAGCGCCAATATCCGAGATAATGAGCAACAAAGATGCTAGTGGCCGGATTGCAAAATGGGCAATACAATTATCCCCCTATGCTCCACAATACGACAGAAGAGATGCAATCAGGTCACATGTTGTGGCAGACTTTCTCGTGGACTGGGCCGAGATGCAATACGAACCACCTCTGCCAGATCCGGACTATTGGAGGATGCACTTTGATGGGTCGAAGTTGAAGGACGGAGCAGGGGCCGGGGTAGTCCTTACCTCGCCCAAGAAAGATCAGCTAAAGTACATTCTACGGATCCATTTTCGTGCATCGAACAATGTTGCCGAGTATGAAGCACTCGTACATGGCCTAAAGTTGGCAAAGGAAATAGGCATATGTTGGATTGAAAGCTTTGGTAATTCAGACTTGGTGATACAGCAAGTCTCTGGTCATTGGGATGCATTGGATGCAAACATGGCCCTTTATAGATTTCATGTTTAGAAGATATGTGGGTACTTTGAGGGATGTGAATTCCGTCATCTACCATGAGATGAAAATCAAGCAGCTGATGTGTTATCGAAACTGGGCTCATATTGGCAACCTATTCTGCCAGGAATTTCCTTAGAGCATCTGAGAAAGCCATCCATCATCCCTTCGCCAGAATCCGAGTCAATTTATATCCCGAAGCCCCCCAGATCAGGACCTACCCCAATGGACATAGATTGGGGGACACACTTCAGTAAACCCGGGGACTGCCTCGAGTAACCCGGGGACTGCTTCGCAGGACCCGGGGACTGGTCAATCTGATCCGAAGGGTGTTATGTTGGTGGATGCCATGGAAATTTACGAAGAGCTTTTCCCTGTTCGAGTGGTGCCGTCATGGGAAAAGCCAATATTTGAGTTCTTGAAAGACAGAACCTTGCCGGATGATGAGATATTCTCAAGGCAAATCCAGAGAAGAGCCAAGGCATATACGATAATCAATGTCGAACTATACAAGAGAAGCATTAGAAATGTCCTATAGAGGTGTGTTGACCTGGAAGAAGGACTAAACATTCTTCGAGCAATCCATCAAGGAGAATCTGGTCACCACGCTTCATCCAGGGCCTTAGTAGCAAAAGCTTTTTAGCGTGAATTTTATTGGCCAAGTGCCTTGGAGCTAGCAGAGGATCTGGTCAGAAAATGCAATGGTTGTCAAAGATACGCCACCAAGGCCCATATGCCAATGTCGGAACTCAAGATCATCCCCATTACCTAGCCATTTGCTATATGGTGCCTGATATGGTAGGGCCATTTAAGCCGGCAAAGGGAGTTATGACCCACATCTTGGTCATGGTCGATAAATTTACCAAGTTAAGCCCATAAGGAAATGTGATGGAGCTACGGCCATGAGATTCCTCAAAGATATCATCTTGAGATACATCTATCCTCATAGTATCATAACGGATAATGGTACCAATTCAACTGAAGGAGCATTTGCTAGATTTTGCCGAGAAAAGAAGATACGGCTAGACATTGCATCAGTTGCCCACCCCGCATCGAATGGACAAGTGGAAAGATCCAACAAACCAGTACTGTCCGGGATAAAACCCCGGCTCATTGAGCCGCTGCAAAGATCAGAGGGGTGCTGGATATATGAACTACCAGCCATACTATGGATCTTACGAACAACTCCGAATTGATCAACATGTTATACACCTTTTTGTGGTATATGGGGCAAAAGCTGTATTACCAGCCGACATAGAGCATGATTCACCTAGAGTCACCCAATACATAGAAGCCGAAGTGCAAGAATCCCGGCAAAAGAATGTTGACCTGCTGGAAGAAGCGAGAGAATTGGCCTTGTCCAGATCCGCCATATATCAGCAAAATCTCCGATGCTATCATAGTCGGAAAGTAAACCCCCGAGTCTTCCGGGAAGGTGATCTTGTACTTCGGCTGGTGCAACGCACCGCTGGCATGCATAAGTTGTCCCCTACATGGGAAGGACCTTTCATTTTAAGCAATGCTTTGCACAATGATTCCTACTATCTTATCGATGCACAACCACAGGAGAAGAACAAGGCGGATAGGTCCGGCGAGGAATCTAAGCGTCCATGGAACGTAGCTCTACTTCATCCATTTGACACCTAGCAAAGAGGTGAATGTATCTGAGTTACTCATGTTTCGGTATGTATGTCGGCAGTGAGTTTATCAATGAAACTTTGGCACCCCGGGCAGAAACTCGAGGACTGCCTTAATAATGATTGTATTTTCTACATTTACTTTTTATATGGCGGCTGGCTTAAATTACTTACACCTTAGCCGGATTAGTAGTGTGTAAGCACCAAAAACCTAACTCTTCATCGTGCTGCTATCTAACAAGAATTGGCTTCATGGCAAGCAAGAGAACAAGTTTGGAATTGGAAAGCACATGAAAAACGATTAAGGAAAGGAACGTAATCGAGCCAACGCTTGTTATTTGGACTAACCCTGTATTTACTTTATTTATGTTGTATCAAATTACTTTGAGTTGATTTGAAGGTTTCGAGTATTGTTAAGTCAATTTTTTGAAACTCGGACTCATAAGTCAAAAAACCGAATCAAGGTAGACACGAGCCGAATCATGAAACTGGAAGAACAAGAAAAGGAAACTCGGGGATGATACGTTGCAAACGTATCTATAATTTTTGATGTTCCATGCTTGTTTAATATCTACTTTCTTATGTTTTCTCCACACTTTGGAGTATTTTTATACACTTTCTGGGACTAACCTATTAACAAGATGCCACAGTGCCAGTTGCCTATTTTCTGCTGTTTTTGGTTCCAGGAAAGTCAGAAAATCAATATTCTTGGAATTGGACGGGACAAAACCCAATATGCCTATTTTTCCCGGAGGAACACGGAAACATGAAGCAGAGATGGAGTAGGGCACCAGGGTGGGAACACCATATGGTGGCGCAGGCTAGCCCTAGCCGCGCCACCAGGTGGTGTGGCCCCCCTGGATGCCCACCGACCTTGCATCTTCGCCTATAAGATGCATCCCGATGCAAAAATCCTAAATCATCAAGCCTCCATCCATGAAAAGTTCTGCAGCGCCGCCGCCACCGAAGGGGAGATTCGGGGGACACAAAGTCTCTGTTCCGGCACCCTACCGGGACGGGGAAGTGCCCCTGGAGCCATCTCCATCGATCTCCACCACCATCTCCATCGCCATTGCTGATTCCCATGATGAGGAGGGAGTAGTTCTTCCTCAAGGCTAAGGGTTCTACCGATAGCTATGTGTTCATCTCTCCCTCTATGCATGATCATATTGTGATCATGAGCTTTGTAATCAAGTAGATCTACCTTGATACTCAGGTGCTTTAATAGATCTCTGCTCTCCCCATGTATGTGAAAGTGACAGCATGCACACCATGGTGGCACTTAGGCTAGATATTACAAATACTTGTTATGAGTTATATTTAGAGTTGGATGTTTCTATGAAATTGTGGTGTTTTTTGGAACCATCTAGATCTCAAGGTGACAGTGTGGGGTTATCTAAATGGGGAAAGCAAACTTTGAGGAGTGTTGTGATAGCCCTACCGTGGATTAGAGTGTTCAACCGGAGAGTAGTTCAGAGTAGTATCATAAAGAGAAGATATTTATATGATAGTGTTCACTAGTGAAAGTATGATCCCTAGGCCTTGTTTCTAAGCATTGAAATACCATTTGAAATTAGATTTGTTACATGTTTGCTTGCTTCCATCTTTATTTCAGTTTGCCTTTAGTCTCTTCCACGCCATCAAGCTATTTTCTGGCACCGTTGTCTTATATCCATACCACTTGTATTTCACTATCTCTTCACCTAACTAGTGCACCTGTACACCTGACAAGTGTATTGGGTGTGTTGGGGACACAAGAGACTTCTTGTATCTGGATTGCAGGGTTGCTTGAGAGGGCTACCTTTGACCACTTCCTCCATGAGTTCGATAAACCTTGGTGATCCACTTAAGGGAAAACTTGCTGTTGTTCTACAAACCTCTACACTTGGAGGCCCAACAACTGCCTACAAGAATAGAAGTGTGTAGACATCAAGCTATTTTCTGGCGTCGTTACCGGGGAGGTAAGGTAAAAGGTACTCACATCTTCTGGCTACTAAGCTATCTTCTGGTACTGTTTATAGTGTGTGAGTGCTCGAAGTTATTTCCTTTAGATTCTGCAATTATATCTTTTTGTTTCTTGTTTTTATTTTCACTAGTTAGGCTTAATGGAAAACAACAACAAAATTAGAGACCTTTTTAGTATTTTTCCTAATGTAGAACATGAATTGTCTGAAAAGAAAATTAAAAAACCATGGAACTTTCTTTGCATGCTAATAGCAATGTTATTAGTATGAATCTTTTGAACACCTTTGTTACTAATTCTATGGAAACTTCTAAGCTTGGGGAAGTTAGTTGTTATGAAAATGATCTTTTTAGTTCCCCAGCTTTAAAGAAGAAGATTTGCTCTGATGATACTTTATCTCCCATATGTGGTAATTCTAATGATACTTGTGATATTTTAAATCCACATACTGAAAGCATCTCTTTTAAAATACCTATAAAAATTGTTGAATGTGTTATGAACAACTATTATTTGGGAGATGGAACTGTCCATCCTAGTGATCATTTACTCTTTATACACGAATTATGCAAGTTGTTCAAGTGTGCAGGTATTTAAATGAACCAAGTTAAGAGGAAGCTATTCCCTTTTTCACTTAAGGGCAAAGAAAGGGAGTGGTATGAGCTACTAGATGATCCTTATCATTTGGAGTGGAAGGAACTTGAATCTCTCTTTTACTCTAAATTTTATCCTCCTCATGAAATTCATAAAGATAGGAATTACATTTATAATTTTCATCCACATAATGGAGAAAGTATTGCCCAAGTATGGGGGAGATTGAAGTCACTAATGCTCAAATGTCCCATTCATGAGCTCCCCAGTAATATTGTTATTAATAATTTCTATGCAAGGCTTTCAGGACATTACAAGTACTATCTAGATACTTGTTTAGAGGGATCCTTCACAAGTAAGGAGATCAAAGCTAAGTGGGATCTTCTTGAAACAATTCAAAGCAATACTGAAGATTGGGATAACAACATAGGTCACGAACCAGGTATAAACTATGAGTATGATTGCATTAAGTCTTTCGCTGAAACTACTGATTTTCAAGACCTTGGTGCTAAATATGGTCTTGATCCTCAAATTCTTATTGATTGTTTTAGAGCCTTTGCTTCTCATATTAATGCTCCTAAAGAAAAATGGGACATGTATCAAGAGCCTTTTAAAGACACTTGCATGGAAAATGAAATTGTTATTAATGATAGCAATAAACATGCTCAAACCTCTGAAATTACTATTTCTTATAAGCATGTTAATTTTTGTGGAATACATAGACCTTGTGAGAATAATCAAATTGAAGAAGAATATTGTATCACCCACAGGAATGAAAAAGCTAGAACGTGGTATAGGCTCTAAATGATCTTGGTAAAAAAGTTTGTGCCCTCTATCCTTTTATTTGTGAACTTTGCTTTGAAGAGGGTCATTTCAATTTTCAATGCTCAGTACATAATAATAGCCCTTCTAATCCAATGAGTACTGCAAGTTTGTATTGTGATGATATGATCACTCATAATCAGCATGATGAACTTACATTATTTTTGGGGTGTGAAGAATTATCAAGAAAAACTTCTTTGGTAGATATGAGTGCTTTTGATATGAATAGCATCCTGCATGGTTATCATCTTTATTGTGTTGATAATTTCCACACAAATACTTACATACAAAATATTATGAATGATTAGATTTTACCCAAATATGACAGGACTAATATGTGTTTTGGTCTTATTAATGGAAAGGAGGAATCGTCCAAAGTTTCTTCTATTGTCTCTAACAATAAACTAGGATATATGGAGAAGCTTCCTTTCAAGCCTCTCCCTCCTAAAGAGAAGAAGAAAAAGAAGAAAAGGAGGAGTAAAAGGAGAGAGGAAACGGTATTTTCCCCTAAGCATGTTGCTCCTATTATAGTTTTTGATGAGTCTGAACTCGATGATGTTCCTATGCC
The DNA here is from genome assembly GCA_916181665.1 of Avena sativa. NCBI lineage: Eukaryota > Viridiplantae > Streptophyta > Magnoliopsida > Poales > Poaceae > Avena > Avena sativa. The sequence goes on along the minus strand of OV702292.1, from coordinate 525,475,473 downwards.
TGTTACCTATAGTAGTGATCATGATTGGGAAAATCACACTTCTTTTGATATTGAAAATCTCTTCGATTCCAATTCTGAAAATGATGATATTAATAATTGTTGTACTATTAGTGCTATCCATGTTCCTTCCAATGATGACATGTTTACAAATGAACACACTTTGGAAGATAATTATTCTATTGCTTATGATGATACTACACCTCCAATATATGATGATTGCAATGATGAATATGATATTTTCAGTCCACCTACTATTGAGGAGAAAATTAATTATGATTACAATATGCCTCCTATATTTGATGATTATGGTGATGAGAATAATAATGATAACTATTTTGTTGAATTTTCTCCCACTACAATTAATAAGAATGACTATGTTTATGTGGGTAGTATTAATTCTTTTATGCATATGGCTCATGATAAGAATGTTTTATGTGATAGTTATATTGTTAATTTTATTCATGATGCTACTGAAAGTTATTACGAGAGAGGGAAACATGGTTTTATGTATCTCAACAATATCAAGTTTCCCCTCTTTATGTTGAAAGTCTTGAAGTTGCACTTGTTTTGCTTTACTATGCTTGTTGCTTTATGCTTTCATGAGTTATTTCTTTACAAGATTCCTTTGCATAGGAAGTGGGTTAGACTTAAATGTGTTTTGAATTTGCTTCTTGATGCTCTCTTTTACTTCAATTCATATTTTTTATGTGAGCATCTTCTCAAACTATCAAGCCTAACTTAAAGGCGTTAAAGAAAAGTACTTATTGGGAGATAACCCAAAAATTAAGTTGAGTCTTGGAAGTTATTACTTTAGTAATAACCTCTCCTTATCCTTTTATTTGCTTTTTGTGCCAACAGTAACCTCTAATGAGAGAGAAGTAATGGTTGGGAAAGTTGCTGTCCCGAAACAGATTTTTGTGCTTCGCTATAAAAATTCGTGTAAAATCTCCGTACGCCGGTTTGAGCTGTAATGTTCAGTGCTTCTGCCCCAGATTGTTATCCAACTTTCGTTAGTTAAACACTTTTCGATTTGAGCAACAGAAGGTCTTCGAAAAAATTGGTTTTTACCCGCTGGTCGGTTTTGATAGATTTCTGCCATTATTTGCATTTGCTTCTTGTTGATTCCTTTTTGGGTTCTATTTCGGGAATTGAGCTTTTTGAGGGAAGTTCTACAGTAGCTTGTGTTTTAATGGAAGTTTTATTGGTGTTCAAACTGAACCCAAAGACTTATTATCTTGAGTGCACTAATGTTGCTAATAAAGATTGTGTGAAGTTTTGTATGAAGGAAAAAATTCAGGTGTATGGAGAGAATGATGTAATGAGATGAAGAATGGACTAAAGCTCAAGATTGGGGATGCCACGTGTGTCACCCCAATAAATATCCAAGAAGTACAAGCTTCAAAGCTTGGGGATGCCCAAGGCATCCCCTTCTTCATCAATAAAAATCTTAGGTTTCTTCCAAACACTTCATTTTTTATTGTTTCATGCACAGTTGTGTTGTTCTTGGAGCGTCTTCATTTTTGTTTTTCGTTTCCGTTTCCTTGGTTCGCTTAGTTTGCTTTAATAAATTGATTGGACCCCCTCATTCATGCATTATTTTTCAAATAGTTTGGTTTGGATTGGAAAAAGAGTAGGAAAGTGCATACCTAAGTGGTAAAGAGAGCTTGTTTTTGACTGTGGCCCATGCTTTGTCATGCCATGCTTGATATTGTTTTGGCTTTATTCTTAGTGATCTTTTCTGTAGCATGACATGTTCTAAACAATTGAGATTGCTTAATGTGCCTTGGAAGAATCATGCGTTGTTTTAGCATATTAAAGCATAGTATTGTGGTATTCTCCTTTGATGCTTTATTTGGGTTGACTTGGCACATGCTCACACCATGTTATGACTATCCCAAGTCACCATAGCCTTTATAATCCTTTAGTTTTTGAATTGTAATATCACTTTATGCTTTGATTAATGATGTTTTGTCACTCTGCATGATTATGGCCATTATTGCTCTCTTAGTCGGTCACTCCCAGTCTTTTGCTAGCCTCCATAACCAAGTATAAGTTCCACTCATGCATCCAACTCCTAAAACCAAGTTATTCCAAAGAGTCCACCATACCTACCTATTAGCATTTGCTATTCCAAGTATATTCATGTTTTAATCGACCTTCCGAATTAAACTTGTTATGAGAAAACTAGTGATTAAAGATCTCACGAACTTGATGTCACACTTTTACTTTTCTTGCCCTTAATAAAGTTGAACCATTGTGTCGTCTATGTTGTATATGCTTGCGCTTATATGTTGGGGATTAGCAGAACCATGCTGTCATGGGGAACGCTTTCAACATTCCACTTGTACTTTGTACGAGTTGATATCATGCTCTTTTGTCTACGGATGTCGTTGGTGTGAAATGAAAGGGGAGTTTATAAGTCCATGGAGTTATGTATGTTTGTTAGAATAACTTGGTTTTAGCGTAACCATGCTATCATGGTGGAAACCTGCAGCGTAACCATAATGAGTTGTCTGTGAAGCATTCTTATTATAAAAAAAGAGTCAGATATTGAGAAAAAAGAGAAAAAGAAAAAAAGAGATATGAGAAAAGAGGAAAGAGAGAAAAAAAGCACCATTTTCACATGGTAAATAAGAAGATTGCTGAGATGCTCGTTGTCTGCTTGCCTTGTCATTTTGATATGGGGATTCGTCCGTATCATCAGGCAAGGGGTACCCTGTTGGCGGTTCTCTATGATACACATGTACTTACTATGACGAGAACTTTTCGGTAACTAAACTTGTGTAGCATGAGGAGCGACCCTCGTACTCAAGGGACATGAGATTTCCAACTTATACTTTGTCAAGCATATACTCCATAGTTTGTTCACTTTAACCTTAATCACTCCAAGATGCTTATGATAGGGGCAATGAGAGTTAAAGCTAAAAAGTACCATAATTTTTGGAATCTCTTTATGAGACTTGAATCCCTACTTCCTTTTATAAAGGCCTTTCTTTTACTTTTATGTTGAGTCTCCATCTTCTATCTTTATGCACCTATTGAGAGAGCATAGTGGCCATTCTTAATTCTATGTGAGTTGTCCCAAGACTTGTTGATTGATGCATAACTTTGATATTGCTTGTTCTTAAACTATTTGTATCTAGTCACCCTTATAAACTTTGAAGGTGTCCTATGCATTTATGTTTGCCACTCTATGAGGGACAAGCTGAATGCCACTATACTATGTTTTCTATATGTGAAACAAACAAACATCTTTCAATGCATTGTTATTCATGATCTTTTGTTTGTACCTTTTCCTGTTACAACATAGTTGCTATGTCTTATTGTTAGAACTCTATCTTTCATGTTCATGTTTAGAGTACTATGATCCCAGCTATCAGTGTTTTACAAATCCTTTGATCAAGTTTATGATGGTGCATGTCACCACAAAAATTATTCTTTCTTTTTATCACTTACCTACTCGAGGACGAGCAGGAGTTAAGCTTGAGGATGTTGATACATTGCAAACGTATCTATAATTTTTGATGTTCCATGCTTGTTTAGTATCTACTTTCTTATGTTTTGTCCACACTTTGGAGTATTTTTATACACTTTCTGGGACTAACCTATTAACAAGGTGCCACAGTGCCAGTTGCCTGTTTTCACCTATTTTTGGTTCAAGGAAAGTCAGAAAATCAATATTCTCGGAATTGGACGGGACAAAAGCCAATATGCCTATTTTTCCTGGAGCAACATGGAAACACGAAGCAGAGACGGAGTAGGGCACCGGGGTGGGACAACATATCGTGGCGCGGGCTAACCCTGGCCACGCCACCAGGTGGTGTGGGCCCCCTGGTCGCCCACCGACCTTGCATCTTCGCCTATAAGATGCCTCCCAATGCAAAAACCCTAAATCGTCAAGCCTCTAGCCACGAAAAGTTCTGCAGCACCGCCGCCACCGAAGGGGAGATTTGGGGGACAGAAAGTCTCTATTCCGGCACCCTGCCGGGATGGGAAAGTGCCTGCAGAGCCATCTCCATCAATCTCCACCACCATCTCCATCGCCGTTGCTAATTCCCATGATGAGGAGGGAGTAGTTCTTCCTCAAGGCTAAGGGTTCTACTAGTAGCTATGTGTTCATCTCTCTCTCTATGCATGATCATATTGTGATCATGAGCTTTGTAATCAAGTAGATCTACCTTGCTACTCAAATGCTTTAATAGATCTCTGCTCTCCCCATGTGTGTGAATGTGACAGCGTGCACACCATGGTGGCACTTAGGCTAGAGATTACAAATACTTGTATGAGTTATATTTAGAGTTGGATTGTCGTCGGATTGATGACAAGTACGCCATGAGGGGGTCCTCTAAGCGTGTGGAAGAGAGGGGTGTGAGATGTACGGTGTTCCGAGACGGTGAGCACACAAGTTTACCCAGGTTCGAATCCGCCGGCTTTGGATGGATCCTACTCCTGCTAGCAATCTAGTAATAGGGCAGAGCCGGAATATGGGTTACAAGGGTTCGCATGTGCGAGTTGAGATTGTAGACTATTGAGGGTTCCCTAAAGGCTCTCCCTAGGACGGCTTATATAGATATCCGGCCTAGGGTTTATAGGAGAGATATATCTAGCTATGACTGAGACTCGGTTATAGAGTACATCTTGAACTACAAGTAACACTATGGGACTAAGTCGGTAAGTCTTCTGGGCCTTCCCGTAGCTGGATTGGATTCTGTATCTTCTCCCTGACTAGGCCTCCCATGACGCAAAGCTCTAACCCAAAGTGGGCCACCCTGGTCAGTGAGGACCGTGAGGATACCCGAAAAGTGTATCCCCAATAGCAGCCCCCGAAAGTCTCCAAGATCCAAAGTCGGATTCATCATCGTCTAGCTTGATCTTCCGCTTGCAGAATCTTGAAGGGTTCCTGAAACTTCACAACAAAAAATATGATCGGGGTCTTAAAAATAAGTCGGACATATCAACATGTTACTCGGATTTTCTAGCTTGATTTCAAACTAAGCCGGAACTTGGTCTCTGACCTCATTTGACACTTGTCATGGTCAAGTCATGTCATCGGACAAACATCCTATCAGCACGACCATTGGTGGCTCTGCCGTTCGTGGAACAAAGGCGTCATTTTAATGCGTACATGGAGATCGAGGTGACGTAATCATCACGTGGGTCCTTCCCAGTTCCTTCCATGATGTGTGGCATTTACATAGTGCGGTTTGCACGAATCTTGGTGAAGGTAGGTGGTTATAAGGGGTGAGGGTTTTCCCTCTCCTCTCTTCACATGTTCCCTTGCCGTTTCTTCTCCTCCATATCTCCCTAGCGCACAGAGCTCTCCTTTCCTCCCAGATTTCCTAGTGCCGCCCATCTAAGGTCACCGGCGCACCGGAGAAATGGCTTCTTCTTTCCCTTCCGGCTTGGCAGCGGCAGCAGCGGCGGCGGCAGAGAAGGAAAGCAATCGGGGAATCTGGATCCCGTGCCTCCTCGACGACGAGAAACTCCAAGTCGTGGAGAATGAAGGTCTCCACCGCGCCAGCGACTGGCGGAGCGGCTCCGGCGAAACCATTCCCCACCCGCGTGCCGACGAGCGGGTCCACTTCGGCACCCACCTCGATAGAGGTTTGTCCTTTCCTCCCTCGAAATTCTTTTCCGAGGTGATTGATCACTACGGTGTGCAACTCCACCATCTTCCCCCGAACTCTCTCTTAGAGATGAGTTCTTACGTAGCTTTGTGCGAGGGGTATCTCGGCATTAGGCCGAGTCTCACCTTGTTTCGTTTCTACTTCCATGTCCGTAGAAACTCTATCACTGCCGGTAATCCGTATATTACCGGTACTATTAGCCTTTCTCTTAGACGCGAGCGTAGTTATCCTCGCATTTCTGCCAGTGACTCGGTCAAACAATGGCCAACCACTTTCTTCTATCATAAGGATATTCCGGCTCCCGGCAAAGCTACTGCTTTGCCAGCTTTCATCGACGGAGCCGCCACGGCCCAACCATCTTGGGACGAGGCTCCTCCGGCTCTCAGTGACAATCTGATCCTCGCTAAGAGGCGGATCAAATACCTGATAAAACACAAGGGCTTGAAAGGATCCGACCTAGTCCATTGCTGGGTCGCACGTCGGATCCAACCTCTTCAACACCACGGCGACCGTCTGATGCATACCATCACGGCATCAAAAAATGACTCCCTCCACATCAGTCCTAAGGCTTTAAAGCCACAGGATTACATAAGCCAGATTAAATGGCTGATCAAGGAGCGGATTGAAAGGAAGATTCCGGACTTGTCTCTAGACATGCATACAACGGAAGACCCTTTGGTTCCGGTAAGATTTAATAATAAACCCTTTTACGTGTTCCATCTTTTAAGTTATCTCGCAATACTGAGATGTTTTCCTCTTTTCAGCTTGCCGACCTCCCCGAGTTGGAATTTGCTCCACTCGAGGGATATCCTCCAGAGTTTTCTCAGGAGGCAGAACTGGTCCCATTGCCGGACATTGTGCCTAGGAAGCGCAAAGCTCTGACAGTGGCCGTCGGTAGAAAGGAGGTGCCCGTCGTGAAGAGGTAACTTTCAACACAACTTTCACCTTTGTACCTTTCTCGAATTTTCTTCCAAGATGTAATGTTTTCTATTCTATTACATTCTTAGAGCGAAGCAGCTCATCAAGGGCAAGGGGAAGGAAACTTCTTCGAAGCCCCTGCGACAGACGAAGCTGACCATAGCTTCTCCTGCCGTAGCTCCTCCGACTCCTGCCCCACAACCCTCTGCAACACCGGTGATTATTCCTTCGCCGGCTGTCGCAAAAGATCTGGATCCTACCTCGGGGCCATTGACCCTTGAGTCTCAGACTGACGCCACCAGGAGTGGCTCAGGTTTAGATAAGGGTGAACCCTCTTCGGGTAAAGATCCCTCGGCAGAGACCTTTGCCAAGAACCTCCTTAACAATCCAGGGCTTGCCAAATTTGGCCTGCCCCGGAAATCTGTGGAGGAGATCCAACGGCTGGCTCGGCAATGCCTGGAGAAAAGAAATCTCTCTACTGAAGAAGAAGCACAAGAGGCGAAGGACATCAAATACTCCGACCTTCTTGAACAAGTCTGTCTTCGCGACGAGGGACTTAGAGCTGGTGTGCTTCCACCACCTCCGGTTATTCCACTCACCCTCGCCGAGAAGGTTACCACCGAGGTGAACATGTGTCTGAGCAAGCTCACACATGAACATCATGTAAGTCGGAATTCCAACTCATGATTTTCTTTATTGCATTTCATATCATATCCTCTAGCCCCCAAGCATGAAGTAGGATATTCGATCCGGGTTTATGCTTCCTTAGGATGCCAAAGAATGAACTAGTGTAGCCCCCAAGGCTCGTACTGATATTAGTAACAATATTAGCCCGAGTCTTTAGTAGACTTCTGACTCTGGGTATTCTGACTTACAAAAAGTTAATTCATATAACCAGGATTTGTTGAAGAACATCTGCAACAAGCGGAGAGAGATAAGAGCTCTCCGACTTGAAAATGCTGAGTTGATGGTCTCCAAGGATGAAGCCGAAGGTAAACATTCCGAGACTCAAATCTTGTCTTTGTGTTTTCAAAATCGAATATTTTATCCTGAACTATTGTTCTTTTTTGACTTACACCACTGGTAAAACAGTCCTGCGCTATGATTGAAGAGGCCAGGAACCTCAAAACCTTGGTGGTGGAGAACAAAGAACTTCGCCAAGAGCTGGAGAAGCTTAAAGCTTAAGTTCTCGAGTCTTCCTCCATGGCCACTGATGAGCGTGATTGTAAGATTGCTACTCAAGATTAGAGAATCTTGCATCTCAACAATGAGCTATGCAAAGAGAAGGACCTTTCCGAGGCGCTCCGGGCTGAAATCTGGAGTATTCGAGAAGAGAAGACCAAAGTTGACATTGTCATCTTCGGTATGTTTCCATCTTTCTGACTTGTCTTTATGCTTCGACTTTTTCAATGTCGGATTTTTATTAACTGTTTTTGTGTACAGGTCCTCTGAACTTGACGGACTCCACCTCTACCGAGCCTCGCACCCACCATCTTACCCAAGTCGGTGATCTGCTTCATGAATTCTGCCAATCCCTTGAGGATATTGGCGAAGCTCTCAAGATTCTGGATATGCATAGCATGTCGGATTTTCAGGTGCGGGACAAAGCGAAGGATATGCCGCAGCTTGTCTAGGATTGGAATATGTCCTACGCGCGATCTGCGGTGCAGAACGCTCTCACCATGGTCATGAGCCACCATGGAAGCATGTAGATATGGCAAGTGACCGGAGGGTACTCTACAGTGGATGAAGACGGACAAGAGCAAGACATCAAGGCCATCATGGACTCCTGCGCCAGATACGGGTGTCGCCTGACTGACTTAAACAACTATGACACTCCCTTCTTCACTCGCGTGGACACACCGCCTCCGCCTCCGGAAGAAGCAGCTGAACTTTCCGATGATGAACAGACCATATCGGATCTGAACATCTCGGATCGTTATGAAACCGAGGCTGATGCATCCAGCGAGCCGGCAGCTCCTGCATCATAAATTATCAGAAGCAAATGTATTATTCCGAGAAACATTTATGGGTCTGTAAAAAATATGCAATATTATAATTTTGCTAGTGCTAAGCTTTTGATCTATTCAGCACTTTTGGCTTTTAAATTTTTTCTTGTGTGCCTAAAATGTTTACATAAGCACTTATACCTTTTCTCTTATACTTATCATTTATCTGGCTTACCGCCTCGTCCCTTTCGTGAGCCGGCTAAACCTTCTGCACGGAAACTTCACCGAGCAACGAAGCTCAATTGCTAAACCAGTTTAAACTCGGAAACAAAGTCGGCTTCCAGTACCAACAATTCATTACTCGGAAAATACCCGCATCTGGCAATCAGACAAATAACCAAAGTATAGACTAGAAATTTTTAAAGTTATACCCGAAGATAGCCTTTTTAGAATCGGAAATCTACACCAGAACAAACATGAGCATAAAGTACTTTCAAGTATTCTGGGATTTTCGACTATGACATGATCATTCGGAAATAAGATGGTAAAAACTTCTCTGAAAAAACTTGAGGCAACAAAGACTTTTATTTCTCACAGAACATGTACATATGTATGATTACAAAGAAGGATAAACTAAGAATAAAAGGGACGTAGCTGAGCAATATTCCATGGTCTATCTAATTCATCCGGATTTGTACTGCCTCCATCTCTCTTTCTCTTCTTAGTAGCAGGTCTTTCTTTGACTAGCCTCATGTCAGTTAAGTAGTACGAACCATTGTGCAATACTCGACTAACTAAAAAGGGCCCTTCCAATACTAGGGAAAGTTTGTGCTTTCTTTGTTGCACAAGCCGGAGAACCAAATCACCTTTATTGAAAGATCTGTTTCTGACTCTCTGGCTATGATACTTGTGTAACTTCTGCTGATAGGCTGTTGATCTCATTTCAGCAATGACGCGAACTTCTTCGACTAAGTCGAGATCATTTTGTCAAGAAATCTCGGCATCTTCTTTGATATACGTGGCCACTCTAGGAGAAGTATGAATTAAATCACTAGGAAGAACTGCTTCTGCGCCATAGACTAAGAAGAAAGGTGTGTATTCGGTTGACCTGTTCAGAGTTATACGCAAACTCCATATTACAGAGGGTAATTCCTCTGCCCAAGCCCCCGCATCATGTCATAGCGGTGTTTCGAGTCTCGGTTTTAGGCCCTGTATGATTAAAACATTTGCTCTTTCAACTTGTCCGTTAGCCTGTGGATGTGCGACTGACGCAATGTCAAGCCAGATATTTTGCTCATTGCAGAATTCGGCCAACTCTCCCATAGAGAAATTACTCCTGTTGTCTGTGATAATACTATGCGGATAACCATACCGGATTATAACATCCTCGACAAATATTTTGGCTGTTGCTCCATCACAACTAGTGACGGGTTTAGCCTCAATCCACTTTGTGAATTTATCCACCATCACTAAGAGGTGAGTAAATCCACTTGGAGCACGTCTAAATGTTCGTACCATATCAAGCCCCCAGACCGCCAAAGGCCATGTTATAGGTATTGTTCGCAGCTGATCAGCTAGAACATGAGCTTGCTTGGCATACTTTTGTTAGCCTTTGCACGTCTTGACTAATCGTTTGGCATCTTCCTGAGCTGTAAGCCAGAAAAATCCGTGTCTGAAATCTTTTGCCACTAAAGATTTGGCTGCAGCGTGGTGACCACACTCGCCTTCGTGAATTTCTCTTACGATCTCTACTCCTTCTTCCGGAGATACACAACGCTGAAAAACCCTAGAAACACTCCGCTTATAGAGCTCACCTTTAACTATAGTATAGGCTTTCGCTCGTCGGATAATCTGCCGGCTCAGAACCTCGTCTTCGGGTAATTTGCCATCTACCAGATAATCAAGGTAGCATTGAGTCCAACTGGGAATTATAGCCAGAACTGCTATTAGAGGTGAGTCGGATTTGGTCGGATATTCCTCATCCACTCCCTTTATTGAGGGAACTTTGAGGTGCTCTAAAAAAGCGCCTTCTGGGACCTCTTTCCGTGCAGAGCCTATCCGAGATAATGCATCTGCTTCCTCGTTTTCTGCTTGAGGGATGTGTTGAACCTCAAACCCTTCGAACGATTTAGATATATCATCCACGACAGCTTTATATGCTTCCATGTGTTTATTTGCGTTACAAATATCTGACACTTGTTGAGCAACAAGATCCGAATCTCCATAACACATCAAACATCAGATGCCGATATCCTTAGCAATCTAGATTCCGTGTAGCAATGCTTCATACTCGGCAATATTGTTTGTCGCTGTGAAGTGGATTTGCAACACGTATAGAAGTTTATCACCTTGGGGTGATTTGAGTACCACGCCAGCCCCCGAGCCCCCTCGAGCCTTAGACCCATCAAAGTATAGGGTCCAATATTCCGTCTCAAGGAGGGTCATATTCGTCTTCATCTCTGTCCAATCAGCAACAAAGTCGGCAAGGATTTGGGATTTGATTGTTGTCCGGGGTTTATACTCAATATCGAAAGCTGAGAGCTCTATGCCCTATTTGGCGACGCGTCCTGTGGCGTTACTATTGTTAATTATGTCTCTCATGTGAGATGTGCTCACCACGGTAATCGGATGCTCCTGAAAGTAGTGTCATAGCTTACGGGATGCTAGGAAAACACCGTAAGCCAGCTTTTGATAGTGTGGAGAACGCTGTTTTGATTCTGTCAGAACCTTAGTGACAAAGTACGTCGGACGTTGCACCAAGCGCTCCTGATTTTCCTCTGGTATCTCCACTACCATGATGATACTAACGACTTTGTTTGTCGCAGCAAGATAAAGTAACATCGGTTCCCGTGGTTCCGGTGCAGCAAGGATAGGAGCAGATGAGAGTACTTTCTTCAGGTCTTGTAGTGCAGCTTCAGCTTCATCAGTCCACACAAAATCCTTGGTCTTTTTCAAGAGCTTGTATAATGGTGCGGCTTTTTCACCGAGCCGGCTTACAAACCGACTAACTGCAGCGATGCAACCAGTTTGTCTTTGTACGTCCTTCAGGCGAGTTGGCCTGGAAATATTGAGTATAGCCTTGATTTTGTCCCGGTTCACCTCTATGCCTCTTTGAGACACGATGAAACCTAACAATTTTCTGGCTGGGATTCCAAAGAAGCATTTCTTCAGATTAAGCATTATGTTGTATTTTCGTAGATTGGCGAACATCTCCTCCAAGTCGGAAATCAGCATTTCCTTCTTTCTGGACATTACCGCAATATCATCCACGTATGCATGTACATTGCGTCCGAGTTGGTCGTGGAGGCAACGCTGCATCGTGCGCTGGTAGGTAGCTCCTACGTTCTTCAGCCTGAAAGGCATCATAACAAAACAGTAGGTTCCGAAAGGGGTTATGAATGAGGTTTTGACTTTGTCAGATTCCTTCATCCGGATTTGGTGATAACCGGAATATGCGTCGAGAAAACAGAGGAGTTCCGAGGCTAACGTAGAATCGATAACTTGATCAATCCTAGGTAGAGCGAACGGATCTTTTTGACAAGCCTTGTTCAAGGCAGTATAATCAACACACATCCTTAAATTAGTGGTGTCCTTTTTAGGGACAATTACAGGATTGGCCGACCACTCAGTGTGGATGACCTCTTCTATGAATCCGGCTAACTCGAGCCACGCTAGTTCCTTAGCTATTGCCTTACGCTTTTTGTCGCCAAAACATTGTAAGGACTGTTTGACGGGTTTAGCGTTTGGGTTTACATTTAAAGAGTGCTCGGCAAGTTCCCTAGGTACTCCAGTCATGTCAGATGGCTGCCATGCGAAGATATCTTGATTTCCTTTGAGGAACTTGACGAGCGCGCTTTCCTATGCGCTATCTAGGCCTACACCTATCTGGGTCACCTTGGAGGGATCATCATCCTTCAATGGCGTCTTCTTTGTCTCTTCTGATGCCTTGAACTCCGGATTCGGCTTTGTCACCTCCTTCTTTGTTGCGGGCATCTCAGACGGATCTATGCTCTTCTTGATCTCCTGGTACTCCTGGGCGTGTAGCACGGCTTCAGCAAAGGCGGCATTTCCATCCTCGCACTCTTGCACTTTGTTCAGGTCTCCCCTGATGGTGATTACACCGTTGGGACCTGGAATTTTTATCATATTGTAAATGTAACACGGACGAGCCATAAAAGCCCAGTAAGCCAGACATCCGAATATAGTGTGGTACGTGCTCTTGAACGGGACCACTTCGAAGGAAAGTGCCTCCGTCCGATAGTTCTTTGGAGTTCCAAAGGTGACATCCAAAGTGATTTCTCCCAGGGAATTAGCTTGTCTTTCGGGGAAACCTCCGTGAAAGATCACAGAGCTATGGTTCAGCTGGGTCTCCGAGATCTTCATCCGGCATAGCGTTTCGACATAGAGAATATTGATACTACTGCCACCGTCCATGAGGGTCTTGGAGAAACCATAACCATCAATAAGTGGATTGACAATTATGGCGTATTTTCCTCGCCTATGTAGCTTAGGCGGATGATCAGCGCGGTCAAATGTGATTGCCACTTCCGACCAGTCCAGGTATTGGGGGACAGCCGGAACTATTGCATTGAGCTCATGTAGAACTGCTTTCTTGACCTTTGCTGGTTGAGATCTGAGGAAGGTGACGTAAGTGTCTTTTTTGGTCAGAAAATTTTTCTTCCCTTCCGGCTTGGGATTTGAAGCATCGGCTTCCTCCATGTCGGAATCTTCCTTGGTCTCTTTATCCTTTTCGGGATTCTTCTTTCCCTTTTTCCGCTTAGCTCTGTAGCCAGCAGTATCATCTCTTTTGATGTCGTCATTGAAACGACACTGCGTTGGTGTGGGACGAGCCCCCATTGGCGTCTAGGTGATGCACACATGGGTTGTTGGCAATGTCGGCCCAAGTGTAGGTTTTACCTGGTTGCTGGTCTCCTCTACCTTGAACTCTCGAAGTCCCACGACCACGCCCGCGGCCTCCTCCGTGTCCTCCTCGTCCTCCAGACCCGAAAGTAGCAGTAACCACTGCCGTTTCCATGTTAGGTTTCTCTTCCGAGGTCTTTTTGCACTTCTGAGCTTGTTGCTTTGGTTGTTTTGCCGACTGTGGCACAACTAGGGTGTTGAGTAATCCCTCTGCGTCGTCGTCAGCGTCTGCATACTTGCTCGATGTTTCTATAATCTCTCCCAAGTCAGTAACTTTGTCACACTTCAAGCGATGACGTAGTAAACCAATTGGGAGACCTGCAATGAAAGCTTCAATCGCAGTTTGATTGTTTCTCCCTCACAGGAGTTCTTGGTGTCGATCCATCGTCCGAGGTAATCCCGATAAGTTTCTCCGGCCTTTTGGGTGCAACGCTGTAGGTCTCCGACCGTGCAGGGCCTCCGGTATGTGCCTTCGAAATTCTGAAAGAACACACTTTGCATGTCATACCAGTTGTGGATGGTGTTCTCCGGAAGTTCATTAAGCCATGATCGCGCCATCTTCCGCAACATAAGTGGGAGATATCGGGTTGCAACCATGCTGTTTCCGCCTTTGGCGATGCAGCAAGCTTGGAAGAAATCTTGTAGCCAGGTATCTGGTCGAGCAATGCCGTCGTAGGCTTGGATATGTCTTGAGACAGCAAATCCTTCTGGGAATCTTGTAGCTCTGATGCATGGTCCGAAGCATTTTGGGCCTACGTAGATATCATTGTTTTCATAGCGCCGCGCCTCTATGTTGGAGTTGATCCTCTGCCTTGCGTCATTCGGGGATAGAGATCGTCCCGAGTGTCGGCTATGGCTGCGGTGCCTTGGAGCCGAACTTCGGCTTCTGCCACCACCTCCTCCACCACGACGCCCTCCATTGCCTCCCTAGGGTCCGTTGTGATGGCTACTTGGCAGAGAAGGTGCAGCAGCTGGGTTTTTTCAGCTGATCACCGGCCTCCGTCTAGAGCGTCATTATTCCGGTTCCGGGGAGGGTCTTCATCATGACGAGCCCCCTGCCGGCTTGTCCCAGCATGGTGTCCGTCATTCCTTCGTCCGTCATACGGACAACTTTCATGTCTAGGAGGTGGCATTCTTTGTCAGTCCTCCTCCCGACGTTTCTCCTTATCATCATTCCTGCGGTCTTTCGACTCTTGCCAGGGCAGGTTCCTCGGATTCAGTGCATCAATTGCCTCTTGCTCCACGACTGGGTTAACGTTACGCCAGCCACGGGCAGCTTTGTGGTGCTGGCCTGAAGATCCGGTTCTCGAGTAATTGTCTTCCCGGCGATCGGGCGATGGTGCTGCTCCGGAACTCGCTGGGGTCTTAAGTCAGCCCACGCCGGATCTATGCGACATTGGTCGGAATCAGAGACCAGTTTTTGACTTCCGGACATGGCGACCTTTTTCTGCTCCAGTCCCTTGTTGAGTAGTTTGATTCCCAACCGGATCTCCTCCGGGCCTGGATTAGCCGATAGCATTTCTCGGGCCACCACGGTATTTTGTACTAGGGTTGGATATACCTAGTCCCCTTTACTATCTTTCTGAGGCTTCCCCATCTCTTCTCCGAAAAGGACGGCGTGGATCTACGGGAATTGGTTGTCATTAGTATGACGCTTCCTTGTCTTCTGGTATTGCCTAGAGTTGTACTTCTCCACAGATTCTATGTGTTTATTTTCCTCCTCAATGTTTTTGGCTTCATCGAGGAGTACCTGACGACGCGCCTCTAGGGCCCGTGCCCTCTCGTCCAGTTCTTCAGCAGTAAGTTCTGCAGCTATAGGAATAGTTGTGGTTAATGCAACATCGATGAATTTACGCGTACCTTCAGTGATCACGTGCCCATCCACCAGTTCTTCTTTTTTGGGCTCTTCTTGGATAAGTGCTCCATCCGAGTCCTCCTCGTATTCCTCGGTGATCACCTCCTCTGCTAGAGGGTCTTTTGCCGGGGTCTTGTTCTTCTTGTTCTTCTTTGCCTTCTTGGCAGCACCGGTAGCAAAGACGGCTTTGGGTCCGTTTCCCGTAGTCAAGCTCTGATCGGTACTTTCGGACATCTGGACTTTAGGATTATCTCCGACTTCAATGTCATCCTGCGTTTGGGGAGAGTGTTCCCCGGATCTGCGTTTTGGGAGAGTGTTCATCCATGGCTTCTCCTTCCTCTGCAGCTTTGGAGTTATACTCCTCTTCATATTCCGCGGAGAACTTTTGGAAATCTGCTGACGTCATCGATTCATCCGAGGATGCGGGTATGTCGACATTTGTTCCAATTGCCTCCAGCACAGAGTCGGTGTTGTCTCCAGCATCGGCAGAGCCGGATCCAGATCCCACATATCTGACGAACTGCGACGCGTGCTTCCTGAGGTACCTGTGGCTCTCGCGATCAGCTTCGTTGAAACTTTTGATGGTCTCAAGAATTGCGTCCAGGCCTGAGTTTTGCAATATCATACGTCGCAACGTGTACCTTAGGAAAGGCCTATCCGTCCCGGCGTCATCAGAGCCGGAATCAGTGTTGTTGATATGCTCCTCCTGGATTTCGACTTCAGCGGGTGGGTCGATCTGGGATTCGGCCTCTCTGAGGAGATCCACTCTAGATTCGACTTGGGCCGCTAGGTCTTCTTCAGGCTCGGATTTCTCCACTATGTCCGCAACTGGTGCGGGCTGGGTGGGATTAGGGTTTTCTGAGATCCGAAACTCTGCTGCCTCCACGGACAAAGGGGATCCAGAAGATTCTTTCGCCTCTATCATCACCGCTTGGGTGGGTGGGACAGGTTCAGCAAAACCGATGTAAACATCGATCTCGCCAAAAGATATGATGGTGTAGGCTGTCACAGCCTCCCTAGCCGGAATCCAGGTCTTGTCTAGAATGATGAGAGGGACGTCATGGGCGTAGAGGATGCGACCGACGGTGATAGTCTCGCTGATTCCGATTCTTGCAGATTCCGCTTGGAACGCAGATCCGAAGCTCACTTGCCCCACGGTGGGCGCCAACTGTCGTCGATTTGATGACAAGTATGCCATGAGGGGGTCCTCGAGGCGTGCGGAAGAGAGGGGTGTGAGACATACGGTGTTCCGGGACGGTGAGCACACAAGTTTACCCAGGTTCGAATCCGCCGGCTTTGGATGGATCCTACTCCTGCTAGCAATCCAGTAATATGGAAGAGCCGGAATATGGGTTACAAGGGTTCGCCTATGCGAGTTGAGATTGTAGACTATTGAGGGTGCCCTAAAGGATCACCCTAGGACGACTTATATAGATATCCGGCCTAGGGTTTATAGGAGAGATCTATCCGGCTATGACTGAGAGTCGGTTACAGAGTACATCTTGAACTACAAGTAACACTATGGGCCTAACTCGGTAAGTCTTCTGGGCCTTCCCGTAGCCGGATTGGACTCTGTCTGTTCTCCCTGCTGGGCCGCCCGTGAAGCAAAGCTCTAACCCGAAGTGGGCCACCCTGGTCAGTGAGGACTATGAGGATACCCGGAAAGTATATCCCCAACGTGGATGTTTCTATGAAATTGTGGTGTTTGTTGGAACCATCTAGATCTCAAGGTGACAATGTGGGGTTATCTAGATGGGGAAAGTGAACTTTGAGGAGTGCTGTTATAGCCCTACCGTGGATTAGAGTGTTCAACCGGAGAGTAGTTCAAAGTAGTATCATAAAGAGAAGATATTTATATGAGAGTGTTCACTAGTGAAAGTATGATCCCTAGGCCTTGTTTCTAAGCATTGAAACACCGTTTGCAATTAGATCTGTTACATGTTTCCTTGCTTCCATCTTTATTTCAGTTTGCCTTTAGTCTCTTCCACGCCATCAAGCTACTTTCTGGCACCGTTGTCTTATATCCATACCACTTGTATTTCACCATATCTTCACCAAACTAGGGCACCTATACACCTGACAAGTCTATTGGGTGTGTTGGGGACACAAGTGACTTCTTTTATCTTGATTGCAGGGTTGCTTGAGAGGGATACCTTTGACCACTTCCTCCCTGAGTTCGATAAACCATGGGTGATCCACTTAAGGGAAAACTTGCTGCTGTTCTACAAACCTCTGCACTTGGAGGCCCAACAACTGTCTACAAGAATAGAAGTGCGTAGACATCAGGGGAGTCCGCCCAAGTTAATCTGGCATTAACAACTTAGTAGCAAAACACAAGTAATTGTAGCAGAACACCAACCATTGTGCTTAAGTACATCTTCACCCGGCATATCGGGGATCTGATAAATATCAGTGTTTTTTAGATCATGGAGCAGCGGCAGGAGCCGAATCATCAGTCGAAGGAGGGGGTAATTCGGTATGTGTAGGCGGAGCACTGGTCCCTGCCTCACCTTCTGGATTAGCATCCCCATCCTCCGGATCTTCGGTATCATCGCCGAGCTTAGAGGCTTCATCTTCTTCTTCCTTGCCATCAGCACCATCCGAGATATATGCATCATCAACAGCATCAAGGAAGCTCGGACCCTCGTTCCAGCTATGGCAGAAGGCGTACTGGATAACCTCATTGGCGCAAGCCTTGCGTTGAGAAATGCACTCCGGATCATTGGTCCACTTTGATCCGGTGTGGTCAAGCAACTTCAAGTCCAATGTCTCGTACCAAGAGAGAACGAAGCTCAGCACCATATCATCCCCCGCATGTGCCACAGATTCCCTCCATAGGTTCAGCTGAGTCTCACATCCATCAGTTTCGATATGAAAGTTGTACTGCCTTTGGGAGTGGGATCAGTGGGCCAGAGAGCATTGAACATCCGGACAGCTGCCAACATAATGTCCGCACCATAATTTTTCATGACTTCAAGGCAAGCAGCGAGGCTCACCAGCATGTCGTCCGTGTCATAAGGAATAGACTCGGAGGAAGGACCAGCTGGGGTACCCCGCTGTAGGCGGAACTTTGCGACAGTAGCTGAAGCAAAGGGTTCGCTCTCTAGGAACTTACCTATGAACAAAACAAGTAGTATAAGTGAGTAAGGGCATATGACCCGGAGAAACAAGTGTCGACAGGAAGAAGAGAACTCACGAGCAACGTGGCTGAGGGTCTGGGTTAGCTCCATTTTTCCATTAGCTGTCCTTTTCTTGAGCTTCTCATACTCAGTGGTCACCGACTCAAGTCTGATGTCAGCTTCCTTCAGCAAGTCATTGTCCTTGGCCAGCTGAGTCTTAAGGCGCTCTTTTTCTTCGGAGAACTCCTGGTCAGCCTTGTCCAGTTCTGATTTGTGGAGATCATTGAGCCTTTGAATTTCGGCATTCAGACAAGTTATCTCATCATCTTTAAGGTGGAGCTTGGAGATCTCATCATCTTTCTTTTTTAGCTCGGCCTGATGCTTTCCTGCTTGTTCGAGAAAACGAAGCATCATGTCAGGCATAGGCACGCTATCTTGAAGTGTTACTGCAATAGTTGGATGACCCGACAGAGCCGAGGTATAAATATTTTCTGAATCAGGATAAAAGTAAGCAAAGGCTAAGTGACCAAAACGAGTTACCTATAACCTCGGCCAAGTTTTTGCGCATGATGATGTTCTCAGCCTCAATCTTAGCTGAACAATCCGGATGACAAGTTAACATGAATAGCAAATAACACAGAGAAGCGAGACTGAAAAATTCTAAGTAAAATGACTTACACTTTTTCTATAGCTCAGCAATTAGTTTGCGGTGCTTAGCACGAAGCTCCTTATATGTGTCCAGCAGATGCTGGAACTCAGCGGTTCGGCGGTTGGTGGTGATCTAAAACAAGCAAACGTTAGTTTAGAAATAAGGTTCATGGATATTCGAAGTCTACAAGATCCAGGCCAAGCAGAACTTAACCCGGCTCTAGGTGTGTGGATATTCGAAGTCTACAAGATCCGGGCCAAGCGGAACTTAACTCGGCCTTAGGTGTGTGGATATTCGAAGTCTACAAGATCCGGGCCAAGTGGAACTTAACCCGGCTCTAGGTGTGTGGATATTCAAAGTCTACAAGATCCGGGCCAAGCAGAACTTAACCCGGTTCTAGGTGTGTGGATATTCGAAGTCTACAAGATCCGGTCCAAGTGGAACTTAACTCGGCTCTAGGTGTGTGGATATTTGAAGCTACTAAGGAATTGCGCTAGTTTTCTAAGAGAATCCGGCCAAGTAATAAATTACTCTCCCGAAGGCTCAGGGACTAGTGGGTGTATCATTAAGTGTTTGTGCATATAAAAGGCACGATGGAAAAAGGTTACCTCCATCATCCGGCCAGCGGAAGAAATGGCCTTGGTAGCAGTATTCATTTGCACGCTGAACTCCACCCGACCAAATTTCTTCGGGAGATCATCCTGGTGGTTTATAAATTCGGCGTCATTCCAGTTATTCACATATTCAATGAGCGTCGGGCTATAATTCTCCCCACTGAGCATCTGTATCATCACTAGACCCTTGGTGTGGGATTCTCGCCTCGCGATCTGGGAAGCAGCTGGGCTCGTATGCAAAGTAAGTTGCTTGCTACCCTCTGATCCGTGGCAGAAGACCCGGAGGCGGAACCATCCTTCTTGGTCATGGACGCGAGCATGCGCTGTTTAGACTCAATATTGGTCCCTTTACGGCAGGACCCTTGGCAACCTCGGCTACTTTCTTGATCTTGCTGGCGGACTTGGGCCGCTGCAGAAGAGCTGAAGTTGCTGCTCCTGATTGGGCTAGGGATGCTGGCCAGAAGATGTACTTAATAGAGGGGGTTGATCCGGATGTGGCTGCCTGAGGCTTCTTGGGCGCTGGTGCCAGTGTTGGTGCTGCTGCTAGCGCTGGTGCTGGTGCTGGTGTTGCTACTGGTGCTGGCGAAGTGGCCGGAGTAGGTGTTCCTGCTGGCGCTGGTGGTGGTACTTGTAAAAGTGCTGATGCTGGTGCTGCTAGCGATGTCAGAACTGAAGGAGAAGGAGTTTGGGGTGGTGCCGATGAAACTAGCACCTCTACAACTGTGGGTTGCAGCTGAGCCGAAGTACTGAGGAAGTCCGGCATTGTCATATCCTTGGCAGCCCCACTACCCCTCGCACCGACATTACCATCTTCATGACTAGGAGGGCTCAGATCCGGCACGTCAGCTAAGCCCTCTTGGATAGGGCTCAACGGGCGAACATGGTCATCATCGTGGGGGGAGATGGAGCACTCCGGATGGCAGAGGAGATGCTAGGACCACTCTGGGGGATCACCCTTGGAGCGCTGCTGAATCAGACAACGAACAACAAGTCAAAATAAGAGAGAGGCAGATAATATACCAAAGCAACAGAGCATGACCCGGAGATGAGCAAGGAAATAAAAAGAACTTACTCGGCCGAAGCTGGAGGTTCCTGGGGCTTGGGCACTCTCCGGACGGTGGTCTTGGGAACCGGCTTGCTGGCACCCTTAACGTCGGATTTCTTCTGCCTCTTCTTAGGCGGAGGTGCCTCAGAAGCCGCGACCGAGGTTGTCGGAAGTTTCTGGGAAGGGGTAGGAGCCGGCTCACCCACAGCGAGAGGAGGATCCTCGTGGACCTGACCGGCTAGGTTAGCTGAAGCCGAGGTAACCAAAAACACGTAAGAGATGGGCACCGGATCAAGTACCTCCATAATCTCAACATCAGAGTCATCAACATCCGACCAATCCCTCAAAGAAGAGGCCTTACCAGAAGTTTGCTCGGTGTTGTCCGGAGTAGGCAAAAATGTCTGCGGATCCGGCTCAGCAGCGTCCGGCTCTAAGAGGTCCTCTGCCCATTTGAGGCTGGCTCCATGCCATCTTCCACAGTATTCTAGAGAAACAACTGAGAGCAAAAATACTAAAGGATCAAATAAGGATGTGGTCCGACTTACCACAAGACTCGGATAGAAGGACAGGTGAGGAACATACCCGAGGAGGCAAGTTAGCCCGGCTGAATTGCTCAAGCCCCCATTTCCACGCCTCGGTGAACTCCTTCTCTATCTTAAAGATAGACTTGACTCGGCGAAATATGTCTGTGTTGTCGAGTTCGAAGGAGGAGGTGCGATTGGGGTCGAGAGGACCACTCATGTGGCAAAGCTTGTGCGAACGTTTCTGGAGAGGGGAGATCTGGCTACGAATGAAGGTGATCATAACATCCTTGCTATGAAGCCCCTCCTTGACAAGCTCCTTAATCCGCCGGTCCACTTGATTCGCCAAGGCGGTGGCCCGCTTTGGGATCCGGTCCCACAAGGATGCATCCGGAGGACCCAACTTGAAGGGAAGCAGCCGGATCAGGTCCTCATCCGAGTTGTTCCTAACGTAAATGAAGGTCCGGGCCTAGCCCTTGCGGGATTCAAGGCATATGACCCGGGGGAAAGCAGAATTCTTGTAGGGAGAGATAGAAGCTCCACCACACCGAGTCAGAAGTTTGTCGGCTGGGGCAAGAAAAGGGTTAGGAATGACGTTTTTGTGAAGACCAAAGAACTTGATCCAAAGTTCTTTGGAGGGCCAAAGGTAGACATATCCATATATGCCAGAAGTGAAGGAAGAGAGGGAGCTAATAGCATTTGCAGGAAGATGGTGCAGATGAAGCTCGTAGGTGTTGATGAAATCATGAAAGATATCACTCACTGGGAGGCTAAAGCCACTCTGAAAGTGGGACAAGAACACAACGAACTCGCCTGGATTTGGAGAGGGAGAAATCTCTTGAGCGGTGAGGTGGCAGGTGACGCCTACGGGGATGCGGCGGGTCTTAGCCAGTCAAGGCTATCTTGACAAACCCATGAACTAACCCAGCCACCACGCTCGTGCGCCTCTCCCTCCTCCTCCTCTTCCTCAGTGACGATGTTCTCCTCCTCAGTCATCTCCGGGTCACTATCCTGACGGAGATAATCTACGGTGGGAAGCAATAGCTTGGAACGGCAAGGCCCCGTGACGGAGAGCTTGCGCAGGAACGGCAGCGTGAATGCGGAAGAATAGTGAGGCACAGCAGCGACGGGGCTATGCTAAACAGAAGCAGCGGTGGCGGCGCTGTAGAGAAGAAAGGAGTTAAGGGCAGGGGCGCGTGCGAAGTGGGGGAAATCCCCAAGGGCCACCCTTGTCCCCTATTTAACCGTGCCGCTAGGAGGCGTAGTGGGATCCAGGGCCACAGTGGTGCCACATGATGTGGCCATGTATCCACCAAGCCAGCCAATCAGGCGCGGGCCACACAAAGGGCCATATAGAGCAGGGAATCCCATGATGCAACATGATGATACAGTTAATGAGGGGGCTGGCACGACGTGACATGCACAACAGTTATCCCTGAAAATCAATACAGTAACCGTCACAGTAATTGGCGCGACCCTTAAAATGAGGCAAAGTGATGATTACCCTCCACGTAGGATGTGGAGAAGCGTATGAGAGAAGGAAAGATGATTCGGATACATGGACAATAACCCAGGCAGCGAGAAGCAACTTGGAATGTGCCAAGGGAATGTCAAGCAAAAGGAACTGGGTTATAAGATAACTCGGCAAGGAAAGTACAGATCTGGATAAGTAGAACCTGTTGTGGCCTTATCAGATGAAGTTGATAAGACCACACCATCTTTAGGGACTAATAATGTTGGGGGGATACCCCAGGGTAGGGTCACGCCAGGGTATAAAGGCCGAGTTAGCCAAGGTACGGCATGGTCGAAGCATATGATGGCCGAGTCACCTGAAGGCAGGCCAACTTACGGAGTAACCGGGCCCGGTAGGTGTTCTCCTAATGTTAACCCAGACAACATAAAACATATGTCGGCTATGTTTGATCTACCTTGTGTGCAGGTACCCTCTTAGCCGGGTTAGCCAGGTGCTATCCGGGTTACAACTTGGCATCCAAGATAAGGAAGGAATCTCGCTGGTCAAAAGGAGGCTTCTTTCCCTAGCAGCATGAGCGAAGCGAACAGAGGAGAGGACCAGCGATAAGTGGCTGACAAAGGTGACATAGCCAATGTCGGGTGATGCCACCAGCGTCGGGTGACGCCAAAAAGCAAAGGGGCACATAGAGGACTACGTCCAAAGTCCAGACTAGCCTGTAAAAGAGAAAAAGAAGCATCTTACTATATAAGGAGCACTAGGGCCTCCATAGGGGGGTCGGTCATTCTGTTAAGGAAAAACTCTAGTGCTTTGTGTGTAGGTAGTAAGAGCATCATCTCCTTCCTACGAACAGCTCGAGGAGCCCTTGTATTCTTCCATAGTTCAAGTGAAAATAAGAACTCCCGTGTGTGGAATCACCACACTATCCTTCCCTAGATTCCTCTAGTGCATATTATCCCCATCGTTAGCCTATATATGGCATCTGTCGTGCCACCACCATGACAGAAAACCCATAAGATCCAAGGACTATACATATCTGACCATCTTGATCATGTGCGGTCCTAGTGGATCTCCATCTTTCAGCTTACACCCAAGCAAGGCTCTGGAAACATTGTACCTCTCCGTCCTGGCCTACGTCTCAAACATTCTCTTGAGGGAAACGACCATATCGTACGCCTCAACATTCTCGAACTGCTGCTACAGTTCGGGCTCCATGTGAGCGAGCATGAGGCAGCTGACTTCCATTGACTAATCATGAGCTCGGCGAAAGGAGGTCCTTACAAGATTAGGCTAATCATTGCCTGGTTTGCCTGGAATCGGATTGTCCGGGATATGTTCCTTCTTCTCTTGCTTGAGAACAATTCTCAAGTTACGATACCAGTTGGTAAAGTTTGTTCCATTGAGCTTGTCCTTCTCAAGGATCATACACAACACAAAACTAGAAGTCTTATCAGTGCTAGTTGGTGCCATCTACAAACGAAAGATGCAAAACCCTTAAGAAAATGTATCTATAACAAGATAAGGAGGATTAAACTCTTTAATCATGCACACTCCCACTAAGACTGATATCCCTCCGACAGTCGCTGGTGATTCAGGATCCGGGTGAATTATCCGACTACTGAGCATTTGCGTCACTGCTAGCTGGAGAACCTTCCGATTAGGCAACACCTTGCCAATCAGATCTCTATCTTATTCCTATTGGGTTGTCCTACAACCCTCCTTACTCCAAAGCCCACAACTATTGTGATAGCTCCGTCTAGCTACCAAGTGCCCTACAAAGAGAGTCTGAATCTCTCACACTTTATCAAAGAGAATTGGCAGTGCCCCAACAATATGAGCCCACTAACCAAAAATTCTGACTTATAGTGTTGCAGCAAATAGCGGGGTAATCCGACTATACCTTCTTTGAGGGAAAAATAAGCAAATAAAACTTCCAAGTCAGAACCTTTCGTACTAACACCAGCTAACTCTTAGCTGTAAATTTTGGCAGGGTACAGTTGTCCTATTCTTGTCCAACATGAAAAGCAACTTTAGTGGTTAATCATGGACGTCAGTCATGTGACCCCCCACTCGGATCTGGACCATTTTTGACCAACTTCTTGGCCAAGAAAAAACAGATCTGGCCACTGCCCTAGATCAAAACAGATAAAAAGGCAAAAAGAAAACAGTTAAAAAGATTCAATCTTTTGCACTAGCGCATCTCATGTGCAAGAACTAGGCCGAAAACTTAGAGTTAATGCTTTGATATCACTGTTGGGCAACGCACAGAGCTAGGCCGAAAGCAAAAACTTTTCTGTTCTGACAAGGTCTCTAGCGAGCCATCCCAAGATCCAGCCATGGTCAAAGGCAATAGCTTGTACCTCTCAACACGCAGGTGCGGAAGCTTAGGAAGCACGTCGTACGTTCCCTTTTCCTCATCTGTCTATGGAAAACTTCTCGATCCTGGGACCACCTAGTCACCGGCGTGCTCCTCCTCCTTCCTCCTCTGACTCTATCGGGGGGATGACCTCCGGATACCCCAACCGAACAAGAACTACGGCAGTCGGTTCACGTACGGCTGGCTGAGCGCAGCCAGACACGAGCAAGTCACACCGGCTACTTTACAGTAGCCAAAACCACGAGGAGCAGCAAGGCATGAGACTGGCTACATCATCATATCCGGACTCAATCAGGAGGACATAGCGACGTGCTGCACAGTGCATGGTACGCCCTGGTACGATGACAAGATCCGCAACTACACGGGCATACCGAAGACTTTGCTGGGTGACACGGGAACAGTGGCCGGATGCTGATGACAGGCTCGCACGGCCTTCACTGTACCCACGATGACCCTACCACATGTACTCTAATGGGATGTAAGTGTACCAGATACTGTAGATGACCAGCCAGCTGGGACCCTCCTGTGGGGCCCGTCAGTCGGACTGGCCAGTGAGACCATTGCCTCTATACCTATATAAGGAGAGGCAAGGATCTCATAGCAAGGCTTGGTCTCAGTGCATTTAAGGTGGTAGCTAGAGAATACAGCTCGAGAGCGATTGTAGCCCGTATACTACTCATAGTCAGATCGGCAGGAGTAGGAGCTTTACCTCACCATGAGGGCTCCAAACCTGGGTACTTCCTGTGTCTCGCTACACTTGCTCGTATCCAATCCCGCCTGTGGACGCCGTCGAGAGCTTCCCTGCTAGTCCCTACACCTCTATCTAACCTTCTTAGGTACTGCCGTTCCCAATACAACGATAGTTGGCGCCCACCATGGGGCTAGATGGCTTCTACCAGAGTCACGTTCCGCACGGGACCCCGCACTTCAGCCGGTTAGCGTGTGGCCTCCGGCCTAGTGCTTACACTCGGCTAGTTTGACTGCGTCATCAACAACACTTCGTGTTTCGCCGGATCCATGTTTCCGGCAAACGGTTCTATTCTACTCTTCGGCGACCTCCCTGTCTACGTCGCCACCATGTCGGACTGTTTCCCCAGGTAGATCGTTTCTTTCATGGAGCCGCTGCACCTCGGCAGCGGCGCCTCTGTCGCTCCTCGTGGCGTCGAGGTGATGATGGCCGGCTCCAGCTCTCAGCCTCGCTAGCCACGGGAGCAGGGCACGGACGAGGTCGGAACTTCTGCTCCCCTGCGGCCTAGGAACTCGGTGGAAGAAGCCATCGACTGGCTCCTCACACCGGTTAACCTCGGGGATAACCTGGAGGAGGCGGAGGCCAACTTATCCATGGAGAGATAGCTTCTCCTCCAGGAGGCCATGGAGCTGGCTGCGACCCAGAATCTGCTCGAGATCACCCGGCGCGAGTAGGATCGCATGCACGGCCACACTCCGGCTACCACGGAGCCAAGCCGGCACGGACAAGTGCGGTGCTAGGGCGGCGAGCTAGGCGGTAGGATGGAAAGGGATGGCGAGCCGGATCCGCAACCCGCTCTCATCCGGCCCACCTACAGCACACCCAACAAGAACCTGCACGCGGCGTGAGCCGCGGCAGACAAACTGCCCAACATGGAGGGCGAGGAACGAGACAGGGAGCACGCCCGGGTGTAGGAGCTCCTCCGGATGGCGGATGAGTAGGCTGATGCCATCCGGCAGATGCACAAGGACCCCACCTGCTCTAGGGGAAGCAAGCCACCCGACAATAGCAAGGGCGCACCTCGCGACACCTAGTAGGCGTCCTCTCCTCCAGCCAAGGCCCGCAGCAAGCATCACAGCTCTGGCAAGAAGGGCCAGCCGCGCCAGGAGCAAATGGTGAACAGCAACCCACCGCCTCCCCTCCACCAACCGGAGTGCCATGACCTGCCGGTTCCCGTCTCTCGGGCCGGGTAAGAGTGCCCAACCCAGATCGTCCGGATGCCCGTGACCGCATCGAGCTCCTCGCTCAAGCGCGCGTCATGGAAGAAGAATATTCCACTGGACCGGTTTGTTTCGGACCTCGCATTTGGAACGAGCCGTTTCCGAATAAGTTCGCCCTTCCCAGGGATACCCCCAAGTACAACAGCAGCATGAAACCGGAAGACTGGCTGACCGACTATGCCACGGCAGTCGGCATCGCCCATAGTTACAAGCGCACAGCTATGTGCTACGTCCCCTCATGCTAATCGGGTCAGCGAGAACATGGCTCAACAGCCTCGCACCCAACAGCATCAACGCCTGTCTAGATTTTGAGAAGGTGTTTGTCCGCAACTTCAACGGCACATACAAGCGTTCGGGCCGCCCGCGTGACCTTGCTCTGTGTGTCCAGGGTGACCGCGAGTCCGACCGCGAGTACCTCGCCAGGTGGACGGAGCTACACAACACCTGCGAGGGCATCCTGGAGAGCCAGGCGATCGACTTCTTCGTCGAGGGGTGCCGAGAAGGCACCATGCTTCACCACCAGCTACTGTGTGACGAGCCGAAAACCATGGAGGAGCTCATGACGGTTGCGGACCAGTATGCCACGGAGGATGCCACAATGAAGAAAACCCTCCGAGTGAGTGCTGACGGGCGTCCGACTCCATCGGAGCCGGCTCGTGACCGTCCGAGCAACCTGGCTGGAGAAGCCAGATCCTCCAGGCGCCACAGCAACGACAACCGGTTCCATGGGGATCGCCAAGCCGGACAACAGAAGCCTCGCTACCATGTGCTACAGGTCAATGTTATGGAGGGCGTGCCCAACGTACCGGCTAATGATGCAAGGAGGCAGAAGCCATGGCTCACCTTCGACCAAATGTTTGACGGCCCGTGCAAGTGGCATAGCGGTCCCTTAAAGACGGCTACGCACACCATCCGGAACTGCAGCTGGACCCGCCAGCTAAAGGACCAAGGTAACCAGCAACGTCTACCGCTGCCCCCTCCTGGTGGACCCCCACCACCGGCTAGGGGAGCCGGTAATGACGGTAACAGCGGCAATTGCGGCAACAACAAGAACGGCTACCCCCAGCCACACACCACCTACCACATCTTTGAGATGGAGCTGGACGACAAGGACAGCCATAGGTGGCGCTCCAAGGAGGTCAATGCCATCGTCTCCCTAGTCCCCCAGTACCTGAACTGGTCGGAGACCCCCATCACTTGGAGCCGGGAGGACCAGTCGGATCAGCTTCTGATTCCCGGGGGCTACGCCATGGTGCTTGACCTCCTCATTGTCTCCAACAAGCGGACCTGTCGCTCCTCGTGCGTCCTCATCGACGGAGGGAACAGCCTCAACCTTCTCTACCGGTCTTCGCTGGAGAAGCTTGGCATCCACAAGTGCGACCTGCACCTGACTACCACGACATTCCACGGTGTATTGTCGAGGCCGGCTTGCGCCCTGCTGAGTAAAATCCAGCTGGATGTCATCTTCGGGACGGAGAAGAACTTCCGGTGCGAGCCGATATGGTTCGATGTGGTGAACTTGTCGAGCTCCTACCACGCTTTCCTCGGGCGCCCCACCAGTGCCAAGTTCATGGCCGTCCCCACTACGCGTATCTCAAGACGAAGATGCCAGGACCAAACAACATGATCACCGTCACCGGCTGCTTCAGGCAGTCAATGGAGTGTGCCTCAGCTGGCTCCAAGCTGGCAGAAGCCCTCATCATAGCCGAAGAGAAGCACGTGATCATGCGGTATGTGGCCATGGCCCAGGAAAAAATGCCAGCTAGCAGCAAGCCGGCTGGCAAAGGAGACGAAGAAGATTCTGCTCGACCCCTCCGACCCAACCAAGTTCGTCACCATTGGCACCAACTTGGACAACAAATAGGAAGGCGCGCTCGTCGACTTCCTCCTTGAGAATCAGGACATCTTCGCATGGTCACCCAAGGACATGCCAGGTGTGCCAAGGGAGTTCGCCGAGCACTTGCTTCATGTGCGGCTAGATGCCAAGCTGGTCAAGCAGCCTCTGTGCCGGTTCATAGAGGAGAAAAGAAAGATCATTGGTGACGAGATCACCTGGCTCCTTGCAGTCAGGTTCATTATGGAGGTGTACCACCAGGACTGGCTGGCCAACCCAGTCCTGGTGTTAACAAAAAACAAGACCTGGCGCATATGTATCTACTACACTCGCCTGAACAAGGCGTGCCCGAAAGACCCCTTTGCTTTGCCCCATACCGATCAAGTTATCGATTCCATGGTCGGCTGCGATTTGTTGTCCTTCTTGGATTGTTACTCCGGCTACAATCAGATTCAGCTAAACCCGGCTAACCAGATAAAGACATTGTTTATCACCCTGTATGGGGCTTTCTACTATGTAACCATGCCTTTCAGTCTGAAAAATGCAGGCGCTACCTATCAGCGTTGTATGTAGAAATGCTTGCACTCACAGATCGGCTAAAACGTGCATGCCTATGTGGACAATGTGGTCATCAAGACAAAGGAGAAGCGCACCCTCCTCGAGGACTTGGGAGAGACATTTGGCAACCTCTGTCAGTACCAGATGAAGCTGAACCTGGAGAAGTGCGTCTTCGGCGTCCTATCCCGCCAGCTACTCGGTTTCCTTGTTTCACAATGAGGGATCGAAGTGAACCCGGGGAAGATCGCGGCCATCGAGAGAATGCAGCCGCCCAGGAGCTTTCTTGGAGTCCAGAAGTTCACCAGGTGCCTAGCTTCCCTCAACCGTTTCGTCAGCCGGTTGGGGGAGAAGGCACTTACGTTGTACCAGCTGATGAAGAAGACGGACAATTTCTCCTGGACCTCGCAGGCCGACGCCGCTTTTCATGACCTCAAGCGCATGCTATCCACATCGTCGGTTCTATCCACGCCGGCTAGCAAGGAGCCGATGTTGCTCTATATAGCAGCCATCAGCCGGGTCGTCAGCGTCATCCTGGTGGTGGAGCGCCCCGAGGAAGGCAAGGCTCAGCCGGTTCAGTGACCCGTCTACTACCTCAGCGAGGTCCTCTCCCTCTCCAAGCAGAACTACCCCCACTACTAGAAGATGTGTTATGGTGTGTACCTGGCATGCAAGAAGCTTAAGAACTACTTCTAGGAGCATCCGATTAAGGTCGTGTGCACCGCACCCCTTTCGGAAATCATTGGCAACAAGGACGCCATCGGCCGAGTCGCCAAGTGGGCCATCGAGCTCGACGCCTACTCCATCCAGTACGAGCCCCGACTAACAATCAAGTCACAAGCCCTGGCAGACTTCCTCATTGACTGGGCCGAGACCGAATACCTCCCACCGGTTCTCGATTCGGACCACTAGAGGATGCATTTCGACGGCTCGAAGATGCTCGGGGGCTTGGGAGCCGGCATCGTCCTCACCTCGCCCAAAGGAGACCGGCTGGAGTACATCCTCCAGATCCACTTCAAGGCCACCAACAACATTGCCGAGTACGAGGCACTAGTGCATGGCCTCCGGCTAGCCAGGGAGATTGGCATCAACCGGATCCTTTGCTTCGGCGACTCGGATCTGGTGGTGCAGCAGGTATCCGGAGAGTGGGATGCCCACAATGCAAACATGGCTCTCTACCGGTTCCACATACAGAAGCTCAGCGCCTGCTTCGATGGATGTGAGTTCCATCACGTCCCTCGTGTCAATAACGAGGCAGCTAATTTGCTCGCCCGAATCGGATCCACCAGGCAGGTGATCCCACCAGGGGTCTCCTTGGAGCATCTGCACAAGCCCTCCATCAACCCATCTCCCGAGTCAGATTCCATTATCTGGGCGGGAAGCGTTCCGGCTGATGCCATCGCAGATGCGGAACCGGCAGAGCCTGCAAAGAAGAAGGCTCGCACCAACTCTGGCAAGTCCGTGCCCTCCGTATCGCAAGACCCGGGGGCTGCTGACTCATCAAGCGGCTCAGGGGCTACCATTCTGGGTAC
Organism: Avena sativa; assembly: GCA_916181665.1. Taxonomy (NCBI): domain Eukaryota; kingdom Viridiplantae; phylum Streptophyta; class Magnoliopsida; order Poales; family Poaceae; genus Avena; species Avena sativa. Next base: position 525,444,519 of record OV702292.1, on the reverse strand, counting down.
CTCATCCGGACGCCCCCCGACATCCCTCAGCCAGAGAACGAGAGCATCCTCACTATCCGAGAGATACCATCCTAGGCGCAGCCCTTCGTGAACTACATCGCCAATGGAGAACTTCCGGATGACGAGGTGGAGGCAAGGCAAATCCAGCGACATGCGCACACGTACACCATCATCAACAAGGAGTTGTACAAGCGCAGCGTATCCGTCATCTTCCAACGTTGTGTCCATGTGGACACAGGCTACCGGCTACTCAGGGACATCCACTAGGGCGAGTGCGGACATCACGCTTCATCTAGGGCAATAGTCGCCAAGGCATTCCGCCACGGCTTCTATTGGCCCATCACCCTCGAGGATGCCGAGCAGCTAGTCAGTGCGTGCAATGGGTGCCAACGTTTCGGGCAGCTCATGCACATGTCGTCTGCGGTGCTCAAGACTATACCGATCACCTAGCCCTTCGCTGTCTGGGGTCTCGACATGGTCGGTCCCTTCAAGCGGGCTTGCGCAGGCATGACCCACCTGCTGGTGGCGGTAGACAAGTTTACAAAATGGATAGAGGCGAAGCCTATCCAGAAGCTGGACGGGGTGATAGTCGTCACCTTATTCACCGACATCATTAACCGGTTCGGCTACCCCAACAGCATCATCACCGACAACGGCACGAACTTCACCAAGGGGGCCTTCGCCCGGTTCTGCAGCAACAAGGGCATCCGACTGGACCTCGCTTCTGTCGCGCACCCACAATCCAGCGGGCAAGTCGAAAGGGCAAATGGCCTAGTACTAGCCGGCATCAAGCCGCGCCTCATCGAGCCCCTAGAGAAATCGCCCGGATGCTGGATTGAGGAGCTTCCGGCTATGCTATGGAGCCTCCGCACCACGACGAATAGATCAACCAGCTTCACCCTGTTCTTCCTCGTCTATTGCTCGGAAGCCGTCCTCTCCGCAGACATCGAGTTCGAATCACTGCGCAAGCTCCTCTACGACGAAAAAGCAAACCAGGAAGCATGAGAGGATGGCGTGGACCTCCTCGAGGAGACCCGCAAGATGGCACTGTCCAGATCAGCCCTGTACCAGTAGTGCCTACGCCACTACCATTCGAGTTGGATCCACCCCGTAGCATTCCGCGAGGGCGATCTGGTTCTCCGGCTGGTGCAAGACACGAAGGGCATGCACAAGCTATCACTGCCTTGGGAGGCCCCCTTCATCATCAGTCGGGCACTGCACAACAACTCCTACTACCTCATCGATGCGTAGCAGCCGTGCAAGAACAAGATGGACAAGTCGCATGAAGAGACAAAGCGCCCCTAGAACGCGGCCATGTTCCGCCATCGGACAGTGTATGTGACGAGGGTTTAACCCATCAATGCCCATTGTTATGGACTTGGGTTTTGGAGGAGGGAGCGTTGGAAGCATCAATCGGCTTGCAAACAAGCACACAGGGGACTCGAAGATTTACCCAGGTTCAGGCCTCGTAGAGATCCCTACTCCTGCTTGTCTGCTCGTGGAATTAACAGAGGAATCGAAGATTACAATGGTGCGCAGATGCAATCTAGTGATGTGGAAACTAGGGTTGCCTGTATCCTCCTCGCTGCCCCCTCCTAGCCTTTATATAGATAGGCTAGGTCTCGGGTAGCAGGTCGAGTCAGTTACAGGTTAGGGTTTTCCCCTTTGAACTTTCTATCTTTAACTTCTTCTTGTTCCTCAAGCAATCGAGAGTCCGTAGGTTACTCGAATTCTCTATTTGGGCCTTGGCGACACCATGGGCTTCCGCTGTATTCAGGCTGTATATAACAAGCTCGAGTACCTGTAGGGTATACCCATGTCAGTAGCCCCCGAGTGTCCAGTGGAATAGCAGATTCGACTGGGGACTTTATGAAGCCTTTCGAGTGCATGAATGAGTATATTTTCAGCTGCTCTGTTTGTCTCATAGGGATTGTTGATGTGCGTGCCTGATTTAACCGATGAATCGGTATCAGTTAACTACCTTAGGGTAAAACAACACAATCTACTCGAACTCGAGTCCCCGGACTCGAATCCGGAAAAGTGCTGGTGTAATTCGACTCAAGCCGTGGAGGTCTTACAGGAGTCGAATTCCAGTATATGGGTGTGAGCACTCGATGCGTCCGTCAAGGCGTGTTCATCGTATCTGTAGGAACGGATATATTTCTGGTAGTGCGTAGTGAATGCGTTGCCAGGCCTTATTCAGGTCTTATCTTCATGCTGTAAGCGCGGCATCCGAATTTTATCATCGCGGAGATGATTCGGGTGACCCAGGAGACGCAATCTCTTTGTAGGGAAGAATTATGAGGCGGTGTCGCCATAAGCTTCGAGTGTGGATGTTATCGACACACAGTACGATGTAAAAATAACCATAGGGTGCGCGACCAGCGCTCCCTATGGGAGTAGCCCCGGAGTGCCTGGTTGAGTCGAAGACTCAGGCAGGGACTAAAGAACTTTTGCGACTCCTGCCGTCTTTCGTTTGCTTTGTTTCAGTCGAATTTATTTTCAGCGCTCCCTATGGGAGTAACCCATGTCCATAGTCGAATCGTGGATTCGAGTGGTTCGGTATGCTTCGAATGTCCATACTCCTGCAGAAGAGAAAAAGAAAAATCGTAGCGTGCGCGACCAGCGCTCCCTATGGGAGTAGCCCACGAGTGCTTGGTGGAGTCGAAGACTCGAGCGAGGACTAAAGTAATCGAAATCTCCTGCGGCTCAATTTTGGATGACATCATTGCTGATGATTTGATGATCTCAGTTGCCCGCGTGAGCGGGTTTGACGGGACGTGACGAGCGATGGGTCCTATTTTCTCACTCTGACTTGACCGAGCATGCGTAGTCTTTGCTTTAACTGTGCCTCCTCGATTTTCGCATGTAATGGGGGTAGTGGGGGACGGTTCGCGCTTCGGGTCCTCCACGTGTCGATCACGATGAACGCCACGCATCTGATAGGGTTTTTGCTGGCCGTTGGATTACATCTTCTAGGGGGTTAAGTAGCAGTGCTGCGATGGTAATTTTTCCCATCTACTCTTTTCTCTGCCTTTGCCTCCATCGCCATTGCTGCTGCTCCTCTGATTCTTAGAGTTCATCCTTCTCGTGGCACTGGACCAGCTCCGCGTATTTCCCAGTTACTTCCTCTGGTCACACCGCCACCGCAAGATGGGGAAGAAGAAGGGAGGTGTCGCGGCTGATTCCGCCGCCGCCACTGTTGCTGCCAAGAAGAAGGGTGGCTCCACCGCTACGGGCACCAGCACCGCCATCGCCGGAAAGAAGAAGGGCGCGGGCACTCGCGTCACCAATGGCGCGTGGCGCGTGTCCGTGATCAATTATTCTGAGCCCCGTCTCCTACGCCAAGACGGAGTTCTATCTTCCGCGGTCGCTGACTCGCGTGTCCCCGGTGGTGAGGTAACTCCTTATCCTCCTGCCGGTTTTTGGGTGGTGTTCCTAGCATTCATCATCCGCGGTCTGTCGCTGCCCCTGCATCCTTTCTTCAGAGGCCTTATCTATTTCTATGGGCTCTAGCCGCATCAGCTGTCCATGTAGCTGTCCCCCAACTCCATCCTCCATGTAGCTGTCCCCCAACTCCATCCTCCATGTAGCTTGCTACATTCCTGGCTCGGAATCGAGCCACACTTTGGTCATTTTAAACACCTCTTCAAGATGAAGCGCCAGTCGGCGTTTGGCTCCGTAGTCTATGATGTAGGTGGCTGTGGTATCCACGTCGACTCCTCCGTCACGTACTTCAACATCAAACTCATGGCGTCCGTCCAAGGGTGGAGGGACAAGTGGTTCTACATCCGCGATTAGAAGGCCAACGGAGACCACTTCGGAGTCGCGCCCTTTGATCCCACGACGTCGTGCAAGAGGAGGCACTCCTGGAAGAACGTAGTGATGCCCGGTGAGTCCCTTGAGACAGATGTGTTGTACGAGCGCGTCTGCGACCTCGAGAGTCGCATGGGTAAAGAAGAGGGAGGCTGCACCCTCATTCGCACGTGGCTACATCACTGGGTCCAGCCCTTGCAGGCCAGAGTCCACCCTATGTTCCAGTGGGCTGGCGCGGACGATGTCACTCGCGTATCTGCTGATGGCATTTCCGCGAGTGAAGTAGATAAGAGGCTGCGACTACTCACCAAGTACACCGGCAAGGATGTGCTCCCTAGTGAACCAGTCGTGCCTCCGTTTGATGCGACTAATCCTCCTCCTGAGGTATAGTTGTGCTACGAAGTAGCTTTGTTTGTCGAATGCTTCTGTTTCCTTGACTTGTGCTAACTTGTTTCCCATATGCAGGATTGGAGGACGAGTCGGAGTCGACCATCCCATCTGATGTGGTGGAGGAAGCCCCCGAGTCAAGTAGTCTGGACACTCGTAAGCGTTTGTGCAGCGAGGATTCGGATGCATCATCTCCTTCAACTCCTAAAGGCGCAGCTATTGGTACGGAGTCGCCGATACCTGTCGTTCCTGTGAGTGTTGTGGCGCCATCTTCCTGCAAGAAGATGCGGCTGCCGAAGGAGTCATCATCGGAGTCGGGGGATCAAACCTTCGATTTTGACAAATTTGATTGGTAAGTATACACGTCTTCCTTTTGGTTCTTCTTTGGAGTTGCATTGTCTTGATGTTGTTTTTGTTCTGCAGTCATCCGGCGTCGTCATCTTCTGGCGACGTCCAATTTTTGAAGGAATCAGGACTCACGACCTCCAAGGCCAAGAAAGTAGTTGAGCGCACTCCTTATCCTCCATTGGCGGACCACTCTGGGCATAATTCATCGAGTTCTCCTCATGATGTGGAGCATCATATGGTTATCCGGATGACTGCGCGTCAATCGACTTCGGAGCCATTGGAGGATCATGTATGTGTAGTGTTGCTTCTTCTGATTTTGAAGTCGAATTTTTCATCCATATCATCTTCTAATCCTTTACTTTTTCTCTTGTCACAGCTCATTGTGAAGGAAGCCGCCCGTCTGGCGGAGCAGGTGCTTGTGATGGGTCGGCAGCATGCGATGCTTGACAATCGCCATCGCGTGGTTGAAAGTGAGTGTTTTTTGCTCCTTCTTCTTTATCCTTGTGGTATATTCAACTGACATTCTATCTTTGTTTGTTTCACAGCTGAGCATAATGCACTCCTTCGCGACGCCGCTTCCCTCGAAAAAACGCTCACCGCGATAGTGAAGAGCCACGATGAGGCAATCGCAGCACATGACGAGTCACGGAAACGCGAAGAGGATCTGCGCGCCTCCATCGTAGCTAGGGAGAAGTTGTTCGAAGAACAGCTTCTCTCAATTGCCAAGGCTCTCTCAGGTATTCCCTTGTCTGGATTTTTGTCGTTTCTTCTTCTTTCGAATTTGTTGTTGTGCTGACTTTTGCGCTAATGCTTGATTCTTGTGTAGATGCCAATGGTCTGAGCTTCGACGCCCAGGCACTTCATCGTGATGATGCCTTGGAGGGCGCCATCTCGGCAGTCGAAGATCGTAGTGCTGCCGTTCAGGGGACGCTTACCAAGGCCAGGGGTGTGCTCAGTCGCCTCCGTGAGGAGCTGGCGCCCAAGGCTGAGCTAATCGAGAATCTAGACGATCTGGTAGAGTCCCTTGCTGCAGGCATTCCTGCAGGCTTCAAGAACTCACTCTGTTCAAGCCCATGGAGTCGAGGTTGATCCTGCTGCGGTCTCCAAGGCAATGCATGTCAGCGCGGATGGCCAACAGGTAGTCTTTGCTCCCTTCGCAGCTGCCTGTGGCAAGTACAGACTGCAACTGATCAATACGGTTGCGAAGTATTCAGAGGAACTGCAGCGAGCCAAGAAGGCGGCGAAGGCTGTGGCGTTCGGGGCCAGCAGAAAGTCTGTGGCGTCTAATACTGCCACAGACTCGATGAGGCCCCCAAAGCCGAAGTCCAAGTCGAAGAAGCCAGTTGCTCCTCAGTAGTCGTGTCTGTAATAGTTAAATAGCCTATCTCTTTTGTTTGGAACATGCCTTTGGCGAATGTATCTGTTGATACTTTTATTATGCCTGAATGCACTCGATTCGTTTGTCTATGCATCGCCTTAGTCTTCTTATTGTCTCTTGCTTGGCTTGTGATAGGGCACATCGAGTGGCCCTTCGAGTGAACCTCGGAATATGCCACCTATTGATGATACTTTGGCGCAGTCGCGCTCAAGGATGGATAAGCTGTCTCTACTCTCGCGGCTCCGTGACCGCGTGAAGCAGTTGGAGCGCGAACTGCCTGTGCTCCGTGGTAACGCGGATGTGTGGAAGTCAAGGGCGGAGAAGGCCGTCGCCCGAGAGCAATATCTGCTAGGGGAGGTGATGCAGCTGGGCGACCAATTTAATTTTAGCTCTCTTCTTCCTTGTCTTTTCCTTATAGTCACTCGGAGTAGTTTGTTGTCTTCTTATTTTTGCTTTTTGCCTTCTATAGTTGTCAGTGCACGCCATTCGCAGGATGAGAAGGATAGGATTTCCATTCACATGAATGATCTGACCCAAGAGCAGCTTCAGGCGAGTGGATACTTCTGGGTGGATCATGATCGTGCAATCGCACTTGTGACCCTGCAGGATCGTGCTTCGTGAGTGCTTCACTTCCTGAAGAAGTCGAAATCATGCTTGAAGAATATTTATTAGACGATGTTCCCATTGGACATCGTTCCATCGAGCCTGCTGGCCCTTCTTGCCAAATTTCAAGACTTGAGTGCGGTCCGCGAGTGTATACGGCGGCAATAGTTACTGGCTGGTGCCAAGGCTGCTCTGTCGCTGATGCGACTGCACAGGCCGGATGTGGATGTTGCAGCGGTTGCCGCCGGACCGCCAGCGCCGCCAGTATGTTCAACTTGGAACATGGTTCCTCACTACCAGGCTATGGATCGCCCAGCGGAGGAAATCGTCGACTTCTTCGAGGAGCAGACCAACGTTCCTTTGTTGCAACAGTAGTTTAGTTTGTATCCTGCACATAGTTGCACCAGTGTTGTAAAGTTCATATATATATATATATATGTTGTGTATAATTGATTGACATTGATGTATATAAGAACTTGTATGTTTTGTGAGTGCGTTGCACTATGCTATTCCTTTTCGTTAGCCTAACTTGTGTTTATCTCAGCACCTTGTCAACCTGTCAGGTGCGTTGCAACTGGGTTGGTGTTTGTCAAGGGTTTCGATTGGTTCGTCAGCAACTCAGGATATCGCGTTAGTTCGTAGAAGAGATGTGTATAGGGTGGCGCAGCCCCTGAGTGGATAATTTGCAAAAAATAAAAAGGAAAATAGAGTTTTGGGGAACTTAGCTTTATTTAATCGCAAGATAGTACGGGGTACAATGTGTGGCTAAGTAGCCTTGGCTGAATAGCCTTATTTGCAATGTAAGAAATAAAAGACGACTAAGGGTAGAAGCACCACAGCTGCGCGACGTTCCAGGAGATGGAGTATGCGAATCTTGTCTCGAAATTTTTAAGGCGATAGGCGCCACCTGGGATCACTTCTGTAATCACGTATGGTCCCTCCCAGGGGACTCGAGCTTGAGATGCCCTTGCTATTTCAGTCGCAGGACCAGGTCTCCTTCAACGAAGGACCTGGGGCGTAGCCTTCTGCTGTGGTAGTTGCACAGGTTCTGCTAGTAGATCATTGATCTTTCCACGGCGATTTCTCGTGCCTCGTCAAGGAGGTCGACGGAGTCTTCGAGTGGAAGAGTTGACTCCTTCTCGCTGTAAGCGACCACTCGCAATGCTTTGTATCGTACCTCCGCGGGTAGCACCGCTTCAGCGCCGTGCACCATGAAGAACAGGGTGTACCCCGTGGCGCTGTTTGGGGTTGTGCGCAGGCTCCATAGTACTGATTGCAGCTCGTCTGGCCAGCAGCCTGCGGCTTGTTCGAGTGGCCTGAGGAGTCACTTTTTTATGCCGCCGTAGACGAGCCCGTTGGCTTTTTCGACCTGACCGTTGGTCTATGGATGTGCTACGGAGGCGTAGCTTACGTTGATTCCCAGATTCTCGCAAAATTCTTGGAACTCCTTGGATGTGAAGTTCGTCCCATTGTCCATGATGATGCTATGTGGTACTCTAAAGCGATAGACGATGGATTCGAAGAACTTGACTGTGATGTATCCTGACTGGTTAGTCACTGGCATGGCCTCTATCCACTTGGTGAATTTGTCGACTATGACCAGGAGGTAGACGTAGCCTCCTCGTGAGGACTTTGGGAGCTTGCCGACCATGTCGAGTCCCCATTGCGTGAAGGGTCAGGCCAATGGAATTGGCCGGAGTTCCGCTCCAGGTGCGCGTGGCCTGTCCGTGAATCGCTGGCAAGCGTTGCATTTTTGGACAATGTCCTTGGCGTCACGCATGGCCGTAGGCCAGTAGAATCCATCTCGTAGAGCTTTGGCGACGAGGGCTCGACTGCCAGCGTGGTGCCCGCAAGTCCCCTCATGGATGTCGAGTAGAATAGCTCTTCCATCGGCATCGGAGATGCATCGTTGGAGTACTCCTGTGATGCTACGTTTGTACAGTTCGCCGTTGATAACAGTGAATGCTTTGGATCGCCGCGCAATGTGCCGTGCGTCAGTCGGGTCGTCCGGTAGCCTTTTGCTGAGAAGGTACGTGATGTACGGTTGAGCCCAAGATGGCTCGATCATCATGACGCTCATTGGTCCTTCGAGTCCAGTGTCAAGCTCCAGGTCGTCAAGTGTTGTTGGCTCATTGGGTGGCGCTGCCCCTGAGTCCGTTGTTGCGCTTGTTTTCTTCTGCGGCCTTTGGCTTGATGGAGCGTTCACATATGCGCTCGAGAAATACCCCAGGTGGCATGGGGGTGCAGGTAGAGCCAATGTTGGCGAGTGTGTCCGCCTCTTCATTGCTTTCGTGGCCTATGTGCTGCAGCTCGCAGCCGTGAAAGTCCCCTTCGAGTGTGTCATAGAGGTCGCGGTAGGCGATCATATTGTCGTTTAGTGCGTCGCACTCATGCATTGTCTGGTTGACGACCAGCTTGGAGTCGCCGTATATTATAGGCCTCTTGGCGCCGTAGGCTTTTGCCATCCTCATCCCGTGTAGCAGGGCTTCATATTCAGCTTCATTGTTGGAGGCGGTGAACTGCATTCGCAGGATAGCTTTCAGCTTGTCTCCCTGGGGGATGTCAGTGTGACGCCTGCACCAGCCCCGTCCTTTCACTTGGATCCGTCGAAGTGCATTGTCCAGAGGTAGGACATATCTGGTTTTTCAGGGAGCTAGTTTTCCATCCAGTGCACAAGGAAGTCAAGGAGGACTTGTAACTTGATTGCATCATGTTTTTCATATGTAATGTCTCATGGAGACAGTTCGATTCCCCAAAGCGTGACTCGTCTGGTGCCGTTGGGATTGTTGAGGATATACCCAAGCGGGGCATCGTTGACTACCACGATTGGGTGTTCCTGGAAGTAGTGGCGCAGTCGCCGGGCTGTCATGAAGACGTCGTATGCCAACTTTTGGTAGTGTAGGTACCGCTGCTTTATTGGCGTGAGTACCTCGCTGAGGTAGTAGACTGGGCGTTGTACCCCATGGACTTTGTTTTCCTCGGCCCGTTCTACCACGAGCACCGTGCTGACCACCTGGCTGGTGGTAGAGATGTATAGCAGCAGTGGTTCCCTTTAGCGTGGGGTCACCAGTACTGGCGAGGTGGACAGTAGGCGCTTGTGGTCTTCGAATGCTTCCTGTGCCTCGTTGGTACACTCGAACTTGTCGGCTTTGCGGAGAAGTTGGTAGAAGGGCAGTGCCTTTTCGCCCATTCGACTGAGCGCTGCAATTCGTCTGGCCAACTGTTGGACACCTCTTATGTTCTTTGGCTTCTCCATGGCCAGTATGGCTTTTATTTTCTTCGGGTTCGCCTCGATCCCTCTCACGGAGATAAGATACCTGAGTAGTTGCCCAGATGGTACGCCGAAGGCGCACTTGTCCGGATTGAGCTTGATCCGGTAGTGGTCGAGGTTGGCAAAGTTTTTGCGCAAATCGTCAATTAGTGAAGCTTCCTCTTTGGTCTTGGTTACGATGTCGTCAACATAGACTTGGATGTTGCGACCAAGTTGATTCTTGAGGCAAGCCTTCATGCACCGCTGGTAGGTGGCTCCTGCATTTTTTAGCCTGAAGGGCATTGTGTTATAGCAGAACACACCAAAAGGCGTTGTAAACGCCGTTTTCTCTTGATCCTCCTCCTTCATTCGAATCTGATTGTAGCCTGAGTAGGCGTCGAGGAAGCAGAGGCGCTCACATCCCGTGATGGAGTCGATGATCTGGTCGATTCGTGGCAGCGGAAAGTGGTCCTTTGGGCAGTGCTTATTCAGAGAGGTGAAAGTCCACGCACATCCATAGGATATCCGTGTCCTTTTTTGGTACTAGCACCGTGTTGGCGAGCCAAGTACTTTCCTTGATTTCGCGTATGAATTTGGTGTCGAGGAGTCTGTTGATCTCCATTCCGACTGCTTTTTCTCTTGGTTCCGACAGTCGCCGAATTGTTTGTTTGACTGGCCTTGCGTCTGGGTTGACATTGAGTGCGTGCTTGACGAATTCCCTGGGAACTCATGGCATGTCCGCTGGACACCAGGCGAAGATTTCCTAGTGCTCACGGAGGAATTCGACGAGCGCGAGTTCCTATGTGGGACTCAAGTTGTTGGCGATGAGGGCCGTCTTGGCGAGGTCCGATGGGTGGACCTAAACTTTATTCGTGTGCACCGATGAGTCAAAGGATAGGTCGGGTGAACTTGGTCGGCTTAGTGGAGGCAGACTATTGTCTGTCGACTACTTCAGTCTCGCGAGCTCTTCCTGCATTCCGAAGGACTGGGAAATTCTGTTGAATTCCCTGTCGCAACTATCGGACCTCTCGAAGCTCCCGTTGATTGTGATGACACCATTAGGGCCTGGTATTTTCATCTGCAGATAGGCGTAGTGTGGCACTGCCATGAACCTAGCGAACACGACACGTCCGAGGATGCAGTGGTATTGTGAGGGCCAGTCGACGACTTCAAAGTCGATGCGCTCGCGTCAAAAGTTTTTTGGTGTGCCAAAGATGACGTTGAGTTTGATTTTGCCAAGGGGATATACGCCCTTGCCTGGGACGATGTCGTGGAATGTCGTGTCCGGGGCCTCTAGGCAGGTCAGAGGGATCCTCATTGCTCGCAAGGTACTCGCAAACATAAGGTTGATGCCGCTTCCGCCGTCCATGAAGACGCGGCTCATGTCGAAGCCTCCGATTTGTTCCTCGAGTACGAGGGGAAATGGCATGGGCGAGGTACCTGGCACGGATGGTCGCGCTTGTCGAAGGTGATGCAGGAGTCGCTTCCACTAAGGTACTCAGTGGTGGAAGGTGGTGAGTTTGTCGCCATATTCACTTGGCGAGTGATGGCCTTTTGCACCCGGTTGGAGGGGCGGCCCTTTTGGATCATCAAGGTGCCCATGGCCCATGGGTACGGTTCGCCTCCGTCATGATGGTCGGGTGCAGCCGCGTTTGGCAGTGGTCCGGGTGGTGGGGGAGGAGCTCCATGTGCCACAGTGCCTAGGGCGGCTTCGTAGCCCCTGTTGACCGCGTCGCGATTCATCCGAGCCAGACCCTCATGGAGTTTGAGGAACTCGCGGTAGTCTTTGAGGAGGTGGCTGGATTTCTTTTTTCCATCGTGCTTGTCGATATAGAAGTGCACGGTGCGTGGCCCGGACAGCTTGTCTTCGATGGATCCGCGGGTGTCTCGTCGCGAGTGCGGTGCTGCCATACTTGCGTGGTTTTCCTGGAGTTGCTGTGTCCACCGCTGCGGTAGTCGCTGTTGTGGTTGTCGTCGCATCTATCGGCGTAGCTGGCTACGACCATGTTGACGTCGTCGCGGTCATCGTAGATGCGCATTTGATGTTTGCTTCAGCGATTGCGTCTATGCTCGAGTTCGCTTCGTCATCAGAGTGGACGTGATTTTTCACCGAATCTTCTCGATCTGCCCACCGATTCGTGATTTCCATCAGGTGGTCAATGGTTTTGGGCTTCGAGCGGCCCATCTCCTCCCTGAGCTCTATGCGGTGAACACCGCCGTTGAATGCGTCGATTGCATGGTCCTCTGGGATATTTTCCGTGGAGTTCTTGATGATGGACCACCTTTGGATGTACGAGCATAGCAATTCACCCGACCTTTGTTGGCATCACCTTAGTTCTTCGATTGGCCCAAGCCTTTTGTAGGTGCCCTTGAAGTTGCGCACAAAGCTGTAGACCAGCTCTTCCCAACTACGAATGGATCCGCGTGGGAGGTTGTTGAGCCATGCCCGGGCGGTGCCCTGTAGCTGTAGCTGCAGCCATTGCATGGTCATGCTTCGACTCCCACTGTGGAGCCTGACAGAGGAGATATGGTCCTCCAACCAGATTTTCGGGTCCTGCAGACCATCAAGCTTTGGGTTCTCTGATGGGAGCTTAAACCCCTTGGGCATTCGCTTTTGCCTGATGGCCCCGCTGAAGCATTTGGCGCCACAGAGTTCCACGTCTTCGTCTTCTGAGTCAGTCGATCGGGCACGTCGCGCCCTTGACTTGTTGATCTTGCGTTGTGTGATGTCATCACGCTCGTCGTTGTCGTGGTCGTGTCACCGTGAGCGGCGGCATCGAGATAGGTCATGGTTGTTGTCGCTGGATGAGGGCAAGGAATAGTGTTTCGCCAGAGCCTTGCCTTTCTTCGGATCCGGTGTCGGCTCTTTGTCGAAAGCGGCTTCGATTAATCCCAAGCCTGCGATCATAGATCGGTGCATGGCAGCTCGAGGGTCTCCAACTGTTGGCTGGTTGTTGAGGAGGTACATTATGGCCGCCGTTACCGCGGCCTGCGGCACTTTTGGAAGCATGTTGCCACGCGTATCCACCGTCATGGAGCCGAAGTCGAGGACCTTTGCGGCTTCAACACGTTCTTGTTCGATGGGGTGGTCCAGTCAAGATTGCCTCTTGTTAGCGACGTACTCGTTGCACTTGGAGGAGGATCCTCCGTGGGAGGAGAGCCCAGCTCGTCGGAGGCTCGACTCGTCTGCCGCCTTTTTACGCGCCTCGAGTTGCGCGATTGTTTGTAGTTGGCGTTTGTATTCTTCTTTCAGGAGCCAATGGTAGCCCATCAGTAGTTCTTGTGGTGAGACGAAAGGCAGAGGGTGGCCTCGTAGGGCTTCTCGGCAGCGGGCCCACTCAAGATCGTTGAGCCCGATCACGTTGATGACGGCGCACATGAAGTGGTTGGGGAAGATATTACTCCTGCAACTTTCAGATCCGGAGCCGTAGACTCCATCTTCAGTTGCTAGATCACCCAGATCAGACTCGCGACTGCTGTCGCTGTCTGTATTCTCGACTATTGTCGAGGCATTGAGCTCACTGAGGGTGCCGATGGGTGGAGGGAACCACGATGCTGGAGCAATCGATGGTGTTGTCGGCTGGTCAGGCATGCGAAGCATTCCCATCTGACCAACTTGGAAGTGGAAGCTCCCGATCGCCAGGCTAATTCCGTCGCCCACGAACTCGAAAGCTGGGCGAGTGGCCGGTGTATGGACGATGAAGTCGAACGCACCGAAGAGCTGGCGAATCTCTGCTGTTGCAGAGTTGTAGATCGCAGTTGATGGGGCCAAAGAAGCCGCAACATCAGCACTCCCAATCCCCACAGATGGCTCCAATTGACGAGGGTTTAACTCATCAATGCCCATTGTTATGGACTTGGATTTTGGAGAAGGAGGGAGGACTAGAAGCATCAATCGGCTAGCAAACAAGCACACAGGGGTCTCGAAGATTTACCCAGGTTCAAGCCTCGTAGAGGTCCCTACTCCTGCTTGTCTGCTCATGGAATTAACAGAGGAATCGAAGATTACAATGGTGCGCAGATGCAATCTGGCGAGGGATGTGGAAACTAGGGTTGCCTATGTCCTCCTCGCCGCCCCCTCCTAGCCTTTATATAGATAGGCTAGGTCTCAGGTAGCAGGTCGAGTCGGTTACAGGTTAGGGTTTTCCCCTTTAAACTTTCTATCTTTAGTTTCTTCTTGTTCCTCAAGCAATCGAGAGTCCGTAGGTTACTCGAGTTCTCTATTTGGGCCTTGGCGACACCGTGGGCTTCCGCTGTATTCAGGCCGTATATACCAAGATCGAGTACCTGTAGGGTATACCCATGTCAGTATGTATCCCGCACACTCTATGAATGAAAATGCGGACCCCTACGAGATACTCGAGGGCTCCTTGCTAGAAATTTGTGTGTATTTGTTTCTGGTTCAGTTTTTCCGGCTCTGGCAGCCCCTACCCGGGGACTGGCCGGCTGGCCCGACCTGCTAAATCAATAAACCGTCTGAGTAGTGTGCGACGATGTTAGAGCCCCACTCTTCGTCTCAGCTACAGACTACAACCCGGCTATCTGGCTAGCAAGAGCAAAAGCCCGAGGCATCCCACATGAAAAACGGGAAGGAGATGCAACGGATCGGGTGTCACGGCCTTGCAACTAGTTTGAGATGATCCAGCTACTAAGCCCTCAGTACCGTGCACAATGTATTGTCAGCTCCCTTCGATTCCGGCTGTAGACCGCAACCTGGCTGCCTGGCAAGGACGCAGCGTAAACAACAGAGCGCACGGTAAAATGACTAAGTGTCCAGAGAAGCACAAGCTAGTTTTCGAAAAACTAAAACTGCCTACCGGCTAATAGGCGCTACCTTAACCGACTAACCTATTAATGAATGGGTATGCATATGTGTTTGTTTTTGTACAACTACGTCGAGCCGGATTTCAAGGAGAGGGAAGATTCAAAGTCCTTGCCTTCATTAAGCGCTTCGAATCTCGGGGGCTACACCCACTGGGTGCGCTCGCGTGCCCCTAGTGGAACCATGTAGTTTCGACCGGCTAAAGGGAGTTTAGCCGGATATTTGGAGCCCAGGTGAGGGCAAGGGCAGGAAAAGAAAGAAGAAGATTCGAAGCACCTGGCTACGCCAGCTACGTCGAATCTCGGGGGCTACACCCAGTGGGTGCGCTGGCATGCCCCCACTGGAGTTGAGGATCCCCCGGCTAAAGGCGTTCAACCAGATATTTCTCGATTGTGTTGGTCGGCTAGAGGCGTCTAGCCGGACGATGCTAAGGACTTGAAGAAAAGAAAGAAGAAGATTCGAAGCACCTGGCTATGCCAGCTACTCCGAATCTTGGGGGCTACACCCAGTGGGTGCGTTGGCGTGCCCCCACTGGAGTTGGAGTTCCCCCGGCTAAAGGCGTTCAGCCGAGTGAAGGTAGCCGGATAAGTTCAACCGGCAAAGTATCAAAACTTCGAAACATACAGAAAATCATCAGACAGAAGCAAGCCAAATAGTGTGATTGAATAAAAAAGGGAGACGAAGCTACCATAAGTTCACCCGGCATCAGAGACAGCCGGCATAGACAACAAAGTTCAACAAAACAAAATAAATACAAGTTCTCACGGCATTTCGGGGATTATATCTAAGCGGCAGGGCCCTTGCCGTGAGGATGATCTTGGCCAGAGGTGGTCTCGGGAGGCGAAGGAGGCACGTTGGCAGATCCGGCTCCGACGTCCCCGCCAGTCGGCTGTCACGAGGCTTCCGCATCAGGCGTCCCGGCAGACTCTGAGTCGGTGGGGACCTCGTTGATGTCCGTGTAATCGGTGATCTTGATGGCGGAGGCCCGAAGCTCCGGATGGGCTTGGCAGATGGCGATGAGGTTGGCGCCGGCACGGAAGCCCCCATCGATCTTCTCGACATGGGCGTCCTTGTACCAGGAGAGCAGCAGGGCCAAGGCCATTTCTACCCAGGCTCACGCTGCCAGATCCCTTAGACGATCGACGGTAGCTGGCACCTCCGTCACCTTGGCCATGAGCTGTGCCATCGTTTCCGGAACCGGCACGTCCGGCCACAGGAATGTGAAGATCGCCTGAGCCGCCTGGCGAAGCTTGGCGGCCTCCTTGCCAAGGAGGACGACCAACTCCTGGGTGGTCGGCTGCTCCCCCAGCCAGTTCTGCTGTAGCCGGTTATACGCCAGTAGGTCTACGCCGGGATAAAATGCTGTTAGAAAAAAGGAATGTCAGATCCGGCTACCGGATCCGGAGAGACGAAGATAGTCGGAGAAAAACTTACTCTTGGTCGTGTGCCCAACGTGCATCAGCTCCTCCACCAGAGCCTTCTCTCGAGCCATCAGCCGCTTGACCTCCTTCTCTTGGTCCTTGCTTTGGGCTTCGAGGAGGTCAAAGGCATGAGCCCGGCTGGCAAGGGAGGCGTCGTGCTCCTTGACGGTGGCCTCCAGGGCATCCAACTTGATGTGCTAGTCCTTATTCTGTAGCCGGAGCGTGGAATTGGACATGCTTAGCCGGTCATTCGCCTTCTTCAGGCGATCGATTTCCCGCTGAGCGCACACCATGATGGCTGCAGAAACCTACTATCAGCAAAAAAAGAAGGGTGAAGAAGAAAGTATTCGGCAATTGAATCCGGATGAAGGGACTTACTCTAGGAGGTCCCGTTGGCAGCCGCGAGCTTCTGCACCAGGGTTCGGTTGCCGCCGGCTGTGGCCTCGAGCAGCCGGATCTCCTTCACCGCTAGCTCGAGGGTGGCAGCAAGATCCGCCAGCGAGGCGGCAGAGGAGGCGTCGTCGTCGATGGCGTTGGCGACCAGCGACTCCTTCGCCTCTGCCACCGCATTCCGCCACTCCTTCCCTGGCTCGTCATCGGAGTTGTCGTCGGTGACGACCACAAGCTCCTTACCGGTGGAGGCCCTCTGTGCTGCCGCGGGGGAACTACCTCCACTTTGTGGGACAGTCGTTTCTGGCTGCACCACTATGGTCGGCGGAGCATACACTGCTCCGGCTGCGGTAGCCAGATCAGCCTAGGGCGGGGGCAAGGACGATGCCCTGGGCGAAGGAGGGGGAGCAGAGGCAGCCGAGGCTGGCACGGTGTCCGGCTGCAGAATAAGGACTAGGGAGGCAGTCGGTTCGCGTGCGGCTGGCTAAGCGCAGCCAGAAACGAGCAAGTCACACCGACTAGTTTACGGTAGCCGGAACCACGAGGAGCAGCAAGGCACGGGACCGGCTACATCAGCATAGCTATACTCAATCAGGAGGATAGAGCGATGTGCTACACAGTGCATAGTAGGCCCTGGTACGATGACAAGACCCGCAACTACACGGCCATACCAAAGACTTTGCTGGGTGACACGGGAATAGTGGCCAGATGCTGACGATAGGCTCGCACGGCATTCACTGTACCCACGACGACCCTACCACATGTACTCTAATGGGATGTAAGTGTACCAGATACTGTAGATGACCAGCCGGCTGGGACCCGCCTGTGGGGCCCGCCAGTTGGACTGGCCAGTGAGACCGTTGTCTCTCTACCTATATAAGGAGAGGCAAGGCTCCCGTAGCAAGGGTTGGTCTCAGTGTATTTAAGGTGGTAGCTAGAGAATACGGCTCAAGGAGCGATTATAGCCCGTATACTACTCATTGTCAGATCGGCAGGAGTAGGAGCTTTACCTCACCACGAGGGATCCGAACCTGGGTACTTCCTATGTCTCGCTACACTTGCTCGTATCCAATCCCGCCTGCGGACGCTGTCTAGAGCTTCCCTGATAGTCCCCACACCTCTATCTAACCTGCTTAGGTACTTCCATTCCCAATACAACGACAGACTCCGCCACCTAATGTCGTCGACAAGCACCATAGATGTGGTGCTTCTGTTTCACGCACATGTACAAGGTGGAACAACATCAAGTGAGATGCTAGTCTCGCTCTTGCCTCCGTGGGATAGGAAGGTGGTTGCCAAGTCTAGTGAAACCCTAGAAAGAAGCACTAGACTAGATTATCACGTCCGCCACCACCCACCTTCCTTTATATAGGCGAGTAGGTGAGGAAAACAAAACACTTGTGCCCCTCAGTCCTAAACCCTAACCCTAGTCAAAGTGAGTCCAACCCATTGACACATGTCCTTGTCCGAACAAGTCCAACTTGTCGTCTTGTGATAGTCGGATCATCATCCGCCTAGTTCCACTCTCTTAAGTGTGTAATCCCGCAGGCTTATGGTAAACCGGATGCAACTCAGTAATCATTCAGTCAGAGAAGTAGCTCAGAGACTTTCCGACTAGAGATGATAATCGGCAGTGTCCTCTAGCAATACTTGCTGACTCCTGGTTTACGCAAGTACCTGAAGGGAATATGCATGAGAGGAAATAATAAAGTGGTTATAATCATATTCCATGTTTATGATAAATGTTTATTTCTCATGCTATAATAGTGTTAATTGGAAAAATTAATACATGTGTGTTTAATAAACAAATAAAGAGTTCCTAGTTATGCCGCTCATATAAACTAGCTCGTTGATTAACTAGATGATCAAGGTTTCCTAATCATGGACATTGGATGTTGTTAATAACAAGGTCACAACATTGGTGGAATGATGTGATGAATATTCATCCAAAGTATAGTAATATGATCAAAGTCATTATGTTTACATTGCTATAACATCATGCGAAGTAACTTTAGTCCTTAGACCATGAGATCATGTCAATCACTAGCACTGGAAGAGTAACTTGATAACATCAAATGTCACATCGTAACAGAGTGACAATAAAGGTGGGTTCAGATACTTCGAAAGTGTTATGTAGAGGCTCATGGATCAAGAGTCGGATTTGTCCATCCCGATGATGGAAAAATATACTCTAGGCCCTCTCGATGATATCACATTGACATTGCTTGCAAGCAAGTGATAAGATCACTAGAATGTTATATCACGGGAACAAGAAAAGAGTACTTGTCGATAACGAGATCAAACTAGGTATGGGAAAACCAATGATCGAATCTCAGACATGTAATATATCGCGAGACAAATGGATTTAGTTACAACATTAAAGGTTCACATGATCAATAGAGTCATTATTGAATGTGTGGGAGTCAGTATGGATCTCCAAGTCCCGCTACTGATTATTGATTAGAGAGGGGTCTTGATCATGTCTGCATTATTCACGAATAGTAGGGTGACACACTTAAGGGATACCGACACTATTTGGAGTAAATAATATACCGGAGAAACATTATGAAAGTGTTGGAATTATTTTGTTGGACATGGAATTGTTTCGGGTCATATTGTTGAAAATGGTTTT
Source organism: Avena sativa (assembly GCA_916181665.1). Taxonomy (NCBI): domain Eukaryota; kingdom Viridiplantae; phylum Streptophyta; class Magnoliopsida; order Poales; family Poaceae; genus Avena; species Avena sativa. The sequence continues at coordinate 525,425,472 of OV702292.1, read as the reverse complement.
GCATGTGATATCGAAATTTTGCAAGGGGTTTTATGTGAATGTTTGTTAATTAAAGTAATTAACAAAATTCTATATAAAATAAATAAAAATGGTTTTTATTTAATGAGAGCTTGCAGTAAATTTGGTAGAAAATTAATGCAAAGTGAATGGAGTTGATTTTAATGGGAGTGGGCTTAGTGGAAGATCCACTCACCATTATGGAGGGATAGGTGGGGCACCACCATGCCATGCGCGTGGAGAATATAATTTTGCGGCCTGAAAGTTGGGGTGCCCAGGCAACGCGGTACCCAAGTTGCCTATAATCAGCCGTGATGACTACAGTTGGCATGCCAAATACTTAGATGGTCTTCTTCGGCACGAATTCAACTTTACGTTTCAATACAAAATATCAGGCTAACAGCCATCAAGTTGGGCCCCCTGTCAGTTCTTGCTGTTATGTCGCTCCTGTCGCTTAGGCAGGGTGGCTGTCACATAGGCTTGCAGTGCTGGAACAGTGGATAGGACAACACGACCGGCCTAGTGTATTGACGTGACAAAACATGGCACATATATCGGTGTTATAATTATTTTTTTGTTTACTCAGAAGCTGAAGAGCCACCGCCCCGCGTCTCTCCATTGGACTTCCGTCCCCACCGTTAACCACTACCTTAAAAGCGCATTAACGGTTCCACTGTTCCCCTACCTCGCAGAAACCACTCTTCTTCTTCCTGTCATCTGTCTTCTTCCCGTCCTCTCCTTGCCGCCATGAAAGGTTGTCGCACTCTAGAGACAAGCTTCACTACCCATGACAATAAGAAGATAGACGTCGTCTACACAAACAAGGAGGAGACAGTGGTGCGAGTCCTGAGGATGTACGAGGGTTGGCTTGAGAAAGACAAGGACAAGTTTGTGGGATTGGACCTCGAGTACACCCCGGAGGACCCATATGAAGGGAGTGAAGTCGCCGTTGTTCAACTGGCCATGAGGAAACACATCCTCATCTACCACCTCTCCCGGTTTGTAGATCTGCTCTTTGTAGCTAACCGCTTTTAGGGTTTTCTCCTCTTGTTCTTTATCCATTTGCTCATCTTGCAACTACTGGATTTTATTTAGGACCAAATAAATTATGACAAGACAATGTTGAGAGTCTTGATCTTACTAAACTTTTCAAAATTATATTCAGATGATGATCTTGCATTAACAAAATATTTGTAGTTACAAATTTTGGTGATGAAAAACACCATACTTTCAGGACTGATAGGAATTGTCTGGCGTTGCACCAGTTCCTTGTAGAAAAGGGAATTGTTTTCTGCACTATCGACAATAGAACTGATTTTTCAAAATTTCATCGAGAGGGAATTACAATTCCTACGCACAACTGGATCAATTTTCAGAGTCTTGTCAAGATCCTAGGGGGCTTGAGGAAGGATGGAATGGCATCACTCGCAACTAGAATCCTTGATGAGTCGTACGATAGAATGAAGGCAGATTTCCCTATGGATAGGCACGATTTCTGGGACGAGTGGCCGTTGTCTAATATAAACCTGAAGTATGCAGCCATAGATGCTTACGTGACCTACCAGATGTACAAGAAAATCCATTTTTTCTATGTTACCTCGTGTTTTCCCCTATTGGCAAGAGGGAAGACGAGCTTAGGGGAGCCCTTTGTAGAAAATGCAGAATAGTTGAGTTTGGAGCTGCATATGCAAAGGAAATGGCTGCATCTGAAGCAGCTGACAGAGAGGCTGCAGAAGCAGCTGAAAGAGAGCTTGCAGCTAAAGTAAAAGCAGCTTACAGAGAGGCTGCAGCTGAAGCAGCAAACAGAAAGGAAGCATCTTCTAGCGGAACAATCAGGTCTATGATGCACCGCTAATTGTGCCGCAGGATGGTGAAGATAGGGAAGGCAAGTTAGAACCCAGGTGGTATGAAGCATTTCGTGAGCTGTGGAGTGCCAATAATGTAAGATCCACCTAGAATGATCGCAGTTGGTCACCTAGGAACAATGGCAAGTGCCTCAAGTGGGCTGATGAGAAGTGAATTAAATTATACTCCTTTGTGTTATGTTTCTATTTTGTGGAACTCATTTATCTTATCAAGATGTCTAGCGCCTCAAGTGAGAGTAGTAAAATAAATTTAACCCTCTTTGTGTTATGTTTCTGTATGTGTCTTATAGCTTGTCAAGATGGTAGCTCGTTAACTGGTAGTTTGAAAGAGTGCAAATCTAGAGAAGATTCTCTCTTCGATAATCCGTTCCCTTTTGGACCTCTTTTTGCTATATGGTAGCAAATCTAGAGCAGCAAATCACACCCGGCAGAATACATTCATTGAGAAAACAAAACAAATATAGATATAGTTGTGCGCAGCTAAATAGGATATAGCGATAGAAAGTAGGTTGCTTAACGAGGTTCGATGCATTCAACCAGAAATAGGATGCAAGCAAAATATAGAAAATAAGAAGCTGCTTTGCAGCAGCAGACACATTCAACCCCTCCTTGCATGCGCCTGCGCCTCCGCCTCCTCCCTCCGGCGCTTCCTCCACTTCTTGCTTCCCAGTCCCTTGATCTTGGGGGCCTTGGGATTGATTGGAGGAATGCGACCATCTTCGATGGCCACCTGCTGGAGGTTTTGGAGGTGAATGCCAAGAGCCTGGTGTGCAACTATGTAGGCATTGACATTCACGGTCTGGCTGCCATTGTGGATGCCGGAGTGTGGGACATCTGCATGCTTCACTAAGGAGTTGAAGTCGGTGCCGGTGAGACTCACCCAGCAGAAGGCGGTCCCCTTGCAGAAGGGGAAACTGTAGTCGCCGCCAGCAAAGAAGGCATCGTACTGGCCGGCATGCAGCCTCCTCAGCACCTAACGAGTCTTGGTGTGCCTGGACTCGTCATCACTGCAGACATTGCTGCCGTAAACCTATTGGAAGAAAAGGAAAATGGGGGAGTAGATGATGTAAGAAGATCAAGCAATCTAAATGCGCACAAGTGAATCCTAATAAAGCAAGATCTAGCATCCAACGATGGGAACAGTAGAAGAACCAGGGAAGATGAGCAAACCCTAGTTACCTCGACCATGGGTCGTCAATGCTGGTGTCATAGGGGTTCAGCGGAGCGATGTACTCATCTAGATCGTAGGGGCCCCTGAAGACCTGGATCTGCTTGTGACCGGCAGGAGCCTCCTCGCCGGCGGGAGGATCCTCGTCGGTGGCTATGTCGGTAGCGGAGAGGGGGCCTGGACGGGAACGGCGGCTGCCATCGATGCCGTGACGGGGGCCTGGACGGGGACGGCGGAAGCTTTCAACGCGTCGAGGGGGACCGGCGAGGAGACGGGGGCCTCCTCGCCGGCGGCCTCGGAGGCGACAATGACCATCGTATCCTCCTCCGCCATCGCCGGTACGGACGGGGTATTCTCGGGAGTTTGCAGATGCTGGTGGGATAGTGGAGAGGGTTGCGTGGGGAGAGTGAGAGTGGGTGTGCGGCGAGGGGCTCTATAGTTAAGGTGAATGGAAGCAAGGCACGTTTTGTTGCACCACCGTGCAACGCGCCGCGCAGTCTACTGCACCGTGCACCGCTACACGCGCACGGTACGTCATGTTTTTTCCCGGGCCATGCATGGCAGTTCTGTATTGAGCCGCATGCAAAGGGCGCATACCCAATTTCTATGTACGAAGTTTGACACGGCCCTAAAATTGGCGATAATTAAAAGTGGAAATGTACAGGGGAAGGTAGGTGGATGTACGGCGAGATTTGTGGGGTTGTGCTAGATCACGTAGAGGGATGTGTTGATGACTGTGAGTGACTCGATGAAGGCGGAGACTTTAGGTCTCATCGAGCTCAGCTCTTCGACCTCCGGCTAGCGCGTGCAAGTTTCTTACGGTGGGGCCCAGTTGGAAGTGAGATTGAGAGTCGCTGCGTAAAAAATGGGATATGTCTTATTAAAATCAAGTGGCAATAAATTGCAACTGTCCATCGACGACCGTGCACTCGATGACGCATGTGTTGTGGCATAGTAGTAGCAGTAGTAGGCTTTCCAGACTTGATAAAACATGACATGACCAATCGATGACTTTTTCCATGGACGGCTTCGTGTTCCTTCTTGTAGAAGTCTCACTGAGGGAGACGTTCGTGCTGTCTCACGATGTACTGTGAAGGGCACGATGTGTGCAACGATCATCGTTGGATCGCATAGAATCAACGGTTGGTGCACATCATCCGCGTGACAACTGTGACAACCAATCAAGGAGTAGCAGACAGAGTGAGCACATGTTTGGGATTCTACGAAAGATAGAGAGAGGGGGGCAAAACTGAGTAGTATCAAAAACCAAGGGCAAAAATGAGTAGTATAAAAATGGAAAGTGAGTGTCTTGTACAATGAAATACATCATGGCATACATCAAATTATGCCAAGATAGATCCACTAGAGTTCATTGGATGTGTGTTCTTCTCATAAACCACATGGACAAACTAGAGTGCATTGCATGTGTGTTACTATCATAAACTACTTGGATCCACCGGTGTCATTGCGTGTGTGTTCTTTCCATAAACCACATGTTGATCCACCAAACTCATTTCATGTGTGTTCTTTTCATGAACCACATATGGATCCACCAGTGTCATTGAATGTGTGTTCTTTTCATGAACCAGATATGGATCCACCAAAGTCATTGCATGTGTGTTCTTTCAATAAACCATAGCTAGAGACATTGCATCTTTGTTCTTTTCATTAACCACACCCAGTGTCATTGCATGTGTGTTCTTCTCACAAAACACACATGGATCCCCCAGTGTTATTGCATGTGTGTTCTTTTTCATGAACCACAGCCAGAGTCATTGGATATGTGTTCCTCTCACAAACCACATAAGGATCCACCAGTGTCATTGGATGTGTGTTCTTTTCATGAACCACACCCAGTGTCATTGCATGTGTGTTCTTCTCACAAACCACATATGGACCCACCAGTGTCATTGCATGTATGTTCTTCTCACAAACCACACATGGAACCACCAGTCTCATTGCATATGTGTTCTGTTCATTAAACCACACATGGATCCATCAGTGTCATTGGATGTCTGTTCTTTTCATGAAACACACCCAAAGTCATTGCATGTCTGTTCTTGTCGCAAACCACACATGGATCCACCGATGTGATTGCATGTGTGTTCTTTTCACAAACCACAGCTAGAGTCATTTGCATGCCTGTTCTTGTCACAAACCACACATGGATCCACCGGTGTCATTGCATGTATGTTCTTTTCATGAACCACAGCTAGAGTCATTGCATGTGTGTTATTTTTCACAAACCGCATAAGGATCCACCAGTGTCATTGGGTGTGTGCTCTTTTCATGAACCACACCTAGTGTCATTGTGTCGGGGGGATGATCCCCAGATACCCCAACCGGACAAGAAACAGGGCAGTCGGATCACGTCCGGCTGGCCAGATGCGGCCGGACAAAGCAAGCCAGGCCGGCTATCGCATGGTAGCCGGATCAGCAAGAAGCAGCCGGCTACGGCAACATAGCCGGAACCAATCAAGGAGACAGGACGACGTGTGGATCAGTGCGCGGTACGCCCTGTACGACGACAAGACTGGCAACGATTCGGCCATACCGAAGACTTTGCGGGGATGACGTAGGAATAGTGGCCCGATGCTGACGATGGGCTCGCACGGTGTCCACTGTGCCTACGACAGCCATACCGCTCATACTCCGATGGGACATGTCGTACCGAATACTGTAGATGACCAGTCGGCTGGGACCCGCCTGTGGGGCCCGCCAGTCGGACTGGCCAGTGAGACCGTTGCCTCTCTGCCTATATAAGGAGAGGCAAGGCCTCAGTAGAAAGGGTTAGTCTTAGTGCATTTAAGAGACTAGCTAGAGAATACAGCTCCAGGAGCGCTTGTAGTTCGTATATCCCTCATAGTCAGATCGGCAGGAGTAGGAGTTTTACCTCATCACGAGGGCTCCGAACTACGCTTGCTTGTATCCAATCCCGCCTGCGGACACCGTCGATAGCTTCCCTGCTAGTCCCCACACCTCTATCTAACCTTCTTAGGTACTGTCGTTCCCAATACAACGATAGTTGGCGCCCACCATGGGGCAGATGCCTTCGACCGGAGTCACGTTCCGCACGGGACCCCGCACCTCAGCCGGTGAGCGCGTGGCCTCTGGCCTGGTGCTCATGCTCGGCAAGTTCGACTGCGTCATTGACAATGCTTCCTTCTTCGCTGGAACCTCCTTCCCGGCGAACAGCTCCATCCTGCTCTTCGACGACCTCCCTGTCTATGTTGCCACCGTTCCGGAGCGTTTCCCTAGGGAGATCGTCTCTATCGCAGAGTTACCGCATCCGGGCGGTAGCGCCTCCGTCGCTTCCTGTGGCGTGGAGGTCATGATGGCCGGCTCCAGCTCTCACCCCCGCCAACCGCGGGAGCGAGGCGCGGGCGAGGGTGGAACTTCCGCGCCTCCGTAGCCTCGAAATTCGGTGGAGGAGGCCATTGATCGGATCCTGACGCTGGTTAACCTCGGGGATAACCCGGAGGAAGCGGAAGCCAACTTCGCCATGGAGAGACAGATCCTCCTCTAGGAGGCCATGGAGCTGGCGGCAACCCGCAAGCAACTCGAGATCACCCGGCGCGAGTACGACCGTGCACACGGCTTCACTCCGGCTACCGCGGAGCCGAGTCAGCGCGGCCAGGTGCGGCGCCGAGGCGGCGAGCTGGGCGGAAGGATGGAAAAGGATGGGGAGCCGGATCTCGCACCCTCCCTCATCCGGCTCACCTACAGCACGACCGTCAAGAACCTACGCGCGGCGCGAGCCGCGGCAGAAGAACTGCCCAATCTGGAGGGCGAGGAGCGAGCCCGCCAGCACACTTGCGTGTAGGAGCTCCTCCGCATCGCGAATGAGCAGGCTGATGCCAACTGGCAGATGCAGGAGGACCCCAGCTACTCTAGGGGGAGCAAGCTGCCTGTCAATAGCAAGGGCGCGCCCCGCGACACCCAACATGCATCCTCCCCTCGGCCGGTTAAGGCCCTCAGCAGGCGTCGTAGCTCTGGCAATAAGGGCCAGCCGCGCTAGGAGAAAACGGTGAACAGCAACCCATCGCCTCCCCCTCCACCAACCGGAGCACCTAGACCCGCTGGTTCCCGTCTCTCGGGCCGGGTGGGAGCGCCCAACCCGGATCGTCTAGATGCCCGTGATCGCATCGAGCTCCTCGCCCAAGCGCGCGTCACGGAGGAAGAAGACTCCACCGGACCGGTTTGTTTCGGATCCCGCATTCGGAACGAGCCGTTTCCGGATAAGTTCACCCTGCCCAGGGACACCCCCAAGTATGACAGCAGTATGAAGCCGGAAGACTGGCTGACCGACTATGCTATGGCAGTCGGCATCGCCCATGGGAACAAGCGCACAGCTGTGCGCTATGTCCCTCTTATGCTAACCGGGTCAGCAAGGACATGGCTCAACAGCCTTGCGCCCAACAGCATCAACGTCTGGCCGGACTTCGAGAAGGTTTTTGTCCGCAACTTCAATGGCACGTACAAGCGTCCGGGACGCCCACGCAACATGGCCTTGTGCGTCCATGGTGACCGCGAGACCGACCGCGAGTACCTCGCCAAGTGGACGGAGCTGCGCAACACTTGCGAGGGCATCCTGCAGAGCCAAGCCATCAGCTTCTTCATCGAGGATTGCCGAGAAGGCACCATGCTTCGCCACTGGATACTGTGTGACGAGCCAAAAACCATGGCGGAGCTCACGACGGTTGCGGACCAGTACACCACGGCGGATGCCACCATGAAGAAGCCCCTCTGAGTAAATGCTGACGGGCATCCGACTCCTACGGAGCCGGCTCGTGACTGTCCGAGCAATCCGTCTGGGGAATCTGAATCCTCCAGACGCCACGGCAACGACAACCGGTTCCATGGGGACCGCCATGCCGGACAACAGAAGCCCCGCTACCACGCGCGGCAGGTCAATGCTGTGGAGGGTGCGCCCGACGCACCGGCTAACGATGCAAGGAGGCAGAAGCCACGGCTCACCTTCAACCAGATGTTTGACGGCCCATGCAAGTGGCACAGCGGTCCCTTCAAACCGGCTACGCATACCACCCGGAATTGCAGCTGGACTCGCCAGCTAAAAGACCAGGGTGGCCAGCCACGTCTCCCCTCTCCCCTTCCTGGTGGACCACCACCACCGGATAGGGGAGCCGACAATGATGGTAACGGCGACAACGGCAGCAACAACAACAACGGCTACACCTAGCCGCACACTGCCTACCACATCTTCGAGACGGAGTTGGACGACAAGCATAGCCGTAGGCGACGCTCCAAGGAGGTCAATGCCATCGTCTCTCTGGTCCCCCAGTACCTGAACTGGTCAAAAAACCCCATCACCTGGAGCCGTGCAGACTAGCCGGAGCAGCTGCCGACTCCCGGGGGCTACGCCATGGTGCTCGACCCCCTCATCGTCTCCAACGCACGTACCTGCCGTTTCTCGCGCGTCCTCATCGACGGAGGTAGCAGCCTCAACCTCCTCTACCGGTCCTCGCTGGAAAAGCTGGGCATTCTCGAATGCGACCTGCGCCCGACTACCACAACGTTCCACGGCGTGCTGCCAGGGCCAGCTTGCGCCCCGCTGGGTAAAATCCAGCTGGACGTCATCTTCGGGACCAAGGAGAACTTCTGTCGTGAACCGGTCTGGTTCGAGGTGGTAAACCTGACGAGCTCCTATCATGCTCTCCTCGGGTGCCCCGCCCTCGCCAAGTTCATGACCGTCCCCCACTATGCATACCTCAAGACGAAGATGCCGGGACCCAACGGCGTGATCACCTTCGCCGGCTACTTCAGGCAGTTGATGTAGTGCGCCTCAGCCGGTTCCAAACAGGCAGAGGCCCTCATCATAGCCGAGGAGAAGCGCGTAATCATGCGCAATGTGGCCATGGCCCAGCAGGACATACCGGCTAGTAGCAAACCGGCTGGAGAAGGAGCCTTCCAGCCGACAAAGGAGACGAAGAGGATCCTGCTCGACCCCTCTGACCCGACCAAAGTCGTCACCATTGGTGCCAACTTGGACAGCAAATAGGAAGGCGCGCTCGTCGACTTCCTCCGTGAAAATCGGGACATCTTTGCATGGTCACCCAAGGACATGCCAGGTGTACCGAGGGAGTTCGCCGAGATCTCACTTCATGTGCGGCCGGATGCCAAACCGGTTAAGCAACCTTTGCGCCGGTTTGCGGAGGAGAAGAGAAAGATTATCGGTGACGAGATCAACCGGCTCCTTGCAGCTGGGTTCATCATGGAAGTGTACCACCCCGACTGGTTGGCGAACCCAGTCCTGGTGCTGAAGAAGAACAAGACCTGGCGCATGTGTATCGACTACACCAGCCTGAACAAGGCATGCCCGAAAGACCCCTTCACCTTGCCCCGTATCGATCAAGTCATCGATTCCACGGCCGGCTGTGAGTTGTTGTCTTTTTTAGATTGCTATTCCGGTTACAATCAGATCCGGTTAAACTCGGCTGATCAGATTAAGACATCATTTATCACCCCCTACGGGTCTTTCTACTATGTAACCATGTCCTTCGGTCTGAAGAATGCAGGCGCTACCTATCAGCGCTGCATGCAAAAGTGCTTGCACTCGCAGATAGGCCGAAATGTGCACGCCTATGTGGACGATGTGGTCATCAAGACCAAGGAGAAGCGCACCCTCCTCGAAGATCTAGGAGACACATTTGGCAACCTCTGCCAGTACCAGATGAAGCTGAACCCAGAGAAGTGCGTCTTCGGAGTGCCATCCGGTCAGCTCCTCGGTTTGCTCGTATCACAACGAGGCATCGAGGCAAATCCGGAGAAGATCGCGGCCATCGAGAGGATGCAGCCGCCCAGGATCCTGCTTGGAGTCCAAAAGTTCACCGGATGCCCGGCCTCCCTCAATCGTTTCGTCAGCCGGCTGGGAGAGAAGGCACTCCCATTGTACCAGCTGATGAAGAAGATGGATAAGTTCTCCTGGACTTCGCAAGCCGACGCTGCATTTCATGACCTCAAGCGCATGCTATCCACAGCGCCGGTTCTAGCCACGCCGGCTAGCAAGGAGCTGATGTTGCTCTATATAGCAGCCATCAGCCGGATCATCAGCGTCATCCTAGTGGTGGAGTGCCCCGAGGAAGGCAAGGCTCAGCCGGTTCAGAGGCTCGTCTACTACCTCAGCGAGGTTCTCCCCCTCTCCAAGCAGAACTACCTACACTACTAGAAGATGTGCTACGGCGTGTACCTGGCATGCAAGAAGCTCAAGCACTACTTCTAGGAACATCCGATTAAGGTCGTGTGCACCGCACCCCTTTCGGAAATCATCAGCAACAAGGACGCCACCGGCCGAGTCACCAAGTGGGCCATCGAGCTCGTAGCCTACTCCATCCAGTACGAGCCTCGGCTCACGATCAAGTCGCAGGCGCTAGCGGACTTCCTCGTCGACTGGGCCGAGACCTAGTATCTCCCACCGGTTCCGGATTCGGACCACTGGAAGATGCACTTCGACGGGTCGAAGATGCTCGGGGGCTTGGGAGCCGGCATCATGCTCACCTCGCCCAAGGGAGACCGGCTGGAGTATGTACTGCAGATAAACTTCAAGGCCTCCAACAACATAGCCGAATACGAAGCACTGGTGCCCGGACTCCGGCTAGCCAAGGAGATTGGTGTCAACCGGATCCTCTGCTTCAGCAATTCGGATCTGGTGGTGCAGCAAGTATCCGGAGAATGGGAGGCCTGAGATGCTAACATGGCCCTCTACCGGTTCCACATACAGAAGCTCAGCGCCTCCTTCGATGGATGTGAATTCCATCATGTCCCCCGCATCAACAACGAGGCAGCCGATTCGCTCGCCCGAATCGGATCCACCAGGCAGGCGATCCCACCTGGGGTCTCCTTAGAGCACCTGCGCAAGCCCTCCATCAACCCATCACCCGAGTTGGATTCCATCATATGGGCGGGCAGCGCTCCGGCTGATGGGGCGACGAAGGCGGGGCCGGCAGAACCTCCAAAGAAGAAGGCCTACACCAACTCCGGCAAGTCAGTACCCTCCGGCTCGCAAGACCTGGGGGCTGCCGACTCGTCAAGCGGCTCGGGGGCTACCGTCCCGGGTACCTCATCCGGACGACCCTCTGACGACCATCAACCGGAGAGCGGGAGCATCCTCGTCATCCGGGAAATGCCATCCTAGGCACAACCCTTTATGAACTACATCGCCAACGGGGAGCTCCCGGATGATGAAGTGGAGGCCAGGCAAGTCCGGCACCGTGCGCACATGTACACCATCATCAACAATGAACTGTACAAGCGCAGCATATCCGGCATCTTCCAAAGGTGTGTCGATGTGGACACGGGCTACCGGCTACTCAAGGACATCCACCAGGGCGAGTGCGGGCATCACGCTTCGTCAAGGGCGATAGTTGCCAAGGCGTTTCGCCATGGCTTCTATTGACCCACCGCCCTCGAGGACGCTGAACAGCTGGTCCGTGCATGCAATGGGTGCTAGCGCTTCGGGCAGCTCAGGCACATGCCGACTTCGGTACTCAAGACCATACCGATTACCTGGCCCTTCGCGGTTTGGGGGCTCGACATGGTCGGTCCCTTCAAGCGAGCACGCGCGGGCATGACCCATCTGCTGGTGGCAGTGGACAAATTTACAAAGTGGATCGAGGCCAAGCCCATCCGGAAGCTGGATGGGGTGACAGTCGTTACCTTCTTCACCGACATCATCAACCGGTTCGGCTACCCCAATAGCATCATCACCGACAACGGCACAAACTTTGCCAAGGGGGCCTTTGCCCGATTCTGCAGCAACAAGGGCATCCGGCTGGACCTGGCCTCCGTCGCATACCCACAGTCCAATGGGCAGGTCGAAAGGGCAAATGGCTTGGTGCTAGCCGGCATCAAGCCGCGCCTCATCGAGCCGTTGGAGAGGTCACCCGGATGCTAGATCGAGGAGCTTCTGACTGTGCTATGGAGCCTCCGCACCATGCCGAATAGATCAACCGGCTACACTACGTTCTTCCTGGTCTACGGATCAGAAGCCGTCCTCTCTGCGGATATAGAGTTCGACTCCCCGCGCAAGCTCCTTTACGACGAAAAGGCCAACCAAGAGGCATGGGAGGACGGTGTGGACCTCCTGGAGGAGGCCCGCGACTTGGCATTGTCCAGGTCAGCCCTATACCAGCAATGACTACACCGCTACCATTCAGGCCGGATCCGCCCAGTCACGTTTCGCAAGGGCGACCTGGTCCTCCGGCTGGTACAAGACACGAAGGGCATGCACAAGCTATCGCCACCTTGGGAGGGCCCCTTCATCATCAGTCGGGAGCTCCCCAATGACTCCTACTACCTCATCGACGCGCAGCAGCTGCGCAAGAACAAGATGGACAAATCAGACAAGGAGACCGAGCGTCCCTGGAACGCGGCCTTGCTGCGCCCATTTTACACCTAGTCACCAGACAATGTATGTATCCCGCAAACCCTATGAATGAAAATGCGGACCCCTGTGAGATACTTGGGGGTCCTTGCTAGAAATGTGTTGGTACCTATTTTCTGGTTATGATTTTCCGGCTCCGGCAACCCCTACCCGGGGGTTTGCCGGCTGGCCCGACCTGCTAAATCAACAAACCGACTGAGTAGTGTGAGATGATGTCAGAGGCCCACTCTTCGTCTCAGCTACAGACCGCAACCCGGCTGTCCGGCTAGCAAGAGCAAAAGCCCGAGGCATCCCACATGGAAAACTGGGAGGAGATGCGACAGATCGGGCATCCCAGCCTTGCAACTAGCTTAAGACAATCCGGTTACTAAGCCGTTAGTACCGTGCGCGATGTATTGTCAGCTCCCTTCGATTCCGGCTGCAGACCGCAACCCGGCTGCCCGGCAAGGACGCAGCGAAAACAGCAGAGCACACGGGAAAATGACCAAGTGTCTAGAAAGGCGCAAGCTAGTTTTCGAAAAACAAATCCGCCTTCCGGCTACAATTTGGCAGACTAACCTATTAACATGTGAGAATGTATGTGTATGTATATTCTTGTACGACTACCTTGAATCGGAATTCAGGAAGAAAAGAGAAGAAGATTCGAAGTACTTGCCTTCATCAAGCGCTCCGAATCTCGGGGGCTACACCTACTGGGTGCGGTCGCGCGCCCCCAGTGTAATCTTGTAGTTCCCGACCGGCTAAAGGCGTTTAGTCGGGCGTTCGGAGCCCAGGTGAGGGCAAGGGCAGGAGCAAGAGAAAAGAAGGAAGATTCGAAGCACCTGGATACGCCAGCTACTCCAAATCTCGGGGACTACACCCAGTGGGTGCGCTCGCGTGCCCCCACTAGAATGTTAGTTCCCCCGGCCGAAGGTGTTCAGCCAGCAAAAGCAACCGACTAAGACGGGTCTAGTCGGATAAAGTTAGAAGATTTGGGGAAAGAAGGAAGATTCGAAGCACCTGGCTACGCCAGCTACTACGAATCTCGGGGGCTACACCCAGTGGGTGCGCTAGCGTGCCCCCACTGGAGGTCCAGTTCCCCCGGCTAAAGGCGTGTAGCCGAGCAAAGTTAGCCGGATAAGGTCAATCGGCGAGATATGGAAAGAAAATGCAAAGTGCACAAGTTGAAGGGAAACCAAGCTAGTTCAAAATTAACATTAAAAGGAAAAAAGGAGGCGAAGCTCCCATAAGTTTACCCAGCGCCAAAGACAGCCGGTACAGGCCCACAAGTTTCAAGATAAAGCAAGACAAACAAATACACCCGACATCCCGGGGCAATAGCTAAGCGGCAGGACCCTTGTCGTGCGGAGCGTCTTGGCTGGCGGTAGCTTCATGCGGAGGAGGCGGCGCGGCGCTCGACCCAGTTCCAGCGCCCGCGGTCGGTTGCGTCGAGGTTTCCACATCAGGAGTACCGACAGACTCCGAGTCGGTGAGCACCTCGTCGGGATCCATGTAGTCGGTGATCTTGATGGCGGAGCCCCGGAGCTCCGGATGAGCCTGGCGGATGGCTGCAAGGTCGGCGCCGGCACGGAAGCCTCCGTCGATCTTCTCGACGCGGGCGTCCTTGTACCAGGAAAGCATGAGGCCCAGAGCCATCTCTGCTCCGGCTCGCGCCGCCAAGTCCCGCAACCGGTCCACCGCAGCCGGCACCTCCCCCACCTTCGCAGCCAGCTGCGCCATCGTCTCCAGAACCAGAGCATCCGGCCACAGGAACAAGAAGATGTCCCGCGCCACTTGATGAAGCTTGGCAGCTTCCTCGCCAAGAAGGACGACAAGCTCCTAGGCTGTCGGCTGTGCTCCCGGACAGTTCTCCTGCAGCCGGTTGTACGCCAGCAGGTCTATGCCGGGATAAAACGCTGTCCGAAAAAAGATAGTCAGATCTGGCTACCGGATCCGGAAAGATAGGTAGACGGAAAAAGGGCACTTACCCTTAGCCGTCTAGCCAATTTGCATCAGTTCCTCCACCAGAGCCTTCTCCTTCGTCACCAGCCGCTTGATCTCCTTCTCTTGGTCCTTGTTCTGGGCCTCGAGAAGGTTGAAGGCTTCGATCCGGCTGGCGAGAGAGGCGTTGCGCTCCTTGATGGTGTCCTCCATACCGTCTACCTTTGCGTGCCAATCCTTGTTCTGCAACCGTAGAGTGGAGTTGGACTTTCTCAACCGGTCGTTCGCTTTCTTCAAGCGATCGATCTCGCGTTGAGAGCATACGAGGATAGCTGCGACAAAGCCGGCTATCAACAAAAAAAATACGATTCCGGTTGAGGCAAACTTACTCTAGGAGGTTCCGTTGGCGGCAGCAAGCTTCTTCTCCAAGGACCGGTTCCCGCCGGCTGTGGCCTCCAGCAGCCGGATCTCCTTCACCGCCAGCTCGAGGGTGGCGGCGAGATCTGTCAGCGAGGCAGCAGAGGAGGCGTCGTCATTCATGGTGTTGACGGCCAAGGACTCCTTCACGGCAACCACCACTGTCCTCCACTCCTCTCCCGGCTTGTCCTCGGAGTTGTCGTTGCCGACAACCACGAGCTCATTGCCGGTTACTGCCCCCCGCGTGCCCGCAGAAGAGCCGCCCGGCTGAGGACCCTCCGCTTCCGGCCGGGCCACCACGTCCGGCTGGGGACCCTCCGCTCCAGCTGAGGCAGCCGGTTCAATGCGAGGCAGCGACGGAGGCGGTGTCTCGGAGGAGGGGGCGCTGGCAGACGTGGTCAGCATGCGCGGTGGCAACCTGGTCGGCGCTTGTGCCAGGCTCGTAGCTCCAAAGGAGACCAGCGTGCTAAGAAGACAGAGGAAGATAAGAAGGAAAAAGAAGCAAATAAGCCAAAGGTAAAAGGGAAAAAATGAAAGAAACAGAAGATGGTAAAAGAAAAAAGGAAGAAGGATGTACCCTTGCACCACCGGAGGCGGCCCCTTCTTCCGGCCAAGGCGACTCGGTGGAAATCCTGCTGGTCCGGCTCCTCTTGGGGGCTGGCTCCTCCACGGCAGGCCGGCTGGCGCTGGAACGGATGGAGTCGCTCCCACCAGCGCCAGACTGGCTAGATTCATCGTCCGTCGCAGGGCGTTGCGCCGGATCAGAGGCCAGCATGGCATCCTCCTCCTCGTCAACCTCCGCGTGGGGGTCGGCAGCCGGTTCGTCGTTCCGGCTAGGGAAGGCATCCCCGTCCCCGTCCGACTCCTCGCCAGACCGCCGAGCACGCGGCTCGGGCAAGTCAGGCGTAAACGTCTCGAGGGGGGCCTCACCCTCCTCACGAAGGATGCAAGGAAAGATCTACCGAATACAAGAGATTAGTCGGATAAAACAAAAAGAAGGGCAAGAAATACGAAAGAAAACTCCAGCTAAAAGTACCTACCCAGGGCACGCGGTTGTCCCGGTTGTAGGGTGCCAGGCTGAAGGTCCAGCCTTTTGGCAACCGCTCCTTGGTGATCGTCCACACCCACTCCTTCAAGTTGTGGTAGCGGGGATCACGGCGCGATAGCCGGGTCGGGTCCAGCCGGCCGGAGTAGAAGCACATCTTGTGCGCTCGCTGCTGCAACGGCATCATCAGCCGGGACATCCAGCTGAGGGTGATGTCTAGGCCGGTCAGCCGGCAGGTGACGAGGGAGCGCATGCGTTGCAGCATCACGTCCGACTCCGCCTTGTCACCATAAATCTTCAAGTCCCAGTGCTGCCAGCTAGACTCGACATCCTGGAACGCCGGAAGGTTGATCCGGTCCATGTTGGTGCGATTCTTGACGTAGAAGTACGATTCTTGCCATAGTCGTACCGTGTCATGCAGCCGGAACTTCGGGTAGCCAGTCTGCACGCGGGAGTAGATGGAGGCGCCGCCACAGACGACTAGCGGCCCCTTCGTAAACTGCACCTGCGGCCGGACTCGGAAGAGCCGACAGAAGAGCCCGAGATCCGGCTGGATCCTGAGGTAGCTCTCATAGAAGGCCATGAATTGCGCCAACATGCCGATTGTGTTGGCGCCAAGATGCTGGAGGCGGAGGTCGAAGAAAGCAAGGAACGTGAGGAAGAACGGGTGCACCGGCAGCGCGAACCCGCGCGCAAGGTGTGAGAGGAAGATTACCCACTCTCCCTCCGCCGGATGCGGTGACACCTCTCCCGCCGGCGCTAGCCACACCTCTACTTCCTCCTCCGACGGGAGGACGCGGGTGGCGCAATACTTCTGAATGTGATCCTCCATGACGGAGGAGCCGCACCAGGCTCCGCGTTCAGCAGCCATCTCTGGTTCGGGGGAGCGCGCGGCGGCGGACGACTGGCGGTGACCCGTGCCACTGACGACGACAAAGGGGCGGCGCAGCGGGAGACAGCAGCGGCGAAGGCAGGGCACAGAGCACAGGAGCGCAGAAGGGGAGAGAGCAACTGGAAGCAGGGGAGCAGAGGAACGGAACTGCCCCCCTCACCGCGGCGTCCCTTTGAAGGGCCGGAAGAGCAACCGTCCACAGCGCCACGTGGCATCCATCCAGGCAACCCTCACCCCAACTGCCGCCCAGATCCCGTGTGCCGACGCGAGGTGCGCAGAAGATCCTGGAGCAGGAACCGAAGCGCCAGGTGGCAGTTTCCCGAGGCGACGTGCGACGGGACGTTACGCTGCCCGCCGTAGAGCAATGATTGCACATGCGCGCGTGGCCGGTGTTAGCACTGACGTCACGGGTAGCGCAACCGCCAGGCGTAGCCAGTCACAAATTCAAAACCAAGAGGGAGCGCGTGCACATTTCGCCTAAGGGCGGAATCCACACGCGCTCGGGGGCTAGTGTCGGGGGGATGATCCCCAGATACCCCAACCGGACAAAAAACAGGGCAGTCAGATCGTGTCCGGCTGGCCAGATGCAGCCAGACAAAGCAAGCCAGGCCGGCTATCGCATGGTAGGCGGATCGGCAAGAAGCAGCCGGCTATGGCAACGTAGCCGAAACCAATCAAGGAGACAGGACGACATGCGGATCAGTGCGTGGTACGCCATGTACGACGACAAGACTCGCAACCACTCGGCCATACCAAAGACTTTGCGGGGATGACGTAGGAACAATGGCCCGATGCTGACGATAGGCTCGCATGGCGTCCACTGTGCCTACGACAGCCATACCGCTCATACTCCGATGGAACATGTACCGGATACTATAGATGACCAGTCGGCTGGGACCCGCCTGTGGGGCCTGCCAGTCGGACTGGCCAGTGAGACTGTTGCCTCTCTGCCTATATAAGGTGAGGCAAAGGGTTGGACTCAGTGCATTTAAGAGACTAGCTAGAGAATACAGCTCCAGGAGCGCTTGTAGTTCGTATATCCCTCATAGTCAGATCGGCAGGAGTAGGAGTTTTACCTCATCACGAAGGCTCCAAACCTGGGTACTTCCTGCGTCCTGCTACGCTTGCTTGTATCCAATCCCGCCTGCGGACGCCATCGATAACTTCCCTGCTAGTCCCCACACATCTATCTAGCCTTCTTAGGTACTGTCGTTCCCAATACAACGACACATTGCATGTGTGTTCTTTTCACAAACCACATAAGGATCCACCAGTGTCATTGCATGTATGTTCTTTTCACAAACCATAGCTAGCATATTTGCATGTCTATTCTTCTCACAAACCACACATGGATCCACCAGTGTCATTGCATGTCTGTTCTTTTCATTAACCACAGCTAGAGTCATTGCATGTATGTTCCTTCCACAAACCACATATGGATCCACCAATGTCATTGCATGTCTGTTCTTTTTATTAACCATAGTTAGAGTCATTGCATGTACGTTCTTCCCACAAAACACACATGGATCCACCAGTGTGATTGCATGTGTGTTCTTTTCACAAACCACAGCCAGTGTCATTGCATGTATGTTCTTTCCACAAACCACATATGGATCCACCAGTGTTACTGGATGTGTGTTATTTTCACAAACCACAACTAGAGTCATTGCATGTTTGTTCTTTTCATGAACCACAGCTAGAGTCATTGGATGTGTGTTCTTTTCACAAACCACATAAGGATCCACCAGCGTCATTGGATGTGTGTTCTTTTTTCATGAACCACACCCAGTGTCATTGCATGTGTGTTCTTCTCACAAACCACATAAGGATCCACCAGTGTGATTGCATGTGTGTTCTTTTCATGAACCACAAATGGAGTCATTTGCATGTCTGTTCTTCTCACAGACCACATATGGATCCACCAGTGTCACTGGATGTGTGTTCTTTTCACAAACCACAGCTAGAGTCATTGCATGTATGTTCTTTTCACAAACCATAGCTAGAGTCATTGCATGTCTGTTCTTTCCACAAACCACATAAGGATCCACCAGTGCCATTGGTGTTCTTTTCATGAACCACACCCAGTGTCATTGCATGTGTCTTCCTCTCACAAACACCACATAAGGATCCACCGGTGTCATTGGATGTGTTTTCTTTTCATGAACCACACCTAGTGTCATTGCATGTGTGTCCTTCTCACAAACCACACATGGATCCACCAGTGTCATAGCATGTCTGTTCTTCTCACAAACCATAGCTAGAGTCATTGCATGTATGTTATTTCCACAAACCACATATGGATCCACTAGTGTCATTGCATGTCTGTTCTTTTCATTAACCACAGCTAGAGTCGTTCCATGTCTGTTCTTCTCACAAACCACACATGGATCCACCAGTGTGATTGCATGTCTATTCTTTTCACAAACCACATATGGATCCACCAGTGTCATTGGATGTGTGTTATTTTCATGAACCACACCCAGAGTCATTGCATGTCTGTTCTTTTCACAAAACACACATGGATCCACCAAGGTCATTGGATGTGTTTTCTTTTCATGAACCACAGCTAGAGTCATTGCATGTGTGTTCTTGTCACAAACCACATAAGGATACACCAGTGTCATTGCATGCATGTTCTTGTCACAAACCACACATGGATCCACCAGTGTCATTACATGTTTGTTCTTTTCACAAACCATAGCTAGAGTCATTGCATGTCTATTCTTTCCACAAACCATATATGGATCCACCAGTGTCATTGGATGTATGTTCTTCTCACAAACCACACATGGAACCACCAGTGTCATTGCATGTGTGTTCTTTTCATTAAACCACACATGGATCCATCAGTGTCAATGGATGTCTGTTCTTTTCATGAACCACACCCCGAGTCATTGCATGTTTGTTCTTCTCACAAACCACACATGGATCCATCGGTGTGATTGCATGTGTGTTCTTTTCTCAAACCATAGCTAGAGTCATTTGCGTGCCTGCTCTTGTCACAAACCACACATGGATCCACCGGTGCCATTGCATGTATGTTCTCTTCATGAACCACAGCTAGAGTCATTGCATGTGTGTTCGTTTCCACAAACCACATAAGGATCCACCAGTGTCATTGGATGTGTGTTCTTTTCATGAACCACACCCAGTGTCATTGCATGTGTGTTCTTTTCACAAACCACATAAGGATCCACTAGTGTCATTGCATGTATGTTATTTTCACAAACCATAGCTAGAGTCATTGCATGTCTATTCTTTCCACAAAGCACATATGGATCCACCAGTGTCATTGCATGTCTGTTCTTTTCACAAACCATAGCTAGAGTTATTGCATGTCTATTCTTTCCACAAACAACATATAGATCCACCAGTGTCATTGGATGTGTGTTCTTTTCATTAACCACAGCTAGAGGCATTGCAAATGTGTTCTTTCCACAAACCACATATGGATCCACCAGTGTCATTGGATGTGTGTTCTTTTCATGAACCACACCCAGTGTCATTGCATGTTTGTTCTTTTCATTAAACCACACATGGATCCACCGGTGTGATTGCATGTGTGTTCTTTTCACAATCCACAGCTAGAGTCATTTGCCTGCCTGTTCTTGTCACAAACCACGCATGGATCCACCGGTGTCATTGCATGTGTGTTCTTTTCATGAACCACATCTAGAGTCATTGCATGTGTGTTCTTTTTCACAAAGCACATAAGGACCCACCAGTGTCATTGGATGTGTGTTATTTTCATGAACCACACCCAGTGTCATTGCATGTGTGTTCTTTTCACAAACCACATAAGGATCCACCAGTGTCATTCGATGTGTTTTCTCTTCATGAACCACACCTAGTGTCACTTCATGTGTGTTCTTCTCACAAACAACACATGGATCCACCAGTGTCATTGGATGTGTGTACTTTTCATTAACCACAGCTAGAGTCATTGCATGTGTGTTCTTTCCACAAACCACATATGGATCCACCAGTGTCATTGGATGTGTGTTCTTTTCATGACCCACACCCAGTGTCATTGCATGTGTGTTCCTCTCACAAACACCACATAAGGATCCACCAGTGTCATTGGATGTGTTTTCTTATCATGAACCACAGCTAGAGTCATTGCGCGTGTGTTCTTGTCACAAACCACATAAGGATACACAAGTGTCATTGCATGTGTGTTCTTCTCACAAACCACACATGGATCCACCAGTGTCATTGCATGTCTGTTCTTTTCACAAACCATACCTAGAGTCATTGCATGTATGTTCTTACCACAAACCACATATCGATCCACCAGTGTCATTGGATGTGTGTTCTTTTAATTAACCACAGCTAGATTCATTGCATGTGTGTTCTTTCCACAAACCACATATGGATCCACCAGTGTCATTGGATGTGTTTTCTTTTCATGAACCACGCCCAGTGTCATTGCATGTGTGTTCTTTTCATGAACCATAGCTAGATTCATTGCATGTTTGTTCTTCTCACAAACCACACATGGATCTACTGGTGTGATTGCATGTGTTTTCTTTTAACAATCCACAGATAGAGTCATTTGCATGCCTGTTCTTGTCACAAACCACACATGGATCCACCGGTGTGATAGCATGTGTGTTCTTTTCATGAACCAAAACTAGAGTCATTGCATGTGTGTTCTTTTTCAGAAACCACATAAGGATCCACCAGTGTCATTGGATGTGTGTTCTTTTCATGAACCACACCCAGTGTCATTGCATGTGTGTTCTTTTCAAAAACCACATAAGGATCCACCAGTGTCATTGGATGTGTTTTCTTTTCATGAACCACACCCAGTGTCATTGCATGTCTGTTCTTTTCATTAACCACATCTAGAGTCATTGCATGTATGTTCTTTTCACAAACCACATATTGATCCACTAGTGTTATTTCATGTTTGTTCTTTACATTAACCATAGCTAGAGTCATTGCATGTATGTTCTTCTCACAAACCACACATGGATCCACCAGTGTGATTACATGTGTGTTCTTTTCACAAACCACAGCCAGTGTCATTGCATGTATGTTCTTTCAACAAACCACATATCGATCCACAAGTGTCACAGGATGTGTGTTTTTTCACAAACCACAGCTAGAGTCATTGCATGACTGTTGTTTTCATGAACCACATCTAGAGTCATTGCATGTGTGTTCTTCTCACAAACCAAATAAGGATCCACCAGTGTTATTGGATGTGTGTTCGTTTCATGAACCACACCCAATGTCATTACATGTGTGTTCTCACAAACCACATAAGGATCCACCAGTGTCATTGGATGTGTGTTCTTTTCATGAACCACACATGGATCCACCAGTGTGATTGCATGTGTGTTCTTTTCATGAACCACATGTGGAGTCATTTGCATGTCTGTTCTTCTCACAAACCACATATGGATCCACCAGTGTCACTGGATGTGTGTTCTTTTCACAAACCACAGCTAGAGTCATTGCATGTCTGTTCTTTTCACAAACCACATCTAGAGTCATTGCATGTCTGTTCTTTCCACAAACCACATAAGGATCCACCAGTGTCATTGGATGTGTGTTCTTTTCATGAACCACACCCAGTGTCATTGCATGTGTGTTCTTTTCACAAACCACATAACAATCCACCAATATCATTGGATGTGTTTTCTTTTCATGAACCACACCCAGTGTCATTGCATGTGTGTTCTTCTCACAAACCATACATGGATCCACCAGTGTCATTGCATGTCTGTTCTTGTCATAAACCACATCTAGAGTCATTGCACGTATGTTCTTTCCACAAACCACATATGGATCCACCAGTGTCATTGCATGTCTGTTCTTCTCATTAACCATAGCTAGAGTCATTCCATGTTTGTTCTTCTCACAAACCACACATGGATCCACCAGTGTGATTGCATGTCTGTTCTTTTCACAAACCACATATGGATCCTCCAGCGTCATTGGATGTGTGTTCTTTTCATGAACCACAGCCAAAGTCACTGCATGTCTGTTCTTTTCACAAACCACACATGGATCCACCAGTGTCATTGGATGCGTTTTCTTTTCATGAACCATAGCTAGAGTCATTGCATGTGTGTTCTTGTCACAAACCACATAATGATACACAAGTGTCATTGCATGTGTGTTCTTCTCACAAAGCACACATGGATCCACCAGTGTCATTGTATGTTTGTTCTTTTCGAGTCATTGCATGTCTGTTCTTTCCACAAACCACATATGGATCCACCAGTGTCATTGGATGTGTGTTCTTTTCATTAATCACAGCTAGAGCAATTGCATGTGTGTTCTTTCCACAAAGCACATATGGATCCACCAATATCATTGGATGTGTGTTCTTTTCATGAACCACACCCAGTGTTGCATGTGTATTCTTTTCATTAAACCACACATGGATCACCCAGTGTCATTGCATGTGTGTTCTTTTCATGAACCATAGCAGTGTCATTACATGTCTGTTCTTCTCACAAACCACACATGGATCCACCGGTGTGATTGCATGTGTGTTCTTTTCACAATCCACATCTAGAGTCATTTGCATGTCTGTTCTTGTCACAAACCACACATGGATCCACCGGTGTCATTGCATGTTTGTTATTTTCATGAACCACAACTAGAGTCATTGGATGTGTGTTATTTTTCACAAACCACATAAGGATCCACCAGTGTCATTGGATGTGTGTTCTTTTCATGAACCACACCAGTGTCATTGCATGTGTGTTCTTTTCACAAACCACATATGGATCCACCAGTGTCATTGGATGTGTTTTCTCTTCATGAACCACACCCAGTGTTATTGCATGTGTGTTCTTCTCACAAACCACACATGGATCCACCAGTGTCATTAAATGTCTGTTCTTTTCATTAACCATAGCTAGAGTCATTGCATCTATGTTCTTTCCACAAACCACACATGGATCCACCAGTGTGATTGCATGTCTGTTCTTTTCACAAACCACAGCTAGTGTTATTGCATGTATGTTCTTTCCACGAACCACATATGGATCCACTAGTGTCACATGATGTGTGTTCTTTTCACAAACCACAACTAGTGTTATTGCATGTCTATTCTTTTCATGAACCACATCTAGAGTCATTGAATGTGTGTTCTTCTCACAAGACACATAAGGATCCACTAATGGCATTGGATGTGTGTTCTTTTCATGAACCACACCCAGTGGCATTGCATGTGTGTTCTTCTCACAAACCACATAAGGATTCACCAGTGTCACTGGATGTGTGTTCTTTTCATGACCCACACCCAGTGTCATTGCATGTGTGTTCATCTCAGAAACCAGACATGGATCCACGAGTGTCATTGCATGTCTGTTCTTTTCATTAACCACAGCTAGAGACATTGCATGTATGTTCTTTCCACAAACCACATATGCATCCACCAGTGTTATTGCATTCCTCTTCTTTTCATTAACCACAACTAGAGTCTTTGCATGTCTGTTCTTCCCACAAACCACACATAGATCCACCAGAGTGATTGCATGTGTGTTCTTTTCACAAACCACAGCGAGTGAGATTGCATGTATGTTCTTTCAACAAACCACATATGGATCCACCAGTGTCACTTGATGTGTGTTCTTTTCACAAACCACAACTAGAGTCATTGGATGTGTGTTCTTTTCATGAACCACAGCTAGAGTCATTGGATGTCTGTTCTTCTCACAAACCACATAAGGATCCACCAGTGTCATTGGATGTGTGTTCTTTTCATGAACCAAACCTAGTGGCATTGCATGTGTGTTCTTCTCACAAACCACATAAGGATCCACCAGTGTGATTGCGTGTGTGTTCTTTTCATGAACCACACATGGATCCACCAATGTGATTGCATGTGTGTTCTTTTCATGACCCACATATGGAGTCATTTGCATGTATGTTCTTCTCACAAACCACATATGGATCCACCAGTGTCACTGGATGTGTGTTCTTTTCACAAACCACAGCTAGGGTAATTGCATGTTTGTTCTTTTCACAAACCACAGCTAGAGTCATTGCATGTCTGTTCTTTCCACAAACCACATAAGGATCCACCAGTATCATTGGATGTGTGTTCTTTTCATGAACCACACCCAGTGTCATTGCATGTGTGTTCCTCTCACAAACACCACATAAGGATCCACCAGTGTCATTGGATGTGTTTTCTTTTCATGAACCATACCCAGTGTCATTGCATGTGTGTTCTTCTCATAAACCACACATGGATCCACCAGTGTCATTGCATGTCTGTTCTTCTCACAAACCACAACTAGAGTCATTGCATGTATGTTCTTTCCACAAACCACATATGGATCCACCAGTGTCATTGCATGTATGTTCTTTTCATTAACCACGGCTAGAGTCATTCCATGTCTGTTCTTCTCACAAACCACACATGGATCCACCAATGTGATTGCATGTCTATTCTTTTCAAAAACCACAGCAAGTGTCATTGCATGTATGTTCTTTCCACAACCACATATGGATCCACTTGTGTTACTAGATGTATTTTCTTTTCACAAACCACAACTAGAGTCATTGCATGTCTGTTCTTTTCCTAAACCACAGCTAGAGTCATTAGATGTGTGTACGTGTCACAAACCACATAAGGATCCACCAGTGTCATTGGTTGCGTTTTCTTTTCATGAACCACACCCGGTGTCATTGCATGTATGTTCTTCTTAGATACCACATAATGATCCACCAGTTTCATTGGATGTGTGTTCTTTTCATGAACCACACATGGATCCACCAGTGTAATTGCATGTGTGTTCTTTTCATGAACCACATATGGAGTCATTTGCATGTCTGTTCTTCTCACAAACCACATATGGATCCACCAGTGTCACTGGATGTTTGTTCTTTTCACAAACCACAACTAGAGTCATTGCATGTCTGTTCTTTTCACAAAACCACAGCTAGAGTCATTGCATGTCTGTTCTTTCCACAAACCACACATGGATCCACCAGTGTCATTGGATGTGTGTTCTTTTCAAGAACCACAGCTAGAGTCATTGCATGTGTGTCTTTTTCACAAACCACATAAGGATCCACCAGTGTCATTGGATGTGTGTTCTTTCATGAACCACACCCAGTGTCATTGCATGTGTGTTCTTTTTCACAAACCACATAAGGATCCACCAGTGTCATTGGATGTGTGTTCTTTTCATGAACCACACCCAGTGTCATTGCATGTGTGTTCTTTTCACAAACCATAGCTAGAGTCATTGCATGTGTGTTCTTCTCATAAACCACATAAGGATACACCAGTGTCACTGGATGTGTTTTCTTTTCATGAACCACACCAAGTATCATTGCATGTCTGTTCTTTTCATGAACCACACATGGATCCACCAGTGTGATTGCATGTGTGTTCTTCTCATGAACCACAGCTAGAGTCATTGCATGTCTGTTCTTTCCACAAAACACATATGGATCCACTAGTGTCATTGGATGTGTGTTATTCTCATGAACCACAGCTAGAGTCATTGCATGTGTGTTCCTTTCATAAACCACATATGGATCCACCAGTGTCATTGCATCTCTCTTATTTTCATGAACCATACCCAGTGTCATTGCATGTGTGTTCCTCTCACAAACCACCCATGGATCCACCAGTGTCATGGCATCTCAGTTCTTTTCATGAACCACACCAGTGTCGTTGCATGTGTGTTCCTCTCACAAATCACACATGGATCCACGAGTGTCATTGGATGTGTGTTCTTTTCACGAACCACACCTAGTGTCATTTCATGTGTGTTTTTCTCACAAACCATACATGGATCCACCAGTGTCATTGCATGTCTGTTCTTCTCACAAACCACACATGGATCCACCAGTGTGATTGCATGTCTGTTCTTTTCACAAACCACACATGGATCCAACAGTATCATTGGATGTGTGTTCTTTTCATGAACCATAGCTAGAGTCATTGCATGTGTGTTCTTCTCACAAACCACACATGGATCCACTAGTGTCATTGCATGTGTGCTCTTCTCACAAACCACACATGGATCCAACAATGTCATTGCATGTCTGTTCTTTTCACAAACCATAGCTAGAGTCATTGCATGTCTGTTCTTTCCACATACCACATATGGATCCACCAGTGTCATTGGTTGTGTGTTCTTTTCATTAACCTCAGCTAGAATCAATGCATGTGTGTTCTTTCCATAAACCACATATGGATCCACCAGTGTCATTGGATGTGTGTTCTTTTCATGAACCACACCCAGTGTCATTGCATGTGTGTTCTTTTCATTAAACCACACATGGATCCACCAGTGTCATTGGATGTATGTTCTTTTCATGAACCACAGCAAGAGTCATTTCATGTATGTTCTTCTCACAAACCATAGATGGATCCACCGGTGTGATTGCATGTGTGTTCTTTTCACAAACCACAGCTAGAGACATTTGCATGCCTATTCTTGTCATAAACCACACATGGATCCACCGGTGTCATTGCACGTGTGTTCTTTTCATGAACCACAGCTAGAGTCATTGCATGTCTGTTCTTTTTCACAAACCACATAAGGATCCACCAGTGTCATTGGATGTGTGTTCTTTTCATGAACCACACCCAGTGTCATTACATGTGTGTTGTTTTCACAAACCACATAACAATCCACCAATATCATTCGATGTGTTTTCTTTTCATGAACCACACCCAGTGTCATTGCATGTGTGTTCTTCTCACAAACCACACATGGATCCACCAGTGTCATTGCATGTCTGTTCTTTTCATTAACCACAGCTAGAGTCATTGCACGTATGTTCTTTCCACAAACCACATATGGATCCACCAGTGTCATTGCATGTCTGTTCTTTTCATTAACCACAGCTAGAGTCATTGCATGTCTGTTCTTCCCACAAACCACACATGGATCCACTAGTGTCATTGCATGTCTGTTCTTTTCACAAACCACAGCCAGTGTTATTGCATGTATGTTCTTTCCACAAACAACATATGGATCCACCAGTCTCACTAGATGTGTGTTCTTTTCACAAACCACAGCTAGAGTCATTGCATGTTTGTTCTTTTCATGAACCACAGCTAGAGTCATTAGATGTGTGTTCTTGTCACAAACCACATAAGGAGCCACCAGTGTCATTGGATGTGTTTTCTTTTCATGAACCACACCCAGTGTCATTGCATGTGTGTTCTTCTCACAAACCACATAAGGATCCACCAGTGTCATTGGATGTGTGTTCTTTTCATGAACCACACATGGATCCACCAGTGTAATTGCATGTGTGTTATTTTCATGAACCACATATGGAGTCATTTGCATGTCTGTTCTTCTCACAAACCACATATGGATCCACCAGTGTCACTGGATGTGTGTTCATTTCACAAACCACAGCTAGAGTCATTGCATGTCTGTTCTTTTCACAAACCACAGCTAGAGTCATTGCATGTCTGTTCTTTCCATGAACAACACATGGATCCACCAGTGTCATTGGATGTGTGTTCTTTTCATGAACCACGGCGAGAGCCATTGCGTGTGTGTTCTTTTTCACAAACCACATAAGGATCCACCAGTGTCATAGGACGTGTGTTCTTTTCATGAACCACACCCAGTATCATTGCATGTGTGTTCTTTTTCACAAACCACATAAGGATCCACCAGTGTCATTGGATGTGTGTTCTTTTCATGAACCACACCCAGTGTCATTGCATGTGTGTTATTTTCACAAACCATAGCTAGAGTCATTGCATGTGTGTTCTTCTCACAAACCACATAAGGATACACCAGTGTCACTGGATGTGTTTTGTTTTCATGAACCAGACCAAGTGTCATTGCATGTGTGTTCTTCTCACAAAACACATATGGATACACTAGTGTCACTGGATGTGTGTTCTTTTCATGAACCACGCCATGTGTCATTGCATGTCTGTTCTTTTCATGAACCACACATGGATCCACCAGTGTGATTGCATGTGTGTTCTTCTCATGAACCACAGCTAGATTCATTGCATGTCTATTCTTTCCACAAACCAAATATGGATCCAGCAGTGTCATTGGATGTGTGTTATTCTCATGAACCACGGCTAGAGTCATTGCATGTGTGTTCCTTTCATAAACCACATATGGATCCACCAGTGTCATTGCATCTCTGTTATTTTCATGAACCACACCGAGTGGCATTGCATGTGTGTTCCTCTCACAAACCACACATGGATCCACCAGTGTCATTGCATCTCTGTTCTTTTCATGAGCCACACCCAGTGTCATTGCATGTGTGTTCCTCTCACAAACCACACATGGATCCACCAGTGTCATTGGATGTGTGTTCTTTTCACGAACCACACCCAGTGTCATTGCATGTCTGTTCCTCTTTTCATTAAACCACACATGGATCCACTAGTGTCATTGGATGTCTGTTCTGTTCATGAACCATAGCTTGAGTCATTGCATGTCTATTCTTCTCACAAACTAGACATGGATCCACCGGTGTGATTGCATGTGTGTTCTTTTCACAAACCACAGCTAGAGACATTTGCATGCATGTTCTTGTCACAAACCACACATGGATCCACCGGTGTCATTGCATGTGTGTTCTTTTCATGAACCACAGCTAGAGTCATTGCATGTGCGTTATTTTACACAAACCACATAAGGATCCACCAGTGTCATTGTATGTGTGTTCTTTTCATGAGCCACACCCTGTGTCATTGCATGTGTATTCTTTTACAAACCACATAAGGATCCACCAATGTCATTGGACGTGTTTTCTTTTCATGAACCACACCCAGTGTCATTGCATGTGTGTTCTTCTCACAAACCACACATGGATCCACCAGTGTCATTGCATGTCTATTCTTTTCATTAACCACTGCGAGAGTCATTGCATGTATGTTCTTTCCACAAACCACATATTGGATCCACCAGTGTCATTGCATGTCTGTTCTTTTCATTAACCACAGCTAGGGTCATTGCATGTCTATTCTTCCCACAAACCACACATGGATCCACAAGTGTGATTGCATGTCTGTTCTTTTCACAAACCACAGCCAGTGTCATTGCATGTATGTTCTTTCCAGAAACAACATATGGATCCACCAGTGTCACTGGATGTGTGTTCTTTTCAGAAACCACAGCTAGAGTCATTGCATGTTTGTTCTTTTCATGAACCATAGCTAGAGTCATTGGATGTGTGTTCTTCTCACAAACCACATAAGGATCCACCAGTGTCATTTGATGTCTGTTCTTCTCATGAACCACACCTAGTGTCATTGCATGTGTGTTCTTCTCACAAACCACATAAGGATCCACCAGTGTCATTGGATGTGTGTTCTTTTCATGAACCACACATGGATCCACCAGTGTGATTGCATGTGTGTTCTTTTCATGAACCACATATGGAGTCATTTGCATGTGTGTTCATCTCACAAACCATAACTAGAGTCATTGCATGTCTATTCTTTTCACAAACCACAGCTAGAGTCATTGCATGTCTGTTCTTTCCACAAAGCACATAAGGATCCACCAGTGTCATTGGATGTGTGTTGTTTTCATGAACCACACACAGTGTAATTGCATGTGTGTTCTTTTCACAAACCACATAAGGATACACCAGTGTCATTGGATGTGTTTTCTTTTCATGAACCACACCCATTGTCATTGCATGTGTGTTCTTCTCACAAACCACACATGTATCCACCAGTGTCATTGCATGTCTGTTCTTTTCATTAACCACATCTAGAGTCATTGCATGTATGTTCTTTCCACAAACCACATATGGATCCACCAGTGTCATTGCATGTATGTTCTTTTCATTAACCATAGCTAGAGTCATTGCATGTATGTTCGTCTCACAAACCACACATGGATCCACCATTCTGATTGCATGTGTGTTCTTTTCACAAACCACAGCCAGTATCATTGCATCTATGTTCTTTCCACAAACAACATATCGATCCACCAGTGTCACTGGATATATGTTCTTTTCACAAACCACATCTAGAGTCATTACATGTCTGTTCTTTTCATGAACCACATCTAGAGTCATTGGATGTGTGTTCTTCTCACAAACCACATAAGGATCCACCAGTGTCATTGGATGTGTGTTATGTTCATGAACCACACCCAGTGTCATTGCATGTGTGTTCTTCTCACAAACCACATAAGGATCCACGAGTGTCATTGGATGTCTGTTCTTTTCATGAACCACACATGGATCCACCAGTGTGATTGCATGTTTGTTCTTTTCATGAACCACATAAGGAGTCATTTGCATGTTTGTTCTTCTCACAAAACACATATGGATCCACCAGTGTCACTGGATGTGTGTTCTTTTCACAAACCACAAATAGAGTCATTGCGTGTCTGTTCTTTTCACAAACCACAGCTAGAGTCATTGCATGTCTGTTCTTTCCACAAACCACACATGGATCCACTAGTGTCATTGGATGTGTGTTCTTTTCATGAACCACAGCTAGAGTCATTGCATGTGTGTTCTTTTTCACAAACCACATAAGGATCCACCAGTGTCATTGGATGTGTGTTCTTTTCATGAACCACACCCAGTGTCATTGCATGTGTGTTCTTTTTCACAAACCACATAAGGATCCACCTGTGTCAATGGATGTGTGTTCTTTTCATGAACCACACCTAGTGTCATTGCATGTGTGTTCTTTTCACAAACCATAGCTAGAGTCATTGCATGTGTGTTCTTCTCACAAACCACATAAGGATACACCAGTGTTACTGGATGTGTTTTATTTTCACGAACCACACCAAGTGTCATTGCATGTGTGTTATTTTCACAAACCACATATGTATCCACCAGTGTCATTGCATGTGTGTTCTTTTCACAAACCACAGCTAGAGTCATTGCATGTCTGTTCTTTTCATGAACCACACATGGATCCACCAGTGTCATTGCATGTGTGTTCTTCTCATAAATCACATATGGATCCTAACCTTAGGAGAGACCTAACCTTAGCCCCCAAAGGTGGGCTTGTTCGTCTGCGGTACCAAAGTTCGCAGGCCTGCGCATGGCGGTACCTAAGTTGCCTGAAATTATCGCGTTTCGAAAAGTTGGACCGCCAACTACTGAGAGGGGCCATTTCGAGGCAAACTCATCTCACCCCTGCCAAATTCAAACATTATGTTAAACTGCCTCGTGAAGTAGACGGTCGGGACGCTCATGTCGGTCATATGTCCGTGACGCGGGCACCAACGCGGCAACCTCTTAGGCAAATCGAGCAGCTAAGTTGGATTGGACGCGTTGACCAATTTCACAAATCCATTCCCAGCTTTCCCCTAGCACCGGCAGCGTCGGAATCCACCCTCCAGGCAGGACGATCCCTTCGGACATTTGACTTCCGGCGCCAAGTTGCTGCGCCTAGTCGCTGATCCCGAGCTCCAATGGCGCATGCCGTAGTAGCCGTTGCGAGGCTCTAGCCCGCCTCCGCCGCCGACGAGCCGAGCATCTCGGAGGATGGCAGATCCTACTATCAAGAAAGAAGAAGTTTTGTCTACAAGCGGGTGATCTACCCTTCTCTTTGCTATTCGCACTAGTTACAACTGCTAGCTTGCTACTGAACCTCAAATTGTTTGTTAGCCCAACGCTGACAAACATATTTTGTCCACAGTTTTCTATCAAGTGGGATCTGCGCGAACCCCCTTACCTGGTTACGGTAGTCCTCTATAGGTACGACTCTAAGGGCAAGAGGTATGGACACCATTGTTTCACGATGGAAGAAGCGCCTGCGCGGATCTGCACTATATCTGGTTGGTTGCTGCTTTGCGTAATCATGTTGAATTATGGCCGAAGCAGACTGCAAAGTTCAGCTTCATGGATGAACGTGGCATCATGGTTCCTATAACGTGTGACAGTCAGCTAATTGGGTTGATGAAAAGGTATGCTTCGGCTGCCATGTTTGAGCTGAAATGTGATGTACTGGATGTGGAAGCTGCTGCAACTGGGAGTCGCCCTTCTATTCTTGGACAAGGTGGTTGCTCGAACCCAATTAGCTCCTGGCAAGCAAAGGTCTCTTGGGGTTTGCATGTTTGTGCTGAATTGTAATTTTTGTTTGATTTACTCTGTAGATATTGGGCAGTTATGCAACAGTCTTGTTTCTTTGACAGGAAGTGCCGCAAGGTTAGAAACATGACTGTCGGGTCAGTCATTTTGCTGCTCGAAGAAATTAAAAACGAGTGGAAAGATGTCATTTTGCTGCCCGAAGAAATTAAAAACGAGTGGAAAGATGATGCTGGACACGATTCTGGATCCCATTGTCCCGGTGATGCAGAGTACGTGAAGCTAAGAAAATTAGCACCAAGGAAGAGGAAGAAGGCAGGAAATGAAGAAGCCATTGGACGTGAAGGCTTGGCACCCAGGCTGCGGAAGAAGGCTGCTGGCAATGAAGATGCATAGTAATGTGTTGAACTTGAACCTATATATGTAATTCTGTTAAATTCTGATCGCTCTGTGTGTGGCATGTTGCTGGGCGAAACAATCTACCCATGTTCTCTGAGTAAAATGTACCGTGACTTAGGGTTTGGAAGCGCCCGAGTCAGTAGTTGAATCCGAAATTGTGATTGTGCCACTGCTATCTGAAAACAAGGATCCACTGGTTCCACAATTCCTGAGGGGCAGGAGGTCTCCAAATACGACGGAATGTAAGTGTCACATAAATAAATTATTTAAGATGCCACACTCCACGAAGAAGCAACTTATTTCAGAGGCTACACAACGACATGGCAACATAAACAACAATGTTCTCACCGATAATGCCCAGATGAGGAGGAAATGGGTACCACTTTCTGGCCTAATCTTGAGTCCGTCTATCTCACCGCCTCTCTGCTCCTGCATCCCCTGCATCTGGCGAAGCTCCCAGATCTCCAGTAACCGGGTGTACGTGCTTCCACTTTATAAATTGTGGTTGTGACATTTGCATGCGGCACAATCCACGTAGATTACGTTTAAACAAACCACCAATGTCAGAATACACTAGTAGAAAAGGTGTCTTTGGTCCATGGTCACGTTCCCAATCCGGGACAGAGATCTAAATCGAGGCAGAAATTGATCTAAATCACAAATTCTTCCACAAATTAATCGAGACTGAGATCTAAATTGAGGCATTTCATTACTTCAACCACAAATTCTTCTAAACAAAGGTGCGATTTCACATCCTACATTAATTCAACCACTAGTCAACAATTTCACTTCCGCTGCCACTGTCCTCCGAGCCGCGGGCTTCCTCGTCGCTGTCGGACGGAACCTCCACGATGTCCGCATTGTTCGCGAGACGAAGCACCTCTTCGCGTCGAGCGGCGGCGATGACGGTGTACTTGGTCCGTCCAGGGACGGACCAGAACCTCTCCTGCCCTTCTCGGTTGCGGAGATCCCGGTGCACCACGCGCCCGTCAATGATGCGGTTGCCAATCTTGGCCTTCCGCTCCTTCTTGAACAACGCCGGCCAGTACGGGCTGGCCACCGCGTACCAGGGCAGCGCCCTCTTCCATGCGGGCATCTGGCGGCGGCGCGCCATGATTTCGCTCTCCATCTTGGCTCGGCCAGGTAGCGGAGCCACCGGCACCCCTGCAGAGCTGATGCGCCGTCCGTGGGGCACCTTCGCGGCTGGCGGCGCGAGGATGTCGAAGTTTGTGAACATCACCGCCTTGTACAAGTTCAGATCAGGCATCTCTATGGCGACGCGGTGGAGATTGGAGAGGACGAGGGGATGGACGACGAAGCGACGCGCTATGGCGCCTCCTATTTGTACACGAGGACGACGAAGCGACGGTCAGACAAAAGAAGTAATGCGGGGTCAGACAAAAGAAGTAATGTGGGGTCAGAGCAATTTTTTCCTCCCTAGAATCCGGGACCAATAGTTCAGACCGCTAGGTCAACAAGTACAAATATTACAACTTAAAAAGGCACGGAGCTTAAGCTAAATAGAACTAGTTATCACACATCTCCTTGATCTTCCTAATCTTGGCCCGATGCGCATCTTCCTGCGAGAGCAAGGATCGAATTGTCTGCTCCTTCCTTTTAGCATCTTCCTTGCACAACTTCAATTGTTTCTCTGCATTTTTCCTCATGCACTTGTCAATACTTTTAGTTGTGTACTGTAGGACTTTGGCCTGGTGGAGATCATTCCTTGCTTGAGTCAGTTCTTGCTCTGCATTAGCCTTCAGGGCCAATGCCGCGTCCCTCTCCTTCTCGACTTTGATAACCTTGTCTTGCACCCACCTGAGATCTCGCTTATGCTTGGTCGTGTCAACTTGTTCCCATAGCTTCATCTCAACACTGTCAAGAAGTGAGCTGAATACGGATTCTTTCAACTCGACAGTCATTTCCCATAGTTTGTCCAGCGTTTTCTGCATCGATTTGGGCCACTCTGGATCTATCCATTTGACAACACCGCAACTTCCGCCTTGCATCATTGCACGATGTCCTTGACACCGTAGAAACCTCCTGCCTGTGTTTCGTCCTTCAAAGGCTACAAATTTAGCGGGCACATATCCATGTTTACATACCAGAGGACTGTCTTCATCCTCTAAACCATGATAGTTGGAGTCATACATCGTCTGGTTGGCCTAACACATCATACGCGCATGAGTAAACAGATTAGATCTAGCTCAAAAAATAGATAACTGGCCATAGATGATAGAAACAGAGATGAGACGACTCACATCGAAATCACCGTCCCTGTCGTCACGACGTGTTTCCTCGCCGTCTCCCCTTGAACCCATGGCGAGAGGGGAGGGGGTGGCTGCCGGAGAGGGGATTGGGATGGAGGCGTCGTCGGCTTGCGGCTACGGCAGGATGGGAGTGAAGTGGGGAAAGTGTCTTCGAGGGTAAGGAAGAGAAGTACGGGGAGGAAGAGAAGTAATGGGGACGTGACACTGGGATGTGGCCCACTGAAATCGTGAGACGTGACACTCACAACAGGGGAGCGCCCGGTGTTGCCAGTTTGTCCAGAGCAAGCGTGGCCAATCATGCCGCAGAACAGCCTACTCGCAGATCGCTCTCATGAAGACCATCCCAATCTTCCAAGTGCCCCAATCGAACGGTATGTAACAATTGTCAAGAAGAACATTTGTGTTAGGGCATGCCTTCTTGAAGACTCAGTCTAACGGCTACCCATGCAATGACACTTGTGTATCCATGTGTGGTTTGTGAAAAGAACAGACATGCAATCACACTAGGTGGATCCATATGTGGTTTATGGAAGTAACAGACATGCAATGACTCTAGCTGTGATTCATGAAAAGAACAGACATGCAATGACACTGGTGGATCCATGTGTGGTTCATGGGAAGAACACACATCCAATGACACTGGTAGACTCTAGCTGTGGTTCATGAAAAGAATAGACATGCAATGACACTGGTGGATCCATATGTGGTTTGTCAGGAGAACACACATGCAATGACACTGGGTGTGGTTCATGAAAAGAACAGACATGCAATGACACTGGTGGATCCTTATGTGTGGTTCATGAAAAGAACAGACATGCAATGACACTAGTGGATCCTTATGTGGTTCATGAAAAGAACTGACATGCAATGACACTGGGTGTGGTTCATGAAAAGAACTGACATGCAATGACACTAGGTGTGGTTCATGAAAAGAACAGACATGCAATGACACCGGTGGATCCATGTGTGGATTATGGAAGTAACAAACATGTAATGACTCTAGCTATGGTTCATGAAAAGAACAGACATGCAATGACACTGGGTGTGGTTCATGAAAAGAACAGACATGCAATGACACTGGGTGTGGTTCATGAAAAGAACACACATGCAATGACACTGGGTGTGGTTCATGAAAAGAACAGACATGCAATGACACTGGTGGATCCTTATGTGTGGTTCATGAAAATAACAGACATGCAATGACACTGGTGGATCCTTATGTGGTTAGTTTAGGGGAACAAACATGCAATGACACTGGTGGATCCATGTGTCGTTCATGAGAAGAACTCACATCCAATGACACTAGTGGATCCTTATGTGGTTTGTTTAGAGGAACAGACATGCAATCACACTAGGTGGATCCATATGAGGTTTATGGAAGTAACTGACATGCAATGACTCTAGTTGTGATTCATGAAAAGAACAGACATGCAATGACACTGGTGGATCCATGTGTGGTTCATGGGAAGAACACACATCCAATGACACTGGTGGACTCTAGTTGTGGTTCATGAAAAGAACAGACATGCAATGACACTGGTGGATCCATATGTGGTTTGTCAGGAGAACACACATGCAATGACATTGGGTGTGGTTCATGAAAAGAACAGACATGTAATGACAATGGTGGATCCTTATGTGTGGTTCATTAAAAGAACAGACATGCAATGACACTGGTGGATCCTTATGTGGTTTGTTTAGAAGAACACACATGCAATGAAACTGGGTGTGGTTCATGAAAAGAACAGACATGCAATGACACTGGTGCATCCTTATGTGTTTGTTTAGAGGAACAGACATGCAATGACACCGGTGGAGCCATGTGTGGTTCATGAGCAGAACACACATCCAATGACACTGGGTGGATCCTTATGTGGTTCATGAAAAGAACTGACATGCAGTGACACTCGGTGTGGTTCATGAAAAGAACATACATGCAATGACATCGGTGGATCCATGTGTGGTTTATGGAAGTAACAGACATGCAATGACTCTAGCTGTGGTTAATGAAAAGAACACGCATGCAATGACACTGGGTGTGGTTCATGAAAAGAACAGACATGCAATGACACTGGTGGATCCTTATGTGGTTTGTTTAGAGGAACAGACATGCAATGGCACCGGTGGATCCATGTGTGGTTCATGAGAAGAACGCACATCCAATGACACTGGTGGATCCTTATGTGGTTTGTTTAGAGGAACAGACATGCAATGACACCGGTGGATCCTTATGTGGTCTGTCTAGAGGAACACACATGCAATGACACCGGGTGTGGTTCATGAAAAGAACAGACATGCAATGACTTATGTGGTTTGTTTAGAAGAACACACATGCAAAGACAGTGGGTGTGGTTCATGAAAAGAACACACATCCAATGACACTGGTGGATCCTTATGTGGTTTGTTTAGAGGAACAGACATGCAATGACACCGATGGATCCACGTGTGGTTTATGAGAAGAACGCACATCCAATGACACTAGTAGATCCTTATGTGGTTCATGAAAAGCACTAACATGCAGTGACACTTGGTGTGGTTCATGAAAAGAACAGACATGCACTGACACTGGGTGTGGTTCATGAAAAGAACAGACAGGCAATGACACTGGTGGATCCTTATGTGGTTTTTTTAGAAGAACACACATGCAATGACACTGGGTGTGGTTCATGAAAAGAGCAGACATGCAATGACACTGGTGGATCCTTATGTGGTTTGTTTAGAGGAACAGACATGCAATGACACCGGTGGATCCACGTGTGGTTCATGAGAAGAACACACATCCAATGACACTGGTAGATCCTTATGTGGTTCATGAAAAGAACAGACATGCAGTGACATCGGGTGTGTTTCATGAAAAGAACAGACATGCAATGACACTGGGTGTGGTTCATGAAAAGAACAGACATCCAATGACTCTAGCTATGGTTCATGAAAAGAACACACATGCAATGACACTGGGTGTAGTTCGTGTAAAGAACAGACATGCAATGACACTGGTGGATCGAAGTGTGGTTCATGGGAAGAACACACATCCAATGACACTGGTGGACTCTAGTTGTGGTTCATGAAAAGAATAGACATGCAATGACACTGGTTGATCCATATGTGGTTTGTTAGGAGAACACACATGCAATGACATTGGGTGTGGTTCATGAAAAGAATAGACATGCAATGACACTGGTGGATCCTTATGTGTGGTTCATGAAAAGAACAGACATGCAATGACACTAGTGGATCCTTATGTGGTTTGTTTAGAAGAACACACATGCAATGCTACTAGGTGTGGTTCATGAAAAGAACAGACATGCAATGACACTGGTGGATCCTTATGTGGTTTGTTTAGAGGAACAGACATTCAATGACACCGGTGGATCCACGTGTGGTTCATGAGAAGAACACACATCCAATGACACTGGTAGATCCTTATGTGGTTCATGAAAAGAACAGACATGCAGTGACACCGGGTGTGTTTCATGAAAAGAACAGACATGCAATGACACTGGGTGTGGTTCATGAAAAGAACAGACATCCAATGACTCTTGCTATGGTTCATGAAAAGAACACACATGCAATGACACTGGGTGTGGTTCATGTAAAGAACAGACATGCAATGACACTGGTGGATCCAAGTGTGGTTCATGGGAAGAACACACATCCAATGACACTGGTGGACTCTTGCTGTGGTTCATGAAAAGAACAGACATGCAATGACACTTGTTGATCCATATGTGGTTTGTTAGGAGAAGACACATGCAATGACATTAGGTGTGGTTCATGAAAAGAATAGACATGCAATGACACTGGTGGATCCTTATGTGTGGTTCATGAAAAGAACAGACATGCAATGACACTAGTGGATCCTTATGTGGTTTGTTTAGAAGAACACACATGCAATGCTACTAGGTGTGGTTCATGAAAAGAACAGACATGCAATGACACTGGTGGATCCTTATGTGGTTTGTTTAGAGGAACAGACATGCAATGGCACCGGTGGATCCATGTGTGGTTCATGAGAAGAACGCACATCCAATGACACTGGTGGATCCTTATGTGGTTTGTTTAGAGGAACAGACATGCAATGACACCGGTGGATCCTTATGTGGTCTG
The DNA here is from genome assembly GCA_916181665.1 of Avena sativa. Taxonomy (NCBI): domain Eukaryota; kingdom Viridiplantae; phylum Streptophyta; class Magnoliopsida; order Poales; family Poaceae; genus Avena; species Avena sativa. Next base: position 525,386,005 of record OV702292.1, on the reverse strand, counting down.
TCTAGAGGAACACACATGCAATGACACCGGGTGTGGTTCATGAAAAGAACAGACATGCAATGACTTATGTGGTTTGTTTAGAAGAAAACACATTCAAAGACAGTGGGTGTGGTTCATGAAAAGAACACAGATCCAATGACACTGGTGGATCCTTATGTGGTTTGTTTAGAGGAACAGACATGCAATGACACCGATGGATCCACGTGTGGTTTATGAGAAGAACGCACATCCAATGACACTAGTAGATCCTTATGTGGTTCATGAAAAGCACTAACATGCAGTGACACTTGGTGTGGTTCATGAAAAGAACAGACATGCACTGACACTGGGTGTGGTTCATGAAAAGAACAGACAGGCAATGACACTGGTGGATCATTATGTGGTTTGTTTAGAAGAACACACATGCAATGCTACTAGGTGTGGTTCATGAAAAGAACAGACATGCAATGACACTGGTGGATCCTTATGTGGTTTGTTTAGAGGAACAGACATGCAATGACACCGGTGGATCCACGTGTGGTTCATGAGAAGAACACACATCCAATGACACTGGTAGATCCTTATGTGGTTCATGAAAAGAACAGACATGCAGTGACACCGGGTGTGTTTCATGAAAAGAACAGACATGCAATGACACTGGGTGTGGTTCATGAAAAGAACAGACATCCAATGACTCTAGCTATGGTTCATGAAAAGAACACACATGCAATGACACTGGGTGTGGTTCGTGTAAAGAACAGACATGCAATGACACTGGTGGATCCAAGTGTGGTTCATGGGAAGAACACACATCCAATGACACTGGTGGACTCTAGCTGTGGTTCATGAAAAGAACAGACATGCAATGACACTGGTTGATCCATATGTGGTTTGTTAGGAGAAGACACATGCAATGACATTAGGTGTGGTTCATGAAAAGAATAGACATGCAATGACACTGGTGGATCCTTATGTGTGGTTCATGAAAATAACAGACATGCAATGACACTAGTGGATCCTTATGTGGTTTGTTTAGAAGAACACACATGCAATGCTACTAGGTGTGGTTCATGAAAAGAACAGACATGCAATGACACTGGTGGATCCTTATGTGGTTTGTTTAGAGGAACAGACATGCAATGACACCAGTGGATCCACGTGCGGTTCATGGGAAGAACACACATCCAATGACATTGGGTGGATCCTTATGTGGTTCATGAAAAGAACTGACATGCAGTGAGACTGGGTGTGGTTCATGAAAAGAACAGACATGCAATGACATCGGTGGATCCATGTGTGGTTTATGGAAGTAACAGACATGCAATGACCCTAGCTGTGGTTAATGAAAAGAACATGCATGCAATGACACTGGGTGTGGTTCACGAAAAGAACAGACATGCAATGACACTGGTGGATCCTTATGTGGTTTGTTTAGAGGAACATACATGCAATGACACCGGTGGATCCATGTGTGGTTCATGAGAAGAACACAACATCCAATGACACTGGTGGATCCTTATGTGGTTTGTTTAGAGGAACAGACAAGCAATGACACCGGTGGATCCTTATGTGGTCTGTCTAGAGGAACACACATGCAATGACACCGGGTGTGGTTCATGAAAAGAATAGACATGCAATGACTTATGTAGTTTGTTTAGAAGAACACACATGCAATGACACTGGGTGTGGTTCATGAAAAGAACAGACAGGCAATGACACTGGTGGATCGTTATGTGGTTTGTTTAGAAGAACACACATGCAATAACACTAGGTGTGGTTCATGAAAAGAACAGACACGCAATGACACTGGTGGATCCTTATGTGGTTTATTTAGGGGAACAGACATGCAATGACACTGGTGGATCCACGTGTGGTTCATGAGAAGAACAAACATCCAATGACACTCGTAGATCCTTATGTGGTTCATGAAAAGAACAGACATGCAGTGACACTGGTTGTGGTTCATGAAAAGAACAGACATGCACTGACACAGGGTGTGGTTCATGAAAAGAACGGACATGCAATGACACTGGGTGTGGTTCATGAAAAGAACAGACATGCAATGACACTGGTGGATCAGTATGTGGTTTGTTTAGAAGAACACACATGCAATGACACTAGGTGTGGTTCATGAAAATAACACACATCCAATGACACTGGTGGATTTTTATGTGGTTTCTTTAGAGGAACAGACATGCAATGACACCAATGGATCCACGTGTGGTTCATGAGAAGAACACACATCCAATGACACTAGTAGATCCTTATGTGGTTCATGAAAAGAACTAACATGCAGTGACACTGGGTGTGGTTCATGAAAAGAACAGACGTGCACTGACACTGGGTGTGGTTAATGAAAAGAACAGATAGGCAATGACACTGGTGGATCCTTATGTGGTTTGTTTAGAAGAACACACATGCAATGACACTGGGTGTGGTTCATGAGAAGAACAGACATGCAATGACACTGGTGGATATTTATGTGGTTTGTTTAGAGGAACAGACATGCAATGACACCGGTGGATCCACGTGTGGTTCATGAGAAGAACACACATCCAATGACACTGGGTGGATCCTTATGTGGTTCATGAAAAGAACTGACATGCAGTGACACTGGGTGTGGTTCATGAAAATAACAGACATGCAATGACATCGGTGGATCCATGTGTGGTTTATGGAAGTAACAGACATGCAATGACTCTAGCTATGGTTAATGAAAAGAACACGCATCCAATGACACTGGGTGTCGTTCATGAAAAGAACAGACAAGCAATGACACTGGTGGATCCTTATGTGGTTTGTTTAGAGGAACAGACATGCAATGACACCGGTGGATCCATGTGTGGTTCATGAGAAGAACACACATCTAATGACACTGGTGGATCCTTATGTGGTTTATTTAGAGGAACAGACATGCAATGACACCGGTGGATCCTTAGGTGGTCTGTCTAGAGGAACACACATGCAATGACACCCGGTGTGGTTCATGAAAAGAACAGACATGCAATGACTCATGTGGTTTGTTTAGAAGAACACACATGTAATGACACTAGGTGTGGTTCATGAAAAGAGCAGCCAGGCAATGACACTGAGTGTGGTTCATGAAAAGAACAGACATGCAATGACACTGGTGGATCCTTATGTGGTTCATGAAAAGAACATACATGCAATGACACTGGTGGGTCCTTATGTGTGGTTCATGAGAAGAACACACATCCAATGACACTGGGTGGATCCTTATGTGGTTTGTTTAGAGGAACAGACATGCAATCACACTAGGTGGATCCATATGTGGTTGATGGAAGAAACAGACATGCAATGACTCTAGCTGTGATTCATGAAAAGAACAGACATGCAATGACACTGGTGGATCCTTATGTGGTTTGTTTAGAAGAACACACATGCAATGACACTGGGTGTGGTCCATGAAAAGAACAGACACGCAATGACACTGGTGGATCCTTATGTGGTTTGTTTAGAGGAACAGACCTGTAATGATACTGGTGGATCCACGTGTAGTTCATGAGAAGAACACACATCCAATGACACTGGTAGATCCTTATGTGATTCATGAAAAGAACTGACATGCAGTGACACTTGGTGTGGTTCATGAAAAGAACAAACATGCAATGACACTGGGTGTAGTTCATGAAAAGAACAGACATGCAATGACACTGGGTGTGATTCATGAAAAGAATAGACATGCAATGACACTGGTGGATCCTTATGTGGTTCATGAATAGAACAGACATGCAATGACACTGGTGGATCCTTATGTGGTTCATGAAAAGAACAGACATGCAATGACACTGGTGGATCCTTATGTGTGGTTCATGAAAAGAACAGACATGCAATGACACTGGTGTATCCACGTGTGGTTCATGAGAAGAACACACATCCAATGACACTGGTGGATCCTTATGTGGTTCATAAAAATAACTTACATGCAGTGACACCGGGTGTGGTTCATGAAAAGAATAGAGATGCAATGACACTGGGTGTGGTTCATGAAAAGAACAGACATCCAATCACTTTAGCTATGGTTCATGAAAAGAACACACATGCAATGACACTGGGTGTCGTTCGTGAAAAGAACAGACATGCAATGACACTGGTGGATCCTTATGTGTGGTTCATGAAAAGAACAGACATGCAATGACACTGGTGGATCCTTATGTGGTTTGTTTAGAGGAACAAACATGCAATGACACTGGTGGATCCATGTGTGGTTCATGAGAAGAACACACATCCAATTACACTAGTGGATCCTTATGTGGTTTGTTTAGAGGAACAGACATGCAATCACACTAGGTGGATCCATATGTGGTTTATGGAAGTAACAGACATGCAATGACTCTAGATGTGATTCATGAAAAGAACATACATGCAATGACACTCGTGGATCCATGTGTGGTTCATGGGAAGAACACACATCCAATGACACTATTGGACTCTAGCTGTGGTTCATGAAAAGAACAGACATGCAATGACACTGGTGGATCCATATGAGGTTTGTTAGGAGAACACACATGCAATGACATTGGGTGTGGTTCATGAAAAGAACAGACATGCAATGACACTGGTGGATCCTTATGTGGTTTGTTTAGAAGAACACACATGCAATGACACTGGGTGTGGTTCATGAAAAGAACAGACATGCAATGACACTGGTGGATCATTATGTGGTTTGTTTAGAGGAAGAGACATGCAATGACACCGGTGGATCCACGTGTGGTTCATGAGAAGAACACGCATCCAATGACACTGGGTGGATCCTTATGTGGTTCATGAAAAGAACTGACATGCAGTGACACTTGGTGTGGTTCATGAAAATAACAGACATGCAATGACATCGGTGGATCCATGTGTGGTTTATGGAAGTAACAGACATGCAATGACTCTAGCTATGGTTAATGAAAAGAACACGCATGCAATGACACTGGGTGTGGTTCATGAAAAGAACATACATGCAATGACACTGGTGGATCCTTATGTGGTTTGTTTAGAGGAACAAACATGCAATGACACCGGTGGATCCTTATGTGGTCTGTCTAGAGGAACACACATGAAATGACACCAGGTGTGATTCATGAAAAGAATAGACATGCAATGACACTGGTGGATCCTTATGTGGTTCATGAATAGAACAGACATGCAATGACACTGGTGGATCCTTATGTGGTTCATGAAAAGAACAGACATGCAATGACACTGGTGGATCCTTATGTGTGGTTCATGAAAAGAACAGACATGCAATGACACTGGTGTATCCACGTGTGGTTCATGAGAAGAACACACATCCAATGACACTGGTGGATCCTTATGTGGTTCATAAAAATAACTTACATGCAGTGACACCGGGTGTGGTTCATGAAAAGAATAGACATGCAATGACACTGGGTGTGGTTCATGAAAAGAACAGACATCCAATCACTTTAGCTATGGTTCATGAAAAGAACACACATGCAATGACACTGGGTGTCGTTCGTGAAAAGAACAGACATGCAATGACACTGGTGGATCCTTATGTGTGGTTCATGAAAAGAACAGACATGCAATGACACTGGTGGATCCTTATGTGGTTTGTTTAGAGGAACAAACATGCAATGACACTGGTGGATCCATGTGTGGTTCATGAGAAGAACACACATCCAATTACACTAGTGGATCCTTATGTGGTTTGTTTAGAGGAACAGACATGCAATCACACTAGGTGGATCCATATGTGGTTTATGGAAGTAACAGACATGCAATGACTCTAGATGTGATTCATGAAAAGAACATACATGCAATGACACTCGTGGATCCATGTGTGGTTCATGGGAAGAACACACATCCAATGACACTATTGGACTCTAGCTGTGGTTCATGAAAAGAACAGACATGCAATGACACTGGTGGATCCATATGAGGTTTGTTAGGAGAACACACATGCAATGACATTGGGTGTGGTTCATGAAAAGAACAGACATGCAATGACACTGGTGGATCCTTATGTGGTTTGTTTAGAAGAACACACATGCAATGACACTGGGTGTGGTTCATGAAAAGAACAGACATGCAATGACACTGGTGGATCATTATGTGGTTTGTTTAGAGGAACAGACATGCAATGACACCGGTGGATCCACGTGTGGTTCATGAGAAGAACACGCATCCAATGACACTGGGTGGATCCTTATGTGGTTCATGAAAAGAACTGACATGCAGTGACACTTGGTGTGGTTCATGAAAATAACAGACATGCAATGACATCGGTGGATCCATGTGTGGTTTATGGAAGTAACAGACATGCAATGACTCTAGCTATGGTTAATGAAAAGAACACGCATGCAATGACACTGGGTGTGGTTCATGAAAAGAACATACATGCAATGACACTGGTGGATCCTTATGTGGTTTGTTTAGAGGAACAAACATGCAATGACACCGGTGGATCCTTATGTGGTCTGTCTAGAGGAACACACATGAAATGACACCAGGTGTGGTTCATGAAAAGAACAGACATGCAATGACTTATGTGGTTTGTTTAGAAGAACACACATGCAATTACACTGGGTGTGGTTCATGAAAAGAACAGACAGGCAATGACACTGGTGGATCCTTATGTGGTTTGTTTAGAAGAACACACATGCAATGACACTGGTGGATCCTTATGTGTGGTTCATGAAAAGAACAGACATGCAATGACACTGGTGGATCCTAATGTGTGGTTCATGAAAAGAACAGACATGGAATGACACTGGTGGATCCTTATGTGTGGTTCATGAAAAGAACATACATGCAATGACATTGGTGGATCCTTATGTGTGGTTCATGAAAAGAACAGACATGCAATGACACTGGTGGATCCTTATGTGGTTTTTTAGAAGAACACACATGCAATGACACTGGGTGTGGTTCATGAAAAGAATAGATACACAATGACACTGGTGGATCCTTATGTGGTTTGTTTAGAGGAACAGACATGCAATGACACCAGTGGATCCACGTGTGGTTCATGAGAAGAACACACATCCAATGATACAGGTAGATCCTTTTGTGGGTCATGAAAAGAACTGACATGTAGTGACACTGGGTGTGGTTCATTAAAAGAATAGACATGCAATGACACTGGGTGTGGTTCATGAAAAGAACAGACATGCAATGACACTGGTGGATCCTTATGTGGTTTGTTTAGAAGAACACACATGCAATGACACTGGTGGATCCATGTGTGGTTTATGAGAAGAACACACATCCAATGAACTCTAGTGGATCTATCTTGGCATAATTTGATGTATTCCACGATGTATTTCATTGTACAAGACACTTTCCATTTTTGTACTACTCAGTCTTGCCCTTGGTTTTTTGTGGTACTACTTAGTTTTGGCCCCCCTCTCTATCTTTCGTAGAAGCCCAAATCTGTGCTCACCCTGTCTGCTACTCCCTGATTGGTTGTCACAGTTGTCACGCGGATCGTGCGCACCAACCGTTGATTCTGTACGATCCAACGATGATCGTTGCACACATCGTGCCCTTCACAGTACAGCGTGAGACAGCACGGACGTCTCCCTCCGCGAGACTTCTACAGGAAGGAACACGATGCCATGCATGGAAAAAGTCGTCAAGCCGTCATGTCAAGTTTAATCAAGTCTGAAAAGCCTACTACTGCTACTACAACTCATGCACAGGGCAATAGGGTCATCGAGTGCATGGTTGTCGACAGAATGCTGCAATTTATTGCCACTTGATTTTAATCAGACATATCCCATTTTTACGCAGCGCTCTCAATCTCACTTCCAACTGGGCCCTACCGCTAGTAAATTCCATGAGTCAAGGGCCCCCCTCGAGTAGATCTAACGTTGCTAGAAATTAGTTCCGCGCCACTTGCATGCAGTGGAATCGAGGTCTGCCATGAGCGTGTTTTCAATGCAGCTCTAAAGTGGAGATCGTGGCTGTTTCAAAAAAAAAGGGCACCGAAAAAAAGGATGGAGATCATGGTAGCCCCCACCCCCCACCCACCACACGTGTCCACTCGAGGACTACGAATGGTCTGGTGTTTATAAACCCCCTCGACCTTCTTCTTCCATGAGCTCGTGTCATTTCCCCCCAGTTTGTCTAGTCCCAAGACCCCAATCTACACCTGCCACGCACGCCGAAGCTCCCTCGTTTGCACTACCTCCTTCCCTTGGTGCGCCATGAAGTGTACGCATGGAGACGATCTGGAGGTGAAGCCAGTTGAAGGCGCAGTAGCAGATGGCTCAGTCGTCGCTAAGCAGGCGGAGGTGTCTTCTCTGGGCACGAACACCGCTCGTCGCCGCGCCGTCGAGGATGCGAGCTCATCCGTCCAGCCAGTAGCCGTCGCCGCCGAGCAGCAGGTGGTAGCCATCGCTGCCGAGCAGCAGGTAGTAGCCGTTGCCGCTGAGCAGCAAGTGGCCGACAACGTCATGGCCGACAACATCGTGATGCCAGCGGCAGATCTGGATGGGGGGCAGGCGGCAGGCGAAGGCAATCCGGTGATCTACATCGACGACCCCATCGCTGTTCAAGAAATCTTCGACGCAATCACGGAGAATGATGAGTTCGAGGAGGAGGTCCCTGATGAGGAGTCCGAGGTACTACATTGCTAGCTTCTCTAGTCGTAGCCGCGGTTTTCACTGTTCATACATAGGATTTGCTCAATCATGAACATATTCTTTTGCTCTTGAAGTATGGTAGTATATATATGATTCGATCGGTTGATTGATGCATCTGCCATCTAGTCACAAAACCCCAATCCGTCTAGTCACAAAACCCCAATCTGCTCATCTGCCATCTAGTTGAGTTTGCTAGTTGAGTGTTGATTTCGATACACAGTAGGCCTATAACATTACATTTCTATTCCTTACTGAGCCCAATGATTCAATTTTGCCCCAAAATAGTGCAAGGGCATCTGATGGTGTAGTTTTCTTAGGGATGGTTAGTGAGCCTGACGCAGCAATGCACATAAACAATATAGGTTGTGCTGTTGGTATTTTGGTTCTCCGACTCCATCGCTAAAAAATGAGACCCTATTTTTCTCTCATATGGAACCTAAATATATAATCTTTGTATTGTTTCTGATCTATGAATGCGTTGTATGATGCATTTGTATATCCCTGAATATTGTTTTGTACGATTACATTTTGATTTCTTATTATGGCCAATGATTCAAATTTTCCCCAAAGAGAGGCAGACACATTGGTGTCAAATTTTTTCAGGGATGAGTGAGCGAACCTGGGGCCATGTACAAGATCAACATAAGCTGTGCAATTGTTAATTGGTTCGCTTACTCCATCTCTGTAGAAACTTATGAGGCTGCAATCTTTATTCTACATTCATAGAACTATGATATTTGAATTATCTATTCCATGCATTCATAGTGTATAATAATTACATTTTAGTTTGTCACCGAGGCCGATGATTAAAATTTGCCCCAAAAGAGTTCAAGGGGAGACACGTATGATGGTATCGTGTTTTAAGGATGGGTTGGTGAATGTGAGGCAGCAATGCACACAAACAATATAGGTTGTGTTCTTGGTACTTTGGTTCTCCAACTCCATCTCTGAAACAAATTATGAGGCCCTTGATTTATTCTCATATGGAACTACATATATAATCCTTGAATTGTTTCTGGTCTTTTAATGATTGGTATGATGCATATGTATATGAATGGTTTTGATCATAAGTATTTTTAACATGTACCTGAAGATTAATTGTTTGGTTTTTATTTATAATTACAATATTTAGGCTTGTTTTTGTACCTGACTATGTATATCCCTAAATAATGTTTTGTACGATTACATTTCAATTTCTTATTGTGGCCAATGATTCAAATTTACCCCAAAAGAGAGGCAGACACATTGGTGTCAGATTTTTTTAGGGACGAGTTAGTGAACCTGGGGCGATGTACAAGAACAATATAGGCTGTGCAATTGTTACTTGGTTCACTTACGCCGTCCCTGGAGAAACTTATCAGGCCTTAATCTTTATTCTACATTCATAGAACTATGATATTCGAATTACCTATTCCATGCATTCAGTGTATAAGAATTACATTTTAGTTTGTCACCGAGGCCGATGATTGAAATTTGCCCCAAAAGAGTTCAAGGGGAGACACGTATGACGGTGTCGTGTTTTAGGGATGGGTTGGTGAACCTGAGGCAGCAATGCACACAAATAATATAGGTTGTGTTGTTGGTACTTTGGTTATCCAACTCCAACTCTGAAACAAATTATGAGGCCCTAGATTTATTCTCATATGGAACTACATATATGATCCTTGAATTGTTCCTGATCTTTTAATGATTGGTATGATGCATATGTATATGAATGGTTTTGATCATAAGTATTTTTAATATGTACCTGAAGATTAATTGTTTGGTTTTTTATTTATAATTACAATATTTAGGCTTGTTTTTGTACCTGACTATGTATATCCCTGAATAATGTTTTGTACGATTACATTTCAATTTCTTATTGTGGCCAAAGATTCAAATTTGCCCCAAAAGAGAGGCAGACACATTGGTGTCAGATTTTTCAGGGACGAGTTAGTGAACCTGGGGCGATGTACAAGAACAATATAGGCTGTGCAATTGTTACTTGGTTCACTTACGCCGTCCCTATAGAAACTTATGAGGCCTTAATCTTTATTCTACATTCATAGAACTATGATATTCGAATTACCTATTCCATGCATTCAGTGTATAAGAATTGCATTTTAGTTTGTCACCGAGGCCGATGATTGAAATTTCCCCAAAAGATTTCAAGGGGAGACACATATGACGGTGTCGTGTTTTAGGGATGGGTTGGTGAACCTGAGGCAGCAATGCACACAAACAATATAGGTTGTGTTGTTGGTACTTTGGTTTGCCAACTCCATCTCTGAAACCAATTATGAGGCCCTAGATTTATTCTCATATGGAACTACATATATGATCCTTGAATTGTTTCTGATCTTTTAATGATTAGTATGATGCATATGTATATGAATGGTTTTGATCATAAGTATTTTTAACATGTACCTGAAGATTAATTGTTTGGTTTTTTATTTATAATTACAATATTAAGGCTTGTTTTTGTACCTGACTATGTATATCCCTAAATAATGTTTTGTACGATTACATTTCAATTTCTTATTATGGCCAATGATTCAAATTTGTCCCAAAAGAGAGGCAGACACATTGGTGTCAGATTTTTTTAGGGATGAGTTAGTGAACCTGGGGCGATGTACAACAACATTACAGGTTGTGCAATTGTTACTTGGTTCGCTGACTCCATCCCTGAAGAAACTTATGAGGCCCCTAGATTTATCCTACATTCACTCTAATGCAATTATTTGTCATTGTGTTGAGATGAAATGATATATGAACCGATCAAACTATTGCTGAGATGCTTTATCTTTGATATCCACGGATATATTGTCTTACATATACATGTTGTCAATTCTTGAGTTGTAATACAATTCAATCATATGTATGAGTTCTAAGTTATGTTCTTAAAAATCAACAGGAGGATGATGATGAAGTGGACGATAGCAAGGTATCCAGGGACAACAAGAGCCGCTACGTGCTAAGGCGGTTACGGTGTGGGCTAATCCGTTTCCACCGTAGGGGGAGACTGTTTTGCCCATTCTGTGGCAGAGCAATCAACGTGGACCTCAACAGCATGATCCAGCATACGGAGGGCGTTGGCAGAGGCGGAGGCAGAAGCCATAGGCCGATTACCTTGGCACGGCACGCAGCCTACGGCAAATTCCTCCGGGAGTATGTCAGGACTGGCATGTATCCCAATGACTAGGCTATCGCTGCCTCCTGCTGATAAACCCTGCCCTACTAGGCGTCTCCGTGTCCCGGCCTCCTGCTGCAGCCCCTGCTTTTATTTTGTTCTAGTTAATTATTACCTGTGTGTGGCATGTAAGACAATATATCCGTGGTGTCTCTGGTGAACCTTCTATATTAATCTACTCCTTTATATGGAGTGCCTTAAAGTTTCTAGTGTTCAATTATATTTACTGATCATGCTCATGCACACTACAAAATATTTCTAGTGCTCGATTATATTATAATTGTCAAGAAATACATCAACAAGTTAAATTGGTCGAAATTTTGTATTGAAGTAACTAAATGTATCACACACATAATAAACTAGAAACTAAAATCTAGTTCAAACACATAATGTATCACCACCACTTGTTGTCGTCCTTGACTTGCTTCCCCTTCAGCCGCTTGATGTCGCCACCGTCCCAAGATCCCTGCTCGTCCTGAAACCGCTTCCTGTCCTCCTCGCGCTTCTTCTCCTGGGCTAGCTTGCAACCAGGGCATAGCTCTGTTTCGAAAAAACCCGCCTTAACCATCCCATCTTTCATGGTAATGAGCTTACTGTACAACTCGTACGCCATGTAGGCGTCTCTAGCTGCATACTTGAGGCGCACCTGGCTCATCGGCTTCCACTCCTAGTAGTCGTGATCGAGTCGCTTCAATTTCTTCAGTTTTTCATAGGATTTATCGATGATTTCCGCTGCCAGATCACCCATGCCATCCTTCGCTGGGTATGATTTGATCTTGTATAGATTTTGTATGTCGATGTGGTGCCCCTCTGAGATTTTTATCAATGCACGAGAAAGCATAATTGTGTCATTTGTGATATCCACGCTAGTGAAAGTTATCCCTTTCCTACACAAGAACTCGACCAGAGGCGGACAACGCATCTCAGTTGGTTTACTCCTGCACTTAGATGGTTATAGGGATGTAAGGGAACAAGGGATGCAGAAGTGGTGATCTCAAATTTAAATTTCACATACCTGCAGAAGTGGTAAACGAGGACCTCCTCATGTATGGCGATTTGCACGACAGCAATCTCTTGTGGAGGATTATTTCGCTTATTTGCACGGGTGTACTCCAAGTCTAGCCCCACAAACTTGTGCTTCTCTTTCTCAAGCAATTGCTCAAACCTGGCGAGAGTTGTCTCCACAGTCGCTTCATCATTTGTGTACACCACTGTCAAAGTCGTGGTGCCATGGGCAGGGACCAAGTGGGTCTCTGTTGTGCGTTTCCCATCGTCCATGCCTGCAAGGAAATGGGTGAAAGGAAATGCCTGCAAGAAACTTCCTACGAGAGGAAGAAGAAGATGAACCGACGGTTCTAGGACAGAGGAAGAAGAAGCGCCCAGGAAAAACTGTAGAGGAATGACTGAGGAAGAGGAATGACTGCAGAAGAAACATGGTAACTGTAACTTTCGGTTCGAGAACTCACCGTGGTTACGTGGAGATCGTGGCAGTGCCACCGGTTCAACAAGTGGGGCCAATTCCTGCGAGAATATGAAATTAGCTGTGCATTTTTCTATGCGAGAAATTGAGAGAAGTCATTTATATTTTGTCTTTCATAATTAAACACAATGAAGTTGGTACAGCCCAAGAGATTTGAACAGAAGAGATTTGCTAGTTTAACATACAACAACACTTACAGGCCCAACATGGCAGAACTTGGAGAGCCCCAGAACTTGAGCTACCACAGAGACCTCGGCAGAGGTGGCAGAATTGGTGCGGGTGCAACCACGGTGACGGCGAGCTCGGATTCTAGAGGAGGAAAACAGAACCGAGCATGGTCGACAAGGTGATAGATCTCACCGGGAACCAAGTCTCGTCCCTGACCATGCCATGGGTGCGTCCACGGTGAGGGTGAGCTCCGACTCGGGATGGGGAGGAGAGCGGGGCCGAGAAGCTTTGTCACTTCCCAGCTCTGCGCCATGGCGGCGACCACAGATTGCCGCTCCGGGGAAGAAGACGCGTAATGGATGCAGGCGCCAGCGCTGCAAGCCTACAGGGAGGAGAGCTGGGCCGAGCAGGTTCGTCCATGTCCTTGCTCCGCGCCATGGCTGTGATGCCCCACAGATTCCTGCTCCGGGGAAGAAGAAGACGTGTAATGGATGCAGGCGCCAACGCTGCAAGCCTCATTGACACCTAAACGACGGGAGCGACGAGAGCGACAGGAGCGACATAACAACGAGAACTGACAGGAGGGGCCCAACTTGACGGCCGTTAGCCTGATTTTTTGTATTGAAACGTAAAGTTGAATTCATGCCGAAAAAGACCCTCTGAGTATTTGGCACACCAACTGTAGTCATCGCGGATGATTTCAGGGAACTTGGGTACCGTGTTGCCTGGACACCCCAACTTTCGGGCCGCAAAATGATATTCTCCCCAATGGTGGTCGTTAGACCGAGTCTTCTAGAAGGCACGCCCTAACACAGTTCTTCTGCTTGACGATTGTTACATACCGTTTGATCGGGGCGCTTGGATGATTCGGATGGTCTTCGTGAGAGTGATCTGTGAGTAGGCTATTCTGTGGCATGATTGGCCATGCTTGCTGCCCGCTTGCTCTAGACAAACTGGCAACACCGGGCGCTCCCCTGTTGCGAGTGTCACGACTCACGAGTTCAGTGGGCCATATTCCAATGTCACGTCCCCATTACTTCTCTTCCTCCCCGTACTTCTCTTCCTTCCCCTTGAAGCCACTTTCCCCACTTCACAAACATCATGTCGTAGCCACAAGCCGACGGTGCATCCAGCTATCTCTCTGGCAGCCACCCTCCCCCCCTCTCCCTTTCTCTCTCGCCATGGGTTCAAGGGGAGACTTTGAGGAAACGCGTCGTGACGACAGGGACGGTGATTTCGATGTGAGTCGTCTCATATCTGTCTCTATCATTTGTGGCCAGTTATCTATTTTGAGCTAGATCTACTCTGTTTACTCATGCGCGTATGATGTGTTAGGCCAACCAGACGCTGTATGACTCTAACTATCACGATTTAGCGGATGAAGACAGTCCTCTGCTATGTAAACATGGATATGTGCCCGCTTAATTTGTAGCGTTCAAAGGACGAAATGCAGGCAGGAGGTTTTTACAGTGCTAAGGACATCGTGCAATGATGCAAGGCGGAAGTTGCGGTGTTGTCAAATGGGTAGATCCAGATTGGACCAAATCGATGCAGAAAATGCTGGACAAACTATGGGATATGACTGTTGAGTTGAAAGAATCCGTAGTCAGCTCACTTCTTGATAGTGTTGAGATGAAGCTATGGGACCCAGTTGAAACGACCAAGCTTAACCGAGATCTCAGAAGGGTGCAAGACAAGGTTAGCAAAGTCGAGAAGGAGAGGGACGTGGCGTTGGCCCTGAAGGCTAAAGCAGAGCAAGAACTGACTCAAGCAAGGAATGATCTTCACCAGGCCAAAGTCTTGCAGTTCACAACTACGAGTATTGACAAGTGCATGAGTAAAAATGTAGAGAAACAATTGAAGCTGTGCAAGGAAGATGCTAAAAGGAAGGAGCAGACGATTCGATCCTTGCTCTCGCAGGAAGATGCGCATCGGGCTAAGAATAGGAATATCAAGGAGATGTGTGATAACTAGTTCTATTTAGCTTGAGCTCCGTGCCTTTTTAAGTTGTAATAGTAGTACTTGTTGACCTAGCGGTCTCAACTAGTGGTCCCGGAGTCCTGGGAGGAAAAACATTTGGTCTCCCGTTAATCTATCTTAACCCTGCATTACTTCCTTTTGTCTGATCATAGTGGTATTCTGACATTGGTGGTTTGTTTAAACATAATCTATGTGGATTGTGCCGCATGCAAATAGCACAGCCACAATTTATCAAGTGGAAGCACGTACACCCGGTTAATGGAGATCCGGGAGCTTCACCAGACGCAAGGGATGCAGGAGCAGGGAGGCGGTGAGATAGACGGGCTCAAGCATCTGGGCATTATCGGTTGCCATTGTTGTTTATGTTGCCATGTCATTGTGCAGCAGCTGAAATAAGTTGCTGCTTCGTAGAGTGTAGCAGCTTAAATAATTTATTTCTGTGCCACTTACATTCAATCGAATTTGGAGACATCCCGCCCCTCAGCAATCGTGGAACCGGTACTACGTGTTTTCAGATAGTAGTGGCACAATCACAATTTCGGATTCAACTACTGAATCGGGCATTTCTAAACCCTAAGTCGCGGTACATTTTACTCAGAGAACGTGGGTAGATTGTTTCGCCCAGCAAAGTTCCACACACAGAGCTGCAGAATTTAACCGAATTACATATATAGGTTCAAGTTCAACACATTACTATGCATCTTCATTGCCAGTAGCCTTCTTTCACAGCCTGGGTGCCAAGCCTTCACGTCCACTGGCTTCTTTCCTGCCTTCTTCCTCTTCCTCGGTGCCAATTTTCTTAGCTTCACGTACTCTGCATCACCGGGACAATCAGCACCAGAATCATGTCCAGCATCATCTTTCCACTCGTTTTTACCTTCTTCGGGCAGCAAAATGACTGACCCGGTAGTCATGTTTCTAACCTTGCGGCGCTTCCTGTCAAAGAAACAGGATTGTTGCATAACTACCCAATATCTACAGAGTAAATACTTGCAAAAATTACAATTCAGCACAAACATGCGAACCCCAAGAGACTTTTGCTTACCAGGAGCTAATTGGGTTCGAGCGACCACCCTGTCCAAGAATAGAAGGGCGACTCCCAGTTGCAGCAGCTTCCACATCCAGTACATCACAGTTCAGCTCAAACATGCAAGCCGAAGCATACCTTTTCATCAACCCAATTAGCTGACTATCACATGTTAGAGGAACCATGATGCCACGTTCATCCATGAAGCTGAACTTTGCAGTCTCCTTTAACCATAATTCATCATGATTATGCAGAGCAGCAACCATACCAGATATAGTGCAGATCTGTGCAGGCGCTTCTTCCATTGTGATACAATGGTGTCCATACCACTTGCCCTTCACCCTTGCTAATATAGAGTCGTACCTGAAGAGGACTACCGTAACCAGGTAAGGGTGGTCCATGGAGATCCCACTTGACAGAAAACTATGGACAAAATATGTTTGTCAGCATTGGGCTAACAAACAATGGTAGGTTCAGTAGCCAGCTAGCAGTTATAATTAGTGCGAATAGAAAAGAGAAGGGTAGCTCACCCGCATGTAGCCAGAACTTCTTCTTCTTTGGTAGTAGGATCTTCCATCCCCCGAGATGCTCGGCTCGTCGGCGACGGAGGCGGGCTAGAGCCTCACAACGCGGCTACGGCATGCGCCATTGGAGCTCGGGATTAGTGACTGGGTGCCACAACTTGGCGCCGGAAGTCAAATGTCCGAAGGGATCGTCCTGCTTGGAGGGTGGATTTCGACGCAGCCGGTGCTAGGGGAAAGGAGGGAATGGATTTGTGAAATTGGTCAACGCATCCAATCCACTTAGTTCCTCGATTTGCCTAATAGGTTGCTGCATTGGCGCTCGCATCACGGACAGATGACCGACATGTGGGTCCCGACCGTATACTTCACGAGGCAGTTTAACGGAATGTTTGTATTTGGCAGGGGTGAGATGAGTTTGCCTTGAAATGGCCCCTCTGAGTAGTTGGTAGCCCAACTTTATGAAACGCGGCAATTACAGGGAACTTGGGTACCGACATGCACTCACCCATGAACTTTCGGGCCGCAAACAAACAATCCCATTTTAGTGGCCCCTTGGGGGCTGCACCTCCTCCTATAAAAGGATCTCCCCTCCTCCTCCACTCTTACACCTCCTCGTGAAGGATCTCTCTCCCCCTCTAGAATATTCCCAATGGCTTTGGATTAGCGAAGTACATGTTCTCGGTGGCTTTTTCTGGAAGGATTTGTTGCTTCTGCTGCTTTGCTGGAGCGAGGACTCGGAGGTGGTCGGGGTACCGGACGTGTGTGCGATCCCGGATGCACTGCTGCTTTGCAGTGCTAGACTTCATCATGATCTTTAGATCAGCAAGTGAATGACTACATCATCCACGAAATCAGATTTTGTTAACAAAGCTTTTCAGTCTTCGAGGGTAAGATCTCTATGGATGTATATCCACCCGTTGATTGTACCTTGGTAGATGGATCTTGGTGCTTAGTTGTTCAAATCGTAGGATTTTTTTGTTTTCTATGCTGCGAACCCAACAGTGGTATCAGAGCCTGATCTATGAGTAGATGCTTTGCACGGGTAGAGCACATATGATTATGTGGGTGCTGATGATCATGTTATTGCATCTTATATGTATTTTGGATATTGGTGGTATAGTGTGATGAAGCGTCCCGGACTAACTTTACATGTCCTTGCACATGATACTTGTTCCACGCTTGACATGCAACTAGTTTTGCATAAGTGGCTTGCGAGTGTCTGTCTCTCCTACTATAGTAAATATATGATTTACAACAGGTTGCTAATAATTTGATTATCATTGTTGTTATTCCATGTTCGTAGGTAAGAATGGTTCTATCTCTGAAATCCCTAAGTCACATAAAAACATGCAAAAGATAAAGTAGAAGCATCTAGTTTTTGGTTTTGCTAGGCAAGTGCTATGATATGGTGATCTTATAATTTGTAGTATGGTTTGATACTCTTGGAAATTATAACATACCAAACTGTAAGTTCCATAGACCTCGGCCTTACACATATAGGAATGGTGAAGATCATACCATGATGCATAAGATAGTGATCAAGTGGAAGAACCATATCATATCACTTTTTGCATATGATATTTGTTTGCATCTTATATTGCTTGTATGGTGCTTTAGTATCATTATAATATGATCCCTTATTTAAATATCAAGATAACAATTGTATGCAAGCATAGAGTCTATCACACCCAATCATCACGTGGTGTCTCAAAACGACAATGGGTGTAAGATAGTTTTACACATGCGGGTACTAAGATTCTTACTTGGCGAGCCTAGCATGTACATACATGTCCTTGGAACACGAACCGAAAGGTAAAGCATGAGTCATATGGTTGATACGATGACCATATAGATGCTCGCCTATGAAGCTACACCAACTCACATGATGATCGGTCTTGGTGTAGTGGATCTGGTTCATGTAATCACCAAAAAGACATAAGGGATGTTGTTTTTGAGTGGGAGTTCATGTAGTAATATAACTAAAGTTAAACTCAATTTATCGTAAACTAAATTTAAGTGAATTTGCATATTTTGTTGTAGTAATTGGCATCCATGTACTACCTTATGCTTAGTTAATTGAGACAATAGAGCAATAGAATTATGGATATTTACCTTACGAACTGGTATTGTATTATTTTAAGTGTCAATTTAAAATTTAGAAGTCATATTGCAAACTTTCAGCAAACTCTATTTTCCATGAAGTTTAACAAGTAGTATTAAATCAAGAGTAACAATTCCAATGTTAGTATCTAAAGTATCATGCTTTCCTCCATGATCCTTGATATTCAAAAGTTATTTTAGTATCAAGGTTATCTAGGAGCTGAAAGAATGTTTTTAGAAACCATCATGTGTGGAAGATATTGTGATATCTGAAACAATGTTTATGGTTGCAATATGATAGAGTATAAATTTAGTAAAATACATGTTCTCATATTGTATGAGAATTTGCGAAGTTTGGAGACGCTAGACATCCTAATCTCCTAAAAGGTTTTGGGAACTAAAATTATACTCGTGATTCACCCTTATAAACTATAGTAGATTGACCATGAAAGTTGTCATGATAAGGATGAATAGAAGATGTAGGTAAAATGTTTACTACACTAGAAGATTACTAAAGAATGGATTTTGAGAGAACGCCAAACATTTTATGACGGTCATCTACTTCAAAGTGCAAGTCCAAAGGTATTAGTATTTGACTACAAATGCTTTGGACTATGTGTCATGTGTATGGAGCCACTATTGATGTTGATAGATTCTTTTAAAAGAAAAGGAAATGCTGAAAAAGAATCTATAAAATATTTGGCAGAAAAGAAAAAAGACTGGAAATGTCCAGCTTAGGTACATAGATGATATACATGTTATGGATATATTATTTGCTTGTTAAACAATGAGGTTCTTCGGTATTGGATACCGAATTTGTTGGTGTGAAGTGTCATACAGAACAATACAATTCATGAACTGCAATGGCCTAAGTAACTAGCAAGAGAATATGTGATGATGTTCATCGAAAACAAATAAAGTGTTGTTGTGTTTCTTGTTGACATCAAAGCTTGCCTTCAAGATTTGTTTTAATAATTGTTATTTTGTTCCAGTAATATGAGAACAATGGTTGTTCAAATAATTACCATACTCCATACAAGATGGATGAACTTTTACAAGTCTAGTTGGAGAAATCACGTCCACCAAAACTAATGCTAAAATGTCGTAAGACAAATGATTGAAAGATCACTTACGAAGTGACATTGTCGTTTAAATTACATTGGAAAGAAAACATGTAGAATCTCCATGTTGATGGAATTTTGGATTCTTTGATTTTGATCAATTGATGCTTGTGAGACTTTCCTAGAGATAATTGAAACTCTGTTCCTAGGCCAGAGAGGAACGGATGACTAACTTATTAGAAATTGGGCATGTTGATGTATATAGTCCAGTCTGTGTAGCCACGTGCGGTGGATCTTTCAGCTTCATATGCTTCCTCCAAAAATTATAGTGAATACATGTGTATATTTACTTAATAAGGAAGAAGTATGAAACATTTGAAAATTGTTCAAAGACTTTCAAGATGAAGTGTAAAATCATTGTAATGAGAAAATAAAGAATTTATGATTCGGTCATAAAGGAAGATATTTGAGTTACATGTTTAGCAAAACACCCAAGATTTGATGAATTGTTCCATGTATTTGTGTTTCCTCATAAACCATAGGAGTATGGAATGTTCGAGAGATGAAATCAAACCTTGTTTGACATGGTAAGATCAAAGGTGTCATTTATAAAACTGCCATTATATTTTAAAGATTAAAGCTTTAGAGACTACCGCTTTTACACTGAAAAGAGCACCATCATGATCCGTTGAAATGACACCATATGGGTTATGGTTTGGGATGAAACACGAGTTATATTTTCTTAAATTTTGGTATGCTAGGCATAAGTAAAATGTTTACAACTAAAGTCGGATAAGCACGTCTTTGTAGATTATCCCAAAGCAATAGTTGGGTATTCCTCCATAACACTAAAGACAAAAGCTTGTCACTTAGAATGTCAAGTTTCTTGATAAGGAATTTTTCACAAAAAGTTGAGTGGAAGGACAATAGAACTTTGATTAGGTTAATGAACCTACGCAACATGTGCTAAGTAGCGTAGCGCCAGAAAGTGTCTCGGAGGCGGCCAGAATGCTCATGGCTCCCGTGATTACAAAAGTTCTAATCTCGGATATTAGAGCTCCTATTGGACCATGTGGGTTGGGTAACAATAAAATAGTAAGATTTGATAAACAAATCGTTATTGTTTTGATAATAATGAACCGACTGTATGCAAAGAAGCAATGATGGACCCTAACTCCATAAAGTGACTAGAAGTCATAAAATCTGGAATAGTTTCCATACACGAGAAATCAAGTTTTTGAACTTGGAAGACCCTCCAGAAAGGCATGAAGCCTATCGGTTGTGTTTGGATCTATAAAGAAATATACATGGATGTTTTATATCTATGAAATAGTCAACATGTCAGAAAGGAGTTTACGACAATGTTCAAGGAGTTGACTACGACAAGATTTGATCTTTTATAGCGATGATTATTCTGAACAGATTATTGTAGCAACCACTACATATATCAATTTTGATATATGGTAGTTGAACAAACAAGACAAAGTTCTTCTGATAGAATGGTTACCTATGACATGTACATGGCACGGTCTGAATGGTTTTGTTAATTCAAAGGATGCTAAACGGGCATGCAAACTTCAATAGTTGAAGTAAGCGTAGCGGAGTTGGAATCTTCACCGTGATGAAACTGTTAAAAGGTTTAATTTCATTAGAGGCGATGAAGATGCTTGCATTTGCAAGAAATTAAGTGGGAGCACTGAGACATATTCCCAATACATTATGTAGAAGACATATTGTTGATTGGAAATGATGTGTCTTTTATTGACACAGGTTAAGAATTTTATTAAAATTTGATTTCAATGAAAGACTTGGGAAAAACCAAAATATTAGGTATCAATATCTATATGGATAGATTGATGCGCTAATGTGGTTGTTCTATATGTACATATATGATATATTGAAAGAGTTCAATATGGAAACGACAAGAAAGATTATTGCCGCTTGGAAAGGGTTGAATCAAGATTCAAAGTGTATTAACACTTGGTAAGTGAAACGAGATTGAAGTGTTTTGACACTAGGTGAGTGAAATCACATGAATATTTTGATCAATCATATATACCGTGATATGTACATATCCATATATGTCCTATGCTCTAAATGTTATGTTCATATACTAGAATGATTCATAAGATGATCATTAGACAATAGTAAAGATATTATTATGAGCTTTGGAAGAACTAAGAATATGTTATGTATAGGTGACAAATAGTTCATTGTAAATAGTTACAAATAGTTCATTGTAAAGTGTTACATTGATACTAGTTTTGTCACAAGATATAGTTTATATAAATTTAAACTATGGGTGGCACAATGTAATGGGAAGGAGGTTCCATGATGGATTTGGATGAGTTCCAAAGTTAAGACATTGTGGAAGATACTACAACAAAAGGCTAAGTATATGACTGCTATAGTAGCAGCAAATGAGGGCATTTGTATTAAGTAGTTTGTTATCAAACTAGGTGTGGTTCGGGGCTAGTACTATGAAGATATATTATACGACAATAATATCAATATGTTTTAACCCAAAGGAACTAAAGGTCTCCCCAAATGACTAAATTTATACAATGCCATCTCATTTGAGAATGAGTGATGCGTAGAGACGCAAAGACATGCAAATACATACGGACCTGAAAGTGTCAGATCCCGAGATTATGTTTACCACTAGCAAACATGCATATACAACACCAGAAAGCCATAGGTGTTGAATGTGCAAGTTTACAAACTAGATCATTGACTCTAGTGCAAGTGGTAGACTAAAGGAAATATGCCCGAGAGGCAATAATAAAGTGGTTGTTATTTTATTCCATGTTTATTTCTCATGCTATAAATGTGTTAATTGGAAACGTTAATACATGTGTGTTTAATAAACAAATAAAGAGTTCCTAGTTATGCCTCTTATATAAACTAGCTCGTTGATTAACAAGATGTTGATCAAGGTTTCCTGATCATGGACATTGGATGTTGTTAATAACGAGGTCACATCATTAGTGGAGTGATGTGATGAACATTCATCCGAAGTATAGTAATACGATCAAAGTCATTATGTTTACATTTCTATAACATCATGCGAAGTAACTTTAGTCCTTAGACCATGAGATCATGTCAATCACTAACACTGGAAGAGTAACTTGATAACATCAAATTTCACACCGTAACAGGGTGACAATAAAGGTGGGTTTAGATACTCCGAAATTGTTATGTGGAGGATCATGGGTCAAGAGTGGGATTTGTCCATCCCGATGATGCAGAGATATACTATGGGCCCTCTTGGTGATATCACATTGACATAGCTTGCAAGCAAGTGATAAGATCACTAGAATGTTATATCATGGGAACGAGAAAAGAGTACTTGCCGGTAACAAGATCAAACTAGGTATGGGGATACCGATGCCCGAATCTCGGACATGTAATATATCACGAGATAAAGGGATTTAGTTGCGACGTTAAAAGTTCACACGGTCACTAGAGTCATCGTTGAATATGTGGGAGTCAGTATGGATCTCCAGGTCCCGCTACTGATTATTGATCGAAGAGGGGTCTCGATCATGTCTACATTATTCACAAACCATAGGGTGGAACACTTAAGGGATACTGACACCATTTGGAGCAAATAAGATACTAGAGAAAGATTATGAAAGTGCTGGAATTATTTTGATGGACACCAAAATTGTTTCGGGTCAAATTGCTGAAATTGGTTTTGCATGTGAGATCAAAATGTTGCAAGGGGTTTTATGTGAATGTTTTATTCTAAATAAAAGAAATAAATATGGTTTTTATTTAATGAGAGCTTGCATTAAATTTGGTGGAAAATAAATTCAAAGTGAGTGGAGTTAGTTTTAATGCGAGTGGGCTTAGTGGAAGCTCCAATCAAGATTATGGAGGGAGAGGTGGGGGAACCACCATGCCATGCGCATGGCCCCTTGGGGGCTGCCCCTTCTAACTAAAAAATGATCTCCCCTCCTCCTCCACTCTTACACCTCCTCATGAAAGATCTCTCTCCCCTCTAGAATATTTCCCATGGCTTCGGATTAGCAAAGTACATGTTCTCATGGCTTTTTTGGAAGGATTTGCTAGTTCTGTAGCTTTCCTGGAGTGAGGACTCAAAGGTGGTCGGGGTACCGGATGTGTTAAAAAAGCTTTCCTGGATCACGAATGCATCGCTGCTTTGCGGTGGTGGACTTCATCATGATCTTGAGATCGGCAAGTGAACGACTACATCATCCACGAAATCAGATTTTGTTAAAAAAGCTTTTTGGTCTTCGAGGGTAAGATCTCTATAGATATATATCCACCCGTTGATTGTATCTAGGTAGATGGATCTTGGTGCTTAGTTGTTCATATCGTATGAAATTTTTTTTTTCTATGCTGCGAACCCAACATTGCCTTCAATGTGATGATTTGTCCGAGTCCCTTTGCCTCACGATATTGGTGATAAACCGCAGGGTGATTCCATCATCACAGTGCCGGTTTACTCTCTTCTCATTGAAGTGATAACTGATTCCCTCTGGCTTCCCCAAGTAGAACTACCTCGATCAACACTTGATCGAGTAGCGCATGGTCATGCTTCTGAATCATCACACGAGAGGACCGAGAGAATATTTCTCCGAGATGGAGAAAAATTCCATTTTGGTTGATCCATGTCATGCAACTTGCTTCAGAGTCGGCCCAAGACCACCCTTATGCCTCCCAGTTACGGTGAGCGTTAAATGGAGTCAAAGCCGACTTTTCCATAACTCGGATCGTGCGATCCCCTTAGGTTTAAGGATTCCATTGTGTTAGTCAGAGCGTATGACAGTGTGCTTATGTCCTACTAACCATTGGATCGGTTCGGCTATCGTACCTCTTCTGACTAGCCAATGCAAGGCGGATAGCATCTCCATGCTTATGACAAGTGAAACATTGTCATCTTCCAACTTACAAATTAGTCTCGGCAGTGGGTTTTCCTCCCAACCTCAAACGATTAAGGACAAACTGGCTAGAGCTGGATACAAGTATGTGGATCCACACCTTCAACAATTGTAGTGGCATATACAACTAGCTCTAAGCCGGATACTGGGTTACAAATATAAGGCAGAATGTGAGCCTCTAGGTCATCATTCCTAACAGCCCCCACCTCTCCCTCATTCATGTGGGTGGACTATCCACTCACATCAATTCCCTCTCCACTCACTTGCATTTAATTTATACTAGATTAAATGCAATCTCTCGTTTAATAAAAACTTTATTTATTTATTTTATTCAGAATATGTTAATTACTTTAATTAACAAATGTGCATAAACCCCCTTGAATTGTTTCGATATTACAACTAAAACCAATTTCAACAATTTGACTCGAAACATTTCGGTGCTTATCGAAATTATCTCAGAGTTTATAAAACCTTTCTCTGATATATTTTATCTGCCCATTAGTGTCGGTGTACCTTAAGTGTGTCACCCTATAGTTCACTAATAATGTAGACATGATAGAGACACTTCTCTGACCAATAATCAGCAGCAGGATCAAGAGATGTGTACTGACTCCCACACATTCAACGATGACTCTTATGATCATGTGAACCGTTAATGTCGTACCCAATTCTTTTTGTCTCACGATATTTTACTTGTCTGAGATCCGACCATAGGCATCAACCATACCCTATATCGATCTCTTTATCAACAAGTACTCTTTACTCATTCTGTGATACAACATCCTTGTGACCTAGTCATTGCAAGCGTTGTTGATGTGATATCACCTAAAGGGCCCAGAGTATACCTCTCCGTCATTTGGATGGAAAAATTCCATTCTTGATTCATGATCCTCAACTAATACTTTCATAATACCCAACGACATATTTATAATTACCCTGTTACGATGTGTCGTTTGATGCCATCAAACTACCCTTCCAGAATCACCCATTGGCATAATCTCATGGTCGAAGGATTAGGGTTATTTTGTATGTGTTTGATGTAGCAATGTAAACATAATGACTAAATCGTTATTGTTATACATACTTTGGGTGTCTGTTCATCATAACATTCTTCTAATGATATGATCTTGTTATTAACAACATCCAATATTCATGACCAAAAAACCTTGTTATCTATTAATCATGAGAGGCATTATTAGGAACTTAGGTTTGTTTATTAAACACATGTATTAACGTTACCCAGTAATACAATTCTAGCATGAGAAATAAACATCAATCATAAACTTGGAATACGGTAATAACCATTTTATTATTGCCTATCGGGCATATTTCCTACGGTGCTAGTCGGTCGGGCCTGATCCGTGGCCATCTACGAGCACTTGTGGTCCGTCCTCACGATGGAGGAGAGGGACGACCCCCAGTGGATCCCGACAACCACCACGCGTGGATGATCTTCTTTGAACAGCAGCGCGAGGACTTCATCGCCGCCTACGACGGCAACGGCCCACCGCCGGAGAACAACAACAAGGATGGATAGCGACAGTGGTGGAGCGCACTAGGGCGCACGCTCGCCTGGGTGCTCGACTACATCACCGCAGGGAACTACCCGCGCCTGACGATGCCACCGCCGCAACCGTAGAAGTCCCGCTACGGTCTCCAGGCTTGGGCCTCGCGCCGCCTGGCATCGGGTTCTTCCTCGCACTCCTCGTCATCGAGGTCTTCATCATCCCTGTCCCGAGAAAGGTACTCGCCGTACTCGACCTCCTCTCCTCTCTATGGCTCCCAGATATCACTCGTGAAGGATGAGCTAGAGGACTACCCTCCTCCCCGCCAGTGCTCTGATAGAGGCATTGTCATCTGTGACTGTCGTTAACCGCACCAACCCTCTCCTCCCCACAGTCACCTCCGCCTCGTCAGGCCTAAGCGGGAGGTGAATGAGTGGATGCCACCACTGGAGTACAAGGCAGCTGCCCTCTAGCTCAAGGACTATGAGGAACAGAGGATTACCCGGGCTAGTGCATGGCGGAGCGCCCCTCGTTCGAAGCCATGCCATCAGCGACGGATGAGTTCTCGGAGGCGTGGTCCGCGAAAGAGTACCTGCATGATCAGCCCGAATGCGCACGCTGCCTTAGCCTCTTCGTCGACCTGGAGGGTCACGACGAGGCCGGTCCCTCGGAATGGTGCAGGCGCGGTGACCCGAGCTAGGGCTTCAACACCATGTCGCTGCTGAAGCAGGAGCCCTGCGACGACGAGGACGACAAGGTGGACCTCATGGACTATGCAGCGGCAATGTACCATCACCTTGGCCTAGGAGGGTGTGGTCGTGGCCGCTAGGAGTTGCTTAAATTTGTATAAACATTTTTGAACTGCCTATGAAATCGCCATCAGTTTCATATTTTAACCAAATGGTTAATTATTTTGAATGTTTGCAAATTTAGTATGGGGGCACAACTAGGAGGCAGCGCCCCCATATCTTTGATCTATCCGGCTGCCTCCTATACGGGCAAAAAACGGCCGCATCGAACGCCGTATGGGGGGCATGAGTGGATATGCCCTAAGAGTGGAACAAGCCAAGCAGCTCTCTCAAGGACGGGGTGTGTGGGGAGAAGAAAAATAAACAACTAAACCATATCAGTTCGCCGTACTAAGAGAATCTCTAGTAGACCCCTTAAAAGGGACGGGTCTTTATAATTCTGACGGGTATAAGGACTAGGTTGTCTTTTTTGGATTGAACAGACCCCGCATATGTTGTTGGATCCTTATTTTTTAAGGGGGGCGTAAAAACCATCCTCCTGGCCATTATATCTACGGATTGGAGGGGTGGATAAGGATCTCGATCCGTCACATTTCCCCCTCGCCTCCGCTCCTCCGTTGCGCACTACCGATTGAATCTGCCACCGCCGACAGGAAATTAGGCTCGTTGCGCAGCAGATCCGGCACTGTACCGCCGCGATGTACCGTCAGGAAAGCTCGGGTGGAGTGGGAGGCGCCCGGGTGGGCCGTTCCACAGCTTCTTCATCGCGCAGCCGTGGTTGCGACACTGACTCCGACTCGAAGGAGGAGCGTCATCACCGTGTGCGCTCCGACGGTGTGCGGAAGCACACCTCGCTCCACTACGTATACCACCATGCGTCGGTCCCGCGCAAACTCCTCCGTCGCAAGGTGGGGGAGTTCGACCGCCAGCGCCGGTGGGGGAGGGGAGCTCGTCTGAAGCTTCTCCTGCTCGTATGCCGCCGCCGAAGAGAGGGGAGGAGGAGGAGGTCAAGGGCTATCTAGCAGATCCCATAAATCAGAGGCCCATAAAACATGTTCACGGCTCGTGGAAAACCTGTTTTGCGGTTCCGTTCGGGTCGGTGGGAAAAAAACCCGTAAAGTCAACTCGTAAAGTCAGGAAATATTTATGAATGTTTCAAACATCGTAGCTCATAATAATCATCTAAATTACAATATTTTTCGAATCAAATTATAATAATTAAACAAATAATGAATGGTTCAATGGGCAAATCAGTGTACATCTCACAGAGACATAGATAGGAAACCGAATGGATAAAGTAGATCATTGTCGGCCATGCAACTGCATTTCGTGCTGGATGAGGTCATTGTTGAGCTGAGTAGAGCTGAGTATGCGTGGCTGAATCTTCAGTTTGCCGATGCGCTCAAGAAATGGTTGAATGCGATCACTCGTTTATCGTCGAACTCATCTACAAAAAATCTAAATCAGTACTGGACCACCAGCGCTAGAGCTTGAGGACATGCGGATTGAAATCTTACCGTGCTCACGATGCGGTCGATTCGAGTTGCTCCCATCGCGGTGGAGGACGTGGCACACATTGAAGGTCTGTCGGGACGGGATCTATCTGCCTACGGTGACAACGTGGTTAGAGGTAGCGGCTGGCAGCGGCGGACCTAGGATTTTAACAAAGAGTATGCCACACCAAAAAATTATGTGCCTATTGACAAAGATTTTGTCTTAAAATATTAAAAAGAAATGACGACTATAAAATATTGATACATCATTAAATAAAAAGTGATTTTGCATTATAATAAAAAAATTGATTTGTTCGAAACAACCACCGTCAGTTAGGCTATATATACTAAATAAACAAAAAACTGAACATATGAATATTAACCATATATTCATATATTCCCTCACTCTCACTCTGTTCTAAAATCTAAGATGCCTAAGTATTAGTCAAAAATCAAATCGTACTAACTTTGACCAAATATTTAGAAAAAATATCTTCATCTACATTAGTAAAGTATATTTTATAGCAAATTTATTAATATTGATTCATTATTATAAATATTTATATTTTTGTGTATAAACTCGATTAAAATTCAAAAACGTTAAATTTTGACTAATCCTTAGACGCCTTATTTTAAGACGGAGTGAGTACTTGACAACTGAGGACCAACCACCAGTTGGCTAAATTGTCAGCTAATGCCGAGCAAGCTAGCACACAGTATACTAAAACACAACCTATAGTCTCTCCAAACGTACAACAGCTGGATATTTTCTTTGCTTAGTCATAATAACTAATTAAATCAAATCCATTTATCAAAATAGCTAGCTGTATACATGGTGCATGGCCAGAGCTAGCGTGCAGGTTTACACCGTGAGACTAAAACCAGCGCCTTGATAAACATGCAGGTAAATACTATTGAAGTACTAGCTGGTGCCTTGATAAACCAGCGCCTTGATAAACCAGCGCCTTGATAAACATGGCCTACGCTAATGAAGTACTAGCTGGTGCCGGCGCGGCGGCACGCCGCGCCCTCAGGGCTGCCCTGAGTTAAAAGTAAGAGATTGCTAGACTTGTTTTAGTGCTAGATAACTTCGAATTTAGACAAAACCAAGTCAACTAATTTGGGTCGGAGGGAGTACTATAACTGGTGCTACTACAGGGTAAGTCATATTTTAACACATGTTCACATTGGTACACTACATATCAGGAGATAAGGCAGATCCTAAGTTCCTAACCCTCTACCATCGAAATTTCTTAATCTTAAAAAGGACAGTAGTTATACAGAAAACCTTTTTTGTACTAGTGTTTTTTTTTTGCTAGTACTAGTGTTTTTTAGGAGAAAAGTGAGATTAATTCCACCGGGATTGGGTGAATCCACTTCCCTTACCCAATCCTCTCAAAATCTCTTCCTTGTCTTTCCAATTTCTGTCTTGCAAAACGCCTCTTGGGGAGCTGGGTGCGAGTCACGCGCATCTAAGCCGGGGATTACAAAAAGCGAAGGGAGGGTAGCTTTTCTATCTACAGGCATGTCTGAGGGTTTCAGCGGGGTTATTTGGGGCTGAGCCCAGCTAAACCCCGGCTACAAAACAGGATAATGGGAATTCTAGGAGGTCTCAGGGTGGTCCGGTAAACACACTACAAAACCTGCCAATACCGGCATGCGAAACAAGGCCTCAAGCAATTTGAAACCTTGAGTAATGGCCAATGAATAGGGTAAGTCATATTTTAAAATTTTAGAAACATGTGTCTTCTAATATGCTAATACGATAGCAATGGATGGTGCGGCTTCTTCGTCTTGAATTGTGAAATCAGTAGTAATTGCAAGACCGATGAGTGGGTGGCTGCTGTGTGTCTTCCACAACAGTTGCGTCCTTCTGCACGACAGGCTTTTCGTCCTCCGCCCAATCAGCAGATTCAGCAGCATCGAGAGCCTATGCAACAGCCATGGCTCGGGCCAATAAAATCGACACCTCAGTGGCGTGCTTGATGCGCTCCTCTTCCTATTTGGTCCTCGGCCTATACTCTTCTGGCCTATACTCTTCTAGTCTGGGTCTCTATCAATGTCTTTCTCTACCTGCTCTAGCGTCTGCACTGTAAAACCTGATATTATTGGGATGACATTCTCCACTTGAGCATGATATTTTAGGGAAACAATAATTTGGAAACTATGCAAAATAATTTCGAAACTAGATAGTTTGAAACGGCCAAATTCAGTTTGTGTTTACCCGGCATCATGTAAGCCAATGCTCTTTGCAAGAATCATGCAGATATGTAATTGCGGATTAACATGTACCAATGTGCTATAAACCTGAAATTCAAATGTAATAGCCATGTATGAATTATGTGCTACAAACCTGAAAATTTAAACCTCTCATATGAATCCTAGTGAGCCGGAGTGTCTAAATGTTAACTAAGGATCAATTAGTACGATAAAATGCTTGAACAGAAAAAACATGGAGCCGACTACTGATGTGCCTGATTACAGTTAGACTTGTACACCAAGAGTTAATACTTTCATCAAACAAAAACAGAAGGTTTCAGGTTCACTCAAATTTCAGTACGGAGTAATCCATTCCTGGATGTGTCATACACACATGTTGAATGAATAATGAACAACTAAGCTAGCCTTTTTCAATTGTAAGTATTATGCAGGCTACATCTGAGGCTACATATGATTGAGTTGTTTTGCTACTTCCTACTAAAAGTATTGCTGGGTAAAATCTTTAAACTCTGATCTGAACTGCAACATCTCTTTAGGAAAATAATTTCACAGAACCAGTCCATTAACCAATTATGCATGAGATATAGCGGCACTGATGACCCCAAGTTCTGAGAGAA
Source organism: Avena sativa (assembly GCA_916181665.1). Classification (NCBI taxonomy): domain Eukaryota; kingdom Viridiplantae; phylum Streptophyta; class Magnoliopsida; order Poales; family Poaceae; genus Avena; species Avena sativa. Next base: position 525,354,408 of record OV702292.1, on the reverse strand, counting down.
GGCACGGTGGTACCACAAATGTGCCAGTAACATGGTTCCTTGTAATGTTGCCAGGAAAAGTTCAGGTCAGAAATCACAATGAAGGTTCTTAGCTCTATACATCACAGCTTTTTTTGCATTAAAATGCAGATAGCACTATATTTACAGACCCATCTATTTTTTACCTTCGAAGGCAGGCCTATGTGAATATGAGAGAACTGGATACTGTTATATTACCTAGCAATAGGGACTTGTATTGTATTCGCAAGAAGGTACCTCCCCTGTAAGTCACGGACTTTGTAGAAGAATTTTGATCCCTTGGTACCCAACAATTTCATAGACACCAAACTGCCAATCAATATTCCATATGTCAATAAAACCAAGAAAAATGCCTCGAAAAAAGCCAGTAACAACGAACCATACAATCTTGCAAAGGTGTTCAGTAATTCCCCTACTCAATCCATGTAAAGATCAAGTCGTATTAAGCCACCAATGTGTAAATAAGAAACATACACCAATCCTTTGGATGAATGAAGCTTACACCATTTGAAGGAAGTACATAATAAAAGACCCAAACTATCGGCTCATTGTCTAATAGATATTTAATTGCAAAACCCCAAACTATCCCAAAAGCACATTGGTATTTGAACAGGGCAAGGCCAAATTAAAATGTTGCACATCTGAAACCTTTGAATCATGAACTTGATTTTTTTGGATAAATTTCATGAATGACTGCCAATGCATTGCATACCTGTTTTGCTTCACTTGCAGCAAACTGCAATGAGCTAAAAATATGGTATAGGAGAAGTCTCCATCATGGAATTAGTCTGGCATACATAGAAGTGAATCTCAAATTCCAATTTCACCATAATCAAAACATATGCCCCCCTATCCTATACTATTCGAGTTGTTTTTCTCCTATCTTTAATGAAAGGGCAGAGCTCTTTTTAAATCCACTACTGGGTGATAGGATGCTACCTCTCTTCCATTTTTTCTTTAATGAAAAGGCAAAACTGAAAAATTCAAAAATCATAGTACTACCTCTCTATTAGTTTGCCAAAACGAACTATAATATGGAACAGAAAAGTATCCGAGTAGCATGCAAACATACAAGTATGCATAATTATAATTAAGCCATACCTCAAAATCCCTTGATCCAAGCAAGCTTTTATCATTTATGTTTGTTGAGCCAATTAGTGTCATGTGATCATCAATGATCATCAACTTACTGTGTACGTATATCTACATCATTCAAATTGTTGGCAAAACAAAGAATAGAAAGGAGAAGGGAGAAAATTGACCATTAGCCTAAAGCCATGACCTAGGCAGGTAAAGACTTCCGAATAGAAAATGTAGTTCATTAATTGAGATGCTTCTTTACCCGATCGGTGACCAAGGTCCCTCCATCACCTAGTCTACCATGTGCTCTAAGCCCATAAAAAGAGATATAATCATGTGCTTTCGAGCCAACAACATCATATAGATTCTAAAGTATTGAATTAGGCCCTGTACAAATAGTCCGGTATTGCCGGTGCATAATTGCCCTCACAGATGCATCCCACCATCATCAATGCCTCCCTATAATCAAATATATAAACAAGCAGCCAAGACAATACACTAAAAAAAATCAGTAATTGCTACACAGCACATTACCTGAAAACCAGGTAAAAGTGGTACGACGATGATAACCCGAAAGCACGTTTTCTCCTTTTCTGCTCTAAGTATCCTTCTGTATAATGCATCTAATAATCGGTTTTTAATTGTATCATCTCCTGAAAGACCTGATATGAAAAATTGATTCTGCAAAGACAAGCAGAAAGAAGTTCAGAAAAAATGGTGCGATGATGTATTGTAATTATGTGCATGTTGGAATTTCAGTACTTCTAGCTGACCATGAACCAACACTTCCAATAATCTGAATCAAAGGAGAGAACGCACAAAAGCTTACATCTTATCATTAAGCAGAAAAACAAAGTGTAATTAGGGGCGTGCAAGTACAATTTGGCTTTCTACACGAATAATGGCATTACTGTAATCGTCAATTTTCAGGTGAGAATGAAATAGGTTTTTCTGGCTGTACCTTTCATCACAGTCAATTTTCACGAACGGTGGCACCTTCGATCCGGATTACGGATGTAGTGTAGCTTCTTTTTTCCCTAGTAGACCTAGGTTATCGAATCCTCGGAAAGCGAATGCATAGTAAAGTTATTTTAACGGATCTTCGGGAGTTTTAGAATTCCTTTTGTGTTTTTACCGGACCAATAGCTTGCGTCTTTTTGTTGTTGTCGGTGATGGAGAGAGAGGGCCTACGGCGTTCGGTTTCACCTGTAGCTGTGCAAAACATCTAATGGAAATAAAAGATAGAAATAAAGTATGCGTGTACTTGTTAGAGTAAGATAAATTATATGTGGGCAGTGCATCCATAATTGCTATTGCCTCCGCATAGCAATAACCTACTAGTCTCATCCATGGAAGAAAGAGAACTAATGATATGCATAGTGATGTCACCGTTAATCCCAAGAAAATCCCTCACATACAGCCGTACTGTCTCTTCTGTCACTGGGGTTCCCAACCTGCAGATCAGTCATCACTCATACTCCCTATACCTGGCTCAATCATCGGAGACTTGGATACCTGACAAGTCCTTAGATTGAGGCAAGAGAGGATACAATAATTATCATGTTATACAAACTAATACACGATCCCACCTATGTTAAATAACATGCACATTTGCTACATGGCTAGGTCGAAGCCCTTAGCCCAAGGATAATTACTCACACATAGAGATGAGATCAACAATCACAAATATTGTAATAAAAATCATAAGATTGATAGAAATAGTCTTACAATATCGCCAATCGAAAAAGAGATCTACTATTACAAGTGGTGGAATATGGCTATGGAGATGGAGAAAGGTTTTGAGGTCTGAGGCGGCTTTTTGGCGAGGTCTGGCTTCTTCGGGGCGGAGCGAGAGATGTTTTCCCGTCGCCTGAGGCTTCTTTATATAGGGGTCCCTTCACGAAAATTGTTTTGTTTGACCTAACGGTGGTGGGGCCAACTATACGAACGGAGCTATACGGCTGGAATTTTTGCTCCGGTTGTATAGTTGGTCGTTAAAGCGTTTGCCTCCTGTATGGATCCTGGTTTCTTCTGGTTGTTGGAAATCTCATATCTTTGACTTTAATATAGTGGTTTCTTCTGGTTGTTGGACCGCTGGGATTTCCAAGGTGATACCCGTCGGCGCAGATGGCCAACAGGTAGTGTTTGCTCCCTTCGCTACTGGATGTGGTAAATATGGGCCACTGATGCGCTCGACGATCGACGTAGAGCTCGTTGGGAACCCCAAGAGGAAGGTATGATGAGTACATCAGCAAGTTTTCCCTCAGTTATGAAACCAAGGTTTAATCGAACCAGTAGGAGCAAGGAAACACCCCAAAGGTGTTACTAGCTGAGATTTGGCAGGGCGCACTACCGGTGCTAGTAACAACGTGGAGACCTGCACAACACAACCACGGAACTTTGTCCCCAACTTGCGATGAGGTTGTCAATCTCACCTTGTTTTGCAGAAAACAAAGGATTAAACGTATCGAATGGAAAGAAGTAAAAGTTTGCAGAAAGTAAACACAAAGCAGAAACAGTTTATAGATTGTATGTAAAGACAAAGGACCGGGATCCATAGTTCACTAGAGGTGGCTCTCCTTAAGATAGATAACATGCTGGGTAAACAAATTATAGCGGGGCAATTGACAAACACCGAGAAAATAATACATGCATATACTAATCATCGTGACTCCTTTGAGACTTGATTGGGCATTACAACATAATACATAGACCGCCATCCAACTACATCTATGACTAATAATCCACCTTCAGGTTATCATCCGAACCCCCTCCAGTATTAACTTGCAAGCAACAGATTATTGCTTTATGAACTGCGTGTAAAGTAAATAATACGATTGTCCTATGAACAAAGGATTGTTGTTTTCTCCCTAGTAGCAACAACACATCTAGTACCTTAGAGATTTCTATCACTTCCCAGATTACTAGAGGCATGAACCCACTATCGAGCATAAATACTAGCTCTTGGAGTTGCTAGCATCTACTTGGCCAAGATAGCTACTAACAACGGAAAGCATGCAAGATCTCAAATAACAAAGACATGATAGAATCAATAATCAATCTCAAAATAGCATCTCAATATCCATCGGATCCCCGCAAACACAACATGTATGAATTACAAATAGATGATCTTGATCATGAACGGAGCTCACAAGATCTAAACATGAAAGCACAAAGGAGGAGAAACCAGCCATCCAGCGGTCCGTGGGCGCCACCATGGCACTCACAATGGTGGTGGCACTCACAATGGTGCAAGCCCATGGCGTGGAGGTGGATCCTACCGCGATTTCCAAGGCGATGCCCGTCGGCGCAGATCGCCAACATGTAGTGTTTGCTCCCTTCGCTACTGGATGTGGTAAATATGGGTCGCTGATGCGCTCGACGATCGACGTAGAGCTCGTTGGGAACCCCAAGAGGAAGGTATGATGATCACAGCACCAAGTTTTCCCTCAGTTATGAAACCAAGGTTTAATCGAACCAGTAGGAGCAAGGAAACACCCCAAAGGTGTTACTAGCTGAGCTTTGGCAGAGCGCACTACGGGTGCTAGTAGCAACGTGGAGACCTGCACAACACAACCACAGAACTTTGTCCCCAACTTGCGATGAGGTTGTCAATCTCACCGTGTTTTGTGGAAAACAAAGGATTAAACGTATCGAATGGAAAGAAGTAAAAGTTTGCAGGAAGTAAACACAAAGCAGAAACAGTTTATAGATTGTATGTAAAGACAAAGGACCGGGATCCATAGTTCACTAGAGATGGCTCTCCTTAAGATAGATAACATGCTGGGTGAACAAATTACAGCAGGGCAATTGACAAACACCGAGAAAGCAATGCATGCATATACTAATCATCTTGACTCCTTTGAGACTTGATTGGGCATTACAACATAATACATAGACCGTCATCCAAATGCATCTATGACTAATAATCCACCTTCAGGTTATCATCCGAACCCCCTCCAGTATTAAGTTGCAAGCAATAGATTATTGCTTTACGAACTGCGTGTAAAGTAAACAATACGATTGTTCTATGAACAAAGGATTGTTGTTTTCTCCCTAGTAGCAACAACACATCTAATACCTTAGAGATTTTTGTCACTTCCCTAGATTACCAGAGGCATGAACCCACTATCGAGCATAAATACTAACTCTTGGAGTTGCTAGCATCTACTTGGCCAAGATAGCTACTAACAACGGAAAGCATGCAAGATCACAAATAACAAAGACATGATAGATTCAATAATCAATCTCAAAATAGCATCTCAATATCCATCGGATCCCCACAAACACAACATGTATGAATTACAAATAGATGATCTTGATCATGAACGGAGCTCACAAGATCTAAACATGAAAGCACAAAGGAGGAGAAACTAGCCATCTAGCTACTACATGGATCCGTAGTCCAAGGATGAACTACTCATGCATCACACCAGAGGCTTGCATGGTGATGAAGAAGGCCTCTAGGGTGAATTCCCCTCTTCGGAAGGGTGCCGGGAAGAGCTTCAGATCCCTCCCGATCTAGGGATGGAGGCGATGGCGGCTACAAACTCTTTCGTGGATTTTTGATTGGTACTTAGGGTTTTCGTCCTGAGGGCAATATATAGGGGGAAGGAGAGGCCGAGGGGGTGTCGGGAGCAGCCACACCACCCCCTGGCACGGGCCAGGCCTGGCCGCACGACCAGGTGGTGTGGTGGCTCCCTGGCCCTTCTCCGTCTCGTATTATGGCACTTGATCCCTTCCAGAAAAATAGGCACTTTGGCTTTTGTCCCGTCCAATTCTGAGAATATTCATTTTCTGACTTTTTCCTAGAACCAAAAACAACAGAAAACTGGCAGCTGGCACTGTGGCTCTTGTTAATAGGTTAGTCCAAGAAATCATATGAAAAGTACTCCAAAGTTGGAACAAAACAGAAGAAAGTGGATAAAACCAAGCATGGAACATCAAAAATTATAGATACATTTGCAATGTATCAGCCGCAGCTCATCAGTACAGTCGCCAAGTACTCTGAGGAGTTGCAGCGAGCGAAGAATGCGGCGAAGGCTGTGGCATCAGGGGCCAGCACTAGAAAGTTTGTGGCGTCAGAGACCGCCACGGATTCGACGAGGCCCCCACAGTCCAAGTCGAAGTCGAAGAAGCAGGCTGCTCTTCAGTAGCTATCTTGTAATAGTCGTAGTTTTAACTTCTATGTTGGAACAATGCTTTTATGGAAGTGTCTCAGTTGGGACTTTTGCTGAGCTTGAATGCGTCTATGCCTTTTGTAAATGTGTTTTTGGTCTCTTATTTGCTTTTGCTTGGCTCGTGATAGGGTACGTTGAGTGGTCCTTCGAGTGGTTCTCATGATCCTCCACCCACCGATGATATCTTGGCTCAGCTGCGCTGAAAGGTGGACGAGTTGTCCTTGCTTTCGCGATTGCGCGGTCGCATTAAGCAACTGGAGCGTGAGTTGCCCATCCTCCGTGGTAGCGCGGATGTATGGAAGTCGAAGGCAGAGAAGGCTACCGCCCGCGAGCAGTATCTATTGGAGGAGGTGACGCAACTGGGCGATCGGTTCAAATGTTAGCTTTCTGCCCTCTTATCTTTTTCTTTAGCCAGTCGTGGCGATGCCTTGTTTTCATACATTGCCCTTTTTTGCTTGGTGTAGTTGTCAGTGCTCGTCATCCGCGGGATGAGAAAGACCGGATTGCCATTCGGATGAATGACTTGACCCAGGAGCAGCTTCAGGCGAGTGGGTACTTTTGGGTGGACCATGACCGTGCGATCGCGCTTGCGACCCTGCAGGATCATGCTTCTCGAGTACTCCACTTTTTGAAGAAGGTGCAGTCGTGCCTTAGGCATATTTATCAAATGATGTTCCCGCTGGACGCCGTCCCTTCAAGCCTGTTGGCTCTTCTGGCGAAGTTCCAAGATCTGAGTGCAGTTCGCGAGTGCATGCGGCTGTAGTTAGTGGTCGGTGCCAAGGCTGCTTTGTCGCTGGTGCGACTGCATAGGCCATATGTAGACGTTGCAGCTGTTGCTGCTGGGCCGCCGACCCTGCCAGAAGGTTTGACCTAGAACATGCTTCCACATTATCAGGCAGTTGATTACCTAGCAGAAGAAATCATCGACTTCTTTGATGAGCAAACGAACATTCTTCTGTTGCAGCAGTAGCTTTAGCTTGTATCCTGCGCATAATTGTACAAATATTGTAAAGTTCGTATAGATATGTTGAGTGTAATTAATTTCTATTGATATGTAAAGAGCTTGCTAGCTTATATATTTTGCGAGTGTATTTGTACTCCGCAGTTCCTTTTCATTAACCTGACTTGTGTTATGTTAGCACCTTGCCAACCTGTCAGGTGCGTTGCAACTGGGTTGATTTTTTATCAAGGGTTCGATTGATGTTGTGTCAGCTACTTGGGATACTGTGACTTGTTCGTAGAACGAGGATGTAAAGGGTGGCGTAGCCCCCGAGTGACAAGATTGCCAGAAAAATAAGGAAAAAACACAGAGTTTCAGGGCACTTAGCTTTATTTATTCGCAGAATAGTATGAGGTACAATGTGTGGCTAAGTAGCCTGGCTGAATAGCCTTATTTGTAATGTAAAAAATGACCAGGGGTAGAAACGATGCAACTGTGCGACGTTCCAGGGGTTGGAGTATGCGACTCATGTCTTGAAATCTTTAAGGCGATAGGCGCCACCTGGGATTACTTCTGTAATCACGTAGGGTCCCTCCCAGGGAGACTCGAGCTTGAGATGCCCTTGTTGCTTGAGTCGCAGGACCAGGTCTCCTTCGACGAAGGATCTTGGGCATAGCCTTCTGCTGTGGTAGTTGCGGAGGCTCTGCTGGTAGATCGTTGATCTTTCTGCTGCGATTTCTCGCGCCTCATCAAGAAGGTCGACGGAGTCTTCGAGTGCAAGAGTTGACTCATGCTCGCTGTAAGCGACCACCCGTGGGGCTTTGTAGCGTACTTCTGTGGGTAGCATCGCTTCAGCGCCGTGCACCATGAAGAACGGGGTGTATCCCGTGGTGCTGTTTGGAGTTGTGCGCAAGCTCCAGAGTACAGATTCCAGCTCATCTAGCCAGCATCCGGCAGCTTGTTCGAGTGGTCGGAGGAGTCGTTTCTTGATTCCAGCGCAGACAAGGCCGTTGGCCTTTTCGACTTGACCGTTGGTCTGTGGGTGAGCCACTGAGGCGTAGCTTATGTTGATTCCCAGGTTTTCGTAGAATTCCTGGAACTCCTTGGAGGTGAAGTTTGTCCCATTGTCCGTGATGATGCTGTGTGGCAGTCCGAAGCGATAGACAATGGACTCGAAGAAGTTGACAGTGTTGGCTCCTGGCTGGTTTGTCACCGGCATGTTCTCGATCCACTTGGTGAATTTGTCGACTGCGACCAAGAGATAGACGTAGCCTCCTTGCGAGTATTTTGGGAGCTTGCCGACCATATCGAGTCCCCATTGTGCGAAGGGCCAAGCCAATGGTATTGGCCAGAGTTCCATGCCAGGTGCGTGCGGTTTTTCCGCGAATCACTGGCAAGCGTTGCAGCGCTGGACGATGTCCTTGGCATCGCGCATGGCTGTGGGCCAGTAGAATCCAGCTTGTAGAGCTTTGGCAATGAGGGCGCGACTACCAGCATGGTGCCCGCAGCTCCCTTCATGGATGTCGAGGAGGACGTCCCTTCCGTCCCTGTTGGAGACTCACCGTTGGAGTACTCCTATGATGTTGTGCTTGTATAGTTCGCCGTTGATGATGGCGAATGCCTTGGATCGTCGCGCAATGTGTCATGCTTCAGTCGGGTCGTCAGACAGCCTCTTGCTGAGAAGATATGTGATGTAGGGTTGAGTCCAGGATGGCTCGATCATCATGACGCCCATTGGTCCTTCGAGTCCTATGTCGAGCTCCAGGTCGTCGAGTGCCATTGGCTCATTGGGTGGCGTAGCCCTCGAGTCCGTTGACGCGCTTGCTTTCTTCTCTGGAGCCTTTGGCTTGATGGCGCGTTCGCAGATATGCTCGAGAAATACCACAGGTGGTATGGGGGCGCAGGTGGAGCCAATATTGGCAAGTGTGTCCACCTCTTCGTTGCTTTTGCGGCCTACGTGTCGCAGCTCACAGCCATCAAAGTCCCCTCCGAGAGTGTCATAGAGGTCGCGATAGGCGATCATGTTATCGCTCAGTGCGTCGCACTCGTGCATTGTTTGGTTCACCACCAGTTTGGAGTTGTTGTAGATGATGAGCCTCTTGGCGCCGCAGGCTTTCGCCATCTGCATCCCATGGATTAGGGCCTCGTAATCAACTTCATTGTTGGAGGCCATGAACTACATTCGCAGAATGTATTTTAGCTTGTCTCACTAGGGTGATGTCAGTATGACACCTGTGCCGGCCCCGTCCTTTTGTTTGGACCCATCGAAGTGCAATTTCCAGAGATAGGACATATCTGGCTTTTTGGGGAGTTGGTTCTCCATCCAGTGCACGAGGAAATTGGGGAGGACTTACGACTTGATCGCGTCGCACTTTTCATATGTGATGTCTCGCGGAGACAGCTCGATTCCCCAAAGCGTGACTCGTCCAGAGGCATCAAGGTTGTTGAGGATATGCCCGAGTGGGGCGTCGTTGACCAGCACGATTGGGTGCTCCTGGAAGTAGTGGCGCAGTCGCTTGGCTGTCATGAAGACGCCGTACGCCAGCTTCTAATAGTGCGAGTACCGCTGTTTTGTTGGCGTGAGCACCTTGCTGAGGTAGTAGACTAGGCGCTGGACCCCGTGGACATTGTTTTCCTCGGATCGTTCCACCATGAGCACCATGCTGACCACCTGGTTGGTGTCAGAGATGTAGAGTAGTAGTGCCTCCTTTTCGCGAGGCGTCACCAGTACTAGCGAGGTGGATAGTAGACATTTAAGGTCTTCGAATGCTTCTTGTGCTTTGTCTGTCCACTTGAACTTGTCAGTCTTGCGGAGAAGTTGGTAGAAGGGCAGTGCCTTTTCGCCCATTCGACTAATGAATCAACTGAGCGCCACGATTCGCCCAGCCAGCTGCTGAACGCCTCTTACGTTCTTTGGTTTCTCCATTGCCAATATGGCTTTTATTTTCTTCGGGTTTGCCTCGATCCCTCTCGTGGAGATGAGATACCCAAGTAGTTGCCCCAATGGTACGCTGAAGGCGCATTTGTCCGGATTGAGCTTGATCCGGTAGCAGTCTAGGTTGGCGAAGGTTTCGCGTAGATCATCGATTAGCAAAACTTCCTCTTTTGTTTTGATGACGATGTCATCAACATAGACTTGGATGTTGCGACCAAGTTGATTCTAGAGGCAGGCCTGCATGCACCGTTGATAGGTGGCTCCTGCATTTTTTAGCCCGAAGGGCCTCGTATTGTAGCAGAACACGCCGAAGGGCGTCGTAAACGTTGTTTTCTCTTGGACTTCCTCCTTCATTCGAATTTGATTGTAGCTTGAGTAGGCATCGAGGAAGCAGAGACGCTCACATCCCGCGGTGGAGTCGATGATCTGGTCGATTCACGGCAACAGGAAGTGATCCTTTGGGCAGTGCTTATTCAGGGATGTAAAGTCCACACACATCTATAGGATATCTGTGTCATTTTTAGGCACAAGCACCATGTTGGCGAGCCAAGTGCTTTCCTTGATCTCGCGTATGAATTTGGCATCGAGGAGTCTGTTGATCTCCATTCCGACTGCCTTTCCTCTTGGTTCAGACAGTCGCCGAATTGTTTGCTTGAGTGGCCTTGCGTCTAGATTTACATTGAGTGAGTGCTCGGCGAATTCCCTAGGGACTCCTAGCATGTCCGCTGGACACCAGGCGAAGATCTCCCAGTGCTCACGGATGAATTAGATGAGCGCGAGTTCCTATGCGGAACTCAAGTTGTTGGCGATGAGGGTCGTCTTGGTTGGGTCCGTTGGGTGGACCTGGACTTTCTTCGTGTGCACCAACGAGTCGAAGGACAGGTTGGCTGAACTTGGCCTGCTCAGGGGAGGCAGACTGTTGTCTGTCGAATCCTTTAATCTTGCGAGTTCCTCCTGCATGCCGAAGGACTGGGAGATTCTGTTGAATTCCCTATCGCAGCTATCGGACCTCTCGAAGTTGTCGTTGATTGTGATTACGCCATTTGGACCCGGCATCTTCATCTACAGGTAGGCGTACTGTGGCACTTCCATGAACCTCGCGAACGCGACACGTCCGAGGATGCAGTGATATTGGGAAGGCCAGTCGACGACCTCGAAGTCGAGGCGTTCTCGCCGAAAGTTTTACGGTGTCCCGAAGATGACGTCGAGGTTGATTTTGCCCAGGGGATATATGCCCTTCCCTAGGACGATGTTGTGGAACATCATGTCTGAAACTTCCATACATGTCAGAGGGATCCTCATCGCACGCAAGGTACTCGCGAACATGAGGTTAATGCCGCTGCCACCATCCATGAAGACGCGACTCATGTCAAAACCCCCAATCTGTGCCTCGATTATGAGGGGACAATGGCCTGGACGAGGAACTTGGCGCGGGTGGTCACGCCTGTCGAAGGTGATGCAGGAGTCACTTCCACTAAGGTACTCAGTGGTGGAAGGTGGAGAGTTTATTGCCAAGTTGACTTGGCGAGTGATGGCCTTCTGCACTCGATTTGAGGGACGCCCCTTTTGGATCATCCCCATGTTGCCCACGGCTTGTAGGTCTGGTTCGCCTCCGTGATGCTGTACCGGTGTGGCCGCGGGCGGTGGTGGAGGAGCTCCATGTTCCACAGCACCTGGGGCGGCTCCGTAGCCCCTGTTAACTGCGTCGCGATTCATCCGGGCCAGGCCTTCGTGGAGTTTGAGGAACTCGTGCTAGTCTTTGAGAAGGTGGATAGATTTCTTCTTTTCATCATGCTTGTCGATGTAGAAGTGCACGTTGCAGGGTCCGGACAGTTTGTCCTGGATAGATGTTGCGGGTGCCTCTTCGCGAGTGCGGCGTTGCCACACCTGCGTGGTTTTTCCGCTGTCGCGGTATCCACTGTTGCGGTTGTCGTCACGTTTGTCGGCGTAGCCAGCTGCGACCATGTTGACCTCGTCACGGTCATCGTAGACACGCATTCGACGTTTGCTTCAGCGATCGCGCCTGCGCCCAAGGTCATCGTCGTCATCGGAGTAGGTGTGGTTCTTCACCGAGTCTTCTCAGTCAGCCCACCGATTCGCGATTTCCATCAGGTGGTCGATCGTTTTGGGCTTCGAGCGGCCCAGCTCCTCCCTGAGATCTATACGGCGAACGTCGTCGTTGAATGCGTCGATTGCGCGATCTTCTGAGATGTTTTCTGCGGAGTTCTTGATGATGTACCACCTCTGGATGTACGAGCATAGCGATTCACCCGATCTTTGTTGGCACCTTCTCAGTTCTTTGATTGATGCGGGCCTTTTGTAGGTGCCCTTGAAATTGCGCACAAAGCTGTAAACTAGCTCTTCCTAGCTACGAATGGATCCATGCGGGAGATTATTGAGCCATACGCGAGCGGCGCCCTGCAGCTGTAGCTGTAGGCATTGTATGGCCGTGCTTCGACTCCCGCCATGTAGTCTGATGGAGGAGATGTGGTCCTCCAACCAGATTTTCGGGTCCTGTAGACCGTCAAATTTTGGGTTCTCTGATGGTAGTTTGAACCCTTTAGGCATTCGCTTCTTCCTGATGGCCTTGCTGAAGCATCTGGCTCCGCAGAGTTCAGTCGAACGAGCGTGTCTTGCCCTTGATTTATCGATTTTGCACTGCGTGAGGTCATCGCACGCATCATTGTCGCGATCGTGCCGCCGTGAGCGGCGACGCCGGGATAGGTCGTGGCTATCGTCGCTGGATGAAGGCGAGGAGTAATGTTTTGCTAGAGCCTTGCTTTTCTTTGGCTCTGGTGCAGGTTCTTTGTCGAGAGCTGCCTCGACTAGCCCCAAGCCCGCGATCGTAGATCGGTGCATGGCAGCTCGTGGATCCCCAGCTGGCGGCTGGTTGTTGAGGAGGTACATGGTGGCCGCCGTTACTGCGGCTTGCGGCGTATTTGGGAGCACGTTTCCCCGTGTATCCACCATCATGGAGCCGAAGTCGAGGACTTTTGCGGCCTCCATGCGCTCCTCCTCGGTGAGGTGGGCTAGTCGAGATCTTCTCTTGTTGGTCAGGTACTCATTGCCTTTGGAGGAGGATCCTCCGTGGGAGGAGAGCCCGGCTCGCCGAAGGATTGATTCGTCCGCCGCCTTTTTACACGCTTCGAGTTGCGCGATTGCATGTAGCTGGCGTCTGTACTCCTCCTTTAGTAGCCAATGGTAGCCCATCAGCATGTCTTGCTGGGAATTGTGGGGCAGAGGATTGCCTCGCAAAGCTTCTCGACAGCGGGCCCATTCGTTGTCGTTGAGCTTGATCACCACGTGTTCTCCTGTGTGCTCATTCACTGTGGTAGGCGGTTCTCCTGTCACTCCATTGTTGACGGGCGCGCCGTTGCCACCGTTGGTGGGTCCACCATTTGGCGTACTGCCGTTGGGTGGTCCAGTGCCGTTGGGCGGTCCGGTGCCAGATCCGGGGCCAACGTTTTCATGATTGGCTGTAGTGTCGCCTGCATTGATGACTGCGCACATGAAGTGGTTGGGGAAGCTGTTGCTCCCGCAACTTTCAGATTCAGAGCCGTAGGCTCCGTCTTCAGTGCCCAGGTCACCCAAATCAGATCTGTGACTGATGTCGCTGTCCGTGCTCCTAGCTGTTGCTGAGGCGTTGAGCTCGCTCAGGGTGCCGATTGGTGGCGGGAACCACGATGCTGGAGTACTCACGGGTGTCGTCGGCTGGTCAGGCATGCGAAGCGTGCCCATCTGACTAACCTGGAAGCGGAAGCTCCCAATCGCCAGTCTGACTCCGCCGCCCACGGACTCGAAAGCCGGGCGAGTGGCCGGCATGTGGACGGTGAAGTCGAACACGCTGAAGAGCTAGCGAATCTCTGTTGTTGTGGAGTTGTAGATCGCGGTTGATGGGGCCGAAGAAGCCGTGACATCAGCACTCCCAATTCCCACAGACGGCGCCAATTAACGAGGGTTTAACTCGTCAATGCCCATTGTTATGGGCTTGGGTTTTGGAGAAGGAGGGAGCGCTAGAGGCATCAGTCGGCTAGCAAACAAGCACACAGGGACACAAGTTTTACCCAGGTTCAGGCCTCGTAGAGATCCCTACCCCATCTTGTCTTCTCTTGGAATTAACAAAGGAATCGAAGATTACAAGGGCGCGTAGATGCAATCTAGCGAGAGTTGTGGAAACTAGGGTTGTGTGTGTTCTCCTCACCACCCCTCCTAGCCTTTATATAGATAGGCTAGGTCTCGGGTGGCAGATCGAGTCGGTTACAGATTAGGGTTTTCCCTTTAAACTTTCTATCTTAAGCTTCTTCTTGTCTCACAAGCAATCGAGAGTCCGTGGGCCACTCGAATTCTCCATTTGGGCCTTGGCAACGCCGTGGGCTTCCGTCGTGTCTGGACCATATATTCCGAACTCGAGTACCTGTAGGGTATACCCATGTCACTCTTCCTTTTTTATTTGTTTCTTGGAAACTCGAAGTCGACCACTCTCCTGCAAATATATGAAGACCTCGAGGCGGAGAGAAAAGAAATAGGGAAAATAAGGAAAGATGGAGAAATCGTTTTGTGGTTTTTAAAAGAGAGACTTTAAAGAATAGAAAATTGGCGGCAAAGCTCGACTAGAAAATTTCGAAAGCAAAATAGAAAGAACTAAAAATAATGTGTTGGGGAAACCAACACGAGTGCTTATAAACTAAAATAAAAATACAACCTCTAAAATAAATGAAAGCAAATGAATGCCACGTAAAGATGCATGAGGAAACTTCCCCAAGCTTAGGATTTTGCAAGCCCTTCAATTTATTATGGTGGCAGGAAAAAGTCATTACTCCAGTTCGCGAATTGAGTTGAGAGGTTACTTGTTGATTCTCGGAGGTTCAAACAGAGGCTATGCATCCTCTCCATAGTCCCTCCGAGTCCTTGGAAATCTTGGTATGTAGCGAACTGGTTTTGTGGCTGCTCCTCCTGGTAAGGAACTTCTTGCTCCTCGTCTTGGTCCTCATCCTCCTCCAAAATCTCTTCCTCGGGTTGGTGATGCTCAACCTGCAAATCATATAGCAAACATCCTTCCTCGATAGAGAAAAGACCATTAGGCAAAGGAGTGGAGTAGATACGCCCAACTCCAGCAATATGCAGATAATAAACACCACCTCTCCTAGTGAGCATTCCACAAGCTCTCAAAGTACCAACACGTATCTCACCTAGCACGGGTTGCAACTCACCTAGGTCGAGGCCTAGGGCAGTGACAAGCACGGTGATGACGCCTCCACCAGTGATTAGTCCTTGGCTTTGAGAGGCTTGGTGCTCCAGGTAGCGCACAAGGATGGCGCCCAAGTTGAGTGACAAGTCGCAGTTGATGTAAGCATCCTTTGCAAGGACTACGATGTCCTCCTCGTTGAGTCTCGTGAACTCATTACGTGTCTGCAAGGTGTTA
Organism: Avena sativa; assembly: GCA_916181665.1. NCBI lineage: Eukaryota > Viridiplantae > Streptophyta > Magnoliopsida > Poales > Poaceae > Avena > Avena sativa. Next base: position 525,338,833 of record OV702292.1, on the reverse strand, counting down.
GAAATAACATAGAACAAATAGCGAATTGCAGGATGTTGAATATTCTTCCCCTTGTTTATTCTAGTAGTGAAACTCATTCCATTAGAGTATTGTTCGGGGGTAGGTTCTAAGCCAGTAAAGGATGCGCGTAAAGCATGAACATCATTGTTTGGCAAATTAAAACATGTGCACCATTCATATAATATTAAAGTGTAGCTGTGGTTCATCAGAAGGAAAGAAATAGTATCCTCTCCTTGCCATTGCTTAACGGTGCTTTGCAACGAGCTTAGAAATTCAATGGTTAAGCGGCGATAAGTAGGTACATCATTGTACACAAAATTTTGCAGGCCACTCTATTGAAAAGTAAATTGAAGTCATCGGAAATACCGAGTTGGTTTAATACAATGGGGCAAGCCCACTTGGTGGCCTTCACTTCGCGGTTCTTGATCCTGTTGAAGCGATCATGATGGGCCTCATTCCTGAACCATATCCCCATGCGTTCCTGAGCGGCAGCCCAAGAAGCACTAGCGGTGGCACGAGCACGAGTTTGGCTCCTTGTGTTCATCATCTCAAACATTGAAGAAAGGCAAAAATAAAACTTTTTGATCCAACAACAGTAAGTGCATCATATTCCTCATCATAGCACACTAACGAATTCTCCTCAAATAATAATCTAGGCAAGAAAATCATGGAAATTGGTTCATAGTAGGTCTTACCCTAGATTGATAATGACAATAGATCAAAGATAAATTTGCAAAAAGTAATTGGGGGATGGGAGGAGAAACATACCGTAGATCACTTGTATGTGAGGAAATCGAATGAAATTGAGTAGAGATGAAGATCCCTTGAGGTTTTGAGAGAGTTTGGAGGTAGAAGAAAGAAAAAGGATTGAAGTTTTGGAGTTGGAAGTACCTTCCTGTGCGAATTTATGGTCGGACGCAACTATACGGGCAGAACTACGGTCGAAACAAGGTGTTTCCGGCCGTATAGTTGGCCTTTTGTCAAAAATTTAGGGTTTCCTCCTGGCGGCGCAACTATACGGCGCAACTATAGGAGTGGAACAAAATGTTCCAGTCGTATAGTTGGTCATTAAACTATATATCCCTATGAAAGAAAATATACAAAGGCATCGAAATATATAAGACCGGAACTATACGGCCAGAATTTTTATTCCCGCCGTATAGTTGGTCGTTAAACTCTCAGCACATATGAAAAGAAATTGTACTGATATCTATACGACCGAAGCTATGCGGCCGGAATTTTTTATTCCCGCCATATAGTTGGTCGTTAAAGTCTCTGTGCATATTAAAGAAAAATTATCGATGGAAAAGATATCTATACGACCGGAACTATACGGCCAGAATTTTTATTCCCGCCGTATAGTTGGTCGTTAAACTCTCTGTGTGCATCAAAAATTTCTATTTCTTTGAAAACTATTTCTTTTCCTGTAACTTAGTGATATACCTTGTTTCGACAGAAAATTGACAGTAAATATTATCGACCAACAATAGCATGAATAAAGCAGAATTTCAAGTACTACCGAACTTCTTCTCCTCCAATGGAGTTTTCTAGCACTTTTTATTAAACATAAACTTAAACTGAAACTAAAAACTTTACTCAAACTTTTATTTTACATGGGTTGCCTCCCATGGAGCGCTCTTTTATGGTCAATAGCTTGACCTTGATGATACTCACTTGGTCCAGATGAGTGGAACACCCACTCCAAAGTAATTGGCCTTCAAAGTGATGGCCTCCTTCTCATCATGTTTGACTTTCTTCTTCCTAGGGAAATGAATAATAAAAGGATCCCGCGAAGGCAATTGCAGCTTCATGTTCCCTTCATGCAGATTAATCAAAGCTTTAATAGTTCTTAAGAAAGGTCGGCCTAAAAAAATAGGAGTAGTAGCATCTTCAGGCATGTCAATGGTACGTCGTAAACGTATCTATAATTTTTGATGTTCCATGCTTGTTTTATATCTACTTTTTTATGTTTTGTCCACACTTTGGAGTATTTTTATACACTTTCTTGGACTAACCTATTAACAAGATGCCACAGTGCCAGCTGCCTGTTTTCCGCTATTTTTTGTTACAGGAAAGTCAGAAAATGAATATTCTCGGAATTGGACAGGACAAAAGCCAAAGTCAATATTTCACTGAGGGGGACACGGAGCCAGAAGACAAGACGAAGAGGGGCCAGAGGCCAGCCACACCACCTGGCCGCGCGGCCAGGCCTGGCCCACGCCAGGGGGTGGTGTGGCCGCCTAGGTCACCCCCTCGGCCTCCCCTTTCGCCTATAAGATGCCTCCGATGCAGAAACCCTAAAGAATCGAGCCTCCAGCCATGAAAAGTTCCACAGCGCCGCCGCCAGCGAAGGGGAGATTCGGGGGATAGAAAGTCTCTGTTCCGGCACCCTGTCGGGACAGGGAAATGCCCCCGGAGCCATCTCCGTCGATCTCCCCCACCATCTCCATCGCCGTTGCTGATTCCCATGATGAGGAGGGAGTAGTTCTTCCTCGAGGCTAAGGGTTCTACCGATAGCTATGTGTTCATCTCTCTCTATGCATGATCATATTGTGATCATGAGCTTTGTAATCAAGTACATCTACTTTGCTACTCAAGTGCTTTAATAGATCTCTGCTCTCCCATGTGTGAAAGTGACAGCGTGCACACCGTGGTGGCACTTAGGCTAGAGATTACAAATACTTGTTATAAGTTATATTTGGAGTTGGATGTTTCTATGAAATTGTGGTATTTGTTGGAACCATCTAGCACTCAAGGTGACAGTGTAGGGTTATCTAGATGGGGAAGGCGAACTTTGAGGAGTGCTGTTATAGCCCTACCATGGATTAGAGTGTCCAACCGGAGAGTAGTTCAGAGTAGTATCATAAAGAGATGATATTTATATGAGAGTGTTCACTAGTGAAAGTATGATCCCTAGGCCTTATTTCTAAGCATTGAAACACCGTTTGCAACTAGATCTATTTCATGTTTGCTTGCTGCCATCTTTATTTCAGTTTGTCTTTAGTATCTTCCACGCCATCAAGCTATTTTCTGGCACCGTTGTCGTAATCCATACCACTTGTATTTTACTATCTCTTCGCTGAACTAGTGCACCTATACACCTGACAAGTGTATTGGGTGTGTTGGGGACACAAGAGACTTCTTGTATCTTGATTGCAGGGTTGCTTGAGAGGGATACCTTTGACCACTTCCTCCCTGAGTTCGATAAACCTTGGATAATCCACTTAAGGGAAACTTGCTGCTGTTCTACAAACCTCTGCACTTGGAGGCCCAATAACTGTCTACAAGAATAGAAGTGCGTAGACATCAAGCTATTTTCTGGCGCTGTTGCCGGGGAGGTAAGGTAAAACGTACTCACATCCTCCGGTATGAGTGCTCGAAGTTATTTCCTTTAGATTCTGCAATTTTGTCTCTTTTTTTCTTGTTTTTATCTTCACTAGTTAGGCTTAATGGAAAACAACAACAAAATTAGAGAGCTTTTTAGTATTTTTCCTAAGTTAGAACATGAATGGTATGAAAAGAAAATTAAAAAACCCATGGAACTTTCTTTGCATGATAATAGCAATGTTATTAGTATGAATCTTTTGAACACCTTTGTTACTAATGCTATGGAAACGTCTAAGCTTGGGGAAGCTAGTTTTTATGAAAATGATATTTTTAGTTCTCCGACTTTGGAAGATAGCTATTCTATTGCTTATGATGATACCAAACCTCCAATATATGATGATTAGAATGATGAATATGATATTTTTAGTCCACCTACTATTGAGGAGAAAATTAATTATGATTACAATATGCCTCCTATATTTGATGATTATGGTGATGACAATAATAATGATAGCTATTTTGTTGAATTTGCTCCCACTACAATTAATAAGAATGACTATGTTTATGTGGGGAGTATTAATTATTTTATGCATGTGGCTCATGATAAGAATGTTTTATGTGATAGTTATATTGTTAATTTTATTCATGATGCTATTGAAAGTTATTATGAGAGAGGGAAACACGGTTTTATGTATCTCAATAATATTAGGTTTCCCCTCTTTATGTTGAAAGTCTTGAAGTTGCACTTGTTTTGCATTACTATGCTTGTTGCTTTGTGCTTTCAGGACTTGTATCTTTACAAGATTCCTATGCATAGGAAGTGGGTTAGACTTAAATGTGCTTTGAATTTGCTTCTTGATGCTCTCTTTTACTTCAATTCATATTTCTTATGTGAGCATCTTCTCAAACTATCATGCCTAATTTAAAGGCGTTAAATAAAAGTACTTATTGGGAGATAACCCAAAAGTTTTAGTTGAGTCTTGGAAGTTATTTCTTCATTAATAACCTCTCCTTATCATTTTTATGTGGTTTTTGTGCCAAGAGTAACCTCTAATGAGAGAGAAGTAATGCTTAGGAAAGTTGTTGTACCAAAATAGATTTTTGTGCTTCGCTGTAAAAATTCATGAAAAATCTCTGTACGTCGATTTAAGCTGTAATTTTGTGTGCTTCTTCTGCAGGTTGTTACCCAACTTTTGTTAGTTCAACACTTTTAGATTTGACCAACATAAGGTCTTCGAAAAAATTGGTTTTTACCTGCTGGTCTGTTTTGACAGATTTCTGCCATTATTTGCATTTGCCTCTTAATCTCTTTCTCTTTGAGTTCTATTTGATCATTTGAACTTTTCAAAGGAAGTGATACAGTAGCTTGTGTTTTTAATCAAAGTTTTTCTATTTTAAAACTAAACCCCAAAGGTTTATTATCTTTTGAATGTACTAATGTTGCTAATGAAGATTGTGTGAAGTTTTGTATGAAGGAAATTTTCAGGTGTAGGGAAAGAATGATGTAATGAGATGAAGAATGTACAAAATCTCAAGCTTGGCGATGCCACCCTGTTTCACCCCAAGAAATATTCAAGAGTTACAAGCGTCAAAGCTTGGGGATGCCCAAGGCATCCCCTTCTTCATCAATAAAAATCTCAGGTCTTTCTAGACACTTCATTTTTATTGTTTCATGCACAATTGTGTTTTTCTTAGAGCGTCTTTGTTTTTGTTTTAAGTTTTCTTTTGTTTAGTTTGCTTGAATAAGTTGTTTGGATCCCAACACACTTCTTTTGGAGAGAGACACACCCCGTTATTCATTGCTTAGAACACCCTAGTTTTCACTCTTATTATTTTGTGAGTGTTCCCTTTTGCTAGCATTGTGTTTAGCCTTAGTTTTCTTATGCTTTCATCTTAGAACTTTTTAGTTCTTCTTTGTGGATTTGTGAGATAAGCTCACTGATCTTTATTTATTATTATCATTGTGAGTTGTTTCAAATAAGTCGATTGGTGTTGGAAAAGAGTAGGAAGCTTCATGCTTATAGTGGTATAAAAGGAGCTTGTTTTTGACTGTGGCCTAGGTTTTGTCATGTCATGCTTGATATTGTTTTGGCTTTATGCTTAGTAATTTTTGCTGTAGCATGACATGTTACAAACAATTGAGATTCCTTAATGTGCCTTGAAAGAATCATGTGTTGTTTTAGCATATAAAAGCATAATATTGTGGTATTCTCCTTTAATGCTTTATTTGGGTTGACTTGGCGCATGCTCACACCATGTTAAGACTATACCAAGTCACCATAGCCTCTGTGATCATTTAGTTTTCAACTTGTAATATTATTTTATGCTTTAATTAATGATGTTTTGTCACTTTGCATGATTATGGCCATTATTGCTCTCTTAGTTGGTCACTCCCAGTCTTTTGCTAGCCTCCATACCAAGTATGAGTTCCACTCATGCATCCAACTCCAAATAAAACCAAGTTATTCCAAAGAGTCCACCATACCTACCTATTAGCATTTGCTATTCCAAGTATATTCATGTTTTTATCTACCTTCCGAATTAAACTTGTTATGAGAAAACTAGTGATTAAAGCTCTCACAAACTTGATGGCACACTTTACTTTTCTTGCCCCTAATAAACTTGAACCATTGTGTCATCTATGTTGTATATGCTTGCACTTATATGTTGGGGATTAGCAGAACCATGATGTCATGGGGAACGCTTTCAACATTGCACTTGTACATTGTACCCAGTTGATATCATGCTCTTTTGTCTATGGATGTCGTTGGTGTGAAATGAAAGGGGAGCTTGTAAGTCCATGGAGTTATGTATGTGTGTTAGAGAAACGCCTAGGTCGATGGTCTAATCCATGCCTAATCATGGTGGAAACCTGCAGCGTAACCATAATGAGCAATCTATGAAGCATTCTTCTTATAAAAAAGAGATAGAGATTGAGAAAAAGAGAAAAAGAGAAAAAAAGATGAGAAAGAGGAAAGAGAGAAAAAAGCACCATTTTCCCATGGTAAATAAGAAGATTGCTGAGATGCTTATTGTCTGCTTGCCTTGTCATTTTGATATGGGGATTCTTCCGTATCATCGGGCAAGGGGTACCCCGTTGGCGGTTCTCTATGATACACATGTACTTACTATGACAAGAACTTACCGGTAACTAAACTTGAGTAGCATGTGGAGCGGCCCTCGTATTCAAGGGACATGAGATTGCCAACTTATACTTTGTCAAGCATATACTCCATATTTTGTTCACTTTAACCTTAATCACTTCAAGATGCTTATGATAGGGGCAATGAGAGCTGAAAGCTAATAAGTACCATAATTTTTGGAAGCTCTTTATGAGACTTGAATCCCTGCTTCCCTTTGAAGGGCCTTTCTTCCACTTTTACATTGAGTATCCACCTTCTATCTTTATGCATCAATTAAGAGAGCATAGTTGCCATTCTTAGTTTAATGTGCATTGTCCCAAGACTTATTGATTGATTCATAATGTTATTGCTTATTCTTGAACTATTTGTATCTAGTCACCCTTATGAACTTTGAAGGTGTCCTATGCATTTAAGTTTTGCTACTCCATGAGGGACAAGCTGAATGCCACTATGCTATGTTTTCTATATGAGAAACAAACAAACGTCTTTTAAAGCATTGTTATTCATGAATCTTTTGTTTGTACCTTTTCATGTTACAACATAGTTTCTATCTCTTATAGTTAGAACTATATCTTTCATGCTATGTTAAAGTACTATGATCCCGGCTATCAATGTTTTACAAATACCTTGATCAAGATTATGATGGTGCATGTCACCTCAAAAATTATTCTTTTTATCACTTACCTACTCGAGGATGAGCAGGAGTTAAGCTTGGGGATGCTTGATACGTCGTAAACGTATCTATAATTTTTGATGTTCCATGCTTGTTTTATATCTACTTTCTTATGTTTTGTCCACAATTTGGAGTATTTTTATACACTTTCTTGGACTAACCTATTAACAAGATGCTACAGTGCCAGCTACTTGTTTTTTGCTATTTTTGGTTACAGGAAAGTCAGAAAATGAATATTCTCGGAATTAGATGGGACAAAATCCAAAGTCAATATTTCACCGAGGGGCACACGGAGCCAAAAGACAAGACGGAGAGGGGCCAGAGGCCGGCCACACCACCTGGCCGCGCGGCTAGGCCTGGCCCGCGCCAGGGGTGGTGTGGCCGCCTAGGGCACCCCCTTGGCCTCCCCTTTTGCCTATAAGATGCCTCCGATGCAGAAACCCTAAAGAATCAAGCCTCCAGCCACGAAAAGTTCCAAAATATCGTCGCCACCGAAGGAGAGATTTGGGGGACAGAAAGTCTCTGTTCCGGCACCCTGCCAGGATGGGGAAGTGCCCCCAGAGCCATCTCCATCGATCTCCACCACCATCTCCATCGCCGTTGCTGATTCCCATGATGAGGAGGGGGTAGTTCTTCCTCGAGGCTAAGGGTTCTACCGGTAGCTATGTGTTCATCTCTCTCTCTCTCTATGCATGATCATATTGTGATCATGAGCTTTGTAATCAAGTAGATCTACTTTGCTACTCAAGTGCTTTAATAGATCTCTGCTCTCCCCACGTGTGTGAAAGTGACAACGTGCACACCATGGTGGCACTTAGGCTAGAGATTACAAATACTTGTTATAAGTTATATTTGGAGTTGGATGTTTCTATGAAATTGTGGTGTTTGTTGGAACCATCTAGCACTCAAGGTGATAGTGTGGGGTTATCTAGATGGGGAAGGCGAACTTTGAGGAGTGCTGTTATAGCCCTACCATGGATTAGAGTGTACAACCGGAGAGTAGTTCAGAGTAGTATCATAAAGAGATGATATTTATATGAGAGTGTTCACTAGTGAAAGTATGATCCCTAGGCCTTGTTTCTAAGCATTGAAACACCGTTTGCAACTAGATCTATTTCATGTTTGTTTGCTTCCATCTTTATTTTAGTTTGCCTTTAGTCTCTTCCATGCCATCAAGCTATTTTCTGGCACCATTGTCTTATATCCATACCACTTGTATTTTACTATCTCTTCACCGAACTAGTACACCTATACACCTGACAAGTGTATTGGGTGTGTTGGGGACACAAGAGACTTCTTGTATCTTGATTGCAGGGTTGCTTAAGAGGGATACCTTTGACCACTTCCTCCATGAGTTCGATAAATCTTGGGTAATCCACTTAAGGGAAACTTGCTGCTGTTCTACAAATGTCTGCACTTGGAGGCCCAACAACTATCTACAGGAATAGAAGTGCGTAGACATCAGTCAACAATAACAAACTCAATGAGAGCAGGATAACCTTTAATGTATACTAAAGTGTTCTCCTTAATTCCTACAGCTTGTCTGTAGGTACAATCTGCTAGATGCAATTTTAACTCAGTAATTTCAAAGGAGCCAAGATTTAACTTGTTGAAAAGACTCTTTGGAATTGCTGAGACGCTTGCACCTAGATCGCAAAGTGCAACTATCTCATTGGTTCCAATTTTAATGTTAATAGTAGGCTCAAATATGTCATCTAGTTTAACAGGTAATTTTTCAGCAATTTGCTTGTATTCTTCTTCAGTCTCACATACTTTTATTGCTACCTGATTGACAAAGTGTTGGTACATAGCTTCCTCACTACCTTCACTTACCGGAATCTTGACGTTGATCCTTTTGACGAGATTTTTAACGGTGTAGCTTGGTGAAGGAGGATTACTATAATCAAGTTCTTTAGGCTCCTCCCTTTGGATCCTCATCATTTTGAGTTCTTCAACTGGGTTGGGCTCAACTTTACCAGCAAATTTAGCTAGAATGAGAGTTTGACTCTCGGTGATCTTACCCAGTTGTGCCTCAACGATCCTCGTTCTTTCTTGGAGGGCCTACAAATCATTTCTTAGACTAACAGCTTGGTTAGATAATTTAGCAAGCATGGTATCATGGTTCTCCGTAATTTTAACAAGAATATTATTTCGTTCGTTTTGTGAGTCTATGAAAGACTTAAGTGTTTCTTGGAGACTACCATTACTAGTTCCCATATTATTATTAGAGTTACCTGCAGGACTAACATAATGTTTTTGAAAGTTAGGATTATAACTCTTCTTCCAAGCAGGGTTATAATCATTATGAGCTACGAAGCCTATTTCTTAAATTTTTGTTTCAAGGGTGGCTCTTACCTGGTTTTCCTTACCTTTAATGGCTAGTATGAGCTTATCCAACTTGGCATTCAGTTCTTTGTTCTCTTGTGGTGAGATAGAGTTCACCTTCTTCATGTTTGATCTTTCCACATGCCATTGGGCATGGTTGTCTTGCATATTGTCTAGCAGCTTCTTTGCTTCGGTAATATGTTTACACATAAATGTTCCTCCAGCTGCAGTATCAAGCATAGACTTAGACATAGGATTAAGAGCATTATAAAATAAATGGAAGATTAGCCAATCTTCCATCCCATGACTAGGACAATTTCTTAAATATTCTTTCATCCTCTCCCATGCAAGCGCTAGTGGCTCACGCTCTTCCTGTCTAAAGCCAGTAATATTAGATCGGAGTTGCATAGTCTTTGCAGGTGGGAAAAACTTAGTTATAAATAAAGAAGTACATCCCACCCTGATGTAATAGTATTTTTAGGCAAAGATAGCAACCATTCTTTTGTTCTTCATCTTAGAGAGAAAGGGAATAGACGCAATTTGACCACATCGGGGTCAACATCTTTTATACGCATCATATACATATTTTAGTGAAAGTATTTAAGTGCATACCTGCGTCTTCAACAGTAGAGCCTCCAAATTGATTCTGTTGAACCAAGCTTAAGTAATGGGGCTTAATTTCATAGTCATCAACAACAATTGCTGGCTGAGTAATAGGAGTACACAAATAATCATTATTGGGAGTAGCAAACTCCCCAAGCTTCTTTTCAGCCATATTTTCTATGTTTTTGGGTTTTCTTAAACAAATAATTATAATAGTAAAAGTAAGAATTTAAAGGCTAACTAATTTTTTTTGGTTTATCAAATAAAGACTGAAAGCAAACTAACAAAATTAAAAAACAAGAATTAAAACTAGCAAGGTTCCTAATAACCTCACCAGGGTAGCTATTGCTTCCCCGGCAACGGCGCCAGAAAAAGGGTTGATACCTTTAATCCGGATTACGGATGTAGTGTAGCTTCTTTTTTCCTAATAGACCTAGGTTATCGAATCCTCGGAAAGCGAATGCGTACTGAAGTTACTTTAATGGACCTTCGGGAGTTTTAGAATTTTTTTTGTGTTTTTACCGGACCAATAGTTTGCGTCTTTTTGTTGTTGTCGATGATGGAGAGAGAGGGCCTAGGGCGTTTGGTTTCACCTGTAGTTGTGCAAAACATCTGATGGAAATAAAAGATAGAAATAAAGTATGCGTGTACTTGTTAAAGCAAGATAAATTATATGTGGACAGTGCATCCATAATTTCTATTGTCTTCGCATAGCAATAACCTACTAGTCTCATCCATGAAAGAAAGAGAACTAATGATATGCATAGTGATGTCACCGTTAATTCCAAGCAAATCCCTCACATACAGCCGTACTACCCCTTCTGTCACTAGGGTTCCCAACCTGCAAATCATTCATCACTCATACTCCCTATACCTGGCTCAATTCTCGGGGTCTTGGGTACCTGACAAGTCCTTAGATTGAGGCAAGAGAGGATACAATAATCATTATATCATACAAACTATTACACGATCTCATCTATGATAAATAACATGCAAAATTGCTACATGGCTAGGCCGAAGCCCTTAGCCTAAGGAGAATTACTCACACATAGAGATGAGATCAACAATCACAAACATTGTAATGAAAATCATAAGATTGATAGCAATAGTCTTACAATGTCGCCAATTAGAGAAGAGATCTACTATTACAAGTGGTGGAATATGGCTATGGAGATAGAGACAGATTTTGAGATCTGAGGCGGCTTTTTGGCGAGGTCTAGCTTCTTCGGGGCGGAGCGAGAGATGTTTTCCCGTCGCCTAAGGCTTCTTTATATAGGAGTCCGAAAGTTGTTCTATTTGACCTAACGGTGGCGGTGCCAACTATATGACCGGAGCTATACGGCTAAATTTTTTGCTCTGGTCATATAGTTGGTTGTTAAAGCGTCTGCCTCTGTTGTACGGCTCCTGGTTTCTTCTGGTTGTTGGAAATCTCGTATTTTTGATTTTAATGTAGTGATTTCCTTCTTTAAATGACGTTATCTACGCGGGAAAAATATAAAAGAAAGGATTTCATACCCCTCTGAATATTAGCATTAGTGGCAGGGTTTAGAGTGATATTTTATCAAAAATATGAGTAATATCCAGTTTAAATGTGAACGTAGATGGCTATATTTCAGAGCCATCATACAGTCAGTAGCAGGACCTCGGATGTGGCTGGCGCCGAAGCAGCTATGACGCGTGAGGTCACGAAGCTGCAGTAGCACGACTGCCTTGGCGATCTCGGTACGGTGGTGCAGGAGGAGTACAGGATCACCGCCGGGTCCGACTGGTGAATCACGACCACGTCCATGACCGATGCTTCGCCGGGTCCGTGAAAGAAGGAGAGGACCTGCTAGCTGCGCATCCTACGTGAGCTCGTCAGAGCTCCTCCTCGGCCACGACAACGTGCGGAGGTTGGCCAGAAAACTCACGGAGGCCGCCAGGTGCGGATCTAGGATTTGATCATTGGTTGGGGGGCGGGGCGAAATGACAACACCTATAAAATAGGTATACAACAACACTATATCGGATCTTAAATAAATGTAGTTTTATTATTTAAACACATTTTCTATGATTAAAGATTTTTTTTTCTTTACGACTACAAACCCGTTAAACAACAAGTCTATGATCTCATGAATGATAAAATTTACAGAATTTTTCCTTACAAATACAAATAACTATATAAGGTTACAGAATAATACTAAATAAACCAAGGAACGCATCAGTATATGAGCATGTGGGGTGCATAAGGAATTTACCATAAAAAGATAAACGCTGGAACTATCCAGATATCAAACTGTAACATTATATGTTTTGTAGTAAAAAAAGCAAACTACATTCTACTAGTATGAGTGTCGGCCTATGCCCAGACCTATCAAATAACTCAATAACACAATAACTTAATAATTAGTTAGTCACTAAGTAATTTGTAAAAAAATGTTGGTGTATATAATCTGCAATTGATCTGACTAAGCAGTTTTTATTAGATGGGGTAATCAAACTAGCAATTCCAATAACCAACATGCATATATTTGGGATCATATCTTAGGACGATCATTTCACGAATTAGGCATACCGTGTGGCGGTGGCAGGCCGTAGTTGATAGTTCCCAGACGCATGGGTGTTGTTCTTAGTGCCTTCACTAATCAATAATCACAGGCAGGAATACATCTGAATACAAAATCCTGATACTGACGACGGCGCCACAACAAAGACGAAGACGAGAGAAATAAGCTGACTAGATCGTCAAGGGAAATCGAGTAGAGAAGAAATGCATATGTGTCTCATGAATCAGTTGCTCGATATGTGGTTTTGTCCATGCTTCAATAGGTATATACAATACCTTGATGGTTAATGTTTTGGGCTTAGCCCATAAAACTTGAGCAATCAGCAAGTTACACACATTGGTCTAGGCTAATGGACAGAGTAAACTACCAGTTGAGCATCAAAATTATTGCTAGCCCCTGCTGCATATCCTTAAGGGGGGCGAACCATAGGGGGGGTTGGCCACCCCTCGCCCCACCCTGGATCCGCCTCTGGAGGCCACAGACGCTCCAGGGAAGGGTGTCAGCCAGGGCAGCGTGTGGATACGCCTGACCAGGCACACGAACGGTGAACCGTCCGTGGTGCCCGTATCCAAGCCGCGGTAGTAGGATCCGGTGAGAACCGGCGGCTGGGGAGGAGGAAAAGGAGGTCGGGGACTGCATGGAGCTCGAACAGGGAGACCTCAAGGCGGCTTATTCATGGCATGGGGGTCGTTGGAGAGGAGCTCATGTGGGGGAGGCCGATGGAGGACTGGGGAATCGGGCAAGGAGGAGCTCCGGTGGGGACAGGCCACTGGAGACATAGCCATAGGGGATCCGGTAGGGAAGAGCCCGAGCCGGTGAGCGAGATAAATGGAAGGGAGCGAGGAGGACGTGGATAAAACGTGGGCACATGACGTTTCAGGAAAGAGGACACGTATAGCAATACAAAAAAAAAATGGTTAAAGCAGTGCTATCTGGACGGGCTGACAGATCAAACAGCCCATATCCTGCATGTCATCGAGCACATCATCCCACCACAAGCAACATCCCATAATCATCACGGTAAGCAATTGCTACGCACGGTGCGGAGGCGACAAACAATCGCAAAGAGAGCCAAAACAAGCAATGATACACAAATGAAAAATTGTAGAGATAGGCATATAGAAAAGAAAGGCAATGATATGCACGGTGCGAAGGCCACACAAAACAAACCAAAAAGAAAAAATAGCACGGAGCACAAGAGGATAACACATGGGAACCACGTGGCCTCACAAGTGCCACATCAGCGCCACCTATGGCCGGCCCACAACATAAAAAAGGCTACGCAGCACCATGAACGCACATAGAAAAATATACAACCATACGAGCGGACACATGTCATCACCTCAAAAATCAACAAGCCTCCCCAAAAGACCCCAAAAAAGAAAAGCTTGCAGGTATCTTTAGATATTTAATGGATGGTCCATATCGGCGAACCAGACATGCATGAACGCATGCGGCATGCTGTAGCTCAGCTGATCAAAAGGAGTAGGAGTATACCTTTGCATGGCTGAGCCACAGGGTATGCCACGGCGTACCTGGCGTACCCTATAGGTCCGCCACTATCAGTGGGAGCGGAAACTTTGCGCGGGAGGTGACACTGGCAGCGGCGGGAGCGAAAGGTGACACATGGAAGTAGAAGAGAGGGAAAATATCAGCACGATGTATATTTCAGCGCGATTACAAGGGTACTCGGTTTGGCCGCGCAACCCGCCTAGGTAGGGGCCGGGACGCGCATTTTTCCACCCCTGTAAAATATTTTGAGGGTCACATGGGTTTACGGATCTGCTAGACACCTGTTCATGAGCGAAAACTATAAACTCGCGGTTATTTTAAGATTCGTGCAGATTTACACGATCTAGAGTTGCTCTAAGAGAGTTGGTGGGAGGACAAAACCCGAAAAAAATATCGGATGGTAAATCACTAAACTCATTTAATACTCTCTCGGTTCAGAAATAACTGACTTGAGTTTGTCTAGATTCGAATGTATCTATATACTAAAATGCGTTTTAGATACCTTCGAATTTAGATACATTCAAATCTAGACAAACCTAAGTCTAAGTCAGTTATTTCTAGACGGAGGGATAGTAAAGACAGTTAAAAGAGTAATTTGATCGAAGTAAAGACGGTTAAAAAAAATACAGTACTAGCAAAGCATGGTGAGTTTTCCCGGGGTTTCTCATTTTCGTGGAGCACGTCAGCTTATACGTACTTCCTCCGTTTTAAAATATAAGATGTTTTAATTTTATGAAAGAAGTGTATCTAGACTTTTTTTAGTGTGTAGATTCATTCAAAATTTAGATGAACCTATATATTAAAACGAGTCTAACCTATATATTAAAACGAGTCTAAATACACTGCATTCATAAAGATAAAACATCGTATATTTAAAACAGAGGGAGTACATCAGATTTGGTCTTCGATTCCCCCTTTGCATGGGTAGGGTAGCGATGTTTGACTACACAACTGGCTGCTAATCAACAGCAATGTTGCTCTTGTACACGGAACTGGCTGTCCTGGTTGCTGTGCTAATCATCAACGGCGACGTTGCTCTTGGCCGCCTCGCTCAGGCTCTAGCTCACTCAACTCCGCCCCAGGTCCAACAGGACAGGCAGTTGAGCTTGACCCCACCGGTCAGCTGAACAAGAAGAGGCAGTAACTGTTACTGAACCTCAGTCTCGATGCGGCCCGCCGCCTCCCATGCGACATCCACTCTCCGCCGCCGCCTCCTCCTGCTCTCTGCTGCCGCCTCCCGGCGACCTCTCCCGCTCCCATCTCCGCTCTCCCGGCTCGCCTCCCGTGGAACCGTGACGGAGTGGGGCCCATGGGACTCGCACGAGGGCTGCTGCTCCCCCATAGGCCCGCCGCCGCCTGCTCCCGCCCCTCGCCTCCTCTCCGCTCCCGTCGCCGGAAAATGGAAGATCGGCCGCCTCAACTTCCACAAGGGCCAGGTGCCTGCGTCCGGTCACCGCGCTTTGTCCCCTCCCTCCGTTCGTATCTGCTTGGGCTACAGTACATATGCAACTTCATGTTATAGCCATAGGTGCTCCAGTACATATGCGACTTCATGTGCCACTAACCCAGAAGCCCAACCAGTGGAAACACCCTCGTCAGATATGCTTGTCGATTCATTTGGGAGGTTCCACAGTTACCTGAGGATCTCCTTGACCGAGCGCTGTAACCTGAGATGCCAGTACTGCATGCCTGCTGAAGGAGTCGAGCTCACACCAAAGTTGGAGCTTCTGTCGCAGGACGAGATAATCCGGGTTGCCAATCTCTTTGTTGCTTCCGGCGTGGACAAGATCCGTTTGACCGGTGGTGAACCGACCGTCAGAAAAGATCTTGAGGATATTTGTCTGCGTCTTTCTGGCCTCAAGGGACTGAAAACTCTTGCGATGACCACAAACGGGATCGTTCTTTCCAAGAAGCTCCCAAGACTGAAAGAATGTGGTCTTAACGCTTTGAATATCAGCTTGGACACGTTGGTCCCTGCAAAGTTTGAGTTCATGACGAGGCGTAAAGGGCACTCGAAGGTCATGGAATCAATAGATACTGCCATCGAACTCGGATATGACCGCGTGAAGGTATGCAGTTTTTTGCATACCAAATTATTTCAAAAAATGAAGATATATATTCACTTCAATACTATGCATAATCTGTTGACATATTTCCTATCACCCTTTTTCTGTTGCCAGGTTAACTGTGTTGTCATGCGTGGAATGAATGATGATGAAATCTGTGACTTTGTTGAATTGACTAGGCACAAGCCTATTAATGTTAGGTTTATTGAGTTTATGCCATTTGATGGTAATGTTTGGAATGTCAAGAAGCTGGTTCCTTATGCAGAGATACTGGATAAAGTGGTAAGTACCACGTCTGAAGTTCACTTCCATTAGTAGCACCATTGTATGCATCCTCCTACATGTAGCTGTGACATTAATCCTAAATTATTTATGGCTTTGCGTTGTATATTTATTATGTAAGAGCTAAGAATAATTTATTATATTTGATCTCATGTATCAGCGTCATGGTTTTGGTTCCCGGTACGAAAAAAATCCCGAGGGTGGTCGGGATTTCCGGTTACCGCGGTTACCGAGAAATCCCGACCGGTTACCGGACGAATTTAAATTTCAAAATTCAAATTCAAAGTCCTCGGTATGACCATTTACATCGGTTTTTTGTTAAAATTCATAAATTTTATACAATTCAAATAAATTCGGGATTTTTTGTCCGGTAAACCGATTTCCCGAGGGTGGTCGGGATATCCGGTTACCGACCGGTAACCGGATTTCCCGACCGGTAACCAAAACGCTGATCAGCGTCAACATTTTAGAGGTGTAGAGAGACTTCAAGATCACCCTTCAGACACCGCAAAGAATTTCAGGATTGATGGGCATGTTGGAACAATCTCATTTATTACATCAATGACAGAGCATTTTTGTGCTGGTTGCAATAGATTGCGATTATTGGCTGATGGCAACTTCAAAGTGTGCTTGTTTGGCCCCTCAGAGGTTTGTTTATCTGCTTCCTTTGTCAATGATTTGACTTTTATTGCCACATGCATGTTCTCTCTGGATATGTTTTTTCTTGGATTTTTCACTCATGAATTTTGCTAACAACATTACTCATTTGGGGTTTTAATGAACAAAACCAACTTAGTTCAGGGGTCAGCACGCCAATTGGTTCCTTGTCACTGTACCTTTCCTGAATTGTACGGGTTACAGCATCAAACTACTAAACTAATAATATTAATGCCATGCAAATTTTGGACTGCCGGATGACAGTTTGCCAAAAGAAAATTGACCCATCTGTATACTGAAAATGGCATTCAGTTTAATTGTTAGAGTTACTTTTGTATTCCTGATTCCATAATCAACCAATTTCCAACTGTCTATGATGTTCCAACACTGTTTTTGAATAAAGATATGAATAACTTAATCAGTGTCAGGTGCTACAGTTTCTTTTTATGCAATTGATAATATATTCTGACTTCGGTTAATTAGGGATTTCTTTGGAGAACGAAAGAAGTCTCTGACATTTCAAACATAATAATTTTCTTTTGTATACGAAGATCATTTGATCTAAACATGATGCAAATGAGAGATTGGACTTGGAGTGACCTTACTCATGTGCTGTGGTTTGCTTTCTTGCTTTTGAATTTGACTTTGTCAAATATCAACTATGCTGTGTTTGAGGTCTGAGAGTTGAAGATAAATTTACATGTGTTAGTTAATTGAGTTGTTACAAATTTCCTTCGTCCAATGCACTTGCATTTGAGAAGTCCTTTTATTCCATGTGCATATTTCAGAAGTTAAATCTTTCTCTGCTGTTATGTTTTATTTATATGTATATTGACTATAATGAACAGAGGAAGAATGAATCTTCCATGCGAATTGCAGGTGAGCTTGAGAGAGCCTATGCATTCTGGTATTGATGATGCTGGACTGAAGGAAATAATTAGTGCTGCGGTATGTGGAGAAATTACTTGATTGCCATATTTTAGATGTCACGTGTTTCCTTTTACTGTTTGTCAAATACTGAACTTGCATAGGATATTTTGACCACTCATTTCCTTGAAGCAAAGGACCAAAAAGTTTCTTCGTGTTGCTTCTTCCATAGAAGCACTGTTCCATCGAACATCAACTTAACATAAAGTTTAAGTTTGATTTTCTTTAAAAAGAATATGTAGTTGGCATCAGGGTTCAGCGAACTGCTTGGGTTTTCAGAACTATTTCACGTTCCATACATCACATTTGAAGAATTTTACAAACAAATATCACAGACATGCTCTTTTTTGGTGGTTGTACCAAGAAAGAAACCTGATGGAATCTAGTTTTCTGAACCTTGAGTGCCATTATTTTTTTCGAGGTTTTGTTATATTGAAAAGGTAGAGTTTTGGTTACAAGCCTCCTTGGAGATACATCAGAAAAAGAACACTAGTGCACGTCCCAGGTCATCGGTAGCACCACTCTAAGCCCAGTTGCCCCTGGTTTGGCCCATTGCATCGCCTCCTCTTGAGCGCCATTATTAAAAACACCAAAGTAGCATAGAAGGCTACAAGCTCCTGCGCATAAACTGGTAATAAATGCGAGCTGTCAAAGTATTAGCAGTTCATTGGGTTGTGTTCTTTGTTAGGTCAATCCTCTTATGTCTGTTTACTAACCAAAGATATGATTTTTAATAGCCACCTCCATTTGGGCAGGTTAAAAGGAAAAAAGCTAAACATGCTGGGATGTTTGATATTGCCAAGACAACAAATAGACCTATGATACATATTGGTGGCTGAGGTATCCTCTAAGCACTTCTTCTACCTTCGATGAAAGAGTTGATTACTAGTAACTTGTAACTGTTCTTTTTCTTGGTGTTCAAACAAGAATTGATCAGAGCTGATTTTTAAACTACCTAGGATCATCTGAATTTAATTCCTTCTTGAATAAAATCTGAATTTAGTTGGATTAGGAAGCTAGGGAAGGATACATGTAAAATTATTTTGATTCATGATCTTGAATTGTTACTAGCTCGACTAAACATAGCATGAATTCTTCTGAATGCTTTTATAGAAGTATGGATTCAAAACCTTGTGTAACACGGTGAGATTATTTAGCCACTATGTTTACAGAAGCAATAACGGTAAATGCACCAGCATTCTTGGAGAATATTCAAATACCCCAAAAAGCCAGCTATATTAGGCTAATTATGTTAGAGCTGAGCCGTATAGCTTCTCACTTGTTATGGCTTGGGCCTTTTCTTCGGAATGCTTTTATAGAAGTATGGATTCAAAACCTTGTGATTATTTATTTGTCATTTGCTGGTCACAAAGTTTAGATGCAATACGCTAAATTGGCACTGCCTATTGTAGGTCTAGAGATCTAACCGTATTCATTCTTATCTCTTGTGTTTTGTCAGGATCATGACTGAATTCATTCTCCCCTCCGTGACAACTAAGATGAAGTGTTATATGGCTGTTTTTTCCTGACAAAGGTTACATGATTGAGCTCCGGAAAAGGGGCAGCTGAAAAGGGTATAGTTTTAAAAAATCTAGTCCTAATGCCCTATACTTGTGAAACAGCATTTCAGAACCTCACACTGTTCGGACTTCACATGTTGCCACTTTTTACTATATATGACGGACCAAACTGTTCATGATTTATATTGTATCCTCTCAAGGCCACTGTTGTAATGTTGTACTACTGCAAGTTCCTGCTCAATCCAGGTTAGGTTGGTAGAAATATATGTTTTGGTTTTTGTAATATCACTGTAATGTGGGATTTTTTTGGAAAGGAGGTTAGTGTGCCAGAATTGTATATTCATTCTAGCAGTTTATACAACTTACTTGTACTCCCTCCGACCCAAATTAGTTGACTTGGATTTGTCTAGATTCGAATATATATAGACTTATTTTAATGCTAGATACCTCCGAATCTAGAGAAAACCAAGTCAACTAATTTGGGTCGGAGGGAGTATCAGATTTTGTGTGCTAAGAATAAAATTACTTACATGTGTAAATGACTGCGGCAGCCACCTCAGCTGTTTGATAGTGATTTGTGCTGGCTTTTTTTTTTACTTCTGAGTAGTTTTTTCCCCTCCATACACTGTAATTAACTGAGATAAGGAAACACTGTGTTCTCAGTATCCTGCACAGAAATATTTGTGTAGCCATGCTAGTTATCATGTAGCAGATGGTTTGGCCACGAAGCGAACTTCCAGTATTAAGTATAGAATATTTTCACCCCAATATATGTATATTTCAGTTTCAGGTGCTTATGTATCATAGCTTGAGCCATGTTTTTTCCCTAGTTAAACGATGACACCATGACAGATAGTTGTGAACAGCCCTGAGAAGAACCATGTTACTGGATTGACTATGAACAGGGTTGGGGCGCATGGAGGCGGGGTCGGGGCCCTCTCTTCCCGGTGGCGGCGCATTAAGGGAGGCACTGGCTCGGCTTTTAGCCGGGTGGTGGTGGCATGGCTGTGGTGCGGCTGGGCGGCACTAGTTGTGTCCGCCTCGACCCAAATGGGTATGCCCAACAGGGACGCCTGGGGCGTGCGGCGCGCGGGAGGGGGGAGGAGGGTACAGATTGTTGAAGGAATAGATTTCCACCTCTGTATATACTTCTGGTAAGCCGTTGACTGGGATATGTGTATCTGTAAAATTCCCGGCGTTGTATAAACAGTCTTCGATATAGTGCAGTTTATAAAGCATGCTCGGCTTTAACTTATATAGCCCTACGGCTCAAACGGTAGCAACACATGCTTGGGATACCAGATTAAGTTTTACAGCATAGCCCCATGCTCAACAAGGCACAAAAGTTTATCACAAAAATAGCAACATACGACGAAACTAGATTGGTGATGGAGGAGCAGAGGGCGTTGCAGTATCGACGTAGGACTCGTTCAGGATCTTGATCAGTTCGTCGAGGAGGTGCTGGACATCAGGCTTAGTGAGAGATCTCCACTGTTGCAGCAAGATCAAAGTTCGGTAAGTGCACACAGCGGATTGACTCGGGGATTTAGCTTTGATGGTAAACTTATTCCTCGTTGTCCAAAGCACCCGGCTAAAGGCAACGAACAAAATCCAAAGAACATGTTTGGTTTTGCTAGTGAAATTGTTCGAAATAGCGAAAAATTCAGCAAAACATGACGGGTTCCATTGAACGGCTAAAACAGAATGAACCACGCTACGGATGAACTAGGCTAAGAAGCATGAAAAACGATGTGGTTAACATTCTTAGGATGACCACAAAGAGCACACTGCCCATGTGACGGTCCATTGCGTCTTTGGATTTGGTCGTTGGGCGGAAGGGGGTCTCTCGTCATCAGCCAGAGGAAAATCTTGATCCTGAGCGGGACGGTCGGGTTCCAGATATCACCTGCATGAGCCACAACTACCCCTTGCCAGAGCTTGAGGTGGAGGGAATGTGTCGAGAGCACCCCCCGAAGGTTCTAAGGCCCAGGAAACCTGATCCCTATCAACGGAGAGGAGGTGAGGTGCCAACTCTTCCATCAGCTGCGCGTATTGCATGACTTCATCAAGGCCAAAAGATTGGTGGAAGCTGATGTGATAGTTACCACTCTGGAACACCTGACTCACCAGGATAGTGGGGTCAGCTAAAATCTCAAAGAGTCTAGGGAAACATAGTGGGAGAGGGGAATCTCCAGTCCACCAGTCCTTCCAAAACTTGATTCTAGCTCCGTTGCCAAGCTGAAAGCGGGCTCCTAGTTTAAAGTATTCCTTGATTTTGTGAATACTGTGCCAGAAGGGGGAACCTCCCGCAGGGTTAGAATTGAAAATGTCCTCAGCTCCAGGATACTTGGCTCTGATGATCTTCAGCCAGATGCTATCACGCGAGTTACCCGTGAAGATGCGCCAAATCCATTTCACCATGAGAACAATGTTCATAAGTCTAGTATTAATGATGCCCATACCGTCCTGGTCTATGGGTTTACACACTTCCTACCACTTGACCTAGTGGTGCTTATTTTTGTCCCATGTCCCTTTCCAGAAGAACATGCCTCTATGTTTATCACATCCCTGGTAAATGCCATCTTGAAGAAGGAACAAACCCATAGAGAAGAGAGGGAGGCTCAGGAGGCAAGCATCGGTGAGCACCAGCCTGGCTGCAGAAGACATGAAGCGCCCTTTCCATGGGTCGACTCTTTTTCCTGTTGTGTCCACCAAGGGATCCATATCCGCAATGGTAATCTTCTTGTCACTCAGAGGAAGCCCAAATATTGAAACGGGAAGGCCCCTTGTTGACAGTTAAGGAGGTTGGCCATCCTGGTTTGCTCCACATTGGAGACCCCAATGACGATGACCTCACTTTTTTGGTAGTTAATCCTGAGGCTAGATAGCAGCTCGAAGCAAATGAGGAGGAATTTGAGGTTGGCTATGCTCAAATCCGTATTCTGAATCATGATTACAATGTCGTATGCATACTGCAGGCGGGTGATGCCGCCATGTAAGATGTGGGGGATAACTCCCTGAATGTGGCCTCAGGATTATAGTGTTGTCCGCATACTTTTCTTTCTTTTAGTAATTTTTTTAGTTGTGTGCATCCTATTACCATTAGGAACTAAGTTGTTATAGAGGCCGGATGTAATTGATACCTTCATGATATTAATATATTTCCTTATCAATAAAATCTAGGATTAAGTCTGATGCCTACTTAGTACACGCCACCAATGAAGGTATTGACTCCGATCTTCAGGTTTGTAGAGAATTAATGGGGTGTATGAAGCTTTTGAAGCCAGTGTACGCCGTGCTTGACTTCGACACTTGTTACCTACCCAAAGAGGGTTGTATTTGTACTTGATATTTGAACTGAACTGAAGCTCCCATAGTTCTTCTCAGTGGTAGTCGTCTCCTTTCCTGTCCGTGCAAATATACAATGCTTCTTCGGAGAATGTCGGCGGCCGTTAACGTTGTTGCCACTTGCCATTACCCGGCGTCCGTCGGCTGATGCTTGTAATAGTTGACAAACAGTATATTTCTAGCACAGCATCAGCACGGGTCACCACCACCGTGCTAATTTGACACTCCACTCCATATATTGCGTGTACGTGCACATATATATTTGGGTTGTTTCATCTTCTTCTACATGTTTGCACGCGATCGATACTTATTGTGGCTTGTCCACCAATCGACTTCCTTTTTTTGCGGGATTAATTGGATTACTCAAATATCATGGATTACATCTCTATGGCATATGCTCGACAACCCCTCAGGTCAGGCGAGTCACACTGCCGTTCAAGCCTTTGTTCTAGCATAGTTTGTCAAAAAATGACTACTACTTGAGAACAGGACAGTAACCTAATTGGTCATCCCAACGACCGGAGTTTGATCCATGTTAGAGACGAATTTCTAAAATTCTCACGCTGACCCACTTATATCAAAAAAACTGTCTACTTCCTCCTAGCACTATTTTATTTTTTTCAAAAAATAACTACTATTATTTTAGCATCTTTTTATATGAGTAATACAAAATTCACGGACCCTCAACGGGGATTTGATCTCCTTTACCATCGTGGAATAGACCGAATGGTCTTCCTCTTTCTTCTCCATTATTTTGACCAGCTCTAGCGAATCAGACTGTATAAGAATTGGTTTGTCATTCCAAAAAGACAATGACAGAACCTCCAAAACCGCTGAAAACTCAGCTGCCGACTGCCGAGGCATCTCTGCGAGAGAATAATTGGCGACAAGATGAAGGAATTATTTTTCCTTTGTGGTCACGCAACAACATGCCAGCTTCTGCATCCCCATTCTGACTAAACGAACCATCAGGTGGAGGGTGCTACACCGGTGCTGGTAGGGAAACATGGCCTAGGAGAGTGTGGAAGTTCTTCTCCTCTAAATCCAAAACAAACTTTCGGGAGTCGCTAGCGGGAGCACGCCCTTCACAGCGCGCGGGCGCGCGACGCTTCTCGCGTGGGCGCGCGCGAGGCTCCCTGCTCGCCACGTGGCAGCACATGGCAACAGTTGACAATGTTGTGCGCACACCTGGTTGTACGGAGTTTGTGTACAACATGTTATTTTTGTCTATTAAAAAAACAGTATACGGCAGAAAAAGTAGTGCACCATAAAAAAGAGAGAAAAAGGCGAGGCGGTGCGCCGTATAGTGGGACCGGAGACAGTGCAACGCACTATAACAAGGCAGTGCACGGGCGTGCACTGCCAGAATACCACGCAATGCGCTGCGACTGAAGGCAGTACAACGAGGTACAAGAAGGCAGTGCACCGACGGTGCACTGCCAGGACACCGCGTAGTACACTGCGACCGAAGGCAGTGCAAAGAGGTACAACAAGGCAGTGCACCGGGACACCGCGCAGTACACTGCGACCGAAGGCAGTGCAAAACAGTACAATAAGGTAGTATACGGGGCGGTGCACTGCGAGGACACCGCACGGTGCACTGCGACGGAAGACAGTGCAACACAGTACAACAAAGCAGTGCACGAGCGGTGCACTGCAAAGACACCGCGTCGTGCACTGCAACCGAAGGCAGTGCAATCCAGTACAACAAGGCAGTGCACGAGCGGTGCACTACAAGGACACTGCATCGTGCACTGTAACCGAAGGCAGTGCAACGCAGTACAATAAGACAGTGCATGCCCCGTGCACTACGACAGAAGGCAGTGCAACACAGAATAGTAAGACAATGCACTGCTACTGCATCGTCTCATGCACTGCAGAACATGAGGCAGTGCAAGCTAGGGACCGAAGGCAGTGCAAAAAAAAGTTTGTCTGAACCTATCAATATGGGATCTAGTTTTGTAGCTCTTGACGCGACTAGCACAGCTAAGAAAACGGATCTTGATTTGGACGCTCGGTTTCATTTTTCGTATTTAGATCGGCAAGGAAAAAGGAAAACATAACCAGGAACATCCTCCGCAGTCGACACGTGACGTGCAGGAAAGGGACAGGAATTCGCGGGATGAATCAGATTGTGCCACTTGTCAGCACGAGACGTGAGGTGGGGCGCCCTCTAGGAAGGGCGCCATTTTTCTAGTGTTTCTGCAAACTTTCCTTTTGTTAATATCTCCAAGGTGATGGTGCTTGATCATAAGAAAGGATTCCATATAGCTTAATAGGAACCTTTGTGGAACATCAATCGGAGGAGGTTGTTTATCATGTACAACTTCATTGCAGATATACCGAATTCTCAATAGCA
Source organism: Avena sativa (assembly GCA_916181665.1). Lineage (NCBI taxonomy): Eukaryota > Viridiplantae > Streptophyta > Magnoliopsida > Poales > Poaceae > Avena > Avena sativa. Next base: position 525,313,545 of record OV702292.1, on the reverse strand, counting down.
CCATCAAGATCTTGCCGATCATTTCATATGACACATTCAGGTTGGGCCAAGACACATTCACAATTTCTCCCATGCACGCTAATGGGTCTTACTCTTCCCATCATTTGAGCCCTAATAGAAATTTCTAACAAGTTTTGTTAGATCATCACACACCAAGAAAGGCAACTTAAATACTTATGTTGGCAAGGCTTGGACGACTGCTACTTCCCGCCCTGTTTGATCAAGGTTTCCACACCCCCCCCCCCCCCCCAGCAGCAACCACTTAGTTAACTATCCCAAGGAAGTCATGCATCTCCTTCTGTACCCCATTTGGACAAGCATCTCTAAACAAAAGGGAGCATTTAGCAGGATTGATTAATTGACCTGTACATGAAGCATATGTATTAATAATTTGTCCAACACGTTCAACCTGGTCTCTATTTCCTTAAAGTAAGGTATCATCCGCAAACAATAAATGTGACACACCCGGAGCTTGTGGACACACTTTAATTGGGGAGATCAAATTGGCATCCATATCCTTATTCAAAAGAGCCAAAAGTCCGTCAGCAACAAAAATAAATAAGAACGGAGATAGGGGATCACCAATCGACTTCCTTGGCTATACATGTGCTGAATACATACAGACTTAGGCAGCACGCGCATAGACGTAGGACGATACTCTTTTCAGAATCCGAAACTCACAGAGCCACCTATCGTGTGGCGACTAGGGTTTAGGGGAGCTTGGCGGCGCCCGTCGATCCGATCAGCGGGCGAAGGGAGATCATCGACTTGGCATGGCTACGGCGGGGCGCGGTGGGGAGAAGGGGAAGGGGTGATGTCGCCAAAGACGACGAGAGCAAAGCTGGAGGAACAACTCGGGAAGATGGACATCACCGATGAGGAGGCTACGCCTCTAGTGATCGTTGATCAGGAAGAGGAGTCAACAAAGAAGTGGTTGCTGGCTGGGAAGGTTCTGCACGACAAAGTATATCATATCCAAACCATTGTAAGTGCCCTTCGACCAACATGGGGAAACCCTAGGGGGTTGATGTTCCGATTTGTAGGCGCCAATATGTTTGTTGTGGAGTTTGCAACTCAACATGATCGGGAACGTGTGTGGAATGGATCACCTTGGCATGTCAACAAGAATACAACGATTCTCTTGGAGTTTGAGGAGTGTATGAAGCCGTCTGAACTCAAGTTTGATCAGCTATCTCTGTGGGCGAGGGTGATCAATTTACCCTTCAATCTACAAGATAAAAAATGGTGGCTTCCGATTGCGCAACAGATAGACAAACATGTGAAGGAAAAGTCCACTTTGATCATGTTGGTGGTTTCTTGAGGGCTCGGGTAACTGTGGATGTTGCGAGCCCACTGAGGCGATGGGTGCTTATTTAATCGGTTAGGAGGGGGAGTATGGATCTCTATGATATACAGTATGAACAAGCCCCTCACTTCTGCTTTTCATGTGGCCATTTTGGACATGCTGATCCACTTTGTACAACACTGGGTACGAGGGATGCGAATGGAGTACTTCCTTTTGGGATGGGCTTGAGGGCCTCAGATGAGTGGAGGAAGCCAATATATAGTGAGGGCTCGTCTGGTGGACAGGGTGAAAGTGCATGTGTGCCCTCATGTGTGGTTTTGGTAATTTATGACAATCTCTATAGACTAATGTTTGATTTGAGTTTCACTTGTAGGATTTGTCCATTGGCATTGGTTGGGCCATGTGTTGGCTTCAAGGTTGAAAGATCAAGAAATGAAGAATAAGAAATGTCCAAGGGCTTTATGCCTATTGAATCATGTAGAAGATGAAGAAGAAGAAGAAGAAGATGGAGTTCCTCATGGTTATCTTCAAGACACCATCCTAACGGAGTTAGAAGAAATGAAGTGCAAGCTCAAGATGCACCATCTCTAGAAGACCACATATTTGAAGCTTGCCATCCTCGGTGATCATGGTGTGATGAAGACAAGTTCAAAGAAGATGTTTCCCCATGAGTATGGGGGAGCAATTCACAAGTCTTTGTCAAGTAAAGCACGAGCAAGAGAAATCAAGAAAGATGTTCCTTCTTGAGAAAGACAAGACAATCTACATCAAGCTCAAGTGGAATGAAAGCTCTTTGGCTAGTAGATACCAAACGATGTAGCTCCGGGGCCAATCTCAATGCCATCATCTTACACAGGATCTTTGCCACACTATGCATAAGGCTCACTGGTTAGTCAGCATCAGTTATGGCGTCACTCTTCTTTGGCAGCAAAACAATATTGGCCGAATTCAACAAATGCCAATGATCCCTTTTAAGGTATGAAGATGTTTGGAAGACTCATGTTGATTACGACAAGATGATAATTGACAAGTGGAAAAAAGGTGCTAGTCAATAGGGCTTGGGAGGTGTTGTGAGGCCTTGTCCGTGCTGCAAAAAAAACTTAAGTGTTTGGGAGGCTAAGGATTTGGGTGTTGCGGTGACCCAGCGTACCACTGCATGATGTAGTACACTATAGTCATTGACATAACACCAATGAAACACCGTTCACTAGTATTACATCCCTCAGAGTGGTACAACAGAAACACAGCAGGTCCAAGACATGACTATAGATTACAACTTGACTCTTTACAAAAGATCCAGAGAGCACTCTAGGTTAAAGAGAGAGAAAGAACATCTTACAAGGAAGAAGCAGAAATAATAACTCAGAAATATCTAGTAACTAAGACTAGCATCTAAACTATGTGGCTTGCCATTGCTGCTGTTGCAATGTTATACAAAAATAGGTTTTATGGCTAGAGAATCTACTCCTATCTAAACCGACACTTTATCTTCACTTCAGCTGATGTATATGTTGACTTTATTGAAGAACTTGAGTTGTCGATGATGGTTTCTTGAGCAGAAATTGATGTTGACGTCGTCTTCAATGGCTTAGAACCTAGTAAGGGTTAAAAAGGTATGGTTGAGTATGAGCGTACTTAGCAAGTTCACTAAAAAGGAAGTGTATGATGCACTATCTCTACAGCCACGGACCATAGGTCGTAGGCAATGCAGGTTTTCATAAACATTGCTTCAAAGGTTGCTTTTATTCTGAAAACTATGTCCGACAGCCTTCACAGGTTGACCAGAACTTCATGGAGTTCCTTTCCTGCCACATTCGTAGATCCTTCCCGGAACAGGGAGTAACATGTCACAATTCTTACACTCTGCAGAGGTGCATCACTTTTCCCACAAGAGACCTTAAGCCTTGTTGCACAGCCGGGAGTATGTCCCCGTTCAAACTTCCATGGTTTGAGGCCCAACTTAAGTTCCAAGCCAGTACTGCCCTCTCGGCGACCCCGTATGAAGACACGATCCCCCGTGACAACTACCACGGTTACTCTTTGGGTAGCCTCTCGGAGAGTCCGTACGCAGCTCTTTTTGGCGGTCACCATCAGCTATGGTGAACTCAGACCCAGTCAGAGATGCATAGATAATCTAGACACCTAGATCGAGGGGAACTAAGGGGTCCCACCCATGTGCTGGATTCTCTGGAACTCCACGAGAAATCAACATCCTCACGACAAGGTCATCCATCCATACGAAAGGGAGAAGATACAGCTGACTTCCCCGTCCTATTCCAAGTCTCATGGTTGACTGATACATTGCAAATGTATCTATAATTTTTGATGTTCCATGCTTGGTTTTATCTACTTTCTTGTGTTTTGTCCACACTTTGGAGTACTTTTCATATGATTTCTTGGACTAACCTATTAACAAGAGCCACAGTGCCAGCTGCCTGTTTTCTGCTGTTTTTGGTTCCAGGAAGTCAGAAAACGAATATTCTCAAAATTGGACGGGACAAAAGCCAAAGTTATTATTTTACCGGGGGACACTTGGAGCCAGAATACGAGACGGGGAAGGGCCATAGGGTGGACACACCACCTGGTGGCACGGGCCAGGCCAGGCCACGCCAGGGGGTGGTGTGGGCCCCTCCGGCACCCCCTCGGTCTCCCCTCTCGCCTATAAGAGCCTCCCGATGTAGAAACCCTAAATCGTCAAGCCTCCAGCCACGAAAAGTTCCGCAGCGCCGCCGCCACCGAAGGGGAGATTCGGGGGACAGAAAGTCTCTGTTCCGGCACCTTGCCAGGACGGGGAAGTGCACCCGGAGCCATCTCCATCGATCTTCACCACCATCTCCATCACCATTGCTGATTCTCATGATGAGGAGGGAGTAGTTCTTCCTCGAGGCTAAGGGTTCTACCGGTAGCTATGTGTTCATCTCTCTCTCTATGCATGATCATATTGTGATCATGAGCTTGTAATCTATAGATCTACCTTGCTACTCAAGTGCTTTAATAGATCTCTGCTCTCCCCATGTGTGTGAAGTTGACAGTGTGCATACCATGGTGGCACTTAGGCTAGAGATTACAAATACTTGTTATGAGTTATATTTGGAGTTGGATGTCTTTATGAAATTGTGGTGTTTGTTCGAACCATCTAGTGCTCAAGGTGACAGTGTGGGGTTATCTAGATGGGAAAGATGAACTTTGAGGTGTGTTGTTATAGCCCTACCATGGATTAGAGTGTCCAACCGGAGAGTAGTTCAGCGTAGTATCATAAAGAAGAATATATCTATATGAGAGTGTTCACTAGTGAAAGTATGATCCCTAGGCCTTGTTTCTAAGCACTGAAACACCATTTGCTACTAGATCTGTTACATGTTTGCTTGTTGCCATATTTATTTCAGTTTTCCTTTAGTCTCTTCCACACCATCAAGCTATTTTCTATCACCGTTACCACTTATAATTATCTATACCACTTGTATTTCACTATCTCTTTGCCGAACTAGTGCACCTATACACCTGACAAGTGTATTGGGTGTGTTGGGGACACAAGAGACTTCTTGTATCTTGATTGCAGTGTTGCTTGAGAGGGGATACCTTTGACCACTTCCTCCCTGAGTTCGATAAACCTTGGGTGATCCACTTAAGGGAAAACTTGCTGCTGTTCTACAAACCTCTGCACTTGGAGGCCCAACAACTGTCTACAAAAATAGAAGTGCATAGACATCAAGCTATTTTCTAGCGCCGTTGCCGGGGAGGTAAGGTAAAAGGTATTCACACCGGAGGATTAAAGAAGAAGAACCTACCACGGCAAACGCCTATTTTCTGGCGCCATTTCTGGGGAGGTATGGTAAAAGGTACTCACATCCTCCGGTGTGAGTGCTCGAAGTTATTTCCTTTAGATTCTGCAATTTTGTCTTTTTGTTTCTTGTTTTCACTAGTTAGGCCTAATGGAAAACAACAACAAAATTAGAGAGATTTTTAGTATTTTTCCTAAGATAGAACATGAATTGTCTGAAAAGAAAATTAAAAAACCCATGGAACTTTCTTTGCATGCTAATAGCAATGTTATTAGTATGAATCTTTTGAACACCTTTGTTACTAATGCTATGGAAACGTCTAAGCTTGGGGAAGTTAGTTTTTATGAAAATGATCTTTTTTCCCCATCTTTGAAGAAGAAAATTTGCTTTGATGATACTTTATCTCCCATATGTGGTAATTCTAATGATACTTGTGATATGTTAAATCCACATACTGAAAGCATCCCTTTTAAAATACCTATAAAAATTGTTGAACGTGTTATGAATAACTGCTATTTTGGAGATGGAACTGTCCATCCTGGTGATCATTTACTCTTTATACATGAATTATGCGAGTTGTTCAAGTGTGCAGGTATTTCAATGAACCAAGTTAAGAGGAAGCTATTCCCTATTTCACTTAAGGGCAAAGCAAGGGAGTGGTATGAGCTACTAGATGATCCTCATCATTTGGAGTGGAAGGAACTTGAATCTCTCTTCTACTCTAAATTTTATCCTCCTCATGAACTTCATAAAGATAAGAATTACATTTATAATTTTCATCCTCATGATGGAGAAAGTATTGCCCAAGCATGGGGGAGATTGAAGTCACTAATGCTCAAATGTCCCATTCATGAGCTCTCCAGTAATATTGTTATTAATAATTTCTATGCAAGGCTTTCAGGACATTACAAGGACTATCTAGATACTTGTTTAGAGGGATCGTTCACAAGTAAGGAGGTCAAAGCTAAGTGGGATCTTCTTGAAACAATTCAAAGCAATACCGAAGATTGGGATAACAACAAAGGTAAAGAACCAGGTATAAACTATGAGTATGATTGCATTTAGTCTTTTGCTGAAACTGCTGATTTTCAAGAGCTTAGTGCTAAATATGGTATTGGTCCTCAAATTCTTATTGATTGTTTTAGAACCTTTGCTTCTCATATTAATGCTCCTAAAGAAAAATGGGACATGTATCATGAGCCTTTTGAAGACACTTGCATGGATAATGAAATTGTTATTAATGATAGCAATAAACATGCTCAAACCTCTGAAAGTACTATTTCTTATAAGCATGTTAATTTTTGTGGAATACATAGACCTTGTGAGAATAATCAAATTGAAGAAGAATATTGTATCACCCACAGGAATGAAAAAACTAGAATGTGGTATACGGCTTTAAATGATCTTGGTAAAAAAAGTTTGTGCCCTCTATCCTTTTATTTGTGAACTTTGCTTTGAAGTGGGTCATTTCAATTTTCAATGCTCAGGCCATAATAATAGCCCTTCTAATCCAATGATTACTACAAGTTTGTATTGTGATGACATGATCACTCCTAATCAGCATGATGAACTTACATTATTTTTGGGGTGTGAAGAATTATCAAGAAAAACTTTTTTGGTAGATATGAGTGATTTTGGTATGAATAGTGTCATGCATGGTTGTCATCTTTATTGTGTTGATAATTGTCACACAAATACTTACATACAAAATATTATAGAAGATAAGATTTTACCAAAATATGACAGGGCTAATATGTGTTTTGATCTTATTAATGAAAATAAACAATCCTCCAAAGTTTCTTCTATTGTCTCTAACAATAAAACAGGGTATATGGAGAAGCTTCCTTTCAAGCCTCTCCCTCCTAAAGAGAGGAAGAAATAGAAGAAGAGGAGGAGTAAAAGAAGAGAGGAAACAGTATTTTCCCCTAAGCATGTTGCTCCTATTATAGTTTTTGATGAGTCTGAACTCGATGATGTTCCTATGCCTATTACCTATAGTAGTGATCATGATTGGGAAAAGCACACTACCTTTGATATTCAAAATCTCTTCAGTACTAATTCTGAAAATGATGATATTAACAATTGCTATACTATTAGTGTTATCCATGATCCTTCCAATGATGATATGTTTACAAATGAACACACTTGGGAATATAACTATTCTATTGCTTATGAGGATGCTATACCTCCAATATATGATGATTGCAATGATGAATATGATATTTTCAGTCCACCTACTATTGAGGAGGAAATTAATTATGATTACAATATGCCTCCTATATTTGATGATTATGGTGATGAGAATAATAATGATAGCTATTTTGTTGAATTTTCTCCCACTACAATTAATAAGAATGACTATGTTTATGTGGAGAGTATTAATTGTTTTATGCATGTGGCTCCTGATAAGAATGTTTTATGTGATAGTTATATTGTTAATTTTGTTCATGATGCTACTGAAAGTTATTATGAGAGAGGGAAACATGGTTTTATGCATCTCAATAATATTAAGTTTCCCCTCTTTATGTTGAAAGTCTTGAAGTTGCACTTGTTTTGCTTTCCTATGCTTGTTGCTTTGTGCTTTCATGACTTGTTTCTTTACAAGATTCCTATGCATAGGAAGTGGGTTAGACTTAAATGTGCTTTGAATTTGCTTCTTGATGCTCTCTTTTACTTCAACTCATATTTCTTATGTGAGCATCTTCTCAAACTATCATGCCTAACTTAAAGGCGTTAAAGAAAAGTACTTATTGGGAGATAACCCAAAAGTTTTAGATGAGTCTTGGAAGTTATTACCTCTATAATAACCGCTCATTATCCTTTTTATTTGTTTTTTGTGCCAAGAGTAACCTCTAATGAGAGAGAAGTAATGATTGGGAAAGTTGCTGTCCCGAAACAGATTTCTATGCTTCATCGTAAAAATTCGTGTAAAATCTCTGTACGTCCTTTTGAGGCGTGAATGTTTTTGCTTCTGCCCCAGGTTGTTATCTAACTTTCGATAGTTCAACACTTTTTGATTTGAGCAACAGAAGGTCTTTGAAAAAATTCGTCTTTATCTGCTGGTCTGTTTTGACAGATTTCTGCCATTATTTGCATTTGCTTCTTGTTGGTTCCTTTTTGAGTTCTTTTGGGAAATTGAGATTTTTGAGGAAAGTGCTACAGTAGCTTGTGTTTTAATGGAAGTTTTATTGGTGTTGAAACTTGATGGCTCTGTGTATGGCGCCCAGAAAAATGCTTGATGGCGGTGTTGATGTAGAGTTTGTTGGGAACCCCAAGAGGAAGGTATGATGAGCACAGCAGCAAGTTTCCCTCAGTTATGAAACCAAGGTTTAATCGAACCAGTAGGAGCAAGGAAACACCCCAAAGGTGTTACCAGCTGAGCTTTGGCAGGGCGCACTACCGGTGCTAGTAGCAACGTGGAGACCTGCACAACGCAACCACAGAACTTTGTCCCCAACTTGCGATGAGGTTGTCAATCTCACCGTGTTTTGCGGAAAACAGAGGATTAAACGTATCGAATGGAAATAAGTAAAAGTTTGCAGAAAGTAAACACAAAGAAGAAACAGTTTATAGATTGTATGTGAAGTAAAAGGACTAGGATCCATAGTTCACTAGAGGTGGCTCTCCTTAGATAGATAACATGCTGGGTAAACAAATTACAGCGGGGAAATTGACAAACATCGAGAAAGCAATACATGCATATACTAATCATCTTGACTCCTTTGAGACTTGATTGGGCACTACAACATTATACGTAGACCGCCATCCAACTACATCTATGACTAATAATCCACCTTCAGGTTATCATCCAAATCCCCTCTAGTATTAAGTTGCAAGCAACAGATTATTGCTTTACGAACTGCGTGTAAAGTAAACAATAAGATTGTTCTATGAACAAAGGATTGTTGTTTTCTCCCTAGTAGCAACAACACATCTAGTACCTTAGAGATTTCTGTCACTTCCCCAGATTACTAGAGGCATGAACCCAGTATCGAGCATAAATACTAACTCTTGGAGTTGCTAGCATCTACTTGGCCAAGATAGCTACTAACAACGGAAATCATGCAAGATCACAAATAACAAAGACATGATAGAATCAATAATCAATCTAAAATAGCATCTTAATATCCATCGGATCCCCGCAAAAACAACATGTAGAATTACAAATAGATGATCTTGATCATGAACGGAGCTCACAAGATCTAGACATGAAAGCACAAAGGAGGAGAACCAGCCATCTAGCTACTACATGGATCTGTAGTCCAAGGATGAACTACTCACGCATCACACCGGAGGCTTGCGTGGTGATGAAGAAGGCCTCCAGGGTGAATTCCCCTCTCTGGCAGGGTGCCGGGAAGAGCATCAGATCCATCCTGATCTAGGGATGGAGATGATGGCGGCTACAGACTCTTTCGTGGATTTTTGATCGGGTCCTTAGGGTTTACGTCCCGAGGGCAATATATTGTCGGAAGGGGAGGCCGAGGGGGTGCCGGGAGCGGCCACACCACCCCCTGGCACGGGCCAGGCCTGGCCGCACGGCCAGGTGGTGTAGTGGCCCCCTGGCCCCTCTCCGTCTCATATTCTGGCACTTGATGACACCCATAAAAATAGGCACTTTGGCTTTTGTCCCATCCAATTCTAAGAATATTCATTTTCTGACTTTCCTAGAACGAAAAACAGCAGAAAATAGGCAGCTGGCACTGTGGCTCTTGTTAATAGGTTAGTCCAAGAAATCATATGAAAAGTACTCCAAAGTTGGAACAAAACACAAGAAAGTGGATAAAACCAAGGATGGAACATCAAAAATTATAGATACATTTGCAATGTATCAATATCCCCAAGCTTAACTCCTGCTTGTCCTCGAGTAGGTAAGTGATAAAAAGAAAGAATAATTTTTGAGGTGACATGCACCATCAAAGACTTGATCAAAGTATTTGCAAAACATTCAAAGCTGGGATCATAGTACTTAAATCATAACATGAAAGACAAAGTTCTAGCAATAAGCAAAGAAACTATGATGCAACATGAAAAGGCACAAACAAAAGATTCATGAATAACAATGCTTTGCAAGACGTTTGTTTGCTTCACATAAAGAAAACATAGCATAATAGCATTCAGCTTGTCCCTCAATAGAGTAGCAAATATAAATGCATAGGACACCTTCAAAGTTCATAAGAGTGACTAGATACAATAGTTTAAAACAAGCAATAACAAGTTATGCATCAATCAACTAGTCTTGGGACAATGCACATAGAACTAAGAATGGCCACTATGCCCTCAAAATAGGTGCATAAACATAGAAGGTGGAGACTCAATATAATGGTGGAAGAAAGGAATTTTTATAAAAGGAAGTAGGGATTCAAGTCTCATAAAGAGCTTCCAAAAATTATGGTACTTATAGCTTTTAGCTCTCATTGCCCCTATCATAAGCATCTTGAAGTGATTAAGGTTAAAGTGAACAAACTATGGTGTACATGCTTGACGAAGTATAAGTCAAAAATCTCATGTCCCTTGTATACGATGGCCGCTCCTCATGCTACTAAAGTTTAGTCACCGGTAAGTTCTTGTCATCGTAAGTATATGTGTATCATAGAGAACCGCCAACGGGGTACCCCTTGCCCAATGATACGGAAGAATCCCCATATCAAAATGACAAGGCAAGCAGACAACAAGCATCTCAGCATTCTTCTTATTTACCATGGGAATATGGTGCTTTTTTTCTCTCTTTCCTCTTTTCATAGTATCTCTCTTTTTTCTCTTTTTTCTCAATATAGGACTCTTTTTTTATAAGAAGAATGCTTCATAGACAACTCATTATGGTTACGCTGCAGGTTTCCACCATGGATTAGACCAGCGGCCCAGGCGTTTCTCTAACACATATACATAACTCCATGGACTTACAAGCTCCCCTTTCATTTCACACCGACGACATCCATATACAAAAGAGCATGATATCAACTAGGTACAAGTACCAAGTGCAATGTTGAAAGTGTTCCCCATGAAAGCATGGTTCTGTTAATTCCCAACAAATAAGTGCAAGCATATACAACATAGATGACACAATGGTTCAAGTTTTTTAAGGGCAAGTAAAGTAAAGTGTGCCATCAAGTTCGTGAGAGCTTTAATCACTAGTTTTCTCAGAACAAGTTTAATTTGGAAGGTAAACAAAAGCATGAATATACTTGGAATAGCATAAGCTAATAGGTAGGTATGGTGGACTCTTTGGAATAACTTGGTTTAGGGAGTTGGATGCATGAGTGGAACTCATACTTGTTGTGGAGGCTCGCAAAAGACTGGGAGCGACAAACTAAGAGAGCAATAATGGCCATAATCATGCAGAGCGACAAAACATCATTGATCAAAGCATTAAGTGATACTACAAGTTGAAAACTAAAGGATCATAAAGGCTATGGTGACTTGAGATAGTCATAACATGGTGTGAGCATGCGCCAAGTCAACCCAAATAAAGCATCAAAGTAGAATACCACTATACTATGCTTTAATATGCTAAAACAACGCATTATCCATCCAAGGCACATTAAGCAATCTCAATTGTTTATAACAAGTCATGCTACAGCAAATAATACTAAGCATAGAGCCAAAACAATATGAAGCATGGCATGACAAAGCATAGGCCACAGTCAAAAACGAGCTCTTTTTACCACATAAGCATGAACTTTCCTACTCTTTTCCAAACCAAACCAAACTATTTGCAAACCAATGTATGAAAGAGGGGGTCCAACCAATTTATTCATAAAACTAAGCAAACAAAAGCAAATAAAAAACCAAAACAAAAACGAAAAATAAGACGCTGCAAGAACAACACAACTGTGCATGAAACAATAAAAATGAAGCGTTTGGAAGAAACCTGGGATTTTTATTGATGAAGGAGGGGATGCCTTGGGCATCCCAAAGCTTTGACACTTGTACTTCTTGGATATTTCTTGGGGTGACACGTGTGGCATCCCCAAGCTTGAGCTTTAGTCCATCCTTCATCTCATTACTCATTCCTTCCATACACCTGAAAATTTTCCTTCATACAAAACTTCACACAATCTTTATTAGCAACATTAGTGCACTCAAGTTAAATAAGTCTTAAGGTTCAGTTCTAACACCAAATAAACTTCTATTAGAACACTAGCTACTGTAGCACTTCCCTCAAAAATCTCAATTCCCCAAAAGAACTCAAAAAGGAACCAACAAGAAGCAAATGCAGAAAATGGCAGAAATTTGTCAAAACAGACCAGCAGGTAAAGACGATTTTTTTCAAAGACCTTCTGTTACTCAAATCAAAAAGTGTTTAACTAACGAAAGTTAGATAACAACCTGGGTCAGAAGCACAAAAATTCAAGCCTCAAAAAGACGTTCAGAGATTTTACATGAATTTTTACGGTGAAGCACAGGAATGTGTTTCGGGACAGCAACTTTCCCAATCATTACTTCTCTCTCATTAGAGGTTACTCTTGGCACACAAAGCAAATAAAAAGGATTAGTAGAGGTTATTGCAGAGGTAATAACATCCAAGACTCGTCTAAAACTTTTGGGTTATCTCCCAATAAGTACTTTTCTTTAACACCTTTAAGTTAGGCATAAGAAGCAAAGAAAGAATCAAGTGTTCTCAAATGAGGAAGCATTAAAACCAAATTTTGTTTTTATAGGAGAAGCAAAAGAAATCTTTTCTCTCTTTTTAGGGAAGTGTTCTATACCTTTCTTGAGTGGGAGTTGATATTTAATGGTGCCTTCTTTCATATCAATGATGGCACCAACAGTTATAAGAAAAGGTCTTCCCAAAGTACTAGGACAAGAAGCATTGTATTCAACATCCAAAACATAGAAATCAACGGGGACATAGGCATTGTTAACCATAATAAGAACATCATTAAGACTCCCCATGAGTTTCTTTTTAGCATTATCATCAAGTGGGACATTCAAATAACAATCTTCAAGAGGAGGCAAATCAAGCATATCATAAATCCTTCTAGGCATAATAGAAACACTACTATCAAGATCACATAAAGATTTGAAATCAAAGTCATTCACTTTCATATTAATGATGGGTTCCCAACCATCTTCTTGTTTAATAGGAATAGAAGCTTTATGTTTCATCTTTTCTTCTTTAATCTTTATGAGAGCATCAGTAATGTGTTTTGTAAAAGCCATGTTCATAGCACTAGCATTAGGACTTTTAGCAAGCTTTTGTAGGAACTTTATAACTTCAGAGATATTACAACCATCAAGATCAAAATCAAATTTATCATCTAAAGTAGTAGAACTATTACTAGCCTTAACACTAGTGGTGGTAATAGTAGAAACACTAATGTTTCTAGCAATTTCATCTTCTCTTTCCCACTTAGCATGTAATTCAGCTAATAGTCTAACATTTTCATCAATTCTTACTTGTATAGCATTACTAGCTGCAAAGGGATTCTCATTAGTTTCAGGTTTAGCAGCCATTTTATTCAAAGTAGATTGAGCTTCAGCCAAAGATGCTATATTTCTTTCAGCATTAGAGAGTTTTTCCTCAATAGTTTTATTGAAAGCAGTTTGTTTACTAATAAACTCTTTAAGCATAACTTCAAGTTCAGAGGGAGCACTCCTATTATTGTTGTAAGAATTTCCATAAGCATTACCATTGCTGGGAGGATATGGCTTATAATTGTTGTTACCAAAATTGTTCCTATAAGCATTATTGCCAAAATTGTTATTTCTTATGAAGTTCACATCAACTTGCTCTTCTTGAGCAACCAAAGAGGCTAAAGGAACATTATTTGGATCAATATGGGCTTTCCCATTAACAAGCATAGACATAATAATATCAATCTTATCACTCAAGGAGGAGGTTTCCTCAACACAATTTACCTTCCTACCTTGTGGTGCTCTCTCGGTATTCCATTCAGAATAATTAACCATCATATTGTCGAAAAGTTTTGTTGCAGCACCCAAAGTAATGGTCATAAAGGTACCTCCAGCAGCAGAATCCAATAGGTTCCTTGAAGAATAGTTCAATCCTACATAAAAAGTTTGGATGATCATCCAAGCAGTCAGTCCATGAGTGGGACAATTCTTTACCAAAGATTTCATTCTTTCCCAAGCTTGAGCAACATGCTAATTATCAAGTTGTTTAAACTTCATGATTTCACTTCTCATAGATATAATCTTAGCAGGAGGATAGTATTTTCCAATAAAAGCATCTTTGCACTTAGTCCAAGAATCAAAACTATTCCTAGTTAAGGAATTCAACCATTCTTTAGATTTTCCTCTCAAAGAGAAAAGAAACAATTTCAGCTTAATAATATCACCATCTATATCCCTATGCTTTTGCATCTCACAAAGTTCAACAAAGTTATTTAGATGGGAAGCAGCATCCTCATTACCAATACTAGAAAATTGTTCTCTCATAACAAGATTGAGCAAAGTAGGTTTTATCTCAAAGAAAGTATTTTTAGCCACAGGTGGAGCAATAGGTGTGCTCATAAAATCATTGTTGTTGGTGCTAGTGAAGTCACACAACTTAGTGTTTTCAAGAGTAGTCATTTTTTTGGGTTTTCAAATAAGAAAGCAAAATTGTAAAACTAATTTTTTTGTGTTTTTTGATAACAAAACAAGCAAACAAAGCAAAAAGAAACTAAGCAAAACAAAAATAACAAAGTAAAGAGATTGGTTATGATGGACTCCCCTTGTGAAGATGTCCTTGACTCCCCGGCAACGGCGCCAGAAAAATGCTTGATGGCTCTGTGTATGGTGCCCAGAAAAATGCTTGATGGCGGTGTTGATGTAGAGCTCGTTGGGAACCCCAAGAGGAAGGTATGATGAGCACAGCAACAAGTTTCCCTCAGTTATGAAACCAAGGTTTAATCGAACCAGTAGGAGGAAGGAAACACCCCAAAGGTGTTACTAGCTGAGCTTTGGCAGGGCGCACTACCGGTACTAGTAGCAACGTGGAGACCTGCACAACACAACCACAAAACTTTGTCCCCAACTTGCGATGAGGCTGTCAATCTCACCGTGTTTTGTGGCAAACAAAGGATTAAACGTATCGAATGGAAAGAAGTAAAAGTTTGCAGAAAGTAAACACAAAGCAGAAACAGTTTATAGATTGTATGTAAAGTAAAAGGACCGGGATCCATAGTTCACTAGAGTTGGCTCTCCTTAGATAGATAATATGCTGGGTAAACAAATTACAGCGGGGCAATTGACAAACATCGAGAAAGTAATACATGCATATACTAATCATCTTGACTCCTTTGAGACTTGATTGGGCATTACTACATTATACATAGACCGCCATCCAACTGCATCTATGACTAATAATCCACCTTCAGGTTATCATCCGAACCCCCTCCAGTATTTAGTTGCAAGCAACAGATTATTGCTTTACGAACTGTGTGTAAAGTAAACAATACGATTGTTCTATGAACAAAGGATTGTTGTTTTCTCCCTAGTAGCAACAGCACATCTAGTACCTTAGAGATTTCTGTCACTTCCCCAGATTACCAGAGGCATGAACCCACTATCGAGCATAAATACTAACTCTTGGAGTTGCTAGCATCTACTTGGCCAAGATAGCTAGTAACAACGGAAAGCATGCAAGATCACAAATAACAAAGACATGATAGAATCAATAATCAATCTGAAATAGCATCTCAATATCCATCGGATCCCCGCAAACACAACATGCAGAATTACAAATAGATGATCTTGATCATGAATGGAGCTCACAAGATCTAGACATGAAAGCACAAAGGAGGAGAACCAGCCATTTAGCTACTACATGGATCTGTAGTCCAAGGATGAACTACTCACGCATCACACCAGAGGCTTGCATGGTGATGAAGAAGGCCTCCAGGGCGAATTCCCCTCTCCGGCAGGGTGCCGGGAAGAGCTTCAGATCCCTCCTGATCTAGGGATGGAGATGACGGCGGCTACAGACTCTTTTGTGGATTTTTGATCGTGTCCTTAGTGTTTACGCCCCGAGGGCAATATATAGTCGGAAGGGGAGGCCGAGGGGGTGCCGGGAGTGGCCACACCACCCCTGGCGCGGGCTAGGCCTGGCCGCGCGGCCAGGTGGTGTGGTGGCCCCCTGGCCCCTCTCCGTCTCGTATTCTGGCAGTTGATGACATCCGGAAAAATAGGCACTTTGGCTCTTGTCCCGTCCAATTCCGAGAATATTCATTTTTTGACTTTCCTGGAACCAAAAACCGCAGAAAACAGGCAGCTGGCACTATGGCTCTTATTAATAGGTTACTCCAAGAAATCATATGAAAAGTACTCCAAAGTTGGAACAAAACACAAGAAAGTGGATAAAACCAAGCATGGAACATCAAAAATTATAGATACATTTGCAATGTATCAAAACTGAACCTAAAAGACTTATTATCTTGAGTGCACTAATGTTGCTAATAAAGATTGTGTGAAGTTTTGTATGAAGGAAAAATTTCAGGTGTATGGAAGGAATGATGTAATGAGATGAAGAATGGACTAAAGCTCAAGCTTGAGGATGCCACCCCAAGAAATATTCAAGAGGTACAAGCGTCAAAGCTTGGGGATGCCCAAGGCATCCCCCTCTTCATCAATAAAAATTCCAGGTTTCTTCCAAACGCTTCATTTTTATTGTTTCATGCATAGTTGTGTTGTTCTTGGAGCGTCTTATTTTTCGTTTTTGTTTTGGTTTTTCGTTTGCTTTGTTTTCTTAGTTTGCTGAATAAATTGGTTGGACCCCCTCTTTCATGCATTGGTTTTCAAATAGTTTGGTTTGGATTGGAAAAGAGTAGGAAAGTTCATGCTTAAGTGGTAAAGAGAGCTTGTTTTTGACTGTGGCCTATGCTTTGTCATGTCATGCTTGATATTGTTTTGGCTTTAGGCTTAGTATTCTTTGCTGTAGCATGACTTGTTAGAAACAATGGAGATTGCTTAATGTGCCTTGAAAGAATCATGCGTTGTTTTAGCATATTAAAGCATAGTATTGTGGGATTCTTCTTTGAGGCTTTATTTGGGTTGAATTGGCACATGCTCACACCATGTTATGACTATCCCAAGTCACCATAGCCTTTATAATCCTTTATTTTTCAACTTGTAGTATCACTTTATGCTTTGATTAATGATGTTTTGTCGCTCTGCATGATTATGGCCATTATTGCTCTCTTAGTTTGTCGCTCCCAGTCTTTTGCTAGCCTCCATAACCAAGTATGAGTTCCACTCATGCATCCAACTCCCTAACCAAGTTATTCCAAAGAGTCCACCATACCTACCTACTAGCATATGCTATTCCAAGTATATTCATGTTTTTGTCTATCTTCCAAATTAAACTTGTTATGAGAAAACTAGTGATTAAAGCTCTCACGAACTTGATGGCACACTTTACTTTTCTTGCCCTTAATAAACTTGAACCATTGTGTCGTCTATGTTGTATATGCTTGCACTTATTTGTTGGGGATTAGCAGAACCATGTGGTCATGGGGAACGCTTTCAACATTGCACTGGTACTTTGTACCTAGTTGATATCATGCTCTTTTGTCTATGGATGTCGTCGGTGTGAAATGAAAGGGAGCTTGTAAGTCCATGGAGTTATGTATATGTGTTAGAGAAATGCTGGGCCGCTGGTCTAATCCATGCTGACATGGTGGAAACCTGCGGCGTAACCATAATGAGCTGTCTATGAAGCATTCTACTTATAAAAAAGAGTCCTATATTGAAGAGAAAAAAGAAAAAAAGAAAAAAGAAAAAAAAGAGATTATGAAAATAGGAAAGAGAGAAAAAAGCACCATATTCCCATGGTAAATAAGAAGATTGCTGAGATGCTTATTGTCTGCTTGCCTTGTCATTTTGATATGGGGATTCTTCTGTATCATCGGGCAAGGGGTACCCTGTTGGCGGTTCTCTATGATACACATGTACTTACGATGACAAGAACTTACCGGTGACTAAACTTGAGTAGCATGAGGAGCTGCCCTCGTATTCAAGGGACATGAGATTTCCAACTTATGCTTTGTCAAGCATATACTCCATAGTTTGTTCACTTTAACCTTAATCACTTCAAGATGCTTATGATAGGGGCAATGCGAGCTGAAAGCTAATAAGTACCATAATTTTTGGAAGCTCTTTATGAAACTTGAATCTCTGCTTCCTTCTATGGAGGCCTTTCTTCCACTTATATATTGAGTCTCCACCTTCTATCTTTATGCACCTACTTTGAGATCATAGTGGCCATTCTTAGTTCTATGTGCATTGTCCCAAGACTTGTTGATTGATGCATAGCTTTGATATTGCTTGTTTTAAACTATTTTTATCTAGTCACTCTTATGAACTTTGAAGGTGTCCTATGCATTTATGTTTGCTACTCTATGAGGGACAAGATGAATGCCACTATGCTATGTTTTCTTTATGTGAAACAAACAAACGTCTTGCAAACAAACAAACAAACAAACAAACAAAAGCATTGTTATTCATGAATCTTTTGTTTATGCCTTTTCATGTTGCAACATAGTTTCTTTGTCTTATTGCTAGAACTTTGTCTTTCATGTTATGATTGAAGTACTATGATCCCAGCTTTCAATGTTTTACAAATACTTTGATCAAGTTTATGATGGTGCATGTCACCTCAAATATTATTCTTTCTTTTTATCCGTTACCTACTCGAGGACGAGCAGGAGTTAAGCTTGGGGATGTTGATACATTGCAAATGTATCTATAATTTTTGATGTTCCATGCTTGGTTTTATCTACTTTCTTGTGTTTTGTCCATACTTTGGAGTACTTTTCATATGATTTCTTGGACTAACCTATTAACAAGAGCCACAGTGCCAATTGCCCATTTTCTGTTGTTTTTGGTTCCAGGAAGTCAGAAAATGAATATTCTCGGAATTGGACGGGACAACAGCCAAAGTTGTTATTTTACCGGGGACACTTGGAGCCAGAATACGAGACAGAGAAGGGCTAGAGGGTGCCACACCACCTGGTGGCGCGGGCCAGGCTAGGCCGTGCCAGGGGGTGGTGTGGGCCCCTCCGGCACCCCCTCGGTCTCCCCTCTCGCCTATAAGAGCCACCCGATGCATAAACTCTAAATCATCAAGCCTCCAGCCACAAAAAGTTCCGTAGTGCCGCCGCCACCAAAGGGGAGATTTGGGGGACATAAAGTCTCTGTTCCGGCACCCTGCCGGGACGGGGAAGTGCCCTTGGAGCCATCTCCATCGATCTTCACCACCATCTCCATCACCATTGCTGATTCCCATGATGAGGAGGGAGTAGTTCTTCCTCGAGGCTAAGGGTTCTACCGGTAGCTATGTGTTCATATCTCTCTCTATGCATGATCATATTGTGATCATGAGCTTGTAATATATAGATCTACCTTGCTACTCAAGTGCTTTAATAGATCTCTGCTCTCCCCATGTGTGTGAAGTTGACAGTGTGCATACCATGGTGGAACTTAGGCTAGAGATTACAAATACTTGTTATGAGTTATATTTGGAGTTGGATGTCTTTATGAAATTGTGGTGTTTGTTCGAACCATCTAGTGCTCAAGGTGACAGTGTGGGGTTATCTAGATGGGAAAGATGAACTTTTAGGTGTGCTGTTATAGCCCTACCATGGATTAGAGTGTCCAACCGGAGAGTAGTTCAGCGTAGTATCATAAAGAAGAATATATCTATATGAGAGTGTTCACTAGTGAAAGTATGATCCCTAGGCCTTGTTTCTAAGCACTGAAACACCGTTTTCTACTAGATGTGTTACTTGTTTGCTTGTTGCCATCATTATTTTAGTTTGCCTTTAGTCTCTTCCACGCCATCAAGATATTTTGTATCACCGTTACCACTTATAATTATCTATATCACTTGTATTTCACTATCTCTTCACCGAACTAGTGCACCTATACACCTGACAAGTGTATTGGGTGTGTTGGGGACACAAGAGACTTCTTGTATCTTGATTGCATGAGAGGGGATACCTTTGACCACTTCCTCCCTGAGTTCGATAAACCTTGAGTGATCCACTTAAGGGAAAACTTGCTGCTGTTCTACAAACCTCTGCACTTGGAGGCCCAACAACCGTCTACAAAAATAGATGTGCGTAGACATCATTGACGCGTAATATACGATGCTAGAATCACTAGCGACATTGGTTGTTAAGTCCTAGATATTATGTTCCTTTACGACAGGAACTATATCAATAGATTATTACCATCTGGTAAATAATCCATAATCATATTATTATGAAAATAGTGTTTTCTGACCTTTTTGGAATGCAGGTGATGACACAGTTGAGTTACAAGCATAGAAAATAATCAAAGGACATGAGCAAGTTGTGAACTTTCCTTTTGTGATTGCAAGATTATGCACTCACGGTCTTCGAACAATATAAGATCCAAATTCTGTAAATAGCATCATTGGTCTGGTAAGGACTAATTGACGGGAATATGCCCGAGAGGCAATAATAAAGTGGTTATTATCTTATTCCATGTTTATGATAAATGTTTATTTTACATGCTAGAATTGTATTGATCGGAAACATCAATACATGTGTGTTTAATAAACAAAAAGGGTTCCTAGTTATGCCTCCCTTATAGACTAGCTTGTTGATTAACAAGATGATCAAGGTTTCCTAATCATGGACATTGGATGTTGTTAATAACAAGGTCACACCATTGGTGGAATGATGTGATGAACATTCATACGAAGTATAGCATTACGATCAAAGTCATTATGTTTATATTGCTATAATATCATACGAAGTAATCTTTATCCTTAGACCATGAGATCATGTTAATTGCTAACACCGGAAGAGTATCTTGATAACATCAAACGTCACACCGTAACAGGGTGACTATAAAGGTGGGTTCAGTGCTACGAAGGTGTTATGTTGAGGCTCATGGATCAAGAGTGGGATTTTTCCATCCCGATGACGGATAGATATACTCTAGGCCCTCTCAGTGATATCACATTGAAATAGCTTGCAAGCAAGTGATGTGATCACTAGAATGTTATATCACGGGAACGAGAAAAGAGTGCATGTCGGTAACAAGATCAAACTAGGTATGTTGATACCCATGATCGAATCTCGGACATGTTATATATCGTGGGACAAAGGGATTTAGTTACTAGCGTTAAAGGTTCTCACGATCACAGAAGTCATCGTTGAATGTGTAGGAGTCAATATGGATCGCCAGGTCCCGCTGCTAATTATTGATCGGAGAGGGGTCTCGATCATGTCTGCATTATTCGCGAACCGTAGGGTGACACACTTAAGGGATACCGACACCATTTGGAGTAAATATGTTTCAGATAAAGATTTAAGAAAGCGCTGGAATTATTTCAATAGACACCGAAACTGTTTCGGGTGAAATTGCTGAAATTGGTTCTGCATGTAATATTGAAATGTTGCAGGGGGTTTTATGTGAATGTTTGTTAATTAAAGTAATTAACAAAATTCTGAATAAAAATAATAAAAGAGTTTTATTAAATGAGAGAGCATTAAATTTGGAGAAATTTAATGCATTTAAAGTGGAGACTTTAAAAGAGAATATGAAGGGGCAAATTTATGTGGAGGGAGTTACCACCACATGAATGGAGGAGGTGAAGGGTCACCTCCTCCATGCGCCGGCCATGAAGGAGGGGCACCCCCCTCCTCCTATAAAAGGCCACCCCCTCCTCACTTCTCACACACACCTCCTTGTGAAGGATCTCTCTCCCCCTCTAGTATTATTCCCCCATGGTCTCGGATTAGCGAGATACATGTTCCCGGTGGCTTTATCTAGAAAGGAGTTGCTGCTTCCGCTGCTTTGCTGGAGCGAGGGATGGAGGTTGTCGGGGTACCGGACGTGTGTGCGATCACGGATGCACCGCTGCTTTGCGGTGCTGGACTTGGTGCTGCTGGATCTGGATCTGATGGACGTGCTGGAGCCGGACCTGCTAGACTTCCTCACGATCTTGAGATCGGCAAGTGTACGACTACATCAACCACGAGTTCCTACTCGTTAACAAAGCTTGTTGTCTACGAGGGTAAGTTCTCGTTGGATGTATGTCCACCCGTTGCTTTGTACCTAGTAGATAGATCTTGGCGTGTAGTTCACACCGTAGGAAAATTTTTGTTCTCTATGCTGTGGACCCAACAGTGGTATCAGAGCCTGATCTATGCGTAGGTGCTTAGTACGGGTAGTACACATATGTTTATATGTGGGCGATGATGATCATGTTATTTCTTCTTTCATGTATTTTGGATATTGGTGGCATAGTGGGATGAAGCAGCTCGCACCAACCTTACATGTCATCATACATGAGACCGGTTCCACGACTGACATGCAACTTGTTTTGCATAAGTGGCTAGCGGGTGTCTGTCTCTCCTACTATAGTCAACATCTGATTTACAACGAGTTGCTAATAACTTAGTTATCCTCGTTGTGGTTCATGTTCGTAGGTAAGAACGGTTCTATCTCCGAAAGCCCTAAGCCACGTAAAACTTGCAATTGATAAATTACAGGCGTCTAGTTTAGATCGTTGCTGGGCTAGTGTCTTGATATGGTATTGTTGTAAGTAGATGTATGATAGATACTCTTACAACACATTCAACGTGTAAATTCCATAGACCTTGGCCTTACACACAAAGGAATGATAGAGATCATACCACGATGCAAATGATAGAGATCAAATGCATGGACCATATCATCTCACTTTACACATTAGATGTTAGCATCTTATACTGCTAGTTTGGCGCTTTCTGTAGCATTGTAAGATGATCCCTCATTTAAATATCAAGATAAAATGTGTTCTTCCTTAAGTATGCACCGTTCTATGGATCGTGTTTCGAGACATCACGTGATGATCGGGTGTTCTCAACTCTATGCTTTCATGCAACGGGTGTAAGATAGTTTTACACACGCGAATACTAAGGTTCTTACTTGGCGAGACTAGCATGTACAGACATGGCCTTGGAACACAGACCGAAAGGTTAAGCATGAGTCATATAGTTGATGTGATGACCATATTGATGCTCGCCTTTGAGGCTACACCGACTCACGTGATGATCGGACTTGGTGTAGTGGATTTGGTTCATGTAATCACCAAAAAGGCACGTGGGATGTCGTTTTTGAGTGGGAGTTCATTTCTAATTTGGATTAGTCGAACTCAATTTGTCATAAACTAAATCGAAGTGAATTTGCATAATTTGTTATAGTCATTCGCATCTGTTCACTACCTTATGCTTAGTTTTTATTTGAGATAATAGAACTACAGAATTCTGGATATTTACTTTACAAACTGGTATCGTATTGTTCTGAATGTCAATTTAAAGTTTATAAGTCCTATTGCAAACTTTCAGCAAACTCTATTTACTCCATGAAGTTTAATAAGTAGTATTAAATCAAGAGTAAGAATTCCAATGTTAGTATCTAAAGTATCATGTTTGCCTCCATGATTATTGATATTCAAAAAGTTGTTTTAATATCAAGATTATATTGGAGCTGGAAATTGTTTCAGAAACCATCATGTGTGAAAGATATTGTGATATCTGAAACAATGTGTTTGGTTGCATTATGATAGAGTATAATTTAGCAAAATACATGTTCTCATATTGTATGAGAATTTGTGAAGGATGGAGATGTTAGGCATCCAGATCTACCAAAAAGGTTTTGGGAACTGATATTATACTCGTGATTCTTCCTTATAAGCTATAGTAGCTTGATCATGAAAGTTGTCATGATAAGGATGAATAGAAGATGTAAGTAAAATGTTTACTACACTAATAGATTACTAAAGAATGGATTTTTGAAAGAACACCAAACATTTGATGATGGTGATCCACTTCAAAGTGCAAGTCCAAAGGTATTAGTATTTGACTATATACGCTTTGTACCATGTGTCATGTTGATGACACCACTATTGATGTTGATAGATTCTTTTAAAAGAAAAGGAATTGCTGAAAGAGAATCTATAAAATATTTGGCAGAAAATAAAAGGTTGGAGATGTCCAACTTAGGTATATAGAAGATATACATGTTATGGCTATATTCCTTGCTTGTTAAACAATGTGGTTCTTAGGTATTGGATACCGGTATTGGATACCGAATTGGTTGGTATGAAGTGTCATACAGGACAACGCAATTCATGAACTACAATGGCCTAAGTAACCAGCAAGAGAATGAGTGATGATGTTCATCGAAAACAAATAAAGTGTTATTGTGTTTTTCGTTGTCATCAAACCAAGCCTTCAAGATTTGTTTAAATAATTGTTATTTTGTTCCGGTATCATGAGAACAATGGCTGTTCAAATAATTACCGTATTCCATAAAGGATGGATGAACTTTTACAAGTCTAGTTGGAGAAATCACATCCATAAACACTATTGCTAAAATGTCGCAAGACAAATGATTGAAAGATCATTTATGAAGTGACATCGCTGTTTAAATTATATTTGAAAGAAAACATGAAGAAACTCCATGTTGATGGATTTTTGGAGTCTTTGATTTTGATCAATTGACGCATGTGAGACTTTCCTCAAGATAATTGAAACTCCGTCCATAGGCCAGAGAGGAACGAATGACTAGCTTATTGGAAATTGTGCATGCTGATGTGCATAGTCCATTATGTGTAGCCATATGCGATGGATCTTTTTGCTTCATATGCTTTCTCCGAAAATTTGAGTGAATATATCTGTATATTTACTTAATAAGGAAGAAGTATGAAACATTTGAAAATTGTTCAAAGACTTTCAAGATGAAGTGGAAAATCATTGTAACAAGAAAATAAAGATTTTATGATTCGATCATAAAGGAAGATATTTGAGTTACATGTTTAGCAAAAACACTTAAGACTTGAGGAATTGTTCCATGATTTGTGTTTCCCGATAAACCATAGGAGTATGGCATATTCGAGAGATGAAATCAAACCATGTTTGACATGGTAAGATCAAAGGTGTCATTCATAAAACTGCCATTATGTTTTAAGGATTGAAGGTTTAGAGACTACCGCTTTTACACTGAAAAGAGCACCATCGTGATCCGTTGAAATGACACCATATGAGTTAGGGTTTGGGATAAAACCCGAATTGTCTTTTCTTAAATTTTGGTATGCTATGCATAAGTAAAATGTTTACAACCCAAAATCGGATAAGCACGTCTTTGTAGGTTATCCCAAAGAATTTGTTGGGAATTTCTCCATAGCACCGAGGACAAAAGAGTTTGTTACTTGGAACATCAAGTTTCTTGAGAAGGAATTTTTCGTGAAAAGTTAAGTGGGAGGACAATAGAACTTTGATAAGGTTGTTGAACCTTAGCTATATGTGCTAAGTAGCGCAGTGCCGGAAAGTGTCCCGGTGGCGGCCACAATGCTCATGGCTCTCGTGATTACAAAAGGTGTGATCTCGGAGATTAAAGTTCCTATAGAACCGTGTGTGTCAGTAAGAATCAAATAGTAAGATTTGATAAGCAAGTCGTTATTGTTTTGACAATGATGAACCGACTACATGCAAAGAAGCGATGATGGGCCCTGACTCCATAAAATGACTAGAAGTCATAGAATCCGTGATAGTATCCATACACGAGAAAACAAGTTCCTGAACTTGGAAGACCCTCCGGAAAGGCGTGAAGCCTATCGGTCGTGTTTGGATCTATAAAGAAATAAGACATGGATGTTTAACATCTATGAAATAGTCAACATGTCGGAAAGAAGTTTACGACAATGTTCAAGGAGTTGACTATGACAAGATTTGATCTTTCATAGCGATATATAGTCTTGACGGATTAATGTAGCAACCACTACATATAATTTGGTATATGGTAGTTGAATAAACAAAACAAGGTTCTTCTAATAGAACGGTAACCTAGGACATGTACATGACATGGTCCGAAGGGTTTTGTTAATTCAAAGGGTGCTAAAAGGGCATGTAAACTTCAATAGTTGAAGTAAGCATAGCGGAGTTGGAATCTTCACCATGATGAAACTGTTAAAAGAGTTTAAATTCATCGGAGATGATGAAGATGCTTGCATTTGCAAGAAATTAAGTGGGAGCGCTGAGACATATTTCTAATACATGATGTAGAGGACATATTGTTGATTGGAAATGATGTATCTTGAATTGACACAAGTTAAGGATTTCATTAAAATAATATTTCGATGAAAGACTTGGGCAAACCCAGAATATTAGGCATCAATATCTATATGGATAGATTAAGGCGCTAATATGGTTGTGCCAGACATACATATATAAGATATTGAAACGGTTCAATATGAGATATTGAAAGGGTTCAATATGGAAACAACAAGAAAGGTTCTTGCTGCATGGAAAGAATTGTATTCAGATTCAAGTGTTTCAACACTTGGTGAGTAAAATCACATGAAGATTCTGATCGATTATACCATGATATGTATATATCCAGAATGTCCTATGCTCTAAATGTTATGAGCATATACCAGAATGATTCATAAGATGATCATTGGACAATAGTAAAGATATTCTTATGATCTTTGGAAGAACTAAGAATATATCATGTATAAGTGACAAATAGTTAAAGGTAGTTCATTGTAAAGTGTTACATTGATACTAGTTTTATCACAAGATACAAATTAAATTTCTCTCAATTTAGACTATGGGTGGCACAATATAATGGAAAGGATGTTCCATGATGGATTTGGATGAGTTCCAAAGTTGAGATATTGTGACGGATACTACAACAAAAGGCTAAGTATATAGCTGCTATAGTAGCAGCAAAGGAGGGCATTTGTGTTAAGTAGTTTGTTATCAAACTAGGTGTGGTTCAAAGTGGGCTAATACTATGAATATATATTGTGTGACAATAATATCAACATAATTTGAGCCGAACGAACTAAAGGTCTCACCAGAGGACCAAATTTATACAATGCCATCTCATTTGAGAATGAGTGATGCGTAGATACGCAAAGACATGCAAATACACACGGATCTAAAACTGTCACATCCGGAGATTATGTTAACCACTAGCAATAGCGTATATGCAACACTAGAAAGCCATAAGTGTTCAATGCGCAAAGTTTTTTAAACTAGATTATTGACTCTAGTGCAAGTGGGAGACTGAAGGGAATATGCCCGAGAGGCAATAATAAAGTGGTTATTATCTTATTCCATGTTTATGATAAATGTTTATTTTACATGCTAGAATTGTATTGATCGGAAACATCAATACATGTGTGTTTAATAAACAAAAGGGTTCCTAGTTATGCCTCTCTTATAGACTAGCTTGTTGATTAACAAGATGATCAAGGTTTCCTGATCATGGACATTGGATGTTGTTAATAACAAGGTCACACCATTGGTGGAATGATGTGATGAACATTCATCCGAAGTATAGCATTACGATCAAAGTCATTATGTTTATATTGCTATAATATCATACGAAGTAATCTTTATCCTTAGACCATGAGATCATGTTAATTGCTAACACTTGAAGAGTATCTTGATAACATCAAACGTCACACCGTAACAGGGTGACTATAAAGGTGGGTTCAGTGCTACGAAGGTGTTATGTTGAGGCTCATGGATCAAGAGTGGGATATGTCCATCCCGATGACGGATAGATATAGTCTGGGCCCTCTCGGTGATATCACATTGAAATAGCTTGCAAGCAAGTGATGTGATCACTAGAATGTTATATCACGGGAACGAGAAAAGAGTGCATGTCGGTAATGAGATCAAACTAGGTATGGAGATACCGATGATCGAATCTCGGACATGTAATATATCGCGGCACAAAGGGATTTAGTTACTAGCGTTAAAGGTTCTCACGATCACAGAAGTCATCGTTGAATGTGTAGGAGTCAGTATGGATCTCCAGGTCCCGCTGCTGATTATTGATCGGAGAGGGGTCTCGATCATGTCTGCATTATTCGCGAACCGTAGGGTGACACACTTAACGGATACCGACACCATTTGGAGTAAATATGTTTCAGATAAAGATTTAAGAAAGCGCTGGAATTATTTCAATAGACACCGAAACTGTTTCGGGTGAAATTGCTGAAATTGGTTCTGCATGTAATATTGAAATGTTGCAGGGGGTTTTATGTGAATGTTTGTTAATTAAATTAATTAACAAAATTCTGAATAAAAATAATAAAAGAGTTTTATTAAATGAGAGAGCATTAAATTTGGAGAAATTTAATGCATTTAAAGTGGAGACTTTAAAAGAGAATATGAAGGGGCAAATTTATGTGGAGGGAGTTACCACCACATGAATGGAGGAGGTGAAGGGTCACCTCCTCCATGCGCCGGCCATGAAGGAGGGGCACCCCCCTCCTCCTATAAAAGGCCACCCCCTCCTCACTTCTCACACACACCTCCTTGTGAAGGATCACTCTCCCCCTCTAGTATTATTCCCCCATGGTCTCGGATTAGCGAGATACATGTTCCCGGTGGCTTTATCTAGAAAGGAGTTGCTGCTTCCGCTGCTTTGCTGGAGCGAGGGACGGAGGTTGTCGGGGTACCGGACGTGTGTGTGATCACGGATGCACCACTGCTTTGTGGTGCTGGACTTGGTGCTGCTGGAGCTAGATCTGATGGACGTGCTGGAGCCGGACCTGCTGGACTTCCTCACGATCTTGAGATCGGCAAGTGTACAACTACATCAACCACGAGTTCCTACTCGTTAACAAAGCTCGTTGTCTACGAGGGTAAGTTCTCGTTGGATGTATGTCCACCCGTTGCTTTGTACCTAGTAGATAGATCTTGGCGTGTAGTTCACACCGTAGGAAAAGTTTTGTTTTCTATGCTGCGGACCCAACAAAATAGAGAAGATACATCTGACTTTCCTGTCCCATTCCAAGTCTCATGGTTGACGCGTAATATACGGCGCTAGAATCACTAGCGACATTGGTTATTAAGTCCTAGATATTATGTTCCTTTACCACTGGAACTATATCAATAGATTATTACCATCTGGTAAATAATCCACAATCATATTATTGTGAAAATAGTGTTTTCTGACCTTTTTGGAATGCAGGTGATGACACAGTTGAGTTACAAGCATAGAAAATAATCAAAGGACATGAGCAAGTTGTGAACTTGCCTTTTGTGATTGCAAGATTATGCACTCACGGTCTTCGAACAATAGAAGATCCAAATTCTGTAAATAGCATCATTGGTCCGGTAAGGACTAATGTTTAAAGAAGCAAGATGCAATGATGCATAAGTAATGTAATTCAATATGAGAAAAGCGAATCCCCGAATAGTCGTATCTAATCTAGGGTTTGGAAAGTGGAAATGAGTTCTTTAGAATGTGTTGCAGTTTTATAGCAGATTCACACTTGTGCTTCTTATTAAGGCTTGTGAGAGTGTGTGTGAAACAATAAGTAAATATAACAAGTAATATGCACTATTAAAACACTCAAATGGGTATGGTATTTGAAATATTGCTTTAAACAAGATTAAGAATCAATTAGAGCTTTTAAAGAAGTGTTCAAGGTTTACTTTTAATGTTTCTTAAAATAATAACTCTTGAGGAAAACATTATTTTACAAAAGTAAATAGTATTTAAACTTAAAGCTAATACTTTAAGGGTTTGTTATAAATTATAAGTACTAAAATAGAAAAAAATAGTATTGTTGAGTAACTATTCTACTAATAAATGGAGATTTTTAACACTTCATGAAGGTGAAACAAAATTACTATGCCTTGATAGAAGTGGTGTTTTCTTTATTTTATAAGTGGATAGAATCACTTACTTATTATAGAATTAATACTCACTTTTATGAACATGGGAATGACAATAGATTATATACTTAAGGACTTTGTTTATCCTTTAAAGTGGATTCCCAAACTTGTAAAAGAATTAATGCACAAATCTTGATGATTTTATAATTGATAAAATATTTTTGGAAATTAAGACTTACTTAATTTTAAATGGTAGTTTTAGTGAGTACAAGTTGAATTGGTTAGACCTATCTTAACTTCATTTAAACATAGCTTGTATTTATTATTACACATTTAAACTTAAAACAAATAATGCTAAAGGTAATAGTAAGTATTTATATATTTTTAATAAATTAAAATAAATGAAAAGAGTTAAAATAAGATTTGTTACTTGTTTATCTTTTATTTTACTTCAAAAGTGATATTTGACATTTTTAATGTGTAGAATTTATTTTTGTGATCATTTTGGTATATTATAGGTATTTTTGTGATTTTTAAATAATAAGATATGATTTTTATAAGTTTATTCACTTTATAAATACTAAACAAATAATAAATATTAGTTTAAGGGATACAAAAATAATTGAAACAAGTTTGTGAATATAGATTGTGTTTTTATAAGAATTTTGGTATATTATTTATATTTTTCTTATTTACTAATATTAAAATATGAATTTTTTAAAGTTTTATTACTTTTAAAATCTTTGTTAAATAATAACTATAATAATTGATAATGACTTCAAATTATAGATTTTATTTTTCTAAACATTTTGATATATTACATACATTTTTCTAAGTTATAGAATAAAAGATATTCAACTTTTAAGATTTAACTATTTTTTTAAATTCTTGGAAAATACTTATAATTGAATTCTAAACAGAAAGATACTTTTTATACCACACCTACACCTACCCAGGGTCACAGACAGGTGGGGCCTGGACCACGTTGGCTGACACGTGAGCAATGACCAGGTCAAACTGCGTTGAGGTGGCAGGGATGACGTCGGCGTGACATTAGCGACGGCCTCCACCACCAGATCGAGGTCACCGGTGGCGATCCTGACTACCCCGGCCCGCGAGAGGGGTTGCATTGGATGCGAACATGCAATGCTGATCATAATAGTGGTGGTGATGCCCCTTTTTGGACACTGGAGGATGGTGTACGATAGCGGACAGCAGCGATGCACGGCGGTCTACGGTGCGACGGTGATGCAAAACGAAAGAGGATTCGAGGGGGGTACTGGAAGACTCAGTGACTCACCAGGAAGGCGGTGGTGCGGTCGATGAAGTGAATGGTGACCGGAATCGACGGGAAACTCCGGTGAACAGCGGCGGCAGTGAGGTATCGATTGAGCCATTTGGGAGCTCTCCGGTTTCCATGGCCTGGCTTGGAAGAACGAGGACTTCGAGGCGAATTCAACAGTGTGCTCAGAACTCCGAGGAAAGCTCGGGAACGGTGGCGACTTGGAGCGCCGACGAGGTAGGGTTTCGGCAGATAAGGAAATCAAAGAGAGGAAGTAAGCGAGCGAGGGGAAATGAGGATGAGGATGGCAAGGAGCGTCTCGGTGGTGATCTTATCCCTCTCCCAGGTGTCGGTGGCGAGTATCGCGGCACAGAGCCGACATCAATGACAGCATCGGGCGGTGCCGAGTTCTCCAGCGAGCTGCTTGTGACGTTGCGAGGTAGACGACAACGCATTCTTTGCAGAAAACCCCCTAGCCAAACTTCGTCTCAACCCGCGGTCCTCCTCGGGTCCCACGTGACAGTGAGAGACATGGAGATGACCTGGGTTGGTGCTGGGCTGATGTTTGGCCCTGGATGAGTAAGCGAATTGTGCTGCCTGCTGCTCGCGGGCGTTGGTTAAGCGAGAAATTCCTCTGGGCCGTGGGCCGTAGCGGCTGTCTGCCTTTTCCTTTTTCTTTAATCTTTTCTATTTTCTATTTTCTGTTTTATGTTTTCTTTTATAAATTCTTTTCAAATTGGAATTTCTTCAAGGATTTAAATATCTAGAAATTTGGTAAGTTAGAAACATTACTGTATAAAAGAATTATAACTCTTTCCTCTGTATTTGTTATTGTGTAAAAGATATTCATAATTATATGAAGGATTCTTTATTTAGTAAAGTAAATATAATTTAGGGTTGTAGTGTTTGTTTCTTTTAATAAGATTTCACAAAGATGATTCTGATTTCACTTGACTATCTAAATGGTACTGGCTTGAAATGTCTATCCATGTATATAGAATCTTGTTCCCACTTATCTTCATAACGGATTTATCTAAACACATTATAAGGAATTATTCTTTGTGGTTTTTTAATAGGATCATATAAGTTTCATGGTCCTCTATATTCGGTGATTTGCCAAATCCTATTCTACTTGGGTTGTTTAGTTTAGAATTACCACAAAACACTTTTGGTTAGGTAATGATGAATCAATAACAATCATGAATAGAGAAACACTACGGTTTATTCAAATATAGGTACATAGGTTTTGAGAGGTTTTAATAACCCATATTCAATTATAGGTAGGAACAAGGATCAAGGTTTAGGGATACTACTTCTAAATCTATGAGTGGGTTTGATATCTCCACATAGAGTGAGATATTGGAATTACTTAGTAATATGATCATGACAATTTTATCATTCTAGGTTTTTGGACAATGAGGTAGACATGGGTTTGTCATGGCTTGATAAGATCTTGGTTAAGGCTTCTAAAGAATCCTTACCTTAATACCTCACTAAGGTTATCTTTAGATAAGGAATTCCTTTCCTAAATATACTCTAGATATCTCTCTCATCTTATTCACAAAGATCACATCTTCCTGAACAAGTTAATCATATGACTCCACCATATCCATCATCATATGATGACATGGTCATGTCACTCCAACAATACTCCATCCTTACTCCTAGTATATAACTCCTCTTCATTAACTACCATTGATGCACCTATCAATGTAGCTACTACTACTCCATCTATTAACTTCCTTAAATCCATCTTGCAACTACTTCCAAGGCTTGCAAGATTATAGTTCTCTCTATTTCCTATGTGATATCAATCCTCTGAAATAGGTATGGTACTACTCTCCATAATACAAGTTTTTCTAGTAGTAGATTGGTTAAACTACTATCCCTTCAACTAATCCATACAGCTTATGTTATATACTTTATTATACTCTAGCTTGACTTCTCATGATCAAACTAGATGATTCATCTTACTAGGGCTTTACCTAATTTGGTATACTCACCTCACTTCTTCATTATCTAGTCATCTATTCTCAAGTGGCTTGAGAATAATGACCACCAACCCTTGATCAAACAAAGCTTAGGCTTTTAATTGCCTGATCAAGATCTATACTCAACTAAGTAGTAGACTTGTACTAGTCTTTCTATAAGTCTTATATTGTTAAGGAAACTTACTTTAGGTTTATACCTACTTGGCTTAAGAAAATTATTATTAGATACACAAATACTACTAGCTTTCTCATAACTTCATAATTACTAGCTTAACTCTTGGGTTTAGGTACTTCTTCTAGTTAACTCATGAGTGAGTTAACTCCTCCGATATCAAATGGTTTGATCTCCACTAAGGATCACATTCCATTTATGATGGCACACTCTACCATAACTAGTTCCTTCTTGTTATTAACTTACTTAAGGTCTTTGAAAGGTTAATATAATAGGTCAAAGCTAAAGGTTAACAAGTGCTAGGTCAAGAATTGGTCACACACATTGATGATCAATATACACTAGGACTTGGTTAAATAGGATTATCACCTCTTAATATCATATTAAGGGTATGTGTTGAATGGTCTTGTCTTGACTTCCATTTCTACTCTATTTGTAATAAGAGTTAATGTTTAAGAACTACCATGATACCCATGGTAGGAATAATTATGGCAATCAAGTGTATCAAGATTTAGTTATAGAGTTTCTTTTACTTAAGTTATGTACTTAACTTGCTATTCAAGGTTTGTGGTAGATAATACCTTGATATCATCTTTAGAACATTAAGTAGTCATCCTTGAGTTGTGGTATGGAATACCATGTAATGATCTCTAGAAGGCTAAGTACTCCTTGTTGAACAGTGTGTTGTGACTTAGTTTTATTACATATTATCTACCCTTAGATCAAATTATATTACCCAAAGATAAGGTTTTAGCAAAGGTCATATTGAAACTTATCGCAGTCAACTTGATGATCTACTTCAGTTCCACCAAGTTAAGAGAAGCTTCAATCACTTTGACAAGTTTTATTTAAAAGCGTGAAAATTATCCGGATTTTCTATGCATGAATGCAATGAACACACCTGTGTTCAGCTTATTTCTAAGCTCTAATGCTGGGACGTTACAGACTCTCCCCCTTAAAATAAACTTCGTCCCCGAAGTTCGTACTCTCTTACGTTTCGGAATGAGGAGTTAACTTGTATTGATCACACCATTTCTCAAATTCAATTGTGATCACCATTGGGGATAATTTTGGTATCCCGTCTCTAGATCTGTTTCCTTGAATCATCTTCATTCTTGGCAACTTCGAACTATCATTTCTAATTTGTCCTATGGTTTCTATTACGATAATCCCTTGGATTATATCCTGACAGTTCTCTTTAGAATTGGTTGTGGACACATTTTGTCCATTCCAATCTGATTTTCCTATAACACTTTAGTGATGTATCTTGGAATACTCTCTTCACTCTTAGGGACACTTACGAGCTGTTTCCCCTATATAACTAGTCCACTAGGTTTAAGTTGTTATATCTCCTTCGATCTTTCATCCGTCCATACTCTAGAGAGTACTCTTATACAGATGATTTTTTCATAACCTTATGAGAATAAGGCTTAACCTCATCATAGTTTAGTACCTCTTCTCCAACCTTTAGTCAGAAAGTTAGACAACAACACTTCAGTGTTTATTGTTTACTCTCCCCCTTGGGGTTTCCTAATGGTCTCTAATTTGTATGTATAATATCCAATAGTTAAGCTATTGGTATCTGTCCAGCTTATATCTTACCTCTGGAAGTTCTCACGAAAGAATCTGCGGTATATCCACATAATTGTGGATCTCCGAAAGGAATCTTTCGGCATTACTTGACTTACTCTTAACCTTCTGGACATTTTCGCTTTAGTAGGTCTGATTTCACGAAGCATCTCGAAAGACGATCTTTAATTTCATACTTCCTTAGGTCTAACTTAACTTAGGCCAAGTTTTATACTCTTTAGATTACACAAGGATAACCTAATTAGCCAAATTGCTAGGATACTCGCTACGGATACCAACTACGGATACCAGCTGCGGATCCTACTAGGTATATGGATTACCCTACAGTTTTCGACTTCTTACTGGCATTCTCTCTGAATTGTCAGAGCTTGAATACCACTTTTCTTCCAAAACTTCTTCTTTGCACTGATTCATGATACTTCCATGAACCTGGTACAACTACTTCATTAGCTTCTTAGCCACATCACCTATCTTAAGTGAACTTAAATTCATGCTTCATGTTGCTCTCCCCCTTTTTCTACACTAATAATCCTTCTTATTGCCAGCTCATTTTAGTTGGGGTTGATCCATAATTCAAAATAGTGTTGATACTCCTTATATTTAGCTTCCTTCTTCTTGCAAGTCTTCAACTTGATCTTTGGAACTCGTCACTCCCTTACACGAATTCGCTTACTACCTAGGTCTATAACATCAAGTAGTAACTTGATAATACAACATGCATTTGCACATCAAGTCAAACTTCATGCACAGATCTAGTCAATCAAGAAGATGCAATAAAAACCAGAAATCCAAATGTGGTACATATAACACACATCATTCTAGCCCAGAATATAATAGTTGAGTATAGTACTTCTAGAATTCAGGCTTAGCTGTGTAGTATATGACACCTCCTATTATAGGTTTACACCGTGATACTTAGCACTTAAGGGTAAACTACTCTTTGTCTCAATATTTACCCAAACTACCCAATTGTAGTTAGATAATTTTTGAGCAAAGGGGTCTCACTCTGGTTTTAACTAACCACTTACCTTTCTTTCGGGACTACTAAAGACTACCAAATTTCCATTTTATCGTAACTATCCTCACATGATCTCTCAAAACTACTAACAAAATTGTAGTTACTACCTTAATCCCAAAATTATTATAATGTTATAATTTCTATGACTTCTATCATAGACCTACATTGTTCTATACTTTCTGTTATTACAAGATTATTTACTAAGTACTTGTCCTAGTTATAGACTTATCATGGTCTCGGAGCTATTCTCACCATGAACTTGTCTAGATTTACCTAGTCATCATGATTAAAGAGCTAGTCTCACCATGCCGACTATTTTTGTTGGCTTACTATTAATGATTCTTTACAAAATTATACTCCATCACATGGAATTATCAAGTGGATTCCACATGATTTACTTCCATTTGTATCTATACATACTCCGATGGTCTACCCTATGTGGTATAGTGGTATCAACTAATGGTAAGATTCTGCTACTTCACATGGATTCTGAATATAGACTCCATCACTAATACTAATCCACATGATATCCTAATCTTAGTCCTAATCTTCTTTGATATTTTAACTTACTTAAGATATCTTAGTGGTGTTATACCTATTTAGAACGATACTAAAATGGCATTTCTCTAGAGAATACATATAACTAATCCTTAAGAAAGATGACCAAAAACATCCAACTTAAGTGTGACAAGGTTTATCCTCAAGTGGATATCCATCACAAGTCTTGGTTTAGATAAGATGGCTCCTATAGTCACTATCCAACCTACAGATCTTCCTAAAAGGGTTTTAATCCTAAGGTCAAAGCATATGCTCTAATACCAGCTGCGGTGACCCAGCATACCACTGCATGATGTAGTACACTATAGTCGTTGACATAACACCAATGAAACACCGTTCACTAGTATTACATCCCTCAGAGTGGTACAACAGAAAAACAGTAGGTCGAAGACATGACTATAGATTACAACTCGACTCTTTACAAAAGATCCAGAGAGCACTCTAGGTTAAAGAGAGACAGAAAGAACTTCTTATAAGGAAGAACCAGAAATAATAACTCAGAAATATCTAGTAACTAAGACTAGCATCTAAACTATGTGGCTTGCCATTGCTGCTATTGCAATGTTCTACAGAAATAGGTTTTATGTCTAGAGAATCTACTCCTATCTGAACCGACACTTTATCTTCACTTCAGCTGATGTATATGTTGACTTCATTGACTTTATTGAAGAACTTGAGTTGTCGATGATGGTTTCTTGAGCAGAAATTGATGTTGACGTCGTCTTCAACGTCTTAGAACCTAGCAAGAGTTAAGAAGGTACGGTTGAGTATGAGCATACTCAGCAAGTTCACTAAAAAGGAGTGTATGATGCACTATCTCTACAGCCATAGACCCTAGGTCGTAGGCAATGCAGGTTTTCATAAACATTTCTTCAAAGGTTGCTTTTATTCTGAAAACTATGTTCGACAGCCTTCACAGGTTGACCAGAACTTCATGGAGTTCCTTTCCTGCCGCGTTCGTAGCTCCTTCCCGGAACAGGGAGTAACATGTCACAATTCTTACACTCTGTAGAGGTGCATCACTTTTCCCACAAGAGACCTTAAGCCTTGTTGCACAGCCGGGAGTATGTCCCCGTTTAAACTTCCATGGTTTGAAGCCCAACTTAAGTTCCAAGCCAGTACTGCCCTCTCCGTGACCCCGTATGAAGACACGATCCCTCGAGACAGCTACCACGGTTACTCTTTGGGTAGCCTCTCGGAGACTCCATACGTAGCTCTGTCTGGCGGTCACCATCAGCTATGGTGAACTCAGACCCAGTCAGAGATGCACAGATAATCTAGACACCTAGATCGATGGGAACTAAGGGGTCCCACCCATGTGCTGGATTCTCTAGAACTCCACGAGAAATCAACAGCCTTACGATAAGGTCATCTGTCCATACGAAATGTGAAGGAAATATGCCCTGAGAGGCAATAATAAAGTTGTTATTATATATTCCTTATACATGATAGATGTTTATTTTACATGCTAGAAATGTATTGATTCGGAAACATCAATACATGTGTGTTTAATAAACAAAAAGGGTTCCTAGTCATGCCTCTCTTATAGGCTAGCTTGTTGATTAACAGGATGATCAAGGTTTCCTGATCATGGACATTGGATGTTGTTAATAACAAGGTCACACCATTGGTGGAATGATGTGATGAACATTCATCCGAAGTATAGCATTACGATCAAGTCATTATGTTTATATTGCTATAACATCATACGAAGTAATCTTTATCCTTAGACCATGAGATCATGTTAATTGCTAACACCGGAAGAGTATCTTGAGAACATCAAACGTCACCACCGTAACAGGGTGACTATAAAGATGGGTTCAGTACTACGAAGGTGTTATGTTGAGGCTCATGGATCAAGAGTGGAATTTTTCAATCCAGATGACGGATAGATATACTCTAGGCCCTCTCGGTGATATCACATTAGGATAGCTTGCAAGCAAGTGATGTGATCACTAGAATGTTATATCACGGGAACGAGAAAAGAGTGCATGTCAGTAATGAGATCAAACTGGGTATGGAGATACCGATGATGGAATCTTGGACATGTAATATATCGAGAGACAAAGGGATTTAGTTACAAGCGTAAAAGGTTCTCACGATCACAGAAGTCATCGTTGAATGTGTAGGAGTCAGTACAGATTTCGATCATGTCTGCATTATTCGCGAACTGTAGGGTGGCACACTTAAGAGTTACCGGACACCATTTTAGAGCACATATGTTTCAGACGAAAGAATTGCAAAGCGCAGGAATTGTTTCAATAGAAACCGGAAATTATTTCGGGTGAAATTGCAGAAGGTGGTTCTGCATGTGATACTGAAATATTGCAAGGGGCTATATGTGAATGTTTGTTAATTAAAGTAATTAACAAAATTCTGAATAAATTTAATAAAAAGAGTTTTATTAAATGAGGGAGCATTAAATTTGGAGAAATTTAATGCATTTAAAGTGGAGACTTTAAAAGGGAATGTGAAGAGGAATTTTAATGTGGAGGGGTTACCACCACATGAATGGGGGAGGTGAGGGGTCACCCCCATGCACCGGCCATGGAGAGAGGGGGCACCCCCCTCCTCCTATAAAAGGCCACCCATTCCCTCCTTCATCCTCACACCTCCTTGTGAAGGATCTCTCTCCTCCTCTAGAATTATTTCCCCATGGTCTCGGATTAGCGAGATACATGTTCCCGGTGGCATTTCTTCTGGAAGGAGTTGCTGCTTCCGCTGGATCGCTGGAGCGAGGAGGTGGAGGTTGTCCGGTGGCTTGAACGTGTGTGCGAGTACGGATGCGTTGCTGAGTTGCGGCGCTCGGACTTCCTCACGATCTTGAGATCGGCAAGTGTACGACTACATCAACCACGAGTTCCTACTCGTTAACAAAGCTCGTTGTCTACGAGGGTAAGTTCTCGTTGGATGTATGTCCACCCGTTGCTTTGTACCTAGTAGATAGATCTTGGCGTGTAGTTCACACCTTAGGAAAAATTTTGTTTTCTATGCTACGGACCCAACAAAATGGAGAAGATACATCTGACTTTCCTGTCCCATTCCAAGTCTCATGGTTGACGCGTAATATACGGCGCTAGAATCACTAGCGACATTGGTTATTAAGTCCTACATATTATGTTCCTTTACCACTGGAACTATATCAATAGATTATTACCATCTGGTAAATAATCCACAATCATATTATTGTGAAAATAGGTTTTCTGACCTTTTTGGAATGCATGTGATGACATAGTTGAGTTACAAGCATAGAAAATAATCAAAGGGCATGAGCAGGTTGTGAACTTGCCTTTTGTGATTGCAAGAATATGCACTCACGGTCTTCGAACAATAGAAGATCCAAATTCTGTAAATAGCATCATTGGTCCGGTAAGGACTAATGTTTAAAGAAGCAAGATGCAATGATGCATAAGTAATGTAATGCAATATGAGAAAAGCGAATCCCCGAATAGTCGTATCTAATCTAGGGTTTGGAAAGTGGAAATGAGTTCTTTAGAATGTGTTGCAGTTTTATAGCAGATTCACACTTGTGCTTCTTATTAAGGCTTATGAGAGTGTGTGTGAAACAATAAGTAAATACAATAAGTAATATGCACTATTAAAACACTCAAATGGGTATGGTATTTGAAATATTGCTTTAAACAAGATTAAAAATCAATTAGAGCTTTTAAAGAAGTGTTCAAGGTTTACTTTTAATGTTTCTTAAAAGAATAACTCTTGAGGAAAACATTATTTTACAAAAGTAAAAAGTATTTAAACTTAAAGCTAATACTTTAAGGTTTTGTTATAAATTATAAGTACTAAAATAGAAAAAAACTAGTATTGTTGAGTAACTATTCTACTAATAAATGGAGATTTTTAACACTTCATGAAGGTGAAACAAAATTACTATGCCTTGATAGAAGTGGTGTTTTCTTGATTTTATAAGTGGATAGAATCACTTACTTATTATAGAATTAATACTCACTTTTATGAACATGGGAATGACAATAGATTATATACTTAAGGACTTTGTTTAGCCTTTAAAGTGGATTCCCAAACTTGTAAAAGAATTAATGCACAAATCTTGATGATTTAATAATTGATAAAATATTTTTGGAAATTAAGACTTACTTAATTTTAAATGGTAGTTTTAGTGAGTACAAGTTGAATTGGTTAGACCTATCTTAACTTCATTGAAACATAGCTTGCATTTATTATTACACTTTTAAACTTCAAACAAATAATGCTAAAGGTAATAGTAAGTATTTATATATTTTTAATAAATTAAAATAAAAGAAAAGAGTTAAAATAAGATTTGGTACACGTTTATCTTTTATTTTACTTCAAAAGGGAGATTTGACATTTTTAATGTGTAGAATTTATGTTTGTGATCATTTTGGTATATTATAGGTATTTTTGTAATTTTTAAATAATAAGATATGATTTTTATAAGTTTATTCACTTTATAAATACTAAACAAATAATAAATATTAGTTAAGGGATACAAAAATAATTGAAACAAGTTTGTAAATATAGATTGTGTTTTTATAAGAGTTTTGGTATATTATTTATATTTTTCTTATTTACTAATATTAAAATGTGAATTTTTTAAAGTTTTATTAATTATAAAATCTTTATTAAATAATAATTATTTAAAAAATTAACACAATAATATTTGATAATGAGTTTAAATTATAGATTTTATTTTTCTAAACATTTTGATATATTACATACATTTTTCTAAGTTATAGAATAAAAGGTATTCAACTTTTAAGATTTAACTATTTTTTTAAATTCCTGGAAAATACTTGTAATTGAATTCTAAACAGAAAGATACTTTTTATGCTACACCTACACCTACCCAGGGTCACAGACAGGTGTGGCCTGGACCTCGTTGGCTGACACGTGAGCAACGACCAGGTCAAACTGCATTGAGGTGGCAGGGATGACGTCGGCATGACGTCATGGTGACGTCAGCGACGGCCTCCACCACCAGATCGAGGTCACCAGCGGCGATCCTGACTACCCCGGCTCGCGAGACGGGTTGTGTTGGATGCGAACATGCACGCTGAGCATAATAGTGGCGGCGATGCCCCTTTTTGGTCACCGGAGGATGGTGTACGATGGCGGACAGTGACGGTGATGCAAAACGAAAGAGGATTTGAGGGGGGTACTGGAAGACTTAGTGACTCACCAGGAATGCGGTGGTGCGGTCGATGAAGTGAATGGTGACCGAAATCGACAGGAAACTCCGGTGAACGGTGGCGGCAGTGAGGTATCGATTGAGCCATTTGGGAGCTCTCCGGCTTCCGTGGCCTGGCTTGGAAGAACGAGGACTTCGCGGCAAATTCAACAGTGCGCTCAGAACTCCGAGGAAAGCTCGGGAACGGTGGCGACTCGGAGCTCCAGCGAGGTAGGGTTTCAGCGGATAAGGAAATTAGAGAGAGGAAGTAAGCGAGCGAGGGGAAATGAGGATGAGGATGGCCTGGAGCATCTCGGTGGCGATCTTATCCCTCTCCTAGGCGTTGGTGGCGAGTATCACGGTGCAGAGCTAATGTCGACGACAACATCAGGTGGCGGTGAGTTCTCGAGCGAGCTGCTTGTGACGTTGCGAGGTAGACGACAACGCATTCTTTGCAAAAAAAAACCTGGCCAAATCTTCGTCTCAACCTACGGTCCTCCTCGGGTCCCACGTGACAGTGAGAGAGATGGAGATGACCTGGGATGGTTATGGGCTGATGTTGGGCCCTGGATGAGTAAGCAAATTGTGTTGCCTGCTGCTCGCGAGCGTTGGTTAAGCGAGAAATTCCTCTGGGCCGTGGGCCGTAGCGGTTGGCTGCCTTTTCCTTTTACTTTAATCTTTTCTATTTTCTGTTTTCTATTTTCTTTTATAAATTCCTTTCAAATTGGAATTTCTTCAAGGATTTAAATATCCAGAAATTTGGTAAGTTAGAAATATTACTATGTAAAGGAATTATAACTCTTTCCTCTGTATTTGTTATTGTGTAAAAGATATTCATAATTATATGAAGGATTCTTTATTTAGTAAAGTAAATATTATTTAGGGTTTGTTTCTTTTAATAAGATTTCACAAAGATGATTCTGATTTCACTTGACAATCTTAATGGTACTGGTTTGAAATGTCTATCCATGTATATAGAATCTTGTTCCCACTTATCTTCATAACGGATTTAGCTAAACACATTATAAGGAATTATTATTTGTGGTTTTTTAATGGGATGATATAAGTTTCATGGTCCTCTATATTTGGTGATTTGCCAAATCCTATTCTACTTGGGTTGTAGAGTTTAGAATTACCACAGAATACTTTTGGTTAGGTAATGATGAATCAATAACAATCATGAATAGAGAAATACTACGGTTTATTCAAATATAGGTACATAGGTTTTGAGAGGTTTTAATAACCCATATTCAATTATAGGTAGTCATGACCCATAAGTATAGGGGGTGTATCGCAGTATTTTCGAGGGAAGTGAAACCCAATTTATTGATTCGACACAAGGGGAGCCAAAGAATATTTATAAGCCTTAACAACTGAGTTGTCAATTCAGCTGCACCTGGAAACATTCTTTCTCACAGGAGTTTATCAGTAGCAACAGTTTTGTAGTAGGAATAGTAAAGTAATAGCAGTAATAAAGTAAAGACAATAGTAACAATTGCAGTAAACAGTAGGATTCGAGTGCGGTAGGCATAGGGATGGATGGACGGGCATTGCATGGACAAGACAATTCACATAGCAATCAGAACATAGGGCAATTGCAGATAAATAAGATAAAGCATCCAAGTACTAGATAATCCTAGGCATGTGTTCCATATATAGTCATACGTGCTCGCAATGAGAACTTGCACAACATCTTTTGTCCTGCCAGCCCGTTTGCAGCGGGGCCTCAAGGGAACTACTGGCAATTAAGGTGCTCCTTTTAATAGAGCACCGAAGCAAAGCATTAACACTCCTGAACACATGTGATCCTCACATCAAAGCCATTCCCTCCGGTTATCTGATTTTTGTCACTTCAGGGCCATTGGTTCCGGACAACAACGTGTGTATACAACTTGCAGGTAAGACCATAAACAATAC
The DNA here is from genome assembly GCA_916181665.1 of Avena sativa. Taxonomy (NCBI): domain Eukaryota; kingdom Viridiplantae; phylum Streptophyta; class Magnoliopsida; order Poales; family Poaceae; genus Avena; species Avena sativa. The sequence continues at coordinate 525,270,163 of OV702292.1, read as the reverse complement.
TATCATAATGAATCAATAACATGTTCAGATCTAAAATTATGGCACTCGGGCCCTAGTGACAAGCATTAAGCATAACAAGTCGCAACAAAGTCAAAAGGCACTAATAGAAGATACTAGGAACCATGCCCTAACAATCTGATGCCATTACATGAACGATCTCATCCAATCCCTACCATCCCCATAGCCTACAGCGGGGGATTACTCACTCATAGATGGGGGAAACATGGATGGTCGATGGAGAAGGAATGGTGATTTGTAATGTTGCTTATGTTTATGCTTCATGGCACTTATTATTTTTGAGTTGGAATCTCTTCATAGCTTGCAATGTCTATTAAGTAAACTTAGTTGCATACTTCTTATTATGAATTGTCTAAGTAGTGATCAAATGCTGAGAATATATACATCATATGAAGCAAATGTGTTTGTGAAAGTTTCTTTTATCGCACTCAGTTTTCAACTGAATTGCTTGAGGACAAGCAATAAGCTAAGCTTGGGGGGAGTTGATACGTCCAAAACGTATCTACTTTCCCGAACACTTTTGCTATTGTTTCTCCTCTAAACTTGTGTGATTTGGATGCAACTAACACGGACTGACGCTGTTTTCAGCAGAATTGCTTTGGTGTTTAGTTTTTGTGCAGAAAATCAACTATCAGAAAAAATCCCGAAAAATATGCCAAAAATCCTATTTCACCAGAAGACTCCCGGAGCCAGAATACGAGACGGAGGGGGGCTAGGCCCAGGCCACACCACCTGGCCGCGCCAGGGGGTGGTCTGGCCACCCCAGACACCCCCTCGGTCTCCCTCTTCGCCTATAAGATGCCTTCTGACCTAAAAACTCGGGGGGGGGGGGGGTCGACGTTTTTCCAGAAGGAGTTCCGCTCCGCCGCCACCACCAGATTCCACGAAACAGCACAAGAAACTCCGTTCTGGCACCCTGCCGGGACAGGGAATTGGAGGAGATCATCGCCATCATAACAAGGTATGAGAGAGTGGTATCTCGCTTGCCTTTGATTGTGAATGCCAAGGCACCTCTGAAGTTCAAGTGAAGACTAGAAGTAAAGATATCAAAGATACAAGCATCAAAGTCATAACACAATTAATCAAGTTTTAAGACAAGCACATTACACTAAGAATGACCACTATGCTCTCAAGAAGGTGCTCATAGAATAAGTGGAGACTCAACAAGGAAATGAAAAAGGTTTTGAATAGTTTGAAAGGCTTCCAAATGCTGAAAGTATGGTACTCATTAGCTTTGAGCTCTCATTGCCCCTATCATAAGCATCTTTAATATGGTTAAGGTGAAAGTGAGGTTCAATCTGAGTTATATGCTTGACAGACTATAAACTGGAAATCCTATGTCCCTTGAGTACGAGGGCCGCTCCTCATGCTACTCAACTTTAGTTACCGGTAAGTTCTTGTCATCGTAATACGTGCGTATCATAGAGAACCGCCAACGGGGTACCCCTTGCCCGATGATACGGAAGAATCCCCATATCAAAATGACAAGGCAAGCAGACAATGAGTATCTCAGCAATCTTCTTATTTACCATGGGAAAATGGTGATTTTTTATCTCTTTCCTCTTTTCTCAAATCTCTTTATTTTTCTTTTTCTCAATAGCTATCTCTCTCTTTTTTTATAAGAAGAATGCTTCATAGATACTTATTATGGTTACGCTGCAGGTTTCCACCATGACAGCATGGATTAGACCGGCGGCCCAGGCGTTTCTCTAACACACATACATAACTCCATGGACTTACAAGCTCCCCTTTTATTTCACACCAACGACATCTGCAAACAAAAGAGCATGGTATCAACTAGGTATATATTTACAGGTATTGAAAGCGTTCCCCGTGACAACACGGTTCTGCTAATCCCCGGCCTATAATTTGCAAGCATATAACTTTCATGGACAGTCGCAATGGTTCAGGTTTATTAAGTGCAGGAAATAAAGTGTGCCATCAAGTTCATGAGAGCTTTACTAACTAACTTTCTCATAACAAGCAAACATTTTATTCGGAAGAAAACAAGGCATATTGAATATGCACGGGAATAGCAAATGATGCTAATAGGTAGGTATGGTGGACACTTTTGGCAATATTTGGTTTTAGGGAATTGGAAACATGAGTAAAACATACTCAGTGTAAGTGAAGGCTAGCAATTAGAGAGGGAGCGACAAACAAGAGAGCAATAACTGTCATAATCATGCTTGCAACAAATCAGGACTAATCATGGCATGAAAGTGATTCAAGACCCTCAAGGCAAAATAATTCATCGAGGATTAACTAATTATTTCAGTCATATGCATGCATGAGCATGTGCCAAGTCAATTCAAGTGAAACATTCAGAGGAGGATACCACGGTGTCATACCAAGTTATGAATTGATTAATGCAAGCAAACATTCATATGACATGCTACAAACTATTAGCAAGCTAGAACTAATCATACGAAAGCAAGAACTACTAAGCATCCATGAATAACATACACCCTACACGAACAGACTAAGCATGCCCACAATGATGAGTATATGTACAGAAATGAAAACAAATAGAGTTCGTTACCAGCCTCTTACCACACCTCAAGTTGTCATTAATCCTCATTATTGCCCTTCACTTGTGTGGCTTGAATAATAATAATATGAAACCAAATCCCACTGAGGACTGCTGAACCCTGCAACAAAACTCACAAAACCAAAGAAGAACAGCAAATATTTTTGGTGTTTTATATTTTTAAAACAAGAACCAAAAAGGGAAGAACAAGCAAAGCAAAATCTTTTTGGTTTTTTTTGAATAGTTCAAACAAAGAAAAAAGGAAAAAAGCAAACCAAGGCAAAAAGAAAGAAGCAAACCAAAGAGAAACAACAGAAATATTTTTGGTCTTTTTGTGTTTTAGAAAGCAAAAACAAAGAAAGAACGAAAGCTAAAAAGAGAACGAAACATGAATATACAAAGTACCGACGCAAAATGATATGGAGATGAGTGCGATGTCGGGGTACCTCCCCCCAAGCTTAGGCTTTTGGCCTAAGTGGGTGTCATTCCATGTACGAGTAAGGGTTCCAAGCAGGCGGGTCATTGTAAGAATGATCGTAGTTAGGCCCGTGGGAAGAAGAAGAAGCTCCCCAATCATAAGTAGGATGCTGATATGAAGACTCCCCCTCATTCGAGGGGCTGGACCGAATCATCTGTGACCTCCCTTCTAGTATCCTTCTCCTGTTGGGAGAGTTCTCCCAAGTACATATCAAACTCCTCCTCCGTGAGGGACTATCCTACCATGTTATCAAGGTTAAACAAAACAGGTGCAGGCAAAAGAACAACACGCTCGGACTTGCTCCTTCTCCAACCAGCTTTGAGAAAGGTTATTTCATAAGACAACTCACTCAAACTAGCCCACGAGGAAACAAATTTATGCTGTATCATGGAATTAAGATCAAGCCTTTCTATGGGAAACTGTAGGTCTAGATGATGAGGCACTAAACCATGCAATGCTAGTAAACGAGAAGCAATGAGGCCCCCAAAATTCCACCTTTCTCGTGGTTAGCAGTAAGATGGAAAGCTATCAAAGCACCCAAGTTGTAAGATCCATCTCGTTTAAGAGCAGCGGAGATGAATGCTAGATCATATGAAGATAACTTATTGGCAGTTTTCCTAGCAAGAACACACTTGGCAATAAAGTAGGCAAAGTAGCGAATGGAGGGGAGATGAATGTTACGGATTTTCCTGCTCTCCTTCGAGAAGCTGCTCCCTTGGCAAATTTTTGCATACAAATCCATGAGTGGTGCAGGTCGCTCTTTAATCCTTCCACATGATCCCCACTGAGGTACCTTAATAGATGGTTATCTTCACAAATTGACAAGGTTCATCTTCCAAAAAGTGCTCCAATCCTGCATTAGCAACCAAAGTATGGAAATCCTGGGAAATTCCTGCAGCCCTCATGAATTCGGAGCATGGATAAATGGAAGGAAAAACTTCCTCCTCTCAGTGAACCTTCATAACCTCAGGCATCCTCAGTTCTTGTTGGTTTAGTTGATGCTCATTCATCTTCTATTCTGAAATTTAAACATCTATTAAACAAGTGATTGCAAAGTGAATATATAATGAAGGACACTACTCATAGGGACTTGTATGAGGCCTAAACATGCATCAAAACTATATCTCTAAGCATCAAACAAGCTTACAAGCTCTCATAACCTGTCACCTATAGCAGCAAAATACTCAAGATATAAACCACTAAACACAAATCTACTTGGACAAGCGGAGGAGTCACATACCGGAGAACGAATGCTCCAAATTTTAGCAGCAAAGATGGGCTGAGCAAGGAGATCGAAAAATCGAGGGCAAGCACAGCAAGAACGCGATTTCGAGCAATGAACTGGTGTTTGCTCGATAGAGAGAAGAAAGTGGCAAGTGAGAGAGTGAGTGGAGGGCCAGGGGTGGCCCACACCATAGGCAGGTGTGCCCTAGGGCTGGCCGCGCCACCAGGTGGTGTGCCTGCCTGGTGGGGCCACCTGGTATGTTCCAGGCACTCCTCTGCCCCTTTTTTCACATAAAAATTTAATATGAATTTTCTGGAATTTTTCGAGACACTTTATTTTTGGGCATTTTCAGGTATAAATGAATGATTTTATGATAGAAAAAGATTTTCTGAAATGATGCAATGACAAAACAAGGATAGAACTACAGAAGTTCCAAGACACTTTAACATGCAAGCAACTAACAACAAAAAAGAAAACTAAACGAAACCAAAAACTAAAATGGATAGAATAGAAGTAAGCGGAGATAATCATGGTGAAAACATTGTTTTGTTCAATGAAATCCTTTTGTTAACAAGGTTGATCAGGTCTTGTTACCAAAACAATTTCATATGAGACAAAACTTTGTATTCCACTAATGATTATGTTACCTCAACTTTGATAGCAATGGTCCCAATCATAATAGTTTCAAAATTTTCTCTTCGTATGGGACAATATATTTCTCTGACTTGAATGCCCTCAACATGTTCAATTGAATTCAAACCATAAGTCCTATCAATCTTCTTGGGGAAATAGACAGTATTTTCCTTGTCATTAACATTGAAAATCACCTTTCCTTGATTACAATTAATAACAGCTCTTGCAGTATTAAGAAAAGGTCTCCCAAGAATAATAGACATATTATCATCTTCAGGCATTTCAAGCACAAAAAAATCAGTTAATATCAAGCAATTATGAGCCACTTGAACAGGTACATCCTCACATATACCAACAGGAATAGTGGTAGATTTATCAGCCATTTGCAAAGATATATCAGTTGGTATTAATTTTTCTAGTTGAAGTCTCTTATAGAGAGAAAAAGGCATAACAACTAACTCCATCTCCCAAATCACACAAAGCAGTTCTAACATAACTATTCTTAATAGAACAAGGAATAGTTGGAATCCCTGGGTCTCCAAGTTTCTTAGGAACCTTACCATTAAAGGAATAATTAGCAAGCAAAGTAGAAATTTCTTCATTAGGGATCTTCCTTTTATTCTAGACAATATCCTTCATATACTTTGAGTAAGGAGGCAATTTAATAGCATCGGTCAAAGGAATTTGCAGGAATAAAGGTTTCATCCACTCACAAAACTTATTATAGTGTTCATCTTCCTTTGACTTGTGTTTCTTATCAGGGAAAGGCATAGGTTTTTGGACCCAAGGCTCTCTTTCACTACCATGTTTCTTAGCAATAAAATCTTCTTTAGTGTATTTAGTATTCTTAGTGTGCTTTTCAGGTTCTTCTTCAACTTTTTCTTTATCAGGAATATCATTTTCTTCATTACCACTTTCAGTTTCAGCATCAGAGATAGATATACTAATATGATCTTTAGCAGGTTCAGAGGGTTCTACAATAGTTTTATGTTTCTTTTTCCTTTTCTTACGAGTAGTACCACTATTTTCAGTTTGTTGAGAATCCTGCTCAATTCTTTTGGGATGCCCCTCAGGATATAGAGGATCCTGGGTAGCAGCACCACTTCTAGTTCTAATTTCATAAGCATGTTTTTCTTTGGCAGCATTAACTAGCAAGTCTTTTTACACTTTAATAAGTTGATCTATTTGAGTTTAAACCATTTGAAAATGTTTGACAATCATTTTAACATCATTAGAGGTTCTTTCCACAATATCTTTTAACTCAACAATAGCTCTAGTGTTTTCCATTAGATGATTTTGCACCCTTTTATTAAAATTATCTTGCTTAACAATGAAAATATCGAATTCTTCTAAGCATTGATCAAGAGGTTTAGAGCAAGGGATATCACCTTCATCAAAGTGTTGGAGAGAGTTTACCTCAATAGTGGATGAATGGGGGATAGGCTTACATAATTCTTCTATAGGAGGTAAATCCTTGACATCTGCAGCTTTAATTCCCTTCTCCTTAAGATATTTCTTAGCTTCCTTCATCACTTCATCATTTAATTAAATAACTCCCCTCTTCTTAGATAATGGTATAGGCGCCAGTATAGCTGGTTTAGGTATGATTACTTCAGGTATAGCTGGTTCATGATGAGTCCAATCTTCATAGTTCTTGCTTATTTTAGCCATTAATTCCTCAGCTTCCTTGGGAGTCCTATTCCTAAAAACACAGTCAGCACAACTATCTAGGTATGTCCTAGATTCTTCAGTTAGTCCATTATAAAATATATCAAGAAGCTCATTCTTTGGTAATGGACTTCCAGCCTGTGCATGAATCAAAGCACAAAACCTTGCCCATGATTCAGGCAATATCTCCTTTTCTCCCTGTTTAAAATCAAAAAGTTCCTGCAAAATAGCATGTCTAGCACTAGGAGGAAAATATTTCTGCAAGAAAGTACTAATCAAGCAATCAGGGCTATTAATAGATCCAGGAGGTAAATTACTAAACCAAGTTTTAGCTTCCCCTTTCAGTGAAAAAGGGGAAATCTTATCAACAAAGTAAGTACGCATCTTAATATCATCATAAAACAGGCCACTCATGGTAGAAAGCTCAGTCATATGTGCTACCGCACTTTCATTCTTAGTCCCACAAAAAGGTTCTTTCTCAACAATAGCTATGTAAGATAGATCAAGAGAGAAATCATAATCTTTACCTTTAATGTTTATGGGAGAAGCAGCAAATTTAGCAATAGGAGACAATTTGGGTCTAATAGTACGCCTCTCAAGGAGACTATTAGCAGCGCTCCTATCATGGGTGTTTTTACATTCTTTAATAAATTCATCGGTCATCTCAACATAACCGTCTTCAATATCATAACTCTCACTAGACTCAGATGAACTAACAGGTGTAGTAGTATCTTCATTAGGAGTTTCAGTATTTCCAGCTATAGTTCTGGCAATCGTAGCATCTAGGAAAGGACCTAATGAACCACTCTTATCAAGCACAGTAGAAGCAGCATCATAAGTATCAGAAGTTTCAGATTCAGCAGTAGTAGCAGTGTGTGTAGCATGTGTATGTGGTGGTGTAACGAGCTTACTCATAACAGATGGTGAATCAAGAGCAACGGAGGTGTTTAGAATCGTATCTCTTCTTGTAGTGGATGGTAAAATAGGAACCTTGCCATCACGAGACTTACCCATGATGGATGGATGGCAGCGAACAATAATGAATCCAAGTGAACTTGATAAATAAAGCCCCGGCAATAGCGCCAGAAAATAGTCTTGATGACCCACAAGTATAGGGGGTGTATCGCAGTATTTTCGAGGGAAGTGAAACCCAATTTATTGATTCGACACAATGGGAGCCAAAGAATATTTATAAGCCTTAACAACTGAGTTGTCAATTCAGCTGCACCTGGAAACAATCTTTCTCACAGCAGTTTATCAGTAGCAACAGTTTTGTAGTAGGAATAGTAAAGTAACAACAGTAGTAAAGTAAAGACAGTAGTAACAATTGCAGTAAACAGTAGGATTCGAGTGCGGTAGGCATAGGGATGGATGGACGAGCGTTGCATGGACAAGACAATTCACATAGCAATCAGAACATAGGGCAATTGCAGATAAATAAGATAAAGCATCCAAGTACTAGATAATCCTAGGCATGTGTTCCATATATAGTCATACGTGCTCGCAATGAGAACTTGCACAACATATTTTGTCCTGCCAACACGTTTGCAGCGGGGACTCAAGGGAACTACTGGCAATTAAGGTGCTCCTTTTAATAGAGCACCGGAGCAAAGCATTAACACTCCGTGAACACATGTGATCCTCACATCAAAGCCATTCCCTCCGGTTCTCCCGATTTCTATCACTTCGGGGCCATTGGTTCCGGACAACAACGTGTGTATACAACTTGCAGGTAAGACCATAAACAATACTATCATAATGAATCAATAACATGTTCAGATCTGAAATCATGGCACTCGGGCCCTAGTGACAAGCATTAAGCATAACAAGTCGCAACAAAGTCAAAAAGCACTAATAGAAGATACTAGGCACCATGCCCTAACAATCTGATGCCATTACATGAACGATCTCATCCAATCCCTACCATCCCCATAGCCTACAACGGGGGATTACTCACTCATAGATGGGGGAAACATGGATGGTCGATGGAGAAGCGATGGTGATGATGATGGCGATGATCTCCTCCAATTCCCCGTCCCGGCAGGGTGCCAGAACGGAGTTTTTGGTGCTGTTTCGTGGAATCTGGTGGTGCGGCGGAGCGGAACTCCTTCTGGAAAAACGTCGACCCCCCCGAGTTTTTAGGTCAGAAGGCATCTTATAGGCAAAAAGGGAGACCGAGGGGGTGTCTGGGGCGGCCAGACCACCCCCTGGCGCGACCAGGCCTAGCCTGCGCGGCCAGGTGGTGTGGCCTGGGCCCAGCCCCCCTCCGTCTCGTATTCTGGCTCCGGGAGTCTTCTGGTGAAATAGGATTTTTGGCATATTTTTTAGGATTTTTCCTGATAGTTGATTTTCTGCACAAAACTAAACACCAAGACAATTCTGCTGAAAACAGCGTCAGTCCGTGTTAGTTGCATCCAAATCACACAAGTTTAGAGGAGAAACAATAGCAAAAGTGTTCGGGAAAGTAGATACGTTTTGGACGTATCAGGTAGGAACAAGGATCAAGGTTTAGGGATACTACTTCTAAATCTATGAGTGGGTTTGATATCTCCACATAGAGTGAGATATTGGAATCACTTAGTAATATGATCATGACAATTTTATCATTCTAGGTTTTTGGACAATGAGGTAGACATGGGTCTGTCACGGCTTGATAAGATCTTGGTTAAGGCTTCTAAAGAATCCTTACCTTAATACCTCACTAAGGTTATCTTTATATAAGGAATTCCTTTCCTAAATATACTCTAGATATCTCTCTCATCTTATTCACAAAGATCACATCTTCCTAAACAATTTAATCATATGACTCCACCATATCCATCATCATATGATGACATGGTCATGTCACTCCAACAATACTCCATCCTTACTCCTAGTATATAACTCCTCTTAATTAACTACCATTGATGCACCTATCAATGTAGCTACTACTACTCCATCTATTAACTTCCTTAAATCCATCTTGCAACTACTTCCAAGGCTTGCAAGATTATAGTTCTCTCTATATCCTATGTGATATCAATCCTCTAAAATAGGTATGGTACTACTCTCCATAATACAAGTTCTTCTTGTACTAGCTTGGTTAAACTACTATGCCTTCAACTACTCCATACAACTTATGTTATACACTTTATTATACTCTAGCTTGACTTCTCATGATCAAACTAGATGATTCATCTTACTAGGGATTTACCTAATTTGGTATACTCACCTCACTTCTTCATTATCCAGTCATCTATTCTCAAGTGGCTTGAGAATAATGACCACCAACCCTTGATCAAACAAAGCTTAGGCTTTTATTTGCCTGATCAAGATCTATACTCAACTAAGTAGTAGACTTGTACTAGTCTTTCTATAAGGCTTATATTGTTAAGGAAACTTACTTTAGGTTTATACCTACTTGGCTTAAGAAAATTATTATTAGATACACAAATACTACTAGCTTTCTCATAGCTTCATAATTACTAGCTTAACTCTTGGGTTTAGGTACTGCTTCTAGTTAACTCATGAGTGAGTTAACTCCTCCAACATCAAATGGTTTGATCTCCACTAAGGATCACATTCCATTGATGATGGCACACTCTACCATAACTAGTTCCTTCTTCTTATTAACTTACTTAAGGTCTTTGAAAGGTTAATACAATAGGTCAAAGCTAAAGGTTAACAAGTGCTAGGTCAAGAATTGGTCACACACATTGATGATCAATAGACACTAGGACTTGGTTAAATAGGATTATCACCTCTTAATATCATATTAAGGGTATGTGTTGAATGGTCTTGTCTTGACTTCCATTTCTACTCTATTTGTAATAAGAGTTAATGTTTAAGAACTACCATGATACCCATGGTAAGAATAATTATGGCAATCAAGTGTATCAAGATTTAGTTATAGAGTTTCTTTTACTTAAGTTATGTACTTAACTTGCTATTCAAGGTTTGTGGTAGATAATACCTTGATATCATCTTTAGAACATTAAGTATTCATCCTTGAGTTGTGGTATGGAATACCATGTAATGATCTCTAGAAGATCAAGTACTCCTTGTTGAATAGTGTGTTGTGACTTAGTTTTATTACATTTGATCTACCCTTAGATCAAATTATATTACCCAAAGATAAGGTTTTAGCAAAGGTCATATTGAAACTTATCGCAGTCAACTTGATGATCTACTTCAGTTCCAACAAGTTAAGAGAAGCTTCAATCACTTTGACAAGTTTTATTTAAAAGCACGAAAATTATCTGGATTTTCTATGCATGAATGCGATGCACACACCTGTGTTCAGCTTATTTCTAAGCTCTAATGCTGGGACGTTACAGGTGTTTAGCTCGGAAGGTGCTCAAGTTGCGAGAATAATTAGACAAATTGCGCAGCCGTTCTATGGGCCATGGGCCGAATGACGAAGAAAGGCCAATTTGAAACAGCTGAGAGAGGCACTTCGACAGGAGGAAATTTGGCTGAAGCAAAGATTGAGAGTCCAGTGGTTATGAGAGGGTGACCGCAACATGGCTTACTTTCATGCTCAAGATGCTCAGCAGAAACGAGTGAATAAAATTTATAATCTAGAGTGGGTGGATGGCACTAGATGTACATCTTGGGATGACAATAGCTCAGAGATTTGAGACTTTCATCAGAATCTGTATCATCTTAGGGTTTTAGGAAAATGGATTAGTTGCTAAATCTTGTTCCTACCCGTGTGACTACTGATATGAACTATGAATTGGATAGAGCTTTTACGACTGAAGAAGTGAAGGGTGCTTTATTTCCTTCCAAGGCTCCCGGTGTGGACGGTTTTACTGCAGGTTTCTTTCAATGACACTGGCAGTTTTTTAAGGATAATATTGTCCCGGCTATTCTGGACTTTCTGAATGGTGGGGAGCTACCCGATGGGATGAATGACACCTCTATTACTCTTATCCCTAAGGTACTTCACCCACAATGCATTTCTTAGTATAGACCCATCTCCCTCTGTCCTGTTTTGTATAAGATTGCTGCTAAGTGCATTGCAAATAGAACTAGAGGTTTGTTGAGGAATATTATTGGAGAGGAGCAGAGTGCCTTCCTACCTGGACTTCTGATCACTGATAATATACTAGTTGCATATGAAAGTGTGCATGCAATGAAGAGAAGAAAGAAGGGGAATACTAGTGTGTGCTCGGTCAAGCTAGATATGATGAAGGCTTATAATCGTGTAGAATGGCATTATTTGCAAGCAGTAATGTTGAGATTGGGTTTCAGTTCGAGCTTTGTTCGGTTGGTCCTAAAGTGCGTTACGTCTGCCAGGTTTACCGTTAGAGTAAATGGAGAATTGTTGCCTTACTTTATACCCACGAGAGGGCTTAGACAAGGAGACCCAATGTCGTCATATTTATTTTTGCTCTGTGGGGAAGGTTTCACGACACTACTAAACCTGTTTGGTGGTGTGCGTGTTGATAGAGGTATAAGGGTGAATCCACGCTCACCATGGGTTAATCACTTGCTTTTCGCTGATGATAGTCTAATTTTCATGAAAGCAAATATGCAGAGTGCTCAGAGATTAAATGACATACTGAGAATTTATGAAGATTGCTCAGGACAATGTGTGAATAGAGATAAAAGTTCAATTTTCTCTAGTCCGAATACTTCCCAGACTACACGACAATTGTTGGAATCGGTGCTGGGCATTTATGTGGAGGCCTTCTCTAAGAGGTACCTTGGAATTCCAACGGCAGTGGGCCGAATTACGAGTGACACGTTCGATCATATTGGTGAACGTATCAGAAGCAAATTAAATGGAGGTTCTAAAAGGATGGTGTCTTGTGCTAGGCGAGAGGTATTTCTGAAAGTTGTTATTCAGGCTATACTGACTTTCAGTATGTGCTTCTTCAAGTTAACTAAGAAGGTGATTAAAAAGTTGATCTCTTACATGGCTCGCTACTGGTGGAGCAGTTCATTAGATCGTCGTTCCCTGCATTGGGTGGCATGGGATTTTCTCACAAAACTGAAGTGTCAAGGTGGGACGGGTTTACATGATCTGGAAATGTTCAATCTGGCGCTCCTCGATAAGCATGGATGGAGGTTTGCTACATAGCCTAGTTCTTTGTGTGGCCAAGTGTTGAAATCAAAATATTTCATGGAGACTAATTTTTTACAAGCTACAATTCCAAGACATGCATCAGCTACATGGCGCGCTACTGTAGCTGCTGATCAGGCCTTGTCAACTGGGTTAATCAACAGGATTGGGGATGGCTCGTCGGTCTCGATCTGGACTGACAAGTAGATCCCCGGTTTACGAACAATGACACTGTCTGTACAGATTGGCGATGATAATTTGATGAAGGTTCAGCAACTCATCGATAGTGAGAACTGGACGTGGAAAACATCGGTGATCAGGAGGAACTTTAGTACACCGGATGCAGATGCTTCTAAATATACCGCTTCACAATGGAGGAGGTGAATATTTTTGGGCTTGGGGCCTAGAAAAGTCGGCTTATATTCTATAAAATCAGCGTATCACGCGCTTTGATGATGCATAACGAGCACTTCTCTCTTGCGGAAGGGACGACTAGGGGAACCTCTACCTCTGAAAAACAGTTATGGTCTCGACTTTGGAAGATGCAGGTGGTGCCTAAGGTCCGACTGTTCTAGTGGCGTGTCGTACATGGTATTTTGCCTGTCGAATGCACGCTCCAACACTGGCACATCGCTATGCTGGCCAGATGTAAGATCTGCTTATCTGCAGAAGAAGATATGATGCATGCCTTGGTGAAATGTTCTCATGCGAGGAACTTCTGGATGGAAGCACAAGATTGGTTAAATGTCAAGTTACCAGAGCTGCGCCCGGTTTCATGGTCGAGAGACATCTTGCTTGATCCAATTATTGCTGATGTTAATCGGCCAAAAATTATGACAGGGGCGATTTGGACATCGAGAAACAAGCTCATGATAAAGCTGGATCTGATCCGGCTCGTTCGATGAAGATGACGAGAGACATGTTGGCTCTACTTGATGTCCCGATGGTGCATGCAAAAATTTTACGGGGTCATGGATGGAAACCACCTGATGAGGGCTGGGTGAAAATCAATACTGACGCCGTGATTTCCTTCGACGAGCTGAAAGGAGGAGCTGGAGGTGTTGCTCGCAGCTCTACCAGATTTATTGGGGCATGGAGTAAGACGTATCCGGGTATCACTGACCCATTAATTGTTGAAGCCATGGCTCTAAGGGACGGAGTGATCTTTGCTCAGCTCCGAGGATATACGCGAGTGGTGATAGCAGTTGATTGCTTAGAGATCAAAGGGACTTGCGCACCGGTTCACGCGCGCAGTTGTTGCGCCTATTTTACAACAGATTGAAAGGTTATCGTCTTCGTTTTTTCTTTTAGAATTCAACATGTAATGAGATCATCTAATACTCTTGCCCACCTTTGTGCTAAACATGCCTGCACATCGGAGGTTACGAGCTGTTAGATGGAACTACCCCATAGCTTACTCGTGTCTAGCTTACAAAGGTTTTCTACTACAGTACGTGACATTGGGTTCTTCGTTCGACAACTAAATCTCCTTCGTGATGTTAATGGTGGTGCTGAAAGATTAAATTTTTCAAGGTATAGTCCTTCAGATCTTGTATCACCAGATCAATTTTGGATTTTTGTCCACACAATTTTTTCCCGACTACTATGTCTTTGACAATGATCACTAGTGAAAAAAAGCCTATAGTCCCGGTTCATAAGGGCCATTGGTCCCGGTTTTTGAACCGGGACCAATCACTCGGGACTAATGTTAGGGTCTCCACGTGGGCGCGCGTGCGACGAGAGGGGGTGAATCATTGGTCCCGGTTCGTGGCACAAATCGGGACCAATGGGTCTCCTTGCGCAATGAGGGGGTGTGGATCATTGGTCCCAGTTCGTGGCACGAATCGGGATCGTTGGTCTCTACATTTCGGGCTATTTTTATACCACGGCAGGATTTTGTTTTTTTTCATTTATTTATTTGGTGTTTTGTATTCAATTTAATGGTACTACATATATACAGCAATAATGAAACCACGATATATATATATATATATATACATATATTACACATCATGATCACGAATATATTATACACCGTCTCATCCGTCGTGCTTGGTCGAAACATATTAATTACAAACGATACTCACACGAATTTGATCTAATTTATATCTTCTTTTTTACACTTCACCCTTCCAAATGAACCAGGTAATAGTATTCTCCTTTCGAATCTATGACTTGTTCTAATAAAAATCCGGCAATTTCCTCTTGAATTGCTTGCACGCGTTCTTGTGATAGAAGACCGTCCCGCATCCGTTCAATCTAATTTAAAGAAGGGGGTCAATATATATGAATGAAACTAAACACAATTGGTTGTAATAAAATAAAGTTGTGATTATTATTTATCGTACTTCAATTTTTTTGATATTCCGGTTTGTGCCCTTCTCTTTGGTCGTCTGGCGAATGAACTCGCAGACATAGTATCCACATAAGTTATTCTTGGCTTCCTGTCTCAAGCACTTTACGAGAACGAAGTTCAATCAAAATAATAATCAAGCATGATAATGGTGGCATTGAAACTAGAATCAAAGAGATGTGTGGATCTAGCAAATAGTACTTACAGTCAATGGTTGAAATGTAAGCTCTGGCTTCCAAACACCCCTAGTGTTGGCGGTGAACCGTTTCCAAGCCTTTGGAAGGCATTCCTGCATGTTCGCCCACTTTTCTAAAGGTGTGCGTTTCGAGTCCATGACTTTTACTACTCCGGTGTCAACAGCAATGATTAACAGAATATAGTGGAAGCTGGACACACTAACAAAATATAACACGAGTCAATTATACGCTTAATATCGAGTAAGCGGAAATATAATATGTACAAGACAGTAACACTCACTCAGCATTGTAAGGAAATAGTATTTCCCTTCTATTGCTGAAATATGTCGACGCTTGTACCAAGTTATCCTCTGTCTCTTTGGGTTTTGTTTTTAGAGTAACTTTATGAACGAAATTGCAGTCAACAAACCCAAGGACATAGATTTATCCTTTGTTGCATTCGAGAATCTTCATTCTGCATATATAATTAGTATAGTGATGAGTAAAATTATACAAGCAATGAATAAGCTAAGCTAGAAAGACTTAATTACAGAAATTAATAATACTTACAAATAATAGGCACTGATGATAGTTTTGTCGAGGATGTCTCATTGGTAAAACTGAAATAATTCTGAAAATTCAATCAGTAGGAAGCCATCTCCATGACCGTAATGGTGACGTTTATATCCAGCATAGATCCAGTTTTTGGATTCAGCACAGGCTTACATGTACCACTTATGCAATCTTCGCATTTTTATTGGTAGATCTTTGACTAACTCAGGTTTGACGAGAGGAGCCCCGTACCGGTATACGTATGCTATTTCTTGGTACACCTCGAACTCATCCATACGGCTCATGTACTCAGTAATAGACAGTCCATATAATTTGGCCTTTTCTTCGTACAGTTAAACAAACTCCGGATCAATGTTCGGATCATGCCTCTCCTGGGATCTCCACTTATTGGTATCATACACTTTGAGCGGCTCGATCAATTGATTTTTCTATTGCCCGAGCTGGGCAACTTCTTTCCCGACTCTCCGCTCTTTTGCCTCAGCCGACTTGGTAATAGAGCGATTATAGTCTGATGTGAGCGCTATGGATTGGTGAAGCTGAATCTTAAGCGCGGATGTTTTGGCTTTATCTTCTGCAGTGACCGGGAAGAATGGCTCTATCAGCCTTTTCTTGTTAGCCATGTCAATCTTCCACTTTTCATAATGGGCAGCTACGGCCGCATCAATTTCCTCATATGTCTTCTCGCAAGGTAGCTTCTTCATATCTTATGAGGTACTTTTGGGAGGGGCGATAGCTTACGTTTCGGTGATCGGAACGTGCTCTTGCTGCTGGTGGTGGTGCTACCCCTCTTAGTATACTTCCGCTTTTTTCTCTGAGGCTCAGAGAACGGAGACGGCTGACGCGGCGGCGGAGACGACTGAGGCGGCGATGGAGACGGCTGCGCTGAGTGGTGAGACGGTGAAGGAGACGGTTGCGTTGGAGAATGGTGAGGTGGTGGCGAAGGTGGATTGCTGCTCTTAGGAGTGGGTGGCCTTGGCGGCACATAATTTGGAAGCGCGATGTGCTCCTTTGGCCATACAATAGTCCCCCCTTTGGCTTCTCCTAGTTCAGTCAACTCCATATCTTCCCCTGCAGGGTGGTCCAGCTTCAGCTTCTCAAAATCTTGCTTCACATCATCCACCATGATGACAGCGTACCCTTTTGGAACTGGTCTGCAATGCCAAGTTGGGTTAGGCACAATTGGTACGGCCATGCCAACCTCCGCCGTCACCCTTAAGTTCATAACTTGCACCTTTAGCTCACAAGCTGTGCTCTCCATGATATCATCCACTGGGTAGCGTTTAGGAGGAGCCATCGTCGGTGCATCATCATCAACATCCTAGAGCTGCGTGGAAGCGACGCTGCTTTTCTTATTCGATAGGGCGTCGGTACTATCGAATGCAGCTTCTACCATATGCCGATGAGATTGGCCGCTAGTACCTTGCTAGCTAAGTCTGTCGAGTTGATCCTGGTGCCGCTTTAATGCTTCTTCTACATTACGCAGCCGGTCTGCAGCAGCCGCTTTCTCAGCTGCCTCCCTTTCCTTTCTCCTCTGATGGCTTTTATCGGGATATCTCTTTATTTCCGCAGGAAAGGCAACATTCCATGGCTTGGAGCCTGGTGTGCCTCATGCTCGTCCTTTGTGTTCATCATTTTTAAGGGCGCGTGTGAGCTCGTCGTTCTCTCTATCGGGAACAAACCGTCCCGCTGCAACATCATCTACTGCATTTCTAATATCGTCAATGGGAAGTAGGGGGTGATCTTTGTGTTTCTGATTATATATTGCCCTCCCTTCTTCGTCCAACGTGCCCCCATGGCCGTAAAACCAGTTTCTCGCCCGCGGTGTCCATGTTGTGGGATCTGGTCTAATCCCGGCAGCAATGTAATTGACCTCAAGTGCATCCCACTTAGGCATGCAACCGGCGTAGCCAGCAGGCCCCATATTATGATGGTACACTTTCTTAGCAGCGTTCTTCGTATTTATTCTAGACCTTTCCTTAGCTTTCTCCGATGTCTTGTACTTCACAAAATCAGTCGACTGGTGTCTTAACTTAGCATAGCCGTCTTGATTGAAATCCGGAGTCTTCTCTACCTTGACAAAGTTATTGTACAGTTTCTTCTTCCAGTTCTTGAATGCATCGGCCATCTTGATGAGAGCAAACTTCTTGACTCTTGACTCTTTGCACAAGCTCCATTCTTGCTCTCTCCTCCTCATCTGGATTCACATCTGGCATCGGCAGGAGGAAATTAATCATGAGCTTGTCAAAAAGCTTATCTTTGGCGTTCTTGCCGACATACGGGACTCCACCGCCGCTTGGCCGATTCCATTCTTGAACGGTGATCGGGATGTAGTCCCTCACAAGAACTCCGCATTGCTTGATAAAGTTTTTTGCGGCATCGCCGGGAGCTTGCGGTTCGCCGTCTACACCGACCACTTCGATCCTATACCTCACAGTGTCATCCAACTTTTTTGTTGGGCCTCGTTTCGTTCTTACGGAAGAAGTTCTCGATCCGGAGGGCTAAAATAAAAAATAGTGTTAATATATGCATGTATATATATAGACAACATCATTTTAATTACAAAAATACATATATACACCTTGCCGGTGTTTGCGAGATTTAAAGTTCTGCCGGAGCCGTCGCCTTCTCCCTCATCGGCTTCTCCCTTGTCCCAGGCTACGGCTTCTACCTCACCGGAGCCGTCTCCTCGGTTGAGAGACTCATCTCCCTCACCGGAATCGTTCAGAAACTTCCTGGTGACATCGATATTGATATCTTCATTTTCGCAGATCATTCCGTGGAGGATGTTTTCCTGATGTTTTGAAATCATAGTATCTTGGTGTGTTGGATCCATAGTATCTGCAAATTAAGATTTTCAAGTTACTATAATGCAAATAATACAAAACACTATGCACTTATTTTCTAAATCTGTTCGAAATGCCCTAGGTGGACAAACCATCGAACACATGGTACTTAGGGGGTGTCGGTGTTCCTCTATGTAAAGTAAGGTTCAAAGTTGTATGAATATGAATGCTTACATTTTTAAATGGTAGAGCTCATTTTTCTAAACATTTTGATATATTATACACATTTTTCTGATTTAAAATGAATTAGTTATGATTTTCCCAATTTTAATCCTTTTTTAATCATTTTTAAATAAATAAACATTTTTGGAATTATTAAAATTATTTTCCATCTGGCCCCACATGTCAGACTTTTATTAGTTTCAGAAAACATTTCCAAAAAGAATAAAAACCTAACATGCTGGACCCACCTGTCAGCATTTTCAGTTAATAAAACAATTACATAAAACATTTAAAAAAAAACCTTTATGACGCGAGCGACGGCGTCGGGCTCGAGCGGCGCGGTAGGAGGCGGCGGGCTCAGGCGGCGGGCTCGGGCAACGCGGTCAGAGGCGGGCTTGGGCGGCGCGGGCTCGGGCGACACGGGCCTCCTCCTCCTTGGGCACCGTAGCTGGTGGCAGCGGCGGCGGCGGGGGGGGGGGGGGGCGCGGGCAAGGGAAGGTACAGGGGCTCGGGCAGCACGGTCGGAGGTGGAGCGGCGTGGGCTCGAGCGGCGCGGTCGACGGCGAAGAGGGAGACGACGGCTCAAAAATTCGGCACCCTGACGGCATCGTTTTACTCCGCGCGTGATTTTCCTTATACGTTTTGCGAGTGAAGTGGATGGGGAAGAAGAAGGAGGGGCAACATTTATCTAGTACAGGCATTTGGTCCCGGTTCGTCCCACCAACCGGGACCAAAGGTTCAACGGTCCCAGTTGGTGGGACGAACTGGGACCAAAGGTCTGGGCAGGAGCGTTGCTGGGCCACCACGTGCGCGTGCGCACCCAGGGCCTTTGGTCCCGGATCATCGCACCAACCGGGACAGTTGAATAACTAATCCAAAATCATTTAAATAACTAATCTAAACTTTTAACAGGAAATTGCATCTATTTAAATAACTAATCCAAAATCATTTTCTGTTTTTAAAAATAATTATTCTAACTATACAAACTATTAACAATTTTACCATTTGCAATTAACTAAGAAACAAACGGCGGGAAAACGGGGTGTTCAAAACCTTTTTCTGATTTATAAAAGAATTATTCTAACTATTAAAGTTATTAACATTTATGCCAGTTTCAATTAAAAATTCATTAACTACTTTTTTTTACATATTTCATTAACTAAGAAGTCGGGCTAGGAATCTTCATCCCTACCGTTTTGAATATGGTTTCAATCAGGCACAACAAATTCAAAAACGATCCAAACAACGTGAAACCTTCACGTGGTGTCATATTATGTATCATAGTTGCAAGGAAAAATATTGAACTTGAAAAATTGCAAAGATCATAAAAATCCTTCACAAAATGACCTATCATGTTCGAGGTTTCATGACATTTAGGTCAAACCACCAATGTTATGGCTAGAATCAGGGCATAGTTTGTGATAATGTACCCATATTGTGCACACATGTGTATCTTGGGATGGCTTACGATGTTGCAGGAGGAAGTTTTTCCTTTTCGACGCACGAAAAAGCCAATTTCCATTTTTGAGGTGCCAAAGTCGGGGTGTTCTATGAATCAACCGGGACTAAATGTGGATGTGGCGACAAGATGTCGACACTATTTTCTCAGTGGGCAGCACTAAGCCAGTAAATAATGACACTATTTCCAATCATAATTAATTAGTACTAATCTAAAAAACAAAATTAAAGCCAACATCCGGGACTAAAGATATGATGAACCTTTAGTCCCGGTTGGAGGCACCAACCGGGACTAAATGTGGATATGGCGACAACATGTCGACACTATGTCCTCAGTGGGCAGCACTAAGCCAGTAAATGACGACACTATTTCCAATCATAATTAATTACTACTAATCTAAAAAACAAAATTAAAGCCAACAACCGGGACTAAAGATATGATGAACCTTTAGTCCCGGTTGAAGGCACCAACCGAGACTAAATGTGGATGTGGCGACAACATGTTGACACTATATCCTCAGTGGGCAGCACTAAGCCAGTAAATGACGACACTATTTTGGGTGGGTGACAGCACTATGCCAGGGGTGAGTGTGTCGACATTATTTCATCAGTGCCCGACACTATGTTGTGCTGCTTAATCTATAAATAGGTATGCATTATTGTGAAGAACTGCAAGATGGTGTGCGAGATCAGGGACACCACTACGGCAGAGCTTCTCGAAGATGTCTTAGGACCTCGTCCTCAGACATCTTCGAGGATCTCGCCGTAGAGGCACTCTCTAATATGTGAAATTAGTTAGCTCCACCAGCATACTGATCTAGCTAGAGAAGATATAAACTAAAATATGGTGTGCGAGAGCAGGGACACCACTACGACAGAGCTTCTCGAAGATGTCTTAGGATCCCGTCCTTAGACATCTTCGAGGTTCTCGCCATAGAGGCACTCTCTAATTTAATTTGGTAGATCCCCGACGTGTTCATGTTTTTGGTTTGCTTAAATGGTCGGTGATTAAAATGCTAGGGTGCCACTATATGTATGTATTCCTTCATAGTTTTGGTTCTTATTTTTGTTGCAATGGATTTTGTGACGGCAGATAGAAGAAGAAGGATATTTTGTTGCTCGACGGTGATATGTACATGATATAATGCTTGTGAATTTTTTAAAATCATTTATAGGTTCACAACATGCTATTTCATCAGAGATCCACTTCAAGTTCAGCGAGGCTCAGCCCGGGGCTAAGAAGCTTCATGCCCGCCGTTTTGAATATAGTTTGAAACGGGCATAAGAAATTCAAAAATGATCCAAACAATGTGAAACCTTCACGTGGTGTCATATTATGTGTCATAGTTGCATAAAGTTTCCATACATTACATAGATTTACATAGGGTTTAGGGTTTAGGGTATGAATCCTTCGTCGCGTATGTCGATCCCTTGCCTATGATCGCTTCTTAGGTCGTAACCATGGAGCATCTTCTTTGCTTAACGGGATGCTTGGGTCAGTTTTCACGGTGAAGGGCGGAATTTCATCAAACATCATAATCTGCTGACATGTTTGTCTTGTCCTTGACTCCCGCGATGTTTCTTTTCCTTGAAAGAACTATGTGACGCATGGGCTCATCGTCTGATGTATTTGTTTCCTTATTTTTTCTTTTTTTTTCGGTCTAGAGGACATGTCCTTCACATAAAAAACCTGAGCCACATCATTGGCTAGGATGAATGGTTCGTCTCTGTAACCAAGATTCTTGAGATCCACTGTTGTCATTCCGTACAGCTGGTTTACCTTTACCCTTTCTCCATTCATGTTGACACGACTGCACCGAAACAAAGGGACCTTAAAAGTAGGTCCATAGTCAAGTTCCCATATCTCCTCTATGTAACCATAGTATGTGTCCTTTTTCCCATTCTCGCATGTTGCATCAAAGCGGACACCACTGTTTTGGTTGGTGCTCTTTTTATCTTGGGCAATCGTGTAAAATGTATTCCTATTTATCTCGTACCCTTGGAAAGTCAATACAGTCGCAGATGGTGTCGCGGCCAACAAGTAGAGTTGATCTCCAATAGTGGTGTCATTCATGAGATGTAATTGCAACCAAGTGCCGAAAGTCTCCATGTGATTTTCTTTAATCCTGTAGTCATCCTTCCCCAGGAACTTGGAGCATACAACATTCATGTGTTCCTCGATATACGGAGCCACGAAGGTAGAACTTTGTAGAACTATGTAGTGTGCTTGATTCAAAGAATGCCCGTCCCTAAATATCATTGCTTTCTTTCCTAGCGTGCCTTTTCCACTCAGTCTCCCCTCATACAGTGATTCAGGAACACCAATCGGCTTAAGGTCAGGAAGAAAGTCTACACAGAACCCAATGACCTCCTCTGTTCCATAGCCCTTGGAGATGCTTCCTTCTGGCCTAGCACGGTTACGAACATATTTCTTTAAGACTCCCATGAACCTCTCGAAGGGGAACATATTGTGCAGAAATATAGGACCGAGAATGGAAAATCTCTTCGACTAGGTGAACTAAGAGATGCGTCATAATATTGAAGAAGGATGGGGGGAACACCAACTCAAAACTGACAAGACATTGGACCACATCCTTCTGTAGCCTTTCCAGACTTTCTTGATCGATTACCTTCTGAGATATTGCATTGAGGAATGCACATAGCTTCACAATGGCTACTCGAACATTTTATGGTAGAAGCCCCCTCAATGCAACTGGAAGCAACTGCATCATAATCACGTGGCAATCATGAGACTTTAGGTTCTGGAATTTTTTCTCTGCTATATTTATTATTCCCTTTATATTTGACGAGAAGCTAGCCGGGACCTTGATACTGTAAAGGACTTCAAAAAAGATTTCCTTCTCTGCTTTGGTAAGAGCGTAGCTACTTAAGTATTCACGACCTTTATCAGTATGCTTGTTGTATGGGTCTTTGATACATTGCTGGTCCTCCCGTGCTTCTGGTGTATCTTTTGTCTTCCCATACACGCCAAGGAAGCCTAGCAGGTTCATGCAAAGATTCTTCGTCACATGCATCACGTCGATTGAAGAACGGACCTCTAGGTCTTTCCAATACTCAAGCTCCCAAAATATAGATTTATTTTTCCACATGGCCATATGTCCGGTAATGGGGTCTTTCGGAACAGATTGACCGCCATGACCCTTTCCAAAGATTACTTCTAGGTCCTTCACCATACCAAATACATCAGCACCTTTAGGGAGCTTAGGCTTCTTCCGGTAATCTGCCTCACCGTTGAAATGCTTGCCTTTCTTTCTTACTTGATGATTGGTCGGAAGAAATTTATGACACCCCAGGTACACAACCTTCTTACATTTATCCAAATATGTACCTTTAGTCTTATCTAAATAGTGCGTGCATGCATTGTATCCCTTGTTTGACTGTCCTGAAATGTTACTAAGAGCAGGCCAATCATTGATGGTTACGAACAACAATGCTCGTAGGTCAAATGGCTCCTGTTTGTGCTCATCCCACACCTTTACATCTAGTTCTGCCCACAACTGCAAAAGTTCATTGACTAATGGCCTTAGGTACACATCAATGTCGTTGCCGGGTTGCTTAGGTCCTTGGATGAGCACTGGCATCATAATAAACTTCAGCTTCATGCACAACCAAGGAGGAAGGTTGTAGATACATAGAGTCACTGGCCAGGTGTTGCGACTACAGCTCTGCTCCCCAAAAGGATTCATGCCGTATGTACTTAGACCAAACCATAAGTTCCTCGCGTCACCTACAAAGTTCGAGTACTTTCTCTCGGTGTTTCTCCACTGCGACCCATCAGCGGGGTGTCTCAGTTTCCTGTCTTTCTTACGCTCTTCTTTGTGCCATCGCAACAACCTGGCATGCTCTTTTTTTCTGAACAGACGTTTCAACCGTGGTATTATAGGAGCATACCACATAACCTTAGTAGGAACCCTCTTCCTGGGGGGCTCGTCATCGCCCTCAACATCACTAGGGTCATCTTGTCTGATCTTATATCGACATGAAGTGCATACCGAGCATTTATCCATATTCTCGTACTTCTCACCGCGGTACAGGATGCAGTCATTAATGCATGCATGTATCTTCTCCACATCTAATCCTAGAGGGCAGATAGTCTTCTTTGCTTCGTATGTTGTCTCGGGCAAGCTCGTTATCCTTTGGAAGCTTCAGCTTCATTATTTTCAGTAACTTCTCAAATCCCTTGTCAGATAAGCCAGTCTCTGCCTTCCATTTCAGCAGTTCAAGTGTGATACTGAGCTTTGCGCTGCCATCTTCGCAATTTGGGTACAATAAGTTTTTGTGATCCTTTTGCATGGCCTCCAACTTAAGCTTCTCCCTTTCTATATCGCATTGTTGCTTTGCATCGGAAATGACCCGACCAAGACCATCAGCAGGCTCACCCGATGCCCGTTGTTCTTATTCATTGCCACCTCCCTCTTCTTCATTGTCTTCCATTGCAGTATCACCGTATTCTTCGGGGGACATAGGATAGCTGTCATCATCCTCCTATTCTTCATTTTCTTCCAGCCTAACCCCGCTTTCTCCGTGCATGGCCCAACAATAATATCCGGGCATGAAACCTCTCTGAAGCAGATGGCTTTGAAGGATTCTCGGGGCAGAGTGCTCCGCCACGTTCCGACAGTCGACGCAGGGACAAGGCATAAAATTATCCACTTTGTTTGCCTTAGCCAAATCGATAAATTTATGCAGGCCTGCAATAAAATTGGAATGGCGTCGGTCGTCGTACATCCATCGCATCCGTGCATCGATCTACGTCATAATAATTAACCATGACAATGACATCGTGAATAGTGAAATGACCACCCTACATGGACACATGCAATATTTTTGTATCAGTTACAGATAAACAAGATAAGGTTGCTAACCTCGGCCGAGGATACCGTGTTGTGCGAACTTAAGCGTGGCTCGGACATTTCGTTAAACACCTTGTGTGTAGTGTGAAGAAACAAAAACCTAATATCCACCTCCCACACAAAATTTTAGAAAAAATAAGTGGATGGGCGGGGCTTATTTATAGCCAGGGGAGGGTTTTTGGTCGCGGTTCAAGCCACGAACCGGGACCAAAGCCCCTCCCCGCGACACGTGGCGGCCCAGCAACGCCCCCCACCCAGGTCATTGGTCCCGGTTGATGGCATGAACCGGGACCAATGACCTGGGTGGGGGGCGTTGCTGGGCCGCCACGTGTCGCGGGGAGGGGCTTTGGTCCCGGTTCGTGGCTTGAACCGGGACCAATGCCCAGCGACGTCTCTTTGTCATCCTCGTGTACAAATAGGAGGCCACGGCACATCGCTTCGCCATCGCTTCGGCCTCTGCAATCTCTCCTCCGCGCCATCTCCTCGCCCTCTGCAATCTCTCCACTGCGCCGTCGTCTCGCCTCCCCTTCCTCTCCAATCTCCATCACGCCGCCATGGAGATGCCCGCTCTGAACTTCTACGAGGCAGTGATTGTTGGGGATATACTTTCCGGGTATCCTCACAGTCCTCACTTACCAGGGTGGCCCACTTCGGGTTAGAGCTTTGCTTCACGGGCGGCCCAGTTAGGGAGAAGAGATGGAGTCCAATCCGGCTACAGGAAGGCCCAGAAGACTTACCGACTTAGGCCCATAGTGTTACTTGTAGTTCAAGATGTACTCTGTAACCGACTCTCAGTCATAGCCGGATAGATCTCTCCTATAAACCCTAGGCCAAATATCTATATAAGCCGTCCTAGGGAAAGCCTTTAGGGCACCCTCAATAGTCTACAATCTCAACTCGCACAGGCGAACCCTTGTAACCCATATTCCGGCTCTGCCGTATTACTGGATTGCTAGCAGGAGTAGGATCCGTCCAAAGCCGGTGGATTCGAACCTGGCTAAACTTGTGTGCTCACCGTCCCGGAACACCATACGTCTCACACCCCTCTCTTCTGCACGCCCCGAGGACCCCCTCATGGCGTACTTGTTATCAATCCGACGATAGTTGGCGCCCACCGTGGGGCAAGTGAGCTTCGGATCTGCGTTCCGAGCGGAATCTGCAAGAATCGGAATCGGCAAGACTATCACTATCGGTCGAATCCTCTACACCAGCGACGTCGCTCTCATCGTTCTCGATGAGACCTAGATTCTGGCCAGGGAGGCTGTGACTGCCTACACCATCATGTCTTTTGGTGAGATCGATGTTTACATCGGTTTTGCTGAACCTGTCCCAACCACCACAGCGGTGATGATAGAGGCATAGGAAATTTCTGGGTCCTCTTTGTCCGCAGAGGCGGCAGAGTTCCGGATCTCAGGAAACCCTAACCCCACCCAGACCGCACTAGTTGTGGAGATAGTGGAGAAATCCGAGCCTAAGGCAGACCTAGCGGTCCAAGTTGAATCTGGAGTGGATCTCCTTGGAGAAGCCGAATCCCAGATCGACCCACCCGCTGAAGTTGAAATCCAGGAGGAGCATAGCAACGACACTGATTCCGGCTCTAATGACGCCGAGACAGACAGGCCTTTCCTGAGATACACGCTAAGACGCATGATGATGCAAAACTCTAGCGTAGATGAAATCCTCGAGACCATCAAACGTTTCGACGAGGCCGATCGCGAGAGCCGCAGGTACCTCAGGAAGCACGCATCGCACTTTGTCGGATATGTGGGATCCGGATCTGGCTCTGCCGATGCTGGAGACAACACCGACTCTATGCTGGAGGTGATTGGAACAAACGCCGACGTACCCGCATCCTCGGATGAATCGATGACGTCAGCAGATTTCCGAAAGTTCTCCGTGGATTATGAAGAGGAGTATAACTCCAAAGCTGCAGAGGAAGGTGAAGCCATGGATGAAGGATCCGGGGAACACTCTCCCAAAGCGCAGGATGACATGGAAGTCAGAGATAATCCCGAGGTCCAAATGTCCAAAAGTACCGATCAGAGCTTGACTCCGGGAAACGGACCCAAAGCCGTCTTTGCTACCGGCGCTGCCAAGAAGGCAAAGAAGAAGAACAAGAAGAACAAGACCCCGACAAAAGACCCTCCGGTAGAGGAGGTGATTGTCGAGGAATACGAGGAAGACTCGGATGGAGCGCTTATCCCAGACGAGCCCAAAACAGAAGAATCGGTGGATGGACACGTGATCACTGAACGTGCGGGTAAACTCATCGATGTTGCATTAACCACACCTATTCCTGCTGAAGAACTGGACGAGAGGGCACAAACCCTAGAAGCGCGTCATCAAGTACTCCTCGATGAAGCCAAAAACATTGAGGAGTAAAAAACGCATGGCATCTGTGGAGAAGTACAACTCCAGGCAATACCAGAAGACCAGGAAGCGTCATACTAATGACAACCAATTCCCATAGATTCACGCCGTCCTTTTCAGAGAAGAAATGGGGAAGCCTCGGAAAGATAGCAAAGGGGATTGGGTGTATCCAACCCCAGTACAGAACACCGTTACGACCCGAGAAATTCTATCGGCTAATCCAGGCCCGGAGCAGATCCGGTTGGGCATCAAATTACTCAACAAGGGACTAGAGCAGCAAAAGGTCGCCATGTCTGGAAGTCAAAAGCTGGTATCTGATTCCGACCAGTGTCGCACAGATCCGGCATGGGGTGACATAAGACCCCGGCGTGTTCCGAAGAAGCACCACCGTTCCGATCGCTGGGAGGACAATTACTCAAGAACCGGATCTTCGGGACAGCACCACAAAGCTGCCCGTGACTGGCGTAATGTTAACCCAGTTGCAGAGCAAGAGGCAATTGCTGCACTGAATCTGAGGAACCCGCCCTGGTGAGAGTCGAAAGACCGCAGGGACGATGATAAAGAGAAACGTTAGGAGGAGGATCGACAAAGAATGCCACCTCCTAGACATGCAAGCCATCCGGATGACAAGCGAAGGAACGACGGACGCCGTGCCGAGACAAGCCGGCAAGGGGCTTGTCACAATGAAGACCCTCCCTGGAACCGGAATAATGACGCTCCGGACGGAGGCCGGCGATCAGCCGGAAATAACCCAGCTACTCCACCCTCTCCACCAAGTAGCCATCACAACGGCTCCCAAGGAGGCCAGGAAGGGCGTCGTGGTGGAGGAGGTGGTGGCAGAAGCCGAAGTCCGGCTCCAAGGCACCGCAGCCACAGCCGACACTCGGGACGATCTCTATCCCCGAACGATGCAAGGCATAGGATCAACTCCAATACAGAGGCGCGGCACTACGAAAATGATAATATATACGTGGGCCCAAAGTGCTTCGGACCACGCATAAGAGCTACAAGATTTCCGGAAGGATTTCCTATCTCACGACATATCCAAGCCTACGACGGCATTGCTCGGCCAGATACCTGGCTACAGGATTTCTTCCAATCTTATTGCATTGCTAAAGGCGAAAACAGCCTGGTTGCAACCCGATATCTCCCACTCATGTTGCGGAAGATGGCAAGATCATGGCTCAATGAACTTCCGGAGAACACCATCCATAACTGGTATGACATGCAAAGTGCGTTCTTTCGGAATTTCGAAGGCACATACCAGAGGCCCTATATGGTTAGAGACCTACAGCGTTGCACCCTGAAAGCCGGAGAAACTTGCCGGGATTATCTCGGATGATAGATCGACACCAAGAACTCCTGTGAATGAGTAAATGACCAAACTGCGATTGAAGCTTTCATTGTAGGTCTCCCAATTGGTTTACTACGTCATTGCTTGAAGTGTGACAAAGTCACTGACTTGGGAGAGATGATAGAAATAGCAAGCAAGTATGCAGATGCTGACGACGATGCAGAGGGATTACTTAACACCCTAGCTGTGCCACAGCCGGTAAAACAACCAAAGCAACAAGCTCACAAGCGCAAGAATACCTTGGAAGAGAAACCCAACACGGAAACGATAGTGGTCACTGCTACTTTCGGATCTAGAGGACGAGGAGGACACAGTGGAGGCCGCGGGCACGGTCGTGGGACTTCGAGAGTTCAAGGTAGAGGATACCAGCAACCAGGCAAAACCTACTCTTGGGCCGACATTGCCAATAACCCATGTGTGCATCACTTAGACGCCAATGGGGGCTCGTCCCACACCAACGCCGAGTGTCATTTCAATGACGACATTAAAAGAGATGATACCGCTGGCTACAAACCTAAGTGGAAGAAGGGAAAGAAGAATCCCAAAAGATAAAGAGACCAAGGAAGATTCCAACATGGAGGAAGCTGATGCTTCAAGTCCTAAGCTAGAAGGGAAGAAAAAATTTCTGACCAAGAAAGACACTTATGTCACCTTCCTCGGATCTCAACCAGCAAAGGTCAAAAAGGCAGTGCTACATGAGCTCAATGCAACAGTTCCGGATGTCCCCCAATTCTTGGACTGGTCGAAAGTGGCAATCACATTTGACCGCGCTGATCATCCACCTAAGTTGCACAGGCAAGGAAAATACGCCTTAATCGTCAATCCACTTATTGACGGTTATGGTTTCTCTAAGACTCTCATGGACGATGGCAGCAGTATTAATATTCTGTATGTCGAAACACTACGCTAGATGAAGATCTCGGAGACCCAGCTGAACCACAGCTGTGTGATCTTTCACGGGTTGTCCCAGGAAGACAAGCAAATTCCCTAGGAGAAATCACTTTGGATGTTACCTTTGGAACTCCAAAGAACTATCGGACGGAGGCACTTTCCTTCGAAGTGGTCCCGTTCAAGAGCGCGTACCACGCTATATTCAGACGTCCGGCTTACTGGGCTTTTATGGCTCGTATGTGTTACATTTACAATATAATGAAAATTCCAGGTCCCAACGGCGTAATCACCATCAGGGGAGACCCGAAGAAAGCGCGAGAGTGCAAGGATGGAGATGCCGCCTTTGTTGAAGCCATGCTGCACGCCCAGGAGTACCAGGAGATCAAGAAGAGCATGGATCCGTCCGAGATGCCCGCAACGAAGAAGGAGGTAACAAAGCCGAATCCGGAGTTCAAGGCATCAGAAGAGATGAAGAAGACGCCGTTGAAGGATGATGACCCCTCCAAGGTGACCCAGATAGGCGTAGGCCTAGATAGCGCATAGGAAAGCACGCTCGTCAAGTTCCTCAAAGCAAATCAATATATCTTCGCATGGCAGCCATCTGACATGACCGGAGTACCTAGGGAACTTGCCGAGCACTATTTAAATGTAAACCCGAACGCTAAACCCGTCAAACAGTCCTTACGACGTTTCAGTGATGAAAAGCGTAAGGCAATAGCTAAGGAACTAGCACGGCTCGAGTTAGCCAGATTCATAGAAGAGGTTATCCACACTGAGTGGTCGGCCAATCCTGTAATGGTCCCTAAAAAGTACACCACTGATTTAAGGATGTGTGTTGATTATACTGCCTTGAACAAGGCTTGTCCAAAAGATCCGTTCGCTCTGCCTAGGATTGATCAAGTTATCGATTATACGGCAGGCTCGGAACTCCTCTATTTTCTCGACGCATATTCCGGTTATCACCAAATCTGGATGAAGGAATCTGACAAAGTCAAAACCTCATTCATAACCCCCTTTGGAACCTTCTGTTTTGTTACGATGCCCTTTGGGCTGAAGAACGCAGGAGCTACGTACCAGCGCACGATGCAGCGTTGCCTCCACGATCAAATCGGACGCAATGTACATGCATATGTGGATGATTTTGCGGTGATGTCCAAAAAGAAGGAAACACTGATTTCCGACTTGGAGGAAACATTCGCCAATCTACAAAAAGACAACATAATGCTTAATCCGAAGAAATGCTTCTTTGGAATTCCAGTCGGAAAACTGTTAGGTTTCATCGTGTCCCAAAGAGGCATAGAGGTGAACCGAGACAAAATCAAGGCTATACTCAATATTTCCAGGCCAACTCGCCTGAAGGACGTACAAAGACTAACTGGTTGCATCGCTGCAGTCAGTCGGTTTGCAAGCCGGCTCGGTGAAAGAGCCGTACCATTATACAAACTCCTGAAAAAGACCAAGGATTTTGTGTGGACCGACGAAGCTGAAGCTGCATTACAAGACCTGAAGAAAGTACTCTCATCTGCTCCTATCCTTGCTGCACCGGAACCATAGGAACCGATGTTGCTTTATCTTGCTGCGACAAATAAAGTCGTTATTATCGTCATGGTAGTGGAGAGACCGGAGGAAAATCAGGAACACTTGGTGCAGCGTCTGACTTACTTTGTTAGCGAGGTCCTAACAGAATCAAAACAGCGGTATCCGCACTATCAAAATATGGCTTACGGTGTTTTCTTGGCATCTCGTAAGCTACGACACTATTTCCAAGAGCATCCAATTACCGTGGTAAGCACAGCTCCCAAGAGAGACATAATTAACAACAATGATGCCACAGGGCGCGTCGCCAAATGGGGCATAGAGCTTTTAGCTTTCGATATTGAGTATAAACCCCGGACAGCAATCAAATCCCAAATCCTTGCCAACTTTGTTGCTGATTGGATAGAGACGAAGGAGAATATGACCCTCCCTGAGTCAGAATATTGGACCCTATACTTTGATGGGTCTAAGGCTCAAGGGGGCTCAGGGGCTGGTGTGGTTCTCAAATCACCCCAAGGAGATAAACTTATATACATGTTGCAGATCCACTTCATAGCGACAAATAATATTGCCGAGTATGAAGCACTACTGCATGGAATCTGGATTGCTAAGGATATCGGCATCCGACGTTTGATGTGTTATGGAGATTCGGATCTTGTTGCTGAGCAAGTGTTGGATATTTGTAATGCAAATAAACACATGGCAGCATATAAGGCTGTCATGGATGATTTATCTAAATCGTTTGAAGGGTTTGAGGTTCAACACATCCCTTGAGCAAAAAATGAGGAAGCAGATGCACTATCTCGACTAGGCTCTGCACGGAAAGAGGTCCCAGATGGCGCTTTTTTAGAGCACCTCAAAGTTCCCTCAATAAAGGGAGTGGATGAGGAATATCCGACCAAACCCGACTCACCTCTAATAGCAGTTCTGGCTGTAATTCCCAGTTGGACTCAACCCTACCTTGATTATCTGGTAGATGGCAAATTACCCGAAGACGAGGTTCTGAGCCGGCAGATTATCCGACTAGCGAAAGCCTATACTATAGTTAAAGGTGAGCTCTATAAGCCAAGTGTGTCTGGGGTCTTTCAGCGCTGTGTATCTTCGGAAGAAGGAGTGGAAATCTTAAGAGAAATCCACGAAGGCGAGTGTGGTCACCCCGCTGCAGCCAAATCTTTAGTGGCAAAAGCTTTTAGACACGGTTTTTTTCGCTTACAGCTCAGGCAGATGCCGAACGGCTAGTCAAGACGTGCAAAGGCTGCCAAAAGTACGTCAAACAAGCTCACGTTCTAGCTGATCAGCTGTGAACAATACCTATAATATGGCCTTTCGTGGTCTGGGGGCTTGACATGGTAGGACCGTTTAGACGAGCTCCAAGTGGATTTACTCACCTCTTAGTGATGGTGGATAAATTCACCAAATGGATTGAGGCTAAACCTGTCATTAGTTGTGATGGAGCAACAGCCAAAAGATTTGTCGAGGATGTTATAATCCGGTACGGTTATCCACATAGTATTATCACGGACAACGGGAGTAATTTCTCTATGGGAGAATTGGTCGAATTCTGCAATGAACAAAATATCCAGCTTGATATTGCGACAGTCGCACATCCACAGGCTAACAGACAAGTCGAAAGGGCAAATGGTTTAATCCTACAAGGCCTAAAACCGAGACTCGAAGCACCACTATGACGTGTTGTGGGGGCTTGGGCAAAGGAATTACCCTCTATTATATGGAGTTTACGAACAACTCCGAACAGGTCAACCGGATACACACCTTTCTTCTTGGTCTATGGCGCAGAAGCAGTTCTTCCTAGTGATTTGATTCACACTTCTCCTAGAGTGGCCGCGTATATCAAGAAGATGCCGAGATTTCTCGACAAAATGATCTCGACTTAGTCGAAGAAGTTCGCGTCGTTGCTGAAATGAGATCAACAGCCTATCAGCAGAAGTTACACAAGTATCATAGCCAAAGAGTCCGAAACAGATCTTTCAATAAAGGCGATTTGGTTCTTCGGCTTGTGCAACAAAGAAAGCACAAACTTTCCCCAGTATGGGAAGGGCCCTTTTTAGTTAGTCGAGTATTGCATAATGGTTCGTACTACTTAACTGACATGAGGCCAGTCAAACAAAGACCTGCTACTAAGAAGAGAAAGAGAGCTGGAGGTAGTACAAATCTGGATGAGTTAGACAGACCATGGAATATTGCTCAGCTATGTCCCTTTTATTTTTAGTTTATCCTTCTTTGTAATCATACATATGTACATGTTCTGTGAGAAATAAAAGTCTTGGTTGCCTCAAGTTTTTTCTGAGAAGTTTTTACCATCTTATTTCTGAATGATCATGTCATAGTCGAAAATCCCAGAATACTTGAAAGTACTTTATGCTCATGTTTGTTCTGGTTTAGATTTCCGATTCTAAAAATGCTACCTTTGGGTATAACTCTAAAGTTTCTAGTCTATACTTTGGTTATTTGTCTGATTGCCGGATGCGAGCATTTTCTGAGTAGTGAATTGTTGGTACTGGAAGCCGGCTTTGTTTCCGAGTTTAAACTGGTTTAGCAATTGAGCTCCATTGCTCGGTAAAGTTTCCATGCAGAAGGTTTAGCCGGCTCATGAAAGGGACGAGGCAGAAAGCCAGATAAACGATAAGTATAGACGAAAAAGTATAAGTGCTTATGTAAACATTTCAGGCACACAAAAATTTAAAGCCAAAAGTGCTGAATAGATTAAAACTTAGCACTATCCAAAAGTATCATGCTACATATTTACATATCCATAATGTTTTTCAGAATAACACATTTGTTTTCTGATGATCTATGATGCAGGAGAAGAGGTAGGCAATGTCGGCTTGCTGGATGCATCGGCCTCGGTTTGATAACGTTCCGAGATGTTCAGATCTGATATGGTCTGTTCATCGTCGGAAACTTTAGCTGCTTCTTCCGAAGGCGGAGGCGGTGTGTCCACGCGGGTGAAGGGAGTGTCGTAGCTGGTTAAGTCAGCTACGTGGCACCCATATCCGGCGTAGGAGTCCATGATGGCTTTGATATCTTGCTCCTGTCGATCTTCATCCACAGTAGAATACCCTCTGGTCACTTGCCATATCTCCATGCTTCCATGGTGGCTCATGACCATGGTGAGAGCATTCTGCACTGCTGATCGTGCGTAGGACATGTTCCAGTCCTGGACGAGCTGCGGCATCTCCTTCGCCTTGTCTCGCACCTGAAAGTACGACATGATATGCATGTCTGGAACCCTGAGAGCTTCGCCAATGTCCTCGATGGATTAGCAGAAGTCATGAAGCAAATCACCGACTTGGGTAAGTCGGTGGGTGCGAGGCTCGGTGGAAGCAGAGTCCGTCAAGTTAAGAGGACCTATATATATAACACAAAAATGGTTAAGAAAATCCGACATTGAAAGATTCGAAGAATATAGACAAGTTAGAAAGATGGAAACATACCGAAGATAACGTCGTCAACTTTGGTCTTCTCTTCTCGAAGACTCCGGAGTTCAGACCGGAGCGCCTTGGAAAGATCCTTCTCTCTGCAAATTTCATCGTTGAGATCCGAGATTCTCTGATCTTGAACAGCAATCTTACGATCACATTCATCAGTAGCCATGGAGGAGGATTCAAGAATTTGAGCGATGCTCTTTTCATGATCCGCCTTGAGCTTATCCAGCTCTTGGCGAAGTTCTTTATTCTCCACCACCAGGGTTTTGAGGTTCTCGGCCTCTTCGATCATAGCACAGGACTGTTTTACCAGTGTAAAACAAAAGAACAATAGTTCAGCAAAAGATATTCGATTATGAAAATCAAGACAAAATTTTGAGTCTCGGAATGTTTACCTTTGGCCTCATCCTTGGAAACCTTCAGCTCAGCATTTTCAAGTCGGAGAGCTCTGATCTCTCTCCGCTTTTTACAGATATTCTTCAACAAATCTTGGTTATATGAATTAACTTTCTGTAAGTCAGAATACCCAGATTCAGAAGTCTACTGAAGACTCGGGCTAATATTGTTACTAATATCAGCACGAGCCTTGGGGGATACACTAGTTCATTCTTTGGCATCCTAAGGAAGCATAAACCCAGATTGTATATCCTACTTCTTGCTTGGGGGCTAGAGGATATGATATAAAGTACAATAAAGAAAATCATGAGTTGGAATTCCGACTTACATGGTGTTCATGTGTGAGCTTGCTCAGGCACATGTTCACCTCGGTGGTAACCTTCTCGGCGAGGGTGAGTGGAATAACCAGAGGTGGTGGAAGCACACCAGCTCTAAGTCCCTCGTCGCGAAGGCGGACTTGTTCAAGAAGGTCAGAGTACTTGATGTCCTCCGCTTTTTGTGCTTCTTCTTCGGCAGAGAGATTTCGGCTCTCCAGGCATTGCCGGGCCAGAAGCTGGATTTCTTCTACAGATTTCTGAGACAAGCCAAATTTGGCAAGTCCCGGATTGTTCAGGAGGTTTTTGGCAAAGGTCTCTGCCGAGGGATCATTACCCGAAGAGGGTTCACCCTTATCTAAACCTGAGCCACCGATGGTGGCGTCAGTCTGCGATTCAAGGATCACTTGCCCCGTTGAAGGAGCCGGATCATCTGCGACAATTGGTGATGGAGTAATCACCGGCGTTGCAAAAGGTTGAGGAGCAGGAGTTGGAGGAGCCGCAGCAAGAGAAGCCATAGTCAGCTTCGTCTGCCGCAAGGGCTTCAAAGAAGTTCCCTTCCCCTTGCCCTTGATGAGCTGCTTAGCTCTGAGAGTGTAATAGAATGGAAAACATTACATCCTAGAAGAAAATTCGAGTAAGGTACAAAGGCGGAAGTTGCATTGAAAGTCACCTCTTCATGACTGGCACCTCCTTTGTGCCGACAGCCACTGTCGGAGCTTTGCGCTTCCTGGGCACAATGTCCAGCAGTGGAACCAGTTCCGCCTCCTAAGAAAACTCCGGAGGATATCCCTTGATAGGAGCCAGCTCCGACTCGGGGAGATCGGCAAGCTGAAAAGAAGAAAGTATCTCAGTATTGCAAAATAACTTAAAAGGTGAAACACATAAAAGGATTTATTATTAAAGCTTACCGGAACTACAGGGTCTTTCGCTGTGTGCATATCCAGAGACAAGTCCGGAATCTTTCTCTCAATCCGCTCCTTGATCAGCCATTTGATCTAGCTTATATAATCCTGTGGCTTTAAATCCTTAGGACTGATGCAGAGGGAATCATTCTTCGCAGCCATGATGGAGTGCATCAGACGATCGCCGTGGTGCTGGAGGGGCTGGATCCGACGTGCGACCCAAGACTGGACTAAGCCGGACCCCCGCAGGCCCTTGTGTTTTATCAGGTATTCGATCCACCTCTTAGCGAGGATCAGATCGTCACTGAGAGCTAGAGGAGCCTCGTCCCAAGATGGAAGGGCCGTGGCGGCTCCGTCGATGAAAGTTGGCAAAGCAGTAGCTTTGTGGGGAGAAGGAATGTCCTTATGGTAAAAGAAAGTGGCCGACCATTGTTTGACCGACTCACTGGCAGAAATGCGAGGATAACTATGCTCGCGTCTAACAGAAAGGCTAATAGTGCCGGTAATATAAGGATTACCGGCGGTGATGGAGTTTCTACGGACATGAAAGTAGAAACGAAACAAAGTGAGGCTCGGCCTAATGCCAATATATCCCTCACACAACGTCGCGTAAGCGCTCATCTCTAAGATGGAGTTGGGAGGAAGATGGTGAAGCTGAACACCGTAATGCTCTATCACCTCAGAAAAGAAATACGAGGGAGGGAAAGACAAACCTCTATCGAGGTGGGTGCCAAAGTATACCCGCTTGCCGGCTTGAGGGTGGGGGATGGTTTCATCGAAACTGCTCCGCCAGTCGCCGACGTGGAGGAGCCCTTCATTCTCCACGCCGTGGAGCTTCTCGTCGTCGAGAAGACACGAGATCCAAACCCCACGGTTGCTCTCTTTCTCCGCTGCCGCCGCTGCGAAGCCAGCCAAGCCGGAAGATGAAGAAGAAGCCATTTCTCCGGTGCGCCGGTGACCTTGGATGGACGGCGCTGGGAATCTGGGAGGTAGTAGAGTTCTGTGTGCGAGGGAGAAGTGGAGGAGAAGGAACAGCAAGGGAACAGGTGAAGATGGGAGAAAGAGAATCCTCACCCCTTATAACCACCTAACTGCGCCAAGATTCGTGCAAACGTCACTGTGTAAACGCCACGCGTCATGGAAAGAACTGGGAAGGACCCACACGATGATTACTTCGCCTCGATCTCTGCGTACGCATTAAAACGACGCTTCGGTTCCGCGAACAACGGACCCACTAAGGGTCGTGATGACAGGATGTTTGTCAGATGACGTGACTTGACCATGACCAGTGTCAGATGACGTCAGGGACCAAGTTCCGGCTTAGTTTGAATATCAAGTTATAAAACCCGAATAATGTACTGATATGTCTGTTGTGGTGGTGTCACGACAGATGCCATGGATAGGCTAAAGGTGGGGACTAATACACGCTAGGGGAATCCAGGGAGGGATAGTGAAGTGATTCTCCACACAGAAGTTTATATTTGCTTTGTCTCCAAGGTTACAAGTGCTCCTAGAGTTGTATTGGCGAGAGGAGGAAGAAGGAGCTCTCTTACTCTCGCTCACAGATCACCCTTAAAACCCTAGCCAAACTAGCCAAATCGGAACCCCCTCTATAGAAGCCCTAGCCCTCCTTATATAGGGGGGGCTAGGTCTCCATCTAGGGCATACGTGGAGGTATATTCCTAAGAATATGCCATCTCCCAAAGTAGTAAGCCGACCGGGTTACTTTTCCCTCGCATCACACATGTAGAGGCTACGTGAGCCTCTGCGGCGCCCGCGTCAGCCGACATGGGTATCGTCACCCTTGTCGGCCACGCCTCGGTGGTCCTGCCCTTGTCTGCTTTGCTCAGGCAGTGCGTACCGGGGCTTCTTTTGACCAGCGAGATTCCTTCCTTCTCCTAGAAGCTAGATGTGCCCTGGATCATAGTTGATCCGGCCACACCTGTTCCTGCATACAAGTCAAACATGCATTTCCGACTTACTGCTTAAGTCGGTTGAGACTTAGTTAGGCGAACGCCCCCTGGTCCGGGTTACCCCGTGATTCGGCCTGCCTTGAGGTGACCCGGCCAGGATCCACTTTGGCCTTACCGAACCTCGGCTAACTCGGCCTTTATACCCCGGCGTGACCCTACCCGGGGGTATCCCCCCAACATTAGTCCCTGAAGCTGGTGCGGTCTTAGATGCCTCGGCCGCTAAGGCCACATCAGGTTCAATTATGTTTGACCTTTGGACGTTATTTCCGAGTTACCTCCTTGTCTCGGGTTATATGGATTTACGTTCCCCTTGCACGTTCCAAGTTTTCACTTGTCGGCCGGGTTACCACTTCAACTCGGACCTCATGGCTTTACTTTCCCTCTGCACATTCCAAGTTTTCACTTGCTGGCCGGGTTACCACGGTCCTATCCGGGTCTTGCTTCCTTCTCTTGTACGCCAACCCACGTCGAGGCTAATCATTATGTTGTCTCATTTTAAGGGCCAGCACAGTAACCACCGCAGTAATTGTCAGTCATCACTGTGCGCGGTCACGTCACGCCTGCCTCCTCGTTTACCGCATCAACGTGTCACGTCACGGGACCGACTCCACTCTATTGCCTTCGGTGTGGCTCCTTGTTGATTGGTTGATGTGGGTGGTACACGGCCATTGCGTGGGGCTTGCCCATAGGACGCGATCCCACCTTCTCCTCGTGGGAGAGGTTAAATAGGGGAGGGGCGCATCACTTAGGCTTTTTCCCCTCACCGCGCCCCTCTGCCCTTTGCTCTTCTTCTTCGTCTTCCTCGCGACCGCACCACCGCCAGTGCTCCCAAGCAGCAGTGCCGCCACCGCATTTTTCCCCCAGATTTCTACGTTGTCGCCGCCGCTACGCGCCTCCTCCACCACGGGTCGCTGCCAATCTAGGCCTTTGCCCCCCGCCGCCGCTAGCGCCAGCGAGAGCAGCGATTTTCAGATGACGGGGGAGAAGCTCGTCGTTGCTGAGCAAGAAATGGAGGAGGACTCCGCCGCCGCGGACCGTGGTGCGTGGGCCGGGTCATGGGTTTGCCAAGATGACTTGGACTGGCTCTATCGGACCAGACGCATCCCTGCCGGCGTCATCGTGCGCCTTGCCTCCGCCGAACTTGCCCCCTCACCCAATCCGGGTGAGTACGCTGTGTTCTTGTTGCACTTCCAACGGGGGTTTGGTTTGCCGGTCAACGATTTCTTCCATGACTGGTTGAGCATGTACGAACTCCAGCCGCACCACCTTCCTGCCAACGCAATCACCTCTCTTTCTGCTTTTGCCTCTATGATCGAGGGCTACGCCGGATTGTGGCCCACGAAGGAGCTATGGATCCAGTTTTTTGGCCTTCGTCGTAATGTCATTCCGAATATTCAACTTGATCCAGAGGACAAGCAGCCCACTCAATTCGGAGTTGCATCCATCTCATCCCGGAGGTTTTCCATTTTCCCTCGAGTCACCGGGCTGGAGTCCTGCAAAGGCTGGGCCCGGACTTTCTTTTATGTCCAGAATGAGGGCACTGAAGACTTGATCCGGCTGCTTCCCTATGCTCCGGGTCCACCTAACCCGGAAACGTGGGATGTTGTCACAAGAAGCCCACAGCCTTGGCCAATCAGGTCAACAAGAGGTTTGTGGAGCTGAAGAAGCTCGGGTTGCACAACGAGGATGCTATGATCACGTTCGTGCGCAACCGAATCTCCCCCTCCAGAGGCGCACCCACAAGGTGTGCCATATGAGCTTCGGCCGCGACCCCAACCAGACCTCGTCCTTCGAGTTGAGCAACTCGGAGATCTATCGCTGGGTCAAGGCTCTCTTCACCACCCACAAGGACTTCTCCACTGAATGGACATGGGGAATTGAGCATTTCTGCCGGGATAGGCTCCCTCCCTCGGTAAGCTTCGTGGCGCAAATTTACTCCGGGTTAATTATATGTCGGTCATTGTTCCATTTTTGACTCCGTTGTTCATTCTTTTCCTCAGCTATTCCTTCAGCAGACCCTCGAGGATGGCACCGATCCGACCCTTAAATGGGCGCCTGACCGGGAGACCCCGGACAAGGAAGAGCCGGACCAGGAGATGTTCCTCCCGATGACCAACGCTACAAAGCGACCCACCGGTAAACCCTCTTCTGTTAGAGATTGGCCCGATGATGAAGATGACTTAGATGTCGAGGTGATTGAACCTGTTGATGTTGTCCCCCTTTCTTATGCTTTTCCGGCATCAGCTAACCCCGGTGGGAAGATCCACGAGGACCCTCCCCTTGCCACGGGGGAACCTGTTCCGGCAACGCCGAAGAAGAAGCGTGGAGTTGCATCAAGTTCCTCCTCTGGACCTTCTCAGCCCTCCAAAAGGCGAAAGAAGTCCGGAGACAAAACTGCTCCAAGCCTGCGGGCAAGGCCCCGGCACGAAGGGCTCGGAAACCCAAGGAGCCCCAAACCTCAGACGCGTAAGTCTCTTTTTATCCTGCAACTTGTTCTTTCTTGCATTGTTGTAATTTCTCTTCTGACATTATTTGATTTGACAGGGCTGCGGTGGAGGTCCCTCAGAGTGGATCTAGCATCTCTTCGCCGCTCCATCCTAGCTCCTCTCCCCCTCGTGACGACGAGTCACGCCCGCTGAGCCCTATTCTAGAGGGTTCTGCGGCTGCTCCGGGTTCCAGCCCGCCACGTCAAGAGGGAGGGACCCCGGAGCGGGGGAGACGGATCCAGCCGAGGCAGCGACATCCACCACTTCGGCTCCACCGCAACCAGCAACTACTGAAACTACCTCCGTACCAGCACAGACACCAGCACTAGCACCAGCACCAATTCCGGCACCAGCAACAAGGGCACCAGCGCCAAGCTCCTCCGCCTCGTCCGAGTCTTCTCAGTCTCGGCGAGGAAGTACCCAAGAAGCTCCTAAGGGGAAATCAGCCGCAACCACTTCCTCCTCTCAGCAAGCCAAAGGCAAGAAAGCCCCTGACGTCACCAGGGTAGCGTCCACCGGGTCTGGACAGCGCACCCTCACGTCCATGCTTGCCCAGAAGGCTCCAGCACCGAAGGACGCCCCTACCGAGCCAACTAGTGCGCAGCAACTTGTCCTGCACACCAGTCCGGCCCTTGCTCAGGTTGAGAGGAGAGAGGAACATGCGAGGGGCTTGGTGGCGCCCCACATGCTCAGCGGGGAGCGATATCCTCCGTCCTTGATCGAGTTTATGAATAACTGGAACAAGGCGGAGTTCGTCTATAACGACGATCTCCCGGAGAAGTTCGGTCCTGCCGAACTCGCTGCCCAGATGAATACAGCCTCTAAGGCGATTAACCTTGCGGTTCGGATGATGGAGGTACGTTACTTCACCTTTTCCTTATCATGCACTAGCGATATAACCATTAGTCCCCGAGCCTCCGGGGGAGTAACTTGTTACTCGGCTAGATGCTCCTTAGAGAACTAACGTAGCTCCTTCATAATTTCAAATATGCACACACCGAGAGTCGGGTTAAGTTCCACTTGGCCTGGATTTTGTACACTTCGAATATGCACACACCTAGAGCCGGGTTAAGTTCCACTTGGCCCGGATCTTGTACACTTCGAATATGCACACACCTAGAGTCGGGTTAAGTTCCACTTGGCCTAGATCTTGTACACTTCGAATATGCACACACCTAGAGTCGGGTTAAGTTCCACTTGGCCCGGATCTTGTACACTTCGAATATGCACACACCCAGAGCCGGGTTAAGTTCCACTTGGCCCGGATCTTGTACACTTCGAATATGCACACACCTAGAGCTGGGTTAAGTTCCACTTGGCCCGGATCTTGTACACTTCGAATATGCACACACCTAGAGACGGGTTAAGTTCCAC
Source organism: Avena sativa (assembly GCA_916181665.1). NCBI lineage: Eukaryota > Viridiplantae > Streptophyta > Magnoliopsida > Poales > Poaceae > Avena > Avena sativa. Next base: position 525,228,078 of record OV702292.1, on the reverse strand, counting down.
TTGGCCCGGATCTTGTACACTTCGAATATGAACACACCTAGAGCTGGGTTAAGTTCCACTTGGCCCGGATCTTGTACACTTCGAATATGCGCAAGGCTTAAGCTAAATTTTTGTATTCTTTTCAGGTGACCACCAACCGCCGGAGTGCTGAGTTCCAGCGTCTTCTGGATACTCACAAGATGCTTCTCGCAAAGCACAATGCACATCTCGCTGAGCATGAGAAAAGGGGTAAGTTTCTCCCGTGGCGCTTCTCCGTTTTCCTTCAACTCCCTCTGCCGAACTAATCTCATTATTTGGTTTCCGCAGCTGGGGTGGAGGCTGAGAACAAGATTATGCGAAAGAACCTGGAGCAGATCAAGGGTAAGTCCTTATTGTCCGACCCTGCTTTGCTTTCCATCTTCTTTTCTTCTTGGCTCGGCAAACATTCATACCTCGGTTCTGCCGGGTCAACACGCTATTTCAGCATCTCTTGAAGATAGTGTGCCCGTGCCTGACATGATGCTGCATTTTCTCGAACAAGCAGGGCAGCATCAGGCCGAGCTCAAAAAGAAAGACGATGAGCTTGCCCTTCTCCGAACCAAGAACGAGGAGATTGCCAAGCTAAAGGCAGAAATGAAGAAGATGAAGGCGCAACACCAAACCGAGCTTGAAAAGGCTGTCCAGGACTTCACCGAAGAATGTGAGCGCCTCAGCCCCCAAATTGCCAAGGACCGCGAACTTCTCCAGGAGGCCGACGTCAAACTTGAGTCGGTGAATGCTGAACTGGTGCAGCTCCATCAAAGACGCGATAATTGCATCAATGAATTGACCTGGATCCACACCCACATTTCACGTAAGTTCCTTTCCCTTATCCGACATACTTCTCCAGGTTACTTCATATGTCTTTTCTTCAGCTTCTTCCTTTGCCTTGTTTTCAGGCCACTTTCCAGAGGGTACTCCTATTGCGAGCGCTGTTGTTGCCAACTTCCACCGAGAGAGGGGTACTCCCGTCGTTTCTGGCGGTGAGAGCATTCCCCTTGACATGGAGGACCTATTGGTTAGCCTGTCATCTCGCGTGGAAATCATCAAGAATTACGGGAAGGATCTCCTCGATGTTTTAGTCCGAGTCTTCAACACGTTCTAGCCCGGTGAGAGCGCTCCGAAGAGAATTTCACTTCTTGCTAAAAAGTTGTCGGAGATCGAGACCTAGCTCGACCTTTGGAGGGAGTCCGCTGGACGTGCTGTAGCTGAGACTGTTCTTCACCACATACTCACGTGGTATGAGAAGATCGATCTCAGCCTCCTGATGCGTGTGCGCACCGGATCCAAGTGGACCGATGACCCGGAATGGGTAGCTCGGCGCCAGGCTTGCGCCCATAGCCTTGTTGAATATTCTCCCATTCACGAATGGACTGAGGGTCCGAGCTTCCTGGAAGCCGCTAGCGACAAAGAGGTCGAGAATCTCGAAGATAGTTCGGACGAGGATGGAGAGGATGATGCCTCGGATATCGAAGAAGGCGAAGATGATGACAAACTTCCTCCTCCTGCTGCTCCTTAATTAAAAACACTTGAAAACTTATTAGATCCCCGGTATGCCGGGTAGAAATGTATCCGTACTTATGTAATATTTTGCTACTAAGTTTGTATGCCGGATTAACTTGGGCGTAGTCCTCGAGTTTCGTTTTCTTGTTCGTCCAATCTTCTGGCTCGGTTTGTGTCTACCTTGATTCGGTTTTACGACTTACGAATTCGAGCTTCAAAAATTGTTTTAACAATACTCAGAAACTTTTAGGCTTAGCTCGAAATAATTTAGCATAATAGTTTGAAAGTAAATACAAGGTTAGTCCAAAAAACAAACGTCGGCTCGATTAAGTTCTTTTTCCTTAGTCGTTTTTCATGTGCTACGCAATTCCAAACTTGTTCTCTTGTTTGCCATGAAGCTAATTCTTGTTGGACAGCAGCAAGTCGAAGAGTTGGGTTTTTGGTGCTCACACATTACTGATCCGAGTTAAGTAGAACAACTTACTCCAGCTGACGTAAAAATAATAAAAAACAACAAATATTATTAAGGCAGTCCCCGAGTTACTGCTCGAGGTGCCAATATTTCATTCATAAGCTCATTGCCGGCATACATACCGACATATGAGAATACTCGGGTACATACACTTCTCTGCTAAGTGTAGAAAGGACGAAGTAGAGCTACATTCCATGGGAGCTTAGATTCTTCGCCGGACCTGTCCGCCTTGTTCTTTTCCTGTGGCTTTGCATCTATAAGATAATAAGAGTCATTGTGCAATGCTTTGCTCCCGATGAACGACCCTTCCCATGGGGGGGATAACTTATGCATGCCGGCAGTACGCTGTACCAACCGGAGCACCAGATCGCCTTCCCGAAAGACTCGGGGGCTTACTTTCCGGCTATGATAGCGTCAGAGATTTTGCTGATATATGGCGGATCTGGACAATGCCAGTTCTCTCGCTTCTTCCAGCAGATCAACATCATTTTGCCGGGCTTCTTGCACTTCGGCTTCTGTGTATTGGGTGACCCTAGGCGAATCATGCTCTATGTCGGCTGGTAATACAGCTTCTGCCCCATATACCAGAAAAAACAGCGTATAGCCTGTTGATCGATTCAGAGTTGTTCTTAAACTCCATAGTACCGCTGGTAGTTCTTCTATCCAGCACCCCGCTGATCTTTACAGCGGCTCAATGAGCCGGGGTTTTATCCCGGATAGCACTAATCCGTTGGATCTTTCCACTTGTCCGTTTGATGCGGGGTGGGCTACCGAGGCTACGTCGAGTCGGATCTTCTTGTCCCGGCAGAAGCGCGCAAATGCTTCCTCCGCAAAATTTGTTCCATTATCCGTTATGATACTGTGTGGGTAGCCGTACCTCAAGATTATATCCTTGAGAAACGTTATGGCCGTATCCCCATCACATTTCCTTATAGGCTTTACTTCGATCCACTTCGTAAACTTGTCTACCATGACCAAAATGTGAGTCATATTTCCCCTTGCTGGTTTGAACGGGCCAACCATATCCAAGCAGCATACGGCGAATGGCCATGTAATTGGTATGGTCTTGAGTTCCGACATTGGCATATGTGTCTTGGTAGCGTATCTCTGACAACCAGTGCATTTTCTCACCAGATCTTCTGCTTGTTCTAAGGCACTGGGCCAGTAGAATCCATGCCGGAACGCTTTTTCCACCAAGGCTCGGGATGAGGCATGATGCCCGCACTCTCCTTGGTGTATATCTCGGAGGATGTCAAGCCCTTCTTCCGGGTCAACGCATCACTGGAGGACATTGGTCACACTCCATTTGTACAGCTCGGAATTGATAATTGTGTATGCCTTTGCTCTCCTCTGAGTTTGCCTGGATAACACCTTCTCAGTGGGTAATGTTCCATCTTTTAGGAATTGAAATATAGGCAGTGCCCAAGCTGGTATTGCTCGTGCAGGGAACACATCCTCATCAATTTCCATCTGATCCATCGGCATAACTTCAACCGGATCACGCTGAGCAGTCCTCGGGTCCTGTGAGGTAGTCCCCGGGTTCGCTGAGGCAGTCCCCGGGTTTGCTGATGCAATCCTCGGGTTTCGTGCACTACCTCCCATGTCAATGTCTATGGGCTCAGCTCTGGATTCTGTATCTTCCAGGACATAGATCGAGTCGGTTCCTGGGGACGGCCTGATAGATGGTTTTCTGAGGTGTTTCAATGCTACACCCGGTGGAATTGCTTGTCGGGTTGATCCGAGCTTCGATAGCATGTCGGCAGCCTCATTTTCCACCCGGGGTACATGGTGAAATTCACACCCCTCAAAGTAACCAGATATCTTATGTACATGAAATCTGTACAACGCCATGTTTGGATCAAGGGAGTCCCACAGTCCTGATACTTGCTGTACCACCAAATCCGAGTTGCCAAAGCATATGATCCGACGTATCCCAATCTCTTTTGCTACCTTGAGCCCATGCACAAGTGCTTCATACTCTGCGACATTATTCGATGCCGCGAAATGGATTTGGAGCACATATTTCAGCTGGTCCTTCTTTGGTGAGGTAAGCACAACTCCGACGCCTAGCCTGGTTTTTGTATTTGACCCGTCAAAGTGCATCCTCCAGTAGTTCGGATCTGGTGGCGGTGGTTCGTATTGTACCTCGGCCCAATCTACAAAAAAGTCTGCCACAACCTGAGACTTGATTGCTTCTCTTCTGTCATATTGTGGCGCATAAGGAGCTAGTTCAATTGCCCATTTTGCGATTCGACCACTTGCATCCTTGTTACCCATTATCTCGGATATGGGAGCCTCACATATTACTTTGATGGGGTGCTCCTCAAAGTAATGCTTTAACTTCTTTGCCGCCATATAGACACCATATGCCACCTTTTGAAAGTGCGGGTAGTTCTGCTTTGAGGCAGATAATACCTCGCTCAAGTAATACACTGGCATCTGCACCGACTTACCCTCTTCATCGCGCTCTACTACAATCACTGCACTTACAACTCGGTTGGTTGCGGCTATGTAGAGCAACATTGGCTCCTTTGATAGTGGAGAGGCTAACACTGGTGCAGTGGCTAACATCTTTTTTAAGTGGGCAAAAGCTTCATCGGCCTGTGGCGTCCAAACGAACTTATCCGACTTTTTCATGAGTTGGTAGAGAGGCAATGCCTTTTCTCCCAACCGACATACAAACCGACTCAATGATGCTAGGCACCCAGTGAACTTCTGGACATCGTTAAGACACTTCGGCAGCTCCATTCGTTCAATGGCTCGGATCTTAGTTGGATTAACTTCGATACCTCGGCTGGAGACGAGAAATCCGAGTAATTTTCCAGCCGGGACACCGAAGGTACATTTTTCTGGGTTAAGCTTCATTCGGAACCTTCTTAAGTTCGCGAATGTCTACCTGATGTCGTCAAGGAGCATTTTGCTTTCCTTGGTCTTGATAACCACATCATCCACATATACTTGTACATTTTGACCTATTTGGTCGTGCAAACATTTTTTGCATACATCTTTGGTACGTTGCACCTGCATTACATAAACCAAATGGCATGGTGCGATAGCAATAAGCCCCGTACGGGGTGATAAATGCGGTCTTTATTTGATCATACGGATTCAGAGGTATCTGGTGGAAACCAGAATATGCATCAATGAATGACAACAGTTCACATCCCGCGGGTGAGTCTATGACTTGATCTATCCTCGGCAGTGGAAATGGATCTTTTGGACACGCCTTGTTTAGGTTCGTGTAATTAATACACATACGCCAAACTACTGCCACGTTCGGATCATCCTTCTTCTTTTCCACCAACACCGGATTAGAGAGCCAATCCGGATACAGTACTTCCATGATAAATCCTGCTGCTAGCAACCGAGCTATCTCGTCTCCGATGACTTTTCTCCTATCCTCGGCGAAGCGGCGGAGAAGTTGCTTCACCGGCCTTGCTCCGGGTCTCACGTTCAAAGAGTGCTCGGCCAACTCCCTCGGAACACCTTGCAAGTCCTGTGTAGACCAAGCAAAAATATCCCGATTCTCATGGAGGAAGTTGACGAGATCGCTTTCCTATTTATCATTCAACCCGGCACCAACTGTTACGGTGCGCTCTGGGAACATATCATCAACAGGCACTTTCTTAGTATCCTTTGCGGCTTGAAACGAAACGCTACCATGCGGGTTACTCAACGCCGGCATATACTGCTGCGTGGACTGAGCTAATGTCGCCACCTCTTGGATTTTTCTTTTCTCTTGCGCAATCACGAGTGACTCGGCTAGGTTAGACCCGGCTGAGGCACACTCAATGGAACGTCGGAAATCTCCTGCAATGGTAATCACTCCATTTGGCCCGGGCAACTTCATCTTCAGATAACTGATGTGGCAGCTCGCCATGAACTTGTTCAATGCTGGCCTTCCGAGTAACGCGTGATCGCACTTTCCAAGTTCACCACCTCAAACTCCAGATTCTCAGTTCGGCAATTATCTCTCGTGCCGAACAATACGTCAACCCGGACTTTGCCTATGGGCTCACAAGAAATGCCTGGTACAATACCATGGAAAGTTGTCCTTGTAGTCTGGAGCATGTTCTCCGAGATACCCAACTTGCGCAATGTATCCGTATACATGATGTTAATGCTACTGCCATTGTCAATCAGTACCTTTGAGAACCTCACATTGATGTTAGGCCCAATGAATGTCGGGTCCAGCACTAACGCATACGAACCAGGACTCAGCATAAGCTTGGGATGATCTTTGATGTTCCAGGTGATTTCCTGGTCTGACCAAGGCATGTACCTCGTCACCGCTGGCATTACCGCATTGACCTCCATATGTCGGCGCTGCAAGCTTTTCCTATTTGTTTCCTCAGTTGTGAACACACAATAGCTCTGATGATGCTCCTTGTACTCATTCCTTCCCTCATTTCTGGGGTACCTCTGATCTGGCTGGTGCTGATTTTCCACCTGATGCACTGCATCCCTTCTCTCATTGTTGTCATACCTCGGCGGAGGGGGAGGCAACATTAGTTGTTGTGTGTTTGCTCCAGAGAGCAATTGCTGCTGGGGTAACTCCTGCCGAGGTTGATCATTCCGGGGTGCCTGACCATTCCCCGCACCGCCTTGTTCAATCTTGCACATCCACTCACATTGCCTCGTTGTATGACCCGCTGGGTTACTCGGATTTGGCATGTGAAACTTACACGGCTGATCCAACATCGACTCATAGGTGTACCTCGGACGGTCCTTCCTTTCTTGCCACTGCTTCTTTTGTTCTGGCGTCCAAGTTTTCTTGCCATCGTTTCTCGGAGTCCATTGCCCTCCAGTTTTCTGGCATTGATTGCTTCCTGTTCCGGGCTGATCCTGATTCACAGCTGCAACTTGTTGCGAACTGTACCGGTGATCCGGTCTATCATCCCTCCTTTTACCTCTATAGTCATTCCTCCGGGATGATCCGGCTCCATCTCTCTGGTAGTACTCCTCACTCGACTCGTTGGATACGAGCCTAGGTTGAGTTGGATCGCCCAAGGCATATGAATCAGCAATCCGGATCATCTCTGCCAACGTAGTTGGCATCTTCCTTTGTAACTTTTGCCATAGTTCGCTTGCATATCTGCATCCCTGTGCAAACCACGCTATGGCCTGTGATTCTATCACGCCCTCACATGAGTTTCTCACGGTACACCACCGAGTTAAAAACTCTCGATCTATCTCATTCGGTCTTTGCTTGCACATAGCTAGTGTCTGTGGCCTATTCGGCCTCTGATACGTACTCGAGAAATTGCTGATGAACATCTCTTCAAAATCTATCCAGCAGTTAATGCTTCCGGGTGGCAAATTGTTCAGCCATACCATTGCCGGGCCCTCCAACATCTGGGGTACGTATCGTACAACCCACCTCAAGTTGCCTGTGGCAATTTTCACAGCCGTTGCATAATTTATCAACCAATCCTCCGGCTTAGTGCTACCATCATACGTCTTCGTGCCTCTGGGTAACTGGAAGTTAGGTACCGGTGGCTATTTCATGATCCGGGGTCCAAAACATACAGGACCCGAAGGACCTTGACTTTCAATCTGCTCTGACCTATACAGTCGATCCGTTTTCAACCTAGCATCATCCGGCATCAAATCCCTGCTTCCCAATCTTGACCCTATCACATGATAGTCCGGCCTTGGGTATCCTGCATTTACCATTTCCGAATCTCCGTCATTGTACCGGTCTCGTTCTCGTGGCGCATCTCTCTATTGCATACCTCGGTCGGCACTCTGCTCTTGCCTTGGTATATTCCGCTGCAGCGGTTGTCCTGTAGAGTTGCGCTGTCCGGCATTGCTGATAACAGTGTTTCCTTGACCGGCATTGCCTTGGTCACGGTTACCTCGACCAGCTTCACCTCGGCTTACACTTCGTCGATCGTCGTTTCTTTGTACCTCTTTTGCCTTTCCTGCCCTTGTCGGGTCATACGAAACAATCTGCTTGTTTCTCCTGGCCGAGGTTACTACCTCCTCTCTCCTTGGACCACCATGAGGGGACGATGCGGCTCCAGCGGATTTCTCCGGGTTACCCACCGCCGAATGAACGATCTTAGAGGCCCCAGCTCTCTCCGGGTTTGCCTTGAGCAGTTCCTCATTTTGCCAGTTCGCTATCCGAACCAACTCATTGACCCGATCTTGCTGTCTCTGACGGGCTTCACCCGTCAGACCCTCTAGCTCGGACGCGGCTACATCTGCTGCTCTGAGGTTTTTCGCCGGGGTACTGTACTTCGGCAGCCCCACGGACAAACAGTTTTCTGATTCTTCAATCCGAGTATCACCTTCTTTGTTCATTTCACTCATGAGATTTCTCCCCTTCACTTTTACAGCATCTACTTTATTTGCCTTTGCGTACTCACGCAGCGTCATGTTCAACGACTGCTGAGCCGCAGCGATCTTTTTCGCTCCCTCTAGAATTTTCTGCCTAGTTTCCTCTAGCTCGGCCTGTGCCCGCGTCGGATCTACTACGCTGCTACCGGGTTTGCCAAGCTATCCATAGCTTCTCTCAGTACATTCTCAGGCCTCTCCAGTGGAGGACCTCTACCTTTCCTCGGTGCCTTAGGTGTTACCTCCGGATCTGGTGCCGGATCCTTGCTTGCGCCTACCCCCGGCGCAGTCATCATCACTTCAGCACGGTCCGGGGAGCGAGCGATACGTGCCCCGTGAACCACGCTAAGGGTTGGCTCCCCTGCCTCAACGACGTGCCGCGGATGAATGCATGATACGTCCACAGCAACGTAGACCTTGTGCGCACCCAACTTGACGAAGAGGCCGTTGCACGGAAGTGGGCGCATGCCGAAGCAGCCAGCGTTGTCGCTGACGAAGTCCAGCGCTCCAAAGCGCTGAACGAGCCCGGAGACGATGCGCTCGCCGGTGCCGATGAGGTTTCCCGTCCGGATCTTCACCCCTGCTAGTGCCGCTAGCCCCACGGTGGGCGCCAACTGTCATGGTGGTGTCACGGCAGATGCCATGGATAGGCTAAAGGTGGGGACTAATACACGCTAGGGGAATCCAGGGAGGGATAGTGAAGTGATTCTCCACACAAAAGTTTATATTTGCTTTGTCTCCAAGGTTACAAGTGCTCCTAGAGCTGTATTGGCGAGAGGAGGAAGAAGGAGCTCTCTTACTCTCGCTCACAGATCACCCTTAAAATCCTAGCCAAACTAGCCAAATCAGAACCCCCTCTACAGAAGCCCTAGCCCTCCTTATATAGGGGGGGCTAGGTCTCCATCTAGGGCATACGTAGAGGTATATTCCTAAGAATATGCCATCTCCCAAAGTAGTAAGCTGACCGGGTTACTTTTCCCTCGCGTCACACATGCAGACGCTACGTGAGCCTCTATGGCGCCCGCGTCAGCCGACATGGGTATCATCACCCTTGTCGGCCACGCCTCGGTGGTCCTGCCCTTGTCTGCTTCGCTCAGGCAGTGCGTACCGGGGCTTCTTTTGACCAGCGAGATTCCTTCCTTCTCCTAGAAGCTAGATGTGCCCCGGATCATAGTTGATCCGGCCACACCTGTTCCTGCATACAAGTTAAACATGCATTTCCGACTTACTGCTTAAGTCGGTTGAGACTTAGTTAGGCGAACGCCCCCTGGTCCGGGTTACCCCGTGATTCGGTCTGCCTTGAGGTGACCCGGCCAGCATCCGCTTTGTCCTTGCCGAACCTCGGCTAACTCGGTCTTTATACCCCGGCGTGACCCTACCCGGGGGTATCCCCCCAACAATGTCCGACTTATTTTGAGACACGGATCGTATCTTTTGTTTTGAAGTTTCAGGAACCCTTCAAGATTCTGCAAGCCAAAGATCAAACTAGACGATGATGAATCCGACTTTGGATCTTGGAGACTTCCGGGGGCTGCTGTTGGGGATATACTTTCCGGGTATCCTCACAGTCCTCACTGACCAGGGTGGCCCACTTCGGGTCAGAGCTTTGCTTCACGGGCGGCCCAATCAGGGAGAAGAGACGGAGTCCAATCCGGCTACGGGAAGGCCCAGAAGACTTACCGACTTAGGCCCATAGTGTTACTTGTATTTCAAGATGTACTCTGTAACCGACTCTCAGTCATAGCCGGATAGATCTCTCCTGTAAACCCTAGGCCGGATATCTATATAAGCCGTCCTAGGGAGAGTCTTTAGGGCACCCTCAATAGTCTACAATCTCAACTCGCACAGGCGAACCCTTGTAACCCATATTCCGGCTCTGTCGTATTACTGGATTGCTAGCAGGAGTAGGAACCGTCTAAAGCCGGCGGATTCGAACCTAGGTAAACTTGTGTGCTCACCGTCCCGGAACACCGTACGTCTCACACCCCTCTCTTCCGCACGCCCCGAGGACCCCCTCATGGCGTACTTGTCATCAATCCGACGATAGTGATGTCCGCGCACTTCGACATCCTCGCGCCGCCGGGCACGACGGTGCCCCACGGATGGTGCATCAGCTATGCTGGTGTGCCGGTGGCTCTGCTCCACGTCCCCGGTGGAGCCGAGATGGAGAGCGAAATCGCGGCTCATCGCTGCCAGATGCCCGCGTGGAAGAGGGCGCTGCCCCGGTACGCGGCGGCCAGCCCGTACTGGCCGTCGCTGTTTAAGAAGGAGCGGAAGGCCAAGATTGGCAACCGCATCGTTTACGGGCGCGTGGTGCACCCGGATCTCCGCAACCGAGAAGGGCGGGAGAGGTTCTGGTCCGTCCCTGGACGGACCAAGTACACCGTCATCGACGCCGCTCGCCGCGAAGAGGAGCTCCGTCTCGCGAACAATGTGGAAATCGTGGAGGTTCCGTCCGACGACGACGAGGAAGCCGGCGGCTCGGAGGACAGCGGCAGCGGAAGCAGTGAAATTGTCGACTAGGAAGAATTTGTAAAATCGCACCTTTGTTTAGGAAGAATTTGTGATCGAATTAATGAAATGCCTCGTTTAGATCTCTGTCTCGATTAATTTGTGGAAGAATTTTTCAAAAATAGTAGATCAATTCAATTTCTGCCTCGATTTAATTTAGATCTCTGTCCCGGATTGAGACCGTCGAGGGGTTTTTGGTCCCGGTTCGTGGCATGAACCGGGTCCAATACTTAGAGATGAACCAGGACCAATGCCCAGTCGACATGAACCGGGACCGGTGCCTGGCATTGGTTCCGATTGCGAAACCGAACCGGGACCAATGGCATTTGGGTGCTGGACCAAAGACCCTTTTTCTACTAGTGGATGATTCGTGCCATTGGCTCCCAGCGACGTTGGCCACTCTATCTGGTTGCTTTTCCTTAAATATTGATGTTGATACTCTTTCTGATTGAGCTGATTATTTTAATGATTATGTGTGTGCGCGCGTAGTCTTGACATTGCTGCTTAAATTAAAATTATGGGGAACTCTCGTTGGTATTTTAAGTTTTGTGGTTTGATATCTATGTTATTTTTCTTTGGCTGCCTTCAAAAAGATAATAGTATTGTGTCATAAAAAGGAAAAGTTTGAAGATCTGGAAGGCTTGCTAATTTCTTTAGACTTTATTTCGTAATTGCTAGAGATAATTTATGTATCTCAACCATGTACTATTGGTTACTATAAACATATTGCGGTATTAATTGTAAAAGAAAACCATTATCATAATTCTGCTTGATATTAGCTCACGAGATCTGTTGGAATAGAAGTGGTGTCAGAAGGCTTGATGTCAAACATCGAGTTTAGCTGGCTGTCCCCGCAAAAGGAAAATAGAGAGGCTGTTCCAGGATCCGACCTTCCACTCTCCCCCTGTTCAAGCTCTTCATTTTTGCTCGCTGATCAATAATAGCCCGCAAGTTATCATGTCATGTCATTAGAGAGTGATTTGACAACAATGGAATCAACCTGGGAAAAGAGGACAATCATGGCATGAACACTAACATCCATCCAATCTACTCATCCATGTCATCAGGTACTGAAACATTGGTAAGATATATGTTGTCTCGTGTACTTAATGATGTAGTTTCACATGATGCCATACATACATCCTTGCTTAGTTGCTTGCAAGTCAGAATTTCTAGGCTGAGCCATTGCTTGAAGCTAAATCTTCCCCTTAGTACTATGTTACTAGGCTAGTCCAATGCTTGAAGAAATACTACTTGAGTCTTCAGTTCCTTCTGTACTCCCATATCAAATGCTACTAGATCTTGTCCCTTAATTAAGGCTGTATTTATGGATAGTTTTAAGACTTCCTAAATGTAGTTGACCACACAATCAATCACCGGTTGGTGAGGCATTTTTGTCCACTCATCCACTCCAATAATAGGTGTTAGCTAGATCCTTTGCCCCCACACGGCAACCAGATACTTAGCATTCCATGATTATACCAGCAACACCACATCAGGTGGCGTGTTCAATTGTCAGCCTCTCCTTAGGAGCATGGTCACAAATTTGTTGTAAACAGTTTCTAACATAGTCCATCTTGGATTTTCTTAAACAAATATACTGTTAGATTTTCATAACAGTGTGACAATAAGATTCTTGGTAAGTGGCGTTTCAATTATGAACCCATGATAGCACGGAATCGATGGCAAAATCATCAGCATGGAAAGCTTCAGACCGAAGTTGTCGTACGACCGATGAAATCACATCAACTTGTTACACCTGTTAAGAAACACAACATGGTCCTAACTCCTAAGGTGTCAGTTTGTCAACAAGAACACCTTTAATCCTGGGATCGATGATCCTTCTGCCAAAAGAAATCTCTCATCTTTCAATAAAGCAAAAGCAACATACAGAGGCAAAGTCATTGCAACCAAACTTGTGCACGCTAAAAGCCAATCTTGCCATCCCTTTCCAAGCTTTACACAAATGCTCCTCCTTGTTAGCTTCCTTTCTTCAAATGTCCCTTTCAACTCATTCAAACACAATCCCTTGTTGAGGAAAGCTCACCTGTCACTATCTAACAGCATGTTCTTCCCTCCAATTAGATGTGTGCAACAACTCAGAGCAGGGGAGAAGAACAGCTTGGATGCCCCCACTCTGGATGCCGAAACACAACAACATGTAGCTGGGGAAGGGCCACCAGGGCAGCTCACCAGATTCCTGGATGGCCTCGTATTTGTTGCTTGCTCCTACTTCCGCGATTCGGAAGTCCTAGTTTCACTTCCGTACAACCAGTCCGGTGGTATCTTTCAACAATGGCCCAGGTTGCATTTTTCATGAAAGGGAAGCGGCGGCGATTGGCAGGTTGTCTAGGTCTGGGCGGACTGCGTTGGCAGCCGATTATGGTTATGCTCACCTTCGTATGTCACGATGAGCATCTCCGGCTCATCCACGCACCGCTCGACGTGCTTCCTCGCCGGGCAGCCCCTGACGGTGCTGCATTTATAGTAGCCCCTGCATTTGGTTCAAGTGACCGGGCATAATTAGTCCTCTGTGGGACACAGGAAAGATTTGGAAAGAGGAACAATCAGCAGTCAACATTGAGCAGCATGTGCTTGCTTTCATGGTATAGCTGCATTTTCCTACCATTAAGGGCACACAATTAAAGCCTAAGATGAGGTGGGGGAACAGGAGCAATCAAGATTAGAATGTGGATTAATAAGCATTTCAACCAAATACGAGTTCTATTAACAAGTTACCTAAGGCTTCCATGACTGATCTATTTTTTCACAGACAGTACAAGAAAAGAAAGAGTGATAGATCAACATGATCCACTATATAATTAATTGTGCTAGCAACTACGGTGTCAATACGTCTAGTTGTAGAAGAAACTTGGTGCTAGGAAAAGGGACGGTGTAGTGGGGGATCCACAAATAATTATTCCACAGGTAAAGGAACACAATGAGTGCCTGATGCAGATATGCCATCTTTCATGGTACAACATGGGGAATAATATCATCATGAATACATGGATTTGATGTATAATGCAATTGTTAGTTGACCACTGTTGTTTTTTTAAGTATTAACACACATTTTTAAAAGAAAATAGTTGGTTTTTTTCATACCTTGGATGAGGGGAACCCTTAATTGGCTTCTGCCCATACTTCCTCCATGAATATTCATCCGGAGGTATATCAGATATTTTGTTGCTAATGGCGGGCACCTTAATCGTCCTCTTATTTCGCAATTTCCTGCAGAAAAGTAAATCATCAATCAGATCATGACCATGATACACAACCCTGATAAAAGAACTACAAGAACACACTTTAACCTTCTCTTTGAGCAATGGCACTTGCCAGACGCGGCACACTTGCCGCTGCCGTCCTCACCCCTGCCCGTACACCGCCGCTTAGGCCCACCATGGCGTGCATTCAATGGGTCGCTCGCAGCAGGGGCACAGATCAAATGCATCGGCGGCTTTCCATCCAAGCTAGCTACACTGCCATCCATGCTCAGGGAGGACATAAAAGATCTTGGCGACGACATCACCCCGGTGCCACCACTGTGGTTATCAAACTTCAGGCTGATCGTGCTGTTGCTCCTCTTGAACATCTGGGCCTGTAACTTCTGCTGCTGCTGCTGGAATGGGAATCTATGTGCAGTGGCACCAAACTGGAACTGCACAGACAATGGCTGGACCATCTTCGGAGGGCCACCAAACTGGTGTGCGCTCTTGCTGCCTGAGCTGACCAAATCCAGCCCACGCAAATCAGGAGGCGGCGGCGCACCGAACTGAGGTCGCAATTGCGCTGCCGAACCAGCAGATGGGGATGGAGTGGATGTACTGCTACCGGACATTAGCATCCCCAATGGAGTGTTGCTGCTGCTCTCCAAGAAGCCTTTCTGGCTCAAGAACCCCATAGGCTTCCTTCTCCTGGAGAACCTGCCTCTAGCATGGCCACCCCCGCCATTGCTGAGGAGGGAGACCACCTTCCTGAACTTGGCACATGCCTCACCGGTCTCCGAAGCTATGCTTCTGAGCAGGGCCGGGTCCTGCTGCTGGGAGAGCAAGCGCAGCACACTGTGACAGCTCTCCACCGCCGCCCTGTTCGCCACTTCCACCTCATCCATGGCCCAAAGAAAACTAATGGACAAGAAAATCCAATCCTCTCTTCTTGTTGAACTCTTCGGTCTTCGCAAGCAGCTCAGCTTCTTGCAACCCTCGCCGGGAATAGAAGCACCTGAGCATCGAACACAGAGGAGAGAATGGAGAAACAAATCAGTCGCAGATAGAGCTCCACGAAATGCTCACAGGTCGGAATTCCCATGTAAGAAACACCGATTTGGGGGGTGAGGGGCTTGGAAAAGCCATCCGGAAACCGGATCGGGCACAGGAGCATCATATTCCGACTGCCGCTCCAAGAACGGATTCGAGGCGCGGAGCTGCACAGAGGGCGGCGCATCCCAGGGGAAGACTCCGCGGCACATGACCCAGGAAGTCGCCGCGTTGCCCGAACCCACACCCAAATTCACACCGGAAAAGGCCAAGGAAGCGAGCTCACCTGCACGGGATGGATCGCGGGGGCGCTCCGCATCCTCAAATCGCCGCTTTGGTGCAGTGGAGCGGCGAGGGGATCGGAGCGGAGGAAGAAGAGGAGGGAGGAGCGAGAGGGAGAGGAGCGTGTCTTGTACTGAGCGCGCGGGGGCAGAGGGTATACAAGTGTAAATTCGTCGCATTTTAAGGTGTTAACCGCAAAAGATTGGAAAGGATCCGGGTCGTTATCCGTAGAGGTCAGCCAGGTCAACGACAGGGGTCGGTGAGAGCATCTTTTGGCTCTACGGTCTGTATCAAACGCAAACGGTGAAGAAGAAAACTATGAACACCTTGCGTTAAGCCGAGAGATTATGGTGAAGAAGAAAACTGTGAACACCTTGCGTTAAGTCGAGAGATCACGGATTTTTCCTGCGTACACACAATCATCCTTACGAAAGCAAACAGGCACACTCTATCCTTATCCTTATGAGGATCTCCCGATAGATTGAATAGCGGGTCTTAAGATTAATAAAGTTACCACAGACGCTTCGCTGTCGAGGAAACATCGCCTACCACCGAAAAAAAATTCGTCTTTAATAAAACACCAAAGCGTTAAATCTGGGGTTTGAACTCTGGTGCTGGGGCTACCTGTACCCCTTGACCATTCAACCATATGTTGGTTCTAAAATATCACGGACCGTAGGCGACTCGGGGGGATTGTGCCCACGCCGCCGCCGGCCCTCACCCCACCACCTCCCTTCCCCCGCCGCTGCCGCCGGCCTAGCCGCGGTGGCGGCGGCCCCCGCTGCCAAAGGTGGCTGGGGGAGATCCCGCGGTGGACGCGCTCCGCCCGACGGCTTCTTCTTCGTCTCCTCCGGCGGCTGCATCGGCGTGGCGACGAGGGGGCTCGGCGGGCGGGGGTTGGCGGTGGTGGGCGGCTTCGCTGCGCCGTGGCAGGGGTGACGCTTGCCGCCGGTGCTGCTGGTTGGCGCGGCGGGGCCCGTCGGGGCCCAGATGGGCTTGGCGGGCCGTGGTGGCGCCTCTGCCTCGGCTGGAGGGGGATGCTGGGGCGGCGGCCCCAGGGTGTGGCGGTGGGGGCCGACACGGCCGTGCGGGCGGCGTGGCGGCCATGCTTGGAGGATTGGGTTGCTGCTGCTCGCGTGCCCTTATGGGACGGGGCGGTTCTCCGGCCAGCGAGGTGCTGGGCGGAGCCGTGGCCGCTGATTCCGGTCTCCTTCGCGTGGTGCGGTGCTACTGGAGTCGGCTAGGCGGGCACTCCTCCTTCCTGCTTGGTGTTCTGGTGGCGGCGGATGGTGTCTGCGGAGTGGACGTCGGGGCGGCGGTCGCGGCTGGGGTCACCGTGGGAGGAGGTACCCAGGTGGGTTCCATGTGGCATGTGGTGGTGGCGGCGGTGCGCTGCAGGGCAGGCATGGCTTCCTCGCCTGGTGGATCGGCTTGTTCGGCTTCGGGTATGGTGTTCTCCGCGCGAAAGCACCGCATCGACCTAGGTTGATGCCGGCGATGTCGGCGTCTGCGGACGTCGTTCCCCTCGTTGGAGGCATCGTTGAGGAGCTCCTTCACCTCCCTCGTCGTTTCGGGTCACAGACTCTCCGGGTGAAAACACGAGCTCTTGGTTTCTGCCGGAGCGGGCATCGGCGGCGCCACCGTCGTTTTTCCCTCTTGAGGGCGATGCCTTTGGAGGTTTTGGTGCTCTGCTAGGCGATTGGGCCTGTGTTGTCTGGTTGCTGCATCGTCGGCTAGGAGTGCGCGCGGTCTCGGGACCGGTGTGGTTGCCTGCGCGGCGGCGATGTTGCCGTTGCGCTGGTGTTGGTGCTCTAGACCTAGTCGAGCTAGGTCGCGTGGTCTCATCTTGGTTTTGCCGGTTTTTCCCGAAAACTGTGCCGCTTGGGGTTTTGTTTTTGGTCCGGTTCCCCTTTTAACCGGACTCGTGTGTTTATACGTCTGTTTCGGGTTTTGGCCGGTTTTCCTTCCAAACCGGCCAATTCTCTTCTTCTAATAGAAAAGACAGTGCTCCTGTTGGTTGCTCTAAAAAAAAAATATATATATATATACTAAGTCCGCGACAGATAGAGTATAGCTTTAGACCAAATAACTCCTTTTAAATAAATCAATCAACCTGGTTAAGAGCATTTCTAGGAGATGCGGGGTAGGCGGAACCCGAATATAGCGGATGACGAGTTGGAAACTAGTTTTTCAGTACCTCTCGTCGTGTTCCACACGGCAGTACCATTAGGGATGACATGATAGTGAGAGGGAACGAGTAGGGGCAAGCGACGACATCCCTAGTCCATATTGGGGACAAGCACTAGAACATAGTGATGCCCTGGTTCGGGGCCCTAGTGTGGAGGTAACACTCCTACTTCTGCTAGAGATCGATATCAACAATGGCGGAGATAGAGTACAAACGCTCCTCGAGTTGTATGCGGTCGCTATCTATGAGAAGAAGGAAGAAGAAGTGTCTAGCCTTACTATGGAGGCCCTCATGTCCCTTATATACAAGTTGAGGCTCTAGTTACACGATATGGTCGTCCTGTGGTCCCTAGATGGTGGGTCCTAGCTGATACGTCATCTATAGAGTTACTAGACGGAGAGACATGGGAAGAGTGGCATTGTGCATGACCTCACCACCAAAGTCGTTGGTATGGCCTCTTGCATTACATCTTGAGCAGCATGGTCGGGGTGTCCGAAGCGTAGTGGGTTGCGTCAACACCTAAATCTAGCTCCCAGACCTCCCGGCTCCACCATCCGGTGTTAGGTCAACGGGCAAGCAGCTAGCCCCTGGCTCCTCTAGGAGCCAAACTACTCGTCCAACCAAGCCGGCTGGGCCACCCAGGGATGATCCCCCCGACAGTAGCCCCCGAGCGCATGGGAGTTTTGCGCCAAGTCAAAAGGCAAAGTCAGCTAAAAATATGGTTGGGGGAGGTAGCCGGCCAGCCTAGAATGAATCCGGCTAGTGGTAGCTGGCTTGCATCGATGGGGAGTAGCGCGTGCGCGCGTTGAGGTGCAATGTCGATGGATTCACAAGGGAAGCGCATGACACAGGGGAATGTGAGCCTCAGGGGATGCCCTGCATGGTATTTAATATGTACCAACTCGTTGGGACTCCGAGTGCAGAGTGTTGTAGACAGCGTCTTTTTCCTACAAGGGTGACTCGAGGGATTTATATCGAACTCTCAGGAATTCGCTTAGAGACTCCTCTCATTTTCTTCTTCAAGCAATCTACAAAAAAAAATTCCCTGTGTCCCCAACTCCACCGTGTGGTTGTCAAGCACAAGGTTTCATATTAGTAAAACTGTAATAAACTATAAATAAATAAAGTAAAAGAAATCTATAACTAGACAAGAAAGTAAAAAACAATAAGGCAAAGATCTTTTTGGGTTTTTGTTTGTGTTTGCTAATAGTAAATGTGTTTTTGTTGTTTTAAGATTTAACAGGTGCAGGAAATATAAAAGCAATGAAAGTAAATAAAAGTTTGTTTCTTATGATGAAAGTTGGACCGGGTTTTCGTGGGTTCACTTGTCTATTCACTCATAAAGTGTAGTGGCATAAAACAATTAATAAGAAATACCATATTGATAAGAAATTCATTATGTGTATGATAAGCATTCATATGGGCATCACGTCCTATCTTAAAAATGATGCAACACATCTCATTTATACTCCTCTAGAAAGGGAAACTCCAAGCAATCAAGAACTAGGAACAAACAGAGTATAGCCTTAGGTACTTTGATATGATGTTTGAATGATAAATATGCTACCTTGAACAAACAAGATCATCTAGGTTGTCACTAGAGGATAATAACACATGCATTCACTTCATCTCTAGTAAGGTAACAAAATAAAGGTAAAAAACCATAGTAGATCTTGAATTTGTTGTCACTATCCAATGACCACCACTATGTTACTCCAACTAATACACACGTTTCCCCACACATGCCCTCTCATACATGTTGGATCAAAACAAGTAATAAAGAATAGGGCACATAATGTGAATCTACCAATACATCTCACACATAATAGAAATCAGATCTCAAATATCAACTCACAAAATAAAGACCCACCACATAGTAATTACATAGATGACCATAATCATGTTGGGCAGCTCATATGGTACTAGAACAAAAATAGATCAAGAGAGAAATAGATCAAGCTATTGCCACAAACCCATAGTCTAGAGGTGGACTCTCCCTATTCATCATGGTGATGAAGCCGAAGATGTTGGAGAAGGTAGAGATCCCACCAGCGGCGGTAGCAGGAACCTTTCCCCCTTCAATCTTCATTGATTCTATCTCTGTTTTGGTGTTTCTATGATTCTGTGCTAATCCTTTGAGATCGTCCTGAGGGGTCTTTTATAGGCATTTTTAGGTCAAGACTTCGAGGTTGAGATGAAGACGGGTGACTGTGGAGGCTCGAGGAGGGAATGACTCCTAGTGGCATGGCCTAGGGTAGGCCCCATGTCACTTGGGATCGTTTGGGCCTCGGGCCTCCCCTCTCATGGTTCTTATGCTCTAGGTGCTCCTCTTTGCGAAAAATACTCCAAGAAAAATCCCAGGTCCATTTGACTTTGTTTAGGTCCCTGAAACTTAAAAATACGCAAAACAGGGTTTTCCCGTCCTATAGAGTTATAAATTAAATAAAGGGGATCATTAATAAATCCCCATAAATCAATGTAAAACTTGAATATAACATCATATAAGATGCAAATATGTATGAACACGTATCAATTGTTGGGGTTCCGCGTATGAAAACAATAAAATTTTACCCTACGCCCCTGAACCCCTGATGCTGCCAGGACCTATCTATTAGTAATACAGTAACGGGAGGGGCTTTTCGCGAACTTACCCTTGAAGACCGAAAAGCGTTGTCAACGCTCAGGAGAGTGTGGTTGATGTAGACGAGCCGAAGCCGACCTCAAGGTCGTGATGAAGTCATTGCGCTCCTGTGGCTCCAACGACTTGAGTGCCTCAAGTGCGACACCTCGCGGGGAGTTACACACGTTCGGTGCCTGATGATGACTCCCGCTTCCCCGATCCAGCAGCAGTTGCGAAAGTAGAGCTCCTAGATCCGAATCCCGCGGCGCGACGGCGCTCCGCGGTGAAGATGTCTCTCGTTCGCGCAGTCCGAACTTGGGACCACGGTCACGAGAGAGAGAGGGAGAGAGAGAATATCAATTGGAGGTCCTCCCAAAAGTGAGAAGACCTTTATTGATTATTGGGTGTATTTATCTGGCCAAATATCCCCACTATATATAGGGGGAGGGGAGGTACTACCTCCCTCAAAGTCCCGGGGTGGGACTAAAGGAGAGGAGGGGGAGGGGAGGCCGCCGGCCAGCCCTAGTGGGCCCCGCGCGGGGGGCCTGGCCCAGCCGGCCACCCCCTTGCCCCTTCTCCCTCTCTCCTTTCCCTAATGGGCCCTCTCCCCTCCGGGAATTGGCCTATTAAGCCTTTTGACCTTTTAAATTGATTTTCTCTTTATTAAATAATTATGAATAATTAAATCAATATTTAACATTCATTCACATATTATTCAACCTCCGTGGTTATGGAACACTTCCACCTCCACTCCGGACATCCTCTGGACTTACCGAAACCCTTTAGGTTTTCTCTCTACTATTCTTTGGTGATTCTACCGATCCTATAAACACTCTCTAAGCATCATCAAGCCCTTAAGCGTGATACCCCACAGTTCGGGAACACTCCAGACATGGTCGGTACACTCCCGCACCAATGATCAATAGAGGGACCTGGATGGCCATGTGACCCCTGTGCATTCCACGAAGATCTTTCGCCATTTGAACCGGGTCAGTCGTGTCTTATTCCCTTTGTCTCTCGATACTTGCATTGCCCGAGATCTGATCAATGACATCACCATGTCGTGTTCAAGCTCGTTACCGAACAATGCCACTTGACTCGTTCTGAAAAGTGATATCCCTGTGATCAAATCACATGCTACGCAGCTATTGGATATAACCTCTCCGAGTGGGCCCTTGAGTATCTTCCCGTCACATGGACGAACAAATCCCGCTCTTGACATATATTGCCTCTACGGTTTCCTCCGAGTACCTGAACACACCTTTATAACCACTGTATTACCAAGTGGCGCTTGATGCTATCTAAGCACTCTCGGGAGA
Source organism: Avena sativa (assembly GCA_916181665.1). Taxonomy (NCBI): domain Eukaryota; kingdom Viridiplantae; phylum Streptophyta; class Magnoliopsida; order Poales; family Poaceae; genus Avena; species Avena sativa. Next base: position 525,206,570 of record OV702292.1, on the reverse strand, counting down.
CAGTGATTGATATAGCCTCATGGTCTAAGGAATAGTCTACGAGGATCCATTTCTAATCATCGTAACTTGAACTTCGTGACATGATCGGGTCACGATGTTTAGGTTGGGTATTGGTTCATCATCTCATTCTCATAATGAGTTGACTCCATTTCCAACTGGCATAAATGCCACATGATCAGGAAACTTGATCATCTGTTGACCAATGAACAAGTGACTAGAGTTTCACTGGGAACCCCTGGTTGTTTGTATATCACAAATGTATTGATGTTTCCACTCAATACAGTTATAGCATGATATAAAACTTAATCATAAACTATATGAAATATGGTAGTAGTCCTTATTACTATTTGTCTCTAGGGCATATTTCCAACATCAATAAACTACAAAGTTCATGTATCCATTTTACATGCATCAACATCCCTAAGCTTAACCTATGCTCGTCCTCGAGCATAAAGGTGATAAAACTAAACATGGACTTTGGAGTTTGTTTATATCATAAAGCATAAGTCATGATATTTTCTACACAAGAGCACATGATTCATTCTCTAACATCAATAAGAAGATGAGCTATGAAGTGATACTTCTTATGTACTTACATCTATGCTTAACAATATGTTACTTATATAATAGCAAATGAAAGTACTATGGACCATTGAGCATATAAATAGAAGGAGTAAATCCTATGGTTTGGTATTTCAGGCTCATTTTTCTTTTTCCTTCTTTCTCTTTCATTCTTTTCACTTCTTACCTTTCTTCTTCTTCCTAGTAACATATAGTAAGCAAGTAATGCCTATGCTAAACCTTGAATAAAAGATTATAAGAGAAAGTAAAATAAAGTTTTGGGATATGTAGCTTATGTCAACAGTAATCATAGGAGTGGGGTTCCAAGAATGTTTTGTGGTTATGATTAAATTGAAGAAAACTATGGTTCTTATGCTTAATCCATTACAAGTTGAATGTCTCATGCCCGTTGACCACTGGCACCAAGCCCACATGTTTACTCAACTTGGGCCCTAAATAATTTTGTCATTTTATGCATATGGTTCCAAACGAGGATGGCAACTGAGGTGCCTCTTGCCCCATTGTGCAAGGAGTCCCTTTGTGAGGGGTTACCCATACTCAAATGACAAGACAAACAGACAAATGAACCCCTTGGTGTTACTTTTTATTTACCATTTGCATACCTTTTATTTAAAACGCTTCATTGGTGCCATTGTTGTAAATTTACACCATGATACATGGCTTAGGTTGGCGGCTCATGCATCCCTCTGACACATATGCAAACTCCTCCAAAATATTTAGGGTGGTTCCTGTTGGGTTCACAGCATAGAAAACAAAAAATTTCCTACGATGTGAACAACTAAGGACCAAGATCTATCTACCTAGATACAATCAATAGGTGGATATACATCCATAGAGAACTTGCCCTCGAAGAGCAACACAGCGTTACGAGATTGATCTCGTGAATGATGTAGTCATTCACTTCCTAATCTCAAGATTGTGAGGACGTCTAGCACCACAACTCAACAGTGCATCCATGATCGCACACATGTCCGGTCCTCCGACAACCTCCGCGTCCTTGCTCCAGAAAAGTAGCAGAAGAAACAACTTCTTCCAGACAAAGCCACCAAGAACATGTACTTTGCTAATCTGAAGCCATGGGGAAATGTTCTAGAGTGGGAGAGAGATCCTTCACGAGGAGGTGTGAAGTGAGAGGAGGAGGAGGAGGCATTTTATAGGGGGAGGGGAAGCCCCTCCCATGGCCGGCGGCCAATGTGGTGCCCCCACTTCTCGCTCCATTCATGTGGGTGGATCTTCCACTCACACTTCCACTCACTTGCATTAAATTTTCAGCAAATTTAATGCATCTCTCATTTAATAATTTTATTTATGTTATTCAGAATTTTGTGAATTACATTAATTAACAAACATTCACATAAAACCCCTTGCAACATTTCAATATCACATGCATAACCAATTTCAGCAATTTCACCCGAAATAATTTCGGTGTCCATCGAAATAATTCCAGCGCTTTCATAATCTTTCTATGGAAACATATTTGATCGAAATTGTGTCGGTATCCCTTAAGTGTGTCACCCTACGGTTCGCGAATAATGCAGACATGATCGAGACCCCTCTTTGATCAATAATTAGCAGCGGGACCTGGAGATCCGTACTGACTCCCACACATGAGAACCTTTAACGTTTGTCACTAAATCCCTTTGTCTCGCGATATATTACATGTCCTATATTCGATCATCGGTATCCCCATACCTAGTTTGATCTCATTACCGATAAGTACTCTTTTCTCTTTCCCATGATATAACATTCTAGTGATCTTATCACTTGCTTGCAAGCTATGCCAATGTGATATCACTGAGAGGGACCAGAGTATATCTCTCTGTCATCTGGATGGAGAAATCACACTCTTGATCCATGAGCCTCTACATAACATTTTGAGAGTATCTGAACCCACCTTTATTGTCACCATGTTACGGTGTGACATTTGATGTTATCAAGTTACTCTTCCAGTGTTAGTGATTGACATGATCTCATGGTCTAAGGACTAAAGTTACTTTGTATGATGTTATAGTAATTTAAACATAATGAATTTGATCGTATTACTATATGATGGCTGTGAAATATAGCCATCTACATCCACATTTAAACTAGATATTATTCATATGTTTGATGAAATATCTCTCTAAACCCTGCTACTAATGCCTAACGATCAAAGGGGTATGCAATCCTTTCTTTCTAATTTTCCCTGCGCAGATAATGTCGTTTGATGATGGGAATCACAACATTAAAGTCAAAGATACGAGATTTCCAATAACCCAAAGAAACCAGGGGTCGTGAAGTGGAGACACAAGCTTTAACGACCAACTATACGGTGGGAATAAAATTCCAGCCGTATAGTTATGTCTGTATAGCTGCCATCGGCACCGCTAGGTCAAACAGAGCAACTTTCATGAAGGGACCCCTATATAAAGAGGCTTCGGGCGACGAGAAATAGAGCCCCTATAACACCAGAAACCTGCATCCACAACACCGAAGAACCACTGGAGGAATAGACTTAGATCTAATCTTGTAACACCCCAGCATTAGAGCTTAGAAATAAGCTGAACGCGTGTGTGTGCATTGCATTCGTGCATAGAAAATCTGGATAATTTTCGCGCTTTTAAATAAAACTTGTAAAAGAGATTGAAGCTTCTCTTAACTTGGTGGAACTAAAGTAGATCATCAAGTTGACCGCGATAAGTTTCAATGTGACCTTTGCTAAAACCTTATCTTTGGGTAATATAATTTGATCTAAGGGTAGATCAAATGTAATAAAACTAAGTCACAACACATTACCTAATAAGGAGTACTTGATCTTCTAGAGATCATTACATGGTATTCTATATCACAACTCAAGGATGATTAATTAATATTCTAAAGATGATATCAAGGTATTATCTACCACAAACCTTGAATACCAAGTTAAGTATCTAACTTAAGTAAAATAAACTCATAACTAAATTTTGAAACACTTGTTTGCCATAGTTATTCCTACCATGGGAATCATGGTAGTTTCTAAATACAAACTCTTATTACAAATAGAGTAGTAAATGAAGTCAAGCAAAGACCATTTAGCACATATCTTTAATATGATATTAAGAGGTGACATTCCTATTTAACCAAGTCTTAGGGTCTATTGACCATCAATGTGTGTGATCAATTCCTGACCTTGAAATTGTTGACTCGTAGCCTTTGACCTATTAGATTGACCTTCCAAAGACCTAAGTAAATTATTAAGGAGAAGGAACTAGCTATGGAAGAGTGTGCCATCATCAATGTAATGTGATCCTTAGTGGTGATCAAACCATTTGATGTTGCAGGAGTTAACTCACCCATGAGTTAACTAGAAGAAGTATTTAAACCCAAGAGTTTAGATAGTAATTATGAAGCTATGAGAAAGCTAGTAGTATTAGTACATCAAATAATAGTCTTGTTAAGACAAGTGGATATAAACTTAGAGTAAGCTTTCTTAACAAGATAAGCCTTATAGAAGGACTAGTATAAGTTTACTACTTAGTTGATGATAGATCTTGATCAGACAATTAAAATCCTAAGATTTGTTTGATCCAATGATGGTGGTCATTATTCTCAAGTCACTTGAGAATAGATGACTAGGTGTTGAAGAAGAGTTGTGAGTATACTAAATTAGGTAAAGCCCTAGTAAGATGAATCATCTATCTTGATTATGAGAAGTCAAGCTAGAGTATAGTGAATATATGGAGTAGTGGGAAGCATAGTAGGTTAATCAAGCTAATACAAGAACAAACTTGTATTATGGGAGTAGTACCATGCCTATTCTAGAGGATTGTTATCACATGTGATAGATAGAGAGAACTATAATCTTGTAAGCCTTGGAAGGAGTTGCAAAATGAAGTTAAGGAAGTTAATAGATGTAGTTAGCTGTAGCTACATTGATAGGTGTATCAATGGTAGTTGATTAAGAGAAGTTATATACTAGGAGTAAGGATGGAATAATGTTGAAGTGGCATGACCATGTCATCATATGATGATGGATATGGTGGAGTCAGACGATTGTCTTATTCAGGAAGATGTGATCTTTGTGAATAAGATAAGAGAGATATCTAGAGTATATTTAGGAAAGGAATTCCCTCAAGATAAGCTTAGTGAAGTATTGAGGTAAGAATTCTTTAGAAACCTTTAGCTAGCTATACATGCAGCCATGACAAGACCCATGTCTACTTCATTATTCAAAACCCTAGAATCAAATGGATAGTGAAATCATTTCCTATTCCTAGGTAACCATTGAACAATACCTCTTGGACAACTGAAACTTCCAAAGGATAATTGGAGAACCAGATGAGTTATCATGTATGAAAGCCTTGTCTACCTGATTGTCTTAAACCCTAATAAGAACCTACTCTCATAGGATTAGTAAGATCACATCATGAAAGCAATCCCAATAACTCACTTAAATTAAAAGGTTATTTAGAATCACCAAATATAATAGTAATATGTCTTAGCCTTAATAATCATTTATATCCATAATTGAATATGGGTTATTAAATCCTCTCAGAACCCATATACCTATATCTGAATAAACATGAGCATTTCTCCACCAATGATTATTATTGATTCATCATTACCTAATCAATATTGTTATGTAGTAATTCTAATCTCTATAAATCAAGTAGGATTGGTTTTGGTGAAATCCTCAAATGGGGAGAACCATGGACCTCAAATCACCATGATACAAACCCCAGGGTTTAATATCTTATCATGTAAGTATAATTCATTTATGAGGGAAAGTATTAATAAGATTCTATACACATAAATCATTAGCCTCTTAAACCACTACTAATACATTCTTTTAGTGGTAATACAAATCATTTCTATAAGATTTTCTTATAGGAACTAAACCCTAAAATCCTAAGTTATATTTACTTTATTAAAAAAAGAACCTTGCATATAATAACAGATTTTGTATACATAATAAGAAATGTAGAGAAATTGGTTATAATTAACCTCTATCATAATATCCATGTCTTACAAATTTCTGGATATTTAAAACCTTAAAGAAATTCAAATTTGAAATGTTTTATAAAAATAGAAAACAAAAATAGAGAAAAAAAGGGAATCAACAGATTCCAGAATCGGCCCACGGCCCAAGTCGCCCTTGTGCTAACCACCGCTCACATGCAGCCCCAGGAAAAATTCGCTCACTTCGCTAAGGCCCAGTACCGGCCCAGCCCAGGTACCCCTTTGGTTCGTCGTCTTTGTTGACGATGGCGAAGCAGCTGTGTGGCCGCGCTGCCACCGTCGATACTCATCCGCGGTGTGATGCGTGTTGCCGCTCCTCGAGGAGGGGATAAGAACGCCCGTGTTCTCCTCTATCCGCTCATACCCATTTCACTCGCTCCCTCGCTCTGTGCCGTTCACGCGCAGCGCTTGCTGAAACCCTAGCTAGTAGGTGCCGGTGCCCCATCGTCTCCGACCTCACCTCGCTCCGCGATGATGCCTGGGAGTCACGCCACCTCACACTCATCATCCTCGCGTAGCTACGCAGGCTAGGGAGGGCGTTCCTGCCCGGAATCGAGCCTCGCATCTCGCCGGCCGTCGCAGCCTCATCATTGATTGCCGCCACTGCAGTGCCTCTCCGGCCCCGCCATCACGCCCTTCAGCCTCCCGGTGAGCTACCCGTGCTCGCGCACCTCTCCTTCATCTGCCATACCTTCTCAGTCATTCCTGCCACGGCCACCCGACACCGCCGCCGCTCTCCGTCGTTGGTGACCGCTCTCCGGTGACCATTCTGGAGCGGCGCCGCCACTAACTTGTTCGCCTTGACGCCCTCGTTCCAATAAAACCAACCACGTGCGTCGAGGTACTCTGGATCGTCGCCGGCAACCACGATCCGGTGGTGGAGGCCGGGCTGACCTCATGTCGATGTCAGACCCGCGTCACCCCTGCCACGTCACTAAGTGGACTGGTCTTTGCACGCGTGGCATCCAACCTGGGCACTGGCCCACAAGTCAGTGACCGTGGTTAGAATCCGCCACGATATAAAAAGATTTAAAAAACAATGTCTGCGTCAGCATGATGTCATGTCTGCGTCACTCCTCGCCGCGTCAGCACCTTTGACTGGTCCGTGCACCGGTGGCATCTTACGTGGTATTGACCACACTGGTCAGTGAGCTAAGCTAAGTGTTGGCTGGGTGTAAAAAGTATTTCTTGTTAAATAAAATTTTAGAAAATGATTAAATCTTATAAATTGAATAACTTTTGTTTTATAATTTAGAAAAATGTATATTATATATCAAAATGTTTAGAAAAATAAACTCTATATTATAAACTTATTATCAACAATTATTGTGTTAACTATTTAAGTAATTATTATTTAATAATGATTTAAAAGTAATAATAGTTTGAAAATTCATATTTTAATATTGGTAAATGAGAAAAATATAAATAATATACCAAAATTCTTAGAAAAATAAAATCTACATTTAAAAAAAATTCATAGATTTTTGGTAGCACTTAGATAATTATTATTGTTTATTAAGTATTTATAGAGGAATTAAACTTGTAAAAATCATATCTTATTATTTAAAAATGACAAAAATACTTATAATATACCAAAATGATCACAGAAATGAAATCTACACACTTTTGAAGTAAAATAAAAGGTAAAGGTCTAATAAATCTTGTTTAAACCCTTTTGTTTTATTTTAATTCATTAAAAATATATAAATCTTTACTATTGTCTTTACCATTATTTGTTTAAAGTCTAAAAGTGTAATAACAAATGCAAGTTATGTTTAAATGAAGTTAAGATAGGTCTAACCAATTCAACTTATACTCACTAAAGCTATCATTTAAAATTAAGTACATTTTACTCTCCAAAAGTATTTTATCAATTATAAAATCAACAAGAATAATCTATCATTTATCAAATGAATTCTAAACACTTATAAAACCGTCAAGCTCATATTTACTAATCCCTTTACTAGTCTGGGAAGCTACATAAATTTAAATCAGATTCTTAAGTAGTTAGAGTAGTGTCTATTCTATACTTGTTAAAGCATAACCTTAAGAAAACACCCATTCCATAAAGCAATGTTACTTACATTCTAACTTTAGGAATCATTAAGAAGTGAAACCCCTATAATAAGATGCCTTATTCAAAACATGTAATTCTTCACCACTTATGTTATGATTGTTTAATGTAGTAATGTTTTCCTCTTTAATAATCTTAGCTAATAAGAAATCCTTAAAGTGTTAATCTTAAGTTTAAATACTTTTTACTTTGTAAAGTAATGTTTTCCTCAAAAGTTATTCTCTTAAGAAACATTAAAGTAATCCTTGAACACTTCTTTAAAAGCTCTAATTGATTCTTAATCTTGTTTAAGAAATATTTTAGATACCATGCTCAATTGAGTGCTTTAGTATTGCATATTGTTTGTTGTATTTACTTATTGTTTCACACACTCTCACAAGCCTTAATAAGAAGCACAAATGTGAAGCTAGTATAAAAGTGCAACACAATCCAAAGATATCATCGCAAACTCCAAATCCTAGATCAGATACGACTATTCCGGGAATTTGCATTTATCAAATTACATTACATTACTTATGCATCGTTGCATCTTACTTCTTTAAACATTAGTCCTTACCGGACCAATGATGCCGTTTACAGAATTTGGATCTTCTATTGTCTTGAAGACCGTGAGTGCATAATCTTGCAATCACAAAAGGCAAGTTCACAACTTGCTCATGTCCTTTGATTATTTTCTATCAAATGCTTGTAACTCCAATGTTGTCATCACCTGCATTCCAAAAAGGTCAGAAAACACTATTTTCATAATAATATGATTTTGGATTATTTACCAGATAGTAATAATCTACTGATACAGTTCCAGTGGTAAAGGAACATAATATCTAGGACTTAACAACCAATGTCGCCAGTGATTCTAGCATCGTATATTACGCGTCAACCATGAGATTTGTAATGGGATGGAGAAGTCAGGTGGATCTTCTTCCTTTCGCATGAACGGATGACCTTATTTTGAGGCTATTGATTTCTTGTGGAGTTCTAGAGAATCCAGCACATGGGTGGGACCCCTTAGTTCCCCAGAATCTAGGTGTCTAGATTATCTGTGCATCTCTAACTGGGTCTGAGTTCACCATAGCTGATAGTGACCGCCAGACAGAGCTGCGCACGGAGTCTCCGAGAGGCTACCCAAAGAGTAAACGTGGTAGTTGTCTCGGGGGATCGTGTCTCATGTGGGGTCGCGGAGAAGGGCAGCGATTGGCTTGGATCTTAAGTTGGGCCTCAAACCATGGAAGTTTGAACGGGGACATACTCCCGGCTATGCAACAAAGCTTAAGGTCTCTTGTGGGAAAAGTGACGCACCTCTGCAGAGTGTAAGAATTGTGACATGTTACTCCCTGTTCCGGGAAGGAGCTACGAACGCGGCGGGAAAGGAACCCCACGAAGGTTCTGGTCAACCTATGAAGGCTTTCGAACATAGTTTTCAGAATAAAAGCAACCTTTGAAGAAATGTTTACAAAAACCTGCATTGCCTACGACCTTTGGTCTGTGGCTATAGAGATAGTGCATCATACACTCCTTTTTAGTGAACTTGCTAAGTACGCTCGTACTCAACCATACCTTCTTAACCCTTGCTAGGTTCTAAGCCATTGAAGACAACGTCAACATCAATTTTGGCTCAAGAAACCATCATCGGCAGCTCAAGTTCTTCAATAAAGTCTATGAAGTCAAAATATACATCAACTGAAGTGAAGACAGAGTCTCTGTTTAGATAGAAGTAGATACTCTAGCCATAAAACCTACTTCTATAGAGCATTGCATTAGTAACAATAGCAAGCCAAATAGTTTAGATACTAATCGTAGTTACTAGATAGTTCTAAGTTATTATTTCTAGTTCTTCTTTGTAAGAAGTTTTTTCTCTCTCTCTTTAACCTAGAGTGTTCTCTGGATCTTTTGTAAAGAGTCGAGTTGTAATCTATAGTCATGTCTTGGACCTGTTGTGTTTCTGTTGTACCATTCTGAGGGATGTAATACTAGTGAACGGTGTTTCATTGGTGTTATGTCAACGACTATAGTGTACTACATCATGCAGTGGTATGCTGTGTCACCACAGCTGGTATCAAAGCATATGCTTTAACCTTAGGATTAAAACCCTTTTAGGAAGATCTGTAGGTTGGATAGTGACTATAGGAGCCATCTTATCTAAACCAAGAATTGTGATGGTATCCACTTGAGGATAAACGTTGTCACACTTAAGTTGGATGTTCTTACCATCTTTCCGAAGGATTAGTTATATGTCTTCTGTAGAGAATTGTCATTTGAGTGTATCTCTAAATAGGTGTAACACCACTAAGATATCTTAAGTAAGTTAAAATATCAAAGAAGATTATGACTAGGATTAGGATATCATGTGGAGTAGTATTAGTGATGGAGTCTATGTTCAGAACCTCTGTGAAATAGCAGAATCTTACCACTAGTCGATACTACTATACCACATAAGGTAGACCATTATAGTATGTATAGATACAATTGGAAGTAAATCATGTGGCATTCACTTGAGAATTCCATGTGATGGAGTAGAATTTTGTTAAGAATCATTAATATTAAGCTAAGAAAAAGAGTCATCATGGTGAGGTTAGCTCTTTAATCATGATGACTAGGTAAATCTTAACAAGTTCGTGGTGAGAATAGCTCCGAGACCATGATAAGTTTGTAACTAGAACACATACTCAATAACTAATCTTGTAATAACAGTAAGTAAAGAACAGTGTAGGTCTATGATAGAAGTCATAAATATAATTATATTATGATAATTGTTAGATTAAGGTAGTAACTACATTGTTGTTAGTAGTTTTGAGAGATCATGTGAGGATAGTTTACGATAGAATGGAAAATTGGTAGTATTTAGTAGTCCTGAAAGAAAGGTAAGAGCTTAGTCAAAACCAGAGTGAGACCACTTTGCTCAAGATTATCTTGTTGCACCTGAGAAATTTGGGGTAGATATTGAGACGAAGAGTAGTTTAACCCTAAGTGCTAAGTACCACAAAGTAAACCTATACTAGGAGGTGCCATATACTACACAGCAAAGCCTGAATTCTAGAGGTATTATACTCAACTATTATATTCTTGGCTTAGAACGATGTGTGTTATATGTACCACATTTGGATTTCTTGGTTTTCTTGTATCTTCTTAATTGACTAGATCTGTACATGAAGTTTAACTTGGTGTGCAAATGCATGTTGCATCATCAAGTTATTACTTGATGTTATAGACCTAGATAGAAAAGGGAATTCGTGTAAGGGAGTGACGAGTTCCGAAGATCAAGATGAAGACTTGCATAAAGAAGGAAGCTGAATATACAGAGTATCAACACTATTTTGAAGGATGGATCAATCTCAACTCATTATGAGCTAGCGATAAGAAGGATTATTAGTGCACAAAAGGTGTGGAGCAACATGAAGGATGAACTTAAGTTCACTTAAAGTAGATATGTTGCTCAGAAATTAATGAATTAGTTGTACCAAGTTTATGGAAGTATCATGAATCAGTGCAAAAAAAAGAAGTTTTGGAGAAAAGTGGTATTCAAGCTCTGACAACTCAGAGAGAATGTCCGTAAGAAGTCGAAAAATCGTAGGGTAATCCATACACCTAGGAGGATTCATAGCTGGTATCCGTAGCTGGTATCCTAGCGGTGTAGTGAAGTAGGTCATCTTTGTATAATTTAAAGAGTATAAAACTTGGCCTAAGTTAGGTTAGACCTAAGGAAGTATGAAATTAAAGATCGTCTTTCGAGAAGCTTCACGAAATCAGGCCTACTAAAGCGAAAATGTCTAGAAGGTTAAGAGTAAGTCAAGTAATGTCAGAAGATTCCTTTCGGAGATCCACAATTATGTGGATATACCGCAGATTCTTTCATGAGACCTTCCAGAGGTAAAATATAAGCTGGACAGAGACCAATACCTTAGCTAATGGATATTATACATACATATTAGAGACCATTAGGAAACCCCAAGGGGGAGAGTAAACAATAAACACTGACGTGTTGTTGTCTAACTTTCCAATGAAAGGTTGGAGAAGAAGTATAAATTTATGATGAGATTAAGCCTTATTCTCAAAAGGTTATAAGAAGCCCTCATTATATAGTATTTCCGAGCGTATGTCCGGATGAATGATCGAAGTAGATATAACTGCTTAACCCTAGTGGACTAGTTATAAATGGGAAACAATTGGTAAGTTTTCCTTAAGAAGGAGGAGAGCCTACCAAAATAAGTCCAGTGTAAAGTAGTGGGAAAGCCTAATTAGAATGGACTAAATGTGTGCCAAATCAATCCTAAGTAGAACTTTGAAGACATAACCCAATAGATTATAGTAGAAGGAGTTATGCTCTATATTGGAAGCGAAAGTTGGAAGTTTCCAAGTATGAAGTGAATTCAAGGGAATGGGATACCATAATTATCCCCAATTGTGATCACAATGGAATTTGAGAAATGGCGTGATCAAAACAAGTCAACTCCTTATTCCGAAACGCAAGAGAGTACAAACTATGGGGACGAAGTTTATTTTAAGGGGGAGAGTCTATAACACCCCAGCATTAGAGCTTAGAAATAAGCTGAACACAGGTGTGTGCATTGCATTCATGCATAGAAAATCCGAATAATTTTCGCGCTTTTAAATAAAACTTGTCAAAGAGATTGAAGCTTCTCTTAACTTGGTGGAACTGAAGTAGATCATCAAGTTGACTGCGATAAGTTTCAATGTGACCTTTGCTAAAACCTTATCTTTGGGTAATATAATTTGATCTAAGGGTAGATCAAATGTAATAAAACTAAGTCACAACAAATTACCTAATAAGGAGTACTTGATCTTCTAGAGATCATTACATGGTATTCTATATCACAACTCAAGGATGAATAATTAATATTCTAAAGATGATATCAAGGTATTATCTACCACAAACCTTGAATACCAAGTTAAGTATGTAACTTAAGTAAAAGAAACTCATAACTAAATTTTGAAACACTTGTTTGCCATAGTTATTCCTACCATGGGAATCATGGTAGTTTCTAAACACTAACTCTTATTACAAATAGAGTAGTAAAGGAAGTCAAGCCAAGACCATTTAGCACATATCCTTAATATGATATTAAGAGGTGACATTCCTATTTAACCAAGTCTTAGGGTCTATTAACCATCAATGTGTGTGATCAATTCCTGACCTAGAACTTGTTGACTCGTAGCCTTTGACCTATTAGATTAACCTTCCAAAGACCTAAGTAAATTAATAAGGAGAAGGAACTAGCTATGGAAGAGTGTGCCATCATCAATGTAATGAGATCCTTAGTGGTGATCAAACCATTTGATGTTGGAGGGGTTAACTCACTCATGAGTTAACTAGAAGAAGTATTTAAACCCAAGAGTTTATATAGTAATTATGAAGCTATGAGAAAGCTAGTAGTATTAGTACATCAAATAATAGTCTTGTTAAGACAAGTGGATATAAACTTAGAGTAAGCTTGCTTAACAAGATAAGCCTTATAGAAGGACTAGTTCAAGTTTACTACTTAGTTGATGATAGATCTTGACCAGACAATTAAAAGCCTAAGCTTTGTTTGATCAAAGGATGGTGGTAATTATTCTCAAGTCATTTGAGAATAGATGACTAGGTGTTGAAGAAGAGTTGTGAGTATACTAAATTAGGTAAAGCCCTAGTAAGATGAATCATCTAGCTTGATTATGAGAAGTCAAACTAGTGTATAGTGAATATATGGAGTAGTGGAAGCATAGTAGGTTAATCAAGCTAATACAAGAACAAACTTGTATTATGGGAGTAGTACCATGCCTATTCTAGAGGGTTGTTATCACATGTGATATATAGAGAGAACTATAATCTTGTAAGCCTTGGAAGGAGTTGCAAGATGAAGTTAAGGAAGTTAATAGATGGAGTTAGGAGTAGCTACATTGATAGGTGTATCAATGGTAGTTGATTAAGAGAAGTTATATACAAGGAGTAAGGATGGAATAATGTTGAAGTGGCATGACCATGTCATCATATGATGATGGATATGGTGGAGTCAGACGATTGTCTTATTCAGGAAGATGTGATCTCTATGAATAAGATAAGAGAGATATCTAGAGTATATTTAGGAAAGGAATTCCTTATCTCAAGATAAGCTTAGTGAAGTATTGAGGTAAGAATTCTTTAGAAACCTTTAGCTAGCTATACATGCAGCCATGACAAGACCCATGTCTACTTCATTATTCAAAACCCTAGAATCAAATGGATAGTGAAACCATTTCCTATTCCTAGGTAACCATTGAACAATACCTCTTGGACAATTGAAACTTCCAAAGGATAATTGGAGAACCAGATGAGTTATCATGTATGAAAGCCTTGTCCACCTGATTGTTTTAAACCCTAATAAGAACCTACTCTCATAGGATTAGTAAGATCACATCATGAAAGCAATCCCAATAACTCACTTAAATTGAAAGGTTATTTAGAATCACCAAATATGATAGTAATATGTCTTAGCCTTAATAATCATTTATATCCATAATTGAATATGGGTTATTAAATCCTCTTAGAACCCATATACCTATATCTGAATAAACACGAGCATTTCTCCACCAATGATTATTATTGATTCATCATTACCTAATTAATATTGTTATGTAGTAATTCTAATATCTATAAATCAAGTAGGATTGGTTTTGGTGAAATCCTCAAATGGGGAGAACCATGGACCTCAATTCACCATGATACAAACCCGAGGGTTTAATATCTTATCATGTAAGTATAATTCATTTATGAGGGAAAGTATTAATAAGATTCTATACACATAAATCTTTAGCCTCTTAAACCACTACTAATACATTCTTTTAGTGGTAATACAAATCATTTCTATAAGATTTTCTTATAGGAACTAAACCCTAAAATCCTAAGTTATATTTACTTTATTAAAAAAAGAACCTTACATATAATAACAGATTTTGTATACACAATAAGAAATGTCGAGAAATTGGTTATAATTAACCTCTATCATAATATCCATGTCTTACAAAATTCTGAATATTTAAAACCTTAAAGAAATTCAAATTTGAAATGTTTTATAAAGAAAACAAAAATAAAGAAAAAAAGGGAATCAACAGATTCCAGAATTGGCCCATGGCCCAGGTCGCCCTTGCGCTAACCACCGCTCACATGCAGCCCCAGGAAAAATTCACTCACTTTGCTACGGCCCAGTACCGGCCCAGCCCAGGTACCCCTTCGCTTCGTCGTCTTTGTTGACGACGGCGAAGCAGCTGTGTGGCCGCGCTGCCGCCGTTGATACTCCGTCGCGCTGCGATGCGTGTCGCCGCTCCTGGAGGAGGGGGTAAGAACGCCCACGTTCTCCTCTATCCGCTCAAACCCTAGCTAGCAGGTGCCAATGCCCCCATCGTCTCCGACCTTGCCTCGCTCTGCGGTGATGCCTGGGAGACGCGCCACCTCACACTCGTCATCCTCGCGTAGCTACGCAGGCTAGGGAGGCCGTTCCGGCCAGGAATCGAGCCTCGCATCTCGCCAGTCGTCGCAGCCTCATCATTGATTGCCGCCACTGCAGTGCCTCTCCGGCCTCGCCATCACGCCCTTCAGCCTCCTGGTGAGCTACCCGTGCTCGCGCACCTCTCCTTCATCTCCCATACCTTCTCAGTCATTCCTGCCACGTCCACCCGACACCGCCGCCGTTGTCCGTCATCGGTGACCGCTCTTCGGTGACCATTCCAGAGCGGCACCGCCACTAACTTGTTCGCCTTGACGCCCTCGTTCCAACAAAACCAACCACGTGCGCCGCGGTACTCTGGATTGCTGCTGGCGACCACGATCCGGTGGTGGAGGCCAGGCTGACGTCATGGCGACGTTAGACCTGCGTCACCCCTGCCACGTCACTAGGTGGACTGGTCTTTGCATGCGTGGCATCCAACCTGGGCACTGGCCCACAAGTCAGTTACCGTGGTTAGAATCCGCCACGGTTTAAAAAGATTTAAAAAACAATGCCTGCGTCAGCATGATGTCATGTCTGCGTCACTCCTCGCCGTGTCAGCACCTTTGACCGGTCCGTGCACCGGTGGCATCTTACGTGGTACTGACCCCACTGGTCAGTGAGCTAAGCTAAGTGTTGGCTGGGGGTAAAAAGTATTTCTTGTTAAATAAAATATCAGAAAAAGATTAAATCTTATAAAATGAATAACTTTTGTTTTATAATTTAGAAAAATGTATATTATATATCAAAATGTTTAGAAAAATAAACTCTATATTATAAACTTATTATCAAAAATTGTTGTGTTAACTATTTAAGTAATTATTATTTAATAAAGATTTAAAAGTAATAATACTTTGAAAATTCATATTTTAATATTGGTAAATGAGAAAAATATAAATAATATACCAAAATTCTTAGAAAAATAAAATCTACATTTAAAAAATTGTTTCATAGATTTTTGGTATCACTTAGATAATTATTATTGTTTATTAAGTATTTATAGAGGAATTAAACTTGTAAAAATCATATCTTATTATTTAAAAATGACAAAAATACTTATAATATACCAAAATGATCACAGAAATGAAATCTACACACTAAAAATATCAAATCCCACTTTTGAAGTAAAATAAAAGGTAAAGGTCTAATAAATCTTGTTTAAACCCTTTTGTTTTATTTTAATTCATTAAAATATATATAAATCTTTATTATTGTCTTTACGATTATTTGTTTAAAGTCTAAAAGTGTAATAACAAATGCAAGTTATGTTTAAATGAAGTGAAGATAGGTCTAACCAATTCAACTTATACTCACTAAAGCTATCATTTAAAATTAGGTACATTTTACTCTCCAAAAGTATTTTATCAATTATAAAATCAACAAGAATAATCTATCATTTATCAAATGAATTCTAAACACTTATAAAACCATCAAGCTCATATTTACTAATCCCTTTACTAGTCTTGGAAGCTACATAAATTTAAATCAGATTCGTAAGTAGTTAGAATATTGTCTATTCTATACTTGTTAAAGCATTACCTTAAGAAAACACCCATCCCATAAAGCAATGTTACTTACATTCTAACTTTAGGAATCATTAAGAAGTGAAACCCTGATGACCCACAAGTATAGGGGATGTATCACAGTATTTTCGATAAGTAAGAGTGTCGAACCCAATGAGGAGCAGAATGTGCGGGCTAGTGGTATGGATCAGGAATTCTCTGCAAATACTTAGCAAACGGATTTTTAGGGGTTTTCGATAAAGCAAGTAAACAAAGTACGAGTAAATAAAAGACAGTAGGAATAAATGCAGCAAGTGGCCCAATCCTTTATGCAGCAAAGGACAAGACGGTTGTATTACTTAAGATGACCAAACGTTCTTAAGGACACATGGGAAGACTTTCAAGTTCTTTCGCTTCATATAGCTGATTAATCTTCTCTAGCTTGCTAAGTGTTGTGTGGGTGAACCTGTGCTAATGTACCACCCCATCCAAGACTAATACATACTTGTGATTATACCCCTTGCAAACATCCATAAGTACAAGAAAGTAATTAAGGTAGAAACCTAACCACAGCTTTAAACTCTAAGACCCTTACGTCCCTTGTGCAATGGTTTCCTAACGGGGGTTCAGGTTTCTGTCACTCCGGCAACCCCTACGATTAGTAGCCAAATACACAATGCATTCCCCTAGGCCCATATAGGTGAAGTGTCATGTAGTGGACGTTCACATGACACCACTAGAAGAAGTACACCACAACTTAAATAACAATCTATTGAATCTTTCTCAACATAACTCCACTACTAACAACAAGACTTCTCCCATGTCCTCAAGAACAAAACGAACTACTCACAAGACATCATATGGATCATGATCAGAGATGGAATAATGATGTATAACAATATGAACATAAACAATAATTCAACGGTTCACTCAATAGCATCAACTACAAAGAGTAATCAAGACCGGGAAAGTTTCCCCTATGAACTATGCAAGATTCAACTCAATTGTTACAGCAATATGGAGATGGTGATGAGGGTGCTGATGGTGATGATGATGATCCCGATGAAGTCTAGCTTGATGATAGTGTTGATGGCGACGATCTCCCCTCTCCGGGACGGAATTCCCCCGGCAGAAATCTGTCTGCCGGAGAGATCTTTCTCTCTCGGTGTTTTCCGCCCCGCAGAGGCGGTGGAATCTTTCTATGGTCACTCGTGAGTCTTAGGGTTTCAGGAGGTTGATATACGCTAGAGGGGAGAGGCTGGAGTAGGCCAGGGCGGCCACACCACTCCCAGGCGCGACCTAGGCCTGCCCGCGCCATGGGGTGGTGTGGGCCCCCTTTGGCCCACCTCCACTCCATCTTCTGGCATCGTGAGTCTTCTAGAAAAATAGGATTTTCCATATATTTTCCCGGATTTTCTGATCTTCGCGAATTTTGCCTCCAAACAGCACCTTTTCCATCAGAATCCTGACTGCAGCGGTCCATGCTCCAAAAGTCATCAACCATGCAAAAATAGATGAAATAACATAAGTATCACCTCTCAATACAAAATATATCAATGAATAATAGTGAATTAAGACATAGAATAGTGATGCAAAATGGACGTATCAACTCCCCCAAGCTTAGACTTTGCTTGTCCCCAAGCGAAACTGAGCTCAATAAACATGATCTCAGGTTTATGGAGTGAAGAGTCGATAAAAGAATACGGACAGGAAGCATCACATTCATCAAATACATAGACCATAATAGAAGACAACTCACTATTATATAACTCAACTTGCAATGAGTAAAGGAAACACAATAAAGATACATAAAGTGAATCATAATTGGTAATGGCAAACTTAGCTCTTGGTCGAAGAATAGTTGATAATTTGCTGGAGTTCACAAATAGCTGGCTTTTTCAATGATAGATTTCAAAGTAGTAAACATCAAGATAAGAGCAATGTGCAAAGAAAGGAACATAAGACATGATTGAATAAATCATCATACGAATCAATGAAACACAACAACTCAAAATACTTGCTGAGATAGAAGGGAGTAGGTTTACTTACTCAACTACAAAGTAAAAGAAAGGCCCTTCGCAGAGGGAAGCAGGGATTGCAAGTCTCATAAAGAGCTCCCAAAAATTATGATACTTACTAGCTTTCAGCTCTCATTGCCCCTATCATAGGCATCTTTAGGTGATTAAGGTTAAAGTGACACAACTAAGAGGATATGCTTGACAAGTTATAAGTTGAAATCTCATGCCCCTTACTTATGAGTACCGATCCTCATGCTACTCAACTTCAGTCAAGAGCAAGCTCTTGTCATTGTAAATACATGTGTATCATTGAGAACCGCCAACGGGGTACCCCTTGCACATGACACAGGAGCTATCCCATAATCAAAATGACAAGGCAAGCAGACAGTGAACATCTCAGTGATCTTTTTATTCGCTATTTGCATAGGTTTTTATTGAGGATGCTTCATAGAATGCTCACTATAGTTATGCTGCAAGTTTCCACCATGATTAGGCATGGCTTAGGCTAGCGGCCCATGCGTTTCTCTAACATACATATAAACTCCATGATCTTACAAGTTCCACTTTTATTTCACACCGCCGGGATCCATAAGCAAAAGAACATGATATCAACTAGGTACAAGTACCAATGAAGTGTTGAAAGCGGTCCCCATGATACATGGTTTGGCTAACTTCAACTCATAAAACGCAAGCATATACGCAACAAAGAAGGACCCAATGGTTCAAGTTTTATTAAATGCAAGAAAGTAAAGTGTGCCATCAAGTTCATGAGAGCTTTAGTCACTAATTTTCACATAACAAGTTTAATTTGGGAGGTAGACAAAACAGGAATTTACTTGGAATAGCAATAATGCTACTAGGTAGGTATGGTGGACACAAATGGCAAAGGTTTTGGTTTAAAGGAGGTGGATGCGCGAGAAGAATACCCTCTCAGTACAGGTTTTTGACTAGCAAGGCTAGGTAGCAAGTACAAGAGTTGAAGGAAACAACCAAATATATACAAATGATAAAGACAAACATGCAATCTTCCTTGGAAGCACAAAAGATCTTAACTAGAGAATACTAGACTTATGAGCAAATCAAGAAAGAAAGATGATGAAATTATTTTTCTCTAGAGTACTTCTATCTTTTTCATTTAACTCTCAAAAATAGTGTTGCTACTGACCGAGCCAGGTTTGGCAAAACCAACTAAATTAACTCAATGATCCCAAAGTGATACCAATACTAACAACAAGATCAATCATATAACCATGAATTGAAAACTAATAAAAGCTATTCAAAAGAGTGAATGATAGAACTTCTCATTAATATTCCATAACAGCAACTCACACCAAGGGATACATATCTAACAAGAGAGGGGACACTTCCATAATGCAAACCATCCTACATAATAACTTATCTATTCATGATATGACTCTACTAATAAGGTAAAAAGATAGAAGATAGTGATATGATACCGTGGCACTCCCCCAAGCTTGGAACAAACCAAGGGGATGCCAAACCTGATGACGAATTACTCCTTTGGTGTTGGTGGTATCCTCTCGATGAGCTCCTTGATCAGTTTCCGAAAGTCCTCAATCTCGAAGGTGAGAGTGCGAATCAACTCCGAGTTGTGCTCAATACGGCCCATAATCATTTCAGTTTGTGGATCCAAACTCTTGTGATTCTTTTTCCATTCTTCCCACTTGGAGTCTTCTTTTCCTGCATAGCTGGTGCGTGGAGGACGAGATCGTGGAGCCAAACTGTGACGAGGAGCTTTTCCCCCAGTCCGCATCCATGCAGTCCTTCTAATCTTGGCAGGTTTCACCACTCCAATGCTTGCAATGGTAGTGCCGGTGTGCGGATGTTGGCCTTGCTCCTCTTCAACTTCACTCTCGATCTTCTTCTCCTTCCCGGGGTCTTGGAGGTCTTCCTCCATGGGCTCCTTTCCTTTATCCTTGGCGGACACCATTGTGCTTCTAAGCTTTCAAAGAGTATGTCCTGGCAGAAACAGATCGAAACGAAAACACGACGAAAACACAATATACGAACCTCGGGGGATCTGGGGGGATATATATTACGAAGTTTCATGTCAAAAGGAAGGTACTGGGAGAAAACGAGTCGGAGGCGGAGTCCTGGGTGGCCTCACCACCTGGTGGCGCGGCCAGGGGTGGGCCCGCGCCACAGGGTGGTGTGGGCTACCCTGGCTCCGGTTCCGTCCCTTTTTCGCTTCGTAGCTTTCTTTATCGACTAAAAACTGCAAAAATATAGTTGGATCGTATTTTCGCAGAACTTTTCTTACCAGAACTGTTACCTAGTTGGAAACGAACTCTGCAGGTCTCTGAATTTGGTATTTAGTGGATCCTTCCGGAGTCATCTCTTGAATATCAATATCTTCATCTTCATACAATTATTACTTGAGTCATAAAGCCCTTCTCTTCCTTATTACACCATTATCTCCACTTCCTAGAAATTTCTTTCACACAAAACTTCACACAGTTCTTATTAGCAACATTAGTATAAGTGAAGTGATAAAACCTTTTGAGTCCAACTTCAACTGAAAAACATCAAAACAAAAGCTACTGTAGCAACTCCTTCCGAAAACCCAAAAAAGAATTCAAGAAGGAAATCAAATAGAGAAGCAAATGCAAGATTGGCAAAATCTGTCAAAACAGACCAGCAGGTAAAGATCAATTTTTTCGAAAATATTCTGTTGCTCAAATCAAAAAGTTCAAAACTAACGAAAGTTAAATAACAACCTGGGTCAGAAGCAAAAAAAATTACAGCTCAATCCGACATACAGAGATCTCTCACAAATTTTTACGGTGAAGCACAAAAATCTGTTTCGTGACAGCAACTTCCCCAAATCTTACTTCTCTCTCATTAGAGGTTGATCTTGACACAAAAACCAAACAAAACGGATAAGGAGCGGTTATTACCGAAGTTATAACTTCCAAGACTCAAAGAAACAAAAACAAACTAAAAGCCAAAACAAATTGGGTTGTCTCCCATAAAGCTCTTTCTTTATAGCCATTAAGATGGGCATGATAATTTTGAAGAAGCTCTCATAGGGATATGAATTGAAGTGAAAGGGAGCATTAAGAAGCAAAAACACACACACATTTAAGTCTAACCCACTTCCTATGCAAGGGGATTTTGTAAACAAACAACTTATTGAAACCAAAGGCAACTTGCATAAGAAGGCAAAAGAAACGCAACATAAAAACTTTCAACATAAAACGAGGAAACTTGATATTATTAAGATGCATAAGAACACTTTTCCCTCTCTCATAGTAGCTTTCAGTATCATGCATAAACTTAACAATATAGCTATCACAAGGACTATCATAGCAATGATCACTTATTCTAACAGAAAACACGGGAATATTAGCTCTCATAACACTACTTTGTGAAACAATATTAGAGGTATCCTTACAAAGGATAGTGTGTCCCTCTTTTTCATACTTAGTGACAAAGTCTTTCACATTTTCTACTATAGGTTCATCAACCATTTGTTTATCAGGTTCAACAGCTTTACTAGTACTTTCATTAACCATACTAGCTATCATAGAATGTTCCTTTACCTTAACTGGAAAAAGGCATTTTCTCAATATAAGGTTCAGGTAAAACATGATTAGCAGTATAAACTTCAGTATTTCTTGAAGGAACACTCTTAGCAATATCTTTATAAGGCTCATGATACTTATTCCACTTCTTTTTAGGCACTTCAATATAGGAAGCAAAAGCCTTAAAATAAGAAGCAATAGCTTGAGAGTCTAGACCATAAGCTTTTTTAATATTTTGAAAGTCATCAGTTCCCATAAAAGATTCAATGCATTCATAATCATAATTTATACCTGACTTTCTACCTTTGTCATTCTCTCAAGCTTCAGCATTGTCTTGAATACGATCTAGAAGGTCCCATTTAGCTTCTTCTTCCATACGAGTGAATGATCCAGCACAAGAAGCATCCAATAAATCTTTATCATGTAGAGGGAGCCTTGCATAAAAGTTATTGATAATAATATTGTTGGGGAGCTCATGAATGGGACATTTGAGCATTAGTAACTTCAATCTCCCCCAAGCTTGAGCTGTACTCTCTCCATCAAGAGGCCAAAAGTTGTATATTTGATTCTGATCTTTATGAATCTCACTACGAGGATAAAACTTTGAATAAAAGAGAGGCACTATTTCCTCCCATTCCAGAGCTTGACCATTCTTCAGCAGCTTATACCATTCCTCAGCTCTTCCTTTCAGCGATAATAAGAATAACTTCTTCTTAACTTGATCTATAGTAATACCTACACACTTGAACAACCCGCATAATTCATGTATAAAGAGTAAATGATCACCGGGATGGACAGTTCCATCCCCAACATAATAGTTATCCATAACACAATCAATAATTCTTGTAGGTATTTTGAAAACATCTTTCTCAGCAGGTGGTGGCTTATCTACTACCTTAGCAGTGGTAGTAGCATTACCAAATAAGAAACTCAGCGAATTATCCATAACGAAAATAAAGCAACTAGCAGAAGTAAACAATACTCACAGTAGAAGTTTCCTTTACCAGTTCCACTCTCCAATAGCGCTTCACTCCCCGGCAACGGCGCCAGAAAATAGTCTTGATGACCCACAAGTATAGGGGATGTATCGTAGTATTTTCGATAAGTAAGAGTGTCGAACCCAACGAGGAGCAGAAGGTTCTGGCTAGTGGTATGGATCAGGAATTCTCTGCAAATACTTAGCAAACGGATTTTTAGGGGTTTTCGATAAAGCAAGTAAACAAAGTACGAGTAAATAAAAGACAGTAGGAATAAATGCAGCAAGTGGCCCAATCCTTTATGCAGCAAAGTACAAGCCGGTTGTATTACTTAAGATGACCAAACGTTCTCGAGGACACATGGGAATACTGTCAAGTGCTTTCGCTTCATATAGCTGATTAATCTTCTCTAGCTTGCTAAGTGTTGTGTGGGTGAACCTGTGCTAATGTACCGCCCCATCCAAGACTAATACATACTTGTGATTATACCCCTTGCAAACATCCATAATTACAAGAAAGTAATTAAGGTAGAAACCTAACCAAAGCTTTGAACTCTAAGACCCTTACGTCCCTTGTGCAATGGTTTCCTAACGGGGGTTCAGGTTTCTGTCACTCCGGCAACCCCTACGATTAGTAGCCAAATACACAATGCATTCCCCTAGGCCCATATAGGTGAAGTGTCATGTAGTCGATGTTCACATGACACCACTAGAAGAAGTACACCACAACTTAAATAATAATCTATTGAATCTTTCTCAACACAACTCCACTACTAACAACAAGACTTCTCCCATGTCCTCAAGAACAAAACGAACTACTCACAAGATATCATATGAATCATGATCAGAGATGGAATAATGATGTATAACAATCTCAACATAAACAATAATTCAACGGTTCACTCAATAGCACCAACTACAAAGAGTAATCAACACCAGGCAAGTTTCCCCTATGAACTATGCAAGATTCAACACAATTGTTACAGCAATATGGAGATGGTGATGAGGGTGCTGATGGTGATGATGGTGGTGATGATCATGATGATCCCGATGACGTCCAACTTGATGATGGTGTTGATGGCGACGATCTCCCCTCTCCGGGAAGGAATTCCCCTGGCAAAAATCTGTCTACTAGAGAGATCTTTCTCTCTCGGTGTTTTCCGCCCCGCAGAGGCGGTGAAATCTTTCTGTGGTCGCTCCCTGAGTCTTAGGGTTTCGGGAGGTTGATATACGCCAGAGGGGAGAGGCTGGAGTGGGCCAGGGCGGACACACCACTCCCAGGCGTGGCCTAGGCCTGCCCGCGCCATGTGATGGTGTGGGCCCCCTGTGGCCCACCTCCACTCCATCTTCTGGCATCCCGAGTCTTCTAGAAAAATAGGATTTTCCGTATATTTTCCCGGATTTTCTGATCTTCGCGAATTTTGCCTCCAAACAGCACCTTTTCCATCAGAATCCTGACTATAGCGGTTCATGCTCCAAAAGTCATCAACCATGCAAAAATAGATGAAATAACATAAGTATCACCTCTCAATATGAAATATATCAATGAATAATAGTGAATTAAGACATAGAATAGTGATGCAAAATGGACGTATCAAACCCCTATAATAAGATGCCTTATTCAAAACATCTAATTCTTCACCACTTATGTTATGATTGTTTAATGTAGTAATGTTTTCCTCTTTAATAATCTTAGCTAATAAGAAATCCTTAAAGTGTTAACCTTAAGTTTAAATACTTTTTACTTTGTAAAGTAATGTTTTCCTCAAAAGTTATTCTCCTAAGAAACATTAAAGTAATCCTTGAACACTTCTTTAAAAGCTCTAATTGATTCTTAATCTTGTTTAAGAAATATTTTAGATACCATGCTCAATTGAGTGCTTTAGTATTGCATACTGTTTGTTGTATTTACTTGTTGTTTCACACACTCTCACAAGACTTAATAAGAAGCACAAGTGTGAAGCTAGTATAAAAGTGCAACACATTCCAAAGATATCATCGCAAACTCCAAACCCTAGATCAGATACAACTATTCCGGGAATTCACATTTATCAAATTGCATTACATTACTTATGCATTGTTGCATCTTGCTTCTTTAAACATTAGTCCTTACTGGACCAATGATGTTGTTTACAGAATTTGGCTCATCTATTGTCTTGAAGACCGTGAGTGCATAATCTTGTAATCACAAAAGGCAAGTTCACAACTTGCTCATGTCCTTTGATTATTTTCTATCAAATGCTTGTAACTCAAATGTTGTCATCAACTGCATTCCAAAAAGGTCAGAAAACGCTATTTTCATAATAATATGATTGTGGATTATTTACCAGATAGTAATAATCTACTGATACAGTTCTAGTGGTAAAGGAACATAATATCTAGGACTTAACAACCAATGACACCAGTAATTCTAGCGCCATATATTACGCGTCAACCATGACATTTGGAATGGGACAGAGAAGTCAGCTGGATCTTCGTCCTTTCGCATGGACGGATGACCTTATCGTGAGGATGTTGATTTCTCGTGGAGTTCTAGAGAATCCAGCACATGGGTGGGACCCCTTAGTTCCCCACAATCTAGGTGTCTAGATTATCTGTGCATCTCTAACTAGGTCTGAGTTCACCATAGCTGACGGTGACCGCTAGACAGAGCTGTGTACGGAGTCTCCGAGAGGCTACCCAAAGAGTAACCGTGGTAGTTGTCTCGGGGGATCGTGTCTCATGCGGGGTCACGGAGAAGGACAGCGATTGGCTTGGATCTTAAGTTGGGCCTCAAACCATGGAAGTTTGAACGGGGACATACTCCCGGCGGTGCAACAAAGCTTAAGGTCTCTTGTGGGAAAAGTGACGCACCTCTGTAGAGTGTAAGAATTATGACATGTTACTCCCTGTTCCTGGAAGGAGCTACGAACGCGGCAGGAAAGGAACCCCACGAAGGTTCTGGTCAACCTGTGAAGGCTGTCGGACATAGTTTTCAGAATAAAAGCAACCTTTGAAGAAATGTTTACAAAAACCTGCATTGCCTACGACCTTTGGTCTATGGCTATAGAGATAGTGCATCATACACTCCTTTTTAGTGAACTTGCTGAGTACGCTCGTACTCAACCGTACCTTCTTAACCCTTGCTAGGTTCTAAGCCATTGAAGACAACGTCAACATCAATTTTTGCTCAGGAAACCATCATCGGCAGCTCAAGTTCATCAATAAAGTCTATGAAGTCAAAATATACATCAGCTGAAGTGAAGACAAAGTCTCTGTTTAGATAGGAGTAGATACTCTAGCCATAAAACCTACTTCTGTAGAGCATTGCATTAGTAGAAATGGCAAGCCAAATAGTTTAGATACTAATCTTAGTTACTAGATAGTTCTAAGTTATTATTTCTAGTTCTTCTTTGTAAGAAGTTCTTTCTCTCTCTTTAACCTAGAGCGTTCTCTGGATCTTTTGTAAAGAGTCAAGTTGTAATCTATAGTCATGTCTCGGACCTGTTGTGTTTCTGTTGTACCACTCTGAGGGATGTAATACTAGTGAACGGTGTTTCATTGGTGTTATGTCAACGACTATAGTGTACTACATCATGCAGTGGTATGCCGGGTCACCGCAAATCTCCAAACCCTTCTCCACCATCATAGTCATATTCCACCACTTGTAATATTAGATCTCATCTTCGATTGGCGACATTGTAAGACTATTTGTTATCAATCTCATGATTTCCATTGTAATGTTTATGATTGTTGATTTCATCTCTATGCGTGAGTAATTCTCTTTGGTCTAAGGGCTTTGGCCTAGCCATGTAGCTTTTGTGCATGTTATTTATCATAGATGGGATCATGTATTAGTTTGTATGACATGGTGGTTATTGTATCCTCTCTTGCCTCAATCCAAAGACTTGTCAGGTACCCAAGACCCCGAGGACTGAGCCAGGTATAGGGAGTATGAGTAAAGACTAATCTGCAGGTTGGGAACCCCAGTGACAGAAGGGGTAGTACGGCTGTATGTGAGGGATTTACTTGGGATTAACGGTGGCATCACTATGCATATCATTAATTCTCTTTCTTCTATGGATGAGACTAGTAGGTTATTGCTATAAGTGGTTGTGGAGGCAATAGCAATTATAGATGCGATGCTCACATATAATTATCTTGCTCTAACAATTACATGCATACTTTATTATTATCTTTTATTCCCGTCAGATGTTTTGCACAGCTACAGGTGAAACAAAAATCCCTAGGCCCTCTCTTTCCATCATCGACAACAACAAAAGATAGTAAACTCTTGGTCCAGTAAAACACAAAAAGAATTGTCAAACTCTCGACGGTCCGTTAAAGTAACTTCACTACTCTTTCTGCTTCCCAAGGATTCAATAACCTAGGTCTACTAGGGAAAAAGAGCTATACTACATCCATAATCCGGATCGAAGGTATCAACCCTTTTTCTGGCGCCGTTGCCGGGGACGCAATAGCTACCCTAGTGAGGTTAGTAGGAACCTTGCTAGTTTTAATTCTTGTTTTTAATTTTGTTAGTTTGCTTTCAGTCTTTATTTGAAAAACCAAAAAATTAGTTAGTCTTTAAATTCTTGTTTTTACTGTTATAATTATTTGTCTAAGAAAACCTAAAAACATAGGAAATATGGCTGAAAAGAAGCTTGGGGAGTTTGCTACTCCCAATAATGATTATTTGCGTACTCCTATTACTCAGCCAGCAATTGCTACTGATGATTATGAAATTAATCCCCATTACTTAAGTTTGGTTCAACATAATCAATTTGGAGGCTCTGATGTTGAAGACGTAGGTATGCACTTAAATACTTTCAATGAAATATGTGATATGATGCGTATAAAAGACGTTGAGCCTGATGCGGTCAGATTATGTCTATTTCCTTTCTCTCTAAGAGGAAGAGCTAAAGAATGGTTGCTATCTTTGCCTAAAAATACTATCACATCATGGGTGGGATGGACTTCTTTATTTATGACTAAATTTTTCCCACTTGCAAAGACTATGCAACTTCGATCTAATATTACTAGTTTTAGATAGGAAGAGTGTGAGCCACTAGCGCTTGCATGGGAGAGGATGAAAGAATGCATGAGAAACTGTCCCAGTCATGGGATGGAAGATTGGTTAATTCTCCATTTATTTTATAATGCTCTTAACCCTGTGTCTAAGTCTATGCTTGATACTGCAGCTGGAGGAACATTTACGGGCAAACATATTACTGAAGCAAAGCAGCTGCTAGACAATATGCAAGACAACCATGCCTAGTGGCATGTGGATAGATCAAACACGAAGAAGGTGAACTCTGTCTCACCACAAGAAAATAAAGAACTCAATGCTAAGCTGGATGAGCTCATATTAGCCGTAAAAGGTAAGGAAAACCAGGTAAGAGCTATCCTAGAATCAAATATTGAAGAAATATACTTCATAGCTCGTAGCGATTATAACCCTGCTTGGAAGAAGAATTATAATCCTAATTTTTAGAAACATTATTCTAGTCCTGTAGGTAACTCTAATAATAATATGGGAACAAGTAATGGTAGTCTCCAAGAAACAATTAAGTCCTTTATAGATTCACAAAATGAGCAAAACAATATACTTGTTAAAATAAGGGAG
Source organism: Avena sativa (assembly GCA_916181665.1). NCBI lineage: Eukaryota > Viridiplantae > Streptophyta > Magnoliopsida > Poales > Poaceae > Avena > Avena sativa. The sequence continues at coordinate 525,177,837 of OV702292.1, read as the reverse complement.
AACCATGATGCTATGCTTGGTAAATTATCTAACAAATCTATAAGTTTGAGGAATGACTTCCAGGCCCTCCAAGAAAGAACAAGGATTGTTGAGGCACAGCTAGGTAAGATAACCGAGAGTCAAACTCTTATTCTAGCTAAATTTGCAGGTAAAGATGAGCCCAATCTTGTTGAAGACCTCAATATGATGAGAATCCAAAGGGATGAGCCTGAAGAACTTGATTATAGTAATGCTCCTTCACCAAATTACACTGTTGAAGATCTTGTAAAAAGGATCAATATCAAGATTTCGGTAAGTGAAGGAAAGGAGGAAGATATGTATCAACACTTCGTTAATCGGGTAGCAATGAAGGTACGTGAGCTTGAGGAAGGATATAAGAAAATTGCTGAAAAATTACCTGTGAGCTTGATGATATATTTGAGCCTACTATTAAGATTAAAATTGGGACCAATGAGATAGCTGCACTTTGTGATCTAGGTGCAAGCGTTTCAACAATTCCAAAAAGTCTTTTTAATAAGTTAAATCTTGGCTCTTTTGAAATCACTGAGTTAAAATTACATCTAGCAGATTCTACCCATAAATAAGCTGTAGGGATTAAAGAAAATACTTTAGTATACATTAAAGATTGTCCTGCTCTTATTTATTTTGTTATTGTTAACATGCCTGAAGATGCTACTGCTCCTATTATATTAGGTCGTCCATTCTTAAGAACTATTAAGGCTTTGATTAATCTACATGAAGGGAACGTGAAGCTTCAATTGCCTTCGCGGGATCCTTTTGTTATTCATTTTCCCAGGAAGAAGAAAGCCAAACATGATGAAAAGGAGGCCATCACTTTGAAGGCCAACTATTTTGGAGTGGGTGTTCCACTGATCTAGCCTAAGTGAACAACATCGAGGTTAAGCTATTGACCATAAAAGAGTGCTTCATGGGAGGCAACCCATGTGAAATAAAGGTTTGAGTAAAGTTTTTAAGTTTTAGTTTAAGTTTTATGTTTAATAAAGAGTGCTAGAAAGCTCTAGTTGAGGATAAGAAGTTCAGTAATACTAAAAATCCTGCTCTATACATGCTGATGTTGGTAGACAATTTTTACTGTCATTTTTCTGTCAAAAACAAGGTGTTTCACTAAGTTCAGGATAAGAAAGAATTCTCGAAGAAATAATTTTTTTATGACTATAGAAGGTTTAACGACCAACTATATGATAGGAATAAAAATTCCAACCGTATAGTTTGGCCGTATAGATATCTTTGCCATCGACAAATTTTCTTTCTTAGGTCTTGAAGGTTTAACGACCAACTATATGGCGGGAATAAAAATTCCAGCTGTATAGTTCCAGCCGTATAGTTATCGATGCTTTTGTAAAATTTCTTTTCTAGGATACAGAAGGTTTGACGACCAACTATACGGTGGGGATAAAAATCCTGGCCATATAGTTGCGCCGTCAGGTGAAAACCTTAAATTTTTGACATGAGACCAACTATACGGCGGGAACAAATTGTTCCGGCCGTATAGTTGCATGCGACCACAAAATCGCCACGGGAAGGTACCCCCAACACCAAAACTTCAATCCTTTTTCTCTCTTCTACCTCCAAACTCTCTCAAAACGTCAAGATATCTTAATATCTACTTAATTTTGTTTGATTTCCTCGCACACAAGTGATCTAGAATATGTTTCTCCTTCGATCCTCCAATTACTTTTTGCAAATTTATTTTCGATCAGTTGTCATTATCAATCTAGGGTGAGACCTACTATGAACTAATTTCCATGATTCTCTTGCCTAGATTATTATTTTGAGGGGACTTTTTAGTGTGCTATGATGAGGAATATGTTATGCTTATTATTGTTGGATCAAAAAGTTTTATTTGTATTTCCTTATTATTTTAGATGATGAACACAAGGATCCAAACTCGTGCTCATGCCGCCACTAGTTCTTCTCGGGCTGCCGCTCAAGAACGCATGGGGATACGGTTCAAGGATGAGCTCCAACGTGATCGCTTCAACAGGATCAAGAACTGAGAAGTGAAGACAACGAAGTGGGCTTGCCCATTATATTAAATCAACTCGGTATTTCTAATGAATTCAATTTACTTTGCAATAGAGTTGGCCTGCAAAAGTTTGTATTCAATGATGTGCCTACTTATCGCTGGTTAACTCTTGAATTTCTAAGTTCTTTGCAAAGCACCGTTAAAGCATGGCATGGAGAGGACATGATTTCTTTCCGACTTATGAACAATAATTATGCTTTATCGCTAGATGAATGGTGCGCATGTTTTAATTTTCCAAACAATAATGCTAATTCCTTATGCTCATCCTTTACTGGCATAGACCCTTCCCCGGAACTTTATTATAATAGAATGAGTTTCACTTCTAGAGTAAGCAAGGGGAAGAATATTCAACATCCTGCAATTCGTTATTTGTTCTATGTTATTGCTAACACCTTGCAGGCATGAAATGAGTTCACAAGGCTCAATGAGGAGGACATCTTAGTCCTTGCAAAAGCTACTTTCAACAACATCGACTTGTCAATCAACTTGGGCGCAATTCTTGTGCGCTACCTGGAGTACCAATCCTCCCAAAGCCAAGGACCAATCATAGGTGGAGGCGTCATCACCGTGCTTTCCATTGCCCTAGGCATCGACCTAGGTGAGTTGCAACCAGTGCTAGGTGAGCGACGTGTTGGTTTCTCTACTTTAAAAGCTTGTGGAATGCTCACTAGGAGAGGTGGTGTTTATTACTTGCATATTGCTGGAGCTGGACGTCTCTACCCTGCTCCTTTGCCTAATGGTCTTTTCTCTATCGATGAAGGACGTTTGCTATATGACTTGCAGATTGAGCAACACCAACCCGAGGAGGATATTCTGGATGGGGATGAGGACCAAGAAGAGGAGCAAGAAGTTCCTTATCAAGAGGAGCAACCACTAACCCGGTTTGCTACATACCAAGACTTCCAAGAACTTGGAGGAACTGTGGAGAGAATGCATAACCTCTCCTTGGACCTCCGAGAAACAACTAGTAATTTATCAACTCAATTTGTGAAATGGAGTTACGACTTTTTCCCGCCACCACAATGATTTGAAGGGCTTGCAAAAGCCTAAGCTTGGGGAAGTTTCCTCATTATCTTTATTTGGTGTTCAATTGCTTTTATTTATTTCGAGGTTATGTTTTTAATTCGAGTTTATAAGCACTCATGTTGGTTTCCCCAACACTTTATCGTTAGTTATTTCTATTTGTTTTCGAGACTTTCTAGACGAGATTTGCTGCCAATTTTCTATTCTTTAATTTCCTCTCTTAAAAACAACAAAATGATTTTTTCCGTTTATCTTTATTTTCCCTCTTCCTTCCTTTCTATTCTCCTTGTGGCTTTCACATATTTGCGGGAGAGTGATCGACTTTGAGTTTCCAAGAAGCAAATCAAAAGGGAAGAGAGAAGTGGAACCAATCATGAGAGGTATGCCTTAAGACTCCCCACTTTTGAAGTTTGAGAAACCCGTGCTAGTTTGTAGTCAATGTTAAGATATTATATTGGTGGAGTGAGTCTTTATATTGTAGTAAACTTTTGTTTGCATGGGTATTTAGTTGGGTACGTTTTGTTCCAGCTCTTGTAGTTAACCAAGTATTACCTAAAAATTTGCTAAACAATTGTAATAAGAAAAAGTCTCATAGTTGAAGGCTTGGGTGATGTAGTGTTTAGTCTTGAAGGCTTATTTCTAGAGACACTCAAAACCACATAAAATAATGATTGACTTGATAGCTCTATTTAAATGGATTTGTTCAATTGAATTAATGTTTAGCGGTTTTTGTGAGCATGCCAAAGTTTGACTTGTGAATCATAAGAATGATATAGCTTTATGCATGTCAAACTTCATGGGATGCCAACAACTCCGCTAGCCCACGAACGATCTTCATGGAGGAAACTCCTAGATTTCGGCTATGAGTTGATTAAACATATGTAGCAGCAATGCTATAATGGGTAAGATTCTTGGGATTCTCGGGTAGCTGTGTTCATGATGGAATCACTCCTCTGGCTAATATGAGTAATCATTATGCAAAAGGAAAAAACGTTGGTGATGCCACGAGTGGCCATCACATCCTGATAAACTAATTAAATTCTTTGGCATGCTCTCAATTACTTAAGAACTAAAATTCTTGAAGGACAATGAACAGAAAAGTAGTGCTTGAAAAGTCTTGACTTATTGGTGTGGGAGAATTGAGACACTCTAGTGTATATGTTTTTCATGACAAACTCTCACACTCTCAATTTACATGATTATACTTTATTGTTCAAAGGCAAGCCTACGAGTTGATTACATGACATGGAATAAGGTTTACTCATTTGAATCATCCATGTTAACAATAATTTTGCTATGCTATAAGGATGCATAAAAACCCGTATGATATGCTTGCCATTACTTTATCTATGCTGAAGTTTTTCAAATTAATGAAGTGGAGGAAACATGAGACTACTAATCATGAGTAAGATCATCATCTCGTTATTTCAGTTTATATGCTGAGTTCCTTTTGATTTTGGTTTTCTTGCTCGAGGACAATCAAGTTTAAGCTTGGGGAGGTTGATGGCTGTGAAATATAGCCATCTACATCCACATTTAAACTGGATATTATTCATATTTTTGATGAAATCTCTCTCTAAACCCTGCCACTAATGCCTAATGATCAAAGGGGTATGCACTCCTTTCTTTCTATTTTTCCCTGTGCAGATAATGATGTTTGATGATGGGAATCACAACATTAAAGTCAAAGATACAAGATTTCCACCAATCCAAAGAAACCAGGGGCCGTGAAGTGGAGACATAAGCTTTAGCGACCAACTATACGGCGGGAATAAAATTTCGGCCGTATAGTTGCCATCGACACTGCTAGGTCAAACAGAACAACTTTCGTGAAGGGACCCCTATATAAAGAGGCTTCAGGCAACGAGAAATAGAGCCCCCCCAGAACCCCAGAAACCTGCATCCACAACACTGAAGAGCCGCCGGAGGAATAGACTTAGATCTAATCTCCAAACCCTTCTCCACCACCATAGCCATATTCCACCACTTATAATAGTAGATCTCATCTTTGTTTGGCGACATTGTAAGACTATTTGCTATCAATCTCATGATTTCCATTGCAATGTTTATGATTGTTGATTTCATCTCTATGCGTGAGTAATTCTCTTTGGGCTAAGGGCTTCGACCTAGCCAAGTAGCTTTTATGCATGTTATTTATCATAGATGGGATCATGTATTAGTTTGTATGCAATGATGATTATTGTATCCTCTCTTGCCTCAATCCAAGGACTTGTCAGGTACCCAAGACCCCGAGGATTGAGCCAGGCATAGGGAGTATGAGTAATGACTAATCCGCAGGTTGGGAACCCCAGTGACAGAAGGGGTAGTACGACTATATGTGAGGGATTTACTTGGGATTAACAGTGACATCACTATGCATATCATTAGTTCTCTTTCTTCTATGGATGAGACTAGTAGGTTATTGCTATAAGCGGTTGCGGAGGCAATAGCAATTATGGATGCACTGCTCACATATAATTATCTTGCTCTAACAATTACATGCATACTTTATTATTATCTTTTATTTCCATTAGATGTTTTGCACAGCTATAGGTGAAACCAAAAGCCCTAAGCCCTCTCTCTCCATCATCAACAACAACAAAAGACAGTAAACTCTTGGTTCGATAAAACACAAAAAGAATTGTAAAACTTCTAAAGGTCCGTTAAAGTAACTTCACTATGCTTTCTGCTTCCCGAGGATTCCATAACCTAGGTCTACTAGGGAAAAGGAGCTATACTACATCCATAATCCGGATCGAAGGTATCACTATACTTCGGATGAATGTTCACCACATCATTCCACCAATGTTGTGACCTTATTATTAACAACATACAATGTCCATGATCAGGAAACCCTTGATCATCTTGTTAATCAACGAGCTAGTTTATATGAGAGGCATAACAAGGAACTCTATTTATTTGTTTATTAAACACACATGTATTAATGTTTATAATTAACACAATTATAGCATGTAAAATAAACATCTATCATATACTTGGAATAATATAATAATCTTTATTATTGCCTCTCTGGCAGATTCCCTTCAGTCTCCCACTTGCACTAGATACAATAATCTAGTTTACAAAGTGATAAATCTAACACCCATGGAGTTCTAGTGTTGATCATGTTTTTCCCTAGGGAGAGTTTTAGTCAACATATCTGCTACATTCAGATCCGTATATACTTTACAAATCTTTATATCTCCATCCTTGACATGCTCATGGATGGAGTGAAACCGATGCTTGATATGCTTGGAATTATTGTGAGACCTCGGTTCTTTGGCATTGGCTATTTCTCCATTGTTGTCACAATAGATCACCATTGGGTCCAACACACTAGGAAGCACACCTAGTTCAGTTATGAGCTCCTTCATACAAACCACTTCCTGTGCCGCTTTTGAAGCAGCAACATATTTCGCCTCCGTTGTTGATCCCGCCACCACAGGTTGCCTAGAGCTCCTCCAACTAACTATTACTCCATTCATGAGAAACACGTACCCGGATTGATAGTTAGAGTCATCTGGATCGGTGTCAAAGCTAACATCGACATAACACTTAGCGACGAGCTCTTCTTCACCTCCGTACACGAGAAACATGTCCCTAGTCCTTCTTAAGTACTTAAGGATATTCTTGACTGTTATCTAGTGTTCCGAACCTGGATCAGATCGGTACCTTCTAGTTAAACTAATAGCATGTTCCACATCCGGTCTTGTACGTAGCATGGTATACATAATAGAGCCTATGGTTGAGGCATAGGGGATCTTATCCTTTATCTCTCTTACTTTCGTCCATTTTAAACTTATTTAAAATCTTATCAAGGTATGTACTTTGTGATAGCCCAATTAGGCGTCTTGATCTATCTCTATAGATTTTGATGCCTAGTATGTATGATGCTTCACTAAGGTCCTTCATTGAAAACTTGTTATTTAGATAACTTTTAATACTACTTAAATGATCTATATCATTTCCCATCAATAATATGTCATCCACATATAATATTAGAAATTCCATAGAGCTCCCACTCACTTTCTTGTAAATACAAGCTTCTTCGTAAGTTTAGACAAATCCAAACTCTTTGATCACCTCGTCAAAGCGGAGATTCCAACTCCGGGATGCTTGCTTTAGTCCATAGATGGATCGATGAAGTTTGCAAACCTTTTCAGCATCCTTAGGATCAACAAAACCCTTTTGTTGTATAATATACAACTCTTCTTCAATATTACCATTGAGGAATGCGGTTTGGCATCCATCTGCCAAATTTCATAATCGAAAAATGCAACAATTGTGAACATAATCCTAACCAAATTTAGCATGCTATGGGAGAGAAATCTCATCGTAGTCAACTCCTTGAATTTTTCGAAACCCCTTTGTGACAAGTCGAGCTTTATAGATGGTCACATTACCATCAGCGTCAGTTTTCTTCTTGAAAATCCATTTATTCTCAATGACCTTTTGGTCATGAGGTAAGTCCACCAAGGTCCAAACCTAGTTTTCGTACATGGATTTCATCCCAGATTGCATGGCTTATAGCCATTTGTTGGAATCCGGACTCATCATTGCTTCTTCATACGTCACAGGGTCATTATTTCCATCTACCATGAAATTCATGACATGATTTCCATACAGTTCAGTAGTGTCCTCTTTCGGAGTTTCATGATCGTTATCATTAGTTCCCTCTTCATTCAGTGAAGTTAACTCCAGAATAGTTTTTGGCGCTGCGCCACTCGCTGTTTCATGAAGAGAAGGTTCAATAACCTCTTCGAGTTCTACCTTCAGACTACCCATAGCTTTCACAAGAAACTCATTCTCTCGCAAGGATCCATTATTGGCAACAAAAACCTTGCCCTCGGATTTGTGATAGGAGGAATACCCAATTGTTTATTTAGGGTATCCTATGAAGATGCATTTTTCCGCTTTGGGTTCGAGTTTACTAGGTTGAAGTTTCTTCACATAAACATCACATCTCCAAACTTTTAGAAATGACAGCTTTTGTTTGTTTCCAAAACATAATTCATACAATGTCATTTCAACGGATTTAGATGGTACCCTATTTAAAGTAAATGTAGCGGTTTCCAGTGCATAACCCCAAAATGAAAGTGGCAAGTCAGTCAGAGACATCATAGATCAACCATATCTAATAAGGGACAATTACGACACTCTGATACACAATTGCGCTATGGCGTTCTAGCAGGCGTGAGTTCTGAAACTATGCCACACTCTCTCATGTGTCTGCCAAACTCGTAACTTAGATATTCACCTCCACGATTTGACCATAGAAATTTAATCTTTCTATTAAGATGATTTTACAATTCACTCTGAAATTGTTTGAACTTTTCAAAGGTTTTAGACTTGTGTTTCATCAAATAGATATACCCATATCTACTCAAATCATCCGTGAAAGTAAAAAATAATGACTCCCGCTGACATAGTCATTGGACCACATACATTAGTATGTATGATTTTCAATAAATATGTCACCCGTTCCATTATACCGGAAAACAGGGTTCTAGTCTTCTTTCCCATAAGGCATGGCTCACATGTATCATATGATTCAGAATCAAGTGATTCTAAAAGTCCATCAGAATGGAGCTTCTTCATGTGTTTTACGCCAATATTACCTAGACGGCAGTGCCACATATATGCAGATATATCATTATCAAGTTTAATCCTTTTGGCATCAACATTATGAATATCAGTATTAATAATATCGAGATTCACAAGAAATAAACCATTCATCATAGGTGCGTGACCACAAAAGATATTATTCATATAATTCAAACAACCGTTGTTTTCAGATTTAAAGGAATAACCATCTTGCAATAAACATGATCCGGATAGAATGTTCATGCTCAATGTAGGCACCAAATAACAATTATTGAGTTTTAAAACTAATCCAGACGGTAAATGGAGAGGCAGGGTTCTGACGGCTATCACATCAACTCTTGATCCACTGCCGACAAGCATCGTGACCTCATCCCTTCCTAGTGGTCGCCTGTTTCATAGCCCCTGATTCGAGTTACATATATTAGCAACCGATCTAGTATCAAATACCCATGTGCTACTGTGAGTACTATTCAGGTACACATCAATAACATGTATATCAAATGTCGTGGGGATTACCAGGCTAGTTGCTACCAGGGGTAGCGATTGATAGAATTGGGGGCAAGAGCCGGTGGCCATCAGCGAAGCGATATGAGGGCTGAGACACATGATTTTACCCAGGTTCAGACCCCGTAGGGTAAAGACCTACTCCTGCTAGCTAGATTGTATTATCGGTGAGTGAGTTACAAGGGTGTCGAGCTCGGCGGCTAGGCAGCGAGTCGCTTGGATGGGGTGTATGATGGAACATGAGTACAAAGAGTACCCTAGGGAGGTTTATATAGGGGGTACCTTGCTAGGGTTTACATATATCCCACCACATCAGGTAAGGACTTGGAGGTTTTCACCTAATCCGACTGGGCTTCAGCTACGCTTCTAGGCCTCCAGCTTCTAATTGCTAGGCTTCCTTTCAGTCGCTTTCCAGTCGCTGTCCTGCATACCCACTCGCAAGGCCTTTGGTCCAGTCGAAACGTCCTGCTAGGCATACCCCATTTGGCGTATCCCCATCAGTAGCCCTCGAGGCCAGTGTCGACTCGGTGCAGGTGTTCATTTGGCAGTCAGAGTAAGAGAGTCCAATTTGGATGCCTAGTCGAATCAGCGATGGACTCCCTTAATGAAGGAGGAAATTCCTCTACCAGGTCTTCAATCGCATCATTGGTGAGTGGGATTATGCTCGGGTCGGTGCCCCTGTTGAATGGACAATGCGCACCAGCAGGCGAGTCGATTGGAAGAAGTTGGTCAACCTAGCCATTGGGTAAACCAATGGTAACTTCAGTGTAATTACCACGGGGTAACGGCTATCCCGAGATTGGCAGGTAGCATACATTTATAAGGAGAGTGGTGGGGAAATCTGCAGATCTTCTTCCGCCTTTCTCACCTCCGTGCACTCCCAATCTCTCTATCTTCCTGTGATCTAGAATCTCCGGACCAGTCGACCTTGTCTCCTCCTCAATGGCGCCTCCTAAGGATTTGTGGGGAAAGTCCAAGTGCACCACCACCTAGCTCAAGTCGTTCCAGGACACAGGGGTTCTCTGCAAGGGGAATTGGCGGATTCCCGCTCCCGCCGAGACCGAGCCGAAGCCTCGCCCCGGCGAGTTCATCTGTTTCCCAAGTCACCTAGAGAGGGGCTTGGCATTCCCCACTTTGATCTTTTTCCGGCGGTTCTGCGTGTATTATGCGATCAAGCCATCGGGTCTAGGTTCGCACAGCATCGAACAGTTGGCGATTTTTTCGCCTTCTGTGAGTGCTATCTGGGATGCTGACCTTACTTCCCGCTGTGACTGGAGCTGTTCCATGGCCGCCTCAGCCGCAACGGATCGGGTGGCCCTGTCCTGGCAGTAGGTGATAACCCACAAGTATAGGGGATCTTGTGTAGCCTTTTTGATAAGTAAGAGTGTCAAACCCAACGAGGAGCTAAAGGTAGGATAAATATTCTCTCAAGTTCTATCAACCACTGATACAACTCTATGCACACTAAACGTTTGCATTATCTAGGAAATAAAACTAGAGCCACAATACGAGTAATAGAGATAGCTTTGCATGATAATAAATAACAAGAAAGTAAAGCTAGTTGCTGCAGCAATAAAATACACTAAACTAACGGAACCATGAGTGTGGAATAGTGGTGGCTTTGTCCAAGTTTAAATAGCGAATAGATCGGGTTCATTGTCTTCGATGTAGTTTTCTATGTGGGAGAGGCTAAATATACATGCGCTTCACTACTTGGAATTACATGTACTATATGATTGGATTGTTAGCAAACATCCTTAAGTACTAATCAATGCATTAAGGTTTCCCCAACCATAGCCTTAAGTTTAATGGTCCTCTTACTCCCATATGTGCAACATTCTGGTTCGCGTCCTCAGGTTTCTGTCACTCCGGCAGAACTTCCCCCTTCCTCTTACACATACTACAAACCCTATGATGTTTAATCCATGCACGCACAAATATAATAGACACCAAAGGACTGTACCATATCAACATACAACTCTAATGAACCAAAGACGTTCAACCATTCAATCTAAGAACAAAGAAACTACGCAAACATGACATAGATCATAGGATTATAACTTATAGCATCAAACACCATGTTTACATAGAACGGTACAAAGGTATGTGGGAGGATGAACCACTGCATACTAGGAGGATTAGGTGATGGATATAGCGGTGAAGATGGTGAAGAGGGCGGCGGCGGCGCCAGCGGCGACGCGGGGGACTCCTTCCCCGCCGCCGGTATCATGGGGGAGCACCGCCCCTTAGCCCCCTTCCTTCATGGCTTCTTAGGAGCCCTCACCCATGGAGATGGGATCCATGGGGGAGGCAAAATCGTGACTTTGGCGGCTGCAAATTCATGGGTGGAGATGCCCTGGGCGAATTAGGTTTTCTCCTTCTCGGATTCCCGTCACCCCATCTTGGGCTGCAGTAAATCGGCCTAAAAGGCCCGTCCGGACTCGGAATCAGCTAAATTTTATGTCTAAAATGTTTGTCACGAAATTTGCAACAACTTTTTAGATGAAGAGTTTTCTGTTTGATGCTGTTTTCGACCCGAAACGTGACCATCTTTAAAAAGATTTCTAAGACAGATTTCTGGAAAAATCCCAATTTGACTCCAACAAGGTTTCCACTTGTATTCTTGTTAATTCCTACACATCAAAGTGTAAAACAAGAATATTATGCACTTTTGCAACTATTATTAGGTTAGTCCAAATAAATCATAAACTTTATACAAAAAGGAGTGTCAAAAGCATATTATTAGCATAAAACCATCAAAAATTATAGATACGTTATGGACGTATAAGTAGGCGGTGTTAACTTTCAACTGAAGCCGAAGGAGAACTTCTTCAAGCTCCTACTACCAAAGAAAGCTGCAAGCGAGTGGAAGAAAAGATGGTTTTATATGAAGGAATCCACTCCCTCCGGCAAAGTGGCGCTCCCGGCGTATACTGGAGAAAGAAGCGAGCCCTGCTGGCTGCTAGCGACGAAGCTGCATGACGACCAGAGGATGGCTGTCACCAAAATGATGGAGCAGATCCAAGAGCTGAAGAACAAAGGGCTTGAGACAATCAATCTTTACAACTATTGGCTTGGGCGGCGCCTGATTCCACTGGTGACCCGACCTCATTGGATGTACGTGTACACCGGAAAAAAATGACCCTTCCAGGATGAGCAAGGAGTCCTGGGACATTACAGACTACAAGGTCGCCCCGAAGAAGATCATGGACACATAATTCACCAAGACGAAGACCGGCCTTGCTCCATACGTAGCCGTGAAGAATGAAGCTCCCACAGTAAGGGGAATGTTCGTTTGCGGTACCAAACTTGGTGGGTGAGCGCATCGCGGTACCCGAGTTGTCATCAATCACGCGGAGGGGCCATAGTAGAATCGCCAATTGTCCAGAAGGGTCAAATGGGGGTGAATACAAATCTAACAGCCAAACGGTCGTTTGAACCAGACGAAAAACGGTTGAACTCAAATACCGCTGTTAGGTCAACTCTTCTTGGCCCGCCATGTCAGTATTCCCTGTTATATTTTGCGGTCGTGGACTATGTCAGTATTCCCTGTTATATTTTGCGGTCGTGGACTAGCTTACCCCTTCGTGGACCAGATCCCTGAGTGGACCAGATCTATTTCTTTGCTCTGCTCTGGTCTTCTCCCCTGCTCCCCTCCCCATAACATTTGCTCAGCTCCGACTGCTCGTCTCAGATCAGAGCTCACACTTGCTCTAATTTGCATCCCCGCCATGTCCGGTAAACCTCCCACACCTCTAATCGAAGCTCGCAACCGTTGCCATTGCATCGTCCGCCGTATCGGAGCTTCGTGTCCCCAGACTAATATCCCGCCTCTGGCTAGTCCTTCTCGCATGGCGGAGCATGTCCCGTCGGGCGATCCAGGCCGGCGACCGGCCTCGGGAAGTTGCATGCTGTCGCGCACCCCAGGCATGGTAGCCCTAGCACAGCAGTTCGACGACCACGCTCTCATGGCCACCGTGCTGGGCGTCCGTCCCGCCATGTCGCCGACAGAGTTGCTGTCGGCCTTCAGGTCTTGTTTTGGGATCAGACGAAATGAGGTCAACATTGAGGTATGCGCGCCGCCATTCAATTTTTTCGTCTAGTTCGAGCACAGCTCAGACACTGAGCGTGTTCTGCATTCTTCCCATTCTTTCGAGTGATGCAGGGAGAAAATGAGCTTCATGCATTGGCATCGCGCCTGTGGGTGGGACGATCGCTTGGGGCAGCTTCGTTTCTTCTCCAAACTCGGCTTTGACGGCCTCCCACTGGATGCTTGGGAGCCGGAGGCCCTCAAGCAGGTCGTCAGTAGCCTTGGCGGCGAGCTGGTGGAAATTGTGCCACCGAGCGACAGATGGGTCATCGAGGTAAAGGCGTGGCTGAAAGATCCTGCGTCGTTCCTAAGATGTACGAGGTGCAGATTCCAAGCAGGGCAGGACGACAGCTTTGCTGGAAGCACCCGACCATCATCCACCTAGAGGAGGTTCTGGACTCGGAACATGGCATTCAGGGCCCCGAAGAGGCTGCCAGAAAGCGTCCTTGTCGCCTGCAGTGTTGGCCTGGAAGGATCGATGGCACAGGACCACCACCGTTTCATGACGGCACACACAGTTTCGGTGGGGGAACCGGGCTTGGATGAGCTGGTGGTTCTGATTTCCCTCGAGTGAAGACAGAGCTCTAGTGAATTGCCGTGGTATGTGTGGCTAATGAACTTGTAGTATGGAGAGCGTAGCAGGAAGTTAGCATCGACGAAAAATGTGTAATAGTTTGAATCGATGTAGTACATGTGTGTAATAGTTTGAAGTAGTATGTGTGTGTAATAGTTTGAATCGATGTAGTATGTGTGGGTAATGAATTTGATGTAGTGTGTGTGTGTAATAGTTTGAATCGATGTAGTTGAACACTGTGCTTTATAATTTCTGTGAATAACCAAGGACAACCTCATGAAAAGAGGGTGGTCTGGCAATGAGCAATGTCAATTCTGTGGATGCCAGGAAAATGTAGTCCATCTCCTCTTCAAGTACAAGGTAGCTACATTTATAACATGTTGAATTGCAGGACCATTTTGCAGGCAACACAAGACAAGGGAAAAATGGTTTACAACATAGACAGCAGACGCAAAATCTGTAGTCTGGAATAAAAAGATGCCAATTAACTAGATTGAACCACGACTAGTAATTGAAGGAAACAGATACTTGATAGTATTTACTTACAACAGTAGTACTTCCATACAAAAGGGTCTTATACCTGCACAAAAGTGGGCTAAACTTCCTACTAGTTTATAGAACAATTCATCAGCATTTCATCTACAAAAGCCATTCTTCAGTCTGAACTTAACTATTCTATACTGAAGAAACTACAGATCTCTACCAGAAAAGTTGGCTGGCCAATTGCCTTGAGAGGACATAAGTTCTTTGATCATTTAACCCAAAATGATCTATTGCCTTCCTGCCAAACTACAAGAAATCTGCATCGTTCATGCACGAGCGATTTGCGTGCGCTAGTCCCAGTTCAGTTGGACCATCCGTACCGCCACAATGATTTCTTCGAAACTGAAATACGACATCTCCTTCTCGGGATCATATGTCCGTGTGAACTTGAAGCTGAATTCCGGGGCTGAGCTCATGCCCGCCGCCGGCTCCGGCTGTCGAACAATCTAGCATGTTGAGTGTAGACGCTTGGTTGCCGCCACGGTACGGCTTCCGACGGTGCGTAGGATGGAGCGTCTTGGCCACAGACGGCATGCTCCCTGCCTTCCCCACTGAGGTAAGGTAGTCCGTGCCGAAGCATGGACGCGAGAATTCCTAGACCTTGGCGCTGCCCTGTTCGAGGGTGTGTACCCTCGGCGGCATGCTCTCGTTTACGATTTTATACGTACCTTATTCCCACTGCCTAGAGCATGCCGTAATGTCGTCGTGTGATTTCTCCACATCGCTCTCTTGGCCCTGCTTGCCGCATCTGGCGCCGACGACGCCGCAGTCGCCGCCGCGGCCGATTCGGCACATTCGGGAAAATCATCCGCCTGGTAGGGCAATGGGAGACCGGCCTTGAAGTAGAGCTTCATGGCCTTCCTTAGATGGGCTAAATACCCTAGTTTCTGCGGCTGTCGCGGCGGTGGCGGCTACTTAGGCGGGGCCATGTTACCCTAGTTGGTGGTGCACGGAGGAGCTGCACAAGGTGAACTGTGGTTAGTCAAAGAAGGGGAGTGAAAGTGACAGTAGGTTTGGACTACGGGCACGCGTGAAAATAACCATTTCCCATTTCCTTAGAGGGTAATAATTCGACACTCGTTGCATTAACAACTCAATCTTTATTCCCCTTCTCAGCATAAGAGTGCGAACGTATTAAAAAGATCGGTCGTGGCTATCCACCTCATCGGGCAATGTACCAGGACAGGTAGGAGACGAGACCGGTTTTCATTTTAGAAATGTTGACGACTGTGCCCTTATGTTTATACGATATTATTTATATGCCACCATGTACCGTCCAACACCATCAGAAATAGGGGATAACGACGTGGCGTGTTTTCTTTTTTTAAAGGGCATCAGAAACAGGGGATGCCGACGTGGCATGTTTTCTGACTGGCGGGCCCGCCCCCTCCACCTTCGACGGCGCGCATCCTAGGTTCGAGGGCTGGTGCCGTCCACCAACACATTATTGTGCAATTTGCCATGTGGAACCTGAATTCCGGCGCCGAGCTGATGCCCATGTCGAACACAGAGAATTCTGAAAGAAGCTACTAAAAATAAATACTTTGAATTCTGAAAGTACTAAAATTAAGTACATTACAATTTTGTCTGAAAGGTAATACACATACTGCTGATCAAAATAATATAAATACAATACAAATTTCTACTTTGAAAAATAGACCTGAAAATGCTAGCAAATAACCTAGGATGAATATAGGATTCATTCTCCCCTATATATTTCGTCATCGGTGGCTCCCACGTGCTGCAACACATATTCAGAAAACTCTCTCCGTCTGCAATGTGCTGCCAGTATCTCGTCCAGAGGGTAAGGCCTCGGTGTATGTTCTAGACTTAAGCCATACGTCATTGTTGGTTCCTCTTCCCAGGCTTGAACCTCATGATCATACAGTCTGATATAAATCTTGTAGTATATGCAACCGGGTTTGACTGTGGGGTGTAACCTGGTGTCGATGGAGATAGACCGATTGTAATCAACAAAGAGGGCACGACTTCCAATGTCACCGACGGCCTCGAGAGAGCGGTTCTCCATGTCCACCCGGTACAACACCGATTGCCCTTTGGCGAAATCCCCGTTCAACACAAGAAGCAAATCACCATCTAACTCTACAAGGTAAAATTTGTAAGTTCCGCGTACCTGTTCAAAGACTAGGGCCGAAATTATTTTGGCCATCGTTATAGTGCTCACGCGCTGCTCTAACTTGATGTTGGTCGACAAGATGTCTCCATTCTCAAGTAATGCATATACTTCCCCTCGGAATGCCGTCATGCAGTCCAGAAGCATAGAAGGAGGTGGCGAATACAATCTTTCTCCAAATGATTCATTGATTTGCCCTGTTGGGGTGCTCTCATTGGCCCATGCAATATGATCTGGATAATCAGTGCAAACGAACACCATCGTCGGGGACTTCGTCACGACGACAAATTGCAGAAGATCAGATGGTATGTGTGCTTGAAACTCAGTGTTAGACTTATGAGTGATTGGGTTCAGAAGCCGAATCTAGTACGGCTCCACCTTCTGAGCAAGCACAATGACGCCACGAGAAACACCGACGAAGTAGAATCTTTTGTAAGAAGAGGGCATCCGTTAGCACTAAGATGTTTACAGTGGAACCAATAAATATTGGATGTGAATGTGAACCTGCGATGGACGTCCATTAGATTTGTCCTGAAGCAACGACCAGTGGCGAGGTTGAGGAAGGTGAAGTCGCCAACATCTGGAAGTGTGTGATCTATCATGATCCAGTTGTTGAGATGGAATTCGGGCACCTTTAAAGTGCGGCGCCAATCGGTGCAGACTTCCCGACAAGCAGCATAGGTGTCAACGTACTCCTCTTTCTCCAGCAAGTAGTCGGCGATCTTGCGAAGTGGGTCGGCCAGGAGATCGGAGCAGTTCCTCTTCATCTGCCTACTGGCCATGGCTTATGTGCGGGAATGTTTTGATCGAGGAAGAAAGAAGAACTACCACTGCAAGGAGAAGAAGAAGAGGATAACAGACGAGGGAGACGAAGCGAAACTGCCACTGTGAGGAGACGGGGGAGAAGAAGCGGAACTGCCAATTCAAGTTTGGATCAATGGGCTTTTTTTTGGAACTAGCGCGTGAACCAGCCATGCACTGCATGCAAGTTTTGATCAAACAGACTGACATGTGGGACCTGCTAAAAAATTCCGTGAAGTGCTCCCGTGCATAGTGCGCTGACAGGTGGCATGTTTTCTGACTGGCGGGCCCGCCTCCTCCACCTTCGATGGCGCGTGTCCCAGGTTCGAGGGCTGGTGCCGCCCACCAACACATTATTATGCAATTTTCCATGCTTTGTCGCAACCAGCTCCATTCCGCTCCTCTGCTCTTGCCGCCGCCACTCCGCTTAGTCGTGCACCGCTCTCGTCGTCCCCTTGGGCCATCGTCGTCCCGCCCTTCCCTCCATGCCATCCCCTCACATCCCCTTCCCTCCTCTCCCTGCCTTGTCTCCTTGTCGCCGCCCACCGCCCAGGCGCGTCTGGAAATGAAAACCGAGAGTCGGCCGTTGGGTTAGGGGCCCAACAACGCTGGTGATCCGGATCCCGCTCGGAGATGGATCCTGCGAGGCTTGAGAGCATGGATATGGGTCCTGCACGGCTGGAGAGCACGGAATCTCCCTCAAGTATGGAGAGCACAGAGGACAACAAAACAGGGGCAGAGGAAGCGGGGTGCAGAGCTTTGGAGGTATGGAGCCCAGAGAAGGTGCTGTGCGTCCACATTGAAGCATCCACATTGGTCACCCTGAAGGCTTGGTGATACACACCGGTGCATGCGAGGGTCTTGAGAATGCTGTTGATGCTATGTTTTCTGGGGTTGAGCATAGGGAATGCATGCGGCACCTCGCTACTAACTTCATGAAGAAGTTCAAAGGAAAGATCTTTGAAGAGGACTTGTGGCGATCAGCATACACATACACCCCAAGCACGCATGCTACTTACTGGCAGAACATGTATGTAGTGCCAAAGGTGAAAAAATACCTTCAAGAACATCACATCAAGCTATGGGCCAGAAGCAAGTTTGGTGAGTTAAGCAAGGTGGATTTTGTTTGCAATAATTTGGCAGAGAGTTTCAATGATAAGATTTCGGGCATGAAGACACTTGGAATTGTTATTTTGTTGGATGCAATAAGACAGTGCATAATGGTGAAGATAGATTTAAGGCAAAGAATTTGTGCAAGCAATTTTTTAGGCCATAAAATAGTTCCAAAGGTGGTTATGTTACTAAATGTAAGAACCAGGGCAATGAGAACGATAAAGATGAGGATGGTCAGAAGTTCCAGAACATTGGCTGAGGTTTATGCAGAATACAAGCGTGGAAGTGAACGGAGGTACACTATAGACATTGGAAACAAGACTTGTTCATGCAGGCAGTGGCAGATTACTGGTCTGCCATGTCACCATGCAATTTACTTCATCTTAAAGCTTAGAGGTAATGGAGTTGAAATAGAGAACTATGTCGACAACTATTTCTCCGTGGACAAGTTTGCTGCAACTTATGCAGAAAACGTACCACCTATGGCCGATGAAAATGATTGGGAGATTGTCGATCCAGGGTTCAAACTTCAACCACCAGTTCTTAGGAGGCCACCTGGGAGGACCAGAAAGCTAAGGATCGAAGCCTCCACCGATAAAGGTCCAAGGCTAGGAGCTAGGAGAAGAAAATGCAAACGTTGTGGCAGATTCAGCCATATCAAGAGGTTGTGCAAAAACCCAGTTACACATGATATTGTCCCTGTTCATACCCCGCTGGCAGAAAATGAGGCTTCTCAGCCAGATCTGGCGGAAGAGCAGCGCGGAGACGGTGATGAGCACTCAGAGGAAAACGTACGTAAGCAGCCAATTTATGAAGAAGTGGAGGTGCCGGCGAGTAAAGGGTGTGAAAAGAAACCAAAGGGTAAGCGGAACGGGGAGGAAAGGGCAAATAATGGAGGTGTATTAGAATATGAAGAAGTTGCAGGGGTGATTGAGGATGTTCTTGAGGATCTTTTGGCTAACTGCAGGAGAAATAATAAATCCCTGGCAATTTCATCTTTGTACAATTCTCCGGATGAAAGGTAAGCTTAAAAATTGTTTTATTTGCCATTTTATCATTTTTTATCCTCATCAACTGATGCTTAGTGCACCGTGGGCTAGCAGACTAATAAGAGGAGCACAAACATGCGGGCATAGTAACATCGTATGTTGAATTATATTATTAAAACTAAACTAGCTGTGTCTTCTTTATTTATATCTGGCGCGTGCAACGTGTCTGTGATGGGGTCATGTGGACCAGATTATAATTTTTAAAAATATTATTACATTAATTTTTTACCTGCGTTTGGACGCGGCTACTGGTTCCCATCTCCCTTTCATTCCCATCTCCTCTAGCGCACTCCAGAATTATGGCCGTGCCATCAAGTAGCAGAGTCAGCGTATTGTCCCATTAGGTGTGAATGCAATCACTTTATTTGTTCAGAATTTGATGACTTTTGATTAGTTTGAAAGACAGAGAAACCTAAAACATGTATCTAGACATGTTTTGGGTATAGACACATTTATTAAATATCTAAAAAAACTAAGTTAGTTTTATCTGGACAGGAGTAGTACACTATTACAACACGCTCGATCCCTTCTCCTCTGGCACACTCCAAATTATGGCTGTGGCATCAAGTGTTGGGAGAAGAGTCAGCGTACTGTCCCATCAGATATGCCAGGAACACGCGAACTTTATTTCAGGATCAGACGAGTTTCGATCGACTAGTTTCAAAGACAAAGACAACTAAGACATGGCCAACATATATAGATTATGACGATAATCGACCATGACTCAAGTGACCTAGATCCAAAGAGCTCATTAAGATACCGTACATAGATTTAATTTATGCTTAAGTGGCCCTAATCGACTATGACGCTCCCGCAGTCTCCATCATTGACGATGTTGTCCACGTAGCCGCCAGCCTCCTCCCCGCCGGAATCGATGCCGACGTTCCCGACAGCATTCCTCCTCCTCATGGATTCTTCACGGCGCGCTGCATCGATAACGGTGGAGGTCGTACGCCCAGGCACTACCCAGAAGCACTGCCTCCCTTCAGGGTTGAGCAGATCCAGGTGGATCTCCCGCCGGTGGGTTCCGCACAGCTCAATCAACACAGCCCGCTCCTTCTTGAACAACTTTCGCCAGTACTCGCTCGTACACGAGTACCGCACCATTGCCCTCTTCCACTCCGACAGCTGGAGGCGGGGCTCCTCGATCTGCCTCGCCAACGCGTTGTTGCGCAAGAGTGGCGTGACAGGAACCCCGACGTAGCTGAGCTCGAAGCCGGCCGGAAGCCTCACGAACGGCGGCGTGAGTATGTCATAGTGGGCGAACATCTGAGCCTCGTGCAAGCTGAGTTTGGGCCTCTCCCTCTCCATTGCGATGAAGGAACACGATCTGATCTTCGGCCCTGAGGTTAAGGGGATAAGTGCAAGGACGTAGGCCCAGCATCATTGCCACTGCCAATTAGTTCGCAGAACAGACTTCTCGTGGATCGCCCTCGCGAAGGACATCACTATCATCCACGCACCCCGATCCAACAACGCCTGACAATCGGGGATCGGGTCTTCTAGAAGCCCAGAGTGGTTGTTGGTTAGCTCTGCGTCCCGATTGTATGTGGCCAACGGCTGTAGTTGAAAATAATACACATTTCAATGACACTTGTGGATAAATATGTGGTCTCTGAAGAGAACACACATCCAATGACTCTAGCTGTGGTTCATGAGAAGAACACACATTTCAATGACACCGGTGGATCCATCTGTGGTATGTGAAAAGAATAGTCATGAAATGACTCCGGTTGTTGTTAGTAAAAAGAACCCACATGCAATGACACTGTTGGACCCATAGGTGGATTGTGAAAAGAACACACATGCAATGACACTGGTGGATCCATATGTGGTATGTGAAAAGAACACACATGCAATGACTCTGCTTGTTGTTAGTAACAAGAACACAGATGCAATGATACTAGTTGTTGTTAGTAAAAAGAACACACATGCAATGCCACTGGTGGATCTATGTGTGGTCTCTGAAGAGAACACACATTTCAATGACTCTGGTTGTTGTTAGTAAAAAGAACACACATGCAATGCCACTGGTGGATCCATGTGTGGTCTCTGAAGAGAACACACATGCAATGACTCTGGTTGTTAGTAAAAAGAGCACACATGAAATGACACTGGTGGATCCATAGGTGGATTGTGAAAAGAACACACATTTCAATGACACTGGTGGATCCATATGTGGTATGTGAAAAGAACACACATTTTAATGACTCTGCTTGCTGTTCGTAAAAAGAACACACATGCAATGACACTGGTGGATTCATGTGTGGTCTCTGAAGAGAACACACATGCAATGACTCTGGTTGTTGTTAGTAAAAAGAGCACACATGCAATGACACTAGTGGATCCATCGGTGGATTGTGAAAATAACACACATGCAATGACATTGGTGGGTCCATATATGGTATGTGAAAAGAACACACATTTCAATGACTCTAGTTGTTGTTAGTAAAAAGAACACACATGCAATGACACTGGTGGATCCATAGGTGGATTGTGAAAAGATGACACATGCAATGAAACTGGTGGATCCATATGTGGTATGTATAAAGAACACACATGCAATGACTCCAGTTGTTGTTAGTAAACAGAACACACATGCAATGACACTGGTGGATCCATGTGTGGTCTCTGAAGAGAACACACATTTCAATGACACTGGTGGATCCATATGTGGTATGTGAAAATAACAGTCATGAAATTACTTCAGTTGTTGTTAGTAAAAAGAACACACATGCAATGACACTAGTGGATCAATAGGTGGATTATGAAAAGAACACACATGCAATGACACTAGTGGATCCATATGTGGTATGTGAAAAGAACACACATGCAATGACTCTGGTTGTTGTTAGTAAAAAGAACACACATGCAATGACACTGGTGGATCCATGTGTGGTATCTGAAGAGAACACACATTTCAATGACACCGGTGGGTCCATATGTGGTATGTGAAAAGAACACACATGAAATGACTCAAGTTGTTGTTAGTAAAAAGAACACACATGCAATGACACTGGTGGATCCATAGGTGGATTGTGAAAAGAACACACATTTCAATGACTCTGGTGGATCCATATGTGGCATGTGAAAAGAATACACATTTCAATGACTCTGGTTGTTGTTAGTAAAAAGAACAAACATGCAATGACACTGGTGGATCCATAGGTGGATTGTGAAAAGAGCACACATGCAATGACACTGGTGGATCCATATGTGGTATGTGAAAAGAACACACATGCAATGACTCCAGTTGTTGTTAGTAAAAACAACACACATGCAATGACACTAGTGGATCCATGTGTGGTCTCTGAAGAGAACACACATTTCAATGACTCTAGTTGTTGTTAGTAAAAAGAACACACATGCAATGACACTGGTGGATCCATAGGTGGATTATGAAAAGAGCACACATGCAATGACACTGGTGGATCCATATGTGGTATGTGAAAAGAACACACATGCAATGACTCCAGTTGTTGTTAGTAAAAACAACACACATGCAATGACACTAGTGGATCCATGTGTGGTCTCTGAAGAGAACACACATTTCAATGACTCTGGTTGTTGTTAGTAAAAAGAACACAGATCCAATGACACTGGTGGATCCATGTGTGGTCTCCGAAGAGAACACACATGCAATGACTCTGGTTCTTAGTAAAAAGAGCACACATGCAATGACACAGGTGGATCCATAGGTCGATTGTGAAAAGAAGACTCATTTCAATGACACTGGTGGATCCATATGTGGTATGTGAAAAGAACACACATTTTAATGACTCTGGTTGTTGTTTCTAAAAAGAACACACATGCAATGACACTGGTGGATTCATGTGTGGTCTCTGAAGAGAACACACATGCAATGACTCTGGTTGTTGTTAATAAAAAGAGCACACATGCAATGACACTAGTGGATCCATAGGTGGATTGTGAAAAGAACACACATTTCAATGACACTGGTGGATCCATATGTGGTATGTGAAAAGAACACACATTTCAATGACTCTGGTTGTTGTTAGTAAAAAGAACACACATGCAATGACACTGGTGGATTCATGTGTGGTCTCTGAAGAGAACACACATGCAATGACTCTGGTTGTTGTTAGTAAAAAGAGGACACATGCAATGACACTAGTGGATCCATAGGTGGATTATGAAAAGAACACAGATGCAATGACATTGGTGGGTCCATATATGGTATGTGAAAAGAACACACATTTCAATGACTCTAGTTGTTGTTAGTAAAAAGAACACACATGCAATGACACTGGTGGATCCATAAGTGGATTGTGAAAAGATCACACATGCAATGAAACTGGTGGATCCATATGTGGTATGTGTAAAGAACACACATGAAATGACTCCAGTAGTTGTTAGTAAAAAGAACACACATGCAATGACATTGGTGGATCCATGTGTGGTCGATGAAGAGAACACACATTTCAATGACACTGGTGGATCCATATGTGGTATGTGAAAAGAACAGTCATGAAATTACTCCAGTTGTAGTTAGTAAAAAGAACACACATGCAATGACACTAGTGGATCCATAGGTGGATTGTGAAAAGAACACACATGCAATGACACTAGTGGATCCATATGTGGTATGTGAAAAGAACACACATGCAATGACTCTGGTTGTTAGTAAAAAGAACACACATGCAATGACACTGGTGGATCCATGTGTGGTATCTGAAGAGAACACACATTTCAATGACACCGGTGGATCCATATGTGGTATGTGAAAAGAACACACATGAAATGACTCCAGTTGTTGTTAGTAAAAAGAACACACATGCAATGAAATTGGTGGATCCATAGGTGGATTGTGAAAAGAACACACATTTCAATGACTCTGGTGGATCCATATGTGGCATGTGAAAAGAATACACATTTCAATGACTCTGGTTGTTGTTAGTAAAAAGAAAAAACATGCAATGAGACTGGTGGATCCATAGGTGGATTGTGAAAAGAGCACACATACAATGACACTGGTGGATCCATATGTGGTATGTGAAAAGAACACACATGCAATGACTCCATTTGTTGTTAGTAAAAACAACACACATGCAATGACACTAGTGGATCCATGTGTGGTCTCTGAAGAGAACACACATTTCAATGACTCTAGTTGTTGTTAGTAAAAAGAACACACATGCAATGACACTGGTGGATCCATAGGTGGATTATGAAAAGAGCACACATGCAATGACACTGGTGGATCCATATGTGGTATGTGAAAAGAACACACATGCAATGACTCCAGTTGTTGTTAGTAAAAACAACACACATGCAATGACACTAGTGGATCCATGTGTGGTCTCTGAAGAGAACACACATTTCAATGACTCTGGTTGTTGTTAGTAAAAAGAACACAGATCCAATGACACTGGTGGATCCATGTGTGGTCTCCGAAGAGAACACACATGCAATGACTCTGGTTCTTAGTAAAAAGAGCACACATGCAATGACACTGGTGGATCCATAGGTCGATTGTGAAAAGAAGACACATTTCAATGACACTGGTGGATCCATATGTGGTATGTGAAAAGAACACACATTTTAATGACTCTGGTTGTTGTTACTAAAAAGAACACACATGCAATGACACTGGTGGATTCATGTGTGGTCTCTGAAGAGAACACACATGCAATGACTCTGGTTGTTGTTAGTAAAAAGAGCACACATGCAATGACACTAGTGTATCCATAGGTGGATTGTGAAAAGAACACACATTTCAATGACACTGGTGGATCCATATGTGGTATGTGAAAAGAACACACATTTCAATGACTCTGGTTGTTGTTAGTAAAAAGAACACACATGCAATGACACTGGTGGATTCATGTGTGGTCTCTAAAGAGAACACACATGCAATGACTCTGGTTGTTGTTAGTAAAAAGAGGACACATGCAATGACACTAGTGGATCCATAGGTGGATTATGAAAAGAACACAGATGCAATGACATTGGTGGGTCCATATATGGTATGTGAAAAGAACACACATTTCAATGACTCTAGTTGTTGTTAGTAAAAAGAACACACATGCAATGACACTGGTGGATCCATAGGTGGATTGTGAAAAGATCACACATGCAATGAAACTGGTGGATCCATATGTGGTATGTGTAAAGAACACACATGAAATGACTCCAGTTGTTGTTAGTAAAAAGAACACACATGCAATGACATTGGTGGATCCATGTGTGGTCTCTGAAGAGAACACACATTTCAATGACACTGGTGGATCCATATGTGGTATGTGAAAAGAACAGTCATGAAATTACTCCAGTTGTAGTTAGTAAAAAGAACACACATGCAATGACACTAGTGGATCCATAGGTGGATTGTGAAAAGAACACACATGCAATGACACTAGTGGATCCATATGTGGTATGTGAAAAGAACACACATGCAATGACTCTGGTTGTTAGTAAAAAGAACACACATGCAATGACACTGGTGGATCCATGTGTGGTATCTGAAGAGAACACACATTTCAATGACACCGGTGGATCCATATGTGGTATGTGAAAAGAACACACATGAAATGACTCCAGTTGTTGTTAGTAAAAAGAACACACATGCAATGAAATTGGTGGATCCATAGGTGGATTGTGAAAAGAACACACATTTCAATGACTCTGGTCGATCCATATGTGGCATGTGAAAAGAATACACATTTCAATGACTCTGGTTGTTAGTAAAAAGAACAAACATGCAATGACACTGGTGGATCCATAGGTGGATTGTGAAAAGAGCACACATGCAATGACACTGGTGGATCCATATGTGGTATGTGAAAAGAACACACATGCAATGACTCTAGTTGTTGTTAGTAAAAACAACACACATGCAATGACACTAGTGGATCCATGTGTGGTCTCTGAAGAGAACACACATTTTAATGACTCTGGTTGTTGTTAGAAAAAAAGAACACACATGCAATGACACTGGTGGATCCATAGGTGGATTGTGAAAAGAGCACACATGCAATGACACTGGTGGATCCATATGTGGTATGTGAAAAGAACACACATGCAATGACTCCATTTGTTGTTAGTAAAAACAACACACATGCAATGACACTAGTGGATCCATGTGTGGTCTCTAAAGAGAACACACATTTCAATGACTCTAGTTGTTGTTAGTAAAAAGAACACACATGCAATGACACTGGTGGATCCATAGGTGGATTATGAAAAGAGCACACATGCAATGACACTGGTGGATCCATATGTGGTATGTGAAAAGAACACACATGCAATGACTCCAGTTGTTGTTAGTAAAAACAACACACATGCAATGACACTAGTGGATCCATGTGTGGTCTCTGAAGAGAACACACATTTCAATGACTCTGGTTGTTGTTAGTAAAAAGAACACAGATCTAATGACACTGGTGGATCCATGTGTGGTCTCCGAAGAGAACACACATGCAATGACTCTGGTTCTTAGTAAAAAGAGCACACATGCAATGACACTGGTGGATCCATAGGTCGATTGTGAAAAGAAGACACATTTCAATGACACTGGTGGATCCATATGTGGTATGTGAAAAGAACACACATTTTAATGACTCTGGTTGTTGTTACTAAAAAGAACACACATGCAATGACACTGGTGGATTCATGTGTGGTCTCTGAAGAGAACACACATGCAATGACTCTGGTTGTTGTTAGTAAAAAGAGCACACATGCAATGACACTAGTGTATCCATAGGTGGATTGTGAAAAGAACACACATTTCAATGACACTGGTGGATCCATATGTGGTATGTGAAAAGAACACACATTTCAATGACTCTGGTTGTTGTTAGTAAAAAGAACACACATGCAATGACACTGGTGGATTCATGTGTGGTCTCTAAAGAGAACACACATGCAATGACTCTGGTTGTTGTTAGTAAAAAGAGGACACATGCAATGACACTAGTGGATCCATAGGTGGATTATGAAAAGAACACAGATGCAATGACATTGGTGGGTCCATATATGGTATGTGAAAAGAACACACATTTCAATGACTCTAGTTGTTGTTAGTAAAAAGAACACACATGCAATGACACTGGTGGATCCATAGGTGGATTGTGAAAAGATCACACATGCAATGAAACTGGTGGATCCATATGTGGTATGTGTAAAGAACACACATGAAATGACTCCAGTTGTTGTTAGTAAAAAGAACACACATGCAATGACATTGGTGGATCCATGTGTGGTCTCTGAAGAGAACACACATTTCAATGACACTGGTGGATCCATATGTGGTATGTGAAAAGAACAGTCATGAAATTACTCCAGTTGTAGTTAGTAAAAAGAACACACATGCAATGACACTAGTGGATCCATAGGTGGATTGTGAAAAGAACACACATGCAATGACACTAGTGGATCCATATGTGGTATGTGAAAAGAACACACATGCAATGACTCTGGTTGTTAGTAAAAAGAACACACATGCAATGACACTGGTGGATCCATGTGTGGTATCTGAAGAGAACACACATTTCAATGACACCGGTGGATCCATATGTGGTATGTGAAAAGAACACACATGAAATGACTCCAGTTGTTGTTAGTAAAAAGAACACACATGCAATGAAATTGGTGGATCCATAGGTGGATTGTGAAAAGAACACACATTTCAATGACTCTGGTCGATCCATATGTGGCATGTGAAAAGAATACACATTTCAATGACTCTGGTTGTTAGTAAAAAGAACAAACATGCAATGACACTGGTGGATCCATAGGTGGATTGTGAAAAGAGCACACATGCAATGACACTGGTGGATCCATATGTGGTATGTGAAAAGAACACACATGCAATGACTCTAGTTGTTGTTAGTAAAAACAACACACATGCAATGACACTAGTGGATCCATGTGTGGTCTCTGAAGAGAACACACATTTTAATGACTCTGGTTGTTGTTAGAAAAAAAGAACACACATGCAATGACACTGGTGGATCCATGTGTGGTCTCTGAAGAGAACACACATGCAATGACTCTGGTTGTTAGTAAAAAGAGGACACATGCAATGACACTGGTGGATCCATAGGTCGATTCTGAAAAGAACACACATTTCAATGACACTAGTGGATCCATATGTGGTATGTGAAAAGAACACACATTTTAATGACTCTGGTTGTTGTTACTAAAAAGAACACACATGCAATGACACTGGTGGATTCATGTGTGGTCTCTGAAGAGAACACACATGCAATGACTCTGGTTGTTGTTAGTAAAAAGAGCACACATGCAATGACACTAGTGGATCCATTTGTGGTCTCTAAAGAGAACACACATTTCAATGACACTGGTGGATCCATATGTGGTATGTGAAAAGAACAGTCATGAAATTACTCTAGTTGTTGTTAGTAAAAAGAACACACATGCAATGACACTAGTGGATCCATAGGTGGATTGTGAAAAGAACACACATGCAATGACACTGGTGGATCCATATGTGGTATGTGAAAAGAACACACATGCAATGACTCTGGTTGTTGTTAGTAAAAAGAACACACATGCAATGACACTGGTGGATCCATGTGTGGTATCTTAAGAGAACACACATTTCAATGACACCGGTGGATCCATATGTGGTATGTGAAAAGAACACACATGAAATGACTCAAGTTGTTGTTAGTAAAAAGAACACACATGCAATGACAATGGTGGATCCATAGATGGATTGTGAAAAGAACACACATTTCAATGACTCTGGTGGATCCATATGTGGTATGTGAAAAGAATACTCATTTCAATGCCTCTGGTTGTTGTTAGTAAAAAGAACAAACATGCAATGACACTGGTGAATCCATAGGTGGATTGTGAAAAGAGCACACATGCAATGACACTGGTGGATCCATATGTGGTATGTGAAAAGAACACACATGCAATGACTCCAATTGTTGTTAGTACAAACAACACACATGCAATGACACTAGTGGATCCATGTGTGGTCTCTGAAGAGAAAACACATTTCAATGACACTAGTGGATCCATATGTGGTATGTGAAACGAACAGTCATGAAATGACTCCAATTGTTATTAGTAAAAAGAACACACATGCAATGACAGTGGTGGATCCATAGGTGGATTGTGAAAAGAACACACATGCAACGACACTGGTGGATCCATGTGTGGTCTCTGAAGAGAACACACATGCAATGACTCTGGTTGTTGTTAGTAAAAAGAGCACACATGCAATGACACTGGTGGATCCATAGGTGGATTGTGAAAAGAACACACATGCAATGACACTGGTGGGTCCACATGTGGTATGTGAAAAGAACACACAATTCAATGACTCTGGTTGTTGTTAGTAAAAAGAACACACATGCAATGACACTGGTGGATCCATGTGTGGTCTCTGAAACGAACACACATGCAATGACTCTGGTTGTTGTTAGTAAAAAGAGCACACATGCAATGACACTGGTGGATCCATAGGTGGATTCTGAAAAGAACACACATGCAATAACACTGGTGGTTCCATATGTGGTATGTGAAAAGAACACACATTTCAATGACTCTGGTTGTTGTTAGTAAAAAGAACACACATGCAATGACACTGGTGGATCCATAGGTGGATTGTGAAAAGAACACACATGCAATGACACTGGTGGATCCATATGTGGTATGTGAAAAGAACACACAAGCAATGACTCTGCTTGTTGTTAGTAACAAGAAAATAGGTGCAATGACACTAGTTGTTGTTAGTAAAAAGAACACACATGCAATGCCACTGGTGGATCCATGTGTGGTCTCTGAAGAGAACACACATTTCAATGACTCTGGTTGTTGTTAGTAAAAAGAACAGACATGCAATGACACTGGTGGATCCATAGGTGGATTGTGAAAAGAGCACACATGCAATGACACTGGTGGATCCATATGTGGTATGTGAAAAGAACACACATGCAATGACATTGGTGGATCCATGTGTGGTCTCTGAAGAGAACACACATTTCAATGACACTGGTGGATCCATATGTGGTATGTGAAAAGAACAGTCATGAAATGACTCCAGTTGTTGTTAGTAAAAAGAACACACATACAGTGACACTGGTGGATCCATAGGTGGATTGCGAAAAGAACACACATGCAATGACACTAGTGGATCCATATGTGGTATGTGAAAAGAACACACATTATGACACTGGTGGCTCCATGTGTGGTCTTTGAAGAGAACACACATTTCAATGACACCGGTGGATCCATATGTGGTATGTGACAAGAACAGTTATGAAATGATTCCAGTTGTTGTTAGTAAAAAGAACACCACATGCATTGACACTGGTGGATTGAGAAAAGAACACACATTTCAATGACTCTGGTGGATCCAAATGTGGTATGTGAAAAGAATACACATTTCAATGACTCTGGTTGTTGTTAGTAAAAAGAACACACATGCAATGACACTGGTGGATCCATAGGTGGACTGTGAGAAGAGCACACATGCAATGACACTGGTGGATCGATATGTGGTATGTGAAAATAACACACATGCAATGACTCCAGTTGTTGTTAGAAAAAAGAACACACATGCAATGACACTAGTGGATCCATGTGTGGTCTCGGAAGAGAACACACATTTCAATGACACTGGTGGATCCATATGTGGTATGTGATAAGAACAGTGATGAAATGATTCCAGTTGTTGTTAGTAAAAAGAACACACATGCAATGACACTGGTGGATCCGTAGGTGGATTGGGAAAAGAACACACATGCAATGACACTGGTGGATCCGTAGGTGGATTGTGAAAAGAACACACATGCAATGACACTGGTGGGTCCATATGTGGTATGTGAAAAGAACACACAATTCAATGACTCTGGTTGTTGTTAGTAAAAAGAACACACATGCAATGGTGGATCCATGTGTGGTCTCTAAAAAGAACAAACATGCAATGACTCTGGTTGTTGTTAGTAAAAAGAGCACACATGCAATGACACTGGTGGATCCATAGGTGGATTCTAAAAAGAACACACATGCAATAACACTGATGGGTCCATATGTGGTTTGTGAAAAGAACACACATTTCACTGACTCTGGTTGTTGTTAGTAAAAAGAACACACATGCAATGACACTGGTGGATCCATAGGTGGATTGTGAAAAGAGCACACATGCAATGACACTGATGGATCCATATGTGGTATGTGAAAAGAACACACATGCAATGAAATTGGTGGATCCATGTGTGGTCTCGGAAGAGAACACACATTTCAATGACACTGGTGGATCCATATGTGGTATGTGAAAAGAACAGTCATGAAATGACTCCAGTTGTTGTTAGTAAAAAGAACACACATACAATGACACTGGTGGATCCATTGGTGGATTGTGAAAAGAAAACACATGCAATGATACTGGTGGATCCATATGTGGTATGTGAAAAGAACACACATGCAATGACTCTAGTTGTTGTTACTAAAAAGAACACACATTATGACACTGGTGGATCCATGTGTGGTCTCTGAAGAGAACACACATTTCAATGACACCGGTGGATCCATATGTGGTATGTGAAAAGAACACACATTAAATGACTCCAGTTGTCGTTAGTAAAAAGAACACACATGCAATGACACCGGTGGATCCATAGGTGGATTGTGAAAAGAACACACATTTCAATGACTCTGGTGGATCCATATGTGGTATGTGAAAAGAATACACATTTCAATGACTTTGGTTGTTGTTAGTAAAAAGAACGCACATGCAATGACACTGGTGGATCCATAGGTGGACTGTGAGAAGAGCACACATGCAATGACACTGGTGGATCCATATTAGGTATGTGAAAATAACACACATGCAATGACTCCAGTTGTTGTTAGTAAAAAGAACACACATGCAATGACACTGGTGGATCCATGTGTGGTCTCTGAAGAGAACACACATTTCAATGACACTGGTGGATCCATATGTGGTATGTGAAAAGAACAGTCATGAAATGATTCCAGTTGTTGTTAGTAAAAAGAACACACATGCAATGACACTGGTGGATCCGTAGGTGGATTGGGAAAAGAACACACATGCAATGACACTGGTGGATCCATATGTGGTATGTGAAAAGAACACACATGCAATGACTCTGGTTGTCGTTAGTAAAAAGAACACACATGCAATGACACTGGTGGATCCATAGGTGGATTGTGAAAAGAACACACATGCAATGACACTGGTGGATCCATAGGTGGCATGTGAAAAGAACACACATTTCAATGACTCTGGTTGTTGTTATTAAAAAGAACACACATGCAATGACACTGGTGGATCCATAGGTGGATTGTGAAAAGAACACACATGCAATGACACTGGTGGATCCATATGTGGTACGTGAAAAGAACACACATGCAATGACTCTAGTTGTTGTTAGTAAAAAGAACACACATGCAATGACGCTGGTGGATCCATGTGTGATCTCTGAAGAGAACACACATTTCAATGACACTGGTGGATCCATATGTGGTAAGTGAAAAGAACAGTCATCAAATGACTCCAGTTGTTGTTAGTAAAAAGAACACACATGCAATGACACTGGTGGATCCATAGGTGGATTGTGAAAAGAACACACATGCAATGACACTCGTGGATCCATATGTGGTCTCTGAAGAGAACACACATGCAATGACTCTGGTTGTTGTTAGTAAAAAGAACACACATGCAATGACACTGGTGGATCCATGTGTGGTCTCTGAATAGAACACACATTTCAATGACACCGGTGGATCCATATGTCGTATGTGAAAAGAACACACATGAAATGACTCCAGTTGTTATTAGTAAAAAGAACACACATGCAATGACACTGGTGGATCCATAGGTGGATTGTGAAAAGAACACACATGCAATGACACTGGTGGATCAATAGGTGGCATGTGAAAAGAACACACATTTCAATGACTCTGGTTGTTGTTATTAAAAAGAACACACATGCAATGACACTGGTGGATCCATAGGTGGATTGTGAAAAGAACACACATGCAATGACACTGGTGGATCCATATGTGGTATGTGAAAGGAACACACATGCAATGACTCTAGTTGTTGTTAGTAAAAAGAACACACATGCAATGACACTGGTGGATCCATGTGTGATCTCTGAAGAGAACACACATTTCAATGACACTGGTGGATCCATATGTGGTATGTGAAAAGAACAGTCATCAAATGACTCTAGTTGTTGTTAGTAAAAAGAACACACATGCAATGACACTGGTGGATCCATAGGTGGATTGTGAAAAGAACACACATGCAATGACACTGGTGGATCCATATGTGGTATGTGAAAAGAACACACATTTCAATGACTCTCGTTGTTGTTAGTAAAAAGAACATACATGCAATGACACTGGTGGATCCATAGGTGGATTGTGAAAGGAGCACACATGCAATGGCACTAGTGGATCCATGTGTGGTATGTGAAGAGAATACACATGAAATGACTCCAGTTGTTGTTAGTAAAAAGAAAACACATGCAATGACACTGGTGGATCCATAGGTGGATTGTGAAAAGAACATAGATTTCACTGACTCTGGTGGATCCATATGTGGTATGTGAAAAGAATACACATTCCAATCACTCTGGTTGTTGTTAGTAAAAAGAACACACATGCAAAGACACTGGTGGATCCATAGGTGGACTATGAAAAGAGCACACATGCAATGACACTGGTGGATCCATATGTGGTATGTGAAAATAACACACATGCAGTGACTCCAGTTGTTGTTAGTAAAAGGAACACATATGCAATGACACTGGTGGATCCATGTGTGGTCTCTAAAGAGAACACACATTTCAATGACACTGGTGGATCCATATGTGGTATGTGAAAAGAACAGTCAAGAAATGACTCCAGTTGTTGTTAGTAAAAAGAACACACATGCAATGACACTGGTGGATCCGTAGGTGGATTGGGAAAAGAACACACATGCAATGACAATGGTGGATCCATATGTGGTATGTGAAAAGAACAAACATGCAATGACTCTGGTTGACGTTAGTAAAAAGAACACACATGCAATGACACTGGTGGATCCATAGGTGGATTGTGAAAGGAGCACACATGCAATGGCACTAGTGGATCCATGTGTGGTATGTGAAGAGAATACACATGAAATGACTCCAGTTGTTGTTAGTAAAAAGAAAACACATGCAATGACACTGGTGGATCCATAGGTGGATTGTGAAAAGAACATAGATTTCACTGACTCTGGTGGATCCATATGTGGTATGTGAAAAGAACAGTCATGAAATGATTCCAGTTGTTGTTAGTAAAAAGAACACACATGCAATGACACTGGTGGATCCGTAGGTGGATTGGGAAAAGAACACACATGCAATGACACTGGTGGATCCATATGTGGTATGTGAAAAGAACACACATGCAATGACTCTGGTTGTCGTTAGTAAAAAGAACACACATGCAATGACACTGGTGGATCCATAGGTGGATTGTGAAAAGAACACACATGCAATGACACTGGTGGATCCATAGGTGGTATGTGAAAAGAACACACATTTCAATGACTCTGGTTGTTATTAAAAAGAACACACATGCAATGACACTGGTGGATCCATAGGTGGATTGTGAAAAGAACACACATGCAATGACACTGGTGGATCCATATGTGGTATGTGAAAGGAACACACATGCAATGACTCTAGTTGTTGTTAGTAAAAAGAACACACATGCAATGACACTGGTGGATCCATGTGTGATCTCTGAAGAGAACACACATTTCAATGACACTGGTGGATCCATATGTGGTATGTGAAAAGAACAGTCATCAAATGACTCTAGTTGTTGTTAGTAAAAAGAACACACATGCAATGACACTGGTGGATCCATAGGTGGATTGTGAAAAGAACACACATGCAATGACACTGGTGGATCCATATGTGGTCTCTGAAGAGAACACACATGCAATGACTCTGGTTGTTGTTAGTAAAAAGAACACACATGCAATGACACTGGTGGATCCATGTGTGGTCTCTGAAGAGAACACACATTTCAATGACACCGGTGGATCCATATGTGGTATGTGAAAAGAACACACATTTCAATGACTCTGGTTGTTGTTAGTAGAAAGAACACACATGCAATGACACTGGTGGATCCATAGGTGGATTGTGAAAAGAACACACATGCAATGACACTGGTGGATCCATGTGTGGTCTCTGAAGAGAACACACATGCAATGACTCTGGTTGTTGTTAGTAAAAAGAGCACACATGCAATGACACTGGTGGATCCGTAGGTGGATTGTGAAAAGAACACAAATGCAATGACACTGGTGGGTCCATATGTGGTATGTGAAAAGAACACACAATTCAATGACTCTGGTTGTTGTTAGTAAAAAGAACACACATGCAATGACACTGGTGGATCCATGTGTGGTCTCTAAAAAGAACACACATGCAATGACTCTGGTTGTTGTTAGTAAAAAGAGCACACATGCAATGACACTGGTGGATCCATAGGTGGATTCTGAAAAGAACACACATGCAATAACACTGGTGGGTCCATATGTGGTTTGTGAAAAGAACACACATTTCAATGACTCTGGTTGTTGTTAGTAAAAAGAACACACATGCAATGACACTGGTGGATCCATAGGTGGATTGTGAAAAGAGCACACATGCAATGACACTGGTGGATCCATATGTGGTATGTGAAAAGAACACACATGCAATGAAATTGGTGGATCCATGTGTGGTCTCTGAAGAGAACACACATTTTAATGACACTGGTGGATCCATATGTGGTATGTGATAAGAACAGTCATGAAATGACTCCAGTTGTTGTTAGTAAAAAGAACACACATACAATGACACTGGTGGATCCATTGGTGGATTGTGAAAAGAACACACATGCAATGACACTGGTGGATCCATATGTGGTATGTGAAAAGAACACACATGCAATGACTCTAGTTGTTGTTACTAAAAAGAACACACATTATGACACTGGTGGATCCATGTGTGGTCTCTTAAGAGAACACACATTTCAATGACACCGGTGGATCCATATGTGGTATGTGAAAAGAACACACATGAAATGACTCCAGTTGTTGTTAGTAAAAATAACACACATGCAATGACACTGGTGGATCCATAGGTGGATTGTGAAAAGAACACACATTTCAATGACTCTGGTGGATACATATGTGGTATGTGAAAAGAATACACATTTCAATGACTTTGGTTGTTGTTAGTAAAAAGAACGCACATGCAATGACTCTGGTTGTTGTTAGTAAAAAGAACACACATGCAATGACACTGGTGGATCCATGTGTGGTCTCTGAAGAGAACACACATTTCAATGACACCGGTGGATCCATATGTCGTATGTGAAAAGAACACACATGAAATGACTCTAGTTGTTATTAGTAAAAAGAACACACATGCAATGACACTGGTGGATCCATAGGTGGATTGTGAAAAGAACACACATGCAATGACTGGTGGATCCATATGTGGTATGTGAAAAGAACACACATTTCAATGACTCTGGTTGTTAGTAGAAAGAACACACATGCAATGACACTGGTGGCTCCATAGGTGGATTGTGAAAAGAACACACATGCAATGACACTGGTGGATCCATGTGTGGTCTCTGAAGAGAACACACATGCAATGACTCTGGTTGTTGTTAGTAAAAAGAGCACACATGCAATGACACTGGTGGATCCGTAGGTGGATTGTGAAAAGAACACAAATGCAATGACACTGGTGGGTCCATATGTGGTATGTGAAAAGAACACCCAATTCAATGACTCTGGTTGTTGTTAGTAAAAAGAACACACATGCAATGACACTGGTGGATCCATGTGTGGTCTCTAAAAAGAACACACATGCAATGACTCTGGTTGTTGTTAGTAAAAAGAGCACACATGCAATGACACTGGTGGATCCATAGGTGGATTCTGAAAAGAACACACATGCAATAACACTGGTGGATCCATATGTGGTTTGTGAAAAGAACACACATTTCAATGACTCTGGTTGTTGTTAGTAAAATGAACACACATGCAATGACACTGGTGGATCCATAGGTGGATTGTGAAAAGAGCACACATGCAATGACACTGGTGGATCCATATGTGGTATGTGAAAAGAACACACATGCAATGAAATTGGTGGATCCATGTGTGGTCTCTGAAGAGAACACACATTTCAATGACACTGGTGGATCCATATGTGGTATGTGAAAAGAACAGTCATGAAATGACTCCAGTTGTTGTTAGTAAAAAGAACACACATACAATGACACTGGTGGATCCATTGGTGGATTGTGAAAAGAACACACATGCAATGACACTGGTGGATCCATATGTGGTATGTGAAAAGAACACACATGCAATGACTCTAGTTGTTGTTACTAAAAAGAACACACATTATGACACTGGTGGATCCATGTGTGGTCTCTGAAGAGAACACACATTTCAATGACACCGGTGGATCCATATGTGGTATGTGAAAAGAACACACATGAAATGACTCCAGTTATTGTTAGTAAAAAGAACACACATGCAATGACACTGGTGGATCCATAGGTGGATTGTGAAAAGAACACACATTTCAATGACTCTGGTGGATCCATATGTGGTATGTGAAAAGAATACACATTTCAATGACTTTGGTTGTTGTTAGTAAAAAGAACGCACATGCAATGACACTGGTGGATGCATAGGTGGACTGTGAGAAGAGCACACATGCAATGACACTAGTGGATCCATATGTGGTATGTGAAAATAACACACATGCAATGACTCCAGTTGTTGTTAGTAAAAAGAACACACATGCAATGACACTGGTGGATCCATGTGTGGTCTCTGAAGAGAACACACATATCAATGACACTGGTGGATCCATATGTGATATGTGAAAAGAACAGTCATGAAATGATTCCAGTTGTTGCTAGTAAAAAGAACACACATGCAATTACACTGGTGGATCCGTAGGTGGATTGGGAAAAGAACACACATGCAATGACACTGGTGGATCTATATGTGGTATGTGAAAAGAACACACATGCAATGACTCTGGTTGTCGTTAGTAAAAAGAACACACATGCAATGACACTGGTGGATCCATAGGTGGATTGTGAAAAGAACACACATGCAATGACACACATGAAATGACACTGGTGGATCCATAGGTGGTATGTGAAAAGAACACACATTTCAATGACTCTAGTTGATGTTATTAAAAAGAACACACATGCAATGACACTGGTGGATCCATAGGTGGATTGTGAAAAGAACACACATGCAATGACACTGGTGGATCCATATGTGGTATGTGAAAAGAACACACATGCAATGACTCTAGTTGTTGTTAGTAAAAAGAACACACATGCAATGACACTGGTGGATCCATGTGTGATCTCTGAAGAGAACACACATTTCAATGACACTGGTGGATCCATATGTGGTTTGTGAAAAGAACAGTCATCAAATGACTCTAGTTGTTGTTAGTAAAAAGAACACACATGCAATGACACTGGTGGATCCATATGTGGTATGTGAAAAGAACAGTCATCAAATGACTCCAGTTGTTGTTAGTAAAAAGAACACACATGCAATGACACTGGTGGATCCATAGGTGGATTGTGAAAAGAACACACATGCAATGACACTGGTGGATCCATATGTGGTCTCTGAAGAGAACACACATGCAATGACTCTGGTTGTTGTTAGTAAAAAGAACACACATGCAATGACACTGGTGGATCCATGTGTGGTCTCTAAAGAGAACACACATTTCAATGACACCGGTGGATCCATATGTCGTATGTGAAAAGAACACACATGAAATGACTCCAGTTGTTATTAGTAAAAAGAACACACATGCAATGACACTGGTGGATCCATAGGTGGATTGTGAAAAGAACACACATGCAATGACTCTGGTGGATCCATATGTGGTATGTGAAAAGAACACACATTTCAATGACTCTGGTTGTTGTTAGTAGAAAGAACACACATGCAATGACACTGGTGGCTCCATAGGTGGATTGTGAAAAGAGCACACATGCAATGACACTGGTGGATCCATATGTGGTATGTGAAAAGAACACACATGCAATGACTGCACTTGTTGTTAGTAAAAACAACACACATGCAATGACACTGGTGGATCCATGTGTGGTCTCTAAAGAGAACACACATTTCAATGACACTCGTGGATCCATATGTGGTACGTAAAAAGAACAGTCATGAAATGACTCCAGTTGTTGTTAGTAAAAAGAACACACATGCAATGACACTGTTGGATCCATAGGTGGATTGTCAAACCAACACACATGCAATGACACTGGTGGATCCATATGTGGTATGTGAAAAGAACACACATTTCAATGACTCTCGTTGTTGTTAGTAAAAAGAACACACATGCAATGACACTGGTGGATCCATAGGTGGATTGTGAAAGGAGCACACATGCAATGGCACTGGTGGATCCATGTGTGGTATGTGAAGAGAATACACATGAAATGATTCCAGTTGTTGTTAGTAAAAAGAAAACACATGCAATGACACTGGTGGATCGATAGGTGGATTGTGAAAAGAACATAGATTTCACTGACTCTGGTGGATCCATATGTGGTATGTGAAAAGAATACACATTCCAATCACTCTGGTTGTTGTTAGTAAAAAGAACACAGATGCAAAGACACTGGTGGATCCATAGGTGGACTATGAAAAGAGCACACATGCAATGACACTGGTGGATCCATATGTGGTATGCGAAAATAACACACATGCAGTGACTCCAGTTGTTGTTAGTAAAAAAACACACATGCAATGACACTGGTGGATCCATGTGTGGTCTCTAAAGAGAACACACATTTCAATGACACTGGTGGATCCATATGTGGTATGTGAAAAGAACAGTCAAGAAATGACTCCAGTTGTTGTTAGTAAAAAGAACACACATGCAATGACACTGGTGGATCCGTAGGTGGATTGGGAAAAGAACACACATGCAATGACAATGGTGGATCCATATGTGGTATGTGAAAAGAACAAACATGCAATGACTCTGGTTGACGTTAGTAAAAAGAACACACATGCAATGACACTGGTGGATCCATAGGTGGACTGTGAGAAGAGCACACATGCAATGACACTGGTGGATCCATATGTGGTATGTGAAAATAACACACATGCAATGACTCCAGTTGTTGTTAGTAAAAAGAACACACATGCAATGACACTGGTGGATCCATGTGTGGTCTCTGAAGAGAACACACATTTCAATGACATTGGTGGATCCATATGTGGTATGTGAAAAGAACAGTCATGAAATGATTCCAGTTGTTGTTAGTAAAAAGAACACACATGCAATGACACTGGTGGATCCGTAGGTGGATTGGGAAAAGAACACACATGCAATGACACTGGTGGATCCATATGTGGTATGTGAAAAGAACACACATGCAATGACTCTGGTTGTCGTTAGTAAAAAGA
Organism: Avena sativa; assembly: GCA_916181665.1. Lineage (NCBI taxonomy): Eukaryota > Viridiplantae > Streptophyta > Magnoliopsida > Poales > Poaceae > Avena > Avena sativa. The sequence goes on along the minus strand of OV702292.1, from coordinate 525,136,862 downwards.
ACACACATGCAATGACACTGGTGGATTGTGAAAATAACACACATGCAATGACACATGCAATGACACTGGTGGATCCATAGGTGGTATGTGAAAAGAACACACATTTCAATGACTCTGGTTGTTGTTATTAAAAAGAACACACATGCAATGACACAGGTGGATCCATAGGTGGATTGTGAAAAGAACACACATGCAATGACACTGGTGGATCCATATGTCGTATGTGAAAGGAACACACATGCAATGACTCTAGTTGTTGTTAGGAAAAAGAACACACATGCAATGACACTGGTGGATCCATGTGTGATCTCTGAAGAGAACACACATTTCAATGACACTGGTGGATCCATATGTGGTATGTGAAAAGAACAGTCATCAAATGACTCCAGTTGTTGTTAGTAAAAAGAACTCACATGCAATGACACTGGTGGATCCATAGGTGGATTGTGAAAAGAACACACATGCAATGACACTGGTGGATCCATATGTGGTCTCTAAAGAGAACACACATGCAATGACTCTGTTTGTTGTTAGTAAAAAGAACACACATGCAATGACACTGGTGGATCCATGTGTGGTCTCTGAAGAGAACACACATTTCAATGACACCGGTGGATCCATATGTCGTATGTGAAAAGAACACACATGAAATGACTCCAGTTGTTATTAGTAAAAAGAACACACATGCAATGACACTGGTGGATCCATAGGTGGATTGTGAAAAGAACACACATGCAATGACTCTGGTGGATCCATATGTGGTATGTGAAAAGAACACACATTTCAATGACTCTGGTTGTTGTTAGTAGAAAGAACACACATGCAATGACACTGGTGGCTCCATAGGTGGATTGTGAAAAGAACACACATGCAATGACACTGGTGGATCCATGTTCGGTCTCTGAAGAGAACACACATGCAATGACTCTAGTTGTTGTTAGTAAAAAGAGCACACATGCAATGACACTGGTGGATCCGTAGGTGGATTGTGAAAAGAACACAAATGCAATGACACTGGTGGGTCCATATGTGGTATGTGAAAATAACACACAATTCAATGACTCTGGTTGTTGTTAGTAAAAAGAACACACATGCAATGACACTGCTGGATCCATGTGTGGTCTCTAAAAAGAACACACATGCAATGACTCTGGTTGTTGTTAGTAAAAAGAGCACACATGCAATGACACTGGTGGATCCATAGGTGGATTCTGAAAAGACAACACATGCAATAACACTGGTGGGTCCATATGTGGTTTGTGAAAAGAACACACATTTCAATGACTCTGGTTGTTGTTAGTAAAAAGAACACACATGCAATGACACTGGTGGATCCATAGGTGGATTGTGAAAAGAGCACACATGCAATGACACTGGTGGATCCATATGTGGTATGTGAAAAGAACACACATGCAATGAAATTGGTGGATCCATGTGTGGTCTCTGAAGAGAACACACATTTCAATCACACTGGTGGTCCATATGTGGTATGTGAAAAGAACAGTCATGAAATGACTCCAGTTGTTGTTAGTAAAAAGAACACAAATACAATGACACTGGTGGATCCATTGGTGGATTGTGAAAAGAACACACATGCAATGACACTGGTGGATCCATATGTGGTATGTGAAAAGAACACACATGCAATGACTCTAGTTGTTGTTACTAAAAAGAACACACATTATGACACTGGTGGATCCATGTGTGGTCTCTGAAGAGAACACACATTTCAATGACACCGGTGGATCCATATGTGGTATGTGAAAAGAACAAACATGAAATGACTCCTGTTGTTGTTAGTAAAAAGAACACACATGCAATGACACTGGTGGATCCATAGGTGGATTGTGAAAAGAACACACATTTCAATGACTCTGGTGGATCCATTTGTGGTATGTGAAAAGAATACACATTTCAATGACTTTGGTTGTTGTTAGTAAAAAGAACGCACATGCAATGACTCTGGTTGTTGTTAGTAAAAAGAACACACATGCAATGACACTGGTGGATCCATGTGTGGTATCTGAAGAGAACACACATTTCAATGACACCGGTGGATCCATATGTCGTATGTGAAAAGAACACACATGAAATGACTCTAGTTGTTATTGGTAAAAAGAACACACATGCAATGACACTGGTGGATCCATAGGTGGATTGTGAAAAGAACACACATGCAATGACTCTGGTGGATCCATATGTGGTATGTGAAAAGAACACACATTTCAATGACTCTGGTTGTTGTTAGTAGAAAGAACACACATGCAATGACACTGGTGGATCCATAGGTGGATTGTGAGAAGAGAACACATGCAATGACACTGGTGGATCCATATGTGGTATGTGAAAATAACACACATGCAATGACTCCAGTTGTTGTTAGTAAAAAGAACACACATGCAATGACACTGGTGGATCCGTAGGTGCATTGTGAAAAGAACACAAATGCAATGACACTGGTGGGTCCATATGTGGTATGTGAAAAGAACACACAATTCAATGACTCTGGTTGTTGTTAGTAAAAAGAACACACATGCAATGACACTGGTGGATCCATGTGTGGTCTCTAAAAAGAACACACATGCAATGACTCTGGTTGTTGTTAGTAAAAAGAGAACACATGCAATGACACTGGTGGATCCATAGGTGGATTCTGAAAAGAACACACATGCAATAACACTGGTGGGTCCATATGTGGTTTGTGAAAAGAACACACATTTCAATGACTCTGGTTGTTGTTAGTAAAAAGAACACACATGCAATGACACTGGTGGATCCATAGGTGGATTGTGAAAAGAGCACACATGCAATGACACTGGTGGATCCATATGTGGTATGTGAAAAGAACACACATGCAATGAAATTGGTGGATCCATGTGTGGTCTCTGAAGAGAACACACATTTCAATGACACTGGTGGATCCATATGTGGTATGTGAAAAGAACAGTCATGAAATGACTCCAGTTGTTGTTAGTAAAAAGAACACAAATACAATGACACTGGTGGATCCATTGGTGGATTGTGAAAACAACACACATGCAATGACACTGGTGGATCCATATGTGGTATGTGAAAAGAACACACATGCAATGACTCTAGTTGTTGTTACTAAAAAGAACACACATTATGACACTGGTGGATCCATGTGTGGTCTCTGAAGAGAACACACATTTCAATGACACCGGTGGATCCATATGTGGTATGTGAAAAGAACACACATGAAATGACTCCAGTTGTTGTTAGTAAAAAGAACACACATGCAATGACACTGGTGGATCCATAGGTGGATTGTGAAAAGAACACACATTTCAATGACTCTGGTGGATCCATATGTGGTATGTGAAAATAATACACATTTCAATGACTTTGGTTGTTGTTAGTAAAAAGAACGCACATGCAATGACTCTGGTTGTTGTTAGTAAAAAGAACACACATGCAATGACACTGGTGGATCCATGTGTGGTCTCTGAAGAGAACACACATTTCAATGACACCGGTGGATCCATATGTCGTATGTGAAAAGAACACACATGAAATGACTCTAGTTGTTATTAGTAAAAAGAACACACATGCAATGACACTGGTGGATCCATAGGTGGATTGTGAAAAGAACACACATGCAATGACTCTGGTGGATCCATATGTGGTATGTGAAAAGAACACACATTTCAATGACTCTGGTTGTTGTTAGTAGAAAGAACACACATGCAATGACACTGGTGGCTCCATAGGTGGATTGTGAAAAGAACACACATGCAATGACACTGGTGGATCCATGTGTGGTCTCTGAAGAGAACACACATGCAATGACTCTGGTTGTTGTTAGTAAAAAGAGCACACATGCAATGACACTGGTGGATCCGTAGGTGGATTGTGAAAAGAACACAAATGCAATGACACTGGTGGGTCCATATATGGTATGTGAAAAGAACACACAATTCAATGACTCTGGTTGTTGTTAGTAAAAAGAACACACAAGCAATGACACTGGTGGATCCATGTGTGGTCTCTAAAAAGAACACACATGCAATGACTCTGGTTGTTGTTAGTAAAAAGAGCACACATGCAATGACACTGGTGGATCCATAGGTGGATTCTGAAAAGAACACACATGCAATAACACTGGTGGGTCCATATGTGGTTTGTGAAAAGAACACACATTTCAATGACTCTGGTTGTTGTTAGTAAAAAGAACACACATGCAATGACACTGGTGGATCCATAGATGGATTATGAAAAGAGCACACATGCAATGACACTGGTGGATCCATATGTGGTATGTGAAAAGAACACACATGCAATGAAATTGGTGGATCCATGTGTGGTCTCTGAAGAGAACACACATTTCAATGACACTGGTGGATCCATATGTGGTATGTGAAAAGAACAGTCATGAAATGACTCCAGTTGTTGTTAGTAAAAAGAACACACATACAATGACACTGGTGGATCCATTGGTGGATTGTGAAAAGAACACACATGCAATGACACTGGTGGATCCATATGTGGTATGTGAAAAGAACACACATGCAATGACTCTAGTTGTTGTTACTAAAAAGAACACACATTCTGACACTGGTGGATCCATGTGTGGTCTCTGAAGAGAACACACATTTCAATGACACCGGTGGATCCATATGTGGTATGTGAAAAGAACACACATGAAATGACTCCAGTTGTTGTTAGTAAAAAGAACACACATGCAATGACACTGGTGGATCCATAGGTGGATTGTGAAAAGAACACACATTTCAATGACTCTGGTGGATCCATATGTGGTATGTGAAAATAATACACATTTCAATGACTTTGGTTGTTGTTAGTAAAAAGAACGCACATGCAATGACACTGGTGGATCCATAGGTGGATTGTGAACAGAACACACATTTCAATGACTCTGGTGGATCCATATGTGGTATGTGAAAAGAATACACATTTCAATGACTTTGGTTGTTGTTAGTAAAAAGAACGCACATGCAATGACACTGGTGGATCCATAGGTGGACTGTGAGAAGAGCACACATGCAATGACACTGGTGGATCCATATGTGGTATGTGAAAATAACACACATGCAATGACTCCAGTTGTTGTTAGTAAAAAGAACACACATGCAATGACACTGGTGGATCCATGTGTGGTCTCTAAAGAGAACACACATTTCAATGACACTGGTGGATCCATATGTGGTATGTGAAAAGAACAGTCATGAAATGATTCCAGTTGTTGCTAGTAAAAAGAACACACATGTAATGGCACTGGTGGATCCGTAGGTGGATTGGGAAAAGAACACACATGCAATGACACTGGTGGATCCATATGTGGTATGTGAAAAGAACACACATGCAATGACTCTGGTTGTCGTTAGTAAAAAGAATACACATGCAATGACACTGGTGGATCCATAGGTGGATTGTGAAAAGAACACACATGCAATGACACACATGCAATGACACTGGTGGATCCATAGGTGGTATGTGAAAAGAACACACATTTCAATGACTCTGGTTGTTGTTATTAAAAAGAACACACATGCAATGACACTGGTGGATCCATTGGTGGATTGTGAAAAGAACACACATGCAATGACACTGGTGGATCCATATGTGGTATGTGAAAAGAACACACATGCAATGACTCTAGTTGTTGTTAGTAAAAAGAACACACATGCAATGACACTGGTGGATCCATGTGTGATCTCTGAAGAGAACACACATTTCAATGACACTGGTGGATCCATATGTGGTTTGTGAAAAGAACAGTCATCAAATGACTCCAGTTGTTGTTAGTAAAAAGAACACACATGCAATGACACTGGTGGATCCATATGTGGTATGTGAAAAGAACAGTCATCAAATGACTCCAGTTGTTGTTAGTAAAAAGAACACACATGCAATGACACTGGTGGATCCATAGGTGGATTGTGAAAAGAACACACATGCAATGACACTGGTGGATCCATATGTGGTCTCTGAAGAGAACACACATGCAATGACTCTGGTTGTTGTTAGTAAAAAGAACACACATGCAATGACACTGGTGGATCCATGTGTGGTCTCTGAAGAGAACACACATTTCAATGACACCGGTGGATCCATATGTCGTATGTGAAAAGAACACACATGAAATGACTCCAGTTGTTATTAGTAAAAAGAACACACATGCAATGACACTGGTGGATCCATAGGTGGATTGTGAAAAGAACACACATGCAATGACTCTGGTGGATCCATATGTGGTATGTGAAAAGAACACACATTTCAATGACTCTGGTTGTTGTTAGTAGAAAGAACACACATGCAATGACACTGGTGGCTCCATAGGTGGATTGTGAAAACAGCACACATGCAATGACACTGGTGGATCCATATGTGGTATGTGAAAAGAACACACATGCAATGACTGCACTTGTTGTTAGTAAAAACAACACACATGCAATGACACTGGTGGATCCATGTGTGGTCTCTAAAGAGAACACACATTTCAATGACACTCGTGGATCCATATGTGGTACATAAAAAGAACAGTCATGAAATGACTCCAGTTGTTGTTAGTAAAAAGAACACACATGCAATGACACTGTTGGATCCATAGGTGGATTGTGAAACCAACACACATGCAATGACACTGGTGGATCCATATGTGGTATGTGAAAAGAACACACATTTCAATGACTCTCGTTGTTGTTAGTAAAAAGAACACACATGCAATGACACTGGTGGATCCATAGGTGGATTGTGAAAGGAGCACACATGCAATGGCACTGGTGGATCCATGTGTGGTATGTGAAGTGAATACACATGAAATGACGCCAGTTGTTGTTAGTAAAAATAACACACATGCAATGACACTGGTGGATCCATAGGTGGATTGTGAAAAGAACATAGATTTCAAAGACTCTGGTGGATCCATATGTGGTATGTGAAAAGAATACACATTTCAATCACTCTGGTTGTTGTTAGTAAAAAGAACACACATGCAAAGACACTGGTGGATCCATAGGTGGACTATGAAAAGAGCACACATGCAATGACACTGGTGGATCCATATGTGGTATGTGAAAGTAACACACATGTAGTGACTCCAGTTGTTGTTAGTAAAAAGAACACACATGCAATGACACTTGTGGATCCATGTGTGGTCTCTAAAGAGAACACACATTTCAATGACACTGGTGGATCCATATGTGGTATGTGAAAAGAACAGTCAAGAAATGACTCTAGTTGTTGTTAGTAAAAAGAACACACATGCAATGACACTGGTGGATCCGTAGGTGGATTGGGAAAAGAACACACATGCAATAACACTGGTGGATCCATATGTGGTATGTGAAAAGCACAAACATGCAATGACTCTGGTTGTCGTTAGTAAAAAGAACACACATGCAATGACACTGGTGGATCCATAGGTGGATTGTGAAAAGAACACACATGCAATGACACTGGTGGATTCATAGGTGGTATGTGAAAAGAACACACATTTCAATGACTCTGGTTGTGGTTAGTAAAAAGAACACACATGCAATCACTCCGGTTGTTGTTAGTAAAAAGAACACACATGCAATGACACTAGTGGATCCATATGTGGTATGTGAAAAGAACACACATTTCAATGACTCTGGTTGTTGTTAGTAAAAAGACCACACATGCAATGACACTGGTGGACCCATGTGTGGTCTCTAAAGGGAACACACATTTCAATGACTCTGGTTGTTGTTAGTAAAAAGAACACACATGCAATGACACTGGTGGATCCATGTGTGGTCTCTGAAGAGAACACACATGCAATGACTCTGGTTGTTGTTAGTAAAAAGAACACACATGCAATGACACTGGTGGATCCACAGGTGGATTGTGAAAAGAACACACATTTCAATGACTCTGGTGGATCCAGTTGTCGTATGTGAAAAGAACACACATTTCAATGACTCTGGTTGTTGTTAGTAAAAAGAACACACATGCAATGGCACTGGTGGCTCCATAGGTGGATTATGCAAAGAACACACATGCAATGACACTAGTGGATCCATGTGTGGTCTCTGAAGAGAACACACATGCAATGACTCCTGTTGTTGTTAGTAAAAGGAGCACACATGCAATGACACTGGTGGATCCTTAGGTGGATTGTGAAAAGAACACACACGCAATGACACTAGTGGGTCCATATGTGGTATGTGAAAAGACAACACATGCAATGACACTGGTGGATCCATAGGTGGATTGTGAAAACAACACACATTTCAGTGACTCTGGTGGATCCATATGTGGTATGTGAAAAGAACACACATGAAATGATTATAGTTGTTGTTCGTAAAAAGAACACACATGCAATGACTCTAGTTGTTGTTAGTAAAAAGAACACACATGCAATGACACTGGTGGATCCATGTGTGATCTCTGAAGAGAACACACATTTCAATGACACTGGTGGATCCATATGTGGTTTGTGAAAAGAACAGTCATCAAATGACTCCAGTTGTTGTTAGTAAAAAGAACACACATGCAATGACACTGGTGGATCCATATGTGGTATGTGAAAAGAACAGTCATCAAATGACTCCAGTTGTTGTTAGTAAAAAGAACACACATGCAATGACACTGGTGGATCCATAGGTGGATTGTGAAAAGAACACACATGCAATGACACTGGTGGATCCATATGTGGTCTCTGAAGAGAACACACATGCAATGACTCTGGTTGTTGTTAGTAAAAAGAACACACATGCAATGACACTGGTGGATCCATGTGTGGTCTCTGAAGAGAACACACATTTCAATGACACCGGTGGATCCATATGTCGTATGTGAAAAGAACACACATGAAATGACTCCAGTTGTTATTAGTAAAAAGAACACACATGCAATGACACTGGTGGATCCATAGGTGGATTGTGAAAAGAACACACATGCAATGACTCTGGTGGATCCATATGTGGTATGTGAAAAGAACACACATTTCAATGACTCTGGTTGTTGTTAGTAGAAAGAACACACATGCAATGACACTGGTGGCTCCATAGGTGGATTGTGAAAACAGCACACATGCAATGACACTGGTGTATCCATATGTGGTATGTGAAAAGAACACACATGCAATGACTGCACTTGTTGTTAGTAAAAACAACACACATGCAATGACACTGGTGGATCCATGTGTGGTCTCTAAAGAGAACACACATTTCAATGACACTCGTGGATCCATATGTGGTACATAAAAAGAACAGTCATGAAATGACTCCAGTTGTTGTTAGTAAAAAGAACACACATGCAATGACACTGTTGGATCCATAGGTGGATTGTGAAACCAACACACATGCAATGACACTGGTGGATCCATATGTGGTATGTGAAAAGAACACACATTTCAATGACTCTCGTTGTTGTTAGTAAAAAGAACACACATGCAATGACACTGGTGGATCCATAGGTGGATTGTGAAAGGAGCACACATGCAATGGCACTGGTGGATCCATGTGTGGTATGTGAAGTGAATACACATGAAATGACGCCAGTTGTTGTTAGTAAAAATAACACACATGCAATGACACTGGTGGATCCATAGGTGGATTGTGAAAAGAACATAGATTTCAAAGACTCTGGTGGATCCATATGTGGTATGTGAAAAGAATACACATTTCAATCACTCTGGTTGTTGTTAGTAAAAAGAACACACATGCAAAGACACTGGTGGATCCATAGGTGGACTATGAAAAGAGCACACATGCAATGACACTGGTGGATCCATATGTGGTATGTGAAAGTAACACACATGTAGTGACTCCAGTTGTTGTTAGTAAAAAGAACACACATGCAATGACACTTGTGGATCCATGTGTGGTCTCTAAAGAGAACACACATTTCAATGACACTGGTGGATCCATATGTGGTATGTGAAAAGAACAGTCAACAAATGACTCTAGTTGTTGTTAGTAAAAAGAACACACATGCAATGACACTGGTGGATCCGTAGGTGGATTGGGAAAAGAACACACATGCAATAACACTGGTGGATCCATATGTGGTATGTGAAAAGCACAAACATGCAATGACTCTGGTTGTCGTTAGTAAAAAGAACACACATGCAATGACACTGGTGGATCCATAGGTGGATTGTGAAAAGAACACACATGCAATGACACTGGTGGATTCATAGGTGGTATGTGAAAAGAACACACATTTCAATGACTCTGGTTGTGGTTAGTAAAAAGAACACACATGCAATCACTCCGATTGTTGTTAGTAAAAAGAACACACATGCAATGACACTAGTGGATCCATATGTGGTATGTGAAAAGAACACACATTTCAATGACTCTGGTTGTTGTTAGTAAAAAGACCACACATGCAATGACACTGGTGGACCCATGTGTGGTCTCTAAAGGGAACACAGATTTCAATGACTCTGGTTGTTGTTAGTAAAAAGAACACACATGCAATGACACTGGTGGATCCATGTGTGGTCTCTGAAGAGAACACACATGCAATGACTCTGGTTGTTGTTAGTAAAAAGAACACACATGCAATGACACTGGTGGATCCACAGGTGGATTGTGAAAAGAACACACATTTCAATGACTCTGGTGGATCCAGTTGTGGTATGTGAAAAGAACACACATTTCAATGACTCTGGTTGTTGTTAGTAAAAAGAACACACATGCAATGGCACTGGTGGCTCCATAGGTGGATTATGCAAAGAACACACATGCAATGACACTAGTGGATCCATGTGTGGTCTCTGAAGAGAACACACATGCAATGACTCCTGTTGTTGTTAGTAAAAGGAGCACACATGCAATGACACTGGTGGATCCTTAGGTGGATTGTGAAAAGAACACACACGCAATGACACTGGTGGGTCCATATGTGGTATGTGAAAAGACAACACATGCAATGACACTGGTGGATCCATAGGTGGATTGTGAAAACAACACACATTTCAGTGACTCTGGTGGATCCATATGTGGTATGTGAAAAGAACACACATGAAATGACTAGTTGTTGTTAGTAAAAAGAACACACATGCAATGACACTAGTGGATCCATGTGTGGTCTTTGAAGATAACACACATTTCAATGACTCTGGTTGTTGTTAGTAAAAAGAACACACATGCAATGACACTGGTGTATCCATGTGTGGTCTTTAAAGAGAACACACATTTCAATGACTCTGGTTGTTGTTAGTAAAGAGAACACACATGCAATGACTCTGGTTGTTGTTAGTAAAAAGAACACACATGCAATGACACTGGTGGATCCATATGTGGTATATGAAAAGAACACACATTTCAATGACTCTGGTTGTTGTTAGTAAAAAGAACACACATGTAATGACAATGGTGGATCCATGTGTGGTCTCTAAAGAGAACACACATTTCAATGACTCTGGTTGTTGTTAGTAAAAAGAACACACATGCAATGACACTCGTGGACCAATGTGTGGTGTCTGAAGAGAACACACATGCAATGACTCTAGTTGTTGTTAGTAAAAATAACACACATGCAATGACAGTGGTGGATCCACAGGTGGATTGTGAAAAGAACACACATTTCAATGACTCTAGTGGATCCATATGTGGTATGTGAAAAGAATACACATTTCGATGACTCTGGTTGTTGTTAGTAAAAAGAACACACATGCAATGACATTGGTGGATCCATAGGTGGATTATGAAAATAACACACATGCAATGACACTGGTGGATCCATGCATGGTCTCTGAAGAGAACACACATGCAATGACTCTGGTTGTTGTTAGTAAAAAGAGCACACATACAATGACACTGGTGGATCCATAGGTGGATTGTGAAAAGAACACACATGCAATGACTTTGGTTGTTGTTAGTAAAAAGAACGCACATGCAATGACTCTGGTTGTTGTTAGTAAAAAGAACACACATGCAATGACACTGGTGGATCCATGTGTGGTCTCTGAAGAGAACACACATTTCAATGACACCGGTGGATCCATATGTCGTATGTGAAAAGAACACACATGAAATGACTCTAGTTGTTATTAGTAAAAAGAACACACATGCAATGACACTGGTGGATCCATAGGTGGATTATGAAAAGAACACACATGCAATGACTCTGGTGGATCCATATGTGGTATGTGAAAAGAACACACATTTCAATGACTCTGGTTGTTGTTAGTAGAAAGAACACACATGCAATGACACTGGTGGCTCCATAGGTGGATTGTGAAAGAACACACATGCAATGACACTGGTGGATCCATGTGTGGTCTCTGAAGAGAACACACATGCAATGACTCTGGTTGTTGTTAGTAAAAAGAGCACACATGCAATGACACTGGTGGATCCGTAGGTGGATTGTGAAAAGAACACAAAGGCAATGACACTGGTGGGTCCATATGTGGTATGTGAAAAGAACACACAATTCAATGACTCTGGTTGTTGTTAGTAAAAAGAACACACATGCAATGACACTGGTGGATCCATGTGTGGTCTCTAAAAAGAACACACATGCAATGACTCTGGTTGTTGTTAGTAAAAAGAGCACACATGCAATGACACTGGTGGATCCATAGGTGTATTCTGAAAAGAACACACATGCAATAACACTGGTGGGTCCATATGTGGTTTGTGAAAAGAACACACATTTCAATGACTCTGGTTGTTGTTAGTAAAAAGAACACACATGCAATGACACTGGTGGATCCATAGGTGGATTGTGAAAAGAGCACACATGCAATGACACTGGTGGATCCATATGTGGTATGTGAAAAGAACACACATGCAATGACACTGGTGGATGCATGTGTGGTCTCTAAAGAGAACACACATTTCAATGACATTGCCGGATCCATATGTGGTATGTGAAAAGAACAGTCATGAAATGACTCTAGTTGTTGTTAGTAAAAAGAACACACATACAATGACACTGGTGGATCCATTGGTGGATTGTGAAAAGAACACACATGCAATGACACTGGTGGATCCATATGTGGTATGTGAAAAGAACACACATGCAATGACTCTAGTTGTTGTTACTAAAAAGACCACACATTATGACACTGGTGGATCCATGTGTGGTCTCTGAAGAGAACACACATTTCAATGACACCGGTAGATCCATATGTGGTATGTGAAAAGAACACACATGAAATGACTCCAGTTGTTGTTAGTAAAAAGAACACACATGCAATGACACTGGTGGATCCATAGGTGGATTGTGAAAAGAACACACATTTCAATGACTCTGGTGGATCCATATGTGGTATGTGAAAAGAATACACATTTCAATGACTTTGGTTGTTGTTAGTAAAAAGAACGCACATGCAATGACACTGGTGGATCCATAGGTGGAGTGTGAGAAGAGCACACATGCAATGACACTGGTGGATCCATATGTGGTATGTGAAAATAACACACATGCAATGACTCCAGTTGTTGTTAGTAAAAAGAACACACATGCAATGACACTGGTGGATCCATGTGTGGTCTCTGAAGAGAACACACATTTCAATGACACTGGTGGATCCATATGTGGTATGTGAAAAGAACAGTCATGAAATGATTCCAGTTGTTGCTAGTAAAAAGAACACACATGCAATGACACTGGTGGATCCGTAGGTGGATTGGGAAAAGAACACACATGCAATGACACTGGTGGATCCATATGTGGTATGTGAAAAGAACACACATGCAATGACTCTGGTTGTCGTTAGTAAAAAGAACACACATGCAATGACACTGGTGGATCCATAGGTGGATTGTGAAAAGAACACAGAGAACACACATGCAATGACACACATGCAATGACACTGGTGGATCCATAGGTGGTATGTGAAAAGAACACACATTTCAATGACTCTGGTTGTTGTTATTAAAAAGAACACACATGCAATGACACTGGTGGATCCATAGGTGGATTGTGAAAAGAACACACATGCAATGACACTGGTGGATCCATATGTGGTATGTGAAAAGAACACACATGCAATGACTCTAGTTGTTGTTAGTAAAAAAACACATGCAATGACACTGGTGGATCCATGTGTGATCTCTGAAGAGAACACACATTTCAATGACACTAGTGGATCCATATGTGGTTTGTGAAAAGAACAGTCATCAAATGACTCCAGTTGTTGTTAGTAAAAAGAACACACATGCAATGACACTGGTGGATCCATATGTGGTATGTGAAACGAGCAGTCATCAAATGACTCCAGTTGTTGTTAGTAAAAATAACACACATGCAATGACACTGGTGGATCCATAGGTGGATTGTGAAAAGAACACACATGAAATGACACTGGTGGATCCATATGTGGTCTCTGAAGAGAACACACATGCAATGACTCTGGTTGTTGTTAGTAAAAAGAACACACATGCAATGACACTGGTGGATCCATGTGTGGTCTCTGAAGAGAACACACATTTCAATGACACCGGTGGATCCATATGTCGTATGTGAAAAGAACACACATGAAATGACTCCAGTTATTATTAGTAAAAAGAACACACATGCAATGACACTGGTGGATCCATAGGTGGATTGTGAAAAGAACACACATGCAATGACTCTGATGGATCCATATGTGGTATGTGAAAAGAACACACATTTCAATGACTCTGGTTGTTGTTTGTAGAAAGAACACACATGCAATGACACTGGTGGATCCATAGGTGGATTGTGAAAAGAGCACACATGCAATGACACTGGTGGATCCATATGTGGTATGTGAAAAGAACACACATGCAATGACTGCACTTGTTGTTAGTAAAAACAACACACATGCAATGACACTGGTGGATCCATGTGTGGTCTCTAAAGAGAACACACATTTCAATGACACTCGTGGATCCATATGTGGTACATAAAAAGAACAGTCATGAAATGACTCTAGTTGTTGTTAGTAAAAAGACCACACATGCAATGACACTGTTGGATCCATAGGTGGATTGTGAAACCAACACACATGCAATGACACTGGTGGATCCATATGTGGTATGTGAAAAGAACACACATTTCAATGACTCTCGTTGTTGTTAGTAAAAAGAACACACATGCAATGACACAGGTGGATCCATAGGTGGATTGTGAAAGGAGCACACATGCAATGGCACTGGTGGATCCATGTGTGGTATGTGATGAGAATACACATGAAATGACGCCAGTTGTTGTTAGTAAAAAGAACACACATGCAATGACACTGGTGGATCCATAGGTGGACTGTGAAAAGAACATAGATTTCAATGACTCTGGTGGATCCATATGTCGTATGTGAAAAGAATACACATTTCAATCACTCTGGTTGTTGTTAGTAAAAAGAACACACATGCAAAGACACTGGTGGATCCATAGGTGGACTATGAAAAGAGCACACATGCAATAACACTGGTGGATCCATATGTGGTATGTGAAAGTAACACACATGTAGTGACTCCTGTTGTTGTTAGTAAAAAGAACACACATGCAATGACACTGGTGGATTCATGTGTGGTCTCTAAAGAGAACACACATTTCAATGAAACTGGTGGATCCATATGTGGTATGTGAAAAGAACAATCAAGAAATGACTCCAGTTGTTGTTAGTAAAAAGAACACACATGCAATGACACTGGTGGATCCGTAGGTGGATTGGGAAAAGAACACACATGCAATGACACTGGTGGATCCATATGTGGTATGTGAAAAGCACAAACATGCAATGACTCTGGTTGTCGTTAGTAAAAAGAACACACATGCAATGACACTGGTGGATCCATAGGTGGATTGTGAAAAGAACACACATGCAATGCCACTGGTGGATTCATAGGTGGTATGTGAAAAGAACACACATTTCAATGACTCTGGTTGTGGTTAGTAAAAAGAACACACATGCAATCACTCCGGTTGTTGTTAGTAAAAAGAACACACATGCAATGACACTAGTGGATCCATATGTGGTATGTGAAAAGAACACACATTTCAATGACTCTGGTTGTTGTTAGTAAAAAGACCACACATGCAATGACACTGGTGGACCCATGTGTGGTCTCTAAAGAGAACACACATTTCAATGACTCTGGTTGTTGTTAGTAAAAAGAACACACATGCAATGACACTGGTGGATCCATGTGTGGTCTCTGAAGAGAACACACATGCAATAACTCTGGTTGTTGTTAGTAAAAAGAACACACATGCAATGACACTGGTGGATCCACAGGTGGATTGTGAAAAGAACACACATTTCAATGACTCTGGTGGATCCATATGTGGTATGTGAAAAGAACACACATTTCAATGACTCTGGTTGTTGTTAGTAAAAAGAACACACATGCAATGGCACTGGTGGCTCCATAGGTGGATTATGCAAAGAACACACATGCAATGACACTAGTGGATCCATGTGTGGTCTCTGAAGAGAACACACATGCAATGACTCATGTTGTTGTTAGTAAAAGGAGCACACATGCAATGACACTGGTGGATCCATAGGTGGATTGTGAAAAGAACACACACGCAATGACACTGGTGGGTCCATATGTGGTATGTGAAAAGAACACACATGCAATGACACTGGTGGATCCATAGGTGGATTGTGAAAACAACACACATTTCAATGACTCTGGTGGATCCATATGTGGTATGTGAAAAGAACACACATGAAATGATTATAGTTGTTGTTAGTAAAAAGAACACACATGCAATGACACTGGTGGGTCCATATGTGGTATGCGAAAAGAACACACATGCAATGACTCTGGTTGTTGTTAGTAAAAAGAACACACATGCAATGACACTGGTGGATCCATGTGTGGTCTCTAAAGAGAACACACATTTCAATGACTCTGGTTGTTGTTAGTAAAGTGAACACACATGCAATGACTCTGGTTGTTGTTAGTAAAAAGAACACACATGCAATGACACTGGTGGATCCATATGTGGTATATGAAAAGAACACACATTTCAATGACTCTGGTTGTTGTTAGTAAAAAGAACACACATGTAATGACACTGGTGGATCCATGTGTGGTCTCTAAAGAGAACACACATTTCAATGACTCTGGTTGTTGTTAGTAAAAAGAACACACATGAAATGACACTCGTGGACCAATGTGTGGTGTCTGAAGAGAACACACATGCAATGACTCTAGTTGTTGTTAGTAAAAATAACACACATGCAATGACAGTGGTGGATCCACAGGTGGATTGTGAAAAGAACACACATTTCAATGACTCTAGTGGATCCATATGTGGTATGTGAAAAGAATACACATTTCAATACTCTGGTTGTTGTTAGTAAAAAGAACACACATGCAATGACATTGGTGGATCCATAGGTGGATTATGAAAACAACACACATGAAATGACACTGGTGGATCCATGCGTGGTCTCTGAAGAGAACACACATGCAATGACTCTGGTTGTTGTTAGTAAAAAGAGCACACATACAATGACACTGGTGGATCCATAGGTGGATTGTGAAAAGAACACACATGCAATGACACTGGTGGGTCCATATGTGGTATGCGAAAAGAACACACATGCAATGACTCTAGTTGTTGTTAGTAAAAAGAACGCACATGCAATGACACTAGTGGATCCATGTGTGGTCTCTAAAGAGAACACACATTTCAATGACACTGGTGGATCCATATGTGGTATGTGAAAAGAATAGTCATGAAATGACTTTAGTTGTTGTTAGTAAAAAGAACACACATGCAATGACACTGGTGGATCCCTAGGTGGATTGTGAAAAGAACAAACATGCAATGACACTGGTGGATCCATATGTGGTATGTGAAAAGAACACACATGCAATGACTCTGGTAGTTGTTAGTAAAAAGAACACACATGCAATGACACTAGTGGACCCATAGGTGGATTGTGAAAAGAACACACATGCAATGACACTGTTGAGTCCATATGTGGTATGTGAAAATAACACACATTTCAATGACTCTAGTTGTTGTTAGTAAAAAGAACACACATGCAATGACACTGGTGGATCCATTGGTGGATTGTGAAAAGAGCACACATGCTATGACACTGGTGGATCCATAGGTGGATTGTGAAAAGAACACACATTTCAATGACTCTGGTGGATCCATATGTGGTATGTGAAAAGAACACACATTTCAATGACTCTGGTTGTTGTTAGTAAAAAAACACACCTGCAATGACACTGGTTGATCCATAGGTGGATTGTGAAAAGAGCACAGATTCAATGACACTGGTGGATCCATATGTGGTATGTGAAAAGAACACACATGCAATGACACTGGTGGATGCATGTGTGGTCTCTAAAGAGAACAAACATTTCAATGACATTGCCGGATCCATATGTGGTATGTGAAAAGAACAGTCATGAAATGACTCTAGTTGTTGTTAGTAAAAAGAACACACATGCAATGACACTGGTGTATCCATGTGTGGTCTCTGAAGCGAACACACATGCAATGACTCTGGTTGTTGTTAGTAAAAAGAGCACACATGCAATGACACTGGTGGATCCATAGGTGGATTGTGAAAAGAACACACATGCAATGACAGTAGCGGGTCCATATGTGGTATGTGAAAAGAACACACATTTCAATGACTCTGGTTGTTGTTAGTAAAAAGAACACACATGCAATGACACTGGTGGATCCATGTGTGGTCTCTGAAGAGAACACACATGCAATGACTCTGGTTGTTGTTAGTAAAAAGAACACACATGCAATCACACTAGTGGATCCACAGGTGGATTGTGAAAAGAACACACATTTCAATGACTCTGGTTGTTGTTAGTAAAAAGAACACACATGCAATGACATTGGTGGATCCATAGGTGGATTATGAAAATAACACACATGCAATGACACTGGTGGATCCATGCGTGGTCTCTGAAGAGAACACACATGCAATGACTCTGGTTGTTGTTAGTAAAAAGAGCACACATACAATGAGACTGGTGGATCCATAGGTGGATTGTGAAAAGAACACACATGCAATGACACTGGTGGGTCCATATGTGGTATGCAAAAAGAACACACATGCAATGACTCTAGTTGTTGTTAGTAAAAAGAACACACATGCAATGACACTGGTGGATCCATATGTGGTCTCTAAAGAGAACACACATTTCAATGACACTGGTGGATCCATATGTGGTATGTGAAAAGAATAGTCATGAAATGACTTTAGTTGTTGTTAGTAAAAAGAACACACATGCAATGACACTGGTGGATCCATAGGTGGATTGTGAAAAGAACACACAGAACACACATGCAATGACACACATGCAATGACACTGGTGGATCCATAGGTGGTATGTGAAAAGAACACACATTTCAATGACTCTGGTTGTTGTTATTAAAAAGAACACACATGCAATGACACTGGTGGATCCATAGGTGGATTGTGAAAAGAACACACATGCAATGACACTGGTGGATCCATATGTGGTATGTGAAAAGAACACACATGCAATGACTCTAGTTGTTGTTAGTAAAAAAAACACATGCAATGACACTGGTGGATCCATGTGTGATCTCTGAAGAGAACACACATTTCAATGACACTAGTGGATCCATATGTGGTTTGTGAAAAGAACAGTCATCAAATGACTCCAGTTGTTGTTAGTAAAAAGAACACACATGCAATGACACTGGTGGATCCATATGTGGTATGTGAAAAGAGCAGTCATCAAATGACTCCAGTTGTTGTTAGTAAAAATAACACACATGCAATGACACTGGTGGATCCATAGGTGGATTGTGAAAAGAACACACATGCAATGACACTGGTGGATCCATATGTGGTCTCTGAAGAGAACACACATGCAATGACTCTGGTTGTTGTTAGTAAAAAGAACACACATGCAATGACACTGGTGGATCCATGTGTGGTCTCTGAAGAGAACACACATTTCAATGACACCGGTGGATCCATATGTCGTATGTGAAAAGAACACACATGAAATGACTCCAGTTATTATTAGTAAAAAGAACACACATGCAATGACACTGGTGGATCCATAGGTGGATTGTGAAAAGAACACACATGCAATGACTCTGATGGATCCATATGTGGTATGTGAAAAGAACACACATTTCAATGACTCTGGTTGTTGTTTGTAGAAAGAACACAAATGCAATGACACTGGTGGATCCATAGGTGGATTGTGAAAAGAGCACACATGCAATGACACTGGTGGATCCATATGTGGTATGTGAAAAGAACACACATGCAATGACTGCACTTGTTGTTAGTAAAAACAACACACATGCAATGACACTGGTGGATCCATGTGTGGTCTCTAAAGAGAACACACATTTCAATGACACTCGTGGATCCATATGTGGTACATAAAAAGAACAGTCATGAAATGACTCTAGTTGTTGTTAGTAAAAAGACCACACATGCAATGACACTGTTGGATCCATAGGTGGATTGTGAAACCAACACACATGCAATGACACTGGTGGATCCATATGTGGTATGTGAAAAGGACACACATTTCAATGACTCTCGTTGTTGTTAGTAAAAAGAACACACATGCAATGACACTAGTGGATCCATAGGTGGATTGTGAAAGGAGCACACATGCAATGGCACTGGTGGATCCATGTGTGGTATGTGATGAGAATACACATGAAATGACGCCAGTTGTTGTTAGTAAAAAGAACACACATGCAATGACACTGGTGGATCCATAGGTGGACTGTGAAAAGAACATAGATTTCAATGACTCTGGTGGATCCATATGTCGTATGTGAAAAGAATACACATTTCAATCACTCTGGTTGTTGTTAGTAAAAAGAACACACATGCAAAGACACTGGTGGATCCATAGGTGGACTATGAAAAGAGCACACATGCAATAACAGTGGTGGATCCATATGTGGTATGTGAAAGTAACACACATGTAGTGACTCCTGTTGTTGTTAGTAAAAAGAACACACATGCAATGACACTGGTGGATTCATGTGTGGTCTCTAAAGAGAACACACATTTCAATGACACTGGTGGATCCATATGTGGTATGTGAAAAGAACAGTCAAGAAATGACTCCAGTTGTTGTTAGTAAAAAGAACACACATGCAATGACACTGGTGGATCCGTAGGTGGATTGGGAAAAGAACACACATGCAATGACACTGGTGGATCCATATGTGGTATGTGAAAAGCACAAACATGCAATGACTCTGGTTGTCGTTAGTAAAAAGAACACACATGCAATGACACTGGTGGATCCATAGGTGGATTGTGAAAAGAACACACATGCAATGACACTGGTGGATTCATAGGTGGTATGTGAAAAGAACACACATTTCAATGACTCTGGTTGTGGTTAGTAAAAAGAACACACATGCAATCACTCCGGTTGTTGTTAGTAAAAAGAACACACATGCAATGACACTAGTGGATCCATATGTGGTATGTGAAAAGAACACACATTTCAATGACTCTGGTTGTTGTTAGTAAAAAGACCACACATGCAATGACACTGGTGGACCCATGTGTGGTCTCTAAAGAGAACACACATTTCAATGACTCTGGTTGTTGTTAGTAAAAAGAACACACATGCAATGACACTGGTGGATCCATGTGTGGTCTCTGAAGAGAACACACATGCAATAACTCTGGTTGTTGTTAGTAAAAAGAACACACATGCAATGACACTGGTGGATCCACAGGTGGATTGTGAAAAGAACACACATTTCAATGACTCTGGTGGATCCATATGTGGTATGTGAAAAGAACACACATTTCAATGACTCTGGTTGTTGTTAGTAAAAAGAACACACATGCAATGGCACTGGTGGCTCCATAGGTGGATTATGCAAAGAACACACATGCAATGACACTAGTGGATCCATGTGTGGTCTCTGAAGAGAACACACATGCAATGACTCATGTTGTTGTTAGTAAAAGGAGCACACATGCAATGACACTGGTGGATCCATAGGTGGATTGTGAAAAGAACACACACGCAATGACACTGGTGGGTCCATATGTGGTATGTGAAAAGAACACACATGCAATGACACTGGTGGATCCATAGGTGGATTGTGAAAACAAGACACATTTCAATGACTCTGGTGGATCCATATGTGGTATGTGAAAAGAACACACATGAAATGATTATAGTTGTTGTTAGTAAAAAGAACACACATGCAATGACACTAGTGGGTCCATGTGTGGTCTTTGAAGAGAACACACATTTCAATGACTCTGGTTGTTGTTAGTAAAAAGAACACACATGCAATGACACTGGTGGATCCATGTGTGGTCTCTAAAGAGAACACACATTTCAATGACTCTGGTTGTTGTTAGTAAAGAGAACACACATGCAATGACTCTGGTTGTTGTTAGTAAAAAGAACACACATGCAATGACATTGGTGGATCCATATGTGGTATATGAAAAGAACACACATTTCAATGACTCTGGTTGTTGTTAGTAAAAAGAACACACATGTAATGACACTGGTGGATCCATGTGTGGTCTCTAAAGAGAACACACATTTCAATGACTCTGGTTGTTGTTAGTAAAAAGAACACACATGCAATGACACTCGTGGACCAATGTGTGGTGTCTGAA
Organism: Avena sativa; assembly: GCA_916181665.1. Lineage (NCBI taxonomy): Eukaryota > Viridiplantae > Streptophyta > Magnoliopsida > Poales > Poaceae > Avena > Avena sativa. The sequence goes on along the minus strand of OV702292.1, from coordinate 525,114,325 downwards.
GAGAACACACATGCATTGACTCTAGTTGTTGTTAGTAAAAATAACACACATGCAATGACAGTGGTGGATCCACAGGTGGATTGTGAAAAGAACACACATTTCAATGACTCTAGTGGATCCATATGTGGTATGTGAAAAGAATACAAATTTCAATGACTCTGGTTGTTGTTAGTAAAAAGAACACACATGCAATGACATTGGTGGATCCATAGGTGGATTATGAAAATAACACACATGCAATGACACTGGTGGATCCATGCATGGTCTCTGAAGAGAACACACATGCAATGACTCTGGTTGTTGTTAGTAAAAAGAGCACACATACAATGACACTGGTGGATCCATAGGTGGATTGTGAAAAGAACACACATGCAATGACACTGGTAGGTCCATATGTGGTATCTCAAAAGAACACACATGCAATGACTCTAGTTGTTGTTAGTAAAAAGAACACACATGCAATGACACTGGTGGATCCATGTGTGGTCTCTCAAGAGAACACACATTTCAATGACACTAGTGGATCCATATGTGGTATGTGACAAGAACAGTGATGAAATGATTCCAGTTGTTGTTAGTAAAAAGAACACACATGCAATGACACTGGTGGATCCGTAGGTGGATTGGGAAAAGAACACACATGCAATGACACTGGTGGATCCGTAGGTGGATTGTGAAAAGAACACACATGCAATGACACTGGTGGGTCCATATGTGGTATGTGAAAAGAACACACAATTCAATGACTCTGGTTGTTGTTAGTAAAAAGAACACACATGCAATGACACTGGTGGATCCATGTGTGGTCTCTAAAAAGAACACACATGCAATGACACTGGTGGATCCATATGTGGTCTCTGAAGAGAACACACATGCAATGACTCTGGTTGTTGTTAGTAAAAAGAACACACATGCAATGACACTGGTGGATCCATGTGTGGTCTCTGAAGAGAACACACATTTCAATGACACCGGTGGATCCATATGTCGTATGTGAAAAGAACACACATGAAATGACTCCAGTTGTTATTAGTAAAAAGAACACACATGCAATGACACTGGTGGATCCATAGGTGGATTGTGAAAAGAACACACATGCAATGACTCTGGTGGATCCATATGTGGTATGTGAAAAGAACACACATTTCAATGACTCTGGTTGTTGTTAGTAAAAAGAACACACATGCAATGGCACTGGTGGCTCCATAGGTGGATTATGCAAAGAACACACATGCAATGACACTAGTGGATCCATGTGTGGTCTCTGAAGAGAACACACATGCAATGACTCATGTTGTTGTTAGTAAAAGGAGCACACATGCAATGACACTGGTGGATCCATAGGTGGATTGTGAAAAGAACACACACGCAATGACACTGGTGGGTCCATATGTGGTATGTGAAAAGAACACACATGCAATGACACTGGTGGATCCATAGGTGGATTGTGAAAACAACACACATTTCAATGACTCTGGTGGATCCATATGTGGTATGTGAAAAGAACACACATGAAATGATTATAGTTGTTGTTAGTAAAAAGAACACACATGCAATGACACTAGTGGATCCATGTGTGGTCTTTGAAGAGAACACACATTTCAATGACTCTGGTTGTTGTTAGTAAAAAGAACACACATGCAATGACACTGGTGGATCCATGTGTGGTCTCTAAAGAGAACACACATTTCAATGACTCTGGTTGTTGTTAGTAAAGTGAACACACATGCAATGACTCTGGTTGTTGTTAGTAAAAAGAACACACATGCAATGACACTGGTGGATCCATATGTGGTATATGAAAAGAACACACATTTCAATGACTCTGGTTGTTGTTAGTAAAAAGAACACACATGTAATGACACTGGTGGATCCATGTGTGGTCTCTAAAGAGAACACACATTTCAATGACTCTGGTTGTTGTTAGTAAAAAGAACACACATGAAATGACACTCGTGGACCAATGTGTGGTGTCTGAAGAGAACACACATGCAATGACTCTAGTTGTTGTTAGTAAAAATAACACACATGCAATGACAGTGGTGGATCCACAGGTGGATTGTGAAAAGAACACACATTTCAATGACTCTAGTGGATCCATATGTGGTATGTGAAAAGAATACACATTTCAATACTCTGGTTGTTGTTAGTAAAAAGAACACACATGCAATGACATTGGTGGATCCATAGGTGGATTATGAAAACAACACACATGAAATGACACTGGTGGATCCATGCGTGGTCTCTGAAGAGAACACACATGCAATGACTCTGGTTGTTGTTAGTAAAAAGAGCACACATACAATGACACTGGTGGATCCATAGGTGGATTGTGAAAAGAACACACATGCAATGACACTGGTGGGTCCATATGTGGTATGCGAAAAGAACACACATGCAATGACTCTAGTTGTTGTTAGTAAAAAGAACACACATGCAATGACACTAGTGGATCCATGTGTGGCCTCTAAAGAGAACACACATTTCAATGACACTGGTGGATCCATATGTGGTATGTGAAAAGAATAGTCATGAAATGACTTTAGTTGTTGTTAGTAAAAAGAACACACATGCAATGACACTGGTGGATCCCTAGGTGGATTGTGAAAAGAACAAACATGCAATGACACTGGTGGATCCATATGTGGTATGTGAAAAGAACACACATGCAATGACTCTGGTAGTTGTTAGTAAAAAGAACACACATGCAATGACACTAGTGGACCCATAGGTGGAATGTGAAAAGAACACACATGCAATAACACTGTTGAGTCCATATGTGGTATGTGAAAATAACACACATTTCAATGACTCTAGTTGTTGTTAGTAAAAAGAACACACATGCAATGACACTGGTGGATCCATTGGTGGATTGTGAAAAGAGCACACATGCTATGACACTGGTGGATCCATAGGTGGATTGTGAAAAGAACACACATTTCAATGACTCTGGTTGTTGTTAGTAAAAAGAACACACATGCAATGACATTGGTGGATCCATAGGTGGATTATGAAAATAACACACATGCAATGACACTGGTGGATCCATGTGTGGTCTCTGAAGAGAACACACATGCAATGACTCTGGTTGTTGTTAGTAAAAAGAACACACATGCAATGACACTAGTGGATCCACAGGTGGATTGTGAAAAGAACACACATTTCAATGACTCTGGTTGTTGTTAGTAAAAAGAACACACATGCAATGACATTGGTGGATCCATAGGTGGATTATGAAAATAACACACATGCAATGACACTGGTGGATCCATGCGTGGTCTCTGAAGAGAACACACATGCAATGACTCTGGTTGTTGTTAGTAAAAAGAGCACACATACAATGAGACTGGTGGATCCATAGGTGGATTGTGAAAAGAACACACATGCAATGACACTGGTGGGTCCATATGTGGTATGCAAAAAGAACACACATGCAATGACTCTAGTTGTTGTTAGTAAAAAGAACACACATGCAATGACACTGGTGGATCCATATGTGGTCTCTAAAGAGAACACACATTTCAATGACACTGGTGGATCCATATGTGGTATGTGAAAAGAATAGTCATGAAATGACTTTAGTTGTTGTTAGTAAAAAGAACACACATGCAATGACACTGGTGGATCCATAGGTGGATTGTGAAAAGAACAAACATGCAATGACACTGGTGGATCCATATGTGGTATGTGAAAAGAACACACATGCAATGACTCTGGTAATTATGAGTAAAAAGAACACACATGCAATGACACTAGTGGACCCATAGGTGGATTGTGAAAAGAACACACATGCAATGACACTGTTGAGTCCATATGTGGTATGTGAAAATAACACACATTTCAATGACTCTAGTTGTTGTTAGTAAAAAGAACACACATGCAATGACACTGGTGGATCCATTGGTGGATTGTGAAAAGAACACACACGCAATGACACTGGTGGATCCATAGGTGGATTGTGAAAAGAACACACATTTCAATGACTCTGGTGGATCCATATGTGGTATGTGAAAAGAACACACATTTCAATGACTCTGGTTGTTGTTAGTAAAAAAACACACCTGCAATGACACTGGTTGATCCATAGGTGGATTGTGAAAAGAGCACAGATTCAATGACACTGGTGGATCCATATGTGGTATGTGAAAAGAACACACATGCAATGACACTGGTGGATGCATGTGTGGTCTCTAAAGAGAACACACATTTCAATGACATTGCCGGATCCATATGTGGTATGTGAAAAGAACAGTCATGAAATGACTCTAGTTGTTGTTAGTAAAAAGAACACACATGCAATGACACTGGTGTATCCATGTGTGGTCTCTGAAGCGAACACACATGCAATGACTCTGGTTGTTGTGAGTAAAAAGAGCACACATGCAATGACACTGGTGGATCCATAGGTGGATTGTGAAAAGAACACACATGCAATGACAGTAGCGGGTCCATATGTGGTATGTGAAAAGAACACACATTTCAATGACTCTGGTTGTTGTTAGTAAAAAGAACACACATGCAATGACACTGGTGGATCCATGTGTGGTCTCTGAAGAGAACACACATGCAATGACTCTGGTTGTTGTTAGTAAAAAGAACACACATGCAATGACACTAGTGGATCCACAGGTGGATTGTGAAAAGAACACACATTTCAATGACTCTGGTTGTTGTTAGTAAAAAGAACACACATGCAATGACATTGGTGGATCCATAGGTGGATTATGAAAATAACACACATGCAATGACACTGGTGGATCCATGCGTGGTTGTCTGAAGAGAACACACATGCAATGACTCTGGTTGTTGTTAGTAAAAAGAGCACACATACAATGAGACTGGTGGATCCATAGGTGGATTGTGAAAAGAACACACATGCAATGACACTGGTGGGTCCATATGTGGTTAGCAAAAAGAACACACATGCAATGACTCTAGTTGTTGTTAGTAAAAAGAACACACATGCAATGACACTGGTGGATCCATGTGTGGTCTCTGAAGAGAACACACATTTCAATGACACTAGTGGATCCATATGTGGTATGTGACAAGAACAGTGATGAAATGATTCCAGTTGTTGTTAGTAAAAAGAACACACATGCAATGACACTGGTGGATCCGTAGGTGGATTGGGAAAAGAACACACATGCAATGACACTGGTGGATCCGTAGGTGGATTGTGAAAAGAACACACATGCAATGACACTGGTGGGTCCATATGGGGTATGTGAAAAGAACACACAATTCAATGACTCTGGTTGTTGTTAGTAAAAAGAACACACATGCAATGACACTGGTGGATCCATGTGTGGTCTCTAAAAAGAACACACATGCAATGACACTGGTGGATCCATATGTGGTCTCTGAAGAGAACACACATGCAATGACTCTGGTTGTTGTTAGTAAAAAGAACACACATGCAATGACACTGGTGGATCCATGTGTGGTCTCTGAAGAGAACACACATTTCAATGACACCGGTGGATCCATATGTCGTATGTGAAAAGAACACACATGAAATGACTCCAGTTGTTATTAGTAAAAAGAACACACATGCAATGACACTGGTGGATCCATAGGTGGATTGTGAAAAGAACACACATGCAATGACTCTGGTGGATCCATATGTGGTATGTGAAAAGAACACACATTTCAATGACTCTGGTTGTTGTTAGTAAAAAGAACACACATGCAATGGCACTGGTGGCTCCATAGGTGGATTATGCAAAGAACACACATGCAATGACACTAGTGGATCCATGTGTGGTCTCTGAAGAGAACACACATGCAATGACTCCTGTTGTTGTTAGTAAAAGGAGCACACATGCAATGACACTGGTGGATCCATAGGTGGATTGTGAAAAGAACACACACGCAATGACACTGGTGGGTCCATATGTGGTATGTGAAAAGAACACACATGCAATGACACTGGTGGATCCATAGGTGGATTGTGAAAACAACACACATTTCAATGACTCTGGTGGATCCATATGTGGTATGTGAAAAGAACACACATGAAATGACTCTAGTTGTTGTTAGTAAAAAGAACACACATGCAATGACACTAGTGGATCCATGTGTGGTCTTTGAAGAGAACACACATTTCAATGACTCTGGTTGTTGTTAGTAAAAAGAACACACATGCAATGACACTGGTGGATCCATGTGTGGTCTCTAAAGAGAACACACATTTCAATGACTCTGGTTGTTGTTAGTAAAGAGAACACACATGCAATGACTCTGGTTGTTGTTAGTAAAAAGAACACACATGCAATGACACTGGTGGATCCATATGTGGTATATGAAAAGAACACACATTTCAATGACTCTGGTTGTTGTTAGTAAAAAGAACACACATGTAATGACACTGGTGGATCCATGTGTGGTCTCTAAAGAGAACACACATTTCAATGACTCTGGTTGTTGTTAGTAAAAAGAACACACATGCAATGACACTCGTGGACCAATGTGTGGTGTCTGAAGAGAACACACATGCATTGACTCTAGTTGTTGTTAGTAAAAATAACACACATGCAATGACAGTGGTGGATCCACAGGTGGATTGTGAAAAGAACACACATTTCAATGACTCTAGTGGATCCATATGTGGTATGTGAAAAGAATACACATTTCAATACTCTGGTTGTTGTTAGTAAAAAGAACACACATGCAATGACATTGTTGGATCCATAGGTGGATTATGAAAATAACACACATGCAATGACACTGGTGGATCCATGCGTGGTCTCTGAAGAGAACACACATGCAATGACTCTGGTTGTTGTTAGTAAAAAGAGCACACATACAATGACACTGGTGGATCCATAGGTGGATTGTGAAAAGAACACACATGCAATGACACTGGTGGGTCCATATGTGGTATGCGAAAAGAACACACATGCAATGACTCTAGTTGTTGTTAGTAAAAAGAACACACATGCAATGACACTAGTGGATCCATGTGTGGTCTCTAAAGAGAACACACATTTCAATGACACTGGTGGATCCATATGTGGTATGTGAAAAGAATAGTCATGAAATGACTTTAGTTGTTGTTAGTAAAAAGAACACACATGCAATGACACTGGTGGATCCCTAGGTGGATTGTGAAAAGAACAAACATGCAATGACACTGGTGGATCCATATGTGGTATGTGAAAAGAACACACATGCAATGACTCTGGTAGTTGTTAGTAAAAAGAACACACATGCAATGACACTAGTGGACCCATAGGTGGATTGTGAAAAGAACACACATGCAATGACACTGTTGAGTCCATATGTGGTATGTGAAAATAACACACATTTCAATGACTCTAGTTGTTGTTAGTAAAAAGAACACACATGCAATGACACTGGTGGATCCATTGGTGGATTGTGAAAAGAGCACACATGCTATGACACTGGTGGATCCATAGGTGGATTGTGAAAAGAACACACATTTCAATGACTCTGGTGGATCCATATGTGGTATGTGAAAAGAACACACATTTCAATGACTCTGGTTGTTGTTAGTAAAAAAACACACCTGCAATGACACTGGTTGATCCATAGGTGGATTGTGAAAAGAGCACAGATTCAATGACACTGGTGGATCCATATGTGGTATGTGAAAAGAACACACATGCAATGACACTGGTGGATGCATGTGTGGTCTCTAAAGAGAACACACATTTCAATGACATTGCCGGATCCATATGTGGTATGTGAAAAGAACAGTCATGAAATGACTCTAGTTGTTGTTAGTAAAAAGAACACACATGCAATGACACTGGTGTATCCATGTGTGGTCTCTGAAGCGAACACACATGCAATGACTCTGGTTGTTGTTAGTAAAAAGAGCACACATGCAATGACACTGGTGGATCCATAGGTGGATTGTGAAAAGAACACACATGCAATGACAGTAGCGGGTCCATATGTGGTATGTGAAAAGAACACACATTTCAATGACTCTGGTTGTTGTTAGTAAAAAGAACACACATGCAATGACACTGGTGGATCCATGTGTGGTCTCTGAAGAGAACACACATGCAATGACTCTGGTTGTTGTTAGTAAAAAGAACACACATGCAATGACACTGGTGGATCCACAGGTGGATTGTGAAAAGAACACACATTTCAATGACTCTGGTTGTTGTTAGTAAAAAGAACACACATGCAATGACATTGGTGGATCCATAGGTGGATTATGAAAATAACACACATGCAATGACACTGGTGGATCCATGCGTGGTCTCTGAAGAGAACACACATGCAATGACTCTGGTTGTTGTTAGTAAAAAGAGCACACATACAATGAGACTGGTGGATCCATAGGTGGATTGTGAAAAGAACACACATGCAATGACACTGGTGGGTCCATATGTGGTTAGCAAAAAGAACACACATGCAATGACTCTAGTTGTTGTTAGTAAAAAGAACACACATGCAATGACACTGGTGGATCCATATGTGGTCTCTAAAGAGAACACACATTTCAATGACACTGGTGGATCCATATGTGGTATGTGAAAAGAATAGTCATGAAATGACTTTAGTTGTTGTTAGTAAAAAGAACACACATGCAATGACACTGGTGGATCCATAGGTGGATTGTGAAAAGAACAAACATGCAATGACACTGGTGGATCCATATGTGGTATGTGAAAAGAACACACATACAATGACTCTGGTAATTGTGAGTAAAAAGAACACACATGCAATGACACTAGTGGACCCATAGGTGGATTGTGAAAAGAACACACATGCAATGACACTGTTGAGTCCATATGTGGTATATGAAAATAACACACATTTCAATGACTCTAGTTGTTGTTAGTAAAAAGAACACACATGCAATGACACTGGTGGATCCATTGGTGGATTGTGAAAAGAGCACACATGCTATGACACTGGTGGATCCAGAGGTGGATTGTGAAAAGAACACACATTTCAATGACTCTGGTGGATCCATATGTGGTATGTGAAAAGAACACACATTTCAATGACTCTGGTTGTTGTTAGTTAAAAGAACACACCTGCAATGACACTGGTTGATCCATAGGTGGATTGTGAAAAGAGCACAGATTCAATGACACTGGTGGATCCATATGTGGTATGTGAAAAGAACACACATGCAATGACACTGGTGGATCCATGTGTGGTCTCTGAAGAGAACACACATTTCAATGACATTGGTGGATCCATATGTGGTATGTGAAAAGAACAGTCATGAAATGACTCTAGTTGTTGTTAGTAAAAAGAACACACATGCAATGACACTGGTGTATCCATGTGTGGTCTCTGAAGCGAACACACATGCAATGACTCTGGTTGTTGTTAGTAAAAAGAGCACACATGCAATGACACTGGTGGATCCACATGTGGATTGTGAAAAGAACACACATGCAATGACAGTAGCGGGTCCATATGTGGTATGTGAAAAGAACACACATTTCAATGACTCTGGTTGTTGTTAGTAAAAAGAACACACATGCAATGACACTGGTGGATCCATGTGTGGTCTCTGAAGAGAAGACACATGCAATGACTCTGGTTGTTGTTAGTAAAAAGAACACACATACAATGACACTGGTGGATCCATGTGTGGTCTCTGAAGAGAACACACATTTCAATGAACCGGTGGATCCATATGTCGTATGTGAAAAGAACACACATGAAATGACTCCAGTTGTTATTAGTAAAAAGAACACACATGCAATGACACTGGTGGATCCATAGGTGGATTGTGAAAAGAACACACATTTCAATGACTTTGGTGGATCCATATGTGGTATGTGAAAAGAACACACATTTCAATGACTCTGGTTGTTGTTAGTAAAAAAACACACCTGCAATGACACTGGTTGATCCATAGGTGGATTGTGAAAAGAGCACAGATTCAATGACACTGGTGGATCCATATGTGGTATGTGAAAAGAACACAAATGCAATGACACTGGTGGATCCATGTGTGGTCTCTAAAGAGAACACACATTTCAATGACATTGCTGGATCCATATGTGGTATGTGAAAAGAACAGTCATGAAATGACTCTAGTTGTTGTTAGTAAAAAGAACACACATGCAATGACACTGGTGTATCCATGTGTGGTCTCTGAAGCGAACACACATGCAATGACTCTGGTTGTTGTTAGTAAAAAGAGCACACATGCAATGACACTGGTGGATCCATAGGTGGATTGTGAAAAGAACACACATGCAATGACAGTAGCGGGTCCATATGTGGTATGTGAAAAGAACACACATTTCAATGACTCTGGTTGTTGTTAGTAAAAAGAACACACATGCAATGACACTGGTGGATCCATGTGTGGTCTCTGAAGAGAACACACATGCAATGACTCTGGTTGTTGTTAGTAAAAAGAACACACATGCAATGACACTGGTGGATCCACAGGTATATTTTGAAAAGAACACACATTTCAATGACCCTGGTTGTTGTTAGTAAAAAGAACACACATGCAATGACATTGGTGGATCCATAGGTGGATAATGAAAATAACACACATGCAATGACACTGGTGGATCCATGCGTGGTCTCTGAAGAGATCACACATGCAATGACTCTGGTTGTTGTTAGTAAAAAGAGCACACATACAATGAGACTGGTGGATCCATAGGTGGATTGTGAAAAGAACACACATGCAATGACACTGGTGGGTCCATATGTGGTATGCGAAAAGAACACACATGCAATGACTCTAGTTGTTGTTAGTGAAAAGAACACACATGCAATGACACTGGTGGATCCATGCGTGGTCTCTGAAGAGAACACACATGCAATGACTCTGGTTGTTGTTAGTAAAAAGAGCACACATACAATGAGACTGGTGGATCCATAGGTGGATTGTGAAAAGAACACACATGCAATGACACTGGTGGGTCCATATGTGGTTAGCAAAAAGAACACACATGCAATGACTCTAGTTGTTGTTAGTAAAAAGAACACACATGCAATGACACTGGTGGATCCATATGTGGTCTCTAAAGAGAACACACATTTCAATGACACTAGTGGATCCATATGTGGTATGTGAAAAGAATAGTCATGAAATGACTTTAGTTGTTGTTAGTAAAAAGAACACACATGCAATGACACTGGTGGATCCATAGGTGGATTGTGAAAAGAACAAACATGCAATGACACTGGTGGATCCATATGTGGTATGTGAAAAGAACACACATACAATGACTCTGGTAATTGTTAGTAAAAAGAACACACATGCAATGACACTAGTGGACCCATAGGTGGATTGTGAAAAGAACACACATGCAATGACACTGTTGAGTCCATATGTGGTATATGAAAATAACACACATTTCAATGACTCTAGTTGTTGTTAGTAAAAAGAACACACATGCAATGACACTGGTGGATCCATTGGTGGATTGTGAAAAGAGCACACATGCTATGACACTGGTGGATCCATAGGTGGATTGTGAAAAGAACACACATTTCAATGACTCTGTTGGATCCATATGTGGTATGTGAAAAGAACACACATTTCAATGACTCTGGTTGTTGTTAGTTAAAAGAACACACCTGCAATGACACTGGTTGATCCATAGGTGGATTGTGAAAAGAGCACAGATTCAATGACACTGGTGGATCCATATGTGGGATGTGAAAAGAACACACATGCAATGACACTGGTGGATCCATGTGTGGTCTCTGAAGAGAACACACATTTCAATGACATTGGTGGATCCATATGTGGTATGTGAAAAGAACAGTCATGAAATGACTCTAGTTGTTGTTAGTAAAAAGAACACACATGCAATGACACTGGTGTATCCATGTGTGGTCTCTGAAGCGAACACACATGCAATGACTCTGGTTGTTGTTAGTAAAAAGAGCACACATGCAATGACACTGGTGGATCCACATGTGGATTGTGAAAAGAACACACATGCAATGACAGTAGCGGGTCCATATGTGGTATGTGAAAAGAACACACATTTCAATGACTCTGGTTGTTGTTAGTAAAAAGAACACACATGCAATGACACTGGTGGATCCATGTGTGGTCTCTGAAGAGAAGACACATGCAATGACTCTGGTTGTTGTTAGTAAAAAGAACACACATGCAATGACACTGGTGGATCCATGTGTGGTCTCTGAAGAGAACACACATTTCAATGAACCGGTGGATCCATATGTCGTATGTGAAAAGAACACACATGAAATGACTCCAGTTGTTATTAGTAAAAAGAACACACATGCAATGACACTGGTGGATCCATAGGTGGATTGTGAAAAGAACACACATTTCAATGACTTTGGTGGATCCATATGTGGTATGTGAAAAGAACACACATTTCAATGACTCTGGTTGTTGTTAGTAAAAAAACACACCTGCAATGACACTGGTTGATCCATAGGTGGATTGTGAAAAGAGCACAGATTCAATGACACTGGTGGATCCATATGTGGTATGTGAAAAGAACACACATGCAATGACACTGGTGGATCCATGTGTGGTCTCTAAAGAGAACACACATTTCAATGACATTGCTGGATCCATATGTGGTATGTGAAAAGAACAGTCATGAAATGACTCTAGTTGTTGTTAGTAAAAAGAACACACATGCAATGACACTGGTGTATCCATGTGTGGTCTCTGAAGCGAACACACATGCAATGACTCTGGTTGTTGTTAGTAAAAAGAGCACACATGCAATGACACTGGTGGATCCATGGGTGGATTGTGAAAAGAACACACATGCAATGACAGTAGCGGGTCCATATGTGGTATGTGAAAAGAACACACATTTCAATGACTCTGGTTGTTGTTAGTAAAAAGAACACACATGCAATGACACTGGTGGATCCATGTGTGGTCTCTGAAGAGAACACACATGCAATGACTCTGGTTGTTGTTAGTAAAAAGAACACACATGCAATGACACTGGTGGATCCACAGGTGGATTTTGAAAAGAACACACATTTCAATGACCCTGGTTGTTGTTAGTAAAAAGAACACACATGCAATGAAATTGGTGGATCCATAGGTGGATTATGAAAATAACACACATGCAATGACACTGGTGGATCCATGCGTGGTCTCTGAAGAGATCACACATGCAATGACTCTGGTTGTTGTTAGTAAAAAGAGCACACATACAATGAGACTGGTGGATCCATAGGTGGATTGTGAAAAGAACACACATGCAATGACACTGGTGGGTCCATATGTGGTATGCGAAAAGAACACACATGCAATGACTCTAGTTGTTGTTAGTAAAAAGAACACACATGCAATGACACTGGTGGATCCATGTGTGGTCTCTAAAGAGAACACACATTTCAATGACACTGGTGGATCCATATGTGGTATGTGAAAAGAATAGTCATGAAATGACTTTAGTTGTTGTTAGTAAAAAGAACACACATGCAATGACACTGGTGGATCCATAGGTGGATTGTGAAAAGAACAAACATGCAATGACACTGGTGGATCCATAGGTGGATTGTGAAAAGAACACACATGCAATGACTCTGGTAATTGTTAGTAAAAAGAACACACATGCAATGACACTAGTGGACCCATAGGTGGATTGTGAAAAGAACACACATGCAATGACACTGTTGAGTCCATATGTGGTATGTGAAAATAACACACATTTCAATGACTCTAGTTGTTGTTAGTAAAAAGAACACACATGCAATGACACTGGTGGATCCATTGGTGGATTGTGAAAAGAGCACACATGCTATGACACTGGTGGATCTATAGGTGGATTGTGAAAAGAACACACATTTCAATGACTCTGGTGGATCCATATGTGGTATGTGAAAAGAACACACATTTCAATGACTCTGGTTGTTGTTAGTTAAAAGAACACACCTGCAATGACACTGGTTGATCCATAGGTGGATTGTGAAAAGAGCACAGATTCAATGACACTGGTGGATCCATATGTGGTATGTGAAAAGAACACACATGCAATGACACTGGTGGATCCATGTGTGGTCTCTGAAGAGAACACACATTTCAATGACATTGGTGGATCCATATGTGGTATGTGAAAAGAACAGTCATGAAATGACTCTAGTTGTTGTTAGTAAAAAGAACACACATGCAATGACACTGGTGTATCCATGTGTGGTCTCTGAAGCGAATACACATGCAATGACTCTGGTTGTTGTTAGTAAAAAGAGCACACATGCAATGACACTGGTGGATCCACAGGTGGATTGTGAAAAGAACACACATGCAATGACAGTAGCGGGTCCATATGTGGTATGTGAAAAGAACACACATTTCAATGACTCTGGTTGTTGTTAGTAAAAAGAACACACATGCAATGACACTGGTGGATCCATGTGTGGTCTCTGAAGAGAACACACATGCAATGACTCTGGTTGTTGTTAGTAAAAAGAACACACATGCAATGACACTGGTGGATCCACAGGTGGATTGTGAAACGAACACACATTTCAATGACTCTGGTGGATCCATATGTGGTATGTGAAAAGAACACACATTTCAATGACTCTGGTTGTTGTTAGTTAAAAGAACACCCATGCAATGGCACTGGTGGCTCCATAGGTGGATTATGCAAAGAACACACATGCAATGACACTAGTGGATCCATGTGTGGTCTCTGAAGAAAACACACATGCAATGACTCCTGTTGTTGTTAGTAAAAGGAGCACACATGCAATGACACTGGTGGATCCATAGGTGGATTGTGAAAAGAACACACACGCAATGACACTGGTGGGTCCATATGTGGTATGTGAAAAGAACACACATGCCATGACACTGGTGGATCCATAGGTGGATTGTGAAAACAACACACATTTCAATGACTCTGGTGGATCCATATGTGGTATGTGAAAAGAACACACATGAAACGACTCTAGTTGTTGTTAGTAAAAAGAACACACATGCAATGACACTAGTGGATCCATGTGTGGTCTTTGAAGAGAACACACATTTCAATGACTCTGGTTGTTGTTAGTAAAAAGAACACACATGCAATGACACTCGTGGATCCATGTGTGGTCTCTAAAGAGAACACACATTTCAATGACACTGGTTGTTGTTAGTAAAGAGAACACACATGCAATGACTCTGGTTGTTGTTAGTAAAAAGAACACACATGCAATGACACTGGTGGATCCATATGTGGTATATGAAAAGAACACACATTTCAATGACTCTGGTTGTTGTTAGTAAACAGAACACACATGTAATGACACTGGTGGATCCATGTATGGTCTCTAAAGAGAACACACATTTCAATGACTCTGGTTGTTGTTAGTAAAAAGAACACACATGCAATGACACTCGTGGACCAATGTGTGGTGTCTGAAGAGAACACACATGCAATGACTCTAGTTGTTGTTAGTAAAAAGAACACACATGCAATGACATTGGTGGATCCATAGGTGGATTATGAAAATAACACACATGCAATGACACTGGTGGATCCATGCGTGGTCTCTGAAGAGAACACACATGCAATGACTCTGGTTGTTGTTAGTAAAAAGAGCACACATACAATGACACTGGTGGATCCATAGGTGGATTGTGAAAAGAACACACATGCAATGACACTGGTGGGTCCATATGTGGTATGCGAAAAGAACACACATGCAATGACTCTAGTTGTTGTTAGTAAAAAGAACACACATGCAATGACACTGGTGGATCCATGTGTGGTCTCTAAAGAGAACACACATTTCAATGACACTGGTGGATCCATATGTGGTATGTGAAAAGAATAGTCATGAAATGACTTTAGTTGTTGTTAGTAAAAAGAACACACATGCAATGACACTGGTGGATCCATAGGTGGATTGTGAAAAGAACAAACATGCAATGACACTGGTGGATCCATATGTGGTATGTGAAAAGAACACACATGCAATGACTCTGGTAGTTGTTAGTAAAAAGAACACACATGCAATGACACTAGTGGACCCATAGGTGGATTGTGAAAAGAACACACATGCAATGACACTGTTGAGTCCATATGTGGTATGTGAAAATAACACACATTTCAATGACTCTAGTTGTTGTTAGTAAAAAGAACACACATGCAATGACACTGGTGGATCCATTGGTGGATTGTGAAAAGAGCACACATGCTATGACACTGGTGGATCCATAGGTGGATTGTGAAAAGAACACACATTTCAATGACTCTGGTGGATCCATATGTGGTATGTGAAAAGAACACACATTTCAATGACTCTGGTTGTTGTTAGTAAAAAGAACACACCTGCAATGACACTGGTTGATCCATAGGTGGATTGTGAAAAGAGCACAGATTCAATGACACTGGTGGATCCATATGTGGTATGTGAAAAGAACACATATGCAATGACACTGGTGGATCCATGTGTGGTCTCTGAAGAGAACACACATTTCAATGACATTGGTGGATCCATATGTGGTATGTGAAAAGAACAGTCATGAAATGACTCTAGTTGTTGTTAGTAAGAAGAACACACATGCAATGACACTGGTGTATCCATGTGTGGTCTCTGAAGCGAACACACATGCAATGACTCTGGTTGTTGTTACTAAAAAGAGCACACATGCAATGACACTGGTGGATCCATAGGTGGATTGTGAAAAGAACACACATGCAATGACAGTAGCGGTTCCATATGTGGTATGTGAAAAGAACACACATTTCAATGACTCTGGTTGTTGTTAGTAAAAAGAACACACATGCAATGACACTGGTGGATCCATAGCTAGATTGTGAAAGAAGCACACATGCAATGACACTGTTGGATCCATATGTGGCATGTGAAAAGAACACACATGAAATGACTCCAGTTGTTGTTAGTAAAAAGAACACCCATGCAATGACACTGGTGGATCCATGTGTGGTCTCTAAAGAGAACACACATTTCAATGACACTAGTGGATCCATATGTGGTATGTGAAAAGAATAGTCATGAAATGACTCTAGTTGTTGTTAGTAAAAAGAGAACACATGCAATGACACTGGTGGATCCACAGGTGGATTGTGAAAAGAACACACATTTCAATGACTCTATTGGATCCATATGTGGTATGTGAAAAGAATACACCTTTCAATGACTCTGGTTGTTGTTAGTAAAAAGAACACACATGCAATGACACTGGTGGATCCATAGGTGGACTGTGAAAAGAGCACACATGCAATGACACTGGTGGATCTATATGTGGTATGTGAAAATAACACACATGCAATGACTCCAGTTGTTGTTAGTAAAAAGAACACACATGCAATGACACTGGTGGATCCATGTTTGGTCTCTTAAGAGAACACACATTTCAATGACACTGGTGGATACATATGTGGTATGTGAAAAGAACAGTCATGAAATGACTCCAGTTGTTGTTAGTAAAAAGAACACACATGCAATGACACCGGTGGATCCGTAGGTGGATTGGGAAAAGAACACACATGCAATGACACCGGTGGATCCATATGTGCTATGTGAAAAGAACACACATGCAATGACACTAGTGGATCCATATGTGGTATGTGAAAACAACACACATGCAATGACTCTAGTTGTTGTTAGTAAAAAGAACACACATGCAATGACACTGGTGGATCCATGTGTGATCTCTGAAGAGAACACACATTTCAATGACACTGGTGGATCCATATGTTGTATGTGAAAAGAACAGTCATCAAATGACTCCAGTTGTTTTTAGTAAAAAGAAATAACATGCAATGACACTGGTGGATCCATAGGTGGATTGTGAAAAGAACACACATTTCAATGACTCTGGTGGATCCATATGTGGTATGTGAAAACAATACACATTTCATTGACTCTGGTTGTTGTTAGTGAAAAGAACACACATGCAATGACACTGGTGGATCCATAGGTGGACTGTGACAAGAGCACACATGCAATGATACTGCTGGATCCATAGGTGGATTGTGAAAAGAACACACATGCAATGACACTGGTGGATCCATATGTGGTATGTGAAAAGAACACACATGCAATGACTCTAGTTGTTGTTAGTAAAAAGAACACACATGAAATGACACTGGTGGATCCATGTGTGATCTCTGAAGAGAACACACATTTCAATGACACTGGTGGATCCATATGTGGTATGTGAAAAGAACAGTCATCAAATGACTCTAGTTGTTGTTAGTAAAAAGAACACACATGCAATGACACTGGTGGATCCATAGGTGGATTGTGAAAAGAACACACATTTCAATGACTCTAGTGGATCCATATGTGGTATGTGAAAAGAATACACATTTCAATGACTCTGGTTGTTGTTAGTAAGAAGAACACAGATGCAATGACACTTGTGGATCCATAGGTGGACTGTGAAAAGAGCACACATGCAATGACACTGGTGGATCCATAGGTGGATTGTGAAAAGAACACACATGCAATGACACTGGTGGATCCATATGTGGTATGTGAAAAGAACACACATGCAATGACTCTAGTTGTTGTTAGTAAAAAGAAGACACATGCAATGACACTGGTGGATCCATGTGTGATCTCTAAAGAGAACACACATTTCAATGACACTGGTGGATCCATATGTGGTATGTGAAAAGAACAGTCATCAAATGACTCCAGTTGTTGTTAGTAAAAAGAACACACATGCAATGACACTGGTGGACCCATAGGTGGATTGTGAAAAGAATACACATGCAATGACACTGTGGATCCATATGTGGTGTCTGAAGAGAACACACATGCAATGACTCTGGTTGTTGTTAGTAAAAAGAACACACATGTAATGACACTGGTGGATCCATGTGTGGTCTCTGAAGAGAACACACATTTCAATGACACCGGTGGATCCATATGTCGTATGTGAAAAGAACACACATGAAATGACTCCAGTTGTTATTAGTAAAAAGAACACACATGCAATGACACTGGTGGATCCATCGGTGGATTGTGAAAAGAACACACATTTCAATGACTCTGGTGGATCCATATGTGATATGTGAAAAGAACACACATTTCAATGACACTGGTTGTTGTTAGTAAAAAGAACACACATGCAATGACACTGGTGGCTCCATAGGTGGATTGTGAAAAGATCACACATGCAATGACACTGGTGGATCCATATTTGGTATGTGAAAAGAACACACATGCAATGACTCCACTTGTTGTTAGTAAAAAGAACACACATGCAATGACACTGGTGGATCCATAGGTGGATTGTGAAAAGAACACACATTTCAATGACTCTGGTGGATCCATATGTGGTATGTGAAAAGAATACACATTTCAATGACTCAGGTTGTTTTTAGTAAGAAGAACCCACATGCAATGACGCTGGTGGATCCATAGGTGGATTGTGAAAAGAACACACATTTCAATGACTCTGGTGGATCCATATGTGGTATGTGAAAAGAATACACATTTCAATGACTCTGGTTGTTGTTAGTAAAAAGAACACACATGCAATGACACTGGTGGATCCATAGGTGGACTGTGAAAAGAGCACACATACAATGACACTGGTGGATCCATATGTGGTATGTGAAAATAACACACATGCAATGACTCCAGTTGTTGTTAGTAAAAAGAACACACATGCATTGACACTAGTGGATCCATGTGTGGTCTCTGAAGAGAACACACATTTCAATGACACTGGTGGATCCATATGTGGTATGTAAAAAGAACAGTCATGAAATGACTCCAGTTGTTGTTAGTAAAAAGAACACGCATGCAATGACACTGGTGGATACGTAGGTGGATTGGGAAAAGAACACACATGCAATGACACTGGTGGATCCATATGTGGTATGTGAAAAGAACACACATGCAATGACACTGGTGGATCCATATGTGGTATGTGAAAAGAGCACACATGCAATGACTCTAGTTGTTGTTAGTAAAAAGAACACACATGCAATGACACTGGTGGATCCATGTGTGATCTCTAAAGAGAACACACAGTTCAATGACACTAGTGGATCCATATGTTGTATGTGAAAAGAACAGTCATCAAATGACTCCAGTTGTTGTTAGTAAAAAGAAATAACATGCAATGACACTGGTGGATCCATAGGTGGATTGTGAAAAGAACACACATTTCAATGACTCTGGTGGATCCATATGTGGTATGTGAAAACAATACACATTTCAATGACTGTGGTTGTTGTTAGTAAAAAGAACACACATGCAATGACACTGGTGGATCCATAGGTGGACTGTGAAAAGAGCACACATGCAATGACACTGCTGGATCAATAGGTGGATTGTGAAAAGAACACACAAGCAATGACACTGGTGGATCCATATGTGGTATGTGAAAAGAACACACATGCAATGACTCTAGTTGTTGTTAGTAAAAAGAACACACATGCAATGACACTGGTGGATCCATGTGTGATATCTGAAGAGAACACACATTTCAATGACACTGGTGGATCCATATGTTGTATGTGAAAAGAACAGTCATCAAATGACTCCAGTTGTTGTTAGTAAAAACAAATAACATGCAATGACACTGGTGGATCCATAGGTGGATTGTGAAAAGAACACACATTTCAATGACTCTGGTGGATCCATATGTGGTATGTGAAAACAATACACATTTCAATGACTCTGGTTGTTGTTAGTAAAAAGAACACACATGCAATGACACTGGTGGATCCATAGGTGGACTGTGACAAGAGCACACATGCAATGATACTGCTGGATCCATAGGTGGATTGTGAAAAGAACACACATGCAATGACACTGGTGGATCCATATGTGGTATGTGAAAAGAACACACATGCAATGACTCTAGTTGTTGTTACTAAAAAGAACACACATGCAATGACACTGGTAGATCCATGTGTGATCTCTGAAGAGAACACACATTTCAATGACACTGGTGGATCCATATGTGGTATGTGAAAAGAACAGTCATCAAATGACTCTAGTTGTTGTTAGTAAAAAGAACACACATGCAATGACACTGGTGGATCCATAGGTGGATTGTGAAAAGAACACACATTTCAATGACTCTAGTGGATCCATATGTGGTATGTGAAAAGAATACACATTTCAATGACTCTGGTTGTTGTTAGTAAAAAGAACACACATGCAATTACACTGGTGGATCCATAGGTGGACTGTGAAAAGATCACACATGCAATGACACTGGTGGATCCATAGGTGGATTGTGAAAAGAACACACATGCAATGACATTGGTGGATCCATATGTGGTATGTGAAAAGAACACACATGCAATGACTCTAGTTGTTGTTAGTAAAAAGAACACACATGCAATGACACTGGTGGATCCATGTGTGATCTCTAAAGAGAACACACATTTGATTGACACTGGTGGATCCATATGTGGTATGTGAAAAGAACAGTCATCAAATGACTCCAGTTGTTGTTAGTAAAAAGAACACACATGCAATGACACTGGTGGACCCATAGGTGGATTGTGAAAAGAATACACATGCAATGACACTGGTGGATCCATATGTGGTGTCTGAAGAGAACACACATGCAATGACTCTGGTTGTTGATAGTAAAAAGAACACACATGCAATGACACTAGTGGATCCATGTGTGGTCTCTGAACAGAACACACATTTCAATGACACTGGTGGATCCATATGTCGTATGTGAAAAGAACACACATGAAATGACTCCAGTTGTTATTAGTAAAAAGAACACACATGCAATGACACTGGTGGATCCATAGGTGGATTGTGAAAAGAACACACATTTCAATGACTCTGGTGGATCCATATGTGATATGTGAAAAGAACACACATTTCAATGACTCTGGTTGTTGTTAGTAAAAAGAACACACATGCAATGACACTGGTGGCTCCATAGGTGGATTGTGAAAAGAGCACACATGCAATGACACTGGTGGATCCATATGTGGTATGTGAAAAGAACACACATGCAATGACTCCACTTGTTGTTAGTAAAAAGAACACACATGCAATGACACTGGTGGATCCATAGGTGGATTGTGAAAAGAACACACATTTCAATGACTCTGGTGGATCCATATGTGGTATGTGAAAAGAATACACATTTCAATGACTCTGGTTGTTTTTAGTAAAAAGAACCCACATGCAATGATGCTGGTGGATCCATAGGTGGATTGTGAAAAGAACACACATTTCAATGACTCTGGTGGATCCATATGTGGTATGTGAAAAGAATACACATTTCAATGACTCTGGTTGTTGTTAGTAAAAAGAACACACATGCAATGACACTGGTAGATCCATAGGTGGACTGTGAAAAGAGCACACATGCAATGACACTGGTGGATCCATATGTGGTATGTGAAAATAACACACATGCAATGACTCAAGTTGTTGTTAGTAAAAAGAACACACATGCAATGCCACTAGTGGATCCATGTGTGGTCTCTGAAGAGAACATACATGCAATGACTCCTGTTGTTGTTAGTAAAAGGAGCACACATGCAAAGACACTGGTGGATCCATAGGTGGATTGTGAAAACAACACACATTTCAATGACTCTGGTGGATCCATATGTGGTATGTGAAGAGAACACACATTTCAATGACTCTGGTTGTTGTTAGTAAAAAGAACACACATGCAATGACACTGGTGGATCCATGTGTGGTCTCTAAAGAGAACACACATTTCAATGACTCTGGTTGTTGTTAGTAAAGAGAACACACATGCAATGACTGGTTGTTGTTAGTAAAAAGAACACACATGCAATGACACTGGTGGATCCATGTGTGGTATATGAAAAGAACACACATTTCAATGACTCTGGTTGTTGTTAGTAAAAAGAACACACATGTAATGACACTGGTGGATCCATGTGTGGTCTCTAAAGAGAACACATATTTCAATGACTCTGGTTGTTGTTAGTAAAAAGAACACACATGCAATGACACTCGTGGATCCATGTGTGGTGTCTGAAGAGAACACACATGCAATGACTCTGGTTGTTGTTAGTGAAAATAACACACATGCAATGACATTGGTGGATCCATAGGTGGATGGTGAAAAGAACACACATTTCAATGACTCTAGTGGATCCATATGTGGTATGTGAAAAGAATACACATTTCAGTGACTCTGGTTGTTAGTAAAAAAACACACATGCAATGACATTGGTGGATCCATAGGTGGATTATAAAAATAACACACATGCAATGACACTGGTGGATCCATGTGTGGGCTCTGAAGAGAACACACATGCAATGACTCTGGTTGTTGTTAGTAAAAAGAACACACATACAATGACACTGGTGGATCCATAGGTGGATTGTGAAAAGAACACACATGCAATGACACTGGTGGGTCCATATGTGGTATGTGAAAAGAACACACATGCAATGACTCTAGTTGTTGTTAGTAAAAAGAACACACATGCAATGACACTGGTGGATCCATGTGTGGTCTCTAAAGAGAACACACATTTCAATGACACTAGTGGATCCATATGTGGTATGTGAAAAGAATAATAATGAAATGACTTTAGTTGTTGTTAGTAAAAAGAACACACATGCAATGACACTGGTGAATCCATAGGTGGATTGTGAAAAGAACAAACATGCAATGACACTGGTGGATCCATATGTGGTATGTGAAAAGAACACACATGCAATGACTCCGGTAGTTGTTAGTAAAAAGAACACACATGCAATGACACTAGTGGAACCATAGGTGGATTGTGAAAAGTACACACATGCAATGACACTGTTGAGTCCATATGTGGTATGTGAAAAGAACACACATTTCAATGACTCTAGTTGTTGTTAGTAAAAAGAACACACATGCAATGACACTGGTGGATCCATGTGTGGTCTCTAAAGAGAACACACATTTCAATGACACTAGTGGATCCATATGTGGTATGTGAAAAGAATAGTCATGAAATGACTTTAGTTGTTGTTAGTAAAAAGAACACACATGCAATGACACTGGTGAATCCATAGGTGGATTGTGAAAAGAACAAACATGCAATGACACTGGTGGATCCATATGTGGTATGTGAAAAGAACACACATGCAATGACTCTGGTAGTTGTTAGTAAAAAGAACACACATGTAGTGACACTAGTGGACCCATAGGTGGATTGTGAAATGAACACACATGCAATGACACTGTTGAGTCCATATGTGGTATGTGAAAAGAACACACATTTCAATGACTCTAGTTGTTGTTAGTAAAAAGAACACACATGCAATGACACCGGTGGATCCATTGGTGGATTGTGAAAAGAGCACACATGCTATGACACTGGTGGATCCATAGGTGGATTGTGAAAAGAACACACATTTCAATGACTCAGGTGGATCCATATGTGGTATGTGAAAAGAACACACATTTCAATGACTCTGGTTGTTGTTAGTAAAAAGAACACACATACAATGACACTGGTGGATCCATAGGTGGATTGTGAAAAGAACACACATGCAATGACACTGGTGGGTCCATATGTGGTATGTGAAAAGAACACACATGCAATGACTCTAGTTGTTGTTAGTAAAAAGAACACACATGCAATGACACTGGTGGATCCATGTGTGGTCTCTAAAGAGAACACACATTTCAATGACACTAGTGGATCCATATGTGGTATGTGAAAAGAATAATCATGAAATGACTTTAGTTGTTGTTAGTAAAAAGAACACACATGAAATGACACTGGTGAATCCATAGGTGGATTGTGAAAAGAACAAACATGCAATGACACTGGTGGATCCATATGTGGTATGTGAAAAGAACACACATGCAATGACTCTGGTAGTTGTTAGTAAAAAGAACACACATGCAATGACACTAGTGGAACCATAGGTGGATTGTGAAAAGAACACACATGCAATGACACTGTTGAGTCCATATGTGGTATGTGAAAAGAACACACATTTCAATGACTCTAGTTGTTGTTAGTAAAAAGAACACACATGCAATGACACTGGTGGATCCATGTGTGGTCTCTAAAGAGAACACACATTTCAATGACACTAGTGGATCCATATGTGGTATGTGAAAAGAATAGTCATGAAATGACTTTAGTTGTTGTTAGTAAAAGGAACACACATGCAATGACACTGGTGAATCCATAGGTGGATTGTGAAAAGAACAAACGTGCAATGACACTGGTGGATCCATATGTGGTATGTGAAAAGAACACACATGCAATGACTCTGGTAGTTGTTAGTAAAAAGAACACACATGTAGTGACACTAGTGGACCCATAGGTGGATTGTGAAAAGAACACACATGCAATGACACTGTTGAGTCCATATGTGGTATGTGAAAAGAACGCACATTTCAATGACTCTAGTTGTTGTTAGTAAAAAGAACACACATGCAATGACACTGGTGGATCCATTGGTGGATTGTGAAAAGAGCACACATGCTATGACACTGGTGGATCCATAGGTGGATTGTGAAAAGAACACACATTTCAATGACTCAGGTGGATCCATATGTGGTATGTGAAAAGAACACACATTTCAATGACTCTGGTTGTTGTTAGTAAAAAGAACACACATGCAATAACACTGGTTGATCCATACGTGGATTGTGCAAAGAGCACACATTCAATGACACTGGTGGATCCATATGTGGTATGTGAAAAGAACACACATGCAATGACTCTAGTTGTAATTAGCAAAAAGAACACACATGCAATGACACTGGTGGATCCATGTGTGGTCTCTAAAGAGAACACACATTTAAATGACATTGGTGGATCCATATGTGGTATGTGAAAAGAACAGTCATGAAATGACTCTAGTTGTTGTTAGTAAAAAGAACACACATGCAATGACACTGGTGGATCCATGTGTGGTCTCCGAAGCGAACACACATGTAATGACTCTGGTTGTTGTTAGTAAAAAGAGCACACATGCAATGACACTGGTGGATCCATAGGTGGATTGTGAAAACAACACACATGCAATGACAGTAGCGGGTCCATATGTGGTATGTGAAAAGAACACACATTTCAATGACTCTGGTTGTTGTTAGTAAGAAGAACACACATGCAATGACACTGTTGGATCCATAGCTGGATTGTGAAAGAAGCACACATGCAATAACACTGGTGGATACATATGTGGTATGTGAAAAGAACACACATGAAATGACTCCAGTTGTTGTTAGTAAAAAGAACACACATGCAATGACACTGGTGGATCCATGTGTGGTCTCTGAAGAGAACACCCATTTCAATGACACTGGTGGATCCATATGTGGTATGTGAAAAGAACAGTCATGAAATTACTCCAGTTGTAGTTAGTAAAAAGAACACACATGCAATGACACTAGTGGATCCATAGGTGGATTGTGAAAAGAACACACATGCAATGACACTAGTGGATCCATATGTGGTATGTGAAAAGAACACACATGCAATGACTCTGGTTGTTAGTAAAAAGAACACACATGCAATGACACTGGTGGATCCATGTGTGGTATCTGAAGAGAACACACATTTCAATGACACCGGTGGATCCATATGTGGTATGTGAGAAGAACACACATGAAATGACTCCAATTGTTGTTAGTAAAAAGAACACACATGCAATGAAATTGGTGGATCCATAGGTGGATTGTGAAAAGAACACACATTTCAATGACTCTGGTGGATCCATATGTGGCATGTGAAAAGAATACACATTTCAATGACTCTGGTTGTTGTTAGTAAAAAGAACAAACATGCAATGACACTGGTGGATCCATAGGTGGATTGTGAAAAGAGCACACATGCAATGACACTGGTGGATCCATATGTGGTATGTGAAAAGAACACACATGCAATGACTCCATTTGTTGTTAGTAAAAACAACACACATGCAATGACACTAGTGGATCCATGTGTGGTCTCTGAAGAGAACACACATTTCAATGACTCTAGTTGTTGTTAGTAAAAAGAACACACATGCAATGACACTGGTGGATCCATAGGTGGATTATGAAAAGAGCACACATGCAATGACACTGGTGGATCCATATGTGGTATGTGAAAAGAACACACATGCAATGACTCCAGTTGTTGTTTGTAAAAACAACACACATGCAATGACACTAGTGGATCCATGTGTGGTCTCTGAAGAGAACACACATTTCAATGACTCTGGTTGTTGTTAGTAAAAAGAACACAGATCCAATGACACTGGTGGATCCATGTGTGGTCTCCGAAGAGAACACACATGCAATGACTCTGGTTCTTAGTAAAAAGAGCATACATGCAATGACACTGGTGGATCCATAGGTCGATTGTGAAAAGAAGACACATTTCAATGACACTGGTGGATCCATATGTGGTATGTGAAAAGAACACACATTTTAATGACTCTGGTTGTTGTTAGTAAAAAGAACACACATGCAATGACACTGGTGGATCCACAGGTGGATTGTGAAAAGAACACACATTTCAATGACTCTGGTGGATCCATATGTGGTATGTGAAAAGAATACACATTTCAATGACTCTGGTTATTGTTAGTAAAAAGAACACACATGCATTGACACTGGTGGATCCATAGGTGGACTGTGAAAAGAGCACACATGCAATGACACTGGTGGATCCATATGTGGTATGTGAAAATAACACACATGCAATGACTCCAGTTGTTGTTAGTAAAAAGAACACACATGCAATGACACTGGTGGATCCATGTGTGGTCTCTGAAGAGAACACACATTTCAAAGACACTGGTAGATCCATATGTGGTATGTGAAAAGAACAGTCATGAAATGACTCTAGTTGTTGTTAGTAAAAAGAACACACATGCAATGACACTGGTGGATCCGTAGGTGGATTGGGAAAAGAACACACATGCAATGACACTGGTGGATCCATATGTGGTATGTGAAAAGAACACACATGCAATGACACTGGTGGATCCATATGTGGTATGTGAAAAGAACACACATGCAATGACTCTAGTTGTTGTTAGTAAAAAGAACACACATGCAATGACACTGGTGGATCCATGTGTGATCTCTAAAGAGAACACACATTTCAATGACACTGGTGGATCCATATGTTGTATGTGAAAAGAACAGTCATCAAATGACTCCAGTTGTTGTTAGTAAAAAGAAATAACATGCAATGACACTGCTGGATCCATAGGTGGATTGTGAAAAGAACACACATTTCAGTGAC
This sequence comes from Avena sativa, assembly GCA_916181665.1. NCBI lineage: Eukaryota > Viridiplantae > Streptophyta > Magnoliopsida > Poales > Poaceae > Avena > Avena sativa. Next base: position 525,086,222 of record OV702292.1, on the reverse strand, counting down.
TCTGGTGGATCCATATGTGGTATGTGAAAACAATACACATTTCAATGACTCTGGTTGTTGTTAGTAAAAAGAACACACATGCAATGACACTGGTGGATCCATAGGTGGACTGTGAAAAGAGCACAGATGCAATGACACTGGTGGATCCATAGGTGGATTGTGAAAAGAACACACATGCAATGACACTGGTGGATCCATATGTGGTATGTGAAAAGAACAGACATGCAATGACTCTAGTTGTTGTTAGTAAAAAGAACACACATGCAATGACACTGGTGGATCCATGTGTGATCTCTAAAGAGAACACACATTTCAATGACACTGGTGGATCCATATGTGGTATGTGAAAAGAACAGTCATCAAATGACTCCAGTTGTTGTTAGTAAAAAGAACACACATGCAATGACACTGGTGGACCCATAGGTGGATTGTGAAAAGAATACACATGCAATGACACTGGTGGATCCATATGTGGTGTCTGAAGAGAACACACATGCAATGACACTGGTGGATCCATGTGTGGTATCTGAAGAGAACACACATTTCAATGACACCGGTGGATCCATATGTCGTATTTGAAAAGAACACACATGAAATGACTCCTGTTGTTATTAGTAAAAAGAACACACATGCAATGACACTGGTGGATCCATAGGTGGATTGTGAAAAGAACACACATTTCAATGACTCTGGTGGATCCATATGTGGTATGTGAAAAGAACACACATTTCAATGACTCTGGTTGTTGTTAGTAAAATGAACACAAATGCAATGACACTGGTGGCTCCATTGGTGGATTGTGAAAAGAGCACACATGCAATGACACTGGTGGATCCATATGTGGTATGTGAAAAGAACACACATGCAATGACTCCACTTGTTGTTAGTAAAAAGAACACACATGCAATGACACTGGTGGATCCATAGGTGGATTGTGAAAAGAACACACATTTCAATGACTCTGGTGGATCCATATGTGGTATGTGAAAAGAATACACATTTCAATGACTCTGGTTGTTGTTAGTAAAAAGAACACACATGCAATGACACTGGTGGATCCATAGGTGGATTGTGAAAAGAACACACATTTCAATGACTCTGGTGGATCCATATGTGGTATGTGAAAAGAATACACATTTCAATGACTCTGGATGTTGTTAGTAAAAAGAACACACATGCAATGACACTGGTGGATCCATAGGTGGATTGTGAAAAGAACACACATGCAATGACACTGGTGGATCCATATGTGGTATGTGAAAAGAACACACATGCAATGACTCTAGTTGTTGTTAGTAAAAAGATCACACATGCAATGACACTAGTGGATCCATGTGTGATCTCTAAAGAGAACACACATTTCAATGACACTGGTGGATCCATATGTGGTATGTGAAAAGAACAGTCATCAAATGACTCCAGTTGTTGTTAGTAAAAAGAACACACATGCAATGACACTGGTGGACCCATAGGTGGATTGTGAAAAGAATACACATGCAATGACACTGGTGGATCCATATGTGGTGTCTGAAGAGAACACACATGCAATGACTCTGGTTGTTGTTAGTAAAAAGAACATACATGCAATGACACTGGTGGATCCATGTGTGGTCTCTGAAGAGAACACACATTTCAATGACACCGGTGGATCCATATGTCGTATGTGAAAAGAACACACATGAAATGACTCCAGTTGTTATTAGTAAAAAGAACACACATGCAATGACACTGGTGGATCCATAGGTGGATTATGAAAAGAACACACATTTCAATGACTCTGGTGGATCCATATGTGGTATGTGAAAAGAACACACATTTCAATGACTCTGGTTGTTGTTAGTAAAAAGAACACAAATGCAATGACACTGGTGGCTCCATTGGTGGATTGTGAAAAGAGCACACATGCAATGACATTGGTGGATCCATATGTGGTATGTGAAAAGAACACACATGCAATGACTCCACTTGTTGTTAGTAAAAAGAACACACATGCAATGACACTGGTGGATCCATAGGTGGATTGTGAAAAGAACACACATTTCAATGACTCTGGTGGATCCATATGTGGTATGTGAAAAGAATACACATTTCAATGACTCTGGTTGTTGTTAGTAAAAAGAACACACATGCAATGACACTGGTGGATCCATAGGTGGATTGTGAAAAGAACACACATTTCAATGACTCTGGTGGATCCATATGTGGTATGTGAAAAGAATACACATTTCAATGACTCTGGTTGTTGTTAGTAAAAAGAACACACATGCAATGACACTGGTGGATCCATAGGTGGACTGTGAAAAGAGCACATATGCAATGACACTGGTGGATCCATATGTGGTATGTGAAAATAACACACATGCAATGGCTCCAGTTGTTGTTAGTAAAAAGAACACACATGCAATGACACTGGTGGATCCATGTGTGGTCTCTGAAGAGAACACACATTTCAATTACACTGGTGGATCCATATGTGGTATGTGAAAAGAACAGTCATGAAATGACTCCAGTTGTTGTTAGTAAAAAGAACACACATGCAATGACACTGGTGGATCCGTAGGTGGATTGGGAAAAGAACACACATGCAATGACACTGGTGGATCCATATGTGGTATGTGAAAAGAACACACATGCAATGACACTGGTGGATCCATATGTGGTATGTGAAAAGAACACACATGCAATGACTCTAGTTGTTGTTAGTAAAAACAACACACATGCAATGACACTGGTGGATCCATGTGTGATCTCTAAAGAGAACACACATTTCAATGACACTGGTGGATCCATATGTTGTATGTGAAAAGAACAGTCATCAAATGACTCCAGTTGTTGTTAGTAAAAAGAAATAACATGCAATGACACTGCTGGATCCATAGGTGGATTGTGAAAAGAACACACATTTCAGTGACTCTGGTGGATCCATATGTGGTATGTGAAAACAATACACATTTCAATGACTCTGGTTGTTGTTAGTAAAAAGAACACACATGCAATGACACTGGTGGATCCATAGGTGGACTGTGAAAAGAGCACAGATGCAATGACACTGGTGGATCCATAGGTGGATTGTGAAAAGAACACACATGCAATGACACTGGTGGATCCATATGTGGTATGTGAAAAGAACAGACATGCAATGACTCTAGTTGTTGTTAGTAAAAAGAACACACATGCAATGACACTGGTGGATCCATGTGTGATCTCTAAAGAGAACACACATTTCAATGACACTGGTGGATCCATATGTGGTATGTGAAAAGAACAGTCATCAAATGACTCCAGTTGTTGTTAGTAAAAAGAACACACATGCAATGACACTGGTGGACCCATAGGTGGATTGTGAAAAGAATACACATGCAATGACACTGGTGGATCCATATGTGGTGTCTGAAGAGAACACACATGCAATGACACTGGTGGATCCATGTGTGGTATCTGAAGAGAACACACATTTCAATGACACCGGTGGATCCATATGTCGTATTTGAAAAGAACACACATGAAATGACTCCTGTTGTTATTAGTAAAAAGAACACACATGCAATGACACTGGTGGATCCATAGGTGGATTGTGAAAAGAACACACATTTCAATGACTCTGGTGGATCCATATGTGGTATGTGAAAAGAACACACATTTCAATGACTCTGGTTGTTGTTAGTAAAATGAACACAAATGCAATGACACTGGTGGCTCCATTGGTGGATTGTGAAAAGAGCACACATGCAATGACACTGGTGGATCCATATGTGGTATGTGAAAAGAACACACATGCAATGACTCCACTTGTTGTTAGTAAAAAGAACACACATGCAATGACACTGGTGGATCCATAGGTGGATTGTGAAAAGAACACACATTTCAATGACTCTGGTGGATCCATATGTGGTATGTGAAAAGAATACACATTTCAATGACTCTGGTTGTTGTTAGTAAAAAGAACACACATGCAATGACACTGGTGGATCCATAGGTGGATTGTGAAAAGAACACACATTTCAATGACTCTGGTGGATCCATATGTGGTATGTGAAAAGAATACACATTTCAATGACTCTGGATGTTGTTAGTAAAAAGAACACACATGCAATGACACTGGTGGATCCATAGGTGGATTGTGAAAAGAACACACATGCAATGACACTGGTGGATCCATATGTGGTATGTGAAAAGAACACACATGCAATGACTCTAGTTGTTGTTAGTAAAAAGATCACACATGCAATGACACTAGTGGATCCATGTGTGATCTCTAAAGAGAACACACATTTCAATGACACTGGTGGATCCATATGTGGTATGTGAAAAGAACAGTCATCAAATGACTCCAGTTGTTGTTAGTAAAAAGAACACACATGCAATGACACTGGTGGACCCATAGGTGGATTGTGAAAAGAATACACATGCAATGACACTGGTGGATCCATATGTGGTGTCTGAAGAGAACACACATGCAATGACTCTGGTTGTTGTTAGTAAAAAGAACACACATGCAATGACACTGGTGGATCCATGTGTGGTCTCTGAAGAGAACACACATTTCAATGACACCGGTGGATCCATATGTCGTATGTGAAAAGAACACACATGAAATGACTCCAGTTGTTATTAGTAAAAAGAACACACATGCAATACCACTGGTGGATCCATAGGTGGATTATGAAAAGAACACACATTTCAATGACTCTGGTGGATCCATATGTGGTATGTGAAAAGAACACACATTTCAATGACTCTGGTTGTTGTTAGTAAAAAGAACACAAATGCAATGACACTGGTGGCTCCATTGGTGGATTGTGAAAAGAGCACACATGCAATGACATTGGTGGATCCATATGTGGTATGTGAAAAGAACACACATGCAATGACTCCACTTGTTGTTAGTAAAAAGAACACACATGCAATGACACTGGTGGATCCATAGGTGGATTGTGAAAAGAACACACATTTCAATGACTCTGGTGGATCCATATGTGGTATGTGAAAAGAATACACATTTCAATGACTCTGGTTGTTGTTAGTAAAAAGAACACACATGCAATGACACTGGTGGATCCATAGGTGGATTGTGAAAAGAACACACATTTCAATGACTCTGGTGGATCCATATGTGGTATGTGAAAAGAATACACATTTCAATGACTCTGGTTGTTGTTAGTAAAAAGAACACACATGCAATGACACTGGTGGATCCATAGGTGGACTGTGAAAAGAGCACATATGCAATGACACTGGTGGATCCATATGTGGTATGTGAAAATAACACACATGCAATGGCTCCAGTTGTTGTTAGTAAAAAGAACACACATGCAATGACACTGGTGGATCCATGTGTGGTCTCTGAAGAGAACACACATTTCAATTACACTGGTGGATCCATATGTGGTATGTGAAAAGAACAGTCATGAAATGACTCCAGTTGTTGTTAGTAAAAAGAACACACATGCAATGACACTGGTGGATCCGTAGGTGGATTGGCAAAAGAACACACATGCAATGACACTGGTGGATCCATATGTGGTATGTGAAAAGAACACACATGTAATGACACTAGTGGATCCATATGTGGTATGTGAAAAGAACACACATGCAATGACTCTAGTTGTTGTTAGTAAAAACAACACACATGCAATGACACTGGTGGATCCATGTCTGATCTCTAAAGAGAACACACATTTCAATGACACTGGTGGATCCATATGTTGTATGTGAAAAGAACAGTCATCAAATGGCTCTAGTTGTTGTTAGTAAAAAGAAATAACATGCAATGACACTGGTGGATCCATAGGTGGATTGTGAAAAGAACACACATTTCAATGACTCTGGTGGATCCATATGTGGTATGTGAAAACAATACACATTTCAATGACTCTGGTTGTTGTTAGTAAAAAGAACACACATGCAATGACACTGGTGGATCCATAGGTGGACTGTGAAAAGAGCACACATGCAATGACACTGCTGGATCCATAGGTGGATTGTGAAAAGAACACACATGCAATGACACTGGTGGATCCATATGTGGTATGTGAAAAGGACACACATGCAATGACTCTAGTTGTTGTTAGTAAAAAGAACACACATGCAATGACACTGGTGGATCCATGTGTGATCTCTAAAGAGAACACACATTTCAATGACACTGGTGGATCCATATGTGGTATGTGAAAAGAACAGTCATCAAATGACTCCAGTTGTTGTTAGTAAAAAGAACACACATGCAATGACACTGGTGGACCCATAGGTGGATTGTGAAAAGAACACACATGCAATGACACTGGTGGATCCATGTGTGGTCTCTGAAGAGAACACACATTTCAATGACACCGGTGGATCCATATGTCGTATGTGAAAAGAACACACATGAAATGACTCTAGTTGTTATTAGTAAAAAGAACACACATGCAATGACACTGGTGGATCCATAGGTGGATTATGAAAAGAACACACATTTCAATGACTCTGGTGGATCCATATGTGGTATGTGAAAAGAACACACATTTCAATGACTCTGGTTGTTGTTAGTAAAAAGAACACAAATGCAATGACACTGGTGGATCCATTGGTGGATTGTGAAAAGAGCACACATGCAATGACACTGGTGGATCCATATGTGGTATGTGAAAAGAACACACATGCAATGACTCCACTTGTTGTTAGTAAAAAGAACACACATGCAATGATACTAGTGGATCCATAGGTGGATTGTGAAAAGAACACACATTTCAATGACTCTGGTGGATGCATATGTGGTATGTGAAAAGAATACACATTTCAATGACTCTGGTTGTTGTTAGTAAAAAGAACACACCTGCAATGACACTGGTGGATCCATAGGTGGATTGTGAAAAGAACACACATTTCAATGACTCTGGTGGATCCATATGTGGTATGTGAAAAGAATACACATTTCAATGACTCTGGTTGTTGTTAGTAAAAAGAACACACATGCAATGACACTGGTGGATCCATAGGTGGACTGTGAAAAGAGCACACGTGCAATGACACTGGTGGAACCATATGTGGTATGTGAAAATAACACAGATGCAATGGCTCCAGTTGTTGTTAGTAAAAAGAACACACATGCAATGACACTGGTGGATCCATGTGTGGTCTCTGAAGAGAACACACATTTCAATTACACTGGTGGATCCATATGTGGTATGTGAAAAGAACAGTCATGAAATGACTCCAGTTGTTATTAGTAAAAAGAACACACATGCAATGACACTGGTGGATCCGTAGGTGGATTGGGAAAAGAACACACATGCAATGACACTGGTGGATCCATATGTGGTATGTGAAAAGAACACACATGCAATGACACTGGTGGATCCGTATGTGGTATGTGAAAAGAAGACACATGCAATGACTCTAGTTGTTGTTAGTAAAAACAACACACATGAATGACACTAGTGGATTCATGTGTGATCTCTGAAGAGAACACACATTTCAATGACACTGGTAGATCCATATGTTGCATGTGAAAAGAACAGTCATCAAATGACTCCAGTTGTTGTTAGTAAAAAGAAATAACATGCAATGACAATGGTGGATCCATAGGTGGATTGTGAAAAGAACACACATTTTAATGACTCTTGTAGATCCATATGTGGTATGTGAAAACAATACACATTTCAATGACTCTGCTTGTTGTTAGTAAAAAGAACACACATGCAATGACACTGGTGGATCCATAGGTGGACTGTGAAAAGAGCACACATGCAATGACACTGGTTGATCCATAGGTGGATTGTGAAAAGAACACACATGCAATGACACTGGTGGATCCATATGTGGTATGTGAAAAGAACACACATGCAATGACTCTAGTTGTTGTTAGTAAAAAGAACACACATGCAATGACACTGGTGGATCCATGTGTGATCTCTGAAGAGAACACACATTTCAATGACACTAGTGGATCCATATGTGGTATGTGAAAAGAACAGTCATCAAATGACTCTAGTTGTTGTTAGAAAAAAGAACACACATGCAATAACACTGGTGGATCCATAGTTGGATTGTGAAAAGAACACACATTTCAATGACTATAGTGGATCCATATGTGGTATGTGAAAAGAATACACATTTCAATGACTCTGGTTGTTGTTAGTAAAAAGAACACGCATGCAATGACACTGGTGGATCCATAGGTGGACTGTGAAAAGAGCACACATGCAATGACACTGGTGGATCCATAGGTGGATTGTGAAAAGAACACACATGCAATGACACTGGTGGATCCATATGTGGTATGTGAAAAGAACACACATGCAATGACTCAAGTTGTTGTTAGTAAAAAGAACACACATGCAATGACACTGGTGGATCCATGAATGATCTCTAAAGAGAACACACATTTCAATGACACTGGTGGATCCATATGTGGTATGTGAAAAGAACAGTCATCAAATGACTCCAGTTGTTGTTAGTAAAAAGAACACACATTTAATGACACTGGTGGACCCATAGGTGGATTGTGAAAAGAATACACATGCAATGACACTGGTGGATCCATATGTGGTGTCTGAAGAGAACACACATGCAATGACTCTGGTTGTTGTTAGTAAAAAGAACACACACGCAATGACACTGGTGGATCCATGTGTTTCAGAGACCACACAATTCAATGAACCGGTGGATCCATATGTCGTATGTGAAAAGAACACACATGAAATGACTCCAGTTGTTATTAGTAAAAAGAACACACATGCAATGACACTGGTGGATCCATAGGTGGATTGTGAAAAGAACACACATTTCAATGACTTTGGTGGATCCATATGTGGTATGTGAAAAGAACACACATTTCAATGACTCTGGTTATTGTTAGTAAAAAGAACACACATGCAATGACACGGGTGGATCCATAGATGGATTGTGAAAAGAGCACACATGCAATGACACTGGTGGATCCATGTGTGGTATGTGAAGAGAACACACATGCAATGACTCCAGTTGTTGTTAGTAAAAAGAACACACATGCAATGACACTGGTGGATCCATAGGTGGATTGTGAAAATAACACACATGCAATGACACTGCTGGATCCATAGGTGGTATGTGAAAAGAACACACATTTCAATGACTCTGGTTGTTGTTAGTAAAAAGAACACACATGCAATGACTCCGGTGGATCCATGTGTGGTCTCTGAAGTGAACGCACATGCAATGACTCTGGTTGTTGTTAGTAAAAAGAGCACACATGCAATGACACTGGTGGATCCATAGGTCGATTGTGAAAAGGACACACGCAATGACACTGGTGGGTCCATATGTGGTATGTGAAAAGAACACACATTTCAATGACTCGTTGTTGTTAGTAAAAAGAACACACATGCAATGACACTGGTGGATCCATAGGTGGATTGTGAAAGGAGCACACATGCACTGACACTGGTGGATCCATGTGTGGTATGTGAAGAGAACACACATGAAATGACTCGAGTTGTTGGTAGTAAAAAGAACACACATGCAATGACACTGGTCGATCCATAGGTGGATTGTGAAAAGAACACACATTTCAATGACTGGTGGATCCATATGTGGTATGTGAAAAGAACACACATGAAATGACTCTAGTTGCTGTTAGTAAAAAGAACACACATGCAATGACACTAGTGGATCCATGTGTGGTCTCTGAAGAGAACACACATTTCAATGACTCTGGTTGTTGTTAGTAAAAAGAACACACATGCAATGACACTGGTGGATCCATGTGTGGTCTCTAAAGAGAACACACATTTCAATGACTCTGGTTGTTGTTAGTAAAGAGAACACACATGCAATGACTCTGGTTGTTGTTAGTAAAAAGAACACACACGCAATGACACTGGTGGATCCATATGTGGTATATGAAAAGAACACACATTTCAATGACTCTGGTTGTTGTTAGTAAAAAGAAACACACATGTAATGACACTGGTGGATCCATGTGTGGTATCTAAAGAGAACACACATTTCAATGACTCTGGTTGTTGTTAGTAAAAAGAACACACATGCAATGACACTCGTGGATCCATGTGCGGTGTCTTAAGAGAACACACATGCAATGACTCTGGTTGTTGTTAGTAAAAATAACACACATGCAATGACAGTGGTGGATCCACAGGTGGATTGTGAAAAGAACACACATTTCAATGACTCTAGTGGATCCATATGTGGTATGTGAAAAGAATACACATTTCAATGACTCTGGTTGTTGTTAGTAAAAAGAACACACATGCAATGACACCGGTGGATCCATAGGTGGATTATGAAAAGAACACACATGCAATGACACTGGTGGATCCATGTGTGGTCTCTGAAGAGAACACACATGCAATGACTCTGGTTGTTGTTAGTAAAAAGAGCACACATACAATGACACTGGTGGATCCATAGGTGGATTGTGAAAAGAACACACATGCAATGACACTGGTAGGTCCATATGTGGTATCTGAAAAGAACACACATGCAATGACTATAGTTGTTGTTATTAAAAAGAACACACATGCAATGACACTGGTGGATCCATGTGTGGTCTCTAAAGAGAACACACATTTCAATGACACTAGTGGATCCATATGTGGTATGTGAAAATAATAGTCATGAAATGACTCGAGTTGTTGTTAGTAAAAAGAACACACATGCAATGACACTGGTGGATCCATAGGTGGATTGTGAAAAGAACACACATGCAATGACTCTGGTTATTGTTAGTAAAAAGAACACACATGCAATGACACTAGTGGATCCATAGGTGGATTGTGAAAAGAACACACATGCAATGACACTGTTGGGTCCATATGTGGTATGTGAAAAGAACACACATTTCAATGACTCTAGTTGTTGTTAGTAAAAAGAACACACATGCAATGACACTGGTGGATCCATTGGTGGATTGATAAAAGAGCACACATGCTATGAAACTGGTGGATCCATAGGTGGATTGTGAAATGAACACACATTTAAGTGACACTGGTGGATCCATATGTGGTATGTGAAAAGAACACACATTTCAATGACTCTGGTTGTTGTTAGTAAAAAGAACACACATGCAATGACACTGGTGGATCCATAGGTGGATTGTGAAAAGAGCACACATTCAATGACACTGGTGGATCCATATGTGGTATGTGAAAAGAACACACATGCAATGACTCTAGTTGTTATTGGCAAAAAGAACACACATGCAATGACACTGGTAGATCCATGTGTGATCTCTGAAGAGAACACACATTTCAATGACATTGGTGGATCCATATGTGGTATGTGAAAAGAACAGTCATGAAATGACTCTAGTTGTTGTTAGTAAAAAGAACACACATGCAATGACACTGGGGGATCCATAGGTGGATTGTGAAAAGAACACACATGCAATGACACTGGTGGATCCATGTGTGGTCTCTGAAGCGAATACACATGCAATGACTCTGGTTGTTGTTAGTAAAAAGAGCACACATGCAATGACACTGGTGGATCCACAGGTGGATTGTGAAAAGAACACACATGCAATGACACTAGTGGGTCCATATGTGGTATGTGAAAAGAACACACATTTCAATGACTCTGGTGGATCCATATGTGGTATGTGAAAAGAACACACATTTCAATGACTCTGGTTGTTGTTAGTAAAATGAACACACATGCAATGACACTGGTGGATCCATAGGTGGATTATGAAAAGAACACACATGCAATGACACTGTTGGATCCATGTGTGGTCTCTGAAGAGAACACACATGCAATGACTCTGGTTGTTGTTAGTAAAAAGAGCACACATACAATGACACTGGTGGATCCATAGGTGGATTGTGAAAAGAACACACATGCAATGACACTAGTAGGTCCATATGTGGTATGTGAAAAGAACACACATGCAATGACTCTAGTTGTTGTTAGTAAAAAGAACACACATGCAATGACACTGGTGGATCCATGTGTGGTCTCTAAAGAGAAAACACATTTCAATGACACTAGTGGATCCATATGTGGTATGTGAAAAGAATAGTCATGAAATGACTCTAGGTTTTGTTAGTAAAAAGAACACACATGCAATGACACTGGTGGATCCATAGGTGGATTGTGAAAAGAACACACATGCAATGACACTGGTGGATCCATATGTGGTATGTGAAAATAACACACATGCAATGACTCTGGTTGTTGTTAGTAAAAAGAACACACATGCAATGACACTAGTGGATCCATAGGTGGATTGTGAAAAGAACACACATGCAATGACACTGTTGGGTCCATATGTGGTATGTGAAAAGAACACACATTTCAATGACTCTAGTTGTTGTTAGTAAAAAGAACACACATGCAATGACACTGGTGGATCCATATGTGGTATGTGAAAAGAACACACATGCAATGACTCTAGTGGATCCATAGGTGGATTGTGAAATGAACACACATTTAAATGACTCTGGTGGATCCATATGTGGTATGTGAAAAGAACACACATTTCAATGACTCTGGTTGTTGTTAGTAAAAAGAACACACATGAAATGACACTGGTGGATCCATAGGTGGATTGTGAAAAGAGCACACATTCAATGACACTGGTGGATCCATATGTGGTATGTGAAAAGAACACACATGCAATGACTCTAGTTGTTATTAGCAAAAAGAACACACATGCAATGACACTGGTGGATTCATGTGTGATCTCTGAAGAGAACACACATTTCAATGACATTGGTGGATCCATATGTGGTATGTGAAAAGAACAGTCATGAAATGACTCCAGTTGTTGTTAGTAAAAAGAACACACATGCAATAACACTGGGGGATCCATAGGTGGATTGTGAAAAGAACACACATGCAATGACACTGGTGGATCCATGTGTGGTCTCTGAAGCGAACACACATGCAATGACTCTAGTTGTTGCTGGTAAAAAGAGCACACATGCAATGACACTGGTGGATCCATAGGTGGATTGTGAAAAGAACACACATGCAATGACACTAGTGGGTCCATATGTGGTATGTGAAAAGAACACACATTTCAATGACTCTGGTTGTTGTTAGTAAAAAGAACACACATGCAATGACACTGGTGGATCCATAGCTGGATTGTGAAAGAAGCACACATGCAATGACACTGGTGGATCCATAGGTGGATTGTGAAAAGAACACACATTTCAATGCCTCTGGTGGATCCATATGTCGTATGTGAAAAGAACACACATTTCAATGACTCTGGTTGTTGTTAGTAAAAATAACACACATGCAATGACACTGGTGGATCCATAGGTGGATTGTGAAAAGAGCACAAATGCAATGACACTGGTGGATCCGTATGTGGATTGTGAAAAGAACACACATGCAATGACACTGTTGGGTCCATATGTGGTATGTGAAAAGAACACACATTTCAATGACTCTAGTTGTTTTTAGTAAAAAGAACACACATGCAATGACACTGGTGGATCCATTGGTGGATTGTTAAAAGAGCACACATGCTATGACACTGTTGGATCCATAGGTGGATTGTGAAATGAACACACATTTAAGTGACTCTGGTGGATCCATATGTGGTATGTGAAAAGAACACACATTTCAATGACTCTGGTTGTTGTTAGTAAAAAGAACACACATGCAATGACATTGGTGGATCCATAGGTGGATTGTGAAAAGAGCACACATTCAATGACACTGGTGGATCCATATGTGGTATGTGAAAAGAACACACATGCAATGACTCTAGTTGTTATTGGCAAAAAGAACACACATGCAATGACACTGGTAGATCCATGTGTGATCTCTGAAGAGAACACACATTTCAATGACATTGGTGGATCCATATGTGGTATGTGAAAAGAACAGTCATGAAATGACTCTAGTTGTTGTTAGTAAAAAGAACACACATGCAATGACACTAGGGGATCCATAGGTGGATTGTGAAAAGAACACACATGCAATGACACTGGTGGATCCATGTGTGGTCTCTGAAGCGAATACACATGCAATGACTCTGGTTGTTGTTAGTAAAAAGAGCACACATGCAATGACACTGGTTGATCCATAGGTGGATTGTGAAAAGAACACACATGCAATGACACTAGTGGGTCCATATGTGGTATGTGAAAAGAACACACATTTCAATGACTCTGGTGGATCCATATGTGGTATGTGAAAAGAACACACATTTCAATGACTCTGGTTGTTGTTAGTAAAAAGAACACACACGCAATGACACTGGTGGATCCATATGTGGTATATGAAAAGAACACACATTTCAATGACTCTGGTTGTTGTTAGTAAAAAGAACACACATGTAATGACACTGGTGGATCCATGTGTGGTCTCTAAAGAGAACACACATTTCAATGACTCTGGTTGTTGTTAGTAAAAAGAACACACATGCAATGACACTCGTGGATCCATGTGTGGTGTCTGAAGAGAACACACATGCAATGACTCTGGTTGTTGTTAGTAAAAATAACACACATGCAATGACAGTGGTGGATCCACAGGTGGATTGTGAAAAGAACACACATTTCAATGACTCTAGTGGATCCATATGTGGTATGTGAAAAGAATACACATTTCAATGACTCTGGTTGTTGTTAGTAAGAAGAACACACATGCAATGACACTGGTGGATCCATAGGTGGATTATGAAAAGAACACACATGCAATGACACTGTTGGATCCATGTGTGGTCTCTGAAGAGAACACACATGCAATGACTCTGGTTGTTGTTAGTAAAAAGAGCACACATACAATGACACTGGTGGATCCATAGGTGGATTGTGAAAAGAACACACATGCAATGACACTGGTAGGTCCATATGTGGTATGTGAAAAGAACACACATGCAATGACTCTAGTTGTTGTTAGTAAAAAGAACACACATGCAATGACACTGGTGGATCCATTTGTGGTCTCTAAAGAGAAAACACATTTCAATGACACTAGTGGATCCATATGTGGTATGTGAAAAGAATAGTCATGAAATGACTCTAGGTTTTGTTAGTAAAAAGAACACACATGCAATGACACTGGTGGATCCATAGGTGGATTGTGAAAAGAACACACATGCAATGACACTGGTGGATCCATATGTGGTATGTGAAAATAACACACATGCAATGACTCTGGTTGTTGTTAGTAAAAAGAACACACATGCAATGACACTAGTGGATCCATAGGTGGATTGTGAAAAGAACACACATGCAATGACACTGTTGGGTCCATATGTGGTATGTGAAAAGAACACACATTTCAATGACTCTAGTTGTTGTTAGTAAAAAGAACACACATGCAATGACACTGGTGGATCCATATGTGGTATGTGAAAAGAACACACATGCAATGACTCTAGTGGATCCATAGGTGGATTGTGAAATGAACACACATTTAAATGACTCTGGTGGATCCATATGTGGTATGTGAAAAGAACACACATTTCAATGACTCTGGTTGTTGTTAGTAAAAAGAACACACATGCAATGACACTGGTGGATCCATAGGTGGATTGTGAAAAGAGCACACATTCAATGACACTGGTGGATCCATATGTGGTATGTGAAAAGAACACACATGCAATGACTCTAGTTGTTATTAGCAAAAAGAACACACATGCAATGACACTGGTGGATCCATGTGTGATCTCTGAAGAGAACACACATTTCAATGACATTGGTGGATCCATATGTGGTATGTGAAAAGAACAGTCATGAAATGACTCCAGTTGTTGTTAGTAAAAAGAACACACATGCAATAACACTGGGGGATCCATAGGTGGATTGTGAAAAGAACACAGATGCAATGACACTGGTGGATCCATGTGTGGTCTCTGAAGCGAACACACATGCAATGACTCTAGTTGTTGCTGGTAAAAAGAGCACACATGCAATGGCACTGGTGGATCCATAGGTGGATTGTGAAAAGAACACACATGCAATGACACTAGTGGGTCCATATGTGGTATGTGAAAAGAACACACATTTCAATGACTCTGGTTGTTGTTAGTAAAAAGAACACACATGCAATGACACTGGTGGATCCATAGCTGGATTGTGAATGAAGCACACATGCAATGACACTGGTGGATCCATAGGTGGATTGTGAAAAGAACACACATTTCAATGCCTCTGGTGGATCCATATGTCGTATGTGAAAAGAACACACATTTCAATGACTCTGGTTGTTGTTAGTAAAAATAACACACATGCAATGACACTGGTGGATCCATAGGTGGATTGTGAAAAGAGCACACATGCAATGACACTGGTGGATCCGTATGTGGATTGTGAAAAGAACACACATTTCAATGACTCTAGTTGTTGTTAGTAAAAAGAACACACATGCAATGACACTGGTGGATCCATATGTGGTATGTGAAAAGAACACACATGCAATGACTCTAGTGGATCCATAGGTGGATTGTGAAATGAACACACATTTAAATGACTCTGGTGGATCCATATGTGGTATGTGAAAAGAACACACATTTCAATGACTCTGGTTGTTGTTAGTAAAAAGAACACACATGCAATGACACTGGTGGATCCATAGGTGGATTGTGAAAAGAGCACACATTCAATGACACTGGTGGATCCATATGTGGTATGTGAAAAGAACACACATGCAATGACTCTAGTTGTTATTAGCAAAAAGAACACACATGCAATGACACTGGTGGATCCATGTGTGATCTCTGAAGAGAACACACATTTCAATGACATTGGTGGATCCATATGTGGTATGTGAAAAGAACAGTCATGAAATGACTCCAGTTGTTGTTAGTAAAAAGAACACACATGCAATAACACTGGGGGATCCATAGGTGGATTGTGAAAAGAACACAGATGCAATGACACTGGTGGATCCATGTGTGGTCTCTGAAGCGAACACACATGCAATGACTCTAGTTGTTGCTGGTAAAAAGAGCACACATGCAATGACACTGGTGGATCCATAGGTGGATTGTGAAAAGAACACACATGCAATGACACTAGTGGGTCCATATGTGGTATGTGAAAAGAACACACATTTCAATGACTCTGGTTGTTGTTAGTAAAAAGAACACACATGCAATGACACTGGTGGATCCATAGCTGGATTGTGAATGAAGCACACATGCAATGACACTGGTGGATCCATAGGTGGATTGTGAAAAGAACACACATTTCAATGCCTCTGGTGGATCCATATGTCGTATGTGAAAAGAACACACATTTCAATGACTCTGGTTGTTGTTAGTAAAAATAACACACATGCAATGACACTGGTGGATCCATAGGTGGATTGTGAAAAGAGCACACATGCAATGACACTGGTGGATCCGTATGTGGATTGTGAAAAGAACACACATGCAATGACACTGTTGGGTCCATATGTGGTATGTGAAAAGAACACACATTTCAATGACTCTAGTTGTTGTTAGTAAAAAGAACACACATGCAATGACACTGGTGGATCCATTGGTGGATTGTTAAAAGAGCACACATGCTATGACACTGGTGGATCCATAGGTGGATTGTGAAATGAACACACATTTAAGTGACTCTGGTGGATCCATATGTGGTATGTGAAAAGAACACACATTTCAATGACTCTGGTTGTTGTTAGTAAAAAGAACACACATGCAATGACACTGGTGGATCCATAGGTGGATTGTGAAAAGAGCACACATTCAATGACACTGGTGGATCCATATGTGGTATGTGAAAAGAACACACATGCAATGACTCTAGTTGTTATTGGCAAAAAGAACACACATGCAATGACACTGGTAGATCCATGTGTGATCTCTGAAGAGAACACACATTTCAATGACATTGGTGGATCCATATGTGGTATGTGAAAAGAACAGTCATGAAATGACTCTAGTTGTTGTTAGTAAAAAAACACACATGCAATGACACTGGGGGATCCATAGGTGGATTGTGAAAAGAACACACATGCAATGACACTGGTGGATCCATGTGTGGTCTCTGAAGCGAATACACATGCAATGACTCTGGTTGTTGTTAGTAAAAAGAGCACACATGCAATGACACTGGTGGATCCATAGGTGGATTGTGAAAAGAACACACATGCAATGACACTAGTGGGTCCATATGTGGTATGTGAAAAGAACACACATTTCAATGACTCTGGTTGTTGTTAGTAAAAAGAACACACATGCAATGACACTGGTGGATCCATATGTGGTATGTGAAAAGAACACATATTTCAATGACTCTGGTGGATCCATATGTGGTATGTGAAAAGAACACACATTTCAATGACTCTGGTTGTTAGTAAAAAGAACACACACGCAATGACACTGGTGGATCCATATGTGGTATATGAAAAGAACACACATTTCAATGACTCTGGTTGTTGTTAGTAAAAAGAACACACATGTAATGACACTGGTGGATCCATGTGTGGTCTCTAAAGAGAACACACATTTCAATGACTCTGGTTGTTGTTAGTAAAAAGAACACACATGCAATGACACTCGTGGATCCATGTGTGGTGTCTGAAGAGAACACACATGCAATGACTCTGGTTGTTGTTAGTAAAAATAACACACATGCAATGACAGTGGTGGATCCACAGGTGGATTGTGAAAAGAACACACATTTCAATGACTCTAGTGGATCCATATGTGGTATGTGAAAAGAATACACATTTCAATGACTCTGGTTGTTGTTAGTAAAAAGAACACACATGCAATGACACTGGTGGATCCATAGGTGGATTATGAAAAGAACACACATGCAATGACA
The DNA here is from genome assembly GCA_916181665.1 of Avena sativa. Classification (NCBI taxonomy): domain Eukaryota; kingdom Viridiplantae; phylum Streptophyta; class Magnoliopsida; order Poales; family Poaceae; genus Avena; species Avena sativa. Next base: position 525,067,500 of record OV702292.1, on the reverse strand, counting down.
CTGTTGGATCCATGTGTGGTCTCTGAAGAGAACACACATGCAATGACTCTGGTTGTTTTTAGTAAAAAGAGCACACATACAATGACACTGGTGGATCCATAGGTGGATTGTGAAAAGAACACACATGCAATGACACTGGTAGGTCCATATGTGGTATGTGAAAAGAACACACATGCAATGACTCTAGTTGTTGTTAGTAAAAAGAACACACATGCAATGACACTGGTGGATCCATGTGTGGTCTCTAAAGAGAAAACACATTTCAATGACACTAGTGGATCCATATGTGGTATGTGAAAAGAATAGTCATGAAATGACTCTAGGTTTTGTTAGTAAAAAGAACACACATGCAATGACACTGGTGGATCCATAGGTGGATTGTGAAAAGAACACACATTTCAATGCCTCTGGTGGATCCATATGTCGTATGTGAAAAGAACACACATTTCAATGACTCTGGTTGTTGTTAGTAAAAATAACACACATGCAATGACACTGGTGGATCCATAGGTGGATTGTGAAAAGAGCACACATGCAATGACACTGGTGGATCCGTATGTGGATTGTGAAAAGAACACACATGCAATGACACTTGTGGATCCATAGGTGGATTGTGAAAAGAACACACATTTCAATGCCTCTGGTGGATCCATATGTCATATGTGAAAAGAACACACATTTCAATGACTCTGGTTGTTGTTAGTAAAAATAACACACATGCAATGACACTGGTGGATCCATAGGTGGATTTTGAAAAGAGCACACATGCAATGACACTGGTGGATCCGTATGTGGTATGTGAAAAGAACACACATGCAATGACTCTAGTTGTTGTTAGCAAAAAGAACACACATGCAATGACACTGGTGGATCCATGTGTGGTCTCTAAAGAGAACACACATGCAAGGACTCTGGTTGTTGTTAGTAAGAAGAACACACATGCAATGACACTGGTGGATCCACAGGTGGATTGTGAAAAGAACACACATTTCAATGACTCTGGTGGATCCATATGTGGTATGTGAAAAGAACACACATTTCAATGACTCTGGTTGTTGTTAGTAAAAAGAACACACATGCAATGACACTGGTGGATCCATAGGTGGATTATGAAAAGAACACACATGCAATGACACTAGTGGATCCATGTGTGGTCTCTGAAGAGAACACACATGCAATGACTCTGGTTGTTGTTAGTAAAAAGAGGACACATGCAATGACACTGGTGGATCCATAGGTGGATTGTGAAAAGAACAGACACGCAAGGACACTGGTGGGTCCATATGTGGTATGTGAAAAGAACACACATTTCAATGACTCTGGTTGTTGTTAGTAAAAAGAACACACATGCAATCACACTGGTGGATCCATAGGTGGATTGTGAAAAGAGCACACATGCAATGACACTGGTGGATCCGTATGTGGTATGTGAAAAGAACACACATTGTCGTGGTGGTGTCACCGCAGACGCCATGGATAGGCTAAAGGTGGGGACAATATGCACTAGGGGAATCCAGGGAGGGATAGTGTGGTGATTCCACAGACAGATGCTTTGTATTCTTCAAGCTAGATCAGTTTACAAGTGCTCCTTGAGCTGTGTTGGGGAGAGGAGGAAGAAGAAACTCTCTTACTCTCACCACTACTTTGCTCTCAGGAACCCACTACCCAAATGCCAATCAACTAGCCATCAACCAAGTAAAACTCAACCCCTTCTACAGAGGCCCTAGCCCTCCTTATATAGGGGAGGCTAGGTCTCCAATTAGGGCATACGTGGAGGCATATTCCAAGGAATATGCCTCCTCCCAAAATAGCAAACCGACCGGGTCACTTTTCCCCATCGTAAGCCATGTAGAGGCTACGTGAGCCTCTGCGGCGCCAGCGTCATCCGACAGAGGCAACGTCACCCTTGTCGGCCACGCCTCGGTGGTCCTTCTCTCTGTCTGCTTCACTCATGCTCCAGCGTATAGTGACCACCTTTTGACTAGTGAGATACCTTCCTTCTCTTGCAAACCTGATATAACCCGGATCATGCCTGGTTAATCCGGCCACGCGGGTACCCGCATACAAGTTATAGAAATCCTGCTGGCATACGACATAAATCGGCCGGGACACGGTTAGGTGGACATCCTCTGGTCCGGGTTACTCCATGATTCGGCCTGCCTTGAGGTGACTCGGCCAGCATTCACTTTGACTTTGCCATACCTCGGCTAACTCGACCTTTATACCCTGGCATGACCCTACCCGGGGGTATCCCCCCAACATTAGTCCCCGAAGCTGGTGCGGTCTTAGCAGCCTCAGCCGCTAAGGCCATGGCAGGTTCAATTTTACCGAGGCTTTTGCTCCCTTTTCCGAGTTACCTCATATCCCGGATTTCATTGGCTAGCTTTTCCCTTGGCACATTCCGAGTTTTCGCTCGCTGGTCGGGTCACCCTTTAGTTATCCGGGTTATCCTTCCTTCTCTCGTACGCTTCCCCACGTGGAGGGTAATCATTACTTTGCCTCATTTTAAGGGCCTGCGCCAGTTACTGCTGCAGTTATTGTTAGGTGTTACTGTTGCACACGTCACATCGCGTCTGTCTCCTCGTTAACCGTATCATCACGTCGTGTCGTGGGATCTCCTGCGCCCTGTGGCCTTTCCTGTCGCTCGCCTCTGATTGGCTGATCCGGATAATACATTGCCACACGGTGTGGCCTTGCCGCAGCCCACGATCCCACTACCCCCGCTGGGGCATGGTTAAATAGGGGAGGGGCGCGCCCCTTGGCATTTTCCCCCTTCTCGCACCCCTCTACCTCTTCTTCTTCTTCCTCCTAGCGACAGCACCGCTGCTGCCGCACCTGCTTAGAGTGCCGCCGCCGCGCCGCTGCACCGCCACGGGTCCACGCCAGTCCAAGGCACTGCCCCCCACCTCCGATAGGGTCGGCGAGGATAGCGACCTAGACATGACTGAAGAGGAGCTCACCGTCGCGGAGGCGGATATGGAGGAGGGGACGGAGAACGCCGAACGCGGTGCCTGGGCTGGCTCCTGGGTGTGCTAGGACGACCTGGACTGGCTATACCGCACGCGCCGCATCCCCGAGGGCGTGGTTGCCCGCCTCGCCTCCGAGGAGCTCGCACCCTCACCCAATCCCGGTGAGTTCGTGGTGTTGCTCTCCCATTTCCAGCGCGGGTTCGGCCTCCCCGTCAATGACTTCTTCCATGAGTGGCTCAACATCTATGAGCTTCAACCACACCATCTCTCGGCGAATGCCATCACTTCCCTTTATTCCTTTGCCTCCATCATAGAGGGGTATGCCAGATTGTGGCCCACTAAAGAGCTCTGGATCCGTTTCTTCGGTCTACGAAGGAACGTGATTCCAAATAAGCAGCTTGACCTGGAGGACAAGCATTTGACTCAGTTCGGGGCTGCCTCTATTTCTCCTCGAAAACAATCCATCTTACCCCGGGTCACGGGGCTTGATTCTTGCAAGGGCTAGGCCCGAACCTTCTTTTATGTCAGAAATGGCACGAATGAAGATCTGATCCGGCTGCGTCCCTACGCTCTGGGTCCTCCTAATCCGGATTTGTGGGACCGGATTTCCATGAAACCCACTGTCTTGCCGAACCAAGTCAACAAACGGTTTCAGGAGCTGAAGGATGCGGGGCTGCGCAACAAGGACGCGATGATCACATTTGTCCGCAGCCGGATCTCCCTTCTCCAGAAGCGCACACATAAACTGTGCCATATGAGCTGGCGTCTTGACCCCAACCGGACTTCCTCATTTGAATTGAGTAACACCGAGATATTCCGCCGGGTCAAGGCCCTTTTCACGACCAACAAAAACTTCTCCACTGATTGGGAGTGGGGGATTGAGCATTTCTGCCGAGACAGGCTTCCTCCTGCGGTAAATCTCGTGATCCAATCTTTTTCCGAGTTATTCCTCCTACATTTATGTCGGAGTATGTTATTTATCTGATCCTCTTGCATTTCTCTTCTTAGTTGTTTCTTCAGCAAACCCTCGAGGATGGCACCGAGCCTTCTCTCAAATGGGCGAATGATCGAGATGCCTCGGACAAGGAGGAGCCGGATCAGGAGATGTTCCTGCCATTCCCTGATGCCACCAAGCGACCCACCGGTAACTTCTCTTCCTTAAGAGATTGGCCTGATGATGAAGATGATTCCGACGTTGAGGTGATGGAAGCATTTGACGCTATACCCCTTTCTTACGCCTTTCCGGCTTCAGCTAACCCGGGTGGGCAGATCCATGAAGATCCTCCTCTTGCCATGGGTGATCCGGTCCCAGCCACGTCAAAGAAAAGGGCGACCGCCTCTGCTTCTTCTTCCGGACCTTCTAAACCAACGAAGAGACAAAAGAAGTCCACAGACAAAGCCGCCACCAAGCCTACGACTAATGCCATAACTCGGAGGGCTCGGAAGCCCAAGGAGCCATTGACTTATGATGAGTAAGTCACCTTTCTCTCTGTCTAATCCTTTGCTTTGTGATTTTCTTCTGTTGTAACTTATTATTCGTCGTTTGATTCGGTAGGGCTGCTGTGGAGGTTCCCCAGAGCGGATCTAGCATCGCTTCGCCCCTCCGGCATAGCCCATCTCCTCCCGTGGCGACGGTTCACGCCCACTGAGCCCCATTCAGGAGGGTTCAACGGTTGCTCCGGGTTCTAGCCCACCTCGTTTAGAGCGGGGCGACCTTGGAGAAGGGGGGAGTGGTTCTGCCGAGGCAGTAGAATCTCCCGGCTCCTCTTCGGCTCAGCCGAAACCTGCCACCTCCGAGGTACCCACAACACCCCTGCCAAAACCACCACCAGCACCAACAGCAGCAGCACCAACTCCATCCGCCTCGTCCGAGTCTTCCAAGACTCGGCGGGAAGGCCCAGTTGGCCCAAAGGCTGCACCCAAGAGCAAACCCGCAGCCCAAACCTCAACCTCTCAGCAGCAGCCTAAGGCCAAGAAAGTTTCTAACGCTGCCAGGGAAGCATCTATCGAGGCTGGACAACACACGCTCGCGTCCATGCTTTCGAAGAAAAATCCGACGAAGAAAGATGCCCCCTCCGGATCAGCTGACGCACAACTTGTATTGCACACCAGCCCCGCTGCTGCCCAAGTTGAGAGGAGGGAGGCACACGCCAAGGGTTTGATCGCACCCCACATGCTTAGCGGAGAGCGCTATCCTCCGGCCCTGATCGAGTTTGTCAATAACTGGAACAAGGCGGAGTTCGTCAATAACGACGATCTCATGGAGAAATTTGGGCCTGCCGAGTTTGCCGTACAGATGAACACAGCTGCCAAGGCTATCAACCTTGCCGACCGGATGATGGAGGTATGCTACTTCGTCTTTTCTTTAACATGTACTAGTGCTTAGTCATATAACCATTAGTCCCCGAGCCTCCGGGGGAGTAACTTGTTACTCAGCCGGATGCTCCTTAGAGAATTAGCATAGCTCCCTAGTGACTTCGGATATGCACACACCTAGAGTCGGGTTAAGTTCCACTTGGCTCGGATCTTGTACACTTCGAATATGCACACACCTAGAGCGGGGTTAAGTTCCACTTGGCCCGGATCTTGTACACTTCGAATATGCACACACCTAGAGACGGGTTAAGTTCCACTTGGCCCAGATTTTGTACACTTTGAATATGCACACACCTAGAGCCGGGTTAAGTTCCACTTGGCCCGGATTTTGTACACTTCGAATATGCACACACCTAGAGCTGGGTTAAGTTCCACTTAGCCCGGATCTTGTGCACTTCGAATATGCACACACCTAGAGCCGGGTTAAGTTCCACTTGGCCCGGATTTTGTACACTTCGAATATGCACACACCTAGAGCCGGGTTAAGTTCCACTTAGCCCGGATTTTGTACACTTCGAATATGCACACACCTAGAGCCGGGTTAAGTTCCACTTGGTCTGGATTTTGTACACTTCAAAGATGCACACACCTAGAGCCGGGTTAAGTTCCGCTTGGCCCAGATCTTGTACACTTCGAATATGCACACACCTAGAGCTGGGTTAAGTTCTGCTTGGCCCGGATCTTGTACACTTCAAATATGCACACACCTAGAGCCGGGTTAAGTTCCGCTTGGCCTGGATCTTGTACACTTCGAATATGCACACACCTAGAGCTGGGTTAAGTTCCGCTTGGCCCAAATCTTGTACACTTCGAATATGCACACACCTAGAGCCAGGTTAAGTTCCGCTTGGGCCGGATCTTGTACACTTCGAATATGCACATGATCAAGTCATTTTTGCTTTTCTCAGGTCACCAGCAATCGCTGGAGTGCTGAGTTTCAGCGCCTCTTGGATACACACAAGGCGATGCGCTCAAAGCATTCTACACTTCTCGCTGAGTTCAAGAAAAGGGGTAAGTTTTCTCCTTGGCTTTTTTCTATCTTTTTGAGTCTTTTCTCGCCGAACTAATCTCTCATTCGAATTTGTGCAGCTGAAGTGGAGGCCGAAAACACCATCATGAGGAAGAACTTGGACCAGATAAAAGGTAAGTCACTTCGGTTACTTAACTTTTGTGCTCTCTTTCCCTTCTCCTGAGATCGGCAAATATTCATACCTTGGCTTTGCCGGGTCAACAAACTGTTTCAGCATCTCTTGAAGATAGTGTGCCCGTGCCTGATATGATGCTGCATTTTCTCGAACAAGCAGGACAGCACCAGGCCGAACTTAAGAAGAAGGATGATGAGCTCGCCCTCCTCCGGACCAAAGATGATGAGATTTCCAAGCTCAAGGCAGAAATGAAAAAGCTCAAGGCGCTCCACAAAACCGAGATGGGTAAAGCTGGCCAAGATTTCACTAAAGAGCGAGAACGTCTCAACCTCCAAATTGCCAAAGATCAAGAACTACTGAAGGAGGCCGACATTAAGCTTGAGTCGGCAAACGCTGAACTTGTGCAACTCCGGAAGAGGCGTGACAACTGCACCAAGGAGCTAACCTGGATCCACATCCATATTTCTCGTAAGTTCTTTTCCTTTAGCCGGCATGAATCTCTCTAGGTCAACCTCCTTCACCTATTTCACTTGTCTTTTTTTCAGACAAATTTCCGGAGGGTGATGCCATTGCGGCTACAGCCATTGCCAAGTTCCACCAAAAGAGGGGTACCCCAACTGGTCCTGGCGCTGAAAATATTCCCTATGACATGGAGGACCTGCTGGTCAGCTTATCTTCTCGCGTCGAGATTGTGAAGAATCATGGTAAGGATATCCTAGATGCAGCAGTCTGGATCTTCAATGCTCTTTGGCCTGATGAAGATACTCCGGAGGGGTCCACTGCTCTAATTAACAAGTTAATGGAGTGCGAGACTCAACTTGACCTCTGGAGGGAATCCGCCGGACGCGCCGGAGCTGAAACCGTCCTCCACTACATGCTCACATGGTATGAAAAAATAAATCTGAATCTTCTCGAGCGCATGCGCACCGGATTAAGGTGGTCCACTGATCCGGATTGGATAGCTCGGCGCAAGGCTTGCGCCCATAGCGTCATTCAGTTTGCCCCTATCCATCAATGGAACGAGGGACCAAGCTTTCTCGAAGCTGTTGACGACGAATATGTCGAAGATGGTTTGGGTGAGGAGGAAGAGGACGAAGCCTCGGACGTCGAAGAGAATGAAGATGAGGCTGAAGCCGAGGCCGGGGTTCCACATGCTAGCGTCGAGTTACCTCCCCTGCTGCTCCTTGATCACCAACAAACACTTTGAAGTTTATCAGATCCCCGGTATGCCGGGTGCAAATGTATCAAGCACACTGATCATATTTTGCTACTAAGTTGCTCATTCCGGATTAACTTGGGCGTAGTCCCCGAGTTTCATTTTCTTGTTTCTCCAATTTCTTGGCTCGGCTCGTGTCTACCTTGATTCGGTTTTATGACTTACGAGTCTGAGTTTCAAAAATTGACTTAACAATACTTGAAAACTTTAGGACTAGCTCAAAATAACTCAGCATAGTAAATATAAAGCAAGCATAAGGTTAGTCCGAATAACAAATGCCGGCTCGATTAAGTTCTTTTCCTTAGTCATTTTTCATGTGCTACGCAGTTCCAAACTTGTTCTCTTGATTGCCATGAAGCCAAATCTTGTTGGACAGCAGCAAGTCGAAGAGTTGAGTTTTTGGTGCTCACACACTACTAATCCGGTTTAGGTAGAAGCAACTTACGCCAGCCGACATGTAAATAAAAAATACAGAAAACAATAAGTATCACTGAGGTATTCCTCGAGTTACTGCTCGAGGTGCCAAGATTTCATTGATAAACTCATTGCCGGCATACATACCGACATATGAGAAGATTCAGATACACACACTTCTTTGTTAAGTGTAGAATGGACGGAGTAGAGCTACATTCCATGGACGCTTAGATTCCTCGCCGGACCTGTCCGCCTTGTTCTTTTCCTGTGGTTTTACATCGATGAGATAATAAGAGTCATTGTGCAATGCTTTGCTCACAATGAACGGCCCTTCCCATGGGGGGGATAACTTATGCATGCCAGCAGTACGTTGTACCAACCGGAGTACCAGATCACCTTCCCGAAAGACTCGGGGGTTTCCCTTCCGGCTATGATAGCGTTGGAGGTTTTGCTAATATATGGCAGATCTGGACAATGCCAATTCTCTCGCTTCTTCCAGCAGATCAACATCATTTTGTCAGGCTTCTCGCACATCGGCTTCTGTGTATTGGGTGACTCTAGGCGAATCATGCTCTATGTCGGCTGGTAATACAGCTTCTGCCCCATATACCAGAAAGAATGGCGTATAGCCTGTTGATCGATTCGGAGTTGTTCTTAAATTCCATAATACTACCGGTAGTTCTTCTATCCAGGACCCCGCTGATCTTTGCAGCGGCTCAATGAGCCAGGGTTTTATCACGGATAATACTAATCCGTTGGATCTCTCCACTTCTCCGTTCGATGCGGGGTGGGCTACAAAGGCAACGTCTAGCCGGATCTTCTTATCTTGGCAGAATCGCGTGAATGCTCCTTCAGCAAAATTTGTGCCATTATCGGTTATGATACTGTGAGGATAGCCATATCTCATAATGATATCTTTGAGGAATGTCACGGCTGTAGCTCCATCACATTTTCTTATTGGCTTTACTTTGATCTACTTTGTAAACTTGTCAACCATAACCAAGATATGAGTCATGTTTCCTCTCGCTGGTTTAAACGGGCCAACCATATCCAGAGACCATACGGCAAATGGCCAGGTAATTGGTATGGTCTTGAGCTCCGACATTGGCATATGTGTCTTGGTAGCATACCTCTGACAGCCGTTGCATTTTCTCACCAGATCTTCTGCTTGTTCCAAGGCACTTGGCCAGTAGAACCCATGTCGGAAAGCTTTTGCCACTAATGCTCTGGATGAGGCGTGATGCCCACATTCCCCTTGATGTATGTCTGGGATGATGTCAAGCCCTTCTTCCGGGTCAACACACCGCTGCAGAACATTTGTGACGCTCCTCTTGTATAGCTCGGCATTTATAATCGTGTATGCCTTTGCGCGCCTCTGAACTTTCCTTGAAAGCACTTCGTCATCGGGCAAGGATCCATCCTTCAGCAACCGGAATATAGGCAATGCCCAAGCAGGTATGGCTCGCACTGGAAACACATCCTCATCCACTTCCATTTGCTCCACCGACAGACCCTGCCGGGTCAGCTTGTGGAGTCCCCGGGTTTGCCGAAGCAGTCCCCGGGTCTCCTGAGGCACTTCCCACATCAGTGTCCATGGGTACAGCTTCCGACTCCAGATTTTCCGGGATATAGATTGACTCGGATTCTGGGGGCAGCCTGATAGATGGCTTTCTGAGGTGCTCCAGTGCTACACCTGGTGGAATCGCTTGTCGAGTGGATCCGAGTTTCGACAGCACGCCGGCAGCCTCATTTTCTAGCCGGGGTACATGATGGAATTCGCATCCCTCGAAGTATCCCGATATTTTCTGCACATGAATCTGTACAGTGCCATGTTTTCATCCAAGGCATCCCATATCCCCGAGACTTGCTGAACTACCAAATCCGAGTCGCCAAAGCATTGGATCTGACGTATTCCAATTTCTTTTGCCACCTTGAGCCCATGCACAAGTGCTTCATATTCTGCAACGTTGTTTGACGCTGCGAAGTGGATCTGTAGCACATACTTCAGCTAGTCTTTCTTGGGCGAGGTAAGCACAACTCCGCCGCCTAACCCGGTTTTTGGTTTTGATCCGTCAAAATGCATTCTCCAGTACTTCGGATCTGGCAATGGTGGCTCATACTGCATCTCGGCCCAATCCACGAAAAAGTCGGCCATAGCCTGAGACTTGATCGCATATCTCCTATCGAATTGTGGAGCATAAGGAGCTAGTTCAATTGCCCATTTTGCGATTCGGCCGCTTGCATCCTTATTGCTCATTATCTAAGATATGGGAGCTTCACATATCACCTTAATGGGGTGTTCCTCAAAATAGTGCTTCAGCTTCTTTGCTGCCATATATACACCATATGCCACTTTTTGAAAGTGAGGATAGTTCTGCTTTGATGCTGATAATACTTTGCTCAGGTAATAGACTGGCCTCTGCATCGACTTACCCTCTTCGTCGCGCTCTACCACTATTACTGCACTTACAACTGGGTTGGTTGCGTCTACGTAGAGCAACATTGGCTCTTTTGATAGTGGAGAGGCTAATACTGGTGCAGTGGCTAACATTTTCTTTAACTGGATGAAGGCTTCATTTGCCTGCGGCGTCCATACGAATTTGTCTGACTTTTTCATCAGTTGATAGAGAGGTAATGCGTTTTCTCCTCATCGACATATAAACTGACTTAAGGATGCCAGGCAACCAGTGAACTTCTGGACATCGTTAAGACACTTCGGCAATTCCATTCGTTCTATGGCTCGGATTTTCGTTGGATTAACTTCGATACCTCAGTTGGAGATAAGAAATCCGAGTAATTTTCCAGCCGGGACACCAAAGGTACACTTCTTCGGGTTAAGATTCATCCGAAATCTCCTCAGGTTCGCGAATGTTTGTCTGATATCTTCAAGGAGCGTTTTGCTTTCCTTGGTTTTTATAACCACATCATCCACATATACTTGCACATTTCTACCAATTTGATCGTGCAAACATTTTGCATACATATTTGGTACGTTGCCCCTGCATTACATAAACCAAAAGGCATGGTGCGATAGCAATAAGCCCCGTACGGGGTGATAAATGCAGTCTTTATTTGATCACTAGGGTTTAGAGGTATCTGGTGGAAGCCAGAATATGCATCTATGAATGACAACAGTTCACACCCAGCAGTAGAATCTATGACCTGATCTATCCTTGGCAGTGGGAATGGATCTGGACACGCCTTATTCAGGTTCGTGTAATCGATGCACATACACCAAACCACTGCCATATTCGGATCATCTTTTTTCTTTTCCACAAGCACCGGATTAGATAGCCAATCCGGGTAAAGCACTTCCATGATAAACCCGGCTGCGAGGAGCCAAGCTATCTCATCCTCAATGACTTTTCTCCTATCTTCGGCAAAGAGGCGGAGAGGTTGCTTCACCGGCTTTGCTCCGGGTCTCACATTCAAAGAGTGCTCGGCCAACTCCCTCGGAACACCTTGCAAGTCCTGTGTGGACCAAGCAAAGATATCCTGATTCTCACGGAGGAAGTTGACGAGCTCGCTTTCCTATTTGTGAGTTAACCCGGCACCAATTGTTACGGTGCGCTCTGGGAACAGATCATCAACATGCACTTTCTTTGTATCCTTTGTTGCTTGAAATGAGACACTTCCATGTGGGTTACTCAGCACCGGCATATACTACTGTGCGGATTGAGCCAATGCCGCCACTTCCTGGATCTTTCTCTTTTCTTGTGCGATCACCAGTGACTCGGCTAGGTTAGACCCGGCCAACGCATACTCAATGGAACGTCGGAAATCTCCTGCTATGGTAATTACTCCATTTGGCCCAGGCAACTTCATCTTCATGTAACTGATATGACAACTTGCCATGAATTTGTTCAGGGCTGGCCTGCCGAGTAACGCGTGATACACGCTTTCCAAGTTCACAACCTCAAACTCCAAATTCTCAGTCTGGCACTTATCTCATGTGTCGAATAATACATCAACCCAGACCTTGCCAATGGGTTCACAAGAAATGCCTGGCACAATACCATGGAAAGTTGTCCTCGTGGTCTAGAGCATGTTCTCCGAGATACCTAACTTGCGCATGGTATCCACATACATGATATTAATGCTGCTGCCATTGTCGATTAGCACCTTAGAAAATCTCACATTGATATTGGGCCCAATGAATGTTGGGTCCAGCACTAATGCATATGAACCAGGACTCGGCATAAGCTTGGGATGATCCTTGATATTCCAGGTAATTTCCTAATCCTACTAAGGCATATACCTCGTCACTGCCGGCATTACCGCATTCACTTCCATATGTCGGTGTTGCAAGCTCTTTCTATCTGTTTCCTCCGTGGTAAACACACAATAACTCTGGTGATGCTCTCTGTATTCATTTCTCCCCTTATTTCCGGGGTATCTTTGATCTGGTTGATGCTGATTTTCCACCTGATGCACTGCATCCCTTCTCTCATGGTTTTCATACCTCGGCGGAGTTGGTGGCAACATTAACTATTGCATGTTCGCTCCGGAGAGCAGTTGCTGCCGGGGTAACTCCTGCCGAGGTTGATCATTCCGAGGTGCCTGAGCATTCCCCGAACCACTTTGTTCAATCTTCCTCATCCACTCGCATTGCCGAGTCGTGTGACCCGCCGGGTTACTCGGATTTGGCGTGTGAAATTTGCACGGCTGATCTAGCATTGCCTCATATGTATACCCCGGTCGGTCTTTCTTTTCTTGCCACTGCTTCTTCTGCTCTGGTGTCCAAGTTTTCTTGCCATCATTTCTCGGAGTCCATTGTTGCCCTCCAGTTTTTTGACGCTGATTACTTCCTGTTCCGGGTTGATCTTGATTTACAGCAGCAACTTGTTGCGAACTGTACCTTTAATCTAGTCTATCATCTCTTCTCTTACCCCGGTAATCATTCCGTTGGGATGATCCGGCCCCATCTCGCTAGTAGTACTCCTCATTTGACTCGTTTGACATAAGTCGGGGTTGAGTCGGATCACTCAAAGCATACAATTCAGCAATCCGAGGTTACCACTTCCTCTCTTCTTGGGCCACCATGAGGGGATGATGCAGCTCTAGCAGATTTCTCCGGGTTACCTACAACTGAATAAACGATTTTGGAAGCCCCAACCCTTGCCGGGTTAGCCCTGAGCAACTCTTCATTTTGTCTGTTAGCGATCCAAACTAACTCATTGACTCTCTCCTGCTGTCTTTGCCGGGCTTCACCCGTCAAACCCTCTAACTCGGACGCAGCTGCATCTGCTTCTCTGAGGTTCTTTGCCGGGGTCCTGTACTTCGGTAGCCCCACGGACAAAACGTTCTCTGACTCCTCAACTCTAGTATCACCCTCTTTGTTCATTTCACTAATGAGGTTTTCCCCTTTACTCTTACATCATCTACCTTATTTGCTCTTGCGTACTCGCGTAGTGTCATGTTCAACGACTGCTGAGCCATGGCTATCTTTTTCGCACCCTCTAGTATTTTCTGCCTAGTTTCCTCTAACTCGTCCTGTGCCTAAGCCGGATCTACTGCATGTGCTATGGGGCTCTCTAGGCTATCTATCGCCTGCTGTAGCATGTTCTCTGGCCTTTATAGTGGAGGACCTCTACTTTTTCTTGGTGCCTTGGCTGTTACCTCCGGTCTGGTGCCGGATCCTTGCTCGCGCCAGCGCCAGGCGCTGTCATCATCACCTCGGCATGGTCAGGGGAGCGAGTGATACGCGCCCCGTGAGCCGCGCTAAGGGGTGGCTCGCCTCCCTCAACGACGTGCCGTGGGTGAACGCACGACACATCGACGGCGACGTAGATCTTGTGCGCGCCAAGCTTGACGAAGAGGCTGTTGCGCGGAGGAGGTCGCTTGCCTAAGTAGCCAGCATTGTCGCTGACGAAGTTCAGCGATCCAAAGCACTGAACGAGCCCGGAGACGATGCGCTCGCCGTTGCCGATGAGGTTTCCCATCCGGATCTTCACTCCTGCTAGCGCCGCTCGCCCCACGGTGGGCGCCAACTGTCGTGGTGGTGTCACGGCACATGCCATGGATAGGCTAAAGGTGGGGACAATATGCACTAGAGGAATCCATGGAGGGATAGTGTGGTGATTCCACACACAGATGCTTTGTATTCTTCAAGCTAGATCAGTTTACAAGTGCTCCTTGAGCTGTGTTGGGGAGAGGAGGAAGAAGAAACTCTCTTACTCTCACCACTACTTTGCTCTCAGGAACCCACTACCCAAATGCCAATCAACTAGCCATCAACCAAGTAAGACTCAACCCCTTCTACAGAGGCCCTAGCCCTCCTTATATAAGGGAGGCTAGGTCTCCAATTAGGGCATACGTGGAGGCATATTCCAAGGAATATGCCTCCTCCTGAAATAGCAAACCGACCGGGTCACTTTTCCCCATCGTAAGCCATGTAGAGGCTACGTGAGCCTCTGCAGCGCCAGCGTTATTCGACACAGGCAACGTCACCCTTGTCGGCCACGCCTCGGTGGTCCTTCTCTCTGTCCGCTTCGCTCATGCTCCAGCGTATAGTGACCACCTTTTGACTAGAGAGATACCTTTCTTCTCTTGCAAGCCTGATATAACCCGGATCATGCCTAGTTAATCCGGCCACGCGGGTACCTGCATACAAGTTATAGAAATCCTGCCGGCATACGACATAAGTCAGCCGGGACACGGTTAGGTGGACACCCTCTGGTCCGGGTTACTCCGTGATTCGGCCTGCCTTGAGGTGACTCGGCCAGCATTCGCTTTGACTTTGCCGTACCTCGGCTAACTCGGCCTTTATACCCTGATGTGACCCTACCCGGGGGTATCCCCCAACACACATGCAATGACTCTGGTTGTTGTTAGTAAAAAGAACAGACATGCAATGACACTAGTGGATCCATAGGTGGATTGTGAAAAGAACACACATGCAATGACACTGGTGGGTCCATATATGGTATGTGAAAAGAACACATATTTCAATGACTCTGGTTGTTGTTAGTAAAAATAACACACATGCAATGACACTCGTGGATCCATAGGTGGATTGTAAAAAGAGCACACATGCAATGACACTGGTGGATCCATAGGTGGATTGTGAAAATAACACACATTTTAATGACTCTGGTGGATCCATATGTGGTATGTGAAAAGAACACACATTTCAATGACTCTGGTTGTTGTTAGTAAAAAGACCACACATGCAATGACACTGGTGGATCCATAGGTGGATTGTGAAAAGAGCACACATGCAATGAATCCAGTTGTTGTTAGTAAAAAGAACACACATGCAATGACTCTGGTTGTTGTTAGTAAAAAGGACACACATGCAATGACACTGGTGGATCCACATGTTGATTGTGAAAATAACACACATTTCAATGACTTTGGTGGATCCATATGTGGTATGTGAAAAGAACACACATTTCAATGACTCTGGTTGTTGTTAGTAAAAATAATACACATGCAATGACACTGGTGGATCCATAGGTGGATTATGAAAAGAGCACACATGCAATGACACTGGTCGATCCATAGGTGGATTATGGAAAGAGCACACATGCAATGACACTGGTGGATCCATATGTGGTATGCGAAAAGAACACACATGCAATGACTCCAGTTGTTGTTAGTAAAAAGAACACGCATGCAATGACACTGTAGGATCCATAGGTGGATTGTGAAAAGAACACACATGCAATGACACTGGTGGATCCATATGTGGTATGTGAAAAGAACACACATGCAATGACTCTGGTTGTTAGTAAAAACAAAACACATGCAATGACACTGGTGGATCCATGTGTGGTATCTAAAGAGAACACACATTTCAATGACACCGGTGGATCGATATGTGGTATGTGAAAAGAATACACATGCAATGACTCCAGTTGTTGTTAGTAAAAAGAACACACATGCAATGACACTAGTGGATCCATGTGTGGTCTCTGAAGAGAACACACATTTCAATGACACCGGTGGATCCATCTGTGGTATGTAAAAAGAACACACATGAAATGACTCCAGTTGTTGTTAGTCAAAAGAACACACAAGCAATGACACTGGTGGATTCATAGGTGGATTGTGAAAAGAACACACATTTCAATGACTCTGGTGGATCCATATGTGGTATGTGAAAAGAATACACATGCATTGACTCCAGTTGTTGTTAGTAAAAAGAACACACATGTAATGACACTGGTGGATCCATAGGTGGATTGTGAAAAGAGCACACATGCAATGACACTGGTGGATCCATATGTGGTATGTGAATAGAACACACATGCAATGACTCCAGTTGTTGTTAGTAAAAAGAACACACATGCAATGATACGGGTGGATCCATGTGTGGTCTCTGAAGAGAACACACATTTGAGTGACACTGGTGGATCCATATGTGGTATGTGAAAAGAACAGTCATGAAATGACTCTAGTTGTTGCTAGTAAAAAGAACACACATGCAATCACTCTAGTGGATCCATAGGTGGATTGTGAAAAGAACAAACATGCAATGACACTGGTGGATCCATATGTGGTATGTGAAAAGAACACACATGCAATGACTCTGGTTGTTGTTAGTAAAAAGAAAACACACATGCAATGACACTGGTGGATCCATAGGTGGATTGTGAAAAGAAAACACATGCAATGACACTGGTGGATCCATTGGTGGTATGTGAAAAGAACACACATTTCAATCACTCTGGTTATTGTTAGTAAAATGAACACACATGCAATGACACTGGTGGATCCATAGGTGGACTGTGAAAAGAGCACACATGCAATGACACTGGTGGATCCATGTGTGGTGTCTGAAGAGAACACACATGCAATGACTCCAGTTGTTGTTAGTAAAAAGAACACACATGCAATGACACTGGTGGATCCATGTGTGGTCTCTAAAGAGAACACATATTTCAATGACACTGGTGGATCCATATGTGGTATGTGAAAAGAACAGTCATGAAATGGCTCCAGTTGTTGTTAGTAAAAAGAACACACATGCAATGACACTAGTGGATCCATAGGTGGATTGTGAAAAGAACACACATGCAATGACACTGGTGGATCCATATGTGGTCTCTAAAGAGAGCACACATGCAATGACTCTGGTTGTTGTTAGTAAAAAGAACACACATGCAATGACACAGGTGGATCCATAGGTGGATTGTGAAAAGAACACACATTTCAATGACTATGGTGGATCCATATGTGGTATGTGAAAAGAACACACATTTCAATGACTCTGATTGTTGTTAGTAAAAAGAACACACATGCAATGACACTGGTGGATCCATAGGTGGATTATGAAAAGAGCACACATGCAATGACACTGGTGGATCCATATGTGGTATGTGAAAAGAACAGTCATGAAATGACTCTAGTTGTTGTTAGTAAAATGAACACACATGCAATGACACTGTAGGATCCATAGGTGGATTGTGAAAAGAACACACATGCAATGACACTGGTGGATCCATATGTGGTATGTGAAAAGAACACACATGCAATGACTCTGGTTGTTAGTAAAAACAAAACACATGCAATGACACTGGTGGATCCATGTGTGGTATCTGAAGAGAACACACATTTCAATGACACCGGTGGATCGATATGTGGTATGTGAAAAGAACACACATGAAATGACTCTAGTTGTTGTTAGTAAAAAGAACACACATGCAATGACACTGGTGGATCCATGGGTGGATTGTGAAAATATCACACATTTCAATGATTCTGGTGGATCCATATGTGGTATGTGAAAAGAACACACATTTCAATGACTCTGGTTGTTGTTAGTAAAAAGAACACACATCCAATGACACAGGTGGATCCATAGGTGGATTGTGAAAAGAGCACACATGCAATGACACTGGTGGATCCATATGTGGTATGTGAAAAGAACACACATGCAATGACTTCAGTTGTTGTTCGTAAAAAGAACACACATGCAATGACACTGGTGGATCCATGTGTGGTCTCTGAAGAGAACATACATTTTAATGACTATGGTGGATCCATATGTGGTATGTGAAAAGAACACACATTTCAATGACTGATTGTTGTTAGTAAAAAGAACACACATGCAATGACACTGGTGGATCCATAGGTGGATTATGAAAAGAGCACACATGCAATGACACTGGTGGATCCATATGTGGTATGTGAAAAGAACACACATGCAATGACTCCAGTTGTTGTTAGTAAAAAGAGAACACACATGAAATGACTCCAGTGTGTGGTCTATGAAGAGAACACACATTACAATGACACTGGTGGATCCATCTGTGGTATGTAAAAAGAACACACATGAAATGACTCCAGTTGTTGTTACTAAAAAGAACACACATGCAATGACACTGGTGGATCCCTAGGTGGATTGTGAAAAGAACACACGTTTCAATGACTCTGGTGGATCCATATGTGGTATGTGAAAAGAACACACATGCAATGACTCCAGTTGTTGTTAGTAAAAGGATCACACATGTAATGACGCTGGTGGATCCATGCGTGGTCTCTGAAGAGAACACACATTTCAATGACACTGGTGGATCCATATGTGGTATGTGAAAAGAACAGTCATGAAATGACTCCAGTTGTTGTTAGTAAAAAGAACACACATGCAATGACACTGGTGGATCCATGTGTGGTCTCTGAAGAGAACACACATGCAATGACTCTGTTTGTTGTTAGCAAAAAGAGCACACATGAAATGACACTGGTGGATCCATGTGTGGTCTCTGAAGAGAACACACATGCAATGACTCTGGTTGTTGTTAGTAAAAAGGACACACATGCAATGACACTGGTGGATCCATAGGTGGATTGTGAAAAGAACACACATGCAATGACACTGGTGCATCCATATGTGGTATGTGAAACGAACACACATGAAATGACTCCAGTTGTTATTAGTAAAAAGAACACACATGCAATGACACTGGGGGATCCATGTGTGGTCTCTGAAGAGAACACACATTTCAATGACTCTGGTTGTTGTTAGTAAAAAGAACACACATGCAATATCACTGGTTGATCCATGTGTGGTCTCTAAAGAGAACACACATTTCAATGACTCTGGTTGTTGTTAGTAAACAGAACACACATGCAATGACTCCGGTTGTTGTTAGTAAAAAGAACACACATGCAATGACACTGGTGGATCCATATGTGGTATGTGAAAAGAACACACATTTCAATGACTCTGGTTGTTTTTAGTAAAAGGAACACACATGCAATGACACGGTGGATCCATGTGTGGTCTCTAAAGAGAACACACATTTCAATGACTCTAGTTGTTTTTAGTAAGAAGAACACACATGCAATGACACTCGTGGATCCATACGTGGTCTCTCAAGAGAACACACATGCAATGACTCTGGTTGTTGTTAGTAAAAAGGACACACATGCCATGACATTGGTGGATCCACATGTGGATTGTGAAAAGAACACACATTTCAATGACTCTGGTGGATCCATATGTGGTATGTGAAAAGAACACACATTTCAATGACTCTGGTTGTTGTTAGTAAAAAGAACACACATGCAATGACACTGGTGGATCCATAGGTGGATTATGAAAAGAGCACACATGCAATGACACTGGTGGATCCATAGGTGGATTATGAAAAGAGCACACATGCAATGACACTGGTGGATCCATATGTGGTATGCGAAAAGAACACACATGCATTGACTCCAGTTGTTGTTAGTAAAAAGAACACGCATGCAATGACACTGTAGGATCCATAGGTGGATTGTGAAAAGAACACACATGCAATGACACTGGTGGATCCATATGTGGTATGTGAAAAGAACACACATGCAATGACTCTGGTTGTTAGTAAAAACAAAACACATGCAATGACACTGGTGGATCCATGTGTGGTATCTGAAGAGAACACACATTTCAATGACACCGGTGGATCGATATGTGGTATGTGAAAAGAATACACATGCAATGACTCCAGTTGTTGTTAGTAAAAAGAACACACATGCAATGACACTAGTGGATCCATGTGTGGTCTCTGAAGAGAACACACATTTCAATGACACCGGTGGATCCATCTATGGTATGTAAAAAGAACACACATGAAATGACTCCAGTTGTTGTTAGTCAAAAGAACACACATGCAATGACACTGGTGGATTCATAGGTGGATTGTGAAAAGAACACACATTTCAATGACTCTGGTGGATCCATATGTGGTATGTGAAAAGAATACACATGCAATGACTCCAGTTGTTGTTAGTAAAAAGAACACACATGTAATGACACTGGTGGATCCATAGGTGGATTGTGAAAAGAGCACACATGCAATGACACTGGTGGATCCATATGTGGTATGTGAAAAGAACACACATGCAATGACTCCAGTTGTTGTTAGTAAAAAGAACACACATGCAATGACACGGGTGGATCCATGTGTGGTCTCTGAAGAGAACACACATTTGAGTGACACTGGTGGATCCATATGTGGTATGTGAAAAGAACAGTCATGAAATGACTCTAGTTGTTGCTAGTAAAAAGAACACACATGCAATGACACTAGTGGATCCATAGGTGGATTGTGAAAAGAACACACATGCAATGACACTGGTGGATCCATATGTGGTCTCTAAAGAGAGCACACATGCAATGACTCTGGTTGTTGTTAGTAAAAAGAACACACATGCAATGACACAGGTGGATCCATAGGTGGATTGTGAAAAGAACACACATTTCAATGACTATGGTGGATCCATATGTGGTATGTGAAAAGAACACACATTTCAATGACTCTGATTGTTGTTAGTAAAAATAACACACATGCAATGACACTGGTGGATCCATAGGTGGATTATGAAAAGAGCACACATGCAATGACACTGGTGGATCCATATGTGGTATGTGAAAAGAACAGTCATGAAATGACTCAAGTTGTTGTTAGTAAAAAGAACACACATGCAATGACACTGGTGGATCCATGTGTGGTCTCTGAAGAGAACACACATGCAATGACTCTGTTTGTTGTTAGCAAAAAGAGCAAACATGCAATGACACTGGTGGATCCATATGTGTTATGTGAAAAGAACACACATGCAATGACTCTGGTTGTTGTTAGTAAAAAGAAAACACACATGCAATGACACTGGTGGATCCATAGGTGGATTGTGAAAAGAAAACACATGCAATGACACTGGTGGATCCATTGGTGGTATGTGAAAAGAACACACATTTCAATCACTCTGGTTATTGTTAGTAAAATGAACACACATGCAATGACACTGGTGGATCCATAGGTGGACTGTGAAAAGAGCACACATGCAATGACACTGGTGGATCCATGTGTGGTGTCTGAAGAGAACACACATGCAATGACTCCAGTTGTTGTTAGTAAAAAGAACACACATGCAATGACACTGGTGGATCCATGTGTGGTCTCTAAAGAGAACACATATTTCAATGACACTGGTGGATCCATATGTGGTATGTGAAAAGAACAGTCATGAAATGGCTCCAGTTGTTGTTAGTAAAAAGAACACACATGCAATGACACTAGTGGATCCATAGGTGGATTGTGAAAAGAACACACATGCAATGACACTGGTGGATCCATATGTGGTCTCTAAAGAGAGCACACATGCAATGACTCTGGTTGTTGTTAGTAAAAAGAACACACATGCAATGACACAGGTGGATCCATAGGTGGATTGTGAAAAGAACACACATTTCAATGACTATGGTGGATCCATATGTGGTATGTGAAAAGAACACACATTTCAATGACTCTGATTGTTGTTAGTAAAAAGAACACACATGCAATGACACTGGTGGATCCATAGGTGGATTATGAAAAGAGCACACATGCAATGACACTGGTGGATCCATATGTGGTATGTGAAAAGAACAGTCATGAAATGACTCCAGTTGTTGTTAGTAAAAAGAACACACATGCAATGACACTGGTGGATCCATGTGTGGTCTCTGAAGAGAACACACATGCAATGACTCTGTTTGTTGTTAGCAAAAAGAGCACACATGAAATGACACTGGTGGATCCATGTGTGGTCTCTGAAGAGAACACACATGCAATGACTCTGGTTGTTGTTAGTAAAAAGGAGACACATGCAATGACACTGGTGGATCCATAGGTGGATTGTGAAAAGAACACACATGCAATGACACTGGTGGGTCCATATGTGGTATGTGAAAAGAACACACATTTCAATGACTCTGGTTGTTGTTAGTAAAAAGAACACACATGCAATGACACTGGTGGATCCATAGGTGGATTGTGAAAAGAGCACACATGCAATGACACTGGTGCATCCATATGTGGTATGTGAAACGAAGACACATGAAATGACTCCAGTTGTTATTAGTAAAAAGAACACACATGCAATGACACTGGGGGATCCATGTGTGGTCTCTGAAGAGAACACACATTTCAATGACTCTGGTTGTTGTTAGTAAAAAGAACACACATGCAATATCACTGGTTGATCCATGTGTGGTCTCTAAAGAGAACACACATTTCAATGACTCTGGTTGTTGTTAGTAAACAGAACACACATGCAATGACTCCGGTTGTTGTTAGTAAAAAGAACACACATGCAATGACACTGGTGGATCCATATGTGGTATGTGAAAAGAACACACATTTCAATGACTCTGGTTGTTTTTAGTAAAAGGAACACACATGCAATGACACGGTGGATCCATGTGTGGTCTCTAAAGAGAACACACATTTCAATGACTCTAGTTGTTTTTAGTAAGAAGAACACACATGCAATGACACTCGTGGATCCATACGTGGTCTCTCAAGAGAACACACATGCAATGACTCTGGTTGTTGTTAGTAAAAAGGACACACATGCAATGACATTGGTGGATCCACATGTGGATTGTGAAAAGAACACACATTTCAATGACTCTGGTGGATCCATATGTGGTATGTGAAAAGAACACACATTTCAATGACTCTGGTTGTTGTTAGTAAAAAGAACACACATGCAATGACACTGGTGGATCCATAGGTGGATTATGAAAAGAGCACACATGCAATGACACTGGTGGATCCATAGGTGGATTATGAAAAGAGCACACATGCAATGACACTGGTGGATCCATATGTGGTATGCGAAAAGAACACACATGCATTGACTCCAGTTGTTGTTAGTAAAAAGAACACGCATGCAATGACACTGTAGGATCCATAGGTGGATTGTGAAAAGAACACACATGCAATGACACTGGTGGATCCATATGTGGTATGTGAAAAGAACACACATGCAATGACTCTGGTTGTTAGTAAAAACAAAACACATGCAATGACACTGGTGGATCCATGTGTGGTATCTGAAGAGAACACACATTTCAATGACACCGGTGGATCGATATGTGGTATGTGAAAAGAATACACATGCAATGACTCCAGTTGTTGTTAGTAAAAAGAACACACATGGAATGACACTAGTGGATCCATGTGTGGTCTCTGAAGAGAACACACATTTCAATGACACCGGTGGATCCATCTATGGTATGTAAAAAGAACACACATGAAATGACTCCAGTTGTTGTTAGTCAAAAGAACACACATGCAATGACACTGGTGGATTCATAGGTGGATTGTGAAAAGAACACACATTTCAATGACTCTGGTGGATCCATATGTGGTATGTGAAAAGAATACACATGCAATGACTCCAGTTGTTGTTAGTAAAAAGAACACACATGTAATGACACTGGTGGATCCATAGGTGGATTGTGAAAAGAGCACACATGCAATGACACTGGTGGATCCATATGTGGTATGTGAAAAGAACACACATGCAATGACTCCAGTTGTTGTTAGTAAAAAGAACACACATGCAATGACACGGGTGGATCCATGTGTGGTCTCTGAAGAGAACACACATTTGAGTGACACTGGTGGATCCATATGTGGTATGTGAAAAGAACAGTCATGAAATGACTCTAGTTGTTGCTAGTAAAAAGAACACACATGCAATCACTCTAGTGGATCCATAGGTGGATTGTGAAAAGAACACACATGCAATGACACTGGTGGATCCATATGTGGTATGTGAAAAGAACACACATGCAATGACTCTGGTTGTTGTTAGTAAAAAGAAAACACACATGCAATGACACTGGTGGATCCATAGGTGGATTGTGAAAAGAAAACACATGCAATGACACTGGTGGATCCATTGGTGGTATGTGAAAAGAACACACATTTCAATCACTCTGGTTATTGTTAGTAAAATGAACACACATGCAATGACACTGGTGGATCCATAGGTGGACTGTGAAAAGAGCACACATGCAATGACACTGGTGGATCCATGTGTGGTGTCTGAAGAGAACACACATGCAATGACTCTAGTTGTTGTTAGTAAAAAGAACACACATGCAATGACACTGGTGGATCCATGTGTGGTCTCTAAAGAGAACACATATTTCAATGACATTGGTGGATCAATATGTGGTATGTGAAAAGAACAGTCATGAAATGGCTCCAGTTGTTGTTAGTAAAAAGAACACACATGCAATGACACTAGTGGATCCATAGGTGGATTGTGAAAAGAACACACATGCAATGACACTGGTGGATCCATATGTGGTCTCTAAAGAGAGCACACATGCAATGACTCTGGTTGTTGTTAGTAAAAAGAACACACATGCAATGACACAGGTGGATCCATAGGTGGATTGTGAAAAGAACACACATTTCAATGACTATGGTGGATCCATATGTGGTATGTGAAAAGAACACACATTTCAATGACTCTGATTGTTGTTAGTAAAAAGAACACACATGCAATGACACTGGTGGATCCATAGGTGGATTATGAAAAGAGCACACATGCAATGACACTGGTGGATCCATATGTGGTATGTGAAAAGAACAGTCATGAAATGACTCTAGTTGTTGTTAGTAAAAAGAACACACATGCAATGACACTGTAGGATCCATAGGTGGATTGTGAAAAGAACACACATGCAATGACACTGGTGGATCCATATGTGGTATGTGAAAAGAACACACATGCAATGACTCTGGTTGTTAGTAAAAACAAAACACATGCAATGACACTGGTGGATCCATGTGTGGTATCTGAAGAGAACACACATTTCAATGACACCGGTGGATCGATATGTGGTATGTGAAAAGAACACACATGAAATGACTCTAGTTGTTGTTAGTAAAAAGAACACACATGCAATGACACTGGTGGATCCATGGGTGGATTGTGAAAATATCACACATTTCAATGATTCTGGTGGATCCATATGTGGTATGTGAAAAGAACACACATTTCAATGACTCTGGTTGTTGTTAGTAAAAAGAACACACATCCAATGACACAGGTGGATCCATAGGTGGATTGTGAAAAGAGCACACATGCAATGACACTGGTGGATCCATATGTGGTATGTGAAAAGAACACACATGCAATGACTTCAGTTGTTGTTCGTAAAAAGAACACACATGCAATGACACTGGTGGATCCATGTGTGGTCTCTGAAGAGAACATACATTTTAATGACTATGGTGGATCCATATGTGGTATGTGAAAAGAACACACATTTCAATGACTGATTGTTGTTAGTAAAAAGAACACACATGCAATGACACTGGTGGATCCATAGGTGGATTATGAAAAGAGCACACATGCAATGACACTAGTGGATCCATATGTGGTATGTGAAAAGAACACACATGCAATGACTCTGGTTGTTGTTACTAAAAAGAACACACATGCAATGACACTGGTGGATCCATGTGTGGTCTCTGAAGAGAACACACATTTTAATGACACTAGTGGATCCATATGTGGTATGCGAAAAGAATAGTCATGAAATGACTATAGTTGTTGTTTGTAAAAAGAACACACATGCAATGACACTGGTGGATCCATATGTGGTATGTGAAAAGAATACACACG
Organism: Avena sativa; assembly: GCA_916181665.1. Lineage (NCBI taxonomy): Eukaryota > Viridiplantae > Streptophyta > Magnoliopsida > Poales > Poaceae > Avena > Avena sativa. Next base: position 525,041,476 of record OV702292.1, on the reverse strand, counting down.
CAATGACTCCAGTTGTTGTTAGTAAAAAGAGAACACACATGAAATGACTCCAGTGTGTGGTCTATGAAGAGAACACACATTACAATGACACTGGTGGATCCATCTGTGGTATGTAAAAAGAACACACATGAAATGACTCCAGTTGTTGTTACTAAAAAGAACACACATGCAATGACACTGGTGGATCCCTAGGTGGATTGTGAAAAGAACACACGTTTCAATGACTCTGGTGGATCCATATGTGGTATGTGAAAAGAACACACATGCAATGACTCCAGTTGTTGTTAGTAAAAGGAACACACATGCAATGACGCTGGTGGATCCATGCGTGGTCTCTGAAGAGAACACACATTTCAATGACACTGGTGGATCCATATGTGGTATGTGAAAAGAACAGTCATGAAATGACTCCAGTTGTTGTTAGTAAAAAGAACACACATGCAATGACACTGGTGGATCCATGTGTGGTCTCTAAAGAGAACACACATGCAATGACTCTGTTTGTTGTTAGCAAAAAGAGCACACATGAAATGACACTGGTGGATCCATGTGTGGTCTCTGAAGAGAACACACATGCAATGACTCTGGTTGTTGTTAGTAAAAAGGACACACATGCAATGACACTGGTGGATCCATAGGTGGATTGTGAAAAGAACACACATGCAATGACACTGGTGGGTCCATATGTGGTATGTGAAAAGAACACACATTTCAATGACTCTGGTTGTTGTTAGTAAAAAGAACACACATGCAATGACACTGGTGGATCCATAGGTGGATTGTGAAAAGAGCACACATGCAATGACACTGGTGCATCCATATGTGGTATGTGAAACGAACACACATGAAATGACTCCAGTTGTTATTAGTAAAAAGAACACACATGCAATGACACTGGGGGATCAATGTGTGGTCTCTGAAGAGAACACACATTTCAATGACTCTGGTTGTTGTTAGTAAAAAGAACACACATGCAATATCACTGGTTGATCCATGTGTGGTCTCTAAAGAGAACACACATTTCAATGACTCTGGTTGTTGTTAGTAAACAGAACACACATGCAATGACTCCGGTTGTTGTTAGTAAAAAGAACACACATGCAATGACACTGGTGGATCCATATGTGGTATGTGAAAAGAACACACATTTCAATGACTCTGGTTGTTTTTAGTAAAAGGAACACACATGCAATGACACGGTGGATCCATGTGTGGTCTCTAAAGAGAACACACATTTCAATGACTCTAGTTGTTTTTAGTAAGAAGAACACACATGCAATGACACTCGTGGATCCATACGTGGTCTCTCAAGAGAACACACATGCAATGACTCTGGTTGTTGTTAGTAAAAAGGACACACATGCAATGACATTGATGGATCCACATGTGGATTGTGAAAAGAACACACATTTCAATGACTCTGGTGGATCCATATGTGGTATGTGAAAAGAACACACATTTCAATGACTCTGGTTGTTGTTAGTAAAAAGAACACACATGCAATGACACTGGTGGATCCATAGGTGGATTATGAAAAGAGCACACATGCAATGACACTGGTGGATCCATAGGTGGATTATGAAAAGAGCACACATGCAATGACACTGGTGGATCCATATGTGGTATGTGAAAAGAACACACATGCAATGACTCTAGTTGTTGTTAGTAAAAAGAACACACATGCAATGACACTGGTGGATCCATGTGAGGTCTCTAAAGAGAACACACATTTCAATGACTCTGGTTGTTGTTAGTAAACAGAACACACATGCAATGACTCCGGTTGTTGTTAGTAAAAAGAACACACATGCAATGACACTGGTGGATCCATATGTGGTATGTGAAAAGAACACACATTTCAATGACTCTGGTTGTTGTTAGTAAAAAGAACACACATGCAATGACACTGGTGGATCCATGTGTGGTCTCTAAAGAGAACACACATTTCAATGACTCTAGTTGTTGTTAGTAAGAAGAACACACATGCAATGACACTCGTGGATCCATACGTGGTTTCTCAAGAGAACACACATGCAATGACTCTGGTTGTTGTTAGTAAAAAGGACACACATGCAATGACACTGGTGGATCCACATGTGGATTGTGAAAAGAACACACATTTCAATGACTCTGGTGGATCCATATGTGGTATGTGAAAAGAACACACATTTCAATGACTATGGTTGTTGTTAGTAAAAAGAACACACATGCAATGACACTGGTGGATCCATAGATGGATTATGAAAAGAGCACACATGCAATGACACTGGTGGATCCATAGGTGGATTATGAAAAGAGCACACATGCAATGACACTGGTGGATCCATATGTGGTATGTGAAAAGAACACACATGCAATGACTCCAGTTGTTGTTAGTAAAAAGAACACACATGCAATGACACTGGTGGATCCATGTGTGGTCTCTGAAGAGAACACACATTTCAATTACACTGGTGGATCCATATGTGGTATGTGAAAAGAAAAGTCATGAAATGAAATTAGTTGTTGTTAGTAAAAAGAACACACATGCAATGACACTGGTGGATCCATGGGTGGATTGTGAAAAGAACACACATGCAATGACACTGGTGGATCCATATGTGGTATGTGAAAAGAATACTATTGCAATGACTCCAGTTGTTGTTAGTAAAAAGAACACACATGCAATGACACTAGTGGATCCATGTGTGGTCTCTGAAGAGAACACACATTTCAATGACACCGGTGGATCCATCTGTGGTATATAAAAATAACGAACATGAAATGACTCCAGTTGTTGTTAGTAAATAGAACACACATGCAATGACACTGGTGGATCCATAGCTGGATTGTGAAAAGAACACACATTTCAATGACTCTGGTGGATCCATATGTGGTATTTGAAAAGAACACACATTTCAATGACTCCAGTTCTTGTTAGTAAAAAGAACACACATTTAATGACACTGGTGGATCCATAGGTGGATTGTGAAAGGAGCACACATGCAATGACACTGGTGGATCCATATGTGGTATGTGAAAAGAACACACATGCAATGACTCCAGTTGTTGTTAGTAAAAAGAACACACATGCAATGACACTGGTGGATCCATGTGTGGTCTCTGAAGAGAACACGCATTTCAATGACACTGGTTGATCCATATGTGGTATGTGAAAAGAACAGTCATGAAATGACTCTAGTTGTTGTTAGTAAAAAGAACACACATGCAATGACACTGGTGGATCCATAGGTGGATTGTGAAAAGAACACACATGCAATGACACTGGTGGATCCATATGTGGTACGTGAAAAGAACACACATGCAATGACTCTGGTTGTTGTTAGTAAAAAGAAAACACACATCCAATGACACTGGTGGATCCATAGGTGGACTGTGAAAAGAACACACATGCAAGGAAACTGGTGGATCCATTGGTGGTATGTGAAAAGAACACACATTTCAATGACTATGGTTATTGTTAGTAAAAAGAACACACATGCAATGACACTGGTGGATCCATAGATGGATTGTGAAAAGAGCACGCATGCAATGACACTGGTGGATCCATGTGTGGTGTCTGAAGAGAACACACATGCAATGACTCCAGTTATTGTTCGTAAAAAGAACACACATGCAATGACACTGGTGGATCCATGTGTTGTCTCTGAAGAGAACACAGATTTCAATGACACTGGTGGATCCATATGTGATATGTGAAAAGAACACACATGCAATGACACTAGTGGATCCATACGTGGATTCTGAAAAGAACACACATGCAATGACACTGGTGGATCCATATGTGGTCTCTGAAGAGAGCACACATGCAATGACTCTGGTTGTTGTTAGTAAAAAGAACACACATGCAATGACACTAGTGGATCCATAGGTGGATTGTGAAAATAATACACATTTCAATGACTATGGTGGATACATATGTGGTATGTGAAAAGAACACACATTTCAATGACTCTGGTTGTTGTTAGTAAAAAGAACACACATGCAATGACACTGGTGGATCCATAGGTGGATTGTGAAAAGAACACACATGCAATGACACTGGTGGATCCATATGTGGTATGTGAAAAGAACACACATGCAATGACTCTGGTTGTTGTTAGTAAAAATAAAACACATGCAATGACACTGGTGGATCCATGTGTGGTCTCTGAAGAGAACACACATTTCAATGACACCGGTGGATCGATATGTGGTATGTGAAAAGACACACATGAAATGACACTAGTTGTTGTTAGTAAAAAGAACACACATGCAATGACACTGGTGGATCCATGGGTGGATTGTGAAAAGATCACACATTTCAATGACTCTGGTGGATCCATATGTGGTATGTGAAAAGAACACACATTTCAATGACTCTGGTTGTTGTTAGTAAAAAGAACACACATGCAATGACACAGGTGGATCCATAGGTGGATTGTGAAAAGACCACACATGCAATGACACTGGTGGATCCATATGTGGTATGTGAAAAGAACACACATGCAATGACTCCAGTTGTTGTTCGTAAAAAGAACACACATGCAATGACACTGGTGGATCCATGTGTGGTCTCTGAAGAGAACATACATTTTAATGACTATGGTGGATCCATATGTGGTATGTGAAAAGAACACACATTTCAATGACTCTGATTGTTGTTAGTAAAAAGAACACACATGCAATGACACTGGTGGATCCATAGGTGGATTATTAAAAGAGCACACATGCAATGACACTGGTGGATCCATGTGGTATGTGAAAAGAACACACATGCAATGACTCTAGTTGTTGTTAGTAAAAAGAACACACATGCAATGACACTGGTGGATCCATGTGTGGTCTTTGAAGAGAACACACATTTCAATGACACTGGTGGATCCATATGTGGTATGTGAAAAGAACAGTCATGAAATGAGTCTAGTTGTTGTTAGTAAAAAGAACACACATGCAATGACACTGGTGAATCCATAGGTGGATTGTGAAAAGAACACACATGCAATGACACTGGTGGATCCATATGTGGTATGTGAAAAGAACACACATGCAATGACTCTGGTTGTTGTTAGTAAAAAGAAAACACATGCAATGACACTGGTGGATCCATGTGTGGTCTCTGAAGAGAACACACATTTCAATGACACCGGTGGATCCATATGTGGTATGTGAAAAGAACACACATGAAATGACTCTAGTTGTTGTTAGTAAAAATAACACACATGCAATGACATTGGTGGATCCATAGGTGGATTGTGAAAAGAATACACATTTCAATGATTATGGTGGATCCATATGTGGTATGTGAAAAGAACAGACATTTTAATGACTCTGGTTATTGTTAGTAAAAAGAACACACATGCAATGACACTGGTGGATCCATAGGCGGATTGTGAAAAGAGATTTTCCCTCTCTCGGTCACAAATCTCACAAAAGCCCAAACGTGTGGAGATCCAAAACTTGTGCTCACTCTGGGTGCTATGCCCTGATTGGCTGACACAGATGTCACGCGGATTGTCTCCACCAACCGTTCATCCCATGTGACCCAATGGGCAGGATAACCCCTCCCTTCTCCACTTTTTTATATGTGGTCAATCCGTGCCACCTCTTTATCCGTGCCACCGATACTTTACCTCCATAAACAAGTGAAAATCCATCTATCTAACTAAAATAAATAAAATAAATGATCTCATTTCGAAGAAGCCATCGTCTTCGTCTTCCGGTTCGTCCTCGTCTTCGTCAACGCCATGGTCCCTGCCATCGCCGCCATCGGTGTCCTCCTCTGACGACTCAACACCGCCCCTTTCCTCGAATAAGCACGCTATCTCCTTGTCGGAGTCCTCCTCCTCCTCCTCCTCTTCATAGTCCCACGGGTCCACGTCACTCTCCTCCGCTTCTGCCTCCAACTGATCGATGAACGCCTCCTCATTAGCCGAGTCGGACTCATCCAAATAACTATCTCCTCTCTTCTTCCTGGTCTTCTTCTCGTTGCTCCTCTTGTTCGTACTCGTCGGTGCAACACGCGCCCCCGTCCTGGCTGCTGCTTTGCGCTCGTCCGACGCTGCAGGTACCCCACGCTCCTCCTACGCGGCCGGTACGAGCTTCGACGTCGCGGTGTCCTCGAGTGCCGATGTCGATGGATCCTGGTGCGGTCGGACACGACGTGCTGCCTCAGCAGGCGACTCGCGAGCGCGGACGATGCAGCGAAGAGCCGGTGATGCAGGACGGTTAGTGGACGGCTTGGACCTGCCATTGCCACGGCGAGGGGGCATCATGCTCGAGGTAGTTGCTTTGAATGGTTGATGGCGGGTACCCAGAGTGGGGTACCGATCTGATCAAGGACGAGCAGCGGTTTCGTGCATCGTGTCCCCGCATGAATTTGTCGATTATCAAAAAAAAGTAATATCTCGCGTACTGAACATAATTTGATCACAACAAAAGTGGCACAGCGTATTCTAGACTCGTAAATATCCTGTGCGTGCCTGTCACGTGGAGTTCGACGGAGTTCGACGTGCCGACGTGATCGTGCAGCATTTGCGCGCGTCATTGCCCCATCAACATGAGACAAAGAAGATGGCTAGAACTTATCAAAGATTACGATTTAAGTTTGCAATACCACCCTGGAAAGGCAAATGTCGTAGCCGATGCATTAAGCCACAAGGCTTATTGTCATTGTATTGGGAATGACAGTACCTGAGGAGGTTAGATAGAGGTATGGGGACTAGCAGGGAAGCTATCGACGTTGTCCACAGGCGGGATTGGATACAAGCGAGCATAGCGGGACACGAGAAGTACCCAGGTTCGGGGCCTTCGTGGTGAGGTAAAGCCCCTACTCCTGCCTGATCTGTCTATGTGGGATATACGAACTACAAGTGCTCCTTGAGCTGTATTCTCTAGCTAATGCCTTAAATGCACTGAGACCAACCCTTTCTACTGAGGCCTTGCCTCTCCTTATACAGGTAGAGAGGCAACGGCCTCCCTGGCCAGTCCCACTGGTGGGCCCCACAAGCGGGTCCCAGCCGGCTGGTCATCTACAGTACCCGGTATGGTATGTCACATTGGAGTATGAGCGGTATGGCTGTCGTAGGTACAGTAGACGCCATGCGAGCCTGTCGTCAGCACAGGCCACTGTTCCAGCGTCACCCACGCAAAGTCTTCGGTATGGGCAGGTGGTTGCCCGTCTTGTCATCGTACAGCGCGTATCGTACACTAATACGCACGTCGTCCTGTCTCTCTGATTGGGTCCGGCTACGTCATCGTATCCGGCTGTCTCTGGCTGATCCGGCTACTGGGTGATAGCCGGCCTGTTCTGTCCTGTCCGACTGCATCTGGTCAGCCGGACGCGATCCGACTGTCCTGTTTCTTATTCGGATGGGGTACCCGGGGATCATCCCCCTGACACTAGCCCCCGAGCGCGTGTGGATTCCACCCTTAGGCGAAATGTGCGCGCGCTCCTTCTTGCTTTTCGAATTTTCATCCAGCTGAGCCTAGCGGTTGCGCTACCCATGACGTCAGTGCTGACGCCGGCCACGCGCGCACGCGCCATTATTGCTCTGCGGCAAGCAGCGTAACGTCCCGTCGCACGTCGCCTCGGGAAACTGCTGTCCGACGCTTCGGTTCTCGCTCCAGGATCTTCTGCGCATCCTGCCTTGGCACACGGGATCTAGGCGGCGGTTGGGGTGTGGGTTGCCCGGATGCGCGCCACGTGGCCCCACCGACGGTTGCCCTTTTGGTCCTTTAAAGGGACGCCGCGGGGGAGGCAGTTCTTTTCCTTCGCTCCCCCGCTGCAATCTCCTTCTCCCTCGCGTGCTCTTGCTCCTGCGCTCTTGCCCTCTTCGCCGCCCGCTCGCCGTCGTCGATGCTACGGGCCACCGTCACTCTTCTGTTGGCGTTCCTCTCCATCAGCCGGAAATGGCCGCCGACCACGGAGCCTGGTGCGGCTCCTCCGTCACCGAAGACCAGATCGTGAAGTACCGCGCGACCCGCGTCCTCCTGCCGGCGGAGGAGGTGGCGGTGCGGTTGGCACCGGTGGGGGAGGTGTCGCCGCATCCAGCGGAGGGGAGCGCGTTATCTTCCTTTCGCACTTGGCACGCGGGTTCGCGCTGCCGCTGCACCCATTCTTCCTGACGTTCCTGGCCTTCATGGCGTTCACCACTGCCTCCACCACCTCGGCGCCAACGCAATCGGAACGCTAGCGCACTTCATGGCGTTCTGCGAGAGTTATCTCAGGATCCAGCCAGATCTCGGGCTCTTCTGCCGGCTCTTCCGAGTTCGGCCGCAGGTGCAGTACACGAAGGGTCCGCTAGTCGTCTGCGGCGGGGCCTCCATATACTCCCGCACCCAATCCGGCTACCCGAAGTTCTTGCTCCAGGACACGGTATGGCTGTGGCAGCAGCCGTACTTTTACGTCAAGAATGTCACCAACGTCGACCAGGTAAACCTGCCGGCCTTCCAAGACGTCGAGTCCAGCCGGCAGAACTGGGACCTGAAGATCCACGGCGACAGGACGGAGACGAACGCGATGTTGGCACGCATGCGCTCCCTCGTCACCTGCCAACTAACCGGTCGGGACATCACTCTTAGCTGGATGTCCCGGCTGATGATGCCGATGCAGCAGCGGGCACACAAGATGTGCTACTACTCCGGCTGGCTGGACCCGACCCAACTATCACGCCACGATCCTCGCTACCACAACTTGAAGGAGTGGTTGTGGACGATCAGCAAGGAGAGGCTGCCGGAGAACTGGAAGTTCAGTCTGGCGCCCTACAGCCGGGAGAACCGCGTGCCTCGGGTAAGTTCTTGTAGCCGGAAATTTTGCTTATTCTTTCTGTGTTATTTCCTTATTCTGTCTGATTGACTTCTTGCATTCGGCAGATCTTTGCCTGCATCCGTCGTGAGGAGGGCGAGGCTCCCCTCGAGGTATTCATGCCAGACTTGCCCCAGCCGCGCGCTCGGTGGTCCGGCGAGGAATCAGATGGGGATAGCGATGCCTTCCCTAGCCGGAACGACGAGCCGGCCGTCGACCCGCACGCGGAGGTGCAAGAGGAGGAGGAGGCCGGGCCGACCGTGGAGCCGGTGACGTGCTCTGTGACGGACGCCGAAGGAGGTGGGAGCGTCTCCAGCCGTTCCGGCTCCCGCCGGCCTAGGCGGAGGAGCCAGCTGCCAAGAGGAGCCGGTCCAGCACCCTGCCACCGAGCCATCTTGGCCGGAAGAAAGGGCCGCCCCCGGTCGTGCCGGGGTACATTTTTCCTTTCCCCCTCTATCTTTCGGTGCTTTCTGTCTATTTGTCCTCCTTCTTGTTTTTCTGACTTTGGCTTATTTTGCTTTTGCCTTTTCTTCCTTCTCCTTAGCGCGTTGGTTTCTTTCGGAGCCGCGAGCCCAGCCCGGGCGCCAACCGGGTCGCCGTCCCGCACCCCGACTGAGCCAACCAGCGCCTCTCCTTCTTCTAAGGCTGAGCCAGCTGCCTCCTCCCAGCCGGAGGGTCCCCAGCCGGAAGCGGATCTCTCCCAGCTGGAAGGCTCCTCCGCGGGCGTGCGGGGGCTGCCGGCAAGGAGCTCGTCGTTGTTGGCGACGATAACTCCGACGAGGAGCTCGGGGAGGAGTGGTGAACGGTGGTGGTCACGGCGAAGGAGTCCTTGGCCGTCAACACCGTGGACGACGATAGCTCCTCCACTGCTTCACCGTCGGACCTTGCCGCCATGCTCGAGCTGGCGGTGAAGGAGATCCGGCTGCTTCAGGCCACAACCGGCGGGAACCGGACCCTGGAGCAGAAGCTTGCTACCGCCAATGGGACCTCCCAGAGTAAGTTCGCTTTATCTGTCTTGCTCTAACTTTTTTTTTACTGATAGCCGGTTTCGTTGCAGCCATCCTCGTGTGCGCTCAGCGCGAGATCGATCACTTGAAGAAAGTGAACGACCGGCTGAGCAAGTCCAACTCCACTCTGTGGCTGCAGAACAAGGATTGGCACGCGCGGGTAGACAGATTGGAGGCCACCGTCAAGGAGCACGACGCCTCGCTCACTAGCCGGGCCGAAGCCTTCTCCCTTCTCGAGGCCCAGAACAAGGACCAAGAGAGGGAGATAAAACGGCTAGCGGTCAAGGAGAAGGCGCTGGTGGAGGAGCTGATGCAGGTTGGCCACACTACCAAGGGTGAGTTCTTTCTTCCGTCTTCCTTTCTTTCCGGATCCGGTAGCCGGATCTGACTCCTCTTTTCTGACAGCTTTTTACCCCAGCATAGACCTGCTGGCCTACAACCGGCTGCGGGAGAACTGGCCGGGAGCGCAGCCGACGGCTCAGGAGCTCGTCGTCCTTCTTGGCGAGGAATCTGTGAAGCTTCGTCAGACGGCGCAGGACGTCTTCTCCTTCGTGTGGCCAGAGGCTCCGGTTCCGGAGACGATGGCGCAGCTGGCGGCGAAGGTGGGAGAGGTGCCGGCTGTGGTGGATCGGCTGCGGGACCTGGCGGCGTGGGCCAGAGCGGAGATGGCCCTGGCTCTGATGCTCTCCTGGTTCAAGGACGCCCGCGTCGAGAAGATCGATGGGGGCATCCGTGCCGGAGCTGATCTTGCCGCCATCCGCCAAGCCCATCCGGAGCTTCGCGGGTCCGCCATCAAGATCGCCGACTACATGGACCCTGACGAGGTGCTCACCGACTCGGAGTCCATCGGTACTCCTGATGTGGAGGTCCCGATGCCACCGCCTACCAGCGCCGGAGCCGGATCGAGCACTGCGGCTCCTCCTCTGCCCCCAGCCTCTGCCGGCCAAGAACTCCCCCACGGCAAAGGCCCTACCGTTTAGCTGCTGCCCCGGGATGCCGGGTCTAATTGTCTTGTGTTATGTACTTGTGAACCTTGTCTGCTTGTGCCGGCCGTCTTTGACGCCGGGTAACTTATGGGAGCTTCGTCTCCTTTTTGTTTATTATTGTTGAAATTCTTGAATCTTCCTTGTGCGTTGAGCTTTCCTTTTGCGTATTTTGCCCGACTAACTTCGTCCGGCTACACACCTTTAGCCGAGCGACCTGCACCTCCAGTGGGGGCGCGCTAGCGCACCCACTGGGTGTAGCCCCCGAGATTCGGAGTAGCTGGCGTAGCCAGGTGCTTCGAATCTTTCTTATTTCTGCCAAGTCTTCTAACTTTATCCGACTAGCCTCATCCCGGTCGGCCGCTTTCGTCGGCTGGACGCCTTCAGCCGGGGGAACTAACATTCCAGTGGGGGCGCGCGAGCACACCCACTGGGTGTAGCCCCCGAGATTCGGAGTAGCTGGCGTAGCCAGGTGCTTCGGATCTTTCTTGTCTTTTCTTGCTCCCGCCCTTGCCCTCACCTGGGCTCCGAACGGCCGGCTAAACGCCCTTAGCTGGTCAGGAACTACAAGATTCCACTAGGGGCACGCGAGCGCACCCAGTGGGTGTAGCCCCCGAGATTCGGAGCGCTTGATGAAGGCAAGGACTTCGAATCTTCTTTCCTTCTCCCGAATTTTGACTCGAAGTAGTCGTACAAGAATGCACATATGCATACACATACATCTTCACAGGTTAATAGGTTAGTCTGTCAAATCGTAGCCAGAAAACGGCTTGTTTTTCTTTCAAAAACTGGCTTGCTCCTTTCTAGACACTTAGTCGCCTTCTCGTGTGTTCTGCTGTTTTCGCTGCGTCCTTGCCGGGCAGCCGGGTTGCGGTCTGCAGCCGGAATCGAAGGGAGCTGATAGTACATTACGCACGGTACTAGCGGCTTAGCAGCTGGATTGGTTCGAGCTAGTTGCGGGGCCGGGACGCCCGATCTGTCGCGTATCCTCCCTGTTTTTCGTGTGGGATGCCTCGGGCTTTTGCTCTTGCTAGCCGAACAGCCGGGTTGCGGTCTGTAGCTGAGACGAAGAGTGGGCCTCTGACATCATCGCACACTACTCAGCCGGTTTGTTGACTTAATAGCCCGGGCCAGCCGGCGAGCCCCTGGGTAGGGGTTGCCGGAGCCGGAAAATTTGAACCGAAAAACAGGTGCACACACATTTCTAGAAGGATCCCCCAAGATTCTCGTGGGAGTCCGCATTTTCATTCATGGGGTTTTTGGGATACATACACTGCCTGGCAACTAGGTGTAAAACAGGCGCATCAGGGCCACGTTCCAAGGACGTTCGGTCTCCTCGTCCGATTTGTCCATCTTGTTCTTGCGCGGCTGCTGTGCATCGATGAGGTAATAGGAGTCGTTGGGCAGCGTCCGGCTGATGATGAAGGGGCCCTCCCAGGGTGGTGATAACTTGTGCATGCCCTTCGTGTCTTGCACCATCTAGAGAACCAGGTCGCCCTCGTGGAATGTGACTGGGCCAATCTGGCTTGAATGGTAGCCACGTAGTCGCCGCTGGTACAGGGCAGATCTGGATAGGGCCAGCTCGCGGGCCTCCAGGAGATCCACCCCGTCCTCCCGTGCCTCCTTGTTGGCTTGCTCGTCATAGAGGAGCTTGCGAGGGGAGTCAAATTCGATGTCGGCGGAGAGGACGGCTTCCGATCCATAGACCAGGAAGAATGGCGTGTAGCTGGTTGACCTATTCGGTGTGGTACGGAGGCTCCACAGCACAGCCAGAAGTTCTTCGATCCAACATCCGGGTGACCGCTCCAACGGCTCGATGAGACGTGGTTTGATGCCGGCTAGCACCAAGCCGTTTGCTCATTCGACTTGCCTGTTGGACTGCGGGTGTGCAACGGAGGCGAGGTCCAACCGGATGCCCTTGTTGCTGCAGAACCGAGCGAAGGCCCCCTTGGCGAAGTTCGTGCCGTTGTCGGTGATGATGCTGTTGGGGTAGCCGAAGCGGTTGATGATGTCGGTGAAGAAGGTAACAACCGTCGCTCCATCCAGCTTATGGATAGGCTTGGCCTCGATCCACTTTGTGAACTTGTCCACCGCTACCAGCAGGTGTGTCATTCCCGCGCGGGCTCGCTTGAAGGGCCCGACCATGTCGAGGCCCCAAACTGCGAAGGGCTAGGTGATCGGTATGGTCTTGAGTACCGAGGTTGGCATGTGCCTGAGCTGCCCGAAATGCTGGCACCCATTACACGCGTGGACCAGCTGCTCGGCATCCTCGAGGGCGGTGGGCCAATAGAAACCATGGCGAAACGCCTTGGTGACTATCGCTCTTGACGAAGCGTGGTGCCCACACTCACCCTGGTGGATGTCCTTGAGTAGCGGTAGCCTGTGTCTACATCGACACATCTTTGGAAGATACCGGATACACTGTGCTTGTACAGCTCGCCATTTATGATGGTGTATGTATGCGCGCGGCGTTGGATTTGCTTGGCCTCTACCTCGTCATCCGGGAGTTCTCCGTTGGCGATGTAGTTCATGAAGGGCTGTACCCAGGATGGCACTTCCCGGATGACGAGGACGCTCCTGTCCTCTGGTTGACGGGTGTCGGGGGGTCGTCCGGGTGGGATATCTGGGACGGCAGCCCCCGAGCCATTAGGCGAGCCTGCAGCCCTCGGGTCTTGCGAGCCGGAGGGCACTGCCTGGCCGGAATTGGTGCGGGTTTTCTTCTTTGGTGGTTCTGCCGGCTCCGTTTCTGCTGCTCCGACCGCCAGAACGCTTCCCGCCCAGACGATGGAGTCTGACACCGGCGACGGGTTGATGGATGGCTTGCGCAGATGCTCCAAGGAGACCCCTGGCGAGATGGCCTGCCTGGTGGATCCTATCTTGGAGAGCGCATCAGCTGCCTTGTTGTTGGTGCGAGGGACGTGATGAAATTCGCACCCGTCGAAGGAGGCGCTGAGCTTCTAGATGTGGAACTAGTAGAGAGCCATGTTTGCATCTCTGGCGTCCCATTCCCGGACACCTGTTGCACCACCAAGTCTGAATCACCGAAGCACAGGATCCGGTTGACACCGATCTCCTTGGCCAGCCGGAGCCCGTGCGCCAGTGCCTCGTATTCGGCTATGTTGTTGGAGGCCTTGAAGTGGATCTACAGCACATACTCCAGCCGGTCTCCCTTGGGCGAGGTGAGCACGATGCCGGCTCCCAAGCCCCCGAGCATCTTCGACCCGTCGAAGTGCATCCGCCAGTGGTCTGAATCCGGAACCGGTGGGAGATACTGGGTCTCGGCCCAGTCGACGAGGAAGTCTGCCAACGCCTGCGACTTGATAGTGAGCCGGGGCTCGTACTGGATGGAGTAGGCGGCAAGCTCGATGGCCCACTTGGCGACTCGGCTGGTGGCGTCCTTGTTGCCGATGATTTCCGAAAGGGGTGCAGTGCACATGACCTTGATCAGGTGCTCCTGGAAGTAGTGCTTGAGCTTCTTGCATGCCCGGTACACACCGTAGCACATCTTTTGGTAGTGGGGGTAGTTCTGCTTGGAGAGGGAGAGAACCTCGCTGAGGTAGTAGACGGGTCTCTGAACCGGCTGAGCCTTGCCTTCCTCGGGGCGCTCCACCACCAGGACGACGCTGACGACCCGGCTGGTGGCTGCTATATAGAGCAACATCGGCTCCTTGCTAGCCGGCGTGGCTAGAACCGGTGCTGTGGATAGCATGCGCTTGAGGTCGTGAAATGCGGTGTCGGCCTGCGAAGTCCAGGAGAACTTGTCCGTCTTCTTCATCAGTTGGTACAACGGGAGTGCCTTCTCTCCCACCCGGCTGACAAAACGACTGAGGGAAGCCAGGCATCCGGTGAACTTCTAGACTCCAAGCAGGTCCTTGGGCGGCTGCATCCTCTCGATGGCCGCGATCTTCTCCGGATTCGCCTCGATACCTTGCTGTGATACGAGGAAATCGAGTAGCTGACCGGATGGTACTCCAAAGACGCACTTCTCTAGGTTCAGCTTCATCAGGTACTGGCGGAGGTTGCCGAATGTTTCTCTCAGATCCTCGAGGAGGGTTTGCTTTTCCTTGGTCTTGATGACTACGTCATCCACGTAAGCGTGCATGTTTCGGCCTATCTGTGAGTGCAAGCATTTCTGCATACATCGCTGATAGGTGGCGCCTGCGTTCTTTAGGCCGAAAGGCATGGTTACATAGCAGAAAGCCCCGTAGGGGGTGATAAATGATGTCTTAATCTGATCAGCCGGGTTTAGCCGGATCTGATTGTACCCGGAATAACAATCTAGAAAGGACAACAAATCAAAGCCGGCCATGGAATCGATGACTTGATCGATACGGGGCAAGGCGAAGGGGTCTTTCGGGCACGCCTTGTTCAGGCTGGTGTAGTCGATACACATGCGCCAGGTCTTGTTCTTCTTCAACACCAAGACTGGGTTCGCCAGCCAGTCTGGGTGGTACACTTCCATGATGAACCTGGCTGCAAGGAGCCGGGTGATCTCGTCACCGATTATCTTTCTCTTCTCCTCTGCGAATTGGCGCAGAGGTTGCTTGACCGGCTTGGCATCCGGACGCACATGAAGTGAGTGCTCGGCGAACTCCCTCGGCACACCCGGCATGTCTTCGGGAGACCATGCGAAGATGTCCCGATTCTCACAGAGGAAGTCGACGAGCGCACCTTCCTATTTGCTGTCCAAGCCGGCACCAATGGTGACGAACTTAGTCGGATCGGAGGGGTCGAGCGGGATCCTCTTTGTCTCCTTTGCCGGATGGAAAGCTCCTTCTCCAGCCGGTTTGCTACTAGCCGGAATGTCCTGCTAGGCCATGGCCACGTTGCGCATGATCGCGCGTTTTTCCTCGGCTATGATGAGGGCCTCTGCCAGTTTGGAACCGGCTGAAGCGCACTCCATCGATCGCCTGAAGCAGCCGGCGACAGTGATCACGCCGTGGGGTCCCGGCATCTTCGTCTTGAGGTACGCGTAGTGGGGGATGGCCATGAACTTGGCGAGGGCGGGGCGCCCGAGGAGAGCATGGTAGGAGCTCGTCAGATTTACCACTTCATACCAGATTGGTTCACGGCGGAAGTTCTCCTCGGTCCTGAAGATGACGTCCAGCTGGATTTTCCCCAGCGGAGCACAGGCTGGCCCTGGCAGTACGCCGTGGAACGTTGTGGTAGTCGGGCGCAGGTCGCTTTCGCGAATGCCCAGCTTCTCCAGCGAGGACTGGTAGAGGAGCTTGAGGCTGCTGCCTCCGTCGATGAGGACGCGCGAGAATCGGCAGGTGCGTGCGTTGGAGACGATGAGAGGGTCGAGCACCATGGCGTAGCCCCCGGGAGTCGGCAGATGCTCAGGCTGATCTGCCCGGCTCCAGGTGATGGGGGTTTCCGACCAGTTCAGGTACTGGGGGACCGGAGAAACGATGGTGTTGACCTCCTTGGAGCGTCGCCTGCGGCTGTGCTTGTCATCCTGCTCTGTCTCGAAGATGTGGTAGGCAGCGTGCGGCTGGGGGTAGCCATTGTTGTTGTTGCCGTTGCCGCTGTTACCATCATTACCGGCTCCCCTAGCCGGTGGTGGGGGTCCACCCGGTGGGAGAGGCGGGAGATGAGGCTGGTTGCCCTGGTCCTTTAGCTGGCGGGTCCAGCTGCAGTTCCGGGTGGTGTGCGTAGCCGGTTTGAAGGGACCTCTATGCCACTTGCACGGGCCGTCAATCATCTGGTCGAAGGTGAGCCGGGGCTTCTGCCTTCTTGCGTCATTAGCCGGTGCGTCGGGCGCACCCTGCACAGCATTGACCTGCCGCGCGTGGTAGCGAGGCTTCTGTTGTCCGGCCTGGCGGTCCCCATGGAACCGGTTGTCGTTGCCGTGGCGTCTGGAGGATCCGGCTTCACCAGCCGGATTGCTCGGACGGTCACGAGCCGGCTCCGTGGGAGTCGGACGGCCGTCCGCGTTTACTCGGAGGGGCTTCTTCATGGCGGCATCCGCCATGGCGTACTGGTCCGCAACCGTCATGAGCTCCGCCATGGTTTTTGGCTCGTCACACAGTAGCCGATGGTGAAGCATGGTGCCCTCTCGGCATCCTTCGATGAAGAAGCTGATTGCTTGGCTCTCTAGGATGCCCTCGCAAGTGTTGCGGAGCTCCGTCCACTTGGCGAGGTACTCGCGGTCGGTCTCGCGGTCGCCCTGGACGCACAAGGCCAGGTCGCGCGGGTGCCCTGGACGTTTGTACGTGCCGTTGAAGTTGCGGACGAACAACTTCTCGAAGTCAGGCCAGGCGTTGATGCTGTTGGGCGCAAGGCTATTGAGCCATGTCCTTGCCGACCCGGTTAGTATGAGAGGGACGTAGCGCACAGCTGTGCGCTTGTTCCCGTGGGCGATGCCGACTGCCGTAGCGTAGTTGGCCAGCCAGTCTTCCGGCTTCATGCTGCTGTCGTAATTGGGGGTGTCCCTGGGCAGGGAGAATTTATCAGGAAACGGCTCGTTTCGGATGCGGGGTCCGAAACAAACCGGATCGGTAGAATATTCCTCCTCCGTTTGTAATTGGAGGAGCTCGATGCGGTCACGGGCATCCGGATAATCCGGGTTGGGCACTCCCACCCGGCCCGAGAGACGGGAACCGGCTGGTCTGGGCGCTCCAGCTAGTGGTGGGGGAGGTGGCGGGTTGCTGTTCACCGTCTGCTCCTGGCGCGGCTGGCCCTTTTGCCCGAGCTGCGGCGCCTGTTGTGGGCCCTGGGCGGCTGAGGGGAGGACGCCTGCTGGGTGTCTCGCGGTGCACCCCTGTTGTTGGCAGGTAGCTTGCTCCCTCTGGAGTAGCTAAGGTCTTCCTGCGTCTGCCGGTTGGCGCCGGCCTTCTCGTCCGCGACGCGGAGGAGCTCCTGCACGCGAGCATGTTGGCGAGCTCGCTCCTCGCCCTCCATGCTGGGTAGTTCTTCTGCTGCGGCTCGTGCCGCGTGCAGGTTCTTGATGGGCGTGCTGTAGGTGGGCCATGTGAGGGCAGGCGTGGGATCCGGTTCCCCGTCCTTTTCCATCCTACCGCCCAGCTCACCGCCCCGACACCGTACCTGGCCGCGCCGTCTCGGCTCCGCGATAGCCGGCTCGGCTCGACTCGCGCCTAGCGATCTCAAGTTACTTGCGGGCTGCTACCAGCTCCATGGCCTCCTAGAGGAGGATCTGTCTCTCCATGGTGAAGTTGGCCTCCGCTTCCTCCGGGTTGTCCCCGAGGTTAACCGGCGTCAGGAGCCGATCAATGGCATCCTCCACCGGGTTCCGAGGCTGCGGGGGAGCAGAAGTTCTGACCTCGTCTGCACCTCGCTCCCGCAGCTGGCGGGGATGCGAGCTGGATCCGGCCATCATGACCTCCACGCCGCGAGGTGTGGCGGAGGTGCTGCCGTCTGAGCATGGCGGCCCCGCGACAGAGACGATTTCCCTAGGGAAATGCTCCAGGACGGTGGCGACGTAGATGGGGAGATCGCTGAATAGCAGGACGGTGCCGTTCGCTGGGAAGGAAGTTCCGGCGAAGCAGGAGGCGTTGTCGATGACACATTCGAACTTGCCAAGCGTGAGAACCAGGCCAGAGGCCATGCGCTCACCGGCTGAAGTGCGGGGTCCCGTGCGGAACGTGACTCCGGTCGAAGCCATCAGCCCCACGGTGGGCGCCAACTGTCGTTGTATTGGGAACGGCAGTACCTAAGGAGGTTAGATAGAGGTGTGGGGACTAGCAGGGAAGCTATCGACGGCGTCCGCAGGCGGGATTGGATACAAGCGAGCGTAGCGGGACGCAAGAAGTACCCAGGTTCGGGGCCCTCGTGGTGAGGTAAATCCCCTACTCCTGCCTGATCTGTCTATGTGGGATATACGAACTACAAGTGCTCCTTGAGCTATATTCTCTAGCTACTGCCTTAAATGCACTGAGACCAACCCTTTCTACTGAGGCCTTGCCTCTCCTTATATAGGCAGAGAGGCAACGGCCTCCCTGGCCAGTCCGACTGGCGGGCCCCACAAGCGGGTCCCAGCCGGCTGGTCATCTACAGTACCCGGTATGGTATGTCACATTGGAGTATGAGCGGTATGGCTGTCGTAGGTACAGTAGACGCCGTGCGAGCCTGTCGTCAGCACATGCCACTGTTCCAGCGTCACCCACGCAAAGTCTTCGGTATGGGAAGGTGGTTGCCCGTCTTGTCATCATACGGGGCGTATCGTGCACTGATACGCACGTCGTCCTGTCTCTCTGATTGGGTCTGGCTACGTCATCGTATCCGGCTGTCTCTGGCTGATCCGGCTACTAGGTGATAGCCGGCCCGTCCAGTCCTATCCGGCTGCATCTGGTCAGCAAGACGCGATTCGACTGTCCTGTTTCTTATTCGGATGGGGTACCTAGGGATCATCCCCCTGACACTTATGTAAATGGCCTCAATAATGGAGAATTGCCGGAGGAGTTATGTGCCCAATTTAGAGAGCTGAGACTTGAGATTGTGCCTTAAGGGTACCTTGCATCCTTGGAAGTGCAACCCACCCTGATGAACAGAATTCAAGAAGCCCAAAAGATGGACAAGGAAATAGAAGAAATCAAAAGTAAGGTTAGTGAAGGCAAGGCAAAAGGATTTCATGTAGATGAACAAGGAATCTTATGGTACGAAAAACGTATCTGTGTTCCGCAGGATCTTGAACTTAAGAAGTTGATCTTACAAGAAGCGCACAACTCACCATATTCAATTCATCCTGGCAACACCAAGATGTATATGGATGTTAAGGAAAGATTTTGGTGGAATAATTTAAAGAAGGATATAGCAGAACACATTGCCTTGTGTGACGTGTGCAGTCGTGTAAAGGCAGAACATCAGAAACCGGTAGGATTATTACAACCACTGCCAATACCTGATTGGAAATGGGATAAATCGGTATGGATTTTATCACCGGACTGCCAAGGACTAAATCTAGATACGATTCTATATGGGTTATCGTTGACCGCTTGACAAAAGTGGCCCATTTCATACCCGTGAAGACCACTTATACAAGTGCAAAGCTAGCCAAGATATACATGAATAGAATTGTATGTTTACATGGGGTACCTAAGAGTATCGTGTCTGATAGAGGAACTCAATTCACTTCGCACTTTTGGCGACAACTTCACGAGTCATTGGGAACTCGATTAGAATTCAGTACTGCATTTCATCTGCAAACTGATGGGCAGACAGAAAGGACCAACCAAATATTGGAAGATATGCTAAGAGCATGTGCGTTAGATTATGGATCTAGTTGGGATGAAAGTCTACCATACGCAGAGTTTTCCTACAATAACAGCTATCAATCAAGCATAGAAATGGCTCCATTTGAATTCCTTTATGGAAGGAAGTGTACTACACCGTTGCTATGGAATGGAGTAGGAGAAAGAAATTTGTTTGGGCCAGACCTAATTAAGGAGGCTGAAGAGAAAGTCAAGATGGTGAAGGATAGGCTAAAGGTAGCCCAATCTCGGCAAAAGAGCTATGCCGATCCAAAACGTAGAGAGGTTACCTATGAGGTTGGTGATAGAGCTTATCTCAGGGTATCACCATTTCGTGGTGTGAAGAGATTTGGAATCAAAGGAAAATTAGCACCGCGCTATGTAGGACCTTTCAAGATTTTGAGCCGCAAAGGAGAAGTGGCATATGAGATAGAATTACCAGAATCTCTGTCAGCAGTTCATAATGTATTTCATGTCAGTCAGCTGAAAAAGTGTCACCCAGAGATGGAAAAAACTTCGTTGAAAGACACTATACCCTTAGAGGAAGTTCAGCTAGAGAATGATCTCACTTATGAAGAGAAACCTATTAAGATTCTGGAGACAGCAGAGAGAATTACCCATACAAGGACCATCAAATTCTGCAAAGTGCAGTGGAACCATCACACTGAATCAGAAGCAATGTGGGAGCAAGAGGATGAACTTCGGAGAGATCACCCTCACCTATTTGCTAGCCAACCCGAATTTCGAGGGTGAGATTCATCTTAAGGGGGTTAGATTTGTGACATCCCAAAAATTTTACCTAAAAATCATCATCATAGCATTCATATCATCATGGCATGTACTACTTTGCATTAGGTTTGTCCTCCAAAAATTTGGTCAAATTTAGAGACTTTTTGGAGCACTTTTGCTAAATTCAAAAAACTAGAAAAGAAATACTAAAGGAAAAAGAAAAGGAGGGAAAAGAGATTTTAAACAGCAAGCAGTTTCTGGCTTATTTGGCCCAAACCGGCCCAACCAGCCCACCCGGGGCCTCCCTATCCCCTCTCTGTCTTTTCCCACACTCCCTCTACTCACCCCACCAACTTACCTCCTGGCCCCATGCCATGTCGACGCCACCTCAGCGTCTTCCACGCGAACGACCGGCACCCCCTCCCCTCCTCTGCCGTTACCAACTCCGGTTGAATACGAGCGTTACCGCAAATTAATCGCCACCCCACCGCCCCTTCTTAATCCCCTCCCCCTCCTCGACAGAATCCCCCAGCCACTGCCCCTGGAGAGCCCCCAGGCTCCCCAATTGCCACCTCAAACCGCCGCCGTCCGAGGCTACTCCGGCAACAATTCTGGTGAGCCCCGGCCACGCCGCGCACTCCTCTCTGCCCTGTTTTATTTGCCGTGACCTGGCGCATGTTTTAACTCCGGCCACGTGCCTTCTTTTGCTCCAGGTCGACGACACGGTCCAACTCCAGCGAACCCCCTCTGCCGCCATCGTCCATCGCTTATTCTGGTGAAGGTAGGGTTTCCGCCGCCCCCTTTTGGCCTCTGCTAGGTCGTGCTGATCTGGGCGCCCACACTAACCACCTTGCTAGCTTGTTCGAGCCCCAGGTCGTCGTCTTCGACACAGAGCCGCGAGCTCCGCCGTTGACGCAACTCTAGCGAGGGAACGAGGCCAAGCCAGAGCACCCCCCACGCCACTGTAACCTCCATCGAGACCGCCATGACCTCCTCGAACTTTGGTACGTGTCCATGGACTCCCTGCCCTTGTAGAACCACCGGAACGCCATCAGCCGACGCTCCGCCGTCGCGCGCAGCTGGTCAGTGCCGCCCGTCTCCGGCCAGGCTACCAGGGACCGTTAGATCTTTTGTCTGCGGCTAGGATTAGATTGGGGACGAAGCGGTACGGGCTAATCAGATCCGTCTGTTTATCACTTAAGATCCAATGGCCCGCAGTAGTCGATCCGACCGAACCGGTACGGGCCAATGAGATTGCGCCACG
Organism: Avena sativa; assembly: GCA_916181665.1. Classification (NCBI taxonomy): domain Eukaryota; kingdom Viridiplantae; phylum Streptophyta; class Magnoliopsida; order Poales; family Poaceae; genus Avena; species Avena sativa. The sequence continues at coordinate 525,019,499 of OV702292.1, read as the reverse complement.
TCGCCCAGGTTATTTGTTTAAATAGAAAATTAGACAGATTTTGTATTAAACTTAGAAAATCCATAACTTTTGTTCCACAATTCATAAAAATGCAAATTTGGTGTCTATGGATTCAGAAAAATAAGACCTTTATTATAGATGCCTTGTTTCACACTTTTGCTTCTGAAAAATTGGAATTATAGGCAAAACCTTTTTAGGAGTATTTTGCTCATAAAAATTATTCCATAAATTGTTTTGGGGTATTTATTATGCCTTTAGATGAGGTATTTTAACCTCTGTACTGTAGACACTGTAAGTTATAGAGTTGTGATCATATCATTGCACCTTGCATGAATTCATATTTTTGTAATGTTTTATTGATTGAATTATTGTTGTTGTCTTGTTCCTTGTGTAGATTGTGTGGATTGTGAAGTTTGTTGCTGTGAGGATTGTACCTATTCCCCTAGCTACCAAGGCAAGTGATATTTTATCTCATGTCCTATTATTTTCACTATTGCACTAGTGTTATTTTGGTAGATCTTAGCATGATAGGATCTTGGTAGTATCTCCTAGTTGAAAGACTTCGTATGCTAGAGTGCTTAGCCATGCTATTAGAATTCGTGGGTGGAAAATACACATCAAGATAGTATGGAAAGATATTATTTTGTTTAACTAAGAAAACAACTAATGTTAATGAAACACCTGGGTGGAATGGGACTTGCTTGGATTATGTTGAGTGGTTACTCAGGGGCCATGTCTATGGTCAGCTGGTGTATCACACTTGTGGATTGCCACCCAGGAACAAAGAGATTGGAGACGTTCTTGTCACGAAGCTTCCAGTGCAGCCACATGGCATATGGGCTCTGCCTTGACCAACTAAGTTGCATGAACTCAGCCAGACGGACTGAAGGTGGTAGTTATGATAGGATGGAACACGTCCATGGTGGTCTGAGGGATTGCTTCTGAAAAGTCTCGTCTCGATGCATGTAGAGTCTTGTGGGGAAAGTGCACCACCTCTCGAGAGGGTAAAACTAAGTACTTAGCCATGTCCCCGGTTATGGACAATTTCTGAGCCTCAAGACAGTGAAGCAGTTCAATAATCTCCTCATCCAAATTTCACTAAGTTAAAAACTTGGGGGTGAACATGGGTAGAGGTTCAGTGATTTCTATCATTGGTACCTTAGTGTTTGAATGAGAAAACTCACTCTTCAAAAACTATAAGTTAAACTAGCTTTTAGAAAAGTCAGCCAAAACCCCACTTAGCCATATATTCATGTAGTGTTTGGATTATACTAAGTATCTATGGTATCACTTGCCAATACAATTCCAAATGTATTGACCCTTGTGGCTGTAACTTATTATGTTGCAGGATACTCTGATGATGAGTAGGGTTGCGGGTCTACACTCGACATGTTTGCATGTGGCGCATGAAGACAAAGACTCTATTATTATTATATGTAATGTGAACCTTGAGTATCTTAGCCTTGGGCTAAGTGAGTTGTAAGAACCATTATATTCCTGGATATGCGATGTAATAATGACCTTTGTTTCTGTGTACTTCATCTTAAACTGTGGGTGCTAGCATTTCGATCCAGGGACTAGCACTGCAATCACAGGGATCTTACCTTACTATGGTGAGATCTTACAAGTCGATTCAGTTAATTATGGAAACCAACCAGCTTGTCCTAGTGAACTGAACAAACCATACTATGTATTTTTGTTGCAGGGAAAGAGGCGAAAGATCGACCAGGACCTGACGACCTAGCTAAATGACAAGATAGCAATCTATAGGGAGAAGCAAAATTCCCAGAAACTGGCCTTTGACCAACTGCACGCTGAACTCGCGGTCCTTTCTGACAAGTGTCAAAAACTGAAGGAGTTAAACGCCGACTAGGCAAAGCTACACAATGAAGGTCGCACCTCAGCTAGGAAGCAGACGGAGATCATGAAAGGGATCTTGAAGGAAAATCGTATGGCTACGGACAAAATTCTCCAATCCGTGACGGAGCGCTGGAACCTACAGCTGAAGCACGACATAGTACTGAAGGAGCTGGCCAATCTTAGGGAGGAAAACAGGCAGCTCTGGGCCAGGCTCGCTTGAACACAACATATGTCTATTTAGTACTCAACTGCCTGGTTTATCCTCTGAAGTGGTGATTTTGTAAGCGTGAACTTAACTCTATGCATGATATGTGTGTTCATCTGAAATTAGTTTGCTCGAGGATTGAGTTTGGCTTAGTTCAGAAAGCGCAACTCCAAGTCTTACAATTAACTAGTTTCAGGCATTGGCACAACATAAATTATTCATCTCGAATTTCCTTTATCCTCTATAGTCTGTCCTTGTTCGCCCTCGCGCGCCTTCTTCAGTTCCTTCAACAGATTCGCAATGCATTACTCTGGCTTCTTCTTGTCTTCCCTGAGCTGATCCCTCTCCTTTTCTGCATTATGAATCAGCAACCTGTGACTATCCTGAAGCTTCTTTGCAGTTCCAACAACCAAGCGCCCATCGATTCCGTCAGTTAGCTCTGACTGCAAATTCTCGATTTCTTGTTCCAGCTCCTTATTTTGTATCGACAGCTTGTAATTTTTTTGAACTACATCACTTACATCAGTAAATCTCCCCGACCTTTCCAACTCATACATCTCCCATAACTGTGCCAAACATTTCTTAAGTGCATCTGGTCACTCAAGATCCACCCACTCTAATGCTTTACACACCGGGCCAACCTCAAAACACACACACTATTGTTTCATGAACATGCACGATACATTTTACTTCATGTCACAGTTGCACATAATGTAAACAAACCTGATTTGTATAGCCCAAAAACCTTCTCCCAGTGTTACTGCCTTCGAATGCAACATATCTCCTCAGTTTTAGCCCATGGTCACATGGCACTTCTCCATCGAGATCTAGGCCCTCCCATTTGGAGTCGTAGATCGTCCATGGTACCTATAGGTAAACGCAAAGCTGAAATGAAAAACGATGGCATGCACATATGGAGCTCAGATCGAGAGATTTATCATTGCCTAACCCTAGCCCGAGAAAACAGAGGAACTTGCATCATGGAAGGAATACTCGATGTTAGAGAGAAGGATGTCATTGCTCGACTGGTCGTCCTTGCTGTTCAAGGACAACATGGTGAATGCATCGTCGCAGGCGACAGCGTCGGTGTCAGCGTCTGTGTCGGCAAGAGAGAGAGAGAGAGAGAGAGAGAGAGAGAGAGATAGAGAGAGAGAGAGAGAGAGAGAGAGAGAGAGAGAGAGCATCCCTTCTACCGCTGCAGCAATGAGTAAATTGGCATGTTACAATAGTTTAATGGATAGAGAGAGAGAGAGCAACCCTTCTACCGCTGCACCAATGACTAAATTGGCATGTTACAATAGTTTAATGGATAGAGAGAGAGAGCAGCCCTTCTACCGCTGCAACAATGACTAAATTGGCATGTTACAATAGTTTAATGGATACCATGCCCTTTCCTTGGATTACTGTCTCCTGCCTGATATGGATTCTCTTCACACATTCTCATTTCAAATATTAAACCTGCACTCCCTCCATCCCAATTTCATTGCCTAACGAAAACATACCAGTATATTACATCATCTAAAGAAACAAAATCATGTCAACTACAAGGTACTTATGCATCACTTCTTCAGTCATGGTTTCACAAAACATTACATTACAATTTCTCAACAAACATAATCACAACATGGTTTCACAAAACATCATATTACAATCTCTCAAAAAACGTAATCACAGAAACAAGTATATTACATCAACTCAAGAAACAAAATCATGTCGACTACAAGGTACTTACACATCACTTGTCTTGTCATGGTTTCGCAAAACATTACATTACAGTCTCTCAACAAACAAAATAACAGAAACAAGTACAGTATATCATCTCAAGAAACATAATCATGTTAACTACAATGTATTTATGCATCACTAGTCCAGTCATGGTTTCACAAAACATTACATTACAATGTCCCAACAAACATAATAACAGAAACAAGTACGGTACGTCATCTTAAGAAACATAATCATATCAACTACAATGTACTTATGTCTTATTACAACAACGATGGTTTCAGTGACTGACATGTCCGAAAATCTCAACAGCTCGCACAGCATTATATCGCAATCTCTCAACACACATAATCACAGAAACACGCTCTAAATGCAACAACAATCAATATTACAAATACAGGCAGGGGAACCCCGCGGTCCATATGACAAGCCCAGGGTAGCAGCTCTCATCAGATCTCATCAACGTCGACCACCTCATTCTGTTTAGCTACTACAGGGGCATCTACATCCACTATAACCTGTTCAACAACATCAGAAATGGTACCAAGGAAGATGTAACATCCCAAAAAAATCATGTTTCAAAACTCATTCATATCATTCTTTGCATCATTCTTTCATTTAGGGTTTTTCTCAAAAATCATTTAGAAGCATACACTTTGGCTATGATTTCATGTGGGCAATTATCTCAATTGGCCATCACCCTTTGAGATTTGAATGCTTAGGTACTTGTTTGCTTGCCTCCATTGATGGAGAAACTAGGTGAAGCTTTTAACCCAAGATTCCAAATTTAGGAATATTTCCTAAACCCTATTTCAAACTAGAGACAAAGAGACAAAGTCTCTGTTTATTTCAAAGATCCAAGCTTGACCAAGCCTTGCAAGGTAACCACATGGTTATTTGACTGTATTTGAACCCACAAGAACCCTGCAAAATTCCCAAAACAATTTGAATTCAAAAGGATTTGAATTCATATCAAATTCATACCAGAAAATGAATTTAGAAAAAGAAAAGGCTTAAACAATGGAAAAGGGCCGCGCGGCCAGAATCTGGCCCAGCAGCGGATCAAGCCCAGCAAGCCCACCCGGGGATCTCCTTTTTCTTCTCTCACGCGCGAGCGCACGCGTTAAGTCGCTGACAGACAGACCCCACCGCCACCTCGCACACTTCGCTGACGAGCGAGCCCGGTCCATGTCGCCCTCGTCTTCCCCAGACTGCGCCTGCGACCACGTCGCTGCAGCAGTGATGGCCGGTAATGGCGCGGCGTAATTGAGCATTTAACCGCGAGCGTTTCCTGTCGATTCCCCGGCTATAAGATCCTCTCTGCCTCGCGATCTTTTTCCCCCAAACACCTCGCTCACTCCGCCACCAGGCTGTCCTCAATCAGCTCTGCACCTCCGCAGACAGAGCCTCTCCGGCGAGCGATCCAGGTGAGCCTCGAGTTCCCCTCTGCCTATCGTTCTTACTATCTGACTCAGTGTATCTTTGCGCACCTCCTGACCTCACTAGTCCGTCTTGTACTGCCCCAGGTCGCCGGTTCCACTTGACACCGCGAGCACCGACGACGACATCAACTTCGACGAGTTTTCCCGGTAGGTACAGAACGCCCCTCGCCTTCCCATTCATGCACACGACTTCCCCTAAACCCTGTGAACCTAACCGTGTCGTTATCTTGCCTTGGGGTGATTCACAGCGACGTCCACGACGACCACCTGACGCACCCGACGCCGCCACGAACTTCGGTGAGCAATCGCAGCCGTGCCCGAGCGCCCCTTGACCAACCGCGTCTACGACGAGCATCACCGTGACCCCTTGAGCCCGGTGAGCTACTCCTCGTTCTCACTCACCCCCTGTAGCGCCGCCTCCGTCGTCGACCGACCGTTCCGCCGCCGGTAGCCACCGCTCCGCCGCCAGTTCTTGGCCAGGGCAATAGCAGCCGTTAGATCTGTATCGTAACGCTAGGATAGATCCACTTAACCCCGAAGCGGTACGCGATCTGAGCCGCCAGATTTCATTTAGATCCTACGGCTGTGGAGCTCTATCCAGTGCGAAACGGTACGGGCGAATAAGAACATGACGCGTGGCTAGGTTAGATCTGAAAATAGAATTTAAAAACAGATTTTGATCCAGATTTCAAATGCCAATATCTTTTGAATGCCACGTTGGAATTTTGCAAACTTTATACCGTTGGATTCAGAAAAACAAGACCTTTCTGCCTATCCAATTTGTTTAGAAAATAGTAACCATTAGATGTGCTTAAATTGCAGAGACTTGTTTGAGGCCTTTTTAAGTATAGTTTTAGTTTAGTACTTTGTTTAGAGTTAGATTTTGTTTTGTTGGTAAACTAGTGGCTTGATAAGTTTCTGTATTCATGCACTTGCTTGGTAGAATTTTCAAAAATCACCACTTAGTAGATTCATGCATGCATGCATTCATAATATTTTTGTTTGTATATATTTGTGTGTAATTGTGTGCTATAACTTTGTGTGTAGATTTTGCTAGTGATTGTGATTGTGACGAGTGCTACTCTCCACACTACCAAGGCAAGTGATATCATCATGAATATTCCATTCCTATATTTTATTTATGCATTGGTAATATTTTTCTAAGTATAGGACTTGCATGGTTATTTGCTAAGTACAAGCTATGCTATGGGAAAACCTATTGGGTGAAGCCTTAGTGAAAATTACCTAAGTCAAGATTCCTATTACTATCATGCTTAGCCTAGCTACTAGAAAACAAGGGTGGTTTATATATTCACACTATGGAAAAATATTCTAAGTCTAAGGACTTGAGTTTTATTTAACAAAACAACTAAGTTAATGAATCTCCTGGGTGGAATGGGACTTGCTTGGTGGATTTTGGATGAGTGGTTCACAAGGCCCATGTTTATGGTTTACCTTAGTGTATCTCACTTGTGGATGGCCACCCAGGAAACAAAGAGATTTGAGATGTCAAATGTTGAGAAGCTTCAAGTGCAACCACTTGGCATTATGGGCTCTGCCATGATCTTAGGTTGCTAGAACTTAGTCTCTTGGACAGTTGGTGGTAGAGGGAATGATAGGTTGGAGCGCGTCCATTTGACTAAGGAAAGGCTTCTGAAGGATCTTGTCTTGGGAAACCAAGTCTTGTGGGGAAAGTGCACCACCTCTGCAGAGTGTAAAACCTAAGTACTTAGCCATGTCCCTGGTAAAGGACAATTTGAGCATCAAGACATGGAAACTTCAAAAATCTCATCACTCCAATTTCTAAATAAAACTTGAGGATGAACAAGGGTTAAAAGGATCTTTAGTCATTGATTGGTAGATGCCCTGAGTGGATCTGGAGTCTTTGATTGATAGATGCCTTGGGTTTTTTTTTTGCCAAACAAAACTTAGTATTTTCAAAAGTTAGGGAAAAATCTATTTTGAGCAATGCAAACCTAAGCTCCACCAGCCAAATGCATATAGTATTATAGTCCACCTAAAATATACTAAGGTATCACTTGCCAATACTATTCCAAAGTATTGACCCTCTGTGGCTGTAACTTGTATTGTTGCAGGTTATTCCGATGTTGATTAGGAGTCATGAGTCTACACTCAACATGCTTGCCTGTGGCACATGAAGATGAAGACTTATGTTTATTTACTTATTCCATAAACTCTTGTATTAGGCCTTTGGCCTTGAGTTGTAAAAGACTATGTTTTATCTCTGGAATGACTGTAATAAACGACCTTTGTATCTGTGTACTTCATCTTAAACTGTGGATGCTAGCATTGATCCAGGGACTAGCATTGCAATCACAGGGATCTTTTCCTTTACAAAGGAGGGATCTTACAGATGGTATCAGAGCACTGTGTTGCCTATAGGATTATGACCCTAGGATTGGAAACCACTAAGGAAAAAATTTAACTTCTTCTACACTTGTCTATTCTTCTCGTAAACTTTTCTAATCTTCTCATTCTCATCTCTATTGTAGATGAACTCCATCAACGAAGCCGTGAAGAAAGGACCACTCATGACCATGACCTTGGAGTGTGAGACTGAGTTTCCCAAAATCCTCAAGGACCTCATGGAGACAATGGGAGCACATGGTGCAGCTGTGTACAAGGGCTTTCCAGTGATGGAGGAAGGAGTGGAGTATTGGTGGGTGCAACTTCACTTGTACAAAAACAAGGAAGACAACCACAAAGAAAAAGGCTTCTGCATGTACACCAACACTTTTATGCACACCACATTGTTTGAGTCAGCAAAAGAAGAAGCTTGGAAGACTATCAAGGAACTAAGTGCTAGAGTCAAGTGCAGGATGCTCAACCTCCAAAAAGACTTAGAGAAAGAGAAGGGACATACTCAAGAGTTGGAAGTCACCAACCAATCCTTAAGAGGAGATATTATAGACTTAGTGATAGAAGCATGTGAACAAGATAGGGTGCTTGCCACTAGGAACATTGTGTTAGCCACCAGATCCAGTGAGATAGGATTGTAAGCGCACTTCGTTAGTTGGACCACCACCTATCACCTTATTTTCCAAAATGATACCTTAAATAAGTTTGAACCTTGGTTGATGTAATGAATTTATGTATGCATGACTTGAGTGATTTGTGTGTTCCAAGAATGTGTTTGAATGTTGACTTGATTATCTTAAATTGTGTTGTTCTAACTTTTTCAATCTTATAAATAGATGCCTATTGCCATCAGCACTGTTGAGGAGTTCCAGGCTACCCGTTTTGGTCCTCGTATCGTAGAGCTTACTACTTTACTCGATCTCCCTCTTCCTATCATTACGGTGCACCCACTCACCAAGTTTGAGAGGAAGGACCTTTGGGGCTTCAAGGTGAACCAGCCAGGACGCCAGACAGAGCCTACTACGGAGGCCATCGTCTTCAAGCTTATGCACGATGACAGGGAGAGAGGCATGGAGGTTGTCATGCAGGATCTGATAGGACGACTATTAGGCCGTCACTCCCGACAGGTTAGAGGCACTCACTTCCACGCCTTCGGAAGGCGTGATGATGACGGAGAGTCCATCGACTTTGAGGACGACTCGAGGGTCACAGCAGAGCCGATACGCCTATACCTCCAGGACTTAGAGACTCTTATTAGGCACGTGGATACCGATAGGACCAACGTCATGCTTAGTAATGACGAACTCCAGGTGCAGCTTCGCGAGAAGGACAAGCTCTTCGTGCAGCAGGACGAGATAGTCAAGGAGATGGAGGCGAAGTTCGAGACCCAAGACCGTAAGTTCAAGAGTCAAGAGAAGCGTGTCCAGGATAGGAACAAGAGGATCCGTGATATGACCGAGGAACTACAGTCCAAGGACTTCGAGTTAGAGCAGCAGCAGACAGTGATTGAGAGGCTTCGTTCCCAGAAGAGGGCTCTCAAGGCCAAGATCGACTCTTTGACCATTACCATCGAGGAGAACAAGACCGCAATGGAGAACGCAGGTCTTACCTTTGTCGAGGAGGAGATTGAGGCTGACGAGTAGACTTGACTACTCAGTTATCTTTATTTACCGTACTTATTATTGTGAACTTATTATTGGACCATCCGACATGTGGATGGCTTGCCACTTGTGTGTTTTTACTTGAGACTTTTGTTTTGTTGTTGAGTTTTATCCTGGTGTTGCTTGCTATGTGTTTGTTTGAGTAATGTATTGTGCATAAATCATGTAAGGGTATCTCATTCTTATCTCTATATGAATAAACCACAGATGCCTCCCCGTCACGCAAACCCCAACCCCAACATTACCCCGGAAATGCAACAAATGATGAATGCGCAGACACAGCTTATGCAAATGATGACGACGTTCATCCAGAACCAGAACAACAACAACCCCAACAACAACAACAACAGTAACAACAATAACAACAACAACAACCCTCCAGGTTTTGATATGCTCACCAGATTTCTGCGTCTGAGGCCAGCTAAGTTTTCGGGAACGACTGATCCCATGGTGGCCAATGATTGGCTACGTTCTGTGAACAAAGACTTAGTGACTGTGGGATGCACAGATGCTGAAAAGGTCAGGTTCGCAGCACATCTGTTGGAAGGACCAGCCGCCACATGGTGGGACAACTTCCAGATTACCACGCCTATTGATGAGGTGACTTGGGCTATCTTTGAAGATGGATTTCGTACTACTCATATCTCACCAGGTATGATGAGCCTGAAAAAGAAGGAATTTCACAACCTAAAGCAGCGCCACCACAGCGTGGCTGAATATATTGAAGAATTCAACAATCTGGCGCGCTATGCACCGGATGAAGTTGACACTGATGCCAAAAGAAAGGAAAAGTTTCTGGAAGGCTTAAATGATGAGCTAAATCTGCAGCTGTCTGTGGCATATGTTCCAACTTATCAGTCGTTGTGTGACAAAGCTGTTATTGTGGAAAATAAAATGAAGCAAGTCGAGAGTAGGAAGAGGAAACACTCCGACAAGCACAGCTCGGGATCGTCTCATAAACGATCTCACTATGATGATAATGTCAGCTCAGGATCCCACAAGCATGGGAAGTTTAACAAGCACCACAACCACAACCGTCATGACAACAAGCATCATCGCAGTCATGACAACGATAAGTACAAGAACCACAAGAGTGGACATAAGAGCCACCACAGTGGAAGTGGAAGTGGAAGTCAGCCTAAAAGGGACATCAGTCAGGTTGAATGCTTCAAATGCAAGAAGCTGGGGCATTATGCTAATGAGTGCACTGAGAAGAAAGTTGAAGGACCTAACAAGACCAATCCTTTTCAGAAAGGACAGGTTAACCACATCAATGTGGAGGAGGTCTATGAAGAGCCTGATGCTGTTGCTGGTAAGTTCAGACTTAATTCCATCTCAGCATTTGTACTCTTTGATACTGGTGCATCTCATTCATTCATATCAAGGGCATTTGTTGATAGAAACGGGTTTGCATCTGAAAACATTGGGTGTCCGATAAAAGTTAGCTCTCCGGGAGGAGATATGATAGTGAGTCTTGGATGCCGGAATCTAGTCATAGAGATCGGAAAACATAAGTTTCCAGTAAACCTAATAATCCTGAATTCCCAAGGATTGGATGTAATTTTGGGAATGGATTGGATGGCTAAGTATGAGGGAGTACTAGATTGTGCCAATCATACAGTTTCACTCACAACCCCTTAAGGTAAGAGGATAAAATTTAAGTCCAACTTTAAATATAAAGGAAGTAAGCTAAATTCTCTTAAGGGGGTTAGCATGGACAGTGTGCCAATTGTGTGTGAGTATCCGGATGTGTTTCCAGAAGAGTTACCAGGAATGCCACCAGATAGAGATGTGGAGTTTATAATAGATTTGGTACCAGGTTCTGGACCAAGGGCAAAGAGGCCTTATAAAATGTCAGTTGACGAACTTAAGGAACTCAAGAAACAACTTGGAGAACAATTGCAGAAAGGATTCATCCAGCCAAGTTCTTCATCTTGGGGAGCTCCAGTTTTGTTCGTAGAAAAGAGAGACAGAACTCAAAGATTATGCATAGATTACCGTTCTCTCAACGAGGTAACCATCAAGAACAAATATCCTTTGCCAAGAATAAATGACTTGTTTGATCAGCTAGAAGGAGCATGTGTGTTCTCGAAGATTGATCTTCGGTCAGGCTATTTTCAACTCAAGATAAGAGAACAAGACATACCTAAAACAGCCTTCACCACAAGGTATGGATTGTATGAGTACACTGTAATGCCTTTCGGTTTAACCAACGCTCCAGCATACTTCATGAATATGATGAACAAAGTGTTCATGGAATTTCTCGACAAGTTCGTTGTCGTTTTTATCGATGACATCTTGGTCTACTCCAAGAGCAAGGAAGAGCATGAAAGACATCTACGCTTAATACTTGAGAAACTAAGGGAACATAAGCTTTATGCCAAATTCAGCAAGTGTGAGTTTTGGTTAGAGGAGGTTGGATTTCTTGGTCACGTTATGACAAAGGATGGTGTAGCAGTTGATCCTGCTAAAGTTTCAGCTGTGACAGAATGGGAATCTCCTAAGAACGTAAAAGAGGTTCGTAGTTTCCTCGGCTTAGCAGGTTACTACAGAAGATTCATTGAAATTTTTTCAAAGGTTGCTAAACCAATGACAGACTTATTAAAGAAGGACAAGAAATTTACTTGGACTGATGGTTGTGAACTCAGCTTTCAAGAATTAAAGAAGAGACTTGTGTCAGCACCAGTACTGTGCCTACCAGATTTGGAAAAGGATTTCCAAGTGTATTGTGATGCTTCGCATCAAGGATTAGGAGCCGTACTTATGCAAGGCGGAAAAGTTGTGGCTTATGCCTCGAGACAACTCAAAACCCATGAAGTAAACTATCCTACTCATGATTTAGAGTTAGCCGCTGTTGTCCATGCACTCAAAACATGGAGACACTACCTTTTGGGAAAACGTTGTGAAGTATTCACCGATCATAAGAGTTTGAAGTATATTTTCACCCAGAAGGAAATCAATATGAGACAAAGGAGATGGCTAGAACTTATCAAGGATTACGACTTGAGTTTGCAATACCACCCCGGTAAAGCAAATGTAGTAGCAGATGCTCTAAGTCGCAAAGCGTTTATAAATGGCCTTACCAAAGGTGAATTGCCAGATGACTTGTGTAAGCAATTCAAGGAACTCAGGTTGGAGATTGTGCCAGAAGGACATCTCATGTCTTTGGATGTTCAACCCACTCTGTTGGATAAGATTAAAGAAGACCAAAAGACGGATAAGGAAATCGAAGAGATTAGGGAAAGGATTAGCCAAGGGAAATCTAAAAGTTTCCATATGGACGAACAAGGTACTTTATGGCACGGGAAACGTATTTGTGTCCCACAAGATCCGGAATTGCGGAAACTGATTCTACAAGAAGCCCATAACACTCCATATTCTATTCACCCGGGAAACACCAAAATGTACATGGATATGAAAGAAAGATTTTGGTGGAACAATCTCAAAAGGGACATCGCCGAACACATTGCTTTGTGTGATGTGTGTAGTAGAGTGAAAGCGGAGCATCAGAAACCAGCAGGTTTGCTTCAACCAATGCCTATTCCTGAATGGAAGTGGGAAAATATTGGTATGGATTTCATTACCGGATTACCAAGGACCAGGTCAGGGTATGATTCCATATGGGTAGTAGTGGATCGCCTAACTAAAGTGGCTCATTTTATACCCGTAAAGACAACTTATACCAGTGCCAAGTTAGCCAAAATCTACATGAGCAGAATTGTATGCCTTCACGGTGTACCTAAGAGTATTGTGTCTGATAGAGAAACTCAGTTCACTTCTCACTTTTGGAGACAGCTTCATGAATCTTTAGGAACGAGGTTGGAATTCAGCACTGCTTTTCATCCTCAAACTGATGGACAAACAGAAAGGACTAATCAAATTCTTGAAGATATGTTGAGGGCATGTGCCCTAGACTATGGAGCAAGTTGGGATGAAAGTCTGCCTTACGCAGAGTTCTCTTACAACAACAGTCACCAATCTAGTATTGGGATGGCACCATTTGAGTTTCTCTACGGAAGGAAGTGTACCACCCCATTGCTATGGAATGGTGTGGGAGAAAGAAGTTTGTTTGGACCAGATCTTATCAAAGACGCCGAAGAAAAAGTCAAATTGGTTAGGGACAGGTTGAAGATAGCACAGTCTCGACAGAAAAGCTACGCAGATGCTAAGCGTAGAGAAGTCACTTACGAAGTTAGGGATAGAGCTTATCTTAGAGTATCACCACTTCGTGGAGTGAAAAGATTTGGAGTCAAAGGAAAGTTAGCACCAAGATATGTTGGACCATTCAACATTCTAAGTCGCAAGGGAGAAGCTGCATATGAAATCGAACTTCCAGCATCTTTATTAGCAGTCCATAATGTTTTTCATGTGAACCAGCTCAAGAGATGTCACCCAGAAATGGAAGAAACATCTTTGAAAGATACCATATCTTTGGAAGAAGTTCAACTAGAAAGTGATCTCACCTATGAAGAAAAGCCTGTCAAGATACTTGAGACCGCAGAAAGAGTCACAAGGACAAAGACCATCAAGTTTTGCAAAGTACAATGGAACCATCATTCTGAAGAAGAAGCAACATGGGAAAGAGAAGATGATCTTCGGAAAGACCACCCTCACCTATTTGCTAGCCAATCCGAATCTCGAGGGCGAGATTCATTTTAAGGGGGTTAGATTTGTAACATCCCAAAAAAATCATGTTTCAAAACTCATTCATATCATTCTTTGCATCATTCTTTCATTTAGGGTTTTTCTCAAAAATCATTTAGAAGCATACACTTTGGCTATGATTTCATGTGGGCAATTATCTCAATTGGCCATCACCCTTTGAGATTTGAATGCTTAGGTACTTGTTTGCTTGCCTCCATTGATGGAGAAACTAGGTGAAGCTTTTAACCCAAGATTCCAAATTTAGGAATATTTCCTAAACCCTATTTCAAACTAGAGACAAAGAGACAAAGTCTCTGTTTATTTCAAAGATCCAAGCTTGACCAAGCCTTGCAAGGTAACCACATGGTTATTTGACTGTATTTGAACCCACAAGAACCCTGCAAAATTCCCAAAACAATTTGAATTCAAAAGGATTTGAATTCATATCAAATTCATACCAGAAAATGAATTTAGAAAAAGAAAAGGCTTAAACAATGGAAAAGGGCCGCGCGGCCAGAATCTGGCCCAGCAGCGGATCAAGCCCAGCAAGCCCACCCGGGGATATCCTTTTTCTTCTCTCACACGCGAGCGCACGCGTTAAGTCGCTGACAGACAGACCCCACCGCCACCTCGCACACTTCGCTGACGAGCGGGCCCGGTCCATGTCGCCCTCGTCTTCCCCAGACTGCGCCTACGACCACGTCGCTGCAGCAGTGATGGCCGGTAATGGCGCGGCGTAATTGAGCATTTAACCGCGACCGTTTCCTGTCGATTCCCCGGCTATAAGATCCTCTCTGCCTCGCGATCTTTTCCCCCAAACACCTCGCTCACTCCGCCACCAGGCTGTCCTCAATCAGCTCTGCACCGCCGCAGACAGAGCCTCTCCGGCGAGCGATCCAGGTGAGCCTCGAGTTCCCCTCTGCCTATCGTTCTTACTATCTGACTCAGTGTATCTTTGCGCACCTCCTGACCTCACTAGTCCGTCTTGTACTGCCCCAGGTCGCCGGTTCCACTTGACACCGCGAGCACCGACGACGACATCAACTCCGACGAGTTTTCCCGGTAGGTACAGAACGCCCCTCGCCTTCCCATTCATGCACACGACTTCCCCTTAACCCTGTGAACCTAACCGTGTCGTTATCTTGCCTTGGGGTGATTCACAGCGACGTCCACGACGACCACCTGACGCACCCGACGCCGCCACGAACTTCGGTGAGCAATCGCAGTCGTGCCCGAGCGCCCCTTGACCAACCGCGTCTACGACGAGCATCACCGTGACCCCTTGAGCCCGGTGAGCTACTCCTCGTTCTCACTCACCCCCTGTAGCGCTGCCTCCGTCGTCGACCGACCGTTCCGCCGCCGGTAGCCACCGCTCCGCCGCCAGTTCTTGGCCAGGGCAATAGCAGCCGTTAGATCTGTATCGTAACGCTAGGATAGATCCACTTAACCCCGAAGCGGTACGAGATCTGAGCCGCCAGATTTCATTTAGATCCTACGGCTGTGGAGCTCGATCCAGTGCGAAACGGTACGGGCGAATAAGAACATGACGCGTGGCTAGGTTAGATCTGAAAATAGAATTTAAAAACAGATTTTGATCCAGATTTGAAATGCCAATATCTTTTGAATGCCACGTTGGAATTTTGCAAACTTTATACCGTTGGATTCACAAAAACAAGACCTTTCTGCCTATCCAATTTGTTTAGCAAATAGTAACCATTAGATGTGCTTAAATTGCAGAGACTTGTTTGAGGCCTTTTTAAGTATAGTTTTAGTTTAGTACTTTTTTTAGAGTTAGATTTTGTTTTGTTGGTAAACTAGTGGCTTGATAAGTTTCTGTATTCATGCACTTGCTTGGTAGAATTTTCAAAAATCACCACTTAGTAGATTCATGCATGCATGCATTCATAATATTTTTGTTTGTATATATTTGTGTGTAATTGTGTGCTATAACTTTGTGTGTAGATTTTGCTAGTGATTGTGATTGTGACGAGTGCTACTCTCCACACTACCAAGGCAAGTGATATCATCATGAATATTCCATTCCTATATTTTATTTATGCATTGGTAATATTTTTCTAAGTATAGGACTTGCATGGTTATTTGCTAAGTACAAGCTATGCTATGGGAAAACCTATTGGGTGAAGCCTTAGTGAAAATTACCTAAGTCAAGATTCCTATTACTATCATGCTTAGCCTAGCTACTAGAAAACAAGGGTGGTTTATATATTCACACTATGGAAAAATATTCTAAGTCTAAGGACTTGAGTTTTATTTAACAAAACAACTAAGTTAATGAATCTCCTGGGTGGAATGGGACTTGCTTGGTGGTTTTTGGTTGAGTGGTTCACAAGGCCCATGTTTATGGTTTACCTTAGTGTATCTCACTTGTGGATGGCCACCCAGGAAACAAAGAGATTTGAGATGTCAAATGTTGAGAAGCTTCAAGTGCAACCACTTGGCATTATGGGCTCTGCCATGATCTTAGGTTGCTAGAACTTAGTCTCTTGGACAGTTGGTGGTAGAGGGAATGATAGGTTGGAGCGCGTCCATTTGACTAAGGAAAGGCTTCTGAAGGATCTTGTCTTGGGAAACCAAGTCTTGTGGGGAAAGTGCACCACCTCTGCAGAGTGTAAAACCTAAGTACTTAGCCATGTCCCTGGTAAAGGACAATTTGAGCATCAAGACATGGAAACTTCAAAAATCTCATCACTCCAATTTCTAAATAAAACTTGAGGGTGAACAAGGGTTAAAAGGATCTTTAGTCATTGATTGGTAGATGCCCTGAGTGGATCTGGAGTCTTTGATTGATAGATGCCTTGGGTTTTTTTTTTGCCAAACAAAACTTAGTATTTTCAAAAGTTAGGGAAAAATCTATTTTGAGCAATGCAAACCTAAGCTCCACCAGCCAAATGCATATAGTATTATAGTCCACCTAAAATATACTAAGGTATCACTTGCCAATACTATTCCAAAGTATTGACCCTCTGTGGCTGTAACTTGTATTGTTGCAGGTTATTCCGATGTTGATTAGGAGTCATGAGTCTACACTCAACATGCTTGCCTGTGGCACATGAAGATGAAGACTTATGTTTATTTACTTATTCCATAAACTCTTGTATTAGGCCTTTGGCCCTGAGTTGTAAAAGACTATGTTTTATCTCTGGAATGACTGTAATAAACGACCTTTGTATCTGTGTACTTCATCTTAAACTGTGGATGCTAGCATTGATCCAGGGACTAGCATTGCAATCACAGGGATCTTTTCCTTTACAAAGGAGGGATCTTACAGAAGAACACCTTCCTGGTTCGCTTCGTTCGCCGCATAATCTGCATAAGATCTTCAGTATCCAAAACATCTATGAATTGCTGCTTCTGATGATGCCACCACCGGATTTTTGCCATCTACTTAGGGACAATACTGATTTCCTTACCGATCATCTCTCTCATTTCATCAAGACTTATGTTTTTGGAATCAACAATGATCTCCACAGTACATGACGAAACTGGCTTATTAACTCCATCATCAAGTTTTTCCATGTATGAATCCACCTCTATGCGTATACTGAACTTATCTAGATCATCATCTATTGGTCCGTATTCTCTAGGAGCAGAAGCTCTGGCAGCAAGATCTCCAGCATCTGCATACATATCATCAATTATCGCTTCAACTTTCACCTTACGATCAGCTGCACAACACTCCCAAACCATCTGAAGCTCATGGGAGTGCTCAATTTGCTGATAGGTATCATTCATGTTGCGCCACACCAATTTTGTCCTCTGTCTAGAACCCCAGGGAATTCTAGCGACAAGCATATCTACCAGCTACGAAACAGACATAACCTCTTTGCAATTCACAAGCAGATGCACATCTTGCCCGAACACAACCCTCTCGCAACCAAAATCAAGTTTTTGCAGTGTACTGCCGAACATGAACTGTGAACTCATATAGGTCCCTTGTATCAAAGCTGTGCCTAATTTGATTAAAGAGGGGAACATTTCAGTTCATTTGATTCTATTATGTTGTAACTAATATACTTGCAAGATAAGGCACATATAAGAAAATTTCACCTCTCTCTCTTCTCCCGGGTTTTTTTCTTCGAGATCTAGGTGCTGCATCCGCCCACCGGAGCCGAACAATCCGCCGTCGGCCTTGCTTTTCTCTTCAACCCGCTGCTCATAGGTACCTTGGGAGCAGAATCCTTGCTGGCCTCCTTGCTAACCGGGGCTGAAGACCTCGCCGCTGCTATGCGTTGAGCCCCAGACTTGGGCCTCGGCAGACCCGAATCAGCCGGCGACGTAGCTACAACCTTCGCCTTGCAAGACATGCTTGGCCGCCGCCATCGGATTCAGTGTTAGGGGAGGGAGAAAAAAGGTCCTCCGCCCTCGGCAGATTTTGGGTCGGGGAAGAGAAGAAAAGTGACCGCCGCCACAACAAGATTCAGTGTCGAGAGTTAGGAAAGTACAGTAATGGATTTTCCCCTACGACACGTGCAGGGTGGCTAAGAAGAGTGACCGGCGAAGGAGGGGCACATCAGGAACTAGTGTAACGGAATATCCTGACTTAATAGGCGTGATTTGAAAATATTGGGTTTGGCCATCATTCACTCGAATGACCACTCTCAGCAATTGGCGCCCCAACTTGGGTACCGTGTTGCCTGGGCGACCCAACTTTCGGGCCGCAAAATGATATTCTCCACAGTAAGTGTTTCCTGCCATTTGGTATTTTAGACACAATTCGCGCGGGCGCAATCTGCACCTGCAACTCGTAATGTTCAGTCGTAATTTTTAACCGAACCGATTCTCCTTGTCCACTCTCAGTTGTTTCAGATCCTCGAAGGTTGGCTTCCCCCAATTGACGAGGAGATTCCCAAGGAGCTCGAGGAAGGGAAAAAAGGGGAATCCTCCAAAAGTGAAGAAGAAGTGAGGGACATTCCACCCCCAGCACCCGCGTACCACAAAACTCATATGCAGAAGCAGCGTGAGTTCGAGGCGAGTCGCAGCCTTGAGGAGCGCAATAGCGATGATGAAACCGTGCAGGAGAACAGTTTACGGCGAGTGGCCATGCCGGCAAAGCCCGCACGAAAGTTGGAGTCCTCGGTGAAGAAGTCAGCAGTGATGCTGACATCGCCGCCCAGATCATTGGTGGCCTTCGAATCATACGAGGAGTCTGGTGATGAGGAGGCCGATATTTCGACCAAGATCAGTGAGGACCCAACTCCGATAAAGGGATCGGAGACTGCGACCGTGATGGTGGAATCGATCATTCCACTAGCCACGATTGCGCCAATAGACTCGGCTGCCCTGGACCCAGGGGCTACTGAGGTCATGGGGTCAAAGTCACCTCCACCAGAGGAGGCCTGCCGTGTCACCCGGGTCATAAGTTCCCGCAACCGCGACCTCGACATCAAAGAAGCCGATGGTGTCGTGGGACTCGAGTGTGTTCGAGATGGGGCTCTCGCGCTGTTTGGGACCAGAGCTGGAGAAGCCCACGCATATTAGCACCGGCTTGTGCACTCTCCCTGTCGCCAAGTGAGTCTAATTATTTTTTGTATTTCGAAATCCTTTGCATCATGAACCTCCTAACCGTGGCAATTTTCACAGGTCTGGCGCCAAGAAGATTGGTCGTCCTTCGATGGCCAAGGTTCCTCCGGTCGACGCCACAGGGGAAGTCGACCCCCCCAAGAAGAGCAGGATTATCTCGGAGGACGCGCTAGGCAGAGGCGCAAAGAAGAAGAAGGGGGACGTCCTCTACGTCGCAGCGGGAGGGAACATGGAGGAGGATGGCTCCGCTGCTCGCGCTGGAGAAGGGGCGATCGCCCACTCGGAGCCAATCAAGGAAGTCTCGCCGGGAGAGCCGTTGGCTTTGACGACCAGTGCCCCGGTGAGGATGGCCGCGTCGTTTCCGCGCTTCATGACGAAGGCGTTCTCGATGGCAGCAGAAACTTTGTTGCCGCAAATTCCAGAGATCGACGATGATGACATTGGGCAGCAGCGCGGGCGCACGCCTTTTGTGGTTCCATCGGCGGATGCCAGCAAGCTTCACAGTATGCTTGGCGCTGCTATTCAGGTATGTCCAGTCCCCGAGGGTCTAGTCACTGAATTTCAATGGCTAAACAGTTATGATTTTTGTTGTCCAGTCCCCGAGGGTCTAGTCGCTGAATTTCAGTGGCTAGGAACTTAGGATTTTCGTCGTCCAGTCCCTGAGGGTCTAGTCGCTAAATTTCAGCGGCTAGACGCTTGGATTTTCGTCGTCCAGACCTTTACTATTTTTCTATCATCAGGGGATGCAGAGGGAATCATCCGATCGACAAGCTGTGAAGGAACGCCTGGAACGTGACCTGCGGATAGCGCAGGAGGCCAACCGGCGACTCCAGGAGTCTGCTAGTGAGTTGGTGTTTTCTTTTCGTGATCTCGAGTCGTCGTTGCTATGACAAACTGAACCATGTTGTCTTTTCCTTTTAGGTGAACTCCCTGCTGTGATTGCCAAGGCCCGTGAGGGGTATGTTCCGGTTGCTGAGATGGACGCTGCGAAGGTGGCGTTGGCCACGGCGGAGGAGCGAATCGCCTCGCTGGTGAAGGAGCTGGAGGTGGAAAAGGTGTCGATGATCTTCTAAAGAGAGGGCCAAGGCTGCAGTCGCCGCGGCAGAGGAGGAGAATAAGGCATCTGACTCGATCATCCTTTGGTTGCAGAGTGACCTTGGGGCGTTTAAGAAGCACGTGACGGAGAGCTACCGCAAACTTCTTGGTGAGTGTCCTTTCCTTATGTTCCTTCTTTCCTGTTATTCGTCGAGTCCCTGAGTGGGTGAGTCCACTAGGCCTTGGTGATCTTGAGTTTCTAACATTGCAGCCATGATAGGTCAAAGTGACCCGATGGTGCAGACCTTTGATGCCTCGTAGTGCGTGATGGCGGTGGTGAACGCAACCACCACCTTGGTGCTATGTGTCCAGTCTGTTCTTCAAGGGGTCTCTCCCACCAAGGTTATTCCTAGGGTGTTGACTGAGGTTTGGCGCTATCTTGACGAGGCGCTTTCTATTGCCGAGTGGATGGTGCGATCGGCCTTTAGGCGCGAAGCCACCACGACACTTAGCCTTGGGCTCTCTCACTTCCCCGATGACTTCGACCCCGACGATGTCACCAGCGGGTATCCCTCGGTGACTGGCTCAGTGGAGATCTCGGAGGTCTTAGGTTGACCGCCAAGGCTGCTCCATTCGCGGAGCGAGTATTGGTGATGGGGGACTTGCTGCCATACTAGAAAACGGTGGTGACATCGGGCGACTCCAAACCGGAGCACCATGACCTAAAGTTGGAGCAACCCTTCCGGTCGTCATTGTCGAACTCATTTACGACGTACATGGCGAACCCTTGGGAGCCATACATCCGGGTCAGGGGTGATGGCAGTGCCTCTTCGTCAGAGCCTACAAAATGAGTGACTGCCCTGAGGGGCTTTTGTATGTTATGGTGACTGGCCGCTTTTGTAATGTAAACAATATATATAGTTGCTGAAGTAAAAGGAGTCAATCGACTCACAATGCATGATGATGTCTGTTTTATGTTGAGTATTTGGTTGTGCGAGTCCCCGAGCGCGTCTGCCCTTTATTGGGGTTTACCTCGTATGTATGTAAGTTTGATTATATTGGGTTTTTTTAATTTGATTGGAGTCGATTTGTCGCGGCTCGTGGAGCCGGTTGCTTGGTGACCCCAAGGGAGCGCTATACTTAGCTGTTTTCCTGGACGGGAGCAGGGTTGGTTTAGGCGAGTCCCCAAGCATGGTACTTAGCCGTTCTAGTCGCGTGCCCAAGTTAGGTGAAGACCTGGTGTGTTGTTTGTAATGCGGTTCTCCCCCTGGCTTGGAAAGCCAGTCGCGTGGCGAGTCCAAGGCAAGCTCTCTTATTCCCGAGCTGCATTGGGGATCGATGTAGACGATTCCCCGGGCGTGGTACTTAACTATTCGAGTCGCTTTGCATGAGGATGGGGAGGACGGGCACTGTGAGAAGCATTATCAGTTGTATTGGCCCAGGGGCCAGTTGAGCGAGGCAACTCTAATGGTGGCTCTGAGGACTTGCCCTATGGTGAATGGCCCCTCCCATGGGGGGAAAGCTTGTGGATGCCCTTCTTGTCCTGGATCAGTCGCAGAACCAGATCGCCTTCCTAGAAGGTGTGAGTCCGGACTCGGTGGCTGTGGTAGCGGCTTAGTCCTTGCTGGTAGATGGCAGTGCGGGAGCGAGCCAGGTCGCGTGCTTCGTCGAGCTGGTCGATCCCGTCTTGGCGGGCGATCTTGTTATTTGCCTCCACGTAATTGACGACCCGAGGCGAGTCGTGTTCCAAGTCGATTGGCATGATGGCTTCGGCGCCATACACCATGAAGAAGGGTGTGAACCCTGTGGAGCAGTTGACGGAGGTGCAGATGCCCCATATCACGGAGGGGAGCTCTTCAACCTAGCATCCAGGGGTTCGCTCGAGAGGTACCTAGAGTCACGGCTTGAGGACGTGGAGGACGCTTTGGTTGCGTTCTCTGCTTGGCTATTCGACTCCGGGTGAGCAACTGAGGCGAGGTCAAGTCGTATGCCATGCTCCTCGCAGTAATCCACCATGGCACCTTTGGAGAAGTTGGTGTCATTGTCCGTTATGATGCTGTGCGGGTAGCCGTATCCCCATCATCAAATATACATTTGTTCATATTGTCGGCCTTCTTGTCTGCCAAATATTTGGGACAGTTGTGCTTCTAGTGGTCGGTCCCCTTACAATAGTAGCACTCGGCATCAAGCAGGGCCACCCCGGGTCTTCTTATCAGGCGCAGCAATAGGTTTGCCGCCCTTCTTGAAGTTACCATTCTGTTTACCCTTCTTGTCCTTCTTAAACAGGTGATCTTATTGCTCATCAACACTTGATGTTCTTTCCGAATCTCCACTTCAGTAGTCTTAAGCATTGCCAGAAGCTCGGAGAGAGACTTCTTCATGCCCTGCATCTTATAATTCATCACGAAGCTCTTATAGCCTGGTGGCAGAGATTATTGGAGAACATGATGTATGCCTAAGTCAATGGAAATAATTATTCTCAAGGCTACAAGCTTATCGGTGTACCCATACATTTTGAGTACGTGCTCACTAACAAATCTATTCTCCTCCATGATGCATCTAAAAAACTTTTTTGAAACATCATAACTCTCTATGGAAGGGATGGGTATCAAAAATCATTCTCAATTCACCCATGGTATCAAAAGCATTGCCATTCTCGAAACACTTTTGGAGTTCTAGCTCTAGCCCATATAGTATGCTGCAATGAAACATGTTGCGGTCCTCCTGAAGACTTATGTAAACTTTCTTTGCATTATCAGAAGCATCGTCAGGTGGTGGGGGGCCTAGCAGCGCTTCTATCATATATTGCTTTTGTGTAGTAGTGAGGAGAATCCTCAAGTTCAGGGCCCAGTTGGTAAAGTTACTACCATTCATTGCAAGTTTCTCTTTCTCCATGAACACATTGAAATTAAAAGCAGGTGGTGCCATCTACAACAGAATTTGCAAAGTTTATTTAGACTAAGTTTACGCTAGATTGAGTTCAACTAGTCCAAATTACAAATGAACTCCCACTCAAAAACAACATCCCTCGTATCTTTTTGGTGATTACATGAACCAAATCCACTACACCAAGACCGATCATCACGTGCATTGGTGTAGATTTAAGGTGAGCATCTAGATGGTCATCATATCAACCATATGACTCATGCTTTACCTTTTGGTTCGTGTTCCGAGACCATGTTTGTACATGCTAGGCTTGCCAAGTAAGAACCTTAGTACCCGCATGTGTAAAACTATCTTACACCTGTTATATGCGAACATATAGTCTATCACACCCGATCATCATGTGGTGTCTCAAAACGACGAACTTTCTTAACGGTGCATACTAAAGGAAGAACAAATTTTATCTTGATATTTAAATGAGGGATCATATTATAATGCTAGTAAAGCGCCATACAAGCAACATAAGATGCAAACAAACATCATATTCAAAAAGTGATATGATATGGTTCTTGCACTTGATCACTATCTTGTGCATTGTGGTATGATCTTCATCATTCCTAATGTGTAAGGCGTGGCCAAGGTCTATGGAACTTATACTTTGGTATGTGATGAGTCCAAAATTGAGAAATATTTAAGTATATAAATTATTCATATTGTCACTCATTACAAGTTGCATCTACCTACAACTATGCCTATTATGTATGATTACTAGTTCTCATTTATTTTGACATGGACTTTGCACAACTAGTAGTTTTATTAGGAATTTATTACTTTTTCTTGACTTTGACTTGTGTGTAGGTGTTGTGTTGGATTATGGATAAAGCAAGGCAAAAGGAACCAAGAAGATGCAATATGGAGGAGCTGCAGGCACCAGACTTAGCCATTTGAGAGGTAAAAAAAGTGATTTTTCCATAAACTCCAAATGAATATCCAATGCCATGGCATTGTATCCTTGTCCATATAATTTCGACGATCTGAAGAACACCCAAATCGGAGTTCGTATGAAAAAATGGCGGCCAAAATACGAAATCATACAAAGGATGTAACGACCACTAGTATGGGCAGGGGCTTGTTCCTTTGTGGCCCGAAAGTTCCCTGGCGAGTGCATCGCATTTCCCAGGTTACCCGTAATTGCCGCATTTCGCAAAGTTGGGTTGTCAACTACCGAGGGGGGCCATTTCGAGGCAAACTCATCTCACCCCTACCAAATTCAAACATGTCATTAAACTGCCCCGTGAAGTAGACGGTTAGGACCCACATGTCGGTCATCTGTCCGTGACGCGAGTGCCAACGCGGAAACCTCTTAGTCAAATCGAGGAACTAAGTGGCTTGGTGCGTTGACCAATTTCACAAATCATCTTCCTCCTTTCCCCAGCACGAGTGGCGTCGAAATCCACCCTCCAAGCACAACGATCCCTTCAGACATTTTACTTCCGGCACCAATTTGTTGCGCCCATTCGCTGATCCCGAGCTCCAATGCCGCATGCCTCTGCCACCATTGCGAGGCTCTAGCCCGCCTCCACCACTGATGAGCTGATCAGCACGGAGGATGGCAGATCCTACTACCAAGGAGGAAGATGTTCTGGCTACATGCGGGTGAGCTACCCTTCTCTTTGCTATTTGCACTAACTATAACTGCTAAGCTAGCTATTGAACCTAGATTTGTTTAGCTAGCCCAACGCTGACAAACATTTTTTGTCCACTGTTTTTTGTCAAGTGGGATCTCCGTGGACTACCCTTACCTGGTTATGGTAGCCCTCTTCAGCTACGACTCTAAATCAAAAAGGGTGAAGGGCAAGTGGTCTGGACACCAATATCTCACAATGGAAGAAGCGCCTGCGTAGATCTGCACTATCCCTGGTATGGTTGATTCTCCGCGTAAACATGCTGAAATAGGGCCGAAGTAGACTACAAAGTTCAGCTTCATAGATGAACGAGGTATCATGGTTCCTCTAACGTGTGATAGTCAGCTAATTGGGTTGGTGAAAAGGTATGCTTCGGCTTGCATGTTTGCGCTGAATTGTGATGTACTGGATGTGGAAGTTGCTGCAACTAGGAGTCGCCCTGCTATTCTTGGACAGGGTGGTCGCTCGAACCCAATTAGCTCCTGGTAAGCAAAAGTCTCTTGAGGTTCGCATGTTTATGCTGAATTGTAATTTTTGTTTTGTTTACTCTATAGATATTAGGTAGTTATGCAACAGTCCTCTTTCTTTGGCAGGAAGCGCCGCAAGGTTAGAAACATGACTGTCGGGTCAGTCATTTTGCTGCCAGAAGAAAATAAAACCAAGGGAGTGATGATGCTGGACACGATTCTGGTGCTGATTGTCCCGGCGATGCAGAGTACGTGAAGCTAAAAAAATTGGCACCGAGGAAGAGGAAGAAGGTAGGAAATGAAGAAGCCAGTGGGCGTGAAGGCTTGGCACCCAGGCAAGGGAAGAAGGCTGCTGGCAATGAAGATGCATAATAATGTGTTGAACTTGAACCTATATATGTAATTCGGTTAAATTCTGGAGCTCTGTGTGTGGAACTTGTCAGGCGAAACAATCTACCCACGTTCTCGGAGTAAAATGTACTGTGACTTAGGGTTTGGAAACGCCCGAGTCAGTAGTTGAATCCGAAATTGTGCTTGTGCCACTAGTATCTGAAAACACGCAGCATCGGTTCCATGATTGCTGAGGGAAAGGAGGTCTCCAAATTCGATGTAATGTACGTGCTTCCACTTTATAAATTGTGGCTGTGCCATTTGCATGTGGCACAATTCATGTTGTTTACATTTAAACAAACCACCAATGTCAGAATACCACCATCATCAGACAAAAGGAAGTAATGAAGGGCTAAGACAGATTAACGGGCGGCCAGTTTTTTCTCCCAGGACTTCGAGACCACTAGTTTAGACTGGTTAAGTCAACAAGTACTACTATTACAACTTAAAAAAGTACGGAGCTCAAGCTAAATAGAACTAGCTATCACACATCTCCTTGATCTTCCTAATCTTAGACCGATGTGCATCTTCCTGCGAGAGCAAGGATTGAATCGTCTGATCCATCCTTTTAGCATCTTCCTTGTACAACTTCAATTGTTTCTCTGCATTTATCCTCATACACTTGTCAATACTCGTAGTTGTGAACTGCAGGACTTTGGCCTGGTGAAGTTCATTCCTTACTTGAGTCAGTTCTTGCTCTGCTTTAGCCTTCAGGGCCAATGCCACGTCCCTCTCCTTCTCGACTTTGCTAACCTTGTCTTGCACCCTCCTGAGATCTCGGTTAAGCTTGGTTGTG
Source organism: Avena sativa (assembly GCA_916181665.1). Lineage (NCBI taxonomy): Eukaryota > Viridiplantae > Streptophyta > Magnoliopsida > Poales > Poaceae > Avena > Avena sativa. The sequence continues at coordinate 524,992,786 of OV702292.1, read as the reverse complement.
TCAACTTGGTCAAATAGCTTCATCTCAACACTATCAAGGAGTGAGATGACTATGGATTCTTTCAACTCTTTAGTCATATCCCATAGTTTGTCTAGCGTTTTCTGCATCGATTTGAGCCACTCTGATTTACCCATTTGACGACACGGCAACTTCTGCGTTGCATCATTGCACAATGTCCTTGACACCCTAAAAACCTCCTACATGTGTTTCGTCCTTCGAACGCTACAAATTTAGCAGGCACATATCCATGTTTACATAGCGGAGGACTGTCTTCCTCCGCTAAACCATGATAGTCGGAGTCGTACAGCGTCTGGTTGTCCTAACACATAATACATGCATGAGTAAACATAGTAGATCTATCTCAAAATAGATAAATCGCCACAGATGTTAGAGATGGGACCACTCACATCGAAATCACCGTCCATGTCGTCACGCCACATTTCCTCACCGCCCCCCTTGAACGCACTGCGAGAGGGGGGTGGGGGACTAGGGTGGCTGCGGGAGAGATGGCTGGAGGCGCTGTCAGCTTGCGGCTATGGAAGGATGGGAGAGAAGAGGGGAAAGTGTCTTCGAAGGGAAGGAAGAGAAGTATGGGGAGGAAGAGAAGTAAAGGGGACGTGACACTGGCAGGTGGCCCATAGAACTCGTGACACTCGCAAAAGGGGAGCGCGTGGTGTTGCCAGTTTGTCCAGAGCAAGCGAACAGTAAGCATGGCCAATCATGTCGCAGAATAGCCTACTCGCGGATCGCTCTTACGAAGAACCATCCCAATCGTCCAAGCGCCCCGATCGAACGATATGTAACAATGGTCATGCAGAATAAGTGTGTTAGGGAGTGCCTTCTAGAAGACTCGGTCTAACGGCCACCATTGGGGGCTAAGGTTACGATCTAACAGCCACCACGCACACACACTAGATGTCATACCTTGTAGGGTTTATGAGAAGAACACACATCCAATGACATCTACTGGATCCATGTGGTTTATGAAAATAACACACATCCAATAAACTCTAGTAGATCCATGTGGTTTATCATAAGAACACACATGTAACGAAATCTAGTGGATCCATGTGGTTTATGAGAAGAACACACATGCAATGACATCTAGTGGATCCATGTAGTTTATGTGAAGAACACACATGAAATGACATCTAGTGGATCCATGTGGTTTATGAAAAGAACACCACATGCTGGAGCGGCATCAGTGGATCCATGTGTTTTCTGTAAAGAACACACATGCAATGACATCTAGTGGATCCATGTGGTTTATGAGAAGAACACCACATGCTGGAGTGGCATAAGTGGATCAATGTGATTTATCAAAAGAACACACATGCAATGACATCTAGTGGATCCATGTGGTTTATGAAAAGAACACCACATGCTGGAGTGGAATTAGTGGATCCATGTGGTTTATGAACAGAACACACATGCAATGACATCTAGTGGACCATGTGGTTTATGAAAAGAACACCACATGCTGGAGTGGCATCATTGCATGTGTTCTTTTCCAAAACCACAGTGATGCACACTAACTCACACACACATGCAATGAACTCTAGTGGATCCATGTGGTTTATGAGAAGAACACCACATGCTGGAGTGGCATCAATGGATCCATGTGTTTTCTGTGAAGAACACACATGCAATGACATCTAGTGGATCAATGTGGCTTATGAAAAGAACACCACATGCTGGAGTGACATCAGTGGATCCATGTGGTTTATGAAAAGAACACACATGCAATGACATCTAGTTGATCCATGTGGTTTATGAGAAGAACACACATGCAATGACATCCAGTGGATCCATGTGGTTTATGAGAAGAACACCACATTGAATGACATCTAGTAGATCCATGTGGTTTATGAGAAGAAGACCACATGATGGAGTGGCATCAGTGGATCCATGTGGTTTATGAAAAGAACACACATGCAGTGACATCTAGTGAATCCATGTGGTTTATGTGAAGAACACCACATGCTGGAGTGGCATCAGTGGATCCATGTGGTTTCTGAAAAGATCACACGTGCAATGACATCTAGTGGATCCATATGGTTTATGAGAAGAACACCACATGCTGGAATGGCATTAGTGGATAAAGGTGTTTTCTATGAAGAACACACATTACATGACATCTAGTGGATCAATGTGGTTTATGAAAAGAACACCACATGCTGGGGTGACATCAGTGGACATGTGGTTTATGAGAAGAACACACATGCAATGAACTCTAGTGTATCCATGTGGTTTATGACAAGAACACCACACGTTGGCCTGGCATCAGTGGATCCATGTATTTATGTGAAGAACACACATGCAATGACATTTAGTGGATCAATGTGGTTTATGAAAATAACACCACATGCTAGAGTGGCATCAGTGGATCCATGTGGTTTATGAAAAGAACACACATGCAATGACATCTAGTGGATCAATGTGGTTTATGAGAAGAACACCACATGCTAGAGTGACATCAGTGGATCCATGTGTTTTTTGTGAAGAACACACATGCAATGACATCTAGTGGATCCATGTGGTTTATGAAAAGAACACCACATGCTGGAGTGGCATCAGTGGATCCATGTGGTTTATGAAAATAACACGCGTACAATGACATCTAGTGGATCCATGTGGTTTATGAGAAGAACACCACATGCCGGAGTGGCATCAGTGGATCCATGTGTTTTTTGTGAAGAACACACATGCAATGATATCTAGTGGATCAATGTGGTTTATGAAAAGAACACCACATGCTGGAGTGACATTAGTGGATCTAGGTGGTTTATGAAAAAACACACATGCAATGACATCTAGTGGATCCATGTGGTTTATGAGAAGAACACCACATGATGGAGTGTCATCGGTGGATCCATGTGGTTTATGAAAAGAACACTGATGCAGTCGACGGTCGACGTAGAGCTCGTTGGGAACCCCAAGAGGAAGGTATGATGAGTACAACAGAAAGTTTTCCCTCAGTTATGAAACCAAGGTTTAATCGAACCAGTAGGAGCAAGGAAACACCCCAAAGGTGTTACTAGCTGAGCTTTGGCAGGGTGCACTACCGGTGCTAGTAGCAACATGGAGACCTGCACAACACAACCACAGAACTTTGTCCCCAACTTGCGATGAGGTTGTCAATCTCACCGTGCTTTGCAGAAAACAAAGGATTAAACTTATCGAATGGAAAGACGTAAAAGTTTGCAGAAAGTAAACACAAAGTAGTAAAAGATTGTAGATTGTATGTAAAGTAAAAGGACTGGGATCCATAGTTCACTAGAGGTGGCTCTCCTTAGATAAATAACATGCTGGGTGAACAAATTACAGCGGGGCAATTGACAAACACCGAGAAAGCAATACATGCATATACTAATCATCTTGACTCCTTTGAGACTTGATTGGGCATTACAACATAATACATAGACCGCCATCCACCTTCAGGTTATCATCCGAACCCCCTCCAGTATTAAGTTGCAAGCAAAAGATTATTGCTTTACGAACTGCGTGTAAGGTAAACAATACAATTGTTCTATGAACAAAGGATCGTTGTTTTCTCCCTAGTAGCAACAACACATCTAGTACCTTAGAGATTTCTATCACTTCCCCAGATTACCAGAGGCATGAACCCACTATCAAGCATAAATACTAACTCTTGGAGTTGCTAGCATCTACTTGGCCAAGATAGCTACTAACAACAGAAAGCATGCAAGATCTCAAATAACAAAGACATGATAGAATCAATAATCAATCTGAAATAGCATCTCAATATCCATCGGATCCCCGCAAACACAACATGTATGGATTACAAATAGATGATCTTGATCATGAACGGAGCTCACAAGATCTAAACATGAAAGCACAAAGGAGGAGAAACCAGCCATCTAGCTACTACATGGATCCGTAGTCCAAGGATGAACTACTCACGCATCACACCGGAGGCTTGCATGGTGATGAAGAAGGCCTCCAGGGTGAATTCCCCTCTCCGGCAGGGTGCCGAGAAGAGATTCAGATCCCTCCCGATCTAGGGATGAAGATGATAGTGGCTACAGACTCTTTCGTGGATTTTTGATCGGGTACCTAGGGTTTTCGTCCCAAGGGAAACTTATAGGCGGAAGGAGAGGCCGAGGGGATGCTGGGGTCGGCCAGACCACCCCCTGGCACGGGCCAGGCCTGGCCGCGCGGCCAGGTGGTGTGGCCGGCCCCTGGCCCCTCTCCGTCTCGTATTCTGGCACTTGATCCCTTCCGGAAAAATAGGCACTTTGGATTTTGTCCCGTCCAATTCCGAGAATATTCATTTTCTGACTTTCCTGGAACCAAAAACAGTAGAAAACAGGTAGCTGGCACTATGGCTCCTTTTAACAGGTTAGTCCAAGAAATCATATGAAAAGTACTCCAAAGTTGGAACAAAACACAAGAAAGTGGATAAAACCAAGCATGGAACATCAAAAATTATATATACATTTGCAATGTATCAACATCCCCAAGCTTAACTCCTGCTCGTCCTCGAGTAGGTAAGTGATAAAAATAAATAATTTTTGAGGTGACATGCACCATCAAAGACTTGATCAAAGTATTTGCAAAACACTCAAAGCTGGGATCAAAGTACTTCAATCATAACATGAAAGACAAAGTTCTAGCAATAAGCAAAGAAACTATGATGCAACATGAAAAGGCACAAACTAAAGATTCATGATTAATAATGCTTTGCAAGACGTTTGTTTGTTTCTCATAAAGAAAACATAGCATAATAGTATTCATCTTGTCCCTTAATAGAGTAGCAAATATAAATGCATGGGACACCTTCAAAGTTCATAAGAGTGACTAGATAAAATAGTTTAAAACAAGCAATAACAAGTTATGCATCAATCAACTAGTCTTGGGACAATGCACATAAAACTAAGAATGGCCACTATGCTCTCAAAGTAGGTGCATAAAGATAGAAGGTGGAGACTCAATATAATGGTGGAAGAAAGGCCTTTTGTAAAAGGAAGTAGGGATTCAAGTCTCATAAAGATCTTTGAAAAATTATGGTACTTATAGCTTTCAGCTCTCATTACCCCTATCATAAGCATCTTGAAGGTGGTTAAGGTTAAAGTGACACAACTAAGAGGATATGCTTGACAAGTTATAAACCGAAATCTCATGCCCCTTATTTACGAAGACCGATCCTCATGCTACTCAACTTCAGTCACGAGTAAGATCTTGTCATTGTAAGTATATGTGTATCATTAAGAACCGCCAACGGGGTACCCCTTGCACATGATACGGGAGCTTTCCCATAATCAAAATGACAAGGCAAGCAGACAATGAGCATCTCAGCGATCTTTTTATTTGCTATTTGCATAGGTTTTTATTGAGGATGCTTCATAGAGTGCTCATTATGGTGATGCTGCAAGTTTCCACCATGATTAGGCATGGCTTAGGCTAGCGGCCTAGGCGTTTCTCTAACACACATACAAAATCCATGATCTTACAAGTTCCACTTTTATTTCACACCGCCGGGATCCGTAAGCAAAAGAACATAATATCAACGGGGTACAAAGTACATGTGAAATGTTGAAAGCGTTCCCCATGGTACATGGTTCTGCTAATTTCAACTTATAAAGCGCAAGCATATACGCAACAAAGAAGGACCCAATGGTTCAAATTTATTAGAGGCAATAAAGTAAAGTGTGCCTTCAAGTTCGTGAGAGCTTTATCACTAGTTTTCTCATAACAAGTGGAAGGTAAAGAAAAGAAAGAATATACTTGGAATAGCATAAGCTAGTAGGTAGGTATGGTGGACTCTTTGGAAAAACTTGGTTTAGGGAGTTGGATGCATGAGTGGAACTCATACTTTGTGGTGGAGGCTAGCAAAAGACTGGGAGCGACAAACTAAGAGAGCAATAATGGCCATAATCATGTAGAGCGACAAAACATCATTGATCAAAGCATAAAGTGATACTACAAGTTGAAAACTAAAGGATCATAAAGGCTATGGTGACTTGTGAAACTCATAACATGGTGTAAGCATGCGCCAAGTCAACCCAAATAAAGCATCAAATGAGAATACCACTATACTATGCTTTAATATGCTAAAACAACGCATGATTCATCCAAGGCACATTAAGCAATCTCAATTGTTTATAACAAGTCATGCTACAACAAAGAATACTAAGAATAAAGCTAAAACAATATCAAGCATGGCATGACAAAGCATAGGCCACAGTAAAAAACAAGCTCTTTTTACCACATAAGTATGAACTTTCCTACTCTTTTCTAAACCAAACCAAACTATTTGCAAACCAATGTATGAAAGAGGGGGTCCAACCAACTTATTCAAAAAACTAATCAAACCAAGCAAACTAAAAACCAAAACGAAAATGAAAAGGAAGACACTCCAAGAAAAACACAACTGTGCATGAAACAATAAAAATGAAGCGTTCGGAAGAAACCTGGAATTTTTATTGATGAAGAAGGGGATGCCTTGGGAATCCCCAAGCTTTGACGCTTGTACTTTTGGATATTTCTTGGGGTGACACGCGTGGCATCCCCAAGATTGAGCTTTAGTCCATCCTTCATCTCATTACTCATTTCCTTCCATACACCTGAAAATTTTACTTCATACAAAACTTCACACAATCTTTATTAGCAACATTAGTGCACTCAAGATAAATAAGTCTTAAGGTTCAGTTCTAACACCAAATAAACTTCCATTAGAACACTAGCTACTGTAGCACTTCCATCAAAAAGCTCAATTCCCCAAAGAAACTCAAGAAGGAACTAACAAGAAGCAAATGCAGAAAATGGCAGAAATCTGTCAAAACAGACCAGCAGGTAAAGACGAATTTTTTAGAAGACCTTATGTTGCTCAAATCAAAAAGTGTTGAACTAACGAAAGTTTTAGATAACAACCAGGGGCAGAAGCACAAAAAATTACAGCTCAATCCTACGTACATAACTCTCTTACGGTGAAGCACAGAAATCTGTTTCGGGACACCAACTTTCCCAATCATTACTTCACTCTCATTAGAGGTTACTCTTGGCTCAAAAAGCAAATAAAAAGGATAAGGAGCGGTTATTACAGAGGTAATAACTTCCAAGACTCATCTAAAACTTTTGGGTTATCTCCCAACAAGTACTTTTCTTTAACGCCTTTAAGTTAGGCATAAGAAGCAAAGAAAGAATCAAGTGTTCTCAAATGAAGGCATTAGAACCAATTTCTTGCCCTTACCTCTCTTATTTTTATTCTTAACCTTTGGGAAAATGTGATTGTTTGGTGGAGAAGAAAGGTGCATGGTCCCCCTTCCCACATCTATTATTGCTCCAAGGAGTTCTAATAGGGACCTTCCAAGTGTAATTTGTCCTTTTCCTGCACATTCAATAACAAGATAATCAGTAGAAATCATTTTCCCAAGGATCTTTGTAAACACTCCTTCAGCTATTCCAATAGGTAATATGGTAGCATTATTAGCAAGAGATATTTCTCTTCCTCCTTCAGTAAGCCCCCAAAGATTCAAAGATTCATAAATATCTTTGGGCATAAGACAAAATTCAGACATGATATCGCAGCGGGCTTGAAAAGTTTCTGTGTTTATCTCAATCTTTACTGTAGGGAGCCACTTTGATGGTTCAGAATTTATTGGAACATAATTGTGATGCTCCCTAAGCGTGTTATAGCAACTTTCTAAGCTAGTAGTGCTAGCCTCAAGAGTGTTCAACCTAGCGAATATTTTTGCAAAAGAAATATCAGTTTGGTTAGGCATAGTGTAAGTGAGGATCAATTTTTTATAGCATTAGTGGCATCATCCTCATTACATTGGAGGAAATCTCCTCCCACAATAGCATCTAAAACATATCTATAGCAAAGAGCAATCCCAACGTAAAAACTGCTAAGGAACAAGCCTTGAATCATTTTAGGCTCAGTCTTTTCATGTAGATCAGAGATTCTAGACCAAGCTTCCTTAAAACATTCCTCAATTCCTTATTTAAAAGTGAGAATCATTTCCTCGGGTGACATAGTGATTGGAGCAAGGCTAGACATAGAGGCAACTCAAGATAGGAACTAATTTTTTTTTGTGTTTTCAAATAAGAAAGCAAAACAAGTAAAACTAATTTTTTTGTGTTTTTTTGAAGAACAAAACAACCAAACAAAGCAAAAAGAAACTAAGCAAAACAAAAACAACAAAGTAAAGAGATTGGTTATGAGGGACTCCCCTTGTGAAGATGTCCTTGACTCCCCGGCAACGGCGCCAGAAAAGATCTTGATGCACTCGACGATCAACGTAGAGCTTGTTGGGAACCCCAACAGAAAGGTATGATGAGTACAGCAGAAAGTTTTCCCTCAGTTATGAAACCAAGGTTTAATCGAACCAGTAGGAGCAAGGAAACGCCCCAAATGTGTTACTAGTTGTGCTTTGGCAGGGCGCACTACCGGTGCTAGTAGCAACATGGAGACCTGCACAACACAACCACATAACTTTGTCCCCAACTTGCGATGAGTTTGTCAATCTCACCGTGTTTTGCGGAAAACAAAGGATTAAACGTATCTAATGGAAAGACGTAAAAGTTTGCAGAAAGTAAACACAAAGTAGTAAAAGATTGTAGATTGTATGTAAAGTAAAAGGACCGGGATCCATAGTTCACTAGAGGTGGCTCTCCTTAGATAAATAACATGCTGGGTGAACAAATTACAGCGGGGCAATTGACAAACACCGAGAAAGCAATACATGCATATACTAATCATCTTGACTCCTTTGAGACTTGATTGGACATTACAACATAATACATAGACCGCCATCCAACTGCATCTATGACTAATAATCCACCTTCAAGTTATCATTCGAACCCCCTCCAGTATTAAGTTGCAAGCAACAGATTATTGCTTTACGAACTGCGTGTAAGGTAAACAATACAATTGTTCTATGAACAAAGGATCGTTGTTTTCTCCCTAGTAGCAACAACACATCTAGTACCTTAGAGATTTCTGTCACTTCCCTAGATTACCAGAGGCATGAACCCACTATCGAGCATAAATACTAACTCTTGGAGTTGCTAGCATCTACTTGGCCAAGATAGCTACTAACAACGGAAAGCATGCAAGATCTCAAATAACAAAGACATGATAGAATCAATAATCAATCTGAAATTGCATCTCAATATCCATCGGATCCCTGCAAACACAGCATGTATGGATTACAAATAGATGATATTGATCATGAATGGAGCTCACAAGATCTAAACATGAAAGCACAAAGGAGGAGAAACCAGCCATCTAGGTACTACATGGATCCGTAGTCCAAGGATGAACTACTCACACATCACACCGGAGGCTTGCATGGTGATGAAGAAGGCCTCCAGGGTGAATTCCCCTCTTCGGCAGGGTGCCGGGAAGAGCTTCAGATCCCTCCCGATCTAGGGATGGAGATGACGGTGGCTACAGACTCTTTCGTGGATTTTTCATCGGGTACCTAGGGTTTTCGTCCCGAGGGAAACTTATAGGCGGAAGGAGAGGCCGAGGGGGTGCTGGGGTCAGCCAGACCACCCCCTGGCGTGGGCCAGGCCTGGCCGCGCGGCCAGGTGGTGTGGCCGGCCCCTGGTCCCTCTCCGTCTCGTATTCTGGCACTTGATCCCTTCCGGAAAAATAGATACTTTGGCTTTTTTGTCCCGTCCAATTCCGAGAATATTCATTTTCTGACTTTCCTGGAACCAAAAACAGCAGAAAACAGGCAGCTGGCACTGTGGCTCTTGTTAATAGGTTAGTCCAAGAAATCATAAGAAAACTACTCCAAAGTTGGAACAAAACACAAGAAAGTGGATAAAACCAAGCATGGAACATCAAAAATTATAGATACATTTGCAATGTATCAAACACACGTGCAATGACATCTAGTGGATCCATGTGGTTTATGAAAAGAACATCACATGCTGGAGTGGCATCATTGCATGTGTTCTTTACCAAAACCAAAGTGATGCACACTGACACACACACACACATGCAATGAACTCTAGTGGATCCATGTGGTTTATGAGAAGAACACCACATGCTGAAGTGGCATTAGTGGATCCATGTGTTTTCTATGAAGAACACACCTGCAATGATACCTAGTGGATCCATTTGGTTTATAAAGAGAACACCACATGCTAGAGAGGCATCAGTGGATCCATGTGGTTTATGAAAAGAACACACACGTAATGACATCTAGTGGATCCATGTGGTTTATGAGAAGAACACCACATGCTAGAATTACATCAGTGGATCCATGTGTTTTCTGTGAAGAACACACATGCAATGACATCTAGTGGATCCATGTGGTTTATGAAAAGAACACCACATGTTGGAGTGGTATCATTGCATGGGTTGTTTTCCAAAAACAAAGTGATGCACACTAACTCACACACATGCAATGAACTCTAGTGGATCCATGTGGTTTATGAGAAGAACACCACATGCTGGAGTGACATCAGTGGATGCATGTTGTTTATGAGAATAACACACATGAAATGACACCTAGTTGATCCATGTGGTTTATGAGAAGAACACACATGCAATGATATCTAGTGGATCCATGTGGTTTATGAGAAGAACACCACATGGAATGACATCTAGTGGATCCATGTGGTTTATGAGAAGAAGACCACATGCTAGAGTGGCATCAGTGGATCCATGTGGTTTATGAGAAGAACACCACATGCAATGACATCGAGTGGATCATTGCGGTTTATGAAAAGAACACCACATGCTGGAGTGGCATCAGTGGATCCATGTGGTTTATGAAAAGAACACACATGCAACGACATCTAGTGGATCCATGTGGTTTATGGGAAGAACATCACATGTTGGAGTGGCATCATTGCATGTGTTCTTTTCAAAAACCAAAGTGATGCACATTGACACACACATGCAATTAACTCTAGTAGATCCATGTGGTTTATGAGAAGAACACCACATGCTGGAGTAACATCAGTGGATCCCTTTGGTTTATGAGAATAACACACATGCAATGACATCTAGTGGATCAATGTGGTTTATGAGAAGAACACCACATGTTGGAGTGGCATCAGTGGATCAATGTGTTTTCTATGAAGAACACACATGCAATGACATCTAGTGGATCAATGTGGTTTATTAGAAGAACACCACATGCTAGAGTGGAATTAGTGGATCCATATGGTTTATGAAAAGAACACACGTGCAATGACATCTAGTGGATCCATGTGGTTTATGAGAAGAACACCACATGTTGGAGTGACATCAGTGGATCCATGTGTGTTTCTATGAAGAACACCACATGCTGGAGTGGCATTAGTGGATCCATGTGGTTTATGAAAAGAACACACGTGCAATGACATCTAGTGGATCCATGTGGTTTCTGAGAATAACACCACATGTTGGAATGACATCAGTGGATCCATGTGTTTTTTGTGAAGAACACACATGCAATGACATCTAGTGGATCCATGTGGTTTATTATGAAAAGAACACCACATGCTGGAGTGGCATCATTGCATGTGTTCTTTTCCAAAACCACAGTGATGCACACTAACACACACACACATGCAATGACATCTAGGTTATCCATGTGGTTTATGAGAAGAACACCACATGATGGAGTGACATTAGTGGATCCTTGTGTTTTCTGTGAAGAACACACATGCAATGACATCTAGTGGATCTATGTGGTTTATGAAAACAACACCACATGTTGGACTGGCATTAGTGGATCCATGTGGTTTATGAAAAGAACACACATGCAATGACATCTAGTGGATCCATGTGGTTTTTGAGAAGAACACCACATGCTGGAGTGACATCAGTGGATCCATGTGTTTTCTATGAAGAACACACATGTAATGACATCTAGTGGATCGATGTGGTTTATGAAAAGAACACCACATGCAGGATTGGCATCATTGGATGTGTTCTTTTCCAAAACCATAGTGATGCACACTGACTCACACACACATGCAATGAACTCTAGTGGATCCATGTGGTTTATGAGAAGAACACCACCTGCAATGACATCTAGTGGATCATTGTGGTTTATGAAAAGAACACCACATGCTGGAGTGGCATTAGTGGATCCATGTGGTTTATGAAAAGAACACACATGCAATGACATCTAGTGGATCCATGTGGTTTACAGGAAGAACACCACATGTTGGAGTGGCATCATTGCATGTGGTCTTTTCCAAAACCAAAGTGATGCACACTGACACACACGCATGCAATGAACTCTAGTGGATCCATGTGGTTTATGAGAAGAACACCACATGCTGGAGTAATATCAGTGGATCCATGTGGTTTATGAGAACAACACACATGCAATGACATCTAGTGGATCAATGTGGTTTATGAGAAGAACACCACATGATGGAGTGGCATCAGTGGATCAATGTGTTTTCTATGAAGAACACACATGCAATGACATCTAGTGGATCAATGTGGTTTATGAGAAAAACACCACATGCTGGAGTGGCATTAGTGGATCCATGTGGTTTATGAAAAGAACACACGTGGAATGACATCTACTGGATCCATGTGGTTTATGAGAATAACACCACATGTTGGAGTGACATCACTGGATCCATGTGTTTTTTGTGAAGAACACACATGCAATGACATCTAGTGGATCCATGTGGTTTATTATGAAAAGAACACCACATGCTGGAGTGGCATCATTGCATGTGTTCTTTTACCAACCAAAGTGATGCACACTAACACACACATGCAATGACATCTAGGTTATCCATGTGGTTTATGAGAAGAACACCACATGCTAGAGTGGCATTAGTGGAACCTTGTGTTTTCTGTGAAGAACACACATGCAATGACATCTAGTGGATCCATGTGGTTTATGAAAACAACACCACATGCTGGAGTGGCATTAGTGGATCCATGTGGTTTATGAAAAGAACACACATGCAATGACATCTAGTGGATCCATGTGGTTTTTGAGAAGAACAACACATGCTGGAGTGACATCAGTGGATCCGTGTGTTTTCTATGAAGAACACACATGCAATGACATCTAGTGGATCCATGTGGTTTATGAAAAGAACACCACATGCAGGAGTGGCATTAGTGGATCCATGTGGTTTATGAAAAGAACACACATGCAATGACATCTAGTGGATCCATGTGGTTTTTGAGAAGAACACCACATGCTGGAGTGACATCAGTGGATCCATGTGTTTTCTATGAAGAACACACATGCAATGACATCTAGTGGATCCATGTGGTTTATGAAATAACACCACATGCAGGAGTGGCATCATTGGATGTGTTCTTTTCCAAAACCATATTGATGCACACTAACTCACACACACATGCAATGAACTCTAGTGGATCCATGTGGTTTATCAGAAGAACAACACATGTTGGAGTAACACCAGTGGATCCATGTGGTTTATGAGAAGAACAGACATGCAATGACATATGGTTGATCCATGTGGTTTATGAGAAGAACACGCATGCAATGACATCTAGTGGATCCATGTGGTTTATGAGAAGAACACCACATTGAATGACATCTAGTGGATCCATGTGGTTTATGAGAAGAACACCACATGCTGGAGTGGCATCTGTCGATCCATGTGGTTTATGAAAAGAACACACATGCAATGACATCTAGTGGATCAATGTGGTTTATGAGAAGAACACCACATGTTGGAGTGCCACTAGTGGATCTATGTGGTTTATGAAAAGAACACACGTGCAATGACATCTAGTGGATCCATGTGGTTTATGAGAAGAAAACCACATGCTGGAGTGGCACCAGTGGATCCATGTGTTTTTTGTGAAGAACACACATGCAATGACATCTAGTGGATCAATGTGGTTTATCAAAAGAACACCCCATGCTAGAGAGACATCAGTGGATCCATGTGGTTTATGAGAAGAACACACATGCAATGAACTCTAGTGGATCCATGTGGCTTATGAGAAGAACACCGCATGCTGGAGTGGGATCAGTGGATCCATGTATTTCTGTGAAGAACACACATGCAATGACATCTAGTGGATCAATGTGGTTTATGAAAAGAACACCACATGCTGGAGTGGCATTATTGGATCCATGTGGTTTATGAAAAGAACACACATGCAATGACATCTAGTGGATCAATGTGGTTTATGAGAAGAACACCACATGCACTACAAGAAAAGTTTCCTTCCGCAACGACTTGGCCCGACGGTCATCGTAGAAGGCGCGTCTTCCGCGACAAAATTCTAGTTTCATGGCCCGATGGAAAACATTTTTTCTGGTTTCGTGGCCCTCTACTACGACGGATGTGCTAAAAACATGGAGGAAGCTCGGCCAACGTGTGGAAGAAGCAAGATTTTCGTTTCCTCGCGTGATGTTGACTCACCAAAGTCTTTTGAGGCGTGTGGGTCCTGGACGTTAGTGTCTCTAGCGGACCATACTTTTTCTGTTGCGCCTTCCTGATTTGAACTCGATAACGTAGCTCGAGTCATTTGCTGTTTAGTCAGGCTGCTAGGTCCCACATGTCAGCCTCTCATTAGAAGGATCGTGTGTATGATGGAATTTTTTTCCTTCGCTCTTGCTACCCTGTTCTGAAGTTGATAGCACTGCTCGATGCATCTACCGTATAATCAACCTCCTAGGACCCACGTGTCATCCTCTCATTAGAAGAAACGTGTGTATGATGGAATTTTTTCCTTCGCTAGTGAAAGAACATTTCATGTTTCCTATGTTTTGCGTGTTAGATAACAATACTGTGGAGATTATTCATGTGCGCTAAGTGTGCAGGAAGCTTTAAGGGGAGCCGGATTATCCGCCCCACCAAGGGCTGGATAATCTGGCCTACCTCATTGCTCAAAGGGAGCCAAGGCGCGTTGCTCGGTACCCGGTCGAATTTTCTCCCGGAAAATCCGAACTGGGGCGGTTTTTCTTCCCCAGGCCAGATAATCCGGCTGTCGCATGGGCCAGATAATCCGTCCCCCAGTTTTTGAGCAAAGGGAGACAAGGCGCGTCGCTCGGTATCCGATCGGATTTTCTCCCGGAAAATCTGAACTGGGGCGGTTTTTCCTCCCCAGGCCGGATAATCCGGCCTTCACATAGGACCGGATAATCTGGCCCCCAAAAGTTGATCAAGGGCAAGCTCGGCGCGACGCTCAGATAGGGGGCGGATTATCTGCCGGATATTCCGAGTCTGGGCGGTGTTTTCCCCAGGCCGGATAATCCGGCCCCAAAGTGTCCAACGGCTGGTTTCTGAAGGGGGTATAAATACCCCTTCTTCCCCAACATTCAGAACTCTTGATTCATTCGAAATTGTCTAGACATTGTGCAAGAGCTCTCATTCTCGATCTCCCACTTCAACCACCTGAAGGTCTTGATCTTTGGGGGAATTGAAGGAGGAGAAGTTCATCATCATCATCACGAATCAAGCGCTTCCACTCCTCTCCATTCACTTGGAGAAATCCCTGATCTAGTATTCTTGTCAATACCTAGATCTTGTTCATTGTATTTGATAACTTTGTTCTTGTGGAAGCTTGTTGTCATTTCGGGAGCCTCCAAGTTGTTTGTGGAGTTGTTGCCCCGCTAGTTGTGTAAAGGCGCCGGTGCCCGCCTCGAAGGGTACCTATAGTGGAAAGGTGGATCAGGCCTTTGGTGGTGGGATCCATCGGAGAACAGGGTGAGGCCTATTGTGGTGTGGTGGTCTTAGTACCACCCACCCCTCCAACGCAGACGTACTTCCCTTAACAAGGGAGGAACTACGGTCAAACAAATCCTGTGTCTCCGCGTGCTTCACTACGGTTTACCAGTTCCTCTTCCACTCGCTCTTTACTCGCTAGTAGATAGGTTTGCATATAGGGAAATTCCACCTAATAGTTTATCTAGAGAATTTACCCTTTATGCTAAGCCTAAAATTGGAAAAGTATAAATTTGGTGTAGCACCTATTCACCCCCCCCTCTAGGTGCCCATACGATCCATTTCAATTGGTATCAGAGCCCCGACTTTTAATTCGGGCTTAACCGCCTAAGAGTAGTATGGGTACCAAGGATGATGGGAATGAGGCTGTGGATAAGGTCACAATGGATGATCTCAAGTCGTTGGAAACAACCTTGTTGAAATCCTTTGAGGCCAAGATGGAGGAGATGAATCAAATGATCGCTCGCATTACATCATCCATAGCCCCATCTCCATCCTCCTCTGAGGCTGCCACACCATCATCTAAGGAAAAGGGTAACACCGGATCCAAGGATGATGATGTGGAAGGTGAAAAACTTAATGGTTCCACCTCCAAGAAGGGAAATGGTAAGGAGGAATATAGTGAGGTTCGCCACGTATATTCCCCGACCCACCTATCCCTCATCCTCATATAAACAATAGGGGTGATCCACCCAAGCTTACCGCATCCTCTTTCAATCAATGACAATTCTTAATGAAATCTCATGTTTGCAGCTCCTCTATTGAACTTTGGAGGATTATTGAAGAGGGTCTTCATATTGGAGATCAAACCAACCTAACAAGAAGAGAAGTTGTGGACAGCCAGTTGAATGCCACCGCTCTCCACATGATACAGCTGGGTGTGGGTCCCAAGGACATGCCACGCATGGAACATCTCAACACAGCTAAACAATCTTGGGATGCTCTTACAAATCTCTTTGTTGGGAATGAAAGCATGAGAAGGAACAGGTATGATGCCCTTAGTAATGAAGCTGAGGGATTCTACATGTTGGATGGTGAAAACCATGAGGACATGTATACAAGACTCAAGGGCATCGCAACAACATTTAGAAAGCATGGGGCCACTCACATTGATGATGCATGGATAAAAAGGAAATATGTGCGTGCCTTAATGCCTTTCGAGCCAACAGACTTGAAGAGTTTGCAAGGTAGACATAACTATCATCAAATGACATCCAATGAAGTCATGCAAGAAATGGCGCCATTCAAAGTGGCAGCAAAGAATGCTGAAGATGCCCGTGCTCGGGCCATTGGAATGCAAAAGGGTGTCAATATGGCTCTCAAAGCCAATGTTGTTGAGCAAGAGGAAGATGAATGAGCTTTTAAGGGGGCATCCATGGACTGCCCCGATGAAGTCAAACATGCTCATGGTGAGTACATGGAGTTTTATACAAGGAACTTTTGGAAGGACCCTGCCAAAGCCAAGTCGGAACTTGAGCACAAGAACGGGTCAAATGGAAGAAGAGAAAGTGGCCCAAGATTGAGAACTTGCTACAACTGTGGAGATAGAATGCACTTTGTAGCCGAGTGTCCGTATCAAAATAGAGAATACAATGGTGGCAGGCTCATTCTTAAAGAGAAATCTAAAGCACCTAAGAAGAAGCCATTTATTAAGAAGAATGGCCCTTTCAAGAAGCAACCCAAGATCGTTTTAGTTGCACAAGAAGAATACTCCTCTGCAAGTGAAGGTGAAGAGGATGATGATAGTTCCCACGAGGTGGCTGCTATAGCCACCACATCGACTCCTTCATCTCTCTTTGACTCGCCAAACGAGAACGTCATCAACAACAACGCCACTTGCCTAATGGCAAGAGGGTCCGAGGTATCAACTTCTAGCTCTTCGTTTCCTAAGACTAACATAATTTTGGATATGGATGATCATGACAGTCTTAAAATGAAAGAAGAAGTTATTGCTTTGGATACTTTTTTCACTAACCTACAAGGTGAGCACAAACTCCATTTTGATGCTCTTATGAGTCAACTTGCTCAAGCCGGAGATCTTCTTGAAGAAAAGGGCAGAATTGAAAGAGAAGAAGCTTTGGAGATAGCTTCTTTGAAGAATGCCTTGGAAGAGGAAGAGGAAGCTCAAGTATCTTTGGAAGAGAGACTCTAATCCATTGAGGAGTCAGAGGAATAAGCTGTAGCTCAGCTCATCAAAGAACGTGACCATGCTCTTGCTAAGGTAAAGAAACTAAAGAAAGAAAAGATTGACTTTGGGGCTGTTCATGCTAGACTTTTGGAGAAGTTTGATAATCTTGAAAGTGCTCACAAGGCATTGAAGAGTGATCATTCTACTTTAAATGAGTCTCATGACCAGCTCCAAACTCAATTGAAACGGTATGATGTGCCAAGTACCTCCACTTCATCCTCTAGAAAAGAAGACCTCGCAAGAAGTTCTCAACACAAAGGTAAAGGAGTTATTGATGAGATACTGAAAAGGCAAAGGACAAACAATAGTAAAGAAGGTCTTGGTTACATACCCAAGACAAAGAACAAGAAAAACAATAAGAAGAAGAAGAGCAAGACTTCTCAATCTAAGACTAACAACATTACCAATGACAAGGCTAATTATGATGGTTTTGCAGGGGCCAACAATCCTAACTTTGAACTATATTGCGATTATTATGGTGATGTTTATGCTAGTTATGTAGGCCCTTATGATTGTTACATTCCTTGGTCTATTTGGGTTCCCAAGACCCTTGTTACTAACATGAGAGGACCCATTGAAAAATGGGTACCTAAAACCAAGAAGTAATTTTCTTGCAGGGATATGCTTCCGGTGGTTCTAAATGGGTACTCGATAGCGGTTTCACGAGTCATATGACCGGAAGCAAGGAGATCATCACAGAGATGCGGCCAAACCTTGATCACATAACCGTCTCCTATGGTGACAAGTCAAAATCTGAGGTATTGGGTCTCGGCAAAGTTGTGGTGGCTCACGATATCTCTCTCGTGGACTTCATGCTTCTTGAGACCCTCGGGTACAACTTACTTTCAGTTCGCGCCCTTGGTAAGATGGGCTTTACAGTTTATATTGATGCTGATTTGGTGGTACTCTTGTGGAGCAAGTCTCTAAAAGTCGCTTTTGTGGGATATGTTGAAAATGACCTGTACATGGTGGACTTTTCGGGGAAAACCACTACAGGCCCGATGTGTCTTTTCGGAAAGGCTGACACGGGTTGGCTATGGCATCGCCGACTAGCCCACGTCAATATGAGAACTTTGCAAAGTCTCCACAAGGGTGGCCACATCCTTGGACTAAAAGAAAATGTCTCCTTTGCCAAAGATCGTGTTTGCAGGGCGAGTGTTGAAGGGAAAATGCATGACTCACCTCATCGAAGGAAAACTATTATCTCATCAAAAAGGATTTTGGAGCTCCTTCATGTGGACCTCTTTGGACCTCCATATCATGCAAGCCTCGGTGGGAAGAAGTATTGTCTAGTGATTGCTCATGATTACTCAAGATACACTTGGGTTTATTTCTTCAAGTTGAAGAGTGAAACTCAACAAACAGTCATCGACTTCGCCAACGAGGTTCAACGTCAACACAACGTCCCCATTCTGGCTATAAGAAGTGATAACGGCTCTGAGTTCAAGAACTACACCTTAAATGAGTTCCTAAGTGAAGAGGGGATAAGACATCAATATTCCGCTGCGTACACCCCTCAACAAAATGGTGTAGCCGAGAGGAAGAATCGAACTCTAATGGATATGGCAAGATCAATGTTAGCCGAATTTAAATCTCCATATAACTTCTAGGCTGAAGCAATCTCTACTGCTTGTCATTCATCCAACCGATTATACCTCCGCAAGATCTTGGACAAGACTCCGTATGAAATACTTACCGGTAACAAGCCAAACATCTCATACTTTCGGGTATTCGGGTGTAAGTGTTTCTTTCTTATCAAGGGAGTTCGTTTATCTAATTTTGAATCTAAGGCTCTAGAAGGTATTTTTGTTGGTTATGGTGCCGAATCCCACACTTATAGAGTCTACAATAAGCTCTCCGGAACTGTTGTAGAATCTTGTAGTGTGGTGTTCGAGGAAAATGACGGTTCATGTGCCGAGCAAGTTGGTGTTTGTGATGCAGATGTTGAAATACCCCAAGATGCCATAAGAAGAATGGGCGTGGGATTTTTCCGCCCCATTGAGGAACCCCTTGTGGCAGATCGGGAAGGACAATGCTCTTCCCATGAAGAGCCCTCATCTACACATGCCCAACAAGTTCCCACCACGGGAGAAAATTTTGCACCATCTCCATCAACTGCTGAAGATCAAGTTGTTCCAGAAAACTCCAGGCCAGATTATCCGGTGGACACCAGATTATCCGGCCACCCCGCTCCAGCTGACCATATTGCTCCTGGTGGTGAAGATATCAACGCAAGCTCCAGGCCGGATTTTCCGGCAAGCCCCGGATTATCCTGCCCCTCGCCAGTTCAAGCAAGCCCCAGGCTTCCTGATGAAGCTGCTACAAATACTCCCAGGCCGGATTATCCGGCCTCTCCATCGGCCGGATTATCCGGCCCAGACTCACCGGTTCAGTAGCCTCCTGTTACAGCTACTGACTCACCTCAAGGGCACGCGTCACCACCACCTCTGCTGATATTCCAGTTCCTGATCAAGGTCGAGTAAATGCTTCCAATGAAGATTCAAGTGATGAATCTACTCCTCCAAGAGACAACAAACTTATTGAACTTCATCGCAAGGCTCGGGCTGATCGTAACCTTGAGTTGAGGGGTCACACCCTCGACAAGGTTGTTGGTGATCTTCGACGAAGGGTTTCTACAAGAAGAGAATTGGCCAGTTTTGGTGAGCATCAAGCTCATATCTCTATGGTGGAACCTAAGAAGGTCTTTGAAGCTCTTAAAGATCTAGACTGGGTTGTTGCTATGCATGAAGAGTTGAATAATTTCGAGCGCAACAAAGTCTAGAAACTCATGGAGAAACCCAAAGATTGCCGCAATGTTATCGGCACCAAGTGGATATTCAAAAACAAGCAAGACGAGAATGGCATTATTGTGAGGAACAAGGCAAGACTTGTGGCACAAGGTTACTCCCAAGTTGAGGGCATTGACTTTGGCAAGACCTATGCTCAAGTGGCTCGCCTTGAGTCCATCTGTATCCTTCTTGCTTATGTTGCCCATAACAATTTTAAGTTGCAGCAAATGGACGTCAAGAGTGCCGTCCTTAACGGTCCTCTACATGTGTTGGTATATGTACAGCAACCCCCGGGTTTTGAGGATCCTAACTTTCTGAACCATGTCTACAAACTCGATAAGGCACTCTATGGCCTTAAACAAGCCCCACATGCGTGGTATGAGCACCTTAAAGATCTTTTGTTAGATCGTGGCTTCGAAGATGGGCAAATCGATCCCACTCTTTTTACTAAGAAGGTTAATGGGGAGCTCTTCGTATGCCAACTATATGTAGACGATATCATCTTTGGTTCTACTAATAAAGCCTTTAATGATGAATTTTCAAAGCTTATGACTGACAGGTTTGAGATGTCTATGATGGGGGAATTACGGTTCTTTATTGGATTCGAGATCAAGCAACTTAGAGAAGGAACTTTTATTAATCAAGCAAAGTACATCCAAGAGATGCTCAAGAGATTCAAGATGACGGATCTAAATGGGGTTGCCACTCTGATGCAAACAAAATGTCATCTTGAACTTAATCCACATGGTAAAGATGTGGACCAAAAGGTATACCGGTCCATGATCGGCTCTCTTCTTTACCTCTGTGCATCTAGACCCAATATCGTGTTGAGTGTGGGAGTGTGTGCAAGGTATCAAGCATCTCCTAAAGAAAGCCACTTAGTGGCGGTCAAGAGGATCTTTCGATATTTGGTTCATTCCCCTAACTTTGGTCTCTGGTATCCCAAGGGCTCCAATTTCTCTTTATGTGGTTATACTGACTCGGATTGGGCTCGTGATAAGGATGATCGGAAATCCACTTATGGAGCTTGTAAATTCTTGGGAAGATCTCTTGTATGTTGGTCCTCTAAAAAGCAAAATTATATATCTCTCTCCACCGCCGAAGCTGAATATGTTGCTGCTGCCAGTGCTTGCACTCAATTATTGTGGATGACGCAAACTTTAAAGGAATACGGTGTCAATTATGACAAAGTGCCTCTTTTATGTGATAATTAAAGTGCAATCAAAATTGCGTACAATCCTGTTCAGTACACAAGGACGAAGCATATTGAGATTCGGAATCATTTTATTCGAGACCATGTTGCTCGCGGCGATATTGATCAATCCTTTGTGAGCACGAAGAACCAACTTGCGGATATTTTTACAAAGCCACTTGATGAAGCAAGATTCTGCTACTTGAGGAATGAGCTAAATATCATTGATTCCAGGAGCTTGTCTTAATTACCCATGCACTCACTCGTACATCTCAATCCTTCTTTGGTCTAGGTGTGGGCATGGATATAGGGGGAGTGTGGTCCTAACTCATTGGGTTAACCCTCCCCCATAATGCCAAAAGCAAGATAAATCATTTCTCTTAATATAATTTTGTGATATGTGATCTTATTGATGAGTATTGGTCGTGAACCCAAGATATATCTTCGCGGTGTCACACCATACACTCCAACAAGGTGGCTTCGGCCACCGCCCTCTCCCTTGAGGAGAATTGGATCTTTTTGGCTGTCCTTTGCTATCTCATGTTCTTATGGGAATCACACTCAATCTTGGCTTTTATTTGATTTGGATCTTTCAATTTTGAGTGTCTAGTACCATCTCAGTTTGGCTCTCTTAATCCTAAGCCTTTCCCTGCCCCTAAGCTATCTATTCTAGCACACAAGTCCCTTGTACACCTTGTGGGGGTGTTGTTTGGGGACGCGCGGGCCTGGTTCTATGTACAACAGAATTCCAGATTTGAGGCCGATAATCCGGCCCAAGTGTAGGCCGGATAATCCGGCCCTGGCGGATTTCGTCCTAAAGGGCAGGGATCGGGGGGAAGGGCTCATAACAAGCAGCACTTCTCCCCCAACCCTCTCCTCCTCCTCAGCCGCCGCCTGCAGTCCCCCACCCTCCCCGGAGCCTCTCTGGCCACCGGATTTTCCGGGCCTCCTCGGATCTTCTTCTCCGCGCCTCCGGGTACCTTCTCCTCCGTGTTCTTCCTCCAATGAGTGAGGGTAACTCCCTCTCTCCCCATCTTTGGCTAGATGTGTTACTTGTTGGGTGGAACGTTGTCTAGAAGGATGTGTTTTCGCATAGAAATCGTAGTCTTGCAGTTTCTAGGCCCGATCTACTTTTTTGCATTCAATCTAGGTGAAATCGAAATTTTCTGCCAGCGCCGGATTATCCGCCCCATGCCAGGATGGATAATCCGGCCTAACAGATTCGATTCTGGTTCAGTTTCACTTTGGAGTATGCATTGAGTAGATTTTTCCTATGAACTGTTTGACTATTTTTTCCATGCTCTCTCCTGGACTTGTGTGTATGCTTATCCCCTTGCTATCGCCCTTATTCTCCTCACAGGTGGTTCCAGTGTTCCCAAGACCTACAGGCGCCGCCCTCGTGCCAAATACTTTCAGGACGACGGTCAGGGTAACTTAGTGGACGAAGTTGAGTTGAGGAGAAGAAAGAACAAAGAGAAGCGCATGGCTGAACAAGCTAAGAGGACTAGGAAGGGGGTGTCCAAGAGGAAGGGCAAGGAGCCCAAGATCAACTACAGGACTTTGGATGCGGTCACCTATTCCTCCATCCATCACCGTGACTTGTTTGCTGAGCTGCCTCGTGATGATGAGCTGGGGGGATACTCATTTTTGGTGTGCAGAACAGAAGGGAATCTATGAAGATGTGTTTGCCAGGATGAACATTAGGCCAATGCACCCACTAGTACTTGCTGATTCTTTGGAGAAGGCTCATCTTATGGATGCGATGTTTGTGGCTGAGAGGATGGGGCTGCACCATCTCATGTCTCTCCAGTGCTCCTTTGACTCTGAGGTGGTGAAGCAGTTCTTCTCCACTTTGGTTATTTGTGGGGATGAGCATTGCACTATGAAGTGGATGACTCATGACATGCCTATGACTGTTGATTTTCACGTGTTTGCTAAGGTTCTTGGATACTCTTTCCGCAGCAGGGATAGAGCCAGTGGCCACCACATCATCACCCAGCTGAAGCCCAACAAAGATGCAGCTCTCTCTCCTTGCACTGTGGACAATGGCATTGTGGGCACTCTGGCTGGCCTTGCTCCCATCTATGCTGCCTTAGTGGGTCTCTTCCGTGACTCCATTACTCCGAGTGGGGGCAACAATGACAACATCTGTGGTCACCTTGTTCAGCTACTTCAATTTTCTCATGAGGTTGTCTCTTGCGAGGACGAGTCGGTGCTGTACAGGCTGGATGTCATGGACTTCATTTACCATGAGTTGACTAATGCTATGTTCAACCATCTGTCCATTCCCTATGCACCCTACATTATGATGCTCATCAGGCACCTGCTTCCTGCTGAGGAGTTCCACATTGACTCGGTGCATAAGGCCAAGAAGATCTACAACAAGGTTCGGAAGACCTCTCACCCCTCCTCTGCTCCTGAGGGCCTCATGAGGGATGCTCACAGGCCCCCAGTGCCTCCTGTTGCCCGTGAGATCAAGCAGCTGAACTGGTTCCAGCGTAACATACTGTGCATGGGCGTGGACACGCGCAAGGGTCAGTACGAGGCATACAGGCAGCGCCATGAGTTGGCTCACTCCCAGCAGCTCATTCTCCACCATGTGTCCGGTGCTTTGGGTGATCCTCCGGCTCCTACACCTCCCACTCCGTATGCTCGGTGGAACTCTTCCTCCGGGTTGAACTATGGTGAGCTGGAGCGTCACTTGTTCCCCTCTACGCCGACTGCTGCTGATGAGGATGAGGAAGGTGACACTAAGGAGCTTGAAGATGAGGATGATGATGAGGATGAGAATGAAGACGAGGAAGAGGACGAGGACGAGGACTACGGGTGATCCTGTGGGGCGCTAGCATCGCTCTTCTCCCTTTTTGGTGTCTTGATGCCAAAGGGGGAGAAGTAGTTCTATTAGGGTGTCCATGGATTTGCATGGGTCGGGCATATGCACTTGCATTTTTCTATTCGTCGTTTTCTTGCTTATGCCCATTTAGCGTTGAACTTTAAATTTGTGGTTTGTGGTTGTTTGAGACTCTATGTGGTTGTCTGGATTATTATGCCTATGGATTTCATCTCATGGATTATGCTTATGGAGCTATCTATTCATATCCTATTGCTGGAGGTTTTTATCACATAAGGCGCTCATATTGGCTATCCGGTAATAATTGTGGCTTATGTCAAGGATGCCTTCCCTCTACCTTGGTGGTATGTGTATGTTGCTCATATGTCTATGGAATAGATTCACCTATTTGTGTGCATTTGTATTCCAATGCAAAATTCTATTATGCACACATTGAGGGGGAGTCTCTTTCATGGTTATTACTGTTTGTCTTGTGACTTTCTCCTACAAATCCTGGTATTGTCATCTAACACCAAAAAGGGGGAGATTGAAAGAACATTTCATGTTTTCCTATGTTTTGCGTGTTAGATAACAATACTGTGGAGATTATTCATGTGCGCTAAGTGTGCAGGAAGCTTTGAGGGGGGGGCGGATTATCCGCCCCACCAAGGGCCAGATAATCCGGCCTACCTCATTGCTCAAAGAGATCCAAGGCGCGTCGCTCGTTCCCCGGTCGGATTTTCTCCCAGAAAATCCGAACTGGGGCAGTTTTTCTTCCCTAGGCCGCATAATCCGGCTGTCACATGGGCCAGATAATTCGGCCCCCAGTTTTTGAGCAAAGGGAGCCAAGGCACGTCGCTCGGTATCTGGTCGGATTTTCTCCCAGAAAATCCGAACTGTGGCGGTTTTTCCTCCCCAGGCCGGATAATCCAGCCTTCACATAGGACGGATAATCCGGCCCCCAGAAGTTGATCAAGGGCAAGCTTGGCAGGACGCTCAGATAGGGGGCGTATTATCTGCCAGATATTCCGAGTCTGGGGCAGTGTTTTCCCCAGGCCGGATAATCCGGCCATCACTTGGGCCGGATAATCCGGCCCCCAAAGTGTCCAACGGCTAGTTTCTGAACGGGGTATAAATACCCCTTCTTCCCCAACATTCAGAACTCGTGATTCATTCGAAATTGTCCAGACATTGTGCAAGAGCTCTCATTCTCGATCTCCCACTTCAACCACCCGAAGGTCTTGATCTTTGGGGCAATTGAAGGAGGAGAATTTCATCATCATCATCACGAATCAAGCGCTTCAACTCCTCTCCATTCACTTGGAGAAATCCCTGATCTAGTATTCTTGTCAATACCTAGATCTTGTTCATTGTATTTGATAACTTTGTTCTTGTGGAAGCTTGTTGTCATTTCGGGAGCCTCCAAGTTGTTTGTGGAGTTGTTGCCCCACTAGTTGTGTAAAGGCGCCGGTGCCCGCCTCGAAGGGTACCTATAGTGGAAAGGTGGATCAGGCCTTTGGTGGCGGGATCCATCGGAGAACAGGGTGAGGCATATTGTGGCGTGGTGGTCTTAGTACCGCCCACCCCTCCAACACAGACGTACTTCCCTTAACAATGAAGGAACTGCGGTCAAACAAATCCTGTGTCTCCGTGTGCTTCACTACGGTTTACCAGTTCCTCTTCCACTCGCTCTTTACTCGCTAGTAGATAGGTTTGCATATAGGGAAATTCCACCTAATAGTTTATCTAGAGAATTTACCCTTTGTGCTAAGCCTAAAATTGGAAAAGTATTAAAATTTGGTGTAGCACCTATTCACCCCCCTCTAGGTGCCCATATGATCCATTTCATCTGGCGCTACCCTGTTTGGAAGTTGATAGCGCTGCTCGACGCATCTACCGTTTAACCAACCTCCTGAGCCCCACATGTCATCCTCTCATTAGAAGAAACGTGTGTATGATGGATTTTTTCCTTCGCTCGTGTTACCCTGTTCCGAACTTGATAGCGCTGTTTGATGCATCTACCGTTTAATCACGCTGCTGGGCCCCACATGTCATCCTCTCATTAGAAGAAACGTGTGTATGATGGATTTTTTACCCTCTATCGCGGATTTGTGTTCAGAACTTGATAGCATTGCTCGATGCATCAACCGTTTATTCAGGCTGGTGGGTCCCTTATGTCAGCCTCACATTAGAAGAATCATGGGTATGATGGATTATTTTCTTCTCTAGCGCTACCCTGTTCTAAACTAGATAGTGTTGCTTGACGAATTTGCCGTTTTCTCACGCTGCACGGTCCCCTATTTCAGCCTCTCATTACAAGAAACGTGTGCATGCTGAACTTTTTTCTGGCTCGCACCTCCCTGTTTCAAACTAGCAATGTTGCTCGATGCAACATCTATATAAGGTCGCGCTGCTGGGTCCCACATATCAGCCTCTCTATAAATGAAATATTGATTGCTCGATGCAACATTTGTATAAGGTCTCTGCTGGGTCCAACATGTTAGCGTCTCTGCAAATGCAAAGTGTGTATGATGGACTCCGCTATTTTGACCTTGGTAACATTGCTGGGTCCCAGATGTCAGCCTTCTATGTGTAAGAAATGTGTGTATACTGGAAAAAATATAAAAGAACGATAGAGATTATACTATATATTATATATTTATATTGAAAAAACTAGGAATCTAACTCAAGACTTCAATAAATGGGAACCACGTGTGCTTCCACTACTCCAGAACCATTTATGCCACTACTAGAAAATATTACATTTAGAAATATTGAAATCACATAAAATAAAAAGTCAGCGACCCTAACGACTTGCCATAAAAAATTGCTGAATGCTCTATACAAATACAACATGGGTAGGAGATGCTTGTCCTATACTTTATCAGAATGGCATGGAAATACTAAATTAAGATGATTTTGGGCGATAAAAAAATAACTTGGGTCCAATCTTGTGAACCAATGGGATTCTTATCGTGGGCTCCTTACCGAAACTTCTTCAGTGTGGTTCATGCTTAAAAAACCAAGTAACAATGTGTTGAGGGTTGGCGGCCCACAGCTAACCTGAACCCGGAATGATAAATTAGCGAGGTTTTGGGCCACAGATGGGTAGAATGTAGTACTATTTTCTAATAACATCCTCACTGAAAATTCAATGTACTCAATATGTCGAGGGTTGGCAGTCCACCTGACCTGGCAGGCTAAAATTGCAAGGTTTTGGGCCAGTGTTGGGTCAAATGTGCAATCTTTTCGCTAAGTCCTTAGTGAAAATTCAGTGTAGTTCATACCCCATCCTAAAAAAATGCAGTCGGTACCCTAAAAAATATATACTCTGCTCACCACGAAAGGCTAATTAAGGGTTTTTTTAAACAAGAATATGAGAAGTTTTTTGTCTGAAGTGGGGTCGAAATATTCGTTTTCATAGGCTGAGTAGTAAAAATATATTGTACTGAAGGTCGATGGTCCACCTGACCTGGCTGTACCTACGCTGAATCCGAAAGAATGAAGATGGAAATGGAGAAAAGTGACCGATATTGCGCCTTATTATACATAGCAAACATAGCGAGGAACTTGGGCAGCGCAGGATTCGAACAATGAAAGTATTGGAGGGAGTTTGACTGATTTACATAAAATCATGTCATATCAAGTCTCACAGCACGTAATCATCTTTTCAGCAAAGGATATATTTCGAGATGGTTTGGGTGGCTTTGAATCGGCTTAAGTACCCAATCGATTTGATGTACTCAAAACCTTGTAATCATGCCATATAAACTGTTGGCGATAGACACACGGTGGCCTTGACTTACCCAGCTACAAACAGCTCGGGTAAGCTCCAGCTTAAACTGATCACTCGAAGTTGTATGCTTCCGTATGATGAAATTAGTACATGCCGCAATTAGCGCCAACATGTGGCATTCTCATCATGCAAAAAGGCTCAGCATTCGCACATTTAGTTCACAGTTTCGAACACAATAATACAACCAGTTTGTACACTAGCACAGATAGTACAATGTCAGCACATCAGAGCTTGACTTGTTCATGTCACATTAGAGCTTGACTTGTTCATTTCACATACAAAAGAATGAGCAAGGATACATACTATACTGAACAAGTAATTTCACGGTAGCACCGAAAGTATGCCATGTATCAGAGACAATATGGGGTCTACGTAAATTTTTTTTATTTTTTGGAAGGGTGTGGATTAACTCTTTTTTTTAGAATATCGGCATAAACATTTGCGGCTATCATCCTAGGGTGTCTCGGCCTGCTTTGGCGTACTGAGACAAGATCAATTATGGCCCAGTTAAGACCTATTTCGTAGCCCTATAAGAAGCAGTGACCTACTTTTCCCTGTTTGCTAAGAGGAAAGGAGGAATATTCCTCTCAAAACACAAAGCTGCACGAGGTGCGATGGTTCAAAAAAAATGCACGAGTCACGTATATACAAGCCAGTAACAGTACTGAAAAGTATAGTACAGAAATCATGCTATGAAATAAGCACGGCTACATGGATTATACCATGGAAGGCAATACTAAATACAAAAGCATGACAGGGCTCATATAAACCGATTCAAGCTGGCTACTAAAACCAGTATACTAACAGTCAACTATTGAACCACGATGCAAAAAAAGATGACACAATGATACACCAGAAAGATCCACAGCTTAGTCTAGGGACAACACAACGAGCATACCACACCTAAACTAGGCCTAAACCAAATTGTCGCCTGTCGCACACAGTTCCAACCATCTTTGGGAAGGCTGATAACTTCCACAGACTCACCTTCAG
The DNA here is from genome assembly GCA_916181665.1 of Avena sativa. Taxonomy (NCBI): domain Eukaryota; kingdom Viridiplantae; phylum Streptophyta; class Magnoliopsida; order Poales; family Poaceae; genus Avena; species Avena sativa. The sequence goes on along the minus strand of OV702292.1, from coordinate 524,963,344 downwards.
TTGGTTGCAGGTTGCAGCATTTAATCTGACTTGCAGGTTGCACACGGTGGCCTTGATTGCCCAGCTACAAATAGCTCGGGTAAGCACCAGCTTAAACTAATCACTCAAAGTTGTATGCTTCCGTATGATGAAATTAGTACATGCCGCAATTAGCGCCAACATGTGGCATTCTCATCATGCAAAAAGGCTCAGAATTCGCACATTTAGTTCACAGTTTCGAACACAATAATACAACCAGTTTGTACACTAGCACAGATAGTACAATGTCAGCACATCAGAGCTTGACTTGTTCATGTCGCATTAGAGCTTGACTTGTTCATTTCACATACAAAAGAATGAGCAAGGATACATACTGTATTGAACAAGTAATTTCACGGTAGCACCGAAAGTATGCCATGTATCAGAGACAATATGGGGTCTACGTAAACAATTTTTATTTTTTGGAAGGGTGTGGATTAACTCTTTTTTTAGAATATCGGCATAAACATTTGCGGCTATCATCCTAGGGTGTCTCGGCCTGCTTTGGTGTACTGAGCCAAGATCAATTATGGCCCATATAAGGCCTGTTTCGTAGTCCTATAAGAAGCAGTGACCTACTTTTCCTTGTTCGCTAAGAGGAAAGGAGGAATATTCCTCTCAAAACACAAAGCTGCACGAGGTGCGATGATTCAAAAAAATGCATGAGTCACGTATATACAAGCCAGTAACAGTACTGAAAACTATAGTACAGAAATCATGCTATGAAATAAGCATGGCTACATGGATTATACCGTGGAAGGCAATACTAAATACAAAAGCATGGCAGGGCTCATATAAACCGATTCAAGCTGGCCACTAAAACCAGTGTACTAACAGGCAACTATTGAACCACGATGCAAAAAAAGATGCCACAACAATACAGCAGAAAGATCCACAACTCAGTCTAGGGACAACACAACGAGCATACCACACCTAAACTAGGCCTAAACCAAATTGCCGCCTGTCGCACACAGTTCCAGCCATCTTTGGGAAGGCTGATAACTTCCACATGCTCACCTTCAGTTGGCTGCAGGTTGTAGCGTTTAATCTGAGGGAATTATATTCCGCGAAAGCTCATGTATGTTGTGTACACACATTTTTTCCTCATGAATGGGAACAATGTCCCATCAGCAGCCTTGCATCCGTGTTTCTTCATCATCTTGTCAATGATTGGATAATTGAGATCGAGAAACAGAGAGTTGTCCCCCAGGCTATTAACCTGCCTCCAAATGATGACCCCTGTAGGTCCAGCAGAGCTAGGATCCTCTTGAAAAATGTAGACACAAGAGGCAGGATATAGGCATAGGTTAGTCCTATTTTGAGAATGTGGAATGATTTCACCCTCTTCGCCATGGGAAACCCCCATGCCATACGTTGTAATTATGATCATCAAGCGTTCACTATCAGCCGATCGAGCGAGGAACCACATGCCTGGCCGATCATTCAGAATAGGTGATGGGATTACAAACAAAAGCTCCCTGTTTCCTGCAACATCCAAATTCGAGAAAAAAAGTGCATTACTAGCATACATATTCTAACACCAGCATTCTTCATTGTTTATGCTAACAGTGTGAATAGGCAAATCCTAACAATAATATTACTCAATAAATTAACAACATTAGGAATTGCATTTCTTACTCTGCTATTTCGAATATTTGGATTTCTTGCTTATCTTAGTTTCCTAGTTGTTGTAAGTTTCAAAAGAGGAAGCGCCACTTTTTTTGATATAGAGGCATGTCCATTTGAATCTTATAGGATTAGATGCCTAAAGTATATTGGATCAAGTGGTGTTTGATTGCACAGGAAAACCAAAGGAATTGTACAAAGAGGTTGGAGTGGATGGAAATTTTCCTCCAAAATAGAGTGCAAAGGAATCCTTGGAAGGAATTCCTAAGGATTATACCCTTTCGAATCAAACAACATTTTATAGAAAAAAATCCTAAGGATTCAAATCCTACCAAAATCCTACTCAATTCCTCTGAATCCCAACGCAAAATCTAAAAAGGAAAGATTGGTGTCCTACAAAAATCCATTGTGATTCCTACAATCCGACGAGGGCCTAAAAGTACAAACAGATAAATAAACCCAGCTTCACTATGTTGCGCTCACATTTGAGATGCTGGTTAATAATACCTTTCATATTTTGACAATGAACGAACTTAGTAGTGAAGGGACGCCGTCATACACTATATTTTTGGAAGGCATATTACTGGTACTAATTCATTACTAGCAATGGTTCATTCATTTTTTAGGACATGAAGCATGTGCTCATTTAGTCATACAAAAGGTAAAACATAAACAAGGTAGTTAAAGAACAACTTCACTGAATCACTCACAATGTATCATCATGGAACTAGAATTACCTTCCGATGTGGGATCCCAGTAGTAGGTGCAGCCTTGACTTGCGATTGCAAAAATGAGGCCACCGTGTTCAATGGCATCATAGTACTATCGTCTTCCAAGACCTGAATGCTCCAGACATCTCCAAACGTGGCTACCGCCTTCCAGGTAGGCGATTTAATCATCTAACAACGCGAGGAGCTTATAGTCTGTGTAACCCCCATCTTCTATGGGCACTCTACAGATTACAATCTTCAACATCTCAAGAGATCCATCCCACGACTTATTGAACTTTTCTCCATACCTGCGGATTCGCCAAAAAAACTTTTGAAATGTGAATGAGTTCAGAAATGACTACATGTAACTAGGGGTACCCTGGCTGGCTAGTAGCATTACAGGGTATATAGTGGATGTGAGGCGGCCACAATGCCACAAGTATCCGTCAATGCAAGGTCGATTACTCGATAGGTGTAGATGTTCACTAGGCACAAGGCCCCGCACTGGTCCACGGCGGCGATCCGGTCGCCATTCATGCCAACCCAGAATTTTTCATGCATGAAGGGTAGGATGGCAGTGTGTCGAGGATGGTCGAGGGGCATCACGTCGTTCACCGTGTCATGCAGACAATGTACCCTCGTACCGTCATAGTGCTCGTCTAACCAATAAGCAGGCTGAGACATCAGTAGGTAGGGTTCATTCCAATGGTGGAAAGTCCATTTCGTCCCTTCGTTGTTGGCGATACGATCGTACAGCAGCTTGCAGCATGCGTCTAGCCTCACGGTGCTGGAAATGTCTAGATGCTGAACGATGAGGTCGACATCATCCGTGCTGAGTTGATCCAACTTGCATCGCCCGCTGAGCTTCGAATCAGCCATCACAACCGGATGGATTTAGGCGGATGCCAAGTGCGGCTAGGGTTTTCTGCAGCAGGAGGGGAGCTTTAGGAATGGGTGAGAAGAGAGAGCGTGGGGATATCTGAAGGAAATATGCCATGAGAGGCAATAGTAAAGTTGTTATTATGTATTCCTTGTATATGATAGATGTTTATTTTGCATGCTATAATTGTATTTATTGGAAACGTCAATACATGTGTGTCTAATAAACAAATAAAAGGTTCCTATTTATGCCTCTCTTATAGACTAGCTCATTGATTAACAAGATGATCAAAGTTTCCTGATCATGGACATTGGATGTTGTTAATAACGAGGTCACAACATTTGTGAAATGACGTGATGAACATTCATCCGATGTATAGCATTACGATCAAATTCATTATGTTTATATTGCTATAACATCATATGAAGTAATCTTAGTCCTTAGACCATGAGATCATGTTCATTGCTAACATCAGAAGAGTAACTTGATAACATCAAACGTCACACCGTAAAAGGGTGGCCATAAAGGTGGGTTCAGATACTCCGAATATGCTATGTTGAGGCTCATGGATCAAGAGTGGAATTTGCCAATCCCGATGACGGATAGATATACTCTGGGCCCTCTCGGTGATATCACATTAAGATAGCTTGCAAGCAAGTGATGTGATCAGTAGAATGTTATATCACGGGAACAAGAAAAGACTGCATGTCAGTAACGAGATCAAACTAGGTATTTGGATGCCGATGATCGAATCTAGTACATGTAATATATCGTGAGACAAAGGGATTAAATTACTAGCATTAAAGGTTCTCACGATCACAGAACTCATCGTTGAATGTGTAGGAGTCAGAATGGATCTCCAGGTCCCGCTTCTGATTATTGATTTGAGAGGAGTATCAATCATGTCTGCATTATTCACGAACCATAGGGTGACACACTTAAGGGTTGTCAAACACCATTTTGGAGCACATATGTTTCAGACGAAAGAATTGCAAAGCGCTGGAATTATTTCGATGGCAACCGGAATTGTTTTGGTTGAAATTGCAGAAACTGGTTCTGCATGTGATATTGAAATGTTACAAGGGGTTTTATGTGAATGTTTCTTAATTAAAGTAATTAACAAAATTCTGAATAAAATAAATAAAAGAGATTTATTAAATGAGAGTTGCATTAAATTTGGTGGAAATTTAATGCATGTGAGTGGAACTTTGGGTGGAGGCTAAATTGATGTGAGTGGAGCTTCCACCACATGAATTAGGAAGAGGTGGGGGCACCCCCCATGGGTGCCGACCATGGGAGAGGAGGAGCCCCCCTCTCCTATAAAAGACCCCCTCTCCTCCCTCACAAAGCACACCTCCTCATGAAGGATCTCTCTCCCCCTCTAGATATATTCCCCCATGGTCTCGGATTAGCAAGATACATGTTCCCGGTAGCATTTCGTCTGGAAGGAGTTGCTGCTTCTGCTGATTCGCTGGAGCAAGGAGGTGGAGGTTGTTCGGTGGCCTGAACGTGTGTGTGAGGACGGATGCGCTGCTGATTTGCGGCCCTAGGACTTCCACACGATCTTGAGATCGGCAAGCGTACGACTATATCATCCACGAGTTCCAACTCGTTAACAAAGTTTTTTTGTCTTCGAGGGTAAGTTCTCGATGGATGTATATCCACCCGTTGCTTGTATCTAGTAGATAGATATTGGCGTATAGTTCCCATCGTAGGAAATTTTTTGTTTTCTATGCTGCGATCCCAACAATATCGTGGGCGGAGTGGGGACTGGGGAAGAAGATGGAGAGGCAAATAAAAAAATGAGGTAGAAGATTTTACTTGCTTGCTCTATCTAGTCAACAGCAGCATCGAGGACACCGCCGCCTAGAATTTATTGTATGTTAGACTAGCATGCCACACAGCTAGTAATTTGACAATACTCCTACTTACTACGTATCAGAGGTGCAATATTGTCTAGTCACATCAGTTTGACCACAGGGTTTTCTTTTTACAGCTTTCATTTCAACATAGTGTACTAGTATTTTCAACGATAAATAGGAGGACGAACTACTACTACTACTAGTAGTCGTGATATGGACACATGTACTTTCATCTTTTCCCCTACATGTAGAACTCGTAGCACAGAACCGAAAATATATACACCGGATATAATGGACAGTACGGGTGTGTCTGTGGTATTTTTGGCATGTTGCATATGTTCATATATGTTCTAGTACAAGGTACATGGGATTACACATGTACAGCATGCAACCGCGCAACAAAATGAGAGACATGCACGGCCACCAGATTTCGCTCAAGTCAGGCAATATGCATGACTTTGTGTGGCTCTGATTCACTGAAATGTGGGCCCTGTTAAGGTCGGCCCCACCTGCCAGTGAGAACTTGCATGCACCATGCGCTTGGAGCCACTAGATACGTCCACGACGGAAATTACAATTTGCAACTAGTTGTACCAGCAACAAGATGTTGCATGTGGCAATTCCAAGTTTTAAGAAAATGTGAAATAAATCATGAACATAGATCATATTTATATAGTTCATCTATAAATTTCCATCCCAAAAATATTACTAGTACATGACCTGGCCACCACAAAATTAACATAAGATATTGTTCGCTTAGGTTTTTCTTTTTCATTGACATAGGTCACATAAGATCTTATTGTGGGACCAAATATTATAGATGCACAAGATACAACATAGCCAATGTTCCGGTTTTATTTCACATTTTTTGAGAACTCGAAAGTGCAACAAATAATAAAGGGGTGCGGGCGCAACGAGTTACAGAATATTCAACCCGCACTGACTAAAACTATGGCTTGCATACAGAAGGAGTTTGATCAAATCGCAGGCTTTGCACTACATTGCGGCGAAATGAGTGTTAGAGTACATCAAATTAACGGTTGAGGCCATACGATACAAATAAGTCGAAGGAAATAATTCAAGATACGCAAATCCCTATTCCATATGATCTCCCTTGAACCGTTAATTATGTCGATTCCAATCCTTCGCGTTGGCCAAGCTTGGGACGAACCACAGCAGAGTCTGCCGCCAATGTTTTTTTGAGGGAAATTCCAGCCAGTGCTGGTTGAGAAACCAACAGTGACGTATTGAGCATTCATACTAATTCGGCATATTTCAGGACAAAGATTAAATCCACCAAGACTAACTACATGCAGTGAGGTGTATACACAGTTGCTCCTCATTAGATCTCTAGGGCCAAGTCCTGTCGCGCCAACTAGAATGGTAATCGGATAGTTCAATCCAAGGAAGATAGAAAATGCTCCAAGGTCTAAAACCATCCGCCATTACCTCGGTGGAAGTAACCTACTAGTGTCAATCGAGAACACATGGTAGCAAAACCCAGTAGAATAGGTGTGAATATTGCGGCCGTGATGATAACCAACATTTTCAGCCACAGGATAACCACCATAAGTAGTGTCATACCGCCTAGCACTACCGCCCATAGTATTGATCAGAATAAGGCTACCACCATTAGGAGATCTTGCTAACCACCACAGATCAGGACTGTACTCATGATTACCGTCTAATTCAGGTGGCCCCGGAAGATGCACAGGACTTTGCAAGGAAAGCACATTCAGAGGTCACCTGAGCAAAATTTGAATGATGAAGCTTGAAAATTTAAGGATGGAAATTTTACCCCATGCCCGAGGATCCCATGCATAAACATTGCCAATCTGAGTTACAACATAGACAACTCCCTTGTGGATAATTGCATCGTGGTAGCTGAACATGCTGAACTGGTTGTCAAGAACCATCCACATACCATGAGAATCATCAAGGAAGGCAATTACCATGTCGAAGATGGCCAGGACAGAGAAATCCTTATAGTTCCCAACAGCTGTGGGAACTTAACAAATGGCTATCTTCAGTAGATTAGTAGGCTGACCAGCCGCGATAAACTGAAGTACCTTGGGTGTGGCCTCAAAATTGAAGATCGCTGGTACAGGAATCCGGCGACGAGTGAACACATTCACAAGCTCCCAGTTCTAGGTGAGGCCAATAGTGGCCATCCAATCTCCATGGGTACGTGCCCACTTCTTACCCTCACAATCTGGCATCACAGCATCGGAGGAGGACCTGTCTAGCGGCGTCAGCTCGCACAAGGTCCACCCGAACTTCTTCTATGGCTTCTGCTTGCCCCTGCCGCAATAGTAGCTGCCCCTGTAGAACTGCTTCATGCGATTGTCGCGGTAGAAGACATTGTACTCACGTGATACCTCAGTTGAGTGAGAGTGAAGAACACAGGGGAGACCAAACGGATGAGATTTCGACAGGGATGCACTATGTGTTGCTGAGTAAAGATAACGTTTGCAGCAAGTGACAAGGCTCGCGGCGGTCATGATGTTGCATCTAACAGAGATTTCTTCAAGGGGGCCATCAGAAAACACCCTAGAAGTGTCACTGTCATCGATCAATTGGTCCATCGCAAGGAAGAGCTCGAGCAGGTGGGGGGCGATGGCGTTTGGTTTTGATTGGGGGTTTTGGAGGAGAGAGCGAGCGACAGCTGGCAGGGCCAGACAAAAAAACAGTCTATCAAACTAGGCACCGGAGCTGATCCTAAAGCGGCATGGCGGTGTTAGCACATGCCTGTATTGGTGTGCGAGTGGTAATGGCCGTCGCCGGGACGCTGGAGGTGAAGTGAGGAAGGATATCGAGGCAAAGAGAAATACAGAATGAAATAAAACCAAGCGCGCCTTCTTTCTCTCCGCTAAACCTATTGTGCCTATCAAACTGGGCTACGGAGATGCTCTGAAAGCGGCATGGTGGCGTTGGCGTGTGCTAAAGGTGGGCGAGTGGGTATCAGCGAGAAGATGGAGAGGAAGAGGACAGAGAGAAAAGGAAAATAGAATAAATCGATTGAAATCGTACCGCCTACCGAGCGTGGTTTTTCTCTCTTCTCTCTGTTTCCTAGTGCCTATCGAGTAAATAGGTCAGGACTTTCTAGGATTAGTACAGCATAAGCTAGCCTAGCATGGGATGGAGTTGTACTGTCCTCTTAAATAAATGGTCATGGAAGAGAGACGGTTTGGAGTATACTCGGAGCTCCTCTTGCCGAACGTAATAATCCTTGGATCTTCTACATTCATCATCTTGTGCAGTCACATTTGGAACAAGTACTACTGTACTACTACTGTAACTAATAAACACATAAAGGTTCCACCAGTAATTAAGGAACCAAAACTAGAATACTACTACTCTCGAACTCTTGTGTAGTACAACAACAAAATGCTCACAAAATGGGCTACCAGTACCATTTGTACACCCACACGCTGCCACCTCAAATAAGCTTGCCTGCCACACCGCGAATTTCCTCTCCCATGTCAGCCTCTACGCCCCTGTTACCAGACCCAAAATCGAACATCTCTCAGTTTAATAAAGAATAAAAGTCGACAATCTCTCAAAAAAATCAACCATCCACCAAAAGAAAATCCATTGTCTAATGCTTCCCATTCATTATGAATAGACAGTCGCAATTGCTCGAGCGCCGCGCAGGAGTTGTAGTCGTTTTAGCTAATGATTGTAGCTCCACGAAAGCACGCGCTTGGAAGCGGCAGAAGAATTTATTCTCTGTCAGTGATGGAAGAAGATCGACGATATACAGTACCAAAACAACAAGTCAGTGGCTTTATCCGTCTGACCAGTGAGAGCTGACACGAGTGGTGAATAACTTGAAGCGCAGTAGAACAAGCGCCTTTAAGGCATACTGTACGTACACCTCCGTTATGATTTAGAATGGTCACATAGTTCTAAATAACTTAGACTAGTAACTTGCACATGTACCTTCATAGTGGGTAACAACATGTGTGTAGTGTCACGCAAAGGCCTAATTAATTAGGTTGTACTCCCTCCATTTAGAAATATAAGACGTTTTAACTTTGTGAATCAAATATATCTAGATGTCTTTTAGTGTATGCGTTCGTAGAGGTTCAGAGTGAACCTATAAACTAAAAAGCGTCTAGATACATTCATTTCACAAAGGTAAAGCGCCTTTTATTTCTAAACGGAGGGAGTAGAATCATATACTACTAGTCTTGGTATGTGTGATGTTATGGTAACTAGCTTAGTTATTACGTCACATTCTTTTTTCATTAACTAACAGTGAAAAGACATTTAATTCGAGACAAGTATCTACGCTTACTTGTAGTTCAAGTTTGTCAAGATGCAAAATCTTAGGAACAAGTTGAATCTCTTGCCAAAACTCTCTGTGGTTTCTAATACGGAGTATATTAATTGACTGTCCGATGGGTGCCTCCAAAAGCTTTTTCTTAAAACTTTCAAAGTAACCTACAATTTACTTGTAGTTCAAATTTGACCTAATTTTGATGAATCTACATAGAGTCATTCAAGTGGCGGAGTTAGCTAGGAAGTTTGAAAACACATAAAACATAGGAATCATTAGCACAACATGTTGGTCCACTATATATACTAGTAAGTTGCACGTGCCTTGCACGTGAGACTCAGATAGTAGACGTATGCCATATCATCACTATATACAATTATAATTGGTAAATCACAAAACATTATAAATTTGATCAACATCTATAAATTATGGGTGCATATTTGGTCCTTATACTTTGTATCATCATGTACAAGTCAAAGATTATTAGCTACCTAACACATAAAATATTTGATAACATGGTCTAGAGAAACAAGGGAGAAGATTCTAGTATGATGGAGAAGTGTGTTTTGAGGTTTGTGCATAGCATTCATTATGCTGAAGACTATCAATAGAATCTTCTATATGCTAGAATGGAAAAGAAGATACAATGGCTAGAAAAGCTGGGATTCGCGAGTCTTGATCCAATGGTCAATATTTAAAGTTATTCGTACACTATATAGTGGTTTGTAATGAAGACTATCAATAGAATCTTCAAGATGCTAGAGTGGAAAAGAAGATCCAACGACTAGAAATGTTGGGATTCGTGAGTCTTGATCCAACGGTTAATATTCAAAGTTGTTTGTACACTATATATTGGTAAGATCATGTAGAAGTCAACGATTATTAGCTACTAGTAAGTTGCACGTGAGACTCAGATAGTAGACCTATGACATATCATCACTATATAAAATTATAATTGGTAAAGCACAAAAAATTATAAATTTGATCAACGTCTATAAAGTATGGGTGTATATTTGGTCCTTGTACTTTGTATCATCATGTAGAAGTCAAAGATTATTAGCTATCTAACACATGAAATTTTTGATAACATGGTCTAGAGAAATAAGGGAGAAGATTCTAGTATGATGGAGACGTGTGTTTTGAGGTTTGTGCATAGCATTCATTATGCCAAAACTATCAATAGAATCTTCTACATGCTAGAATGGAAAAGAAGATCCAACAGCTAGAAATGCTGGGATCCGTGAGTCTTGATGCACCGGTCAATATTCAAAGTTATTCGTACACTATATAGTGGTTTGTAATGAAGACTATCAATAGAATCTTCAAGATGCTAGAATGGAAAAGAAGATCCAATGACTGGAAATGTTGGGATTCGTGACTCTTGATCCAACGGTCAATATTCAATAAGTGTTTGTACACTATATAGTGGTAAGATCATGTAGAAGTCAACGATTATTAGCTACTAGTAAGTTGCACGAGAGACTCAGATAGTAGACGTATGACATATTATCACTAAATAAAATTATAATTGGTAAAGCGCAAAAAATTATAAATTTGATTAACATCTATAAAGTATGGGTGTATATTTGATCCTTGTACTTTGTATTATCATGTAGAAGTCAGAGATTATTAGCTACCTAACACATTAAATTTTTGATAACATGGTCTAGAGAAACAAGGGAGAAGCTTCTAGTATGACGGAGAATTGTGTTTTGAGGTTTTTGCATAGCATTCATTATGCCGAAGTCTATCAATAGAATCTTCTAGATGCTAGAATGGAAAAGAAGATCCAACAGCTAGAAATGCAGGGATTCGCGAGTCTTGATCCAAAAGGTCAACATTCAAAGTTATCCGTACACTATATAGTGGTAAGATAAGATACTAGTAAGTTGCACGTACCCTGCACGTGAGGCTCAGACAATAGACATCTGACATATCATCACTATATAAAATTATAATAGGTAAAGTGGAAAAATATAAATTTAATCAACATCTATAAAGTATGGGTGTATATTTGGTTCTTCTACTTTGTATCATCATGTGTAGAAGTCAAAGATTATTAGCTACCTAACACTTGAATTTTTTGGTAACAAGGTATAGAGAAATGAGGGAGAAGATTCTAGTATGATTGAGAAGTGTGTTTTGAGAGGTTTATGCTTGTGCATTTATTGTGTTCGAGACTATCAATAGAATCTTCTAGATGCTAGAATGTAAAAGAAGATCCAATGGCTAGAAATGTAGGATTCGCAAGTCTTGATCCAACGGTAAATATTCAAAGTTATTCGTACACTATATAGTGGTAAGATAAGATGTCTAAAAACATGGCTTGTGGCATTCAGATCCATACTCTTCAGAGTGTCTTTACAGAAAGGAACAATCTCGTCATCACTCGGAAAATTAAGAATGATATTTCCTGATATTTGGAAACTCAGATCAACGACATTGTTTACTACAAGAAGATGCACCCGTCTACCTCCGAAAATACAATTAATTCAAGAGCAATCTATCGCATTTACTTGTAGCTCAAGTTTGATCTAATTTTGTTAAATTGTCAATATGCAAAATCTTAGCAAGAAGTTGAACTTGTTGTAAAAACTATCGGTGGTGGTTTGTAATATATTAAATAAGCCCCCAATGGTTACCTCCAAAAAACATAAAACTTTCAATACAACCTACAATTTACTTGTAGTTAAAAATTAACCTAATTTCAATAAATCGACATAAAATCAATTTCAAGTGGGCAATGTTAGCTATAGGAATAAGTTTGAAAACTCATAAAACACGAGAATCATAAGTACAACATGACGGTCCACTATATATGTCTGAAAGCTTGGCTTGTGGCGTTCAGGTCCATATCGGTCAGACTTTGTTTACGAAAATGAACAATAATCTCATAATCACTCAGAAAATTTAGAATGTTCTTTCTAGATAGTTGGAAACTCACACCAGTAGTACTGGTTACTACAAGAAGATGCATCCATTTACCTCCAAAGAGACATTTAATTAAAGAAAAATATATCACCCTTACTTGTAGCTCAAGTTTGAGCTAATTTTTCGTTAAATTGTCAAGATGCAAAAACTTAATTAGAAAGGAGTTAAAAACCTATTATCAAAACTCTCAGTTGGTTTCTAATATATTAACTGAGCCCCCAATGGGTACACCTCCAAAAGTTTTTTTAATTCTTTAGAAGCAACCTACAATAATTTAGTTGTTGTAGTTCAAGTTTGACCAAATTTCGATAAATATAGGCATGAAGTCATTCAAGTGGGGAAAAGTTAATTAGATATATAGGGAGTTTGAAAACTCATAAAACATGGGAATCGTAAGTAAAACACGTTGGTCCACTTAATATGTCTAAAAGCTTGGCTTATGGCATTGAGATCCATATTCTTCAGACTTTCTTTACATAAAAGAACAATCTCGTCATCAGTAGGAAAACTGAGGATTTTTTTCCTCATAGTTAGAAACTCACACCGACGACATTGTTTACTAGAAGAAGATGCACCCATCTACCTACGAAAATACATTTAATTCAAGAGAAATCTATCGCGCTTACTTGTAGCTCAAGTTTGACCTAATTTTGTTAAATCAGCAAGTAGTCACTAAAGTGTAAAGTTTGCTAGGAACCTTGAAAAATCCTAGTACTAAAAACTTGGACATTACGTATAAGAAACCATTGGTCCAGTTTGTGTGATAATTGGGGTGGTTGCATTTTCTTTTAACTATGGTAGGTCTCGTAGGAGAGAGGTGCTTGAGAGTTAACACGATCGATGGAAGTACAACTTACATCAAGGACCTCATAAAAAAATGAAAATTGCATCCAAGTCCATCCATTTAACACAATGACCCTAAAACTGAATAATGAAGTGTGTGTGTTTTGAGGTTTGCGCATACTAGTGTTCATCGTGCTAAAGACTATCGATAGAATCTTTCTTGATGCTAAGGGAAAATAGAAGATCTAACGGTTAGCAATGTTTGGATTTGCTAGTCTTGATCTAGCGGTCAATGTTCGAAGTTAATTCATACACTATAAAATGGTGGTATGGTATTGTAAGATATAAGACAAGATAAAGATAAGATAAGAAGTACCACGAATGGCCGATCTAATGGTTGCTCTCGTAGGAGCGAGGTGCTTGAGAGTTAAGACGATCAGTGGAAGTACAAGTTACATCAAGGACCTCATAAAAAATGAAAATTGCATCAAAGTCCATGCATGCATTTAGCACAAGGACCCTGAAACTGAGCAATGAAGTGTGTTTTTTGAGGTTTGCGCATACTAGCATCCATTGTGCTAAAGACTATCGGTAGATTCTTTCTAGATGCTAATAATGGAAAAGAAAATCCAACGGTTAGCAAAGTTTGGATTTGCCAGTCTTGATCTAACGGTCAATATTCAAAACGGGTTCCAAATTGCCTTCCCTCCCGATGTTTGGCCGATCTTTTGAATAACCTTCCCTCCCGATGTTTGGGAAGCAAGTGAAAATTTTGAAAATCGGAAAACTTTGAATTTTTGTGCCGCAAAGGACTAAAGTGGTTTCCTTGATACGTTGCAAACGTATCTATAATTTTTGATGTTCCATGCTTGTTTTATATCTACTTTCTTATGTTTTGTCCATACTTTGGAGTATTTTTATACACTTTCTGGGACTAACCTATTACCAAGATGCCACAGTGCTAGTTGCCTGTTTTATTCTGTTTTTGGTTCCAGAAAATCCAGAAAATTAATATTCTCGGAATTGGACCGTAGAAAAGCCAAAGTAAATATTTTACTAGAAGACTCACAGAGCCAGAAGATGAGACGGAGAGGGGCCAGGGGCTGTCCACACCATGTGGTGGCGCGGGTCCCACTGGCCGTGCCACCAGGTGGTGTGGGCCCCTGGTCCACCCTTTGACATCACCCTTTCGCCTATAAGAAGCCTCCGATGCAGAAACCCTAAATAATCCAGCCTCCAGCCACGAAAAGTTCCACAGTGCCGCCGCCACCGAAGGGGAGATTCGGGCGGAGAGAAAGTCTCTGTTCCGGCACCCTGCCGGGATGGGGAAGTGCCCCGGGAGCCATCTCCATCGATCTCCACCACCATATCCATCGCCGTTGTTGATTCCCATGATGAGGAAGGAGTGGTTCTCTCTCGAGGCTAAGGGTTCTACCGATAGCTATGTGTTCATCTCTCTCTCTATGCATGATCATATTGTGATCATGAGCTTTGTAATCAAGTAGATCTACCTTGCTACTCAAGTGCTTTAATAGATCTCTGTTGTCCCCATGTGTGTGAAAGTGACAGCGTGCACATCATGGTGGCACTTAGGCTAGAGATTACTGATACATTGCAAATATATCTATAATTTTTGATGTTCCATGCTTGGTTTTATCTACTTTCTTATGTTTTGTCCACACTTTGGAGTACTTTTCATATGATTTCTTGGACTAACCTATTAACAAGAGCCACAGTGCCAGCTGCCTGTTTTCTGCTGTTTTTGGTTCCAGGAAAGTCAGAAAATGAATATTCTCGAAATTGGACGGGACAAAAGCCAAAGTCATTATTTTACCGAGGGACACCCGGAGCCAGAATACGAGACAGAGAAGGGCCAGATGGCGGCCACACCACCTGGTTGCGCGGCCAGGCTTGGCCTGTGCCAGGGGGTGGTGTGGCCAGCCCAGGCACCTCCTCGGCCTCTCCTTCCGCCTATATATTGCCTCTGATACAGAAACCCTAAGTACCCGATCAAAATTCCACGAAATAGTCTATAGCCGCTGTCATCTCCATCCCTAAATCGGGAGGGATCTGAAGCTCTTCCTGGCACCCTGCCAGAGAGGGGAATTCACCCTAGAGGCCTTCTTCATCATCATGCAAGCCTCCGATGTGATGCGTGATTAGTTCATCTCTGGACTACGGGTCCATGTAGTAGCTAGATGGCTGGTTCTTCTCCTTTGTGCTATCATGTTTAGATCTTGTGAGCTCCGTTCATGATCAAGATCATCTATTTGTAATTCTGCATGTTGTGTTTGCGGGGATCCGATGGATATTGAGATGCTATTTCAGATTGATTATTGATTCTATCAAGTCTTTGTTATTTGTGATCTTGCATGCTTTCCGTTGTTAGTAGCTATCTTGGCCAAGTAGATGCTAGCAACTCCAAGAGTTAGTATTTATGCTCGATAGTGGGTTCATGCCTTCGGTAATCTGGTAAAGTGGCAGAAATATCTAACGTACTAGATGTGATGTTGCTACTAGGGAGAAAACAACAATCCTTTGTTCATAGAACAATCGTATTGTTTACTTTACATGCAATTTGTAATGCAATTATCCGTTGCTTGCAACTTAATACTAGAGGGGGTTCAGATGATATCCTGAAGGTGGATAATTAGTCATAGATGCAGTTGGATGGCGGTCTATGTATAACATTGTAATGCCCAATCGATTCTCAAAGGAGTCACGATGAGTAGTATATGCTTGTATGCTTTCTCGATGTTTGTCAATTGCCCCGCTGTAATTTGTTCACCCAGCATGTTATCTATCTTAAGGAGAGCCACTTCTAGTGAACTATGGACCCCGGTCCTTTCTTTTACTTTCAATCTACAAACTGTTTACTGCTTTGTGTTTACTTTCTGCAAACTATTACTTCCTTCCATTCGATATGTTTAATCCTTTGTTTTCAGCAAAACCGATGAGATTGACAACCTCATCGCAAGTTGGGGGCAAAGTTCTGTGGTTGTGTTGTGCAGGTCTCCACGTTGCTACTAGCACCGGTAGTGCGCCCTTCTAAGGCTCAGCTAGCAACACCTTTGGGGTGTTTCCTTGCTCCTACTGGATTGATAACCTTGGTTTCGTACTGAGGGAAAACTTGCTGCTGTGCTCATCATACCTTCCTCTTGGGGTTCCCCAACGAGCTCGATATATTTTGGGCCATCAAGCATATTTTCTGGCGCCGTTGCCGAGGAGTCAAGGACATCTTCACAAGGGAAGTCCCTCATAACCAATCTCTTTACTTTGTTATTTTTGTTTTGCTTAGTTTACTTTTGCTTTGTTTGCTTGTTTATTTATCAAAAACACAAAAAAATAGTATTACAAGTTTGCTTTCTTTACTAAAATTACAAAAAAAAAATTAAGTCTTTCTATAGTTGTTACCTCTTCCTTAGCTCACCATGTTGATCCGTAAATTCACCCTGAAATACCTTTCAATAGGTAGTGGTTCTATAATTGGAAAAGATAATATTGAAGATTTCTTCAATCATGTTAGTAAACATGAGGATATTGAGGATAGATCCCTTGCACAACTTGCTCCAAACTATGAAATTGCTGCAGCTTCTTTAGTTCCCATGTTGGAAGCTAGGTTTGTTAACCTTAACCCCTTAATGCAAGTAGTGTTTCTTAAACTTAAGGAAATTGAGGACCCTGAAAAGAGATATTTTATTCTAGAAACTTTGCTTAAGGAATTCTATGATGTTCCCAAGGAAGCTAGAAAATTCTTTGAATGTTTTAATATGCTAGGCTCATGCATAGATGTTATTGGTACATCAGAAAAGATGAACAAAACTGAATCTAATGGGGAGGAAATTAAGATACCAATACCTTTCAAACTTGTAGCAATGCATGTGGCCATAGAAAAGAATCTTAATTGGATTATTCCTGAAAACCCGTTTGATGAAAATATTGAACCCAAGAGCGTTGAGAGAGGATCCTATAGAACTTTTTTGGATGAGATACCTTACCTTGTTGAAGATATTTCTGGTATTAATCTTAATGCTTCTTCATTTGGAATACTTGATTCTTTTTCTTGCTTCTTATGCCTAACTTAAAGGGGTTAAAAAAGTACTTATTGGCAGATAACCCAAAAGTTTTAGATGAGTCTTGGAAGTTATTACTTCAGTAATAACCGCTCCTTATCCTTTTCATTTTGCTTTTTGTGCCAAGAGTAACCTCTAATGAGAGAAAAGTAATGATTGGGAAAGTTGCTGTCCCGAAACAGATTTCTGTGCTTCACCAAAAAAAATTGTGTAAAATCTCTAAACGTCCTTTTGAGGCGTGAATGTTTGTGCTTCGGCCCCAGGTTGTTATCTAACTTTCGTTAGTTCAACACTTTTTGATTTGAGCAACAGAAGGTCTTCGAAAAAATTCGTCTTTACCCGCTGGTCTGTTTTGACAGATTTCTGCCATTTTCTGCATTTGCTTTTTGTTGGTTCCTTTTTGAGTTCTTCTGGGGAATTGATTTTTTTGAGGGAAGTGCTACAGTAGCTAGTGTTCTAATGGAACTCTTATTGGTGTTGGAACTGAACCTAAAGACCTATTATCTTGAGTGCACTAATGTTTTGTATGAAAGAAAAAATTTCAGGTGTATGGAAGGAATGAGTAATGAGGTGAAGGAAGGACTAAAGCTCAAGCTTGGGGATGCCACGTGTGTCACCCCAAGAAATATGAAAGAAGTACAAGCGGCAAGGCTTGGGGATGCCCAAGGCATCCCCTTCTTCATGAATAAAAATCCCAGGTTTCTTCCAAACGCTTCATTTTTATTGTTTCATGCACTGTTGTGTTGTTCTTGGAGCGTCTTCTTTTTTGTTTTCGTTTTGGTTTTTCGTTTGCTTTGTTTGCTTAGTTTGCTGAATAAATTGGTTGGACCCCCTCTTTCATACATTGGTTTTCAAATAGTTTGGTTTGGTTTGGAAAAGAGTAGGAAAGTTCATGCTTAAGTGGTAAAGAGAGATTTTTTTTGACTGTGGCCTATGCTTTGTCATGCCATGCTTGATATTGTTTTGGCTTTATGCTCAGTATTGTTTGCTGTAGCATGACTTGTTATAAGCAATTGATATTGCTTAATGTGCCTTGGATGAATCATGCGTTGTTTTAGCATAGTATTATGGTATTCTCCTTTGATGCTTTATTTGGGTTGACTTGGCACATGCTCACACCATGTTATGACTATCCCAAGTCACTATAGCCTTTATGATCCTGTAGTTTTCAACTTGTAGTATCACTTTATGCTTTCATCAATGATGTTTTGTCGCTTTGCATGATTATGGCCATTATTCCTCTCTTAGTTTGTCGCTCCCAGTCTTTTGCTAGCCTCCACAACCAAGTATGAGTTCCACTCATGCATCCAACTACCTAAACCAAGTTATTCCAAAGAGTCCACCATACATACCTATTAGCATATGCTATTTCAAGTATATTCATGTTTTTGTTTACCTTCCAAATTAAACTTGTTATGAGAAAACTAGTGATTAAAGCTCTCACGAACTAGATGGCACACTTTACTTTTCTTTCCCTTAATAAACTTGAAACATTGTGTCGTCTATGTTGTATATGCTTGCACTTATTTGTTGGGGAATAGCAGAACCATGCTGTCATGGGGAACGCTTTCAACATTGCACTGGTACTTTGTACCTAGTCGATATCATGCTCTTTTTTCTATGGATGTCTTCGGTGTGAAATGAAAGGGGAGCTTGTAAGTCCATGGAGTTATGTATATGTGTTAGAGAAACGCCTGGGCCGCTGGTCTAATCCATGCTGACATGGTGGA
The DNA here is from genome assembly GCA_916181665.1 of Avena sativa. NCBI lineage: Eukaryota > Viridiplantae > Streptophyta > Magnoliopsida > Poales > Poaceae > Avena > Avena sativa. Next base: position 524,944,449 of record OV702292.1, on the reverse strand, counting down.
AACCTGCAGCGTAACCATAATGAGCTGTCTATGAAGCATTCTTCTTATAAAAAAAGTGTCCTATATTGAGAAAAAAGAGAAAAAGAAAAAAAAAGAGATTATGAAAATAGGAAAGAGAGAAAAAAGCACCATATTCCCATGGTAAATAAGAAGATTGCTGAGATGCTCGTTGTCTGCTTGCCTTGTCATTTTGATATGGGGATTCTTTCGTATCATCGGGCAAGGGGTACACCGTTGGCGGTTCTCTATGATACACATGTACTTACAATGACAAGAACTTACCGGTGACTAAACTTGAGTAGCATGAGGAGCGGCCCTCGTATTCAAGGGACATGAGATTTCTAACTTATACTTCGTCAAGCATGTACACCATAGTTTGTTCACTTTAACCTTAATCACTTCAAGATGCTTATGATAGGGGCAATGAGAGCTAAAAGCTATTAAGTACCATAATTTTTGGAAGCTCTTTATGAGACTTGAATCCCTACTTCCTTCTATGAAGGCCTTTCTTCCACTTATATATTGAGTCTCCACCTTCTATCTTTATGCACCTACTTTGAGAACATAGTGGCCATTCTTACTTCTATGTGCATTGTCCCAAGACTTGTTGATTGATGCATACCTTGATATTGCTTGTTTTAAACTATTTGTATCTAGTCACTCTTATGAACTTTGAAGGTGTCCTATGCATTTATGTTGCTACTCTATGAGAGACAAGCTGAATACTACTATGCTATGTTTTCTTTATGTGAAACAAACAAACGTCTTGCAAAGCATTGTTATTCATGAATCTTTTGTTTGTGCCTTTTCATGTTGCAGCATAGTTTCTTTTTCTTATTGCTAGAACTTTGTCTTTCATGTTATGATTGAAGTACTATGATCCCAGCTTTGAATGTTTTACATATACTTTGATCAAGTTTATGATGGTGCATGCCACCTCAAAAATTATTCTTTCTTTTTATCACTTACCTACTCGAGGACGAGCAGGAGTTAAGCTTGGGGATGTTGATACATTGCAAATGTATCTATAATTTTTTATGTTCCATGCTTGGTTTTATCTACTTTCTTATGTTTTGTCCACACTTTGGAGTACTTTTCATATGATTTCTTGGACTAACCTATTAACAAGAGCCCAAGTGCCAGCTACTTGTTTTCTACTGTTTTTGGTTCTAGGAAAGTCAGAAAATGAATATTCTCGGAATTGGAAGGGACAAAAGACAAAGTCATTATTTTACCGGACACCCGGAGCCAGAATACGAGACAGCGAAGGGCCAGAGGGCGGCCACACCACCTGGTCATGTGGCCAGGCCTGGCCTACGCCAGGGGGTGGTGTGGCCAGCCCAAGCACCCCCTTGGCCTCTCCTTCCTCCTATATATTGCCTTTGATAGGGAAACCCTAAGTACCCAATCAAAATTCCACGAAAGTGTCTATAGCCACCGTCATCTCCATCCCTAGATCGGGAGGGATCTGAAGCTCTTCCTGGCACCCTGTCGGAGAGGGGAATTCACCCTAGAGGACTTCTTCATCATCATGCAAGCCTCCGGTGTGATGCGTGAGTAGTTCATCTCTAGACTACGGGTCCATGTAGTAGCTAGATGGCTGGTTCTCCTCCTTTGTGTTATCATGTTTAGATCTTGTGAGCTCCGTTCATGATCAAGATCATCTATTTGTAATTCTGCATGTTGTGTTTGCGGGGATCCAATGGATATTGAGATGCTATTTCAGATTGATTATTGATTCTATCATGTCTTTGTTATTTGTGATCTTGCATGCTTTCCATTGTTAGTAGCTATCTTGGCCAAGTAGATGCTAGCAACTCCAAGAGTTAGTATTTATGCTCGATAGTGGGTTCATGCCTCTGGTAATCTGGGGAAGTGATAGAGATCTCTAAGGTACTAGATGTTCTATTGCTACTAGGGAGAAAACAACAATCATTTGTTCATAGAACAATCATATTGTTTACTTTACATGCAATTCGTAACGCAATTATCCATTGCTTGCAACTTAATACTGGAGGGGGTTCGGATGATAACCTGAACGTGGATTATTAGTCATAGATGTAGTTGGATGGCGGTCTATGTATAATGTTGTAATGCCCCATCGAATCTCAAAGGAGTCAAGATGAGTAGTATATGTTTGTATGCTTTCTCGATGTTTGTCAATTGCCCCGCTGTAATTTGTTCACCCAGCATGTTATCTATCTTAAGGAGAGCCACCTTTAGTGAACTATGGAGCCTGGTCCTTTCTTTTACTTTCAATCTACAAACTGTTTACTGCTTTGTGTTTACTTTCTGCAAACTATTACTCCCTTCCATTCGATACATTTAATCCTTTGTTTTTAGCAAAACCGGTGAGATTGACAACCTCATCGCAAGTTGGGGGCAAATTTATGTGGTTGTGTTGTGCAGGTCTCCACGTTGCTACTAGCACCGGTAGTGCGCCCTGCCAAGGCTCATCTAGCAACACCTTTGGGGTCTTTCCTTGCTCCTACTAGATTGATAACCTTGGTTTCGTACTGAGGGAAAACTTGCTGCTGTGCTCATCATACCTTCCTCTTGGGGTTCCCCAACGAGCTCGATATATTTTGGGCCATCAATTACAATTACTTGTTATGAGTTATATTTGGAGTTGGATGTTTCTATGAAATTGTGGTGTTTGTTGGAACCATCTAGCGCTCAAGGTGACAGTGTGGGGTTACCTAGATGGGGAAAGTGAACTTTGAGGAGTGTTGTTATAGCCCTACCATGGATTAGAGTGTCCAACCGAAGAGTAGTTAAGAGTAGTACCATAAAGAGAAGATATTTATATGAGAGTGTTCACTAGTGAAAGTATGATCCCTAGGCCTTGTTTCTAAACATTGAAACGCCGTTTGCAACTAGATCTATTACATGTTTGCTTGCTTCCATCTTTTTTCCTTTACTCTCTTCCACGCCATCAAAGTATTTTCTGGCACCGTTGTCTTATATCCATACCACTTGTATTTCACTATCTCATCACCGATCTAGTGCACTTATACACCTGACAAGTGTATTGGGTGTGTTGGGGACACAAGAGACTTCTTGTATCTTGATTGCAGGGTTTCTTGAGAGGGATACCTTTGACCACTTCCTCCCTAAGTTCGATAAACCTTGGGTAATCCACTTAAGGGAAACTTGTTGTTGTTCTACAAACCTCTACACTTGGAGGCCCAACAACTATCTACAAGAATAGAAGTGTGTAGATATCAAGCTATTTTCTGGCGCTGTTACCGGGGAGGTAAGGTAAAAGGTACTCACATCCTTTAGCTACTAAGTTATTTCCTTTAGATTCTGCAATTATATCTTTTTGTTTCTTGTTTTTATTTTCACTAGTTAGGATTAATGGAAAACAACAACAAAAATTAGAGAGCTTTATAGTATTTATCTTGAGTTAGGACATGAAGTGTTTGAAGAGAAAATTAAAAAACCTATGGAACTTTATTTGCATGCTAATAGCAATGTCACTACTAGGAAACAGCCTATCTGTGGCGCATGAAAAGGGGACTTCTGTGGTGCATATCTTTGTCGCCACTGTTACCTCACCACTGATAACTACTTCATGTGGCGCATATGGATATGCGCCACAGAAGTTCCAGACTTCTATGGCGCATTCCTTCATATGCGCCACAGGAAGAACTTATGTGGCGCATTTACGTGTACGCGCCACAGATATTCCATGCGCCACTAACTATATAATTATATGCGCCACTGATTGTGTAACATGTATTTGAAGTAAAATACTTTCCTGGTGTATAATCAGGTATTTATACAGGATTTATCCAGATGAGTATAAAATACATTACACAAGTAGTAGATGCATGAAAACCGACATATATATAATACAAACACTTAGAGCCCGATCGAGATACATATATAGTGTCAAGTGCCAAATTTTTACACAAGCGCCGAATACCAAGTTCATATCATCTCACATTACAAATATGAAGTGGCCACCGCCGCCTACACTAGGATCAAATAGAATACAACTGTGATAATGGTGAGCAAGAGCATTGGCCCGACCAATATTTTCATCCGGTTCTTCTTCCACAAGTGGTTCCTCCACTTGGCTATCGCCTCCTCTCTAGTCGCATATCCTTTGTAGATGTTGCTGCTGAACTTGTTCACTTGTTTGTGGCAATCCTCCCACTCCTCGTAGACTCCTGGAACCCTACCCATGTACACCACATACCACCTCGTCGCCATCTCTATAGACGACAAGGCATATTAGTAAAAATACAACGAAAAGAATGAATAAAGGGTTCACATCCATATATATATATATGTTCATAGAATATAAAACAAGGGATCCATAAACCGAAAAGTTAGATCATCATAGAAGCAATAAGTTCAACGACAGCACGACCACAAGGTAGTTTAAGTCTAACAACAATGACCATTTCGACCACGAGATAGTAAAGTTTATGACACACACACACTAATACAGCAGGCGTCCATCAAGAATATACACACACTAGATCATGCTAGAGGCACACATCAATCATGATGAAGACTTCCTCTTCTGGCACGGCTTTGGGAACGGTAGATAGCCCTCTTTCGTCATCCACGTCCTTGTGTCACCCTGCTTACGGAGGCGTTCTTCGATCTCCCTCTTACTCAACCCTCTGGCTTGTTGTAGGGCACCGCCCTTGTGTTGACATCTTCAATGATGATTTGCGACAACTTCATCTGAATGTGATGGAAGTCTTCTCTAAGATCAGCATCGTCAATTTTCGCCAAAGTTTCGGCCCATCCTCGGAGACTAGATGGCAGTGTTACGTTATGGCAATCCCGAACATAGCCTTTAAGGTGATGGAGAACGTAGAAGGCCTCCTTGGCACCAGCAGTCGACTGCTTGACGCAGGGGAAGTCGAGCACGTGCTTGAACACGTGTTTGCCATCCTTGATACATTCCCCCTATCTACGAAGGTGCATCCCTTCTTGGTGTAGCCCTCGAGAGCCTCATTGAGAACACCCCTTATTCTAGTGTAGTCTTTCTTCTTCGTCAAACTCCCCGAGTCGAAATACATGGCTAGCGAATACCTCGGGGCAAGGACGATGAGCGTGCAATATTTGTCTCTACGCAACACAATTGGAATGGAATGTTGGAAAAAGAGCAAAGGAAAGAAATCTATAAGAAATGCATAAGTTACGGTGACGATGAGCGAGTGTGTGTACTTACTCGGGAAAGAAAGGCAAAAGAAGTGTGCCCTTCCTCTTGTTGTCCACCATGAACTTCTCGAGGTACGCCGTCGCCTTGGTCCGTGTCTCTGATCCTTCGACCAACTGGCTGTCCCGCATGTAGTAGGGATCCACTATCGCGATTTCCGGGGTACTTTCTCTCTTGATCGTGAGCGCCAGATTGAGCGCGTATAGGCGGACCAAGTTATAGTCCAGCCGTTTCGTGAGAAACAGCTTGAATATGTCCTCGAACGATATGAAGAATATATCCGCGGGGGGGTTCATCGACGAAGCCCACGTCCAATGGCACCTTGGCCGTGAAAACCGGGTAATATGGATTGTACTCTTTAAGAAGGAGGGCCTCTAGTGTCTTGACACCCTCGTGCAAAGTTAACAAGGCTCTAACCGCAATGTGGATCATATCCGAAGTCAATATCGGATCACTAGCTACATGCACTTGGGGCAAGCCAAATTGTGTGGATGGTACGACGACGGCGTCCTAACCCCGGATCCTCTTCAGAAGAGGCTGGCTCACACCCTTCTTATTATTATTATTACCTCTCTTCATGTAGTGCTTCTTCTTCACAACAGTGTCAGCCACTGCCATCTGCTCATCAGTCGCCTTTCGGAGTGTGTTGGGGCTGAAAACCAATCCCAGTTTCTCTTGTGGTGGATCGGCGGCCGGAGGCGTCTCTTGAGAAAGACCATGGAAGACCAGGCGCTGCATGCATATATTGGGTCGATCAGCTTGATGGTCGTCACGAGCTGCGAAGGGTTCTTCATCCACATAAGGCATATACAATCCTTTGGCGGCGCCGGTGTTGATGAAGTCGTCAAAGTTGACCAATTCATCATCATCTTCATGGGTGCCATCATGTGGTGGTGGTAGCGGGGGCGACGGCGGTTGCGGCACAACGTCTTTGCCATGTGGCGGTGCACACGCTGCCAAGAGTTGATGGTGACGGCTGGTGGTGGCGACAACGGCGGCTACTGGCTTCCGAGGTGGTGGCCGGGCGATGATAGGTCGAGAGGTGGCGCCGGTGCTCCCCCCGCAAGATCAATCTGGGTCTTCGGCCATGTCAAGGGCCAGTTGTAGCATTCCCCAAGGGTCTTGTGTTCGTTGGATCCTTGAGGTTGAAAGGGGGGGTCCATGTCATCGCACCCTGGCAACACCCGAGCCAACCTGACCCTCATCACGTCATCATCCATTGGATTGTTGTGCATCGTGCGGCTCGCCGGTTGTATAAGAGTGCCCTTGGCAACATCCTTCAACTCACCGCCGACATCTTTAAGCAGGAGTACGCAAGAAGTGTCCTGAGGCAAAAACATGTTGTTGGGCGTCATGAGATGGCAACAATCATGCATCAAAGGCATAAAGGAGATGGCGTGCACTAACTAATTAGTTACCTTGGTGATGGCGTGGATCTCGGCTAATGTAGAGACACGGCGGATGCCGGCGGCCGGCCTATCATCATCTGCAATATCCCGCTCGGGTGCCTCACGAAGCACCACCTCCGTCGGCTGCGCCTTATTGGTATCTTTGGCGGGAGGGGGCGTCGGTGTGACCAAAACGAGGGGCTGCGTCCCGACGTTGACGGCCGGCGGGGTCACCAGGTCTGGCAACACGGTAACATTGATGCCCGAGTTGCTGCCACTTAAGCTGGGCAGATGTATCGGCCCCTGTCGACCTCCCGCATTCCAAGCAGTAAGCCCCTCGAAAAACTCAGGGGGGATCATCGAGCGGAGCTTCTCTTCCACTAACTTGTCCACCGTTTTCTGGTCTACCGCCTTCTCCTCCAGTGTCTGCACCTTCATCTTCAGCTCTGCAACAGCGGCTTTATCCTGGTTCTTCCTCTCCCTTCTTTTCCTGGCGTCCTCTTTGTAGAACTCCTTGAACTTCATGCTCGTACCGAAGCCGGACACACGGCCAGCTGAGGATGGCGGCAACCCCTTGTCCCTCTTCTTGTAAGCATTGGTCGCCCTGTTGAAAACCGTGTCCCACGGCTCCGTCGAATCCTGGGACGACTCTGTGGCAGTAGCGTTCAGTTCCTCCTCCTGCAGAGACAAGGAAAGGTGAACCCATTTAGATTCTTGGCTTCATTATCTTAATTAGAACACAATAGACTTGAGATCGGCGATAAATTCCTTACCAGATTCTTCTTGAATTCCTTCACCTCCGGATCGTCGGTGATGAACTCCCCTGTTTCCTTGTCCAGGTAGTAGCGGCCCGAACAAATTGCGTAAGCTGCAAGTCCGTGATTTTAAGACAAGGGTTGTCTTTACCAAGGCATTCAAGCTCGGCTTCCTCCTTGTCCCAAATGGCATGTTTCTCCCTGTAACCGCCCCTTCCAAGGTGGTGGTTACCTATGTTCTATTCCAGCATACTCCTTCCCCATTGAGTCCATTTTATAGCGTCAGCGGTAGCTATATCCGCCTTGAATATCCTAAACTCCTCTTTGTCGAGCATCGGATTTTTCTTACTAATAACCTCCCAGCTTTCACCTTTGTCAATGCTATTCTTCACCCGGGTTTTCCAGCTGCTCAAGGCGTTGCTCATCTTCGTGAGGGCTAGTCTGTTCACTAGGTTCTTATTTCTCTCGAGGTTTCTAAACTGGTATGGGAATCTGTATCGCTTGTGAAGCTTCTTAACGAGGTTATCGACCAAAGCTGCATGGTCAGCATGTCTATTGTACTTCGTGTTGATCGACATGCTTTCCCGGACGATGCACCCGAGTTGCAGGCCGTACCCTTTAGCAATCGCCTCTGGCGCAATGGGTTGGCCACTTTCTGTGACCTCAGTGAACTCATCACAGACGGTGGCGAGCACTGGCACCTTCTGCTCCTTCTGTTCCTTCTTCTTCTTCTTCTTTTGAGAAGCGGCCAGGTTATCGCTACCGCCATCCGTCCTCTCGCCGCCATCGGTGGTGTCATCCTCTTCGGCGCCGCCTTCACTAGTTCCATCGTAGTCGTCTTCGTCCCCCTCGTAATCAGGATCTCCGCCCTCATTGGCCCCAGCAGCTCTGGCGACGGTCGCCTCCTCCTCCGATGGTGGTGTCATCCTCATCGCCTCCTCCTCCTCCTGTTGGGATCCCTGCCAGAATGACTGGTTGGCCTGTCTAGCTTGTTCTTCGACGCTGATCATGTGCTTAGAAGGGCCAGACTCATTGTTGCCCGACATGTTTGCACTACTCTATTTAAAAGAGGCAAAATGTTAGCACAAATCTCGGCCGAAAAATTCAGCATGACCTTTGCTAATTTTTTGACCTAGGAGTGCCCATTTCTCAACCGAAACGGAAGTGAATCGACACTTCGGGAGAAATGGGCAAATCAAATGAAATCCCTGCAAGACAAAACACCCCATCCCCATATGACAACACCATATAACAACACCATATAGCAGCAAGAAAATAGCCCCAGCCCCCATCCATAGCCCCAGCAGTAGTAATAACCATATAGTACCAATATTTGTAGTAACAACAGCACCATATAGTAACAGCAGCACCAATCACTATAGTGAGACCAGGATTTAGGTTGTTCTGGTGGCAATCTCATACAAGCTTATGGGTTTGACTGTTGGTCATTACAGCAGGCCCTGGTACAAGTGTTATTCAGTACTCTAGAACTACAAGGCACCATATAGTGCTAGAACTCTAGAACTACAAGTAACCTAGGCCCTAGTACAGTGTTATTCAGTACTCTAAGTACAGTGTTATTCAGTACTCTAAGTTCAGTATGTATAGTGCATATAGACTTCATAGTTTACTGAATTTGAGTACTCAGTACGGAGCATTAGTACATGATGATTGCAGTAGCACTGGATCTATTTTCGGTGTTACAAGTAGCATTTCATACGATTTCGTACTACCATCATCTCCTTGCTGTTGGCCAATTGGTTTCCATTTTTTTTAGTTTCACTGTGCTGCATCTGTTACAAGTAGAATATTGCACCTGCTATTTCCTAAAAAATTCCCTCAGCTTATTGATCTAGCACCAGCAGTCCAATATATGACTCTGTTATTTGCCAAAAAAATGCCTAGGTTTATTGACTCAGCAGCAAGGTTCTATTAAGTGCTAAGCGCTGAGCGAGCGTTTTGCATCCGCCTTTCCCTTTTCTGAAGGAGTAAATCGCTAGGCGCTTATCCCCTGCTCAAGGCTTAAGTGTGTGCTTAGGAGTGCTTAATTTAACACTTCCCAGCAGTCCATTATATGACTCTGTTACTAGGATGTGTGGTTAGTCATCTGTATCTCATCAAGTACTCTCCAAGAAGATTGATTGCAGTAATCAAGTACTCTCCAAGAAGATTAATCTAGTCCTCAACTTACAGTAAATAAATCCTAAGTAATCAACTTACAGTAATCAAGCCCTAATTGCGTAGTTGATTGATTGCATCTACCAAAATACAACTGCAAAATAGAGGATGATGAGTAGACGGCTGAGAAGCTGCTGCTGTTGCTGCCACCTAGGCCCTGTCGGCACGGTGGCATGCTCGACGTCGACGTGATCATCGTCGGCATCGCAGCATTGCAGTTGGCCTCCTAGGTCAGGGAAAAGAAGAGAGGGGGAAGTGTACCTGTGGATGGGGAGGTGGTCGTCGACGAGGGTGGCGGCGGTGCTCCTCCTAGGTCGTAGGCGAGGCGGGGCGCGCCTCCTCCTCCAAGGGCTCCGGAGCAGCGGTGGTGGGCCTCCTCCTCCTAGGTCGCAGGCGGGGCGGGGCGGGGCGGGCCTCCTCCTCCACGGGCTCCGGCACGGCGGTGATAAGGCTCTCCTCCACGGCGGCTTCGGCGGCGAGGGCAAATGGCTAGGGTTTGCGCGCGGGCGAGATGAGGGAAAGAAATGGAAGAAGGTACAGGGGCCGAACCGTTTATTTTTGCTAAGTGTGAAAGATTTGTGGCGCATGTCCTCTAAAATGCGCCACTGAGTTTACAACTTCTGTAGCGCATTACTATGTTATGCGCCACAAAACGTTTGGGCATAGTCCAAAACAAAGTGGCATCATAGTTTGACAAGATCAGCTACATGTCCTAGTGGTCCATGCTTGCCAGCTTTCAACCTGGGGCAGCCAGGTTCGAATCCTGGCTGTCTCAGACTTTTTTCCTTTTAAAAAAAATATTTTATTTATTCAAAAAAATCAAGAACCTATACACACATATGCATATTTATTCAAAAAAGAAAGAACATATACACATTCATACTTATAAAAAAAAACCTCCTGAATCATATATATGTGTGTGCTTGTCACACATAAATGTGAATTTGTCGAATATCACATTATATGTTTTTGTCTCTAACTAATACCCCCACACTAATAATATCACATTATACCCACACGAATTAATACACCAAAAAGTCACACAATTGCTAGTGTCTCTTCACAATCTTCTTGTCCTTTTTCATCGCGGTTGAATACTTTAGCCCGTGCACTTTGAGATTTCTTCTTGTGAATGGACAACCTTTAGTAGGCAGTGTGGTCTTCCTTCTTACTTTAGTATTAGTAGGCATGTCGAAGTACTTGTCGAATTCCTCTTCGATCTTCGGGTCACCGTTTTTGTCAAAGTTTTGCTCATTGGCGGCTCCTTCCATTCCGATGATGCTCCTCTTGCTCCTCCTAACTACAACACGGTTGGGCTTTGATGGGTCGGTAATAAAAAAGCATTGATCAACTTGGCTAGCGAGTACCCAAGGCTCATTTTTTGCGGAGGCGTTCTTTGTTGATTTAGCATCTGGTATAACCATTGTGGTGAAATAGCGGCCTTCTTTTTCCATGTTCTTGGCCCATCTAACACGGAACATCGGTACGATCTCTCCATAGTAGTCGAGCTCCCATATCTCCTCGATCCTTCCGTAGAATCTTTCCATCACAGTAGTCTCGTCATCAGCAAAGAATAACATAGTTACTCCTGAGTTTTGATATTCACTATTCTTGTCCTTTTCCTCGGTGTAGAATCTGTAACCGTTTATGTCGTATGACTGATGGGTCCTTAGGTTGTGCCCTGGGCCCTGCGACAAGGAGAATATGAGTTTTTGATCTTCCGTAGAAGGCGTCTGTGGGGGATTGTCCAGTTGCCTTTTCTTGAACCAACCCATAAAGCTAGAGTTATGCTCTCTGGTTACGTCTCCCTTCTTCCTCGGCCGGCCCTGGTCGACGTACTCCTGCTCGATTAAGCTTCTGTGCTCTTCGACCCAAGGGCCGACCACTTCAATGTGTTGTAGCGCGACTCGGTGTGCCCTTTCAAAATCAGTGCGTCGACCATCAATGCCGACATGTAGTGAGCGGCAGCCCTCACGGTGACCATATCCACCAAGCCTGCTGAGGTGCTTCTTTGTGGGTATTCCAACATCCTCGTTCTTGGTGGTTAGATAATTCTGGCAGAAGGAGATGCACTCGTAGATCAGAGAGCCCTTGGCTATGCTTCCATCTGGACGAGACCTATTGCGAACGAATCCTTTGATGACACCGTTTAGCCCTTCAAACGGCATCATGTTATGCAGGAATGTTGGCCCGAGATGGATGATGTCGTCCACGACATGTACAAGCAGATGCACCATGATGTCGAAGAATGCGGGCGGGATGTAAATCTCAAGCTCGCATAGTATCATCACGATCTCTACCTGTAGCCTGTCGAGCTGCTTCACACCGATCGACTTCCTAGATATGACGTCAAAAAAGTTACAGAGGCCAAACAACATCTCACGGACATGCTCGTCCATTATCCCACGGATCGCAACGGGGAGTATCTGCGTCATCAGCACGTGACAGTCGTGAGACTTCATACCACTGAACCTCTTCTTTGCCATGTCCAGATATCTGCTTATCCTCCCCGAGTAACCGTGAGCAACTTTCACTCCTAAGAGGCACCTGAAAAACTGCTCGAGCTCCTCCAGACTCAGAGTGAAGCAGGCAGCGCGAAGCACCACCTCATTCTTCTTAACTCTTTTGCGGTGACCTTGAGTCCCTTCCTGATGATGATGATGATGAGATCATCATCATCATCACTATCAGGGTACTGAAGATCTTTCTTTATGCCAAGCAATTTAAGGTCCTTTCTTGCTTTCGGCCCATCCTTGGTCCTCTCCGGCATGTTCAGTAGAGTGCCAAGAAGACTCTCGGTAACGTTCTTTGTGATGTGCATTACATCGAGTCTATGGGGAGTGTGAAGGACCTTCCAATACGGCAGGTCCCAGAAAACAGACCTTGCTTTCCATACACCCAGCAGCGACTTTGTCCTCGGTCGTTTTTTTCCAGGAACAGGGAAATCTACCCAATTATTCAAAAGCTCCTCGATTTCTTCGCCGCTCCTCGGACGAGGGGCTCTTTCGAGCTCGTCCTTACCATTGAACAGGTCACCACGTTTTCTCCACGGGTGATCCATGCGGAGCCACTTTCGAGTACCTTGGAACACGGTTTTCGAAGACCCGGGATCCCTTGGTAGCTGGAGATGCGGTGTCTCATCCATGCACTTGACGCATGCATTGTGTCCGTGGTTCACCTGGGCCGATACATATGCGTAACCAGGATAGTCCTTCACGGTCGTGAGCAACGCGTCTCTCAGATGGAAATATTCTTTAGTGTAGGCGTCCCACGTACGGGTCGGCGTCTCCCACAAGCTGGCTAACTCCTCTCTCAATAGCCCGAGATACAGATGCATATCGATACCTGGTTGTTTCGGCCCCTGAATAAGAATGCTCATGTGTACATACCTTTGCTTCGTGCATAGCCATGGGGGGAGGTTGTATGGCCATACAAACATGGGCCAGGTGCTATGCGTGCTACTCTGGTTTCTAAAAGGATTGAGTCCATCGGTGCTCATACCCAGCCTGACGTTCCTTGCATCGCCCCTGAACTCTTCGAACTCGATGTCTAATGCGTTCCACTAGCTAGCGTCTGAAGGGCGTGTCAGGATCTTGCCCTTCTCTGGATCATCTTCGGGTTTCTCTCTTTCCGCGTGCCATTGCATGAGCTTTGCTTCCTTAGGATCTATGAAATATCGCTGCAAACGAGGGGTGATAGGAAAGTACCATACCACTTTTCGAGGAAATTTCTTGTTCCCTCTCTTGTACCGTCCTTGGCCACACACCGGACAAGTGGTTCTATCCGCGTACTCGTTCCGATAAAGTGCGCAATCAGTGATGCATGCATGGTATTTAATGTGTGGTAGGTCGAGAGGGCACACGATTTTCTTGGCCTCCTCGATACTTGTTGGCAATGTGTTCCCCTTAGGAAGTCGGTCGTGCTAGTATTCCATGTTCGCGTTGAAGCTCACATCGGTCCATTTGTGTTCGGCCTTCATCTCTAGAGCCTTGAGCGTTACACCCAAACGTGTATCCTCGGGGCGACACCCAGGATACAATGGAGTCATCACGTCTACCTCCATTTGGGCCAGCTTGGCTTTCTCTCTGGCTGCAGCTTTGTCGTTGCTCGTCTCCTTGAGGAGTAGTTCTTGAACATGAGGGTCCTGCAACATTGAAGTTAGCAGCGTCTGTGTGGTCGCGTCTTCTCCTTCTTCATGATCATGCCCGTCGTCACCTCCTTATCCATGCTGATCATGCCTGTCGGCATCTCCTTCGTCATGATGATCATGCCCGCTGGCATCTCCTTCGTCATGATGATCATGCCCGGTAGACTCTTCGTCTTCTCGCCCGCCCACGTCTTCGTGACCACCACCATGTCCTGCCGGTGCCTCATTGAGGTCGCGTATGAGCAGGTGACCCTCCAATTGTCCAGATTCAGGGTCGATCCAACGCTACAGTTTGCATGTTCGACATGGACATCTTATCATGGTCTTGTTGTTCAGAATCATGTCCTCCTTCGCGCCTTTCTTGTACCTAGCAATTCGACCTTCGCTCATCGTGAGGACCATGGTTGCCTGAGCGGTCAAAACAGAGAATATAGGTGAGAACCACACCATATGAACACACACATGCATGAATGCTAGCCGGAAAAAATTCGGCATGACCTTTCCTAAAATTAGGACATATGGGTAGTGCAAAAATTTGTCGAAATGGAAATGAATCAACATTTCGGCAAACATCGATGCAACCACACCGGCCGGGCCCGACAACAACAAGCAAACAACAAAAAACTTCCTCCCATTGCAAACATTCATGCACCACACACAAGCATCATCTCGCCATGGATCGCACACACACACTGCCCGCGCGACAAGCTTCACCTACATGTTCATGATGGCCAAGTACTCACCTAGCTATAGTAGACACAATAATAGCAAGATGAGACCGCGCGATGAGAGAGTATGGACAAATAGATCTACAATGCAAGTTGGTGGAGAGGAAATTAGTAAACAAATAGAGATATGTGAGAGAGAAAAGTAAGGAACTTTTAGATCTAGAAGTTGGAGCGAAGCTTCTACTTACCAATCTATGGATTAAAGTAGGTTTAGATATAAGAAAATGGAGAAACTATGGGCAAGATGGGGTGTGAGGGAGGAGGAAGACGAGTTGGGAGGAGGTAGAGATGTGAAATGGGTGGTGGTGGGATAGATAGATAAGAAATCTAGCTCATGTCACCTTTTTAACATATGGATCTGGAGGCCCTCGTCTGTGGCGCATATGGAGGAAATGCGCCACAGATGCTGAAACTTCTGTGGCGCATTTCTACCATGTGCGCCACAGAAGTGGGTGAATAAGATTCCCTCTATGGGGCCCACCCCAAGTTCTGTGGCGCACGTTGACATATGCGCCACAGAAGTGAAACACTTCTGTGGCGCATATGTCAACGTGCGCCACAGAACCTGGGTGAATTAGATTCCGTGGTGGGGCCCTCCTCCATGTTCTGTGGCGCATATTATAGAATGCGCCACAGAACTTGGATCATCCCCCCGCCGGCGGGTCCCACCAATCTTCTGTGGCGCATGCTCTGGAAAATGCGCCACAGAACTTCCAAACTTCTGTGGCGCATTCTTTCCAGTGCACCACTGATGTCTTCCTGTGGCGCACAGATTGGCCTATGCGCCACTGAACATCTTGTCTATCTATAGGCTGTTTCCTAGTAGTGTGTTATTAGTATGAATTCTTTGAACACCATTATTGCTAATGCTATGGAAAAGTCTAAGCTTGGGGAAGCTGGTTTTGATGAGCATGATATTTTTAGTCCCCCAAGCATGGAGGAGAAAAATTACTTTGATGATACTATGCCTCCGATATATGATGATTACAATGATGAATATGATATTTTCAGTCCACCTACTATTGAGGATAAAATTTATTATGATTACAATATGCCTCCTATATTTGATGATTATGGTGATGAGAATAATAATGATAGCTATTTTGTTAAATTTGATCCCACTACAATTAATAAGAATGACTATGTTTATGTGGGGAGTATTAATTCTTTTATGCATGTGGCTCATGATAAGAATGTTCTGTGTGATAGTTATATTGTTAATTTTATTCATGATGCTACTGAAAGTTATTATGAGAGAGGGAAACATGGTTTTATGTGTCTCAACAATATTAAGTTTCTCCTCTTTCTGTTGAAAGTCTTCAAGTTGCACTTGTTTTGCTTTCCTATGCTTGTTGCTTTGTGCTTTCATGACTTGTTTCTTTACAAGATTCCTATGCATAGGAAGTGGGTTAGACTTAAATGTGTCTTGAATTTGCTTCTTGATGCTCTCTTTTACTTCAATTCATATTTCTTATGTGAGCATCTTCTCAAACTATCATGCCTAACTTAAAGGCGTTAAAGAAAAGTACTTCTTAGGAGATAACCCAATAGTTTTTTTTGAGTCTTGGAAGTTATTACCTCTGTAATGACCTCTCCTTATACTTTTTATTTTCTTTTTGTGCCAAGAGTAACCTCTAATGAGAGAGAAGTAATACTTGGGAAAGTTGCTGTCCCGAAACAGATTTTTTTGCTTTGCTGTAAAAATTCATGAAAAATCTCTGTACATCGGTTTGAGCTGTAATTTTTTCTTATTCTGCCCCAGGTTGTTGCCCAACTTTCGTTAGTTCAACACTTTTCGATTTGAGCAACAGAAGGTCTTCAAAAAAGTTGGTTTTTACCTGCTGGTCTATTTTGACAGATTTCTGCCATTATTTGCATTTGCCTCTTATAACTCTTTCTCTTTGAGTTCTTGCCAAAATTCTTGAACTTTTAAAAGGAAGTGCTACAGTAGCTTTTTTTTTAATGGAAGTTTTATTTTTGTTGGAACTAAACCAAAGGACTTATTATCTTGAGTGCACTAATGTTTCTAACGAAGATTGTGTGAAGTTTTGTATGAAGGAAAATTTTAAGTGTAGGAAAGAGTAATGTGATAAGATGAAGTATGGAAAAAATCTCAAGCTTGGGGATGCCACCTGTGTCACCCCAAGAAATATACAAGAAGTACAAGCGTCAAAGCTTGGGGATGCCCAAGGCATCCTCTTCTTCATCAATAAAAATCTCAGGTTTCTTCCAAACACTTTATTTTTATTGTTTCATTCACAATTGTATTGTTCTTGGAGCGTCTTTGTTTTTGTTTTTGGTTTTCGTTTGCTTAGTTTTCTTAAAAAAATTGGTTGGACCCCCTCATTCATACATTAGTTTTCAAATAAGATTGGTTTGGATTGGAAAAGAGTAGGAAAAGTTCATGCTTAAGTGGTAAAAAGGAGCTTGTTTTTTACTGTGGCCTATGCTTTGTCATGTCATGCTTGATATTGTTTTGGCTTTATGATTAGTGATTTTTGCTGTAGCATGACATGTTACAAATAATTGAGATTGCTTAATGTGCCTTGAAAGAATCATGCGTTGTTTTAGCATATTAAAGCATAGTATTGTGGTATTCTCCTTTGATGCTTTATTTGGGTTGACTTGGCGCATGCTCACACCATGTTAAGACTATACCGAGTCACCATAGCCTCTATGATCCTTTATTTTTTGACTTGTAATATCACTTTATGCTTTAATTAATGATGTTTTGTCGTTTGCATGATTATGGCCATTATTGCTCTCTTAGTTGGTCGCTCCCAGTCTTCTGCTAGCCTCCATACCAAGTATGAGTTCCACTCATGCATCCAACTCCAAATAAAACCAAGTTATTGCAAAGAGTCCACCATACCTACCTATTAGCATTTGCTATTCCAAGTATATTCATGTTTTTATCTACCTTCTGAATTAAACTTGTTATGTGAAAAGTGATTAAAGCTCTCACGAACTTGATGGCACACTTAACTTTTCTTGCCCCTAATAAACTTGAACCATTGTGTCATCTATGTTGTATATGCTTGCACTTATACGTTGGGAATTAGCAGAATCATGTTGTCATGGGGAACGCTTTCAACATTGCACTGGTACACTTTGTACCCAGTTGACATCATGCTCTTTTGTTTATGGATGTTGTCGGTGTGAAATAAAAGGGGAGCTTGTAAGTCCATGGAGTTATGTAAGTGTGTTAGAGAAACGCCTGGGCGGCTGGTTTAATCCATGCCTAATCATGGTGGAAACCTGCAGCATAACCATAATGAGCAATCTATGAAGCATTCTTCTTATAAAAAAAGAGATACAGATTGAGAAAAAAAAGGAGATGAGAAAAGAGGAAAGAGAGAAAAACGCACCATTTTTCCATGGTAAATAAGAAGATGCTGAGATGCTTATTGTCTGCTTGCCTTGTCTTTTTGATATGGGGATTCTTCTGTATCATCGGGCAAGGGGTACCCTATTGGCGGTTCTCTATGATACACATGTACTTACTATGACAGGAACTTACCGGTAACTAAACTTGAGTAGCATGACGAGCGGCCCTCATATTCAAGGGACATGAGATTGCCAACTTATACTTTGTCAAGCATATACTCCATAGTTTGTTCACTTTAACCTTAATCACTTCAAGATGCTTATGATAGGGGCAATGAGAGCTGAAAGCTAATAAGTACCATAGTTTTTGGAAGCTCTTTATAGACTTGAATCCCTACTTCCTTCTATGAAGGACTTTCTTTTACTTTTATGTTGAGTCTCCATATTCTATGTTTATGCACCTATTAAGAGAGCATATTGGCCATTCTTAGTTTAATGTGGATTGTCCCAAGACTTGTTGATTGATGCATAACTTTGATATTGCTTGTTCCTGAACTATTTGTATCTAGTCACCCTTATGAACTTTGAAGGTGTCCTATGCATTTATGTTTTGCTACTCCATGAGGGACAAGCTGAATGCCACTATGCTATTGAAGGAAATATGTCCTGAGAGGCAATAATAAAGTTGTTATTATGTATTCCTTGTATATGATAGATGTTTATTTTGCATGCTATAATTGTATTGATTGGAAACGTTAATACATGTGTGTTTAATAAAGAAATAAAAGGTTCCTAGTTATGCCTCTCTTATAGACTAGCTCATTGATTAACAAGATGATCAAAGTTTCCTGATCATGGACATTGGATGTTGTTAATAACGAGGTCACAACATTTGTGAAATGATGTGATGAACATTCATCCGAAGTACAACATTACGATCAAAGTCATTATGTTTATATTGCTATAACATCATATGAAGTAATCTTAGTCCTTAGACCATGAGATCATGTTAATTGCTAACATCAGAAGAGTAACTTGATAACATCAAACATCACACCGTAAAAGGGTGACTATAAAGGTGGGTTCAGATACTCCGAAGATGTTATGTTGAGGCTGATGGATCAAGAGTGGAATTTGTCAATCCCGATGACGAATAGATATACTCTGGGCCCTCTCGGTGATATCACATTAAGATAGCTTGCAAGCAAGTGATGTGATCACTAGAATGTTATATCACGGGAACGAGAAAAGAGTGCA
Source organism: Avena sativa (assembly GCA_916181665.1). Classification (NCBI taxonomy): domain Eukaryota; kingdom Viridiplantae; phylum Streptophyta; class Magnoliopsida; order Poales; family Poaceae; genus Avena; species Avena sativa. The sequence continues at coordinate 524,925,484 of OV702292.1, read as the reverse complement.
TGTCAGTAACGAGATCAAACTAGGTATTTGGATGTCGATGCTCGAATCTCGGACATGTAATATATCGCGAGACAAAGGGATTAAATTACTAGTGTTAAAGGTTCTCACGATCACAGAAGTCATCGTTGAATGTGTAGGAGTCAGTATGGATCTCTAGGTCCCGCTTCTGATTATTAATCTGAGAGGGGTATCGATCATGTCTACATTATTCGAGAACCGTAGGGTGACACACTTAAGGGTTGCCAAACACCATTTTGGAGCACATATGTTTTAGACGAAAGAATTCCAAAGCACTGGAATTATTTCGATGGAAACCAGAATTGTTTCGGGTGAAATTGCAGAAACTGGTTCTGCATGTGATATTGAAATGTTACAAGGGGTTTTATATGAATGTTTGTTAATTAAAGTAATTAAAAAAATTCTGAATAAAATTAATAAAAGAGTTTTATTAAATGAGAGTTGCATTAAATTTGGTGGAAATTTAATGCATGTGAGTGGCTAAATTGATGTGAGTGGAGCTTCCACCACATGAATGAGGAAGAGGCGGGGGCACCCCCATGGGCGCTGGCCATGGGAGGGGAGGATCCCCCCTCTCCTATAAAAGGCCCCCTCTCCTCCCTCACAAAGCACACCTCCTCATGAAGGATCTCTCTCCCCCTCTAGATATATTCCCCCATGGTCTCGGATTAGCAAGATACATGTTCCTGGTAGCATTTCGTCTGTAAGGAGTTGCTGCTTCCGCTGATTCGCTGGAGCAAGGAGGTGGAGGTTGTTCGGTGGCCTGAACGTGTGTGTGAGGACGGATGCGCTGCTGATTTGCGGCCCTTGGACTTCCACACGATCTTGAGATCGGCAAGCGTACGACTACATCATCCACGAGTTCCAACTCGTTAACAAAGTTTTTTTTGTCTTCGAGGGTAAGTTCTCGATGGATGTATATCCACCCGTTGCTTGTATCTAGTAGATAGATATTGGCGTATAGTTCCCATCGTAGGAAATTTTTTGTTTTCTATGCTGCAAACCCAACAGCGGTATCAGAGCCTGATCTATGCGTAGGTGCTTTCCACGGGTAGTACACATATGTTTATATGTGGGCAATGATGATCATGTTATTGCTTCTTTCGTGTATTTTGGCTATTGGTGGCACTATGGGATGAAGCGGCCCGGACCAACCTTACATGTCATCGCACATGAGACCGGTTCCACGACTGACATGCAACTAGTTTTGCAGAAGTGGCTGGCGGGTGTCTGTCTCTCCTACTATAGTCAATATCTGATTTACAACGAGTTGCTAATAACTTAGTTATCATTGTTGTGGTTCCAAGTTCATAGGTAAGACCGGTTCTATCTTCGAAAGCCCTAAGACACGTAAAACTCGCAATGGATAAATTAGAGGCGTCTAGTTTAGATTGTTGCTGGGCTAGTGTCATGAATGGTAATATTGTAAGTTGATGTATGGTAGATACCCTTGCAACACACTTAACGTGTAAGTTCCATAGACCTTGGCCTTACACACAAAGGAATGATAGAGATCATACCACGATGCATATGATGGTGATCAAATGCATGGACCATATCATCCCACTTTACACATATGATGTTCACATCTTATATTGCTAGTTTGGCGCTTTTAGTAGCATTGTAAGATGATACCTCATTTAAATATCAATATAAAATGTGTTCTTTCTTAAGTATGCACCGTTCTATAGATCGTGTTTCGAGACAAAATGTGATGATCGCGTGTACTCAATTCTATGCTTTCATACAACGGGTGTAAGACAGTTTTACACACGCGAGTACTAAGGTTCTTACTTGGCGAGCCTAGCATGTACAGACATGGCCTCGGAACATGGACCGAAAGATTAAGCATGAGTCATATAGTTGATATGATGCCCATATAGATGCTCGCCTTTGAAGCTACACCGACTCACGTGATGATCGGACTTGGTGTAGTGGATTTGGTTCATGTAATCACCAAAAGGACACGAGGGATGTTGTTTTTGAGTGGGAGTTCATTACTAATTTGGGTTAGTTGAACTCAATCTATCATAAACTTAGTCTAAATAAACTTTACAAATTCTGTTGTAGATGGCACCACCTGCTTTCAATTTCAATGTGTTCATGGAGAAAGAGAAACTTGCGGCAAATGGTAGCAACTTTACCAACCGGGCCATGAATTTGAAGATTCTCCTCACTCCTGCACAAAAGCAATATGTGCTAGAAGCGCCGCTAGGCCCCCCACCAGCTCCAGATGCCCCTGACAAGGAAAAGAATGTCTATATAACTCGTCAGGAGGACCACAACTTAGTTCATTGCGGCATACTGTATGGGCTAGAGCTAGAACTTCGAAAGCGTTTCGAAAATGGCATTGCTTTTGATACCATGGGAGAATTGAAAATGATTTTCGATACCCATGCTACCGTAGAGAGTTATAATGCTTCTGAAAAGTTCTTTAGCTGCATGATGGAGGAGAACAGCTCCGTTAGTGAGCACGTACTCAAAATGTCTGGGTACCCCGATAAGCTTGTGTCCTTGGGAATAACGATTCCCATTGACCTGGGCATAAATCATGTTCTCCAACCTCTGCCACCTAGCTTCAAGAGCTTCGTGATGAACTATAACATGCAGGGCATGAAGAAGTCTCTTCCCGAGCTTCTATCAATGCCTAAAACTACAGAAGTGGAGATTAGGAAAGAACATGAAGTGTTGATGATCAATAAGACCACCGGTTTCAAGAAAGACAAGAAAGGCAAACAAAAGGGAAATAAGGGCGGCAAATATGTTGCCGCACCTAAAAAGAAATCCCGAGCTGGCCCTAAGTCTGATACCGAGTGCTACTATTGCAAGGGGACTAGCCATTGGAAGCGCAACTGCCCCATGTATTTGGCGAACAAGAAGGCTGGCAAGGCAAACAAAGGTATATGTGATATACATGTTATTGATGTGTACTTGACTAGTACTCGCAGTAGCACCTAGGTATTTGATACGGGATCGGTTGCTAATATATGTAACTCGATTCAGGGGCTGCGGAACAAGCGACGGCTAGCAAGGGATGAGGTCATGATGCAGGTTGGCAATGGATCAAGAGTTGATGTGATCGCCGTCGGAACGCTACCTCTCCATATGCCGTCGGGATTAGTGATAAATCTAAATAATTGTTATTTGGTGCCTGCACTGAGCATGAACATTGTGTCCGGATCATGTTTGATGCGAAGTGGTTATTCCTTTAAATCAGAAAACAACGATTGTTTGATTTATATGAATGATATCTTTTATGGTCATTTACCTATGATGAATGGTTTATTTCTGTTGGATCTTGATAGTAGTATTACGCATATTCATAATGTTGATGCTAAAAGGATTAAACTTGATAATGATATATCTGCATATATGTGGCACTGTCTTCTAGGTCATATTAGCGTTAAATGCATGAAGAAACTCCATTCTGATGGACTTTCGGAATCACTCGATTTTGAATCATTTGATACATGTGAGCCATGCCTTATGGGCAAGATGACTTGAAAGCCGTTTTCTGGTTCAGTGGAACGGGCGATAGATTTATTGGAAATCGTACATACTAATGTATGTGGACCAATGAATGTGTCGGCGCGAGGTGCATATCATTATTTTGTTACTTTCACGGATGATTTGAGTAGATATGAGTATATCTATTTGATGAAACATAAGTATGAAACCTTTGAAAAGTTCAAAGAATTTCAGAACAAAGTGGAAAATCATCGTAACAAAAAGATCAAATTTCTACGGTTCGACCATGGAGGAGAGTATCTTAGATACGAGTTTAGCACACATATGAAAGACTGTGGAATAGTTTCACAACTCACGCCTGCCGAAACACCACAACGTAATGGTGTGTCCGAACATCGTAATCGTACTTTATTGGATATGGTTCAATCTATGATGTCTCTGACTGACTTGCCACTATCATTTTGGGGTTATGCACTGGAAACCGCTGCATTCACTTTAAATTGGGCACCATCTAAATCCACTGAAATGACACCGTATGAATTATGGTTTGGAAACAAACCTAAGTTGTCATTTGTTAAAGTTTGGGGATGCGATGTTTCTGTGAAGAAACTTTAGCCGGATAAACTTGATCGCAAAGCAGAAAAATGCGTCTTCTCTAAAGAAACGATTGGGTATACCTTCTATCATAGATCCGAGGGCAAGATTTTTGTTGCCAAGAATGGATCCTTTCTTGAGAAGGAGTTTCTCGCAAAAGGTGTGAGTAGTCGGAAGGTAGAACTCGGAGAGGTTATTGAACCTTCTCTTCATGAAATGGCGAGTGGCACAGCACCGGAAATTGTTTCGGAGTTGGCTTCACCTGAAGAAGAAAGAACTAATGATAATAATCATGAAACTCTGAAAGAGGACACTACCGAACCTCGTAGGTCAAGCTGGACACGTACAGCTCCTGAACTGTACGGAAATCCAGTTATAAATTTCATGATTGCTGAAATAAATGACCCTGCGATGTATGAAGAAGCAATGATGAGCCCGAATTCCAACAAATGGCTAGAAGCCATGAAATCTGAGATGGAATCCATGTACAAAAACCAGGTTTGGACCTTGGTGGACTTACCTCACGATCAAAAGGCCGTTGAGAATAAATGGATTTTCAAAAGAAAAACTGATGCTGATGGTAATGTGACCATCTATAAAGCTCGACTTGTCGCAAAAGGGTTTCGACAAATTCAAGGAGTTGACTACGATGAGACATTCTCTCTCGTAGCGATGCTAAAGTCGGTTAGGATTATGTTAGCAATTGCTGCATATTCCGATTATGAAATATGGCAGATGGATGTCAAAACTGCATTCCTCAATGGTAATATTGAAGAAGTGTTGTATATGATACAACCTAAGGGTTTTGTCGATCCTAAGGATGCTGATAAGGTATGCAAACTTCAGCGATCCATCTATGGACTAAAGCAAGCATCCCGGAGTTGGAATCTCCGCTTTGATGAGGTGATCAAAGAGTATGGATTTGTCCAAATTTATGGAGAGGCTTGTATTTACAAGAAAGTGAGTGGGAGCAATGTGGCATTTTTGATATTATATGTGGATGACATATTATTGATTGGAAATGATATAGATCTTTTAAATAGTGTTAAAAGTTATCTAAACGGCAAATTTTCGATGAAGGACCTTGGTGAAGCTTCATATATATTAGGCATTAAAATCTATAGAGATAGATCAAGGCGCCTAATTGGGCTATCGCAAAGTACATACCTTGATAAGATATTAAAGAAGTTTAATATGGACATAAGTAAGAAGGGGTTCTTACCTATGTTGCAAGGCAAGACATTGAGTAAGACTCAAAGTCCAACTACAGCGGAAGAAAGAGAGATAATGGATAAGATCCCCTATGCCTCAGCCATAGGCTCTATAATGTACGCCATGCTATGTACAAGACCGAATGTGGCACATGCTATTAGTTTGACTAGTAGGTACCAATCTGAAATAAGTTCGGAACGCTGGATAGCGGTCAAGAATATCCGTAAGTACTTAAGAAGAACTAAGGATATGTTTCTTGTATACGAAGGTGAAGAAGAGCTAGTCGCTAAGTGTTATGTCGATGCTAGCTTTCACACCGATCCGGATGACTCTAAGTCTCAATCCAGATATGTATTTCTCTTGAACGGAACAACAGCTAGTTGGAGGAGTTCCAAACAACCTATGGTGGCTGGATCAACAACGAAGGTGGAATATGTTGCTGCTTCAGAAGCGGCACAGGAAGCGGTTTGGATGATGGAGTTCATAACGGAACTAGGTGTCGTTCCTAGTGCATTGGACCCAATGGTGATCTATTGTGACAACAATGGAGCCATAGCCAACACCAAGGAACCAAGGTCTCACAAGAATTCCAAGCATATTAAGCGCGGATTTCACTCCATCCGCGAGCATGTCAAGGATGGAGATATAAAGATTTGTAAAGTACACACAGACCTAAATGTAGCAGATCCGTTGACTAAAGTTCTCCCTAGGGCAAAACATGATCAACACCAGAACTCCATGGGTGTTACATTTATCACTATGTGAACTAGATTATTGTCTCTAGTGCAAGTGGGAGACTGAAGGAAATATGCCCTGAGAGGCAATAATAAAGTTGTTATTATGTATTCCTTGTATATGATAGATGTTTATTTTGCATGCTATAATTGTATTGATTGGAAACATCAATACATGTGTGTTTAATAAACAAATAAAAGGTTCCTAGTTATGCCTCTCTTATAGACTATCTCGTTGATTAACAAGATGATCAAAGTTTCCTGATCATGGACATTCGATGTTGTTAATAACGAGGTCTCAACATTTGTGAAATGATGTGATGAACATTCATCCGAAGTATAGCATTACAATCAAAGTCATGATTTTTATATTGCTATAACATCATACGAAGTAATCTTAGTCCTTAGACCATGAGATCATGTTAATTGCTAACATCGGAAGAGTAACTTGATAACATCAAACGTCACACCTTAAAAGGGTGACTATAAAGGTGGGTTCAGATACTCCGAAGATGTTATGTTGAGGCTCATGGATCAAGAGTGGAATTTGTCAATCCCGATGACAGATAGATATACTACGGGCCCTCTCGGTGATATCACATTAAGATAGCTTGCAAGCAAGTGATGTGATCACTAGAATGTTATATCACGGGACCAAGAAAAGAGTGCATGTTAGTAACGAGATCAAACTAGGTATTTCGATGCTGATGATCGAATCTCGGACATGTAATATATCGCGAGACAAAGGGATTAAATTACTAGCGTTAAAGGTTCTCACGATCACAGAAGTCATCGTTGAATGTGCAAGAGTCGGAATGGATCTCTAGGTCCCTCTTCTGATTGTTGATTTGAGAGGAGTCTCAATCATGTCTGCATTATTCGTGAACTATAGGGTGACACACTTAAGGGTTGCCAAACACCATTTTGGAGCACATATGTTTCAGACGAAAGAATTGCAAAGCGCTGGAATTATTTGGATGGAAACCGGAATTGTTTCGGGTGAAATTGCAGAAACTAGTTCTGCATGTGATATTTAAATGTTAGAAGGGGTTTTATGTGAATGTTTGTTAATTAAATTAATTAACAAAATTCTGAATAAAATTAATAAAAGAGTTTTATTAAATGAGAGTTGCATTAAATTTGGTGGAAATTTAATGCATGTGAGTGGAACTTTGGGTGGAGGCTAAATTGATGTTAGTGGAGCTTCCACCACATGAATGAGGAAGAGGTGGGGGCACCCCCCATGGCCGCCGGCCATGGGAGGGGAGGAGCCCCCCTCTCCTATAAAAGGCCCCCTCTCCTCCCTCACAAAGCACACCTCCTCGTGAACGATCTCTCTACCCCTCTAGATATATTCCCCCATAGTCTCGGATTAGCGAGATACATGTTCCCGGTAGCATTTTGTCTGGAAGGAGTTGCTGCTTCCGCTGATTCGCTGGAGCGAGGAGGTGGAAGTTGTTTGGTGGCATGAGATCTTGAGATCGGCAAACGTACGACTACATCATCCACGAGTTCCAACTCGTTAACAATGCTTTGTTGTCTTCGAGGGTAAGTTCTCCATGGATGTATATCCACCCGTTGCTTGTATCTAGTAGATAGATCTTGGCGTATAGTTCCCATCGTAGGAAATTTTTTGTTTTCTATGCTGCAAACCCAACAGCAATGTTTTCTCTATGTGAAACAAACAAACGTCTTTCAATGCATTGTTATTGATGAATCTTTTGTTTGTATCTTTTCATGTTATAACATAGTTACTATGTCTTATTGATAGAACTATATCTTTCATGATATCTTAAAGTACTATGATCCCAGCTATCAATGTTTTACAAAAGCCTTGATCAAGATTGTGATGGTGCATGTCACCTCAAAACTTATTCTTTTATTTTTATCACTTACCTACTCGAGGACGAGCAGGAGTTAAGTTTGGGGATGTTGATACGTTGCAAACGTATCTATAATTTTTGATGTTCCATGCTTGTTTTATATCTACTTTCTTATGTTTTGTCCACAGTTTGGAGTATTTTTATACACTTTCTAGGATTAATCTATTAACAAGATGCCATAGTGCCAGTTGCATGTTTTCTTCTGTTTTTGGTACCAGAAAAGCTAGAAAATGAATATTCTTGGAATTGGACCGGACAAACGCCAAAGTCGATATTTTACCGGAAGACTCACGGAGCCAGAAGACGAGACGGAGAGGGGCCAGGGGTTGGCCACACCATGTGGTGGTGCCGGTCCCCCTGGCCGCGCCACCAGGTGGTGTGGGCCCCTAGTCCACCCTCTGACATCGCCCTTTCGCCCATAATAAGCCTCAGATGCAGAAACCCTAAATAATCCATCCTCCAGCCACGAAAAGTTCCACAACACCGCCGCCACCGAAGGGGAGATTCGGGGGACAGAAAGTCTTTGTTCCGGCACCCTGCTGGGACGGGGAAGTGCCCCCGGAGCCATCTCCATCGATCTCCACCACCATCTCCATCGCCATTGCTAATTCCCATGATGAGGAGGGAGTAGTTCTCTCTCGAGGCTAAGGGTTCTACTAGTAGCTATGTGTTCATCTCTCTCTCTATGCATGATCATATTGTGATCATGAGCTTTGTAATAAAGTAAATCTACGTTGCTACTCAAGTGCTTTAACAGATCTCTGCTCTCCCCATGTGTGTGAAAGTGACAGCGTGCACACCATGGTGGCACTTAGGCTAGAGATTACAATTACTTGTTATGAGTTATATTTGAAGTTGGATGTTTCTATGAAATTCTGTTGTTTGTTGGAACCATCTAGCGCTCAGGGTGACAGTGTGGGGAAAGCGAACTTTGAGGAGTGCTTCTATAGCCCTACCATGGATTAGAGTGTCCAACTGGAGATTAGTTAAGAGTAGTATCATAAATAGAAGATATTTATATGAGAGTTTTCACTAGTGAAAGTATGATCCCTAGTCCTTGTTTCTAAACATTGGAACACCGTTTGCAACTAGATCTGTTACATGTTTGCTTGCTTCCATCTTTTTGCCTTTAGTCTTTTCCTCCCGTCAAGTTCTTTCCTAGCACTGTTGTCTTATATCCATACCACTTGTATTTCACTATCTCTTCGCCGAACTAGTGCACCTATACACCTGACAAGTGTATTGGGTGTGTTGGGGACACAAGAGACTTCTTGTATCTTAATTACATGGGTGCTTGAGAGGGATACCTTTGACCACTTCCTCCCTAAGTTCGATAAATCTTGGGTAATCGACTTAAGGGAAACTTGCTGCTCTTCTACAAACCTCTGCACTTGGAGGCCCAACAACTGTCTACAAGAATAGAAGTGCGTAGACATCAGTACTCCTCATCCCTACTTCACACGAACGCACGGCTGCTCACGCTAGAGACACAGAGCCGCCGTACCAAGGCACACGTGCGTAGCGCCACGCTGTGGACGAGGGGAGAGAGATTAACCGGACCGGTGCGCGAGGGGAAAGGGAAGGAGAGATGGAGCATAGGGAAGGAGAGAGAAAACACACGATTTGTTTTGCGTGCATAGGTCCTGAAATTTACTACTAGTAGTGTACATTGTAAGGCTGCAGGAGTACCTCGTGTCAGAAACCCATCATAACTTTGCTCTGACATGGAACCGCCTTCAACTTCTCTTCGTTCCTGCCCTCTTCCCCTGCCAACATTTTATTCTCTCAGCATGCACAACGCGTGCACAGAGGTGACCATATGTCTAAGCAAAGAAATATAATACTCCTGCATTGTGTAAAAAAGCACACCTTAATAAGGCTCAGATAGTAAATGTATGACATATCATCACTATATAAAATTATAATTGGTAGGGACAAAAAATTATAAATTTGATCAACATCTATAAAGTATGGGTGTATATTTGGTCCTTGTACTTTGTATCATCATGTAGAAGTCAAAGATTATTAGCTACCTAACACATGAAATTTTTGATAACATGTTCTAGAGAAATAAGGGAGAACATTCTAGTATCATGGAGAAGTGTGTTTTGAGGTTGGTGCATAGCATTCATTATGCCGAAGACTATCAATAGAATCTTCTAGATGCTAGAATGGAAAAGAAGATCCAACGGCTAGAAATGTTGGGATTCGCGAGTATTGATCCAACGGTCAACATTCAAAGTTATCCCTACACTATATAGTGGAAAGATAAGATAAGATAAGATAATTTAAGATAAGATAAGATAAGATCATGTAGAAGTCAACAATTATTAGCTACATGGGAGAAGATTCTAGTATGATGGAGAAGTGTGTTTTGACGTTTGTGCATAGCATTCATTATGTTGAAGACTATTAAAAGAATCTTCTAGATGCTAGAATGGAAAAGAAGATCCAACGGCTAGAAATGTTGGGATTCACGAGTCTTGATCCAACGATTAATATTCAAAGTTATTAATACACTATATAGTGGTAAGATAAGATAAGATATCTCTATCTCTACTACTATAGTGGAGCAGTTTTGAATTGGATCCATAGCACCAATCCTGACCGTTGGGCTGTTGGATCCAATGGTTCAGAGAAGCTGGATTCATGTTGAATAGTACCTAGAGCAAACTCCACCATGCATTTTCTAGAACCATCATGTCACCACCCCCAAAATTTCATAGCACGGTAGACTATATTCTCTCTACTACTATAGTGGAGCAGTTTTGAATTGGATCCATAGCACTAATCATGACCATTGGGCTGTTAGATCTAATGGTTCAGAGCAACTGGATTCGTGTTGAATAGTACTCCCTCCACCAAAATATAAGGCTCCTAAGTATTATTCAAAAGTCAACATTTTTTAGTTTGACCATGATTATACACAAAAATAAAAAAATTAGAATACTAAATTAATATCAATAGATTCACCATAAAGTATATTTTCTTAATATGTCCATTCAATATTGTAGATCTCGATATTTTTTTCTAAATATTTGGTCAAAGTTAGCAAGGTTTGACTTTTGACCAATCCTTAGGCGCCTTATATTTTGGGACGGAGGGAGTACAGACCTAGAGCAAACTCCACCATGTTCTAGAACCATCTACACATATTGAGAATACAACCTACTGTGCTTTGAAATTTTGGGGTTGGTGACATGATGGTTCTAGAACATGGTGGAGTTTGCTCTAGGTACAATTAAACACGAATCCAGCTGCTCTGAACCATTGGACCTAACAGCCCAATGGTTAGGATTGGTGCTATATATGGATCCAATTCAAAACTGCTCCACTATAGTAGTAGATATAGATAAAAAGCACACCTTAATAAGTCCTACTATGTGGCATCCGCTAAGGTTCACCTTATACATAGTGGAAACTATAAAGTATCTTTAAGCCTAAGGTGCACCTCAAGCTTGTGTGTTGACCATACAGAATAGAAAAATCATTTCCGCTCTCTCCTTATTTCATGTGATCGTTTTCAAAAGGGGTTCAAAATTTTCAATAGGCGAAATCTTAGTAGCTAGAAGTCGAACAGTCTTAACTGATATATTAATTGACCGCTCGATGGGTACCCCCAAAAGCTTTTTACATAAAACTTTCAAACCAACCTATAATTTATTGCTTGTAGTTCAAACTTTACCTTTTATTTCTATACATCGACATAAATTCATTCAACAAGTGGACGGGGTCAGCTAGGAACCTTGAAAACTCATAAAATATGGGAATCGTAAGTAAAACACATTGGTACACCTAGATAATATGTCTAGAATCTAAAGTTTGACTTAATTTCGTTAAATTGACAAGAAGTCACCAAAGTGCGTGAAGTTAGCTAGGAATCCTAATACTAAAAACTTGGGTATTACGTATAAGAAATCGTGGACCAGTTTGTGTGATCATTGGGGTGGTTGCATTTTCTTTTAACCTTGGTAGGTCTCATAGGACCGAGGTGCTTGACAGTTAACACGGTCGGTGGAAGTACAAGTTACATCAAGGACCTCATAAAGAATGAAAATTATCCAAGACCATGCATTTAGCACAAGGACCCTGAAACTGAGCAATGAAGTATTGTGTTTTGAGGTTTGCGCATACTAGCATTCATCGTGCTAAAGACTATCAATAGAATCTTTCTAGATGCTAAGAATGGAAAAGAAGATCCAACGGTTAGCAATATTTGGATTTGCCAGTCTTGATCCAACTGTTAATGTTCAAAGTTAATCTCTACACTATATGTAGTGGTATTGTATTGTAAGAGATAAGAGACAAGATAAAGATTAAATAGAAGTACTGCGAATGGCCGATCTAATGGTAGGTCTCGTAAGAGAGAGGTGCTTGAGAGTTAACACGATCGGTGGAAGTACAAGTTACATTAAGGACCTCATAAAATGAAAATTGCATCCAACAAGTCCATGCATTTAGCACAAGGACCCTTAAACCGAGTAATGAAGAACTATATGTTTTGAGGTTTGCGCATACTAGTGTTCACCGTGCTAAAGACTATCAGTAGAATCTTTCTAGATGTTAAGAATGGAAAAGAAGATCCAACGGTTAGCAATGTTTGGATTCGCCAGTCTTGATTCAACGGTTAATGTTCAAATAAGTTAATCCCTACACTATTTAGTGGTGGTATGCATGGTATTGTAAGAGATAAGAGACAAGATAAAGGTAAGATAAGAAGTACTACGAATGGCCGATCTAATGGTAGGTCTCGTAGGAGCGAGGTGATTGAGAGTAAACACGATCGGTGGAAGTACAAGATACATCAAGAACCTCGTAAAAATGAAAATTGCATCCAAGTCCATGCATTTTAGCACAAGGACCCTGAGACTAAGTAATGAAGTGCTGTGTGTTTTTAGGTTTGCACATACTAGCGTTCATCGTGCTAAATACTATCAATAGATCGAATCTTTCTTGATGCTAACAATGGAAAAAAGATCCAATGGTTAACAATGTTTGGATTTGCCAGTCTTGATCCAACGGTTAATATGTTCAAAGTTAATCCCTACACTATGTAGTCGTATGGTATTGTAAGAGATAAGAAACAAGATAAAAGATAAGGTAAGAAGTATTGCGAATGGCCGATCTAATGGTAGGTCTCGTAACAGTGAGGTGCTTGAGAGTTAGCACGGTGGGTAGAATTACAATTTACATCAAGGACATCATAAAAAATGAAAATTGCATCGAAGTCCATGCATTTATCACAAGGACCCTGAAACTGAGTAATGAAGTACTTGTTTTGAGGTTTGAGCATACTAGTGTTCATCATGCTAAATACTATCAATAGAATCTTTATAGATGCTAAGAATGCAAAATAATATCCAACGGTTAGCAATGTTTGGATTTGCTAGTCTTGAGATCCAACGGTCAATGTTCAAAATAAGTTAATCCCTACACTATGTAGTGGTGGTATATATGGTATTATAAGAGATAAGAGACAAGATAAATATAAGATAAGAAGTACTGCGAATGGCTGATCTAATGGTAGGTCTCATAAGAGCGAGGTGCTCGAGTGGTCGGTGGAAGTACAAGTTACATCAAGGACCTCATAAAAAATGGAAATTCCATCCAAGTCCGTGCATTTGGCACAAGGACCCTGAAACCAAGTAATAATGAAGTACTGTGTGTTTTGAGGTTTGCGCATACTAGTGTTCATCGTGCTAAAGACTATCAGTAGAATCTTTCTAGATGCTAAGAATGGAAAAGAATATCCAATGGTTAGCAATGTTTGGATTTGCCAGTCTTGATTCAACGGACAATGTTCAAAGTTAATCGGTTAGCAAAGTTTGACCTAATTTCATGAAACGGTGAGCAAAGTTTAACCTAATTTCATTAAATAGTTAGGATGCAAAATCTTAGCAATAAGATGAACCTGTCATCAAAACACTAGGTGGTTTCTGATATCTATTAATTGACCCTCCCCCCGATGGGTACCTCCAAGAGTTTTTTCGTAAAACTTTCAAAGCAACCTACAATTTACCTGTAGTAGTCCAAATTTTACCTAATTTCGATAAATCGACATAAAATCATTCAAGTGGGTGAAGTTAGCTAGGAAATTTGAGAACTGATAAAACATGGTAAATCGTAAGTGCATCGTGTTAGTCCACTATATATGTGTGAAAACTTGGCTTGTGGCATTCAGATCCATAGTCTTTGGACTTTCTTTAGGGGAAAGAACAATCCAGTCATCACTCGAAAAATTAAGAATATTCTTTCCTAAGATAGTTGGAAACTCACACTGGCGGCATTGTCTACTACAAGAAGATGCACCTATACCTACCTCCAAAAAGACTTTTAAATCAAGAGGAATCTATTGCGCTTACTTGTAGCTAAAGTCGGCCTAGTTTTGTTAAACTGGCAAGATGCAAAATCTTAGCAAGAAGTTGAATTTGTCATCAAAAATCTCGTTGGATGGTTTCTCATATATTAATTGTGACCCCCTGATGGGTACCTTCAAAAGCTTTTTCATAAAACTTTCAGAGTAACCTACAATTTACTTGTTCAAATTTGACCTAATTTTGATAAATCGACATAAGGTCATTCAAGTGGGCGAAGTTAGGTAGCGAGTTTGAGGATTCATAAAACACGAGAAATCATAAGTACAATATGTTGGTCCACTATATATATATATATATATGTGTGTGTGTGTGTGTGTGTGAAAACTTGGCTTCTGGCATTTAGATCGATATTCTTCGAACTTCCTTTACGAGAGAGAATAATCTTGACATCACTCAGCAAATTGAGAATGGTCTTTCCTGATAGTTGGAAACTCACACCAACGACATTGTTTACTACATGAAGATGCACCCATCTACCTCCAAAAAGACATTTATTTCAAGAGCAATCTATCACGCTTACATGTAGCTCAATTCTGACTTAATTTTGTTAAATTGTCAAGATGCAAAATCTTAGAAAGAAGTTGAACCTATCATCAAATCTTATAGTGGTTTCTGATATATTAATTCACCCCCTCCCCCGAAGGGTACCTCCAAAAGCTTTTTCATGAAACTTTCAAAGCAACCTACAATTTACTTGTAGTTCAAATTTGACCTAATATAATTTCGATAAATCGGGATAAAGTCATTCAAGTTGGCAGAGTTAGATAGGAAGTTTGAAAGCACATAAAACATGGGTATCATCACGTGTCAGTCCACTATATATATGTCTGAAAACCTGGATTGTGGCATTCAGATCCATATTCTTCGGACTTTGTTTACGAAAAAGAACAACCTCGCTTGTCATCTCTCGGAAAATTGAGAATTGAATGTTCTTTCCTGATAGTTCGAAACTCACACCAACGACATTGCTTACTATATATTGATTTTTTTCAATGATTATACTATTTAATACTGTATATAATTGGTCAAACTTTGTAACATTTGACTTTGACTAAACCTAATATGCTGAGTAATACTCCCTCCGTTTAAAAATATCAGAGGTTTTAGCTTTGTGAATCGAATGTATCTAGACGTCTTTTAGTGTATGGGTTCGTAGAGGTTTAAAGTGAACCTATACACTAAAAGGCGTCTAGATACATTCATTTCACAAAGCTAAAACGTCTTATATTTCTGAACGGAGGGGGTATTAAATAAATGGAGTATAGGATAAGATTAGGAGAACAACATTTTTTAGAACCCTCACAAGCTTTTTCTTAGCATCACAGATCTGAATATTACATTGACACTGATGATTAACCAAACTGCAAACAGAGCAAATCCAAACACATACAAAGTAGTAGTAGTACAACTTAACGACTTCTAGGGGGACTCTGCGGTCTTCTCAGGCGACCTGGAAGCATCCTCCGCGGGCAACTTGGCTGCGTCCTCCGCGGTACCATCGCCAAGCAGGGACTCGTGGATGTTGGGCAGCGCGCCACTATGCGCGATGGTAACGCCGGCCAATAGCTTGCTGAGCTCCTCGTCGTGCATGACGTCGAGCATCACGTGCCTTGGGATGATGTAGATCTTCTTGTTGTCCTTCGCAGCTTGCCCGACAAGTTCCAGCACCTCGGTGGTGAGGTACTCGAGAACGGCCGCGAGGTAGACGGGAGCCCCGAAGCCTATGCGCTGGGAGTACCGACCCTCCTTGAGGTAGCGCCCGATCCGGCCGACGGGGAAATGCAGCCCGGCCTTGACGGACCTCGACACCTGCTTCTTCCTGCGGCTGCCTGTTGCGAGACTATGACTTGGAGTGGCTAGAGCAGGATTCGGAAGCCAGCGACATGTCTTCTTTTTCTCCACGGCCTTTGTCGCCGCCACCTGGGTCTTCTTCTTCTTCCCACGGGGAGCTCCAGTCTTCGGAGCAATAGCTGCAAAGTCTAAATGGTTAATTGTGGAGGGCCGGTGAAGGTGCCCAGATCCCTTGTATTGAAACTTTAACAGTGTCGTCTTTACTGTTTTACAAGTATGAATTTTTAATACTACTAAAAGATTGTGTGCATGTTTCCTTATTTTCTTTCACTTTTCTGAAACACGGTCAGATGTATCAGCATAAAAATTCATACAAAGAAGTTGTGTCTTTCAAAACAATAGTTGATTTTCAGTATGACTGCGTGGGTACAATAATTAGTACTATATAAATTTCTGACAAATTTACAAACAATCTATCACGCACTTGTAGTTCAAAATTTACCTACTTTGGTTTTATTGACAAAATGTCAATTAATTATACAAAATTAGCTAGAAGGCTTGAAAATTCATGGAACTTGTTAACCATGAAACATACTATATTATGTGTGAAATTTAGTGTGTTGTGGCATTCAGAGCCATACTCTTTGCCTTTTCTTTAAAAAATAATTATATGTGGCACTTCTAAAATAATTGTAATAAAATTTTATACATAAAAGTTGAAAAGTCCAATTAACAACATTAGTATGTCATGCCAAGATGCACCCCATCTACCCTAAATAGACACGACCTTTGTCATTATTTAACTTGAAACCCAAGTATGTTAACACATCGCTGGTCATATTGTGAAGAAGTATTTTTAAACCTTGTCAAAATTCATGTTTATCATTTACAGAAGAGGACACCATACATAAGTGCTTAACATTTTTATTGTTTTCTTTACTTTTCTTTAATTTATCCCAATAAACGGGACGAGTGATGCAGATATGACCTTGTCATTGGTAACTTGGCTTAAAATGTGAACGATGTTCATACATGGTTATGACCATATTGTGTAGCAAGTTTTTCGAAAGTTGTCCAAATCCATGTTTGTAGTTTTCGTCCAAACAAGCACAAATATAAGAGGACACCATTTAAGTTTCAACTATGTATCATTACCACCCCCTCCCGCAAAAACTATGTATCATGACACACATTGAAATTAGTATTTTCATATAGTACTAACATGTGGTGGAAATTATCTATATTTTGCTAGAATACAGTGAGTGCGCTCTAAATCAAATTATCCGAACGTACTTAATTACTAAAAACAAATCCTATCACTTGGAAATTGAAAAGCATTTTCATAAAAGTTCGAAACTCTCATTGACAACATTATTTACCAAAGCCAAGATGCTTCCTAGAACGAGATATAGTACACTGCCCGCCTCTTCTCTGGACACCATTTAATTTTGCACCTAGGCACTCTTCTTCGGGGGGTGGGAGGGAAGAGATCTCCTCGTCGTCGTCCTCGTCCTCCTCCCTGTCGTCGTCTTTAGCCTTCTCCTCAAGGTCGACCTTAGACTCCTCTTCCTTAGTCTCATCTTCCGTCTTATCGGAGTCGCTCGGTGTTGGTGGTGGCATCCCTTCAAAAAAGCGCTGCCAGTGGCTATCTTCTTCATCAGAGGAGTCAGATAGCGGCGGCAACCATGGCCCGTCGACTGATTCTAGGCTTCCAGGTGGAGTTTCAGGGCGTTTCCCATTTGTCAGGTCAATCGACATATTCTGGAGAGAGTTGTCATACGACATTTTGGAAGGAAATAGAGAGAGATCAAGTTCTAAGCAACAGTGGGTTAGGTGTTTTGGGTGAAAGTAGGGGTGCATACTATTGCAATTTATAATGTATATTTATAGTCGTGCTTGTGTTAATACCCTGAAAACTATCCCAAAATATCATAAATAAATTATACCATACTCGTCCCGTCAACAAAAACAGGATTATTCCAAACTTGTCGGTTCTTGATTTTTCTCGGCCCAGAGAATTCAGGAGGCGCCCTGCTTTATCCAAAAATGAAGAGAATCATGCAGATCGTGCTGAATTACTCGATGTCTCTTACTTCCTCCATTAAAAATTAAGTGTCTATAGTAGTACATACTTATCTAGCTACAATACAAGTAGTATACGTATACTCTTCACAAAGTTGCGTCACCGAACTTTATTGATAGTGATATGGTGTAGGCCTCATCTTTTCCTGCACCGCTGCATCTTAGACTAGAAGTATAATCATTGCGTGAAAGCTTACACGAGAAGGAAGGAGAAATGGAGAGGATAGTAGATGGATGGTGAGAGGCGGGCGAATGAGAGAGAAAATCTACTACGTAGTAGTATGTGTACTAGTACCACGTGTGACGATCGTAATATGTACTAACTTTTATCTGAAGTTAGATAGGAACCATGATCAACTATAGTATGTGTGAAACCATTGGCTTGTGGCATTCCGAACCATATTATTTGGACTTTTTTCACAAAAAACATCACCGTCCTCACTAGGAAAATTGAATTTCTTTTTTTCCTAATTGTTGGAAACTCCCACATGCAATAATGCTTACTACGCCAAGATGCACCCATCTAACAAACTATCGTAGTAACTCTTTCAAATTGTAAACTATAATATCAGTATGGCCTTGATGACCTTGGTCGTTCGGGTTGAAATAAACCCGATAATGTCCATACACATGGTAGGACAATATTGTGAAGCTATTTTTCCAAAACTTATCTAATCCCACAATTACAGTTTTCATGGCACGTGGTGCACAAGACATGATATGACATCCTGAGTAAAACTTTTGTTTTTGTTTTTAATTTATTCAATGTGATCAATGTTCAAAACGGGTTCAAAATTGCCTTCCCTCCCAATGTTTGGCCGATCTTTTGAATAACCATCCCTCCCGATGTTTGGGAAGTAAGTGAAAATTTCGAAAACTGGAAAACTTTGAATTTTTGTGCCACCAAAGACCAAAGTGGTTTCCTTCCTATGTACTCCTCGTCCCTACTCCACACCAACGCGCTGCTGCCGAACACGCCAGAGACACAGAGCCGCCGTACCAACGCACACATGCGCAGCGCCACGCTATGGATGAGGGGAGAGAGATCAGCCGGACCGGTGCGTGAGGGGAAAGGGGAGGAGAGATGGAGCATAGGGAAGGAGAGATAAAACACATGATTTGTTTTGTGTGCATAGGTCCTGAAATTTACTACTAGTAGAGTGTACACTGTAAGCCGCAGGAGTACCTCGTGTCAGAAACCCAACATAAATTTGCTCTAACATGGAACCGCCTTCAACTTCTCTTCGCTGCTGCAATCTTCCCCTGCCAATGTTTTATTCTGTCAGCATGTACATCGTGTGGACTGAGGTGACCATATATCTAAGCAAAGAAATATACTACTCCTGCATTGTGTAAAAAACACACCTTAATAAGGCTCATATAGTAAATGTATGACATATCATCACTATATAAAATTATAATTGGTAAAGCACAAAAAATTATAAATTTGATCAACATCTATAAAGTATGGGTGTATATTTGGTACATGTACTTTTTATCATCATGTAGTAGTCAAATATTATTAGCTACCTAACACATGAAATTTTTGATAACATGTTCTAGAGAAATAAGGGAGAACATTCTAGTATGATGGAGAAGTGTGTTTTGAGGTTTCTGCATAGCATTCATTATGCCGAAGACTATCAATAGAATCTTCTCGATGCTAGAATGGAAAAGAAGATCCAACGGCTAGAAATGCTGGGATTCACGAGTCTTGATCCAATGGTCAACATTCAAAGTTATCCGTACACTATATAGTGGTAAGATAAGATAAGATAAGATCATGTAGAAGTCAACGATTATTAGCTACGAGGGAGAAGATTCTAGTATGATGGAGAAGTGTGTTTTGAGGTTTTTGCATAGCATTCATTATGCTGAAGACTATCAATAGTATCTTCTAGATGCTAGAATGAAAAAGAAGATCCAACGGCTAGAAATGCTAGGATTCGCGAGTCTTGATCCAATGGTCAACAGTCAAAGTTATTCGTACACTATATAGTGGTTTATAATAAATACTATCAATAGAATCTTCAAGATGATTGAATGGAAAAGAAGATCCAACAACTGGAAACATTGGGATTCGCGAGTCTTGATCCAACAGGCAATATTCAAAGTTGTTTGTACACTATATAGTGGTAAGATCATGTAGAATTCAACGATTATTAGCTACTAGTAAGTTGCACGTGAGACTCAGATAATAGACGTATGACATATCATCACTATATACAATTATAATTGGTAAAGCACAAAAAATTATAAATTAGATCAACATCTATAAAGTATGGGTGTACATTTGGTCCTTGTACTTTGTGTCATCATGTAGAAGTCAAAGATTATTAGCTACCTAACACATGATTTTTTTGATAACATGCATGGTCTAGAGAAACAAGGGAGAAGCTTCTAGTATGACGGAAAAGTGTGTTTTGAGGTTTGTGCATAGCATTCATTATGCCGAAGACTATCAATAGAATCTTCTAGATGCTAGAATGGAAAAGAAGATCCAACGGCTAGAAATGCTGGGATTCACGAGTCTTGATCCAACGGCCAACATTCAAAGTTATTTGTACACTTTATAGGGGTAAGATAAGATACTAGTAAGTTGCACATGCCCTGCACATGAGGCTCATATAATAGACGTCTGGCATGTCATCACTATATAAAATTATAATAGGTAAAGACAAAAAAATATATATTTGATCAACATATATAAAATATGGGTGTATATTTGGTTCTTCTACTTTGTATCATCATGTGTAGAAGTCAAAGATTATTAGCTACCTAACACTTGAAATTTTTGGTAATATGGTCTAGAGAAATGAGGGAGAAGATTCTAGTATGATGAAGAAGTGTTTTGAGAGGTTTATGCATAGTGCATTCATTGTGTTCAAGACTATCAATAGAATATTTTAGATGCTAGAATGGAAAAGAAGATCCAATGGCTAGAAATGTTCGGATTTGCGAGTCTCGATCTGACGGTCAATATTCAATGTTATTCGTACACTATATAGTGGTAAGATGGTAAGATAAGATGTCTAAAAACATGGCTTGTGGCATTCAGATCCATACTCTTCAGTCTGTCTTTATAGAAAGGAACAATCTCGTCATCACTCGGAAAATTAAGAATGATATTTCCTAATATTTGGAAACTCACATCGATGACATTGTTTACTACAAGAAGATGCACCCTTCTACCTCCGAAAAGACAATTAATTCAAGAGCAATTTATCGCATTTACTTGTAGCTAAAGATTGATCTAATTTCGTTAAATTGTCAAGATGCAAAATTTTAGCAAGAAGTTGAACTTGTTGTAAAAACTATAGGTGGTGGTTTGTGATATATTAAATCAGCCCCCAATGGTTACGTCCAAAAAACATAAAACTTTCAATACAACCTACAATTTACTTGTAGTTCAAAATTGACCTAATTTCAATAAATCGACATAAAATCAATTTCAAGTGCGCAAAGTTAGCTATAGGAATAAGTTTGAAAACTCATAAAACACGGGAATCATAAGTACAACATGACGGTCCACTATATATGTTTGAAATCTTGGCCTGTGGCATTCAGGTCCATATCCTTCGGACGTTGTTTATGAAAACAAACAATAATCTCATCATCACTCAAAAAAATTTGAATGTTCTTTCATGATAGTTGGAAACTCACACCAGCGGTACTGATTACTACAAGAAGATGCATCCATTTACCTTCAAAGAGACATTTAATTAAAGAAAAATCTATCGCGCTTACTTGTAGCTCAAGTTTGAGCTAATTTTTGTTAAATTGTCAAGATGCAAAATCTTAATTAGAAAGGAGTTAAAAACCTATTGTCAAAACTCTCGATTGGTTTCCGATATATTAACTAAGCCCCCAATGGGTACACCTCCAATAGTTTTTTGTAATTCTTTAGAAGCAACCTACAGTAATTTAGTTGTTGTAGTTCAAGTTTGACCAAATTTCAATAAATATAGGCATGAAGTCATTCAAGTGGGGAAAAGTTAATTAGCTATATAGGGAGTTTGAAAACTCATAAAACATGGGAATCGTAAGTAAAACGCGTTGGCCACTTAATATGTCTAAAAGCTTGGTTTATGGCATTGAGATCCATATTCTTTAGACTTTCTTTACATAAAAGAACCATCTCGTCATCACTTGGAAAACTGAGGATTTTCTTTCCTCATAGTTAGAAACTCACACAGACGACATTGTGTACTAGAAGAATATGCACCCATCTACCTACAAAAATACATTTAATTCAAGAGCAATCTATCACGCTTACTTGTCGCTTAAGTTTGACCTAATTTCGTTAAATCGACAAGAAGTCACTGAAGTGTGCAAAGTTTGCTAGGAAGCTTGAAATCCCTAGTACTAAAAACTGATGGAAATATGCCCTAAGAGGCAATAAAAAAGTTGTCATTATGTATTCCTTGTATATGATAGATGTTTATTTTGCATGCTATAATTGTATTTATTGGAAATGTCAATACATGTGTATTTAATAAACAAATAAAAGGTTCCTAGTTATGTCTCTCTTATAGACTAGCTCGTTGATTAACAAAATGATCAAAGTTTCCTGATCATGGACATTGGATGTTGTTAATAACGAGGTCACAACATTTGTGAAATGATGTGATGAACATTCATCTGGAGTATAGCATTACGATCAAAGTCATTATGTTTATATTGCTATAACATCATACGAAGTAATCATAGTCCTTAGACCACGAGATCATGTTAAGTGCTAACATCGGAAGAGTAACTTGATAACATCAAACGTCACACCATAAAAGGGTGACTATAAAGGTGGGTTCAGATACTCCGAAGATGTTATGTTGAGGCTCATGGATCAAGAGTGGAATTTTTCAATCCAGATGACGGATAGATATACTCTAGGCCCTCTCAGTGATATCACATTAAAATAGCTTGCAAGCAAGTGATGTGATCACTAGAATGTTATATCACAGGAACGAGAAAAGAGTGCATGTTAGTAAAGAGATAAAACTAGGTATTTGGATGCCGATGATCGAATCTCGGACATGTAATATATCGCGAGACAAAGCGATTAAATTACTAGCATTAAAGGTTCTCACGATCACAGAAGTCATCGTTGAATGTGCAGGAGTCAGAATGGATCTCCAGGTCCCGCTTCAGATTATTGATTTGAGAGGAGTCTCAATCATGTCTGCATTATTCGCGAACCGTAGGGTGACACACTTAAGGGTTGCCAAACATCATTTTGGAGCACATATGTTTCAAACGAAATAATTGCAAAGCGCTGGAATTATTTCGATGGAAACCAGAATTGTTTCAGGTGAAATTGCAGAAACTGGTGCTGCATGTGATATTGAAATGTTACAAGGGATTTTATGTGAATGTTTGTTAATTAAATTAATTAACAAAATTCTGAATAAAATAAATAAAAGAGTTTTATTAAATGAGAGTTGCATTAAATTTGGTGGAAATTTAATGCATGTGAGTGGAACTTTGGGTGGAGGCTAAATTGATGTGAGTGGAGCTTCCACCACATGAATCAACGAGCTAGTCCATAAGAGAGGCATAACTAGGAACCTTTTATTTGTTTATTAAACACACATGTATTGATGTTTCCAATCAGTACAATTATAACATGCAAAATAAACATCTATCATATACAAGGAATACATAATGACAATTTTATTATTGCCTCTCAGGGCATATTTCCTTCAGTCTCCCACTTGCACCAGAGACAATAATCTAGTTCACATAGTGATAAATCTAACACCCATGGAGTTCTGGTGTTGATCATGTTTTGCCCTAGGGAGAACTTTAGTCAACGGATCTGCTACATTTAGGTCCGTGTGTACTTTACAAATCTTTATATCTCCATCCTTGACATGCTCGTGGATGGAGTGAAACCGGCGCTTAATATGCTTGGAATTCTTGTGAGACCTTGGTTCCTTGGCGTTGCCTATGGCTCCATTGTTGTCACAATAGATCACCATTGGGTCCAATGCACTAGGAACCACATCTAGTTCCGTTATGAACTCCTTCATCCAAACCGCTTCCTGCGCCGCTTCTGAAGCAGCAACATATTCCGCCTCCATTGTTGATCAAGCCACCATAGGTTGTTTGGAACTCCTCCAACTAACTGCTGCTCCATTCAAGAGAAATACATATCCAGATTGAGACTTAGAGTCATCCAGATCGGTGTGAAAGCTAGCATTGACATAACACTTAGCGACTAGCTCTTCTTCACCTCCGTATACAAGAAACATATCCTTAGTTCTTCTTAAGTACTTAAGGATATTCTTGACCACTATCTAGTGTTCCGAACCTAGATCAGATTGGTACCTACTAGTCAAACTAATAGCATGTGACACATCCGGTCTTGTACATAGCATGGCGTACATTATAGAGCCTATGGCTGAGGCATAGGGGATCTTATCCATTATCTCGCTTTCTTCCGCTGTAGCCGGACTTTGAGTCTGACTCAATGTCTTGGCTTGTAACATAGGTAAGAACCTCTTCTTACTTCCGTCCATATTAAACTTCTTTAATATCTTATCAAGGTATGTACTTTGCGGTAGCCCAATTAGGCATCTTGATCTATCTCTATAGATTTTAATGCCTAATATATATGAAGCTTCACCAAGGTCCTTCATCGAAAATTTGTTGTTTAGATAACTTTTAACACTGTTTAAAAGATCTATATCATTTCCAATCAATAATATGTCATCCACATATAATAACAGAAATGCCACATTGATCCCACTCACTTTCTTGTAAATACAAGCCTCTCCATAAGTTTGGACAAATCCAAACTCTTTGATCACCTCATCAAAGCAGAGATTCCCACTCCGGGATGCTTGCTTCAGTCCATAGATGGATCGCTGAAGTTTGCATACCTTATCAGCATCCTTAGGATCGACAAAACCCTTAGGTTGTATCATATACAACTCTTCTTCAATATTACCATTGAATAACGCAGTTTTGACATCCATCTGCCATATTTCATAATCGAAATATGCATCAATTGCTAACATAATCCTAACCGACTTTAGCATCGCTACGGGAGAGAATGTCTCATCATAGTCAACTCCTTGATTTTGTCGAAACCCTTTTGCGACAAGTCAATCTTGATAGACTGTCACATTACCATCAGCTTTAGTTTTTCTTTTGAAAATCCATTTATTCTCAACGGCCTTTCGATCGTGAGGTAAGTCCACCAATGTCCAAACCTAGTTTTCGTACATGGATTCCATCTCGGATTTCATGGCTTCTAGCCATTTGTTGGAATCCGGCCTCATCATCGCTTCTTCATACGTCGCAGGGTCATCTATTTCATCAATCATGAAATTTATAACAGGATTTTCGTACAGTTCAGGAGTTGCACGTGTCCTGCTTGACCGGCGAGGTTCGGTAGTATCCTCTTTCGAAGTTTCATGATTATTATCATTAGCTCTCTCTTCATCAGGTGAAGTCAACTCCAAAACAATTTTCGGTGCTGCGCCACTCGCCATTTCATGAAGAGAAGGTTCAACAACCTCTTCGAGGTCTACGTTCTGAATACTCACACCTTTCGCGAGAAACTCCTTCTCAAGAAAGGATCCATTCTTGGCAACAAAAATCTTGCCCTCGGATGTGTGATAGAAGGTATACCCAATCGTTTCTTTAGGGTATCCTATGAAGACGCATTTTTCCGCTTTGGGTTCGAGTTTATCCAGCTGAAGTTTCTTCACATACACATCGCATCCTCAAACTTTAGGAAATGACAACTTAGGTTTGTTTCCAAACCATAATTCATATGGTGTCATTCAACGGATTTAGATGGTGCCCGATTTAAAGTGAATGCAGCGGTTTCCAGTGCATAACCCCAAAATGACAGTGGCAAGTCAGTTAGAGACATCATAGATCGAACCATATCCAATAAAGTACGATTACGACGTTCTGACACACCATTACATTGTGGTGTTCCGGCAGGAGTGAGTAGTGAAACTATTCCATAGTATTTCATATGTGTGCTAAACTCATAAGTAAGATACTCTCCTCCACAGTCGGACCGCAGAAATTTGATCCTTTTGTTACGATGATTTTCCACTTCGTTCTGAAATTCTTTGAACTTTTCAAAGGTTTTGGACTTATGTTTCATCAAATAGATATACCCGTATCTACTCAAATCATCCGTGAAAGTATCAAAATAATGATATCCACCTCGCGACGACACACTCATTGGTCCACATACATTAGTATGTATGATTTCTAATAAATCTGTCGCCTGTTCCATTGAACCAGAAAACGGCGTTCTAGTCATCTTGCCCATAAGGCATGGCTCACATGTATCAAATGATTCAAAATCAAGTGATTCCAAATGTCCATCCGAATGGAGTTTCTTCATGCGTTTAACACCAATATGACCTAGACGACAGTGCCACATATATGCAGATATATCATTATCAAGTTTAATCCTTTTAGCATCAACAGTATGAATATGCGTAATACTACTATCGAGATCCAACAGAAATAAACCATTCATCACAGGTGCATGACCATAAAAGATATCATTCATATAAATCGAACAACCACTGTTTTCTGATTTAAAGGAATAACCACTTTGCATCAAACACGATCCGGATACAATGTTCATGCTCAGTGCAGTTACCAAATAACAATTATTTAGATTTATCACTAATCCCGACAGCATATGGAGAGGCAGCGTTCCGACGGTGATCACATCAACTCTTGATCCATTGCCGACCCACATCGTGACCTCATACCTTGCTAGCTGTCGCTTGTTATGCATCCCCTGAATCGAGTTACATATATTAGCAACTGATCCCGTATCAAATACCCAGGTGCTACTGCGAGTACTAGTCAAGTACACATCAATAACATGTATATCACATATACCTTTGTTTGCCTTGCCGGCCTTCTTGTCCGCCAAATACTTGGGGCAGTTGCGCTTCCAATGGACAGTCCCCTTGCAATAGTAGCACTCGGTATCAGATTTAGGGCCAGCTCGGGATTTCTTTTCAGGTGTCGCAACAAATTTTCCGCCCTTCTTTCCCTTCTGTTTGCCTTTCTTGTCTTTCTTGAAACCGGTGGTCTTATTGATCATCAACACTTGATGTTCTTTCCTAATCTCCACTTCTGCAGTTTTAAGCATTGACAGAAGCTCGGGAAGAGACTTCTTCATACCCTGGATGTTATAGTTCATGACGAAGCTCTTGTAGCTAGGTGGAAGATATTGGAGAACACGATGTATGCCCATGTCAATGGGAATCGTTATTCCCAAGGACACAAGCTTATCGGTGTACCTAGACATTTTGAGTACGTGCTCACTAACGGAGTTGTTCTCCTCCATCATGCAGCTAAAGAACTTTTCAGAAGCATTATAACTCTCTACGGCAGCATGGGTATCAAAAATCATTTTCTTCTCCCATGGTATCAAAAGCATTGCCATATTCGAAACGCTTTTGAAGTTTTGGCTCTAGCCCATACAGTATGCCGCAATGAACTAAGTTGTGGTCCTCCTGATGAGTTATATAGACATTCTTTTCCTTGTGCGGGGCATCAGGAGCTGGTGGGGGGCCTAGCGACGCTTCTAGCACATATTGCTTTTGTGCAGCAGTGAGGAGAATCCTCAAATTCATGGCCCAGTTGGTAAAGTTGCTACCATTTTCCACAAGTTTCTCTTTCTCCATGAACACATTGAAATTGAAAGCAGATGGTGCCATCTACAACATAATTTGTAAAGTTTATTTAGACTAAGTTTATGATAGATTAAGTTCAACTAATCCAAATTACTAATGAACTCCCACTCAAAAACGACATCCTTCATGTCCTTTTGGTGATTACATGAACCAAATCCACTACACCAAGTCCGATCATCACGTGAGTCGGTGTAGCTTCAAAGGCGAGCATCTATATGGGCATCATATCAACTATATGACTCATGCTTAACCTTTCGGTTTGTGTTCCGAGGCCATTTTTGTACATGCTAGGCTTGCCAAGTAAGAACCTTAGTAGTCGCATGTGTAAAGCTATCTTCCACCCGTTGTATGAAAGCGTAGAATCGACTACACCCGATCATCACGTGATGTCTCGAAACACGATCCATAGAACGGTGAATACTTAAGGAAGAACACATTTTATCTTGATATTTAAATGAGGGATCATATTACAATGCTACTAAAAGCGCGAAACTAGCAATATAAGATGTGAACATCATATGTGTAAAGTGGGATGATATGGTCCATGCATTTGATCACCATCATATGCATCATGGTATGATGTCTATCATTCCTTTGTGTGTAAGGCCAAGGTCTATGGAACTTACACGTTAAGTGTGTTGCAAGGGTATATACCATACATCAACTTACAACATTACCATATCATGACACTAGCCCAGCAACAATCTAAACTAGACACCTCTAATTTATCCATTGCAAGTTTTACATGGCTTAGGGCTTTCGGAGATAGAACCGTTCTTACCTACAAACATGGAACCAAAACAATCATAACTAAGTTATTAGCAACTCGTTGTAAATCAGATATTGACTATAGTAGGAGAGACAGACACCCGCTAGCCACTTATGCAAAACTAGCTGCATGTCAGTCGTGGAACCGGTCTCATGTGCGATGACATGTAAGGTTGGTCCGAGCCGCTTCATCCCACTATGCCACCAATATCCAAAATATGTGAAAGAAGAAATAACATGATCATCATCGCCCACATATAAACATATGTACTACCCGTGCAAAGCACCTACGCATAGATCAGGCTCTGATACCACTATTGGGTTCGCAGCATAGAAAACAAAAAAAATCTATGATGGGTACTATACGCCAAGATCTATCTACTAGATACAAGCAACGGGTGGATATACATCCATGGAGAACTTACCCTCGAAGACAACAAAGCTTTGTTAACGAGTTGGAACTCGTGGATGATGTAGTCATACACTTGCCGATCTCAAGATCGTGTGGAAGTCCTAGCACCACAAATCAGCAGCGCATCCATCCTCGCACACACGTTCAGGCCACCGAACAACCTCCACCTCCTTGCTCTAGCGAATCAGCAGAAGCAGTAACTCCTTCCAGACGAAATGCCACCGGGAACATGTATCTCGCTAATCCGAGACCATGGGGGAATATATCTAGAGGGGAGAGAGATCCTTCACGAGGAGGTGTGCTTTGTGAGGGAGGAGAGGGGGGCCTTTTATAGGAGAGGGGGATCCTCCGCTCCCAT
Source organism: Avena sativa (assembly GCA_916181665.1). Lineage (NCBI taxonomy): Eukaryota > Viridiplantae > Streptophyta > Magnoliopsida > Poales > Poaceae > Avena > Avena sativa. Next base: position 524,896,101 of record OV702292.1, on the reverse strand, counting down.
GGCCGGCGCCCATGGGGGTGGCCCCACCTATTCCTCATTCATGTGGTGGAAGCTCCACTCACATCAATTTAGCCTTCACCCAAAGTTCCACTCACATGCATTAAATTTCCACCAAATTTAATGCAACTCTCATGTAATAAAACTCTTTTATTTATTTTATTCAGAATTTTTTTAATTACTTTAATTAACATACATTCACATAAAAACCACTTGTAACATTTCAATATCACATGTAGAACCAGTTTCTGCAATTTCACCCGAAATAATTCCGGTTTCCATCGAAATAATTCCAGCGCTTTGCAATTCTTTTGTCTGAAACATATGTGCTCCAAAATGGTGTTTGGCAACCCTTAAGTGTGTCACCCTGTGATTCACGAATAATGCAGACATGATCGAGACTCCTCTCAAATCAATAATCAGAAGCAGGACCTAGAGATCCATTCTAACTCCTGACCTTCAACGATGACTTCTGTGATCGTGAGAACCTTTAACGCTAGTAATTTAATCCATTGTCTCGCGATATATTACATGTCTGAGATTCGATCATCGGCATCCAAATACCTAGTTTGATCTCGTTACTGACATGCACTCTTTTCTCATTCCCGTGATATAACATTCTAGTGATCACATCACTTGCTTGCAAGCTATCTTAATGTGATATCACCGAGAGGGCCCAGAGTATATCTATCCGTCATCGGGATTGACAAATTCCACTCTTGATCCATGAGCCTCAACATAACATCTTCGGAGTATATGAACCCACCTTTATAGTCACCCTTTTACGGTGTGACGTTTGATGTTATCAAGTTACTCTTCCGATGTTAGCAATTAACATGATCTGATGGTCTAAGGACTAAGATTACTTCGTATGATGTTATAGAAATATAAACATAATGACTTTGATCGTAATGCTATACTTCGGATGAATGTTCATCACATCATTTCACAAATGTTGTGATCTCGTTATTAACAACATCCAATGTCCATGATCAGGAAACTTTGATCATCTTGTTAATCAGCGAGCTTGTTTATAAGAGAGGCATAACTAGGAACCTTTTATTTGTTTATTAAACACACATGTATTGATGCTTCCAACCAATACAATTATAGAATGCAAAATAAACATCTATCATATACAAGGAATACATAATAACAACTTTATTATTGCCTCTCAGGGCATATTTCCTTGAAGTGGAACTTTGGGTGGAGGATAAATTGACGTGAGTGGAGATTCCACCACATGAATGAGGAAGAGGTGGGGGCACCCCCCATGGGCGCAGGCCATGGGAGGGGAGGAGCCCCCCCCTCTCCTCCTGCACAAAGCACACCTCCTCGTGAAGGATCTCTCTCCCCCTCTACATATATTCCCCCATGGTCTCGGATTAGCGAGATACATGTTCCAGGTGACATTTCGTCTGGAAGGAGTTGTTGCTTCTGCTGATTCGCTAGAGCGAGGAGGTGGAGGTTGTTTGGTGGTCTGAACGTGTGTACGAGGACGGATGTGCCGCTGATTTGTGGTGCTAGGACTTCCTCACGATCTTGAGATCAACAAGCGTACGACTACATCATCCACGAGTTCCAACTTGTTAACAAAGCTTTGTTATCTTCGAGGGTAAGTTGTCTATGGATGTATATCCACCCGTTGCTTGTATCTAGTAGATAGATCTTGGCATATAGTTCCAATCGTAGGAAATTTTTTGTCTTCTATGCTGAGAACCCTAACAGTGGTATCAGAGCCTGATCTATGCATAGGTGCTTTGCACGGGTAGTACACATATGTTTATATGTGGGCAATGATGATCATGTTATTGCTTCTTTCATGTATTTTCGATATTGGTGGCATAGTGGGATGAAGCGGCCCGGACCAACCTTACATGTCATCGCACATGAGACCGGTTCCACGACTGACATGCAACTAGTTTTGCATAAGTGGCTGGCGGGTGTCTGTCTCTCCTACTATAGTCAATATCTGATTTACAACGAGTTGCTAATAACTTAGTTATCATTGTTGTGGTTCCATGTTCGTAGGTAAGACCAGTTCTATCTCCGAAAGCCGAAAGCCACGTAAAACTTGCAATGGAGAAATTAGAGGCGTCTAGTTTAGATTGTTGCTGGGCTAGTGTCATGATATGGTAATGTTGTAAGTTGATGTATGGTAGATACCCTTGCAACACACTTAACGTGTAAGTTCCATAGACCTTGGCCTTACACAAAGGAATGATAGAGATCGTACCACGATGCATATGATGGTCATCAAATGCATGGACCATATCATCCCACTTTACACATATGATGTTCACATCTTATATTCCTAGTTTGGCGCTTTTAGTAGCATTGTAAGATGATCCCTCATTTAAATATCAAGATAAAATGTGTTCTTCCTTAATTATGCACCATTCTACGGATCGTGTTTCGAGACATCACGTGATGATCGGGTTTACTCGATTCTACGCTTTCATACAATGGGTGTAAGACAGTTTTACACACGTGAATACTAAGGTTCTTACTTGGCAAGCCTAGCATGTACATACATGGCCTCAGAATACGGACCGAAAGGTTAAGCATGAGTCATATAGTTGATATGATGCCCATATAGATGCTCGCCTTTGAAGCTACACCGACTCACGTGATGATCGGACTTGGTGTAGTGGATTTGGTTCATGTAATCACCAAAAGGAAACGAGGGATGTCGTTTTTGAGTGGGAGTTCATTAGTAATTTGGATTAGTTGAACTCAATCTATCATGAACCGAGTCTAAATAAACTTTACAATTTCTGTTGTAAATGGCACCACCTGCTTTCAATTTCAATGTGTTCCTGGAGAAAGAGAAACTTGCGGCAAATGGTAGCAACTTTACCAACTGGGCCATGAATTTGAGGATTCTCCTCACTGCTGCACAAAAAAAATATGTGCTAGAAGCGCCGCTAGGCCCCCCACCAGCTTCTGATGCCCCTGACGAGGAAAAGAATGTCTATATAACTCGTCAGGAGGACCAGAACTTAGTTCATTGCGGCATACTGGATGGGCTAGAGCGAGAACTTCGAAAGCGTTTCAAAAATAGCAATGCTTTTAATACCATGGGAGAATTGAAAATGATTTTCGATACCCATGCTGCCATAGAGATATATAATGCTTCTGAAAAGTTCTTTAGCTGCATGATGGAGGAGAACAGCTCCGTTAGTGAGCACGTACTCAAAATGTCTGGGTACACCGATAAGCTTGTGTCCTTGGGAATAACGATTCTCATTGACCTGGGCATACATCGTGTTCTCCAATCTCTGCCACCTAGCTACAAGAGCTTCGTGATGAACTATAACATGCAGGGCATGAAGAAGTCTCTTCTGGAGCTTCTGTCAATGCTTAAAACTGCAGAAGTGGTGATTAGGAAAGAACATCAAGTGTTGATGATTAATAAGACCACTGGTTTCAAGAAAGACAAGAAAGGCAAACAGAAGGGAAAGAAGGGCGGTAAATCTATTGCCGCACCTGAAAAGAAATCCCGAGCTGGCCCTAAGTATGATACCGAGTGCTATTATTGCAAGGGGACTAGCCATTGGAAGCGCAACTACCCCAAGTATTTGGCGGACAAGAAGGCCGGCAAGGCAAACAAAGGTATATGTGATATACATGTTATTGATGTGTACTTGACTAGTACTCGCAGTAGCACCTGGGTATTTGATACGGGATCGGTTGCTAATATATATAACTCGATTCAGGGGCTACGGAACAAGCGACAACTAGCAAGGGATGAGGTCACGATGCGGGTCGGCAATGGATCAAGAGTTGATGTGATCGCCGTCGGAACGCTACCTCTCCATATGCCGTCGGGATTTGTGATAAATCTAAATAATTGTTATTTGGTGACTGCACTGAGCATGAACATTGTATCCGAATCATGTTTGATGCGAAGTGGTTATTGTTGGGTCCGCAGCATAGAAAACAAAAAATTTCCTACGGTGTGAACTACACGCCAAGATTTATCTACTATGTACAAAGCAACGGGTGGACATACATCCAACGAGAACTTACCCTCGAAGACAACGAGTTTTGTTAACAAGTAGGAACTCGTGGTTGATGTAGTCATACACTTGCCAATCTCAAGATCGTGAGGAAGTCCGAGCAGGTCCGGCTCCAGCACGTCCTTCAGATCCAGCTCCAGCACCACCAAGTCCAGATCCGTGATCGCACACACATCCGGTACCCCAACAACCTCCGTCCCTCACTCCAGCAAAGCAGCGGAAGCAGCAAATCCTTTCCAGATAAAGCCACCGGGAACATTTATCTCGCTAATCCGAGACCATGGGGGAATAATACTAGAGGGGGAGAGAGATCCTTCACAAGGAGGTGTGAGGAAGAAGGGGAGTGAGGGGGGCCTTTTATAGGAGGAGGGGGTGCCCCTCTCTCCATGGCTGGCGCGTGGGGGGTGACTCCTCACCTCCCCCATTCATGTGGTGGTAACCCCTCCACATTAAAATGCCCCTTCACATTCTCTTTTAAAGTCTCCACTTTAAATGCATTGAATTTCTCCAAATTTAATGCTCTCTCATTTAATAAAACTCTTTTATTATTTTTATTCAGAATTTTGTTAATTACTTTAATTAACAAACATTCACATAAAACCCCCTGCAACATTTCAATATTACATGCAGAACCAATTTCAGCAATTTCATCCGAAATAGTTTCGGTGTCCATTGAAATAATTCCAGCGCTTTCTTAAATCTTTATCTGAAACATATTTGCTCCAAATGGTGTCGGTATCCCTTAAGTGTGTCACCCTACGGTTCACGAATAATGCAGACATGATCGAGACCCCTCTCCGATCAATAATCAACAGCGGGACCTGGAGATCCATACTGACTCCTACACATTCAACGATGACTTCTGTGATCGTGAGAACCTTTAACGCTCGTAACTAAATCCCTTTGTCTTGCGATATATTACATATCCGAGATTCGATCATCGGTATCTCCATACCTAGTTTGATCTCGTTTCCGACATGCACTCTTTTCTCGTTCCCGTGATATAACATTCTAGTGATCACATCACTTGCTTGCAAGCTATCTTAATGTGATATCACCGAGAGGGCCCAGAGTATATCTATCCGTCATCGGGATTGACAAATTCCACTCTTTATCCATGAGCCTCAACATAACACCTTCGTAGCACTGAACCCATCTTTATAGTCACCCTGTTACAGTGTGACGTTTGATGTTATCAAGATACTCTTCCGGTGTTAGCAATTAACATGATCTCATGGTCTAAGGATAAAGATTACTTCGTATGATGTTATAGCAATATAAACATAATGACTTTGATCGTAATTCTATACTTTCCATGAATGTTCATCACATCATTCCACCAATGTTGTGACCTCGTTATTAACAACATCCAATGTCCATGATCAGGAAACCTTGATCATCTTGTTAATCAACGAGCTAGTCTATAAGAGAGGCATAACTAGGAACCCATTTTGTTTATTAAAGACACATGTATTGACGTTTCCGATCAATACAATTATATCATGCAAAATAAACATTTATCATAAACATGGAATAAGATAATAACCACTTTATTATTGCCTCTCGGGCATATTCCCTTCAGTCTCCCACTTGCCCTAGAGTCAATAATCTAGTTTGAAAAACTTTGCGTACTGAACACTTATGGCTTTCTTGTGTTGCATATACGCTATTGCTAGTGGTTAACATAATGTCCGAATCTCACAGTTTCAGGTCCGTGTGTATTTGCATGTCTTTGCGTCTCTACGCATCACTCATTCTCAAATGAGATGGCATTGTATAAATTTGGTCCTTTGGTGAGACCTTTAGTTCGTTCGGCTCAAAATATGTTGATATTATTGTCACACAATATACCTTCATAGTATTATCCCACTTTGAACCACACCCAGTTTGATAACAAACTACTTAACACAAATGCCCTCCTTTGCTGCTACTATAGTAGTTATATACTTAGCCTTTTGTTGTAGTATCTGTCACAATATCTCAACTTTGAAACTCATCCAAATACATCATGGAACATCATTTCCATTACATTGTGCCACCCATAGTCTAAATTGAGATAAATTTAATTTGTATCTTGTGACAAAACTAGTATCAATGTAACACTTTACAATGAACTACCTTTAACTATTTGTCACTTATACTTGATATATTCTTAGCTCTTCCAAAGCTCATAAGAATATCTTTACTATCGTGCAATGATCATCGTATGGATCATTCTGGTATGTGCTCATAACATTTAGAGCATAGGACATTCTGGATATATACATATCAGGGTATAATCGATCAAAATCTTCATGTGATTTTACTCACCAAGTGTTGGAACACTTGAATCTTGATACAATCCATTCCATGCAGCAAGAACCTTTCTTGTTGTTTCTATATTGAACCCTTTCAATATCTCATATATGTATGTCTGGCACAACCATATTTGCGCCTTGATCTATCCATATAGATATTGATGCCAAATATTCTGGGTTTGCCCAAGTCTTTCATCGAAATCTTATTTTAATGAAATTCTTAACATGTGTCAATACAAGATACATCATTTCCAATCAACAATATGTCCTCTACATAATGTATTAGAAATATGTCTCAGAGCTCCCACTTAATTTCTTGCGAATGCAAGCATCTTCATCATCTCCGATGAATTTAAACTCTTTTAACAGTTTCATCATGGTGAAGGTTCCAACTCTGTTATGCTTACTTCAACTATTGAAGTTTGCATGCCCTTTTAGCACCCTTTGAATTAACAAAACCCTTCGGACCATGTCTTGTACACGTCCTAGGTTACCATTCTTTTAGAAGAACCTTGTTTTGTTTATTCAACTACCAAATACCAAATTATATGTAGTGGTTGCTACATTAATCCGTTAAGACTATATATCGCTATGAAAGATCAAATCTTGTCATAGTTAACTCCTTGAACATTGCCGTAAACTTCTTTCTGACATGTCGACTATTTCATAGAGTTTAAACATCCATGTCTTATTTCTTTATAGATCCAAACACGACCGATAGGCTTCACGCCTTTCCGGAGGGTCTTCCAAGTTCAGAAACTTGATTTCTCGTGTATGGATACTATCACGGATTCTATGACTTCTAGTCATTTTATGGAGTCAGGGCCCATCATCGCTTCTTTGCATGTAGTCGGTTCATCATTGTCAAAACAATAACAACTTGCTTATCAAATCTTACTATTTGATTCTTACCGACCCACACGGTTCTATAGGAACTCTAATCTCCGAGATCACACCTTTTGTAATCACGAGAGCCATGAGCATTGTGGCCGCCACCGGGACACTTTCCGGCGCTACGCTACTTAGCACATATAGCTAAGGTTCAACAACCTTATCCAAGTTCTATTGTCCTCCCACTTAACTTTTCACGAAAAATTCCTTCTCAAGAAACTTGACGTTCCAAGCGACAAACTCTTTTGTCCTCGGTGTTATGGAGAAATTCCCAACAAATTCTTTGGGATAACCTACAAAGACATGCTTATCCGACTTTGGTTGTAAACATTTTACTTATGCATAGCATACCAAAACTTAAGAAAAGACAATTCGGGTTTTATTCCAAACCATAACTTATATGGTGTCATTTCAATGGATCACGATGGTTCTCTTTTCAGTGTAAAAGCAGTAGTCTCTAAAGCTTTAATCCTTAAAACATAATGACAGTTTTATAAATGTCAAACATGGTTTGATTTCATTTCTCGAATATGCCATACTCCTATGGTTTATCGGGAAACACAAATCATGGAACAATTCCTCAAATCTTAGGTGTTTTGCTAAACCTGTAACTCAAATATCTTCCTTTATGATCAAATCATAAACTCTTTATTTTCTTGTTACAATGATTTTTCACTTCATCCTGGAAGTATTTGAACAATTTTCAAATGTTTCATACTTCTTCCTTATTAAGTAAATATACAGATATATTCACTCAAATTTTTGGGGAAAGCATATGAAGCAAAAAGATCCATCGCATATGGCTACACATAATGGATTATGCACATCAGCATGCACAATTTCCAATAAGCTAGTCATCCGTTCCTCTCTGGCCTATGGACGGAGTTTCAATTATCTCGAGGAAAGTCTCACATGCATCAATTGATCAAAATCAAAGACTCCAAAATTCCATCAACATGGAGTTTCTTCATGTTTTCTTTCCAATATAATTTAAACAGCGATGTCACTTCATAAGTGATCTTTCCATCATTTGTCTTGCGACATTTTAGAATAGTGTTTATGGATGTGATTTCTCCAACTAGACTTGTAAAAGTTCATCCATCCTTTATGGAATACGGTAATTATCTTAACAACCATTGTTCTCATAATACCAGAACAAAATAACAATTATTAAAACAAATCTTGAAGGCTAGGTTTGACGTCAACGAAAAACACAATAACACTTTATTTGTTTTTGATGAACATCATTACTCATTCTCTTGCTAGTTACTTAGGCCATTGTAGTTCATGAATTGCGTTGTCCTGTATGACACTTCATACCAACTGTAACATCCCAAAAAAATCATGTTTCAAAACTCATTCATATCATTCTTTGCATCATTCTTTCATTTAGGGTTTTTCTCAAAAATCATTTAGAAGCATACACTTTGGCTATGATTTCATGTGGGCAATTATCTCAATTGGCCATCACCCTTTGAGATTTGAATGCTTAGGTACTTGTTTGCTTGCCTCCATTGATGGAGAAACTAGGTGAAGCTTTTAACCCAAGATTCCAAATTTAGGAATATTTCCTAAACCCTATTTCAAACTAGAGACAAAGAGACAAAGTCTCTGTTTATTTCAAAGATCCAAGCTTGCCCAAGCCTTGCAAGGTAACCACATGGTTATTTGACTGTATTTGAACCCACAAGAACCCTGCAAAATTCCCAAAACAATTTGAATTCAAAAGGATTTGAATTCATATCAAATTCATACCAGAAAATGAATTTAGAAAAAGAAAAGGCTTAAACAATGGAAAAGGGCCGCGCGGCCAGAATCTGGCCCAGCAGCGGATCAAGCCCAGCAAGCCCACCCGGGGATCTCCTTTTTCTTCTCTCACGCGCGAGCGCACGCGTTAAGTCGCTGACAGACAGACCCCACCGCCACCTCGCACACTTCGCTGACGAGCGGGCCCGGTCCACGTCGCCCTCGTCTTCCCCAGACCGCGCCTGCGACCACGTCGCTGCAGCAGTGATGGCCGGTAATGGCGCGGCGTAATTGAGCATTTAACCGCGAGTGTTTCCTGTCGATTCCCCGGCTATAAGATCCTCTCTGCCTCGCGATCTTTTTCCCCCAAACACCTCGCTCACTCCGCCACCAGGCTGTCCTCAATCAGCTCTGCACCGCCGCAGACAGAGCCTCTCCGGCGAGCGATCCAGGTGAGCCTCGAGTTCCCCTCTGCCTATCGTTCTTACTATATGACTAGTGTATCTTTGCGCACCTCCTGACCTCACTAGTCTGTCTTGTACTGCCCCAGGTCGCCGGTTCCACTTGACACCGCGAGCACCGACGGCGACATCAACTCCGACGAGTTTTCCCGGTAGGTACAGAACGCCCCTCGCCTTCCCATTCATGCACACGACTTCCCCTTAACCCTGTGAACCTAACCGTGTCGTTATCTTGCCTTGGGGTGATTCACAGCGACGTCCACGACGACCACCTGACGCACCCGACGCCGCCACGAACTTCGGTGAGCAATCGCAGCCGTGCCCGAGCGCCCCTTGACCAACCGCGTCTACGACGAGCATCACCGTGACCCCTTGAGCCCGGTGAGCTACTCCTCGTTCTCACTCACCCCCTGTAGCGCCGCCTCCGTCGTCGACCGACCGTTCTGCCGCCGGTAGCCACCGCTCCGCCGCCAGTTCTTGGCCAGGGCAATAGCAGCCGTTAGATCTGTATCGTAACGCTAGGATAGATCCACTTAACCCCGAAGCGGTACGCGATCTGAGCCGCCAGATTTCATTTAGATCCTACGGCTGTGGAGCTCGATCCAGTGCGAAACGGTACGGGCGAATAAGAACATGACGCGTGGCTAGGTTAGATCTGAAAATAGAATTTAAAAACAGATTTTGATCCAGATTTCAAATGCCAATATCTTTTGAATGCCACGTTGGAATTTTGCAAACTTTATACCGTTGGATTCAGAAAAACAAGACCTTTCTGCCTATCCAATTTGTTTAGCAAATAGTAACCATTATATGTGCTTAAATTGCAGAGACTTGTTTGAGGCCTTTTTAAGTATAGTTTTAGTTTAGTACTTTGTTTAGAGTTAGATTTTGTTTTGTTGGTAAACTAGTGGCTTGATAAGTTTCTGTATTCATGCACTTGCTTGGTAGAATTTTCAAAAATCACCACTTAGTAGATTCATGCATGCATGCATTCATAATATTTTTGTTTGTATATATTTGTGTGTAATTGTGTGCTATAACTTTGTGTGTAGATTTTGCTAGTGATTGTGATTGTGACGAGTGCTACTCTCCACACTACCAAGGCAAGTGATATCATCATGAATATTCCATTCCTATATTTTATTTATGCATTGGTAATATTTTTCTAAGTATAGGACTTGCATGGTTATTTGCTAAGTACAAGCTATGCTATGGGAAAACCTATTGGGTGAAGCCTTAGTGAAAATTACCTAAGTCAAGATTCCTATTACTATCATGATTAGCCTAGCTACTAGAAAACAAGGGTGGTTTATATATTCACACTATGGAAAAATATTCTAAGTCTAAGGACCTGAGTTTTATTTAACAAAACAACTAAGTTAATGAATCTCCTGGGTGGAATGGGACTTGCTTGGTGGTTTTTGGTTGAGTGGTTCACAAGGCCCATGTTTATGGTTTACCTTAGTGTATCTCACTTGTGGATGGCCACCCAGGAAACAAAGAGATTTGAGATGTCAAATGTTGAGAAGCTTCAAGTGCAACCACTTGGCATTATGGGCTCTGCCATGATCTTAGGTTGCTAGAACTTAGTCTCTTGGACAGTTGGTGGTAGAGGGAATGATAGGTTGGAGCGCGTCCATTTGACTAAGGAAAGGCTTCTGAAGGATCTTGTCTTGGGAAACCAAGTCTTGTGGGGAAAGTGCACCACCTCTGCAGAGTGTAAAACCTAAGTACTTAGCCATGTCCCTGGTAAAGGACAATTTGAGCATCAAGACATGGAAACTTCAAAAATCTCATCACTCCAATTTCTAAATAAAACTTGAGGGTGAAAAAGGGTTAAAAGGATCTTCAGTCATTGATTGGTAGATGCCCTGAGTGGATCTGGAGTCTTTGATTGATAGATGCCTTGGGTTTTTTTTTTGCCAAACAAAACTTAGTATTTTCAAAAGTTAGGGAAAAATCTATTTTGAGCAATGCAAACCTAAGCTCCACCAGCCAAATGCATATAGTATTATAGTCCACCTAAAATATACTAAGGTATCACTTGCCAATACTATTCCAAAGTATTGACCCTCTGTGGCTGTAACTTGTATTGTTGCAGGTTATTCCGATGTTGATTAGGAGTCATGAGTCTACACTCAACATGCTTGCCTGTGGCACATGAAGATGAAGACTTATGTTTATTTACTTATTCCATAAACTCTTGTATTAGGCCTTTGGCCCTGAGTTGTAAAAGACTATGTTTTATCTCTGGAATGACTGTAATAAACGACCTTTGTATCTGTGTACTTCATCTTAAACTGTGGATGCTAGCATTGATCCAGGGACTAGCATTGCAATCACAGGGATCTTTTCCTTTACAAAGGAGGGATCTTACACCAACCAATTTGGTATACAATACCTAAGAACAACATTGTTTAACAAGCAAGGAATACAGCCATAACATGTATATCGTCTATATACCTAAGTTGGACATCTCCAACCTTTTATTTTCTGCCAAATATTTTATAGATTCTCTTTCAGCAATTCCTTTTCTTTTAAAAGAATCTATCAACATCAATAGTGGTATCATCAACATGACACATGGTACAAAGCTTGTATATAGTCAAATACTAATACCTTTGGACTTGCACTTTGAAGTGGATCACCATCATCAAATGTTTGGCATTCTTTCAAAAATCCATTCTTTAGTAATCTATTAGTGTAGTAAACATTTTACTTACATATTCTATTCATCCTTATCATGACAACTTTCATGATCAAGCTACTATAGCCTATAAGGAAGAATCGTGAGTATAATATCAGTTCCCAAAACCTTTTTGGTAGATTAGGACGCCTAGCATCTCCAACCTTCACAAATTCTCATTAAATATGAGAACATGTATTTTGCTAAATTATACTCTATCATAATGCAACCAAAAACATTGTTTCAGATATCACAATATCTTTCACACATGATGGTTTCTGAAACAATTTTCAGCTCCAATATAATCTTGATATTAAAACAACTTTTGGATATCAATAATCATGGAGGCAAACATGATACTTTAGATACTAACATTGGAATTCTTACTCTTGATTTAATACTACTTATTAAATTTCATGGAGTAAATATAGTTTGCTAAAAGTTTGCAATAGGACTTATAAACTTTAAATTGACATTCAAAACAATATGATACCAGTTCGTAAAGTAAATATCCAGAATTCTATAGTTCTATTATCTCAAATAAAAACTAAGCATAAGGTAGAAAACAAATGCCAATGACTACAACAAACTATGCAAATTCACTTTGATTTAATTTATGACAAATTTGGTTCGACTAATCCAAATTAGAAATGAACTCCCACTCAAAAACGACATCCCTCGTGCCTTTTTGGTGATTACATGAACCAAATCCACTACACCAAGTCCGATCATCACGTGAGTTGATGTAGCTTCAAAGGCGAGCATCTATATGGGCATCATATCAACTATATGACTCATTCTTAACCTTTTGGTCCGTGTTCTGAGGCCATGTCTGTACATGCTAGGCTCGCCATGTAAGAACCTTAGTATTCGCGTGTGTAAAACTGTCTTACACCCATTCCTATGAAAGCGTAGATTCGAGTACACCCGATCATCACGTGATGTCTCGAAACACGATCCACAGAACGGTGCATACTTAAGGAAGAACACATTTTTATCTTGATATCTGAAAGAGGGATCATCTTATAATGCTACAGAAAGCGCCAAACTAGCAGTATAAGATGCTAACATCTAATGTGTAAAGTGAGATGATATGGTCCATGCATTTGATCTCTATCACTTGCATCGTGGTATGATCTCTATCATTCCTTTGTGTTTAAGGCCAAGGTCTATGGAACTTACACGTTGAGTGTGTTGTAAGAGTATCTATCATATATCTACTAACAACAATACCATATCAAGACACTAACCCAACAACGATCTAAACTAGACGCCTCTAATTTATCAATCGCAAGTTTTACGTCGCTTAGGGAATTCGGAGATAGAACCATTCTCACCTACGAACATGATCCACAACAAGGATAACCAAGTTATTAGCAACTCGTTGTAAATCAGATATTGACTATAGTAGGAGAGACAGACACCCGCTAGCCACTTATGCAAAACAAGTTGCATGTCAGTCGTGGAACCAGTCTCATGTACGATGACATGTAAGGTTGCTCCGGGCCGCTTCATCCCACTATGCCACCAATACCCAAAATACATAGAAGATGCAATAACATGATCATCATCACCCACATATAAACATATGTGTACTACCCGTGCAAAGCACCTACGCATAGATCAGGCTCTGATACCACTGTTGGGTCCGCATCATAGAAAACAAAATTTTTCCTACGGTGTGAACTACACGCCAAGATCTATCTACTAGGTACAAAGCAACGGATGGACATACATCCAACGAGAACTTACCCTCGAAGACAACGAGTTTTGTTAACGAGTAGGAACTCGTGGTTGATGTAGTCGTACACTTGCCGATCTCAAGATCATGAGGAAGTCCGAGTAGGTCTGGCTCCAGCACGTCCTTTAGATCCAGCTCCAGCACCACCAAGTCCAGCACCGCAAAGCAGCGGTGCATCCGTGATCGCACACACGTCCGGTACCCCGACAACCTCCATCCCTCGCTGTAGCAAAGCAGCGGAAGCAGCAACTCCTTTCCAGATAAAGCCACTGGGAACATGTATCTCGCTAATCTGAGACCATGGGGGAATAATACTAGAGGGGGAGAGAGATCCTTCACAAGGAGGTGTGAGGAAGAAGGGGAGTGAGGGGGGCCTTTTATAGCAGGAGGGGGGGGTGCCCCTCTCTCCATGGCCGGCGCATGTGGGGGGGGTGACTCCTCACCTCCCCCATTCATGTGGTGGTAACCCCTCCGCATTAAAATGCCCCTTCACATTCTCTTTTAAAGTCTCCACTTTAAATGCATTAAATTTCTCCAAATTTAATGCTCTCTCATTTAATAAAACTCTTTTATTATTTTTATTCAGAATTTTGTTAATTACTTTAATTAACAAACATTCACATAAAACCCCCTGCAACATTTCAATATTACATGCAGAACCAATTTCAGCAATTTCACCCGAAACAGTTTCGGTGTCCATTGAAATAATTCGAGCGCTTTCTTAAATCATTATCTGAAACATATTTGCTCCAAATGGTGTCGGTAACTCTTAAGTGTGTCACCCTTCGGTTCACGAATAATGTAGACATGATCGAGACCACTCTCCGATCAATAATCAGCAGCGGGACCTGGAGATCCATACTGACTCCTACACATTCAACGATGACTTCTGTGATCGTGAGAACCTTTAACGCTAGTAACTAAATCCCTTTGTCTCGCGATATATTACATGTCCGAGATTAGATCATCGGTATCTCCATACCTAGTTTGATATCGTTTCTGACATGCACTCTTTTCTCGTTCCCGTGATATAACATTCTAGTGATCACATCACTTGCTTGCAAACTATCTTAATGTGATATCACGGAGAGGGCCCAGAGTATATCTATCCGTCATCGGGATTGACAAATTCCACTCTTGATCCATGAGCCTCAACATAACAGCTTCGTAGCACTGAACCCATCTTTATAGTCACCCTGTTATGGTGTGAGGTTTGATGTTATCAAGATACTCTTCCGGTGTTAGCAATTAACATGATCTCATGGTCTAAGGATAAAGATTACTTCGTATGATGTTATAGCAATATAAACATAATGACTTTGATCGTAATGCTATACTTTGGATGAATGTTCATCACATCGTTCCACCAATGTTGTGACCTCGTTATTAACAACATGCAATGTCCATGATCAGGAAACCTTGATCATCTTGTTAATCAACGAGCTAGTCTATAAGAGAGGCATAACTAGGAACCCTTTTTGTTTATTAAACACACGTGTATTGATGTTTCCAATCAATACAATTATAGCATGCAGAATAAAAATTTATCATAAACATGGAATAAGATAATAACCACTTTATTATTGCCTCTTGGGCATATTCCCTTCAGTCTCCCACTTGCACTAGAGTCAATAATCTAGTTTGAAAAACATTGCGTATTGAACACTTATGGCTTTCTTGTGTTGCATATACGCTATTGCTAGTGGTTAACATAATCTCTGGATCTGACAGTTTCAGGTCTGTGTGTATTTGCATGTCTTTGTGTCTCTACGCATCACTCATTCTCAAATGCGATGGCATTGTATAAAGTTTGTCCTTTGGTGAGACCGTTAGTTTGTTCGGCTAAAAATATGTTGATATTATTGTCACACAATATATCTTCATAGTATTATCCCACTTTGAACCACACCCAGTTTGATAACAAACTACTTAACACAAATGCCCTCCTTTGCTGCTACTATAGCAGTTATATACTTAGCCTTTTGTTGTAGTATCCGTCACAATGTCTCAACTTTGGAAGTCAACTAAATACATCATGGAACATCCTTTCCATTACATTGTGCCACCCATAGTCTAAATTGAGATAAATTTAATTTGTATCTTGTGACAAAACTAGTATCAATGTAACACTTTACAATGAACTACCTTTAACTATTTGTCACTTATACATGATATATTATTAGTTCTTCCAAAGCTCATAAGAATATCTTTACTATCGTCCAATGATCATCTTATGGATCATTCTGGTATGTGCTCATAACATTTAGAGCATAGGACATTCTGGATATATACATATCACGGTATAATCGATCAAAATCTTCATGTGATTTTACTCACCAAGTGTTGGAACAATTGAATCTTGATACAATCCTTTCCATGCAGCAAGAACCTTTCTTGTTGTTTCTATATTGAACCCTTTCAATATCTCATATATGTATGTCTGGCACAACCATATTTGCGCCTTAATCTATCCATATAGATATTGATGCCAAATATTCCGGGTTTGCCCAAGTCTTTCATCGAAATCTTATTTTAATGAAATTCTTAACTTGTGTCAATACAAGATACATCATTTCCAATCAACAATATGTCCTCTACATAATGTACTAGAAATATGTCTCAGCGCTCCCACTTAATTTCTTGCGAATGCAAGCATCTTCATCATCTCTGATGAATTTAAACTCTTTTAACAGTTTCATCATGGTGAAGATTCCAACTCCGCTATGCTTACTTCAACTATTGAAGTTTGCATGCCCTTTTAGCACCCTTTGAATTAACAAAACCCTTCGGACCATGTCTTGTACACGTCCTAGGTTACCATTCTTTTAGAAAAACTTTCTTTTGTTTATTCAACTACCATATACCAAATTATATGTAGTGGTTGCTACATTAATCTGTTAAGACTATATATCGCTATGAAAGATCAAATCTTGTCATAGTCAACTCCTTGAACATTGTCGTAAACTTCTTTCTGACATGTCGACTATTTCATAGATGTTAAACATCCATGTCTTATTTCTTTATAGATCTAAACACGACCGATAGGCTTCACGTTCAGAAACTTGATTTCTCGTGTATGGATACTATCACGGATTCTGTGACTTCTAGTCATTTTATGGAGTCAGGGCCCATCGTCGCTTCTTTGCATGTAGTCGGTTCATCATTGTCAAAACAATAACGACTTGCTTATCAAATCTTACTATTTGATTCTTACCGACCCACACGGTTCTATAGGAACTCTAATATCCGAGATCACACCTTTTGTAAGCACGAGAGCCATGAGCATTGTGGCCGCCATCGCCACACTTTCCGGCGCTGCGCTACTTAGCACATATAGCAACTTTACCAACTGGGCCATGAATTTGAGGATTCTCCTCACTGCTGCACAAAAAAAATATGTGCTAGAAGCGCCGCTAGGCCCCCCACCAGCTTCTGATGCCCCTGACGAGGAAAAGAATGTCTATATAACTCGTCAGGAGGACCAGAACTTAGTTCATTACGGCATACTGGATGGGCTAGAGCGAGAACTTCGAAAGCGTTTCAAAAATAGCAATGCTTTTAATACCATGGGAGAATTGAAAATGATTTTCGATACCCATGCTGCCATAGAGATATATAATGCTTCTGAAAAGTTCTTTAGCTGCATGATGGAGGAGAACAGCTCCGTTAGTGAGCACGTACTCAAAATGTCTGGGTACACCGATAAGCTTGTGTCCTTGGGAATAACGATTCTCATTGACCTGGGCATACATCGTGTTCTCCAATCTCTGCCACCTAGCTACAAGAGCTTCGTGATGAACTATAACATGCAGGGCATGAAGAAGTCTCTTCTGGAGCTTCTGTCAATGCTTAAAACTGCAGAAGTGGTGATTAGGAAAGAACATCAAGTGTTGATGATTAATAAGACCACTGGTTTCAAGAAAGACAAGAAAGGCAAACAGAAGGGAAAGAAGGGCGGTAAATCTATTGCCGCACCTGAAAAGAAATCCCGAGCTGGCCCTAAGTATGATACCGAGTGCTATTATTGCAAGGGGACTAGCCATTGGAAGCGCAACTACCCCAAGTATTTGGCGGACAAGAAGGCCGGCAAGGCAAACAAAGGTATATGTGATATACATGTTATTGATGTGTACTTGACTAGTACTCGCAGTAGCACCTGGGTATTTGATACGGGATCGGTTGCTAATATATATAACTCGATTCAGGGGCTACGGAACAAGCGACAACTAGCAAGGGATGAGGTCACGATGCGGGTCGGCAATGGATCAAGAGTTGATGTGATCGCCGTCGGAACGCTACCTCTCCATATGCCGTCGGGATTTGTGATAAATCTAAATAATTGTTATTTGGTGACTGCACTGAGCATGAACATTGTATCCGAATCATGTTTGATGCGAAGTGGTTATTGTTGGGTCCGCAGCATAGAAAACAAAAAATTTCCTACGGTGTGAACTACACGCCAAGATTTATCTACTATGTACAAAGCAACGGGTGGACATACATCCAACGAGAACTTACCCTCGAAGACAACGAGTTTTGTTAACAAGTAGGAACTCGTGGTTGATGTAGTCATACACTTGCCAATCTCAAGATCGTGAGGAAGTCCGAGCAGGTCCGGCTCCAGCACGTCCTTCAGATCCAGCTCCAGCACCACCAAGTCCAGATCCGTGATCGCACACACATCCGGTACCCCAACAACCTCCGTCCCTCACTCCAGCAAAGCAGCGGAAGCAGCAAATCCTTTCCAGATAAAGCCACCGGGAACATTTATCTCGCTAATCCGAGACCATGGGGGAATAATACTAGAGGGGGAGAGAGATCCTTCACAAGGAGGTGTGAGGAAGAAGGGGAGTGAGGGGGGCCTTTTATAGGAGGAGGGGGTGCCCCTCTCTCCATGGCTGGCGCGTGGGGGGTGACTCCTCACCTCCCCCATTCATGTGGTGGTAACCCCTCCACATTAAAATGCCCCTTCACATTCTCTTTTAAAGTCTCCACTTTAAATGCATTGAATTTCTCCAAATTTAATGCTCTCTCATTTAATAAAACTCTTTTATTATTTTTATTCAGAATTTTGTTAATTAATTTAATTAACAAACATTCACATAAAACCCCCTGCAACATTTCAATATTACATGCAGAACCAATTTCAGCAATTTCATCCGAAATAGTTTCGGTGTCCATTGAAATAATTCCAGCGCTTTCTTAAATCTTTATCTGAAACATATTTGCTCCAAATGGTGTCGGTATCCCTTAAGTGTGTCACCCTACGGTTCACGAATAATGCAGACATGATCGAGACCCCTCTCCGATCAATAATCAACAGCGGGACCTGGAGATCCATACTGACTCCTACACATTCAACGATGACTTCTGTGATCGTGAGAACCTTTAACGCTCGTAACTAAATCCCTTTGTCTTGCGATATATTACATATCCGAGATTCGATCATCGGTATCTCCATACCTAGTTTGATCTCGTTTCCAACATGCACTCTTTTCTTGTTCCCGTGATATAACATTCTAGTGATCACATCACTTGCTTGCAAGCTATCTTAATGTGATATCACCGAGAGGGCCCAGAGTATATCTATCCATCATCGGGATTGACAAATTCCACTCTTTATCCATGAGCCTCAACATAACACCTTCGTAGCACTGAACCCATCTTTATAGTCACCCTGTTACGGTGTGACGTTTGATGTTATCAAGATACTCTTCCGGTGTTAGCAATTAACATGATCTCATGGTCTAAGGATAAAGATTACTTCGTATGATGTTATAGCAATATAAACATAATGACTTTGATCGTAATTCTATACTTTGCATGAATGTCCATCACATCATTCCACCAATGTTGTGACCTCGTTATTAACAACATCCAATGTCCATGATCAGGAAACCTTGATCATCTTGTTAATCAACGAGCTAGTCTATAAGAGAGGCATAACTAGGAACCCTTTTTGTTTATTAAGGACACATGTATTGACGTTTCCGATCAATACAATTATATCATGCAAAATAAACATTTATCATAAACATGGAATAAGATAATAACCACTTTATTATTGCCTCTCGGGCATATTCCCTTCAGTCTCCCACTTGCCCTAGAGTCAATAATCTAGTTTGAAAAACTTTGCGTACTGAACACTTATGGCTTTCTTGTGTTGCATATACGCTATTGCTAGTGGTTAACATAATGTCCGAATCTCACAGTTTCATGTCCGTGTGTATTTGCATGTCTTTGCGTCTCTACGCATCACTCATTCTCAAATGAGATGGCATTGTATAAATTTGGTCCTTTGGTGAGACCTTTAGTTCGTTCGGCTCAAAATATGTTGATATTATTGTTACACAATATACCTTCATAGTATTATCCCACTTTGAACCACACCCAGTTTGACAACAAACTACTTAACACAAATGCCCTCCTTTGCTGCTACTATAGTAGTTATATACTTAGCCTTTTGTTGTAGTATCTGTCACAATATCTCAACTTTGAAACTCATCCAAATACATCATGGAACATCATTTCCATTACATTGTGCCACCCATAGTCTAAATTGAGATAAATTTAATTTGTATCTTGTGACAAAACTAGTATCAATGTAACACTTTACAATGAACTACCTTTAACTATTTGTCACTTATACTTGATATATTCTTAGCTCTTCCAAAGCTCATAAGAATATCTTTACTATCGTGCAATGATCATCGTATGGATCATTCTGGTATGTGCTCATAACATTTAGAGCATAGGACATTCTGGATATATACATATCAGGGTATAATCGATCAAAATCTTCATGTGATTTTACTCACCAAGTGTTGGAACACTTGAATCTTGATACAATCCATTCCATGCAGCAAGAACCTTTCTTGTTGTTTCTATATTGAACCCTTTCAATATCTCATATATGTATGTCTGGCACAACCATATTTGCGCCTTGATCTATCCATATAGATATTGATGCCAAATATTCTGGGTTTGCCCAAGTCTTTCATCGAAATCTTATTTTAATGAAATTCTTAACTTGTGTCAATACAAGACACATCATTTCCAATCAACAATATGTCCTCTACATAATGTATTAGAAATATGTCTCAGAGCTCCCACTTAATTTCTTGCGAATGCAAGCATCTTCATCATCTCCGATGAATTTAAACTCTTTTAACAGTTTCATCATGGTGAAGGTTCCAACTCTGTTATGCTTACTTCAACTATTGAAGTTTGCATGCCCTTTTAGCACCCTTTGAATTAACAAAACCCTTCGGACCATGTCTTGTACACGTCCTAGGTTACCATTCTTTTAGAAGAACCTTGTTTTGTTTATTCAACTACCAAATACCAAATTATATGTAGTGGTTGCTACATTAATCCGTTAAGACTATATATCGCTATGAAAGATCAAATCTTGTCATAGTTAACTCCTTGAACATTGCCGTAAACTTCTTTCTGACATGTCGACTATTTCATAGAGTTTAAACATCCATGTCTTATTTCTTTATAGATCCAAACACGACCGATAGGCTTCACGCCTTTCCGGAGGGTCTTCCAAGTTCAGAAACTTGATTTCTCGTGTATGGATACTATCACGGATTCTATGACTTCTAGTCATTTTATGGAGTCAGGGCCCATCATCGCTTCTTTGCATGTAGTCGGTTCATCATTGTCAAAACAATAACAACTTGCTTATCAAAACTTACTATTTGATTCTTACCGACCCACACGGTTCTATAGGAACTCTAATCTCCGAGATCACACCTTTTGTAATCACGAGAGCCATGAGCATTGTGGCTGCCACCGGGACACTTTCCGGCGCTACGCTACTTAGCACATATAGCTAAGGTTCAACAACCTTATCCAAGTTCTATTGTCCTCCCACTTAACTTTTCACGAAAAATTCCTTCTCAAGAAACTTGACGTTCCAAGCGACAAACTCTTTTGTCCTCGGTGTTATGGAGAAATTCCCAACAAATTCTTTGGGATAACCTACAAAGACATGCTTATCCGACTTTGGTTGTAAACATTTTACTTATGCATAGCATACCAAAACTTAAGAAAAGACAATTCGGGTTTTATTCCAAACCATAACTTATATGGTGTCATTTCAATGGATCACGATGGTTCTCTTTTCAGTGTAAAAGCAGTAGTCTCTAAAGCTTTAATCCTTAAAACATAATGACAGTTTTATAAATGTCACCTTTGATCTTACCATGTCAAACATGGTTTGATTTCATTTCTCGAATATGCCATACTCCTATGGTTTATCGGGAAACACAAATCATGGAACAATTCCTCAAATCTTAGGTGTTTTGCTAAACCTGTAACTCAAATATCTTCCTTTATGATCAAATCATAAACTCTTTATTTTCTTGTTACAATGATTTTTCACTTCATCCTGGAAGTATTTGAACAATTTTCAAATGTTTCATACTTCTTCCTTATTAAGTAAATATACAGATATATTCACTCAAATTTTTGGGGAAAGCATATGAAGCAAAAAGATCCATCGCATATGGCTACACATAATGGATTATGCACATCAGCATGCACAATTTCCAATAAGCTAGTCATCCGTTCCTCTCTGGCCTATGGACGGAGTTTCAATTATCTCGAGGAAAGTCTCACATGCATCAATTGATCAAAATCAAAGACTCCAAAATTCCATCAACATGGAGTTTCTTCATGTTTTCTTTCCAATATAATTTAAACAGCGATGTCACTTCATAAGTGATCTTTCAATCATTTGTCTTGCGACATTTTAGAATAGTGTTTATGGATGTGATTTCTCCAACTAGACTTGTAAAAGTTCATCCATCCTTTATGGAATACGGTAATTATCTTAACAACCATTGTTCTCATAATACCGGAACAAAATAACAATTATTAAAACAAATCTTGAAGGCTAGGTTTGACGTCAACGAAAAACACAATAACACTTTATTTGTTTTTGATGAACATCATTACTCATTCTCTTGCTAGTTACTTAGGCCATTGTAGTTCATGAATTGCGTTGTCCTGTATGACACTTCATACCAACTGTAACATCCCAAAAAAATCATGTTTCAAAACTCATTCATATCATTCTTTGCATCATTCTTTCATTTAGGGTTTTTCTCAAAAATCATTTAGAAGCATACACTTTGGCTATGATTTCATGTGGGCAATTATCTCAATTGGCCATCACCCTTTGAGATTTGAATGCTTAGGTACTTGTTTGCTTGCCTCCATTGATGGAGAAACTAGGTGAAGCTTTTAACCCAAGATTCCAAATTTAGGAATATTTCCTAAACCCTATTTCAAACTAGAGACAAAGAGACAAACTCTCTGTTTATTTCAAAGATCCAAGCTTGACCAAGCCTTGCAAGGTAACCACATGGTTATTTGACTGTATTTGAACCCACAAGAACCCTGCAAAATTCCCAAAACAATTTGAATTCAAAAGGATTTGAATTCATATCAAATTCATACCAGAAAATGAATTTAGAAAAAGAAAAGGCTTAAACAATGGAAAAGGGCCGCGCGGCCAGAATCTGGCCCAGCAGCGGATCAAGCCCAGCAAGCCCAACCGGGGATCTCCTTTTTCTTCTCTCACGCGCGAGCGCACGCGTTAAGTCGCTGACAGACAGACCCCACCGCCACCTCGCACACTTCGCTGACGAGCGGGCCCGGTCCACGTCGCCCTCGTCTTCCCCAGACCGCGCCTGCGACCACGTCGCTGCAGCAGTGATGGCCGGTAATGGTGCGGCATAATTGAGCATTTAACCGCGAGCGTTTCCTGTCGATTCCCCGGCTATAAGATCCTCTCTGCCTCGCGATCTTTTTCCCCCAAACAAGTCTTGAAGGCTAGGTTTGACATCAACGAAAAACACAATAACACTTTATTTGTTTTCCATGAACACCATCGCTCATTCTCTTGCTAGTTACTTAGGCCATTGTAGTTCATGAATTGCGTTGTCCTGTATGACACTTCATACCAACCAATTTGGTATCCAATACCGGTATCCAATACCTAAGAACCACATTGTCTAACAAGCAAGGAATCCAGCCATAACATCTATATCTTCTATATACCTAAGTTGGACATCTCCAACCTTTTATTTTCTGCCAAATATTTTATAGATTCTCTTTCAGCAATTTCTTTTCTTTTAAAAGAATCTATCAACATCAATAGTGGTGTCATCAACATGACACATGGTACAAATCTTGTATATAGTCAAATACTAATACCTTTGGACTTGCACTTTGAAGTGGATCACCATCATCAAATGTTTGGCATTCTTTCAAAAATCCATTCTTTAGTAATCTATTAGTGTAGTAAACATTTTACTTACATCTTCTATTCATCCTTATCATGACAACTTTCATGATCAAGCTACTATAGCCTATAAGGAAGAATCGCGAGTATAATATCAGTTCCCAAAACCTTTTTGGTAGATTAGGACGCCTAGCGTCTCCAACCTTCACAAATTCTCATACAATATGAGAACATGTATTTTGCTAAATTATACTCTATCATAATGCAACCAAAAACATTGTTTTAGATATCACAATATCTTTCACACATGATGGTTTCTGAAACAATTTTCAGCTCCAATATAATCTTGATATAAAAACAACTTTTGGATATCAATAATCATGGAGGCAAACATGATACTTTAGATACTAACATTGGAATTCTTACTCTTGATTTAATACTAATTATTAAATTTCATGTAGTAAATAGAGTTTGATGAAAGTTTGCAATAGGACTTATCAACTTTAAATTGACATTCAAAACAATATGATACCAGTTCGTAAAGTAAATATGCAAAATTCTATAGTTCTATTATCTCAAATAAAAACTAAGCACAAGGTAGATATGGTTTGTGAGAAGAACACACAGGCAATGTCTCTAGCTGTGGTTCATGAGAAGAACACACATGCACTGACTCTAACTGTGGTTCATGAAAAGAGCAGACATGCGATGACACTGGTGGATCCATCTGTGGTCTATGAGAGGAACAGACATGCAATGACTCTAACTGTGGTTCATGACAAGTGCAGACATGCGATGACACCGGTGGATCCATATGTGGTTTGTGAAAAGAACAGACATGCAATGACTCAAACTGTGGTTCATGAAAAGAGCAGACATGCAATGACACTGGTGGATCCATGTGTGGTTAATGAGAAGAACACACATGCAATGACACTTGGTGTGGTTCATGATATGGTTTGTGAGAAGAACACACATGCAATGACTCTAGCTGTGGTTCATGAGAAGAACACACATGCAATGACTCTAACTGTGGTTCATGAAAAGAGCAGACATGCGATGACACCGGTGGATCAATATGTGGTCTATGAGAGGAACACACATCCAATGACACTGGTGGATCCTTATGTTGTGTGTGACAAGAACACACATGCAATGACACTGGTGGATCCATATGCGGTCTGTGAGAAGGACACACATGCAATGACACTGGTGGATCCATCTGTGGTTTGTGAGAAGGACACACATGCAATGACACTAGTGGATCCATGTGTGGTGTGTGGGAGGAACACACATGCAATGACACTGGTGATATATGGTTTGTGAAAGGAACATGTGCAATGAATCTAACTATGGTTCATGAAAAGAGCAGACATGCAATGACACTGGTGGATCCATGTGTGGTTTATGAGAGGAACACACATGCAATGACACTTGGTGTGGTTCATGATATGGTTTGTGAGAAGAACATACATGCAATGACTCTTGTTGTGGTTCATGGGAAGAACACACATGCAATGACTCTAGCTGTGGTTCATGAGAAGAACACACATGCAATGACTCTAATGTGGTTCATGAAAAGAGCAGACATGTGATAACACCGGTGGATCCATGTGTGGTCTATGAGAGGAACACACATGCAATGTCACCGGTGGATCCTTACGTGGTCTGTGACAAGAACATACATGCAATGACACTGGTGGATCCATATGTGGTCTGTGAAAAGAACACATGCAATGACTCTAGCTGTGGTTCATTAGAAGAACACACATACAATGACTCTAACTGTGGTTCATGAAAAGAGTATACATGTGATGACACCGGTGGATCCATATGTGGTTTGTGAAAAGAACAGACATGCAATGACTCTAACGGTGGTTCATGAAAAGAGCAGACATGCAATGACACTAGTGGATCCATGTGTGGTTAATGAGAAGAACACACATGCAATGACACTGGGCGTGGTTCATGATATGGTTAGTGAGAAGAACACACATGCAATAACTCTAGCTGTGGTTCATGAGAAGAACACACATGCAATGACTCTAACTATGGTTCATGAAAAGAGCAGACATGCGATGACACCGGTGGATCCATGTGTGGTCTATGAGAGGAACACACATGCAATGACACCGGTGGATCCTTACGTGGTCTGTGAGAAGAACACACATGCAATGGCACTGGTGGATCCATATGTGGTATGTGAAAAGAACACACATGCAATGACACTAGTGGATCCATATGTGGTTTGTGAGAAGGACACACATGCAATGACACTGGTGGATCCATGTGTGGTCTGTGGGAAGAACACACATGCAATGACACTGGTGATATGTGGTTTGTGAAAACAATAGACATGCAATAACTCTAACAGTGGTTCATGAAAAGAGCAGACATGCAATGACACTAGTGGATCCATGTGTTGTTAATGAGAAGAACACACATGCAATGACACTGGGTGTGGTTCATGATATGGTTTGTGAGAAGAACACACATGCAATGACTCTAGCTGTGGTTCATGAGAAGAACCCACATGCAATGACTCTAACTGTGGTTCATGAAAAGGGAAGACATGCGATGACACCGGTGGATCCATGTGTGGTCCATGAGAGGAACACACATGCAATGACACCGGTGGATCCTTACATGGTCTGTGAGAAGAACACACATGCAATGACACAGGTGGATCCATATGTGGTTTGTCAGAAGGACACACATGCAATGACACTGGTGGATCCATGTGTGGTTCATGGGAACAATACACATGCAATGACTCTAGATGTATCCATGTGTGGTCTGTGAGAAGAACACACATGCAATGACACTTGTGATATGAGGTTTGTGAAAGGAACAGACATGCAATGACTCAAACTGTGGTTCATGAAATGAGTAGACATGCAATGACACTGTTGGATCCATGTGCGGTTAATGAGAAGA
Organism: Avena sativa; assembly: GCA_916181665.1. NCBI lineage: Eukaryota > Viridiplantae > Streptophyta > Magnoliopsida > Poales > Poaceae > Avena > Avena sativa. Next base: position 524,869,065 of record OV702292.1, on the reverse strand, counting down.
ACACAAATGCATGACACTGGGTGTGGTTCATGATATGGTTTGTGAGAAGAACACACATGCAATGACTCAAGCTGTGGTTCATGAGAAGAACACACATGCAATGACTCTAACTGTGGTTCATGAAAAGAGCAGACATGCGATGACACCGGTGGATCAATATGTGGTCTATGAGAGGAACACACATCCAATGACACTGGTGGATCCTTATGTTGTGTGTGACAAGAACACACATGCAATGACACTGGTGGATCCATATGCGGTCTGTGAGAAGGACACACATGCAATGACACTGGTGGATCCATCTGTGGTTTGTGAGAAGGACACACATGCAATGACACTAGTGGATCCATGTGTGGTGTGTGGGAGGAACACACATGCAATGACACTGGTGATATATGGTTTGTGAAAGGAACATGTGCAATGAATCTAACTATGGTTCATGAAAAGAGCAGACATGCAATGACACTGGTGGATCCATGTGTGGTTAATGTGGAGAACACACATGCAATGACACTGGGCGTGGTTCATGATATGGTTTGTGAGAAGAACACACATGCAATGTCTCTAGCTGTGGTTCATGAGAAGAACACACATGCACTGACTATAACTGTGGTTCATGAAAAGAGCAGACATGCGATGACACTGGTGGATCCATGTGTGGTCTATGAGAGGAACACACATGCACTGACTCTAACTGTGGTTCATGAAAAGTGCAGACATGCAGTGACACTTGTGGATCCATGTGTGGTTAATCAGAAGAACACACATGCAATGACACTGGGTGTGGTCATTGATATGGTTTGTGAGAAGAACACACATTCAAGGACTCTAGCTGTGGTTCATGAGAAGAACACACATGCAATGACTCTAACTGTGGTTCATGAAAAGAGCAGACATGCGATGACACCGATGGATCCATGTGTGGTCTATGAGAGGAACACACATGTAATGACACCAGTGGATCCTTACGTGGTCTGTGAGAAGAACACACATGCAGTGACACTTGTGGATCCATCTGTGGTTCATGGGAAGGACACACATGCAATGACACTGGTGGATCCATGTGTGGTCTGTGGTAAGAACACACATGCAATGACACTGGTGATATGTGGTTTGTGAAAAGAACATACATGCAATGACTCTAACTGTGGTTCATGAAAAGAGCAGACATGCAATGACACTGGTGGATCCATGTGTGGTTAATGAGAAGAACACACATGCAATAACACTGGGTGTGGTTCATGATATGGTTTGTGAGAAGAACACACATGCAATGACTCTAGCTGTGGTTCATGAGAAGAACACACATGCAATGACTCTAACTTTGGTTCATGAAAAGAGCAGACATGCGATGACACCGGTGGATCCATATGTGGTTTGTGAAAAGAACAGACATGCAATGACTCTAACTGTGGTTCGTGAAAAGAGCAGACATGCACTGACACTGGTGGATCCATGTGTGGTTAATCAGAAGAACACACATGCAATGACACTGGGTGTGGTCATTGATATGGTTTGTGAGAAGAACACACATTCAAGGACTCTAGCTGTGGTTCATGAGAAGAACACACATGCAATGACTCTAACTGTGGTTCATGAAAAGAGCAGACATGCGATGACACCGATGGATCCATGTGTGGTCTATGAGAGGAACACACATGCAATGACACCAGTGGATCCTTACGTGGTCTGTGAGAAGAACACACATGCAATGACACTGGTGGATCCATATGTGGTCTGTGAAAAGAACACACATGCAATGACACTGGTGGATCCATATGTGGTTTGTGAGAAGGACACACATGCAATGACACTGGTGGATCCATGTGTGGACTGTGGCAAGAACACACATGCAATGACACTGGTGATATGTGGTTTGTGAAAAGAACAGACATGCAATGACTCTAACTGTGGTTCATGAAAAGAGCAGACATGCAATGACACTGGTGGATCCATGTGTGGTTAATGAGAAGAACACACATGCAATGACACTGGGTGTGGTTCATGATATGGTTTGTGAGAAGAACACACATGCAATGACTCTAGTGGATCCATATGTGGTTTGTGAGAAGGACACACATGCAATGACACTGGTGGATCCATGTGTGGTCTGTGGGAAGAACACACATGCAATGACACTGGTGGATCCATGTGTGGTTTGTGAGAAGGACACACATGCAATGACACTGGTGGATCCATGTGTGGTATGTGAAAAGAACACACATGCAATGACACTGGTGGATCCATATGTGGTTTGTGAGAAGGACACACATGCAATGACACTGGTGGATCCATGTGTGGTCTGTGGGAAGAACACACATGCAATGACACTGGTGGATCCATGTGTGGTTTATGAGAGGAACACACATGCAATGACACTTGGTGTGGTTCATGATATGATTTGTGAGAAGAACACACATGCAATGACTCTAGCTGTGGTTCATGAGAAGAACACACATGCAATGACTCTAACTGTGGTTCATGAAAAGAGCAGACATGCAATGACACTGGTGGATCCATGTGTGGTTAATGAGATTAACACACATGCAATGACACTGGTGGATCCATGTGTGGTTTATGAGAGGAACACACATGCAATGACACTTGGTGTGGTTCATGATATGGTTTGTGCGAAGAACACACATGCAATGACTCTTGTTGTGGTTAATGAGAAGAACACACATGCAATAACACTGGTGATATGTCGGTTGTGAAAAGAACAGACATGCAATGACTCTAACCGTGGTTCATGAAAAGAGCAGACATGCAATGACACTGGTGGATCCATGTGTGGTTAATGAGAAGAACACACATGCAATGACACTGGGTGTGGTTCATGATATGGTTTGTGAGAAGAACACACAAGCAATGACTCTAGCGGTGGTTCATGAGAAGAACACACATGCAATGACTCTAACTTTGGTTCATGAAAAGAGCAGACATGCGATGACACCGGTGGATCCATATGTGGTTTGTGAAAAGAACAGACATGCAATGACTCTAACTGTGGTTCGTGAAAAGAGCAGACATGCACTGACACTGGTGGATCCATGTGTGGTTAATCAGAAGAACACACATGCAATGACACTGGGTGTGGTCATTGATATGGTTTGTGAGAAGAACACACATTCAAGGACTCTAGCTGTGGTTCATGAGAAGAACACACATGCAATGACTCTAACTGTGGTTCATGAAAAGAGCAGACATGCGATGACACCGATGGATCCATGTGTGGTCTATGAGAGGAACACACATGCAATGACACCAGTGGATCCTTACGTGGTCTGTGAGAAGAACACACATGCAATGACACTGGTGGATCCATATGTGGTCTGTGAAAAGAACACACATGCAATGACACTGGTGGATCCATATGTGGTTTGTGAGAAGGACACACATGCAATGACACTGGTGGATCCATGTGTGGACTGTGGCAAGAACACACATGCAATGACACTGGTGATATGTGGTTTGTGAAAAGAACAGACATGCAATGACTCTAACTGTGGTTCATGAAAAGAGCAGACATGCAATGACACTGGTGGATCCATGTGTGGTTAATGAGAAGAACACACATGCAATGACACTGGGTGTGGTTCATGATATGGTTTGTGAGAAGAACACACATGCAATGACTCTAGTGGATCCATATGTGGTTTGTGAGAAGGACACACATGCAATGACACTGGTGGATCCATGTGTGGTCTGTGGGAAGAACACACATGCAATGACACTGGTGGATCCATGTGTGGTTTATGAGAGGAACACACATGCAATGACACTTGGTGTGGTTCATGATATGATTTGTGAGAAGAACACACATGCAATGACTCTAGCTGTGGTTCATGAGAAGAACACACATGCAATGACTCTAACTGTGGTTCATGAAAAGAGCAGACATGCAATGACACTGGTGGATCCATGTGTGGTTAATGAGATTAACACACATGCAATGACACTGGTGGATCCATGTGTGGTTTATGAGAGGAACACACATGCAATGACACTTGGTGTGGTTCATGATATGGTTTGTGCGAAGAACACACATGCAATGACTCTTGTTGTGGTTAATGAGAAGAACACACATGCAATAACACTGGTGATATGTCGGTTGTGAAAAGAACAGACATGCAATGACTCTAACCGTGGTTCATGAAAAGAGCAGACATGCAATGACACTGGTGGATCCATGTGTGGTTAATGAGAAGAACACACATGCAATGACACTGGGTGTGGTTCATGATATGGTTTGTGAGAAGAACACACAAGCAATGACTCTAGCGGTGGTTCATGAGAAGAACACACATGCAATGACTCTAACTTTGGTTCATGAAAAGAGCAGACATGCGATGACACCGGTGGATCCATATGTGGTTTGTGAAAAGAACAGACATGCAATGACTCTAACTGTGGTTCGTGAAAAGAGCAGACATGCACTGACACTGGTGGATCCATGTGTGGTTAATCAGAAGAACACACATGCAATGACACTGGGTGTGGTCATTGATATGGTTTGTGAGAAGAACACACATTCAAGGACTCTAGCTGTGGTTCATGAGAAGAACACACATGCAATGACTCTAACTGTGGTTCATGAAAAGAGCAGACATGCGATGACACCGATGGATCCATGTGTGGTCTATGAGAGGAACACACATGCAATGACACCAGTGGATCCTTACGTGGTCTGTGAGAAGAACACACATGCAATGACACTGGTGGATCCATATGTGGTCTGTGAAAAGAACACACATGCAATGACACTGGTGGATCCATATGTGGTTTGTGAGAAGGACACACATGCAATGACACTGGTGGATCCATGTGTGGACTGTGGCAAGAACACACATGCAATGACACTGGTGATATGTGGTTTGTGAAAAGAACAGACATGCAATGACTCTAACTGTGGTTCATGAAAAGAGCAGACATGCAATGACACTGGTGGATCCATGTGTGGTTAATGAGAAGAACACACATGCAATGACACTGGGTGTGGTTCATGATATGGTTTGTGAGAAGAACACACATGCAATGACTCTAGTGGATCCATATGTGGTTTGTGAGAAGGACACACATGCAATGACACTGGTGGATCCATGTGTGGTCTGTGGGAAGAACACACATGCAATGACACTGGTGGATCCATGTGTGGTTTGTGAGAAGGACACACATGCAATGACACTGGTGGATCCATGTGTGGTATGTGAAAAGAACACACATGCAATGACACTGGTGGATCCATATGTGGTTTGTGAGAAGGACACACATGCAATGACACTGGTGGATCCATGTGTGGTCTGTGGGAAGAACACACATGCAATGACACTGGTGGATCCATGTGTGGTTTATGAGAGGAACACACATGCAATGACACTTGGTGTGGTTCATGATATGATTTGTGAGAAGAACACACATGCAATGACTCTAGCTGTGGTTCATGAGAAGAACACACATGCAATGACTCTAACTGTGGTTCATGAAAAGAGCAGACATGCAATGACACTGGTGGATCCATGTGTGGTTAATGAGATTAACACACATGCAATGACACTGGTGGATCCATGTGTGGTTTATGAGAGGAACACACATGCAATGACACTTGGTGTGGTTCATGATATGGTTTGTGCGAAGAACACACATGCAATGACTCTTGTTGTGGTTAATGAGAAGAACACACAGGCAATAACACTGGTGATATGTCGGTTGTGAAAAGAACAGACATGCAATGACTCTAACCGTGGTTCATGAAAAGAGCAGACATGCAATGACACTGGTGGATCCATGTGTGGTTAATGAGAAGAACACACATGCAATGACACTGGGTGTGGTTCATGATATGGTTTGTGAGAAGAACACACAAGCAATGACTCTAGCGGTGGTTCATGAGAAGAACACACATGCAATGACTCTAACTGTGGTTCATGAAAAGAGCATACATGCAATGACACTGGTGGATCCATGTGTGGTTAATGAGATTAACACACATGATATGACACTAGTGGATCCATGTGTGGTTTATGAGAGGAACACACATGCAATGACACTTGGTGTGGTTCATGATATGGTTTGTGAGAAGAACACACATGCAATTACTCTTGTTGTGGTTCATGGGAAGAAAACACACTAGTGGATCCATATGTAGTTTGTGAGAAGTACACACATGCAATGACACTGGTGGATCCATCTGTGGTTCATGGGAAGGACACACATGCAATGACACTAGTGGATCCATGTGTGGTCTATGGGAAGAACACACATGCAATGACACTGGTGATATGTGGTTTGTGAATAGAACAGACATGCAATGAATCTAATTGTGGTTCATTAAAAGAGCAGACGTGCAATGACACTGGTGGATCCATGTGTGGTTCATGATATGGTTTGTGAGAAGAACACACATGCAATGACTCTAGTTGTGGTTCATGAGAAGAACACACATGCAATGACTATAACTCTGGCATGAAAAGAGCAGACATGCAATGACACTAGTGGATCCATGTGTGGTTAATGAGAAGAACACACATGCAATGACACTGGGTGTGGTTCATGATATGGTTTGTGAGAAGAACACACATGCAACGACTCTAGCTGTGGTTCATGATAAGAACATACATGCAATGACTCTAACTGTGGTTCATGAAAAGAACAAACATGCGATAACACAGGTGGATCCATGTGTGGTCTATGAGAGGAACACACATGCAATGTCACCGGTGGATCCTTACGTGGTCTGTGAGAAGAACACACATGCAATGACACTGGTGGATCCATATGTGGTATGTGAAAAGAACACACATGCAATGACACTGGTGGATCCATATGTGGTTTGTGAGAAGGACACACGTGCAATGACAGTGGTGGATCCATGTGTGGTCTGTGGGAAGAACACACATGTAATGACACTGGTGATATGTGGTTTGTGAAAAGAACAGACATGCAATGACTCTAACCGTGGTTCATGAAAAGAGCAGACATGCAATGACACTGGTGGATTCATGTTTGGTTAATGAGGAGAACACACATGCAATGACACTGGGTGTGGTTCATGCTATGGTTTGTGAGAAGAACACACTTGCAATGACTCTAGCTGTGGTTCATGAGAAGAACACACATGCAATGACTCTAACTGTGGTTCATGAAAAGAGCAGACATGCAATGAAACTGGTGGATCCATGTGTGGTTAATGAGATTAACACACATGCAATGACACTGGTGGATCCATGTGTGGTTTATGAGAGGAACACACATGCAATGACACTTGGTGTGGTTCATGATATGGTTTGTGCGAAGAAAACACATGCAATGACTCTTGTTGTGGTTAATGAGAAGAACACACATGCAATAACACTGGTGATATGTCGGTTGTGAAAAGAACAGACATGCAATGACTCTAACCGTGGTTCATGAAAAGAGCAGACATGCAATGACACTGGTGGATCCATGTGTGGTTAATGAGAAGAACACAAATGCAATGACACTGGGTGTGGTTCATGATATGGTTTGTGAGAAGAACACACAAGCAATGACTCTAGCGGTGGTTCATGAGAAGAACACACATGCAATGACTCTAACTGTGGTTCATGAAAAGAGCATACATGCAATGACACTGGTGGATCCATGTGTGGTTAATGAGATTAACACACATGATATGACACTAGTGGATCCATGTGTGGTTTATGAGAGGAACACACATGCAATGACACTTGGTGTGGTTCATGATATGGTTTGTGAGAAGAACACACATGAATTACTCTTGTTGTGGTTCATGAGAAGAAAACACACTAGTGGATCCATATGTAGTTTGTGAGAAGTACACACATGCAATGACACTGGTTGATCCATCTGTGGTTCATGGGAAGGACACACATGCAATGACACTAGTGGATCCATGTGTGGTCTATGGGAAGAACACACATGCAATGACACTGGTGATATGTGGTTTGTGAATAGAACAGACATGCAATGAATCTAATTGTGGTTCATTAAAAGAGCAGACGTGCAATGACACTGGTGGATCCATGTGTGGTTCATGATATGGTTTGTGAGAAGAACACACATGCAATGACTCTAGTTATGGTTCATGAGAAGAACACACATGAAATGACTATAACTGTGGTTCATGAAAAGAGCAGACATGCGATGACAATGGTGGATCCATGTGTGGTCTATGAGTGGAACACACATCCAATGACACCGGTGGATTCTTACGTGGTCTGTGAGAAGAACACACATGCAATGACACTAGTGGATCCATATGTGGTTTGTGAGAAGGACACAAATGCAATGACACTGGTGGATCCATCTGTGGTTCATGGGAAGGTCACATATGCAATGACACTGGTGTATCCATGTGTGGTCTATGGGAAGAACACACATGCAATAACACTGGTGATATGTGGGTTGTGAAAAGAACAGACATGCAATGACTCTAACCGTGGTTCATGAAAAGAGCAGACATGCAATGACACTAGTGGATCCATGTGTGGTTAACGAGAAGAACACACATGCAATGACACTGGGTGTGGTTCATGATATGATTTGTGAGAAGAACACACATGCAATGACTCTAGCTGTGGTTCATGAGAAGAACGCACATGCAATGACTCTAACTGTGGTTCATGAAAAGAGCAGACATGCAATGACACTGGTGGATCCATGTGTGTTTAATGAGATTAACACACATGCAATGACACTGGTGGATCCATGTGTTGTTTATGAGAGGAACACACATGCAATGACACTTGGTGTGGTTCATGATATGGTTTGTGAGAAGAACACACATGCAATGACTCTAGTTGTGGTTCATGAGAAGAACACACATGCAATGACTATAACTGTGGTTCATGAAAAGAGCAGACATGCGATGAAACGGGTGGATCCATGTGTGGTCTATGAGAGGAACACACATCCAATGACACCGGTGGATTCTTACGTGGTCTGTGAGAAGAACACACATGCAATGACACTAGTGGATCCATATGTGGTTTGTGAGAAGGACACAAATGCAATGACACTGGTGGATCCATCTGTGGTTCATGGGAAGGTCACATATGCAATGACACTGGTGGATCCATGTGTGGTCTATGGTAAGAACACACATGCAATAACACTGGTGATATGTGGGTTGTGAAAAGAACAGACATGCAATGACTCTAACTGTGGTTCATTAAAAGAGCAGACATGCAATGACACTAGTGGATCCATGTGTGGTTAACGAGAAGAACACACATGCAATGACACTGCGTGTGGTTCATGATATGATTTGTGAGATGAACACACATGCAATGACTCTAGCTGTGGTTCATGAGAAGAACACACATGCAATGACTCTAACTGTGGTTCATGAAAAGAGCAGACATGCAATGACACTGGTGGATCCATGTGTGGTTAATGATATTAACACACATGCAATGACACTGGTGGATCCATGTGTGGTTTATGAGAGTAACACACATGCAATGACACTTGCTGTGGTTCATGATATGGTTTGTGAGAAGAACACACATGCAATGACTCTTGTTGTGGTTCATGAGAAGAACACACATGCAATGACTCTAACTGTGGTTCATGAAAAGAGCAGACATGCGATGACACCGGTGGATCCATGTGTGGCCTATGAGACGAACACACATCCAATGACATCGGCAGATCCTTATGTGGTCTATGAGAAGAACACTCATGCAATGACACTAGTGGATCCACATGTAGTTTGTGAGAAGGACACACATGCAATGACACTGGTGGATCCATCTGTGGTTCATGGGAAGGACACACATGCAATGACACTAGTGGATCCATGTGTGGTCTATGGGAAGAACACACATGCAATGACACTGGTGATATGTGGTTTGTGAAAAGAACAGACATGCAATGAATCTAATTGTGGTTCATTAAAAGAGCAGACATGCAATGACACTGGTGGATCCATGTGTGGTTAATGAGAAGAACACACATGCAATGACACTGGGTGTGGTTCATGATATGGTTTGTGAGAAGAACACACATGCAATGACTCTAGTTGTGGTTCATGACAAGAACACACATGCAATGACTATAACTGTGGTTCATGAAAAGAGCAGACATGCAATGACACTAGTGGATCCATGTGTGGTCTATGAGAGGAACACATATCCAATGACACCGGTGGATTCTTACGTGGTCTGTTAGAAGAATACACATGCAATGTCACTAGTGGATCCATATGTGATTTCTGAGTAGGACACAAATACAATGACACTGGTGGATCCATCTGTGGTTCATGGGAAGGACACACATGCAATGACACTGGTGGATCCATGTGTGGACTGTGGGAAGAACACACATGCAATAACACTGGTGATATGTCGGTTGTGCAAAGAACAGACATGCAATGACTCTAACCATGGTTCATGAAAAGACAAGACATGCAATGACACTGGTGGATCCATGTGTGGTGAATGAGAAGAACACACATGCAATGACACTGGGTGTGGTTCATGATATGGTTTGTGAGAAGAACACACAAGCAATGACTCTAGCGGTGGTTCATGAGAAGAACACACATGCAATGACTCTAACTGTGGTTCATGAAAAGAGCATACATGCAATGACACTGGTGGATACATGTGTGGATAATGAGATTAACACACATGATATGACACTAGTGGATCCATGTGTGGTTTATGAGAGGAACACACATGCAATGACACTTGGTGTGGTTCATGATATGGTTTGTGAGAAGAACACACATGCAATGACTCTTGTTGTGGTTCATGAGAAGAAAACACATGCAATGACTCTAACTGTGGTTCATGAAAAGAGCAGACATGCGATGACACCGGTGGATCCATGTGTGGTCTATGAGAGGAACACACATCCAATGACATCGGCAGATCCTTACATGGCCTATGAGAAGAACACACATGCAATGACACTAGTGGATCCATATGTAGTCTGTGAGAAGGACACACATGCAATGACACTGGTGGATCCATCCGTGGTTCATGGGAAGGACACACATGCAATGACCCTGGTGGATCCATGTGTGGTCTATGGGAAGAACACACATGCAATGACACTGGTGATATGTGGTTTGAGAAAAGAATAGACATGCAATGACTCTAAGTGTGGTTCATGAAAAGAGGAGACATGCAATGACACTGGTGGATCCATGTGTGGTTAATGAGAAGAACACACATGCAATGACACTGGGTGTGGTTCATGATATGGTTTGTGAGAAGAACACACATGCAATGACTCTAGTTATGGTTCATGAGAAGAACGCACATGCAATGACTAACTGTGGTTCTTGAAAAGAGCAGACGTGTAATGACACTGGTGGATCCATCTGTGGTTTGTGAGAAGGACACACATGCAATGACACTGGTGGATGCATGTGTGGTTCATGGGAAGAACACACATGCAATGACTCTAGATGTATCCATGTGTGGTCTGTGAGAAGAACACACATACAATGACACTAGTGATATGTGGTTTGCGAAAAGAACAGACATGCAATGACTCTAACTATGGTTAATGAAAAGAGCAGACATGCAATGACACTGGTGGATCCATGTGTGGTTAATGAGAAGAACACACATGCAATGACACTGGGTGTGGTTCATGATATGGTTTGTGAGAAGAACACACATGCAATGACTCTAGCTGTGGTTCATGAGAAGAACATACATGCAATGACTCTAACTGTGGTTCATGAAAAGAGCAGACATGCAATGACACTGGTGGATCCACGTGTGGTCTATGATAGGAACACACATCCAATGACACCGGTGGATCCTTACGTGGTCTGTGAGAAGAACACACATGGAATGACACTGGTGGATCCATATGTGGTCTGTGAGAAGGACACACATGCAATGACACTGGTGGATCCATCTGTGGTTTGTGAGAAGGACACACATGTAATGACATTGGTGGATCCATGTGTGGTCAGTGGGAAGAACACACATGAAATGACACTGGTGATATGTCGTTTGTGAAAGGAACATACATGCAATGACTCTAACTATGGTTCATGAAAAGAGCAGACATGCAATGACGCTGGTGGATCCATGTGTGGTTAATGAGAAGAACACACATGCAATGACACTGGGTGTGGTTCATGATATGGTTTGTGAGAAGAACACACATGCAATGACTCTAGTTGTGGTTCATGAGAAGAACACACATGCAATGACTCTAACTATGGTTCAAGAAAAGAGCAGACATGCGATGACACCGGTGGATCCATGTGTGGTCTATGAGAGGAATAGAAATGCAATGACTCTAACTGTGGTTCATGAAAAGAGCAGACATGCGATGACACCGGTGAATCCATATGTGGTTTGTGAAAAGAAGAGACATGCAATGAATCTAATTGTGGTTCATTAAAAGAGCAGACATGCAATGACACTGGTGGATCCATGTGTGGTTAATGAGAAGAACACAGATGCAATGACACTGGGTGTGGTTCATGATATGGTTTGTGAGAAGAACACACATGCAATGACTCTAGTTGTGGTTCATGAGAAGAACACACATGCAATGACTATAACTGTGGTTCATGAAAAGAGCAGACATGCGATGACACTGGTGGATCCATGTGTGGTCTATGAGAGGAACACACATCCAATGACACTGGTGGATTCTTACGTGGTCTGTGAGAAGAACACACATGCAATGACACTAGTGGATCCATATGTGGTTTGTGAAAAGGACACAAATGCAATGACACTGGTGGATCCATATATGGTTCATGGGAAGGACACACATGCAATGACACTGGTGGATCCATGTGTGGTCTATGGGAAGAACACACATGCAATAACACTGGTGATATGTGGTTTGTGAAAAGAACATACATCCAATGACTCTAACCGTGGTTCATGAAAAGAGCAAACATGCAATGACACTGGTGGATCCATGTGTGGTTAATGAGAAGAACACACATGCAATGACACTGGGTGTGGTTCACGATATGGTTTGTGAGAAGAACACACATGCAATGACTCTAGCTGTGGTTCATGAAAAGAGCAGACATGCAACGACACTGGTGGATCCATGTGTTGTTAATGAGATTAACACACATGCAATGACACTGGTGGATCCATGTGTGGTTTATGAGAGGAACACAAATGCAATGACACTTGGTGTGGTTCATGATATGGTTTGTGAGAAGAACACACATCCAATGACTCTTGTTGTGGTTCATGAGAAGAACTCACATGCCATGACTTGGTTCATGAAAAGAGCAGACATGCGATGACACCGGTGGATCCATGTCTGGTCTATGAGAGGAACACACATCCAATGACATCGGCAGATCCTTACGTGGTCTATGAGAAGAACACACATGCAATGACACTAGTGGATCCATATGTAGTTTGTGAGAAGGACACACATGCAATGACACTAGTGGATCCATTTTTGGTTCATGGGAAGGACACACATGCAATGACACTAGTGGATCCATGTGTGGTCTGTGGGAAGAACACACATGCAATGACACTGGTGATATGTGGTTTGTGACAAGAACAGACATGCAAGGAATCTAATTGTGGTTCATTAAAAGAGCAGACATGCAATGACAGTGGTGGATCCATGTGTGGTTAATGAGAAGAACACACATGCAATGACACTGGGTGTGGTTCATGATATGGTTTGTGAGAAGAACACACATGCAATGACTCTAGTTGTGGTTCATGAGAAGAACACACATGCAATGACTCTAACTGTGGTTCATGAAAAGATCAGACATGCGATGACACCGGTGGATCCTTGTGTGGTCTATGAGAGGAACACACATCCAATGACATCGGCAGATCCTTACGTGGTCTATGATAAGAACACACATGCAATGACACTAGTGGATCCATATGTAGTTTGTGAGAAGTACACACATGCAATGACACTGGTGGATCCATCTGTGGTTCATGGGAAGGACACACATGCAATGACACTAGTGGATCCATGTGTGGTCTATGGGAAGAACACACATGCAATGACACTGGTGATATGTGGTTTGTGAATAGAAAAGACATGCAATGAATCTAATTGTGGTTCATTAAAAGAGCAGACGTGCAATGACACTGGTGGATCCATGTGTGGTTAATGATAAGAACGCACATGCAATGACACTAGGTGTGGTTCATGATATGGTTTGTGAGAAGAACACACATGCAATGACTCTAGTTGTGGTTCATGAGAAGAACACACATGCAATGACTATAACTGTGGTTCATGAAAAGAGCAGACATGCGATGACACTGGTGGATCCATGTGTGGTCTATGAGAGGAACACACATCCAGTGACACCCGTGGATTCTTACGTGGTCTGTGAGAAGAACACACATGCAATGACACTAGTGGATCCATATGTGGTTTGTGAGAAGGACACAAATGCAATGACACTGGTGGATCCATCTGTGGTTCATGGGAAGGACACATATGCAATGACACTGGTGGATCCATGTGTGGTCTATGGGAAGAACACACATGCAATAACACTGGTGATATGTGGGCTGTGAAAAGAACAGACATGCAATGACTCTAACCGTGGTTCATGAAAAGAGCAGACATGCAATGACACTAGTGGATCCATGTGTGGTTAACGAGAAGAACACACATGCAATGACACTGGGTGTGGTTCATGATATGATTTTTGAGAAGAACACACATGCAATGACTCTAGCTGTGGTTCATGAGAAGAACACACATGCAATGACTCTAACTATGGTTCATGAAAAGAGCAGACATGCAATGACACTGGTGGATCCATGTGTGGTTAATGAGATTAACACACATGCAATGACACTGGTGGATCCATGTGTGGTTTATGAGAGGAACACACATGCAATGACACTTGGTGTGGTTCATGATATGGTTTGTGAGAAGAACACACATGCAATGACTCTTGTTGTGGTTCATGAGAAGAACACACATGCAATGACTCTAACTGTAGTTCATGAAAAGAGTAGACATGCGATGACACCGGTGGATCCATCTGTGGCCTATGAGAGGAACACACATCCAATGACATCGGCAGATCCTTACGTGGTCTATGAGAAGAACACTCATGCAATGACACTAGTGGATCCATATGTAGTTTGTGAGAAGGACACACATGCAATGACACTGGTGGATCCATCTGTGGTTCATGGGAAGGACACACATGCAATGACACTGGTGGATCCATGTGTGGTCTGTGGGAAGAACACACATGCAATGACACTGGTGATATGTGGTTTGTGAAAAGAACAGACATGCAATGAATATAATTGTGGTTCATTAAAAGAGCATACATGCAATGACATTGGTGGATACATGTGTGGTTAATGAGAAGAACACACATGCAATGACACTGGGTGTGGTTCATGATATGGTTTGTGAGAAGAACACACATGCAATGACTCTAGTTGTGGTTCATGAGAAGAACACACATGCAATGACTCTAACTGTGGTTCATGAAAAGATCAGACATGCGATGACACCGGTGGATCCTTGTGTGGTCTATGAGAGGAACACACATCCAATGACATCGGCAGATCCTTACGTGGTCTATGATAAGAACACACATGCAATGACACTAGTGGATCCATATGTAGTTTGTGAGAAGTACACACATGCAATGACACTGGTGGATCCATCTGTGGTTCATGGGAAGGACACACATGCAATGACACTAGTGGATCCATGTGTGGTCTATGGGAAGAACACACATGCAATGACACTGGTGATATGTGGTTTGTGAATAGAACAGACATGCAATGAATCTAATTGTGGTTCATTAAAAGAGCAGACGTGCAATGACACTGGTGGATCCATGTGTGGTTAATGATAAGAACGCACATGCAATGACACTAGGTGTGGTTCATGATATGGTTTGTGAGAAGAACACACATGCAATGACTCTAGTTGTGGTTCATGAGAAGAATACACATGCAATGACTACAACTGTGGTTCATGAAAAGAGCAGACATGCGATGACACTGGTGGATCCATGTGTGGTCTATGAGAGGAACACACATCCAGTGACACCGGTGGATTCTTACGTGGTCTGTGAGAAGAACACACATGCAATGACACTAGTGGATCCATATGTGGTTTGTGAGAAGGAAACAAATGCAATGACACTGGTGGATCCATCTGTGGTTCATGGGAAGGACACATATGCAATGACACTGGTGGATCCATGTGTGTTCTATGGGAAGAACACACATGCAATAACACTGGTGATATGTGGGCTGTGAAAAGAACAGACATGCAATGACTCTAACCGTGGTTCATGAAAAGAGCAGACATGCAATGACACTAGTGGATCCATGTGTGGTTAACGAGAAGAACACACATGCAATGACACTGGGTGTGGTTCATGATATGATTTGTGAGAAGAACACACATGCAATGACTCTAGCTGTGGTTCATGAGAAGAACACACATGCAATGACTCTAACTGTGGTTCATGAAAAGAGCAGACATGCAATGACACTGGTGGATCCATGTGTGGTTAATGAGATTAACACACATGCAATGACACTGGTGGATCCATGTGTGGTTTATGAGAGGAACACACATGCAATGACACTTGGTGTGGTTCATGATATGGTTTGTGAGAAGAACACACATGCAATGACTCTTGTTGTGGTTCATGAGAAGAACACACATGCAATGACTCTAACTGTAGTTCATGAAAAGAGTAGACATGCGATGACACCGGTGGATCCATCTGTGGCCTATGAGAGGAACACACATCCAATGACATCGGCAGATCCTTACGTGGTCTATGAGAAGAACACTCATGCAATGACACTAGTGGATCCATATGTAGTTTGTGAGAAGGACACACATGCAATGACACTGGTGGATCCATCTGTGGTTCATGGGAAGGACACACATGCAATGACACTGGTGGATCCATGTGTGGTCTGTGGGAAGAACACACATGCAATGACACTGGTGATATGTGGTTTGTGAAAAGAACAGACATGCAATGAATATAATTGTGGTTCATTAAAAGAGCAGAAATGCAATGACATTGGTGGATCCATGTGTGGTTAATGAGAAGAACACACATGTAATGACACTGGGTGTGGTTCATGATATGGTTTGTGAGAAGAACACACATGCAATGACTCTAGTTGTGATTCATGACAAGAACACACATGCAATGACTATAACTGTGGTTCATGAAAAGAGCAGACATGCGATAACACTAGTGGATCCATGTGTGGTCTATGAGAGGAACACATATCCAATGACACCGGTGGATTTTTACGTGGTCTGTTAGAAGAATTCACATGCAATGACACTAGTGGATCCATATGTGATTTCTGAGTAGGACACAAATACAATGACACTGGTGGATCCATCTGTGGTTCATGGGAAGGACACACATGCAATGACACTGGTGGATCCATGTGTGGTCTGTGGGAAGAACACACATGCAATAACACTGGTGATATGTCGGTTGTGAAAAGAACAGACATGCAATGACTCTAACCGTGGTTCATGAAAAGAGCAGACATGCAATGACACTGGTGGATCCATGTGTGGTTAATGAGAAGAACACACATGCAATGACACTAGGTGTGGTTCATGATATGATTTGTGAGAAGAACACACAAGCAATGACTCTAGCGGTGGTTCCTGAGAAGAACACACATGCAATGACTCTAACTGTGGTTCATGAAAAGAGCATACATGCAATGACACTAGTGGATCCATGTGTGGTTAATGAGATTAACACACATGATATGACACTAGTGGATCCATGTGTGGTTTATGAGAGGAACACACATGCAATGACACTTGGTGTGGTTCATGATATGGTTTGTGAGAAGAACACACATGCAATTACTCTTGTTGTGGTTCATGAGAAGAAAACACATGCAATGACTCTAACTGTGGTTCATGAAAAGAGCAGACATGCGATAACACCGGTGGATCCATGTGTGGTCTATGAGAGAAACAAACATCCAATGACATCGACAGATCCTTACGTGGCCTATGAGAAGAACACACATGCAATGACACTAGTGGATCCATATGTAGTCTGTGAGAAGGACATACATGCAATGACACTGGTGGATCCATCCGTGGTTCATGGGAAGGACACACATGCAATGACACTGGTGGATCCATGTGTGGTCTATGGGAAGAACACACATGCAATGACACTGGTGATATGTGGTTTGAGAAAAGAATAGACATGCAATGACTCTAAGTGTGGTTCATGAAAAGAGAAGACATGCAATGACACTGGTGGATCCATGTGTGGTTAATGAGAAGAACACACATGCAATGACACTGGGTGTGGTTCATGATATGGTTTGTGAGAAGAACACACATGCAATGACTCTAGTTGTGGTTCATGAGAAGAACACACATGCAATGACTCTAACTGTGGTTCTTGAAAACAGCAGACATGTAATGACACTGGTGGATCCATCTGTGGTTTGTGAGAAGGACACACATGCAATGACACTGGTGGATGCATGTGTGGTTCATGGGAAGAACACACATGCAATGACTCTAGATGTATCCATGTGTGGTCTGTGAGAAGAACACACATGCAATAACACTGGTGATATGTCGGTTGTGCAAAGAACAGACATGCAATGACTCTAACCATGGTTCATGAAAAGACAAGACATGCAATGACACTGGTGGATCCATGTGTGGTGAATGAGAAGAACACACATGCAATGACACTGGGTGTGGTTCATGATATGGTTTGTGAGAAGAACACACAAGCAATGACTCTAGCGGTGGTTCATGAGAAGAACACACATGCAATGACTCTAACTGTGGTTCATGAAAAGAGCATACATGCAATGACACTGGTGGATACATGTGTGGATAATGAGATTAACACACATGATATGACACTAGTGGATCCATGTGTGGTTTATGAGAGGAACACACATGCAATGACACTTGGTGTGGTTCATGATATGGTTTGTGAGAAGAACACACATGCAATGACTCTTGTTGTGGTTCATGAGAAGAAAACACATGCAATGACTCTAACTGTGGTTCATGAAAAGAGCAGACATGCGATGACACCGGTGGATCCATGTGTGGTCTATGAGAGGAACACACATCCAATGACATCGGCAGATCCTTACATGGCCTATGAGAAGAACACACATGCAATGACACTAGTGGATCCATATGTAGTCTGTGAGAAGGACACACATGCAATGACACTGGTGGATCCATCCGTGGTTCATGGGAAGGACACACATGCAATGACCCTGGTGGATCCATGTGTGGTCTATGGGAAGAACACACATGCAATGACACTGGTGATATGTGGTTTGAGAAAAGAATAGACATGCAATGACTCTAAGTGTGGTTCATGAAAAGAGGAGACATGCAATGACACTGGTGGATCCATGTGTGGTTAATGAGAAGAACACACATGCAATGACACTGGGTGTGGTTCATGATATGGTTTGTGAGAAGAACACACATGCAATGACTCTAGTTATGGTTCATGAGAAGAACGCACATGCAATGACTAACTGTGGTTCTTGAAAAGAGCAGACGTGTAATGACACTGGTGGATCCATCTGTGGTTTGTGAGAAGGACACACATGCAATGACACTGGTGGATGCATGTGTGGTTCATGGGAAGAACACACATGCAATGACTCTAGATGTATCCATGTGTGGTCTGTGAGAAGAACACACATACAATGACACTAGTGATATGTGGTTTGCGAAAAGAACAGACATGCAATGACTCTAACTATGGTTAATGAAAAGAGCAGACATGCAATGACACTGGTGGATCCATGTGTGGTTAATGAGAAGAACACACATGCAATGACACTGGGTGTGGTTCATGATATGGTTTGTGAGAAGAACACACATGCAATGACTCTAGCTGTGGTTCATGAGAAGAACATACATGCAATGACTCTAACTGTGGTTCATGAAAAGAGCAGACATGCAATGACACTGGTGGATCCACGTGTGGTCTATGATAGGAACACACATCCAATGACACCGGTGGATCCTTACGTGGTCTGTGAGAAGAACACACATGGAATGACACTGGTGGATCCATATGTGGTCTGTGAGAAGGACACACATGCAATGACACTGGTGGATCCATCTGTGGTTTGTGAGAAGGACACACATGTAATGACATTGGTGGATCCATGTGTGGTCAGTGGGAAGAACACACATGAAATGACACTGGTGATATGTCGTTTGTGAAAGGAACATACATGCAATGACTCTAACTATGGTTCATGAAAAGAGCAGACATGCAATGACGCTGGTGGATCCATGTGTGGTTAATGAGAAGAACACACATGCAATGACACTGGGTGTGGTTCATGATATGGTTTGTGAGAAGAACACACATGCAATGACTCTAGTTGTGGTTCATGAGAAGAACACACATGCAATGACTCTAACTGTGGTTCTTGAAAACAGCAGACATGTAATGACACTGGTGGATCCATCTGTGGTTTGTGAGAAGGACACACATGCAATGACACTGGTGGATGCATGTGTGGTTCATGGGAAGAACACACATGCAATGACTCTAGATGTATCCATGTGTGGTCTGTGAGAAGAACACACATGCAATAACACTGGTGATATGTCGGTTGTGCAAAGAACAGACATGCAATGACTCTAACCATGGTTCATGAAAAGACAAGACATGCAATGACACTGGTGGATCCATGTGTGGTGAATGAGAAGAACACACATGCAATGACACTGGGTGTGGTTCATGATATGGTTTGTGAGAAGAACACACAAGCAATGACTCTAGCGGTGGTTCATGAGAAGAACACACATGCAATGACTCTAACTGTGGTTCATGAAAAGAGCATACATGCAATGACACTGGTGGATACATGTGTGGATAATGAGATTAACACACATGATATGACACTAGTGGATCCATGTGTGGTTTATGAGAGGAACACACATGCAATGACACTTGGTGTGGTTCATGATATGGTTTGTGAGAAGAACACACATGCAATGACTCTTGTTGTGGTTCATGAGAAGAAAACACATGCAATGACTCTAACTGTGGTTCATGAAAAGAGCAGACATGCGATGACACCGGTGGATCCATGTGTGGTCTATGAGAGGAACACACATCCAATGACATCGGCAGATCCTTACATGGCCTATGAGAAGAACACACATGCAATGACACTAGTGGATCCATATGTAGTCTGTGAGAAGGACACACATGCAATGACACTGGTGGATCCATCCGTGGTTCATGGGAAGGACACACATGCAATGACCCTGGTGGATCCATGTGTGGTCTATGGGAAGAACACACATGCAATGACACTGGTGATATGTGGTTTGAGAAAAGAATAGACATGCAATGACTCTAAGTGTGGTTCATGAAAAGAGGAGACATGCAATGACACTGGTGGATCCATGTGTGGTTAATGAGAAGAACACACATGCAATGACACTGGGTGTGGTTCATGATATGGTTTGTGAGAAGAACACACATGCAATGACTCTAGTTATGGTTCATGAGAAGAACGCACATGCAATGACTAACTGTGGTTCTTGAAAAGAGCAGACGTGTAATGACACTGGTGGATCCATCTGTGGTTTGTGAGAAGGACACACATGCAATGACACTGGTGGATGCATGTGTGGTTCATGGGAAGAACACACATGCAATGACTCTAGATGTATCCATGTGTGGTCTGTGAGAAGAACACACATACAATGACACTAGTGATATGTGGTTTGCGAAAAGAACAGACATGCAATGACTCTAACTATGGTTAATGAAAAGAGCAGACATGCAATGACACTGGTGGATCCATGTGTGGTTAATGAGAAGAACACACATGCAATGACACTGGGTGTGGTTCATGATATGGTTTGTGAGAAGAACACACATGCAATGACTCTAGCTGTGGTTCATGAGAAGAACATACATGCAATGACTCTAACTGTGGTTCATGAAAAGAGCAGACATGCAATGACACTGGTGGATCCACGTGTGGTCTATGATAGGAACACACATCCAATGACACCGGTGGATCCTTACGTGGTCTGTGAGAAGAACACACATGGAATGACACTGGTGGATCCATATGTGGTCTGTGAGAAGGACACACATGCAATGACACTGGTGGATCCATCTGTGGTTTGTGAGAAGGACACACATGTAATGACATTGGTGGATCCATGTGTGGTCAGTGGGAAGAACACACATGAAATGACACTGGTGATATGTCGTTTGTGAAAGGAACATACATGCAATGACTCTAACTATGGTTCATGAAAAGAGCAGACATGCAATGACGCTGGTGGATCCATGTGTGGTTAATGAGAAGAACACACATGCAATGACACTGGGTGTGGTTCATGATATGGTTTGTGAGAAGAACACACATGCAATGACTCTAGTTGTGGTTCATGAGAAGAACACACATGCAATGACTCTAACTGTGGTTCTTGAAAACAGCAGACATGTAATGACACTGGTGGATCCATCTGTGGTTTGTGAGAAGGACACACATGCAATGACACTGGTGGATGCATGTGTGGTTCATGGGAAGAACACACATGCAATGACTCTAGATGTATCCATGTGTGGTCTGTGAGAAGAACACACATGCAATAACACTGGTGATATGTCGGTTGTGCAAAGAACAGACATGCAATGACTCTAACCATGGTTCATGAAAAGACAAGACATGCAATGACACTGGTGGATCCATGTGTGGTGAATGAGAAGAACACACATGCAATGACACTGGGTGTGGTTCATGATATGGTTTGTGAGAAGAACACACAAGCAATGACTCTAGCGGTGGTTCATGAGAAGAACACACATGCAATGACTCTAACTGTGGTTCATGAAAAGAGCATACATGCAATGACACTGGTGGATACATGTGTGGATAATGAGATTAACACACATGATATGACACTAGTGGATCCATGTGTGGTTTATGAGAGGAACACACATGCAATGACACTTGGTGTGGTTCATGATATGGTTTGTGAGAAGAACACACATGCAATGACTCTTGTTGTGGTTCATGAGAAGAAAACACATGCAATGACTCTAACTGTGGTTCATGAAAAGAGCAGACATGCGATGACACCGGTGGATCCATGTGTGGTCTATGAGAGGAACACACATCCAATGACATCGGCAGATCCTTACATGGCCTATGAGAAGAACACACATGCAATGACACTAGTGGATCCATATGTAGTCTGTGAGAAGGACACACATGCAATGACACTGGTGGATCCATCCGTGGTTCATGGGAAGGACACACATGCAATGACCCTGGTGGATCCATGTGTGGTCTATGGGAAGAACACACATGCAATGACACTGGTGATATGTGGTTTGAGAAAAGAATAGACATGCAATGACTCTAAGTGTGGTTCATGAAAAGAGGAGACATGCAATGACACTGGTGGATCCATGTGTGGTTAATGAGAAGAACACACATGCAATGACACTGGGTGTGGTTCATGATATGGTTTGTGAGAAGAACACACATGCAATGACTCTAGTTATGGTTCATGAGAAGAACGCACATGCAATGACTAACTGTGGTTCTTGAAAAGAGCAGACGTGTAATGACACTGGTGGATCCATCTGTGGTTTGTGAGAAGGACACACATGCAATGACACTGGTGGATGCATGTGTGGTTCATGGGAAGAACACACATGCAATGACTCTAGATGTATCCATGTGTGGTCTGTGAGAAGAACACACATACAATGACACTAGTGATATGTGGTTTGCGAAAAGAACAGACATGCAATGACTCTAACTATGGTTAATGAAAAGAGCAGACATGCAATGACACTGGTGGATCCATGTGTGGTTAATGAGAAGAACACACATGCAATGACACTGGGTGTGGTTCATGATATGGTTTGTGAGAAGAACACACATGCAATGACTCTAGCTGTGGTTCATGAGAAGAACATACATGCAATGACTCTAACTGTGGTTCATGAAAAGAGCAGACATGCAATGACACTGGTGGATCCACGTGTGGTCTATGATAGGAACACACATCCAATGACACCGGTGGATCCTTACGTGGTCTGTGAGAAGAACACACATGGAATGACACTGGTGGATCCATATGTGGTCTGTGAGAAGGACACACATGCAATGACACTGGTGGATCCATCTGTGGTTTGTGAGAAGGACACACATGTAATGACATTGGTGGATCCATGTGTGGTCAGTGGGAAGAACACACATGAAATGACACTGGTGATATGTCGTTTGTGAAAGGAACATACATGCAATGACTCTAACTATGGTTCATGAAAAGAGCAGACATGCAATGACGCTGGTGGATCCATGTGTGGTTAATGAGAAGAACACACATGCAATGACACTGGGTGTGGTTCATGATATGGTTTGTGAGAAGAACACACATGCAATGACTCTAGTTGTGGTTCATGAGAAGAACACACATGCAATGACTCTAACTATGGTTCAAGAAAAGAGCAGACATGCGATGACACCGGTGGATCCATGTGTGGTCTATGAGAGGAATAGAAATGCAATGACTCTAACTGTGGTTCATGAAAAGAGCAGACATGCGATGACACCGGTGAATCCATATGTGGTTTGTGAAAAGAAGAGACATGCAATGAATCTAATTGTGGTTCATTAAAAGAGCAGACATGCAATGACACTGGTGGATCCATGTGTGGTTAATGAGAAGAACACAGATGCAATGACACTGGGTGTGGTTCATGATATGGTTTGTGAGAAGAACACACATGCAATGACTCTAGTTGTGGTTCATGAGAAGAACACACATGCAATGACTATAACTGTGGTTCATGAAAAGAGCAGACATGCGATGACACTGGTGGATCCATGTGTGGTCTATGAGAGGAACACACATCCAATGACACTGGTGGATTCTTACGTGGTCTGTGAGAAGAACACACATGCAATGACACTAGTGGATCCATATGTGGTTTGTGAAAAGGACACAAATGCAATGACACTGGTGGATCCATATATGGTTCATGGGAAGGACACACATGCAATGACACTGGTGGATCCATGTGTGGTCTATGGGAAGAACACACATGCAATAACACTGGTGATATGTGGTTTGTGAAAAGAACATACATCCAATGACTCTAACCGTGGTTCATGAAAAGAGCAAACATGCAATGACACTGGTGGATCCATGTGTGGTTAATGAGAAGAACACACATGCAATGACACTGGGTGTGGTTCACGATATGGTTTGTGAGAAGAACACACATGCAATGACTCTAGCTGTGGTTCATGAAAAGAGCAGACATGCAACGACACTGGTGGATCCATGTGTTGTTAATGAGATTAACACACATGCAATGACACTAGTGGATCCATGTGTGGTTTATGAGAGGAACACAAATGCAATGACACTTGGTGTGGTTCATGATATGGTTTGTGAGAAGAACACACATCCAATGACTCTTGTTGTGGTTCATGAGAAGAACTCACATGCCATGACTTGGTTCCTGAAAAGAGCAGACATGCGATGACACCGGTGGATCCATGTCTGGTCTATGAGAGGAACACACATCCAATGACATCGGCAGATCCTTACGTGGTCTATGAGAAGAACACACATGCAATGACACTAGTGGATCCATATGTAGTTTGTGAGAAGGACACACATGCAATGACACTAGTGGATCCATTTTTGGTTCATGGGAAGGACACACATGCAATGACACTAGTGGATCCATGTGTGGTCTGTGGGAAGAACACACATGCAATGACACTGGTGATATGTGGTTTGTGACAAGAACAGACATGCAAGGAATCTAATTGTGGTTCATTAAAAGAGCAGACATGCAATGACAGTGGTGGATCCATGTGTGGTTAATGAGAAGAACACACATGCAATGACACTGGGTGTGGTTCATGATATGGTTTGTGAGAAGAACACACATGCAATGACTCTAGTTGTGGTTCATGAGAAGAACACACATGCAATGACTCTAACTGTGGTTCATGAAAAGATCAGACATGCGATGACACCGGTGGATCCTTGTGTGGTCTATGAGAGGAACACACATCCAATGACATCGGCAGATCCTTACGTGGTCTATGATAAGAACACACATGCAATGACACTAGTGGATCCATATGTAGTTTGTGAGAAGTACACACATGCAATGACACTGGTGGATCCATCTGTGGTTCATGGGAAGGACACACATGCAATGACACTAGTGGATCCATGTGTGGTCTATGGGAAGAACACACATGCAATGACACTGGTGATATGTGGTTTGTGAATAGAAAAGACATGCAATGAATCTAATTGTGGTTCATTAAAAGAGCAGACGTGCAATGACACTGGTGGATCCATGTGTGGTTAATGATAAGAACGCACATGCAATGACACTAGGTGTGGTTCATGATATGGTTTGTGAGAAGAACACACATGCAATGACTCTAGTTGTGGTTCATGAGAAGAACACACATGCAATGACTATAACTGTGGTTCATGAAAAGAGCAGACATGCGATGACACTAGTGGATCCATGTGTGGTCTATGAGAGGAACACACATCCAGTGACACCCGTGGATTCTTACGTGGTCTGTGAGAAGAACACACATGCAATGACACTAGTGGATCCATATGTGGTTTGTGAGAAGGACACAAATGCAATGACACTGGTGGATCCATCTGTGGTTCATGGGAAGGACACATATGCAATGACACTGGTGGATCCATGTGTGGTCTATGGGAAGAACACACATGCAATAACACTGGTGATATGTGGGCTGTGAAAAGAACAGACATGCAATGACTCTAACCGTGGTTCATGAAAAGAGCAGACATGCAATGACACTAGTGGATCCATGTCTGGTTAACGAGAAGAACACACATGCAATGACACTGGGTGTGGTTCATGATATGATTTTTGAGAAGAACACACATGCAATGACTCTAGCTGTGGTTCATGAGAAGAACACACATGCAATGACTCTAACTATGGTTCATGAAAAGAGCAGACATGCAATGACACTGGTGGATCCATGTGTGGTTAATGAGATTAACACACATGCAATGACACTGGTGGATCCATGTGTGGTTTATGAGAGGAACACACATGCAATGACACTTGGTGTGGTTCATGATATGGTTTGTGAGAAGAACACACATGCAATGACTCTTGTTGTGGTTCATGAGAAGAACACACATGCAATGACTCTAACTGTAGTTCATGAAAAGAGTAGACATGCGATGACACCGGTGGATCCATCTGTGGCCTATGAGAGGAACACACATCCAATGACATCGGCAGATCCTTACGTGGTCTATGAGAAGAACACACATGTAATGACACTGGGTGTGGTTCATGATATGGTTTGTGAGAAGAACACACATGCAATGACTCTAGTTGTGATTCATGACAAGAACACACATGCAATGACTATAACTGTGGTTCATGAAAAGAGCAGACATGCGATGACACTGGTGGATCCATGTGTGGTCTATGAGAGGAACACACATCCAATGACACTGGTGGATTCTTACGTGGTCTGTGAGAAGAACACACATGCAATGACACTAGTGGATCCATATGTGGTTTGTGAAAAGGACACAAATGCAATGACACTGGTGGATCCATATATGGTTCATGGGAAGGACACACATGCAATGACACTGGTGGATCCATGTGTGGTCTATGGGAAGAACACACATGCAATAACACTGGTGATATGTGGTTTGTGAAAAGAACATACATCCAATGACTCTAACCGTGGTTCATGAAAAGAGCAAACATGCAATGACACTGGTGGATCCATGTGTGGTTAATGAGAAGAACACACATGCAATGACACTGGGTGTGGTTCACGATATGGTTTGTGAGAAGAACACACATGCAATGACTCTAGCTGTGGTTCATGAAAAGAGCAGACATGCAACGACACTGGTGGATCCATGTGTTGTTAATGAGATTAACACACATGCAATGACACTGGTGGATCCATGTGTGGTTTATGAGAGGAACACAAATGCAATGACACTTGGTGTGGTTCATGATATGGTTTGTGAGAAGAACACACATCCAATGACTCTTGTTGTGGTTCATGAGAAGAACTCACATGCCATGACTTGGTTCATGAAAAGAGCAGACATGCGATGACACCGGTGGATCCATGTCTGGTCTATGAGAGGAACACACATCCAATGACATCGGCAGATCCTTACGTGGTCTATGAGAAGAACACACATGCAATGACACTAGTGGATCCATATGTAGTTTGTGAGAAGGACACACATGCAATGACACTAGTGGATCCATTTTTGGTTCATGGGAAGGACACACATGCAATGACACTAGTGGATCCATGTGTGGTCTGTGGGAAGAACACACATGCAATGACACTGGTGATATGTGGTTTGTGACAAGAACAGACATGCAAGGAATCTAATTGTGGTTCATTAAAAGAGCAGACATGCAATGACAGTGGTGGATCCATGTGTGGTTAATGAGAAGAACACACATGCAATGACACTGGGTGTGGTTCATGATATGGTTTGTGAGAAGAACACACATGCAATGACTCTAGTTGTGGTTCATGAGAAGAACACACATGCAATGACTCTAACTGTGGTTCATGAAAAGATCAGACATGCGATGACACCGGTGGATCCTTGTGTGGTCTATGAGAGGAACACACATCCAATGACATCGGCAGATCCTTACGTGGTCTATGATAAGAACACACATGCAATGACACTAGTGGATCCATATGTAGTTTGTGAGAAGTACACACATGCAATGACACTGGTGGATCCATCTGTGGTTCATGGGAAGGACACACATGCAATGACACTAGTGGATCCATGTGTGGTCTATGGGAAGAACACACATGCAATGACACTGGTGATATGTGGTTTGTGAATAGAAAAGACATGCAATGAATCTAATTGTGGTTCATTAAAAGAGCAGACGTGCAATGACACTGGTGGATCCATGTGTGGTTAATGATAAGAACGCACATGCAATGACACTAGGTGTGGTTCATGATATGGTTTGTGATAAGAACACACATGCAATGACTCTAGTTGTGGTTCATGAGAAGAACACACATGCAATGACTATAACTGTGGTTCATGAAAAGAGCAGACATGCGATGACACTAGTGGATCCATGTGTGGTCTATGAGAGGAACACACATCCAGTGACACCCGTGGATTCTTACGTGGTCTGTGAGAAGAACACACATGCAATGACACTAGTGGATCCATATGTGGTTTGTGAGAAGGACACAAATGCAATGACACTGGTGGATCCATCTGTGGTTCATGGGAAGGACACATATGCAATGACACTGGTGGATCCATGTGTGGTCTATGGGAAGAACACACATGCAATAACACTGGTGATATGTGGGCTGTGAAAAGAACAGACATGCAATGACTCTAACCGTGGTTCATGAAAAGAGCAGACATGCAATGACACTAGTGGATCCATGTCTGGTTAACGAGAAGAACACACATGCAATGACACTGGGTGTGGTTCATGATATGATTTTTGAGAAGAACACACATGCAATGACTCTAGCTGTGGTTCATGAGAAGAACACACATGCAATGACTCTAACTATGGTTCATGAAAAGAGCAGACATGCAATGACACTGGTGGATCCATGTGTGGTTAATGAGATTAACACACATGCAATGACACTGGTGGATCCATGTGTGGTTTATGAGAGGAACACACATGCAATGACACTTGGTGTGGTTCATGATATGGTTTGTGAGAAGAACACACATGCAATGACTCTTGTTGTGGTTCATGAGAAGAACACACATGCAATGACTCTAACTATAGTTCATGAAAAGAGTAGACATGCGATGACACCGGTGGATCCATCTGTGGCCTATGAGAGGAACACACATCCAATGACATCGGCAGATCCTTACGTGGTCTATGAGAAGAACACTCATGCAATGACACTAGTGGATCCATATGTAGTTTGTGAGAAGGACACACATGCAATGACACTGGTGGATCCATCTGTGGTTCATGGGAAGGACACACATGCAATGACACTGGTGGATCCATGTGTGGTCTGTGGGAAGAACACACATGCAATGACACTGGTGATATGTGGTTTGTGAAAAGAACAGACATGCAATGAATATAATTGTGGTTCATTAAAAGAGCATACATGCAATGACATTGGTGGATACATGTGTGGTTAATGAGAAGAACACACATGCAATGACACTGGGTGTGGTTCATGATATGGTTTGTGAGAAGAACACACATGCAATGACTCTAGTTGTGGTTCATGAGAAGAACACACATGCAATGACTCTAACTGTGGTTCATGAAAAGATCAGACATGCGATGACACCGGTGGATCCTTGTGTGGTCTATGAGAGGAACACACATCCAATGACATCGGCAGATCCTTACGTGGTCTATGATAAGAACACACATGCAATGACACTAGTGGATCCATATGTAGTTTGTGAGAAGTACACACATGCAATGACACTGGTGGATCCATCTGTGGTTCATGGGAAGGACACACATGCAATGACACTAGTGGATCCATGTGTGGTCTATGGGAAGAACACACATGCAATGACACTGGTGATATGTGGTTTGTGAATAGAACAGACATGCAATGAATCTAATTGTGGTTCATTAAAAGAGCAGACGTGCAATGACACTGGTGGATCCATGTGTGGTTAATGATAAGAACGCACATGCAATGACACTAGGTGTGGTTCATGATATGGTTTGTGAGAAGAACACACATGCAATGACTCTAGTTGTGGTTCATGAGAAGAATACACATGCAATGACTACAACTGTGGTTCATGAAAAGAGCAGACATGCGATGACACTGGTGGATCCATGTGTGGTCTATGAGAGGAACACACATCCAGTGACACCGGTGGATTCTTACGTGGTCTGTGAGAAGAACACACATGCAATGACACTAGTGGATCCATATGTGGTTTGTGAGAAGGAAACAAATGCAATGACACTGGTGGATCCATCTGTGGTTCATGGGAAGGACACATATGCAATGACACTGGTGGATCCATGTGTGTTCTATGGGAAGAACACACATGCAATAACACTGGTGATATGTGGGCTGTGAAAAGAACAGACATGCAATGACTCTAACCGTGGTTCATGAAAAGAGCAGACATGCAATGACACTAGTGGATCCATGTGTGGTTAACGAGAAGAACACACATGCAATGACACTGGGTGTGGTTCATGATATGATTTGTGAGAAGAACACACATGCAATGACTCTAGCTGTGGTTCATGAGAAGAACACACATGCAATGACTCTAACTGTGGTTCATGAAAAGAGCAGACATGCAATGACACTGGTGGATCCATGTGTGGTTAATGAGATTAACACACATGCAATGACACTGGTGGATCCATGTGTGGTTTATGAGAGGAACACACATGCAATGACACTTGGTGTGGTTCATGATATGGTTTGTGAGAAGAACACACATG
Organism: Avena sativa; assembly: GCA_916181665.1. NCBI lineage: Eukaryota > Viridiplantae > Streptophyta > Magnoliopsida > Poales > Poaceae > Avena > Avena sativa. The sequence goes on along the minus strand of OV702292.1, from coordinate 524,837,552 downwards.
CAATGACTCTTGTTGTGGTTCATGAGAAGAACACACATGCAATGACTCTAACTGTAGTTCATGAAAAGAGTAGACATGCGATGACACCGGTGGATCCATCTGTGGCCTATGAGAGGAACACACATCCAATGACATCGGCAGATCCTTACGTGGTCTATGAGAAGAACACTCATGCAATGACACTAGTGGATCCATATGTAGTTTGTGAGAAGGACACACATGCAATGACACTGGTGGATCCATCTGTGGTTCATGGGAAGGACACACATGCAATGACACTGGTGGATCCATGTGTGGTCTGTGGGAAGAACACACATGCAATGACACTGGTGATATGTGGTTTGTGAAAAGAACAGACATGCAATGAATATAATTGTGGTTCATTAAAAGAGCAGAAATGCAATGACATTGGTGGATCCATGTGTGGTTAATGAGAAGAACACACATGTAATGACACTGGGTGTGGTTCATGATATGGTTTGTGAGAAGAACACACATGCAATGACTCTAGTTGTGATTCATGACAAGAACACACATGCAATGACTATAACTGTTGTTCATGAAAAGAGCAGACATGCGATAACACTAGTGGATCCATGTGTGGTCTATGAGAGGAACACATATCCAATGACACCGGTGGATTTTTACGTGGTCTGTTAGAAGAATTCACATGCAATGACACTAGTGGATCCATATGTGATTTCTGAGTAGGACACAAATACAATGACACTGGTGGATCCATCTGTGGTTCATGGGAAGGACACACATGCAATGACACTGGTGGATCCATGTGTGGTCTGTGGGAAGAACACACATGCAATAACACTGGTGATATGTCGGTTGTGAAAAGAACAGACATGCAATGACTCTAACCGTGGTTCATGAAAAGAGCAGACATGCAATGACACTGGTGGATCCATGTGTGGTTAATGAGAAGAACACACATGCAATGACACTAGGTGTGGTTCATGATATGATTTGTGAGAAGAACACACAAGCAATGACTCTAGCGGTGGTTCCTGAGAAGAACACACATGCAATGACTCTAACTGTGGTTCATGAAAAGAGCATACATGCAATGACACTAGTGGATCCATGTGTGGTTAATGAGATTAACACACATGATATGACACTAGTGGATCCATGTGTGGTTTATGAGAGGAACACACATGCAATGACACTTGGTGTGGTTCATGATATGGTTTGTGAGAAGAACACACATGCAATTACTCTTGTTGTGGTTCATGAGAAGAAAACACATGCAATGACTCTAACTGTGGTTCATGAAAAGAGCAGACATGCGATAACACCGGTGGATCCATGTGTGGTCTATGAGAGAAACAAACATCCAATGACATCGACAGATCCTTACGTGGCCTATGAGAAGAACACACATGCAATGACACTAGTGGATCCATATGTAGTCTGTGAGAAGGACATACATGCAATGACACTGGTGGATCCATCCGTGGTTCATGGGAAGGACACACATGCAATGACACTGGTGGATCCATGTGTGGTCTATGGGAAGAACACACATGCAATGACACTGGTGATATGTGGTTTGAGAAAAGAATAGACATGCAATGACTCTAAGTGTGGTTCATGAAAAGAGAAGACATGCAATGACACTGGTGGATCCATGTGTGGTTAATGAGAAGAACACACATGCAATGACACTGGGTGTGGTTCATGATATGGTTTGTGAGAAGAACACACATGCAATGACTCTAGTTGTGGTTCATGAGAAGAACACACATGCAATGACTCTAACTGTGGTTCTTGAAAACAGCAGACATGTAATGACACTGGTGGATCCATCTGTGGTTTGTGAGAAGGACACACATGCAATGACACTGGTGGATGCATGTGTGGTTCATGGGAAGAACACACATGCAATGACTCTAGATGTATCCATGTGTGGTCTGTGAGAAGAACACACATACAATGACACTAGTGATATGTGGTTTGCGAAAAGAACAGACATGCAATGACTCTAACTATGGTTAATGAAAAGAGCAGACATGCAATGACAGTGGTGGATCCATGTGTGGTTAATGAGAAGAACACACATGCAATGACACTGGGTGTGGTTCATGATATGGTTTGTGAGAAGAACACACATGCAATGACTCTAGCTGTGGTTCATGAGAAGAACATACATGCAATGACTCTAACTGTGGTTCATGAAAAGAGCAGACATGCAATGACACCGGTGGATCCATGTGTGGTCTATGATAGGAACACACATCCAATGACACCGGTGGATCCTTACATGGTCTGTGAGAAGAACACACATGCAATGACACTGGTGGATCCACATGTGGTCTGTGAGAAGGACACACATGCAATGACACTGGTGGATCCATCTGTGGTTTGTGAGAAGGACACACATGCAATGACATTGGTGGATCCATGTGTGGTCAGTGGGAAGAACACACATGAAATGACACTGGTGATATGTGGTTTGTGAAAGAAACATACATGCAATGATTCTAACTATGGTTCATGAAAAGACCAGACATGCAATGACGCTGGTGGATCCATGTGTGGTTAATGAGAAGAACACACATGCAATGACACTGGGTGTGGTTCATGATATGGTTTGTGAGAAGAACACACATGCAATGACTCTAGTTGTGGTTCATGAGAAGAACACACATGCAATGACTCTAACTATGGTTCAAGAAAAGAGCAGACATGCGATGACACCGGTGGATCCATGTGTGGTCTATGAGAGCAATAGAAATGCAATGACTCTAACTGTGGTTCATGAAAAGAGCAGACATGCGATGACACCGGTGGATCCATATATTTAGTTTGTAAAAAGAACAGACATGCAATGAATCTAATTGTGGTTTATTAAAAGAGCAGACATGTAATGACACTGGTGGATCCATGTGTGGTTAATGAGAAGAACACACATGCAATGACACTGGGTGTGGTTCATGATATGGTTTGTGAGAAGAACACACATGCAATGACTCTAGTTGTGGTTCATGAGAAGAACACACATGCAATGACTATAACTGTGGTTCATGAAAAGAGCAGACATGCGATGACACTGGTGTATCCATGTGTGGTCTATGAGAGGAACACACATCCAATGACACCGGTGGATTCTTACGTGGTCTATGAGAAGAACACACATGCAATGACACTAGTGGATCCATATGTGGTTTGTGAGAAGTACACAAATGCAATGACACTGGTGGATCCATCTGTGGTTCATGGGTAGGACACACATGCAATCACACTGGTGGATCCATGTGTGGTCTGTGGGAAGAACACACATGCAATAACACTGGTGATATGTGGTTTGTGAAAAGAACATACATGCAATGACTCTAACCGTGGTTCATGAAAAGAGCAAACATGCAATGACACTGGTGGATCCATGTGTGGTTAATGAGAAGAACACACATGCAATGACACTGGGTGTGGTTCACGATATGGTTTGTGAGAAGAACACACATGCAATGACTCTGGCTGTGGTTCATGAAAAGAGCAGACATGCAACGACACTGGTGGATCCATGTGTTGTTAATGAGATTAACACACATGCAATGACACTGGTGGATCCATGTGTGGTTTATGAGAGGAACACAGATGCAATGACATTTGGTGTGGTTCATGATATGGTTTGTGAGAAGAACACACATCCAATGACTCTTGTTGTGGTTCATGAGAAGAACTCACATGCAATGACTTGGTTCATGAAAAGAGCAGACATGCGATGACACCGGTGGATCCATGTGTGGTCTATGAGAGGAACACACATCCAATGACATCGGCAGATCCTTACGTGGTCTATGAGAAGAACACACATGCAATGACACTAGTGGATCCATATGTAGTTTGTGAGAAGGACACACATGCAATGACACTAGTGGATCCATTTTTGGTTCATGGGAAGGACACACATGCAATGACACTGGTGGATCCATGTGTGGTCTGTGGGAAGAACACACATGCAATGACACTGGTGATATGTGGTTTGTGACAAGAACAGACATGCAAGGAATCTAATTGTGGTTCATTAAAAGAGCAGACATGCAATGACAGTGGTGGATCCATGTGTGGTTAATGAGAAGAACACACATGCAATGACACAGGGTGTGGTTCATGATATGGTTTGTGAGAAGAACACACATGCAATGACTCTAGTTGTGGTTCATGAGAAGAACACACATGCAATGACTCTAACTGTGGTTCATGAGAAGAACTGACATGCGATGACACCGGTGGATCCTTGTGTGGTCTATGAGAGGAACACACATCCAATGACATCAGCAGATCCTTATGTGGTCTATGAGAAGAACACACATGCAATGACACTAGTGGATCCATATGTAGTTTGTGAGAAGGACACACATGCAATGACACTGGTGGATCCATCTGTGGTTCATGGGAAGGACCCACATGCAATGACACTAGTGGATCCATGTGTGGTCTATGGGAAGAACATACATGCAATGACACTGGTGATATGTGGTTTGTGAATAGAACAGACATGCAATGAATCTAATTGTGGTTCATTAAAAGAGTAGACGTGCAATGACACTGGTGGATCCATGTGTGGTTAATGAGAAGAACACACATGCAATGACACTGGGTGTGGTTCATGATATGGTTTGTGAGAAGAACACACATGCAATGACTCTAGTTGTGGTTCATGAGAAGAACACACATGCAATGACTATAACTGTGGTTCATGAAAAGAGCAGACATGCGATGACACTGGTGTATCCATGTGTGGTCTATGAGAGGAACACACATCCAATGACACCGGTGGATTCTTACGTGGTCTATGAGAAGAACACACATGCAATGACACTAGTGGATCCATATGTGGTTTGTGAGAAGTACACAAATGCAATGACACTGGTGGATCCATCTGTGGTTCATGGGTAGGACACACATGCAATGACACTGGTGGATCCATGTGTGGTCTATGGGAAGAACACACATGCAATAACACTGGTGATATGTGGTTTGTGAAAAGAACATACATGCAATGACTCTAACCGTGGTTCATGAAAAGAGCAAACATGCAATGACACTGGTGGATCCATGTGTGGTTAATGAGAAGAACACACATGCAATGACACTGGGTGTGGTTCACGATATGGTTTGTGAGAAGAACACACATGCAATGACTCTAGCTGTGGTTCATGAAAAGAGCAGACATGCAACGACACTGGTGGATCCATGTGTTGTTAATGAGATTAACACACATGCAATGACACTGGTGGATCCATGTGTGGTTTATGAGAGGAACACAGATGCAATGACACTTGGTGTTTTTCATGATATGGTTTGTGAGAAGAACACACATCCAATGACTCTTGTTGTGGTTCATGAGAAGAACTCACATGCAATGACTTGGTTCATGAAAAGAGCAGACATGCGATGACACCGGTGGATCCATGTGTGGTCTATGAGAGGAACACACATCCAATGACATCGGCAGATCCTTACGTAGTCTATGAGAAGAACACACATGCAATGACACTAGTGGATCCATATGTAGTTTGTGAGAAGGACACACATGCAATGACACTAGTGGATCCATTTTTGGTTCATGGGAAGGACACACATGCAATGACACTGGTGGATCCATGTGTGGTCTGTGGGAAGAACACACATGCAATGACACTGGTGATACGTGGTTTGTGACAAGAACAGACATGCAAGGAATCTAATTGTGGTTCATTAAAAGAGTAGACATGCAATGACAGTGGTGGATCCATGTGTGGTTAATGAGAAGAACACACATGCAATGACTCTAGTTGTGGTTCATGAGAAGAACACACATGCAATGACTCTAACTATGGTTCATGAAAAGAGCAGACATGCGATGACACCGGTGGATCCTTGTGTGGTCTATGAGAGGAACACACATCCAATGACATCGGCAGATCCTTACGTGGTCTATGAGAAGAACACACATGCAATGACACTAGTGGATCCATATGTAGTTTGTGAGAAGGACACACATGCAATGACACTGGTGGATCCATCTGTGGTTCATGGGAAGGACACACATGCAATGACACTAGTGGATCCATGTGTGGTCTATGGGAAGAACACACATGCAATGACACTGGTGATATGTGGTTTGTGAATAGAACAGACATGCAATGAATCTAATTGTGGTTCATTAAAAGAGCAGATGTGCAATGACACTGGTGGATCCATGTGTGGTTAATGATAAGAACACACATGCAATGACACTGGGTGTGGTTCATGATATGGTTTGTGAGAAGAACACACATGCAATGACTCTAGTTGTGGTTCATGAGAAGAACACACATGCAATGACTATAACTGTGGTTCATGAAAAGAGCAGACATGCGATGACACTAGTGGATCCATGTGTGGTCTATGAGAGGAACACACATCCAATGACACCGGTGGATTCTTACGTGGTATGTGAGAAGAACACATATGCAATGACACTAGTGGATCCATATGTGGTTTGTGAGAAGGACACAAATGCAATGACACTGGTGGATCCATCTGTGGTTCATGGGAAGGACACATATGGAATGACACTGGTGGATCCATGTGTGGTCTATGGGAAGAACACACATGCAATAACACTGGTGATATGTGGGTTGTGAAAAGAACAGACATGCAATGACTCTAACCGTGGTTCGTGAAAAGAGCAGACATGCAATGACACTAGTGGATCCATGTGTGGTTAATGAGAAGAACACACATGCAATGACACTGGGTGTGGTTCATGATATGATTTGTGAGACGAACACACATGCAATGACTCTAGGTGTGGTTCATGAGAAGAACACACATGCAATGACTCTTACTGTGGTTCATGAAAAGAGCAGACATGCAATGACACTGGTGGATCCATGTGTGGTTAATGAGATTAACACACATGCAGTGACACTGGTGGATCCATGTGTGGTTTATGAGAGGAACACACATGCAATGACACTTGGTGTGGTTCATGATATGGTTTGTGAGAAGAACACACATGCAATTACTCTTGTTGTGGTTCATGAGAAGAACACACATGCAATGACTCTACCTGTGGTTCATGAAAAGAGCAGACATGCGATGACACCGGTGGATCCATGTGTGGTCTATGAGAGGAACACACATCCAGTGACATCGGCAGATCCTTACGTGGTCTATGAGAAGAACACACATGCAATGACACTAGTGGATCCATATGTAGTTTGTGAGAAGGACACACGTGCAATGACACTGGGGGATCCATCTGTGGTTCATGGGAAGGACACACATGTAATGACACTGGTGGATCCATGTGTGGTCTGTGGGAAGAACACACATGCAATGACACTGGTGATATGTGGTTTGAGAAAAGAATAGACATGCAATGACTCTAACTGTGGTTCATGAAAAGAGGAGACATGCAATGACACTGGTGGATCCATGTGTGGTTAATGAGAAGAACACACATGCAATGACACTGGGTTTGGTTCATGATATGGTTTATGAGAAGAACACACATGCAATGACTCTAGCTGTGGTTCATAAGAATACACATGCAATGACTCTATTTGTGGTTCATGAAAAGAGCACACATGCGATGACACCGGTGGATCCATGTGTGGTCTATGATAGGAAGACACATCCAATGACACCGGTGGATCCTTACGTGGTATGTGAGAAGAACACACATGCAATGACACTAGAGGATCCAGGTCTGTGAGAAGGACACACATGCAATGACACTGGTGGATCCATCTGTGGTTTGTGAGAAGGACACACATGCAATGACACTGGGTGAGGTTCATGATATGGTTTGTGAGAAGAACACACATGCAATGACTCTAGTTGTGGTTCATGAGAAGAACATACATGCAATGACTATAACTGTGGTTCATGAAAAGAGCAGACATGCGATGACACTAGTGGATCCATGTGTGGTCTATGAGAGGAACACACATCCAATGACACCGGTGGATTCTTACGTGGTATGTGAGAAGAACACACATGCAATGACACTAGTGGATCCATATGTGGTTTGTGAGAAGGACACAAATGCAATGACACTGGTGGATCCATCTGTGGTTCATGGGAAGGACACATATGGAATGACACTGGTGGATCCATGTGTGGTCTATGGGAAGAACACACATGCAATAACACTGGTGATATGTGGGTTGTGAAAAGAACAGACATGCAATGACTCTAACCGTGGTTCATGAAAAGAGCAGACATGCAATGACACTAGTGGATCCATGTGTGGTTAATGAGAAGAACACACATGCAATGACACTGGGTGTGGTTCATGATATGGTTTGTGAGAAGAACACACATGCAATGACTCTAGTTGTGGTTCATGAGAAGAACACACATGCAATGACTCTATCTGTGGTTCATGAAAAGAGCAGACATGCTATGACACTGGTGGATCCATGTGTGGTCTATGAGAGGAATAGACATGCAATGACTCTAAATGTGGTTCATGAAAAGAGCAGACATGCGATGACACCGGTGGATCCATATGTGGTTTGTGAAAAGAACAGACATGCAATGAATCTAATTGTGGTTCATTAAAAGAGCAGACATGCAATAACACTAGTGGATCCATGTGTGGTTAGTGAGAAGAACACACATGCAATGACACTGGGTGTGGTTCATGATATGGTTTCTGAGAAGAACACACATGTAATGACTATAGTTGTGATTCATGAGAAGAACACACATGCAATGACTCTAACTGTGGTTCTTGAAAAGAGCAGACATGCAATGACACTTGGATCCATGTGTGGTTAATGAGATTAACACACACGCAATGACACTGGTGGATCCATCTGTGGTTTATGAGAGGAACACACATGCAATGACACTTGGTGTGGTTCATGATATGGTTTGTGAGAAGAACATACATGCAATGACTCTTGTTGTGGTTCATGAGAAGAACACACATGCAATGACTCTAACTGTGGTTCATGAAAAGAGCAGACATGCGATGACACCGGTGGATCCATGTGTGGTCTATGAGAGGAACACACATCCAATGACATCGGCAGATCCTTACGTGGTCTATGAGAAGAACACACGTGCAATGACACTAGTGGATCCATATGTAGTTTGTGAGAAGGACACACATGCAATGACACTGGGGGATCCATCTGTGGTTCATGGGAAGGACACACATGCAATGACACTGGTGGATCCATGTGTGGTCTGTGGGAAGAACACACATGCAATGACACTGGTGATATGTGGTTTGAGAAAAGAATAGACATGCAATGACTCTAACTGTGGTTCATGAAAAGAGCAGACATGCTATGACACTGGTGGATCCATGTGTGGTCTATGAGAGGAATATACATGCAATGACTCTAACTGTGGTTCATGAAAAGAGCAGACATGCGATGACACCGGTGGATCCATATGTGGTTTGTGAAAAGAACAGACATGCAATGAATCTAATTGTGGTTCATTAAAAGAGCAGACATGCAATGACACTGGTGGATCCATGTGTGGTTAATGAGAAGAACACACATGCAATGACACTGGGTTTGGTTCATGATATGTTTTATGAGAAGAAGACACATGCAATGACTCTAGATGTGGTTCATGAGAAGAACACACATGCAATGACTCTATCTGTGGTTCAAGAAAAGAGCACACATGCGATGACACCGGTGGATCCATGTGTGGTCTATGATAGGAAGACACATCCAATGACACCGATGGATCCTTACGTGGTCTGTGAGAAGAACACACATGCAATGACACTGTAGGATCCATATGTGGTCTGTGAGAAGGACACACGTGCAATGACACTGGTGGATCCATCTGTGGTTTGTGAGAAGGACACACATGCAATGACACTGGTGCATCCATGTATGGTCTGTGGGAAGAACACAAATGCAATGACACTGGTGATATGCGGTTTGTGAAAGGAACATACATGCAATGACTCTAACTGTGGTTCATGAAAAGAGCAGGCATGCAATGACACTGGTGGATCCATGTGTGGTTAATGAGAAGAACACACATGCAATGACACTGGGTGTGGTTCATGATATGGTTTGTGAGAAGAACACACATGCAATGACTCTAGTTGTGGTTCGTGAGAAGAACACACATGCAATGACTCTAACTGTGGTTCATGAAAAGAGCAGACATGCTATGACACTGGTGGATCCATGTGTGGTCTATGAGAGGAATATACATGCAATGACTCTAACTGTGGTTCATGAAAAGAGCAGACATGCGATGACACCGGTGGATCCATATGTGGTTTGTGAAAAGAACAGACATGCAATGAATCTAATTGTGGTTCATTAAAAGAGCAGACATGCAATGACACTAGTGGATCCATGTGTGGTTAGTGAGAAGAACACACATGCAATGACACTGGGTGTGGTTCATGATATGGTTTCTGAGAATAACACACATGTAATGACTCTAGTTGTGGTTCATGAGAAGAACACACATGCAATGACTCTAACTGTGGTTCTTGAAAAGAGCAGACATGCAATGACACTTGTGGATCCATGTGTGGTTAATGAGATTAACACACATGCAATGACACTGGTGGATCCATGTGTGGTTTACGAGAGGAACACACATGCAATGACACTTGGTGTGGTTCATGACATGGTTTGTGAGAAGAACATACATGCAATGACTCTTGTTGTGGTTCATGATAAGAACACACATGCAATGACTCTAACTGTGGTTCATGAAAAGAGCAGACATGCAATGACACCGGTGGATCCATGTGTGGTCTGTGAGAGCAACACACATCCAATGACATCGGCAGATCCTTACGTGGTCTATGAGTAGAACACACGTGCAATGACACTAGTGGATCCATATGTAGTTTGTGAGAAGGACACACATGCAATGACACTGGGGGATCCATCTGTGGCTCATGGGAAGGACACACATGCAATGACACTGGTGGATCCATGTGTGGTCTGTGGGAAGAACACACATGCAATGACACTGGTGATATGTGGTTTGAGAAAAGAATAGACATGCAATGACTCTAACTGTGGTTCATGAAAAGAGGAGACATGCAATGACACTGGTGGATCCATCTGTGGTTAATGAGAAGAACACACATGCAATGACACTGGGTTTGGTTCATGATATGGTTTATGAGAAGAACACACATGCAATGACTCTAGCTGTGGTTCATGAGAAGAACACACATGCAATGACTCTATCTGTGGTTCATGAAAAGAGCACACATGCGATGACACCGGTGGATCCATGTGTGGTCTATGATAGGAAGACACATCCAATGACACCGGTGGATCCTTACGTGGTATGTGAGAACACACATGCAATGACACTAGAGGATCCATATGTGGTCTGTGAGAAGGACACACATGCAATGACACTGGTGGATCCATCTGTGGTTTGTGAGAAGGACACACATGCAATGACACTGGTGGATCCATGTATGGTCTGTGGGAAGAACACACATGCAATGACACTGGTGATATGTGGTTTGTGAAAGGAACATACATGCAATGACTCTAACTATGGTTCTTGAAAAGAGCAGGCATGCAATGAAACTGGTGGATCCATGTGTGGTTAATGAGAAGAACACACATGCAATGACACTGGGTGTGGTTCATGATATGGTTTGTGAGAAGAACACACATGCAATGACTCTAGTTGTGGTTCATGAGAAGAACACACATGCAATGACTCTCACTGTGGTTCATGAAAAGAGCAGACATGCTATGACACTGGTGGATCCATGTGTGGTCTATGAGAGGAATAGACATGCAATGACTCTAACTGTGGTTCATGAAAAGAGCAGACATGTGATGACACCGGTGGATCCATATGTGGTTTGTGAAAAGAACAGACATGCAATGAATCTAATTGTGGTTCATTAAAAGAGCAGACATGCAATGACACTAGTGGATCCATGTGTGGTTAGTGAGAAGAACACACATGCAATGACACTGGGTGTGGTTCATGATATGGTTTCTGAGAAGAACACACATGTAATGACTATAGTTGTGGTTCATGAGAAGAACACACATGCAATGACTCTAACTGTGGTTCTTGAAAAGAGCAGACATGCAATGACACTTGTGGATCCATGTGTGGTTAATGAGATTAACACACATGCAATGACACTGGTGGATCCATGTGTGGTTTATGAGAGGAACACACATGCAATGACACTTGGTGTGGTTCATGATATGGTTTGTGAGAAGAACATACATGCAATGACTCTTGTTGTGGTTCATGAGAAGAACACACATGCAATGACTCTAACTGTGGTTCACGAAAAGAGCAGACATGCGATGACACCGGTGGATCCATGTGTGGTCTATGAGAGGAACACACATCCAATGACATCGGCAGATCCTTACGTGGTCTATGAGAAGAACACACGTGCAATGACACTAGTGGATCCATATGTAGTTTGTGAGAAGGACACACATGCAATGACACTGGGGGATGCATCTGTGGCTCATGGGAAGGACACACATGCAATGACACTGGTGGATCCATGTGTGGTCTGTGGGAAGAACACACATGCAATGACACTGGTGATATGTGGTTTGAGAAAAGAATAGACATGCAATGACACTGGTGGATCCATGTGTGGTTAATGAGAAGAACACACATGCAATGACACTGTGTTTGGTTCATGATATGTTTTATGAGAAGAACACACATGCAATGACTCTAGATGTGGTTCATGAGAAGAACACACATGCAATTACTCTATCTGTGGTTCATGAAAAGAGCACACATGCGATGACACCGGTGGATCCATGTGTGGTCTATGATAGGAAGACACATCCAATGACACCGATGGATCCTTACGTGGTCTGTGAGAAGAACACACATGCAATGACACTGGAGGATCCATATGTGGTCTGTGAGAAGGACACACGTGCAATGACACTGGTGGATCTATCTGTGGTTTGTGAGAAGGACACACATGCAATGACACTGGTGCATCCATGTATGGTCTATGGGAAGAACACACATGCAATGACACTGGTGATATGCGGTTTGTGAAAGGAACATACATGCAATGACTCTAACTGTGGTTCATGAAAAGAGCAGGCATGCAATGACACTGGTGGATCCATGTGTGGTTAATGAGAAGAACACACATGCAATGACACTGGGTGTGGTTCATGATATGGTTTATGAGAAGAACACACATGCAATGACTCTAGTTGTGGTTCGTGAGAAGAACACACATGCAATGACTCTAACTGTGGTTCATGAAAAGAGCAGACATGCTATGACACTGGTGGATCCATGTGTGGTCAATGAGAGGAATATACATGCAATGACTCTAACTATGGTTCATGAAAAGAGCAGACATGCGATGACACCGGTGGATCCATATGTGGTTTGTGAAAATAACAGACATGCAATGAATCTGATTGTGGTTCATTAAAAGAGCAGACATGCAATGACACTAGTGGATCCATGTGTGGTTAGTGAGAAGAACACACATGCAATGACACTGGGTGTGGTTCATGATATGGTTTCTGAGAAGAACACACATGTAATGACTCTAGTTGTGGTTCATGAGAAGAACACACATGCAATGACTCTAACTGTGGTTCTTGAAAAGAGAAGACATGCAATGACACTTGTGGATCCATGTGTGGTTAATGAGATTAACACACATGCAATGACACTGGTGGATCCATGTGTGGTTTATGAGAGGAACACACATGCAATGGCACTTGGTGTGGTTCATGATATGGTTTGTGAGAAGAACATACATGCAATGACTCTTGTTGTGGTTCATGAGAAGAACACACATGCAATGACTCTAACTGTGGTTCATGAAAAGAGCAGACATGCGATGACACCGGTGGATCCATGTGTGGTCTGTGAGAGCAACACACATCCAATGACATCGCCAGATCCTTACGTGGTCTATGAGAAGAACACACGTGCAATGACACTAGTGGATCCATATGTAGTTTGTGAGAAGGACACACATGCAATGACACTGGGGGATCCATCTGTGGTTCATGGGAAGGACACACATGCAATGACACTGGTGGATCCATGTGTGGTATGTGGGAAGAACACACATGCAATGACACTGGTGATATGTGGTTTGAGAAAAGAACAGACATGCAATGAATCTAACTGTGGTTCATTAAAAGAGCAAACATGCAATGAAACTGGTGGATCCATGTGTGGTTAATGAGAAGAACACACATGCAATGACACTGGGTTTGGTTCATGATATGTTTTATGAGAAGAACACACATGCAATGACTCTAGCTCTGGTTCATGAGAAGAACACACATGCAATGACTCTATCTGTGGTTCATGAAAAGAGCACACATGCGATGACACCGTTGGATCCATGTGTGGTCTATGATAGGAAGACACATCCAATGACACCGGTGGATCCTTACGTGGTCTGTGAGAAGAACACACATGCAATGACACTGGAGGATCCATATGTGGTCTGTGAGAAGGACACACGTGCAATGACACTGGTGGATCCATCTGTGGTTTGTGAGAAGGACACACATGCAATGACACTGGTGCATCCATGTATGGTCTGTGGGAAGAACACACATGCAATGACACTGGTGATATGCGGTTTGTGAAAGGAACATACATGTAATGACTCTAACTGTGGTTCATGAAAAGAGCAGGCATGCAATGACACTGGTGGATCCATGTGTGGTTAATGAGAAGAACACACATGCAATGACACTGGGTGTGGTTCATGATATGGTTTGTGAGAAGAACACACATGCAATGACTCTAGTTGTGGTTCGTGAGAAGAACACACATGCAATGACTAACTGTGGTTCATGAAAAGAGCAGACATGCTATGACACTGGTGGATCCATGTGTGGTCTATGAGAGGAATAGACATGCAATGACTCTAACTGTGGTTCATGAAAAGAGCAGACATGCGATGACACCGGTGGATCCATATGTGGTTTGTGAAAAGAACAGACATGCAATGAATCTAATTGTGGTTCATTAAAAGAGCAGACATGCAATGACACTAGTGGATCCATGTGTGGTTAGTGAGAAGAACACACATGCAATGACACTGGGTGTGGTTCATGATATGGTTTCTGAGAAGAACACACATGTAATGACTATAGTTGTGGTTCATGAGAAGAACACACATGCAATGACTCTAACTGTGGTTCTTGAAAAGAGCAGACATGCAATGACACTTGTGGATCCATGTGTGGTTAATGAGATTAACACACATGCAATGACACTGGTGGATCCATGTGTGGTTTATGAGAGGAACACACATGCAATGACACTTGGTGTGGTTCATGATATGGTTTGTGAGAAGAACATACATGCAATGACTCTTGTTGTGGTTCATGAGAAGAACACACATGCAATGACTCTAACTGTGGTTCACGAAAAGAGCAGACATGCGATGACACCGGTGGATCCATGTGTGGTCTATGAGAGGAACACACATCCAATGACATCGGCAGATCCTTACGTGGTCTATGAGAAGAACACACGTGCAATGACACTAGTGGATCCATATGTAGTTTGTGAGAAGGACACACATGCAATGACACTGGGGGATCCATCTGTGGCTCATGGGAAGGACACACATGCAATGACACTGGTGGATCCATGTGTGGTCTGTGGGAAGAACACACATGCAATGACACTGGTGATATGTGGTTTGAGAAAAGAATAGACATGCAATGACACTGGTGGATCCATGTGTGGTTAATGAGAAGAACACACATGCAATGACACTGTGTTTGGTTCATGATATGTTTTATGAGAAGAACACACATGCAATGACTCTAGATGTGGTTCATGAGAAGAACACACATGCAATTACTCTATCTGTGGTTCATGAAAAGAGCACACATGCGATGACACCGGTGGATCCATGTGTGGTCTATGATAGGAAGACACATCCAATGACACCGATGGATCCTTACGTGGTCTGTGAGAAGAACACACATGCAATGACACTGGAGGATCCATATGTGGTCTGTGAGAAGGACACACGTGCAATGACACTGGTGGATCCATCTGTGGTTTGTGAGAAGGACACACATGCAATGACACTGGTGCATCCATGTATGGTCTATGGGAAGAACACACATGCAATGACACTGGTGATATGCGGTTTGTGAAAGGAACATACATGCAATGACTCTAACTGTGGTTCATGAAAAGAGCAGGCATGCAATGACACTGGTGGATCCATGTGTGGTTAATGAGAAGAACACACATGCAATGACACTGGGTGTGGTTCATGATATGGTTTATGAGAAGAACACACATGCAATGACTCTAGTTGTGGTTCGTGAGAAGAACACACATGCAATGACTCTAACTGTGGTTCATGAAAAGAGCAGACATGCTATGACACTGGTGGATCCATGTGTGGTCAATGAGAGGAATATACATGCAATGACTCTAACTATGGTTCATGAAAAGAGCAGACATGCGATGACACCGGTGGATCCATATGTGGTTTGTGAAAAGAACAGACATGCAATGAATCTGATTGTGGTTCATTAAAAGAGCAGACATGCAATGACACTAGTGGATCCATGTGTGGTTAGTGAGAAGAACACACATGCAATGACACTGGGTGTGGTTCATGATATGGTTTCTGAGAAGAACACACATGTAATGACTCTAGTTGTGGTTCATGAGAAGAACACACATGCAATGACTCTAACTGTGGTTCTTGAAAAGAGAAGACATGCAATGACACTTGTGGATCCATGTGTGGTTAATGAGATTAACACACATGCAATGACACTGGTGGATCCATGTGTGGTTTATGAGAGGAACACACATGCAATGGCACTTGGTGTGGTTCATGATATGGTTTGTGAGAAGAACATAAATGCAATGACTCTTGTTGTGGTTCATGAGAAGAACACACATGCAATGACTCTAACTGTGGTTCATGAAAAGAGCAGACATGCGATGACACCGGTGGATCCATGTGTGGTCTGTGAGAGCAACACACATCCAATGACATCGCCAGATCCTTACGTGGTCTATGAGAAGAACACACGTGCAATGACACTAGTGGATCCATATGTAGTTTGTGAGAAGGACACACATGCAATGACACTGGGGGATCCATCTGTGGTTCATGGGAAGGACACACATGCAATGACACTGGTGGATCCATGTGTGGTATGTGGGAAGAACACACATGCAATGACACTGGTGATATGTGGTTTGAGAAAAGAACAGACATGCAATGAATCTAACTGTGGTTCATTAAAAGAGCAAACATGCAATGAAACTGGTGGATCCATGTGTGGTTAATGAGAAGAACACACATGCAATGACACTGGGTTTGGTTCATGATATGTTTTATGAGAAGAACACACATGCAATGACTCTAGCTCTGGTTCATGAGAAGAACACACATGCAATGACTCTATCTGTGGTTCATGAAAAGAGCACACATGCGATGACACCGTTGGATCCATGTGTGGTCTATGATAGGAAGACACATCCAATGACACCGGTGGATCCTTACGTGGTCTGTGAGAAGAACACACATGCAATGACACTGGAGGATCCATATGTGGTCTGTGAGAAGGACACACGTGCAATGACACTGGTGGATCCATCTGTGGTTTGTGAGAAGGACACACATGCAATGACACTGGTGCATCCATGTATGGTCTGTGGGAAGAACACACATGCAATGACACTGGTGATATGCGGTTTGTGAAAGGAACATACATGTAATGACTCTAACTGTGGTTCATGAAAAGAGCAGGCATGCAATGACACTGGTGGATCCATGTGTGGTTAATGAGAAGAACACACATGCAATGACACTGGGTGTGGTTCATGATATGGTTTGTGAGAAGAACACACATGCAATGACTCTAGTTGTGGTTCGTGAGAAGAACACACATGCAATGACTAACTGTGGTTCATGAAAAGAGCAGACATGCTATGACACTGGTGGATCCATGTGTGGTCTATGAGAGGAATAGACATGCAATGACTCTAACTGTGGTTCATGAAAAGAGCAGACATGCGATGACACCGGTGGATCCATATGTGGTTTGTGAAAAGAACAGACATGCAATGAATCTAATTGTGGTTCATTAAAAGAGCAGAAATGCAATGACACTAGTGGATCCATGTGTGGTTAGTGAGAAGAACACACATGCAATGACACTGGGTGTGGTTCATGATATGGTTTCTGAGAAGAACACACATGTAATGACTCTAGTTGTGGTTCATGAGAAGAACACACATGCAATGACTCTAACTGTGGTTCTTGAAAAGAGCAGACATGCAATGACACTTGTGGATCCATGTGTGGTTAATGAGATTAACACACATGCAATGACACTGGTGGATCCATGTGTGGTTTATGAGAGGAACACACATGCAATGACACTTGGTGTGGTTCATGATATGGTTTGTGAGAAGAACATACATGCAATGACTCTTGTTGTGGTTCATGGGAAGAACACACATGCAATGACTCTAACTGTGGTTCATGAAAAGAGCAGACATGCGATGACACCGGTGGATCCATGTGTGGTCTATGAGAGGAACACACATCCAATGACATCGGCAGATCCTTACGTGGTCTATGAGAAGAACACACATGCAATGACACTAGTGGATCCATATGTGGTTTGTGAGAAGCACACAAATGCAATGACACTGGTGGATCCATCTGTGGTTCATGGGAAGGACACACATGCAATGACACTGGTGGATCCATGTGTGGTCTATGGGAAGAACACACATGCAATGACACTAGTGATATGTGGTTTGTGAAAAGAACAGACATGCAATGAATCTAACCGTGCTTCATGAAAGTAGCAAACATGCAATGACACTGGTGGATCCATGTGTGGTTAATGAGAAGAACACACATGCAATGACGCTGGGTGTGGTTCATGATATGATTTGTGAGAAGAACACACATGCAATGACTCTAGCTATTGTTCATCAGAAGAACACACATGCAATGACTCTAGCTGTTGTTCATCAGAAGAACACACATGCAATGACTCTAACAGTGGTTCATGAAAAGAGCAGACATGGAATGACATTGGTGGATCCATGTGTGGTTAATGATAGTAACAGACATGCAATGACACTGGTGGATCCATGTGTGGTTTATGAGAGGAACACACATGCAATGACAGTTGGTGTGGTTCATGATATGGTTTGTGAGAAGAACACACATGCAATTACTCTTGTTGTGGTTCATGAGAAGAACACACATGCAATGACTCTAACTGTGGTTCATGAAAAGAGCAGACATGCGATGACACCGGTGGATCCATGTGTGGTCTATGGGAGGAACACACATCCAATGACATCGGCAGATCCTTACGTGGTCTATGAGAAGAACACACATGCAATGACACTAGTGGATCCATATGTAGTTTGTGAGAAGGACACACATGCAATGACACTGGTGGATCCATCTGTGGTTCATGGGAAGGACACACATGCAATGACACTTGTGGATCCATGTGTGGCCTGTGGGAAGAACATACATGCAATGACACTGGTGATATGTGGTTGTGAAAAGAATAGACATGCAATAACTCTAAGTGTGGTTCATGAAAAGAGGAGACATGCAATGACACTGGTGGATCCATGTGTGGTTAATGAGAAGAACACACATGCAATGACACTAGGTGCGGTTCATGATATGGTTTGTGAGAAGAACACACATGCAATGACTCTAGCTGTGGTTCATGAGAAGAACACACATGCAATGAATCTATCTGTGGTTCATGAAAAGAGCAGACATGTGATGACACCGGTGGATCCATGTGTGCTCTATGATAGGAACATACATCCAATGACACCTGTGGATCCTTACGTGGTCTGTGAGAAGAACACACATGCAATGACACTGGAGGATCCATATGTCGTATGTGAGAAGGACACACATGCAATGACACTGGTGGATCCATCTGTGGTTTGTGAAAAGGACACACATGCAATGACACTGGTGGATGCATGTATGGTCTGTGGGAAGAACACACATGCAATGACACTAGTGATATGTGGTTTGTGAAAGGAACATACATGCAATGACTCTAACTGTGGTTCATGAAAAGAGCAGACATGCAATGACACTGGTGGATCCATGTGTGGTTAATGAGAAGAACACACATGCAATGACACTGGGTGTGGTTCATGATATGGTTTGTGAGAAGAACACACATGCAATGACTCTAGGTGTGGTTCATGAGAAGAACACACATGCAATGACTCTAACTGTGGTTCATGGAAAGAGCAGACATGCGATGACACCGGTGGATCCAGGTGTGGTCTATGAGAGGAAGAGACATGCAATGACTCTAACTGTGGTTCATGAAAAGAGCAGACATGCGATGACACTGGTGGATCCATGTGTGGTTAGTGAGAAGAACACACATGCAATGACGCTGGGTGTGGTTCATGATATGATTTGTGAGAAGAACACACATGCAATGACTCTAGCTGTGGTTCATGAGAAGAACACACATGCAATGACTCTATCTGTGGTTCATGAAAAGAGCAGACATGCAATGACACTGGTGGATCCATGTGTGGTCAATGATATTAACACACATGCAATGACACTGGTGGATCCATGTGTGGTTTATGAGAGGAACACACATGCAATGACACTTGGTGTGGTTCATGATATGGTTTATGAGAAGAACACACATGCAATTACTCTTGTTGTGGTTCATGAGAATAATACACATGCAATGACTCTAACTGTGGTTCATGAAAAGAACAGACATGCAATGAATCTAATTGTGGTTCATTAAAAGAGCAGAAATGCAATGACACTAGTGGATCCATGTGTGGTTAGTGAGAAGAACACACATGCAATGACACTGGGTGTGGTTCATGATATGGTTTCTGAGAAGAACACACATGTAATGACTCTAGTTGTGGTTCATGAGAAGAACACACATGCAATGACTCTAACTGTGGTTCTTGAAAAGAGCAGACATGCAATGACACTTGTGGATCCATGTGTGGTTAATGAGATTAACACACATGCAATGACACTGGTGGATCCATGTGTGGTTTATGAGAGGAACACACATGCAATGACACTTGGTGTGGTTCATGATATGGTTTGTGAGAAGAACATACATGCAATGACTCTTGTTGTGGTTCATGGGAAGAACACACATGCAATGACTCTAACTGTGGTTCATGAAAAGAGCAGACATGCGATGACACCGGTGGATCCATGTGTGGTCTATGAGAGGAACACACATCCAATGACATCGGCAGATCCTTACGTGGTCTATGAGAAGAACACACATGCAATGACACTAGTGGATCCATATGTCGTTTGTGAGAAGGACACACATGCAATGACACTGGTGGATCCATCTGTGGTTCATGGGAAGGACACACATGCAATGACACTGGTGGATCCATGTGTGGTCTGTGGGAAGAACATACATGCAATGACACTGGTGATATGTGGTTGTGAAAAGAATAGACATGCAATGACTCTAAGTGTGGTTCATGAAAAGAGGAGACATGCAATGACACTGGTGGATCCATGTGTGGTTAATGAGAAGAACACACACGCAATGACACTAGGTGTGGTTCATGATATGGTTTATGAGAAGAAAACACATGCAATGACTCTAGTTGTGGTTCATGAGAAGAACACACATGCAATGACTCTATCTGTGGTTCATGAAAAGAGCGGACATGTGATGACACCGGTGGATCCATGTGTGCTCTATGATAGGAACAGACATCCAATGACACCGGTGGATCCTTACGTGGTCTGTGAGAAGAACACACATGCAATAACACTGGAGGATCCATATGTCGTCTGTGAGAAGGACACACATGCAATGACACTGGTGGATCTATCTGTGGTTTGTGAGAAGGACACACATGCAATGACACTGGTGGATCCATGTATGGTCTGTGGGAAGAACACACATGCAATGACACCGGTGATATGTGGTTTGTGAAAGGAACATACATGCAATGACTCTAACTGTGGTTCATGAAAAGAGCAGACATGCAATGAAACTGGTGGATCCATGTGTGGTTAATGAGAAGAACACACATGCAATGACACTGGCTGTGGTTCATGATATGGTTTGTGAGAAGAACACACCTACAATGACTCTAGTTGTGGTTCATGAGAAGAATACACATGCAATGACTCTAACTATGGTTCATGAAAAGAGCAGACATGCGATGACACCGGTGGATCCATGTGTGTTCTATGAGAGGAAGAGAAATGCAATCACTCTAACTGTGGTTCATGAAAAGAGCAGACATGCGATGACACCGGTGGATCCATATGTGGTTTGTGAAAAGAACAGACATGCAATGACTCTAACCGTGGTTCATGAAAAGAGCAGACATGCAATGACACTGGTGGATCCATGTGTGGTTAATGAGAAGAACACACATGCAATGCCACTGGGTGTGGTTCATGATATGGTTTGTGAGAAGAACACACATGCAATGACTCTAGCTGTGGTTCAGGAGAAGAACACACATGCAATGACTCTAACTGTGGTTCATGAAAAGAGCAGACATGCAATGACACTGGTGGATCCATGTGTGGTTAATGAGATTAACACACATGCAATGACACTGGTGGATCCATGTGTGGTTTATGAGAGGAACACACCTGCAATGACACTTGGTGTGGTTCATGATAGTGTTTGTGAGAAGAACACACATGCAATGACTCTTGTCGTGGTTCATGAGAAGAACACACATGCAATGACTCTAACTGTGGTTCATGAAAAGAGCAGACATGCGATGACATCGGTGGATCCATGTGTGGTCTATGAGAGGAACACGCATCCAATGACATCGGCAAATCCTTACGTGGTTTATGAGAAGAACACACATGCAATGACACTAGTGGATCCATATGTAGTTTGTGAGAAGGACACACATGCAATGACACTGGTGGATCCATCTGTGGTTCATGGGAAGGACACACATGCAATGACACTGGTGGATCCATGTGTGGTCTGTGGGAAGAACACACATGCAATGACACTGGTGATATGTGGTTTGTGAAAATAATACACATGCAATGACTCTAAGTGTGGTTCATGAAAAGAGGAGACATGCAATGGCACTGGTGGATCCATGTGTGGTTAATGCGAAGAACACACCTGCAATGACACTGGGTGTGGTTCATGATATGGTTTATGAGAAGAACACACATGCAATGACTCTTGATGTGGTTCATGAGAAGAACACACATGCAATGACTATTTGTGGTTCATGAAAAGTGCAGACATGCGATGACACCGGTGGATCCATGTGTGGTCTATGATAGGAACACACATCCAATGACACCGGTGGATCCTTACGTGGTCTGTGAGAAGAACACACATGCAATGACACTTGAGGATCCATATGCGGTCTGTGAGAAGGATACACATGCAATGACACTGGTGGATCCATCTGTGGTTTGTGAGAAGGACACACATGCAATGTCACTGGTGGATCCATGTATGGTCTGTGGGAAGAACACACATGCAATGGCACTGGTGATATGTGGTTTGTGAAAGGAATATACATGCAATGACTCTAACTGTGGTTCATGAAAAGAGCAGACTTGCAATGACACTGGTGGATCCATGTGTGGTTAATGAGAAGAACACACATGCAATGACACTGGGTGTGGTTCATGATATGGTTTGTGAGAAGAACACACATGGAATGACTCTAACTATGGTTCATGAAAAGAGCAGACATGTGATGACACCAGGGGATCCATGTGTGGTCTATGAGAGGAATAGACATGCAATGACTCTAACTGTGGTTCATGAAAAGAGCAGACATGCGATGACACCGGTGGATCCATATGTGGTTTGTGAAAAGAACAGACATACAATGAATCTAATTGTGGTTCATTAAAAGAGCAGACATGCAATGACACTGGTGGATCCATGTGTGGTTAATGAGAAGAACACACATGCAATGACACTGGTTGTGGTTCATGATATGGTTTGTGAGAAGAACACACATGCAATGACTCTAGTTGTGGTTCATGAGAAGAACACACATGCAATGACTCTAACTGTGGTTCATGAAAAGAGCAGACATGCGATGACACTGGTGTATCCATGTGTGGTCTATGAGAGGAACACACATCCAATGACACCGGTGGATTCTTACGTGGTCTGTGAGAAGAACACACATGCAATGACACTGGAGGATCCATATGTCGTGTGTGAGGACACATATGCAATGACACTGGTGGATCCATCTGTGGTTTGTGAGAAGGACACACATGCAATGACACTGGTGGATCCATGTATGGTCTGTGGGAAGAACACACATGCAATGACACTGGTGATATGTGGTTTGTGAAAGGAACATACATGCAATGACTCTAACCGTGCTTCATGAAAAGAGCAGACATGCAATGACACTGCTGGATCCATGTGTGGTTAATGAGAAGAACACACATGCAATGACACTGGGTGTGGTTCATGATATGGTTTGTGAGAAGAACACACATGGAATGACTCTAACTATGGTTCATGAAAAGAGCAGACATGTGATGACACTAGCTGTGGTTCATTAAAAGAGCAGACATGCAATGACACTGGTGGATCCATGTGTGGTTAATGAGAAGAACACACATGCAATGACACTGGGTGTGGTTCAAGATATGGTTTGTGAGAAGAACACACATGCAATGACTCTAGTTGTGGTTCATGAGAAGAACACACATGCAATGACTCTAACTGTGGTTCTTTAAAAGAGCAGACATGCGATGACACTGGTAGATCCATGTGTGTTCTATGAGAGGAACACACATCCAATGACACCTGTGGGTTCTTACGTGGTCTGTGAGAAGAACACACATGCAATGACACTAGTGGATCCATATGTGGTTTGTGAGAAGGATACAAATGTAATGACACTGGTGGATCCATCTGTGGTTCATGGGAAGGACACACATGCAATGACACTGGTGGATCCATGTGTGGTCTGTGGGAAGAACACACATGCAATGACACTGGTGATATGTGGTTTGTGAAAAGAACAGACATGCAATGACTCTAACCGTCGTTCATGAAAAGAGCAGACATGCAATGACACTGGTGGATCCATGTGTGGTTAATGAGAAGAACACACATGCAATGACACTGGGTGTAGTTCATGATATGGTTTGTGAGAAGAACACACATGCAAGTATTCTTGTTGTGGTTCATGAGAAGAACACACATGCAATGACTCTAACCGTGGTTCATGAAAAGAGCAGACATGCGATGACACCTGTGGATCCATGTGTGGTCTATGAGAGGAACACACATCCAATGACATCGGCAGATCCTTACGTGGTCTGTGAGAAGAACACACATGCAATGACACTAGTGGATCCATATGTAGTTTGTGAGAAGGACACACATGCATTGACACTGGTGAATCCATCTGTGGTTCATGGGAAGGACACACATGCAATGACACTGGTGGATCCATGTGTGGTCTGTGGGAAGAACACACATGCAATGACACTGGTGATATGTGGTTTGTGAAAAGAATAGACATGCAATGACTCTAAGTGTGGTTTATGAAAAAAGGAGACACGCAATGACACTGGTGGATCCATGTGTGGTTAATGAGAAGAACACACATGCAATGACACTGGGTGTGGTTCATGATATGGTTTGTGAGAAGAACACACATGCAATGACTCTAGTTGTGGTTCATGATAAGAACACACATGCAATGACTCTAACTATGGTTCATGAAAAGAGCAGACATGTGATGACACCGGCGGATCCATGTGTGGTCTATGAGAGGAATAGACATGCAATGACTCT
This sequence comes from Avena sativa, assembly GCA_916181665.1. Classification (NCBI taxonomy): domain Eukaryota; kingdom Viridiplantae; phylum Streptophyta; class Magnoliopsida; order Poales; family Poaceae; genus Avena; species Avena sativa. The sequence goes on along the minus strand of OV702292.1, from coordinate 524,811,753 downwards.
AACTGTGGTTCATGAAAAGAGCAGACATGCGATGACACCAGTGGATCCATATGTGGTTTGTGAAAAGAACAGACATCCAATGAATCTAATTGTGGTTCATTAAAAGAGCAGACATGCAATGACACTGGTGGATCCATGTGTGGTTAATGAGAAGAATACACATGCAATGACACTGGTTGTGGTTCATGATATGGTTTGTGAGAAGAACACACATGCAATGACTCTAGTTGTGGTTCATGAGAAGAACACACATGCAATGACTATAACTGTGGTTCATGAAAAGAGCAGACATGCGATGACACCTATGGATCCATGTGTGGTCTATGAGAGGAACACACATCTAATGACAACGGCAGATCCTTACGTGGTCTGTGAGAAGAACACACATGCAATGACACTAGTGGATCCATATGTGGTTTGTGAGAAGTACACAAATGCAATGACACTGGTGGATCCATCTGTGGTTCATGGGTAGGACACACATGCAATGACACTGGTGGATCCATGTGTGGTCTGTGGGAAGAACACACATGCAATAACACTAGTGATATGTGGTTTGTGAAAAGAACAGACATGCAATGACTCTAACCGTGGTTCATGAAAAGAGGAGACATGCAATGACACTGGTGGATCCATGTGTGGTTAATGAGAAGAACACACATGCAATGCCACTGGGTGTGGTTCATGATATGGTTTGTGAGAAGAACACACATGCAATGACTCTAGCTATGGTTCATGAGAAGAACACACATGCAATGACTCTAACTGTGGTTCATGAAAACAGCAGACATGCAATGACACTGGTGGATCCATGTGTGGTTAATGAGATTAACACACATGGAATGGCACTGGTGGATCCATGTGTGGTTTATGAGAGGAACACACATGCAATGACACTTGGTGTGGTTCATGATATGGTTTGTGAGAAGAACACACATGCAATGACTCTTATCGTGGTTCATGAGAAGAACACACATGCAATGACTCTAAATGTGGTTCATGAAAAGAGCAGACATGTGGTGACATCAGTGGATCCATGTGTGGTCTATGAGAGGAACACACATCCAATGACATCGGCAGATCCTTACGTGGTCTATGAGAAGAACACACATGCAATGACACTAGTGGATCCATATGTAGTTTGTGAGAAGGACACACATGCAATGACACAGGTGGATCCATCTGTGGTTCATGGGAAGGACACACATGCAATGACACTGGTGGATCCATGTGTGGTCTGTGGGAAGAACACACATGCAATGACACTGGTGATATGTGGTTTGTGAAAAGAATACACATGCAATGACTCTAAGTGTGGTTCATGAAAAGAGGAGACATGCAATGACACTGGTGGATCCATGTGTGGTTAATGCGAAGAACACACATGCAATGGCACTGGGTGTGGTTCATGATATGGTTTATGAGAAGAACACACATGCAATGACTCTTGCTGTGGTTCATGAGAAGAACACACATGCAATGACTATCTGTGGTTCATGAAAAGTGCAGACATGCGATGACACCGGTGGATCCATGTGTGGTCTATGATAGGAACACACATCCAATGACACCGGTGGATCCTTACGTGGTCTGTGAGAAGAACACACATGCAATGACACTTGAGGATCCATATGTGGTCTGTGAGAAGGATACACATGCAATGACACTGGTGGATCCATCTACGGTTTGTGAGAAGGACACACATGCAATGTCACTGGTGGATCCATGTATGGTCTGTGGGAAGAACACACATGCAATGGCACTGGTGATATGTGGTTTTTTAAAGGAACATACATGCAATGACTCTAACTGTGGTTCATGAAAAGAGCAGACATGCAATGACACTGGTGGATCCATGTGTGGTTAATGAGAAGAACACACATGCAATGACACTGGGTGTGGTTCATGATATGGTTTGTGAGAAGAACACACATGGAATGACTCTAGTTGTGGTTCATGAGAAGAACACCCATACAATGACTCTAACTGTGGTTCATGAAAAGAGCAGACATGTGATGACACCGGCGGATCCATGTGTGGTCTATGAGAGGAATAGAGATGCAATGACTCTAACTGTGGTTCATGAAAAGAGCAGACATCCGATGACACCGGTGGATCCATATGTGGTTTGTGAAAAGAACAGACATGCAATGAATCTAATTGTGGTTCATTAAAAGAGCAGACATGCAATGACACTGGTGGATCCATGTGTGGTTAATGAGAAGAACACACATGCAATGACACTGGGTGTGGTTCATGATATGGTTTGGGAGAAGAACACACATGCAATGACTCTAGTTGTGGTTTATGAGAAGAACACACATGCAATGACTCTAACTGTGGTTCTTTAAAAGAGCAGACATGCGATGACACTGGTGGATCCATGTTTGGTCTATGAGAGGAACACACATCCAATGACACCGGTGGATTCTTACGTGGTCTGTGAGAAGAACACACATGCAATGACACTAGTGGATCCATATGTGGTTTGTGAGAAGGACACAAGTGCAACGACACTGGTGGATCCATCTGTGGTTCATGGGAAGGACACACATGCAATGACACTGGTGGATCCATGTGTGGTCTGTGGGAAGAACACACATGCAATGACACTGGTGATATGTGGTTTGTGAAAAGAACAGACATGCAATGACTCTAACCGTGGTTCATGAAAAGAGCAGACATGCAATGACACTGGTGGATCCATGTGTGGTTAATGAGAAGAACACACATGCAATGACACTGGGTGTAGTTCATGATATGGTTTGTGAGGAGAACACACATGCAATGACTTTAGCTGTGGTTCATGAGAAGAACACACATGCAATGACTCTAACTTTGGTTCATGAAAAGAGCAAACATGCAATGACACTGGTGGATCCATGTGTGGTTAATGAGATTAACACACATGCAATGACACTGGTGGATCCATGTCTGGTTTATGAGAGGAACAAACATGCAATGACACTAGGTGTGGTTCAACATATGGTTTGTGAGAACAACACACATGCAAGTACTCTTGTTGTGGTTAATGAGAATAACACACATGCAATAACTCTAACCGTGGTTCATGGAAAGAGCAGACATGCGATGACACCTGTGGATCCATGTGTGGTCTATGAGAGGAATACACATCCAATGACAACGGCAGATCCTTACGTGGTCTGTGAGAAGAACACACATGCAATGACACTAGTGGATCCAAATGTAGTTTGTGAGAAGGACACACATGCAATAACACTGGTGAATCCATCTGTGGTTCATGGGAAGGACACACATGCAATGACACTGGTGGATCCATGTGTGGTCTATGGGAAGAACACACATGCAATGACACTGGTGATATGTGGTTTGTGAAAATAATAGACATGCAATGAATCTAAGTGTGGTTTATGAAAAAAGGAGACACACAATGACACTGGTGGATCCATGTGTGGTTAATGAGAAGAACACACATGCAATGACACTAGGTGTGGTTCATGATATGGTTTATGAGAAGAACACACATGCAACGACTCTAGCTGTGGTTCATGAGAAGAACACACATGCAATGACTCTATCTGTGGTTCATGAAAAGTGCAGACATGCGATGACACCGGTGGATCCATGTGTGGTCTATGATAGGAACACACATCCAATGAAACCGATGGATCCTTACGTGGTCTTTGAGAAGAACACAGATGCAATGACATTGGAGGATCCATCTGTGGTCTGTGAGAAGGATACACATGCAATGACACTGGTGGATCCATTTGTGGTTTGTGAGAAGGACACACATGCAATGACACTGGTGGATCCATGTATGGTCTGTGGGAAGAACACACATGCAATGACACTGGTGATATGTGGTTTGTGAAAAGAACAGACATGCAATGAATCTAATTGTGGTTCATTAAAAGAGCAGACATGCAATGACACTGGTAGATCCATGTGTGGTTAATGAGAAGAACACACATGCAATGACACTGGGTGTGGTTCATGATATGGTTTGTGAGAAGAACACACATGCAATGACTCTAGGTGTGGTTCATGAGAAGAACACACATGCAATGACTCTAACTATGGTTCTTGAAAAGAGCAGACATGCGATGACACTGGTGGATCCATGTGTGGTCTATGAGAGGAACACACATCCAATGACACCGGTGGATTCTTACGTGGTCTGTGAGAAGAACACACATGCAATGACACTAGTGGATCCATATGTGGTTTGTGACAAGTACACAAATGCAATGACACTGGTGGATCCATCTGTGGTTCATGGGTAGGACACACATGCAATGACACTGGTGGATCCATGTGTGATCTGTGGGAAGAACACACATGCAATGACACTGGTGATATGTGGTTTGTGAAAAGAATAGACATGCAATGACTCTAACCGTGGTTCATGAAAAGAGAAGACATGCAGTGACACAGGTGGATCTATGTGTGGTTAATGAGAAGAACACACATGCAATGACATTGGGTGTGGTTCATGATATGGTTTGTGAGAAGAACACACATGCAATGACTCTAGTTGTGGTTCATGAGAAGAACACACATGCAATGACTCTAACTTTGGTTCATGAAAAGAGCAGACATGTGATGACACCGGCGGATCCATATGTGGTCTATGAGAGGAATAGACATGGAATGACTCTAACTGTGGTTCATGAAAAGAGGAGACATGTGATGACACCGGTGGATCCATATGTGGTTTGTGAAAAGAATAGACATGCAATGAATCTAATTGTGGTTCATTAAAAGATCAGACATGCAATGAAACTGGTGGATCAGTGTGTGTTTAATGAGAAGAACACACATGCAATGACACTGGGTGTGGTTCATGATATGGTTTGTGAGAAGAACACACATGCAATGACTCTAGTTGTGGTTCATGAGAAGAACACACATGCAATGACTCTAACTGTGGTTCTTGAAAAGATCAGACATGCGATGACACTGGTGGATCCATGTGTGGTCTATGAGAGGAACACACATACAATGACACCGGTGCATTCTTACGTGGTCTGTGAGAAGAACACACATGCAATGACACTAGTGGATCCATATGTGGTTTGTGAGAAGTACACAAATGCAATGACACTGGTGGATCTATCTGTGGTTCATGGGTAGGAAACACATGCAATGACACTGGTGGATCCATGTGTGGTCTGTGGGAAGAACACACATGCAATGACACTGGTGATATGTGGTTTGTGAAAATAACAGACATGCAATGACTCTAACCATGGTTCATGAAAAGAGTAGACATGCAATGACACTGGTGGATCCATGTGTGGTTAATGAGAAGAACACACATGCAATGACACTGGGTGTGGTTCATGATATGGTTTGTGAGAAGAACACACATGCAATGACTCTAGCTGTGGTTCATGAGAAGAACACACATGCAATGACTCTAACTTTGGTTCATGAAAAGAGCAGACATGCAATGACACTGGTGGATCCATGTGTGGTTAATGAGATTAACACACATGAAATGACACTGGTGGATCCATGTCTGGTTTATGAGAGGAACACACATGCAATGACACTAGGTGTGGTTCATGATATGGTTTCTGAGAAGAACACACATGCAAGTACTCTTGTTGTGGTTCATGAGAAGAACACACATGCAATGACTCTAACCGTGCTTCATGAAAAGAGCAGACATGCAATGACACCGGTGGATCCATGTGTGGTCTATGAGAGGAGCACACATCCAATGACATCGGCAGATCCTTACGTGGTCTGTGAGAAAAACACACATGCAATGACACTAGTGGATCCATATGTAGTTTGTGAGAAGGACACACATGCAATGACACAGGTGGATCCATCTGTGGTTCATGGGAAGGACACACATGCAATGACACTGGTGGATCCATGTGTGGTCTGTGGGAAGAACACACATGCAATGACACTGGTGATATGTGGTTTGTGAAAAGAATAGACATGCAATGACACTGGTGGATCCAGGTGTGGTTAATGAGAAGAACACACATGCAATGACACTGGGTGTGGTTCATGATATGGTTTATGAGAAGAAAACACATGCAATGACTCTAGCTGTGGTTCATGAGAAGAACACACATGCAATGACTCTATCTGTGGTTCATGAAAAGTGCAGACATGCGATGGCACCGGTGGATCCATGTGTGGTCTATGATAGGAACACACATCCAATGAAACCGATGGATCCTTACGTGGTCTGTGAGAAGAACACACATGCAATGACACTGGAGGATCCATATGTGGTTTGTGAGAATGATACACATGCAATGACACTGGTGGATCCATTTGTGGTTTCTGAGAAGGACACACATGCAATGACACTGGTGGATCCATGTATGGTCTGTGGGAAGAACACACATGCAATGACACTGGTGATAAGTGGTTTGTGAAAGGAACATACATGCAATGACTCTAACCGTGGTTCATGAAAAGAGAAGACATGCAATGACACTGGTGGATCCATGTGTGGTTAATGAGAAGAACACACATGCAATGACACTGGGTGTGGTTCATGATATGGTTTGTGAGAAGAACACACATGCAATGACTCTAGTTGTGGTTCATGAGAAGAACACACATGCAATGACTCTCACTGTGGTTCATGAAAAGAGCAGACATGTGATGACACCGGTGGATCCATGTGTGGTCTCGAGAGGAATAGACATGCAATGACTCTAACTGTGGTTCATGAAAAGAGCAGACATGCGATGACACCGGTGGATCCATATGTGGTTTGTGAAAAGAACAGACATGCAATGAATCTAATTGTGGTTCATTAAAAGAGCAGACATGCAATGACACTGGTGGATCCATGTGTGCTTTATGAGAGGAATACACATGCAATGACACTAGGTGTGGTTCATGATATGGTTTGTGAGAAGAACACACATGCAACGACTCTTGTTGTGGTTCATGAGAAGAACACACATGCAATGACTCTAACTGTGGTTCATGAAAAGAGCAGACATGCGATGACACCGGTGGATCCATGTGTGGTCTATGAGAGGAACACACATGCAATGACACCGGTGGATCCTTACGTGGTCTGTGAGAAGAACACACATGCAATGACATTGGTGGATCCATGTGTGGTCTGTGGGAAGAACACGCATGCAATGACACTAGTGATATGTGGTTTGTGAAAGGAACGGACATGCACTGACTCTAACTGTGGTTCATGAAAAGAGCAGACATGCAATGACACTGGTGGATCCATGTGTGGTTAATGAGAAGAACACACATGCAATGACATTGGGTGTGGTTCATGATATGGTTTGTGAGAAGAACACACATGCAATGACTCTAGCTGTGGTTCATGAGAAGAACACACATGCAATGACTCTAACTGTGGTTCATGCAAAGAGCAGACATGCAATGACACTGGTGGATCCATGTGTGGTTAATGAGATTAACACACATGCAATGACACTGGTGGATCCATGTGTGGTCTGTGGGAAGAACACGCATGCAATGACACTAGTGATATGTGGTTTGTGAAAGGAACGGACATGCACTGACTCTAACTGTGGTTCATGAAAAGAGAAGACATGCAATGACACTGGTGGATCCATGTGTGGTTAATGAGAAGAACACACATGCAATGACACTGGGTGTGGTTCATGATATGGATTGTGAGAAGAACACACATGCAATGACTCTAGTTGTGGTTCATGAGAAGAACACACATGCAATGACTCTAACTGTGATTCATGAAAAGGGCAGACATGCGATGACAACGGTGGATCCATGTGTGGTCTATGAGAGGAACAGACATGCAATGACTCTAACTGTGGTTCATGAAAAGAGCAGACATGCAATGACACTGGTGGATCCATGTATGGTTAATGAGAACACACATGCAACGACACTAGGTGTGGTTCATGATATGGTTTGTGAGAAGAACACACATGCAATGACTCTAGCTGTGGTTCATGAGAAGAACACACATGCAATGACTCTAACTGTGGTTCATGCAAAGAGCAGACATGCAATGACACTGGTGGATCCATGTGTGGTTAATGAGATTAACACACATGCAATGACACTGGTGGATCCATGTGTGGTTTATGAGAGGAACGCACATGCAATGACACTAGGTATGGTTCATGATATGGTTTGTTAGAAGAAGACACATGCAATGACTCCAATTGTGGTTCATGAGAAGAACACACATGCAATGACTATAACTGTGGTTCATGAAAAGAGCAGACATGCGATGACACCAGTGGATCCATCTGTGGTATATGAGAGGAACACACATCCAATGACACCGGTGGATCCTTACGTGGTCTGTGAGAAGAACACACATACAGTGACACTAGTGGATCCATATGTAGTTTGTGAGAAGGACACACATGCAATGACACTGGTGGATCCATCTGTGGTTCATGGGAAGGACACACATGCAATGACACTGGTGGATCCATGTGTGGTCTGTGGGAAGAACACACATGCAATGACACTAGTGATATGTGGTTTGTGAAAAGAACATACATGCAATGACACTGGTGGATCCATGTGTGGTTAATGAGAAGAACACACATGCAATGACACTGGGTGTGGTTCATGATATGGTTTGTGAGAAGAACACACATGCAATGACTCTGGCTGTGGTTCATGAGAAGAACACACATGCAATGACTCTAACTGTGGTTCATGAAAAGAGCAGACATGCGATGACAACGGTGGATCCATATGTGGTTTGTGAGAAGAACACACATGCAAGGACTCTAGCTGTGGTTCATGAGAAGAACACACATGCAATGACTCTAACTGTGGTTCATGAAAAGAGCAGACATGCGATGACACCGGTGGATCCATGTGTGGTGTATGAGAGGAACACACATGCAATGACACCGGTGGATCCTTACGTGGTCTGTGAGAAGAACACACATGCAATGACACTTGTGGATCCATGTGTGGTGTGTGGGAAGAACACACATGCAATGACACTGGTGATATGTGGTTTGTGAAAGGAACAGACATGCACTGACTCTAACTGTGGTTCATGAAAAGAGCAGACATGCAATGACACTGGTGGATCCATGTGTGGTTAATGAGAAGAACACACATGCAATGACACTGGGTGTGGTTCATGATATGGTTTGTGAGAAGAACACACATGCAATGACTCTAGCTGTGGTTCATGAGAAGAACACACATGCAATGACTCTAACTGTGGTTCATGAAAAGAGCAGACATGCGATGACAACGGTGGATCCATGTGTGGTCTATGAGAGGAACACACATCCAATGACTCTAACTGTGGTTCATGAAAAGAGCAGACATGCAATGACACTGGTGGATCCATGTATGGTTAATGAGAAGAACACACATGCAATGACATTAGGTGTGGTTCATGATATGGTTTGTGAGAAGAACACACATGCAATGACTCTAGCTGTGGTTCATGAGAAGAACACACATGCAATGACTCTAACTGTGGTTCATGAAAAGAGCAGACATGCAATGACACTGGTGGATCCATGTGTGGTTAATGAGATTAACACACATGCAATGACACTGGTGGATCCATGTGTGGTTTATGAGAGGAACACACATGCAATGACACTAGGTGTGGTTCATGATATGGTTTGTTAGAAGAACACACATGCACTGACTCTAATTGTGGTTCATGAGAAGAACACACATGCAATGACTCTAACTGTGGTTCATGAAAAGAGCAGACATGCGATGACACCGGTGGATCCATGTGTGGTCTATGAGAGGAACACACATTCAATGACACCGGTGGATCCTTACGTGGTCTATGAGAAGAACACACATGCAATGACACTAGTGGATCCATATGTGGTTTGTGGGAAGGACACACATGCAATGACACTGGTGGATCCATGTGTGGTTAATGAGAAGAATACACATGCAATGACACTGGGTGTGGTTCATGATATGGTTTGTGCGAAGAACACACATGCAATGACTCTAGCTATGGTTCATGAGAAGAACACACATGCAATGACTCTAACTGTGGTTCATGCAAAGAGCAGACATGCAATGACACTGGTGGATCCATGAGTGGTTAATGAGATTAACACACATGCAATGACACTGGTGGATACATGTGTGGTTTATGAGAGGAACGCACATGCAATAACACTAGGTATGGTTCATGATATGGTTTGTTAGAAGAACACACATGCAATGACTCCAATTGTGGTTCATGAGAAGAACACACATGCAATGACTATAACTGTGGTTCATGAAAAGAGCAGACATGCGATGACACCAGTGGATCCATCTGTGGTATATGAGAGGAACACACATCCAATGACACCGGTGGATCCTTACGTGGTCTGTGAGAAGAACACACATACAGTGACACTAGTGGATCCATATGTAGTTTGTGAGAAGGACATACATGCAATGACACTGGTGGATCCATCTGTGGTTCATGGGAAGGACACACATGCAATGACACTGGTGGATCCATGTGTCTGTGGGAAGAACACACATGCAATGACACTAGTGATATGTGGTTTGTGAAAAGAACAGACATGCAATGACTCTAACTGTGGTTCATGAAAATAGGAGACATGCAATGACACTGGTGGATCCATGTTTGGTTAATGAGAAGAACACACATGCAATGACACTGGGTGTGGTTCATGATATGGTTTGTGAGAAGAACACACATGCAATGACTCTAGCTGTGGTTCATGAGAAGAACACACATGCAATGACTCTAACTGTGGTTCATGAAAAGAGCAGACATGCGATGACAACGGTGGATCCATATGTGGTTTGTGAAAAGAACACACATGCAAGGACTCTAGCTATGGTTCATGAGAAGAACACACATGCAATGACTCTAACTGTGGTTCATGAAAAGAGCAGACATGCGATGACACCGGTGGATCCATGTGTGGTGTATGAGAGGAACACACATGCAATGACACCGGTGGATCCTTACGTGGTCTGTGAGAAGAACACACATGCAATGACACTTGTGGATCCATGTGTGGTGTGTGGGAAGAACACACATGCAATGACACTGGTGATATGTGGTTTGTGAAAGGAACAGACATGCACTGACTCTAACTGTGGTTCATGAAAAGAGCAGACATGCAATGACACTGGTGGATCCATGTGTGGTTAATGAGAAGAACACACATGCAATGACACTGGGTGTGGTTCATGATATGGTTTGTGAGAAGAACACACATGCAATGACTCTAGTTGTGGTTCATGAGAAGAACAAACATGCAATGACTCTAACTGTGGTTCATGAAAAGAGCAGACATGCGATGACAATGGTGGATCCATGTGTGGTCTATGAGAGGAACAGACATGCAATGACTCTAACTGTGGTTCATGAAAAGAGCAGACATGCAATGACACTGGTGGATCCATGTATGGTTAATGAGAAGAACACACATGCAATGACATTAGGTGTGGTTCATGATATGGTTTGTGAGAAGAACACACATGCAATGACTCTAGCTGTGGTTCATGAGAAGAACACACATGCAATGACTCTAACTGCGGTTCATGAAAAGAGCAGACATGCAATGACACTGGTGGATCCATGTGTGGTTAATGAGATTAACACACATGCAATGACACTTGTGGATCCATGTGTGGTTTATGAGAGGAACACACATGCAATGACACTAGGTGTGGTTCATGATATGGTTTGTTAGAAGAACACACATGCAATGACTCTAATTGTGGTTCATGAGAAGAACACACATGCAATGACTCTAACTGTGGTTCATGAAAAGAGCAGACATGCGATGACACCGGTGGATCCATGTGTGGTCTATAAGAGGAACACACATTCACTGACACCGGTGGATCCTTACGTGGTCTATGAGAAAACACACATGCAATGACACTAGTGGATCCATATGTGGTTTGTGGGAAGGACACACATGCAATGATACTGGTGGATCCATGTGTGGTTAATGAGAAGAACACACATGCAATGACACTGGGTGTGGTTCATGATATGGTTTGTGCGAAGAACACACATGCAATGACTCTAGCTATGGTTCATGAGAAGAACACACATGCAATGACTCTAACTTTGGTTCATGAAAAGAGCAGACATGCGATGACAACGGTGGATCCATGTGTGGTCTATGAGAGGAACAGACATGCAATGACTCTAACTGTGGTTCATGAAAAGAGCAGACATGCAATGACACTGGTGGATCCATGTATGGTTAATGAGAATAACACACATGCAATGACACTAGGTGTGGTTCATGATATGGTTTGTGAGAAGAACACACATTCAATGACTCTAGCTGTGGTTCATGAGAAGAACACACATGCAATGACTCTAACTGTGGTTCATGAAAAGAGCACACATGCAATAACACTGGTGGATCCATGTGTGGTTAATGAGATTAACACACATGCAATGACACTAGTGGATCCATGTGTGGTTTATGAGAGGAACGCACATGCAATGACACTAGGTGTGGTTCATGATATTGTTTGTTAGAAGAACACACATGCAATGACTCTAGTTGTGGTTCATGAGAAGAACACACATGCAATGACTCTAACTGTGGTTCATGAAAAGAGCAGACATGCGATGACACCGGTGAATCGATGTGTGGTCTATGAGAGGAACACACATTCAATGACACCGGTGGATCCTTACGTGGTCTATGAGAAGAACACACATGCAATGACACTAGTGGATCCATATGTGGTTTGTGGGAAGGACACACATGCAATAACACTGGTGGATCCATGTGTGGTTAATGAGAAGAACACACATGCAATGACACTGGGTGTGGTTCATGATATGGTTTGTGCGAAGAACACATATGCAATGACTCTAGCTATGGTTCACGAGAAGAACACACATGCAATGACTCTAACTTTGGTTCATGAAAAGAGCAGACATGCGATGACAACGGTGGATCCATGTGTGGTCTATGAGAGGAACAGACATGCAATGACTATAACTGTGGTTCATGAAAAGAGCAGACATGCAATGACACTGGTGGATCCATGTATGGTTAATGAGAAGAACACACATGCAATGACACTAGGTGTGGTTCATGATATGGTTTGTGAGAAGAACACACATTCAATGACTCTAGCTGTGGTTCATGAGAAGAACACACATGCAATGACTCTAACTGTGGTTCATGAAAAGAGCAGACATGCAATGACACTGGTGGATCCATGTGTGGTTCATGAGATTAACACACATGCAATGACACTGGAGGATCCATCTGTGGTTTATGAGAGGAACGCACATGCAATGACACTAGGTGTGGTTCATGATATTGTTTGTTAGAAGAACACACATGCAATGACTCTAACTGTGGTTCATGAGAAGAACACACACGCAATGACTCTAACTGTGGTTCATGAAAAGAGCAGACATGCGATGACACCGGTGAATCCATGTGTGGTCTATGAGAGAAACACACATCCAATGACACCGGTGGATCCTTACGTGGTCTATGAGAAGAACACACATGCAATGACACTGGTGGATCCATACGTGGTTTGTGGGAAGGACACACATGCAATGACACTGGTGGATCCATGTGTGGTTAATGAGAAGAACACACATGCAATGACACTGGGTGTGGTTCATGATATGGTTTGTGAGAAGAACACTCATGCAATGACTCTAGTTGTGGTTCATGAGAAGAACACACATGCAATGACTCTAGCTGTGGATCATGAAAAGAGCAGACATGCGATGACACCGGTGGATCCATGTGTGGTCTATGAGAGGAACACACATGCAATGACACCGGTGGATCCTTACGTGGTCTGTGAAAAGAATGCACGTGCAATGACACTGGTGGATCCATCTGTGGTTTGTGAGAAGGACACACATGCAATGACACTGGTGGATCCATGTGTGGTTCATGGAAAGAACACACATGCAATTACTCTAGATGTATCTATGTGTGGTTTATGAGAAGAACACACATGCAATGACACTAGTGATATGTGGTTTGTGAAAGGAACATACATGCTATGACTCTAACTGTGGTTCATGAAAAGAGCAGACATGCAATGACACTGGTGGATCTGTGTGTGGTTAATGAGAAGAACACCCATGCAATGACACTGGGTGTGGTTCATGATATGGTTTGTGAGAAGAACACACATGCAATGACTCTAGCTGTGGTTCATGAGAAGAACACACATGTAATGACTCTAACTATGGTTCATGAAAAGAGTAGACATGCGATGACACCAGTGGATCCATGTGTGGTCTATGAGAGGAACACACATCCAATGACACCGATGGATCCTTACGTGGTCTGTGAGAAGAACACACATGCAATGACACTGGTGGATCCATATGTGGTCTGTGAAAAGAACACACATGCAATGACACTGGTGGATCCATCTGTGGTTTGTGAGAAGGACACACATGCAATGACACTGGTGGATCCTTGTGTGGTCTGTGGGAAGAACACACATGCAATGACACTGGTGGATCTATCTTGGCATAATTTGATGTATGCCGTGATGTATTTCATTGTACAAGACACTCACTTTCCATTTATTATACTACTCAGTTTTTCCCTTGGTTTTATGTGGTACTACTCAGTTTTTCCCCCCTCTCTATCTTTCGTAGAAGCACAAACCTGTGCTCACCCTATCTGCTACTCCTTGATTGGTTGTCATAGTTGTCACGCGGATCGTGTGCGCCAACCGTTGATTCTGTGCGATCCAAGGATGATCGTTGCAGACATCGTGCCCTTCACAGTACAGCGTGAGATAGCACGGACGTCTCCCTCAGCGAGACTTCTACAAGAAGGAACACGATGCCGTTCATGGAAAAAGTGGTCGAGCGGTCATGTCATGTTTAATAAAGTCTGAAAAGCCTACTACTGCTACTACTATGCCACAACGCATGCGTCATTGAGTGCACGGTCGTCGATGGATAGCTGCAATTTATTGCCACTTGATTTTAATAAGACATATCCCATTTTTTATGCAGCGGCTCTCAATCGCTGATTTTAGGGCCGTGTCAAACTTCGTACATAGAAATTGTGTATGCGCCCTTTGCATGCGGCTCAATACAGAACTACCATGCATGGCCTAGGAAAAAAACATGACGTACCGTGCGCGTGTCGCGGTGCACGGTGCAGTAGACTGCACGGCGCGTTGCACGGTGGTGCAACGAAACGTGCCTTGCTTCCATCCACCTTAACTATAGACCCCCTCTACGGACACCAACTCCCACTCTCTCTCACTGTCCCCATGCAACCCTCTCCACTATCCCACCAGCATCCGCAAACTTCCGAGAATACCCCGTCCGCACCGGTGATGGCCGAGGAGGATAAGGTGGCCATCGTCGCCTTCGTGGATGCCGGCGAGGAGGCCCCCGTCTCCTTGCCGGCCCCCCTCGATGCTTGAAAGCAGCCGCCGTCCCTGTCCAGGCCCTAGTCAAGGCCTCGATGGTAGCCACCGTTTCCGTCCAGGCCCCCGTCCGCGCTACCGATGGAGCCGCCAAAGAGGAGCCCCCCTCCAGCGAGGAGGCCCCTGCCGGTCACAAGCAGATCAAGCACTTCTTGGGCACCTATGATCCAGATAAGTACATTGCTCCGCTGAACCCCTACGACACCGGCATCGACGACCCATGGTCAGAGGTAACTAGGGTTTGCTCCCCTCCCCTGGTTATTCTATCGTTCCCATTGTTGAATGCTAGATCTTGGTTTATTAGGATTCGCTTGTTCGCATTTCGATTGCTCGATCTTCTTACATCATCTACTCCCCCATTTCCTTTTCTTCCAATAGGTTTCCGGCAGCGACGTCTGCAGCGATGACGAGTCCATACACACCAAGACTCGTCACGTGCTGAGGAGGCTGCGGGCCGGCTAGTACAACGCCTTCTTCAGGGGCGGCCCCTGGCACTGCCCCTTCCGCAAGGGGATCAACTTCTGTTGTGTAACTCTCACCGGCGGCATCGACTTCATCTCCTTAATGAAGCATGCAGAGGCCGCGGGCTCCGGCATCAACAAAAGCGGCGAGCACGAGACCATGAAAATCAACGCCTACATCGCTGAACACCAGGCTCTCGGCATTCACCACCAAAACCTCCAGCGGTTGGCCACCAAAGAGGGTCACATTCCTCCAATCAGGCCCAAGCCCCCAGGATCAAGGGACAGCAAGAAGTGGCGGAGGCACCGGAGGGAGGCGGAGGCGCTGGTGAATGAACGGGTCGGATGTCTCCCTGAATGTACCTGCTGCTGTGGCGGCTGTTACTGCTAAGCAGCTTCTTTTGATTTTCTATATTTTGCTTGCATCCTATTTCTGGCTGAATGCATCGAACCTTGTTAAGCAACCTACTTTCTATCGCTATATCATATTTAGCTGCGGACAGCTATATCTACATTTGTTTTGTTTTCTGAATGAATGTATTCTGCGTGTTGTGATTTGCTGCTCTAGATTTGCTACCTGATCGGAGACAAAAAAAGGTCCAAAAGGGAACAAATTATCGAAGAGAGAATCTTCTCTAGATTTGCTACCAATTTGGGCAAAATGAAACATATCTGTTTAGCGAGAGAGGAAAAGGGTACTCTTTCAAACTGCCAGTTAACGAGCTACCATCTTGACGAGGCCCCATCTTGACGTCTCCCTCTACAAGAAGGAACACGATTCCGTCCAAGGAAAAAGTCGTCGAGCGGTCATGTCATGTTTAATCAAGTCCGAAAAGCCTACTACTGCTACTACTACGCCACAACACATGCGTCATCGAGTGCACGGTCGTCGATGGACAGCTGCAATTTATTGCCACTTGATTTTAATAAGACACATCCCATTTTTTACGCAGCGGCTCTCAATCTCACTTGCAACTGGGGCCCACCATAAGAAGCTTGCACGCGCAAGCCGGACGCCGAACAACTGAGCTCGACGAGACCTAACATGTCCGGCTTAATTGAGTCACTCGTAGCCATCAACACATCCCTTTACCCAATCTATCACAACCCCACAAATCTCGCCGTACAGCCACCTACCTCCCCATCTACATTTCCACTTTTAACTATCGCCAATTTTAGGGCCATGTCAAACTTCATACATAGAAATTGTGTGTGCGCCCTTTGCATGCGGCTCAATACAGAACTGCCATGCATGGCCCGGGAAAAAAACGTGACGTACCGTGCGCGTGTCGCAGTGCATGGTGTAGTAGACTGCGCGGCTTGTTGCACGATGGTGCAACGAAACGTGCCTTGCTTCCATCCACCTTAACTATAGAACCCCTCTCCGCACACCCACTCTCACTCTCGCTCACTGTCCTCACGCAACCCTCTCCACTGTCCCACCAACACCCGCAAACTCCCGAGAATACCCCGTCCACGCCGGCGATGGCCGAGGAGGATAAGGTGGCCATCATCGCCTCCGTGGCCGCCGGCGAGGAGGACCCCGTCTCCTTGCTGGTCCTCCTCGACACGTTGAAAGCAGCCGCCGTCCCTATCCAGGCCCTAGTCGAGGCATCGATGGCATCCGCCGTTCCCGTCTAGGCCCCCGTCCCCGCTACTGATGGAGCCGCCGAAGAGGAGCCCCCCGCCGGTCACAAGCAGATCAAGCACTTCTTGGGCACCTACGATCCAGATAAGTACATCGCTCCACTGAACCCCTACGACACCAGCATCGACGACCCATGGTTGGAGGTAACTAGGGTTTGCTCCCCTCCCCTGGTTCTTCTACCGTTCCCATCGTTGGGTGCTAGATCTTGGTTTATTAGGATTCGCTTGTTTGCATTTCGATTGCTCGATCTTCTTACATCATCTACTCCCCCATTTTACTTTTCTTCCAATTGGTTTTCGGCAGCGACGTCTGTAGTGATGACGAGTCCATTCACACCAAGGCTCGTCAGGTACTAAGGAGGCTGCGAGTCGGCCAGTGTGACGCCTTCCTCAGGCGCGGTGACTATAACTGCCCCTTCTGCAAGGGGATCACCTACTGCTTGACGAGTCACGCCGGCAACACTGATACATTGCAAATGTATCTATAATTTTTGATGTTCCATGCTTTGTTTTATCTACTTTCTTATGTTTTGTTCCAACTTTGGAGTACTTTTCATATGATTTCTTGGACTAACCTATTAGCAAGATGCCACAGTGCCAGTTGCATGTTTTCTGCTGTTTTTGGTTCCAAGAAGTCAGAAAATGAATATTTTTGGAATTGGACAGGACAAAAGCCAAAGTTCATATTTTTCCGGAAGACTCACGGAGCCAGAATACGAGACGGAGGAGGGCCAGGGCCTGGCCACACCCCCCCAGGCGCAGGCTAGCCCTACCCGCGCCACCAGGTGGTGTGGGCCCCCTGGCACTCCACTGACCTTGCCTCCTTCGCCTATAAGAGCCTCCCGATACCAAAACCCTAAATAATCAAGCCTCCAGCCATGAAAATTTCCGCAGCGCCGCCGCCACCGAAGGGGAGATTCAGGGGACAGAAAGTCTCTGTTCCGGCACCCTGCCGGGACGGGGAAGTGCCTCCGGAGCCATCTCCATCGATCTCCACCACCATCTCCATCGCCGTTGCTGATTCCCATGATGAGGAGGGAGTAGTTCTCTCTCGAGGCTAAGGGTTCTACCGGTAGCTATGTGTTAATCTCTCTCTCTATGCATGATCTTATTGAGATCATGAGCTTGTAATCTATAGATCTACCTTGCTACTCAAGTGCTTAATAGATCTCTGCTCTCCCCATGTGTGTGAAGTTGACAGTGTGCACACCATGGTGGCACTTAGGCTAGAGATTACAAATACTTGTTATGAGTTATATTTGGAGTTGGATATCTTTATGAAATTGTGGTGTTTGTTGGACTCATCTAGTACTCAAGGTGATAGTGTGGGGTTTTTAGATGGGAAAGGGTTACTTTGAGGTGTGTTGTTATAGCCCTACCATCGATTAGAGTGTTCAACCGGAGAGTAGTTAAGAGTAGTATCATAAAGAGAAGATATTTATATGAGAGTGTTCACTAGTGAAAGTATGATCCCTAGGCCTTGTTTCTAGACATTAAAACACCGTTTTCTACTAGATCTGTGACATGTTTGCTTGCTTCTATCTTTATTTCAGTTTTACTTTAGTCTTTTCCACGCCATCAAGCTATTCTCTATCACCATTACCACTTATAGTTATCCATACCACTTGTATTTCACTATCTCTTTGCCGAACTAGTGCACCTATACACCTAACAAGTGTATTAGGTGTGTTGGGGACACAAGAGACTTCTTGTATCTTGATTGTAGGGTTGCCTGAGAGGGGATACCTTTGACCACTTCCTCCCTGAGTTCGATAAACCTTGGGTGATCCACTTAAGGGAAAACTTGCTGCTGTTCTACAAACCTCTGCACTTGGAGGCCCAACAACTGTCTACAAGAATAGAAGCGCGTAGACATCAAGCTAATTTCTGGCGCCGTTGCCGGGGAGGTAAGGTAAAAGGTACTCCTCCGGTGTGAGTGCTCGAAGTTATTTCCTTTAGATTCTGCAATTTTGTCTTTTTGTTTCTTGTTTTCACTAGTTAGGCTTAATGGAAAACAACAAAAAAATTAGAGAGCTTTTTAGTCTTTTTCCTAAGTTAGAACTCGAATTATTTGAAAAGAAAATTAAAAACCCCTTGGAACCTTCTTGGCATGCTAATAGCAATGTTATTAGTATGAATCTTTTGAACACCTTTGTTACTAATGCTATGGAAACGTCTAAGCTTGGGGAAGTTGGTTTTTATGAAAATGATCTTTTTAGTTCCCCAGCTTTAAATAAGAAATTTTCTCTGATGATACTTTAGCTCCCTTATGTGGTAATTCTAATGATACTTGTGATATTTAAAATCCACATACTGAAAGCATCCCTTTTAAAATACCTATAAAAATTGTTGAACGTATTATGAATAACTGCTATTTTGGAGATGGAACTATCCATCCTGGTGATCATTTGCTCTTTATACATGAATTATGCGAGTTGTTCAAGTGTGCAGGTATTTCAATGAACCAAGTTAAGAGGAAGCTATTCCCTATTTCACTTAAGGGCAAAGCAAGGGAGTGGTATGAGCTACTAGATGATCCTCATCATTAGGAGTGGAAGGAACTTGAATCTCTCTTTTACTCTAAATTTTATCCTCCTCATGAAGTTCATAAATATAGGAGTTATATTTATAATTTTCATCCTCATGATGGAGAATGTATTTCCCAAGCATGGGGGAGATTGAAGTCACTAATGCTCAAATGTCCCATTCATGAGCTCCCCAGTAATATTGTTATTAATAACTTCTATGCAAGGCTTTCAGGACATTACATGGACTATCTAGATACTTGTTTAGAGGGACCCTTCACAAGTAAGGAGGTCAAAGCTAAGTGGGATCTTCTTGAAATAGTTCAAATCAATACCGAAGATTGGGATAACAACAAAGGTAAAGAACCAGGTATAAACTATGAGTATGATTGCATTAAGTCTTTTGCTAAAACTATTGATTTTCAAGAGCTTAGTGCTAAATATGGTCTTGATCCTCAAATTCTTGTTGATTGTTTTAGATCCTTTTCTTCTCATATTAATGCTCCTAAAGAAAAGTGGGACATGTATCATGAGCCTTTTAAAGACACTTGCATGGAAAATGAAATTGTTGTTAATGATAGCAATAAACATGCTCAAACCTCTGAAAGTACTATTTCTTATAAGCATGTAATTTTTGTGGAATACATAGACCTTGTGAGAATAATAAAATTGAAGAAGAATATTGTATCACCCACAGGAATGAAAAAACTAGAATGTGGTATAGGGCTTTAAATGATCTTGGTAAAAAAGTTTGTGCCCTTTATCCTTTTATTTGTGAACTTTGTTTTGAAGTGGGTCATTTCAATTTTCAATGCTCAGGCCATAATCATAGACCTTGTAATCCAATGAGTACTGCAAGTTTGTATTGTGATGACATGATCACTCCTAATCAGCATGATGAACTTACATTATTTTTGGGATGTGAAGAGTTATCAAGAAAAACCTCTTTGGTAGATATGAGTGCTTTTGATATGAATAGTGTCCTGCATGGTTGTCATCTTTATTTTGTTGATAATTTCCACACAAATACTTACATACAAAATATTATAGAAGATGAGATTTTACCAAAATATGATAGGACTAATATGTGTTTTGATCTTATCAATGAAAAGAAGGAATCCTCCAAAGTTTCTTCTATTGTCTCTAACAATGAACCAGGGTATATGGAGAAGCTTCCTTTCAAGCCTCTCCCTCCTAAAGAGAAGAAGAAAAAGAAGAAGAGGAGGAGTAAAAGGAGAGAGGAAACGGTATTTTCCCCTAAGCATGTTGCTCCTATTATCGTTTTTGATGAGTCTGAACTCGATGATGTTCCTATGCTTGTTATCTATAGTAGTGATCATGATTGGGAAAAGCACACTTCTTTTGATATTGAAAATATCTTTGGTACCAATTCTGAAAATGATGATATTAATAATTGTTGTACTATTAGTGCTATCCATGATCCTTCCAATGATGATATGTTTACAAATGAACACACTTGGGAAGATAACTATTCTATTGCTTATGATGATTCTATACCTCAAATATATGATGATTATGATATTTTCAGTCCACCTACTATTGAGGAGGAAATTAATTATGATTACAATATGCCTCCTATATTTGATGATTATGGTGATGAGAATAATAATGATAGCTATTTTGTTGAATTTGCTCCCACTACAATTAATAAGAATGACTATGTTTATGTGGGGAGTATTAATTCTTTTATGCATGTGGCTCATGATAAGAATGTTTCTTGTGATTGTTATATTGTTAATTTTATTCATGATGCTATTGAAAGTTATTATGAGAGAGGGAAACATGGTTTTATGGGTCTCAACAATATTAAGTTTCCCCTCTTTATGTTGAAAGTCTTGAAGTTGCACTTGTTTTATTTTCCTATGCTTGTTGCCTTGTGCTTTCATGACTTGTTTCTTTACAAGATTCCTATGCATAGGAAGTGGGTTAGACTTAAATGTGCTTTGAATTTGCTTCTTGATGGTCTCTTTTACTTCAATTCATATTTCTTATGTGAGCGTCTTCTCAAACTATCAAGCCTAACTTAAAGGCATTGAAGAAAAGTACCTATTGGGAGATAACCCAAAAGTTTTAGATGAGTCTTGGAAGTTATTACCTCTGTAATAACCGCTCCTTATCCTTTTTATTTGCTTTTTGTGCCAAGAGTAACCTCTAATGAGAGAGAAGTAATGATTGGGAAAGTTGCTGTCCCGAAACTGATTTCTGTGCTTCACCGTAAACATTCGTGTAAAATCTCTGAACGTCTTTTTGAGGCGTGAATTTTTGTTCTTCTACCCCAGGTTGTTATCTAACTTTCGTTAGTTTAACACTTTTTGATTTGAGCAACAGAAGGTCTTCGAAAAAAATCGTCTTTACCTGCTGGTCTGTTTTGACAGATTTCTGCCATTTTCTGCATTTGCTTCTTGTTGGTTCCTTTTTGAGTTCTTTTGGGAATTGAGATTTTTGAGGGAAGTGCTACAGTAGCTAGTGTTCTAATTGAAGTTTATTTGGTGTTAGAACTGAACCTTAAGACTTATTTATCTTAAGTGCACTAATGTTGCTAATAAAGATTGTGTGAAGTTTTGTATGAAGGGAAATTTTCAGGTGTATGGAAGGAATGAGTAATGAGATGAAGGATGGAGTAAAGATCAAGCTTGGGGATGTCCCAAGAAATATCCAAGAAGTACAAGCATCAAAGCTTGGGGATTCCCAAGGCATCCCCTTCTTCATCAATAAAAATCCCAGGTTTCTTCCAAACGCTTCATTTTTATTGTTTCATGCACAGTTGTGTTGTTCTTAGAGCGTCTTCTTCTTTGTTTTTGTTTTGGTTTTTC
Source organism: Avena sativa (assembly GCA_916181665.1). Taxonomy (NCBI): domain Eukaryota; kingdom Viridiplantae; phylum Streptophyta; class Magnoliopsida; order Poales; family Poaceae; genus Avena; species Avena sativa. The sequence continues at coordinate 524,788,911 of OV702292.1, read as the reverse complement.
GTTTTCTTGGTTTGCTTAGTTTGCTGAATAAATTGGTTGGACCCCCTCTTTCATACATTGGTTTTCAAATAGTTTGGTTTGGAAAAGAGTAGGAAAGTTCATGCTTATGTGGTAAAAAGAGCTCGTTCTTGACTGTGGCTATGCTTTGTCATGCCATGCTTGATATTGTTTTGGATTTATGCTTAGTATTCTTTGTTGTAGCATGACTTGTTATAAACAATTGAGATTGCTTAATGTGCCTTGGATGAATCATGCGTTGTTTTAGCATATTAAAGCATAGTATAGTGGTTTTCTCCTTTGATGCTTTATTTGGGTTGACTTGGCACAAGCTCACACCATGTTATGACTATCACAAGTCACCATAGCCTTTATGATCCTTTAGCTTTCAACTTGTAGTATCACTTTATGCTTTGATCAATTATGTTTTGTCGCTCTGCATGATTATGGCCATTATTGCTCTTTTAGTTTGTCGCTCCCAGTCTTTTGCTAGCCTCCACAACAACGTATGAGTTCCACTCATGCATCCAAGTCCCTAAACCAAGTTATTCCAAAGAGTCCACCATACCTACCTACTAGCTTATGCTATTCCAAGTATATTCATGCTTTTGTTTACCTTCCACTTGTTATGAGAAAACTAGTGATTAAAGCTCTCACGAACTTGATGGCACACTTTACTTTTTGCCTCTAAGAAACTTGAACCATTGGGTCCTTCTTTGTTGCGTATATGCTTGTGCTTTATAAGTTGAAATTAGCAGAACCATGTACCATGGGGAACGCTTTCAACATTGCACTTGTACTTTGTACCCCGTTGATATCATGTTCTTTTGCTTACAGATCCCGGCGGTGTGAAATAAAGTGGAACTTGTAAGATCATGGAGTTTGTGTGTGTGTTAGAGAAACGCCTAGGCCGCTAGCCTACGCCATGCCTAATCATGGTGGAAACTTGCAGCATCACCATAATGAGAACTCTATGAAGCATCCTCAATAAAAACCTATGCAAATAGCAAATAAAAAGATCGTTGAGATGCTCATTGTCTGCTTGCCTTGTCATTTTGATTATGGGAAAGCTCCCGTATCATGTGCAAGGGGTACCCCGTTGGCGATACTTAATGATACACATGTACTTACAATGACAAGAGCTTACTCATGACTGAAGTTGAGTAGCATGAGGATCAGTCTTCGTAAGTAAGGGGCATTAAATTTCGGTTTATAACTTGTCAAGCATATCCTCTTAGTTGTGTCACTTTAACCTTAATCACTTCAAGATGCTTATGATAGGGGCAATGAGAGCTGAAAGCTACAAGTACCATAATTTTTGGAATCTCTTTATGAGACTTGAATCCCTACTTCCTTTTACAAAAGTCCTTTCTTCCACCATTATATTGAGTCTCCACCTTCTACCTTTATGCACCTACTTTGAGAGCATAGTGGCCATTTCTTAGTTCTATGTGCATTGTCCCAAGACTAGTTGATTGATGCATAACTTGATATTGCTTGTTTTAAACTATTTGTATCTAGTCACTCTTATGAACTTTGAAGGTGTCCTATGCATTTATATTTGCTACTCTATGAGGGGCAAGCTGAATACTACTATGCTATGTTTTCTTTATGTGAAACAAACAAACGTCTTGCAAAGCATTGTTATTCATGAATCTTTTGTTTGTGCCTTTTCATGTTGCAACATAGTTTCTTTGTCTTATTGCTAAAACTTTGTCTTTCATGTTATGATTGAAGTACTATGATCCCAGCTTTGAATGTTTTACAAATACTTTGATCAAGTCTTTGATGGTGCATGTCACCTCAAAAATTATTCTTTCTTTTTATCACTTACCTACTCGAGGACGAGCAGGAGTTAAGCTTGGGGATGTTGATACATTGCAAATGTATCTATAATTTTTGATGTTCCATGCTTGGTTTTATCTACTTTCTTATGTTTTGTTCCAACTTTGGAGTACTTTTCATATGATTTCTTGGACTAACCTATTAACAAAATGCCACAGTGCCAGTTGCTTGTTTTCTGCTGTTTTTGGTTCCAGGAAGTCAGAAAATGAATATTCTCGGAATTGGACGGGACAAAAGCCAAAGTTCATATTTTTCCGGAAGACTCACGGAGCCAGAATACGAGACGGAGGAGGGCCAGGGCCTGGCCACACCCCCCAGGCGCGGGCTAGCCTACCCGCGCCACCAGGTGGTGTGGGGCCCCTGGCACTCCACCGACCTTGCCTCCTTCGCCTATAAGAGCCTCCCAATACCAAAACCCTAAATAATCAAGCCTCCAGCCATGAAAAGTTCTACAGCACCGCCGCCACCGAAGGGGAGATTCGGGGGACAGAAAGTCTCTGTTCTGGCACCCTGCCGGGACGGGGAAGTGCCCCTGGAGCCATCTCCATCGATCTCCACCACCATCTCCATCGCCGTTGCTATTTCCAATGATGAGGAGGGAGTAGTTCTCTCTCGAGGCTAAGGGTTCTACCGGTAGCTATGTGTTCATCTCTCTCTATGCATGATCTTATTGAGATCATGAGTTATAATCTATAGATCTACCTTGCTACTCAAGTGCTTAATAGATCTCTGCTCTCCCCATGTGTGTGAAGTTGACAGTGTGCACACCATGGTGGCACTTAGGCTAGAGATTACAAATACTTGTTATGAGTTATATTTGTAGTTGGATATCTTTATGAAATTGTGGTGTTTGTTGGACTCATCTAGTTCTCAAGGTGACAGTGTGGGGTTTCTAGATGGGAAAGGGTTACTTTGAGGTGTGCTGTTATAGCCCTACCATCGATTAGAGTGTTCAACCGGAGAGTAGTTAAGAGTAGTATCATAAAGAGAAGATATTTATATGAGAATGTTCACTAGTGAAAGTATGATCCCTAGGCCTTGTTGCTAGACATTAAAACACCGTTTTCTACTAGATCTGTTACATGTTTGCTTGCTTCTATCTTTATTTCAGTTTTACTTTAGTCCTTTCCATGCCATCAAGCTATTCTCTATCACCATTACCACTTATAATTATCCATACCACTTGTATTTCACTATCTCTTCGCCGAACTAGTGCACCTATACACCTGACAAGTGTATTGGGTGTGTTGGGAACACAAGAGACTTCTTGTATCTTGATTGTAGGGTTGCTTGAGAGGGGATTCCTTTGACCACTTCCTCCCTGAGTTCAATAAACCTTGGGTGATCCACTTAAGGGAAAACTTGCTGCTGTTCTACAAACCTCTGCACTTGGAGGCCCAACAACTGTCTACAAGAATAGAAGTGCGTAGACATCCGGCACCGACTTGAACACCTTACTGAAGCATGCAGAGGCCATGGGCTCCAGCATCCACAAAGGTGGCAAGCGCGAGACCGTGAACATCAACGCCTACATCACTGAACACCGGGCTCTCGGCATTCACCTCCGAAACCTCCAGCAGGTGGTCATCAAAGAGGGTCGCATGCCTCCAATCAGGCCCAAGGCCCCCAAGATCAAGGGACTGGGCAGCAAAAGGTGGAGGAAGCGCCGGAGGGAGGAGGCGGAGGCGCGGGCGCTTGCAGGATGTGCCTGCAGCTGCGGCTGCTGCTGCTGCTAAGCAGCTTCTTTCTAGCTATATCCTATTTCTGGCTGAATGCATCGAACCTCGTTAAGCAACTTACTTTCTATCGCTATATCCTATTTAGCTGCACATAGCTATATCTACATTTGTTTTGTTTTCTGAATGAATGTATTCTGCCTGGTGTGATTTGCTGCTCTAGATTTGCTACCTGATCGGAGGCAAAAAGAGGTCCAAAACAGAACGAATTATCAAAGTGAGAATCTTCTCTAGATTTGCTACCAATTAGGGAAAAATGAAACATATCTTTTTAGCGAGAGAGGAAAAGGGCACTCTTTCAAACTGCCAGTTAACAAGCTACCATCTTGAAAAGCTACAAGACACATACATAAACATAACACAAAGAGGGTTAAATTTATTTTAATACTCTCACTTGAGGCGCTAGCCATCTTGACAAGCTAACTGAGTTCCACAAAACAAAAACATAACACTGAGAAGTAAAATTTGATTCACTTCTCAACAGACCACTTGAGGTGCTTGCCATCGTTCCTAGGCAACCAACTGCGATCATTCCAGGTGGATCTGACATTATTGGCCCTCCACAGCTCATGAAATGCAAGTTCGTCCCACCTAGGATCTGACTTGGCTTCACTATCTGTAGCATCCTGCGGCACAATTAGCGGTGCATCACATGCCTGATTGTTGCCGCTAGAAGATGCTGCCTCTCTGTTTGCTGCTTCAGCTACAGTCTCTCTGTCAGCTGCTTCTGCTTCAGCTGCAAGCTCTCTTTTAGCTGCTTCTGCAGCCTCTCTGTCAGCTACTTCAGATGCAGCCATTTCCTTTGCATATGCAGCTTCAAACTCAGCTATTCTGCATTTTCTACAAAGGGATCCCCTAAGCTCGTCTTCCCTCTTGCAAATAGGGCAAAACACGAGGTAACGTAGAAAAAAATGGATCTTCTTGTATAGCTGGTAAGTCACGTAAGCATCTATGGCTGCATACTTCAGGTTTATATCAGACAACGACCACTCGTCCCAGAAATCGTGCCTATCCATAGGGAAATCTTCCTTCATTTTGTCATACGACTCATCGAGGATTCTAGTTGCGAGTGATGCCATTCCATCCTTCCTCGAGCCCCCCAGGATCTTGACAAGACGCTAAATATCGATCCAGTTGTGCACAGGAATTATAATTTCCTCTTGATAAAATTTCGAAAAATCAGTTGTTCTATCAACAATGCAGAAAACAATTCCCTTTTCTACAAGGAACTGGCGCAGCGCCGGACATTTCCTGTCAGTCCTGAAAGTATGTAGTTTGTCATCACCAAAATTTGTAACTACAAATATTTTGTCAATGCAAGATCATCATCTCAATATAATTTTGAAAAGTTTAGTAAATGCAAGATCAGGACTCTCAACATTGTCTTGTCATAATTTATTCGGTTTTGCTATTTCTTAGTCGACTAAACGAGTTGCACATTTCTTTTAACTACAGTTGCATTTTTCTTAGGTGATTAAGAATAAAGAAAATCTCAGTCGATTGAGACATAGGCAAACCCTAATTTATTTGGTCCTAAATAAAACCCAATAGTTGCAAGATGAGCAAGTGGATAAAGAACAAGAGGAGAAAACCCTAAAAGCGGTTAGCTACAGAGAGCAGATCTACAAACCGGGAGAGGTGGTAGACGAGGACGTGTTTCCGCATGGCCAGTTGAACGATGGCGACTTCACTCCCTTCATGTGGGTGCTCTGGGGTGTACTCGAGGTCCAATCCCACAAACTTGTCCTTGTCTATCCCAAGCCAACCCTCGTACATCCTCAGGACACGCACCACTGTCTCCTCCTCGTTGGTGTAGACAACGTCTATCTTCTTATTGTCATGGGTAGTGAAGCTTGTCTCTAGAGTGCGTAGATCTTCCATGGCGGCAAGGAGAAGACGGGAAGAAGATAGATGACAGGAATAAGAAGAGTGGTTTCTGCAAGGCAAGGGAGCGGTGGAACCGTAAATGTGCTTTTAAGGTAGTGGTTAACGATTGGGACGGAAGTCCAAGGAGAGACGCGTGGCAGTGGCCGTTCCAGTTTCTGAGTAAACAAAAAATAATTATAACGCTGATACATGTGCTCTATTTTGTCACGTCAATACACTGGGTAGCGGGTGGGCAGGGGGTGTTGTCCTATCAACTGTGCCAATGCTGGAAGCCTACGTGACAGCCACCCCGCCTAAGCGACGGGAGCGACATAACGGCGAGAACTGACAGGGGGGCCCAACTTGACGGCCGTTAGCCTATTTTTTTGTATTGAAATGTAAAGTTGAATTCGTGCCGAAAAAGACCCTCTGAGTATTTAGCACACCAACTGTAGTCATCCCGGCTGATTTCAGGGAACTTGGGTACCGTGTTGCTTGTACACCCCAACTTTCGGGCCACAAAATGATATTCTCGCCAGAAGGGGGAGTGGAGTTGGGCCACAGGAGGCCCACACCACCCCCCTGATACGTCCATTTTGCATCACTCTTCTATATCATAATTTACTATTATTCATTGATATATTTCATATTAAGAGATTATAATTATGTTATTTCATCTGTTTTTGCATGGTTGATGACTTTTGGAGCATGGACCGCTGCAGTCAGGATTCTGATGGAAAAGGTGTTGTTTGGAGGCAAAATGCGTGAAGATCAGAAAATCTGGGAAAATACATGGAAAATCCTATTTTTCTAAAAGACGAAGAAAGCCAGAAGGGGAAGTGGAGATGGGCCACAGGGGGCCCAGACCACCCCCTGGCGCGGGCCACCCCAGGCCATGCCACCAGGTGGTGTGGCCGCCCTGGTCCACTGCAGCCTCTCCCCTCTGGCTTATATTATCCTCCCGAAACCCCAAGACTCGGGGAGTGACCATAGAAAGATTCCACCGCCTCTGTGGGGCAGAAAACACGGAGAGAGAAAGATCTCTCCGGCAGACAGAATTCTGCTGGGGGAATTCCTTCCCCGAGAGAGGAGATCGTCGCCATCAACACCACTATCAAGCTGGACTTCATCGGGATCATCATCATCATCACCACCATCATCTCCACTAGCACCATCATCACCACTTCATACCTCTATAACAATTGGGTTGAATCTTGCATAGTTCTTAAGGGAAACTTTCCCGGTGTTGATTACTTCTTGTAGTTGATGCTATTGAGTGAACCATTGAATTATCGTTTATGTTCAGATTGTTACACATCATTATTTCATCTCTGATCATGATCCATATGATGTCTTGTGAGTAGTTTGTTTAGTTCTTGAGGACATGGTAGAAGTCATGTTGTTAGTAGTGGAATTGTCTTGAGAAAGATTCAATGGTTTGATATTTAAGTTGTGGTGTACTTCTTCTAGTGGTGTCATGTGAACGTCGACTACATGACACTTCACCTATATGGGCCTAGGGGAATGTATTGTGTATTTGGCTACTAATTGTAGGGGTTGCTGGAGTGAAAAAAACCTGAACCCCCATTAGGAAACCTTTGCATAAGGGACGTCAGGGTCTTAGAGTTAAAGCTGTGGTTAGGTTTCTACCTTAATTACTTTCTTGTACTTGCGGATGCTTGCAAGGGGTATAATCACAAGTATGTATTAGTCCTAGGAAGGTTGGTACATTAGCACAGGTTCACCCACACAACACTTAGCAAACTAAAGAAGATTAATCAACTATATGAAGCGAAAGCACTTGACAACATTCCCATGTGTCCTCGAGAATGTTTGGTCATATTAAGTAATACTACCGGCTTGTCCTTTTCTACAGAAAGGATTGGGCCACTTGCTGCATTTATTCTTATTCTTTTTTATTTACTCGTACTTTATTTACCTGCATTATCAAAAACCCCTAAAAATCCGTTTGCTAAGTATTTACAGAGAATTCCTGCTCCAAGCCACTCACCAGCACCTTTTGCTCCTCGTTGGGTTTGACACTCTTACTTATCGAAAATACTGCGATACACCCCCTATACTTGTGGGTCATCAAGACTATTTTCTAGCGTCGTTGCCGCGGAGTGAAGCGCTATTGGAGAGTGGAATTGGTAAAGGAAACTTCTACTATGAGTATTGTTTACTTATGTTACTTGCTTTATTTTCATTATGGATAATTCGCTGAGTTTCTTATTTCGTAATGCTACTACCACTGCTAAGGTAGTAGATGAACCACCACCTGTTGAGAATGATACTTTTAAAATACCTACAAGAATTATTGATCATGTTATGGATAACTATTATGTTGGATATCGAACTATCCATCCCGGTGATCATTTGCTCTTTATACACGAATTATGCGGGTTGTTTAAGTGTGCAGGTATTACAATAGATCAAGTCAAGATGAAGTTATTCTCATTATCACTGAAAGGAAGAGCCGAGGAATGGTATGAGCTTCTGAAGAATGGTCAAGCTCTTGAATGGGAGGAAATAGTACCTCTCTTTTATTCAAAGTTTTATCCTCCTAGTGAGATTCATAAAGATCGGAATCAAATATACAACTTTTGGCCTCTTGATGGAGAGAGTACAGCTCAAGCTTAGGGGAGATTAAAGTTACTAATGCTCAAATGTCCCATTCATGAGCTCCCGGACAATATTATTATCAATAACTTTTATGCAAGACTTTCTCTTCATGATAAGGATTTATTGGATGCTTCTTGTGCTGGATCATTTACACGCATGGAAGAAGAAGGTAAATGGGATCTTCTAGACCGTATTCAAGATAATGCTGAAGCATGCATGGGAGAATGACAAAGGAAGAAAGTCAGGTATAAATTATGATTATGAATGCATTGAATCTTTTATGGGAACTGATGACTTTCAAAATATTAAAAATGCTTATGGTCTAGACTCTAAAGCTATTGCAACTTATTTTAAGGCTTTTGCTTCCTATATTGAAGTACCTAAAAAGAAGTGGAATAAGTATCATGAACCATATAAAGATCTTGCTAAGTGTGTTCCTGCAAGAAATACTGAAGTTTATACTGTTAATCATGCTTTACCTGAACCTTACATTGAGAAAATGCCTTTCCTAGTTAAGATAAAGGAAGACTCTATGATAGCTAGTATGGTTAATGAAAGTATAAATAAGGCTGTTGAACCTGATAAACAAATGGATGATGAACCTATAATAACAAATGTGAAAGACTTTGTCACTAAATATGAAGAATATGGACACACTATCCTTTGTAAGGATATCCCTAATATTGTTTCACAAAGTAGTGTTATGAGAGTTAGTGTCCCTGTGTTTTCTGTTAGGGTAAGTGATCATTGCTACAATGGTTCTTGTGATAGTTATATCATAAAATTTATGGATGATACTGAAAGTTATTATGAAAGAGGGAAGACTATTCTTATGCATCTCAATAATATCAAGTTTCCTCGTTTTATGCTGAAAGTTTTTATGTTGCACTTCTTTTGCCTTATGCTAGTAGCCTCTGGTTTCAACAACTTGTTTGTTTACAAAATTCCCTTGCATAGGAAGTGGGTTAGACTTAAACATGTGTATTTTTGCTTCTTAAATTTCTACCGCAAGAACGAACAAAACCTAGATCTAATCTAGATAAAAGCCAAGATCTAATCTATTAGATATGAGCAACGAGATAGATCTTGTACTAACCCTCGTAGAACCGAAAGCGTTACGAGATTAGATCTCGGGGTTGATGTAGTCGATCACTTGCCGATCTCAAGATCGTGTGGACGATCCTTCTGGCACCGCGTTCCGACAGCGCTTCCGCAGTCGGTCACACGTGCGGAGTCGAAGCAGACCTTCCTCTCCCCGTTCCAGCAAGCAGCGGAGGTAGTAGATCTTCTCCACGGAATCCCAGCAGCACGACGGTGTGGTGGTGGTGGTGGAGGAGAGAATTCTGCAGGGCTTCGCCTAAGCCAGAGCAGAGCGAAGGTAGAGGAGAGAGGCGGCGACTAGAGCTTGTTATGAGAGAGGGCTAGGAGGGGGCGCCCCCTTCCTTCTATTTAAAGGAGGGAGGCGCGCCTGGGGAGGGGGAGTCCTAGTAGGACTCCCCTCCTATGGCCGGTGGGTTGGGAAGGGGGGGAGGAGTCCTCCTCCCCCACAAATCCGTGTCTCGCCCCACAAGGTTTCCTTTGACCCTTTCTTGGTTTTCAAGCAAACACCAAGAACTCTTCTAGAACCTTCCAGAACATTCTGAAACCTTCTAGAATCTCCATACAAACACTCCGGAACATTTCCTAACTTAGAAAATGATCCCCAATATATGAATCTTATTCTCCGGACCATTCTGGATCTCCTCGTGATGTCCCGGATCCAATCCGAGACTCCGAACAATATTCGGTCTCCAACGCATATTCCATGTCTACTTAAAACAACTTCGAACCTTAAGTGTGTCACCCTACGGTTCGTGAACATGTAGACATGATGGAGACACATCTCCGATCAATAACCATCAGCGGGATCTAGAGATCCATAACGGCTCCCACATACTCAACGATGACTTCGTGATCGATAGAACCATTAACATACGAAACCAATTCCCTTTGTCACGCGATATTCTACTTATCCGAGGTTTGATCGTCGATATCTTCATACCTAGTTCTACCTCGTTACTGATAAGTACTCTTTACTCGTTCCATGTTATGTCATCCCTTGTGACCTAGTCACATGCTTGCAAGCTAACTAGATGACATTCCACCGAGAGGGCCTAGAGCATATCTATCCGTCATATGGATGGACAAATCCCAATCTTGGTCCATGCGCTTCAACACATACTTTCAGGATACCCAATGACACCTTTATAACCACCCAGTTACGAAGCGGTGTTTGATGTCATCAAAGTACCCATCCGGTGATGGTGATTAACATAACCTCATAGTCGAAGGATTAGGTTACTATGCATTTGAAAGCTTACAGCAATACGAACTTAATGACTTGATCTTATGCTACGCTTACTATGGGTGTGTGTCCATCACATCATTCTCCTAATGATATAACCTTGTTATTAATGACATCCAGTGACCATGATCAGGAAACCATGATCATCATTCAATCAACAAGCTAGTTCCACAAGAGGCTTACTAGGGACTCTTTTATGTTTACAAAACACACATGTATTAGTGTTTCCTTATAATACAATTATAGCATGGGATGTAAACATTCATCATAAACACTAAGATATAATAATAACCACTTTTATTATTGCCTCTTGGGCATATCTCCAACAGTCTCCCACTTGCACTAGAGTTAATAATCTAGATTACATGGTAATATACCTAACACCCATGGCGTTCTGGTGTTGGTCATGCTTTGCTCTAGGGAGAGGTTTAGTCAATGGATCTGCCACATTCAGATCAGTGTGTACTTTGCAAATCTTTATGTCACCATCTCGGACATACTCGCGAATAGCATGGAAACATAGCTTGATGTGCTTCAGCTTGCTATGTGACCTTGGCTCCTGTGCATTAGCTATGGCACCTGTGTTGTCACAGTAGATAGCCATCGGGTCCAACGCATTGGGAACCACGCCAAGTTCAGTAATGAACTCCTTCATCCATATGGCTTCTTGTGCAGCCTCTGAAGCAGCTATGTATTCCGATTCAGTTGAAGATTTTGCCACAACGCTTTGCTTGGCACTCCTCCAGCTCACTACAGCACCATTCAAAATTAATACGTATCCAGACTATGACTTCGAGTCATCTAGATCGGTGTTCCAACTAGCATCAGTGTAACCGTTTACAACAAGCTATTCATCACCTCCATAAGAAAGAAGCATATCCTTAGTCCTATTCAGGTACTTTAGGATATTTTTGACCGCTGTCCAGTGTTCCATTCGAGGATCACTTTGATATCTGCTAGTCAAACTAACAGCATGTGCTATATCCGGTCTTGTACACAGCATGGCATACATGATAGAACCTATGGCCGAGGCATAGGGAATATTATTCATCTTTTCTCTATCTTCTGCCGTAGCCGGACTTTGAGTCTTACTCAAGGTCTTACCTGACAACATGGGCACGAACCCTTTCTTGCTCTCTTCCATTCTAAACTTCTTTAGAACTTTGTCTAAGTATGTACTTTGTGAAAGCGCTATTAGGAGTCTTGATCTATCTCTATAAATCTTGATGCCTAGAATATATGCCGCTTCGCCAAGATCCTTCATTGAAAAACTATTATTCAAATAGGTTTTGACGCTATTAAGAAGTTCTATATCATTCCCAATCAACAATACGTTATCTACATATAGTACTAGGAATGCTACAGAGCTCCCACTCACTTTCTTGTAAATACAAGTTTCTCCATAAGTTTGTATAAATCCAAAGTTTTTGATTACCATATCAAAACGTTGATTCCAACTCCGGGATGCTTGCTTCAGTCCATAGATGGAGCGCTGAAGTTTGCATACCTTGTCAGCATCACTAGGATCGACAAAACCCTTGGGTTGTACCATATACAACTCGTCCTCAATATCACCATTAAGGAACGCCGTTTTGACATCCATCTACCAAATTTCATAATCGAAATATGCAGTGATTGCTAACAAAATCCTCACAGATTTTAGCTTCGCTACTGGTGAGAAAGTCTCATCATAGTCAACTCCTTGAATTTGTCAGAAACCTTTCGCGACAAGTCGAGCTTTATAGACAGTAACATTACCATCAGCATCTGTTTTTCTTTTGAAAATCCATTTGTTCTCGACAGCCTTACGGCCATCCGGTAAGTCCACCAAAGTCCATACTTGGTTTTCGTACATGGATCCCATCTCGGATTTCATGGCTTCTAGCAATTTGTCGGAATCTGGGCTCACCATAGCTTCTTCATACGTCGTAGGGTCATTAGTGTTGTCCACCAACATGATGTTCAAGGCAGAGTCATACCACTCAGGAGTGGTACGAACCCTCGTTGACCTGCGAGGTTCACCAGTAACTTCGTTTGAAGTTTCATGATCAGCATCATTAGCTTCCTCTCTAGTTGGTGCAGGCGACACAAAAACATCTTCCGGTGCTGCGCTACTCTTAACTCCGAGAGAAGGTTCAATAACCTCATCGAGTTCTACTTTCCTTCTAGTCACTTCTTTCAAGAGAAACTCCTTCTCAAGAAAGGATCCATTCTTGGCAACGAAAACTTTGCCTTCGGATCTATGATAGAAGGTATACCCAATTGTTTCTTTCGGGTATCCTATGAAGACGCATTTCTCCGCTTTGGGTTCAAGCTTATCAGGTTGTAACTTCTTTACATACGCTTCGCAACCCCAAACTTTAAGGAACGACAACTTAGGTTTCTTTCCAAACCACAATTCGTACGGTGTCGTTTCAACGGATTTAGATGGTGCCCTATTTAAAGTGAATGCGGCTGTCTCTACTGCATAGCCCCAAAATGATAGCGGTAAATCTGTAAGAGACATCATAGACCGAACCATATCTAAGAGAGTTCGATTACGACGTTCGGACACACCATTACGCTGTGGTGTTCCCGGCGGTGTCAACTGCGAAAGTATTCCACATTTCTTTAAATGCATGCCAAACTCATAACTCAGATATTCACCTCCGCGGTCAGAACGCGGAAACTTAATCTTCTTGTTACGATGATTTTCCACTTTACTTTGAAATTCCTTAAACTTCTCGAAAGTTTCGGACTTATGTTTCATAAAGTAGATATACCCATATCTACTTAAGTCATCCGTGAAAGTGAGAACATAACGATATCCACCACGCGATGCTACACTCATTGGACCGCACACATCGGTATGTATTATTTCCAATAAGTCTATAGCTCGCTCCATTATTCCAGAGAATGGAGTCTTAGTCATTTTTCCCATTAGACATGCTTCGCATCTTTCAAGTGATTCAAGAAGTCCATCAGAATGGAGTTTGTTCATACGCTTCACTCCAATGTGACCAAGATGACAGTGCCACATGTATGTAGAATTATCATTCAATTTTATTCGTTTAGCATCTATGTTGTGAACATTTGTATCACTACTATCGAGATTCAATAAGAATAAACCATTTATCTCAGGTGCATTACCATAAAAGATATTACTCATATAAATCGAACAACCTTTATTCTCAGACTTAAAAGAGTAACCGTCTCGCAATAAACAAGATCCAGATATAATGTTCATGCTTAACGCAGGCACCAAATAACAATTATTTAAATTTAAAACTAATCCCGAAGGTAGATGTAGAGGGAGCGTGCCGACGGCGATCACATCAACCTTGGAGCCATTTCCAACGCGCATCGTCACCTCGTCTCTCGCTAGTCTTCGTTTATTCCGCAGCTCCTGTTTCGAGTTACAAATATGAGCAACCGAACCAGTATCAAATACCCAGGCACTACTACGACTACTAGTAAGATACACATCAATAACATGTATATCGAATATACCTTTCTTCTTGATGTTGCCGTTCTTCAGATCCACCAGGTACTTGGGGCAGTTACGCTTCCAGTGACCAGCACCCTTGCAGTAGAAGCACTCAGTTTTAGGCTTAGGGCCAGCCTTGGGCTTCTTAGCAGGTGCGGCAGCTTTCTTGCCGTCCTTCTTGAAGTTGCCCTTTTTCTTAGGCTTGCCCTGTTTCTTGAAATTGGTGGTCTTATTGATCATCAACACTTGCTGCTCCTTCTTGATCTCCACTTCAGCAGTTTTCAGCATGGACGATAGTTCAGGCAACGTCATGTTCATGCAGTGCATATTGTAGTTCATCACAAAGTTCTTATAACTCGGTGGCAGTGATTGGAGGACACAGTGAATCCCTAACTCATTAGGAATCGTTATCCCCAACTCTTGGAGTTTGTTTGCGTGCCCAGACATGGTGAGCACGTGCTCGCTAACGAAGCTTTCCTCTTCCATCTTGCAGGTAAAGAACTTCTCGGAGGCCTCATAGCTCTCCACGGCCGCGTGAGTCTCAAAAATGAGCTTGAGCTCCTTAATGATCTCGAACGGGTCATGGTGCTCAAAACGCTTCTGGAGCTCCGTTTCTAAACCGTACAGGATGGCACACTGAACTGTGGAGTAATGATTTTTTCGAGTGGCGTAAACATTCTTTACGTCATCGGTGGCATCATCTGCAGGTGGGTCACCTAGCGGTGCTTCGAGCACATAGGTCATCTGACCAGCCCTGAGGACAATCTTCAGACCACGGAGCCAGTCCGTGAAGTTTCTTCCATTGTTCTTAAGCTTTTCTTTCTCTAGGAACGCATTGAAATTGATGGAGAGATTCGCCATAATCTACAACAATATTTGCAAGTAGTTTAGACTAAGTTTATGATAAATTGAGTTCTACTTTAATTCTTAAATTAACTAGGTGAACTCCCACTCAAAACAACATCCCTCACATTGTCTTAGTGATTACACGAACCAAGTCCACTACACCAAGTCCGATCTTCACGAGAGAAGATGTAGTTTCATTGGTGAACAATCTTCATGTTCATCATATCACTTATATGATTCATGCTCTACCTTTCGGTATTCCGTGTTCCGAGACCATGTCTGTACATGCTAGGCTCATCAAGATTAACCTTAGTTTCCGCATGTGCAAATCTGGCTTGCACCCGTTGTATGCACACGTAGAATCTATCACATCCGATCATCACGAGATGCTTCGAGACGACGAGTCTTAGCAACGGTGCCAACTAAGGAAGAACACTTTATTACTTGAAATTTAGTGAGAGGGATCATCTTATAATGCTACCGTCGCGATCTAAGCAATACAGGATGCATAAAGGATTAACATCACAGGCAATTCATAATTAGTGTGATATGATATGGCCCTTTCTTCTTATGTCTTTGATCTCCATCTCCAAAGCACGGACATGATCTCCATCATCACCAGCATTGCGTCAAGGTCAGTGGCGCCGCTTCATGGTTGTCCATCATCACCAGCAACTATTACAACTACTTGGAATAAAGCTATTACAAGATGAATAGACACGCAGGTCTTAACAGAATTAAAGACAACCATTAGGATCCTGCCGGTTGCCATATTACAACAAGGATCATTGCATACATCAAATATAATCACAATCACATGATGGCCATATCACATCACAAAACCCCTGCAAAAAGAAGTTAGACGCCTCTAATATTCTTTGCAAGTTTTACGTGGTTTGGGGCTTTCGAATAAAAACGGATCTTACCTACGAAACTGAACCACAACGTTGATACAAGTGCTATCAAGTGCAAGTGTAGATTGGATCTATACTATGATGGGAGAGACAGACACCCGCAAAGCCACTTGTGCAAAGCAAGTTACACGTCAAGTGTGGAGCAAGTCTCATGTGCGATGACATGTAAGGTTAGCCCGAGTCGCTTCATCCCACCATACCGCAAGATGCAAAGTACACACATAGCAAAAGACGGCACGAGCACCAACACCCACAACATCATTGTGTTCTACTCGTGCAACAGATCTACGCATAGACAAGGCTCTGATACCACTGATGGGTTCATAGCATGGAAAACAAAAAAATTCTACCGCAAGAACGAACAAAACCTAGATCTAATCTAGATAAAATCCAAGATCTAATCTATTAGACATGAGCAACGAGATAGATCTTGTACTAACCCTCGTAGAACCGAAAGTGTTACAAGATTAGATCTCGAGGTTGATGTAGTCGATCACTTGTCAATCTCAAGATCGTGTGGATGATCCTTCCGGCGCCGCGTTCCGGCAGCGCTTCCGCAGTCGGTCACACGTGCGGAGTCGAAGCAGACCTTCCTCTCCCTGTTCCAGCAAGCAGCGGAGGTAGTAGATCTTCTCCACGGAATCCTAGCAGCACGACGGTGTAGTGGTGGTGGTGGAGGAGAGAATTCTGCAGGGCTTCGCCTAAGCTGGAGCAGAGCGAAGGTAGAGGAGAGAGGCGGCGGCTAGAGCTTGTTATGAGAGAGGGCTAGGAGGGGGCGCCCCCTCCCTTCTATTTAAAGGAGGGAGGCGCGCCTGGGGAGGGGGAGTCCTAGTAGGACTCCCCTTCTATGGCCGGCGGGTTGGGAAGAGGGGGAGGAGTCCTCCCCCCCCACGAATCCGTGTCTCGCCCCACAAGGTTTCCTTTGACCCTTTCTTGGTTTTCGAGCAAACACCAAGAACTCTTCTAGAACCTTCTAGAACATTCCGAAACCTTCTAGAATCTCCATACAAACACTCCGGAACATTTCCTAACTTAGAAAATGATCCCCAATATATGAATCTTATTCTACGGACAATTCCGGATCTCCTCGTGATGTCCAGGATCCAATCCGAGACTCCGAACAACATTCGGTCTCCAACGCATATTCCATATCTACTTAAAACAACTTCGAACCTTAAGTGTGTCACCCTACGGTTCGTGAACATGTAGACATGATGGAGACACATCTCCGATCAATAACCATCAGCGGGATCTGGAGATCCATAACGGCTCCCACATACTCAACGATGACTTCGTGATCGATAGAACCATTAACATACGAAACCAATTCCCTTTGTCACGCGATATTCTACTTATCCGAGGTTTGATCGTCGGTATCTTCATACCTAGTTCTACCTCGTTACTGATAAGTACTCTTTACTCGTTCCATGTTATGTCATCCCTTGTGACCTAGTCACATGCTTGCAAGCTAACTAGATGACATTCCACCAAGAGGGCCCAGAGCATATCTATCCGTCATATGGATGGACAAATCCCAATCTTGGTCCATGCGCTTCGACACATACTTTCAGGATACCCAATGACACCTTTATAACCACCCAGTTACGAAGCGGTGTTTGATGTCATCAAAGTACCCATCCGGTGATGGTGATTAACATAACCTCATGGTCGAAGGATTAGGTTACTATGCATTTGAAAGCTTACAGCAATACGAACTTAATGACTTGATCTTATGCTACGCTTACTATGGGTGTGTGTCCATCACATCATTCTCCTAATGATATAACCTTGTTATTAATGACATCCAATGCCCATGATCAGGAAACCATGATCATCATTCAATCAACAAGCTAGTTCCATAAGAGGCTTACTAGGGACTCTTTTATGTTTACAAAACACACATGTATTAGTGTTTCCTTATAATACAATTATAGCATGGGATGTAAATATTCATCATAAACACTAAGATATAATAATAACCACTTTTATTATTGCCTCTTGGGCATATCTCCAATAGAGCAAAGTTTGCAATTACCAATTATGATTTACTTTATGTATCTTTATTGTGTTTCCTTTAATTATTGCAAGTTAAGTTATATAATAGTGAGTTGTCTTCTATTATGATTTATGTATTGATGAATGTCATGCTCCTTGGCCGTATTCTTTTATCGACTCTTCACTCCATAAACCTGAGGTCATGTTTACTGAGCTCAGTTTTCACTTGGGGACAAGCGAAGTCTAAGCTTGGGGGGAGTTGATACGTCCATTTTGCATCACTATTCTATATCATAATTTACTATTATTCATCGATATATTTCATATTAATAGATGATACTTATGTTATTTCATCTATTTTTGCATGGTTGATGACTTTTGGAGGATGGACTGCTGCAATCAGGATTATGATGGAAAACGCGCTGTTTGGAGGCAAAATTCATGAAGATCAGAAAATCCAGGAAAATACATGGAAAATTCTATTTTTCCAGAAGACGAAGGATGCTAGAAGGGGGAGTGGAGTTGGGCCACAGGGGGCCCACACCACCCCCTAGAGCGGGTCACCCCTGTCCGCGCCACCAGGTGGTGTGGCCACCCTGGCCCACTCCTGGCTCTCCCCTTTGGCGTATATCATCCCCACGAAACCCTAAGCCTAGGGGAGCGACCATAGAAAGATTTTGCCGCCTTTGCAGGGCGGAAAACTACAAAGAGAGAAAGATCTCTCCGGTAGACAGAATTCTATCGGGGGAAGTCCTTCCTGGAGAGGGGAGATCATCGCCATCAACACCACCATCAAGCTAGCCTTCATCGGGATCATCATCACCATTATCTACATCATCATGTCCATCAGCACCATCATCACCACTCCATACCGCTGTAACAATTGGGCTGAATCTTGCATAGTTCTCAGGGGAAACTCCCGATATTGATTACTTGTTGTAGTTGATGCTATTGAGTGGAACCATTGAATTATCATTCATGTTCAAATTGTTATTTATCATTATATCATATATGATCTTGATCCATATGATGTCTTGTGAGTAGTTCGTTTAGTACTTGAGGACATGGGAGAAGTCATGTTGTTAGTAGTGGAATTGTGTTGAGAAAGATTCAATAGTTTGTTATTTAAGTTGTGGTGTTATTCTTCTAGTGGTGTCATGTGAACATCGACTACATGACACTTCACCTTTATAGGCCTAGGGGAATGCATTGTGTATTTGGCTACTAATCGTAGGGGTTGCCGGAGTGACAGAAACCTGAACCCTCGTTAGGAAATCTTTGCACAAGGGATGTCAGGATCTTAGAGTTTAAAGTTGTGGTTAGGTTTCTATCTTAATTACTTTCTTGTACTTGTGGATGCTTGCAAGGGGTATAATCACAAGTATGTATTAGTCCTAGGAAGGTCGGTACATTAGCATAGGTTCATCCACACAACACTTATCAAACTAAAGAAGATTAATCAACTATACAAAGCGAAAGCACTTGACGATATTCCCGTGTGTCCTCGAGAACGTTTGGTCATCTTAAGTAATACAACTGACTTGTCCTTTGCTAAAGAAAGGATTGGGCCACTGGCTGCATTTATTATTATTGCATTTTATTTACTCGCACTTTATTTATCTGCATTATCAAAAACCCCTCAAAATCCATTTGCTAAGTATTTACAGAGAATTCCTGCTCCAAGCCACTCGTCAACACCTTCTGCTGCTCGTTGGGTTCGACACTCTTACTTATCGAAAATACTGCGATACACCCCCTATACTTGTGGGTCATCAAGTACCTAGAGCAAACTCCACCATGCATGTTCTAGAACCATCATGTCACCACCCCCTAAATTTCATAGCACGATAGACTGTATTATCCCTACTACTATAGTGGAGCATTTTTTAATTGGATCCATAGCCCTAATCATGACCGTTGGGCTATTAGATGTAATGGTTCAGAGCAACTGGATTCGTGTTGAATAGTACTCCCTCCGTCAAAATATAAGGCGCCTAAGTATTAGTCAAAAGTCAACATTTTTTAAGTTTGACCATGCCTATACACAAAAATATAAAAATTTAGAATACTAAATTAATATCAATAGATTCAGAATAAAGTATATTTTCCTAATATGTCCATTCAATAATGTAGATGTAGATATTTTTTTCTAAATATTTGGTCAAAGTTAGTAAGGTTTGACTTTTGACCAATCCTTAGGCGCCTTATATTTTGGGATGGAGGGAGTACAGACCTAGAGCAAACTCCACCATGTTCTAGAACCATCATGTCACCACCCCCAAAATGCATAAATTAAGTCTATTAATAATAACTATCTACACATATTGAGAATACAACCTACTATGCTTTGAAATTTTGGGGTTGGTGACATGATGGTTCTAGAACATGGTGGAGTTTGCTCTAGATACTATTCAACACGAATCCAGCTTCTCTGAACCATTGGACCTAACAGCCCAATGGTCAGGATTGGTGCTATATATATGGATCCAATTCAAAACTGCTCCACTATAGTAGTAGATATAGATAAAAAGCACACCTTAATAAGGCCTACTATGTGGCATCCGCTAAGGTTCACCTTATACATAGTGGAAACTATAAATTATCTTTAAGCCTAAGGTGCACCTCAAGCTTGTGTGTTGACCATAGAGAATAGAAAAATCATTTCCCCTCTCTCCTTATTTCATGTGATGGTTTTCAAAAGGGCTTCAAAATTTTCAAGAGGCAAAATCTTAGTAGCTAGAAGTCGAACAATCTCAACTGATATATATTAATTGACCGCTCGATGGGTACCCCCAAAAGCTTTTTACATAAAACTTTCAAACCAACCTACAGTTTATTGCTTGTAGTCCAAATTTGACCTTTTATTTTGATACATCGACATAAAGTTATTCAACAAGTGGACGGGGTCAGCTAGGAACCTTGAAAACTCATAAAACATGGGAATCGTAAGTAAAACACATTAGTCCACCTAGCTAATATGTCTAGAAGCTTGGATTATGGCATTGAGATCCATATTCTTCGGACTTTCTTTACGGAAAAGAATCATCTCGTCATCACTCAAAAAACTGAGAATTTTCTTCCTGATTGTTGGAAACTCACACCAACGACATTGTTTACTACAAGAAGATGCACACATCTACCTGCGAAAAGGCAATTAATTCAAGATAAATCTATCACACTTACTTGTAGCTAAAGTTTGACTTAATTTCGTTAAATTGACAAGAAGTCACCAAAGTGTGCGAAGTTAGCTAGGAATCCTAGTACTAAAAACTTGGGTATTACGTATAAGAAACCATGGTCAAATTTGTGTGATAATTGGGGCGGTTGCATTTTCTTTTAACCTTGGTAGGTCTCGTAGGAGCGAGGTGCTTGAGAGTTAACATGGTCGATGGAAGTACAAGTTACATCAAGGACCTCATAAAGAATGAAAAATGCATCCAAGTCCATGCATACATTTATCACAAGGACCCTGAAACTGAGCAATGAAGTACTGTGTTTTAGGGTTTGCGCATACTAGCATTCATCATGCTAAAGACTATCAATAGAATCTTTCTAGATGCTAAGAATGGAAAAGAAGATCCAACAGTTAGCAATGTTTGGATTTGCCAGTATTGATGTAACTGTTAATGTTCAAAGTTAATCACTACACTATATGTAGTGGTATGGTATTATTAGAGATAAGAGACAAGATAAAGATAAGATAAGAAGTACTACGAATGGCCGATCTAATGGTAGGTCTCGTAAGAGAGAGGTGCTTGAGAGTTAACACGATCGGTGGAAGTACAAGTTACATTAAGGACGTCATAAAAAATGAAAATTGCATCCAACAAGTGTCGTCGGATTGATGACAAGTACACCATGAGGGGGTCCTCGAGGCATGCGGAAGAGAGGGGTGTGAGACGTACGGTGTTCCGGGATGGTGAGCACACAAGTTTACCCAGGTTCGAATCCGCTGGCTTTGGGCGGATCCTACTCCTGCTAGCAATCCAGTAATACGGCAGAGCCGGAATATGGGTTACAAGGGTTTCACGTGTGCGGGTTGAGATTGCAGACTATTGAGGTGTGCCCTAAAGGCTCTCCCTAGGACAGCTTATATAGATATCCGGTCTAGGGTTTACAGGAGAGATCTATCCGGCTACGACTAAGAGTTGGTTAAAGAGTACATCTTGAACTACAAGTAACATTATGGGCCTAAGTCGGTAAGTCTTCTAGGCCTTCCCGTAGCCGGATTGGACTCCGTCTTTCTCCCTGACTGGGCCGCCCGTGAAGCAATGCTCTAACCCGAAGTAGGCCACCCTGGTCAGTGAGGAACTGTGAGGATACCCGGAAAGTATATCCCCAATAGCAGCCCCCGGAGGCCTCCAAGATCCAAAGTCAGATTTATCATCGTCTAGCTTGATCTTCGGCTTGCAGAATCTTGAAGGGTTCCTGAAACTTCACAGCAGAAAATACGATCCGGGTCTTAAAAATAAGTCGGACCTGTCAGTAGGTTACTTGGATCTTCTAGCTTGATTTCAAACTAAGCCGGAACTTAGTTCCTGAAGCTACCTGACACAAGTCATGGTCAAGTCACGTCATCTGACAGGCATTCCGTCAGCACGACCGTTGGTGGGTCCGTGGTTCACGGAACCGAGGCACCATTTCAATGCGTGCGTGGAGATCAAGGCGACGTAATCATCGCCTGGGACCTTCCCAGTTCCTTCCACGATGCGTGGTGGTTACACTATAGCATTTGCACGAATCTTGGCGCAGTTAGGTGGATATAAGGGGTTAGGATTTTCTCCTTCTCCTTCCACCAGTCCTTTACCTTTTCCTCTCCTCCCAATCTTCCTGCGCACACAGAGCTCCCCGTTCCTCCCCAAAAAACTCCCAGCACCGCCCCTTTTAGGTCAACCCCTCACCGGAGAAATGGCTTCATCTTCCTCTTCCGGCTTAGCGGCAGCGGCGGCGGCGGCGATGGAAGCGGTGGCGGAGAAAGAGAGCTTCCGTGGGCTCTAGATTCCCTGCGCGCTCAACGAGGAGGGCCTCAAGAACATGGAGAAGGAGGGGCTTCTCGCCGCTGGTGACTGGTGGAGCGGCTTCGAGGAAACCGTCCCCAACCCGCACGAAAGCGAGCGGGTCCACTTCGACACCCACCTCGATAGAGGTTTGTCGTTTCCTCCCTCGGAGTTCTTCTTCGAGGTGATTGATCATTACGGAGTTCAACTCCATCATCTTCCTCCCAACTATCTCTTAGAGATGAGCGCGTACGCTTCGCTGTCTGAGGGCTTTCTCGGCATTAGGCCGAGTTTGACTCTTTTCCGGTACTATTTTCATGTCCGGAGAAATTCCATTACCGCCGGTGTTCCTTACATCACCGGCGCTATTAGCTTTTTGCTTAGACGCGAGCGTGCGTATCCCAAAATTCTAGATAGTGACTCGGTCAAACAATGGCCAGCCACATTCTTCTATAATAGGGATGTTCCGGCTCTCGGCAAAGCCACTGCTTTGCTGGCTTTCATCGACGGAGCCGCCACGCCCCAACCATCCTGGGACGAAGCCGCTCCGGATCTCACCGACGATCTGATCCTCGCTAAGAGGTGGATCAAATATTTGATCAAACACAAGGATCTGAAGGGATCCGACTTGGTCCAGTGCTGGGTCTCACGTCGGATCCAGCCCCTTCAGTACCACGGGACCCGACTGATGCATTCCATCACGTCATATCCGAAAGACTCTCTCAACATCAGCTCCAAAGCCTACACCACACAGGGCTAGATAAGGCAGCTCAAGTGGCTGATTAAGGAGCGGATCGAGAGGAGAATCCCGGAGGTTTCTCTGGACATGCACACGGCGGATAACCCCGTAGTGCCGGTAATCTTCTATCAGTACACCTTTTTATGTGTTTCAACATTTGAATTACAGTGTAATGCTGATATGTTTTCTTCTTTTCAGCTCGCCGACCTCCCCGAGTCAGAATTTGCTCCACTCGAAGGATATCCTCCGGAGTTCTCTCAGGAGGTAGAAGTGGTCCCATTGCCGGATCTTGCGCTCAAGAAGCGCAAAGCTCCGATAGTGGCTGTCAGCACAAAGGAGGTGCCTGTCGTGAAGAGGTAACTTTCAATCACAATTTTCCGCCTTTGTACTTTACTCAAATTTCTTTCTGATATGTAATGTTTCCGACTTTACTACATTCTCAGAGCAAAACCGCTCCTCAAGGGAAAGGGAAAAGGGATTCCTTCGAAGCCGCTGCGGCAGACGAAGCTTACCATAGCTTCTCCTGCCGTGGCTCCTCCGACTCCTGCCCCTCAACCTTCTGCAACACCGGTGATCTCTCCAGATGCCACAGAAGATCCGGCTCCTTCAACGGAGCCTGCGAACCTTGAGTCACAAACTGACGTCACCATGGGTGCGTCATATCTAGGTAAGGGTGAACCCTCTTTGAGTAATGACCCCTCGGCAGAAACCTTCGCCGAAAACCTTACCAGCAATCCGGGACTTGCCAAGTTTGGCCTGTCTCGAAAATCTGCAGAAGAAATCCAGCGGCTCGCCAAGCAATGCTTGGATAAAAGAACCTTATCTGCCGAGGAAGAAGCGCAAGAAGAAGAGGACGTCAAGTTCTCCGATCTTCTTGTCCAGGTGCGCCTTCGAGACGAGAGGATTAGGACTGGTGAGCTTCCAACAGCCCCAGTGATTCCTCTGACTCTCGCCGAGAAGGTCGCCATTGATGTGAATGCGAGTTTGGATAAACTCACTCGCGAACAATATGTAAGTCGGAATTCCAACTCCTGTTTTTCCTTCATTTGTATTTTATATCATATCCTCTAGCCCCCAAGCATGAAGTAGGATAAACAATCCGGGTTTATGCTTTATTAGGATGCCAAAGAACGAACTAGTGTAGCCCCCAAGGCTCATACTGATATTAGCAAAAATATTAGCCCAAGTCTTAAGTAGCTTTCTGACTTTGGGTATTCTGAATTACAGAAAGTGTGTTCCTATAATCAGGATTTATTGAAGAATGTATGTGATAAGCGGAGAGAGATCAAGGCTCTCCGGCTTAAGAATGTTGAGCTTAAAGTTGCCAAGAATGAGGCCGAAGGTAAACATTCCGAGACTCAAACCTTGTCTTTGTATTTTCAATGTCGAATTTTTCTGAACTGTTGTTCTTTTTGACTTACAGCGCTGGTGAAACAATCCGTCGCCATGATTGAAGAGGCCGAGAACCTCAAGACCTTGGTGGTAGAGAACAAGGAGCTTCGCCAAGAGCTGGACCAGCTCAAGGCAAATCATGAAAAAAGCATAGCTCAAGTCCTTGAATCCTCCTCCATGGCTACTGAAGAGCGTGATCGCAAGATCGCTGCTCAGGATAAAATAATCTCGGACCTCAAGAATGAGCTTAGCAGAGAGAAGGACATGTCCCAAGCGCTCCGGGCTGAACTCCAGAGTCTACGGGAGGAGAAGACGAAAATTGACGATGTCATTTTCGGTACGTTCCATCTATCTGACTTGTCTCTTTCTTCGACTTTTATCAATGTCGGATTTTTCTTAACTTGATTTTGTGTATAGGCCCTCTGAACTTGACGGACTCTTCCTCCTCCGAGCCCCGCACCCACCGGCTTACCCAAGTCGGTGACCTGCTTCATGACTTCTCCTAGTCCCTTGAGGACATCGGCGAAGCTCTCAAGATTCCGGACATGCCAAGCATGTCGGATTTTCAGGTGCGGGACAAGGCAAAGAAGATGCCGCAACTTGTTTGGGACTGGAACATGTCCTACGTGCGGACTGCTGTGCAGAACACTCTCACCATGGTCATGAGCCACCATGGAAACATGGAAATATGGCAAGTGACTAGAGGGTACTGCAAAGTAGATGAATACTGCTAGGAGCAGGAGCTTCAAGCCATCATGCACTCATGCGCCGGATATGGGTGTCACGTGGCTGACCTGACCAGCTACGAGATCCCCTTCTTCACCCGCGTAGATACTCCGCCTCCTCCTTCGGAAGAACCAACAGAAGTTTCCGACGATGAACGCACCACCTCGGATGTGGACATCTCGGAACGATATCAAGGCGGAATTTCCAGCGAGCCGGCAGCTCCTTCATCTCCTCCTGCATCGTAGATCAGAAATTTTTGTATTATTCCGGAAAAACATGATGTATCTGTAAATATGCAGTACTTTAATTTTGCTAGTGCTAAGCTTTTGATCTATTCAGCACTTTTTGCTTTGAGTTTTTTTTGTGTGCCTGAAATGTTTACATAAGAACTTGTATTTTTTCGTCTCTACTTATCGTTTATCTGGATTTCCGCCTTGTCCCTTTCATGAGCCGGCTAAACCTTCTGCCGGAAACTTTGCCGAGCAATGGAGCTCAATTGCTAAACCAGTTTAAACTCGAAAATAAAGCCGGCTTCCAATACCAACAATTCACTACTCAGAAAATGCCCACATCCAGCAATCAGACAAATAACCAAAGTAAAGACTAGAAACTTTAGAGTTATACCCGAGGGTAGCAATTTTAGAATCAAAAATCTAAACTAGAACGAACATGAGCATAAAGTAGTTTCAAGCATTCTGGGATATTCGACTATGACATGATCTTTTGGAAATAAGATGGTAAAACTTCTCAGAAAAACTTGAGGCAACCAAAACTTTTATTTCTCACAGAATCATATACATATATATGTTTACAAAGAAGGATAAACTAAGAATAAAAGGGACGTGGCTGAGCAATATTCCACGGCCTGTCTAACTCATCCGGATTTGTACTGCCTCTAGCTCTCTTTCTCTTCTTAGTAGCAGGTCTTTCTTTGACTGGCCTCATGTCAGTTAAGTAGTACGATCCATTGTGCAATACTCGACTAACTAAAAAGGGCCCCTCCCATACTGGGGAAAGTTTGTGCTTTCTTTGCTGCACAAGCCGGAGAACCAAATCGCCTTTATTGAAAGATCGGTTTCTGACTCTCTGGCTATGATACTTGCGTAACTTCTGCTGATAGGCTGTAGATCTCATTTCAGCAACAACGCGAACTTCTTCGACTAAGTCGAGATCATTTTGTCGAGAAATCTCGGCATCCTCTTCGATATACGCGGCCACTCTAGGAGAAGTATGAATCAAATCACTAGGAACAACTGCTTCTGCGCCATAGACCAAGAACAAAGGTGTGTATCCTGTTGACCTGTTTGGAGTTGTTCGTAAACTCCAAATTATAGAGGGTAATTCCTCTGCCCAAGCCCCCGCAGCACGTCGTAGTGGTGCTTCGAGTCTCGGTTTTAGGACGTGTAGAATTAAACCATTTGTTCTTTCGACTTGTCTGTTAGCCTGTGGATGTGCGACTGACGCAATGTCAAGTCGGATATTTTGCTCATTGTAGAATTCAGCCAATTCTCCCATAGAAAAGTTACTCCCGTTGTCCATGATAATGCTATGCGGATAACCATATCGGATTATAACATCCTCGACAAATCTTTTGGATGTTGCTCCATCACAACTAGTGACAGGTTTAGCCTCAATCCATTTGGTGAATTTATCCACCATCACTAAGAGGTGAGTAAATCCACTTGGAGCTCATTTAAAAGGTCCTACCATTTCAAGCCCCTAGACCGCAAAAGGCCATGTTATAGGTATTGTTCGCAGCTGATCATCCGGAACATGAGCTTGCTTGGCGTACTTTTGGCAGCCTTTGCACGTCTTGACTAATCGTTCGGCATCTGCCTGAGCGTGGTGACCACACTCGCCTTCGTGGATTTCTCTTAATATTTCCACTCCTTCTTCCGGAGATACACAGCGCTGAAAACCCCCAGAAACACTCTGTTTATGGAGATCACCTTTAACAATAGTATAAGCTTTTGCTCATCGGATAATCTGCCGGATCAGCACCTCGTCTTTGGGTAATTTGCCATCTACCAAATAATCGAGGTAGGGTTGAGTCTAGCTAGGAATTACAGCCAAAACTGCTATCAAAGGTGAGTCGGATTTGGTCGGATATTACTCATCTACTCCCTTTATTGAGGGAACTTTGAGGTGCTCTAAAAAAGCGCCATCCGGGACCTCTTTTTGCGCAGAACCTATGCGAGATAGTGCATCTGCTTCGTCATTTTCTGCTCGAGGGATGTGTTGAACTTCAAACCCTTTGAACGATTTAGATAGATCATCCACGACAGCTTTATATGCTTCCATGTGTTTATTTACATTACAAATATTTGACACTTGTTGAGCAACAAGATCCGAATCTTCGTAACACATCAAACGTCGGATGCCAATATCCTTAGGAATCCGGATTCCATGCAGCAGTGCTTCATACTCGGCAATATTGTTTGTTGCTATGAAGTGTATCTGCAACACGTATAAAAGTTTATCTCCTTGGGGTGATTTGAGCACCACGCCAGCCCCCGAGCCCCCTCGAGCCTTAGATCCATCGAAAAAGAGGGTCCAATATTCCGACTCAGGGAGGATCATGTTCTCCTTCGTCTCTGTCCAATCAGCGACAAAGTCAGCAAGGATCTGGGATTTGATTGCTGTCCGAGGTTTATACTCAATGTCGAAAGCTGAAAGCTCTATGCCCCATTTGGCGACGCGTCCTGTGGTGTCACTGTTGTTGATTATATCTCTCATGGGAGCTGTGCTCACCATGGTAATTGGATGCTCCTGAAAGTAGTGTTGTAACTTACGAGATGCTAGAAAAACACCGTAAGCCAACTTTTGATAGTGCGGATACCGCTGTTTTGATTCTGTCAAGACCTCGCTAACAAAATAAGTTGGACGCTGCACCAGGTGTTCCTGAATTTCCACTGGTCTCTCCACCACCATGACGATACTAACGACCTTATTTGTCGTAGCAAGATAGAGCAACATCGGTTCCTTAGGTTCCGGTGCTGCAAGGATAGGAGCAGATGAGAGTACTTTCTTCAGGTCTTGTAGTGCAGCTTCAGCTTCATCAGTCCAACCAAAATCCTTGGTCTTTTTCAGGAGTTTGTATAATGGTGCGGCTCTTTCACCAAGCCGGCTTACAAATCGACTGACTGCAGCGATGCAACCAGTTAATCTTTGTACATCCTTCAGGCGAGTTGGCCTGGAAATATTGAGTATAGCCTTGATTTTGTCTCGTTTCACCTCTATGCCTTTTTGAGACACAATGAAACCTAACAATTTTCCGGCTAGTATTCCAAAGAAACATTTCTTCGGGTTAAGCATGATGTTGTATTTTCGTAGATTGGCATATGTTTCCTCCAAGTCGGAAATCAGCGTTTCCTTCTTTTTGGACATTACCGCGATATCATCCATGTATGCATGTACATTGCGTCCGAGTTGGTCATGGAGGCAACGCTGCATCGTGCGCTGGTATGTAGCTCCTGCGTTCTTCAGCCCAAAAGGCATCATAACAAAACAGAAATTTCTGAAAGGGGTTATGAATGAAGTTTTGACTTTGTCAGGTTCCTTCATCCGAATTTGGTGATAACCAGAATATGCGTCGAGAAAACAGAGGAGTTTTGAGCCTGCCGTAGAATCGATAACTTGATCAATTCTAGGCAGAGCGAACGGATCTTTTGGACAAGCCTTGTTTAAGGCAGTATAATCAACACACATCCTTAAATCAGTGGTGTCCTTTTTAGGGACCATTACATGATTGGCCGACCACTCAGTGTGGATGACCTGTTCTATGAATCCGGCTAACTCAAGCCATGCTAGTTCCTGAGCTATTGCCTTACGCTTTTCATCGCCAAACCGCCGTAAGGACTGTTTGAGGGGTTTAGCATTTGGGTTTACATTTAGAGAGTGCTCGGCAAGTTTCCTAGGTACTCCGGTCATGTCAGATGGTTGCCATGTGAAGATATCTTGATTTGCTTGGAGGAACTTGACGAGCGGGCTTTCCTATGCGCTATCTAGGACTACGCCTATCTGGGTCACCTTGGAGGGGTCGTCATCCTTCAACGGTGCTTTCTTCGTCTCTTCTGATTCCTTGAACTTTGGATTTGGCTTTGTCACCTCCTTCTTCGTTGCGGGCATCTCGGACGGATCTATGCTCTTCTTGATCTCCTAGTACTCCTCGGGGTGCATCACGGCTTCAGCAAAGGCGGCATTTCCATCCTCGCACTCTCGCGCTTTCTACGGATCTCCCCTGATGGTGACCACGCTGTTGGGACCTGGAATTTTCATCATATTGTAAATGTAACACGGACGAGCCATAAAAGCCCAGTAAGCCGGACGTCCGAATATAGCATGGTATGCTCTCTTGAATGGGACCACTTCGAAGGAAAGTGCTTCTGTCCGATAGTTCTTTGGAGTTCCAAAGGTAACATCCAAAATAATCTCTCCCAGGGAATTAGCTTGTCTTCCTGGGACAACTCCGTGAAAGATCACAGAGCTATGGTTCAGCTGGGTCTCCGAGATCTTCATCCGGCATAGCGTTTCGACATAGAGAATATTGATACTACTACCACCGTCCATGAGGGTCTTGGAGAAACCATAACCGTCAATAAGTGGGTTGACGATTAAGGCGTATTTTCCTTGCCTGTGTAACATAGGCGGATGATCAGCGCGGTCAAATGTGATTGCCACTTCCAACCAGTCCAGATATTGGGGGATAAGCGGAACTATTGCATTGAGCACGTGGAGAACTGCTTTCTTGACCTTTCCTGGTTGAGATCCAAGGAAAGTGACGTAAGTGTCCTTTTTGGTGGGAAAAGTCTTCTTCCCTTCTGGCTTGGGATTTGAAACATCAGCTTCCTCCATGTCGGAATCTTCCTTGGTCTCCTTGTCCTTTTCGGGATTTTTCTTTCCCTTCTTCCGCTTAGCTTTGTAGCTCGTGGTGTCATCTCTTTTGATGTCGTCATTGAAACGATATTCAGCGTTGGTGTGGGACGAGCCCCCATTAGCGTCTAGGTGATGCACACATGGGTTATTAGCGATGTCGGCCCAAGAGTAGGTTTTTCCTGGTTGCTGTTCTCCTCTACCTTGGACCCTTGAAGTCCCACGGCCACGCCCGCGGCCTCCGCCACGTCCTCCTCGTCCTCCAGACCTGGAAACACTAGTAACCACCGCTGTTTCTGCGTTGGGTTTTTCTTCTGAGGTATTTTTGCGCTTCTGAGCTGGTTGCTTTGGTTGTCTTGCCGACTGAGGCACAGCTAGGGCATTGAGCAGTCCCTCTGGATCGTCGTCAGCATCTGCATACTTGCTCGCTGTTTCTATCATCTCTCCCAAATCAGTGACCTTGTCACACTTCAAGCGATGACGCAGTAGACCAATTGGGAGACCTGCAATGAAAGCTTCAATCGCAGTTTGATCATTTACTCCTTCACAGGATTTCTTGGTGTCGATCCATCATCCGAGGTAGTCCCGGCAAGTTTCTCCGGCTTTCTGGGTGCAACGCTGTAGGTCTCCGACCGTACAGGGCCTCCGATATGTGCCTTCAAAATTCTAAAAGAACGCACTTTGCATGTCGTACCATTTATGGATGGTGTTCTCCGGAAGTTCATTGAGCCATGATCGTGCCGTCTTCCGCAACATAAGTGGGGGATATCGGGTTGCGATCAGGCTGTTTCCACCTTTGGCGATGCAGCAAGCTTGGAAGAAATCCTATAGCCAGGTATCTGGCCGAGCAATGCCATCGTAGGCTTGGATATGTCTTGAGATAGCAAATCCTTCCGGGAATTTTTTAGCTCTGATGCGTGGTCCGAAGAACTTTGGGCCCACGTAGATATCATCGTTTTCGTAGCGCCGAGCCTCTATGTTGGAATTACTCCTGTGCCTTGCGTCATTCGGGGATAAAGATCGTCCCGAATGTCGGCTGTGGCTGCGGTGCCTTGGAGCCGGACTTCGGCTTCTGCCACCACCTCCTCCGCCATGTCGTCCTCCTTGCCCTCCTTGGGAGCCGTTGTGATGACTGTGTGGTGGAGAGGGTGGGGCAGCTGGATAGTTTTTGGCTGATCGCTGGCCTCCGTTCGGAACGTCATTATTCCGATTCTGGGGAGGGTCTTGATTACGACGAGCCCCCTGCCTGCTTGTTCCGGCGTGGTTTCCGTCGTTTCTTCGTCCGTCGTTCCCACCATGGTGGGGCTCAGCCGGACGACTTGCATGTCTAGGAGGTGGCATTTTTTGACGATCCTCCTCCCGATGTTTCTGTTTGTCTTCTCCCCGGCGATGGCCTCTTTCTCGGCCGCTGGTGCGACGTTGCTCCAGTAGCGTGCAGTCCTGCGATGCTGTCCTGACGATCCGGTTCTCGAATAATTGTCCTCCCGTCGTTCGGAGCGATAATGCTGCTCCGGAACATGGTGGGGTCTCACGTTAGCCCATGCCGGATCTGTTCGACATTGGTCGGAATCCGAGACCAGTTTTTGACTTCCAGACAGGGCGACCTTTTGCTGCTCCAGTCCCTTGTTGAGTAGCTTGATACCCAAACGGATCTCCTCTGGTCCTGGATTAGCCGATAGAATTTCTCGGGCCACCACGGTATTCTGTACTGGGGTTGGATATACCCAATCTCCTTTGCTATCTTTCCGTGGCTTCCCCATCTCATCTCAGAAAAGGACGGCACGGATATGTGGGAATTGGTCGTCATTGGTGTGACGCTTCCGTGTCTTTTGATGCAACCGAGACATGTAATCCTTAGTTGCCATGCATTTCTTCTCCACCTCGATGTTTTTGGCTTCATCGAGGAGTTGTTAACGACGTGCTTCTAGGGCTTGGGCCCTTTCGTCCAGCTCTTCAGCAGTAAGTTCTGCAGCTGTAGGGATAGGTGTGGTTAATGCAGCATCGATGAGTTTACATGCACCTTCGGTGATCACGTGTCCATCCACCGATTCTTCTTTTTTCGGCTCTTCTGGGATAAGTGCTCCATCCGATTCTTCCTCGTATTCCTCGGCAATCACCTCCTCTGTCAGAGGGTCTTTTGCCTGGGTTTTGTTCTTCTTGTTCTTCTTCTTTGCCTTCTTGGCAGCGCCGGTAGCAAAGACGGCTGTGGGTCCGTTTCCCAGAGTCAAGCTCTGATCGGTACTTTCGAACATCTGGACTTCGGGATTATCTCCGACATCCATGTCATCCTATGCTTTGGGAGATTGTTCCCTGGATCCTTCATCCATGGCTTCTCCTTCTTCTGCAGCTTTGGAGTTATACTCCTCTTCATATTCCACGGAGAACTTTCGGAAATCCGCTGACGGCATCGATTCATCTGAGGATGCGGGTACGTTGTCGTTTGTTCCAATTGCCTCCAGCACCGAGTCGGTGTTTTCTCCAGCATCGGCAGAGCCGGATCCGGATCCCACGTACCCGACGAAATGCGACGCGTGCTTCCTGAGGTACCTTAGGAAAGGTCTGTCTATCCTGGCATCATGAGAGCCGGAATTAGTGTCATTGATATGCTTCTCCTGGATTTCGACTTCCGCGGGTGGGTCGATCTGGGATCTGGCTCCTCCAGGGAGATCCACTCCAGATTCGACTTGGGTCGCTAGGTCTTCTTCAGGCTCGGATTTCTCCACTATCTCCGCAACCGGTGCAGGCTGGGTGGGTTTAGGGTTTTCTGAGATCTAGAACTCTGCCGCCTCTGTGGACAAAGGGGACCCAGAAGATTCTTCTGCCTCTATCATCACCGCTGGGGTGGGTGGGGCAGGTTCAGCAAAACTGATGTAAACATCAATCTCGCCAAAAGACATGATTGTGTAGGCAGTCACAGCCTCCCTAGCCGGAATCCAAGGCTTGTCGTGAACGATGAGAGGGACGCCGCTGGCGTAGAGGATGCGACCGACGGCGATAGTCTCGCCAATTCCGATTCTTGCAGATTCTGCTTGGAACGCAGATCCGAAGCTCACTTGCCCCATGGTGGGCGCCAACTGTCATCGGATTGATGACAAGTACGCCATGAGCGGGTCCTCGAGGCATGCGGAAGAGAGGGGTGTGAGACGTACGGTGTTCTGGGACGGTGAGCACACAAGTTTACCCAGGTTCAAATCCGCCGGCTTTGGGCAGATCCTACTCCTGCTAGCAATCCAGTAATACGGCAGAGCCGGAATATGGGTTACAAGGGGTTTCGCCTATGCGGGTTGAGATTGCAGACTATTGAGGTGTGCCCTAAAGGCTCTCCCTAGGACGGCTTATATAGATATCCGGCCTAGGGTTTACAGGAGAGATCTATCCGGCTACGACTAAGAGTTGGTTACAGAGTATATCTTGAACTACAAGTAACATTATGGGCCTAAGTCGGTAAGTCTTCTGGGCCTTTCCGTAGCTGGATTGGACTCCATCTTTCTCCCTAACTGGGCCGCCCGTGAAGCAATGCTCTAACCCGAAGTGGGCCACCCTGGTCAGTGAGGAACTGTGAGGATACCCAGAAAGTATATCCCCAACAACAAGTCCGTGCATTTAGCACAAGGACCCTTAAATCGAGTAATGAAGTACTATGTGTTTTGAGGTTTGTGCATACTAGTGTTCAACTTTCTAGATGCTAAGAATGGAAAAGAAGATCCAACGGTTAGCAATGTTTGGATTTGCCAGTCTTGATCCAACGGTCAATGTTCAAATAAGTTAACCCCTACGTACACTATGTAGTGGTGGTATGCATGGTATTGTAAGAGATAAGAGACAAGATAAGGTTAAGATAAGAAATATTGCGAATGGCCGATCTAATGGTAGGTCTCGTAGGAGCGAGGTGCTTTGAGAGTTAACATGGTGGGTAGAATTACAATTTACATCAAGGACCTAATAAAAAATGAAAATTGCATCCAAGTCCATGCATTTAGCACAAGGACGACCATGAAACTAAGCAATGAAGTGTGTGTTTTGAGCTAGAGGTTTACGCATACTAGCGGACATCGTGCTAAAGACTATAAGTAGAATATTTATAGATGCTAAGAATGGACAAGAAGATCCAATGGTTAGCAATGCTTGGATTTGCTAGTCTTGATCCAACGGTCAATGTTCAAAGTTAATTTGTACACTATATGTAGTGTGTGGTATGGTACGATATTGTAAGAGATAAGAGAACATAATAAGAAGTACTATGAATGGCCGGTCTAATGGTTGGTCTAGTAGGTGCGATGTTCTTGAGAGTGAACACGGTCGGTGGAAGTACAAGTTACATATCAAGGACCTCCTAAAAAATGAAAATTGCATCCAAGTCCATGCATTCAGCACAAGGACCCTAAAACTAAGCAATGAAGTGTGTGTTTTGAGGTTTGCGCATACTAGCATTCATCATTCTCATCAAGACTATTAGTAGAATCTTTCTAGATGCTAGGAATGGAAAAGAAGATCCAACAGTTAGCAAAATGTTTGGATTTGCGAGTCTAGATCCAACTTGTTATCAAAACTCTCATTCGATGGTTTCTCATATATTAATTGTGACCCCCGATGGGTACCTTCAAAAGCTTTTTCGTAGAACTTTCATAGTAACCTAAAATCTACTTATACTAATTCAATTCTGACCTATTTTCGATAAATCGACATAAAGTCATTCAAGTGGGTGGAGTTAGGTAGGTAGTTTTGAATTGGATCCATAGCACCAATCGTGACCGTTGCGCTGTTAGAACCAATGATTCAGAGTAGTTGGATTCGTGTTGAACAGTATCTAGAGCAAACTCCACCATGTTCTAGAATCATCATGTCCCCCTTAACCCCTCCCCCCACCCCCGGCAAAAAAAATTGATAGCATAGTAGGTTGTATTCTCAATATGTGTAGATAGTTATTATTAATATACTTAATGTATGCCTTTTTCTCTAACAAGACTATTGGTTAATAACAACTTAAGGTTCGTTAAATCACATTTCATACAGTATATACAAGTGTGGCACGTGCCTGTGTGTGTGTGTGTGAAAACTTTGGCTTGTGGCATTTAGTTAGATCAATATTATTCAGACTTCCTTTATGGGAGAGAATGATCATGACATCACTCAGAAAATTGAGAATATCCTTTCCTGGAAGTTGGAAACTCACACCGACGACATTGTTTACTATAAGAAGATGCACCCATCTACCTCTGAAAAGACATTTAATTCAAGAGTAGTCTGTCACACTTACTTGTAGCTCAAGTCTAACTTAATTTCATTAAATTGATGCAAAATCTTAGAAAGAAGTTGAACCGTACCTATATATCATCAAAACTCTTGGTGGTTTCCCATATATTAATTGACCCCCACCCCCGATATATATGGGTACCTCCAAGAGAGATATTTCGTCAAACTTCCAAAGCAACCTACAATTTACTTGTGGCAGTTCAATTTGTACCTAATAATTTCGATAAATCAGTATAAAATCAATCAAGTGGGCGAAGTTAGATAGGAAGTTTGAGAACTCATAAAACATGGGAAATCATAAGTACAACATGTTGGTCCACAATATATATCTGAAAACTTGCCTCGTGTGTCATTCAGATCCATATTCTTCATACTTGCTTTACGGGAAAGAACAATCTCGTCATCACACTCGGAAAATTGAGAATGTTCTTTCCTAAGATAGTAGGAAACTCATAGTGATGGAATTTTTTACTACAACAAGATGCACCTATAGACCTCCGAAAAGACATATATTCGAGAGCAATCTATACCGCGCTTACTTGTAGCTCAAGTTTGACCTGATTTTGTTAAATTGTCAAGATGCAAAATCTATCTTAGCAAGAAGTTAAACCTATTGTCAAAACTCTTGGTGTGTTGTGATATATTAATTGACCCCTCGATGGGTATCTCCAAAAGCTCGAAAAACTTTCAAAGCAACCTACAATTTTCTTAGACACGAGGCTAGTAAATTTCTAAGCTACGTATAGTAAGGGCGTGTGCAGTGTCTAGAAGTAGCTATGAAAACTACTTTTGGCCCAGCGTTTAGAACTCAAGTGGGTCCACACAACCATGCTAAACAGAAAAACAGACTATTATCCACTGAATAGTGTGCCCTCCCAATTGATTCTCTTAGACATAAGTCTAGCACTAGAATCACCTTGAAGAATCTTTTTGTTAGCACTACCCACTCCACCGTTAAGATATATGTTTAAGACTTGACACCGTGCTTGCTTTGATGTCTGGGGCCAATGGGCTCACTACCGTGGGGCCCTGTTGTTATTAGTGGTCTAGTTATATCCTATAGCAGCCAACAAATGTTAGCTCTAACTCCTCTAGATCTTCCTTCTCGATGAAGCCTCGACGCTCAGCTTTGAAGGATGGTTACAAGGGCAGTAGGTGCCTATGGTGACTTCGTCAAGCTCAAGTCCCCCCCACCAGACAGTCTGAAGACACAATCTTTTAGAGGTGCCCGTATGGGTAGGATATGCGTTCATGCATTCATACGGGTGAGTGTATGTATGCATTTGTGAGTGTGTGCGTTTTGTAGTGGATTTTCAAATAAATGAGAGAGATGGGCCTTCCGTTTGTATTAAGTTTTGCTCGGTTTTCCCAAAGTAATTGTAATGGTCACTTGTGTCTAGGGTCTATGGGATCACTACCGGGGGCCACATTATTAGTGGTTCAATTACATCCCATAGCAGCCAACGAATGTGAGCTCCAACCCCCTAGCACTTCCTTCGCCCTGAAGCCTCGACGCTTGAATTTGAAGGATGGTTATGAGGGTAGTGAGAGGTGACGTTCCCATCAATATATAGCGAGGTGCCTATGGTGACTTCGTCAAGCCCAAGCCCCGCGGGATCAGTCTCAAGATCCAGTCTTTTTGAAGTGCTCATAGATGTAGGGTGTGCGTACCTGCATTCATAGGGGTGAGTGTGTGTACGCATTTGTGAGCGTCTCTGTTTTGTAATCGGTTTTTGCAAAAAGAGAGGGGGGCCTTTGGTTTATTTATTGAGTTTTGATTTGTTTTCCAAAAGTACTCCATGTAATGCAAGTCAAACTAGGTGAGTGATGTTTGGGGGCCCACGGGATCTCTAGCACGGGCCCCAGTTATCAGTGGTCGAGTTAAAACCAATACGGAGTAGTAGCCAGCGAATGTGAGGACCGGCTCCCCTACCTCTTCCTTCTCCATGAAGCCTCTGCGCTAGGCTTTAAAGGCACGCTCTTTTTTCGAGCAATGTCGGCATATTCAGTCATGTCGGTCCGGTGAACGACAGGGGATCTTGATGCGCAAGGCAGCAGGGATATGGTAAGTACGCCAGAGTTCACAGTCTCAGTTTATTTTCTTGAATTAAGCTTATGGGTTCTCTCCTTTGGGGGTTTTTATCTATTCTTCCCGTCTCGATCGACGATGTTTCCTGGGTTCAGATGTCGGCACAGATGGTACAAGCAGAGTGGTACGGCATCGTTACCGATGCGGATCTCGAGCTCTGGTGCGACTGCGCCCTGGCGCCGCGTCGTGTTCGAGGGAACGAACTTCAGCCATAGGTTCTTGGGTTGCAACTACGAATGTGAGCGTTGCACGTTCGTCCACTGGGTAGATCTACCGCACTCACTTTCGCTGCAGCGCGCGATGATGTCGCTGTGGTTACAGCTCAAGATCCACGATGACCTTGAAGAGGAGGAGTAGGAGCACCATCAGATGCATGCCGAGGAGATGGCTATAGAGTTAAGGATGTCTCCAACTCACTGCACTCAGTCGTAAATAGGATAGATGCTCTTAGATTTGGGTAATTAGAGCTGGACATTAGGTTCTTAACCAAGTATGGTCTGCAATCTAGATATTTAGCATGCTCATGATGCTTTTCATGGCTGGCTGTAGATTCCACTAATAATTAAGTAATCCCCTTTTGTTTACTAGTACTCACCATCTCATAGTACTGCCACGTTAAATTACACTAGGTTAATTACTATGGGAGTAGTTGACAGTCTGCTTATAGCCCTTATGGAGTTTGTGGTTACTACTAATTGATTTGGTTTATATGTTACTGCTATCTCTATCTATATACGAGTATCACTACATTTTTTGCACATTTGTGCACCTCCCCCATCGTGCACCTTTTTACACAGCAGCGTCCACCTTTCCATCGCATCAGTGCAATCTCCGGTAAGTCCGCAACCATCCGGATAGTTCTTTAGGTGATTGCTATTTGAAATAGTAGATCTATAGGACACATTAGGAAGCTAGGATCACCATGGATGTAGCCATGGAATTAGTTATAAGGTCCACTAAAAATAGGTAAGTATATGCTGCCAAGAAGAGTCTTATGAGGATGGGAAGCTTCTCCCCTGGCTTTATTTCATAGAACGGTCCTCTACTGAACAATTTATATGTAGTTTGCTGCATATCGTTCATCAAAAGATTGTTGTTTGCTGGTGTCCTGCATTGCTGAGTTCTTTAAATTATTATTTTCCTTAAAGGGAAACACGCCCAATCCTTGGCATCAAATTAATGCACATATCCTTCTTTGCATTGTGAAGTTGATGTGTTCTTTCCTAAAATTTACTAGTTTTGTTGCATTTCATTTCGAATCATGCGCATGTCCCACCCATGGCGGAGGCATTATCGAGTGACAAGTGTTTTTATGTATCCAGCTGCTTTGCTGGAATTTCAGTAACCTATGCTTTGTCCTCAAAAACATTTTTTTTGATAAAGAGCGCTTTATTACTTAAAATGTCCCCTAAAATATACTGTTCGTTTTTGTTGCATCATGATTTGTAGAAACGATGTCATTCTGATCTGTTGCCACTTATTACTAAGGCCAGGACTGCTCATGTGCCAGCTAAGAAGGCAAACCCTAAAGTATGGCCCTTTTCATGTCGGTTCTGTTTCCCATGTTTGGGAAATATGCCTCTATAGTTCTTTGCCATTTGCGGTACCACTGTGGAGCTTGCACGATGTGTGCAGCTGAATTTGGATTTTTTTTGTGAAACGAGAATTTGGTTTATTTTTTTTGAAATGAGAATCTGGTTTAATTTTGGATTTGTTATCTGTAGTTTCCACCTTACTCATATTGCTCATGGCGTAATGGTGCTGGTCACTACAAGGATTTGACAATTGCCCATCTCCGAGAGAAATACAAAGCTCATAGACACATGATTTCGTGCCTTTAAGAGAAAGTGAAACACTAGAACGAACAGATTAGGCGCCTGAAGGAAGAAGTGTCCACATCCACTAAGCAGATAGCTGATTTGACTGCAGGATGGAATACATCAATTTCATTTGCTCATGATACTGCTGTTGATTTTCAAAAGTTCGTGGCTAACAACTTAGTTCCCAAGTTGCCTGATGTGGATGGCGACGAGCTGATTGGCCAGGTGTACGACCGGATCTTGGAACAGGTGGGAATGCGAGCTGACAATCTTTTCAATTCGGCTCTAGAAGCAGATGAGACACTGACAAAAATTTGAGATTCTCCGCACCCATACAGTCCTGATCCTGCAAAAGATGAGGAAATCTGTAAACCATATTGACCACTCTACTTTCATTTTTAAAGGGTTTGGGTCTCTTGTGAGGATGACTGTTTGTTAAGTCAGGTACTATAACTATTTTTTTTGCTCTGCTGGTGTGTGGTGTCCACGAATCTATATATTTGATGTACTATTATGACATATATATTGGACCTGACTTTATGTGACTATATTTGGCAACAATAGTCATCTTATTCGAATTTGCGGTGGTTTTTTATCATTCATTTTTTTTCCTTCTGAGATCTGTTAATGATGATGTTAATGCCAGTTGCGAGTAATTTGTTAGCATGTTTCTGGTAGTAAACCAAAACTTGTACTTGTAGATTGTGGAATTTCGGGTCGATGTTTGAACTCTAGATCTTGATGTCATAGAAAGGGCGGGTTTCTACCACCTAGAATATTTTACCCAGTAATTGATTGTATCACACGAATAAGTGCACAAACTTGATGTCTATAGGCGGGAAACTGAGCAAGGAAAGTGCACAAACTTGTATCAGTAGTATAGTTGCTACTATTAATATAGCCGGGGTTTCCCCTAAAAAAACAGGGTTCACAAAAAAAAATAGTGGGGCGAAAGTTAGTTTCGAGTTCGTGGTAGCTCAGTCGTGTGCCCCTCGACCCCATCGTCATATTCTCCGCCTGGCCGCCCTCCCTCAACCGGACCGTCCCCGCCGCTCCACCATTGAACACCACCGCACCACCGTTCGCTGGTATGTACGTCCCCAACCTCCAACCATTATGGGCTTTCTGAAGGATAGAATGCATTTATTTTTGGGCATTGCGAGCTAAATAAGCTCGTGGCATTTACAAGAAATGAAATCAGCATTGGAGGATGCAGTTGTTGCATCGACGGATGCTTGTAAAGCAGAGGTGGATGCTGAAGCAGCACCAGTGAACACATGTGAAGCAGATGCGGAGGCTGATGCTTGTACCGCATCAGAGTCTAGGGCAGTGTTGAGTGATGCTTGGAAAGTGGTGGAGGTGCAGTCAAAATCCTCATTGGCTATGTTGGCTGACGCTTCCAAAGAGACGGCTACGTGGGATGCTAGGAATGTGTCAGCTCGTGGTCATGCTTCTTCAGCATCAACGGTTGTGGCTCTTCATTCATCGGTGGTGCCTGCTACATCTTCTCAGAACTCGTTGACCCCATTGTAAGTTCTGCATTGGATTTTGTCTCCCTGACTTCCTCCCTCTTTTGTGTATTCTTTTCTGGGGTTTTTTCTAGACACAGTGGATATTAGTTCAAACTAGTAGTACTGGGAACATAAAAATCTATTTAATCACAAACTAGTGATCCGAATGGGATGAAACTTTCACAGGATTCGAACCTAGGCACCGATGATTTACTAATTTTTTGTCAATTGTCTTCACGTTTTACTTTTTAGTTCAAAATCTGAGCTACTGTCATACGTTTGATCTAAGATGGAAGGTGGATCCTGGGGTAAGTAACCGTGAGACTTGGGTTCACCAAGTCACTGAAGTTGCGTCCGTTTTTTCTCCCCTTCTTTATGATAAAACCAGAAAATTCAGGTGGGGGCCTTTCTGTCCTCCCCGGTGACCTAAAAAAAGTGCTTTATTCCCTTTGCCCAGTTCCGGCATGCTGAAGCATTTTGCGGTGCTTTCGTACTACTCTGGTTGATTCCTTGTGTTGTTTAAGTTATTTTGTTGACAGACTCTGCTTTTTAGGTAGTTTTTCAGATGCGTGCAGTTTAGGAAATTTCGATGATAAATTTTCCTATCAAATTGTATGATGCATTGTTGTGTTTACTTAATTCTTTTTTAGGGTTGTGCATTGTGCATTGTGTTGTTTACTTAATTCTGATGATGCACTTGTGCTATTTGCACCATCCTACCAGCTTTGGTGGAAGAACATATGCAACAATCAACGACTTTCTAGGCGATGTATTTGGTCATATTCTTGTCAGGCTTCCTCCGCACCCATCCTGCATACTGAGGGCATCAGTCGCCCAAAAATGTTGGGTGGACTTCATGGGAAGCAACGATTTCAAAAGGCTAACCTTGTCACACAACATAGGAATGTCGTTACTTGGGTTTTTCACCAACAGCTCTGAGGACGCTCGATTCTTAACAGATCATAATCTTGACCAATCCATCTTCCAGAAGCTGAACAAGCTGGTGGAAGTACATAAAGCGTACAAACCATATGACTCGGATGACGCAATGGTAGGGTGCTACTTCATTATCCGCAAGGGTCTAACATGATAAAGGCCTGGGATCCAATTAGTGGAAGTGAAACAGTGATACCAGAACCACCAATTTGCGGAGACGTGAGTATGATAGCGGCACAATTCTCAGTTCGAGAAACCATGGGCAATTGTCTTCACACTGTTGCAGCAATTTCTGGGTTGTTTAGATAGTAACCAATGGTAACCAAGCACTGGTGTAGAGGTACTCATCAGAGTTAGGAAAATGGGAGGACTGGATTGAACCTACTAAGGTGCTAGCTAAGATTGATCGCAGGCCGTCAACTCTCATAGGGGACATTTTGTACTGGCCAACAATGAACTCCAGATATATAATTGACTTCGATAACATGACAACAAAACTATGTTATATTGAGTGCCCCCATGAGACACATGATATTTCTAGACGCAATTTTTTCATCACTAGGGGGCATAATGGAGATGTTTCCCTTGCGGTTATAAGAGACTTCACTCTAAACACGTGGTCCAGTGCAAGATCATCAACAGGCAAATGGAAAGCTTGGGTGCCTCATATAAAGGTTGAGTTGGATATTCTCCTTGGCCTTGAGGAATCATGGGAATATGGTGGGAAAGATGCAGTAAGGTTACTCTGCGCATTTGAGGATAGAGAAATGGTGGTTATATGGGCGAAGGAGGGAGTATTCGAGTTAGATCTCAGCAGCATGAAGTCTCAGAAGTTCAGATCTCATAAACGTTGGTGTACTTTACATTCCTACATTATGACATCTGGTTAGTGCAGTCATTCATGTGCAACCCTTGCATTTTTTTTACACCTATGATTTTACTAATCATTTTGTTCATTTCCTTCAGCAACCAACGTGATTCAGAGTGCTAAATCAAAGAAACGAAAAGGAAGTCCTGTCAGCAACACAACTGATTCAGACTGCAACATCTTGGAGATGAAAATAACACTCGGATGAACAAGCAAGGCTTGTTAATTTGGGCAAGCATGTGTTTGTCCAGATTGTGTTATTTGGAGCTGCAGTCTAATATTTGTTTGTTTTGGTAGCTGATGGAACTGTGGCGGCACCTTTGTTTGTGTTGTAGTCACAGCAGCAGGGGCTAGAATATTAGAGTCGTCTGTTCGTTTTGGGGGCCTATGTGTGTATGATAAAACATTGTTTTATATGATGAAATGGTGTTCTCTATAGAGTAGTGTGTGCGTGATGAAATCTTGTTTTATTTGTTCTACATATACTTTAGCTGGTCTTTGTGTTTTGATAGTATGCTGTAGTAGGAGTATTTGTTTCACATCGGGCTTTTTATTTGATCTGAATTAGTACTACCATTTAGTTAGTGCTTCCTGTAGAAGAGTCTGTGCTAACACCTAAATAATTAGTAGACCTTGGTTTCACACCATTTTCACATGCTTGAATCAGAGCTACTTCAGACATTTGTTTGTTGTTATGTTAAACAAACATTCTTGTATCGAAGATCTGCATTTTCATACGCGTGGTAGATAATCACTCTCCCTGACTTGGATCCCTAAAATAGACGGAGAATGGCCTATTTTTTTAATTATTCTTTGGACAATCTCTAAATTCAAAATCATTGTCGACCGCCAAAACCTACGCCTACCCCGTTTGAATTGGAGGCATCAGTTGATGTGAGTCTCGCCTTAAATTCCTGACCAGATGGCATTCGACCTACACAACCTTTTTTCTAGTAATAAAAACTTGGCCGGCAGCTAAATTCAAAATCATAATCGAGCGGGAAAATAACCCACCTACCCCGAAGCATTTCGCACCCCTCTGTTTCAAACATTTTGAGGAAACATCACCCACCAAGGTAG
This sequence comes from Avena sativa, assembly GCA_916181665.1. NCBI lineage: Eukaryota > Viridiplantae > Streptophyta > Magnoliopsida > Poales > Poaceae > Avena > Avena sativa. The sequence continues at coordinate 524,744,997 of OV702292.1, read as the reverse complement.
TACCATTTTTATATTATTACATGGACGCTAGCCAAATTTAAAATCTGAGTCAAGTGGCAGCCTATGCTGTGTGAATGGAAGGTATCCAAGTTTTTGTGCAAAAAAATGTTTATGGATGATCAGTTGATGTGACTCTCGGCCTTGAATTCCTGGACAGATAGCATATGGTCTACTACCTTTTTTCTATTAGTAGATGGAGGCTAGCCAAATTCAAAATCTCAATCGAGCGGCAAAATCACCCACCTACCAAGCATTTCCCGCCCCACCGTTTCAAAAACTTTGAGCTAAAATATCCCATCGACCGGGGGAGTACCATTTTTCTATTATTATTATTATTATATGGGTGCAAGCCAAATTCAAATTCTCAATCGAGTGGCAAAACCACACACCGACCTTGAAGCATTTCGCGCCCTTCCGTTTCAAAAACTTTAGAATTTAAAATTCCAAATCTACCCATTGTTCAGACGACAAATGGGCATGCTAAAGTCGGTAGCTCGGGGGCATGATCGTAATTAGTTTTTCTGCTCACCTCTATGGTCCTGATTCCCCCAGTTTTTTCCATCGGCCCTCCCAAAAATCCCAAGCTCCTCTGTCCCCTCCACGACCATCGCGTGCACCGGCTTGAGCTGCGGTCTGATGCACCGCCGCGCCGCCACTTCACCGACGCTCACCCACCAGATCTAGGAGCTGCGGTGTCGTTCACCACGTCGATGGCGTCATCGACCGCCCAAGCTCTGCTTCCTCACCGCTGAAAGCTACCCAACCATACTGGATACGCTTCACCGGTGTTAACCAGGCGTGATATAGTTCAAAGAGTTCCTTGTCCACGGCGCCAGACCAGTTGCACGGCCTTCGCCATTCACTGCACCGGATCTGCCTCAGCGATGCTCTCATCCACCGCTTTCAAGCCGGCATCGACCTCCCAATATCTGCTTCCCTGACGCCAACAGCCACCGCAACCGCAGCACCCTTGGCAACCTGGACGTCACTCGCACGGTACCGACGATGCTTAGATGCCTCTCTGAGCAAGGTTAACCAAATCTCCAACCCGTTTTTGTTTTGTCAGTGGTATAGCAGGTTCAAGCCTGTCACAGTGAACTGCATTTTTGTAATTGTGCTATTACATACAAGTCACTAGGCACGCTTGTTCTTCATGCTAGTACATGCAAGGTCATTAGACATGTTGGTTTGCATTCGCTGCTCTACAAATTTCAAGTCATGCACATGTCTGTTATTTTTTCATGCACATGTTCTTAGCCACTCCATACACCAGTAATTGCTTGCTACCGTGTAATTCTTGCAAAATCTATAGTTAGTGGAAGATATTAGTGTGGATTCCCAGCTCTACAGTTGCTGAATCTATCTGGTTCATCCTGAGATCAGTTCCTGCTATTATTTCCTCCTTGGCATCGTTCTGCTATCCTGTAGTAGCCGTTTAAACTCTTCGTACTAATTCGATTATATTTTTTTGTTGCCATAATGCCATCTGGTTCTTCAAAATCTGCATCACTAACTATTTCCTTTTTCTTGCATAGAGCTCAAAATGGAACAATGAACATGTTGGTTTGCATAGCCTATTCTACAGGTTCACAACGGATGCCATTACTTCCTTATCTGGTGATGGTTCGTCCTAAGCAACAGCATAACTGTCCTCTACTATGTAGTTCAATCGTGGTTTGCATTCCTGCTCTAGAATTTCTCTTATGATGCCATTATAATTTCTATCTGGTTGATTTTTAGCTATGACAGTAACTACATGCCATTGTGTAGCTCACCGCAAATTCTGAGTCACCCAACGACTCTATGCATTCCAGGAGATGCCACTTATTCCATATATATTTGCTGAAATTCTAAGAAACACTTTGTTTGATTGCTCATTTCATTCTATGCACACTTGTCTAATGCTTGTTTGTCCTGTTCTACAGGTTCACAAGCGATGCCAGTATATCTCGCATCTAGTTCTGGGTCTGGTTTGTCCTAAGTCACGACATAACTATCCTCTACAATATATAGTTCATTCATGGTTTGCATTCCTGCTCTATAGGTTCTCATATGATGAGGTTATAATTTCTATCTGGTTCATTCTTCGCTATGATAGTAACTACATGCCATTTTGTGGCTCAGCGCAAATTCCGAGTCACCCAACGTCTCTTGTATTTTAGGGTATAGAACTGCTTCCATATATATTTGTTCAAAATGACCTAGCTAGTTTATATCTGCTGAAATTCTAAGCCAAACACACATTTTTCGATTGCTCGTTTCACGGTAGTCACACTTGTTTAATGTGTGCTTGCTTGTCATGTTTGTTTGACGTGTTGGTCAGTAATTGAACCATTGACGAGTTGTAAACTCTAGTTCATAGCTCCTGTCATATCAGTCCAATGAATAGTTTGTCTTGTTTGATGTATTAACTTGTTATTACTTAGTTTCAGACTGCAATCATTGCTAGCCCCACCAAAGAGGGGGCTACAAGATCATGTCTCCTCCAATGTAGCTGTCACACTCAATGGAAGATGTAGGTGATCGATTGATAAAGCAAATTGAGGACTCTGCTATCAACTTGATTGTCAACTAAAATGCCGATTTTTCTTTCCCCTGAGTTGATAATATGTAATAATTTTAAGAAGTTTGCAGCTTATGTAATATCTACATAACTCGCGTAGGCCATGTAGGCATTTAGTTGATGTCGTCCACACATTGCGGTAGTCGTTACGGTAACTACGCCAGGCAGGTCGATTAGGGAACATTACCGTGCTTTGTTATTGGCCCGTCGTGTATTCGGCCAACGACGAACAGTAAAAAATACTGGATTATTATACATGTTTTATGATATTGGCATGGGCTTCAGAAATGACGAAACTATAGAAGGCTGTAAACGTAACGGGCCAGTCCGCATGTGGTAACAAGCCGTAACAGTAACAACCCGTAAATGTAACAGGCCTAACGGTCCGTAACAGTAACATGCCGTAATAGTAATAGGCCGTAATAGTAACATGTCGTAACAGTAGCAGGACAGAACAGAAACAACCCATTACAGTAACAGGCACGAAACTACAGAACTCACAGAACAGTAAAAGGCCAAAACAGTAGCGGGCCATAATAGGAAAGGACCTCAACAGTAAAAGGACAGAACAATGACGAGCCTAAATAGTACGGGCCGAGAAATTTTCGGACGAGGGTAGTAATAGGCCGACAAATTTACCAGGCTAGAACAGTAGAGGGTCGTTAGTGGGCCTGGACAGCTAAAGACTAGAACAGTAAAAGGCCACAACAGTAATAGGCCACAATAGTAACGGACCATCTCAGAGAAGGGCCGTCAATATGCGGTCGACGATGGGCTACGATAATAGTGATGGGCTGACCGTAGGCCTTATGTTAACAGGAGCGACTTGGCGTAGGCTGCTAATGGGTCACACAGTGTTGGACCAACATGGGCCTTCTATAGTCCGAAACATAATCAGACCTGAAAGTTTGCGGGCCGCTGCTGGCTGCATTTTTGGGCCCATTTCAAATAGTGCAGGACAAAACAATAACGGGCCATCTTCTTATTGGGGTCCCCTGATGGGCCGGCCCAGTTAGTAGTATTTACAAGGCCTTGGCTGGGCCTGGCTTCTGCCACGGTTTCTATGGCCATTAACGGCGGTAACTGGCCGCTAACGGTGGCTGCCACCTGGCAGTTTGCATGACGTCAGCAGTCAGCGCGGCTGGCGAATAGATCTACGACGGAACTAGTTTTCATGGCAGAAGGGTGCGATCCGCCATGGTGAAAAAACCGTGGTTAATTCGTTTGTGACAGGGCTTTGACCATGAAGGCCATCTGTCACAGAAGACTCTTTGGCCAGGAAAAATGGGCCTTCAACCACGAAAATTGTCCATTGTAAAAGCCAGCTTTTCTTATAGTGATGCTTGAGTGACATTAGTGGATCCATGTTTTTTTGTGAAGAACACACATGCAATGACATCTAGTGGATCCATGTGGTTTATGAAAAGAACACCACATGATGGAGTGGCATCAGTGGATCCATGTGGTTTATGAAAAGAACACACATGCAATGACATCTAGTGGATCCATGTGGTTTATGAGAAGAACACCACATGCTGGAGTGCCATCGGTGGATCCATGTGTTTTCTGTGAAGAACACACATGCAATGACATCTAGTGGATCAATGTGGTTTATGAGAAGAACGCCACATGTTGGAGTGACCTCAGTGGATCCATGTGGTTTATGAGAAGAACACACATGCAATGGCATCTAGTGGATCCATGTGGTTTATGAGAATAACACCACATGCTGGAGTGGCATCAGTAGATCCATGTGGTTTTTAAAAAAAAACACATGCAATGACATCTAGTGGATCCATGTTGTTTATGAAAACAACACCACATGTTGCAGTGGCATTAGTGGATCCATGTGGTTTATGAAAAGAACACACATGCAATGACATCTGATCCATGTGGTTTATGAAAAGAACACCACATGCTGGAGTGGCATCATTGCATGTGTTCTTTTCCAAAACCACAGTGATGCACACTGACTCACACACATGAAATGAACTCTAGTGGATCCATGTGGTTTATGAGAGCAACACCACATGCTGGAGTGACATCAGTGGATCCATGTGGTTTAAGAGTAGAACACCACATGCTGGAGTGGCATCATTGCATGTGTTCTTTTCCAAAACCAAAGTGATGCACACTGACACACACATGTAACGACATCTAGTGGATCCATGTGGTTTATGAGAAGAACACCACATGCTAGAGTGGCATCAGTGGATCCATGTGGTTTATGAAAAGAACACACATGCAATGACATCTAGTGGATCCATGTGATTTATGAAAAGAACACCACATGCTGGAGTGGCATCATGGCATCTGTTCTTTTCCAAAACCACAGTGATGCACACTGACACACACACACATGCAATGAACTATAGTGGATCCATGTGGTTTATGAGAAGAACACCACATGCTGGAGTGACATCAGTGGATCCATGTGGTTTATGAGAAGAACAGACATGCAATGACATCTAGTGGATCAATGTGGTTTATGAGAAGAACAACACATGCTGGAGTGGCATCAGTAGATCCCTGTGGTTTTTGAAAAGAACACACATGCAATGACATCTAGTGGATCCATGTTGTTTATGAAAATAACACCACATGCTGGAGTCGCATTAGTGGATCCATGCGGTTCATGAAAAGAACACGCATGAAATGACATCTAGTGGATCCATGTGGTTTATGAAAAGAACACCACATGCTGGAGTGGCATTAGTGGATCCCTGTGGTTTATGAAAAGAACACACATGCAATGACATCTACTGAATCAATGTGGTTTATGAGAAGAACACCACATGCTGGAGTGGCATCAGTGGATCCATGTGTTTTCTATGAAGAACACACATGCAATGACATCTAGTGGATCCATGTGGTTTATGAAAAGAACACCACATGCTAGAGTGCCATCATTGCATGTGTTCTTTTCCAAAACAAAAGTGATGCACACTGACACAGACACATATGCAATGACATCTAGTGGATCCATGTGGTTTATGAGAAGAACACCACATGCTGGAGTGGCATCATTGCATGTGTTCTTTTGCAAAACCAAAGTGAAGCACACTGACACACACGCACACATGCAATGACATCTAGTGGATCCATGTGGTTTATGAGAAGAACACCACATGATGGAGTGGCATCAGTGGATCCATGTGGTATATGAAAAGAACACACATGCAATGACATCTTCTGGATCCATGTGGTTTATCAGAAGAACACCAGATGCTGGAGTGGTATCAGTGGATCCATGTGTATCTGTGAAGAACACACATGCAATGACATCTAGTGGATCAATGTGGTTTATGAAAATAACACCACATACTGGAGTGGCATCAGTGGATCCATGTGGTTTATGAAAAGAACAAACATGCAGTGACATCTAGTGGATGAATGTGGTTTATGAGAAGAACAGCACATGCTAGAGTGACATTAGTGGATCCATGTGTTTTCTGTGAAGAACACACATGCAATGACATCTAGTGGATCCATGTGGTCTATGACAAGACCACCACATGCTAGAGTGGCATCATTGCATGTGTTCTTTTCCATAACCAAAGTGATGCACACTAACACACACACATGCAATGCACTCTAGTGGATCCATGTGGTTTATGAGAAGAACACCACATGTAGGAGTAATATCAGTGGATCCATGTGGTTTATGAGAAGAACAAACATGCAATGACATCTAGTGGATCCATGTGGTTTATGAGAATAACACCACATGCTGGAGTGGCATTAGTAGATCCATGTGGTTTTTGAAAAAAAAACACATGCAATGACATCTAGTGGATCCATGTTGTTTATGAAAAGAAAACCACATGCTGTAGTGGCATTAGTGGATCCATGTGGTTTATGAAAAGAACACCACATGCTGGAGTGGCGTCATTGCATGTGTTCTTTTCCAAAACCACAGTGATGCACGCTGACACACACACATGCAATGAACTCTAGTGGATCCATGTGGTTTATGAGAACAACACCACATGCTGGAGTGACATCAGTGGATCCATGTGGTTTATGAGAAGAATACCACATGCTGGAATGGCATCAGTGGATCCATGTGGTTTATGAAAAGAACACACATGCAATGACATCTAGTGGATCCATGTGGTTTATGAAAAGAACACCACATGATGGAGTGGCATCAGTGGATACATGTGTTTTCATTGAAGAACAAACATGCAATGACATCTAGTGGATCAATGTGGTTTATGGAAAGATCACCACATGCTGGAGTGGGATCAATGGATCCATGTGGTTTATGAAAAGATCACACATGCAATGACATCTAGAGGATCAATGTGGTTTATGAAAAGAACACCACATGCTGGAGTGGCATTAGTGGATCCATGTGGTTTATGAAAAGAACAAACATGCAATGACATCTAGTGGATCCTTGTGATTTATGAAATGAACACCACATGCTGGAGTGGCATCATTGCATGTGTTCTTTTCTAAAACCATAGTGATGCACATTGACAAACACACACACATGCAATGAACTCTAGTGGATCCATGTGGTTTATGAGAAGAACACCACATGATGGAGTGACATTAGTGGATCCATGTGGTTTATGAGAAGAACACGGCATGATAGAGTGGCATCATTGCATGTGTTCTTTTCCAAAACCAAAGTGATGAACACCGACACACACATGCAAAGACATCTAGTGGATCCATGTGGGTTATGAGAAGAAAACCGCATGCTAGAGTGGCATCAGTGGATCCATGTGGTTTATGCAAAGAACACAAATGCAATGTCATCTAGTGGATCCATGTGGTTTATGAAAAGAACACCACATGCTAGAGTGGCATCATTGCATCTGTTCTTTTCCAAAAGCAAATTGATGCACACTAACAAACACACACATGCAATGAACTCTAGTGGATCCATGTGGTTTATGAGAAGAACACCACATGCTGGAGTGACATTAGTGGATCCATTCGGTTTATGAGAAGAACACACATGCAATGACATCTAGTGGATCCATGTGGTTTATGAGAAGAACACCAAATACTGTAGTGGCATTAGTGGATCCATGTTTTTTCTGTGAAGAACACCACATACTGCAGTGGCATTAGTGGATCCATGTGTTTTCTATGAAGAACACACATGCAATTACATCTAGTGGATCCATGTGGTTTATGAGAAGAACACCACATGCTAGAGTGGCATTAGTGGATCCATGTGGTTTATGAAAAGAACACACATGTAATGACATCTAGTGGATCCATGTGCTTTATGAAAAGAACACCACATCATGGAGTGGCAACAGTGGATCCATGTGTTTTCATTGAAGAACAAACATGCAATGACATATAGTGGACCAATGTGGTTTATGAAAAGAACACCACATGTTGGATTGGCATCAGTGGATCGATGTGGTTTATGAAAAGAAATAAATGCAATGACATCTAGTGGATCAATGTGGTTTATGAAAAGAACATAAATGCAATGACATCTAGTGGATCAATGTGGTTTATGAAAAGAACACCACATGCTAGAGTGGTATTAGTGGATCCATGTGTTTTCATTGAAGAACACACATGCAATGACATCTAGTGGATCCATGTGGTTTATGAGAAGAACACCACATGCTGGAGTGGCATCATTGCATGTGTTCTTTTCCAAAACCAAAGTGATGCACACTGACACACACACATGCAATTAACTCTAGTGGATCCATGTGGTTTATGAGAAGAACACCACATGCTGGAGTGACATCAGTGGATCCATGTGGTTTATGAGAAGAACACCACATGCTGGAGTGACATGAGTGGATCCATTCGGTTTATGAGAAGAACACACATGCAATGACATCTAGTGGATCCATGTTGAGGCGCTAGCCATCTTGACAAGCTAACTGAGTTCCACAAAACAGAAACATAACACAAAGAAGTAAAATTTAATTCACTTCTCATCAGACCACTTGAGGCGCTTGCCATCGTTCCTAGACGACCAACTTCGAGCATTCTAGGTGTCTCTTATATTATTGGCCCTCTATAGCTCATGAAATGCAAGTTCTTCCCACATGGAATCTGCCTTGGCTTCCCTATCGTCAGCATCCTGCGGCACAATTAGCGGTGCATCATAGGCCTGGTTATTGCCGCTGGAAGATGTTGTCTCTCTGTTTGCTGCTTCAGCTGCAACCTCTCTGTCAGCTGCTTCTGATGCAGCCATTTTATTTGCATATGCAGTGTCATGATCAGCTATACTGCATTTGCTACAAAGGGCTCCCCTAAACTTGTCTTTCCTCTTGCAACTAGGGAAAAACACGAGGAAATGTAGAAAGAAATAGATCTTCTTGTACAAATGGTAGGTCAAGTAAGCATCTATGGCTGCATACTTCAGGTTTATCTCAGACAATGGCCACTCCTCCCAGAAATCATCCCTATCCTTATGAAAATCGGTCTTCATTCTGTCATACGACTCATCGAGGATTCTAGTTGCGAGTGTAGCCATTCCATACTTCCTCGAGCATCCTATGATCTTGACAAGACTCTTAATATCGATCCAATTGTGCGCAGGAATCGTAAGTTCCTCTTGATAAAATTTCCAAAAATCAGTTCTATTGTCGACAGTGCAGAAAACAATTCTTTTTTCTACAAGGAACTAGTGCAGCTTTGGACACTTCTTGTCAGTCCTAAAAGTAGGTGGTTTGTCATCACCAAAATTTGTAACTATAAATGTTTTGTCAATGCAAGATCATCATCTGAATATAATTTTAAAAATTTTAGTAAATGCAAGATCAAGACTCTCAACATTGGCTTGTCATAATTTATTTAGTCTTAATAAAATTCAGTAGTTGCAAGATGAGCAAATGGATAAAGAACAAGAGGACAAAACCCTAAAAATGGTTAACTGCAGAGAGTAGATCTACAAACTGGGAGTAGTGGTAGATGAGGATGTGTTTCCTCATGGCCAGTTGAATGATGGCGACGTTATTCTTGAACTCTGGGTCCTCTGGGGTGTACTCGAGGTCCAATTCCACGAATTTGTCCTCGTCTTCCTCAAGCCAATCCTTGTACATCCTCAAGACTCGCACCACTGTCTCCTCATCGTTGGTGTAGACGATGTCAATCTTCTTATTGTCATGGGCAACGAAGCTTGTCTCTAGATTGTGTCCTTCCATGGTGGCAAGGAGAAGATGGAAAGAAGATAGAGGACAGGAAGAAGAAGAGTGGTTACCGCGAGACAGGAGGAACGGTGGAACCGTCAATGCATTTCTAAGGTAGTGGTTAACAACAGGGACGGAAGTCCAATGGAGAGATGCGTGGCAGTGTCGTTCCAGCTGCTGAGTAAACAAAAATTAAAAATAGTAATAATGAGGATATATGCGTCATGTGTTGTCACGTCAATACACGCTATCGGTCGTGTTGTCCTATCCACTGTGCCAGTGCTGCAAGCCTACGTGATATCCACAACGCCTACACGATGGCAGCGACATAACGGTGAAAACTGACAGGGGGCCCAACTTGACAGGCGTTAGTCTGATATTTTGTAATCAAATGTAAATTTGAATTCATGCCGAAAAAGACCCCCTAAGTATTTGGCACACCGACTATGGGTAACACGGATGATTACGAGCAATTTGGGTACCGCTTTGCCTTGGCGACTCAACTTTCGGGCCATAAAGTGATATGCTCTACGGGCGGGTACGATCGTACTGTCCACCCATCCCGCGGGTCTGGACGCACGGAAATAGCTGTTCTGGACGCGTTTCTTCATGGAATCTGTCCCCGTTAGTTCCTAGACCTTCCTTAGGTCATAATGAATGTATTGGGGGCTATTGGAGGCACCCCTAGGCCTATATAAAAAGGCAAGGACCAAGGGAGATCCATACCTCTCCATAGACATCCATGGCGGAGCCCTTCCACCGTGCCATCTCCATAGCTGCCACACCTCCAAGATCCAGATCTCCATCTACACCCCACACCATTCAAGAAAGAGGAAGAAGAGAAGGAGGACATCGCCATCACCACCACCACGCATCGAGTGCCGACTCCATCAACACCTCCATCTCCCTCCCTCTTGTATTTAGTATTTGTTAGATTCAACATGATGATGATCTCCATGAATTCTTCTTTGTGTTATTGTTCATCTATGATTGAGTAATTAATTTGGTTCTAGGTTGAGGTATGATCTAGTATGTAACCCTAGACATTGTGTCTTGATGTATTATATTACTCTCTCCCTAGTGACAAGGAGGAGATATATGAGTTCATTTGATCCTTTTGTCTAGAATATATTATTGACTTGCGTGAGTCGCAGCGACATGAGGCTCTATATAGTACACATGTGTCACAACTCGGAATCATTGGGGATAGTTTATTCATCTAAAGATGTATCTTGTGTAATTCCAATAAATGGCTACATAGTTGCCCCTCTAGTACTAGTGAAACCGAAAGCCTAGACAGTGCCTTACTCTAGTCAATTCTACATGTACAACCCCCATTCGTTTACTTTCAGTATTGCTTTACCTTGTTCTCATTTAGTTCCTTATTGTTAGTTACTTTAATACTCTCTCAATTACCATTATCCTAGCAACCTATAGAGTTGACTATTTCCAGACACAGTTTTGGGTGCGAATATGACCGCATCGACAACATGGTTGCGGGGTTGTGTTGTTGCCATTTGGAAAGCTTCCAAGGGACAAACTTTATAAATAATATTTGCTGCTACAAGTACTACAATAACCCTGTTATTGATCATAGGAAATCCAGGCATCAACTTGGCGCCGTTGCCTGAGAGCATAGCGTTTGGTTATTTCCTACCCACTCGCACATAGTTTAATTCCGTTTGTTGCTATTATCTTACTGCTTTTATTCATTTCAAAAGAACAAAAAAGTTAGTTAATCTTTTATTGCTAGTCTTTTTATTTGTCTTAATAAAAAATACAAAAATATGGGAACTATGGACAAAAGGATCTTAGGGAGTATGGTACTTTCAATAGTATTTATTCATGTTCACCTATTACTCAGCCCGCTGTCATAGCATATAATTATGAAATTAATCTGAAACTAATACAAATCATCGAAAGCAAAGCTTTTGCAGGAGATCTAGAGAATGATCCATATGAGCATATTGAGAACTTCACTAAATTGTGTTCTATAGTGAGGTTGGCCATTTGGACAGATGATGAGCTGAAATTAATGTTGTTTCCATTCTTACTGAAAGGGGAAGCCAAAAAATGGTTACATTCGCAATCTGTAGGACGCTCCAAATCATTGCAAGGTATCTCTGATGCTTTTCTCAATTACTATTTTTCAGAAAAGAAAATTTATGACCGAGGTTTGACATCATGACTTTTAAGCAAAGCAACAATGAAGATTTAATGCCAGCTTATAATAGGTTCTTAACTGTGTTTCATTATTGTCCGCCTCATAATTTAGATGATTGGTTATTGTTGAAAATATTTTATGGGGGCTTAAATTATACTCCTAAAGATAAGTTAGACATGACATCTAATGGTTCTTTCCTTAGCAAAACTGTGGATGAAGCTTGGTAGCTTTTGAATAAAATGCAGAATAATTTTCATCAATGACATGTTAATATTGTGCATGAGGAGAAACCTCTCCCTACAGATCTTGAAAGTTTGGTCAATGATTTCTTCAAAGATGAAAATAGTAGAGGAAGTCCTTATGGTGAAACCATAGTTAGAAATGTTCTTTCTAAAGCAATGCCTTTCATAAATAATTATTTTAATCATATTAAAACTGCTACCACTAACAATGGAAAACAACCCTCTACTGTTACTCTTATATCTTCCACTTGTGGTACTATTGAGGAAGGAAAGAAGGTTAAAACCAAGAAGCCTAAGACCAAGAAGCCTAAAACCAATAAGCCTAAAACTAAGAAGCCTTGGGTTGAACATATCATACCCGTGACAAGCTTCCAAGAAGGTAAAGAGAATCATGAATTAACTTAATCTAATAAGATGTATACACGCGAGGAGTATGAGGCTAGATTAGGGTGGAACACTCTTATGAATGGAAGAGATCCAAAAACCAGGAAGAAAGAAGAAGAAGAAGAAGAAGAAGAAGAAGAAGAAGAAGAAGAAGAAGAATTGGAAGTAAAGTATCATGCTCTCAAACCTTATTCATATTCTTATTCTATATCTTATGATGTATATGACTCTAGTGATGATGAGGACTTATATAATTCTAGAATTCTTGATGTTTGCCCTGAAGAAATTTGTGATGATTATAGTAGTGTTTGTTTACATAATCTTTTTGGGAATACTGGTGATGATGAGCCCAGTACGAAATCTTGTATGCCTTCCATATATGTTTGCTATGCCCGTTGTTTTACTAATGAGGTGTAGGAAAGTCCGTTGCTACGAGGAAAACTACTAGCTCTAGAAGAATATTATAAACTGTATCCTCAAAATATTATCCAGGTTAAAGATTCAAAGATTAATCATAAATCCTTAACCTTATCTTGGCAGAAAAATAAGAGTACACGCTCACCACACCTTGTGTATAAATTCTTGCTAACATGCGGATACATATTTATTTATATGATGCCAATGCACTGCAAGAGGGTTCGTCTCCTACTATAGATGGTTCTTGTAGTCTAGATATATGGCTTTAAATTAGGCTCTTCTTTGGAGATAACTAGAAAGTCATTAGGTGTGTTTCTTAATTTTATGTCTTTAGTTAGTTGCATTACTGTTGCATTCGCACATTGCATGTTTTGCTATTAGAGTTGGCTTGGGACATTATTTAGAAAGTAGAATTGTTCATTGCTCTAATCATGTATTTCTTATCTTGGTTAAATATTCTCAACAAAAAAATATGTTTGCTTTGTTTGGATGCTAGACTAATGTTTTAGGTCCTTAGTAAAATTTTCCTAGAAAATAACTTGTTCCGGAGTTACAGTGAGCTTCTCGAGTAGTAGTACGGGTGGACTGTCCGTACCTCGCGCCCGTACCGTTTATGTGACAAATCAGAATAAGCAGAAAATTTTCTAGGAAGGTGACCGCAAGCTTAACTAGCATCAGTACGATGGGACGCATCCGTACCGTCTGGCCCCTACCAACCTCGTTACCAGGCAAAGGAAACATGAAGACGGCCTAGAAGGTGTTACGACCACCCGTAGGGGCGCATCCCGCCCATACCACCCGGTCATACCAACTTTGACGGAACCGTTAAAAAGGGAGAATATGAGATGCAGTACAGGCGGAGACCGTCCGTACCACGTGCCCGTACCAAGGAGCAGCACCTCTCAACAATGGCAGGAACAGGTACAAAAAGGTTATAACCCCTCTAATCTTTTTATTTTGATAATATCAGGTCATAGGGTTACCTTCTATATGTTCCTTTATACTTCATTTTCCTTTACCTTCCTTCAAAACTCCCTAGCCTATAATTCTCTGTAGTGTTTCATGTTTCTTTTATTTTTCTCACGGTTGGGTGAACAAACTCCGTTCGTACACCAAATCTTTTGCTTTTACCTCATTTTTTTATTTTCACAGGGACTTGAACCTTGTGTGATGACGTGTATGGTTTTTGTCAACCGTGTAAATACTTGCACAAGACACTTGGTTGTTTCAACTCAATGCTTCAACAAGGAATTATTCGTTGAACCAAAGGTCCATGTCCATCAAAAGTGAGGTTACTCGTACTTTAACAGTAAAGTGTGTCACCCTTGCTTTATTCAAGCTCGGGGAGGTAACCACTTCTCACGCTCTCTTTTGATAACTGCATTTTGTCTTTTCTTTTTGATAATCTATTCAAGTTTGGTTCTTGCAAAAGTTCTAACTTGGGAAAGTTACTTACCCATGTGTAGAGTCTTTTGGAATGTTCTTGTTCGATGAATTTTTATGTGTAATCATGTATCCCACTATTTTTGAATGCTTGCTTGGGTAAGTTATGTTTCATGTTTATATAATAGATGCACTTGCTTTTGTTGGGATTAATAGGAGTTGAGTTAGATCTTGATGCGCGTTGTTAAAATCATTATCCAGCTTGAGAAGAACTTTGTGATCCTATAAAAATACATTGCCATGATTTCTACACTTAAAACCTTTGTCTCCCACTTTTGAAGTTTGAATTTTTTATATTAGTTGGTTGATTTGTGAAGATGCCATGCTAGTGGGAGTAATTCAAAATAGTTAGAGTAAAGCTTTTTTATTTGAATGAGTGATTAGTTGTGGAAGCTTTTGCTCTAGTTCTTTTAGCTAACCGAGTCTTTCCTTGGAAATAATATTGCCGAACAAGTACAACAAGAAAAAGTCTGAAATTTATGACTTGTTCGATGAATGATTGTCTTGAGAGTTTACCCTTGAAGATACTTAACCCCATAGATGTTTTGATAGACTTGACGACACTCTTGAAAGGAGTTGTTTGATTGAAATAAAGTCTAGCGGTAATTGCGATGCATGCCAAAGCTAAACTTATGGATCAAACCGTGGTACTAGTTAAAAAAGTTCTATATTTCTCATGCACACCTTTAGATGCCAACAACTCCGCTAGCCTACGAATGATCTATGGTACAACCCCTGATTCGGCTATGAGTTGACGACATGAGTGGCATAAATGTCAATATAATGGGAAAAAGTATTGGTACTCTCAAAGGTTGTGAAAGCAATTGTAAAAAGAAACACTTAATGATCCTTGAAAAGAAGGAAGAAGAAAATATATATATATATATATGAAGATCCACATAACAAGTCCTTGGCATGGTCTCATTACTACTTTATGAATTTTCTTGGAAGACAATGATTGGATTAGAAGTGTTTTGACAGCCTTGCTTTACTAATGTGGGTGTCAATAAGATACTTCGTTGTTATGCTACTTAGGACATGAACTCTCTTACTCAATTTTGGTATTAAAATATCCTAGTGTTCCTTGGCAAGCTGAGAGTTAATTAGAAGAATTGGATTGATCGTTACACTTCTAGTTATTTATAATTATATTAAACTCTACTTTGATTGACTTGATTTACCGAATCTTGTATAGTGTTCTTGTCATCTCTCTAACTTTGATGAGCCTTTCAAATGGATGGAGTGTTGGACGTATATGACTGCCAACCGTAAGTGAATTCATATTCACGTTGAATCCCTTACTTTACAAAAGTGAGGAGATACAAAACATAAAAGGCGCAATAAGAGGATCACAAGTTTGCTTTCAAAGCTAGATTCACTCTTAACATGGAGCATTGAAGTTTTAATTGATGTTTTATGGATTGAAATAATGATGGCTTTGATTTTTGCCATCTTCCACTATGTTTAAACGTTGTTTTTGGTCAAACAATTGCCAAAGAAACTCTCAACTTTTGCCACTAATGACTAATAATTGCAAAGATATGCAAATCCCTTCTTTGATTTATGTTGTGTAGGAAATCACTGCTTTTAAGGCGAAATAAGGAGTCATAATGAAGGATTTTGAGGAAGTACACACGCCCAAGTAATTGGAGAAGCATTCTAGGGTGTCAGCATGCTTAATGACCACAGGTACGGGCGTGGTCCGCCCGTATGGCCCACCTGTACCAGGTGTTGATGGCTTCATCTCGTCAAACCCTACAACTTTCGTGAAGACACCTATATATTTTGAGGCTCCAACCACTGTCCAGAGAGCCACCATTCGTAGATTGCATCACAACACCACCAAAGGAGATCCACACCATTGTTCATCACTTCCACCATCCATCCCTCCACTAGCCATAGCCATTGCTTTGTACTTTTAGATCTCCTTGTGATTTGGCGACCATTGTAAGAATATTTGATTTCAATCTAAGTATTTGCATGATGTTTTCTATCTCCGATCTATTTGTTATGAGTGAGTAGTCCTCACGGGCTGCAGGTTGGGTATAAACCTCGTAGCAATTATGTGCATCTAGATCATGGGACAATTGTATTTTGTTTGGATTTGTGATTTGTATCTTTTGTTTCTTCGTCTCTTGTCTCGATATGTGGACTTGTAGGTACCCAAGATCCCATAGACTGATAAAGGCTTGAGGTGAGATACTTGGCTAGCGGCGATCTCATAGGAAACTCAGTGACAGAAAGGGAAGTATGGTCTTCACTTAGCGCCCCATGCAGTATCAACAACAACATCACCACTTAAAGCTTTGATCTGTGTATACACTTAATAATAATTTGTAACCCGTGGCTTCGGTGTACTCTCGGTTGGATTATAACTCTTTTGCTATGCCCGCTGCATCACGGGGGCTCTAGAATATTAGGATTTGTTTCCCACAAAAGATTATCTCAATACAAACATTATACATGACTATGATTATTATTATCTTTTATCCCATTTGATGTGCAGCTGCAGGTGGATCTTTAACCCTAGCCTATCTCCATCCATTGATTCAAACCCATTATAAAGTAAACTAGATTGGTCCAGTCAACTAAGGTAAAACAAACAAACAAAGTCTTGTAGACGTGTCCTTTTTATTAACTTTTAGCAGTGATTTCCGAGGTTCGATTAAACCTAGATCTTCTAGGGAAAAAGCTATTATACTACATCCATGAATCCGAATCAAAGGTATCACATAACTGAACTTGTGTTGCCTTGTATGAATATGTTATTTCTTACTTTAAGCTTTCATATAAAATAAGGATACAAGGCATCGATCTTATACATCCGATATTATACTTTTGTTTCAATTTTTGCCTCATTTAAAGTATCGAGGCGTGTCTCATGAACATGATGACCTTTTCCATAAGCCACCATCTTACTTAGGGACGAGAAAGAGTCTAGCTTGGGGAAGTTGATGAGTCCAAAATAGAGACATATTTAAGTATATAAATTATTCATATTGTAACTCATTACATGCTGCAACTACCTACAACTATGCCTATTATGTATGATTACTAGTTCTCATTTATTTCGACATGGACTTTGCACAACTAGTAGTTTTATTAGGATTTTATTACTTTTTGTTTTCTTTGACTTGTGTGTAGGTGTTGTATTGGATTATGGATAAAGCAAGGAAAAAGGAACCACGAAGATGCAATACGGAGGAGCTGTAGGCACCAGACTTAGCCATTTGAGAGGTGAAAAAAGTGGATTTTTCCATAAACTCCAAATGAATATCCAAGGCCTTGGCGTTGTATCCCTTGTCCATACGGTTCCAACATGCCGAAGAACACCCAAATCAGAGTTTGTATGAAAAAATGGCGGCCAAAATATGAAATCATAGAAAGGGCGTAATGACCACTCCTACGGGAAGGTACGGTTGTACCCTCCGCCCGTACCACGGGTCTCGACACACGTAAATAGCTATTCTGGATGTGTTTCTTCATAGAATCCGTCCCGGTTTGTTCCTAGACCTTCCTTAGGTCATAAGGAACGTATTGGGGGCTATTGGGGCACCCCTAGGCCTATATAAAGAGGCAATGAGCCAAGGGAGATCCATACCTCTCCATAGACATCCACGGCGGATCCCTGCCGCCGTGCCATCTCCATAGTCGCCACACCTCCAAGATCCAGATCTCCATCTACACCCCCAGACCATTCAAGCAAGAGGAAGAAGAGAAGGAGGCCATCGCCATCACCACCACCACACATAGAGCACCGAATCCATCACCATCTCCATATCCATCAACACTTCCATCTCCAATACCTCTCTCTTGTATTTAATATTTGTTAGATTGAACATGATGATGATCTCCATGAATTCTTCTTTGTGTTATTATTCATCTATGATTGAGTAATTGATTCGGTTCTAGGTTGAGGTATGATCTAGTATGTAACCCTAGACTTTGTGGCTTGATCTATTACATTACTCTATCCCCTAGTGACAAGGATGAGATAGATTAGTTCATGTGATCCTTTTGTCTAGAGTGTATTATTGACTTGCCTGAATGATAGCGACGCGAGGCTCTATGTAGTACCCATGTGTGACAACCTGGAATCATTGGGGATCATTTATTTATCTAAAGATGTATCTTGTGTAATTCCCATAAATGGCTGCATAGTTGCCCCTCTAGTACTAGCGAAACCGAAAGCCTAGACATTGCCTTACTCTAGTCAATTCTGCATCTACAACCCCCCTTCGTTTACTTTTAGTATTGCTTTAGCTTGTTATCATTTAGTTCCTTATTGTTAATTACATTAATCCTCTCTCAATTACCATTATCCTCGCAACCTATAGAGTTAACTATTTCCAGACACAGTTTTGGGTGCGAATGTGGCCGCATTGACAACATGGCTACGGGGTTGTGTTGTTGCCATTTGCAAAGCTTCGAAGGGACAAACTTTATAAATAATATTTGTTGAACAAGTACTGCAATAATTATTGATCACAGGAAATCCAGGCATCAGTATGTTATAATTTCCAAGAGTATCAAACCATACTACAAATTATAACATTGCCATATCATGACACTTGCCTAGCAACAACTAAACTAGGCGCTTCTAATTTATCCTTTGCATGTTTTTACGTGACTTAGGGATTTCGAAGATAGATCCATTCTTACCTACAAACATGGAACCACAACGATGATAATCAAATTATTAGCAACTCGTTGTAAATCAGATATTGACTATAATAGGAGAGACAAACACCTGCTAGCTACTTATGCAAAACTAGTTGCATGTCAAGTGTGGAACAAGTCTCATGTGCGAGGACATGTAAAGTTAGTCTGGGTCGCTTCATCCAACTATGCCACCAATATCCAAAATACATAGAAGATGCAATAACATGATCATCAACACCAACATAACCATATGTGCTCCACCCGTGCAAAGCATCTACGCATAGATCAGGCTCTGATAGCACTATTGGGTTCGTAACATAGAAAACAAAAAAATTCCTATGATGTGAACAACTAAGCGCCAAGATCTATCTACCTAGAAACAATCAACGGTGGATATACATCCATAGAGAACTTACCTTAGAAGAGCGACAAAGCGTTATGAGATTGATCTCGTGGATGATGCAGTCGTTCATTTCCCAATCTCAAGATCGTGAGGATGTCTAGCACCCCAACTTAGCGGTGCATCCGTGATCGTACACACTTCTAGTCCTCTGAAAACCTCCGCTTATTTCCTCTAGCAAAGCAGTGGAAGCAGCAACTTCTTCTAGACAAAGCCACCAGGAACATGTACTTCGCTAATCCGAATCCATGGGGAAATATTCTAGAGGGGGAGAGATATCCTTCACGAGGAGGTGTGAAGTGAGAGGAGGAGGATGAGGCCTTTTATAGGGGAAGGGGGAAGTGAAGGGAATATGCCCGAGAGGGAATAATAAAGTGGTTATTATCTTATTCCATGTTTATGATAAATGTTTATTTTGCATGCTATAATTGTATTAATTGGAAACGTTAATACATGTGTGTTTAATAAACAAAATACAAAGTTCCTAGTAATGCCTCTCATATAAACTAGCTCGTTGATTAACAAGATGATCAAGGTTTCCTGATCATGGACATTGGATGTTGTTAATAACGAGGTCACAACATTGGTGGAATGATGTGATGAACATTCATCCGAAGTATAACATTATTATCAGAGTCATTATGTTTATATTGCTATAACATCATACAAAGTAATCTTAGTCCTTAAACCATGAGATCATTTTAATTGCTAACACCGGAAGCGTATCTTGATAACATCAAACGTCACACCATAACAGGGTGACTATAAAGGTGGGTTCAGTGCTACGAAGGTGTTATGTTGAGGCTCATGGATCAAGAGTGGGATTTGTCCATCCCGATGACAGATAGATATACTCTGGGCCCTCTCGGTGATATCACATTGGTTAGCTTGCAAGCAAGTGATGTGATCACTAGAATGTTATATCACGGGAACGAGAAAAGAGTGCATGTTGATAATGAGATCAAACTAGGTATGGAGATACCGATGATCGAATCTCGGACATGTAATATATCGTGAGACAAAGGGATTTAGTTACTAGCGATAAAGGTTCTCACGATCACAAAAGTCATCGTTGAATGTGTAGGAGTCAGTATGGATCTCTAGGTCCCGCTTCTGATTATTGATCTTAGAGGGGTCTCGATCATGTCTGCATTATTCGCGAACCGTAGGGTGACACACTTAAGGGATACCGATACCATTTGGAGCAAATATGTTTCAGATAAAGATTTAAGAAAGCGCTGGAATTATTTCAATAGACACCAAAACTGTTTTGGGTGAAATTGCTGAAATTGGTTCTGCATATAATACTGAAATGTTGCAGGGGGGTTTTATGTGAATGTTTGTTAATTAAAGTAATTAACAAAATTATGAATAAAATTAATAAAAGAGTTTTATTAAATGAGAGAGCATTAAATTTGGAGAAACTTAATGCATTTAAAGTGGAGACTTTAAAAGAGAATGTGAAGGGGCATTTTAATGTGGAGGGGTTACCACCACATGAATGGGGTAGGTGAGGAGTCACCCTCCCATGGGGCACCGGCCATGGGGAGGGGTACCCCCTCCTCCTATAAAAGGCCCCCCTCACTCCCCTTCTTCCACACACCTCCTCGTGAAGGATCTCTCTCCCCCTCTAGTATTATTCCTCCATGGTCTCAGATTAGCGAGATACATGTTCCCGGTGGATTTATCTGGAAAGGAGTTGCTTCTTCTGCTACTTTGCTGGAGCGAGGGATGGAGGTTGTCGGGGTTCCGGACGTGTGTGCGATCACGGATGCACCGCTGCTTTGCGGTGCTGGACTTGGTGGTGCTGGACTTGCTGGAGCTGGATCTGAAGGACGTGTTGGAGTCGGACCTGCTGGACTTCATCACGATCTTGAGATCGGCAAGTGTACGACTACATCATCCACGAGTTCCAACTCGTTAACAAAACTCGTTGTCTTCGAGGGTAAGTTCTCCATGGATGTATATCCACCCGTTGCTCTGTATCTAGTAGATAGATCTTGGCGTATAGTTCTCATCGTAGCAAAAATTTTGTTTTCTATGTTGTGAACCCAATAGTGGTATCAGAGCCTGATCTATGCATAGGTGCTTTGCACGGGTAGTACACATATGTTTATATGTGGGTGGTGATGATCATGTTATTGCATCTTTCATGTATTTTGGATATTGGTGGCATAGTGGGATGAAGCAGCCCGGACCAACCTTACATGTCATCGTACATGAGACCGGTTCCACGACTGACATGCAACTAGTTTTGCATAAGTGGCTGGTGGGTGTCTGTCTCTCCTACTATAGTCAATATCTGATTTACAACGAGTTGCTAATAACTTTGTTATCCTAATTGTGGTTCCATGTTCATAGGTAAGAACGGTTCTATCTCCGAAAGCGCTAAGCCACGTAAAACTTGCAATTGATAAATTAGAGGCGTCTAGTTTAGAACGTTGCTGGGCTAGTGTCTTGATATGGTATTATTGTAAGTAGATGTATGATAGATACTTTTACAACACACTCAACGTGTAAGTTCCATAGACCTTGGCCTTACACACAAAGGAATGATAGAGATCATACCACGATGCAAATGATAGAGATCAAATGCATGGACCATATCATATTACTTTACACATATGATGTTTGCATCTTATATTGCTAGTTTGGCGTTTTAGTAGCATTTTAAGATGATCCCTCATTTAGATATCAAGATAAAAATGTGTTCTTCCTTAAGTATGCACCGTTCTATGGATCGTGTTTTGAGACATCACGTGATGATTGGGTGTACTCGACTCTACGCTTTCATACAACGGGTGTAAGACAGTTTTACACACGCGAGTACTAAGGTTCTTACTTGGCGAGCCTAGCATGTACAGACATGGCCTCGGAACACGGACCGAAAGGTTAAGCATGAGTCATATAGTTGATATGATGCCCATATTGATGCTCGCCTTTGAAGCTACACCGACTCACGTGATGATCGGACTTGGTGTAGTGGATTTGGTTCATGTAATCACCAAAAAGGCACGAGGGATGTCGTTTTTGAGTGGGAGTTCATTTCTAATTTGGATTAGTCGAACTCAATTTGTCATAAACTAAATCGAAGTGAATTTGCATAATTTGTTGTAGTCATTGGCGTCTGTTCACTACCTTATGCTTAGTTTTAATTGAGATAATAGAACTATATAATTATGGATATTTACTTTACGAACTGGTATCGTATTGTTTTGAATGTCAATTTAAAGTTTAAAAGTCCTATTGCAAACTTTCAGCAAACTCTATTTACTCCGTGAAGTTTAATAAGTAGTATTAAATCAAGAGTAAGAATTCCAATGTTAGTATCTAAAGTATCATGTTTGCCTCCATGATTCTTGATAGTCAAAAGTTGTTTTAATATCGAGGTTATTTAGGAGCTGAAAGAATTATTTCAGAAACCATCATGTGTGAAAGATATTGTGATATCTGAAACAAAGTTTTTGGTTGCATTATGATAGAGTGTAATTTAGCAAAATACATGTTCTCATATTGTATGAGAATTTGTGAAGGATGGAGATGCTAAGCATCCGAATCTCCCAAAAAGGTTTCGGGAACTAAAATTATACTCGTCATTCTTCCTTATAGGCTATAGTAGCTTGATCATGAAAGTTGTCATGATAAGGATGAATAGAAGATGTAAGTAAAATGTTTACTACACTAATAGATTACTAAAGAATGTTTTTTTTGAAAGAATACCAAACATTTGATGATGGTGATCCACTTCAAAGTGCCAGTCCAAAGGTATTAGTATTTGACTATATACGCTTTGTACTATGTGTCATGTGAACGACACCACTATTGATGTTGATAGATTCTTTTAAAAGGAAAACGAATTGCTGAAAGAGAATCTATAAAATATTTGGCAGAAAATAAAAAGTTGGAAATGTCTATATTAGGTATATAGAAGATATACATGTTATGGTTGTATTCCTTGCTTGTTAAACAATGTGGTTCTTAGGTATTGGATACCGAATTGGTTGGTATGAAGTGTCATACAGGACAACGCAATTCATGAACTGCAATGGCCTAAGTAACTAGCAAGAGAATAAGTGATGATGTTCATCGAAAACAAATAAAGTGTAATTGTGTTTTTTCGTTGTCATCAAACCTAGCCTTCAAGATTTGTTTAAATAATTGTTATTTTGTTCCGGTATTATGAGAACAATGGTTGTTCAAATAATTACCGTATTCCATAAAGGATGGATGAACTTTTACAAGTCTAGTGGGAGAAACCACATCCATAAACATTATTTCTAAAATGCCACAAGACAAATGATTAAAAGATCACTTATGAAGTGACATCGCTGTTTTAAATTATATTGGAAAGAAAACATGAAGAAACTCCATGTTGATGGATTTTTGGAGTCTTTGATTTTGATCAATTGACGCATGTGAGACTTTCCTCGAGATAATTGAAACTCCATCCATAGGCTAGAGAGGAATGGATGACTAGCTTATTGGAAATTGTGCATGCTGATGTGCATAGTCCATTATGTGTAGCCATATGCGATGGATCTTTTTGCTTCATATGCTTTCTCCGAAAATTTGAGTGAATATATCTGTATATTTACTTAATAAGGAAGAAGTATGAAACATTTGAAAGTTGTTCAAAGACTTTCAAGATGAAGTGGAAAATCATTGTAACAAGAAAATAAAGAGTTTATGATTCGATCATAAAGGAAGATATTTGAGTTACATGTTTAGCAAAACACTTAAGATTTGAGAAATTGTTCCATGATTTGTGTTTCCCAATAAACCATAGGAGTATGGCATATTCGAGAGATGAAATCAAACCATGTTTGACATGGTAAGATCAAACGTGTCATTTATAAAACTGCCATTATGTTTTAAGGATTAAAGCTTTAGAGACTACCACTTTTACATTGAAAAGAGCACCATCGTGATCCGTCGAAATGACAGCATATAAATTATGGTATGCTATGCATAAGTAAAATGTTTACAACCAAAGTCGGATAATCATGTCTTTGTAGGTTATCCCAAAGAATTTGTTGGGAATTTCTCCATAACATCGAGGACAAAAGAGTTTGTTACTTGGAACATCAAGTTTCTTGAGAAGGATTTTTTCGTGAAAAGTTAAGTGGGAGGACAATAGAACTTGGAATAAGGTTGTTGAACCTTAGCTATATGTGCTAAGTAGCGCAGTGCCGGAAAGTGTCCCGGTGCCGGCCACAATGCTCATGGCTCCCGTGGTTACAAAGGTTGTGATCTCGAAGATTAGAGTTCCTATTGAACCGTGTGGGTCGGTAAGAATCAAATGGTGTGATTTGATAAGCAAGTCGTTATTATTTTAACAATGATGAACCGACTACATGCAAAGAAGCGATGATGGGACCTGACTCCATAAAATGACTAGAAGTCATAGAATCCGTGATAGTATCCATACACGAGAAATCAAGTTTCTGAACTTGGAAGACCCTCCGAAAAGGTGTGAAGCCTATCGGTCGTGTTTAGATCTATAAAGAAATATACATGGATGTTTAACATCTATGAAATAGTCGACATGTCAGAAAGAAGTTTATGGCAATGTTCAAGGAGTTGACCATGACAAGATTTGATCTTTCATAGCGATATATAGTCTTGACGTATTAATGTAGCAACCACTACATATAATTTTGGATATGGTAGTTGAGTAAACAAAACAAGGTTCTTCTAATAGAACGGTTACCTAGGACGTGTACATGACATGGTACGAAGGGTTTTGTTAATTCAAAGGGTGCTAAAAGGGCATGCAAACTTCAATAGTTGAAGTAAGCATAGCGGAGTTGGAATCTTCACCATGATGAAACTGTTAAAGAGTTTAAATTCATCGGAGATGATGAAGATGCTTGTATTTGGAAGAAATTAAGTGGGAGCACTGAGACATATTTCTAATACATTATGTAGAGGACATATTGTTGATTGGAAATGATGTATCTTGTATTGACACAAGTTAAGAATTTCATTAAAATAAGATTTTGATGAAAGACTTGGGCAAAACCGGAATATTTGGCATCAATATCTATATGGATAGATTGAGGCGCTAATATGGTTGTGCCAGACATACATATATGAGATATTGTAAGGCTTCAATATGGAAACAACAAGAAAGGTTCTTGCTGCATGGAAAGGAGTGTATCAAGATTCAAGTGTTTCAACACTTGGTGAGTAAAATCACTTGAAGATTTGATCGATTATACCGAGATATGTATATATCCAGAATGTCCTATGCTCTAAATGTTATGAGCACATACCAGAATGATTCATAAGATGATCATTGGACAATAGTAAAGATATTCTTATGAGCTTTGGAAGAACTAAGAATATATCATGTATAAGTGACAAATAGTTAAAGGTAGTTCATTGTAAAGTGTTACATTGATACTAGTTTTGTCACAAGATACAAATTAAAATTTATCTCAATTAGACTATGGGTGCACAATGTAATGGAAAGGACGTTCCATGATGGATTTGGATGAGTTCCAAAGTTGAGACATTGTGACGGATACTACAACGAAAGGCTAAGTATATGACTGCTATAGTAGCAGCAAAGGAGGGCATTTGTGTTAAGTAGTTTGTTATCAAACTAGGTGTGGTTCAAAGTGGGCTAATACTATGAAGATATATTGTATGACAATAATATCAACATATTTTAACCCGAACGAACTAAAGGTCTCACCAAAGGACCAAATTTATACAATGCCATCTCATTTGAGAATGAGTGATGCGTAGTGACGCAAAGACATGCAAATAAACACGGACTTGAAACTGTCAGATCCGGAGATTATGTTAACCACTAGCAATCGCGTATATGGAACACCAGAAAGCCATAGGTGTTCAATATGCAAAGTTTACAAACTAGATTATTGACTCTAGTGCAAGTGGGAGACTGAAGGGAATATGCCCGAGAGGCAATAATAAATTGGTTATTATCTTATTCCATGTTTATGATAAATGTTTATTTTGCATGCTATAATTGTATTAATTGGAAAATTTAATACATGTGTGTTTAATAAACAAAATACAAAGTTCCTAGTAATGCCTCTCATATAAACTAGTTCGTTGATTAACAAGATGATCAAGGTTTCCTGATCATGGAAATTGGATGTTGTTAATAACAAGGTCACAACATTGGTGGAATGATGTGATGAACATTCATCCGAAGTATAGCATTACGATCAGAGTCATTATGTTTATATTGCTATAACATCATACGAAGTAATCTTAGTCCTTAGACCATGAGATCATGTTAATTGCTAACACCGGAAGTGTATCTTGATAACATCAAACGTCACACCGTAACAGGGTGACTATAAAGGTGGGTTCAGTGCTACGAAGGTGTTATGTTGAGGCTCATGGATCAAGAGTGGGATTTGTCCATCCCGATGACGGATATATATACTCTGGGCCCTCTCGGTGATATCACATTGGTTAGCTTGCAAGCAAGTGATGTGATCACTAGAATGTTATATCACGGGAACGAGAAAAGAGTGCATGTCGGTAACAAGATCAAACTAGGTATGGAGATACCGATGATCGAATCTCGGACATGTAATATATCACGAGACAAAGGGATTCAGTTACTAGCGTTAAAGGTTCTCACGATCACAGAAGTCATCGTTCAATGTGTAGGAGTCAGTATGGATCTCCAGGTCCCGCTTCTGATTATTGATCTAAGAGGGGTCTCGATCATGTCTACATTATTTGCGAACCGTAGGGTGACACACTTAAGGGATACCGACACCATTTGGAGCAAACATGTTTCAAATAAAGATTTAACAAAGCGCTAGAATTATTTCAATAGACACCGAAACTATTTCGGGTGAAATTGCTGAAATTGGTTCTGCATATAATATTGAAATGTTGCAGGGGGTTTTATGTGAATGTGTGTTAATTAAAGTAATTAACAAAATTCTGAATAAAATTAATAAAAGAGTTTTATTAAATGAGAGAGCATTAAATTTGGAGAAACTTAATGCATTTAAAGTGGAGACTTTAAAAGAGAATGTGAAGGGGCTTTTTAATGTGGAGGGGTTACCACCACATGAATGGGGGAGGTGAGGAGTCACCCTCCCATGGGGAGGGGTACCCCCCTCCTCCTATAAAAGGCCCCCCTCACTCCCCTTCTTCCACACACCTCCTCGTGAAGGATCTCTCTCCCTCTCTAGTATTATTCCCCCATGGTCTCGGATTAGCGAGATACATGTTCCCGGCGGCTTTATTTGGAAAGGAGTTGCTGCTTCCGCTGCTTTGCTAGAGTGAGGGATGGAGGTTGTCGGGGTTCCGGACGTGTGTGCGATCACGGATGCATCACTGCTTTGCGGTGCTGGACTTGGTGGTGCTGGACTTCCTGGAGCTGGATCTGAAGGACGTGCTGGAGCTGGACCTGCTGGACTTCATCATGATCTTGAGATCGGCAAGTGTACGACTACATCATCCACGAGTTCCAACTCGTTAACAAAACTTGTTGTCTTTGAGGGTAAGTTCTCCATGGATGTATATCCACCCGTTGCTCTGTATCTAGTAGATAGATCTTGGCGTATAGTTCTCATCGTAGGAAAAATTTTGTTTTCTATGCTGCGAACCCAACAGGAAGCCTCTCCCATGGCCGGCGGCCAAGGTGGTGCCCCCACCTCTCCCTTCATTCATGTGGGTGGAGGTTCCACCCACATAAAATTCCTCCACTCACTTGCATTAAATTTCCAACAAATTTAATGCATCTCTCATTTAATAAAACTCTTTTATTTATTTATTAAGAATTTTGTTAATTTCTTTAATTAAAAAACATTCAGATAAAACCCCTTGCAACATTTTGATATCACATGCGGAACCAATTTCAGCAATTTCACCTGAAACAATTTCAATGTCCATCAAAATAATTCTAGTGCTTTCATAATCTTTCTATAGAAACATATTTGCTCCAAATGGTGTCAGTTTCCCTTAAGTGTGTCACCCTACGGTTCGCAAATAATACAGACATGATCGAGACCCCTCTCTGATCAATAATCAGCAGCGGGACCTGATGATCCGTACGGACTTCCACACATTCAATGATGACTCTAGTGATCAAGGGAACCTTTAATGTTTGTAACTAAATCCCTTTATCTCGCGATATATTACATGTCCGAGATTCGATCATCGGTATCCCCATACCTAGTTTGATCTCGTTACGGACAAGTGCTCTTTTCTTGTTCCCGTGGTATAACATTCTAGTGATCTTATCACTTGCTTGCAAGCTATCTCAATGTGATATCACAGAGAGGGCCCAGAGTATATATCTCCGTCGTCTGGATGGAAAAATCCCACTCTTGATCCATGATCCTCTACATAACACATTCAGAGTATCTCAACCCACCTTTATTATCACCCTGTTATGGTGTGATGTTGTATGTTATCAAGTTACTCTTCTGGTGTTAGTGATTGACATGATCTCATGGTCTAAGGACTAAAGTTACTTTGTATGATGTTATAGTAATTTAAACATAACGACTTTGATCGTATTACTATATACTTTGGATGAATGTACATCACATCATTCCTCCAATGTTGTGACCTCGTTATTAACAACATCCAATGTCCATGATCAGGAAACCTTTGATCATCTTGTTAATCAACGTTCTAGTTATATGAGAGGTATAACTAGGAACTCTATATGTTTGTTTATTAAACACACATGTATTAACATTTCCAATTAATACAATTATAGAATGCAAAATAAG
Source organism: Avena sativa (assembly GCA_916181665.1). NCBI lineage: Eukaryota > Viridiplantae > Streptophyta > Magnoliopsida > Poales > Poaceae > Avena > Avena sativa. The sequence continues at coordinate 524,715,858 of OV702292.1, read as the reverse complement.
CATCTATCATTTACTTAGAATAAGATAATAACAACTTTATTATTTCCTCTCGAGCATATTCCCTATAGTTCCCCTCATTTTGCATTGGAGGTACCCACAGCTAAAAGAACACATGATATAATCAAAAGGTGGTGCAATGATGAAAGTGTTCCCCATGTCAACATGATTCTGCTAATCTCAACTCATAAGTTGCTAAACCCATTAGATACATAATTGTGTCCACAATGTTCAATGTCATGGTGGTGTCACGGCATATGACATGGGTAGGCTAAAGTTGGGGCCGATGGACGATGGACGAATCCGGGAGGGATGATGAAGTGAAGACCTCATACGGAAGAACTCAGAGAGACACGATATACCCAGGTTCGAGGCTCTCCTAGTGAGACAACACCTCTACTCCTATATCTAATCTCATATATCTTGCCATGCTTGTGGCTACAATGGTGCTCCTTGAGCTATACTCTTATGCCTCTCATGGAGAGAGCAGAGGAAGAAGAAACCATGCTCCTAGTGAGCAGAGGGAGAGGAGCCCTTCAGGGGCCTCCCATGTAACGTTACCCCTGGTGCTCCTTATAAAGGGGAGCCCAGGGGACAAGGTATGTCATCACAAGTACTCATATGAGCTGTCTAGTGGGGGCTTGCCCAGTCATCTTGTCCTTTAGTGAGTCACCGTTCTTATCCCTTTGGCATATTCCTTAGCATATTTAGGAGATGCTCGACATATTCCCTAGCATCTCCCAAGATGCTCAGCATATTTCTTAGCATCTTGGACCAAAGGGGCCAGTCTGTGCCAGGGGCGTCCCAAGACTGGCACCTGACATAGGCTTGACTCGACTTGGTAGCATGTCGATGTAGAGGTTGATGGTGGGTCCAGATATGAGCAAAGTAGCATCCGGGACAAAGTAATTCGGCCCGGGGAAGTGAAATTCAGCCATGGGGGAGGATAACTCGGCCTAGGGGAGAAATGGGGCCCACCTGGATGGGGAACAATGCCCCAGCTAAATTATTTCTTACCCAACCAAGTTATACTGTAATTCGGCCCAGGCTGAGAGGTTGCCTTGAGGGCCCAGCCGGGTTACTGCTTACCCCAGCCTAGCAGGTCTTCCCTTGATCCGGCCCTAGCTGTAAAAAGGCTATTTACCCCGCGGCGGGCTGAGTCAACCGGTTCTGGCCTACCCGGGGGAAGATAGCTGGGGTGCGGTGGAAGCTATCCTAGAGTGGGCCACGACATCGGCCCACCCGAGTTGCCTTAGCTGGCTTCGGTTGATGTGGAGGGAGTCCCGCGGTGGGCCACGATCGGTGTTATCCGGCCCAGCTGAGAGTGTGGCGCCGAGATGGGGCGATGGCACTGGAAGTTGCTTGTGGTGGACCGGCTAGGTTGAGGGAGTTGCTGGCCCACCCGGGATACGCTGGCGATGAAGGGGAGGCGAAGAGGTGGCATCGGGGTCGATGCGGGGAAAAGCGGGCAAGGTCGAGGAAGAGCGGTGCCTCCAGTGAAGCCCCGAGGTGGGCCGAATTATCCTCAGTTCGGCCCACCCGGGTGAGTATACTTCAGCCCAGCCGGGTTCTCTTTTAATTTGGCAAGAATGAGTTGTCCTAGCCTGGCTACGGATCATACCAGGCCAAGGTTTCCATATCTCGGCCCATGTTCTTCTTTCTCCTTATTTTCTCCATCTAATTATTCCTATACTCCTTTTTTGCATCTTTATTCTGCATATGCTTTCTTCGTACGACTAATCACTTTATTGAGCCTCTTTATTCCTCAACTCTGGGGTACCTGGGGTAACATCCCCAACATTAGTCCCCGAGGGTATGTGGGATTCGTAGAGTCACGCATAGGCTTCATAAAAATATCTCTAGAGTTGTCTGCCAACATATAGCCCTTTCCCTCTGGTCATATAACCCGTTTTGGGCGCTTCTGTGACTTCTGGCCTTCTTGGGAGCTGGCCTGAACTCTTTCGGGTGAGTCTATGGCTTCTGGCCTGATTTGGCTCTGGACTTAACCTATTTGGGTAAGTAATTTGGCTTCTGGCCTGATTTGGCTCTGGCTTTAACCCATTTGGGTAAGTCTTTCGGCTTCTGGCCTGATTAGGCTCTGGCCTTAACCCATTTGGGTAAGTCTTTTGGCTTCTGGCCTGATTCCGCTCTGGCCTTAACTGATTTTGGTAAGTCTTTTGGCTTCTGGCCTGATTTGGCTCTGGCCTTAACCCATTTGGGTAGGTCTTTTGGCTTCTGGCCTGATTCGTCTCTGGCCTTAACCCATTTGGGTAACTCATTTGGCTTCTGGCCTGATTTGGCACTGGCCTTAATCCATTTGGGTAAGTCTTTTGGATTCTAGCCTGATTTGGCTCTGGCCTTAACCCATTTGGGTAAATCATTTGGCTTCTGGCCAGATTTGGCTTTGGCCTTCACCCATTTGGGTAAGTCTTTTGGCTTCTGGCCTGATTTGGCTCCAGAGTTAACCCACTTGGGTAAGTCTTTTGGCTTCTGGCCCGATTTGGCTCTAGTCTTAACCTATTTAGGTAACTCATTTGGCTTCTAGCCTGATTTGGCTCTAGCCTTGTAACACCCTCGAATCGGCCCTATGCAAGTTTTAGCCCTTTTCTGCCAAACCCGCATAGAAACGATTCAAGGACGCCCACCAGGCACTTGCGTGCGGGTGGAAAATGAAGTAATACCATTACACAATAGTTCACGATGGAACCCACAAAACATATATATATACAACAACGACTCCATGAGTCAAGAAGACAGATATAATATACAAAGATCCAAATCACCTCGAAAATGATAGAGCGTCCGACTACGGACAAGATGCAAATGGGGCTAAGAGCCCTAAAGGATAACCAATGGCGTCCATAACCCTGCCCAGGCGAAGCCAAAAGGGTAACCCTGCTAACGACGTCGATCTCAAACCTGCTAAAACAAAAGGGGTGCTGACAAAGGGCAAAGGAAAAATAGGAGCGTCAGTACTGAGGCCAGTACACGACGAGGCTAGAATTCGGCGGCTCTCGCCTACATAGGTATGGTGGACTGAAGCGGCAGCGCAGCATGCACTAAACAACCTATAGAGACTCGATTAACTGTCGGCTATTAGAGAGAGATAAGAAAGACCTATTCGGAACCAACCTTATACTAACACCAATCATACCCGTCCTGGTATTCCCCGTCGAGACCAAACGAGGAAGTCAAACCGAGGAACTCACACAGTTGGCAGTTTTATTCCTTCCATTATAGTTGAAGCACTTACTAGTCAGATATAGATATCATGAATCATACTGATAGCATAAGTAGTGGGCAGTTTTAGTTAACCATTCAGTGGTAGTTGCAGTACTTACTAGTCAGATACAATTAGCATGTGACATCCCAAACCCAGCAGTTGTTGGCACTTTTTATTTCATTCCATTGGAGTTGCGATACTTACTAGGCAGGTATAACATGACACGATACACCCCAGTTCCACCAGTTGTTGGCACTTTTATTATCCATTCCATTGTAGTGAAGTTGATTACTAGTCACATATTAAGTCAAATTTATAGCACTACTTTAGTTATGCTTGTCTATGATCGAGATACTGTGCTCCAAGTCGTCCATAACCGCGGAAACAGCTTTCAGAAAGATTTACCCTGCAGGGGTGCACAAATAGCAACACACACACGATCAACCTCGAAAAAACGAAATCAAAACCCAACGAGGCTTTCACGACAAAGAAATCACAGGATTCATAAAATATTTCAGGGGGCCACCCCACTAAGCTACCCGCAACGAATTTGGCCGGCTTCGAGACGGACCCAGGGTTTGTGACAATGGATGTAAACGACTGGGAACCCAAAAGTGTGACTGGGCTTGTCGATACCGCGAAAACATTCCACGTTCCAAAACAGTACAGGTGCTCCACGCACAATCGTAAATAAAGCAGTAAAGCATGGCAAAGTACAGGATAGTAATAAAGCCCCAAACTACTTTGTGGCCCCAAGAAATAAGAAATGAATCAAGCTCTAGCTAAGGGGGATTCATAGAGTCTCCCGTATGTGGATAGTGTGAATAGTCAAGGAACAGGTATCAAGTACTCGAGGCCTACGGAACACAAGTGGACATGAAAAACCAAATAGCATATTGCCCACCGGTGCCTCTTTCATTAGTTATCCCAGCAATTTAATAGTTGTATTTAAAGTCATGATCATCTCCACCCTTAAGCATCTCCACCGTTTAGCATGTGCCAACCTTCCAATAACGGTGGAACAACAACGACGTGAAGCAGCACATGAGCAAGCAACTACGACTCGCAAGGCCGACTATTTATCAAACAACAGGCAATAGGATGTGTCGAAGGCAATATAAAGGCTGCAAGGGATATATCTGGTATGGAACACTAAAGCATCGTGACACAGATAGCAATAGATCAACAGGAGGAAATAAAGACTATAAATGCAAAATAGGTAGAAAGAGGGAGATTGCTCGCCTGGGAAACACTACCGAAGGTTCATTATCCGAAGAACTTATCGATACTCGCATCAACTCAACGGCCCAATACGCGAAGAAGCAAACACTAAAAGAAACACTGGATGCACTATTTAATACTACGACAGAAGATCAGGCATGATGCATGCGATGTATGACATGGCACAGATGCAATGCGACTAGGCAATATTAAGCGGAACTAGGGTTCCAGCATTTAATTAGAAGGTTCAAGTTATTTGGATACCCTGCAATTTAAATGTTGTATTAACAAGGCAAAACATATCGTCGGTTCGCTACACAAATTTAAATGGGGGCCATATGAGACAAATATAGCCCACATTTTGTCTCCATATTTAATTATGAGATGAATCGACATAATGCCCCCAACCACAGACAGGTATGCATGTATGAACAATTTAATATGCGACAGTTGATAATGTCATATTATAAAAAAATAGGGGCTTAGGGGCACACATCTGGGTTAAGAAGATCTTGGGTTCCGGGGGGTTCGGGTCTAGGTCTCAGGGTTCGACGGGGGGAACGGTTCGACGGGATCGGTCTTCGGACTTGGGGTCTTCAGGGTCTCGACCATCTTATCCGAGGTCTTGACGTCCGTGAAGGAGATATTGTGTCCATGAAGCAGAACTTGTCGATGGTCTGGTGGTACTCCATGGCCGTTCGGGTTCCGTGTTCGATCATCAAGACCGATCAATCTTATGAAAACACTTGAGTCTTTGGAAGGTTTGACGGAAATGCAACAGAGGTCGGAGAAGATCTTGGCGTGGGTTCCTCGTTATACATGAGGATGGAATCTGGCACCAACAAGATGTCAAACCCCAAGGTCTAGTTGAAGCGTGGCAGGAACATACAATACACACACATGCAAGCAGCGTACGAGTGAGAACAAAGGACATAGGCTCCCCACCGGCTACCTGTATTGAAATAGGGCAGAACATGGTGGCCTCGAGCTCGCAGGTTTGTGCGGTGGGTGCCTTGCGGAAGAGAAGAGGGCCCCTGGTAGCGCACAAAGATGGGGTCGAGGGAAACAACGGCGGGGATGAGCCCCTGTCGCGTCGACTCGATGCAGGGCGTGTGGCCTTGACAAGCTCAGGGGTAGGGGTCGGCGGACGGGAGGCAGCACGTCAGAGCAGCGACTTGCGGCTGTAGCGGTTCGAGGATGACCACGCCGACGACGACCATGGCGCAGACCTTGGAGAGCTCTGGTCAGGGACGGGGACGCGACCTAGGCGACGGCAGGGGGCGACGAGGTTGCCGAGCAGTAAGGTAGGCCGAAGAGGAAGACCGACGGGACGGAGCCGTCCGCGCGTGGGCGACGCCTGGAGAGGAGGCAGCGAACCTGGACCGGGCGACGAGGAGGCAGAGGGTGCGGCGCGCAGAGAGGAGGCGCGGGGCAAAGGCATCGCGGTGGAGCGCAGAGGATACCTGGCCACGGCGCGCTGGCGGCGGCTGCAGACGGGGAGGAAGGGCGCTCGGTAGGGAGAAGACTGGTGGCGGGGCTCCAGAGGCAGGGGACCACAGAGAGAGAGAGCGGCGGCTCCATGGCGGGTCGAGCGACGAGGAAGGCCTAGGGGATGGGGCTCTGGCAGCGGAAATCGCGAGGGCTTGCGTGTTGAGGAGGGTCGAGGATGTCTGGGGTGTGGGGATCGCGAGGGGAAGGGAAAACGCGTGCGTCGCGTGGGCCGAGTAGCGTGTCGGTGGGGTGGTCTGCGTGTACCGCGCGGCTGGGTCGGGGTTCGCATCGGCCGTGGTGTTGTTGTTGCTTGGTGCGCTCGTGCGTGCGGTCGGCTACGCGTGCCCTGTAGGTTTAGGTGTGGCGGTGGCAGGTGGAGGGAGTAGGTGGGTTAGGGTTTGACCATATTGGTGTGGGTGAGGGCTTGGGCTAGATTAGATGGGGTTGTAGGCTAGCTGGCTGGGCCTTTGGCCTGGCCGACTGCCTCCCCCTAAAAAACTTTTATTTATTTTTATTTTGTCCGAATAGACTCCTGTAAATATTTTGTAGACAAAACAAAATATCCGGAAGAGGCCGTGTTTTAATATGAAATAATGATGGGGCGTTTAGAAAACAAAACCAGACTTTTCGAAAATAGTTTTCAAACAAACCATGCATGATGATGACGATGCTCAAATGCAATGTGGCATGATGACATGAGCATGTGGTCATGATGATGCAATGCACAAAAACACAGCGATTTTCTAGTAGTGGCTTTAGCGGGGCGCCACAAGCCTTAAACCATTTGGGTAAGTGTTTTGGCTTCTGGCCTGATTTGGCTCTGGCCTTAACCCATTTGGGTAAGTCTTTTGGCTTCTGGCCCGATTCGGCTCTAGCCTTAACCCATTTGGGTAAGTCTTTTGGCTTCTAGCCTGATTTGGCTCTGGCTTTAACCCATTTGGGTAACTCTTTTGGCTTCTGACCTAATCCGGCTCTAGCCTTAACCCATTTGGGTAAGTCTTTTGGCTTCTGGACTGATTTGGCTCTAGCCTTAACCCATTTGGGTAACTCATTTGGCTTCTGGCCTGATTTGGCTCTAGCCTTAACCCAGTTGGGTAAGTCTTTTGGCTTCTGGCCTGATTTGGCTCTGGCCTTAACCCACTTGGGTAACTCTTTTGGCTTCTGGCCTGATTTGGCTCTGGCCTTAACCCATTTGGGTATGTCGTTTGGCTTCTGTCCTGATTTGGCTCTGGCCTTAACCCATTTGAGTAAGTCATTTGGCTTCTGGCCTGATTTGGCTCTGGCCTTAACCCATTTGGGTAAGTCTTTTGGCTTCTGGCCTGATTTGGCTCTGGCCTTAACCCACTTGGGTAAGTCTTTTGGCTTCTGGCCTGATTCGGCTCTGGCCTTAACCCATTTGGGTAAGTCTTTTGGCTTCTGGCCTGATTTGGCTCTGGCCTTAACCCATTTGGGTAAGTCTTTTGGCTTCTGGCCTGATTCGGCTCTGGCCTTAACCCATTTGGGTAACTCATTTGGCTTCTGGCCTGATTTGGCTCTGGCCTTAACCCGTTTGGGTAAGTCTTTTGGCTTCTGGTGTGATTTGGCTCTGGCCTTAACCCACTTGGGTAACTCTTTTGGCTTCTGGCCTGATTTGGCTCTAGCCTTAAATCCGAGTTACCTGACTCAAATCCGAGTTACTTGACTCAAATCTAAGTCATAGTTGCTGAGATATGATATGGCCTTAGGATATGCTGGCAAACTGCCATAGACTTGGATCCGAGTTACTGATCCGAGATATGATTTTGAGTTATGACATGATTTGTGATATGGTGTCATACTTCCTTAGATATGGATCCGAGATATAGATCCGAGATTGAATAGGATGAGTTATTCATATGCTGGCACATTGCCATCCAAGATATGGAACAAATTGATTGAGGTGTAAGATAACCTGGCAAGCTGAGTTAAAATCCGAGTTACCAAGTAACTTGGCGAGATGAAATAAAATCCTAGTTACCCATGTAATTAGGAATCTGAAGCTAATCCGAATTACCCTGTAATTAGGCAAACCGAGGTAAAAAATGAGTTACCATGTAACTAGGAATCTGAAGCAAATCTGAATTACCCTATAATTAGGCAACCCGAGGTAAAATCCGAGTTACCATGTAACTTGGAATCTAAAGCAAATCCGAATTACCCTGTAATTTGGAAAATCGAGGTAAAATCCGAGTTACCATGACGCAAATCTGAATTACCCTGTAATTAGGCAAATCGAGGTAAAATCCGAGTTACCATGTAACTAGGAATCTGAAGCAAATTCGAATTACCCTGTAATTAGGCAAACCGAGGTAAAATCCGAGTTACCAGGTAACCTGGCAAGGTGAAGCAAATACCAATCCAAATTACGGATGACCTAGCAAGCTAAAAACATCAATCTGAGTTAAATCTGAGTTACCAGGTAATCTGGCAGACTGAGTCAAATCCGAGTTACAAGGCAACTAGGCAAGCTTAAGTACAATCCTAGTTACTAGGTAACTAGGTGAGCTGAGTTAAATCCGAGTTATAATGAGCCTCAATCACTTGGTGAGTTATCTTATCATCCAAGGTAGCCTACAGACACCAAGCAGTTGACACATACGAGATCATGGCATATCTTAAGTCTTCTCTGAGTTATTGTTCTATGCACAGAGATGCCGAGTCCCCGAGATACTTTTTCTACCCTTAGGTAACTCAAATGATATGTCTGCTAGTCCGTGCGTTGAGTTATCTCATCCCCAGGGTGAATCAGCTAGGTGATTGAGGGTGATAGTCCCCGAGCGACATTCAGGGGTATCTCATGTGCATGTTGGTTGAGTTACTTGAGACTCACTATAAGCTTGGTGAGGAGATTGAGTTATCTAGTTGAGTCACTCCTCTAGAGTCAGTTAACACTTACAGTACTGTTGGTGAAGAGGTTGAGTCACCTCAACAAGGGAGGCATGTGTGCCAACTCCCCTGCTCTCTGTATGTTGGTGTAGAGGTTGAGGAAGAGGTTGAATCACCACAACAAGGGAGGCTTTTATGCCAAGTTCCCTGCTCTCTGTATGTTGGGGCAAAGAGGATGCAGAGACTTTTGATCGATGGTGAAGCAGAGCTTGATGAAGATGTTCCCGTCCGGATGGTAACCCAACCAGCGCCTCTGATCAGCCCCACGGTGGGCGCCAAATATCGTGGTGGTGTCACGACATATGCCATGGGTCGGCTAAAGTTGGGGCCGACGATGGAGGAATCCGAGGAGGGATGATGAAGTGAAGACCTCATACGGAAGAACTCAGAGAGACACAATATACCCAGGTTTGAGGCTCTCCTAGTGAGATAACACCTCTACTCCTGCATCTAATCTCATATATCTTGCCATGCTTGTGGCTACAATGGTGCTCCTTGAGCTGTACTCTTATGCCTGTCATGCCTGTCATGGAGAGAGCAGAAGAAGAAGAAACCATGCTCCTAGTGAGCAGAGGGAGAGGAGCCCTTCGGGGGCCTCCCATGTAATGTTACCCCTAGTGCTCCTTATAAAGGATAATATCATTTTGCGGCCCGAAAGTTGGGGTGGCCAGGCAACGCGGTACCCGAGTTCCCTGATATCATCCGCGATGACTATAGTTGGCGTGCCAAATACTCAGAAGGTCCTTTTCGTCCCGAATTCAACTTTACGTTTGAATACAAAAAATCAGGCTAACAACCGTCAAGTTGGGTCCCCCTGTCAGCTTTCGTCGTTATGTCGCTGCCGTCGTTGCTGCCATGTAGGCTTGCAGCGTTGGCGCATGCATCCTTTACGCGACTGCTTCTTCCTCCGGGGTGGCAATATGTGGTCGTGGCCATGGCGCGGAGCTAGGACTTGGACAAACCTGCTCGGCCCGTTCTCCTCCCCATCCCGAATTGGAGCTCTCCCTCACCATGACCGCACCATTGGCACGGCGCGGGGACGTGAATTCATTCCCGGGTGAGATCTGTACCCATGCCGACCATGCTCGGTCCTGTTGGTCTCCTACAGAATCCGAGCTCGCCGTCACCGTGGTCGCACACGCACCAGCCACGGCGCCTTCCTCTCCGAACCCCAAAGCCACATCCACCCAGTTCGGCACAACTCCAACAAGGTGAAAATGCATCAAGTTTTCTTCTTGTGATTGTAGAAAAACATGTATGTACCGTGGCCGTAGCATACTCTAACAATATATTGTTTACTAGATTTTCATTTGAAATTAGTAGCTCCATGATGAGAAACATAGAGAACCTAAATGGAATGACGATGACGACCATGTTCTGTACTTTGCATTGCATCAACAAGTGCTCGCTGACGAAGCAAGTTACCAAGAGAGTGGAGTTCATCAGCCATTGCCAAAAAATATGTGAACAAATCAATGAGCGATTCAATGCAAATAAGCGCAGAAAAGCTAGATCCATGTCATCAATCATCAATAGGTGGCATATTCTAGTGATGCGTTCAAATGTGTACACGATGTATCATTTGCTTGAAGTGGTTGTTATCCTGAGCAAAAATGCGTGGTATGCACATTACATTTGTATGTTCTATGCTACAATTATGTTGTTATGGGCGTGGAAAGAAAAGCTGGGCTTCACTGAATATTACGCAGTTAGGCCTAACTTAGTCTTACACAAATAAGCACAGCTTAGTCTTTACACACATAAGCGTAACTAATGATAAACATAAAGACAAATGGTTCATCGGATCTGCCAGTATGAGAACTAGGTCCCTGGAGCTGGTGGTATCGTTGGAATGAACCAGAATGCTGCGTTTGGCCGTCTTTCATTCTCCTTCAAATAGTACGACCCCACTGATGAGACAATTGTAGACCCCCTCCCCCCGACGTGGATTCGGCTCCAGGTCAGATCTGGAGTGTGAACATGATAGGCGCGTGAGTGTACAGAAAACACATAGTCTGCTATCAACACTAGAAGCACTGGCACCTCAGCAACAACACCAGCATGTTCTTCCTGGACTCCGGCAGCAGCCTTAGCAGGTATTTTGTCAGCTTCACCAGCAGCAGCATTAGCAAGTATTTCGTCAGCTTCACCACCAGCAGCAGCAGCTAGTTCTTTGTCAGCTCCACCGCCACCAACACCACCACCACCACCAGCAGCATCAGGGGCCAGGGCTGCCTGAGCAATTACAGGTTCAACAGCTCTAGGGGCTCCGACAAAGAAAGGGTAGTTGATCCCAAGAAACACAAATTGTCCCTTCAGATTGTTGACTCTGCTCCAGACTTGCTCTACTGGGTCTTCGGATGGGCATGCGCACCTCGAGAAAACGTGACACCGCAGCGATGGGTATGAAGAAAGTTGTGTCCCCATGTGTTCTATTGTATCACCAACGCTGTTTAGTGCTCCCCTAATATGAATCCACAAGAGTTCATCATGTTGTTCCGTGTTGTCTCCAAGAGGTGCCAGGAACCAGCGTCGTGTCCCAAGTTCAGCATCTACTAATACATCTTCGATGACCGGAGCTGGAATTATGCGCGGGGCTGCGTGGGTACCTGCCTGTTACTAACAGTCATTAAGAAGAATTTTGAATAGGATTTTACATGCTATATGACACCATGACTCACCCCAAATGGACGGCTCCCAAACACGCACGTCGCCGCTAGGTTCAGTGACCGCATAAATGCGTTGCGGTCTGTACGAAGAGTAGCCGTAGGTGAATACGGCATCGACATACTTCTCTGGCCGCAGGAAGTCGTCGCGCAAGACTGTCCATTCCTTGTCTTCTGGGCATCTAATGAATGCGATTGCCTTGTCGAACACCGCTAAGAGGTCGTACTCCCAGTTCTTCCACGCCCCCTCCCGTGGTCTATGTGGGAGCTGTACCTTCACAAGCTCAAGTTCTGCCATGTTGAACCTGTAAGCGAATTCGGAAATGTGCGGTGGCCACCTGCTATTGAATGTAGTAATGCCGACACCCTTCAAAGATGGCACTACAAGTCTCTTCGATCTGTAGCAATTTTTTAGAGTCCAAGTACTCCCATCCTAGGATAAAAGGACCAGCCACTCGCCGTTGCCACCCACCCAGTTCTGGTCATCTCTCATTTCCGTCTCTTCTTCTTCCTTGATATTCACCACTACTGATTCCGACCACTTATCCAGCAGCATCAGTTTTGCATGAATATTCTACAGAGTTTGTTGTCAGTTGGTACAATCACCTAGCATGGATTCCATTGCAAATACAATTTGACAACTGGACCTTTAGATTAAAGTACACAAAATATCGCCTAAATACGAGTGTCTCCTAAGATATCGCCTAAATTGTGCATGTGTCACTACGAAGATACTCAATATATGGAGTAGGAGCAGAGCCCCCCTAGAACAAACTCCTGACGATGATCATAATTAAATAGCTCGGGGCATAACAGCCTTAAATCGTCTAATCTGTTTGTTTTTATTTTAGGAAACAGAATATCACCTAGCAGGCATTCCATTGCAAAATCGAAATTGACAACTCGTCTATCACCTAAAGTAAGACTATGTCACTACGAAAATACCAGAATATCAGGTACGAGCAAAGCTTCCGCTGTACAGAATAGTCTTAAAAGGTTCGATTTATTCAAACCGCATGTGCACACAACACGTTCGACGAAAGGAACATAGGATTCCGATGAGAGTTCAGCACATATGAATCAACGATATGACTGAATGAATAAGCTAGATACTAGAACTTACGTGGCCATCGCGGTCGTCTGGCCATTTGCTATTATCGGGGTAAAGAAGGCCTGGCGTGCCGAACGGTTGTTTGTCCATGTTCCGCATCGTCACGCGGTAGCCAGGGATGCAGCAGGCGAGGCGGCCGGCTAAGATGATGTCCAACTCCGAGGCGATCCTGTGCATGTTCGCGGCGCTGAGGTTGGGCCATCCCCAATCCTCGCGGTAGCGGTCGCCCTGGCCATCCACGTCGTCTTTGCATGCCGTTCGCTTCAGCCTGCTGCTACCCCAAGCTCTACCCACAGCGACAAATGGAGTCTGGAATACGGTAGATTAATGGAGGCGTTGTGATAAGGAGGCGGATGGATTCGAGAGGGGGTGGAATCAGGGATGGGGGCAGTTGTTCGAGTGGGGAGCGAATCTGCAAGGAACCGCCGCCACCGCTGGTTCTCGTCCGCATGGAAGAAAAGAAGGGGGCGTATTTATTGAGGGCGGGCACCAGAACCGTCTAGAGGAAGTGAAAAAATAAATCGTAAAAGGGAAATGTGCGGCCCACCTATTAGTGAGTGAAGGTCAGCACGCATAAATGTGCCTACGTTTGAATTGATTCCACCACATGCAAGTGGCGCAGAACAAATTTTAGGAAGTGCTAGCGTCGACGTGTAAAACCGCTGTTTTTCGCCACCTTCACCCTACTACGAACGGTCGTGCACCATTCCAGATATTGGTAAGGGCGGTTCCAATCTTTCACTTATCTGTCTCATTTCCTCCTCCATGGCCTCACCGTCTTTCTCCTCCACGGCCTCATCCATTTCCTCCACCACCGCATCACCCTCTTCCTCCGTATCCTTTCCCTCTTGCCTGTAGTCATGGACTCTCCGGACGTCCAAAACGACGGCAGGCAAGAAACTGCGCACTTCGACATCGAAGTACATGGAGAGAAGAAGATCGATGTCGTCTACACCACCAACCCTCGGACGGTGAGGAACACTCTGAATAATTTCACGAGTTGGCTGCAGTTCGAAGAAAATAGGTTCGTAGGTCTCGACCTCGAGTACAACCGTGATTGTCGTAGGATCGCCATGGTGCAACTCTCCATGAAGGGGCACGTCCTTGTATACCAGCCTTTTTGCGAGAAGGGGGCTGACGGGATCTGGTAGACTTTGCTGTCTTTTTGTTCCTGAACCGTCTGTTTGCAAAAGTTATTGCTATATTATTTGTCTGAATTCATCTTCATGTAGGTGGGGCGAAAGCATTAGGGATCTATTTCATGACTTTCTCGTGAACTAGCACATAGCATTTACCAGTGTTGACATCACGAATGACAGTAAACTGCTTGAAAGCCCGACTGTCAACATTAGAATCCCAAAGGAGTGCAGAGTGGACATCCAGGAAATTTACTGGATCTCAGGGACAAAGGACGGCAAGACCAGGATGGCCGCTCTTGCCTCCGAACTCATAGACCCATGGTACGCTGACATGAAGGACAGATTGCCGAGATGTTCGTGGAGGCGTTTAGGGCACGATTACTAGGAGGATAAGCCACTTTCTGAACCTAATCTGAAGTACGCTGCAATTGACGGGTATGTTAGCCACGAGCTGTACCGCCAGATTGTAAAATCTCGTTCGAGGCATCGCATCATTGAACCACCACTAAGGCAGGTTGTTTGTCCCAGATGCCGGATCGTAGATGAATCTACAAACCAGGGCAAGCGACCGAAGGCATCCTGGGATCGGTTGCCTTCTCCAACAGGCTGGGATGTAGACTATTAGTGCATGATTGTTGTGTTTATGAAAACATGTTATTTCATAAGTACACTATGTGAGAAATTACGAACTGCTGTGTATTACCTTTGTCAAACTATAATCTGGTTTATGACTGTATCCTTCTCTATAATCTGGGTTTGGTTATGACTTATGACTGTATCACACCTTATGCATGTCAGTCCTAGATTCTGCCGCATGCAAATGGCACAGACATAATTTGTAAGAATGAATGTTGAGCATACAAAAGGGGGAATGTAATTCATACAGGTTAAGTAGCTAATAGCACAGGGATCATACGAGCTTGGTTCTTACACACAGAATGCTTAGAAAATATAGGTGAGATAAAATACAGGCGAGATAAAACTAGGAACGAAATGCGAAACTAGTAGTGGTAAACAGCACACTCACCCACCCGCCATATCATGTTGAGCATCTCGTAGCAGACATACGCGTCCCTGGCTGCATACTTGATCGCATCGTAATCCAGGTACCTCCACTCCCGTCGCTCGTGCAGGTGCTTCGGGAACTCGATTTTCATGCCGACGTACTCGCGGTCGATGATGTCGGAAGCGAGTCTGGCCATGCCGGCTTTCCCCGTACCGCCATCCGGGTACCTCCATAAACGTTGGAGATTGACGTGTTTGACGACATGAACGAGGAGATCCTGTTCTAGCTTCGGAGTGTCGTTCTTGACGTCGATGCTGGCGAGGTAGATCTCCCTCCTGTGTAGGAACTCGCGAAGCTCCGGGCATACAGATTTGGCCCTACATACGTGATATAGTAGGCAGTGGTTGCGCATGGACAGCTGCAAAAGCGTCGTCCTCTTCCTATCTCTGGTATACTCGAGGTCAAGGCCGACGATCTTGTACTTGTCCATCGGATCTTGTAGCCACCGCTCGTACACAGCGATGACCTTGGCCACCTCCGCTGACGCATTTGGGTGGACGACTGTCAGCTTGGTGGTGCCATGGGCGGTGACGGTGTACTCGTCGGTGTAGTCGCTCCCGTCGCCGAACACGTCGTACTCTGCGTCCATGGTAGCAGCTAATGCGGCGGCGGTGGCCTAGTTTCGGTAGCGGTGGCTAGGACTAGGCGTGGAGGTGGAGTGATCTATTGCGGTGGTATGGCCAGGCGGAGGCGGTGCCTGCGGAAGCATTGATGGTTCTTGTGGTGGCGACGCCGGCGGAAGGAATGAGTTGGGGATTTTTGCATAGTGATCTGCTGAGGAGACAGAAGGCGATGCTTAAATTCCGTTTACCAATATTCCGGTCATACCCATGTGGAAGCAAGTTTGACCGGGTGAGCACCGATGGTTTCCAATCCTAGCGATTAAATTCGGCATCCGTCCCGGTAGGCGATGGGACGGGTGTGCGACATGGCTTTGGCGTGGCAGAGACCGGTCACGTAGACCACCGTCCCGTTGCCGATCCGCAGCGGGTGCACGGTGCTGACACGACGTAACCTGACAGGACAGAAGGAAGTGTACAATTATTATTAATTCCTAACAAGTTTAAGAAGTGTAAGCATAGACATGGACCTAGCATCCGTGCACCCCGGGGCAGCCGCCCAGCCGATCAGGCCTGCCGATTGCGCAAAGCTTGTCCCGAATTTGCCAAAATGAATCTCGTTTGCCCATGCTTCTGTAAGTTTCTCTGTAGGCCACTTGTGTAAGCATGCACGATCAAGCAACTTTGCAACACACGTGTCGGTGGAAAAGCATTAGGTTTCAACGCACCACATAGTTTAGGGATTTAGAATAGCTACATTGTGGAGCTCTAGACAAATTGCATGGTAAATCCAAATTCAGCTTTTTGTCAGATTTAGCTATAGCAACATTGTGTCTCGTTTGTCCTCACTTTTGCCCTCCCGATATTCCGAAGCCCTCACATGCGCTCGGAGGGGGGTGCCGTCTGGTCAAAGGCTTGGCCGTTACGTGCGCCATGATGCCTAAAGTGGCCTTTTAAAGAGCGCCTTTTCCCCTCTCTCTCTAACAGTTGTGTTTTTTTTGCCCAAAAAGGTAGGGAATCTAGAGCAGCTTCTCTCTTCATTCATTGTTCCTTTTGCGATCGTTTTTCCCCAATATGGTAGCAAATCTAGAGCAGCAAAACAAACTAGCACCATAAATAAATTCAGTAAACAGAGCAGATGTAGATAAAGCAGCTAATATATGTTATATAGTACGGTACTTAACGAGGTTCGACAATTAGGTTGCTCAGCAGCAGCAGCAGTAGTGGACTGCTTCAACACAGACAAGACAAAAGAAGCTGCTTTATAGCAGCAGCAGCTGATCAGTGGCCCCTCGTGGCCTCTACCAGGAGGGCATCTGCCTCCTCCCTCTGGCGCCTCCTCCACTTCTTGCTGCCCAGCCCCTTGACCTTGGGCACATTGGGTCTGATCGGGGGCATGCGACCCTCCTCGATAGCCACCTTCTGAAGGTTGCGGAGGTGAAGACCGAGCGTCTGGTACTTGGCTCTAAAGCCGTGGACGTTCACGGACTCGCCACAGGTCCTCACGTCCTCGGCATGCTTCACGAGGGAGTTGAAGTACGTGCCGCGGAGCCTCCTGGTGGGGCAGAAGGGGCACCTGTACACGTCGCCGGCGAAGAAGTTGTTGTACTGACCGGACTTTAGCCTCCTCAGCACAGCACGAGTCTTGGTGTCCTGCGACTCGTCGTCGCTGCAGAGGTCGTTGCTATCCTCCTGTTGGAAAAAAACAGAAGAGTGAAATAAGGACATGATTGAGATACTTTGTTATTGGGATTGATTTTTTGCATAAATTAACCGAATGAGATCTCCCGATTATTCCCCAAATCTCAAACCAAATCAAATATTGATCCCAACTACGAACAGGGGGATTCATCGAAAATCGAGATCTAACACAATAGGACTAGCTACTATAAAAACACGAATAGCCGAGCCCTAATAACATACGATCTAGCATCCAATGATGGGAACGGGGGAAGAATAAGGGAAGGGGAGAAAACCCTGGTTACCTCAGACCACGGGTCGGCGATGCTGGTGTCGTAGGGGTTCTCCGGCCTTATGTAGACAACCTCCTCGTAGGGGTCCCAACCGAGCGGGATCTGTCCGAGACCGGCGGGGGCCTCCTCACCAGAGGCTACGGCGGATGAGGGGACGAGGACGGGGGGGCTCCTCGCCGGCTGCCTTGGAGGCGCCAATGGCCACCACGCCGATCTTCTCCATCGCCGGCGTGGTTGGGGTTTTGTTGGGCGTTTGCAGAAGGTGATGGGACAGTGGAAACGGTTGAGTGAGCGAGTGCGTGATGAGTGGGAGTGGGAGTGGGGAGGCCTCTATTAAAGGAGAAGGGAAGCGGCATTTTGTTGCACTACCGTGCACCGTGTAGGCTAATGCACCGTGCACGGCCACACGTGTCGGCTACCGCCCCGTGCACCGCACACGCGTACCATGAGTCACGTTTTTTCCCTCGTGTCTAACCATGGCGATTCAGTTGTACTCAGTTTTGCCCACCAACCGTTGATCCTTTGTGATCTAGCAGACAGGATAACCCTTATATCTGTCTGGGGCACCCCTCTATCCATGCAAAATAACGAGTATGCCACCGGAATTTTAACAACATAAACAGATGGACTTGAATATATTTTGAAGGGTACGAAAATAGAAATCCACATAGTTTAAGGGTCTAGATACGGTAAGAGAACTAAATATTATTAGTGGCCGGGCCAACACAGTGACGGGGTTGGTCGGCTAGGAGTTGTTGATTCCTAAGTAAGGGGACACTAGGCCATTCTTGACATACTCCCTCAGGAACTTGCCATAAGCAGCGTGCTTAGCCTTGGTCGCCGACTTGTGTTTACTAGCTAGGCTTTTATCGATGCCAACCGCATGCGAAATCAAGCTGGCAATCCTCGGGTTGACTCCTTTCTTACAGAAAGGGCACCTGAGCTCCCCAAGTCGAGTGCGGAAAGGGATTATCCCGCTCTTGAGCTTATTCATGACATGGCGACTCTTGTTGTCCCTGGTCTCCTTGTCAGAGTCCATCTCACTTGAATACATCTATAATGTATGGAATACAAACCGAAATGATCAAAATAATAAATATATATTCCTTCCACCATTCCAAGTTACTTTCGATGCAATAACATGTCTATACATGTTCAGCAGTTCATTATGGCCGTCTCCCTAGATCGCTCCTAAAGTAATGTGGTTTGTGTTCTTGGTAACTTATTAATAAATAAATAATGTGGATTCATTCAGAACAGACTAGATCTCTCCATGTACTGGTTCGTACGTTGCATCTAATCATTAGGACTAGATTTTTTTATGATGCCTGGATAGATTAAGCTTGAGCAGAAAATATGAAACATGTAGAAATAGATGTACCTCCGGGTACACGAGCGGAGCGCGTTCGTCAAACTCCACGCCCTCATGAGCGCCTCCGAAGTCGTCAGCACCAGCATGCACATGGTCTCCTAAGGGGTTGAACTGCACGTCCTCCTCGGCCTGTGCTGCGTGATGCTCCTCCAGATCTGCCTCGTGAAGCACCACCCCGGCGGCACCGATGCCCGGACACTCACCCCCACGCACTGGTTTCATGGAGAAGGTTCGTGCAAGTACGTTCAAGATTGTGGTGTTTTGCTGGATAGGGAAGAGAGAGTAGTGGATGAGTGCGAATGCAGGACCCGATAGGCTGGGTTTTTAATGCGAGGATGTTTAGGCCTCCTCGAGGGCCCCGGTTAACAGCTCTTCCGGCTGCGGCTGCCGCGTCGAAGGTTCGTGTGGTGGGGGCCTGACGGAAGTGAGAGTGCAGGCGTGCTGCGTAGTAAAAATGGTATAGCCGATGGTCCGTGGATGACCAGTTGCCGTGTAGTAGACTTGTAGCCTTTGCAGACTAGATTAAACATGACATGACCACTCGACCACTTTTTCCATGGACGGCATCGTGTTCCTTCTTGTAGAAGTCTCGTTGAGGGAGACGTCCGTGCTGTCTCGCGCTGTCCTGTGAAGGGCACGACTTGTGCAACGAGCCTCGTTGGATCACATAGGATCAACGGTTGGTGCGCACGATCCACGTGACAGCTGTGACAACTAATCAGGGCATAGCAGACATAGTGGGCACAGGTTTGGGCTTCTACAAGAGAGAGAGAGGGGATGTTTGTTCTTCTACTAAAACCACAAACAAACATGGATCAACCACTAGAGTCATTGCATATGTGTTATTTCCACAAATCACACATGGATCAACCAATAGAGTCATTGCATGTGTGTTCTTATACTAAAACCAACACTAGAGTCATTGCATGTGTGTCCTTTTCACAAACCACACATGGATCAACCACTAGAGTCATTGCATGTGTGTTATTTCCACAAACCACACATGGATCAACCAGTGGTCCTTGCATGTGTGTTCTTTTCCACAAACCACACATGGATCCACTAGTGGTCATTGCATGTGTTTTCTTTCCACAAACCACATATGGATCAACCAGAGTCATTGCAGGTCTGTTCTTTCCACAAACCACATACGGATCAACCACTAGAGTCATTACATGTTTGTTCTTATACTAAAACCACAAACCAGCACTAGAGTCATTGCATGTGTGTTCTTTTCCACAAACCACACATGGATCCACTAGACTCATTGCATGTGTGTTCTTTTCCACAAACAACTTATGGATCAAGCAGTGGTCATTGCATGTGTGTTCTTTTCACAAACCACATGTGGACCCACTAGAGTCATTGCATGTGTGTTCTTATACTAAAACTAGCACTAGTCATTGCATGTGTGTTCTATCCATAAACCATACATGGATCCACCACTGTCATTGCATGTGCGTTCTTTCCACAAACCACACATGGATCAACCACTAGAGTCATTGCATGTGTGTTCTTATCACAAACCACATATGGATCAACCAGTGGTCATTACATGTACGTTCTTTTCCATAAACCACTTATGGATCCATTACAGTCATTAATGTGTGTTACTTCCACAAACCACACATGGATCAACCACTAGAGTCATTGCATGTGTGTTATTTCCACAAACCACACATGGATCAACCACTGGAGTCATTGCATGTGTGTTATTTCCACAAACCACACATAGATCCACCACTAGAGTCATTGCATGTGTGTTCTAATACTAAAACCAACACTAGAGTCATTGTATGTGTGTTGTTTCCAGAAACCACACATGGATCAACTAGTGGTCATTGCATGTGTGTTCTTTTCCACAAACCACACATGGATCCACCAGTGGTAATTGCATGTGTGTTCTTTCCACAAACCACATATGGATCAACCAGAGTCATTGCATGTGTGTTCTTTCCACAAACCACACATGGATCAACCACTAGAGTGATTGCATGTTAGTTCTTATACTAAAACCACAAACCAGCACTAGAGTAGTCATTGCATGTGTGTTCTTTTCCACAAACCACACATGGATCCACTAGACTCATTGCATGTGTGTTCTTTTCCAAAAACAACTTTTGGATCAACAAGTGGTCATTGCATGTGTGTTCTTTTCACAAACCACATGTGTACCCACTAGAGTCATTGCATGTGTGTTCTTATACACAAACTAGCACTAGAGTCTTTGCATGTGTGTTCTATCCACAAACCACACATGGATCCACCACTGTCATTGCATGTGTGTTCTTTCCACAATTCACACATGGATCAACCACTAGAGTTATTGCATGTCTGTTCTGATCACAAACCACATATGGATCAACCAGTGGTCATTGCATGTGTGTTCTTTTCCATAAGCCACTTATGGATCCATTACAGTCATTGCATGTGTGTTATTTCCACAAACCACACATGGATCAACCACTAGAGTCATTGCATGTGTGTTATTTCCACAAACCACACATGGATCAACCACTAGATTCATTGCATGTGTGTGTTCTTTTCCACAAACCACACATGGATCCACAACTAGAGTCATTTCATGTGTGTTCTTATACTAAAACCAACATTAGAATCATTGCATGTGTGTTCTTTCCACAAACCACACATGGATCAACCAGTGGTCATTGCATGTGTGTTCTTTTCCACAAACCAAACATGGATCCACCAGTGGTCATTGCATGTGTGTTCTTTCCACAAACCACACATGGATCAACCAGAGTCATGGCATGTGTGTTCTTTACAAAAAAAACCACAAACTAGCACTAGAGTCATTGCATGTGTGTTCAATCCACAAACCACACATGGATCCACCACTGTCATTGCATGTGTGTTCTTTCCACAAACCACACATGGATCAACCACTAGGGTCATTGCATGTGTGTTCTTATCACAAACCACATATGGATCAACCAGTGGTCATTGCATGTGTGTTCTTTTCCATAAACCACTTATGGATCCATTACAGTCATTGCATGTGTGTTATTTCCACAAACCACACATGTATCAACCACTAGAGTCATTGCATATGTGTTATTTCCACAAACCACACATGGATCAACCACTAGAGTCATTGCATGTGTGTTATTTCCACAAACCACACATGGATCAACCACTAGAGTCATTGCATGTGTGTTCTTATACTAAAACCAACACTAGAGTCATTGCATGTGTGTTCTTTCCACAAACCACACATGGATCAACCAGTGGTCATTGCATGTGTGTTCTTTTCCACAAACCACACATGGATCCACCAGTGGTCATTGCATGTGTGTTCTTTCCAGAAACCACATATGGATCAACCAGAGTCATTGCATTGGTGTTCTTTCCACAAACCATACATGGATCAACCACTAGAGTCATTGCATGTTTGTTCTTGTACTAAAACCACAAACCAGCACTAGAGTCATTGCATGTGTGTTCTTTTCCACAAACCACTCATGGATCCACTAGACTCATTTCATGTGTGTTCTTTTCCACAAACAACTTATGGATCAACCAGTGGTCATTGCATGTGTGTTCTTTTCACAAACCACATGTGGACCCACTAGAGTCATTGCATGTGTCTTCTTATACACAAACTAGCACTAGAGTCATTACATGTGTGTTCTATCCACAAACCACACATGGGTCCACCACTGTCATTGCATGTGTGTTCTTTCCACAAACCACACATGGATCAACCACTAGAGTCATTTCATGTGTGTTCTTATCACAAACCACATATGGATCAACCAGTGGTCATTGCATGTGTGTTCTTTTCCATAAACCACTTATGGATCCATTACAGTCATTGCATGTGTGTTATTTCCACAAACCACACATGGATCAACCACTAGAGTCATTGCATGTGTGTTATTTCCACAAACCACACATGGATCAACCACTAGAGTCATTGCATGTGTGTGTTCTTTTCCACAAACCACACAAGGATGCACCACTAGAGTCATTGCATGTGTGTTCTTATACTAAAACCAACACTAGAGTCATTGCATGTGTGTTCTTTCCACAAACCACACATGGATCAACCAGTGGTCATTGCCTGTGTGTTCTTTTCCACAAACCACACATGGAACCACCAGTGGTCATTGCATGTGTGTTCTTTCCATAAACCACATATGGATCAACCAGAGTCATTGCATGTTTCTTCTTTCCACAAACCACACATGGATCAACCACTAGAGTCATTGCATGCTTGTTCTTATACCAAAACCACAAACCAGCACTAGAGTCATTGCATGTGTGTTCTTTTCCACAAACCACACATGGATCCACCACTGTCATTGCATGTGTGTTCTTTCCACAATTCACACATGCATCAACAACTAGAGTTATTGCATGTCTGTTCTTATCACAAACCACATATGGATCAACCAGTGGTCATTGCATGTGTGTTCTTTTCCATAAACCACTTATGGATCCATTACAGTCATTGCATGTGTGTTATTTCCACAAACCACACATGGATCAACCACTAGAGTCATTGCATGTGTGTTATTTCCACAAACCACACATGGATCAACCACTAGAGTCATTGCATGTGTGTGTTATTTTCCACAAACCACACATGGATCCACAACTAGAGTCATTTCATGTGTGTTCTTATACTAAAACCAACATTAGAGTCATTGCTTGTGTGTTCTTTCCACAAACCACACATGGATCAACTAGTGGTCATTGCATGTGTGTTCTTTTCCACAAACCACACATGGATCCACCAGTGGTCATTGCATGCGTGTTCTTTCCACAAACCACACATGGATCAACCAGAGTCATGGCATGTGTGTTATTTCCACAAAAACCACAAACTAGCACTAGAGTCATTGCATGTGTGTTCTATCCACAAACCACACATGGATCCACCACTGTCATTGCATGTGTGTTCTTTCCACAAACCACACATGGATCAACCACTAGAGTGATTGCATGTGTGTTCTTATCACAAACCACATATGGATCAACCAGTGGTCATTGCATGTGTGTTCTTTTCCATAAACCACTTATGGATCCATTATAGTGATTGCATGTGTGTTATTTCCACAAACCACACATGGATCAACCACTAGAGTCATTGCATGTGTGTTATTTCCACAAACCACACATGGATCAACCACTAGAGTCATTGCATGTGTGTTATTTCCACAAACCACACATGGATCAACCACTAGAGTCATTGCATGTGTGTTATTTCCACAAACCACACATGGATCAACCACTAGAGTCATTGCATGTGTGTTATTTCCACAAACCACACATGGATCAACCACTAGAGTCATTGCATGTGTGTTCTTATACTAAAACCAACACTAGAGTCATTGCATGTGTGTTCTTTCCACAAACCACACATGGATCAACCAGTGGTCATTGCATGTGTGTTCTTTTCCACAAACCACACTTGGATCCACCAGTGGTCATTGCATGTGTGTTCTTTCCACAAACCACATATGGATCAACCAGAGTCATTGCATGTGTGTTCTTTCCACAAACCACACATGGATCAACCACTGGAGTCATTGCATGCTTGTTCTTATACCAAAACCACAAACCAACACTAGAGTCATTGCATGTGTGTTCTTTTCCACAAACCACACATGGATCCACTAGACTCATGGCATGTGTGTTCTTTTCCACAAACAACTTATGGATCAACCAGTGGTCATTGCATGTGTGTTCTTTTCACAAACCACATGTGGACCCACTAGAGTCATTGCATGTGTGTTCTTATACACAAACTAGCACTAGAGTCATTGCATGTGTGTTCTATCCACAAACCACACGTGGGTCCACCACTGTCATTGCATGTGTGTTCTTTCCACAAACCGAACATGGATCAACCACTAGAGTCATTGCATGTGTGTTCTTATCACAAACCACATATGGATCAACCAGTGGTCATTGCATGTGTGTTCTTTTCCATAAATCACTTATGGATCCATTACAGTCATTGCATGTGTGTTATTTCCACAAACCACACATGGATCAACCACTAGAGTCATTGCATGTGTGTTATTTCCACAAACCACACATGGATCAACCACTAGAGTCATTGCATGTGTGTGTTCTTTTCCACAAACCACACATGGATCCACCACTAGAGTCATTGCATGTGTGTTCTTATACTAAAACCAACACTAGAGTCATTGCATGTGTGTTCTTTCCACAAACCACACATGGATCAACCAGTGGTCATTGCATGTGTGTTCTTTTCCACAAACCACACATGGAACCACCAGAGGTCATTGCATGTGTGTTCTTTCCATAAACCACATATGGATCAACCAGAGTCACTGCATGTGTGTTCTTTCCAGAAACCACACATGGATCAACCACTAGAGTCATTGCATGCTTGTTCTTATACCAAAACAACAAGCCAGCACTAGAGTCATTGCATGTGTGTCCTTTTCCATAAACCACACATGGATCCACCACCGTCATTGCATGTGTGGTCTTTCCACAATTCACACATGGATCAACCACTAGAGTTGTTGCATGTCTGTTCTTATCACAAACCACATATGGATCAACCAGTGGTGATTGCATGTGTGTTCTTTTCCATAAACCACTTATCGATCCATTACAGTCATTGCATGTGTGTTATTTCCACAAACCACACATGGATCAACCACTAGAGTCATTGCATGTGTGTTATTTCCACAAACCACACATGGATCAACCACTAGAGTCATTGCATGTGTGTGTTCTTTTCCACAAACCACACATGGATCCACAACTAGAGTCATTTCATGTGTGTTCTTATACTAAAACCAACATTAGAGTCATTGCATGTGTGTTCTTTCCACAAACCACACATGGATCAACCAGTGGTCATTGCATGTGTGTTCTTTTCCACAAACCACACATGGATCCACCAGTGGTCATTGCATGTGTGTTCTTTCCACAAATCACACATGGATCAACGAGAGTCATGGCATGTGTGTTCTTTCCAAAAAAACCACAAACTAGCACTAGAGTCATTGCATGTGTGTTCTATCCACAAACCACACATGGATCCACCACTGTCATTGCATGTGTGTTCTTTCCACAAACCACACATGGATCAACCACTAGTCATTGCATGTGTGTTCTTATCACAAACCACATATGGGTCAACCAGTGGTCATTGCATGTGTGTTCTTTTCCATAATCAACTTATGGATCCATTACAGTCATTGCATGTGTGTTATTTCCACAAACCACACATGGATCAACCACTAGAGTCATTGCATGTGTGTTATTTCCACAAACCACACATGGATCAACCACTAGAGTCATTGCAGATGTGTTATTTCCAAAAACCACACATGGATCAACCACTAGAGTCATTGCATGTGTGTTATTTCCACAAACCACACATGGATCAACCACTAGAGTCATTGCATGTGTGTTCTTATACTAAAACCAACAGTTGAGTCATTGCATGTGTGTTCTTTCCACAAACCACACATGGATCAACTAGTGGTCATTGCATGTGTGCTCTTTTCCACAAACCACACATGGATCCACCAGTGGTCATTGCATGCGTGTTCTTTCCACAAACCACACATGGATCAACCAGAGTCATGGCATGTGTGTTCTTTCCACAAAAACCACAAACTAGCACTAGAGTCATTGCATGTGTGTTCTATCCACAAACCACACATGGATCCACCACTGTCATTGCATGTGTGTTCTTTCCACAAACCACACATGGATCAACCACTAGAGTCATTGCATGTGTGTTCTTATCACAAACCACATATGGATCAACTAGTGGTCATTGCATGTGTGTTCTTTTCCATAAACCACTTATGGATCCATTACAGTCATTGCATGTGTGTTATTTCCACAAACCACACATGGATCAACCACTAGAGTCATTGCATGTGTGTTATTTCCACAAACCACACATGGATCAACCACTAGAGTCATTGCATGTGTGTTATTTCCACAAACCACACATGGATCAACCACTAGAGTCATTGCATGTGTGTTATTTCCACAAACCACACATGGATCAACCACTAGAGTCATTGCATGTGTGTTATTTCCACAAACCACACATGGATCAACCACTAGAGTCATTGCATGTGTGTTCTTATACTAAAACCAACACTAGAGTCATTGCATGTGTGTTCTTTCCACAAACCACACATGGATCAACCAGTGGTCATTGCATGTGTGTTCTTTTCCACAAACCACACTTGGATCCACCAGTGGTCATTGCATGTGTGTTCTTTCCACAAACCACATATGGATCAACCAGAGTCATTGCATGTGTGTTCTTTCCACAAACCACACATGGATCAACCACTAGAGTCATTGCATGCTTGTTCTTATACCAAAACCACAAACCAACACTAGAGTCATTGCATGTGTGTTCTTTTCCACAAACCACACATGGATCCACTAGACTCATTGCATGTGTGTTCTTTTCCACAAACAACTTATGGATCAACCAGTGGTCATTGCATGTGTGTTCTTTTCACAAACCACATGTGGACCCACTAGAGTCATTGCATGTGTGTTCTTATACACAAACTAGCACTAGAGTCATTGCATGTGTGTTCTATCCACAAACCACACGTGGGTCCATCACTGTCATTGCATGTGTGTTCTTTCCACAAACCGAACATGGATCAACCACTAGAGTCATTGCATGTGTGTTCTTATCACAAACCACATATGGATCAACCAGTGGTCATTGCATGTGTGTTCTTTTCCATAAATCACTTATGGATCCATTACAGTCATTGCATGTGTGTTATTTCCACAAACCACACATGGATCAACCACTAGAGTCATTGCATGTGTGTTATTTCCACAAACCACACATGGATCAACCACTAGAGTCATTGCATGTGTGTGTTCTTTTCCACAAACCACACATGGATCCACCACTAGAGTCATTGCATGTGTGTTCTTATACTAAAACCAACACTAGAGTCATTGCATGTGTGTTCTTTCCACAAACCACATATGGATCAACCAGAGTCATTGCATGTGTGTTCTTTCCACAAACCACACATGGATCAACCACTAGAGTCATTGCATGCTTGTTCTTATACCAAAACCACAAACCAACACTAGAGTCATTGCATGTGTGTTCTTTTCCACAAACCACACATGGATCCACTAGACTCATGGCATGTGTGTTCTTTTCCACAAACAACTTATGGATCAACCAGTGGTCATTGCATGTGTGTTCTTTTCACAAACCACATGTGGACCCACTAGAGTCATTGCATGTGTGTTCTTATACACAAACTAGCACTAGAGTCATTGCATGTGTGTTCTATCCACAAACCACACGTGGGTCCACCACTGTCATTGCATGTGTGTTCTTTCCACAAACCGAACATGGATCAACCACTAGAGTCATTGCATGTGTGTTCTTATCACAAACCACATATGGATCAACCAGTGGTCATTGCATGTGTGTTCTTTTCCATAAATCACTTATGGATCCATTACAGTCATTGCATGTGTGTTATTTCCACAAACCACACATGGATCAACCACTAGAGTCATTGCATGTGTGTTATTTCCACAAACCACACATGGATCAACCACTAGAGTCATTGCATGTGTGTGTTCTTTTCCACAAACCACACATGGATCCACCACTAGAGTCATTGCATGTGTGTTCTTATACTAAAACCAACACTAGAGTCATTGCATGTGTGTTCTTTCCACAAACCACACATGGATCAACCAGTGGTCATTGCATGTGTGTTCTTTTCCACAAACCACACATGGAACCACCAGAGGTCATTGCATGTGTGTTCTTTCCATAAACCACATATGGATCAACCAGAGTCACTGCATGTGTGTTCTTTCCAGAAACCACACATGGATCAACCACTAGAGTCATTGCATGCTTGTTCTTATACCAAAACAACAAGCCAGCACTAGAGTCATTGCATGTGTGTCCTTTTCCATAAACCACACATGGATCCACCACCGTCATTGCATGTGTGGTCTTTCCACAATTCACACATGGATCAACCACTAGAGTTGTTGCATGTCTGTTCTTATCACAAACCACATATGGATCAACCAGTGGTGATTGCATGTGTGTTCTTTTCCATAAACCACTTATCGATCCATTACAGTCATTGCATGTGTGTTATTTCCACAAACCACACATGGATCAACCACTAGAGTCATTGCATGTGTGTTATTTCCACAAACCACACATGGATCAACCACTAGAGTCATTGCATGTGTGTGTTCTTTTCCACAAACCACACATGGATCCACAACTAGAGTCATTTCATGTGTGTTCTTATACTAAAACCAACATTAGAGTCATTGCATGTGTGTTCTTTCCACAAACCACACATGGATCAACCAGTGGTCATTGCATGTGTGTTCTTTTCCACAAACCACACATGGATCCACCAGTGGTCATTGCATGTGTGTTCTTTCCACAAATCACACATGGATCAACGAGAGTCATGGCATGTGTGTTCTTTCCAAAAAAACCACAAACTAGCACTAGAGTCATTGCATGTGTGTTCTATCCACAAACCACACATGGATCCACCACTGTCATTGCATGTGTGTTCTTTCCACAAACCACACATGGATCAACCACTAGTCATTGCATGTGTGTTCTTATCACAAACCACATATGGGTCAACCAGTGGTCATTGCATGTGTGTTCTTTTCCATAATCAACTTATGGATCCATTACAGTCATTGCATGTGTGTTATTTCCACAAACCACACATGGATCAACCACTAGAGTCATTGCATGTGTGTTATTTCCACAAACCACACATGGATCAACCACTAGAGTCATTGCAGATGTGTTATTTCCAAAAACCACACATGGATCAACCACTAGAGTCATTGCATGTGTGTTATTTCCACAAACCACACATGGATCAACCACTAGAGTCATTGCATGTGTGTTCTTATACTAAAACCAACAGTTGAGTCATTGCATGTGTGTTCTTTCCACAAACCACACATGGATCAACTAGTGGTCATTGCATGTGTGCTCTTTTCCACAAACCACACATGGATCCACCAGTGGTCATTGCATGCGTGTTCTTTCCACAAACCACACATGGATCAACCAGAGTCATGGCATGTGTGTTCTTTCCACAAAAACCACAAACTAGCACTAGAGTCATTGCATGTGTGTTCTATCCACAAACCACACATGGATCCACCACTGTCATTGGATGTGTGTTCTTTCCACAAACCACACATGGATCAACCACTAGAGTCATTGCATGTGTGTTCTTATCACAAACCACATATGGATCAACCAGTGGTCATTGCATGTGTGTTCTTTTCCATAAACCACTTATGGATCCATTACAGTCATTGCATGTGTGTTATTTCCACAAACCACACATGGATCAACCACTAGAGTCATTGCATGTGTGTTATTTCCACAAACCACACATGGATCAACCACTAGAGTCATTGCATGTGTGTTATTTCCACAAACCACACATGGATCAACCACTAGAGTCATTGCATGTGTGTTATTTCCACAAACCACACATGGATCAACCACTAGAGTCATTGCATGTGTGTTATTTCCACAAACCACACATGGATCAACCACTAGAGTCATTGCATGTGTGTTCTTATACTAAAACCAACACTAGAGTCATTGCATGTGTGTTCTTTCCACAAACCACACATGGATCAACCAGTGGTCATTGCATGTGTGTTCTTTTCCACAAACCACACTTGGATCCACCAGTGGTCATTGCATGTGTGTTCTTTCCACAAACCACATATGGATCAACCAGAGTCATTGCATGTGTGTTCTTTCCACAAACCACACATGGATCAACCACTAGAGTCATTGCATGCTTGTTCTTATACCAAAACCACAAACCAACACTAGAGTCATTGCATGTGTGTTCTTTTCCACAAACCACACATGGATCCACTAGACTCATTGCATGTGTGTTCTTTTCCACAAACAACTTATGGATCAACCAGTGGTCATTGCATGTGTGTTCTTTTCACAAACCACATGTGGACCCACTAGAGTCATTGCATGTGTGTTCTTATACACAAACTAGCACTAGAGTCATTGCATGTGTGTTCTATCCACAAACCACACGTGGGTCCACCACTGTCATTGCATGTGTGTTCTTTCCACAAACCGAACATGGATCAACCACTAGAGTCATTGCATGTGTGTTCTTATCACAAACCACATATGGATCAACCAGTGGTCATTGCATGTGTGTTCTTTTCCATAAATCACTTATGGATCCATTACAGTCATTGCATGTGTGTTATTTCCACAAACCACACATGGATCAACCACTAGAGTCATTGCATGTGTGTTATTTCCACAAACCACACATGGATCAACCACTAGAGTCATTGCATGTGTGTGTTCTTTTCCACAAACCACACATGGATCCACCACTAGAGTCATTGCATGTGTGTTCTTATACTAAAACCAACACTAGAGTCATTGCATGTGTGTTCTTTCCACAAAACACACATGGATCAACCAGAGTCATGGCATGTGTGTTCTTTCCACAAAAACCACAAACTAGCACTAGAGTCATTGCATGTGTGTTCTATCCACAAACCACACATGGATCCACCACTGTCATTGGATGTGTGTTCTTTCCACAAACCACACATGGATCAACCACTAGAGTCATTGCATGTGTGTTCTTATCACAAACCACATATGGATCAACCAGTGGTCATTGCATGTGTGTTCTTTTCCATAAACCACTTATGGATCCATTACAGTCATTGCATGTGTGTTATTTCCACAAACCACACATGGATCAACCACTAGAGTCATTGCATGTGTGTTATTTCCACAAACCACACATGGATCAACCACTAGAGTCATTGCATGTGTGTTATTTCCACAAACCACACATGGATCAACCACTAGAGTCATTGCATGTGTGTTATTTCCACAAACCACACATGGATCAACCACTAGAGTCATTGCATGTGTGTTATTTCCACAAACCACACATGGATCAACCACTAGAGTCATTGCATGTGTGTTCTTATACTAAAACCAACACTAGAGTCATTGCATGTGTGTTCTTTCCACAAACCACACATGGATCAACCAGTGGTCATTGCATGTGTGTTCTTTTCCACAAACCACACTTGGATCCACCAGTGGTCATTGCATGTGTGTTCTTTCCACAAACCACATATGGATCAACCAGAGTCATTGCATGTGTGTTCTTTCCACAAACCACACATGGATCAACCACTAGAGTCATTGCATGCTTGTTCTTATACCAAAACCACAAACCAACACTAGAGTCATTGCATGTGTGTTCTTTTCCACAAACCACACATGGATCCACTAGACTCATTGCATGTGTGTTCTTTTCCACAAACAACTTATGGATCAACCAGTGGTCATTGCATGTGTGTTCTTTTCACAAACCACATGTGGACCCACTAGAGTCATTGCATGTGTGTTCTTATACACAAACTAGCACTAGAGTCATTGCATGTGTGTTCTATCCACAAACCACACGTGGGTCCACCACTGTCATTGCATGTGTGTTCTTTCCACAAACCGAACATGGATCAACCACTAGAGTCATTGCATGTGTGTTCTTATCACAAACCACATATGGATCAACCAGTGGTCATTGCATGTGTGTTCTTTTCCATAAATCACTTATGGATCCATTACAGTCATTGCATGTGTGTTATTTCCACAAACCACACATGGATCAACCACTAGAGTCATTGCATGTGTGTTATTTCCACAAACCACACATGGATCAACCACTAGAGTCATTGCATGTGTGTGTTCTTTTCCACAAACCACACATGGATCCACCACTAGAGTCATTGCATGTGTGTTCTTATACTAAAACCAACACTAGAGTCATTGCATGTGTGTTCTTTCCACAAACCACACATGGATCAACCAGTGGTCATTGCATGTGTGTTCTTTTCCACAAACCACACATGGAACCACCAGAGGTCATTGCATGTGTGTTCTTTCCATAAACCACATATGGATCAACCAGAGTCACTGCATGTGTGTTCTTTCCAGAAACCACACATGGATCAACCACTAGAGTCATTGCATGCTTGTTCTTATACCAAAACAACAAGCCAGCACTAGAGTCATTGCATGTGTGTCCTTTTCCATAAACCACACATGGATCCACCACCGTCATTGCATGTGTGGTCTTTCCACAATTCACACATGGATCAACCACTAGAGTTGTTGCATGTCTGTTCTTATCACAAACCACATATGGATCAACCAGTGGTGATTGCATGTGTGTTCTTTTCCATAAACCACTTATCGATCCATTACAGTCATTGCATGTGTGTTATTTCCACAAACCACACATGGATCAACCACTAGAGTCATTGCATGTGTGTTATTTCCACAAACCACACATGGATCAACCACTAGAGTCATTGCATGTGTGTGTTCTTTTCCACAAACCACACATGGATCCACAACTAGAGTCATTTCATGTGTGTTCTTATACTAAAACCAACATTAGAGTCATTGCATGTGTGTTCTTTCCACAAACCACACATGGATCAACCAGTGGTCATTGCATGTGTGTTCTTTTCCACAAACCACACATGGATCCACCAGTGGTCATTGCATGTGTGTTCTTTCCACAAATCACACATGGATCAACGAGAGTCATGGCATGTGTGTTCTTTCCAAAAAAACCACAAACTAGCACTAGAGTCATTGCATGTGTGTTCTATCCACAAACCACACATGGATCCACCACTGTCATTGCATGTGTGTTCTTTCCACAAACCACACATGGATCAACCACTAGTCATTGCATGTGTGTTCTTATCATAAACCACATATGGGTCAACCAGTGGTCATTGCATGTGTGTTCTTTTCCATAATCAACTTATGGATCCATTACAGTCATTGCATGTGTGTTATTTCCACAAACCACACATGGATCAACCACTAGAGTCATTGCATGTGTGTTATTTCCACAAACCACACATGGATCAACCACTAGAGTCATTGCAGATGTGTTATTTCCAAAAACCACACATGGATCAACCACTAGAGTCATTGCATGTGTGTTATTTCCACAAACCACACATGGATCAACCACTAGAGTCATTGCATGTGTGTTCTTATACTAAAACCAACAGTTGAGTCATTGCATGTGTGTTCTTTCCACAAACCACACATGGATCAACTAGTGGTCATTGCATGTGTGCTCTTTTCCACAAACCACACATGGATCCACCAGTGGTCATTGCATGCGTGTTCTTTCCACAAACCACACATGGATCAACCAGAGTCATGGCATGTGTGTTCTTTCCACAAAAACCACAAACTAGCACTAGAGTCATTGCATGTGTGTTCTATCCACAAACCACACATGGATCCACCACTGTCATTGCATGTGTGTTCTTTCCACAAACCACACATGGATCAACCACTAGAGTCATTGCATGTGTGTTCTTATCACAAACCACATATGGATCAACCAGTGGTCATTGCATGTGTGTTCTTTTCCATAAACCACTTATGGATCCATTACAGTCATTGCATGTGTGTTATTTCCACAAACCACACATGGATCAACCACTAGAGTCATTGCATGTGTGTTATTTCCACAAACCACACATGGATCAACCACTAGAGTCATTGCATGTGTGTTATTTCCACAAACCAAACATGGATCAACCACTAGAGTCATTGCATGTGTGCTATTTCCACAAACCACACATGGATCAACCACTAGAGTCATTGCATGTGTGTTATTTCCACAAACTATACATGGATCAACCACTAGAGTCATTGCATGTGTGTTCTTATACTAAAACCAACACTAGAGTCATTGCATGTGTGTTCTTTCCACAAACCACACATGGATCAACCAGTGGTCATTGCATGTGTGTTCTTTTCCACAAACCACACATGGATCCACCAGTGGTCATTGCATGTGTGTTCTTTCCACAAACCACATATGGATCAACCAGAGTCATTGCATGTGTGTTCTTTCCACAAACCATACATGGATCAACCACTAGAGTCATTACATGTTTGTTCTTATACTAAAACCACAAACCAGCACTAGAGTCATTGCATGTGTGTTCTTTTCCACAAACCACACATGGATCCACTAGATTCATTGCATGTGTGTTCTTTTCCACAAACAACTTATGGATCGACCAGTGGTCATTGCATGTGTGTTCTTTTCACAAACCACATGTGGACCCATTAGAGTCATTGCATGTGTGTTCTTATACACAAACTAGCACTAGAGTCATTGCATTTGTGTTCTATCCACAAACCACACGTGGGTCCACCACTGTCATTGCATGTGTGTTCTTTCCACAAACCGAACATGGATCAACCACTAGAGTCATTGCATGTGTGTTCTTATCACAAACCACATATGGATCAACCAGTGGTCATTGCATGTGTGTTCTTTTCCATAAACCACTTATGGATCCATTACAGTCATTGCATGTGTGTTATTTCCACAAACCACACATGGATCAACCACTAGAGTCATTGCATGTGTGTTATTTCCACAAACCACACATGGATCAACCACTAGAGTCATTGCATGTGTGTGTTCTTTTCCACAAACCACACATGGATCCACCACTAGAGTCATTGCATGTGTGTTCTTATACTAAAACCAACACTAGAGTCATTGCATGTGTGTTCTTTCCACAAACCACACATGGATCAACCAGTGGTCATTGCATGTGTGTTCTTTTCCACAAACCACACTTGGATCCACCAGTGGTCATTGCATGTGTGTTCTTTCCACAAACCACATATGGATCAACCAGAGTCATTGCATGTGTGTTCTTTCCACAAACCACACATGGATCAACCACTAGAGTCATTGCATGCTTGTTCTTATACCAAAACCACAAACCAGCACTAGAGTCATTGCATGTGTGTTCTTTTCCACAAACCACACATGGATCCACTAGACTCATTGCATGTGTGTTCTTTTCCACAAACAACTTATGGATCAACCAGTGGTCATTGCATGTGTGTTCTTTTCACAAACCACATGTGGACCCACTAGAGTCATTGCATGTGTGTTCTTATACACAAACTAGCACTAGAGTCATTGCATGTGTGTTCTATCCACAAACCACACGTGGGTCCACCACTGTCATTGCATGTGTGTTCTTTCCACAAACCGAACATGGATCAACCACTAGAGTCATTGCATGTGTGTTCTTATCACAAACCACATATGGATCAACCAGTGGTCATTGCATGTGTGTTCTTTTCCATAAATCACTTATGGATCCATTACAGTCATTGCATGTGTGTTATTTCCACAAACCACACATGGATCAACCACTAGAGTCATTGCATGTGTGTTATTTCCACAAACCACACATGGATCAACCACTAGAGTCATTGCATGTGTGTGTTCTTTTCCACAAACCACACATGGATCCACCACTAGAGTCATTGCATGTGTGTTCTTATACTAAAACCAACACTAGAGTCATTGCATGTGTGTTCTTTCCACAAACCACACATGGATCAACCAGTGCTCATTGCATGTGTGTTCTTTTCCACAAACCACACATGGAACCACCAGAGGTCATTGCATGTGTGTTCTTTCCATAAACCACATATGGATCAACCAGAGTCACTGCATGTGTGTTCTTTCCAGAAACCACACATGGATCAACCACTAGAGTCATTGCATGCTTGTTCTTATACCAAAACAACAAACCAGCACTAGAGTCATTGCATGTGTGTCCTTTTCCATAAACCACACATGGATCCACCACCGTCATTGCATGTGTGGTCTTTCCACAATTCACACATGGATCAACCACTAGAGTTGTTGCATGTCTGTTCTTATCACAAACCACATATGGATCAACCAGTGGTGATTGCATGTGTGTTCTTTTCCATAAACCACTTATCGATCCATTACAGTCATTGCATGTGTGTTATTTCCACAAACCACACATGGATCAACCACTAGAGTCATTGCATGTGTGTTATTTCCACAAACCACACATGGATCAACCACTAGAGTCATTGCATGTGTGTGTTCTTTTCCACAAACCACACATGGATCCACCACTAGAGTCATTGCATGTGTGTTCTTATACTAAAACCAACACTAGAGTCATTGCATGTGTGTTCTTTCCACAAAACACACATGGATCAACCAGAGTCATGGCATGTGTGTTCTTTCCACAAAAACCACAAACTAGCACTAGAGTCATTGCATGTGTGTTCTATCCACAAACCACACATGGATCCACCACTGTCATTGGATGTGTGTTCTTTCCACAAACCACACATGGATCAACCACTAGAGTCATTGCATGTGTGTTCTTATCACAAACCACATATGGATCAACCAGTGGTCATTGCATGTGTGTTCTTTTCCATAAACCACTTATGGATCCATTACAGTCATTGCATGTGTGTTATTTCCACAAACCACACATGGATCAACCACTAGAGTCATTGCATGTGTGTTATTTCCACAAACCACACATGGATCAACCACTAGAGTCATTGCATGTGTGTTATTTCCACAAACCACACATGGATCAACCACTAGAGTCATTGCATGTGTGTTATTTCCACAAACCACACATGGATCAACCACTAGAGTCATTGCATGTGTGTTATTTCCACAAACCACACATGGATCAACCACTAGAGTCATTGCATGTGTGTTCTTATACTAAAACCAACACTAGAGTCATTGCATGTGTGTTCTTTCCACAAACCACACATGGATCAACCAGTGGTCATTGCATGTGTGTTCTTTTCCACAAACCACACTTGGATCCACCAGTGGTCATTGCATGTGTGTTCTTTCCACAAACCACATATGGATCAACCAGAGTCATTGCATGTGTGTTCTTTCCACAAACCACACATGGATCAACCACTAGAGTCATTGCATGCTTGTTCTTATACCAAAACCACAAACCAACACTAGAGTCATTGCATGTGTGTTCTTTTCCACAAACCACACATGGATCCACTAGACTCATTGCATGTGTGTTCTTTTCCACAAACAACTTATGGATCAACCAGTGGTCATTGCATGTGTGTTCTTTTCACAAACCACATGTGGACCCACTAGAGTCATTGCATGTGTGTTCTTATACACAAACTAGCACTAGAGTCATTGCATGTGTGTTCTATCCACAAACCACACGTGGGTCCACCACTGTCATTGCATGTGTGTTCTTTCCACAAACCGAACATGGATCAACCACTAGAGTCATTGCATGTGTGTTCTTATCACAAACCACATATGGATCAACCAGTGGTCATTGCATGTGTGTTCTTTTCCATAAATCACTTATGGATCCATTACAGTCATTGCATGTGTGTTATTTCCACAAACCACACATGGATCAACCACTAGAGTCATTGCATGTGTGTTATTTCCACAAACCACACATGGATCAACCACTAGAGTCATTGCATGTGTGTGTTCTTTTCCACAAACCACACATGGATCCACCACTAGAGTCATTGCATGTGTGTTCTTATACTAAAACCAACACTAGAGTCATTGCATGTGTGTTCTTTCCACAAACCACACATGGATCAACCAGTGGTCATTGCATGTGTGTTCTTTTCCACAAACCACACATGGAACCACCAGAGGTCATTGCATGTGTGTTCTTTCCATAAACCACATATGGATCAACCAGAGTCACTGCATGTGTGTTCTTTCCAGAAACCACACATGGATCAACCACTAGAGTCATTGCATGCTTGTTCTTATACCAAAACAACAAGCCAGCACTAGAGTCATTGCATGTGTGTCCTTTTCCATAAACCACACATGGATCCACCACCGTCATTGCATGTGTGGTCTTTCCACAATTCACACATGGATCAACCACTAGAGTTGTTGCATGTCTGTTCTTATCACAAACCACATATGGATCAACCAGTGGTGATTGCATGTGTGTTCTTTTCCATAAACCACTTATCGATCCATTACAGTCATTGCATGTGTGTTATTTCCACAAACCACACATGGATCAACCACTAGAGTCATTGCATGTGTGTTATTTCCACAAACCACACATGGATCAACCACTAGAGTCATTGCATGTGTGTGTTCTTTTCCACAAACCACACATGGATCCACAACTAGAGTCATTTCATGTGTGTTCTTATACTAAAACCAACATTAGAGTCATTGCATGTGTGTTCTTTCCACAAACCACACATGGATCAACCAGTGGTCATTGCATGTGTGTTCTTTTCCACAAACCACACATGGATCCACCAGTGGTCATTGCATGTGTGTTCTTTCCACAAATCACACATGGATCAACGAGAGTCATGGCATGTGTGTTCTTTCCAAAAAAACCACAAACTAGCACTAGAGTCATTGCATGTGTGTTCTATCCACAAACCACACATGGATCCACCACTGTCATTGCATGTGTGTTCTTTCCACAAACCACACATGGATCAACCACTAGTCATTGCATGTGTGTTCTTATCATAAACCACATATGGGTCAACCAGTGGTCATTGCATGTGTGTTCTTTTCCATAATCAACTTATGGATCCATTACAGTCATTGCATGTGTGTTATTTCCACAAACCACACATGGATCAACCACTAGAGTCATTGCATGTGTGTTATTTCCACAAACCACACATGGATCAACCACTAGAGTCATTGCAGATGTGTTATTTCCAAAAACCACACATGGATCAACCACTAGAGTCATTGCATGTGTGTTATTTCCACAAACCACACATGGATCAACCACTAGAGTCATTGCATGTGTGTTCTTATACTAAAACCAACAGTTGAGTCATTGCATGTGTGTTCTTTCCACAAACCACACATGGATCAACTAGTGGTCATTGCATGTGTGCTCTTTTCCACAAACCACACATGGATCCACCAGTGGTCATTGCATGCGTGTTCTTTCCACAAACCACACATGGATCAACCAGAGTCATGGCATGTGTGTTCTTTCCACAAAAACCACAAACTAGCACTAGAGTCATTGCATGTGTGTTCTATCCACAAACCACACATGGATCCACCACTGTCATTGCATGTGTGTTCTTTCCACAAACCACACATGGATCAACCACTAGAGTCATTGCATGTGTGTTCTTATCACAAACCACATATGGATCAACCAGTGGTCATTGCATGTGTGTTCTTTTCCATAAACCACTTATGGATCCATTACAGTCATTGCATGTGTGTTATTTCCACAAACCACACATGGATCAACCACTAGAGTCATTGCATGTGTGTTATTTCCACAAACCACACATGGATCAACCACTAGAGTCATTGCATGTGTGTTATTTCCACAAACCAAACATGGATCAACCACTAGAGTCATTGCATGTGTGCTATTTCCACAAACCACACATGGATCAACCACTAGAGTCATTGCATGTGTGTTATTTCCACAAACTATACATGGATCAACCACTAGAGTCATTGCATGTGTGTTCTTATACTAAAACCAACACTAGAGTCATTGCATGTGTGTTCTTTCCACAAACCACACATGGATCAACCAGTGGTCATTGCATGTGTGTTCTTTTCCACAAACCACACATGGATCCACCAGTGGTCATTGCATGTGTGTTCTTTCCACAAAC
This sequence comes from Avena sativa, assembly GCA_916181665.1. Taxonomy (NCBI): domain Eukaryota; kingdom Viridiplantae; phylum Streptophyta; class Magnoliopsida; order Poales; family Poaceae; genus Avena; species Avena sativa. The sequence goes on along the minus strand of OV702292.1, from coordinate 524,675,498 downwards.
CACATATGGATCAACCAGAGTCATTGCATGTGTGTTCTTTCCACAAACCATACATGGATCAACCACTAGAGTCATTACATGTTTGTTCTTATACTAAAACCACAAACCAGCACTAGAGTCATTGCATGTGTGTTCTTTTCCACAAACCACACATGGATCCACTAGATTCATTGCATGTGTGTTCTTTTCCACAAACAACTTATGGATCGACCAGTGGTCATTGCATGTGTGTTCTTTTCACAAACCACATGTGGACCCATTAGAGTCATTGCATGTGTGTTCTTATACACAAACTAGCACTAGAGTCATTGCATTTGTGTTCTATCCACAAACCACACGTGGGTCCACCACTGTCATTGCATGTGTGTTCTTTCCACAAACCGAACATGGATCAACCACTAGAGTCATTGCATGTGTGTTCTTATCACAAACCACATATGGATCAACCAGTGGTCATTGCATGTGTGTTCTTTTCCATAAACCACTTATGGATCCATTACAGTCATTGCATGTGTGTTATTTCCACAAACCACACATGGATCAACCACTAGAGTCATTGCATGTGTGTTATTTCCACAAACCACACATGGATCAACCACTAGAGTCATTGCATGTGTGTGTTCTTTTCCACAAACCACACATGGATCCACCACTAGAGTCATTGCATGTGTGTTCTTATACTAAAACCAACACTAGAGTCATTGCATGTGTGTTCTTTCCACAAACCACACATGGATCAACCAGTGGTCATTGCATGTGTGTTCTTTTCCACAAACCACACTTGGATCCACCAGTGGTCATTGCATGTGTGTTCTTTCCACAAACCACATATGGATCAACCAGAGTCATTGCATGTGTGTTCTTTCCACAAACCACACATGGATCAACCACTAGAGTCATTGCATGCTTGTTCTTATACCAAAACCACAAACCAGCACTAGAGTCATTGCATGTGTGTTCTTTTCCACAAACCACACATGGATCCACTAGACTCATTGCATGTGTGTTCTTTTCCACAAACAACTTATGGATCAACCAGTGGTCATTGCATGTGTGTTCTTTTCACAAACCACATGTGGACCCACTAGAGTCATTGCATGTGTGTTCTTATACACAAACTAGCACTAGAGTCATTGCATGTGTGTTCTATCCACAAACCACACGTGGGTCCACCACTGTCATTGCATGTGTGTTCTTTCCACAAACCGAACATGGATCAACCACTAGAGTCATTGCATGTGTGTTCTTATCACAAACCACATATGGATCAACCAGTGGTCATTGCATGTGTGTTCTTTTCCATAAATCACTTATGGATCCATTACAGTCATTGCATGTGTGTTATTTCCACAAACCACACATGGATCAACCACTAGAGTCATTGCATGTGTGTTATTTCCACAAACCACACATGGATCAACCACTAGAGTCATTGCATGTGTGTGTTCTTTTCCACAAACCACACATGGATCCACCACTAGAGTCATTGCATGTGTGTTCTTATACTAAAACCAACACTAGAGTCATTGCATGTGTGTTCTTTCCACAAACCACACATGGATCAACCAGTGCTCATTGCATGTGTGTTCTTTTCCACAAACCACACATGGAACCACCAGAGGTCATTGCATGTGTGTTCTTTCCATAAACCACATATGGATCAACCAGAGTCACTGCATGTGTGTTCTTTCCAGAAACCACACATGGATCAACCACTAGAGTCATTGCATGCTTGTTCTTATACCAAAACAACAAACCAGCACTAGAGTCATTGCATGTGTGTCCTTTTCCATAAACCACACATGGATCCACCACCGTCATTGCATGTGTGGTCTTTCCACAATTCACACATGGATCAACCACTAGAGTTGTTGCATGTCTGTTCTTATCACAAACCACATATGGATCAACCAGTGGTGATTGCATGTGTGTTCTTTTCCATAAACCACTTATCGATCCATTACAGTCATTGCATGTGTGTTATTTCCACAAACCACACATGGATCAACCACTAGAGTCATTGCATGTGTGTTATTTCCACAAACCACACATGGATCAACCACTAGAGTCATTGCATGTGTGTGTTCTTTTCCACAAACCACACATGGATCCACAACTAGAGTCATTTCATGTGTGTTCTTATACTAAAACCAACATTAGAGTCATTGCATGTGTGTTCTTTCCACAAACCACACATGGATCAACCAGTGGTCATTGCATGTGTGTTCTTTTCCACAAACCACACATGGATCCACCAGTGGTCATTGCATGTGTGTTCTTTCCACAAATCACACATGGATCAACGAGAGTCATGGCATGTGTGTTCTTTCCAAAAAAACCACAAACTAGCACTAGAGTCATTGCATGTGTGTTCTATCCACAAACCACACATGGATCCACCACTGTCATTGCATGTGTGTTCTTTCCACAAACCACACATGGATCAACCACTAGTCATTGCATGTGTGTTCTTATCACAAACCACATATGGGTCAACCAGTGGTCATTGCCTGTGTGTTCTTTTCCATAATCAACTTATGGATCCATTACAGTCATTGCATGTGTGTTATTTCCACAAACCACACATGGATCAACCACTAGAGTCATTGCATGTGTGTTATTTCCACAAACCACACATGGATCAACCACTAGAGTCATTGCAGATGTGTTATTTCCACAAACCACACATGGATCAACCACTAGAGTCATTGCATGTGTGTTATTTCCACAAACCACACATGGATCAACCACTAGAGTCATTGCATGTGTGTTCTTATACTAAAACCAACACTTGAGTCATTGCATGTGTGTTCTTTCCACAAACCACACATGGATCAACTAGTGGTCATTGCATGTGTGCTCTTTTCCACAAACCACACATGGATCCACCAGTGGTCATTGCATGCGTGTTCTTTCCACAAACCACACATGGATCAACCAGAGTCATGGCATGTGTGTTCTTTCCACAAAAACCACAAACTAGCACTAGAGTCATTGCATGTGTGTTCTATCCACAAACCACACATGGATCCACCATTGTCATTGCATGTGTGCTCTTTCCACAAACCACACATGGATCAACCACTAGAGTCATTGCATGTGTGTTCTTATCACAAACCACATATGGATCAACCAGTGGTCATTGCATGTGTGTTCTTTTCCATAAACCACTTATGGATCCATTACAGTCATTGCATGTGTGTTATTTCCACAAACCACACATGGATCAACCACTAGAGTCATTGCATGTGTGTTATTTCCACAAACCACACATGGATCAACCACTAGAGTCATTGCATGTGTGTTATTTCCACAAACCACACATGGATCAACCACTAGAGTCATTGCATGTGTGTTATTTCCACAAACCACACATGGATCAACCACTAGAGTCATTGCATGTGTGTTATTTCCACAAACTATACATGGATCAACCACTAGAGTCATTGCATGTGTGTTCTTATACTAAAACCAACACTAGAGTCATTGCATGTGTGTTCTTTCCACAAACCACACATGGATCAACCAGTGGTCATTGCATGTGTGTTCTTTTCCACAAACCACACATGGATCCACCAGTGGTCATTGCATGTGTGTTCTTTCCACAAACCACATATGGATCAACCAGAGTCATTGCATGTGTGTTCTTTCCACAAACCATACATGGATCAACCACTAGAGTCATTACATGTTTGTTCTTATACTAAAACCACAAACCAGCACTAGAGTCATTGCATGTGTGTTCTTTTCCACAAACCACACATGGATCCACTAGATTCATTGCATGTGTGTTCTTTTCCACAAACAACTTATGGATCGACCAGTGGTCATTGCATGTGTGTTCTTTTCACAAACCACATGTGGACCCATTAGAGTCATTGCATGTGTGTTCTTATACACAAACTAGCACTAGAGTCATTGCATTTGTGTTCTATCCACAAACCACACGTGGGTCCACCACTGTCATTGCATGTGTGTTCTTTCCACAAACCGAACATGGATCAACCACTAGAGTCATTGCATGTGTGTTCTTATCACAAACCACATATGGATCAACCAGTGGTCATTGCATGTGTGTTCTTTTCCATAAACCACTTATGGATCCATTACAGTCATTGCATGTGTGTTATTTCCACAAACCACACATGGATCAACCACTAGAGTCATTGCATGTGTGTTATTTCCACAAACCACACATGGATCAACCACTAGAGTCATTGCATGTGTGTGTTCTTTTCCACAAACCACACATGGATCCACCACTAGAGTCATTGCATGTGTGTTCTTATACTAAAACCAACACTAGAGTCATTGCATGTGTGTTCTTTCCACAAACCACACATGGATCAACCAGTGGTCATTGCATGTGTGTTCTTTTCCACAAACCACACATGGAACCACCAGAGGTCATTGCATGTGTGTTCTTTCCACAAACCATATATGGATTAACTAGAGTCACTGCATGTGTGTTCTTTCCAGAAACCACACATGGATCAACCACTAGAGTCATTGCATGCTTGTTCTTATACCAAAACAACAAACCAGCACTAGAGTCATTGCATGTGTGTTCTTTTCCACAAACCACACATGGATCCACCACCGTCATTGCATGTGTGGTCTTTCCACAATTCACACATGGATCAACCACTAGAGTTGTTGCATGTCTGTTCTTATCACAAACCACATATGGATCAACCAGTGGTTATTGCATGTGTGTTCTTTTCCATAAACCACTTATGGATCCATTACAGTCATTGCATGTGTGTTATTTCCACAAACCACACATGGATCAACCACTAGAGTCATTGCATGTGTGTTATTTCCACAAACCACACATTGATCAACCACTAGAGTCATTGCATGTGTGTGTTATTTTCCACAAACCACACATGGATCCACAACTAGAGTCATTTCATGTGTGTTCTTATACTAAAACCAACATTAGATTCATTGCATGTGTGTTCTTTCCACAAACCACACATGGATCAACCAGTGGTCATTGCATGTGTGTTCTTTTCCACAAACCACACATGGATCCACCAGTGGTCATTGCATGTGTGTTCTTTCCACAAACCACACATGGATCAACTAGAGTCATGGCATGTGTGTTCTTTCCAAAAAAACCACAAACTAGCACTAGAGTCATTGCATGTGTGTTCTATCCACAAACCACACATGGATCTACCACTGTCATTGCATGTGTGTTCTTTCCACAAACCACACATGGATCAACCACTAGTCATTGCATGTGTGTTCTTATCACAAACCACATATGGGTCAACCAGTGGTCATTGCATGTGTGTTCTTTTCCATAATCAACTTATGGATCCATTACAGTCATTGCATGTGTGTTATTTCCACAAACCACACATGGATCAACCACTAGAGTCATTGTATGTGTGTTATTTCCACAAACCACACATGGATCAACCACTAGAGTCATTGCAGATGTGTTATTTCCACAAACCACACATGGATCAACCACTAGAGTCATTGCATGTGTGTTATTTCCACAAACCACACATGGATCAACCACTAGAGTCATTGCATGTGTGTTCTTATACTAAAACCAACACTAGAGTCATTGCATGTGTGTTCTTTCCACAAACCACACATGGATCAACCAGTGGTCATTGCATGTGTGTTCTTTTCCACAAACCACACATGGATCCACCAGTGGTCATTGCATGTGTGTTCTTTCCACAAACCATACATGGATCAACCAGAGTCAAGGCATGTGTGTTCTTTCCACAAAACCACAAACTAGCACTAGAGTCATTGCATGTGTGTTCTATCCACAAACCACACATGGATCCACCACTGTCATTGCATGTGTGTTCTTTCCACAAACCACACATGGATCAACCACTAGAGTCATTGCATGTTTGTTCTTATCACAAACCACATATGGATCAACCAGTGGTCATTGCATGTGTGTTCTGTGCCATAAACCCCTTATGGATCCATTACAGTCATTGCATGTGTGTTATTTCCACAAACCACACATGGATCAACCACTAGAGTCATTGCATGTGTGTTATTTCCACAAACCACACATGGATCAACCACTAGAGTCATTGAATGTGTGTTATTTCCACAAACCACACATGGATCAACCACTAGAGTCATTGCATGTGTGTGTTCTTTTCCACAAACCACACATGGATCCACAACTAGAGTCATTTCATGTGTGTTCTTATACTAAAACCAACATTAGAGTCATTGCATGTGTGTTCTTTCCACAAACCACACATGGATCAACTAGTGGCCACAAACCATACATGGATCAACCAGAGTCATGGCATGTGTGTTCTTTCCAAAAAAACCACAAACTAGCACTAGAGTCATTGCATGTGTGTTCTATCCACAAACCACACATGGATCTACCACTGTCATTGCATGTGTGTTCTTTCCACAAACCACACATGGATCAACCACTAGTCATTGCATGTGTGTTCTTATCACAAACCACATATGGGTCAACCAGTGGTCATTGCATGTGTGTTCTTTTCCATAATCAACTTATGGATCCATTACAGTCATTGCATGTGTGTTATTTCCACAAACCACACATGGATCAACCACTAGAGTCATTGCATGTGTGTTATTTCCACAAACCACACATGGATCAACCACTAGAGTCATTGCAGATGTGTTATTTCCACAAACCACACATGGATCAACCACTAGAGTCATTGCATGTGTGTTATTTCCACAAACCACACATGGATCAACCACTAGAGTCATTGCATGTGTGTTCTTATACTAAAACCAACACTAGAGTCATTGCATGTGTGTTCTTTCCACAAACCACACATGGATCAACCAGTGGTCATTGCATGTGTGTTCTTTTCCACAAACCACACATGGATCCACCAGTGGTCATTGCATGTGTGTTCTTTCCACAAACCATACATGGATCAACCAGAGTCAAGGCATGTGTGTTCTTTCCACAAAACCACAAACTAGCACTAGAGTCATTGCATGTGTGTTCTATCCACAAACCACACATGGATCCACCACTGTCATTGCATGTGTGTTCTTTCCACAAACCACACATGGATCAACCACTAGAGTCATTGCATGTTTGTTCTTATCACAAACCACATATGGATCAACCAGTGGTCATTGCATGTGTGTTCTGTGCCATAAACCCCTTATGGATCCATTACAGTCATTGCATGTGTGTTATTTCCACAAACCACACATGGATCAACCACTAGAGTCATTGCATGTGTGTTATTTCCACAAACCACACATGGATCAACCACTAGAGTCATTGAATGTGTGTTATTTCCACAAACCACACATGGATCAACCACTAGAGTCATTGCATGTGTGTGTTCTTTTCCACAAACCACACATGGATCCACAACTAGAGTCATTTCATGTGTGTTCTTATACTAAAACCAACATTAGAGTCATTGCATGTGTGTTCTTTCCACAAACCACACATGGATCAACTAGTGGCCACAAACCATACATGGATCAACCAGAGTCATGGCATGTGTGTTCTTTCCAAAAAAACCACAAACTAGCACTAGAGTCATTGCATGTGTGTTCTATCCACAAACCACACATGGATCCACCACTGTCATTGCATGTGTGTTCTTTCCACAAACCACACATGGATCAACCACTAGTCATTGCATGTGTGTTCTTATCACAAACCATATATGGGTCAACCAGTGGTCATTGCATGTGTGTTCTTTTCCATAATCAACTTATGGATCCATTACAGTCATTGCATGTGTGTTATTTCCACAAACCACACATGGATCAACCACTAGAGTCATTGCATGTGTGTTATTTCCACAAACCACACATGGATCAACCACTAGAGTCATTGCAGATGTGTTATTTCCACAAACCACACATGGATCAACCACTAGAGTCATTGCATGTGTGTTATTTCCACAAACCACACATGGATCAACCACTAGAGTCATTGCATGTGTGTTCTTATACTAAAACCAACACTTGAGTCATTGCATGTGTGTTCTTTCCACAAACCACACATGGATCAACTAGTGGTCATTGCATGTGTGCTCTTTTCCACAAACCACACATGGATCCACCAGTGGTCATTGCATGCGTGTTCTTTCCACAAACCACACATGGATCAACCAGAGTCATGGCATGTGTGTTCTTTCCACAAAAACCACAAACTAGCACTAGAGTCATTGCATGTGTGTTCTATCCACAAACCACACATGGATCCACCACTGTCATTGCATGTGTGTTATTTCCACAAACCACACATGGATCAACCACTAGAGTCATTGCATGTGTGTTCTTATCACAAACCACATATGGATCAACCAGTGGTCATTGCATGTGTGTTCTTTTCCATAAACCACTTATGGATCCATTACAGTCATTGCATGTGTGTTATTTCCATAAACCACACATGGATCAACCACTAGAGTCATTGCATGTGTGTTATTTCCACAAACCACACATGGATCAACCACTAGAGTCATTGCATGTGTGTTATTTCCACAAACCACACATGGATCAACCACTAGAGTCATTGCATGTGTGTTATTTCCACAAACCACACATGGATCAACCACTAGAGTCATTGCATGTGTGTTATTTCCACAAACTATACATGGATCAACCACTAGAGTCATTGCATGTGTGTTCTTATACTAAAACCAACACTAGAGTCATTGCATGTGTGTTCTTTCCACAAACCACACATGGATCAACCAGTGGTCATTGCATGTGTGTTCTTTTCCACAAACCACACATGGATCCACCAGTGGTCATTGCATGTGTGTTCTTTCCACAAACCACATATGGATCAACCAGAGTCATTGCATGTGTGTTCTTTCCACAAACCATACATGGATCAACCACTAGAGTCATTACATGTTTGTTCTTATACTAAAACCACAAACCAACACTAGAGTCATTGCATGTGTGTTCTTTTCCACAAACCACACATGGATCCACTAGATTCATTGCATGTGTGTTCTTTTCCACAAACAACTTATGGATCGACCAGTGGTCATTGCATGTGTGTTCTTTTCACAAACCACATGTGGACCCATTAGAGTCATTGCATGTGTGTTCTTATACACAAACTAGCACTAGAGTCATTGCATTTGTGTTCTATCCACAAACCACACGTGGGTCCACCACTGTCATTGCATGTGTGTTCTTTCCACAAACCGAACATGGATCAACCACTAGAGTCATTGCATGTGTGTTCTTATCACAAACCACATATGGATCAACCAGTGGTCATTGCATGTGTGTTCTTTTCCATAAACCACTTATGGATCCATTACAGTCATTGCATGTGTGTTATTTCCACAAACCACACATGGATCAACCACTAGAGTCATTGCATGTGTGTTATTTCCACAAACCACACATGGATCAACCACTAGAGTCATTGCATGTGTGTGTTCTTTTCCACAAACCACACATGGATCCACCACTAGAGTCATTGCATGTGTGTTCTTATACTAAAACCAACACTAGAGTCATTGCATGTGTGTTCTTTCCACAAACCACACATGGATCAACCAGTGGTCATTGCATGTGTGTTCTTTTCCACAAACCACACATGGAACCACCAGAGGTCATTGCATGTGTGTTCTTTCCACAAACCATATATGGATCAACTAGAGTCACTGCATGTGTGTTCTTTCCAGAAACCACACATGGATCAACCACTAGAGTCATTGCATGCTTGTTCTTATACCAAAACAACAAACCAGCACTAGAGTCATTGCATGTGTGTTCTTTTCCACAAACCACACATGGATCCACCACTGTCATTGCATGTGTGTTCTTTCCACAAACCACACATGGATCAACCACTAGAGTCATTGCATGTGTGTTCTTATCACAAACCACATATGGATCAACCAGTGGTCATTGCATGTGTGTTCTTTTCCATAAACCACTTATGGATCCATTACAGTCATTGCATGTGTGTTATTTCCACAAACCACACATGGATCAACCACTAGAGTCATTGCATGTGTGTTATTTCCACAAACCACACATGGATCAACCACTAGAGTCATTGCATGTGTGTGTTCTTTTCCACAAACCACACATGGATCCACAACTAGAGTCATTTCATGTGTGTTCTTATACTAAAACCAACATTAGATTCATTGCATGTGTGTTCTTTCCACAAACCACACATGGATCAACCAGTGGTCATTGCATGTGTGTTCTTTTCCACAAACCACACATGGATCCACCAGTGGTCATTGCATGTGTGTTCTTTCCACAAACCACACATGGATCAACTAGAGTCATGGCATGTGTGTTCTTTCCAAAAAAACCACAAACTAGCACTAGAGTCATTGCATGTGTGTTCTATCCACAAACCACACATGGATCTACCACTGTCATTGCATGTGTGTTCTTTCCACAAACCACACATGGATCAACCACTAGTCATTGCATGTGTGTTCTTATCACAAACCACATATGGGTCAACCAGTGGTCATTGCATGTGTGTTCTTTTCCATAATCAACTTATGGATCCATTACAGTCATTGCATGTGTGTTATTTCCACAAACCACACATGGATCAACCACTAGAGTCATTGCATGTGTGTTATTTCCACAAACCACACATGGATCAACCACTAGAGTCATTGCAGATGTGTTATTTCCACAAACCACACATGGATCAACCACTAGAGTCATTGCATGTGTGTTATTTCCACAAACCACACATGGATCAACCACTAGAGTCATTGCATGTGTGTTCTTATACTAAAACCAACACTAGAGTCATTGCATATGTGTTCTTTCCACAAACCACACATGGATCAACCAGTGGTCATTGCATGTGTGTTCTTTTCCACAAACCACACATGGATCCACCAGTGGTCATTGCATGTGTGTTCTTTCCACAAACCATACATGGATCAACCAGAGTCAAGGCATGTGTGTTCTTTCCACAAAACCACAAACTAGCACTAGAGTCATTGCATGTGTGTTCTATCCACAAAACACACATGGATCCACCACTGTCATTGCATGTGTGTTCTTTCCACAAACCACACATGGATCAACCACTAGAGTCATTGCATGTTTGTTCTTATCACAAACCACATATGGATCAACCAGTGGTCATTGCATGTGTGTTCTGTGCCATAAACCCCTTATGGATCCATTACAGTCATTGCATGTGTGTTATTTCCACAAACCACACATGGATCAACCACTAGAGTCATTGCATGTGTGTTATTTCCACAAACCACACATGGATCAACCACTAGAGTCATTGAATGTGTGTTATTTCCACAAACCACACATGGATCAACCACTAGAGTCATTGCATGTGTGTTATTTCCACAAACCACACATGGATCAACCACTAGAGTCATTGCATGTGTGTTCTTGTACTAAAACCAACACTAGAGTCATTGCATGTGTGTTCTTTCCACAAACCACACATGGATCAACCAGTGGTCATTGCATGTGTGTTCTTTTCCACAAACCACACATGGATCCACCAGTGGTCATTGCATGTGTGTTCTTTTCCACAAACCACACATGGATCCACCAGTGGTCATTGCATGTGTGTTCTTTCCACAAACCACATATGGATCAACCAGAGTCATTGCATGTGTGTTCTTTCCACAAACCATACATGGATCAACCACTAGAGTCATTGCATGTTTGTTCTTATACTAAAACCACAAACCAGCACTAGAGTCATTGCATGTGTGTTCTTTTCCACAAACCACACATGGATCCACTAGACTCATTGCATGTGTGTTCTTTTCCACAAACAACTTATGGATCAACCAGTGGTCATTGCATGTGTGTTCTTTTCACAAACCACATGTGGACCCACTAGAGTCATTGCATGTGTGTTCTTATACACAAACTAGCACTAGAGTCATTGCAGTGTGTTCTATCCACTAACCACACATGGGTCCACCACTGTCATTGGATGTGTCTTCTTTCTACAAACCACACATGGATTAACCACTAGAGTCATTGCATGTGTGTTCTTATCACAAACCACATATGGATCAACCAGTGGTCATTGCATGTGTGTTCTTTTCCATAAACCACTTATGGATCCATTACAGTCATTGCATGTGTGTTATTTCCACAAACCACACATGGATCAACCACTAGAGTCATTGCATGTGTGTTATTTCCACAAACTACACATGGATCAACCACTAGAGTCATTGCATGTGTGTGTTCTTTTCCACAAACCACACATGGATCCACCACTATAGTCATTGCATGTGTGTTCTTATACTAAAACCAACACTAGAGTCATTGCATGTGTGTTCTTTCCACAAACCACACATGGATCAACCAGTGGTCATTGCATGTGTGTTCTTTTCCACAAACCACACATGGAACCACCAGTGGTCATTGCATGTGTGTTCTTTCCATAAACCACATATGGATCAACCAGAGTCATTGCATGCGTGTTCTTTCCACAAACCACACATGGATCAACCACTAGAGTCATTGCATGCTTGTTCTTATACCAAAACCACAAACCAGCACTAGAGTCATTGCATGTGTGTTCTTTTCCACAAACCACACATCGATCCACTAGACTCATTGCATGTGTGTTCTTTTCCACAAACAACTTATGGATCAACCAGTGGTCATTGCATGTGTGTTCTTTTCACAAACCACATGTGGACCCACTAGAGTCATTGCATGTGTGTTCTTATACTAAAACTAGCACTAGAGTCATTGCATGTGTGTTATTTCCGCAAACCACACATGGATCAACCACTAGAGTCATTGCATGTGTGTTATTTCCACAAACCACACATGGATCAACCACTAGAGTCATTGCATGTGTGTGTTCTTTTCCACAAACCACACATGGATCCACCACTAGAGTCATTGCATGTGTGTTCTTATACTAAAACCAACACTAGAGTCATTGCATGTGTGTTCTTTCCACAAACCACACATGGATCAACCAATGGTCATTGCATGTGTGTTCTTTTCCACAAACCACACATGGAACCACCAGTGGTCATTGCATGTGTGTTCTTTCCATAAACCACATATGGATCAACCAGAGTCATTGCATGTGTGTTCTTTCCACAAACCACACATGGATCAACCACTAGAGTCATTGCATGCTTGTTCTTATACCAAAACCACAAACCAGCACTAGAGTCATTGCATGTGTGTTCTTTTCCTCAAACCACACATGGATCCACCACTGTCATTGCATGTGTGTTCTTTCCACAATTCACACATGGATCAACCACTAGAGTTGTTGCATGTCTGTTCTTATCACAAACCACATATGGATCAACCAGTGGTCATTGCATGTGTGTTCTTTTCCATACACCACTTATGGATCCATTACAGTCATTGCATGTGTGTTATTTCCACAAACCACACATGGATCAACCACTAGAGTCATTGCATGTGTGTTATTTCCACAAACCACACATGGATCAACCACTAGAGTCATTGCATGTGTGTGTTATTTTCCACAAACCACACATGGATCCACAACTAGAGTCATTTCATGTGTTCTTATACTAAAACCAACATTAGAGTCATTGCATGTGTGTTCTTTCCACAAACCACACATGGATCAACTAGTGGCCACAAACCATACATGGATCAACCAGAGTCATGGCATGTGTGTTCTTTCCACAAAACCACAAACTAGCACTAGAGTCATTGCATGTGTGTTCTATCCACAAACCACACATGGATCCACCACTGTCATTGCATGTGTGTTCTTTCCACAAACCACACATGGATCAACCACTGGAGTCATTGCATGTTTGTTCTTATCACAAACCACATATGGATCAACCAGTGGTCATTGCATGTGTGCTCTGTGCCATAAACCACTTATGGATCCATTACAGTCATTGCATGTGTGTTATTTCCACAAACCACACATGGATCAACCACTAGAGTCATTGCATGTGTGTTATTTCCACAAACCACACATGGATCAACCACTAGAGTCATTGAATGTGTGTTATTTCCACAAACCACACATGGATCAACCACTAGAGTCATTGCATGTGTGTTATTTCCACAAACCAGACATGGATCAACCACTAGAGTCATTGCATGTGTGTTCTTGTACTAAAACCAACACTAGAGTCATTGCATGTGTGTTCTTTCCACAAACCACACATGGATCAACCAGTGGTCATTGCATGTGTGTTCTTTTCCACAAACCACACATGGATCCACCAGTGGTTATTGCATGTGTGTTCTTTTCCACAAACCACACATGGATCCACCAGTGGTCATTGCATGTGTGTTCTTTCCACAAACCACATATGGATCAACCAGAGTCATTGCATGTGTGTTCTTTCCACAAACCATACATGGATCAACCAATAGAGTCATTGCATGTTTGTTCTTATACTAAAACCACAAACCAGCACTAGAGTCATTGCATGTGTGTTCTTTTCCACAAACCACACATGGATCCACTAGACTCATTGCATGTGTGTTCTTTTCCACAAACAACTTATGGATCAACCAGTGGTCATTGCATGTGTGTTCTTTTCACAAACCACATGTGGACCCACTAGAGTCATTGCATGTGTGTTCTTATACACAAACTAGCACTAGAGTCATTGCAGTGTGTTCTATCCACTAACCACACATGGGTCCACCACTGTCATTGGATGTGTGTTCTTTCTACAAACCACACATGGATTAACCACTAGAGTCATTGCATGTGTGTTCTTATCACAAACCACATATGGATCAACCAGTGGTCATTGCATGTGTGTTCTTTTCCATAAACGACTTATGGATCCATTACAGTCATTGCATGTGTGTTATTTCCACAAACCACACATGGATCAACCACTAGAGTCATTGCATGTGTGTTATTTCCACAAACCACACATGGATCAACCACTAGAGTCATTGCATGTGTGTGTTCTTTTCCACAAACTACACATGTACCCACCACTATAGTCATTGCATGTGTGTTCTTATACTACAACCAACACTAGAGTCATTGCATGTGTGTTCTTTCCACAAACCACACATGGATCAACCAGTGGTCATTGCATGTGTGTTCTTTTCCACAAACCACACATGGAACCACCAGTGGTCATTGCATGTGTGTTCTTTCCATAAACCACATATGGATCAACCAGAGTCATTGCATGTGTGTTCTTTCCACAAACTACACATGGATCAACCACTAGAGTCATTGCATGCTTGTTCTTATACCAAAACCACAAACCAGCACTAGATTCATTGCATGTGTGTTCTTTTCCACAAACCACACATCGATCCACTAGACTCATTGCATGTGTGTTCTTTTCCACAAACAACTTATGGATCAACCAGTGGTCATTGCATGTGTGTTCTTTTCACAAACCACATGTGGACCCACTAGAGTCATTGCATGTGTGTTCTTATACTAAAACTAGCACTAGAGTCATTGCATGTGTGTTATTTCCGCAAACCACACATGGATCAACCACTAGAGTCATTGCATGTGTGTTATTTCCACAAACCACACATGGATCAACCACTAGAGTCATTGCATGTGTGTGTTCTTTTCCACAAACCACACATGGATCCACCACTAGAGTCATTGCATGTGTGTTCTTATACTAAAACCAACACTAGAGTCATTGCATGTGTGTTCTTTCCACAAACCACACATGGATCAACCAGTGGTCATTGCATGTGTGTTCTTTTCCACAAACCACACATGGAACCACCAGTGGTCATTGCATGTGTGTTCTTTCCACAAACCACATATGGATCAACCAAAGTCATTGCATGTGTGTTCTTTCCACAAACCACACATGGATCAACCACTAGTCATTGCATGCTTGTTCTTATACCAAAACCAGAAACCAGCACTAGAGTCATTGCATGTGTGTTCTTTTCCTCAAACCACACATGGATCCACCACTGTCATTGCATGTGTGTTCTTTCCACAATTCACACATGGATCAACCACTAGAGTTGTTGCATGTCTGTTCTTATCACAAACCACATATGGATCAACCAGTGGTCATTGCATGTGTGTTCTTTTCCATACACCACTTATGGATCCATTACAGTCATTGCATGTGTGTTATTTCCACAAACCACACATGGATCAACCACTAGAGTCATTGCATGTGTGTTATTTCCACAAACCACACATGGATCAACCACTAGAGTCATTGCATGTGTGTGTTCTTTTCCACAAACCACACATGTATCCACAACTAGAGTCATTTCATGTGTGTTCTTATACTAAAACCAACATTAGAGTCATTGCATGTGTGTTCTTTCCACAAACCACACATGGATCAACTAGTGGTCATTGCATGTGTGTTCTTTTCCACAAACCACACATGGATCCACCAGTGGTCATTGCATGTGTGTTCTTTCCACAAACCACACATGGATCAAACAGAGTCATGGCATGTGTCTTCTTTCCAAAAAAACCACAAACTAGCACTAGAGTCATTGCATGTGTGTTCTATCCAGAAACCACACATGGATCCACCACTGTCATTGCATGTGTGTTCTTTCCACAAACCACACATGGATCAACCACTAGAGTCATTGCATGTGTGTTCTTATCACAAACCACATATGGGTCAACCAGTGGTCATTGCATGTGTGTTCTTTTCCATAATCCACTTATGGATCCATTACAGTCATTGCATGTGTGTTATTTCCACAAACCACACATGGATCAACCACTAGAGTCATTGCATGTGTGTTATTTCCACAAACCACACATGGATCAACCACTAGAGTCATTGCATGTGTGTTATTTCCACAAACCACACATGGATCAACCACTAGAGTCATTGCATGTGTGTTATTTCCACAAACCAGACATGGATCAACCACTAGAGTCATTGCATGTGTGTTCTTGTACTAAAACCAACACTAGAGTCATTGCATGTGTGTTCTTTCCACAAACCACACATGGATCAACGAGTGGTCATTGCATGTGTGTAATTAGCACTAGAGTCATTGCATGTGTGTTCTTTTCCACAAACCACACATGGATCCACTAGACTCATTGCATGTGTGTTCTTTTCCACAAACAACTTATGGATCAACTAGTGGTCATTGCATGTGTGTTCTTTTCAGAAACCACATGTGGACCCACTAGAGTCATTGCATGTGTGTTCTTATACACAAACTAGCACTAGAGTCATTGCATGTGTGTTCTATCCACAAACCACACATGGGTCCACCACTGTCATTGCATGTGTGTTCTTTCCACAAACCGAACATGGATCAACCACTAGAGTCATTGCATGTGTGTTCTTATCACAAACCACATATGGATCAACCAGTGGTCATTGCATGTGTGTTCTTTTAAATAAACCACTTATGGATCCATTATAGTCATTGCATGTGTGTTATTTCCACAAATCACACATGGATCAACCACTAGAGTCATTGCATGTGTGTTATTTCCACAAACCACACATGGATCAACCACTAGAGTCATTGCATGTGTGTTATTTCCACAAACCACACATGGATCAACCACTAGAGTCATTGCATGTGTGTTCTTATACTAAAACCAACACTAGAGTCATTGCATGTGTGTTCTTTTCACAAACCACACATGGATCAACCAGTGGTCATTGCATGTGTGTTCTTTTCCACAAACCACACATGGATCCACCAGTGGTCATTGCATGTGTGTTCTTTTCCACAAACCACACATGGATCCACCAGTGGTCATTGCATGTGTGTTCTTTCCACAAACCACATATGGATCAACCAGAGTCATTGCATGTGTGTTCTTTCCACAAACCATACATGGATCAACCACTAGAGTCATTGCATGTTTGTTCTTATACGAAAACCACAAACCAGCACTAGAGTCATTGCATGTGTGTTCTTTTCCACAAACCACACATGGATCCACTAGACTCATTGCATGTGTGTTCTTTTCCACAAACAACTTATGGATCAACCAGTGGTCATTGCATGTGTGTTCTTTTCACAAACCACATGTGGAACCACTAGAGTCATTGCATGTGTGTTCTTATACACAAACTAGCACTAGAGTCATTGCATGTGTGTTCTATCCACAAACCAAACATGGGTCCACCACTGTCATTGGATGCGTGTTCTTTCTACAAACCACACATGGATTAACCACTAGAGTCATTGCATGTGTGTTCTTATCACAAACCACATATGGATCAACCAGTGGTCATTGCATGTGTGTTCTTTTCCATAAAGCACTTATGGATCCATTACAGTCATTGCATGTGTGTTATTTCCACAAACCACACATGGATCAACCACTATAGTCATTGCATGTGTGTTATTTCCACAAACCGCACATGGTTAGACCACTAGAGTCATTGCATGTGTGTTCTTTCCACAATTCACACATGGATCAACCACTAGAGTTGTTGCATGTCTGTTCTTATCACAAACCACATATGGATCAACCAATGGTCATTGCATGTGTGTTCTTTTCCATAAACCACTTATGGATCCATTACTGTCATTGCATGTGTGTTATTTCCACAAACCACACATGGATCAACCACTAGAGTCATTGCATGTGTGTTATTTCCACAAACCACACATGGATCAACCACTAGAGTCATTGCATGTGTGTGTTCTTTTCCACAAACCACACATGGATCCACAACTAGAGTCATTTCATGTGTGTTCTTATACTAAAACCAACATTAGAGTCATTGCATGTGTGTTCTTTCCACAAACCACACATGGATCAACTAGTGGTCATTGCATGTGTGTTCTTTTCCACAAACCAGACATGGATCCACCAGTGGTCATTACATGTGTGTTCTTTCCACAAACCACACATGGATCAAACAGAGTCATGGCATGTGTGTTCTTTCCAAAAAAAAACACAAACTAGGACTAGAGTCACTGCATGTGTGTTCTATCCAGAAACCACACATGGATCCACCACTGTCATTGCATGTGTGTTCTTTCCACAAACCACACATGGAACAACCACTAGAGTCATTGCATGTGTGTTCTTATCACAAACCACATATGGGTCAACCAGTAGTCATTGCATGTGTGTTGTTTTCCATAATCCACTTATGGATCCATTACAGTCATTGCATGTGTGTTATTTCCACAAACCACACATGGATCAACCACTAGAGTCATTGCATGTGTGTTATTTCCACAAACCACACATGGATCAACCACTAGAGTCATTGCATGTGTGTTATTTCCACAAACCACACATGGATCAACCACTAGAGTCATTGAATGTGTGTTATTTCCACAAACCACACATGGATCAACCACTAGAGTCATTGCATGTGTGTTCTTATACTAAAACCAACACTAGAGTCATTGCATGTGTGTTCTTTCCACAAACCACACATGGATCAACCAGTGGTCATTGCATGTGTGTTCTTTTCCACAAACCACACATGGATCCACCAGTGGTCATTGCATGTGTGTTCTTTTCCACAAACCACACATGGATCCACCAGTGGTCATTGCATGTGTGTACTTTCCACAAACCACATATGGATCAACCAGAGTCATTGCATGTGTGTTCTTTCCACAAACCATACATGGATCAACCACTAGAGTCATTGCATGTTTGTTCTTATACTAAAACCACAAACCAGCACTAGAGTCATTGCATGTGTGTTCTTTTCCACAAACCGCACATGGATCCACTAGACTCATTGCATGTGTGTTCTTTTCCACAAACAACTTATGGATCAACTAGTGGTCATTGCATGGGTGTTCTTTTCACAAACCACATGTGGACCCACGAGAGTCATTGCATGTGTGTTCTTATACACAAACTAGCACTAGAGTCATTGCATGTGTGTTCTATCCACAAACCACACATGGGTCCACCACTGTCATTGCATGTGTGTTCTTTCCACAAACCGAACATGGATCAACCACTAGAGTCATTGCATGTGTGTTCTTATCACAAACCACATATGGATCAACCAGTGGTCATTGCATGTGTGTTCTTTTCCATAAACCACTTATGGATCCATTATAGTCATTGCATGTGTGTTATTTCCACAAACCACACATGGATCAACGACTAGAGTCATTGCATGTGTGTTATTTCCACAAACCACACATGGATCAACCACTAGAGTCATTGCATGTGTGTTCTTATACTAAAACCAACACTAGAGTCATTGCATGTGTGTTCTTTCCACAAACCACACATGGATCAACCAGTGGTCATTGCATGTGTGTTCTTTTCCACAAACCACACATGGATCCACCAGTGGTCATTGCATGTGTGTTCTTTTCCACAAACCACACATGGATCCACCAGTGGTCATTGCATGTGTGTTCTTTCCACAAACCACATATGGATCAACCAGAGTCATTGCATGTGTGTTCTTTCCACAAACCATACATGGATCAACCACTAGAGTCATTGCATGTTTGTTCTTATACTAAAACCACAAACCAGCACTAGAGTCATTGCATGTGTGTTTTTTCCACAAACCACACATGGATCCACTAGACTCATTGCATGTGTGTTCTTTTCCACAAACAACTTATGGATCAACTAGTGGTCATTGCATGTGTGTTCTTTTCACAAACCACATGTGGACCCACTAGAGTCATTGCATGTGTGTTCTTATACACAAACTAGCACTAGAGTCATTGCATGTGTGTTCTATCCACAAACCACACATGGGTCCACCACTATCATTGCATGTGTGTTCTTTCCACAAACCGAACATGGATCCACCACTAGAGTCATTTCATGTGTGTTCTTATCACAAACCACATATGGATCAACCAGTGATCATTGCATGTGTGTTCTTTTCCATAAACCACTTATGGATCCATTATAGTCATTGCATGTGTGTTATTTCCACAAACCACACATGGATCAACCACTAGAGTCATTGCATGTGTGTTATTTCCACAAACCACACATGGATCAACCACTAGAGTCATTGCATGTGTGTTATTTCCACAAACCACACATGGATCAACCACTAGAGTCATTGCATGTGTGTTCTTATACTAAAACCAACACTAGAGTCATTGCATGTGTGTTCTTTCCACAAACCACACATGGATCGACCAGTGGTCATTGCATGTGTGTTCTTTTCCACAAACCACACATGGATCCACCAGTGGTCATTGCATGTGTGTTCTTTTCCACAGACCACACATGGATCCACCAGTGGTCATTGCATGTGTGTTCTTTCCACAAACCACAGATGGATCAACCAGATTCATTCCATGTGTGTTCTTTCCACAAACCATACATGGATCAACCACTAGAGTCATTGCATGTTTGTTCTTATACTAAAACCACAAACCAGCACTAGAGTCATTGCATGTGTGTTCTTTTCCAAACACCACACATGGATCCACTAGACTCATTGCATGTGTGTTCTTTTCCACAAACAACTTATGGATCAACCAGTGGTCATTGCATGTGTGTTCTTTTCACAAACCAAATGTGGAACCACTAGAGTCATTGCATGTGTGTTCTTATACACAAACTAGCACTAGAGTCATTGCATGTGTGTTCTATCCACAAACCACACATGGGTCCACCACTGTCATTGGATGTGTGTTCTTTCTACAAACCACACATGGATTAACCACTAGAGTCATTGCATGTGTGTTCTTATCACAAACCACATATGGATCAACCAGTGGTCATTCCATGTGTGTTCTTTTCCATAAACCACTTATGGATCCATTACAGTCATTGCATGTGTGTTATTTCCACAAACCACACATGGATCAACCACTAGAGTCATTGCATGTGTGTTATTTCCACAAACCACACATGGATCAACCACTAGAGTCATTGCATGTGTGTGTTCTTTTCCACAAACCACACATGGATCCACCTCTAGAGTCATTGCATGTGTGTTCTTATACTAAAACCAACACTAGAGTCATTGCATGTGTGTTCTTCCCACAAACCACACATGGATCAACCAGTGGTCATTGCATGTGTGTTCTTTTCCACAAACCACACATGGAACCACCAGTGGTCATTGCATGTGTGTTCTTTCCATAAACCACATATGGATCCACCAGAGTCATTGCATGTTTCTTCTTTCCACAAACCACACATGGATCAACCACTAGAGTCATTGCATGCTTGTTCTTATACCAAAACCACAAACCAGCACTAGAGTCATTGCATGTGTGTTCATTTCCACAAACCACACATCGATCCACTAGACTCATTGCATGTGTGTTCTTTTCCACAAACAACTGATGGATCAACCAGTGGTCATTGCATGTGTGTTCTTTTCACAAACCACATGTGGACCCACTAGAGTCATTGCATGTGTGTTCTTATACTAAAACTAGCACTAGAGTCATTGCAT
Organism: Avena sativa; assembly: GCA_916181665.1. Classification (NCBI taxonomy): domain Eukaryota; kingdom Viridiplantae; phylum Streptophyta; class Magnoliopsida; order Poales; family Poaceae; genus Avena; species Avena sativa. The sequence goes on along the minus strand of OV702292.1, from coordinate 524,653,188 downwards.
GTGTGTTATTTCCGCAAACCACACATGGATCAACCACTAGAGTCATTGCATGTGTGTTATTTCCACAAACCACACATGGATCAACCACTAGAGTCATTGCATGTGTGTGTTATTTTCCACAAACCACACATGGATCCACCACTAGAGTCATTGCATGTGTGTTCTTATACTAAAACCAACACTAGAGTCATTGCATGTGTGTTATTTCCACAAACCACACATGGATCAACCACTAGAGTCATTGCATGTGTGTGTTCTTTTCCACAAACCACACATGGATCCACAACTAGAGTCATTTCATGTGTGTTCTTATACTAAAACCAACATTAGAGTCATTGCATGTGTGTTCTTTCCACAAACCACACATGGATCAACTAGTGGGCATTGCATGTGTGTTCTTTTCCACAAACCAGACATGGATCCACCAGTGGTCATTACATGTGTGTTCTTTCCACAAACCACACATGGATCAAACAGAGTCATGGCATGTGTGTTCTTTCCAAAAAAAACCACAAACTAGCACTAGAGTCACTGCATGTGTGTTCTATCCAGAAACCACACATGGATCCACCACTGTCATTGCATGTGTGTTCTTTCCACAAACCACACATGGAACAACCACTAGAGTCATTGCATGTGTGTTCTTATCACAAACCACATATGGGTCAACCAGTAGTCATTGCATGTGTGTTGTTTTCCATAATCCACTTATGGATCCATTACAGTCATTGCATGTGTGTTATTTCCACAAACCACACATGGATCAACCACTAGAGTCATTGCATGTGTGTTATTTCCACAAACCACACATGGATCAACCACTAGAGTCATTGCATGTGTGTTATTTCCACAAACCACACATGGATCAACCACTAGAGTCATTGAATGTGTGTTATTTCCACAAACCACACATGGATCAACCACTAGAGTCATTGCATGTGTGTTCTTATACTAAAACCAACACTAGAGTCATTGCATGTGTGTTCTTTCCACAAACCACACATGGATCAACCAGTGGTCATTGCATGTGTGTTCTTTTCCACAAACCACACATGGATCCACCAGTGGTCATTGCATGTGTGTTCTTTTCCACAAACCACACATGGATCCACCAGTGGTCATTGCATGTGTGTACTTTCCACAAACCACATATGGATCAACCAGAGTCATTGCATGTGTGTTCTTTCCACAAACCATACATGGATCAACCACTAGAGTCATTGCATGTTTGTTCTTATACTAAAACCACAAACCAGCACTAGAGTCATTGCATGTGTGTTCTTTTCCACAAACCACACATGGATCCACTAGACTCATTGCATGTGTGTTCTTTTCCACAAACAACTTATGGATCAACTAGTGGTCATTGCATGGGTGTTCTTTTCACAAACCACATGTGGACCCACGAGAGTCATTGCATGTGTGTTCTTATACACAAACTAGCACTAGAGTCATTGCATGTGTGTTCTATCCACAAACCACACATGGGTCCACCACTGTCATTGCATGTGTGTTCTTTCCACAAACCGAACATGGATCAACCACTAGAGTCATTGCATGTGTGTTCTTATCACAAACCACATATGGATCAACCAGTGGTCATTGCATGTGTGTTCTTTTCCATAAACCACTTATGGATCCATTATAGTCATTGCATGTGTGTTATTTCCACAAACCACACATGGATCAACGACTAGAGTCATTGCATGTGTGTTATTTCCACAAACCACACATGGATCAACCACTAGAGTCATTGCATGTGTGTTCTTATACTAAAACCAACACTAGAGTCATTGCATGTGTGTTCTTTCCACAAACCACACATGGATCAACCAGTGGTCATTGCATGTGTGTTCTTTTCCACAAACCACACATGGATCCACCAGTGGTCATTGCATGTGTGTTCTTTTCCACAAACCACACATGGATCCACCAGTGGTCATTGCATGTGTGTTCTTTCCACAAACCACATATGGATCAACCAGAGTCATTGCATGTGTGTTCTTTCCACAAACCATACATGGATCAACCACTAGAGTCATTGCATGTTTGTTCTTATACTAAAACCACAAACCAGCACTAGAGTCATTGCATGTGTGTTTTTTCCACAAACCACACATGGATCCACTAGACTCATTGCATGTGTGTTCTTTTCCACAAACAACTTATGGATCAACTAGTGGTCATTGCATGTGTGTTCTTTTCACAAACCACATGTGGACCCACTAGAGTCATTGCATGTGTGTTCTTATACACAAACTAGCACTAGAGTCATTGCATGTGTGTTCTATCCACAAACCACACATGGGTCCACCACTATCATTGCATGTGTGTTCTTTCCACAAACCGAACATGGATCCACCACTAGAGTCATTTCATGTGTGTTCTTATCACAAACCACATATGGATCAACCAGTGATCATTGCATGTGTGTTCTTTTCCATAAACCACTTATGGATCCATTATAGTCATTGCATGTGTGTTATTTCCACAAACCACACATGGATCAACCACTAGAGTCATTGCATGTGTGTTATTTCCACAAACCACACATGGATCAACCACTAGAGTCATTGCATGTGTGTTATTTCCACAAACCACACATGGATCAACCACTAGAGTCATTGCATGTGTGTTCTTATACTAAAACCAACACTAGAGTCATTGCATGTGTGTTCTTTCCACAAACCACACATGGATCGACCAGTGGTCATTGCATGTGTGTTCTTTTCCACAAACCACACATGGATCCACCAGTGGTCATTGCATGTGTGTTCTTTTCCACAGACCACACATGGATCCACCAGTGGTCATTGCATGTGTGTTCTTTCCACAAACCACAGATGGATCAACCAGATTCATTCCATGTGTGTTCTTTCCACAAACCATACATGGATCAACCACTAGAGTCATTGCATGTTTGTTCTTATACTAAAACCACAAACCAGCACTAGAGTCATTGCATGTGTGTTCTTTTCCAAACACCACACATGGATCCACTAGACTCATTGCATGTGTGTTCTTTTCCACAAACAACTTATGGATCAACCAGTGGTCATTGCATGTGTGTTCTTTTCACAAACCAAATGTGGAACCACTAGAGTCATTGCATGTGTGTTCTTATACACAAACTAGCACTAGAGTCATTGCATGTGTGTTCTATCCACAAACCACACATGGGTCCACCACTGTCATTGGATGTGTGTTCTTTCTACAAACCACACATGGATTAACCACTAGAGTCATTGCATGTGTGTTCTTATCACAAACCACATATGGATCAACCAGTGGTCATTCCATGTGTGTTCTTTTCCATAAACCACTTATGGATCCATTACAGTCATTGCATGTGTGTTATTTCCACAAACCACACATGGATCAACCACTAGAGTCATTGCATGTGTGTTATTTCCACAAACCACACATGGATCAACCACTAGAGTCATTGCATGTGTGTGTTCTTTTCCACAAACCACACATGGATCCACCTCTAGAGTCATTGCATGTGTGTTCTTATACTAAAACCAACACTAGAGTCATTGCATGTGTGTTCTTCCCACAAACCACACATGGATCAACCAGTGGTCATTGCATGTGTGTTCTTTTCCACAAACCACACATGGAACCACCAGTGGTCATTGCATGTGTGTTCTTTCCATAAACCACATATGGATCCACCAGAGTCATTGCATGTTTCTTCTTTCCACAAACCACACATGGATCAACCACTAGAGTCATTGCATGCTTGTTCTTATACCAAAACCACAAACCAGCACTAGAGTCATTGCATGTGTGTTCATTTCCACAAACCACACATCGATCCACTAGACTCATTGCATGTGTGTTCTTTTCCACAAACAACTGATGGATCAACCAGTGGTCATTGCATGTGTGTTCTTTTCACAAACCACATGTGGACCCACTAGAGTCATTGCATGTGTGTTCTTATACTAAAACTAGCACTAGAGTCATTGCATGTGTGTTATTTCCGCAAACCACACATGGATCAACCACTAGAGTCATTGCATGTGTGTTATTTCCACAAACCACACATGGATCAACCACTAGAGTCATTGCATGTGTGTGTTATTTTCCACAAACCACACATGGATCCACCACTAGAGTCATTGCATGTGTGTTCTTATACTAAAACCAACACTAGAGTCATTGCATGTGTGTTATTTCCACAAACCACACATGGATCAACCACTAGAGTCATTGCATGTGTGTGTTCTTTTCCACAAACCACACATGGATCCACAACTAGAGTCATTTCATGTGTGTTCTTATACTAAAACCAACATTAGAGTCATTGCATGTGTGTTCTTTCCACAAACCACACATGGATCAACTAGTGGGCATTGCATGTGTGTTCTTTTCCACAAACCAGACATGGATCCACCAGTGGTCATTACATGTGTGTTCTTTCCACAAACCACACATGGATCAAACAGAGTCATGGCATGTGTGTTCTTTCCAAAAAAAACCACAAACTAGCACTAGAGTCACTGCATGTGTGTTCTATCCAGAAACCACACATGGATCCACCACTGTCATTGCATGTGTGTTCTTTCCACAAACCACACATGGAACAACCACTAGAGTCATTGCATGTGTGTTCTTATCACAAACCACATATGGGTCAACCAGTAGTCATTGCATGTGTGTTGTTTTCCATAATCCACTTATGGATCCATTACAGTCATTGCATGTGTGTTATTTCCACAAACCACACATGGATCAACCACTAGAGTCATTGCATGTGTGTTATTTCCACAAACCACACATGGATCAACCACTAGAGTCATTGCATGTGTGTTATTTCCACAAACCACACATGGATCAACCACTAGAGTCATTGAATGTGTGTTATTTCCACAAACCACACATGGATCAACCACTAGAGTCATTGCATGTGTGTTCTTATACTAAAACCAACACTAGAGTCATTGCATGTGTGTTCTTTCCACAAACCACACATGGATCAACCAGTGGTCATTGCATGTGTGTTCTTTTCCACAAACCACACATGGATCCACCAGTGGTCATTGCATGTGTGTTCTTTTCCACAAACCACACATGGATCCACCAGTGGTCATTGCATGTGTGTTCTTTTCCACAAACCACACATGGATCCACCAGTGGTCATTGCATGTGTGTACTTTCCACAAACCACATATGGATCAACCAGAGTCATTGCATGTGTGTTCTTTCCACAAACCATACATGGATCAACCACTAGAGTCATTGCATGTTTGTTCTTATACTAAAACCACAAACCAGCACTAGAGTCATTGCATGTGTGTTCTTTTCCACAAACCACACATGGATCCACTAGACTCATTGCATGTGTGTTCTTTTCCACAAACAACTTATGGATCAACTAGTGGTCATTGCATGGGTGTTCTTTTCACAAACCACATGTGGACCCACGAGAGTCATTGCATGTGTGTTCTTATACACAAACTAGCACTAGAGTCATTGCATGTGTGTTCTATCCACAAACCACACATGGGTCCACCACTGTCATTGCATGTGTGTTCTTTCCACAAACTGAACATGGATCAACCACTAGAGTCATTGCATGTGTGTTCTTATCACAAACCACATATGGATCAACCAGTGGTCATTGCATGTGTGTTCTTTTCCATAAACCACTTATGGATCCATTATAGTCATTGCATGTGTGTTATTTCCACAAACCACACATGGATCAACGACTAGAGTCATTGCATGTGTGTTATTTCCACAAACCACACATGGATCAACCACTAGAGTCATTGCATGTGTGTTCTTATACTAAAACCAACACTAGAGTCATTGCATGTGTGTTCTTTCCACAAACCACACATGGATCAACCAGTGGTCATTGCATGTGTGTTCTTTTCCACAAATCACACATGGATCCACCAGTGGTCATTGCATGTGTGTTCTTTTCCACAAACCACACATGGATCCACCAGTGGTCATTGCATGTGTGTTCTTTCCACAAACCACATATGGATCAACCAGAGTCATTGCATGTGTGTTCTTTCCACAAACCATACATGGATCAACCACTAGAGTCATTGCATGTTTGTTCTTATACTAAAACCACAAACCAGCACTAGAGTCATTGCATGTGTGTTTTTTCCACAAACCACACATGGATCCACTAGACTCATTGCATGTGTGTTCTTTTCCACAAACAACTTATGGATCAACTAGTGGTCATTGCATGTGTGTTCTTTTCACAAACCACATGTGGAACCACTAGAGTCATTGCATGTGTGTTCTTATACACAAACTAGCACTAGAGTCATTGCATGTGTGTTCTATCCACAAACCACACATGGGTCCACCACTATCATTGCATGTGTGTTCTTTCCACAAACCGAACATGGATCAACCACTAGAGTCATTTCATGTGTGTTCTTATCACAAACCACATATGGATCAACCAGTGATCATTGCATGTGTGTTCTTTTCCATAAACCACTTATGGATCCATTATAGTCATTGCATGTGTGTTATTTCCACAAACCACACATGGATCAACCACTAGAGTCATTGCATGTGTGTTATTTCCACAAACCACACATGGATCAACCACTAGAGTCATTGCATGTGTGTTATTTCCACAAACCACACATGGATCAACCACTAGAGTCATTGCATGTGTGTTCTTATACTAAAACCAACACTAGAGTCATTGCATGTGTGTTCTTTCCACAAACCACACATGGATCGACCAGTGGTCATTGCATGTGTGTTCTTTTCCACAAACCACACATGGATCCACCAGTGGTCATTGCATGTGTGTTCTTTTCCACAGACCACACATGGATCCACCAGTGGTCATTGCATGTGTGTTCTTTCCACAAACCACAGATGGATCAACCAGAGTCATTCCATGTGTGTTCTTTCCACAAACCATACATGGATCAACCACTAGAGTCATTGCATGTTTGTTCTTATACTAAAACCACAAACCAGCACTAGAGTCATTGCATGTGTGTTCTTTTCCAAACACCACACATGGATCCACTAGACTCATTGCATGTGTGTTCTTTTCCACAAACAACTTATGGATCAACCAGTGGTCATTGCATGTGTGTTCTTTTCACAAACCAAATGTGGAACCACTAGAGTCATTGCATGTGTGTTCTTATACACAAACTAGCACTAGAGTCATTGCATGTGTGTTCTATCCACAAACCACACATGGGTCCACCACTGTCATTGGATGTGTGTTCTTTCTACAAACCACACATGGATTAACCACTAGAGTCATTGCATGTGTGTTCTTATCACAAACCACATATGGATCAACCAGTGGTCATTCCATGTGTGTTCTTTTCCATAAACCACTTATGGATCCATTACAGTCATTGCATGTGTGTTATTTCCACAAACCACACATGGATCAACCACTAGAGTCATTGCATGTGTGTTATTTCCACAAACCACACATGGATCAACCACTAGAGTCATTGCATGTGTGTGTTCTTTTCCACAAACCACACATGGATCCACCTCTAGAGTCATTGCATGTGTGTTCTTATACTAAAACCAACACTAGAGTCATTGCATGTGTGTTCTTCCCACAAACCACACATGGATCAACCAGTGGTCATTGCATGTGTGTTCTTTTCCACAAACCACACATGGAACCACCAGTGGTCATTGCATGTGTGTTCTTTCCATAAACCACATATGGATCCACCAGAGTCATTGCATGTTTCTTCTTTCCACAAACCACACATGGATCAACCACTAGAGTCATTGCATGCTTGTTCTTATACCAAAACCACAAACCAGCACTACAGTCATTGCATGTGTGTTCATTTCCACAAACCACACATCGATCCACTAGACTCATTGCATGTGTGTTCTTTTCCACAAACAACTGATGGATCAACCAGTGGTCATTGCATGTGTGTTCTTTTCACAAACCACATGTGGACCCACTAGAGTCATTGCATGTGTGTTCTTATACTAAAACTAGCACTAGAGTCATTGCATGTGTGTTATTTCCGCAAACCACACATGGATCAACCACTAGAGTCATTGCATGTGTGTTATTTCCACAAACCACACATGGATCAACCACTAGAGTCATTGCATGTGTGTGTTATTTTCCACAAACCACACATGGATCCACCACTAGAGTCATTGCATGTGTGTTCTTATACTAAAACCAACACTAGAGTCATTGCATGTGTGTTATTTCCACAAACCACACATGGATCAACCAGTGGTCATTGCATGTGTGTTCTTTTCCACAAACCACACATGGAACCACCAGTGGTCATTGCATGTGTGTTCTTTCCATAAACCACATATGGATCAACCAGAGTCATTGCATGTGTGTTCTTTCCACAAACCACACATGGATCAACCACTAGAGTCATTGCATGCTTGTTCTTATACCAAAACCACAAACCAGCACTAGAGTCATTGCATGTGTGTTCTTTTCCACAAACCACACATGGATCCACCATTGTCATTGCATGTGTGTTCTTTCCACAATTCACACATGGATCAACCACTAGAGTTGTTGCATGTCTGTTCTTATCACAAACCACATATGGATCAACCAGTGGTCATTGCATGTGTGTTCTTTTCCATAAACCACTTATGGATCCATTACAGTCATTGCATGTGTGTTATTTCCACAAACCACACATGGATCAACCACTAGAGTCATTGCATGTGTGTTATTTCCACAAACCACACATGGATCAACCACTAGAGTCATTGCATGTGTGTGTTCTTTTCCACAAACCACACATGGATCCACAACTAGAGTCATTTCATGTGTGTTCTTATACTAAAACCAACATTAGAGTCATTGCATGTGTGTTCTTTCCACAAACCACACATGGATCAACCAGTGGTCATTGCATGTGTGTTCTTTTCCACAAACCACACATGGATCCACCAGTGGTCATTGCATGTGTGTTCTTTCCACAAACCACACATGGATCAACCACAGTCATGGCATGTGTGTTCTTTCCAAAAAAAAACACAAACTAGCACTAGAGTCATTGCATGTGTGTTCTATCCACAAACCACACATGGATCCACCACTGTCATTGCATGTGCGTTCTTTCCACAAACCACACATGGATCAACCACTAGAGTCATTGCATGTGTGTTCTTATCACAAACCACATATGGGTCAACCAGTGGTCATTGCATGTGTGTTCTTTTCCATAATCCACTTATGGATCCATTACAGTCATTGCATGTGTGTTATTTCCACAAACCACACATGGATCAACCACTAGAGTCATTGCATGTGTGTTATTTCCACAAACCACACATGGATCAACCACTAGAGTCATTGCATGTGTGTTATTTCCACAAACCACACATGGATCAACCACTAGAGTCATTGCATGTGTGTTATTTCCACAAACTAGACATGGATCAACCACTAGAGTCATTGCATGTGTGTTCTTATACTAAAACCAACACTAGAGTCATTGCATGTGTGTTCTTTCCACAAACCACACATGGATCAACCAGTGGTCATTGCATGTGTGTTCTTTTCCACAAACCACACATGGATCCACCAGTGGTCATTGCATGTGTGTTCTTTTCCACAAACCACACATGGATCCACCAGTGGTCATTGCATGTGTGTTCTTTTCCACAAACCACACATGGATCCACCAGTGGTCATTGCATGTGTGTTCTTTTCCACAAAAGACACATGGATCCTCTAGTGGTCATTGTATGTGTGTTCTTTCCACAAACCACATATGGATCAATCAGAGTCATTGCATGTGTGTTCTTTCCACAAACCATACATGGATCAACCACTAGAGTCATTGCATGTTTGTTCTTATACTACAACCACAAACCAGCACTAGAGTCATTGCATGTGTGTTCTTCTCCACAAACCACACATGGATCCACTAGACTCATTGCATGTGTGTTCTTTTCCACAAACAACTTATGGATCAACCAGTGGTCATTGCATGTGTGTTCTTTTCATAAACCACATGTGGACCCACTAGAGTCATTGCATGTGTGTTCTTATACACAAACTAGCACTAGAGTCATTGCATGTGTGTTCTATCCACAAACCACACATGGGTCCACCACTGTCATTGCATGTGTGTTCTTTCCACAAACCACACATGGATCAACCACTAGAGTCATTGCATTTGTGTTCTTATCACAAACCACATATGGATCAACCAGTGGTCATTGCATGTGTGTTCTTTTCCATAAACCACTTATGGATCCATTACAGTCATTGCATGTGTGTTATTTCCACAAACCACACATGGATCAACCACTAGAGTCATTGCATGTGTGTTATTTCCACAAACGACACATGGATCAACCACTAGAGTCATTGCATGTGTGTTATTTCCACAAACGACACATGGATCAACCACTAGAGTCATTGCATGTGTGTGTGTTCTTTTCCACAAACCACACATGGATCCACCACTAGAGTCATTGCATGTGTGTTCTTATACTAAAACCAACACTAGAGTCATTGCATGTGTGTTCTTTCCACAAAGCACACATGGATCAACCAGTGGTCATTGCATGTGTGTTCTTTTCCACAAACCACACATGGAACCACCAGTGGTCATTGCATGTGTGTTCTTTCCATAAACCACATATGGATCAACCAGAGTCATTGCATGTGTGTTCTTTCCACAAACCACACATGGATCAACCACTAGAGTCATTGCATGCTTGTTCTTATACCAAAACCACAAACCAGCACTGGAGTCATTGCATGTGTGTTCTTTTCCACAAACCACACATCGATCCACTAGACTCATTGCATGTGTGTTCTTTTCCACAATCAACTTATGGATCAACCAGTGGTCATTGCATGTGTGTTCATTTCACAAACCACATGTGGACCCACTAGAGTCATTGCATGTGTGTTCTTATACTAAAACCAACACTAGAGTCATTGCATGTGTGTTCTTTCCACAAACCACACATGGATCAACCAGTGGTCATTGCATGTGTGTTCTTTTCCACAAACCACACATGGATCCACCAGTGGTCATTTCATGTGTGTTCTTTTCCACAAACCACACATGGATCCACCAGTGGTCATTGCATGTGTGTTCTTTTCCACAAACGACACATGGATCCACCAGTGGTCATTGCATGTGTGTTCTTTCCACAAACCACATATGGATCAACCAGAGTCATTGCATGTGTGTTCTTTCCACAAACCATACAAGGATCAACCACTAGAGTCATTGCATGTTTTATCTTATACTACAACCACAAACCAGCACTAGAGTCATTGCATGTGTGTTCTTCTCCACAAACCACACATGGATCCACTAGACTCATTGCATGTGTGTTCTTTTCCACAAACAACTTATGGATCAACCAGTGGTCATTGCATGTGTGTTCTTTTCACAAACCACATGTGGACCCACTAGAGTCATTGCATGTGTGTTCTTATACACAAACTAGCACTAGAGTCATTGCATGTGTGTTCTATCCACAAACCACACATGGGTCCACCACTGTCATTGCATGTGTGTTCTTTCCACAAACCACATATGGATCCACCTCTAGAGTCATTGCATGTGTGTGTTCTTTTCCACAAACCACACATGGATCCACCTCTAGAGTCATTGCATGTGTGTTCTTATACTAAAACCAACACTAGAGTCATTGCATGTGTGTTCTTTCCACAAACCACACATGGATCAACCAGTGGTCATTGCATGTGTGTTCTTTTCCACAAACCACACATGGAACCACCAGTGGTCATTGCATGTGTGTTCTTTCCATAAACCACATATGGATCCACCAGAGTCATTGCATGTTTCTTCTTTCCACAAACCACACATGGATCAACCACTAGAGTCATTGCATGCTTGTTCTTATACCAAAACCACAAACCAGCACTAGAGTCATTGCATGTGTGTTCTTTTCCACAAACCACACATCGATCCACTAGACTCATTGCATGTGTGTTCTTTTCCACAAACAACTTATGGATCAACCAGTGGTCATTGCATGTGTGTTCTTTTCACAAACCACATGTGGACCCACTAGAGTCATTGCATGTGTGTTCTTATACTAAAACTAGCACTAGAGTCATTGCATGTGTGTTATTTCCGCAAATCACACATGGATCAACCACTAGAGTCATTGCATGTGTGTTATTTCCACAAACCACACATGGATCAACCACTAGAGTCATTGCCTGTGTGTGTTATTTTCCACAAACCACACATGGATCCACCACTAGAGTCATTGCATGTGTGTTCTTATACTAAAACCAACACTAGAGTCATTGCATGTGTGTTATTTCCACAAACCACACATGGATCAACCAGTGGTCATTGCATGTGTGTTCTTTTCCACAAACCACACATGGAACCACAAGTGGTCATTGCATGTGTGTTCTTTCCATAAACCACATATGGATCAACTAGAGTCATTGCATGTGTGTTCTTGCCACAAACCACACATGGATCAACCACTAGAGTCATTGCATGCTTGTTCTTATACCAAAACCACAAACCAGCACTAGAGTCATTGCATGTGTGTTCTTTTCCACAAACCACACATGGATCCACCACTGTCATTGCATGTGTGTTCTTTCCACAATTCACACATGGATCAACCACTAGAGTTGTTGCATGTCTGTTCTTATCACAAACCACATATGGATCAACCAGTGGTCATTGCATGTGTGTTCTTTTCCATAAACCACTTATGGATCCATTACAGTCATTGCATGTGTGTTATTTCCACAAACCACACATAGATCAACCACTAGAGTCATTGCATGTGTGTTATTTCCACAAACCACACATGGATCAACCACTAGAGTCATTGCATGTGTGTGTTCTTTTCCACAAACCACACATGGATCCACAACTAGAGTCATTTCATGTGTGTTCTTATACTAAAACCAACATTAGAGTCATTGCATGTGTGTTCTTTCCACAAACCACACATGGATCAACCAGTGGTCATTGCATGTGTGTTCTTTTCCACAAACCACACATGGATCCACCAGTGGTCATTGCATGTGTGTTCTTTCCACAAACCACACATGGATCAACCACAGTCATGGCATGTGTGTTCTTTCCAAAAAAAAACACAAACTAGCACTAGAGTCATTGCATGTGTGTTCTATCCACAAACCACACATGGATCCACCACTGTCATTGCATGTGCGTTCTTTCCACAAACCACACATGGATCAACCACTAGAGTCATTGCATGTGTGTTCTTATCACAAACCACATATGGGTCAACCAGTGGTCATTGCATGTGTGTTATTTTCCATAATCCACTTATGGATCCATTACAGTCATTGCATCTGTGTTATTTCCACAAACCACACATGGATCAACCACTAGAGTCATTGCATGTGTGTTATTTCCACAAACCACACATGGATCAACCACTAGAGTCATTGCATGTGTGTTATTTCCACAAACCACACATGGATCAACCACTAGAGTCATTGCATGTGTGTTATTTCCACAAACCAGACATGGATCAACCACTAGAGTCATTGCATGTGTGTTCTTATACTAAAACCAACACTAGAGTCATTGCATGTGTGTTCTTTCCACAAACCACACATGGATCAACCAGTGGTCATTGCATGTGTGTTCTTTTCCACAAACCACACATGGATCCACCAGTGGTCATTGCATGTGTGTTCTTTTCCACAAACCACACATGGATCCACCAGTGGTCATTGCATGTGTGTTTTTTTCCACAAACGACACATGGATCCTCTAGTGGTCATTGCATGTGTGTTCTTTCCACAAACCACATATGGATCAACCAGAGTCATTGCATGTGTGTTCTTTGCACAAACCATACACGGATCAACCACTAGAGTCATTGCATGTTTGTTCTTATACTACAACCATAAACCAGCACTAGAGTCATTGCATGTGTGTTCTTCTCCACAAACCACACATGGATCCACTAGACTCATTGCATGTGTGTTCTTTTCCACAAACAACTTATGGATCAACCAGTGGTCATTGCATGTGTGTTGTTTTCATAAACCACATGTGGACCCACTAGAGTCATTGCATGTGTGTTCTTATACACAAACTACCACTAGAGTCATTGCATGTGTGTTCTATCCACAAACCACACATGGGTCCACCACTGTCATTGCATGTGTGTTCTTTCCACAAACCACACATGGATCAACCACTAGAGTCATTGCATTTGTGTTCTTATCACAAACCACATATGGATCAACCAGTGGTCATTGCATGTGTGTTCTTTTCCATAAACCACTTATGGATCCATTACAGTCATTGCATGTGTGTTATTTCCACAAACCACACATGGATCAACCACTAGAGTCATTGCATGTGTGTTATTTCCACAAACGACACATGGATCAACCACTAGAGTCATTGCATGTGTGTGTGTTCTTTTCCACAAACCACACATGGATCCACCACTAGAGTCATTGCATGTGTGTTCTTATACTAAAACCAACACTAGAGTCATTGCATGTGTGTTCTTTCCACAAAGCACACATGGATCAACCAGTGGTCATTGCATGTGTGTTCTTTTCCACAAACCACACATGGAACCACCAGTGGTCATTGCACGTGTGTTCTTTCCATAAACCACATATGGATCAACCAGAGTCATTGCATGTGTGTTCTTTCCACAAACCACACATGGATCAACCACTAGAGTCATTGCATGCTTGTTCTTATACCAAAACCACAAACCAGCACTAGAGTCATTGCATGTGTGTTCTTTTCCACAAACCACACATCGATCCACTAGACTCATTGCATGTGTGTTCTTTTCCACAATCAACTTATGGATCAACCAGTGGTCATTCCATGTGTGTTCATTTCACAAACCACATGTGGACCCACTAGAGTCATTGCATGTGTGTTCTTATACTAAAACCAACACTAGAGTCATTGCATGTGTGTTCTTTCCACAAACCACACATGGATCAACCAGTGGTCATTGCATGTGTGTTCTTTTCCACAAACCACACATGGATCCACCAGTGGTCATTGCATGTGTGTTCTTTTCCACAATCCACACATGGATCCACCAGTGGTCATTGCATGTGTGTTCTTTTCCACAAACGACACATGGATCCACCAGTGGTCATTGCATGTGTGTTCTTTCCACAAACCACATATGGATCAACCAGAGTCATTGCATGTGTGTTCTTTCCACAAACCATACATGGATCAACCACTAGAGTCATTGCATGTTTGTTCTTATACTACAACCACAAACCAGCACTAGAGTCATTGCATGTGTGTTCTTCTCCACAAACCACACATGGATCCACTAGACTCATTGCATGTGTGTTCTTTTCCACAAACAACTTATGGATCAACCAGTGGTCATTGCATGTGTGTTCTTTTCACAAACCACATGTGGACCCACTAGAGTCATTGCATGTGTGTTCTTATACACAAACTAGCACTAGAGTCATTGCATGTGTGTTCTATCCACAAACCACACATGGGTCCACCACTGTCATTGCATGTGTGTTCTTTCCACAAACCACACATGGATCAACCACTAGAGTCATTGCATTTGTGTTCTTATCACAAACCACATATGCATCAACCAGTGGTCATTGCATGTGTGTTCTTTTCCATAAACCACTTATGGATCCATTACAGTCATTGCATGTGTGTTATTTCCACAAACCACACATGGATCAACCACTAGAGTCATTGCATGTGTGTTATTTCCACAAACGACACATGGATCAACCACTAGAGTCATTGCATGTGTGTGTGTTCTTTTCCACAAACCACACATGGATCCACCACTAGAGTCATTGCATGTGTGTTCTTATACTAAAACCAACACTAGAGTCATTGCATGTGTGTTCTTTCCACAAAGCACACATGGATCAACCAGTGGTCATTGCATGTGTGTTCTTTTCCACAAACCACACATGGAACCACCAGTGGTCATTGCATGTGTGTTCTTTCCATAAACCACATATGGATCAACCAGAGTCATTGCATGTGTGTTCTTTCCACAAACCACACATGGATCAACCACTAGAGTCATTGCATGCTTGTTCTTATACCAAAACCACAAACCAGCACTAGAGTCATTGCATGTGTGTTCTTTTCCACAAACCACACATCGATCCACTAGACTCATTGCATGTGTGTTCTTTTCCACAATCAACTTATGGATCAACCAGTGGTCATTGCATGTGTGTTCATTTCACAAACCACATGTGGACCCACTAGAGTCATTGCATGTGTGTTCTTATACTAAAACTAGCACGAGAGTCATTGCATGTGTGTTCTATCCACAAACCACACATGGATCCACCATTGTCATTGCATGTGTGTTCTTTCCACAAACCACACATGGATCAACCACTAGAGTTATTGCATGTGTGTTCTTATACTAAAACCAACACTAGAGTCATTGCACGTGTGTTCTTTCCACAAACCACATATGGATCAACCAGTGGTCATTGCATGTGTGTTCTTTTCCATAAACCACTTATGGATCCATTACAGTCATTGCCTGTGTGTTCTTCTCCACAAACCACACATGGATCCACTAGACTCATTGCATGTGTGTTATTTTCCACAAACAACTTATGGATCAACCAGTGGTCATTGCATGTGTGTTCTTTTCACAAACCACATGTGGACCCACTAGAGTCATTGCATGTGTGTTCTTATACACAAACTAGCACTAGAGTCATTGCATGTGTGTTCTATCCACAAACCACACATGGGTCCACCACTGTCATTGCATGTGTGTTCTTTCCACAAACCACACATGGATCAACCACTAGAGTCATTGCATTTGTGTTCTTATCACAAACCACATATGCATCAACCAGTGGTCATTGCATGTGTGTTCTTTTCCATAAACCACTTATGGATCCATTACAGTCATTGCATGTGTGTTATTTCCACAAACCACACATGGATCAACCACTAGAGTCATTGCATGTGTGTTATTTCCACAAACGACACATGGATCAACCACTAGAGTCATTGCATGTGTGTGTGTTCTTTTCCACAAACCACACATGGATCCACCACTAGAGTCATTGCATGTGTGTTCTTATACTAAAACCAACACTAGAGTCATTGCATGTGTGTTCTTTCCACAAAGCACACATGGATCAACCAGTGGTCATTGCATGTGTGTTCTTTTCCACAAACCACACATGGAACCACCAGTGGTCATTGCATGTGTGTTCTTTCCATAAACCACATATGGATCAACCAGAGTCATTGCATGTGTGTTCTTTCCACAAACCACACATGGATCAACCACTAGAGTCATTGCATGCTTGTTCTTATACCAAAACCACAAACCAGCACTAGAGTCATTGCATGTGTGTTCTTTTCCACAAACCACACATCGATCCACTAGACTCATTGCATGTGTGTTCTTTTCCACAATCAACTTATGGATCAACCAGTGGTCATTGCATGTGTGTTCATTTCACAAACCACATGTGGACCCACTAGAGTCATTGCATGTGTGTTCTTATACTAAAACTAGCACGAGAGTCATTGCATGTGTGTTCTATCCACAAACCACACATGGATCCACCACTGTCATTGCATGTGTGTTCTTTCCACAAACCACACATGGATCAACCACTAGAGTTATTGCATGTGTGTTCTTATACTAAAACCAACACTAGAGTCATTGCACGTGTGTTCTTTTCACAAACCACATATGGATCAACCAGTGGTCATTGCATGTGTGTTCTTTTCCATAAACCACTTATGGATCCATTACAGTCATTGCCTGTGTGTTCTTCTCCACAAACCACACATGGATCCACTAGACTCATTGCATGTGTGTTCTTTTCCACAAACAACTTATGGATCAACCAGTGGTCATTGCATGTGTGTTCTTTTCACAAACCACATGTGGACCCACTAGAGTCATTGCATGTGTGTTCTTATACACAAACTAGCACTAGAGTCATTGCATGTGTGTTCTATCCACAAACCACACATGGGTCCACCACTGTCATTGCATGTGTGTTCTTTCCACAAACCACACATGGATCAACCACTAGAGTCATTGCATTTGTGTTCTTATCACAAACCACATATGCATCAACCAGTGGTCATTGCATGTGTGTTCTTTTCCATAAACCACTTATGGATCCATTACAGTCATTGCATGTGTGTTATTTCCACAAACCACACATGGATCAACCACTAGAGTCATTGCATGTGTGTTATTTCCACAAACGACACATGGATCAACCACTAGAGTCATTGCATGTGTGTGTGTTCTTTTCCACAAACCACACATGGATCCACCACTAGAGTCATTGCATGTGTGTTCTTATACTAAAACCAACACTAGAGTCATTGCATGTGTGTTCTTTCCACAAAGCACACATGGATCAACCAGTGGTCATTGCATGTGTGTTCTTTTCCACAAACCACACATGGAACCACCAGTGGTCATTGCATGTGTGTTCTTTCCATAAACCACATATGGATCAACCAGAGTCATTGCATGTGTGTTCTTTCCACAAACCACACATGGATCAACCACTAGAGTCATTGCATGCTTGTTCTTATACCAAAACCACAAACCAGCACTAGAGTCATTGCATGTGTGTTCTTTTCCACAAACCACACATCGATCCACTAGACTCATTGCATGTGTGTTCTTTTCCACAATCAACTTACGGATCAACCAGTGGTCATTGCATGTGTGTTCATTTCACAAACCACATGTGGACCCACTAGAGTCATTGCATGTGTGTTCTTATACTAAAACTAGCACGAGAGTCATTACATGTGTGTTCTATCCACAAACCACACATGGATCCACCACTGTCATTGCATGTGTGTTCTTTCCACAAACCACACATGGATCAACCACTAGAGTCATTGCATGCTTGTTCTTATACCAAAACCACAAACCAGCACTAGAGTCATTGCATGTGTGTTCTTTTCCACAAACCACACATGGATCCACTAGACTCATTGCATGTGTGTTCTTTTCCACAAACAACTTATGGATCAACTAGTGGTCATTGCATGGGTGTTCTTTTCACAAACCACATGTGGACCCACGAGAGTCATTGCATGTGTGTTCTTATACACAAACTAGCACTAGAGTCATTGCATGTGTGTTGTATCCACAAACCACACATGGGTCCACCACTGTCATTGCATGTGTGTTCTTTCCACAAACCGAACATGGATCAACCACTAGAGTCATTGCATGTGTGTTCTTATCACAAACCACATATGGATCAACCAGTGGTCATTGCATGTGTGTTCTTTTCCATAAACCACTTATGGATCCATTATAGTCATTGCATGTGTGTTATTTCCACAAACCACACATGGATCAACGACTAGAGTCATTGCATGTGTGTTATTTCCACAAACCACACATGGATCAACCACTAGAGTCATTGCATGTGTGTTCTTATACTAAAACCAACACTAGAGTCATTGCATGTGTGTTCTTTCCACAAACCACACATGGATCAACCAGTGGTCATTGCATGTGTGTTCTTTTCCACAAACCACACATGGATCCACCAGTGGTCATTGCATGTGTGTTCTTTTCCACAAACCACACATGGATCCACCAGTGGTCATTGCATGTGTGTTCTTTCCACAAACCACATATGGATCAACCAGAGTCATTGCATGTGTGTTCTTTCCACAAACCATACATGGATCAACCACTAGAGTCATTGCATGTTTGTTCTTATACTAAAACCACAAACCAGCACTAGAGTCATTGCATGTGTGTTTTTTCCACAAACCACACATGGATCCACTAGACTCATTGCATGTGTGTTCTTTTCCACAAACAACTTATGGATCAACTAGTGGTCATTGCATGTGTGTTCTTTTCACAAACCACATGTGGACCCACTAGAGTCATTGCATGTGTGTTCTTATACACAAACTAGCACTAGAGTCATTGCATGTGTGTTCTATCCACAAACCACACATGGGTCCACCACTATCATTGCATGTGTGTTCTTTCCACAAACCGAACATGGATCAACCACTAGAGTCATTTCATGTGTGTTCTTATCACAAACCACATATGGATCAACCAGTGATCATTGCATGTGTGTTCTTTTCCATAAACCACTTATGGATCCATTATAGTCATTGCATGTGTGTTATTTCCACAAACCACACATGGATCAACCACTAGAGTCATTGCATGTGTGTTATTTCCACAAACCACACATGGATCAACCACTAGAGTCATTGCATGTGTGTTATTTCCACAAACCACACATGGATCAACCACTAGAGTCATTGCATGTGTGTTCTTATACTAAAACCAACACTAGAGTCATTGCATGTGTGTTCTTTCCACAAACCACACATGGATCGACCAGTGGTCATTGCATGTGTGTTCTTTTCCACAAACCACACATGGATCCACCAGTGGTCATTGCATGTGTGTTCTTTTCCACAGACCACACATGGATCCACCAGTGGTCATTGCATGTGTGTTCTTTCCACAAACCACAGATGGATCAACCAGATTCATTCCATGTGTGTTCTTTCCACAAACCATACATGGATCAACCACTAGAGTCATTGCATGTTTGTTCTTATACTAAAACCACAAACCAGCACTAGAGTCATTGCATGTGTGTTCTTTTCCAAACACCACACATGGATCCACTAGACTCATTGCATGTGTGTTCTTTTCCACAAACAACTTATGGATCAACCAGTGGTCATTGCATGTGTGTTCTTTTCACAAACCAAATGTGGAACCACTAGAGTCATTGCATGTGTGTTCTTATACACAAACTAGCACTAGAGTCATTGCATGTGTGTTCTATCCACAAACCACACATGGGTCCACCACTGTCATTGGATGTGTGTTCTTTCTACAAACCACACATGGATTAACCACTAGAGTCATTGCATGTGTGTTCTTATCACAAACCACATATGGATCAACCAGTGGTCATTCCATGTGTGTTCTTTTCCATAAACCACTTATGGATCCATTACAGTCATTGCATGTGTGTTATTTCCACAAACCACACATGGATCAACCACTAGAGTCATTGCATGTGTGTTATTTCCACAAACCACACATGGATCAACCACTAGACTCATTGCATGTGTGTGTTCTTTTCCACAAACCACACATGGATCCACCTCTAGAGTCATTGCATGTGTGTTCTTATACTAAAACCAACACTAGAGTCATTGCATGTGTGTTCTTCCCACAAACCACACATGGATCAACCAGTGGTCATTGCATGTGTGTTCTTTTCCACAAACCACACATGGAACCACCAGTGGTCATTGCATGTGTGTTCTTTCCATAAACCACATATGGATCCACCAGAGTCATTGCATGTTTCTTCTTTCCACAAACCACACATGGATCAACCACTAGAGTCATTGCATGCTTGTTCTTATACCAAAACCACAAACCAGCACTAGAGTCATTGCATGTGTGTTCATTTCCACAAACCACACATCGATCCACTAGACTCATTGCATGTGTGTTCTTTTCCACAAACAACTGATGGATCAACCAGTGGTCATTGCATGTGTGTTCTTTTCACAAACCACATGTGGACCCACTAGAGTCATTGCATGTGTGTTCTTATACTAAAACTAGCACTAGAGTCATTGCATGTGTGTTATTTCTGCAAACCACACATGGATCAACCACTAGAGTCATTGCATGTGTGTTATTTCCACAAACCACACATGGATCAACCACTAGAGTCATTGCATGTGTGTGTTATTTTCCACAAACCACACATGGATCCACCACTAGAGTCATTGCATGTGTGTTCTTATACTGAAACCAACACTAGAGTCATTGCATGTGTGTTATTTCCACAAACCACACATGGATCAACCACTAGAGTCATTGCATGTGTGTGTTCTTTTCCACAAACCACACATGGATCCACAACTAGAGTCATTTCATGTGTGTTCTTATACTAAAACCAACATTAGAGTCATTGCATGTGTGTTCTTTCCACAAACCACACATGGATCAACTAGTGGTCATTGCATGTGTGTTCTTTTCCACAAACCAGACATGGATCCACCAGTGGTCATTACATGTGTGTTCTTTCCACAAACCACACATGGATCAAACAGAGTCATGGCATGTGTGTTCTTTCCAAAAAAAACCACAAACTAGCACTAGAGTCACTGCATGTGTGTTCTATCCAGAAACCACACATGGATCCACCACTGTCATTGCATGTGTGTTCTTTCCACAAACCACACATGGAACAACCACTAGAGTCATTGCATGTGTGTTCTTATCACAAACCACATATGGGTCAACCAGTAGTCATTGCATGTGTGTTGTTTTCCATAATCCACTTATGGATCCATTACAGTCATTGCATGTGTGTTATTTCCACAAACCACACATGGATCAACCACTAGAGTCATTGCATGTGTGTTATTTCCACAAACCACACATGGATCAACCACTAGAGTCATTGCATGTGTGTTATTTCCACAAACCACACATGGATCAACCACTAGAGTCATTGAATGTGTGTTATTTCCACAAACCACACATGGATCAACCACTAGAGTCATTGCATGTGTGTTCTTATACTAAAACCAACACTAGAGTCATTGCATGTGTGTTCTTTCCACAAACCACACATGGATCAACCAGTGGTCATTGCATGTGTGTTCTTTTCCACAAACCACACATGGATCCACCAGTGGTCATTGCATGTGTGTTCTTTTCCACAAACCACACATGGATCCACCAGTGGTCATTGCATGTGTGTACTTTCCACAAACCACATATGGATCAACCAGAGTCATTGCATGTGTGTTCTTTCCACAAACCATACATGGATCAACCACTAGAGTCATTGCATGTTTGTTCTTATACTAAAACCACAAACCAGCACTAGAGTCATTGCATGTGTGTTCTTTTCCACAAACCACACATGGATCCACTAGACTCATTGCATGTGTGTTCTTTTCCACAAACAACTTATGGATCAACTAGTGGTCATTGCATGGGTGTTCTTTTCACAAACCACATGTGGACCCACGAGAGTCATTGCATGTGTGTTCTTATACACAAACTAGCACTAGAGTCATTGCATGTGTGTTCTATCCACAAACCACACATGGGTCCACCACTGTCATTGCATGTGTGTTCTTTCCACAAACCGAACATGGATCAACCACTAGAGTCATTGCATGTGCGTTCTTATCACAAACCACATATGGATCAACCAGTGGTCATTGCATGTGTGTTCTTTTCCATAAACCACTTATGGATCCATTATAGTCATTGCATGTGTGTTATTTCCACAAACCACACATGGATCAACGACTAGAGTCATTGCATGTGTGTTATTTCCACAAACCACACATGGATCAACCACTAGAGTCATTGCATGTGTGTTCTTATACTAAAACCAACACTAGAGTCATTGCATGTGTGTTCTTTCCACAAACCACACATGGATCAACCAGTGGTCATTGCATGTGTGTTCTTTTCCACAAATCACACATGGATCCACCAGTGGTCATTGCATGTGTGTTCTTTTCCACAAACCACACATGGATCCACCAGTGGTCATTGCATGTGTGTTCTTTCCACAAACCACATATGGATCAACCAGAGTCATTGCATGTGTGTTCTTTCCACAAACCATACATGGATCAACCACTAGAGTCATTGCATGTTTGTTCTTATACTAAAACCACAAACCAGCACTAGAGTCATTGCATGTGTGTTTTTTCCACAAACCACACATGGATCCACTAGACTCATTGCATGTGTGTTCTTTTCCACAAACAACTTATGGATCAACAAGTGGTCATTGCATGTGTGTTCTTTTCACAAACCACATGTGGACCCACTAGAGTCATTGCATGTGTGTTCTTATACACAAACTAGCACTAGAGTCATTGCATGTGTGTTCTATCCACAAACCACACATGGGTCCACCACTATCATTGCATGTGTGTTCTTTCCACAAACCGAACATGGATCAACCACTAGAGTCATTTCATGTGTGTTCTTATCACAAACCACATATGGATCAACCAGTGATCATTGCATGTGTGTTCTTTTCCATAAACCACTTATGGATCCATTATAGTCATTGCATGTGTGTTATTTCCACAAACCACACATGGATCAACCACTAGAGTCATTGCATGTGTGTTATTTCCACAAACCACACATGGATCAACCACTAGAGTCATTGCATGTGTGTTATTTCCACAAACCACACATGGATCAACCACTAGAGTCATTGCATGTGTGTTCTTATACTAAAACCAACACTAGAGTCATTGCATGTGTGTTCTTTCCACGAACCACACATGGATCGACCAGTGGTCATTGCATGTGTGTTCTTTTCCACAAACCACACATGGATCCACCAGTGGTCATTGCATGTGTGTTCTTTTCCACAGACCACACATGGATCCACCAGTGGTCATTGCATGTGTGTTCTTTCCACAAACCACAGATGGATCAACCAGAGTCATTCCATGTGTGTTCTTTCCACAAACCATACATGGATCAACCACTAGAGTCATTGCATGTTTGTTCTTATACTAAAACCACAAACCAGCACTAGAGTCATTGCATGTGTGTTCTTTTCCAAACACCACACATGGATCCACTAGACTCATTGCATGTGTGTTCTTTTCCACAAACAACTTATGGATCAACCAGTGGTCATTGCATGTGTGTTCTTTTCACAAACCAAATGTGGAACCACTAGAGTCATTGCATGTGTGTTCTTATACACAAACTAGCACTAGAGTCATTGCATGTGTGTTCTATCCACAAACCACACATGGGTCCACCACTGTCATTGGATGTGTGTTCTTTCTACAAACCACACATGGATTAACCACTAGAGTCATTGCATGTGTGTTCTTATCACAAACCACATATGGATCAACCAGTGGTCATTCCATGTGTGTTCTTTTCCATAAACCACTTATGGATCCATTACAGTCATTGCATGTGTGTTATTTCCACAAACCACACATGGATCAACCACTAGAGTCATTGCATGTGTGTTATTTCCACAAACCACACATGGATCAACCACTAGAGTCATTGCATGTGTGTGTTCTTTTCCACAAACCACACATGGATCCACCTCTAGAGTCATTGCATGTGTGTTCTTATACTAAAACCAACACTAGAGTCATTGCATGTGTGTTCTTCCCACAAACCACACATGGATCAACCAGTGGTCATTGCATGTGTGTTCTTTTCCACAAACCACACATGGAACCACCAGTGGTCATTGCATGTGTGTTCTTTCCGTAAACCACATATGGATCCACCAGAGTCATTGCATGTTTCTTCTTTCCACAAACCACACATGGATCAACCACTAGAGTCATTGCATGCTTGTTCTTATACCAAAACCACAAACCAGCACTACAGTCATTGCATGTGTGTTCATTTCCACAAACCACACATCGATCCACTAGACTCATTGCATGTGTGTTCTTTTCCAGAAACCACTGATGGATCAACCAGTGGTCATTGCATGTGTGTTCTTTTCACAAACCACATGTGGACCCACTAGAGTCATTGCATGTGTGTTCTTATACTAAAACTAGCACTAGAGTCATTGCATGTGTGTTATTTCCGCAAACCACACATGGATCAACCACTAGAGTCATTGCATGTGTGTTATTTCCACAAACCACACATGGATCAACCACTAGAGTCATTGCATGTGTGTGTTATTTTCCACAAACCACACATGGATCCACCACTAGAGTCATTGCATGTGTGTTCTTATACTAAAACCAACACTAGAGTCATTGCATGTGTGTTATTTCCACAAACCACACATGGATCAACCAGTGGTCATTGCATGTGTGTTCTTTTCCACAAACCACACATGGAACCACCAGTGGTCATTGCATGTGTGTTCTTTCCATAAACCACATATGGATCAACCAGAGTCATTGCATGTGTGTTCTTTCCACAAACCACACATGGATCAACCACTAGAGTCATTGCATGCTTGTTCTTATACCAAAACCACAAACCAGCACTAGAGTCATTGCATGTGTGTTCTTTTCCACAAACCACACATGGATCCACCACTGTCATTGCATGTGTGTTCTTTCCACAATTCACACATGGATCAACCACTAGAGTTGTTGCATGTCTGTTCTTATCACAAACCACATATGGATCAACCAGTGGTCATTGCATGTGTGTTCTTTTCCATAAACCACTTATGGATCCATTACAGTCATTGCATGTGTGTTATTTCCACAAACCACACATGGATCAACCACTAGAGTCATTGCATGTGTGTTATTTCCACAAACCACACATGGATCAACCACTAGAGTCATTGCATGTGTGTGTTCTTTTCCACAAACCACACATGGATCCACAACTAGAGTCATTTCATGTGTGTTCTTATACTAAAACCAACATTAGAGTCATTGCATGTGTGTTCTTTCCACAAACCACACATGGATCAACCAGTGGTCATTGCATGTGTGTTCTTTTCCACAAACCACACATGGATCCACCAGTGGTCATTGCATGTGTGTTCTTTCCACAAACCACACATGGATCAACCACAGTCATGGCATGTGTGTTCTTTCCAAAAAAAAACACAAACTAGCACTAGAGTCATTGCATGTGTGTTCTATCCACAAACCACACATGGATCCACCACTGTCATTGCATGTGCGTTCTTTCCACAAACCACACATGGATCAACCACTAGAGTCATTGCATGTGTGTTCTTATCACAAACCACATATGGGTCAACCAGTGGTCATTGCATGTGTGTTCTTTTCCATAATCCACTTATGGATCCATTACAGTCATTGCATGTGTGTTATTTCCACAAACCACACATGGATCAACCACTAGAGTCATTGCATGTGTGTTATTTCCACAAACCACACATGGATCAACCACTAGAGTCATTGCATGTGTGTTATTTCCACAAACCACACATGGATCAACCACTAGAGTCATTGCATGTGTGTTATTTCCACAAACCAGACATGGATCAACCACTAGAGTCATTGCATGTGTGTTCTTATACTAAAACCAACACTAGAGTCATTGCATGTGTGTTCTTTCCACAAACCACACATGGATCAACCAGTGGTCATTGCATGTGTGTTCTTTTCCACAAACCACACATGGATCCACCAGTGGTCATTGCATGTGTGTTCTTTTCCACAAACCACACATGGATCCACCAGTGGTCATTGCATGTGTGTTCTTTTCCACAAACCACACATGGATCCACCAGTGGTCATTGCATGTGTGTTCTTTTCCACAAACGACACATGGATCCTCTAGTGGTCATTGTATGTGTGTTCTTTCCACAAACCACATATGGATCAACCAGAGTCATTGCATGTGTGTTCTTTCCACAAACCATACATGGATCAACCACTAGAGTCATTGCATGTTTGTTCTTATACTACAACCACAAACCAGCACTAGAGTCATTGCATGTGTGTTCTTCTCCACAAACCACACATGGATCCACTAGACTCATTGCATGTGTGTTCTTTTCCACAAACAACTTATGGATCAACCAGTGGTCATTGCATGTGTGTTCTTTTCATAAACCACATGTGGACCCACTAGAGTCATTGCATGTGTGTTCTTATACACAAACTAGCACTAGAGTCATTGCATGTGTGTTCTATCCACAAACCACACATGGGTCCACCACTGTCATTGCATGTGTGTTCTTTCCACAAACCACACATGGATCAACCACTAGAGTCATTGCATTTGTGTTCTTATCACAAACCACATATGGATCAACCAGTGGTCATTGCATGTGTGTTCTTTTCCATAAACCACTTATGGATCCATTACAGTCATTGCATGTGTGTTATTTCCACAAACCACACATGGATCAACCACTAGAGTCATTGCATGTGTGTTATTTCCACAAACGACACATGGATCAACCACTAGAGTCATTGCATGTGTGTTATTTCCACAAACGACACATGGATCAACCACTAGAGTCATTGCATGTGTGTGTGTTCTTTTCCACAAACCACACATGGATCCACCACTAGAGTCATTGCATGTGTGTTCTTATACTAAAACCAACACTAGAGTCATTGCATGTGTGTTCTTTCCACAAAGCACACATGGATCAACCAGTGGTCATTGCATGTGTGTTCTTTTCCACAAACCACACATGGAACCACCAGTGGTCATTGCATGTGTGTTCTTTCCATAAACCACATATGGATCAACCAGAGTCATTGCATGTGTGTTCTTTCCACAAACCACACATGGATCAACCACTAGAGTCATTGCATGCTTGTTCTTATACCAAAACCACAAACCAGCACTGGAGTCATTGCATGTGTGTTCTTTTCCACAAACCACACATCGATCCACTAGACTCATTGCATGTGTGTTCTTTTCCACAATCAACTTATGGATCAACCAGTGGTCATTGCATGTGTGTTCATTTCACAAACCACATGTGGACCCACTAGAGTCATTGCATGTGTGTTCTTATACTAAAACCAACACTAGAGTCATTGCATGTGTGTTCTTTCCACAAACCACACATGGATCAACCAGTGGTCATTGCATGTGTGTTCTTTTCCACAAACCACACATGGATCCACCAGTGGTCATTTCATGTGTGTTCTTTTCCACAAACCACACATGGATCCACCAGTGGTCATTGCATGTGTGTTCTTTTCCACAAACGACACATGGATCCACCAGTGGTCATTGCATGTGTGTTCTTTCCACAAACCACATATGGATCAACCAGAGTCATTGCATGTGTGTTCTTTCCACAAACCATACATGGATCAACCACTAGAGTCATTGCATGTTTTATCTTATACTACAACCACAAACCAGCACTAGAGTCATTGCATGTGTGTTCTTCTCCACAAACCACACATGGATCCACTAGACTCATTGCATGTGTGTTCTTTTCCACAAACAACTTATGGATCAACCAGTGGTCATTGCATGTGTGTTCTTTTCACAAACCACATGTGGACCCACTAGAGTCATTGCATGTGTGTTCTTATACACAAACTAGCACTAGAGTCATTGCATGTGTGTTCTATCCACAAACCACACATGGGTCCACCACTATCATTGCATGTGTGTTCTTTCCACAAACCACATATGGATCCACCTCTAGAGTCATTGCATGTGTGTGTTCTTTTCCACAAACCACACATGGATCCACCTCTAGAGTCATTGCATGTGTGTTCTTATACTAAAACCAACACTAGAGTCATTGCATGTGTGTTCTTTCCACAAACCACACATGGATCAACCAGTGGTCATTGCATGTGTGTTCTTTTCCACAAACCACACATGGAACCACCAGTGGTCATTGCATGTGTGTTCTTTCCATAAACCACATATGGATCCACCAGAGTCATTGCATGTTTCTTCTTTCCACAAACCACACATGGATCAACCACTAGAGTCATTGCATGCTTGTTCTTATACCAAAACCACAAACCAGCACTAGAGTCATTGCATGTGTGTTCTTTTCCACAAACCACACATCGATCCACTAGACTCATTGCATGTTTGTTCTTTTCCACAAACAACTTATGGATCAACCAGTGGTCATTGCATGTGTGTTCTTTTCACAAACCACATGTGGACCCACTAGAGTCATTGCATGTGTGTTCTTATACTAAAACTAGCACTAGAGTCATTGCATGTGTGTTATTTCCGCAAACCACACATGGATCAACCACTAGAGTCATTGCATGTGTGTTATTTCCACAAACCACACATGGATCAACCACTAGAGTCATTGCCTGTGTGTGTTATTTTCCACAAACCACACATGGATCCACCACTAGAGTCATTGCATGTGTGTTCTTATACTAAAACCAACACTAGAGTCATTGCATGTGTGTTATTTCCACAAACCACACATGGATCAACCAGTGGTCATTGCATGTGTGTTCTTTTCCACAAACCACACATGGAACCACCAGTGGTCATTGCATGTGTGTTCTTTCCATAAACCACATATGGATCAACTAGAGTCATTGCATGTGTGTTCTTTCCACAAACCACACATGGATCAACCACTAGAGTCATTGCATGCTTGTTCTTATACCAAAACCACAAACCAGCACTAGAGTCATTGCATGTGTGTTCTTTTCCACAAACCACACATGGATCCACCACTGTCATTGCATGTGTGTTCTTTCCACAATTCACACATGGATCAACCACTAGAGTTGTTGCATGTCTGTTCTTATCACAAACCACATATGGATCAACCAGTGGTCATTGCATGTGTGTTCTTTTCCATAAACCACTTATGGATCCATTACAGTCATTGCATGTGTGTTATTTCCACAAACCACACATGGATCAACCACTAGAGTCATTGCATGTGTGTTATTTCCACAAACCACACATGGATCAACCACTAGAGTCATTGCATGTGTGTGTTCTTTTCCACAAACCACACATGGATCCACAACTAGAGTCATTTCATGTGTGTTCTTATACTAAAACCAACATTTAGAGTCATTGCATGTGTGTTCTTTCCACAAACCACACATGGATCAACCAGTGGTCATTGCATGTGTGTTCTTTTCCACAAACCACACATGGATCCACCAGTGGTCATTGCATGTGTGTTCTTTCCACAAACCACACATGGATCAACCACAGTCATGGCATGTGTGTTCTTTCCAAAAAAAAAACACAAACTAGCACTAGAGTCATTGCATGTGTGTTCTATCCACAAACCACACATGGATCCACCACTGTCATTGCATGTGCGTTCTTTCCACAAACCACACATGGATCAACCACTAGAGTCATTGCATGTGTGTTCTTATCACAAACCACATATGGGTCAACCAGTGGTCATTGCATGTGTGTTCTTTTCCATAATCCACTTATGGATCCATTACAGTCATTGCATGTGTGTTATTTCCACAAACCACACATGGATCAACCACTAGAGTCATTGCATGTGTGTTATTTCCACAAACCACACATGGATCAACCACTAGAGTCATTGCATGTGTGTTATTTCCACAAACCACACATGGATCAACCACTAGAGTCATTGCATGTGTGTTATTTCCACAAACCAGACATGGATCAACCACTAGAGTCATTGCATGTGTGTTCTTATACTAAAACCAACACTAGAGTCATTGCATGTGTGTTCTTTCCACAAACCACACATGGATCAACCAGTGGTCATTGCATGTGTGTTCTTTTCCACAAACCACACATGGATCCACCAGTGGTCATTGCATGTGTGTTCTTTTCCACAAACCACACATGGATCCACCAGTGGTCATTGCATGTGTGTTTTTTCCACAAACGACACATGGATCCTCTAGTGGTCATTGCATGTGTGTTCTTTCCACAAACCACATATGGATCAACCAGAGTCATTGCATGTGTGTTCTTTGCACAAACCATACATGGATCAACCACTAGAGTCATTGCATGTTTGTTCTTATACTACAACCATAAACCAGCACTAGAGTCATTGCATGTGTGTTCTTCTCCACAAACCACACATGGATCCACTAGACTCATTGCATGTGTGTTCTTTTCCACAAACAACTTATGGATCAACCAGTGGTCATTGCATGTGTGTTGTTTTCATAAACCACATGTGGACCCACTAGAGTCATTGCATGTGTGTTCTTATACACAAACTACCACTAGAGTCATTGCATGTGTGTTCTATCCACAAACCACACATGGGTCCACCACTGTCATTGCATGTGTGTTCTTTCCACAAACCACACATGGATCAACCACTAGAGTCATTGCATTTGTGTTCTTATCACAAACCACATATGGATCAACCAGTGGTCATTGCATGTGTGTTCTTTTCCATAAACCACTTATGGATCCATTACAGTCATTGCATGTGTGTTATTTCCACAAACCACACATGGATCAACCACTAGAGTCATTGCATGTGTGTTATTTCCACAAACGACACATGGATCAACCACTAGAGTCATTGCATGTGTGTGTGTTCTTTTCCACAAACCACACATGGATCCACCACTAGAGTCATTGCATGTGTGTTCTTATACTAAAACCAACACTAGAGTCATTGCATTTGTGTTCTTTCCACAAAGCACACATGGATCAACCAGTGGTCATTGCATGTGTGTTCTTTTCCACAAACCACACATGGAACCACCAGTGGTCATTGCACGTGTGTTCTTTCCATAAACCACATATGGATCAACCAGAGTCATTGCATGTGTGTTCTTTCCACAAACCACACATGGATCAACCACTAGAGTCATTGCATGCTTGTTCTTATACCAAAACCACAAACCAGCACTAGAGTCATTGCATGTGTGTTCTTTTCCACAAACCACACATCGATCCACTAGACTCATTGCATGTGTGTTCTTTTCCACAATCAACTTATGGATCAACCAGTGGTCATTCCATGTGTGTTCATTTCACAAACCACATGTGGACCCACTAGAGTCATTGCATGTGTGTTCTTATGCTAAAACCAACACTAGAGTCATTGCATGTGTGTTCTTTCCACAAACCACACATGGATCAACCAGTGGTCATTGCATGTGTGTTCTTTTCCACAAACCACACATGGATCCACCAGTGGTCATTGCATGTGTGTTCTTTTCCACAATCCACACATGGATCCACCAGTGGTCATTGCATGTGTGTTCTTTTCCACAAACGACACATGGATCCACCAGTGGTCATTGCATGTGTGTTGTTTCCACAAACCACATATGGATCAACCAGAGTCATTGCATGTGTGTTCTTTCCACAAACCATACATGGATCAACCACTAGAGTCATTGCATGTTTGTTCTTATACTACAACCACAAACCAGCACTAGAGTCATTGCATGTGTGTTCTTCTCCACAAACCACACATGGATCCACTAGACTCATTGCATGTGTGTTCTTTTCCACAAACAACTTATGGATCAACCAGTGGTCATTGCATGTGTGTTCTTTTCACAAACCACATGTGGACCCACTAGAGTTATTGCATGTGTGTTCTTATACACAAACTAGCACTAGAGTCATTGCATGTGTGTTCTATCCACAAACCACACATGGGTCCACCACTGTCATTGCATGTGTGTTCTTTCCACAAACCACACATGGATCAACCACTAGAGTCATTGCATTTGTGTTCTTATCACAAACCACATATGCATCAACCAGTGGTCATTGCATGTGTGTTCTTTTCCATAAACCACTTATGGATCCATTACAGTCATTGCATGTGTGTTATTTCCACAAACCACACATGGATCAACCACTAGAGTCATTGCATGTGTGTTATTTCCACAAACGACACATGGATCAACCACTAGAGTCATTGCATGTGTGTGTGTTCTTTTCCACAAACCACACATGGATCCACCACTAGAGTCATTGCATGTGTGTTCTTATACTAAAACCAACACTAGAGTCATTGCATGTGTGTTCTTTCCACAAAGCACACATGGATCAACCAGTGGTCATTGCATGTGTGTTCTTTTCCACAAACCACACATGGAACCACCAGTGGTCATTGCATGTGTGTTCTTTCCATAAACCACATATGGATCAACCAGAGTCATTGCATGTGTGTTCTTTCCACAAACCACACATGGATCAACCACTAGAGTCATTGCATGCTTGTTCTTATACCAAAACCACAAACCAGCACTAGAGTCATTGCATGTGTGTTCTTTTCCACAAACCACACATCGATCCACTAGACTCATTGCATGTGTGTTCTTTTCCACAATCAACTTATGGATCAACCAGTGGTCATTGCATGTGTGTTCATTTCACAAACCACATGTGGACCCACTAGAGTCATTGCATGTGTGTTCTTATACTAAAACTAGCACGAGAGTCATTGCATGTGTGTTCTATCCACAAACCACACATGGATCCACCACTGTCATTGCATGTGTGTTCTTTCCACAAACCACACATGGATCAACCACTAGAGTTATTGCATGTGTGTTCTTATACTAAAACCAACACTAGAGTCATTGCACGTGTGTTCTTTTCACAAACCACATATGGATCAACCAGTGGTCATTGCATGTGTGTTCTTTTCCATAAACCACTTATGGATCCATTACAGTCATTGCCTGTGTGTTCTTCTCCACAAACCACACATGGATCCACTAGACTCATTGCATGTGTGTTCTTTTCCACAAACAACTTATGGATCAACCAGTGGTCATTGCATGTGTGTTCTTTTCACAAACCACATGTGGACCCACTAGAGTCATTGCATGTGTGTTCTTATACACAAACTAGCACTAGAGTCATTGCATGTGTGTTCTATCCACAAACCACACATGGGTCCACCACTGTCATTGCATGTGTGTTCTTTCCACAAACCACACATGGATCAACCACTAGAGTCATTGCATTTGTGTTCTTATCACAAACCACATATGCATCAACCAGTGGTCATTGCATGTGTGTTCTTTTCCATAAACCACTTATGGATCCATTACAGTCATTGCATGTGTGTTATTTCCACAAACCACACATGGATCAACCACTAGAGTCATTGCATGTGTGTTATTTCCACAAACGACACATGGATCAACCACTAGAGTCATTGCATGTGTGTGTGTTCTTTTCCACAAACCACACATGGATCCACCACTAGAGTCATTGCATGTGTGTTCTTATACTAAAACCAACACTAGAGTCATTGCATGTGTGTTCTTTCCACAAAGCACACATGGATCAACCAGTGGTCATTGCATGTGTGTTCTTTTCCACAAACCACACATGGAACCACCAGTGGTCATTGCATGTGTGTTCTTTCCATAAACCACATATGGATCAACCAGAGTCATTGCATGTGTGTTCTTTCCACAAACCACACATGGATCAACCACTAGAGTCATTGCATGCTTGTTCTTATACCAAAACCACAAACCAGCACTAGAGTCATTGCATGTGTGTTCTTTTCCACAAACCACACATCGATCCACTAGACTCATTGCATGTGTGTTCTTTTCCACAATCAACTTATGGATCAACCAGTGGTCATTGCATGTGTGTTCATTTCACAAACCACATGTGGACCCACTAGAGTCATTGCATGTGTGTTCTTATACTAAAACTAGCACGAGAGTCATTGCATGTGTGTTCTATCCACAAACCACACATGGATCCACCACTGTCATTGCATGTGTGTTCTTTCCACAAACCACACATGGATCAACCACTAGAGTTATTGCATGTGTGTTCTTATACTAAAACCAACACTAGAGTCATTGCACGTGTGTTCTTTTCACAAACCACATATGGATCAACCAGTGGTCATTGCATGTGTGTTCTTTTCCATAAACCACTTATGGATCCATTACAGTCATTGCCTGTGTGTTCTTCTCCACAAACCACACATGGATCCACTAGACTCATTGCATGTGTGTTCTTTTCCACAAACAACTTATGGATCAACCAGTGGTCATTGCATGTGTGTTCTTTTCACAAACCACATGTGGACCCACTAGAGTCATTGCATGTGTGTTCTTATACACAAACTAGCACTAGAGTCATTGCATGTGTGTTCTATCCACAAACCACACATGGGTCCACCACTGTCATTGCATGTGTGTTCTTTCCACCAACCACACATGGATCAACCACTAGAGTCATTGCATTTGTGTTCTTATCACAAACCACATATGCATCAACCAGTGGTCATTGCATGTGTGTTCTTTTCCATAAACCACTTATGGATCCATTACAGTCATTGCATGTGTGTTATTTCCACAAACCACACATGGATCAACCACTAGAGTCATTGCATGTGTGTTATTTCCACAAACGACACATGGATCAACCACTAGAGTCATTGCATGTGTGTGTGTTCTTTTCCACAAACCACACATGGATCCACCACTAGAGTCATTGCATGTGTGTTCTTATACTAAAACCAACACTAGAGTCATTGCATGTGTGTTCTTTCCACAAAGCACACATGGATCAACCAGTGGTCATTGCATGTGTGTTCTTTTCCACAAACCACACATGGAACCACCAGTGGTCATTGCATGTGTGTTCTTTCCATAAACCACATATGGATCAACCAGAGTCATTGCATGTGTGTTCTTTCCACAAACCACACATGGATCAACCACTAGAGTCATTGCATGCTTGTTCTTATACCAAAACCACAAACCAGCACTAGAGTCATTGCATGTGTGTTCTTTTCCACAAACCACACATCGATCCACTAGACTCATTGCATGTGTGTTCTTTTCCACAATCAACTTATGGATCAACCAGTGGTCATTGCATGTGTGTTCATTTCACAAACCACATGTGGACCCACTAGAGTCATTGCATGTGTGTTCTTATACTAAAACTAGCACGAGAGTCATTACATGTGTGTTCTATCCACAAACCACACATGGATCCACCACTGTCATTGCATGTGTGTTCTTTCCACAAACCACACATGGATCAACCACTAGAGTTATTGCATGTGTGTTCTTATACTAAAACCAACACTAGAGTCATTGCACGTGTGTTCTTTTCACAAACCACATATGGATCAACCAGTGGTCATTGCATGTGTGTTCTTTTCCATAAACCACTTATGGATCCATTACAGTCATTGCCTGTGTGTTCTTTTCCACAAACCACACATGGATCCATCAGTGGTCATTGCATGTGTGTTCTTTCCACAAACCACATATGGATCAACCAGAGTCATTGCATGTGTGTTCTTTCCACAAACCACACATGGATCAACAACTAGAGTCATTGCATGTGTGTTCTTTTCCATAAACCACTTATGGATCCATTACAGTCATTGCATGTGTATTATTTCCACAAACCACACATGGATCAACCACTAGAGTCATTGCATGTGTGTTATTTCCACAAACCACACATGGATCCATTTGAGTCATTTTATGCTTATTCTTATACTAAACTAGCACTGCCCCCAATGGATCCACCGTTAGACCGAGTCTTCTAGAAGGCACGCCATAACATAGTTGTTCTGCTTGACGATTGTTACATACCGTTCGATTGGGGCGCTTGGACGATTGGGATGGTCTTCGCGAGAGTGATCCTCGAGTAGGCTGTTCTGCGGCATGATTGGCCACGCTTGCTCTGGACAAACTGGCATGTTGCAAGTGTTACGACTCACGAGTTCAGTGGGCCATATCCCAGTGTCACGTCCCCGTTACTTCTCTTCCTCCCCGTACTTCTCTTCCTTCCCCTCGAAGCCACTATCCCCACTTCACTTCCATCCTGCCATAGCCGTAAGCCGACGACATCCACCAATGCTCCGGTCGCTACCTTCATGGTAAGAAATAATTTTACAAGCTTTTGAACTTATCCTACACATTCCTGCTATTCGCCAATCTAACTGCTGATCTTTTTTCCGATTTCTCGACGAACTTCGGTTGTGGCAGATGTGGGAGCCCAAGAATCTGGAGATCCTCACCGCACAACTTCGCACCGGCGTTCCCGCTCGTGTGCTCCCACCCAAGATGCTTTCACCGTTACTCCTACCGCGAGCTCCCGCTCCACGAGCTCGCGTGCCCGCACGGCGCATGTGCCTGCACGGAGCCGGGCTGCAACTACACCGGCCCACCGGCAGAGATCGTCGTCCACCTTGCAGATGGGCACTTGATCGAAGTGATTAGGATCTCGTACGGGCAAGCCCAACTTCTCCAAGAGCAGGTGCCGTTCACTAACTCGGCATCTTGCTTGCTAATTTTCTAGGGGGGGATGGCTCTGTTTTCGTCCTAACCATCACCGCCTGTGTTTCGGCAACCAGAGCCGAGCCCACCGTCGTGGGTGCCATATGCGTCAGGTCGGTCTCGTGCGCCTGGCCCGTATACACGGTGCGCATTTGGGCGAATGCCCAGCCGCCGTCGTCGGATAGCATTCTTGTGCTAGCCGAGGCGTCGAGCTGCCCGACGCCACGGGAGGTGGAGTATGTGGACCTAAGGTCGATCCTATGCGTGCCATCTCAGTACCTTGTCGGTGCTGGACAGAACAGGTAGATGCATTTCTACATTTGTATCAAGAAGACCGATAGACAAATGTAGTACTTCTGCTGTCGTTACTGTTAGACTTGAGCGATGCTTCTCACGTGCTTAGAGCATACGTGTTGTGCGAATGTACCCTAGTTGTAGTTTTCAGTACTCCTTAATACTTCGACGAGTTATTAATTGGTCCAATCAGCTTGTTGTTGTCACGTTGCAAAGTCCGCTTGCTCTGGACAGACCGGCAATACCATGTGCTCCCGCTCCTGCATGTCAGTGTCACGTGTTTCGAGGGCCCACCTGCCAGTGTCCTTCCCCTCGAAGCCACTGTCCCAACTTCTCTTCCATCCTGCCACTCCCGTCCGATGGTTGTAATCTGATGATTTTCGTTGGATTGTTTACAAGTAATCTATGTTGGTAATGCAACATGCAAATGGCACAGACACAATTTCTAAAGTGGAAGCACTCACCGGCTGCTATTGCACATATTTCTTAATATAGCTCGACAAACACATTACAATAATTGTACTCGCATTAAACACAACCGAAATTGCAACCATCCTAAACAACATCTAAACCCACATCACATAGCTGTCGTAGGAGTCCACCTCGATTGGTGACACCGCCGTGCCCTTCCTAGTGACATCCACTCCCGCCCGTGGCTTGCCCTTCGCCAAGGAGGCAACAATGGCATTCTGCATAGCTTCGTCCTCATCGCCCTCCACATCGGAATCGACAATGACGAAGGTGACGGGGTTGGCGTGGACCGAGCATCGTCGCACCTGGAGGCTCCTGCTTGAGCTCGACGCTGCATTAGTCCTTCTACAAGTAGGAGGGGCCGAGCTCGCATACGTAGCATCATCGCTCCTCTCAAGAAACCATGGCCATTTGATACTGCGACAGTAGGATCTTGGGGTGGATCCGTCGCGGCGAGCCCTACCGGAAGCGGTGGAGCGGATGGATCTGCCGGCACGAGCCATGACAAGTTCCTAGGAGGGAGTAAGATTATGGGCCAGGCGTGTCTGGTTCCTGAGCAAGACCTCCCAGTGATATGTACGCGGGCAAGGTACCAAAAAATTTCATCCAATGCATGCGATAGGGCTTTTGAACCACGAAGGAGCGAGTTTTTTTTGACAAGTCCACACGCTAGGTCCCCCACCTGTTAGCCGAATGTGGATGGTAGGATTCTGCCCGAGTTATTAAGTAGGGATAAATCACGCTTCACCACTACCCTGACATCCAAAGGTTCCTCTTTCCTCTGCCCTCGCTCCCCTCGCTCATGGCTCGCAGCTCATGCAGTTCGTCTCAGGCAGAATCAGGGTCGGCTCAATGTCGTCAGGCGGGTGCCCCCATCAGGTACCGGAGGGCGCCCTACGATTACTACCCCGATATGCCGTGTTTGTGTGGTGAGAAGATGCCGAGATGGATTTCGTGGACCGGCGAAAATACTGCAGGAAAATTCAGCAACTGCAGCATCAGAGCGGTAAGTTCCTACTGTAGGTACAATGGTAACCCGGATCCGGAAAGCGTAATGTAATTCTTTTTTTTGTTTCCTTCGATCTACTACGCAGGAAGGGAGGGGGACTGGCTGTGACAAGTTTGTGTGGATCGAAAATCCACTGACAGGTTTTCACAGAGAGCTTGTTCAAGATCTGCGTGATGCTGTGTGGGACAAGAAAGAGGAGATTCGTGCGATGGAGCGAGAGATCCGGGAGCTTCGCCAGGTGCAGGGGAGGCAGGGGCAGGGAGGTGGTGAGACAGACGGGCTCAAGATTAGGCCAGATAGTGGACACAATTTCCTCATTATCTAGGCATTATCTATTGCGTTTGCAGTTTATGTTGCCATGCCTTTGTCTAGCAGCTGAAATAAGTTGCTGCTTCGTGGAGTGTAGCGGCCAGCTTAAGAAATTGTTTTCTAGCCCAGAAACTTATCATAAGTGTAATGCCAACAGCAGGGATTTATTAAGCGCCTATAAATAAATCATGTTTGTGCCACTAACACCCATCGATTTTGGAGAGGATTTAACCGCTCAGCTATTGCGATTGTTCATATAGTAGTGGCATAGCCACAGTTTTGGATTCAACTAGTCGCCTCGGCTGTATCAAATCCTAAAGTCAGATACATTTTACTCTGAGTACGAGAGGCAGATCGTTTCGCCCGACAAGTTCCACGCACATAGCTCTAGAGTTTAACCGAGCTACATATATAGGTTCAAGTTCAATACATCATTAGGCTGCTACACTGCTAGCCCTCTTTCTCTGCTTGGGTGCCAACTTTCTTCCTCTTTCCTTCACGTCCACTGGCTTCTTCATCTCCTGCCTTCTTCCTCTTCCTGGGTGCCAATTTTCTTACCTTCACGTACCCTGCATCTCCGGGCCGAGGGAAGTTAGGCCAATCAGCACTAGAATCTTGTCCGGCATCATCACTCCACTCGTTTTGGTTTTCTTCCTGTAGAAAAAATCACTGAGTCGGCTGTCTTGTTTCTTACCTTGCGCTTCCTGTAAAAAAACAGTACATGGATTACTACCTTATATCTACAGACTATAAACAATTTTTTGCGTGAATGTACCATCTCATACCTAGGTTTGGGAGCATTAAGGGGACATCCAGCTACTCTATGGCCTATAAGATGGCAGGTCTTGCATCTGTTTTTACCCTTCTTTGTAGCACAGAAAGGCGAACCCTTCTTCTCGAGAAAATTCTTAAACCTATTCACCTGGGGTCTTCCTATGCCCCTTTTTGTACTGGCTGGCAAAGCTCGAAAGACAGTTGAACTTGAGGCCACTGAGATGGGTCTGTACATGGCTCGACGGATCCAGCGTACGCAGCTCTGAACTTTTCCATAGAGTAGTAGTCTGACAAATACTGATCCAAATGTGGTAGAATTCTTTTCTTCACCAAGAAGGCCAAGGCGTGGTCGCAAGGTTTCCCGATATGATGCCACTCTAAGCAGGTGCATTCTCGCAGCTGGATGTTCACAACATCCCTTTTGCCACTCTTGGACATATCGACCACCTCACAGCTTCTGCTGGTTGACGGGAGAACCTTAAGATGAGCAAGTCCTCGGCTTCTCTTGTGCAGTTGTTGTACATCTGGCGGTAGCATATGTCCTCTAAGTCTCCTACTGATATCTCTCCTTATATTTAACAGCTTCATGATCATACCACGTATGTTGTCCATCAAGATATGAACATGACGCACTTTTATGTCCTTCACCTAGTTATTCAGGCATTCTGCAAGGTTGTTGTTTATGTAATCAACTTTGATGTCAGGGTTGAATTGACTCCTCTTCCATAATTGCGAATGATGGATGGCTAAGTACTATGGAAGTTCAGGGGCTTAGGCAAAAATCTTGCTCATGAAATAATCGCTGCTACTAGGTTTGTAAACTCTAGCAATAGGAAACATGTAACGAAATACGATGCCTGCGTAGTGCGAGTACAAGTTGAGCATCATATGGGCATGGCATTCTCTACCTTCAGCTCGCGGGAACACCTCCTTCACTGCATTCATCAGCCCTTTGCATGCATCCGTGGATATAGACAATGGATCCATATGGCCTATTGATCTCCTGAGCTGCCTCATAAACCAGACCTAGTTTTCCTCCGTTTCTGTTTCAAATAGCCCGAATGCCACTGGGAACATCCAGTTGTGACCATCAAGTGTTGTGGCAGATGGCAGGCAACCTTTCCATTTGCCAGTTAGGACAGTGTTGTCTACACTCAGATACGGCCTACAACCGCCCTTGAATCCATCGATGCAAGGTTTAAGTGCCATGAAAAATCTTTTGAAATATATTTTACCACCTTCTGATTCGGTGTCAATCTCCACAACACTCCCCGGACACCTAGCTTGTACCTCCGCCTTGAAGTTGTACAGCATCCTGAAGCTATTGGTCCAATCCCCGTGCAAGACCCCCAGAGCTTTCTCTTTACCTTTCCAAACCGTGTAATACGGAAGGACAATGTTGTATTTAGAACCGAGGCTAGTCTGAATATTCTTCGTGGTCTCCTTAGGGTTATCCTTTAGTATGGACATAGATTGCAGAGCCACCCAATCCGTATCGGCCATTGAGAATTTTAGTTTGCTGCATGTAGGACACATGTGTGGAGGGCCCATTCTGTTCACCTGCAACACAGATTCATTTAAAAGATAAGCGGAGTCGACTAGTTGCTAGAAAGATATCGCACATCAATTGTAGTTATAGAGTGAAAAGAGAGAGAGAGAGAGAGAGTTCTAATGGTTTGCTGCATTCATTGCCCCAATACCCTAATTGCAGTCGATGCAGGTAAGGATCTTGCTGTGATCCTCCATGGACAATGTACCTCGGCCCGTCCATTCATCCACGTTAACTTGCAAACGGCCTCATACCTCTCGGTAGAGTTCTTCGATAAACGTCGAACTCCCCCTTGATACAAAAATGCCGGAACGACATCCTGAACTCATGCATGCTCCTGAACTCGGTGCCGACCAAAATTATAGGATACTCGTGGTCATGTTTCATGTCTTCTACTTCAACACCCAAATCATCGACTGGAATACCAGCCTCATCATTAAGTTCCACGTCTATTTCATCATCA
The DNA here is from genome assembly GCA_916181665.1 of Avena sativa. Taxonomy (NCBI): domain Eukaryota; kingdom Viridiplantae; phylum Streptophyta; class Magnoliopsida; order Poales; family Poaceae; genus Avena; species Avena sativa. The sequence continues at coordinate 524,610,595 of OV702292.1, read as the reverse complement.
CCAGATTCTTGATCCTCTACAGTGCCTGCTTCTTCATCTGATTCAGAATCTTCACCATCGTCTCTAATGCCTAGTACTGCACACATCATATTGACTCCCATGGGTGGGGTTGCACCATCGTCTCCACCCGGATGGACAGGAACATTGCCCCAGTCCACCTCACCGGCAACTCTGTTTTCTCCAAGACACTCGGTTGGTTCTGCTGCAACCACATGGGTGGTCTTACGTTTGCACGCATCCCAGGTACTTCAGTGGACAAACACAAGTCAGAATCAATTTCATCTTGAGTGTATAGAACCCTCTTGCTCTTCCTGTGTACATCCTCCTTCCTGATGTAATCTTTCCTGATGGTATCAGTAGGGCTTGACATTCGTGTTCCATTCCCCATCGAACTAGGCATTTTGCTGCCGCTCTTGGGTGTGATCTCCTTACTGCCTCCCCTCACGGGTGTTGGCTCTACGGTGCTAGCATTATTTCCTGACCTCTGTGGCGTGTTCTTCTTCAAATTAGCCCTTTTGTTGCTACTATTGGGCATGTTCTCCTTCGTGCTGGCATTATTGCCTGACCCCAGCGGCGTGTTCCGCTCCAAATTAGCCCTTTTGCTGCTACTATTGGGCGTCTTCTCTTTCGTGCTGGCATTATTGCCTGACCTCAGCGGCGTGTTCCGCTCCAAATTAGCCCTTTTGCTGTTACTATTGGGCGTGTTCTCCTTCGTGTTGGCATAATTCCCTGACAGCGGCGTGTTCCGCTCCAAATTAGTGTTTTTATGCTCCCACTGGGTGTGGTAGCCTCCGTGATGGCCATCTTCGCCTCTTTGCTACCACTCCTGGGAGTGTTCACAACTGTGCTAGCCCTCTTAGAGTTTTTGCTGCTACCGTTCGGTGTGGCATTTTGACTGGATCTTAGGGGTGTACTCTGCGGCATGGTGCCTTTTGTCATGCGACTCTTGGGCGTCCTCTTCTCTGGCGTGGTCTCCTTGGTGACGTTCTTCTTCGGGGTGCCCTTTCTAGGGATGCTCTTCCTGCTCCTCTTTATGACGCTCCTCTGTTCGAAGCCACCCTCAGTCGCACCAGCCCCAGTGATGCCATGGATCAGGTCATGCATGCCTTCTAAAAGTCCATCATCTCTATTTTAGAGTTCCAATTCCTCTCCAACCGTGAGCACTACCAAGTGGAAGTAAACTTCACCTCTATAATGTTTCCTTGTAAACGGTACGACTAAATCCCTGGTATCTTTCACTTTGATAGCCTTTTTGCTCCTGTAACCATAATATAACAAACGTGCTTCCTGGGAGGACCCCCACAGCACCTTCACACGTAACGATGCCATCAGGTCAGATAACTCTACCACTTCAGGGTCGTATCTGCCAAGGATTACATCAAACTCGTCATAGAATTTTTCTGTGCCATCATCTAATTTTGCAGTATAATCCGCGACACCGATACGAACGATTACTTTGCCATAATCAGGTTCTTTAGGATAGAAACCTCCGAGAGGTTCGAGAGATGGAGCGGCACCATCAGACCCAGCCCCAATGCCACCGCCGCCATCACCAGCGTCATCGTTAGCTGGATCAACCTCGGTGGAAGTACCAAGACCAGGAGCAAGGAGAGGGCCCTTAGCAGCGGGAGCTACATTACATGGGGGACAGGCAGGGCCCCTTCTAGCGGCAGCCACAATAGGATCAGCTGCTGCCATGCCACCTCGACAATCAGGAGCAGTTCCCACAACAACAGTGTTTCGAATGCTAGCAGAGTCCAGACCATGAGCTAGCTTCAGACCAGCAGCTCGCTGAACCCGAGCACGGGTTCGAGGAGGAAAGAAGGCATCAGTCTTTGCAACAATAGCGGGACAGCCTCTGGAAGCCTTAGTTTGCTCAACAGCGGCAGGGATTGGGTCAACAGCGTCCAGATCAACAACAACACAAGGACGACCAGTACCAGCAGATTCCAGAGCACGGGTTCGCACACCTTGAGGACGGTTTCAAGGAGGAGCAGCACACAAGGCGGCGGTCTTGGCAACAACAGCGGGGCAGCCTCCGGACGCCTTAGTTTGCTCAACAGCGGCATGGATTGGGTGAGCAGCAGCCGCAGAAACATGGGCACGGGGACGGGGACGACCAGTACCAGCAGATTCTAGAGCAGAGTTTTCCACAACGGAAATACGGGGACTCCTACGAGGAGGTTGCCTGACAGAAGCATGTCGCGGACAAGGAACCACATTTTTCTCAACAACAGCAGGGGTTCGATTTAGACCTCCCTGTCCAATAATAGTTGGGTGACTCCCAGTAGCAGGAGCTTCCTCATCCACTATGTTACACACCAGCGTAACCACGCGAAGCCTAACATGCTGTTTCATCAACCCAATTAGCTGACTGTCACACGCTATAGGAACCCTGAAGCCTCGTTCATCAACGATGCTGAACCGTGTAGTCTGCTCTGGCCTCATTTCAGCAAGTTCACGCACAGCAGCAACCAAACCAGGGACAGTGCATAACTGCACAGGCGCTAGTTCCATCTTCAGACTTTGAGCATGTTTCCACGTGCTCTTCCCATGTGCTAATTTAATGAGGTAGCCGCAGATGCTCACCAGAACCGTGTATTTGGGTTCAGCGGAGATCCTAGTTGACAGAAAATTGGAGACAAAAGATAAGAATTGTTTGTCAGCGTCGTGCTAGCAAACAATTCTATGTTCGATATATCTCTGTAATGCCAATAGCCAGCTAGCAATTATAGGTAATGCGAATAGCAAAGAGAAGAGTAGCTCACCCGAAATTAGCCAGAAGTACTTCTTCCTCAGCAAATGGATCTGCCATCCTTCGCACTGCTCAGCTCATCGGCGGTAGAGGCGGGCTAGATCGTCGCAACGGCTGGCACGTCATTCGGCATTAGAGCTCGGTAGCAGCGAGGAGGCGCAGCAACTTGGCGCTGGAAGTCAAATGCCCGAAGAGATCATTCTGGTTGGAGAGGGGATTTCGACGCCGCCGGTGCTAGGGTTCATGCGAATGGAGGAAGGGAGTGGATTTGTGAATTTGGTCAACGCACGATGCTCCTTTAGTATCTCGTTTTGCCTACATGGTTGCCGCGTTGGCGCTCGCGTCACGGAAATATTACTAACATGAGGGTCCCGACCGTCTACTTCACGGGGCAGTTTCACGGCATGTTTGGATTTGGTAGGGGTGAGATGAGTTTGCATCAAAATGTCCCCTCTCGGTAGTTGGCAGCCGAACTTTTCGAAACACGGTAATTTCAGGCAACTTAGGTACCGCCATGCGCTGGCCTGCCGACTTTGGTACCGCAGACGAACAAGCCCCTTATAAAGGGGAGCCCAGGGGACAAGGTATGTCATCACAAGTACTCCTATGAGCTGTCTAGTGGGGGCTTGCCCAGTCATCTTGTCCTTTAATGAGTTGCTGACTCGTGTACTAAAGAGCTCGTTGGGGAACCCCAAGAGGAAGGTATGATGAGCACAGTAGTAAGTTTCCCTCAGTTATGAAACCAAGGTTATCAATCCAGTAGGAGCAAGGAAACACCCTAAAGGTGTAGCTAGTTGAACTTTGGCAGGGCGCACTACCGATGCCAGTAGCAACATGGAGACCTGCACAACACAACCACAGAACTATGTCCCCAACTTGCGATGAGGTTGTCAATCTCACCGGTTTTGCTGAAAACAAATGATTAAACGTATCGAGTGGAAGAAAGTAATGGTTTGCAAAAAGTAAACACAAAACAGTAAACAGTTGATTGTAGATTGATAGTAAAAGAAAGGACCGGGGTCCATAGTTCACTAGAGGTGGCTCTCCTTAAGATAGATGACATGTTGGGTGAACAAATTATAGCGGGGCAATTGACAAACATCGAGAAAGCATACAAGCATATACTACTCATCTTGACTCCTTTGAGATTCGATTGGGCATTACAACATTATACATAGACCGTAATCCAACTGCATCTATGACTAATAATCCACCTTCAGGTTATCATCCGAACCCCCTCCAGGATTAAGTTGCAAGCAACGGATAATTTCATTACGAATTGCATGTAAAGTAAACAATATGATTATTCTATGAACAAAGGATTGTTGTTTTCTCCCTAGTAGTAACAACACATCTAGTACCTTAGAGATTTTTGTCACTTCCCCAGATTACCAGAGGCATGAACCCACTATCGAGCATAAATACTAACTCTTGGAGTTGCTAGCATCTACTTGGCCAAGATAGCTAATAACAATGGAAAGCATGCAAGATCACAAATAACAAAGACATGATAGAATCAATAATCAATCTGAAATACATCTCAATATCCATCGGATCCCCGCAAACACAACATGCAGAATTACAAATAGATGATCTTGATCATGAATGGAGCTCACAAGATCTAAACATGATAGCACAAAGGAGGAGAACTAGCCAGCTAGCTACTACATGGACCCGTAGTCCAGAGATGAACTACTCACGCATCATACCGGAGGCTTGCATGATGATGAAGAAGGCCTCCAGGATGAATTCCCCTCTCCGGCAGGGTGCCGGGAAGAGCTTCAGATCCCTCCCGGTCTAGGGATGGAGATGACGGCGGCTACAAACTCTTTCGTGGAATTTTGATCGGGTACTTATGGTTTCCGTATCAGAGGCAATATATAGGCGGAAGGAGGGGCTGAGGGGGTGCCTAGGGCGGTCAGACCACCCCCTGGCGTGGGCCAGGCCTGACCGCGCGGCCAGGTGGTGTGGCCAGTCCCTAGCCCCTCTCTGTCTCATATTCTGGCTCCAGGTGTCCCTCGGTGAAAAACTGACTTTGTCTTTTGTCTCGTTAAATTCCGAGAATATTCATTTTCTAACTTTCCTAGAACCAAAAATAGTAGAAAACAGGCAGCTAGCACTGTGGCTCTTGTTAATAGGTTAGTCCAAGAAATCATATGAAAAGTACTCCAAAGTGTGGAAAAACATAAGAAAGTAGATAAAACCAAGCATGGAACATCAAAAATTATGGATACGTTTGCAACGTATCATGAGTCACCGGTCTTATCCCTTTGGCATATTCCTTAGCATCTTTAGGAGATGCTCGGCATATTCCCTAGCATCTCCCAAGATGCCCAGCATATTCCTTAGCATCTTGGACCAAAGGGGACAGTCTGAGCCAGGGGTGTCCCAAGAATGGCACCTAACGTAGGCTTGACTTGACTTGGTAGCGTGTCAATGTAGAGGTTGATGGTGTGTCCAGATATGAGCAAAGTGGCATCCAGGATGAAGTAATTCGGCCCGGGGAAGTGAAATTCGGCCATGGGGGAGGATAACTCGGCCTGGGGGAGAAATGGGGCCCACCTAGACGGTGAACAGTGCCCCAGCCGAATTATTTCTTACCCAGCCGAGTTATACTGTAATTTGGCCCAGGCTAAGAGGCTGTCTTGAGGGCCCAGTATGTTTACTGCTTACCCTAGCCCAGCAGGTCTTCCCTTGATCTGCCCCTAGCTGGAAAAAGGCTAGTTACCCCCACGGTGGGCCGAGTCAACCGTTTCCGACCCACCCGGAGGAAGCTAGCTAGGGCATGGTGGAAGCTATACAGGAGTGGGCCGCAGCGTCGGCTCACCCGGGTTGCCATGGCTGGCTTCAGTCGATGTGGATTGAGTCCCGCGGTGGGCCGCGGTCTGTGTTATCCGGCCCAGCCGGGAGTGTGGCACTGAGATGGGGCAGTGGCACTAGAGGTCGCCCATGGTGGGCCGGCCGGGTTGAGGGAGTGCCGACCCACTAGGGATATGCTGGCGATGAAGGGGAGGTGAAGAGATAAGTCTTTTCACCCTAGCACTAGTCTATTACATTCGGCTTGCTTGCTTTTCCTTATACCCTCCTTTAACTAGGCTTGCACTGTCTCTGAGTGCTGCTAGACCCTTGTACATGTTGGCAGCTCACCGGTCCATGCTGACTCTTACTCTGGCTCCGATAGCTAGTCGGATTCCCTAATGATCTGGGCATGATGGCTAGCCAGGTGCCACCATCACTGGTGACACTGTCGAGGTCAATGTGGAGGAGGCATTATTCCATGCGGATCCCGCCACCAGGGCTAAGGAGGTGGACCCTTTGGCCTATACGAAAACAAATCTTGCCTATTTGGATCCGGCTCGTGAAGAGGGCGATGAATCTAGGTCAGACTCCATCACCGTCAAAGTTGATGCCCCGGTTGTGGTCTCAGGCTCTGGAAAGAAGACTCTGGCTAGAGGGCAGATGACTAGTGATATGCTGCCACCTGCTGCTTGTGGCTCATCTCAAGCCATCGTGTTGATCATTCTGGCGAGCGCCCTCAGTTAGTAGGGAGAAACCAACATGCCGGCCCCTTCTCTCGAGCTTGTCCAGGCCATGGAGAGAAACTTGGAGACTAGGCTGGCCGAATGCTATCGGCTACACGGGGTAGTTGGGGCATGATAAATTCAAACTATGACACCTTTTACCGAGGATTTTCCATTGGTTTTCACTTGGTTTCATTGGTTTTCATTTTTGAACTAATGCTAATATCGTGAGTTAGCAAAACCTTGTAGTTTTTATGTGAGTTTCAGATTCTAGACACATTTGGAAGAATCCAAGGACATTTATGAGTAGACTGGAACAAATCAAGAAAATATCCAATTGAAGGTTTTTAATTCGATGCTCTAGAAGTGTTAACAGGCATTAGTACAGGCAAAGCTTGACCGTATGGCCCACCCATACCACATGCAGCCGCCTTCGCCTGATCATTATAAGCACTTTTGCAGGAGGCCGGAGAGAAAAGGAGACATAGTCGCCACCATCCATTCTAGAACAGAGGAAGAAGATATCCGAAGGACAAAAATTCCATCAATCCTCTCCGAGATCTCTAGCCCCTAAATCATCCATTCCTCAGTAATCCCCCTTGCACTAGATTAAGAGAGAGAGATTCACACTTGTAAGATTAGGGTTTGAGACTATTAATACTTTGCTTTGTATTGGATTTGATCTTCCCTTTACTGTGGCTTGCTACGATAATATTAAGATGAACACAATTTACATGAGGAGTAAATTATAGCGCCATATTGTTTTGGCTCAAACTGCTATCCTCGTTGTCCCGATTCTTTTTGGTTGTGGGATGGAAGCCGAAAAGGATACGCGGTGATGTTGCAAGGAAGCCTTGCTATCCCATGAGGTAGGACCCGCTGTGGGCTAGGGTGAAAGATTCCAGACCGTGCCTTGGTGTCCCGCGAGCTGTCGTACCGCATGTTGTAGACGATGGGCCGCACTCGCGAACTGGGCCCGCTATCAGCGTTCGAGGGCAGGACCATGATCTATGATAGGCGTTCCTAGCGAGAAACGCTTCCGCACCTATCAGGTGGCAGGTCCCACTGAGTGCCGATGTGGTGCCGTAAGCCCATGCCAGACGCAGACTCTCATGGACGCGAGGCACGCCGAGAGACGACGTGTTACCATGATCCCATGACGTCCGTGTTTTCTCGCATCCATTGGCACCGTGAGAGCCAACATGGCACCGTGAGCCCATGCCGACCGTGGCTTCTCGCGATGTGGGTCCCTATTAGAGCCAACATTGCGTTGTGAGCCCATACCGGGTGCGGTTTATCGTGGTCATGGGCCCGATAAAGGTCGACGTGGCGCCATAATCCCATTACGTTCGTGGTTCCTCATGGCCGTGGGGCCCGTGTAGTGATGATGTGGTGGCGTAAATCCATGTCGTATGTCAGTATAGACCGTAGACGACGCGAGTTATCATGGGTGTACAGACGGGCTAGCATCATAGAGGTATGAAGTTTACATCGATCGTGGTTAGATCCTACTGTGGGTTATCCACACCCAAGTTGATGACCTAGAAAGTAGGCATCTATGGGTTCTCGCGGCATTTACTATTTAGCATGCCTCTCAACCATCTTGCCATCCCATTCGTTTATAATAAACGTCGCGGTTGATCAACCATCCAGTCAAACATAATTATGTGATGCAATCACCCGTACTGGCTGCCTCACCGGGTTAGACGCTGGCGCATATGAGCATGCGCGTGACGGCCCGTCTCCCGACGAGCCAGGGTTAATGGCATGGTGCCCTTTTCGACAGGCAACGATGCCCATAAAAGGCCCACACGCCATACTCCACTAGTGTACCCACCGTTTCCCACCTCACACTTCCTTCACACATAGCTTCGGCGGTCTGCGATGATGCTGAGCCTCTACGACCAGGAAGCCAACGGGAGCAGGAGTGATGTGAGTAGGGGCAGGCACAACAACTTCCAACTGCGGAACCTGAGCCTCGATGAGGCCACAGTGCTGTTTGAGGCCAGCCTCCTCGTGCCACCCTACTGGCATCTTCCCGGTGGCTAGGAACTCACCCACGACGGAAATACCATCCCGCCGCTTCCACACGACTATGACCTGCACGTGATCATTCAATACTGATGGTCCCTGCTACCGGCAAACATCCAGCAAGATCCAGTTTGGAATGAAGATGCGTGGTGGACGTCTCTCCTCCAACACGAGCACGAGGAGGCGGTGAAGCAGGAGGCCATCCCGTGGGGCGGCCCATTGAACACGGACGAGCACCATGACTATTTGGACAGAATCAATGCTGATGAGGTACTGTCTCAGCATGGGTACCCTCATGACGAGGGTCGCCATCCCGGCTTCTTAGTTGGGCCACACTTGATGGCTCCATGTCCTTCTCCACCATGGAGAACCACTCCATCGTGCAAACAACCAACGCGTGGGGTGTGCGGGCAGTCTTCCCACGTCTTACAGTAGTCACAGTTGCCGGTGAAGGACGAGGATGACCATGATGGTGATGACTATTTCCATGACGAAGAGAGCATTGAATAGGTCTCATGTGCGAGGACATGTAAAGTTAGTCTAGGTCGCTTCATCCCACTATGCCACCAATATCCAAAATACATAGAAGATGCAATAACATGATCATCAACGCCCACGTAATCATATGTGGTCTACCTGCGCAAAGCATCTACACATGGATCAAGCTCTGATACCACTATTGGGTTCACAGCATAGAAAACAAAAAAATTCGAACGATATGAACAACTAAGCACGAAGATCTATCCACCTAGATACAATCAACGAGTGTATATACATCCATAGAGATCTTACCCTCCAAGACCGAAAAGCTTTGTTAATGAAATTTGATTTCATGGATGATGTAGTTGTTCACTTGCCGATCTCAAGATCGTGATGAAGTCCAGCACCGCAAAGCAGGAGTGCATCCGTGATCGCACACGTCTGGTACCCCGACCACCTCCGATTCCTCTCTCCAGCAAAGCAGCGAAAGCAGCAAATCCTTCCAGAAAAAGCTACTAGAAAAAGCTATTATGAAAGCTAATCCGAAGCCATGGGGAATAATATAGAGGAGAAGAGAGATCCTTCACGAGGAGGTGTCAGAGTGGAGCTCCTTTTATAGGAGTAGGTGCAATCCCCCAAGGGGCCATGCACATGGCATGGTGGTGCCCCCACCTCTCCCTCCATGATGGTGAGTGGAGCTTCCACTAAGCCCACTCCCATTAAAACCAACTCCACTCACTTTGCATTAATTTTCCACCAAATTTAATGCAATCTCTCGTTAAATAAAAACCTTTTTTATTTATTTTATTCAGAATTTTGTTAATTACTTTAATTAAAAAACATTCACATAAAACCCCTTGCAACATTTCGATATCACATGCAGAACCAAGCCATTTCAGTAATTTCACCAGAAACAATTTCGGTGCCCATCGAAATAATTTCATCGCTTTCATAATCTTTCTTTGGTATCTTATTTGCTCCAAATGGTGTCGGTATCCCTTAAGTGTGTCACCCTAAGGTTCGAGAATAATGCAGACATGATCGATACCCCTCTCTGATCAATAATCAACAACGGGACTTGGAAATCCGTACTGACTTCCACACATTCAACGATGACTCTAGTCATCGTGTGAACCTTTAACTTTGTAACCAAATCCCTTTGTCTCGCGATATATTACATGTCCGAGGTTCGATCATCGATATCCCCATACCTAGTTTGATCTCGTTACCGACAAGTTCTCTTTTCTTATTCTTATGATATAACATTCTAGTCATCTTATCAGTTGCTTGCAAGATATGTCAATGTGATATCACCGAGTGGGCCCAGAGTATATCTCTCCGTCATCAGGATGGAAAAATTCCACTGTTGATCCATGAGCCTCAACATAATACTTTCATAGTACCCAAACCCACCTTTATAGTCACCCTGTTACAGTGTGACGTTTGATGTTATCAAAGTACTCTTCTGGTGTTAGCAATTAACATGATCTCATGGTCTAAAAATTAAAGTTACTTCACATGATGTTATAGCAATGTAAACATATATAATGACTTTTATCATATTACTATAATTCGGATGAATGTTCATCACATCATTCCACCAATGTTGTGACCTTGTTATTAACAACATCCAATGTCCATGATCAGGAAACCTTGATCATCTTGTTAATCAACGAGCTAGTTTATATGAGAGGCATAACTAGGAACTCTTTATTTGTTTATGAAACATACATGTATTAACATTTCCAATCAACACAATTATAGCAGGAAAAATAAACTTTTACCATAAACACGGAATACGATAATAACCACTTTATTATTGACTCTCGGGCATATTCCCTTCAGTCTCCCACTTGCACTAGAGTCAATAATCTAGTTTTGAAAAACTTGTGCATTCAACACCTATGGTTTTCTGGTGTTGTATATACACTTTTCTAGTGGTAAACTTAACTCCAGATCTGACACTTTTAGGTCTGTGTGTATTTGCATGTGTTTGCGTATCTATGCATCACTCATTCTTAAATGAGATGGCATTGTATACATTTAGTCCTTTGGTGACACCTTTAGTTCCTTTGGGTTAAGACATGTTGATATTATTTTTGTACAATATATCTTCATAGTACTAGCCCACTGTGAACCACGCCTAGTTTCATAACAAACTACTTAACACAAATTCCCTCCATTGTTGCTACTACAGTAGACATATACTTAGCCTTTTGTAGTAGTATCTGTCATAATGTTTTAACTTTGGAACTCATCTGAATCCATCATGGAACCTCCTTTCCATTACATTGTGCCACCCCTTGTTTAAATTGAGATAAATATAATTTGTATCTTGTGACAAAACTAGTATCAATGTAACACTTTACAATGAACTATTTGTAAAAAAAATTCACCTATACATAACATATTTTTAGTTCTTCCAAAGCTCATAAGAATATCTTTACTATCGTCCAATGATCATCTTATGAATCATTATGGTATATGCACATAACATTTAGGGCATAGGACATATCTGGAGTTGTACATATCATGGTATACATTATTGATCAAAACATTCATATGATTTCACTCACCAAGTGTCAAAACACTTGAATCTTGTTTTTACTTACAAGTGTCGATACACTTGAATTTTGATTCAACCCTTTCCATGTGGCAAGAACCTTTCTTATCGTTTCCATATTAAACTCTTTCAATATCTCATATATGTACATATAAAACAACCACATTAGCGCCTCAATCTATCCATATAGACATTGATGCCTAATATTCTGGTTTTGCCCAAGTCTTTCATCGAAATCCAATTTTAAATAAATTCTTAACTCGTCTCAATAAAATAGACATCATTTACAATCAACAATATGTCATGTACATAATGTATTGGAAATATGTCTCAACACTCCCACTTAATTTCTTGCAAATATAAGCATCTTCATCATCTCTGATGAAATTAAATTCTTTTAACAGTTTCATCACGGTGAATATTCCAACTCCGCTATGCTTACTTCAACCATCGAAGTTTTCATACCTATTTAGCATCCTTTGAATTAAACAAAACCCTTCGTACCGTGTCATGTACACGTCCTAAGTAACTATTATATTAGAAGAACTTTGTCTTATTTGTTCAACTACCATATAAAAAAATTGATATATGTAGTGGTTGCTACATTAATCCGTCTAGACTAAATATCGCTACGAAAGACCAAATCATGTCGTAGTCAACTCCTCGAATCATTGTCGTAAACTCGTTTCCGACATGTCAACTATTTCATAGATGTCAAACATCCATGTCTATTTCTTTATGGATCCAAATACGACCGATGGGCTTCATGCCTCTTTGGAGGGTCTTCCAAGTTCAAAAACTTGATTTCTCGTGTATGGAAACTATCACGGATTTTATGACTTCTAGTCACTTTATGGAGTCAGGGCCCATCATCGCTTCTTTGCATGTAGTCGGTTCATCATTGTCATAACAATAACGACTTGTTTATGAAATCTCACTATTTGATTCTTACCCGATCCATACAGTTTAAATAGGAACTCTAATCTCTAAGATCACAACCTTTGTAATCACGTGAGCCATGAGCATTGTGGCCACCTCCGGGACACTTTATGGTGTTACGCTACTTACCACATGTTTCTTAGGTTCATAAACCTAATTAAAGTTCTAATATCCTCCCACTTAACTTTTTGCAAAAAATCCTTCTCAAAAAACTTGACGTTCTAAGTGACAAACTCTTTTGTCTTTAGTGTTATGGAGGAATACCCAACTATTGCTTTGGTATAACCTACAAAGACATGCTTATCCGACTTTAGTTGTAGACATTTTACTTATGCCTAGCATATCAAAATTTAAGAAAAGACAACTCAGGTTTTATCCCAAACCATAACCCATATGGTGTCATTTCAACGGATCACGATGGGGCTCTTTTGAGTGTAACAACAGTAGTCTCTAGTGCTTCAATCCTTAAAATATAATGGCAGTTTTATAAATGATACCTTTGATCTTACAATGTCAAACAAGGTTTGATTTCATCTCTCGAACATTCCATACTCCTATGGTTTATCGAGAAACACAAATACATGGAACATTTCCTCATATCTTAGGTGTTTTACTAAACGTGTAACTCAAACATCTTTCTTTATGATCGAATCATAAATACTTTATTTTCTTGTTACACTGATTTTCCACTTCATCTTGGAAGTCTTTGAACATTTTTTAAATATTTCATACTTCTTCCTTATTAAGTAAATATACACATATATCTACTTAAATTTTCGGAGAAAGCATATGACGTTGAGAGATCCACCGCACATGGCTAAACATAATGGCATATATACATTAACATGCATAATGCACAATAAGTTAGTCGTTCGTTCTTCTTTGGCCTTTGAACGAATTTTGAATTATCTCCAGGAAAGTCTCACAAGCATCAATTGATAAAATCAAAGACTCCAAAAATTCATCAACATGGAGTTTCTTCATGTTTTCTTTCTAATATAATTTAAACGGTGATGTCACTTCGTAAGTGATCTTTCAATCATTTGTCTTGTGATATTTTAGCATTAGTTTTTTATGGACGTGATTTCTCCAACTAGACTTGTAAAAGTTCATCCATCTTCTATGGAATACGGTAATTATTTTAACAACCTTTGTTCTCATAATTTCTGAACAAAATAACAATTATTAAAACAGATCTGGAAGGTAGGCTTTTATGTCAACGGGAAACACAAAAACACTTTATTTTTTTCGATGAACATCATCACATATTCTGTTGCTAGTTACTTGGGCTATTGGAGTTCATGAATTGTGTTGTTTTGTATGACACTTCAAACCAACAAATTCGTTATCCAATACCCAAGAACCATATTGTTTAACAAGCAAAGAATATAGCCATAACATGTATATCATATATATACCTAAGATAGACATTTTCAGCCTTTTATTTTCTGCCAAATATTTTATATATTCTCTTTCAGCATTTCCTTTTCCTTTAAAAGAATCTATCAACATCAATAGTGGAGCCATACACATGACACATAGTCCAAAGCGTGTATAGTCAAATACTAATACCTTTGGACTTGCACTTTCAAGTGGATCACCATCATCTAATGTTTGGCATTCTTTCAAAATCCATTCTTTAGTAATCTTTTAGTGTAGTAAACATTGTACCTACATATTCGATTTATCCTTATCATGAAAACTTTCATGATCAAGATACTATATCCTTTAAGGGCGAATCGTGAGTATAATGTTAGTTCCCATAACCTTTTTGGTAGATTAGGATGCCTAGCGCCTCCAACCTTCGCAAATTATCATACAATATGAGAACTTGTATTTTGCTAAATTATACCCTATCATATCGCAACCTAAACATTGTTTCAGATATCACAATATCTTCCACACATGTTGGTTTTTGAAACAATTCTTTTAGCTCCTAAATAACCTCGATATTAAAACAAGTTTTGAATATCAAGAATCATGGAGGCAAGCATGATACTTAGATACTAACACTGGAATTGTTTAATCTTGATTTAATACTACTTATTAAACTTCATGGAGTAAATGGAGTTTGCTAAAAGTTTGCAATAGGCCTTCTAACTTTAAATTGACACTTAAAACAATACGATACCAGTTTGAAAATTAAATATCCAGAATTCTATAGTTAGATTATCTCAATTATAACTAAGAATAAGGTAGTAAATGGATGCCAATGACTAAAACAAATTATGAAAATTCACTTTGATTTAGTTTATGATAAATTGAGTTTAACTTTAATCATATTACTACATGAACTCCCACTCAAAAGCAACATCCCTTGTGTCTTTTTAGTGATTACATGAACCACATCCACTACACCAAGACCGATCCTCACGTGAGTTGGTGTAGCTTCAAAGGCGAGCATCTAGATGGTCATTATGTCAACCATGTGACTCATGCTTTACCTTTCGGTTCGTGTTCCGAGGCCATGTATGTACATGCTAGGCTCGCCAAGTAAGAACCTTAGTACTCGTGTGTCGTAAAATTGTCTTACATCCGTTGTATGTTAACATAGAGTCTATCGCACCCGATCATCACGTGGTGTCTCGAAACAACCAACTTTCTTAATGGTGCATACTGAGGAATAACACATTTTATATTAATATTTTAAATGACGGATAATCTTATAATGCTACTAAAGCGCCATACAAGCAATATAAGATGCAAACATAAATCATATGCTAAAAGTGATATGATATGGCTCTTGCACTTGATCACTATCTTGTGCATCGTGGTATGATCTTCATCATTCCTATATGTGTAAGGCCAAGGTCTATGGAACTTACACTTTGGTATGTTTTAATTTCAAATAATATCAAGCCATACTACAAATGATAACATTACCCCAGCAAAACCAAACACTAGATGCTTCTAATTTATCTTTTGCATGTTTTTACGTGGCTTAGGGCTTTCAAAGATAGAATCATTCTTACCTACGAACATGGAACCACGGTGATGATAGTCAAATTATTAGCAACCCGTTGTAAATCAGATATTGACTATAGTAGGAGAGACAGACATCTGCAATCCACTTATGCAAAACTAGTTGCATGTCAAGTATAGAATAGGTTTCATGTACGAGGACATGTAAAGTTAGTCCAGGCGCTTCATCCCACTACGCCATCAATATCCAAAATACATAAAAGATGTAATAACATGATCATCAGCACCCACGTAATTATATGTGTTCTATCCGTGCAAAGCATCTACGCATAGATCAGGCTCTGATACCACTGTTGGGTTCGCAACATAGAAAACGAAAAATTCCTACGATATGAATAACTAAGCACCAAGATCTATCTACCTAGATACAATCAATGGGTGAATATACATCCATATAGATCTTACCCTCGAAGACCAAAAAGCTTTGTTAACAAAATCTGATTTCCTAGATGATGTAGTTGTTCACTTGCCGATCTCATGATCGTGATGAAGTCCAGCATCGCAAAGAAGCAGCGCATCCGTAATCAGACACACGTTCAGTACCCTGACCAACTCCGAGTCCTTGCTCTAGCAAACCAGTGGAAGCAGCAAATCCTTCTAGAAAAAGATACTAGGAACATGTACTTCTCTAATCCGAAGCCATGGGAAATAATCTAGAGGACGAGAGAGATCCTTCACGAGGAGGTGTGAGAGTGGAGGAGGGGAGATCCTTTTATAGGAGGAGGGCGCAGCTCCTAATGGGCCATGCGCATGGCATGGTGGTGCCCCACCTCTCCCTCCATAATGGTGAGTGGAGCTTCCACTAAGCCCACTGCCATTAAAATCAACTCCACTCACTTTGCATTAATTTTTCACGAAATTTAATGCAGGATCTCATTAAATAACAGCATTTTTTATTTCTTTTATTTAGAATTTTGTTAATTACTTTAATTAACAAACATTCACATAAAACCCATTGCAACATTTCGATATCACATGCAGAACCAATTTCAGCAATTTCATCCGAAACAATATCGGTGTCCATCGAAATAATTCCAGCGCTTTCATAATCTCTCTCTGGTATCTTATTTGATCCAAATGGTGTCGGTATCCCTTCAGTGTGTCACCCTTCGGTTCGCGAATAATGCATACATGATCGAGACCCCTCTCCGATCAATAATCAGCAGCGGGACATAGAGATCCGTACTAACTCCCACACATTCAACGATGACTCTAGTGATCGTGTGAACCTTTAATATTGTAACTAAATTCCTTTGTCTCGCGATATATTACATGTCCGAGATTCGAAAATCGGTATCTCCATACCTAGTTTGATCTTGTTACCGACAAATACTCTTTTCTCGTTCTCGTGATATAACATTCTAGTGATCTTATCACTTGCTTGGCAGCTATGTCAATGTGATATCATCGAGAGGGCCTAGAGTATATCTCTCCGTTATCGGGATGGATAAATTCCACTCTCATGGTCTAGGGATTAAACTTACTTCGCATGATGTTACAGCAATGTAAACATAATAACTTTGATCGTATTACTATACTTCGGATGAATGTTCATCACATCACTCCACCAATGTTGTGATCTCGTTATTAACAACATCCAATGTTCATGATCAGGAAACCTTGATCATCTTGTTAATCAACAAGCTAGTTTATATGAGAGGCATAACTAGGAACCTTGTTTGTTTATTAAACACACATGTATTAACATTTCCAATTAACACAATTATAGCATGAGAAATAAACTTTTCTTATAAACATTGAATAAGATAATAACCACTTTATTATTGCCTCTCGGGCATATTCCCTTCATTATAGTGGCACATCTTAACCTTATTGATCATGATTCAAAGTCAAATCAAATATTAGGACCAATAGATTTAGTAGATCATAATAATATGACATGTAACATTGGCTAAACACATTATATTTTTATTTATCATAAGGATATAAAAAAATGTAACCAACTGTTGCACTTTCGATCATGAACCAAGCAAAAAAGTAACTCCATTCTCATGCCACGTCCAAAACTTATTATACATACTTCAGTGTTCTAGACTTAATTAATACAAAGAATAGAAGAATAATATAATTTCATAACATAATTCCATTCATTATCTTTGGTCTTTACATCAATTCATAGAAGGGATTCATGCGGTCTCAAGTTTTTCTTCTATATGGCAGCAATATTGATCAAATCAGACATATATAAAAGATAATTAAAAAAATACAATAAGATATTAATAAAAGGTTCACAGTGTAACTTTGGTCACCAAGTTTTGAAAAGGCCACTGAGCATCAGGAATATCGTTACCAATACATTTAATTGCTACTACAATTATCAACATGTGATTATCGATAGGGTGAGATAATATTATTAACTGTGTTCCTCATTTAAAAGCTCAGTTTTATGTTGAAATCAAATAGATATGACATTTTTTGTAAATTTAGTTATGCATTGAGATCTATGAAAATAATTTCCTATTTTTAAAAGGTTTTTAGTTTCAATTCCAAAAAAATTCAGTTATGTGTACATCACATTTGCTTTGATGGAATTCATCAAATGCCAATTTCTAAGTCAATTTCTGAAACTTTCTCTCCCTTTGTTCATAAATAAATGAAATTGAAATATTTGCAAAAAATAATGGCACACTTTTGTCTTTGCAAGGAAAATATTTTAATATATATTATTCAATATTAGAGAATTTCTGCCACACTTCCTTCAAAACTACATATATTACGCTGGAATATAAGAATATTTTAGAATATGTCAAGCAATTAAACCAAATGACATTGTATTAATCTGCTGATGCTACCAATTATCTCATCACAAGCATGGCATCACCATCTGCGTTCTGTTGCTACTAGCCTTCTTTTAGGACATACCACAATAGATGGTTTTCCCCTCGTGTATGTGTGTTGCTAGCATACGATATATGAACATAATAAGTGTTTTGTAGTATTGAACACGAATATCTTTTTATAACATGACCATCTATTCAGATAACCGTATTGTATTTTTGTTTATGTAAGGAAGACTCTCCAAAGTTGAACATGTCAACTGAAACATGTCAAACAGATTACACCGTTAAGTAACTACTATTTTTTTATTACGTGTCAAACATATTACACTCTTACGTAACTACCAATATTTTATTAAATCTCAACCGTAAATTTTAGATCCAACTATCAGAATAATTTAGATGATGTGGATTAACGTGGTGGTTTTATTAGAGATCCATATATTGCTTTTAGTATATGATAGATTTTAGATCCAATCATCAGAATAATTTAGATAATATGGATTAATGTGGTGGCTGTATTAGACATTCTGATAATGTTGCTGTGTAGAAAAACGTCACAACATATATAACATCAAATTGATATATTAAAAAATTACGTTTCAAAACAGATCTAGATACTAAATTAGTGTTATAAATTTTGTTACATTTTCTATAAAGTTAGCCAAATTTTATAAAATTTGACTTTCGACAAAATCTAGATATACACTTGTGAACAAGGGAGTATGTGGGTATACTACATCGAATTGGTATATTACGAAGTTATGCTTCAGAATACTGATACTAAATTATTGCCATATGACTGTTGCTACATTTTCTATAAAGTTGGTCTTTACAAAATTTGACATAGGACAAAGTCTAAAAATACTCTTACGTGTAAACATTGGAACTAGGAGTATACACAACTATATCATAACGTTCTGTTCAGTACACAGATTCTTTTATACTTTAAAGGACCGATCCTTAGAGAGTGGTCATGGGTGAATTTAAAAATAGATGTGTTGACACATAGCTATGAGTTGAGAGGTTAGTCCTTTTTGCGGTTAGTCTTTTTTCAAAAAACAAATATCTATACGATAAAGTTTTCTTTGCAAGTGCCATCAAGTCCGGGTCTGCAGGTCAAAAAAAATGCATGAGTCCGTTCTGTTTCCTCTTGGAGACTCCAAATTTAACGTGTCAACCAGCAACATGTCAAACATATTACACGGTTACGTAACTATCAATATTTTATTAAATGTCAACCATAACTTTTAGATCCAACTATCAGAATAATTTAGAATAATTTAGATGACGTGGATTAATATGGTGGCTTTATTAGACATCTGTGTATTGATTTTAGTATATAATAGATTTTGTTTTAAACATGTTGCAATTGTGTGCATCCTAGTTATACAGAGGCCGGATGTAATGAAGTAAATCTTTTGAAGTAAATCGTTTTGGACACTTATTCTTTCATTGTAAATTTGGTTGTTCTATATGTTGTGAACTAGGCACTACGAGGACACGCATGAGATATTTTTATCCAATGTGGGTGGCAACAATGACCTACGAATTGGTCGTCCATCGTCACAGGTGTCATGCAATTTCTTAAAGTTTACATGTATTCACATTTTTTACTTTTTTTCCACTTTGGACATGTTACGGTTGTGTGTATCCTAGTTATACAAAGGCCGGGTGTAATTACGTAAATCTTTTTAAGTAATAAAACGCTCTTTATCAAAAAGTTCTTGATTATTTTTATATGCTCTCTAAAATATAGTGATACACTAAGAAAACTATCATGAATTCGTGTAATGTGTGGGGAAACGCACATTCCTGAAGTATAGGCGAACACGTTCAACATGCATGTTTCATCTTTCATTAAAGATCGATGCAGTAAAAATCTGCCAGAAATGAACGATACAACTATCAATACATACTGATGCGTACACTAGGTAAGCCACTTTGTATATACACGCATACAGTCCTTGTGCCGCTGGCTTTATGCTATTGCCAGCTTTAGGTATTGTGTTCGGAGTAGTCGCCGGCGTCCGGTGGATCAATGCATGGCGCCGCAGGCATTATCACGGCAGCATGGTGAACCAATGGAAGCAGCACGGGCGGTCTATCAAATGAATCCATTCTTGTGGGATCAATGTCAGCACCTGCCGCCCCCCGCGGCGACGGCTGGATACAGTACGGAGGTGGCGTGACGGGGTACACAGCCGCCACCGGTATCATGCTGCAGCCTGCGACGGACGACATTGACTGGAGTTGCTGCTGCAGTGACTTCATGTACACGATAGTCCGGTCCAGCGTGGAGGCTTGGTTAGACGACTGTCAAATAGACGCGTGCAAGTCAGTTAGCTTATAGATTTACTTATTATTACTTCTCCGCTGTCTATGTATTTTATAAACGCAGAATGGCTAGGTTTTGAGTTTTTTACGACCTGATTAATTAGGTGTGCTTCGGTGTCCCCCTCCTAAAATTTAAGTTCGCATGGCTAGTTTTTTTTGACCGGTCGAAACTTATATCCAAGCTATGTATACCTCCATATAGATGTACTCGGTCGTGATGGGTATACTTCACGTTTTTTCCGGCTAATACCACCTCCCGTTATCGCAATCTACGTCTTGGCATGCCATGTATTGAAATTTTGTTGTTGCTGCTATATACCTCCCGATTTCCGCCTCCCGTAGGGACGTGAGTATATGTGTACGGTGAGTATACGTCTAAGAGAACCATACGGGCTTCGGGTGGGTTCATATGGTCTTCAAAATGGATCGGTATCGAGTTTTTATTTGTCCAAGTTTGAAAAGGGGGGACACCGAAGCAAAAGTGGATTAATAAAGGCTTAGTGAGATGGGACATTAAAATGCAGTTCAGGCTAACAATTATCAATTGCAAACTAAAATCGTAGGTTGTAATCATACCTTGTCGCATCCTGGAACGAGTTGCTGTAGGGTCTTGAACCTCTCGTTTACCTTGCAACGTCGCCTCTACAATACATACGCAAGGTGAAGTGGTATAGACCACATATGAAGGCAAGACAAAAGAAAAAAAAACTGAACTTCACAAAGGAGGAGTACTTATATTCTGGATAAGGCAACATCAACCGCTAACTAATCGTATGAGCCCTACCTTTTCGCTGAGCCTGTGTGTTTCTGAATAATTAGACTTCCTTGCTCTTGTTCCTGATGCCTTCTTTCTCCTGTCTCCCGAATCACTTGGTGTGCCCTATCATACCAAAATATCAATGGCGTCGCGTTGGACTTCACTCTTAAATTTTTTTATCAACATGTAGCTTTAGCTGATTGCTATGTTTATAACCGAGTGAAATGAACAATATATAGAATAATATGGTAGATTCCTTAAAAAAAGATTAATATGGTAGATAACCTAACCCTATGGGCTAACCGATGTACGGATTAGGTTCAAAATTAAGGTACATTCCCAACTGTGGTTTGCCTATGTATCTTCAATGACGTTGGTGAAATCTTTTGTGATTTATAATACTCCTGTATATTCCGGTGGAGAGACTATTCACTGCCGCCGTTCATTTTATCAAAAGAACTGATCAACTAGATCGAGCATAAAATAACACATCGTGAAAGACCACCATACCACCTCCCCGGCGCCTCCTAATTCCTAATAGTGCATGCCAACCCTTCATCGTACTCAGCTACGACCTTTGTGGCTCTGTCGGATCAGGCACCAACTTCGAACCATGGAGGGCTACAGTTTTCGCTCTTTACATTCTTCGTCGTCTCAGCATAGCTCAGTATCCGGCTATCACCATTATATCCTTGTCATTTAAAATTCAAATCAACTAGTATATCTTTCCGGTAAAAGTTCCACATGTACTTGTGCTACATTTTATAAGCATTAAAAAAATAATGGATTATGCATGATAGATAAAAATCCGAAAGAATTTGTGAATCTGGTAAGGCCCGAATCTTTTTTGTTGCCACAATTTTGAACATTGTTTCCAAGAAGGTTAAAACAAAAAACTCGACGACTTGAAGAAACTTTTCCAAGCGGTAAGGTGTGGGTGTATACAAGAAGTAATGCTGTCATATATACCTCGGCACACTTCTGTTTGGGTGCTTTAACCCTAACCTTCTCCATCCGCTGCTTGATTGGCTCCTTGGTCGGCACCTGCTGATGACCCACCGCCATGAGACCTCCAGCAACGTCACGATTGCCGCCAGCATGATTGGCGGCGAACTCCTCTCCACAGACAATCGGGTAGAGCCACGCCGCCATCTCTTCTTCGGAAGGCGGCTCAGGCAGCCGCACCTGGGGAAGCTGAGGGGGCGACATGGCCATGTTCCCTCCTCCTCGCCTCACCAACTCGAAGAGATCGCCGGAGAAGCAGTAGTCTCCTGCTTGAACAGGATCTCCGGATCCCGTCATATCCATGCCCAGTGTCCCTCTCTCAAGGCCTCACCTGAAATTGAACACTCAAGAGCGACAGAAAGTTGCTTCTGGATCATCGCTGAATGAGTGTGTGGCTATATATAATATAGTGGAGAAGGGAGCCAATGGATGCATAGATAAAGATCGAGAAGGGTTCCGAACGACCTGATGAGTGACGTGTGCGGATTGGGGTTGCATGTGGATCCAAGCAATCGCTGTGTATTTTGCATGCCTGTTCTAGCTAGCCGTTTGAAATGTCCACACTGCAGACATCAAGGGAGCAAGAAAGAAGACGAGAAGGTCTAGACCATAGCTAGCCAGCTATGCCTTGTATGGATAAATGAGTACTATATAGTATAAAACCACAACTTTCCTACTTAAATTTAAAAGATCACCACTTTAGGTTCGATCGCAAAAAACCACTACTCTACGGATTTTATTTTTGCAATGTGCACTAATATTAAATTAAGCACGATACTGAAACTCACAGCGGACCCATCCAAGAGTGGCATGAAATAACAACACGTATAACGCCTATTTGCAGGCCCCACATGTCATTCCAATTAAAAAAACAAAAATCCCCTATCCTATTTCTATGTCGTTCCATTGACCACGGTGGCCATGGACGGGGAGGGGGTGGGCATGCCTGGGCCTTCCGGTGAACTCGCTGGCGCCAGGCAGGCCCCATGGTAGCTAGCACGACAGGGCAGGACGGGGGCCAGGACTGGGGGGAGGTCAGGCGGGGGAGGGCGCGCTGCAAGCCAGACGGGCTCGGGGCGGCACACAGGGGCGAGATCCGGCGCGGGGTGGCGCACGTCATGCAAACTCGGGCTTGGGGTGGCGCGCGGGGGCGAGATCAGGCACGGGGTAGCACGCGGCAAGCAACCTCGGGATCGAGGCGGCAGCGGAGGAAGGGACATGGCGGTGCAAGGCGGGGCGACGGTGGCCGTGGACGAACATGAGGGCAGGCCAAAGCAAGGAGGAAGAGATGGGAGGGGATAATAAAAGGAAAAAACTAAAAAGAAAATGTGAGACTAACATGTAAGACCCACATTTACTATAACGGTTCAGTCAAACGTTGTGAAAATTTGGTGCCACGTCATACTGACGGTGGACCCTATCATCAGTTTTCGTGTTTAACTGATGTTTAGTGCACATTACAAAAAATTATGGTAAAGTGGTATGTTTGGCGATTGAAACGTAAAGTGGTGGTTCCAAATTTTAAGCCGAAAAGTGGTGTTTTATGTTGTGTACTCATGGATAAATTGATGTCGGTTGGCTAGAGAACTATATACTTGGTTTGTTCAGAAATTAATAAGTAACTTTAATTTGTCTAGATTGGTATTTATGCTCGAAACAGGCCCGCGTCCCACTTTATAAATAAAGCAACATCCAGATTCAAACGAGTTCTACCCAACACACAACCGACCCAAAGAAAGAGAAAAAAGATCAAAACACGATAGTCCTCTAGGGCCTCAGCACAAGAAATCCCAAAGAAACGGAAAAGGATGACACCCCCTGAACATGAGTGTTGGCATGAAGGACGTCAGGATCACATGCGGTCGGGGGCCGGGAAGGCCTGCGCCGCCACCCTTAGGGCCCAGAAGATGTCGTCCAGGTGCTCCCGGTCCCGCTGGCTAGTCCCGCTGTCTAGCCAGCGGGTACCACTATTGCAGGAAGGTGAGAAAGGCATAAGTAGAGTCACGGGCACGGTTGGGGAAGATATGCTCAATCACCATCTTGTTCTGCACATTCCGTAAGGTCTATACTAGGGCCACAAACACTAGCCAGAAGAGGCGCCACCTTCTTCCAGCATGGTTTGCCTCAGTTTGTAAGAATTCTCCGAGATCATGGGTCTGCCAAGCAGTCCCAAGGGCTTCCCAGACAAAACTCCATAGAAACTGAGCTACTGGAAATGTGAACATAATTTGAGCGCACGTCTCTAGTGTCCCACATAGAGGGCACATGCCATCGCTAAGGCCATTACGTTTAGCCACCTCAACTCCCGAGGGTAGGCGATCCCGAAGAAGCTCCCAAACAAAAATATGAATATTAAGGGGAAGAGGGTATGGTCCAACCTAGTTCAGGGACCTGAAAGAGGGCATTGCACGCAGAGTTAGCCGCCATGAGACGGAGTCCCTCTCCGCAGAAAGGGAATCTGAGATAGAGGATATCAGTCTCTGGCAATCCGCAGCCTCAGCCAGGCTGGTCCGGCGGGACAAGATGTTCTAGCGTCCCTCTAGAAAGGCCTCTCGGACACCAGCATCGAGGGGATGCGCTAATGGCAAACAGGGCGGGAAACTCCTCGCAAAGAGGTGAATCCAACAACCACCTCCTTCTCGTTGCCAATGCTAAAGACGGCCCCATGATGAATGAACTGCGTAATTTCCTGAATGGCCCGCCAGAATTGGGACCCCTCACGGTGCTCGCAAGCTAATAAGGGTCGGCCCCGAAGGGGTATTTGGCTAGGCCTTAAACTTGAGACCTCTCATGTTTTTTTTTTGCTTACATACGTTAGTTCACAGTGACGTCCAAATCGATGGAGAAGAGAAGGCATTAACATTCTGACCAAGAAATAACTTACCTTATTGCGTTGAACTATTTTTTTTCGTTTCTGTATTACAATATTTCTCAAACTTTACAAGTGCATATATTGCTCTCAAGATGAAGAGTTTGTAAGTATAAGTACATTGCCCATATTTCTTCATGCATTTAGAAAATTGGTTGCTTAAGTTTTTCGAAAATATATATCATGCGTTTAAATGTTGGAGGTGGTATGCTACTATGTCTAAAATGACGCCGTTTGAAGAAAAGAATCGTTTTTTCTACGTAGGGGTACACCTACACACCCACTTCTTATATAGATATTTGTTGTAAAAAAATGAAAATAATACGATGTACACATTGCATTACATAAGTTGTTATGGCCCGTAAAGATTTGCATGCTTTGTAAAGTGTCTCTGATTATTTTCTATTTGTAACGGTTGCACATGGAACATTGAGTGCCTTAGCATGATTGTGGCTCACTGAATTTTGGTCCGAAAGCTCAGAAATACGACTGAGATTTAAACAAATCCAGGCAGCACATGAACATACAACCCCTCACGCCCATGTATTATATTGAGACCTCATTCTAGGGGTTTGGTTTCTACACGGAGATGTTTCAGCAGGCATGTGCATATGAACGTATTATGAAAATTATATTCTTTTTGTATAATGTAAAAAATTATGAAAGAATATCTTGTAAGCACATCTAGATATTCTATGTTTGCACACAAGTTTTCGAGAAAAAATATTCCCTCCAATCCATAATAAGTGTCGAAGATTTAGTTCATTTTAGTTCAAATTTGAACTAAAGTCCCGACATTTATTTTGGATCGGAGAGAGTAACATATTTTGTGGCTTGTGTAAGAAAACAAAAAAAAAATCGTGAACAGTCATATTGAGCATTGAAATTTATCGTTTTACACTGGACACAAAAAAAATCGCCTGGAAACTTGTGTTCGAATATAGAACGTCCGGATATGCATGCGAATATTTTTATACCTTTTTATTATTATAGTTTCGTATGCACGTCATGAGCCGAATTGAATTTCCCTTTCTACACAACATTATCCCTTTTTAGTAGGCTAGCTATGTTGCGAGAGTGTGGGTTAGCCTCAGCCGGATCTTTCGGAGAATAGCATGCATATAATTCCATACCCAATCCGAGGAGACAGGAGGGAGTAGGATATACAGAGTGCATCTCTTTTTTGGAGAACCCGCGGAAGATATATACGTCATTGTAAAGTTGAAAGAAAGCGAGTACACAAGCATTTGCATGCTCACAAAGGGACAACCTAGCTAGGTCGCAATTTAGTGCAACCCGCCCACCTCCCCTACCGGGGGCGCGCAAAACTACTCTAAATCTCTCAAATATCCACCACGTCTACAACTAAGCCACATCATCCACTACTCTATGACCTCGATCATGGCTCTCGCCTCGGAGCTTGCCTTGCCCTCGAAAGGCGGATGTTGCGCTCGAGCCAGAGAGATCGCAGGGTGAGCATGATCAGCGAGTTCATAGCCTTGGCGTCGGACCGCAGGAGAGGCACCACCACATCCAGCCACCAAGAAGAAATGGTGGCAGCCGCATGAGGGGGGGGGGGGGGGGCGACATTGATGTCCAACCTCAGGAACATCCCCGACCACACGCTAGCAGCAAAAGGGCAGTGAAGGGAGATGTGGTCGAGTGTCTCGAAGGCGTCCGAGCACAAGGGCAGAACACATGGGAGTGGAGTCTCCTTCTAGCCAGGCGATCCGCCGTCCAGCATCGCTTGTGCAGAGCGAGCCAGGCATGGAATTGCACCTTGAACAGAGCAAACGAGTGTCAAATGTGTTGCACCCCAGCCAAACCAACACACCCGTGGAAGAAGGCGTGATACGCTGACCGAGGCGAGAACATGCCATTGTCGTGCCACTTCCAATAGAACTTGTCGTCCCCGCCGCTGGGAAGCACGGCCTAGACGACACTCCAGAGCGAGAGGAACTGCACCGTGGCGTCGACAGAGAGCTCGCCCGTGATATCGCAAACCCAAGCCGAGCCATGCAAGCCATCTAGGACAGAGCGCTTTCGAGCAATGCCCGGGCACACAAGGGCCAGAACAGCAGGGGCCACCGTGGCCACGGAGAGGCCACCGAGCCATGGGTCTTCCTAGAACGTAACATTGGCATCGGTGCCCACCACAACCTTTACCGACTCGTTGAAGATGGCCAGGGCCTCCGGCATGACCTTGACCTGCAGCCCGGCCCAGGGCCGGGCAGCGTCGGTTTTCTACGTGCACACGGGCCCGCAACGCCGCATTAAGCAGCTTCAGTTTGTGAAGACAAAGGCCACCCAGATATTTCAGCTGGCACACAACATCCCAAGCCACCATGCATTTCCCGGCACTGACATCCGCCTGACCCGCCCAAAGGAAAATGCGGCGTAGCTTGTTCACAGCATGGAGGAACCAAGGCTCAACGTCCGGCGCCATGAGCTGGTAAACTACCGAAGCAGTCATGACGAGTTTTACATAGGCAACACGACCATCTTTGGTGAGGAGCTTCGCCCAACTTGCCGGCAAGCTTGTCGAGCATGGCCTGTAGAAGAGTGCATCTTGTTAAGAAGAGGAGCTTCGCCCAACTTGTCGGCAAGCTTGTTGACCATGGCCTGTAAAAGAGTGCATCTTGTTAAGAAGAGGAGCTTCGCCCAACTTGCCGGCAAGCTTGTCGAGCATGGCCTGTAGAAGAGTGCATCTTGTTAAAAATATAATACATGCCTATCCCTTTTCATCAGTTCGGACTTTTGGTTCAGATGACTAGTGCATGCAATTCAATATGGTATCAGTGCCAAGAGGTCTCAAATTCAAGACTTTGCTCACGCAGTATTAAAAAAGTTTCTGCGGCCTGCAACGAACTCACGCAAAGGACTAAAATAGCATAGACGTGAGGGGAAATGTTAAAAATATAATACACGCCTAGCCTTTTCCATCAGTTCAGACTTTTGGTTCAGATGACTAGTGCATGCAATTCAATATGGTATCAGAGCCAAGAGGTCTCAAATTGAAGACCCTGCTCACGCAGTATTAAAAAAGATTCTGCGGCCTGCACCGAACCCACGCTAAGGACTAAAATAGCCTAGACGTGAGGGGAAGTGTTAAGAATATAATACATGCCTAGCTCTTTCCATCAGTTTGGACTTTTGGTTGAGTTGATTAGTTCAATACATCTCATTTGCCGGATTTGCCATATATAGCAAGTACGAGAAGACAGATACGGACCTATATCGTATGGAATATTGTACGCCATTGGCTGCAGGATAAAGACATTGTATGCCGTTTATGGCTAATATGTATGGGAAAAAAAGACCAGCCAGGGAAGAACCCTACGGTATTGTATCTATATCTTCTTATAAAGTAGACCCCTACTAAGAGTCATTTAAGTTTGTCTATCTCCACATACAGCATGTCCACGTCGTTAAGTAGTCACAGCCATAGGATTTTCATCCCTATCCATACATTTGGTGTTCCCGTCGTGACAATGCCTAGGCAATCCATAAAAGGTTGTTCCCACACTTCCATCATTTCCTCCCAAACAAAAAACACGGGCGCGCCCTGGACGTATTCCACAACTCCCAACATTTTCTCCCATAAATCAAACGACAACAGATCTTATTCTCCCTCACGATCTCAACAAGAAATAAATTCACTTGAAACTGATATGGAGCACTGAGGGCCTCTTTATTTTCTTTGCTTTAATTTATAGCTTCGCCACTCGCCTTGCAGAAATGGTCGCACGTCTTTGCCTGCTATGCACCCCTTCCTGGCCGCTTCATTGCCTCCTTCTCCTTTCTTTTGTTTGGGAGCTGTTGTTGTCTCAGGGATATCTCTCCGTCCCTCGCCTTGTCATGCCTTGACGAAGCTGAGCACATCTCTCTGTTACCTTGCTCTAATGGGGATGATGAGAATCCATCTCTGTGCGCCCGTTTTTCCAGGTAACAACTGAATCTACCTAATCATCCTACTACATGTATTTGTATTCTTATCAACATGGACTTTATATTTTGATGATTTAATTTTACTTTGGCACAGTTACAATTTTCCTGTGCATGTTACATATAGTTTTGTGCTCTGGGTCAGCAGCTATTACGGATTGTTTTCGGTGACCTAATAAGTGACACTTTTGTTTTGGTCCATGTATAAAATGGTGCATTTTGATATAAGATTTTGTCAAACCACTAATGGTGAATCAGTGAGATGTTTAATATGTGTTCTTGGTGGTTGCCGGTTAGATGCGATGCTCGAAGAAATATCTCATCATATTGTATTTACATTACAATGCTTAAGTATGATTATGGTTGTTGGTGAGTTTTTGTAAACACGCGTTTCTGGATGTCAACTATGAGTTTCAGACCTCGCTCGCAGGTCAATCACTACGGTCCACCGAATAGAGTTCCTCCGCAAGTCATTACTTTGTCAGCAGATTTCCTACATGGAGGCTGCCTTTCCTGTTGGTCAGTGAATGTATTGTACAAGCTTAATATTTTTGCAAATTTCTTGAAATTACCACCATGATTTATTTAAATATGCTCATCTTTGGTCCCTTTTCTTCAGCAAGCAGTAAGGTACATAATTTTCTGATCTACATGTAGGTATCAATCGTAGTTTTGGTGTATGCAATCACCACCATGACAAGGAATGAAACCCTCAACGACGCCCTACTGCAGCTAATACACCATGGTTCGTAAAGTGACTTGCAATCATGGTTTTGGTGGTTGCAAAAGTAGGTCTGTTGCTCTTCCGATGATAGGTACTAGCCAGCACCTAATTAATGTATTTTTCCTGGCAGGCAGCTCTTCTTGCAGAAACAAATGAGTACTGTTATTTAGTTATATCTGCTAACCTTCTGCATGCCTCTAACGAATGATTTATCCATATTCCATATATGGTGCAAGGATTTGAATATTTTATTCTACATTGCATTAGTTGTTAAAATATAGTGTATATATAGCCATTTCTTACGAAAACAAGAATTCCATACATATAATACTAATGTATATACAGAATTTTCCGCACTTACGGCAGGATTTGGACGTTCACAGAGTTGCACGTTCTCCCGGTTGATATTGTCGAACCCAATGCCAGTCTTCCTCTATCCTTTTCTTGGCAGCAACTTTCAGTCACCGGTATATGCAAGCATACTCCCTTTTGCTTTCTACAAAAAAAATTCTCTCTATTCAAGTTTTCTATATAACTCAGCAAATCTCAAGAATAAACTACAGAGTGCTACAAACTGAAACCTCATGACTTGGTAAAGGAAGGTAAACACAGAGTCAGTGGTAGCTCAGGAGAATTAACTACAATTATAATAGTATATCTTTTTGTATGATCTCCACATCACCAGTTTCTTCAAACGTTGATTTCACCTTATGTATAGCTTAATTTTTCTCATGCAATATTAGTAGGTGCATTATTGGATGATGGCAAACTTTAGTTGATCAAATACATACAGAACCATTTATGGTCGATTAAATCTAGCCTATTAGACAATTTTCTTTTCTATATGCATCATATACCGTTCCATGTCCAAAATAGAATGTCGGAAGATATTCCTGCTGCAACGCGCGGGGTATCTTTCTAGTTAATAAGAAAACTAGAGGCACAACCGCGGAACGAGCGGCTGGTCGTGGGCTGCGTCGAGAAATGTATGGTGCAGAGCGAGCCATCCCATTTATGCCTGCAGACGGGCGGCATCAGGCATCGTAAAGTTACTAATCGAGTCTGATCTATGTTGGCTGCCGTTATTAGGGATATTAAAACTGAAACAAAGAGGAGCATCCTCACAAACTTGACATTGTTGGCCATCCGATCTCGTGGCAGGATGTTTCCGGTCGTCCGATTTTCATTAGCTTGTGCACCGGCCCAGTTGTCCCTAGGGGATGCTATTGTCTGCGTCAAATTGGCCTACTATGGTGACTTGGGCTAGGAACACATCCTAGGGCCCATGTACATGGATACTGGACCGAGCTGAAAGTCTCGCTGGGCAGCTGAATGCAACACCCAATACGATTGAGAGAAAAAAAAAGACGAGAGGAAGGAAAAGACTGGGGCGACACGAAGCGATAGGGGAGGTGAAGCCCCGCGATGCTGCGAGCGGCACACCGCAGACTCCACACGATGCGGCCGGGCGCCCGACACCATCCGCTCGTGCCTCCGATCGGACGCATGCCAGTCGATTGAGGGGGGCTTCGTATTCGGCCGTGAGCGTGCCTCCGCAGCCGATGCGTCGCTGTAATGGATGTTGGTGCGTCTGCTTGCCCCAGATGGATCTGATGTGGCCAGATGAGATGCTGGTTATGAAGGTCATCATCACCATCGAGTCCGCACACTTAGCCGTCTTAACTCTCGGCGACCTGGGACTCCTCCAGTTGAAAGACGTAAGACCCCTGTCAGCCTGTATGTTCCTGGCGTATATTTGATTACAGATGTCTTTCGGTTTGTGTGGAGGATCAGGCTGGTAGTCGATGTTCTGATGTGAGTTCATGCCTGGTTGGTAGGGTCATGCGTTCTCGATTTCCATGCAATCAGTCGAAACTAATCTGGATTTTTTGATGATATGGAGATGAACTAATTTACATTGATGCAAATGATGAGAAGTTGATGAAAAGTTACAACCGACCTCAACAAACTGCTGGAGTTCAAAAGGTATAGCTATATATATATATATATTTTGAATCTAAAGGTATAGCTATCAATATCTATTTGGGTTACAGCTTGATATTATTCCACACGAAGAAGAAAATTATGTTCTTTAAACGATCATAGTATAGCCGTTCATTCATTCATCTGTATAAAAGGGAAATAAAGGTCACAATGTTAGATATTTTTGTCTCATGATGACGATTGATAATTATAGTTGCGCTGCTTATAGTAGTTTATTATTTCTTTCCAATGCATGTTTAATTCTGAAGTTAAAGTTACCAATGCTCAAAACAAACTTATCCAACACCTTTTATATGATATAATGCAGGTTTAAAAAAATACAATTGTCTTATTCTACTCAGGGAAGAGGGTAAAATCCAAAATTCTAAAGATGTGTGAGCTATAATACTTTTTCTTGAACGCCTTGCTAAATGAGTCGCGACATGCCCATGCTTGCCCTCCGCAACAAAGTCACGTTCCTCACCGGATCCACATCACCATCTGCGCTGATGCTGCCAGTTTTGCTAGTCTCCTCGCCCGCCGGAAGCTCGTCAAGAGTTTCAATACATGAGCTGTGAGTTCGTTGACCTTGATATTCCCTTCTACGAGTTCAACATTGTCTAGATGGAAGAAAATTCGATGCAACATTTGCCCCGACTTGTACAAAAGATTTAGTTGTTACTTTAATCGTGGGAAAGTCTGAATATAGTACTGGTGGTATTGATGGCTTTTAATGGAACCGGGAAGTTTGTTTCTTGTTTAATTTTCTCCTTTCTTGCCTAGAATTTTGAACTGAACTTCACTTAAAGATCAAACGACCTCACAATATGTTATAAAGTTTTTGAATCCTAAACACTATGTGTCAATGCATCATAAGTTACCTCAAAATTTGAAATTGATTATCATATGATTGACTTTGTTATGATTTTACTGTGAGAGATTTGGTGAATTATAGTATTGTTGGGATTGGCAACTTTACAACACATGTTACTTGCCATATCGTGTATGTACAACTTCACATTGTTACTTACTTCAAATATAACAACTTCTCAAATGCATTCAGAATATATTATCATGTATTCCTAATATTCTATTGTTCTAATGGACGGGCGCGGCAACGCGCGCCTACATGATCTAGTTATCCCTATAATTACCCAACAACCGGCGTTGTAAACGTCAAACCGTGAAGAGGAAAGCCCACACACACAATGGCTAGCAGCCATAGGCGGTGTCAACAAATGTGTAGAGATTCTAAAAAAAAAAAAGTCTAGGCATGACTCATCTTTCAAAATGTCCGAATTCTAAAATTTAAGTTTAATCAACAATTAAATAAAAAGTTGTAAGTTATTAGACACAAAATCTATACCACTACATTTTTTAATATAACTCTAGTGATACAATCCTTGTGTCGTGTGACAAGCACTTAGCTAGTTTAATCACGGACGGTCAGGCTTAGAATCATGGGAGCATGGCCTCCTTTGCATTTTGCAGTGAACTTAGTACACTAGAATGTAAAGAAAACCAATATCACCATAATGTACTATTTTTTTGAGAATTCACCATAATGTACTTGACCCCGCTAACAACTCCAACTTCAAAGATTCACCTGGATCAAAACTAACTTGCAAGGATTACTTTACTCTAGTTTCTAACTCTTTATTTAACAGTACTACTCTTAACTGAATATAAGCATATTTATTTTCTTCTACAAAATAGTCTCTATCTCTCATAGGAGTGCCTGCCCAATATGATTTTTTGATAAGCAAAGAGTTATGAATTGACTAGTGTGCACTTTTGGTAGAGACTAGCATCACCAGATAATTTTCTCGACCACTTGGACTTGTTCGATATATAATCGTTTTATTTTGGCACTATTCTAAAATTGTATGTTATTTCATTTTTGATTTTTTTTTGTTTCTTACAATGAATGAATTACATGTGAAGAAATTGATTCTAAAATGTGTGCAGTATATATTAAATTAATGCAGTAGCCAACTTAAGCAAAAGTTCGAACCCATTGAAAGAATTAGAAAATTTATGTCAACACTCACCATATGTCTTTGCACTTTGGCATATTGTGACGCATTTCTGGGGAGCTGTAATATTAATTTTTAATGCTGGTTATCCAGGAAACTTGAGACCTCCTGATTTCATACCATATTGAATTGCATCTAGTAGGCAACTTAACCAAAAGGCCGAACTAATTGAAAAAGTTAGGCAATTTATTTCAACAATATATGCTCTCTACAAAACAAGCAAAGTAGTTGAAAATTGGGTATAACGTATATTACTATCGTAAAAGTCCATATTTTCTTAAACTTTCTATAATGTTCTACAATGGAAAAAGAGGAAAGAAAATAGAAGAAGGAAATCCATGTAGACGAGAAAATCCAAGTGGCCATATTTAAAATTATTCATATCTCTGGGCCTGCCTGGACCGCCTATAATTTTACATTTTATAGGGCCTAATGGTAGAGTGGAGATTTTGGCTCCCGGACTCCGGTTCTCCTGGTATTTTTAAAAATTCAAAATAATATTTGTGAGTTTTTTTTGAAATAAATATCCATTTGGAGCATTGATTTATTCGACAAACATGTAAAATATCAATTTCAAATACTTTGTATTCGCAGCTGTACAAAAAATGACAAAAGTGTAGATCGGTACAAGTATGTTTTCATATCCCCAAATTTTATTAGATTTGTCATTTTTGTGTAGCACACAATACAAAGAGACTCAAGGCGTGATCTTGCATACTTGTAGTAAACAACATTAGCTATTTCCAGAATTATTTTAAGATATTTCTAAAACCTATAAAATATTTTTTTTGTGAAGGAAACACTGGTGCTCGGGAGGCAAAGACACTTCCCGCTGATGGTAGAATGACATAATCTTATCGGAAGAATAACATCATCGCCAAAAGTAAATAACATTGCCCACCCTGTCCAGAATTTATTAGTATCTTTATTATACACGTATGCTACTAGACAAACCCATCAAGACGAAAGAATCTAAGGTTTTTCTTGGCAAGCTCGGCGCTGAAATCTATTTGTTGCCCTATTTTTTTTTAAAAAAAACTATAGCTTTATTACTAATATACTTTTGGACAACTCGCCCATGACAAGAAGAGCCAATAACACATTCTTAGACTCAGATGTTTGCAGATAATTGTTAAACACTTCATGTCATATTTTGACAGAAAGACAAACAGTTATTACAAAAAAAAAGGGGAGATCAATTCATATATACCACATCATGCATGTCTGGCGATAA
Source organism: Avena sativa (assembly GCA_916181665.1). Taxonomy (NCBI): domain Eukaryota; kingdom Viridiplantae; phylum Streptophyta; class Magnoliopsida; order Poales; family Poaceae; genus Avena; species Avena sativa. Next base: position 524,575,636 of record OV702292.1, on the reverse strand, counting down.
GTTCAAACCCTGAGTTACTTGCCGACCGATGCTGCAAAAGGTTATAATTAACTTGCTGACTACGTACAGAATTTACAAATCAGGAAACTACGATCATTATTTAGACCGCGCTCGATGCTTTCAGTGTATGTACTTCCTCCATTCAAAAATATAAGATGTTTTAGTTTTGTAAATCAAATGTATCTAGACGTCTTGAACATATACACTAAAAGATGTCTAGATAAATTTATTTCACAAAGCTGTTTTATATTAGTGAACGGAGGGAGTATAAGCTAAACAGATTAATTTGATGGTAGTAGACATAGTTCAGACAAGAAACCTCAAGGGCCCAATCTTTTCTTACATATAATAAACATTATAATAAGTTATTTTACTCCTAAACGGACATAAATAATGGCATGTATACATACGCACCTGCAGATTGCAGTACCCAGTAACCCTCCTGCAGCTGGGGGAAACGTACGCCGCACACGGCTGCCGGCCGGCCGGCCGGCGGCCGCCCTTTGACGTCTACCCTCTCTACGGCAGTGGTCGATGAGATAGATCAATGTATCTGGTGGGAACAGGACTGGCTATAAAACTTGGTCTGAGTTGACTATATATTTGGCTAGCTGGTCTTGCTTGCATTATTTCCAGGGTAGGAGGATAGACATGCATCTCAGTGTCACAAGTGTGCGTCTGCAACTGCACACTTGGTGCGTAGCTGCCTTGTGCATCACGTGGCCGAAGAAGCACGTGGCTCCCATGCACGCACATTGAACCTGGACGCAGTTCCCACGTATTCCTACACAAGCAAGTATGACGCAGACGATGCTGACCTATGCATCCTTGAGAGCTATGGCTCCCTATTCTTCATTTTCTTTTGCAGATTACGACGGCTTGAATCTAAATCCAAATAAATATATACATAAATTCAACTTCACCAAATAGATACTCTCTCCGTTTACTAGTGTAAGATATTCTTGATTTTTTCTAAATCACATTGTTTTTTTATGTAGGTTCACTCATTTTAGAGTATATCTAGTCTAATCTAAAAGATCTTACATTAGTAAACGGATAAAGTATCATTTTAGTACTACAGTACTTTTTTGACAAAGGTAACATATTAATATCATGGAGATACCTTACACTAAGTTTTTCAATACCGAAATATCCTAAATACACTACGGGGTGCACACAGAGCTAGAAGAAGAAGAAGGAGAAGGAGAAGACACGACGATGATGATGAAACAGAAGATCTCGCTATTGTGATCGGAATATTGTAGCTGCTACACAAACCACTACCAAGACAACACCAAAAATATAAATTCTCCAAAAGCAACGTTTTCAAGAAGGAAACACTTCACAAGCGTCGTAGGCACCCGATCATAGATCTTAGGTTTTCATCCTAGAAAAAGTCCGCGCTCTCAAAACAATATCTTTAACATGGCCTTTGCGAGGCACCCAATCGAATCCCATTTGATACAGAAATGTACAAGCATGAAGCGCCTAATGGATAACTCTGGCGGAGTGTTTCGAAACTCGTCACCGGCCAGATCAATGAGGCCAGGCATCAAGCAAAATACCATCTTGACGCGAGAAGAACCCTAGGATCACCTCTTGTATTCAGCTAAAAGCCCATGTGCCACGAGCCGACTGCAGAGGAGACGACGAACCAAAAAGCCCACTAGTAGGAAAAGGCCTAGTGGTGGCATTCGAGAAAGGGGGTTCATGGCGTTTAAACCGTACGCCACTAATCTCGCGCCACTGGTAGGTTCTAGTAGTGGCGTCTCCACTGAACGCCACTAGTAGGATTTCTAGTGGTGGCGTGTACCGTAAGTGCCACCATTACATATCATAATAGTGGCGTTTCTTGGAAGCGCCACCATTGCATATCATATTTGTGACGCTCACTTTATTTTGAACGCCATAAGTGAGTTTTCAAAAATTAAAAAAAATCCAGTGCATCCAATTGAATATTCACATCATAGCAAGATATATTCATAAAAATGATAGCAGCAGGATTATCGGCAACATCCATGCCAACTACATATAATTAGGCTAGCTAGCTACATATAGCACTAACTACTAGTCCTCAGATGGATTATTGGCAACGTCCGTGATGTATCTAATAGCAATAGCAGGAATATCGTCATGTGAAGAAACGTCAGAGTATGTCGATGCTTCAGGGCCTCGGTAGTAGAAGTAGGTCACGCGATCTTCATAGAGATGGAAGACCAACTTTTCCTTGGCATCCATCTCATAGGCATCGACCATCTCAGTCCACCTCGGACCACTAAAAAAGGTGCGGTTCGCCTTGTTCGTGACTTGGACCGTATAGGTCGGTGCAGGTTGCTTGAGAGGCAGTAGATCGACCTGTAACTGTCCCTGCTGCCCCAACAGCCAATCAAAATGGTCCAAAAAATCAAGTCTAAATTTGCAGGGTATGTTCTGCATAAGAAACATAAGAAAGCAACAAATGACATGTAATTCGGTTGCAGGGTATATATAGGTTGATTTCTTGTGAATGGACATACCATACTAACTTCACACTCATAAGGAAGCACTATGACAACCTTCTTGTGCTTGCACCGTTGGTAACCACAATGCGCACACCGATCATCATTCATTATATACCTATATATCATAATGAGAACTTAGTTATATAGACCATTTTAACTTAATTAGCATCATAAGTAGCACAATATAACAACATAACACATAAGTAAGATTAGCTAGCATCATATATAAGTAGTACAATATTAGCATACGACACTCACATGGTAAGTCTATATAAGTAGTACGATAGATAGCACGATAGGTAGCATATATATGACAGTCACATGAGAACATCCTAAATTCGAGTAGACTCAATGTTAGTGACGTTGTCCTCATTCGGGCGGTCCCAGAAAGAGGACAACAAGCTGCAAAAGTCGTCCTACTGTTTGTCGGAGAGGCCAGGCTGACCCTGCTGCTGCGTGCCGGAGGGGTCGGTCTCTCCCTACCCGCGCTACTGCCGGCTCTCGCTAAGGACCTTGTACTAGACCACCATCACGTGGGGATAAAGTAGGACATCCCTGACCAAGGGGTCATCCTCCGCGATGGTGGCGCACCGGATGCCTCTCTACCTGCCGGTGATCCCTCTCCTCAGCCCTCGTGGCGATCCTCAAGCCCTCTAGCGCTAACAGATGTGCCATGCGACACTCATCCTCGAATTTGAGGACCGCTCTCGCCCCAAAATGCTGGACCGCGATGCAGTCATAGGCGCGAGCTGCCTACTACTGGCACCTGAAAGTAACTAGCTGGATCTACCTGTTATCCACTGTGATCTAAGCTGCCCAAGTCGGTGTCCTTGTGTTTTTTCGGTGAACACCACGAAACTTCAGCTCCGGCTCTGACATGATACTAATTAAGTAGTTAAATAATGACATTTCATACAACTGTTAGTCAACATATAAGAAATGGGTATATCTATAAACTGATCCCAAATTTAATATCTGGAAACACAAAGGCAAGCAAGTGATCTTACAAATGCAAGGTGTCACAACTGAACTGAAGGTGTGATAGGGAACAGTCTCATATAAAGACACACAAGGAAAAAAGAGTGCCTACAAGACCAAATCAAATGTGCAAGATATTCATGGACATATGACAAGGTCTTATGGGCACATTTTCTCATTAGATTGTGTCATCGTGTAATCATCGATCGTTGGAAGGAAAAACAACCAAAATAAACATCAAGTAGAGAGAAATGTCGGCCTTTACTGTCACTATCTAACATTCCTATATCTAGAAATTGAGCCCAAATTTAATATCTCTAAAGCACTATCTAACATTCCTCTATCTAGAATTTGAGCCCAAGTTTAGTATCTAAACACTATCTAACATTCCTATATGAAGAATTTGAGACAAAGTTTAGTATCTAAACACTATCTCTAAATCACTATCTAACATTCCTATATCTAGAATTTGAGCCCAAGATTAGTATCTAAACACTATCTCTAAAACACGATCTAGCATATCTATGTCTAGAATTTCAAAGATCATTATACTTTCTAAATTTCTATAAAAGAAAGGGGAGGCGTGGTGGGTAGCTCACCGCGAGGTCGGTGATGAGGCTCGGCGATGGGAAGGTTGCAGTGACCGACGCCTCGGGGAGGGGGAGGTTGTAGCAAACAGTGGCTCGGAGAGGGGGAGGTTGCAGTGACCAACGACGGCAAATTGAGCGATCGTCGGATGTAGCCAGGGTGGCGGCAGACGCTCGTGGTCGGTGATGAGGCTTGGATACGGGAAGGTTTCAGCAACCGGCATCTCGGGGAGGGGGAGGTTGGAGCGATCGGTGGCAGCAAATCGAGCGGAGTCGTCGGATGTGGCCGGGGTGGCAGCGGATGCGCGTGGTCGGGTGCAGTCGTGGGTGCTGGTTGAGGAGGAGAGCTGCGGTCGGGGAGCATATCAGTGGGGCATCTGATGCGGGGCGGCGGCAGCGGCAGGGAGAGCGGGCAGAAAGGACGAGGTGTGTTGGTATCCATGGTGTGAATGAGAGAGGGGGGTCGGGCCGTGAGGAAAATGAAGAAGAATTAAAGATTGGTAGTTAATCGCATGTGTTGGCTGCCGCGTGCGGGATGGTCGGTACCCGTTGCGTTAGCGGACTCCAAAGCCACCACTAGTATACATATTGATGGCATTCACCAGAATCCAACGCCACTATTACCTTGTCCCGATTGCGTATGAGAACCCTCCTGTTTGTGGCGTTTATTTATATGTGGACGCCACTATTAGGGTTTACTGGTGGCGTTCCTAAATATGTCAACGTTGTTACTATTTCATCTGCAAGTGGTGGCGCACATTATTTTTTGGGACACCACTAGAGAAATGAATGCTATAAGGGTTTTCCTACTTATGGCCACCGACCTCGCTGGATCCGGAGCAGAGATCCCATAGGGCTCACGCTACCTCCACCTAGGGGCAAAAACTGTCTAGTCGATGCTCGCAGTGGATGGTGCGACACCTTGGCCTAGGTCAGGCCCAGGATGGGCCCGTTGCCGTTGCATTCGCACTCCATGGCCGTAGCGCCCTAGATGGTGTCGCCGAGAATTGTCACCTTGCCTGATCCGCCCTACTTCACCTTCACTACCATCGTGCCTTCTCCTCCACAAACCACCATCCGTACATGCTTGCCACCATGCATCTCCACCCTGATGCACGATTGTAGCGTGCCTCCTCATCCCACCATATTTTCAAGTGCCTTATGGGAGTCAAAGTTAGTTTCGGTTACTTGGGGAAGGTCTGTAGATATATATATAAACCTGATCAAACAAGGGTTTAGAGGGATGAAGTCTCATGACTATCACATGATGATGACGAAGGTACTTCCGGTTGCACTTAGTGGGATATTGGACAATCGTGTCCATGAAATATTTATTGGTGTATGTCATTTTTTCGATGTTATCTCTGGAAAGTCGATCATTTTGAAGCAACTCGCAAGGCTACAGGAAGAGATTGTTGTCATACTACGTGAGCTCGAGCTATACTTCTCGCCCGCATTGTTTGACGTTATGGTGCATCTCTTGGTTCATATTGTGTTAAATATCATGTCTCTCGGGCCCACGTTCCTACACAACATAATGCTATTTAAAAGGATGAGTGGGCTCATACAAGGATTCTTTCGTAATAGGGTCTATCCGAATGGAAGCATCGTCTAGAGATTTTTGACAGAAGGGTGTGTCGTTTTCTGCATGAATTATCTAAATGTCGTAAAACCTGATGGGAAGTTGGGATTCTCGTCAGCAAGAAAATTGGGAGGCTACATCGAGCGGGTCATAATATTGACTAGAGATAATTACATGTGCACTATTCTACATCAAGTCGATGCCCCATCCCTGAGTCGCTTTCCCCGCCCCGTCCCCAAGCCGCCGCACCCGCGTTAGCCTCGAGCCGCCGACCTTCGCAACTGGGCCGTCTGTGACTCCCCGAGCCGCCACAACCATCCTGACCCTGACCTACGTGAGCCACTAGCCACGCCTCCCATTTTTTAATAGCAATTTATCAAAATCTAGATAGATATGTTTGATAGTGCTTTAGATATTAAACTTACTCTCAAATTCTAGATAGATATGTTAGATATTGTATTACATATATTACACTTGGACTCAAATTCTAGATGGCTATGTTAGATAGTCATTTAGATATTAAACTTGGGCACACATTCTAGAGATTTTAGATAGTCCTTTAGATATTAAACTTGTGCTCATATTCTAGATAGATATGTTAGATCGATAGCGATGATAAAAGCCGAGACCATAGTATATGCAAATATCTCATCGTAGCTCCAAAGTATAAAGGACACGGGGATATTTGCATATGTATGGATTCTTAATTCATTTAGACTTTTGCATTATGCAAATATCTCATCCCGTAGCCCTAAAGTCAACAGATAATTCCACGATTCATAAAGCATGACTGGCACAAATTTTGGGCCTAGGTATAGATTTTCCATCTCGTAGCGTCGCGCCTCTATGTTTGAGTTGATCCGATGCCTAGCATCACTTGGAGGAAGAGAAAGCCATCTGGGATGTTCGTTGTGGCTACGGTGCCATGGAGCTGGATTTTTGTTTCCTCCACCACCACCTCCGCCTCGGTTCCCTACTTGGCCTCCATGGGAGCCATTATGGGAGCTGCTTGGTGGAGAGGGTGGTGTCGGTGGGTTATTTCCTCCAGCCGGAGCTTCGTGGTGACGTCCACCATGTCGGCTCGAGCCAGCACGATGTTCGTCATTCCTTTGTCCGTCACTGCCGCCATGGTGAGCTTCCCGCTGCCGGACATGGCGACCTTTTGTTGCTCTACGCCCTTAGTGAGTAGCTTCACACTTAGTCAGACCTGATCTGGGCTTGGATTATTTGCTAGGATATCTCGGGCCGCAGCATAATTTTCTATCGGCGTGTTATACACTCGGTTTCCCTTGCTGTCGAACTGAGGTTTTCCCGCGGCTATGTCTCCTTCGAAAAGGGTCTTGTGAACTCCTGGATTTTTCTTGGCTAGCTCAGGGCCTTTCCGGGTCTTCTGATGCGCAGGGAGTTAAACTTCCCTGACGTAATGCGCTGCTTCTCCTTGACAATCATTATAAGTGTTACACTGATACTAGTTTTGTCACCGGATACAAACTAAGTTTATCTCAATTTAGGCTATAGGTTAAGGTGGTACAATGTAATGGAAGGAAGTTCCATGATGGATTTGGATAAGTTCCAAAAGGTTAAGGACATTGTGACGGATACTACAACAAAAAGCTAAGTGTAAGACTATTATGTTAGCAACAAAGGAACTATGTGTGGTTTGATGGGCTAGTACTATGTTGATATATTGTATGACAATTATATCAACATGTTTTAAAACCCCAAGTAACTAAGATCTCACCAAATTTATACAAAGCCATTTCATCAGAGAATGAGTGAAGCGTAGAGACGCAAACACATGCAAACACACAGAGACCTGAAAAGTATCAGATCTGGGGATTATTTTTACCACTCAAAGTTTTTCAAACTAGATTATTGACTCTAGTGCAAGTGGGAGGCTGAAAGGAATATGCCCGAGAGGCAATAATAAAGTGGTTATTATCTTATTCCATGTTTATAATAAATGTTTATTTCTCATCCTATAATTGTGTTAATCGGAAAAGTTAATACATGTGATTTATAAACAAAAGAAAAGGTTCCTAGTAATACCTCTCTTAATACAGCAAGATATATTCATAAAAATGGTAGCAGGATTATCGGCAACATCCATGCCAACTACATATAATTAGGCTAGCTAGCTACATATATCACTAACTACTAGTCCTCAGTTGGATTATCGGCAATGTCCATGATGTACCTAATAGCAACAGCAGGAATATCGTCATGTGAAGAAACGTCAGAGTATGTCGATGCTTCAGGGCCTCGGTAGTAGAAGTAGGTCATGCGATCTTCACATAGATGGAAGACCAACTTTTCCTTGGTATCCATCTCATAGGCATCGACCATCTCAGTCCACCTCGGACAACTAAAAAAGTTCGGTTCGCCTCATTCGTGACTTGGACCATGTAGGTCGGTGTAGGTTGCTTCAGAGGCAGTATATCGACCTGTAACTGTCCTTGCTGGCCCAACAACCAATTAAAATGGTCCAAAAAATCAAGTCTAAATTTGGAGGATATGTTCTGCATAAGAAACATAAGAAAGCAACAATTGGCATGTAATTCCGTTGCAGGGTATATATAGGTTGATTTCTTGTGAATGGACATACCATACTAACTTCGCACTCATAAGGAAGCACTATGACAACCTTCTTGTGCTTGCACCGTTGATAACCACAATGCTCACACCGATCATCATTCATTATATACCTATATATCATAATGCAAACTTAGTTATATAGTATATTTTAACTTAATTAGCATCATAAGTAGCACAATATAACAACATAACACATAAGTAAGATTAGCTAGCATCATATATAAGTTGTACAATAGTAGCATACAACACTCACATGGTAAGTCTATATAAGTAGTACGATAGATAGCATGATAGGTAGCGTATATATGATAGTCACATGAGAACATCTTAAACTCGAGTAGACTCAATGTCAGTGACGTCGTCCTCATCTGGGCGGTCCCAGAAAGAGGACAACAAGCTGCAAGAGTCGTCCTACTATTTGTCGGAGCGGCCAGGCTGACCCTGCTGTTGCGTGCTGGAGGGGTTGGTCTCTCCCTACCCACGCTACTGCCGGCTCTCGCTAAGGACCTTGTACTGGACCGCCATCACCTAGGCATAAAGTAGGACATCCCTGACCAAGGGATCATCCTCCTCGCGATGGTGGCGTGCCGAATGCCTCTCTGCCTGCCGGTGATCCCTCTCCTCAGCCCTCGTGGCGATCCTCATGCCCTCTGGCCCTAACAGATGTGCCATGCGACGCTCATCCTCGAAGTTGAGGAACGCTCTCGCCCCAAAATGCTTCCTACTACTGGCACCTGAATGTAACTAGCTGGATCTTAATGTTATCCACTATGATCTAAGCTGCCCAAGTCGGGGTCCTTGTGTGTTTTCGGTGAACACCACGAAACTTCAGCTGCGGCTCTGACAGTCAACATATAAGAAATGAGTATATCTATAAATTGATCCCAAATTTAATATCTAGAAACATAAAGGCAAGCAAGTGATCTTATAAATATTAGGTGTCATAGCTGAACTGAAGGTGTGATAGGGAACAGTCTTATATAAAGACACACAAGGAAAAAAGAGTGCCTACAAGACCAAATCAAATGTGCAAGATATTCATGGACATACGACAAGGTCTTATGGGCACATTTTCTCATTAGATTGTGTCATCGTGTAATCATCGACCGTTGGAAGGAAAAAAAAACAAAATAAACATCAAGTAGAGAAAAATGTTGGCCTTTACTATCACTATCTAACATTCCTATATCTAGAAATTGAGCCCAAATTTAATATCTCTAAAGCACTATCTAACATTCCTATATCTAGAATTTAAGCCCAAGTTTAGTATCTAAACACTATCTCTAAAGCACTATCTAACATTCCTATATGAAGAATTTGAGACAAAGTTTAGTATCTAAACACTATCTCTAAATCCCTATCTAACATTCCTATATCTAGAATTTGAGCCCAAATTTAGTATCTAAACACTATCTCTAAAACACAATCTAGCATATCTATATCTAGAATTTCTAAGATCATTATATACCATATACATTTATACTTTCTAAATTTCTATAAAAGAAAGGGGAGGCATGGTGGGTAGCTCACCACGAGGTCGGTGATGAGGCTTGGCGATGGGAAGGTTGCAGCGACCGACGGCTCGGGGAGGGGGAGGTTGTAGCAAACGGTGGCTCGGAGAGGGGGAGGTTGCAGCGATCGACAACGGCAAATCGAGCGGTCGTCGGATGTAGCCGGCATGGCGGAAGACGCGCGTGGTTGGTGACGAAGCTTGGACACGAGAAGGTTTCAGCAACTGGCAGCTCGGGGAGGGGGAGTGATGGGGATATGCCAAATGGGGTATGCCCAGCAGGACGTTCTGATTGGGCCAAAAGGTTTCACGAGTGGGCCTGCAAGACGGCGACTGGAATGCGACTAAGGGGAAGGTCCAGAGACTGGAGACTAGAGTCCCAGAAGCGTACTAGAAGCCTGGTCAGATTAGGTCAAAGCCTCCGAATCCATATCTTTTTCGGTTGTAACTTGTAAAACCTAGCGAGGTGCCTCATATATAAACCTCCCTAGGGTATCCTGAGGACTTACGTTCCATCATACACCCCCTCAAGTGACTCGCTGCTTAGACGCCAAGCTCGCCACCCCTGTAACTCGCTCTCCAATAATCTAATCTAGCAGGAGTAGGTCTTTACCCTCCAGAGGGCCGAACCTGGGTAAACCTATGTGCATCCTCCCCCATCTCGCACCGCAGATGGCCGCCAGCTCTCGCCCCCGATTCAATCAATCGCTGCATACTGCAGCGACTGCCGTGACCATTTCCACGATAGTGGCGCCCACCGTGGGGCATAGCAGGACTGGCCTGAGTTCTGCGGCGAGACCCTATTCGCCGATCGACCGGCCACTCGCCACCGGCCGCATGTTCGCCATAGGAGGGATCTTACAGATCCTGCCCAGCAGCTATATCCTGTCGTCACGCCCGGTCACTCACGGTGCGGTGATGCTGGTAGGCTCCATCAACCTCTTCGTCGGCTTCACCGGCGCGGTCGACCCAGCTGCGATGGTGATCGTTGGTGGACCGCCGCCACACCACGATCTGCTCTCGGAGGAGCAGGTCCGCTCCATCAGGAGCCCCGTCACCGAGTACGACTCGGCCGCCAGAAACGCGGCCGAGACCAACACCGCCACAAACGACGAGGCCCTAAACGACGACGCCGACTCCACGACCCCTGCTTCGATCGATGGATCAATCACCGCGGCATCACGAGAGGACTCCATCATGCGAGTCTCCAACCCGGAGGATTTCGAGGACTCCTCCATCCTCGGGATCTTCGACTCCGATTCAGGCTTGGAGTCGCCTGAAGACTTCCGCGCCAGATCCAATCACTTTAACGCGATCTATATGGCGGGAAGCATGGCCGCCCCGCCGGATCCGTTCTCCACGCCGATCCTGCCGACTGCCACGGCCACAGAGGTGGAGGAGGCCTGCCTGCGACTCGCGGAGGCGCAATGCAATGAGCTCGCCGAGCGCCAGAAATACCGCCTCGAGCGGGAAACAGCGCGGGAGCTATCGCTCTATCACCAGCGTCGCATCAGGACCCGCCTAAACTCCAACGTCCAGGGCCGCGTCCTGAACTTCAACGACGAAAGCGACCCCGCACGCGTGGCCGAGCGCGAATACTGCGAGAACGCGCCACCAGGCGGAAGCAACAGACCAAGACCCGGCGCACCGGTGACCGGAGCCCCTCCACCACCCATCGGCCGCGTGCCCCCGCCGGACCAGCCGCGGATCATCATCTCGCCACAAGCCCGCGACACCAACGGACTCCCATTCTACTCCACCACGATGGACAATGTCGTCGCGGCTGACGCCACGGTCGCCAACCTCGACGTCCAGGGGGACGGCGCGCTGCAGATCCAGTACGCCAAGGCCCTACTCGCCAGGGCCGTCGAGCAACAAGCTGCGGGAGTTGACCCGCGGGGACGGATGTATTCCTGCTCCTCAGCTAGCAGGGCGGCCTCGAGTGACCATCCTACCATCGCCAACGCCGTGACCTGCCCACCGCCGTAGCCACTGGCGAACCAGTCGCGGGCCGCCAACCCCGCACTCTCCACCAACGAACCGCGACCAGTTAACGACACGGTCGCCGCCAACGGGCAACCAATCGACGCCCACACACACATCGTCAACAACCAGGCCTGGCGGGCACGCCTGCCCAATGACTTGAGGCACACCCTCAGTAATCGCGGCGACCCCGAACCAAGGGGCTTGCTCAGCCGAGTCGGCTCCCAATGCTTTGGGCCTATGATTAGAGGGGAAAAGTACCCCGCCAACTTGATGGCCCCCAAAGAGATCGAAAAGTATGATCCAGCGTACGACCCAGCAGTATGGCTAGACACATACCTCATGGCGATGGGAATCGCCAGCCACACCGACCTGCTCGCCGCTCGCTACCTCCCCCTGATGATGGAGGGCGCGACTAGGCAATGGATCAACACCCTCCCTGCCGACAGTATCGACTCCTAGGAGGAAATGCGGGATGCCTTCATCAGGCACTTCGAGGGCTCCTACACCTGCGCCACCATGATTGAAGACCTGGAGCGGTGCATCCAGGGACAACGCGAGTCGACCCGCCACTGGATTCAAAGGTGGCAAGAACTATGGATCAACACCTCCAGCATCCACCTAGACACGGCGATACACTATTTCAAGAACGCGTGCTAGTACGCACCCCTGGTCGCTAAGATCAAGCGGGTCTACTGGACACTCGACAACATACCCGACCTCCTCGAGATCGCCAAGTGCTACGCGGAGGAGGACTCCAACCAAGACTCCGACAACGAGTCAGGGGAAGACGCCGCACCGGCAGCCACGATAGTGGCGACAACACGACATGAGCTACAGCAACACCCGCATCACCAGCAAGCGCCACACGGACGGGCAAGTCGACTTCATCGCCAACGCGGGCTATGGCCAACGTGACCCAAAGAACTACCGCCACGACGGAGGAAATTACCGCGATAGCAGAAACTACCGCGCCAACAACACGGCGAGGCCAAAATTTGACCCCGCCGCCATGCTCAACCAGCCCTGCGTCTACCATAGAAGGGATGGGAAACCCGCCACCCACACCACCACGGACTATCACTCTCTCAAAGAGACCGAAAAGGCAAGGCGAGCAAGGGAAGACCCCAACAACAACCCACCTTGGGACAACGGAAATGCTAACGGCTTCAGCAACGCCGTCGGCTCGCTACACACCTTCACCGGACTCGGCACCAAGCGCGAGAGGAAGGTGCTTGCCCGTGCAGTCACCGTCAATGCGGTGACACAGGTCGACATCCCACGCTTCCTCAACTGGTCCGAGTAGAGCATCACTTGGAGTCGCCAGGACCACGCTCCCAAAATCGAGTATCCAGGGCGAGTCGTCCTGGTAGTCAGGCCCAAAGTGGCCGATTATTGGCTACCCAAGACATTGATGGACGGCAAGAGCTCCATAAACATCATGTATCTGGACACGTTCAAAAGGCTATAGCTCCCGGAGTCGGCAATCCAGCCGACCCGACAACCTTCCACGGCATCGTCCCCGGTCAAAAGGCATACCCGATCGGAAAAGTGATGCTACCAGTCACCTTCGGCACATCGGCAAACTACCGCACCGAGTGAATCGAGTTTGATCTGGTGAACTTCCGCAGCCCTACCACTGCATCCTGAGACGCCAAACGTTTGCCAAATTTATGGCGACCCCCCACTACGCGTACAACATGATGAAGCTCCCAGGGCCGAGCGCCATCATCACCATCCACGACGACCCCGATATGGCTGTGGAATGCGAGGACAAAGGCGCTGAGCCTACCGACGCCATCATCACCGTGGAGACTAACCATGCGGAGGAGCTCGCGAAATACGCGGGCAACATCAACAAGGACAACCCCACCATATTGAAGAAGACAACCGCCGTGAACTCCACGTTCGAGGCAACCAAGCATACCCGCACCATCGAGCTCGTCTCGGGCGACTCCAGCCAGACGGTCACCATTGGGGCGCATATGTGCCCCACATAGGAAAGCGCGCTCATCGGGTTGCTCTGTGAGAACCGTGACATCTTCGCATGGAAACCCTCCAACATGCCAGGTGTCCCGAGGGAATTCGCTGAGCACAAATTACACGCCGACCCAAAAGTGCGACCAGTAAAGCAGTCGCTACGGCCCTTCAATGAAGAGCGCCGCCGAGCAATCGCTGAAGAAGTGCAACGCTTGTTGGCCATAGGCTTCATTCGGCCAATAAAACACTCCAAGTGGCTGGCGACCCCCGTCCTAGTCCTAAAAAAGAACAACACATGGAGAATGTGTATCGACTACACCAACCTCAACAGCGCCTGCCCGAAGGAGGAGTTCGTCCTACCGCGCATCGATCAGATAATTGACTCGACCGCGGGATCGGAGTCTCTGTGCTTCCTCGATGCTTACTCTGGTTACAACCAGATCAAGATGGCGGTCGAGGACGAGGAGAAGACGGCGTTCATCACGCCATTCGACGCCTTCTGCTACACGGACATGACGTTCGGCCTCAAGAACGCCGGCGCCACATACCAAAGGTGCATGCATGAGTGCCTCGCGAGCCAAATTGGCTGCAACATTCACGTCTACATCGACGACGTGGTGGTAAAATCCACTCGCCAGGACGACCTGCTCGCCGACCTGGCCGAAACCTTCGCAAATCTGTGGAGGTACAACATCAAGCTGAACCTAGGGAAGTGCACCTTCGGCGTCCCCACCGGATAGCTACTGGGATATGTAGTCTCCAATCGAGGCATCAAAGCCAACCCCACCAAGATCGACACCATCGCGCGACTCGGAAAACCCGAGTGCCTGCGCGACATCCAGAAGTTGGCCAGGCGAGTCGCGGCTCTCAGTCGCTTCATCCCCCGACTAGGCGAGAAGGCCATGCCCCTCTATCGCCTGATACGCAAGAACCCCATGTTCCAATGGGACGCGGAGGCGGACGATGCACTGAAAGAGCTCAAAGAAGTGCTACTCGCGGCTCTACTACTTGCCGCACCAGTCGACAAGGAGCCAATGCTCGTCTACGTGGCAGCCTCCAATCGAGCCGTCAGCGCCGTGATGGTTGTCGAACGGCCAGAGGAGGGAAAGGAGCGCCTCTTATAGTGCCCCGTCTACTACATTAGTGAAGTCCTGACGGACTCACGACAGCGCTACCTGCAGTACCAGAAATTGGTGTACGCGGTATTCCGAGCTCAGCGGCGAGTCCCCCACTACTTCAAAGAACACCCAATAACGGTGGTCTCATCTACACCGCTTCAGCACCTCTGACATCTCCATTATGCCAGTCCTCGATGGGTAGCCGCTGGTGACGTCGTCGAGGTCGAAATCATCGGGGAAGTGGGCGAGACCCAGGCTCAATGCTGTGGTGGCCCCGCGCCTGAAAGGTGAGCATGCCATCCACTCCACGATGACGGGCGCCTCCTCCAGATAGCACCAAACTTCCGTAAGCCCCCTAGGAATAACCTCGGTGGGGGACATTCCTTGAAGGACCGCTTGGACACAAAACGCCGAAGCCGTGGCCGCGTTCACCACGGCAGTCACGCACTGCGAGGCGTTGAAAGTCTGAATGACCGGGTCGCTTTGCCCTATCACAGCTGCAAAATCAGACGTCAGTGAAACTACGGACCTCGCCAATCGGGGATTCGCCAAACGAGTTAAGCAAAAGACGGAGACTCACCAAGAAGCTTGCGGTAGTTCTCTGTGACATGCTTCTCCAGGGCGGCATGATCATTTTGCAGCCCCATGATGATCGAGTCCGCGGCCTTGCGCTCCTCCTCAGCCGCGGCGACAGCAGCCTTCGCTCGATCCTCGGACGAAATTGAGGCTGCTTTCGCCACCTCCAAGTAATGGATCAGCGAGGCAATTCGCCCATTCACCGCGTCCAGCTCGGCGACTGGAACATACCCTTCACGGGCCTTGGAAATTGCAGCCAGAAGACCATCTGAAAAGGAAAGAGACAAATCATCAACATGCCACACACCAACAGTTCACAGCCGAAAAACAAAAAGAAAAAGAAGCAAGTACTTACCAGCAGTCTCCTAGAGTCGCCGGTTCGCCTCCTGCGCCAGGCGCAGATCCCGCTCCAAATGCTTCCTGGCAGCCTGTCGATCGGTTGACTTCCTCTGCAAACCCTGCAAAGCAACAAAGTTCAGTACTTACAAAGAACAATATCAAGTTCCTAGCCTCTGAAATTCAATGACTAGGAACTCGGGGACTGGAGAGTAGAAGTAACTCAGTGCCAAGCCGCTGAAATTCAGCAGCTAGACACTCGACAACTGGACGTACCTGAATGGCGGCACCAAGCATTTTGTGAAGCTCGCCAGCGTCAGTCGACGGGACCGTGAAGGAGGTGCGCCCACGACGAGACCCAATGTCTTCATCGACAATCTCCGGGCTCTGTGGAGACTGGTTGTCCGCCACGCCTGGGAACCCCCTCGCCATGAAGCGCGGGAACGTTGCTGACGCTCTAGCCGGGGCACTGGTCACCGGAGCCGGCGCTTCCGTCGCAGGGGCGACCGTGACTAGCTCTGACCGCGTAGCCACCACCTCTTCGACGACTGCAGCGGGATCGCTCCCCTTGGCACTAGTCATCTCCACGGAATCGTCGGCACCGCCTTTCTGCCTCTTCGCGCCCTCCATAGTCGCCGCGTCGTCAGCAGACTTCCTCTTCTTGGGGAGGTCGCCCTCTCCGGTGGTGGTGATCGGCGGAATCTTCGCCACTAAAGGGCGATCGATCTTCTTGACCCCAGACCTGCCAAACCTCCAAAATCAACATAGAGACAACACAAAAATGGAACACGACTTGGAATGGAGAATTCTAGGCTTACTTGGCGACTAGGAGAACACGCAGCCCGGTGCTAATGTGGGCGGGCTTGTCCAATTCTGGCCCTAGCTTGCGCGTGAGCCCCCTTTCAAAGACGTCAGAAGCCCATGACACCGTGTGCTTCCTCGATGATGAAGCCGCTGTCGCCGGAATGTCCGGCTCTGAAGATGCGGCCGCTCTTGACGGTTGCGGCGACTTCGACGCCGCTGCCTCAGTCGCCTCCTGGCTTGGTCCCCTCGAAGTTGTTGGTGCAATCACCACTAGAGGAACCTCTACTGCCGCCTCGGTGTCCTCGCCCTCCAACCCCTTTATCGGAATCGCATCCTCCTGGACCTTGTCCGGAGTTTCGGGGGTATCTTCATCGTTAGAGTCGTTATCTGACTCAAACACCACCGCCGACCTGGGTGGCGACTCTAGCTTCTTCGCTGGCGACTTCGGTTTGCGTGCGGTCTTCAACGGCGTGGCCGTGCACCGAGATGTGTGCTCCTGCACGATCTCGTCGCCTCCGTCGTGTTCATCAAGGCTGCGGCTCGCCTCGAACTCGCGCTGCTTCTGCATGCGAGTCTTGCGAGCCGTAGGCGCTGGGGGAGGAACCTCCTCCTCTTCCTCGTCGCTTTCGGAGGAGTCTCTTTCGGAGGCCTCTTCAAGCTCCCGGGGGACCTCTTCGTCAAGCGGAGGGAGCTAGCCCTCCAACACCTAGAACAACTAAGAACAACCACGAATAAATATCAAATGATACGACTACGAATCACATTGTGGAAAAGGCGACTAGAGGAAAACTTACTGTGGGAGCTTCGTTCTTCACGGGAGTGTACGGGGCGAGCCCGATCGATACGGTGGTGAACTCCGCGTCAGTGATCTTCTTCAGGGTGGCCTTGTAATCCTCGGTCTCCCACGACTCTTTGGTGGTTCAGGAGGGGTCGTGTTTCCTGCTATACTCATACATCCAATGCGGCCGAGCCGCTAGAGGAACCAGATGCCGTCCGAGCCAGCAGTTGTAGAGGTTGATCGAAGTCAACCCCTGGTCCTTCAACCTCTGAATTTGGTCCATAATTTCCGCGACGGCCATCTTTTGGTCTTCAGGGAGTTTCTTCAGCGCCAGCCGACGAGGCTCGCTCCTTTCGGTGACAAACTCGGGAAGCGCCACCTCGCCAGAGGGAGTGGATTCTTTCACATTGAACCAGCTCTTCTTCCACTTGCTCGTGGCTTTCTTCGGCAGAAGGAGCTTAATGAAGTTTGCCTTCGGCTTCAATTCGAACGTGACGCTGCCGCCCGCCAGTATCAAGCCACTGGACGCATCACGCCTGATGCGGACGTGGAAGAGCTCCAGCCACAGCAGGAAATACGGCCTGCAGCCAAGGTAACACTCGCAGAAGGTGATGAAGATCGCCAGTTGTTCGATGCTGTGTGGGCCAAGATCCGACGGCTTGATGGCGTAATACCAACAGAAGCACCGGAAGAAGAGAGAGGTAGGGAACCCCAAACCTCTCTCTAGGTGGTTGGGGAAACAAATGAATTCGCTGGCCCGCGGCTTTGGCTCGATCTCGGAGGAAGCCAGTTCCCCTTGCGGAGTACTCCGGCCTCCTCGAAGGACTTGAGCTGGGCCGTGGTGCACTTGGATTTGCCCCATGAACCTTTGGGAGGCGCCATTGGGAAGGATGTGGAGTCGCTCGTTGCGGAAGGATCGGATCGAAGGAAGGCAGGGAGAATGAATGCGCGAGAATGAAGAATGTAGGGAAGGATCTGCAAGGCTGATTCGCCACTCCCCTTATAAGGGGGTTGATACATTGCAAATGTATCTATAATTTTTGATGCTCCATGCTTGGTTTTATCCACTTTCTTGTGTTTTGTCCACACTTTGGAGTACTTTTCATATGATTTCTTGGACTAACCTATTAACAAGAGCCACAGTGCCTGCTGCCTGTTTTCTGCTGTTTTTGGTTCCAGGAAAGTCAGAAAATGAATATTCTCGGAATTGGATGGGACAAAAACCAAAGTGCCTATTTTTCCAGAAGACTCCAGGAGCCAGAATACGAGACGGAGGAGGGCTAGGGGCTGGCCACACCCCCCAGGCGCGGGCTGGGCCTGGCCACGCTAGGGCATGGTGTGGTGGCCCCAGGCACCCCCTCGGTCTCCCTCTTCGCCTATAAGAAGCCTTCTGACCTAAAAACTCCGGGGGGTTCGACGTTTTTCCAGAAAAAGTTCCGCAGCGCCGCCACCACCGAAGGGGAGATTCGGGGGACAGAAAGTCTCTGTTCTGGCACCCTGCCGGGACGGGGAAGTGCCCCCGGAGCCATCTCCATCGATCTCCACCATCATCTCCATCGACGATCCATGTTTCCCCCATCTATGAGTGAGTAATCCCCCGTTGTAGGCTATGGGGATGGTAGGGATTGGATGAGATCGTTCATGTAATGGCATTAGATTGTTAGGGCATGGTGCCTAGTATCTTTTATTAGTGCTTTATGACTTTGTTGCGACTTGTTGTGCTTAATGCTTGTCACTAGGGCCCATCTGAACATGTTATTGATTCATTATGATAGTATTATTTTTGGTCTTATCTACAAGTGTATACACACGTTGTTGTCCGAAACCTATGACCCCGAAGTGACAAAAATCGGGATAACCGGAAGGGAATGGCTTTGATGTGAGGATCACATGCGTTCATGGAGTGTTAATGCTTTGCTCCGGTGCTCTATTAAAAGGAGCACCTTAATTGCCAGTAGTTCCCTAGAGGCCCCGCTGCAAACGGGCTAGCAGGACAAAAGATGTTGTGCAAGTTCTCATTGCGAGCACGTATGACTATATATGGAACAGATGCCTATGATTGTCTAGTACTTAGATGCTTTATCTTATTTATCTGCAATTGCCCTTTGTTCTGATTGCTATGTGGATTGTCTTGTCCATGCAACGTCCGTCCATCCATCCCTATACCTACCGCACTCGAATCCCACTGTTTACTGCTATTGTTACTTCTGTCTTTACTTTACTACTGCTGTTACTTTGCTATTCCTACTACAAAACAGTTGCTACTGATAAACTGCTGTGAGCAAGATTGTTTCCAGGTGCAGCTGAATTGACAACTCAGTTGTTAAGGCTTATAAGTATTCTTTGGCACCCCTTGTGTCCAATCAATAAATTGGGTTTCACTTCCCTCGAAAATACTGCGATACACCCCTATACTTGTGGGTCATCAAGACTTTTTTCTGGCGCCATTGCCGGGGAGCATAGCTTTATTTATCAAGTCCACTTGGATTCACTATTGTTCAAGCTAATTTTATTTTCTCCTTATTTGCTTGTTTCTTTATCAAAAATACAAAAAAAAGTAGTTCGTACTCTAGTTGTTATTTTCGTTGGTATGTTATTGTCTTGCCTTATCATGCTTGTTCTCAATGGTTGGTTTCTTTGAAACTGAAGCTTATTGGCAAGGTGGGTTCACGGAAGATCAAAAATATTATTATAAGAAACACCGCTTGTCACAAAAAGGGAAACACTTATGGGAATAAACTGATAGATTTTATACCATTGCTAGAAACGTGTGCTCTACTTATAATGTTACTTATTGCTGTGATGAATCTCATTGCAGAAAGAGGTATAAACACCTCCCTTTTCAATGTGGGTATAATGATAATGATACCATATTTTCCTATGCTAAAGGAATTTATGACTTTTATGATGCGGAACAAATTGAAGAATTTATTGCTTGGAAGGGTGCTTTTGAACTTGCTAGTTTGCTTGAAAATATTGATGATTCACCTTACACATATGAGTTTTATGGTATACTTAAATTTTGCTTTGATAATTACAAGGATGAAAATGGCTATACTCTTGAATATTTTAATAGATGCTTTCCACAAATGGAAGAGACTGATGCCTTGCAGGATCCTATGGAAGAAGAAATTGATGAACCTGAAATCTCATTAGATGAAAAAGAGGAGGAGAGTGATGAACAAAAGGAGGAAGAATGGATTAGCTACCCATGCCTACCTTCTAATGAGAGTAACTCTTTATCCCTTACATTATTTTATTGTCCCCCATGCTTACTAAAGGAGGATGAATGTTATGTTCCTGAGGATTCTTTTGAAGATGTTTATAATAGAGCTCTAGTGCTTGTAGATCATGAAAAGCATGCTTTATGTGATAGTTATATTGTTGAGTTTATTCATGAGGCTACTGAAAATTATTATGAGAGAGGAAAATATGGTTGTAGAAATTTTCATGGTATTGAAACACCTCTCTATGTGCTGAAAGTTTTGAAGTTACTCTTGTTTTATCTTCCTATGCTTGTCACTTTGTTCTTTGTGAATTTATTTGCATACATGATTCCCATGCATAGGAAGTGGGTTAGACTTAAATGTGTTTTGAATTTGCTTCTTTATGCTCTCTTTTACTTCAACTCACATTTCTTATGAGAGCATCCTCTCAAACCTTTATGCCTGAAGATGATAATATGTCTACTATTTTTGGGAGACCTTTTCTTAAATACTGCAGGAGCTATTATTAATTGTAATCAAGGGAAGGTGACCTTCAATATCAATGACAAGGAACATACTATCTATTTCCCCAAGAAGATTGATAGACTTATGGTTTTGAATTCAATTGAACATGTTGAGGGCATTCAAGTTGGAGAAATATATTGTCCCATACCAAGAGAAAATTTTGAAACTATTATGATTGGGACCATTGCTATCAAGGTTGAGGTAACAAAATCATTAGTGGAATACAAAGTTTTGTCTCATATGAAATTGTTTTGGTAACAAGACCTGATCAACCTAGTTAACAAAAGGATTTCATTGAACAAAACAATGTTTTCACCATGATTATCTCCGCTTACTTCTATTTTA
The DNA here is from genome assembly GCA_916181665.1 of Avena sativa. Classification (NCBI taxonomy): domain Eukaryota; kingdom Viridiplantae; phylum Streptophyta; class Magnoliopsida; order Poales; family Poaceae; genus Avena; species Avena sativa. The sequence goes on along the minus strand of OV702292.1, from coordinate 524,554,232 downwards.
TCCATTTTAGTTTTTCCTTATGTCTAACTTAAAGGCGTTAAAGAAAAGTACTTATTGGGAGATAACCCAAAAGTTTTAGATGAGTCTTGGAAGTTATTACCTCTGTAATAACCGCTCCTTATCCTTTTTATTTGCTTTTTGTGCCAAGAGTAACCTCTAATGAGAGAGAATTAATGATTGGGAAAGTTGCTGTCCCGAAACAGATTTTTGTGCTTCACCGTAAAAATTCGTGTAAAATATGTGAATGTCTTTTTGAAGCATGAATTTTTGTGCTTCTACCCCAGGTTGTTATCTAACTTTCGTTAGTTCAACACTTTTTGATTTGAGCAACAGAATGTCTTCAGAAAATTTCGTCTTTACCTGCTGGTCTGTTTTGACAGATTTCTGCCATTTTCTGCATTTGCTTCTTGTTGGCTCCTTTTTGAGTTCTTTTGGGGAATTAAGATTTTTGAGAGAAGTGATACAGTAGCTAGTGTTCTAATGGAAGTTTATTTGGTGCTATAACTGAACCTTAAGACTTATTTATCTTGAGTGCACTAATGTTGCTAATAAAGGTTGTGTGAAGTTTTGTATGAAGGAAAAATTTCAGGTGTATGGAAGGAATGAGTAATGAGATGAAGGATGGACTAAAGCTCAAGCTTGGGGATGCCACGCATGTTACCCCAAGAAATATCCAAGAAGTACAAGCGTCAAAGCTTGGGGATGCCCAAGGCATCCCCTTTTTCATCAATAAAAATCCCAGGTTTCTTCCAAACGCTTCATTTTTATTGTTTCATGCACAATTGTGTGGTTCTTGGAGCGTCTTCTTTTTTGTTTTCGTTTTGGTTTTTTGTTTGCTTTTTTTTCTTAGTTTTCTGAATAAATTTGTTGGACCTCCTCTTTCATATATTGGTGTTCAAATAGTTTGGTTTGGTTTGGAAAAGAGTAGGAAAGCTCATGCTTAAGTGGTAAAGAGAGCTTGTTTTTGACTGTGGCCTAAGCTTTGTCATGCCATGCTTGATATTGTTTTGGCTTTATGCTTAGTATTCTTTGCTGTAGCATGACTTGTTATAAACAATTGAGATTGCTTAATGTGCCTTGGATGAATCATGCGTTGTTTTAGCATATTAAAGCATAGTATAGTGGTAGTCTCCTTCGATGCTTTATTTGGGTTGACTTGGCACATGTTCACACCATGTTATGACTATCCCAAGTCACCATAAGCCTTTATGATTCTTTAGTTTTCAACTTGTAGTATCACCTTATGCTTTGATCAATGATGTTTTGTCGCTCTGCATGATTATGGCCATTATTGCTCTCTCGTTTGTCGCTCCCTTACTATTGCTAGCCTTCACTTACACAGAGTGTTTTACTCATGTTTCCAACTCCCTTAAACCAAATATTGCCAAAGTGTCCACCATACCTACCTATTAGCATCATTTGCTACTTCCGTGCATATTCAATATGCCTTGTTTTCTTCCGAATAAAATGTTTGCTTGTTATGAGAAAGTTAGTTAGTAATGCTCTCATGAACTTGATGGCACACTTTATTTCCTGCATTTAATAAACCTGAACCATTGCGTCCTTCTTTGTTGCGTATATGCTTGTGCTTTATAAGTTGAAGTTAGCAGAACCATGTATCATGGGGAACGCTCTCAACATTGCATTGGTACTTAGTACCTCGTTGATATCATGTTCTTTTTCTTATGGATCCCGGCGGTGTGAAATAAAAGTAGAACTTGTAAGATCATGGAGTTTGTATGTATGTTTGAGAAACGCTTGGGCCGCTAGCCTAAGCCATGCCTAATCATGGTGGAAACTTGCAGCATAACCATAATGAGCATTCTATGAAGCATCCTTAATAAAAATCTATGCACCTAGTAAATAAAAAGATCGCTGAGATGCTCATTGTCTGCTTGCCTTGTCATTTTGATTATGGGATAGCTCCTGTATCATGTGCAAGGGGTACCCCGTTGGCGGTTCTCTATGATACGTATATACTTACGATGACAAGATCTTACTTGTGACTGAAGTTGAGTAGCATGAGGATCGGTCTTCGTAAGTAAGGGGCATGAGACTTTGATTTATAACTTGCCAAGCACATCCTCTTAGTTGTGTCACTTTAACATTAACCATTTAAAGATGCTTATGATAGGGGCAATGAGATCTCAAAGCTAATGAGTATTATACTTTCAGCATTTGGAAGCCTTTCAAACTTTTCAAAACCTGTCCATTCCCTTGTTGAGTCTCCACACATTCTATGAGCACTTTCTTGAGAGCATAATGGCCATTCTTAGTTCTATGTGCATTGTCCCAAGACTTGTTGATTGATGCATACCTTGATATTGCTTGTTTTAAACTATTTGTATCTAGTCACTCTTGTAAACTTTGAAGGTGTCCTATGCATTTATGTTTGCTACTCTATGAGGGACAAGCCGAATGCCACTATGCTATGTTTTCTTTATGTGAAACAAACAAACGTCTTGCAAGGCATTATTATTCATGAATCTTTTGTTTGTGCCTTTTCATGTTGCATCATAGTCTCTTTGTCTTATTGCTAGAACTTTGTCTTTCATGTTATGATTGAAGAACTATCATCCCAGCTTTGAATGTTTTACAAATATTTTGATCAAGTCTTTGATGGTGCATGTCACCTCAAAAATTATTCTTTCTTTTTATCACTTACCTACTCGAGGAAGAGCAGGAGTTAAGCTTGGGGATGTTGATACATTGCAAATGTATCTATAATTTTTGATGCTCCATGCTTGGTTTTATCCACTTTCTTGTGTTTTGTCCACACTTTGGAGTACTTTTCATATGATTTCTTGGACTAACCTATTAACAAGAGCCACAGTGCCAGCTGCCTGTTTTCTGCTGTTTTTGGTTCCAAGAAAGTCAGAAAATGAATATTCTCGGAATTGGACGGGACAAAAACCAAAGTGCCTATTTTTTCGGAAGACTCCAGGAGCCAGAATACGAGACGGAGGAGGGCTAGGGGCTGGCCACACCCCCGCAAGCGCGGGCTGGGCCTGGCCGCGCCAGGGCATGGTGTGGTGGCCCCAGGCACCCCCTCGGTCTCCCTCTTCGCCTATAAGAAGCTTTCTGACCTAAAAACTCCAGGGGTTTCGACGTTTTTCCAGAAAAAGTTCCGCAGCACCGCCACCACCGAAGGGGAGATTCGGGGGACAGAAAGTGTCTGTTCCGGCACCCTGCTGGGACGGGGAAGTGCCCCTGGAGCCATCTCCATCGATCTCCACCATCATCTCCATCGACCATCCATGTTTCCCCCATCTATGAGTGAGTAATCCCCCGCTGTTGGCTATGGGGATGGTAGGGATTGGATGAGATCGTTCATGTAATGGCATCAGATTGTTAGGGCATGGTGCCTAGTATCTTTTATTAGTGCTTTATGACTTTGTTGTGACTTGTTGTGCTTAATGCTTGTCACTAGGGCCCGAGTGCCATGATTTCAGATCTGAACATGTTATTGATTCATTATGATAGTATTGTTTTTGATCTTATCTACAGGTCTATACACACGTTGTTGTCCGGAACCTATGGCCCCGAAGTGACAGAAATCGGGATAACCGTAAGGGAATGGCTTTGATGTGAGGATCACATGCGTTCACGGAGTGTTAATGCTTTGCTCCGATGCTCTATTAAAAGGAGCACCTTAATTGCCAGTAGTTCCCTAGAGGCCCCGCTGCAAATGGGCTGACAGGACAAAAGATGTTGTGCAAGTTCTCATTGCGAGCACGTATGACTATATATGGAACACATCCCTAGGATTGTCTAGTACTTGGATGCTTTATCTTATTTATCTGCAATTGCTCTTTGTTCTGATTGCTATGTGGATTGTCTTGTCCATGCAACACCCGTACATCCATCCCTATGCCTACCGCACTCGAATCCTATTGTTTACTGCTATTGTTACTGTTGTCTTTACTTTACTACTTCTGTTACTTTGCTATTCCTACTACAAAACTGTTGCTACTGATAAACTGCTGTGAGCAAGATTGTTTCCAGGTGCAGCTGAATTGACAACTCAGTTGTTAAGGCTTATAAGTATTCTTTGGCTCCCCTTGTGTCGAATCAATAAATTGGGTTTCACTTCCCTCGAAAATTGTAACACCCTCGAATCGGCCCTATGCAAGTTTTAGCCCTTTCCGCCAAACCCGCATAGAAACGATTCAAGGACTCCCACCAGGCACTTTCGTGCGGGTGGAAAGCGAAGTAATACCATTACACATTAGTCCACGATAGAACCCACAGAACATATATATACAACAACGACTCCATGAGTCAAGAATACAGATATACTATACAAAGATCCAAATCACCTTGAAAATGATAGAGCGTCCGACTACGGACAAGATGCAAATGGGGCTAAGAGCCCTAAAGAATAACCAATGGCGTCCATAACCCTGCCCAGGCCAAGCCGGAAGGGTAACCCTCCTAACGACGTCAAACTCGTACCTGCTAAACAAAAGGGGTGCCGACAAAGGGCGAAGGGAAAAAGAGGAGCATCAGTACTGAGGCCAGTACACGGCGAGGCTAGAATTCGGCGGCTCTCGCCTACATAGGTATGGTGGACTGAAGCGACAACGAATCATGCACTAAACAACCTATAGAGACTCAGAAAAACGGGCGGCTATTAGAGAGGGATAAGAAAGACCTATTCGGATCCAACCTGATACTAACACCAAACATACCCATCCTGGCATATCCCCCTCGATACCAAACGAGGAAGTCAAAACCGAGGACTCACACAGTTGGCAGTTTTATTCATTCCATTATAGTTGAAGCTCTTACTAATCAGATATAGATAGCATGAATCATCCTGAAGCATAAGTCGTGGGCAGTTTTAATTAACCATTCTGTGGTAGTTGGAACATTTACTAGTCAGATATAATTGTCCTGAGGAATCCCAAAACCCAACAGTTGTTGGCACTTTTATCACATTTTATTGGAGTTCCAATACTTACTAGACAGATATATCAGAACACGATACGACCAAGATCCACCAGTTGTTGGCATTTTTAATATCCATTCCGTTATAATTGAGCTGATTACTAGTCACATATTAAGTCAAATTTATAGCACTACTTTAGTTATGCTTGTCTATGATCGAGATACTGTGCTCCAAGTCGTCCATAACCGTGGACACGGCTTTTAGAAAGATTTACCCTGCAGGGGTGCACAAATAGCAAAACACACACGATCAACCTCGGAAAAACCAAATCAAAACCCAACGAGGCTTGCACGACAAAGCAATCACATGATTCATAAAATATTTCTGGGGTCCACCCCACTAAGCTACCCGCAACGAAGTTGGCCGGCTCCGGAACGGACCTAGGGTTTGTGACGACGGCTGTAAACGACTAGGAACCCGAAAGTGTGACTGGGCTTGTCGATACCGTGAAAACATGGCACGATCCAAAACAGTACAGGTGCTCCACGCACAATCTTAAATAAAGCAGTAAAGCATGGCATAAGTACAGGATAGTAATAGAGCCCCAAACTAGTTTGTGGCCCCAAGAAATAAGAAATGAATCAAGCTCTGGCTAAGGGGGATTCATAGAGTCTCCCGTATGTGGATAGTGCGAATAGTCAAGGAACAGGTATCAAGTACTCGGGGTCTATAGGACACAAGTGGGCATGAAAAACCAAATAGCATGTAATAGCCCACCGGTGACAGTTTCATTAGTTATCACAGAAATTTAATAGTTGTAATTAAAGACATGATCAACTCCACCATAAACATATGCCAGCATTCCAACAACTATGATACTCGACAACACGAGATCGCACCTGAGCAAGAACTACGACTCGCAAGGCCAGCTATCTACCAAACAACAGGTATTAGGAGGTGTCCATGGCAATATAGAGGCTGCACGGGATATAACTGTGCACGGAAACTAAAGCATCGTGACACGGATAGCAATAGATCAACAGGAGGAAATAAAGACTATAAATGCAAAATAGGTAGAAGGGGGAGAGATGCTCGCTTGGGAAAACACTGTCGAAGAGACATTATCCGGAGAACTTGTCGGTACTCGCATCAACTCATCGGCCTAATCCACAAAGAAGCAACACTAGAAGAAACACCGGATGCAATATTTAATACTATGGCAGAAGATCCGGCATGATTATGATATGATGCATGGCATGGCAAAAGTGCAGTGTAATTAGGCAAAATGTTAAGCGGAACCGGGGTCCCGACAATTAAATATACGGTTCAAGTTATTTTAGATACCCCACAATTGAAATGTTGTATTAACAAGTCAAAACATGGTATCGGTTCGCTATACAAATATAAATGGAGTCCGAAATAAGACTAGAAAAGCCCGCATATGGTCTCCATATTTAATTTAGGTCAATTGTCAAAATAGCCCCAAACACCCACAATATGCATGCAAGGTGTGTATTAAGTGTTAAAAGAACAAACTATCATATTTAAATGGAGTAGAAAGGATTTAAAATAGCCAATTCACATTAACTCCATATTTACTTAATAGGTGATATGCAAAACAACCAATAACCTGAAATCTACATGATGCAGAAGTGCATAAGGATGAAAAATTCATGTAGTGTTTAATTTTCTGAACATTTTGATAAATAAAACATATTTTTCAGATATCCAGAGATTTAGATATGGATTATGTAAGATCGGGACACTTTCTGGAAATTTCCAGAAAACGTAGAAAAGACAGATATCCTTTCTCACTAGAGGAAAACCAGCCCGAGAGGTTGACATGCAGCCTGAAGAGAAGCTGTCTGGGACAGTAACTATCGTGCTGACACTCACTCACAAAGACTGGCGGGGTTCATCTGTTAGTCGGACGGAGTAAAACATCAAAAAGACGATGGGGAACTTGCTCTGCCTAGGAATCAAACAAATGATCCCATGGACTAATTAAAAAGGAACCAGTCATGTCGGCTATGATTTAACTACAGATGTGTGTGTGTTAACTGAACCTGAAGAAGCAAGTACCAGGACGGACAGTGACGACGCTGTTGAGCAAGAATACGTCGATGCCGAGCGAACTGAGGCATGGGCGCTAGTGCGTTAGCATCTCCTTGACGTGGGGAACCAAAAAGGGGCGGCACCGGACCAGTAGGCCGTCCGGGCTGTGCCGGAGAGCGCCTACAGCGGTGAACAACGGCGGTCAACGCCGGCGGCACAACAAAGAGTGAGATCGAGACATAGTAGAGGTCCACGATGACCATAGCCTCACCACGAACATCAAGGAGGGAACGGGGTAGCCGACTAGTAGAAGAATCGCCGGAATCGTCGTCGGAGGACGGTAGCCGGAGTTGGGGAAAATCGACCATGGCGCCGACCCTTTGCTTCCACGGACGAGTGCTTCAGAGAGGAGGCAGAAGTTAGCGAAGAGGAGCTCCTGGTGGTCTCAGATTTGGGGGTCAGGGTTTGGAAAGGAGAAAGAAGGGGATTAGGATATTTATCTAGTCTACTTAGATCAGACTAGTTTTGGGTCAAAACTTTAGACGGGCTTTTTGCCTGTTTTATTTTTAGTAAAATAAGAAAAACTTTTATGGTCACGTAACAGACCGAAAAAATATTGTTTTGTTTTAAAATAACAAAGAGAGATGACGGCTTAATATATATTATACCATACGGATATTTTAGAAATAAAAAATACGGTGTTTCCAAAAATGCTCTTAGGCTTAGGAAAATGCACGAAAAAATGCATGATATGGTTTGAACCAATGAGAGAGGCAATGAGGTTACTTTTAGGATTTAAACAAAAGAAAATATCAAAGAATTCTGAACAAGAAGAACGGTATACAGGAAGATGGTGTAGATAGATAGAGACAAGAGCACTAGGATTTAAATAGAACAAACTTGAATGGATAAACCACACATTCCTATGGGCATGATTTAAATCCAAGCAAATCGAAGACCCATATGGTACCATGTCTGGTGGAATATGGAGAAAATTCATATGGACCAGATGTAGCAACATGTTAGTGATGGAAATGAAAATGAAGAGATATGCCCTCAGCTCAAATTGGGCACTTAGCATATATCAAAAATCAAATACAATTTAGTACGAACCCAAAATCAAAGACATGTATAATGGATAGGAACAAATGCAAGACAATAATAAAAGTCAAGATTTAATATGATGCCCAAATGCAATGTGGCATGATGACATGAGCATGCGGTCATGATGATGCGCAACACAAAAACACAGGGATTTTCTAGTAGTGGTTTTAGCAAGGCGTCACAATTCGACACCACTAACAAAGGATCTCGCCCTCGAGATCCGCCTCATGGTACGGGGAAGAAGGCCGGCGATCTGAATCTTCTCGCTTCGTGTAGATTCTCACGACAGCACTAAGAAGGGTCTCACTTCATCTTGAAATCGGCGACACCACCAACAAGGGTCGCTGCTCACATCCGTTGAGAGAACACTCCGGGTGACAAAGGACGGAGATAAAGGTATCAAAAGATAAGGCCACCTTTAACTTCCATGGACGGAGTAAAGTTGCTTGATCCACCAATTTCGATGCACAAAAGTGAACAGTGAGAGACGGGTAGGGTGATCAGTCCATCCCGTACTCAAAGCATCCTTCTATAAATTAATCGCAGAATCGTGCAACCAACTCTCGGGATTTAGACTGAAGATCTTCACAAGCGGTGTTCGGAACAATAGGGGTGACGCAGGATCTTCATCGGATCTGGCGTAGATGATGTCGTCGCGTTGGGGACCACCGGAAGATACAAAGAAACATCATACGAAAAGACACAATGATCAGGTTTTGCGATGGTTCTATTGGCATGAACAACACATGCTCATGGTATACTCCAACTTCACCAATGTTCATCCTTCTCGTATGCTTTTCAATGATACAGATATCTGTCAAGGGGCACATACGAATAAAGAGTTCAAGGACAAAAGATTGGATGAAGGTACAACAACTGAGAAGCAGATCGATGATTGTAGAACCACCGTTATAAAGGGGAGGAAGCGAAACCCTGAAGGTACGACAGAAACCCAACCACGGGAAATCCTGGACTCGAAGAAAAGATAAGAGAGTAGAATCAAAACACGCAGAGGTAAGAAGAGAACAGCAGAGGGGTAAGGAGTAAAAGCAGACCTAATCAGATCTATCCAACCGATTTTGTAAAATAGTTTTAACACTCTACTTCGGCCGTTAGCTAGGTTATCCTACATGCTGGACAAGTGGGGTATCGTAACTGCTGGACTCTGATACCACTCTGTAACACCCTCGAATCGGCCATATGCAAGTTTTAGCCCTTTCCGCCAAACCCGCATAGAAACGATTCAAGGACGCCCACCAGGCACTTTCGTGCGGGTGGAAAGCGAAGTAATACCATTACACATTATTCCATGATGGAACCCACAGAACATATATATACAACAACGACTCCATGAGTCAAGAATACAAATATATTATACAAAGATCCAAATCACCTTGAAAACGATAGAGCGTCCGACTACGTACAAGATGCAAATGGGGCTAAGAGCCCTGAAGAATAACCAATGGCGTCCATAACCCTGCCCAGGCCAAGCCGGAAGGGTAACCCTGCTAACAACGTCGAACTCGTACCTGCTAAACAAAAGGGGTGCCGACAAAGGGCGAAGGGAAAAATAGGAGCGTCAGTACTGAGGCCAGTACACGGCGAGGCTAGAATTCGGCGGCTCTCGCCTACATAGGTATGGTGGACTGAAGCGGCAGCGAAGCATGCACTAAACAACCTATAGAGACTCAGAAAAACAGGCGGCTATTAGAGAGGGATAAGAAAGACCTATTCGGATCCAACCTGATACTAACACCAAATATACCCATCCTGGCATATCCCCCTCGATACCAAACGAGGAAGTCAAAACCGAGGACTCACACAGTTGGCAGTTTTATTCATTCCATTATAGTTGAAGCTCTTACTAATCAGATATAGATAGCATGAGTCATCCTAAAGCATAAGTAGTGGGCAGTCTTAATTAACCATTTGGTGGTAGTTGGAACATTTACTAGTCAGATATAATTGTCCTAAGGAATCCCAAAACCCAACAGTTGTTGGCACTTTTATCACATTCCATTGGAGTTGCAATACTTACTAGGTAGATATATAAGAACACGATACGACCAAGATCCACCAGTTGTTGGCATTTTTAATATCCATTCCGTTATAATTGAGCTAATTAATAGTCACATATTAAGTCAAATTTATAGCACTACTTTAGTTATGCTTGTCTATGATCGAGATACTATGCTCCAAGTTGTCCATAACCGCGGACACGGCTTTCAGAAAGATTTACCCTGCAGGGGTGCACAAATAGAAACACACACACAATCAACCTCGGAAAAACCAAATCAAAATCCAACGAGGCTTTCACGACAAAGCAATCACAGGATTCATAAAATATTTCAGGGGGCCACCCCACTAAGCTACCCGCAATAAAGTTGGCCGGCTCCGGAACGGACCCAGGGTTTGTGACGACGGCTGTAAACGACTAGGAACCCGAAAGTGTGACTGGGCTTGTCGATACCACGAAAACGTGGCACGATCCAAAACAGTATAGGTGCTCCACGCACAATCTTAAATAAAGCAGTAAAGCATGGCATCAGCACAGGATAGTAATAAAGCCCCAAACTAGTTTGTGGCCCCAAGAAATAAAAAATGAATCAAGCTCTGGCTAAGGGGGATTCATAGAGTCTCCCGTATGTGGATAGTGCGAATAGTCAAGGAACAGGTATCAAGTACTCGGGGCCTACGGGACACAAGTGGGCATGAAAAACCAAATAGCATGTAATAGCCCACCGGTGCCACTTTCATTAGTTATCACAGCAATTTAATAGTTGTAATTAAAGACATGATCAACTCCATCATAAACATATGCCAGCATTCCAACAACTATGATACTCGACAACACGAGATCGCACCTAAGCAAGCAACTACGACTCGCAAGACCAGCTATCTACAAAACAACAGGTATTAGGAGGTGTCCATGGCAATATAGAGGCTGCACGGGATATAACTGGTGCACGGAAACTAAAGCATCGCGACACGGATAGCAACAGATCAACAGGACGAAATAAAGACTATAAATGCAAAATAGGTAGAAGGGGGAGAGATGCTCGCCTGGGAAAACACTGTCAAAGAGACATTATCCGGAGAACTTGTCGGTACTCGCATCAACTCATCGGCCTAATCCGCGAAGAAGCAACACTAGAAGAAACACCGGATGCAATATTTAATACTACGGCAGAAGATCCGGCATGATTATGATACGATGCATGGCATGGCAAAAGTGCGGTGCAATTAGGCAAAATATTAGGCGAAACCGGGGTCCCGACAATTAAATATACGGTTCAAGTTATTTTAGATACCCCACAATTTAAATATTGTATTAACAAGTCAAAACATGGTATCGGTTCGCTATACAAATTTAAATAGAGTCCAAAATAAGACTAGAAAATCCCGCATATGGTCGTCATATTTAATTTAGGTGAATTGTCGAAATAGCCCCAAACACCCACAATATGCATGCAATGTGTGTATTAAGTGTTAAAAGAACAAACTATCATATTTAAATGGAGTAGAAAGGATTTAAAATGGCCAATTCACATTAACTCCTTATTTACTTAATAGGTGACATGCAAAACAAGATTTCATGTAGTGTTTAATTTTCTGAACATTTTGATAAATAAAACATATTTTTTAGATATCCAGAGATTTAGATATGGATTATGTAGGATCAGGACACTTTCTAGAAATTTCTAGAAAACGTAGAAAAGACAGATATCCTTTCTCACCAGATATCCTTTCTCACCAGAGGAAAACCAGCCCGAGAGGTTGACATGCAGCCTGAAGAGAAGCTGTCTGGGACAGTAACTGTTGTGCTGACACTCACTCACAAAGACTGGCGGGGTTCATCTGTTAGTGGGACGGAGTAAAACATCAAAAAGACGATGGGAAACTTGCTCTGCCTAGGAATCAAACAAATGATCCGATCCCATGGACTAATTAAAAAGGAACCAGCCATGTCGGCTATGATTCAACTACAGATGTCTGTGTGTTAACTGATCCTGAAGAAGCAAGTACCAGGACGGACGGTGACGACGCTGTTGAGCAAGAATACATCGATGCCGAGCGAACTGAGGCGTGGGCGCTGGTGCGTTAGCATCTCCTTGACATGGGGAACCAAAAAGGGGCGGCGCTGGACTAGTAGGCCGTCGAGGCTGTGCCGGAGAGCGCCTACAGCGGTGAACGACGGCAGTCAACGCCGGCAGCACAACAGAGAGTGAGATCGAGACAGAGTAGAGGTCCACGATGACCAGAGCCTCACCACGAACATCATGGAGGGAACGGGGTAGCCAAATAGTAGAAGAATCGCCGGAATCGTCGTCAGAGCACGGTAGCCGGAGTTGGGGAAAATCGACCATGGCGCCAACCCTTTGCTTCCACGGACGAATGCTTCAGAGAGGAGGCAGAAGTTAGCGAAGAGGAGCTCCTGGTGGTCTCAGATTTGGGGGTCAGCGTTTGGAAAGGAGAAGGAAGCGGATTAGGATATTTATCTAGTCTAAAGTAGACTAGATGAGACTAGTTTTGGGTCAAAACTTTAGACGGGCTTTTTGCCTGTTTTATTTTTAGTAAAATAAGAAAAACTTTTATGGTCACGTAACAGACCGAAAAAATATTGTTTTGTTTTAAAATAACAAAGAGAGATGACAGCTTAATATATATTATACCGTACGGATATTTTAGAAAAATAAAATACGCTGTTTCTAAAAATGCTCTTAGGCTTAGGAAAATGCACGAAAAAATGCATGATATGGTTTGAACCAATGAGAGAGGTAATGGGGTTACTTTTAGGATTTAAACAAAAGAAAAGCTCAAAGAATTCTGAACAGGAAGAACAGTATACAGGAAGATGGTGTAGATAGAGACAAGAGAACTAGGATTGAAATAGAACAAACTTGAATGGATAAACCAAACATTCCTATGGACATGATTTAAATCTAAGCAACCCATATGGTACCATGTGTGGTGGAATATGGAGAAAATTCATATGGAACAGATGTAGCAACATGTTAGTGATGGAAATGAAAATGAAGAGATATCCCTCAACTCAAATTGGACACTTAGCATATATCAAAAATCAAATACAATTTAGTACGAACCCAAAATCAAAGACATGTATAATGGATAGAAACAAATGCAAGACAATAATAAAAGGCAAGATTTAATATGATGCCCAAATGCAATGTGGCATGATGACATGAGCATGCGGTCATGATGATGCGCAACACAAAAACACAGCAATTTTCTAGTAGTGGTTTTAGCAGGGCGCCATAAAAATACTGCGATACACCCCCTATACTTGTGGGTCATCAGGGGCGTTACCCGCCAAATTTGGGGTAGCCGTTACCTACGGTAATTACGCCGAAGTTACCGTTGGAATATCCAACGGATAGTTTGACCAACATGACGGTCCAGCTCCTTCGTTCCACTCGCTGGCAACTGGCCCTGTCCACTCGCCGAAGCAACGACCTTGCAACTGTGGCATTCGCCAGAGAAGCGACTGGGAGCCTGGGAAAACTTCCTTGGTTTAGTGGAGTCTATCGCCGATTCGACTGAGGCGTCCAAATTGGACTCGCCTACCCCGACTGCCAAATGACCACCTGCGTCTGATTCAACGATGGCCTCGGGGACTACTGATGGGGATATGCCAAATGGGGTATGCCCAACAGGACGTTCTGATTGTGCCAAAAGGTTTCACGAGTGGGCTGCAAGACGGTGACTTGAATGCGACTAAGGGGAAGGTCCGGAGACTGGAGACTAGAGGCCTAGAAGCGTACAAGAAGCCTGGTCGGATTAGGTCAAAGCCTCCGAATCCATATCTTGTTCGGTTGTAACCTGTAAACCCTAGCGAGGTGCCTCATATATAAACCTTCCTAGGGTATCCTGAGGACTTACGTTCCATCATACACCCCCTCAAGCGACTCGCTGCTTAGACGCCGAGCTCGCCACCCCTGTAACTCGCTCTCCAATAATCTAATCTAGCAGGAGTAGGTCTTTACCCTCCGGGGGGCCGAACCTGGGTAAACCCATGTGCATCCGCCCCCATCTCGCACCGCAGATGGCCGCCAGCTCTCGCCCCAGATTCAATCAATCGCTGCCTACTGCAGCGACTGCCATGGCCATTTCCATGACAGGGAGGTTGGAGCGATCGGTGGTAGCAAATCGAGCAGAGTCGTCGGATGTGGCCGGGGTGGAAGCGGATGTGCGTGGTCGGGTGTAGTCGTAGGTGCTGGATGAGGAGGAGAGCTACGGTCGGGGAGCATATCAGTGGGGCATCTGATGCAGGGCGGCAGCAACGACAGGGAGAGCGGGCAAAAACGACGAGGTGTGTCGGTACCCGTGGTGTGAATGAGAGAGGGGGCCGGGCCGTGAGGAGAACGAAGAAGAATTAAAGATCGGTAATTAATCGCGTGTATCGGCTGCCGCGTGCAGGGTGGTCGATACCCGTTGCGTTTAACGGACTCCAAAGACACCACTTGTATACATATTGATGCCATTCACCAGAATCCAACGTCACTATTACCTTGTACCGATTGCGTATGGGGAGCCTCCTTTTTGTGGCTTTTATTTATATGTGGATGCCACTATTAGGGTTTACTGGTGGCGTTCCTAAATATGTCAACGTCGTTACTATTTCATCTGCAAGTGGTGGAGCACATTATTTTTTGGGACACCACTAGAGAAATGAATGTTATAAGGGTTTTCCTACTTATGGCCACCGACTTCGCTGGATCCGAAGCAGAGATCCCAAAGGGCTCGCGCTACCTCCACCTAGGGGAAAAACCTGTCTAGTCGGTCCTCGCATTGGATGATGCGACACCTTGGCCTAGATCAGGCCCAGGATGGGCTCGCTTCCATTGCATTCGCACTCCATGGACGTAGCGCCCCAGATGGTGTCGCCGAGAACTGTCACCTTATCCGCCCTACTTCACCTTCACTACCATCGTGCCTTCTCCTCCACAAACCACCATCCGTACATGATTGCCACCATGCATCGCCATCCTGATGCATGGTTGTAGCGTGCCTCCTCATCCCACCACCTTTTCAAGTACCTTATGGGAGTCAAAGTTAGTTTTGGTTACTTGGGGAAGGTCAGTAGATATATATAAACCTGATCAAATAAGGGTTTAGAGGGATGAAGTCTCATGACTATCACATGATGATGATGAAGGTACTTCCGGTTGCACTTAGTAGGATATTGGACAATCGCATCCATGAATTAAATAGAAGCCCTAGCCAGATTCTCAATTTCAATGTCTCTAAATCCCATGCCTCCCGTACTCTACAGGTCCAGAGGACCCAGTGACGAAGAAAAAATGAGGATTGTTGGCGACAATTTCGAAAAATGGATCATAAAGTTGATCCTGTTTACTAACTCACTCTCGAAGTAGAAGTACCGTTCCAGGTAACCAGAAGATAAGGCCACTCTGGAATGGCTGAGTCAAACTCTCTATTGATTTGGGATTGCTATGCTTGTGAAAGTATTTATTGGTGTATGTCATTTTTTCGATGTTATCTTTGGAAAGTCGATCATTTTGAAGCAACTCGCAAGGCTACAGGAAGAGATTGTTGTCATACTATGTGAGCTTGAGCTATACTTCTCGCCCACATTCTTTGACGTTATGGTGCATCTTTTGGTTCATATTGTGTCAAATATCATGTCTCTCGGACCCACATTCCTACACAACATGATGTTGTTTAAAAGGATGAGTGGGCTCATACAAGGATTCTTTCGTAATAGAGTCTATCTGGATGGAAGCATCATCTAGAGATTTTTGACAGAAGGGTGTATCGTTTTCTGCATGAATTATCTAAATTTCATAAAACCAGGTGGGAAGTTGGGATTCTCGTCAACAAGAAAACTGGGAGGCTACATCGAGCTGGTCATAATACTGGCTAGAGATAATTTCATGTGCACTATTCTACATCAAGTCGACGCCCCATCCCTGAGTCGCTTCCCCTGCCCTGTATCCAAGCCGTCGCACCCGCGTCAGCCTCGAGTCTCCGACCTTCGCAACTGGACCGTCTGTGACTCCCCGAGCTGCCACAACCATCCTGACCCTGACCTACGTGAGCCACCAGCCACGCCTCCCATTTTTTAATAGCAATTTATCAAATCTAGATAGATATGTTAGATAGTGCTTTAGATATTAAACTTGATGGGTTCGTAGTATGGAAAACAAAAAATTTCTACCGCAAGAACGAACAAAACCCAGATCTAATCTAGATAAAAGCCAAGATCTAATCTATTAGACATGTGCAACGAGATAGATCTGTACTAACCCTTGTAGTTTCGAAAGCCTTGTTCGAGATCGGATCTCGTGGTTGATGTAGTCGATCACTTGCCGATCTCAAGATCGAGTAGACGATCCTTCCGGCGCCGCGTTCCGGCAGCGCTTCCGCAGTCGGTCACACGTGCGGAGTCGAAGCAGACCTTCCTCTCCTCGTTCCAGCGAGTAGCGGAGGTAGTAGATCTCTCCACGGAATCCCAGCAGCACGACGGCGTGGTGGTGGTGGTGGAGTAGAGAATTCTGCAGGGCTTTGCCTAAGCCAGAGCAGATGGAAGGAGGAGGAGAGAGGCGGCTAGGGTTTTGAGTGGGAAGGGGCAAGGGGGGTGGCGCCTCCACCCCTCTATATATAGAGGGAAGGGTGCGGCCTAGGGTTCCCACCCCTAGGCCCACCCCTTAGGGCCGGCGCACCAAGGAGGCTTGGGGGGAGAGTCCTTCCCCCCAAGTTTCCTTTACTTACCCTTTAAGTTTTCCCTTATCTTATCTTGGTTTTCAAATAAACTCCAAAATATCTTCTAGAACCTTCTGGAACATTCCGAAACTTTCTAGAATCCCCATACAAACACTCCGGAACATTTCCTAACTTAGAAAATGATCCCCATTATATGAATCTTATTCCCCGGACAATTCTGGATCTCCTCGTGATGTCCCGGATCCAATCCGAGACTCCAAACAACATTCGGTCTCCAACTCACATTCAATATCTACTTAAAACAACTTCGAACCTTAAGTGTGTCACCCTACGGTTCGTGAATATGTAGACATGATGGAGACACCTCTCCGATCAATAACCATCAACGGGATCTGGAGATCCATAATGGATCCCACATACTCAACGATGACTTCGTGATCGATAGAACCATTAGCATACGACACCAATTACCTTTGTCACGCGATACTCTACTTATCCGAGGTTTGATCGTCGGTATCTCCATACCTAGTTCTACCTCGTTACTGATAAGTACTCTTTACTTGTTCCATGTTGTGTCATCCCCTATGACCTAGTCACATGCTTGCAAGCTAACTAGATGACATTCCACCGAGAGGGCCCAGAGCATATCTATCCGTCATAAGGATGGACAAATCCCAATTTGGGTCCATGCGCTTCAACACATACTTTCAGAATACCCAATGACACCTTTATAACCACCCAGTTACGAAGCGGTGTTTGATGTCATCAAAGTACCCATCCGGTGATGGTGATTAACATAACCTCATGATCGAAGGATTAGGTTACTATGCATTTGAAAGCTTGTAGCAATACGAACTTAATGACTTGATATTATGCTACGCTTACTATGGGTGTGTGTGTGTCCATCACATCATTCTCCTAATGATATAACCTTGTTATTAATGACATCCAATGTCCATGATCAGGAAACCATGATCATCAATTAATCAACAAGCTAGTTCAACAAGAGGCTTACTAGGGACTCTTTTATGTTTACAAAACACACATGTATTAGTGTTTCCTTATAATACAATTATAGCATGGGATGCAAACATTCATCATAAACACAAAGATATAATAATAACCACTTTTATTATTGCCTCTTGGGCATATCTCCAACAGTCTCCCACTTGCACTAGAGTCAATAATCTAGATTACATGGTAATATACCGAACACCCATGGCGTTCTGGTGTTGGTCATACTTTGCTCTAGGGAGAGGTTTAGTCAACGGATCTGCTACATTCAGATCAGTGTGTACTTTGCAAATCTTTATGTCACCATCTTGGACATACTCGCGAATAGCATGAAAACGTAGCTTGATGTGCTTCAGCTTGCTATGTGACCTTGGCTCCTATGCATTAGCTATGGCACATGTGTTGTCACAGTAGATGGCCATCGGGTCTAACGCACTGGGAACCACGCCAAGTTCAGTAATGAACTCCTTCATCCATATGCCTTCTTGTGCAGCCTCCGAAGCAGCTATGTATTCCGATTCAGTTGAAGATTTCGCCACAACGCTCTGCTTGGCACTCCTCCAGCTTATTGCAGCATCATTCAAAATAAATACGTATCCAGACTGTGACTTCGAGTCATCTGGATCGGTGTTCCAACTAGCATCAGTGTAACTGTTTACAACAAGCTGTTCATCACCTCCATAAGAAAGAACCATATCCTTAGTCCTTTTTAGGTACTTTAGGATATTCTTGACCGCTGTCCGGTGCTCCATTCCAGGATCACTTTGATATCTGCTAGTCAAACTAACATCATGTGCTATATCCGGTCTTGTACATAGCATGGGATACATGATAGAACCTATGGCCGAGGCATAGGGAATATTATTCATCTTCTCTCTATCTTCTGCCGTAGCTGGACTTTGAGTCGTACTCAAGGTCTTACCTGACAACATGGGCATGAACCCTTTCTTGCTCTCTTCCATTCTAAACTTCTTTAGAACTTTGTCCAAGTATGTACTTTGTGAAAGTGCTATTAAGCGTCTTGATCTATCTCTATAAATCTTGATGCCTAGAATATATGCCGCTTCGCCAAGATCCTTCATTGAAAAACTATTATTCAAATAGGCTTTGACACTATGAAGAAGTTCTATATCATTCCCAATCAACAATATGTCATCTACATATAGTACTAGGAATGCTATAGAGCTCCCACTCACTTTCTTGTAAATACAAGCTTCTCCATAAGTTTGTATAAATCCAAAGTTTTTGATTACTTTATCAAAACGTTGATTCCAACTCCGGGATGCTTGCTTCAGTCCATAAATGGAGCGCTGAAGTTTGCATACCTTGTCAACATCTTTAGGATCGACAAAACCCTTGGGTTGTACCATATACAACTCTTCCTCAATGTCACCATTAAGGAACGCCGTTTTGACATCCATCTGCCAAATCTCATAATCGAAATATGCAGCTATTGCTAACAAAATCCTCACAGACTTTAGCTTCGCTACTGGTGAGAATGTCTCATCGTAGTTAACTCCTTGAATTTATCGGAACCTTTTCGCGACAAGTCGAGCTTTATAGACGGTAACATTACCATCAACATCTGTTTTTCTTTTAAAAATCCATTTGTTCTCGACAGCCTTACGGCCATCCGGTAAGTCCACCAAAGTCCATACTTGGTTTTCGTACATGGATCCCATTTCGGATTTCATGGCTTCTCGCCATTTGTCGGAATCTGGGCTCACCATTGCTTCTTCATACGTCGCAGGGTCATCAGTGTTGTCCACCAACATGACGTTCAAGGCAGAGTCATACCAATCAGGAGTGGTACGAGCCCTCGTTGACCTGCGAGGTTCAGCAGCAACTAAGTTCAAAGTTTCATGATCACCATCATGAGCTTCCTCTCCAATTGGTGTAGGCGGCACAAAAACATCTTCCGGTGCTGCGCTACTCTCAACTCCGAGAGAAGGTTCAATAACCTCATCGAGTTCTACTTTCCTTCCAGTCAATTCCTTCGAGAGAAACTCCTTCTCAAGAAAGGTTCCATTCTTGGCAACGAAAACTTTGCCTTCGGATCTATGATAGAAGGTATACCCAATTGTTTCTTTAGGGTATCCTATGAAAACGCATTTCTCCGCTTTGGGTTCAAGCTTATCAGGTTGTAACTTCTTTACATACGCTTCGCAACCCCAACTTTAAGGAACGACAACTTAGGTTTCTTTCCAAACCACAATTTGTACGGTGTCGTTTCAACGGATTTAGATGGTGCCCTATTTAAAGTGAATGCAGCTGTCTCTAATGCATAGCCCCAAAACGATAGCGGTAAATCTGTAAGAGACATGATAAACCGAACCATATCTAAGAGAGTTCGATTACGACGTTCGGACACACCATTACGCTGTGGTGTTCCTGGTGGTGTCAACTGCGAAAGTTTTCCACATTTCTTTAAATGCATGCCAAACTCATAACTTAGATATTCACCTCCGCGGTTAGAACGGAGAAACTTAATCTTCTTGTTACGATGATTTTCCACTTCACTTTGAAATTCCTTAAACTTCTCAAAAGTTTCGGACTTATGTTTCATAAAGTAGACATACCCATATCTACTTAAGTCATTCGTGAAAGTGAGAACATAACGATATCCACCACGCGATGCTACACTCATTGGACCGCACACATCAGTATGTATTATTTCCAATAAGTCTGTAGCTCGCTCCATTATTCCAGAGAATGGAGTCTTAGTCATTTTTCCCATTAGACATGCTTCGCATCTTTCAAGTGATTCAAAATCAAGTGATTCAAGAAGTCCATCAGAATGGAGTTTCTTCATATGCTTCACTCCAATGTGACCAAGACGACAGTGCCACATGTATGTAGAATTATCATTCAATTTTGTTCGTTTAGCATCTATGTTGTGAACATGTGTATCACTACTATCGAGATTCAGTAAGAATAAACCATTCATATCAGGTGCATTACCATAAAAGATATTACTCATATAAATCGAACAACCTTTATTCTCAGACTTAAAAGAGTAACCGTCTCGCAATAAACAAGATCCATATATAATGTTCATGCTTAATGCAGGCACCAAATAACAATTATTTAAATTTAAAACTAATCCCGATGGTAGATGTAGAGGGAGCGTGCCGACGGCGATCACATCAACCTTGGAGCCATTTCCAACGCGCATCGTCACCTCGTCTCTCGCCAGTCTTTGTTTATTCCGCAGCTCCTGTTTCGAGTTACAAATATGAGCAACCGAACCAGTATCAAATACCCAGGCACTACTACGATTACTAGTAATATACACATCAATAACATGTATATCGAATATACCTTTCTTCTTGATGTTGCCGTTCTTCAGATCCACCAGGTACTTGGGGTAGTTACGCTTCTAGTGACCAGCACCCTTGCAGTAGAAGCATTCAGTTTCAGGGTTAGGACCAGCCTTGGGCTTCTTAGCAGGTGCGGCAGCTTTCTTGCCGTCCTTCTTGAAGTTGCCCTTGTTCTTAGGCTTGCCCTGTTTCTTGAAATTGGTGGTCTTATTGATCATCAACACTTGGTGCTCCTTCTTGATCTCCACTTCAGCAGTTTTCAGCATGGACGATAGTTCAGGCAACGCCTTGTTCATGCAGTGCATATTGTAGTTCATCACAAAGATCTTATAACTCGGTGGCAGTGATTGGAGGACACGGTGAATCCCTAACTCATTAGGAATCGTTATCCCCAACTCTTGGAGCTTTTTTGCGTGCCCAGACATGGTGAGCACGTGCTCGCTAACGGAGCTACCCTCTTCCATCTTACAGTTAAAGAACTTTTCGGAGGCCTCATAGCTCTCCACGGCCGCGTGAGTCTCAAAAATGAGTTTGAGCTCCTTAATGATCTCGAACAGGTCATGGTGCTCAAAGAGCTTCTGAAGCTCCATTTCTAAACCGTACAGGATGGCACACTGAACTGTGGAGTAATGATTTTTCTGAGTGGCGTAAACATTCTTTACGTCATCGGTGGTATCTTCTGCAGGTGGGTCACCTAGCGGTGCTTCGAGCACATAGGTCAACTGACCAGCCTTGAGGACAATCTTCAGTCCACATAACCAGTCCGTGAAGTTGCTTCCATTGTTCTTAAGTTTTTCTTTCTCTAGGAACGCATTGAAATTGATGGAGAGGTTCGCCATAATCTACAACAAATTTGCAAGTAGTTTAGACTAAGTTTATGATAAATTGAGTTCAATTTTAATTCTTACATTAACTAGGTGAACTCCCACTCAAAACAACATCCCTCACATTGTCTTAGTGATTACACGAACCAAGTCCACTACACCAAGTCCGATCTTCACGAGAGAAGATGTAGTTTCATCGGCGAACAATCTTCATGTTCATCATATCATTTATATGACTCATGCTCTACCTTTCGGTATTCCGTGTTCCGAGACCATGTCTGTACATGCTAGGCTCGTCAAGATTAACCTTAGTTTCTGCATGTGCAAATCTAGCTTGCACCCGTTGTATGCACACGTAGAATCTATCACATCCGATCATCACGAGATGCTTCGAAACGATGAGTCTTAGAAACGATGCCAACTAAGGACGAACACTTTATTACTTGATATTTAGTGAGAGGGATCATCTTATAATGCTACCGTCGCGATCTAAGCAATACAAGATGCATAAAGGATTAACATCACAGGCAATTCATAATTAGTGTGATATGATATGGCCCTTTCTTCTTATGCCTTTGATCTCCATCTCCAAAGCACGGACATGATCTCCATCATCACCAGCATTGCGTCAAGGTCAGTGGAGCCACTTCATGGTTGTCCATCATCACTAGCAACTATTACAACTACTTGGAATAAAGCTATTACAAGATGAATAGACACGCAGGTCTTAACAGAATTAAAGACAACCATTAGGCTCCTGCCGGTTGCCATATTACAACAAGGATCATTGCATACATCAAATATAATCACAATCACATGATGGCCATATCACATCACAAAACCCCTGCAAAAACAAGTTAGACGCCTCTAATTTTCTTTGCATGTTTTACGTGGTTTGGGGCTTTCGAATAAGAACGGATCTTACCTATGAAACTAAACCACAACGTTGATACAAGTGCTAGCAAGTGCAAAGTGTAGATTGGATCTATACTATGGTGGGAGAGACAGACACCCACGAAGCCACTTGTGCAAAGCAAGTTACACGTCAAGCGTGGAGCAAGTCTCATGTGCGATGACATGTAAGGTTAGCCCGAGCCGCTTCATCCCACCATACCGCAAGATGCAAAGTACACAAAGCAAAAGACGACACGAGCACCAACACCCACAAAACCATTGTATTCTACTCGTGCAACAGATCTACGCATAGACAAGGCTCTGATACCACTGATGGGTTCGTAGCATGGAAAACAAAAAATTTCTACCGCAAGAAGGAACAAAACCCAGATCTAATCTAGATAAAAGCCAAGATCTAATCTATTAGACATGTGCAACGAGATAGATCTGTACTAACCCTTGTAGTTTCGAAAGCCTTGTTCGAGATCGGATCTCGTGGTTGATGTAGTCGATCACTTGCCGATCTCAAGATAAAGTAGACGATCCTTCCGGCAGCGCTTCCGCAGTCGGTCACACGTGCGGAGTCAAAGCAGACCTTCCTCTCCTTGTTCCAGCAAGTAGCGGAGGTAGTAGATCTCTCCACGGAATCCCAGCAGCACGACGGCATGGTGGTGGTGGTGGAGTAGAGAATTCTGCAGGGCTTCGCCTAAGCCAGAGCAGATGGAAGGAGGAGGAGAGAGGCGGCTAGGGTTTTGAGTGGGAAGGGGCAAGGGGGTGGCGCCTCCACCCCTCTATATATAGAGGGAGGGGTGCGGCCTAGGGTTCCCACCCCTAGGCCCACCCCTTAGGGCCGGCGCACCAAGGAGGCTTGGGGGGAGAGTCCTTCCCCCCCAAGTTTCCTTTACTTACCCTTTAAGTTTTCCCTTATCTTATCTTGGTTTTCAAATAAACTCCAAAATATCTTCTAGAACCTTCTGGAACATTCCGAAACTTTCTAGAATCCCCATACAAACACTCCGGAACATTTCCTAACTTAGAAAATGATCCCTATTATATGAATCTTATTCCCCGGACAATTCTGGATCTCCTCGTGATGTCCCGGATCCAATCCGAGACTCCAAACAACATTCGGTCTCCAACTCACATTCAATATCTACTTAAAACAACTTCGAACCTTAAGTGTGTCACCCTACGGTTCATGAATATGTATACATGATGGAGACACCTCTCCGATCAATAACCATCAGCGGGATCTGGAGATCCATAACGGCTCCCACATACTCAACGATGAGTTCGTGATCGATAGAACCATTAACATACGACACCAATTCCCTTTGTCACGCGATACTCTAATTATCCGAGGTTTGATCGTCGGTATCTCCATACCTAGTTCTACCTCGTTACTGATAAGTACTCTTTACTCGTTTCATGTTATGTCATCCCCTGTGACCTAGTCACATGCTTGCAAGCTAACTAGATGACATTCCACCAAGAGGGCCTAGAGCATATCTATCCGTCATAAGGATGGACAAATCCCAATTTGGGTCCATGCGCTTCAACACATACTTTCAGAATACCCAATGACACCTTTATAACCACCTAGTTACGAAGCAGTGTTTGATGTCATCAAAGTACCCATCCGGTGATGGTGATTAACATAACCTCATGATCGAAGGATTAGGTCACTATGCATTTGAAAGCTTGTAGCAATACGAACTTAATGACTTGATCTTATGCTACGCTTACTATGGGTGTGTGTGTGTCCATCACATCATTCTCCTAAAAATATAACCTTGTTATTAATGACATCCAATGTCCATGATCAGGAAACCATGATCATCAATTAATCAACAAGCTAGTTCAACAAGAGGCTTACTAGGGACTCTTTTATGTTTACAAAACACACATGTATTAGTGTTTCCTTATAATACAATTATAGCATGGGATGCAAACATTCATCATAAACACAAAGATATAATAATAACCACTTTTATTATTGCCTCTTGCGCATATCTCCAACAAAACTTACTCTCAAATTCTAGATAGATATGTTAGATATTGTATTACAGATATTACACTTGGGCTCAAATTTTAGATGGCTATGTTAGATAGTCCTTTAGATATTAAACTTGGCCACAAATTTTAGAGATGTTAGATAGTCCTTTAGATATTAAACTTGTGCTCACGTTCTAGATAGATATGTTAGATCGATAGCGATGATAAAAGCCGAGACCATAGTATATCCAAATATCTCATCGTAGCTCCAAAGTATAAAGGACACAGGGATATTTGCATATGTATGGATTCTTAATTCTTTTAGACTTTTGCATTATGCAAATATCTCATCCCGTAGCCCTAAAGTCAACAGATAATTCCACGATTCATAAAGCATGACTAGCACAAATCTTGGGCCCACATATAGATTTTCCATCTCGTAGCGTCACGCCTCTATGTTTGAGTTGATCCGGTGCCTAGCATTACTTGGAGGCAGAGAGCGCCATCTGGGATGTTCGCTGTGGCTATGGTGTCATGGAGCCAGATTTATGTTTCCTCCACCACCACCTCCACCTCGGTTCCCTCCTTGGCCTCCATGGGAGCCATTATGGGAGCTGCTTGGTGGAAAGGGTGGTGTTGGTGGGTTGTTTCCTCCAGCCGGATCTTCGTGGTGACGTCCACCATGCCGGCTCGATCTAGCATGATGTTCATCATTCCTTCGTCTGTCACTGCTGTCATGGTGATGTGGCTCAGTCGGATGGCTTGTGTGGCTAGGAGGGGCATTCTTTGTCGGTCCTTCTCCCGATGTTGTGCTTCTTCGTCTTCCCTGAGGTTATTCGACTGCTGTCTGGGAGGTTGTTGTTGGACCATTGCTGCAACGGTGTCTTGCTCTATGGTTGCGGTGACGTTGCTCCAGCTTCGTGCGGGCCTGTGCCACTATCCTAAAGATCCAGTTCTTCAATAGTTGTCTTCCCTAGGGTAGGAACGGTAGCATCGATCTGGTTCCAGTTGGAGTCTTGTATCTTGATTTCAACCGGTGTCTCTATGGAATTGGTTCGATTTGGAGACCAGCTTCCCACTGCCAGACATGACGACCTTTTGTTGTTCTACGCCCTTAGTGAGTAGCTTCACACTTAGTCAGACCTGATCTGGGCTTGGATTATTTGCTAGGATATCTCGGGCCGCAGCAGAATTTTCTACCGGTGTGTTATACACTCGGTTTCCCTTGCTGTCGAATCAAGGTTTACCCGCGGCTATGTCTCCTTCGAAAAGGGTCTTGTGAACTCCTGGATTTTTGTTGGCTAGCTCAGGGCCTTTCCGGGTCTTCTGATGCGCAGGGAGTTAAACTGCCCCGACGCAATGCGCTGCTTCTCCTCGACAATCATTATAAGTGTTACACTAAGACTAGTTTTGTCACCAGATACAAGCTAAGTTTATCTCAATTTAGGCTATAGGTTAAGGTGGCACAATGTAATGGAAGGAAGTTCCATGATAGATTTGGATAAGTTCCAAAAGGTTAAGGATATTGTGACGGATACTACAACAAAAAGCTAAGTATAAGACTACTATGTTAGCAGCAAAGGAACTATGTGTGGTTTTATGGGCTAGTACTATGTTGATATATTGTATGACAATTATATCAACATGTTTTAAAACCCCAAGTAACTAAGGTCTCACCAAATTTATATAAAGCCATTTCATCAGAGAATGAGTGATGCGTAGAGATGCAAACACATGCAAACACACAGAGACCTGAAAGTGTCAGATCTGGGGATTATTTTTACCACTAGAAAACACGTATATACAACACCAAAGTGCCATAGGTGTTGAATGCGCAAGTTTTTCAAACTAGATTATTGACTCTAGTGCAAGTGGGAGGCTGAAAGGAATATGCCCGAGAGGCAATAATAAAGTGGTTATTATCTTATTCCATGTTTATGATAAATGTTTATTTCTCATCCTATAATTGTGTTAACCGGAAATGTTAATACATGTGTGATTTATAAACAAAAGAAAAGGTTCCTAGTAATGCCTCTCTTAATACTAGCTTGTTGATTAACTGATTATCACAGGTTTCCTGATCATGAACATTGAATGTTGTTAATAATGGGGACATATCATTGGAGAATGATCTGATGAATAGTCACCCGAAGTAGACGTAGCAATAGGATCATGTCCTCAAGTTTATATTGCTATCACATTCGAAGTAACTCAATATCCTTAGACCATGAGATCGCGTCAATCACTTTCACCAGAAAGGTACTTTGATTACATCAAACATCACTTCATAACTGGGTGATTATAAAAGTGATGTCAGGTACTTGGAAAGTGCTAGTTGAGACTCGTGGATCAAGAGTGGGATTTGTCCATCCAGATGACGGAGAGATATACTCATAGTTTAAAAAATGGACTGATGAGTGAACTGATGAGACGACTGGTTCACTGGTTCGCTGGTCGGACCACTGGTTCATTCGGTTCGATGGCAAAAAAATCATCCGTTTTAATTAAAATTTAAGAAAATTTCAGAACAAGATGGCAATAAAATGTATATATAGTGTATATTTCAATATGTAATCACAAAACATGGTGTGTCCAAGTGGTATTGTGCCTTATATGGTGTTATTTCTATCTTGCATAAGGTCTTGATTTTGATCGCTCTTGCAACTTCTTTTTTCCTGTTTTTTGCTATTGGACCGGTGCCTCTTAAAAACCAGAGAGGTCATCAGTTCAGGTTTTTCCGATTAAACCACCAAACCGATCCAGTTTTTAAAACTATGGATATACTCAGGGCCCTCTCGGTGATATCACATTGACATAGCTTGCAAGCAAGTGATTTGATCACTAGAATGTTATATCACATGAACAAGAAAAAGAGTAATTGTCAGGGATGAGATTTAACGAGGTATGGATGATACAAAGTGATCGAATATCATACAAGTAAAATATCGCGAGACCTTTGATTTTTTAGTGGAAATTAAATGGAAGAGGAGTGGAGCTATATTGATGTGAGTGGAGTGTCCACCCACAAAGTTGGGGGAGAGGTGGGGACAGAACCATGGCTGTGTGCCATGCCCTCTTGGGCTGTCCCCCCTCCTCACCTATAAAAATCCCACCTCCTCCCCTCTCATCTCACACCATTCACCCTTCCTCTCATATGCCCTTTTGTTGGCATCTTCCTTCCCGTCTAGCCTTATCCATTGCCATGAGCGAGGTGCTTAGGGGAAGCCCTACTCAAGATCTTCTCCACCACCATCACCACCATGTCGTAGTGTTGGTGGAGTTCCCGGGGATCCACTACTTCTGCTGCCCGGCTAGAGCGAGGGTTTGGGAGTCGTCGGCACACCATACGTGTGATCGATTATGGAGGCATTGCCTCTTGTGGTGTTGATCATCTGCATGTCCTTGAGGACGGCCGAGTACATTCTACACCAACCATGTTTGTTTGCAGGAAAGTTATCCCGCATTACGGTCTTCGAGGGTGAGTCCATCTAAAATTGTTACATGTATCTCCTAGATATGATCTTGGTGGTTGCAACTGTAGGATTTTTTTTGTTTTCTATGAAACAAACTTCAACAGTGGTATCAGAGCTGTGTCTATGCATAGATGCTTTGTACGGTTAGAAAACATAGAGACGTGGGCATTGGTAGTCTCATTGTTTCATACTTGCGTAAATTTGGATCATGGTGGTATGTTGGAATAAAGCGGCCCGGACTAACTTTACATGTCCTCTTGCATGAGACCTATCCTATGCTTGACACGCAACTCGTATTGCATAAGTGTCTCAGCGGGTGTATGTCTCTCCCAACATAATCGTGATCTAATTTACAACGGTTTGCAAATAACTTGATTGTCAATGTTGTGGCTGAAATTCATAGAGAGAGCGGTTCTCTCCTAGAAAACCCAAAGCCATGTAAAATATGCAAAAATAAATTAGATGTGTCTAACTTGTTTTTGTAGGGCATATGATGTGATATGGTCTATGATACAAAGATTATTGTATGCAATGCGTTTTATTGTAAAACATCCGACAGGAGCCATGTGGTTCTTAATTTATTTTATGGCCTGCGTGTCGAAAAATGGAAATCCATGTAATTAGATTAGTGGAGAACAACCATGATGGTGGCGTCATGGACCTTGGTGACACGCCGTTGGAGTGATGGAGACCATACCAAGATGCACAAGATGGAGATCGAATGCGAGAAGGACCATATTGTATCACATTATAATTATATATGCATGTGATGTTTTTTTATGCATCTTATTTTGCGTTGATTTGATCATCTCAGTACTATTTGATTGCCTCGGTAGCATTATAAGATGATCCCTCCCACTGAATATCAAGATAATAATATGCTCTTTCTTAGTATGCACTATTAAGAAAGTTCGTCATTTCGAAGCACCATGTGATGATCGGGTGTAATAGACTCTACGTTCATATACAACGGGTGTAAGACAGTTTTACACATGCCAGTACTAAGGTTCTTACTTGGCGAGCCTAGAATGTACAGACATGATCTTGGAACATGAACCGAAAGGTAAATAACGAGTTATATGGATGATATGATGCCCATACGATGCTCTCCATTGGAGCTGCGCCACCACTCGTTATGATCGGTCATGGCGTAGTGAATTTGGTTCATGTAATCACTAAAAATAACTCGAGGGATGTCATTTTTGAGTGGGAGTTCGATTCAGTAATTTGGATTAATTGAACTCAATTTATCATAAAGTGAAGTGAGTTTTCATAGTTCGTTGTAGTTACTGGCATTCGTTAACTACCTTGTGTTTAGCTATGATTGAGATAATATAACTATAGGATTCTGAAATTTTTTACTTTACGAACTGGTATCGTATTGTTTTATGTGTGTCAATCTAAAGTTTAAATTATTATTGCAAACTTTCAGCAAAACCTCACTTACTCCGTGAAATTCAATAAGTTGTATTGAATCAAGAGTAACAAATTCCAGTGTTAGTATCTAAGTATCATGCTTGCCTCCATGATTCTTGATATTAAAAATTGTTTTAATATCAACGTTATCTAGGAGCTGAAAATTGTTTCAGTAACCATCATCTGTAGAAGATATTATGATATATGAAACAATGTTTGGTTGCAATATGATAGAATATAATTTTAGTAAGATACATGTTCTCATATAGTATGAAATTTTGTGAAGTTTGGAGATGCTTAGTGTCCTGATCTCCCAAAAGGTTTTGGAAACTAA
This sequence comes from Avena sativa, assembly GCA_916181665.1. NCBI lineage: Eukaryota > Viridiplantae > Streptophyta > Magnoliopsida > Poales > Poaceae > Avena > Avena sativa. Next base: position 524,524,206 of record OV702292.1, on the reverse strand, counting down.
CATTATATTCGCGATTCACCTTATGAGCTATAGCAGCTTGATCAGGAAAGTTTTCATGATAAGGATGGATAGAAGATGTAGGTAAAATATTTACTAAATTAAAATAATTACTAAAAGGAATGAAATTTGAAAGAACGCCAAATATTTGATGATGGTGATCAACTTCAAAGTGCAAGTCCAAAGGTATTCGTATTTGACTATACATGCTTTGGACTATGTGTCATATGTATGGCACCACTATTAATGTTAATAAATTCTTTTAAGAAGGAAAGTTAATGTTGAAAGAGAATTTGGTAAATATTTGGCAGAAAGGAAAAAGACTGGAAAAGTCCAGCTTAGGTACATAGATGATATACATGTTATGGGTGTATTTTTTGCTTGTTAAACAATATGGTATTTGGGTATTGGATACCGGTATTAGATACCAAATTTGTTGGTATGAGGTGTCATACAAAACAACAAAATTCATGAACTACAATGGCCTAAGTAACTAGCAAAACAATATCCGATGATGTTCATCAAAAACAAATAAAGTGTTATTGTGTTTCTCGTTGACATCAAATCTTGCCTTCAATATTTGTATTAATAATTGTTATTTTGTTCTGATATTATGAGAATGATGATTGTTCGAATAATTAACGTATTCCGTAGAAGATGGATGAACTTTTACAAATCTAGTTGGATAAATTTCATCCATAAACACTGATGCTAAAAAGTCGCAAGATGAATGATTGGAATATCAATGTTGAGTGACATCACCATTTCAATTATATTGGAAAGAAAACTCCATGTTAATGGATTTTTGGAGTCTTTTGATTTTCATTAATTGACGTTTGTGAAACTTTCCTAGAGATAATTAAAACCTCGTTCATGGGACAAAGAAGAACGAACAACAAACCTATTGGACATAGTGCATGCTAATGTATATTGTCCATTATATGTAGTCATGAGCGATTGATTTAAACTTCATATGGTTTGTCCGAAATTTGAGTAAATACATGTGTATATTTACTTAATAAGGGAGAAGTATGAAACATTGGAAAATGTTCAATTGATTTCAAGATGAAGTAGAAAATCATTATAACGAAAAAATAAAGAATTTATGATTGGATCGTAAAGGAAAATATTTGAGTTACAAGTTTAGCAAAAATACCTAAGATTCAAGGAATAATTTATGTTTCCCCGAGAAACCTTAGGAATATGGAGTATTCGAGAGATATAACCAAACCTTGTTTCACGTGATAGGATCAACGGTATTATTTATAAAATTGCCATTATATTTTGAAGATTAAGCTTTAGTGACTACCGTTTTTACACTGAAAAGAGCTCCATCGTGATCTGTTGAAATGACACCATATGAGTTATGGTTTGGGATAAACCCAAGTTGTCCTTTCTTAAATTTTGGTATGCTAGGAATAAGTAAAATGTTTACAACCAAAGTCGGACGAGCATGTCTTTGTAGATTATTCCAAATAACCGTTGGGTATTCCTCCATAGCACCAAAGACAAAAGTGCTTGTCACTTAGAACGTCAAGTTCCTTTAGAAGAATTTTTTTTGTGAAAAGTTAAGTGGGAGGACAATAGAACTTTGATAAGGTTATTGAACCTAAGCTATATGTGTTGAGTTGCGTAGTATCGGAAAGTGTCCCGGAGGCAGCCATAATGCTCATGGCTCCCGTATCTCAAAGGTTATGGTCACAGAGATCTAAGTTCCTATTGAACCGAGTAGGTCAGGTAAACAATCAAATACTAGATTTGAGATTGAATCATTATTGTTTGACAATGATGAACCGACTATATGCAAAGAAGCTATGATGAGCATTGACTCTGTTAAATGGCTTGAAGCTATAAAATCTGTGATATTTCCATACACGAGAAACCCAGACCCTCTAGATGGCATGAAGTCTATTAGTCATTTTTGGATCTATAAAGAAACGGACATGGATGTTTCACATCTATGAAATAGTCGACATGTCGGTAAAGAGTTTACGACAATATTCAAGGAGTTGAATACTATAAGATTCGATCTTTCGTAGTGATATTTAGTCTAGATGGATTATTGTAGCAACCACTACATATGACAATTGTTTTATATGTTAGTTGAACAAATAAAAAAATATTCTTCTAATAGAATGGTTACCTAGGACGTGTACGTGATATGGTCTGAGGAGTTTTGTTAAATCAAAGGATGCTAAAAAGGCATGCAAATTTCAATAGTTGAAATCAGCATAGCGGAGTTGGAATCTTCACCATGATGAAACTGTTAAAATGTTTAATTTCATCAAAGATAATGAAGATGCTTGCATTTGCAAGAAATTAAGTGGGAGAGCTGAGACATATTTCTAATACATTGTGTATAATACATATTGTTGATTGGAAAAGATGTATCTTTTATTGACACATGTTAAGAATTTCATTGAAATTAGATTTGGATAAAAGACTTAAGCAAAACCCGAATATTAGGCATCAATGTCTATATGGATAGATTGAGACGCTAATATGGTTATGCCAAATGTACATAGATGAATTATTGAATGAGTTCAATATGGAAACGATGAGAAAGGTTCTTGACTCATGGATAAGGTTGAATCAAGATTCAAGTGTTTTGACACTTGGTGAGTAAAATCACATGGGTATCTTGATAAACGAGATTCAAGTGTTTTGACACTTGGTGAAGTGAAATGACATGAATATCTTAATCAATCATTCCATGATATGTACATATCCAGATATGTCATATTCTCTAAATGTTATGAGCATATACCATGGTGACTCATAAGATGATCATTGAACGATAGTAAGGATATTCTTATGATCTTTGGAAGAACTAAGAATACATTCTGTATGTAGAAGTGATAGATAGTTCATTGTAGGTGTTACATTGACACAATACTGATAGTTCATTGTAAGATGTTACATTAACACTATACAAATAGTTCATTGTAAGGTGTTACATTGGAACTAAACAAATAATTCATTATAAGTGTTACACTGATACTAGTTTTGTCACCAGATACAAACTAAGTTTATCTCAATTTAGGCTATAGGTTAAGGTGGCACAATGTAATGGAGGGAAGTTCCATAATGGATTTGGATAAGTTCCAAAAGGTTAAGGACATTGTGACGAATACTACAACAAAAAGCTAAGTATAAGAATGATATGGTAGCTGCAAAGGAACTAGGTGTGGTTCGATGGGCTAGTACTATGTTGATATATTGTATGACAATTATATCAACATGTTTTAAAACCCCAAAGAACTAAGGTCTCACCAATTTATACAAAGCCATCTCATTAGAGAATGAGTGATGCGTAGAGACACGAAGACATGTAGACACACACAGACCTGGAAGTATCAGATCTGGGGATTATGTTTACCACTAGAAAACTGATACCTTCTATCCGGATTACGGATGTAGTATAGCTTATTTTTCCCTAGTAGACCTAGGTTATCGAATCCTCGGGAAGCGAATGTGTCGTGAAGTTACTTTAATGGACCTTCGGGAGTTTTAGAATTCCTTTTGTGTTTTCACCAGACCAATAGCTTCGTATTTTTGTTGCTGTCGATGATGGAGAGAGAGGGCCTATGGCGTTCGGTTTCACCTGTAGCTATGCAAAACATCTGATGAAAATAAAAGATAGAAATAGAGTATCCGTGTACTTGTTAGAGCAAGATAAATTATATGTGGGCAGTGCATCCATAATTGCTATTGCCTCCGCAACGCTTATAGCAATAACCTACTAGTCTCATCCATAGAAGAAAGTGAACTAATGATATGCATAGTGATGTCACCGTTAATCCCAAGCAAATCCCTCACATATAGCCGTACTACCCCTTTTATCACTGGGATCCCAACCTGCAGATCAGTCATCACTCATACTCCCTATACCTGGCTCAACCCTCGGGGTCTTGGGTACCTGACAAGTCCTTGGATTGAGGCAAGAGAGGATACAATAATCATCATGTCATACAAACTAATACACGATCCCATCGATGATAATTCACATGCAAAATTGCTACATGGCTAGGTCGAAGCCCTTGGCCCAAGGAAAATTGCTCACACATAGAGATGAGATCAACAATCACAAACATTGTAATAAAAATCAGAAGGTTGATAACAATAGTCTTACAATGTCGGCAATCGGAGAAGAGATCACTATTACAAGTGGTGGAATATGGCTATGGAGATGGAGAAGGGTTTGGAGATCTAGAGGCGGATGGTGATCTATGGCAGAGACTTCTGGATGGTGCGAACTCTGTTTTATCGTTGCCTAGGGCTTCTTTATATAGGGATCCCTTCACGAAAGTTGTTCCGTTTAACCTAACGATGGCGGCGCCAACTATACGACCGGAGCTATACAGTCGGAATTTTTACTCCAGACGTATAGTTGGTCATTAAAGCGTCTGCCTCTGATGTAAGGCTCCTGGTTTCTTCTGGTAGTTGGAAATCTCGTATCTTTGACTTTAATATTGTGATTCCCTCCTTTAAATAACATTATCTGTGTAGGAAAAATACAAAAAGAAAGGATTGCATACCCCTCTGAATATTAGCATTAGTGGCAGGGTTTAGAGAGATATTTATCAAGAATATGATTAATATCCAGTTTAAATGTCGACGTTAGATGGCTATATTTCATTGACATCAACCTCCCCAAGCTTAAACTTGATCGTCCCAAGCAAGAAAACCAAAATCAAAAAGGAACTCAGCATTTAAACTGAAATAACGAGATGGTGATCTTACTCATGATTAGTAGTCTCATGTTTCCTCCACTTTATAAATCTGAAAAACTTCAGCATAGATATAGCAATGGAAAGCATATCATACGGGTTCATGCATCCTTATAGTGCAGCAAAATTATTGTAAGCATGGATGATTCAAATGAGTAAACTTTATTCCATGTCAAGTAATCAACTCATAGGCTTTCCTTTGAATAGTAAAGTATAATCAGGTAAATTAAGAGTGTGAGAGTTGTCATGAAAAGCATATATACTAGAGTGTCTCAAATCTCCCACATCAATAAATCCAGACTTTTCAAGAACTACTTTTATATTCATTATCCTTCAAGATTTCAGTTTTTAAGTAATTGAGAGCATGCCAAAAAAATATTTAGTTTATCGGGTTGTGATGGACACTCGTGGCATCACTAAGGTTTTTGTTCCTTTTGCATAATGATTTCTCATAACAGCCAGAGGAGTGATTCCATCATGATTACAGCTACCCGGGAGTGCCAAGAATCTTACCCACTCTAGTATTGCTTCTACAAGTGTTTAATCAACTCATAGCTAAAATCTAGGAGTTTCCTCCATGAAGATCGTTTGTAGGCTAGAGGATTTGTCGGCATCCCATGAAGTTTGACACGCATAAAGCTATATCATTCTTATGATTAACAAGTCAAACTTTGGCATGCTCACAAAAACCTCTAAACATTAATTCAATCAAACAAATCCTTTCAAAGAGAGATATCAAGTCAACCAATATTTTTAGTGATGTTGAGTATCTCTAGAAATAAGCCTTCAAGACTAAGCACTACAACACACAAGCCTTCAATTGTGAGACTTTTTCTTATTACAATTGTTTAGCAAATTTTTGTAGGCAAGACTTGGTTAATTACGAGAGCTGGAACAAAACGTACCCAATTAAATACCCATGCAAACGAAAATATTACGATGATACAAGGACTCACTCCACCAATATAATATCTCAACATTTACTACTAACTAGCATATGTCTCTCAAACTTCAAAAGTGGGGAGTCATAAGGCATACCTCTCATGTTTGGTTCCACTTCTCTCTTCCTTTTTTATTTTTTTTCTTGGAAACTCGAAGTCGACCACTCTCCTGCAAATATATATATGAAGACCTCAAGGCGGAAAGAAAAGGAAGAAAGAGAATAAGGAAAAATGGAGAAATCTTTTTGTAGTTTTTTAAGAGAGGAAAATTAAAGAACAGAAAATTGGCGGCAAAGCTCGTCTCGAAAATTTCAAAAGCAAAATAGAAAGAACTAAAGATAAAGTGTTGGGCAAACCAACACGAGTGCTTATAAACTCAAAATAAAACAAAACCTCTAAATAAAAGAAAATAAACGCCAAATAAAGATACATGAGGAAACTTCCCCAAGCTTAGGCTTTTGCAAGCCCTTCAAATCATTGTGGTGGCGGGAAAAAGTCGTTACTCCAGTTCACGAATTGAGTTGAGAGGTTACTTGTTGATTCTCGGAGGTTCAAAGAGAGGCTATGCATCCTCTCCATAGTTCCTCCAAGTCCTTGGAAATCTTGGTATGTGGCAAACCGGGTTTGTGGCTGCTCCTCTTGATAAGGAACTTCTTGCTCTCTTCTTGGTCCTCGTCCTCTTTAGGAATCTCTTCCTCGGGCTGGTGTTACTCAACCTGTGAATCATATAGCAAATGTCCTTCCTCGATAGAGAAAAGACCATTTGGCATAGGAGCGGGGCAGATACCCCCAGCTCCAGCAATATGCAGGTAATAAGCACCACCTCTCCTAGTTAGCATTCCACAGGCTCTCAAGGAGGATAAACCAACACGTGTCTCACCTAGTGCCGATTGCAACTCACCTAGGTCGAGGCCTAGGGCAGTGACAAGCACGGTGATAACGCCTCCTCCTGTGATTGGCCCTTGGCTTTGGGAGGCTTGGTTCTCCAGGTAGCGCACAAGGATGGCGCCCAAGTTGAGTGACAAGTTGCAGTTGATGTAAGCAGCCTTTGCGAATACTAGGATGTCCTCCTCATTGAGTCTTGTGAACTCATTACGTGCCTGCAAAGTGTTAGCAATAACGTAGGACAAATTGTGAATTGCAGGATGTTGAATATTCTTCCCCTTGTTCACTCTACTAGTAAAACTCATTCCATTATAGTATTGATCGGGGGAAGGACTTAAGCCAGTAAAGGATGTGGGTAAAGCATGAATATCATTGTTTGGAAAATTAAAACATGCACACCATTCATCTAATGTTAAAGTGTAGTTGTTGTTCATCAGACGGAAAGAAATAATATCCTCTCCTTGCCATTGTTTAACGGTGTTTTGCAATGAACTAAGGAATTCAATGGTTAAACGGCGATAAGTAGGTACATCATTGTACACAAAGTTTTTTAGGCCAGCTCTATTGTAAAGTAAATTGAAGTCATCAGCAATACCGAGTTGGTTCAATATGATGGGGCAAGCCCACTTGGTGGCCTTCACTTCGTGGTTCTTGATCCTGTTGAAGCGATCATGATGGGCCTCATTCTTGAACCGTATCCCCATGCGTTCCTGAGCAGCAGCCCAAGAAGCGCTAGTGGTGGCACGAGCACGACTTTGGATCCTTGTGTTCATCATCTAAAACATTGAAGAAAGGAAAAATAAAACTTTTTGATCCAACAACAATAAGTGTATCATATTCCTCATCATAGCACACTAAAGAATTCTCCTCAAAATAATAATAATCTAGGCAAGAAAATCATGGCAATTGGTTCATAGTAGGTTTCACCCTAGATTTGATAATGACAATAGATCGAAGTTGAATTTGAAAAAAGTAATTGCAGGACCGGAGGAGAAACATACCGTAGATCACTTGTGTGCGAGGAAATTGAACGAAATTGAATAGAGATGGAGCTCCCTTGGGGTTTTGAGAGAGTTTGGAGGTAGAAGAAAGAAAAAGGATTGAAGTTTTGGAGTTGGGAGTACCTTCCCGTGCGATTTTGTGATCGGACGCAACTATACGGGTGGAACTATATGGTCGGAACAATGTGTTCCGGCCGTATAGTTGGCCTTTTGTCAAAAATTTAGGTTTTCCTCCTAGCGGCGCAGCTATACAGGCGGAACAAAATGTTCCGATCGTATAGTTGGTCGTTAAACTGTCAGTCCCTGTGAAAGAAAATTTGCAAAGGCGTCGATATCTATACGACCGGAACTATATGGCTGGAATTTTTATTCCCTCCGTATAGTTGGTCGTGAAACTCTAAGAACATATGAAAAGAAATTGTACGGAGGAATTGATATCTATACGACCGGAGCTATCTTGTCGAAATTCTTATTCCCGTCTTATAGTTGGTCGTTAAACACTCAGTACATATTGCAGAACAATTCTCGATGGCAAAAATATCTATATGACCGGAGCTATACGGCCACAATTTTTATTCTCGCTGTATAGTTGGTCGTTAAACTCTCTGCGTGTATCAAAAAATTTATGTTTCTTCATAAACTATTTCTTTTCCTGTAACTTAGTGATATACCTTGTTTTTGATAAAAAATTGATGGTAAATATTGTCGACCAACAATAGCATGAATAAAGCAGAATTTCAAGTACTACCAAACTTCTTCTCCTCGAATGGAGTTTTCTAGCACTCTTTATTAAACAAAAACTTAAACTAAAACTAAAAAGTTAACTCAAACCTTTATTTCACATGGGTTGCCTCCCATGGAGTGCTCTTTTATGGTCAATAGCTTGACCTTGATGATACTCACTTGGGCCAGATGAGTGGAACACCCACTCCAAAGTAATTGGCCTTCAAAGTGATGGTCTCCTTTTCATCATGCTTGGCTTTCTTCTTCCTGGGGAAATGAATAACAAAAGAATCTCGTGAAGGAAATTGCAGCTTCACGTTCCCTTCATGTAGATTAATCAAAGCCTTAATAGTTCTTAAGAAAGGACAGCCTAATATAATGGGAGCAGTAGCATCTTCAGGCATGTCAACAATAACAAAATCAATAAGAGCGGGATAGCCTTTAATGTATACTAAAGTGTTCTCCTTAATTCCTACAGCTTGTTTGTAGGTAGAATCTTCTAGATGCAATTTTAACTCAGTAATTTCAAAGCAGCCAAGATTTAACTTGTTAAAAAGACTCTTTGGAATTGTGGAGACGCTTGCACCTAGATCACAAAGTGCAGCTATCTCATTGGTTCCAATTTTAATCTTAATACTAGGCTCAAATATGTCATCTAGTTTGACAGGTAATTTTCAGCAATTTTCTTGTATTCTTGTTCAAGCTCACGTACCATTATTGCTACTTGATTGACAAAATGTTGGTACATAGCTTCCTCACTACCTTCACTCATCGGAATCTTGACGTTGATCCTTTTTACGAGATCTTCAACGGTGTAGCTTGGTGAAGGAGCATTACTATAGTCAAGTTTTTCACGATCCTCCCTTTGGATCCTCATCATTTTGAGTTCCTCAAACAGATTGGGCTTAGCTTTACCTGCAAATTTAGCTAGAATAAGAGTTTAACTCTCGGTTATATTACCTAGCTATGCCTCAACGATCCTTGTTTTTTCTTGAAGGGCCTGTAAATCATTTCTCAAACTAATAGCTTGGTTAGATAATTTACCAAGCATAGCATCATGGTTCTCCGTAATTTTAACTAGGATATTATTTTGTTCATTTTGTGAGTCTATAAAAGACTTCAGTGTTTCTTGGAGACTACCATTACTATTTCCCATATTATTATTAGACTTACCTGCAGGACTAGCATAGTGTTTCTGAAAGTTAGGATTGTAACTCTTCTTCCAAGCAGGATTATAATCATTACGAGCTATGAAGTCTATTTCTTCAATATTTGTTTCGAGAGTAGATCTTACCTGAATTTCTTTACCTTTTACGGCTAGTATGAGCTCATCCAACTTAGCATTGAGATCTTCGTTCTCTTGTGGTGAGACAGAGTTCACCTTCTTCGTATTTGATCTTTCCACATGCCATTGGGCATCATTGTCTTGCATATTGTCTAGCTGCTGCTTTGCTTCAGTAATATGTTTACCCATAAATGTTCCTCCAGCTGCAGTATGAAGCATAGACTTAGATACATGATTAAGAGCATTGTAAAATAAATGGAGGATTAACCAATCTTCCATCCCATGACTAGGACAGTTTCTTAGGCATTCCTTCATCCTCTCCCATGCAAGTGCTAGTGGCTCACGCTCTTCCTGTCTAAAGCTAGTAATATTAGATCGAAGTTGCATAATCTTTGCAGGTGGGAAAAATTTAGTCATAAATAAAGAAGTACATCCCACCCATGATGTAATAGTATTTTTAGGCAAATATAGCAACCATTCTTTAGCTCTCCCTCTTAGAGAGAAAGCAAATAGACGCAATTTGACCGCATCAGGGTCAACGTTTTTTATACGCATCATATCACATATTTTAGTGAAAGTATTCAAGTGCATACCTGGGTCATTAACAGTAGATCCTCCAAATTGATTCTGTTGAACCAAACTGAAGTAATGGGGCTTAATTTCATAGTCATCAGCAACGATTGTTGGTTGAGTTATAGGAGTACGCAAATAATCATTATTCGGAGTACCAAACTCCCCAAGCTCCTTTTCAGCCATACTTCCTATGTTTTTGGGTTTTCTTACATAAAAGAATTATAACGGTAAAAGAAAGAATTTAAATACTAACTAATTTTTGGGTTTATCAAATAAAGACTGAAAGCAAACTAATAAAATTAAAAACAAGAATTAAAACTAGCAAGCTTCCTAATAACCTCACCAGGGTAGCTATTGCTTCCCTGGCAACAGTGCCAGAAAAAGGGTTGATACCTTCGACCTGGATTACGGATGTACTATAGCTTCTTTTTACCTAGTAGACCTAGGTTATCGAATCGTCGGGAAGCAAATGCGTAGTGAAGTTACTTTAACGGACCTTTGGGAGTTTTAAAATTCCTTTTGTGTTTTCACCAGACCAGTAGTTTGCTCTTTCTGTTGCTGTCGATGATGGAGAGAGAGGGCCTAGGGCGTTCGGTTTCACCTGTAGCTGTGGAAGACATCTGATGGAAATAAAAGATAGAAATAAAGTATGCCTGTACTTGTTAGAGCAAGATAAATTATATGTGGGTAGTGCATCCAAAATTTCTATTGCCTCCGCAACCGCTTATAGCAATAACCTACTAGTCTCATCCATATAAGAAAGAGAACTAATGATATGCATATTGATGTCACCATTAATCCCAAGCAAATTCCTCACATATAGCCATACTACCCATTCTGTCACTGGGGTTCCAAACCTGCAGATCAGTCATCACTCATACTCCCTATACCTGGCTCAACCCTGGGGGCTTGGGTACCTGACAAGTCCTTGGATTGAGGCAAGAGAGGATACAATAATCATCATGTCATACAAACTAATACATGATCCCATCTATGATAATAAACATGCACAATTGCTACATGGCTAGGCCGAAGCCCTTAGCCCAAGGAGAAATACTCACACATAGAGATGAGATCAACAATCGCAAACATTGTAATAAAAATAATAAGGTTGTTAGCAATAGTCTTACAATGTCGTCAATCGGAGAAGAGATCTACTATTACAAGTGGTGGAATATGGCTATGGAGATGGAGAAGGGTTTGGAGATCTGGAGGCGGCTGGTGATCTATGGCAGCGACTTTTAGATGGTGCGAACTCTATTTTCTCGTTGCCCGAGGCTTATTTATATATGATCCCTTCATGGAAGTTGTTTTGTTTAACCTAACGGTGGCGGCGCCAACTATACGACCGGAGCTATATGGTCGGAATTTTTGCTCCGGTCGTATAGTTGGTCGTTAAAGCGTCTGCCGCCGATGTAAGGCTCCTGGTTTCTTCTGGTAGTTGGAAATCTCGTACCTTTGACTTTAATGTACTGATTCCCTCCTTTAAACGACATTATCTGCGCAGGAAAAATACAAAAAGAAAGGATTGCATACCCCTATGAATATTAGCATTAGTGGCAGGGTTTAGAGAGATATTTCATCAAGAATATGATTAATATCCAGTTTAAATATAGACGTTAGATGGCTATATTTCAGAGCCATCACAGATGTGTATATACAACACCCATAGGTGTTGAATGCGCAAGTTTTTCAAACTAGATTATTGACTCTAGTGCAAGTGGGAGGCTGAAAGGAATATGCCCAAGAGGCAATAATAAAGTGGTTATTATCTTATTCCATATTTATGATAAATGTTTATTTCTCATGCTGTAATTGTGTTAACCGGAAACATTAATACATGTGTGATTTATAAACAAAAGAAAAGGTTCCTAGTGCCTCTCTTAATACTAATTTGTTCATTAACTGATGATCACAGGTTTCTTGATCATGAACATTGATGTTGTTAATAACAGGGTCATATCATTGGAGAATGATATGATGAACAGTCACCCGAAGTAGATGTAGCAATACGATCATGTCCTCAAGTTTATATTGCTATCACATTCGTAGTAACTCAATATCCTTAGATCATGAGATCACGTCAATCACTTTCACTAGAAAGGTACTTTGGTTACATCAAACGTCACTTCATAACTAGGTGATTATAAAGGTGTCGTCGGGTACTTGGAAAGTGTTAGTTGAGGCTCGTGGAACAATAGTGGGATTTTCCATCCAGATGACATAGATATATACTTAGGGTCCTCTCGGTGATATCATATTGGCATAGCTTGCAAGCAAGTGATTTGATCACTAGAATGTTATATTACAGGAACGAGAAAAGAGTACTTGTTGGGAATGAGATTAAACAAGGTATGGACGATACCAAGTGATCGAATCTCAGACAGGTAAAATATCACGAGATAAAAGGAATTTGATTACAGCAAAAAGGGTTCAAACGATCATTGGATTTTCATGGAACTAGTGGAAGTCATTATGAATCTCCAGATCCCGCTAATGATTATTGATCGGAGAAAGTCTCGATCATGTCTACATAGTTCTCGAACCCGTAGGGAGACACACTTAAGATTAGTCGATGCAATTGAGTGGATAGGGAACACAGGAGAAGAAAATGGACATTGCAAGAATTTGTTTTGATAAAAATTGCCGAATAGTTTTGGTGTATCGGGATACTGTGAGGGGATCAAATGTTAATGTGTTCATTAAATGAAGTGTTCATTAAATGAAGTAAACATTAAATGAAGTGTTCATTAAATTGAGTTGGATTAAAATAAGAGAATTAAAGTGCTTTAATGGAAAGACCTTTGATTTTTGAGTGGAAATTAAATGGAAGATGAGTGGAGTTATATTGATGTGAGTGGATTGTACACCCACATAATTGGGGGAGAGGTGGTGGAAGCACCATGGCAGTGCGCCATGCCCTCTTGGGATTACCCCTCTCACCTATAAAAGGCCCCCTCCTCCCCTCTCATCTCACACCATTCACCCTTCCTCTCATATGCCCTTTGGTTGGCATCTTCCTCCCCTTCTATCCTTGTCCATTCCTACGAGCGAAGTGTTTGGGCGAAGCCCAGCTCAATATCTTCTCCACCGCCATCACCACCATGTCGTAGTGTTGGCGGAGTTCCCGGGGATCCACTACTTTTGCTGCCCGGCTGGAGCGAGGGTTTGGGAGTCGTCGCCATATCGTACATGTGACCAATTATGGTGTTGATCGTCTCCATGTCCTTGAGGATGGTCGAGTACATTCTACACCATCCATGTTTGTTTGTCGGAATGTTATCCCACATTACGGTCTTCGAGGGTGACTCCATCTGAAACCGCTACATGTATCTCCTAGATATGATCTTGGTGGTTGCAACCTTAGGAAAAAATTTATTTTCTATGCAACAAACCCTATCACCTGGGGTCACCACGTGTTCATCCATTGGATATGTTTTCTTTGGATCTTCGGGAACCAGAGCTCCATATGAATACTCTCCATACTCTTCGGTGATCACCTCCTCTGCCGGAGGGTCCTTGGCCGACGTTTTCTTCTTCTTTGCCTTTTAGCCTTACTGGCTCCCATAGCAAAGACAGCTTTGGGTCCGATTCCTGGAGTCAAGCTTCTATCAGTACTCTCAGACATCTGAATCTCCGATATCCATATCATCACGCAGTTCAGGAGAGTTCTCTCTGGATATTTCAACCATGCTATTGCAGGGGTTTGATCCATAGCTTCTCCTTCTTCCGTGGCCTTGGATTTGATCTCCTCTTCAATTTCTGCTTCAAACTTTTGGAATTCTGCTGACGTCAGGGAATTCTCTGGAAAATCCGGTATATCAGCATATGTTCTGATTGCGTCCCGCACCGAGTCGTTGTCATCTCCAGCATCAGCAGAGCCACATCTAGATCCAACGTATCCGACAAAGTGTGACGTGTACGCCATGGGGTAGTTGCGGCTTTCTTCATTAGCTTCCTCGAAACTTTTGATGGTTTCAAGGATTTCTTCCATGTTGGCATTTCCTCGCAGAAGCATCCGCCTTAACGTGTGCCTCATAAGTGATTTTCCTGCTCCAGCATTGGTAGAGCCAGATCCGGAGTTGTTACTACTTTGATCTTCCTGAGATTCTACCTCCTTGGGGAGATCCTCCAGAGATTCGACCTCCTTGGGGAGATCTGCTTCAGATTCGACCTCCTTGGGGAGATCTTCTTCAAATCCGATCTTCTCCACTATCTCCGCTTCAGGTGCGGGATGGGTGGGATTAGGTTTTTCTGAGACCCGGAACTCTGTCGCCTCCATGGACAAAGTGGATCCAGAAATTTCTTTTGCCTCTATCATCACCGCAGGGGTGGGTTAGGGCAGGTTCAGCAAAACCGAGGTAAACATCAATCTTGCCAAAAGACATGATTGTGTAGCTGGTCACAGGTTCGCTAGAAAGAATCCAAGTCTCGCCGAGAAAGACAAGAGGGACGTCACTGGCATAGAGGACCGGCCGATGGCGATTTTCTTGCTGATTCCGATTCGCGTTGATTCCGCCCGGAACGCAAATCCGAAACTCCTGGCCCCATGGTAGGCGCCAACAGTCATCGTATTGAAGACATGTACTCCAAGAGGGGTCCCTCGAGGCATGTATAAATATGGGGTGTGAGATGATGGTATTCCAGGACGGTGAGCACACAAGCTTTACCCAGGTTCGAATCTGCCGGTGGTGGACAGATCCTACTCCTGCTAGCAATCCAGTAATACGGCAGAACCAGAAGTATAGATTACAAGAGAGGTTTCGCCTGTGCGAGTTGAGGTGGCTAGTTGTGGGTACCCTAAAGGATGGTCCCTAGGACGTCTTATGTAGATATCCGGCCTAGGGTTACAGGAGAGACCTATCCGGTTACGATACAGAGTCGGTTACAGAGTACACCTTGGATTATAAGTAACTACACAGGACTAATTCGGTAAGTCTTCCGAACCTTCCCGTAGCCGGATGGGCTTCCATCTTTTCTCCCTGACTGGGCCACCCGTGAAGCAACGCTCTAACCCGAAGTGGACTACCCTGGTCAGGGAGTCACAATGGGTATACCCAGAAAGTATATTCCCAACAGCTGCTTGAAACAACCACATTCCATCTGAGCTTTCCATCTGAGCTGATCATATATAGCAAGTTTAATATTCATTTCTTGCGAACGGAATCCTCCAATGGCCAATACAAAAAAGTATGGGTGAAGGCCATCTCCGCCAATTCATGAATACGTAATCGTGTTCAAAATTTTGCCCTTTCGAACAAGGTTTAGTAAACCATGTGCTTCTCACTTCTTAGTTGTAGTAATAGGGTTTCTCTTTCTCCAGCGCCCGCTAGTGTCAGAGGCTGTTGATTTGTCACGTGTGTTGTGACGGTTCCCTACAACCCGATACCAGGAACTGAATGATCGGAGGACTAGGAGTGACGGTTGAATAAATCATGTGTAACTGTTGGGGATATGCTAAATGGGTATCACCATAGCACGTCCTTATTCTAGCTAACCTGGGTGGCCCATAGTTGGTATCAAGGCCTATGGCCTGCTGGGCGGCCCAGTTAGACGGATCTAGAAGGGAGGCCCATGCCAGATGAAGGAAGGCTACGCAGGAGTCACTGACATACTCGGAGCCTTGGAGTGTAAGACACGAAAGACTAGTTTGTATTAGTGTAGGACTATTTACCTTGTCCGGCAAGGACCTTTCCCTGTAAACCCTAGGTTCTGGAGCCTTTATAAGCCGGACATGTGGGAGCCTTTAGGGCACAACCTAGATTTCTACGTACAACGTGCAACACCTCGCATAGCGAACCTATCTCTATAACTCGGCGTATTGCCATTATAGTGATTTATAGCAGGAGTAGAGTTCCTCCACCATTGTGGGACTTGAACCTGGGTAAGCTGTGTTACCTCGTAGCCACCAACTATCCGCCTTACCCCACGTCTCTAAACACACACCGTGAGGACCCCTCCATGGTGTACTCGTCGGTAATACCACGACAGTTGGCGCCCACCGTGGGGCCAGAGGTGCTTCGAGCTCTACACCGAGCGAGGTCCAATCTCTTTGCGGGAATCGGCAACACCGTAGCCATCGGACGCGTTCTCTTCTCCAGCAACATCCCGATCGTCCCTCCAGATGAGTTCTAGGTGCCGGCTAAGATGAACCCTACGTGTTGCTCCATCATCACCTTCGGAGACATCCACATATTCATCGGTGAAACTGACTCGGGTCCTAGCTCCTAGGAAGTCGGAAACTCGTCAAGCCCCCACACAGACCGCCTATGAAAAGAACACGTTTGTGGAAGGATCTAGGCCATATCTCTCCTTGGATTATGGTGGCTCAGATCAAGGCCCACCCAAACCGCCCCAGATAGTGGGTGGCAAACAGAACTTTCTCGTTGGCATCCACTCCGGCAACTTCTAAGTTATTGTCCATGGTCTGTAACCAATCCTCAGCATCCAGTGGGTCTTCAGACTTGCTAAAGATTGGGGAATTGGTATTCTAGAAGTTTTCAGCTTGGATCCATTATGATCCTGATTTCCATGGCCCTGGTTGTTGTGAGCCATCTGGACGATCTGCTGCAGTGTGGCTAGATTTGCTTGGCGCTCTGCCCTACTAGCTTCACGGTCTGCAATGAGCGTCGGCAGAATCTGCAGCATTAGGTCCCATGATGAGCTGCTCCCTCCTTGGTTTCCACGATTCATCTGAAGATTGAGATAGATAATGGGGTAAGAGGGAAAGTTCTAAGGTTTATGGTTTTGGTTACACGGCTAAAACTTTGAGTTTGACTCAGGTTTTGCAAACTAACTTCTTTTCATTCATTCAAGCAAAGCACACGATACAAGAACACACACACCACAATATGAAAGGAAAACAGATGGTTTTAAGAACCATTCTGTAAGCTAAGATACAACAGGATCGATACTTCCCACTCCTACGATAGTGCTCTAGTGCATCTACTCATCATCGATGAAGTCGGAGTCATCGTCGTCGGTGTAGAAGTCCATGGCATCATCCTCCAGATAGTCATCATCATTGCTGAGGTATGAGTGAATATCCCCCTGGATGTCTTCACCTCTTCTTCTTTTGCTGCAAGATGAGCTTCTTGCTCCTTGATGGTCTTCTCGAGGTCGGCCACCTTCTTGCAAAGACGGTCGATGGTGTGATCCTTCTTTGCGCGTTGACGGCGAAGTGACTGACTATCCTTGACGAGAAGTGAGAAAGTCTGGGCCTTCTGGGCGGCAATGGCAATGTTGTGGTTGGCGAACTCTCGAGCATTATCCAATTCCTTTTATCTGTCATACAGTAGGAAGTCGAGGTTCTCCACTTGACGCTTCAACTCCGGGTGACTTGGCATTTCCAGAGGCATTCCCATCGAATCACGCCTTGCATAGTGAGCAAAGTGAGTTCCCTGGATCAAGTTGACATTCTGTGTGCAAAGACGAGCGAGAGCTTCATGCATTGCCCTGGATAATCCATCTAGCCAGTTGTTCTCTCTTACGGTGAATTGAATCTTCTCGGAAAGTGGTGCCTCCATCTTGCCTCGAAGATCAGCAACTATTAGCCATTGCAAATCTCCTCCTGGGTGGTTGTTGAGTTGAGCTCCGAAGAATTCCGGATGCGTACGCTCAAGGTACTCAGACAGTGCATCAAGATCCCTCTCGAAGATCAGTTGGCCTTCGTTGCCCAACTGGTAGAACTTGCAGTACTGAACTTCCATCTATAAGAATTTAGGATGAGAAAGTTAGTGAGGTGATCAAGTGTGTCAAATTTTATGTAGCAATGTAAGAATTTTTGAGGAACATGAATCTTTTTGAAAGAATCTCAAGGGTAAGAGGGGAAATAGATTTTCACAAATACTCACTTTGGTTTTGAAACTAAGTTTTTCTTCGGACGTCCATTCTAACTAGGGTCTCCTATGGTCAGGATGGCTCTGATACCAACTTGTCAACACCCGGATTTTTAATCCCAGATGCCTGTTATGCCATACATCACAATCCCAGGATTACCATTTTTGCGAGACATAACAGATTGGATATCACAGTACATCATCCATCACAAACCATCATAAGGTCTTACACAAATAAAGGATCTCATGATCCAGTCTTAGTACAAACAAGTAGCGGAATAAATAGCATAGCGGTGGGCTCGATCTTCAGTGTCCCAGGCAATGCTGATGATGGGATATGATTCTAGTTGTCATAGCCGTCCTGCTATCCTCCTTATAGATAGTCCTCCTCATAGTCTGGCCACGTGAATAGCCAGGGACAAAGCCATGAGTACTCTTTAAGTACTCGCAAACTATCACTAACAAGTAAGGTAGTTCTAGTGGGAATGCTAAGTTCTAAGTTTATTTGCAAAGTTAAGTTTGAAACCTAAGCTGAGTTCAGAAACAAAGAAAGATAAAATAAAGTTCTAAATCACCTAAGTGGGAACTTAGTTGTCATAGTCACAACCATGTTGTGGTCAAGTCATGTCACAGTTCATTTCATAAGTCATTTTGAAAACCTCTGACAACAGAACAGTATGGCCACTCCAACTGTCCATAACCGTGGATGTGGCTATTCGAATAGTTTGACACTCTGCAGAGGTGGTACACTTTCACCACAAAATTTGATACATCTGTCAGGGATAACCCTGAATCATCATACTTAGTATGTAGATAATCAAACATAACCTTTCCTTTACACACTCTAGTATAAGCACCTCTCCTATGAGCTTGGCCTCCCAGCCATGGCCATCTGCCATCCTGGGCACTACATAGGTGGACCACATTGAGAGGTAGCCTCAGCTCAAACCTCCCCCGCGAGGGAACTAATACTAATGCATATAAACTTACGGCTAAGCCTTACCCAATTCAGGTATTGTGGTTGTACAGTAAAATTGGAATAGTATCGCATCCGAACCCAACCATCAGTTTTTATAAAAGGGATAAGGCTCATGCCTCAACATTTTCATCATCATCATAAACCATTTGTGTTTCTCAACACATGTCAAAACATCTCAATAGAATGACTCATAATTCCAAGGTTTTCATAAGCATTTTGACCAAGTATTCCCATCTAAAGTGATCAAGTTTTTGGTTTAGCTCTAAACTACTAAGTTAAGAGTGTTCACTAAGGTGGGATGCTAATCTCAATCTCATGCCATAGAATGACATCTAAGTCTAACTAGATAGGCCAAGTTTTATACTCTTTATGCTATCTATAAACAAGGTAAAGAACTTTGGTAAAGTAAACTAAAGTAAAGCTTGTAATTAAAACTTGGGGTTGGTATAAATCAAAAAGGTATAACCAAAGCATGCCTAATGCATCTTGCTTAGGTTATCTAGCTTGCAAGGGTTAGCTTGCATTGTTAATGATGGCTTGCAAGTATTAGCTTGCCAATAATAGCTTGCCTTGGTTGGTGAAGTGGTTGAAATTGTCTTCTTCTTCTTCGGGGTAGAACTCCTCCTCCTCGTAGACTTGGTCAGTACTATCGTCTATAAATACATACGGGATACACAATCACCAAACAATACTTAACTAGTCTATTTAGCACACTAAGGCACATATTTGATGATCTAGTATCATCACAAACATCACAAGATTTAATGAACTAGTTTCATTTATTTTATTTGACAAAAGTAATTTCTACTCATTGAAATTAAGTAAGATTTAATATTCTCCAATTAAAATATGGCATCATATGGACACATGTCATCACCACATATTCTAATACATGGGAATGGATCACATTTTATAAAGTCTAAGATTAATATTTAAAAGATTTAAAGTGACTAGAAATTCCTATATAGCATTATTTTGGTACTAGTCCAAAGTCACTTCATGCAAACCTCAATATTATTACATATTCAGGTAAGTATTGTCAAATGTGATTTTTGAGAGTTGGAATCTACTCAAAAGCTATTATGGTTGATTTTTGAAAAATGTTTGAATGTAGAGAAGTCTCTGTTTTGTTATTTTTGGTATATGTGATATATAACTCTAGTTGATTTAAATCCAACGTTCTTGGATAGAGATTTAAATTATCTTTCCAACAAAATTGGAATCATGTCATATGGTTAAGTAAATCTTTCTGAATTGATTTTTAAACAAGGGGACAGAATTAAGTTTAGGTCTAAAAAGAAAAACACTTATTTGAAATCTAGGGCCAGCGCGGGAACACTAACAGGCCGGCCCAGTTACACTACACGGCACAGAGGGCAGCTGACAGGGGGTCTCGCATGTCAGCGGCTCTTCTAACGCGAAGCGGTACGGGGCGATGTGGGCCGTGCGATTAGAACCTAGATCGACGGTGGTGGCTCGTCGTCAACGACGGACAGGTCGCCAGCGAGACGGAACCCTAGTGGCTCAGCGGGGGTCAATGGGGGCTTACCAGGGCTCCAGCTAACATGGCGATGGGGGGATCGAATGAGGAGATGACGGCGAACTCAGGCGAGGTCACGGCGACTCCTGGGGTGGACGAAATCGCTGGACCCCTTTCTTCTCTGCTACGGCAAACTCCAGCGCAATTTCGGCGAACTGCTGCTCGAGCGGCTCCGGCGATAGTGTGAGGTGGTTCTAAGAGAGAGGGGATTTGAGTGGTGTGAGGAATTGGTGCTGGGGAGGGCTCCTTATATAGGCTCGACGAGGAGACTGTGAGGGCGACGGTGAGCTCGTCAGTG
Organism: Avena sativa; assembly: GCA_916181665.1. Classification (NCBI taxonomy): domain Eukaryota; kingdom Viridiplantae; phylum Streptophyta; class Magnoliopsida; order Poales; family Poaceae; genus Avena; species Avena sativa. The sequence continues at coordinate 524,503,416 of OV702292.1, read as the reverse complement.
ACGACGGTACAGGGCGCTAGAGGCATGGGCGGTGTAGGCGGATGGTGGCTTGCCTCCTATTGTCAGCTACAATGTAAAGGCAACGCTAGGGGCGGTGGCGTTTGGTCGGGAAAGGGAGATGCTCTACACGGCAGAGGCGGTGCTCGACGTGGCTCACGGCGGCTGCTGGTCTCGCGGCGGCAAATGGGCGTGTCTGGGGGTGTGCTGGGGTTAAGGCGGAGCTGCACGCGCATGCTGGGGTCAAGGTGCGGCTTGTGTGGGCCTATCGGGGATGGCGCTCTGGATTGCTCTGGGCATGGCGCAGAGGCTCGGTGCGCGGGCGCTCCTCGGTGGTCCAGGGGCTGGCTATATCCATGGGGTGGACAGGGGATCGCGGTAGGGTGCGGCGGAGCTAAGGGGCAAGTTGGATTAGCGCAGCGCTATCTCTGGCATGGTGCCCACGCTCGGCCGGCGGCGACCAAAAACGGGCGGCGTGTTACTGGCGCTGCGCGGTAGGAGGGGGGTTGTCTGTGGGTTAGTTAGGCTAAGAGGAGACAGGGGAGAGATGTGAGGGTTAAATGGCAGACAAGAAATAAATTGGCAACAGTAATAGTTAGGCCAATATTTTTCTGCCTGCCAACTGTTCGACAAAATGGCCGCAAGAAAATTTTAATTGAATTTTGAAATGGTTTTTGGTGGATGTGTTAGTCATATTCTTAAGCATCTGTGGTTTCTTGGGGTTGTCAAGGGGAACTTATTTGAGTGGTTTTTAGAAAAGTGTGATCTATGCATATGAAATGGATTCCATTTTCAAATGCCATTTAAAATTAGAGTTCACATGTTTTTGTAAGATTTCAAAGTGGGCCTTGGTAGATCTTTACTTGTACTAGCAAGGGGTGCAAAGAGTTAGAATTGTTTCTGTTTGAAATTGACTTCTAGGAACACCTAAAGTGACCTAGTGGATTAAAATGGCACAAATGACCATTTGCATTTATTAATTTCATTTGATTTCTTTTTATTTGGATTTTTCTTGGGAATGATCTAGATGATGTGGAATTCATCTTTGAATCATTTTACAACCATTAGAACAAACAAACATGGCAATTCAAAACAATTCTATATTAATGCAACACACATATGCCTTCTTAATTATTTTAAAGATAAAAAGTTTTTTGTTAACCCTAAATTGGGTGATTTGGATCTTGATAACCTTGATTAAAGTTTTGGGATGTTACAAATCTTCCCTCCTTAAACAAAATCTCGTCCCGAGATTTAAGAAAGAAAGCTAGGAACTAAAGAGATCTGGAAACTCAGTCCTAATATAATCTTCTCGCTCCCAAGTGGCTTCTTCTTCGGTATGGTTGCTCCATTGGATGTTGAGAAATTTGATACTCCGGGTCCTGGTGGTTCTGTAAGCTTCCTCCAAGATACGGATGGGCACTTCATGATACATCAGATCCTTGTTGATATCAACGGCTCGGTGATCAATGTTCTTGAAAACTTCGGTCTTCTCCGGCACTTCCAAGCATTTGCGAAGTAACGAGATATGGAACACATTGTGGATGGCAGACATCTCTTCGGGCAGTTCCAGTTGATACGATACTTCTCCTTGACGATTCAGAATTTTGAAGGGTCCGATATATCTGGGGGCTAACTTTCCTTTCAGCCTAAAACGCTGTGTTCCCTTCAATGGCGAAACTTTGAGATACACAAAATCTTCGACATTGAAAGTCAGGTCTCTCCGTCTCTTGTCAGCATAACTCTTCTGTCTAGATTGGGCGGTCTTGAGGTGCTCACGGACTTTTTGAACCTTCTCTTCGGCTTCTCGTAGGATGTCGGGTCCGAAAATCTGACTCTCTCCTACTTGCGACCAATTTAAAGGGGTACGGCACTTCCTTCCATATAGGAACTCAAATGGGGCCATTTGCAAACTGGCTTGATAACTGTTGTTGTATGAGAATTCTGCGAAAGGTAGACAATCTTCCCATTTTGATCTGTACTCTAGCACACAAGCTCTCAACATATCCTCTAGGATTTGGTTGACTCTCTCAGTCTGTCCATCGGTCTGCGAGTGATAAGCTATGCTGAAATTCAACTTAGTTCCTAATCCTTCTTGGACTTTCTGCCAAAATCTCGAGGTAAATTGGGTTCCTCGATCTTATACTATGGTCTTGGGGGTTCCATGCAAACTGACAATTCTAGCAATGTACACTGCTAGCTTCGAACTCTGGTAGGTTATCTTGACAGGTATAAAATGAGCTACCTTGTTCAGTCTATCAACGATGACCCAGATTGAGTCATTTCCCCTACTAGAAGTAGGCAAACCGGTGATAAAGTCCATTCTAACGGAATCCCATGTCCATTCCAGAATTTGCAATGGTTGCAACAGTCCTGCGGGTCTCTGGTGTTCCGCTTTAACTCTCTGATAGATATCACACTTGGCGATGTAGCTTCCGATTTCTCTCTTCATCTTGTGCCACCAAAATTGCTCCTTCAAATCCTGATACATCTTCGTTCCTCTGGGGTGGATAGAATAAAGAGTATCATGAGCTTCTTGCATGATCACTTGCTTCAGCTCCGAATCTATAGGCACACAGATACGTCCTTTGTACCACAGAACTCCTTCGTCTTCGGTGAATCTAGGTACCTTTCCTGTACCAATACGATGCTTGATTTCGTCGATACTTGCATTTCCCTTCTAGGCTTCCTTGATTTGGCTAATCAAAGTGGGTTCAAGTTCAATGCTAGCTAAAAATCCTTTGCTAACCAGCTCAGTTCTAAACTGCTCCAACTCCTCATTCAAACTTGGTTGCTTCTCCTTGATCATGGTGTTTAACCTACACGGCAATCTGCTAAGAGCATCCGCTACCACATTGGCTTTGCCGGGGTGATAGTGAATGTCAAGGTCATAATCCTTGATTAACTCTATCCATCTCCTTTGCCTCATATTCAGCTCCTTCTGAGTGAAAATATACTTCAAGCTTTTGTGATCTGAGTAAATCTCACAGCGATTACCCATAAGATAATGACGCCATGTCTTCAAGGCTAAAACTACAGCTGCTAATTCAAGATCATGGGTAGGGTAGTTCTGCTCATGTTGCTTCAGTTGTCGAGACAGATACGCGATGAATTTGCCTTCTTGCATCAACACACATCTGAGACCAATCTTGGATGCATCACAATACACATCAAACGGCTTCTTGATATCTAGCATGATCAATATTGGGGCTGAAATCAGTCTCTTCTTGAGGTCTTGGAAACTTGCTTCACATTTGTCAGTCCAGTCAAACTTCTTGTCCTTCTTCAACAATTGGGTCATGGGTCTTGCGATGCTCGAAAATCCTTCTACGAACTTGCGGTAATATCCCGCTAATCCGAGAAATGCACGGACTTGGGTTTGAGTGGTTGGGGCTTCCCATTCTTCAACATCTTTGATCTTGGCGGGATCAACAGCGACTCCTCTAGCAGAAACAATATGTCGGAGGAATCCTACCTCTTTCAGCCAAAACTCACATTTACTGAGCTTGGCATACAACTGATGCTCTCTCAGGGTTTCAAGAATAATTCTCAGATGTTGCTCATGGTATTCCTCTGACTTTGAGTAGATAAGAATATCGTCGATAAACACAACGACAAACTTATCTAGAAAATTCATAAAGATCTTATTCATGAGATTCATGAAATAAGCGGGAGCATTGGTTAATCCAAAAGACATGACCGTATACTCATATAATCCATATCTGGTGGTAAAGGCGGTCTTTGGAATATCAGTTGCACGAATCTTAAGTTGGTGATAACCAGTCCTAAGATCAATCTTAGAGAATACTCTGGCACCAGTCAACTGGTCGAACAGATCCTCTATCTTGGGCAGGGGATACTTGTTCTTGATGGTGACGTCATTTAGCTTCCGGTAATCTGTGCACAAACGGTTGCCTCCATCCTTCTTGTCGACGAACAACACGGGCGATCTCCATGGCGATGCGCTTGGTTGAATCAAGCCTTTCTCCAGCATAGCATCCAGTTGCTTCTTCAGCTCCACTAACTCTGATGGGTTCATGCTATAGGGTCTCTGAGCTATGGGTCCGGTTCCAGGAATCAGGTCAATAATGAACTCAATATCCCGATCCAGGGGCATACCGGGCAATTCATCTGGGAATATGTCGGGGTATTCACAAACTACTCTGACTTGGTCTATGGTGGGTAGGGCTAGACCTTGTTGCACTTGAATTGACGGGGCAAAGTTTTAGATGTATGCTCTACTGATACTCCAGAGCTACTGGTCATGGTGATGGCTTTCTTGGCATAGTCTATCAATCCTTTATGATTCGACATCCAATCCATTCCTAGTTCCAAACCTTTGGTTCCAAGTACTATTAGATTGGCATAAAATCTATCCCATGTATTCTGATAGGCATAGCTTTGCAATTTTTTCTAGCTTTTGTGGTTGAACCAGGTATCTAAACTATCATGACATGCTTCAAGTTGGTTGGGTGAATCTTACTAGTGCATGCAAATTCTTCGGTAACAAACGAGTGCGATGCTCTAGAATCAAACAACACTCTTGCTAAAACGGAGTTGCCAGAAAACATACCCAACACGACATCTGGCGCTTCTTGGGCTTCTTCGGCGTTCATGTGGAATAGATGGTTGTTGCAGTTGTGAGGGCTCCTTGGGGCTAATCTTCTTCCGAGTTGAACACGACGCTGCTGTTGAGCTGGGGCATTCACATTGGCAGTGGTGGCAATCTTATTGGGAGACTCATTGGAGTAGTGACCCTTCACTCCCCACTCAAAACAAGTAATCTGAGACTTGTCTTTTGCTGCCACGGGCACGGCATTGCTTCCAGTCCTCGGGGCAGTGTTGTTGTTGTTGTTGTTGTTGGACTTGGGCGGTGCACGATTGAAGTTGTTGGAGTTGCCGGGGTGGTTGTTATTGTTTCCTCCGGACTTCACATTTCCTCTGCTACGGTTGGGGTTGCTCGGACGAGACATTGGGGGTCGATTGTTCTGCGGGGCATATCCTGCAGACGGGTTGGGACGATACTTCTGGTGACTGTTGGATCCATCTTGGTGCATCATCCCACGTTTGCGGTTATCGTTCGCTTGATTAATCTTCCCTTCCATCTGAATGACAGAGTCGACTAGCTCTTCAAGGTCCTCAAAACGGATGTTTACTAGCACCGTCTACATCTCATCATGCAGTCAATTGAGGAATCTCTCCTTCTTCTTGGCCTCCGTGTTGATCTCATCGGGTGCATACCTGGTGAGGGACAAGAATCTGTCAGGGTACTCCACTATAGTCATTCTGCCTTGCTTTAGTTCTCTGAATTCATCTCTCGTTCTGGTGACTAGACCCTGAGGCACATGGGTGCGGCTGAACTTGACTTTGAAGGCTTCCCACGTCATCACTTGACCGTGGTTCATTGTGCGGGTGCTGTTCCACCACGCTCTTGCATCTCCTGCCAGATAGTGGGTGGCAAACAGAACTTTCTTGTTGGCATCCACTCCGGCGACTTCTAAATTATTCTCCATGGTCTGTAACCAATCCTCAGCATCCAGCGGGTCTTCAGACTTGCTAAAGATTGGGGGATTGGTATTTTGGAAGTTTTTGAGCTTGGATCCATGATGATCCTAATTTCCATGGCCCTGATTGTTGTGAGCCATCTAGGCGATCAGCTGCAGTGTGGCTAGATTTTCTTGGCACTCTGCCCTACTAGCTTCACGGTCTGCAATGAGCATCTGCAGAATCTGCAGCATTGGGTCCCACGATGAGCTTCTCCCTCCCTGGTTTCCATGAGTCATCTGAAGATTGAGATAGATAATGGGGTAAGAGGGAAAGTTCTAAGGTTTATGGTTTTGGTTTCACAGCTAAAACTTTGAGTTTGACTCAGGTTTTGCAAACTAACTTCTTTTCATTCATTCAAGCAAAGCACACGATACAAACACAAACACACACCACAACATGAAAGGAAAACAGATGGTTTTAAGAACCATTCTGTAAGCTAAGATACAACAGGATCGATACTTCCCACTCCTACGAGAGTGCTCTAGTGCATCTACTCATCATCGATGAAGTCGGAGTCATCGTCGTTGGTGTAGAAGTCCATGGCATCATCCTCCAAATAGTCATCATCATTGCTGAGGTACGAGTGAATATCCCCCTGGATGTCTTCACCTTCTTCCTCTTCTTCTTTTGCTGCAAGCTAAGCTTCTTTCTCCTTGATGGTCTTCTCGAGGTCGGCCACCTTCTTGCAAAGACGGTCGATGGTGCGATCCTTCTTTGCGTGTTGACAGCAAAGTGACTGACGATCCTTGACGAGCAATGAGAAAGTCTGGGCCTTCTGGGCGGCAATGGCAAGGCTGTGGTTGGCGAACTCTCGAGCATTGTCCAATTCCTTCTGTCTGTCATACAGTAGGAAGTCGAGGTTCTCCACTTGACGCTTCAACTCCGGGTGACTTGGCATTTCTAGAGGCATTCCCATCGAATCACGCCTTGCATAGTGAGCAAAGCGAGTTCCCTGGATCAAGTTGACATTCTGTGCGCAAAGACGAGCGAGAGCTTCATGCATTGCACTGGCTAATCCATCTAGCCAGTTGTTCTCTCTTACGGTGAATTGAATCTTCTCGGAAAGTGGTGCCTCCATCTTGCCTCGAAGATCAGCAACTACTAGCCATTGCAAATCTCCTCCTGGGTGGTCATTGAGTTGAGCTCCGAAGAATTCCGGATGCGGACGCTCAAGGTACTCAGACAGTGCATCAAGATCCCTCTCGAAGATCAGTTGGCCTCCGTCGCCCAATGATACATTGCAAATGTATATATAATTTTGTATGCTCCATGCTTGGTTTTATCCACTTTCTTGTGTTTTGTCCACACTTTGGAGTACTTTTCATATGATTTATTGGACTAACCTATAAACAAGAGCCACAGTGCCAGCTGCCTGTTTTCTGCTGTTTTTGGTTCCAGGAAAGTCAGAAAATGAATATTCTCAGAATTGGACTGGACAAAAGCCAAAGTGCCTATTTTTCCAGAAGACTCTAGGAGTCAGAATATGAGATGGAGAAGAGCCAGGGGTGGCCACACCACCTGGTGGCGCGGACCAGGCCAGGCCGCGCCAGGGGGTGGTGTGGGCCCACCAGGAACCCCCCTCGGTCTCCCTCTTCGCCTATATGAAGCCTTCTGACCTAAAAACTCCGGGGGGTTCGACATTTTTCTAGAAGGAGTTCCGCTCCGCCGCCACCACCAGATTCCATGAAACAGCACCAGAAACTCCGTTCTGGCACCCTGCCGGGACAGGGAATTGGAGGAGATCATCGCCATCATCATCACCATCGCTTCTCCATCGACCATCCATGTTTCCCCCATCTATGAGTGAGTAATCCCCCGCTGTAGGCTATGGGGATGGTAGGGATTGGATGAGATCGTTCATGTAATGGCATCAGATTGTTAGGGCATGGTGCCTAGTATCTTTTATTAGTGCTTTATGACTTTGTTGCGGCTTGTTGTGCGTAATGCTTATCACTAGGGCCCGAGTGCCATGATTTCAGATCTGAACTTGTTATTGATTCATTATGATAGTATTGTTTATGGTCTTATCTGCAAGTTGTATACACATGTTGTCCGGAACCAATGGCCCCGAAGTGACAGAAATTGGGATAACCGGAGGGAATGACTTTGATGTGAGGATCACATGTGTTCATGGAGTGTTAATGCTTTGCTCCGGTGCTCTATTAAAAGGAGCACCTTAATTGCCAGTAGTTCCCTAGAGGCCCCGCTGCAAACAGGCTGGCGGGACAAAAGATGTTGTGCAAGTTCTCATTGCGAGCACGTATGACTATATATGGAACACATGTCTAGGATTATCTAGTACTTGGATGCTTTATCTTATTTATCTGCAATTGCCCTATGTTCTGATTTCTATGTGAATTGTCTTGTCCATGCAACGCCCGTCCATCCATCCCTATGCCTACCGCACTCTAATCCCACTATTACTGCTTTTGTTACTACTGTCTTTGCTTTACTACTTCTGTTACTTTGCTATTCCTACTACAAAACTGTTGCTACTGATAAACTGCTGTGAGCAAGATTGTTTTCCAGGTGCAGCTGAATTGACAAATCGGTTGTTAAGGCTTATAAATATTCTTTGGCTCCCCTTGTGTCGAATCAATAAATTGGGTTTCACTTCCCTCGAAAATACTGCGATACACCCCCTATACTTGCGGGTCATCAAGACAATTTTCTGGCGCTGTTGCCGAGGAGCATAGCTTTACTTATCAAGTCCACTTGGAATCACTATTGTTCAAGCTAAGTTTATTTTCTCCTTGTTTACTTGTTTCTTTATCAAAAATACAAAAAAATTGGTTCCTACTCTAGTTGTTATTTTCGTTTGTCTGTTATTGTCTTGCTTTATCATGCTTGTTGTCAATGGTTGGTTTCTTTGAAACTGAATCTTATTGGCAAGGTGGGTTCACGGAAGATGAAAAATATTATTATAAGGAACACCGCTTGTCACAAAAAGGGAAACACTTATGGGAACAAATTGATAGATTGTATACCATTGCTAGAAATGTGTGCTCTACTTATAATGTTACTTATTGCCTTGATAAACCTTGTTACTGTAGGAGGTACAAACACCTCCCTTTTCAATGTGAGTATAATGATAATGTTACCATATCTTCCTATGTTAAGGGAAATTATGACCTTTATGATGTGGAACAAATTGAGGAATTTATTGCTTGGAAGGGTGCATTTGAACTTGCTAGTTTGCTTGAAAATATTGATGATTCACCTTATAAGTATGAGATTTATGGTATACTTAAATTTTGCTTTGATAATTACAAGGATGAAATGGCTACATTCTTGAATATTTTAATAGATGTTTTCCACAAATGGAAGAGACTAATGCCTTGCAGGATCCTATGGAAGAAGAAATTGATGAACCTGAAATCTCATTAGATGAAAAAGAGAAGGAGAGTGATGAACAAAAGGAGGAAGAATGGATTAGCTACCCATGCCTACCGTCTAATGAGAGTAACTCTTGATCCCTTACATTATTTGATTGTCCCCCATGCTTACTAAAGAAGGATGAATGTTATGTTCCTGAGGATTCTTTTGAAGATATTTATGATAAAGCTCTAGTGCTTGTAGATCATGAAAAGCATGCTTTATGTGATAGTTATATTGTTGAGTTTATTCATGAGGCTACTGAAAATTATTATGAGAGAGGAAAATATGGTTGTAGAAGTTTTCATGGTATTCAAACACCTATCTATGTGCTGAAAGTTTTGAAGTTACTCTTGTTTTATCATCCTATGCCTGTCACTTTGTTATTTGCTTACATGATTCCTATGCATAGGAAGTGGGTTAGACTTAAATGTGTTTTGAATTTGCTCCTTGATTCTCTCTTTTACTTCAACTCATATTCCTTATGAGAGCATCCTCTCAAACTTTTATGCCTGAAGATGATAATATGTCTATTATTCTTGGGAGACCTTTTCTTAAACACTGCAGGAGCTGTTATTAATTATAATCAAGGGAAGGTGACCTTCAATGTTAATGACAAGGAACATACTGTTTATTTCCCCAAGAAGATTGAAAGGACTTATGGTTTGAATTCAATTGAACATGTTGAAGGCATTCAAGTTGGAGAAATATATTCTCCTATACCAAGAGAAAAATTTGAAACTATTATGATTGGGACCATTGCTATCAAGGTTGAGGTAACATAATCATTAGTGGAATACAAAGTTTTGTATCATATGAAATTGTTTTGGTAACAAGACCTGATCAACCTTGTTAACAAAAGGATTTCATTGAACAAAACAATGTTTTCACCATGATTATCTCCGCTTACTTCTATTTTATCCATTTTCAGTTTTTGCTTTTGCCTAACTTAAAGGCGTTAAAGAAAAGTACTTATTGGAAGATAACCCAAAAGTTTTAGATAAGTCTTGGAAGTTATTACTTCAGTAATAACCGCTCCTTATCCTTTTTATTTGCTTTTTGTGCCAAGAGTAACCTCTAATGAGAGAGAAGTAATGATTGGGAAAGTTGCTGTCCCGAAACAGATTTCTGTGCTTCACCGTAAACATTCGTGTAAAATCTCTGAACGTATTTTTGAGGCGTGAATTGTTGTGCTTATGCCCCAGGTTGTTATCTAACTTTCGTTAGTTCAACACTTTTTGATTTGAGCAACAGAAGGTCTTCGAAAAAATTCGTCTTTACTTGCTAGTCTGTTTTGACAGATTTCTGCCATTTTCTGCATTTGCTTCTTGTTGGTTCATTTTTGAGTTCTTTTGGGGAATTGAGATTTTTTGAGGGAAGTGCTATAGTAGCTTGTATTCTAATGGAAGTTTATTTGGTGTTAGAACTGAACCTTAAAACCTATTATCTTGAGTGCACTAATGTTGCTAATAAAGATTGTGTGAAGTTTTGTATGAAGGAAAAATTTCAGGTGTATGGAAGGAATGAGTAATGAGATGAAGGATAGACTAAAGCTCAATCTTGGGGATGCCATGCGTGTCACCCCAATAAATATCCAAGAAGTACAAGCGTCAAATATTGGGAATGCCCAAGGCATCCCCTCCTTCATTAATAAAAATCCCAGGTTTCTTCCAAACATTTCAATTTTATTGTTTCATGCATAGTTGTGTTGTTCTTGGAGCGTCTTCTTTTTCGTTTTTGTTTTTGTTTTTTAGGTTGCGTGGTTTGCTTAGTTTGCTGAATAAATTGGTTGGACCCCCCCTCTTTCATACATTGGTGTTCAAATGGTTTGGTTTGGAAAAGAGTAGGAAAGCTCATGCTTAAGTGGTAAAGAGAGCTTGTTTTTGACTGTGGCCTATGCTTTGTCATGCCATGCTTGATATTGTTTTGGCTTTATGCTTAGTATTCTTTGCTGTAGCATGACTTGTTATAAACAATTGAGATTGCTTAATGTGCCTTGGATGAATCATGCGTTGTTTTAGCATATTAAAGCATAATATAGTGGTATTCTATTTTGATGTTTTATTTGGGTTGACTTGGCACATGCTCACACCATGTTATGACTATCTCAAGTCACCATATTGCTTTAGTTTCACTTTATGCTTTGATCAATGATGTTTTGTTGCTCTGCATGATTATGGCCATTATTGCTCTCTCGTTTGTCGCTCCCTTACTATTGCTAGCCTTCACTTACACTGAGTGTTTTTTACGAGGGTTTAACTCATCAATGCCCATTGTTATGGACTTGGGTTTTGGAGAAGGAGGGAGCACTGGAGACATCTATCGCCTAGCAAACAAGCACACAGGGGACAAAGATTTATCCAGGTTCAGGCCTCGTAGAGGTCCCTACTCCTGCTTGTCTGCTCGTGGAATTATCGAAGGAATCGAAGATTACAATGGTGCACAGATGCAATCTGGCGAGGGTTGTGGAAACTAGGGTTGCGTGTGTCCTCCTCGCTGCCCCTCCTAGCCCTTATATAGATAGGCTAGGTCTCGGGTAGCAGGTCGAGTCGGTTACAAGTTAGGGTTTTCCCCTTCAAACTTTCTATCTTTAGCTTCTTCTTGTTCTTCAAGCAATCGAGAGTCCGTAGGTTACTCGAGTCCTTCATTTTGGGCCTTGGTGACACCGTGGGCCTATACGTATTTAGACCGTATATAGAAAGCTCGGGTACCTGTAGGGTATACCCATGTCAGTAGCCCCCGAGTGTCCAGTGGAATCGCAGATTCGACTTGGGACTTTTGAAGTCTTTCGAGTGCATGAACGAGTATATTTCGACTGCTTTATTTGTGTCAGAGGCATTGTTGATGTACGTGCCTGATATAACCGAAGTATCGGTATCAGTTAACCACCTTAGGGTGAAACAACGCAATCTACTCGAACTCGAGTCCCCGGACTCGAATCCGAAAAAGTGCTAGTGTAATTCGACTCAAGCCGCGGAGGTCTTACAGGAGTCGAATTCCAGTTATATGGGTGTGAGCACTCGACGGGTCCGTCAAGGCATGTTCATCGTACCTGTAGGTATGCATACGTTTCTGGTAGTGCGCAGCTAATGCGTTGTCAGGCCTTATTCAGGTCTTACCTTCACGCTGTAAGCACGGCATCCGAATTTTATTGTCGCGGAGACGATTCGGATGACCCAGGAGACGCAGTCTCTTTGTAGGGAAAAATTATGAGGCGGTGTCGCCATGAGTTTCGAGTGTGGATGTTATCAACACACAGATTTTTGTATAAATAATCATAGGGTGCGCGACCAGCGCTCCCTATGGGAGTAGACCCCGAGTGCCTGGTTGAGTCAAAGACTCAGGCGGGGACTGAAGAATCATTTTGCGACTGTTGTCGTCTTTTGTTTGCTTGTTTCAGTCGAATTTGTTTCTGGCGCTCCCTATGGGAGTAACCCATGCCCATAGTCAAGCCATGCTGTGAGTGGTTGGGTTTGATTTGATTATCCATGTTCCTGAAAAAGAAGAAGAAAGAAAAAATCGTAGGGTGCGCGACCATCGCTCCCTATGGGAGTAGCCCCCGAGTGCTTGGTGGAGTCGAAGACTCGAGCAATGACTAAAGTAGTCAAAGTCTTCCGCTTTGTATCTTTGATGACGTCAGTGCTGATAGTTTCATGACCTCAGTTGCTCACGTGAGCGAGTTTGATGGGACGTGACGAGTAGTGGGTCCCACTTTCTGACTTTGATTTGGCTGGGCGTGCGTAATCTTTATTTTAACTGCGCCTCCTCGATTTCCACGTGTAATGGGAGTAGTGGAGGGACGGTTCGCGCTTCCACTCCTCCAGGTGTCGAGCACGATGTTTGCCACGCATCCAGTAGGGTTTTTCTGAGCCGTTGGATTGCATCTTCCAGGGGTTAAGTAGCGGCGTTGTGACGGTAATTTTCTCATCTGCTCTCGTTCATCCTTTGCTTCCATCGCCATTGCCACTGCTCCTCTGCTTTTCTCTGTGCTCGTTTCTTTCGCGATGCTAGACCAGCTCCGCTCGTTTCCAAGCTACTTCCTTCGCTCGCATCGCCGCCGTGCAATGGGGAAGAAGAAAGGAGGCGCTGCGGCTGATTCCGCGGCCACCACTGCTGTGGCAAAGAAGAAAGGCGGCTCCGCCGCTACGGGCACCAGCACCGCCGCCGGCGAGAAGAAGAAGGCCGCAGGCACCCGCGTCACGAATGGTGCGTGGCGCCCCTCCATCATCAAGTCATCTGATCTCCATCTTCTTCGCCAAGATGGAGTACTATCCGCCGCAGTCGCCGATGCGTGCGTCCCCGGTGGTGAGACAATTCCTTCTCCTCCCGCTGGTTTTCGAGTGATGTTTTTAGCATTCATCATTCATGGTCTCTCCTTTCCTCTTCAGCCCTTTTTAGGGGCCTCCTTTGTTTCTACGGGCTTCAGCCCATCAGCTGTCCCCGAACTCTATCCTCCATATCTCTTGCTTCATCACTCTCTGCGAGTGCTGGCTCGGAATCGAGCCGCACTTCGGCCTCTTCAAGCGCCTCTTCAAATGGAAGTGCCAATCTGCATCTGGCTCTTTAGTCTATGATGTAGGTGGTTGCGGAACCCAGGTCGACCCATCCGCCACCTACTTCGACATCAAGCTCACGGCGTCCGTCCAAGGGTGGAGGGACAAATGGTTCTACATCCGCGATGAGAAGGCTAACGGTGAGTACTTCGGACTCGCACCCTTCGATCCCACGACGTCGTGCAAGAGGATGCGCTCCTAGAAGAATGTAGTCATGCCTGGCGAGTCCGCGGAGACGGACGTGCTGTACGAGCGTGTCTGTGACCTCGAGAGTCGCCTAGGCAAAGAGGAGGGAGGATGCGCCCTCATTCGCACTTGGCTGCACCGTCACGTCCAGCCCCTGCAGGCCAGAGTCCACCCCATGTTTCAGTGGGCTGGCACTGATAATGCCACTCGCGTGTCTGCCGATGGCATGTCCGCGAGTGAGGTGGACAAGAGGGTTCGACTAGTCACCAAGTACACTGTCAAGGATGTGCTCCCCAGTGAGCCAGTTGTTCCTCCGTTCGATGTTGCTAACCCTCCTCCTGAGGTATAGTTGTGCTACGCAGTAGCTTAATTTGTCGATTGCTTTTCTGCTGTTTGTTTGTTTTTTGTTGAACTTGTTGTCTGTATGCAGGATTGGGCGGTGTTGCCTTGTATGCCCCCTCTTCCTGAGAGGATTATTCCTCGCGAAGCCTTGGAGGAGGACGAGTCGGAGTCGACCGTCCCTTCTGATGTGGAGGAGGAAGCCCCCGAGTCCAGTAGTCCAGATACTCGCAAGCGTTCGTGCAGCGAGGATTCCGATGAGTCGTCTCCTTCGACTCCGGAAGGTGCAGGTGTAGGTGCGGAGTCGCCGATCCCTGCCATTCCTGTGAGTGTCGTTGCACCTTCCTCTCGGAAGAATATGCGATTGCCCAAGGAGTCCTCGTCAGAGTCGAAGGAGGCCACTTTTGATTTTGACAAATTTGATTGGTAAGTCTTCTAATTTGTTTTACTCTTCTCTGGATTTGCCCTTGTTTGGCTCGTTTCTGTGTTTGTCCTTTTTTGATGTGGATTTTGTCTTGCAGCCAAGAGGCGTCGTCATCTTCTGGCGACGTTCAATTCTTGAAAGAATCAGGAGTCGCGACCTCAAGGGCCAAGAAAGAGGTCGAGCACTCTCCTTCCCCTCCATTGGCGGCCCACTCCGGGCACAACTCTTCTAGTTCTCCTCATGCAGGGGAGCATCGAATCGTTGCCCGGATGACAGTACAGCAGACATCTTCGGAGTCATTGGAGGATCATGTAAGTGTAGTTTTTCTCCTTTTTAGTGTTGCAGTCGATGTTATCTATTGCCTCTGTTGATTCCTTGTTGTGCGATAGCTCCTTGTGAAGGAAGCCGCGCACTTGGCGGAGCAAGTGCTTGCGATGGGCCGCCAGCATGCGATGCTGGAGACGCGTCATCACGTGGTTGAAAGTGAGTGTCCTGCACTTCTTCTTCTTCTTCGTCTGCTTTTGATATGGTCGACTGATAGTCAATCCCTTTCCGTTTGTAGCTGAACATAACGCCCTCCTGCGCAATGCTGCCACCATGGAGAAAACCCTTGCCGCGACTGTGAAGGGTCGCGATGAGGCAATCGCGGCGCGTGACGAGGCTCAAAGGCGCAAAGAGGAGCTGTGTGCCTCCTTCGCAGCCAGGGAGAAGTTATTCGAGGGACAGCTTTTCTCAATCGCTAAGGCCCTCTCAGGTATTTTGCTTTGGATATCATTTTCCTTCTCTGCTGGACTTTTTTGCCGTTGGCACTGATGTTTTGTCCATGTGTGGATTTATGCGCAGATGCTGGTGACTTGAGTTTTGACCCGCAGGCCCTTCGTCGCGATGACGCTCTGGCGGGTGCACTGTCGGCAGTCGAGGACCGTAGCACCGCCGTCCAGGATACACTCTCCAAGGCCAAGGGCGCCCTCAGTCGCCTCCGTGAGGAGCTGATGCCCAAGGTGGAGTTAATCGAGAATATAGACGAGCTGGTAGAGTCACTCGCCAGGGGTGTGCCTTCCAGCTACAAGAACTCACTCCGCGCGGCTGGCGCGTCCATGTCGCTTGCCATGGTGCGGGACCACGGAGTCGAGGTTGATCCTGCCATGGTGTCGAAGGCGATGCCTGTTAGCGCGGACGGCCAGCAAGTAGTCTTCGCTCCTTTCGTGACTACCTGTGGCAAGTATGGGCCTCAGTTGATAAATATTGTTGCAAAGTATTCTGAGGAGCAGCACCGCGCCAAGAAGGCGGCGAAAGCGGTGGCATCAGGGGCTGGCGGAAAGTCAGTGGCATCTGACACTGCCACGAACGCAATGAAGCCCCCGAAGCCGTCGAAGTCAAAGAAGCCAGTTGCTCCTTAGTTAGCCTTTGTAATAGTTAATTAGATTATGTCCTTTTGTTTAAGAACATGCCTGCTGGCGAGTGTATCTGCTGATACTTTTGCTAGTCTTGAATGCATTTGAATCCTTTGTCTTAGTGTTGATTTGGTCGTCTTATTTGCTTCTATCTTGACTTGTGGTAGGGTACATCAAGTGATCCTTTGAGGGAAACTCAGGACTCGCTGACTCTTGATGATACCGTGGTACCTCCACGCTCCAGAGTAGATGAACTATCGCTACTTTCGCGACTACGTGATCACGTGAAGCAGCTAGAGCGTGAGTTGCCCGTGCTCCGTGGTAACGCGGATGTATGGAAGTCGAAGGTGGAGGAAGCCGCCGCCCGAGAGCAGTATCTGCTTGGCGAGGTGACGCAGCTGGGCGACCAATTAAAGTGTTAGTTTGCTTGCTCTCATCTTTGCCTTGTAGTCACTCGCAATGGTACGTTGTACTTATGTTGTTGTTGCTGCTTCGTGTAGTTGTCAGCACGCATCATCCGCAGGATATCCGTGTCATTTTTTGGTACAAGCACTGTGTTGGCGAGCCAGGTGCTTTCCTTGATCTCGCGTATGAATTTGGCGTCGAGGAGTCTGCTGATCTCCATGCCGACTGCATGCGCTCGTGGCTCGGACAATCGCCGAATTGTTTGCTTGACTGGCCTTGCGTCGGGGTTGACGTTGAGTGCGTGCTCGGCGAATTCCCTAGGAACTCCTGGCATGTCCGCAGGACACCAGGCGAAAATTTCCCAGTGCTCACGGAGGAATTCGACGAGCACGATTTCCTATGCGGGACTCAAGTTGTTGGCGATGAGAGCCGTCTTGGCGGGATCCGATGGGTGGACCTGCACTTTCTTTGTGTGCACCGATGAGTCGAAAGAGAGATCAGGTGAGCTTGACCGGCTCAGCGGAGGCAGACTGTTGTCTGTCGACTCCTTTAGTCTCGCGAGTTCTTTCTGCATGCCGAAGGACTGGGAAATTCTGTTGAATTCCCTGTCGCAACTGTGAGATCTTTCGAAGCTCCCGTTTATCGTGATGACGCCATTGGGACCTGGCATTTTCATCTGCAGGTAGGTGTAGTGGGGTACTGCCATGAACCTAGCGAACGCGAAGCACCCGAGGATGCAGTGGTACTGTGAGGGCCAGTCGACGACCTCAAAGTCGATGCGCTCGCGCCGGAAGTTCTTCGGCGTGCCGAAGATAACGGCAAGGTTGATTTTTCCCAGGGGGTATATGCCTTTCCCTGGGACGATGCCGTGGAAAGTTGTGTCCGAGGCCTCCAGGCAGGTTAGCGGGATTCTCATTGCTCGCAAGGTACTCGCGGATATAAGGTTGATGCCGCTCCCACTGTCCATGAAGACGCGGCTCATGTCTAAACCTCCGATTTGCGCCTCGAGTACGAGGGGGAAATGGCCTGGACGGGGTACCTGAGGCGGATGGTCGCGTTTGTCGAAGGTGATGCATGACTCGCTTCCACTTAGGTACTCAGTGGTAGATGGTGGCGAGTGTGTGGCCAAGTTGACTTGGCGAGTGATGGCCTTCTGCACCCGATTGGAGGGGCATCCCTTTTGGATCATCATGGTGCCCATGGCTCGTGGGTACGGTTCGCCTCCGTGGTGCTGGTCCGGTACAACTGCGTTCGGGGGTGGCCCAGGTGGTGGTGGCGGAGCGCCATGTGCCACGGTGCCTGGGGCGGCGCCGTAACCTCTTTCGACTGCATTCCAGTTCATCCGAGCTAATCCCTCATGTAGTTTGAGGAACTCAAGGCAGTCCTTGAGGAGATGGCTCGACGTCTTCTTCCCATCGTGCTTGTCGATGTAGAAGTGCACCGTGCATGGCCCGGACAGTTTGTCTTCAATGGTTGTTGCGGGTGCTTCATCGCGATCGCAGCGTTGTCACACTTGCGTGGTCTTCCCGGAGTCGCGATATCCACCGTTATGGTATCCGCTGTCGCGGTTGTCATCGCGTCTGTCGGCGTAGCCGATTGCGACCATGTTGACGTGGTCACGGTCATCGTAGATGCGAATACGGCGTTTGCTTCAGCGGTCGCGTCTGCGCTCGAGTTCCGCCTCCTCATCAGAATGGACACGATTCTTCACCGAATCTTCTCCATCGGCCCACCGATTCACGATCTCCATCAGGTGGTCGATGGTCTTGGGCTTTGAGCGGCCTATCTCCTCCCTAAGTTCTAGGCGGCGGACGCCGCCGTTGAATGCATCAATCGCGTGATCCTCCGAGATGTTCTCTGCGGAGTTCTTGATGATGGACCACCTTTGGATGTAGGAGTGTAGTGATTCGCCCGATCGTTGCTGGCAGCATCTTAGCTCTTCGATTGATGCAGGCCGCTTGTACGTGCCCTTGAAATTGCGTACGAAGCTGTAAACCAGCTCGTCCCAGCTGCGAATGGATCCGCGTGGGAGATTGTTGAGCCATGCTCGGGCGGCGCCCTGCAGCTGTAGCTGCAAGCATTGCATGGCCGTGCTTCGACTGCCTCCGTGGAGCCTGACGGAGGAGATGTGGTCCTCCAGCCATATTTTTTGGTCCTGTAGGCCGTCAAACTTCAGGTTTTCTGATGGGAGTTTAAACCCTTTAGGCATTCGCTTTTGCCTAATGGATCTGCTGAAGCATCTGGCGCCGCAGAGCTCCACATCCTCCTCTTCCGAGTCAGTCGACCAAGCACATCGCGCCCTTGATTTGTCAATCTTGCGCTGCGTGAGTTCGTCGCGCGCATCATAGTCGCGATCGTGTCACCGTGAGCGGCGGCGTCGATACAGATCGTGACTGTCGTCGCTAGATGAGGGCGAGGAGTAGCGCTTTGCTAGCGCTTTGCCCTTTTTCGGCTCCGGTGTTGGTTCCCTGTCGAGGGCGGCCTCGATTAGTCCCAAGCCCGCGATCGTGGATCGGTGCATGGCTGTTCGGGGATCTCCAGCTGGTGGCTGGTTGTTGAGGAGGTACATGGTGGCCGTTGTCACCGCAGCCTGCGGCGTCTTGGGGACCACGTTGCCCCTAGTGTCGACTTTCATAGAGCCGAAGTCGAGGACCTTTGCGGCTTCTATGCGTTCTTGCTCGGTGAGGTGGGCCATCCGAGATTGTCTCTTCTTGGCGAGTTTCTTGTTGCCCTTTGAGGAGGATCCTCCATAGGAGGAGATCACAGCACGACGAAGGCTCGATTCGTCTGCCGCCTTTTTGCACGCCTCGAGTTGCGCGATTGTTTGTACTTGGCGCTTGAATTCTTCCTTCAAGAGCTAATGGTAGCCCATTAGCAGTTCTTGCGGAGATCCGAAGGGTAGAGGATTGCCTCGTAGGGCCTCGCGGCAGCGAGCCCATTCTTGCTCGTTGATCCTGATCACGACGCATTCGCCGGTTTGCTCGTTTACTATGGTTGGAGGTTCAACTGCTTCTTCGTTGTTGGCGTTGCTGCGATCACCACCGTTGCCGCTGTTACCGCCATTAGGCGGGTCGGTTTCGTTGCCGCGATTGCCACCGTTGTCACGGTTGGCAGAGGATCGCCTGCGTTGATGACGGCGCACATGAAGTGATTGGGGAAGCTATTGCTTCCACAACTCTCAGATTTGGAACCGTAGGTCCCATCTTTAGTGGCCAGATCTCTCAGATCGGAGTCGCGACTGTTGTGGCCGACCGTGTTCTCGACTGTTGTCGGGGCGTTGGGCTCACTGAGGGTGCCAATCGATGGAGGAAACCATGATGCTGGGGCAATCGATGTTGCCGTCGGCTAATCAGGCATGCGAAGCGTGCCCATCTGACCGACTTGGAAGCGGAAGCTTCCTATCGCCAGGCTGATTCCGTCGCCCATGGACTCGAAGGCCAGGCGAGTGGCCGGCGTGTGGACGGTGAAGTCGAACGCGCCGAAAAGCTGGCGGATCTTCGCTGTTGCGGAGTTGTAGATCGCAGTTGATGGGGCCGAAGAAGCCGCAACATCAGCACTCCCAATTCCCATAGACGGCGCTAATTGACGAGGGTTTAACTCATCAATGCCCATTGTTATGGACTTGGGTTTTGGAGAAGGAGGGAGCGTTGGAGACATCTATCGGCTAGCAAACAAGCACACAGGGGACAAAGATTTACCTAGGTTCAGGCCTCGTAGAGGTCCCTACTCCTGCTTGTCTGCTCGTGCAATTATCGAAGGAATCGAAGATTACAATGGTGCGCAGATGCAATCTGGCGAGGGTTGTGGAAACTAGGGTTGCGTGTGTCCTCCTCGCCGCCCCCTCCTAGCCCTTATATAGATAGGCTAGGTCTCGGGTAGTAGGTCGAGTCGGTTACAAGTTAGGGTTTTCCCCTTCAAACTTTCTATCTTTAGCTTCTTCTTGTTCTTCAAGCAATCGAGAGTCCGTAGGTTACTCGAGTCCTTCATTTTGGGCCTTGGCGACACCGTGGGCCTGTACGTATTTAGACCGTATATACCAAGCTCAAGTACCTGTAGGGTATACCCATGTCAATTTTACTCATGCTTCCAACTCCCTTAAACCAAATATTGCCAAAGTGTCCACAATACCTACCTATTAGCAACATCTGCTACTTTCGTGCATATTCAATATGCCTTGTTTTCTTCTGAATAAAATGTTTGCTTGTTTTGAGAAAGTTAGTTAGTAAAGCTCTCATGAACTTGATGGCACACTTTATTTCCTGCACTTAATAAACCTGAACCATTGTGAACTCTCCATGAAAGTTATATGCTTGCTAATTATAGGCTGGGGATTAGCAGAACCGTGCTGTCACGGGGAACGCTTTCAACACTTGTAAATATATACCCAATTGATACCTTGCACTTTTGTTTGCGGATGTTGTCGGTGTGAAATAAAAGGGGAGCTTGTAAGTCCATGGAGTTATGTATGTGTGTTAGAGAAATGCCTGGGCCGCTGGTCTAATCCATGCTGACATGGTGGAAACCTGCAGCGTAACCATAATGATATCTATGAAGCATTCTTCTTATAAAAAAAATAGAAAGATAGCTATTGAGAAAAAGAAAAAAAGAGATTTATGAAAAGAGGAAAGAGAGAGAAAAAAGCACCATTTTCCCATGGTTAATAAGAAGATTGATGAGATACTCATTGTCTGCTTGCCTTGTCATTTTGATATGGGGATTCTTCCATATCATCGGGCAAGGGATACCACGTTGGCGGTTCTCAATGATACACACATACTTACGATGACAAGAACTTACCGGTAACTAAAGTTGAGTAGCATTAGGAGCAGCCCTCGTACTCAAGGGACTTGGGATTTTCAGTTTATAGTCTGTCAAGCATATAACTCAGATTGGACCTCACTTTCACCTTAACCACATTAAAGATGCTTATGATAGGGGCAATGAGAGCTCAAAGCTAATGAGTACCATACTTTCAGCATTTGGAAGCCTTTCAAACTATTCAAAACCTTTTCATTTCCTCGTTGAGTCTCCACACATTCTATGAGCACTTTCTTGAGAGCATAGTGGCCATTCTTAGTTCTATGTGCATTGTCCCAAGACTTGTTGATTGATGCATACCTTGATATTGCTTGTTTTAAACTATTTGTATCTAGTCAATCTTATGAACTTTGAAGGTGTCCTATGCATTTATATTTGCTACTCTATTGAGCGACAAGCTGAATACTATTATGCTATGTTTTCTTTATGTGAAACAAACAAACGTCTTGCAAGGCATTGTTATTCATGAATCTTTTGTTTGTGTCTTTTCATGTTGCATCATAGTTTCTTTGTCTTATTGCTAGAACTTTGTCTTTCATGTTATGATTGAAGTACTATGATGCCAGCTTTGAATGTTTTATAAATACTTTGATCAAGTCTTTGATGGTGCATGTCACCTCAAAAATTATTCTTTCTTTTTATCACTTGCCTACTCGAGGATGAACAGGAGTTAAGCTTGGGGATGTTGATACATTGCAAATGTATCTATAATTTTTGATGTTCCATGCTTGGTTTTATCCACTTTCTTGTGTTTTGTCCACACTTTGGAGTACTTTTCATATGATTTCTTGGACTAACCTATTAACAAGAGCCATAGTGCCAGCTGCCTGTTTTCTGCTGTTTTTGGTTCCAAGAAAGTCAGAAAATGAATATTCTCAGAATTGGACGGGACAAAAGCCAAAGTGCCTATTTTTCCAGAAGACTCCCAGAGCCAGAATACGAGACGGAGAAGAGCCAGGGGGTGGCCACACCACCTGGTGGCGTGGGCCAGGCCAGGCCGCGCCAGGGGGTGGTGTGGGCCCACCAGGCACCCCCTCGGTCTCCCTCTTCGCCTATAAGAAGCCTTCTGACCTAAAAACTCCGAGGGGTTCGACGTTTTTCCAGAAGGAGTTCCGCTCCACCGCCACTGGTGGGACGGGGAATTGGAGGAGATCATCGCCATCATCATCACCATCGCTTCTCTATCGACCATCCATGTTTCCCCCATCTATGAGTGAGTAATCCCCCGCTATAGGCTATGGGGATGGTAGGGATTGGATGAGATCGTTCATGTAATGGCATCAGATTGTTAGGGCATGGTGCCTAGTATCTTTTATTAGTGCTTTATGACTTTGTTGCGACTTGTTGTGCTTAATGCTTGTCACTAGGGCCCGAGTGCCATGATTTCAGATCTGAACTTGTTATTGATTCATTATGATAGTATTGTTTATGGTCTTATCTGCAAGTTGTATACACATGTTGTTGTCCGGAACCAATGGCCCCGAAGTGACAGAAATCGGGATAACCGGAGGGAATGGCTTTGATGTGAGTATCAATGTGTTCACGGAGTGTTAATGCTTTGCTCCGGTGCTCTATTAAAAGGAGCACCTTAATTTCCAGTAGTTCCCTAGAGGCCCCACTACAAACGGGCTGGCAGGAAAAAAGATGTTGTGCAAGTTCTCATTGCGAGCACATATGACTATATATGGAACAGATGCCTAGGATTATCTACTACTTGGATGTTTTATCTTATTTATCTGCAATTGCCCTATGTTCTGATTGCTATGTGAATTGTCTTGTCCATGCAACGCCCGTCCATCCATCCCTATGTCTACCGCACTCGAATCCCACTGTTACTGCTTTTGTTACTACTGTCTTTGCTTTACTACTGCTGTTACTTTGCTATTCCTACTACAAAACTGTTGCTACTTATAAACTGCTGTGAGCAAGATTGTTTACCAGGTGCAGCTGAATTGACAACTTAGTTGTTAAGGCTTATAAATATTCTTTGGCTCCCCTTGTGTCGAATCAAAAAATTGGGTTTCACTTCCCTCGAAAATATTGTGATACACCCCCTATACTTGTGGGTCATCACCCAACTGGTAGAACTTGTAGTACTGAACTTCCATCTATAAGAATTTAGGATGAGAAAATTAGTGAGGTGATCAAGTGTGTCAAATTTTATGTAGCAATGTTCGAATTTTTGAGGAACATGAATCTTTTTGAAAGAATCTCAAGGGTAAGAGGGTAAATAGATTTTCACAAATACTCACTTTGGTTTTGAAACTAAGTTTTTGTTCGGACGTCCATTCTAACTAGGGTCTCCTATGGTCAGGATGGCTCTCATACCAACTTGTCAACACCAGGATTTTTAATCCCAAATGCATGTTATGCCATACATCGCAATCCCAGGATTACCATTTTTGCGAGACATAACAGATTGGATATCACAGTACATAATCCATTACAAACCATAATAAGGTCTTACACAAATAAAGGATCGCATGATCCAGTTTTAGTACAAACAAGTAGCGGAATAAACAGCGTAGCGGTGGGCTCCATCTTCAATGTCACAGGCAATGCTGACGATGGGAGATGATCCTAGTTGTCATAGCCGTCCTATTGTCCTCCTTCCGGATAGTCCTCCTCATAGTCTGGCCACGTGAATAGCCAGGGACAAAGCCATGAGTACTCCTTAAGTACTCGCAAACTATCACTAACAAGTAAGGTAGTTCTAGTATGAATGCTAAGTTCTAAGTTTACTTGCAAAGTTAAGTTTGAAACCTAAGCTGAGTTCAGAAACAAAGAAAGATAAAATAAAGTTCTAAATCACCTAAGTGGGAACTTAGTTGTCATAGTCACAACCTTGTTGTGGTCAAGTCATGTCACAATTCATTTCATAAGTCATTTTTAAAACCTCTGACAACGGAACAGTATGGCCACTCCAAACTTTCCATAACCACGGACGCGGCTATTCGAATAGTTTGACACTCTGCAGAGGTGGTACACTTTCACCACAAAATTCGATACATCTGTTAGGCATAACCCTGAATCATCATACTTAGTATGCAGATAATCAAACATAACCTTTCCTTTACACACTCTAGTATAAGCACCTCTCCTATGAGCTTGGCCTCCCAGCCATGGCCATATGCCATCCTAGGCACTACATAGGTGGACCACATTGAGAGGTAGCCTCAGCTCAAACCTCTCCCACGAGGGAACTAATACTAATGCATATAAACTTCTGGCTAAGCCTTACCCAATTCAGGTATTGTGGTTGTATGGTAAAATTGGAATGGTATCGCATCCGAACCCAACCATCAGTTTTTATAAAAGGGCTAAGGCTCATGCCTCAACATTTTCATCATCATCATAAACCATTTGTCTTTCTCAACACATGTCAAAACATCTCAATAGAATGACTCATCATTCCAAGGTTTTCATAAGCATTTTCACCAAGTATTCCCATCTAAAGTGATCAAGTTTTTGGTTTAGCTCTAAACTACTAAGTTAAGAGTGTTCACTAAGGTGGGATGCTAATCTCAATCTCATGCCATAGAATGACATCTAAGTCTAACTGATGGCTCGGTGTTGATGTAGACCTCGTTGGGAACCCCAAGAGGAAGGTATGATGAGCACAACAGCAAGTTTCCCTCAGTTATGAAACCAAGGTTTAATCAAACCAGTAGGAGCAAGGAAACACCCCAAAGGTGTTGCTAGCTGAGCCTTGGCAGGGCGCACTACCGGTGCTAGTAGCAACGTGGAGACCTACACAACACAACCACAGAACTTTGTCCCCAACTTGCGATGAGGTTGTCAATCTCACCGTGTATTGCTAAAAACAAAGGATTAAACGTGTCGAATGGAAAGAAGTAATAGTTTGCAAAAAGTAAACACAAAGCAGTAAATAGTTTATAGATTGTATGTAAAAGAAAAGGACTGGGATCCATAGTTCACTAGAGGTGGCTCTCCTTAAGATAGATAACATGCTGGGTGAACAAATTACAGCGGGGCAATTGACAAACATCGAGAAAGCAATACATGCATATACTAATCATCTTGACTCCTTTGGAACTTGATTGGGCATTACAACATTATACATAGACCGCCATCCAACTGCATCTATGACTAATAATCCACCTTCAGGTTATCATCCGAACCCCCTCCAGTATTAAGTTGCAAGCAACAGATTATTGCTTTACGAATTGTGTGTAAAGTAAACAATATGATTGTTCTATGAACAAAGGATTGTTGTTTTCTCCCTAGTAGCAACAGCACATCTAGTACCTTAGAGATTTCTGTCACTTCCCCAGATTACCAGAGGCATGAACCCACTATCGAGCATAAATACTAACTCTTGGAGTTGCTAGCATCTACTTGGCCAAGATAGCTACTAACAACGGAAAGCATGCAAGATCACAAATAACAAAGACATGATAGAATCAATAATCAATCTGAAATAGCATCTCAATATCCATCGGATCCCCGCAAACACAACATGCAGAATTACAAATAGATGATCTTGATCATGAACGGAGCTCACAAGATCTAAACATGAAAGCACGAAGGAGGAGAACCAGCCATCTAGCTACTACATGGATCTGTAGTCCAAGGATAAACTACTCACACATCACACCTGAGGCTTGCACGGTGATGAAGAAGGCCTCCAGGGTGAATTCCCCTCTCCGGCAGGGTGCCGGGAAGAGCTTCAGATCCCTCCCGATCTAGGGATGGAGATGACGGCGGCTACAGACTCTTTCGTGGATTTTTAATCGGGTACTTAGGATTTTCATCCTGAGGGCATCTTATAGGCGGAAGGAGAGGCCGAGGGGGTGCCTGGGCTGGCCACACCACCCCCTGGCGCGGCCAGGTGGTGTGGTGGCCCCCTGGCTCCTCTCCGTATCGTATTCGGGCATCTGATGACTTCCGGAAAAATAGGCACTTTGGCTTTTGTCCCGTCCAATTCCGAGAATATTCATTTTCTGACTTTCTTGGAACCAAAAACAGCAGAAAACAGGCAGCTGGCACTGAGGCTCTTGTTAATAGGTTAGTCCAAGAAATCATATGAAAAGTACTCCAAAGTGTGGACAAAACACAAGAAAGTGGATAAAACCAAGCATGGAACATCAAAAATTATAGATACATTTGCAATGTATCAACATCCCTAAGCTTAACTCCTGCTCGTCCTCGAGTAGGTAAGTGATAAAAAGAAAGAATAATTTTTGAGGTGACATGCACCATCAAAGACTTGATCAAAGTATTTGTAAAACATTCAAAGCTGGCATCATAGTACGTCAATCATAACATGAAAGACAAAGTTCTAGCAATAAGACAAAGAAACTATGATGCAACATGAAAAGGCACAAACAAAAGATTCATGAATAACAATGCTTTGCAAGACGTTTGGTTGTTTCACATAAAGAAAACATAGCATAATAGTATTCAGCTTGTCCCTCATAGAGTAGCAAATATAAATGCATAGGACACCTTCAAAGTTCATAAGAGTGACTAGATACAAATAGTTTAAAACAAGCAATATCAAGTTATGCATCAATCAACTAGTCTTGGGACAATGCACATAGAACTAAGAATGGCCACTATGCTCTCAAAGTAGGTGCATAAAGGTAGAAGGTGGAGACTCAATATAATGGTGGAAGAAAGGCCTTCATAGAAGGAAGTAGGGATTCAAGTTTCATAAAGAGCTTCCAAAAATTATGGTACTTATAGCTTTCAGCTCTCATTGCCCCTATCATAAGCATCTCGAAGTGATTAAGGTTAAAGTGAACAAACTGTGGTGTACATGCTTGACAAAGTATAAGTTAGAAATCTCATGTCCCTTGTATATGAGGGCCGCTCCTCATGCTACTCAAGTTTAGTCACTGGTAAGTTGTTGTCATCATAAGTACATGTGTATCATAGAGAACCGCCAACGGGGTACCCCTTGCCCGATGATACGGAAGAATCCCCATATCAAAATGACAAGGCAAGCAGACAACGAGCATCTCAACAATCTTCTTATTTACCATGGGAATATGGTGCTTTTTTCTCTCTTTCCTCTTTTCATAATCTCTTTTTTTCTCTTTTTTCTCAATATAGGACTCTTTTTTTATAAGAAGAATGCTTCATAGACAGCTCATTATGGTTACGCTGCAGGTTTCCACCAAGTCAGCATGGATTAGACCAGCAGCCCAGGCGTTTCTCTAACACATATACATAACTCCATGGACTTACAAGCTTCCCTTTCATTTCACACCGACGACATCCATAAAAAAAGAGCATGATATCAACTAGGTACAAGTACCAAGTGCAATGTTGAAAGCGTTCCCCATGAAAGCATGGTTCTGCTAATTCCCAACAAATAAGTGCAAGCATATACAACATAGACGACACAATGGTTCAAGTTTATTAAGGGCAAGAAAAGTAAAGTGTGCCATCAAGTTCGTGAGAGCTTTAATCACTAGTTTTATCATAACAAGTTTAATTTGGAAGGTAAACAAAAACATGAATATACTTGGAATAGCATAAGCTAGTAGGTAGGTATGGTGGACTCTTTGGAATAACTTGGTTTAGGGAGTTGGATGCATGGGTGGAACTCATACTTGGTTGTGGAGACTAGCAAAAGACTGGGAGCGACAAACTAAGAGAGCAATAATGGCCATAATCATGTAGAGCGACAAAACATCATTGATCAAAGCATAAAGTGATACTACAAGTTGAAAACTAAAAGGATCATAAAGGCTTTGGTGACTTGAGATAGTCATAACATGGTGTGAGCATGTGCCAAGTCAACCCAAATAAAGCATCAAAGGAGAGTACCACTATACTATGCTTTAATATGCTAAAACAACGCATGATTCATCCAAGGCACATTAAGAAATCTCAATTGTTTATAACAAGTCATGTTACAGCAAAGAATACTAAGCATAAAGCCAAAACAATATCAAGCATGGCATGACAAAGCATAGGCCACAGTCAAAAACAAGCTTTTTTTACCACATAAGCATGAACTTCCCTACTCTTTTCCAAACCAAACCAAACTATTTACAAACCAATGTATGAAAAAGGGGGTCCAACCAATTTATTCAGAAAACTAAGCAAACAAAAGCAAACGAAAAACCAAAACGAAAATGAAAAAGAAGACGCTCCAAAAACAACACAAATGTGCATGAAACAATAAAAATGAAGCGTTTGGAAGAAACCTGTGATTTTTATTGATGAAGAAGGGGATGCCTTGGGCATCCCCAAGATTTGACGCTTGTACTTCTTGGATATTTCTTGGGGTGACATGCGTGGCATCCCCAAGCTTGAGCTTTAGTCCATCCTTCATCTCATTGCTCATTCCTTCCATACACCTGAAATTTTTCCTTCATACAAAACTTCAAACAATCTTTATTAGCAACATTAGTGCACTCAAGATAATAGGTCTTAAGGTTCAGTTCTAACACTAAATAAACTTCCATTAGAACACTAGATACTGTAGCACTTCCCTCAAAAAGCCCAATTCCCCAAAAGAACTCAAAAAGGAACCAACAAGAAGCAAATGCAGAAAATGGCAGAAATCTGTCAAAACAGACCAGCAGGTAAAGACGATTTTTTTCGAAGACCTTCTGTTGCTCAAATCAAAAAGTGTTGAACTAATGAAAGTTAGATAACAAGCTGGGGCAGAAGCACAAAACTTCACGCCTCCAAAAGATGTTCAGAGATTTTACACAAATTTTTAGGTAAAGCACAGAAATCTGTTTCAGGACAGCAACTTTCCCAATCATTACTTCTCTCTCATTAGAGGTTACTCTTGGCACAAAAAGCAAATAAAAAGGATAAGGAGCGGTTATTACTGAAGTAATAACTTCCAAGACTCATCTAAAACTTTTGGGTTATCTCCCAATAAGTACTTTTCTTTAACGCCTTTAAGTTAGGCATAAGAAGCAAGAAAAAGAATCAAGTGTTCTCGAATGAAGAAGCATTAAGATCAATACCAAAAATATTTTCAACAAGGCAAGGTATATCATCCAAATAAGTTCTATAGGATCCTGTCCCAATGCTTTTAGGTTCACTATTTTCATCAAAAGGGTTTTCAGGAATAATCCAATCAAGATTCTTTTCTATGGCTTCATGTATTGCTACTAGTTTAAAGGGTATTGATATCTTAGGTCCCTCCCCATTAGGTTCGGTTTTGTTCATCTTTTCTCGTGTACCAATAACATCTACACATGAGCCTAGCATATTGAAACGTTCAAAGACTTTCCTAGCTTCCTTGCCAACATCATAGAACTCCTTAAACAAAGTTTCTAGAATAAAATCCCTCTTTTCAGGATCCTCAATTTCTTTAAGCTTAAGAAGCATTACTTGCATTAAGGGGTTGAGGTTAACAAACCTAGCTTCTAACATGTGAATTAAAGAAGCTGCAGCAATCTCATAGTTTGGAGCAAGTTCTACAAGGGATCAACAATTGAAAGATCTTTCAGGGTGAATTTAGGGATCAACATGGTGAGCTAAGGAAGAGGCAACAACTAAAGGAGACTTAATTTTTTTTGTGTTTTTGACAAAGAAACAAGCAAACAAAGCAAAAAGAAACTAAGCAAAACAAAAATAACAAAGTAAAGAGATTGGTTATGAGGGACTCCCCTTGTGAAGATGTCCTTGACTCCCCGGCAACGGCACCAGAAAAATGCTTGATGGCTCGGTGTTGATGTAGAGCTTGTTGGGAACCCCAAGAGGAAGGTATGATGAGCACAGCAGCAAGTTTCCCTCAGTTATGAAACCAAGGTTTAATCGAACAAGTGGGAGCAAGGAAACACCCCAAAGGTGTTGCTAGCTGAGCCTTGGCAGGGCGCACTACCGGTGCTAGTAGCAACGTGGAGACCTGCACAACACAACCACAGAACTTTGTCCCTAACTTGCGATGAGGTTGTCAATCTCACCGTGTTTTGCTGAAAACAAAGGATTAAACGTATTGAATGGAATGAAGTAATAGTTTGGAGAAAGTAAACACAAAGCAGTAAACAGTTTATAGATTGTATGTAAAAGAAAAGGACCGGGATCCATAGTTCACTAGAGGTGGCTCTCCTTAAATAGATAACATGCTGGGTGAACAAATTACAGCGGGGCAATTGAAAAACATCGAGAAAGCATACAAGCATATACTAATCATCTATACTCCTTTGAGACTTGATTGGGCATTACAACATCATAAGTCATTTTGAAAACCTCTGATAACGGAACAGTATGGCCACTCCAACTGTCCATAATCGCGGACGTGGCTATTCGAATAGTTTGCCACTCTGCAGAGGTGGCACACTTTCACCACAAAATTCGATACATCTGTCAGGGATAACCCTAAATCATCATACTTAGTATGTAGATAATCAAACATAACCTTTCCTTTACACACTCTAGTATAAGCACCTCTCCTATGAGCTTGGCCTCCCAGCCATGGCCATCTGCCATCCTGGGCACTACATAGGTGGACCACATTGAGAGGTAGCCTCATCTCAAACCTCTCCCGCGAGGGAACTAATACTAATGCATATAAACTTCTGGCTAAGCCTTACCCAATTCAGGTATTGTGGTTGTATGGTAAAATTGGAATGGTATCGCATCCGAACCCAACCATCAGTTTTTATAAAAGGGCTAAGGCTCATGCCTCAACATTTTGATCATCATCATAAACCATTTGTGTTTCTCAACACATGTCAAAACATCTCAATAGAATGACTCATCATTCCAAGGTTTTCATAAGCATTTTCACCAAGTATTCCCATCTAAAGTGATCAAGTTTTTGGTTTAGCTCTAAACTACTAAGTTAAGAGTGTTCACTAAGGTGGGATGCTAATCTCAATCTCATGCCATAGAACGACATCTAAGTCTAACTAGATAGGCCAAGTTTTGTACTCTTTATGCTATCTATAAACAAGGTAAAGAACTTTGGTAAAGTAAACTAAAGTAAAGCTTGTAAGTAAAACTTGGGGTTGGTATAAATCAAAAAGGTATAACCAAAGCATGCCTAATGCATCTTGCTTAGGTTATCTAGCTTGCAAGGGTTAGCTTGCATTGTTAATGATGGCTTGCAAGTATTAGCTTGCCAATAATAGCTTGCCTTGATTGGTGCAGTGGTTGAAATTCTCTTCTTCTTCTTCGGGGTAGAACTCCTCCTCCTCGTAGACTTGGTCGGTACTATCGTCTATAAATACATACGGGATACACAATCACCAAACAATACTTAACTAGTCTATTTAGCACACTAAGGCACATATTTGATGATCTAGTATCATCCCAAACATCACAAGATTTAATGAACTAGTTTCATTTATTTTATTTGAGAAAAGTAATTTGTACTCATTGAAATTAAGTAAGATTTAATATTCTCCAATTAAAATATGGGATCATATGGACACATGTCATCACCACATATTCTAATACATGGGAATGGATCACATTTTATAAAGTCTAAGATTAATATTTAAAAGATTTAAAGTGACTAGAAATGCCTATATAGCATTATTTTGGTACTAGTCCAAAGTCACTGCATGCAAACCTCAATATTATTACATATTCAGATAAGTATTGTCAAATGTGATTTTTGAGAGTTGGAATCAACTCAAAATCTACTATGGTTGATTTTTCAAAAAATTTGAATGTAGAAAAGTCTATGTTTTATTATTTTTGCTATATGTGATCTATAACTCTAGTTGATTTAAATCCAACGGGCTTGGATAGAGATTTAAATTATCTTTCCAACAAAATTGGAATCATGTCATTTGTTAAGTAAATATTTCTGAATTGATTTTTAAACAAGGGGATAGAATTAAGTTTATGTCTAAAAAGAAAAAACACTTATTTGAATTCTAGGGCCAACGCGGGAACACTAACAGGCTGGCCCAGTTACACTACGCGGCACAGAGGGCAGCTGACAGGGGAGTCCCGCATGTCAGCGGCTCTTCTAACACGAAGCGGTACGGGGCGATGTGGGTCGTGCGATTAGAACCTAGATCGACGGTGGTGGCTCGTCATCAACGACGGACAGGTCGCCGGCGAGACGGAACTTTAGCGTCTCGGTGGGGGTGCAATGGGGGCTTACCAGGGCTCCAGCTAACATGGCGATGGGGCGATCGAACGAGGAGACGATGGCGGACTTAGGCGAGGTCGCGGCGACTCCTGGGGTGGACGAAATCGCCGAGCCCCTTTCTTCTCTGCTACGGCGAACTCCGGCGCAATTCCGGCGAACTGCTGCTCCGGCTCCGGTGATGGTGTGAGGTGGTTCTGAGAGAAAGGGGAGTTGAGTGGTGTGAGCAATTGGTGCTAGGGAGGGCTCCTTATATAGGCTCGACGAGGAGATCGTGAGGGCGATAGTGAGCTCATCGGTGACGACGGTACAAGGTGCTAGAGGCATGGACGGTGTAGGCGGATGGTGGCTTGCCTCCTGGCGGTCAGCTATGACGTAAAGGCGACGCTAGGGGCGGTGGCAATTGGTCAGGAAAGGGCGACGCTCTTCACGGCAGAGGTGGTGCTCGACCCGGCTCACGGCGGCTATTAGGCTCGCGGTGGGAAATGGGCTTGTCTAGGGGTGTGCTGGGGTTAAGGAAGAGCTGCACGCGCAAGCTAGGGTCAAGGCGCGGCTAGTTCGGGCCTGTCGGGGACGGCGCTCTGGCGTGCTCCGGGCATGGCGCAGAGGCACGGTGCGCGGGCGCTCCTCGGTGGTCCAGGGGATGGTTGTGTCCGTGGGGTGGACAAGGGATCGCGGTAGGGTGCGGTGGAGCTAAGGGACAGCTGCATTGGCGCGGTGCTATCTCTGGCGCGTTGCCCACGCTCGGCCGGCGGCGACCAAAAACGGGCGGCGTGTTACTGGCGCTGTAGGGTAGGAGAGGGTTGTCTGTGGGTTAGTTAGGCTAAGAGGGGACAGAGGAGATATGTGAGGGTTAAATGGGAGACAAGAAATCAATTGGCAACAGTAATAGTTAGGCCAATATTTTTCTGCCTGCCAACTGTTCGACAAAATGGCCTCAAGAAAATTTTAATTGAATTTTGAAATGATTTTTGGTGGATGTGTTAGTCATATGCTTAAGCATCTGTGGTTGCTTGGGATTGTCAAGGGGAACTTATTTGAGTGGTTTTTAGAAAAGTGTGATCTATGCATATGAAATGGATTCCATTTTCAAATGCCATTTAAAATTAGAGTTCACATGTTTTTGTAAGATTTCAAAGTGGGCCTTGGTAGATCTTTACTTGTACTAGCAAGGGGTGCAAAGATTTAGAATTGTTTCTGTTTGAAATTGACTTCTAGGAACACCTAAAGTGACCCAGTGGATTAAAATGGCACAAATGACCATTTGCATTTATTAATTTCATTTGGTTTCTTTTTCTTTGGATTTTGCTTGGGAATGATCTAGATGATGTGGAATTCATCTTTGAATCATTTTACAACCATTAGAACAAACAAACATGGTAATTCAAAACAATTCTATATTAATGCAACACACATATGCCTTCTTAATTATTTTAAAGATAAAAAGTTTTTTGTTAACCCTAAATTGGGTTCTTTGGATCTTGATAACCTTGATTAAAGTTTTGGGATGTTACACCGGGGGAGAAAACGACAACGGCCCGACTCCATCACCCTCTACATATGCCATTGCCAACACCGAAGCCAACTCCGACTCCGTCCTTGACGCGCTGTACACTAACATCAATATGGATGGCGGCGGTTTGGACGCTAACTCACAGGAATATGGTGTTGTTATGAGGGAGATCGAGAAGGAGGAGCGTGCCGAGAAGACCAACGCTTCCCACCAGGTGCTAGTCGCCATTGGGAGGTGATGGAAGAAGACGGACAGGAACCAGAATGTGAGAGAGCTCCGCCCACACCAGCAGTCACCAGAGAAGCAGCAGCCAAGAAAGCCGCCAAGCCTCTGGCTCCGGCCAAGGCCTTGCCCCCTCCGATTATCCGCCCGCAACTGGCGCAGAAACTCACCACAGCCCCCATTACTGGCAGGCAACCAAATCAGCCGCCAATGCCAGCATCAACGTCTGTAGATGGCAACCCATTGGTTACTCCCGCCGATAAGGCAATCTATGGTGCACTCCTTGTTGAGCCCATTACCGTCTCCCATATCCGGAGTGTTACGGAGCTTGATGAGAAGTGTGTAGCAATCCTAGCGGAGGCCAAGTGCATTACGGAGCAAGGCGCTAAGCTAGACGAAGACATGGCCAAGGCGGAACAATCCATCAACGCGGCAAGAGCTATGGACGCTGAGTACAAGAAGTTGCTATTAAAGCAAAAAGGCAAAGAAAGCACCAGCTCATGTCGTCTAAGATCCCGGCGTTCGGTGTAGGTTGGGATATGAGGGATCCAAGCCAACAAAAGCCACCCCATACATTGATTCGGAGGGGAGGCAAGTCATGCCAACTCCTGCCCTCAACATTGCCATCGCCAAGACCCTCCTAGAATAGGACAGGTCACCAGAAGCAGTTGCTCAGGTATATGACCTCGTCGCGAAGGCATGCAAGCAACAGGAAAAGGCTACCTCGCAGAGGCTTGAGTCCAACCCAGAGCTTTGCCAGTCAACCCTGAACAGCCGTAAGAGGCCAAAATCTCCCCGTGACGAGGGATCCCGTACAGGCTCCACAGAGCGAAGACGGAGGGAGGCACGCAATAGGACTGACGCCATACCCATATCCTCCGATCACGGAGAAAAGGCTCGTTATCGCCGCTCACCACCTCCACCACCATCACGATGTCACGAGGAACCATAGCCGGCCACCGTACAAGCATGCCACCACCTAGGCGTCCCAGGCTGGCATTGTTATACGCAACTAGGGCGAGCAACCCTAGCATGCCGGAGAGCGTAGCGGCGCTAAAGGACATAGGAGCAGATCCCACAAGGAGCCGCCATGTCCGACAAGCAACCGCGATAGGCGTGAGGAGTCGCAGGAGGGAAACAGCAAAAACGCTAACCCACCGCCACCGTCGCCACCTAGCAGCCATCATGGTGGAGGACAAGGTGGGTCTCATAGATCGCGCCACAACTCCCCTCCCTGTGATGGAAAAGGGAAGCAACCAGAGCTATACGACGCACTTTCATGGCTGGACAAGATCCAAGAAGCTCGGGAGCTCCCATACCTTGGGCCACGTTGTTTTGGACTAGTAATACGGGCCACAACCTACCCCTAGGGTCTCCGGATAGACAAGACCATCAAGCCCTACGATGGCACCACCAGACCAATTACATGGTTGCAGGACTACAGTGAAGTGATTCACATCGCAAGGGGAAACCCCAATGTCATTGTCAAGTACCTCCCACTTATGCTCACTGGTACCGGCCGACAATGGATTGATGACTTTCCGGAGAAATGAAATTGGTTGGACATGGATGAAGCATTCACCAAGAACTTTGAGGGTACATACAAACATCCTTGCATTGTCGGAGACCTACAGTGGTGTGTGCAAGAAAAGGATGAAACCTCTCGTGCCTACCTCTCTCGCTGGCTAGATATGAAAAATTCCTGCGCATGGGTACATGAGCAAACCGCTATGACCGCCTTCATCGACGGTCTGGAAAAGGGAACTTTGCTTCGCCATACTTTGAAGAGCAAGCAAGACAACAATGATCTCAACCTCAATGCAATGATCGCCATGGATAGGAGTTCGCCGCTGCTGACAACGACACGCGCGGATCGTTGCCGGTAATAGAAATTTCTACCTAGGCCAGGAAGAACAACAATAACAAGTGGAAGAATCCGCTTGAAGAAAAGCAAGCAGCCGACATGGTCGCCGCAGTGTTCACTGGAAGAGGCGGAGGCGGACAATGTGGACGTGGCCGGGGGGCTAGTAATGGCCAACAGAGGAGTGATTCTACACCCTCAGCGCCCCACGTTCTCCAAACATACAAAGAGTACCGTGATATGCCGTGTTTCGTCCACCTTGATGCAAACGGCAAAGCCACCCACACCAACTACCAATGGAAGTTTGTCAACGACCTCAAGGAAGACCCTGAGTCCAACTATAAGCAAAGTCGAAAGGACGGACCCCGCGAAAAGAGCAAAGGGAAGAAGAAGGAGGAAGAGTCCAAGGAATCAAGCAATATGGATGAGGACATGGAACCCAAATCTTCCGACAAGGGAGAGGGTAAAGGGAAAAATCCCTTCGAAAAGAA
Source organism: Avena sativa (assembly GCA_916181665.1). Lineage (NCBI taxonomy): Eukaryota > Viridiplantae > Streptophyta > Magnoliopsida > Poales > Poaceae > Avena > Avena sativa. Next base: position 524,467,247 of record OV702292.1, on the reverse strand, counting down.
GGCTCCAGTCTACCACACCTTCCTTAGCACTCCCACTGTCCGGGCCCAAAAAATCTCTTTGAGGATACTGATGGCTACCCTCCCTCCGATTCCCTAGTACGTCAGGTGGTCGGAGATTCCAATTACTTAGGATAGGAAGGATCACCCAGACCTTATCCCAATAGAGAACCAGTATGCCATGGTCATCAACCCTTTGATTGACTGCCTCGTGGACAGTGGAAGCAACATCAACATCATGTACCTAGATACACTGCACAAGATGAACTTGACGAAGACCAAGCAAAGTAAGAGCAACACCATGTTCCATGGGGTTGTCCCCGGCCGACAAGGAAATTCCCTGGGCTGCATCTCCCTTCCGGTCACTTTTGGCGATGTTAACAATTACCGCCAAGAACACATGACCTTTGAAGTGGTGCCTTTCAAGAGCGTGTACAACATCATTTTTGGACGCGACATCTTCCACTCCTTCCTCGCAAGGCCATGCTTTGTCTACAACAAGCTCAAGATACCCGGACCAAACGACATCATCACCATTGACGAAAGCTTCACCAAGGCATGGGAATGCGAGCTTAGTGAAGCCGCCTTCGCCGAAGCAGTCCTCTATGGGGAGGAGTTCAAGGAGATCTAGAACCAGGTTGATGCCTCGGAGATGCCGGCTTCGAAGAAGCAGATCACTGCTGCTGAACCCGCATTCAAGGCCGCCATCAAGACCAAGTAGGTGGAACTTGTTGAAGGATATTCCTCCAAGACCACCACCATTGGCACGGACCTAGATCCCAAATAGGAAAGCGCGCTCATCAAGTTCCTTTGTGAGAATAGGGACATCTTTGCCTGGCAACCTGCCGACATGAAAGGTGTACCTAGGTAACTTGCCGAGCACAATTTGAATATTGATCCTAATGCTAAACCGGTGAAACAACCTCTGCGATGCTTTGGTGATGAAATACGAAGGGCTATAGGCAAAGAAATAGCTACTTAAGGCTGGCTTTATCCGAGAAGTTATTCACACCCGATGGGTGGCAAATGTTGTACTTGTCCCTAGAAAGGGAACCAATGAATTAAGAATGTGCGTTGATTACACCGGCTTGAACAAAGCGTGTCTGAAGGATCCGTTTCCTTTGCCTCGCATTGACCAAGTCATTGACTCGGCAACTGGCTCGGAACTTCTGTGATTTCTTGATGCCTACTTAGGTTACCACCAGATTCGGATGCGAAAGTCGGACCAGCTGGCCACTTCGTTCACCACACCCTACGGCACGTATTGCTACCTCACGATGCCCTTTGGGCTGAAAAATGCTGGTGCTACTTACCAGCGGACAATGCAACGTTGCCTACACGACCAAATAGGTCGCAACGTACATGCTGATGTGGACGACAACACGATAATGTCAAAGAAATCAAATGATATTATCGCTGACTTGCACGAAACCTTCGACAATCTCCAGAAATACAACATGATGCTGAACCCCAAGAAGTGCGTCTTCGGGGTACCTTCTAGCAAGCTGTTGGGTTTCATCGTTTCGCACTGCGGAATCGAGGTGAACCCGGGGAAAATCAAGGCCATCCTCGACATTAAACGTCTGACATGCCTGAAGGACATACAAAGGCTCACAGGCTGTGTAGCAGCAGTAAGCCGGTTCATCAGCTGACTTGGTGAGAAGGCTATGCCTCTCTACAAGTTGCTCAAGAAGGCGGACAAATTCATATGGACGGACGAGGCTGACGCAGCACTTTAGGAGTTGAAGAGAATACTCTCCTCCCCACCAATACTTGCAGCACCGGTGTCAAGGGAGCCTATGTTAGTTTACATGGCGGCAACCAACCGAGTCATCAGCATCGTCATTGTGGTGGAGCGCAAGGAACCAATGCACGAATACAGAGTTCAGCGACACGTTTATTATGTAAGCGAGGTCTTGACGGAATCCAAACAGCATTACCCGCACTACCAAAAGATAGCTTACGGAGTTTTCCTTGCTTCGAGCAAGCTAAGGCATTACTTCCAGGAGAACCCTATCACAGTGGTGAGCAAAGCTCCACTGTCCAACATCAACAACAATAGTGAAGCTACAGGAAGAGTGGCAAAGTGGGGCATTGAGCTTGCCGCCTTTGAAATCACCTACAAGAGACGCGGCGCTATTAAATCACAAGCATTGGCAGATTTTAACGCGGATTGGATAGAATTGCTAGAAGACACTCCTGTACCAGAGCCATAATATTGGGTCATGCACTTTGGGGGCTGGTGTATTATTACAATCACCAACAGGAGAAAAGTTGTAATATGTCCTGCAGATCCACTTCAACGCTACCAACAACATGGCAGAGTATGAGGCCCTCATTCACGGACTTCGTGTGGCCAAGGATATTGGCATCAAGCGCATAGTTTGCTGTGGAGATTCCAACTTGGTTGCCCAGCAAGTAGCTAGCACCTAGAACGCATGGAACCCTATGATGGTGGCATATCGAGACGAAGTAGACGAGATAGCCAAGTGCTTCGACGGCTACAAAGCCAAGTACGGCAAAAGGGAGGAGAATGAGGCGGTAGATCTGCTGTCAAAGCTTGGATCAGCTCGTCGACCAATTCTGCCAGGCGTTTTCCTGGAGCATTTACGAACCCCATCCATGAAGGGAACGGACCCTGACAACCCGGATAGAGTGGAATCATTTGTTAATACAGTAACAGTGACCTTTCTGGCTTGGACGAAACCGTTCATGAACTATCTACAAGACGGAACTTTGCCTGTCCATGAAGTCGAAAGCCAGCAAATAGTACATAGAGAAAAAGACTACGTCATCATTGACGGCCAGCTATATAAAAGAAGTACCACAGGAGTTTTCCTTCGATGTGTCTCACGGCAGCAAGGTATTGAAATCCTTAGAAAAATACATCTCGGAGATTGCGGGCATCACGCCGCTCCCCGATCATTGGTGGCCAAGGCCTTCCGGCAAGGATTCTACTGGGTAACTGCCAAGGCGGACGCCGACAAGTTGGTACAAACTTGCCTTGGGTGTCAGTTCTATGCAAGAAAACCAAGTGTTCTAACTGAAGAATTGCGAACCATACCAATAACTTGGTCATTTGTAGTCTGGGGGCTGGACATGGTGGGACCTTTGCAAATAGCACCCTATGGATTTACACACTTACTAGTAGCAGTGGATAAGTTCACAAAAGGGATTGAAGCTAAACCCATTAGAAAGCTTGATGGGGCAACAACCCTAAAATTTGTCCGGGATCTAGTGGTGAGGTTTGGTCTCCCACACAGCATCATCACCGATAATGGCAGAAATTGGTTGTCATGAAAAAGGCATCCGCCTTGACCTAGCATCTGTGGCACACCACTGCCAAATGGACAAGTTGAAAGGGCCAATGGACTAATTCTACATAGAATCAAGCCACGCTTAGAAGCACCGCTACGTAGAGCAGCTGGAGCTTGGGAGAGGGAATTACCATCTGTCTTGTGGAGTTTATGAACAACACCCAACAGATCCACCGGCTTGACTCCTTTCTTCATGGTTTATGGAGCAGAAGCCGTCCTTCCATCCGACATCCTCCACGATGCACCAAGAGTCACCGCCTATAAGGAGGAGGATGCTGAAGAATCTAGACGCCTATCTGTGGACCTACTTGAGGAAGAGCATGTGCTGGCATGCCAGAGATCCTCCATCTACCAGCAGAAGCTGCGTGGCTACCATAGTCGCCACATAAAGCATCGATAGTTCAAAGAGGGGGATCTGGTGCTTGGACTCAAGCAGGAGAAATCACACAAACTATCCCCGCCTTGGGAAGGACCATTCATAATAAGCAAAGCATTGCTAAATGGTTCCTATTACCTCGTCGATATTCGCGAGTTGAAAGATAGGCCAAAAAATCGCAAGCGCAAGAAACGTGACTCCGATGATGATTACCCGGAGACAGATCGGCCATGGAACATAGCACAACTACGTACCTTTTATACTGAGCACATTTATATTATGTAATAAGTTTCTTATATGATCAATGAAATAAAGCATTTGGTTCACTCATATTCTCTGAGTCTTTTACCTCCTTTAATTGTTCATTTTTTGGATCATATAAACCCTTTATGCGCAAGTTTGCATTTGCACTTGTGAAAATTCTGCCTACGGGCGTTAGCTTAATTTTTCTGGTCTACACGTTTTTTGAAGTTTTTATGTGGATTCCGGAGTAGTGCCTTCTCGGCACTCAAAGCCGGCGATTTTTCTCTTAGGTTATTTACGATGCTATTAAGCATCATCACCTGAGGGCATAATTCTGTGCTGCGAGTCTTCCGTTTCACGAAAGGTCAAGCATACGAACCAGAATAATGGATAAGCCAGCACTTGCTTAAAAATATACACATGCCAGAAACAGATAAGTAGTAGGAAACTTGAGTACAAGTTTTTCCTCCTTAACAGAACACATAAGTTTTTCCGCATACACTTCACAGAGATACATTTAATACAAAACATTGTTTTTCATGGCTCTGCTACAGGGGACTTCGTAGTGGCATCATCAGGAGAGCTAGGCCGAGAGAGATCATCAAACTCGGAAGGAGATGGGCTAGACTCAGAAGAGGCCATGTCTTCATCGAGGATCTCGGCAGGCACGAAGACATTTGCATTGACCATTCTGGCAACCCTGGTGTCGAAGCCTGAGAGGGAATTCCAAATAGCATCGCTATTAATTTCCTTCCCTTCCTCGTCCAGCTTGGGAAAGCCGAAGGTCACCAGATCGATGTCGGTGTTGTCGTAGTGTTCCTTGACCAAGGACAAGGTCATCCTTGCACCAGCCCAAACGCAAGAGGCTTTCCAGTCCTTGACTTTCTAGGGGGCTCGGCGCAAGATTTCCACATACTTGGCCGCTGAGTCTGCCACCTTGATGTTTATTCCTAGAGGCTGGGTTATCTCCTTGGCCTGGGAAATGGCGGTGCTGACGAAGTTGCCGGCAAGAATCATGCATTCCTTGGGATCTGGAGCACCTTCACCCAAGTTGGCCAAGCCAATGGGAGCTGTGGTTTGCATAAGATACATGGACCATGAGTAAAAACATCAAACGATTATCCAAAGTACAGAATTGACCAAGACGGGGAAAAGTTATCGAAGAGGCTCGTCTCCGCCTTCTTGCATGTCTCCTCTAAGACATCCCGCTCCTTCTGAACTGTCTTGTACACCTCAAGGTTCCTTGCATTCTGCTATTTAGTAGCTTGGTACTGTTCCTTGAGCTATGCAAGTTCGTCCTTCAGGCACTGCATCTCGACGCCAGCAGACTCTTGCAGTGCCTTCATCGCCTCTTCATGGCCCTTGAAAGCATTCGCTAGGTCTTTCTTCAAGATTTTGTTCTCATTGTCAAGCTCCTGGATATGCTTAGATTGCTCGACGATGCTCTTGGCTTTGGCGATGGCTTCTGTAAGACGGAAATCGGAAAGCACTATGAGAAGACGGCGGAAATGAATCCATGAGGAAAAGTAAGGAGCTGTTACAAGAAATAGACTCTGGCTATTTTTGATATGTTGCTTCAGAAAGGCTGCTTTACCTTGTTCAAGGTCCAGTTCCTTCCGCAAAGCAGCAAACCTCTCATTGGCGGTGATTCTCCGTCTATTTTCATTCTGCAACAAGTAAGCATGCTTAGTTTCTCTAGAGCATTTGGTCGGAACTATTTAGTTTCAACTACATGCTCGAGGGCTACAACACAAGATTTTAATCAGCAAGTATGCTACTCTTAGAACATCTAGCCGGAATTCTACTCAGTTTCCACCTAGATGCTCGGGGGCTACACTATCAATTTCTACTCTTAGTTCTTTGGAGCACTCAGGCCAATAACTTTTGTTTATTCTCCTAAGAGCTCGGGGGCTACAGGGGATATACTACACAAAATAAAAGAAGTGAAGTTCAAAAGACTTACAATGGCAATACACTTGAGATTGTTGGCCAGATTGGCATATGCAGTATCGAAGATGATGGCATTGTTATACACGGCATCCTCCTGCGCAATGAGGTCATCCAGGCACAATGTCGGAGGAGTCACAGCCAAAGGAGATGTTGAAGATGGAGGCATGGATGATGCCCTAGCCACCTGTTGTGTTTTTAGAACAGTTGATGGCTCAGAGGCTCCCGCCTTGTCCGTTGCAACAACCACCTCTACATCCGCATCTTCCATTACTTGCTTCCCTTTCTTGGTGGCATCCTTAGCCGGAGCTTCAGCCACTTTAGAGGAAGTGCTCTCCTGCATCGCCTGACCGCTGGGAGCAACGTCCGCCTCGACAGAGCCTGAGATATCAAGGATTGGATTGACATCTGTCTCCATGGCGGAGATATCAGGGATGATGGGAGACGAAGTCCTAGAGGGACCAACAGAAGGCTTGGCGGCAGGAGTAGGGGGAGCAGTAGCAGGAGAGGGCTTGGCGGCCACATCCTTGGTCAGCATGTCACGAATGTTTTTTGACCCTCCAGCATCTCTCGAGGATCGCTTCAAACTAGCACCGGCTTTTCTTCTGAAACATACAAAGTATAAGTACAAGAATTGAAAAAAGGTATAAACTAAAAGTACAAGCCGGAGAATGAATACACTTACTCCACGGCAGGAGCCGTGGTGAGGGGAATGCTGGTGGATCTCTTCTTCTCCACCTCTAAGGCAGCGGTGGATCGTCTGGAGACTCCACTTTCCGATTTATTCTTCTTCTTGGCCTCGGCGGTAGCGTTAGAGGTGGAGCTCTTCCGCTTTCGTGCTGCCGGAGCTGGCTGATCCTTGGAGGCGTCGTCGTCAGACACCACCTAGATATCCTTCAGCTTGGGATCATAGACCTAGGAGGCCATCTGGTCCGCCGCCAAGGTCACCAGCTGGGAAACAGAGGGGTGTTAGACTGACAACTTCAAGTCGGAAAAACATTAGAGTATATAACGAGCAACAAAGGAAACAAAAGCTACCTCTGGACATTTGCCACGGTCGAACATGTCATAGGTGATCTTGAAGCCACGCTTCTTGTCCTTCACCTTGACGATGTCCTTTAGCTGGAGTTTGACAGAGTCAGTGGAGAAGTTATCTCGTGAAATTCGCATGGGATCCCTCCTATCTTGAGTGTATTTGCACATCAACTCGGCGCGGTGATGCACAGGATGGATCCTCCTAACAAACCAGCACATGGCTAGGTCCAAACCCGACAGACCTCCGTCCACGAGCCATTCAATCTGCCTTACGGCGTGGTTGGCCTCATCATCGGACGGAAGAAAGGCTGGGGTCCGCCATGCGAGCACTTCGGCGGCAGCTCCATCGACAAAGTCGGGGTATGTCTCAAGGCGGCCAGGCAGGGGAATATCTGGGCCATAGAAGTATGTGCGCTGCCAGTTCTTACATGACTCATGTCCTACGATGTCAGGGAAGCGCCGGCCAGGTCGGATCTTAAAGCTAATGGTTCCACAAATCCGCAACTTGTTCTTGGACTCTACGGACTCTCTCTTGACGGTAAAAAAGTACACGAACAGATCTAATCTAGGTTTGATGCCTAGGAATCCTTCGCACTATGAAGTTGATAGGATGTTGTTGGGAGAGAGGTTGTGGGGAAGTACCCGGAAGTGTCGGAGGACGTCCAGGAAGAAGTCGGAGATTGGCAGGCTTATGCCTCATACTAGCTGAGCTTTGAGGTACACCTTCTCTCCGGCTTGGATCTGATGGACGGAGCGTTGCCGACGTGCAAACGAACGTGCGCGGTAATTTCGCCATGTCCTCCGTCTTTGCCGCTTTACCGTTTCGGATTTCGCGCGCGTTAAAATAGCTCATGATTAATTCCCTGCGTTCTGTGAGTTTCGAGGTAGCGTAGGCTGCACCCTACGTTATCCTCCTGACAGTTGCAGAGACGTGTCACGTCTAAAGATTCCATCGAAGACGGAGATTGTCCGGCTCTGGAAACAAAGACTCAAGGAATCTCCGGCTACATTGCGAAGCCGGAGAGGATTGCAGGGTCCTTTGGGAGACCTTTGGGATATTGCTTGACGGATTGCTGGCATCACCTAGACGGAGCATTCAAGATCAATGGGCAAGACGACGCAAGATTTCAAAGTCCTCCGGGGGCGACTGTTGAGGATATGCTAAATGGGTATCACCATATCACGTCCTTATTCCGGCTAACCCGGGTGACCCATAGTTGGTAGCAAGGCCTATGGTCTGCTGGGTTGCCCAGTTAGACGGATCCAGAAGGGAGGCCCATGCCGGATAAAGGAAGGCTACGCAGGAGTCACCGATGTACTCGGAGCCTTAGAGTGCAAGACACGAAAGACTAGTTCGTATTAGTGTAGGACTCTTTACCTTGTCCGGCAAGGACATTTCCTTGTAAACCCTAGGTTCTCGCGCTTTTATAAGCTGGACTCGTGGGAGCCTGTAGGGCAGAACCTAGATTGCTACGTACAACGTGTAACACCTCGCACAGCGAACCTATCTCTGTAACTCGGTGTATTGCTATTATAGTGATTTATAGCAGGAGTAGAGTTCCGTCACTGTTGTGGGACTTGAACCTGGGTAAGCTGTGTTATCTCGTACCCGCCAACTCTCCGCCTTATCCCACGTCTCTAAACACGCATTGTGAGGACCCTTCCATGGCGTACTCGTCGGCAATACCACGACAGTAACGAACTATTTTAGCGTGAACACGTGTTATGTGCTCGTGCGAGTACTCCCTCCGTTCAAAAATATAAAACATTTTAGCTTTGTGAAATAAATATATCTAGACGCTTTTTAGTGTATAGATTCACTCCGGACCTCTATGAACCTATACACTAAAAGACGTCTAGATACATTCGATCCACAAAGCTAAAATGTCTTAGAGCAACTCCAACACAAGCTGTAAAATTCGGCGTGCTAAAATGCCTATGCAGCGCGCGTGAATCTCCTCCAGCAGACGCGCTATACAGTCGCATGCTAAATTTTGGCAAAAAATTCCCCCAACAGGCGCGTCAAAATTGCAGCGCGCACAAACAGTTTTTTGCAAAGAAACTCACGTTCAGAAGATCTGGAAAATACATAAAAACAACATCGGATAGAACAGAAAATATACATAGTTTATACATTATTTGCTACTTAACATCTATCCTCCCGGTCAGAATCGAACAAGGCCGGTGTCGTGTCGGACACCGGTGTGGACGACAACTTGTCCATCCAACGGAGATCATCGTCGTCGATGGTCTGCGGACCGGCCCGCTGCGCCTCGATGAAGGTGCGCCTACGCGCCTTGTCCGCCCGGCGCTCGAGGCGGTCCTCGTGCTTCACTGCCCTCAACGCCGCCCTGTTCGCCGCCTGCTCGGCGTCTTGCTTGCGCTGTTCCTCAACGTCCTCGGGGAAGCGGTGGCACTACTCCTGCCGTGGGCGCTTATCGTGCTTGATGATGAGCAGGCGGCGCTCCATGTCGCGCTGGCAGCGGCACTCCTCCTCCGTCACGAGGTGAGGCGGCGGCGCGAGTTCCTCGGCCTGCTCACGTGTCCACACGTCGTGGAAGTACATACAGGCGCGCGGGCGGCCGAGCCGCCACGCCACGGCGTCATAGGTGCGCGCCGCTTCGTGCGCCATCTCGAACGTCCCGAGGCCGATGCGCTCGTCGCCGAACCGTATCTCCGAGTAGAACGTCCCGTTCGAGCGCGCGCGGACACCGCGGTAGCCAGAGCTTCCCGGCGCGGAGGCATACTGGCGGCGGGCAGAGTTCCTGGTGCGCGGCGGCGGCGCGGGCGCTAGGCGGGGGCGGTGTAGAAAGGGCGCGAAGGAGAAGAGGAAAGTGGCGCGCTGAAGCGGTGGACGGTTGGCTTTACGCGTGGCGCGCGTTTTATCCCGCGCTCTCAGGTGCGCGGCAAAGAAAATGCACGGATAAGTGTGCGTGGAAAACTTTTGCCGCGCGCGAAAAAATGCAGCGACGGCTGAGGCGCGCGCTGAGGCTTTGGTGCTGAAAACGGACAGTTATTTTAGCGCGCAGCCCGTTTACCGCTTCTGTTGGAGTTGTTGTTATATTTCCGAACACAGAGAGTAGTCTAAAGATGAAGCGCCAGATCAGCGGGACGCGAGCCTGTGGCTGTGTCTAGAATGTCATAGACTATGGTAAAGCGAAAACAACTCGGTACTTAGCTAATTACAAACATGCACATAGCTAGGTACTGGGTACTACGCGCACGCCTGCCTGTCAGCACGTTCATGAAACCTTTTTTTTTTCACGTAGAGCACGTTCATGAAACAGTAGATCAACGCTACGTTAGTAACAAATACCTACAGTGGATAGACTACGCGTGCATGGGTGAAGGCCCCCAAGGGCGCCGCATATCCGGATCGGATGCCTCGTCGACGTGGCATATCCAGAGGTGTCTGATATGGAGTGACACGTATAGACGCATGCATTTGTGGGCGCCAGATGTGGCTCGCCGAGCTGGACACAGAGCTGGCTCATCTCCTTGGTACGTACGTACGCTGGGCTCCAGCCATACGCTGCCTCCAAGTGGACACTCCGCCTTGCCTATCTACGTCGATATCTCCACAAGTCAGCCAGCTATACCGCCTGCATCATTCCGGCTCCAGTTCACACTGAGCTGATCTAAGAGATCGGCCGGGTGCCACTGCCGGCCAGGCGATGGAAGGGAAGAGAATAGGCTCGGTAACCACACGCGCCGCCGACGCCGGCGTGGACACGACGACGACGATGGTGGATCAAGGAGAGGTCCACGACGACCTGCCGGAAAAACCTGTGTACGTATGTACTCCAAGGTATCATGCGACTCCATCGATCAGTTTATTTAAGGCGTACGTTACACACTTGATCTGATGGTTAACTAGGAACCTTGCGTGTGCGTTGATGAATTTAAGTTAGGTTCTTTAATTTGCATGGCCCCCGTATTGTGTGTACAAATATATACCGGTATTGTGTGTACCACTCGGTATACGTGGCCCCCGTGAATAACACAGTTTCTCATCCGCTGGCTAATCAACTTTTGCAGGCGATTTTTGTTTGTGCCGCCCAAAAAAAGTGAGGGTATTTTTGCCGTGAGAATTTTTTAATAGTGTAAGGACGTGTGTTTTAATAGACTGGGTATAAATAGAGGGACCAAAAATTTAGGGTATGTTTGTAGGCTTGTTCTCCACTTGGGTAAGGCCCGAGGGTGTATCGCCGTCAAAATGGATTTTGGGCCATGTTCTCCACTTCAATTGGTTACTTACATAGCTTTTTTTGACCATATGGAGATAGGTGTGCCGATTGTTTGGTTGGCTGCAATAAATTTGGTTGCCCGTGATTAAGTGTTAACAGCCACACGTACGTAAACAACCTCCTCATCCGCTTCCTTGAACTGAGATGGATATGGCGACATCGTGGCTAGCGACGAAGAAGGAGACAGCGAGCCGATGACACGACTATCCATGGCAGCATCAACCTATATGCATTCGTCTACATCTACCGGTGGATGCACTTACCGATGTGCTCTGTAGTCTAGCGGCGATGCCACTCTTGCTTGCCATATCCCACTCAGTATGCAAGGCGTGGCGAGCCATCGTTGGCGACGAGAGTTCCCTATGCACACGACTCCCCTTCTTGCTTCAATTGCAAGGTATGACGAGCCATCATCAATGGCGAGAGTCCCCTGTGCATATGGCTCCCCTTATCGCTCGGTCTCTATGACATGGCGGTCCATCATGGACAGCAAGAGTCTCGTGTGCACACGACTCCCTTACACCTCCTTCTTCATCCATACGTAAATAACCTATACTAGAATATTAGACAACAACATATGTATTCTTTTACGTCCATTGAAATGAAAAACTTACAATATAGGAGTCGTGCGGAACAACGAGACCAAGCTAACTCGTAAAGAAAAACCGCAAACGGTTCACTGTATGTGCTTAATCTGGAGAAATATGTCCTGAAAAACGTAGCCGCCGCAAGAGAGGAAAAAGCTAAAACCCATCTAGGGTTTCGTCCCTCTCGTCGGCGACGTCGTCGGTCCGCACTGCCTCCGGTAGCCCTAGGGCCTTGGAGGTGTGGCGGGCCATGGCCTCTCGCCGGCGGGAGGTTTTTCGTTATTCGTTTAGTCTTTTTTTTAGTGTCTTCTTGGGCATGTTGAGGCGACGCCTACTTCCTGGAGTCAGAATAAGGTCCTCCCCGCTCTATCCTCGCTCCGGTGGTGCATCTAGCGCCAGCGGAGAGCGCGTGGAGTCGTTTGTCCGGCGGATCTCCCAGGATCCAGTTCGTCTTCGTGTTCATTGGTGTGATTCAAGGTCAGTCTCTTTCGATCTACGGTTGTCATCTTTGGAGATGGTTGCTGCTCTGGTGTGTCGGTCCTTTGTGGCCTTAGCACGACGACTTCCCGTCTGTCTACTACAACAAGCTCTACTACGACAAGCTTTGCCCAGCTCCGGTGATGGAGGGGCGAGGACGGCGGCGCGCCTTCGGCTCGCGCTAGTGGTTGTTGTCATCGCTAGATGGTCCAATGACCTAATTGTAATTTTTATTACGTTTAGGTCTTTTTGTACTACTGTTGATGATTTTTAATAGATAAATCGGTGGAATTTTGTAAAGAAAAAACTGCAAACAAGAACATGGATATGAGAAGGGAAAGTCGGTGCTAATTGTCAATCAACGCGTATATTTTCCATGTAGAGTTTATTTTAAATCGAAGTATCATATGATAATTACAAGTGGTCGGTAAGAATTTAACGGTGGGGAAGAAAGTTAATCGAGTGCATGTCGCATTCAGCCAGTGCATGAGACATCTCGCTAGGGCCGGCCCCACAATACTACGGATTTTAATATTCATCTTGGGCTAGTCTAAAGGTGCTATGAGACGGTATGATAATATGGTGCAATTAACAAGATATTGTTTTTCATTTATTATTGTGTCACGTTAAAATTTTGTTAACATACATGAATAATATTTTTACTCCATCCACGAATAAGTGTACTTATACTCCTCTAGTCTTGTCTTAAATTAAACTTAATAAATCTAGTATGATATTAGCACTATGGCTGGTCTTAGGTAGCGGAGAAGCCGATGGTGAGGTGCTAATCATCATTGCACACGGTGATGCGACGACGACGGTCGCCGCCCGTCCCCGGAGACGCAATGTAAACAGCGTCGACGTCATCTCCAACCCGGCGGCCGGGTATGTAGGACTAGGAGTAGCTAGCTGCCTAGGTTCGCGCGAGAGAGCATGCACTGGAAGACGAGCGCGTAAGTACCGGTGGTGCGAGAACATCGGAAAGCCTCACGTGCCCGCACGTGGTGGCGATCGGAAGCCGGCCGTCGCTTTCGCGCGTACGCATATACGCATGCTTGATGACGTGGTCGCTGGCATGCATGATGACTTTGGTATGTCGCAGGCGTTACCCCGATCGAGGCCGACCCATAGGAGATGTCAAGGTAAGCCGCCGCACTACCGCCGCCTATCGGCCGCTTGCAGCTCACGCTAGCCGCCGGCTGCTGTCAGTATTTTGGAGGAAAATACAATCTTTATTATGAAGAAAGTAAATTTGAATACTGCTGCTGTCTATTTTGGGTAGTACAATAAACTCTATATTGTGGAGCTAATTTCTGGTCGGGACATAGATTAAAAATAGTCATGAAAAATGTTCCATATTAGTAGTATGCATTTTGTATTGTGATTTTATTTTTTTGTGTACGCTTGATTAAACTCTATTAAATTTGATTGGCATTTGACCAAAGCTTTTATCCATGGTCCATGGACTCTAATCGCGAGCGAACATCGTCGGATGTACCTAAGCCTAGCAAAAAAAATGTCGAATGAACCCTATTCTGCACACATTCTGTAATTCAACACGAGCACAAGTTTGCAAATTTCAGATATTCCCTAATGCCGCCGCGTCGTTGTCTTTCACTCCGGGGCACGCACAACACCCAATGATGTGCGAGGGTGATGGTGCCGCATCACCGATTTCTCCCGACGGGGAAGCACACAGATGGACGCGCCGCAAGGTGAGGAACAAACGAGACCACCGTTGTACATCGTGTCATCAATGTCACCAATGCGACACACATGCCACACTAAACAAAGTAGCGCGGGGGATCCAATCTGCACCATGTTGGTTCGGCGAGCGGAGCCACAACACCACCGAAAACGGGCGTGCTTCGGCTACCACCACCAAGTCGCCATGGTTGTCGTTGAGATGCGTGATCGCCCTGTCGTCGTCTCTCTCGTCGCACGCGTGGAAATCAGGGAGGAGGACAAGGAGAAATGGGGATTAGGGTTGACCGGACAGCTGGTTTTGATCCCACTGGGATGAATCCTGGTCGTCGTTTTTTATCGAATGGTGTGGGCAAGTAAATGGGCCTTGGTTCCTTCTCGGCAGTGGCGGAGCTTAGTACAAGTGAGGGGGGCCACCACCCCCTCTCCCTGCTTTCTACTGAGATTTTGTGTTTCGCCCGCCTGTTGTTTCTGCCAAGCTAGGTCATTGCTTATCGAGCCTAATATGAGGATGGGCTGTTGCACAAAATTTTTGTATCTAGGGTGCTGAAAGTTTGCTTGTTTTCATTTTGTGTATATTGCGTAGCAGTTTAATCGATTGTAATGTTTTTTTTTTGAGAAACACAGTACAAACGCAAACGCTCACAACGCATACATACACTCACCCCTATGAACACACGCACGCACACCCTACCCCTACGAGCACCTTCGAGAGACTGAGCCGGCGGGTCTTGAGATTGACGAAGTCACCGCATGCGCCTCGCTATCGACGGGAACGTCGTCTGCCACTGAAAGAATATTCCGTCCTTATGAGACACCAAAGCGTTAAACCTGGGGTTTGAACTCTGGTGGGCTGGGGATACCACTGCCCTCCTAACCATCCAACCACGGGTTGGTTCTCATCGATTATAATGTTTCTGCACTGTCTTATGCCAAATATAATTGTCTAAAATATGGTTAGAAAGCATGTCATTTTTCTAGATGAAAATGAACCAACGACATTTAGAATATGATAAAGAACAATGCTGCCATTAATAATCTATTAAAAAATTGTTCGTGCTCATTGCCCAGCGCTCCCCTCACCCCTTTGTCGTGATAAAGATGCGTGCGTAGCTACGGCTGTTAGGCAACGCACGTACTGCCCAGCGCCGGTGACGACACAACGTCTCCTTCCCTAGCCACTAGCCAGCACCGCCATTGTTGGACGCATGGGCTACCGATTCATCGCACCAGGGTACCGGCCTGAACACCATGCATGAGTAACTGGTCAAGTGGTTGGTCATGGCGGGTGCATCGGGCGGCTGGAGGTACGGCCAAATGCACCTGCGGGAGAAGCGCTCCAAGGACCAAGGTGTGTGTGCGCGCGCGGGGATGCTAAGTTGCGGAAAATAAAACTATAGGACAACTTGTGTGATTGACATGTGGCAATCTAGATCTAAAAAATACTCTACCAATCTCTTTTTTTCTCTGTTTTAGACACGTATCGTTTGCTGAAATTGGTCCAGCCACCAAATATGTGGACCAGGTCCCATATGCCGGTGATCTTGAGGCATAAGTAAAGGTGTAGGAGAGGACAAAACGACGAGTCCCCTTGTTTGTGCCACTCGGAAGCCCATTGGGCTGGGCGTTGCGTGCGGCGTGCGTGCCTGTGAGCCACAAATTTAGCATGGCATGCCCACCCACCTTCGACGTGTATGCATGGCTTGATCGATCCTACGGATCGGAACGACCCAAATGAGCAAAGATATCCATGCATGTGCCGATGTGCAGTACATATACACGGACCAAGTTAGACGTATTTATACATACATAGAAATAATGATGATTGCTAGCCTCCACCGTTCACGGCCTGTCTTCTAGCTAGACTGCACGCGTGCATGGTGCATGGTCGACTTCTAGCTAGCTAGCTAGCTAGCTAGGGTTGCTCGATCTCTACGACGTACGCGGAGTCGTGGACATTTCAACGCCAGAGCTGCTACGTGACGACGCTAGTACTTTATCCACATCTCTCTCCTTCTCCCCTCACCCTTGATCTCATGGAGGCGCGCGGCGGCAGGCCCAATCACAACACGGAACCGTCGCCTCGACCGGACATTATGTCGTGTAATAGTCGCCTGCTACCGCTGCTATATAAAGGATTTGCGCGGTGTCCAGTTATGAAGCATACACTCTCTGTAGGAACAACCACTTCCCTAGCTACCTACCTTCTTCTTCCATTCAACGATGGACGGCCATGACGATCCAGCTCGAGACCATTACTGGTGGTACAACGACGACGGCGGCAACCCGGCCGGCGAGGCCCCCGCCGTCAATGCCACGGATGCCGAGGACAACTTCCTCTCCATGTTCGGTAACTCCACGTACGTGAGGGCATGCAGAATCTGTTCATAGGGTGTTCGTATGCATGACCGAAATGCAGCTAGTACTATACAGTTAGTAGATCCGACTGTTTCAGCAATTAATGCTCCGTCAATATATGTGCCTACTTTCCTTGCAGCGAGGATCTCTTCAAGTTAGTGTGGGTAGGAGACACCGCCGGGCAGCCGGCAGTCTCCACCACCATCCCCACACCAGAGCTACCACGTGTGCCCCTTAAGCTGCCACCTTCGGACGAAATGATGGCGGCGTGGCTCTACCCGATCGTCAGTGGCGAGGTTGACCATGCCGAGCACAGTGCAAGAATACCGGCCGACGAGGTGAAGAGGGAGCCGTCGACGATGGCCACGGTGAGTTTGGGCACCGAGAGCAAGGGGAAGCTTCTAGCAACGGAGGACATGTCTCCTGCCAACAACGTACGTAGGCTTTCTCATGCCGCTCTTCTTAACTTGTTTCTTCTTCTTCCACGATTTCTTCGTTAAATAATTTAAGGTGCCCTAGAAAAGTCTCTGTAGTTTCACACGTTATAGCCACGCTTATTTTCATAACATCCTTTGGAAACCTCAACTTGCTCATGCAATATATATGGGTTCACAAGAAGTGGTACCATATGCCAAGATATTCTTTCTAGATTTTTTTTATATGATTCCTTTTCTTGTAACATCCAAACGTCTTATTATCATCTCAAGTATGTATGAAGTATGAACGGTGCCTTCTCCAAGCAAGTCATGGATTTGATTTTTTGTTACTTTATTATTGCATTATACTATTTGCCCAGCTCCTTGCAATTGTAGCAATCTTCTTCTTATCATGATTTGTGATGCGTACATATATAGTCACCCTCGGCGGCATGTATGTCCGATGTGTCATCTTTGAGTTTCTTTTACTACATAAGAACACTACATGGTGCTTCCCGTAGCACTAAAATCAAAATTACAAGGTTCTTGGAAATGGAAGAGATTGTTTGCATTAGTATTCTTATATCTCTTATTTCATTACGCTGTCAGAACGAAAACACCGGGAGCGGCTCCAGCGATAGGAGGAAGGCAGCATCAGGAGGGTCAAGCAGGACAAGATCGTCACAGCACTCACTAACACACAACAGTACAGAAAGGGTAATCCTTTGCTCCCTTCCTAAGTTCCGAATCTCACATTTTATCTACATGTACCTATATATCACGCATCCCATGACATTTTCCATGCAGAGGCGACGGTGTAAGATCAGTGACAGGCTCAGGACCCTGCAGCAGCTCGTCCCTGGATGCGACAAGGTCAGCTCAGCTAGGGCCGTATTTTGCTACGATCTCCCGTGATTTTTCCCGCCTGATCACTCTGAATCTGACAGACACTAATCTCTGCAGTCTAACCAAGCGTCGACACTGGAGCAGACGATCCAGTACATGAAGTCGCTCCAGCAGCAAGTCCAGTCAATAAACATGAGCCCGTCAGCGTCGGCAGCAAGAGCGATGTACCCCGTGATGCAGCCACCGCCGACAGCGGCTGTCGCCATGCCGATTCTGCCCACCCCCACAGGACAAGTCCGACCGGGAACAGTGGTTCCCATGGTCCCGTACGGATCCATGATTCCGTACGCGCAGTACCACGCGGTGATGATGCCTGCTGCAGCCTCATCGGCGATGCCGGTGATGATGCCGGCACCGGCAACGGCAACCTCTACTGCTCCAGAGGGGCAGTGCTCGATCTCCACGGAGCGGCGGCACAAGAAGGAGAAAGGGAAGAGGAGATTGTGAGACTGAATCGAAGATCGATGTTCTGAAGGATCGGACGGCCAGCAGTACTTCCGTTAGTTCCATGTGGCTAATCTGGCTAGATACTCCTGCCTACTAATTATATTCGTACTCAGTCTTTTTGTTTGACATGTATTCATACTAAATCTTACTAGTTGAATTAATTAATTTTTTCAGCCTGATTTAAAGTTTTCTTTTGGATTTTTTACTTGGATTTATTAGGATTCTATTTAAAATGATTTTGAGCTTTTATTTCATTTGATACATGAAATATTCATTGTACAAGACATATCTTAAATTCGTGAAGATTATCTTGAGGAGCTTCTGATGTTAGCGGTGTTTCGTTTTAGAAAGTCGAACATCCCTTTCTTTGTTGGCTAAATTATCAAGCAGCTAGAGTATATGTAATCGATATGGACAAACCATGCCAACATATGACCAATAAACATGTGTGACTAAGTCATTGTTCTTCCGCAGCAAATCCTTCAACAAGGAACAACGCACTCGATTTCGCTAAATCCGGCTTGTGACGACTATGACATGAATTTTATCTAGTTTGTTGGGTAATTAATACCCAAATATCGACGACCCCCATCATGCCGACGAGGGTTAGAGATGCAGGGGAGGGACCTCAAGTGGTTCGCCTTCACGTGGAGTCTTCCTCCGTCGCCATTCTCATCATCAGTAAATTCCACCTTATTGTGATAGAAATCATGATAAATAAATGAGCTCTCACCCATCCGAAGTGAATGAAAATTGGGATTGGATTCATTCGAAATGCCTTAGTTTCCAAGGACAATCTCGGGGCAAAAGGACTACCAGTGGTGACCTAATGTTTATGACATACCACTTACATCGACTAGAGGGAGGTGAATATTTAATGTTGGAAATTAACCAAAATGTGTTTCCTTTTAAGAAATTATTTTCTTGTTGTTGCCTACAACATCCTAAACATGCAAATCTACAAGGTGTAAAGTTGTCACCATAGGCAGTGGTGATAATTGAAGGAGCTATGAAGAGCGACCATCAGCCCATTACTGTTAATATGGAATACTTGGCAGGAGTCCATGCTTCTGCTAGGCCGAAGCCTCATCGCTTTGAAGTGCGATGGCTGGAGGAGTACTAGGTGGAGGCGGTTGTGCATGTTGAAGGTAGAAGCAAGTATAGTGGATCCAACACTTATGCAAAAAACTGATCAGGTTCATGAAGAATTACATGCATGGGATCGACGTGAGTTAAAGGTCCCTCAACGAAGGATCGAGCTTGTAAAAAAGAAGCTGGAGGATGCTAGATGGGGTACAATGGATGATGAGTCTTTGGCTACCCAAAAAAAATTACTTACTCCAAATTGAGGCTTTACTAGAGCAAGAGGAGATTCAGTGGGTCCAAAGAGGTAGAGCAAATTGGCTTAAGCATGGCGATAGCAACACTAGTATTTTCCATAAGTCTGCAAGTGCTAGGAGAAACAAGAACACAATCAAATATATTATTGATGAGGCGGGTGTTAAATGGGAAGACCCAAATGGCATCTGTAACTTGATTATTGGCTTCGGGGCATCGGAATACCTCCAGCACTTGCATGTGACCCTAACACATGTATAAAAGTGTGGTGTTATGTTGAAAGATACAAAACCTAGTCCCCAAGTGATGTGTCCCCCTTCCTAAGCATGCGTTGTAACCTAAAATCGAAGGCTATAGACTTATATAAGGGGGAAACTCCCTGTTCCGGTGAAACAGGATAGGATATTGTCACAACTTGTGACCTAACATAGTTTTACATCATCCTATGACCTAAACAAACACAAACTAAGAGAGAGATACACCGGGCTACCCCTTTCAGGAGAACATCTAGGGGGTAGATGATCTGAGGCCCATAGATGAGGGTTTCGGAGCAAACCGCGCTTCAGGGCATCAGAATACCTCTAGAACTTTCATGTGGCCCTAACACATGTATGAAAGTGTGGTGTTATGTTGAAATATATAACAACTAGTCCCCAAGTGCATGTTTCCCCTTTCGCAGGCATGCAATGTAACCTAAAAATGAAGGTACATGACTTATATAAGGGGGAAACTCCGTGTTCCGGTGAGACAGGGTCGGAAATTGTCACAGCTTGTGACCCAACATGGTTTTACATCATCATATGACCTAAAAATACAAACTACGAGAGAGATACACCGAGCTACCCCTTTCAGAAGAACATATTGAAGGGTTTCGCAGCATAGTAAATCAAAATTTTCTACGGAAGCGAACAGAGGGAAAGCCAAGATCTAATCTAGGAGATGCAAACAACGAGAGAGATTGGATTAGATCTTCATACCCTTGAAGATTCGCACAGCGGAACGTTCGTCGGAACGTGGGTGATGTAGTCGTACTCGCTTCTCCTCCTCGCGATCCGATCCGATCTAGCACCACAAGTGACGGTGCCTCCGTGAGATGCACACGTGCAGCACCTCGACGTCTCCTCCTTCCTCGGACCAGCAAGTAGGGTAGAGAGATAGATTGGATCTACAACACGACGGCGTGGTGTATATGGTGGAGAATTTCTGCAGCAGGGCTTCGCCTACAAACAGTCGGGAGGGAGATAGGAAGGCAGCAGGGCTACTAGGGCTTGGAGGGAGGTGTAGGGGGGAAGGGGCGCACCAGCCCTCTATATATAGAGGGGGGGCGGCCAGCCCTTGCCCCTCCTCCAAGCCTTGGGCCGGCAGCCAAGGGATAAGGAGTGGGGGGTGAGGACTCTCCCCTCTTCTAGAAACCCTATCTCTAGTTTAAACGATTTAAACTCTCTAGGATCGGCTGGGCCCTATGGGGCCTTGTGCCCCTGGCCCAATGCGGCCAGGACACTCCCTCATAGGCCCATGCCCCCTCCCGGAAGGTGGGACCACGTTGGACCCCTTACGGAAGGTTCTAGAAGCTTCCGGTACAATACCGATTAACCCGGAACAATTCCGAACTCCAAAAACTGCACTGCCTTATGTGAATCTTATTCTCCGGACCACTCCGGAACCTCTTGTGATGTCCCGGATCCCATCCGAGACTCCGAACAAAAATTCATAAACCAAGTATCCAATCTATCCTAGCGTCGAGACACGTTAAGTGTGTGACCCTGCGGGTTCGAGAATATGCAGACATGATCTTCTATCAATAATCAACAGCGGGGTCTGGGCACCCATATTGACTCCCACACATTCTTCGATGATCATATCCGATGAACCACGATGCCAGGATTCAATCAATCCCATATACATATTCCCTTCGTCTCGCGATATTTTACTTGCCCGAGATTCGATCGTCGGTACCGTCATACCTAGTTCAATCTCGTTCACAGCAAGTACTTTACTCGTTCCGTAATCCGATATCACTTTGTGATTAACTCCTTAACCACATGCTTGCAAGCGGTGTTGATATCGATTACCGAGTGGGCCCGAAGTATATCTCTCCGACTTGGGAGGGACAAATCCCATCTCGATACATATAACCCAACAGATACTTTCCGATCACCTGAGAGACACCTTTAAGATCACCCTCTCATAGGATGACGTTTGATGACCTCAAAGCTTTCTTCCGATACCAGGGAGTTGTATTATCTCATGGTCTAAGGAATACAATATTTGACATAGGAAAAGCTTCGCAAAGATGAACACAATGACACGATCTAATTGCTTCGCTTAGTTTGGGTCTGTCCACCATATCATTCTCCCAATGATATGATCTCATTATCAATTGACAACTCATGTCTATGGTCAGGAAACCTTAACCATCATTGATCAATGAGCTAGTCCATAGAGGCGTACTAGGGACACGGTGTTGTTCACAAACCACACAAGTATTAATGTTTCCGCTTAATACAATTCTAGCATGGAATATAAACTTTATCATGAACAAGAATTATAATAATAACATCTTTATTATTGCCTCTAGGGCATAATTCCAACAGTCTCCCACTTGCACTAGAGTCAATAATCTAGTTTACATTTGGCAACAATCTCACACCCATGGCACTGAGGTGCTGATCATGTTTTACACGTGGAAGAGGTTTAGTCAATGGATCTGCGACATTCAGATCTGTATGTACTTTGCTGATCTTCAGATCTCCATCTGCTATATAATCTCTGATTATATGAAACTTGCGGTTGATATGCTTGGTCTTTGGATGATATCTTGGTTCCTTAGCGAGTGCTATGGCGCCAGTGTTGTCACACAATATCTCCAGTGGGTCCAATGCACTTGGAACCACGCCAAGCTCAGTGATGAAGTTTCTGATCCAAACTCCTTCACTTGACGCTTCTGCAGCAGCCATGTATTCCGCTTCTACTGTAGATCCCGCGATCACGCTTTGCTTGCAGCTTCTCCAGCTCACAGCTCCTCCATTCGAAATATACACGTATCCTGTCTGAGATTTAGAATCATCCTTGTCGGTGTCGAAACTAGCATCGACGTAACCTTTTACGACGAGCTGTTCATCACCCCCATAGACTAAGAACATTTCTTTAGTCCTATTTAGGTACCTTAGGATGTTCTTCACGGCTGTCCAGTGTTCCACTCCTGGATCACTTTGATATCTGCTCGTCAAACTAAGAGCATTGGACACATCCGGTCTAGTACACAACATGGCATACATGATGGAACCTATGGCCGAGGCATAAGGCACTTTGCTCATAGCTTCCCTATCATTTACCGTAGCTGGACACTGAGCCTTGCTCAATATCTTACCTGACAACATAGGCACTGAACCTTTCAATGCCTTATCCATTCTGAACCTTTTCAGAACTTTGTCTAGGTATGTACTCTGGCTTAAAGCTATCAGGCGTCTTTGTCTATCTCTATAGATTTTGATGCCCAATATATAAGCAACTTCACCTAGGTCTTTCATTGAAAAACTCTTGTTCAAATAACTCTTCACATCGTTAAGCATGTTGATGTCATTTCCAATAATCAATATGTCATCCACATATAGTACCAGAAACGTCACCGAGCTCCCACTCACTTTCTTGTAGATGCAAGCTTCGTAGCAATTTGGAACAAATCCAAAGCTCTTGATCACTTGATCAAAACGAAGGTTCCAACTCCGAGATGCTTGCTTCAGTCCATAAATGGAACGCTGAAGTTTGCATACTTTATCAGCATCCTTAGGATCGACAAAACCTTCGGGTTGCATCATATACAACTCTTCATCAATGTTGCCATTGAGGAAAGCAGTCTTGACATCCATCTGCCATATTTCATAATCATGAAACGCAGCAATTGCTAATAAAATCCGAATGGACTTAAACATCGCTACGGGAGAGAAAGTCTCATCGTAGTCAACACCTTGAACTTGTCGAAAACCTTTCGCAACAAGCCGTGCTTTATAGACGGTAACATTACCATCCGCGTCCGTTTTCTTCTTGAAGATCCATTTGCACTCAACGGCCTTTCGGTCGCTGGGAGGGTCCACCAAAGTCCATACTTGGTTTTCGCTCATGGATCCCAATTCGGATTTCATGGCTTCTAGCCATTTCTCAGAGTCTGGGATCATCATCGCTTCCTCATAGTTCGTAGGTTCACTGTCTTCTACTAACAAGACTGTCAAGATAGGGTTGCCGTACCACTCAGGAGGGGCACGCGACCTTGTCGACCTGCGACGTTCAGTAGCAGTATCGTCCGAAGCTTCATGATCCTTGTCATTAGCTTCCTCTATTGTTGGTGCAGGCGGCACTGGAACAATTTCAGGTGCTGCGCTACTCTCCAATTCAAGAGAAGGTTCAATAACCTCGTCTAGCTCTACTTTCCTCCCACTCACTTCTTTCGAGAGAAACTCCTTCTCAAGAAAGGAACCGTTCTTTGCGACAAACACTTTGCCTTCGGTTCTGTGATAGAAGGTATACCCAATAGTTTCCTTAGGGTATCCTATGAAGACGCATTTCTCCGCTTTGGGTTCGAGCTTGTCGGGCATCAACTTCTTGACGTAAGCTTCGCATCCCCAAATTTTAAGAAACGACAACTTAGGTTTAGCACCAAACCACAGTTCATACGGTGTCGTCTCAACGGATTTAGATGGAGCCCTATTTAAAGTGAATGCAGCGGTTTCTAATGCATAACCCCAAAATGATAATGGCAAATCAGTAAGAGACATCATCGATCGGACCATATCTAATAGGGTTCGATTCCGGCGTTCAGACACACCATTGCGCTGTGGTGTTCCGGGTGGCGTGAGTTGTGAAACGATTCCACTTGCTTTGAGATGCGTGAGAAAATCATAACTTAAATATTCGCCCCCACGATCGGATCGTAGAAACTTAATCTTTCTGTTACGATGGTTCTCCACTTCATTTTGAAATTCTTTGAACTTTTCAAACGTTTCAGATTTATGTTTCATTAAATAGATATACCCATATCTACTTAAGTCATCGGTAAAAGTGAGAAAATAGCGATATCCACCGCGCGTCAAAACACTCATCGGTCCGCATACATCGGTATGTATGATTTCCAACAAGTCCGTTGCTCGCTCCATCATACCGGAGAACGGGGTTTTGATCATATTGCCCATGAGGCATGGTTTGCATGTGTCAAATGATTCAAAATCAAGAGACTCCAAAAGTCCATCAGAATGGAGTTTCTTCATGCGCTTTACACCAATATGACCTAGACGACAGTGCCACAAATAAGTAGTATTATCACTATCTACTTTGAATCTCTTAGCCTCAATGTTATGGATGTGTGTTTCATCCCTTTCGAGATTTAGAAGAAATAAACCATTCACAAGAGGTGCATGACCATAAAATATGTTACTCATATAAATAGAACAACCATTATTCTCCGATTTAAATGAATAACCGTCTTGCAATAAACACGATCCAGAAATAATGTTCATGCTCAACGCAGGCACATAATAACATTTATTAAGGTTTAAAACTAATCCCGAAGGTAAAACTAAGGAGAGCGTGCCGACGGCCATCACATCAACTCTTGATCCGTTGCCAACGCGCATCGTCACCTCATCCCTCGCAAGCCGCCGTCTATTCCGTAGCTCCTGTTTCGAGTTACAAATATTAGCAACTGAACCGGTATCAAATACCCAGGCACTACAACGAGGGCTAGTAAGGAAAACATCAATAACATGTATATCAAATATACCTTTGATGGTGTCAGCCTTCTTGTCCGCTAAGTACTTCGGACAGTTGCGCTTCCAGTGACCCTTGTCCTTGCAGTAGAAGCACTCAGTGTCCGGCTTGGGACCAGACCTGAGCTTCTTCTCAGCAGGGGCATTGCGCTTGCCGCCGCCCTTTTTGAAGGGCTTCTTTACACCTTTACCTTTCTTAAAGGAGGGCTTGTTGACCATCAACACATGATTATCCTTCTTGATGTCCACCTCCGCAGCCTTCAGCTTTGCGAAGAGCTCGGTGATCGTATCAGTGGAACCAATCTGATTATGAGTCACTACAAAACTTTTGTAGCTGGGAGGGAGTGATTGCAGAACCCTGTCAATCTTGAGCTCCTCTGGAATCTTGCAGTCCAGTTGCTCAAGGCGTTGAGTGTAGCCCGACATCTTAATGGCGTGCTCACTAACGGAACTCCCTTCCTCCATCTTGCAGTTAAAGAACTTCTCGGAGATCTCATATCTCTCAGAACGGGCCTGAGTCTGAAACATGGTTTTCAACTCTTCGAGAATCTCAAAGGGCCCGGGATAGTTTTCAAAACGATTTTGAAGTTCCGGTTCCATAGCAAACAACATGGTGCTCTTAATCACACCATAATCATCTTTGCGCGACTGATAGACAGCTTTCTCATCAGTCGGCACAGTCGCAGCAGGGGGGTTACCTAATGCTTTCTCAAGGACATAGTCCTTTTGTCCTCCAGACAGAATGATTCTCAGATTGCGGAACCAGTTGGTGAAGTTGGACCCATTGTTCTTAAGCTTTTCTTTCTCAGCAAAAACGTTGAAGTTGAAGTTGGACTTAGCCATTTGATCTACAATATTTGCAAGTACAAATTAGACTATGTTCATGATAACTAGTTCAACTTTTAATCAAATTACTAGATGAACTCCCACTAAATTCAACATCCCTCAAGTTGTTTAGTGAACACGATCCAAATTCACCACACCTAATCCGATCTTCACGAGAAGAGATGTGGTTTCAATGGTGGACAACGAAGTGTCGATCATATCATTCATATGACTCATGCTTAACCTTTCGGTTCATGTGTTCCGAGGCCATGTCTGTACATGCTAGGCTCGTCAAGTTAGACCCAAGTATTTCCGCGTGTGCAAAACTGGCTTGCACCCGTTGTATGTGAGCGTAGATTCTATAGCACCCGATCATCACGTGATGCTTGGACACGACGAACTTTCGCAACGGTGCATACTTGGGGAGAACACAGTTTTTATCTTGATCTTTAAGTGAGGAATCATCTTATAATGCTACCGTCGCGATCTAAGCATAATAAGATACATAAAAGGATAAACATCACATGCATATAACTTTATGTGACATGGTATAGCCAATCTTCGCGCAATGATCTCCATCTTGTGCGTTCCGGCATGATCTCCATCACTTCACCATGATTGCCTCCACCACGAATAGCAACTACAACTATTGCTAACTACTTAGCGATAAAGTAAAGCTATTACGTGGCGTATAAGAAGTTGACTCGCAGGTCATACACAATTATAAAGACAACCATATGGCTCCTGCTGGTTGTGTACTCATCGACATGCAAGTCGTGAAACATTACAAAACATGATCATCGCATACAATATACACATCACATCTTGGGCCATACCATATCACAGAAAATACTCCCTGCAAAAACAAGTTAGACGCCTCTACTTTGTTGTTGCATGTTTTACGTGGCTTATGGGAGTAGATGCTAAGAACGATTCTTACCTACGGAAAGCCACAACGGTGATATTATGGTTGCCAAACTCCGGTGTTAATCCCATGACAACTATAGTGAGAGAAACTGACATCCACCAGCCGCATGTGTGGAACAAGCCACACGTCAAGTGCGGAGCCGGTCTCGCGAACGACGTCGCGTAAGGTTGGCCTGGACCGCTTCAATCTCACTATCCCGCGTCATAAGAAGAACACAAACAAGAGGCTTGCAACAGAAAACATCAACGCCCGCAACAACCATGTTGCGTTCTACTCGTGAATCACATCTACGCATAGATCTAGCTCTGATACCACTGAAGGGTTTCGCAGCATAGTAAATCAAAATTTTCTACGGAAGCGAACAGAGGGAAAGCCAAGATCTAATCTAGGAGATGCAAACAACGAGAGAGATTGGATTAGATCTTCATACCCTTGAAGATTCGCACAGCGGAACGTTCGTCGGAACGTGGGTGATGTAGCCGTACTCGCTTCTCCTCCTCGCGATCCGATCCGATCTAGCACCACAAGTGGTGGTGCCTCCGTGAGATGCACACGTGCAGCACCTCGATGTCTCCTCCTTCCTCGGACCAGCAAGTAGGGTGGAGAGATAGATTGGATCTACAACACGACGGCGTGGTGTATATGGTGGAGAATTTCTGCAGCAGGGCTTCGCCTACAAACAGTCGGGAGGGAGAGAGGAAGGCAGCAGGGCTACTAGGGCTTGGAGGGAGGTGTAGGGGGGAAGGGGCGCACCAGCCCTCTATATATAGAGGGGCGGCGGCCAGCCCTTGCCCCTCCTCCAAGCCTTGGGCCGGCGGCCAAGGGATAAGGAGTGGGGGGTGAGGACTCTCCCCTCTTCTAGAAACCCTATCTCTAGTTTAAACGATTTAAACTCTCTAGGATCGGCTGGGCCCTATGGGGCCTTGTGCCCCTGGCCCAATGCGGCCAGGACACTCCCTCATAGGCCCATGCCCCTTCCCGGAAGGTGGGACCACGTTGGCCCCCTTCCGGAAGGTTCTAGAAGCTTCCGGTACAATACCGATTAACCCGGAACAATTCCGAACTCCAAAAACTGCACTGCCTTATGTGAATCTTATTCTCCGGACCACTCCGGAACCTCTCGTGATGTCCCGGATCCCATCCAAGACTCCGAACAAAAATTCATAAACCAAGTATTCAATCTATCCTAGCGTCGAGACACGTTAAGTGTGTGACCCTGCGGGTTCGAGAATATGCAGACATGATCTTCTATCAATAATCAACAGCGGGGTCTGGGCACCCATATTGACTCCCACACATTCTTCGATGATCATATCCGATGAACCACGATGCCAGGATTCAATCAATCCCATATACATATTCCCTTCGTCTCGCGATATTTTACTTGCCCGAGATTCGATCGTCGGTACCGTCATACCTAGTTCAATCTCGTTCACAGCAAGTACTTTACTCGTTCCGTAATCCGATATCACTTTGTGATTAACTCCTTAACCACATGCTTGCAAGCGGTGTTGATATCGATTACCGAGTGGGCCCGAAGTATATCTCTCCGACTTGGGAGGGACAAATCCCATCTCGATACATACAACCCAACAGATACTTTCTGATCACCTGAGAGACACCTTTATGATCACCCTCTCATAGGATGACGTTTGATGACCTCAAAGCTTTCTTCCGATACCAGGGAGTTGTATTATCTCATGGTCTAAGGAATACAATATTTGACATAGGAAAAGCTTCGCAAAGATGAACACAATGACACGATCTAATTGCTTCGCTTAGTTTGGGTCTGTCCACCATATCATTCTCCCAATGATATGATCTCATTATCAATTGACAACTCATGTCTATGGTCAGGAAACCTTAACCATCATTGATCAATGAGCTAGTCCATAGAGGCGTACTAGGGACATGGTGTTGTTCACAAACCACACAAGTATTAATGTTTCCGCTTAATACAATTCTAGCATGGAATATAAACTTTATCATGAACAAGAATTATAATAATAATATCTTTATTATTGCCTCTAGGGCATAATTCCAACACATATAGGGGGTAGACGATCTGAGGCCAAAATATCAGGGTTTCGGAGCAAACCGCGCTTCGGGGCATCGAAATACCTTTAGAGCATGCATGTGGCCCTAACACATGTATGAAAGTGTGGTTTTATGTATAAAGCTACAAAACCTAGTCCCCAAGTGCATGTGTTCCGCTTCGCAGGCATGCGATGTGACCTAAAAACAAAGGTTCTAGACCTATATAAGGGGAAAACTCCCTATTCCGATGAAATAGGATAGGATATTGTCAAAGCTTGTGACCCAACATGGTTCTAGACCTATAGAAGGAGAAAGGGAAGAGGAGATTGTGAGACTGAATCGAAGATCGATGTTCTGAAGGATCAGACGGCCAGCAGTACTTCTGTTAGTTCCATGTGGCTAATCTGGCTAGATACTCCTACCTACTAATTATATTCGTACCCAGTCTTTTTGTTTGACATGTATTCATACTAAATCTTACTAGTTGAATTAATTAATTTTTTCATCCTGATTTAAAGTTTTCTTTTGGATTTTTTTACTTGGATTTATTAGGATTCTATTTAAAATGATTTTGAGCTTTTATTTCATTTGATACATGAAATATTCATTGTACAAGACATATCTTAAATTCGTGAAGATTACCTTGAGGAGCTTCTGATGTTTGCGGTGTTTCGTTCTAGAAAGTCGAACATCCCTTTCTTTGCTGGCTAAATTATCAAGCAGGTAGAGTATATGTAAATGATATGGACAAAGCATGCCCAAATATTACCAATAAACATGTGCGAGTAAGTCATTGTTCTTCCACGGTAAAGTCTTCAAGAAGGAAGAACGCACTCGTGCCAATTTTGCTAAAATCCGGCTTGTGATGACTATGCGACTCCTTAGGAAGCACGACAAGGTGTAGATAGGAAATTTAAAGGAAAAATCCCAATCTATAACCGACTCGGTCTGCTATCTCGAGACCTAGCCCCCCTACATAAAGGCTAGGAGGAGGCATCGAGGAGGACAATCCACAACCTAGATTACACACCGCCATATTGCATCTGCACACCCCTATACTTCGCGATTTTATCGATAAGAAAGAGCAGACAAGTAGGAGTAGGGTCCCTTCCGAGGGCCTGAACCTGGGTAAA
This sequence comes from Avena sativa, assembly GCA_916181665.1. Taxonomy (NCBI): domain Eukaryota; kingdom Viridiplantae; phylum Streptophyta; class Magnoliopsida; order Poales; family Poaceae; genus Avena; species Avena sativa. The sequence goes on along the minus strand of OV702292.1, from coordinate 524,437,170 downwards.
CCGTATGTCCCTGATGTGCTTGTTTGCTAGCCGATCGATGTCTCCAGCGTTCTCCACTTCCTCAAATCCAAGTCCATCAGCTATGGGTATTGAAAAGTTAACCCCTTGTCAGAAGGGATGAGTGAGAGGTTGGTTAAAAAATGACAAAGTGAGCTTTATCTAATTAAAATATATGTATTTTTTATATATGAGAGATAACTTAGGGGAACTGCTGGAGATAAGCGCAATTTAGGAGAAGAATCTTTTTAAGGAAGGCCCTACATACGGGCATAGGGGAGAAAATATAGGGGTACCGCTGACTTGCTCTTAGGCCCGATAGTCTAAAAAGATCCTATGAGCACGAGGAGGAAAACTAGGAGAAAAGTATCAGGAAAATTCAGCGGCAGAAAAGAAAAGGTCGCCGGTATAAACAGGGAGAAACTTCGAGAATTGGACAAGATACACACTATACCTACGTGTACAAGTATACAATCCATTCTCATGATTCTATAAAAAAAAAAAGGTGATTCACCAACTGGGTTGAAGATGGTGCGAATCGGGTCTTCATCCCACGTGCCGGCCTCGGGGCTCTTAGTCTGAACGGAGCATCAGAATGGGCCGTCCACCAAGGGCTTCCGTGGGTGTGTCGGGCTGATCTCAGCCCATAGCACCTCCGAAACACGTACGACGGTACGAGTCAGCTTTTCTTCGACACGAAGGCACACACGTGTCACGCAAGAGCCGGCCCACGTCGTCCCACGCAAGCACCTAGCGTAGGTCCCGCCCTACCCTACGTATGGAGTAGTAAAGCTGTATCCTGTCGGCTCTGAAGCTGGCTTGCAGTTGCCGAGGAATCGAACCCTCGCGCGCGTCGACAAGACGGAATGTGGCGACTCATCAGACCACCGATTCGGATGCGCCCGAGACGGCCGACACCGCCACCGGATCTCCATGCATGCTGATGGAATACCGCTGCCGCCGACGAGCGGCAAAACCGCCTCGCGTTGCACACGGATCATGCATGCCATGCGCTGCCGACTGCCGCCGCACGCCGCCAAAACTGTACTCGTGCTAGCCGCATAGCCCTGCTAGACAGATCATGTACGCGCGCGTGCCCTAGCTAGCTAGCTAGGTGCCTCAAGCTCTCACATATATATACCTTCACCCCCGATCTCTAGCCCTATCATCCCCAAAGTCATCGTCTCGACCACCGGACGTACGTACGGAGTTGACATGGACGGCGAGGTACCGGAGTATCTGGCCGGCGGCGTCAGCCGCGACCAAGACGGCTCGCTGCGCGCGCTCGACGACTACTACCTCACGTGAGTACACAGTTCCGTTTTGTGCATTGTTCAGGCCGGAATGTGCTCATGGCTCAACTTTCCAGCCATGAGCTGCTCGAGCTTCTACACCACCATGGCAACGCCGGCTCCGCCGGGAGCTCCCAGCAGCACGGCTCCTTTGTCGTCGACGAGAAGCCCTCGCTGAAGCTTCCTGCGAAAGAGGTTGCGGGCGAGGCCGAGATGGCGTCGTGGCTCTGCCAGATCTTCGAACAGGAGGCATCTAACCCACCCATCACCGCCACGACGATGACCGAAGGAGAAACCACGATGCGCGGTAGCAGCGGTGGCGGCGCCGCCAGTGGGCACTGCCGCGCTGCGTCTAATTCCGGCACGCCGGCCGACGAAAGGCCACGGAGCAGCAGCAGCCGGAGAAGATCGGGTTCGGAAAAGGCCGCGGAGCAGGTACGTACGTAGGCAGAGGCAGGCATGCACATATATATATACAGGCATACTATGTGTGCATGTGTATTTGATGACCTTTGCATGTGTGCATTCACGCGCGCAGAGGCGACGGGACAAGATCAACGATAAGATGAGGACTTTGCAGCAGCTGATGGCCAGGTGCAGCAAGGTACTGTACTCCAGACCATGAAAATATTTGATATGCCAAGTAAATTGTTTTATCATATTTATTTCTTTTTCTTTTTCACTGGCATGCGATGATTATAAACTAGTACGGTTCAAATATTGTATTCCAGACCATGAAAATAGGGCACAACTTACATCATTTCCGACCTAAAGGTAGAGCATACATGCATGCCTTAGGGAGTTTTGACATACATGAACATGATAGATCTATGGTTTTTCATCAGAGGGACAAGGCTTCGACGCTGGAGGAGGTCATCCAGTACGTGAAATTACTCCAGCACCAACTACAGGTATTACACATACGATTGCTCCTTTTTATTTGCAGAAGGGACACTCCCATTAAAAAAGCATACGACAGTACAAAGCACAAGGAAACGAAAATTATAACAAAATTCTTGAGATGTCCTTCGCCTTCAACCTCCAGACCGTGCCTTCACAAAATCTTCTTTGGCGCTTTTGGTAATTCAAGATTTGTTAAAGTTTCCAAAAAGAAATCCTGTCATTGAAAATTGCACATTGGCACACACTTTTTTTTTTGAACCATGCATGAGAACTAAAAATTACAGTCCTAAGTAGGTCCGGCCCTATCATCGTACTGGATTTTCGTTTTTCTTCTCGTGCGTTAGGATTGAAACCTAAGCTAATTTGTTTCCATCCCGTATGGTATCCGTTTATTTCTGCCTGTCCATAAGCGTATATAGGATGAAGTATAAACGAATGTGCCACTCCCATTACGGTTAAGGCATTTATTTTAGAATATTCGAAAAGGATGTAGCCTTATGTATGTGCAGTTTTTATCATGAAAGTTGTACACATGGAATTGAATGAGCTTTTCTGTGAATTATACATGGAATGAGTTGACACAGAATTTAGCAAAATCTGACCTCTTTTTTTTTGCGAAATCAAAATCTGGCGGCTTGATAAGTTTCAAGTCAACATAAAAAATAGTATCCTTCACATGCATGTAGTCTCATCTAGTCTACTAGCTCAGTGCATCAACATAACGTGGCGTACGGTGGGAAAAGTATATACCTAGCTACACGCCTATGAACCGTTGAATTTTCTTGGTTAGCTCATGCATGTATCCTTGAATTTTGTGCCATGCCGCCCGCTGCTGATTCGTTTCACTCTGCAGGTGCTGTCTGCAAGCGGGTACGCGATGCCGATCGTGCCGCCAGGGGCGGCGCCACCGTCATGCATGCAACGAGCTGCAGGAGATGCCCTGGGCGAGCCGGCTCCGGGACCGGCGCCGGTGATCCTCCCTCCGTACCCGTTTGTCCCGGCGGCGGTGTTCGCCTGCCCTTACCACGGACACAGCACGCCGCCGCCGCAGCAGCAGCAGCATTGTTACCCAGGAGGATCTGGATCTGCCACGCAGCAGCTTGCACACGGGCGTCGTCTGGCCTCGAGCGACCTCGCCGTGCCGAGCCACAGGTGAGCAGGTTCAGTTCGCGCGTGATCAGCAGGTTGGTCACGTGTTCCTGCGTGTACGTGGTGTCCGTAGCGTACAGACTGCAGATTAGCGGCCGGCGCGGCAGGCCTGGCGGTACAAGCACACACGGCTGACGGCTGACCTGCACGCAAATGCTGGCGTGCTTGTTTTCTCATCCGACAGCAGTGGAAGCCAGAAATAATGACGTCTTGGCGATCGATGGAATATGTATTGTGCAGTTTAAAAAAACTACTCCCTCCGTTTCAAAATATAAAATATTTTACCTTTCTAAAAGAAGTGTATCTAGACTCTTTTATTGCGTAGGTTTATTAAGTATAGAGTGAAACTACGTACTAAAAGGGGTCTAGATACATCTCCTTCACAGAACTAAAACATTTTATATTTTAGAACAGAGGGAGTAGTTGTGTATATAGTATGCAGGTACCCAGGGAGAAGAATAGTTATGCATTATGGATCGAGGTAGTAGTAGAAAAGATGTTGCGCTATGAACGCAGTGTATATTGTGTGTAAATACGGGCCTTCTCTTTTTTCAATATTTTTTTTTGAAGTACTTTTTTTTTGAAGTACTTTTTTCAATATATTAGGAGATGAAGTTTCACTAAAACCGGTAAAATTGAAGTCGCTGCCTTTGAAACGCTCCAACCAAATGCTGACTCAACATATCTGCACTGACAGATCACAAGCCTGGATACACACGCCATCTTAGTGGATTAATCCTAATATCTGAAGAACACACCGCTCAGAAACTTTTCGCTCTCTGACGGAAACAGAACTGTGACAGAGAGACACTGAGTTTTGCGATGCGTTCAACTGCATCTTTTCTGTTCTCGCTTTTCTTTTATTCACCTGATCCTATCGAGCCGGCCTCGATCCGATTTCTCCGTGCCATCCCATGGACTAGATCGTGGCCAGCGATTACACGATTACAATATACGGTAAAAGCTAGACCTATTCAGCCGCAACACAAACAAAGCGTGCCTCTGGCGTGACAGAGTTCAGGTCTCTAAGGTTTAAATACCAACATTCACCCCCTTAAACTTGGAGTCCTGAACTCACCAGCTCCATGCCAATCTTCTTTTTCAGCTCCTGGAACAGGACCCTCGCCAGCGGCTTCGTGAGGATATCTGCATACTGATCCTCAGTTCTGACATGCTCCACTTCTATCTTCCCTGTTTCAACACAGCTTCCGACAAAGTGGTAACACACGTCGATGTGTTTGCTTCGCTCATGAAATATTGGATTCTTATACAGCTGAATTGCTGACTGATTGTCGATCTTTACTTTGATCTTGACAGTGTCACAATCCAATAATTCCTCAACAAGTCTTGCTAGCCACACCCCTTGACAGGTGGCAGAAGCAGCAGCAACATACTCTGCTTCACACGACGACTGTGCAACAATCTTCTGTTTCTGTGACACCCAAGATACAGGACACTGTCCAAAGTAAAACATCACTCCCGTAGTACTCTTGCGATCATCAATGTCTCCAGCATGGTCACTGGCCCAGTATCCCAACAAAACTGGATGATCATTTGATCTTCTAAAACTGCATCCAAGGTTTATTGTGCCCCTGACATATCTCAATATGTGTTTGACAGCCACCATGTGTTCCTTTGTAGGTTTCTCCATAAACATACTGACATATCCAACAGAGAATCTGAGATCTGGCCTAGTATGTAGCAGATACCTGAGGCTCCCAACTATACTCCTGTATTCTGTTGAATCAACCAGTTCTTCCTGGCTGTGTTTGCTCATTTTCAGTCTCGGCTCCATAGGTGTAAGTGTAGGATTGTAGTTTAACAGGCCCATCTTTTCAAGGATACGAGCTGCTTAACATGACTAGCAAATGGTGATGCCTTTCTCCCCTTGCTTCACCTCTATTCCCAGATAGTAACTCAGCAGCCCTAGATTAGTCATGCTAAATTTTGACTTCATTTGCTTTTTGAAATCACTGATTGCCTGACTGTCTCCCCCTGTGATGACAAGGTCATCCACATGCACACCTACTATCAGTGCAGAGTTTCTCATCTTCTTTCTATACAATCCTGACTCGGATGGGCACTTCTCAAAACCGAGTTCTTACAGAGTTGCATCAAGCTTGCAGTTCCAGGCTCTTGGCGCCTGACGAAGGCCATACAGAGCTTTCCTCAACCTGTACACCTTGCTGCTCAGCTCTTCTTTTTCAAAACCGGGAGGCTGACAGACATAGACCTCCTCAACCAGATCACCGTTCAGAAAAGCTGATTTTACATCCATGTGGTGGATTTTCCAATCAGACTGGGTTGCCATTGCAATGAGCAGTCTCACTGATTCCAAGCGAGCCACAGGAGAAAACACTTCCTCAAAATCGACACCCTGTCGTTGCACATAGCCTTTTGCCACAAGCCTGGCTTTGTGCTTGACTACTTCACCACTTGGATTTTTCTTCAACTTGTACACCCACTTTAATCCGATGGGCCGGTGACCCTTAGGCAGATCGCACAGTTGCCATGTAGTATTGTGTTCGATCGCTGACAGCTCTTTAGTCATGGCAGCCTTCCAGCATGCCTCCTTCATCGCCTCCAGGTGATTTGTTGGCTCCTCAAGACCGAACAGGCACAAGCCCATGTGTGCTTGTTTAACTGGTTCAGTTTTTTCATACACATCCGCGAGCAAACGCTTGCCTTGAGGCCCTTGCGAGGGCTCAATGTGAGGAGTGTCAGGGAGAGCAGTGCCGCCCTCCAGCGATGGTGCTTGAGGCGTCAGATCGAGTGGAAATGGGATTAGGGTCCCATCACTAGCATGCCTCGTCTTCGCTTTCTGCACTGGTGTTGATACTGAACTTGGAGTCACTCCTGCCGCGGCAAGGGTATTCTCTATTCTGTCTGCCGTGGCACAGATTCGAGCTGGTTTCTCTGTCGCGACAGACTCCTCTATCACGACTTTCTCTAAACCCTGAATGTTCTGTTCCGAATATTGAACCACCAGTGGCTCTTGCTCATCTTCTTGGGCTGAGACCTGATGATTCCAGTCCCAAGGTCTGTTCTCCTCGAACACAACATCACGTGTCACAACCACCTTCTTACTTTCAGGGTCGTACATGCGATAAGCTTTAGAGCCCCTTTCATATCCAATGAATACCATCTATTTGCTCCTATCAGATAATTTTGACAGTCCTGGCCCAATTCTATTAACATGAGTTGTGCACCCAAATGTCCTCAAGTGCTTCACTAAAGGTTTCTTCTCATACCACGCCTCATAAGGTGTCATACCTTTAACACTCTTTCTCGGGTCCCGATTAAGCAGATACACTGCTATTGATATAGCCTCTCCCTAGAATCTGGATGGCACCCTCATGCTCTTCAGGAGACTTCTAGCCATGCTCACCACTGTATGGTTGTGGCCCTCTACCACGCCATTGCGCTGAGGGGTGTAGGGAGCAGTGCGATAGTGCTTGATTCCTAGTCCTTCGTAGTAGCTAGCAAACTCTCTGGAGTTGAACTCCCCACCCCTATCAGTGCGCAGTGCCTTGAGTTTTAGATTTCTATCAAGCTCTGCTGCTGCTTGCACTTTCTTTATTGCTGCAAATGCTTCATCCTTGTTCTTCAGAAGCACCATCCACATGAACTGAGAGAAATCATCAACCAGCAAGAGAAAGTATTGCTTGCCACCAGGTGTCACTGGAGTGATTGGCCCACAGAGGTCACCATGCCAAAGCTCAAGCTGCTGCTGGGCTCTGAATGCTGCTTGAGCCGGGAAGGGAAGCCTCTTTTGCTTGGCGATCATGCAACCATCACACACTTGGTCAACCTGCTCAACCAGTGGCATCGCTTCTACCATGTTTTCTGACGCCAATGAGCATAGTGATCTAAAGTTGATGTGGCCAAACCTCATGTGCCACAACCAGACATCTTCCGTCGGGTGTGCTAGTAGGCACACCGGTTCGCACGGCTGTATCTTCAGTACATACATGTGATTGTGAGTCCTTGGTACACGAGCAAGCACCTTCCTCTGACTATCCCAAATTGTCATCACGCCATCCTCTTCTGTATACTTGCAGCCACTTTCTTCTAGATGTCCAAGACTAATTATATTGTTCTTCAGTCTTGGAATAAAGTACACATCTGATAGAACTCGATGCTCACCTGTAAGGGACTGCATCGGTATAGCTCCTCGGCCGCAGATCTCTACTGCTGAACCATCCCCAAATCCGACCTTGCCATGGATAGACCGATCCGGCTCTACAAATTTCTGAGGGTTGCCTGTCATGTGGTTACTTGCCCCTGAGTCTAGGTACCACGAGGTGTCGTGATTCCCTATGAGTTTGGACACCACTTTCTCCTCATTCAGAAAGACCTGTTCAGACAGTTCATTGCTCTGCAGCCGCAACACAGAAGTTTCTAGCATGAACAGTGTTGGATCCTCCTCCTCCTTTTGTGCGAGTTTCGCCTTCTCGCATTTCGGTTCAGGGCAATCTGATTGGAAATGTCCCTTTTCATTGCAGTTGTAGCATCTCACCTTAGCAATGTCGAATTTCTCCTTCTTCTGCTTGCCATGGTCACTGCCTGAATCCTTTCCTGACTTGGTGGAATCACTCTTCCAACCTATCTTATTTCCAGCAGACCCACTCGAGATGTTTCCCTTCTTGGTCTACAACAATTGCTCCAGTGCCCTTGTCATGAGCATGAGCTGGTCATCCTTGTTACTGTTGCTACGGCGGTGGCTATGCTGCCCATTCTCAAATGCCGCCAACCTCCCTACCGCCTCGGAGACAGGCATGGTGGTGAGATCACCCCACTGCTCGATGGTGTTCACCACATCAGAGAACCTATCTGGCACAACATTGAACAAGATTTCTATCACTGATTCATCCTCAACTTTCTCACCTAAGCTTTGGATTTAGGCAATGAGCGTGGTCAGCTTCTTCCCGAACGCCACGACGGTCTCGCCGTCGTCCATCTGAAGCCGATCCAATTGGCGCTTTAGCTGCTTGACTCGCGCCTTCTTGACATGATCCTCACCGACGCGCATCTGCCGGATGGCTTCCCAGGCCTCCGCCGCCGTCATGTACTCAGCGATCGCCATGACCATGGCATCAGGGAGAGACTGCGAGAGCGTGGTGAACGCATCCTCGTCCCGCGCCTGGTCATACTCGCCCTTTCCGTCAACGGCCGCCCAGCAGCCTAGGGTGCGCATGATGATGCGTATCTTGACAGCCCACACACCATAGTTCGTGTCGGTGAGCTGTGGGTAGTGGACGGGCACGCCGCCGTGTGCCGAAGCTCTGATCACAATGGCGCCGCTTGCACTCGTGTCGTCGTCCTTCTTGGCCAGCGGCTTGCCCTTGCCGCCGTCCTTCCTTGGAGAAGTATCGCCCATTGCTTGTCACCGCCGCCACAACGCCACCAACACCACCACCTGATCGCCTCCACGAACCCGCAGGCTCTGATACCAAATGACAGATCACAAGCCTGGATACACACGCGATCTTAGTGGATTAGTCCTAATATCTGAAGAACACACTGCTCGAAAACTTTTCGCTCTCTAACGGAAATAGAACTGTGACAGAGAGACACTGAGTTTTGTGATGCGTTCAACTGCATGTTTTCTATTCTTGCTTTCCTTTTATTCACCTGATCCTATCGAGCCGGCCTCGATCCGATTTTTCCGCGCCATCCCACGGACTATATCGTGGCTAGCGATTACACGATTACAAGATACGGTAAAAGCTAGCCTATTTAGCCGCAACACGAACAAAGCGTGCCTCTGGTGTTATTTAACATAAAAACAACGTGACAGAGTTCAGGTCTCTAAGGTTTAAATACCAACATGCACAACCACCGAACATATCTCTTCAAGAAAGATATTAAAGAATCTATCATATTTTATCAAAGAGTGTCTCTAATTCTCATCAGATATCTTTCGATGTAGAAGGGAGGAAGCTACCGCTCGGGCTGGGGCCGGCTTTCCATCAACGACACTGCTCTGGTGATGCCCACGGCAGGGGCTCTGGAGGCCGGGACTGTGGCCTAGGAGGTGGAGGGCGGTAGACAAGTCCTCGAGCATCGAGGACTTAATGATAGGGTGATTTGCTGGATTATGTAGTTCATCATGAGTGGTAGCACGGCTATCAATGTTAATGGGGAGGTGGGTCCATATTTCTGACCCTCGTGCGGACTTAGACAAGGGGACCCGATCTCTCCCCTTCTCTTTAACTCTGTGGTGGAAGGCCTGGCAGAGATCTTGGACAAAGCCAAGATCACTGGCCACATTTCAGGTGTGGTAGGGCATCTGATCCCCAGAGGTGGAATCACCCACCTCCAGTATGTAGATGAAACTATGATCATGGTGCAGGGCTTGGACCTTGACATCATTAACCTCAAGTTCCTGCTCATGTGGTTTGAATCCATGTCGGGCCTCAAGATCAACATCGACAAGAGCGAGGTCATGAGCCTGGGCATCCCCGATGAGGATAAGCAACGCATTGCAAACCGCCTGAACTGCCGCTTGGCGACTTTCCCTATTACCTACCTAGGTATGCCCATGAGAGACTCGAGTCCTGATCAGGGACCTTGCCCCCATGGTTGTGAAGGTTCGGTCTAAAGCCAAACCGTGGCGTGCGGGCCTCACGTCCAAGGGGAGTAAGACCATCCTAATTAACTTGTGCCTCTCTAGCCTCTCCATGTATCATATGAGCCTATATCTGCTACCCGAGGGAACCCACGCAGACTTTGCGAAAGAGCTGTCTAGGTTCTTTTGGGTGGCCAGAGATGGACACCAGAAATACCATATGGTGAAGTGGGCAGATATCTGTACCCCCAAAATCCTTGGGGGTTTAGGAGTCTTTGACTCGTGCCGCTTAAATGTGGCCCTTTTGCTAAAGTGGGTGTGGCAGATCCTCCAAGATGATGGAGGCCTTTGGCTACAACTCATTAAGGCCAAGTATCTCCGGGGCCGCATCCTACTAGCGTGTGAACGGTGGGAGGGGTCCCAATTCTGGTGGACCATCCAGGACATTAAACACCTCATTCTTCGAGGCGCTCTCTTTGTGGTGGGTAATGGTCATGAAGTCCTGTTTTGGTTTGACCCATGGTTACAGGGGGTCCCCCTATACCAAGAATTCCTGGCCCTATTCACCATATGCGCAGTTCCCACGATGTTAGTGGCTGAGGCAGCACGAGGAGGTCACTGGAACATCCCATTTCGTAGGACCTTCAATGTCGTTGATGCTGCTGACTTCCTGAGGCTGTGTGACTCCTTGCCCTTGTTCTTCTCAGAGGAGGGGGATAAGGTAACATGGGGCCAGTCTCCCTCGGGAGCCTTCTCAGTCAGTTCATCCTATAGGACCCTCTTCCAGGGCCCTGAGTTAACTTGGACGACGCACCTTTGGAAGTCACCCCTACCCTTGAGCTTGCGTATCTTCCTGTGGCAACTACTTCGGGATCGTCTCCCTTCTAGGGTAGAGGTATCCAAATGTAATGGCCCGGGCAATGGGTTGTGTCCGCTATGTGGGACGCCGGAGATGTGCGGCCATATTATGTTCCATGCCATGCCGGTCAGTTTCTGTGGAACTTTGTCCGAGAAATGCTGGGGCCTTCTTGGCAGGCCCAAGACCTCGACGAGTTCCTAGAGACAGAGGCAAACCGTACCGGAAGGAGGTGCCACCTCTTCTGGCTGGTGTTTGCGGCCATTACGTGGACACTATGGAATATTCATAATAACATCGTGATAGAGAGGATTTTGCCTCGCTGTGCTTGTGACTCTATGTTTTCTTTGCTTGCCTACCTTTAGCAGTGGTTCCCGTTGTCTAGGCAGAGGGACCGGGAGAGAATGGACGGCATCCTACAGGCTCTTAGGGCGTCAGCGCAGCGCTTCACGGCTTCTGCTAGTGCTCCTGCGGCTTCCTAGAGCGAGCTCCCCACCAGCTCCTCTTTTCTCTTTCTTTCTTTTTTTGGTACCTTGGGCATGATGTATTGTTGTCCCAGCGGACTTTTCTTTTCTTTTCGCTTTTGATGCCTGGCGTCGGTGACTTGGTCGTACTGTGTATGGATTTTCCTTTATTTATAAAGCGGGGCGTAACGTCCTCTTCGAGGTGGAGAGCGGATCATATAATAATAGTTTATAATGTTATATGCATTGATTGATTTTACTTTATTTTCAGTAATTTAGATAATTTATGGGACTTTCTTATAAAGTCTCTTATCTTATTTTGGTAAAACCGGTAAAATTGAAGTCGCTGCTTTTGAAACACACCAACTAAATGATGTCTCAACATATCTGCACAACCACCACATATCTATACTCCTATATACTCCCTTTGTTTTAAAATATAAGTTGTTTTAACTTTTTTTGAAACACATGTATCTAGACGAGTTTTAGTGATAGGTTCACTCATTTTGCTTCAGCTACACACTAAAATGCATCTAGATACATGTGTTTCAGAAAAAGACTAGAACATCTTATATTTTAAAATGGAGGGAGTATTATACCAATATCAGGTCATGGCTATTGAATATAAATATACTGTCTAGTCCTTTCCATAAGATCGGTCTTTTCGAATAATTGGCTAGTGCAGAAATCCTTTATGGTATCAGAGCCAAGAGGTTTTGAGTTCAAGACCCTGCTCACGCAGTATTAAAAAAAGGAAAAAAGATTTTGCGGCCTATTCCTATCCCACGCTAAATGTGAAGGGGGTTGTTGAATATAAATATATGTCTAGCCTACTCATAAGATCGGCCTTTTCGAATAATTTGCTAGTGCATAAATCCTTTAATGGCAACCTCTTGGTCTTTATAATCATACGGCTCATATTTAACAACTGAACCTAGCTAGCAGGCTGCATGGCAAATTATGTAACGTTGGATAGATCAATTGGATGGTTCAAAATTCAGGGATTCACCATTATGCTGCTAGCATGTCACTGTCTGGAGTAGTCTGTACGAGTGATGTCTAAGTTAGTGCCAAGCTAATGTGAAGTCTGTAATGGTGCAGCCTTAAGGTCGGTCTCTTCTGATCTACGAGTGTCATTATTGGCAACGGTTGTTGCTCTAGTGTTTTGGTTTTTTGGGGTCTTAGCACGATGACTTTCAGTCTGTCTACTATAACAAGCTCTACTACGGCAAGTTTTGTCCGGCTCCAGTGATAGAGGGGCGAGGATGGCGACGCGCTTTCGTCTTGTGCAAGTGTATGTAGTCTCGCTAGGTGGTTCAATCACCTATTTGTAATTTTGATTACTTTTAGAATTCTTTATACCACATTAATATATCGGCGGAATTTTCGCAAAAAAAAAAGACAGTCAGATCAGAGAACATGCATTGTAGCACCAAGGAACAGAGTAACACAATGAGAGAGAGAGAAAAAATGCATGGAAGGGGTGCAACATGAGATCAGAGTTTTTTTAACAAGAAAAAATATTTGCCATTTTCATTGATTAAGAAGTTTTTAGAGCAGTTATTAATTTAGCCTTCACCAAAGAGGTCAAAGGCGAACAAACAAAAGCCTACTCTCGTAGCAATATTACACTCAAAGCTTTCACGCCGACAAGGCTCCATAAGCCCACCTCCTCTTTAATCTTTGTTACAAACATCATGAAGGTAGAAGCATCATTTCGGAAGACCCAAGCGTTCCTTTATTTCCATATCTCCCAAGATATCAACATCGCAAGTGAAGCTAAGGCTTCCTTAATTGGCCTTGCGTATGTATCTTCTCCTTCCACCATTCTTTGACTTAGATCAACATCATGAAGACATAGCTACTCTTTAATTAAGCTCCACACCAGAACCGTATACCTACGCTTTGAAAAGAAGATGAGAGGCGTATTCTTGAACTTGATTGCATAGCTTGCATTGGCCACAATTTTTCTATCCTTTTTTCTCTAATATATCCTTCGTCCACGCTCTATTTTGGATGATCAGCTAAGAAAATATCTTGCCTTAGGAGGGGACCAATGTTTCCAAACTAAGGAGGGCATGGAGTATCTAGTTTGTCCCAAAAATTGCATGGCATTGCCCGACTTGGAGGAGTAGCATCCATCATTGGAGAGCTTTTAATAAATAGCATCCGGCGTGTTTGCAATAAGTTCGACTGATTGTAAAGCTTCCCAAAGGTTGTAAAATTGCACAAGATGATCTAGAGAGAGGCCGTCTTGAGTGTTAACTTGATTTACCCAACTTTGTATCTCCGATGCTTTCCATACGATGTTGTTTTTTCCTTTTTGATTTTTTGAAGATGAGTGGGCTATGTCCATCGGCCTCCTTCCATTAAGGCAAGAAGGTTTTCAAAAAAGAGTGTATTGCCCATTTCCAATGGTCACAGTAGTTGCCGCTGCAAAAAGTTCAATGTCTTGAGGTGTTCAAGGCGTCCCAAGACTGGCCCAAGGTTTGGATTCATCACCCCATTATGAGAATTAAAAAATGATGAGAATTAAAAAGTGTAGTATGTGTTAAAAAACAGAGAAATGGAATACTCCTAATGCTGATAATTAAAAAAAGTAAACTGCAAATAAATGTGTGATATGTGCTATGCTGAGAAATTTTTCAAGTTAGTACTCTCTCCATTGCTCACTCTAGGCCATATTAAGTTTAAATAATACGACTGTTTGAGAAATTGAATGAGTATCTTCCTTTTTGGTATTTGAATTTCCAATTGTGTAAGACCTATGTGCATGTCTAGTATGGAATCAAATAAGTTCTCTTCCCGCTCCACAACTTTTTCTGCCTTTGACTTCTAGACATCAACATTGCCGCGAACCATTAGCGCGTCTTGCTCCAAATGCTTCACGCGATGACGAAAGCGCGACAAGATCGACAACTCCTTCACTTTCGAACGTGGATGCTCCACAGGCGCATCAGCCTATGCACATCTTGCGAACCACTCGAAGAGCCTTAACCAAACAGAAGATTGGAAGAATAAGAGACACTACACAAGGAATTCGAATGGCGCAAGCATGAAGATAATTTATACATCCAAAATAGCAACAAGTTCTAATAGGGTCACCCCACAAATATAGTTCAAGACAAGACCAAGTTTCCACGCCGCTACAAAAGGAAAACAATAGACAGCTACACCTATACTATAACATCCCAGTATTAGGATCCAGCGAAGGGTAGAAATAAGAATATAAGTTTGTGCATGCATGCATCTGTAAAATCAGGGTAAATTTTTCGCCAAACAAAACACTAAAGGGATCAGAGTTTCTTTCACTAACTGGAGATAGGAATAGCTCTTGTTAGTGATTGCTATGAATTTTGACATGACCTTTAGGCAGAATTAAGAATTTGAGGAAGTTACTTTGAATTCAAATTTGAAATTCAAATCAAATTGAAAATCTAAATATTAGAAGTTATTAGTGTTGAAGGGTTTTCCAAAATAAAACCTTATTAACATTGTTTGGTTTTAATAAAGAAATAGTAATCAACAATATGAATTAATGACAAGGAAAATTAAATAAGAAATAATTCTTATTTCTCTATTTTATAATAAGGTCACAACCGATGACAAATACATCAAAGGTATAAGGTTACAAAGAACAGAAATTTAACTTTATTAATTTCTAATAATATCTTGACAAGATACTTTACAAAAAGATTACAAGGAAGGTTACAAGAAGAACCTATACTAACTATCTACTCCTATACTAATCTTGTGAGTCCAGATCTTGTTCTTGCAAATAAGAAAAACATCTAGAAAGGAAAATTAGGGGTTAGTTAGATAAATTTTACTCTCAGTGTTGAACAGTGAAGTGCACTATTCATGGTACATCATTGAGTAAATAAAAGGGTAAGTTTCACCAAAAGTGAAGTATATGTTCTTCTCAGTAAATAGTTAAGATTACAGTAAAAGCCAGTGGATAACAGTAAGTTTCACCAGGCTGTCAAACAGTAAACAAGTATTAGTAAAAGACAAGTTACTTGAGCTGATCCACATGCACAACACACACACAACTTAGTCGACTAACTGCATGGTGTGTGCTGTCAAGCTACCAGCAGCAGTACAAGCTACCATACAGAGCACCAGTCGAAGGAGAACAACAGAGCTCATTTCTCCTTCTCAGGCACATACTCACAGCTATAGAACTTGGTGAAACCATAGCCAAATACTCCACCAACTTACCCAAATAAACCATCATATCTCCACTTGATGGTAACATAAGCAGGAGGTGAAGCAAGTGGAAGGAAAGGTCTAGCACAAAGGCACAGGAACAACACCAGGTGATGAAGAGCTAGAGCAGGCAGCAGTCAACACCACAACATCATCAACCAATAAATAATCTGGTGAGTTCAAATAACATTCCCATATGATCAGATTATCATAGAGTCAAATGAGCATAGGTGTTTACCTAATCTTCTCATAAAAACACCCAAGTGGGATGTATATTCATCCTAGAAGCATTTAGATGAAAGCCAATGACACATCCTTACAAACAAATCCAAGATCTCAGCCTATGCATCATAGACCTTGGATATAAACTTAAATCTCCACATTCATAAATAACAGCAGCTTTAGAACAAGATTCAGGGCACATATCCTATGGAGTAGCACCTCTGAAATCCAATGATCTTAAAGATCAATATTTAACTGTGAGGATGACAATCATTTTCTTAAAGAATTTAAGAAACATTAACTGATACCATGCCTCAGACCAGCATCATGGGCTAATAAATTTGTAGCATCTTAAGGATAATAAAGCCAACAAAAGATTTCAATTCATTTAGCTCAGCCATACTTGGACACATGAAAGAAGTATGGACACTTGTGTACCATTCTAAAGAAGGTGTCACAGGTATAACTTCTAAACCAAGCAGATATTATACTTAGATTTCATCAGTAAACTGGTAGTTAGCTAGCTAATCATTTTCCCGGAATAAACAATCAGGAATCATACTCTTGGTTGCACATATACAATCAGAGAATCATAGGAGTATCACATTAACTCCAATCTGAAAGATCAACACAAACTAGTGTATAAAGATCAAGTAAACATTACTGACAGAACCATTGTCAGTACCAAGATCAGGAAACAATAGTGAAATCCACATCACTAGCATAAGTGGGTAAACATCCAAGACAGTATAACCACTACAATCAGTCCTAATAGAGTCATCATAATCAAACCAGAGGGATGAACCCTAATCAAACCATGAACCCCAACTAGGGATTAATCACTAGAGGCACATAGAGGTTATCGAGCAAGGCAGAGAGGAGCACAGTAGGGGAATAATCAAACTTACTCATAGTCCTCGCAAAAAAGAACCGAAGAGGAAGAAGAGGATGGCCGACGGTGAAGCAGAAACGGCGGCACAGGGAGCACCCCGAAGGGGCGCTGCAACCCACACCAACCACGCGTCAGTTCCACCGGAGAAGAGAGGCGTACGCCGTGTGAAACCCGGCGCACCATCACCGATGCTCCAAGGTGGCAAACCCTAACCCTAGTTCGGGCAGGGGTTAGCGCGGCCAGGAGAGAGCCCCAGCGGCGAATCTGTTCGGATAGAAGGAAGCGGTGTCATCGACTTAGTCACCCTGCGCCGTGGCGGCGACAACGGCGGCCGGATTCGGCCGGAATCGTGCGCGGTGGCAGCAGTAGACGGAGGAGGTGACTGCGTGTGCGAGAGAGCGAGAGAGGAGAGAGGAGTGTGCGTACGAGGGGGTACTAGGCCTGTGGGCAGCCCAGTACTACCCTGGTGGGTGTAACTAGGCCAAGTCGGCCAGGTTAGGTTGGGCCGGGCCAGCCCAGTAGGCTAGGCCCGTATATTAATAGGGTTCTTTAAAAAGGGAATAATTACAAATATACCCCTGAAATAAAAGCAACTCTAGATAAATATATAAAAATCTTAAAAATACAAATAATATCTCTATGAACTCACAAAAATATTTTCTATTGAGTAAAAATAATCAATAGAAATTTTGGCAAATAAAATTTAAGATTATTAGTAAAAGGATGCTAATTCCTAATTTTACAAAAATATAGGAAACATCTAGAATTGAATAAAATTCACTTTTAAGATCCTAAATGAATATATTATTATAGAAAAATACTAAATTGTATTTTTGAAAAGTGAATTTGGTGTGATGGAAATAAATCCTATTTCCTTAAAGGAATTTCAGAAAATATTTAAATATAATAGTAAGATTTTACTAAAAGGGTAAAAGAAGCAAATAATAAATCATTGCATGACATTACTATGCATTTCATATTGCTTCTTTAAATATTGTCCTTATGGGGCAATAATGGTTCTCTGTAGAAACCGGAGCTCAAGGTCAGGTGGAAGCATCTGACTTCACTACCTTGCAGTCACAAGGCAAGTTCATAACTTGCTCATGTCCTTTGAAGAGTCTTTATCAAAGATATTACAAATGTTGTGTTATCATCTATGATCTGGAAAAAGAAAATGATATCTTCTCTAATAAATAAGATGTAGTATCATCCTAAGTGATGATAAAGATCAGCAATGGAACTTAGGGTTCCAATTGCATAGGTCACATAGGCTTAACAACCCATGACATCAGTGATTCTAGCGTCGTATAATACGCGTTAACCATGAGATTTGGAATGGGACAGAGAAGTTAGCTGTATCTTCTTCCTTTCATATGGAGGCAAGATGACCTTATCGTGACGTTGGAATTCCCGGTATGGATCCGACATATGGGTGGGCACCCTTAGGCCCCACGATTTTGGTATCTAGATTATTTATGAGTGGCTGCCGGAGGTATAGTCGGGCCTTTTATGGAGCTTACCAGGGGCATCACCATTTAATAGAGTCTTCGGGAACTCACCAGGGTTATATCTTGCCCTAGTTGGAAGCTTAACGGAGGTGTAGTCAGCCCCGGAGGATCGTGCAGACATATGGGGTCATGGAGAGGGCAGTGATTGGCTTGGATCACCTACTGGGCCCCACATCATGGAATTGTGGACGGGAAAGTACGCCCGGTTGTGCAATAAGGAGTTGGTCTCTCATGGGTAAAGCAACGCATCTCTGCAGAGTGTAAGAATTGTGACATGTTACTCCCTGTTCCGGGAAGGAGCTACGAACGCGACAGGAAAGGAACTCCATGAAGTTCTGGTCAACCTGTGAAGCCTGGTGGGCATAGTTTTGATAATAAAATCAATCTTTGAAGAAATGTTTACGAAAATTGCATAGTACCAAGGACATATTGTCCGAGGTGGTAGATATAGCATCAAACTTCCCACATTGCATATAATGAACTTGCTGGGTAACACTGTTACTCACTCTTTCCTTTGAACCCTTGCTTAGACTCTGAGAATCTAGAAGACACTTCGATGTACGCAGCTGATGGACAAGAGGACGTCTGCTACGAGGAACCAGACCTGTCCAGAGGAGTTCAAGGGGTGGACTACAAGATACGCTATGGAGTGGAGGGCAACGAGTTCGAGTAGTTGCCTTAGTTATTAGTAAACCCAATTGAGCCGAGTAGCAGGAACTATATAGAATAAGTTGTTGAGCTCAATTCGAAGTATGAGTTTGAATTTTATATCTTCCGCTGAAACTACTTAGGTTTGGTTTGTATTTTCATAATATTTGAAGTTTGAGAACTCTTGGTTTGTAATAATGAAGTGTGTATGTTTGTAATATGGACCCGCAATGTTTCTGTTCCACTCTAAGGGGTGTGATATTTACGGAACGATGTTCTGTGAATGTCATATCAATGACTATAGTGTACTACATATGCAGTGGTATGCTGGGTCTCCGCAGCTGGTATCAGAGCAATTTCTTTGACCTTAGGTTGGAAACCTAGTAAAGGGAAATAACTGTAGGAGTCTAGGAGCAACGGTAAAGAGTTCTCTACATTATATGATGAATATTCAATTGGGAATACTTCGTTATATTTTTTTAGTGAGATAATTCTTTATTATGATGCATCATTATGATTAATGGATACTAATGATAATTATATCTATACAGTTGAAATGGCACCAAAATTTCCAAAACAGACTTTGGCAAGGAAAGAAGAGACTCTTGATGATTATCAGGGGGCTTTAACTGAACAACTTCGAGAACTTCTAAAGGTTTTTGGTTGCACAACTAATATCCCATTCAATACCATTACCTATCATGATGGGCGAATGTTAGCCAAATATCGTGTTAGCATCCAACTACTAAAGAAGCTTGGTTTATATCACAACTTACCTATGGGAGAATGTAGAAGTCACCTTGCAGCATATCATGTTGCTATTGTGGAGGCAATAGCCAATGTTCGGGAACATAAGGCAGAAGAGTTAGCTGGAAGCACATATTTTGTGATTCCTCATGACTCTATAGACGAGGAACCGGAACCAGATCATCCTACTTTAGTAAGGAAGCATCCAAAACTAGCCTCTAAGTTTATGGATCTGTATCGACTGATGGTTGGGTCTTTGTATAAGACACATCAGGTTATCGTAGAAGATCAGGTTGATATGCTAGAGGATTTAACGAATCCTAAAAGAAGGGAGAAGTTAGCATCTAAACTGGAAAATGAAGCAGTGGATAGGGTTAACCCAGTTTTCAAGGATATACCTATAGATCCAGCATATTTTACACCATATCCCTATTCACCGATACCAGAACCTCTTAGATATGCTGATGAGGGCACTAGTTATACAGTACCACAGAGTTCTTGGGGAACTAAAGACTCGGAATTACCTATTGGGAATTCTGAAGGATGGAGGTACGGATCAATGGATGGATCTGCCAGGAATCCTATTCCTGTGGAAGATTCAGTTGGAAATATCGGACAGACTAGTCGCATGGGCGTAAGATCTTATTCCGTTGATGGAAGAGATGTCCATGTGGAAGATGTAGAGTCCGAGGAGGAAGATCATGAAGAAAGGGTGTTTGAGCCAATAGAAAATTATCCTACTCCAGATAACGTGCACTATAACTACCTCGGTGAATTACGCTCCTGGTTACAAGCCTGGATGAACGGAAATGGTTGAAATAGTACGGTGGGGCCCAAATGCCACTCACAGGTAGACCTTTCGGCCGTCCCAACCATTTCCAAACATCGGGACAAGAACGGGCGGCGTAATCGGCAGGCGAAGGGATCAACTACATACACAAATGAGTATGTATGCAAGCCACCATACAACAGTACATCAGAGCCATTCCATCTAAAAAGAAAGGAAATATAGCAACGCCATACGGCAAGATCCAAATATCCTAGATAGATATAATAGTTTAGGATATCTCCTCATACATCAATCAACAGAGTATCAGGCGGAAGCGGAAGACAAAATCCGAGTACGGATAATAAGCAAATCGGCATAAGATGCCCCATAAATAAGCATATCCCGCCCACAGATCTCACGGATCCCCGTTCCCGGAATCTCTACACCGAATGATCGTTGCCCACATCGTCTGTCTCTTCCACCCAGTATCCATCTTGCGAGGGTACCTGTTCATCTGAACAAATAATTTATCGTGTGAGACCCTAGGGGTACTCAGCAAGACTTTATGCCTCTAAAGGGGACACAACCTGGGGTGACGCAATTGCAGCAAAAGATAGACCCTAACAATTCTATAGATACTCGCTAACCATCCGCCCAACCATAGATAGACGGATGTCCGTGAATTAATAACAACAGTAATCTTAACAGATCCATCCTCCTCCTCACTTACCTACGAGGAAGCGGACGAACAACCCCCCCCATCCGTTGGCAGTTTTATTATCCATTCCATGAGTGTTGCACTATTTACTAGTCAGGTACCTAGTCTAGTCAAATTAAAAGCGGTACTTTAGTTATGCTTGTCTATGATCGAGAAACTGTGCTCCAAGTCGTCCATAACCGCGGATACGGCTTTCAGAAAGTTTTACCCTGCAGGGGTGCACAAATAGC
Source organism: Avena sativa (assembly GCA_916181665.1). Lineage (NCBI taxonomy): Eukaryota > Viridiplantae > Streptophyta > Magnoliopsida > Poales > Poaceae > Avena > Avena sativa. Next base: position 524,415,995 of record OV702292.1, on the reverse strand, counting down.
AACACACACTCGATATGCCTCGGAAAAACCAAATCAAAACCCAACAAGGCAGTCACGACAAAGCGATCACAGGATTCAGAAATATTTCAGGGGGCCACCCCATTGAGCTACCCGCAACGAAGTTAGCTGACTCCGAGACGGCCTCAAGGTTTGCGCCAGTGGCTGTGAACGACTGGGAACCCGAAAATGTGACTGGGCTTGTTGACACCGCGAAAACACTCTGCTTTCCTAAACAGTACAGTGTGCAGTACCTCGCACAATTTAAATAAAGCAGTAAAGCATGGCATAAGTACAGGATAGTAAATAAAACCTCAAACTAGTTTGTGGCCCCAAGAAATAAGAATGAATCAAGCTCTGGCTTAGGGGGGTTCATAAGCCTCCCGGATATGGATAGCGCGAATATTCAAGGAACAGGAATAAAGTACGCGGGGTCCTACGGGACACAAGTGAGCCTGAAAAACCAAATAACAGATATGGCTCACCGATGCCACTTTCATTAGTTATCCCATTACTACTCAGGTTAAGTTGTTTAGGTACCTCGTTATCCATCAGACACTCACATACCCTACGCATGCTGTTCTACGACTCGCATGGCTCAAACAACTCCTGTAGTAATGGCTCATGGGATGGAGGAACAAGCTTCGGTGGGGTTTAAATGTAAAGGCTATGCAATACTTGGGATTCAATTTAATGCAATCGCGACTCAATGATGCAAGAATAAGATAGAGGCAATAGGTACTATATGTATGCAAGCATGTGGTAGTGCTTGCCTGGCAGCTCAGTTGAAGCGAGAGAAGGATTTGGGTGGTACTCCTGGTTCTCTTGGTATATCCCCTGCTCAGCGTCTATTCGAAGAAGAACCAAACAAACAAGGGCCAACATAAATAAAGTGCGCAAGCATATGAATAAAATGCATCAAGCAAACAATCATGCCATGATGAATGATGCACAATTTGCATGGCAATCAAGTAGCATGGCATGGGTGAGGTGTGGGATAAGAATAAATCATTTTATTGAGTTTTGGCCCCATTTTATCCTCATATTAGTTGTTGTACACATTATATTTACATGATGCATGCTTCAAAACACAACATGGAATGCATAAACAGAAAGGTCTCGTCGAGCTAATCATTTTAGACATATCATTTGTTAAATTTTGAGTTATAAAACAAAAGTTATTAATTAATTAAAGTGGAAGGGCATTTTATTGTAATTTTAATCAACTTGCAATTTTAAATGTTCAAAATATATTTTGGATGAAAGATTTGAATTCCTCACATTTTTCTGATTTGAAAACATATATTATATGCTTAATTTGGATTTATATTTTAAAAGTTATATTAAAACAGATTTGGATTTTGAATTTGAAATAATTTGAAAAAGATTTGAATTTAAACAGATTACAGAAAAGCTTTTTATACCCAGACAGATCCAGACACAGTCACTGACGGGTGGGGTCACTGGCTGACTCAGCAGCTCAGCGCGCAAAACAGCTTTTCTCACCGCAGCTTGATCTAGCCCTAGCAAATGACATGTGGGGCCACGGCTCACGCGGACCCACTCGCGGGCGCGCCAGCGGGGACACGACACGTGGTAGATCCAGGGAGCGCGGGTTAAGGCTGGGGTTAAACGGGGGGTTCTTTGCAAGATTGACTGGGTGGCTGTCTGGTGGGCCACGAGGTACCGCGGGTTAGGCATAAAAACTAGGAGGGGATTTTGTGCAAAACGGTGACGCGTACTGTGCTTCTTCCTCTGCCCTCTGCCGATCGATCGGTGCTCGACAGGGCTCGGGACGCGACGCGGGGCTCGATCCGGTGACCTAGGGCTCGCGCGTGGAGGGCGGAGCCACTGCGGTGGGCTAGGGTTAGTGGTAGGGTAGGGCTACAAGGCTAGCTAGGGTTCTGCGACGCGAGGAGCGAGCAGACGCACGCGCTCGCTGGCGTACGCAGTGTTCTCGACGAAACGAGAAGCGGCTCTAGACGACGACAGCGCGGCGGAGCATGCCAGGGTGGATCGTGGGCTCACCGGGAGTTGGTCGGTGCGGTTGGTTAGGGCAGAGGAGCCGGCGATCAGCGACGTAGCAGGCGCCGGGCGGAGCTAGGGTTTCGTCGGTGCGGCGTCGGGTCCAGCGCTCCTGGGGCTCCTCCTGCTTGGCTCCGGGTACAGGGGTGGTGCAGGTGCTCGTCTTGGTCTTCCCCAACGTCCAGTCACCGCGCCCTCCTGCTGCTACGGTGGTGGTGGGGTGGTGCCGACGATGGCCGGCGATGGGTAGCTGGCGGCGATGGCGAAGAAGGGAGAAGGGCAGGGCGCCTCGGCCAGATCTAGAGAGGCCAGAGGGGAGCCGTGTGGGGGAGGATAAGAGGGAGAGGGAGGATGCCGTGGGGAGGGGTAGATGGAAAAGGTGGCTCGGCCACTTTTTCTCTCCTCCTTCACGTGCTCGGCAGGGCATGGGCAGGGCGAGGTGGTGAAGGAGGGCTGCCAGGTGGGGACGGTAGGGCCAGAGGGGAGGCTCGGCTGATGGGGCCTGCAGGCAGAGAGAGAGCTAGAGGGAGAGAGGCTCAGGTTTAGGGTGTGGTAGAGGAATGGGTGGCTCGGGTGTAGCTAGGGTTTTGGTTGGGATGGAGGGTAGCTAGGGCAGGGGTAGGTGGCCAGGTGGGACCTGCAAGGTGGGGCTCGGCAGGGAGACTAAGGGAGGGTTAGGTTTAGAAGGAGAAGAGAGAGAGAGGGGGGATATGATGATTAGGGTGGTAGGGTTTAGCTTAGATGGGGGTATGGTTAGATGGGTAGGTGATGGTGTAGGGTGTAGAGAGAGAGATAGATGGAGTGGCTTTCTTTTGACAAGACCAAGCTAGAGCATGACAAGCTCCAACAAGATCAAGTCAAGAAAAAGAGAGGGATGAGATGAGGTAGAATGGTTTAAGCAAGATCAACTAAGACCAAGCCAAAAAGGAGGGAGAGAGGGAGAGAGATGATGATCCACTCAAGATTCAAATAAAAACCAAATACTAGAAAAGGTGGCACTTGCATGGCCCATGCAAAATAATTAATGCCAAGCTTAATCTTGTGAAAACAAAATAATAAACATGGCATTATTCTTATGCATTTCCAAAAGTGGAATAAGCCAAGCAAAAGATTTTAAAAGAAAGCTCCAAGTGGAATAGATGGAGATGATCATATTTGATTAAAATTGGAACTTGCTAGTGTGTATATTCCACTAGATGCTTAATAGTCCCCAAAATATCCCAACATGAGCATAAATCCATAATAATCCATATGAAAGCTAGGAAAAAGGTTCCACTCCCAAGGCATGCAAAGGTGGCCATGTGGCTCTCATATATCAATAATGTGAAAACAAAATGATGCCAAGATGAGAGCATGTGGAAAAGAATTGGATCCATCCCAACCCACATGAGCTAGAGGTAAAACCAATAAGTGCCAAGCTCATATATGGTGGAATGGTGGAATGATGGGATGATGACAAGAAAGGTGGTGGAGTTAAATAAAAGATATGCCCCCAAATCAACTTGGGCATTAAACAATATATCAAGAACCAAATACAATATCAAGAGGCAAATACAATTAACAATGCATACGAGAGAAGAACCCAAAACAAAAAGGGTTTTTATATGATGCTCAAATGCAAGGTGGCATGATGACATGAGCATGATATAATGATGATGCAACAATTATATATTTGAAGTAGCCATTATATTACTAGACCAAGTAGCATTACAATTGTTAGACAATTGGGATGCTACAACTCTCCCCCACTAAACAGGAATCTCGCCCCGAGATTCTAGGATGAAGAAGAAGACACAAAGAGGGTAGGGTACTTGGCACGGAGATCATCTTCACGTTCCCAAGTGGCTTCATCGACGGAATGGTGCGACCACTGCACCTTGCAGAACTTGATGGACTTGTTGCGAGTCCTTCTTTCTGTGGTTTCAAGGATTTTTGTGGGGTGTTCTTGATAAACAGGTCTTCTTGGAGATTGATATGCTCATGATCCACGGTCCTGCCGGGATCCTTGAAGCACTTCTTGAGCTGAGAGATGTGGAAAACATCATGGACTTTGAGTTTTTCCGGGAGCTCAAGAGCATAAGCAACTTCTCCTCTTCTTCCACGAACTTTGAAAGGACCGATGTATCTAGGAGCTAGATTCCCTTTGATACCAAAGCGGTGCGTGCCTCTCATGGGAGTGACACGAAGGTAAACGAGATCACCAGGGACATACTCCATGTCCGTGTGCTTTCTGTCATAATTGCTCTTCTGGCGACTTTGAGCAATCCTCAGATTTTCAAGAATGATGTGAGCCTTCTCCTCCGCTTGAGTCACAATGTCAGAGCCAAACAAGATCCTTTCACCTGCACCCGACCAACCAATCGGAGTTCTGCATTTGCGACCATAGAGAGCCTCAAATGGTGCCATTTTTAGACTTTTCTGGAAGCTATTGTTATAAGAGAACTCAGCATAAGGAAGACATTCTTCCCACTTCATGCCAAAAGAGATGACGCAAGCACGAAGCATATCCTCCAGAATCTGATTGATCCTTTCAACTTGCCCTTGCGACTGAGGGTGGTAAGCTGTGCTGAAATTCAACTTTGTTCCCAAAGCATTTTGGAAACTTTCCCAGAACTTGGAAGTGAAGATGCTTCCACGGTCTGAACTGATCTCAAGCGGAACCCCATACAGAGAGACAATTCTGTTGATATAGAGCTCAGCCAACTGAATTGTAGAAATGGTTTCCTTGACGGGGAAGAAGTGAGCCACTTTAGAACGCCTGTCAATGACAACAAAGATTGCATTGTTGCCCTTATGTGACCTTGGAAAACCAGTTATGAAGTCCATCTCTACTTTCTCCCATTTCCATTCCGGGGGTTTCAATGGCTGTAGAAGACCGGAAGGTTTCTGATGGACCGCTTTCACTCTGCAGCAGACATCACACTCCGAGACATACTTGGCACAATACCTTTTCAAACCAGGCCACCAATATTGTGTTTTCAAGTCCATGTACATCTTTGTGCTGCCAGGGTGGATAGAAAGAACAGAATCATGCGCCTCCTTGAGAACTTGCTCTCTCAAACCCGGGTAGTTCGGAACAAACATCCGGTGTTCAAAGAAAAGCGTGCCTTGATCATCGACGTGGAAGGACTCATACTTCGGAAGCTGAATCCTGGAGATGATCTTTCTTGTGTACGGATCACCAAGCTGAGAAGAGCGAACCTTTTCTTCCAAGAGAGGGGTTGCTAGAAGGTTCAGGAGATACCCTTGTTCCACAATCTCAAGGTTGAGCTGACGGAATTCCTCGCACAAGAGAGGCTGTTGTTCTTCCATCATGAGGTTGTTGACATAAGCTTTGCGGCTGAGAGCATCAGCCATGACATTAGCTTTGCCCGGGGTGTAGTTGATGGTCAAATCAAAATCATTGATTGCTTCAATCCATCTCCTTTGCCGAAGGTTGAGATCAGGCTGTGTGAAGATATACTTCAAACTCTTGTGATCAGAAAAGATCTCACAATGGTTGCCAAGCAAGTAGTGCCTCCATACTTTCAAAGCAAAGACAACTGCTGCGAGCTCGAGGTCATGTGTAGGATAGTTGATCTCATGCGTCTTCAACTGTCGAGAGGCATAAGCAACAACTTGTTTTTCTTGCATAAGGACCGCACCCAATCCATGCAAAGAGCCGTCACAGAAGATCTGGAACGGCTTGGATGTATCCGGAGGAACCAAGACTGGTGTGGAAGTTATCTTCTCTTTGAGTGTCTCAAAGCTTGCTTGACATGCAGGAGTCCAAAGGTATTTCTTGCCTTTCTTGAGGAGATCGGTAAGAGGCTTCGCTATCTTCGAGAAGTTCTGAACGAAGCGACGGCAATAACTAGCCAAACCAAGGAAACTCCGCACTTCTTTGACATTAACAGGAGGAAGCCATTCAACAATTGTCTTCACAGTTTCCGGGTTGACTGCAATGCCCTTGGCAGAGATGACGTGACCAAGATAGGTTACTTGAGGCAGCCAGAACTCACACTTGGAGAACTTTGCATACAAGCGGTTCTCACGAAGCTTGTTTAGGACACACCGAAGGTGTTCTTCATGCTCTTCCTTTGACTTAGAATAGACTAGGATGTCATCCAGATAGACCACAACGAACTTATCAAGATACTCCATGAAAACCGAGTTCATGAGCCTCGAGAAGGTGGCAGGTGCGTTGGTGAGACCGAAAGACATGACCGTATACTCATACAGGCCATAGCGGGTGGTGAAAGCTGTTTTAGGAACATCTTCCTTGCGAATCTTGATTTGGTGATAACCACTTCTCAAGTCAAGCTTAGAGAATACCACAGCTCCAGCTAGCTGATCAAAGAGATCATTAATCCGCGGAAGGGGATATTTATTCTTGATGGTTTTAGCATTGAGAGCCCGATAGTCAACACAAAGTCTATCAGTCTGGTCTCGCTTCTTCACAAAGAGGGTTGGGCTACCCCAATAAGAAGTACTATGCTGAATGAAACCCAACTTCTCTTGTTCATCAAGCTGTCGTTTGAGTTCAGCCAACTCAGCAGGACCCATTTTATAAGGCCGCTTGGAGATAGGAGCGGTACCAGGTTCAAGCTCAATTACAAACTCAACCTGACGATCCGGAGGCATACCTGGCAACTCTTCAGGAAAGACATCTGGGAACTCACAGACCACCGGAACGCTCTGAATAGCTTCCATAGCATCAACATTTAGAGCCGCCAAAGAGAAAAGCTGGATAGCAGGAGTCAGACTTGGAGAATAGACTATATGGCCTTCAGGAATCTTCAGAGCGTTCAGCACAATCAATCACAGCTGCATTTGCTGTCAACCAATCCATGCCCAAGATGACATCAGTGTCAGAATTGCCCAGAATGATTAAGGAAGCCGAGAACGAAGAGCCACCAATCTCAATTTGATTGCCATGGCTGATTTTAGAAGCTGCCATCTTTGCTCCAGGAGAGAGGACCATTAACCGCTTAAGGAGAGGATCCATAGCTAACCCATTCTCGTCTGCAAACTTGGTTGACACAAAAGAATGCGATGCACCAGAATCAAACAAAACTCGTGCAGGGACTGAGTTAACGGATAGCATACCCATCACAACTCCAGGTGCATGCTCAGCTTGAGTGGCGTTGACACAGTTGGCACGAGCAACAGAAGACCCGGGCTTGGTGTTGATGTTGAGAGCCCGAGGTGGTGGTGCACGAACCAAAGGAGAGCTTGCCGCAGATCTTGGAGGTGGTGGAGGAAGAGCCTTGTTCTTCAACGGACAGTTCCAGCTTTGATGCCCAGTGTCTCCACACGTGTAACAAGCACCAGGTGGACGTGGAGCAACGTAGCCAGGGACTCCGCCAGGCGCTCTAGGGTAGTGGTGGTTGTAGCCCCTGGGAGCAGCAGTGAGGAAGTTTGGTGGCCTTGCCGCGTAGCTTGAAGGTCTTGGTGGAGCCGGGAGCGACGGTGGGGTGTTAGGAACCCAGACACGAAGCTTAGAAGGAGCTGACATAGCTGAAGAGCTTGCTGCATCACGGCTGTGTTTCTTTGACTCCTCAAACACTTGCCTACTTGCTTCTTCCTGCAGAGCTGTATGCTGAAGTTCCAGAAAAGACGCCGGCCTTGCATGTGTGATTGCATACTTAATCGATGCATTGAGCCCTTGCCTGAACCTCTTTTGCTTCTTCTTGTCATCAGAGATCTCATCGCCACCATAACGAGAAAGGTTCATGAAGTTCCTGATGTAGGTATTGACATTATCATTGCCCTGCTTGAGGTTGAGAAACACTTCCTTCATTCTCTCCATGACAATTTCTGACAGATACTGCTCTTTGAAAGCTCCAGTGAACTGTCCCCAAGTAGGCTGAAAACTAGTGCAGTTTGCCTTCAGGTAATTCTCCCACCACAGAGCTGCATCTCCCTTCAGAAGGTGAGTAGCACACTTTACCCATTCTTGCTCAGGAACATCAGCAGTTGCCAGTAACCTTGACATCTCACGCAACCAATCATCAGCATCAAGTGGTTGATCAGAAACATCAAACTGGCGTGGGTTGAACTTCAGGAAGCTTTTGATGTCTCCTCGCTTGGGAGGTGGAGGTAGCGGAACAAACTCATTCCTCCTGACACTTTCCTCGAAACGTTGCTGGTTCTGCTGCATTGCTGCCAAGGCATTGGCTATGCTTGACAACGCTGCCCCCAGTTCAGGTTGAATGTCCTCCTCAGAACGGCGTGGTGGTGCCATCCTGTTATTGATATAAAACACAAGTCAGTACTATGATGGAGAATAATAATACTCCAAGATAGTACCAAGATGGAATTACTCAAGATTAAAGGATACAATTTACTAAGATGATATTAAAATATCAACGAAGTTCAAAGCACCTAGAAGATATTAAGCATATCGCACACGACTGAAAAGGAGTGTGGTACACAAATATATCAAAGAAAAAATTTCCACAAATTTCGGCATTAAAATACCAATAGATGCGCAAAATCACTTATCGAATCAAGATTAGTGACTCTACCAATTCAATATACAAGAGCGAATGATAAGAGTAGTGGTATGGTCGCGACTCCATCCCGCACTCAAATCATTACTCCGCACATGAATAAGTACAACACATATCTCAACACCTTCTTTTCACGATGAACCTAAAGATTAGTGACTACGGAAACGAACACCCCAAACAAGATGACGTCGAATATCAAAGAGTAAGACAGATCGCGGCGGTATACAACGAATCAGATAGATCGCGTCGGTTTGCAAAAGCCTGTCGGTATGGAATGTACCAACAGTTGATAACCAAAAGGCCGATAGAGATAACAACTTGGATGCAACAGATAGACAAGGGATTACACACACACACACACAACCTATGGTACTACGGAAACCCAAAACACGTGAATCCTAGTTTGAATTTTGAGAAGAGGATTGAAAACGTTACACTTCCTTACCAGAAAAGGGTGGATGGTTGGGTAAGAAGAAAAGTGGAAGCAGTCCTACTCTCGTGTTTTGTTTTTCCCTAGTATACATAACTACCAAAAATATTTGCTAGACAAACAACGACCATTTGGCTGAGACCCTGAAGGGCGGGATGGCTCTGATACCAATTGTAACTACCTCGGTGAATTACGCTCCTGGTTACAAGCCTGGATGAACGAAAATGGTTGAAATAGTACGGTGGGGCCCAAATTCCACTCACAGGTAGACCTTTCGGCCGTCCCAACCATTTCCAAACATCGGGACAAGAACGGGCGGCGTAATCGGCAGGCGAAGGGATCAACTACATACACAAATGAGTATGTATGCAAGCCACCATACAACAGTACATCAGAGCCATTCCATCTAAAAAGAAAGGAAATATAGCAACGCCATACGGCAAGATCCAAATATCCTAGATAGATATAATAGTTTAGGATATCTCCTCATACATCAATCAACAGAGTATCAGGCGGAAGCGGAAGACAAAATCCGAGTACGGATAAGAAGCAAATCGGCATAAGATGCCCCATAAATAAGCACATCCCGCCCACAGATCTCACGGATCCCCGTTCCCGGAATCTCTACACTGAATGATCGTTGCCCACATCGTCCGTCTCTTCCACCCAGTATCCATCTTGCGAGGGTACCTGTTCATCTGAACCAATAATTTATCGTGTGAGACCCTAGGGGTACTCAGCAAAACTTTATGCCTCTAAAGGGGACACAACCTGGGGTGACGCAATTGCAGCAAAAGATAGACCCTAACAATTCTATAGATACTCGCTAACCATCCGCCCAACCATAGATAGACGGATGTCCGTGAATTAATAACAACAGTTATAACAGTAATCTTAACAGATCCATCCTCCTCCTCGCTTACCGACGAGGAAGCGGACGAACAACCCCCCCATCCGTTGGCAGTTTTATTATCCATTCCACATAAGCATCTTGAAGTGATTAAGGTTAAAGTGAACAAACTATGGTGTACATGCTTGAAGAAGTATAAGTTAGGAATCTCATGTCCCTTGTATACGAGGGCCGCTCCTCATGCTACTCAAGTTTAGTCACCGGTAAGTTCTTATCATCGTAAGTACATGTGTATCATAGAGAACCGCCAACGGGGTACCCCTTGCCCGATGATACAGAAGAATCCCCATATCAAAATGACAAGGCAAGCAGACAACGAGCATCTCAGCAATCTTCTTATTTACCATGGGAATATGGTGCTTTTTTCTCTCTTTCCTCTTTTCATAATCTCTTTTTTCTTTTTCTTTTTTTTCAATATAGGACTCTTTTTTTATAAGAAGAATGCTTCATAGACAGCTCATTATGGTTACGCTGCAGGTTTCCACCATGTCAGCATGGATTAGACTAGCGGCCCAGGCGTTTCTCTAACACATATACATAACTCCATGGACTTACAAGCTCCCCTTTCATTTCACACCGACGACATCCATATACAAAAGAGCATGATATCAACTAGGTACAAGTACCAAGTGCAATGTTGAAAGCGTTCCCCATGACAGCATGGTTCTGCTAATTCCCAACAAATAAGTGCAAGCATATACAACATAGACGACACAATGATTCAATTTTATTAAGGGTAAGAAAAGTAAAGTGTGCCATCAAGTTCGTGAGAGCTTTAATCACTAGTTTTCTCATAAAGAGTTTAATTTGGAAGGCAAACAAAAACATGAATATAATTGGAATAGCTTAAGCTAGTAGGTAGGTATGGTGGACTCTTTGGAATAACTTGGTTTAAGGAGTTGGATGCATGAGTGGAACTCATACTTGGTTGCGGAGGCTAGCAAAAGACTGGGGGCGACAAACTAAGAGAGCAGTAATGGCCATAATCATGCAGAGCGACAAAACATCATTCATCAAAGCATAAAGTGATACTACAAGTTCAAAACTAAAGGATCATACAGGCTATAGTGACTTGGGATAGTCATAACATGGTGTGAGCATGTGCCAAGTCAACCCAAATAAAGCATCAAAGGAGAATACCACAATACTATGCTTTAATATGCTAAAACAACACATGATTCATCCAAGGCACATTAAGCAATCTCAATTGTTTATAACAAGTCATGCTACAACAAAGAATACTAAGCATAAATCCAAAACAATATCAAGCATGGCATGACAAAGCATGGCCCACAGTCAAAAACAAGCTCTTTTTACCACATAAGCATGAACTTTCCTACTCTTTTCCAAACCAAACCAAACTATTTGCAAACCAATGTATGAAAGAAGGGGTCCAACCAATTTATTCAAAAAACTAAGCAAACAAAATCAAACAAAAAACCAAAATGAAAAACAAAAAAGAAGACGCTCCAAGAACAACACAACTGTGCATGAAACAATAAAAATAAAGCGTTTGGAAGAAACCTGAGATTTTTATTGATGAAGAAGGGGATGCCTTGGGCATCTCCAAGCTTTGACGCTTGTACTTCTTGGATATTTCTTGGGGTGACATGCGTGTCATCCCCAAGCTTGAGCTTTAGTCCATCCTTCATCCTGTTACTCATTCCTTCCATACACCTGAAAATTTTTCTTCATACAAAACTTCACACAATCTTTATTAGCAACATTAGTGCACTCAAGATAAATAAGTCTTAAGGTTCAGTTCTAACACCAAATAAACTTCCATTAGAACACTATCTACTATAGCACTTCCCTCAAAAAGCTCAATTCCCCAAAAGAACTCAAGAAGGAACCAACAAAAAGCAAATAAAAAGGATAAGGAGTGGTTATTACTGAAGTTATAACTTCCAAGACTCAACTAAAACTTTTGGGTTATCTCCCAATAAGTACTTTTCTTTAACGCCTTTAAGTTAGGCATGATAGTTTGAGAAGATGCTCACATAAGAAATATGAATTGAAGTAAAAGAGAGCATCAAGAAGCAAATTCAAAGCACATTTAAGTCTAACCCACTTCCTATGCATAGGAATCTTGTAAAGAAACAAGTCATGAAAACACAAAGCAACAAGCATAGTAAAGCAAGACAAGTGCAACTTCAAAACTTTCAACATAAAGAGGGGAAACTTAATATTATTGAGATACATAAAACCATGTTTCCCTCTCTCATAATAACTTTCAGTAGCATCATGAATAAAAGTAACAATATAACTATCACAAGAAACATTCTTATCATGAGCCACATGCAAAAAATAATTAATACTCCCCACATAAACATAGTCATTCTTATTGATTTAGTGGGAGAAAATTCAACAAAATAGCTATCATTATTATTTTCATCACCATAATCATCAAATATAGGAGGCATATTATAATCATAATTAATTTCCTCCTCAATAGCAGGTGGACTGAAAATATCATATTCATCATTGCAATCATCATATATTGGAGGTATAACATCACCATAAGCAATAGAATAGTTATCTTCCCAAGTGTGTTCATTTGTAAACATATCATCATTGGTAGGATCATGGATAGCACTAATGGTATATCAATTATTAATATCATCATTTTCAGAATTGGTACCGAAGAGATTTTCAATATCAAAAGTAGTGTGCTTTTCCCAACTGTGATCACTACTACAGGTAACAGGCATAGGAACATCATCGAGTTCAGACTCATCAAAAACTATAATAGGAGCAATATGCTTAGGGGAAAATACCGTTTCCTCTCTCCTTTTACTCCTCCTTTTCTTCTTTTTCTTCTTCTCTTTAGGAGGGAGAGGCTTAAAAGGAAGCTTCTCCATATACCCTAGTTCATTGTTAGAGACAATAGAAGAAACTTTGGAGGATTCCTCCTTTTCATTAATAAGACCAAAACACATATTAGTCATGTCATATTTTGGTAAGATCTCATCTTTTATAATATTTTGTATGTAAGTATTTGTGTGGCAATTATCAACACAATAAAGATGACAACCATGCATGACACTATTCATATCAAAAGCACCCATATCTACCAAAGAGGTTTTTCTTGATAACTCTTCACACCCCAAAAATAATGTAAGTTCATCATGCTGATTAGGAGTGATCATGTCATCACAATACAAACTTGCAGTACTCATTGGATTAGAAGGGCTATTATTATGGCCTGGGCATTGAAAATTGAAGTGACCCACTTCAAAGCAAAGTTCACAAATAAGAGGATAGAGGGCACAAACTTTTTTACCAAGATCATTTAGAGCCCTATACCAAGTTCTAGTTTTTCATTCCTGTGCATGATACGATATTCTTCTTCAATTTGATTCTTCTCACAAGGTCTATGTATTCCACAAAAATTAACATGCTTATAAGAAGTAGTACTTTCAGAGGTTTGAGCATGTTTATTGCTATCATTAATAATTGAAGGAAATATGCCCTGAGAGGCAATAATAAAGTTGTTATTATGTATTCCTTATATATGATAGATGTTTATTTTGCATGCTAGAATTGTATTGATCGGAAACATCAATACATGTGTGTTTAATAAACAAAAAGGGTTCCTAGTTATGCCTCTCTTATAGACTAGCTTGTTGATTAAAAAGATGATCAAGGTTTCCTGATCATGGACATTGGATGTTGTTAATAACAAGGTCACACCATTGGTGGAATGATGTGATGAACATTCATCCGAAGTATAGCATTACGATCAAGTCATTATGTTTACATTGCTATAACATCATACAACGTAATCTTTATCCTTAGACCATGAGATCATGTTAATTGCTAACACCTAAAGAGTATCTTGATAACATCAAACGTCACACCGTAACTATAAAGATGGGTTCAGTACTACGAAGGTGTTATGTTGAGGCTCATGGATCAAGAGTGGAATTTGTCAATCCCGATTCCGGATAGATATACTCTGGCCCTCTCCGTGATATCACATTGAGATAGCTAGCAAGCAAGTGATGTGATCACTAGAATGTTATATCACGGGGACAAGAAAAGAGTGCATGTCAGTAACAAGATCAAACTAGGTATTTGGATACCGATGATCGAATCTCGGACATGTATTATATCATGAGACAAAGGGATTAAATTACAAGCGTTAAAGGTTCTCACGATCACAGAAGTCATCGTTGAATATGCAGGAGTCAGTATGGATCTCCAGGTCCCGCTTCTGACTATTGATCTGAGAGGAGTCTCAATCATGTCTGCATTATTCGCGAACCGTAGGGTGACACACTTAAGAGTTACTGGATACCATTTTGGAGCACATATGTTTCAGACGAAAGAATTGCAAAGCGCAAGAATTGTTTCGATAGAAACCGGAAATTGTTTCGGGTGAAATTGCAGAAAGTGGTTATGCATGTGATATTGAAATATTGCAAGGGGTTATATGTGAATTTTTGTTAATTAAAGTAATTAACAAAATTCTGAATGAATTTAATAAAAGAGTTTTATTAAATGAGAGAGCATTAAACTTGGAAAAATTTAATGCATTTAAAGTGGGGACTTTAAAAGGGAATGTGAAGAGGCATTTTAATGTGGAGGGGTTGCCACCACATGAATGGGGGAGGTGAGGGGTCACCCCCATGCGCCGGCCATGGAGAGGAGGGGCACCCCCTTCCTCCTATAAAAGGCCCTCCTTCTCCTCCTTCTTCCTCACACCTCCTTGTGAAGGATCTCTCTCCCCCTCTAGAATTATTCCCCCATGGTCTCGGATTAGCGAGATACATGTTCCCAGTGGCATTTCGTCTGGAAGGAGTTGCTGCTTCCACTGGATCGCTGGAGCGAGGAGGTGGAGGTTGTCCGGTGGCTTGAACGTGTGTGCGAGTACGGATGCGCTGCTGAGTTGCGGCGCTCGGACTTCCTCATGATCTTGAGATCGGCAAGTGTAGGACTACATCAACCATGAGTTCCTACTCATTAACAAAACTCGTTGTCTTCGAGGGTAAGTTCTCTTTGGATGTATGTCCACCCGTTGCTTTGTACCTAGTAGATAGATCTTGGCATGTAGTTCTCATCGTAGGAAAAATTTTGTTTTCTATGCTGCAGACCCAACAGTGGTATCAGAGCCTGATCTATGCGTAGGTGCTTTGCACGGGTAGTACACATAAGTTTATATGTGGGCGATGATGATCATGTTATTGCATCTTCTATGTATTTTGGATATTGGTGGCATAGTGGGATGAAGCGGCCCGGACCAACCTTACATGTCATCGTACATGAGACCGGTTCCACGACTGACATGCAACTTGTTTTGCATAAGTGGCTGGCGGGTGTCTGTCTCTCCTACTATAGTCAATATCTGATTTACAGCGAGTTGCTAATAACTTGGTTATCCTCATTGTGGTTCATGTTCGTAGGTGAGAACGGTTCTATCTCCGAAAGCCCTAAGCCACGTAAAACTTGCAATTGATAAATTAGAGGCATCTAGTATAGATCGTTGCTGGGCTAGTGTATTGACATGGTATTGTTGTAAGTAGATGTATGATAGATACTCTTACAACACGTTCAACGTGTAAGTTCCATAGACCTTGGCCTTACACACAAAGGAATGATAGAGATCATACCACGTTGCAAATGATAGAGATCAAATGCATGGACCATATCATCTCACTTTACACATTAGATGTTAGCATCTTATACTGCTAGTTTGGCGCTTTTGGTAGCATTATAAGATGATCCCTCATTCAGATATCAAGATAAAATGTGTTCTTCCTTGAGTATGCACCATTCTATGGATCGTGTTTCGAGACATCACGTGATGATCGAGTGTACTCGACTCTACACTTTCATACAACGGGTGTAAGACAGTTTTACACACGCGAGTACTAAGGTTCTTACTTGGCGAGCCTAGCATGTACAGACATGGCCTCGGAACACGGACCGAAAGGTTAAGCATGAGTCATATGGTTGATATGATGCCCATATAGATGCTCGCCTTTGAAGCTACACCGACTCACGTGATGATCGGACTTGGTGTAGTGGATTTGGTTCATGTAATTACCAAAATTACACGAGGGATGTCGTTTTTGAGTGGGAGTTCATTAGTAATTTGGATTAGTTGAACTCAATATATCATAAACTTAGTCTAAATAAACTTTACAAATTCTGTTGTAGATGGCACCACCTGCTTTTAATTTCAATGTGTTCATGGAGAAAGAGAAACTTGCTGCGAATGGTAGCAACTTCACCAACTGGGCTATGAATTTGAGGATTCTCCTCACTGCTGCGCAAAAGCAATATGTGCTAGATGCGCCACTAGGCCCCCCACCAGCTCCTGATGCCCCTGACGAGGAAAAGAATGTCTATGTGACTCGTCAGGAGGACCACAACTTAGTTCATTGCGGCATACTGTATGGGCTAGAGCCAGAACTTCGAAAGCGTTTCGAAAATGGCAATGCCTTTGATAAAATGGGAGAATTGAAAATGATTTCGATACCCATGCTGCCGTAGAGAGTTATAATTCTACTGAAAAGTTCTTTAGCTGCATGATGGAGGAGAACAGCTCCGTTAGTGAGCATGTACTCAAAATGTATGGGTACGCCGATAAGCTTGTGTCCTTGGGAGTAATGATTCCCATTGACTTGGGCGTACATCGTGTTCTCCAATCTCTGCCACCTAGCTACAAGAGCTTCATGATGAACTATAATATGCAGGGCATGAAGAAGACTCTTCCCGAGCTTCTGTCAATGCTTAAGACTGCAGAAGTGGAGATTAGGAAAGAACATCAAGTGTTGATGATCAATAGGACCACCGGTTTCAAGAAGGACAAGAAAGGCAAGCACAAGGGAAATAAGGGTGGCAAATCTGTTGTCGCGCCTGAAAAGAAACCCCGAGCTGGCCCTAAGTCCGATACCGAGTGCTACTATTGCAAGGGGATTGGCCATTGGAAGCGCAACTGCCCCAAGTATTTGGCGGACAAGAAGTCCAGCAAGGCAAACAAAGGTATATATGATATACATGTTATTGACGTGTACTTGACTAGTACTCGCAGTAGCACCTGGGTATTTGATACAGGATCGGTTGCTAATATATGTAACTCGATTCAGGGGCTGTGGAACAAGCGACAACTAGCAAGGGATGAGGTCACAATGCGGGTCGGCAATGGATCAAGAGTTGATGTGATCGCCGTCGGAATGCTACCTCTCCATATGCCATCGGGATTAGTTATAAACCTGAATAATTGTTATTTGGTGCCTGCACTTAGCATGAACATTGTATCCGGATCGTGTTTGATGCAAAGTGGTTATTCGTTTAAATCTGAAAACAATGGTTGTTCGATTTATATGGATAATATCTTTTATGGTCATGCACTTGTGTTGAATGGTTTATTTCTGATGGATCTCGATAGTAATATTACGCACATTCATAATGTTAATGCTAAAAAGATTAAACTTGATGATGATATATGCCGTCTAGGTCATATTGGCGTTAAACGCATGAAGAAACTCCATTCTGATGGACTTTTGGAATCACTTGATTTTGAATCATTTGATACATGTGAGCCATGCCTTATGGGCAAGATGACTAGAACGCCGTTTTTCGGTTCAATGGAACGGGCGACAGATTTATTGGAAATCATACATACTGATGTGTGTGGACCAATGAGTGTGTCGGCGCGAGGTGGATATCGTTATCTTGTTACTTTCATGGATGATTTGAGTAGATACGGGTATATCTATTTGATGAAACACAAGTCTGAAACTTTTGAAAAGTTCAAGGAATTTTAGAATGAAGTGGAAAATCATCGTAATAGAAAGATCAAATTTCTACGGTCTGACCATGGAGGAGAGTATCTAAGTTACGAGTTTAGCACACACATTAAAGAGTGTGGAATAGTTTCACAACTCACGCCTGCCGAAACACCACAACGTAATGGTGTGTCGGAACGTCGTAATCGTACCTTACTGGATATGGTTCGATCTATGATGTCTCTGACTGACTTGCCACTGTCATTTTGGGGTTATGCACTAGAAACAGCTGCATTCACTTTAAATCGGGCACCATCTAAATCCATTGAAAAGACACCGTATGAATTATGGTTTGGAAACAAACCTAAGCTGTCATTTCTTAAAGTTTGGGGATGCGATGTTTATGTGAAGAAACTTTAACCGGATAAACTCGAACCCAAAGCGGAAAAATGTGTCTTCATAGGATACCCTAAGGAAACGATTGGGTATACCTTCTATCACAGATCCGAGGGCAAGGTCTTTGTTGCCAAGAATGGATCCTTTCTTGAGAAGGAGTTTTTCGCGAAAGGTGTGAGTAGACGGAAGGTAGAACTCGAAGAGGTTGTTGAACCTTCTCTTCATGAAATGGCGAGTAGCACAGCACCGGAAGTTATTTCGGAGTTGACTTCACCTAATGAAGAGAGAGCTAATGATATTGATCATGAACTCCGAAAGAGGACACTAACGAACCTCGCAGGTCAAGCAGGACACATGCAGCTCCTGAACTGTACGGCAATCCTATTGTAAATTTCATGGTTGATGAAATGGATGACCCTGCGACGTATGAAGAAGTGATGATGAGCCTGGATTCCAACAATTGGCTAGAAGCCATGAAATCCGAAATGGAATCCATGTACGAGAACCAAGTTTGCACCTTGGTGGACTTACCTCACGATCGAAAGGCCGTTGAGAATAAATGGATTTTCAAAAGAAAAACCGATGCTGATGTTAATGTGACCATCTATAAGGCTCGACTTGTCGCAAAGGGGTTTCGACAAATTCAAGGAGTTGACTACGATGAGACATTCTCTCCCGTAGCGATGCTTAACTCATTTAGGATTATGTTAGCAATTGCTGCATATTTCGATTAAAACTGCGTTCCTCAATGGTAATATTGAACAAGAGTTGTATATGATACAACCTAAGGGTTTTGTCAATCCTAAGGATGCTAATAAGGTATGCAAACTTCAGCGATCCATCTATGGACTGAAGGAAGCATCTCGGAGTTGGAATCTCCGCTTTGATGAGGTGATCAAAGAGTTTGGATTTGTCCAAACTTATGGAGAGGCTTGTATTTACAAGAAAGTGAGTGGGAGCAATGTGGCATTTCTGATATTATATGTGTATGACATATTATTGATTGGAAATGATATAGATCTTTTAAACAGTGTTAAAAGTTATCTAAACAGCAAATTTTCGATGAAAGACCTTGGTGAAGCGTCATATATATTAGGCATTAAAATCTATAGAGATAGATCAAGGCGCCTAATTGGGCTATCGCAGAGTACATACCTTGATAAGATATTAAATAAGTTTAATATGGATGGAAGTAAGAAGGGGTTCTTACCTATGTTGCAAGGCAAGACATTGAGTAAGACTCAAAGTCCGGCTACGGCGGAAGAAAGAGAGATGATGGATAAGATCCCCTATGCCTCGGCCATAGGCTCTATAATGTATGTCATGCTATGTACAAGACCGGATGTGGCACATGCTATTAGTTTGACTAGTAGGTACCAATCTGATCCAGGTTCGGAACACTGGATAGCGGTCAAGAACATCCTCAAGTACTTGAGAAGAACTAGGGATATGTTTCTTATATACGGAGGTGAAGAAGAGCTAGTCGCTAAGTGTTATGTCGATGCTAGATTTGACACCGATCCGGATGACTCTAAGTCTCAATCCGGATACGTATTTATCTTGAACGGAGCAGCGGTTAGTTGGAGGAGTTCCAAACAACCTGTGGTGGCTGGATCAACGACGGAGGCGGAATATGTTGCTGCTTCAGAAGCGGCGCAGGAAGCGGTTTGGATGAAAGAGTTCATTACGGAACTAGGTGTGGTTCCTAGTGCATTAGACCCAATGAGATCTATTGTGACAACAATGGAGCCATAGCCAACGCAAAGGAACCGAGGTCTCACAAGAATTCAAAGCATATTAAGCGCCGGTTTCACTCCATCCGCGAGCATGTCAAGGATGGAGATATAAAGATTTGTAAAGTACACACGGACCTAAATGTAGCAGATCCGTTGACTAAAGCTCTCCCTAGAGCAAAACATGATCAACACCAATACTCCATGGGTGTTAGATTTATCACTATGTGAACTAGATTATTGTCTCTAGTGCAAGTGGGAGATTGAAGGAAATATGCCCTGAGAGGCAATAATAAAGTTGTTATTATGTATTCCTTATATATGATAGATGTTTATTTTACATGCTAGAATTGTATTGACCAGAAACATCAATACATGTGTGTTTAATAAACAAAAAGGGTTCCTAGTTATGCCTCTCTTATAGACTAGCTTGTTGATTAACAAGATGATCAAGGTTTCCTAATCATGGACATTGGATATTGTTAATAACAAGGTCACACCATTGGTGGAATGATGTGATGAACATTCATCCGAAGTATAGCATTACGATCAAGTCATTATGTTTACATTGCTATAACATCATATGAAGTAATCTTTATCCTTAGACCATGAGATCATGTTAATTGCTAACACCTTAAGAGTATCTTGATAACATCAAATGTCACACCGTAACAGGGTGACTATAAAGATGGGTTCAGTACTACGAAGGTGTTATGTTGAGGCTCATGGATCAAGAGTGGAATTTGTCAATCCCGATGACAGATAGATATACTCTGGGCCCTCTCCGTGATATCACATTGAGATAGCTTGCAAGCAAGTGATGTGATCACTAGAATGTTATATCACGGGAACGAGAAAAGAGTGCATGTCGGTAACGAGATCAAACTAGGTATTTGGATACCGATGATCGAATCTCGGACATGTATTATATCATGAGACAAAGGGATTAAATTACAAGCATTAAAGGTTCTCATGATCACAGAAGTCATCATTGAATATGCAGGAGTCGGTATGGATCTCCAGGTCCCGCTTCTGACTATTGATCTGAGAGGAGTCTCAATCATGTCTGCATTATTCGCGAACCATAGGGTGACACACTTAAGATTTACCGGACACCATTTTGGAGCATATATGTTTTAGATGAAAGAATTGTAAAGCGCAGGAATTGTTTCGATAGAAACCGGAAATTGTTTCAGGTGAAATTGCAGAAAGTGGTTCTGCATGTGATATTGAAATATTGCAAGGGGTTATATGTGAATGTTTGTTAATTAAAGTAATTAAAAAAATCTGAATGAATTTAATAAAAGAGTTTTATTAAATGAGAGCATTAAACTTGGAGAATTTTAATGCATTTAAAGTGGGGACTTTAAAAGGGAATGTGAAGAGGCATTTTAATGTGGAGGGGTTACCACCACATGAATGGGGGAGGTGAGGGGTCACCCCCCCATGCACCGGCCATGGAGAGGAGGGAACCCCCCCTCCTCCTATAAAAGGCCCTCGTCCTCCTCCTTCTTCCTCACACCTCCTTGTGAAGGATCTCTCTCCCCCTCTAGAATTATTCCCCCATGGTCTCGGATTAGCGAGATACATGTTCCCGGTGGCATTTCGTCTGGAAGGAGTTTCTACTTCCACTGGATCACTGGAGCGAGGTGGTGGAGGTTGTCCGGTGGCTTGAACGTGTGTGCGAGTACGGATGCGCTGGTGAGTTGCGGCGCTCAGACTTCCTCACGATCTTGAGATAGGCAAGTGTACGACTACATCAACCACGAGTTCCTACTCGTTAACAAAACTCGTTGTCTTCGAGGGTAAGTTCTCGTTGGATGTATGTCCACCCGTTGCTTTATACCTAGTAGATAGATCTTGGTGTGTAATTCTCATCATAGGAAATTTTTTGTTTTCTATGTTGTGGACCCAACAATAATAATTTCATTTTCCATGCAAGTGTCTTTATAAGGCTCATGATACATGTCCCATTTTTCTTTAGGAGAATTAATATGAGAAGCAAAGGTTCTATAACAATCAACAAGAATTTGAGGATCAAGACCATATTTAGCACTAAGCTCTTGAAAATTAGCAGTTTCAGCGAAAGACTTAATGCAATCATACTCATAGTTTATACCTGGTTCTTTACCTTTGTTGTTATCCTAATCTTCAGTATTGCTTTGAATTGTTTCAAGAAGATCCCACTTATCTTTGACCTCCTTACTTGTGAAGGATCCCTCTAAACAAGTATCTAGATAGTCCTTGTAATGTCCTAAAAGCCTTGCATAGAAATTATTAATAACAATATTACTGGGGAGCTCATGAATGGGACATTTGAGCATTAGTGACTTCAATCTCCACCATGCTTTGGCAATACTTTCTCCATCATGTGGATGGAAATTATTAATGTAATTCCTATCTTTATGAATTTCATGAGGAGGATAAAATTTAGAGTAAAAGAGAGATTCAAGTTCCTTCCACTCCAAATGATGAGGATCATCTAGTAGCTCATACCACTCCCTTGCTTTGCCCTTAAGTGAAATAGGGAATAGCTTCCTCTTAACTTGGTTCATTGAAATACCTGCACACTTGAACAACTCGCATAATTCATGTATAAAGAGTAAATTATCACCAGGATGGACAGTTCCATCTCCAAAATAGCAGTTATTCATAACACGTTCAACAATTTTTATAGGTATTTTAAAAGGGATGCTTTCAGTATGTGAATTTAAAATATCACAAGTATCATCAGAATTACCACATATGGGAGATAAAGTATCATCAGAGCAAATTTTCTTCTTTAAAGCTGGGGAATTAAAAAAGATCATTTTCATAAAAACCAACTTCCCCAAGCTTAGACTTTTCCATAGCATTAGTAACAAAGGTATTCAAAAGATTCATACTAATAACATTGCTATTAGCATGCAAAGAAAGTTCCAAGGGTTTTTTAATTTTCTCTTCAAACACTTCATGTCCTAACTCAAGATAAATACTATAAAGCTCTCTAATTTTTTTGCTGTTTTCCATTAAGCCTAACTAGTGAAAACAAGAAACAAAAAGACAAAATTGCAGAATCTAAAGGAAATAACTTCGAGCACTCACACCGGAGGATGTGAGTACCTTTTACCTTACCTCCCCAGCAACGGCGCCAGAAAATAGCTTGATGTCTATGCACTTCTATTCTTATAGACAGTTGTTGGGCCTCCAAGTGCAGAGGTTTGTAGAACAGCAACAAGTTTTCCCTTAAGTGGATCACCCAAGGTTTATCGAACTCAGGGAGGAAGTGGTCAAAGGTATCCCCTCTCAAGCAACCCTGCAATTAAGATACAAGAAGTCTCTTGTGTCCCTAACACACCCAATACACTTGTCAGGTGTATAGGTGCACTAGTTCGGCGAAGAGATAGTGAAATACAAGTGGTATAGATAATTATAAGTGGTAACGGTGATAGAAAATAGCTTGATGGCATGGAAAAAACTAAAGGCAAACTGAAATAAATAAGGAAGCAAGCAAACATGTAATAGATCTAATAGCAAACGGTGTTTTAGTGCTTAGAAACAAGGCCTAGGGATCATACTTTCACTAGTGAACACTCTCATATAGATATATTATCTTCATGACACTACTCTTAACTACTCTCCGGTTGAACACTCTAATCGATGGTAGGGCTATAACAGCACACCTCAAAGTCCGCTTGCCCCATCTAGATAACTGTAACACCCTCGAATCGGCCCTATGCAAGTTTTAGCCCTTTCCGCCAAACCCGCATAGAAACGATTCAAGGACGCCCACCAAGCACTTTCGTGCGGGTGGAAAAATGAAGTAATACCATTACACAACAGTCCTCGATGGGACCCACAGAATAGATATATATACAGCACGACTCCAAGAGTCAAGAATACAGATATACACTACAAAGATCCAAATCACCTTGAAAATGATACAGCGTCCGAGTATGGACAAGATGCAAATGGGGCTCAGAGCCCTAAAGAATAACCAATGGCGTCCATAACCCTGCCCAGGCCAAGCCGGAAGGGTAACCCTGCTAACGACGTCGATCTCAAACCTGCTAAAACAAAAGGGGTGCCGACAAAGGGCAAAGGAAAAAGAGGAGCGTCAGTACTGATGCCAGTACACGGCGAGGCTAGAATTCGGCGGCTCTCGCCTACATAGGTATGGTGGGCTAAAGCGGCAGCGCAGCGGCACTAAACAACCTATAGAGACTCGGTATCCCTGGCGGCTATTAGAGAGGGGTAAGAAAGACCTATTCGGATCCTACCTGAAGCTAACACCAAACATACTCATCCTGGTATTTCCCCCTCGAGACCAAACAAGGAAGTCGGACCAAGGAACTCACACAGTTGGCAGTTTTACTCATTCCATTTTAGTTGTAGCATTTACTAGTCAGATATAGATAGCATGAGTTATCCTGATAGCATAAGTAGTGGGAAGTTTTTAATCACCATTCCGTTGTAGTTGGAACATTTACTAGTCAGATATAATTGTCCTGAGGAATCCCAAACCCAACAGTTGTTGACACTTTTATCACATTCCATTGGAGTTGCAATACTTACTAGGCAGGTATAGCATGTCACAAAACAACCCAGATCGACCAGCTGTTGGCATTTTTAATATCCATTCCGTTATAGTTGAATCTGATTACTAGTCATATAGTAAGTCAAGTTTATAGCACTACTTTAGTTATGCTTGTCTATGATCGAGATATTGTGCTCCAAGTCGTCCATAACCGCGAACACGGCTTTCAGAAAGTTTTACCCTGCAGGGGTGCACAAATAGCAACACACATTCGATCAACCTCGGAAAAACCAACTCAAAACCCAACGAGGCATTCACGACAAAGCGATCACAGGATTCATAAAATATTTCAGGGGGCCACCCCACTAAGCTACCCGCAACGAAGTTGGCCGGGTCTGGAACGGACCCAGGGTTTGCGTCAATGGCTGTAAACGACTGGGGACCCAAAAGTGTGACTAGGCTTGTCAATACCGCGAAAACACTCCGTGATCCTAAACAGTACAGGTGCTCCACGCACAATCATAAATAAAGCAGTAAAGCATGGCATAAGTACAGGATAGTAATAAAGCCCCAAACTACTTTGTGGCCCCAAGAAATAGAAATGAATCAAGCTCTGGCTCAGGGGGGTCCATAAGGCCTCCAGGATGTGGATAGTCCGAAAAATCAAGGAACATGTATCAAGTACTCGGGGTCCTACGGGACACAAGTGAGCGTGGAAGAACCAAATAACATCTATTGCCCACCGATGCCTCTGCATTAGTTATATCTAGCATTTTAATAGTTGTATTTAAAGTCATGATCATCTCCACCATAAACATCTGCCAGCATTCCAACAACTGTGGTACTCGACAACACAAGATCGCACCTGAGCAAGCAACTACGACTCGAAAGGCCAGCTATCTACCAAACAACAGGTAATAGGAGGTGTCCAAGGCAATATAGAGGCTGCACGGGATATAATTGGTGTACGGAAACTAAAGCATCACGACATGGATAGCAATAGATCAACAGGAGGAAATAAAGACTATAAATGCAAAATAGGTAGAAGGGGGAGAGATGCTCGCCTGGGAAACATAGCCGAAGGTTCATATCCGGAGAACTTGTCGACACTCGCATCAACTCATCGGCCTAATCCACAAAGAAGCAAACACTAGCAGAAACACCGGATACAATATTTAATACTACGGCAGAAGATCCGGCATGTTTATGATATGCATGCGAGATGAACAATTATTATGCAACGGGTTTTATATATAGCATTTATAAAATAGGGGCTCCGAAAAAGGTTCACATATCTGGGTTCGGCAGATCTTGGGTTCCGGGGGTTTGGGGTTCGACAGGGATCGGCGGGGACGGCGAGGTTCGGATACAAGATGGAGAACTTGTCGTGTCGCGACGGAGAACTTGAGTTTGGAAGAAGGTCTTGACGTTCCGATGGATTGGTCCCCGGGGTCGAAGAACTTGGCGTCCGAGAGACGATCTTGTCGCATCCGCGGTCGTCGGGTCGTGTCGTCGGTCTTGTCGTTCGGGATGAAGAACTTGTCGTCTGAGGGATCGGTCTTCACAGCCGGAAAGAAGATCATGGCGTCCAGGGATCTTGGGCCGGTACCGTAGTCTTCGGAAGATCTTGTCGTACACGTCGAAGAACTCGGGTTCGGGGTCGGGTGTCGGTGGAGTACTTGATGTTCCACGTAGAAGATCTTCGGGTTCGAGAAGATCTTGTCGTACCGGCGTCACCAAATTCTCGAAGGAGGCCTTGGCAGGAATCGTCCCTCGATTCCAGGTTCTTCTTCAAATGCATCGGCATGGTGCCGGTCTTGTCGAGGTACTCATCCGACTCGACAACCCGTGCGACGAAGGATCGCGGAAAACAGAGCACCGCCACAGATCCATCTTCACGCGGTTGCCAAAGCAAACAACATCAAACTCCCTGTTCTCGTGATCAGAACCGAAACACAGCACATGGAGCAACCCTACTGGTACTAGAGGAAAACAACGGCAGCAGCACAAGGATACACGACGCGTAACCTATAGCACTACGAGGCAGAGACAGAAAACCGGGCGGCACCAGGGACAAACTCCAATAGGCCCGGACGGCGGCCAGAACAGGGGCGACGGCGAGCTTGAGCCGTGAGGTGGGGTTCGGCTATGTGGCGACTCAGGCCGCGGGCGCTCGGGGCCAGCAAGTTCGTCGGCGGGCGCGGCCACGCGCGGTGCCGGGAGAGGGCGGCGAGGTTGCCGGGGGAGGACGGGGGCCACGATGAGGAGAGGCCGAGCAGCGGCCTCTGCGGAGGGTAGGCGGTGAACTCGGGCCCTAGTGGGAAGAGGCGGGGTCGGAGGCAGAGGTGGCGGATTGACCGACGCGAGGCGGCGGGGAAGATCTCGGCGAGGCCGGCTCGCAGACGGGCGAGCGCAGGCCGGTGGGACTTGGGGAGGAGCGGGAAGAGGGTGAGGGCTCGAGGCGGCGGCCCTGGGCGGCAGGGCTTGCCCGGCGGAGGAGGGGGCGCCTGGCGACGGGGAAGCCCGAGGAGAGGAGGCGGGGCGACGGGGTAGGTGGCGATGGGAGGTGCCTACGGGTGGGGCCGGGGCACGTGGAAAACGACGCGGATGTGGGGGCTGGGGCGAGCGGGAGTGGTGGCGTGTGTGTTCGTCTGCGCCTGGGGATCGACGCGGGGGTAGGTGGTGGGGATTGGGCCCAGGTGGGTGTGGGAATCGGGGCCAGGAGAGGTGTGCGACATGGGGTGGCAGCTGTGAGAAACGGGCCAGGGGATGGTTGTGTTGGCTCGGGCGGGAGAGTGAGGAGCGTGTCCGCGCGCGTGAGCGGGGTGGGGTTGAGTTGGTGGGTGGTTCGCTGGGGTGGTGGGACGGTGGAGCGGGTGACGTGGCAGGGTGTGGGCCAGGAGAAAAGAGGTGGCAGGCAGGGAGTGGTCGGGGTGAGGTGGAGGTTAGGGGACGTGGCTGGTGGGGGGTTGGTGAGGTGGACAGGCGGGTGAGTGAGAGAGAGAGAGAGTGGCGACGGGGCAGGAGGGAAAAGGAGGGGTTTGGTTAGGATATTGTTAGACTAGGGTTTTATTTGGAGGTGGCCGGCTAGGCTTTCGGGTCTGGCTGGCTGCCTCCCAAAAATAATATAACTTTTATTTTAATTTAAAAATAGACTTTTGTAAATAATTTTTTTAGACAAATAAAAGACCCGGAAAAGACCGGAGTTTTGATTTGAAATTAAGACGGGGAATATTTAGAAAACAATACTAGGCTTTTAGAAAATAGTTTTAGACAAACAAATGCATGATGACATGACAATGCTCAAATGCAATGTGGCATGATGACATGAGCATGTTGTCATGATGATGCAATGCACAAAAACACAGCGATTTTCTAGTAGTGGTTTTAGCGGGATGCCACAATTCGACACCACTAACAATGGATCTCGCCCTCGAGATCCGCCTCATGGTACCGGGAAGAAGGTCGATGATCTGAATCTTCTCGCTTCGTGTAGATCCTCGCGACACCACTAACAAGAGGTCATTGTCCGTGATCGTCGAGAGACCACTCTAGGAACAAAGGGCGAAGGTAGAGGTATCAGAAGATGAAGCCACCTCTAACTTCCGGGGACGGAGTAAAATTGCTGGATCCACCGATTCGATATACAAAAGCGAATGATAGGAGTAGTCGGATGGTGATCAGTCCATCACGCACCCAAACCATTACTCTGCACACGAATAGGTGAATTATGCAACCAACTCTCGGAATTAGACTGAAGATCTCGACAATCGAGGTTCGGAACAAAGGAGTGATACAGAATCTTCATCGAATCTGGCGTAGCTGATGCCATCGCGTCGAAAAACACCGGAAGGCACAAACAAGGAACAAAGAATGGTACCACAGATAAAGGATCGCTCAGATAGCATGAAGACCGGATGTAGAAGCACCGTTACCAAAGGAGGAAGCGAAACCCTGAAGGTACGACGGAAACCCAACCACGAGAATTCCTGGACTTGAAGAAAGGTAAGAGAGCAGATTTAAAACATGCAGAGGTAAGAGGAGAATAGCAGAGGGGTAAGGAGTAAAAGCAGACCTAATCAGATCTATCCAACCGATTTTTGTAAAACAGTTTTCACACTGTACTTCAGCCGTTAGCTAGGTTATCCTACAGGCTGGACTTGTGGGGTATCACAACTGCTGAGCTCTGATACCACTCTGTAACACCCTCGAATCGGCCCTATGCAAGTTTTAGCCCTTTCCACCAAACCCGCATAGAAACGATTCAAGGACGCCCACCAAGCACTTTTGTGCGGGTGGAAAAAACGAAGTAATACCATTATACAACAGTCCTCGATGGGACCCACAGAACAGATATATATACAGCACGACTCCAAGAGTCAAGAATACAGATATACACTACAAAGATCCAAATCACCTTGAAAATGATACAGCGTCCGAGTACAGACAAGATGCAAATGGGTATAAGAGCCCTGAAGAATAACCAATGGCGTCCATAACCCTGCCCAGGCCAAGGTGGAAGGGTAACCCTGCTAACGATGTCGATCTCAAACCAACTAAAACAAAAGGGGTGCCGACAAAGGGCAAAGGAAAAAGACGAGCGTTAGTACTGAGGCCAGTACACGGCGAGGCTAGAATTCGGCGGCTCTCGCCTACATAGGTATGGTGGGCTAAAGCGGCAGCGCAGCGGCACTAAACAACCTATAGAGACTCGGTATCACTGGCAGATATTAGAGAGGGTAAGAAAGACCTATTCGGATCCTACCTGAAGCTAACACCAAACATACCCATCCTGGTATTTCCCCCTCGAGACCAAACGAGGAAGTCGGACCAAGGAACTCACACAGTTGGCAGTTTTACTCATTCCATTTTAGTTGTAGCATTTACTAGTCAGATATAGATAGCATGAGTTATCCTGATAGCATAAGTAGTGGGCAGTTTTTAATTACCATTCCGTTGTAGTTGGAACATTTACTAGTCAGATATAATTGTCCTGAGGAATCCCAAACCCAACAGTTGTTGACACTTTTATCGCATTCCATTGGAGTTGCAATACTTACTAGGCAGGTATAGCATGTCACAAAACAACCTAGATCCACCAGCTGTTGGCATTTTTAATATCCATTCTGTTATAGTTGAATCTGATTACTAGTCATATATTAAGTCAAGTTTATAGCACTACTTTAGTTATGCTTGTCTATGATCGAGATACTGTGCTCCAAGTCGTCCATAACCGCGTACACGGATTTCAGCAAGTTTTACCCTGTAGGGGTGCACAAATAGCAAAACACACTCGATCAACCTCGGAAAAACCAACTCAAATCCCAACGAGGCATTCACGACAAAGCGATCACAGGATTCATAAAATATTTCAGGGGGCCAGCCCACTAAGCTACCCGCAACGAAGTTAGCCGGCTTTGGAACGGACCCAGGGTTTGCGTCAATGGCTGTAAACGACTGGGGACACGAAAGTGTGACTGGGCTTGTCGATACCGCGAAAACACTCCGCGATCCTAAACAGTACAGGTGCTCCACGCACAATCGTAAATAAAGCAGTAAAGCATGGCATAAGTACAGGATAGTAATAAAGCCCCAAACTACTTTGTGGCCCAAGAAATAGAAATGAATCAAGCTCTGGCTCAGGGGGGTCCATAAGGCCTCCAGGATGTGGATAGTGCAAAAAATCAAGGAACATGTATCAAGTACTCGGGGTCCTACGGGACACAAGTGAGCGTGGAAGAACCAAATAACATCTATTGCCCACCGATGCCTTTGCATTAGTTATATCTAGCATTTTAATAGTTGTATTTGAAGTCATGATCATCTCCACCAAAAAAACATCTGCCAGCATTCCAACAACTATGGTACTCGTCAACCTGATATCGCACCTGAGCAAGCAACTACGACTCGCAAGGCCAGCTATCTACCAAACAACAGGTATTAGGAGGTGTCCATGGCAATATAGAGGCTGCACGGGATATAACTGGTGCACGGAAAACTAAAGCATCGCGACACGGATAGCAATAGATCAACAGGAGGAAATAAAGACTATAAATGCAAAATAGGTAGAAGGGGGAGAGATGCTCGCCTGGGAAACATAGCCGAAGGTTCATATCCGGAGAACTTGTCGACACTCGCATCAACTCATCGGCCTAATCTGCGAAGAAGCAAACACTAGCAGAAACACCAGATACAATATTTAATACTACGGCAGAAGATCCAGCATGTTTATGATATGCATGCGAGATGAACAATTATTATGCAATAGGTTTTATATATAGCATTTATAAAATAGGGGCTCGGAAAAAGGTTCACATATCTGGGTTCGGCAGATCTTGGGTTCCGGGGGTTCGGGGTTCGACAGGGATCGGCGGGGACAGCGAGGTTCGGATACAAGATGGAGAACTTGTCGTGTCGCGACGGAGAACTTGGGTTTGGAAGCAGGTCTTGACGTTCCGATGGATCGGTCCCCGGGGTCGAAGAACTTGGCGTCCGAGAGACGATCTTGTCGCATCCGCGGTCGTCGGGTCGTGTCGTCGGTCTTGTCGTTCGGGATGAAGAACTTGTCGTCAGAGGGATCGGTCTTCACAGCCGGAAAGAAGATCATGGCATCCAGGGATCTTGGGCCGGTACCGTAGTCTTCGGAAGATCTTGTCGTACACGTCGAAGAACTCGGGTTCAGGGTCGGGTGTCGGTGGAGTACTTGATGTTCCACGTAGAAGATCTTCGGGTTCGAGAAGATCTTATCGTACTAGTGTCACCAAATTCTCGAAGGAGGCCTTGGCAGGAATCGTCCCTCGATTCCAGGTTCTTCTTCAATAAGATCATGCATAGAGAGAGATGAACACATAGCTACCGGTAGAACCCTTAGCCTCGAGAGAGAGAACTACTCCCTCCTCATCATGGGAATCAGCAATGGTGATGGAGATGGCGGTGAAGATCGATGGAGATGGCTCCGGGGGCACTTCCCCGTCCCGGCAGGGTGCCGGAACAGAGACTTTTTGTCCCCCGAATCTCCCCTTCGGTGGCGGCGGTGCTACGGAATTTTTTGTGCATTTCTGATTGACCATCTAGGGTTTTGGTATCGGGAGGCTCTTATAGGCGAAGGAGGCAAGGTCGGTGGCCGGCCAGGGGGCCCACACCATGCCCTGGCGTGGCCTAGGGTTGCCCGTGCCTAGGGGTGGTGTGGCCACCCTGTGGATCCTCTCCGACTCTCCTTCTGGCTCCGCGAGTCTTTCGGGAAAATAGTAACTTTGGCTTTTGTCCCGTCCAATTCCGAAAATTTTCATTTTCTGACTTCCTGGAACCAAAAACAGCATAAAACAGGCAACTGGCACTGTGGCATCTTGTTAATAGGTTAGTCGAAGAAATCATATGAAAAGTACTCCAAAGTTGGAAGAAAACACAAGAAAGTAGATAAAACCAAGCATGGGACATCAAAAATTATAGATACATTTGAAATGTATCATCCGCACGTACAAGAAAGTAATTAAGATAAAAAAACTAACCACAGCTTTAAACTCTGAGATCCTACACTCCCTTGTGCAAAGGTTTCCTAACGGGGGTTTAGGTTTCTGTCACTCTGGCAACCCCTACGATTAGTAGCCAAATACATAATCATTCCCCTAGGCCCATAAAGGTGACGTGTCATGTAGTCGATGTTCACATGACACCACTAGAAGAATAACACCACAACTTAAATAACAAACTATTGAATCTTTCTCAACACAATTCCACTACTACCAACATGACTTCTCCCATGTCCTCAAGAACTAAACGAACTACTCACAAGACATCATATGGATCAAGATCAGAGATGATATAATGATAAGTAACAATCTGAACATAATGATAATTCAATGTTTCCACTCAATAGCATCAACTACAATGAGTAATCAACACCGGGAAAGTTTCCCCTAAGAACTATGCAAGATTCAACCCAATTGTTACAGCGGTATGGAGTGGTGATGATGGTGCTGGTGGAGATGATGATGGAGATGATGATGATGATGATGATCCCGATGAAGTCCAGATCGATGGAGATGTTGATGGCGACGATCTCCCCTCTCCGGGAAGGAATTTCCCTCGTAGTTTTCTGCCTGCCGGAGAGCTCTTTCTCTCTCTGCAGTTTTTCGCCCGGCAGAGGCGGCAGAATCTTTCTGTGGTCGCTCCCCCAATCTTAGGGTTTCGTGGGGATAATATACGCCAAAGGGGAGAGCTGGAGGTGGGACAGGGTGGCCACACCACCTGGTGGCGCGGCCAGGGGTGGCCCGCGCCAGGGGGTGATGTGGCCCCCTGTGGCCCAACTCCGCTCCCCCTTCTAGCATCCTTCGTCTTCTGGAAAATAGGATTTTCCATGTATTTTCTGGAATTTTCTGATCTTCGCAAATTTTGCTTCCGAACAGTGTCGTTTCCATTAGAATCCTTACTTCAGCGGTCCATCCTCCAAAAGTCATCAACCATGCAAAAACAGATGAAATAACATAAGTATCATCTCTTAATATGAAATGTATTAATGAATAACAGTAAATTATGATATAGAATAGTGATGCAAAATGGACGTATCAACTCCCCCCAAGCTTAGACTTCGCTTGTCCCCAAGCGAAAACTGAGCTCAATAAACATGACCTCAGGTTTATGGAGTGAAGAGTCGATAAAAGAATACGGAAAAGAAGCATCACATTCATCAATACATAAATCATAATAGAAGACAACTCACTATTATATAACTTAACTTGTAATAAGTAAAGGAAACACAATAAAGATACATAAAGTAAATCATAATTGGTAATGGAAAACTTTGCTCTTGGTCAAATAATAGTTAACAATATGCAGGAGTTCAATCATAAAGGGGTTTTCAATGATAGATTTCAAAGTAATATTCACTAAGATAAGAGCAATGTGCAAAACAAGGAACATGAGAAACATGACTGAATAAATCATCATATGAATGGATGAAACACAACAGCTCAAAATACTTGCTGAGATAGAAAGGAATAGGTTTACTGACTCAACTAAAAAGTAAAAGATAGGCCCTTCATAGAGGGAAGCAGGGATTTCAAGTTTATTAAAGAGCTTCCAAAAATTATGGTACTTATTAGCTTTCAGCTCTCATTGCCCCTATCATAAGCATCTTTAGGTGATTAAGGTTAAAGTGAACAAACTATGGAGTATATGCTTGACAAAGTATAAGTTGGCAATCTCATGTCCCTTGAATACGAGGGTCGCTCCTCATCCTACTCAAGTTTAGTTACCGGTAAGTTCTTGTCATAGTAAGTACATGTGTATCATAGAGAACCACCAACGGATTACCCCTTGCACATGATACGGGAGCTATCCCATAATCAAAATGACAAGGCAAGCAGACAAGGAGCATCTCAGCAATCTTCTTATTTACCATGGGAAAATGGTGCTTTCTTCTCGCTTTCCTCTTTTCTCATCTCTTTTTTTTTCTTTTTCTCAATCTCTGCCTCTTTTTTTATAAGAAGAATGCTTCATAGATTGCTCATTATGGTGATGCTGCAAGTTTCCACCATGATTAGGCATGGCTTAGGCTAGCGACCCAGGCGTTTCTCTAACACACATACATAACTCCATGGACTTACAAGCTCCCCTTTCATTTCACACCGACGACATCCATAAACAAAAGAGCATGATATCAACTGGGTACAATGTACAAGTGCAATGTTGAAAGCGTTCCCCATGACAGCATGGTTCTGCTAATCCCAACGTATAAGTGCAAGCATATACAACATAGATGACACAATGGTTCAAGTTTATTAGGGGCAGGAAAAGTAAAGTGTGCCATCAAGTTCGTGAGAGCTTTAATCACTAATTTTCACATAACAAGTTTAATTCGGAAGGTAGATAAAAACATGAATTTACTTGGAATAGCAATAGTGCTAATAGGTAGGTATGGTGGAAACAAATGGCATAGGTTTTGGTTTAAGGATTGGATGCACGAGAAGCATTCCCTCTCAGTACAGGTTTTAGGCTAGCAAGGCTGGGTAGCAAGCATAAGAGTTGAAGGAAACAAACAAACATACAAGTGATAAAAACAAACATGCAATCTTCCTTGGAAGCACAAAAGATCTTAACTAGAGAATACTAAGCTTATGGGAAAATCAAGAAAGATGATGAAATTATATTTCTTAAGAGTACTTTTATCTTTTTCATTCAATTCCCATAATAGTGTTGCTACTGACCGAGCCAGGTTTGCCAAAACCAACTAAATTTACTTAATGATCCCAAAGTGATACCAATACTAACAACAAGATCAATCATATAATAGCAATTGAAAACTAAAATAAGATATGCAAAAGAGTAAATGATAGAACTTCTCATTAACATTCCATAATGGCAACTCACACCAAGGGATACATAGATATCTAACGAGAGGGGGGACACTTCCATAATGCAAACCATCCTACATGATAACTTCTCTATTCATGATATGACTCTACTAAAAAGGTAAAAAGATAGAAGATAGTGATATGATACCGCGGCACTCCCCCCAAGCTTGGAACAAACCAAGGGGATGCCAAAACCTGATGACGAATTACTCCTTCGGTGGTGGTGGTGTTCTCTCGTCATTGTCCAACTTCCAAGGTAAGGGCTCCCCATCAACAAAAGACATCCTGGTTTCCAACATCCTGAAACTAGCAGTAGCACTTATGTGTTTAAACCTAACCTCATACTTGTAGGGGTTCCGCGTATGAAAACAATAAATTTTTACCCTACGCCCCTGAACCCCTGATGCTGCCAGGACCTATCTATTAGTAATACAGTAACTGGAGGGGCTTTTCGCGAACTTACCCTTGAAGACCAAAAAGCGTTGTCAACTCTCGGGAGAGCGTGGTTGATGTAGACGATCCAAAGCCGACCTCAAGGTCGTGATGAAGTCCTTGCGCTCCTGTGGCTCCAACGACTTGAGTGCCTCAAGTACGACACCTCGTGGGGAGTTACACATGTCCGGTACCTGACGATGACTCCCTCTTCTCCGATCCAGTAGCAGTTGCGGAAGTAGAGCTCCTGGATTCGAATCCCACAGCGCGACGGCGCTCTACGGTGAAGATATCTCTCGTTCGCGCAGTCCGAACTTGGGACCACGGTCATGAGAGAGAGAGATAATATCAATTGGAGGTCTTCCCAAAAGTGAGAAGACCTTTATTGAATAGTGTGTGTCTTTATCTGGCCAAATACCCCCACTATATATAGGGGAAAAGGAGGTACTACCTCCCTCAAAGTCCCGGGGTGGGACTAAAGGAGAGGAGGGGGAGGGGAAGCCGCCGGCCGGCCCTAGTGAGCCCCGCACGGGGGGGGCTTGGCCTAGCCGGCCACCCCCTTTCCCTTCTCCCTCTCTCCTTTCCCCTAATGGGTCCTCTCCCCTCCGGGAATTGGCCTATTAAGCCTTTTGACCTTTTAAATTGATTTTCTCTTTCTTAAATAATTATGAATAAATGATTAAATCAATATTTAATATTCATTCACATATTATTCAATCTCCGTGGCTATGGAACACTTCCACCTCCACTCCGGACATCCTCCGGACTTACCAAAACCCTTCCGGTTTTCTCTCTACTATTCTTCGATGATTCTTCCAATCCTATAAACACTCTCTAAGCATCATCAATCCCTTAAGCGTGATTGTAGGGAAACGGGTAGGCTACACTAGCGTAAAATCAAAAATTTCTACCGCGTCAACCAGGAATATTGTGGTCATAGATCACGGGATTAACACTAGACGTGCAGTTGCGGAACTCGATGAAGCACATCAGGGCAGTGTAGATGTTCTATGTCTCCTCCTTGTCCTCGTCCCACGAGCAGCTCCCCTTTGCACGGCTCGTCCAAGTGCTACAGCTACAGCACCTCCGAGGTATCCACACATCTGGAGTGGAAGCTGTCACACGCCAGACTGCTAGGTCTGCAGGTGCAACACAGGCGGAAGAGGAGTGGCGGCTGGGTGGAATGCTCAACCCTATTCAGCTCGCTTCACTCTCTCTTATATAGGCATCCTTGGTGGGCTTCTACATTAGCATCCCATTAGCAGCCTAAGCCTGGTCTAATTAGGATCCAATCCTCATTAGGCTTCCAGCCCCTAAAGTATGTGACCCAATAGGTTCATACACGTATAGACATGACATGAGTACACTTACTCTGTCAATAGTTGGTAGCAGCCTCTAGCAAGACGTGCCAACTCCTAAACGCATACAAAGATCATTCGGACGAACCATCACAAGGTTGAGTACATGTCTTTCCCTTTGCCTCACGATATTTGGTCTAGCTCCAAGCTGACCTCTCTTTCTCGATACTGTGATTCAGAATCCCTTTACTAGGTTAACTCTTAACCATATGTAGCACGGCCATGCATTTCTGGATCCGATCACTCGAGGGGCCCAGAGATATATCTCTCAAGTAGAGAGGGACAAATCCCATCTTGATTGTCCGATGCCTTGCAGCATGTATCAGGACAAACCCGAAAGCTACCTTTATAACTACCCAGTTACGGAGTAGTGTTTGATAGCCCCAAAGTAGGTCGATCCACATCTCAAGTACATGCGACAATCTCAGGTCTAAGGACAAAATGTACACGATGTGCAGAGAGAGATGCAAGTATTATTGCCAGTCTCATGTTGGGTCAGTCCAACCCCATGTTCATAACATGTGTCCACATCATTGGTTTGACATCTCCATGTCTATGACTTGCAAAGCATAGTCATCAACCAATCGATGTGCTAGTCTAATATTCACGTGTGTCCTCACATGAACTCCGACTAGGGACAACTATTATATAACCATACAAGTAAAGAGTTTCACAAACAATTCACATAATTTCCAATCAATAAAAGTTGCCTGATATATGGATATTCAAGGAACATTATAATAATTCATGGATACATGAAATACAATCATCTCTAAGATTGCCTCTAGGGCATATTTCCTTTAGGCATACCCCACGGTTTAGGAACACTCCATAAATGGTCAGGACACTCCCGCACCAATGATCGATAGAGGGACCTGGATGGCCATGTGACCCCTGTGCGTTCCACAAAGATCTTTCGTAGTTTGAACCGGGATAGTCGTGTCTTATTCCCTTTGTCTCTCGATACTTGCATTGCCCGAGATCTGATCAATGACATCACCATGTCGTGTTCAATCTCGTTACCGAACAATGCTACTTGACTCGTTCCGACAAGTGATATCCCTGTGATAAAATCACACGATGCGCAGCTATTGGATATAACCTCTCCGAGTGGGCCCTTGAGTATCTTTCCATCACATGGACGGACAAATCCCGCTCTTGACATATATTGCCTCTACGGTTTCCTCCGAGTACCTGAACACACCTTTATAACCACTGTATTACTAAGTGGCGCTTGATGCTATCTAAGCACTCTCGAGAGTGATTGATATAGCCTCACGGTCTAAGGAATAGTCTATGAGGATCCATTTCTAATCATCATAACTTGAACTTTGTGACATGACCGGGTGATGATGTTTAGGTTGGGTATTGGTTCATCATCTCATTCTCTGAATAGGTTAACTCCATTTCCAACTGGCATAAATGCCACATGATCAGGAAACATGATCATATGTTGACCAATGAACCAGTGACTAGAGTTTCATTGGGAACCCCTGGTTGTTTGTATATCACACGTGTATTGATGTTTCCACTCAATACAGTTATAGCATGATATAAAACTTAATCATAGACTGTATGAAATATGATAATAGTCCTTATTACTATTTGTCTCTGGGGCATATTTCCAACAGTCTCCCACTTTCACTAGAGTACAAATACACTAGCTGCTTTTATTCTTAATCATTGGCACCATATATCCGGTACCCTAAACATGCTTGCTCATGGAAGAGGTTGAGTCTTGGGTCTGTACTTTACAGTCCCAAATCCTTTGCAACTTACTAATGTCACCTTGATTGACATTAATACTTTATCATCACATGATAACATCTGTGTGTATGCATCGTCGCCGTGGCAGCAGAATGAGGCCTGATTCCAGGAGCCTATAGTGACTTTAGATCAACCTCGAAGGCTTTCTCATGGGCACTGTGCCCTGGGACATATCATTCTATGTTATAAGCGAACTAGCCCCGCCATAACATTATACAACACCTTAGATGGTACCCTTATCTATTATTATAAATGTATTCATCGAAACACAAGTGCACTCTGTGTAACTTTTGATGTTTTTGTTCACCTCGCTTCCTACTTGACTCTAATCGGTATTACAGGAGTTTCCAACATAATCCCTTATAACATAACCCTTTATGCTTTAAGATACGTCATCCTTTATGGATTTGGAAAATGTGTCTGCATTTCTTTATTAGACACTGCGGACAAACTTAGCTCAACATTTTGTAATTCAAACTTAATCACTTTTAAACGTTCCTTCTTGGATCATATATTATGTTAAGTTATCATCATGGTTTTCTAAGATAGAACCTATGTCCCAACATAGTGGATGATGATCATCCTTCTCTTTCTTTCAACCATTGATGTTAAACTTAATAATATTCCTAACTTGAGTTATTAAGGACTAGTTCCTTAATTAACTTATATTCTAAAACCCTTTTTAGAATCCCTTAAGGAATACTACATAATATCATAATACACCTATTATCAACTTCTACACCTTATAAATCATTATTTATAATTACTTGCACTTTTATTCTTAATGTGTCGAATACACACTTAAGAATCACCCCTATAAGCTCCCACTCAAAATATGTTCCTAACACATTTGGGTATGAGTCACTACTCTTACTCAAACTATGTTCCTACATATTTGAATTTTGCTTTTCTAATCTCAAGGGAATTTTGCTTTTAGGATTTCTCATAATTCTAGTTTACCATTATTTACTTAGTAGTTCATAGGTATGTCATATTCTAGTAATCATGACAAATGATTCACAAATATCTCCATACAAGATATGGGTTATTTTGAATCATACTTAATGTAGTGAAAACACCAGTGGGGAAAACACAATGATCATTATCATTGATTGTTTCCTTTGTGAAGAGAATCATTCAGGAACATTTTCCGTTGCACTTCTCAACACTCTGATGTAGGGATTTGAATCCTCATCGTGTTTTTCACTATCTTCCAATTGCTCCATAATCGAGAAATATCACTAAAAGTGAGCTTTCTCAAGAATGTACCAAAAATCCAAGCAATACAAGTTTTGCTTCTCTTTTGGTTTCAGCTATGGATTTCGTATTCAAAGTTTCAATGAATACTCTACAAGGACTTATTCGCTGTTGTTTTGGTTATATCGAATGACCCCAAAACTTTTACGAATTCGAGTGGTTCACTATATATTCTAATTGAGTGCTAAATATTTCTAACTAATGGTCTCTACATCTACACTACAACGATTTATTTGGTGCCTTGTATTCACCCACTTTGATATCTAATATCACATTGTGATGCTTTGCATTTTGACATTTCAAAACGCTTTGCATTTCACAATTTCTTTATGCCAATCTCATAAAGTTGAATTTCATTACTTTTGATCAAATCATAGTAATTAGATTCTCTTTTATATTTATACCCTTTGTTGATGAAACACTTTGATCAAATAAGATAGTTCCATACTTATGTTTCCTTTGGTTAACTTATTTACACATTTAAACAATCATATAATGATAATTACCATTTTGTTAAAACACAATACATCGAATATGTATTTACTTTTAATAATTCATTAGACACTTTGTATTCAAGTAATACACGATGTTCAAGTTATTTTGCCGAACCTAGGCATGATTTATATGTGATAAGAAATCGAATGACTTTCACATATTATCACGTAACTTTGAATTTTAAACAATGGTTTCATTCATTAATGAAATATCATTAAGTTGGGCATTTTTCAAGGCATTTCAATATTTTACAAATGTTCATGTATTATCAATTAGTTTCAAACAACAAGGATTATTCACATGTAATCAAACAAGATATGAACGAAATAGAAATCATTCATAAAAGTAGAACAACTGTTTGTTACAAACTGATATGAATAACTATATCACAAAGTGTGAGACACACTAAAGAAGTTCATAATATTTCGATTACAATAATCATCCTAAAACATAAACTAAGTGATAAATGTTGAGGGGGAGCGTCGTTGGCGATCATCATCATGCTCGCCATCAGCACGCAACGTCACCTCCTCTCCAGCAAGCACCTCTCATGCAGAAGGACCTGTTTTCAGCAAAACAGAACAAGTATCAAATATACTTAACACTGCAAATGTGTTTGCAAGATTATAACATTTATAAAATTGTATATCAAATATATACCTTTGTCATTGATGACCTCAGTGACATTTGGTTCAACCAACACATTCCTGAGATGTGTTACGAACCGGTGGAATTCCATTGATTCCGTGTCGCCTCTCATAATGCAAGTCTTGACTTGTGCTTGGTAGCTTGGTGGCAGCGACCGCAACACAACGCCATTTGCAAAAGAGCCTATCATCTAGCTATCTTGGAAGTATGCAGGCCTCAGGTACACAACATGCATGCGCTCCAAGTGGTCGTCAAGTGATCAGTTCTCCTCCATCTTAATGGAGAGGAAGTCTCCCATCAGCTCATGCTCCCATATGCGTGCTGGTTCCACGAAATGTGTCCTAAGCTGTAGCATTACTGTACGAGGGTTGAAATCACCCACGAAAGGCCACAGGTCGTCCACCATTCTGAAATGCTTTGTAACTGAAATGAAGGAGGCCATCTCCCGATAGAGATAGTGGTCTTCCCGCTGCTCTGGGGTCTCTAAGTCAATGGGCTGATCCAAATCCATCCCGTCGAGTATGTAGTCGACCAAGTCATTCTCGCTAAGAAGAATGTCGAGACGCGCAACCCATATAGAGAAGTTTGATCCATCTAATCTGAGCTTCTCTCCTTCTAACCAATCAATCGTCAATAGGAAAGGTGGCATCGGGGAGAACTTTTCTACATTTACAATTGCAAAAAGGAATTTAGACTAAGTTTATAATTAAATGAGTTAATAATAACTCCACTTAGAAACACCTATCCCCAGAAGGGTTCCTAGTGATAACACGACCCCTTTCAGCCACATCTCCCCCGATCATCACGGCCATCAATGTGGGTTCAAGGGTGGACGCTAAACGTCGGTCACATCATTCATGAGACTCGTGCTCGATCTTTCGACCATCCGTGTTCCGAGGCCATGTCTGTACATGCTAGGCTCGCCAACTCAACCTTAGTGTATTCGCTATGCAACACGGATTACACCCACTGTATGCGAATGTAGATATGTCTGACACCCAATCATCACGGCTTGCCTCATACCGAAGAACTTTCTTGGTGGTGCACACTAAGGGGGAACAGAATCATTGGTAATTTTAATAGGGATCATCTTATTAGGATACCGTCGAGTATCTAATACTAGCACATAATAAGATATACAAACAATAACATTGAATGTAAATGCGATGTGATATGGTCCTTCACGTCGAGATCTCCATCCGTCGTCACCGGATTCTGGCGACAGGGTTCCGGCGCCGTAGACACCAGGGTACCGGTGTCTTTCCGACGTGGTAGTCTATCACCTCCGTGACTATCTACTATTACGTAACATAAGGTAATCACTTTACCTTAGCCACAACCATATCACAAAGCAATGCCCCCCTGCAAAACAAAGTTAGACGCCTCTACTTTATCTTTGCATGTTTTACGTGGGTGAATGGGCTTTCGCACAAGAACCGTTCTTACCTACGAACTTTCATCACAACATTGATCAAGTAGTTATCTCTACTACACCCCTTTCGGGGCCCTCCATTGCAAATGGTATACCAACTAATACGAGAGAGACAGACACCCCCCTAAGCCACTTTATATGGTACAAGCTGTATGTCAAGCGTGGACCAATCTCGCGAATGAACACGTAAAGTCGGTTGGGGCCCGCTTCATCAAGCATTACTGCGGTATACACAAGTACACGTGGGAGGGTAACAACTAAAAGATCAACGCCCACACGCTACATCTCGTGTGTTCTACCCGTACTAGCATTACTACGCATAGATCTAGCTCTGGTACCATTATAGGGGTTCCGCGTATGAAAACAATATTTTTTTACCCTACGCCCCTGAACCCCTGATGTTGCCAGGACATATCTATTAGTAATAGAGTAATGGGGGGATTTACGAACTTACCCTTGAAGACCGAACAGCGATGTCAACGCTCAGGAGAGCGTGGTTGATGTAGACGAGCTGAAGCTGACCTGAAGGTCGTGATGAAGTCCTTGCACTCCTGTGGCTCCAACGACTTGAGTGCCTCAAGTGCGACACCTCGTGGGGAGTTACACACGTCCGGTGCTTGACGATGACTCCCGCTTCCCCGATCCAGCAGCAGTTGTGGAAGTAGAGCTCCTGGATCTGAATCCCGTAGCACGACGGCACTCTGCGGTGAAGATGTCTCTCGTTCGTGCAGTCCGAACTTGGGACCACGGTCACAAGAGAGAGAGAGAGAGAGAGAGAGAGAGAGAGAGAGAGAGAGAGAGAGAGAGAGAGAGAGAGAGAGAGAGAGAGAGAGAGAGAGAGAGAGAGAGAGAGAGAGAGAGAGAGAGAGAGAATATCAATTGGAGGTCTTCCCAAAAGATCGAAGACCTTTATTGAATATTGTGTGTCTTTATCTGGCCAAATACACCCCACTATATATAGGGGAAAGGGAGGTACTACCTCCCTCAAAGTCCCGGGGTGGGACTAAAGGAGAGGAGGGGGAGGGACAGCTGATGGCCGGCCCTAGTGGGCCTCGCGCGGGGGGGGAGGGGGGCTTGGCCCAGCCGGCCACCCCCTTGCCCCTTCTCCCTCTCTCCTTTCCCTAATGGGCCCTCTCCCCTCCGGGAATTGGCCCATTAAGCCTTTTGACCTTTTAAATTGATTTTCTATTTATTAAATAATTATGAATAAATGATTAAATCAATATTTAATATTCATTCACATATTATTCAATCTCCGTGGCTATGGAACACTTCCACCTCCACTCCGGACATCCTCCGGACTTACCGAAACCCTTCCGGTTTTCTCTCTACTATTCTTTGGCGATTCTTCCAATCCTATAAACACTCTCTAAGCATCATCAAGCCCTTAAGCGTGATACCACACAGTTCGGGAACACTCCAGACATGGTCGGGACACTCCCGCACCAATGATCGACAGAGGAACCTGGATGGCCATGTGACCCCTGTGCGTTCCATGAAGATCTTTCATCGTTTGAACTGGGACAGTCGTGTCTTATTCCCTTTGTCTCTCGATACTTGCATTGCCCGAGATCTGATGAATGACATCACCATGTCGTGTTCAATCTCGTTACCGAACAATGCTACTTGACTCGTTCCGACAAGTGATATCCCTGTGATCAAATCACACGCTGCGCAGCTATTGGATATAACCTCTCCAAGTGGGCCCTTGAGTATATTTCCATCACGTGGACGGACAAATCCCGCTCTTGACATATATTGCCTCTATGGTTTCCTCCGAGTACCTGAACACACCTTTAT
The DNA here is from genome assembly GCA_916181665.1 of Avena sativa. Taxonomy (NCBI): domain Eukaryota; kingdom Viridiplantae; phylum Streptophyta; class Magnoliopsida; order Poales; family Poaceae; genus Avena; species Avena sativa. The sequence continues at coordinate 524,372,217 of OV702292.1, read as the reverse complement.
AACCACTATATTACCAAGTGGCGCTTGATGTTATCTAAGCACTCTCGGGAGACAGTGATTGATATAGCCTCACGGTCTAAGGAATAGTCTACGAGGATCCATTTATAATCATCATAACTTAAACTTCGTGACATGATCGGGTCACGATGTTTAGGTTGGGTATTGGTCCATCATCTCATTCTCAGAATAAGTTGATTCCATTTCCAACTGGCATAAATGCCACATGATCAGGAAACATGATCATATGTTGACCAATGAACTAGTGACTAGAGTTTCACTGGGAATCCCTGGTTGTTTGTATATCACACGTGTATTGATGTTTCCACTGAATACAGTTATAGCATGATATAAAACTTAATCATAAACTATATGAAATATGATAATAGTCCTTATTACTATTTGACTCTAGGGCATATTTCCAACAATACTCATAGTTTTGATTTTGCATGTCGTAGAGCTGTGCTTGTAGTTGGTTGGTTGTTCGGTGGAGTGAGAGAATTTCATCTTTAAGCTCAGTTGTCTCCTTCTGGTGCTCGGCGATGAGTTCGGAACTAATCTTATGGATGATATCCACTTCGCGTTCCGCCATCTTCTTGTACCTAAAGACTTCTTGCTCCAGTGCTTCCATCCTGTCCTCCAAACTACCTTCACATTTAGGGCCCTGAACCTCTTTTATCTGTACCTTCCCATCTTCGAGCAACAACTCCTTGGGATGAATCTTCAACTCACGCATGTACGGGTTGATGATGTCCATGGAGGAATCTTCCTTGGTTGATCCAGAGGAAGACATTGTGGCTCCAAAACTGAGACTCTACCTGTCAGAAACAGATCGAAACGAAAACACGACGAGAACACAATATATGAACCTCGGGGGATCCGGGGGATTATATATTACAAATTTTTACAACAAAAGGAAAGGTCTGGTAGAAAACGGGTCAGAGACAGACTCTGGGTGGCCACACCCCCGGTGGCGCGGCCAGGGGCCCCCGCGCCACGGGGTGGTGTGAGCCAGCCAGGCTCCGTTTTCGTCCCTATTTCTACTCATTGCTTTCCTTGTTAGATAAAAACTACAAAAATATAAATTGACAGATTTTTCGTGGACATTTACTTACTAGAACTGTTATCTATTCGAAAACGGACTCTGCAGGTCTCAGAACTTGGTCTTTGATAAAAAAATCCGGAGTTACCATTTGAATAGCATCAATGTCTTCATTCTAAGAATCTTCAGAAATATAGTGCTTGAGTCTCTGACCATTCACCACTTGTGTAGTGTTATCTTTTAGGGAAGCAATTTTTATTGCACCTGAACGATACACCTCTTCAATAACAAAGGGTCCTTCCCGTTTTGAGAGTATTTTTCCTGCAAAAAATCTGAGACGAGACCTATACAGTAGAACCTTCTCACCGACATGGAACTCTCTCTTAAGAATTCTCCTGTCATACCATTTTTTAACTTTTTCTTTAAATAGTCTAGCATTTTCGTATGCTTCACTCCTCCACTCATCTAACGAACTTAAGTCAAATAATCTTTTCTCACCAACAAGTTTGAAGTCTCTATTGAGTTCTTTCACTGCCCAATAAGCTTTGTATTCTAATTCTAAAGGCAGGTGGCAAGCTTTACCATAAACAATTTTGTAAGGATACATCCCCATAGGATTTTTATAAGCAGTTCTATAAGCCCATAAAGCATCATTCAATTTTTTAGCCCAATTTTTTTAGATCTATTAACAGTCTTTTGCAAGATGGATTTAATTTCTCTATTTGATAGTTCTACTTGCCCACTAGTTTGAGGATGATAAGCTGAAGCAATTATATGATTAACATCGTATTTAGCAAGGGTCTTTCTGAAACCACCATGAATGAAATGAGAACCTCCATCAGTCATAAGATATCTAGGCAGTCCAAACCTAGCAAATATAATATCCTTAAGCATTTTCAAATAGGTCTCACCATCAGCACTTTTCGTAGGTGACATGGGTATACCCTACAGGTACTCGAGCTTGGTATATATGGCCCGAATACAGCGGAAGCCCACGGTGTCGCCCAGGCCCAAATAGAGAACTCGAGTAACCTACGGACTCTCAATTGCTTGAGGAACAAGAAGAAGCTAAAGATAGAAAGTTCAAAGGGGAAAACCTAACCTATAACCGACTTGACCTGTTACCCGAGACCTAGCCTATCTATATAAAGGCTAGGAGGGGACGGCGAGGAGGACACACTCAACCCTAGTTTCCACAACCCTCGCCAGATTGCATTTGCGCACCATTGTAATCTTCGATTCTTCTGTTAATTCCACGAGCAGACAAGCAAGAGTAGGGACCTCTACGAGGCCTGAACCTGGGTAAATCTTCGAGTACCCTGTGTGCTTGTTTGCTAGCCGATTGATGCTTCCAGCGCTCCCTTCTTCTCCAAAACCCAAGTCCATAACAATGGTCATTGATGAGTTAAACCCTTGTCAATTGGCGTCGTTTGTGGGAATTGGGAGTGCTGATGTTGCGGCTTCTTCGGCCCCATCAACTGCGATCTACAACTCCGCAACAGCGGAGATTCGCCAGCTCTTCGGCGTGTTTGACTTCACACTCCACACGTCGGCCGCTCGCCCGGCTTTGGAGTCCGTGGGTGACGGAATTAGCCTGGCGATCGGGAGCTTCTGCTTCCAAGTTGGTCAGATGGGCACGCTTTGCATGCCTGACCAGCCGACACCACCATTGATTGCTCTAGCATCGTGGTTCCCTCCGCCGATCGGCACCCTCAGTAAGCTCAATGCCTCGACAATAGTCGAGAATACGGTCAGCGACAGTAGTCGCGAATCCGATCTAGGTGATCTGGCAACTAAAGATGGAGCCTACGGTTCCAGATCTGAAAGTTGTGGGAGCAACAGCTTCACCAACCACTTCATGTGCACCATCATCAACGCGGGTGATTCCTCCACCAATCGTGACAACACGGGCAACGGTGGCCATGGAGCCGACCCGCCAAATGGTGGCATACCCAATGGCGGACCACCCAATGGCGGCCCTACCAACGGTGCCCCCGTCAATAACGGAGGGGCAGCTGAACCCCCCACCATGGTGAACGAGCTAACTGGCGAACGCGTCGTGATCAGGCTCAACGATCTTGAGTGGGCCCACTGCCGAGAAGCCCTACGAGGCCACCCTGTACCTTTTGGCTCCCCGCAAGAACTACTGATGGGATACCATTGGCTCCTGAAAGAGGAATACAAACGCCAACTGCAAACAATCGCGCAACTCGAGGCGCGTAAAAAGGCGGCAGACGAGTCAAGCCTTCGACGAGCTGGGCTCTCCTCCCACGGAGGATCCTCCTCCAAGTGCAACGAGTACGTCGCTAACAAGAGGGGATCTCGACTATCCCACCTCACTGAACAAGAGCGAGTAGAAGCTGCAAAGGTCCTTGACTTCGGCTCCATGACGGTGGATACGCGTGGCAACGTGCTTCCAAAAATGCCACAATATGCAGTCACAATAGCCACCATGTACCTCCTCAACAACCAGCTGCCAGCTGGAGATCCTCGAGCTGCCATGCACCGATCTACGATCGCAGGCTTGGGGTTAATCGAAGCCGCTATCGACAAAGAGCCGACACCGGAGCCGAAGAAAGGCAAGGCTCTGGCAAAACGCTATTCCTCGTCCTCATCCAGCGACGACAATCATGACCTGTGTCAATGCCGCCGCTCACGGCGACACGATCATGACTATGACATGGGTGATGACATCAAACATCGCAAGATCGACAAGTCAAGGGCGCGACGTGCCCGATCGACTAACTCAGAAGACGAAGATGTGGAGCTCTGTGGCGCTAGATGCTTCAGTAGAGCCATCAGGCAAAAGCAAATGCCCAAGGGGTTTAAGCTCCCATCAGAGAACCCAAAGTTTGATGGTCTGCAGGACCCGAAAATCTGGTTAGAGGACCATATCTCCTCTGTCAGGCTCCACGGCGGGAGTCGAAGCACGGCCATGCAATGCCTGCAGCTACAGCTACAGGGCACTGCCCGGGCATGGCTCAACAACCTCCCACACGGATCCATTCGCAGTTGGGAAGAGCTGGTCTACAGCTTTGTGTGCAACTTCAAGGGCACCTACAAAAGGCATGAGCCAATCGAAGAATTGAGATCCTGCCAGCAAAGGTCGGGCGAATCGCTACGCTCGTACATCCAGAGGTGGTCCATCATCAAGAACTCCACGGAAAATATCTATAATTTTTGATGTTCCATGCTTGGTTTTATCCACTTTCTTGTGTTTTGTTCCAACTTTGGAGTACTTTTCATATGATTTCTTGGACTAACCTATTAACAAGAGCCACAGTGCCAGCTGCCTGTTTTCTGCTGTTTTTGGTTCCAGGAAAGTCAGAAAATAAATATTCTTGGAATTGGACGGGACAAAAGCCAAAGTGCCTATTTTTCCGGAAGTCATCAGATGCCAGAATACGAGACAGAGAGGGTCCAGAGGCCGGCCACACCACCTGGCCGCGCGACCAGGCTGGGCCCGCGCCAAGGGGTGGTGTGGTGGCCCCTAGCACCCCCTCGGCCTCCCCTTCCGACTATAAGATGCCCTCGGGACGTAAACCCTAAGGGCACGATCAAAAAATCCACGAAAGAGTCTGTAGCCGCCATCATCTCCATCCCTAGATCGAGAGGGATCTGAAGCTCTTCCCGGCACCCTGCCGAAGAGGGGAATTCACCCTGGAGGCCTTCTTCATCACCATGCAAGCCTCTGGTGTGATGCGTGAGTAGTTCATCCTTGGACTACGGATCCATGTAGTAGCTAGATGGTTGGTTCTCCTCCTTTGTGCTTTCATGTCTAGACCTTGTGAGCTCCGTTCATGATCAAGATCATCTATTTGTAATTCTGCATGTTGTGTTTGCGGGGATCCGATGGATATTGAGATGCTATTTCAGATTGATTATTGATTCTATCATGTCTTTGTTATTTTTGATCTTTCATGCTTTCCATTGTTAGTAGCTATCTTGGCCAAGTAGATGCTAGCAACTCCAAGAGTTAGTATTTATGCTCGATAGTGGGTTCATGCCTCGGGTAATCTGGGGAAGCGACAGAAATCTATAAGGTACTAGATGTGCTGTTGCTACTAGGGAGAAAACAACAATCCTTTGTTCATAGAACAATCGTATTGTTTACTTTACACACAATTCGTAAAGCAATAATTTGTTGCTTGCAACTTAATACTGGAGGGGGTTCGGATGATAACCTGAAGGTGGATTATTAGTCATAGATGCAGTTGGATGGCGGTCTATGTATAATGTTGTAATGCCCAATCAAGTTCCAGAGGAGTCAAGATGATTAGTATATGCATATATTGCTTTCTCGATGTTTGTGAATTGCCCCGCTATAATTTGTTCACCCAGCATGTTATATATCTTAAGGAGAGCCACCTCTAGTGAACTATGGATCCCAGTCCTTTCCTTTTACATAAAATATATAAACTATTTACTGCTTTGTGTTTACTTTTTGCAAACTATTACTTCTTTCCATTTGATACGTTTAATCCTTTGTTTTCAGCAAAACACGGTGAGATTGACAACCTCATCGCAAGTTGGGGACAAAGTTCTGTGGTTGTGTTATGCAGGTCTCCACGTTGCTACTAGCACCGGTAGTGCGCCCTGCCAAGGCTCAGCTAGCAACACCTTTGGGGTGTTTCCTTGCTCCTACTGGTTTGATTAAACCTTGGTTTCATAGCTGAGGGAAACTTGTTGTTGTGCTCATCATACCTTCCTCTTGGGGTTCCCAACGAGATCTACATCAACCATGCACCAGCACTTTTCTGGGCGCCGTGCATTGATCCATCAAGCATTTTTCTGGCGCCGTTGCCGGGGAGTCAAGGACATCTTCACAAGGGGAGTCCCTCGTAACCAATCTCTTTACTTTGTTATTTTTGTTTTGCTTAGTTTCTTTTTGCTTTGTTTGCTTGTTTTGTTATCAAAAACACACAAAAAATAGTTTTACAAGTTTGCTTTCTTATTTGAAAACCCCAAAAAAATGACTAATCTTGAAAACACTAAGTTGTGTGACTTCACTAGCACCAACAACAATGATTTTATGAGCACACCTATTGCTCCACCTGTGCCTGAAGATACTTTCTTTGAGATAAAACATGCTTTGCTCAATCTTGTTATGAGAGAGCAATTTTATGGTATTGGTAATGAAGATGCTGCTTCCCATCTAAATAACTTTGTTGAACTTTGTGAGATGCAAAAGCATAGCGATATAGATGGTGATATTATTAAGCTGAAATTGTTTCCTTTCTCTTTGAGAGGAAAAGCTAAAGAATGGTTGAATTCCTTAACTAGGAATAGTATTGATTCTTGGACAAAATGCAAAGATGCTTTCATTGGAAAATACTATCCTCCTGCTAAGATTATATCTATGAGAAGTGAAATAATGAAGTTTAAACAACTTGATTAATGAGCATGTTGCTCAAGCTTGGGAAAGAATGAAATCTTTGGTAAAGAATTGTCCCACTCATGGACTGACTGCTTGGATGATCATCCAAACTTTTTATGCATGATTGAATTATTCTTCAAGGAACCTATTGGATTCTGCTGCTGGAGGTACCTTTATGACCATCACTTTGGGTGCTGCAACAAAACTTCTAGACAATATGATGGTTAATTATTCTGAATGGCATACTGACAGAGCTCCACAAGGTAGGAAGGTAAATTCTGTTGAGGAAACTACCTCCTTGAGTGATAAGATTGATATTATTATGTCTATGCTTGTTAATGGGAAAGCCCATATTGATCCAAATAATGTTCCTTTAGCCTCTTTGGTTCTTCAAGAAGAGCAAGTTGATGTGAACTTCATAAGAAATAATAATTTTGGCAATAATGCTTATAGGAGTAATTTTGGTAACAACAATTATAAGCCATATCCTCCCAACAATGTTAATGCTTATGGAAATTCTTACAACAATAATAGGAGTGCACCCTCTGAACTTGAAGTTATGCTTAAAGACTTTATTAGTAAGCAAACTGCTTTCAATAAAACTATTGAGGAAAAACTCTCTAATGCTGAAAGAAATATAGCATCTTTAGTTGAAGTTCAATCTTCTTTGAATAAAATGGCTGCTAAACCTGAAACTAATGATAATTGCTTTGTAGCTACCAATGCCATACAAGTAAGAATTGATGAAAATGTTAGACTATTAGCTGAATTACATGCTAAGTGGGAAAGAGAAGATGAAATTGCTAGAAACATTAGTGTTTCTACTATCACTACCACTAGTGTTGAGGCTAGTAATAGTTCTACTACTTTAGATGATAAATTTTATTTTGATCTTGATGGTTGCAATATCTCTGAAGTTATTAAGTTCCTACAAAAGCTTGCTAAAAGTCCTAATGCTAGTGCTATGAACATGGCCTTTACAAAACACATTACTGATGCTCTCATGAAGATTAAAGAAGAAAAGATGAAACATAAAGCTTCTATTCCTATAAAACAAGGATATGGTTGGGAACCCATCATTAATATGAAAGTGAATGACTTTGATTTCAAAGCTTTATGTGATCTTGATAGTAGTGTTTCTATTATGCCTAGAAGGATTTATGATATGCTTGATTTGCCTCCACTTGAAGATTGTTATTTGAATGTCCCACTTGATGATAATGCTAAAAAGAAACTCATGGGGAGTCTTAATGATGTTATTATTATGGTTAACAATGCTTATGTCCCCGTTGATTTCTATGTTTTGGATGTTGAATACAATGCTTCTTGTCCTACTACTTTGGGAAGACCTTTTCTTAGAACTGTTGGTGCAATTATTGATATGAAAGAAGGCACCATTAAATATCAACTCCCACTCAAGAAAGGTATAGAACACTTCCCTAAGAGGAGAGAGAAGATTTATTTTGCTTCTCCTATGACAACAAAATTTGGTCTTAATGCTTCTTCATTTGAGAATACTTGATTCTTTCTTGCTTCTTATGCCTAACTTAAAGGCGTTAAAGAAAAGTACTTATTGGGAGATAACCCAAAAGTTTTAGATGAGTCTTGGAAGTTATTACCTCTGTAATAACCTCTCCTTATCCTTTTTATTTGCTTTTTGTGCCAAGAGTAACCTCTAATGAGAGAGAAGTAATGATTGGGAAAGTTGCTGTCCCAAAACAGATTTCTGTGCTTCACCGTAAAAATTCGTGTAAAATCTCTGAACGTCTTTTTGAGGTGTGAATTTTTGTGCCTATGCTACAGGTTGTTATCTAACTTTCGTTAGATCAACACTTTTTTATTTGAGCAACATAAGGTCTTCGAAAAAATTCATCTTTACCTGCTGGTCTGTTTTGACAGATTTCTGCCATTTTCTGCATTTGCTTCTTGTTGGTTCCTTTTTGAGTTCTTTTGGGGAATTGAGATTTTTGAGGGAAGTGCTATAGTAGCTAGTGTTCTAATGGAAGTTTATTTGGTGTTATAACTGAACCTTAAGACCTATTATCTTGAGTGCACTAATGTTGCTAATAAAGATTGTGTGAAGTTTTGTATGAAGGAAAAATTTCAGGTGTATGAAAGGAATGAGTAATGAGATGAAGGATGGACTAAAGCTCAAGCTTGGGGATGCCACGCTTGTCACCCAAGAAATATCCAAGAAGTACAAGCGTCAAAGCTTGGGGATGCCCAAGGCATCCCCTTCTTCATCAATAAAAATCCCAGGTTTCTTCCAAACGCTTCATTTTTATTGTTTCATGCATAGTTGTGTTGTTCTTGGAGCGTCTTCTTTTTTGTTTTTGTTTTGGTTTTTCATTTGCTTGGTTTTCTTAGTTTTCTGAATAAATTGGTTGGACCCCCTCTTTCATACATTGGTTTGCAAATAGTTTGGTTTGGTTTGGAAAAGAGTAGGAAAGTTCATGCTTATGTGGTAAAAAGAGCTTGTTTTTGACTGTGGCCTATGATTTGTCATGCCATGCTTGATATTGTTTTGGATTTATGCTTACTATTCTTTGCTGTAGCATGACTTGTTATAAACAATTGAGATTGCTTAATGTGCCTTGGATGAATCATGCGTTGTTTTAGCATATTAAAGCATAGTATAGTGGTATTCTCCTTTGATGCTTTATTTGGGTTGACTTGGCGCATGCTCACACCATGTTATGACTATCTCAAGACACCATAGCCTTTATGATCCTTTAGTTTTCAAATTGTAGTATCACTTTATGCTTTGATCAATGATGTTTTGTCGCTCTACATGATTATGGCCATTATTGCTCTCTTAGTTGGTCGCTCCCAGTCTTTTGCTAGCCTCCACAACAAAGTATGAGTTCCACTCATGCATCCAACTCCCTAAACGAAGTTATTACAAAGAGTCCACCATACCTATCTACTAGCTTATGCTATTCCAAGTATATTCATGCTTTTGTTTACCTTCCAAATTAAACTTGTTATGAGAAAACTAGTGATTAAAGCTCTCACGAACTTGATGGCACACTTTAATTTTCTTGCCCTTAATTAACTTGAACCATTGTGTCTTCTATGTTGTATATGCTTGCACTTATTTGTTGGGAATTAGCAGAACCATGCTTTCGCGGGGAATGCTTTCAACATTGCACTTGGTACTTGTACCTAGTTGATATCATGCTCTTTTGTATATGGATGTCGTCGGTGTGAAATGAAAAGGGAGCTTGTAAGTACATGGAGTTGTATATATGTGTTAGAGAAACGCCTGGGCCGCTGGTCTAATCCATGCTGACATGGTGGAAACCTGCAGCGTAACCATAATGAGCTGTCTATGAAGCATTCTTCTTATAAAAAAATAGTCCTACATTGAGAAAAAAAGAGAAAAGAGAAAAAAAGAGATACTATGAAAAGAGGAAAGAGAGAAAAAAGCACCATATTCCCATGGTAAATAAGAAGATTGCTGAGATGCTTGTTGTCTGCTTGCCTTGTCATTTTGATATGGGGATTCTTCCGTATCATCGGGCAAGGGGTACCCCGTTGGCGGTTCTCTATGATACACATGTACTTACGATGACAAGAACTTACCGCTGACTAAACTTGAGTAGCATGAGGAGCGTCCCTCGTATACAAGGGACATGAGATTTCTGACTTATACTTCGTCAAGCATGTACACCATAGTTTGTTCACTTTAACCTTAATCACTTCAAGATGCTTATGATAGGGGCAATGAGAGCTGAAAGCTATAAGTACCATAATTTTTGGAAGCTCTTTATGAGACTTGAATCCCTACTTCCTTCTATGAAGGCCTTTCTTCCACCATTATATTGAGTCTCCACCTTCTATCTTTATGCACCTACTTTGAGAGCATAGTGGCCATTCTTAGTTCTATGTGCATTGTCCCAAGACTAGTTGATTGATGCATACTTTGATATTGCTTGTTTTAAACTATTGTATCTAGTCACTCTTATGAACTTTGAAGGTGTCCTATGCATTTATATTTGCTATTCTATTGAGGGACAAGCTGAATACTTTTATGCTATGTTTTCTTTATGTGAAACAAACAAACGTCTTGCAAAGCATTGTTATTCATGAATCTTTTGTTTGTGACTTTTCATGTTGCATCATAGTTTCTTTGTCTTATTGCTAGAACTTTGTCTTTCATGTTATGATTGAAGTACTATGATCCCAGCTTTGAATGTTTTACAAATACTTTGATCAAGTCTTTGATGGTGCATGTCACCTCAAAAATTATTCTTTCTTTTTATCACTTACCTACTCGAGGACAAGCAGGAGTTAAGCTTGGGGATGTTGATACATTGCAAATGTATCTATAATTTTTTATGTTCCATGCTTGGTTTTATCCACTTTCTTGTGTTTTGTTCCAACTTTGGAGTACTTTTCATATGATTTCTTGGACTAACCTATTAACAAGAGCCATAGTGCCAGCTGCCTGTTTTCTGCTGTTTTTGGTTCCAGGAAAGTCAGAAAATGAATATTCTCGGAATTGGACGGGACAAAAGCCAAAGTGCCTATTTTTTCGGAAGTCATCAGATGCCAGAATACGAGACGGAGAGGGGCCAGAGGCCGGCCACACCACCTGGCCGCTCGGCCAGGCTGGGCCCGCGCCAGGGGGTGGTGTGGTGGCCCCTGGCACCCCCTCGGCCTCTCCTTCCGACTATAAGATGCCCTCAGGACGTAAACCCTAAGGGACCGATCAAAAAATCCACAAAAGAGTCTGTAGCCGCCGTCATCTCCATCCCTAGATCGGGAGGAATCTGAAGCTCTTCCCGGCACCCTGCCGGAGAGGGGAATTCACCCTGGAGGCCTTCTTCATCACCATGCAAGCCTCCGGTGTGATGCGTGAGTAGTTCATCCTTGGACTACGGATCCATGTAGTAGCTAGATGGCTGGTTATCCTCCTTTGTGCTTTCATGTCTAGATCTTGTGAGCTCCGTTCATGATCAAGATCATCTATTTGTAATTCTGCATGTTGTGTTTGCGGGGATCCGATGGATATTGAGATGATATTTCAGATTGATTATTGATTCTATCATGTCTTTGTTATTTGTGATCTTGCATGCTTTCCGTTGTTAGTAGCTATCTTGGCCAAATAGATGCTAGCAACTCCAAGAGTTAGTATTTATGCTCGATAGTGGGTTCATGCCTCTGGTAATCTGGGGAAGTGACAGAAATCTCTAAGGTACTAGATGTGTTATTGCTACTAGGGAGAAAACAACAATCCTTTGTTCATAGAACAATCGTATTGTTTACTTTACACGCAGTTCATAAAGCAATAATCTGTTGCTTGCAACTTAATACTGGAGGGGGTTCGGATGATAACCTGAAGGTGGATTATTAGTCATAGATGCAGTTGGATGGCGGTCTATGTATAATGTTGTAATGCCCAATAAAGTCTCAAAGGAGTCAAGATGATTAGTATATGCATTTATTGCTTTCTCGATGTTTGTCAATTGCCCCGCTGTAATTTGTTCACCCAGCATGTTATCCATCTAAGGAGAGCCACCTCTAGTGAACTATGGATCCCGGTCCTTGTCTTTTACATTCAATCTACAAACTTTTACTGCTTTGTGTTTACTTTCTGCAAACTTTTACTTCTTTCCATTCGATACGTTTAATCCTTTGTTTTTTGCAAAACACGGTGAGATTGACAACCTCATCGCAAGTTGGGGACAAAGTTCTGTAGTTGTGTTGTGCAGGTCTCCACGTTCCTACTAGCACCGGTAGTGCGCCCTGCCAAAGCTCAGCTAGTAACACCTTTGGGGTGTTTCCTTGCTCCTACTGGTTCGATTAAACCTTGGTTTCATACCTGAGGGAAACTTCCTGCTGTGCTCATCATACCTTCCTCTTGGGGTTCCCAACGAGCTCTACATCAACCACGCACCAACACTTTTCTGGGCGTCGTGCATTGAGCCATCACCACTCTGATGACGAAGCAGAACTCGAGGGCAGACACAATCGCCGAAGCAAACGTCGAATGCGCATCTACGATGACCGTGACGACGTCAACATGGTCGTAGCCGTCTACGCCGACAGACGCGACGACAACCGCAACAGCGGCTACCGTAGTGGTGGACACCGCGACTCCGGAAAACCACGCAAGTATGGCAGCGCCGCACTCGCGACGAGACACCCGCAACATCCATCGAAGATAAGCTGTCTGGGCCATGCACAGTGCACTTCTATATCGACAAGCATGACTGTAAAAAGAAATCCAGCCACCTCCTCAAGGACTGCCGCGAGTTCCTCAAACTTTATGAAGGTCTGGCTTGGATGAATCGCGATGCAGTCAATAGGGGCTACGGAGCCGCCCTAGGCGCTGTGGCACATGGAGCTCCTCCACCACCACCCGGACCACCGCCAAATGCAGTTGCGCCGGACCAGCACCACGGAGGCGAGCCGTAGCCACGGGCCATGGGTACCATGATGATTCAAAAGGGCCGCCCATCTAATCGGGTGCAAAAGGCCATCACTCGCCAAGTGAATCGGGCAATAAACTCACCACCATCCACCACTGAGTACCTCAGTGGAAGCGACTCATGCATCACCTTTGATAAGCGCGACCATCCGCGCCAAGTACCTCATCCAGGCCATTGTCCCCTCGTACTCGAGGCGCAAATCGGAGGCTTCGACATGAGCCGCGTCTTCATGGACGGTGGAAGCGGCATCAACCTTATGTTCACGAGTACTTTGCAAGCAATGAGGATCCCTCTGACCTGCCTAGAGGCCTCGGACACAACATTCCACGGCATCGTCCTAGGCAAGGGTGTATATCCCCTTGGCAAAATCAACCTCGACGTCATCTTTGGCACGCCGAAAAACTTTCGACACGAGCGCATCGACTTTGAAGTCGTCGACTGGCCCTCACAGTACCACTGCATCCTCGGACGTGTCGTGTTCGCCAGGTTCATGGCAGTACCACACTATGCCTATCTACAGATGAAAATGCTAGGCCCTAATGGCATCATCACAATCAATGGGAGCTTCGAGAGGTCCGACAGTTGCGACAGGGAGTTCAACAGAATTTCCCAGTCCTTTGGAATGCAGGAAGAGCTCGCGATACTGAAGGAGTCGGCAGACAACAGTCTGCCTCCCCTGAGCCGGCCAAGTTCACCTGATCTATCCTTCACCTCATCGGTGCACACGAAGAAATTTCAGGTCCACCCATTGGATCCCGCCAAGACGGCCCTCATTGCCAACAACCTGAGTCCCGCATAGGAACTCACGCTCATCGAATTCCTCCGTGAGCACTAGGAAATTTTCGCCTGGTGTCCAGCGGACATGCCAGGAGTTCCCAGGGAATTCGCCGAGCACGCACTCAATGTCAACCTAGACGCAAGGCCAGTCAAACAAACAATTCGGCGACTGTCTGAACCAAGATAAAAGGCAGTCGGAAAGGAGATCAACAGACTCCTCGACGCCAAATTCATATGCGAGATCAAGGAAAGCACTTGGCTCGCTAACACGATGCTAGTACCAAAAAAGGACACGGATATCCTGCGGATGTGCGTGGACTTCACCTCTCTGAATAAGCACTGCCCGAAGCACCACTTTCCGCTACCACGAATCGACCAGGTCATCGACTCCACCGCAGGATGTGAGCGCCTCTACTTCCTCGACGCCTACTCAGGCTACAATCAGATTCGAATGAAGGAGGAGGATCAAGAGAAAACGGCTTTTACAACGCCTTTCGGTGTGTTCTGCTATAACACAATGCCCTTCAGGCTAAAAAACGCAGGAGCCACCTACCAACGGTGCATGCAGGCTTGCCTCAAGAACCAACTTGGTCGCAACATCCAAGTCTATGTTGAAGACATAGTAATCAAGACCAAAGAGGAAGATTCACTAGACAATTTGCACGAAACCTTCGCCAACCTCGACCGCTACCGGATCAAGCTCAATTCGGACAAGTGCGCCTTCGGTGTACCCTCCGGGCAACTACTCGGGTACCTCATCTCCGCGAGAGGGATCGAGGCGAACCCTAAGAAAATAAAAGCCATACTGGCCATGGAGAAGCAGAAGAACATACGAGGTGTCCAGCAGCTGGCCGGGCGAATCGCGGCGCTCAGTCGATTCATCCGCCGAATGGGCGAAAAGGCACTGCCCTTCTACCAACTCCTCCGCAAAGCTGACAAGTTCGAATGGACCAACGAGGCACAGGAAGCATTCAAAGACCTTAAGCGCCTACTATCCACCTCGCCAGTACTGGTGACCCCCTGCGAAAGGGAACCATTGTTGCTGTACATCTCTGCCACCAATCAGGTGGTCAGCACAGTACTCGTGGTGGAACGAGCCAAGGAAAACAAGGTCCACAGAGTGCAGCGCCCAGTCTACTACATCGGCGAGGTACTCACACCAACAAAGCAGCGGTACCCGCACTACCAGAAGCTGGCGTACGGCGTCTTCATGACAGCCCGGCGACTGCGCCACTACTTCCAGGAACACCTAATTGTGGTAGTCAATGACGCCCTGCTTGGGCATATCCTCAACAATCCTGACGCCACCAGACGAGTCGCGCTTTGGGGAATCGAATTGTCTCCACGATACATTACATTTGAAAAACGCGATGCAATCAAGTCGCAAGTCCTACCCGACTTCCTCGTGCACTGGATGGAGAACCAGCTCCCTAAAAAACCAGATATGTCCTACCTCTGGACAATGCACTTCGACGGATCCAAGCGAAAGGATGGAGGTGGCGCAGGTGTCATACTGGCATCGCCCCAAGGAGACAAACTGAAATATATCCTGCGAATGTAGTTCACCGCCTCCAACAATGAAGCTGAATACGAGGCCCTGCTACACGGGATGAGGATGGCAAAAGCCTGTTGCGCCAAGAGGCTCATAATATACGGCGACTCCAAGCTGGTCGTCAACCAGACAATGCATAAGTGCGACGCACTGAACGACAATATGATCGCCTACCGCAACCTCTATGACACACTCGAAGGGGACTTCGACGGCTACGAGCTGCGGCACATAGGCCGTGAAAGCAATGAAGAGGCGGACGCACTCGCCAACATTGGCTCTACCTGCGCCCCATACCACCTGGGGTACTTATCGAGCGCATCTGTGAACGCTCCATCAAGCCAAAGGCCGAAGAGAAGAAAACAAGCGCAACAACGGACTCGGGGGCTGCGCCGCCCAATGAACCAACAGCACTCGACGACCTGGAGCTTGACACAGGACTCGAGGGACCAATGAGCGTCATGATGATCGAGCCATCTTGGACTCAACCATACATCACGTACCTTCTAAGCAAAAGGCTACCGGACAACCCGACTGACACACGGCACATTGCACGGCGATCCAAAGCATTCGCTGTTATCAATGGCGAACTATAGAAACACAGCATCACATGAGTACTCCAACGATGCGTCTCCAATGCCGATGGAAGAGCTGTTCTACTCGACATCCATGAGGGGACTTGCGGGCACCACGCTGGCAGTCGAGCCCTCGTCGCCAAAGCTCTACGAGCTGGATTCTACTGGCCTACGGCCATGCATGAAGCCAAGGACATCGTCCAAAAATGCAACACTTGCCAGCGATTCACGGACAAGCCACACGCACCTGGCGTGGAACTCCGGCCAATTCCATTGGCCTGGCCCTTCGCGCAATGGGGACTCGACATGGTCGGAAAGCTCCCAAAGTCCTCACGAGGAGGCTACGTCTACCTCCTGGTCTCAGTCAACAAATTCACCAAGTGGATAGAGGCCATGCCAGTGACTAGCCAGTCAAGATACAACGCGGTCAAGTTCTTCGAGTCCATCGTCTATCGCTTCGGAGTACCACACAGCATCATCACGGACAATGGGACGAACTTCACATCCAAGGAGTTCAAAGAATTATGCGAGAATCTGGGAATCAACGTAAGCTATGCCTCCGTAGCACATCCACAGACCAATGGTCAGGTCGAAAAAGCCAACGGGCTCGTCTGCGGCGGCATCAAAAAGCGACTCCTCAGGCCACTCGAACAAGCCGCAGGCTGCTGGCCAGACGAGCTGCAATCAGTACTCTGGAGCCTGCGCACAACTCCAAATAGCGCCACGGGGTACACCCCGTTCTTCATGGTGCACGGCACTGAAGAGGTGCTACCCGTGGAGGTACGATACAAAGCACCGCAAGTGGTCGCTTACAGTGAGCAGGAGTTAACTCTTGCACTCGACGACTCAGTCGACCTCCTTGACGAGGCACGGGAAATCGCCGCGGAAATATCAACGATCTACCAGCAGAACCTATGCAACTACCACAGCAGAAGGCTACGCCCCAGGTCCTTCATCGAAGGAGACCTGGTCCTGCGACTGAAACAGCAAGGGCATCTCAAGCTCGAGTCCCCCTGGGAGGGACCATACATGATTACAGAAGTGATCCCAGGTGGCGCCTATCGCCTTAAAGATTTCGATACAGGAGTCGCGTACTCCAACCCCTAGAACGCCGCGCAGCTGTGGCGCTTCTACCATTAGTCGTCTTTTATTTCTGACATTGCAAATAAGTCTATTCAGCCAAGGCTACTTAGCCACACATTGTACCTTGTACTATCCTGCGAATAAATAAAGCTAAGTGCCCCAAAACTCTATGTTCCTTTTATTTTTGCAAATTATCCAGTCGGGGGCTGCACCACCCTATACACATCTGTTCTACGAACCAATGCGATATCCTGAGTAGCTGACGTACTAATCAAAGCCTTGACAAACACCAACCCAGTTGCAACGCATCTGACAGGTTGGCAAGGTGCTGAGATAAACACAAGTCAGACTAACGAAAAGGAATCGCGCAGTGCAACGCACTCGCAAAACATACACGCTAACAAGCTCTATATATACATCAATGTCAATCAATTATACACCATATAAATATATATACGAACTTTACAACACTGGTGCAACTATGTGCAGGATACAAACTAAACTACTGTTGCAACAAAGGAACGTTTGTCTGCTCCTCGAAGAAGTCGATGATTTCCTTCGCTGGGCGATCAACCGCTTGATAGTGAGGAACCATATTCCAAGTCGAACCTGTTGGCGGCGCTGGCGGTCCGGCAGCAACCGCTGCAACATCCACATTCGGCATGTGCGGTCGCACCAGCGGTAGAGCAGCCTTGGCACCAGCCACTAACTGTTGTCGTACACACTCGCGGACCGCACTCAAGTCTTGAAATTTGGCAAGAAGGGCCAGCAGGATCGATGGAACGACGTCCAACAGGAACATCGTCTGATAAATATTCTTCAAGCACGATTGCGACTTCTTCAGGAAGTGAAGCACTCGTGAAGCACGATCCTGCAGGGTCGCAAGTGCGATTGCACGATCATGATTCACCCAGAAGTATCCACTCACCTGAAGCTGCTCTTGGGTCAGATCATTCATGCGAATGGAAATCCTATCCTTCTCATCCTGCGGATGGCGTGCACTGACAACTATAGCAGGCAAAAATCAAAAATAAGAAGACAACGAACTATTGTGAGTGACTACAAGGAAAAGATAAGGAAGAAGAGAGCTAACACTTAAATTGGTCGCCCAGCTACGTAACCTCCCCTAGCAGATATTGCTCTCGGGCGACGGCCTTCTCTGCCCTCGACTTCCACACATCCGCGTTACCATGGAGCACAGGCAGTTCGCGCTCCAACTACTTCACGTGGTCACGGAGTCGTGAGAGCAGAGACAGCTCATCCACCCTTGAGCGCGACTGCGCCAAAATATCATCAATGGGTGGCATATTCCGAGGTTCACTCGAAGGACCACTCGATGTGTCCTATCACAAGCCAAGCAAGAGACAATAAGAAGACTAACGTGATGCATAGACAAAAGACTCGAGTGCATTCAGGCATAATAAAAGTATCAACAGATACATTCGCCAAATGCATGTTCCAGACAAAAGAGATAGGCTATTTAACTATTACAAACACGACCACTGAGGAGCAACTGGCTTCTTCGACTTGGACTTCGGCTTTGGGGGCCTCATCGAGTCTGTGGCAGTATCAGACGCCACAGACTTTCTGTCGGCCCCTGATGCCACAGCCTTCGCGGCCTTCTTGGCTCGCTGAAGCTCCTCAGAATACTTCGCAACTGTATTGATCAGTTGCGGCCCGTACTTGCCACAGGCAGCTGCGAAGGGAGCAAAGACTACCTGTTGGCCATCCGTGTTGACAGGCATTACCTTGGAGACCGCAGCAGGATCAACCTCGACTCCATGGGCTTGAACCATCGCGAGTGACATTGAAGCACCAGCCGCACGTAGTGAGTTCTTGAAGCCTGCAGGAATGCCTCCGGCAAGGGACTCCACTAGATTGTCTACATTTTCGATTAGCTCAGCCTTGGACGCCATCTCCTCACGGAGGCGACTGAGCACGCCTCTAGCCTTGGTGAGCGTCCCCTGAACGGCAGCACTACGATCTTCGACTGCCGAGATGGCACTCGCCAAGGCATCATCACGATGAAGTGCCTGGGTATTGAAGCTCAGACCACTGGCATCTACACAAGAATCAAGCATTGGCACAAAAGTTAGCACACCAGCAAAAATCAGAAGAAGGCACGGCGAATATCCAGACAAAGAAATACCTAAGAGAGCCTTGGCAATCGAGAGAAGCTGCTCTTCGAACAACTTCTCCCTAGCCACGATGGAGGTGCGTAGATCCTCTTCGCGTTTCCACGATTCGTCACGTGCTGCGATTGCCTCATCGCGACTCTTCATAGCCATGGCAAGCATCTTTTCAAGGAAAGCAGCGTCGCGAAGGAGTGCATTATGCTCAGCTGTGAAACAAACAAATATAGACCATCAGTCGAATATATCACAAAGATGAAGGAGAAGAAGTAAAAACACTCACTTTCAACCACGCGATGGAGATTGTCCAGCATTGCATGCTGGCGACCCATCGCAGGCACCTGCTCCGCCAGGCGAGCGGCTTCCTTCACAATGAGCTACGACAAGAGAAACAGTAAAAGATCAGCAGATGGTATGGATGAAAAAAATCGACTGCAACAATCAGAAGAAGCAACACTATACATACATGATCCTCCAATGACTCCGAAGTCGATTGACGCGCAGTCGTCCGGATAACCATCTGGTGCTCCGCATCGTGAGGAGAACTCGATGAATTATGCCCGGAGTGGGCCACCAATGGAGGAGAAGGAGTGCGCTCATCCACTTTCTTGGCCTTGGAGGTCGCGACTCTAGATTCCTTCAAAAATTGGACGTCGCCAGAAGATGACGACGCCGGCTGACTTCAGAACAAAACCAACATCAAGAGAATACAACTCCAAAGAAGAACCAAAAGGAAGACCCGTATACTTACCAGTCAAACTTGTCAAAATCGAAGGTTTGATCCCCCGACTCCGACGATGACTCCTTTGGCAGTCGCATCTTCTTGCGGGAAGACGGTGCCACAACACTCACAGGAACGGAAGGTATCGGCGACTCCGCACCAATAGCTGCGCCTTCTAGAGTCGAAGGAGATGATGCATCCGAATCCTTGCTGCGCGAACGCTTGCGAGTGTCCGGACTGCTCGACTCGGGGGCTTCCTCCTCCACATCAGATGGGACGGTCGACTCCGACTCGTCCTCTTCCAAGGATTCACGAGGAATAACCCCCTCAGGAAGAGGGGGCATACAGGGCAACACCCCCCAAACCACCATACGGGAAACAAGTCAGAGCAAGTCAAGAAAAAATAAGCATTCGACAAACAAAGCTACTTCGTAGCACAACCATACCTCTGGAGGAGGATTAGTAGCATCAAATGGAGGAATGACTGGTTCACTTGGGAGCACATCCTTGGTGGTGTACTTGGTGAGCAGTCGCACCCTCTTATCTACTTCACTCGCGGAAATGCCATCGGCAGATACGCGAGTGACATTGTCTGTGCCAGCCCACTGGAACATAGGGTGGAATCTGGCCTGCAGGGGCTAGACGCGACGGCGCAGCCATGTGCGAATGAGGGCGCAGCCCCCCTCTTCTTTACCCATGCGACTCTCAAGGTCGTGGACATGCTCGTACAGCACATTTGTCTTCGCGGATTCACCGGGCATCACTACATTCTTCTAGGAATGCCTCCTCTTGCATGGCGTCGTGGGATTGAAAGGCGCGAGTCCGAAGTGGTCTCCGTCGGTCTTCTGGTCGCGGATGTAGAACCACTTGTCCCTCCACCCTTGGACGGATGCCATGAGTTTGATGTCAAAATACGTAACGGAGGAGTCGGCGTGGATACCGCAGCCTCCTACATCGTAGACTATGGAGCCAGATGCCGACTGGCGCTTCAGCTTGCAGAGGAGTTTGAAAAGACCAAAGTGTGGCTCGATTCTGAGCCAGCAATCGCAAAGAGTAATGTAGCAATCTACATGGAAGATGGAGTTGGGGGACAGCTGATGCAGCTGGAGCCCATAGAAACAGAGAAGGCCCCTGAAGAAAGGATGCAGGGGCAGCAAGAGACCGCGGATGATGAACGCTAGGAACATCACCCAAAAACCGGCAGGAGAACAAGGAGTTACCTCGCCACCTGGGACTCGTGAGTCAGCGACCGCGGAGGACAGAACTCCGTCCTGGCGAAGGAGACAGAGGTTAGACGACTTGATCACGGACGCGCGCCACGTGCCATTGGTGACGCGAGTGCCCGCGCCCTTCTTCTTTCTGGCGACGGTGGTGCTAGTGCCCGCAGCAGCAGAGCCGCCCTTCTTCTTGGCAGCAACAGTGGCGGCGGCGGAATCAGGCGCGGCACCTCCCTTCTTCTTCCCCATCTTACGGTGGCGGTATGACCGGAGGACGTAACTGGGGAATACGCGGAGCTGGTCCAGCGCCGCGAGAAAGATGAACACAAAGGAGCAGAGGAGTAGCAGCAATGGCGACGGAGGCAAAGGTAGAGAAAAGAGCAGATGTGAAAAATTACCATCGCAACACTGCTACTTAACCCCCTGGAAGATGCAATCCAACGGCCAGCAAAAACCCTATCAGACGCGTGGCGTCCATCGTGATCGACACGTGGAGGACTCGAAGCGCGAACCGTCCCCCACTACCCCCATTACACGTGGAAATTGAGGAGGTGCAGTTAAAACAAAGATTACGCATGCCCAGTCAAGTCAGAGTCAGAAAATGGGACCCACCGCTCGTCACGTCCCGTCAAACCCGCTCACGCGAGCAAATGAGATCATCATATCGTCAGCACTGATGTCATCAAGGATTGAGTAGTAGAAGACTTCGACTACTTTAGTCCTTGCTCAAGTCTTTGACTCCACCAAGCACTCGGGGGCTACTCCCATAGGGAGCGCTAGTCGCGCACCCTACGATTTTTACTTTTTCTCTTCTGCAGGAATATAGACATTCAAAGCATACCCAACCACTCGAATCCGCGATTCGACTATGGACATGGGTTACTCCCATAGGGAGGACCAGAAATAAATTCGACTGAAACAAGCAAACAAAAGACGACAGCAGTCGCAAAAGTTCTTTAGTCCCTGCCTGAGTCTTTGACTCAACCAGGCACTCGGGGGCTACTCCCATAGGGAGCGCTGGTCGCGCACCCTATGATTATTTGTACATCGTACTGTGTGTCGATAACATCCACACTTGAAGCTTATGGCGACACTGCCTCATAATTCTTCCCTACAAAGATATTGCGTCTCCTGGGTCACCCGAATCATCTCCGCGATGATAACATTCGGATGTCGCGCTTACAACGTGAAGATAAGACCTGAATAAGGCCTGACAACGCATTCACTGTGTACTACCAGAAATATATCCGTGCCTACAGGCACGATGAACACGCCTTGACGGACACGTCGAGTGCTCACACCCATATACTGGAATTCGACTCCTGTAAGACCTCCACGGCTTGAGTCGAATTACACCAGCACTTTTCCGGATTCGAGTCCGGGGACTCGAGTTCGAGTAGATTGCGTTGTTTTACCCTAAGGTAGTTAACTGATACCGATACATCGGTTAAATCAGGCACGCACATCAACAATCCCTATGATACAAACAGAGCAGTCGAAAATATACTCATTCATGCACTCGAAAGGCTTCATAAAGTCCCCAGTCGAATCTGCGATTCCACTAGACACTCGGGGGCTACTGACATGGGTATACCCTACAGGTACTTGACTTGGTATATACGGCCTGAATACAACGGAAGCCCACGGTGTCGCCAAGGCCCAAATAGAGAACTCGGGTAACCTACGGACTCTCGATTGCTTGAGGAACAAGAAGAAGCTAAAGATAGAAAGTTCAAAAGGGAAAACCCTAACCTGTAATCGACTCGACCTGTTACCCGAGACCTAGCCTATCTATATAAAGGCTAGGAGGGGGCAGCGAGGAGGACACAGGCAACCCTAGTTTCCACAACCCTCGCCAGATTGCATCTGCGCACCATTGTAATCTTTGATTCTTCTGTTAATTCCATGAGCAGACAAGCAGGAGTAGGGACCTCTACGAGGCTTGAACCTGGGTAAATCTTCGAGTCCCCTGTGTGCTTGTTTGCTAGCCGATTGATGCTTCCAGTGCTCCCTTCTTCTCCAAAACCCAAGTCCATAACAATGGGCATTGATGAGTTAAACCCTCGTCAGTAGGTATGGCTTCTACCCATTTAGTAACATAGTCAACATCAACAAGAATATCAGTATAACCTTTTGAAGGGGGAAAATGACCCATAAAGTCAAATCCCCAACAATCAAATGGTTCAATAACAAGAGAGTAATTCATAGGCATTTCATTGCATCTAGAAATATTACCAACTCGTTGACATTCATCACATGATAAGACAAATTTTCTTGCGTCTTTGAAAAGGGTAGGCTAGTAAAAACCTGATTGTAGAACCTTTTGTGTGGTTCTATCTCCTGCATGATGTCCTCCATAGGCACTACCATGACATTTCCGCAATATCTCCTCTTGTTCAAATTCTAGAACACATCTTCACATAATACCATCTACTCCTTCTTTATATAAATGTGGGTCATCCCAAAAATAATGCCTCAAATCGTAAAAGAACTTCCTTCTTTGCTGTGCTGTAAAAGTTGGAGGCAAATACTTGGAAACAATAACGTTAGCGTAATCAGCATACCAAGGATTCCCTCGCGGACTTACCCCTACTGCAGCCAACTATTCATTTGGGAAACTATCATTAACAGGCATAGGATCAAAGGAGATGTTTCCAAACGAGATAAATTACCAGCAATAGGATTTTCAACAACTTTCCTATCTACAATATCTAGGTTGAATTCTTGTAAAAGCAACACCCATCTAATAAGCCTAGGCTTAGCATCTTTCTTCGTCATAAGTTATTTAATAGCAGCATGATCAGTATGAATGGTAACTTTTGAATCAACAATATAAGGTCTGAACTTATCACAAGCAAAAACAATAGCTAAGAACTCTTTTTCAGTAGTAGCATAATTCTTTTGAGCAGCGTCAACAGTCTTACCAGCATAATGGAAAACATTTAACTTTTTATCTATTCGTTGCCCAAGAACAACACCTACAGCAAAATCACTAGCATCGCACATGATCTCAAAGGGTAAGTTCCAATCAGGTGGTTGGACAATAGGAGCAGTAGTTAAAGCTTTATTTAGAGTTTCAAAAGCTTCCTTACAATCATCATCAAAAATAAAGGGTACATCATTTTGGAGAAGATTAGTAAGGGGTTTTGATATCTTGGAGAAATCTTTAATAAACCTTCTATAGAAACCAACATGACTAAGGATACTACGAATACCTTTAACGTCCCTAGGCCAGGGCATTTTCTCAATTGCTTCCACTTTGGCTCTGTCAACTTCAATGCCTCTTTCAGAAATTTTATGTCCAAGGACAATTCCTTCATTGACCATGAAATGGCATTTCTCCCAATTAAGAACAAGATTAGTTTCCTCACATCTCTGCAAACTTTATCAAGGTTGTGTAGACAATTATCAAAAGAAGTTCCATATACGGAAAATTCGTCCATGAATACTTCCACAATTTCTTCACAAAAACCATGAACGATAGCAGACATGCACCTTTGAAAAGTGGCAGGAGCATTACACAAACCAAAAGGCATTCGCCTATAAGCATAAGTTCCATAAGGGCACGTAAAAGTAGTTTTTTCTTGATCTTGTTGTTTAACAGCAATTTGAGAGAACCCAGAGTATCCATCAAGAAAGCAAAAATGGATCTTTTTAGACAATCTTTCTAACATTTGATCAATGAAAGGCAGTGGGTAATGATCTTTCTTAGTAACTTTATTAACCTTTCTAAAGTCAATGCACATCCTATAACCTACTACTATTCTTTGGGGGATAAGCTCATTATTCTCATTAGGCACAACAGTAATTCCCCCTTTCTTAGGGACACAATGAACATGACTAACCCATTTACTATCAACAATAGGATAAATAATACCATCATCAAGGAGTTTTAATACCTTGTTTCTTACCACTTCCTTCATCTTAGGATTTAAACGACGTTGATGTTCCACAACTGGTTTTGCATGGGTTCTATATTGATAGCGTGCTGACATATAGTAGGAGAAATCCCTTTTAAATCATCAAGTGTATAGCCCATAGCTCCTCGATGTTTCTTCAATACTTCCAATAATCTTGCCTCTTCCTTCCCTGAAAGTTTCGAACTAATAATAACAGGATATATTTTTTTATCATCAATGTAAGCATATTTAAGATCGTCAGGTAAAGGCTTCAGATCAAAAACTAGATCCTTTTTAGGTGGCATTGTGGTTCCCAAATCTTCCACAGGCAAGTTATGCTTAAACATCTTAGGTTGACGATGGAGAATCTCGTCAATCTCATTTCTTTCTTCCATGAAGATCTCACTTTCGTGGTCTTCCATAAATTGCTGCAAAGAATTGTTAGGAGCAAGAGAAATAGAAGCAAGTTGTTCAACTCTAAAAATCCTCATTAGAAGTTTCATTTTCATAAGGGACTTTAGCAAATTTCAAAAAATTAAACTCATAAGATTCCCCATCAAATTTAGTTAAAATTTTCTCCCTTTTACAGTCTATAATGTCTCCACACGTGTTCAAGAAAGGTCTACCAAAAATGATAGGATAGGTTTTACTAGCAGCTAAACCAAGTACTAGAAAATCAGCAGGATATTTAATCTTACCACAAAGAACTTCCACATCTCTTACAATACCAATGGGAGAGATGGTCTCTCTATTTGCAAGGTGAATAACCACATAAATTTCTTCAAGTTCGCATGGACTTATTTCATGCATAATTTCTTTGTAGAGCT
Organism: Avena sativa; assembly: GCA_916181665.1. Lineage (NCBI taxonomy): Eukaryota > Viridiplantae > Streptophyta > Magnoliopsida > Poales > Poaceae > Avena > Avena sativa. The sequence goes on along the minus strand of OV702292.1, from coordinate 524,346,584 downwards.
CATAAGGAATAACACTTGAACTTGCACCAATATCACATAAACCATAATAGCAATGATCACCAATTCTAACAGAAAGCACAGGGACACTAGCTTTTCTAGTTCCATTAGGATGTGAGACAATATTAGAAGCATCTTCACAGAAAAAAATGTGTCCATCCTCTACTCTTTTAGTGACAAGGTCTTTCACAATTGCTACTGCAGGTTCAATGGTTATTTATTCATCAGGCTTTACAGCTTTCTTTGTACTTTTATTAATTACACTAGTTATCATAGAGTGCTCCTTTACTTTATCCGGGAAAGAAATTTTCTCGATATAAGGTTCAGGCAAAATACGATCAACAGTGCAAACTTCAGTACTTCTAGCAGGAACACAATCAATAATATCCTTATACGGTGCATGATAATTATTCCACTTGTTTTTAGGAATTTCAATATAAGAAGCAAAAGCCTTAAAATAATTTTCAATAACTTGAGAGTCTAGACCATAAGCATTACTAATATTACGAAAGTCATCAGTTCCCATAAAAGATTTAATGCATTCATAATCATAATTTATACCTGACTTTCTTCCTTTATCACTCTCCCATGCTTCAGTATTGTCTTGAATACGATCTAGAAGATCCCATTTAGCCCCTTCTTCCATACGTGTAAATGATCCAGCACAAGAAGCATCCAATAGATCCTTATCATGAAGAGAAAGCCTTGCATAAAAGTTATTGATAATAATATTGTTGGGGAGCTCATGAATAGGACATTTGAGCATTAATAACTTCAATCTCCCCCAAGCTTGAGTTGTACTCTCTCCATCAAGAGGCCAAAAGTTTTATATTTGATAACGATCTTTATGAATCTCACTCGGAGGATAAAATTTTGAATAAAAGAGAGGTACAATTTCCTCCCATTCAAGAGCTTGACCATTCTTCAGCAGCTTGTACCATTCCTCAGCTCTTCCTTTCGGTGATAATGAGAATAATTCTTCTTGACTTGATCTGTTGTAATACCTACACACTTGAACAACCCGCATAATTCGTGTATAAAGAGCAAATGATCACCGGGATGGACAGTTCCATCTCCAAAATAGTAGTTATCGATAACATGATCAACAATTCTTGTAGGTATCTTGAAAGTATCATTTTTAGCAGGTGGTGGTTCATCTACTACCTTAGCAGTGGTAGTAGCATTACGAAATAAGGAACTAAGTGAATTATCCATATTGAAAATAAAGTAACTAACAAAAATAAACAATACTCACAGTAGAAGTTTCCTTTACCAGTTCCACTCTCCAATAGTGCTTCACTCCCCGGCAACGGTGCCAGAAAATAGTCTTGACGACCCACAAGTATAGGGGGTGTATCGCATTATTTTTGATAAGTAAGAGTGTCGAACCCAATGAGGAGCAGAAGGTGTTGGCGAGTGGCTTGGAGAAGGAATTCTCTGTAAATACTTAGCAAATGGATTTTTAGGGGGTTTTGATAATGAAGATAAATAAAGTGCAAGTAAATAAAAGATAATAATAATAAATGCAGCAAGTGGCCCAATCCTTTCTTTAACAAAGGACAAGCCGGTTGTATTACTTAAGATGACCAAACATTCTCGAGGACACACGGGAATATCGTCAAGTGCTTTCGCATCATATAGTTGATTAATCTTCTTTAGTTTGATAAGTGTTGTGTGGGTGAACCTGTGCTAGTGTACTAACCTTCCTAGGACTAATACATACTTGTGATTAAACCCCTTGCAAGCATCCGCAAGTACAAGAAAGTAATTAAGATAAAAAAACCTAACCACAGCTTTAAAGTCTGAGATCCTACAGTCCCTTGTGCAAAGGTTTCCTAATGGGGGGTTAGGTTTCTGTCACTCCGGCAACCCCTATGATTAGTAGCCAAATACACAATGCATTCCCCTAGGCCCATAAAGGTGAAGTGTCATGTAGTCGACGTTCACATGACACCACTAGAAGAATAACACTACAACTTAAATAACAAACTATTGAATCTTTCTCAACACAATTCCAGTACTAACAACATGACTTCTCCCATGTCCTGAAGAACTAAACGAACTACTCACAAGACATCATATGGATCAAGATCAGAGATGATATAATGATAAGTAAAAATTTGAACATAACGATATTTCAATGGTTCCACTCAGATTGTTACTTATCATTATTAAGCTGTGGTTAGGTTTTTATCTTAATTAGTTTCTTGTACTTGCGGATGCTTGCAAGGGGTATAATCACAAGTATGTATTAGTCCTAGGAAGATCGGTACATTAGCACAGTTTCACCCACACAACACTTATCGAACTAAAGAAGATTAATCAACTATATGAAGCGAAAGCACTTGACGATATTCCCGTGTGTCCTCGAGAACGTTTGGTCATCTTAAGTAATACAACCGGCTTGTCCTTTGCTAAAGAAAGGATTGGGTCACTTGCTGCATTTTTTATTATTGTCTTTTATTTACTAGTACTTTATTTATCTGCATTATTGATGACCCACAAGTATAGGGGGTGTATCGCAGTATTTTCGATAAGTAAGAGTGTCGAACCCAACGAGGAGCAGAAGGTGCTGGCTAGTGGTATGGATCAGGAATTCTCTGCAAATACTTAGCAAACAGATTTTTAGGGGTTTCGATAAAGCAAGTAAACAAAGTACGAGTAAATAAAAGACAGTAGGAATAAATGCAGCAAGTGGCCCAATCCTTTATGAGAAAAGGACAAGCCGGTTGTATTACTTAAGATGACCAAACGTTCTCGAGAACACATGGGAAGACTGTCAAGTGCTTTCGCTTCATATAGTTGATTAATCTTCTCTAGCTTGCTAAGTGTTGTGTGGGTGAACCTGTGCTAATGTACCGCCCCATCCAAGACTAATACATACTTGTGATTATACCCCTTGCAAACATCCGTAAGTACAAGAAAGTAATTAAGGTAGAAACCTAACCACAGCTTTAAACTCTAAGACCCTTACGTCCCTTGTGCAATGGTTTCCTAACGGGGGTTCAGGTTTCTGTCACTCCCGCAACCCATACGATTAGTAGCCAAATACACAATGCATTCCCCTAGGCCCATATAGGTGAAGTGTCATGTAGTCGACGTTCACATGACACCACTAGAAGAAGTACACCACAACTTAAATATCAAACCATTGAATCTTTCTCAACACAACTCCACTACTAACAACATGACTTCTCCCATGTCCTCAAGAACAAAACGAACTACTCACAAGACATCATATGGATCATGATCAGAGATGGAATAATGATGTATAACAATCTGAACATAAACAATAATTCAATGGTTCACTCAATAGCATCAACTACAAAGAGTAATCAACACCGGGAAAGTTTCCCCTATGAACTAATGCAAGATTCAACTCAATTGTTACAACAATATGGAGATGGTGATGAGGGTGCTGATGGTGATGATGGTGGTGATGATGATGATGATCCTGATGAAGTCCAGCTTGATGGTGCTGTTGATGGCGATGATCTCCCCTCTCCGGAAAGGAATTCCCCTGGCAGAAATCTGTCTGCCGGAGAGATCTTTCTCTCTCGGTGTTTTCCGCCCCGCAGAGGCGGCGGAATCTTTATGTGGTCGCTCCCCGAGTCTTAGGGTTTCGGGAGGTTGATATACGCTAGAGGGGAGAGGCTGGAGTGGGCCAGGGTGGCCACACCACCTCCTGGCGCGGCCTAGGGCTGCCCGCGCTAGGGGTGGTGTGGGCCCCCTGTGGCCCATCTCCACTCCGTCTTCTGGCATCCTTAGTCTTCTGGAAAAATAGGATTTTCCGTATATTTTCCCGGATTTTCTGATCTTCGCGAATTTTTCCTCCAAACAGCACCTTTTCCATCAGAATCCTGACTGCAGCGATCCATGCTCCAAAAGTCATCAACCATGCAAAAACAGATGAAATAACATAAGTATCACCTCTCAATATGAAATATATCAATGAATAATAGTGAATTAAGACATAGAATAGTGATGCAAAATGGACATATCAACTCCCCCCAGGCTTAGACTTCGCTTGTCCCCAAGCGAAACTGAGCTCAATAAACATGGCCTCGGGTTTATGGAGTGAAGAGTCGATAAAAGAATACGGACAAGAAGCATCACATTCATCAAGTGCATAGATCATAATAGAAGGCAACTCACTATTATATAACTCAACTTGCATTGAGTAAAGGAAACACAATAAAGATACATAAAGTGAATCATAATTGGTAATGGCAAACTTAGCTCTTGGTCGAAGAATAGTTGATAATTTGCTGGAGTTCACAAATAGTTGGTTTTTCAATGATACCTTTCAAAGTATTAAACATCAAGATAAGAGCAATGTGCAAAACAAGGAACATAAGAAACATGAATGAATAAATCATCATATGAATGAATGAAACACAACAACTCAAAGTACTTGCTGAGGTAGAAGGGAGTAGGTTTACTGACTCAACTACAAGGTAAAAGAAAGGCCCTTCATAGAGGGAGGCAGGGATTGCAAGTCTCATAAAGAGCTCCCAAAAATTATGATACTTACTAGCTTTCAGCTCTCATTGCCCCTATCATAGGCATATTTAGGTGATTAAGGTTAAAGTGATCAAATATGAGGATATGCATTGACAAGTTGTAAGTTGAGAATCTCATGTCCCTTGAATACGAGGGTCGCTCCTCATCCTACTCAAGTTTAGTCACCGGTAAGTTCTTGTCATCGTAAGCATATGTGTATCATTGAGAACCGCCAACGGGGTACCCCTTGCCCGATGATACGGAAGAATCCCCATATCAAAATGACAAGGCAAGCAGACAACAAGCATCTCAGCAATCTTCTTATTTACCATGGGAATATGGTGCTTTTTTCTCTCTTTCCTCTTTTCATAATATCTCTTTTTTTCTTTTTTCTTTTCTCTTTTTCTCAATTTCTATCTCTTTTTTTATAAGAAGAGTGCTTCATAGATACTCGTTATGGTTACGCTGCAGGTTTCCACCATGTCAGCATGGATTAGACCAGCGGCCCAGGCGTTTCTCTAACACACATGCATAACTCCATGGACTTACAAGCTCCCCTTTCATTTCACACCGATGACATCCATAGACAAAAGAACATGATATCAACTTGGTACAAAGTACCAGTGCAATGTTGAAAGTGTTCCCCATGATAGCATGGTTCTGCTAATTCACAACTTACAAAGCGCAAGCATATACGCAATATAGGTGAGCACAGTGGTTCAAGTTTATTAAGTGCAAGAAAGTAAGGTGTTCCATCAAGTTCATGAGAGCTTTAATCACAAATTTTCACATAACAAGTTTAATTTGGGAGGTAGATAAAACAAGAATTTACTTGGAATAGCAATAATGCTAATAGGTAGGTATGGTGGACGCAAATGGCAAAGGTTTTGGTTAAAAGGAGGTGGATGCACGAGAAGAGTACCCTCTCAGTACAGGTTTTTGGCTAGCAGCTGGGTAGCAAGTACAAGAGTTGAAGGAAACAAACAAACATACAAGTGATAAAGACAAACATGCAATCTTCCTTGGAAGCACAAAAGATCTTAACTAGAGAATACTAAACTTATGAGCAAATCAAGAAAGAAAGATGATGAAATTATTTTTCTTTAAAGGTACTTTTATCTTTTCTTTCAACTCTCAAAAATAGTGTGCTACTGACCGAGTCAGGTTTGCCAAAACCAACTAAATTAACTCAATGATCCCAAAGTGATACCAATACTAACAACCAGATCAATCATATAACCACGAATTGAAAACTAATATAAGCTATGCAAAAGAGTGAATGATAGAACTTCTCATTAATATTCCATAACGGCAACTCACACCAAGGGATACATATCTAACAAGAGAGGGGACACTTCCATAATGCAAACCATACTACATAATAACTCCTCTATTCATGATATGACTCTACTAAAAAGGTAAAAAGATAGAAGATAGTGATGTGATACCGCGACACTCCCCCAAGCTTGGAACAAGCCAAGGGGATGCCAAACCTGATGACGAATTACTCCTTAGGTGGTGGTGGTATCCTCTCGATGAGCTCTCTGATCAGTTTCCCCAAGTCCTCAATCTCGAAGGTGAGAGTACGAATCAACTCCGAGTTGTGCTCAATATGGCTCATGATCATTTCAGTTTGTGGATCCCAGCTCTTGTGATTCTTTTTCCGTTCTTCCCCCCTGGAGTCTTCTTTTCCTGCATGGTTATGGATAAAGGTATGGAAGGGATTCTTGGTGTGTGGAGGAAGTGACCGTGGAGCCAAACTGTGACGGGGAGCTTTCCCCCCAGTCTGCATCTGCGCAGTCCTTCTAACCCTGGAAGGTTTCGTCACCACTCCAATGCTTGCAATGGTAGTGCCGGTGTGCTTTGCCTCCTCTTCATATTCACTTTTGATCTCCTTCTCCTTCCTGGGGTCTTGGAGGTCTTTCTCCATAGGCTCCTTCCCTTTATCCTTGGCAGACACCATTGTGCTTCTAAACCTTCAAAGAGTATGTCCTGGCAGAAACAGATCGAAACAAAAACACGACGAAAACATGATATATGAACCTCGGGGGATCCGGGGGGTTATATATTACGAAGTTTCATATCAAAAGGAAGGTAATGGGAGAAAACGAGTCGGAGGCGGAGTCCGGGCTGGACTCACCACCTAGTGGCGCGGCCATGGGAGGGCCCGCGCCACAGGGTGGTGTGAGCCACCCTGGCTCCGTTTCTGTCCCTTTTTCGCTTCGTAGCTCTCTTTATTGACTGAAAACTGCAAAAATATAGTTGGATAGTGTTTTCGTGGAACTTTTCTTACCAGAACTATTACCTATTTGAAAACAGACTCTGCAGGTCTTTGAATTTGGTATCTAGTAGATTCTTCCGGAGTCATCACTTGAATAACATCAATATCTTCATCTTCATACACTTATTACTTGAGTCATAAAACCGTTCTCTTCCTTATTACACCATTGTCTCCACTTCTTGGAAATTTCTTTCACACAAAACTTCACACAATTCTCATTAGCAACATTAGTATAAGTGAAGTGATAAAACCTTTTGAGCTCAACTTCAACTGAAAACCATCAAAACATAAGCTGCTGTAGCAACTCCTTCCGAAAACCCAAAAATAATTCAAAAAGTAAATCAAACAAAGAAGCAAATGCAAGAGTGGCAAAATCTGTCAAAACAGACCAGCAGATAAAGATCAATTTTTTCGAAAATCTTCTGCTGCTCAAATCAAAAAGTGCAAAACTAACAAAAGTTAAATAACAACCTGGGGCGGAAGCACAAAAAATTACAGCTCAATCCAAAATACAGAGATTTCTCACGAATTTTTACGGTGAAGCACAAAAATCTGTTTCGGGACAGCAACTTCCCCAAATCTTACTTCTCTCTCATTAGAGGTTGATCTTCACACAAAAACCAAAAAAAATGGATAAGGAGCGGTTATTACCGAAGTAATAACTTCCAAGACTCAAAGAAACAAAAACAAACTAAAAGCAAAAACAAATTGGGTTGTCTCCCATAAAGCTCTTTCTTTATTGCCATTAAGATGGGCATGATAATTTTGAAGGAGCTCTCATAGGGATATGAATTGAAGTGAAAGGGAGCATTAAGAAGCAAAAACACACACACACATTTAAGTCTAACCCACTTCCTATGCAAGGGAATTTTGTAAACAAACAAGTTGTTGAAACCAAAGGCTACTTGCATAAGAAGGCAAAACAAGTGCAACATAAAAACTTTTAGCATAAAACGAGGAAACTTGATATTATTGAGATGCATGAGAACACTTTTTCCTATTTCATAGTAACTTTCAGTATCATGCATAAACTTAACGATATAGCTATCACAAGGACCATCATAGCAATGATCACTTATTCTAACAGAAAACACAAGAATACTAGCTCTCATAAAACTATTTTGTGAAACAATATTAGAGGTATCCTTACAAAGGATAGTGTGTCCCTCTTTTTCATATTTAGTGACAAAGTCTTTCACACTTGCTATTATAGGTTCATCAACCATTTGTTTATCAGGTTCAACAGCTTTATTTGTACATTCATTAACCATACTAGCTATCATAGAATGTTCCTTTACCTTAACTGGAAAAGGCATTTTCTCAATATAAGGATCAGGTAAAACATGATTAGCAGTATAAACTTTAGTATTTCTTGAAGGAACACTCTTAGCAATATCTTTATAAGGTTCATGATACTTATTCCACTTCTTTTTAGGCACTTCAATGTAGGAAGCAAAAGCCTTAAAATAAGAAGCAATAGCTTGAGAGTCTAGACCATAAGCATTTTTAATATTTTGAAAGTCATCAGTTCCCATAAAAGATTCAATGCATTCATAATCATAATTTATACCTGACTTTCTACCTTTGTCATTCTCCCAAGCTTCAGCATTGTCTTGAATACGGTCCAGAAGATCCCATTTAGCTTCTTCTTCCATGCGAGTGAATGATCCAGCACAAGAAGCATCCAATAAATCCTTATCATGTAGAGGGAGCCTTGCATAAAAGTTATTGATAATGATATTTTTGGGGAGCTCATGAATGGGACATTTGAGCATTAGTAACTTCAATCTCCCCCAAGCTTGAGCTGTACTCTCTCCATCAAGAGGCCAAAAGTTGTATATTTGATTCCGATCTTTATGAATCTCACTAGGAGGATAAAATTTTGAGTAAAAGAGAGGCACTATTTCCTCCCATTCCAGAGCTTGACCATTCTTCAGCAGCTTATACCATTCCTCAGCTCTTCCTTTCAGCGATAATGAGAATAACTTCTTCTTAATTTGATCTGTAGTAATACCTGCACACTTGAACAACCCGCATAATTCGTGTATAAATAGCAAATGATCACCGGGATGGACAGTTCCATCCCCAACATAGTAGTTATCCATAACACGATCAATAATTCTTGTGGGTATTTAAAAACATCATTCTCAGCAGGTGGTGGCTTATCTACTACCTTAGCAGTGGTAGTAGCACTACCAAATAAGAAACTCAGCGAATTATCCATAACGAAAATAAAGTGACTAGCAGAAGTAACAATACTCACAGTAGAAGTTTCCTTTACCAGTTCCACTCTCCAATAGTGCTTCACTCCCCGGTAACGGCGCCAGAAAATAGTCTTGAAGACCCACAAGTATAGGGGGTGTATCGCAGTATTTTCGGTAAGTAAGAGTGTCGAACCCAATGAGGAGCAGAAGGTGTTGGCTAGTGGTATGGATCAGGAATTCTCTGCAAATACTTAGCAAACGGATTTTTAGGGGTTTTCGATAAAGCAAGTAAACAAAGTACAAGTAAATAAAAGACAGTAGGAATAAATGCAGCAAGTGGCACAATCCTTTATGAGCAAAGGACAAGCCGGTTGTATTACTTAAGATGACCAAACGTTCTCGAGGACACATGGGAAGACTGTCAAGTGCTTTCGTTTCATATAGTTGATTAATCTTCTCTAGCTTGCTAAGTGTTGTGTGGGTGAACTTGTGCTAATGTACCGCCCCATCCAAGACTAATACATACTTGTGATTATACCCCTTACAAACATCCGTAAGTACAAGAAAGTAATTAAGGTAGAAACCTAACCACAGCTTTAAACTCTAAGACCCTTACGTCCCTTGTGCAATGGTTTCCTAACGGGGGTTCAGGTTTCTGTCACTCCGGCAACCCCTACGATTAGTAGCCAAATACACAATGCATTCCCCTAGGCCCATATAGGTGAAGTTTCATGTAGTCGACGTTCACATGACACCACTAGAAGAAGTACACCATAACTTAAATATCAAACCATTGAATCTTTCTCAACACAACTCCACTACTAACAACATGACTTCTCCCATGTCCTCAAGAACAAAACGAACTACTCACAAGACATCATATGGATCATGATCAGAGATGGAATAATGATGTATAACAATCTGAACATAAATAATAATTCAATGGTTCACTCAATAGCATCAACTACAAAGAGTAATCAACACCGGGAAAGTTTCCCCTATGAACTAATGCAAGATTCAACTCAATTGTTACAGCAATATGGAGATGGTGATCAGGGTGCTGATGGTGGTGATGATGATGATCCCGATGAAGTCCAGCTTGATGGTGGTGTTGTTGGCGACGATCTCCCCTCTCTGGGAAGGAATTTCCCCGGCAGAAATCTGTCTGTCGGAGAGATCTTTCTCTCTCGGTGTTTTCCGCCCCGCAGAGGCGGCGGAATCTTTATGTGGTCGCTCCCCGAGTCTTAGGGTTTCGGGAGGTTGATATACGCTAGAGGGGAGAGGCTGGAGTGGGCCAGGGTGGCCACACCACCTCCTGGCGCGGCTCGCGCTAGGGGGTGGTGTGGGCCCCTAGTGGCCCATCTCTACTCCGTCTTCTGGCATCCTTAGTCTTATTGAAAAATAGGATTTTCCGTATATTTTCCCGGATTTTCTGATCTTCGCAAATTTTGCCTCCAAACAACACCTTTTCCATCAGAATCCTGACTGCAGCGGTCCATGCTCCAAAAGTCATCAACCATGCAAAAACAGATGAAATAACATAAGTATCACCTCTCAATACGAAATATATCAATGAATAATAGTGAATTAAGACATATAATAGTGATGCAAAATGGACGTATCAATTATCAAAACCCCCTAAAAATCTGTCTGTTAAGTATTTACAGAGAATTCCTGCTCCAAGCCACTCGTCAACACATTCTGCTCCTCGTTGGGTTCGACGCTCTTACTTATCGAAAATACTACGATACACCCCCTATACTTGTGGGTCATCACCCAAGTAGCATGATTTGCTGCTGTGTAAATCAACTATCTTGATTGCTTCCAGCCAGTGATGCAAAAGTCTAAGGCTATAATGATTTATATTGGTAGATTGATTAAATGTTGGAATTGGCTGGTTAAGATTTAAGAGATGGCTGTACTAGATTCTTGGGAGATGTGTGAGGCCTGTGATGCAAGAGCTTAAGGCTATATTTCCTTTAAGAACAAATATTATTTGATGACTTTTTAATTCTCTGTGATGATTCTGCATAGCAAATCTTGTAGTGCTGAGAGAAATGATCCTCTGATCTTCTTAGACATGTTCTAGTTGTAGGGTAATTGGATTTGGAGGGATTTATATCTTAACCATTCTTTTACTTGGTTGAGATGGTGTGAGTTAACAAGAACATATGCTACATGATCTTAGTTTATATTCTTCATGTATTCTTACATGTTGTTGCAAACTGTTGTTGTACTGATGTTGATCTTGATCAGTTACTTCTTATGCTACTGACAGCATGCTCCTCCTCATGTTGATGTTGATCTTCTACTAGTAAGCTTTTGGAAACTATCTCCTTGTTAACTAGCCACTCCCCTTTCTTTAATCTATCCCTTCAGATGGTGCTAGTTGTTTTTGGGGGTTAGATCTTGTATGTAGCTGCTAAATAGCTATAGGTGGAAGGTACCGACTATTGCTCTAATGGATGTTGATGTATAGCCGCTTGTGTTTTCTTGAGGTGTTCTTGGTGGTTTCTGCGGAAATGAAATACTAGTAATCCTACTATGGTTGTGCTCTCTCCATATCTGATGCTCTCTTGTGGTATTGTGCTTGGTGGTGAAAGAATGAGCAGAGAGAGGTGGTGTGGAGTGCTATGTGGAAATGGATATGCACTAGTGTCTTAGCTGCTATGTTGTGGCTGCTCTCTTCCTTTTCTCTTCCTGGTGTTGCCTTGCTGTGTTGACAACACATCCACATGTAGCTGTGTGTGAGATGCCTTCTTGCCTGTTGTGGATCAGATCAAGTACATCCTGATATTTCTTGGTTTTTTTACCTTTTTCCTTTTACTGTTCTGGTGAAACTTGCCCCTTTACCTGCCGATGATGTATGACTAAGGCTATAAACTAATAAAGATCAGATACTGCCTTGGTGGAAATTGTCCCCTTCTTATATTAGCTCAGTGATGATAATAACAATGCACTACACTGCTTGTCTGAGAGCAATACTTTAACCAATTCTCTATTCTGTTTCTTTTCCTTGTCCTTTGTTTTGTTTTGCAGGGTGAAGAATAAGGAGAGTTGAAGAACAGAAGACACAGGACTAATTAGGAAAATAGTTTAGGTTTAATTTTTGACATTTGTTTTTCTTCTTATTGTAATTCAATTTTCTTTTGAATTACTTTATTGTAAAGAGACAATGTAATGTATATATTTAATAATAAAGAGTTCCTTTATTTATGTAATCGCAGATTTCCAATTTCATTTCTTAGTATTACTTTATTATTTTAATATTCTTTACTTAAGATTGGAATGTTTTAAATTCCAAGGTATTCAAATTTGAAATTCAAACCTCAATTTCAAATATGAATTGAACTGTTTCCACAAGACACAAAAATACAGTAGAGGTCATGTCAAAATCCATAGCACTGGCGCTAACGTTTCCATTAGAATAAGAGAGATCTCGATCCCTTTACAACTCTTTTAGTTTTGCCCAAAAACTCTTCGGATTTTCTTATGCATGAATGCAATACACACATATGTGTCCTCTCTATTTCTAGGTGCTAATCCTGGGATGTTATAATATAGTGGGAGCACCATCTTGGAATATAATTTCTTGTTCTTACCCAACCTCGTAGTGATCTCATTCGCTGAGCTAAGAATCATGCATGTTGGTCATCTTGTCGGACTTAGCTTCTGTCGAATTTAGGGTTGGTGGTTGGCGCCCTGATGTCTACGCACTTCTATTCTTGTAGACAGTTGTTGGGCCTCCAAATGCAGAGGTTTGTAGAATAGCAGCAAGTTTTCGCTTAAGTGGATCACCCAAGGTTTATCGAACTCAGGGAGGAAGTGGTCAAAGGTATCTCCTCTCAAGTAACCCTGCAATCAAGATACAAGAAGTCTCTTGTGTCCCCAACACACCCAATACACTTGTCAGGTGTATAGGTGCACTAGTTCGGCGAAGAGATAGTAAAATACAAGTGATATGGATAATTATAAGTGGTAACGGTGCCAGAAAATAGCTTACTGGCGTGTGGTTGACGTGGGAAAAGACTAAAGGTAAACTGAAATAAAGAAGGAAGCAAGCAAACATGTAACATATCTAATTGCAAATGGTGTTTCAATGCTTAGAAACAAGGCCTAGGGAACATACTTTCACTAGTGAACACTCTCATATAAATATCTTCTCTTTATGATACTACGCTGAACTACTCTTCGGTTGGACACTCTAATCCATGTCAGGGCTATAACAACACACCTCAAAGTTCATCTTTCCCATCTAGAAAACCCCACACTATCACCTTGAGCACGAGATGGTTCCAACAAACACCACAATTTCATAAAGACATCCAACTCCAAATATAACTCATAACAAGTATTTGTAATCTCTAGCCTAAGTGCCACCATGGTGTGCACGTTGTCACTTTCACACACATGGGGAGAGCAGAGATCTATTAAAGCACTTGAGTAGCAAGGTAGATCTATAGATTACAAGCTCATGATCTCAATAAGATCATGCATAGAGAGAGAGATGAACACATAGCTACCGGTAGAACCCTTAGCCTCGAGAGAGAACTACTCCCTCCTCATCATGGGAATCAGCAATGGTGATGGAGATGGCGGTGGAGATCGATGGATATGGCTCCGGGGGCACTTCCCCGTCCTGGCAGGGTGCCGGAACAGAGACTTTCTGTCCCCCGAATCTCCCCTTCGGTGGCGGTGCCGCCACGAAACTTTTCATGGATTTCTGATTGACGATCTAGGGTTTTTGCATCGGGAGGCATCTTATAGGCGGAGAGGCAAGGTCGGTGGGCAGCCAGGGGGCCCACACCATGCCCTGGCGCGGCCTGGGAGGACCCGCGCCTAGGGGTGATTTGGCCACCACGTTTCCCCCCTTTGTCTCTCCTTCTGGCTCCGTGAATCTTCCGGTAAAATATCGACTTTGGCTTTTGTCCGGTCCAATTCCGAGAATATTGATTTTCTGACTTTCCTAGAACCAAAACAGCAGAAAACAGGCAACTGGCACTGTGGCACTTGTTAATAGGTTAGTCCAAGAAATCATATGAAAAGTACTCCAAAGTGTGGACAAAACATAAGATAGTAGATAAAACCAAGCATGGAACATCAAAAATTATAGATACATTTGCAATGTATCAACATCCCCAAGCTTAACTCCTGCTCGTCCTCGAGTAGGTAAGTGATAAAAAGAAAGAATAATGTTTGAGATGACATGCACCATCATAAACTTGATCAAAGTATTTGTAAAACATTCAAAGCTGGGATCATAGTACTTAAACATAGCATGAAACATATAGTTCTAACAATAAGACATAGCAACTATGTTGCAACATGAAGAGGTACAAACAAAAGTCATGAATAATAATGCTTTCTAAGACGTTTGTTTGTTTCACATAAAGAAAACATAGCATAGTGGCATTCAGCTTGTCCCTCATAGAGTAGCAAACGTAAATGCATAGGACACCTTCAAAGTTCATAAGAGTGACTAGATACAAATAGTTTAAAACAAGCAATATCAAGGTATGCATCAATCAACTAGTCTTGGGACAATGCACATAGAACTAATAATGGCCACTATGCTCTCAAAGTAGGTGCATAAAGGTAGAAGGTGGAGACTCAATATAATGGTGGAAGAAAGGCCTTCATAGAAGGAAGCAGAGATTCAAGTTTCATAAAGAGCTTCCAAAAATTATGGTACTTAATAGCTTTCATCTCTCATTGCCCCTATCATAAGCATCTTGAAGTGATTAAGGTTAAAGTGAACAAACTATGGTGTATATGCTTGACAAAGTATAAGTTAGAAATCTCATGTCCCTTGAATACGAGGGTCGCTCCTCATGCTACTCAAGTTTAGTCACCGGTAAGTTCTTGTCATCGTAAGTACATGTGTATCATAGAGAACCGCCAACGGGGTACCCCGTGCCCGATGATACGGAAGAATCCCCATATCAAAATGACAAGGCAAGCAGACAACGAGCATCTCAGCAATCTTCTTATTACCATGGGAATATGGTGCTTTTTTCTCTCTTTCCTCTTTTCATATATCTCTTTTTTTCTCTTTTTTCTCAATATCTGACTCTTTTTTATAAGAAGGATGCTTCATAGATAGCTCATTATGGTTAAGTTGCAGGTTTCCACCATGATAGCATGGATTAGACCAGCGGCCCAGGAGTTTCTCTAACACATATACATAACTCCATGGACTTACAAGCTCCCCTTTCATTTCACACCGACGACATCCATAGACAAAAGAGCATGATATCAATTAGGTACAAAGTACAAGTGCAATGTTGAAAGCGTTCCCCATGACAGCATGGTTCTGCTAATCCCCAACATATAAGTGCAAGCATATACAACATAGACGACACAATGGTTCAAGTTTATTAAGGGATAAAGTGTGCCATCAAGTTCGTGAGAGCTTTAATCACTAGTTTTCTCATAACAAGTTTAATTCAGAAGGTAGATAAAAACATGAATATACTTGGAATAGCATATGCTAGTAGGTAGGTATGGTGGACTCTTTGGAATAACTTGGTTTTAGGAGTTGGATGCATGAGTGGAACTCACACTTGGTTACGGAGGCTAGCAAAAGACTGGGAGCGACAAACTAAGAGAGCAATAATGGCCATAATCATGCAAAGCGACAAAACATCATTAATCAAAGCATAAAGTGATACTACAAGTTGAAAACTAAAGGATCATCGAGGCTATGGTGACTTTGGATAGTCATAACATGGTGTGAGCATGCGCCAAGTCCCCAAATAAAGCATCAAAGGAGAATACCACTATACTATGCTTTAATATGCTAAAATAACCCGCATGATTCATCCAAGGCACATTAAGCAATCTTAATTGTTTATAACAAGTCATGCTACAGCAAAGAATACTAAGCATAAAGCCAAAACAATATCGAGAAAGGCATGACAAAGCATAGGCCACAATCAAAAACAAGCTCTCTTTACCACTTAAGCATGAACTTTCCTACTCTTTTCCAATCCAAACCAAACTATTTGAAAACCAATGTAAGAAAGAGGGGGTCCAACCAATTTATTCAGCAAACTAAGCAAACCAAGCAAACGAAAAACCAAAACGAAAACAAAAAAGAAGACGCTCCAAGAACAACACAACTGTGCATGAAACAATAAAAATGAAGTGTTTGGAAGAAACCTGGGATTTTTATTGATGAAGAAGGGGATGCCTTGGGCATCCCCAAGCTTTGACGCTTGTACTTCGTGGATATTTCTTGGGGTGACACGCGTGGCATCCCCAAGCTTGAGCTTTAGTCCATCCTTCATCTCATTACTCATTCCTTCCATACACCTGAAATTTTTCCTTCATACAAAAACTTCACACAATCTTTATTAGCAACATTAGTGCACTCAAGATAATAAGTCTTTAGGTTCAGTTCCAACACCAATAAAACTTCCAATTAAACACAAGCTACTATAGCACTTCCCTCAAAAATCTCAATTCTCTAAAGAGAACTCAAAAAGGAACCAACAAGAAGCAAATGCAAATAATGGCAGAAATCTATCAAAACAGACCAGCAGGTAAAGACGATTTTTTAGAAAACCTTATGTTGCTCAAATCAAAAAGTGTTGAACTAAAGAAAGTTAGATAATAACCTGGGGTAGAAGCACAAAAATTCACGCCTCAAAAGGACGTACAAAGATTTTACACGAATGTTTACGGTGAAGCACAGAAATCTGTTTTGGGACAGCAACTTTCCCAATCATTACTTCTCTCTCATTAGAGGTTACTCTTGGCACAAAAAGCAAATAAAAAGGATAAAGAGCGGTTATTGCTGAAGTAATAACTTCCAAGACTCATCTAAAACTTTTGGGTTATCTCCCAATAAGTACTTTTCTTTAACGCCTTTAAGTTAGGCATGATAATTTGAGAAGATGATCACATAAGAAATATGAATTGAAGTAAAAGAGAGCATCAAGAAGCAAATTCAAAGCACATTTAAGTCTAACCCACTTCCTATGCATAGGAATCTTGTAAAGAAACAAGTCATGAAAGCACAAAGCAACAAGCATAGTAAAGTAAAACAAGTGCAACTTCAAGACTTTCAACATAAAGAGGGGAAACTTAATATTATTGAGATGCATAAAACCATGTTTCCCTCTCTCATAATAACTTTCAGTAGCATCATGAATAAAATTAACAATATAACTATCACATGAAACATTCTTATCATGAGCCACATGCATATAATCATTATTACTCTCCACACAAGCATAGTTATTCTTATTAATTATAGTGGGAGCAAATTCAACAAAATAGCTATCATTATTATTCTCATCACCATAATCATCAAATATAGGAGGCATATTGTAATCATAATTAATTTTCTCCTCAATAGTAGGTGGACTGAAAATATCATATTTATCATTGTAATCATCATATATTGGAGGTTTGGTATCATCATAAGCAATAGAATAGCTATCTTCCAAAGTCGGGGAACTAAAAAGATCATTTTCATAAAAACTAGCTTCCCCAAGCTTAGACTTTTCCATAGCATTAGCAATAATGGTGTCCAGAGAATTCATACTAATAACATTGTTATTAGCATGCAAATAAAGTTCCATAGGTTTTTAAATTTTCTCTCCAAACACATCATGTCCTAACTCAAGGTAAATACTATAAAGCTCTCTAATTTTGTTGTTGTTTTCCATTAAGCCTAACTAGTGAAAACAAGAAATAAAAATACAAAATTGCAGAATCTAAAGGAAATAACTTCGAGCACTCATACCGGAGGATGTGAGTACCTTTTACCTTACCTCCCCGGCAACGGCGCCAGAAAATAGCTTGATGTCTACGCACTTCTATTCTTCTAGATAGTTGTTGGGCCTCCAAGTGTAGAGGTTTGTAGAATAACAGCAAGTTTTCCCTTAAGTGGATCACCCAAGGTTTATCGAACTCAGGGAGGAAGTGGTCAAAGGTATCCCCTCTCAAGCAACCATGCAATCAAGATACAAGAAGTCTCTTGTGTCCCCAACACACCCAATACACTTGTCAGGTGTATAGGTGCACTAGTTCGGCGAAGAGATAGTGAAATACAAGTGATATGGATAATTATAAGTGGTAACGGTGCCAGAAAATAGCTTGCTGGCATGTGGTTGACGTGGGAAAAGACTAAAGGCAAACTGAAATAAAGAAGGAAGCAAGCAAACATGTAACAGATCTAATTGCAAACGGTGTTTCAATGCTTAGAAACAAGGCCTAGGGAACATACTTTCACTAGTGAACACTCTCATATAAATATCTTCTCTTTATGATACTACGTTGAACTACTCTCCGGTTGGACACTCTAATTCATGGTAGGGCTATAACAGCACACCTCAAAGTTCATCTTTCCCATCTAGAAAACCCCACATTGTCACCTTGAGCACTAGATGGTCCAAACAAACACCACAATTTCATAAAGACATCCAACTCCAAATATAACTCATAACAAGTATTTGTAATCTCTAGCCTAAGTGCCACCATGGTGTGCACGCTGTCACTTTCATACACATGGGGAGAGCAGAGATCTATTAAAACACTTGAGTAGCAAGGTAGATCTATAGATTACAAGCTCATGATCTCAATAAGATCATGCATAGAGAGAGATGAACACATAACTACCGGTAAAACCCTTAGCCTCGAGAGAGAACTACTCCCTCCTCATCATGGGAATCAGCAATGGTGATGGAGATGGCGGTGGAGATCGATGGAGATGGCTCCGGGGGCACTTCTCCGTCCCGGCAGGGTGTCGGAACAGAGACTTTCTATCCCCCGAATCTCCCCTTCGGTGGCGGTGGCGCTGTGGAACTTTTCGTGGATTTCTGATTGACGATCTAGGGTTTTTGCATCGGGAGACATCTTATAGGCGGAGAGGCAAGGTCGGTGGCCGGCCGGGGGGCCCACACCATGCCCTGGCGCGGCCTGGGGTGACCCGCGCCTAGGGGTGGTTTGGCCACCCTATGGCCCCCCTTCGTCTCTCCTTCTGGCTCCGTGAATCTTCCGGGAAAATAGTAACTTTGGCTTTTGTCCCGTCCAATTCCGAGAATATTGATTTTCTGACTTTCCTGGAACCAAAAACAGCAGAAAACAGGCAACTGGCATTGTGGCACTTGCTAATAGGTTAGTCCAAGAAATCATATAAAAAGTACTCTAAAGTGTGGACAAAACATAAGATAGTAGATAAAACCAAGCATGAACATCAAAAATTATAGATACATTTGCAATGTATCACGCCCCGTGGTAGCGATGATGTTGGCCTTTGCAGAATTTTATGAAGTTTTGAAGCAGGGTCCGTGAATGACCACATCATCGCTGACAACATGCCACAATGTCTCGATCTCGCTCGCATGGCGGATCAATTCATCAGCTTGATAAGAAAGTGTGGTGTGTGAAGATGTTCCTCGAGATATTCACGTGGTGGTTGGTCCCCCTCATTCTCCAACGGCGGCTTGATGGCTGCGGCGAACAATGGTCGCTATGGTGTGGCTAGGCACAAGGATTTCCCGGGTTTAAACCATGTTTTCCGTTGTTTGAGGTTTATTCATGCAAAAACTTTGGAACACGTGTCTTCCTTATTGCTTTTTGTTTGTTCCTAGTATTTTTCTGAACAATGTGATTTCCCCTCGTGGGTGCGTTGTTGACTTGTTGTAAGTTGTAACACTTCTTTTAGATGAAACTCATGATTGCATTAAACACCTGGCTCTGCAGAAATGCTAGCAACCTTAACACATACTCTCTGCATTCATTAATATAAGACCTTTAAGGTATTTTAAAGTGGGCTAGATTCACTTCAAAATGAGAGAAGCTACACAGCGATAGAAAAAGGTTAAAATGTATCACATTAGTGAACGGAGCAAGTACATTTTCGGTAGAGATTCCGGTCACAAGAGTTTCGTGTCCTGTTGTTGTTTAATAAAATACGTGGCTACTCTCCTCGAAGAAACACCGAAAGAGAGGTCTAGATAGGCCACATCCCACGGGCCTTTGTGGTTCCCACCCACTGCCCTGAATAAGCACGATTGAAGACAAGCTACATTTAGCTTTGTATCCCGGCCGTCGATCTCCATTTTTATTGATGTTGGCCTTCTTAAAAAAAACTTTTAAAAATCGGAAAAAACCCTACATCTAACCAAGGACTCGCACTACACATCTGAAAAGTCTCAATCCCAAATTTCTTATATTTTTAGCGCAGCAAAAATGACAATTTGATAAATTTCGTATGTGTACTGTTTACATTCCAGATGTAAAAGTTTCTTTTTTCACCGAGCCCAAAATACAATATATTTCACATGATTTCTGGCACACGAGTAGTGTATATCATAATCTACATGCTTGCATTTTTTCATATTTTTTAAGTCTTCAAATTTAAAATTTTCAAAGGTTCATTGAAAAAACCATACCGAGCTACCTGTGGAGCCCGGTCTCCAAAACGCCGCTCTGCCCACTGCCCCCTTTCCCGGTTCGCGCCATACACCCACACGCACACCCCACTCCCGTTTCCCCTGAACCGTCGTCGCCTTCCCCGTGCGCAGCCCCCTCTCCCCTAAACCCTACACCGCGCGCGGAGGTGGAGCCTAGCCAGAACCTTGCGTCTAGGGTTCCGGCCACCATGGCCTCCTCCCCCTCCGACATAGCCCTCCAGGCCGCCTTCGACGGCAACCTCCGCCTCCTCAAGAGTAAGCGCCCCCCTCTCCTTCCCTCTCTCTCTCCCCCTTTCTCTCGTTCCGGACACTCGCGCGGTGAGGTACTTGCGCAGTACGGACGGATTTCAGGCGGCCTGGCTGCAAATCCGTGATCCCCTTTGAGTTTTGCGAGCTAGCTTCTATTTGTATGTTTTTGGGTGGAAACCCCCCAAAACATTCTGCAGCGAGAAACCCCAATTTCGGGGACTGCGTGGACTCTCTTCACGAAATCTGTGGGGTCGTGCCCTAGTTACGCCGATTTGGAGTCTCATCTGTGCGATTTTCATCTACATTTCGCCCCTTCCGCTCGTCTGAATGTTTTTACTGTCTTACTTCTTGCGTGTTTTTTAGAAATGGCGAAAAAGGTAGACCTGCGGGGAGTCAAGGACGCGAAAGGGGATACCTTGCTTCACTTCGCTGCACGCAAGGGCTGCCTGGAGATCTACCGGTTCCTGGTGGAGGAATCTCGGCTTGATGTCAATTCAGTGTTGAAAAGAGGTGCGCATTGTGCATAAAAATAAGACCTTGTGCATCCGTGGCAGGAAAAGTTTGCTTTATTTCAGTGCCGAGATGTCCTATTGCCCCTGTAGGTGCCACGCCGATGTACTATGCCACGATTGTGGGGAATGTCCAAGTTATGAGGTACCTTGTCGACCATGGAAGTGACCCTGCCATCCCTGATGAGAGGGGCACGACGCCGCTGCATAACGCAGCAGAGGAAGGTGCACTTTCTCACTATTTGGTTTCCCTGAAATCGAAGGAATGGCATCGCTTGAATGCAGATACTTGTATATTCTCTAAACTCTCTGATCTATCTGCATTTGCACTATCTTTGTTGTGCCTCCAGGGCATTGTGAGGCTGTCAGGCTATTGCTGTCCAAAGGAGTTCCTGTGGATCCTGTTGATCACCAGGGTGCGCCATTACACTTGGCGATTGCAAAGGACCGTGTTGAGGTTGTAAAGGTTCTGCTGGAGCATGGTGCTGATGTAAGTTTGTCTATTCCATTGTCAGATAATTGAATGAATGTTACGATTTGAAAAAGGCAAACAGGATAAACTGTGTCTGCTTGATTATGTAGTGGTTTATTCTTGAAGGTGCATCTGAATACTTTGTAGGCTATAGTATTTTTGGTGATCTGAAAACTCTTTTCAAAACTGTGATTCATTTCCCTTTTCAGCTAAACAAAGTGGTCAATCGGGTGCTTTCACCACTCCTGATGGCTATCTTTGGGAAGTCCTTCAAATGCCTCAAGCTACTGATTGAGGTCTAGTAATTTGTTGACTCGATCTATTTTGTTATGTTATTTATTTATGTTTGACTGTGTCCTGATTTTGTTTTTAGGCTCCTGAGTTGTATAGTAACTTGTTGTTTTCTCGTTCAACATGTCATGATTACTTGTACAAGCTCTGCATCTAAAGCTATTTTACTGTTATCCATAGGCTGGTGCTGATCTGAATGCTCGTGGTAACTCTGGACCAACTCCTTTAACGCAAGCAGTTGATGATGGCTTCACTGACTATGTCAAGTTGCTCCTAGAGGCTGGAGCTTACCCTAACATTCCTAGCGAGGTAAGTGTACCTCTGTCTTCATATCTCTGTTTACTATGGAGTATCTCTTATGCTTTGAGATTTGCAATCTAGGCCCCTTTCTCCTGAGATACAAGTGCATTGTAAAGACCGTTCATGTTCTTCTGAATACTGTACAGTAGGTTTGTATTCAAGTGCAACTGTTTGGGTTTGTTTCAGAATTTAGACTACACTGACTTAGGAAGACATCCCAATATTGCAGTCTAGTGCTTAGTACAACACATCCTACATATCTCATCTCAGAACCATGATACTAGGTCACCGGAATTCATTTACTTTTAGTGTTCCTCCGAGTACTATGGTACGAGAGGCAGTGTTGTGTCTTTTTTTTTTGGAGAAGGAGGATAACCCCTTGCCTCTGCATTGATTGATGCATGGAGCCACTTTTAAGATGGGTGAGGATTTGGAATTTTCTACCTTTAAGAGGGAGTACTGTGTCTAGCTTTTACTTCAAATCGTGTTCTGTTCATTTAACAGTGTTTAAAACTGTTACTGCCAGTGGGTTAATTCAGGAATATCTCATTTTCTCACAAAGTATTTTTTGTCTTATTTCTGCCTTGTTTCTCCGTTTACTATCTTGTATGCTTTCCGATTTGCAATCTTGGCCCCTTTCTCTTTGCATCTGATACAGTGTAGAATCTAACCGAGGTCTGCTGAGATATAGTATGTTTTTATGGATTGTTCATGTTCAACTAAATAATGTATAGTACGTTTGTATCAAGTACATCTGTTTGGGTTTGCTTCAAAGTACAGACTGCACTGACTTAGGAAGACACCCCAAGATTGCAGCTCTAGTGCTAAGTGGTACAGTAGGTCTTACATATCTCATCTCAGCATCATGATACTAGTTGGTCATTCTAATTCCATAATATTGTTTAGTGTTCCTCTTAGTCCATGTACTTGACTAGTAGTTTTCTTGTAATTATGTTCCGTTCATTTAACAGTCTCTAAATCTGTTGCTGCCAGTGTGATGAGTTCAGGAATATCTCATTTTCTCGCAATTTTTTTTGTTGAAAAGAAAATCTAATGGCGTTGATGTCTTTGTCTGGATTATATGGTAACTTATGTTGTTTTTAATGATATAGCATGGTGCACTTCCAGTCGAGATAGCAGCAGTTCATGGTCGACGGGACCTTGTTGAAGTTCTATTTTCTAGGACAAAACCAAATCCATCTCTGCCAGATTGGAGCATTGATGGGATAATTAGAACCGTGAATTCTCAGCATATGGATCCTCTTCAGGCATGTACATATTTTTTTTTCCACTTCATTCCAGGTTATATTCATGAACTTTTTCTTTTCTTTTCGAAATGGTATACTCTTGAAGCTTAATGCGTGATTGCTTCATATTTTCTACTTAGACCACAATAATTCGTTGTGCTCTTGTATATAGCTTACGCTGTGATAGCATACGCAGTACACATGGTCATGGACTCTGTTTACATGCAATGACCTCGTTGGTCCTTCAATTCTTTCCATTTTGATGTCCTTAGAAGAAATAGGGCAAGTCTTATACATGATAATATTTGTGGAAGTGTAGCCTCCCTGTTTTATCTGCAAGCCTGTGAATTCCCTTTTATTTGTTCGGATGGGAGATGTTATTACTTATTACTTATACCTAAAAAGAGTTTGTATTCAAATTTAAGTTGACGTTTGATCATTAGGAAAGTTTCTGACAGATTTCAATCGTGGTTGCTGTATGGTAACTGCCCCAACCATGTTTGCAAAACTAATGAGATTATGGTTGAAAGAATTTGGAGCAAGCAGCACATTATTTTAATTTTCGAACTTTAAATTGCTACTGTGCTGTCCAAACTGTCATTCGGCGTGGCTTTAACTGAACATGCTATTGTGTTCAGACTGCAGTTTCTTTGGAAGAAAGAATTGCTGATTGTAAGTCACGAGGAAAAGAAGCATTCGCAAAGGAGGACTACTTTGCAGCAATGTCCTTCTATGGCCAGGTAAGTGCATGAGCCAACCTAGTAGTGCTTGTTTGGAACAATCGCAAAGATTGCACAAGAAATTGTTCTAGAACATCAGGCTCAAGATTGAAATGTGGTGTTTTAGTTTTCTCTGTAGCCCTACAGCTTGTCTGATGGTTTATGATGAACTCAATATCCATCGAGCCATTCCTGCCTTACACCCGATGATGAAATAACGACACTTGGAGTGTTTTTCTCTTTTACAACGTCGAGTTTAGCGCATCATCTTGAGATGCCCTTTCTTTGCTTATTAGAAAACAACTTATGTCCGTGGTTTTGTTAGGTCGGGTCAGACATTAATTTAATTAATGACGCAGAGGCGGGGACTAAGCCTCCTTTTTGAGAAAAAGAAAAAGGAAACTAATGAAAAGGCAATGATATGCTACAGAGCCTGTTAGTAGATCCATTCATCATTGTTGCACCAACCTGTTGAGCTAAACGGAGCCCTTAGCTCATTGTAAATGCAGGTACTTGACATAAACCCATCTGATGCAGCCATGTATTCCAACCAGAGCCTCTGCTGGCTGCGTATGGGACACGGTGAGCTAGCTCTACAAGACGTGCGCAAGTGCAGAATGATGCGGCCCTGTTGGTGAAGGTGCAGCCCTCAGCTTCATGAAGGTACAGCTGCTTGTACTGATTCTGCCCTCGCAATCTGACTCATTCTTTCCACTTGTATAGTTGTATATACCTCCGTGGCTCCCTCTCATGGTATTGCTATTTTCTCAATGCGCAGGACTACGAAAGTGCCGCCGTCGCATTCGGGGTGGCGTTGCAGCTCGACCCTAGGAGTGAAGAGATTAGGGAAGCGTTGAGCTAATCATATCCATGGATGAAGATGGACGTGTGAAAATGAAAATCCCTTCTAGCTCGACCAGCCGGTGGGCGGTGGAGATGTAGTTTCGACACCGTTTGATCTTTGTGGATTTTTTGCAGGAATGCTGAGAAGGCTGCGGAGGAGCCGTGACGCGTGTAAGGAGTAAGACTGCTCGTATGATAGAATGTGTTCAGCTGGCGAGGTAGCAGGTTTCAGACTCTGCTCGATGAGGTAGCTGAAAATGAGACCCCGGGTTATGTGATGACATCTTTCCAGCCTTCCAGGTAGTGTGCTGCGTTGTACATATAGATGGATGTTAAGCGTCGCTGGAACATTTTCTCTACATTTTGCGTCTGAGAACGATGTTAGTTAGCGTGAAGAATGCATGGCTACTGGCTAGTGCTAAGTGGCAGAGGAAGATAAGTGTTCCCTACATTTTGCGTCTGAGAATGATGTGTGTTATCCTGACGGGATTACTGACATGTGGGCACATATGCCATTGCCCCAAGGTCACCATTTGCTATGTTTTTTTTAGAACGGGTGAGGCCTGGAAGGCCCTAGAGCTAGTGTGGGCAGAAATTGGAACCATCCAAACCGTATAAACCGGCTGATTGATTGCTAGTTCACTTTTGTGTGTATAAACCGGCTAATTGATTGCTAGTTCACTTTTCTTCACAAACTGAATTAGGATTTCCAATCTAGTTCAAAAAATGAACTGACCCAAACCGGTCAAACCATCAAACCGTTCTGATTTCCAATATAGAACTGCTTCATTAAAACTGTCGATGGTTACAAATAGGCAACATGGCCCAGTAAGAAAGAAAATTACACATAAGCCCTAGGAAAAGATGAAAAAAAAGCAATTAGGTCCCTTGTCCTCTTCTCCATTGCTGCAAGCAGGCCTTGTAGGAAACCATCGACGGTCGCCCTTCCTCTCACTGGGGACACAAACACTTGGGAGAGAGAGAGAGTGCACGTTGTCGTCGTAGCTCATGAGAAAAGCCTCGGTCTTGGAGGTTGAAGAGATGCCCTCGTTGACATGAAGCACGACTGCCATCTTAGCCAGAAAACGCATGGGCAATCATCGGCCTCCGTGCGATGAAGATCATCAGGTTGCAGCAGAGCACCGAGGCTTCTCCAGTCTCTGTAGATCAAGTCCCCTCCACTCAGCCGCCCCTTGCCACCCTGGCCGTCCAGAAGAAGTAGAAGCTCAAAGATCTGAAGAACACTGACGAAGCCAATGAACCACCTTCTGCGTGGTGCCAGGGAAGGCACTCCGCTTTGCACCACCCCCTCGCCTCCACGGCCGACCAAGAGTAGCAGAACAACACAACACCTCAGGACACAACTCCCCGCCTCTGCGACAGGCTAGGAAGGGCACTACTTCACAGCACTAGAGCACCACCAGAAGGACGACGACCCCTACCGTATTTGCGGAGACAGTGACCACTCTTTCGGTATGGAGCAACAGCAGCAACATGCGGAGTCCTACACCCAAGATCTGGTCGCGTAAATCCCATGCCCAACTCCAAAACGCCACTAGGGGACACCACCTAAACCTAGAATACCTACTACTATGGCCGACGCCTCGCCTCAGCCATCCCTCGACGACAACACCGCCGAGAGAGGCATCGACTTGGCCTGGAGAAGACGAGAAAGCTCTAGCGTGGCGGGAGAAGGAAAGTTGCCCATTTGCTATGTTAAAGGATCCCTGATAGTTGACAAACCATCCTGAATCCACTTGAAACCACTTGCGGTTTTAGACGATTTTCTATCATTGTAAGAAAAATGATGGTGAATGTTCTGTTCCCGGACAAATCTTTGTTAACATGTGGAAAAACCAACTTCTTGACTTGGGGACTGGTTGTTCAGGGATCACTTGTTGGAGAAGAGGAGGATGGTCAATCCGAGAGAGCAAAATGACGAGCTTTTGGAAAGGGAGGATGAAGGAGAGATCCACCCGCACCTCATCGTCTCCACACCCCATCGGTGCCACCACCACTGCCTTGTTCTCCTCCCCCTCATTACTGACAACAATAATGCACTTCCATGATGCCTTGTTGCCCTACTCAGATATCCGCCTCCATCACTCTCCCACCACCCCTCTAAGCCCCCTAGCACCCCTTTCTTCCCCAATGTCGATGACATGCATCCCCCGTCCCTAAGACACTAGCGACTCGCACACTCCCATCCTAAGGCTATTAAATGTGCGGGCCGGGAGCTCGTGGGCTGGGGAAGCAACGAGGTGAGGGGAAAAGGATATCTGCGGCAATTGGATTGCGCGCGCGAGAGTTTTTATGCGGAAGGGCTTGAGCCGTGTGCGGTCCTCATGAGGCAGAGAGGGGCAAAATTTGCGCAACCTTAAAATAGGGCACAATTTAGGGCATCTTGTAGAGGATGTTTTAGGCCTCTCGTTCCCTAAAAGCGGTTAGGGCACCACTGCTAAACATCGCATCTGTTAGAGATGCTCGCTCTAAGGGTTTTCCTACTAGTGTTTCATCGAGGATGTCCTTCGGGGCCTATCGCTCTGTGAGCATGAACCGACGGCCAAACTCGTCGCAGTAGGCGGTCTCGAAGGACGCCAAGAGAACCTGATGCTCGTCATTGACACGTTGACCTCATCGTCGAATTCCTCAAATGGGTCGACATCATCCTCGTCCATCTCCGCGTCGGCCGTGTACTCCTACTCCACCGCCTCGGCTATGATCTCCCACGCCACCGCCTTGGCTGTGAGCTTGTGTGCCACTGCCTCGGCCACCGCTCCCATCCCCTCGCGGTCCTCAGCCTCCGTGTACTCGGTGATCTCTACCACCTGTGCCGCCTCAAATGACTCCCTCATGGTGATTATAAAAACACCTATATACGGATTTATACGGGATATTGCTAGCAACCCTAGCTATATATGGTCTTACACATTTCCCCCCCTAAAATACCGTTTCTTTTTTCTCTCTATTTTTTTCAGGAACAGAGCCGAAAATACTCCTTCCATTTTTCAGCTCTCCTCCCCTCCACCTTCGTGCCATACACATACCAAAACACGCCACACCCTGTTCCCCTCAATAGTGAACAGTCCTCTCCTCGCCTTCCCCCGTACGCCTCCTGTCCCTTCCCAAAACCCTACACCAAGCGCGGAGCCGGAGCCCTGCTAGAACCTTGCGTCTAGGGTTGCCGTCATCATGGCCTCCCGCCCCTGCCAAATCGCCCTCAAGGCCGCCTTCGACGGGAACCTCAGCCTCCTCAAGAGTAAGCGCCTCTCTCCTCTCTACTACCTCTCTCTGTCCGAGCACTCGCGCGGTGCTTGTTCGGTACGGACAAATTTCGGGCGGAGTTGCCGCAAATCCGTAGTTTCCTTGCGATTTTTCCGAACGAACTTCGATTCGAAAAACAAGAAGAACTTTAAAAGAAATCCACCTCAGGCGGAGGATGACTTGCACAGAAGGGAGGCACGACTGAGTCACCTAGGAGTTCCTCCTTGGCGGTGTGCTTGGTCAGCAGTCGAAACCTCCTGTCTACTTCGCCCGAAGAGATGCTCTCTCGCGATATGCGAGTCACATTGTCAGCACTAGTCCAGCAGCACATTGGATGCACCCTAGCCTGCAGCGGCTGCACTCGACGGCGCATCCAAGTGCGAATGAGGTCGGCGCCGCCTATTTCCTTGCCTATGCGGCGTTCAAGGTCACATACACGTTGGTACAGAGTCTCTGTTTCCTCGGCTTCGCAGGGCATCACAGTGTTCTTCCATGAACTCCTTCTTTTGCATGCTGCCACCGGATCAAAAGGTGCGAGTCTGTAGTGTTCTTCATCAACCTTCTGGTCGCGAATGTAGAACCACTTCTCCCTCCACCCCTGGACAGTTGCATTGAAGTTGATGGCAAAATATGTGACATTGGAGTCGACATGGATCCCGCAGCCTCCTATATCATAGACTACCGACCCAGAGCCCGACTGGCGTTTGAGTTTGAAAAGTTTTTAAAGAGGCCAAAGTGTGGCTCGATTCTGAGCCAGCACTCGCAGAGGGTAATGAAGCAAGCGATATGGAGGATGGAGTTCGGGGTCAGCTGGTGCAGCTGGAGCCCGTAGAAGCAAAGTAACCCCCTCACAAACTTGTGAAGGGGGAGAGAAAGACCGCGAATGATAAACGCGAGAAACATCACCCGAAACCCGGTGGGAGGACTGGGGATTACCTCGTCACCGGGAAATTCGGAAGTCATCTTCCACAACGGGGAGAGCACCATCTTGGCGCTGATTGAAGAGCTCTGTGCTCTTGATGGTGGTTGGCCTCACGACCCATTCGTGACGCGCGTGTATGGGCCCTTCTTCTTTCCAGCGGCGACATCACTGGATCCAACGGTGGCGGCGCCTTTCTTCTTGGCCGGAACGGTGGCGGCCGCAAGCACCTTTCTTCTTCCCCATCCGGCGCTTGCGGTGGGAGCGCAAGAAGTAGCTGGGAAAAGTGCGGAGGTCGTCCAGCGCAGCAAGGAGGTGCGAGCAGCGGAACAACGAGGAGCATCAATGGAAGCAATGCGTGAGGAAGAAGATGAGCTGTGGGGAAAATTACCGTACAGCAAATCCAAGTCAGAAATGGGTCCCTACTTTTCGTCACGTCCCATCAAAACTGCTCACGCGGGCAACTGAGATCATCTCATCATCAGCACTGACGTCACTAACTCCACCAGGAGCATCTTCTGACTACTCTAGTCCTTACTCGAGTCTTCGACTCGACCAAGCACTCGGGGGCTACTCCAAATAGGAGCGCTAGCCACGCACCCGATGAACTCTATAAGACCTCCAAGCTTTATGACAATGTATTTTCTCTCAAAACCCTTCACTCGAATCAACGATTTGAGTGTGGACTCAAGGTTACTTCCATAGGGAGCACTGCAAGCATATTCGATTGAAACAAGCAAAGGACGACATCAGTCACAAAATACTTATAGTTCCCACTCGAGTCTATGACTAAAATAGGTACTCGGTGGCTACTCCCATAGGGAGCGTTGGTCGCGCACCCTATAACTTTTTCTTATACATAACTATGTGTTGACTACGTCCACATTTGAAAGCTTTGGCGACTCCACCTCATATTTTCCCTACAAAGAGACTTCATCTCCTGGGCCACCGGAATCATCTCCGTGATGATAAAATTCGGATGTCACGCTTGCAGCGTGAAGATAAGACCTGAAGAAGGCCTGGCAACGCACCCGCTTCGCTCTACCAGAAATAATCCATGCCTGTAGGTACGATGAAATAAGCCTTGACGGATGCATCGAGTGCTCACACTTATATACTGGGATTCGACTCTATAAGACCTCCGCGGCCTGAGTCGAATTACGCCAGTACTTTTCCAAATTCGAGTCCGGGGACTCGAGTTTGAGTAAATTACGTTGTTTTGCCTTAAGGCAGTTAACTGGTCCCAATACATCGGGTGAATCAGGCACGTATATCAATAATCCCTATGACACAAACTAGAACATTCGAAAACACGCTCGACTGTGCACTCAAAGGCTTCATAAGTCTCCACTCGAATCTGCGATTCAACCGGACACTCGGAGGCTACTGACATGGGCATACCTTATAGGTACTCGAGTTTGGCATATACGGTCCAGCCTAGCAGAAGCCCACGACGTTACCAGGGCCCAATCAAGATTCGGATGACCAAAGGATACTCCGACTGCTTGCGGCACACAACAAACTTAAGATAAAAGTTTAAAGGAAAAAGCCTAATATATAACCGACTCGGCCTGCTATCCCGAGACCTAGCCTATCTATATAAAGGATAGGAGGGGGCGGCGAGGAGGACAATCAACAACCCTAGTTTCCACACCATCGCTAGATTGCATCTGCGCACCCCCTATAACTTTTGACTCCTCGATAATTCCAAGAGCAGACAAGCAGCAGTAGGGTCCTCTATGAGGCCTGAACCTAGGTAAACCTTGCGTCCCTGTGTGCTTGTTTGCTAGCCGATCGATGCCTCCCGTGCTCCCCACTTCCTCGAACCTAAGTCCATCTGCGATGGGAATTGATGAGTTAACCCCTCGTCAGAGGCTCTTGCTCGTTCTCGTTGCCTCTCCTGTTGTGACTTGGCTCACCATTGAACAGAGGCCCATGGCCGTCGCTTGACTCGCCGACGTTCCGATCGGCATGGCCGCGTCCGCCTCCACTGGACTCGTCGTGCTCGAAGATGGAGGACATGAACCCGGTGTCGCGTGTCTCCGTGCACCACCGTTTGCCTGCTCGGAGGCCCGTGAGTCCGAGAGTGCCTCGTACTCGACCGGTCCTCTCTGGCGCATCCTCTCCATCTCTCTCCTCTTCTGTTATATTCTTGGTTTGGTTTTAGCGTCGGATTTTGGTTTGGAACGCCGGATGCTCTAGTACTATTTTGGGGTGTGTTCGGTTCTGGAATTAGGAGGAACGGAACGGGACGGTTCCGCACCTGGCACCCATTCCTGTGTTCGGTTGGTCTAAGGAACGGAATCGACTAGTTCCTAGAAAGGGAATATACCTCTAATATGCGGAACCGCCTCGTCCGACCGAATTGGCCGGATCTGGGGGAATGGCTCGCTAATCCTCACTGCACCGAACTAAAAAAAAGCCTATCGCTAATCCTCACCGCATCAGCACGCGCAGCGGCGAGCGGCGGCCAGCACGCGCGGCCGGCCAGCACGCACGGTGAGCGGCGGCTAGCACGCGGCGGCCAGCCAACACGCGCGGCCGGCCAGCACACGGCGGCCAGCCAGCACACGCGGCCGGCCACGCGACGGCCAGCCAGCACGCGCGGCAAGCGGCGGCTAGCACGCGGCGGCACAGCCAACACGAGCGGCGGCCGGCCAGCACGCAGCGGCCAGCCAGCACGCGCGGCGAGCACTCGACGGCACGACCAACACAATATGGGACCATTCCGTTCCTCGTTCTTTTTCGAACCGAACACGGGGTCGGAACCGTCCCATGACCTCGGAATGGACTCATTCTGTTCCGTTCCCTCGCGTTCTGGAACCGAACACACCCTTGAGGAACGGAGCTGAAAATACTCCTTCCACATAGATAAATATAACATGGTAGTAGCCTTACATAAACCCATCCCACTGACGGGCACACGATACAAACGCACACAACTTAGATAATAAAAACACTCATACAACTAGAAAAACAGTAAAACAACGACATCTTCCCGAGCACCCCATCTTCCCTCCTTGGCTCCTCCCTGACTCCTCCTTGGCTCCTAGGGGCTCACTCGTAGTCATCCTCCGGTATGTGGTAGGGGAGGGTGTGCATGTTGCCCGGGGAGGGGAAGATGGTATGGAAGTTCGAGAAGACGTTGTAGGTTGTGAATGCGATGAACTCACATCCACACCAAAAAAAAAGCCCGAGGAGTGCGAACACGTCGTAGGAGTTGGTTAAGCGGACGTATAGGCCGATCTCCATATTGTTGTTGCCGTCATAGTACCGCTCGAGCGTGAACATGTGCGGCGTGCCCCTAGGGAGGTGGCAGTAGCCGGCCGAGAGGAAGAAATGCGTTAGGGCCGTTGGTCCTCTCCACCTCGAGATCGCCCACACACACAACTCAGTCTCCATGATGACACCACCGAACTCTAGCTCGGGCGTGGTGGTTGGGCTATGGAAGGTGGTGTAGGGGTTTCGCGTATGAAAACAATAAATTTTACCGTACGCCCCTGAACCCCTGATGCTGCCAGGACCTATCTATTAGTAATACAGTAATGGGAGGGGCTTTTCGCGAGCTTACCCTTGAAGACCGAAAAGCGTTGTCAACGCTCAGGAGAGCGTGGTTGATGTAGACAAGCCGAAGCCGACCTCAAGGTCGTGATGAAGTCCTTGCGCTCCCTTGGCTCCAACGACTTGAGTGCCTCAAGTGCGACACCTCGCGGGGAGTTACACACGTCTGGTGCCTGACAATGACTCCCGCTTCCCCGATCCAGCAACAGTTGCGGAAGTAGAGCTCCTGGATCTGAATCCCGCAGCGCGACGACGCTCCACGGTGAAGATGTCTCTCGTTCGCGTAGTCCAAACTTGGGACCACGGTCATGAGAGTGAGAGGGAGAGAGAGAGAAAATATCAATTAGAGGTTCTCCCAAAAGTGAGAAGACCTTTATTGATTATTGGGTGTATTTATCTGGCCAAATACACCCACTATATATAGGGGGAGGGGAGGTACTACCTCCCTCAAAGTCCCGGGGTGGGACTAAAGGAGAGGAGGGGGAGGGGAGGCTGCCGGCTAGCCCTAGTGGGCCCCGCGCGAGGGGGCCTGGCCTAGCCGGCCAACCCCCTTGCCCCTTCTCCCTCTCTCCTTTCCCTAATGGGCCCTCTCCCCTCCGGGAATTGGCCCATTAAGCCTTTAGACCTTTTTAATGGATTTCTCTTTATTAAATAATTATGAATAAATGATTAAATCAATATTTAACATTCATTCACATATTATTCAATCTTCGTGGTTATGGAACACCTTCCACCTCCACTCTGGACATCCTTCAGACTTACCGAAACCCTTCCGGTTTTCTCTCTACTATTCTTCGGCGATTCTACCGATCCTATAAACACTCTCTAAGCATCATCAAGCCCTTAAGCGTGATACCCCATGGTTCGGGAACACTCCAGACATGGTCGGGACACTCCCGCACCAATGATCGACAGAGGGACTTGGATGGCCATGTGACCCTGTGCGTTCCACACAGATCTTTTGTTGTTTGAACCGGGATAATCGTGTCTTATTCCCTTTGTCTCTCGATACTTGCATTGCCCGAGATCTGATCAATGACATCACCATGTCGTGTTCAATATCGTTACCGAACAACGCTACTTGACTCGTTCCGACAAGCGATATCCCCGTGATCAAATCACATGCTGCGCAACTATTGGATATAACTTCTCCGAGTGGGCCCTTTGAGTATCTTCCCGTCACATGGACGGACAAATCCTGCTCTTGACATATATTGCCTCTACGGTTTCCTCCGAGTAACTGAACACACCTTTATAACCACTGTATTACCAAGTCGCGCTCGATGCTATCTAAGCACTCTCGGGAGACGGTGATTGATATATCCTCACGGTCTAAGGAATAGTCTACGAGGATCCATTTCTAATCATCGTAACTTGAACTTCATGACATGATCGGGTCACGATGTTTAGGTTGGGTATTGGTTCATCATCTCATTCTCAGAATGAGTTGACTCCATTTCCAACTATCATAAATGCCACATGATCACGAAACTTGATCATCTGTTGACCAATGAACCAATGACTAGAGTTTCACTGGGAACCCCTGGTTGTTTGTATATCACATGTGTATTGATGTTTTCACTCAATACAGTTATAGCATGATATAAAACTTAATCATAAACTATATGAAATATGATAATAGTCCTTATAACTATTTGTCTCTAGGGCATATTTCCAACAGTCTCCCACTTGCACTAGAGTACAAATACACTAGCTGCATTTGTTCTTAATCGTTGGCACCATATATCCGGTACCCTGAACATGCTTGCTCATAGAAGAGGTTGAGTCTTGGGCCTGTACTTTATAGTCCCAAATCCTTTGCAACTTACTAATGTCACCTTGATTGACATTAATACTTTTATCATCACATGATAACATCTGTGTGTATGCATCATCGCTATGGCAGCAGAACGAGGCCTGATTCTAGGAGCCTATAGTGACTTGAAGGGTTCCGTAGTAGAAAACAAAAAAATTCTACCTACTCGAACACTACTACCAGGATCTATACTATGTAGACATAAGTTACGGAGAGGGAATACAATATTCATACCTTTGCAGAGAGAGGCACGCCTTACGCATGAAGGCGTATATTGATGAAGACGAGCAGCACCCCAAGTGTGGTGCCTCCGAAGTTCGTCACACGTCCGGTGTAGTGGACGTCAACCGGGCTCCAATCCAGCCGATCAGCGGAAGAAGTAGATGCCGGATCGCCGATCACACGACGGTAGTGTGAAGGTGGAGAACTCAACCACGAGGTCCTCCCCAATATTACAGGGAAACCCTCAGTAGAAGAGAGAGAGAATGAGAGGAATGGGTGTGTTCCAAGGGGAAGGGGGACCCCTATATATAGTAGGAGGGGGGCGCACCACCCAGGGGCCAGGCGGTGTGGGAAATGACCACACCCGCCGGCCACCATGGGGCAGCCGCTGGCCCTAGGTGGGCCCCACTCGGGTGGCCCATTAGCCCTAGGCCGGCTGGCCCCCACCCCTTAGGCGCCTTGCCCACTTGGTCCTCCTCTCGGGTGAGGCCCATTAGCAATATAGTGCCTTTTAAAACAAAATAAAATATATATTTAATATTAAGTCTCCAATTAACATTCAAATACACATATTATATTATTCCTTCACTTCGGAACATCTTCCGGACCCCTTCCGATCTCCATCGGATGTTACCGAAACTATTCCGGTTTCTCTCTCTTTCTATTTCTCATACGATACCTCATCTACCCTAAGCGTCCCCACCCTTAAGCGTGACATCATTCGGTTCGGAAACACTCCGGACATGATAGATACCATTCTCATATCAATGATCAACAGAGGGACCTGGATGGCCATTTGACCCCCGTGCGTTTCACGAATACAATCGCTCGAACCGTGAGATAGTCGCTCCCCATTCCCTTTGTCATACGATACCTAATTCATCCGAGACTTGATCTTTGGTGTCTGTATACCTTAGTTCGATCTCGTTACCGATGAACTTGTTTTACTCGTTATCATGCCATTGCATTCTGTGACCCAGTCACATGCTTGCAAGCTTCATTAATGCAATGTCACCGAGATGGCCACATGTATCTGTCCGTTACATGGACTAGACAAATCCTGGTCTTAATATGTACTCCTCTACGCATTCCTTCGGAAAACCTGAGTGGCACCTTTTTGATCACCCTGTTACGAGATGATTCTTGATAACCATCTAAGCTTATTCCAGAATGGTGATTTGCATTACCTCACAGTCAAAGGATCAGGTTGCAAGGTTCTCTGTGTTTTATCATCAATGGTGAACTTTGTAACTAGATCTCATTACAATATAACGGTCGAATGTTTGTCTATCATGTTATTTAACTAATAACATGACCTCATTATCAGTTGGCATAAATGCCCATGGTCTTGAAACGTAGACCATCCTCATGACCAATGAACTAGTTCACTAGAGGTAACTAGAGACACGGTTTGTTTACATACCACACGTGTATTAACGTTTCGTATTAACACAGTTATAGCACAATATGAAACGTATTATGAACATACAGGAGGTATATCAAATAATACACTTTATTATTTGCCTCTAGGGCATAACTCCTTCATGACTTTAGATCAACCTCGAGGGCTTTCTCATGGGCACTGTGCCCTGGGATACATCATTCTATGTTAGAAGTGAACTAGTCCCGCCATAACATTATACAATACTTTAGATGGTACCCTTATCTATTATTATAAATTTATTCATCGAAACACTAGTGCACTCTGTGCAACTTTCGATGTTTTGTTCACCTTGCTTCCTACTTGACTTTAATCGGTATTTACAGGAGTTTCCAACATATTCCCCTATAACATAACCCTTTATGCTTCAAGATTTGGAAAACATGTCTCCAGTGATCCGGTCCTGGATTACTCTGATATCGGCTCGTCAAACTAAGAGCCAATGCCACATCAGGTCGAGTACTAAGCATTGCATACATGATAGATCCTATTGCAGAAGCATAGGGGACGTTAGACATCTTTTCTCTATCATTGTCCGTCATAGGACATTGAGTCACACTCAAGTTGCAATTCTTCATCATAGGTGTAAAACCCCTCTTGGTGTTTTCCATTTTGAACCTCTTCAAAATCTTATCTATGTAAGTACTCTGACTTAATGCTATTAGGTGTCTTGACCTATCTCTATAGATCTTGATTCCTAATATGTATGCAGCTTCACCTAGATCCTTCATGGAAAATTGGTTGCTCACATATGCTTTCACGCTATTCATAAGATCCACATCGTTTCCCATGAGTAATATGTCATCCACATATACTACTAAGAAAACTACCGAGCTCCCACTCACTTTCTTGTAAACACAGAACTCTTGTTGGTTCTGGATAAATCCAAAACTTTTGATCACTTGATCAAAACGTTGGTTCTAGCTCTGAGATGCCTGCTTCAACCCATAAATGGACCGTTGGAGCTTGCATACCTTTTCAGCATCCTTAGGATCAACAAAACCTTCCGGTTGCATCATATACAACTCTTCATCAATGTGACCATTGAGGAATGCGGTCTTGACATCCATCTTCCAAATTTCATAGTCGAAATGTGCAACAATTGCTATTAAAATCCTGACAGCCTTAAGCATCACTACAGGAGAGTAAGTCTCGTCATAGTCAACTCCTTGGATTTGTCGAAAACCCTTTGCGACAAGTCGAGCTTTGTGAACAGTTACATTACCATTTGCATATGTCTTCTTCTTAAAGATCCATTTGTTTTCCACGGCCTTCCGACCTTCTGGAAGATCCACCAAGGTCCAAACTTGGTTTTCATACATGGATCCTATTTCGGATTTCATGGCTTCTAGCCATTTCTCAGAGTCAGCACTACCCATAGCTTCTTTGTAGTTTGCTGGTTCATCCTAATCATCTAATATGACAGACATTACAAGGCTACTGT
The DNA here is from genome assembly GCA_916181665.1 of Avena sativa. NCBI lineage: Eukaryota > Viridiplantae > Streptophyta > Magnoliopsida > Poales > Poaceae > Avena > Avena sativa. The sequence continues at coordinate 524,308,876 of OV702292.1, read as the reverse complement.
ACCAATCTGGAGTGGCACGAACCCTTATAGACATGCGAACCTCAGGAGTCTCGACGTCATTGTTTTGATCATCTAACTCTATTTTCCTTCCACTTACTCCCTTTGTAAGAAACTCCTTTTCAAGAAAGGTGCCATTTTTAGCGACAAACGTTTTGCCTTCGGCTTGGTTGTAGAAGGTATACCCAATGGTTTCCCTCGGGTATCCTACAAACATACATTTTTCCGATTTAGGTTCGAGTTTGTCAGGCTGCAGTTTCTTAACATAAGCCTCACAACCCCAAACTTTCAGAAATGACAACAATGGCTTATTGCCATGCCACATCTCATATGGGGTTATCTCCACGGATTTGGATGGTGCTCTGTTTAAAATAAAAGCGGCGGTTTCTAACGCATATCCCCAAAAAGACACAGACAAATCAGTGAAAGACATCATGGACCGTACGCTATCCAATAGGGTTCGGTTACGACGTTCCGACACACCATTACGTTGTGGTGTTCCGGCTGGCGTAAGTTGTGGTACAATCCCACAGTCCTTTAAGTGCATGTTAAACTCATAACTCAAATACTCGCCGCCTCGATCCGATCGAAGGTGCTTGATTTTCTTGTTAAGTTGATTCTCTACCTCTTTCTGAAATTCCTTGAACTTTTCAAAGGTTTCAGATTTGTGCTTCATCAAGTAGATATATCCATATCTGCTTAAGTCATCAGTAAATGTAACAAAGTAACGATAACCATTGCGAGTTGAGACACTCATTGGTCCACATACATCTGTATGTATGATCCCAAGTAGGTCTACGGCTCTCTCCATTATACCGGAGAATGGTGTCCTGGTCATCTTGCCCATGAGACATGGCTCACATGTATCAAGGTATTCAAAGTCCAATGATCCAAGAAGCCCTTCTGAATGAAGCTTCTTCATGCGCTTTACGCTAATATGACCAAGACGGCAATGCCATATGTACATGGAATTATCGTCACTGTGTTTACAACGTTTAGCATCAACACTATGGATGTGTGTATCACAATCAAGATCAAGTAAGAATAAACCATCACGTACAGGTGCATGAACATAGAAAACATCATTCATATAAATTGAACAACCATTTGTTCCTGATTTAAACGAATAATGGTCTTGCAACAAGCAAGACCCACTCACAATATTCATACTCAGTGCAGGTACATAATAGCATTTATTCAAAATCAACAATAATCCTGACGGTAGACGCAGATGCAGGGTGCCGACGGCCATCACTTCGACCTTCGAGCCATTGCCGACGCGCATCGTCACCTCGTCCTTCCTCAGGCGCCTCCTACTCTGCAGATCCTGCTGAGAGTTACAAATGTGAGCAACAGATCCGGTATCAAATACCCAGGTGTTACCCCTGGCGCTTGTAAGGAATACATCAATAACATGTATATCATATATACCTTTGTGTGGAATGGCTATCTTGCCAGCTCGCTTGTCTTCAAGGTATTTGGGGCAGTTGTGTTTCCAGTGCCCATCCCCTTTGCAGCAGAAACACGAAGTGCCGGGCTTAGGGCCGGGCTTGGCAGCCTTTGAGGTGGTGGCAACAAACTTGCCATCCCTCTTAGGCTTCTTACTCTTTCCTTTTCCCTTTTGCCCTGGTTTCTTAAAGTTGGTGGTCTTGTTGACCATCAGCATCGTGTGTTCTTTCTTGATTTCAACCTCAGCAGTTTTGAGCATGGCGAACACCTCAGCAAGGGTCTTAGTCATTCCTTGCATGTTGTAGTTCATCACAAAACCCTTGTAGCTAGGGGGCAGCGAATGCAGCACCCTATCTATAGCGAGTTCCTCCGGGATCTTGCAATCCAGGGCGTTTAAGCGTTTAACGTAGCCAGACATTTTGACCACGTGCTCACTAATACTGTTGTGCTCTTCCATTTTAGTAGAGAAGAAGAGCTTGGAAGCATCATACCTCTCTGCACGAGCCTGTGGAGCAAAGATAGCCTTGAGATCTTCAATGATCTCAAAAGCGTTCATCTTCTCAAAACGCTTTTGAAGCTCCAGCTCCATGGCATAGAGCATTCCACTCTGGATGAGGGAGAAATCATCCGCCTTGGACTGCCAGACATTCTTTTCGTCCTCAAAGGCGGAATCTACAGGCTCAGCTGGAAGCTCAGCCTCGATGACATAAGTCCACTTGTAGGGGACTAGGAGGATCCTAAGATTGTGGAACCATGCGGTGAAGTTGGTTCCATCAGTTTTCAGCTTGTCCTTCTCGAGGAAAGTGCTAAGGTTGAAGGTGGGTGGGCGAGGCATCTACAAAGGAATTTGCAAAGTACTTAGACTATGTTCATAATAATGAGTTCGAGTTTTAACTAAAAGAACTCCCACTTAAACGAACACCCCTCTACTCGTTTAGTGATCACATGATCCCTATCCTCTGCACCTCCCCCGATCGTCACGGCCATCAGTGCAGTATCAAAGGTGGACATTCCCTAATGTCGATCACATCAACTATGTGGTTCATGCTCGACCTTTCAGTCTCTTGTATCCCGAGGCCACGCTTCTCTAGCGTGCTAGGCTCGCCAGTCCTAACTCGTGTGTATTCGCAGTGCAACATGGCTTACACCCACTGTATGTGAATGTAGATATGTCTGACACCCAGGCCTGTCACCCTGGATCGCCTCATACTGAAGAACTTTCTTGGTGGTGCACACACAAGGGGAATACGATAACTGGAATACTATGAGGGATTATCTTATTATGCTACCATCTAGTAAGTATACTAGCACAATAAGCAATACTTCTAAAGTGAAGTGTTATGACATGGTTATAGCTTTGTGATCAGCATCAACAGCTTCAATGGGAGTTTTCACAAACTTGTCATTGCCATGTTACAATATTTTCCCCTATGCAATAACAAAGATAGACGCTTCTATATTAACTATTGCATGTTTTTACGCGGCTTTAGGGATTTCGCAGTAGAACCCTTTCCCACCTACGAACGTCGAGCCACAACATGGATTCAATGATTGCCGTTCTTCTTCCCTTTTCAGGGCCCTCCAGTGTTAATGCCATATCAACTACTGCAGAGAGACAGACACCCCCCTAAGCCACTTTGATTTGTGGACCAGTCTCGTGAATCACCACGTGAGGTCGGTTGGGTGCCGCTTCATCAAACAGTGCCGCGATATGAACAATAATACTAAAGAGGGTAGCAACTAGAGAATCAATGCCCACATATTGCTATGTGTTATATCCGTACGACATGTCTACCCATAGACCCGCTCTGATACCACTGAAGGGTTCCGTAGCAGAAAACAAAAAATTTCTACCTACTCGAACACTACTACCTCTGCACTACTCGATCTATACTATGTAGACATAAGTAACGGAGAGGGAATATAGTATTCATACCTTTGCAGAGAGAGGCACGCCTTACACAGTAAGGCGTATATTGATGAAGACGAGCAGCACCCCAAGTGTGGTGCCTCCGAAGTTCGTCACACGTCCGGTGTAGTGGACGTCAACCGGGCTCCGATCCAGCCGAGCAGCGAAAGAAGTAGATGCCGGATCGCCGATCACACGACGGTAGTGTGAAGGTGGAGAATTCAACCACGAGGTCCTCCCCAATATTACGGGGAAGCCCTCAATAGAAGAGAGAGAGAATGAGAGGAATGGGTGTGTTCCAAGGGGAAGGGGGACCCCTATATATAGTAGGAGGGGGGCGCACCACCTAGGGGCCAGGCGGTGTGGGACTAATGCCCACACTCGCTAGCCACCATGGGGCAGCCGCCGGCCCTAGGTGGGCCCCACTCGGGTGGCCCATTATCCCTAGGCCGGCTGGCCCCCACCCCTTAGGCGCCTTGCCCACTTGGGCCTCCCGTCGGGTGAGGCCCATTAGCAATATAGTGCCTTTTAAAATAAAATAAAATATATATTTAATATTAATTCTCCAATTAACATTCAAATACACATATTATATTATTCCTTCACTCCAGAACATCTTCCGGACCCCTTCCGATCTCCATCGGATGTTACCGAAACTATTCCGGTTTCTCTCTCTTTCTATTTCGCATACGATACCTCATCTACCCTAAGCATCCCCACCTTAAGCGTGACATCCTTCGGTTCGGAAACACTCCGGACATGATAGAGACCATTCTCATATCAATGATCAACAGAGGGACCTAGATGGCCATGTGACCCCCGTGCGTTTCACAAATACAATCGCTCGAACCGTGAGATAGTCGTTCCCCATTCCCTTTGTCATACGATACCTAATTCATCCGAGACTTGATCTTCGGTGTCTGTATACCTTAGTTCGATCTCGTTACTGATGAACTTGTTTTACTCGTTATCATGCCATTGCATTCTGTGACCCAATCACATGCTTGCAAGCTTCATTAATGCAATGTCACCGAGATGGCCACATGTATCTGTCCGTTACATGGACTAGACAAATCCTGGTCTTGATATGTACTCCTCTACGCATTCCTTCGGAAAACATGAGTGGCACCTTTTTGATCACCCTGTTATGAGATGATTCTTGATAACCATCTAAGCTTCTTCCAGAATGGTGATTTGCATTACCTCACAGTCAAAGGATCAGGTTGCGAGGTTCTCTGTGTTTTATCATCAATGGTGAACTTTGTAACTAGATCTCATTATGATATAATGGTCGGATGTTTGTCTATCATGTTATTTAACTAATAACATGACCTCATTGTCAGTTGGTATAAATGCCCATGGTCTTGAAACATAGACCATCCTCATGACCAATGAACTAGTTCACTAGAGGTAACTAGAGACATGGTTTGTTTACATACCACACGTGTATTAACGTTTCGTATTAACACAGTTATAGCACAATGTGAAACGTATTATGAACATACAGGAGGTATATCAAATAATACACTTTATTATTTGCCTCTAGGGCATAACTCCTTCATGACTTTAGATCAACCTCGAGGGCTTTCTCATGGGCACTGTGCCCTGGGATACATCATTCTATGTTAGAAGTGAACTAGTCTCGCCAAAACATTATAGAATACTTTAGATGGTACCCTTATCTATTATTATAAATATATTCATCGAAACACTAGTTCACTCTGTGCAACTTTCGATGTTTTGTTCACCTTGCTTCCTACTTGACTTTAATCGGTATTTACAGGAGTTTCCAACATATTCCCTTATAACATAACCCTTTATGCTTCAAGATATGTCATCCTTTATGGATTTGGAAAACATGTCTGCAGTTCTCTACTAGACACTGCGGACAAGCTTACCTCAACGTTTCGTGATTCAAACTCAATCACCTTTTAAACGTTCCTTCTAGGTTCATATATTATGCTAAGTTATCATCATGGTTTTCTAAGATAGAACCTATGTTTCAACATAGTGGATGATGATCATCCTTTTCTTTCTTTCAACCATTGATGTTAAACTTAATGATATTCCTAACTTAAGTTATTAAGGACCAGTTCCTTAATTAACTTCTATTCTGAAACCTTTCTCAGAATCCCTTAAGGAATACTACATAATATCATAATACACTTATTATCAACTTCTACATCTTATATATCATTATTTATAAGTATTTGCGCTTTTATTCTTAACACACTTAAGAATCACTGTATAAGCTCCCACTCAAAATATGTCATTCACATATTGTTTTAGGAAGAATTTCATAGCTCCCACTCAATTTCATGCAAATTGCATATCCACTCACTATTTTTAATAACTTCAAAATCCTTTGATCAAATATCAAATTTGGAGATTTACTATGAGATACTAGTACTTTTACTAGTTTTAAATCCACTAGACATTCAGCACACTTGAATCAAATTCATTTGAATTCGTCCAATACTTGACAAATTGTGCTTTTGTCATTCACCCCCTTTTTCCACTATGGCTTTGCAGTCATTTGGGAAAATTCAAGTAACCCCTTTTACTTGTGAGATTCAGCAACAAATTGCTTTCTAATCTCAAGTGAATTTTTGCTTATAGGATTTCTCATAATTCTAGTTTACCATTATTTCCTTAGTAGTTCGTAGGTATGTCATATTCTAAGAATCATGACAAATGATTCACAAATGTCTCCATACAAGATATGGGTTACATTTTTTAATCGTACTTTATGTAGTGAAAACACTAGTGGAGAAAACACAATGATCATTCTCATTGATTCCTTCCTTTGTGAAGAGAATCATTCAGGAACATTTTCTGTTGCGCTTCTGAACACTCTGATGCATTGATTTTGAATCCTCATCGTGTTTTACACTATCTTCCATTTGCTCCATAATTGGGAAATATCACTAAAAGTGAGCTTTCTCAAGAATGTACCAAAAACCAAGCAATACAAGTTTTGCTTTTCTTTTGGTTTCAGCTATGGATTTCATATTCAAAGTTTCCAATGAACACTCTATAAGGACTTATTCGCTATTTTTTTGGTTATATCGAATAACCCCAAAACATTTACGACGATCCATACTAGATATGGAGCCGCTTTCACGAATCCAGATGGTTCACTATATGTTCTAATTGAGTGCTAACTATTTCTAACTAATGGTATCTACATCTATACTACAACTATTTATTTGGTGCCATCTATTAACCCATTTTGATATCTAATATCACATTGTGATGCTTTGCATTTCACAATTTCTCTTATGCCATTCTTATAAAGTCGAATTTCATTACTATTGATCAAATCATAGTAATTAGATTCTCTTTTATATTTATACCCTTTGTTGATGAAATACTTTGATCAAATCAAATAGTTTCATATTCATGTTTCCTTTGGTAAACTTCTTTACACATTTAAACAATCATATAATGATAATTACCATTTTCGTTAACACACAATACATCGAATATGTATTTACTTTTAACAATTCATTAAACACTTTGTATTCAAGTAATACTCGGTGTTCAAGTTATATTACCGAAATTAGGCATGATTTATATGTGATAAGAAATCGAATGACTTTCACATATTATCAACATAACTTTTAAAACAATGGTTTTCATTCAGTAATGAATATATCATTAAGTTGGATATTTCAAGGCATTTCAATATTTTACAAATGCTCATGCATTATCAATTAGTTTCAATCAACAAGGATAATTCACATAATCAAACAAGATATGACCACGAATAGAAATTATTCATCAAAGTAGAACAACAGTTTGTTACAAACTGATATGAATAACCGTCTCACTAAATGTGAGACACACTAAAGAAGTTCATAATCTTTTGATTACAATAACTATCCAAAACATAAACTAAATGATAAATGTCGAGGGAGAGCGTCGTTGGCCATCATCATCATGCTCGCCATCAGCACGCAACGTCACCTCCTCTCCAGCAAGCACCTCTCATGCAGAAGGACCTGTTTTCAGCAAAACAGAACAAGTATCAAATATACTTAACACTCCAAATGTGTTTGCAAGATTATAATATTTATAAAATTGAATATCAAATATATACCTTTGTCATTGATGAACTGAGTGACATCTGGTTCAACCAACACATTCCAGAGATGTGTTACGAACCGGTGGAACTCCATTGGTTCCGCGTCACCTCTCATAATGCAAGTCCTTACTTGTGCTTGTTAGCTTGGTGGTAGCGACCGCAGCACAACGTCATTTGCAAAAGATCCCGTCATCCAGCTATCTAGGAAGTATGCAAGCCTCATGTACACATCATGCATGCGCTCCAAGTGTTCGTCCAGTGATGAGTTCTCCTACATCTTAATGGAGAGGAAGTCTCCCATCAGCTTATGCTCCCATATGCGTGCTTGTTCCATGAAATGTGTCCTAAGCTATAGCATTACAGTACGAGGGTTGACATCACCCATGAAAGGCCACAGCTCGTCCACCATTCCGAAACGCATTGCAACTGAAATGAAGGAGGCCATCTCCCGACGGAGATAGCGGTCTTCCCGCTGCTCTGGGGTCTCTAGGTCAATGGGCTGATCCAAATCCATCCCGTCGATTATGTAGTCGACCACGTCATTCTCGCTAAGGAGAACATGGAGACACACAACCCATATAAAGAAGTTTGATCCATCTAATCTGAGCCTCTCTCCTTCTAACCAATCAATCGTCAATAGGAAAGGTGGCATCGGGCAGAACTTTTCTACATTTACAATTTGCAAAAAGGAATTTAGACTAAGTTCATAATTAAATGAGTTAATAATAACTCCACTCAGAAACACCTATCCCCATAAGGGTTCCTAGTGATAACACGACCCCTATCAGCCACATCTCCCCCGATTAACACGGCCATCAATGTGTGTTCAAAGGTGGACGCTAAACGTCGGTCACATCATTCATGCGACTCGTGCTCGATCTTTCGACCATCCGTGATCCGAGGCCACGCTTCTATGGCGTGCTAGGCTCGCCAACTCAACCTTAGTGTATTCGCTGTGCAACATGGCTTACACCCACTGTACGTGAACGTAGATATGTCTGACACCCATGCCTGTACCATGGATCGCCTCATACCGAAGAACTTCTTGGTGGTGCACACTAAGGGAGAACACAATCATTGGTAATTTTAACAGGGATTATCTTATTAGGCTACCGTCGAGTATCTAATACTAGCACACAGTAAGATATACAAACAATAACTTTGAATGTAAATGCGATGTGATATGGTCCTTCGCGTCGTGATCTCCATCCATCGTCACCGGATTCTGGCGCCAGGCTTCCGGCGCCGTAGACACCAGGGTACCGGTGTCATTCCGGTGTGGTAGTCCATCACCTTCGTGACTATCTACTACTACGTGACATAAGGTAATCACTTTACCTTTGCCACAACCATATCACAAAGCAACGCCCCCTGCAAAACAAAGGTAGACGGCTCTACTTTATCTTTGCATGTTTTACGTGGCTGAATGGGCTTTCGCACAAGAACCGTTCTTACCTATGAACTTTCAACACAACGTTGATCAAGTAGTTGCCTCTCCTACACCCCTTTCGGGGCCCTCCGTTGCAAATTGCATACCAACTAATGCGAGGGAGACAGACACCCCTAAGCCACTTTATACGGTACAAGCCGTATGTCAAGCATAGACTAGTCTCGTGAATGAACGCGTAAAGTCGGTTGAGGCCCGCTTCATCAAGCATTACTGCGGTATACACAAGTACACGTGGGAGGGTAACAACTAAAAGATCAACACCCACACGCTACATCTCGTGTATTCTACCAGTACTAGCATTACTGCGCATAGATCTAGCTCTAATACCACTGTAGGGGTTCCGCGTATGAAAACAATAAATTTTACCCAACGCCCCTGAACCCCTGATGCTGCCAGGACCTATCTATTAGTAATAAAGTAACATGAGGGGCTTTTCGTGAACTTACCCTTGAAGACCGAAAAGCATTGTCAATGCTTAGGAGAGCATGGTTGATGTAGACGAGCCGAAGCCAACCTCAAGGTCATGATGAAGTCCTTGCGCTCCCTTGGCTCCAACGACTTGAGTGCCTCAAGTGCGACACCTCGCGGGGAGTTACACATGCACCTGTGCCTGACGATGACTCCCGCTTCCCCGATCCAGCAGCAGTTGTGGAAGTAGAGCTCCTGGATCCGAATCCCGCAGCACGACGGTGCTCCGCGGTGAAGATGTCTCTCGTTCGCGCAGTCTGAACTTGGTGTTGGAGATAAGCCCAAGAGGCAATAATAAAGTGGTTATTATTATATCCTTATGTTTATGATAAATGTTTACATCCCATGCTATAATTGTATTAACCGGAAACATTAATACTTGTGTGTTTTGTAAACATAAAAGAGTCCCTAGTAAGCCTCTTGTTGAACTAGCTTGTTGATTAAACGATGATCATGGTTTCCTGATCATGGACATTGGATGTCATTAATAACAAGGTTATATCATTAGGAGAATGATGTGATGGACACACACCCATAGTAAGCATAGCATAAGATCAAGTCATTAAAGTTTGTATTGCTGTAAGCTTTCAAATGCATAGTAACCTAATCCTTCGACCATGAGGTTATGTTAATCACCATCACTGGATGGGTACTTTGATGACATCAAACACCGCTTCGTAACTGGGTGGTTATAAAGGTGTCATTGGGTATTCTGAAAGTATGTGTTGAAGCGCATGTACCAAGATTGGGATTTGTCCATCCATATGACGGATAGATATGCTCTAGGCCCTCTCGGTGGAATGTCATCTAGTTAGCTTGCAAGCATGTGACTAGGTCACAAGGGATGACATAACATGGAACGAGTAAAGAGTACTTATCAGTAACGAGGTAAAACTAGGTATGGAGATACCGACGATCAAACCTCGGATAAGTAGAATATCGCATGACAAAGGGAATTGGTTTCGTATGTTATTGGTTCTATCGATCATGAAGTCATCGTTGAGTATGTGGGAGCCGTTATGGATCTCCAGATCCCGCTGATGGTTATTGATTGGAGAGGTGTCTTCATCATGTCTGCATATTCACGAACCGTAGGGTGACACACTTTAGGTTCGAAGTTGTTTTAAGTAGATATGGAATATGCGTTGGAGAACGAATGTTGTTCGGAGTCTCGGATTGGATCCGGGACATCACGAGGAGATCCGGAATTGTCCGGAGAATAAGATTCATATATTGGGGATCATTTTCTAAGTTAGGAAATGTTCCGGAGTGTTTATGTGGAGATTCTAGAAGGTTTCGGAATGTTCTGGAAGGTTCTAGAAGATTTCTTGGAGTTTGCTTGCAAACTAAGAAAGGATCAAGGAGTCTTTGTGGGGCAAGACACGGATTCGTGGGGGAGGTGGATTCCTCCCCCCTCTCAATCCGCCGGCCAAGGAGGGAGGGGAGTCCTACTAGGACTCCCCCTCCCATGGCGCCTCCCTCCTTTAAATAGAGGGGAGGGGCGCCACCCCCTAGACCTCTCCCATAACAAACCCTAGCCGCCGCCTCTCTCCTCCTCCTTCGCTCTGCTCCGGCTTAGGCGAAGCCCTGCAGAAATCTCTACTCCACCACCACCACCACACCGTCGTGTTGCTGGGATTCCGTGGAGAAGATCTACTACCTCCGCTGCTCGCTGGAACGGGGAGAGGAAGGTCTGCTTCGACTCCGCACGTGTGACCGACTGCGGAAGCGCTGCCGGAACGCGGCGCCAGAAGGATCGTCCACACGATCTTGAGATCGGCAAGTGATCGACTACATCAACCCCGAGATCTAATCTCGTAACGCTTTCGGTTCTACGAGGGTTAGTACAGATCTATCTCGTTGCACATGTCTAATAGATTAGATCTTGGCTTTTATCTAGATTAGATCTGGGTTTTGTTCATTCTTGCGGTAGAATTTTTTTGTTTTACATGCTACGAACCCTTCAGTGGTATCAGAGCCTTATCTATGCGTAGATCTGTTGCACGAGTAGAACACAATGGTTTTGTGGGCGTTGGTGCTCGTGCCATCTTTTGCTTTGTGTACTTTGCATCTTGCGGTATGGTGGGATGAAGCGGCTCGGGCTAACCTTACATGTCATCGCACATGAGACTTTGTCCACGCTTGACGTGTAACTTGCTTTGCACAAGTGGCTTTGTGGGTGTCTGTCTCTCCCATCATAGTATAGATCCAATCTACACTTTGCACTTGATAGCACTTGTATCAACGTTGTGGTTCAGTTTCGTAGGTAAGATCCGTTCTTATTCGAAAGCCCCAAACCACGTAAAACTTGCAAAGAAAATTAGAGGCGTCTAACTTGTTTTTGCAGGGGTTTTGTGATGTGATATGGCCATCATGTGATTGTGATTATATTTGATGTATGCAATGATCCTTGTTGTAATATGGCAACCGGCAGGAGCCTAATGGTTGTCTTTAATTCTGTTAAGACCTACGTGTCTATTCATCTTGTAATAGCTTTATTCCAAGTAGTTGTAATAGTTGCTGGTGATGATGGACAACCATGAAGCGGCGCCACTGACCTTGACGCAATGCTGGTGATGATGGAGATCATGTCCGTGCTTTGGAGATGGAGATCAAAGGCATAAGAAGAAAGGGCCATATCATATCACACTAATTATGAATTGCCTGTGATGTTAATCCTTTATGCATCTTGTATTGCTTAGATCGCGATGGTAGCATTATAAGATGATCCCTCTCACTAAATATCAAGTAATTAAGTGTTCGTCCTTAGTAGGCACCGTTGCTAAGACTCGTCGTTTCGAAGCATCTCGTGATGATCGGGTGTGATAGATTCTACGTGTGCATACGACGGGTGCAAGCCATATTTGCACATGCGGATACTAAGGTTAACCTTGACGAGCCTAGCATGTACAGACATGGTCTCGGAACACGGAATACCGAAAGGTAAAGCATGAGTCATATGGATGATATGATGAACATGTTGATTATTCGCCTTTAAAGCTACATCATCTCACGTGATGATCGGACTTGGTGTAGTGGATTTGGTTCGTGTAATCACTAAAACAACTTGAGGGATGTTGTTTTGAGTGGGAGTTCATTTGTAATTTGGATTAGTCAAACTCAATTTATCATAAACACAATCAAAGTGAATTTGCATAGTTTGTTGTAGTCATTGGCATCCGTTCATCACCTTAAGCTTAGTTATAGTTGGGATAGTGAAACTATAGAAATTCTGGATATTTGCTTTACGAACTGGTATCGTATTGTTTTGAGTGTCAATCTAAAGTTTAAAAGTCATATTGCAAACTTTCAGCAAACTCCGTTTACTATGTGAAGTTTAATAAACAGTATTAAATCAAGAGTAACAATTCCAGTGTTAGTATCTAATGTATCATGTTTGCCTCCATGATTCTTGATACTCAAAAGATTGTTTTTAATATCAAGTTTATCTAAGAGCTAAAAGCAATGTTTCAGAAACCATCATATGTGAAAGGTATCGCGATATCTAAAACAATATGTTGGTTACAACATGATAGAGTATATGTCCTCATATTTGATGAGAATTTGTGAAGGTTGGAGACGCTAGTCGTCCTAATCCTCCAAAAAGGTTTTGTAAAAGAAACATTATACTCGCAATTCACCTTTATAAGCTATAGTAGCTTGATCATGAAAGTTGTCATGATAAGGATGAATAGAAGATGTAAGTAAAATGTTTACTACACTAAAAGATTACTAAAGAATGGAATTTTGAAAGAATGCCAAACATTTGATGAAGGTGATCCACTTCAAAGTGCAAGTCCAAAGGTATTAGTATTTGACTATACACACTTTGTACTATGTGTCATGTGAATGACACCACTATTGATGTTGATAGATTCTTTTAAGGAATTGTTGAAAGAGAATCTATAAAATATTTGGCAGAAAAGACAATATTGGAGATATCCAACTTAGATATATAGAAGATACATGTTATGGCTGTATTCCTTGGTTGTTAAACAATGTGGTTCTGCGGTATTGGATACTGAATTGGTTGGTATGAAGTGTCATACAGGACAACACAATTCATGAACTGCAATGGCCTAAGTAACTAGCAAGAGAATATGTGATGATGTTCATCGAAAACAAACAAAGGGTTGTTGTGTTGCTTGTTAACATCAAAGCTTGCCTTCAAGATTTGTTTCAATAATTGTTATTTTGATCAGGTATTATGACGACAAAAGGTTGTTCAAATAATTACCGCATTCCATAATAGATGGATGATATACAAGTCTGGTTGGAGAAATAACGACCATAAAACTAATGCTAAAATTTCACAAGACAAATGATTGAAAAATCACTTGCGAAGTGACATCGCCGTTTAAATTATATTGAAAGGGATACATGAAGAAACTCCATGTTTATGGATTTTTGGAGTCTTTGATTTTGATCAAATGACGCTTGTGATACTTTCCTGGAGATAATTAAAACTCCGTTAGTAGGCCAAAAGAGGAACGGGCGACTAACTGATTGGAATTTGTACATATTGATGTATATAGTCCATTATGTGTAGTCGTGGGCGATGGATTTCAACTTCATATGCTTTCTCCGAAGATTTGATTGAGCATATGTATATACTTACTCAATAAGGAAGAAGTATGAAACATTTGAAAATGTTCAAAGACTTTCAAGATGAAGTGGAAAATCATTGTAACAAGAAAATAAAAAGTTTATGATTGGATCATAAAGAAAGATGTTTGAGTTACAAGTTTAGCAAAACACCTAAGTTTTGAGGAATCATTCCATGGATTTGCATTTCCCAAAACACCATAGGAGTATGGAGTGTTCGAGATATGTAATGAAACCTTGTTTGACATGGTAAGATCAAAGGTGTCATTTATAAAAACTGCCATTATATTTTAAAAGATTAAAGATTTAGTGACTACCGCTTTTACACGGAAAAGATCTCCATCGTGATCCGTTGAAATGACACCATATAAGTCATGGTTTGGGATAAACCCAGGTTGTCCTTTCTTAAATTTTTGGTATGCTAGGCATAAGTAAAATGTTTACAACCAAAGTCGGATGAGCATGTCTTTGTAGGTTATTTCGAATAAACATAGGGTATTCCTCCATAACACCGAAGACAAAAGTGTTTGTCACTTAGAATGTCGAGTTTCTTGAGAAGGAATTTTTGGTGAAAAGTTAAGTGGGAGGACAATAGAACTTTGACAAGATTGTTGAACCTTGGCTAATATGTGCTGAGTTGTGCAGCATCGGTAAGTGTCCCGAAGGCAGCAACAATGCTCATGGCTCACGTGCCTTCAAAGGATGTGGTCACGGGGATCTAAGTTCCTATTGAACCAAGTAGGTCGGTTAAGTAATCAAATGCCAAGATTTCAGAGTCAAATCATTATTGTTTGACAATGATGAACCGACTATATGAAAAGAAGCAATGATGGGCCCTGACTTCGTTAAGTGGCTTGAAGCCATAAAAATCCGTGATAATTCCATACACGAGAAATCAAGCTTTGAATTTGAAAGACCCTCTGGAAAGGTGCAAGACCTTACAGTCGTATATGGATCTATAAAGAAATAGACATGGATGTTTCACATCTATGAAATAGTCGACATGTCGGAAAGAGTTTACGACAATGTTCAAGGAATTGACAATGATAAGATTTGATCTTTCATAGCGATATTTAGTCTGGACGGATTAATGTAGCAACCGCTACATATATTTTGGTATATGGTAGTTGAACAAACAAAACAAGTTCTTCTAATAGAATGGTTACCTAGGACGTGTACATGACACGATCCAAAGGGTTTTGTTAATTCAAAAGATGCTAAAAGAGTATGCAAAACTTCAATGGTTGAAGTGAGCGTTGCGGAGTTGGAATCTTCACCGTGATGAAACCATTAAAAGGTTTAATTTCATCAGAGACGATGAAGATGTTTGCATTTTGCAAGAAATTAAGTGGGAGCGCTAAGACATATTTCTAATACGTTATGTGAAAGACATATTGTTGATTAGAAATGATGTATCTTTTATTGACACAGGTTAAGAATTTCATTTCGATGAAAGACTTAGGCATAACCCAAGAATTAGGCATCAATGTCTATATGGATAGATTGAGGCGCTAATATGGTTTTGCCAAATGTACATAGATAAGATGTTGAATGAGTTCAATATGGAAACAACAAGAAAGGTTCTTGACGCACAGAAAGGACTGAATCAAGATTCAAGTGTGTTGACACGAGATTCGAGTGTTTTAACACTTGGTGAAATCACAAGAATATTTTGATCAATCATTCTTTGAGATGTACACATCCAGATATGTCCTATGCTCTAAATGTTATGAGCATATACCAGAATGACTCATAAGATGATCATTGGACAATAGTAGGGATATTCCTATGATCTTTGGAAGAACTAAGAATATATTATTTATATAGTGGTGACAAACAGTTCATTATAAATTGTTACATTGATACTAGTTTTGTCACAAATTAAGTTTATCTCAATTTAAACTATGGGTGGCACAATGTAATGGAAAGGAAGTTCCATAACGGATTTGGTTGAGTACCAAAGTTAAAACATTGTGACAGAAACTACAACAAAAGGCTAAGTATATGACTGCTATTGTAGTAGCAAATGAGGGCATTTGCGTCAAGTAGTTTGTTATCAAACTAGGTGTGGTTCATAGCGGGATAATACTATGAAGATACATTGTATGACAATTGTATCAACATGATTTAATCCCAAGGAACTAAAGGTCTCACCAAAGGACCAAATTTATACAATGCCATCTCATTGGAGAATGAGTAATGCGTAGAGACGCAAGGACATGCAAATACACACGGACCTGGAAGTGTCAGATCCGAAGATTATGTTTACCACTAGCAATAGTGTCTATACAACACCAGAAAGCCATAGGTGTTGAATGCACAAATTTTTAACTAGATTATTGACTCTAGTGCAAGTGGGAGACTGTTGGAGATATGCCCAAGAGGCAATAATAAAGTGGTTATTATTATATCTTTATGTTTATGATAAATGTTAACATCCCATGCTATAGTTGTATTGACCGGAAACATTAATACTTGTGTGTTTTGTAAACATAAAAGAGTCCCTAGTAAGCCTCTTGTTGAACTAGCTTGTTGATTAAATGATGATCATGGTTTCCTGATCATGGACATTGGATGTCATTAATAACAAGGTTATATCATTAGGAGAATGATGTGATGGACACACACCCATAGTAAGCATAACATAAGATCAAGTCATTAAAGTTCATATTGCTGTAAGCTTTCAAATGCATAGTAACCTAATCCTTCGACCATGAGGTTATGTTAATCACCATCACCGGATGGGTACTTTGATGACATCAAACACCACTTCGTAACTGGGTGGTTATAAAGGTGTCATTGGGTATTCTAAAAGTATGTGTTGAAGCG
The DNA here is from genome assembly GCA_916181665.1 of Avena sativa. NCBI lineage: Eukaryota > Viridiplantae > Streptophyta > Magnoliopsida > Poales > Poaceae > Avena > Avena sativa. The sequence goes on along the minus strand of OV702292.1, from coordinate 524,292,082 downwards.
CATGGACCAAGATTGGGATTTGTCCATCCATATGACGGATATATATGCTCTGGGCCCTCTCGGTGGAATGTCATCTAGTTAGCTTGCAAGCATGTGACTAGGTCACAAGGGATGACATAACATGGAACGAGTAAAGAGTACTTATCAGTAACGAGGTAGAACTAGGTATGGAGATACCGACGATCAAACCTCGGATAAGTAGAATATCGCGTGACAAAGGGAATTGGTTTCGTATGTTATTGGTTCTATCGATCACGAAGTCATCGTTGAGTATGTGGGAGCCGTTATGGATCTCTAGATCCCGCTGATGGTTATTGATCGGAGAGGTGTCTTCATCATGTCTGCATATTCACGAACCGTAGGGTGACACACTTAAGGTTCGAAGTTGTTTTAAGTAGATATGGATTATGCGTTGGAGACCGAATGTTGTTCGGAGTCTCGGATTGGATCCGGGACATCACAAGGAGATCCGGAATTGTCCAGAGAATAAGATTCATATATTGGGGATCATTTTCTAAGTTAGGAAATGTTCCGGAGTGTTTATATGGAGAATCTAGAAGGTTTCGGAATGTTCTGGAAGGTTCTAGAAGATTTCTTGGAGTTTGCTTGAAAACCAAGAAAGGATCAAGGAGTCTTTGTGGGTCAAGACACGGATTCGTGGAGGAGGAGGATTCCTCCCCCCTCCCAATCCGCCGGCCAAGGAGGGAGGGGAGTCCTACTAGGACTCCCCCTCCCATGGCGCCTCCCTCCTTTAAATAGAGGGGAGGGGACGCCACCCCCTAGACCTCTCCCATAACAAACCCTAGACGCCGCATCTTTGCTCCTCCTTCGCTCTGCTCCGTCTTAGGCGAAGCCCTGCAGAAATCTCTACTCCACCACCACCACCACCACACCGTCGTGCTGCTGGCATTCCGTGGAGAAGATCTACTACCTCCGCTGCTCGCTGGAACGGGGAGAGGAAGGTCTGCTTCGACTTCGCACGTGTGACCGACTGTGGAAGCGCTGCCGGAACGCGGTGCCGGAAGGATCGTCCACACGATCTTGAGATCGGCAAGTGATCGACTACATCAACCCCGAGAACTAATCTCGTAACGCTTTCGGTTCTACGAGGGTTAGTACAGATCTATCCCGTTGTACATGTCTAATATATTAGATCTTGGCTTTTATCTAGATTAGATCTGGGTTTTGTTCGTTCTTGCGGTAGATTTTTTTTGTTTTCCATGCTACGAACCCTTCACTTGGGACCACGGTCACGAGAGTGAGAAGGAGAGAGAGAAAATATCAATTAGAGGTCCTCCCAAAAGTGAGAAGACCTTTATTGATTATTGGGTGTATTTATCTGGCCAAATACCCCCACTATATATAGGGGGAGGGGAGGTACTACCTCCCTCAAAGTCCCGGGGTGAGACTAAAGGAGAGGAAGGGGAGGGGAGGCCGCCGGCCAGCCCTAGTGGGACCTGCACGGGGGGCTTGGCCCAGCCGGCCCACCCCCTTGCCCCTTCTCCCTCTCTCCTTTCCCTAATGGGCCCCCTCCCCTCCGGGAATTGGCCCATTAAGCCTTTTGACCTTTTAAATTGATTTTCTATTTATTAAATAATTATGAATAAATGATTAAATCAATATTTAACATTCATTCACATATTATTCAATCTCCGTGGTTATGGAACACCTTTCACCTCCACTCCGGACATCCTCCGGACTTACCGAAACCCTTCCGGTTTTCTCTCTACTATTCTTCAGCGATTCTACCGATCCTATAAACACTCTCTAAGCATCATCAAGCCCTTAAGCGTGATACCCCACGGTTAGGGAACACTCCAGACATGGTCGGGACACTCCCGCACCAATGATCGACAGAGGGACCTGGATGGCCATGTGACCCCTATGCGTTCCACGAAGATCTTTTGTCGTTTGAACTGGGACAGTCGTGTCTTATTCCCTTTGTCTCTCGATACTTGCATTGCCCGAGATCTGATCAATGACATCACCATGTCGTGTTCAATCTCGTTACCGAACAATGCTACTTGACTCGTTCCGACAAGCGATATCCCCGTGATCAAATCACACGCTGTGCAGCTATTGGATATAACTTCTCCGAGTGGGCCCTTTGAGTATCTTCCCGTCACATGGACAGACAAATCCCGCTCTTGATATATATTGCCTCTATGGTTTCCTCCGAGTACCTGAACACACCTTTATAACCACTGTATTACCAAGTGGCGCTAGATGCTATCTAAGCACTCTCGGGAGACAATGATTGATATAGCCTCACGGTCTAACGAATAGTCTACGAGGATCCATTTCTAATCATCATAACTTAAACTTCGTGACATGATCGGGTCACGATGTTTAGGTTGGGTATTGGTTCATCATATCATTCTCAGAATGAGTTGACTCCATTTCCAACTGGCATAAATGCCGCATGGTCAGGAAACTTGATCATCTGTTGACCAATGAACCAGTGACTAGAGTTTCACTGGGAACCCCTGGTTGTTTGTATATCACGAGTGTATTGATATTTCCACTCAATACAGTTATAGCATGATATAAAACTTAATCATAAACTATATGAAATATGATAATAGTCCTTATAACTATTTGTCTCTAGGGCATATTTCCAACAGGTGGGGCCGTTGAACTGCATGGTGGTGGCTAGCTTGGTTGTGGTTGCTTTTGGTCGAGAAGAAGATGTGGTGGCGGCTGAAGAGAAGAGTGTGAGAGGTGTGCGGAAACTGGGACAAAATGGTGCCATTATATAGGCCCGTTGCAAACCCTAGTGTGAAGAAGATGCGGTGGCATTTTCTCTCCGTCGAGCAGTCAAAGCAACGTCGCAGAGCATTCAAAGCGGCAGGGGTATCCAAGCGGCGGGCAGAGCATCCATCGGCGCGTGACGGTAAGGCTGCACGACGCGTTGTCCTTTGCGTGTGTATACATGTGTACATGACAAGTTTCACCGGCAGACCTGTGTAAAATAAAATTGAGTTTAACTTAAAATTAAATGAGATGCCAAAACCGGCAGAGCTTCCAAAGTATTCAAAGGTGTGCAGATAGCTAGGCTACTGCGCGTGCATGTGATGCCATGGTGCCCGTGATGCCTAAACCGCTGTCATGCTGCGACGATGTACAATAGCCATGCTACGACGCTGCATGGCGCATGCATGGAAAAGGCCCTGAAAAAGGGGGCTGTGACGGGCGTCAGAGGCGTGGCTGCCACGAGCAGAGGCGTAGACAGGCCAGTTGGATGAGGCGTGGACGCCCTGAGCGACCCAACGGACATGTCATCGTCTCTCGCCGAACCAGACACAACTCGTTGAAAAGAACGCCAGCCAATCACATCGAAGAACCGGGGCTCTCGCGGATCACTCTTGATTCCTTCTACAAGACCATATCGCACGACGACAGTTTAGCGCGGCAACGTGAGATGAACGGTCGAGGTTGGTTTGCTGAGCCTCACACTAGGGTTAGATCAATGCTCCAGGTTGGTCATTAGGGTTAGCCTGGTCAACGAACATGATTTTGAGGGGTTTTGGACTCGGTCAACTAGGTTTTGACAACTTTGACCGTGCATAACTAATTCAAAAAAAATCAAAAAAATACAACACCTTTGCACATAGTCATGTTATGTCACCTATTTACGTGGAAAAATCATCAACATGATAAATATAAATTTGCACGAAAAATCCTTCACAAATCGAACAACCTCGACTGAGGGGTCAGAGAGCTCAAAGGAGAGAGTAAAGGGTTTGGGGTTTTGAAAATGCAAAATATAAAAAACCTCAGCCTAGCTTCATTTTGGAGCGACTAAGTAGGATATTAAGTTAGTTTTGCAATATCATGTTTTAAAGTAGTTTTTTAATCATTTTGTATTATAGCATATACTTTCAAAAATAATTTAATAATATGAAGATTAATTCAAAAAATAGTGAGACTTCGTATGGTTACTATATAGGTAGAATAGATGCTAAGGACATTTATTTGGATGATTTGGACAAGGTCGAAAAATATGTTGCTTAGTAATAGGGTCGTTTCCCCTAGCTTTGGAGGCCATTTCTACCACATTTTCAATGATGATGAGTTGTACTTCACAAAAGGGATAGGATTGATGAACTAACGTGCATAATAGTATATAAAGCATTGAAACATCATAGAACAAACTAATAAAATTCAAAAGTACTAAATGTTGATTCAAATTTGAATGTCAATTCAAATTTGATTTCTAGTTCAAATTCAAATTTATAGCACATACGTTTTCACATCAAAGTACATAAACCATTACAACAAACAAGATTACATCAATGAATATAGGTTTTCACATCAAATTACACAAACCATTACAACAAACATAATGTTTCAATGGTTCCAACTCTATTTCTTTTGCTTCTTGCCGCTCAATCTCTTCTTCTTCTTCTTCTTCTTTTCACTACTTGGTTCCACATGACATAACTGGTTGATGCTCTTGGTTTTCTTACCAGTAATAGTTCCCCCCACAACTTTCGCAACACAACCTCCTGAACTGGTTTTGGTGGCAATTCAACAACCAAATCAGCGATGTTGGTCCTCACAACCTCCAGAACTGGTTCAGGTGGCAACTCAACTAGCTCTTTTGTTGTTGAAATAGCTTCAGTTTGCACACCATCCAAAACAATTTCATTTTGTAGCACAATATCATCAAGAACATGATTTGCTTCCATTGCAACATCCACAACAACTTCAGATTCCATTGCATCATTTAGAACCGACTCATTTTGCATTGTTTGATCAGCACTAAACATGATCTGCACATTTCTCTTTTTTTCTAAATCCACCAAGTCTTGCCTTTTTGGCTGGCCAGCAGTTTTCAACAAGTGGCTGAAGTTTTCTCCTGAAAAACATAACATGTCATTTTGCAACAAAATAAAGTGAAGAAACAACAGTAATAGTAACAACAACAAATATTACATACTTCTTTGGCTTTTCAGGAGTGTAACGACATTTGGAAGATTCAACACGGTGCCCAAGTTCCTAGCAAAGCTTGCATCTGTTTTTGTTACCTTTTTGAGGTCTTTTTGGCTTATCATCCTTTTTCCCTTCTTAGTACTCCCACCATTCTCAAGCCATGCCTTGTATCTACTTTGTCTAGGCCGACCAACTTTTCTTTTGGTTAGTGGAGGACACATAGAAAATTCAAATTCTACTTGAGGCCACTGGACTGGTCTATAAGTGATGGAATTGGAGTTACATATGCAACTTTGAATTTTGCTACTGAATAATATTCATGCAAATATGGATGCATATTTAACTTTGGTTTGGAGGCCAAGAAAAGTATGACATGCTTACATGGCTTTCCAGTGTGTTGCCACTCTAGGCAAGTGCATTCATGCACTTCAGTGTGAACAACATGTCTCCTTTCAGTTTTGGTGTCTCTAACTTTAGCACCCCACAAAGAAGATTTCTTAACTTTCAAATGTGCAAGATTTCTACTCCCGTTGACAACCTGTTGTACCACAACAGGAAGCTTGTCCCCTTGCAGAACATCACCAATTCTTCTTCTTAATTCCCACAAGCGCACGATCATGATCCTGATTTGGTCAACCATGTCATGTACAGGCAAGTCCTTTAAATCCTTCACCTTGCTGTTAAAACTTTCTACCAAGTTGTTGTTGATATGATCACATTTGATGGCAGTATTAAATCCTGACATATACCATAAGAGAGAGTGATAGGTTTGCAGCCATGTAGCAAACCTATACCTATCATTCCCACTACATCCTGCCATTACCTTACCAAGATGATATGAATGTGTCTGGGTACTATAAGATCTTGCTGCAGGCCACATGCGTCCAAATTCTTCTCCAAACTTTTTGATCAAATTCATCCACATATGGCCAAAGAACTCTCTTTGTTCAGCATGGGAAAACACAAACTTTACTGCAGTTTCTATCCCTTTGCATGCATCTGTATGGATGGCCAAAGGTGAGACTGGCCCTAAGCATCTTTTCAACTGCATCATAAACCATGTCCATGAAGCCCTAGTCTCTGATTGAAACAACCCAATGGCAACAGGGAACATCCAATTATGTCCATCTAGAGCATTGCATGCTGTCATCTGACCATTCCACTTTCCAGTTAAAAATGAAGAGTCTATGCTTAAATATGGACGACATCCTGCTTTGAAGCCATAAATTTTTTGGAGAAAAATACCTTGCCATCAGGTGCAACCTCGGCATCTATCTCCACAACACTACGAGGTGACCTTTTCTCCACCTCTTCTTTGAAGTTATACAACATCCTAAAAGTATTTGCCCAATCACCATACAATTCTTTCATTGCCCTTTGTTTTGCCTTCCACACAGTGCTATAATTCACCTTAATTGGGTAGTCCTTTTCCAAGTCTGCTTTTAGCCTCTTTGCAGTAGTGTTTGGTGTCTTGTCTAAAATGAGAGTGATCTTTTTAGCAACCAAAATCTGTGATGTCATTGTTAATACTCTTTGTGAACTAGTAATGCAAGCGTGTTCAAAACGGATATGATTAACTCTAATGGTACTTCCATCTGGTTGGCGTCTAGCAGAAATGTACCATTTGCAAGGATTGGCGCCCCCATCAAAACCTCTGCATCTAGCACAAAACTTATTTATATCAGTCCACTAAGTCTTGGCATCCAACTCCTTTTTGATTGCATAAGTTTTGAAACACATCCTAAACTCACTCATGTTGGGAAACAATTTTCCTACTGCAATAACAGGGTTTTCCTTGTCATAGACAGTAACCAGCTCATCATCATGTGCATCATTTACATCGTGTGTAGCATTTTTCATCAACTCTCTATCTACTTCTTTAGAAAATATTCTGTTACCCTCATCATCATTGGTCAAAGTAGTTTCATCAGCCTTTTCCTTGACTCTGTCATCTACTGGAATGCCAAATATTTTGGCAATTTCTATGTCAGCCATTGGTGCTATGACTAAGTCAGTGGGCTCATCTAACTCTACTGAATTCCAATCAACACACACACACTAGCCCCTGCATCAACACAGGCCTTGCATCAACATCATTTCTATCTGATAATACTTTCACTTCAGTTCGTATGGGCACCATCTGCCTCTGTGAAGCCCAATCATCTGACATTTGCGAAGACAAATTTGAAGCCACATATCCAACCTTGGAATCTGCTTGCAGATCGACGATCTCAGCATGAAAAGTAACCTCTTTGTTTGTCCAGCCATCTTGCCGATCAATTTCATCAACTAACTCTTCTTCATCCTTAATTCTCAAACATTCTTCCTTTCAATTTTCAAACCGTAACAATACAACTTTCTGTTGTGGACCCCAAAGAACACTTTGCCAAATTTTCTCCACCAAATTCTTCATGGCCAATTCTTCCATTTGCTGCAGTTGTTGTGGATCAATATCTGCAAACTCAACCTCCCAACCCACAGATGTACATCTCTCGATGTTACGTACACTACCATCACCTAGTTTCGCTTTGTACGGGAAGAAATTGACATTGAATTGGATTTTTCTTCGCTCACAATCACCCCTGTTTTGAGTGGTGGCGGCCAGAGTGAGCTAGTGGAATTGGTTGATTACCCAAATGCGATCAAATCAAATAAAAAAAGCTTGTTTTACCTATTGGAAGTGCTCTCTTGCCTCTCCATCTCGATGCCCCCGATTCAGCCAACCCGCCCATGGCAATCTAACTCAAAAATCAGAGGAAGCAACCGGGTCAGATCCAAATCTAGGCGCAGGGAATAGAGCTAGGGTTTCGAGATTACTCACCACCGATGGCCTGCCGCTGAGCTCACACGGGCCACCGCTACCGAGCACACAAAGTTGACGGTGCCGCCGGAGAAGATGGAGGAGGATGGCGGTCAGGGATGGTCAGCACGACGGGCAGAAGTTTCGCTGGCGGGCAAGTGAGTGGGACCGACTCGAAATGGTTGTATTTTTTTAGAGCTGGAACGAAATGGTTGTCTGAATCTAACCCTAATACTTAACCCCACCGTTCATTAAAACATGTCGCAAGAGAGCGTTGATACTGATTTATGGCTCGTGTCACACATGAGCTATTTCTGCTGCGAGAAGCGCCGCGCTACAACCATTTTTACGAACGAAGTTGCGTTTCAGCCAATTATGCGGAAATACGTCGCATAGGAGAGATTTGCCCGTTTTATGACTGCACGAGGTCCGAACTGCTTTCTGAGTTAGATCGCTCATCAGCTGGATGCCATACCATCCAACAACAGTCAACAGTGTGATAACTACAGGAAATTAACCAAAGAATTTCCCAAGCACCCCAAAAGCTTTTAACATCTCCAAAGTGCAAATACTAGTATGAACAACCAATCGATTCCTGATGTACTGACATTATTGCACCTAGTTCATGGCATTGTACTGCTTTTTCCTCAACTTCTGTGCCATTTTTGATCAGCATACACAACCAGGGTGGCTTGGGCTGTAACCACATAAATAAATACTTCCCAGGTTGTGCATTAAGCTGATAGATATCAGCTCTGTCCGAGGGCAACCTTATATGTGGTACATGTCCATTTGCACTAACAGATGCTGGCTTCACTTGCTCTAGTGCCCAAAATAAACGGTGATGATCACCAAAATATTGACAACGTGGAGACAACCGTTTGCATAGAGGATCTCCTTCATGATTGCACTCCAACGATGGCAATGGCCTTGACCTGAACATGTGCCCTTTGAGGATGATCCACATGCACCAAGCTGGAGGCCATGGTGTCCACTGAATTTCGTCATGATACAACACCACATAGGACAACACGTAAGCAGGGACCTCCTCAACGCTGTTGCACGACTGAATTGTCTTGACTGCCGGCTGCATTGTGATGCTAGCCTCTGGTCGAGAAACTGACAATGCATGAAGGGAAAAACTCCACAAATCGGGAGGATGCGGGGGCATAGGCTCCAACTGTGGTATGGTGATTGCCCAAGGAATGCAGACCGGGGCAGTAGACAGGACGACGGGTAACCCAGACTCAAAACTGAGCATAGGTGCCACTGTCAGCGAAGCGCCATGCCCGCCGGCGTCGTTGCTGGAGGCGAATTCAGTGGAGATCACATCATTAGTAGTGGATGTGGCTGGTGAAACATGTGACGATGATGACTCAGATGCCCATAACAGGGGTGGAGTCGCGGTTGCAGCTAGCACGAGGCAATCCGTCAAACAAACCGGGTTCACCACCATGCCGCTGTCATTGGGAGCAGCGCTAGTGAACACAGGTGACCTCACAGCCGTGGATGCAGCACCCTTGATGGGCTCACTGTCGAGGTATCCGTCGCCTGCTGCAGGTGTCATCGGTGTGCGACGCCGGTGCTGCTGCTGGTGTGGAAGCCGACGTTGACTTGTTGGCGTCACGGCTTGGACATTCACTCAAACAGGTCGCAGGCGGCACCGATACGGTGTCTTGATGAGAACAGTGGGAGCGACCACTAGTGAATCCTAAAGTATAAACGGGGCATGTCCTGAAAGGCACCACAGCGCTTAGCACTTTTCAGCCGTCCGATTGAGTCCTCACAGCAAATCTAGGCCGTTGCTTTGCACTAAGACCGTTTTACCCAGATGAACAGTAAAAAGTCAATTCGGTGTGCGCACCCGCTTTTCCTACCCACGACTGCGTCTCTCTCTGCTCGGCCTCATCCCATCCCTGCAGGAAATGGTTCGGGCCGCTTGTCGGTGACCGAGATAATTGTTTGGGTAGACATTCATTGGGTGCTTGTTGTCTGTGTAGGGGCAGTAGCCCTGTGCGTGGCGATTGGGTGAAAACCCTAGCCATCCACGATTGGTCTAACCCAGAATGTCCTCCTCCTTCAATCCCCCGTGCTGCCGCTCCCCCTGCTGTGAGCAGCCGCCGCACCGCATCCCTCCTCCTCCTCCCCTGCCGTGAGCCGCCGCCGCCGCTTGTGGACAAGGACAGGAGCTCCACCGCGGACCCATCCCGTGGGGGCATGGCACCGCCTGCATTCCCAACTCCACACCGGCTTCGCGAGCAGGTCGCCCGGCAAAGGCGGCGATGGGCGAGCAGGGGTAGGCGGCATGACGACGGCGGCGAGCAGGGCGCGGCTACGGGCGAGCAAGGGCAGGGCATGTGACGACGGCGATGGCAACGAGTCGGCGGCGACGAGCAAGGGCAGGGCACATCCATCGTTCCTCTGTGGGCTCCCTCTCTATGTCGTCCTCCTCCTCTCACCCCCTCGGCATTTGCCTGCTCCTCCTACCTATGTCGCCAGGCCACGGTGCGCTGTTTCTGCTCCCACGAGGACGTGCTACAGGAAGGGCGAGTGGGCATGGGAACCTTCGACGATGACAGCTTGACCAGAGGATGAAGCTGCCTAGGTCTCGAGGTCAGCCCCCGCCGCGAGCTGATGTGGTAGACCGAGAGGTTGGGCGAGAGGAGATGCACGGCTCGCCGGACGGTGGCAGCGGCACTCCCTTGCCGGCGACAACGACCAGCATAGCCGGCACGCCATGCGCCCTGCTGCTACGACCTCCCCACTGTCCGGACCAGCATTGAGTGGCATGAGAGCAGTCGTGTCCTCACCTAACAGATGGCCAATGATACTAGCTACTGGTCCATTTCTTCATGGTCTAGCTACAAGGAGGTGAGATGCATATGTTGTTAGTTTAGAAATTCAGAACTCGTTTTGATGAGATGTATATGTTGTGAATTTGTAAAATGAATATTCATGTGACAAATTGTGTGATGAAAGTCATACATCCACAAGAAATTCCTGTGAGAAATTTCTCCTACCAATAGTACTAGATGCTAGCATAGATTCCGACTCCTAACTAAATTTTTTAACTGTTCATCTTTGAAAGTATGGTAGCTCATGCCCGGAAAGTTAGCTCCACTCTTGCATTTTTCTGTTTATGATCATCTGGCTGTGCTCTTGTGAATAAGAATATAAATGGAGGGATGTTGTTGGTATGTCAGGAGATAGACATCTGTTTGATTTTTGTTTTGTTGGGTGACAGCAATCGGAATTTGTGTACAGGTCGGGGAAGGGTGTGCATCTCTTAGAGTTCATTTGCTTTCTGATCCTTCCAAATACAGGTTCAGACGTTTGATATCATTTTCTAAATTTTTAGAGATCTGCACCTACATGTTCGATTGGAACAGCAGGGGCGCGTTGCAGATGAGGGATTCGGAGTAAAATGACTTCTGCCATTTCTAATATGAATCAATGATGTGCGTGCGGTTTCCTTCAGTGCAGTGCCATGCCATTTGACTAGTGCTCTGATTTATGATCATCTTGTTTTGTTGTTGTTTAAATAAGGAGTTAAAATGGATTCTTGTTATTGTCAGGCCGAGGAGTGGACCTGAAGTTTCGGTGGGAGGAGCTGCGCAGCTCGCTGACTGGTATAGTACACTTATTTTACGTTGATTGGCTATGAGCTGTTTCTAATATGTACTCCGCAGTCAGCACTCTCTAATTCTATATCCTATGTTTTGTATTATAATTGAATTATCCACTCTTCTATTATTATGTAGTTCATCCAAGTCCGAGCTATCTTGATAGAGCTTACTTAACTTCCATGTTGCTTATTAGATTATCTACTCATTTATTGACTTCCTAGAATATTATTTTGCTCATTTTCTCGGTAGGATTGATTGCAAATGATGGATGAAAGAAAATCGGTTCCAGCAGAGGCAACTACCATCACTTGACAATAATCAGGTATATACTCTTGGTGCTATGCAACAGTTTTGGTATACTATGATGCATATGTTTTGTCTTTCATTGGTGACTGGGCATTTTTCGGTAGTAGGTTTAAAGACACATGAAGATTCTTTGATTTTTTATGCGCCTACTAGATCTATTCTAAAGTAGATTTATTTCTCTTGGCAATCTTGCTTTTATGAAAGTACCTCTTGAGGTTGTTGTACATACTGTATGTTATGGTAAGCTCTGAGTAAACTGACCATATAAATGGTGATAATTTTCCTAGATTGTTGTTTCTTGATAGATTATTTGTACATGATTAGATGTTTGTCCTATAAAAAGTGAGCCCTTTTCTCCTTTCTTAGGACCATGCATGTTTGTTTCTGTTTTTTTTACCTAGATGCAAAAAAGAGGGTTATTACAGCTTGTCATTTAGCCTGGTTCATTTTTGACTCCACAAAAAAAATATAGGTTAAGATTGTTTGTTTAGGATTCGCGTTTGTCTTTGCGAGAGCAAAAAGAGAAGATAATCAGTTTGTACTATAGTCTGGTTTGAAGTTTGTCTTTTTCAGCGAATCTGTTAAGAACAGGGTCTACAGTCCAGTGATATCATGTGACATGTGTTTTGAACTAAAAAATGCTTCTTTACAGCGGCACGAAGATTTTTCAACATAAGTTTATGAATGGAGATTTTCTTGGGAACAAAACGAGATTGTGAAGGGTTGAAACTGTATCATACAGATCTCTTAAATGTTCAGTAGTTTCATCTATACATTGTCTTTTTGGTTCTCATGATGCCGCCTTAGTTATAAGTTTCTCTGATTTTACTTTAAGGTACTTCTGATTAATTACCCCTAAAGGATATGCACTTTTGGTAATTCTTAATTTGTTTAGGTGACCCAATATACCATGTATTGCTATAATTACAGCTTCTTATATTATTTTTCTCGGCATTACAGCTTTTTACGTTGTATATGCACTCATGGCAGCGGCCTCTTATTATTACTATATCAGTGTATATATGGAAAGTAAAGTGACATATAGTTTTGCCTTATGAATTTAAGACAATCATTGTCTAATGGATGCTAATATGTCTCTTTTTGTGTGCTTCATGATGCCCCAATGAATAGCTTATGAAAGCATACATATATTATGTATGCTCAAAGGCAATGAGCTAAGGATTACATTTGATAAAAAAAGAATCTTGAACTGTTTTTAAGGGTTATTCTTACTAGCATAGCTTGAGCATTTTTAACTGCAGGTGCATGAGTCTGAAGTTAAGCCTATCTCTCATATGTACTCTATGCATTTACTGCCTCTTTTTTCCTTGCTATATTTATCTCGATGCAAGTAGTGCTTTTCCTCGCTATATTTTTACTATCTCTCATACATAGTCTACCCATAGCAAGAGGCTATTTATGAATATCATTTAGCTAACAAAAATTCAACTTGCTTAGTGCCACATATATTTTACATTTCATCTTACTTTGTCTTGGAGTAGAACCCCGGCCCTATTTCCAAAAAAAATATTTGTTATTAGAATGAGCTATTATATTTAGTTTGTACTTAGTTTTTGGTGAGCAGTGCTTCAGTTTACACAATTAATGCTCTTTTCTATATGGCATTTCTATCTATATCTTTTGCATACATAGATTATTTTGATGGTTTGCATTGGCTGATACTTTTTTCATTCTAAATCGGAAATTGTGCATGTTTCGCTTCCCTGGAGCCTTCGCCAGTGCCGCTGTAGCCCCATCCATGATTATGTCGCCGTGCTCACGCCTACCAGGTGCCTCCCCCTCTTTCTCCAAAATACCAAGCTTCGACGGCATATGTCCGGTGTTTCCAATGATTAGTCCGCTTACTTGGTGTCAAGATTGTTACTATCTATTGTTCTTCTGGCACCTCAAATTGTCTGATCTGCCTCAGTGTTCTCTTGTCTGGTAATGCTCTATTCATGGACTTAGTGTTTTAGATGGTAAGATACTTGGTAATGCTGTTTATACAAGGCATACTTTCATGTAAGATTAATCAGTGCTTGGATATATATGTCATAAGGTGTGATTCTCCTATCCTTAGAAACCCATAGTGCTCCATTTTCTTCTAGGACGTGTCATTCAAATTATGTGCTTTTTTTCCCAGCCCTTGTTGCCTTCTGTATCCTAGACTTCTTTATGCATTTAAATAGTGAGCGACTTCATCCTTTTTGGAGCTCTCTTGGACAAAAATCGGGAAGAATAATACGTTCATGTGAAACACTGTTTCGTCGGCATGTAGGTCATTACAACCATGTATATCAATGATTAAATGTTATTTTTTTGCCATTTTAGAATCATTTTCTATTTATCCTTCTAAACTGAATTTATTGATTTTCTAATTCAAATTGAAATTAGCATTACAAGTAGAATTCATGGTTGAATTCATGTTTTGTCATCCTGTCATGCTGTCATTTGGGATGTCTGTTGAAGATGTTTCTTATTGTTTATTGTCTGTCATGTACTCCTGTTGTAACATTCTGAGCTAAGGAAATAATACTATACTTATTCTTTGTATGAGGTCACAAGGCATGTTCTATGCTTATAAGATGCAAATAAAATCTCAACTTTAGGATTGAAAGTTCGCTTTTTCCAGTTACCTTCCTTAGAAGCCAGAAACTCAGAGGCACACGGTCTTTGGCAAACGGCCCATCGAGCCTCCTGATGGTATGATTCCCTTCCTTTTTTCTACGTGAGTCGACAACATCTGCTGTCAAAATTGCAAATGTTCAGAAAAACTGCTAGGTAGAAAAGCATATAATTTTGATTACACATGCATCTTCAGTAAGCTACTATTATATATGTTGCCCAAACAGAACTTCCATGTTTTTCTCATATAAACCAAACAGAAACTCGTGGATACTTGGCTAAAAATACTTTCCACAAAATAAGCTGACAAATAGATATTATCTTTAGCAAATCCGATGCTACAAATTTTATACCAAGGTATTGATCAATTGCAATAAGTTTTCTTTCTTTCTTGGTACATAAGTGCTATGGTTGGAAAAAAGTTAAGCTAATCATATGTGATGCTTACAAGCTGTAAACCATTGTGCTGATCAATAGAAAAGTAATATTTCTTCTTGCTACTTAACCTTAATAGCCTTAAGAAGGAAAACAAGAACAATATTAATCGGTTTGACAAAAAAAATGCAAACACCTCAAATGATTTTGCACTATTACCTTAAATCCAAAAAAACGCAATTCAGATACATCTAGAACAGAGTATGATCACAGAAGTAGAGAATGGTCACAGAACGAGAGTTATGATCACAGGAACTACAAAATTTATTACGAGAACAATGTTGTACTCAACACTTTCCGTTTTGCTGTTCTTTTGGTCTATTTGCTCGTTAAGAAATGAATTATATGCTTTCAGGGAAGAACCTAGACAAGGTGGTGGCAAACGTCAAAAGATGGATGGTGCTTTGCAAGGATGCTCACACTTCACTGTTGGACAACTTGTTGCAATTGTCCTAGAAATGAATTATGCAAGCTTCATGAATAAGCTGGAGTGATCCCCTCCTCTAGACTAGCTTTTGAGGTGTTCTCCTTAAATCATTGCACTTGATGGTTGAGCTCAGGCAGAGGTCGAGGTGGAGAAGGAGCTGCGGATGAAGAAAGATGTGAACAGGAAGATCGGCTCTAGAATCCTCCTTCATCGTCCTCTGATGCGAGGCCACCGAGGACAAGTGCAGTCTGGCAAGGGAACCACGTCCTCTATAACACCATCCTCGCTTCCACTTATGCAGGTAGTTCCAGGCCAAAATGTTGTTAATCCCCTTGATTTTCTCCAAATAATTGTTAGCTGCTAAAATTTTCCTACTATCATGGCAGTATATTTTTCTAGGTAAATTTATGTTGGTATTTGGATAGGTGGTTCCTGCTGCAGCTTACAAGTAATTAGGTTTGCAATGCTCACTGTCTTGGGATGCTAGCATATCTATCCAAGATCCAGTCTCTCCAAATACCTAAATTGTTCTTCTATGGGATGTTATACCCCATATAATATAATTATGTAGGAGACCTATTTTGGTTGCATGTCAATGGAGCTAGTGGCAAACCCTTTTCTCAAAAGAAAATCCTTCAAAAACAGAGATTTTGATTCCTGGTGTCATGACCATGCAAATCAAAGAACAATGGCGCACCTAGACTATAGAGACCTTTTGAATTGATTTTTGCATCAGGTTACCCACAGCAGTTGTGCTACGGCTCCACAGCCGAGCAATCGCCCGTCAGGCTGGCCAAGGTTTGGACGTCGGCTGCTTGTGTCCAGGCTCCTCTTCCACCAGCTCCAGCACCAACCAAAGTAGCATCTTGTGCCATTGCTCGCAATGGCACCTTACCATGTCTTCCCGCTAGCAGAGCATCGGACGGCCGTTATGCCTCTCCAACACTGCCATGCAATCACCGGGACAACAAGTTTCCATGGCCACCGCCGTGGGTTAGATCTCAAACAGAAGAGAAATGGGAATCTTTTTGTGTGAATGAGAAAGGAGGAGCTAGGGTCACGGACGGAGATGGACAGAGATGAGGCACATGCATCCATGTTTGTGTGTCACAGCCTCAGGGCATGTGCATAACACGTGGTTTGGTCAGACCGCATCTTCTAGCTCGGTGATGTGGACTAGATAATAGTAACAAACATGCACGTTGTATTAGAGCATGTAGTTCGTTTTTGTCTTCCTATCTTAAATAGTTATGACAATGTTTGTTGACAATAAAATTAACCATGTTAAAAAATATCTTTGTCTTTATTAGTATTAGCTGTTTATTGAACTTTCGAAAATATTTAAAAATATTCCTTCGTAGGTTAATTATAATCCAATTCTTGCTCCAACCTAATGGTTTACAAATTTCCACATCAAACAAATTCATATCACATCAGTTTAGCGTGGTGGTAATTATGATGAGCAAGACCTGAATCCAGGCGATCGACCTGGCGTGTGCTCTGAGTGCACAAATCTGAATCAGAGGCTCAATTACAATCATGATGCCAGCGGTACAGCAATTATAGACCAAGTTCATACGGATGCGGTTTAGGCCAAGTTACAGACTCGTGATTTTGCAGCTACTTAAGTTCAAAAACACTACTGCCGTCTACGAATTCAGACTTGCTCTACTGCAGCATCAATATTCAGTTATGCTACTCCCCCGGTCCAAATTAATTGACTCGGATTTGGCTAGATTCGGATGTATCTAGACATGTTTTAGTACTAGATACATCCGAATCTAAATAAATCCAAGTCAATTAATTTGAATCGAAGGGAGTACGAAAATTCACACTTGTTCTACTGCAGTTCAGACTAGCTCCATACTAATTCAATTCAGCTGCGAAAAATTCTGACCTTCGAGGTCTCCTCCATGTTCCAGAGTGCTACAGCCGTCTACTACGCCCCCGCATGGAGTCCGCCGTCATCGGGATGGGGCTTGCCGTCGCCGCAGCAGGAGCTTCGGGTGCAGCCACCGCCGGCTTGCGCATCATCTGCTACAGCTCTGGACGAGAGCTCGACGTGGAGGAGGTGCTCTGCTGCTGCTTGTGCGCCCTACCGTCGCCCACGGCTGGTGCAGCTCCAGCCACTCCGGGTGGAGACGGCGAGGTCCACCACCGGGCGGAGGTCTTGGAGCAGCTGAGCCTGCATAGAGGCCATGCTTATATACGCCCGAGCCTAGGGTCAACACTGATCTCTCTCGATTTGGGTTTTTTCCTTAGAATAGAATACATGAACTTATCTGTGATTTCTAGGGACGATAGGGATATAAAAAACTAGACACACGGGCACGTGCCACTAGCCTGCGTGGCACCACATATGTTGGCTTCATACGCTCATGGACCTATATCAAATCAGAATTACAAGTTGGTGTATCAGCATACTACGCATTGCATGTTTTGTTTCTAAAAATGCACGTCACGGCAAGTTAGTGTCTCCAGAGTGTTATTAACTCAAGGAAAATAGGATGAACTCCCGTTTCTAAACTTAGAATCAAGGTTTATCGATGAGAATTGTTATGCACTCATGTAGTGTATGGTTGTTTATAGCCTCTTTAATTCAGCTATTTGTTGCTTTTGACACACCATGAGTTATCACCCCATGTCTGTAATGTAAATTGTTGTTCCAATAATTATGTGTATGACGTTCTCCTCATTTTCTCATCTTATTATATCATGTTATGGAAAACGTTTATCAATGCGAAAGACTAAGATTTTGGTCATGTGGCGGGTAGAGTTTGTGCATCACCTAGAGAGTGGCCTTGGAGCTTAGGCGAGAAATGGTGTCGGCAAATGGAGGGAAGCGGTGGCGCGGACGGTGAACGCAAGTGAAAGTCAATATCGACAATGTGTGGACGAGTTATACCTACCACATCGACTGATGACTAGGCCCCCTTGGGAGACGAGAGTGGTAACGAGTGAAAAAGCCACCTCGGGAGACAAGAGGGGCAACGAGAGAGCGTTGTCGTTGAAACCGACGGGGATTGTTACATCTACCGATGGTGCATTTCAAGCGTGGCTTTAGTGCGAGGCAGCGGGATGACTCTTTGCTTGCATGGCTGGCTGACGCCGCCGAAGGCTAGGTGGATATTGGTTGCTTCCATTTTGTCAACACAAAGAACTAAATAAACATGTTTCTCCACCTGTTTTTGTTAGCTTATAGAAAATTAAAAACCGGTGCAAGATCCACATTCGTAGATTCGGTGTCGTGCGCCAAGGCTGCACTACAAAATTTAACATTGTTCATGAAGAATTTGTGATCACATCTCATTACATGTTTCTCTATATAAGATGTTGTTTTCCTTGGCAATTGCACAATAAACGTTTTCCCCCACTCAGTTTTTATCATCATAACACATGATGTAATTTAGTGCGAAAATCACGGGTCGTGCGCCAAGGCGCCCGCTCGGTTTTCCTAATTTAAATATCCTAATATTCTTAATTCTTCAAGAAAAAATGACTTGGTGTTACACAATTTCATATTGTTAGCAGCTTGGACAACAAATGTTCTTGACAGCTCGGTTCGTTGCGAAAATGTGGCATTCATCGACACTTTGTTACAACGTGACATAGCGGGATGCCTTTTTTCATCCTTTTTAGCGCTATGTAAAATAAAAAATAGTGCAAGAGCCACGGGATTTTCTCAGCTCGATGTTTACCGTCGCAACATACGAGGTAAATTAAGACAGAGATTACGGGGTCGTGCGCCAAGGCGCACCCCTAAATCTAGTCCTCCATAATGGGGACTGTGGCCAGGGGTTCGGCCAGCCCTGCAGATATGGTGCCGAGCTCGGCCATGCCGGAGCTCACCGGCAAGGGCCCGATGACGCCGTAGGCGGTGACGGTAGGGTTGGAGTTGTTGTGGTCGGTGGGGCAGGGCAATGCAGCCATGAGAGCCATAAGGTTGTCGAAGTCACGCTCGCGTCTCGCAAACCAGGCATCTAGATACTCCTTGAGCTCGGAATCCATGGCGACGTATGAGGTGGATGAAAAAATTTGAGGAAGGATGGAGATTGGCTATGATACCAGATGTTAGGATCTCGATGCTCAAATCACTCAATCACACACATATATGAATTGTTCTGGAGTTTTGGTAGCTAGATACAAGAGCAAACATAAAAGGAAAGGGAGGTTAGAGCCGAGGTGGGAGGAGAAGTGCCGCCACCGTTCCGTGTCGTGATCCACTGGATGGTTTGATCGTTGTGTCCCTCCAGATATAAATACGTGCAGCTCTGATGGTTGGTGCCGGACCAGGCACATGAGGCCAACCCAGGTTCAAGTATCGATACGATACTAACACCCCTCTCCCTCCCTCTCCCTCTCTCTCTTGGCTTGTGGGTGGGGAACAGGAGACGAGGAAGAAGAGTGTGAGAGTGGTAGAGGGGCAAGGGGTAACCCCTCCTGGGTGGGTCCGGGGCGGAAAATAATTCTATAGGACCTGATCTACAAATTTAGCCCGTGGACCAAGTTCTGCAAGTGACACGTAGCATTTGTGATCATATATATCTAAAAATAGACAATCAATTGCTATGATTTTTCTTTCTCCTGGACACGTGTCACTTGCAAAACTTGGTCCACGAGGCTAAATTTATAGATAGAATTATTTTCCGGGACACATGTTTGCAGTTGATTCCGGATTTCGTCTTGACCGCGTGGTGAATAAATGTCTTGCTGTACATTTTTTGGTGTTTTGAATCAGGCAGTGACGTTCTCTACTCTGAGCACATTAGGTGAAGACCATGGTCGCATGCCACACAAAAGATCCTCGGTGAACGTGCCACATTGTATCTATCTCGCCAGATCGATTCATCGAGTCGATAATCATGTTGGTGCCATGGTGCTCCTCGAAATCTACTTGTGGTGGCTGGTCCCCTTGTTCTTCGACAACACTACAATGAAGGCAATGATTGACACGGTGATAATTCCGCAAGGCGGATGGGTTTCTCGAGGTCAATTTGTGATTTTTATAATGAGTCCTTTATGCAAAACTTTAGGGCACCTCTCTTCCCAATTGTCATGTGTGATTTCCACTGGCGGGTGCATTGGTGCAACACGGTTGTTGTTCAGTAGAACATGTGGCTACCATTCTCAGAAAGAGAAGGAATCGTCGTGAAAGAAGGAAACCTAGACAAGTATTTGTGCTCTCGACTAGGGTTGAAATCAGAACTGGAAATGGGTAGGAACATGGTACTCTCTCCGATTCAAATTAATTTTCTCAGATATATCTAGATTCGGATGTACCTAGCACTAAAACATGACTATAGACATTCGAATCTAGACAAAACTGAGAATATTAATATGGATCGAAGGGAGTATATTGTTTCCATTTCGGTTTGTCTCTCCGGAATGGACACCCCTAAAAGAAATGCAGAAGAGGAAATCACATAAGACAGAAATAGGATCAAATAGGGTGAATACGATATTTTTTCAACACCTGATAACCATATCTATCTACTTCCTCCGTTTCAAAATATAAGATGTTTTAGCTTTATGAAAAGAGTGTATCTAGACCTTTTTTAGTGTGTAGGTTTATTTAGATTGGAGTAAACCATACACACTAAAAGAAGTCTAGATACACCCCTTTCACAAAGCTAAAACATCTTATATTTTGAACCGGGGGGAGTATAACAAAAGGCAAAATGGTACTAACCCCCCGGGGGATTAGTGACTTCCCATCGTCCGGACCTGGAGGCAAACCGTCCCAACACATTGTTGGTGGGGCCTCACGAACCATTTCTCCTCCAGCCACATATTCTTGTCCCCGTCCTCTATTCTCTCCCGTCAAACAGCCATGAAAGCTGTAATCCTCGCGTCGCGCTGTCGCTGGCCTGACCGAGCGCCTCCGCCGCCCTGGCCTCTCGCACCTGCCCTCACCACTTCGCGCAACACCCCCACGGCTGCGCTGCTGCCTGCATCCATGGCCGCACCACCGTGGCCTGCTTGCTGGCACTCCCTGCCACGCCACCCGCCGGTCATCCTCCCATCCAACTGATTTGTACAAACGGTCCAAGGCCCTATTACAGGGGCACAACGACCTTGCTACGAGGCACGGCGACGTCTTCTCCAGCGATATCGTTTTGTCCGTCGACAAAGCTTTTTTCCCTACAATTGTTAATTATTTTTGCAACAACCGTTTTATGATTTTGCTACTACAACACAAAGTTTTTGCTACGAGTTCTCCGACAAGGTCTTCCGACGAAAGTCTCAGACGATGTCACCGGCGAAGTCAGGTTTGCTACATTAGTATATTTTTTTGCTACATAATCTCCGACGAAGCTCTGGCGAGGTTTCCTGTGAGATTTGTCTTTTTATCTTTGTCTCGTGGAAAAGCAGAATTAGGAACTATTTTAGAGACACGAGTGTCACGCCGGGAAGCAGGAGGATACGGAGGAATAATCCCTAAGGGACGCCTAGTGCTAAAAGGCACACATACATAAACAACCACGTGGTACTATAGCACTATGTCAAAGCCCTCTAGCTGCAACAACATAACACCATATCAATTGATCCCAATAACACGCAACCTTCAACAATAGTATACGTTAACCGGCTAGATACGCCGGGAGTGGAGATGAGCAGTGGATGCGGATTTTTGCATCGTACTACTCTCTCAGTTTGTAGATATAAAAATATTTTGAGACTTCAGTTTAAACCGCAGCACCCTTACCCCCCCACACACACCCAACCAACATCCGCAGGTTAAGAGCCTGACGTTGTCCAATTATACTTCTTCAATCCCGCTTTTGCTTCCCTAGAGCACCTAGAGCACAACAAAGTAAAAAAAAGTTACGTTTGGAGCAAAATCCGGTTCCCACATAAATACCTTTTTGCTTCCATAAAGCACAAACGAAGAAAAACAAAGTTTCGTTTGTATCGTTTGCAGCAAAACAGGGTTTTCACATAAACCCATTTTTGTTTCCATACAATGCGAACGTAGCAGAACTAACGGTGATTGAAGCAAAAAGGGTTTGCTCAGGAAGCAAAAAGGGCCAGTTCCAGCAACACCGCCCACCATCGTAGCAATGCTATACACCCATTGTAGCAACGCTGCCCGTCGTCGGTAGCAATTCCAGGCACCGCCGGGAGAAACGTCTCCTACCGCTGGGAGCAACTCCGGGCACCATCGAGAGCAACACCACTCGCCGAAAACATTGTAGCAAAAGTTATGGGACATTGTAGCAAAAATTATAGGCTATTGTAGCAAAACTGATTTCGTTGGAGATATTGTAGCAAAAAATATCCTATTGAATCAAATCCGATCTCGTCAGAGACCTTGTAGTAGAACCTATATAGTATTGTAGCAAAATCACATGAAGGTTGTAGCAAAAAAAGTTTGACGGAGACATCAACGGATACCTCACCGGAGATCTAGTAGCGAAACAATTCTTGCTATGATGCAAATCCATAGAACTGTTTGTAGAAAAAAATTATTGCACAATAACAAAATCGGTAAACAAATGTGGCAAAAAAGTTACAATATATTAGCAAAACCGCAAAAATAATTGTAGCAAAAAAATCCCGGCGGGGAGGAGTGTGGAGAGATGAGGAGGAATTCCAGCGAGGGCAGCCAGCTGAGAACTAGCGGTTAGCGATGGTGACGACCACACAGTGGCGAATTCTAGGCGTGGCTTCGGTCACGGAGGGCCTCCCGCTTGGAGCAGTGGAGAACCGGGGATCGGTGGTGGGCAGCTGCCTATGAGCGAACGCCATGGATGGAGGCAGCCATGCGGAAGTCTGCACGGAGGTGACGTCGATGACGTCCGCTGTCGACAGGGGCGGCGAACGCCGGTAGTAGTGCTAGAAGAGGCATGGACGACCGTCGCTAGGGAGCTGGTGCATGGGCCGTCGGCCGAGAAGCGTGCAGCGGACAAGGGCGAGGGTGGCTATTGCGCCGGGAACGAGATTGAGCTCGCGACCTCGGGAGAAAGATGACAACCATGGGGAACGACCCGATCTGCAGTGGCAAAGGATGGCTCGGGCCACATGAAGGAGATAAGGTGGTGCCCCCACGCGTTTTTCTGCCTCAACCGGGATACACGGTGCGCGTAAGAGGTCGAGGGCGCCAGATAAGGGTGTAAGTGGGACAAGATGCGGGAGCCCGCATATGTATCACATGTGCCCGTGATGAATAGGTGGGACGACCGCGGCAGCCCGCAAAATCTTATCGCAATTAAGCGGCACCCGCGTAAGCCCACATAGCACCACTCGCCTGAAAGAATCTGCTTGTCAGAAATTAACATACTAGTACCTACGAACGCATTTGTTATGCTAGCTTGCTAGCTTGCAGGATACGAGGGGAGAGCGACGGTGGACACAAGCCTGGCAGCCTGGAGCATCTCCCCAGCTAGTAGCATACGTGGCAGCCGTGTGCCCCGCTTGACTTTTAGGACATGTACAATGGTTGATAAGACAGTCTTATCTTATACATGCCACATCATTTGATATGACAATAAAATATGATATACAATGGATTATTTTTTTAGTCTTATCTCTAGCACTAGACATTTCTAAATATGTGGTGAGATATATTGTTGCTAAGAGATGATATCTTAGCCAAGAGAAGGCATACCTCTTTTTTTATTTCTCTCACCTTCAACTCAGCAATCATCCTATGTGACATTGCTAAGATAAGACCATTGTACGTGCCCTTAGATCGATCGTTATTTGCGGGAATGTGGATTTCGCGGTGGGATACATGATTGCCAGCTTAACCCCGCAAAAGGAAACTATGCTGTTGCGGGCGCCCGCGTATAAGATTTTGTGGGGCGGGTTTTGCGGAGCCACAGACAGCCCGTGCCCGCTGCACCCTGAGCGCCAGACATTCTGTCCTGGGGGGGGAGCGTTGAAGCGTTTTCCTATTTTAAAAGGGCAGCACTAGGCGTCCCCTGGTTCCCTAGAACGCCACTTGTCTAAAAAACAAAATTCAATCCTATTTTTACTACAAATGGTCCGGTTTTGCTATAAAATATTCTGATTTTGCTACATGTAGAAAAAAGCGGTTCGCTCTAAAAGTAGAATAAAAAAACTTTCTTGCCGGATACATTGTAGCAAAAAAGTTGTGCTAATGTAGCAAACCTGACTTCGCCGAAGACTCGTCGGACTTTCACTAGAAGGCCTCGATGGAGACCTCGTAGAAAATATGTTGCGCTAATATAGCAAAACCAAAGAACAAATGTAGCAAAAAATTGTATTAATGTAGCGAAAACCAATTTTGCTGGAGACAACGACCGGAGACATCGTCTGAGATAGTAACACCATACGCCCTGTTGGATTCCGTAGCAAAAAACAAAAAATCTAACTATGCGAACACAATAATCAAGATCTATTCTACGTAGACATAAGTAACGGAGGAGAAAACGGTATTCATACCCTTAAAGACGGAGGTACTCCTTACGCAGGTAGGCGTATGTTGATGAAGACGAGGAGCTCCAAGTGCCCTAAGTGTGACGCCTCCGAATTTCTACACACGTCTAGTGTAGGCGACGTCTCCCGAACTCCGATCCAGCCGAGCAGCGGAAGAAGAAAGATGTCGGACCAAAGAGGGAATGATAGTAGTGCAAAGGTGGAGAACTCAAGTCCCTCAAAGTTCTCTCCAATATTACGGAGAAATTCTCAAGGAAAATGATAGAGAGAAGAGAGAATGAGAATGCCTTCCAAGAGAAGGAGAACCCCTCTATTTATAGGAGGAGGGGAGGGCCAACCCCCAAGGGGCAAGCGGTGTGGGAGTAATCTCTACACCTGCCGGCCACCAAGGGGAGCTGCCGTCCCTAGGTGGGCCCCAGGCGGGGAGCCCACTAGGGCTAGGCCAGCTGGCCCCTCTCCCCATGCGCCTTGCCCTCTTTGGCCTCCCCTCCGAGTGAGGCCCATTAGGCATATGGGCTGCCTCTTAAAATAAAATAAATATATTTTTATTATTATTAATTCAACTAATTAATATAAAACACATATATTATTATATCTTACACTCCGAAAGTCTTTTCGGACCCCTCCGATCAACATCGGGTGCTACACGGAACTTTTCCGGTTTCTCTCTCTCTCTCATTTCTCGAGCGGTGTCGAATCAACCCCTATGTGTCCCCACCCTAAAGCATGCTAGTATTCGGTTCGAAAACACTCCAAACACGACTAAAACTCCTCTTATATCAATGATCATCAGAGGGACCTGGATGCCCATAATGACCCTCGTGCGTTTCACGAATCTCGTCGTTTGAACTTTCAACGTCGCGTCCCACTCCCTTTGCCTTTCGATACCTAGTTCATCCGAGATTTGATCTTTGGTATCTCCTTACCTAGGTCGATCTCATTACCGATGAACTTGTTTACTCGTTCCCGTTTTATTGCTTTCCATGACCTAGTCATACGCTTGCAAGATTTGTTAAAGCAACACCACCGAGTTGGCCACGTGTATCTATCTGTTACTTGGATTGGCAAATCCTGGTCTTGATACATACTCCTCTACTCGTCTCATCGGGAAACCTGAGTGGTACCTTTTTGACCACCCTTTCACAGCTTGATACTTGATACCATCAAAGCTCCCTCCAGTAACGGTGATTTGTATTATCTCACAGTCAAAGGATTAGGTTGCGAGGTTTCTTTGTTATCATCAATGACGAACGTTTGTAACTAGATCTCATTGTGATATAACTTTGGGTGTTTGTCTATCAAATCATTCAACCAATGATATGACCTCATTTTCAATTGGCACAAATACCCATGATCTCGAAACCCTATAGATCATCCATTTGACCAACGAGCTAGTTTGCTAGAGGTAACTAGAAACACGGTTTATTTACATATCACACGTGTATTAACGTTTCGTATTAACACAATTATAGCATGACATAAAATGTATTATGAACATACAATAGATATATCAAATAAAACACTTTATTATTTGCCTCTAGGGCATATTTTCTTCAGTCTCCCACTTGCACCAGAGTATAAATTAATCTAGTTTACATTAGGCAATGATCTAACACCCATAGCAGTCCGGTTCTGTTCATGCTTGGCTTGTAGAAGACCTTTAGTAAATAGATCTACAACATTCAGATCCGTGTGTACTTTGCAAATCTTGATTTCACCCTCGTCAACATTTTCTTGGATGGTGTGAAATCGTATCTTGATGTGTTTGACCGTGAAATAAGTTTTTGGTTCCTTCACGTTTGCAATGGCACCCATGTTGTCACAAATAGATCGTTACAGGGTCATGCGCACTTGGAACAACTCCCAGTTCGATGATGAAATTCCTTAGCCAAACAACTTTATTCGCCGCTTCACTAGCAGCGATGTATTCCGACTCCATTGTAGACTGTGCCACCACAAGCTG
Organism: Avena sativa; assembly: GCA_916181665.1. Classification (NCBI taxonomy): domain Eukaryota; kingdom Viridiplantae; phylum Streptophyta; class Magnoliopsida; order Poales; family Poaceae; genus Avena; species Avena sativa. The sequence continues at coordinate 524,265,563 of OV702292.1, read as the reverse complement.
CTTCCTACTTCTCCAGTTTACCGCACCACCATTCACCAAAAACACATGTACCGTTTGAGAGTTCAGGTCATCAGGATCCATGGCTAAGCTCGCATCCACGTAACCAGTTACATTTAGAGCTTCGTCACTACCTTCATAGACCAGGAACATATCCTTAGTTCTTTTGAGATACTTTAGGATACATTTCACAGCTATCCAATGATCCATTCCTGAATTACTTTGGAATCGGCTCATCAAACTAAGAGCCAAGGCCACACCAGGTCGAGTGCTCAGCATAGCATACATGATAGAGCCTATGGCTGAGGCATAGGAAATCTTAGACATCCTCTCTCTATCATCATCTGTTGCTTGACATTGAGTCAAACTCGGTGTTCTACCTTTCACCAGAGGCACAAAACCTCTTTTGGCCTCTTCCATCTTGAACCTCTTCAAAATCTTCTCAAGGTAAGTACTCTGACTTAATACAATCAACCATCTTGATCTATCTCTATAGATCTTGATGCTCAATATATACACCGCTTCACCTAAGTTCTTCATAAAAAACTGACTACTCAGATATGCCTTTACGCTCTCTAGAAGTTTCACATCAGTAATATGTCATCCACATATACTACTAGAAATGCCACCGAGCTCCCACTTACTTTCTTGTAAACACAGAACTCTTGTCTATTTTGGATAAATCTAAAACTCTTGATCATTGCTGACATCGATTTTGACTAAAGCAAATAATAGTGTGAAAATACATTGAAAATATTAATAAATTATTTGAACGACAAAATTCCGTTGTAATAAAGAGAACGACATAAATTCAAATAATGTAACAAAAATTATTTCTAAAAATAAAACGACGGCGGTGGTCTAATTTTGACCAAATATGCAAAGTCGTGAGTCGTTAAATATTCGACCGTGGAATAAAAGTATTGACATCGTCACGGCAACCCTATGAAATACGGCCGCATTGTTTAAAATAAATGACAATATTTATACAAAATATTTCATCAAAATAAATATAAAGACACGTATAGAAAATAATCATTATTAGTCATATAACTTGTAAAACTTTACAAGCTAGCTAATGCTCAGGCTATCATGTGCCATACAAATCATCAAAAGAAATATGTACGGTTTCACACCTACACGTGCATGCATCATGCATGGATTAGTCGGCACCATGCCATGATTAGCATATAAAATGGGTATAATACACAGCCCATGGCCCATACGCATGGGAGTACCCCATCGAATGGGAGTTACGATTAGATTCGATCGGTCAACTCTGAGATGAATACGATATCACGCTGCTAAAAGACTCCAACGATAACAAGAAAGAGATAAAAAAACGTAGAGAGGACCGCGTAAAACCGCCGCGTCAATCCCACGATGTCCCACTATCTCTCACGACGTGGGAGCGTCTCTCCAAGTACGTGGGAGTGTCTCTCCGCCTGGCCTCCTGATCTATAAATAGCAGTGGTAGGCTCATCATTTGATTGATCGCTCCACCATACAATCACCCGCTCCGCTCCACACCACAGCAATCAGCCATTGCAACAAAAAAAGAAGAAAACAAGAAGGAGCACTCCGACCTTCAAGGCAAGGTGGGATTCATGGCTTCCCCTTAGCCTTTGGTCTGGCCATGCGTACAGACCAAATGGACCTCCATCTTCATCCTCCTCTTAGCCTTTGATTTGGCCATGGGTACAAATCAAGGAGCTTTCTTACATTTACAAAAACTATGCACTTGGTTACGCCATGGGTACAAACCAAGTAGCTTGCTCACATCTACTAGAAATAAAGAGCTTTCTTCATCTTCTTCGAAATCGCCGCCCTTGGTTTGGCCATCATGGTACAAGCCAAGGAACATATTTGCATATATTTGTTCTTGATGTTCATCTCTTGATTTGGTCCCTTTAGCGATACAAACCAGGATAAAACATGGACATACGCCTCGTTCCTTGGTTCGGTCCTTATACGTGGAAACAAATCTAGAGAATTACATCGGTATAAAGATCTCACAAAAATCCTCTTAGATCATTCCTAAAAAATGGATAAGTGTCAAGATGGTCAAATAAAAATCTCTACAATTACATATCGGCTAAAATACCTAAATATATCAAAATCATGATTTATCTTTAGACACGGGTTCCATGTAAATTCCGTGACACAAGCTATGATAAAATGCTCTAGGCATGGGTTCCCTAGTGAATTCCATAATAAGAGCCATAATCTGAAATTCTAAATCAATGCTCTACGCATAGGTTTCTTTTGGAATTCTACGTCACGAGTCATAAAATTACAAACTTATGAATTACACTCTACGCATGGGTTCTCGTCTGAATCTCATAGTATGAGTCGTAAAATAATAAAATTATGTTCCGCGCTCGAGGTATGGGTTCTCGTCCGAATTTCATGATATGAATTGCAAAATGATAAAATTATGTTTCGCGCTCGACCGCATGGGTTCTTGTCCGAATTCCATGATATGAGTCGTAAAATGATAAAATTATGTTCCGCTCTACGCATGGGTTCTCATTTGAATTCCATGATATGATCCATAAAGTGTTGAAAATATAAACTATGTCCTAAACTGCACTAAAGCCTCCATACACCACATAGGCTTTAGAATCATACATATGCATACATAGTGCTTGTACTAATAATGCTATTCCAAGTAAAAAATATGATACGAAATGCTCATTTGCATGTCGGCTTGGTCTAAACACATAATGCACATGCTACTATCGATTAGTGCAAAATTGTGCATCGATCAAACCTGGTGCCTATATAGAAAAATCACATGCATGGTCCATAATCCATACTACATGAAAAGGGTCTCCTTGGTCGGTTAAATAACTCACAATAAATATGACTAACTGTATACAACATATGACAAAATATATTGGTAAATTGATCGGACATATTAAGCTACCCATGCATGTATTAATACTCGTACTAGCAAATTTAGTATAGGTGATATCAAATAAAATGTGACTATTGAGATATTATATACATCAAATAAACTATACCAACTTCAGAGATAATCCAAAGAAGATTAAATACTCTCCCGAGTATGCCGGAGTCGACGACAGCGAGGAGGACTTCTTAGTTTTATTTCATGCTTTTGTAATAGTCATGTTGATGTAATCCTATGTATTAGAAATGTTGGAATTCTTAATCAGGGGTTTTCTCTTCGGAGATGTAATTAACAGAATTTCTATATAAATGTATAAGTTCTGGAAGTATGAACCACAATCCTTGATATTTGTCATTTACATACGCGCACCTTTAAATTTATATTCTATCTATCTCTATGACACGAACGCGAGTATTTTTGTCATCCTATTTTTCCGTCATCAGATTCTGGCATGCCCAGTGGGACCTATTTCTTCCCTCATCTCTGAATTCCAACATAGGATTACACCATATGACTTTATAAAAAAATATATATATATATATATCGTACTTTGCATAATAAATATAACAAAAAAACCAAGAAAATTAATATGCGATTTTCTTGATTTATATGAAGGTATGGAGGGTCAAGTTCAGCAGTTTATGACTCTCCGTTTCGGCGACCTGTGGCTAGATGTGTCATACGACCAGCTTGTGACTGCGGCAAGTGAGAGCTAGAAGACTACACTGCATCACAAGCTGAATCGAAAAAGGAAAAAGAAGTGTCATCGGCACCTAAAGATGGATTTGTTCCTGTGATGTCCATGTCTGCCAAAAGAATCGAGAGCTGCTGCACATGAGCCAAACATGAGTGTGTACAAGGACACTTCATCCAACTCGGTTCCTCCTGGCTTTAAAAGGCAGCATATGCGAAGTTTGCAAGTCAGGAAGCACCGATGTGGTTCCAAGACACACGTGACTGGCCTGCTCTTGCAAAAAGAGCAGCCCCACTGAAGATAGCTTCACCGGCACAGTCTGTTTTGGCACCGGCTATTACAACAAGACGTGAACCATCTTCATCGACCACGTCGACCAAGATCACGGTACCGCTCACTCCTTCCAAACTGAAGGTAGGCGCACCGAGCAAGGTTCTCCATGAAGCATCTGAAGAATGCTCATACAAGCCTACTTCCAGTTGCATCATATACAATCTTTCGGTTGCATCATATAAAACTCTTCATCAATGTGACCATTGAGGAACACGTTCTTGACATCCATCTACCATATCTCATAATCGAAATATGCAGCAATTGCTAGTAAAATTCGGACAGCCTTAAGCATCGCTACGGGAGAGAAGGTCTCATCGTGGTCAACTCCTTCAATTTGTCGGAAACCTTTTGCGACAAGTCGAGCCTTGTGGATGGTCACATTACCATCAACATCTGTCTTTCTCTTAAAGATTTCCACAGCCTTACGGCCTTCTGGAAGATCCACCAAGGTCCAAACTTGGTTTTCATGCATTAATCCAATTTAAGATTTCATGGCTTCCAGCCATTTCTCGGACTCAGCACTTTCCATAGCCTCTTTGTAGTTTACAGGTTCATCTTGTTCAACCAACAAGACAGTCATCACAAGACTACTATACCAATTAGGAGAGGCACATGTTCTTGTAGACTTACAAACTGCAGGAGCTTCAATGTGATTACCATGATCATTATCATTTGATTCTTCCTCCACCATTCATGACGGTTTTCGAACAGCTTCTGTTGCACTACTTGGTATTTGGAGAGAAGGATCAATAACCTCATCAAGCTCAATCTTCCTCCCACTAACTCCTCTAGCGAGAAACTCTTTCTCAAGAAAGGTGCCATTTTTCGCGACAAACGTTTTGCCTTTGGCCTTGTTGTAGAATGTATACCCAATAGTCTTTTTTGGGTATCCCACAAAGATGCACTTTTCCGCTTTGGGTTTGAGTTTGTCAGGCTCTAGTTTCTTAACATAAGCCTCACAACCCCTAACTTTCAAGAATGACAAATTTGGCTTCTTGCCATACCACATCTCATATGGTGTTGTCTCCATGGATTTGGACGATGTTTTGTTTAAAATGAAAGCAACGGTTTCTAACGCATATCCTCAAAATGATACGGACAAATCGATCAAAGACATCATATACTGCACACTATCCAATAGAGTACGGTTACACCGTTCCGACACACCGTTACATTGAGGTGTGCCGGCTGGCGTAAACTATGGTACGATGCCATAGTTCTTCAAGTGCATGCCAAACTCATAAAATCAAATACTCGCCTCCCCGATATGATCGAAAATGCTTGATTTTTTTGTTAAGTTGATTCTCTACTCCCTTCTGAAATTCCTAAACTTTTCAAAGGTTTCAGACTTGTTCTTCATTAAGTAGATATACCCATATCTACTCAAATCATCAGTAAAGGTAACAAAATAATGATAACCATTGCATATTGAGACACTCGTTGGACCACACACATATGTATCTATGATTCCCAATAGGTCTACAGCCCGCTCCATCGTGCCAGAGAAGGGTTTCCTAGTCATCTTGCCTATGAGGCAAGACTCACATGTGTCAAGGGATTCAAAATCCAATGATTCCAGGAGTCCATCGGAATAGAGCTTCTTCATGCGCTTTACGCCAATGTGACCAAGACGGCAATGCCACAGATACATGGTATTATCATCATTGTGTTTACAATGCTTAGCATCAACATTATGGATGTGAGTACCACTATCAAGATCCAGCAAGAATAAACCATTACACATAGGCACATCAACATAGAAAACATCATTCATTGAAATAGAACAACCACTTGTTCTAGATTTAAATGAATAATGATCTTGCAACAAGCAAGATCCACTCACAATATTCATACTCAGTGTGGGTACATAATAGCATTTATTCAAGACTAAAATTAATCCTAACGACAGAGTAGAGGTAGAGTGTCGACGACCACCACATCGACCTTCAAGTCGTTGCCGACGCGCATCGTCACCTCGTCCTTCCCCAGGCGCCTCTTACTCCATAGATCTTGTTGAGAATTACAAAAATGAGCAACATAACCAGTATAAAATACCCAGGTGTTACACCTGGCGCTAGTAAGGAATACATATATAACTTGTATATTGAATATACCTTTGTCTTTGGTGGCAAACTTGCCGGATTTCTTGTCCTCGAGGTACTTGGGGAAGTTGCACTTCTAGTGTTCGTCTCCCTTGCAGTAGAAGCACGTGACGCCGGGCTTAGGACCGGGCTTGGCAGTCTTAATGGTGTTGGCAACATATTTGCCATCCTTCTTAGGGTTCTTGCCCTTGCCATTAAGCCCCAGCTTCTTAAAGTTGGTGGTCTTATTAACCATCAGCACTGTGTGCTCCTTCTTGATCTCAACCTCAGCAGTCTTGAGCATGGCGAACAATTCAGTTGGGGACTTATTCATCCCTTGCATATTGTAGTTCATTACAAATCTCTTGTAGCTAGGGGGCAACAAGTGCATCACCCTATCAATCGCGAGCTCATCCAGGATCTTGTAATCCAGGGCATTCAAGTGTTGAACGTAGCCAGACATCTTGACTACATGCTCACTCACACTGTTGTGCTCTTCCATCTTGGCGAAGAAGAATAGCTCGGAATCATTATACCTCTCCACCCGAGCCTGTGGAGCAAATACAACCTTGGGATCTTCAATGATCTCAAAAGCGTTCATCTTCTCAAAACGCTTTTGAAGCTCCGGCTTCATTGCATAGAGCATTCCACTCTGGTTGAGGGAGAAATCATCCACCTTGGACTGCCAGACATTCTTGTCATCCTCAGAGGCGGTTTCTGTGGGCTTAGCGGGGAGCATAGCCTCGATGACATAAGTCAACTTGTAGGGGACTAGGAGGATCCTCAGGTTGCGGTACTAGGTGGTGAAGTTGGTCCCATCAGTTTTTAGCTTGTCCTTCTCTAGGAATGAGCTAAGGTTGAAAGTGGGTGGGCGAGACATCTACAATGGATTTGCAAAGTATTTAGACCATGTTCATAATATGAGTTCAAGTTTTAATTTACGCTAAACTAAAACAAAAAGAACTCCCACTCAAACGAACATCCCTCAATTCGTTCGGTGATCACACGACCTAATTCACCGCACCACCCCCGATCGTCATGGCCGGCGATATAGTTTCAAAGGTAGACATTCCCAGTGTCAATCACATCATATTTGACTCATGCTCGACCTTTCGGTCTCTTGTGTTCTGAGGCCATTTCTATACATGCTAGGCTTGCCGATTCTAACTCGTGTGTTTTGTAGTGCAACATGGCTTACACCCACCGTATGCGAACGCAGATATGTCTGACACCCGATCGTCACAGCATGCATCATAACACAAAACTTTCTTGGTGATGCACACACGAGGGGAACACTATAATTGGAATTATGTGAGAGATCATCCTATTATGCTACCGTCGTATATCCTAATACACAAGCAAAATAAGACACCTAAAAGAATACTTCAAAAATATGGTGCCATGACATGGTTGCAGCGCCTTGATCTCCATCGAGAGCTCTAATGGGTAACGTTCACAAACTTACCCTTACCATGTCACGACACATGCCCCTGCAAAATAAAGTTAGACGCCTCTACTTTATCTTTTACATGTTTTACGTGGCTTTAGGGCTTTCACAGTAGAACCCCCTTCCCACCTACGAACGTAGAGCCACAACATAGATTCAATGATTGTCGTTTATCTTCCCTTTTCAGGGCCCTCCATTGCAAATGCCATATCAACTACTGTAGAGTGACATACACCCCCAAAGACACTTACTTGTAGACTAGGCTCGTGAATCACCATGTAATGTTGGTTGGGGGCCGCTTCATCAAATAGTACCGCAATATAAACAAGTACACAAAAAAGGGAAGCAACTAGAAACTCAATGCCCACATATTGCTATGTGTTCTATCCGTACGACTGATAGCTATGAGATTCGACACATTTTTGATGATTTTTATTGATGGTTTTCTCCCGGATTTGATTGTTTTCTAGCTTTACCTAATGCTAATACTTCGGTAGCGAAGAAAACTTGGGTTTTAATGTGTGTTTCAGGTTCTAAACGTCAACAAAGGGTTTTAAATAGAGAAACACAATATTCAGGCGAAAACAAGCAAGTTCTCTTTGGAAGAAATCGAGGGAAGCGTACATAGGCTTTAACGAGCAACTATACGGCGGGAATATTTTTCTGGCCGTATAGTTGCTGCCGCCTCTGTCTTGTCAAAAGGGACAACTTCTGTAAAGGGACCAAGGACAAAAACAGAACACAACAGCCGCCACACCATCCAGAAGGGAGAAAGAAGAGATCCGGAGAAGAAGGAGGAGACGTTCTTCATCTCGCTCCACGTCTTCAACCTCCTAGCCACTACACCCCCGTAGCCATTACTTGTACTTGAGAGAGAGAGAGAGAGAGATCTTCACCTTGCAAGACTAGGGTTTGAGATTGTTTCTTCCCATCTTGAATTGTGTTGGATTTCTTTTCTATTCTTATTGTGGATCTCCACGGTAATATTAAGAATACCCTTTATTTAATTATATTGATGATGCTTTCTTCTCTCATGTGTGAGTAAGTTCCCTGGGCATGGGAGATGTAAGGGATTGGTGAGATGTGATGTGCCTTCATATATTCCATTAGTTTGTGATTGATTTTAATTACTATATTATGTGTGCTTGACTATCTGTGGGATGCCTAATGCTTGTTTTCAAATTAAGGGCCCAGACAACATGATAATTTGTTCTACATGGATAAGATCTTGTTCGCTAGCAGACCGCCGACCCCCTAAGTGACACGGGGATATCAATGGAAAACTAGTAGACTCGAGGATAATAAGGAACCACCGTGCTTATTGCATTAGTCCGATCCAAGGAGCTTAATCGCTAAGGGACTTGAAGGCTCTTAATCGTCTAGTGTTTGCCCATGGTTTTGGTAACAGACTAGTAGGTGATGGCTCGGTATTGATGTAGATCTCGTTGGGGAACCCCAAGAGGAAGGTATGATGAGCACAGTAGCAAGTTTCCCTCAGTTATGAAACCAAGGTTTAATCGAACCAGTAGGAGCAAGGAAACACCCCAAAGGTGTTGCTAGCTGAGCCTTGGCAGGGCGCACTATAGGTGCTAGTAGCAATGTGGAGACCTGCACAACATAACCCCAGAACTTTGTCCCCAACTTGCGATGAGGTTGTCAATCTCACCGGTTTTGCTGAAAACAAAGGATTAAACGTATCGAATGGAAGGAAGTAAAAGTTTGCAGAAAGTAAACACAAAGCAGTAAATAGTTTGTAGATTGTATGTAAAAGAAAGGACCGGGATCCATAGTTCACTAGAGGTGGCTCTCCTTAAGATAGATAACATGCTGGGTGAACAAATTACAGCGGGGCAATTGACAAACATCGAGAAAGCAATACATGCATATACTAATCATCTTGACTCCTTTGAAACTTGATTGGGCATTACAACATTATACATAGACCGTCAACCAACTGCATCTATGACTAATAATCCACCTTCAGGTTATCATCCGAACCCCCTCCAGTATTAAGTTGCAAGCAACAGGTTATTGCTTTACGAATTGCATGTAAAGTAAACAATACGGTTATTCTATGAACAAAGGATTGTTGTTTTCTCCCTAGTAGCAACATCACATCTAGTACCTTAGAGATTTCTGTCACTTCCCAGATTACCAGAGGCATGAACCCACTATCGAGCATAAATACTAACTCTTGGAGTTGCTAGCATCTACTTGGCCAAGATAGCTACTAACAACAGAAAGCATGCAAGATCACAAATAACAAAGACATGATAGAATCAATAATCAATCTGAAATAACATCTTAATATCCATCGGATCCCCCAAACACAACATGCAGAATTACAAATAGATGATCTTGATCATGACCGGAGCTCACAAGATCTAAACATGAAAGCACAAAGGAGGAGAACCAACCATCTAGCTACTACATGGATCCGTAGTCCAAAGATGAACTACTCACGCATCACACCGGAGGCTTGCATGATGATGAAGAAGGCCTCCAGGGTGAATTCCCCTCTCCGGTAGGGTGCCGGGAAGAGCTTCAGATCCCTCCCGATCTAGGGATGGAGATGACAGTGGCTATATACTCTTTCGTGGATTTTTGATCGGGTACTTAGGGTTTTCGTCCCGAGGGCAATATATAGGCGGAAGGAGAGGCCAAGGGGGTGCTGGGGTCGGCCAGACCACCCCCTGGCGTGGGCCAGGCCTGGCCGTGCGGCCAGATGGTGTGGCCGGCCCCCAACCCTTCTCCGTCTCGTATTCTGGCATCTGATGACTTCCAGAAAAATAGGCACTTTGGCTTTTGTCCCGTCCAATTCCGAGAATATTCATTTTACGACTTTCCTGGAACCAAAAATAGCAGAAAATAGGCAGCTGGCAATGTGGCTCTTGTTAATAGGTTAGTCCAAGAAATCATATGAAAAGTACTCCAAAGTGTGGACAAAACACAAGAAAGTAGATAAAACCAAGCATGGAACATCAAAAATTATAGATAAATTTGCAATGTATTAACATCCCCAAGCTTAACTCCTTCTCGTCCTCAAGTAGGTAAGTGATAAAAAGAAAGAATAAATTTTGAGGTGACATGCACCATCAAAGACTTGATCAAAGTATTTGTAAAACATTCAAAGCTGGGATCATAGTACTTCAATCATAACATGAAAGACAGAGTTCTATCAATAAGACAAAGAAACTATAATGCAACATGAAAAGGCATAAACAAAAGATTCATGAATAACAATGCTTTGCAAGACGTTTGTTTGTTTCTCATAAAGAAAACATAGCATAATAGCATTCAGCTTGTCCCTCATGGAGTAGCAAATATAAATGCATAAGACACCTTCAAAGTTCATAAGAGTGACTAGATACAAATAGTTAAAAACAAGCAATATCAAGTTATGCATCAATCAACTAGTCTTGGGACAATGCACATAGAACTAAGAATGGCCACTATGCTCTCAAAGTAGGTGCATAAAGGTAGAAGGTGGAGACTCAATATAATGGTGGAAGAAAGGCCTTCATAAAAGGAAGTAGGGATTCAAGCCTCATAAAGAGCTTCCAAAAATTATGGTACTTATAGCTTTTAGCTCTCATTGCCCCTATCATAAGCATCTTGAAGTTATTAAGGTTAAAGTGAACAAACTATGGTGTACATGCTTGACGAAGTATAAGTTACAAACCTCATGTCCCTTGTATATGAGGGTCGCTCCTCATGCTACTCAAGTTTAGTCACCGGTAAGTTCTTGTCATTGTAAGTACATGTGTATCATAGAGAACCGCCAACGGGGTACCCCTTGCCCGATGATACAGAAGAATCCCCATATCAAAATGACAAGGCAAGCAGACAACAAGCATCTCAGCAATCTTCTTATTTACCATGGGAATATGGTGCTTTTTCTCTCTTTCCTCTTTTCATAATCTCTTTTTTTTTCTCTTTTTTTTCTCAATATAGGACTCTTTTTTTATAAGAAGAATGCTTCATAGACAGCTCATTATGGTTACGCTGCAGGTTTCCACCATGTCAGCATGGATTAGACCAGCGGCCCAGGCGTTTCTCTAACACATATACATAACTCCATGGACTTACAAGCTCCCCTTTCATTTCACACCGACGACATCCATATACAAAAGAGCATGATATCAACTAGGTACAAGTACCAAGTGCAATGTTGAAAGCGTTCCCCATGACAGCATGGTTCTGCTAATTCCCAACAAATAAGTGCAAGCATATACAACATAGACGACACAATGGTTCAAGTTTATTAAGGGCAAGAAAAGTAAAGTGTGCCATCAAGTTCGTGAGAGCTTTAATCACTAGTTTTCTCATAACAAGTTTAATTTGGAAGGTAAACAAAAGCATGAATATAATTGGAATAGCATAGGCTAGTAGGTAGGTATGGTGGACTCTTTGGAATAACTTGGTTTTAAGGAGTTGTATGCATGCGTGGAACTCATACTTGGTTGTGGAGGCTAGAAAAAGACTGGGAGCGACAAACTAAGAGAGCAATAATGGCCATAATCATGCAGAGCGACAAAACATTATTGATCAAAGCATAAAGTGATACTACAAGTTGAAAACTAAAGGATCATAAAGGCTATGGTTACTTGAGATAGTCATAACATGGTGTGAGCAGGTGCCAAGTCCACCCAAATAAAGCATCAAAGGAGAATACCACTATACTATGCTTTAATATGCTAAAACAACGCATGATTCATCCAAGGCACATTAAGCAATCTCAATTGTTTATAACAAGTCATGCTACAGCAAAGAATACTAAGCATAAAGCCAAAACAATATCAAGCATGGCATGTCAGAGCATAGGCCACAGTCAAAAACGAGCTCTTTTTACCACATAAGCATGAACTTTCCTACTCTTTTCCAAACCAAACCAAACTATTTGACAACCAATGTATGAAAGAGGGGGTCCAACCAATTTATTCAGAAAACTAAGCAAACAAAAGCAAACGAAAACCAAAACGAAAACGAAAAATAAGACGCTCCAAGAACAACACAACTGTGCATGAAACAATAAAAATGAAGCGTTTGGAAGAAACCTAGGATTTTTATTGATGAAGAGGGGGATGCCTTGGGCATCCCCAAGCTTTGACGCTTGCACTTATTGGATATTTCTTGGGGTGACACGCGTGGCATCCCCAAGCTTGAGCTTTAGTCCATCCTTCATCTCATTACTCATTCCTTCCATAGACCTGAAAATTTTCCTTCATACAAAACTTCACACAATCTTTATTAGCAACATTAGTGCACTCAAGATAAATAAGTCTTAAGGTTCAGTTTAAACACCAAGAAAACTTCATTAGAACACTAGATACTGAATCACTTCCCTCAAAAAGCTCAATTCCCCAAAAGAACTCAAAAAGGAACCAACAAGAAGCAAATGCAGAAAATGGCAGAAATCTGTCAAAACAGAACAGCAGGTAAAGACGAATTTTTTCGAAGACCTTATGTTACTCAAATCAAAAAGTGTTTAACTAAAGAAAGTTAGATAACAACCCGGGGCAGAAGCACAAAATTTCACGCCTCAAAAAGACGTTCAGAGATTTTACACGAATTTTTATAGTGAAGCACAGAAATCTGTTTCGGGACAGCAACTTTCCCAATCATTACTTCTCTCTCATTAGAGGTTACTCTTGGCACAAAAAGCAAATAAAAAGGATAAGGAGGTAATAACTTCCAAGACTCATCTAAAACTTTTGGGTTATCTCCCAATAAGTACTTTTCTTTAACGCCTTTAAGTTAGGCATAAGAAGCAAGAAAGAATCAAGTGTTCTCAAATGAAGAAGCATTAAAACCAAATTTTGTTTTCATAGAAGAGGCAAAAGAAGTCTTCTCTCTCTTATTAGGGAAGTGTTCTATACTATTCTTTAATGGAAGTTGATATTTAATGGTGCCTTCTTTCATATCAATAATGGCACCAACAGTTCTAAAAAAGGTCTTCCCAAAGTTATAGGACAAGAAGCATTGCATTCAACATCCAAAACATAGAAATCAACGGGGGCATAGGCATTGTTAACCATAATAAGAACATCATTAAGACTCCCCATGAGTTTCTTTTTAGCATTATCATCAAGTGGGACATTCAAATGACAATCTTCAAGTGGAGGCAAATCAAGCATATCATAAATCCTTCTAGGGATAATAGAAACACTACTATCAAGATCACATAAAGCTTTGAAATCAAAATCATTCACTTTCATATTAATGATGGGTTCCCAACCATCTTCTTGTTTTATAGGAATAGAAGCTTTATGTTTCATCTTTTCTTCTTTAATCTTTATGAGAGCATCAGTAATGTGTTTTGTAAAGACCATGTTCATAGCACTAGCATTAGGACTTTTAGCAAGCTTTTGTAGGAACTTAATAACTTCAGAGATATTGCAACCATCAAGATCAAAATCATAATTATCATCTAAGATAGTAGAGCTATTACTAGCCTAAACACTAGTGGTAGTGATAGTAGAAACACTAATGTTTCTAGCAATTTCATCTTCTCTTTCCTACTTAGCATGTAATTCAACTAATAGTCTAACATTTTTATCAATTCTTACTTGTATGGCATTAGTGGCTGCAAAGGGATTATCATTAGTTTCAGGTTTACCAGCCATTTTATTAATCAATGAAGATTGAGCTTCAGACAAAGATGATATATTCCTTTCAGCATTAGAAAAGTTTCAATTGTAAACTAGGAATTTCCCTATTTAGACTCTCAGGTTGATGGCTAATGTTCTTCAAAATGATAGATTGTTCCTCCATAGTTTTAGTAAATAGTTGATTTTGTTCATATTGCATTTGCATGAAGTTCTTAGTGGCTCTTTCAACTTCTAAAATTCTTCCTTCACTAGGTAATCCAGGTTTGCCATTATAACCATAAGTATTATTAGGAGGGTAAGGCCTATAATTGTTACTACCATAAGCATTGTTGCCAAAATTGTTATTTCTTATAAAGTTCACATCAACTTGCTCTTCTTGAGCAACCAAAGAAGCTAAAGGAACATTATTTGGATCAATATGGGCTTTCCCATTCACAAGCATAGACATAATAATATCAATCTTATCACTCAAGGAGGAGGTTTCCTCAATAGAATTTACCTTCTTACCTTGTGGAGCTCTCTCAGTATGCCATTCAGAGTAGTTAACCATCATATTATCCAAAAGCTTTGTTGCAGCACCCAAAGTAATGGTCATAAAGGTACCTCCAGCAGCAGAATCCAATAGGTTCCTTGAAGAATAGTTCAATCCTACATAAAAGGTTTGGATGATCATCCAAGCAGTCAGTCCATGAGTGGGACAATTCTTAACCAAAGATTTCATTCTTTCCCAAGCTTCAGCAACATGTTCATTATCAGATTGTTTAAACTTCATTATTTCACTTCTCATAGATATAATCTTAGCAGGAGGATAACATTTTCCAATAAAAGCATCTTTGCATTTAGTCCAAGAAACAATACTATTCCTAGTTAAGGAATTCAACCATTCTTTAGCTTTTCCTCTCAAAGAGAAAGGAACCAATTTAAGCTTAATAATATCACGATCTATATCCCTATGCTTTTGCATCTCACAAAGTTCAACAAAGTTATTTAGATGGGCAGCAGCATCTTCATTACCAATACCAGAAAATTGTTCTCTCATAACAAGATTGAGTAAAGCAGGTTTTATCTCAAAGAAAGTAGCTTCAGGCACAGGTGGAGCAATAGGTGTGCTCATAAAATCATTGTTGTTGGTGCTAGTGAAATCACACAACTTAGTGTTTTTAGGAGTAGTCATTTTTTGTGTTTTCAATAAAGAAAGCAAACTTGTAAAACTAATTTTTTGTGTGTTTTGAATAAAGAAACAAGCAAACTAAGCAAAAAGAAACTAAGCAAAACAATAATAACAAAGTAAAGAGATTGGTTATGAGGGACTCCCCTTGTGAAGATGTCCTTGACTCCCCGGCAACGGCACCAGAAAAGTGCTTGATGGCTCGGTATTGATGTAGAGCTCGTTGGGGAACCCCAAGAGGAAGGTATGATGAGCACAACAGCAAGTTTCCCTCACTTATGAAACCAAGGTTTAATCGAACCAGTAGGAGCAAGGAAACACCCCAAAGGTGTTGCTAGCTGAGCCTTGGCAGGGTGCACTACCGGTGCTAGTAGCAATGTGGAGACCTGCACAACACAACCACAGAACTTTGTCCCCAACTTGCGACGAGGTTGTGAATCTCACCGGTTTGCTGAAAACAAAGGATTAAACATATCAAATGGAAGGAAGTAAAAGTTTGTAGAAAGTAAACACAAAGCAGTAAACAGTTTGTAGATTGTATGTAAAAGAAAGGACCGGGATCCATAGTTCACTAGAGGTGGCTCTCCTTAAGATAGATAACATGCTGGGTGAAAAAATTACAGCGGGGCAATTGACAAACATCGAGAAAGCAATACATGCATATACTAATCATCTTGACTCCTTTGGAACTTGATTGGGCATTACAACATTATACATAGACCGTCATCCAACTGCATCTATGACTAATAATCCACCTTCAGGTTATCATCCGACCCCCCTCCAGTATTAAGTTGCAAGCAACAGGTTATTGCTTTACGAATTGCATGTAAAGTAAACAATACGGTTATTATATGAACAAAGGATTGTTGTTTTCTCCCTAGTAGCAACATCACATCTAGTACCTTAGAGATTTCTGTCACTTCCCAGATTACCAGAGGCATGAACCCACTATCGAGCATAAATACTAACTCTTGGAGTTGCTAGCATCTACTTGGCCAAGATAGCTACTGACAACAGAAAGCATGCAAGATCACAAATAACAAAGACATGATAGAATCAATAATCAATCTGAAATAACATCTTAATATCCATCGGATCCCCGCAAACACAACATGCAGAATTACAAATAGATGATCTTGATCATGATCGGAGCTCACAAGATCTAAACATGAAAGCACAAAGGAGGAGAACCAACCATCTAGCTACTACATGGATCCGTAGTCCAAAGATGAACTACTCACGCATCACACCGGAGGCTTGCATGATGATGAAGAAGGCCTCCAGGGTGAATTCCCCTCTCCGGCAGGGTGCCGGGAAGAGCTTCAGATCCCTCCCGATCTAGGGATGGAGATGACAGTGGCTATAGACTCTTTCGTGGATTTTTGATCGGGTACTTAGGGTTTTCGTCCCGAGGGCAATATATAGGCGGAAGGACAGGCTGAGGGGGTGCTGGGGTCGGCCAGACCCCCCCTGGCGCGGGCCAGGCCTGGCCGCACGGCCAGGTGGTGTGGCTAGCCCCCAGCCCTTCTCCGTCTCGTATTCTGGCATCTGATGACTTCTAGAAAAATAGGCACTTTGGCTTTTGTCCCGTCCAATTCCGAGAATATTCATTTTCTGACTTTCCTGGAACCAAAAACAGCAGAAAATAGGCAGCTGGCACTGTGGCTCTTGTTAATAGGTTAGTCCAAGAAATCATATGAAAAGTACTCCAGAGTGTGGACAAAACACAAGAAAGTAGATAAAACCAAGCATGGAACATCAAAAATTATAGATACATTTGCAATGTATCAGTAGGATTATTGAAGTTGGGATGAAATATACCAAGAGGAGTTCCGGCTAATTACGAGCTGCTCGCCTACACATATATTTATAAGATTACAATTTTTACATTTATCACTCGTCCATCTAGCACATTCACTATCGCCATGAACTGTATCTCCCCGTGCCTTTTTCGTCATCTACAGAAAACAACAAACAACCAAATCGTTATTTACTTTTATGCTTTTTATTTCTGAAGTTTACATTTTAGTTTTATTTAAATACATCTAGTTTAATCCAAGTCTCATTCTCATTTTTACACTTGCAGTCAATTCACTCGAAGACCTATGACAACTTTGGGTGTGACAGAGACTTCACCATAAACACTTACCTTTGGGCTCCCTATGGGATCGATATCTATACTTCAAAACTAGCTACAAACGATCTGTGCACTTACAGACATCAACGACATGCCTACCCATAGATTGGCTCTGATACCACTGTTGGGTTCCGCAGCAGAAAACAAAAAATTCTAACTATGCGAACACAATAACCAAGATCTATTATACGTGGACATAAGTAACGGAGGAGGAAACAGTATTCATAGCCTTAAAGACCGAGGTACGCCTTACACAAGTAGGCGTATGTTTATGAAGACGAGCGTCTCCAAGCGCCCCAAGTGTGGCGCCTCCGAAGTTCTACACACGTCCGGTGTAGGCGACGTCTCCTGGGCTCTGATCCAATCGAGAAGTGGAAGAATAAACA
The DNA here is from genome assembly GCA_916181665.1 of Avena sativa. Classification (NCBI taxonomy): domain Eukaryota; kingdom Viridiplantae; phylum Streptophyta; class Magnoliopsida; order Poales; family Poaceae; genus Avena; species Avena sativa. The sequence continues at coordinate 524,247,795 of OV702292.1, read as the reverse complement.
TGGCGAACCAAAGAGCGCACCATGGTAGTGCAAAGGTGGAGAACTCAAGTCCCTCAAAGTTCTCTCCAATATTATGGAGAAATCCTCAAGGAAAATGATAGAGAGAAGAAAGAATGGGAATGCCTTCCAAGGGGAGGGGAACCCCTCTATTTATAGGAGGAGCGGAGGGCCAACCCCCAAGGGGCAAGCAGTGTGGGACTAATCCGCACACTCGCCAGCCACCAAGGGGAGACACCGGCCCCATGTGGGCCCCACTAGGGCTAGACCGGTTGGCCCCTGTCCCCCATGCGCCTTGCCCTCTTGGGCCTCCCCTCCAGGCGAGGCCCATTATGCATGGTCCTCCTTAAAAAAATATGTTTTATTATTAATTCAACTAATTAATATAAAACACATATATTATTATATCTTACACTCGAGAACTCCTTCGGGAACCCTCCGATCAACATCGGGTGCTACACATAACTTTTCTGGTTTCTCTCTCTCATTTCTCCTGCGATGCCGAATCAATCCCTATGCGTCCCCACCCTTAAGCGTGCCACCCTTCAGTTCGGAAAGACTCCGGACATGGCTGAGACCCCTCTCGTATCAATGATCATCAGCGGGACCTAGATGCCCATAATGACCCCATGCGTTTCATGAATCTCATCGTTTGAACCTTCAACGTTGCGTCCCACTCCCTTTGCCATTTGATACCTAGTTAATCCGAGATTTTATCTTTGGTATCTCCATACCTAGTTCGATCTTGTTACCGATGAACTCGTTTACTTGTTCTCGTGTCGTTGCATTCCATGACCTACTCATACACTTGCAAGCTTTGTTACTACAACGTCACCGAGTTGGCCATGTGTATCTATCCATTACTTGGATTGGCAAATTCCGGTCAACTTGATACATACTCCTCTACTCGTCTCTTCAGGAAACCTGAGTGGTACATTTTTTATCACCCTTTCACAACTTGATACTTGATACCATCAAAGCTCCCTCCGGTAACATTGATTTCTATTATCTCACAGTCAAAGGATTAGGTTCCGAGATTTTTTTGTTATCATCAATGATGGATGTTTGTAACTAGATCCCATTGTGATATAACTTTGGGTGTTTGTTTATCATATCATTCAACCAATGATATGACCTCATTGTCAATTGGCACAAATGCCCATGGTCTCGAAACCCTAGATCATCTATTTGACCAATAAGCTAGTTTTTGCTAGAGGTAACTAGAGACATGGTTTGTTTACATACCACACATGTATTAACATTTTGTATTAACATAGTTATAGCACAACACTAAACGTATTATAAATATACAATAGATATATCAAACAAAACACTTTATTATTTGCCTCTAGGGCATTCTCCTTCAGTAGCAACCATGGTAGAAAAAGCAAGTAGCAACATAGTAAACCTGGTGTAGAAAAGCCGTATGCCGTCAGTAACAACGACATACACCCATGGTAGCAAAAGACAGCAGTTATCGGTAGCAATGTCATGCGCCTAAGGTAGTAAAGCCTTGCGTCGTTTGTAGCAACACCAGTGGGAAACTTGGCCGGAGGTAAGCCTAACGTCCTTGACGCTGACTTGCGGCGGGCGCCAGCAAAGGAGGCGAGTCAGAGCCCACTGGTGACCCTCCTGGCTCTCGCATGGAGGGCACTAGTGATGCCCATGGCTATAGGGGCGATGAGATATGGGCGACGACGCCAACAACTGTGGATGGTGTGGGCGGGGGCTGAGATCCGGCGGCCTCTCGGCCCGGCAGCAGGGACTAGCTCAGGTGGTGGCGCCCCTGGTTCCATCAATCTAGAGAATATAAGGAAGATTGGGGAAGAGAAACTACCAGGAACAGGAAGAGGTAGGTGGTGGGCCTGAATGTAGTATGCGCGATGCGACTCGTCCACGAGGAGCGAGGGTAACAATATCATTTCCCAAGAGGCGATCCTAAGTCGGTAGCCAAAACCCATCTAGGGTTCCATCCTTCTCGCCGGTGGCATTGCCGGTCCACTCTGCCTCTGGTGCCCTTAGGGCCTTGGAGGTGTGGCGAACCATGGCCTCTCACCGGCAAGATGTTTTTCATTCTTTGTTTTAGCCTGTTTTTTAAGTGTCTTCTTCGGGATGTTGAGACGACGGCTACATGCTGAAGTCAGAATAAAATCCTCTCTGCTCTATCCTCGCTCTGATGGTGCATCTAGCACCGATGGAGAGCGTGTGGAGTCGTTTGTCCGGCGGATCTTGTGGGATTCGATCCGTTTTCGTGTTTGTTGGTGTGATTTCAGGTGAGTCTCTTCCGATCTACGGTTGTCATAATTGGCGATGGTTGCTGCTCTAGTGCGTTGGTCCTTTGTGGCCTTAGCACGGCGACTTCCCGTCTGTTTACTACAACAAGCTCTACTACGACAAGTTTTGCCTAGCTCTGGTGATAGAGGGGAGAGGACGGTGGCGCGGGCCTGTTCGTCTGCGGTACCAAAGTTCGCGGGCCAGCGCATGGTGGTACCTAAGTTGCCTGAAATTGCCGCGTTTTGAAAAGTTGGGCCACCAACTACTGAGAGGGGCCATTTCGAGGCAAACTCATCTCACCCCTGCCAAATTCAAACATTCCGTTAAACTGCCCCGTGAAGTAGACGGTCGGGACCCCCATGTCGGTCATCTGTCCATGACAAGAGCGCCAACGCGGCAACCTCTCAGGAAAATCGAGTAGCTAAGTGGATTGTATGCGTTGACCAATTTCGCAAATCCATTCCCACCTTTCCCCTAGCACCGGTGGCATCGGAATCTAGCCTCCAGGCAGGACGATCCCTTCGGACATTTGACTTCCGGTGCCAAGTTGCTATGCCCAGTCGCTGATCCCGAGCTCCAATGGCGCATGCCGTAGCCGCCATTGCGAGGCTCTAGCCCGCCTCCGCTGCCGACGAGCCGAGCAGTTCGGAGGATGGCATATCCTACTATCAAGGAAGAAGAAGTTCTGGCTACAAGCGGGTGAGCTACCCTTCTCTTTGCTATTCGCACTAATTATAACTGCTAGCTGGCTAATAAACCTCAAATTGTTTGTTAGCCCAACATTGACAAACATATTTTATCCACAGTTTTCTGTCAAGTGGGATCTCCGCGGACCCCCCCCCCCCTTACCTGGTTACGGTAGTCCTCTACAGGTACAACTCTAAGGGCAAGTGGTATGGACACCATTGTTTCATGATGGAAGAAGCGCCTGCGCAGATCTGCACTATATCTGGTATGGTTGCTGCTCTGCGTAATCATGATGAATTATGGCCGAAGCAGACTGCAAAGTTCAGCTTCATGGATGAACATGGCATCATGGTTCCTCTAACGTGTGACAGTCAGCTAATTGGGTTGATGAAAAGGTATGCTTCGGCTGCCATGTTTGAGCTGAAATGTGATGTACTGGATGTGGAAGCTACTATAACTGGGAGTCGCCCTTCTATTCTTGGACAGGGTGGTTGCTCGAACCCAATTAGCTCCTGGTAAGCAAAGGTCGCTTGGGGTTCGCATGTTTGTGCTGAATTGTAATTTTTGTTTTATTTACTATGTAGATATTGGGCAGTTATGCAACAGTCTTGTTTCTTTGACAGGAAGCGCCGCAAGGTTAGAAACATGACTACCGGGTCAGTCATTTTGCTACCCGAAGAAATTAAAAATGAGTGGAAAGATGATGCTGGACACGATTCTGGTGCCCATTGTCCCGGCGATGCAGAGTATGTGAAGCTAAGAAAATTGGCACCGAGGAAGAGGAAGAAGTCAGGAAATGAAGAAGCCAGTGGACTTGAAGGCTTGGCACCTAGGATGCGAAAGAAGGCTGCTGTCAATGAAGATGCATAGTAATGTGTTGAACTTGAACCTATATATGTAATTCTGTTAAATTCTGGAGCTCTGTGTGTGACACGTTGCTGGGCGAAACAATCTACCCACGTTATCTGAGTAAAATGTACCGCGACTTAGGATTTGGAAACACCCGAGTCAGTAGTTGAATCCGAAATTGTGATTGTGCCACTGCTATCTGAAAACATGCAGCACTGGTCCCACGATTGCTGAGGGGCAGGAGGTCTCCAAATACGATGGAATGTAAGTGGCACAGAAATAAATTATTTAAGATGCCACACTCTATGAAGCAGCAACTTATTTCAGATGCTGCACAACGACGTGGCAACATAAACAGCAATGTTCTCACCGATAATGCCTAGATGAGGAGGAAATCGGTACCACTTTCTGGCCTAATCTTGAGCCCGTCTATCTCACCACCTCTCTGCTCCTGCATCCCCTACATCTGGCGAAGCTCCCGAATCTCCAGTAACCGGGTGTACGTGCTTCTACTTTATAAATTGTGGTTGTGTCATTTGCATGCGGCACAATTCACGTAGATTATGTTTAAACAAACCACCAATGTCAGAATACACTAGTAGAAAAGGTGTCTTTGGTCCACGGTCACGTTCCCAATCCGGGACAGAGATCTAAATCGAGGCAGAAATTGATCTAAATCACAAATTTTCCACAAATTAATCGAGACAGAGATCTAAATCGAGGCATTTCATTACTTCAACCACAAATTCTTCTAAACAAAGGTGCGATTTCACATCCTACATTAATTCAACCACTATTCAACATTTTCACTTCCGCTGCCACTGTCCTCCGAGCTGCCGGCTTCCTCATCGCTATCAGACGGAACCTCCACAATTTCCGCATTGTTCGCGAGACGGAGCACCTCTTCGCGACGAGCGGCGGCGATGATGGTATACTTGGTCCGTCCAGGGACAGACCAGAACCTCTCCCGCCCTTCTCGGTTGCGGAGATCCCGGTGCACCAGGCGCCCGTCAATGATGTGGTTGCCAATCTTGGCCTTCTGCTCCTTCTTGAACTGCGCTGGCTAGTATGGGCTGGCCGCCGCGTACCGGGGCAGCGCCCTCTTCCACACGGGCATCTGGCGGCGGCGCGCCATGATTTCGCTCTCCATCTCGGCTCAGCCAGGGAGCAGAGCCACCGGTACCCCCGCATGGCTGATGCACCATCCGTGGGGCACCGTCGCGGCCGGCGGTGCGAGGATGTCAAAGTGCGCGAACATCACTGCCTCGTAGAAGTTCAGCGAGGGCATCTCCATGGCGGCGCGGTGGAGATTGGAGAGGGAGCGAGGGGATGGACGACGAAGCAACGGCGTGGTGGAGATTGGAGAGGACGAGGGGATGGACAACGAAGCGACGCGCTGTGGCGCCTCCTATTTGTACACGAGGACGACGAAGCGACGGGCGGAATATCCAAGGGGCATTGGTCAGACAAAAGAAGTAATGCAGGGTCAGACTAACGGGAGAGCAATTTTTTTCCTCCCTAGACTCCGGGGCCAATAGTTCAGACCGCTAGGTCAACAAGTACAACTATTACAACTTAAAAAGTCACGGAGCTTAAGCTAAATAGAACTAGTTATCACACATCTCCTTGATCTTCCTAATCTTAGCCCGATCCGCATCTTCCTGCGAGAGCAAGGATCGAATCATCTGCTCCTTCCTTTTAGCATCTTCCTTGCATAGCTTCAATTGTTTCTCTGCATTTTTCCTCATGCACTTGTCAATACTCGTAGTTGTGAACTGCGGGACTTTGGTCTGGTGGAGATCATTCCTTGCTTGAGTCAGTTCTTGCTCTGCTTTAGCCTTCAGGGCCAACGCCGCGCTCCTCTCCTTCTCGACTTTGCTAACCTTGTCTTGCACCCACTTCAGATCTCGCTTATGCTTGGTCGTGTCAACTAGTTCCCATAGCTTCATCTCAACACTGTCAAGAAGTGAGCTGAATACGGATTCTTTCAACTCAACAGTCATTTCCCATAGTTTGTCCAGCATTTTCTGCATCGATTTGGGCCACTCTGGATCTACCCATTTGACAACACCGCAACTTCCGCCTTGCATCATTGCACGATGTCCTTGACACCGTAGAAACCTCCTGTCTGCGTTTCGTCCTTCGAACGCTACAACTTTAGCGAGCACATATCCATGTTTACATAGCAGAGGACTGTCTTCATCCGCTAAACCGTGATAGTCGGAGTCATACATCGTCTAGTTGGCCTAACACATCATACGCGCATGAGTAAACAGATTAGATCTAGCTCAAAAAATAAACTGGCCTAGATGATAGAAATAGAGATGAGATGACTCACATAGAAATCACCGTCCTTGTCATCATGACGCGTTTCCTCGCCGTCTCCCCTTGAACCCATGGCGAGAGGGGAGGGGGTGGCTGCCGAAGAGGGGATTGGGATGGAGGCGCCGTCGGCTTGCGGCTACGGCAAGATGGGAATGAAGTGGGGAAAGTGGCTTTGAGGGGAAGGAAGAGAAGTACAGGGAGGAAGAGAAGTAACGGGGACGTGACACTAGGATGTGGCCCACTGAACTCGTGAGACGTGACACTTGCAATAGGGGAGCGCCTGGTGTTGCCAGTTTGTCTAGAGCAAGCGTGGCCAATCATGCCACAGAACAGCCTACTCCCGGATCACTCTCAGAAGACCATCCCAATCGTCCAAGCGCCCCGATCGAACGGCATGTAACAATCGTCAAGCAGAACAAATGTGTTAGGGCGTGCCTTCTAGAAGACTCGGTCTAATGGCCACCCATGCAATGACACTGGTGTATCCATGTGTGGTTTGTGAAAAGAACAGACATGCAATCACACTAGGTGGATCCATATGTGGTTTATGGAACTAACAGACATGCAATGACTCTAGCTGTGATTCATGAAAAGAATAGACATGCAATGACACTGGTGGATCCATGTGTGGTTCATGAGAAGAACACACATCCAATGACACTGGTGGACTCTAGCTATGGTTCATGAAAAGAACAGACATGTAATGACACTGGTGGATCCATATGTGGTTTGTCTAGAGGAACACACATCCAATGACACTGGGTGTGGTTCATGAAAAGAACAGACATGCAATGACACTGGTGGATCCATGTGTGGTTTATGGAAGTAATAGACATGCAATGACTCTAGTTGTGATTCATGAAAAGAACAGACATGCAATGACACTAGTGGATCCATGTGTGGTTCATGAGAAGAACACACATCCTATCACACTGGTGGATCCTTATGTGATTCATGAAAAGAACATACATGCAGTGACACCAGTGGATCCTTATGTGGTTTGTCTAGAGGAACACACATGCAATGACACTGGGTGTGGTTCATGAAAAGAATAGACATGCAATGACACTAGGTGTGGTTCATGAAAAGAACAGACATGCAATGACACTAGTGGATCCATGTGTGGTTCATGAGAAGAACACACATCCAATCACATTGGGTGGATCCATGTGTGGTTTGTTTAGAAGAACACTCATGCAATGGCTCTAGCTGTGGTTCATGAAAAGAACACACATGCAATGACACTGGTGGATCCATTTGTGGTTCATGAAAATAACAGACATGCAATGACACTGGTGGATCCTTATGTGTTTTGATTAGAGGAACAAACATGCAATGACACTAAGTGTGGTTCATGAAAAGAACAAACATGTGATACATTGCAAATGTATCTATAATTTTTGATGTTCCATGCTTGGTTTTATCCACTTTCTTGTGTTTTGTTCCAACTTTGGAGTACTTTTCATATGATTTCTTGGACTAACCTATTAACAAGAGCCACAGTGCTGGCTGCCTATTTTCTGCTGTTTTTGGTTCCAGGAAAGTCAGAAAATGAATATTCTCGAAATTGGACGGGACAAAAGCCAAAGTGCCTATTTTTCCGAATGTCATCAAGTGCCAGAATATGAGATGGAGAGGGGCCAGGGGGCCACCACACCACCTGGCCGCACGGCCAGGCCTGGCCCGCGCCAGGGGGTGGTGTGGCCGCTCCCGGCACCCCCTTGGCCTCTCCTTCCGCCTATATATTGCCCTCGGGACGAAAACCCTAAGTACCCGATCAAAAATCCACAAAAGAGTCTATAGCCGCCGTCATCTCTATCCCTAGATCGGGAGGGATCTGAAGCTCTTCCCGGCACCCTGCCGGAGAGGGGAATTCACCCTGGAGGCCGTCTTCATCACCATTAAAGCCTCCGATGTCATGCGTGAGTAGTTCATCCTTGGACTACGGATCCATGTAGTAGCTAGATGGCTGGTTCTCCTCCTTTGTGCTTTCATGTCTAGATCTTGTGAGCTCCGTTCATGATCAAGATCATTTATTTGTAATTCTGACGTTGTGTTTGCGGGGATCCGATGGATATTGAGATGCTATTTCAGATTGATTATTGATTCTATCATGTCTTTGTTATTTGTGATCTTGCATGCTTTCCGTTGTTAGTAGCTATCTTGGCTAAGTAGATGCTAGCAACTCCAAGAGTTAGTATTTATGCTCGATAGTGGGTTCATGCCTCTAGTAATCTGGGGAAGTGACAGAAATCTCTAAGGTACTAGATGTGATGTTGCTACTAGGGAGAAAACAACAATCCTTTATTCATAGAACAATCGTATTGTTTACTTTACACGCAGTTCGTAAAGCAATAATCTATTGCTCACAACTTAATATTGGAGGGGGTTTGGATGATAACCTGAAGGTGGATTATTAGTCATAGATGCAGTTGGATGGCGGTCTATGTATACTGTTGTAATGCCCAATCAAGTCTCAAAGAAGTCAAGATGATTAGTATATGCATGTATTGCTTTCTCGATGTTTGTCAATTGCCCCGCTGTAATTTGTTCACCCAGCATGTTATCTATCTTAAGGAGAGCCACCTCTAGTGAACTATGGATCCCGGTCCGTTTATTTACATACACTCTACAAACTGTTTACTTCCTTGTGTTTACTTTCTCCAAACTTTTACTTCTTTCCATTCGATACGTTTAATCCTTTGTTTTCCGCAAAACAAGGTGAGATTGACAACCTCATCGCAAGTTGGGGACAAAGTTCTGTGGTTGTGTTGTGCAGGTCTCCACGTTGCTACTAGCACCGGTAGTGCGCCCTGCCAAGTCTCAGCTAGTAACACCTTTGGGGTGTTTCCTTGCTCCTACTGGTTCGATTAAACCTTGGGTTCATAACTAAGGGAAACTTGCTGCTGTGCTCATCATACCTTCCTCTTGGGGTTCCCAACGAGCTCTACATCAACACCACCACCAAGAATTTTTCTGGGCGCCGTGCATTTAGCCATCAACATGCAATTACACTGGTGGATCCATGTGTGGTTTATGGAAATAATAGACATGCAATGACTCTAGCTGTAATTCATGAAAAGAATAGACATGCAATGACACTGGTGGGCCCATGTGTGGTTCATGAGAAGAACACACATCCAATAACACTGGTGGATCCTTATGTGGTTCGTGAAAAGAACATACATGAGTGACACCGGTGGATCCTTATGTGGTTTGTCTAGAGGAACACACATGCAATGACACTGGGTTTGGTTCATGAAAAGAACAGACATGCAGTGACTTATGTGGTTTGTTTAGAAGAACACACATGCAATGACACTAGGTGTGGTTCCTGAAAAGAACAAACATGCAATGACACTGGTGGATCCTTATGTGGTTTGTTCAGAAGAACACACATGCAATGACACTGGTGGATCCTTATGTGGTTTGTGAGAAGAATAGACATGCAATGGAACTAGTTGTGGTTCATGAGAAGAACTGACATGCAATGACTCTAGCTGTGGTTCATGAAAAGAACAGACATTCAATGACACTAGGTGGATCCATGTGTGGTTTATGCAAGTAACACACATGCAATGACTCTAGCTGTGGTTCATGAAAAGAACACACATGCAATGAGACTGGTGGATCCATGTGTGGTCTGTGAAAAGAACAGACATGCAATCACACTAGGTGGATCCATGTGTGGTTTGTTAAGAAGAACACACATGCAATGACTCTAGCTGTGGTTCATGAAAAGAACACACTTGCAATGACACTGGTGGATCCATGTGTGGTTCATGAAAAGAACAGACATGCAATGACACTGGTGGATCCTTATGTGGTTTGTTTAGAGGAACAAACATGCAATAACACTGGGTGTGGTTCATGCAAAGAACAGACATGCAATGACAATGGTTGATCCATGTGTGGTCTGTGAAAAGAACACACATCCAATGACACTGTGGATCCTTATGTGGTCTGTCTAAAGGAACACACATGCAATGATGCTGGGTGTGGTTCATGAAAAGAACAGACATGCAATGACACTGGTAGATCCTTATGTGTTTTGTTTATAAGAACAGACATGCAATAACACTAGTTCATGAAAAGAACTGACATGCAATGACACTGGGTGTGGTTCATGAAAAGAACATACATGCAATGACACTGGTGGATCCATGTGTGGTTTATGGAAGTAACAGACATGCAATGACTCTAGCTATGATTCATGAAAAGAACAGACATGCAATGACACTGGTGGATCCATGTGTGGTTCATGAAAAGAACACACATCAAATGACACTGGTGGATCCTTATGTGGTTCATGAAAAAACATACATGCTGTGACACCGGTGGATCCTTATGTGGTTTGTCTAGAGGAACACACATGCAGTGACACTGGGTGTGGTGCATGAAAAGAACAGACATGCAATGACTTATGTGGTTTATTTAGACGAACACACATGCATTAACACTGAGTGTGGTTCATGAAAAGAACAGACATGCAATGACACTGGTGGATCCTTATGTGGTTTGTTTAGAAGAACACACATGCAATGACACTGGTGCATCCTTATGTGGTTTGTGAGAAGAACATACATGCAATGAAACTGGCTGTGGTTCATGAGAAGAACTGACATGCAATGACTCTAGCTGTGGTTCATGAAAAGAACAGACATGCAATTACACTAGGTGGATCCATGTGTGGTTTCTGGAAGTAACACACATTCAATGACTCTAGCTATGGTTCATGAAAAGAACACACATGCAATGACACTGGTGGATCCATGTGTGGTCTATGAAAAGAACAGACATGCAGTCACACTAGGTGGATCCATGTGTGGTTTGTTTAGAAGAACACACATGCAATGACTCAAACTGTGGTTCATGAAAAGAACACACATGCAATGACACTGGTGGATCCATGTGTGGTTCGTGAAAAGAACAGACATGCACTGACACTGGTGGATCCTTATGTGGTTTTTTACAGGAACATACATGCAATGACACGGGGTGTGGTTCATGAAACGAACAGACATGCAATGACACTGGTGGATCCATGTGTGGTTCATGAGAAGAACACACATCCAATCACATTGGGTTGATCCATGTGTGGTTTGTTTAGAAGAACACACATGGAATGACTCTAGCTGTGGTTAATAAAAAGAAAACACATGCAATGACACTGGTGGATCCATGTGTGGTTCATGAAAAGAACAGACATGCAATGACACTGGTGGAACCTTATGTGGTTTGTTTAGAGGAACAGACATGCAATGACACTGGGTGTGGTTCATGAAAAGAACAGACATGCAATGACACCGGTGGATCCATCTATGGTTTATGGAAGTAACAGACGTGCAATGACTCTAGATGTGATTCATGAAAAGAACAGACATGCAATTACACTGGTGGATCCATGTGTGTTTCATGAGAAGAACACACATCCAATGACACTGGTGGAGCCTAACGTGGTTCATGAAAAGAACAGACATGCAGCGACACCGGTGGATCCTTATGTGTTTGTCGAGAGGAACACACATGCAATGACACTAGGTTTGGTTCATGAAAAGAACAGACATGCAATGACTTATGTGGTTTGTTTAGAAGAACACACATGCAATGACACTGGGTGTGGTTCATGAAAAGAACAGACATGCAATGACACTAGTGGATCCTTATGTGGTTTGTTTAGAAGAACACACATGCAATGAGACTAGTGGATCCTTATGTGGTTTGTAAGAAGAACAGACATGCAATGACACTGGCTGTGGTTCATGAGAAGAACTGACATGCAATGACTCTAGCTGTGGTTCATGAAAAGAACAAACATAAAATTACACTAGCTGTGGTTCATGAAAAGAACAGACATGCAATGACACTAGGTGGATCCATGTGTGGTTTATGGAAGTAACACACATGCAATGACTCTAGCTGTGGTTCATGAAAAGAACACACATGCAATGACACTGGTGGATCCATATGTGGTCTGTGAAAAGAACAGACATGCAATCACACTGGGTGGATCCATGTGTGGTTTGTTAAGAAGAACACACATGCAATGACTCTAGCTGTGGTTCATGAAAAGAACACATAGGCAATGACACTGGTGGATCCATGTGTGATTCATGAAAAGAACAGGCATGCAATGCCACTGGTGGATCCTTATGTGGTTTGTTTAGAGGAACATGCATGCAATGACACTAGGTGTGGTTCATGAAAAGAACAGACATGCAATGACACTGGTGGATCCATGTGTGGTCTGTGAAAAGAACACACATCCAATGACACTGGTGGATCCTTATGTGGTTTGTCTAGACGAACACACATGCAATGATGCTGGGTGTGGTTCATGAAAAGAACAGACATGCAACGACACTGGTGGATCCTTATGTGGTTTGTTTAGAAGAACAGACATGCAATAACACTGGTGGATCCATGTTTGGTTCATGAAAAGAACTGACATGCAATGACACTGGGTGTGGTTCATGAAAAGAACAGACATGCAATGACTTATGTGGTTTCTTTAGAAGAACACACATGCAATGACACTAGGTGTGGTTCATGAAAAGAATAGACACATAATGACACTGGTGTATCCGTATGTGGTTTGTGGAAAGCACAGACATGCAATGACTCTAGCTGTGGTTCATGAAAAGAACACACATGCAATGACACTGGTGGATCCATGTGTGGTTCATGAGAAGAACACACATGCAATGACACTGGGTGTGGTTCATTAGAAGAACACACATGCAATGACACTGGGTGGATCCATGTGTGGTTCATGAAAAGTAGACACATGCAATGACACTGGTGGATCCATGTGTGGTTCATGAAAAGAACATACATGCAATCACACTAGGTGGATCCATATGTGGTTTGTTTAGAGGAACACACATACAATGACACTAGATGTGGTTCATGAAAAGAATAGACATGCATTGACACTGGTGGATCCATATGTGGTTTGTGGAAATAACGACCATGTAATGACTCTAGTTGTGGTTCATGAAAAGAACAAACATGCAATGACACTGGTGTATCCATGTGTGGTTCATGGAGAAGAACACACATGCAATGACACTGGTGGATCCATGTGTGGTTTGTGAGAAGAACATACATGCAATGACATAGGTGGACCCATGTGTGGTTTGTGAAAAGAACAAACATGCAATCACACTAGGTGGATCCTTGTGTGGTTTGTTTAGAAGAACACACATGCAATGACTCTAGCTGTGGTTCATGAAAAGAACACACATGCAATGACACTGGTGGATCCATGTGTGGTTCATGAAAAGAACAGATATGCAACAACACTGGTGGATCCACGTGTGGTTCATGAAAAGAACTGACATGCAATGACACTGGGTGTGGTTCATGAAAAGAACAGACATGCAATGACACCGGTGGATCCATGTGTGGTTTATGGAAGTAACAAACATGCATTGACTCTAGATGTGATTCATGAAAAGAATAGACATGCAATGACACTGGTGGATCCATGTGTGGTTCATGAGAAGAACACACATCCAATGACACTAGTGGATCCTTATGTGGTTGATGAAAAGAATAGACATGAAGTGACACTGGAGGATCCTTATGTGCTTTGTCTAGAGGAACAGACATGCAATAACACTAGGTTTGGTTCATGAAAAGAACAGACATGCAATGACTTATGTGGTTTGTTTAGAAGAACACACATGCAATGACACTAGGTGTGGTTCATGAAAAGAACAGACATGCAATGACACTGGTGGATCCTTATGTGGTTTGTTTAGAAGAACACACATGCAATGACACTGGTGGATCCTTATGTGGTTTGTGAGAAGAACTGACATGCAATGACACTGTATGAGGTTCATGAGAAGAACTAACATGCAATGACTCTAGCTATGGTTCATGAAAAGAATAGACATGCAATGACACTAGGTGGATCCATGTGTGGTTTATGGAAGTAACACACATGCAATGACTCTAGCTATGGTTCATGAAAAGAACACACATGCAATGACACTAGTGGATCCATGTGTGGTCTATGAAAAGAACAAACATGCAATCACACTGGGTGGATCCATGTGTGGTTTATTTAGAAGACACACATGCAATGACTCTAGCTGTGGTTCATGAAAAGAACACACATGCAATGACACTGGTGGATCCATGTGTGGTTCATGAAAAGAACAGACATGTAATGACACTGGTGGATCCTTATGTGGTTTATTTAGAGGAACAGACATGCAATGACACTGGCTGTGGTTCATGAAAAGAACAAACATGCAATGACACTGGTGGATCCATGCGTGGTTCATGAGCAGAACACACATCTAATGACACTGGTGGATCCTTATGTGGTCTGTCTAGAGAAACACACATGCAATGACACTGGTGGATCCTTATGTGGTTTGTGAAAAGAATAGACAAGCAATGACACTGACTGTGGTTCATGAGAAGAACTGACATGCAATGACACTAGTGGATCCATGTGTGGTTTGTGAAAGAACAGACATGCAATCACACTAGGTGGATCCATGTGTGGTTTGTGGAAAGAACAGACATGCAATGACTCCAGCTGTGGTTCATGAAAAGAACACACATGCAATGACACTGGTGGATCCATGTGTGGTTTGTGAAAAGAACAGACATGCAATCACACTGGGTGGATCCATGTGTGGTTTGTTTAGAAGAATACACATGCAATGACTCTAGCCGTGGTTCATGAAAAGAACACACATGCAATGACAATGGTGGATCCATGTGTGGTTTGTGAAAAGAACAGACATGCAATCACACTAGGTGGATCCATGTGTGGTTTGTTTAGAAGAACACACATGCAATGACTCTAGCTGTGGTTCATGAAAAGAACACACATGCAATGACACTAGTGTATCCATGTGTGGTTTGTTTAGAAGAACACACATGCAATGACTCTAGCTGTGGTTCATGAAAAGAACACACATGCAATGACACTAGTGGATCCATGTGTGGTTCATGAAAAGAATAGACATGCAATCACACTAGGTGGATCCATGTGTGGTTTGTTTAGAAGAACAGACATGCAATGACACTAGGTGTGGTTGATGAAAAGAACAGACATGCAATGACACTGGTGGATCCATGTGTGGTTCATGAGAAGAACACACATCCAATGACACTGGTGGATCCATATGTGGTTCATTAAAAGAACAGACATGCAGTGACACCGGTGGATCCTCATGTGGTTTGTCTAGAGGAACAGACATGCAATGACACTGGGTGTGGTTCATGAAAAGAACACACATGCAATGACTTATGTGGTTTGTTTAGAAGAACACACATGTAATGACACTGGGTGTGGTTCATGAAAAGAACAGACATGCAATGACACTGGTGGATCCTTATGTGGTTTGTTTAGAAGAACACACATGCAATTACACTGGTGGATCCTTATGTGGTTTGTGAAAAGAACAGACATGCAATGACACTAGGTGGATCCATGTGTGGTTCATGAGAAGAACACATATGCAATGACACTGGTGATATGTGGTTTGTGAAAAGAACAGACATGCAATGACTCAAACTGTGGTTAATG
The DNA here is from genome assembly GCA_916181665.1 of Avena sativa. Classification (NCBI taxonomy): domain Eukaryota; kingdom Viridiplantae; phylum Streptophyta; class Magnoliopsida; order Poales; family Poaceae; genus Avena; species Avena sativa. The sequence continues at coordinate 524,232,107 of OV702292.1, read as the reverse complement.
AAAAGAGTAGACATGCAATCGCATAGGTGGATCCATGTGTTGTTTCTGAGAAGAACACACATCCAATGTACTCTAGTGGATCTATCTTGGCATAATTTGATGTATTCCACGATGTATTTCATTGTACAAGACACTTTCCATTTTTATACTACTCAGTTTTGCCCTTGGTTTTATGTGGTACTACTTAGTTTTTCCCTCCTCTCTCTATATTTCATAGAAGCCCAAACCTGTGCTCACCCTGTCTACTACTCCCTGATTGGTTGTCACAGTTGTCACGCGGATCGTGCGCACCAACCGTTGATTCTGTGCGATCCAACGATGATCATTGCACACGTCGTGCCCTTCACAGTACAACGTGAGACAACATGGACGTCTCCCTCAGCGCGAGTTCTACAGGAAGGAACACGATGTCGTCCATGGAAAAAGTCGTCGAGCGGTCATGTCAAGTTTAATCAAGTCTGAAAAGCCTACTACTGCTACTACAACACATGCACAGGGAAACAGGTCATCAAGTGCACGGTTGTCGACGGGACGCTGCAATTTATTGCCACTTGATTTTAATAAGACATATCCCATTTTTACGCAACGCTCTCAATCTCACTTCCAACTGGGCCCTACCGCTAGTAACTTCCATGAGTCAAGGGCCCCCCTCGAGTAGATCTAACATCGCTTGAAATTTGTTCCGTGCCACTTGCATGCAGTGGAACCGAGGTCTACCATGAGCGTGTTTTCAATGCAGCTCTAAAGTGGAGATCGTGGCTATTTAAAAAAAAGGGAACCCAAAAAAAAGGGTGGAGGTCATGGTAGCCCCCGCCCACCACACGTGTCTACTCGAGGACTACGAACGGTTCGGTGTTTATAACCCTCCTCGACTTTCTTCTTCCATGAGCTCGTGTCATTTCTCCCCAGTCTGTCTAGTCCCAAGACCCCAATCTACACCTGCCGCGCGCGCTGAAGCTCCCTCGCTTGCACTACCTCCTTCCCTTGGTGCGCCATGAAGCGTACGCATGGAGATGGGCCAGAGGTGAAGCCAGTTGAAGGCGCAACAGCAGATGGCTCGGTCATCGCCAAGCAGGCGGATGCGTCTTCTCCGGGCACAAACGCCGCTCGTCGCCGCACCGTCGAGGGTGCGAGATCATTCGTCCATCCAGTAGCCATCGCCACCGAGCAGCAGGTAGTAGCTGTCGCTGCCGAGCAGCAGGTGGCCGGCAATGTCGTGGTGCCAGCGGTAGATCTAGATGGGGGGCAGGCGGCAGGCGGAGGCAATCCGGTGATCTACATCAACGACCCCATCGCCGTACAAGAAATCTTAGACACAATCGCGGAGAATGACGAGTTCGAGGAGGAGGTCCCAGATGAGGAGTCCGAGGTACTACATTGCTAGCTTCTCTAGTCGCAGCCGTAGTTTTCACTGTTCATACATAGGATTTGCTCAATTGTGTACAGATTCTTTTGCTCTTGAAGTAGGGTAGTATATATATGGTTCGATCGGTCGATTGATGCATCTGCCATCTAGTCACAAAACCCCAATCTGCTCATCTGCCATCTAGTTGAGTTTGCTAGTTGAGTGTTGATTTCGATACACAGCAGGCCTATAACATTACATTTCTATTCCTTACTGAGCCCAATGATTCAATTTTGCCCCAAAATAGTGCAAGGGCATCTGATGGTGTCGTTTTCTTAGGGATGGTGAGTGAACCTCAGGCAGCAATGCACATAAACAATATAGGTTGTGCTGTTGGTATTTTGGTTCTCCGACTCCATCGCTGAAAAAAATGAGGCCCTAATTTTTTTCTCATATGGAACCTATATATATAATCTTTGTATTGTTTCTGATCTATGAATGCGTTGTATGATGCATATGTATATCCCTAAATATTGTTTTGTATGATTACATTTCAATTTCTTATTGTGGCCAATGATTCAAATTTGCCCCAAAGAGAGGCAAACACATTGGTGTCAGACTTTTCCAGGGATGAGTGAGCGAACCTGGGACCATGTACAAGAACAATATAAGCTGTGTAATTATTACTTGGTTCGCTCACGTCATCCCTGAATAAACTTATGAGGCTGCAATCTTTATTCTACATTCATAGAACTATGATATTCGAATTATCTATTCCATGCATTTATAGTGTATAAGAATTACATTTTAGTTTGTCACCGAGGCTGATGATTGAAATTTGCCCCAAAAGAGTTCAAGGGGAGACACGTATGATGGTGTCGTGTTTTCGGGATGGGTTGGTGAACCTGAGGCAGCAATGCACAGAAACAATATAGGTTGTGCTGTTGGTTCTTTGGTTCTCCAATTCTATCTCTGAAACAAATTATGAGGCCCTAGATTTATTCTCATATGGAACTACATATATGATCCTTGAATTGTTTCTGATATTTTAATGATTGGTATGATGCATATGTATATGAATGGTTTTGATCATAAGTATTTTTAACATGTACCTGAAGATTAATTGTTTGGTTTTTTATTTATAATTATAATATTTAGGCTTGTTTTTGTACCTGACTATGTATATCCTCGAATAATGTTTTGTACGATTATATTTCAATTTCTTATTATGGCCAATGATTCAAAATTGCCCTAAAAGAGAGGCAAACACATTGGTGTCAGATTTTTTCAGGGACGAGTTAGTGAACCTGGGGTGATGTATAAGAACAATATAGGTTGTGCAATTGTTACTTGGTTCACTCACGCCGTCCCTGAATAAACTTATGAGGCCTCAATATTTATTCTACATTCATAGAACTATGATATTCGAATTATCTATTCCATGCATTCATAGTGTATAAGAATTACATTTTAGTTTGTCATCGAGGCCGATGATTGAAATTTGCCCCAAAAGAGTTCAAGGGGAGACACGTATGATGGTGTCGTGTTTTAGGGATGGGTTGGTAAACCTGAGGCAGCAATACACACAAACAATATAGGTTGTGATGTTGGTACTTTGGTTCGCCAACTCTATCTCTGAAACAAATTATGAGGCCCTAGATTTATTCTCATATGGAACTACATATATGATTCTTGAATTGTTTCTGATCTTTTAATGATTGGTATGATGCATATGTATATGAATGGTTTTGATCATAAGTATTTTTAACATGTACCTGAAGATTAATTGTTTGGTTTTTTATTTATAATTACAATATTTAGGCTTGTTTTTGTACCTGACTATGTATATCCCTAAATAATGTTTTGTACGATTACATTTCAATTTCTTATTATGGCTAATGATTCAAATTTGTCCCAAAAGAGAGGCAGACACATTGGTGTCAGATTTTTTCAGGGATGAGTTAGTGAACCTGGGGCGATGTACAACAACATTACAGGTTGTGCAATGGTTACTTGGTTCACCTACTCCATCCCTAAAGAAACTTATGAGGCCCCTAGATTTATCCTACATTCACTCTGATGCAATTATTTGTCATTGTGTTGAGATGAAATGATATATGAACCGATCAAACTATTGCTGAGATGCTTTATCTTTGATATCCACAGATATATTATCTTACATATACATGTTGTCAATTCTTGAGTTGTAATACAATTCAATCATATGTATGAGTTCTAAGTTATGTTCTTAAAAATCAACAGGAGGATGATGATGAAGTGGACGATAGCAAGGTATCCAGGGAAAACAAGAGCCGCTACATGCTGAGGCAGTTATGGTGTGGGCTAATCCGTTTCCACCGTAGGGGAAGACTGTTTTGCCCATTCTGTGGTAGAGCAATCAATGTGGACCTCAACGGCATGATCCAACGCGCGGAGGGCATTGGCAGAGGCGGAGGCAGAAGCCATAGGCCGATTACCTTGGCACGGCACGCAGCCTACGGCAAATTCCTCCGGGAGTATGTCAGGACTGGCCTGTATCCCATCGACTAGACTGCCGCTGCCTCCTGCTGATAAACCCCTGCCCTGCTAGGCGTCTCCGTGTCCCGGCCTCCTGCTGTCGCCCCTACTTTTATTTTGTTCTAGTTAATTATTTCCTGTGTGTGGCATGTAAGACAATATATTCGTGGTGTCTCTGGTGAACCTTTTATATTAATCTACTCCTTTATATGGAGTGTCTTAAAGTTTCTAGTGTTCAATTATATTTACTGATTATGCTCATGCACACTATAAAATATTTCTAGTGCTCGATTATATTATAATTGTCAAGAAATACATCAACAAGTTAAATTGGTCAAAATTTTGTATTGAAGTAACTAAATGTATCAAACACATAATAAACTAGAAACTAAAATCTAGTTCAAAAACATAATGTATCACCACCACTTGTTGTCATCCTTGACTTGCTTCCCCTTCAACCGCTTGATGTCGCCACCGTTCCAAGATTCCTGCTCGTCCTGAAACCGCTTTCTGTCCTCCTCGCGCTTCTTCTCCTGGGCCTGGCTCTCTCGCGAAAACCCCCGCCTTAACCATCCCATCTTTCATGGTAATGAGCTTACTGTACAACTCGTACGCCATGTAGGCATCTCTGGCTGCATACTCGAGGCGCACCTGGCTCATCGGCTTCCACTCCCAGTAGTCGTGATCGAGTCGCTTCAATTTCTTCAGTTTTTTATAGGATTTATCGATGATTTCCGCTGCCAGATCAGCCATGCCATCCTTTGCTGGGTATGGTTTGATCTTGTACAGATTTTGGATGTCGATGTGGTGCCCATATGGGATTTTTATCAACGCACGAGCAAGCATAATTGTGTCATTTGTGATATCCACGCTAGTGAAAGTTATCCCTTTCCTACACAAGAACTCGACCAGAGCCGGACAATGCATCTCAGTTGGTTTACTCCTACACTTAGATGGTTCTAGGGATATAAGGGAACAAGGGATGCAGAAGTGGTGATCTCAAATTTAAATTTCACATACCTGCAGAAGTGGTAAACGAGGACCTCCTCATGTATGGCGATTTGCACGACAGTGATATCTTGTGGAGGATTTTTTTCGCTTATTTGCACGGGTGTACTCCTGTCTAGCCCCACAAACTTGTGCTTCTCTTTCTCAAGCAATTGCTCAAACCTGGCGATAGTTGTCTCCACAGTCGCTTCATCATTTGTGTACACCACTATCAAAGTCGTGGTGCCATGGGCAGGGACCAAGTGGGTCTCTGTTGTGCGTTTCCCATCGTCCATGCCTGCAAGGGAATGAGTGAAAGGAAATGCCTGCAAGGAACTGCCTGCGAGAGGAAGAAGAAGATGAACCGACGGTTCCAGAACAGAGGAAGAAGAAGCACCCAGGAAAAACTGCAGAGGAATGACCGAGGAAGAGGAATGACTGCAGAAGAAATATGGTAACTACAACTTTCGGTTCGAGAACTCACCGTGGTTACGTGGAGATCGTGGTAGTGCCACCGGTTCAACAAGTGGGGCCGGTTCCTGCGAGAATATGGAATTAGCTATGCATTTTTCTATGCGAGAAATTGAGAGAAATTATTTATATTTTGTCTTTCATAATTAAACACAATGAAGTTGGTACAGCCCAAGAGATTTGAACAAAAGAGATTTGCTAGTTTAACATACAACAACATAAAAGTTTCTGAGCATGTATTCTTGAAATTTAAATTCTGATGATTTATTCAGAAGTTCTGAGCTACAACCGATATTACAGAGCCAACGCTCTCGTCTTCGTCCTCCTCGTGCTGCTCGTCGTTGTCGTCTTCCGCATCCTCCTGTTTCCTCTGCCGGACCGGTGACCACCTCAATAATTAGCTTGATATAGTGCCTCATCACCTTGACCTGGACGACGAGCAGATCATCAAGGCAAATTCTATTTTTAGCACAGAATTCAGCCCAGGGGTCGGTGAACTCAATGCAATCGTTATATACTTATCGCCCCAAGATTTTCAGGCCTTTGTTACAATTATTCTTCATGCATACACAATAGAATCCTTACAGGCCCAACATGGCAGAACTTGAGCTACCATAGAGACCTCGGCAGAGGTGACAGAATTGGTGCGGGTGCAACCACGACGACGGCGAGCTCGGATTCTAGAGGAGGAAAGCAGAACCGAGCATGGTCGACACGGTGATAGATCTCACCGGGAACCAATTCTCGTCCCCGCACCTTGCCATGTGTGCGTCCACGGTGAGGACGAGCTCCGACTTGGGATGGGGAGGAGAGCAAGGCCGAGCAGCTTCGTCACGTCCCAGCTCTGCGCCATGACCGCGACCACAGATTGCCGCTCCGGGGAAGAAGACGCGTAATGGATGCAGGCGCCAACGCTGCAAGCCTACATGGAGGAGAGATGGGCCGAGCAGGTTCGTCCACGTCCCAGCACCGCGCCATAGCTGCGACGCCCCACAGGTTGCCGTTCCGGGGAAGAAGAAGACGCGTAATGGATACAGGCGCCAACGCTGCAAGCCTAATTGGCACCTAAGCGACGGGAGCGACATAAGCGACATAACGGCGAGAACTGACAGGGGGCCCAACTTCACGGCCGTTAGCCTGATTTTTTGTATTGAAACGTAAAGTTGAATTCGTGCCGAAAAAGACCCTCTGAGTATTTGGCACACCAACTGTAGTCATCGCGGCTGATTTCAGAGCTCTTAGGTACCGCGTTGCCTGGACGATCTAACTTTCGGGCCGCAAAATGATATTCTCCGGCGGCGCGCCTTTGGCTCGCATTAGTGTTTGTAGTCGTTGCTAGGTGGTCAAGTGATCTATTTGTAATTTTTATTACTTTTAGACCACTCTGTACTGCTGTTGATGATTATTAATAGATAAGTGGAATTTCAAAAAAAAGATATTCCCTCCGACCCATATTAGTTGATTCAAATTTGTCTAGATAGTGTATCTAGCTGTAAAACTTGACTAGATATATTCGTATCTAGATGAATCTAAATCAACTAATATGGGTGGAAGAGGGTATCATTTCCCATTTAAAAACCGAGGCAATATGTCTACGAGTACTTTTCTAGGACATCAATAGGAATCAGCATATATATAAAAAAAAGAATCATCATCAGTGTAGTGTAGCACATGGGACTGCGCTGTATTTCCAAAATCTTTACTCGTACCATTTATTTTACTGTTTCCGTTTAAAAAAATTATTTTATCTACACGTCCTTTTTTGCAAAATACTGTTTCTTTTTTTCCATTTTTTTTCAGCAAACGGTCGATTTTTTTTAATCCTTTTCGCGCCATATGGACACAAACATGGCACAACCTGTTCCTCTGAAGTCTGAACAGTCCTCACCCTCCGCCGTACACCCTTCCCAAAACCCTACGCCACGGGCGGAGGCGGAGCCCAGCCAGAACCTTGCGTCTAGGGTTGCCGCCATCATGGCCTCCTCCCCCTCCGAGATCGCCATCGAGGCCGCCTTCGCCGGGAACCTCAGGCTCCTGAAGAGCAAGCCTCTCTCTCTCATCCCAAACACTCGCGCGGTGCTTGTGCGGTACGGTACAGACGAATTTCGGGCGGAGTGGCTGCGAATCCGTAGTTTACTCTTGCGATTATTCCGCGCGAATCTCGATTCGTTCAATTTTGGGCAGAAACCCCCCCCAAAAACATTTCGGGTACAAACCCAAATTTTGAGGGCTGCGTGGACTTAATTCACGAAACCGGTGTGGGCATGCTCAGCTCTAGTTACACCGACTTTGAGTCTCGTTTGTGCAATTTCTCATCCGTTCTGTCTGACTTCAGTTGTTCCTGCGATTTCAGAGATGGGGGGCAAGATGGACCTGCGGGGAGCCAAGGACGTGAATGGGTGTACCGCACTTCATTTCGCAGCAAGCAAGGGCTGCCTGGACAGCTGCCGGTTCCTGGTGGAGGAATCTGAGATTGATGTCAATTCGGTGTCGAAAACAGGTGCACGCACCTAGTTGAAATTCTGTGTGTCTCCCTGGCTTGAAAGAAATCGGTTCCTTTTATCACCGACATCCCCTTGTAGGTGGGACGCCGATGTCGTACGCCGCACGAAAGGGGAATGCCCAGGTTATGAGGTACCTCCTCGACCGTGGTGGTGACCCTGCAATGCCCGACGAGAGGGGCTCCACGCCGCTGCACGCTGCAGCACTGAAAGGTGGGCGTTCTCATTCTTGAGTTGGTTCATGGTGCTACATTGTGAATGATGGATAACTTGATACTTCATTTAATGCATTACACGAGTACAGTATATATAGATACAGACTAATAAGTCGGACGACCAAGTCAAGTACTAACTGAAAATACAATGACATGCACAGATGACACTAGCACTCTAACATTTGGCAATAGAACGAGGATTGCATTGCTTGCACACACATAGTGTGTTCTGTGTATATATACTCTGTGGAGGCTCTGGTTCTGATCAATCTGGATTTGTACTATTTTATTGTGCCTCCAGGGCACTGTGAGGCTGTAAGGTTATTGCTGTCCAAAGGAGTTCCTGTGGATCCCGTTGATCATCAGGGGGCGCCATTACACTTGGCTGCTACAAATCGCCATGTTGAGGTTGTGAAGGTTCTGCTGGAGCATGCTGCTGATGTAAGTTGTCTATTCCATTGTTACCAATTAGATTGGGAATGCAGATGCGATAAAGTGCACTTGACTTGATGATGGAATGGTTTATTCTAGGAGGTGCATCAGAATACTTGGTGGTGGTGGGTTCATAAAAATATATTTTGTGATTTCTTTTCAAAACTGTGATTCTTTTCCCTTTGCAGCTCAACAGAGTGGTCAATCACATCGTTTCACCCCTCTCGTCTGCTTTCTTCGGGCAGTCCTTGAAATGCATCAAGCTACTGATTGAGGTCCAGTAATCTGCCGACTTCATGTATTTTCTTATGTTTTTTATGTTTAACTGGGTCCTCATTTTATAGACTAACTTGTTATTTCTAGTTGAATGTGTCATGATCATTGTCCAAGTTTTGTATCTAAGTCTATTTTACTGTTATCCGTAGGCTGGTGCTGATGTGAATGGTCCTGGTTACTCTGCACCAACTCCTTTAGCACAAGCAGTTCATGATGGCTTAGCTGACATTGTCAAGTTGCTTCTAGAGGCTGGAGCCGACCCTAACATTCCTGACCCAGTAAGTATATCTCTCCTTCATTTCTCCTTTTACTATCTTCTATGCTTTGCGATTTGCAATCTTGGCCCCTTCCTCCTAGCATCTGATTCAGGGTGGAACCTAAACTAAGGGCTCCAGAGATGCAAGTACGTTGTATAGATTGTTCATGCTTGACTAGATACTATACAATGTTTTTTTTTCAAGTGCTTCTGCTTGGGTTTGCTTCAGAGTTAGGACTGCACTGACTTCTGAATACATCCCAAGATTGCTAAGTGGTACAGCAGGTCTTGAACATCTCATCTCAGAATCATGATACTAGTAGGTTATTATAATTCTGTTTTATATTTTAGTTTCCTCTGAGTCCATGTACTATGGTTCTGGAGGGAGTACTGTGTCTAGCTTTGCTGCACATTATGTTCTGTTTATTTAACAGTGTCTAAAATTGTCACTGATGTGAATTCAGGAATATCTCATTTTCTCAAAACATGTTTTGTCGAAAGAAAAAATATAATGATGTTGATGGCTATGTCATTTTCATGCTGGATTATATAACAATTTTTTTTGTACTATAGCAAGGTGTGATTCCAATTGAGCAAGCAGCAGTTCGTCGTCGACGTGACCTTGTTGAAGTTCTGTTTACTAGTACAAAACCAATTCCATCTCTACCAGATTGGAGTGTTAATGGGATAATTAGAACTGTGGATTCTCGGCGCATCAATCCTGTTACTTCATTGGAGGTTATACTCATGAAGCTTAATGCGTGATTGCTTCGTATTCTCTACTTAGACTACAATAATTCGCTGTGCTCTTATAGATATCTTATGATGTGGTCGCCTTGACAAATTCAAAAGTTAAACACACAGTACGCATGCTCATGTTCTCTGTTTGCATGCATGGATCTCTTTGGTCTTCAGTTATTTCTACTTTGATTTCCTTAGAAGAAATAGGCAAGTTTTGTACATGATAATATTTGTGAAATTGCAGCCTCCTTGTTCTATCTGCAATCCTGTACGTTCTTCATAAATTCTTGGTACAGGCACCCTTTATGTATTGGGATGGAAGATGTCATTACCTGTACCTAAATATAAAGCTATGTATTCAAATTTGAATTCACGTTTTGTTAAATAGGAAAGTGTCTGACAGATTTCAGTCGTGATGGTTGTATGGGTACTGCCCCAGCCAGCTTTGCATAGCTAACAAGATTATGATTGAAGGAATTTGGATCAAGCAGCGCATTATTTTAATTTTCAAACTTTAAACTGTTACTGTGCTGTCCAAACAATCATTCAGTACGCCTGTAACTGCACATGCTAATTGTGTTCAGGACACAGTTTCGGAAGAAGAAAGCATTGCTTATTGGAAGTCACGAGGAAAGGAAGCATTTGCAAAGGAGGACGACTTTACAGCAATGTCCTGCTATAGCAAGGTAAGTGCGTGAGCCTATGTAGTACTTGTTTTGAACAATCGCAAAGATCGCAGAACAAATTGTTCTGGAACATGCTTGACTGATGGTTTATGATGAACTCAGTATCCGTAGAGACATTCCTGCCTTACACCCGGCGATGATGAAATAACGGCACTTGGAGTGTTTTTCTCTCTTACGACGACACTTCGCATTTAGTGCTCCAATTTGAGATGCCCTTTCTTTCCTTAAGTCAGACAACAACTTATATAGGTGGTTTTGTTACATCAGGTCAGACATTGATTAAACTAATGATGCAGAGGCCCGAGACTAATTCTCCTTTTTGAGAAACATAAAAAAATAATCTAATGAAATGGCAACGATATGCTCCACAGAGCCTGTCAGTTAATCCATTCATGATTGTTGCACTAACCTGTCTAGCTAATTAAACTGAGCGCACGTTTGCTCACTGTAAATGCAGGTACTTCACATAAACCCATCTGATGCCGCCATGTATGCCAACCAGAGCCTCTGCTGGCTGCGTATGAAACATGGGGCGCTAGCTCTGGACGACGCACGCAAGTGCAGAATGATGTGGCCCCGTTGGTCCAGGGCCTGGTATCGTGAAGGCGCAGCCCTCAGCTTCATGAAGGTACAGCTGCTTTTATGGATTCTAGCCTTCTGCAATCTGACTCATTCTCTCCACTTGTATATACCTCCCTCTCGTGGTACTGATATTGTCTCATTGTGCGCAGGACTACGAGGGCGCCGCTGACATGTTCCGGGAGGCGCTGCAGCTTGACCCTAAGAGTGAAGAGATTCGGGAAGCGCTGAGGTAACGATGACATTTGCTTGTCTTGGGTTATTACCATGACCTTCTGAATCCGTCATCTGCGGATGAAGATGGACATATCTACACCCCTTGTAGTTCGATCTGCGGTTTGAGATGTAGTTTCGACGCCTTTTGATCTCTGTGACTTGATTGCAGGAAGGCCGAGAAGGCTGCGGAGGAGTCGCAGCACGTGTAGTATAAGCAGCCGCCGATGCCCGGGTCGCTCAGAGAGAAGGAACAGTGGAGAACTCTGCCTTGTTTCCTCTCATATCTCCCTGAGATATCCCTTTTATGGCTCCTAAGTATACCCTAGTAGTACTAATAGCTAGGACTGCTCGTATGTTAGGATGTCTTGGGCTGGCAACCTAACCAGTTTCAAACTTTGCTCGATAATGGATCTCGATTTTGGCAGGTTAAGACGACGAGACCTCATGTTTTCGGCATCGTTGGTATGTAGGGTGACGTGTTGTAGATGTAGGTATATGTTATGCTATCTCGACTCGTGAGTCCTAATGGTCGCTAAACATTTCTCTGCATTTTGGGAAAAATTCTCGCTGACGTCGTTCCCGTCCTTTGCCCTTTGCCAACATGCCAGGAACACGGCAAAGATGTCCCTAGAAGCACACGACAAAGAAAACACACACGGTAGATTCCTGTAAAAACATACATCAAAGACTTATAAACGGCAATGGATAAACAGGGGCACACGACAAAAAAAAATGACACTGCAAAAGCCCTAAGGGCACACGGCAACGATGTGGGACCTGTGGCCCCACAGGTGCACCTGCCGGATGGCTGCGGATGGCGGAAACTTTGCCGTGTACCCTCGCAGTTAGGTACATAGCAAGAACTGCCTTTGCCGTGTGTATTCACTTGTAAACACGGTAGAGAACTGTTTTTTTCTTTTCATATATGTTAGGTGATGTTACTTCATAAGATCATGAGCACACACATATGAATAGGTTGTTGTGCAAGTCCTTGAGGTATTCCGATGGTGATATCGTTTTCTTGAACCTGAGTACACATTCGAAGGATGATGTCAGTAGGCACCTAGTACTCACAAGCATTCTCTTCAGGCATTTAAAGTATACATACATGATTCACACAATCAAAATTGAGAACAATCTAAAGGATGTCAAACAACAAATTTCAGAACCAGAAACTCTGTTCAAGAGTCTAATGGCCATCTTGCGAGATGTAGTTATATATATGTTATGATGGAACTGTACGAAACATCTGTAGCAATTCAATCTTGCAACTTAAGTACGATACAAATAAGATGATGTCAGAGATGCTAGGGTCACATGCAAGTTGAGCAATTCAATCTTGCAACTTGAGCATGCCACCACACTTTATTACACATGCTAGGGTCACATGCATGGTTTGGAGGTGTTTCGATGCCCTGAAGCGCTTCTTCCTACGAAACCCTGATCCGCGGGCCTCAGATCGTCTACCCCCTTAGACTTCCGTATGACAGGTGTAGCCCGATGTAACTCTCTCTTGTTTTGTGCTTGGTTAGATCATAGGATGATGTAAAACCATGTTTGGGAACATGTTGTGACAAGAAACATCCTGGTTTCACCGAAACGGGGAGTTTCCCCTAATAGTTAGATTTGCAGACACTTCGTTTTTAGGGGACAATGCATGTCTACGAAGGGTGTCACACTTGGGAACCAGGTTTTGGAGGTTTGAGCATGCCACCACACTTTATTACACATACTAGGGTCACATGCATGGTTTGGAGGTGTTCTGATTCTCCGAAGCGCTTCTTCCTACGAAACCCTGATCCACGGGCCTCAGACCATCTACCCCCCTAGACTTTCTTCTGACAGGGGTAGCCCGGTGTAGCTCTCTCTTGTTTTGTGCTTGGTTAGGTCATAGGGCTGACCAATATACTTTTATGGTGGTTTAGGTTTTCTTAGGTCATAACTACATGTAAAACCAAGGCTAGGCCCAAGGTTCCACCGGTTTCACTCTGTTTGACCCGCAGCGGTAGTTTCCTCCTTTAGGTCTAGGACACTTCTCTAAGTGTTATCGCATGCACCGTAGACGGTCATACCCGGGAGCTAGGTTTTCCATGTAGGAGCAATCCACCTAGGATACATGTGAAAGTCCCATAGATGCAAGACATAGCTCTCCGGTGTGACCTTCTTCACATTCGGGCGATAACACTTAGCAGATTCCTAGAACTCTACGTGGAAATGTCCTGCTGCGGGTCTACCGGGGGCTAGAATGTCCCACAAGGTCCCAATCTTGGTTTTCCTTGTATATATGGCCTAAACACACCTTAACAAACCAAAAAGTACATTGGTGGAACCTCGTACGGAAAGAGCTAGGGGTAGACCTTCCCGAGGCCCGCAGATAGGTGTTTTCGGTGCTTTTGACCATAGTTTGAAACGGGCATAAGAAATTCATAAACGACCCGAACAACGTAAATCCTCCACGTGGTGTCATATTATGTGACATGTTTGCAAGGAAAAATATCAAACTTGGTATATTGATTGCATCTCAAAAAACCTTCACATAAATGACCTATCATGTTCGAGGTTTCATGGCTTTCAAGCCAAACGACCAATGTTATGGCCAGAATCGCGACATAGTTTGTGATAATATTCCCATATTGTGCACGATGTGCATATTGGGATGGCAAACAATGTTGCAGGAGGAAGTTTTATTTTTCGTCGCATGGAAAAGCCATTTTCTATTTTTCGAGTGCCAAAATCGAGGCGTTTTGTGAAGTAACACCAAACGTTAAATAAAAAAATGCTACCACCCCATTTAAAAAAAATACTAGACCATCTTACATGAACAATGTCCCAACCGGGGATTTTAAAACCTTTCCGTCCACCCCTGGAGAAAAAGACAAATGTCTACCGAATCGGTAGGAAGTGGGTCCGGTTTGAACTACAGGTACATGATCTAATGCTCATGATTTTTTGAAAAGAAACATTTTTAGACTCACAATGTGATATTTCTTCAGAGATCCAATGCAAGCTTAGATATTCTCATCCCATAGCTCCCGGGTTTAACCGTCTTCACACGCATGCGATAACAGACTTAGATAAGTGTTGGACGTGTTGCTGGGAAACTCCCGTGACGGGTCCAACGGGGGAAACCGGTGGAATATTATTGGTCCCAACCTTGTTTTTCTATGTAGATATGGACTAAACATGCCTAAACAAACAAAAAAGTATATTGGCAGAACCTCATGCGGAGAGAGCAAGGGGGTAGATCCCCCGGGCCCACCGAGACTAGGGCTTCGATGGGAGACGGCCGCCGGAGCACCGAAATCGCACCAAAACTTGCATGTGGCCATGACATGTGTACACAAGTGTGGTATATTGTCCATCGATGCAATGCCTAGCTCCTGGGTGTTATTGTCTTCACGCGCACGCGATAACACTTAGCAGAGTCCAAGAACTCTAGGTGTTATCGCATGCACCGTAGACGGTCACACCTAGGAGCTAGGTTTTCCATGTAGGAGCATTCCACCACACTTGTGCATGTATGCTAGGGCCACATGCATGTTCTCGTGGTATCCTAGTGCTCGAGCGGTGCTTTTCTGGAGAAACCCTAATCCGATGACCCTACGGGTCTACCCCCGTAGCATTCTCCGTACGAGGGCTGACCAATATACTTTTATGGTGGTTTAGGTTTGCTTAGGTCATAACTACATGTTAAACCAAGGCTAGGCCCAAGGTTCCACCGGTTTCACTCTGTTTGACCCGCAGCAGTGGTTTCCTCCCTCAGGTCTAGCACACTTCTCTAAGTGTTATCGCATGCACCGTAGACAGTCACACCCGGTGACGAGGTTTTGTATGTTTCAACATAGCACCACACTTTCATGCATGTGCTAGGGCCACATGCGAGTCCTTGTGGTGTTCCGATGCCCCGGAGCACGGTTTCCTGCGGAACCCTGACCCGCGGGCCTCAGATCGTCTACCCCCTAGACTTTGTTCTGACAGGGGTAGCCCGGTGTAGCTCTCTCTTGTTTTGTGCTTCTTTAGGTCTTAGGATGATGTAAAACCATGTTGGGTCACAATGGGTGTGACAATATCCTACCCGGTTTCACCGGAATGGGGAGTTCCCCCCTTAGACGAGTCTGGAACCTTCGCTTTTAGGTTACAGCGCATGCCTACGAAGGGGGACACATGCACCCGGGGACTAGGTTTTGTATGTTTCAACATAGCACCATACTTTCATGCATGTTATAGGGCCACATGCAAGTCCTTGAGGTGTTTCGATGCCTCAGAGCACGGTTTTCTACAGAACCCTGACCTGTGGGCCTCGGATCGTCTACTGTTGGGTCCGCAACATAGAAAACAAAATTTTTCCTACGGTGTAAACTACACGCCAAGGTCTATCTACTAGGTACAAAGCAACAGGTGGACATACATCCAACAAGAACTTACCCTCGTAGACAACAAGCTTTGTTAACTCGTAGGAACTCGTGGTTGATGTAGTCGTACACTTGCCGATCTCAAGATCGTGATGAAGTCCAGCAGGTCCGGCTCCAGCACGTCCATCAGATCCAGCTCCAGCACCACCAAGTCCACCACCGCAAAGCAGTGGTGCATCCGTGATCGCACACACGTCCGGTACCCCGACAACCTCCGTTCCTCGCTCCAGCAAAGCAGCTGAAGCAGCAACTCCTTTCCAGATAAAGCCACAGGGAATAAGATAATAACCACTTTATTATTGCCTCTCGGGTATATTCCCTTCAGTCTCCCACTTGCACTAGAGTCAATAATCTAGTTTGAAAAACTTTGCGTATTGAACACCTATGGCTTTCTGGTGTTGCATATACGCTATTGCTAGTGGTTAACATAATCTCTGGATCTGACAGTTTCAGGTCCGTGTGTATTTGCATGTCTCTGCGTCTCTACGCATCACTCATTCTCAAATGAGATGGCATTGTATAGATTTGGTCCTTTGGTGAGACCTTTAGTTCGTTCGGCTCAAAATATGTTGATATTATTGTCACACAATATATCTTCATAGTATTAGCCCACTTTGAACCACACCTAGTTTGATAACAAACTACTTAACACAAATGCCCTCCTTTGCTGCTACTATAGCAGTCATATACTTAGCCTTTTGTTGTAGTATCCGTCACAATGTCTCAACTTTGGAACTCATCCAAATCCATCATGGAACATCCTTTCCATTACATTGTGCCACCCATAGTCTAAATTGAGATAAATTTAATTTGTATCTTGTGACAAAACTAGTATCAATGTAACACTTTACAATGAACTACCTTTAACTATTTGTCACTTATACACTATATATTCTTAGTTCTTCCAAAGCTCATAAGAATATCTTTACTATTGTCCAATGATCATCTTATGAATCATTCTGGTATATGCTCATAACATTTAGAGCATAGGACATTCTGGATATATACATATCATGGTATAATCGATCAAAATCTTCATGTGATTTTACTCACCAAGTGTTGAAACACTTGAATTTTGATACAATCCTTTCCATGCAGCAAGAACCTTTCTTGTTGTTTCCGTATCGAACCCTTTCAATATCTCATATATGTATGTCTGGCACAACCATATTAGCGCATTAATCTATCCATATAGATATTGATGCCTAATATTCCGGGTTTGCCCAAGTCTTTCATCGAAATCTTATTTTAATGAAATTCTTAACTTGTGTCAATACAAGATACATCATTTCCAATCAACAATATGTCCTCTACATAATGTATTAGAAATATGTCTCAGCGCTCCCACTTAATTTCTTGCAAATGCAAGCATCTTCATCATCTCCGATGAATTTAAACTCTTTTAACAGTTTCATCATGGTGAAGATTCCAACTCCGCTATGCTTACTTCAACTATTGAAGTTTACATGCCCTTTTAGCACCCTTTGAATTAACAAAACCCTTCGGACCATGTCATGTACATGTACTAGGTTACCGTTCTATTAGAAGAACCTTGTTTTGTTTATTCAACTACCATATACCAAATTATATGTAGTGGTTGCTACATTAATCTGTCAAGACTATATATCGCTATGAAAGATCAAATCTTGTCATAGTCAACTCCTTGAACATTGTCGTAAACTTCTTTCCGACATGTCGACTATTTCATAGATGTTAAACATCCATGTCTTATTTCTTTATAGATCCAAACACGACCGATAGGCTTCACGCCTTTCTGGAGGGTCTTCCAAGTTCAGAAACTTGTTTTCTCGTGTATGGATACTATCACGGATTCTATGACTTCTAGTCATTTTATGGAGTCAGGGCCCATCATCGCTTCTTTGCATGTAGTCGGTTCATCATTGTCAAAACAATAACGACTTGCTTATCAAATCTTACTATTTGATTCTTACCGACCCACACGGTTCTATAGGAACTCTAATCTCCGAGATCACACCTTTTGTAATCACGAGAGACATGAGCATTATGGCCGCCACCGGGACACTTTCCGGCGCTGTGCTACTTAGCACATATAGCTAAGGTTCAACAACCTTATCAAAGTTCTATTGTCCTCCCACTTAACTTTTCACGAAAAATTCCTTCTCAAGAAACTTGACATTCCAAACAAACTCTTTTGTCCTCGGTGTTATGGAGAAATTCCCAACAAATTCTTTGGGATAACCTACAAAGACGTGCTTATCCGACTTTGGTTGTAAACATTTTACTTATGCATAGCATACCAAAATTTAAGAAAAGACAATTCGGGTTTTATCCCAAACCATAACTCATATGGTGTCATTTCAATGGATCACGATGGTGCTCTTTTCAGTGTAAAAGCGGTAGTCTCTAAAGGTTCAATCCTTAAAACATAATGGCAGTTTTATAAATGACACCCTTGTTCTTACCATGTCAAACATGGTTTGATTTTATCTCTCGAATATGCCATACTCCTTTGGTTTATCGGGAAACACAAATCATGGAACAATTCCTCAAGTCTTAGGTGTTTTTGCTAAACATGTAACTCAAATATCTTCCTTTATGATCGAATCATAAACTCTTTATTTTCTTGTTACAATGATTTTCCACTTCATCTTGAAAGTCTTTGAACAATTTTCAAATGTTTCATACTTCTTCCTTGTTAAGTAAATATACAGATATATTCACTCAAATTTTCAGAGAAAGCATATGAAGCAAAAAGATCCATCGCATATGGCTACACATAATGGACTATGCACATCAGCATGCACAATTTCCAATAAGCTAGTCATCCGTTCCTCTCTAGCCTATGGACGGAGTTTCAATTATCTCGAGGAAAGTCTCACATGCGTCAATTGATCAAAATCAAAGACTCCAAAAATCCATCAAGATGGAGTTTCTTCATGTTTTCTTTCAAATATAATTTAAACAGCGATGTCACTTCATAAGTGATCTTTCAACCATTTGTCTTGCGACATTTTAGCAATAGTGTTTATGGATGTGATTTCTCCAACTAGACTTGTAAAAGTTCATCCATCCTTTATGGAATATGGTAATTATTTGAACATCCATTGTTCTCATGATACCGGAACAAAATAACAATTATTTAAACAAATCTTGAAGGCTTGGTTTGATGACAACGAAAAACACAATAACACTTTATTTGTTTTCGATGAACATCATCACTCATTCTTTTGCTGGTTACTTAGGCCATTGTAGTTCATGAATTGCGTTGTCCTGTATGACACTTCATACCAACCAATTCGGTATCCAATACCGGTATCCAATACCTAAGAACCACATTGTTTAACAAGCAAGGAATATAGCCATAACATGTATATCTTCTATATACCTAAGTTGGACATCTCCACCCTTTTATTTTCTGCCAAATATTTTATAGATTCTCTTTCAGCAATTCCTTTTTCTTTTTAAAGAATCTATCAACATCAATAGTGGTGTCATCAACATGACACATGGTACAAAGCGTATATAGTCAAATACTAATACCTTTGGACTTGCACTTTGAAGTGGATCACCATCATCAAATGTTTGGTGTTCTTTCAAAAATCCATTCTTTAGTAATCTATTAGTGTAGTAAACATTTTACTTACAACTTCTATTCATCCTTATCATGACAACTTTCATGATCAAGCTACTATAGCTTATAAGGAAGAATCGCGAGTATAATATCAGTTCCCAAAACCTTTTTTGTAAATTCGGATGCCTAGCATCTCCATCCTTCACAAATTCTCATACAATATGAGAACATGTATTTTGCTAAATTATACTCTATCATAATGCAACCAAAAAACATTATTTTAGATATCACAATATCTTTCACACATGATGGTTTCTGAAACAATTTTCAGCTCCAATATAATCTTGATATTAAAACAACTTTTTGAATATCAATAATCATGGAGGCAAACATGATACTTTAGATACTAACATTGGAATTCTTACTCTTGATTGAATACTACTTATTAAACTTCATGGAGTAAATAGAGTTTGCTGAAAGTTTGCAATAGGACTTATAAACTTTAAATTGACATTCGAAACAATACGATACTAGTTCGTAAAGTAAATATCCAGAATTCTATAGTTCTATTATCTCAAATAAAAACTAAGCATAAGGTAGAAAACGAACGCCAATGACTACAACAAACTATGAAAATTCACTTTTGATTTAATTTATGACAAATTTGGTTCGAGTAATCCAAATTAGAAATGAACTCCCACTCAAAAACGACACCCCTCGTGCCTTTTTGGTGATTACATGAACCAAATCCACTACACCAAGTCCGATCATCACGTGAGTTGATGTAGCTTCAAAGACGAGCATCTATATGGGCATCATATCAACTATATGACTCATGCTTAACCTTTCGGTCCGTGTTCCAAGGCCATGTCTGTACATGCTAGGCTCGCCAAGTAAGAACCTTAGTACTCGCGTGTGTAAAACTGTCTTACACCCGTTCCTATGAAAGCGTAGGTTCGAGTACACCCGATCATCACGTGATGTCTCAAAACACGATCCACAAAACGGTGCATACTTAAGGAAGAACACATTTTATCTTGATATTTAAATGAGAGATCATCTTATAATGCTACCAAAAGCGCCAAACTAGCAGTATAAGATGCTAACATCTAATGTGTAAAGTGAGATGATATGGTCCATGCATTTGATCTCTATCATTTGCATCGTGGTATGATCTCTATCATTCCTTTGTGTGTAAGGCCAAGGTCTATGGAACTTACACGTTGAATGTGTTGTAAGAGTATCTGTCATACATCTACTTACAACAATACCATATCAATACACTAGCCCAACAACGATCTAAACTAGACGCCTATAATTTATCAATTGCAAGTTTTACGTGGCTTAGGGCTTTCGGAGATAGAACCGTTCTTACCTACGAACATGAACCACAACAAGGATAACCAAATTATTAACAACTCGTTGTAAATCAGATATTGACTATAGTAGGAGAGACAGACACCCGCCAGCCACTTATGAAAAACTAGTTGCATGTCAGTCGTGGAACATGTCTCATGTACGATGACATGTAAGGTTGGTCCGGGCCGCTTCATCCCACTATGCCACCAATATCCAAAATACATAGAAGATGCAATAACATGATCATCATCGCCCACATATCAACATATGTGTACTACCCGTGCTAAGCACCTACGCATAGATCGGGCTCTGATACCACTGTTGGGTCCGCAGCATAGAAAACAAATTTTTTGCTACGGTGTGAACTACACGCCAAGATCTATCTACTAGGTACAAAGCAACGGGTGGACATACATCCAACGAGAACTTAACCTCGTAGACAACGAGCTTTGTTAACGAGTAGGAACTCGTGGTTGATGTAGTCGTACACTTGCCGATCTCAAGATCGTGATGAAGTCAAGCAGGTCCGGCTCCAGCACGTCCATCAGATCCAGCTCTAGCACCACCAAGTCCAGCACCGCAAAGCAGTGGTGCATCCGTGATCGCACACACGTCCGGTACCCCGACAACCTCCATCCCTCGCTCCAGCAAAGCAGCGGAAGCAGCAACTCCTTTCCAGATAAATCCACCAGGAACATGTATCTCGCTAATCCGAGACCATGGGGGAATAATACTAGAGGGGGAGAGAGATCCTTCACAAGGAGGTATGTGTGAGAAGTGAGGAGGGGGTGGCCTTTTATAGGAGGAGCGGGTGCCCCTCCTTCATGGTCGGCGCATGGAGGGGGTGACCCTTCACCTCCTCCATTCATGTGGTGGTAACCCCTCCACATTAAAATGCCCCTTCACATTCTCTTTTAAAGTCTCCACTTTAAATGCATTAAATTTCTCCAAATTTAATGCTCTCTCATTTAATAAAACTCTTTTATTATTTTTATTCAGAATTTTGTTAATTACTTTAATTAACAAACATTCACATAAAACCCCCTGCAACATTTCAATATTACATGCAAAACCAATTTCAGCAATTTCACCCAAAACAGTTTCGGTGTCTATTGAAATAATTCCAGCGCTTTCTTAAATCTTTATCTGAAACATATTTTCTCCAAATGGTGTCGGTATCCCTTAAGTGTGTCACCCTACGATTCGCGAATAATGCAGACATGATCGAGACCCCTCTCCGATCAATAATCAGCAGCGGGACCTGGAGATCCATACTGACTCCTACACATTCAACGATGACTTCTGTGATCGTGAGAACCTTTAACGCTAGTAACTAAATCCCTTTGTCCCGCGATATATTACATGTCCGATATTCGATCATCGGTATCTCCATACCTAGTTTGATCTTGTTACCGACATGCACTCTTTTCTTGTTCCCGTGATATAACATTCTAGTGATCATATCACTTGCTTGCAAGCTATTTCAATGTGATATCACCGAGAGGGCCCAGAGTATATCTATCCGTCATCGGGATGGACAAATCCCACTCTTGATCCATGAGCCTCAACATAACACCTTCGTAGCACTGAACCCACCTTTATAGTCACCCTGTTACGGTGTGACGTTTGATGTTATCAAGATACTCTTCCGGTGTTAGCAATTAACATGATCTCATGGTCTAAGGATAAAGATTACTTCGTATGATATTATAGCAATATGAACATAATGACTTTGATCGTAATGCTATACTTCGGATGAATGTTCATCACATCATTCCACCAATGGTGTGACCTTGTTATTAACAACATCCAATGTCCATGATCAGGAAAACTTGATCATCTTGTTAATCAACAAGCTAGTCTATAAGAGAGGCATAACTAGGAACCCTTTTGTGTTTATTAAACACACATGCATTGATGTTTCCGATAATACAATTCTAGCATGTAAAATAAACATTTATCATAAACATGGAATAAGATAATAACCACTTTATTATTGCCTCTCGGGCATATTCCCTTCATCTACCCCCTAGACTTTCTTCTGACAGGGGTAGCCCGGTGTATCTCTCTCTTGTTTTGTGTTTGTTTAGGTCATTTGATGTTGTAAAACCATGTTGGGTCACACGGGGTGTGACAATATCCTACCCGGTTTCACCGGAACAGGGAGTTTCCCCTTAGATGAGTCTGGAACCTTCGCTTTTAGGTTACAACGCATGCCTGTGAAGGGGGACACATGCACCCAGGGACTAGGTTTTGTATGTTTCAAGATAGCACCATACTTTCATGCATGTGCTAGGGCCACATGCAAGTCCTTGAGGTGTTCCGATACCCCGGAGCGCGGTTTCCTACGGAACCCTGACATGCGGGCCTCAAATCGTCTACCCCCTAGATTATCTTCTGACAGGGGTAGCCCGATGTAGCTCTCTCTTGTTTTGTGTTTGTTTAGGTCATAGGATGATGTAAAACCATGTTGGGTCACAAGGGGTGTGACAATATCCTACCCGGTTTCACCGGAACAGGGAGTTCCCCCTTAGATGAGTCTGAAACCTTCGCTTTTAGGTTACAACGCATGCCTCCAAAGGGGGACACATGCACCCGGGGACTAGGTTTTGTATGCTTCAACATAGAACCACAATTTCATGCATGTGCTAGGGCCACATGCAAGTCCTTGAGGTGTTCCGATGCCCCGGAGCGCGGTTTCCTGCGAAACCCTGACATACGAGTGTAGAACCTTCGCTCTGAAACCCTGATATGTGGGAGGGGCATGAAGATGTAGACTATTTGTCATATTGCAAAAAGTATGTGTATACACATTATCACAACTAATACTAACAAATATTCAACAAAAAGTACACTAAAAACTTAAAATAAATATGATTGAAAGAAAAAAAGGAAAGAAAATAAGAAATTAGCCAAAGCTCACGGCAAAGGGCAAAACACACGGCAAAGGGTCCTTTGCCGTGTGTATTCCTGATGTACACGACAAAGAGACCTTTGCCGTGTGTATTCCTGATGTACACGGCAATGACATGTATGCAATAATTGGCTCGCGGGCCCACGCGAGCCCTATCCACTCGCTCGTATCGTCCTCACCGCTTGCTCACTCACCCCTTGCAGAACACAGCGCCGCTGCTGCTGCCCTCGACCCAGCCCATCCACTTCACCGCCGCCGAACTGCTGCGCCGCCTCCGCCGCCGTAGGCCCATCCCGGCACCTGCTCCCTTCATCCCCGCCACATCCCCCTCCTACCTTTTCCCCGTCCTTGCTCACTGACGTGGTGGCCCGCCGAGCTCGGTAGGCTCGCAGGTGGAGCCCGGCTCGGCCGCCCCCCTCCTCCACCGAGCGGCGTCGGCCGCCCTCCTCCTCCACCAAGCTCGTTTTTTTCTTCTTCTTTTTGTTCAGTTAGTCATATATTGTATTTAGGGGTAGTTTTAGTTAGTCATATATTGGATTTATGGGTAGTTTTAGTTAGTCATATATTGGATTTAAGGGTAGTTTTAGGTAATTTTCAACGATTAGCGTATTGGATTTAGGGGTAGTTTTGGGTTAGTTTTAGGGGTAGTCATATATTGGATTTAGGGGTAGTTTTAGGTAATTTTCCACTGATGTATGCAGCTGTTGTCCGCTGCTGCCAATATTCTCTAACTTTTTTGAAACAAAACTAAAACTAACTCGGTGTTTGCAGATTATCTTTCTGTTTAGGTAGTCAAAAATGTGGAAGAACTATAATTTCCCTATTTAGACTCTCAAGTTGATGGCTAATTTTCTTCAAAATGGTAGATTGTTCCTCCATAGTTTTAGTAAATAGTTGATTTTACTCATATTGCATTTGCATGAAGTTCTTAGTGGCTCTTTCAACTTCTAAAATTCTTCCTTCACTAGGTAATCCATGTTTACCATTATAATCATAAGTATTATTAGAAGGGTAGGGCCTATAATTGTTATTACCATAAGCATTGTTGCCAAAATTATTATTTCTTATAAAGTTCACATCAACTTGCTCTTCTTGAGCAACCAAAGAAGCTAAAGGAACATTATTTGGATCAATATGGGCTTTCCCATTAACAAGCATAGACATAATAACATCAATCTTATCACTCAAGGAGGAGGTTTCTTCAACAGAATTTACCTTCTTACCTTGTGGAGCTCTTTCAGTATGCCATTCAGAATAGTTAACCATCATATTATCCAGAAGCTTTGTTGCAGCACCCAAAGTAATGGTCATAAAAGTACCTCCAACATCAGAGTCCAATAGGTTCCTTGAAGAATAGTTCAATCCTGCATAAATGTAGGGTTTCGTAGCATGGAAAACAAAAAATTTCTACCGCATACAAACAAACAAGCCAAGATCTATCTACTAGATTGTAGCAATGAGTCGATGGAATAACTCACCCTCGAAGATTCCAAAGTGTTTAACGAGAGCGGATTCTCGTGGGTGATGTAGTCGTACTCTTTCCGATCTCAAGATCGCGTAGACGATCCTTCCGGCGCTGCGTTCCGGCAGCGCTCCCGCAGTCGGTCACACGTTCGGTACTCGACGAAGACCTTCCTCTCCCTTGTTCCAGCAGGCAGCGGAGGTTGTAGCACTCTCCTCGCGATTCCGGCAGCACAACGGCGTGGTACCGGAAGTAGAGGGGAGATCTCGCAGGGCTTCGCCTTAAGCCGGAGCGAGTATGGTGGAGTATGAGAGGGCTCCTCGGCGATCTAGGTTTTAGACACACCAAGGAGGAGGTGCTAGAGCCGGCGGCTAGGGTTTGGGGCACCCCAAGTCGGCGGCTAGGGCAACCCTGGGAGGTGGCGGCAGCAGCAGGAGGTGGTGGCGCCAATCTAGGGTTTTGGAGGAGAGGTACTTGTGTGCTAGGAGGGGCAGCCCTGCCCCTCCCTTTATAGGTGGGAGGCGCGGCCAAGGGGAGGGGAGTCCCTCCCCAACTCGGCTTGGAGGTGGGCCGGCGGTTGGAGGAGGGAATCCCTCCCCAACTCGGTTTCCCACTCCTCCTCCTCTTTCCAAAACTTGTCGTTTGACTTTCAAACTAGCCGTTTGACTTTTCAATTTAGGATTTAAATAAACCCTTTAATTTGGACAGCAAAGACACCTAGTACATGATGCAATCATTCCAACTTACAATGACACATTCATGTACCCTTCCCCTCCTGGAGTGCCGGACATTCTGGAACATTCTAGAACATTCCCGATGAAAACACCGGAACCATTCCCCAACTCCGAAACGGGACTTTCCTTATATGAATCTTATTCTCCGGACCATTCCGGATCTCCTCGTGATATCCCGAATCCCATTCGAGACTCTGAACAACATTCGGACTCTTTCTCATCATTCCATAACTACTCAAACAACGTCGAATCCTTAAGTGTGTCTCCCTACGGTTCGTGAATTATGCAGACATGATCGAGACACTTCTCCGAACAATAACCAATAGAGGAATCTGGAAATTCATATGGCTCCCACATATATCTACGATTACTTTACGACCGAATGAACCAATTACATACGATATCAATTTCCCTTTGTCTCACGATAGTTTACTTATCCGAGGTTATGATCGTCGGTATCTCTGCATACCTAGTTCAACCTCGTTACTGATAAGTACTCTTTTCTCGTTCCCGTGATATGTGATCCCTTATGAGCCAGTCACATGCTTGCAAGCTAATTGGATGACATTTCACCGAGAGGGCCCAGAGTATATCTATCCGTCATATGGATGGACAAATCCCACTCTTGATCCATGTGTTTCAACCAATACTTTCTGAACACTCAATGCCACCTTTATAGCCACCCAGTTACGGTGTGGTGTTTGATGTCATCAAAGCATCCATCCGGTAAAGGTGATATGCATGATCTCATGGTCGAAGGAATTAGATAACTATGTATCAGAAAGCATATAGCAATTGAACTATTAAAATGACTTGATCTTTATGCTACGCTTATCTATAGGAGTATGTCCACCATATCATTCTCCTAACGATATGATCTTGTTGTTAATAACATCTCAATGTTCATGATAGGGAAACCACAATCATCTATTAACCAACAAGCTAGTATTATATAGAGGATTTACTAGGGACTTCAAATTAAGTTTACAAATCACACAAGTATTAATGTTTCCTTGTTAATACTATTATAGCATGAATGTAAACATTTATCATAAACACAAAGATATAATAATAACTACATTTATTATTGCCTCTAGGGCATATCTCCAACAGTCTCCCACTTGCACTAGAGTCATCTAATCTAGATTACATGGTAATATACCGAACACCCATGGCAGTTTGGTGCTGGTCATGTTTTGCCCTCGGGAGAGGTTTAGTCAACAGATCCGCCACATTCAGATCTGTGTGTACTTTGCAAATCTTTATATCCCCATCTTGGATATGTTCTCGAATAGCGTGAAAACGTAGCTTGATGTGCTTCAGCTTCTTGTGTGACCTTGGTTCTTGCGCATTGGCTATGGCGCCCATGTTATCACAGTAGATAGACATTGGGTCCAGCGCACTAGGAACCACACCCAGCTCTGTAATGAACTCTTTCATCCATATTGCTTCTTGTGAAGCCTCCGAAGCAGCCATGTATTCCGATTCAGTTGAAGATCTCGCCACAACGCTTTGTTTTGCACTCCTCCAGCTAACTGCTGCACCATTCAAAATAAATACGTATCCAGATTGTGATTTAGAATCATCCGGATCGGTGTTCCAACTAGCGTCGGTGTAACCATTAACAACGAGCTGTTCATCACCTCCATAAGAAAGAACCATATCCTTAGTTCTTCTCAAGTACTTAAGGATGTTTTTGACCGCTGTCCAATGATCCACTCCTGGATCACTTTGATATCTGCTAGTCAAACTAACAGCATATGCAATGTCGGGTCTAGTACATAGCATGGCATACATTAGAGATCCTATGGCTGAGGGATATGGAGTCTTACTCATCCTTTCTCTATCTTCTGCCGATGTCGGACTCTGAGTTTTACTCAAGGTCGTATTGGGCAACATGGGCAAGAACCCTTTCTTGCTATCTTCCATTCCAAACCTCTTTAGAACTTTGTCCAAATATGTACTTTGTGACAATGATATTAGGCGTTTTGATCTATCTCTATAAATCTTTATGCCTAATATGTAAGCTGCTTCGCCAAGATCCTTCATTGAAAAACTATTATTCAAATATTCTTTGACACTATTAAGAAGGTCTACATCATTCCCAATCAACAATATGTCATCCACATATAGTATCAAGAATGCTACAGAGCTCCCACTCACTTTCTTGTAAATACAAGCTTCTCCATAAGTTTGTATAAAACCAAAACTTTTGATTACCTTATCAAAACGTTGATTCCAACTTCGGGATGCTTGCTTCAATCCATAGATGGACCGTTGAAGTTTGCATACCTTGTTAGCATCTTTAGGATCGACAAAACCTTTGGGTTGCATCATATACAACTCTTCATCAATGTCACCATTGAGGAATGCTGTTTTGACATCCATCTGCCATATCTCATAATCGTAATATGCAGCGATTGCTAACATAATCCTCACAGACTTTATCTTCGCTACTGGTGAGAAAGTCTCATCGTAGTCAACTCCTTGAATTTGTCCAAACCCTTTTGCGACAAGTCGAGCTTTATAGACAGTAATATTACCATCAACATCTGTTTTCTTCTTGAAAATCCATTTGTTCTCGACAGCCTTCCGGCCATCCGGTAAGTCCACCAAAGTCCATACTTGGTTTTCGTACATGGATCCAATCTCGGATTTCATGGCTTCTTGCCATTTATTGGAATCTGGGCTCATCATCGCTTCCTCATATGTCTCAGGGTCATCGGTGTTGTCCACCAACATGACACTCATAACGGGATTATACCAATCTGGAGTGGTACGAGTTCTCGTTGACCTACGAGGCTCTGTAGCAACTTCGACCGAAGTTTCATGATCATCATCATTAGCTTCCTCTCTAATTGGTGCAGGCACCACAGGAACTTCTTCCGGCGCTGCGCTACTCGTAATTTCGAGAGAAGGTTCGTCAACCTCGTCGAGTTCTACTTTTCTTCTAGTCACTTCTTTCGAGAGAAATTCCTTCTCTAGAAAGGATCCATTCTTGGCAACGAAGATTTTGCCTTCGGATCTATGATAGAAAGTATACCCAATAGTTTCCTTCGGGTATCCTATGAAGACACATTTTTCCGCTTTGGGTTCAAGCTTGTCCGGCTGTAACTTCTTTACATAGGCTTCGCATCCCCAAACTTTAAGGAACGACAATCTAGGTTTCTTCCCAAACCATAATTCATATGGTGTCGTTTCAACGGATTTAGACGGTGCCCTATTTAAAGTGAATGCGGCTGTTTCTAATGCATAACCCCAAAATGATAGCGGTAAATCTGTAAGTGACATCATAGAACGAACCATATCTAAGAGAGTTCGATTACGATGTTCAGACACACCATTACGCTGTGGTGTTCCCGGCGGTGTCAATTGTGAAAGTATTCCGCATTTCTTCAAATGCCCGGCAAACTCGTAACTTAGATATTCACCTCCACGATCAGAACGTAGAAATTTAATCTTCTTGTTACGTTGATTCTCTACCTCACTTTGAAATTCCTTAAACTTCTCGAAAGTTTCGGACTTATGTTTCATGAAACAGATATACCCATATCTACTCAAGTCATCCGTGAAGGTAAGAACATAACGATAACCACCGCGCGATGCTACACTCATTGGACCACACACATCGGTATGTATGATTTCCAATAAGTCCGTAGCTCGCTCCATCATACCAGAAAATGGAGTCTTAGTCATTTTACCCATCAGACATGCTTCACATCTTTCAAGTGATTCAAAATCAAGTGATTCAAGAAGTCCATCGGAATGGAGTTTCTTCATACACTTCACTCCAATGTGACCAAGACGACAGTGCCACATATAGGTCGAGTTATCGCTCGATTTCAAACGTTTAGCCTCAATGTTATTAATATGTGTATTTCCACTATCGAGATTCAATAAGAATAGACCATCTATCAAAGGTGCATGTGCATAAAACATATTACTCATATAAATCGAACAACCATTATTCTTGGATTTAAACAAGTAACCGTCTCGCAATAAACAAGATCCTGATATAATGTTCATGCTCAACGCAGGCACCAAATAACAATTATTTAAGTATAAAACTAATCCCGATGGTAGATGAAGGGGTAGCGTGCCGACCGCGATCACATCAACCTTTGATTCATTTCCCACGCGCATCGTCACCTCGTTCTTCACTAGCTTCCGTTTATTCTGTAGCTCCTGTTTCGAGTTACAAATATGAGCAACCGAACCAGTATCAAATACCCAGGCACTACTACGAATACTAGTGAGATACACATCAATAACATGTATATCAGATATACCTTTCTTCTTGATGTTGCCGTTCTTCAAATCCGCCAAGTACTTTGGGCAATTCCGCTTCCAGTGACCTTCTCCTTTGCAGTAAAAGCACTCAGTATCAGGCTTGGGTCCAGCCTTGGTCTTCTTTGTCGGTGTGGCAACTTTCTTGCCACCCTTCTTGAAGTGTCCCTTCTGCTTAGACTTGCCTTTCTTGAATTTGGTGGTCTTATTGACCAACAACACTTGGTGCTCTTTCTTGATCTCCACTTCTGCAGACTTTAACATAGCAAACAGTTCTGGCAACTACTTGTTCATGTTCTGCATGTTGTAGTTCATCACAAAGTTCTTATAACTTGGTGGTAGTGATTGGAGGACACGGTAAATCCCCAAAGCATTAGGAATCACTATACCCAAGCTTTGAAGTTTGTTTGCGTGCCCAGACATCTTAAGCACATGCTCACTGACGGAGCTGCCCTCTTCCATCTTGCAGTTAAAGAACTTTTTAGAAGCCTCATAACTCTCAATTGCCGCATGAGTCTCAAAGATCAATTTGAGGTCACGGACAATATCATGTGGGTCTGAATTCTCAAACCTTTTCTGAAGCTCCGATTCTAAACCATACAAGATAGCACACTGAACTATGGAGTACTGATTCTTCCGAGCAAGGTAAACATTCTTTACTTCATCGGTAGCATCAGCTGCAGGTGGGTCACCCAGCGGTGCATCCAGCACATAGGTCAAATTACCAGCTGTGAGGACAATCCTCAAATTGCGGAACCAATCCGCGAAGTTGCTTCCATTGTTTTTCAACTTTTCTTTCTCTAGGAACGCATTAAAATTGATGGTAGGGGCTGCCATTGATCTACAACATATTTGCAATAGTTTAGACTAAGTTTATGACAAATTGAGTTCTAATTAATAGTAAAGATTAATCTAGGTGAACTCCCACTCAAAACAACATCCCTCACATTGTTTTAGTGATCACACGAACCAAATCCACCATATCAAAACCGATCATCACGAGAGTTGATATAGTTTCAATGGCGAACAATCGACATGTTCATCATATCTACTATATGACTCATGCTTTACCTTTCGGTGATCCGTGTTCCTGAGACCATGTCTGTACATGCTAGGCTCGTCAAGATCAAACCTTAGCTTCCGCATAAGCAAATCTGGCTTGCTTACGTTGTATACACTTGCGGAATCTAACACACCCGATCATCACGTGGTGCTTCGAAACAACAAGCTTTAGCAACGGTGCATACTAAGGGTGAACACTTTAGAACTTGAAATTTATGTGCATGAGGGATCATCTTATAATGCTACCGTCGTCTACTAAGCAATACAAGATGCATAAAGGATTAACATCACATGCAATTCATAATATGTGATATGATATGGCCTTTCTTCTTTGTGCTTCCGATCTCCATCTTCAAGCACGAACATGATCTCCATCATCACCGGCATTGCATCAAGGTCAATGACGCTTCTCCATGGTTGTCGTCCACCGGCTTCAACTATTACAACTACTTTGAATAGATACGCGGATCTTAACATAAATTAAAGACAACCATATGGCTCCTGCCGGTTGCCAACTTACAATAAGGAACATTGCATACATCAAATATAATCACAATCATGGCCATATCACATCATTGCACACCCCTGCAAAACAAAGTTAGACGCCTCTACTTTCTTTGCATATTTTACGTGGTTTGGGGCTTTCAATAAGTGTCGTTCTAACTTACGAACAAGAACCACAACGTTGATACTAGTATTGTTAATCACCCGTTGTAAATTGGATCTCCACTATGTTGGGAGAAACAGGCACCCGCAAAGCCACTTATGCAATACAAGTTGCATGTCAAGCGTGGAGCAAGTCTCATGAACGATGTCATGTAAGGTTAGCCCGGGCCGCTTCATCCCAACATCCCGCAACATGCAAAGTACACAAGAAGAAATCGACAATAAAAGCATCAACGCCCACAATGACCATTGTGTTCTACTCGTGCAACAAATCTACATATAGACACGGCTCTGATACCACTGTAGGGTTTCGTAGCATGGAAAACAAAAAATTTCTACCGCATACAAACAAACAAGCCAAGATCTATCTACTAGATTGTAGCAACGAGTCGATGGAATAACTCACCCTCGAAGATTCCAAAGTGTTTAACGAGAGCGGATTCTCGTGGGTGATGTAGTCGTACTCTTTCCGATCTCAAGATCGCGTAGACGATCCTTCCGGCGCTGCGTTCCGGCAACGCTCCCGCAGTCGGTCACACGTTCGGTACTCGACGAAGACCTTCCTCTCCCTTGTTCCAGCAGGCAGCGGAGGTTGTAGCACTCTCCTCGCGATTCCGGCAGCACAACGGCGTGGTACCGGAAGTAGAGGGGAGATCTCGCAGGGCTTCGCCTTAAGCCGGAGCGAGTATGGTGGAGTATGAGAGGGCTCCTCGGCGATCTAGGTTTTAGACACACCAAGGAGGAGGTTCTAGAGCCGGCGGCTAGGGTTTGGGGCACCCCAAGTCGGCGGCTAGGGCAACCCTGGGAGGTGGCGGCAGCAGCAGGAGGTGGTGGCGCCAATCTAGGGTTTTGGAGGAGAGGTACTTGTGTGCTAGGAGGGGCAGCCCTGCCCCTCCCTTTATAGGTGGGAGGCGCGGCCAAGGGGAGGGGATTCCCTCCCCAACTCGGCTTGGAGGTGGGCCGGCGGTTGGAGGAGGGAATCCCTCCCCAACTCGGTTTCCCACTCCTCCTCTTTCCAAAACTTGCCGTTTGACTTTCAAACTAGCTGTTTGACTTTTCAATTTAGGATTTAAATAAACCCTTTATTTTGGACAGCAAAGACACCTAGTACATGATGCAATCATTCCAACTTACAATGACACATTCATGTACCCTTCCCCTCCCGGAGTGCCGGACATTCCGGAACATTCTAGAACATTCCCGATGAAAACACCGGAACCATTCCCCAACTCCGAAACGGGACTTTCCTTATATGAATCTTATTCTCCGGACCATTCTGGATCTCCTCGTGATATCCCGAATCCCATTCGAGACTCCGAACAACATTCAGACTCTTTCTCATCATTCCATAACTACTCAAACAACGTCGAATCCTTAAGTGTGTCTCCCTACGGTTCGTGAATTATGCAGACATGATCGAGACACTTCTCCGAACAATAACCAATAGAGGAATCTGGAAATTCATATGGCTCCCACATATTTCTACGATTACTTTGCGATAGGTACAGGTGGAGCAATAGGTGTGCTCATAAAATTATTGTTGTTGGTGCTAGTGAAGTCACACAACTTAGTGTTTTCAAGAGTAGTCATTTTTTTTGTGTTTTTTGAATAAGAAAGCGAACTAGTAAAACTAATTTTTTGTGTGGTTTTGATAAAGAAACAAGCAAACAAAGCAAAAGAAACTAAGCAAAACAAAAATAACAAAGTAAAGAGATTGGTTATGAGGGACTCCCCTTGTGAAGATGTCCTTGACTCCCCGGCAACGGCGCCAGAAAAATACTTTGATGGCTCGTGATTGATGAGCTCGTTGGGGAACCCCAAGAGGAAGGTATGATGAGCATAGAAGTAAGTTTCCCTTAGTTATGAAACCAAGGTTTAATCGAACCAGTAGGAGCAAGGAAACACCCCAAAGGTGTTGCTAACTGAGCCTTGGCAGGGCGCACTACCAGTGCTAGTAGCAACATGGAGACCTGCACAACACAACCACAGAACTTTGTCCCCAACTTACGATGAGGTTGTCAATCTCACCGGTTTTGCTGAAAACAAAGGATTAAACGTATCGAATGGAAGGAAGTAATAGTTTGCAGAAAGTAAACACAAAGCAGTAAACAATTTGTAGATTGTATGTAAAAGAAAGGACCGGGATCCATAGTTCACTAGAGGTGGCTCTCCTTAAGATAGATAACATGCTGGGTGAACAAATTACAACCATATACTAACCATCTTGACTCCTTTGAGACTTGATTGGGCATTACAACATTATACATAGACCGCCATCCAACTGCATCTATGACTAATAATCCACCTTCAGGTTATCATCCGAACCCCCTCCAGTATTAAGTTGCAAGCAACAGATTATTGCTTTACGAATTGCATGTAAAGTAAACAATACGATTGTTCTATGAACAAATGATTGTTGTTTTCTCCT
This sequence comes from Avena sativa, assembly GCA_916181665.1. Lineage (NCBI taxonomy): Eukaryota > Viridiplantae > Streptophyta > Magnoliopsida > Poales > Poaceae > Avena > Avena sativa. The sequence continues at coordinate 524,198,008 of OV702292.1, read as the reverse complement.
TAGTAGCAACAGCACATCTAGTACCTTAGAGATTTCTGTCACTACCCCAGATTACCAGAGGCATGAACCCACTATCGAGCATAAATACTAACTCTTGGAGTTGCTAGCATCTACTTGGCCAAGATAGCTACTAACAACGGAAAGCATGCAACATCACAAATAACAAAGACATGATAGAATCAATAATCAATCTGAAATAACATCTCAATATCCATCGGATACCCGCAAACACAACATGCAGAATTACAAATAGATGATCTTGATCATGAATGGAGCTCACAAGATCTAGACATGAAAGCACAAAGGAGGAGAACCAGCCATCTAGCTACTACATGGACCCGTAGTCCAGAGATGAACTACTCACGCATCACACCGGAGGCTTGCATGATGATGAAGAAGGCCTCCAGGGTGAATTCCCCTCTCCGGCAGGGTGCCGGGAAGAGCTTCAGATCCCTCCTGATCGAGGGATGGAGATGACGGTGGCTACATACTCTTTCGTGTATTTTTGATTCAGTACTTAGGGTTTTGGTCCTAAGGGCAATATATAGGCGGAAGGAGAGGCCGAGGGGGTGCTGGGGTTGGCCAAACCACCCCTAGCGCGGGCCAGGCCTGGCCGCGCGGCCAGGTGGTGTGGCCGGGCCCCAGCCCTTCTCCGTCTCATATTCTGGCTCCAGATGCCTTCCGGTAAAATAGCGACTTTGGCTTTTATCCCGTCCAATTCCGAGAATATTCATTTTCTGACTTTCCTGGAACCAAAAACAGAAGAAAACAAGCAGCTGACACTGTGGCTCTTTGTTAATAGGTTAGTCCAAGAAATCATATGAAAAGTACTCCAAAGTGTGGACAAAACATAAGAAAGTAGATAAAACCAAGCATGGAACATCAAAAATTATAGATACATTTGCAATGTATCAGAGAGTGATCGACTTCGAGTTTCCAAGAAACAAATAAAAAAGGAAGAGAGAAGTGGAACCAAACAAGAGAGGTATGCCTTATGACTCCCCACTTTTAAATTTTGAGAAATCCATGCTAGTTAGTAGTAAATGTTGAGATATTATATTGGTGGAGTGAGTCTTTGTATCATAGTAAGATTGTCATTTGCATGGCTATTTAATTGGGCTCATTTTGTTCCAGCTCTCGTAATTAACCAAGTCTTGCCTAAAAATTGCTAAAAAATTGTAATAAGAAAAAGTCTCACAATTGAAGGCTTGGGTGTTGTAGTGTTTAGTCTTGAAGGCTTATTTCTTGAGACACTTGACACCACTGAAAATGTTGATTGACTTAATAGCTCTCTTTGAAAGGATTTGTTCGATTGAATTAATGTTTAGCGGTTTTTGTGAGCATGCCAAAGTTTGACTTGTTAATCATAAGAATGATATAGTTTTATGCGGGTCAAACTTCATGGGATGCCAACAACTCCGCTGGCCTACGAACGATCTTCATGGAGGAAACTCCTAGATTTCGGCTATGAGTTGATTAAACACTTGTAGCAGCAATGGTATAGTGGGTAAGATTGTTGGCACTCCTGGGTACCTGTATCATGATGGAATCACTCCTCTGGCTGTTATGAGTAATCATTATGCAAAAGGAACAAAAACCTTGGTGATGCCACGAGTGTCCATCATAGACCGATAAACTAATAAAAATCTTTTGCATGCTCTCAATTACTTATTTCTTGAAGGACAATGAATAGAAAAGTAGTGCTTGCAAAGTCTTGATTCATTGATGTGGGAGAATTGAGATACTCTAGTATATATGCTTTTCATGACAACTCTCACACTCTTAATTTACATGATTATACTTTACTGTTCAAAGGCAAGCCTATGAGTTGATTACTTGACATGGAATAATATTTACTCATTTGAATCATCCATGCTTACAATAATTTTTATCCGCTATAAGGATGCATGAAACCCATATGATATGCTTGCCATTAATCTATCTATGCTGAAGTTTTTCAGATTCATGAAAGTGGAGGAAACATGAGACTATTAATCATGAGTAAGATCACCATCTTGTTATTTCAGTTTAAAAACCAACTTGGTATTTCTAATGACTTAAATTTAATTTGCAATAGAGCTGGCCTACAAAACTTTGTGTACAATGATGTACCTACTTATCACCGCTTAACCATTGAATTCTTAACTTCATTGCAAAACATCGTTAAACTATGGCAAGGAGAGGATACTATTTCTTTCCGTCTGATGAACAACAACTACATCTTAACATTAGATCAATGGTGTGCATGATTTAATTTTCCAAACAATGATATTCATGCTTTACGCGCATCCTTTAATAGCTTAATTCCTTCCTCCGATCAATACTATAATGGAATGAGCTTCACTAGTAGAGTGAACAAGGGGAAGAATATTCAACATCCCGCAATTCACTATTTGTTCTATGTTATTGCTAACACCTTGCAGGCATGCAATGAGTTCACGAGACTCGATGAGAAGGACATCCTAGTCCTCGCCAATGCTGCTTACATCAACTGCAACCTGTCACTCAACTTGGGCGCCATCCTTGTGCGCTACCTGGAGCAGCAAGCCTCCCAAAGCCAAGGGCCAATCATAGGAGGAGGCGTCATCACCTTGCTTGCCACCACCCTAGACATAAATATATGAGTTGATTACTTGACATGGAATAGAATTTACTCATTTGAATCATCCATGCTTACAATAATTTTGCTGCGCTATGAGGATGCATGAAACCCGTATGATATGCTTGCCATTACTCTATCTATGCTAAAGTTTTTCAGATTCATGAAAGTGGAGGAAACATGAGACTATTAATCATGAGTAAGATCACCATCTCGTTATTTCAGTTTAAATGCTGAGTTCCTTTTTTGATTTTGGTTTTTTTGCTCGCGACGATCAAGTTTAAGCTTGGGGAGGTTGATGGCTCTGAAATATAGCCATCTACGTCCACATTTAAACTGGATATTAATCATATTTTTGATGAAATATCTCTCTAAACCCTTCACTAATGCTAATAATCAGAGGGGTATGGAATCCTTTGTTCTTGTATTTTTCTGTGCAGATAATGTTTAAAGGAGGGAATCACTACATTAAAGTCAAAGATACGATATTTCCTTCGACCAGAAGAAACCAGGAGCCGTCCAACAAAGGCAGACGCCGTAACGACCAACTATACGGTCAAAGCAAAAATTCTGACCGTATAGCTCCGGTCGTATAGTTGGCGCCACCTCCGTTAGGTCAAACAGAACAACTTTTATGAAGGGATCCCTATATAAAGAAGCCTCAGGCAACGAGAAAAGGGAGACACCACGCCCCAGAAGCCATACGTCGCCAGAAAGTCGCCTCCAAATCTCCAAACCCTTCTCCATCTCCATAGCCATCTTCCACAACTTGTAATAGTAGATCTCTTCTCCAATTGGTGACATTGTAAGAGTATTTCTACCAATCTTATGTTTTTCATTACAATATTTGTGATTGTTGATCTCATCTCTATGTGTGAGTAATTTTCCTTGGGCTAAGGGCTTTGGCCTAGCCATGTATCAATTTTGCATGTGATTTATCATAGATGGAATCGTGTATTAGTTTGTATGACATGATGATTATTGTATCCTCTCTTGCCTCAATCTAAGGACTTGTCAGGTACCCAAGACCCCAAGGGTTGAGCCAAGTATAGGAAATATGAGTGATGACTGATCTGCAGGTTGGAAACCCCAATGACAGAAGGGGTAGTATGGCTGTATATGAGGGATTTTCTTGGGATTAACGGTGACGTCAGTATGCATATCATTAGTTCTCTTTCTTCTATGGATGAGACTAGTAGATTACTGCTATAAGCGGTTGCAGAGGCAATAGCAATTATGGATGCACTACCCACATATAATTTATCTTGCTCTAACAAGTACACACATACTTTATTTCTATCTTTTATTTCCATCAGATGTTTTTGCACAGCTACAGGTGAAACCGAACTCCCTAGGCCCTCTATCTCCATCATCGACAACAACAAAAAAGATGCAAGGTACTGGTCCGACGAAAATGTAAAATGAATTCTAAAACTCCTGAAGGTCTGTTAAAGTAACTTTACTACGCATTCGCTTCCCGAGGATTCGATAACCTAGGTCTACTAGGGAAAAAGAGCTATACTACATCCATAATCCGGATCGAAGGTATCAGTACCACACCTCCCTACATGACCTACCAACACGTGCATTGTTCTGCGGCTGGTGTACACATGGGAAGTGGCCTTGCCCAGTTTGCATACAGGATCTGACTTTCTTCTGGCTATCGAAGGGAGGCAAGTATTCCTGCATCACTCGGAGGATGAGGGGTTGGGGTCTTTACCCTACGAGCTTGACATGACCTTGAGGTGGGAGCCTCTAGAGGATGAGATGCCGTACCTTTGGGCATACGCGGACTTGGACCAGCGGCTTACGCCATGGAGCAAAGGTTCCGTATCAATGTGGGGTTGCGAGACTCCCCGATCTACCTTATGCCTATGTAGATAAGGTTCTCGTGCCCGCTGGGAAGAGGTACATTATTTGACCTGCTAACCATACATTGGAATTTTCATCACATAATGGTTATGATTTTTCATTGTACAATTCCTTTCTATATAAGGATGGAGTGAAGCCGTTTCGTGGTTACTCGAGCATCCTTGGAGCCCTGGTTCAAACGTTTTTTCCTAGGATTGTCACTCTCCCAAATGGTCAATAGGATGTAGCTTAGACTTGGAAGCATTATCACTATGCCCCGGATCCGGCTAAAACGTACAACCACATGGAGGAGAAGTTTCAAGTTCTGTTCTGGGTAAGTTTGTTTCACTTGTCATAATTCAATCACCGCAAGGTTGAAAATACTTGCACTCGTGGCTTTGACTCCTTTTTTCCTGTGTGCGTACTTGTAGAATTAATTTGACATGGACAGGGGGAACTCAAGGGAGTGCATGGCTATCATGAATGAGCTTACCAAGAGTAAGGTGCAAGACATGCACTACGAGGCACGAGTGAACTCCGTTCGCAAATGGTTTGGCGATCGCAAGATCTGGATGAACAAGAGCGAAGCCCGGGACATGCTCTTCGAGCCATGGCATTACCTGCAGGTAGTTGCATTTCTGTTTTATTGATTTCTTGACCTGCATCTATTTCCTATTGTACTAATACATGTACCTTGTGAATGTAGAACCCTCCTCATTTTGTCGGTAATTACACGAGGTGCTTCATGGGGATGGTAGTGTGCTGGACACATGCCGAGTACCTCAAGAGACACGAGGCCACAAAGAAGTGTCGAGAGGAGATGAAGGGTGGATCACACCGCCAAGGCAGCATCCCCCTCGCCCTTGTCAGGCAAAAAGAGGTGAGCTAATGCTTTCTTTATTCTTGCTTCTCATGTTATTCTTTACTCTGCAAGGGAGCCTCCTTCACTTATCTTCATCCTCTCATTCATAGAAAGTAAAGACAGGTGTGGAACCGTCCATGTTTGCCATTTGGAAGAAGATGCACACCTTGGACGAGCCTGTGGACGGGTCCTCGTGGATCAATGAGGGAGCCAAGCTCCGAGGTACGAAGTACCCCGAGAAGTACAAGCAGGTGCATGGCGAAGATTCCAACCCTGACACCGCCCCCTTCGATCCTGAGGTTGCCGTGCTGGCGGGACAAGGCCAGAGGAATGGTCGCCTATGGATTGCTGACGGGTCCGTCGACCCTAGGACCGTTCCATCTATGCGCCATATCCAGCGTGGCAGGACGAGCTCCATGCCTACTGTAGAGACCCATCCACGGCCTTCGGTTATAGCTGTCGACCAGTTATGGGTATGTTCTTCTTCCTCAGTCATCTTTGTTTTACTACATGTTTTACATTGCAATGTTCATGACATTGCGGCGGCACGACGTAGGAGGAGATGGTCGCTGATAGGGTATGTAGATAGGCGGCCGAGCAGCGGTAGCTACAGCTGGAGCAACAGCTTAGCCAACAGCAGACGATGCTGGAGCAGCAACAGTAGATGACACAGTGGATGGCACAACAAATGCTCATGACTGCTCCACCAGGGTCTCTTCCTACTCCTCCTTTCACCTTCTCGTGGGAAAGTGATCACATGTCTTTATTGTCTAATGCTCATAATTTTCAATATTTTTCTTATTGTCTAATGCTCACAATTTCCCATGGTGTAGTTGGCCAATTTGATACCGCCTGGTGGGTCAAACAACCAGGCGCCGCCTGGTGGGTCAGTGGGTGGATCGAACAACCAGTCGCCTTTCACCGTCAGCAATCCATCGGTCGTCCAGAGGCTGGATCAGAGTCCTCCAGGTTAGTTCTCCTACACTTGACCTTGTGCATCACTCGATGTCGGTACTTGGTACACATGGAAATCGATTATGAGAGTCTCATGATTGTGCTTTTGACCTTGTAGGAGGGCTTTGAGGTTGTGGCCATCATGTGTGCATCACGGTTAGTTCTCCTACACTTGTCAAATTTAGCCATGCCATCACACTTGTAGAAAATTTAGCCATGCCATGAGACTTGTAATTTTTTAGCCCCGCCATGACACTTGTAGATAATTATATGCCATTGTAAAATTTTACTTGTAATTTTAATCACCTTTCCATGGGACTTGTCAAAATCACATGTAATTGCCATTTTCATCAACTAGCCATGAGACTTGTAGATGTTCATGATTTTACTTGTCATAGTGATGTACTTGGTCATGAGACTTTTCAAAATTCCATGTAATTGCCATTGCCATCAACTTGCCTAGAAACTTGTACATATTCATGATTTTACTTGTCATATTGATTTACTTGTCTTGAACTTGTAGGATCTTACGAGGGATTCAGAGCATGAGCTTGTGGAGCACTTGGCGATGATGATCTTGTGGGTGGGAAGAATAAAAATTGTAATATTTGTGAAGTTTATGGCTTGTGCACTTGTTTGTTATGCACTTGAATTGTTATACTTGTGAAGTTTGTTGCTTGTGTGGTGATGATATGATATTTGGTAGTGTTTGTGATGATATTATTGTTGTTAATTATGTATTTTGGTGTTGGTGATGATATTTATGATCATATACATGTATTCTGTGTTTTTGATGATCTATATGATCATATATATATATTATGTCTTCTGAATTACAAGAAATGAAAGAAAAATAGAAACAAATTGAAAAAACCTGGGTCCTTTGCCGTGTGTATACACACGACAAAGTGCCAAATGGTCACTTTGCCGTGTGTATACACACGACAAAGGGGGCATGTGGCACACGGTTGTGCGCTGCTTTGTTGGGGCACATGGACTTTGCCGTGTGCCGTTTAGCAGAGACACACGACAAAGGGTGGTACGCTGCCGTGTGGCACCTACCGTGGGAACACGGCAAAGGGACTAGTGTGCCGTGTGTGGACACACGGCAAAGTAAACACACACGACACTATAGGACACACGGCAGAGCGTCTAGACACGACAAAGAAAAAATACAAACAGCAAAGTATACACATGGCAATGACCCGCTGGCGTCGTTAAACGGACGGAAGCGTCAAGTTGCTTTACTTTGCCGTGTATACATGTAAGATACACGGCAAAGGCTTTGCCGTGTTTTATTTAGAATACACACGGCAAAGGGCCTTTGTCGTTGCAAACACTGCCGTGTGTATACACACGGCAAAGCCTTTGCTATGTTCATGGTGGCTTTTGCCGTGTGGGAATGCCCACACGGCAAAGAATGTGTCTGCCATAATGCGATAGTGCGTGTGAGAACAGTGTTGGTGCTAATTTGTAAGAGGAAGAACTATGTTTCTGTTCCAGCGATATGTATCTGGCTGTAGGGTTCTCCCCCTTAGAAACTCTAACAGCTAATGAAATTTAAACTACATTGTAGCAATTAAACAAAGTTCAAAATAAAACACTACAAGATGGAGCCTGGGTGGCGTCAGTTCATCAGTCCACATAGGGAGTCGCCCCATCACCGCAGTGGTGCGTGACCAGCGCAAGTGACGACCGTCACAGGCGCTCCAGCACAAGTGACGACTGTCACGTCGTCTACATCACCACAGGCCCTCGTAGCTGTTTTAATACCTAGCTCCTCCACATGTGTTCTATGGCTAGAGGTTCTAGGGGAAGGGGCCACTGCTGTAGTCCTTTTGAAGCAACAACTTGATCACAATACCAAGTTATCCTTGTTGCAGGTTTTGTTTCTTTTTCTCGTTTTTGTATTCTGATGTCCCCGTGATCATATCATGATGTGTTTGGCCAGGCGATGATGGATACTGTAATAGCGAGAGGGCATGGGGAGTATATCTCCATCGTCATAAGAGAAAATCCCAATCTTGAACTATCGAGTTCCTATACATACTTTTCAAATACCTAAAGATTGTAGCTATAATCACTGTAACACTTGACAACCCCAAAGTAAAACATCTGGCATGAACATACTTGATATTCTCATGGTCTAACGAGCAAAAGAAATTTTTTACACAAAGAAAACGTTTGCTCGATATATTCATGTATATGTAGGAACTAATATGGATGCCTAGACTCCACTATCAACTATTGACCGAAAGGAGTTATAGGTAATGTCTACACACTACCAAACCCGTGGGGTCACACACTTAAATATCATTGATTTGTTGAGTAATAGAAATGTTAAAAGAACATGAGATGTGTTGGAGATATGTCGTAGAGGGAAATAGTAAAGTGTGATTATTATCATATCTCAATTAGTTCATAATAAGTTTTATTCCATGCTATAACTATATTAATCAGAAATATTGGTACATGTGTGGTATGTAAACAAATCAGAGTCCCTAGTGAGGCTCTATACAAACTAGCTCATTGGTCAACCGATGATCGAGGTTTCTTGATCATGGACATTTATGTCAATTGACAATAAGATCATATCATTAGATGAATGATGATAGACATACCTAATATAAGTACTGCAACACGATCAAGTAACATAGGTTATCATTTCAATAATTAGAAAAATGAAGTAACCTACTCCTTAGATAGTGAGATCATATCTAATCACTATCACCGGAGACTGCTTTGGTTGTACAACCCTCACGACGTAACATGGTGATCATAAAAGGGTCTCTCAGGTATTCCGAAGGGATACGTTGAGGCATATGTATCAAGATCGGGATTTGTTCTTACGCATAACAGAAGATACTCTAGGCCCACTCGGTGAGATTACATCCATGAAGTTGCGCAGCGTATGTGAAGGGAATATGCCCGAGAGGCAATAATAAAGTGGTTATTATCTTATTCCATGTTTATGATAAATGTTTATTTTACATGCTAGAATTGTATTGATCGGAAACATAAATACATGTGTGTTTAATAAACAAAAAGGGTTCCTAGTTATGCCTCTCTTATAGACTAGCTTGTTGATTAACAAGATGATCAAGGTTTCATGATCATGGACATTGGATGTTGTTAATAACAAGGTCACACCATTGGTGGAATGATGTGATGAATATTCATCCGAAGTATAGCATTACGATCAAAGTCATTATGTTTATATTGCTATAACATCATATGAAGTAATATTTATCCTTAAACCATGAGATCATGTTAATTGCTAACACCGCCAGAGTATCTTGATAACATCAAACGTCACACCGTAACAGGGTGACTATAAAGATGGGTTCAGTGCTACGAAGGTGTTATGTTGAGGCTCATGGATCAAGAGTGGAATTTGTCAATCCCGATGATGGATAGATATACTCTAGGCCCTCTCGGTGATATCACATTGAAATAGCTTGCAAGCAAGTGATGTGATCACTAGAATGTTATATCACGGGAACGAGAAAAGAGTGCATGTCGGTAACGAGATCAAACTAGGTATGGAGATACCGATGACCGAATCTCGGACATGTAATATATCGCGGGACAAAGGGATTTAGTTACTAGCGTTAAAGGTTCTCACGGTCACAGAAGTCATCGTTGAATGTGTAGGAGTCAGCATGGATCTCCATGTCCCGCTGTTGATTATTAATCGGAGAGGGGTCTCGATCATGTCTGCATTATTCACGAACCGTAGGGTGACACACTTAAGGGATACCGACACCATTTGGAGCAAATATGTTTCAGATAAAGATTTAAGAAAGCGCTGGAATTATTTCAATAGACACCGAAACTTTTCGAGTGAAATTGCTGAAATTGGTTCTGCATGTAATATTGAAATGTTGCAGGGGGTTTTATGTGAATGTTTGTTAATTAAAGTAATTAACAAAAATTATGAATAGAAATAATAAAAGAGTTTTATTAAATGAGAGAGCATTAAATTTGGAGAAATTTAATGCATTTAAAGTGGAGACTTTAAAAGAGAATGTGAAGGGGCAAATTTATGTGGAGGGAGTTACCGCCACATGAATGGAGGAGGTGAAGAGTCACCTCCTCCATGCGCCGGCCATGAAGGAGGGGCACCCCCTCCTCCTATAAAAGGCCATCCCCTCCTCACTTCTCACACACACCTCCTTGTGAAGGATCTCTCTCCCCCTCTAGTATTATTCCCCCATGGTCTCGGATTAGCGAGATACATGTTCCCGGTGGCTTTATCTGGAAAGGAGTTGCTGCTTCCGCTGCTTTGCTAGAGCGAGGGACGGAGGTTGTCGGGGTACCGAACGTGTGTGCGATCACAGATGCACCGCTGCTTTGCGGTGCTGGACTTGGTGGTGCCGGAGCTGGGTCTGATGGACGTGCTGGAGCCGGACCTCCTGGACTTCCTCACGATCTTGAGATCGGCAAGTGTACGACTACATCAACCACGAGTTCCTACTCGTTAACAAAACTCGTTGTCTACGAGGGTAAGTTCTCGTTGGATGTATGTCCACCCGTTGCTTTGTACCTAATAGATAGATCTTGGCGTGTAGTTCACACCGTAGGAAATTTTTTGTTTTCTATGCTGCGGACCCAACAGTGGTATCAGAGCCTGATCTATGCGTAGGTGCTTTGCACGGGTAGTACACATATGTTGATATGTGGGCGATGATGATCATGTTATTGCATATTCTATGTATTTTGGATATTGGTGGCATAGTGGGATGAAGCGGCCCGGACCAACCTTACATGTCATCATACATGTTCCACGACTGACATGCAACTAGTTTTGCATAAGTGGCTGGCGGGTGTCTGTCTCTCCTACTATAGTCAATATCTGATTTACAACGAGTTGCTAATAATTTGGTTATCCTCGTTGTGGTTCATGTTCGTAGGTAAGAACGGTTCTATCTCTGAAAGCCCTAAGCCACGTAAAACTTGCAATTGATAAATTAGAGGCATCTAGTTTAGATCGTTGCTGGGCTAGTGTCTTGATATGGTATTGTTGTAAGTAGATGTATGACAGATACTCTTACAACACATTCAACGTGTAAGTTCCATAGACCTTGGCCTTACACACAAAGGAATGATAGAGATCATACCAGGATGCAAATGATAGAGATCAAATGCATGGACCATATCATCTCACTTTACACATTAGATGTTAGCATCTTATACTGCTAGTTTGGCGCTTTCTGTAGCATTGTAAGATGATCCCTCATTTAAATATCAAGATAAAATGTGTTCTTCCTTAAGTATGCACCGTTTTATGGATCGTGTTTCGAGACATCACGTGATGATCGGGTGTACTCAAATCTACGCTTTCATACAAACGGGTGTAAGACAGTTTTACACACGCGAGTACTAAGGTTCTTACTTGGCGAGCCTAGCATGTACAGACATGGCCTCGGAACATGGACCGAAAGGTTAAGCATGAGTCATATAGTTGATATGATGCCCATATAGATGCTCGCCTTTGAAGCTACATCAACTCACGTGATGATCGGACTTGGTGTAGTGGATTTGGTTCATGTAATCACCAAAAAGACAAGAGGGATGTCGTTTTTGAGTGGGAGTTCATTTCTAATTTGGATTAGTCGAACCAAATTTTTCATAAATTAAATCAAAGTGAATTTGCATAGTTTGTTGTAGTCATTGGCATTCGTTTTCTACCTTAGGCTTAGTTTTTATTTGAGATAATAGAACTATAGAATTCTGGATATTTACTTTATGAACTGGTATCGTATTGTTTTGAATGTCAATTTAAAGTTTATAAGTCCTATTGCAAACTTTTAGCAAACTCTATTTACTCCATGAAGTTTAATAAGTAGTATTAAATCAAGAGTAAGAATTCCAATGTTAGTATCTAAAGTATCATGTTTGCCTCCATGATTATTGATATTCAAAAAGTTGTTTTAATATCAAGATTATATTGGAGCTGAAAATTGTTTCAGAAACCATCATGTGTGAAAGATATTGTGATATCTGAAACAATGTTTTTGGTTGCATTATGATAGAGTATAATTTAGCAAAATACATGTTCTCATATTGTATGAGAATTTGTGAAGGATGGAGATGCTAGGCATCCGAATCTACCAAAAAGGTTTTGGGAACTGATATTATACTCGCGATTCTTCCTTATAGGCTATAGTAGCTTGATCATGAAAGTTGTCATGATAAGGATGAATAGAAGATGTAAGTAAAATGTTTACTACACTAATAGATTACTAAAGAATGGATTTTTGAAAGAACATCAAACATTTAATGATGGTGATCCACTTCAAAGTGCAAGTCCAAAGGTATTAGTATTTGACTATATACGCTTTGTACCATGTGTCATGTTGATGACACCACTATTGATGTTGATAGATTCTTTTAAAAGAAAAGGAATTGCTGAAAGAGAATCTATAAAATATTTGGCAGAAAATAAAAGGTTGGAGATGTCCAACTTAGGTATATAGAATATATACATGTTATGGCTATATTCCTTGCTTGTTAAACAATGTGGTTCTTAGGTATTGGATACCGAATTAGTTGGTATGAAGTGTCATACAGGACAACGCAATTCATGAACTACAATGGCCTAAGTAACTACCAAGAGAATGAGTGATGATGTTCATCGAAAACAAATAAAGTGTCATTGTGTTTTTCGTTGTCATCAAACCAAGCCTTCAAGATTTGTTTAAATAATTGTTATTTTGTTCCGGTATTACGAGAACAATGGTTGTTCAAATAAATTACCGTATTCCATAAAGGATGGATGAACTTTTACAAGTCTAGTGGGAGAAATCACATCCATAAACATTATTGCTAGAATGTCACAAGACAAATGATTAAAAGATCACTTATGAAGTGACATCGCTATTTTAAATTATATTGGAAATAAAACATGAAGAAACTCCACGTTGATGGATTTTTGGAGTCTTTTGATTTTGATCAATTGACGCATGTGAGACTTTCCTCGAGATAATTGAAACTCCGTCCATAGGCCAGAGAGGAACGGATGACTAGCTTATTGGAAATTGTGCATGCTGATGTGCATAGTCCATTATGTGTAGCCATATGCGATGGATCTTTTTGCTTCATATGCTTTCTTCAAAAATTTTAGTGAATATATCTGTATATTTACTTAATAAGGAAGAAGTATGAAACATTTGAAAGTTGTTCAAAGACTTTCAAGATGAAGTGGAAAATCATTGTAACAAGAAAATAAAAGAGTTTATGATTTGATCATAAAGGAAGATATTTGAGTTACAGGTTTAGCAAACCACCTAAGATTTGAGGAATTGTTCCATGATTTGTGTTTTCCCGATAAACCATAGGAGTGTGGCATATTCGAGAGATGAAATCAAACCATGTTTGACATGGTAAGATCAAAGGTGTCATTTATAAAACTGCCATTATGTTTTAAAGATTGAAGCTTTAGAGACTACCACTTTTACACTGAAAAGAGCACCATCGTGATCCATTGAAATGACACCATATGAGTTATGGTTTGGGATAAAACCCGAATTGTCTTTTCTTAAATTTTGGTATGCTATGCATAAGTAAAATGTTTACAACCAAAGTCAGATAAGCACGTCTTTGTAGGTTATCCCAAAGAATTTGTTGGGAATTTCTCCATAACACCAAGGACAAAAGAGTTTGTCGCTTGGAACGTCAAGTTTCTTGAGAAGGAACTTTTCGTGAAAAGTTAAGTGGGAGGACAATAGAACTTTGATAAGGTTGTTGAACCTTAGCTATATGTGCTAAGTAGCGCAGCGCCAGAAAGTGTCCCGGTGGCGGCCACAATGCTCATGGCTCTCGTGATTACAAAAGATGTGATCTCGGAGATTAGAGTTCCTATAGAACCATGTGGGTCGGTAAGAATCAAATAGTAAGATTTGATAAGAAAGTCGTTATTGTTTTGACAATGATGAACCGACTACATGCAAAGAAGCGATGATGGGCCCTGACTCCATAAAAGGACTAGAAGTCATAGAATCCGTGATAGTATCCATACACGAGAAATCAAGTTTCTGAACTTGGAAGACCCTCCGGAAAGGCGTGAAGCTTATCGGTCGTGTTTGGATCTATAAAGAAATAAGACATGGATGTTTAACATCTATGAAATAGTCGACATGTCGGAAAGAAGTTTACGACAATGTTCAAGGAGTTGACTATGACAATATTTGATCTTTCATAGCGATATATAGTCTTGACGGATTAATGTAGCAACCACTACATATAATTTGGTATATGGTAGTTGAATAAAAAAAACAGGTTCTTCTAATAGAACAGTAACCTAGGACATGTACATGACATGGTCCGAAGGGTTTTGTTAATTCAAAGGGTAATAAAAGGGCATGTAAACTTCAATAGTTGAAGTAAGCATGGCGGAGTTGGAATCTTCACCATGATGAAACTGTTAAAAGAGTTTAAATTCATCGGAGATGATGAAGATGCTTGCATTTGCAAGAAATTAAGTGGGAGCGCTGAGACATATTTCTAATACATTATGTAGAGGACATATTGTTGATTGGAAATGATGTATCTTGAATTGACACAAGTTAAGGATTTCATTAAAATAAGATTTTGATGAAAGACTTGGGCAAACCCAGAATATTAGGCATCAATATCTATATGGATAGATTAAGGCGCTAATATGGTTGTGCCAGACATACATATATAATATATTGAAAGGGTTCAATATGGAAACAACAAGAAAGGTTCTTGCTACATGGAAAGGATTGTATTAAGATTCAAGTGTTTCAACACTTGGTGAGTAAAATCACATGAAATTTTTGATCGATTATACCATGATATGTATATATGCAGAATGTCCTATGCTCTAAATGTTATGAGCATATACCAGAATGATTCATAAGATGATCATTGGACAATAGTAAAGATATTCTTATGAGCTTTGGAAGAACTAAGAATATATCTTGTATAAGTGACAAATAGTTAAAGGTAGTTCATTGTAAAGTGTTACATTGATACTAGTTTTGTCACAAGATACAAATTAAATTTATCTCAATTTAGACTATGGGTGGCACAATATAATGGAAAGGATGTTCCATGATGGATTTGGATGAGTTCCAAAGTTGAGATATTGTGACGGATACTACAACAAAAGGCTAAGTATATGACTGCTATAGTAGCAGCATAGGAGGGCATTTGTGTTAAGTAGTTTGTTATCAAACTAGGTGTGGTTCAAAGTGGGCTAATACTATGAAGATATATTGTGTGACAATAATATCAACATATTTTAACCCGAACAAACTAAAGGTCTCACCAGAGGACCAAATTTATACAATGCCATTTCATTTGAGAATGAGTGATGCGTAGAGATGCAAAGACATGCAAATACACACGGACCTGAAACTGTCAGATCCGGAGATTATGTTAACCACTAGCAATTGCTTATATGCAACACCATAAAGCCATAGGTGTTCAATACGCAAAGTTTTTCAAACTAGATTATTGACTCTAGTCCAAGTGGGAGACTGAAGGGAATATGCCCGAGAGGTAATAATAAAGTGGTTATTATCTTATTCCATGTTTATGATAAATGTTTATTTTACATGCTAGAATTGTATTGATCAGAAACATCAATACATGTGTGTTTAATAAACAAAAAGGGTTCCTAGTTATGCCTCCCTTATAGACTATCTTGTTGATTAACAAGATGATCAAGGTTTCCTGATCATGGACATTGGATGTTGTTAATAACAAGGTCGCACCATTGGTGGAATGATGTGATGAACATTCATCCGAAGTATAGCATTACGATCAAAGTCAATATGTTTATATTGCTATAACATCATACAAAGTAATCTTTATCCTTAGACCATGAGATCATGTTAATTGCTAACATCGGAAGAGTATCTTGATAACATCAAACATCACACCGTAACAGGGTGACTATAAAGATGGGTTCAGTGCTACGAAGGTGTTATGTTGAGGCTCATGGATCAAGAGTGGAATTTGTCAATCCCGATGACGGATAGATATACTCTGGGCCCTCTCGGTGATATCACATTGAAATAGCTTGCAAGCAAGTGATGTGATCACTAGAATGTTATATCACGGGAACGAGAAAAGAGTGCATGTCGGTAACGAGATCAAACTAGGTATGGAGATACCGATGATCGAATATCGGACATGTAATATATCGCGGGACAAAGGGATTTAGTTACTAGCGTTAAAGGTTCTCACGATCACAGAAGTCATCGTTGAATGTGTAGGAGTCAGTATGGATCTCCAGGTCCTGCTGCTGATTATTGATCGAAGAGGGGTCTCGATCATGTCTGCATTATTCGCGAACCGTAGGGTGACACACTTAAGGGATACCGACACCATTTGGAGCAAATATGTTTCAGATAAAGATTTAAGAAAGCGCTGGAATTATTTCAATAGACACCAAAACTGTTTCGGGTGAAATTGGTGAAATTGGTTCTGCATGTAATATTGAAATGTTGCAGGGGGTTTTATGTGAATGTTTGTTAATTAAAGTAATTAACAAAAATTCTGAATAAAAATAATAAAAGAGTTTTATTAAATGAGAGAGCATTAAATTTGGAGAAATTTAATGCATTTAAAGTGGAGACTTTAAAAGAGAATGTGAAGGGGCAAATTTATGTGGAGGGAGTTACCACCACATGAATGGAGGAGGTGAAGAGTCACCTCTTCCATGCGCCGGCCATGAAGGAGGGGCACCCCCCTCCTCCTATAAAAGGCCATCCCCTCCTCACTTCTCACACACACCTCCTTGTGAAGGATCTCTCTCCCCCTCTAGTATTATTCCCCCATGGTCTTGGATTAGCGAGATACATGTTCCCGGTGGCTTTATCTGGAAAGGAGTTGCTACTTCCGCTGCTTTGCTGGAGCGAGGGACGGAGGTTGTCGGGGTACCGAACATGTGTGCGATCACGGATGCACCGCTGCTTTGCGGTGCTGGACTTGGTGGTGCCGGAGATAGATCTGATGGACGTGCTGGAGCCGGACCTGCTGGACTTCCTCACGATCTTGAGATCGGCAAGTGTACGACTACATCAACCACGAGTTCCTACTCGTTAACAAAGCTCGTTGTCTACGAGGGTAAGTTCTTGTTGGATGTATGTCCACCCATTGCTTTGTACCTAATAGATAGATCTTGGCGTGTAGTTCACACCGTAGGAAATTTTTTGTTTTCTATGTTGCAGACCCAATATTATGACTAGGTCATGAGGATGGAATGTCATGGGAACTAGTTAAGTAACACTTGTTAGGAACGAGATTGAACTAGGTATAATGATATCGACGACCAGATCTCGGACAAGTCAAGTATCAAAGCAACAAAGGGAATATGACTCGACATTTATGGGTCAACAACATATATTCGCGGAATGAGCGGGGGTCATTATGGGCATCCATGTCCCGCTGATGATCATTAATTAGAGAAGTTCTCGATCATGTTTGTAGTGTTCCAAAACCATAGGGTAACACACTTAAGGGTTTGATGACACATTACATATAGTTTTGGAATCATCGGGATCACCAGAGAAAAGAGAACTTGAAATGTTCTGTGTGGATCCGAAGAGTGTTCGGAGTGATCCGAAAGGTGTTTCAGAACAAAGGAAATTAAATAATATGTATTTAATATTAATTAATGGAATTAATATTAAAACTATATCTTTTTATTGGGATTTCTATTTTCATACCCTTGGTTCATTAGTTGTACTCAGTTTTCCCCAGCCGCTTAGGTTTTCCTCACTTTTGCCCATCTCCTTGTCGGAAACTCTCACATGGTCTGAAACTCGCCGTCCGTCAGCCTTGCCGTTACATGCTGACAAGTGGGGCCGCGTTCAGTCGGGTCCCGTAGTGGACCCTCGCCATTACGTGCTGATGAGTAGGATCGCGTTCTGTCGGGTCCCATAGTGTACCCTTGCCATTACATGCTGCTAAGTGGGACGCGTTCAGTCGATTCCCGTAGTGGCCACCTCTCTGAACTTATTCAGATCACCATCGGACCCACAACTTATCCACGTGAGCACCGGACCCACAGCTTATCCACGTGAGCTCTGGACCCACAGCTTACCCATGTTGGTGTTGCAAGATGGGACCCCAAGCCAGCCCCGCGCCCGTGCCCGTGCCGTTGCTTAATTTTCATATAGTGAAATATAATGCATATACGAAAATTATACACCTTTGAACTCTTTTAAATCGCACTTAGGACATGATAATGTTGTGCTAATAAAATCCTGATCATTTATCATTTCCATGAAGTAAAATATAATGCATAAACTTGCGTATATAAAAATTATACACCTTTGAACTCTTTGAAATTGCACTCACTTAGGTCATGATAATGTTGTGCTAATAAAATCCTGATCATTTATCATTTCCATGGAGTGGAATGTAATGCATAAACTTGCGTATACGAAAATTATACACATTTGAACTCTTTGAAATCGCACTTAATACGTGATAATATTGTGCTAAGAAAATCTTGAGAGATTATCATTTTCATAGAGTGGAATGTAATGCACAAATTATACTCCTTCGAACACGTTCCCTTCAAATTATATTCAAGTTCATTTGTTTATGGAGTGAAAGTACTGGTGTCATGCTCGTTATTTTGCATGGATAGAGGGGTGCCCCCAACAGATATAGGGGTTATCCTGTCCGCTAGATCACAGAGGATCAACGGTTAGTGGACACGATCCATGTGACAACTGTCTCGACCAATCAGAGCGTAGCAGCGAAGATGAGCACATGTGCGAGAGATGGATATAAAGAGAGGGGAAAACTGAGTAGCACTTAAGAACCAAGGGAAAAACTGAGTAGAACTTAAAAACCAAGGGCAAGACTGATAAAGGGATTCAAATAGAAAATATAAAAAGATTTAAAAAATGGAAAATGCATCTTTTGTACAATAAAATACATCTTGGCATACATCAAACTATTTGCAATTCAAATATACACTAGTTTGACAATTATTGCCTCATTCAGACAAACTATTTTTTGGGGAGGGATGTTTTGAGAAGAGGCTTGAGTAGAAAGCCATGAACCTTCATAGATAGTAGGTGATTTAGGTTAAAACTTGGTTTATATACATTTCTTTTGGTGGCAGGTCACATAATAAGACTCCCTGGGTAGATGCCACATTGTTTTGCTCTATTTGAATTTGTTGTGCATAAATCGACTCAATTAGCTAGCTAAAACCTATTCGTTGAATCTCTGTTGAGTAGCCACCGAAGGGTAAAACTGAGTATATTGCACACGGCAGTGTTAGTACTGGAGGGAAAAACTGAGTACAACCAAACTGCCAGTGTTACACTCGAGGGCAAAACTAAGTACAACTAAATCGCCAGGTTTAGACACGGGGAAAAACGTGACTCACGGTACGCGTGGGCGGTGCACGGGGCGCTAGCGTACACGTGTGGCCGTGCACGGTGCAGTAGAGTATGCGGTTCACAGTAGTGCAACGAAACGTCACTTACCTTCTCCTTTAATAGAGGCCTCCCAACTCTCACTCATCACTTACTCGCTCACTCAACCGTCTCTACTGTCCCATCACCTTCTACAAACCCCTAAGAGAACCCCAAACACGCCAGTGATGGAGAAGAACGGCACGGTGGCCATCGGCGAGGAGGCCCCCATCCCGTACAGGCCCCCATCCCCGTCCCCGCATCCGTCGTAGCCACCGGCGAGGAGGCCTCCTCCGGTCTCGGGCAGATCCCGCTCGGCTGGGACCCCTACGAGGGGGTTGTCGACATAAGGCCGGAGAACCCCTACGACACCAACATCGATGACCCATGGTCAGAGGTAACCAGGGTTTTCTCCCCTTCCCTTGTTCTTCCCCCGTTCCCATCGTTGGATGCTAGATCGTATGTTAGTAGGGGTCGGCTATTCGTATTTTTACAGTAGCTAATCCTCTTGTGTTAGATCTCGTATTTCGATGAATCCCCCTGTTCATATTTGAACCCCCCTATTCGTAGTTGGGATCAGTATTCGATTTGGTTTGAGGTTTAGGGAATAATCAGGAGATCTCAATTGGTTAATTTATACAAATAATCAATCCCGATAAACAAAGTATCTCAATCATTTCCTTATTGCACTCTACTTTTTTTCCAATAGGAGGATAGCAGCGACGGCCACTGCGATGACGAGTCCAAGGACACCAAGTCTCGTCATGTGCTCAGGAGGCTGAAGTCCGGCCAGTACAACAACTTCTTCACCGGCGACATGTACAAGTGCCCCTTCTGCCCCACTAGGAGGCTCCACGCCATGGACTTCAACTCCCTCGTGAAGCATGCCGAGGACGTGAGGACCTATGACGAGTCCGTGAACATCCACGGCTTCATAGCCAAGCACCAGGCGCTTTGTCTTCACCTCCGCAACCTCTAGAAGGTGGCTATCGAGGAGGGTCGCATGCCCTCGATCAAGCCCAAGGCACCCAAGGTCAAGGGACTGGGCAGCAAGAAGTGGAGGAGGCGCCGGAGGGAGGAGCCAGAGGCCCTCCTGGCAGAGGCCATGCGGGGCCACTGATCTGCTACTGCTGCTGCTGCTGTAAAGCAACTTCTTTTGTCTTGTTTGTGTGGAACTTGTTAGATGCTGCTGCTGAGCAGTCTAATTTTCAAACCTTGTTAAGTACCGTACTATATATTCTATATTAGCTGCTTTATCTACATCTGCTCTGTTTACTGAATTTATTTATGGTGCTGGTTTTTGCTGCTCTAGATTTGCTACCAAATTGGGGAAAAACAAGGGCAAAAGGAACAATGAATGAAGAGATAAGCTGCTCTAGATTCGCTACCTTTTTGGAAAAAAAACACAACTGTTAGCGAGAGAGAGGGGAAAAGGCGCTCTTAAAAAGGCCAATCATAAAAATAACAAAAAAAACTTCCAATTTAGGCGACAGGGCGCACGTAACCACCAAACGTGCCCCACATGGTCCCACACCACGTCCCCCATAATCAGCAAGAGATGGATGGTTGGTCCGCTGTGTATCCTGGCCCTACCTGTCAGCATGTAACGGTCGAGGCGACGTAACGTAACGCTCAACGCATGACCCGCCCCAATACGGTCCCACCGGTCAGCATGTAACGGTCAAGTCTTTGACCTGACGGCATCCCCCTATCCAAGCGCATGTGAGGATTTCGGAATGGAGGGAGGGCAAAAGTGAGAAAAAACTAAGCGGTTGGGGAAAACTGAGTACAACTAACGAACCAGGGGCACAAAAATAGAAATCCCCTTTTTATTTTATTTTAGGGGTAGCCCACCTTAATGGGCCCCTCCCGGAGGGGAGCCCATCAAGGGACCACCGCCCATGTGGATAAGGCAAAGGGGGGCGCCTAGGGTTTTGGGCGGTTGGGGTGGGGCCCACCTGGGCCGTTGCCGCCACCCCTTGGTCACTGCGTCCTCTAGCCCTAGCCACCGGCCCCACCTCCTAGGGTGCACCCCCTATATAAGGAGCAACACACGTGGGGAGGGGTGCACACAACCCCAAGCCCTAGAGGCATTCCCCTCTCCCCACATGCCCCCTCTATCTCTCTCCCTCGTTTCCTCTCGCGCACGCGGTTCCTAGAAAAACTGCTGATGCATGTAAAATGCTACATAAACTTTGTAGTTTATTGATACATATTCCCACATATTTGCAACATATATAATGTTATATCCATGTTTTATATTGATTTTTGGGGATTTACCAATGATCCCCTTTATTTTGGTTATATCTCTATAGGACACCAAAATCCTGTTTTGTGTATTTTTATCTTTTAGGGACCTAAACAAAGCCAAATGGCGCTAAGATTATGGGAAAGTCAATATTTCACGAAGAGGGATGATATACAGTGCTTTGATCTCACGAGAGGGACCTGGAGGCCCAAAAGAGGTGTAGTGGTGCGGCCTGGCCCACTACATGCGGCACCCACATGCTTTGGGCCCTCAGACGTCTGATTCACCTCAATCTTTCACCCACGGACTCATCTTGACCTAAAAACGCCTATATAAAGGCCCCCTATGCATCTCTGGAGGTGAGCACCGCAGAAACACCGACACACCAAAACAGAGACAGAACTAGCAAAGATTGGAGGGGTAAACTACACCGGAGGGATCTCTACCTTCTCCAACATCATCACCATGATGAAAAGGGAATATTCCACCTCTGGAATATGGGTTTGTGGTAGTATCTTGATCAATTTCTCTCTTATGCTATCATAGATCTAGTACCATATGAGCAGCCAAGCATGATTATGGTCATATATATGATTCCTATGTGGTGGATCTTTATTCTATAATTTGATATATGAGATTGGAACCTATTTATATATAAGATGTATTGCTAGATGCATATCATGTACCCTATTCTAAAGTACTTGTTTTGATCCAACTTGTATACAATAGCATGTGTGGGGGAATTGTGTATTAGATGGAGTAACATGGTGGTAGTGATTGAATAGTGACAATAAATTCAATATCTACTATGATTTGTACCTTTGTTTTGTTACCTCACTAGGGATTAACTGAATTCATGTGCTATAATTATCTTGTGACAATTTGATAATCTTGTTTGGTCAAGGTAGCATATCTGTTATTCAAACATCATGTCATAGTACCTAAGGCTATGCTCTATTAATTCTTAATTCTAGATTGCTTAGAGTTTTCCCTTTCTAGAGGAGTATAAGAGAGATGTGTTGCATCATCTCTATGTTAGGACGTGATGCCCATATGAATGCTTATCAAACACATATTGAAGTTTCACCAATATTATGTTGATGATGAATTGTTTTATGTCCACTGTAACTAAAAAAGAGAATAGACAAGTGAAGCCATGAGCCCCCGTCCAACTTTTATCATAAGAAACAACTTTCCATTGCCATTACTATCATTTATATTTTCTACAATTTAATATTTTGAAAATACAATAATAGTTTCTTTACTTGCAAACACAAAAGAAGACAAAAACAACTATCATATCATTGCCTTTATTTTACTTGCATATTTTATTATTGTTTTACTTTACTTATTATTATTGTTATTTCATATTACTAATACGAAACCTTGTGCTGGACAACCATACAGTGGAGTTGGGGATATAAGGAAAAACTTTTTTTTGTAGATTGCTTGAAGAGGAGGAGAAAAACATCCCATGATCAACCAATTCCCCGAGAATTCGATATAAACCCACGAGTCACCCTTGTGGGAAAAACACGCTTGCTACAATACTCTGCACTTGGAGTCCCAATGAGTTGGTACACACGTAGTTGTTGCCATCACCTGCGCATATGGGAGTTGACTCCACCATCATCACACCGTCGCGCTACTAGTACCCCAATCCAAAAGATCTACTTTTACAATCTTAGTTGTATTAGAGAACCGATAGTTATTGTCGAGCACCATATGTGTGCGAGTCCACGGAGGTGCTGCCAGTTGTGGCAGCTGTCGTTGTGCGAGGATCAACGCGACCTTCAGTTCAGCTACAACGTATGACTACATCATCCACGTTCATCGTGAACGTTAAATACTTTCAATCTACAAGGATATGCCACTGAAACCTTCCAGTTACAGCATTATTGCTAGATAAATCTTGATAGTTGGCGTACGCTAGTTAGAAAAATTATTGTTTTCTGCTGCGAACCGCTATAGTGGTATCGGATCCTATCTATGCATAGTTATGCTTGTAGAGTTAGTACACATGTTGAATATGGCCATTGTTCATATAATTGTTACCCTATCACATGCACTTGTTCATATCATGACATTGTTTGATAAAGCATCCCAGACCGACCTTACATGTAATCTTATGCGACATTGGTTCCGCACTTGACATATGACTTGTACCATATATGTGGCTGGCGGGTGTCTATCTCCCTCACATTAGTTCATATGGAATTTGCAATGGAGGGCCTCGAATGGGGTGTCATAGAGACAATTATTTAATCAATGTTGTGGTTGTAAGTTCATAGGTAAGACACGGTTCTTTCGCGAAAGCCCTAGAAGCCACGTAAAACATGCAAGAGATAAAGTAGAGGTGTCTAAATTTATTTTGCAGGGGACTTGTGATATGATATGGTCATGATGTGAATTTTATATGTTGTATGAAATTCACATTATTTGAAGCAACTAGCATGAGTGATACCTTCGATCCGGATTACGGATGTAGTGTAGCTTCTTTTTACCTAGTAGACCTAGGTTATTGAATCATCGGGAAGCGAATGCGTAGTGAAGTTACTTTAACGGACCTTCGAGAGTTTTAGAATTCCTTTTGTGTTTTTACTGGACCAATAGCTTGCGTCTTTTTGTTGTTGTCGATGATGGAGAGAGAGGGCCTAGGGCGTTCGGTTTCAACTGTAGCTGTGTAAAACATCTGACGGAAATAAAAGATAGACATAAAGTATACGTGTACTTGTTAGAGCAAGATAAATTATATGTGGGCAGTGCATCCATAATTGCTATTGCCTCCGCAACCTCTTATAGCAATAACGTACTAGTCTCATCCATAGAAGAAAGAGAACTAATGATATGCATAGTGATATCATCGATAATCCCAAGAAAATCCCTCATATACAGCCGTACTACCCCTTCTATCACTAGGGTTCCCAACCTATAGATCAGTCATCACTCATACTCCCTATACTGGCTCAACCCTCAGGGTCTTGGGTACCTGACAAGCCCTTAGATTGAGGCAAGAGAGGATACAATAATCATCATGTTATACAAACTAATACACGATCCCATCTATGATAAATCACATGCACAATTGCTACATGGCTAGGCCAAAGCCCTTAGCCCAAGGAGAATTACTCACACATAGAGATGAGATCAACAATCACAAACATTATAATAAAAATCATAAGATTGATAGTAATAGTCTTACAATGTTGCCAATCGGAGAAGAGATCTACTATTAAAAGTGGTGGAATATGTCTATGGAGATGTAGAAGGGTTTGGAGATCTGGAGGCGGCTGGTGATCTATGGCAGATACTTTTTGCGAGGTATGGCTTGTTTTCTTGTTGCCCGAGGCTTCTTTATATAGGGGTGCCTTCATGAAAGTTATTCTATTTGACCTAACGGTGGCGGCGCCAACTATATGACTGGAGCTATACGGTCGAAATTTTTGCTCCGGCCATATAGTTGGTCGTTAAAGCGTCTGCCTTCGTTGTACAACTCCTGGTTTCTTCTGGTTGTTGGAAATCTTGTATCTTTGACTTTAATCAGTGGCGAATCTAGAATGAAAATTGAGGGTGGGCTCAAAATAGACACTGAGAAAAATAGTAAAGATATAAGAGTCCCCTATATATCGAGATAAATAGTATCTTTTGTTCAGGAGATAATTTCCTAAATTTGGGTGCTTGTACGAGAAAAAACAACAAAATTATCTTGCTAATGAAAAACACATCTATAATACTCCATCCGATCTATAATAAGTGTCGCTCATTTTGTACTAAGCTAAATGAGTGACACTTATTATGGATCGGAGGGAATAGTAGAAATATGCGACAACCCATCAACCTCAAGTGAGTTGTGATCTAAAAATAAGCATGATTGAGACGCTGCATTTAACAGTTAGTTACTATTTTGGATTTCAAATACATAAAAAACATCACCACTATATTGCTCATTTACACAAATTAAGAACAAAGACAATTTTTATACTTTTACATTAGACACACTATCTGGCTAGGCTACTAATTGCCACAGACCAGCAGGAAGTACTGAGAACTTTTTATTACGAGAGAAAGCAACTAGGACTAGTAGAACCAAGAGCAGAACTGCATGTTCTGAGAAAAATAATAATGGCATTGGCCATTGGTCTTAAGCCGTTGCATACCCCTTCGTCTGAGTTAAAAGGCCCATCATGACCACAACCCAGCCAAATCTGCTGATCGTTTCTTCTCCACACGGACAGGATACTGTACGCGTTCTAATGGCGTTGTCGATGGTTGGCCAAGAAGTGACCTAGCTAGGGATATTCAGGGGAAGACGGAGGGTAGGCTGGGGCCTGTTTAAGCTAACCTAGTAGATTCGCCCCTAACTTTAATATAGTGATTCCCTCCTTTAAACGACATTATCTGTGCAGGAAAAATATAAAATAAAGGATTGCATACCCCTATGAATATTAGCATTAGTGACAGGGTTTAGAGAGATATTTCATCAAAATTATGAATAATATCTAGTTTAAATGTGGACGTAGATGGCTATATTTTAGAGCCATCAACCTCCCCAAGCTTAAACTTGATCGTCCCCGAGCAAGAAAACCAAAATCAAAAAGGAACTCAGCATTTAAACTGAAATAACGAGATGGTGATCTTACTCATGATTAGTAGTATCATGTTTCCTCCACTTCATAAATCTCAAAAACTTCAGCATAGATAGAGTAATGGCAAGCATATCATACGGGTTTCATGCATCCTTATAGCGCAGCAAAATTATTGTAAACATGGATGATTCAAATGGGTAAACTTTATTCCATGTCAAGTAATCAACTCATAGACTTTCCTTTGAAAATTAAGTATAATCATGTAATTAAGAGTGTGAGAGTTGTCATGAAAAGCATATATACTAGAGTATCTCAATTCTCCCACATCAATGAATCAAGACTTTGCAAGAACTACTTTTCTATTCAATGTCCTTCAAGAATTTCAGTTTTTAAGTAATTGAGAGCATGCCAAAGATTTTTATTAGTTTATCGGGCTGTGATGGACACTCGTGGCATCACTAAGGTTTTTGTTCCTTTTGCATAATGATTACTCATAATAGCCAGAGGAGTGATTCCATCATGATTACAGCTACCCGGGAGTGCCAAGAATCTTACCCACTATAGCATCGCTGCTACAAGTGTTTAATCAACTCATAGCCAAAATCTAGGAGTTTCCTCCGTGAAGATTGTTCGTAGGCTAGAAGAGTTGTTGGCATCCCATGAAGTTTGACACGCGTAAAGCTATATCATTCTTATGATTAACAAGTCAAACTTTGGCATGCTCACAAAAACCGCTAAACATTAATTCAATTGAACAAATCCTTTTAAAGAGAGCTATCAAGTCAATTAACATTTTTAGTGGTGTTGAGTGTCTCTAAAAATAAAACTTCAAAACTAAGCACTACAACACCCAAGCTTTCAATTTGTGAGACTTTTTCTTATTACAATTGTTTACCAATTTTTAGGCAAGACTTGGTTAATTACGAGAGCTGGAACAAAATGAGCCCAATTAAATATCCATGCAAATGAAAAATCTTACTACGATACAAAGACTCACTCCACCAATATAATATATCAACATTTACTACTAACTAGCATGGGTTTCTCAAACTTCAAAAGTGAGGAGTCATAAGGCATACCTCTTATTGTTTGGTTCCACTTCTCTCTTCCTTTTTTATTTGTTTCTTGGAACCTTGAAGTCGACCACTCTCCTGCAAACATATGAAGACCTCGAGGTGGAAAGAAAAGAAAGTGGGAAAATAAGAAAAAGGGAGAAATGTTTTTGTGATTTTTAAGAGAGGGAATTTAAAGAATAGAAAATTGGCGGCAAAGCTCGGCTAGAAAATTTCGAAAGAAAAATAGAAAGAACTAAAGATAAAGTGTTGGCGAAACCAACACGAGTGCTTATAAACTCAAATAAAAAACACAAACTCTAAATAAAAGCAAATAAAAGCAAATAAACGCTAATTAAAGAGACATGAGGAAACTTCCCCAAGCTAGGATTTTGCAAGCCCTTGAAATCATTGTGGTGGCGAGAAAAAGTCATTACTCCAGTTTGCAAATTGAGTTGAGAGGTTACTTGTTGATTCTCAGAGGTTTAAAGAAAGGTTATGCATCCTCTCAACAGTCCCTCCAAGTCCTTGAAAATCTTGGTATGTGGCGAACCTGGTTTATGGCTGCTCCTCTTGATAAGGAACTTCTTGCTCCTCCTCTTGGTCCTCATCTTTTTCCGGAATTTCTTCCTCGGGTTGGTGTTTCTCAACCTGCGAATCATATAGCAAACATCCTTCCTCGATAGAGAAAAGACCATTAGGCATAGGAGCAGGGTAGATACGCCTAGCTCCAGCAATATGCAGGTAATAAGCACCACCTCTCCTAGTGAGCATCTCGCAGGCTCTCAAAGTGGAGAAACCAACACGTGTCTCACCTAGTACGGGTTGCAACTCGCCTAGATTGATGTCTAGAGCATGGGCAAGCACGGTGATGGCGCCTCCTCCTATGATTGGCCCTTGGCTTTGGGAGGCTTGGTGCTCCAGGTAGCGCATAGGGATGGCGCCCAAGTTGAGTGACAAGTTGCAGTTGATGTAAGCAGCCTTTGCAAGGATTAGGATGTCCTCCTCATTGAGTCTCGTGAACTCATTACGTGCCTGCAAGGTGTTAGCAATAACATAGAACAAATAGCGAATTGTAGGATGTTGAATATTCTTCCCCTTGCTCACTCTAGTAGTGAAACTCATTCCATTATAGTATTGTTCAGGGGAAGGTTCTAAGCCAGTAAAGGATGCACGTAAAGCATGAATATCATTCTTTGGAAAATTGAAACATGCGTACCATTCATATAATGTTAAGTGTAGTTGTTGTTCATTAGATGGAAAGAAATAGTATCCTCTCCTTGCCATTGTTTAACGGTGCTTTGCAATGAACTAAGAAACTCAATGGTTAAGCGGCGATAAGTAGGTACATCATTGTACACAAAGTTTTGCAGGCCAACTCTATTGCAAAGTAAATTAAAGTCATCAGAAATACCGAGTTGGTTCAATATGATGGGGCAAGCCCACTTGGTGGCCTTCACTTCGTGGTTCTTGATCCTGTTGAAACAATCACGATGGGCCTCATCCCTGAACCCTATCCCCATGCGTTCTTGAGCGGCAGCCCGAGTAGCGCTATCTGTGGCACGAGCACGAGTTTGGCTCCTTGTGTTCATCATCTAAAATATTGAAGAAAGGCAAAAATAAAACTTTTTGATCCAACAACAGTAAGTGCATCATATTCCTCATCATAGCACACTAAAGAATTCTCCTCAAATTAATAATATAGGTAAGAAAATCATGGCAATTGGTTCATAGTAGGTCTCAGCCTAGATTTACAATGACAATAGATCAAAGATGAATTTGCAAATAGTAATTGAAGGATCGGAAGAGAAACATACTGTAGATCACTTGTGTGCGAGGAAATCGAACGAAATTGAGTAGAGATGGAGATCTCTTAAGGTTTTGAGGGAGTTTGGAGGTATAAGAAAGAAAAAGGATTGAAGTTTTGGAGTTGGGAGTACCTTCCCGTGCGATTTTGTGGTCGGACGCAACTATACGGGCGGAACTATATGGTCGGAACAATGTGTTCCAGCCGTATAGTTGGCCTTTTGTAAAAAAATTAGGGTTTCCTCCTGGCGGCGCAGCTATACAGATGCAACTATACGGGTGGAATAAAATGTTCCGGATATATAGTTGGTCGTTAAACTATCTGTCCTTGTGAAAGAAAATTTGCAAAGGCATCGATATCTATATGACCGGAACTATACAGTCAGAATTTTTATTCCCGCCGTATAGTTGATCGTTAAACTCTAAGTACATATGAAAATAAATTATACGGAGGCATTGATATCTATACAACCGGAACTATACTTCCAGAATTTTTATTCCTGCCGTATAGTTGGTCGTTAAACTCTCAGTACATATTGCAGGAAAAAGTTCGATGGTTAAGATATCTATACGGCCAGAACTATATGGCCAGAATTTTTATTCCCGCCGTATATGTGGTCATTAAACTCTCTGTGTGCATCAATTTTTTTGTTTATTCTTAAACTACTTCTTTTCCTGTAACTTAGTGATATACCTTGTTTTTAATAGAAAATTGACAGTAAATATTGTTATTTTTTTATGAACAACTTTGAGGGAACCCCCCACAGTAATTTTATTAAAAGAGTGTTCTCAGAAATACGTATGTACACAAAACCCTATTTACAAAAAATACAAAATTACAACAAAGAGTCAATCCATTGTGAAAATTCAGCTGTATGCTTGTCTTTCACTCTATGCACATGTAGAGTGACCTCATGAATAAACTTCCTTCGCCAAGCCCCAAAGGAAGGCTTCACATTTTCAAAAATTGCCTCATTTCTCACCTTCCAGATATGCCAGCACCCAAGAATGATAACCTCCATGAAAAAGGGTTTTGTGAATTTCCTTTTGGCAGATAGAAACATGAGCTCCATAGAATCCTCCTGACCCCATTCCACTTGTAAGTAGGCCCAAACTCTTCTACTAAAGTTACATTCAAAGAAAAGATGTTCCCAGTTTTCAATTGCCTGTATGGGACATAGCTCACAGGTGTAGTTACTAGATACGTTCCAATGTCTTCTTCTTAACATATCTCTGGTATTGAGTCTATCACTGATCAACAACCAAGCAAACACCTTAATTCTGAGAAGTACTCTGCTTTGCCATATCCAGGAATGAACTTTACTAGTCAAGACATTCCTGAATGTGAAGTTGTAGTATAAATTGGCAGTAAAAATTCCATCCTTCCAAATTGTTTTCCAGGAGTCATTGCATTCAGTCTCAAACTGCATTGTTGTCATGACACCCTAAAGACTTATCATTTCACTGTATGCTTGAACCGACATGGGTCTATGAAATAGCGTTGAGATATCATCCGTATTTAAAACCTTCTGGACTGAAATGGAAGGGTCAAGAGCATAAGAAAATAACCATGGATACTCTTTGCCATGACATTGTCCATTCCACTTATCATGCCAGAACATAACAGAATCTCCTTTTCCAACCTTGACATCACACAAATCTCTATATTTATCAGAAAGCTTCATAATATCTCTCCATCAAAAAGATCCACATAGATTATAATTATGAGGAGGACCATCAGTGTAATAATTCCACACGAGTTGCACCTAGGGGATATTTTCTTTATTATAAAACTTATGAAGATGTTTCATTAGAAGGGCCTCATTTTGTCTTGTGAAGTCAAGGGTTCCCAACCCTCCTTTATTCTTGGCTTTGCAAATCATTGCCCAAGCCGCAAGGGATTTACCTTTTGAATCAGGCTTTCTATCACTCTAGAGGCAATGCCTGATGATTCTGTTCATCTGTTCAATAATTCCAATAGGGATATCCAGAGAGCAAAGAAAGAACAGAGGCATGGAGCTAAGACAAGATCTAATCAATTGTAGCCTCCCTCCATAGGCCAAGAAAGTTGAAGTAGCAACCAATCTTCTTTCCAACTTGTCCACCAAAGGAGTAAGATCTTGAATTCTTGGTTTTGTTATGCCAAGAGGCAAACCCAGATAAGTAAATGGCATGGAACCCACAACACAAACAAACTCCTCAGCCAACTTAGTGATTTCCTCATCAGTAACATTGATAGGCAACATACAAGATTTATGATAGTTGACATAGAGGCTAGTTGATTTATTGAACTTGTCTAAGGCCTCCTTCAAAGCTTTTAATTGGTCTCTGTCAGCAGGAATGATTAACAAGGTATCATCTGCATATTGTAGAATTGGGAAATCAGAGTCACCTGTCTGTATTGGTATGTCAATCAGATTCTCACCCACAAGATTATTAACAACATCCTGCAGAAGATCCCCCCCCAGAACATACAGCAAAGGGGATATTGGATCTCCCTGCCTGGCCCCCCTTTTGCAAAGAAATTGTTTACTAGGGACTCCATTCAACAAGACTGAGGATGATCCAGAGCTGAGAAATGCTTTGACCCAAGAAACCCACTTCTGGTTGAATCCCTTGTGTTGTAATATTTGGATAATAGCATCATGTTAAATTGTGTCAAATGCCTTCTCAAAATCAAGCTTCAAAATCACATAGGATGCCTTGGCAGCTTTGCACTGATAAATATATTCAAAAGCCCATGCACCACAATCCTAGATTGTTCTGCTCTTTATGAAACCATACTGATTTTTGTGAACACACTCAGTAATTAAACCTTGCAATCTGTCAGCAGCAAGCTTGGTGAGAAATTTAAGACAGCAATTTGTGAGAGAGATTGGTCTATAATCATTAATTCTCTCAGGCCCTTGACATTTTGGGATCAGGGTAATAAAAGGGTTGTTAATACCGTCCAAAGAGAGTGTCCCATGAAAGAATTGATCAGCAAGCTTGTAGAAATCATGTTTAATAATATGCCAGCATTTTTTAGAAACAAGCCATTAAAACCATCAGGTCCAGGAGCTTTATCAATAGGCATATTTTTAATAACAACATCCATCTCTTCATGTGAAAAGGGCTTTGTAAGATTATTTAAACCATCCACTTTTTCCAACAAAGCAGACAAGTTCAAACACATGTCAATACCCCTAGCAGTCCCCATTCTTGCCTTATAACAGTTCAGAGCAATTGCTGCCATACCATCATGATCAGACACCATTCTGCCATCTTCAGCAACCAAACTGATCATTGTATTCTTTCTGTTACTTATAGAGGCCATTGAATGAAAATATTTAGTATTTTCCTCTCCAAGCTTCATCCATCTAGTAGTACAACGCGTTTTCCAATATAGAAATTGAGCACGAATCAGATGCTCATAATGAGCCTTAACAATTTTCCCAAAATTGCATTCAGTAAGAAAAAGTGGTCTTTCTTCTTCAAGAGTATCCAGAAACAAGATAACTAGGTTGCACTTTGCAATTTGCTGTTTCAACTTTGACAGACTAGTTTTCCATTTTTTAAGTGTTGCTCTCAACGCCTTTAACTTTTTTAACAGACTGGTTGCAGCATTTGTACCCTCAGTGTTTGACTGCCATGATTGATGCACACAGTCAAGGAAACTCGGCTGCTCAACCCAAAAATTCTCGAATCTAAAAATATTGACCTTTGGGATTGTGGTATCAATCAAAACCACACAGGGTACATGATCAGATGTAGGTTTTGAGAGTAGGAGAACCATAGTGTTTGGAAAGATAGAAGTCCAGCTTGGGGTAGTGAAAAACCAGTCCAATTGTACTAGCAGTGGGTCTTTTTGCATGTTAGACCATGTAAAGGAACGACCCTTTAGCGGTAGCTCTAGCAATCCAAGCTGACTGATAATCTCATTAAAAATGAGCATGTCATTAATGTCGCCACCAGTCGTGTTTCTATTATCCTGTGATCGTGTGAAATTAAAGTCTCCCATAAAGAGCCAAAGCTCATCATCTGGGATGACTAAGTTAAAGAGCCACTAAACAAACTCATCTCTCAGTGGGCCCTTACAAGGCCCATAAATAGCAACAAGAGTCCAATTTAGGTTTGCATGGGTCGATTCAAAGTTTATAATAATACCAAATCTTTTCACTTGAACCAATGTTCCTTTGAAAACAGAGGAGTTCCACACTACAAGGATTCCACCAGAAGCTCCCACTGAAGGAGAAAAGACAAAGTTATCAAGACTCTTTGGGCAGAAGGTTCTAATAAATTTATAATCAAAGTTTTTTTTGTTTCCTACAGACATAGGATTGAACACTTGCTTTCTTCAATTTTTTCATGCAAAGACAATTGTTTTAATTCAGAGTTCAGACCTCTGATATTCCAGTCTAGCACCTTCGAGGATCTTGATAAAGTTTTATAATCCATAACAGTATAGTTTAGATAGGAAGATACTGGTATAACCAATATCACAATTACAACCCAAAATGGATGTCCTGATGAAGAAAAATGACATTGTACTAAAGATGGCATGAAAAGAGGCACACCCACTCCCCAGACTTGAGCAAATCGACAACATTGATCACACAGATGGAGGAGCTTGTTCTGCCTCAGGACTAGCTTTAAGCTTGTCAGCAGTTAGAAGAGCTTGATCAATCTCCAAAATATGCCCAGTTGCTTGCATGGCTTCAATAGGAACTTTAGGGGTTGTAGAACCAGTAGCAGCAGAACTTGATCCTGGTGCATCTTGAATCTGCATCACAGAAGAAATCTTGGGACTCCTCTTTGTGGCCACATGAAGCCTGACATTCTTCTTAGCACACTTGTGAGGTCTGGTAAGAAGCTCAGAGATAGGAGAAAGCTTATGACCATCCCTTTCAGCTTGACCCCTAGTGGTGCGACAGACAGAACTCTCCAGCAATGGTGACTGTTTGTTTTTGCCTCTGACTGATCTTCTTAATTTAATAGGCGCAGCACTCTGAGCAGCAAATATGACATTGTCCTGATTATTTTGAGTAGGAGAAACAACAGTGTCAGACTTATTACTCAAGGCCAGCATATCAATGATGTTCCTATCAACATGTGTAGATGTTGGCACTAAATTGTCAGGAAAGGAATTGAAGGCATCATCCCAGGATCTTTTTTATCATGTATCTGAAGCAACCCAGCACTGGCCATGGAAAGAGTACCCTCTGTTGAAGTAGAGGTTTGAGCTACTAGAGCCGACAGCCTGGCTAGTGCCCTATGAATCTGTTCATAGATCAGGTGTATAGGTGGTGAATAAACAATCAAGGCCCTTTCCATGTTAACCTCCCCATCATTAATTGGGACATCCTCAACTGGATCAAGTTCCATCAAAACATCCACAATAGCAGTGCTAGAAGGGACAACATTGTTAACTGATGCAACAATGTTCCCATTAACTGCAACATTCTCTTGGACTGCAGCATTCAGAACTGTAGCATTATCCATAGGAGCAACATTATCCATTGCAACATCATTTCCATTTAGAGGCACTTCAACAGGTTCATTCATCATCACTGAAGGAATATCATCAGCATTGATTGAATCAGAAGAGACCCCAAACTCTGATCCAGCAGCAGGCACATGAAAAGTAGGCTGATCTCCATTATTCCCTTGTGGATTAAAGTTTTGCATATTTCCATTATTCATCTGAGCTGGATTTTCATTCCAACCCATTGCAGGGTATTCAGGCATGACAAACAAGTTCCCATTATGCTGAAGATGACCAGACATTGGGTGAGGATTACCATTGAAAGGCATTGGGTCCTCATCTGGTGGCATAACATCAGCAAACTCAATGGTAAGAATATATACCACTGCAGTCCATGATCTTCTAGTGCCAGTGAATCTTCCAACCTGAGGCTGTCTAAAAACCACATCTCTGGGCAGCAGGATTGTAGAGGAATATGTAGCATAAACACAAACTCTACAAAGGACTGGGTCACTTGACCACCAATGATGAAAGTCACCAAAAGAATTAACAACATCTTTAATACATTGATCATTACGAAAATCCAGTGGCACCCCAATGAACATGAGCCAACCAGTACGTGCACCCTGATGAACTCTGTACCCAGGCCCTTCATTAAAATTGCCAAATCTAATAAAGTGATGCGACCCAAAATCTCTGACTCCATGATTCACTAAAGCGGACTGCTCCAAAGGATCACGCATCTGATACAAGCCAACACCAAAGAACCAAGATTGAAAATTTACCACATGATATCCAAGCCCCTAGATGTAGTCACGAGCAATGTGCAGAAGTTGATGCAGATCAGCAACCGACGGTTCAGGTTCGACCACTGCCACATAGTAGGCTGCAAATTGATCGGGATTGGAAGACGAAGGCGTGACAAAAGTCTGAGGAATCCGCAACTCTCCCCCATCAATGATTCCATGTCCACGCGGTATGAACCTCGTGGGATCAAGCTCAAGCGTCGCTATTGTCGACCAAGGAGAAATCGGTGGCTGGGGCTCGGGTTGCTGGCGAGATTGGATTGCTTCAAGGGTTTGTTCAGGGGTTCTGTAGCAACGGAAGCCGGGCAGACAGACGATGAAGGGGTTGATACCGTAGAAACAGGCGCAGGGGGTTTTCTGTTCGGGCTTTTCCTAAGAGGAATCCACTTCATATCTTTTCGAGAATGGTTTAGACACTTCTTTTTTTATGTCCATACCAAAAACATCCACGACACCTAATTTGGTTGACACAGTTTTGGGTCTTATGGCCCATACCAAGGCAATGCTGACATTCCCAAAAGGAGATGGCCCAATCTTCAATCAAACGTGTAAAAGCCACATCTTCTTCAGGTGGGCAAACAGACCCACGATGCGATTTTGAAGGGGCAGGCTGTTGAGGATTCCTGCAAACTCTGACGCTATCCTTGCTTGATCGCTCCAAATCAGAAGAGGTCAATCCAGTGTCAAAGCCAACATCCTGGGCACGGTCCTTTAACTCGAAAGATCCAAAGATCAAAGAATCATCACCATGTGTAATGTTTGATTTTTTAGAGAGGACGACAGAATTACACCTGCAGGTCAAAACAATTGTGGACAATCATAACCAGCCTCAACACAAACTTTAGCTGATGCAGGGGAGAGTGGCATCATAACCATCACACACTGGATAATCAAGAAATTCAGCAAAAGTTAAAGATTTTTTGACATTATGACCATTCTTCCGAATGTTCGATTTCACTGGATTCCTCCTTAGATCAGCCAGGGCCCTTTCAGTCCTCTTCTTGTTTGGACTAATAAGCACCCACTCCTTTTCAGATTCAGTTTGCCACTTATGAAATTCAGCCCTCCACGGTGGACCACCATTTCCTAGAGATGAAAGAAGCACTTGAAAGCCTCACAAGAGAAAGATTTAAGTGAATAAATTGAGAATCCCACATCCTTGGAACTGACAAAGAAACAAAAAACTCTGTCTTTCCGCTATATGACAGAGAAATGGTCGCATAAACCTCCTAAGCAAGACTCCAATGCCAGACCAACTGAATCCTCAGCGAGCTTAAATTTAGATCGACTAAAAGAAACAGCCATCAAGAAATGATATGATTTGCCAATTGGGTGAACAGTAGATCCAAAACGGTGTCTCATGTCTCTTTGAAATTGAATGCCAAAAGAGAAGTCTAGCACTAGAGTAATCGAGGCATGCACCGCCATAGAGGATGCATCAATATCCGGATCAATATCAGAGCATACCTCATGATTTGAAGGAAGATCCAATCCATTGAAAGACAAATTCAAGTCCGGCTTAGGCGACGAAATACCCACATGAGGATCAGGAACAATGATCGTCGGAGACAGAATGCAATTTTCAACATGGGCATCATATAGAGAAAATTCCACCTCAGATCCAGGAATAATAACCTCGTCATCTTTCAGATATTTCCCAATGAGCGGAAGCCTTTTTGCATTGTATAGGACGAGCCAATTCTTCTTCTTCCATAGGTAGATCTGACCATCATATCATTTTTGCTGTCCACGATCTAGGTCCTTAGAGGACGTGTACGTGGCCTTCCATTTTCCATCAGGTGGAATCGTCATGATCCAACAAAATGGGTATGAGGAAGCAGATCAGAGGGCTCCGGGGAAAATGAGTGGTGAAGTTGAGGGAGATCGCCGTCGATCAGAGAGATCACCGGCCGGGAAGGGGACGTAGGCGGCTAGGGTGGGAGGGGGTGGGAGTCGCCATTTGCATCGCCATGGTACGAAATCTCTTTGACAGTAAATATTGTCGACCAACAATAGCATGAATAAAGCGGAATTTCAAGTACTATTGAACTTCTTCTTCTCGAATGGTGTTTTCTAGCACTCTTTATTTAACATAAACTAAAACTAAAAACTTAACTAAAACCTTTATTTTACATGGTTTGCCTCCCATGGAGCGCTCTTTTATGGTCAATAGCTTGACCTTGATGATACTCACTTGGGCTAGATGAGTGGAACACCCACTCCGAAGTAATTGGCCTTGAAAGTGATGGCCTCCTTTTCATCATGGTTAGCTTTCTTCTTCCCGGGGAAATGAATAACAAAAGGATCCCGTGAAGGCAATTGCAGCTTCACGTTCCCTTCATGTAGATTAATCAAAGCCTTAATAGTTCTTAAGAAAGGACGAACTAATATAATAGGAGCAGTAGCATCTTTAGGCATGCCAAATATAACGAAATCAATGAGAGAAGGACAACCTTTAATGTATACTAAAGTGTTCTCCTTAATCCCTACAGCTTGTTTATAGGTAGAATCTGCTAGATACAATTTTAACTCAGTAATTTCAAAGGACCAAGATTTAACTTGTTAAAAAGACTCTTTGGAATTGTTGAGACGCTTGCACCTAGATCACAAAGTGCACCTATCTCATTGGTTCCAATTTTAATCTTAATAGTAGGCTCAAATATATCATCTAGTTTAACAGATAATTTTTCAGCAATTTGCTTGTATTCTTCTTCAAGATCACGTACCTTTATTGCTACTTGATTGACAAAATGTTGGTACATAGCTTCCTCACTACCTTCACTTACCAGAATCTTGACGTTGATCCTTTTTACGAGATATTCAATGGTGTAACTTGGTGAAGGAGCATTACTATAGTCAAGTTCTTCAGGCTCCTCCCTTTGGATCCTCATCATTTTGAGTTCTTCAACAGGATTAGGCTCAGTTTTACCTGCAAATTTAGCTAGGATGAGAGTTTGACTCTTGGTTATCTTACCTAGCTGTGCCTCAATGATCCTTGTTCTTTCTTGAAGGGCCTGCAAATCATTTCTCAAACTAATAGCTTGGCTAGATAATTTACCAAGCATAGCATCATGGTTCTCCGTAATTTTGACTAGAATATTATTTTGTTCATTTTGTGAGTCTATGAAATACTTAGGCATTTCTTGGAGACTACCATTACTAGTTCCCATATTATTATTAGAGTTACCTGCAGGACTCGCATAATGTTTCTGAAAGTTAGGATTGTAACTCTTCTTCCAAGCAGGGTTATAATCATTATGAGCTACGAAGTCTATTTATTCAATGTTTGTTTCGGGGGTGGTTCTTACCTGAGTTTCCTTACCTTTTACGGCTAGTATGAGCTCATCCAACTTAGCATTGAGATCTTCGTTCTATTGTGGTGAGATAGAGTTCACCTTCTTCGTGTTTGATCTTTCCACATGCCATTGGGCATGGTTGTCTTGCATATTGTCTAGCAGCTGCTTTGCTTTGGTAATATGTTTACCCATAAATGTTCCTCCAACTGCAGTATCAAGCATAGACTTAGACACAAGATTAAGAGCATTGTAAAATAAATGGAGGATTAACCAATCTTCCATCCCATGACTAGGGCAGTTTCTTAGGCATTCTTTCATCATCTCCCATGCAAGCGCTAGTGGCTCACGCTCTTCCTGTCTAAAGCTAGTAATATTAGACTGAAGTTGCATAGTCTTTTGATACATCCATTTTGCATCACTATTCTATATCATAATTTACTGTTATTCATTGATATATTTCATATTAAGAGATGGTACTTATGTTATTTCATCCGTTTTTGCATGGTTGATGACTTTTGGAGGATGGACCGCTGTAGTCAGGATTCTGATGGAAAAGGCGCTGTTTGGAGGCAAAATTCGCGAAGATCAGAAAATCTCGGAAAATACGGAAAATCTTATATTTCCAGAAGACAAAGGATGCCAGAAGGGGAGCGGAGTTGGGCCATAGGAGGCCCACACCACCCACTGGCGCGGGCCACCCTTGGCCACGCCACCAGGTGGTGTGGCCACCCTAGCCCACTCCTGGCTCTCCCCTTTGGCGTATATTATCCACACGAAACCCTAAGACTCGGGGAGCGAACATAGAAAGATTCCGCCGCCTCTGCGGGGCGAAAAACTACAGAGAGAGAAAGGGCTCTCCGGCAGGCAGAAATCTGCCGGGGAAATTCCTTCCCGGAGAGAGGAGATCGTCGCCATCAACACCACCATCAAGCTGGACTTCATCGGGATCATCATCATCTCCACCAGCACCATCATCACCACTTCATACCACTGTAACAATTGGGTTGAATCTTGCATAGTTCTTAGGGGAAACTTTCCCGCTGTTGATTACTTGTTGTAGTTGATGCTATTGAGTGGAACCATTGAATTATCGTTTATGTTCAGATTTTTACTTATCATTATTTCATCTCTGATCTTGATCCATATGATGTCTTGTGAGTAGTTCGTTTAGTTCTTGAGGACATGGGAGAAGGCATGTTGTTAGTAGTGGAATCGTGTTGAGAAAGATTCAATAGTTTGTTATTTAAGTTGTGGTGTTATTCTTCTAGTGGTGTCATGTGAACATCGACTACATGACACTTCACCTTTATGGGCCTAGGGGAATGTATTGTGTATTTGTCTACTAATCGTAGGGGTTGCCAGAGTGACAGAAACCTGAACCCCCGTTAGGAAACCTTTGCACAAGGGATGTCAGGATCTTAGAGTTTAAAGCTGTGGTTAGGTTTCTATCTTAATTACTTTCTTGTACTTGCGTATGCTTGCAAGGGGTATAATCACAAGTATGTATTAGTCCTAGGAAGGTCGGTACATTAGCACAGGTTCACCCACACAACACTTATCAAACTAAAGTAGATTAATCAACTATATGAAGCGAAAGCACTTGACGATATTCCCATGTGTCCTCGAGAATGTTTGGTCATCTTAAGTAATACAACAGGCTTGTCCTTTGCTAAAGAAAGGATTGGGCCACTTGCTGCATTTATTATTATTGTCTTTTATTTTCTCGTATTTTATTTACCTGCATTATCAAAAACCCTAAAAATCCGTTTGTTAAGTATTTACAGAGAATTCCTGCTCCAAGCCACTCGTCAACACCTTCTGCTCCTCGTTGGGTTCGACACCCTTAATTATCAAAAATACTGCGATACACCCCCTATACTTGTGGGTCATCAAGACTATTTTCTGGCGTCGTTGCCGGGGAGTGAAGCGCTATTGGAGAGTGGAACTGGTAAAGGAAACTTCTACTGTGAGTATTGTTTATTTTTGTTAGTTACTTTATTCTCAATATGGATAATTCATTTAGT
The DNA here is from genome assembly GCA_916181665.1 of Avena sativa. Lineage (NCBI taxonomy): Eukaryota > Viridiplantae > Streptophyta > Magnoliopsida > Poales > Poaceae > Avena > Avena sativa. Next base: position 524,157,048 of record OV702292.1, on the reverse strand, counting down.
TTCTTATTTCGAAATGCTACTACCAATGCTAAGGTAGTAGATGAACCACCACTTGCTGAGAATGATACTTTTAAGATACCTACAAGAATTGTTGATCGTGTTATGGATAACTACTATTTTGGAGATGGAACTATCCATCCCAATGCTCATTTTCTCTTTATACACGAATTATGCGGGTTGTTCAAGTGTGCAGGTATTACAATAGATCAAGTCAAGAAGAAGTTATTCTCATTATCACTGAAAGGAAGAGCTGAGGAATGGTATAAGCTGCTGAAGAATGGTCAATCTCTTGAATGGGAGTAAATAGTGCCTCTCTTTTATTCAAAATTTTATCCTCCTAGCAAGATTCATAAAGATCGGAATCAAATATACAACTTTTGGCCTCTTGATGGAGAGAGTATAGCTCAAGCTTGGGGGAGTTTGAAGTTACTAATGCTCAAATGTCCTATTCATGAGCTCCCCAACAATATTATTATCTATAACTTTTATGCAAGGCTTTCTCTTCATGATAAGGATCTATTGGATGCTTCTTGTCCTGGATCATTTACACGCATGGAAGAAGGAGCTAAATGGGATCTCCTAGACCGTATCCAAGATAATGCTGAAGCATGGGAGAGTGATAAAGGAAGAAAGTCAGGTATAAATTATGATTATGAATGCATTGAATCTTTTATGGGAACTAACGACTTTCAAAATATTAGAAATGCTTATGGTCTAGATTCTCAAGTTATTGCAAATTGTCTTAAAGCTTTTGCCTCATACATTGAGATTCCAAAAGAAGAATGGAACAAGTATCATGCACCATCTAAAGATATTGTTGATTGTGTTCCTGCTAGAAGTACTGAATTTTGCACTATTGATCACATCTTACCTTAACCTTATATTGAGAAAATGCCTTTCCCGGATAAGGTAAAGGAGCATCCTATGATAACTAGTGTAATTAATAAAATAACAAAGAGAGCTGTAAAACCTGATGAATAAATAAACATCGAACCTACAGTAGCAATTGTGAAAGACCTTGTCACTGAAAGTGTAGAAGATGGACACATTATCTTTTGTGAGGATGCTTCTAATATTGTCTCACATCCTAATAGAACTAAAAAAACTAGTGTCCCTGTGCTTTCTGTTAGAATTGGTGATCATTGCTATTATGGTTTATGTGATATTGGTGCAAGTTCAAGTGTTATTCCTTACGAGCTTTACAAAGAAATTATGCATGAAATTAGTCCTTGTGAACTAGAAGAAATTGATTTGGTCATTCACCTTGCAAATAGAGAGACCATCTCTCCAATTGGTATTGTAAGAGATGTGGAAGTTCTTTGTGGTAAGATTAAATATCCTGCTGATTTTCTAGTACTTGGTTCAACTGCTAGTAAAACCCATCCTATCATTTTTGGTAGACCCTTCTTGAACACGGGTGGAGCCATTATAGACTGTAAAAGGGAGAAAATTTTAACTAAATTTGATGGGGAATCTTATGAGTTTATTTTTTCGAAATTTACTAAAGTTCCTTGTGAAAATGAAACTCCTAATGAGGATTTTAGAGTTGAACAACTTGCTTCTATTTCTCTTGCTCCTAATAATGCTTTGCAGCAATTTATGGAAGACTACGAAAGTGAAATCTTCATGGAAGAAAGAAATGAGATTGATGAGATTCTCCGTTGTCAACCTAAAATGCTTAAGCATAACTTGTCGGTGGAAGATTTGGGTACCACATTGCCACCTAAGAAGGATCCGGTTTTCGATCTAAAACCTTTACCTGGCGATCTTAAATATGCTTACATTAATGATAAGAAAATATATCCTGTTATTATTAGTTCTAAACTTTTAGGGAAGGAAGAGGAAAGATTATTGGAAGTATTGAGGAAACACCGAGGAGCTATGGGCTATACCCTTGATGATTTAAAGGAGATTTTGTTGGAAATATGCCCTAGAGACAAATAGTAGTAAGGACTATTATCATATTTCATATAGTTTATGATTAAGTTTTATATCATGCTATAACTGTATTGAGTGGAAACATCAATACACGTGTGATATACAAACAACCAGGGGTTCCCAGTGAAACTCTAGTCACTGGTTCATTGGTCAACAGATGATCATGTTTCCTGATCATGTGGCATTTATGCCAGTTGGAAATGGAGTCATCTCATTACCGAGAATGAGATGATGAACCAATACCCAACCTAAACATCGTGACCCGATCATGTCACGAAGTTCAAGTTACGACGATTAGAAATGGATCCTCGTAGACTATTCCTTAGACCGTGAGGCTATATCAATCATTGTCTCCCGAGAGTGCTTAGATAGCATCAAACGCCATCTGGTAATACGGTGGTTATAAAGGTGTGTTCAGGTACTCGGAGGAAACCGTTGAGGCAATATATGTCAAGAGCGGGATTTGTCCGTCCATGTGACGGGAAGATACTCAAGGGCCCACTCGGAGAGGTTATATCCAATAGCTGCGCAGCGTGTGATTTGATCACGGGGATATCGCTTGTCAGAACGAGTCAAGTAGCATTGTCAGTAACGAGATTGAACACGACATGGTGATGTCCTTGATTAGATCTCGGGCAATGCAAGTATGGAGAGACAAAGGGAATAAGACACTGTTGGGGATCGGTGTGGAAAACAAAATTTTTCCTACGATGGAACCCCAAAACTGCCTAGGATCTATCTATGTAGTAATGCGGTAACAACCAGAGCATATAGAATACATACCCTTGTAGACCGTACGCGGCTAACATTCCGTGGGGAACGTGGTTGAAGTAGTCATACTCGTAGCCGACCTCAAGGTCACGAAGCTCCTCGCAAGTCACCCTTTGCTCCATCTTCATCTTCATCGTGCAATAGATCCGGCTCACGACATTCAAGCGCCCCAAGTCTTGCGCCTCGTGTCTTCATACACATCCGGTGCATGATGAGACCTCCGGCTCTCCGGTCCCGCCGAGAGTGCGGAAGTTGATATCCGGCTAGGAATCCCTACAGCGTAACGGCGTGCTGCAGGTGTGCCTTGATCGCACAGCCCAGACTTGGGGCCATGGTCACAAGGTATAGAGAGAGGGAGAGAGAAGGAGAAAGTCATCCAAAGGACTTCTCCAAAATTGTGTTTCTTTAGTCCTCCCATGGGCACCCCCTTATATAGGCGGAGGGGGTGTGCCCTCCCCATTGGGTTAGCCATGTGGGACTATTCATAAAAAAAATCAGCAGGATTTTCATCCTGGCCGATTGGGCCGATTTTAATCAGCCCAATAAGCAAAACAGAAAATAACTAAAAGAGGAACAACAGCTGACTGCAGCCAACCGGGTGGGCCCTGGCGCGTAGCAGCCCAGCTCGCCCCGCTGCGGCCAGCAGCCTGGCGCCCACCCCGGGTGAGCCTTTGTCCCCGGCGGCCCAAGGTGGTGGCCGCTGGCGCCCAGGTGGGCCGGTTGCTCCCCCCGTGGCCCAACCCGCCCCACACCGCCTGGCGGCGCCCCCGCCCCGTCTGGGTGGGCTGGCTCGCCCCGATGGCCCAGCTCCCTGGCGCCCGCGTGGGCCAGGTCAAGCAGGCCTTGGTGGCGGCTGGTACCTGTGATCCGCCTCCCATGCAGCGGTTAACAAAAACCACCCACGTGGGCTGTTTCTTTTCCTTTTCCATTTATTTTTCTGCAGCTTTTATTTTAGGCCTTTTCCCTCTGGGATTTGGCCTAATATAAAAGTTGCCTTTATAAATCTTAACTTAAATATTATTTAGAATATATTAATTCATAATTAACATATAATAAATATATATTTAAATTCCCATTTATCCGAACACACTTTTCCGGTCTTTTCCTTTATTCTTTCTCCGAACAACTTCAGATCTCTCCGTGGAACGATTCTGGCTTTCTGTCTTTCTCTACTGTGATTCCGTCTTACGAATGATCGCTTTCATCGTTCCCTTAAGTGTATCCTCTCACGGCTCGGGAATGCTCTAGACATGATCTATATCAATGATCAACAGAGGGACCAGGGATGTCCATGTGACCCCTATGCATTCGTGATGACAATGTCGTTTGGACCGCTAAATATAGCATCCTCTTCCTTTTGTTTCTCGATACAACTTGTCCGAGATCCGATCATTGGTATCCCATACCTTGTTCAATCTCGTTCACAACAAGTTTTGTTTTCTTGTTACCATGATATTACATCCCCGTGACCTAGTCACATGTTGCAACATTTATGGATGTAATCTCACCAAGCCGTCCGTATGTATCTTTACCATCATGTGGGTGAACAAATCCCGGTCTTGCAGTCACATGTCATCTACTGTTCCTATGGAATACCCAACATACACCTTTATGGCCACCGTATTACCAGATGACGGTTCATGCAGTCTAAGCAGACTAGGGAAACAGTGAGTAATATGAGCTCATGGTCTAAGGAGAAGGAGTCTAGGTATAGCTATTGCAACAATGAACTATATGACTTGATCGTGTTGCAATCCTTTGAGGAATGTCCAATCACATCATTCTCCAATGATATGATCCTGTTGTCAGTCGGCATAAATGCCCATGATCTTGAAACCCAGATCATCTTCGTGACCAACGAACTAGTATGAATAGAGGCTACTAGGGACTTGGTTATTTCATACCACACCTGTACCAATGTTTCTACTTGGCACAGTTATAGCATAATATGAAACTATTATAAAGTAATTGAGATATGACAATAAAAACCTATTTCTTATTTGCCTCTAGGGCATATCTCCTTCATTCTCCCACTTGCACTAGAGTACAAATAATCCAGCTTGCATTTTACTCGTATAAACCATATGCCATATGCGTTTACAGATCATGCATGCTCATGGGAAACGTCATGTCCATGTTCTGTTTTACCAGATCATTATGTCTTTTGCAAATTGTTAATGTCTTCCTAATTTTGACATTCACACCATTATCGTATAATGGGTTGAAGTATTTGTTTAGCGACAAAGCGAGACTTTTGTTTCTAGTGTGTATGATGACGGTCGTTTTCACTGTTGTTATCTAAACTTCGAAACACACTTTGCTATCCTTTGTGTATATACTATAGTCATGGCAGCAGAACGAGGCCGGATTCCAGGAGCTTACAGTGACGTTAGATCAACCTCGAGGGCTTTCTCATGGGCACTAGGCCCTAGGACACATCATTCTACGTTAAAAGCGAACTAGCCCCACCATAACATTATACATCACATCAGATGGAGCTTTTATACTTCTATATCTATGTAGATCCTAGTACATGAAATGCATCTATGCCACTTACATTGCTTCTTACCATTTATGTACAAACTTAATTCTGGTTCAGTGATCAACTCAGGAATCACTTAAGGACATGCTCTTATAGTTAAACTTTGTCCTACCAACCAGAACCTCGGATCACATTATGTCGAGTATACAACATGGTTATACAGAAGAACCTATGACTGGGGCATAGGAGATGCAACGCATCTCTTTCTTTCAACCATAGTTGCAATACTAACTCAATGCTTCATATAGTAAGAATTTACTTCTCACCTTGTTCCATTCTGAGCTACTTCCGAATCTTGCTTAGGACATTCTGAATATCTTTCAGAATCAAGTCTAGGAAGCATTTGACATTCAGTGTTTATTAAACTCACCAATCTATCTCAATAGATCTTATTGTTTAATAACTTCAACTTCATCCTTATTTATCTAACTCAAATATTATTAACACCAATCACATCATTCACATATGTCGTCCACATATCCTAGAATGATTTCATGCTCCCACTCAAATGTGACATTCGTATTTGAGATCTAGGGATTTGACTTAGCTCCCACTCAAAATATGTCAGCTACATATTATGAATTAGCCAAGCTGATTTGCTCTCACTCAAATCCAGGTCCTCTCGACAATCTTGGATATTCCAAAATACTTTGATCATCATCAAACCGAGAATTCCATTAACGAGATTTCGATGACTATTCATTTCTTGTACTTAGGTCCATCACGCTTCATTGTATTTCGTAGGTATGTCTTGTTCAAAGCATGACAAGTGAATCAACAATATAATTCCACAAACTTGTAGAATATATAGTTGAATCCTACTTACTTTAGTAAAAGTATTCACTGAAACTTTATGATCATTATCAATAGTTTCTTCCCTATTTGCAGAGTTTGGTTTCACGAAACAAATTCCGCTGCGCCACTCAACAATTCGGAGGTAAGGTAAAATACCTTGTTTTGATCTTTTACTTTCTTCCACCTATATCTTCATCAAGACACGTCAACTTAGGACAATAGCAGGTTTGCCCCCTGTGGACGATGCATTCATAGTTTCCTAAGAATGCTCTACAAAGACTTGTTTATTCGCCATGACTTCGACTTATTGAAATCTCCAGAAACTCGAACGTGCCATAACACTTATGGTGTTGTTTCCATGAATCTTTTAGATGTTCCTTTTTATTTCAAATGAGTGTTTTGCTTATTTTGATCTCTAACTCTAAATGACAACTATAACCCCTATAAGAGATAATACTATACCATATGTATCTTAATACATAATGATTATGATGTTTAGACATTTCAACAAAGTTTGAATTCATCCAATTATCATAATTTGTGAAACATCTTTCACAAGTTCCTTTTATGCTAAACTTAACTTGAATACTTCAGTCGTGTCGATCAAATCGGAGAGACTTGTTAATTCAATATCCCATTTAGTTATGAACTCGTTTGAACAATTCAAATCGTTTCAAACTTCATGTTTCATTAAGTAAATACACTTATTCACTTAAGTCCACAATAAATGATTTCCACTACTTGTTGAAAATACGATACATCATTATATATAAGTTTAAATATTTCTTCGCATATCACCATTTTACCAGAATGCGGATTTTTAGTCATTCTGCCCAAGAGGCATGGTTTTGCAAAGTCTCTAGATTAAGCATCTAGGACCCCGATCTTTCATAAAGAACATGCAATAACCAAAATGACTTAAACTATAGTGTCATTTCATTATTAAACTTTGGATATCTTTTAGCATTCTAATACTTTATAAATGTTTAAACCATTATCATTAACATAGTGATGAGAATAACTTATTTATAATCATAATGTGACCATAAGGTATTGTTCATAAGAATAGTACAAACTAGTTTGTAACTTGTTCATATGAATAATCGTCTCGCTAAAAGCAAGACACATAAACAGGGATTACAAATTTATATTCAAGCCCACTGATCCAAATGATAAACTTTGAGGGAAGAGGTGATGTCGGCCATCAACTATTTTGCTTGCCGTCATCAAGTCACGTTGCCTCAAAACCAGCAATTCTCAAGCAGATCCTCCTGTTTTCATAAAACGGGACAATTATCAAATACTTTGCAATTTGTAACGAGTTTTGCAAGAACCACATTTATAATTTGTATATCTTACATATACTTTTTCATCCATGACCTCCTTTTGCATTCAAGCCCTTAAGAGTTCTTAACTCTAATGCAAGATCGCTAAGTGTTTTTCCAAACATTCTGGAGTCATCGAATTATCTCCTAATGGTTATTGTATTAAGAAGAGAAGATCACCTTTTATGAGGATATCCCTCGGGCGTGGGTATTAATCTATGAAGTTGGACCCTTCTGCTAAGTTCCATATTAAGCAATATATTCCAATGGTCGCAAAGGACCTCAATGGGATAGGCTAAGGTCTACTAAGATATTTGCAAACAGACATCTAGACTAAGTTTATAATAAGAGATCAATTTATAATTGGTCTCCACTAAAACAGTCATCCCTTAGACGATTTTAGTGATCACATGATCCCTATCCTCTGCACCTCCCCCGATCATCACGGCCATCAGTGCATTATCAAAGGTAGACATTCAATAATGCCAATCACATCATCCATGTGACTCATGCTCGATCTTTCGATCTCTTGTGTTCCGAGGCCATGTCTATACATGCTAGGCTCGCCAAATCTAACTTGTGCGTATTCGCTGTGCAACATGGCTTACACCCACTGTATGCGAACGTAGATATGTCTGACCCTCGATCATCACGGCCGGCCTCATACCGAAGAACTTTCTTGGTGGTGCACACACAAGGGGAACACGGAACATTGGAATTTAATAGGGATTATCTTATCTGCTACCGTTGAGTATCTAAATACTAGCACACAATAAGATGTAAAAACTGGTATCAACATCATATTTATAATGTGATATGATATGGTCTTTCTTGCGCCTTGATCTCCATCGAGTGCTCCGGCATGATCTCCATCGTTCCCTTGGTTTGACGCCAAGTCCACGACGCCTCCACCAGGTCGTCCATCGGAGCAATGACTATTACTATACTACTTAGTAACAGAAAAGTAAACTACTTTACCTTCGTAACAACCAATGCCATATGATAATCACATGTCCCCTGCAAAATAAAGTTAGACGCCTCTACTTTATCTCTTGCAAGTTTTACATGGTTGTTAGGGCTTTCGCAATAGAACTGTTTCTAAACTACGAACTTTCCAACCACAACATGGATCTAACAGTTGTCTATACTATACCCCTTTCGGGGCCCTCTGTTGTAAATGCTATATCAACTATTGAATGAGAGACAGACACCCGCTAGCCACTTATACGGTACAAGCCGTATGTTGAGCGTGGAACTAGTCTCGCGTACGAATACTTGTAAGGTCGGTCCAGGCCGCTTCATCAAACAATATTGCGATATAAACAAGTACACGTTAGAGGGTAACAACTAAGGGATCAATTCCCGCACAATACTTGTGCATACTGGCCGTACAACACTCCTACGCATAGATCGGCTCTGATACCACTGTTGGGGATCGGTGTGGAAAACAAAAAGTTTCCTACGATGGAACCCCAAAACTGCCTAGGATCTATCTATGTAGTAATGCGGTAACGGCCGGAGAGTATAGAATACATACCCCTGTAGATCGTACGCGGTTAACGTTTTGCGGGGAACGTGGTTGAAGTAGTCGTACTCGTAGCTGACCTCAAGGTCGCGAAGCTCCTCGCAAATCACCCTATGCTCCTTCTTCATCTTCATCGTGCAACAGCACCGGCTCACGACATTCAAGCGTCCCAAGTGTTGCGCCTCGTGTCTTCATACACATCCGGTGCACGATGAGACCTCTGGCTCCTCGATCCCGCCGGGAGTGCGGAAGTTGATATCTGGCTAGGAATCCCTGCAGTGCAACGGCGTGCTGCAGGTGTGCCTTGATCGCACAGCCCAGACTTGGGGCCATGGTCACAAGGTATAGAGAGAGGGAGAGAGAAGGAGAAAGTCATCCAAAGTACTTCTCCAAAATTGTGTTTCTTTAGTCCTCCCATGGGCACCCCCCTTATATAGGCGAAGGGGGTGTGCCCTCCCCATTGGGTTAGCCATGTGGGACTATTCATAAAAGAAAATCAGCAGGATTTTCATCCTGGCCGATTGGGCCGATTTCAATCAGCCCAATAAGTAAAACAGAAAATAACTAAATAAAAAGAAAAGAGGAACAACAACTGACTACAGCCAGTCGGGTGGGCCCTGGTGCGCGGTGGCCCAGCTCGCTCCGCAGTGGCCAGCGGCCTGGCGCCCACCCCGGGTGGGCCTTTGTCCTCGGTGGCCCAAGGTGGTGGCGGCTGGCGCCCGGGTGGGCCGGTTGCTCCCCCCGCGGCCCAGTCCGCCCCACACTGCCTCGCGGAGCTCGCGCCCCGCCCCGCCCGGTTGGGCCGGCTCGCCCCGGCGGCCCAGCTCCCTGGCGCCCGCGTGGGCCAGGTCGAGCAGGCCCCGGTGGCGGCTGGTAGCTGCGATCCGCCCCCCGTGCGGCGGTTAATAAAAACCACCCATGTGGGCTGTTTCTTTTCCTTTTCCATTTATTTTTCTATAGCTTTTATTTTAGGCCTTCTCCCTCTGGGATTTGGCCTAATATAAAAGTTGCCTTTATAAATCTTAACTTAAATATTATTTAGAATATATTAATTCATAATTAACATATAATAAATTTATATTTAAATTCCCATTTATTCGAAAACACTTTTCCGGTCTTTTCCTTTATTCTTTCTCCGAACAACTTCGGATCTCTCCGCGGAACAATTCTAGCTTTCTCTCTTTCTCTACTGTGATTCCGTATTACGAATGATCACTCTCATCGTACCCTTAAGTGTACCCTCTCACGGCTTGGGAATGCTCTAGACATGATATGTATCAATGATCAATAGAGGGACCATGGATGTCCATGTGACCCCTATGCATTCCTGATGACAATGTCGCTTGAACCGCAAAATGTAGCATCCTCTTCCTTTTGTTTCTCGATACAACTTGTCCGACATCCGATAATTGGTATCCCATACCTTGTTCAATCTCGTTCACAACAAGTTCTGTTTTCTTGTTACCGTGATATTACATCCCCATGACCTAGTCACATGTTGCAGCATTTATGGATGTAATCTCACCAAGCTGGCCGTATGTATCTTTACCCGTCATGTGGGTGAACAAATCCTGTTCTTGCAGTCACATGTCATCTACTGTTCCTTCGGAATACCCAACGTACACCTTTATGGCCACCGTATTACCAGATGACGGTTGATGCAGCCTAAGCAACCTAGGGAAACAGTGAGTAATATGAGCTCACGGTCTAAGGAGAAGGAGTCTAGGTATAGCTGTTGCAGCAATGAACTATATGACTTGATCGTGTTGCAATCCTTCGAGGAATGTCCAATCACATCATTCTCCAATTATATGATCCCATTGTCAGTCGGCATAAATGCCCATGATCTTGAAACCCAGATCATCTTCGTGACCAACAAACTAGTATGAATAGGGGCTACTAGGGACTTGGTTGTTTCGTACCACACCTGTACCAATGTTTCTACTTGGGACAGTTATAGCACAATATGAAACTATTATAAACTAATTGAGATATGACAATAAAAACCTATTTCTCATTTGCCTCTAGGGCATATCTCCTTCAGACACGACTGTCCTGGTTCAAACGACGAAAGACCTTCATGGAACGCACAGGTGTCACATGGCCATCCAGGTCCCTCTGTCGATCATTAGTGCGGGCGTGTCCCAACCATGTCTGGAGTGTTGCCGAACTGTGGGGTATCACGCTTAAGGGCTTGATGATGCTTAGAGAGTGTTTATAGGATCGGTGGAATCACCGAAGAGTTGTAGAGAGAAAACCAGAAGGGTTTCTGTAAGTCTGGAGGATGTCCAGAGTGGAAATGGAAGGTGTTCCATAACCATGGAGATTGGATAATGTGTGAATGAATGTTAAATGTTGATTTAATCATTTATTCATAATTATTTAATAAAGAGAAAATCAATTTTAATGGTCAAAGGCTTAATGGGCCAATTCCGGAGGGAGAGGGCCCATTAGGGGAAAGGAGAGAGGGAGAAGGGCCAAGGGGCAGGCCGGCTGGGCCTAGCCCCCCTGCGCGGGGCCCACTAGGGTGGCCGGCGGCCACCCCTCCCCCTCCTCTCCTTTAGTCCCACCCCGGGACTTTGAGGGAGGTAGTACCTCCCCTCCCCCTATATATAGTGGGGATATTTGGCCAATTTAAATACACCAATAATCAATAAAGGTCTTCTCACTTTTGGGAGGACCTCTAATTGATATTTTCTCTCTCCCCCTCTCTCTCACGTGACCGTGGTCCCAAGTCTGGACTACGCGAGCGAGAGACATCTTCACCGCGAAGCGCCGTCACGCTGCAGGATTCGGATCCAGGAGCTCTACTTCCGCAAATGCTGCTGGATCGGGGAAGCGGGAGTCATCGTCAGGCACCGGACGTGTGTAACTCCCCGCGAGGTGTCGCACTTGAGGCACTCAAGTCGTTGGAGCCAAGGAGCACAAGGACTTCATCACGACCTTGAGGTCGGCTTCGGCTCGTCTACATCAACCACGCTCTCCTGAGCGTTGACAACGCTTTTCGGTCTTCAAGGGTAAGTTCGCGAAAAGCCCCTCCCGATACTGTATTACTAATAGATAGGTCCTGGCAGCTTCAGGGGTTCAGGGCGTAGAGTAAAATTTATTGTTTTCATACGCGGAACCCCAATAGATTTCTCCTACTATATGTCAGCACGCTATCAATATAGAACCCGATGCAAAACCAGTGGTAGAACATCAACGTTGTTTAAATCCTAAGATGAAGGAAGTGGTAAGAAACGAGGTATTAAAACTCCTTAATGCTGGTATTATTTATCCTATTGCTGATAGTGAATGGGTTAGTCCTGTTCATTGTGTCCCTAAGAAAGGGGGAATTACCGTTGTGCCTAATGATAATGATGAGATTATTCCCCAAAGAATAGTAGTAGTTTATAGGATGTGCATTGATTTCAAAAAGGTTAACAAAGTTACTAAGAAAGATCATTACCCACTGCCTTTTATTGATCAAATGTTAGAAAGGTTGTCTAAAAAGACCCATTTTTGTTTTCTCGATGGATACTCTGGGTTTTCTCAAATTCCTGTTAAACAACAAGATGAAGAAAAAACTACTTTTACGTGCCCTTATGGAACCTATGCTTATAGGCATATGCCTTTTGGTTTGTGTCATGCTCCTGCTACTTTTCAAAGATGCATGTCTGCTATCTTTCATGGTTTTTGTGAGGAAATTGTGGAAGTATTCATGGAGGATTTTTCCGTCTATGGAACTTCTTTTGATAATTGTCTGCACAACCTTGATATAGTTTTGCAGAGATGTGAAGAAACCAATCTTGTTCTTAATTGGGAGAAATGCCACTTCATGGTCAATGAAGGGATTGTCCTTGGACATAAAATTTCCGAAAGAGGCATTGAAGTTGATAGAGCTAAAGTTGAAGCAATTGAGAAAATTCCATATCCAAGAGACGTCAAAGGTATTCGTAGTATCCTTGGTCATGCTGGTTTCTATAGAAGGTTTATTAAAGATTTCTCTAAGATATCAAAACCCCTCACTAATCTTCTCCAAAAAGATGTACCCTTTGTTTTTTATGATGATTGTAAGGAAGCTTTTGAAACTCTAAAGAAGGCTTTAACTACTGCTCCTATTGTCCAACCACCTGATTGGAACTTACCCTTTGAAATCAGGTGCAACGCTAGTGATTTTGCTGTAGGTGCTATTCTTGGGAAACGAATAGATAAAAAGCTAAATGTTATCCATTATGCTAATAAGACTCTTGACGCTGCTCATAAGAATTTTGCTAGTACTGAAAAAGAATTCTTAGCTGTTGTCTTAGCTTGTGATAAGTTTAGGCCTTATATTGTTGATTCAAAAGTTACCATTCATACTGATCATGTTGCTATTAAGTACCTTATGACAAAGAAAGATGCTAAGCCTAGGCTTATTAGATGGGTGTTGCTTTTACAAGAATTCGACCTACATATTGTAGATAGGAAAGGTGCTGAAAATCCTATTGCTGATAATGTATCTTGTTTGGAAAACATCTCCTTTGATCCTATACGAGTTAATGATAGTTTCCCAAATGAACAGTTGGCTGTAGTAGGGATAAGTTCTCGAGGGATTCCTTGGTATGCTGATTACGCTAACTTTATTGTTTCCAAGTATTTGCCTTCAACTTTTACAGCACAGGAAAGAAGGAAGTTCTTTTACAATTTAAGGCATTATTTTTGGGATGACCCACATTTATATAAAGAGGGGATGGATGGTATTATGCGAAGATGTGTTCCAGAACATGAACAAAAGGAGATATTGCGGAAATGTCATGGTAGCGCCTATGGAGGACATCATGCGGGAGATAGAATCGCACAAAAGGTGCTACAGTCAGGTTTTTACTAGCTTACCCTTTTTAAAGATGCAAGAAAATTTGTCTTATCATGTGATGAGTGTCAACGAGTTGGTAATATTTCTAGACGCAATGAGATGCCTATGAATTACTCTCTTGTTATTGAACCATTTGATTGTTGGGGATTTGACTTTATGGGTCCTTTTCCCCCTTCGAAAGGTTATACTCATATTCTTGTTGCTGTTGACTATGTTACTAAGTGGGTAGAAGCCATACCCACGAAAAGTGCTGATGGTGAGACCTCTTTAAAGATGCTTAAGGATATTATCTTTCCTAGGTTTGGAGTGCCCAGGTATCTTATGACTGATGGAGGCTCTCATTTCATTCATGGTGGCTTTAGAAAGACCCTTGCTAAATATGATGTTAATCGTAGAATTGCTTCAGCTTATCATCCCCAAACTAGTGGGCAAGTAGAACTATCAAATTGAGAAATTAAATCCATATTGCAAAATACTATTAATAGATCTAGAAAAAATTGGGCTAAAAAGTTGAATGATGCTTTATGGGCTTATAAGAATCCTATGGGAATGTCTCCTTACAAAATGGTTTATCGGAAAGCTTGCCACCTGCCTCTAGAATTAGAACACAAAGCTTATTGGGCAGTGAAAGAACTTAATAGAGACTTCAAACTTGCTGGTGAGAAAATATTATTTGTCTTAAGTTCGTTGGATGAATGGAGGAGTGAAGCATATGAAAATGCTAGACTCTTTAAAGAAAAAGTTAAAAGATGGCATGATAGGAGAATTCTTAAGAGAGAGTTCCATGTTGGTGAGAAAGTTCTATTGTATAGGTCTCGTCTCAGATTTTTTGCAGGGAAACTAATCTCAAAATGGGAAGGGCCTTTTGTTATTGAAGAAGTCTATCGTTCAGGTGCAATAAAATTTTCTTCTTTAAAAGATAATACTACACAAGTGGTGAATGGTCAGAGACTCAAGCATTATATTTCTGGAGATTCTTACAATGAGGATATTGATGCTATTCAAATGGTAACTCCGGAAAAATTTATCAAAGACCAAATTCAGAGACCTGCAGAGTCTGATTTCGAATAGGTAACAGTTCTGGTAAGAAAAGGTCCGCGAAAAATCTGTCAAGTTATATTTTTGCAGTTTTTATCTAACAAGGAAAGCAACGAAGCGAAAGAGGGACAGAAACGGAGCCAGGGTGGCTCACACCACCCCGTGGCGCGGGGCCCCTGGCCACGCCACCAGGTGGTGTGGCCACCACGGAGTCCGTCTCTGACCCGTTTTCTCCCAGTAACTTCCTTTTGTTGTAAAAATTCGTAATATATAATCCCCAGATCCCCCGAGGTTCGTATATCGTGTTCTCGTCATGTTTTTCGCTGTTCAGATGTCGTTTCAGGGTTCATTTTCGGAAGACTATGAGATGCGACGCCAACGCGGGCTAAATTGCGACATGGAGCAGAGGACCTTCGTAGGATGGGTGGAAGAAGAAAGGATCACAACTAGGCACGAAGATATGGATCAGAGCATTAAGGAGGAAGTGAAGGGCATGACGGCAAGCATGAAAGGACAAGGGCTGATACCTCCAATTCTAAACCTCAGTTCCTGCCCTGCGGCGGTGGAAGATCTACAGGCCACTGATGAGATTTGCGATAAGTACCGAGTCCTAAGGAGAAATGTGGATATACTGCAAGAAGAGAATAACAGGCTCCGCAAGATCCTGGAAGATTATCTCACTTCGATCGAGAGAACACCACCACCACCGAAGGAGTAATTCGTCATCAGGTTTTGGCACCCCCTTGGTTTGTTCCAAACTTGGGGGAGTGTCGTGGTATCACATCACTATCTTTTATCTTTTTACCTTTGTAGTAGAGTCATATCATGAATAGAGAAGTTATCATGTAGGATGGTTTGCATTATGGAAGTGTCCCCCTCTCGTTAGATATCTATGTATCCCTTGGTGTGAGTTGCCGCTATGGAATATTAATGAGAAGTTCTATCATTTACTCTTTTGCATATCTTATATTAGTTTACAATCTCTGTTATATGATTGATCTTGTTATTAGTATTGGTATCACTTTGGGATCATGGAGTAAATTTAGTTGGTTTTGGCAAACCCGGCTTGGTCAGTAGCAACACTATTATGAGAATTGAATGAAAAGATAAAAGTACTCTTAAGAAATATAATTTCATCACCTTTCTTTATTGATTTTCTCATAAGCTTAATATTTTATAGTTAAGATCTTTTGTGCTTCCAAGGAAGATTGCATGTTTGTTTTTATCACCTGTATGTTTGTTTGTTTCCTTCAACACTTATGCTTGCTACCCACCCTTGCTAGCCTAAAACCTGTACTGAGAGGGAATGCTTCTCGTGCATCCAATCCTTAAACCAAAACCTATGCCATTTGTGTCCACCATACCTACCTATTAGCACTATTGCTATTCCAAGTAAATTCATGTTTTTATCTACCTAACGAATTAAACTTGTTATGTGAAAATTAGTGATTAAAGCTCTCACAAACTTGATGGCACACTGTACTTTCCTGCAATTAATAAACTTGAACCATTGTGCCCATCTATGTTGTGTATATGCTTGCGCTTTATAAGTTGAGAGTCAGCAGAACCATGTTACCATGGGGAATGCTTTCAACATTGCACTTATTTAGTTGATATCATGATTTTTTTGCTTATGGATCCCGGCGGTGTGAAATAAAAGGGGAACTTGTAAGATAATGGAGTTTTTATGTGTGTTAGAGAAACGCCTGGGCTGCTAGCCTAAGCCATGCCTAATCATGGTGGAAACTTGCAGCATAACCATAATGAGCACTGTATGAAGCATCCTCAATAAAAAACCTATGCAAATAGCAAATAAAAAGATCGCTGAGATGCTCATTGTCTGTTGCCTTGTCATTTTGATATGGGATAGCTCCTATGTCATGAGGCAAGGGGTACCCCGTTGGCGGTTCACTATGATACATATGTACTTACAATGATAAGAGCTTACTTGTCACTGAAGTTGAGTAGCATGAGGTTCGGTACTCGTAAGCAAGGGGCATGAGATTTCAACTTATAACTTGTCAAGCATATCCTCTTAGTTGTGTCACTTTAACCTTAACCACCTAAAGATGCTTATGATAGGGGCAATGAGAGCTGAAAGCTAATAAGTACCATAATTTTTGGAAGCTCTTTATGAAACATGAAATCCCTGCTTCCCTCTACGAAGGGCTTACCTTTTACTTTTTAGTTGAGTCAGTAAACCTATTCCTTTCTATCTCAAGCAAGTATTTTGAGTTGTTGTGTTTCATTCATTCATATGATGATTTATTCAATCATGTTTCTTATGTTCCTTGTTTTGCACATTGCTCTTATCTTAGTGAATATTACTTTGAAAGCTATCATTCAAAACCCATTATGTTTGAACTCCTGCAAATTGTTAACTATTCTTCGACTAAGAGCAAAGTTTGCCATTACCAATTATGATTTACCTTGTGTATCTTTATTGTGTTTCCTTTACTTATTGCAAGTTAAGTTGTATAATAGTGAGTTGTCTTCTATTATGATTTGTGTATTGATGAATGTGATGCTTCTTATCCGTATTCTTTTATCGACCCTTCACTCCATAAACCTGAGGTCATGTTTATTGAGCTCAGTTTCTGCTTGGGGACAAGCGAAGTCTAAGCTTGGGGGGAGTTGATATGTCCATTTTGCATCACTATTCTATATCATAATTTACTGCTATTCATTGATATATTTCATATTAAGAGATGATACTTATGTTATTTCATCTGTTTTTGCATGGTTGATGACTTTTGGAGGATGGACCGCTGCAATCAGGATTCTGATGGAAAAGGCGCTGTTTGGAGGCAAAATTCGCGAAGATCAGAAAATCCCGGAAAATACATGGAAAATCCTATTTTTCCAGAAGACGAAGGATGCCAGAAGGGGGAGCGGAGTTGGGCCACAGGGGGACCACACCACCCCCTGGCGCGGGCCACCCTTGGCCGCGCCACCAGGTGGTGTGGCCACCCTGGCCCACTCCTGGCTCTCCCCTTTGGCGTATATTATCCCCACGAAACCCTAAGACTCGAGGAACGACCACAGAAAGATTCCATCACCTCTACGGGGAAGAAATCTACAGAGAGAGAAAGAGCTTTCTGGCAGGCAAAAATCTGCCGGGGAAATTCCTTCCCGGAGAGGGGAGATCGTCACCATCAACACCACCATCAAGCTGGACTTCATCGGGATCATCATCATCATCATCTTCATCATCATCTCCACCAGCACCATCATCACCACTTCATACCGCTGTAACAATTGGGTTGAATCTTGCATAGTTCTAAGGGGAAACTTTCCCGGTGTTGATTACTTGTTGTAGTTGATGCTATTGAGTGGAACCATTGAATTATCATTTATGTTCAGATTGTTACTTATCATTATTTCATCTCTGATCTTGATCTATATGATGTCTTGTGAGTAGTTCGTTTAGTTCTTGAGGACATGGGAGAAGTCATGTTGTTAGTAGTGGAATTATGTTGAGAAAGATTCAATAGTTTGTTATTTAAGTTGTGGTGTTATTCTTCTAGTGGTGTCATGTGAACGTCGACTACATGACACTTCACCTTTATGGTCCTAGGGGAATGCATTGTGTATTTGGGTACTAATCATAGGGGTTGCCGGAGTGACAGAAACCTGAACCCCCGTTATGAAACCTTTGAACAAGGGATGTCAGGATCTCAGAGTTCAAAGCTGTGGTTAGGTTTCTATCTTAATTACTTTCTTGTACTTGCGGATGCTTGCAAGAGGTATAATCAAAAGTATGTATTAGTCCTAGGAAGGTTGGTACATTAGCACAGGTTCACCCACACAACACTTATCAAACTAAAGAAGATTAATCAACTATATGAAGCGAAAGCACTTGATGATATTCCCATGTGTCCTCGAGAACGTTTGGTCATCTTAAGTAATACAACCAACTTGTCCTTTGCTAAAGAAAGGATTAGGCCACTTGCTGCATTTATTATTATTGTCTTTTATTTCCTCGTATTTTATTTACCTGCATTATCAAAACCCCCTAAAAATCCGTTTGTTAAGTATTTACAAACAATTCCTGCTCCAAGCCACTCGTCAACACCTTCTGCTCCTCGTTGGGTTCGATACTCTTACTTATCGAAAATATTGCGATACACCCCCTATACTTGTGGGTCATCATCTTTGCAGGTGGGAAAAATTTAGTCATAAATAAAGAAGTACATCCCACCCATGATGTAATAGTATTTTTAGGGAAAGATAGCAACCGTTCTTTAGCTCTCCCTCTTAGAGAGAAAGGAAATAGATGCAATTTGACCGCATCAGGGTCAACGTCTTTTATACGCATCATATCACATATTTCAGTGAAAGTATTCAAGTGCATACCTGTGTCTTCAACATCAAAGCCTCCAAATTGATTCTGTTGGACCAAACTTAAGTAATGGGGCTTAATTTCATAGTCATCAACAGCGATTGCTGGCTGAGTAATAGGAGTACACAAATAATCATTATTGGGAGTAGCAAACTCCCCAAGCTTCTTTTCAGCCATACTTCCTATGTTTTTGGGTTTTCTTAGATAAAGAATTATAATAGTAAAAGCAAGAATTTAAAGACTAACGATTTTTTTGGTTTATCACATAAAGACTGAAAGCAAACTAACAAAATTAAAAACAAGAATTAAAACTAGCAAGGTTCCTAATAACTTCACCAGGGTAGTTATTGCTTCCCCGGCAACAACGCCAAAAAAAGGGTTGATACCTTCGATCCGGATTACGTATGTAGTGTAGCTTATTTTTCCCTAGTAGACCTAGGTTATCGAATCCCCGGGAAGCGAATGCGTAGTGAAGTTACTTTAACAGACCTTCGAGAGTTTTAGAATTTCTTTTGTGTTTTTACCGGACCAATAGCTTGCGTCTTTTTGTTGTTGTCGATGATGGAGAGAGAGGGCCTAGGGCGTTCGGTTTCACCTGTAGCTGTGCAAAACATCTGACGGAAATAAAAGATAGAAATAAAGTATGCGTGTACTTGTTAAAGCAACATAAATTATATGTGGGCAGTGATGTCACCGTTAATCCCAAGCAAATCCCTCACATACAGCCGTACTACCCCTTCTATCACTGGGGTTCCCAACCTGCAGATCAGTCATCACTCATACTCCCTATACCTGGCTCAACCCTCGGGGTCTTGGGTACCTAACAAGTCCTTGGATTGAGGCAAGAGAGGATACAATAATTATCATGTCATACAAACTAATACACGATTCCATCTATAATAAATCACATGCACAATTTCTACATGGCTAGGCCGAAGCCCTTAGCCCAAGGAGAATTACTCACACATAGAGATGAGATCAACAATCACAAACATTATAATAAAAATCATAAGATTGATAGCAATATTCTTACAATGTCGCCAATCGGAGAAGAGATCTATTATTACAAGTGGTGGAATATGACTATGGAGATGGAGAAGGGTTTGGAGATCTGGAGGCAGATGGTGATCTGTGGCAGAGACTTTTTGCGAGGTCTGGCTTGTTTTCTCGTCGCCCGAGGCTTCTTTATATAGGGGTCCCTTCATGAAGTTGTTCCGTTTGACCTAACGGTGGCGGCGCCAACTATACGACCGGAGCTATATGGTTGGAATTTTTGCTCTGGCCGTATAGTTGGTCGTTAAAGCGTCTGCCTCCATTGTACGGCTCCTGGTTTCTTCTGGTTGTTAGAAATCTCGTATCTTTGACTTTAATATAGTGATTCCCTCCTTTAAACGACATTATCTGCGTAGAAAAAATATAAAAGAAAGGATTGCATACCCCTTTGAATATTAGCATTAGTGGCAGGATTTAGAGAGATAATTCATCAAAATTATGAATAATATCCAGTTTAAATATGGATGTAGATGGCTATATTTCATAGCCATCAATGAGCCATCTGGTTGTTCATTTTATTTAATGGCTTACGTGCCGAAATTATGATATAAAGTAGTGTTACTTTCTATTGCTAAGTTGTAGTAGTAGTCAATCATCATGATGGACGACCAACTAGAGGCGTCGTGGACTTGGCGCCATGCTGGTGGGCAAGATGGAGATCATGTCGGAGCGCTAGATGTAGATCAATGCGCATTAATGAAGGACCATATCATGTCACATATTTTAACTGCATGTAATGTTAATCCTTTATGAATCTTATTTATTGATAGTATTAGATACTCGATGATAGCATTATAAGATGACCCCTTACTTTAATACAAATAAGAGTGTTCTGCATTAGTGTGCACCACCAAGAAAGTTCTCCATTATGAAGCACGTCGTGACGATCGGATGTTACATATCTTGGTGTTCACATATAGTTGGTGTAAGGCATGTTGCACATCAAATATGCTAAGGTTAAATTGGCGAGCCTAGCATGTACATACATGGCCTCGGAGACAAGTAATCGAAAGATAAATCATGAGTCATATGAATGATGTGATCGACATTTCGTTGTCCACCTTTTTAGCCATGCTGCCGACCATGATGATCGAGGGTAGTATAGTGGATTAGGATCATGTAATCACTAAAACCTTTTTAGGGATGATAGTTTTAGTGGGATCTCTTTTAATAATATGATTATAACTCGAACTCATATTATGAACTTAGTCTTCATGTCTTTGTAAATGTTTTCGTAGATCATGTCATACCCCAATGTTCATGTCGAATTTGGCTCTTTTATGTGCGATGAGGAACTTAAAGTTGATGGGTCTAACTTCATTGATTAGTACAAATGCATGAGGGATATCCACATTAGTAATGACTTTCTCTACTTGATACAAGAATCGCTAGGAGATTTTCCCGAGAACTCCGCGAGTGAGGATGATGATGATTATCATACTTGCCATGACATTTCCTAATAGTCCAATGCGCCATGCTTTATTCCATGGAGTCTGAGTTGTAGTTACACTTTTTCAACATTGTGCGCATATGAGATGGTTGATGAACTTAAGACACTCTTTATATCGAAATTCAGAGTTATAAAATATGAGTATCTAGACAAGTTTCTTTCAACTAAGATGGAAGAAAACACCTGCTTAGAGAGTCACTTGGTAATCATGCATGAGATTCATGGGCATCTAGTGTATGATTTGGACTACTAGATGACAGATAAATTTGCGATAGATGGGGTGTTGCGTTCGCTTCCTCCTAGCTACAAACATTTTGTCTTGGGATATGTCATGCAAGGAGAATCGTTCATCTTTCATGAATTGCTGGCTAAGTAGAAAACTTTTAAAGTAGAACCAATTGCAGGGGAAGTCATCGACGTAGAAGGTATATTTGATATACGTATTATGTCATTATAAACACTTATTGTAGTTTACTAAGTATTTGATACTTGTTCTATTTTATAAAAACATGACCTACTGCTTGAGAGTTGCTTGGAATAGATGAGGTGGCAAGAGAGTGTTGATGGCAAGCAAGATTGTTGATGGCTGGCAACACTTTTCCTCTACATCTATCATTTGGATTAGTTATATGGATATGAATAAATTTTTGTAATCATTATGAGTGTGAATTTTATTAGTATGTCTTGCATCTTGTGAGACAGTTATTCATATGAGTTAGAGACAAGTCAGTTGTTCTATTTTATGAATAATATCTTTTATGGTCACATTTTGGTTATGAATGAGTTATTCTTATTTTAATCTCGATGGTAGTAGTTTAAGCATTTATAAAGTATTAAAAATGTCAAGATATATCCAAACTTTATAATGACATCATTTTTGAATGACACTACTGGTTAAGTCATGTTGGTGTTATGTGCATGTAGTAGATTTATTCTAATCAAACATGAAGTCTATAGATACTTGATATTTTGACACATGCAAATCATGCCTTATTAGGGAAAATGACTAAATCTATGTATTCTGGTAAAACAGATTATGCGTTAAATTGTTGAATATCATACATGTTGATATATTGTATTTCATAAAGTAGTGGATATCATTATTTCGTAAACTTCATTATAGAATTAAGTAAATATGTGTATTTCCTAAATGAAAAACGAGTCTGAAACCATTTGACATGCTCAAAAAAATTTCAGAGTGAAGGGGGCATTAAATTAACAGGAAAATCAAGTCTCTCTGATTAGATCGAAGTGACAAGTATTTGAGTTAAGTTTTTGGCATACAGACTTGTGAAATATGTTGTACAAATCACGATGCTTGGAATACTTCAATGTGTTGATATGTATAAGCGTTATAATCATACTCTATTGGATACTATATGGTCTAAATTATCTCTTATCGAGTTGCTGTTTTTATTTAGAGTTATCAATTAAAATGGCAAACACTCACTTTAATATAGGTAACCGTCTAAGTTTGTGGAAACAACACCATATGGGTTATGGCATGACATGGTTTCTAGAAATTTTGATTTATGTGATAATTAAAAATTATAATGAATAAATAGGTATTTGTAGTGTATTCCTAGGCAACTATGGATACATCTTCCACAACTAAAACCAAAAAGGACAATACTTGTATTGCTAAGCATGGTACTTTCTCGAGAAGGGGTTTTCTTGATAAAGGTGTTGGTGGAAAAGAAGTAAAAGTTCAAACAAGGTCGTGGACCTTACCTCCAAATGTCGAGTAGCGTAACGGAATGTGTGTCACAACCAAACTCTAAAAATAGAGGAGAAACTAGTGATAGTGATCATGGCTTTTCAATTAAAACTTTTACTGAAGTAAGTAGGTTTCAAGCATACATTTTGCCTCTTTAATATTCATGATTCATTTATCATGCTAATGGAATAAGACATACCTACAAACTACGAAGAAGTCGATGGTGGACATAAGTATGAGAAATGACTAAGATTCATGAAATTCTATATTAAGTTACATTTAATATTAAAAAATTAAATTTTACTTGATATTGTTAAGTAAAGATGTTACTTGATCTTCCAAATAACTTCAAGGTTACAAGAAAGAAATGAAACTTTAAAAAAGACATAAATCTTGGTTTGTCACAAAGAATTCTTGACAAATTCAAAGGGTTGAATACATTGTGTAGCGATGCTTGAGTCTACGGGGTTTTCACTAACAATTACTATAGTTTTAATAAAATAATTGATAGAAGGTTATCAAAACCATGTCTCCTTCAGTATCTAGATTGAAAAATATTGTAATTGATACAACAAGAGGATTTTTTTGTCAATTATATAGATGCTAGTGTCTCGTAGATGAAATTATCGATTTGATAGATGATCAAATAATTTTTGGAATTGCCAAAATATCGAGAAGACCTGCACTTACAAAAAACTGAGTGGGAGCTGAATAGCTTTCCTAATCTTATATGTATAGGAAATATTTTGAGTGGGAGCTTAGTAAGTTTTCTAGTCTGATGTGTGACAAACATTCTTATATGTAGATGACATATTCTGAATGGTATGGATGATATTAATGATGATTTAAATTAGACTCCTTTTTGTGCCCTCGGGGCAATGTCGTTAGACTGACTGCCAGACTATTAAACGTCAAACACCAACTTAGTGTAGATACGTATGAAGAGCCCCTAAGCTGGAAAGAACGTCTCTCTTTAGCGTTGGCCATGTATAGTAGACCTTAATTTACGCACCCCTAGGGTAAAGAGAGAACGTCGATTATTGCAGTAGCTGATCAGATCTATGGGCAAAGTGGTGTCTGCATGGCGAGTAGGTCTATATATTATCAATATAAAGTGTGTGTGTCTGTTAGTCTTAGCTAAGTGGCATAAATACTTGCTCCATACCTTTCGACTGCATTCTATATGTGTTGGATATAGACATTCTACATGTGTTGGAATATAGACAAATCTGAGACAGCTAATTTGGCATGGACCAAGTATTAATTTTGAGCTCTTTGGTTAGTAACCTGAGATATGACATGTGGCTTATAAGCTGAGTGAAAGGACGCCAAGTTGTCGAGATGGGACTAAACATGTAACATAATAAAGCAAGTGTCGTAGTCAGAAGATCTTGTACCGGGCAAATTGTGGATATTGAACATGTACAGTCACACTAGACTTTCTAAAAGCACATCATGTACGTGCGTGAGCTCTAGGTCTTAGTATTCAACATGTTTTTGGGCAAATCGTTTGATAACATGGACTATAGTCATGCATCCAAGCCTAGTACTAAACGGATCACATACTACAACGGTCATATTTCGTGCTCTAGCATGGTCCTACGTGCGCTATGGATCCCAGTATTCCACACATTTTAGGTAGTCGTTTGACGACATGGTCTCAGACATGTTGCTACATCAGCAGATGGAGACAACAAACGTACATGACTATATTCGCATCCTTCACAAAAGGAAGACGCAAATTTCCGTGTATCTTTATTTTAAAAGTATGAATGAAAAACAGTTTGCAAAGTGAAAGATGGACATATGTTTATACGGAGTAGTATAGTCCTAAATAAACTAAATTAATCTAGTCACCATTAGGCGGTGCTAAGATTGCTGACTCCCAAAGTCTACTCTTTATTGTCTCGACGGCCTTAAAGATGGCGAGGAGCATCCTCTTATTCTCCTTCACATCTCCGAGGACAGCGACGACATTGTACGTAAACCCGTGAAGCAACCTAATAATGGCTTCGTCGGTCATCACTCATTGGTTCCTCTGCAGGACTTCTTTGGTTCGTCCGCGTCATGGCAGGATGTTTTCCTCCTTTTGCTCGCCTGAAAGTTCAGAGGAGGAGGGAAGCAAAGAACACAGTCGGCCAGAGAAATAACTCGTCCATAAGAAGAATCTAAATAGCATAGAAAGAGATAGCAAAAATTAAATGTTAGACGATTTCATTTAAAAAGAGTCTCGTAAGGAAAAAATAGTGGCGGGGGCGTACCATGTTCCCTAGTGACGGCATGTGGTTGTTCCTCCGTTGTGAGGCCAACGGCGACGACAGGCGAGCATGGCTGTACAACAGAAGTCTGACACGGACAGGACTCCAAAGGCAGTAATAGTTTCCCAACATCATTGGATAAAACGTGAACGGCTTGAACAGACGACCCTAGACAACATACAAATAAGAGTTATTAGTCGCACGAAATAAAAGGAAATTTGAAAGAAAGGGAGAAAAAGCCTATTCGAATAGAAAAGATGCAAGGGCACGTACCACGAGGAGAAACGTGCTCGAAGAGCGGGTCACATAAGACATCAGCGATGATCATGTCTGCTGCGTTCTATCCATGATCTTTCATGTCAACGAAAGAAAATGTCCCTAGAGATCACAAAAGTAGAAGTTAGTATGCGCATGTCATGAAAAAGATGGCAAGAAAGTGAAAAAAATATAGTTCAAATAGAATAGAGACGAGTGAACATACCAAGAGCAAAGACTGGGTAGCGTTAGATGCAGTAGAGTTCAGACGTAATATCATTCAAACGATATCAGTCATCGGCAAGTTCTAAGAACAAAGAAACAAACATTAGATACATAAATCCAAAGTTTCAGGTAAAACAGAAAGACTATTGAAAATAAGGCGATATACCTTGCTTTACCCAAAAATGAGATAGCTCCTCCTCCATCAAAAGTCTCCGGCCAAGCAAGAGCTGTCCAACAGTCAAACAGGAGCGTCAAGGAAGACGCAACCGTTCGAAGGAGGATGAAATAAAAAACACACGATAAAACAAACAGATGGTAAACGACATAGGTAAACAAATAAAACATTCGCAAAATATACATACCTTTTTTTTGTTCTGAAGCATGTATGACATAGCTAAGAACCTGAAAGAAAACACGAAGCTTAATGCCGAAAAACGAAATAACACGTAAAACATAGGGAAGGTGAAGCTTACCTAGCACACGAAATCACTCTGTGGTCGAGAATAGAAATATCTCTACAGAAGCAGAAAGACGAATTGAGTACAAAAAGAGCGGAGGAGGAAGGAGCGAGCCATACTCAAGAGCGATATACCGTTTGTGGCGAAGACCGAAGAGGAAGTATCTCCAGCGAGGAGAGCACCGTAAAAAAGCTAAAGCAGGGAGACGAGAAGACCGAAGAAGAGGTAGATCTGCGAGGAGAGCGCACTACAAAAGCTAGAGAAAGAAGCAGGTAAGAACGAAATAAAACGCAAGGTGTCTACACCGTGAGGAGAATGAAGAAGAGTTTTTTTTTGCATGGAAATGAAGAAGAGTTGTGAACGTCATAACAACATGGCTTCGTGTAAAAATACGTACCACACGTACAATGTCATAAAAGCGTGGGTGGATTCGCATAAAAGCGTAGGCATATTCGTGCATACGGTAGTCTATAGTACCAACAACACTATGCACTGTGATAAACCACAACCTGCGGGGGATAACAATGCTAGTTCAACCACGGACAAGACCCATAGCACGATATGGACGGGAAAACCTATGGATGCCCATGCATACTTTTAGGCTCTACGATGCCAGGTCGTCGCTCCGCCCACGCAAACCCGCATCGTCTATGATCTACGCTGACAAATGGTAAAGATCTAAGGCGGCACGTCGTATATGAAAATTCCCCACGTTCGCGAGAATCCGCGGCCGTACCGGGCTCACAGCGCCATGGAGACCATGTGTGGGGCCCATAGCCACGATAAACCGTGGCTGACATGGACTCATAGCGCCACGTCTACTCTCGGCAGACCCCATGATTGTGGGAGTCCGTAGACGCCATAGGCTCATGGTGCCACGGCGGCTCTTAGCGGGCCTCGCCACCTGGCTGGTGCGGAGCACTGTAGTCCCTCGAACGCCTCTCACAAAGCTCGGTCCTACTCGCGTACATTGACGGCAGGCCTATGGCGCGCGTGACCCACCGTCCAGCGACTCCGGGTACGATGGCACGCGGTACACCCATCCATAGTAAGGAATTTTTTACCTGGACCGCAGCGGGAGCCACCTCACGTGATAGCATGTCTCCATTGCGACGTCGTCGGGTGTCCTCCTCGGCGTTCATCCCATGGCCGAAAAGAATCGGGACAACGTGGATAGCAAATTGAGCCGAAATAATCTAATGCTATTATTTACTCCTGATTAGTAAATATTCTATAGATAAATTCGAACATGTATGGAACATTAAAATCTATTGAGATAGATCGATACATTTAATAACATTAAAGTCAAAATACTTTCCTAGATTAGATTCTAAATAAGTTCAGAGTGGAACAAGCCAAGAAATAAGTTCTTACTTGTATAACTAGGTGAAGCATTTGAGTTAATCTTGCTACAACAAAATGATTAAAAGATAGAAAAGGGATGTGTTACGACCCCTATGCCTCAGCCATAGGTTCTGTCGTATTGTGTTGTATACTCAATGTAATGTGACCTAAGTGCTTCGTTAGAAGAAAGATTCCAAAATTATTTTTGAGTAAATCACTGAACAAAAGTTAAGCATATCCTTCGGTATCTAGAGAGAACTGAGGTTCTACATTGATATAGAAGTATGTGGCTGCTTCAGAAGTGGAAAATATGATAGTTTGGTTTAGGAAGTTTGACTCTCCACTGAGTGTGTTTTTAGTGTGCATGACTATATGAAAGTCCACTTGACCAAACAGATGTCTTAGTAGACACAGGGAAATAAAATCTCACTCTGCCGCCAAACATACACTTCGACAAAATTATGTGATGATAGATGTCAAATAAGGTGATATTAACAATTTGCAAAGAACAAGATTTGTATGATACAAACCATTGATGAAAACTCTTTCACAATCAAGCATAATCAAAAGCACCAAACGTGATATGGTGATATGGTGTTATGATTAGTAATAAATGCAACTAGATTATTTATAATATAGTGCAAGTGGGAGACTGTTGGAGATATGCCCAAGAGGAAAATAGTAAAGTGTATTTATTATCATATCACAAATGCTATAAATGTATTAATCAGAAACATTGGTACACGTGTGACATGTAAACAAATCAGAGTCTCTAGTGAGCCTATGCGAACTAGCTCATTGGTTAATGGATGATCGAGATTTCCTGATCATAGACATTTATGTCAATTGACAATGAGATCATATGAGTAGATGACTAATATGATGGACATACCCAATATAAGTATTGAAATATGATCAAGTCACAAAGTTCATTGTTGTGATAATTAGGAAAACAAAATAACCCACTCCTTAGACCGTGATATCATATCTAATCACTATCACTGGAGGCTTCCTTGACTGCACCAACTGTCTCACTATAACAGGGTGATCATAAATGTGTCTCTCAGGTATTTCAAAGGGATATGTTGAGGCGTATATATCAAGATCATGATTTATTCTCCTGCGTGACGGGAAGATACTCTCAGCCCACTCGGTGAGATTACATCTGTGAAGCTACGTAGTGTATGACTGGGTCATGAGGAAGGATGGAATATCATGGGAATGAGTTAACTAGCACTTGTCGGTAACGAGATTGAACTAGGTATGATGATATCGATGATCATATCTCGGAGAAGTCAAGTATCAAAGCGACAAAGGGAATATGACTCGACGTTTATGGTATAGCGATATATATTCGTGGAATACACAGAGGTCATTATGGGCATCCATGTACCGTTGATGATCATTGGTAACACACTGAAGGGTTTGAGAGCGTATTAGATATAGTGTTGGAATTATTGGGATCACCGGAGAAAAGAGAAGAGAGAGAACTGAAAATGTTCTGTGTGGATCCGAAGAGTGTTCGGAGTGATCCGAAAGGTGTTTCAAAACAAAGGGAATTAAATAATATGTATTTAATATTAATTAATGGAATTAATATTAAAAATATATCTTTTTATTTGATTTTAGGGACAGCCCACCTTAATGGGTGTAATACCTTGGAGCCTACACTCTAAGCTCAAGCCTGGATAAACCAAAAGTGGACAGGACGTACTACCGTGGGGCCGCACATCCACACATAGTGGCTCACCTCGTGGAGCAGGGCACGGTACCAGCCAACCATCCCACCCACTTTTTAGAACATCGGGACAAGAGCGAGCGGCGTAGTCGACATGTAAAGCAATCAAAACATACACAAATGAGTACGTATGTCAGCGATATACAATAAATATCAGAGCCACACCATCTAAAAACAATAGAGACAGAAATATTCGACGCCATACAGCAAGATCCAAATATCCTAGATAGAGATACTAGTTTAGGATACATCCTCATACATCGCACATCACAGTACCAAGCGGAAGCTGAAAATAAGGTCCGAGTACGGACAAGAAGCAAACTGACATAAGATGCCTTAAAAATAAGCATATCCCGCCCACAGATCTCACAGATCTCCATCCCCGGAATCCCTACACCTAACAATCGTTGCCACTATCATCAGTCTCTTTGACCCAGTAGCCTTCCAGAGAGTATACCTGTCCATCTGAACCAAATATGTATCGTGTGAGACCCTAGGGGTACTCAGCAAGTCTTAATGCATCTAAAGAGAACAACCTGGAGGTGGCGCAATCGCAGCGAAATAAAATAGCTAAACAGTTCTATAGAGACACGCTACACATTCGCCCAACCAGAGATGGATGGACGCTCGTTAATTAATAACAATAGTTATATAAGCCACATAAATAAACATCGCTCGCCCTCCTTCTCGCTTACCGACGAGAAGGCGGAAGAACATCCGATCCGTTGGCAATTTTATTAACTATTCCATAAGTGTTGCACTACTTACTAGTCATGCTTTAGTCAATTTAAAGATGATACTTTAGTTATGATTATCTATGATCGAGAAACTGTACTCCAAGTCGTCCATAACCGCGGACATGACTTTCAGAAAGATTTACCCTGCAGGGGTACACAAATAGCAGCACACACAATCAACCTCGGGAAGAACAAAATAAAAAACAACGAGGCCTCACGACAATGCACTCATAGGATTCAAAAATTATTTTAGGGGGCCACCCTATTAAGCTACCCGCAACGAAGTTGGCTGGCTCCGAGACGGACCCAAGGTTTGTGCCAATGGCTGTAAACGACTGGGAACCCAAAAGTGTGACTGGGCTTGTCGATACCGCGAAAACATTCCACATCCCTAAATAGTACAGTTGCTCCACGCACAATCATAAATAAAACAGTAAAGCATGGCAAAAGTACATGATAGTAATAAAGCCCCAAACTAGTTTGTGGCCCCAAGAAATAAAGTGTGAATCAAGCTCAGATGAAGGGGGGTCCATAGAGTCTTCCGAATATAGATAGTGCAAATAGTCAAGGAACAAGAATCAAGTACTCGGGGTCCTACGGGACACAAATGAGCGTGGAAGAACCAAATAACAACTATTGCCCACCGGTGCCTCTTTTTTTAGTTATCCCATTACTACACAGTTTAAGTTATTTAGGTACCTCATTATCCAAAGACTCGCACAAATCCTACACATGCAATTCTATGACTCGCATAGCTCAAACAACTCCTGTAGTAATAGATCATGGGATTGAGGTACAAGCTTCGGTGGGGTTTAAAAGTAAAGGCTGTGCAATACTTGG
Source organism: Avena sativa (assembly GCA_916181665.1). Classification (NCBI taxonomy): domain Eukaryota; kingdom Viridiplantae; phylum Streptophyta; class Magnoliopsida; order Poales; family Poaceae; genus Avena; species Avena sativa. The sequence continues at coordinate 524,125,863 of OV702292.1, read as the reverse complement.
GATTCAATTTAATGAAATCGTGACTCAATGATGCAAGAGTAAGATAGAGTCATAGGTACTATATGTATGCAAGCATGGGGAATTGCTTGACTGTCAGTTCAGCACTAGGATAATTGAGATCTGGGTAATACTCTTAGTTCTCCTGATAGTTCCCTTACTTGGCGCCTGTCCAGAATAAAAGCCAAACACACAAAGGGCGATAATAAATAAAGTCCGCAATAATATGAATGTATGCAAAAAACAAATAAGGTATTCCATGATGGAATGATATATAATTTCTTGGTATAACTTAGCATGGCATGGGTGAGGTGGGAGAAAAATAATAAATCACTTTAATTAATTATTTCGACATGTTTTACTCTCATAAACAGTTCTGAATATTTAATATTTATATGATACATGTTTCAATTCATATCATGGAATGCATAATCAGAACGGGCTCGTCGCACTGATCGATGTAGACATATTATTTGTCGAATTTGAAATTACGGAATTAAAGTTATGAATTTATTAAGATAAAGGCATATTAATGGTATTTATTAATTCGAAAATTTTAATTACTCAAAAATTATTTTGGATGGCGTATCTGAATTCCTGGTATTTTTATGATTCAAAAACATATATTATATGCAAACTTTGAATTTATAAATTTAAAACAATTATTAAAGGCAAGTAATTCAAAAAGAGTCAAATGTCACAGGTTTGACTAGATAGGGTTCACTCTGGTCAAATTTGTAATTTTTTTTGAATTCACAATTAAATTTGAACCACTTTTCATTTTGAAATTTTTGTCAAATTCTAATTATATAAAAAAATATGAATTTATTAAGATATATTCAATTTCTGTAATTTTTATTATTTAGAAAAGGCCCTAGAAACTTCTTACACCGTGCAGAGTTCTACCCATAGCCAATGACTGGTCGCGGGCGGTGCGGGTCCACTGCGCGCTTGGGAGAGCTGGGCACGACACGTGGCGAAGCTGGGGAGTTCTTTTGTGAAAACCAGGAAAGTCGGGTCCCTTTTCATAAATTCATCTGGCCGGATCTGCTTCTTTGGCTGACAGGTAGGGACACGCGAGGATTGCAGGTTGAGCCGGAAAAGACGTAGGGGTAAGTGCAAAAGTGCCTCGCGGTTGTCTGCTGGTTCTGACAAACAGGAGCTAGGATGCGGCGGTTCCGGCGATGTTGCGGCGACGATGGCGGCGGATCCTCTGGGCGGAACGAGATGGTGCAAAAACAAAAGATGCAGAGGGGTCATCGGGCTACATAATTGATTCAGCGAGTCACGCCGGAGGTGGGCTACCACGATCAAAAAACGGCGACGAACAGAAGACCCTATCTGTTTCGGACTGACGATAAACCGCAGCGCCGACAACGAATCCGACTATCTTCCGGTGACGGTGGCGACGATTCTGATGGGATCTAGGCCATTCCACAAAATGAAAAAAATAAAGAGGGGATCTGTAACTGCAACTATGGTTCAAGATGTTTCTCCGTAGGGGGATGATGCGGCGGGAAAACAAGGAGGAACAAGGCAGGCACAGCTGCTACCGTGCATGTGGCGACACAGTGCACGCGCGGAGGCTGCTAAACGGTTGGCGGCGGCGATATAAGAAACGACGGTAGGGGAGACCATGTCCAGGAGATCCCTGGTGCTCACCTGGTTGCGTCGGTGTAGGTGCTAGAGTGAGGGGTGGAGTAGATCAGAGAGGGAGCAGAGGTTGCGAAGCTCCTAGAAGTGTCGAGTCACGGCGGCGCTGGATCTTCCCTGGAGAGGTTCAGCAGCTACCTCCGGTATAGGTCAATGTCGAGGAAGGAGGTGAACACGGCGGTGCTCCTGGCTAGACTTGAGGACCTCCAGAACGTCGGCTAGATAGCGGTCGCCGGCAAGGGTTTTGGTTGGCCATGGCCAGCTAGGGTTTTCGAGCAGCAAGGAAGAAAAGGAAATGGGAGGCCTGGATCTCGATCCAGAGTTGAGTTTTGGAGTGGTTGGGGGTGGATGGGGTTACCAGTTGTGGTTTTCTTTATGCCCCAGAGAGAGAGAGAGGGATCGCACGCGGGGCGCGTGGGTGGTGTCTCACACGTGAGCACATCCAGGAAGGGAGAAGAGGAACATGACCGATCGGCTGAGGAGAGGGGGTCCGGACCTGGGCCAGGCAGGGTTGCACCAGGCCAGCTAGAGCGTGGCGTGGTAGATGGGCGGCACCAGGGAGTGTACATCGGGCGCTGCTGCTTGCGCTAGGGAGAGGCCAGGGGCAAGTGCAGGGAGGGTTCCCGGTGTCGCCGTTGTGCTAGGATATCTAGCTGGCCACGTTGTAGCTAGGTGGATGTTGGTCACCTTAGAATAAATTAGGTATTTGGTTTAGGCTAGGTTTAGGAAAAAAGAATTAGAATTAGATGGTTTATATTTCATGTGTTAGTAGAAAAGACTATGACATGATTTTATGTAGCGGAGAATGAAATAGGTGGCAAGGTTATGTGGAAAAGAAAAAATAAAGGCATTGAAAAGGTGGCATAGGCTAGTATATGAGATCAAAAGGTGAGCATAAGGATGGTAGCATGCTATCATGAAAACATGTGGCAATCAAGAGTAGGGTTTTGAAGGAATAGAATAGCTAAGGCAAGATTGAATAAGAGGGATCTTAGTAGAAGATAGATTCCCCTGAAGAATTCAAATAGAGGAAAACAAAAGAGGATTCCAAGGTTGATAGAAGATCAACAATAGTGAAATAAGGGGAAGATCAAGCACAAGAATATATATATGTAGAATAGATGCAAAACAAAAATATATAGATGGTAAATTGAATAGAGTTAGATCCACACAATGACATATGGGCATGTTTTAAATCCATAAGGCAAAATAAAAGGAACCCATGTGTCATATGTGGTAGAATCGAACATGATCATAAGAACAAGATAGAATGGTAGCATGTTAGTGGGAGAATGGAATCAAATAGATATGCCCCCAACTCAACTTGGTCATTAAACATTATATCAAGAAGCACAGACAATTATTAAGAATAAAATACAATTAATAAGTCATATGCAATATGAGGAGAAGAACCAAAAGAAAGGGGTTTTATATGATGCTCAAATGCAAGGTGACATGAGCATGATATAATGATGATGCAATTGATGACATGTAGGAAGTAGCAATATATAGACTAGGCAAGTAGCATTACAATTGTTAGACAGTTGGGATGCTACAATGGGCCCCTCCCGGAGGGGAGCCCACCAAGGGGCCGTCGCCCCATTCGGATAAGGAAAAGGGAGGCGCCTAGGGTTTTGGGAGGTTGGGGGTGGGGCCCACCTGGGCCGCCGCCTCCTCCACCCCTAGCCACCGTTCCCAACTCCTAGGGCACACCCACTCCCCCTATACAAGGAGGGGAACATGTGTGAGGGGTGCACACAACCCCAATCCCTAGAGGCATTCCTCTTTCCCCATGCGCCTCATCTCTCTCCCTCGTTTCCTCTCACGCACACATGTCCTAGAAGAACTATGCACATGGGAGTTAAATCCACCATCAGCACGTCGTCGTGCTGCTGGTACCCCTATCCAAAAGATCTACTTTCACAATCTTGGCTAGATTAGAGAACCATGAGTCGTTATCGAACACCGTACATGTGCGAGTCCACAAAGGTGCTACTGGTCTTCGTGCGAGGATCTACGCAACCTTGAGGTCGGCTATGACATACGACTACATCATCCACGCTCATCATGAATGTTAAACACTTTTAGTCTACAAGGGTATGTCACTGAAACCTTCCCGTTAGAGCATTACTCCTAGATAGATCTTAGCAGTTGGTGTACGCTAGTTAGAAAAAATATTTTGTTCTGCTGCGAACCCCTACAAGATGAATTCGTCGGATTTTTTCGAAAGATCGAAAATGTTTCAAAGGAAAAACGGAAGAGTCCAAGACATCCGAAGGAATATTGGAAGTTTACAAATTTCTAGAATCCTCCGTATATATTTGGAAGGTACGGTGGTCCGCCCACTTAGCGAGGGACAAGTGCGGGAGCCCATGGCTAGGTGGGGGCCAATGAGGGGCCTCGCTTACCTTGGAGGGCAAGCAAGGGGTAGTTTGGATTTTGGCCACCTCCGCCTTCCCGTCTTGCACCGGTCCTAGCAGACGGCTTCCCCTCCTCCAAGGCAACATCCCCTCCCTCATATGTAAAGAGAGGAGGGTAGCGATCCAACAGACCTGAGGTGTGAAAAGTTGTGCCTCCACCTCTCCCTCCCCCCTCTCTCCCTCCCTCTCTCTCCCCCCCTCTAGAAAATTGTCTACATCGAAAGGCTGCTCCACTGATGCATGTAAAATGCATACATGAATTTTGTAGTTTGTTAACATGTTTACCCACATATTTTCATCATACATAATGTTAGATCCGTGTTTTACATCGATTTTGGGGATTTTCTAAACAATCCCCTCTCTTTTGGTTCTAACTTTTTCTCGCAGAAAAACATTCTGTTAGTGTTTTTGACTTTCCAGGAGCTACGGAACTCGAAACAGATCTAGGTCAACAGGAGCTGTTAGATAATTTCCATACGAATCCAACGAGCTAAAGTAGATCCCAAGGGGCCCAACAAGCTGAAAATGGGAGCCCTTTTACTAGAGGGCGCGCCATCTGTACTATCTCAGCCATCGAAACTCCGATGTCGTCGATTCCACCGCCATTCGCTTCGTTGACCTAAAACCATCTATATATACCCCCTAGCGGCCTTTATCGAGAGGTACGGAGGCGGAGATCAAAAACCAAATAATAGAGAGCTAGCAGGCCGCCGTCCAGAGGAAGATTGGAGGGGAACCGCTGCCGGAATCGCCTCCGGCCGTGTCTCCTCCTTCACCAACGCCTCCTCATCACTCTCGATGATGAGAGGGGAGTAGTCCATCCCCTGGACTTTGGGTTTATGGTGGTAACTTGATCTAATCTCTCTATGTATGATCATTGTTGAAGTCCATATGATGTGCCTTGCATGAGTATGAATCTATCTATATAATTCCAATGGTGGATATTATGTTATGAGATAGTACTTGTTATTCATTTACTATTGTGTTGGATCTTGTATGGTTTGTCATACTTTGGGAATATTCTATGATGCATGTAATGGTTTAGATCTATACATAATGTCTTATTTATCCATATCATGAGGTGATTGACACCACCAAGTGGGGGGTAGATGAGAGAGATGTGATAATACTAATAACATATCACAACATATGAATCATTGCACTAGTGTTTAGAATGTTTTACATTAAGAAGTATGATGTATGTAGGTAATGGTTGGCCGAGTGACAATGGCATATGTATTGAGTGACAGCAATGCAGCCCAATATCCTTTATCTAGGGTTAAAAAAGGGATAAGTATGATGTGTGGCGTGACACAAACCAAATGCTAGCCTTAATGTAAGGGTGACCTAGTAACACAAAGCAGTACTTCTTTCACCTATGTGTTTTAGACATGTAGCCACCATAAAAGTATCATTAAAATATTACAATTGTGTGTACCTTTACTATACATAACATGATAATCACCATAGATGGAGAAGAGAGGATTAAGTGAACCCATGAACCCATGTCCATTATTCCCATAATATAAAACCCCTTGTCTTGTCCTCTTGCATTAAAGAGGATTGGGACACTTTTATATTCTTGTTTTGTTACATTAAATTTGCGTTCATTAAAACAACCATCTTATTTCTTAAAACTTGTTTAGTGCATAATCAACTAAAACTTGTGACTCTTTAGTTGTAGAGAATATATAGCTTTTTCTTCTTGCTCCTTCGGATCGATACCCTACTTCCACATTAAGAGGTATTATGATGATCCCCTGCACTTGTGGGTTATCATCCACCACTCTAGAATCTAGTAGATCTTCGTTCTATACGGTGAAACTTACCTAGATTGGTGATTTTATACGCGTGGATACCGGAAGAGGGATTTCTCCTTTGATCCTCGAAGGGGAGAAACAATTCTCGCGGTTGGGAGGTGTAATCCAAGTTGGGGAAATTTGCATCAATGATCTTCACCAACTTATTGTCTCTGTTCGTGTTAGTTGGTAAAGATCTAGACCTAATCTATTTTCACCTTCATAGAGATCATGGATTTTATACGTAGGTCAATATTTTTGTTTTCTGCCTCGTTCCCCAACATAAATTGCATCTCCTAACAATGACGACAACACCGATGATGCCTCTCATGGCAGCAAAGACATCACATCTCACAATATGACGATGATATTGCTTCCTCCATTGTCGCTGAAAAATAGAAGACGATAATGAGGGTGGCATCGTCTGACATGTTGAGCCTGGTCAACGAACTAAGGCTAGTGAGAAGCGATGGGAGGCTCCTCAAGTGAACTCGTCCATGACCATCCCTGACTCCGTGCTCCTACAGGAGACACAAAAACTGGATGGCTTGCAACCCCTTCATGGAAAAATCAATGTTGATATTCTTTCCTGGAAGAGTGACAATCTTAAAAACAAGTTCATGTAGGCCGGAATTCTTGAGGTTTTTCCCTGCCGTCTTGGAGGGTTCAAGTTTGCCATTCTAGAGCTTCATTCGTTCTTGTAGGAATGTCCGCACACGGTCGCCAGATAGAGAATAGGGTGACTCCTCCACCAAGCGATGCACTAGACCTTCTTTATGGTGCCACATCACGATGGAGATCTCCACCAACTTCTGCTCCTCCAAGGGCAACTCAGGAGTTGCTAAATCATTGAAGTACACCATATATGATGGCATGGATTAGAGTCCGAAAAGGGGGCGGGGAGGAACAGACGATGTGGAGGAGGAGGAGGGGGATCACCTTGACCCAGGAGGGGGATGGTGGGGATCCCATAGTGTTAGTAAACGTTTAATCTTGTGTACAGATAGATACATTTTCTGTTAGCTAGGTCTTATCTTCTGGCTAGTTTTGTTAGTCGTTTAGATCTTGTACTCTGCATATATATGTACGTACGACTCGATCAATGAATGCAAGCAGTGTTGCACAACCCTCTCTCTTATTATAGCTCAGGTTCTTACATGGTATCAGATTTTAGATCGTAAGTTTCCGCTGCCCCTCCTCTTCTCCAACCATGAGTTCCTCTTCCTCCAATTCCCAATCCTCCGGCTCCGATTCTGAAGAAGAATTCGGCCTCCCCGTCGCAACACAGCCCCTCCCCACTCCCCAGCTCCAGGGCCTCCGCATCCGCGACCATGTCTTGGTCGTCCTCGACTACGAGAAGGAGAATTACGGCCTGTGGCGTCGTCAGTTCCTCGCCGCGCTCGCCAAGTTCGGCCTCACCGATCATGTCGACGGCACCCCCGCGCAAGGATCCTCCGATTGGGTCCTCAATGACTTCGCCATCGTCAGCTGGTACAACGCCACTGTGACGCCCTCGACCCTGGAGATCGTCGAGGAGCGCACCGACACGGCTTACACCCTTTGGCGCTCTATCCGTTCTCTCTTCCGGAGCAACCGCGACGCCCGCGCCACCTATCTCCGCGACGAGTTCTACAGCTTCCCTCAAGGGGACCACTCCGTCGTCGACTACACGTCCAAGCTCAAGCAGATGGCCGACACCTTGCGTGATCTTGGCTGTCGTATCAAGGAACGGGAACTCTGCCACAACGTCCTGCGCGGCCTCGACGAGCGTCTCCAGCACGCCATCCCGCACATGACGCGCGGCCGCCTCCCCAGCTTCATCAAGCTCCGGTCGTTTCTCCTCCTGGAAGAGCAGCGCCTCGCCCGACAGTCGCGGGTCGCCACTCACAACGCTCTTCTGGCCCAGGCGCAGGCTTTTCATGCGGCGCGCGCGCCGGCCGGCTCTGCACCACCTCTTGGCATGGCCCCGCTCGCCCTGCTCCGTGCCGGTTCATTGGCGGCCGGCCCTTCTGCTGCTTCCACGGGTACCGGTGGCAAGAAAAAGAAACGTAAGACACACCCGTCTACGGGCGGGGGCTCTACGTACGGTGGGGGCTCTCAGCAAGGCGTGAGTTCATACCAAGGCGGTGGTTCACCTGCGCGTCTCCCTTCACCAGCGCCGACCGCGCCGGCCGTGGCCGGCACGTTCCAAGCATGGTCTGCGCCTGGCATCCTCGGTGCTCGGCCCTCTCCACCGGTCGCACAACACGCCTTCCAGGCTTCGTCCGGCTCGACGCCCGTGCCCTCTCCACAATGGGACCAAGCCGCGCTGATCGCCGCCCTCAACCAGATGTCCCTACAAGCCTCTTCTGCTCCGGGCGGCGCCTCGTCTCACATGGGCTCCGGCTCTGGTATCCTCTTTTCACCTCCCAACTTTTCTTCTCCCTCGCAAATCATTGTCGGCAATGGCTCCACTCTCCCCATCACTGGCATTGGTTCCACCACTTTACCTACGAATTCCCGTTCTCTTTCTCTTCTAGATATTTTGGTTTCTCCTTCACTTATTAAAAATCTAGTTTCCGTCTGTGCCTTCACTCGAGATAATTCTGTGTCTATTGAATTTGACCCATATGGTTTCTCTATCAAGGATTTGGCCACCAAGGCGGTGCTTCTCCGATGTGACTCCAAAGGCGATCTCTATCCGTTCGTCCCCCCACGTCACTGCTTCACCACCACCGTCACCGCCGACCTATGGCATCAGCGTCTCGGCCATCCTGGAACTGCCATCCTTGCAAAAGCTTCCACATATTTCAAATTCAGTTGTAATAAGAGCTCATCGACTCATTGCGATGCTTGTCGTTTGGGCAAACACACTAGGCTTCCCTTTACTTCATCCACTACTCAAACTAGTTTTCCTTTCGAGCTTTGTCATTGTGATATTTGGACAAGTCCAGTTCTTAGTGTTTCTGGCTATCAATATTACTTAGTAATTCTTGATGACTATACGCATTTTGTGTGGACTTTTCCTATTCGTCGCAAGTCTGAAGTTCACCATCTCCTTTCTATATTCTACGCCTATGTACAGACACAGTTTTCTCGCCCCATAAAAGCCTTCCAAACCGACAACGGACGCGAGTTCGATAATCTTGCTAATCGCTCGCTCTTTCAGTCCCACGGCATCCTTCTTCGGCTCACATGTCCCTACACTTCACAGCAAAATGGCAAGGCTGAGCGCATTCTCCGTACCATTAATGATGGCATCCGGACCCTTCTTTTACACGCCTCCATGCCACCATGCTGGTGGGCTGAAGCCCTCGCCACCTCCACATATCTCCTCAACCGCCGTCCGTGCAAACCACGGCTTCTCACCACGCCGTTCGAGCTGCTACACGGCCATATACCCGACTTTCGTATTTTACGTGTATTCGGGTGCCTTTGCTATCCAAATCTTACTGCCACCACACCCCATAAACTTGCCCCACGCTCCATCGCGTGCATTTTTCTCGGGTATCCGGACGGCCGAAAAGGATATAGATGTTACGATCCCGTTAATCGTCGCATTATTTTCTCCCGTCATGTCACGTTTGTGGAGTCGGTTTTTCCTTTTGCGTCGCTAACAGATTCGGTTTCTAATCTTTCCGATTCTTCGGCTGATACACCACCACCAGATCACGTTGATCACGCTGCATGCACCAGGACCCACCCGTCCACACCATGCACGCCACCTGGCTCTCCAAGGGCCTCTTCCACGACGTCTACCTCAGAGCCACGTTCTAGCTCTTCTAGCCCTGGCCCACTGTCTACGTCTTCCGGCCCAGCTACCCCAGCCACCACGCCTTCTCGCTCTCCAACACCGATCGGTTCGCCTCCAGCTCCTCCTCGTCATCCGATGATTACGCGTGCGCGACACGGGATTTTCCAGCCTAATCCCCGCCACGCTAATCTCGCCGATACCACGGTCTCGCCCGTACCTTCGTCCGTGCGCGCCGCTCTCCGAGATCCCAATTGGCGAGCCGCGATGCAAGAAGAATATGACGCGTTGATGTCGAACTCCACGTGGACCCTCGTCCCCAAGCCTCCTCGTACTAACATTGTCACTGGCAAGTGGGTTTTCAGGCATAAGACAAACGCAGATGGATCCCTGGAGCGATACAAGGCGAGATGGGTGGTCAGAGGATTTTCCCAACGTCCGGGAATTGATTTCGGCGAGACCTTCTCGCCGGTGGTCAAACCGGCGACGATCCGGACTGTGCTCACCCTGGCGTGTTCGCGTGGCTGGCCTGTACACCAGCTGGACGTGAAAAACGCCTTTCTCCATGGCGTCCTCGAGGAGCAAGTCCATTGCTACCAGCCGGCCGGCTTCGTCGACATGTCGCGGCGCGAACACGTCTGCCGCCTCGCCAAGTCACTGTACGGCCTCAAGCAGGCCCCGAGGGCTTGGTTTTAGCGATTCGCTGGCTACGCCACAACCATCGGCTTCACGGCATCTCGCTCCGACGCCTCGCTCTTCATCTTGCGGCGGGGCAGCGAGGCTGCCCACCTCTTGTTGTATGTCGACGACATCGTTTTGGCTGCCTCTTCGTCACAACTACTCCATGACATCGTCACCAAGCTACAACACGAGTTTGCCATGAAGGACATGGGTCCCCTCCACTACTTCCTTGGCATTCGTGTCCGCCGCACTCCGCGTGGCTTCTTCCTCAACCAGGCTCAGTATGCCAAGGAATTACTCCAACGCGCTGGCATGTCTCAGTGCAAAATGGCGACTACTCCGATTGATACCCTGCCCAAGGTTGCTGCTGATGCTGGCTGCCCTGTCTCTGATCCATCAGAATACCGTAGTCTCGCTGGAGGTCTTCAATATCTCACCATGACTAGACCGGATTTGGCATATGCAGTCCAGCAAGCATGTCTACACATGCATGACCCACGTGATTCCCATCTGGCACTCATCAAGAGGATCTTGCGGTATGTCTGTGGCACGTCCACCTCCGGCTTGCTTCTTCCTGCCTCACCAACGACAGAGATCGTGGCGTATTCTGATGCGGACTGGGCCGGCTGCCCGGATACGCGTCGCTCCACCTCCGGGTATTGTGTATATCTCGGGGGCGCTCTTGTCAGTTGGTCTTCCAAACGACAGGCTACCGTGTCCCGTTCCAGTGCGGAGGCAGAGTATCGTGCGGTGGCGAATGCCGTCGCCGATTGCGTTTGGTTGAGGCAGCTACTTGGCGAGCTTGGTTGTTCTCCCCCGAAGGCTACAGTCGTCTTCTGTGACAACATCTCAGCTGTGTATATGTCCACAAATCCGGTTCATCATCGGCGGACAAAACACATAGAGTTGGACATTCACTTTGTCCGTGAAAAAGTAGCCCTCGGCGAGTTTCGAGTTGTACATGTTCCGACTATTCAACAACTAGCCGACATCATGACGAAAGGTTTGCCGACAACCTCGTTTCAGCTCTTCAGGTCCAGTCTTTGTGTCTTTCCAGATGACGACGACTCGACTGCGGCGGGGTGTTAGTAAACGTTTAATCTTGTGTACAGATAGATACATTTTCTGTTAGCTAGGTCTTATCTTCTGGCTAGTTTTGTTAGTCGTTTAGATCTTGTACTCTGCATATATATGTACGTACGACTCGATCAATGAATGCAAGCAGTGTTGCACAACCCTCTCTCTTATTATAGCTCAGGTTCTCACACATAGGCCCGTGACCATCCATGTGTCGTTGTGAATTGCTCACCCTTAGGTACGTCGCCGTCTACTATCTACGTGCAGTGAAAAGGAATTAGCCTCTAGGTGGCATCGTTCGTGTGGATTTGCAAGACTTTTTTGCAAGTTTTTAGCAGATGTGAGCTACCGTCTACGTTCACAGTATTTATACATGAGCCTAGGGAGGTGGGAAGGCGATGAAATGGCAGAAAAAGGAAGCGGAGACCAAACGAACCGTATGCAATCGATCCTATATATGATTGCTGACGATTATGTAACCGTGAATCGTTTGTGATACTCTGCACAAGATTCTACATATGTCAATTGTTCGCGATATCCCGAGCTCCTCTTGCAGGAGGTATTTTAGATGTTTTTAATGGGGCGTAAGCAATTTTGTTTACCGCACACCAATAAGACATAGTGTTGGTATCATTGTAGACCTTTTTTGGACCTCCATTTTGAGTTTGAATAATGTTCCATGATTTCTTCCACGGTCTTGGGAGTTCCATCCCATTTTAGTTTTAGTTAGTTTCCCGGTTTCTGCCTTACTTACTCGGAGAACCTAGTCCCCGACCTGGGGCCTAGGCTTGGGCATATGCTTCCTGCTATTGATTTGATATTTGGTTGGTATGTTTTTAGGCGGATGTCGCGGTCACACTCTTTCTCGTGTTCAAGAGTTCTACGCACGAAGGCGGTGTTTTCATCCGTCCACAAGTTTAGGCTAACTTGCATCTCCATCTCTGACTATAAGCGGCATATGGACATGATGGTGGTGGTCGCTAGCGGTGAGGCTTTGTGGTGGAGTACACGTGCCGGTTCTCACGCGCTTTTAAAGACTCTGCATCCTATTGGTGACACCTTGTTTGTTTAATTCGTTAATTGATAGTGCAATCTTTATATTTAAAGCTGGCAAATGCCATCTTTGATTTCTAAATGTGTGAAAATAAAACAAGCTACTTCTCAAAAAAAAAAAAAAAAACTACGAAGTACACACATCAATCCAAATAACAGTGGACGTCATAAGAAAGCATCTACCTAGATGAAGTTACTACTAATTTTAATTCCACAGAGAGTAGAAAAGAAGTTCTACACACGAATCACCTAACCAAAAAGCTAACAAAAGGAGTAAACTGAAATCCGGCATTGCCAAATGTGGCACAACAAATGTAACGAATAAAAAAAATACGCTAATTCAGATGCGCGCCTTAACGGTTTAGTAGCTGTTTATGGCACGACAGACCTTCCTGACCTGCCCTTGCGTCCCCGTGGTCACGTTTATGCTTCCCATCTTGACCATCGACAGCGCCAACTGCGCGATCCACTTCGCGGGGTCGGCCGCCATCTCGGCCACCTTCGCCGCCGTGTCGGTGCGGTTCAGCAGCGCGGCGTCCGAGGTGAATAGCACTCGCTTGGCCATGGCGTTCTTGAAGAACTGGTTGTCCAGCACCGTCGGCGACACCGCACTGTTGTTCAGCAGATTGTCCGGCACGCCGCGGGCCGGCGCCGGGCACCTCTGCTTCAGGTCCGCCGCGTAGGTGGCGTCCATCGTCGGGTCCACGGACGGGTACAGCCGGTTGTTGACGCCGGAGCAGTGCGCCACGCCGATGGCGTGCGCACCGGAGAGGGCCACTAGGTCGTCGACGTTGAGGTTCTTCTGGGCGAACCTGGCGACGAGGTCTTTGATGCTGAACAGAGGGGACGGCATGTTGGTGAGGATGCTTATGGCGGACGACGCATCGCGGTCACGCCGGCCGGAGTTGATGGGGTAGTAGAAGCCCGCGGATCTGTTCACGGAGTCGCGGGCGGCGAAGGCGAGGACGTCCGCGCAGGAGACCGTCCCGGGGCACACGGCCTCGACGTCCGCCTTGATCTTGTCGATGGCGTTGTACCCGGCTGCGGCCAGGGGAATGGCTGACTTCTCCGGCGAACTGTTGGCGCTCGAGGAGTCCAGGAGGATGGAAGCGTCACAGCCCTAATCATATTAACGGCCCAAGCTGCAGTTAGCTCAATGCAAAAGCATATTAAAAACTTTAAGGTTTAAACTAGTCGGAGATAGAACCACATCGTAAAAAAAGAATGAAATTAAGCATGTTGTGCTTTTTAGACGTCGTTTTATTGAGTGTGGTCATCTGTTTAACACATCCGCTGATAATGTTTTTCAATAAAATTCACTTTTGGTTATACGAATAGAATTTTTTTGGTTCAAAACCATAAGTAAGAAAAAGAAAGAAGGAAATGGTGTATATACGAAATAATACGTCGATCACTTACCAGGACAAAGCAATCATGGAAGAACAAGCGAATCAATGCCGCAGCAACACTAGGGTTAGTGTCGATCAAGCTATTGACGGAATTCTTGACCGTTTCCTCTGCGCTCGGGCAAGACGAGTTGTAGAAATTGTACTGCAAACCTGCAGATGACCTGGTGACGAGCGTAGCCAGCTGAAAGGCCACCATGAGCAGCTGCATGCATGTCAGCCTCATCTTCCTTTAAGTTCTTGGCGAAATAGCGAGGGGATAGTGTAGTATCAAAGGGTTTAGCAGATATGCCTGGAAGATTGTATGCTGGTTGATGATTTGATGACAGTGCATTGCATGTATTTATAGAGATGGATGTAATGATTTAGCTAGGGAGGACAAGAATGTGAGCCAGTTTTCGTCAGTTGGCAGTTAGCTGGAGATCTAGATGGTAGATTCCATTGGCAAGTTTGACATTTGACAAAAATACCAGTTGCATACTTGCATGCCTGTCTAACTACCGGTTAATATCTATAGTTGGCTGGAGAAAGCTATACAAAATTCCACGGTGTGTTATTGAAAGTATTTGACCCTGTAACAACGTCGGTTGTGGCTTTGACACCAACAGATGCATGCTTATTGTTAATTGCTATTTTTTCCTAATCATCTGGAACAAAGTTCACTTGTACTATTTTTTTGCCTCATGCAACGCGAGGGGTGCAACTAGTTGAGAAATATTCAGAGTGCAAAGTTCAAACCCGAAAGATGGTTTGCTGGAAACCCTTGAAACTGCTAAGTACATCTTATATTTTGAAATGGAGGGAGTACAACATGAACAATGACTAAAAGTACTATCTGAAATCTTTGACGACAAGAGAAAAATCAACATATATAATGGGTGAAGGTTAGCTTTAATTAGTTGTATGCATTTTTTTGGGAAAGAAAGTAGCTTTAGAAATCCATAATCTGTGCAGTGTGGACTCCGTCCAGTTGACAAAAAACTACGTCAATGACAACAAAGCTTGACCTTGAGCCCTATTATTACCCATGGACATTTGGCTCTAAACGCTAGTTTAGCTACTCGTGTGAGAGGTGAGGCCACACGTCTATCTTTGTTTTCTAGAAATCTGACATACATCCCGGGGATATATCCCCACTTGCGTCATCTATTGGACACGTCTGTTAACAACTGAAATACTCATTTAAATATACCTAATTTATGTCAACTTGGCTTAATCACTAAAGCATTTACCATGCATCTGATCTTGACAGGAAAATAACTATTTTTCATGCTTAGTGGTTGGTAAGCATACTAACTATTACTCCCTCCACTTTTATATACAATTCCATCTATTCTTATTCTTGCTCAAACAATTTTAATATTTGAAAGATGTTTTTATAAAGTATCTATTTGGGTATTCTATAGTTGGAAAATAAATTAACATCTGCAGTACCAAATTAATTTCACCAGATGACATTCAGAACAATAAATCTCACTGGGTTGCAAGAAACATTTCGCAATATAATTGTAGAAATGTACAGTTTTTTTTTACGAAAAGGGGAACGGAGCCCCGGCCTCTGCATCGAGCGATGCATGTAACCTTTTTATTCATAGTGCAGAATCCGGCAGTCGAACATGTTCGACCCGGAAAAGAAAACCCGAGGCCATATGCCTCATGGCAGTAACTCCACCAGACAACCACAAACCTTATGGCATAAGATAGAAACAAAACAAAACACATAGCTACAAGGCTAAGCTTTCAAGAAGGAAACCCCACGCGTTGCATGCGTCGATGATGACGAGTCCAAACATAGGCCGATCTTGGGATTTTAATCCCCAAAGACGAACTTCGATCCACCACCTTCACCAAGCAAAACGACGCAGACGTACGTTGACATAGCCACCGGATTGCGCATACTCGTCACTGAAGCTGCATCTACCATCATCTCTGGTCCGACTCCTGACACCTCGAAAACCGGATACCTCTGGAAAGAAGCTGAAAGATGAAGACGTCCCATACTGCCTCGCCTCCCATCACTGACGCACCACCTTCGATCCAGAAGCAGAAGGCATGACTTGTCACCTCCATACGAGCCACCGTGCATAGCACCAGCCGGCATTAGGCATGACTTGATGCCCCTATTGTGTTGTCGTGTGTAGCACCTGCTGGCGACAGACATGACTTGGCGCATCCACAAGAGTTGTCGCATGTAGCACCTCATGAGCTGGATCGAACCCACAAGCCATTGTGTCTTCCATACGACCACGGAGGCCGCCGTTGTCGGAGAACCAGAGCCACTTGTCCTATTTCCAAACACATGTGCCGCCAATGGCGATGCAGCAAGGTGATTGCAGCCAGACTACCACAGCTTGACCATCTACTGGCAACCGTGCTGCCACATAGAAAACGATGCTGACAGTCACCACCATACCACTGTAGATCACTATCAACCCCGCTACGTGGGCCCATTAGACCGTAAAAAGTAGTTGCAGCGGGCTCGACACCCCCGCCGAGAACTCGCCAAAACACACCGCAAGAGGACTCCATCGGGATCCACATTCGCTTGCACCTAGACCATTGCCACTGGCTCCACCTTAGTGCTAGGTGCAACCGCAGCCAAGCTTCTTGTCACCACCTGCAACAACAACCCCAGACCCTCAATCCCTAGTGGTCCAAATTCGCCACCATAATAGAGAGCCGTTCCCTCTGGGAAGGGTGCTCCCACCTCCACTGCCACCATACCAAGTCCACCGCAGGAGCTCCACGACACCGCGAGCCGATGTACTGCCGGGAATACCCAGCCACCGCCATCTTTGCCAAGGACTTTCGCGGTGGTGACTAGGCGGCGGCAGGGGGTGGGGGTGGGGGAGCACCGTGGGAGGGGGCCTAGGGCGGCTGGCGGTGGCACCCCCATGTCGCCTAGGTTAGCGACACGAGTGTCGGGAGCTCTAAACGGTTCGTCCTCATGTTATATGTAACCGATATTGTACGATGGTTGATGATTTGATGGACAATGCATTGGATCTATTTATAGAGACATACATATAGTTAGATGTATGTAATGGTTTTGCTAGGACAAGAATATTAACCAGTTCTTGTCAGTTGGCAGTTGGCTCGAGATTTATATAATAGTCCCTCTGCTTCCATAATTCTTGTCATGATTTTAGTTCGAATGGAACGGAGGGAGTAGATATATTGGGAATTTAGGGATTTTTCTATTTTTTGACAAAAGCCAGCAGGTTAGGCAATTGACATGAATACCACTTGCATACTTGTTTGCCTGTGCAACTACTGGTGAGTCTCTGTATAGTTCGCTGGAGATAGCTATACAAAATTCGACAGTGTGTTAATTAAAGTATGCGACCTGTAACAACAATACATGCGTGCTCCACTAATAGTTTGGAAAGGTATTTACTTGTACTATTTTTTGGCCTCATCTAGCGCATAGACATTTGACTTTGAACGCTATGGCTACTTCTGTGAACCCACATGTGTGTTTCTTTATTTTCTAGAAAACTGACATATATCCACTTGCGTCATCAATTGGAACAGCGTTAGCAACTGAAACTTACTTATCTAAATATATCCAATTAGGGTGAACATGGCCCTCTACTTAGATCATGTCTTATTATTACTAGACTTCTCTTTGCGTCACCCGAGGCGCGGCTGGTAGAACAAACGGCTGGCATTAAACATGCACTTGGATGATTCAGACCATAGTTGATAAGGTAACGTTGGGCAATTCACGGCGTCGTCAGCGTCGTCGCAAACCCTTTGGTTTACAGGCAAGCTAGATAAGCAGAAAGTTACATTCGCAAAAAAAAAAAGATAAGCAGAAAGTTTGAAGACAATCAACTTAAAAACCAAACATAATTTAAACAAACGATATGACGTTCTGCTTTACATCCGCTTTAAAACTGGGGATCTCGCAGAGTTGGACAAAAACCATGCGAAAATACAGGATTCACGAAAAATGTGCCCGCATCGAGGGAGTTTTAGTACAACAACGTATATCCCTGCCTCCGCTTCTAACAAAACATCCTGCAAGCAGATAGTGCATATCTTACATGATTAGCAACTTCGGCTGGCACCCACATGGTGCAGTCATTTCTTATCGTCGCCATGTTCATGACGAAACGTCGCTCCACCGCTAAGAGAAAGACGAAAGTGCACTCGCCGCCGAACGCTACCTTCGTTCTCGTCGCAGCCGAAATCATATCGTTAATGACATCTTCGAGCATTATATCCTAAAGCTCTTGGTTGACGAAGCGCAGTCGGCTCGCTTGATTCAGCTCCTGGAGCCACGAACGGAGAAAGCGACGGCACCCACACACCTTATAGAAGATCGAACCGCAGATGGTGCGGAGACGGCCTTTGTACTCTTCATATCCTGAGCATGACCTCTTCCCGTCGCTCGACGACCCTGCCTGACACATCTGTAGGCATCGCCTCCCCAAATGCTCCTAAAGAAGCGAAAGGAAGAAGTGGTCGCCGACACCTTGCACTACCGGATCCCGTCGCTTGCTTCTTTGAGGACACACACAGTTGAACGCATGTGCGAAGATTCCACCACTGATTCTCGACGAGAGCACGGACGCGATCCGGTAGTGGAAACTCAAAACACTTTGGTAATTAATGACAATCTCTATGTGCTAATGGTTGCATTGAGATGCACTTGTAGGATTTGTCCATTGGCATCGCTTGGACCATGTGTTGGCTTCAAGGTTGAAGAAATGAAGAAAAGAAGAATAAGAAGCATTGTCCAAGGGTTTTGGGCCTATTGGAATCTTGTAGAATAATAAGAATAAAGAAAATAAGATCAAGTCTGTCTTGAAAAAGTAGATGGAGTCCCTCATGTGTATCTTCAAGACATCATCCAACTGGAGTTAGAAGAAATGTTGTGCAAGCTCAAGATGCACCATCTCTAGAAGATATATGCTTGAAGCTTTCCATCCTACGTGATCATGGATCTATGAAGACAAGGTCAAAGAAGAGGTTTCCCCATGGTGTATGGGGGAGCATGTTCCAAGTCTTCATCATTCGAGCTCAAGGAAGAGCAATCAAGAAAGGTGTCCATCTTGAGAAGGACAAGATCTCAAGTGGTTTTCTCAAGGCAAAGGTATTATCTTGATAGGTTTTACCTTTTGCCAGTCTCATGTTGTTATTTGGGAGACCGTTTTATAGGATAGATAATTGTACTATCAAGAGAGGCTCTTGAGTGATTAACTTGATCATATCTTTCAGATAGAGCTCAAACCTTTGCATACTTGGCATCATCTTTCTTGGTTGTTTTACATGAGAGTATTTAGAGCTTGTGTTAATCTCCATTACAAGCTCAAGTTCATCGAAAACGGATTTCATATGCATTCTCTATTGTGTTTTTGATTTGGAGGTTTTTCTGGTCTGTCTTTTATAGATAGATTAATCCCTTCATCATTTTATTCTGTCCCCCTTTGATTTACTATGATGGTTCCCTGCATGATATTGTAGAGCTCTTTACTATCTTCTAAACGAGCCCAAGATCATCAAAATCGGAGTTCGGGTGCAAAAGTTATGACTATTTTCGTATTGATTTTTGTGTCAGTTTTCGGGGGGGGGGGGGGCAGAGACTCTAGTGCTGCACCCCGGAGACTCCGGAGACTCCGGGGGGGGGGGGGGGGGAGACTCTGGACCAAATTCCGGCCTAGACTCCGGGGGGGGGGGCTGTACTGGGAGCATCTGGAGGTCGCCCAGAGTCCTGGCCGGAGTCTGGACCCCGGAGACTCCGGTCCTGGGGGCCGGAAACTCCGGGGTAAGTGCTCTACAACAGCTAGTTGACTTGGGGGGACCTATAAAAGCCCCCCTTCTTCCTCCTTGGTATGGTTGCTTGATCTCTCTCTCTTCTCCATTGTTTCTACCTTCAAGAGCTTGCTTTTCATCTAAATCCCTCCCATATTTCTTGAATCTTGTTGGGGGATTTAAAAGAGGAGATCTAGATCTACAACTCTACTAATCTATCTCTCCTCTATGTGAGGGGAACATCTTGGGATCTAGATCTTGGGGTTTCTTTTGTGGATTTCCTCGTTTGTTCTTCCTCTCTTATTCTCCCAATTGTTTTAGTAGCTTTTTTGGAATTTGAGAGTGAGGGATTGGAGCAGCTTTGTGGCGTTCTTGCCTTTTGCTTTAGGTGCATCGGTTTGAGTTCTCCCCGGAGGATTTGGTTGGTGAAATCAAGAAGATTGTCTCTCTTAGGTTCTTGGAACCCTAGACGGTTGTGTGGACTTTGTGGCGTGTTCTTGGAGCCTTCAATTAAGTTGTGGAGCTCTCCCCATGATATTGGCCTTGGTGGTGATTATTGGGAGCCTCCAATTAAGTTGTGGAGATTCTGAATCTTGTACGGGTTTGGTGAACACCCTCAAGTGTCCCATAGTGGAACGGGTGCTTGCCGTGCGGTGGGTGCTCGGGAGAAAGTGAGGCCTCTTGTGCCATTGGTGGTCTTAGTACCGCCCACCCCTCCAACGAGACGTACTCCCTTATTGGGAGGAACTCGGTAAAATATCGCCGTCCCCGCGTGCCTCGATTATCTCTATACCCGAGCTCTTTACTTATGCACTTTACATTATGATAGCCTTCGTGCTTGAAGTAATCTAACTTGCTATCATATTGTTTCTTGTCTTGCTTAGCATAATTTGTTGGTGCACATAGGTGAACCTTAGTATATCTAGGCTTTGTGCTTGATAAAAGAAAACGCTAGTTTTATTCCGCTATTGTTAAGCCTATCTCGTAAAAGTTTTAAACCGCCTATTCACCCCCCCTCTAGACGACATCCGTGATCTTTGAATTGGTAGGAAGAGGCAATAAAGCCGAGACGCATGAAGTAAAAATAGATTCATACACAACAATCATTGCTGCTAGACTCATATTATTCAATAAATTTGTATCCACGTTTATAACATGGGTGGATCCAGTATGTAGTCAATGGGAACAACTCCCACTCATTTTTTAGTCACCTTGTAATTACTGAAGCTAAAGACTGATTTGCCCCCACTTAGCAAAGATATTTGCACAATTTAGCGTATTTTTGCCCCCTCTAAAAATGTATCCTGGGTCCACCCCTGGTTTATAATATATACGTAAATGTAAGAAAACGAATACACGTGAGCAGCCTAATCCTAGAGAGTCTTCAGGAGGGCAACAAAAATGTCTAGGTCTTGCGGGTCTTACTCCTCGTCTTCCACACACTGTGACAATGAGTACATTTACTCCATAATAGGAGAGCAAGACGCGGGGCCTGGGCCAGAAGAAGGTGCAGTAGAAGTCAGTGGCTTCACGTCTTGAGGCTTCTATGCGCAGCGGCGCATTGCGTCGGGAAGCCGTTAAGGACCGCAGTAGGTTTATCCATGCCGAACTAAAGTCGTCGACGCACGACGGCAGGAGCCTTCTTCTCCTTCTCTGGGTATAAAGCAACGCGTTCGACATACACACATGTTCCAAAAAGTAATTACAAAGAAACGAAGGACGATAAAGAAATACAATATTGAGAACACAAATAAAACAGAAAAACATACCTTTCATCTAGGTCTAAAGAGCGAGAAGACACCGAACCTGTGGACTAGCGATTAAAGAAAGAAAATACGTAGAGGAGAGAAGGTCGCAGCTGCAACAAAACATAGCATAACATGTTAAGAATCACGAAATAGCGATCGTAGACTAAAGAAAAAACAACACGACATGCAGCGCGAAAGCTGAGCTGGAGTGAAATTCGCTCCGGCGCTGGCTGAAGAACAGCCAGCGTTGGGTCGAATAGAACTCCTGCCTAGCAACAGTCCAGTCAATAAATGCATATAGAAAGAGAAGATAAGAAGCAATGTATTGTGTTAGCCAGTGGACTGTGAGATAGTACTTATAGAGAAACCTTGAATACATGTGAAGGCTACCATCTGTGGAAGCGTACGTCTAGCGCCTATCGGGCCCACCTATAACCTACGCTGCAAGTGCACGATCTCACTGTGATAACCCGCGCCCGTCTATAACCTAGGCTAACAGGCGATAGATAAGGCTGCTGTAACATCTCAAAAATATTAAAAGGAGAATATCATTTTCCAATCACCAAAATTAGGGTTAATAAAAGCTTTTACTATTAAACACTATATGAATACATGTATGTTTATTAATGATGTATGAATGCTTGTTATACCATGTTTGTTTGTGATATATGATGAGAATTATTTTAAAGATCAACACAATATCATCTAGGTCAAATCCAAACCAAATCAAATCAAAATCAAATCAAATTATAAGGCATATGACCTAATGATCATTTTTGCCAAAGTTAACAACTAGCTCACTTGGAGCATCTCTAGTAAATGATTTCAAACAGAAACAACTCTATTTCTTTTCTCACCTTGCTAGACCAAGTGACAATGAACCCAAGTGAACTTTAAAAACTTACAGAAACAAATTCAAATTCTTTTAGAGGATATTTCAAAATTGAATCCATCATAGACATCAAGATAGATTTTTTCAAAAACCACTCAAAGTTTCTCCACTTGACCAATCCTTGCAACCAGAGACACTCAAGCATATGAACAACACACCCACCGAAAAGAATTTGAAAATTCAAATGTTTATTTTATGCGGCCATTTGATCGAACACTTAGCAGGCACAGTACAGATATACCAACTATACACTGTTTTGATCAATCTAGTGATCATCTTTGTACTCGACACAGCTCCACTACTAGCCCACGATCACCCCTAGTACCAGCCCATGCAATTGAGCCTCTCTCACTCGACCAAATGACCAGTGCAAAGTGGTACCCGACCATGCCATGCCGACCATACATGGACACGATGCCACAAGCCTCGCCGCCCTCACCCACAACCACTAGGATATAGGCGTGACCTCACCGCACTCGCCAGTACACGCCTTGGCCAACGACAGCCAGTGGAGTGATGACCCACAAGTATAGGGGGTGTATCGCAGTATTTTCGATAAGTAAGAGTGTCGAACCCAACAAGGAGAAGAAGGTGTTGACGAGTGGCTTGGAGCAGGAATTCTCTGTAAATACTTAACAAACGAATTTTTAGGGGTTTTGATAATGCAGATAAATAAAATGCGAGTAAATAAAAGACAATAATAATAAATGCAACAAGTGTCCCAATCCTTTATTTAGCAAAGGACTAGCCGGTTGTATTTCTTAAGATGACCAAACATTCTCGAGGACACATGGGAATATCGTCAAGTGCTTTCACTTCATATAGTTGATTAATATTCTTTAGTTTGATAAGTGTTGTGTGGGTGAACCTGTGCTAATGTACCGACCTTCCTAGGACTAATACATACTTGTGATTAAACCCCTTGCAAGCATCCACAAGTACAAGAAAGTAATTAAGATAGAAACCTAACCACATCCTGACATCCCTTGTGCAAAGGTTTCCTAACGGGGGTTCAAGTTTCTGTCACTCTGGCAACCCCTACGATTAGTATCCAAATACACAATGCATTCCCCTAGGCCTATAAAGGTGAAGTGTCATGTAGTCGATGTTCACATGACACCACTAGAAGAATAACACCACAACTTAAATAACAAACTATTGAATCTTTCTCAACACAATTCCACTACTAACAACATGACTTCTCCCATGTCCTCAAGAACTAAACGAACTACTCACAAGAAATCATATGGATCAAGATCAGAGATGATATAATGATAAGTAACAATCTGAACATAACAATAATTCAATGGTTCCACTCGGTAGCATCAACTACAATAAGTAATCAACACCGGGAAAGTTTCCCCTAAGAACTATGCAAGATTCAACCCAATTGTTACAACAGTATAGAGTGGTGATGATGGTGCTGGTGGAGATGATGATGGAGATGATGATGATGATGATCCCGATGAAGTCCAGCTTGATGGTGGTGTTGATGGCGATGATCTCCCCTCTCCGTGAAGGAATTCCCTCGGCAGAATTCTGTCTGCCAGAGAGATCTTTCTCTCTCTTTAGTTTTTGCGCCCCGTAGAGGCGGCGGACTATTTTTGTGGTCGCTCCCCAGGTATTAGGGTTTCATGGGGATAATATACTCCAAAGGGGAGAGCCAGGAGTGGACAGGGTGGCCACACCACCTGGTGGCTCAGCCAAGGGTGGCCCGTGCCAGGGGGTGGTGTGGGCCCCCTGTGGCCCAACTCCGCTCCCCCTTATGGCATACTTCGTCTTCTGGAAAAATAGGATTTTCCATGTATTTTCCCGGATTTTCTGATCTTCGCGAATTTCGCCTCCAAACAGCACCTTTTCCATCAGAATCTTGACTGCAGCGGTCCATGCTCCAAAAGTCATCAACCATGCAATAATAGATGAAATAACATAAGTATCATCTCTTAATATGAAATATATCAATGAATAACAGTAAATTATGATATAGAATAGTGATGCAAAATGGACGTATCAACTCCCCCCAAGCTTAGACTTCGCTTGTCCCAAGCGAAAACTGAGCTCAATAAACATGACCTCAGGTTTATGGAGTGAAGAGTCGATAAAAGAATACGGACAAGAAGCATCACATTCATCAATACACAAATCATAATAGAAGATAACTCACTATTATATAACTTAACTTGCAATAAGTAAAGGAAACACAATAAAGATACATAAAGTAAATCATAATTGGTAATGGCAAACTTTGCTCTTGGTCAAGGAATAGTTAACAAATTGCAGGAGTTCAAACATAAAGGGTTTTCAATGATAGCTTTCAAAGTAGTATTCACTAAGATAAGAGCAATGTGCAAAACAAGGAACATAAGAAACATGATTGAATAAATCATCATATGAATGAATGAATGAATGAGGTAGAAGGGAATAGGTTTACTGACTCAACTAAAAAGTAAAAGATAGGCCCTTCGCAGAGGGAAGAAGGGATTTCAAGTTTCATAAAGAGCTTCCAAAAATTATGGTACTTACTAGCTTTCATCTCTCATTGCCCCTATCATAAGCATCTTGAGGTGGTTAAGGTTAAAGTGAACAAATATGAGGATATGCTTGACAAGTTATAAGTTGAAAATCTCATGCCCCGTGCTTACGAGTACCAGACCTCATGCTACTCAACTTTAGTCACGTGTAAGTTCTTGTCATTGTAAATACATGTGTATCATGGAGAACCTCCAACGGGGTACCCCTTGCCCCATGATACAGGAGCTATCCCATATCAAAATAACAAGGCAACATACAATGAGCATCTTTGTGATCTTTTTATTTGCTATTTGCACTAGTACAAAACCACCCCTTTGGTCCTGGTTCATAAGGGCCATTGGTCCCGGTTTTTGAACCTGGACCAATCACTCGGGACCAATGCTGGTCCCGGTTCGGGCACGAACCGGGACCAATGGGCCTCCACGTTGGCACGCGCGCAACAAGGGGGGTGGATCATTAGTCCCGGTTCGTGGCACAAACCGGGACCAATGGGTCTTCACATGGACGCGCACGCAACAAGGGGGCGTGGATCATTAGTCCCGGTCCGTGGCACGAACGGGGATCATTGGTCTCTGCATTTCGGGCTATTTTTGTACCGCGGCAGGGTTTTGTGTTTTTTTCCATTTATTTATTTGGTGTTTTCTATTCAGTTTAATGGTACTACATATATACAACAATAATGAAACCACGATATATATATATATTACACATCATGATCATGAAAATATTATACACCGTCTCATCCGTCGTGCTTGGTTGAAACATATTATTACAAACGGTACTCACACGAATTTGATCTAATTTACATCTTCTTTTTGACACTTCACCCTTCCAAATGAACCGGGTAATAGTATTCTCCTTTCAGATATATGACATGTTCTAATAAGAATCCGGCAATTTCCTCTTAAATTGTTTGCACGCGTTCTTGTGATAGAAGACCGTCCCGCATCTGTTCGATCTAATTTAAAGAAGGGGATCAATATATATGAATGAAACTAAACACAATTGGTGGTAATAAAATAAAGTTGTGATTATTGTTTATCGTACTTCAATTTTTCGATGTTTCGGTATGCGCCCTTCTCTTTGGTTGTCTGGCGAATGAACTCGCAGACATAGTATCCACATAAGTTATTCCCGGCTTCCTTCCTCAAGCACTTTACGAGAATGGAGTTCAATCAAAATAATAATCAAGCATGATAATGGTATTGAAACTAGAATCAAAGAGATGCATGGATCTAGCAAGTAGTACTTACAGTCAATGGTTGAAATATAATCTCTGGCTTCCAAACACCCCTAGTGTTGGCGGTGAACCATTTCCAAGTCTTCTGGAGGCATTCCTGCATGTTCGCCCACTTTTCTAAAGATGTGTGTTTCGAGTCCATGACTTTTACTACTTCGGTGTCAGCAACAATGATTAACAGAATATAGTGGAAGCTGGACACACTATAACAGAACATAACACGAGTCAATTATACGCTTAACATCGAGTAAGCGAAAATAGAATGTGTACAAGACAGTAACACTCACCCAGCATTGTAAGGAAATAGTATTTCCCTTCTCTTGCCGAAATATGTCAACGCTTGTACCAAGTTATCCTCTGTCTCTTTGGGTTTTGTTTTTAGAGTAACTTCATGAACGAAATTGCAGTCAACAAACCCAAGGTCATAGATTTGTCCTTTGTTACATTCGAGAATCTTCATTCTGCATATATAATTAGTATAGTGATGAGTAAGATTATACAAACAATGAATAAGCTAAGCTAGAAAGACTTAATTACAGAAATGAATAATACTTATAAACAATAGGCACTGATGATAGTTTTGTTGAGGGTGTCTTGTTAGTAAAACTAAAATAATTCTGAAAATTCAATTAGTTGGAATCCATCTCCATGACCGTAATGGTGGAGTGTATATCCAGCATAGATCCAGTTTTTGGATTCAGCAGAGGCTTGCATGTACCAATTATGCAATCTTCATATTTTTGTTGGTAGATCTTTGACTAACTCGGATTTGATGAG
Source organism: Avena sativa (assembly GCA_916181665.1). Classification (NCBI taxonomy): domain Eukaryota; kingdom Viridiplantae; phylum Streptophyta; class Magnoliopsida; order Poales; family Poaceae; genus Avena; species Avena sativa. Next base: position 524,099,098 of record OV702292.1, on the reverse strand, counting down.
AGGAGCCCCGTACCGATATACGTATGCTATTTGTTGGTACCCCTCGAACTCATCCATACGGCTCATGTACTCAGTAATAGACAGCCCATATAATTTGGCATTTTCTTTGTATAGTTGAATAAACTCCGGATCAATGTTCGGATCATGCCACTCCTGGGCTCTCCACTCATTGGTATCGTACACTTTGAGCGGTTCGATCGATCAATTTTTTTGTTGTCCGAGCTAGGCAACTTTTTCCCGACTCTCCGCTCTTTTGCCTCAGCCGACTTGGTAATAGAGCGATTATATTCTTATGTGAGTGCTATGGGTTGGTGAAGCCGAATCTTAAGCGTGGCTGCTTTGGCTTTATCTTCTGTAGTGACTGGGAAGAATGGCTCTATCGGCTTTTTCTTGTTAGCCATGTCAATCTTCCACTTTTCATAATGGGCAACTGCGGCCGCATCAATTTCCTCATCAGTCTTCTCGCAAGGTAGCTTCTTTATATTCTTATGAGGTACTCTTGGGAGGGGCGATAACTTATGTTTCGGTGATCGGAACGTGCTCTTGCTGCTGCTGGTGGTGCTTCCCCTCTTAGTATACTTCCACTTTTGTCTCTGAGGCTCAGGGGACAGAGACGGCTGACGCGGCGCTGGACACCGCTGAGGCGGTGGTGGAGACGGCTGCGCTGAGTGGTGAGGCGGTGAAGGCAGCGATTGCGCTGGAGAATGGTGAGGTGGCGGCGAAGGTGGATTGCTGCTCTGAGGAGTGGGTGGCCTTGGCGGCACATAATTTGGAAGCATGACGTGCTCCTTTGGCCATACAACAGTCCCTCCTTTGGCTTCTCCTAGTTCAGTCAGCTCCATATCTTCCCCTGCAGTGTGGTCCAGCTTCAGCTCCTCAAAATCTTGCTTCACATCATCCACCGTGACGGCATCGTACCCTTTTGGAACCGATCTGGAATGCCAAGTTTGGTTAGGCGCAATTGGTACGGCCATGCCGACCGCCACCGTCACCCTTAAGTTCATAACTTGCACCTTTAGCTCACAAGTTGTGCTCTCTGTGATATCATCCACTGGGTAGCGTTTAGGAGGAGCCATCGTCAGTGCATCATCATCAACATCCTGGAGCTGCGTGGAAGCAACACTGCTTTTATTATTCGATAGGGCGCTGGTACCATCGAATGCAGCTTCTACCATGTGCCACTGAGATTGGCCGCTAATACCTTGCTGGCTAAGTCTGTCGAGTTGATCCTGGTGCCGCTTTAATGCTTCTTCTACATTACGTAGCCGGTCTGCAGCAGCCGCTTTCTCAGCTGCCTCCCTTTCCTTTCTCCTCTAATGGCCTTTATCGGGACATCTCTTCATTTTCGCGCGGAAGGCAACATTCCACGACATGGAGCCTGTTGTGCCTCGTGCTCGTCCTTTGTGTTCAGGATTTTTAAGGGCACGTGTGAGCTCGTCGTTCCCTCTATCGGGAACAAACCGTCCCGCTGCAACATCATCTACTGCATTTCTAATATCGTCGATGGGCAGTAGGGGATGATCTTCGTGTTTCTAATTATATATTGCCCACCCTTCTTCATCCAACATGCCCCCATGGACGTAAAACCAGTTTCTCTCCCGTGGTGTCCATGTTGTGGGCTCTGGTCTAATCTCGACAGCAATGTACTTGACCTCAAGTGCATCCCCCTTAGGCATGCAACCGGCGTAGCCAGCAGGCCCCATATTATGATGGTACCCTTTCTTAGCAGCGTTCTCCGTATTTATTCTAGACCTTTTCAACGCTTTCTCTGATGTCTTGTACTTCACAAAATCAGCCCACTGGTGTCTTAACTTAGCATAGCCGCCTTGATTGAAATCCGGAGTCTTCTCTACCTTAACAAAGTTATTGTATAGTTTCTTCTTCCAGTTATTGAATGCACCGGCCATCTTGATGAGAGCAAACTTCTTCACTCTTTGCACCCAAGCTCCTTTCTTTGCTCTCTCCTCCTCATCTGGATTCACATCTGGCCTCGGCAGGAGGAAATTAATCATGAGCTTGTCAAAAAGCTTATCTTTGGCGATGTCGCCGACATACCGGACTCCACCGCCGCTTGGCCGATTCCATTCTTGAATGGTGATCGGGATGTAGTCCCTCACAAGAACTCCGCATTGCTTGACAATTTTTTTTGCGACATCGTCGGGAGCTTGCGGTTCGCCGTCTACACCGACCACTTCGATCCTATGCCTCACACTTTCATCCAACTTTTTTGTTGGGCCTTGTTTCGTTCTTACGAAAGAAGTTCTCAATCCGGAGGGCTAAAAGAAGAAAGAGTGTTAATATATGCATGTATATAAATATAGACAACAACATTTTAATTACAAAAATACATATATACACCTCGCCGGAGTTTGCGAGATTTAAGGTTCCACCGGAGCCGTCGCCTTCTCCCTTGTCTGCTTCTCCCCCATCACAGGCTTTGCCTTCTACCTCACCCGGTCGGTCTTCTCAGTTGAGAGACTCATCTCCCTCACCGAATTTGTTCAGAAACTTCTTGGTGACATCGACATCGATAAATTCATTTTCGCAGATCATTCCATGGAGGATGTTTTCCTGATGTTCTAGATTCATAGTATCTTGGTGTGTTGGATCCATAGTATCTGCAAATTAAGATTTGCAAGTTACTATAATGCAAATAATACAAAATACTATGCACTTATTTTCTAAATTTGTTCGGAATGCCCTAGGTGGACAAACCATCGAACCCATGGTACTTAGGGGGTGTCGGTGTTCCTCTATGTAAAGTAAGGTTCAAAGTTGTATGAATATAAATTCTTACATTTTGAAATGGTAAAGCTCATTTTTCTGAACATTTTGATATATTATACATATTTTTCTGATTTAAAATGAATTAGTTATGCTTTTTCCCAATTTTAATCCATTTTAAAATCATTTTTAAATAAATAAACATTTTTTGAATTATTAAAATTATTTTCCATCTGGCCCCACATGTCAGACTTTTATTAATTTCAGAAAACATTTCCAAAAAGAATAAAAACCTGACTTTTGGTGTTCCCGCCCTTTTCAAATCTCTTTTCTTCTTAAATTAGTAAGATGTTTCAATTTAAAAAGATTATTTATTTGGAATTTCAAAAAACTTTTAACAGTAAAAGTGCTTCAATTTAAATAACTAATCAAAAACCATTTTCTGTTTTCAAATATATTTATTTTAACTATACAATTTTACTATTTTCAATTAAAATTGCATTAACAAATATTTATTGCATAATTTGGAATTTAGGTCAAACCACCAATGTTATGGCTAGAATCAGGGCATAGTTTGTGATAATGTGCCCATATTGTGCACACATGTCCATCTTGGGATGGCTTACGATGTTGAAGGAGGAAGTTTTCCTTTTTGACGCATGAAAAAGCCAATTTCCATTTTTGAGGTGCCGAAATCGGGGTGTTCTGTGAAGCAACCACCAAATTAAAGTTTCGCATTGGTACCAACCCATTTTTCAAAAATAATAGACCACCTTAGATGGACAATTTCCCAACCGGTGTATCTAGAATCTTTCCGTCCATCCCTCATGAAAAAGACAAATTCCTGCCGAATGGGTAGGAGGTTGCCCAGATTTGAACTACAAGTACATGATATAATGCTTGTGATTTTTTTAAATCATTTATAGGTTCACAACATGCTATTTCATCAGAGATCCACTTCAAGTTCAGCGAGGCTCAGCCCCGGGCTAAGAAGCTTCATGCCCGCTGTTTTGAATATAGTTTGAAACAGGCATAAGAAATTCAAAAATGATCCAAACAATGTGAAACCTTCGCGTGGTGTCATATTATGTGTCATAGTTGTAAGGAAAAATATTGAACTTGATAAATTGCAAACATCATAAAAAATCCTTCACAAAATGACCTATCATGTTGGAGGTTTCATGGCATTTAGGTCAAACCTCCAATGTTATGGCTAGAATCAGGGCATAGTTTGTGATAATGTGCCCATATTGTGCACACATGTCCATCTTGGGATGGCTTACGATGTGGAAGGAGGAAGTTTTACTTTTCGACGCATGAAAAAGCCAATTTGCATTTTTGAGGTGCCGAAATCAGGGTGTTCTGTGAAGCAACCACCAAATTAAAGTTTGGCATTGGTACCAACCCATTTTTCAAAAATAATAGACCACCTTAGATGGACAATTTCCCAACCGGTGTATCTGGAATCTTTCCGTCCATCCCTCATGAAAAAGACAAATTCCTGCCGAATCGGTAGGAGGTTGCCCAGATTTGAACTATAAGTACATGATATAATGCTTGTGAATTTTTTTAAAAATCACTTATAGGTTCACAACATGCTATTTCATCAGAGATCCACTTCAAGTTCAGCGAGGCTCAGCGCCGGGCTAAGAAGCTTCATGCCCGCCGTTTTGAATATAGTTTGAAACGGGCATAAGAAATTCAAAAATGATCCAAACAATGTGAAACCTTCGCGTGGTGTCATATTATGTGTCATAGTTGCAAGGAAAAATATTGAACTTGAAAAATTGCAAACATCATAAAAAATTCTTCACAAAATGACCTATCTTATTAGAGGTTTCATGGTATTTAGGTCAAACCACCAATGTTATGGCTAGAATCAGGGCATAGTTTCTGATAATATGCCCATATTGTGCACACATGTGCATCTTGGGATGGCTTACGATGTTGCAGGAGGAAGTTTTCCTTTTCGACGCATGAAAAAGCCAATTTCCATTTTTCAGGTGCCGAAATCGGGGTGTTCTGTGAAGCAACCACCAAATTAAAGTTTGGCATTCTTACCAACTCATTTTTCAAAAATACTAAACCACTTTAGATGGATAATTTCCCAACCGGTGTATCTGGAACCTTTCCGTCCATCCCTCATGAAAAAGACAAATTCTTGCCGAATCGGTAGGAGGTTGCCTAGATTTGAACTACAAGTACATGATATAATGCTTGTGAATTTTTTTAAAATCATGTATAGGTTCACAACATGCTATTTCATCAGAGATCCAGTTCAAGTTCAGCGAGTATCAGCCCCGGGCTAAGAAGCTTCATGCCCGCCGTTTTGAATATAGTTTGAAATGGGCATAAGAAATTCAAAAATGATCCAAACAATGTGTAACCATCGCATGGTGTCATATTATGTGTCATAGTTGCAAGGAAAAATATTGAACTTGAAAAATTGCAAACATCGTAAAAAATCCTTCACAAAATGACCTATCATGTTCGAGGTTTCATGGCATTTAGGTCAAACCACCAATGTTATGGCTAGAATCAGGACAAAGTTTGTGATAATGTGCCCATATTGTGCACACATGTCCATATTGGGATGGCTTACGATGTTGCAGGAGGAAGTTTTCCTTTTCGACGCATGAAAAAGCCAATTTCAATTTTTGAGGTGCCGAAATAGGGGTGTTCTGTGAAGCAACCACCAAATTAAAGTTTGGCATTGGTACCAACCTATTTTAAAAAAATACTAGACCACCTTAGATGGAAAATTTCCCAACCGGTGTATCTGGAACCTTTCCGTCCATCTCTCATAAAAAAGACAAATTCCTGCCGAATTGGTAGGAGGTTGCCTAGATTTGAACTACAAGTACATGATATAATTCTTGTGATTTTTTTAAATCATTTATAGGTTCACAACATGCTATTTCATCAGAGATCCACTTCAAGTTCAGCGAGGCTTAGCCCCGGGCTAAGAAGCTTCATGCCCACCGTTTTGAAAATAGTTTGAAATGGGCATAAGAAATTCAAAAATGATCCAAACAATGTGAAACCTTCGCGTGGTGTCATATTATGTGTCATAGTAGCAAGGAAAAATATTGAACTTGAAAAATTGCAAACATCATAAAAATAACTTCACAAAATGACCTATCATGTTCGAGGTTTCATGGCATTTAGGTCAAACCACCAATGTTATGGCTAGAATCAGGGCATAGTTTTTGATAATGTGCCCATATTGTGCACACATGTGCATCTTGGGATGGCTTACGATGTTGCAGGAGGAAGTTTTCCTTTTCGACGTACGCAAAAGCCAATTTCCATTTTTGAGGTGCCGGAATCAAGGTGTTCTGTGAAGCAACCACCAAATTAAAGTTTGGCATTGGTACCAATCCATTTTTCAAAAATACTAGACCACCCTAGATGAACAATTTCCCAACCGCTGTATCTGGAACCTTTTCGTCCATCCCTCATGAGAAAGACAAATTCCTGCCGAATCGGTAGGAGGTTGCCCAGATTTGAACTACAAGTACATGATATAATGCTTGTGATTTTTTAAAAAACCATTTATAGGTTCACAACATGCTATTTCATCATAGATCCACTTCAAGTTCAGCGAGGCTTATCCCCGGGCTAAGAAGCTTCATGCCCGCCGTTCTGAATATAGTTTGAAACGGGCATGAGAAATTCAAAAATGATCCAAACAATGTGAAACCTTCGCGTGGTGTCATATTATGTGTCATAGTTGCAAGGAAAAATATTGAACTTGAAAAATTGCAAACATCATAAAAAATCCTTCACAAAATGACCTATCATGTTCGAGGTTTCATGGCATTTAGGTCAAACCACCAATGTTGTGGCTAGAATCAGGGCATAGTTTGTGATAATGTGCACATATTGTCCACACATGTCCATCTTGGGATGGCTTAAGATGTTGCAGGAGGAATTTTTCCTTCTCGACGCACGAAAAAGCCAATTTCCATTTTTGAGGTGCCAAAATAGGGGTGTTCTGTGAAGCAACCACCAAATTAAAGTTTGGCATTGGTACCAACCCATTTTTCAAAAATACTAGACCACCTTAGATGGAAAATTTCCCAACCGGTGTATCTGGAACCTTTCCGTCCATCCCTCATGAAAAAGACAAATTCCTACCGAATCAGTAGGAGGTTTCCTAGATTTGAACTACAAGTACATGATATAATGGTTGTGAATTTTTTTAAATCATTTATAGGTTCACAACATGGTATTTCATCAGAGATCCACTTCAAGTTCAGCAAGGCTCAGCCCCATGCTAAGAAGCTTCATGCCCACCGTTTTGAATATAGTTTGAAATGGGTATAAGAAATTCAAAAATGATCCAAACAATGTAAAACCTTCGCGTGGTGTCATATTATGTGTCATACATCACATAAATCTTTCATATATTACATAGATTTACATAGGGTTTCGGGTTTAGGGTATGAATCCTTCGTCACGTATGTCGATCCCTTGCCTATGATCGCTTCTTAGGCCGTAACCATGGAGCATCTTCTTTCCTTAACGGGATGCTTGGGTCAGTTTTCACGGTGAAGGGTGGAATTTCATCAAACTTATCATAATTTGCTGACATGTCTGTCTTGTCCTCGACTCCCACGATGTTTCTTTTCCCTGAAAGAACTATGTGACACCTGGGCTCGTCATCTGATGTATTCGTTTCCTTATTTTTTTTATTTTTTTTGGTCTAGAGGATATGTCCTTCACATAAAAAACCTTAGCCACATCATTGGCTAGGACGAACGGTTCACCTCTGTAACGAAGATTCTTGAGATCCACTGTTGTCATTCCGTACAGCTGGTCTACCTTTACCCATTCTCCATTCATGTTGACCCAACTGCACCGAAACAAAGGGACCTTAAAAGTAGGTCCATAGTCAAGTTCCCATATATCCTCTATGTAACCATAGTATGTGTCCTTTTTCCCATTCTCGCATGTTGCATCAAAGCAGACACCACTGTTTTGGTTGGTGCTCTTTTTATCTTGGGCAATCGTGTAAAATGTATTCCCATTTATCTCGCACCCTTGGAAAGTCAATACAGTCGCAGATAGTGTCAAGACCAACAAGTAGAGCTGATCTCCAATAGTGGTGTCATTCATGAGATGTAATTGCAACCAAGTGCCGAAAGTCTCCATGTGATTTTCTTTAATCTAGTAGTCATCCTTCCCCAGGAACTTGGAGCGTACAACATTCATGTGTTCCTCGATATACGGAGCCATGAAGGTAGAACTTCGTAGAACTGTGTAGTGTGCATGATTCAAAGAATGCCCGTCCCTAAATATCATTGCTTTCTTTCCTAGCGTGCCTTTTCCACTCAGTCTCCCCTCATACCGTGATTCAGGAACACCAATCGGCTTAAGGTCAGGAAGAAAGTCTACACAAAACCCAATGACCTCCTCTGTTCCATAGCCCTTGGAGATGCTTCCTTCTGTCCTAGCACGGTTACGAACATATTTCTTTAAGACTCCCATGAACCTATTGAAGGGGAACATATTGTGCAGAAATACAGGACCGAGAATGGAAATCTCTTTGACTAGGTGAACTAAGAGATGCGTCATAATATTGAAGAAGGACGGGGGGAACACCAACTCAAAACTGACAAGACATTGGACCACATCCTTCTGTAGCCTTTCCAGACTTTCTCGATCGATTACCTTCTGAGATATTGCATTGAGGAATGCACATAGCTTCACAATGGGGACTCGAACATTTTCCGGTAGAAGCCCCCTCAATGCAACCGGAAGCAACTGCGTCATAATCACATGGCAATCATGAGACTTCAGGTTCTGGAATTTTTTCTCTGTCGTATTTATTATTCCCTTTATATTTGATGAGAAGCCAGCCGGGACCTTGATACTGCTCAGGCATTCGAAAAATTTTCCTTCTCTGCTTTGGTAAGAGCATAACTGCTTAAGTATTGACGGCCTTTATCAGTATGCTTGTTGTATGGGTCTTTGATATGTTGCTGGTCCTCCCGTGCTTCTGGTGTATCTTTTGTCTTACCATACACGCCCAGGAAGCCTAGCAGGTTCATGCAAAGATTCTTCGTCATGTGCATCATGTCGATTGAAGAACCGACCTCTAGGTCTTTCCAATACTCAAGCTCCCAAAATATAGATTTCTTCTTCCACATGGCCGTCTGTCTGGTAATGGGGTCTTTCGGAACAGATTGACCGCCAGGACCCTTTCCAAAGATTACTTCTAGGTCCTTCACCATACCAAATACATCAGCACCTTTAGGGAGCTTAGGCTTCTTCCGGTAATCTGCCTCACTGTTGAAATGCTTGCCTTCCTTTCTTACTTGATGATTGGTTAGAAGAAATTTACGACACCCCAGGTACACAACCTTCTTACATTTATCCAAATATGTACCTTTAGTCTTATCTAAATAGTGCGTGCATGCATTGTATCCCTTGTTTGACTGTCCTGAAATGTTACTAAGAGCAGGCCAATCATTGATGGTTACGAACAACAATGCTCGTAGGTCAAATGGCTCCTGTTTGTGTTCATCCCACACCTTTACACCTGCTTCTGCCCACAACTGCAAAAGTTCATCGACTAATGGCCTTAGGTACATATCAATGTCGTTGCCGGGTTGCTTCGGTCCTTGGATGAGCACTGGCATCGTAATGAACTTCCGCTTCATGCACAACCAAGGAGGAAGGTTGTAGATACATGGAGTCATTGGCCAGGTGCTGTGACTGTAGCTCTACTCCCCAAAAGGATTCATGCCGTCTGTACTTAGACCAAACCAGAAGTTCCTCGCATCACCTGCAAAGTTCAAGTACTTTCTCTTGATGTTTCTCCACTGTGACCCATCGGCGGGGTGTCTCAGTTTCCCGTCTTTCTTATGCTCTTCTTTGTGCCATCGCAACAACCTGGCATGCTCTTTGTTTCTGAACAGACGTTTCAACCGCGGTATTATAGGAGCGTACCACGTAACCTTAACAGGAACCCTCTTCCTAGGGGGCTCATCATTGCCCTCAACATCACCAGGGTCATCTTGTCTGATCTTGTACCAACATGCAATGCATACTAGGCATTTATCCATATTCTCGTACTTCTCACTGTGGTACAGGATGCAGTCATTAATGCATGCATGTATCTTCTCCACATCTAATCCTAGAGGGAAGATAGTCTTCTTTGCTTCGTACGTTGTCTCGGGTAGATCGTTATCCTTTGGAAGCTTCGGCTTCATTATTTTCAGTAACTTCTCAAATCCCTTGTCAGATAAACTAGTCTCTGCCTTCCATTTCAGCAGTTCAAGTGTGGTACAGAGCTTTGTGCTGCCATCTTTGCAATTTGGGTACAACAACTTTTTGTGATCCTTTTGCATGGCCTCCAACTTAAGCTTCTCCCTTTCTGTATCAAATTGTTGCTTTGCATCAGAAATGACCCGACCAAGACCATCAGTGGGCTCATCTGATGCCCATTGTTCTTCTTCATTGTCGCCTCCCTCTTCTTCATTGTCTTCCATTGCAATATCACCGTATTCTTCAGGGGACATAGGATAGCTATCATCATCCTCATCTTCTTCATTTTCTTCCAGCCTAACCCCTCTTTCTCCGTGCATGGCCCAACAATAATATCTGGGCATGAAACCTCTCCGAAGCAGATGGCTTTGAAGGATTCTCGGGGTAGAGTGCTCTGCCACGTTTGACAGTCGATGCAGGGACAAGGCATAAAATTATCCACTTTGTTAGCCTTAGCCACATCGATAAATTTATGCAGGCCTGCAATAAAATCGGAATCGCGTCGGTCGCCGTACATCCATCGCATCCGCACATCGATCTGCGTCATAATAATTAACCATTACAATAACATCATGAATAGTGAAATGACCACCCTACATGGACACATGCAATATTTTTGTATCAATTACAGATAAAGAAGATAATGTTGCTAACCTCGTCCAAGGATACCGTGTTGTGCGAACTTAAGTGTAGCTCAGACATTTCGTCGAACACCTTGTGTGCAGTGTGAAGAAAAAAACTAGCATCCACCTCCCACACAAAATTCCAGAAAAAAATAAGTGGATGGGCTGGGCTTATTTATAGCCAGGGGAGGGTTTTTGGTCCTGGTTCTTGGCATGAACCGGGACCAATGCTCCGCAAAGCGCCATGTGTGTGGCGCGGGGGAGGGTTTTTGGTCCCGGTTCGTGGCATGAACCGGGACCAATGCCCCTTGGATATTCCGCCCGTCACTTCGTCGTCCTCGTGTACAAATAGGAGGCGCCACAACGCGTCGCTTCGTCGTCCATCCCCTCCCTCGCCAATCTCCACTGCGCCATCACTTCGTCGTCCATCCCCTCCCTCTCCAATCTCCACCACGCCGCCATAGAGGTGCCCGCGCTAAACTTCTACGAGGTGGTGATGTTCACGCACTTCGACATCGTCACGCCACCGGCCGCGGCGGTGCCCCACGGATGGCGCATCAGCTATGCGGGGGTGCCGGTGGCTCCGCTCCCTGGCCGAGCCGAGATGGAGAGCAATATCATGGTGCACTGCCGCCAGATGCCTGCGTGGAAGAGGGCGTTTCCCCGGTACGCGGCGGCCAGCCCATACTGGCCGACGCTATTCAAGAAGGAGCAGAAGACCAAGATTGGCAACTGCATCGTTTACGGGCGCGTGGTGCACCGGAATATCCACAACCGAGAAGGGCGGGAGAGGTTCTGGTCTGTCCTTGGATGGACCAAGTACACCGTCATTGCCGCTGCTCGCCGCGAAGAGGTGCTCCGTCTCGTGAACAATGTGGAAATCGTGGAGGTTCCGTCCAACGATGACGAGGAAGCCGGCGGCTCAGAGGACAGCGGCATCGGAAGTGAAATTGTTGCCTAGTGGTTGAATTAATGTAGGATTCGTGGTTGAATTAATGAAATGCAACTATCTTTCCGCCTCGATTTAGATCTCTGTCCCGGATCAATTTCTGTCACAGCGAGCGTTGGGAATGTGACCGTCGAGTGGCGCACGTTTTTGGTCCCGGTTCGTGGCATGAACTGGGACCAAAGCTCCGCAGAGCGCCACGTGTGCATCACGGGGGCATTAGTCCCGGTTCATGCCACGAACTGGGACCATTTCTTAGAGATGAACCGGGACCAATGCCAAGGCGACATGAACAGGTTCATGCTTGGCATTGGTCCCGATTGCGGAACCGAACCAGGACCGATGGCATTTGGGTGCTAGACCAAAGATCCTTTTTCTACTAGTGTTGCATAGCTTTTTATTGAGGATGCTTCATAGAATTCTCACTATGGTTATGCTGCAAGTTTCCACCATGATTAGGCATGGCTTAGGCTAGCCCAGGCGTTTCTCTAACACACATACAAACTCCATGTGCTTACAAGCTCCACTTTTATTTCACACCGCCGGGATCCATAAGCAAAAGAATCATGATATCAACTAAATAAGTGCAATGTTGAAAGCGTTCCCCATGGTAACATGGTTCTGCTAACTCTCAACTTATAAAGCGCAAGCATATACGCAACATAGATGGGCACAATGGTTCAAGTTTATTTAGTGCAGGAAAGTAAAGTGTGCCATCAAGTTCGTGAGAGTTTTAATCACTAATTTTCACATAACAAGTTTAATTCGAAAGGTAGATAAAAACGTGAATTTACTTGGAATAGCAATAGTGCTAATGGGTAGGTATGGTGGACACAAATGGCATAGGTTTTGGTTTAAGGATTGGATGCACGAGAAGCATTCCCTCTCAGTATGGGTTTTAGGCTAGCAAGGCTGGGTAGCAAGCATAAGAGTTGAAGGAAACAAACAAACATACAAGTGATAAAAACAAACATGCAATCTTCCTTGGAAGCACAAAAGATCTTAACTAGAGAATACTAAGCTTATGAGCAAATCAAGGAAGAAAGATGATGAAATTATATTCTTTAAGACTACTTTTATCTTTTTCGTTTAATTCTCATAATACTGTTGCTACTGCCCGAGCTAGGTTTGCCAAAACCAAATAAATTTACGCAATGATCCCAAAGTGATATCAATACTAATAACAAGATCAATCATATAATAGTAATTGAAAACTAAAATAAGATATGCAAAAGAGTAAATGTTAGAACTTCTCATTAATAATCCATAATGCCAACTCACACCAAGGTATACATAGATATCTAACGAGAGGGGGGACACTTCCATAATGCAAACCATCCTACATGATAACTTCTCTATTCATGATATGACTCTACTAAAAAGGTAAAAAGATAGAAGATAGTGATGTGATACCGCGGCACTCCCCCAAGCTTGGAACAAACCAAGGGGATGCCAAAACCTGATGACAAATTACTCCTTTGGTGGTGGTGGTGGTGTTCTCTCGTCCTCGTCCGACTTCCAAGGTAAAGGCTCCCCATCAACAAAACACATCCTGGTCTCCAACATCCTGAAACTAGCATTAGCACTTATGCGTTTAAACCTAACAGCATACTCACAGTTTTTATTTTGCATGTCATAGAGCTGTGCTTGCAGTTGGTTGGTTGTTCGGTGGAGTGAGAGAATTTCATCCTTAAGCTCAGCAGTCTCCTTCTTGTGCTCGGCGATGAGTTCGGAACTAATCTTATGGATGATATCCACTTCGCGTTCCACCATATTTTTGTACCTAAAGACTTCTTGCTCTAGTGCTTCCATCCTGTCCTCTAGATTGCCTTCACCTTTAGGGCCCTGAACCTCTTTTATCTGTACTTCCCCATCTTCGAGCAACAACTCCTTGGGATGGATCTTCAACTCACGCATGTACGGGTTGATGACGTCTGTAGAGGGATCTTCCTTGGCTGATCTAGAGGAAAACATTGTGGCTCCAAAACTGAGACTCTACCTGTCAGAAACAGATTGAAACAAAAACATAACGAGAACACGATATGCGAACCTCGGGGGATCCGAGGGATCATATATTACGAAGTTTTACAACATAAGGAAGGTACTGGGAGAAAACGGGTCGGAGCCAGACTCCGGGGTGGCCACACCACCTGCTGGCGCGGCCAGGGGGCCGCGCCAGGGGGTGGTGTGAGACACCCTGGCTCTGTTTCCATCCCTCTTTCGCTTCGTTGCTTTCCTTGTTGGATAAAAACTGCAAAAATATAACTAGACAGATTTTTCATGGACCTTTTCTTACCAGAACTGTTACCTATTTGAAAACAGACTCTGCAGGTCTCTGAACTTGGCCTTTGATAAAACTTTCTAGATTTATCATTTGAATAGCATCAATGTCTTCATTGTAAGAATCTCCAGAAATATAGTGCTTGAGTCTCTGACCATTCACCACTTGTGTAGTGTTATCCTTTAGGGAAGAAATTTTTATTGCACCTGAACGATACACCTCTTCAATAACAAATAGTCCTTCCCATTTTGAGAGTATTTTCCTGCAAAAAATCTGAGACGAGACCTATACAATAGGTCTCTTCTCCCCAACATGGAACTCTCTCTTAAGAATTCTCCTATCATGCCTTTTTAACTTTTTCTTTAAATAGTCTAGCATTTTCGTATGCTTCACTCCTCCATTCGTCTAACAAACTTAAGTCAAATAATCTTTTCTCACCAACAAGTTTGAAGTCTCTATTAAGTTTTTTCACTGCCCAATAAGCTTTGTGTTCTAATTCTAAAGGCAGGTGGCAAGCTTTCCCATAAACCATTTTGTAAGGAGACATCCCCATAGGTTTTTTATAAGCAGTTCTATAAGCCCATAAGGAATCATTCAACATTTTAACCCAATTCTTTCTAGATCTATTAACAGTCTTTTGCAATATGGATTTAATTTCTCTATTTGATAGTTCTACTTGCCCACTAGTTTTGGGATGATAGGCTAAAGCAATTCTATGATTAACATCATATTAAGCAAGAGTCTTTCTAAAGCCACCATGAATAAAATGAGAGCCTCCATCAGTCATAAGATACCTAGGCACTCCGAACCTAGGAAAGATAATATCCTTAAGAATTTTTAAAGAGGTCTCACCATCAGCACTTTTCGTAGGTATGGCCACTACCCACTTAGTAACATAGTCAACAGCAACAAGAATATGAGTATAACCTTTCGATGGGGGAAAAGGACCCATAAAGTTGAATCCCCAACAATCAAATGGTTTAATAACAAGAGAGTAATTCATAGGCATCTCGTTGCGTCTAGAAATATTACCAACTCGTTGACATTCATCACATGATAAGACAAATTTTCTTGCATCTTTAAAAAGGGTAGGCCAGTAAAAACCTGATTGTAGCACCTTTTGTGCGGTTCTATCTCCCGCATGATGTCCTCCATAGGCGCTGCCATGACATTTCTGCAATATATCATTTTGTTCATGTTCTGGAACACATCTTCGCATAATACCATCCACCCCCTCTTTATATAAATGTGGGTCATCCCAAAAATAATGCCTTAAATCGTAAAAGAAATTCCTTCTTTGCTAGGCTGTAAAAGTTGGAGTCAAATACTTGGAGACAATAAAGTTAGCATAATCAGCATACCAAGGGCTCCCTCGCAAGCTTACCCCTACTGCAGCCAACTGTTCATTTGGGAAACTATCATTAACAGGCATAGGATCAGAATAGATGTTTTCCAATCGAGATAAATTATCAGCAACAGGATTTTCATCCCCTTTCCTATCTACAATATGTAGATCAAACTCTTGTAAATGCAACACCCATCTAATAAGCCTAGGCTTAGCATCTTTCTTAGTCATAAGGTACTTAATAACAGCATGATCAATATGAATGGTAACTTTTGAATCAACAATATAAGGTCTAAACTTATCACAAGCAAAGACAACAACTAAGAATTCTTTTTCAGTAGTAGCATAATTCTTTTGAGCAGCATCAAGAGTCTTACTAGCATAATGGATAACATTTAAATTTTTATCTATTCGTTGCCCAAGAACAGCACCTACAGCAAAATCACTAGCGCCGCACATGATTTCAAAGGGTAAGTTCCAATCAGGTGGTTGAACAATAGGAGCAGTAGTTAAAGCCTTCTTTAGAGTTTCAAAAGCTTCCTTACAATCATCATCAAAAACAAAGGGTACATCTTTTTGGAGAAGATTAGTGAGGGGTTTTGATATCTTAGAGAAATATTTAATAAACCTTCTATAGAAACCAGCATGACCAAGGATACTATGAATACCTTTGACGTCTCTTGGGCAGGGCATTTTCTCAATTGCTTCAACTTTAGCTCTGTCAACTTCAATGCCTCTTTCGGAAATTTTATGTCCAAGGATAATCCCTTTATTTACCATGAAGTGGCATTTCTCCCAATTAAGAACAAGATTGGTTTCTTCACATCTCTGCAAAACTTTATCAAGGTTGTGCAGACAATTATCAAAAGAAGTTCCATAGACAGCAAAAATCATCCATGAATACTTCCACAATTTCCTCACAAAAACCATGAAAGATAGCAGACATGCATCTTTGAAAAGTAGAAGGAGCATGATGACCCACAAGTATAGGGGGTGTATCGCAGTATTTTTGATAAGTAAGAGTGTCGAACCCAACGAGGAGCAGAAGGTGCTGGCTAGTGGTATGGATCAGGAATTCTCTGTAAATACTTAGCAAACGGATTTTTAGGTTTTTTTGATAAAGCAAGTAAACAAAGTACGAGCAAATAAAAGACAGTAGGAATAAATGCAGCAAGTGTCCTAATCCTTTATGCAGCAAAGGACAAGCCGGTTTTATTACTTAAGATGACCAAATGTTCTCGAGGACACATGGGAAGACTGTCAAGTGCTTTCGCTTCATATAGTTGATTAATCTTCTCTAGCTTGCTAAGTGTTGTGTGGGTGAACCTGTGCTAATGTACCGCCCCATCCAAGACTAATACATACTTGTTATTATATCCCTTGCAAACATCCGTAAGTACAAGAAAGTAATTAAGGTAGAGACCTAACCACAGCTTTAAACTCTAAGACCCTTACGTCCCTTGTGCAATGGTTTCCTAACGGGGGTTCAGGTTTCTGTCACTCCGGCAACCCCTACGATTAGTAGCCAAATACACAATGCATTCCCCTAGGCCCATATAGGTGAAGTGTCATGTAGTCGACGTTCACATGACACCACTAGAAGAAGTACACCACAACTTAAATATCAAACTATTGAATCTTTCTCAACACAACTCCACTACTAACAACATGACTTCTCCCATGTCCTCAAGAACAAAATGAACTACTCACAAGACATCATATGGATCATGATCAGAGATGGAATAATGATGTATAACAATATGAACATAAAAAATAATTCAATGGTTCACTCAATAGCATCAACTACAAAGAGTAATCAACACCGGGAAAGTTTCCCCTATGAACTAATGGAAGATTCAACTCAATTGTTACAGCAATATGGAGATGGTGATGAGGGTGCTGATGGTGATGATGATGGTGGTGATGATGATGATGATGATCCCGATGAAGTCCAGCTTGATGGTGGTGATGATGGCGACGATCTCCCCTCTCCGGGAAGGAATTCCCCTGGCAGAAATCTGTCTGCCGGAGAGATCTTTCTCTCTCGGTGTTTTCTGCCCCGCAGAGGCGGCGGAATCTTTCTTTGGTTGCTCCCTGAGTCTTAGGGTTTCGGGAGGATGATATACGCCCGAGGCGAGAGCCAAAGGTGGGCTAGGGCGGCCACACCACCTGCTGGCGCGACCTAGGGCTGCCCGCTCCAGGGGGTGGTGTGGTCCCCCTGTGGCCCATCTCCACTCCGTCTTCTGGCATCCTTAGCCTTCTGGAAAAATAGGATTTTCCATATATTTTCCCGGATTTTCTGATCTTCGCGAATTTTGCCTCCAAATAGCACCTTTTCCATCAGAATTCTGACTGCAGCGGTCCATGCTCCAAAAGTCATCAACCATGCAAAAACAGATGAAATAACATAAGTATCACCTCTCAATATGAAATATATCAATGAATAATAGTGAATTAAGACATAGAATAGTGATGCAAAATGGACGTATCAACTCCCCCCAAGCTTAGACTTTGCTTGTCCCCAAGCGAAACTGAGCTCAATAAACATGGCCTCAGGTTTATGGAGTGAAGAGTCGATAAAAGAATATGGACAAGAAGCATCACATCCATCAAGTGCATAGATCATAATAGAAGACAACTCACTATTATATAACTCAACTTGCAACGAGTAAAGGAAACACAATAAAGATACATAAAGTGAATCATAATTGGTAATGGCGAACTTAGCTCTTGGTCAAAGAATAGTTGATAATTTGCTGGAGTTCACAAATAACTGGTTTTCAAAGATAGCTTTCAAAGTAGTAAACATCAAGATAAGAGCAATCTGCTAAACAAGGAACATAAGAAACATGATTGAATAAATCATCATGTGAATGAATGAAACACAACAACTCAAAATACTTGCTGAGATAGAAGGGAATAGGTTTACTGACTGAACTACAAAGTAAAAGAAAGGCCCTTCAAAGAGGGAAGCAGGGATTGCAAGTCTCATAAAGAGCTCCCAAAAATTATGATACTTACTAGCTTTTAGCTCTCATTGCCCCTATCATAGGCATCTTCAGGTGATTAAGGTTAAAGTGATCAAATATGAGGATATGCATTGACAAGTTGTAAGTTGAGAATCTCATGTCCCTTGAATACGAGGGCCGCTCCTCATGCTACTCAAGTTTAGTCACCGGTAAGTTCTTGTCATCGTAAGCATATGTGTATCATTGAGAACCGCCAATGGGGTACCCCTTGCCCGATGATACGGAAGAATCCCCATATCAAAATGACAAGGCAAGCAGACAACAAGCATCTCAGCAATCTTCTTATTTACCATGGGAATATGGTGCTTTTTTCTCTTTCCTCTTTTCATAATATCTCTTTTTTTCTCTTTTTCTCAATCTCTATCTCTTTTTTTATAATAAGAATGCTTCATAGATACTCGTTATGGTTACGCTACAGGTTTCCACCATGTCAGCATGGATTAGACCAGCGGCCCAGGCGTTTCTCTAACACACATGCATAACTCCATGGAGTTACAAGCTGCCCTTTCATTTCACACCGACGACATCCATAGACAAAAGAACATGATATCAACTAGGTACAAAGTACCAGTGCAATGTTGAAAGCGTTCCCCATGACAGCATGGTTCTGCTAATTCACAAGTTACAAAGCGCAAGCATATACGCAACATAGGTGAGCACAATGGTTCAAGTTTATTAAGTGCAAGAAAGTAAAGTGTGCCATCAAGTTCGTGAGAGATTTAATCACTAATTTTCACATAACAAGTTTAATTTGGGAGGTAGACAAAACAAGAATTTACTTGGAATAGCAATAATGCTACTAGGTAGGTATGGTGGACACAAATGGCAAAGGTTTTGGTTTTAAGGAGGTGGATGCATGAGAAGAATACCCTCTCAGTACAGGTTTTTGGCTATCAAGACTGGGTAGCAAGTATAAGAGTTGAAGGAAACAAACAAACATACAAGTGATAAAGGCAAACATGCAATCTTCCTTGGAAGCAGAAAAGATCTTAACTAGAGAATACTAGACTTATGAGCAAATCAAGAAAGAAAGATGATGAAATTATTTTTCTTTAGAGTACTCCTTTCTTTTTCATTCAACTCTCAAAAATAGTGTTGCTACTGACCGAGCCAGGTTTGCCAATCCCAACTAAATTAACTCAATGATCCCAAAGTGATACCAATACTAACAACAAGATCAATCATATAACCACGAATTGAAAACTAATATAAGCAATGCAAAAGAGTAAATGATAGAACTTCTCATTAATATTCCATAACAGCAACTCACACCAAGGGATACATATCTAACGAGAGAGGGAACACTTCCATAATGCAAACCATCCTACATAATAACTCCTCTATTCATGATATGACTCTACTAAAAAGGTAAAAAGATAGAAGATAGTGATGTGATACCGCGGCACTCCCCCAAGCTTGGAACAAACTAAGGGGATGCCAAACCTGATGACGAATTACTCCTTAGGTGGTGGTGGTATCCTCTCGATGAGCGTCTTAACCAATTTCCCCAAGTCCTCAATCTCAAAGGTGAGATTATGAATCGGTTGTGAGTTTTGCTCAATGCGGCTCATGATCATGTCATGTTGAGAATTCCAGCTCTTGCTATTCTTTCCCCACTCTTCCTCCTTAAAGTCTTCTTTTCCTTCATGGCTAGAATGTGGCAAATCCCAATTGGAGGGTAATTTCCCCTTGGGCACATTCTGGTATTGATGCTCATGGATAAGGGTATGGAAAGGATTCTTGGTGCATGGAGGAAGTGACCAGGGATCTGAACGGTGATGAGGAGGCTTCCCTCCAATGGCTGGGTTTGCCACCACTCCAATGCTTGCAACGGTAGTGCTGGTGTGCTTTGCCTCCTCTTCACCTTCACTCTTGATCTCCTTCTCCTGCCCGGGGTCTTGGAGGTCTTCCTCCATAGGCTCCTTCCCTTTATCCTTGGCGGACACCATTATTCTTCTAAGCCTTCAAAGAGTATGTCCTCACAGAAACAGATCGAAACAAAAACACGACGAAAACACGATATACGAACCTCGGGGGATCCGGGGGGTTATATATTATGAAGTTTCATATCAAAATGAAGGTATTGGGAGAAAACGAGTCGGAGGAGGAGTCTGGGGTGGACTCGCCACTTGGTGGCGCGGCCTGGGGAGGGCCCACGCCACAGGGTGGTGTGAGCCACCCTGGCTCCGTTTTCGTCCCTTTTTTGCTTCGTAGCTTTCCTTATTGGCTAAAAACTGCAAAAATATAGTTGGATAGTATTTTCGCGGAAATTTTCTTACCAAAACTGTCACCTATCTGAAAACAGACTCTGCAGGTCTCTGAATTTGGTCCTTGATGAATTTCTCCAGAGCTATAACTTGAAAGGCATCAACATCTTCATTGTAAGAATCTCCAGCAATATAGTGCTTGAGTCGCTGCCCATTCACTACTTGTGTAGTATTATCTTTTAAAGAAGAAATTCGTATTGCTCCTGAACGATATACTTCTTCAATAATGAAAGGTCCTTCCCATTTTGACAGTAGCTTTCCTGCAAAAATCTGAGACGAGACCTATACAATAGAACTTTCTCACCAACATGAAATTCTCTCTTAAGTATTCGCTTGTCATGCCATCTTTTAACTTTTTCCTTAAAGAGCCTAGCATTTTCATAGGCTTCACTCCTCCATTCATCTAAAGAACTTAAGTCAAATAATCTTTTCTCACCAGCGAGCTTACAATCTCTATTTAGTTCTTTAACTGCCCAGTAAGCTTTGTGTTCTAATTCTAAGGGTAGGTGACAAGCTTTCCCATAAACCATTTTAGAAGGAGACATCCCCATAGGATTTTTGTAAGCAGTTCTATAAGCCCATAAAGCATGAGTCAACTTTTTAGCCCGGTTTTTTCTAGATCTATTAACAGTCTTTTGCAAGATGGATTTAATTTCTCTATTTGATAGCTCTGCTTGCCCGCTAGTTTGGGGGTGATAGGCTGAAGCAATTCTATGATTAACATCATATTTAGCAAGGGTCTTTATAAAACCACCATGAATGAAATGAGAACCCCCATCAGTCATGAGATACCTAGGCACTCCAAACCTAGGAAAGATAACATCCTTAAGCATTTTTAGAGAGGTCTCCCCGTCAACACTCTTTGGAGGAATGGCTTCTGCCCACTTAGTAACATAATCAACGGCAACAAGGATATGAGTGTAACCTTTCGAAGGAGGGAAAGGACCCATAAAGTCGAATCCCCAACAATCAAAAGGTTCAATAACTAGAGAGTAGTTCATAGGCATTTCATTGCGTCTAGATATATTACCAACACGCTGACATTCATCACAAGATAAAACAAATTTTCTTGCATCTTTAAAAAGGGTAGGCCAGTAGAAACCTGATTGTAGCACCTTTTGTGCAGTTATATCTCCTGCATGATGTCCTCCATAAGCACTACCATGACATTTACGCAATATCTCCTTTTGTTCATATTCTGGAACACATCTTCGCATAATACCATCCACTCCTACTTTGTATAAGTGTGGGTCATCCCAAAAATAATGCCTCAAATCATAGAAGAACTTCCTTCTTTGCTGAGCTGTAAAAGTTGGAGGCAAATACTTGGAGACAATAAAGTTAGCATAATCAGCGTACCAAGGGCTCCCTCACGAGCTTACCCCTACTACAGCTAACTGTTCGTTCGGGAAACTATCATTAACAGGCATAGGGTCAAAAGAGATGTTTTCCAATCGAGATAAATTATCAGCTACAGGGTTTTCAACACCCTTCCTATCTACTATATGTAGATCAAATTCTTGTAAAAGCAGCACCCATCTAATAAGCCTAGGCTTAGCATCCTTCTTCGTCATAAGATATTTAATAGCAGCATGATCAGTATGAACGGTGACTTTTGAGTCTACAATGTAGGGCCTAAACTTATCACAAGCAAAAACAACAGCTAGAAATTCCTTTTCAGTAGTAGCATAATTCCTTTGAGCAGCGTCTAGAGTCTTACTAGCATAATGGATAACGTTTAACTTTTATCAATACGTTGACCAAGGATAGCACCTACAGCAAAATCACTAGCATCACACATTATTTCAAAGGGTAAACTCCAATCAGGTGGTTGAACAATAGGGGTTGTAGTTAAAGCCTTCTTAAGAGTTTCAAAAGCTTCCTTACAATCATCATCAAAAACAAAGGGTACATCTTTTTGAAGAAGATTAGTAAGGGGTTTCGATATCCTAGAAAAGTCTTTAATAAACCTTCTATAGAAACCAACATGACCAAGGATACTACGAATACCTTTGATGTCTCTTGGGCATGGCATCTTCTCAATTGCCCCAACCTTAGCTCTATGAACTTCTATGCCTCGTTTAGAAACTTTATGCCCAAGGACAATCCCTTCATTAACCATGAAGTGGCATTTCTCCCAATTAAGAACAAGATTAGTTTCTTCACATCTCTGCAAAACTTTATCAAGGTTGTGCAGAAAATTATCAAAAGAAGTTCCATAGACAGAAAAGTCATCCATGAACACTTCTACAATTTCCTCACAAAAACCATGAAAGATAGCAGACATGCACCTTTGAAAAGTAGCAGGAGCATTACATAAACCAAAAGGCATACGTCTATAAGCATAAGTTCCATAAGGGCAAGTAAAAGTAGTTTTTTCTTGATCTTGTTGTTTAACAGCAATTTGAGAGAAACCAGAATAACCATCAAGAAAACAAAAATGGGTCTTTTTAGACAACCTTTCCAACATTTGATCAATAAAAGGAAGCGGGCAATGATCTTTCTTAGTAAATTTATTGAGTTTTCTAAAATCAATGCACATCCTATAGCCTACTACTATTCTTTGAGGAATAAGCTCATCATTATCATTAGGAACAACAGTAATACCTCCTTTTTTAGGAACACAATGAACAAGACTAACCCATTCACTGTCAGCAATAGGGTAAATAATACCAGCATCAAGGAGTTTCAATACCTCATTCCTTACCACTTCCTTCATCCTAGGATTTAAACATCGTTGGTGCTCTACTACTGGCTTTGCATCTAGTTCTATGTTGATAGAATGCAGATATATAGTAGGTGAAATCCCTTTTAAATCATCCAGAGTATAGCCCATAGCTCCTCGGTGTTTCCTCAAAACCTCCAATAACCTTTCTTCTTCCTTCCCTGAAATTTTAGCGCTAATAATAACAGGATATATCTTTTTATCATGAATATAAGCATATTTAAGATCATCAGGGAGAGGTTTTAGATCGAAAACCAGATCCTTTTTAGGTGGCAGCGTGGTACCCAAGTCTTCTACAGGCAAGTTATGCTTAAGCATCTTAGGTTGATCACGGAGAATCCTATCAATCTCATTCCTTTCTTCCATGAAGATTTCACTTTCATGATCTTCCATAAATTGCTGCAAAGCATTGTTAGGAGCAAGAGAAATAGAAGCAAGTTGTTCAACTCTAAAATCCTCATTATGGGTTTGCTCTTCACAAGGTTCTTTAGCAAATTTTGAGAAATTAAACTCATAAGATTCCCCATCAAACTTAGTCAAGATTTTATCCCTCTTGCAATCAATAATAGCTCCACAAGTACTCAAGAAGGGTCTACCAAAAATGATAGGATAAGTTTTACTAGCAGCTGAACCAAGTACTAGAAAATCAGCAGGATACTTAATCTTACCACGAAGAACTTCCACGTCTCGTACAATACCAATTGGAGAGATGGTCTCTCTATTAGCAAGGTGAATAACCACATCAATCTCTTCCAATTCGCAGGGACTGATTTCATGCATAATTTCTCTGTAAAGCTCATGAGGAATAGCACTGGAACTTGCACCAATATCACATAGACCATAATAGCAATGATCTCCAATTCTAACAGAAAGCACAGGAACACTAGCCTTTTTAGTTCTATTAGGATGTGAAACAATATTAGAAGCATCCTCACAAAATACTATGTGCCCATCTTCTATGCTTTTAGTGACAAGGTCTTTCACAATTGCTACCACAGGTTCAATGTTTATTTGTTCATCAGGTTTTACAGTTCTCTTTTCACTTTTGGTGATTACATTAGTTATCAAAGGATGGTCCTTTACCTTTTCTGGGAAGGGAATCTTCTCGATATAAGGTTCAGGTAAGATGGGATCAATAATGCAATACTCAGCACTCCCAACAGGAACATAGTCAACAATATCTTTGTAAGGTGCATGGTATTTATTCCATCCCCTTTTTGGAATTTCGATATAAGAAGCAAAAGCTCTAAAGCAATTCGTAATAACTTGCAAATCAATACCATAAGAATTACTAATATTTTGAAAGTCATCAGTTCCCATAAAAGATTCAATTCATTCATAATCATAATTCATACCTGATTTTCTACCTTTGTCATTCTCCCAAGCTTCAGTATTGTCTTGAATACGGTCCAGAAGATCCCATTTAGCTTCTTCTTTCATGCGAGTGAATGATCCAGCACAAGAAGCATCCAATAAATCTTTATCATGTAGAGGGAGCCTTGCATAAAAGTTATTGATAATAATATTGTTGGGGAGCCCATGAATGGGACATTTGAGCATTAGTAACTTCAATCTCCCCCAAGCTTGAGTTGTACTCTCTCCATCAAGAGGCCAAAAGTTGTATATTTGATTCCGATCTTTATGAATCTCACTAGGAGGATAAAACTTTGAATAAAAGAGAGGCACTATTTCCTCCCATTCGAGAGATTGACCATTCTTCAACAGCTTATACCATTCCTCAGCTCTTCCTTTCAGTGATAATGAGAATAACTTCTTCTTAACTTGATCTGTAGTAATACCTGCACACTTGAACAACCCGCATAATTCGTGTATAAAGAGTAAATGATCACCGGGATGGACAGTTCCATCCCCAACATAGTAGTTATCCATAACACGATCAATAATTCTTGTAGGTATTTTGAAAACATCATTCTCAGCAGGTGGTGGCTTATCTACTACCTTAGCATTGGTAGTAGCATTACCAAATAAGAAACTCGGCGAATTATCCATACCAAAAATAAAGCAACTAACAGAAGTAAACAATACTCATAGTAGAAGTTTCCTTTACTAGTTCCACTTTCCAATAGCGCTTCACTCCCTGGCAACGGCGCCAGAAAATAGTCTTGATGACCCACAAGTATAGGGGGTGTATCGTAGTATTTTTGATAAGTAAGAGTGTCGAACCCAACGAGGAGCATAAGGTGCTGGCTAGTGGTATGGATCAGGAATTCTCTGCAAATACTTAGCAAACGGATTTTTAGGGGTTTTTGATAAAGCAAGTAAACAAAGTACAAGCAAATAAAAGACAGTAGGAATAAATGCAGCAAGTGGCCCAATCCTTTATGCAGCAAAGGACAAGCCGATTGTATTACTTAAGATGAACAAACGTTCTCGAGGACACATGGGAAGACTGTCAAGTGCTTTCGCTTCATATAGTTGATTAATCTTCTCTAGCTTGCTAAGTGTTGTGTGGGTGAACCTGTGCTAATGTACCGCCCCAGCCAAGACTAATACATACTTGTGATTATACTCCTTCCAAACATCCGTAAGTACAAGAAAGTAATTAAGGTAGAGACCTAACCATAGCTTTAAACTCTAAGACCCTTACGTCCCTTGTGAAGTGGTTTCCTAACGGGGGTTCAGGTTTCTGTCACTCCGGCAACCCCTACGATTAGTAGCCAAATACACAATGCATTCCCCTAGGCCCATATAGGTCAAGTGTCATGTAGTCGATGTTCACATGACACCACTAGAAGAAGTACACCACAACTTAAATATCAAACTATTGAATCTTTCTCAACACAACTCCACTACTAACAACATGACTTCTCCCATGTCCTCAAGAACAAAACGAACTACTCACAAGACATCATATGGATCATGATCAGAGATGGAATAATGATGTATAACAATCTGAACATAAACAATAATTCAATGGTTCACTCAATAGCATCAACTACAAAGAGTAATCAACACCGGGAAAGTTCCCCCTATGAACTAATGCAAGATTCAACTCAATTGTTATAGCAATATGGAGATGGTGATGAGGGTGCTGATGGTGATGATGATGGTGGTGATGATGATGATGATGATCCCGGTGAAGTCCAACTTGATGGTGGTGATGATGGCGATGATCTCCCCTCTCCGGGAAGGAATTCCCTCGGCAGAAATCTGTCTGCCGGAGAGATCTTTCTCTCTCGGTGTTTTCCGCCCGCAGAGGCGGCGGAATCTTTCTCTGGTCGCTCCCCGAGTCTTAGGTTTCAGGAGGATGATATACGCCAGACGAGATAGCCAGAGGTGGGCTAGGGTGGCCACACCACCTACTGGCGCGACCTAGGGCTGCTCGTGCCAGGGGGTGGTGTGGGCCCCCTGTGGCCCATCTCCACTCCGTCTTCTGGCATCCTTAGCCTTTTGGAAAAATAGGATTTTCCGTATATTTTCCTGGATTTTCTAATCCTCACGAATTTTGCCTCCAAACAACACCTTTTCCATCAGAATTCTGACTGCAGCGGTCCATGCTCCAAAAGTCATCAACCATGCAAAAACAGATGAAATAACATAAGTATCACCTCTCAGTATGAAATATATCAATGAATAATAGTGAATTAAGACATAGAATAGTGATGCAAAATGGACGTATCAGAGCATTACACAAACCAAAAGGCATACGCCTATAAGCATAGGTTCCATAAGGGCACGTAAAAGTAGGTATTTCTTGATCTTGTTGTTTAACAACGATTTGAGAAAACCCAGAATATCCATCAAGAAAACAAAAATGGGTCTTTTTAGACAACCTTTCTAACATTTGATCAATAAAAGATAGTGGGTAATGATCTTTCTTAGTAACTTTGTTAACCTTTCTAAAATCAACGCACATCCTATAACCTACTACTATTCTTTGGGGAATAAGATCATCATTATCATTAGGCACAACGGTAATTCTCCCTTTCTTAGGGACACAATGAACAAGACTAACCCATTCACTATCAGCAATAGGATAAATAATACCAGCATCAAGGAGTTTTAATACCTCGTTTCTTACCACTTCCTTCATCTTGGGATTTAAACAACATTCATGTTCTACCACTGGTTTTGCATCGGGTTCTATATTGATAGCTTGTTGATATATGGTAGGGGAAATCCCCTTTAAATCATCAAGGGTATAGCCCATAGCTCCTTGGTGTTTCTTATATACTTCCAATAATGTCTCCTCTTCCTTCCCTGAAAGTTTAGAACTAACAATAACGGGATATATTTTCTTATCATCAATGTAAGCATATTTAAGATCGTCAGGTAAAGGTTTTAAATCGAAAACCGGATCCTTTTTAGGTGGCAATGTGGTACCCAAGTCTTCCACAGGCAAGTTATGCTTAAGCATCTTAGGTTGATGACGGAGAATCTCGTCAATCTCATTTCTTTCTTCCATGAAAATTTCACTTTCGTGGTCTTCCATAAATTGCTGCATAGCTGTCACATCCCAAGTTTTTCCAAATCTTGTAATGTGAAAATAAATGAATAAAATAAAACTTTGTTTGATTTTCATGGCCAGAAGAAACTTTTTGATTCCAATTGGGAATCTTTAAACCTATTTTGAACAATTAAATCCTAAAGGGATTTATAAAGATAAAACATTTAATAAAGGCAAATAAAATGTTTTGGAATTACTATTTTGAATCTTTAAATAAAAAAGATTTGGTTTCCAAAAGCAAAGATAGAATTTTAAATAAAGATTATATTTTAAAGAGCCAAATTAATTTTGGCCAAGCTTTTATAATAAAATATTTTGTTTTGATAAAATGAGTAAAGGCTTTTTCCATTTTAAATAAACACTAAAACTTATTTATTTATTTTAAAATAAGTTTTCCAAGTATTTTATTACTACTTTGAAATCTTTTTATAAAAGGTTTTGGTTCTCAAAATGAAAATAAATATTTTAAATAAACATTATTTTATAAAGCCAAATTAAACCTTGGCCAAGACTTTGAAACAAAAGGTTTTTGCTTTGATTAAAAATAGTAGAGGATTATTTAAAATAAAATAAAAAGGATTTAAATATCCAAGTTTTATTAATAAAGATTTTACTATTTTCAAAACATCAAAACTTATTTATTTATTTAAATAAGTTTTCCAAGTATTTTGTTTTCTCAAATAAAACCTACTGAAGTGTTTTGGTTTATTTTAGATTTCAAAATAAAGTTTTTTATTAAAACAAATACTATTTGATTTAATAACTAAGGTCCATTCTATTTAATTATTAATGGAACCTAAAATAAAAGGTTATTTTGTTTTAAACAAGATTTCCAAATATCTTTTATTTTCAATTAAAACCTACTGATTTGGTTTTGAAAATATTTGGATTTCAAATGGAAAAAATTTATTAATTAAATCAAACCCTATTTTGATTAAATAACAATGGACTATTTTATTTAATTATTAAATAGATCCTAAAAAGAATAAAAAATATTATTTTATTATTAGAATTTGGTTTATGTTGATAAACAGAACCAAGTTCAAAGTCGTGAAGTTTGGTGATTGTTTGAATGGTTTGAATTGGTTTGAGTGTTTGAATAATTGATTGAAATCCAAAACAGAAATTAGATTTAGAAAAAGAAAAATGTTTCAGGGAGAAAAAATAGTGCAAAGGACCCAGCCCAATAAGGCCCAGCAAACCAGCCCAGTTCTCTTCCAGAAAGAAAACAATTCACACCCAGTTTCTGACCCACACAGACAATGACCAGTGGACCCTCCCCCTCATTTCTTTTCCCACTGACCGGTGGACCCCACCTCTCTCTCACGAGCGAACCGTTTTTCTTTACTGCGGACAGAACCCACACAGTCGATGACAGCCAGGACCCACTTCTCCTTCCC
The DNA here is from genome assembly GCA_916181665.1 of Avena sativa. Classification (NCBI taxonomy): domain Eukaryota; kingdom Viridiplantae; phylum Streptophyta; class Magnoliopsida; order Poales; family Poaceae; genus Avena; species Avena sativa. Next base: position 524,070,015 of record OV702292.1, on the reverse strand, counting down.
CTCTTTCGCTGACGAGACGACCCCACCACCACGTCCCTCTTCTTCCCCACACACGAACTACGCCTCCTTCTCGCCGGCCGTTGCAGGCGAGTTAAACCCGACGTAATTCGCATTGAAGGATGGATTAAACCTGCCATTGACCATGCCTGATAAAACGCTAGTGACTCCTCTTCACTTCCCCTCTGTCTCCTCCCTCAATCACGCCACCAGGCCGCCCCAATTCCTCCCCGAGCACCCTCTGCTCCGACATGGTCCGGTGACGATTCCGACGAAGCCTCTCCACCCCTTGCCTCCCTGAGCACCCTAGCAGCTTCCCCACTCCCAGACGCATCCCCAAGCACTTTTAGTTCGACCGCGGGCGCCCTAGAGCAACGTCTGCAACGAGCTCTGAACGACGCCGCCGTCTGCTCCAACTCCGACGAGCCCCACAGGTAGATTCCGGTCGCCCCTCTTCTCCTCGTTCACGCACACAGCACCTCCGTGATCTCCTGCGTCTAACCCTACCCTCGGTTGATCTTCTCGTGACCTGTAGCGACGTCTCCGACCACGACTGAGACCACCCGACGTTGTCCTCCACTCCGGCGAGCAATCCTGGTAAGACCAGACCACCCCTTGTCCTCTCGTTCACGCACACAGCATCGCCTTGCTCTTGCGCATCTGCACATGCTTCTGTCTTGCCTTAGGGCGATCTGCAGCGACGACTCCGACCGTCGCCACCGTCTGTCTTCAACTCCGGCAAGAACCCAGGTAGTTTCCGACCGCCCCGAGCGTCCTCGTTCACACTCCCTCACTCGACTCGATCTTGCGCAACCAGCCCTAACCTTTGTTTGTCTTTTCGTGACCTGTAGCGTCGCCTTCGACCGTGGACAGAACCGTCCGTCGCCAGAACCAACTCCGGCGAGGAATCCTGCCCATCCCCGTGCGCCCCTCCACCAACCAGTACCACGTTGAGCATCAGCAAGCGTCAACGAATCTGGTGAGCCTACTCCCTTCCTCTCTCGCTTCCTGTTTCACCAGCGCCACCGCCGTCTGACCTCGCCGCCGCCAGCGACCGTCACTGCGCCGCCATAATTTGGTCAACACGATATTAGCCGCGGGATCTAGATCGGACGAACTAGATAGATCATTTAACACCGAAGGGGTATGCGTACAGGACCGTGCGATCGATCTGATCCAACGTCCCACAGCCACGATCTGGCTGAACCGGTACCACCCAGTTAGAACGCGACGCGTGTCACCTATTCCGTTTAAAAACAGATTTGAAAACAGAATTATTTGCAAACTTCAAACCCTTGTAACTTTGGATCCACACGTCCAAAAATTACAAATTTTATGTCATTGGATTCAGGAGAGCAAGCCCTAGCCAACCATGCCCTTAGTTTAGCAAATAGTATCTGTTAGTTTGTTTGTTTTTGCAGATTCTTTTGTGAGCTTGTTTAGAGTAGAAAAATTGTTTAAAAATGATTTTAGGGTTAAAACCTTTGCAAAATGGTTTGTTGTGACCTTACTGACCCTAGGAACCAATCCATGTTTTGGAAAATGAATTTGGAAAAGTTTAGAATGGATTACTTGGTTTAGTCCATTTCTAGCTAATTAAAACTATTGTTTTGTTTATGAAAATTGGTTTTGAGTAAAAACTTTGGAGAAAATGTTTTGGACCAAACCTACTGACCCAAACACCAAGTTTTGCAATAGCAACTCATTTGGTGAAACAATATAAGGATTCCTCGAATTAAAACCATTTCTAGTCAAATAGAAATGTGGTTTATTTATTAAAAAAAATGGTTTTGGAAGAAAACCTTTGGAAAATGTTTTGTTTTAAACTCACTAACCCCAAACACCAAGTTTTGTGATTTGAAAACATATTTGGTGAACCCTATAGGTTAATGCCTTAGTAAAAATATTTCTACACCACATAAAATGATACTTTGTTTTGAAAATGGTTTTTGTAGTGAAACCTTTTGCAAATGACTTGGCCACTTTACAAAATGACCATTAGGTGTTTTCAAAAGTTTATGACCCACTAGGAACCACTTTTTCAAACAAAACAAAGCTTGGCATGTTTGCATGCATTACTTTGACTTTGTCATTTTGTGTGTTGTTTTGCTTGATTGGTAGATTGAGTTGTACCTTGCTTGATTGATTTGTAGTGACTTGAAGAGTGTGATTGTTGCAAGGACAAGGAGTGAACTTATACCCTCTACCAAAAAGGCAAGTGATGCTTCATATCTTTTGTCCCATTACTTTCACTATGCATTAGTGATTTTGCTAAGTAAAATTTGCATGGATTTTATTTAGCTAAGTATAGACCTTGTTATAGGAAAACCTAGTAGATGAATCCTTAGTAGGATTTTCCTAAGTTAAGAATCCTATTACTATCAAGCTTAGCCTAGCTAATAGAAAACATGGGTGGAATATATATTCACACTATGGAAAAATATCCTAAGTCTGAGGACTTATGTTTTGTTTAATAAAACAACTAAGTTAATGAATCACCTGGGTGGAATGGGACTTGCTTGGTGGTTTTTGGTTGAGTGGTTCACAAGGCCCATTTTTATGGTTTACCTTAGTGTATCTCACTTGTGGATGGCCACCCAGGAACAAAGAGATTTGAGATGTCAAATGTTGAGAAGCGTCAAGTGCAACCACTTGGCAATATGGGCTCTGCCATGATCATATAGGTTGCAAGAACTTAGCCAAATGGACAGTTGGTGGTAGTGTTTGATAGGTTGGAACGCGTCCATTTTGGTCTAAGGGAAGGCTTCTGAAAGATCTTGTCTTGGGAAACCAAGTATTGTGGGGAAAGTGCACCACCTCTGGAGAGTGTAAAATCTAAGTACTTAGCCATGTCCCTGGTAAAGGACAATTTGAGCATCAAGACATGGAAGCAATCAAGAATCTCATCATTCAAATTTCTAAGTTAAAATCTTGTGGTTTGAACAAGGGTTGTTTGAAATCTTCAATCTTTGATTGAGAGATGCCTTGTAAAGGATCTCCAATCTTTGATTGAGAAAATGATTTTGTCAAAGCAAAACTTAGTATTTTCAAAATGATAAGGAAAATCTATTTTGAGCAATGCAAGCCTCAACTCCACTTAGCCAAATGCATATAGATGATAGACTCCACCATACTATTATAGTATCACTTGCCAATACAATTCAAATGTATTGACCCTTGTGGCTGTAACTTGTAATGTTGCAGGTTTGATTGTTTTAGAGAAGATTGATTGATTAGGATTACAAAGTCTACAACCAACATCTGCCTGTGGCACTTTGAAGATGAAGGACCCAATGCTTATAGTTATTCCGCTGCATTGTAATGTAATAGCCAAATGAGCTATGTATGATGTAATAAAATTATGTTCTTCCTGGTTATAAAGTTATATTATGACCTTTGTTTCTTGATATTACATCTAAACTGTGGATGCTAGCTATTGATCCAGGGACTAGCATTGTAAACACAGGGGGCTCTACCTTATTAAAGGTTGGGAACACTATAAGATGGTATCAGAGCATTGTGTTGCCTGTAGGATTTGTAAACCTAGGATTGGACAAAAACCCTTAGAAAAATAGGAGCTATATTTGTTCCAAAACTTATTTACAAACAATCTTGTAAACTCTTCCCTCAACCATTTTTGGTTTCAACTCTACTTCTCTTCTATTTCAACTTGATGGAAAAGCCTACCCCATGGCCAAAGACTTCACCATGTGCAAAGGACTTCATCAACTCTAATGACTTCAACATCTTCAACTCTAATGACTTCAACATCTTCAACATTTTCCCAAGGACTACAAGTGAGACAAGAAATGTTAATCAAGACTTGAGGACTAAGGAAACATAACTTAGAAGGAACCATCATCACCTATGAAGTTTTGTGACCAAGAATTTTCTCAAGAAGAAAAGACCTCATACAAGATGAATCAACCAAGAAGGATGGAAAGATCTCAAGTGAACCATATAGATGGACCACCATGTTTAGTTTAAGTCAAACCCACCAACTTATGTGGTGTAACAAAAATATTTTGTTGCCTAAGTATGTGCTTAAACTTTGTTTGAGTGAAATGTTTGGTTTGTGACTGCTTGCACTTTGCTTGTGTGAATTGTGATGTGTGTGAATAGAATTATTTCCTTAGAAATATTTTGCCTATTCTAATCCCTACCCAACCCAAACAGATGACTTCTCCAAGAAACTCCAACATCAAGGATGGTGACGACAACAATCAAGAGGACAACATGAGAGAACTCATAGCAACCCAACACCAGTTAAACCAACTGACAGCTCAGTTCATAGCCAACAATAGTGATAAAGACCCTACCTTGCAAAAGTTTTTGGAGGAACAATCCCAACTGATGCTTAAGGTGACTAACCAAATGATCAGCATGGAAGAAAACTATCCCAAAAGAGTGTATGACAAAAAGGATGACAAGAATGTTATTCTAGATGGAGACCCAGCTTGCATTATTTGTGGAGACAAGGACCATACTTCCAAGGAGCATGAAGACCAATGCCCTAACTGTGAAGAGAAACATCCTTTTGGACAATGTCCTACCTCTCAAGCTACTTGTTACCTTTGTGAAGGAAACGACCATGTCCCTATCCAATGCTCCATCTATGCCATTGTTGAACAAAGGAAACAAGAAGGATCCAAGTATGCCAAAAATGTTGATGGCAAAGGAAAAGGACCACTCATACCTCCAAACAAGACAACCCAATTCAAAGGATCAAAGAAACCCAAGAAACCAAGACCAGACATGCACCTTGTGCAATGCCGTAAATGTAAGGAAATGGGACACTACTCCAGTGAGTGCCCAGAGAACAAGAAGAATAAAGGAATTGACCAAGTGATGTGCAACAATTGCGAAGAGCTAGGCCACTATGTAGCAACTTGTCCACTGAAGATACGTGATGAACTCAAACTTATCACATGTTACAATTGTGGTAACCAAGGACATTATGCAAGCAACTATCCAGAGAGGATGAAGAACAAGTTGAATAAGCCTATGGAGAAACTCAACCTTGGCCCATGAGTCAAGTATGGAAATAAAGGCCACTATGCAAACATCTGCCCAGAGAAGTTTCCCCAGGATCCCAAGAAGGCCAACATGTAGTTTAGTTGGAAAATTTTTAAGGGTGGTAGTACCCTAGTTGTTTTGAACCTGCTTGTAACCCTAACCTTCCCAAATCTCGGGGCGAGATTTATTTTAAGGGTGGTAGCCTGTCACATCCCAAGTTTTTCCAAATCTTGTAATGTGAAAATAAATGAATAAAATAAAACTTTGTTTGATTTTCAAGGCCAGAAGAAACTTTTTGATTCCAATTGGGAATCTTCAAACCTATTTTGAACAATTAAATCCTAAAGGGATTTATAAAGATAAAACATTTAATAAAGGCAAATAAAATGTTTTGGAATTACTATTTTGAATCTTTAAATAAAAAATATTTGGTTTCCAAAAGCAAAGATAGAATTTTAAATAAAGATTATATTTTAAAGAGCCAAATTAATTTTGGCCAAGCTTTTATAATAAAATATTTTGTTTTGATAAAATGAGTAAAGGCTTTTTCCATTTTAAATAAACACTAAAACTTATTTATTTATTTTAAAATAAGTTTTCCAAGTATTTTATTACTACTTTGAAATCTTTTTATAAAAGGTTTTGGTTCTCAAAATGAAAAGAAATATTTTAAATAAACATTATTTTATAAAGCCAAATTAAACCTTGGCCAAGACTTTGAAACAAAAGGTTTTTGCTTTGATTAAAAATAGTAGAGGATTATTTAAAATAAAATAAAAAGGATTTAAATATCCAAGTTTTATTAATAAAGATTTTACTATTTTCAAAACATCAAAACTTATTTATTTATTTAAATAAGTTTTCCAAGTATTTTGTTTTCTCAAATAAAACCTACTGAAGTGTTTTGGTTTATTTTAGATTTCAAAATAAAGTTTTTTATTAAAACAAATACTATTTGATTTAATAACTAAGGTCCATTCTATTTAATTATTAATGGAACCTAAAATAAAAGGTTATTTTGTTTTAAACAAGATTTCCAAATATCTTTTATTTTCAATTAAAACCTACTGATTTGGTTTTGAAAATATTTGGATTTCAAATGGAAAAAATTTATTAATTAAATCAAACCCTATTTTGATTAAATAACAATGGACTATTTTATTTAATTATTAAATAGATCCTAAAAAGAATAAAAAATATTATTTTATTATTAGAATTTGGTTTATGTTGATAAACAGAACCAAGTTCAAAGTCGTGAAGTTTGGTGATTGTTTGAATGGTTTGAATTGGTTTGAGTGTTTGAATAATTGATTGAAATCCAAAACAGAAATTAGATTTAGAAAAAGAAAAATGTTTCAGGCAGAAAAAAATAGTGCAAAGGACCCAGCCCAATAAGGCCCAGCAAACCAGCCCAGTTCTCTTCCAGAAAGAAAACAATTCACACCCAGTTTCTGACCCACACAGACAATGACCAGTGGACCCTCCCCCTCATTTCTTTTCCCACTGACCGGTGGACCCCACCTCTCTCTCTCACGAGCGAACCGTTTTTCTTTACTGCGGACAGAACCCACACAGTCGATGACAGTCTGGACCCACTTCTTCTTCCCCTCTTTCGCTGACGAGACGACCCCACCGCCACGTCCCTCTTCTTCCCCACCCACGAACTACGCCTCCTCCTCGCCGGCCGTTGCAGGCGAGTTAAACCCGACGTAATTCGCATTGAAGGATGGATTAAACCTGCCATTGACCATGCCTGATAAAACGCTAGTGACCCCTCTTCACTTCCCCTCTGTCTCCTCCCTCAATCACGCCACCAGGCCGCCCCAATTCCTCCCCGAGCACCCTCTGCTCCGACATGGTCCGGTGACGATTCCGACGAAACCTCTCCACCCCTTGCCTCCCTGAGCACCCTAGCAGCTTCCCCACTCCCAGACGCATCCCCCAACACTTTTAGTTCGACCGCGGGCGCCCCAGAGCAACGTCTGCAACGAGCTCTGAACGACGCCGCCGTCCGCTCAAACTCCGACGAGCCCCACAGGTAGATTCCGGTCGCCCCTCTTCTCCTCGTTCATGCACACAGCACCTCCGTGATCTCCTGCGTCTAACCCTACCCTCGGTTGATCTTCTCGTGACCTGTAGCGACGTCTCCGACCACGACTGAGACCACCCGACGTTGTCCTCCACTCCGGCGAGCAATCCTGGTAAGACCAGACCACCCCTTGTCCTCTCGTTCACGCACACAGCATCGCCATGCTCTTGCGCATCTGAACATGCTTCTGTCTTGCCTTAGGGCGATCTGCAGCGACGACTCTGACCGTCGCCACCGTCTGTCTTCAACTCCGGCAAGCACCCAGGTAGTTTCCGACCGCCCCGAGCCTCCTCGTTCACACTCCCTCACTCGACTCGATCTTGCGCAACCAGCCCTGGCCTTTGTTTGTCTTTTCGTGACCTGTAGCGTCGCCTTCGACTGTGGACAGAACCGTCCGTCGCCAGAACCAACTCCAGCGAGGAATCCTGCCCATCCCCGTGCGCCCCTCCACCAACCAGTACCACGTTGAGCATCAACAAGCATCAACGAATCTGGTGAGCCTACTCCCTTCCTCTCTCGCTTCCTGTTTCACCAGCGCCACCGCCGTCTGACCTCGCCGCCGCCAGCGACCGTGGCTGCGCCGCCATAATTTGGTCAACACGATATTAGCCGTAGGATCTAGATCGGACGAACTAGATAGATCATTTAACACCGAAGGGGTACGTGGCCAAGACCGTGCGATCGATCTGATCCAACGCCCCACAGCCACGATCCGGCCGAACCGGTACCACCCAGTTAGAACGCGACGCGTGTCACCTATTCCGTTTAAAAACAAATTTGAAAACATAATTATTTTCAAACTTCAAACCCTTGTAACTTTGGATCCACACGTCCAAAAATTACAAATTTTATGTCGTTGGATTCAGGAGAGCAAGCCCTAGCCAACCATGCCCTTAGTTTAGTAAATAGTATCTGTTAGTTTGTTTGTTTTTGCAGATTCTTTTGTGAGCTTGTTTAGAGTAGAAAAATTGTTTAAAAATGATTTTAGGGTTAAGACCTTTGCAAAATGGTTTGTTGTGACCTTACTAACCCTAGGAACCAACCCATGTTTTGGAAAATGAATTTGGAAAAGTTTAGAATGGATTACTTGGTTTAGTCCATTTCTAGCTAATTAAAACTATTGTTTTGTTTATGAAAATTGGTTTTGAGTAAAAACTTTGGAGAAAATGTTTTGGACCAAACCTACTGACCCAAACACCAAGTTTTGCAATAGCAACTCATTTGGTGAAACAAAATAAGGATTCCTTGAATTAAAACCATTTCTAGTTAAATAGAAATGTGGTTTATTTATTAAAAAAATGGTTTTGGAAGAAAACCTTTGGAAAATGTTTTGTTTTAAACTCACTAACCCCAAACACCAAGTTTTGTGATTTGAAAACATATTTGGTGAACCCTATAGGTTAATGCCTTAGTAAAAATATTTCTACACCACATAAAATGATACTTTGTTTTGAAAATGGTTTTTGTAGTGAAACCTTTTGCAAATGACTTGGCCACTTTACAAAATGACCATTAGGTGTTTTCAAAAGTTTATGACCCACTAGGAACCACTTTTTCAAACAAAACAAAGCTTGGCATGTTTGCATGCATTACTTTGACTTTGTCATTTTGTGTGTTGTTTTGCTTGATTGGTAGATTGAGTTATACCTTGCTTGATTGATTTGTAGTGACTTGAAGAGTGTGATTGTTGCAAGGACAAGGAGTGAACTTATACCCTCTACCAAAAAGGCAAGTGATGCTTCATATCTTTTGTCCCATTACTTTCACTATGCATTAGTGATTTTGCTAAGTAAAATTTGCATGGATTTTATTTAGCTAAGTATAGACCTTGCTATAGGAAAACCTAGTAGATGAATCCTTAGTAAGATTTTCCTAAGTTAAGAATCCTATTACTATCAATCTTAGCCTAGCTAATAGAAAACATGGGTGGAATATATATTCACACTATGGAAAAATATCCTAAGTCTAAGGACTTATGTTTTGTTTAATAAAACAACTAAGTTAATGAATCACCTGGGTGGAATGGGACTTGCTTGGTGGTTTTTGGTTGAGTGGTTCACAAGGCCCATTTTTATGGTTTACCTTAGTGTATCTCACTTGTGGATGGCCACCCAGGAACAAAGAGATTTGAGATGTCAAATGTTGAGAAGCTTCAAGTGCAACCACTTGGCAATATGGGCTCTGCCATGATCATATAGGTTGCAAGAACTTAGCCAAATGGACAGTTGGTGGTAGTGTTTGATAGGTTGGAACGCGTCCATTTTGGTCTAAGGGAAGGCTTCTGAAAGATCTTGTCTTGGGAAACCAAGTCTGGTGGGGAAAGTGCACCACCTCTGCAGAGTGTAAAATCTAAGTACTTAGCCATGTCCCTGGTAAAGGACAATTTGAGCATCAAGACATGGAAGCAATCAAGAATCTCATCATTCAAATTTCTAAGTTAAAATCTTGTGGTTTGAACAAGGGTTGTTTGAAATCTTCAATCTTTGATTGAGAGATGCCTTGTAAAGGATCTCCAATCTTTGATTGAGAAAATGATTTTGTCAAAGCAAAACTTAGTATTTTCAAAATGATAAGGAAAATCTATTTTGAGCAATGCAAGCCTCAACTCCACTTAGCCAAATGCATATAGATGATAGACTCCACCATACTATTATAGTATCACTTGCCAATACAATTCAAATGTATTGACCCTTGTGGTTGTAACTTGTAATGTTGCAGGTTTGATTGTTTTAGAGAAGATTGATTGATTAGGATTACAAAGTCTACAACCAACATCTGCCTGTGGCACTTTGAAGATGAAGGACCCAATGCTTATAGTTATTCCGCTACATTGTAATGTAATAGCAAAATGAGCTATGTATGATGTAATAAAATTATGTTCTTCCTGGTTATAAAGTTATATTATGACCTTTGTTTCTTGATATTACATCTAAACTGTGGATGCTAGATATTGATCAAGGGACTAGCATTGTAAACACAGGGGGCTCTACCTTATTAAAGGTTGGGAACCCTATAATAGCATTGTTAGGAGCAAGAGAAATAGAAGCAAGTTGTTCAACTCTAAAATCCTCATTAGGAGTTTCATTTTCACAAGGAACTTTAGTAAATTTCGAAAAATTAAACTCATAAGATTCCCCATCGAATTTAGTGAAAAATGTCTCCCTTTTATAGTCTATAATGGCTCCACACGTGTTCAAGAAGGGTCTACCAAAAATGATAGGATAGGTTTTACTAGCAGCTGAACCAAGTACTAGAAACTTAGCTGGATATTTAATCTTACCACAAAGAACTTCCACATCTCTTACAATACCAATTGGAGAGATGGTCTCTCTATTTGCAAGGTGAATGACCACATCAATTTCTTCTAGTTCACAAGGACTAACTTCATGCATAATTTCTTTATAAAGCTCGTAAGGAATAACACTTGAACTTGCACCAATATCACATAAACCATAATAGCAATGATCACCAATTCTAACAGAAAGCACATGGACACTAGCTTTTTTTAGTTCTATTAGGATGTGAGACGATATTAGAAGCATCCTCACAAAAGACAATGTATCCATCTTCTACACTTTTAGTGACAAGGTCTTTCACAATTGCTACTGCAGGTTCAATGTTTATTTGTTCGTCAGGTTTTACAACTCTATTTGTACTTTTATTAATTACACTAGTTATCATAGGATGCTACTTTACCTTATCCAGGAAAGGCATTTTTCCGATATAAGGTTCAGGTAAGATGTGATCAATAGTGCAAAATTCAGTACTTCTGGGAGGAACACAATCGATAATATCTTTAGATGGTGCATGATACGTTTTCCATTCTTCTTTTGGAATCTCAGTGTATGAAGCAAAAGCTTTAAGACAATTTGCAATAACTTGAGAATCAAGACCATAAGCATTTTTTATATTTGAAAGTCATCAGTTCCAATAAAAGATTCAATGCATTCATAATCATAATTTATACCTGATTTTCTTCCTTATTATTCTCACATGCTTCAGCATTTTCTTGAATACGGTCTAGAAGATCCCATTTAGCTCCTTCTTCCATGCGTGTAAATGATCCAGTACAAGAAGCATCCAATAGATCCTTATCATGAAGAGAAATCCTTGCATAAAAGTTATTGATAATAATATTGTTGGGGAGCTCATGAGTAGGACATCTGAGCATTAGTAACTTCAATCTCCCCCAAGCTTGAGTTGTACTCTCTCCATCAAGAGGCCAAAAGTTGTATATTTGATTCCGATCTTTATGAATCTCACTAGGAGGATAAAATTTTGAATAAAAGAGAGGTACTACTTCCTCCCATTCAAGAGCTTGACCATTCTTCAACAGCTTATACCATTCCTCATCTCTTCCTTTCAATGATAATGAGAATAACTTCTTCTTAACTTGATCTATTATAATACCTGCACAATTGAACAACCCGCATAATTCGTGTATAAAGAGCAAATGATCACCGGGATGGACAGATCCATCTCCATAATAGTAGTTATCCATAACACGATCAATAATTCTTGTAGGTATTTTAAAAGTATCATTTTCAGCAGGTGGTAGTTCATATACTACCTTAGCAGTGGTAGTACCATTACGAAATAAGAAACTAAGTGAATTATCCATACTGAAATAAAGTAACTAACAGAAGTAGACAACACTCACAGTAGAAGTTTCCTTTACCAGTTCCACTCTCCAATAGCGCTTCACTCCCCGACAACGGTGCCAGAAAATAGTCTTGATGACCCACAAGTATAGGGGGTGCATCGTAGTATTCTCGATAAGTAAGAGTGTCGAACCCAATGAGGAGAAGAAGGTGTTAACGAGTGGCTTGGAGCAGGAATTCTCTGTAAATACTTAGCAAACGGATTTTTAGGGGTTTTTGATAATGCAGATAAATAAAGTGCGAGTAAATAAAAGACAATAATAATAAATGCAGCAAGTGGCCCAATCCTTTCTTTAGCAAAGGACAAGAGGTTGTATTACTTAAGATGACCAAACGTTATCGAGGATACATGGGAATATCGTCAAGTGCTTTCGCTTCATATAGTTGATTAATCTTCTTTAGTTTGATAAGTGTTGTGTGGGTGAACCTGTGTTAATATACCGACCTTCCTAGGACTAATACATAATTGTGATTAAACCCCTTGCAAGCATCCGCAAGTACAAGAAAGTAATTAAGATAGAAACCTAACCACAACTTTAAACTCTAAGATCCTGACATCCCTTGTGCAAAGGTTTCCTAACAAGGGTTCAGGTTTCTATCACTCCGGCAACCCCTACGATTAGTAGCCAAATACACAATGCATTCCCCTAGGCCCATAAAGGTGAAGTGTCATGTAGTCGACGTTCACATGACACCACTAGAAGAATAACACCACAACTTAAATAACAAACTATTGAATCTTTCTCAACACAATTCCACTACTAACAACATGACTTCTCCCATGTCCTCAAGAACTAAACGAACTACTCACAAGACATCACATGGATCAAGATCAGAGATGATATAATGATAAGTAACAATCTGAACACAATAATAATTCAATGGTTCCACTCGATAGCATCAACTACAACAAGTAATCAACACCGGGAAAGTTTCCCCTAAGAACTATGAAAGATTCAACCCAATTGTTATAGCGGTATGGAGTGGTGATTATGGTGCTGGTGGAGATGATGATGATGATCCTGATGAAGTCCAGCTTGATGGTGGTGTTGATAGCGACGATCTCCCCTCTCCGGGAAGGAATTCTCCAGGCAGAATTCTCTCTGCCAGAGAGATCTTTCTCTCTCTATAGTTTTCCGCCCCGCAGAGGCAGCGGAATCTTTGTGTGGTCGCTCCCCAGGTATTAGGATTTCATGGGATAATATACACCAAAGGGGAGAGCCAGGAGTGGGCCAAGGTGGCCACACCACCTGGTGGCGCAGCCAAGGGTGGCCCACTCCAGGGGATGGTGTGGGCCCCCTGTGGCCCAACTCCACTCCCCCTTCTGGCATACTTCGTCTTCTGGAAAAATAGGATTTTCCATGTATTTTCCTAGATTTTTTGATCTTCGCGAATGTCGCCTCCAAACAGCACCTTTTCCATCAGAATCCTGACTGCAGCGGTCCATGCTCCAAAAGTCATCAACCATGGAAAAACAGATGAAATAACATAAGTATCATCTCTTAATATGAAATATATCAATGAATAATAGTAAATTATGATATAGAATAGTAATGCAAAATGGACGTATCATGGAGACGTCAGCACCGCCGCAGCCATTTATCTCTCTGCCATGCCGACGCGCACGCCAGAGCGCACCCATTTATCTCTCTGCCATGCCGACGCGCACGCCAGAGCGCCGAGCTGTCCTGTGCAACCACGCCGTGCCTCGCTCTCCCTTGCATAAATGCATTCGCCGCGACGCCAGCGACCTCCCAGACATGCTCGTTTGATGCTATGCGCCCCGTGACCACCGTACGCCATGACAAACACCCGCGGTACCCGAGCAGAGCATGGATGTCCCCGTCCAATTAAGACCACGCCTCGCCGTTCTACTATGTGCATGACGACTACCCGGGAGCACCGCGTCGACCTATGCCCTCAGCTATGCTGATAGCGCCCTATAGCCACATCGCCGATGAGCCCGAGCCATGCCCAATGCTCCCTCACCGGGGTATAAATAGACCCCTCCCCTGCCTCAAAACGCACACCATTCGCCTCACCTCTCCCCAGGAACCCCTCTGACCCATCCCCAGAGCAAGGAGAGCACCGCATCGCTTGAATTTCACCGGAGCCCACCGCTGCTATGGTGGAACGGAACCAGCGATAGGAGCCACCCCAGGAGCTGCCGCAACCACCAATCAAACCGTCATCGTCTACCAGTTCGTTCGCCCCCATCACCGGACCTAGCTGGAGCCCTGGTAATCCCCCTACGACCCCCATCGTAGAGCTAGGGTTGAAATCCCCTGCGCGCCGTGCGACGGAGACTATGACGTTGAGCCGTTGATCACGCTCTAATCGTGCAGCCCAGACTAGCGCGTAATGCTTCGTGTTAGAATATCCGTTGACAGGTGGGACCAACGCAGATGCAGCCCGCTGCGCACCAATTTGCATGATTCTAGTTTTCTTAGAAAGGTAATAAAATATTTAAACACTCCCATTGGATTCAAATAGTTTGAAGTTATAGATCACCCATAGTAAAAATAACAAGGCACAGACTTTTTCAACTTCAAACATTTTTCTAAAATCAACCATAAATGATTTTGAGTTGATTCCAACTCTCAAAAATCACATTTGCCATGATACATCTGAATATGTAAAAATATTTAGTTTTACAAGTAGTAGTCATGGGATAGTATTAAAAGAATGCTATATAGCCTTTTCTAGTCATTTTAATTATATTAAATAGTAATATTCAACTTTGTAATATATGCCAACCACTTTAAATCAAATTCCCAAGTATTTGAATATGTGGTGATGACATGTGTCCACATAATCCCATATTTTAATTGGAGAATATTAAACCTTAAGTATTTTTCAATGAGTAGAAATTGCATTTTTAAAATAAGATAAATAAGAATATGTCCATATTACATGTGATGATTGAGACGATGCTAGAGCATCTAGTGTGAGCCTTTGTGCGCTAAATAGAAGTAGTTAAGTATTGTTTGGTAATTCTGTAACTAGTATTTATTTATAGACACTAGTACTGACCCGGGCTACGAGGAGGCTGTTGGGGGGATAACCCCGGGTAGGGTCACTCCGGGGTATAAGGGCCGAATTAGCCGAGGGTCGGCAAGGTCAAAGCGGATGCTGGCCGAGTCACCTCAAGGCAGGCCGGATCATGGAGTAACCCGGACCAGGGGGTCGCCTAACATTGTCTCGTCCGACTCAAGGAGTAAGTCGGAGACACTTGTCTAGCTTATATGCAGGAACAGGTGTGGCCGGATCAACTGTGATCCAGATCCTCGTTTGGCTTCTAGGAGAAGGAAGGAATATCTCTGGTCAAAAAGAAGGCCCGGTGCGTACTAGATGAGCGAATAAAGCAGGGGCAGGACCACCGGATCATGGTCGACAAGGGTGACGACGCTCACGTCGGCTGACGCAGGCGCCGCAAAGGCAAAGTCGCTAAAGCAAGAGTGACGCGGGGGAAAAGCACCCTTGTCGGGTTACTACCTTGGGAGGAGTATGCCTCCACGTATGCCCTAGGCCAGGACCGAACCACCCCTATATAAGGAGGGGTTAGGGTTCTGGTAAGGGGGTTGGGTCTTTTTAGATACATAGCAAGGAAAACACTTGTGGGTCTAGGGTTCTTGGGCTAGTTAATAGGCAAGAGTAAGAGAGTTTCTTCTTCCTCCTCTTGTCAATACAACTCGAGGAGCACTTGTAATCTTGGAGACTGAACATCAATACGAAGCTTCTGTGTAGTGAATCACTCTACTATCCCTCCCTGGATTCTCCTAGCGCATATTAGTCCCCACCTTTAGCCTATCCATGGCATCTCCCGTGACACCACCACGACAGTTGGCGCCCACCGTGGGGCTAGCGGCGCTAGCAGGGGTGAAGATCCGGGCAGGAAATTTCATCGGCACCGGTGAACGCATCGTCTCCGGGCTCGTTCAGCACTTCGGTGCGCTAGACTATGTCAGCGATAACGTTGGCTGCTTCAGCACGCGCCCCCTTCCGCGCAATGGCGTCTTCGTCAAGATCGGCGCGCACAAGGTCTATGTTGGTGTGGACGTGTCTTGCGTTCATCCGCGTGCATCGTCGATGCGGGGGAACCACACCTCACTATGGCTCGCAGGGCGGGTATCGCTCGCTCCCCGGACCATGCAGAGGTGATGATGACTGCACCAGGCGCAGGCGCGAGCAAGGATCCGGCGCCAGACCCGGAGGTAACACCCAAAGCACCAAGGAAAGCTAGGGGTCCTCCGCTAGAGAGGCCTGAGAACGTGCTGAGGGAAGCTATGGATAGCATGGCTAACCCGGTGGCAGCAGTGGTAGATCCGGCTCAGGCACAGGCCGAGCTAGAGGAGACCCGACGAAAGATACTGGAGGGCGCAAAGAAAATAGCAGCGGCTCAACAGTCGTTGAACATGACGCTGCGTGAGTACGCGAAAGCGAACAAGGTTGATGCAGTGAGGGTAAAAGGGAAAAACCTCATATGCGAGATGAACAAAGAAGGTGATGATGGACCAGAAGGGTCGGAAAACTATCTGTCTGTGGGGTTGCCAAAGTATAGTACCCCGGCGAAGAACCTCAGAGCAGCAGATGCCGCGGCGTCCGAGCTAGAGGGTCTGACGGGTAAAGCCCACCAAAGACAGCAAGACCGAGTTAACGAGCTGGTTCGGATCGCGAATAGGCAGAATCAGGAGCTGTTGAGAGGTAACCCGGAGAGAGTTGGAGCTTCTAAAATCGTCCATTCGGTGATGGGTAACCCGGAGAAATCTGCTGGAGCCGCATCATCGCCTCATGGTGGCCCTAGAAGAGAAAAGGTAGTAACCTCGACCAGACGGAACAAGCAGATCGTTCCGTACGACCCAACGCGTGCGGGAAAGGAAAAAGAGATACGGAAAAACGACGATCGACGAAGTGTGAGCCGAGGTAACCACGACCAAGGCAATGCCGGTCAAGGGAATGCTGCCAACGGCAATGCCGGACAGCGAAACTCGGCAGGAGCGGGTCAACCGCAGCAGCGAAATGCACCAAGGCAAGAGCAAAGTGCCGGCCGTGGTATGCAACAGAGAGGAGCACAATGAGAGCAAGACCGATACAATGATGGAGACTCGGAGATGATGAATGCGGGATACGCAAGACCGGACTATCATGTGATAGGGTCGAGATTGGGAAGTAGAGATTTGATGCCGGATGACGCCAGGCTAAAACTGGATCGCCTGTATAGGTCGGAACAGATCGAATGTCAAGATCCTCCGGGTCCAGCGTGCTTCGGACCCCGGATCATGAAGGAACCGCCGGTACCCAATTTCCAATTACCCAGGGGCACGAAGACGTATGACGGCAGTACAAAGCCGGAGGATTGGCTAATAAACTACGCAACAGCTGTGAAAATTGCAACTGGCAACTTGAGGTGGGCTGTATGATATGTACCCCAAATGTTGGAAGGTCCAGCTAGGGTTTGGCTGAATAATTTGCCACCCGGAAGCATCAATTGCTGGATAGATTTTGAAGAAATGTTCATCAGCAACTTCTCAAGTACGTATCAGAGACCGAATAGACCGCAGACCCTGGCAATGTGCAAGCAGAGATCTAACGAAACGGATCGTGAATTCTTGACCCGGTGGTGTACCATGAGAAACTCGTGTGAGGGAGTCATAGAGTCACAGGCTATAGCATGGTTCGCACAAGGATGTAGATATGGCAGCGAGTTGTGGATGAAATTGCAAAGGAAAATGCCAGTCACATTGGTAGAGATGATACGGATCGCAGATTCTTATGCTTTGGGTGATCCGACTCAACCTAGGATCGCGTCGAACGAGTCAAATGAGGAGTACTATCCGAGGGACGGATCCGGGTCATCCCGGAGGAACGATTACAGGGGAAAAAGGAGAGACGATAGACCGGACCATCGATATGGTTCGCAACAAGTTGCGGCCGTGAATCAAGATCAGCCCGAGGCAGGGAGCAACCAACGCCAGAGAACGGGAGGGCAATGGACTCCTCGAAATGATGGCAAGAAAATGTGTACTCCGGAGCAGAAGAAGCAATGGCAAGAAAAGAAAGATCGTCCGAGGTATACCTACGAGTCAATGTTGGACCAGCCGTGCAAATTTCACACGCCAAATCCGAACAGCCCGGCGGGTCACACGACGAGACAATGTGAGTGGATGCGCAAGATAGAACAAGGTGGTTCGGGGAATGCTCACGCACCCCGGAATGATCAATCTCCGGAGCAAACACGCAGCAACTGATGTTGCCTCCCCCTCCGCCGAGGTATGACAACAGTGAGAGAAGGGATGCAGTGCATCAGGTGGAAAACCAGCAACAACCGGATCAGAGGTACTCCGGAAACGAGGGAAGAAATGAGTACAGGGAACATCACCAGAGCTATTGTGTGTTCACAACAGAGGAAACAGATAGGAAAAGCTTGCAGCACCGACATATGGAAGTTAACGCGGTTATGCCTGCAGTGACGAGGTACATGTCTTGGTCGAACCAGGAAATTACTTGGAGCGTCAAAGATCATCCCAAGCTTATGCCAAGTCCGAGCTCGTATGCACTAGTGCTAGATCCGACGTTCATTGGACCAAACATTAATGTGAGGTTCTCCAAGGTACTGATCGACAATGGCAGTAGCATTAACATCATGTATGCGGATACGATGCGCAAGTTGGGCATCTCGGAGAACATGCTCCAGGCTACAGTATCGTGCCCGGCATATCCTGCGAACCCATAGGCAAAGTCCGGGTCGACGTGCTATTCGGTACGAGGGATAACTGCCGAACCGAAAATCTGGAGTTTGAGGTGGTAAACTTGGAGAGCGCGTATCATGCATTACTCGGGAGACCAGCACTAAGCAAATTCATGGCAAGTTGCCACGTTGGTTATCTGAAGATGAAGTTGCCCGGGCCAAATGGAGCAATTACTATCACTGGGGATTTCCGACGTTCTATGGAGTGCGCTTCAGCCGGGTCCAACCTAGCCGAGTCACTCGTAATTTCCCTAGAGAAAAGAAAAATCCAAGAAGTGGCGGCATTAGCTCAGTCCGCGCAGCAGTTTATGCCGACGTTAAGCAACCCGCATGGAAGCGTTTCATTTCAAGCCGCGAAGGACACCAAGAAGATCCCGGTGGATAACATGTTTCCGGAGCGTACCGTGACAATTGGGGCCGGGTTAACTGACAAATAGGAAAGCGAGCTCGTCAACTTCCTCCGTGAGAATCGGGATATTTTTGCTTGGTCCATACAGGACTTGCAAGGTGTTCCGAGGGAGTTGGCCGAGCACTCTTTGAATGTAAGACCCGGAGCAAGGCCGGTGAAGCAGCCTCTCTGACGCTTCGCCGAGGATAGGAGAAAGGTCATTGGTGACGAGATAGCTCGGTTGCTAGCAGCAGGATTTATCATGTCCAAAAGATCCATTTCCACTGCCGAGGATAGATCAGGTCATCGACTCTACCGCAGGATGTGAATTGTTGTCATTTATTGACACTTATTCTGGTTTCCACCAGATACCTCTGAACCCGAATGATCAAATAAAAACTGCCTTTATTACCCCGTACGGGGCTTATTGCTATCGCACTATGCCGTTTGGTTTATGAAACGCAGGAGCAACGTACCAAAGATGTATGCAAAAATGTTTGCACGATCAAATAGGTCAAAATGTACAAGTCTACGTGGATGATGTGGTTATCAAGACCAAGGAAAGCGCAACGCTCCTTGACGACATAAGGCAAACATTTGCGAACTTGAGGAGATTTCGGATGAAGCTTAACCCAGAGAAACGTACCTTCGGTGTCCCGGCTGGGAAATTACTCGGATTTCTCGTCTCTAGCCGAGGTATCGAGGTTAATCCAACTACGATCCGAGCCATCAAACGAATGGAGCTGCCGAAGTGTCTCAACGACGTCCAGAAGTTCACTGGATTCCTGGCGTTGTTAAGTCGGTTTGTATGTCGGTTAGGGGAAAAGGCACTGCCTCTCTACCAACTCATGAAAAAATCAGATAAATTCGTTTGGACGCCGCAGGCTGATGAAGCTTTTGCCCACTTGAAAAAGATGTTGGCCACTGCACCAGTGTTAGCTTCTCCACTATCGAAGGAGCCAATGTTGCTCTACATAGCCGCAACCAACCGAGTTGTAAGTGCAGTGATTGTAGTGGAACGAGATGAAGAGGGTAAGTCGGTGCAGAGACCAGTGTATTACTTGAGCGAGGTATTATCTGCCTCAAAACAGAACTACCCGCATTTTCAAAAGGTGGCATACGGAGTTTATATGGCGGCAAAGAAGTTAAAGCACTACTTTGAGGAGCATCCGATCAAAGTGATATGCGAAGCCCCCATATCCGAGATAATGGGTAACAAAGATGCGAATGGCAGAATTGCGAAATGGGCAATTGAGCTAGCACCATATGCGCCCCAGTATGATAGAAGAGAAGCGATCAAGTCCCAGGATGTAGTGGACTTTTTCGGGGATTGGGCCGAGGTACAATACGAACCACCGCCACCGGATCCGAACTACTAGAGGATGCACTTTGACGGATCGAAGACCAAAACTGGATTAGGTGCCGGGGTTGTGCTTACCTCGCCAAAGAAGGATCAGCTCAAGTACGTATTGCAGATCCATTTTGCGGCATCGAACAATGTCGCTGAGTACGAGGCTCTTGTGCATGGTCTCAAAGTGGCAAAGGAAATTGGCATACGTCGGATAATCTGCTTTGGTGACTCGGATCTAGTAATACAGCAAGTGTCCGGAGTGTGGGACGCCCTGGATCCAAACATGGCACTATACAGATTTCATGTGCAGAAAATCTCGGGTTACTTTGAGGGATGTGAATTTCATGATGTACCTCGCATGGAAAACAAAGCTGCCGACATGCTGTCGAAGCTCGGCTCGGCCCGACAGGCAATTCCACCGGGTGTTGCATTGGAGCACCTCAGAAAGCCACCTATTAGGCCGTCCCCAGGAACCGATTCAATCTATGTCCCGGAAAACGAGGAGTCCGGAGCTGAGCCCATGGACTACCTCAGCAAACCCGGGGATTACCTCGGCAAACCCAAGGACTACCTCGCCAGACCCGGGGACTGTTCAGCATGATCCGGCTGAAGTTATGCCGGTGGATCGGATGGAAATTGATGAGGAGATGTTCCTTGCACGAGCAGTACCAGCTTGGGCACTGCCTATATATCAGTTCTTGAAAGATGGAACGTTACCCACTGAGGAAGTGCTGGCCAGGCAAACTCAGAGGAGAGCCAAAGCTTATACAATCATCAATTCCGAGCTGTACAAACGGAGTGTAACCAATGTCCTCCAGCGGTGTGTTGATCCGGAAGAAGGACTTGATATCCTCCGAGATATACATCAAGGAGAATGCGGGCATCACGCCTCATCCCGGGCCTTAGTGGCAAAGGCGTTCCGGCATGGATTTTACTGGCCAAGCGCCTTGGAGCAAGCAGAAGATCTGGTGAGAAAATGCAATGGTTGCCAAAGATACGCCACCAAGACACATGTGCCTATGTCGGAACTCAAAACCATTCCAATTACATGGCCATTTGCTGTGTGGTGCTTGGATATGGTTGGGCCGTTCAAACCAGCAAAAGGAAACATGACGCACATTCTGGTCATGGTGGACAAGTTTACAAAATGGATCGAAGTGAAGCCTATAAGAAAATGTGATGGAGCTACGGCTGTGACATTTCTCAAAGACAACATCTTGAGATACGGTTATCCTCATAGTATCATAACTGATAACGGCACCAATTTTGCTGAAGGAGCATTTGCACGATTCTGCCGAGATAAGAAAATCCGACTCGACATAGCCTCGGTAGCCCACCCCGCATCAAACGGACAAGTGGAAAGATCCAACGGATTAGTGCTATCCGGGATAAAACCCCGGCTCATTGAGCTGCTGCAAAGATCAGCGGGGTGCTAGATAGAAGAACTACCAGCGGTATTGTGGAGTTTAAGAACCACTCTGAATCGATCAACAGGCTACATGCCGTTCTTTCTGGTGTATGGGGCAGAAGCTGTATTACCAGCCGACATAGAGCATGATTCGCCTAGAGTCACCCAATACACAGAAGCCGAAGTGCAAGAAGCCCGGCAAAATGATGTTGATCTGCTGGAAGAAGCGAGAGAACTGGCACTGTCCAGATCCGCCATATATCAGCAAAATCTCCGACGCTATCATAGCCGGAAAGTGTGCCCCCGAGTCTTCCGGGAAGGCGATCTGGTGCTCCGGTTGGTACAGCGTACCACTGGCATGCATAAATTATCCCCCCCATGGGAAGGGCCATTCATTGTGAGCAAAGCATTGCACAATGACTCTTACTATCTCATAGATGCAAAGCCACAGGAAAAGAACAAGGCGGACAGGTCCGGAGAGGAATCCAAGCGACCGTGGAATGTAGCACTACTTCGTCCCTTCTACACTTAGCTAAAGAGTGTATGTACCCGAGTCATCCTCATATGTCGGTATGTATGTCGGCAATGAGCCTATCAATGAAATAGCGGAGCCTCGAGCAGTAACTCGGGACTGCCTTAATAAATGATTGTTGTTAGTTTTTATGCGTTAGCTGGAATGACTCGTTTCGCTTAACCCGGATTAGTAATGTGTGAGAACCAAAAACCCAACCCTTCGACTTGCTGCTGTCCAACAAGAATTGGCTTCATGGAGAGCAAGGGAACAAGTTTGGAATTGCGTAGCACATGAAAAACTACTAACAAAACGATCCTATTCCAGCTAACGTTTGTTTTTTGGACTAACACCGTATTTACTTTCAAGCTATTATGTTGAATTATTTTGAGCCAAGCCTCAAAGTTTCTCAGTATTGTTAAAACGATTCTTGAGGCTCGGGTTCGTAAGTCGTAAAACCGAATCAAGGTAGACACGGATCGAGCCGGAGAATTGGACGAACAAGAAAATGAAACTCGGGGACTACGCCCAAGTTAATCCGGCATACAAGCATAGTAGCAAAATATTATGTATTCAGCATACAATTGCACCCGGCATACCGGGGATCTGATAAATTTTCAAGTTTTTTCAACTAAGGAGCGGCAGGAGGAGGAAGTTCAGCGTCATCATCACTGTCTTCAATATCGGAAGCAGCATCTTCTCCATCATCGCCCGACCCATCCTCCACGTTCTCCATCTGCTCCTCCTCGCCGGATTCTAGAAAGCTCGGCCCCTCAACCCAGTCATGGACTGGAGAATATTCGATGAGGCTGTAGGCGCAAGACTGGCACCGAGCTACCCATTCCGATCATCGGTCCATTTGGATCCGGTGCGCCGATGGGTGAGGAGGCTCAAATCGATTTTCTCGTACCATGAAAGGATATGATGGAGAAGGGTATCTGCCGCGGCACGCCCAGCGGATTCCCTCCAGAGGTCAAGTTGAGTCTCAATCTCCATCAGTTTTTCCGCAAGGAGCGTGATCCTTTCCGGAGCGTCCTCGCTTGGCCAGAATGTGTTGAAGATCCAGACCACAACGTCGAGGAGATCTTTTCCATAGTTCTTGATAGTTTCCACCCGAGCTGACACGCTAACCAACAAGTCCTCCATGTCTAAGGGGATGCTCTCACCATCAGGAGCGATGGGAGTACCCCTCTCTTGGCGGAATTTGGCAACGGCAGCACTGGCGAGGCAGTACCCTCCGGAAAGTTATCTGAAAATAAGGAAAGGGAGGATGCTGAAACAAAGGCATATGAGCTAACCCAGAAAACTAGGTCGGGCAAGGAGAAGAAACTTACGTGAGATATGGCGATGGATCCGGGTCAACTCCTTGATACAACTATCGCGTCTCTGGCGAAGTTGTTCAAGCTCGGCAAGCGCCGACCCAAGCCGGACTTCGGATTCATTGAGCAGATCCTGGTCCTTGGAGATCTGAAGGGTAAAGCGCTCACGCTCTTCGGTGAAGTTCTGGCCAACTTTCTGCAGCTCGGTTTTGTGTTGGGCCTTCATCTTCTCCATCTCGGCCTTGAGTTTGGCTATCTTGCCGTCCTTGGTCCAGAGGAGGGCAAGCTCATCGTCCTTCTTCTTTAGCTCGACTTGATGTTGTCCTGCTTGTTCGAGAAAATGCAGCATCATATCAGGCACGGGCACACTATCCTCAAGCGATGCTGAAATAGTGTGTTGACCCGGCAAAGCCGAGGAGTGAATGTTTGCCGAGCCAAGAAAAAGAAAGAATGGAAAACACAGCGACGTTGGCCGAAAGGTGACAAACCTCGGATTTCCTCCAAGTTTTTCCGCATAATCTTGTTTTCAGCCTCCACCCCAGCTGCAAAAACCGAATAAGGAGGTTAGTCCGGCAGAAACAAACGAAGCGGTGAGGTGTTAAGAGAGGAAATTACCCCTCTTTTCATGCTCCGCGCCAAGTGCAACATGTTTTGCGCGCAAGATCTTGTGGGTATCAAGCAGGCGCTAAAACTCGGCGCTCCGACGGTTGGTGGTTACCTGTCAAAGGCACAGGCGTGTAAAGTTAGTTCAGTGCATATTCGAAGTGTACAAGATCTGGTCCAAGCGGAACTTAACCCGGCTCTAGGTGTGTGCATATTCGAAGTGCACAAGATCCGGGCCAAGCGGAACTTAACCCGGCTCTAGGTGTGTGCATATTCGAAGTGTACAAGATCCGGGCCAAGCGGAACTTAACCCGGCTCTAGGTGTGTGCATATTCGAAGTATATGAGATCCGGGCCAAGCGGAACTTAACCCGGCTCTAGGTGTGTGCATATTTGAAGTTTACATGCAGCTACGTTGATCTTCTAAGGAGCATCCAGCCGAGTAACAAGTTACTCCGCCGGAGGCTCGGGGACTAATGGTTATTATCTACAGCATGTAAAGAAGAAACAACGTACCTCCATCATACGCCCAGCGAGGTTAATGGCCTTGGCGGCAGTATTCATCTGAGCGGAAAATTCAGCTGGGCCGAACTTTTCCGGGAGATCGTCGTTGTAGACGAACTCCGACTTATTCTAGTTCATGACAAAATCGATGAGGCTCGGAGGGTACCGTTCGCCAGTGGTCATGTGAGGCGCCACCAAGCCCTTGGCGTGAGCTTCTTTCCTTTCAATCAGGGCAAGAGCCGGACTAGTGTGAAGAACCATCTGCTGCGAATCAGCTGGCTCGGCAGGAGGATCCGTCGCTGCTGGTGATTTCTTTGGAAGCATCGACGACAAGGTTCGCTGCCCAGCCTCGACGGAGGTGGACTTGCCTTTGGCCTGCTGGGAGGAAGTGACCATAGTGGATTTGCCCTTGGAAGCCGCTGGAGTGTGTCCTCGCCGAGCCTGAGATGACTCGGACGAGGCAGATGAACTTGGCACGGGAGCTTTGGTGGCTAGCGCTGGAGCTGTTGTTGGTTTCTTCGGAGCCAGGACAGGCGCTGGTTCGGTGGCTGGTGCTGGAGCTGCTGCTGGTGCTGGAGTTGTGGTAGACTTGGTAGTTGCTGGTTGTGGCAATGCCGAAGTGCCGGACGCCGTTGCCTCGGCCGATCCGACCCCTCCTGATCCGAGGTCACGTCCCTCTGAAGGAGGTACTACGGAACCCGGAGCGGCCGCAGAGCCCTCCGGAATAGGGCTCAGCGGGCGTGACTCGTCGTCACGGGGAGGGGAAGGACTGGACCGAAGAGGAGAGGAGATGCTCGATCCGCTCTGAGTGACCTCCACAGGAGCCCTGCAAGAGAACATAATGTCAGGAGTGAAATTACCCCGAAGCAGGGAGAAGTGTGTTGCGCAGTGAAAAAAGAACTTACGCATCCGAGGTCTCGGCCTCCTTAGGTTTCCGGGACCTCCGTGCCGGGGCTTTGCCTGCCCGTTTGGAGGCAGTCTTGTCTCCGGCCTTCTTTTGCCTTTTGGAAGGCTGAGAAGGTTCAGAAGAAGAACTCGACGCGGATCCGCGCTTCTTCTTTGACGCCACCGGAACAGGCTCGCCTGTGGCAAGTGGAGAATCCTCGTGGATGTGCCCACCGGGGTTAGCTAATGCCGGGAAGGCAAAAGAAAGAGGGACAGCCTCAACGGGTTCAATCACATCGATATCCGAGTCATCCTCATCGTCGGGCCAATCTCTAAGAGAAGAGAATTTACCGCTGGGTCATTTGGTGGCATCGGGTGTGGGGAGGAACATCTCCTGGTCCGGCTCCTCCTCATACGGAATTTCTCGGTCCGGGGCCCACTTAAGGGTTGGATCTGGGCCATCCTCGAGGGTTTGCTGGAGAAACAGCTGAGAAAAAAGCACAAGGAGCAAAGTCAGAAATATGATAAGAACCGACATGAAATTGATCTGAAATAAGTTTACCTCGTGAAGCTTACCGCGGGAGGGAGCCTGTCACGGCAGTAATGCTCGATTCCCCACGTCCATTCGGCGGAGAAGTCCTTATGGGTGGTGAAAAGAGCCTTGACCTGGCGGAAGATCTCCGTATTGCTCAACTCGAACGAGGAGGTTCGGTTGGGGTCGCTACCGAAGCTCATATGGCACAACTTGTGAGTGCGCCGCTGAAGGGGAGAGATTTGGTTGCGCACAAATGTGATCATGGCATCCTCGTTGCGCAATCCGAGCTTCTTCAGCTCTGCAAATCTTTTGTTCACTTGGTTGGCCAGAGCAGTAGGTTTCTTGGCAACCTCCTCCCAGAAATCCGTGTTAGGGGGACCCGGAGCGTAGGGCAGCAACCGGATCAAATCTTCCGTGCCTTCGTTCCAGACGTAGAAGAAGGTCCGGGCCATCCTTTGCAGGAGTCAAGCCCGGTGACCCGGGGAAAGATTGAATACCTCCGGGGCGAGATCGAGGCAGCTCCGAACTGAGTTAGCTGCTTGTCCTCCGACTCGACGTGGATGTTGGGGACGATGTTGCGGCGGAGGCCGAAGAACCGGATCCACAGCTCCTCCATAGGCCATAGCCCGGTGTAGCCCTCGATCGAAGAAACGAAAGCGGACAGAGAGGTGATGGTGTTCGCCAGGAGATGATGTGGTTGCAGGTGATAGGTCCGGATCCAGTCCCGGAAGAAATCACTCACTTGAAGCCCAAATCCCCGTTGTAAATGGGATAGGAAAACAACGAACTCACCCGGATTGGGTGAGGGGGCCAACTCCGAGGAGGGGAGACGAGCGGCGACGCCGGCGGGAATGCGCCGGGTCCGGTAGAGCCAGTCAATGTCGTCCTCGCAGACCCAGGAGCCGGCCCACGCGCCGCGGTCTGCCGCGCCGGCGTCCTCCTCCATCTCCTGCTCAAAGACGATGAGCTCCTCCTCCGTCATTTTGATCCCGCTGTCCCCGCTGGAGCTGGCGGCAGCGGGGCTCTACGGTCTAGACTGACGAGGACCCGTGGCTAAACAGAGGTGCAGCGCTGACCGCGGTACGGAGGAACGGAGAAGGTGCGGCGGCGGCGCTGCTGCAACGGGCATAGGCGGCGGCGTGGTCGCGAGGAAGAAGAAGAGGAACGGGCGAGGGGGCGCGGAGATGGAAAAGTTCTAAGGAGCGCGCCCCTCCCCTATTTAATTGCCCCCAGTCATCAACAAGTGGGATCGTACTGCGCTGGAAAACCACACGGTGTGGCCGTGTATCGCCAGCATCGACCAATTAGAGAGACGCCACACCGGAGGCTACAGAGTAAAGGTGATCCCATGACACGATGTGCAGTTGCGGTAAACGAGGAGACAGACGTGACGCAACCCCCGCATAGTAATCACTGACATTTACTGCGGCGGTTACTGCACAGGCCCTTAAAATAAGGCAACGTAATGATTAACCCTGACATGGGTTGGCGTACGAGAGAAGGAAGCAAGGCCCGGATCCGAGCCACGATGGTAACCCGGCCGGCAAGTGAAAACTTGAACTGTGTAGAGGGAAAGTAAAACCATAGGATCCGAGCCAAAGTGGTGACCCGGCCGGCAAGTGAAAACTTGGAGCGTGCGAAGGGAACATAAATCCATATAATCCGAGACAAAAAGTTAAACCCGGAGCAAAACGTCCGAAGCTTAGATACGAATGAACCTGATGTGGCCTTAGCGACCAAGGCCGCTAAGGCCGCACCAGCTTCGGGGACTAGTGTTGGGGGGATAACCCCAGGTAGGGTCACTCCGGGGTATAAGGGCCGAATTAGCCGAGGGTCGGCAAGGTCAAAGCGAATGCTGGCCGAGTCACCTCAAGGCAGGCCGGATCACGGAGTAACCTAGACCAGGGGGGTCGCCTAACATTGTCTCGTCCGACTCAAGGAGTAAGTCGGAGACACTTGTCCAGCTTATATGCAGGAACAGGTGTGGCCGGATCAACTGTGATCCGGATCCTCGTTTGGCTTCTAGGAGAAGGAAGGAATATCTCTGGTCAAAAAGAAGGCCCGGTGCGTACTGGATGAGCGAATAAAGCAGGGGCAGGACCACCGGATCGTGGCCGACACGGGTGACGACGCTCACGTCGGCTGACGTAGGCGCCACAGAGGCAACGTCGCTAAAGCAAGAGTGACGCGGGGGAAAAGCACCCCTGTCGGGTTACTACCTTGGGAGGAGGCATATTCCATAAGAATATGTCTCCACGTATGCCCTAGGCCAGGACCGAACCACCCCTATATAAGGAGGGGTTAGGGTTCTGGTAAGGGGGTTGGGTCTTTTCAGATACATAGCAAGGAAAACACTTGTGGGTCTAGGGTTCTTGGGCTAGTTAATAGGCAAGAGTAAGAGAGTTTCTTCTTCCTCCTCTTGTCAATACAGCTCAGGGAGCACTTGTAATCTTGGAGACTGAACATCAATACGAAGCTTCTGTGTAGTGAATCACTCTACTATCCCTCCCTGGATTCCCCTAGCGCATATTAGTCCCCACCTTTAGCCTATCCATGGCATCTGCCATGACACCACCACGACAGAGGCAGAGTTCTACGAAGAGGAAGAAGAGAACTTCGACAATTGTACCAACGAAGGCAAGATCCACTATGCAAGCTGACTTGTGCAGGATACCCTATGCATACTATTGAGATGCAAATTTACCAATTCCAAGTTTTACCTACAAGCTTTACTTTTCCCTTTACTAAAGTTTCTTAAATAGTACTTATTGGTGATTAGTGGAAAATAAAATAGATGCCCTCAAGATCATAGAACTAAGCTTGGGTAGTTACACTTGATTAGCACCACTGAATAGTGATACCCTCATTGATAGTTGCTAGTGCTAAACTAAAATTGATCACTTTAGGTGGGAACACTTGGATCAAATGATTATGAAAACCTTGGAATGATGAGTCATTCTATTGAAATGTTTTGACATGGGTACTGAAACACAATGACTTGAAGATGATACGAAATGAGGCATGTGCCTTGACTTTGATAAACAAAAACAGATGGTTGGGTTCGGATGCGATACCATTCTAGCTTTACCATACAACCACAATACCTGAGTTGGGTAGGTCTTAACTAGAAGTTTATATGTCTTAGTATGGGTTCCCTCGCGGAAAGAGGTTAAGCTGAGGCTGCCTCGTGAATATGAATGTCCACCTATGCAGTTCCCGGGATGGCAGATGACCATGGCTGGGAGGCCAAGCTAATAGGGGAGGTGCCTATACTAGGGTTTGTAATTGAAAGGTTAGGATTGATTATCCGCATACCAAGTATGATGATTCAGGGTTATCCCTGACGGATGTATCGAATTTTGTGGTGAAAGTGTACCACCTCTGTAGAGTGTCAAACTATTCGAATAGCCGTGTCTGTGGTCATGGATAGTTGGAGTGGCCATACTGTTCCGTTGTCACATGTTTTCAAAATGACTTGTGACTTGAACTATGACTTTGACTTGACCACAACAGGGTTGTGGAAATGAAAACTAGGTTCCTAGTTGAGTAATCTAGAGAACTAAAATAGATCTTTACTACCAAGTATTTCTGTAATAAAACTAGCTTGTTGCAAACAAGCCTAGAGCTTATAATTCCTACTAGAATTGTCTTACTTTCATTAGTGATAGTTTGCGAGTACTTTAAGAGTACTCATAGCTTTGTCCCTGGCTATTCCCATGGCCAGCCTATGAAGAGGACTATCCGGAGGATGGACAACAGGATGTCTACGATAACTAGGATCATCTCCTATCGTTAGCATTGCTTGTGACAATGAAGATGGAGACTCTACTATGTTTATTTCCGCTGCTTTGATGTGTATTAATACTTGATCATGAGATCAACTATTTTTAAGACTATTATGGTTTGTAATGGATGGTGTATTGTGCTACCAATTCTGTTATGTCTCGCAAAAATGGTATTCCTAGGATGATGTACGGCATAACAGGCATCTGGACTTAAAAATCCAGGTGTTCACAAGTTGGTATCAGAGCCATCCTGACCATAGGAGGCCCCAGTTAGAATGGACGTTTGAAAAACTTAGTTTCAAAACAAAATAAGTGAGTATTTATGAAAACCTATTCTCACTCTTATCCTTGAGATTCTTTCAAAAAAAGGAGTTCACATGTTCCTCAAAATTCTTGCAATTCTACATAAAATTTGACACACTTGATCACCTCACTAACTTACTCATCCTAATTGCTTATAGATGGAAGTCAAGTACAGCAAGTTCTATCAGCTAGACAATGAAGGAGAACTCATCTTTGAGAGGGACTTGAGTCAGCTAGCGGAGTTTCTCGGATGCCTGCATCCCGAGTTCTTTGGAGCGCAACTCAATGGTCAGCCAGGAGGAGAACTGCAGTGGTTGATCATTGCAGATCTGAGAGGAAAGATGGAGCCACCCACCTCGGAGAAGATACAGTTCAGCTTGAGGGAGAACAACTGGCTGGATGGACTAGCTAGAGCAATGCAGGAAGCACTTGCCCGTCTATGTGGGTAGAACATCAACCAGATCAATGGCACTAGTTTCGCTCACTATGCAAGACGTGATTCCATGGGACAGCCCTTGGCCATGCCAGGACATCCGGAGCTGAAGCATCATGTGGATCACCTCGACTTCATGCTGCACGAGACTCAGAAGGAGTTGGACAACGCCCGTGCCTACACCAACTAGCAGCACATTGTTGCAACAACGAAGAACCAAACCCTCGCCATCCTAGCTAAGGAGCGCAAGACACTTCGTCACCAGCGTGACAAGAAGGACCGCATCATCGCTCGCCTCCGCCAGAAGGTGGCAACCCTTGAAGAAACCATCCATGACCAAGAAATTCAGCTTGAGGAGAAGGAATAAGAAGGTGAAGATATTCGTGGGGATATCACTTCTTACCTTAGTGACAACGACGACTACCTGGAGGACATCAACACGGAGTTCCACACGGACGAGGGGGATGCTGCTTTCCTGAATGATTAAGAACCCACCAGTTCCGATGATGATTAGTCGCACTAGAACACTGTCGTAGGTGTGAGTTTGTATCCGGTCCCAATATATCGTAGAATGACAGAATGGTTCTTAAAACCATCTGCTTAATAGTTGTAGTGTGTTGCATGTAATGTGTGGCTTGGAATGAATGAAAAAAGATTTGTGGTTTTCAAACCTTAGCAATAATCAAGTTTAAAGTTTTTGAACCATACCCATAAGCCATAGAAATTTCCCTCATGTCTTATGATCTATCTCAATCTTTAGATGACTCGCGGCAACCCCGGTGGTAGCAGCTCATCTCAGGATCCGATGCTTCAGATTCTGCAGATGCTAGTATCGATCGAGAAGCCGGTAGAGACGAGCATCAAGCCTATCTAGACACTCTTCAGCAGAACACCTAGATGGCACACAATAACCAAGGCCATGGAAACCAGGATCACCATGGATCTAAGCTCAAGAACTTTCAAAACACCAATCCTTCTATGTTTAGCAAATCTGGAGAGCCCTTAGATGCTGATGACTGGCTGCAATCAATGGAGAACAACTTAGAAGTTGCAGGAGTAGATGCTACGGAGAAAGTACTGTTTGCCACCCACTATCTGGTAGGTTATGCAAGATCATGGTGGAACAACACTCGTACAATGAACAAAGGACAGATGATGACTTGGTGGAATTCAAGCTCAAGTTCAGCAGGACTCATGTGCCCCCAGGTTTGATCTAGCGGATGAGGGATGAATTCAGGGAGTTGAAGCAAGGAAGAATGATGGTGGTGGAATACCGTGACAAATTTCTGTCTCTAGCTAGGTATTCCCCCGATGAGATCGACACCGAGGAAAAGAAGAAGGAAAGATTCATGAATGGCCTGCATGATGAGATGCAGACAGTGTTAATCAACATTCCTTTTGATGATCTAGAAGCTCTAGTGGATTCTGCTATCCAGATGGAAGGAAAGATCAATCAAGCCAGTGAGAACCGCAAGCGTCGTATGATGCACCAACCTGGACCCCACCATACTCCGAAGTACCGCCCCAGCTCATCTATAGGATTTGCACCAAGAAACAACAGGCCACCTATGTCCCGTCCAAACTTTCCCATTCGTGGCAGAGGAAACCCGAGGCCCGGAGGCCACAACAACAACAACAACACCTGCAACCCCCATAACTTCAACTATGCACCGCCAAGGTCCACCACCAATAACAACAACAATACTGCCCCAAGGACTAGAAGCAATGATGTGCCTATTGCCGGGAAGGACAAGTCAATGATAACCTGCTTTGAATGTGGAGTCATGGGTCACTACTCTAATGAGTGCCCCAAGAAGCTTGCTGCAGCCACCAATGTCACTGCACCTGCCCAGTAGCAGTGTCGTGTCCGGTCTGGAAAGAGGTTTGCCCTAGGCAACCCACATAACCGTATCGGCCGTCTGTTCCACATGAATGCAGAAGAAGCCCAGGAAGCGCCAGATGTCATGTTGGGTATGTTTTCTGTTAACTCAGTACTTGCAAGAGTGTTGTTTGATTCTGGAGCATCGCACTCATTTGTTATAGAAGAATTTGCATGCACTAGTAAGATTCAACCAACAAATTTGAAGCATGTTATAATAGTCCAAATACCTGGGTCAACCACCAAAGCTAGAAATTTTGCAAGGCCATACCTATCAGAATACATGGGATAGATTTTTTTGACAATTTAATAGTACTCGGAACCAAAGGTTTGAAAGTAGTACTAGGAATAGATTGGATGTCAAAACATCAAGGATTAATAGACTATGCCAAGAAAGCCATAACCATGACCAGTAGCACCGGAGTATCAGTAGAGCATGTGTCTAAGACACTGCCCCGTCAATTCAAGTGTAACAAGAGCTTAGTCCAATCAACCATAGACCAAGTCAGAGTAGTCTGTGAATACCCGATGTGTTCCCAGATGAATTACCCGGTATGCCCCCAGATCAGGATATCGAGTTTATCATTGAAATAGTTCCTGGAACTGGACCCATAGCTCAGAGACCCCATAGTATGAACCCAGCCGAATTAGTGGAGTTGAAGAAGCAACTTGATGACATGTTGAGCAAAGGTCTGATACAACCAAGTGCATCAACATGGAGATCACCTGTTTTGTTTGTGGATAAGAAAGATGGTGCCAACCGTTTGTGTACGGATTACCGGAAGCTGAATGACGTCACCATCAAGAACAAGTACGCATTGCCGAAGATAGGAGATCTGTTTGATCAACTGACTGGTGCCACAGTGTTTTCTAAGATTGATCTTAGAACTAGTTATCATCAATTGAAGATCCATGCAACGGATATCCCAAAGACTGCTTTCACCACCAGATATGGATTGTATGAGTACAATGTCATGTCATTTGGATTGACCAATGCCCCCGCTTATTTCATGAATCTCATGAATAAGATTTTTATGAACTTCTTGGATAAGTTTGTCGTTGTTTTTATCGATGACATTCTGATCTACTCCAAGTCGGAAGAGGACCATGAGCAGCACCTAAGAACCATCCTTGAAACCCTTAGAGAGCATTAGTTGTATGCCAAGTTTAGCAAATGTGAGTTCTGGTTAAACGAAGTAGGATTCCTAGGACATATCTTGTCGGCAGGAGGAGTTGTAGTCGATCCTACCAAGATTAAGGATGTTGAAGAATGGAAAGCCCCAACCACTCAAACCAAAGTCCGTGCATTTCTTGGATTAGATGGATATTACTGCAAGTTCATTGAAGGATTTTCAAGCATCGCAAGGCCGATGACCCAGCTGTTGAAGAAAGACAAAAAGTTTGAATGGACGAACACATGTGAAGCAAGTTTTCAAGAGCTCAAGAAGAGATTGGTTTCAGCCCCAATTTTGATCATGTCGGATATCACAAAGCCTTTTGATGTATATTGTGATGCATCCAAGATTGGTCTCGGATGTGTGTTGATGCAGGAAGGCAAAGTAATATCATATATGTCCAGACAACTGAACCAACATGAGCAGAATTATCCCACCCATGACTTAGAACTAGCAGATGTAGTTTTAGCCATAAAGACATGGCGTCATTACCGCATGGGTAATAGTTGTGAGATTTATTCGGATCACAAGAGTCTGATGTATATTTTCACCCAGAAGGAGTTGAATATGAGGCAACGGAGATGGATAGAGTTAATCAAGGATTATGACCTTGACATTCACTACCACCTCGCCAAGGCCAATGTGGTAGCAGATGCTCTTAGTAGACTATCGTGTAGACTAAACACCATGATTAAGGAAGACCAACCAAGTTTGCATGAGGAGTTGGAGAATTTTAGAATGGAGCTAGTTAGAGAAGGTTTTCTAGCCAGTATTGAACTTCAAACCACTTTGATCAGTCAGATAAAGGAAGCTCAGAAAGGAAACACCAGTATCGACGGAATTAAGCATCATATCGGTACAGGGAAGGTACCTGGATTCACAAAAGATGAAGAAGGAGTTCTGTGGTATAAAGGACGTATTTGTGTGCCATCAGATTCAGAGTTGAAGCAAGTCATTTTGCAGGAAGCCCATGATACTCTTTATTCTATTCATCTGAGAGGAATGAAGATGTATCAGGATTTGAGGAGCAATTTCGGTGGCACACAATGAAGAGAGAAGTCGGAAGCTATATCGCCAAGTGTGACATCTGTCAGAGAGTCAAAGCGGAACACCACTAACCCGCGGGACTTTTGCAACCATTGCAAATTCCGGAATGGAAATGGGATTCTGTTGGAATGGATTTCATCACCGGTTTACCTACATCTAGTAGGGTAAATGATTCTATTTGGGTCATAGTAGATAGACTGTCCAAAGTAGCTCATTTCATACCCGTCAAGACCACCTATCAAAGCTCAAAGCTGCCAGAGTTGTTTACATTGCTAGAATAGTCAGTCTACACGGAACCCCCAAGACCATTGTGTCAGATCGAGGAACCCAGTGTACCTCAAGGTTCTGGAAGAAACTTCAAGAAGGATTAGGAACCAAACTGAACTTCAGCACAGCTTATCACCCGCAGACCGACGGACAAATAGAAAGAGTAAACTAGATACTAGAAGATATGTTGAGAGCCTGTGTACTAGAATATGGATCTAAATGGGAAGACTGTCTGCCTTACGTAGAATTCTCATACAACAACAGTTATCAGGCTAGTTTGCAAATGGCCCCATTTGAGTTTTTGTATGGAAGGAAGTGTCGTACCCCCCTGAATTTGTCGCAAGTAGGAGAGAGTCAGATATTCGGACCAGACGTCCTACGAGAAGCCAAAGAGAAGGTTCACAAGATTCGTGAACACCTCAAGACCACTCAATCTGGACAGAAGAGTTACGCTGAAAAAATACGTCAAGATCTGACCTTCAATATCAGAGACTTTGTGTATCTCAAAGTATCACCCTTGAAAGGAATGCAGCGTTTTCAACTTAAAGGGAAGCTTGAACCCAGGTATATCGGACCCTTCAAGATTTTAAGTCACCAAGGAGAAGTATCATATCAGCTAGAACTGTCTGAGGAGATGTTAGCCGTGTATGATGTATTTCATATCTCGTTACTTAGCAAATGTTTAGAAGTTCCAGAGAAGACCGAAGTTTTCAAGAACATCAATCATAGAGCCATAGATATCAACAAGGATTTAACTTATCGTGAAGTACCCATTCCTATTTTGGAAGAAGCCTTCAGAACCACTCGGACCAGAAGTATCAAGTTTCTCAAAATCCAGTGGAGCAACCATACTGAAGAAGAAGCCACTTGGGAGCGAGAAGATTATATTAGGACTAAGTTTCCCAATCTCTTTAGTTCCTAGTTTTTCTTCAATCTCGGGATGAGATTCTGCCTAAGGGGGGAAGGTTTGTAACATCTCAAAAATATTAAAAGGAGAATATCATTTTCCAATCACCGAAATTAGGGTTAACAAAAGCGTTTACTATTAAACACTATATGAATGCTTGTATGTTTATTAATGATGTATGAATGCTTGTTATGCCATGTTTGTTTGTGATATATGATGAGGATTAGTTTAAAGATCAACACAATATCATCTAGGTCAAACCCAAACCAAATCAAATCAAAAGAAAATCAAATTATAAGGCATATGACCTAATGGTCATTTTTGCCAAAGTTAACAACTAGCTCACTTGGAGTATCTCTAGTAAATGATTTCAAACAGAAACAACTCTATTTATTTTCTCACCTTGCTAGACCAAGTGACAATGATACCAAGTGAACTTTCAAAACTTACAGAAACAAATTCAAGTTCTTTTAGAGGACATTTCAAAATTTGAATCAATCATAGACATCAAGATAGCCATTTTTCAGAAACCACTCAAAGTTTCTCCACTTGACCAATCCTTGCAACCAGAGACACTCAAGCATATGACCAACACACCCACCAAAAAGAATTTGAAAATTCAAATGTTCATTTCATGCGGCCATTTGATCGAACACTTAGCAGGCATAGTATAGATATACCAACTATACACTGTTTTGATCAATCTAGTGATCATCTTTGTACTCGACACAGCTCCACTACTAGCCCATGATCACCCTCAGTACCAGCCCGTCCAATTGAGCCTCTCTCACTCGACCAAATGACTAGTGCAAAGTGGTACCCGACCATGCCATGTCGGCTAGACATGGACACGACGCCACAAGCCTCGCCGCCCTCACCCACAATCACTAGGGGATATGTGTGACCTCATCGCACTCGCCAGTACATGCCTTGGCCAACGACAGCCAGTGGAGATGCCAGCACCGCCGCGCCCATTTAACTCTCTGCCATGCCGACACGCACGCCAGAGCGCCGAGCTATCCCGCGCAACCATGCCATGCCTTGCTCTCTCCTTGCATAAATGTATTCGCCGCGACGCCAATGACCTCCCAGACACACCCATTTGACGTCGCGTGCCCTGTGACCACCGTACGCCATGATGAACACCCGCGGTACCCGAGCAGAGCATGGACGTCCCCGTTCGATTAAGACCGCGCCTCGCCGTGCCACTATGTGCATGACGACCGCCCGGGAGCACCCTCAGTCATGCCGATAGCGCCCTGTAGCAACATCGCCGACGAGCCCAAGCCATTCCCCAATGCTCCCTTGTCGGGGTATAAATAGACCCCTCCCCCTGCCACAAAACGCACACCATTCACCTCACCTCTCCCCTAGGAACCCCTCCTACCCATCCCCGGAGCAAGGCGAGCACTGCATCAACAGAATTTCACCAGAGCCCACCGTTGTTGTGGTGGAATGGAACCAGCGATAGGACCCACCCCAGGAGCTGCCGCGACCACCAATCGAACCGCTGTCGTCTACTAGTTCATTCGCCCCTATCACCGGACCTAGCTAGAGCCCTCGTAAGCCCCCGACGACCCCCACCATAGAGCTAGGGTTGAAATCCCCCGCTCGCCGTGAGACAGAGACGATGACGCTGAGCCGTTGATCGCGCTCTAATCGTGCGGTCCAGACTAGCGCGTAACGGTTCACGTTAGAATAGCCCCTGACAGCTAGGGCCAACGCAGGTGCAGCCTACTGCGCGTGCGCCATGTAGTTGGGCCGGCCCAATATCGTTCCCACGCGTTGCCTGCGAATTCAAATATAGATTTTCCTTTTATTCCAAAACCCTATTCTATAGTTGATTTCAAAATTTAATTCAAGGGGATTTACTGAACCAAATTGCATTATTCCAATTTTGTTAGAAAGGTAATGAAAATATCCAAACACTCCCATTGGATTCAAACAGTTTGAAGCTATAGATCGTCCATAGTAAAAATAACAAGGCAGAGACTTTTCAAATTCAAACATTTTTATAAAATCAACCATAAATGCTTTTGCGTTAATTCCAACTCTCAAAAATCACATTTACCATGATCCATCTGAATATGTAAAAATATTTAGTTTTACAAGTAGTAGTCATGGGCTAGTATTAAAAGAATGTTATATAGCCATTTCTAGTCATTTTAATTATATTAAATAGTAATATTCAAATTTTTAATATATGCCAACCACTTTAAATCACATTCCCAAGTATTGGAATATGTGGTGATGACATGTGTCCACATGATCCCATATTTTAATTGGAGAATATTAAATCTTAAGTATTTTTCAATGAGTATAAATTGCATTTCTAAAATAAGATAAATAAGAATATGTCCATATTTCATGTGATGATTGAGATGATGCTAGAGCATCTAGTGTGAGCCTTTGTGTGCTAAATAGAAGTAGTTAAGTATTTTTTGGTAATTGTGTACCTTGTATTTATTTATAGACGCTAGTACCGACCTAGGCTACGAAGTTTCTTAAATAGTACTTATTGGTGATCATAGAACTAAGTTAGTTCTATGATCTTGAGGGCATCTATTTTATTTTCCACTAATCACCAATAAGTACTATTTAAGAAACTTTAGTAAAGGGAAAAGTAAAGCTTGTAGGTAAAACTTGGAATTTGTAAATTTTCATCTCAATAGTATGCATAGGGTATCATGCACAAGTCAGCTTGCATAGTGGAGCTTGCCTTGTTTGGTACAGTTGTCGAAGTTCTCTTCTTCTTCTTCGTAGAACTCTGCCTCCTCGTAGCCCGGGTCGGTACTAGCGTCTATAAATAAATGCGAGCTACACAGTCACCAAACAATACTTAACTACTACTATTTAGCACACAAACGCTCACACTAGATGCTCTAGCATCATCTCAATCATCACATGAAATATGGACATATTCTTATTTATCATATTTTAGAAATGCAATTTCTACTCATTGAAAAATACTTAAGATTTAATATTCTCCAATTAAAATATGGGATCATGTCGACACATTTTTGGTAATTGTGTACCTTGTATTTATTTATAGACACTAGTACCGACCTAGGCTACGAAGTTTCTTAAATAGTACTTATTGGTGATCATAGAACTAAGTTAGTTCTATGATCTTGAGGGCATATATTTTATTTTCCACTAATCACCAATAAGTACTATTTAAGAAACTTTAGTAAAGGGAAAAGTAAAGCTTGTAGGTAAAACTTGGAATTTGTAAATTTTCATCTCAATAGTATGGATAGGGTATCATGCACAAGTCAGCTTGCATAGTGGAGCTTGCCTTGTTTGGTACAGTTGTCGAAGTTCTCTTCTTCTTCTTCGTAGAACTCTGCCTCCTCGTAGCCCGGGTCGGTACTAGCGTCTATAAATAAATGTGAGGTACACAGTCACCAAACAATACTTAACTACTACTATTTAGCACACAAACGCTCACACTAGATGCTCTAGCATCATCTCAATCATCACATGAAATATGGACATATTCTTATTTATCATATTTTAGAAATGCAATTTCTACTCATTGAAAATACTTAAGATTTAATATTCTCCAATTAAAATATGGGATCATGTCCCCAAGCTTAACTCCTGCTCATCCTCGAGTAGGTAAGTGATAAAAAGAAAGAATAATTTTGTAGGTGACATGCACCATCAAAGACTTGATCAAAGTATTTGTAAAACACTCAAAGCTGGGATCGTAGTACTTCAATCTTAACATGAAAGACAAAGTTCTAGCAATAAGACAAAAAAACTATGTTGCAACATGAAAAGGCACAAACAAAAGATTCATGAATAACAATGCTTTGCAAGATGTTTGTTTGTTTCACATAAAGAAAACATAGCATAATGGTATTCAGCTTGTCCCTCATAGAGTA
This sequence comes from Avena sativa, assembly GCA_916181665.1. Taxonomy (NCBI): domain Eukaryota; kingdom Viridiplantae; phylum Streptophyta; class Magnoliopsida; order Poales; family Poaceae; genus Avena; species Avena sativa. Next base: position 524,030,315 of record OV702292.1, on the reverse strand, counting down.
GCAAATATAAATGCATAGGACACCTTCAAAGTTCATAAGAGTGACTAGATACAAATAGTTTAAAACAAGCAATATCAAGGTATGCATCAATCAACTAGTCTTGGGACAATGCACATAGAACTAAGAATGGTCACTATGCTCTCAAAGTAGGTGCATACAGATAGAAGGTGGAGACTCAATATAATGGTGGAAGAAGGGCCTTTATAAAAGGAAGCAGGGATTTAAGTCTCATAAAGAGCTTCCAAAAATTATGGTACTTATAGCTTCCAGCTCTCATTGCCCCTATCATAAGCATCTTGAAGTGATTAAGGTTAAAGTGAACAAACTATGGTGTACATGCTTGACGAAGTATAAGTTAGAAATCTCATGTCCCTTGTATACGAGGGCCACTCCTCATGCTACTCAAGTTTAGTCACCGGTAAGTTCTTGTCATCGTAAGTACATGTGTATCATAGAGAACCGCCAACGGGGTACCCCTTGCCCGATGATACGGAAGAATCCCCATATCAAAATGACAAGGCAAGCAAACAATGAGCATCTCAGCAATCTTCTTATTTACCATGGGAATATGGTGCTTTTTTCTCTCTTTCCTCTTTTCATAATCTCCTTTTTTTATTTTTCTCTTTCTTTCTCAATATAGGACTCTTTTTTTATAAGAAGAATGCTTCATAGACAGCTCATTATGGTTACGCTGCAGGTTTCCACCATGTCAGCATTGATTAGACCAGCGGCCCAGGCGTTTCTCTAACACATATACATAACTCCATGAACTTACAAGCTCCCCTTTCATTTCACACCGACGACATCCATAGACAAAACATCATGATATCAACTAGGTACAAGTACCAAGTGCAATGTTGAAAGCATTCCCCATGACAGCATGGTTCTGCTAATTCCCAACAAATAAGTGCAAGCATATACAACATAGACGACACAATTCCTCACGTTTATTAAGCGCAAGAAAAGTAAAGTGTGCCATCAAGTTCGTGAGAGCTTTAATCACTAGTTTTCTCATAACAAGTTTAATTTGGAAGGTAAACAAAAGCATGAATATACTTGGAATAGCATAAGATAGTAGGTAGGTATGGTGGACTCTTTGGAATAACTTGGTTTAAGGAGTTGGATGCATGAGTGGAACTCATACTTGGTTGTGGAGGCTAGCAAAAGACTAGGAGCGACAAACTAAGAGAGCAATAATGGCCATAATCATGCAGAGAGACAAAACATCATTGATCAAAGCATAAAGTGATACTACAAGTTGACAACTAAAGGATCATAAAGGCTATGGTGACTCGAGATAGTCATAACATGGTGTGAGCATGTGCCAAGTCAACCCAAATAAAGCATCAAAGGAGAATACCACTATACTATGCTTTAATATGCTAAAACAACGCATGATTCATCCAAGGCACATTAAGCAATCTCAATTGTTTATAACAAGCCATGCTACAGCAAAGAATACTAAGCATAAAGCCAAAACAATATCAAGCATGGCATGACAAAGCATAGGCCACAGTAAAAAACAAGCTCTTTTTACCACATAAGCATGAACTTTCCTACTCTTTTCCAATCCAAACCAAACTATTTGAAAACTAATGTATGAAATAGGAGGTACAACCAATTTATTCAGAAAACTAAGAAAACAAAGCAAACTAAAAACCAAAACTAAAACGAAAAAGAAGACGCTCCAAGAACAACACAACTGTGCATGAAACAATAAAAATGAAGCGTTTGGAAGAAACCTGGGATTTTTATTGATGAAGAAGGGGATGCCTTGGGCATTCCCAGGCTTTGACGCTTGTACTTCTTGGATATTTCTTGGGGTGACATGCGTGGCATCCCCAAGCTTGAGCTTTAGTCCATCCTTCATCTCATTACTCATTCCTTCCATACACCTGAAATTTTTCCTTCATACAAAACTTCACACAATCTTTATTAGCAACATTAGTGCACTCAAGATAATAGGTATTAAGGTTCAGTTCTAATACCAATAAACTTACATTAGAACACTATCTACTGAAGCACTTCCCTCAAAAATCTCAATTCCCCAAAAGAACTCAAAAACGAACCAACAAGAAGCAAATGCAGAAAATGGCAGAAATCTGTCAAAACAGACCAGCAGGTAAAGACGAATTTTTTCGAAGACCTTCTGTTCCTCAAATCAAAAAGTATTGAACTAAGAAAGTTATATAACAACCTGGGGCAGAAGCACAAAAATTCACGCCTCAAAAAGACGTTCAGAGATTTTACACGAATTTTTACGGTGAAGCACAAAAATCTGTTTCGGGATAGCAACTTTCCCAATCATTACTTCTCTCTCATTAGAGGTTACTCTTGGCACAAAAAAGAAAATAAAAAGGATAAGGAGCGGTTATTACTGAATTAATAACTTCCAAGACTCATCTAAAACTTTTGGGTTAACTCCCAATAAGTACTTTTCTTTAACGCCTTTAAGTTAGGCATAAGAAGCAAGAAAAAGGATCAAGTGTTCTCAAATGAAGAAGCATTAAAACCAAATTTTGTTTTCATGGGAGAGGCAAAAGAAATGTTCTCTCTCTTCTTAGGGAAGTGTTCTATACCTTTCTTGCGTGGGCGTTGATATTTAATGGTGCCTTCTTTCATATCAATAATGGCACCAACAGTTCTAAGAAAAGGTCTTCCCAAAGTAATAGGACAAGAAGCATTGCATTCAACATCCAAAACATAGAAATCAACAGGGACATAGGCATTGTTAACCATAAAAAGAACATCATTAAGACTCCCCATGAGTTTCATTGTAGCATTATCATCAAGTCGGACATTCAAATAACAATCTTCAAGTGGAGGCAAATCAAGCATATCATAAATCCTTCTAGGCATAATAGAAACACTACTATCAAGATCACGCTTTGAAATCAAAGTCATTCACTTTCATATTAATGATGGGTTCCCAACCATCTTCTTGTTTTATAGGAATAGAAGCTTTATGTTTCATCTTTTCTTCTTTAATCTTTATGAGAGCATCAGTAATGTGTTTTATAAAGGCCATGTTCATAGCACTAGCATTAGGACTTTTAGCAAGCTTTCGTAGGAACTTAATAACTTCAGAGATATTGCAACCATCAAGATCAAAATCAAATTTATCATCTAGAGTAGTAGAACTATTACTAGCCTCAACACTAGTGGTGGTGATAGTAGAAACACTAATGTTTCTAGCAATTTCATCTTCTCTTTCCCACTTAGCATGTAATTCAGCTAATAGTCTAACATTTTCATCAATTCTTACTTGTATGGCATTAGTAGCTGCAAAGGGATTATCATTAGTTTCAGGTTTAGAAGCCATTTTATTGATCAAAGAGGATTGAGCTTCAGACAGAGATGATATATTTCTTTCAGCATTAGAGAGTTTCAATTGTAAACTAGGAATTTCCCTATTTAGACTCTCAAGTTGATGGCTAATGTTCTTCAAAATGATAGATTGTTCCTCCATAGTTTTAGTGAATAGTTTGTTTTTCTCATATTGCATTTGCATGAAGTTTTTAGTGGCTCTTTCAACTTCTAAAATTCTTCCTTCACTAGGTAATCCAGGTTTCCCATTATAGCCATAAGTATTATTAGGAGGGTAGGGCCTATAATTGTTATTACCATAAGCATTGTTGCCAAAATTGTTATTTCTTATGAAGTTCACATCAACTTTCTCTTCTTGAGCAACCAAAGAGGCTAAAGGAACATTATTTGGATCAATATGGGCTTTCCCATTCACAATCATAGACATAATAATATCAATCTTATCACTCAAGGAGGAGGTTTCCTCAACAAAATTTACCTTCCTACCTTGTGGAGCTCTCTCAGTATGCCATTCAGAATAATTAACCATCATATTGTCCAGAAGTTTTGTTGCAGCACCCAAAGTGATGGTCACAAAGGTACCTCCAGCAGCAGAATCCAATAGGTTCCTTGAAGAATAGTTCAATCCTGCATAAAAAGTTTGGATGATCATCCAAGCAGTCAGTCCACGAGTGGGACAATTCTTGACCAAAGATTTCATTCTTTCCCAAGCTTGAGCAACATGCTCATTATCAGATTGTTTAAACTTCATTATTTCACTTCTCATAGATATAATCTTAGTAGGAGGATAGTATTTTCCAATGAAAGCATCTTTGCACTTAGTCCAAGAATCAATACTATTCTTAGTTAAGGAACTCAACCATTCTTTAGCTTTTCCTCTCAAAGAGAAAGGAAACAATTTCAGCTTAATAATATCACCATCTACATCCCTATGCTTTTGCATCTCACAAAGTTCAACAAAGTTATTTAGATGGGCAGCAGCATCTTCATTACCAATACTAGAAAATTGTTCTCTCATAACAAGATTGAGCAAAGCAGGTTTTATCTCAAAGAAAGTATCTTCAGGCACAGGTGGAGCAATAGGTGTGCTCATAAAATCATTGGTGTTGGTGCTAGTGAAGTCACACAACTTAGTGTTTTCAAGAGTAGTCATTTTTGTGTGTTTTCAAATAAGAAAGCAAACTAGTAAAACTAATTTTTTGTGTTTTTGATAAAGAAACAAGCAAACAAAGCAAAAAGAAACTAAGCAAAACAAAAATAACAAAGTAAATAGATTGGTTATGAGGGACTCCCCTTGTGAAGATGTCCTTGACGCCCTAGCAATGGCGCCAAAAAATATGCTTGATGGCCCAAATTATATCGAGCTCATTGGGGAACCCCAAGAGGAAGGTATGATGAGCACAGCAGCAAGTTTTCCCTCTGTACGAAACCAAGGTTATCAATCCAGTAAGAGCAAGGAAACACCCCAAAGGTGTAGCTAGTTGAACGATGGCAGGGCGCACTACCGGTGCCAGCAGCAACGTGGAGACTTGCACAACACAACCACAGACCTCTGTCCCCAACTTGCGATGGGGTTGTCAATCTCACCGGTTTTGCTGAAAACAAAGGATTAAATGTATCGAATGCGAGGAAGTAATAGTTTGTAGAAATTAAACACAAAGCGGTAAACAGTTTATAGATTGAATGTAAAAGGAAGGACCGGGATCCATAGCTCACTAGAGGTGGCTCTCCTTAAGATAGATAACATGCTGGGTGAACAAATTATAGCGGGGCAATTAACAAACATCGAGAAAGCAATACATGCATATACTAATCATCTTGACTACTTTGAGATTCGATTGGGCATTACAACATTATACATAGACCGCCATCCAACTGTATCTATGACTAATAATCCACCTTCAGGTTATCATCCGAACCCCCTCCAGTATTAAGTTACAAGCAATAGATTACTGCTTTACGAATTGCGTGTAAAGTAAACAATACCATGTTGTTTTCTCCCTAGTAGCAACAACACATCTAGTACCTTAGAGATTTCTGTCACTTCCCCAGATTACCAGAGGCATGAACCCACTATCGAGCATAAGTACTAACTCTTGGAGTTGCTAGCATCTACTTGGCCAAGATAGCTACTAACAACGGAAAGCATGCAAGATCACAAATAACAAAGACATGATAGAATCAATAATCAATCTAAAATAGCATCTCAATATCCATTGGATCCCCGCAAACACAACATGCAGAATTACAAATAGATGATCTTGATCAGGAACGGAGCTCCCAAGATCTAAACATGATAGCACAAAGGAGGAGAACCAGCCATCTAGCTACTACATGGATCCGTAGTCCAAGGATGAACTACTCACGCATCACACCGGAGGCTTGCATGATGATGAAGAAGGCCTCCAGGGTGAATTCCCCTCTTCGGCAGGGTGTCGGGAAGAGCTTCAGTTCCCTCCCGATCTAGGGATGGAGATGATGGCGGCTACAGACTCTTTCGTGGATTTTTGATCGGGTACTAAGGGTTTTCGTCACGAGGGCATCTTATATGGCGGAAGGAGAGGCCGAGGGGGTGCTAGGGTTGGCCAGACCACCCCCTGGCACGGGCCATGCCTGGCCGCATGGCCAGGTGGTGTGTCCGGCCCCCAGCCCTTCTCTGTCTCGTATTCTGGCATCTAATGACTTCCGGAAAAATAGGCACTTTGTCTTTTGTCCCATCCAATTCCAAGAATATTCATTTCCTGACTTTCCTAGAACAAAAAACAGCAGAAAACAGGCAGCTGGCACTGTGGCTCTTGTTAATAGGTTAGTCCAAGAAATCATATGAAAAGTACTCCAAAGTGTGGACAAAACACAAGAAAGTGGATAAAACCAAGCATGGAACATCAAAAATTATAGATACATTTGCAATTTATCAGTCATCACCACATATTCCAATACTTGTGAATGTGATTTAAAGTAGTTGCATTTATTACAAAGTTGAATATTACTATTTAATATAATTAAAATGACTAGAAATGGCTATATAGCATTCTTTTAATACTAGCCCATGACTACTTCATGTAAAACTAAATATTTTTACATATTCAGATGGATCATGGCAAATGTGATTTTTGAGAGTTGGAATCAACTCAAAAGCATTTATGGTTGATTTTGGAAAAATGTTTGAAGTTCAAAAAGTCTCTGCCTTGTTATTTTTACTATGGGTGATCTATAACTTCAAACTATTTGAATCTAATGGGAGTGTTTAGATATTTTCTTTAACTTTCTAACAAAATTAGAATCATGCCATTTGGTTCAGTAAATCTCCTTCAATTCAATTTTGAAATCAACTACAGAATAGGGTTTTGGAATAAAAGGAAAATCTATATTTGAATTCATGGGCAACGCGTGGGAACGATGTTGGGCCGGCCCAACTACACGGCACGCACGCAGCAGGCTGTACCTGAGTTGGCCCCACCTGTCAGCGGCTATAAGTGTTACGCGCTAGTTTGAGCCGCACGATTAGAGCGCGATCAACGGCTCAGCGTCATCATCTCCGTCGCACGACACATGGGAGATTTCAACCCTAGCTCTACACTGGGGGTCGTCGAGGGCTTACCAGGGTTCCAGCTAGGTCCAGCGATGGGGGCGAATGAATTGGTAGATGACGACAGTTTGATTGGTGGTCGCGGCATCTCCTGGGGTGGCTCCTATTGCTGGTTCCGTTCCACCACAGCAGCGGCAGGCTCCGGTGAAATTCCGGCGATGCAGTGCTCGCCTTGCTCCGGGGATGGGTCAGAGGGGTTCCAGGGGAGAGGTGCGGCGAATGGTGTGCGTTTTGAGGCAGGGGAGGGGTCTATTTATACCCCGGTGAGGGAGCATTGGGGCATGGCTCGGGATCGTCAGCGACATCTCTACAGGGTGCTATTGGCATGGCTCAGGGTGTAGGTCGACGCGGTGCTCCCGGGTGGTCGTCACGCGCATAGTGGCATGACGAGGCGTGGTCTTAATCGGACGGGGACGTCCATGCTCTTCTCGGGTACCGCGGGTGTTCGTCATGGCATACGGTGGTCACGGGGCACGCGGCGTCAAACGGGCGTGTCTAGGAGGTCGTTGGCGTCGCAGCGAATGCATTTATGCAAGGGGAGAGCGAGGCGTGGCGTGGCTACGCGGGGCGGCTCGGCGCTCTGGCGTTTGCGTCGGCATGGCAGAGAGATAAATGGGCGCGGTGGTGCTAGCATATCCACTATTTGTCGTTGGCCAAGGCGTGTACTGGCGAGTGCGGTGAGGTCACACCTATCTCCTAGTGGTCGTGGGTGAGGGCGGCGAGGCTTGTGGCATCGTGTCCATGCCCGGTCGGCATGGCATGGTGGGGTACCACTTTGCACTGGTCATTTGGTCAAGTGAGAGAGGCTCAATTGCATAGGATGGTACTAGGGGTGATCGTGGGCTAGTAGTGGAGCTGTGTCGAGTACAAAGATGATCACTAGATTGATCAAAACAGTGTATAGTTGGTATATCTGTATTGTGCCTGCTAAGTGTTTGATCAAAAGGCCGCATGAAATAAACATTTGAATTTTCAAATTCTTTTTGTGGGTGTGTTGGTCATATGCTTGAGTGTCTCTGGTTGCAAGGATTGGTCAAGTGGAGAAACTTTGAGTGGTTTCTGAAAAATGGCTATCTTGATGTCTATGATGGATTCAATTTTGAAATGTCCTCTAATAGAATTTGAATTTGTTTTTGTAAGTTTTGAAAGTTCACTTGGGTTCATTGTCACTTGGTCTAGCAAGGTGAGAAAATAAATAAAGTTGTTTTTGTTTGAAATCATTTACTAGAGATGCTCCAAGTGAGCTAGTTGTTAACTTTGGCAAAAATGACCATTAGGTCATATGCCTTATAATTTGATTTTCTTTTGATTTGATTTGGTTTGAATTTGACCTAGATGATATTGTGTTTATCTTTAAACTAATCCTCATCATATATCACAAACAAACATGGCATAACAAGCATTCATACATCATTAATAAACATACATGCATTCATATAGTGTTTAATAGTAAAAGCGTTTGTTAACCCTAATTTTGGTGATTGGAAAATGATATTCTCCTTTTAACATTTTTGAGATGTTACAAACCTTCCCCCCTTAGGGAGAATCTTGTCCCGAGATTCAAAAAAACTAGGAACTAAAGAGATTGGGAAACCCAGTCCTAATATAATCTTGTCGCTCCCAAGTGGCTTCTTCTTCAGTATGGTTGCTCCACTACATTTTGAGAAACTTGATACTTCTGGTCTGGGTGGTTATGAAGGCTTCTTCCAAAATATGAATGGGTACTTCACGATAAGTTAAATCCTTGTTGATATCTATGGCTCTGTGATTGATGTTCTTGAAAACTTCGATCTTCTCTAGAACTTCTAAATATTTCCTATGTAACGAGATATGAAATACATTATGCACAGCTGACATCTCCTCAGGCAGTTCTAGCTGATATGATACTTCTCCTCGGCGACTTAAAATCTTGAAGGGTCTGATATATCTGGGTGCAAGCTTCCCTTTAAGTTGAAAACTCTGCATTACTTTCAAGGGTGATACTTTGAGATACACAAAGTCTCTGATATTGAAGGTCAGATCTCGACGTCTTTTGTCAGCATAACTCTTTTGTCTAGATTGAGCGGTCTTGAGGTGTTCAGAGATCTTGTGAACCTTCTCTTCGGCTTCTCGTAGGATGTTTGGTCTGAATATCTGACTCTCTCCTACTTGCGACCAATTTAGGGGGGTACGGCACTTTGTTCCATACAAAAACTCAAATGGGGCCATTTGCAAACTGGCCTGATAACTGTTGTTGTATGAGAATTCTACGAAAGGCAGACAGTCTTCCCATTTAGATCCATATTCTAATACACAGGCTCTCGGCATATCTTCTAGTATCTGGTTTACTCTTTCTATTTATCCGTCAGTCTACGAGTGATAAGCTATGCTGAAGTTCAGTTTGGTTCCTAATCCTTCTTGAACTTTCTTCCAGAACCTTGAGGTAAACTGGGTTCCTCGATCTGACACAATGGTCTTGGGGATTCCGTGCAGACAGACTATTCTAGCAATGTAAAACTTTGCTAGCTTCGAGCTTTGGTATGTGGTCTTGACAGGTATGAAATGAGCTACTTTGGACAGTCTATCTACTATGACCCAAATAGAATCATTTCCCCTACTAGATGTAGGTAAACCGGTGATGAAATCCATTCCAAGAGAATCCCATTTCCATTCTGGAGTTTCCAATGGTTGCAAAAGTCCTGCGGGTCGCTGGTGTTCTGCTTTGACTCTCTGATAGATGTCACACTTGGCGATATAGCTTCTAACTTCTCTCTTCATTTTGTGCCACCAAAATTGCTCCTTCAAATCCTGATACATCTTCATTACTCCCGGATGAATACAATAAAGAGTATCATGGGATTCCTCCAAAATGACTTGCTTTAACTCTAAATCTGCTAGCACACAGATATGTCCTTTATACCACAGAACGCCTTCTTCATCTTCAGTGAATCCGGGTACCTTCCCTGTACCGATACGATGCTTAATTCCGTCGATATTGGCGTTTCCTTTCTGAGCTTCCTTTATCTGACTAATCAAAGTGGGTTGAAGTTCAATACTGGCTAGAAACCCTTTGCTAACTAGATCCATTCTAAAATTCTCCAACTCCTCATGCAAACTTGGCTGGTCTTCCTTAATCATGGTGTTTAATCTACACGACAGTCTACTAAGAGCATCTGCTACCACATTGGCCTTGCCGGGGTGGTAGTGAATGTCAAGGTCATAATCCTTGATTAACTCTATTCATCTCCGTTGCCACATATTTAGCTCCTTCTGGGTGAAAATATACTTCAGACTCTTGTGATCCTAATAAACTCACAGCAGTTACCCATGAGGTAATGACACCATGTGTTCAAGGCTAAAACTACGGCTGCCAGTTCTAAGTCATGGGTGGGATAATTCTGAACATGTTACTTCAGTTGTCAGGATAGATATGATATTACGTTGCCTTCCTGCATCAACACACATCTGAGACCAATCTTGGATGCATCACAATATACACCAAAAGGCTTCGTGATATCCGACATGATCACAATTAGGGCTGAAACCAATCTCTTCTTGAGCTCTTGAAAACTTGCTTCACATTTGTCCATCCATTCAAACTTCTTGTCTTTCTTCAACAGCTGGGTCATCGGCCTTGTGATGCTTGAAAATCCTTCAATGAACTTGCAGTAATATCCAGCTAATCCAAGAAATGCGCAGACTTCGGTCTGAGTGGTTGGGGCTTTCCATTCTTCAACATCCTTAATCCTGGCGGGATCAATGGCAACTCCTCCTACCGACAAGATATGTCCTAGGAATCCTACTTCCTTTAACCAAAACTCACATTTGCTAAACTTGGCATACAACTGATGCTCTCTAAGGGTTTCAAGGATGGTTCTTAGGTGCTTCTCATGGTCCTCTTCTGACTTGGAGTAGATCAGAATGTCACTGATAAAAACAACGACAAAATTATCCAAGAAGTTCATAAATCTCTTATTCACGAGATTCATGAAATAAGTGGAGGCATTGGTCAATCCAAATGACATGACATTGTACTCATACAATCCATATCTGGTGGTGAAAGCAGTCTTTGGGATATCTGTTGCACGGATCTTCAATTGATGATAACCAGTTCTAAGATCAATCTTAGAAAACACTCTAACACCAGTCAGCTGATCAAACATATCTTCTATCTTTGGAAATGGCTACTTGTTCTTGATGGTGACGTCATTTAGCTTCCGGTAATCCGTACACAAATGGTTGGCACCATCTTTCTTATCCACAAACAAAACAGGTGATCTCCACGGCAATGCACTTGGTTGTATCAGACCTTTGCTCAACATGTCATCAAGTTGCTTCTTCAACTCCACTAATTCGGCCGAGTTCATACTATAGGGTCTCTGAGCTATGGGTCCAGTTTCAGGAACTAGTTCAATGATAAAGTCGATATCCCAATCTGGGGGCATACCGGGTAATTCATCTGGGAAGACATCGGGGTATTCACTGACTACTCTGACTTGGTCTATGGTTGATTGGACTAAGCTCTTGTTTCACTTGAATTGATGGGGCAGCGTCTCAGACACAGGCTCTACTGATACTCCGGTGCTACTGGTCATGGTTATGGTCATGGTCATGGTTAATCCTTGATGTTTCGACATCCAATCCATTCCTAGTACTACTTCCAAACCTTTGGTTCCGATTACTATTAAATTGGCATAAAAATCTATCCCATGTATTCTGATAGGCACGACCTTGCAAAATTTTGAAGCTTTGGTGGTTGACCCGGGTATTTGAACTATCATAACATGCTTCAAATTTATTGGTTGAATCTTACTAGTTCATGCAAATTCTTCTATAAAAAACGAGTGCGATGCTCTAGAATCAAACAACACTCTTTCAAGTACTGAGTTAACAGAAAACATAACCAGCACGACATTTGGTGCTTCCTGGGATTCTTATGCATTCATGTGGAACAGACAACCAATACGGTTATGCGGGTTGCCTGGGGCAAACCTCTTTCTAGACTGGACACGGCGCTGCTGCTGGGCAGGTGCAGTGACATTGGTGGCTGCAGCAAGCTTCTTGGGGCACTCATTGGAGTAGTGACCCGTGACTCCACATTCAAAGTAGGTTATCATTGACTTGTCCTTACCGGCAATAGTCACAACATTGCTTCCAGTCCTTGCGGCAGTATTGTTGTTGTTGTTGGTGGTGGTGGACCTTGGCGAAGCACGGTTGAAGTTATGGAGGTTGTCGGTGTTGTTGTTGTTGTGGCCTCCGGGCCTCGGTTTTCCTCCGCCACGACTGGGAAATTTCGGACGAGACATAGGTGGCCAGTTGTTTCTTGGTGCAAATCCTGCAGACTAGCTGGGGTGGTACTTCAGGGTATGGTGGGGTCCAGGTTGGTGCATCGTACGACGCTTGCGGTTCTCACTGGCTTGATTGATCTTTCCTTCCATCTGGATAGCAGAATCCACTAGAGCTTCTAGATCATCAAAAGGAATGTTGATTAACACTGTCTGCATCTCATCATGCAGGCCATTCATGAATCTTTCCTTCTTCTTTTCCTCGGTGTCGATCTCATCGGGGGAATACCTAGCTAGAGACAGAAATTTGTCACGGTATTCCACCACCATCATTCTTCCTTGCTTCAACTCCCTGAATTCATCCCTCATCCGCTAGATCAAACCTGGGGGCACATGAGTCCTGCTGAACTTGAGCTTGAATTCCACCCAAGTCATCATCTGTCCTTTGTTCATTGTACGAGTGTTGTTCCACCATGATCTTGCATAACCTGCCAGATAGTGGATGGCAAATAGTACTTTCTCTGTAGCATCTACTCCTGCAACTTCTAAGTTGTTCTCCATTGATTGCAGCCAGTCATCAGCATCTAAGGGCTCTTCAGATTTGCTAAACATAGGAGGATTCGTGTTTTGAAAGTTCTTGAGCTTAGATCCATGGTGATACTGGTTTCCATGGTGCTCGGCTCTACCGGCTTCTCGATCTGATACTAGCATCTGCAGAATCTGAAGCATCGGATCCTGGGATGAGCTGCTACCAACGGGGTTGCCATGAGTCATCTGGAGATTGAGATAGATCATAAGACAAGAGGGAAATTTCTATGGCTTATGGGTATGGTTCAAAAACATTAAACTTGAGTATTGCTAAGGTTTGAAAACCATAAATATTTTTTCATTCATTCCAAGACACACATTACAAGCAACACACTACAACTATTAAGCAGATGGTTTTAAGAACCATTCTGTCATTCTATGATACATTGGGACTGGATACAAATTCACACCTATGACAGTGTTCTAGTGCGACTACTCATCATCAGAACTGGTGGGTTCTTCATCATTCAGGAAATCGGCATCCTCCTCGTCCGTGTGGAATGTCGTGTTGATGTCCTCCAGGTAGTCGTCATCGTCACTGAGGTAAAAAGTGATATCCCCACGAATATCTTCACCTTCTTCCTTCTCCTCAAGCTGAATTTCTTGGTCATGGATGGTTTCTTCAAGGGTTGCCACCTTCTGGCGGAGGCGAGTGATGATGCGGTCCTTCTTGTCACGCTGGCGACGAAGTTTCTTGCGCTCCTTAGCTAGGATGGCGAGGTTTTGGTTCTTCTCTATTGCAACAATGTGCTTCTGGTTGGCGTAGGCACGGGCATTGTCTAACTCCTTCTGATTCTCGTGCAGCATGAAGTCGAGGTGATCCACATGATGCTTCAGCTCCGGATGTCTTGGCATGGCCAAGGGTTGTCCCATGGAATCACGTCTTGCGTAGTGAGAGAAACGAGTGCCATTGAACTTGTTGATGTTCTGCCCACACAGACAGGCAAGTGCTTCCTGCATTGATCTATCTAGTCCATCTAGCCAGTAGTTCTCCCTCAAGATGAACTGTATCTTCTCTGAGGTGGGTGTCTCCATCTTTCCTCTCAGATCTACAATGATCAACCACTGCAGTTCTCCTCCTGGCTGATCATTGAGTTGCGCTCCAAAGAACTCGAGATGTGGGCGTCCGAGAAACTCTGCTAGATGACTTAAGTCCCTCTCGAAGGTGAGTTCTCCTCCATTGCCTAGCTGATAGAACTTGTTGTACTTGACTTCCATCTATAAGCAATTAGGATGAGTAAGTTAGTGAGGTGATCAAGTGTGTCAAATTTTATGTAGATTTGCAAGAATTTTGAGGAACATGTGAACTCCGTTTTTTGAAAGAATCTCAAGGATAAGAGTGAGAATAGGTTTTCATAAATACTCACTTCCTTTGATTTTAAACTAAGTTTTTTAGACGTCCATTCTAACTGGGTTCTCCTATGGTCAGGATGGCTCTGATACCAACTTGTGAACACCCGGAATTTTAAGTCCAGATGCCTGTTATGCCGTACATCACAATCCCAGGAATACCATTTTTGCGAGACATAATAGAATTGGTAGCACAGTACATCATCCATTACAAACCATAATAGTCTTAAAAATAGTTGATCTCATGATCAAGTCTTAATACACATCAAAGCAGCGGAAATAAACATAGTAGAGTCTCCATCTTCGTTGTCACAGGCAGTGTTGACGATGGGAGATGATCCTAGCTATCCTAGACATCCTGTTATCCATCCCCCGGATAGTCCTCTTCATAGTCTGGCCATGGGAATAGCCAGCAACAAAGCCATGAGTACTCTTAAAGTACTCGCAAACTATCACTAATGAAAGTAAGACAATTCTAGTAGGAATCATAAGCTCTAGGCTTGTTTGCAACAAGCTAGTTTTATTTTAGAAGTACTTGGTAGTAAAGATCTATTTTAGTTCTCTAGATTACTCAAGTGGGAACCTAGTTTTCATTTCCACAACCCTGTTGTGGTCAAGTCAAAGTTATAGTTCAAGTCACAAGTCATTTTGAAAACATCTGACAACGAAACAGTATGGCCACTCCAACTGTCCATGACCACGGACGCGGCTATTCGAATAGTTTGACACTCTGTAGAGGTGGTACACTTTCACCACAAAATTCGATACATCCGTTAGGGATAACCCTGAATCATCATACTTGGTATGCGTATAATCAATCCTAACCTTTCAATTACACACCCTAGTATAGGCACCTCCCCTATGAGCTTGGCCTCCCAGCCATGGCCATCTGCCATCCTGGGAACTGCATAGGTGGACATTCATATTCACGAGGCAGCCTCAGCTTAACCTCTTTCCGTGAGGGAACCCATACTAAGACATATAAACTTCCAGTTAAGCCCTACCCAACTCAGGTATTGTAGTTGTACGGTAATGCTGGAATGGTATCGCATCCGAACCCAACCATCAATTTTTCTTTATCAAAGTCAAGGCACATGCCTCATTCAGTATCATCTTCAAGTCATTGTGTTTCAATACCCATGTCAAAACATTTCAATAGAATGACTCATCATTCCAAGGTTTTCATAATCATTTTCTCCAAGTGTTCCCACCTAAAGTGATCAATTTTAGTTTAGCACTAGCAACTATCAATGAGGGTATCACTATTGAGTGGTGCTAATCAAGTGTAACTACCCAAGCTTAGTTCTATGATCTTGAGGGCATCTATTTTATTTTCCACTAATCACCAATAAGTACTATTTAAGAAACTTTAGTAAAGGTAAAAGTAAAGCTTGTAGGTAAAACTTGGAATTGGTAAATTTGCATCTCAATAGTATGCATAGGGTGTCCTACACAAGTCAGCTTGCATAGTGGAGCTTGCCTTGGTTGGTACAGTTGTCAAAGTTCTCTTCTTCTTCTTCGTAGAACTCTCGTAGCCTGGGTCGGTACTAGCGTCTATAAATAAATACGAGGTACACAATCACCAAACAATACTTAACTACTTCTATTTAGCACACAAAGGGTCACACTAGATGCTCTAGCATCATCTCAATCATCACATGAAATATGGACATATTCTTATTTATCATATTTTAGAAATGCAATTTCTACTCATTGAAAAATACTTAAGATTTAATATTCTCTAATTAAAATATGGGATCATGTGGACACATGTCATCACCACATATTCCAATACCTGGGAATGTGATTTAAAGTGGTTGGCATATATTACAAAGTTGAATATTACTATTTAATATAATTAAAATGACTAGAAATGGATATATATAGCATTCTTTTAATACTAGCCCATGCCTACTACATGTAAAACTAAATATTTTTACCTATTCAGCTGGATCATGGCAAATGTGATTTTTGAGAGTTGGAATCAACTCAAAAGTATTTATGGTTGATTTTAGAAAAAATTTTGAAGTTGAAAAGTCTCTGCCTTGTTATTTTTACTATGGGTGATCTATAACTTCAAACTGTTTGAATCCAATGGGAGTGTTTATATATTTTCATTACCTTTCTAACAAAATTGGAATCATGCAATTTGGTTTAGTAAATCTCCTTAAATTCAATTTTGAAATCGACTACAAAATAGGGTTTTGGAATAAAAGGAAATTTTATTTGAATTCGTGGGCAACGCGCGGGAATGATATTGGGCCGGCCCAACTGCACGGCGCGCGTGCAGCGGGCTGCACCTGCGTTGGCCCCACCTGTCAGCGTCTATTCTAATGCGAAGCGGTATGCGCTAGTCTAGGCCGCACGATTAGAGCACGATCAACGGCTCAGCGTCATCGTCTCCGTCGCACGGCGTGCGGGGGATTTCAACCCTAGCTCTACGGTAGGGGTCGTCGGGGGCTTACCAGGGCTCCAGCTAGGTCCAGCGATCCGGGCGAATGAACTGGTAGGCAACGGCAGTTCGATTAGTGGTCGCGGCAGCTCCTAGGGCGGCTCCTATCGCTGGTTCCGTTCCACCACAGCAGCTACGGGCTCCGGTGAGATTCTGGCGATGCAGCGCTCATCTGGATCCAAGGATGGGTCAAAGGGGTTCATGGGGGAGAGGTGAGGCGAATGGTGTGCGTTTTGAGGTAGGGGAAGGGGTCTATTTATACCCTAGCGAGGGAGCGGTGGGGCATGGCTCGGGCTCGTCAGTGACATTGCTACAGGGCACTATTGGCATGGCTGAGGGTGTAGGTCGACGCGGTGCTCTAGGGCGGTCGTCATGAGCAAAGTAGCATGGCGAGGCGCGGTCTTAATCGGATAGGGACGTCCACGCTCTTCTCGGGTACCGTGGGTGTTCGTAATGGCGTACGGTGGTCACGGGGCGCGCGGCATCAAATGGGCATGTCTGGGAGGTCGCTGGCATCGTGGCGAATGCATTTATTCAAGGGGAGAGCGAGGCTATCAACACCAGGATTTTTAATCCCAGATGCCTGTTATGCCATACATCACAATCCAAGGATTACCATTTTTGCGAGACATAACAGATTGGATATCACAGTACATCATCCATTACAAACCATAATAAGGTCTTACACAAATAAAGGATCTCATGATCTAGTCTTAGTACAAACAAGTAGCGGAATAAATAGCGTAGCGGTGGGCTCCATCTTTAGTGTCACAGGCAATGCTGACGATGGGAGATGATCCTAGTTGTTGTAGCCATCCTGCTGTCCTCCTCATAGTCTGGCCACAGGAATAGCCAGGGACAAAGCCATGAGTACTCTTTAAGTACTCGCAAACTATCACTAACAAGTAAGGTAGTTCTAGTAGGAATGCTAAACTCTAAGTTTATTTGTAAAGTTAAGTTTGAAACCTAAGCTGAGTTCAGAAACAAAGAAAGATAAAATAAAGTTCTAAATAACTTAAGTGGGAACTTAGTTGTCATAGTCACAACCATGTTGTGGTCAAGTCATGTCACAATTCATTTCATAAGTCATTTTGAAAACATCTGACAACGGAATAGTATGGCCACTCCAACTGTCCATAACCGCGGACGCGGCTATTCAAATAGTTTGACACTCTACAGAGGTGGTACACTTTCACCACAAAATTCGATACATCTGTCAGGGGTAACCCTGAATCATCATACTTAGTATGCAGATAATCAAACATAACCTTTCCTTTACACACTCTAGTATAAGCACCTCTCCTATGAGCTTGGCCTCCCAGCCATGGCCATCTGCCATCCTGGGCATTGCATAGGTGGACAACATTGAGAGGTAGCCTCAGCTCAAACCTCTCCCACGAGGGAACTAATACTAAGGCATATAAACTTCCGGCTAAGCCTTACCCAATTCAGGTATTGTGGTTGTACGGTAGAATTGGAATGGTATCGCATCCGAACCCAACCATCAGTTTTTATAAAAGGCCTAAGGCTCATGCCTCAACATTTTCATCATCATAAACCATTTGTGTTTCTCAACACATGTCAAAACATCTCAATAGAATGACCCATCATTCCAAGGTTTTCACAAGTCATTTTCACCAAGTATTCCCATCTAGAGTGATCAAGTTTCTGGTTTAGCTCTAATCACTAAGTTAAGAGTGTTCACTAAGGTGGGATGCTAATCTCAATCTCATGCCATAGAATGACATCTAAGTCTAACTAGCTAGTCCAAGTTTTATACTCTTTGTGTTATCTATAAACAAAGTAAAGAACTTTCGTAAAGTAAAAGAAAGTAAAGCTTGTAAGTAAAACTTGGGATTGGTATAAATCAAGAAAGGCTATAACCAAAGCATGCCTAATGCTTTTGCTCAAGTTAAGTGGGAAAGTGTTAACTTGCTTAGTTCTAGCTTGCATAGTTAAGAAACTTGCAAGTGTTAGCTTGCCAATAATAGCTTGCCTTGATTGGTGCAGTGGTTGAAATTCTCCTCTTCTTCTTCGGGGTAGAACTCCTCCTCCTCGTAGACTTGGTCAGTACTATCGTCTATAAATACATAGGGAATACACAATCACCAAACAATACTTAACTAGTCTACTTAGCACACTAAGGCACATATTTGATGATCTAGTATTATCACAAACATCACAAGTTTTAATGAACTAGTTTCATTTATTTTATTTGAGAAAAGTAATTTCTACTCATTGAAATTAACTAAGATTTAATATTCTCCAATTAAAATATGGGATCATGTGGACACATGTCATCACCACATATTCTAATACATGGGAATGTGATTTAAATGTTGGATCACATTTTATAAAGTTTAAGATTAATATTTAAATGATTTAAAGTGACTAGAAATGCCTATATAGCATTATTTTGGTACTAGTCCAAATTCACTGCTTGCAAACCTAAATCTTATTACATATTCAGATAGGTATTGTCAAATGTGATTTTTGAAAGTTGGAATCAACTCAAAAGCTATTATGGTTGATTTTTGAAAAATGTTTGAATGTAGAAAAGTCTCTATTTTGTTATTTTTGCTATAGATGATCTATAACTCTAATTGATTTAAATCCAATGGGCTTGGATAGAGACTTAAATTATCTTTCCAACAAAATTGGAATCATGTCATTTGGTTCAGAAGAACTTTTGAATTGATTTTTAAACAAGAGGACCGAATTAAGTTTAAGTCTAAAAAGAAAAAGATTTATTTGAATCTACTGGGTTGCGCGGGAAAGAAATGGGCCGGCCCACTACGCTCTGTGCAGCGCCCGGGCTGACTTAAGCGATGGCCCCACCTGTCAGTGGAATAGGTGATATCGAACGGGTATCGGAGGATTGTGACCGTAGGATTAGATCCCAGATCAATGGCTCACAGCCATCTTCCTCACTAGAACAGGAAACTACGGGGAGAAACCCTAGAAAGGTCAGTGAGGGTCGGGGGAGGCCTACCGGAGCTCCGGCGAGGGTCGGTGAGGCGGGCAAATGGACGTGTCGAGGACGGCGGTTCTACTGGTACCGGCGGCGTCCCTAGGGATGGCTTGGATCTGTGGCGCCCTTCACCTCCTTCCGCGGCGGTCTCCGACGAAATTGGGGAGCTACGGGCAGCGGCTTGCTCTAGTGGGGCTCTGGGAGGTCTCTGAGGTGGAGTGGAGGGAGATGGTGTGAAGAGTTGGTGCTGGGAGGCTCCCTTTTTATAGCAGGGCGAGGGGGCATCACGGCATGGTCGGAGCTCGACGGGGTCGACGGCACAGCGTGCTATTGGCATGGTTCTGGCGCTAGGATGGTGGCTTGCCTCCTGGCGATCATCACGGAGGTGCGCGTGCAGTGCAACATGGTCGGGAGAAGTGGGCGTCTCTGCGCGCACGCTGTCTCGGTCGACAGCGAAATTCGCGGCGTCCGGCGGCTATGGGGCACGGTCGAGGGAACGGGCATGTCCTTTGGCCTCCTGGGACACTGGTGATCATGTAGGTTGGCGGCGGGAGCAAGGCGAGGTCGGGTGAAGCGGGGACAGGTGTGAACGGCAGGTGCGGCGTCGGCATGGCAGACACGGCTCGAGCACGTCGTTCTTGGCTTCTCCTTTCTCTGTCTTTGAGTTGGGGCTGGCCTGAAGGGGGAAATAGAGCACGGGCAACGTGCCAGACATGGTAGGCTAGGTTGGCGGTGCTTGGGTCGTGTTGTCGATGGTAGGGGTGATAAATGTGCTCGGCCATGGTGGCCATGACTATTTGGTCGTGTGCCCTGTGGGTGGGGCTTGTTCGTCTGTGGTACCAAAGTTCGCAGGCCAGCGCATGGCGGTACCTAAGTTGCCTGAAATTACCGCGTTTCAAAAAGTTGGGCCGCCAACTACTGAGAGGGGCCATTTCGAGGCAAACTCATCTCACCCCTGCCAAATTCAAACATTCCGTTAAACCGCCCCGTGAAGTAGACGGTCGGGACCCACATGTCGGTCATCTGTCCGTGACGCGGGCGCCAACGCGGCAACCTCTTAGGCAAATCGAGCAGCTAAGTGGATCGGATGCGTTGACCAATTTCACAAATCCATTCCTAGGTTTCTTCTAGCACCGGCGGCGTCGGAATCCACCCTCCAGGCAGGACGATCCCTTCAGACATTTGACTTCCGGCGCCAAGTTGCTGTGGCCAGTTGTTGCGCCTAGTCGCTGATCCCGAGCTCCAATGGCGCATGTCGTAGCCGCCGTTGCGAGGCTCTAGCCCGCCTCCGCCGCCGACGAGCCGAGCAGCTCGGAGGATGGCAGATCCTACTATCAAGAAAGAAGAAGTTCTGTCTACAAGCGGGTGAGCTACCCTTCTCTTTGCTATTCGCACTAATTACAACTGCTAGCTGGCTACTGAACCTCAAATTGTTTGTTAGCCCAACGCTGACAAACATATTTTGTCCATAGTTTTCTGTCAAGTGGGATCTGCGCGGACCCCCTTACCTGGTTACGGTAGTCCTCTATAGGTACGACTCTAATGGCAAGTGGTATGGAAGCCATTGTTTCACGATGGAAGAAGCGCCTGCATAGATCTGCACTATATCTAGTATGATTTCTGCTCTGCGTAATCATGTTGAATCATGGCTGAAGCAGACAGCAAAGTTCAGCTTCATGGATGAACGTGGCATCATGGTTCCTATAACGTGTGACAGTCAGCTAATTGGGTTGATGAAAAGGTATGCTTCGGCTGCCATGTTTGACCTGAAATGTCATGTACTGGATGTGGAAGCTACTGCAACTGGGAGTCGCCCTTCTATTCTTGGACAGGGTGGTTGCTCGAACCCAATTAGCTCCTGGTAAGCAAAGGATGCTTGGGATTCACATGTTTGTGCTGAATTGTAATTTTTGTTTTATTTACTCTGTAGATATTTGGCAGTTATGCAACAGTCTTGTTTCTTTGACAGGAAGCGCCGCAAGGTTAGAAACATGACTGCCGGGTCAGTGATTTTGCTGCCCGAAGAAATTAAAAACGAGTGGAAAGATGATGCTGGACACGATTCTGGTGCCCATTGTCCCGTCGATGCAGAGTACATGAAGCTAAGAAAATTGGCACCGAGGAAGAGGAAGAAGGCAGGAAATGAAGAAGCCAGTGGATGTGAAGGCTTGGCACCCAGGCTACGGAAGAAGGTTGCTGGCAATGAAGATGCATAGTAATGTGTTGAACTTGAACCTATATATGTAATTCTGTTAAATTCTGATCACTCTGTGTGTGGCACGTTGCTGGGCGAAACAATCTACCCACGTTCTCTGAGTAAAATGTACCGCGACTTAGGGTTTGGAAACGCCCGAGTCAGTAGTTGAATCCGAAATTGTGATTGTGCCACTACTATCTGAAAACAATGATCCACCGGTTCCACGATTGCTGAGGGGCAGGAGGTCTCCAAATACGACGGAATGTAAGTGACACATAAATAAATTATTTAAGCTGCCACACTCCACGAAGCCGCAACTTATTTCAGATGCTGCACAACGACGTGGCAACATAAATAGCAATGTTCTCACTGATAATGTCCAGATGAGGAGGAAATGGGTACCACTTTCTAGCC
Source organism: Avena sativa (assembly GCA_916181665.1). NCBI lineage: Eukaryota > Viridiplantae > Streptophyta > Magnoliopsida > Poales > Poaceae > Avena > Avena sativa. Next base: position 524,008,163 of record OV702292.1, on the reverse strand, counting down.
TAATCTTGAGCCCGTCTATCTCACCGCATCTCTGCTCCTGCATCCACTGCATCTGGCGAAGCTCCCGGATCTCTAGTAACCGGGTGTACGTGCTCCCACTTTATAAATTGTGGTTGTGCCATTTGCATGCGGCACAATCCACGTAGATTACGTTTAAACAAACCACCAGTGTCAGAATACACTAGTAGAAAAGGTGTCTTTGGTCCACGGTTACGTTCCCAATCCGGGACAGAGATCTAAATCGAGGCAGAAATTGATCTAAATCACAAATTCTTCCACAAATTAATCGAGACAGAGAACAAAATTGAGGCATTTCATTAATTCAACCACAAATTCTTCTAAACAAAGGTGCGATTTCACATCCTAGATTAATTCAACCAACTAGTCAACAATTTCACTTCCGCTGCCGCTCTCCTCCGAGCCACCGGATTCCTCGTCTTCGTCGGACGGAACCTCCATGATTTCCGCATTGTACGCGAGTCGGAGCACCTCTTCGTGGTGAGCGGCGGCAATGACGGTGAACTTGGTCCGTCCAGGGACGGACCAGAACCTCTCCCGCCCTTCTCGGTTGCGGAGATCCCGGTGCACCACTCGCCCGTAAACGATGCGGTTGCCAATCTTGGCCTTCCGCTCCTTCTTGAACAGCGCCGGCCAGTACGGGCTGGCCGCCGCGTACCGGGGCAGCGCCCTCTTCCATGCGGGCATCTGGAGGCGGCGCGCCGCGATTTCGCTCTCCATCACGGCTCCGTCGGGGAAGAGGAGCGGAGCCACCGGCACCCCCGCATAGCTGATGCGCCATCCATGGGGCACCGTCGCGGCCGGTGGCGCGAGGATGTCGAAGTGCGAGAACATCACCGCCTCGTAGAAGTTCAGCGAAGGCATCTCCATGGCGGCGCGGTGGACATTGGAGAGGGAGAGAGGGGGTGGGCGCGGTGGAGATTGGAGAGGGCGAGGGGATGGGTGACAAAGCGACGAGCTGTGGCGCCTCCTATTTGTACACGAGGATGACGAAGCGACGGGCGGAATATCCAAGGGGCATGGGTCAAACAAAAGGAAGTAATGCAGCGTTAAGACAGATTAACGGGCGACCAATTTTTTTTACTCCCAGGACTCCGGGGCCAATAGTTCAGACCGCTAGGTCAACAAGTACAACTATTACAACTTAAAAAAGGCACGGGGCTTAAGCTAAATAGAACTAGTTAACACACATCTCCTTGATCTTCTTAATCTTAGCCTTGTGCACATCTTCCTGCGAGAGCAAGGATCGAATCGTCTGCTCCTTCCTTTTAGCATCTTCTTTGCACAGCTTCAATTGTTTCTCTGCATCTTTCCTCATGCACTTGTCAATACTCGTAGTTGTGAACTGCAGGACTTTGGCCTGGTGAAGATCCTTCCTTGCTTGAGTCAGTTCTTGCTCTGCTTTAGCCTTCAGGGCCAACGCCGCGTCCTTCTCCTTCTCGACTTTGCTAACCTTGTCTTCCACCCCCATGAGATCTCGCTAATGCTTGGTCGTGTCAACTGGTTCCCATAGCTTCATCTCAACACTGTCAAGAAGTGAGCTGAATGCGGATTCTTTCAACTCAACAGTCATTTCCCATAGTTTGTCCAGCGTTTTCTGCATCGATTTGGGCCACTCTGGATCTACCCATTTGACAACACCGCAACTTCCGCCTTGCATCATTGCACGATGTACTTGACACCGTAGAAACCTCCTACATGCGTTTCGTCCTTCGAACACTACAAATTTAGCGGGCACATATCCATGTTTACATAGCAGAGGACTGTCTTCATCCGCTAAACCGTGATAGTCGGCGTCATACATCGTCTGGTTGGCCTAACACATCATACGTGCATGAGTAAACGGAGTAGATCTGGCTCAAAAAATAGATAACTGGCCACGGATGATAGAGATAGAGATGAGACGACTCACATCGAAATCACTGTCGCTATCATCACGACGCGTTTCCTCGTCGTCTCCCCTTGAACCCATGGCGAGAGGGGGGATGGCTGCCGGAGAGGGGATTGGGATGGCGGCGCCATCGGCTTCCGGCTACGGCAGGATGGGAGTGAAGTGGGGAATGTGGCTTCGAGGGGAAGGAAGAGAAGTACGGGGAGGAAGAGAAGTAATGGGGACGTGACACTGGGATATGGCCCGCTCAACTGGTGAGTCGTGACACTCGCAACAGGGGAGCCCCCGGCGTTGCCAGTTTGTCCAGAGCAAGCGTGGCCAATCATGCCGCAGAACAGACTACTCGCGGATCGATCTCACGAAAACCATCCCAATCGTCCAAGCACCGTGATCGGACGGTATGTAAAAATCGACAAGCAGAACAACTGTGTTAGGGCGTGCCTTCTAGAAGACTCGGTCTAACGCTAAGGTTAGGGCTCTCCTAAGGTTAATTAGTATCCATATGCGGTTTATGAAAAGAACATGCATCCAATGACACAGGTGGATCTAGCTGTGGTTAATGAGAAGAGCAGACATGCAATGACACCGGTGATATGTGGTTTGTGGGAAGAACACACATGCAATGACTCTGGTGGATCCATGTGTGGTCTTTGGGAAGAACACACATGCAATGACACTGGTGATATGTGGTCTATGAGAAGACACCACATCCAATGACTCTAGCTATGGTTTGTGAAAAGAGCACGCATGCAATGACACTGATGGATCCATGTGTGGTTCATGGGAAGAACACACATGCGATGACACCGACGGATCCATGTGTGGTTCATGGGAAGAACACACATGCAATGACACTGGGTGTGGTTAATGATATGGTCTGTGAGAAAAACACACATGCAATGACACTGGTTGATCCATGTGTGGTCTGTGAGAAGAACACACATGCAATGACACTGGGTGTGGTTCATGATATGGTTTGTGAGAAGAACACACATGCAATGACACTGGTGGATCCATGTGTGGTCTTTGGGAAGAACACACATGCAATGACATGCAATAACTCTAGCTGTGGTTAGTGAGAAGAACACACATGCAATGACACTGGGTGTGGTTCATTATATGGTTTGTGAGAAGAACACACATGCAATGACACTGGTGGATCCATGTGTGGTCTTTGGGAAACACACACATGCAATGACACTGGGTGGATCCATGTGTGGTTTGTGATAAGAACACACATGCAACGACACCGGTGGATCCATGTGTGGTTCATGGGAAGAACACACATGCAATGACTCTGGTGATATGTGGTTTGTGAAAAGAACAAACATGCAATGACTCTAGCTGTGGTTAATGAGAAGAGCAGACATACAATGACACCGGTGGATCCATGTGTGGTTCATGGGAAGAGCAGACATACAATGACACTGGTGGATCTATGTGTGGTTCATGGGAAGAACACACATGCAATGACACCGGTGGATCCATGTGTGGTTTGTGGGAAGAACACACATGCAATGACACTGGTGGATCCATGTTTGGTTCATGGGAAGAACACACATGCAATGACACTGGTGGATCCATGTGTGGTATGTGGGAAGAGAATACATGCAATGACACTAGTGGATCCATGTGTGGTTCATGGGAAGAACACACATGCAATGACACTGGGTGTGGTTCATGATATGGTTTGTGAGAAGAACACACATGCAATGACACTAGTGGATCCATCTGTGGTCTGTGAGAAGAATACATATGCAATGACACTGGGTGTGGTTCATGATATGGTTTGTGAGAAGAACACACATGCAATGACACTGGTGGATCCATGTGTGGTCTTTGGGAAGAACACACATGCAATGACACTGGATCCATGTGTGTTCTGTGAGAAGAACACACATCCAATGACTCTAGCTGTGGTTCATGAAAAGAGCATACATGCAATGACACTGGTGGATCCATGTGTGGTTCATGGGAAGAACACACATGCGATGACACTGGGTGGGTCTATGTGTGGTTCATGAGAAGAGCAGACATGCAATGCCACCGGTGGATCCATGTGTGGTTCATGGGAAGAACACACATGCAATGACTCTGGTGATATGTGGTTTGTGAAAACAACAGGCATGCAATAACTCTAGCTGTGGTTAGTGAGAAGAACACACATGCAATGACACTAGGTGTGGTTCATGATATGGTTTGTGCGAACAACACACATGAAATGACACTGGTGGATCCATCTGTGGTGTTTGGGAAGAACACAGATGCAATGACACTGGTGATATGTGGTCTGTGAGAAGAACACACATCCAATGACTAGCTGTGGTTTGTGAAAAGAGCACGCATGCAATGATACTGGTGGATCCAATTGTGGTTCATGGGAAGAACACACATGCGATGACACCGATGGATCCATGTGTGGTTCATGGGAAGAACACACATGCAATGCCACTGGGTGTGGTTAATGATATGGTCTATGAGAAAAACACACATGCAATGACACTGGTGGATCCATGTGTGGTCTGTGAGAAGAACACACATGCAATGGCACTGGTGTGGTTCATGATATGGTTTTTGAGAAGAACACACATGCAATGACACTGGTGGATCCATGTGTGGTCTTTGGGAAGAACACACATGCAATGACACTGGGTGTGGTTCATGATATGGTTCGTGAGAAGAACACACATGCAATGACACTGGTGGATCCGTGTGTGGTCTTTGGGAAGCACACACATGCAATGACACTAGGTGGATCCATGTGTGGTTTGTGAGAAGAACACACATGCACTGACACCGGTGGATCCATGTGTGGTTCATGGGAAGAACACACATGCAATGACTCTGGTGATATGTGGTTTGTGAAAAGAACAGACATGCAATGACTCTAGCTGTGGTTAATGAGAAGAGCAGACATGCAATGACACCGGTGGATCCATGTGTGGTTCAAGGGAAGAGCAGACATACAATGACACTGGTGGATCCATGTGTGGTTCATGGGAAGAACACACATGCAACGACACCGTGGATCCATGTGTGGTCTGTGGGAAGAACACACATGCAATGACACTGGTGGATCCATGTTTGGTTCATGGGAAGAACACACATGCAATGACATAGGTGATATGTGGTCTGTGAGAAGAACACACATGCAATGACACTGGTGGATCCATGTGTGGTCTTTGGGAAGGACACACATGCAATGACACTGGGTGTGGTTCATTATATGGTTTGTGAGAAGAACACACATGCAATGACACTGGTGGATCCATGTGTGGTCTTTGGGAAACACACACATGCAATGACACTGGGTGGATCCATGTGTGGTTTGTGATAAGAACACACATGCAACGACACCGGTGGATCCATGTGTGGTTCATGGGAAGAACACACATGCAATGACTCTGGTGATATGTGGTTTGTGAAAAGAACAGACATGCAATGACTCTAGCTGTGGTTAATGAGAAGAGCAGACATGCAATGACACCGGTGGATCCATGTGTGGTTCATGGGAAGAGCAGACATACAATGACACTGGTGGATCCATGTGTGGTTCATGGGAAGAACACACATGCAATGACACCGGTGGATCCATGTGTGGTTTGTGGGAAGAACACACATGCAATGACACTGGTGGATCCATGTTTGGTTCATGGGAAGAACACACATGCAATGACACTGGTGGATCCATGTGTTGTATGTGGGAAGAGAATACATGCAATGACACTAGTGGATCCATGTGTGGTTCATGGGAAGAACACACATGCAATGACACTGGGTGTGGTTCATGATATGGTTTGTGAGAAGAACACACATGCAATGACACTGGGTGTGGTTCATGATATGGTTTGTGAGAAGAACACACATGCAATGACACTAGTGGATCCATGTGTGGTCTGTGAGAAGAATACACATGCAATGACACTGGGTGTGGTTCATGATATGGTTTGTGAGAAGAACACACATGCAATGACACTGGTGGATCCATGTGTGGTCTTTGGGAAGAACACACATGCAATGACACTGGATCCATGTGTGTTCTGTGAGAAGAACACACATCCAATGACTCTAGCTGTGGTTCATGAAAAGAGCATACATGCAATGACACTGGTGGATCCATGTGTGGTTCATGGGAAGAACACACATGCGATGACACTGGGTGGGTCTATGTGTGGTTCATGAGAAGAGCAGACATGCAATGCCACCGGTGGATCCATGTGTGGTTCATGGGAAGAACACACATGCAATGACTCTGGTGATATGTGGTTTGTGAAAAGAACAGGCATGCAATAACTCTAGCTGTGGTTAGTGAGAAGAACACACATGCAATGATACTAGGTGTGGTTCATGATATGGTTTGTGAGAACAACACACATGAAATGACACTGGTGGATCCATCTGTGGTCTTTGGGAAGAACACAGATGCAATGACACTGGTGATATGTGGTCTGTGAGAAGAACACACATCCAATGACTAGCTGTGGTTTGTGAAAAGAGCACGCATGCAATGATACTGGTGGATCCAATTGTGGTTCATGGGAAGAACACACATGCGATGACACCGATGGATCCATGTGTGGTTCATGGGAAGAACACACATGCAATGGCACTGGGTGTGGTTAATGATATGGTCTATGAGAAAAACACACATGCAATGACACTGGTGGATCCATGTGTGGTCTGTGAGAAGAACACACATGCAATGGCACTGGTGTGGTTCATGATATGGTTTGTGAGAAGAACACACATGCAATGACACTGGTGGATCCATGTGTCGTCTTTGGTAAGAACACACATGCAATGACACTGGGTGTGGTTCATGATATGGTTCGAGAGAAGAACGCACATGCAATGACACTGGTGGATCCGTGTGTGGTTCATGGGAAGAGCAGACATACAATGACACTGGTGGATCCATGTGTGGTTCATGGGAAGAACACACATGCAACGACACCGGTGGATCCATGTGTGGTCTGTGGGAAAAACACACATGCAATGACACTGGTGGATCCATGTTTGGTTCATGGGAAGAACACACATGCAATGACACAGGTGATATGTGGTCTGTGAGAAGAACACACATGCAATGACACTGGTGGATCCATGTGTGGTATGTGGGAAGAGCATACATGCAATGACACTGGTAGATCCATGTGTGGTTCATGGGAAGAACACACATGCAATGACACTAGGTGTGGTTCATGATATGGTTTGTGAGAAGAACACACATGCAATGACACTGGTGGATCCATGTGTGGTCTGTGAGACGAATACACATGCAATGACACTGGGTGTGGTTCATGATATGGTTTGTGAGAAGAACACACATGCAATGACACTGGTGGATCCATGTGTGGTCTTTGGGAAGAACACACATGCAATGACACTGGATCTATGTGTGTTCTGTGAGAAGAACACACATCCAATGACTCTAGTTGTGGTTCATGAAAAGAGCATTCATGCAATGACACTGGTGGATCCATGTGTGGTTCATGGGAAGAACACACATACGATGACAATGGGTGGGTCTATGTGTGGTTCATGAGAAGAGCAGACATGCAATGCCACTGGTGGATCCATGTGTGGTTCATGGGAAGAACACACATGCAATGACTCTGGTGATATGTGGTTTGTGAAAAGAACAGACATGCAATAACTCTAGCTGTGGTTAGTGAGAAGAACACACATGCAATGACACTAAGTGTGGTTCATGATATGGTTTGTGAGAAGAACACACATGAAATGACACTGGTGGATCCATGTGTCATCTTTGGGAAGAACACACATGCAATGACACTAGTGATATGTGGTCTGTGAGAAGAACACACATCGAATGACTCTACCTGTGGTTCATGAAAAGAGCAGACATACAATGACACTCGTGGATCCATGTGTGGTTCATGGGAAGAACACACATGCGATGACACCGATGGATCCATGTGTGTTTCATGGGAAGAACACACATGCAATGACACTAGGTGTGGTTAATGATATGGTCTGTGAGAAAAACACACATGCAATGACACTGGTGGATCCATGTGTGGTCTTTGGGAAGAACACACATGCAATGACACTGGATCCATATGTGTTCTGTGAGAAGAACACACAGCCAATGACTGTAGCTGTGGGTCATGAAAAGAGCATACATGCAATGACACTGGTGGATCCATGTGTGGTTCATGGGAAGAACACACATGCGATGACACTGCGTGGGTCTATGTGTGGTTATGAGAAGAGCAGACATGCAATGCCACCGGTGGATCCATGTGTGGTTCATGGGAAGAACACACATGCAATGACTCTGGTGATATGTGGTTTGTGAAAAGAACAGGCATGCAATAACTCTAGCTGTGGTTAGTGAGAAGAACACACATGCAATGACACTGGGTGTGGTTCATGATATGGTTTGTGAGAACAACACACATGAAATGACACTGGTGGATCCATCTGTGGTCTTTGGGAAGAACACAGATGCAATGACACTGGTGATATGTGGTCTGTGAGAAGAACACACATCCAATGACTAGCTGTGGTTTGTGAAAAGAGCACGCATGCAATGATACTGGTGGATCCATGTGTGGTTCATTGGAAGAACACACATGCGATGACACCGATGGATCCATGTGTGGTTCATGGGAAGAACACGCATGCAATGACACTGGGTGTGGTTAATGATATGGTCTGTGAGAAAAACACACATGCAATGACACTGGTGGATCCATGTGTGGTCTGTGAGAAGAACACACATGCAATGGCACTGGTGTGGTTCATGATATGGTTTGTGAGAAGAACACACATGCAATGACACTGGTGGATCCATGTGTCATCTTTGGTAAGAACACACATGCAATGACACTGGGTGTGGTTCATGATATGGTTCGAGAGAAGAACACACATGCAATGACACTGGTGGATCCGTGTGTGGTCTTTGGGAAGCACACACATGCAATGACACTGGGTGGATCCATGTATGGTTTGTGATAAGAACACGCATGCAATGACACCGGAGGATCCATGTGTGGTTCATGGGAAGAACACACATGCAATGACTCTGGTGATATGTGGTTTGTGAAAAGAACAGACATGCAATGACTCTAGCTGTGGTTAATGAGAAGAGCAGACATGCAATGACACCGGTGGATCCATGTGTGGTTCAAGGGAAGAGCAGACATACAATGACACTGGTGGATCCATGTGTGGTTAATGGGAAGAACACACATGCAACGACACCGTGGATCCATGTGTGGTCTGTGGGAAGAACACACATGCAATGACACTGGTGGATCCATGTTTGGTTCATGGGAAGAACACACATGCAATGACATAGGTGATATGTAGTCTGTGAGAAGAACACACATGCAATGACAGTGGTGGATCCATGTGTGGTATGTGGGAAGAGCATACATCCAATGACACTGGTGGATCCATGTGTGGTTCATGGGAAGAACACACATGCAATGACACTGGGTGTGGTTCATGATATGGTTTGTGAGAAGAACACACATGCAATGACACTGTTGGATCCATGTGTGGTCTGTGAGAAGAATACACATGCAATGACACTGGGTGTGGTTCATGATATGTTTTGTGAGAAGAACACACATGCAATGACACTGGTGGATCCATGTGTGGTCTTTGGGAAGAACACACATGCAATGACACTGGATCCATGTGTGTTCTGTGAGAAGAACACACATCGAATGACTCTAGCTGTGGGTCATGAAAAGAGCATACATGCAATGACACTGGTGGATCCATGTGTGGTTCATGGGAAGAACATACATGCGATGACACTGGGTGGGTCTATGTGTGGTTCATGAGAAGAGCAGACATGCAATGCCACCGGTGGATCCATGTGTGGTTCATGGGAAGAACACACATGCAATGACTCTGGTGATATGTGGTTTGTGAAAAGAATAGGCATGCAATAACTCTAGCTGTGGTTAGTGAGAACAACACACATGCAATGACACTAGGTGTGGTTCATGATATGGTTTGTGAGAAGAACACACATGAAATGACACTGGTGGATCCATCTGTGGTCTTTGGGAAGAACATAGATGCAATGACATTGGTGATATGTGGTCTATGAGAAGAACACACATCCAATGACTCTAGCTGTGGTTTGTGAAAAGAGCACGCATGCAATGATACTGGTGGATCCATGTGTGGTTCATGGGAAGAACACACATGTGATGACACCGATGGATCCATGTGTGGTTCATGGGAAGAACACACATGCAATGACACTGGGTGTGGTTAATGATATGGTCTGTGAGAAAAACACACATGCAATGACACTGGTGGATCCATGTGTGGTCTGTGAGAAGAACACACATGCAATGGCACTGGGTATGGTTCATGATATGGTTTGTGAGAAGAACACACATGCAGTGACACTGGTGGATCCATGTGTGGTCTTTGGTAAGAACACACATGCAATGATACTGGGTGTGGTTCATGATATGGTTCGTGAGAAGAACACACATGCAATGACACTGGGGGATCCGTGTGTGGTCTTTGGGAAGCACACACATGCAATGACACTGGGTGGATCCATGTATGGTTTGTGAGAAGAACACGCATGCAATGACACCGGTGGATCCATGTGTGGTTCAGGGGAAGAACACACATGCAATGACTCTGGTGATATGTGGTTTGTCAAAAAAGAACAGACATGCAATGACTCTAGCTGTGGTTAATGAGAAGAGAAGACATGCAATGACACCGATGGATCCATGTGTGGTTCATGGGAAGAGCAGACATACAATGACACTGGTGGATCCGTGTGTGGTTCATGGGAAGAACACACATGCAACGACACCGGTGGATCCATGTGTGGTCTGTGGGAAGAACACACATGCAATGACACTGGTGGATCCATGTTTGGTTCATGGGAAGAACACACATGCAATGACACAGGTGATATGTGGTCTGTGAGAAGAACACACATGCAATGACACTGGTGGATCCATGTGTGGTATGTGGGAAGAGCATACATGCAATGACACTGGTGGATCCATGTGTGGTTCATGGGAAGAAAACACATGCAATGACACTAGGTGTGGTTCATGATATGGTTTGTGAGAAGAACACACATGAAATGACACTGGTGGATCCATCTGTGGTCTTTGGGAAGAACACAGATGCAATGACACTGGTGATATGTGCTCTGTGAGAAGAACACACATCCAATGACTAGCTGTGGTTTGTGAAAAGAGCACGCATGCAATGATACTGGTGGATCCAATTGTGGTTCATGGGAAGAAAACACATGCGATGACACCGATGGATCCATGTGTGGTTCATGGGAAGAACACACATGCAATGGCACTGGGTGTGGTTAATGATATGGTCTGTGAGAAAAACACACATGCAATGACACTGGTGGATCCATGTGTGGTCTGTGAGAAGAACACACATGCAATGGCACTGGGTGTGGTTCATGATATGGTTTGTGAGAAGAACACACATGCAATGACACTGGTGGATCCATGTGTGGTCTTTGGTAAGAACACACATGCAATGACACTGGGTGTGGTTCATGATATGGTTTGTGAGAAGAACACACATGCAATGACACTGGTGGATCCGTGTGTGGTCTTTGGGAAGCACACACATGCAATGACACTGGGTGGATCCATGTGTGGTTTGTGAGAAGAACACACATGCAATGACACCGGTGGATCCATGTGTGGTTCATGGGAAGAACACACATGCAATGACTCTGGTGATATGTGGTTTGTGAAAAGAACAGACATGCAATGACTCTAGCTGTGGTTAATGAGAAGAGCAGACATGCAATGACACCGATGGATCCATGTGTGGTTCATGGGAAGAGCAGACATACAATGACACTGGTGGATCCATGTGTAGTTCATGGGAAGAACACACATGTAACGACACCGGTGGATCCATGTGTGGTCTGTGGGAAAAACACACATGCAATGACACTGGTGGATCCATGTTTGGTTCATGGGAAGAACACACATGCAATGACACAGGTGATATGTGGTCTGTGAGAAGAACACACATGCAATGACACTGGTGGATCCATGTGTGGTATGTGGGAAGAGCATACATGCAATGACACTGGTAGATCCATGTGTGGTTCATCGGAAGAACACACATGCAATGACACTAGGTGTGGTTCATGATATGGTTTGTGAGAAGAACACACATGCAATGACACTGGTGGATCCATGTGTGGTCTGTGAGACGAATACACATGCAATGACACTGGGTGTGGTTCATGATATGGTTTGTGAGAAGAACACACATGCAATGACACTGGTGGATCCATGTGTGGTCTTTGGGAAGAACACACATGCAATGACACTGGATCCATATGTGTTCTGTGAGAAGAACACACAGCCAATGACTGTAGCTGTGGGTCATGAAAAGAGCATACATGCAATGACACTGGTGGATCCATGTGTGGTTCATGGGAAGAACACACATGCGATGACACTGGGTGGGTCTATGTGTGGTTATGAGAAGAGCAGACATGCAATGCCACCGGTGGATCCATGTGTGGTTCATGGGAAGAACACACATGCAATGACTCTGGTGATATGTGGTTTGTGAAAAGAACAGGTATGCAATAACTCTAGCTGTGGTTAGTGAGAAGAACACACATGCAATGACACTGGGTGTGGTTCATGATATGGTTTGTGAGAACAACACACATGAAATGACACTGGTGGATCCATCTGTGGTCTTTGGGAAGAACACATATGCAATGACACTGGTGATATGTGGTCTGTGAGAAGAACACACATCCAATGACTAGCTGTGGTTTGTGAAAAGAGCACGCATGCAATGATACTGGTGGATCCATGTGTGGTTCATTGGAAGAACACACATGCGATGACACCGATGGATCCATGTGTGGTTCATGGGAAGAACACGCATGCAATGACACTGGGTGTGGTTAATGATATGGTCTGTGAGAAAAACACACATGCAATGACACTGGTGGATCCATGTGTGGTCTGTGAGGAGAACACACATGCAATGGCACTGGGTGTGGTTCATGATATGGTTTGTGAGAAGAACACACATGCAATGACACTGGTGGATCCATGTGTGGTCTTTGGTAAGAACACACATGCAATGACACTGGGTGTGGTTCATGATATGGTTCGAGAGAAGAACGCACATGCAATGACACTGGTGGATCCGTGTGTGGTCTTTTGGAAGCACACACATGCAATGACACTGGGTGGATCCATGTATGGTTTGTGAGAAGAACACGCATGCAATGACACCGGAGGATCCATGTGTGGTTCATGGGAAGAACACACATGCAATGACTCTGGTGATATGTGGTTTGTGAAAAGAACAGACATGCAATGACTCTAGCTGTGGTTAATGAGAAGAGCAGACATGCAATGACACCGATGGATCCATGTGTGGTTCATGGGAAGAGCAGACATACAATGACACTGGTGGATCCATGTGTGGTTCATGGGAAGAACACACATGCAACGACACCGGTGGATCCATGTGTGGTCTGTGGGAAGAACACACATGCAATGACACTGGTGGATCCATGTTTGGTTCATGGGAAGAACACACATGCAATGACACAGGTGATATGTGGTCTGTGAGAAGAACACACATGCAATGACACTGGTGGATCCATGTGTGGTATGTGGGAAGAGCATACATGCAATGACATTGGTGGATCCATGTGTGGTTCATGGGAAGAACACACATGCAATGACACTGGGTGTGGTTCATGATATGGTTTGTGAGAAGAACACACATGCAATGACACTGGTGGATCCATGTGTGGTCTGTGAGAAGAATACACATGCAATGACACTAGGTGTGGTTCATGATATGGTTTGTGAGAAGAACACACATGCAATGACAGGGTGGATCCATGTGTGGTCTTTGGGAAGAACACACATGAAATGACACTGGATCTATGTGTGTTCTTTGAAAAGAACACACATCGAATGACTCTAGCTGTGGTTCATGAAAAGAGCAGACATACAATGACACTGGTGGATCCATGTGTGGTTCATGGGAAGAACACACATGCGATGACACCGATGGATCCATGTGTGGTTCATGGGAAGAACACACATGCAATGACACTGGGTGTGGTTAATGATATGGTCTGTGAGAAAAACACACATGCAATGACACTGGTGGATCCATGTGTGGTCTGTGAGAAGAACACACATGCAATGACACTGGGTGTGGTTCATGATATGGTTTGTGAGAAGAACACACATACAATGATACTGGTGGATCCATGTGTGGTCTTTGGGAAGAAGACACCTGCAATGACACTGGGTGTGGTTCATGATATGGTTTGTAAGAAGAACACACATGCAATGACACTGGTGGATCCATGTGTGGTCTTTGGGAAGAACACACATGCAATGACACTAGGAGGATCCATGTGAGGTTTGTGAGAAGAACACACATGCAATGACACCAGTGGATCCATGTGTGGTTCATGGGAAGAACACACATGCAAAGACTCTGGTGATATGTGGTTTGTGAAAAGAACAGACATGCAATGACTCTTGCTGTGGTTATTGCGAAGAGCATACATGCAATGACACCGGTGGATCCATGTGTGGTTCATGGGAAGAGCAGACATACAATCACACTGGTGGATCCATGTGTGGTTCATGGGAAGAACACACATGCAACGACACCGGCGGATACATTTGTGGTCTTTGGGAAGAACACACATGCAATGACACTGGTGGATCCATGTTTGGTTCATGGGAAGAACACACATGCAATGGCACAGGTGATATGTGGTCTGTGAGAAGAACACACATGCAATGACACTGGTGGATCCATGTGTGGTATGTGGGAAGAGCATACATGCAATGACACTGGTGGATCCATGTGTGGTTCATGGGAAGAACACACATGCAATGACATTGGGTGTGGTTCATGATAAGGTTTGTGAGAAGAACACACATGCAATGACACTGGTGGATCCATGTGTGGTCTGTGATAAGAATACACATGCAATGACACTGGGTGTGGTTCATGATATGGTTTGTGAGAAGAACACACATGCAATGACACTGGTGGATCCATGTGTGGTCTTTGGGAAGAACACACATGAAATGACACTGGATCCATGTGTGTTCTGTGAGAAGAACACACATCCAATGACTCTAGCGGTGGTTCATGAAAAGGGCATACATGCAATGACACTGGTGGATCCATGTGTGGTTCATGGGAAGAACACACATGCGATGACACTGGCTGGGTCTATGTGTGGTTCATGACAAGAGCAGACATGCAATGCCACCGGTGGATCCATGTGTGGTTCATGGGAAGAACACACATGCAATGACTCTGGTGATATGTGGTTTATGAAAAGAATAGACATGCAATAACTCTAGCTGTGGTTAGTGAGAAGAACACACATGTAATGACACTGGGTGTGGTTCATGATATGGTTTGTGAGAAGAACACACATGCAATGACACTGGTGGATCCATGTGTGGTCTTTGGGAAGAACACACATGCAATGACACTGGTGATATGTGGTCTGTGAGAAGATGACACATCCGATGACTCTAGCTGTGGTTCATGAAAAGAGCAGACATACAATGACACTGGTGGATCCATGTGTGGTTCATGGCAAGAACACACATGTGATGACACTGGGTGTGGTTCATGATATGGTTTGTGAGAAGAACACACATGCAATGACACTGGTGGATCCATGTGTGGTCTTTGGGAAGAACACACATGCAATGACACTGGTGATGTGTGGTATGTGGGAAGAGCAGACATGCAATGACACTGGTGGATCCATGTGTGGTTCATGGGAAGAACACACATGCAATGACCCTGGGTGTGGTTCATGATATGGTTTGTGAGAAGAACACACATGAAATGACACTGGTGGATCCATCTGTGGTCTTTGGGAAAAACATAGATACAATGACACTGGTGATATGTGGTCTGTGAGAAGAACACACATCCAATGACTCTAGCTGTGGTTTGTGAAAAGAGAACGCATGCAATGATACTGGTGGATCCATGTGTGGTTCATGGGAAGAACACACATGCGATGGCACTGATGGATCCATGTGTGGTTCATGGGAAGAACACACATGCAATGGCACTGGGTGTGGTTAATGATAGGGTCTGTGAGAAAAACACACATGCAATGACACTGGTGGATCCATGTGTGGTCTGTGAGAAGAACACACATGCAATGGCACTGGGTGTGGTTCATGATATGGTTTGTGAGAAGAACACACATGCAATGACACTGGTGGATCCATGTGTGGTCTTTGGTAAGAACACACATGCAATGACACTGGGTGTGGTTCATGATATGGTTCGAGAGAAGAACACACATGCAATGACACTGGTGGATCTGTGTGTGGTCTTTGGGAAGCACACACATGCAATGACACTGGGTGGATCCATGTATGGTTTGTGAGAAGAACACGCATGCAATGACACCGGTGGATCCATGTGTGGTTCATGGGAAGAACACACATGCAATGACTCTGGTGATATGTGGTTTGTGAAAAGAACAGACATGCAATGACTCTAGCTGTGGTTAATGAGAAGAGAAAACATGCAATGACACCGATGGATCCATGTGTGGTTCATGGGAAGAGCAGACATACAATGACACTGGTGGATCCATGTGTGGTTCATGGGAAGAACACACATGCAACGACACCGGTGGATCCATGTGTGGTCTGTGGGAAGAACACACATGCAATGACACTGGTGGATCCATGTTTGGTTCATGGGAAGAACACACATGCAATGACACAGGTGATATGTGGTCTGTGAGAAGAACACACATGCAATGACACTGGTGGATCCATGTGTGGTATGTGGGAAGAGCATACATGCAATGACACTGGTGGATCCATGTGTGGTTCATGGGAAGAACACACATGTGATGACACTGGGTGTGGTTCATGGGAAGAACACACATGTGATGACACTGGGTGTGGTTCATGATATGGTTTGTGAGAAGAACACACATGCAATGACACTGGTGGATCCATGTGTGGTCTTTGGGAAGAACACACATGCAATGACACTGGTGATGTGTGGTATGTGGGAAGAGCAGACATGCAATGACACTGGTGGATCCATGTGTGGTTCATGGGAAGAACACACATGCAATGACCCTGCGTGTGGTTCATGATATGGTTTGTGAGAAGAACACACATGAAATGACACTGGTGGATCCATCTGTGGTCTTTGGGAAGAACACAGATGCAATGACACTGGTGATATGTGGTCTGTGAGAAGAACACACATCCAATGACTAGCTGTGGTTTGTGAAAAGAGCACGCATGCAATGATACTGGTGGATCCATGTGTGGTTCATTGGAAGAACACACATGCGATGACACCGATGGATCCATGTGTGGTTCATGGCAAGAACACACATGTGATGACACTGGGTGTGGTTCATGATATGGTTTGTGAGAAGAACACACATGCAATGACACTGGTGGATCCATGTGTGGTCTTTGGGAAGAACACACATGCAATGACACTGGTGATGTGTGGTATGTGGGAAGAGCAGACATGCAATGACACTGGTGGATCCATGTGTGGTTCATGGGAAGAACACACATGCAATGACCCTGGGTGTGGTTCATGATATGGTTTGTGAGAAGAACACACATGAAATGACACTGGTGGATCCATCTGTGGTCTTTGGGAAAAACATAGATACAATGACACTGGTGATATGTGGTCTGTGAGAAGAACACACATCCAATGACTCTAGCTGTGGTTTGTGAAAAGAGAACGCATGCAATGATACTGGTGGATCCATGTGTGGTTCATGGGAAGAACACACATGCGATAGCACTGATGGATCCATGTGTGGTTCATGGGAAGAACACACATGCAATGGCACTGGGTGTGGTTAATGATAGGGTCTGTGAGAAAAACACACATGCAATGACACTGGTGGATCCATGTGTGGTCTGTGAGAAGAACACACATGCAATGGCACTGGGTGTGGTTCATGATATGGTTTGTGAGAAGAACACACATGCAATGACACTGGTGGATCCATGTGTGGTCTTTGGTAAGAACACACATGCAATGACACTGGGTGTGGTTCATGATATGGTTCGAGAGAAGAACACACATGCAATGACACTGGTGGATCTGTGTGTGGTCTTTGGGAAGCACACACATGCAATGACACTGGGTGGATCCATGTATGGTTTGTGAGAAGAACACGCATGCAATGACACCGGTGGATCCATGTGTGGTTCATGGGAAGAACACACATGCAATGACTCTGGTGATATGTGGTTTGTGAAAAGAACAGACATGCAATGACTCTAGCTGTGGTTAATGAGAAGAGAAAACATGCAATGACACCGATGGATCCATGTGTGGTTCATGGGAAGAGCAGACATACAATGACACTGGTGGATCCATGTGTGGTTCATGGGAAGAACACACATGCAACGACACCGGTGGATCCATGTGTGGTCTGTGGGAAGAACACACATGCAATGACACTGGTGGATCCATGTTTGGTTCATGGGAAGAACACACATGCAATGACACAGGTGATATGTGGTCTGTGAGAAGAACACACATGCAATGACACTGGTGGATCCATGTGTGGTATGTGGGAAGAGCATACATGCAATGACACTGGTGGATCCATGTGTGGTTCATGGGAAGAACACACATGTGATGACACTGGGTGTGGTTCATGGGAAGAACACACATGTGATGACACTGGGTGTGGTTCATGATATGGTTTGTGAGAAGAACACACATGCAATGACACTGGTGGATCCATGTGTGGTCTTTGGGAAGAACACACATGCAATGACACTGGTGATGTGTGGTATGTGGGAAGAGCAGACATGCAATGACACTGGTGGATCCATGTGTGGTTCATGGGAAGAACACACATGCAATGACCCTGCGTGTGGTTCATGATATGGTTTGTGAGAAGAACACACATGAAATGACACTGGTGGATCCATCTGTGGTCTTTGGGAAGAACATAGATGCAATGACACTGGTGATATGTGGTCTGTGAGAAGAACACACATCCAATGACTCTAGCTGTGGTTTGTGAAAAGAGAACGCATGCAATGATACTGGTGGATCCATGTGTGGTTCATGGGAAGAACACACATGCGATGACACTGATGGATCCATGTGTGGTTCATGGGAAGAACACACATGCAATGACACTGGGTGTGGTTAATGATAGGGTCTGTGAGAAAAACACACATACAATGACACTGGTGGATCCATGTGTGGTCTGTGAGAAGAACACACATGCAATGGCACTGGGTGTGGTTCATGATATGGTTTGTGAGAAGAACACAGATGCAATGACACTGGTGGATCCATGTGTGGTCTTTGGTAAGAACACACATGCAATGACACTGGGTGTGGTTCATGATATGGTTCGAGAGAAGAACACACATGCAATGACACTGGTGGATCTGTGTGTGGTCTTTGGGAAGCACACACATGCAATGACACTGGGTGGATCCATGTATGGTTTGTGAGAAGAACACGTATGCAATCCCACTGGTGGATCCATGTGTGGTTCATGGGAAGAACACACATGCAATGACTCTGGTGATATGTGGTTTGTGAAAAGAACATACATGCAATGACTCTAGCTGTGGTTAATGAGAAGAGAAGACATGCAATGACACCGATGGATCCATGTGTGGTTCATGGGAAGAGCAGACATACAATGACACTGGTGGATCCATGTGTGGTTCATGGGAAGAACACACATGCAACGACACCGGTGGATCCATGTGTGGTCTGTGGGAAGAACACACATGCAATGACACTGGTGGATCCATGTTTGGTTCATGGGAAGAACACACATGCAATGACACAGGTGATATGTGGTCTGTGAGAAGAACACACATGCAATGACACTGGTGGATCCATGTGTGGTATGTGGGAAGAGCATACATGCAATGACACTGGTGGATCCATGTGTGGTTCATGGGAAGAACACACATGCAATGACACTGGGTGTGGTTCATGATATGGTTTGTGAGAAGAACACACATGCAATGACACTGGTGGATCCATGTGTGGTCTGTGAGAAGAATACACATGCAATGACACTGGGTGTGGTTCATGATATGGTTTGTGAGAAGAACACACATGCAATGACACTGGTGGATCCATGTGTGGTCTTTGGGAAGAACACACATGCAATGACACTGGATCTATGTGTGTTCTGCGAGAAGAACACACATCCAATGACTCTAGTTGTGGTTCATGAAAAGAGCATACATGCAATGACACTGGTGGATCCATGTGTGGTTCATGGGAAGAACACACATGCGATGACACTGGGTGGGTCTATGTGTGGTTCATGAGAAGAGCAGACATGCAATGCCACCGGTGGATCCATGTGTGGTTCATGGCAAGAACACACATGCCATGACTCTGGTGATATGTGGTTTGTGAAAAGAACAGACATGCAATAACTCTAGCTGTGGTTAGTGAGAAGAACACACATGCAATGACACTGGGTGTGGTTCATGATATGGTTTGTGAGAAGAACACACATGAAATGACACTGGTGGATCCATGAGTGGTCTTTGGGAAGAACACACATGCAATGACACTAGTGATATGTGGTCTGTGAGAAGAACACACATTGAATGACTCTAGCTGTGGTTCATGAAAAGAGCAGACATACAATGACACTTGTGGATCCATGTGTGGTTCATGGGAAGAACACACATGCGATGACACCGATGGATCCATGTGTGGTTCATGGGAAGAACACACATGCAATGACACTGGGTGTGGTTAATGATATGGTCTGTGAGAAAAACACACATGCAATGACACTGGTGGATCCATGTGTGGTCTTTGGGAAGAACACACATGCAATGACACTGGATCCATGTGTGTTCTGTGAGAAGAACACATAACCAATGACTCTAGCTGTGGGTCATGAAAAGAGCACGCATGCAATGATACTGGTGGATCCATGTGTGGTTCATGGGAAGAACACACCTGCGATGACACCGATGGATCCATGTGTGGTTCATGGGAAGAACACAGATGCAATGACACTGGGTGTGGTTAATGATATGGTCTGTGAGAAAAAACACATGCAATGACACTGGTGGATCGATGTGTGGTCTATGAGAAGAACACACATGCAATGGCACTGGGTGTGGTTCATGATATAGTTTGGGAGAAGAACACACATGCAATGACACTGGTGGATCCATGTGTGGTCTTTGGTAAGAACACACATGCAATGACACTGGGTGTGGTTCATGATATGGTTTGTGAGAAGAACACACATGCAATGAAACTAGTGGATCCGTGTGTGGTCTTTGGGAAGCACACACATGCAATGACACTGGGTGGATCCATGTGTGGTTTGTGAGAAGAACACACATGCAATGACACCGGTGGATCCATGTGTGGTTCATGGGAAGAACACACATGCAATGACTCTGGTGATATGTGGTTTGTGAAAAGAACAGACATGCAATGACTCTAGCTGTGGTTAATGAGAAGAGCAGACATGCAATGACACCGATGGATCCATGTGTGGTTCATGGGAAGAGCAGACATACAATGACACTAGTGGATCCATGTGTGGTTCATGGGAAGAACACACATGCAACGACACCGGTGGATCCATGTGTGGTCTGTGGGAAGAACACACATGCAATGACACTGGTGGATCCATGTTTGGTTCATGGGAAGAACACACATGCAATGACACAGGTGATATGTGGTCTGTGAGAAGAACACACATGCAATGACACTGGTGGATCCATGTGTGGTATGTGGGAAGAGCATACATGCAATGACACTGGTGGATCCATGTGTGGTTCATGGGAAGAACACACATGCAATGACACTGGGTGTGGTTCATGATATGGTTTGTGAGAAGAACACACATGCAATGACACTGGTGGATCCATGTGTGGTCTGTGAGAAGAATACACATGCAATGACACTAGGTGTGGTTCATGATATGGTTTGTGAGAAGAACACACATGCAATGACACTGGTGGATCCATGTAACATCCCAAAAATCATGTTTCAAAACTCATTCATATCATCCTTGCATCTTTCATTCATATAGGGTTTTTCTCAAAATCATTTAGAAGCATAAACTTTGGCTATGATTTCATGTGGGTAATTTATCTCAATTGGCCATCACCCTTTGAGATTTGATTGTCTATGAACTTGTTTGCTTGCCTCCATGGTTGGAAAGATTAGGTATAGCATTTTTACCCAAGTTTCCAATTTAGAATTATTCCAAAACCCTTTTTCAAACATTTGCAAACTAGAGCAAAGTCTCTGTTTATTTTGAAACCCAAGCTTGACCAAGCCCTTGCAAGGTAACCACTTGGTTATTTGGATGATTTTGAACCTACAGAACCCTGCAAAAATTCCCAAAGCTGTTTGAATTCAAAAGGATTTGAATTCATATCAAAATCAATTCAGAAAAATGGAATTAGAAAAAGAAAAGGAATTCTCAAAAGAAAAAGGCCGCGAGGCAGACTTCTGGCCCAGCTTCGAATCAAGCCCAGCAAGGCCACCCGGGGTTTTCTTTTTCTTCTCTCACGCGCGAGCACTCACAAACAGACGCTGACAGGCAGACCCCACCTCCACCTCGCGCACCTCGCTGACGAGCGGGCCTCCTCCACGTCAGCATCGTCTCCCCCGCACGACCAGTTCATCCCCAAATCAACGCGGGCGTTTTCTGTGTTTAATTCGCGGCGTTAATTCGATTCAATGGCTGAGTAATTCTCGCTCGTGACCAGGCTATATGAACCCCCTCTGCCCCCTCTCTCTTCTCCCTCAAACCCCGAACCCAGAGCGCCACCAGGCTGCGAGCATTACTCTTTGTAGCTCCGCCGTCTCCGACGACTGCGCCGGCGAATTCCAGTGAGTTCTGAGCTCCCCTCTACCCCTCGTTCTTGCAAACTGGTTCAGTGAGCCTCTGCGCTTCTTTTAACACATTTCGTTTGCCCTCGCATGAACCGTAGCTCCGGCAGCATCGTCGACTGGCCGCCACCGTCTTCTGTACGAACTCCAGCGAGCTCTAGTGGTAAGCCCAGACCGCCCCGCGCCTTCTAGTTCACGCACACGACTCTGTCTCGACTCTGTGAATCTAACCGTGTTTTCGCCTTGCCTTGGGGTGATTCACAGCGACGCCCACGACGACCACCCGACGCACCGACGCTGTCCTCCACTCCGGCGAGCAATCGCAGCCGTGCCCGAGCGCCCCTTGACCAACCGCGAGTACGACGAGCTTCGCCGTGACCCCCTGAGCCCGGTGAGCTACTCCTCTTTCTCACTCACCTCCTACATCATCGGCAACGTCGTCGACCGACAGTTCCGCCGCCGGTAGCCACCGCTCCGCCGCCAGTTTTTGACCAAGACAATAGGAACCGTTAGATCTACATCTGATGGCTTGGATAGATTCACTTAACCGAAGGGGTACGCGTTGATCTGAGCCCCACCTGCCCCTTTAAATCCAGCGGTCTGTATCACTCGATCCAGACGAACCGGTACCGACCAATCCCGAAGCGACGTGTGGCTAGGGTTAGATTCAAAAACAGAATTTAAACCAGATTTTGATCCAGATTTCAAATGCCTATATCTTTTGAATTCCACGTTGGAATTTTTCAAACTTTATACCGTTGGATTCAGTAAAACAAGACCTTTCTGCCTATCCTTTTTGTTTAGCAAATAGTAACCATTAGATTGGCTTAAATTGCAGAAACTTGTTTGAGGCCTTTTTGAGAATAGTTTTAGTATAGTAAAATTATTTTAGGGCTATTAAGTTTGTCTTGGCTACTTTGTGACTTGTTTAGTTTCTGTAATCTTGCCCTTGCTTGGTAAAATTTTCAAAAATCACCACTTAGTAGATTCATGCATGCATGCATTCATAATATTTTTGTTTGTATATATTTGTGTGTAATTGTGTGCTATAACTTTGTGTGTAGATTTTGCTAGTGATTGTGATTGTGACGAGTGCTACTCTCCACACTACCAAGGCAAGTGATATCATCATGAATATTCCATTCCTATATTTTATTTATGCATTAGTATTATTTTTCTAAGTATAGGACTTGCATGGAATTTTGCTAAGTATAAACTATGCTTTGGGAAAACCTATTAGGTGAAACCTTATTGAAAATTACCTAAGTCAAGATTCCTATTACTATTATGCTTAGCCTAGCTACTAGAAAACCAGGGTGGTTTATATATATTCACTATGGAAAAATATTCTAAGTCTAAGGACTTATGTTTTTATTTAACAAAAACAACTAAGTTAATGAATCACCTGGGTGGAAATGGAAGGAATGGTTTATGTTGAGTGGTTCACAAGGCCATGGACTTGGCTTGTGTATCTCACTTGTGGATGGCCACCCAGGAAACAAAGAGATTTGAGATGTCAAATGTTGAGAAGCTTCAAGTGCAACCACTTGGCATTATGGGCTCTGCCATGATCTTAGGTTGCTAGAACTTAGTCACTTGGACAGTTGGTGGTAGTGGGAATGATAGGTTGGAGCGCGTCCATTTGACTAAGGAAAGGCTTCTGAAGGATCTTGTCTTGGGAAACCAAGTCTTGTGGGGAAAGTGCACCACCTCTGCAGAGTGTAAAACCTAAGTACTTAGCCATGTCCCTGGTAAAGGACAAATTGAGCATCAAGACATGGAAACTTCAAGAATCTCATCACTCCAATTTCTAAATAAAACTTGTGGGTGAACAAGGGTTAAAAGGATCTTTAGTCTCTGATTGGTAGATGCCCTGAGTGGATCTTCAGTCTTTGATTGGTAGATGCCTTGGGTGTTTTTGCCAAGCAAGGATCTTCAATCTTTGATTGGTGGATGCCTTGAGAGGATCCTCAGTCTTGATTGGTAGATGCCTTGGTGGCTTTTGTCAAAGAAAAATTTAGTATTTTCAAAAGTTAAGGAAAAATCTATTTTGAGCAATGCAAGCCTAAGCTCCACCAGCCAAATGCATATAGTATTATAGACCACTTAAATATATACTAAGGTATCACTTGCCAATACTATTCCAAAGTATTGACCCTCTGTGGTTGTAACTTGTAATGTTGCAGGTTACTCCGATGATGATTAGGAGTCATGAGTCTACACTCAACATGCTTGCCTGTGGCACATGAAGATGAAGACTTATGTTTATTTACATATTCCATAAACTCTTGTATTAGGCCTTTGGCCATGAGTTGTAAAAGACTATGTTTTATCTCTGGAATGACTGTAATAAACGACCTTTGTATCTGTGTACTTCATCTTAAACTGTGGATGCTAGCATTGATCCAGGGACTAGCATTGCAATCACAGGGATCTTTTCCTTTAATAAGGAGGGATCTTACAGATGGTATCAGAGCACTGTGTTGCCTGTAGGATTATGACCCTAGGATTGGAAACCACTAAGGAAATTTTTTAACTTCTTCTACACTTGTCTATTCTTCTCGTAAACTTTTCTAATCTTCTCATTCTCATCTCTATTTGTAGATGAACTCCGTCAACGAAGCCGTGAAGAAAGGACCACTCATGACCATGACCTTGGAATGTGAGACTGAGTTTCCCAAGATTCTCAAGGACCTCATGGAGACCATGGGAGTACATGGTGCAGCTGTGTACAAGGGCTTTCCAGTGATGGAGGAAGGAGTGGAGTATTGGTGGGTGCAACTTCACTTGTACAAAAACAAGGAAGACAACCACAAAGAAAAGGGCTTCTGCATGTACACCAACACTTTTATGCACACCACATTCTTTGAGTCAGCAAAAGAAGCAGCTTGGAAGACTATCAAAGAACTAAGTGCTAGAGTCAAGTGCAGGATGCTCAACCTCCAAAAAGACTTGGAGAAGGAGAAAGAACATACCCAAGAGTTGGAAGTCACCAACCAATCCTTAAGAGGAGATATTATAGACTTAGTGATAGAAGCATGTGAACAAGATAGGGTGATTGCCACTAGGAACATTGTGTTAGCCACCAGATCCAGTGAGATAGGTCTGTGAACGCACTTCGTTAGTTGGACCACCACCTATCACCTTATTTTCCAAAATGATACCTTAAATAAGTTTGAACCTTGGTTGATGTAATAGATTCTTGTATGCATGACTTGTATGATTTTGTGTGTTCCAAGAATGTGTTTGAAAGTTGACTTGATTATCTTAAAATGTGTTGTTCTAACTTTTTGAATCTTATAAATAGATGCCTATTGCCATCAGCACTATTGAGGAGTTCCAGGCTACCCGTTTTGGTCCTCGTATCGTAGAGCTTACTACTTTACTCGATCTCCCTCTTCCTATCATTACGGTGCACCCGCTCACCAAGTTTGAGAGGAAGGACCTTTGGGGCTTCAAGGTGAACCGGCCAGGACGCCAGACAGAGCCTACTACGGAGGCCATCGTCTTCAAGCTTATGCACGATGACAGGGAGAGAGGCATGGAGGTTGTCATGCAGGATCTGATAGGACGACTGTTAGGCCGTCACTCCCGACAGGTTAGAGGCACTCACTTCCACGCCTTCGGAAGGCGTGATGATGACGGAGAGTCCATTGACTTTGAGGACGACTCGAGGGTCACAGCAGAGCCGATACGCCTGTACCTCCAGGACTTAGAGACTCTTATTAGGCACGTGGATACCGATAGGACCAACGTCATGCTTAGTAATGACGAGCTCCAGGTGCAGCTTCGCGAGAAGGACAAGCTCTTCGCGCAGCAGGACGAGATAGTCAAGGAGATGGAGGCGAAGTTCGAGACCCAAGACCGTAAGTTCAAGAGTTAAGAGAAGCGTGTCTAGGATAGGAACAAGAGGATTCGTGATATGACCGAGGAACTGCAGTCCAAGGACTTCGAGTTAGAGAAGCAGCAGACAGTGATTGGGAGGCTTCGTTCCCAGAAGAGGGCTCTCAAGGCCAAGATCGACTCTTTGACCACTACCATCGAGGAGAACAAGACCGCAATGGAGAATGCAGGTCTTACCTTTGTCGAGGAGGAGATTGAGGCTGACGAGTAGATTTGACTACTCGGTTATCTTTATTTACCGCACTTGTTATTTGTGAACTTATTATTGGACCATCCGACATGTGGATGGCTTGCCACTTGTGTGTTTGTACTTTGAGACTTCTGTTATCATGTTGCTGAGCTTTTATCCTTGTGTTGCGTGCTATGTGTTTGTCTAAGTATTGTATGGTGCATAAATCATGTAAGGGTATCTCATTCTTATCTCTATATGAATAAACCACAGATGCCTCCCCGTCGCGCAAACACCAACCCCAACCCCAACATTACCCCAGAAATGCAACAAATGATGAATGCGCAGACTCAGCTTATGCAAATGATGACGACGTTCATCCAGAACCAGAACAACAACAACAACCCCAACAACAACAACAACAACAACAACAATAACAACAACAACCCTCCAGGTTTTGATATGCTCACCAGATTTCTGCGTCTGAGGCCAGCTAAGTTTTCAGGAACGACTGATCCCATGGTGGCCAACCATTGGCTACGTTCTGTGAACAAAGACTTAGTGACCGTGGGATGCACAGATGCTGAAAAGGTCAGGTTTGCTGCACATCTGTTGGAAGGACCAGCCGCCGCATGGTGGGACAATTTCCAGATTACCACGCCTATTGATGAGGTGACTTGGGCTATCTTTGAAGATGGCTTCCGTACTACTCATATCTCACCAGGTATGATGAGCCTGAAAAAGAAGGAGTTTCACAATCTGAAGCAGCGCCACCACAGCGTGGCTGAATATATTGAAGAGTTCAACAATCTGGCGCGCTATGCACCGGATGAGGTTGACATTGATGCCAAAAGGAAGGAAAAGTTTCTGGAAGGCTTAAATGATGAGCTAAATCTACAACTGTCTGTGGCATATGTTCCAACTTATCATTCGCTGTGTGACAAGGCTGTTATTGTGGAGAATAAAATGAAGCAAGTCGAGAGTAGGAAGAGGAAACACTCCGACAAGCACAGCTCGGGATCGTCTCATAAACGATCTCACTATGATGATAGTGTCAGCTCAGGATCCCACAAGCATGGGAAATTTAACAAACACCACAACCACAACCGTCATGACAACAAGCATCATCGCAGTCATGAAAATGATAAGTACAAGAACCACAAGAGTGGACATAAGAGTCACCATAGTGGAGGTGGAAGTGGAAGTAGAAGCCAGCCTAAGACGGACATCAGTCAGGTCGAATGCTACAAATGCAAGAAGCTGGGGCATTATGCTAATGAGTGCCCTGAAAAGAAAGTTGAAGGACCTAACAAGCCCAATCCTTTTCAGAAAGGACAGGTTAACCACATCAATGTGGAGGAGGTCTTTGAAGAGCCTGATGCTGTTGCTGGTAAGTTCAGACTCAATTCCATCTCAGCATTTGTACTCTTTGATACTGGTGCATCTCATTCATTCATATCAAAAGCATTTGTTGATAGAAACGGGTTTGCATCTGAAAACATTGGGTGTCCAATAAAAGTTAGCTCTCCGGGAGGAGATATGATAGTGAGTCTTGGATGCCGGGATCTAGTCATAGAGATCGGAAAACATAAGTTTCCAATAAACCTAATAATCCTGAATTCCCAAGGATTGGATGTAATTTTGGGAATGGATTGGATGGTTAAGTATGAGGGAGTACTAGATTGTGCAAATCGTACAGTTTCACTCACAACCCCTGAAGGTAAGAGGATAAAATTTAAGTCCAATTTTAAATCTAAAGGAAGTAAGCTAAATTATCTTAAGGGGGTTAGCATGGACAGTGTGCCAATTGTGTGTGAATATCCGGATGTGTTTCCGGAAGAGTTACCAGGAATGCCACCAGATAGAGATGTGGAGTTTATAATAGATTTGGTACCAGGTTCTGGACCAAGAGCAAAGAGGCCTTATAAAATGTCAGTTGACGAACTTAAGGAACTCAAGAAACAACTTGGAGAATAATTGCAGAAAGGATTTATCCAGCCAAGTTCTTCATCTTGGGGAGCTCCAGTTTTGTTCGTAGAAAAGAGAGACAGAACTCAAAGATTATGCATAGATTACCGTTCTCTCAACGAGGTAACCATCAAGAACAAATATCCTTTGCCAAGAATAAATGACTTGTTTGATCAGCTAGAAGGAGCTTGTGTGTTCTCGAAGATTGACCTTCGGTCAGGCTATTTTCAACTCAAGATAAGAGAGCAAGACATACCTAAAACAGCATTTACCACCAGGTATGGATTGTATGAGTACATTGTGATGCCTTTTGGTTTAACCAACGCTCCGGCGTACTTCATGAATATGATGAACAAGGTGTTCATGGAATTTCTCGACAAGTTCGTTGTCGTTTTCATCGATGACATCTTAGTCTACTCCAAGAGCAAGGAAGAGCACGAAAGACATCTACGCTTGATACTTGAGAAACTAAGGGAACATAAGCTTTATGCCAAATTCAGCAAATGTGAGTTTTGGTTAGAGGAAGTTGGATTTCTTGGTCATGTTATGACAAAGGATGGTGTAGCAGTTGATCCTGCTAAAGTTTCAGCTGTGACAGAATGGGCTCCTAAGAACGTAAAAGAGGTTCGTAGTTTCCTTGGTTTAGCAGGTTACTACAGAAGGTTCATTGAAATTTTTTCAAAGGTTGCTAAACCAATGACAGAATTGTTAAAGAAAGATAAGAAATTTGCTTGGTCTGAAGGTTGTGAACTTAGCTTTCAAGAATTAAAGAAGAGACTTGTGTCAGCACCAGTTCTGTGCCTACCAGATTTGGAAAAGGATTTCCAAGTGTATTGTGATGCTTCGCATCAAGGATTAGGTGACGTACTTATGCAAGGCGGGAAAGTTGTGGCTTATGCCTCGAGACAACTCAAAACTCATGAAGTAAACTATCCTACTCATGATTTAGAGTTAGCCGCTGTTGTCCATGCACTCAAAACATGGAGACATTACCTTTTGGGAAAGCGATGTGAAGTATTCACCGATCATAAGAGTTTGAAGTATATTTTCACCCAGAAGGAAATCAATATGAGACAAAGGAGATGGCTAGAACGGATTACGACTTGAGTTTGCAATACCACCCCGGTAAAGCAAATGTAGTAGCAGATGCTCTAAGTCGTAAAGCGTTTGTAAATGGCCTTACCAAAGGAGAATTGCCAGATGACTTGTGTAAGCAATTCAAGGAACTCAGGTTGGAGATTGTGCCAGAAGGACATCTTATGTCTTTGGATGTTCAACCCACTCTGTTGGATAAGATTAAAGAAGCCCAAAAGACGGATAAAGAAATCGAAGAGATTAAGAAAAGTATTAGTCAAGGGAAAGCTAAAAGTTTCCATATGGACGAACAAGGTACTTTATGGCACGAGAAACGTATTTGTGTTCCACAAGATCCGGAATTACGGAAACTGATTTTACAAGAAGCCCATAACTCTCCATATTCTATTCACCCGGGAAACACCAAAATGTACATGGATATGAAAGAAAGATTTTGGTGGAACAATCTCAAAAGGAACATCGCCGAACACATTGCTTTGTGTGATGTGTGTAGTAGAGTGAAAGCGGAACATCAGAAACCAGCAGGTTTGCTTCAACCAATGCCTATTCCTGAATGGAAGTGGGAAAATATTGGTATGGATTTCATTACCGGATTACCAAGGACCAGGTCAGGGTATGATTCCATATGGGTAGTAGTAGATCGCCTAACTAAAGTGGCTCATTTTATACCCGTAAAGACAACTTATACCAGTGCCAAGTTAGCCAAAATCTACATGAGCAGAATTGTATGCCTTCACGGTGTACCTAAGAGTATTGTGTCTGATAGAGGAACTCAGTTCACTTCTCACTTTTGGAGACAGCTTCATGAATCTTTGGGAACGAGATTGGAATTCAGCACTGCTTTTCATCCTGAAACCGATGGACAAACAGAAAGGACTAATCAAATTCTTGAAGACATGTTGAGGGCATGTGCCCTAGACTATGGAGCAAGTTGGGATGAAAGTCTGCCTTACGCAGAGTTCTCTTACAACAACAGTCACCAATCTAGTATTGGGATGGCACCATTTGAGTTTCTATATGGAAGGAAATGTACCACCCCATTGCTATGGAATGGTGTGGGAGAAAGAAGTTTGTTTGGACCAGATCTTATCAAAGACGCCGAAGAAAAGGTCAAATTGGTTAGAGACAAATTGAAGATAGCACAGTCTCGACAGAAAAGCTACGCAGATGCTAAGCGTAGAGAAGTCACTTACGAAGTTGGGGATAGAGCTTATCTTAGAGTATCACCACTTCGTGGAGTGAAAAGATTTGGAGTCAAAGGAAAGTTAGCACCAAGATATGTTGGACCATTCAACATTCTAAGTCGCAAGGAAGAAGTTGCATATGAAATAAAATTACCAGCATCTTTATCAGCAGTCCATAATGTTTTTCATGTGAGTCAGCTGAAGAAATGTCACCCGGAAATGGAAGAATCATCTTTGAAGGATACCATACCTTTGGAGGAAGTTCAACTAGAAAGTGATCTCACCTATGAAGAAAAGCCTGTCAAAATTCTCGAGACCGCAGAAAGAGTCACAAGGACAAAGACTATCAAGTTTTGCAAAGTGCAATGGAATCATCATTCCGAAGAGGAAGCAACATGGGAAAGAGAAGATGATCTTCGGAAAGACCACCCTCACCTATTTGCTAGCCAATCTGAATCTCGAGGGCGAGATTCATTTTAAGGGGGTTAGATTTGTAACATCCCAAAAATCATGTTTCAAAACTCATTCATATCATCCTTGCATCTTTCATTCATATAGGGTTTTTCTCAAAATCATTTAGAAGCATAAAATTTGGCTATGATTTCATGTGGGCAATTTATCTCAATTGGCCATCACCCTTTGAGATTTGATTGTCTATGAACTTGTTTGCTTGCCTCCATGGTTGGAAAGATTAGGTATAGCATTTTTACCCAAGTTTCCAATTTAGAATTATTCCAAAACCCTTTTTCAAACATTTGCAAACTAGAGCAAAGTCTTTGTTTATTTTGAAACCCAAGATTGACCAAGCCCTTGCAAGGTAACCACTTGGTTATTTGGCTGATTTTGAACCTACAGAACCCTGCAAAAATTCCCACAGCTGTTTGAATTCAAAAGGATTTGAATTCATATCAAAATCAATTCAGAAAAATGGAATTAGAAAAAGAAAAGGAATTCTCAAAAGAAAAAGGCCGTGAGGCAGACTTCTGGCCCAGCTTCGAATCAAGACCAGCAAGCCCACCCGGGGTTTTCTTTTTCTTCTCTCACGCGCAAGCACTCGCAAACAGACGCTGACAGGCAGACCCCACCTCCACCTCACGCACCTCGCTGACGAGCGGGCCTCCTCCACGTCAGCATCGTCTCCCCCGCACGACCAGTTCATCCCCAAATCAACGCGGGCGTTTTCTGTGTTTAATTCGCGGCGTTAATTCGATTCAATGGCCGAGTAATTCTCGCTCGTGACCAGGCTATATGAACCCCCTCTGCCCCCTCTCTCTTCTCCCTCAAACCCCGAACCCAGAGCGCCACCAGGCTGCGAGCATTACTCTCTGTAGCTCCGCCGTCTCCGACGACTGCGCCGGCGAATTCCGGTGAGTTCTGAGCTCCCCTCTACCCCTCGTTCTTGCAAACTGGTTCAGTGAGCCTCTGCGCTTCTTTTAACACATTTCGTTTGCCCTCGCATGAACCGTAGCTCCGGCAGCATCGTCGACTGGCCGCCACCGTCTTCTGTACGAACTCCAGCGAGCTCTAGTGGTAAGCCCAGACCGCCCCGCGCCTTCTAGTTCACGCACACGACTCTGTCTCGACTCTGTGAATCTAACCGTGTTTTCGCCTTGCCTTGGGGTGATTCACAGCGACGCCCACGACGACCACCCGACGCACCGACGCTGTCCTCCACTCCGGCGAGCAATCGCAGCCGTGCCCGAGCGCCCCTTGACCAACCGCGAGTACGACGAGCTTCGCCGTGACCCCTGGGCCCGGTGAGCTACTCCTCTTTCTCACTCACCTCCTACATCGTCGGCAACGTCGTCGACCGACAGTTCCGCCGCCGGTAGCCACCGCTCCACCGCCAGTTTTTGACCAAGACAATAGGAACCGTTAGATCTGCATCTGATGGCTTGGATAGATTCACTTAACAGAAGGGGTACGCGTTGATCTGAGCCGCACCTGCCCCTTTAAATCTAGCGGTCTGTATCACTCGATCCAGACGAACCGGTACCGACCAATCCCGAAGCGACGCGTGGCTAGGGTTAGATTCAAAAACAGAATTTAAACCAGATTTTGATCCAGATTTCAAATGCCTATATCTTTTGAATTCCACGTTGGAATTTTTCAAACTTTATACCGTTGGATTCAGTAAAACAAGACCTTTCTGCCTATCCTTTTTGTTTAGCAAATAGTAACCATTAGATTGGCTTAAATTGCAGAAACTTGTTTGAGGCCTTTTTGAGAATAGTTTTAGTATAGTAAAATTATTTTAGGGCTATTAAGTTTGTCTTGGCTACTTTGTGACTTGTTTAGTTTCTGTAATCTTGCCCTTGCTTGGTAAAATTTTCAAAAATCACCACTTAGTAGATTCATGCATGCATGCATTCATAATATTTTTGTTTGTATATATTTGTGTGTAATTGTGTGCTATAACTTTGTGTGTAGATTTTGCTAGTGATTGTGATTGTGACGAGTGCTACTCTCCACACTACCAAGGCAAGTGATATCATCATGAATATTCCATTCCTATATTTTATTTATGCATTAGTATTATTTTTCTAAGTATAGGACTTGCATGGAATTTTGCTAAGTATAAACTATGCTTTGGGAAAACCTATTAGGTGAAACCTTATTGAAAATTACCTAAGTCAAGATTCCTATTACTATTATGCTTAGCCTAGCTACTAGAAAACCAGGGTGGTTTATATATATTCACTATGGAAAAATATTCTAAGTCTAAGGACTTATGTTTTTATTTAACAAAAACAACTAAGTTAATGAATCACCTGGGTGGAAATGGAAGGAATGGTTTATGTTGAGTGGTTCACAAGGCCATGGACTTGGCTTGTGTATCTCACTTGTGGATGGCCACCCAGGAAACAAAGAGATTTGAGATGTCAAATGTTGAGAAGCTTCAAGTGCAACCACTTGGCATTATGGGCTCTGCCATGATCTTAGGTTGCTAGAACTTAGTCACTTGGACAGTTGGTGGTAGTGGGAATGATAGGTTGGAGCGCGTCCATTTGACTAAGGAAAGGCTTCTGAAGGATCTTGTCTTGGGAAACCAAGTCTTGTGGGGAAAGTGCACCACCTCTGCAGAGTGTAAAACCTAAGTACTTAGCCATGTCCCTGGTAAAGGACAAATTGAGCATCAAGACATGGAAACTTCAAGAATCTCATCACTCCAATTTCTAAATAAAACTTGTGGGTGAACAAGGGTTAAAAGGATCTTTAGTCTCTGATTGGTAGATGCCCTCAGTGGATCTTCAGTCTTTGATTGGTAGATGCCTTGGGTGTTTTTGCCAAGCAAGGATCTTCAATCTTTGATTGGTGGATGCCTTGAGAGGATCCTCAGTCTTGATTGGTAGATGCCTTGGTGGCTTTTGTCAAAGCAAAATTTAGTATTTTCAAAAGTTAAGGAAAAATCTATTTTGAGCAATGCAAGCCTAAGCTCCACCAGCCAAATGCATATAGTATTATAGACCACTTAAATATATACTAAGGTATCACTTGCCAATACTATTCCAAAGTATTGACCCTCTGTGGCTGTAACTTGTAATGTTGCAGGTTACTCCGATGATGATTAGGAGTCATGAGTCTACACTCAACATGCTTGCCTGTGGCACATGAAGATGAAGACTTATGTTTATTTACATATTCCATAAACTCTTGTATTAGGCCTTTGGCCATGAGTTGTAAAAGACTATGTTTTATCTCTGGAATGACTGTAATAAACGACCTTTGTATCTGTGTACTTCATCTTAAACTGTGGATGCTAGCATTGATCCAGGGACTAGCATTGCAATCACAGGGATATTTTCCTTTAATAAGGAGGGATCTTACAATCCATGTGTGGTCTTTGGGAAGAACACACATGCAATGACACTGGATCTATGTGTGTTCTGTGAAAAGAACACACATCCAATGACTCTAGTTGTGGTTCATGAAAAGAGCATACATGCAATGACACTGGTGGATCCATGTGTGGTTCATGGGAAGAACACACATGCGATGACACTGGGTGGGTCTATGTGTGGTTCCTGAGAAGAGTAGACATGCCATCCCACCGGTGGATCCATGTGTGGTTCATGGGAAGAACACACATGCAATGACTCTGGTGATATGTGGTTTGTGAAAAGAACAGACATGCAATAACTCTAGCTGTGGTTAGTGAGAAGAACACACATGCAATGACACAGGGTGTGGTTCATGATATGGTTTGTGAGAAGAACACACATGAAATGACACTGGTGGATCCATGTGTGGTCTTTGGGAAGAACACACATGAAATGACACTGGATCTATGTGTGTTCTGTGAAAAGAACACACATCGAATGACTCTAGCTGTGGTTCATGAAAAGAGCAGACATACAATGACACTGGTGGATCCATGTGTGGTTCATGGGAAGAACACACATGCGATG
The DNA here is from genome assembly GCA_916181665.1 of Avena sativa. Classification (NCBI taxonomy): domain Eukaryota; kingdom Viridiplantae; phylum Streptophyta; class Magnoliopsida; order Poales; family Poaceae; genus Avena; species Avena sativa. The sequence goes on along the minus strand of OV702292.1, from coordinate 523,972,601 downwards.
ACACCGATGGATCCATGTGTGGTTCATGGTAAGAACACACATGCAATGACACTGGGTGTGGTTAATGATATGGTCTGTGAGAAAAACACACATGCAATGACACCGGTGGATCCATGTGTGGTCTGTGAGAAGAACACACATGCAATGACACTGGGTGTGGTTCATGATATGGTTTGTGAGAAGAACACACATGCAATGATACTGGTGGATCCATGTGTGGTCTTTGGGAAGAAGATACCTGCAATGACACTAGGTGTGGTTCATGATATGGTTTGTGAGAAGAACACACATGCAATGACAATGGTGGATCCATGTGTGGTCTTTGGGAAGAACACACATGCAATGACACTGGGTGGATCCATGTGAGGTTTGTGAGAAGAAGACACATGCAATGACACCGGTGGATCCATGTGTGGTTCATGGGAAGAACACACATGCAATGACTCTGGTGATATGTGTTTTGTGAAAAGAACAAACATGCAATGACTCTAGCTGTGGTTAATGCGAAGAGCATACATTCAATGACACCAGTGGATCCATGTGTGGTTCATGGGAAGAGCAGACATACAATGACACTGGTGGATCCATGTGTGGTTCATGGGAAGAACACACATGCAACGACACCGGCGGATCCATTTGTGGTCTGTGGGAAGAACACACATGCAATGACACCGGTGGATCCATGTTTGGTTCATGGGAAGAACACACATGCAATGGCACAGGTGATATGTGGTCTGTGAGAAGAACACACATGCAATGACACTGGTGGATCCATGTGTGGTATGTGGGAAGAGCATACATGCAATGACACTGGTGGATCCATGTGTGGTTCATGGGAAGAACACACATGCAATGACACTGGGTGTGGTTCATGATATGGTTTGTGAGAAGAACACACATGCAATGACACTGGTGGATCCATGTGTGGTCTGTGAGAAGAATACACATGCAATGACACTGGGTGTGGTTCATGATATGGTTTGTGAGAAGAACACACATGCAATGACACTGGTGGATCCATGTGTGGTCTTTGGGAAGAACACACATGAAATGACACTGGATCCATGTGTGTTCTATGAGAAGAACACACATCCAATGACTCTAGCGGTGGTTCATGAAAAGGGCATACATGCAATGACACTGGTGGATCCATGTGTGGTTCATTGGAAGAACACAGATGCGATGACACTGGGTGGGTCTATGTGTGGTTCATGAGAAGAGCAGACATGCAATGCCACCGGTGGATCCATGTGTGGTTCATGGGAAGAACACACATGCAATGACTCTGGTGATATGTGGTTTATAAAAGAACAGACATGCAATAACTCTAGCTATGGTTAGTGAGAAGAACACACATGTAATGACACTGGGTGTGGTTCATGATATGGTTTGTGAGAAGAACACACATGCAATGACACTGGTGGATCCATGTGTGGTCTTTGGGAAGAACACACATGCAATGACACTGGTGATATGTGGTCTGTGAGAAGAACACACATCCGATGACTCTAGTTGTGGTTCATGAAAAGATCAGACATACAATGACACTGGTGGATCCATGTGTGGTTCATGGGAAGAACACACATGTGATGACACTGGGTGTGGTTCATGATATGGTTTGTGAGAAGAACACACATGCAATGACACTGGTGGATCCATGTGTGGTCTTTGGAAAGAACACACATGCAATGACACTGGTGATGTGTGGTATGTGGGAAGAGCAGACATGCAATGACACTGGTGGATCCATGTGTGGTTCATGGGAAGAACACACATGCAATGACCCTGGGTGTGGTTCATGATATGGTTTGTGAGAAGAACACACATGAAATGACACTGGTGGATCCATCTGTGGTCTTTGGGAAGAACATAGATGCAATGACACTGGTGATATGTGGTCTGTGAGAAGAACACACATCCAATGACTCTAGCTGTGGTTAATGAGAAGAGCAGACATACAATGACACTGGTGGATCCATGTGTGGTTCATGGGAAGAACACACATGCGATGACACCGATGGATCCATGTGTGGTTCATGGGAAGAACACACATGGAATGACACTGGGTGTGGTTAATGATAGGGTATGTGAGAAAAACACACATGCAATGACACTGGTGGATCAATGTGTGGTCTATGAGAAGAACACACATGCAATGGCACTGGGTGTGGTTCATGATATGGTTTGTGAGAAGAACACACATGCAATAACACTGGTGGATCCATGTGTGGTCTTTGGTAAGAACACACATGCAATGACACTGGGTGTGGTTCATGATATGGTTCGTGAGAAGAACACACATGCAATCACACTGGTGGATCCGTGTGTGGTCTTTGGGAAGCACACACATGCAATGACACTGGGTGGATCCATGTATGGTTTGTGAGAACAACACGCATGCAATGACACCGGTGGATCCATGTGTGGTTCATGGGAAGAACACACATGCAATGACTCTGGTGATATGTGGTTTGTGAAAAGAACAGACATGCAATGACTCTAGCTGTGGTTAATGAGAAGAGAAGACATGCAATGACACCGGTGGATCCATGTGTGGTTCATGGGAAGAGCAGACATACAATGACACTGGTGGATCCATGTGTGGTTCATGGGAAGAACACACATGCAATGACACCGGTGGATCCATGTGTGGTTTGTGGGAAGAACACACATGCAATGACACTGGTGGATCCATGTGTGGTATGTGGGAAGAGAATACATGCAATGACACTAGTGGATCCATGTGTGGTGCATGGGAAGAACACACATGCAACGACACCGGTGGATCCATGTGTGGTCTGTGAGAAGAACACACATGCAATGACACTAGTGGATCCATGTGTGGTATGTGGGAAGAGCATACATGCAATGACACTGGTGGATCCATGTGTGGTTCATGGGAAGAACACACAGGCATTGACACTGGGTGTGGTTCATGATATGGTTTGTGAGAAGAACACACATGCAATGACACTGGTGGATCCATGTGTGGTCTGTGAGAAGAATACACATGCAATGACACTGGGTGTGGTTCATGATATGGTTTGTGAGAAGAACACACATGCAATGACACTGGTGGATCCATGTGTGGTCTTTGGGAAGAACACACATGCAATGACACTGGATCTATGTGTGTTCTGTGAGAAGAACACACATCCAATGACTCTAGTTGTGGTTCATGAAAAGGGCATACATGCAATGACACTGGTGGATCCATGTGTGGTTCATGGGAAGAACACACATGCGATACACTGGGTGGGTCTATGTGTGGTTCATGAGAAGAGCAGACATGCAATGCCACCGGTGGATCCATGTGTGGTTCATGGCAAGAACACACATGCCATGACTCTGGTGATATGTGGTTTGTGAAAAGAACAGACATGCAATAACTCTAGCTGTGGTTAGTGAGAAGAACACACATGCAATGACACTGGGTGTGGTTCATGATATGGTTTGTGAGAAGAACACACATGAAATGACACTGGTGGATCCATGAGTGGTCTTTGGGAAGAACACACATGCAATGACCCTAGTGATATGTGGTCTGTGAGAAGAACACACATTTAATGACTAGCTGTGGTTCATGAAAAGAGCAGACATACAATGACACTGGTGGATCCATGTGTGGTTCATGGGAAGAACACACATGCGATGACACCGATGGATCCATGTGTGGTTCATGGGAAGAACACACATGCAATGACACTGGGTGTGGTTAATGATAGGGTATGTGAGAAAAACACACATGCAATGACACTGGTGGATCCATGTGTGGTCTATGAGAAGAACACACATGCAATGGCACTGGGTGTGGTTCTTGATATGGTTTGTGAGAAGAACACACATGCAATAACACTGGTGGATCCATGTGTGGTCTTTGGTAAGAACACACATGCAATGACACTGGGTGTGGTTCATGATATGGTTCGTGAGAAGAACACACATGCAATGACACTGGTGGATCCGTGTGTGGTCTTTGGGAAGCACACACATGCAATGACACTGGGTGGATCCATGTATGGTTTGTGAGAACAACACGCATGCAATGACACCGATGGATCCATGTGTGGTTCATGGGAAGAACACACATGCAATGACTCTGGTGATATGTGGTTTGTGAAAAGAACAGACATGCAATGACTCTAGCTGTGGTTAATGAGAAGACCAGACATGCAATAACACCGGTGGATCCATGTGTGGTTCATGGGAAGAGCAGACATACAATGACACTGGTGGATCCATGTGTGGTTCATGGGAAGAACACACATGCAATGACACCGGTGGATCCATGTGTGGTTTGTGGGAAGAACACACATGCAATGACACTGGTGGATCCATGTTTGGTTCATGGGAAGAACACACATGCAATGACACTGGTGGATCCATGTGTGGTATGTGGGAAGAGAATACATGCAATGACACTAGTGGATCCATGTGTGGTTCATGAGAAGAACACACATGCAACGACACCGGTGGATCCATGTGTGGTCTGTGAGAAGAACACACATGCAATGACACCGGTGGATCCATGTGTGGTATGTGGGAAGAGCATACATGCAATGACACTGGTGGATCCATGTGTGGTTCATGGGAAGAACACACCGGCATTAACACTGGGTGTGGTTCATGATATGGTTTGTGAGAAGAACACACATGCAATGACACTGGTGGATCCATGTGTGGTCTGTGAGAAGAATACACATGCAATGACACTGGGTGTGGTTCATGATATGGTTTGTGAGAAGAACACACATGCAATGACACTGGTGGATCCATGTGTGGTCTTTGGGAAGAACACACATGCAATGACACTAGATCTGTGTGTGTTCTGTGAGAAGAACACACATCCAATGACTCTAGTTGTGGTTCATGAAAAGAGCATACATGCAATGACACTGGTGGATCCATGTGTGGTTCATGGGAAGAACACACATGCGATACACTGGGTGGGTCTATGTGTGGTTCATGAGAAGAGAAGACATGCAATGCCACCGGTGGATCCATGTGCGGTTAATGGCAAGAACACACATGCCATGACTCTGGTGATATGTGGTTTGTGAAAAGAACAGACATGCAATAACTCTAGCTGTGGTTAGTGAGAAGAACACACATGCAATGACACTGGGTGTGGTTCATGATATGGTTTGTGAGAAGAACACACATGAAATGACACTGGTGGATCCATGAGTGGTCTTTGGGAAGAACACACATGCAATTACACTAGTGATATGTGGTCTGTGAGAAGAACACACATTTAATGACTAGATGTGGTTCATGAAAAGAGCAGACATACAATGACACTGGTGGATCCATGTGTGGTTCATGGGAAGAACACACATGCGATGACACCGATGGATCCATGTGTGGTTCATGGGAAGAACACACATGCAATGACACTGGGTGTGGTTAATGATAGGGTATGTGAGAAAAACACACATGCAATGACACTGGTGGATCCATGTGTGGTCTATGAGAAGAACACACATGCAATGGCACTGGGTGTGGTTCTTGATATGGTTTGTGAGAAGAACACACATGCAATAACACTGGTGGATCCATGTGTGGTCTTTGGTAAGAACACACATGCAATGACACTGGGTGTGGTTCATGATATGGTTCGTGAGAAGAACACACATGCAATGACACTGGTGGATCCGTGTGTGGTCTTTGGGAAGCACACACATGCAATGACACTGGGTGGATCCATGTATGGTTTGTGAGAACAACACGCATGCAATGACACCGATGGATCCATGTGTGGTTCATGGGAAGAACACACATGCAATGACTCTGGTGATATGTGGTTTGTGAAAAGAACAGACATGCAATGACTCTAGCTGTGGTTAATGAGAAGACCAGACATGCAATAACACCGGTGGATCCATGTGTGGTTCATGGGAAGAGCAGACATACAATGACACTGGTGGATCCATGTGTGGTTCATGGGAAGAACACACATGCAATGACACCGGTGGATCCATGTGTGGTTTGTGGGAAGAACACACATGCAATGACACTGGTGGATCCATGTTTGGTTCATGGGAAGAACACACATGCAATGACACTGGTGGATCCATGTGTGGTATGTGGGAAGAGAATACATGCAATGACACTAGTGGATCCATGTGTGGTTCATGAGAAGAACACACATGCAACGACACCGGTGGATCCATGTGTGGTCTGTGAGAAGAACACACATGCAATGACACCGGTGGATCCATGTGTGGTATGTGGGAAGAGCATACATGCAATGACACTGGTGGATCCATGTGTGGTTCATGGGAAGAACACACCGGCATTAACACTGGGTGTGGTTCATGATATGGTTTGTGAGAAGAACACACATGCAATGACACTGGTGGATCCATGTGTGGTCTGTGAGAAGAATACACATGCAATGACACTGGGTGTGGTTCATGATATGGTTTGTGAGAAGAACACACATGCAATGACACTGGTGGATCCATGTGTGGTCTTTGGGAAGAACACACATGCAATGACACTAGATCTGTGTGTGTTCTGTGAGAAGAACACACATCCAATGACTCTAGTTGTGGTTCATGAAAAGAGCATACATGCAATGACACTGGTGGATCCATGTGTGGTTCATGGGAAGAACACACATGCGATACACTGGGTGGGTCTATGTGTGGTTCATGAGAAGAGCAGACATGCAATGCCACCGGTGGATCCATGTGCGGTTAATGGCAAGAACACACATGCCATGACTCTGGTGATATGTGGTTTGTGAAAAGAACAGACATGCAATAACTCTAGCTGTGGTTAGTGAGAAGAACACACATGCAATGACACTGGGTGTGGTTCATGATATGGTTTGTGAGAAGAACACACATGAAATGACACTGGTGGATCCATGAGTGGTCTTTGGGAAGAACACACATGCAATTACACTAGTGATATGTGGTCTGTGAGAAGAACACACATTGAATGACTCTAGATGTGGTTCATGAAAAGAGCAGACATACAATGACACTGGTGGATCCATGTGTGGTTCATGGGAAGAACACACATGCGATGACACCGATGGATCCATGTGTGGTTCATGGGAAGAACACACATGCAATGACACTGGGTGTGGTTAATGATATGGTTTGTGAGAAAAACACACATGCAATGACACTGGTGGATCCATGTGTGGTCTTTGGGAAGAACACACATGCAATGACACTGGATCCATGTGTATTCTGTGAGAAGAACACACAGCCAATGACTCTAGCTGTGGGTCATGAAAAGAGCACGCATGCAATGATACTGGTGGATCCATGTGTGGTTCATGGGAAGAACACACCTGCGATGACACCGGTGGATCCATGTGTGGTTCATGGGAAGAACACACATGCAATGACACTGGGTGTGGTTAATGATATGGTCTGTGAGAAAAACACACATGCAATGACACTGGTGGATCCATGTGTGGTCTGTGAGAAGAACACACATGCAATGGCACTGGGTGTGGTTCATGATATGGTTTGTGAGAAGAACACACATGCAATGACACTGGTGGATCCATGTGTGGTCTTTGGTAAGAACACACATGCAATGACACTGGGTGTGGTTCATGATATTGTTTGTGAGAACAACACGCATGCAATGACACTGGTGGATCCGTGTGTGGTCTTTGGGAAGCACACACATGCAATGACACTGGGTGGATCCATGTGTGGTTTGTGAGAAGAACACATATGCAATGACACCGGTGGATCCATGTGTGGTTCATGGGAAGAGCAGACATACAATGACACTGGTGGATCCATGTGTGGTTCATTGGAAGAACACACATGCAACGACACCGGTGGATCCATGTGTGGTCTATGGGAAGAACACACATGCAATGACACTGGTGGATCCATGTTTGGTTCATGGGAAGAACACACATGCAATGACACAGGTGATATGTGGTCTGTGAGAAGAACACACATGCAATGACACTGGTGGATCCATGTGTGGTATGTGGGAAGAGCATACATGCAATGACACTGGTGGATCCATGTGTGGTTCATGGGAAGAACACACATGCAATGACACTGGGTGTGGTTCATGATATGGTTTGTGAGAAGAACACACATGCAATGACACTGGTGGATCCATGTGTGGTCTGTGAGAAGAATACACATGCAATGACACTAGGTGTGGTTCATGATATGGTTTGTGAGAAGAACACACATGCAATGACACTGGATCTATGTGTGTTCTGTGAAAAGAACACACATCCAATGACTCTAGTTGTGGTTCATGAAAAGAGCATACATGCAATGACACTGGTGGATCCATGTGTGGTTCATGGGAAGAACACACATGCAATGACACTGGGTGGGTCTATGTGTGGTTCCTCAGAAGAGTAGACATGCAATCCCACCGGTGGATCCATGTGTGGTTCATGGGAAGAACACACATGCAATGACTCTGGTGATATGTGGTTTGTGAAAAGAACAGACATGCAATAACTCTAGATGTGGTTAGTGAGAAGAACACACATGCAATGACACAGGGTGTGGTTCATGATATGGTTTGTGAGAAGAACACACATGCAATGACACTAGTGATATGTGGTCTGTGAGAAGAACACACATCGAATGACTCTAGCTGTGGTTCATGAAAAGAGCAGATATACAATGACACTGATGGATCCATGTGTGGTTCATGGGAAGAACACACATGCGATGACACCGATGGATCCATGTGTGGTTCATGGGAAGAACACACATGCAATGACACTGGGTGTGGTTAATGATATGGTCTGTGAGAAAAACACACATGCAATGACACCGGTGGATCCATGTGTGGTCTGTGAGAAGAACACACATGCAATGACACTGGGTGTGGTTCATGATATGGTTTGTGAGAAGAACACACATGCAATGATACTGATGGATCCATGTGTGGTCTTTGGGAAAAAGACACCTGCAATGACACTGGGTGTGGTTCATGATATGGTTTGTGAGAAGAACACACATGCAATGACATTGGTGGATCCATGTGTGGTCTTTGGGAAGAACACACATGCAATGACACTGGGTGGATCCATGTGAGGTTTGTGAGAAGAACACACATGCAATGACAACGGTGGATCCATGTGTGGTTCATGGGAAGAACACACATGCAATGACTCTGGTGATATGTGGTTTGTGAAAAGAACAGACATGCAATGACTCTAGCTGTGGTTAATGCGAAGAGCATACATGCAATGACACCAGTGGATCCATGTGTGGTTCATGGGAAGAGCAGACATACAATGACACTGGTGGATCCATGTGTGGTTCATGGGAAGAACACACATGCAACGACACCGGCGGATCCATTTGTGGTCTGTGGGGAGAACACACATGCAATGACACTGGTGGATCCATGTTTGGTTCATGGGAAGAACACACATGCAATGGCACAGGTGATATGTGGTCTGTGAGAAGAACACACATGCAATGACACTGGTGGATCCATGTGTGGTATGTGGGAAGAGCATACATGTAATGACACTGGTGGATCCATGTGTGGTTCATGGGAAGAACACACATGCAATGACACTGGGTGTGGTTCATGATATGGTTTGTGAGAAGAACACACATGCAATGACACTGGTGGATCCATGTGTGGTTTGTGAGAAGAATACACTGGTGGATCCATGTGTGGTCTGTGAGATAAATGATTTCCTTCCATTAGGGTTTAGGGATTTGGATTTATTTTCCAAGTGTTCAAATTTCCAGATACATTCATTGAGGAATGCATTTCCCTTGATTTGGATTTTTGTTGAATTCAAACTTTAGCCAAAGTTTGTTCAAGATGGGATTTTAAATCTCCTTTTAGAAACAAAAGTTTCTTTTCACCCTGATTTTCAACAAAGATTTATTTTGTTTAATTAATTTTCACATTACAAGATTTGGAAAATCTTGGGATGTGACAGGCTACCACCCTTAAAAGAAATCTCGTCCCGAGATTTGGGGAGGCTAGGGTTACAAGTTGGCTCAAACAGCTAGGGTACTACCACCCTTAAAAAAAATTTCCAACTAAACTACATCTTGGCTTGCTTGGAATCTTGAGGAAAACTTCTTCTTGGAAAACTTCTGCTTAGTGTCCTTTGTTTCCATGCTTGACTCATGGGCCAAGTTTAAGATCCTTCATAGGCTTGTTTATCTTGTTCTTCATCTTTTCTGGACAATTGCTTACATAGTGTCCTGGTTCTTTGCAATTGAAACAGTGGATATCTTGGAGTTCTTTACGTTGCTCTTGTGGACAAGTTGCTACGTAGTGACCTGGTTCCTTGCAGTTGTTGCACACTACTTGGCCGATCTCTTTATTCTTCGGGTTCTCTGGGCATCCACTGGGGTAGTGTCCCATTCCCTTACATTTACGACATTGCACAAGGCTCATGTCTTGCTTTGGTTTCTTGGGCTTCTTTGATCCTTTGAATTGGGTTGTCTTGTTTGGAGGTATGAGTGGTCCTTTTCCTTTGTCATCAACATTCTTGGCATACTTGGATCCTTCTTGTTTCCTTTGTTCAACAATGGCATAGATGGGGCATTGAGTAGGTACATGGTCGTTTCCTTCACAAAGGTAACAAGTAACTTGAGATGTGGGGCATTGGCCAACTGGATGTTCCTCTTCACAATTGGGGCATTGATCTTCATGCTCCTTGGAAGTGTGATCCTTGTCTCCACAAATAATGCAAGCTGGGGCTCCATCTAGAATAATATTCTTGTCATCCTTGTTGTCATACACTCTTTTGGGATAGTTTTCTTCCATGCCGATCATTTGATTAGTCACCTTAAGCATCAGTTGGGATTGTTCTTCCAAAAACTTTTGCAAGGTAGGGTCTTTATCACTATTGTTGGCTATGAACTGAGTTGTTAGTTGGTTCAACTGGTGTTGGGTTGCTAGGGGTTCTCTCATGTTGACCTATTGGTTGTTGTTGATGTCATCATCCTTGATGCTAGAGTCTCTTGGAGAAGTCATCTGTTTGGGTTGGAGGGGATTAGAATAGGCAAAAGATTTTTCTATGGAATCAATTTTATTCACACACATCACAATTCACACAAGCAATGTGCAAGCAATCACAAACAAACACTCCACTCAAACAAAGTTCAAGCACATACTTAGGCAACAAAATAATTTTTGTTACACCACATAGGTTGGTGGGTTTGACTTAACTAAAATATGGTGGTCCATCTATATGGTTCACTTGTGATCTTTCCATCCTTCTTGGTTGATTCTTCTTAATTGAGATCTTTGTATCCTTGGAGAATTCTTGTGTCTTGGTCACAAATCTTCAAAAGTGTTCATGGTTTCTTCTAAGTTGTGTTTCCTTAGTCTTCAAGTCTTGAGTAACATTTTCTTGTCTCACTTATAGTCTTTAATAATATACAAGTTGGAAGTCTTTGGTGAACATGATGAAGATGTTGAAGTCACTTGAAGAAGTTGAAGTCATTAGAGTTGAAAGTGTTGAAGAAGTCCTTTGCACATAGTGTAGTCTTTGGTCATGGGGTAGGCTTTTCCATCAAGTTTTGAAGTAGAAGAGAAGTAGAGTTGAAACCAAAATGGTTGAGGAAAGAGTTTACAAGATTGTTTTTGTAAATAAGTTTTGGAACAAATACAACTCCTATTTTTTTCTAAGGGGTTTTGTCCAATCCTAGGGTTACAAATCCTACAGGCAACACAATGCTCTGATACCATCTGTAAGATCCCTCCTTTTTAAAGGAAAAGATCCCTGTGATTGCAATGCTAGTCCCTGGATCAATAGCTAGCATTCCACAGTTTAGATGTAATATCAAGAAACAAGGTCATAATACAACTTTATAACCAGGAATAAAATAGTTTTATTACATCAAACTTAGCTCATTGGCTAATTACATTACATTGCAGCGGAATAACTATAGTCTTGGGTCCTTCATCTTCAAAGTGCCACAGGCAGATGTTGGTTGTAGGCTTTGTAATCCTAATCAATCAATCTTCACTAAAATCAATCAAACCTGCAACATCATAAGTTACAGCCACAAGGGTCAATACATTTGAATTGTATTGGCAAGTGATACTTTGGTAGTATAGTGGAGTCTATCATCTATATGCATTTTGGCTAAGTGGAGTTGAGGCTTGCATTGCTCAAAATAGATTTTTCCTATCATTTTGAAAATACTAAGTTTTGTTTGGCAAAAACTTTCCAAGCCATCTACCAATCAAAGACTGAAGATCCCCTCAGGGCATCTACCAATCAAAGACTGAAGATTTGCTTGGCAAAACAATTTTCCCAATCTAAGATTTTGAGATCCTTGTACCAAGCCATCTCTCCATCAAAGATTGAAGAATTACACACAACCCTTGTTCACCCACAAATTTTATTTAGAAATTGGAGTGATGAGATTATTGATTGCTTCCATGTCTTGATGCTCAAATTGTCCTTTACCAGGGACATGGCTAAGTACTTAGGTTTTACACTCTGCAGAGGTGGTGCACTTTTCCCACAAGACTTGGTTTCCCAAGACAAGATCCTTCAGAAGCCTTTCCTTAGTCAAATGGACGCGCTCCAACCTATCATACACTACCACCAACTGTCCATTTGACTAAGTTCTTGCAACCTATGATCATGGCAGAGCCCATATTGCCAAGTGGTTGCACTTGAAGCTTCTCAACATTTGACATCTCAAATCTCTTTGTTTCCTGGGTGGCCATCCACAAGTGAGATACACAAGCCAAGTCCATGGCCTTGTGAACCACTCAACATAAGCCATCCCTTCCATTTCCACCCAGGTGATTCATTAACTTAGTTGTTTTATTAATCAAAAACATGAGTCCTCAGACTTAGAATATTTTTCCATAGTGAATATATACCACCCAAGTTTTCTATTAGCTAGGCTAAGCTTGATAGTAATAGGATTCTTAACTTAGGAAAATCCTACTAAGGATTCGTCTACTAGGTTTTCCTATAGCAAGGTCTATACTTAACTAAATAAAAACCATGCAAGTTTTACTTAGCAAAAACACTAATGCATAGTGAAAATAATGGGATAGATAGTATGAAGTATCACTTGCCTTTTTGGTAGAGGGTATAGGTTTACTTCCTTGTCCTTGCAACAATCACACTCTTCAAGTCACTACAAACAATAAAGAAAGGCACAAACTCAATCTACCAATCAAGCAAAACAACACAAACAAAACAACAAAGTCAAAGAAATGGATGCAAGCATGCCAAGCTTTGCTTTGTTTGAAAAAGTGGTTCCTAGTGGGTCATAGACATTTGGGTACACCTAATGGTCATTTTGTAAAGTGGCAAAGTCATTTGCAAGAGGGTCTCTATTAGATTCCTAAACTTTGTAAGATCCAAATTGGTCATTTACCAAAGTGGCAAAGTTGTTAGCAAAAGGTTTCACCTCAAAACCATTTTCAAAACAAGGTGTTATTTTATGGGGTGAAGAAATATTTTTCCTAAGGCCTTAACCTATAGGGTTCACCAAGTATGTTTTCAAATCACAAACTTGGGGTTTGGGGTTAGTGGGTTTAAAACAAAACAATTTCCAAAGGTTTTCTTCCAAAATCAATTTTTTATAAAAACCACATTTCTATTTGACTAGAAATGGTTTTTAAATTAAAGATTCCTTATTTTGCTTCACCAAATGAGTTGCTATTGCAAAACTTGGTGTTTTGGGTCAGTAGGTTTGGTCTAAACCATTTTCTCAAAGTTTTCTTTATGAAAGCATTTTCATAAACAAAACAATGGTTTTTAATTAGCTAGAAATGGACTAAACCAATTAATCCATTCTAAACTTTTCAAAAATCATTTTCCAAACTATGGGTTGGTTCCTAGGGTCAGTAAGGTCACAATAAACTAATTGGCAAAGGTTTAACCCTAAAAACATTTTTAAGCAATTTTTCTAATGTTAGCAAGCACACAAAAGAATCTGCAAAGTTAAACAAGCTAACAGATACTATTTGCTAAACTAAGGGTGGGGTTGGCTAGGGTTTGTCCTGTTGAATCCAACGACATCAAATTTGTAAAATTTGGACGTGTGGATCCAAAGATACAAGGGTTTGAAGTTTGCAAAAGTTTCTGTTTTCAAATTCTGTTTTAAACCTAACAGGCGACACGCGGCGTGATATCATTGGTCGATACCGGTTCGGCCGGATCGTGGCTGTAGAGTGTTGGATCTAAGTTAAATCGTGCGGTCCAGAGGACATACCTCTTCGGTGTTAAGTGAACTAATCGTGAGCGCCAGATCTAGATCGAACGGTTGTGGGGTGTTTGGCCATAGACGAGCGGCGCTGCGGTGGCTACCGGGGGCGGAGCGGTCGGTCGATGACGGAGGCGACGATGCAGGTAGAGAGGGAGAAGAAGGAGATGCTCACCAGAATCGCAAGAACGTGGGGAAGCTCGAGGTAGTGTCGTCTTATCGCGGGGCGCACTGGAGTGAGCTTGATTGCTCGTCGGAGTGGAGCTGCGCCTCGGCCTTGCTTAGTCGTCGTCGAGAATGGCGCTAGGGATCACTCAGAGGCAAACGAAATGCACGGTCAGATGCGCCAAGACACGACGAAGGTGTGTGCGTGAACGAGAGGGGAAGAGGCGGTCTGTTATTACCAGTAGGCTTCGCCGGAGAAGAAGGCAGTCGCGGCGGCGTCGGAAGTTTGTCGTAGTCGACGCTCAGGGGCGCTCGGGGACGAGCTGGGGCTACGGAGATGATCGCCAGGAGGTGGGGATCACGAGAGCATGGTCGAGGAGGCAAGGGGCGGTGAGGGGCTGCCGGAATTGGCTTGGGAAGTCGTCGGAGCGGCGGCGGTACAGAGAGAATTGGAGGCAGCCTAGGGGCAGAGTGGAGGCGATGTCTGGGGGAAATGACAGAGGAGAGGGAGGCTTTTAAGGGGGCGTGGTTTCTGCGAGTTAAGGTGGCCGTGTTAAAGCGAATTGATGCCGCGAAGTTACAGCAGGAAACGGCGACGAGGAGGGGGAAGAACTGGTCGCGCGGGTGTGGACGAAGAACAGTGGTGTGGGACCCGTCTGTCAGCGAAAGAGAGAGAGTGGTTGTGGATCCGGGATGTCATCGACTGTGTGGGTTCGTTATTTGGTTCGAATCGTTTTCTTCAGGGAGACAACTGGCTGGGTGGGGTCATCTCGTCAGCGAGTGAGTGAGGGGGAGAAGAGGGGCCCGTTTGTCTGTGACTGAGTGGGTAAGAAAGTTGGTGCCAATGTTTTATTCGAGGAGAAGACTGGGCTGGTCTGGGCCTTAGTGGGCTGCTGGGCTGCTCTATTTTTTTCTGTCTGCTAACTTTTTCCTTTTCTAATTGTTTTCTATTTTGAATTTCAATCAATTTTCAAACAATTCAAACAAGGTTCAAATCAATTCAAACAAACACTCAACTTTGTACTTTAATTTGGTTCTGTTTTTCAACATATTCCAAATCTCAAAATAAAATAATATTTTTATTTATTTTAAGATCCATTTAATAATTAAAGAAAATGGATCTTTAGTTATTTAATAGGGTTTGATTTATTTAAATAAAATTTCCATTTTAAATCCAATTATTTTCAAATCCAACCAGAAGGTTTTATTTGAAAAAATAAAAGAATACTTGGAAACTTATTTAAGTAAATAAATAAGTTTTGGTGTTTTAATTAAAATGGGAAAGCCTTTACTTAAATAAAATTGGATATTTAAATCCTTATTATTTTATTTAAATAAACTTTTACTCATTTTAATCAAAGCAAAACCTTTTAATAAAAGATTTCAAAGTAGTAATAAAATACTTGGTGTTCATTTAAAATGGGAAAAGCCTTTACTTAAATAAAATTGGATATTTAAATCCTTATTATTTTATTTAAATAAACTTTTACTCATTTTATCAAAACAAAATATTTTATTACAAAAGTTTGGCCAAAATTAATTTGGCTCACCTTTTCATTTGAAAACAAAGTCTTTTATTAAAAGATCCAAATTAGTATTTCCAAAACAATTTATTTTCCTTTGATAAATGTTTATATTTATAAATCCCTTTAGGATTTTAATTGTTCACCAATTGGTATGGCTTTTGGTAAGGGCTTTATTGGCTTTGGAAATTCAATTTCCTTATCTTAATATATTCACAAGATTTTGTTTATAGTTCCAAACTAAGTGAAACCAATTTCTATGGTCTTACTTGATCCTTTGTGATTATTGCTGATCAATTTTGGTATGGATCAAATCCATGGGTTTGGAGATACTTTGGGAAAATGATTTCCTTCCATTAGGGTTTAGGGATTTGGATTTATTTTCCAAGTGTTCAAATTTCCAGATACATTCATTGAGGAATGCATTTCCCTTGATTTGGATTTTTGTTGAATTCAAACTTTAGCCAAAGTTTGTTCAAGATGGGATTTTAAATCTCCTTTTAGAAACAAAAGTTTCTTTTCACCCTGATTTTCAACAAAGATTTATTTTTTTAATTAATTTTCACATTACAAGATTTGGAAAATCTTGGGATGTGACAGTATGTGAGAAAAACACACATGCAATGACACTGGTGGATCCATGTGTGGTCTATGAGAAGAACACACATGCAATGGCACTGGGTGTGGTTCATGATATGGTTTGTGAGAAGAACACACATGCAATAACACTGGTGGATCCATGTGTGGTCTTTGGTAAGAACACACATGCAATGACACTGGGTGTGGTTCATGATATGGTTCGTGAGAAGAACACACATGCAATGACACTGGTGGATCCGTGTGTGGTCTTTGGGAAGCACACACATGCAATGACACTGGGTGGATCCATGTATGGTTTGTGAGAAGAACACGCATGCAATAACACCGGTGGATCCATGTGTGGTTCATGGGAAGAACACACATGCAATGACTCTGTCCATATGTGGTTTGTGAAAAGAACAGACATGCAATGACTCTAGCTGTGGTTAATGAGAAGAGCAGACATGCAATGACACCGGTGGATCCATGTGTGGTTCATGGGAAGAGCAGACATACAATGACATTGGTGGATCCATGTGTGGTTCATGGGAAGAACACACATGCAATGACACCAGTGGATCCATGTGTGGTTTGTGGGAAGAACACACATGCAATGACACTGGTGGATCCATGTTTGGTTCATGGGAAGAACACACATGCAATGACACTGGTGGATCCATGTGTGGTATGTGGGAAGAGAATACATGCAATGACACTAGTGGATCCATGTGTGGTTCATGGGAATAACACACATGCAACGACACCGGTGGATCCATGTGTGGTTTGTGAGAAGAACACACATGCAATGACACTAGTGGATCCATGTGTGGTATGTGGGAAGAGCATACATGCAATGACACTGGTGGATCCATGTGTGGTTCATGGGAAGAACACACAGGCATTGACACTGGGTGTGGTTCATGATATGGTTTGTGAGAAGAACACACATGCAATGACACTAGTGGATCCATGTGTGGTCTGTGAGAAGAATACACATGCAATGACACTGGGTGTGGTTCATGATATGGTTTGTGAGAAGAACACACATGCAATGACACTGGTGGATCCATGTGTGGTCTTTGGGAAGAACACACATGCAATGACACTGGATCTATGTGTGTTCTGTGAGAAGAACACACATCCAATGACTCTAGTTGTGGTTCATGAAAAGAGCATACATGCAATGACACTGGTGGATCCATGTGTGGTTCATGGGAAGAACACACATGCGATACACTGGGTGGGTCTATATGTGGTTCATGAGAAGAGCAGACATGCAATTCCACCGGTGGATCCATGTGTGGTTCATGGCAAGAACACACATGCCATGACTCTGGTGATATGTGGTTTGTGAAAAGAACAGACATGCAATAACTCTAGCTGTAGTTAGTGAGAAGAACACACATGCAATGACACTGGGTGTGGTTCATGATATGGTTTGTGAGAAGAACACACATGAAATGACACTGGTGGATCCATGTGTGGTCTTTGGGAAGAACACACATGCAATGACACTAGTGATATGTGGTCTGTGAGAAGAACACACATCGAATGACTCTAGTTGTGGTTCATGAAAAGAGCAGACATACAATGACACTGATGGATCCATGTGTGGTTCATGGGAAGAAAACACATGCGATGACACCGATGGATCCATGTGTGGTTCATGGGAAGAACACACATGCAATGACATTGGGTGTGGTTCATGATATGGTCTGTGAGAAGAACACACATGCAATGACACTGGTGGATCCATGTGTGGTCTTTGGGAAGAACACACATGCAATGACACTGGATCCATGTGTGTTCTGTGAGAAGAACACACAACAAATGACTCTAGCTGTGGGTCATGAAAAGAGCATACATGCAATGACACTGGTGGATCCATGTGTGGTTCATGGGAAGAATACACATGCGATGACACTGGGTGGGTCTATGTGTGGTTCATGAGAAGAGCAGACATGCAATGCCACCGGTGGATCCATGTGTTGTTCATGGGAAGAACACACATGCAATGACTCTGGTCATATGTGGTTTGTGAAAAGAACAGGCATGCAATAACTCTAGCTGTGGTTAGTGAGACGAACACACATGCAATGACACTGGGTGTGGTTCATGATATGGTTTGTGAGAACAACACACATGAAATGACACTGGTGGATCCATCTGTGGTCTTTGGGAAGAACACAGATGCAATGACACTGGTGATATGTGGTCTGTGAGAAGTACACACATCCAATGACTAGCTGTGGTTTGTGAAAAGAGCACGCATGCAATGATACTGGT
Organism: Avena sativa; assembly: GCA_916181665.1. NCBI lineage: Eukaryota > Viridiplantae > Streptophyta > Magnoliopsida > Poales > Poaceae > Avena > Avena sativa. The sequence goes on along the minus strand of OV702292.1, from coordinate 523,953,874 downwards.
GGATCCATGTGTGGTTCATGGGAAGAACACACATGCGATGACACCGATGGATCCATGTGTGGTTCATGGGAAGAACACACATGCAATGACACTGGGTGTGGTTAATGATATGGTCTGTGAGAAAAACACACATGCAATGACACTGGTGGATCCATGTGTGGTCTGTGAGAAGAACACACATGCAATGGCACTAGGTGTGGTTCATGATATGGTTTGTGAGAAGAACACACATGCAATGACACTGGTGGATCCATGTGTGGTCTTTGTTAAGAACACACATGCAATGACACTGGGTGTGGTTCATGATATGGTTTGTGAGAAGAACACACATGCAATGACACTGGTGGATCCGTGTGTGGTCTTTGGGAAGCACACACATGCAATGACACTGGGTGGATCCATGTGTGGTCTTTGGGAAGAACACACATGCAATGACACTGGATCTATGTGTGTTCTGTGAGAAGAACACACATCCAATGACTCTAGTTGTGGTTCATGAAAAGAGCATACATGCAATGACACTGGTGGATCCATGTGTGGTTCATGGGAAGAACACACATGCGATGACACTGGGTGGGTCTATGTGTGGTTCATGAGAAGAGCAGACATGCAATGCCACCGGTGGATCCATGTGTGGTTCATGGGAAGAACACACATGCAATGACTCTGGTGATATGTGGTTTGTGAAAAGAACAGACATGCAATAACTCTAGCTGTGGTTAGTGAGAAGAACACACATGCAATGACACTGGGTGTGGTTTCATGATATGGTTTGTGAGAAGAACACACATGAAATGACACTGGTGGATCCATGTGTGGTCTTTGGGAAGAACACACATGCAATGACACTAGTGATATGTGGTCTGTGAGAAGAACACATATCGCATGACTCTAGCTGTGTTTCATGAAAAGAGCAGACATACAATGACACTGGTGGATCCATCTGTGGTTCATGGGAAGAACACACATGCGATGACACCGATGGATCCATGTGTGGTTCATGGGAAGAACACACATGCAATGACACCGGGTGTGGTTAATGATATGGTCTGTGAGGAAAACGCACATGCAATGACACTGGTGGATCCATGTGTGGTCTTTGGGAAGAACACACATGCAATGACACTGGATCCATGTGTTTTCTGTGAGAAGAACACACAGCCAATGACTCTTGCTGTGGGTCATGAAAAGAGCATACATGCAATGACACTGGTGGATCGATGTGTAGTTCATGGGAAGGACACACATGCGATGACACTGGGTGGGTCTATGTGTGGTTCATGAGAAGAGCAGACATGCAATGCCACCGGTGGATCCATGTGTGGTTCATGGAAAGAACACACATGCAATGACTCTGGTGATATGTGGTTTGTGAAAAGAACAGGCATGCAATAACTCTAGCTATGGTTAGCGAGAAGAACACACATGCAATGACACTGGGTGTGGTTCATGATATGGTTTGTGAGAACAACACACATGAAATGACACTGGTGGATTCATCTGTGGGCTTTGGGAAGAACACAGATGCAATGACACTGGTGATATGTGGTCTGTGAGAAGAACACACATCCAATGACTAGCTGTGGTTTGTGAAAAGAGCACGCATGCAATGATACTGGTGGATCCATGTGTGGTTCATGGGAAGAACACACATGCGATGACACCGATGGATCCATGTGTGGTTCATGGGAAGAAAACACATGCAATGACACTGGGTGTGGTTAATGATATGGTCTGTGAGAAAAACACACATGCAATGACACTGGTGGATCCATGTGTGGTCTGTGAGAAGAACACACATGCAATGGCACTGGGTGTGGTTCATGATATGGTTTGTGAGAAGAACACACATGCAATGACACTGGTCGATCCATGTGTGGTCTTTGGTAAGAACACACATGCAATGACACTGGGTGTGGTTCATGATATGGTTTGTGAGAAGAACACACATGCAATGACACTGGTGGATCCGTGTGGTCTTTGGGAAGCACACACATGCAATGACACTGGGTGGATCCATGTGTGGTTTGTGACAAGAACACACATGCAATGACACCGGTGGATCCATGTGTGGTTCATGGGAAGAACACACATGCAATGACTGGTGATATGTGGTTTGTGAAAAGAACAGACATGCAATGACTCTAGTTGTGGTTAATGAGAAGAGCAGACATGCAATGACACCGATGGATCCATGTGTGGTTCATGGGAAGAGCAGACATACAATGACACTGGTGGATCCATGTGTGGTTCATGGGAAGAACACACATGCAACGACACCGGTGGATCCATGTGTGGTCTGTTGGAAGAACACACATGCAATGACACTGGTGGATCCATGTTTGGTTCATGGGAAGAACACACATGCAATGACACAGGTCATATGTGGTCTGTGAGAAGAACACACATGCAATGACACTGGTGGATCCATGTGTGGTATGTGGGAAGAGCATACATGCAATGACACTGGTGGATCCATGTGTGGTTCATGGGAAGAACACACATGCAATGACACTGGGTGTGGTTCATGATATGGTTTGTGAGAAGAACACACATGCAATGACACTGGTGGATCCATGTGTGGTCTGTGAGAAGAATACACATGCAATGACACTAGGTGTCGTTCATGATATGGTTCGTGAGAAGAACACACATGCAATGACACTAGTGGATCCAAGTGTGGTCTTTGGGAAGAACACACATGTAATGACACTGGATCTATGTGTGTTCTGTGAGAAGAACAGACATCCAATGACTCTAGTTGTGGTTCATGAAAAGAGCATACATGCAATGACACTGGTGGATCCATGTGTGGTTCATGGGAAGAACACACATGCGATGACACTGGGTGGGTCTATGTGTGGTTCCTGAGAAGAGCAGACATGCAATGCCACCGGTGGATCCATGTGTGGTTCATGGGAAGAACACACATGCAATGACTCTGGTGATATGTGGTTTGTGAAAAGAACAGACATGCAATAACTCTAGCTGTGGTTAGTGAGAAGAACACACATGCAATGACACTGGGTGTGGTTTCATGATATGGTTTGTGAGAAGAACACACATGAAATGACACTGGTGGATCCATGTGTGGTCTTTGGGAAGAACACACATGCAATGACACTAGTGATATGTGGTCTGTGAGAAGAACACATATCGCATGACTCTAGCTGTGTTTCATGAAAAGAGCAGACATACAATGACACTGGTGGATCCATGTGTGGTTCATGGGAAGAACACACATGCGATGACACCGATGGATCCATGTGTGGTTCATGGGAAGAACACACATGCAATGACACCGGGTGTGGTTAATGATATGGTCTGTGAGGAAAACGCACATGCAATGACACTGGTGGATCCATGTGTGGTCTTTGGGAAGAACACACATGCAATGACACTGGATCCATGTGTTTTCTGTGAGAAGAACACACAGCCAATGACTCTTGCTGTGGGTCATGAAAAGAGCATACATGCAATGACACTGGTGGATCGATGTGTGGTTCATGGGAAGGACACACATGCGATGACACTGGGTGGGTCTATGTGTGGTTCATGAGAAGAGCAGACATGCAATGCCACCGGTGGATCCATGTGTGGTTCATGGAAAGAACACACATGCAATGACTCTGGTGATATGTGGTTTGTGAAAAGAACAGGCATGCAATAACTCTAGCTATGGTTAGCGAGAAGAACACACATGCAATGACACTGGGTGTGGTTCATGATATGGTTTGTGAGAACAACACACATGAAATGACACTGGTGGATTCATCTGTGGGCTTTGGGAAGAACACAGATGCAATGACACTGGTGATATGTGGTCTGTGAGAAGAACACACATCCAATGACTAGCTGTGGTTTGTGAAAAGAGCACGCATGCAATGATACTGGTGGATCCATGTGTGGTTCATGGGAAGAACACACATGCGATGACACCGATGGATCCATGTGTGGTTCATGGGAAGAAAACACATGCAATGACACTGGGTGTGGTTAATTATATGGTCTGTGAGAAAAACACACATGCAATGACACTGGTGGATCCATGTGTGGTCTGTGAGAAGAACACACATGCAATGGCACTGGGTGTGGTTCATGATATGGTTTGTGAGAAGAACACACATGCAATGACACTGGTCGATCCATGTGTGGTCTTTGGTAAGAACACACATGCAATGACACTGGGTGTGGTTCATGATATGGTTTGTGAGAAGAACACACATGCAATGACACTGGTGGATCCGTGTGGTCTTTGGGAAGCACACACATGCAATGACACTGGGTGGATCCATGTGTGGTTTGTGACAAGAACACACATGCAATGACACCGGTGGATCCATGTGTGGTTCATGGGAAGAACACACATGCAATGACTGGTGATATGTGGTTTGTGAAAAGAACAGACATGCAATGACTCTAGTTGTGGTTAATGAGAAGAGCAGACATGCAATGACACCGATGGATCCATGTGTGGTTCATGGGAAGAGCAGACATACAATGACACTGGTGGATCCATGTGTGGTTCATGGGAAGAACACACATGCAACGACACCGGTGGATCCATGTGTGGTCTGTTGGAAGAACACACATGCAATGACACTGGTGGATCCATGTTTGGTTCATGGGAAGAACACACATGCAATGACACAGGTCATATGTGGTCTGTGAGAAGAACACACATGCAATGACACTGGTGGATCCATGTGTGGTATGTGGGAAGAGCATACATGCAATGACACTGGTGGATCCATGTGTGGTTCATGGGAAGAACACACATGCAATGACACTGGGTGTGGTTCATGATATGGTTTGTGAGAAGAACACACATGCAATGACACTGGTGGATCCATGTGTGGTCTGTGAGAAGAATACACATGCAATGACACTAGGTGTCGTTCATGATATGGTTCGTGAGAAGAACACACATGCAATGACACTAGTGGATCCAAGTGTGGTCTTTGGGAAGAACACACATGTAATGACACTGGATCTATGTGTGTTCTGTGAGAAGAACAGACATCCAATGACTCTAGTTGTGGTTCATGAAAAGAGCATACATGCAATGACACTGGTGGATCCATGTGTGGTTCATGGGAAGAACACACATGCGATGACACTGGGTGGGTCTATGTGTGGTTCCTGAGAAGAGCAGACATGCAATGCCACCGGTGGATCCATGTGTGGTTCATGGGAAGAACACACATGCAATGACTCTGGTGATTTGTGGTTTGTGAAAAGAACAGACATGCAATAACTCTAGCTGTGGTTAGTGAGAAGAACACACATGCAATGACACATGGTATGGTTCATGATATGGTTTGTGAGAAGAACACACATGAAATGACACTGGTGGATCCATGTGTGGTCTTCGGGAAGAACACACATGCAATGACACTAGTGATATGTGGTCTGTGAGAAGAACACACATCGAATGACTCTAGCTGTGGTTCATGAAAAGAGCAGACATACAATGACACTGGTGGATCCATGTGTGGTTCATGGGAAGAACACACATGCGATGACACCGATGGATCCATGTGTGGTTCATGGGAAGAACACACATGCAATGACACTGGGTGTGGTTAATGATATGGTCTGTGACAAAAACACACATGCAATGACACTGGTGGATCCATGTGTGGTCTGTGAGAAGAACACACATGCAATGACACTGGGTGTGGTTCATGATATGGTTTGTGAGAAGAACACACATGCAATGATACTGGTGGATCCATGTGTGGTCTTTGGGAAGAAGACACCTGCAATGACACTGGGTGTGGTTCATGATATGGTTTGTGAGAAGAACACACATGCAATGACACTGGTGGATCCATGTGTGGTCTTTGGGAAGAACACACATGCAATGACACTGGGTGGATCCATGTGAGGTTTGTGAGAAGAACACACATGCAATGACACCGGTGGATCCATGTGTGGTTCATGGGAAGAACACACATGCAATGACTCTGGTGATATGTGGTTTGTGAAAAGAACAGACATGCAATGACTCTAGCTGTGGTTAATGAGAAGAGCATACATGCAATGACACCGGTGGATCCATGTGTGGTTCATGGGAAGAGCAGACATACAATGACACTGGTGGATCCATGTGTGGTTTATGGGAAGAACACACATGCAACGACACCGGCGGATCCATTTGTGGTCTGTGGGAAGAATACACATGCAATGACACTGGTGGATCCATGTTTGGTTCATGGGAAGAACACACATGCAATGACACAGGTGATATGTGGTCTGTGAGAAGAACACACATGCAATGACACTGGTGGATCCATGTGTGGTATGTGGGAAGAGCATACATGCAATGACACTGGTGGATCCATATGTGGTTCATGGGAAGAACACACATGCAATGACACTGGGTGTGGTTCATGATATGGTTTGTGAGAAGAACACACATGCAATGACACTGGTGGATCCATGTGTGGTCTGTGAGAAGAATACACATGCAATGACACTGGGTGTGGTTAATAATATGGTTTGTGAGAAGAACACACATGCAATGACACTGGTGGATCCATGTGTGGTCTTTGGGAAGAACACACATGAAATGACACTAGATCCATGTGTGTTCTGTGAGAAGAACACACATCCAATGACTCTAGCGGTGGTTCATGAAAAGGGCATGAATGCAATGACACTGGTGGATCCATGTGTGGTTCATGGGAAGAACACACATGCGATGACACTGCGTGGGTCTATGTGTGGTTCATGAGAAGAGCAGACATGCAATGCCACCGGTGGATCCATGTGTGGTTCATGGGAAGAACACACATGCAATGACTCTGGTGATATGTGGTTTATGAAAAGAACAGACATGCAATAACTCTAGCTGTGGTTAGTGAGAAGAACACACATGTAATGACACTGGGTGTGGTTCATGATATGGTTTGTGAGAAGAACACACATGCAATGACACTGGTGGATCCGTGTGTGGTCTTTGGGAAGAACACACATGCAATGACACCGGTGATATGTGGTCTGTGAGAAGAACACACATCCGATGACTAGCTGTGGTTCATGAAAAGAGCAGACATACAATGACACTGGTGGATCCATGTGTGGTTCATGGGAAGAACACACATGTGATGACACTGGGTGTGGTTCATGATATGGTTTATGAGAAGAACACACATGCAATGACACTGGTGGATCCATGTGTGGTCTTTGGGAAGAACACACATGCAATGACACTGTAGATGTGTGGTATGTGGGAAGAGCAGACATGCAATGACACTGGTGGATCCATGTGTGGTTCATGGGAAGAACACACATGCAATGACTCTGGGTGTGGTTCATGATATGGTCTGTGAGAAAAACACACATGCAATGAAACTGGTAGATCCATGTGTGGTCTGTGAGAATAACACACATGCAATGACACTGGTGGATCCATGTGTGGTCTTTGGGAAGAACACACATCCAATGACACTGGATCCATGTGTGGTCTGTGAGAAGAACACACATCCAATGACTCTAGCTGTGGTTCATGAAAAGAGCATACATGCAATGACACTAGAGGATCCATGTGTGGTTCATGGGAAGAACACACATGCGATGACACTGGGTGGGTCTATGTGTGGTTCATGACAAGAGCAGACATGCAATCCCCCGGTGGATCCATGTGTGGTTCATGGGAAGAACACACATGCAATGACTCTGGTGATATGTGGTTTGTGAAAAGAACAGACATGCAATAACTCTAGCTGTGGTTAGTGAGAAGAACACACATGCAATGACACTGGGTGTGGTTCATGATATGGTTTGTGAGAAGAACACACATGAAATGACACTGGTGGATCCATGTGTGGTCTTTGGGAAGAACACACCTGCAATGACACTGGTGATATGTGGTCTGTGAGAAGAACACACATCCAATGACTCTAGCTGTGGTTCATGAAAAGAGCAGACATACAATGACACTAGTGGATCCATGTGTGGTTCATGGGAAGAACACACATGCGATGACACCGGTGGATCCATGTGTGGTTCAGGGGAAGAATACACATGCAATGACACTGGGTGTGGTTCATGATATGGTTTGTGAGAAGAACACACATGCAATGACACTGGTGGATCGATGTGTGGTCTTTGGGAAGCACACACATGCAATGACACTGGGTGGATCCATGTGAGGTTTGTGAGAAGAACACACATGCAATGACACCGGTGGATCCATGTGTGGTTCATGGGAAGAACACACATGCAATGACTCTGGTGATATGTGGTTTGTGAAAAGAACAGACATGCAATAACTCTAGCTGTGGTTAGTGAGAAGAACACACATGCAATGACACTGGGTGTGGTTTCATGATATGGTTTGTGAGAAGAACACACATGAAATGACACTGGTGGATCCATGTGTGGTCTTTGGGAAGAACACACATGCAATGACACTAGTGATATGTGGTCTGTGAGAAGAACACATATCGCATGACTCTAGCTGTGGTTCATGAAAAGAGCAGACATACAATGACACTGGTGGATCCATGTGTGGTTCATGGGAAGAACACACATGCGATGACACCGATGGATCCATGTGTGGTTCATGGGAAGAACACACATGCAATGACACTGGGTGTGGTTAATGATATGGTCTGTGAGGAAAACGCACATGCAATGACACTGGTGGATCCATGTGTGGTCTTTGGGAAGAACACACATGCAATGACACTGGATCCATGTGTTTTCTGTGAGAAGAACACACAGCCAATGACTCTTGCTGTGGGTCATGAAAAGAGCATACATGCAATGACACTGGTGGATCGATGTGTGGTTCATGGGAAGGACACACATGCGATGACACTGGGTGGGTCTATGTGTGGTTCATGAGAAGAGCAGACATGCAATGCCACCGGTGGATCCATGTGTGGTTCATGGAAAGAACACACATGCAATGACTCTGGTGATATGTGGTTTGTGAAAAGAACAGGCATGCAATAACTCTAGCTATGGTTAGCGAGAAGAACACACATGCAATGACACTGGGTGTGGTTCATGATATGGTTTGTGAGAACAACACACATGAAATGACACTGGTGGATTCATCTGTGGGCTTTGGGAAGAACACAGATGCAATGACACTGGTGATATGTGGTCTGTGAGAAGAACACACATCCAATGACTAGCTGTGGTTTGTGAAAAGAGCACGCATGCAATGATACTGGTGGATCCATGTGTGGTTCATGGGAAGAACACACATGCGATGACACCGATGGATCCATGTGTGGTTCATGGGAAGAAAACACATGCAATGACACTGGGTGTGGTTAATGATATGGTCTGTGAGAAAAACACACATGCAATGACACTGGTGGATCCATGTGTGGTCTGTGAGAAGAACACACATGCAATGGCACTGGGTGTGGTTCATGATATGGTTTGTGAGAAGAACACACATGCAATGACACTGGTCGATCCATGTGTGGTCTTTGGTAAGAACACACATGCAATGACACTGGGTGTGGTTCATGATATGGTTTGTGAGAAGAACACACATGCAATGACACTGGTGGATCCGTGTGGTCTTTGGGAAGCACACACATGCAATGACACTGGGTGGATCCATGTGTGGTTTGTGACAAGAACACACATGCAATGACACCGGTGGATCCATGTGTGGTTCATGGGAAGAACACACATGCAATGACACCGGGTGTGGTTAATGATATGGTCTGTGAGGAAAACGCACATGCAATGACACTGGTGGATCCATGTGTGGTCTTTGGGAAGAACACACATGCAATGACACTGGATCCATGTGTTTTCTGTGAGAAGAACACACAGCCAATGACTCTTGCTGTGGGTCATGAAAAGAGCATACATGCAATGACACTGGTGGATCGATGTGTGGTTCATGGGAAGGACACACATGCGATGACACTGGGTGGGTCTATGTGTGGTTCATGAGAAGAGCAGACATGCAATGCCACCGGTGGATCCATGTGTGGTTCATGGAAAGAACACACATGCAATGACTCTGGTGATATGTGGTTTGTGAAAAGAACAGGCATGCAATAACTCTAGCTATGGTTAGCGAGAAGAACACACATGCAATGACACTGGGTGTGGTTCATGATATGGTTTGTGAGAACAACACACATGAAATGACACTGGTGGATTCATCTGTGGGCTTTGGGAAGAACACAGATGCAATGACACTGGTGATATGTGGTCTGTGAGAAGAACACACATCCAATGACTAGCTGTGGTTTGTGAAAAGAGCACGCATGCAATGATACTGGTGGATCCATGTGTGGTTCATGGGAAGAACACACATGCGATGACACCGATGGATCCATGTGTGGTTCATGGGAAGAAAACACATGCAATGACACTGGGTGTGGTTAATGATATGGTCTGTGAGAAAAACACACATGCAATGACACTGGTGGATCCATGTGTGGTCTGTGAGAAGAACACACATGCAATGGCACTGGGTGTGGTTCATGATATGGTTTGTGAGAAGAACACACATGCAATGACACTGGTCGATCCATGTGTGGTCTTTGGTAAGAACACACATGCAATGACACTGGGTGTGGTTCATGATATGGTTTGTGAGAAGAACACACATGCAATGACACTGGTGGATCCGTGTGGTCTTTGGGAAGCACACACATGCAATGACACTGGGTGGATCCATGTGTGGTTTGTGACAAGAACACACATGCAATGACACCGGTGGATCCATGTGTGGTTCATGGGAAGAACACACATGCAATGACTGGTGATATGTGGTTTGTGAAAAGAACAGACATGCAATGACTCTAGTTGTGGTTAATGAGAAGAGCAGACATGCAATGACACCGATGGATCCATGTGTGGTTCATGGGAAGAGCAGACATACAATGACACTGGTGGATCCATGTGTGGTTCATGGGAAGAACACACATGCAACGACACCGGTGGATCCATGTGTGGTCTGTTGGAAGAACACACATGCAATGACACTGGTGGATCCATGTTTGGTTCATGGGAAGAACACACATGCAATGACACAGGTCATATGTGGTCTGTGAGAAGAACACACATGCAATGACACTGGTGGATCCATGTGTGGTATGTGGGAAGAGCATACATGCAATGACACTGGTGGATCCATGTGTGGTTCATGGGAAGAACACACATGCAATGACACTGGGTGTGGTTCATGATATGGTTTGTGAGAAGAACACACATGCAATGACACTGGTGGATCCATGTGTGGTCTGTGAGAAGAATACACATGCAATGACACTAGGTGTCGTTCATGATATGGTTCGTGAGAAGAACACACATGCAATGACACTAGTGGATCCAAGTGTGGTCTTTGGGAAGAACACACATGTAATGACACTGGATCTATGTGTGTTCTGTGAGATGAACAGACATCCAATGACTCTAGTTGTGGTTCATGAAAAGAGCATACATGCAATGACACTGGTGGATCCATGTGTGGTTCATGGGAAGAACACACATGCGATGACACTGGGTGGGTCTATGTGTGGTTCCTGAGAAGAGCAGACATGCAATGCCACCGGTGGATCCATGTGTGGTTCATGGGAAGAACACACATGCAATGACTCTGGTGATATGTGGTTTGTGAAAAGAACAGACATGCAATAACTCTAGCTGTGGTTAGTGAGAAGAACACACATGCAATGACACATGGTATGGTTCATGATATGGTTTGTGAGAAGAACACACATGAAATGACACTGGTGGATCCATGTGTGGTCTTCGGGAAGAACACACATGCAATGACACTAGTGATATGTGGTCTGTGAGAAGAACACACATCGAATGACTCTAGCTGTGGTTCATGAAAAGAGCAGACATACAATGACACTGGTGGATCCATGTGTGGTTCATGGGAAGAACACACATGCGATGACACCGATGGATCCATGTGTGGTTCATGGGAAGAACACACATGCAATGACACTGGGTGTGGTTAATGATATGGTCTGTGACAAAAACACACATGCAATGACACTGGTGGATCCATGTGTGGTCTGTGAGAAGAACACACATGCAATGACACTGGGTGTGGTTCATGATATGGTTTGTGAGAAGAACACACATGCAATGATACTGGTGGATCCATGTGTGGTCTTTGGGAAGAAGACACCTGCAATGACACTGGGTGTGGTTCATGATATGGTTTGTGAGAAGAACACACATGCAATGACACTGGTGGATCCATGTGTGGTCTTTGGGAAGAACACACATGCAATGACACTGGGTGGATCCATGTGAGGTTTGTGAGAAGAACACACATGCAATGACACCGGTGGATCCATGTGTGGTTCATGGGAAGAACACACATGCAATGACTCTGGTGATATGTGGTTTGTGAAAAGAACAGACATGCAATGACTCTAGCTGTGGTTAATGAGAAGAGCATACATGCAATGACACCGGTGGATCCATGTGTGGTTCATGGGAAGAGCAGACATACAATGACACTGGTGGATCCATGTGTGGTTTATGGGAAGAACACACATGCAACGACACCGGCGGATCCATTTGTGGTCTGTGGGAAGAATACACATGCAATGACACTGGTGGATCCATGTTTGGTTCATGGGAAGAACACACATGCAATGACACAGGTGATATGTGGTCTGTGAGAAGAACACACATGCAATGACACTGGTGGATCCATGTGTGGTATGTGGGAAGAGCATACATGCAATGACACTGGTGGATCCATATGTGGTTCATGGGAAGAACACACATGCAATGACACTGGGTGTGGTTCATGATATGGTTTGTGAGAAGAACACACATGCAATGACACTGGTGGATCCATGTGTGGTCTGTGAGAAGAATACACATGCAATGACACTGGGTGTGGTTCATGATATGGTTTGTGAGAAGAACACACATGCAATGACACTGGTGGATCCATGTGTGGTCTTTGGGAAGAACACACATGAAATGACACTAGATCCATGTGTGTTCTGTGAGAAGAACACACATCCAATGACTCTAGCGGTGGTTCATGAAAAGGGCATGAATGCAATGACACTGGTGGATCCATGTGTGGTTCATGGGAAGAACACACATGCGATGACACTGCGTGGGTCTATGTGTGGTTCATGAGAAGAGCAGACATGCAATGCTACCGGTGGATCCATGTGTGGTTCATGGGAAGAACACACATGCAATGACTCTGGTGATATGTGGTTTATGAAAAGAACAGACATGCAATAACTCTAGCTGTGGTTAGTGAGAAGAACACACATGTAATGACACTGGGTGTGGTTCATGATATGGTTTGTGAGAAGAACACACATGCAATGACACTGGTGGATCCGTGTGTGGTCTTTGGGAAGAACACACATGCAATGACACCGGTGATATGTGGTCTGTGAGAAGAACACACATCCGATGACTAGCTGTGGTTCATGAAAAGAGGAGACATACAATGACACTGGTGGATCCATGTGTGGTTCATGGGAAGAACACACATGTGATGACACTGGGTGTGGTTCATGATATGGTTTATGAGAAGAACACACATGCAATGACACTGGTGGATCCATGTGTGGTCTTTGGGAAGAACACACATGCAATGACACTGTAGATGTGTGGTATGTGGGAAGAGCAGACATGCAATGACACTGGTGGATCCATGTGTGGTTCATGGGAAGAACACACATGCAATGACTCTGGGTGTGGTTCATGATATGGTCTGTGAGAAAAACACACATGCAATGAAACTGGTAGATCCATGTGTGGTCTGTGAGAATAACACACATGCAATGACACTGGTGGATCCATGTGTGGTCTTTGGGAAGAACACACATGCAATGACACTGGATCCATGTGTGGTCTGTGAGAAGAACACACATCCAATGACTCTAGCTGTGGTTCATGAAAAGAGCATACATGCAATGACACTAGAGGATCCATGTGTGGTTCATGGGAAGAACACACATGCGATGACACTGGGTGGGTCTATGTGTGGTTCATGACAAGAGCAGACATGCAATCCCCCGGTGGATCCATGTGTGGTTCATGGGAAGAACACACATGCAATGACTCTGGTGATATGTGGTTTGTGAAAAGAACAGACATGCAATAACTCTAGCTGTGGTTAGTGAGAAGAACACACATGCAATGACACTGGGTGTGGTTCATGATATGGTTTGTGAGAAGAACACACATGAAATGACACTGGTGGATCCATGTGTGGTCTTTGGGAAGAACACACCTGCAATGACACTGGTGATATGTGGTCTGTGAGAAGAACACACATCCAATGACTCTAGCTGTGGTTCATGAAAAGAGCAGACATACAATGACACTGGTGGATCCATGTGTGGTTCATGGGAAGAACACACATGCGATGACACCGGTGGATCCATGTGTGGTTCAGGGGAAGAATACACATGCAATGACACTGGGTGTGGTTCATGATATGGTTTGTGAGAAGAACACACATGCAATGACACTGGTGGATCGATGTGTGGTCTTTGGGAAGCACACACATGCAATGACACTGGGTGGATCCATGTGAGGTTTGTGGGAAGAACACACATGCAATGACACCGGTGGATCCATGTGTGGTTCATGGGAAGAACACACATGCAATGACTCTGGTGATATGTGGTTTGTGAAAAGAACAGACATGCAATAACTCTAGCTGTGGTTAGTGAGAAGAACACACATGCAATGACACTGGGTGTGGTTTCATGATATGGTTTGTGAGAAGAACACACATGAAATGACACTGGTGGATCCATGTGTGGTCTTTGGGAAGAACACACATGCAATGACACTAGTGATATGTGGTCTGTGAGAAGAACACATATCGCATGACTCTAGCTGTGGTTCATGAAAAGAGCAGACATACAATGACACTGGTGGATCCATGTGTGGTTCATGGGAAGAACACACATGCGATGACACCGATGGATCCATGTGTGGTTCATGGGAAGAACACACATGCAATGACACTGGGTGTGGTTAATGATATGGTCTGTGAGGAAAACGCACATGCAATGACACTGGTGGATCCATGTGTGGTCTTTGGGAAGAACACACATGCAATGACACTGGATCCATGTGTTTTCTGTGAGAAGAACACACAGCCAATGACTCTTGCTGTGGGTCATGAAAAGAGCATACATGCAATGACACTGGTGGATCGATGTGTGGTTCATGGGAAGGACACACATGCGATGACACTGGGTGGGTCTATGTGTGGTTCATGAGAAGAGCACACATGCAACGACACCGGTGGATCCATTTGTGGTCTATGGGAAGAACACACATGCAATGACACTGGTGGATCCATGTTTGGTTCATGGGAAGAACACACATGCAATGACACAGGTGATATGTGGTATGTGAGAAGAACACACATGCAATGACACTGGTGGATCCATGTGTGGTATGTGGGAAGAGCATACTGGCAATGACACTGGTGGATCCATGTGTGGTTCATGGGAAGAACACACATGCAATGACACTGGGTGTGGTTCATGATATGATTTGTGAGAAGAACACACATGCAATGACACTGGTAGATCCATGTGTGGTCTGTGAGAAGAATACACATGCAATGACACTGGGTGTGGTTCATGATATGGTTTGTGAGAAGAACACACATGCAATGACACTGGTGGATCCATGTGTGGTCTTTGGGAAGAGCACACATGCAATGACACTGGATCCATGTGTGGTCTGTGAGAAGAACACACATCCAATGACTCTAGTTGTGGTTCATGAAAAGAGCAGACATGCAATGACACTGGTGAATCCATGTGTGGTTCAGGGGAAGAACACACATGTGATGACACTGGGTGGGTCTATGTGTGGTTCATGAGAAGAGCAGACATGCAATGCCACCGGTGGATCCATGTGTGGTTCATGGGAAGAACACACATGCAATGACACCGATGGATCCATGTGTGGTTCATGGGAAGAACACACATGCAATGACACTGGGTGTGGTTCATGATATGGTTTGTGAGAAGAACACACATGCAATGACACTGGTGGATCCATGTGTGGTCTTTGGGAAGAACACACATGCAATGACACTTGATCCATGTGTGTTCTGTGAGAAGAACACACATCCAATGACTCTAGCTGTGGTTCATGAAAAGAGCATACATGCAATGACACTGGTGGATCCATGTGTGGTTCATGGGAAGAACACACATGCGATGACACTGGGTGGGTCTATGTGTGGTTCATGAGAAGAGCAGACATGCAATGCCACCGGTGGATCCATGTGTGGTTCATGGGAAGAACACACATGCAATGACACCGATGGATCCATGTGTGGTTCATGGGAAGAACACACATACAATGACACTGGGTGTGCTTAATGATATGGTCTGTGAGAAAAACACACATGCAATGACACTGGTGGATCCATGTGTGGTCTGTGAGAAGAACACACATGCAATGACACTGGGTGTGGTTCATGATATGGTTTGTGAGAAGAACACACATGCAATGATACTAGTGGATCCATGTGTGGTCTTTGGGAAGAAGACACCTGCAATGACACTAGGTGTGGTTCATGATATGGTTTGTGAGAAGAACACACATGCAATGACACTGGTGGATCCATGTGTGGTCTTTGGGAAGAACACACATGCAATTACACTGGGTGGATCCATGTGAGGTTTGTGAGAAGAACACACATGCAATGACACCGGTGGATCCATGTGTGATTCATGGGAAGAACACACATGCAATGACTCTGGTGATATGTGGTTTGTGAAAAGAACAGACATGCAATGACTCTAGCTGTGGTTAATGAGAAGAGCATACATGCAATGACACCGGTGGATCCATGCGTGGTTCATGGGAAGAGCCGACATACAATGACACTGGTGGATCCATGTGTGGTTCATGGGAAGAACACACATGCAACGACACCGGCGGATCCATTTGTGGTCTGTGGGAAGAACACACATGCAATGACACTGGTGGATCCATGTTTGGTTCATGGGAAGAACACACATGCAATGACACAGGTGATATGTGGTCTGTGAGAAGAACACACATGCAATGACACTGGTGGATCCATGTGTGGTATGTGGGAAGAGCATACATGCAATGACACTGGTGGATCCATGTGTGGTTCATGGGAAGAACACACATGCAATGACACTGGGTGTGGTTCATGATATGGTTTGTGAGAAGAACACACATGCAATGACACTGGTGGATCCATGTGTGGTCTGTGAGAAGAATACACATGCAATGACATTGGGTGTGGTTCATGATATGGTTTGTGAGAAGAACACACATGCAATGACACTGGTGGATCCATGTGTGGTCTTTGGGAAGAACACACATGAAATGACACTGGATCCATGTGTGTTCTGTGAGAAGAACACACATCCAATGACTCTACCGGTGGTTCATGAAAAGGGCATACATGCAATGACACTGGTGGATCCATGTGTGGTTCATGGGAAGAACACACATGCGATGACACTGGGTGGGTCTATGTGTGGTTCATGAGAAGAGCAGACATGCAATGCGACCGGTGGATCCATGTGTCGTTCATGGGAAGAACACACATGCAATGACTCTGGTGATATGTGGTTTATGAAAAGAACAGACATGCAATAACTCTAGCTGTGGTTAGTGAGAAGAACACACATGTAATGACACTGGGTGTGGTTCATGATATGGTTTGTGAGAAGAACACACATGCAATGACACTAGTGGATCCATGTGTGGTCTTTCGGAAGAACACACATGCAATGACACTGGTGATATGTTGTCTGTGAGAAGAACACACATCCGATGACTCTAGCTGTGGTTCATGAAAAGAGCAGACATACAATGACACTGGTGGATCCATGTGTGGTTCATGGGAAGAACACACATGTGATGACACTGGTGTGGTTCATGATATGGTTTGTGAGAAGATAACACATGCAATGACACTGGTGGATCCATGTGTGGTCTTTGGGAAGAACACACATGCAATGACACTGTAGATGTGTGGTATGTGGGAAGAGCAGACATGCAATGACCCTGGGTGTGGTTCATGATATGGCATGTGAGAAAAACACACATGCAATGACACTGGTAGATCCATGTGTGGTCTGTGAGAAGAACACACATGCAATGACACTGGGTGTGGTTCATGATACGGTTTGTGAGAAGAACACACATGCAATGACACTGGTGGATCCATGTGTGGTCTTTGGGAAGAACACACATGCAATGACACTGGATCCATGTGTGGTCTGTGAGAAGAACACACATCCAATGACTCTAGCTGTGGTTCATGAAAAGAGCATACATGCAATGACACTGGTGGATCCATGTGTGGTTCATGGGAAGAACACACATGCGATGACACTGGGTGGGTTTATGTGTGGTTCATGAGAAGAGCAGACATGCAATCCCCCGGTGGATCCATGTGTGGTTCATGGGAAGAACACACATGCAATGACTCTGGTGATATGTGGTTTGTGAAAAGAACAGACATGCAATAACTCTAGCTGTGGTTAGTGAGAAGAACACACATGCAATGACACTGGGTGTGGTTCATGCTATGGTTTGTGAGAAGAACACACATGAAATGACACTGGTGGATCCATGTGTGGTCTTTGGGAAGAACACACATGCAATGACACTGGTGATATGTGGTCTGTGAGAAGAACACACATCCAATGACGCTAGCTGTGGTTCATGAAAAGAGCAGACATACAATGACACTGGTGGATCCATGTGTGGTTCATGGGAAGAACACACATGCGATGACACCGGTGGATCCATGTGTGGTTCAGGGGAAGAACACACATGCAATGACACTAGGTGTGGTTCATGATATGGTTTGTGAGAAGAACACACATGCAATGACACTGGTGGATCGATGTGTGGTCTTTGGGAAGCACACACATGCAATGACACTGGGTGGATCCATGTGAGGTTTGTGAGAAGAACACACATGCAATGACACCAGTGGATCTATGTGTGGTTCATGGGAAGAACACACATGCAATGACTCTGGTGATATATGGTTTGTGAAAAGAACAGTCATGCAATGACTCTAGCTATGGTTAATGAGAAGAGCAGACATGCAATGACACCGGTGGATCCATGTGTGGTTCATGGGATGAGTAGACATACAATGACACTGGTGGATCCATGTGTGGTTCATGGGAAGAACACACATGCAACGACACCGGTGGATCCATTTGTGGTCTATGGGAAGAACACACATGCAATGACACTGGTGGATCCATGTTTGGTTCATGGGAATAACACACATGCAATGACACAGGTGATATGTGGTCTGTGAGAAGAACACACATGCAATGACACTGGTGGATCCATGTGTGGTATGTGGGAAGAGCATACTGGCAATGACACTGGTGGATCCATGTGTGGTTCATGGGAAGAACACACATGCAATGACACTGGGTGTGGTTCATGATATGGTTTGTGAGAAGAACACACATGCAATGACACTGGTGGATCCATGTGTGGTCTGTGAGAAGAATACACATGCAATGACACTGGGTGTGGTTCATGATATGGTTTGTGAGAAGAACACACATGCAATGACACTGGTGGATCCATGTGTGGTCTTTGGGAAGAACACACATGCAATGACACTGGATCTATGTGTGTTCTGTGAGAAGAACACACATCCAATGACTCTAGTTGTGGTTCATGAAAAGAGCATTCATGCAATGACACTGGTGGATCCATGTGTGGTTCATGGGAAGAACACACATACGATGACAATGGGTGGGTCTATGTGTGGTTCATGAGAAGAGCAGACATGCAATGCGACCGGTGGATCCATGTGTGGTTCATGGGAAGAACACACATGCAATGACTCTGGTGATATGTGGTTTGTGAAAATAACAGACATGCAATAACTCTAGCTTTGGTTAGTGAGAAGAACACACATGTAATGACACTGGGTGTGGTTCATGATATGGTTTGTGAGAAGAACACACATGCAATTACACTGGTGGATCCATGTGTGGTCTTTGGGAAGAACACACATGCAATGACACTAGTGATATGTGGTCTGTGAGAAGAACACACATCCGATGACTCTAGTTGTGGTTCATGAAAAGAGCGCACATACAATGACACTGGTGGATCCATGTGTGGTTCATGGGAAGAACACACATGTGATGACACTGGGAGTGGTTCATGATATGGTTTGTGAGAAGAACACACATGCAATGACACTGGTGGATCCATGTGTGGTTTTTGGGAAGAACACACATGCAATGACACTGGTGATGTGTGGTTCATGGGAAGAGCAGACATGCAATGACACCGGTGGATCCATGTGTGGTTCATGGGAAGAACACACATGCAATGACACTGGGTGTGGTTCATGATATGGTCTGTGAGAAAAACACACATGCAATGACACTGGTAGATCCATGTGTGGTCTGTGAGAAGAACACACATGCAATGACACTGGGTGTGGTTCATGATATGGTTTGTGAGAAGAACACACATGCAATGACACTGGTGGATCCATGTGTGGTCTTTGGGAAGAACACACATGCAATGACACTGGATCCATGTGTGGTCTGTGAGAAGAACACACAACCAATGACTCTAGTTGGGGTTCATGAAAACAGCATACATTCAATGACACTGGTGGATCCATGTGTGGTTAATGGGAAGAACACACATGCGATGACACTAGGTGGGTCTATGTGTGGTTATGAGCAGATCAGACATGCAATGCCCCCGGTGGATCCATGTGTGGTTCATGGGAAGAACACACATGCAATGACTCTGGTGATATGTGGTTTGTGAAAAGAACAGACATGCAATAACTCTAGCTGTGGTTAGTGAGAAGAACACACATGCAATGACACTGGGTGTTGTTCATGATATGGTTTGTGAGAAAACACACATGAAATGACACTGGTGGATCCATGTGTGGTCTTTGGGAAGAACACACATGTAATGACACTGGTGATATGTGGTCTGTGAGAAGAACACACATCCAATGAATCTAGCTGTGGTTCATGAAAAGAGCAGACATACAATGACACTGGTGGATCCATGTGTGGTTCATGGGAAGAACACACATGCAATGACACTGGGTGTGGTTAATGATATGGTCTGTGAGAAAAACACACATGCAATGACACTGTGGATCCATGTGTGGTCTGTGAGAAGAAAACACATGCAATGACACTAGGTGTGGTTCATGATATGGTTTGTGAGAAGAACACACATGCAATGATACTGGTGGATCCATGTGTGGTCTTTGGGAAGAACACACATGCAATGACAATGGGTGTTGTTCATGATATGGTTTGTGAGAAGAACACACATGAAATGACACTAGTGGATCCATGTGTGGTCTTTGGGAAGCACACACATGCAATGACACTGGGTGGATCCATGTGAGGTTTGTGAGAAGAACACACATGCAATGACACCGGTGGATCTATGTGTGGTTCATGGGAAGAACACACATGCAATGACTCTGGTGATATGTGGTTTGTGAAAATTACAAACATGCAATAACTCTAGCTGTGGTTAATGAGAAGAGCAGACTTGCAATGACACTGGTGGATCCATGTGTGGTTCATGGGAAGAGCAGACATACAATGACACTGGTGGATCCATGTGTGGTTCATGGGAAGAACACAGATGCAATGACACCGGTGGATCCATTTGTGGTCTATGGGAAGAACACACATGCAATGACACTGGTGGATCCATTTTTGGTTCATGGGAAGAACACACATGCAATGACACAGGTGATATGTGGTCTGCGAGAAGAACACACATACAATGACACTGGTGGATCCATGTGTGGTATGTGGGAAGAGCATACATGCAATGACACTGGTGGATCCATGTGTGGTTCATGGGAAGAACACACATGCAATGACACTGGGTGTGGCTCATGATATGGTTTGTGAGAAGAGCACACATGCAATGACACTGGTGGATCCATGTGTGGTATGTGAGAAGATTACACATGCAATGACACTGGGTGTGGTTCATGATATGGTTTGTGATAAGAACACACATGCAATGACACTGGTGGATCCATGTGTGTTCTTTGGGAAGAACACACATGCAATGACACTGGATCCATGTGTGTTCTGTGAGAAGAACACACATCCAATGACTCTAGCGGTGGTTCATGAATAGAGCATACATGGAATGACACTAGTGGATCCATGTGTGGTTCATGGGAAGAACACACATGCGATGACACTGGGTGGGTCTATGTGTCGTTCATGAGAAGAGCAGACATGCAATGCCACCGGTGGATCCATGTGTGGTTCATGGGAAGAACACACATGCAATGACTCTGGTGATATGTGGTTTGTGAAAATAACAGACATGCAATAACTCTAGCTGTGGTTAGTAAGAAGAACACACATGTAATGACACTGGGTGTGGTTCATGATATGGTTTGTGAGAAGAAGACACATGCAATGACACTGGTGGATCCATGTGTGGTCTTTGGGAAGAACACACATGCAATGACACTGGTGATATGTGGTCTGTGAGAAGAACACACATCCAATGACTCTAGCTGTGGTTCATGAAAAGAGTAGACATGCAATGACACTGGTGGATCCATGTGTGGTTCATGGGAAGAGCACACATGTGATGACACTGGGTGTGGTTCATGATATGGTTTGTGAGAAGAACACACATGCAATGACACTGGTGGATCCATGTGTGGTCTTTGGGAACAACACACATGCAATGACACTAGTGATGTGTGGTATGTGGGAAGAGCAGACATGCAATGACACTGGTGGATCCATGTGTGGTTCATGGGAAGAACACACATGCAATGACAATAGGTGTGGTTCATGATATGGTCTGTGAGAAAAACACACATGCAATGACACTGGTGGATCCATGTGTGGTCTGTGAGAAGAACACCATTGCAATGACACTCGGTGTGGTTCATGATATGGTTTGTGAGAAGAACACACATGCAATGACACTAGTGGATCCATGTGTGGTCTTTGGGAAGAACACACATGCAATGACACTGGATCCATGTGTGGTCTGTGAGAAGAACACACATCCAATGACTCTAGTTGTGGTTCATGAAAAGAGCAGACATGCAATGACACTGGTGGATCCATGTGTGGTTCATGGGAAGAACACACATGCGATGACACCGGGTGGATCCATGTGTGGTTTGTGAGAACACACATGCAATGACTCTGGTGGATCCATGTGTGGTTCATGGGAAGAACATGCATGCAATGACACTGGTGGATCCATGTGTGGTCATTGGGAAGAACACACATGCAATGACACTGGTGATATGTGGTCTGTTGAGAAGAACACACATCCAATGACTCTAGTTGTGGTTCATGAAAAGAGAAGACATGTAATGACACCGGTGGATCCATGTGCTGTTCATGGGAAGAACACACATGCGATGACACTGGGTGTGGTTCATGATATGGTTTGTGAGAAGAACACACATGCAATGACACTGGTGGATACATGTGTGGTCTTTGGGAAGAACACACATGGAATGACACTGGTGTGGTTCATGAGAAGAACACGCATGCAATGACACTGATGGATCGATGTGTGGTATTTGGGAAGAACACACATTTAATGACATTAGTGATATGGGGTCTATGAGAAGAACACACATCCAATGACTCTAGCTGTGGTTCATGAAAAGAGCAGACATGCAACGACACCGGTGGATCCATGTGTGGTCTTTGGGAAGAACACACATGCGATGACACTGGGTGTGGTTCATGATATGGTTTGTGATAAGAACACACATGCAATGACACTGGTGGATCCATGTGTGGTCTTTGGGAAGAACACACATGCAATGACACTAGTGATATGTGGTCTGTGAGAACAACACACATCCAATGACTCTAGATGTGGTTCATGAAAAGAGCGCACATACAATGACACTGGTGGATCCATGTGTGGTTCATGGGAAGAACACACATGTGATGACACTGGGAGTGGTTCATGATATGGTTTGTGAGAAGAACACGCATGCAATGACACTGGTGGATCCATGTGTGGTTTTTGGGAAGAACACACATGCAATGACACTGGTGATGTGTGGTTCATGGGAAGAGCAGACATGCAATGACACCGGTGGATCCATGTGTGGTTCATGGGAAGAACACACATGCAATGACACTGGGTGTGGTTCATGATATGGTCTGTGAGAAAAACACACATGCAATGACACTGGTAGATCCATGTGTGGTCTGTGAGAAGAACACACATGCAATGACACTGGGTGTGGTTCATGATATGGTTTGTGAGAAGAACACACATGCAATGACACTGGTGGATCCATGTGTGGTCTTTGGGAAGAACACACATGCAATGACACTGGATCCATGTGTGGTCTGTGAGAAGAACACACAACCAATGACTCTAGTTGGGGTTCATGAAAACAGCATACATTCAATGACACTGGTGGATCCATGTGTGGTTAATGGGAAGAACACACATGCGATGACACTAGGTGGGTCTATGTGTGGTTATGAGCAGATCAGACATGCAATGCCCCCGGTGGATCCATGTGTGGTTCATGGGAAGAACACACATGCAATGACTCTGGTGATATGTGGTTTGTGAAAAGAACAGACATGCAATAACTCTAGCTCTGGTTAGTGAGAAGAACACACATGCAATGACACTGGGTGTTGTTCATGATATGGTTTGTGAGAAAACACACATGAAATGACACTGGTGGATCCATGTGTGGTCTTTGGGAAGAACACACATGTAATGACACTGGTGATATGTGGTCTGTGAGAAGAACACACATCCAATGACTCTAGCTGTGGTTCATGAAAAGAGCAGACATACAATGACACTGGTGGATCCATGTGTGGTTCATGGGAAGAACACACATGCAATGACACTGGGTGTGGTTAATGATATGGTCTGTGAGAAAAACACACATGCAATGACACTGTGGATCCATGTGTGGTCTGTGAGAAGAAAACACATGCAATGACACTAGGTGTGGTTCATGATATGGTTTGTGAGAAGAACACACATGCAATGATACTGGTGGATCCATGTGTGGTCTTTGGGAAGAACACACATGCAATGACAATGGGTGTTGTTCATGATATGGTTTGTGAGAAGAACACACATGAAATGACACTGGTGGATCCATGTGTGGTCTTTGGGAAGCACACACATGCAATGACACTGGGTGGATCCATGTGAGGTTTGTGAGAAGAACACACATGCAATGACACCGGTAGATCTATGTGTGGTTCATGGGAAGAACACACATGCAATGACTCTGGTGATATGTGGTTTGTGAAAATTACAGACATGCAATAACTCTAGCTGTGGTTAATGAGAAGAGCAGACTTGCAATGACACTGGTGGATCCATGTGTGGTTCATGGGAAGAGCAGACATACAATGACACTGGTGGATCCATGTGTGGTTCATGGGAAGAACACAGATGCAATGACACCGGTGGATCCATTTGTGGTCTATGGGAAGAACACACATGCAATGACACTGGTGGATCCATTTTTGGTTCATGGGAAGAACACACATGCAATGACACAGGTGATATGTGGTCTGCGAGAAGAACACACATACAATGACACTGGTGGATCCATGTGTGGTATGTGGGAAGAGCATACATGCAATGACACTGGTGGATCCATGTGTGGTTCATGGGAAGAACACACATGCAATGACACTGGGTGTGGCTCATGATATGGTTTGTGAGAAGAGCACACATGCAATGACACTGGTGGATCCATGTGTGGTATGTGAGAAGATTACACATGCAATGACACTGGGTGTGGTTCATGATATGGTTTGTGATAAGAACACACATGCAATGACACTGGTGGATCCATGTGTGTTCTTTGGGAAGAACACACATGCAATGACACTGGATCCATGTGTGTTCTGTGAGAAGAACACACATCCAATGACTCTAGCGGTGGTTCATGAATAGAGCATACATGGAATGACACTAGTGGATCCATGTGTGGTTCATGGGAAGAACACACATGCGATGACACTGGGTGGGTCTATGTGTCGTTCATGAGAAGAGCAGACATGCAATGCCACCGGTGGATCCATGTGTGGTTCATGGGAAGAACACACATGCAATGACTCTGGTGATATGTGGTTTGTGAAAATAACAGACATGCAATAACTCTAGCTGTGGTTAGTAAGAAGAACACACATGTAATGACACTGGGTGTGGTTCATGATATGGTTTGTGAGAAGAAGACACATGCAATGACACTGGTGGATCCATGTGTGGTCTTTGGGAAGAACACACATGCAATGACACTGGTGATATGTGGTCTGTGAGAAGAACACACATCCAATGACTCTAGCTGTGGTTCATGAAAAGAGTAGACATGCAATGACACTGGTGGATCCATGTGTGGTTCATGGGAAGAGCACACATGTGATGACACTGGGTGTGGTTCATGATATGGTTTGTGAGAAGAACACACATGCAATGACACTGGTGGATCCATGTGTGGTCTTTGGGAACAACACACATGCAATGACACTAGTGATGTGTGGTATGTGGGAAGAGCAGACATGCAATGACACTGGTGGATCCATGTGTGGTTCATGGGAAGAACACACATGCAATGACAATAGGTGTGGTTCATGATATGGTCTGTGAGAAAAACACACATGCAATGACACTGGTGGATCCATGTGTGGTCTGTGAGAAGAACACCATTGCAATGACACTCGGTGTGGTTCATGATATGGTTTGTGAGAAGAACACACATGCAATGACACTAGTGGATCCATGTGTGGTCTTTGGGAAGAACACACATGCAATGACACTGGATCCATGTGTGGTCTGTGAGAAGAACACACATCCAGTGACTCTAGTTGTGGTTCATGAAAAGAGCAGACATGCAATGACACTGGTGGATCCATGTGTGGTTCATGGGAAGAACACACATGCGATGACACCGGGTGGATCCATGTGTGGTTTGTGAGAACACACATGCAATGACTCTGGTGGATCCATGTGTGGTTCATGGGAAGAACATGCATGCAATGACACTGGTGGATCCATGTGTGGTCATTGGGAAGAACACACATGCAATGACACTGGTGATATGTGGTCTGTTGAGAAGAACACACATCCAATGACTCTAGTTGTGGTTCATGAAAAGAGAAGACATGTAATGACACCGGTGGATCCATGTGTTGTTCATGGGAAGAACACACATGCGATGACACTGGGTGTGGTTCATGATATGGTTTGTGAGAAGAACACACATGCAATGACACTGGTGGATACATGTGTGGTCTTTGCGAAGAACACACATGGAATGACACTGGGTGTGCTTCATGAGAAGAACACGCATGCAATGACACTGATGGATCGATGTGTGGTATTTGGGAAGAACACACATGCGATGACACTGGGTGTGGTTCATGATATGGTTTGTGATAAGAACACACATGCAATGACACTGGTGGATCCATGTGTGGTCTTTGGGAAGAACACACATGCAATGAAACTAGTGATATGTGGTCTGTGAGAACAACACACATCCAATGACTCTAGATGTGGTTCATGAAAAGAGCAGACATGCAATGACACTGGTGGATCCATGTGTGGTTCATGGTAAGAACACACATGCAATGACACTGGGTGGATCATTGTGTGGTTCATGAGAAGAGCAGACATGCAATGACACTGGTGGATCCATGTGTGGTTCGTGGGAAGAACAGACATGCAATGACACTGGGTGTGGTTCATGATATGGTTTGTGAGAAGAACACACATGCGATGACACTGGTGGATCCATCTGTGGTCTGTGACAAGAACACGCATGCAATGACAATGGGTGTGGTTCATGATATGGTTTGTGAGAAGAACACACATGCAATGACACTAGTGATATGTGGTCTGTGAGAAGAACACACATCCAATGACTCTAGCTGTGGTTTGTGAAAAGAGCACGCATGCAATGACACTGGTGGATCCATGTGTGGTTCATGGGAAGAACACACATGCGATGACACCGGTGGATCCATGTGTGGTTCATGGGAAGAACACACATGCAATTACACTGGATGTGGTTCATGACATGGTTTGTGAGAAGAACATACATGCAATGACACTGGTGGATCCATGTGTGGTCTGTGAGAAGAATACACATGCAATGACACTGGGTGTGGTTCATGATATGGTTTGTGAGAAGAACACACATGCAATGACACTGGTGGATCCATGTGTGGTCTTTTGGAAGAACACACATGGAATGACACTGGATCCATGTGTGGTCTATGAGAAGAACACACAACCAATGACTCTAGTTGTGGTTCATGAAAACAGCATACATTCAATGACACTGGTGGATCCATGTGTGGTTAATGGGAAGAACACACATGCGATGACACTGGGTGGGTCTATGTGTGGTTATGAGCAGATCAGACATGCAATGCCCCCGGTGGATCCATGTGTGGTTCATGGGAAGAACACACATGCAATGACTCTGGTGACATGTGGTTTGTGAAACGAACAGACATGCTATAACTCTAGCTGTGGTTAGTGAGAAGAACACACATGCAATGACACTGGGTGTGGTTCATGATATGGTTTGTGAGAAGAACACACATGCAATGACACTGGTGGATCCATGTGTGGTCTTTGGGAAGAACACACATGCAATGACACTGGTGATATGTGGTCTGTGAGAAGAACACACATCCAATGACACTAGCTGTGGTTCATGAAAAGAGCAGACATGCAATGACACTGGTGGATCCATGTGTGGTTCAATGGAAGAACACACATGTGATGACACTGGGTGTGGTTCATGATATGGTTTGTGATAAGAAAACACATGCAATGACACTGGTGGATCCATGTGTGGTCTTTGGGAAGAACACACATGCAATGACACTGGTGATATGTGGTATGTGCGAAGAGCAGACATGCAATGACACTGGTGGATCCATGTGTGGTTCATGGGAAGAACACACATGCAATGACACTGGGTGTGGTTCATGATATGGATTGTGAGAAGAACACACATGCAATGACACTGGTGGATCCATGTGTGGTCTGTGAGAAGAACACGCATGCAATGAAACTGGGTGTGGTTCATGATATGGTTTGTGAGAAGAACACACATGCAATGACACTGGTGGATCCATGTGTGGTCTTTAGGAAGAGCACACATGCAATGACACTGGATCCATGTGTGGTCTGTGAGAAGAACACACATCCAATGTCTCTAGTTGTGGTTCATGAAAAGAGCAGACATGCAATGACACTGGTGAATCCATGTGTGGTTCAGGGGAAGAACACACAAGTTATGACACTAGGTGTTGTTCATGATATGGTTTGTGAGAAGAACACACATGCAATGACACTGGTGGATCCATGTGTGGTCTTTGGGAAGAACACACATGCAATGACACTATTGATGTGTGGTATGTGGGAAGAGCAGGCATGCAGTGACACTGGTGGATCCATGTTTGTTCATGGGAAGAACACACATGCAATGACACTAGGTGTGGTTCATGATATGGTCTGTGAGAAAAACACACATGCAATGACACTGGTGGATCCATGTGTGGTCTGTGAGAAGAACACACATGCAATGACACTGGGTGTGGTTCATGATATGGTTTATGAGAAGAACACACATGCAATGACACTAGTGGATCCATGTGTGGTCTTTGGGAAGAACACACATGCAATGACACTGGATCCATGTGTGGTCTATGAGAAGAACACACATCCAATGACTCTAGTTGTGGTTCATGAAAAGAGCAGACATGCAATGACACTGGTGGATCCATGTGTGGTTCATGGGAACAACACACATGCGGTGACACCGGGTGGATCCATGTGTGGTTTGTGAGAAGAACACACATGCAATGACTCTGGTGGATCCATGTGTGGTTCATGGGAAGAACATGCATGCAATGACACTGGTGGATCCATGTGTGGTCTTTGGGAAGAACACACATGCAATGACACTGGTGATATGTGGTCTGTGAGAAGAACGCACATCCAATGACTCTAGTTGTGGTTCATGAAAAGAGAAGACATGCAATGACACCGGTGGATCCATGTGTGGTTCATGGGAAGAACGCATATGCGATGACACTGGGTGTGGTTCATGATATGGTTTGTGAGAAGAACACACATGCAATGACACTGGTGGATACATGTGTGGTCTTTGGGAAGAACACACATGGAATGACAGTGGGTGTGGTTCATGATATGGTTTGTGAGAAGAACATGCATGCAATGACACTGGTGGATCCATGTGTGGTTTTTGGGAAGAACACACATGCAATGACACTAGTTATATGGGGTCTATGAGAAGAACACACATCCAATGACTCTAGCTGTGGTTCATGAAAAGAGCAGACATGCAATGACACCGGTGGATCCATGTGTTGTTCATGGGAAGAACACACATGCGATGACACTGGGTGTGGTTCATGATATGGTTTGTGAGACGAACACACATGCAATGACACTGGTGGATCCATGCGTGGTCTTTGGGAAGAACACACATGCAATGACACTGGGTGTGGTTCATGATATGGTTTGTGAGAAGAACACGCATGCAATGACACTGGTGGATCCATGTGTGGTCTTTGGGAAGAACACACATGCAATGACACTGGTGATATGTGGTCTGTGGGAAGAACACACATCCAATGACTCTAGCTGTGGTTCATGAAAAGAGTGGACATGCAATGACACTGGTGGATCCATGTGTGGTTCATGGGAAGAACACACATGCGATGACACTGGGTGGATCCATGTGTGGTTCATGAGAAGAGCAGACATGCAATGACACTGGTGGATCCATGTGTGGTTCATGGGAAGAACACACATGCAATGACACTGGGTGTGGTTCATGATATGGTTTGTGAGAAGAACACACATGCAATGACACTAGTGGATCCATGTGTGGTCTGTGAGAAGAACACGCATCCACTGACACTGGGTGTGGTTCATGATATGGTTTGTGAGAAGAACACACATGTAATGACACTGGTTATATGTGGTCTGTGAGAAGAACACACATCCAATGACTCTAGTTGTGGTTTGTGAAAAGAGCACGCATGCAATGACACTAGTGGATCCATGTGTGGTTCATGGGAAGAAC
This sequence comes from Avena sativa, assembly GCA_916181665.1. Taxonomy (NCBI): domain Eukaryota; kingdom Viridiplantae; phylum Streptophyta; class Magnoliopsida; order Poales; family Poaceae; genus Avena; species Avena sativa. Next base: position 523,922,739 of record OV702292.1, on the reverse strand, counting down.
ACACATGCGATGACACCGGTGGATCCATGTGTGGTTCATGGGAAGAACACACATGCAATGACACTGGGTGTGGTTCATGATATGGTTTGTGAGAAGAACACACATGCAATGACACTGGTGGATCCATGTGTGGTCTGTGAGAAAAACACACATGCAATGACACAAGGTGTGGTTCATGATATGGTTTGTGAGAAGAACACACATGCAATGACACTGGTGGATCCATGTGTGGTCTTTGGGAAGAACACACATGCAATGACACTGGTGATATGTGGTCTGTGAGAAGAACACACATCCAATGACTCTAGCTGTGGTTTGTGAAAAGAGCACGCATGTAATGACACTGGTGCATCCATGTGTGGTTCATGGGAAGAACACACATGCGATGACACCGGTGGATCCATGTGTGGTTCAGGGGAAGAACACACATGCAATGACACTGGGTGTGGTTCATGATATGGTTTGTGAGAAGAACACACATGCAATGACACTGGTGGATCCATGTGTGGTCTGTGAGAAGAATACACATGCAATGACACTGGGTGTGGATCATGATATGGTTTGTGAGAAGAACACACATGCAATGACACTGGTGGATCCATGTGTGGTCTTTCGGAAGAACACACATGCAATGACACTGGATCCATGTGTGGTCTGTGAGAAGAACACACATCCAATGACTCTAGTTTTGGTTCATGAAAACAGCATACATGCAATGACACTGGTGGATCCATGTGTGGTTAATGGGAAGAACACACATGCGATGACACTGGGTGGGTCTATGTGTGGTTCATGAGAAGATCAGACATGCAATGCCGCCGGTGGATCCATGTGTGGTTCATGGGAAGAACACACATGCAATGACTTTTGTGATATGTGGTTTGTGAAAAGAACAGACATGCAATAACTCTAGTTGTGGTTAGTGAGAAGAACACACATGCAATGACACTAGGTGTGGTTCATAATATGGTTTGTGAGAAGAACACACATGCAATGACACTGGTGGATCCATGTGTGGTCTTTGGGAAGAACACACATGCAATGACACTGGATCCATGTGAGTTCTATGAGAAGAACACACATCCAATGACTCTAGCTGTGGTTCATGAAAAGAGCAGACATGCAATGACACCGGTGGATCCATGTGTTGTTCATGGGAAGAACACACATGCGATGACACTGGGTGTGGTTCATGATATGGTTTGTGAGACGAACACACATGCAATGACACTGGTGGATCCATGTGTGGTCTTTGGGAAGAACACACATGCAATGACACTGGTGATATGTGGTATGTGCGAAGAGCAGACAATCAATGACACTGCTGGATCCATGTGTGGTTCATGGGAAGAACACACATGCAATGACACTGGGTGTGGTTCATGATATGGTTTGTGAGAAGAACACACATGCAATGACACTGGTGGATCCATGTGTGGTCTGTGAGAAGAACACGCATGCAATGAAACTGGGTGTGGTTCATGATATGGTTTGTGAGAAGAACACACATGCAATGACACTGGTGGATCCATGTGTGGTCTTTGGGAAGAGCACACATGCAATGACACTGGATCCATGTGTGGTGTGTGAGAAGAACACACATCCAATGACTCTAGTTGTGGTTCATGAAAAGAGCAGACATGCAATGACACTGGTGAATCCATGTGTGGTTCAGGGGAAGAACACACATGTGATGACACTAGGTGTGGTTCATGATATGGTTGGTGAGAAGAACACACATGCAATGACACTGGTGGATCCATGTGTGGTCTTTGGGAAGAACACACATGCAATGACACTAGTGATGTGTGGTATGTGGGAAGAGCAGACATGCAATGACACTGGTGGATCCATGTTTGTTCATGGGAAGAACACACATGCAATGACACTAGGTGTGGTTCATGATATGGTCTGTGAGAAAAACACACATGCAATGACACTGGTGGATCCATGTTTGGTCTGTGAGAAGAACACACATGCAATGACACTGGGTGTGGTTCATGATATGGTTTATGAGAAGAACACACATGCAATGACACTAGTGGATCCATGTGTGGTCTGTGAGAAGAACACGCATCCAATGACACTGGGTGTGGTTCATGATATGGTTTGTGAGAAGAACACACATGCAATGACACTGGATCCATGTGTGGTCTGTGAGAAGAACACGCATCCAATGACTCTAGTTGTGGTTCATGAAAAGAGCAGACATGCAATGACACTGGTGGATCCATGTGTGGTTCATGGGAAGAACACACATGCGATGACACTGGGTGTGGTTCATGATATGGTTTGTGAGAAGAACACACATGCAATGACACTGGTGGATACATGTGTGGTCTTTGGGAAGAACACATATGCAATGACACTAGTGATATGGGGTCTATGAGAAGAACACACATCCAATGACTCTAGCTGTGGTTCATGAAAAGAGCAGACATGCAATGACACTGGTGGATCCATGTGTGGTTCATGGGAACAACACACATGCGGTGACACCGGGTGGATCCATGTGTGGTTTGTGAGAAGAACACACATGCAATGACTCTGGTGGATCCATGTGTGGTTCATGGGAAGAACATGCATGCAATGACACTGGTGGATCCATGTGTGGTCTTTGGGAAGAACACACATGCAATGTCACTGGTGATATGTGGTCTGTGAGAAGAACGCACATCCAATGACTCTAGTTGTGGTTCATGAAAAGAGAGGACATGCAATGACACCGGTGGATCCATGTGTGGTTCATGGGAAGAACACATATGCGATGACACTAGGTGTGGTTCATGATATGGTTTGTGAGAAGAACACACATGCAATGACACTGGTGGATACATGTGTGGTCTTTGGGAAGAACACACCTGGAATGACACTGGGTGTGGTTCATGATATGGTTTGTGAGAAGAACACGCATGCAATGACACTGGTGGATCCATGTGTGGTCTTTGGGAAGAACACATATGCAATGACACTAGTGATATGGGGTCTATGAGAAGAACACACATCCAATGACTCTAGCTGTGGTTCATGAAAAGTGTAGACATGCAATGACACCGGTGGATCCATGTGTTGTTCATGGGAAGAACACACATGCGATGACACTGGGTGTGGTTCATGATATGGTTTGTGAGACGAACACACATGCAATGACACTAGTGGATCCATGTGTGGTCTTTGGAAAGAACAGACATGCAATGACACTCGGTGTGGTTCATGATATGGTTTGTGAGAAGAACACGCATGCAATGACACTGGTGGTTCCATGTGTGGTCTTTGGGAAGAACACACATGCAATGACACTGGTGATATGTGGTCTCTGAGAAGAACACACATCCAATGAATCTAGCTGTGGTTCATGAAAAGAGCGGACATGCAATGACACTGGTGGATCCATGTGTGGTTCATGGGAAGAACACACATGCGATGACACTGGGTGGATCCATGTGTGGTTCATGAGAAGATAAGACATGCAATGACACTTGTGGATCCATGTGTGGTTCATGGGAAGAACACACATGCAATGACACTGGGTGTGGTTCATGATATGGTTTGTGAGAAGAACACACATGCAATGACACTAGTGGATCCATGTGTGGTCTGTGAGAAGAACACGCATCCAATGACACTGGGTGTGGTTCATGATATGGTTTGTGAGAAGAACACACATGTAATAACACTGGTGATATGTGGTTTGTGAGAAGAACACACATCCAATGACTCTAGTTGTGGTTTGTGAAAAGAGCACGCATGCAATGACACTAGTGGATCCATGTGTGGTTCATGGGAAGAACACACACGCGATGACACCGGTGGATCCATGTGTGGTTCATGGGAAGAACACACATGCAATGACACTGGGTGTGGTTCATGATATGGTTTGTGAGAAGAACACACATGCAATGACACTGGTGGATCCATGTGTGGTCTGTGAGAAAAACACACATGCAATGACACTAGGTGTGGTTCATGATATGGTTTGTGAGAAGAACACACATGCAATGACACTGGTGGATCCATGTGTGGTCTTTGGGAAGAACACACATGCAATGACACTGGTGATATGTAGTCTGTGAGAAGAACACACATCCAATGACTCTAGCTGTGGTTTGTGAAAAGAGCACGCATGTAATGACACTGGTGCATCCATGTGTGGTTCATGGGAAGAACACACATGCGATGACACCGGTGGATCCATGTGTGGTTCAGGGGAAGAACACACATGCAATGACACTTGGTGTGGTTCATGATATGGTTTGTGAGAAGAACACATATGCAATGACACTGGTGGATCCATGTGTGGTCTGTGAGAAGAATACACATGCAATGACACTGGGTGTGGATCATGATATGGTTTGTGAGAAGAACACACATGCAATGACACTGCTGGATCCATGTGTGGTCTTTCGGAAGAACACACATGCAATGACACTGGTGGATACATGTGTGGTATTTGGGAAGAACACACATGGAATGACAGTGGGTGTGGTTCATGATATGGTTTGTGAGAAGAACATGCATGCAATGACACTGGTGGATCCATGTGTGGTTTTTGGGAAGAACACACATGCAATGACACTAGTTATATGGGGTCTATGAGAAGAATACACATCCAATGACTCTAGCTGTGGTTCATGAAAAGAGCAGACATGCAATGACACCGGTGGATCCATGTGTTGTTCATGGGAAGAACACACATGCGATGACACTGGGTGTGGTTCATGATATGGTTTGTGAGACGAACACACATGCAATGACACTGGTGGATCCATGCGTGGTCTTTGGGAAGAACACACATGCAATGACACTAGGTGTGGTTCATGATATGGTTTGTGAGAAGAACACGCATGCAATAACACTGGTGGATCCATGTGTGGTCTTTGGGAAGAACACACATGCTATGACACTGGTGATATGTGGTCTGTGGGAAGAACACACATCCAATGACTCTAGCTGTGGTTCATGAAAAGAGCGGACATGCAATGACACTGGTGGATCCATGTGTGGTTCATGGGAAGAACACACATGCGATGACACTGGGTGGATCCATGTGTGGTTCATGAGAAGAGCAGACATGCAATGACAATGGTGGATCCATGTGTGGTTCATGGGAAGAACACACATGCAATGACACTGGGTGTGGTTCATGATATGGTTTGTGAGAAGAACACACATGCAATGACACTAGTGGATCCATGTGTGGTCTGTGAGAAGAACACGCATCCACTGACACTTGGTGTGGTTCATGATATGGTTTGTGAGAAGAACACACATGTAATGACACTGGTTATATGTGGTCTGTGAGAAGAACACACATCCAATGACTCTAGTTGTTGTTTGTGAAAAGAGCACGCATGCAATGACACTAGTGGATCCATGTGTGGTTCATGGGAAGAACACACATGCGATGACCCCGGTGGATCCATGTGTGGTTCATGGGAAGAACACACATGCAATGACACTGGGTGTGGTTCATGATATGGTTTGTGAGAAGAACACACATGCAATGACACTGGTGGATCCATGTGTGGTCTGTGAGAAAAACACACATGCAATGACACTAGGTGTGGTTCATGATATGGTTTGTGAGAAGAACACACATGCAATGACACTGGTGGATCCATGTGTGGTCTGTGAGAAGAACACGCATGCAATGAAACTGGGTGTGGTTCATGATATGGTTTGTGAGAAGAACACACATGCAATGACACTGGTGGATCCATGTGTGGTCTTTGGGAAGAGCACACATGCAATGACACTGGATCCATGTGTGGTCTGTGAGAAGAACACACATCCAATGACTCTAGTTGTGGTTCATGAAAAGAGCAGACATGCAATGACACTGGTGAATCCATGTGTGGTTCAGGGGAAGAACACACATGTGATGACACTAGGTGTGGTTCATGATATGGTTGGTGAGAAGAACACACATGCAATGACACTGGTGGATCCATGTGTGGTCTTTGGGAAGAACACACATGCAATGACACTAGTGATGTGTGGTATGTGGGAAGAGCAGACATGCAATGACACTGGTGGATCCATGTTTGTTCATGGGAAGAACACACATGCAATGACACTAGGTGTGGTTCATGATATGGTCTGTGAGAAAAACACACATGCGATGACACTGGTGGATCCATGTTTGGTCTGTGAGAAGAACACACATGCAATGACACTGGGTGTGGTTCATGATATGGTTTATGAGAAGAACACACATGCAATGACACTAGTGGATCCATGTGTGGTCTGTGAGAAGAACACGCATCCAATGACACTGGGTGTGGTTCATGATATGGTTTGTGAGAAGAACACACATGCAATGACACTGGATCCATGTGTGGTCTGTGAGAAGAACACGCATCCAATGACTCTAGTTGTGGTTCATGAAAAGAGCAGACATGCAATGACACTGGTGGATCCATGTGTGGTTCATGGGAAGAACACACATGCGATGACACTGGGTGTGGTTCATGATATGGTTTGTGAGAAGAACACACATGCAATGACACTGGTGGATACATGTGTGGTCTTTGGGAAGAACACATATGCAATGACACTAGTGATATGGGGTCTATGAGAAGAACACACATCCAATGACTCTAGCTGTGGTTCATGAAAAGAGCAGACATGCAATGACACTGGTGGATCCATGTGTGGTTCATGGGAACAACACACATGCGGTGACACCGGGTGGATCCATGTGTGGTTTGTGAGAAGAACACACATGCAATGACTCTGGTGGATCCATGTGTGGTTCATGGGAAGAACATGCATGCAATGACACTGGTGGATCCATGTGTGGTCTTTGGGAAGAACACACATGCAATGTCACTGGTGATATGTGGTCTGTGAGAAGAACGCACATCCAATGACTCTAGTTGTGGTTCATGAAAAGAGAGGACATGCAATGACACCGGTGGATCCATGTGTGGTTCATGGGAAGAACACATATGCGATGACACTAGGTGTGGTTCATGATATGGTTTGTGAGAACAACACACATGCAATGACACTGGTGGATACATGTGTGGTCTTTGGGAAGAACACACCTGGAATGACACTGGGTGTGGTTCATGATATGGTTTGTGAGAAGAACACGCATGCAATGACACTGGTGGATCCATGTGTGGTCTTTGGGAAGAACACATATGCAATGACACTAGTGATATGGGGTCTATGAGAAGAACACACATCCAATGACTCTAGCTGTGGTTCATGAAAAGTGTAGACATGCAATGACACCGGTGGATCCATGTGTTGTTCATGGGAAGAACACACATGCGATGACACTGGGTGTGCTTCATGATATGGTTTGTGAGACGAACACACATGCAATGACACTAGTGGATCCATGTGTGGTCTTTGGAAAGAACACACATGCAATGACACTCGGTGTGGTTCATGATATGGTTTGTGAGAAGAACACGCATGCAATGACACTGGTGGTTCCATGTGTGGTCTTTGGGAAGAACACACATGCAATGACACTGGTGATATGTGGTCTCTGAGAAGAACACACATCCAATGAATCTAGCTGTGGTTCATGAAAAGAGCGGACATGCAATGACACTGGTGGATCCATGTGTGGTTCATGGGAAGAACACACATGCGATGACACTGGGTGGATCCATGTGTGGTTCATGAGAAGATAAGACATGCAATGACACTTGTGGATCCATGTGTGGTTCATGGGAAGAACACACATGCAATGACACTGGGTGTGGTTCATGATATGGTTTGTGAGAAGAACACACATGCAATGACACTAGTGGATCCATGTGTGGTCTGTGAGAAGAACACGCATCCAATGACACTGGGTGTGGTTCATGATATGGTTTGTGAGAAGAACACACATGTAATAACACTGGTGATATGTGGTTTGTGAGAAGAACACACATCCAATGACTCTAGTTGTGGTTTGTGAAAAGAGCACGCATGCAATGACACTAGTGGATCCATGTGTGGTTCATGGGAAGAACACACACGCGATGACACCGGTGGATCCATGTGTGGTTCATGGGAAGAACACACATGCAATGACACTAGGTGTGGTTCATGATATGGTTTGTGAGAAGAACACACATGCAATGACACTGGTGGATCCATGTGTGGTCTGTGAGAAAAACACACATGCAATGACACTAGGTGTGGTTCATGATATGGTTTGTGAGAAGAACACACATGCAATGACACTGGTGGATCCATGTGTTGTCTTTGGGAAGAACACACATGCAATGACACTGGTGATATGTAGTCTGTGAGATGAACACACATCCAATGACTCTAGCTGTGGTTTGTGAAAAGAGCACGCATGTAATGACACTGGTGCATCCATGTGTGGTTCATGGGAAGAACACACATGCGATGACACCGGTGGATCCATGTGTGGTTCAGGGGAAGAACACACATGCAATGACACTTGGTGTGGTTCATGATATGGTTTGTGAGAAGAACACATATGCAATGACACTGGTGGATCCATGTGTGGTCTGTGAGAAGAATACACATGCAATGACACTGGGTGTGGATCATGATATGGTTTGTGAGAAGAACACACATGCAATGACACTGGTGGATCCATGTGTGGTCTTTCGGAAGAACACACATGCAATGACACTGGTGGATACATGTGTGGTATTTGGGAAGAACACACATGGAATGACAGTGGGTGTGGTTCATGATATGGTTTGTGAGAAGAACATGCATGCAATGACACTGGTGGATCCATGTGTGGTTTTTGGGAAGAACACACATGCAATGACACTAGTTATATGGGGTCTATGAGAAGAACACACATCCAATGACTCTAGCTGTGGTTCATGAAAAGAGCAGACATGCAATGACACCGGTGGATCCATGTGTTGTTCATGGGAAGAACACACATGCGATGACACTGGGTGTGGTTCATGATATGGTTTGTGAGACGAACACACATGCAATGACACTGGTGGATCCATGCGTGGTCTTTGGGAAGAACACACATGCAATGACACTGGGTGTGGTTCATGATATGGTTTGTGAGAAGAACACGCATGCAATGACACTGGTGGATCCATGTGTGGTCTTTGGGAAGAACACACATGCTATGACACTGGTGATATGTGGTCTGTGGGAAGAACACACATCCAATGACTCTAGCTGTGGTTCATGAAAAGAGCGGACATGCAATGACACTGGTGGATCCATGTGTGGTTCATGGGAAGAACACACATGCGATGACACTGGGTGGATCCATGTGTGGTTCATGAGAAGAGCAGACATGCAATGACATTGGTGGATCCATGTGTGGTTCATGGGAAGAACACACATGCAATGACACTGGGTGTGGTTCATGATATGGTTTGTGAGAAGAACACACATGCAATGACACTAGTGGATCCATGTGTGGTCTGTGAGAAGAACACGCATCCACTGACACTTGGTGTGGTTCATGATATGGTTTGTGAGAAGAACACACATGTAATGACACTGGTTATATGTGGTCTGTGAGAAGAACACACATCCAATGACTCTAGTTGTGGTTTGTGAAAAGAGCACGCATGCAATGACACTAGTGGATCCATGTGTGGTTCATGGGAAGAACACACATGCGATGACACCGGTGGATCCATGTGTGGTTCATGGGAAGAACACACATGCAATGACACTGGGTGTGGTTCATGATATGGTTTGTGAGAAGAACACACATGCAATGACACTGGTGGATCCATGTGTGGTCTGTGAGAAAAACACACATGCAATGACACTAGGTGTGGTTCATGATATGGTTTGTGAGAAGAACACACATGCAATGACACTGGTGGATCCATGTGTGGTCTTTGGGAAGAACACACATGCAATGACACTGGTGATATGTGGTCTGTGAGAAGAACACACATCCAATGACTCTAGCTGTGGTTTGTGAAAAGAGCACGCATGTAATGACACTGGTGCATCCATGTGTGGTTCATGGGAAGAACACACATGCGATGACACCGGTGGATCCATGTGTGGTTCAGGGGAAGAACACACATGCAATGACACTGGGTGTGGTTCATGATATGGTTTGTGAGAAGAACACACATGCAATGACACTGGTGGATCCATGTGTGGTCTGTGAGAAGAATACACATGCAATGACACTGGGTGTGGATCATGATATGGTTTGTGAGAAGAACACACATGCAATGACACTGGTGGATCCATGTGTGGTCTTTCGGAAGAACACACATGCAATGACACTGGATCCATGTGTGGTCTGTGAGAAGAACACACATCCAATGACTCTAGTTTTGGTTCATGAAAACAGCATACATGCAATGACACTGGTGGATCCATGTGTGGTTAATGGGAAGAACACACATGCGATGACACTGGCTGGGTCTATGTGTGGTTCATGAGAAGATCAGACATGCAATGCCCCCGGTGGATCCATGTGTGGTTCATGGGAAGAACACACATGCAATGACTTTTGTGATATGTGGTTTGTGAAAAGAACAGACATGCAATAACTCTAGTTGTGGTTAGTGAGAAGAACACACATGCAATGACACTAGGTGTGGTTCATAATATGGTTTGTGAGAAGAACACACATGCAATGACACTGGTGGATCCATGTGTGGTCTTTGGGAAGAACACACATGCAATGACACTGGATCCATGTGAGTTCTATGAGAAGAACGCACATCCAATGACTCTAGCTGTGGTTCATGAAAAGAGCAGACATGCAATGACACCGGTGGATCCATGTGTTGTTCATGGGAAGAACACACATGCGATGACACTGGGTGTGGTTCATGATATGGTTTGTGAGACGAACACACATGCAATGACACTGGTGGATCCATGTGTGGTCTTTGGGAAGAACACACATGCAATGACACTGGTGATATGTGGTATGTGCGAAGAGCAGACAATCAATGACACTGCTGGATCCATGTGTGGTTCATGGGAAGAACACACATGCAATGACACTGGGTGTGGTTCATGATATAGTTTGTGAGAAGAACACACATGCAATGACACTGGTGGATCCATGTGTGGTCTGTGAGAAGAACACGCATGCAATGAAACTGGGTGTGGTTCATGATATGGTTTGTGAGAAGAACACACATGCAATGACACTGGTGGATCCATGTGTGGTCTTTGGGAAGAGCACACATGCAATGACACTGGATCCATGTGTGGTCTGTGAGAAGAACACACATCCAATGACTCTAGTTGTGGTTCATGAAAAGAGCAGACATGCAATGACACTGGTGAATCCATGTGTGGTTCAGGGGAAGAACACACATGTGATGACACTAGGTGTGGTTCATGATATGGTTGGTGAGAAGAACACACATGCAATGACACTGGTGGATCCATGTGTGGTCTTTGGGAAGAACACACATGCAATGACACTAGTGATGTGTGGTATGTGGGAAGAGCAGACATGCAATGACACTGGTGGATCCATGTTTGTTCATGGGAAGAACACACATGCAATGACACTAGGTGTGGTTCATGATATGGTCTGTGAGAAAAACACACATGCAATGACACTGGTGGATCCATGTTTGGTCTGTGAGAAGAACACACATGCAATGACACTGGGTGTGGTTCATGATATGGTTTATGAGAAGAACACACATGCAATGACACTAGTGGATCCATGTGTGGTCTGTGAGAAGAACACGCATCCAATGACACTGGGTGTGGTTCATGATATGGTTTGTGAGAAGAACACACATGCAATGACACTGGATCCATGTGTGGTCTGTGAGAAGAACACGCATCCAATGACTCTAGTTGTGGTTCATGAAAAGAGCAGACATGCAATGACACTGGTGGATCCATGTGTGGTTCATGGGAAGAACACACATGCGATGACACTGGGTGTGGTTCATGATATGGTTTGTGAGAAGAACACACATGCAATGACACTGGTGGATACATGTGTGGTCTTTGGGAAGAACACATATGCAATGACACTAGTGATATGGGGTCTATGAGAAGAACACACATCCAATGACTCTAGCTGTGGTTCATGAAAAGAGTAGACATGCAATGACACTGGTGGATCCATGTGTGGTTCATGGGAACAACACACATGCGGTGACACCGGGTGGATCCATGTGTGGTTTGTGAGAAGAACACACATGCAATGACTCTGGTGGATCCATGTGTGGTTCATGGGAAGAACATGCATGCAATGACACTGGTGGATCCATGTGTGGTCTTTGGGAAGAACACACATGCAATGACACTGGTGATATGTGGTCTGTGAGAAGAACGCACATCCAATGACTCTAGTTGTGGTTCATGAAAAGAGAGGACATGCAATGACACCGGTGGATCCATGTGTGGTTCATGGGAAGAACACATATGCGATGACACTAGGTGTGGTTCATGATATGGTTTGTGAGAAGAACACACATGCAATGACACTGGTGGATACATGTGTGGTCTTTGGGAAGAACACACCTGGAATGACACTGGGTGTGGTTCATGATATGGTTTGTGAGAAGAACACGCATGCAATGACACTGGTGGATCCATGTGTGGTCTTTGGGAAGAACACATATGCAATGACACTAGTGATATGGGGTCTATGATAAGAACACACATCCAATGACTCTAGCTGTGGTTCATGAAAAGTGTAGACATGCAATGACACCGGTGGATCCATGTGTTGTTCATGGGAAGAACACACATGCGATGACACTGGGTGTGGTTCATGATATGGTTTGTGAGACGAACACACATGCAATGACACTAGTGGATCCATGTGTGGTCTTTGGAAAGAACACACATGCAATGACACTGGGTGTGGTTCATGATATGGTTTGTGAGAAGAACACGCATGCAATGACACTGGTGGTTCCATGTGTGGTCTTTGGGAAGAACACACATGCAATGACACTGGTGATATGTGGTCTCTGAGAAGAACACACATCCAATGAATCTAGCTGTGGTTCATGAAAAGAGCGGACATGCAATGACACTAGTGGATCCATGTGTGGTTCATGGGAAGAACACACATGCGATGACACTGGGTGGATCCATGTGTGGTTCATGAGAAGATAAGACATGCAATGACACTTGTGGATCCATGTGTGGTTCATGGGAAGAACACACATGCAATGACACTGGGTGTGGTTCATGATATGGTTTGTGAGAAGAACACACATGCAATGACACTAGTGGATCCATGTGTGGTCTGTGAGAAGAACACGCATCCAATGACACTGGGTGTGGTTCATGATATGGTTTGTGAGAAGAACACACATGTAATAACACTGGTGATATGTGGTTTGTGAGAAGAACACACATCCAATGACTCTAGTTGTGGTTTGTGAAAAGAGCACGCATGCAATGACACTAGTGGATCCATGTGTGGTTCATGGGAAGAACACACATGCGATGACACCGGTGGATCCATGTGTGGTTCATGGGAAGAACACACATGCAATGACACTGGGTGTGGTTCATGATATGGTTTGTGAGAAGAACACACATGCAATGACACTGGTGGATCCATGTGTGGTCTGTGAGAAAAACACACATGCAATGACACTAGGTGTGGTTCATGATATGGTTTGTGAGAAGAACACACATGCAATGACACTGGTGGATCCATGTGTGTCTTTGGGAAGAACACACATGCAATGACACTGGTGATATGTGGTCTGTGAGAAGAACACACATCCAATGACTCTAGCTGTGGTTTGTGAAAAGAGCACGCATGTAATGACACTAGTGGATCCATGTGTGGTTCATGGGAAGAACACACATGCGATGACACTGGTGGATCCATGTGTGGTTTAGGGGAAGAACACACATGCAATGACACTAGGTGTGGTTCATGATATGGTTTGTGAGAAGAACACACATGCAATGACACTGGTGGATCCATGTGTGGTCTGTGAGAAGAACACGCATGCAATGACACTGGGTGTGGTTCATGATATGGTTTGTGAGAAGAACACACATGCAATGACACTGGTGGATCCATGTGTGGTCTTTGGGAAGAACACACATGCAATGACACTGGTGATATGTGGTCTGTGAGAAGAACACACATCCAATGACTCTAGCTGTGGTTTGTGAAAAGTGCACGCATGCAATGACACTGGTGGATCCATGTTTGGTTCATGGAAAGAACACACATGTGATTACACCGGTGGATCCATGTGTGGTTCATGGGAAGAACACACATGCAATGACACTAGGTGTGGTTCATGATATAGTTTGTGAGAAGAACACACATGCAATGACTCTGGTGGATCCATGTGTGGTCAGTGAGAAAAACACACATGCAATGACACTGGGTGTGGTTCATGATATGGTTTGTGAGAAGAACACACATGCAATGACACTGGTGGATCCATGTGTGGTCTTTGGGAAGAACACACATGCAATGACACTGGTGATATGTGGTCTGTGAGAAGAACACACATCCAATGACTCTAGTTGTGGTTTGTGAAAAGATCACGCATACAATGACACTGGTGGATCCATGTGGTGTTCATGGGAAGAACACACATGCGATGACACCGGTGGATCCATGTGTGGTTCATGGGAAGAACACACATGTGATGACACTGGGTGTGGTTCATGATATGGTTTGTGAGAAGAACACACATGCAATGACACTGGTGGATCCATGTGTGGTCTTTGGGAAGAACACACATGCAGTGACACTGGTGATTTGTGGTATGTGGGAAGAGCAGACATGCAATGACACTGGTGGATCCATGTGTGGTTCATGGGAAGAACACACATGCAATGACACTGGGTGTGGTTCATGATATGGTCTGTGATAAAACACACATGCAATGACACTAGTGGATCCATGTGTGGTTTGTGAGAAGAACACACATGCAATAACACTAGGTATGGTTCATGATATGGTTTGTGAGAAGAACACACATGCAATGACACTGGTGGATCCATGTGTGGTCTTTGGGAAGAACACACATGCAATGACACTAGATCCATGTGTGGTCTCTAAGAAGAAGACACATCCAATGACTCTAGCTGTGGTTCATGAAAAGAGCAGACACGCAATGACACTGGTTGATCCATGTGTGGTTCATGGGAAGAACACACCTGCGATGACACTGGGTGGATCCATGTGTGGTTTGTGAGAATAACACACATGCAATGACTCCAGTGGATCCATGTGTGGTTCATGGGAAGAACACACATGCAATGACACTGGGTGTGGTTCATGATATCGTTTGTGAGAAGAACACACATGCAATGACACTGGTGGATCCATGTGTTGTCTGTGAGAAGAACACACATGCAATGACACTGGGTATGGTTCATGATATGGTTTGTGAGAAGAACACACATGCAATGACACCGGTGGATCCATGTGTGGTCTTTGGGAAGAACACACATGCAATGACACTAGATCCATGTGTGGTCCGTGAGAAGAACACACATCCAATGACTCTAGTTGTGGTTCATGAAAAGAGCAGACATGCAATGACACTGGTGGATCCATGTGTGGTTCATGGGAAGAACACACATGCGATGACACCGGGTGGATTCATGTGTGGTTCATGGGAAGAACATGCATGCAATGACACTGGTGGATCCATGTGTGGCCTTTGGGAAGAACACACATGCAATGACACTGTTGATATGTGGTTTGTGAGAAGAACACACATCCAATGACTCTAGCTGTGGTTCATGAAAAGAGCAGACATGCAATGACACCGGTGGATCGATGTGTGGTTCATGGGAAGAACACACATGCGATGACACTGGGTGTGGTTCATGATATGGTTTGTGAGAAGAACACACATGCAATGACACTGGTGGATACATGTGTGGTGTTTGGGAAGAACACACATGCAATGACACTGGGTGTGGTTCATGATATGGTTTGTGAGAAGAACACGCATGCAATAACACTGGTGGATCCATGTGTGGTCTTTGGAAAGAACACACATGCAATGACACTGGTGATATGGGGTCTATGAGAAGAACACACATCCAATGACTCTAGCTATGGTTCATGAAAAGAGTAGACATGCAATGACACCGGTGGATCCATGTGTGGTTCATGGGAAGAACACACATGCGATTACACTGGGTGTGGTTCATGATATGGTTTGTGAGAAGAACACACATGCAATGACACTGGTGGATCCATGTGTGGTCTTTGGGAAGAACACACATGCAATGACACTAGGTGTGGTTCATGATATGGTTTGTGAGAAGAACACGCATGCAGTGACACTGGTGGATCCATGTGTGGTCTTTGGGAAGAACACACATGCAATGACACTGGTGCTATCTGGTCTGTGAGAAGAACACACATCCAATGACTCTAGTTGTGGTTCATGAAAAGAGCTGACATGCAATGACACTGGTGGATCCATGTGTGGTTAATGGGAAGAACACACATGCGATGACACTGGGTGGATCTATGTGTGGTTCATGAGAAGAGCAGACATGCAATGACACTGGTGGATCCATGTGTGGTTCATGGGAAGAACACACATGCAATGACACTGGGTGTGGTTCATGATATGGTTTGTGAGAAGAACACACATGCAATGACACTGGTGGATCCATGTGTGGTCTGTGAGAAGAACACGCATGCGATGACACTAGGTGTGGTTCATGATATGCTTTGTGAGAAGAACACACATGCAATGACACTGGTGGATCCATGTGTGGTCTTTGGGATGAACACACATGCAATGACAATGTGTGATATGTGGTCTGTGAGAAGAACACACATCCAATGACTCTAGTTGTGATTTGTGAAAAGAGCACGCATGCAATGACACTAGTGGATCCATGTGTGGTTCATGGGAAAAAGACACATGCGATGACACCGGTGGATCCATGTGTGGTTCATGGGAAGAACACACATGCAATGACACTGGGTGTGGTTCATGATATGGTTTGTGAGAAGAACACACATGCAATGACACTGGTGGATCCATGTGTGGTCTGTGAGAAAAACACACATGCAATGACACTGGGTGTGGTTCATGATATGGTTTGTGAGAAGAACACACATGCAATGACACTGGTGGATCCATGTGTGGTCTTTTGGAAGAACACACATGCAATGCCACTGGTGATATGTGGTCTGTGAGAAGAACACACATCCAATGACTCTAGCTGTGGTTTGTGAAAAGAGCACGCATGCAATGACATTGGTGGATCCATGTGTGGTTCATGGGAAGAACACACATGCGATGACACCGGTGGATCCATGTGTGGTTCATGGGAAGAACACACATGCAATGACACTGGGTGTGGTTCATGATATGGTCTGTGAGCAAAATACACATGCAATGACACTGGTGGATCCATGTGTGGTCTGTGAGAAGAACACACATGCAATGACACTGGGTGTGGTTCTTGATATGGTTTGTGAGAAGAACACACATGCAATGACACTGGTGGATCCATTTGTGGTGTTTGGGAAGAACACACATGCGATGACACTGGGTGTGGTTCATGATATGGTTTGTGAGAATAACACACATGCAATGACACTGGTGGATCCATGTGTGGTCTTTGGGAAGAACGCACATGCAATGACACTAGGTGTGGTTCATGATATGGTTTGTGAAAGAACACGCATGCAATGACACCGGTGGATCCATGTGCGGTCTTTGGGAGGAACACGCATGCAATGACACTAGTGATATGTGGTCTATGAGAAGAACACACATCCAATGACTCTAGCTGTAGTTTGTGAAAAGAGCAGACATGCAATGACACCGGTGGATCCATGTGTGGTTCATGGGAAGAACACACATGCGATGACACTGGGTGTGGTTCATGATATGGTTTGTGAGAAGAACACACATGCAATGACACTGGGTGTGGTTCATGATATGGTTTGTGAGAAGAACACACATGCAATGACACCGGTGGATCCATGTGTGGTCTATGATAAGAACACACATGCAATGACACTGGGTGTGGTTCATGATATGGTTTGTGAGAAGAACACACATCCAATGACTCTAGTGGATCCTTACATGGTTTATGAGAAGAACATAAATGCGATGACACCGGGTGTGGTTCATGATATGGTTTGTGAGAAGAACACACATGCAATGACACTGGGTGTGGTTCATGATATGTTTTGTGAGAAGAACACACATGCAATGACACTGGTGGATCCATGTGTGGTCTATGAGAAGAACACACATGCAATGACACTAGGTGTGGTTCATGATATGGTTTGTGAGAAGAACACACATGCAATGACACTGGTGATATGTGGTCTGTGAGAAGAACACACATCCAATGACTCTTGCCGTAGTTTGTGAAAAGAGCAGACATGCACTGACAGCGGTGGATCCATGTGTGGTTCATGGGAAGAACACACATGCAATGACACTGGGTGTGGTTCATGATATGGATTGTGATAAGAACACACATGCAATGACACTGGGTGTGGTTCATGATATGGTTTGTGAGAAGAACACACGTGCAATGACACCGGTGGATCCATGTATGGTCTGTGATAAGAACACACATGCAATGACACTGGGTGTGGTTCATGATATGGTTTGTGAGAAGAACACACATCCAATGACTCTAGTGGATCCATGTGTGGTCTTTTGGAAGAACACACATGCAATGACACTGGTGATATGTGGTCTGTGAGAAGAACACACATCCAATGACTCTAGCTGTGGTTTGTGAAAAGAGCACGCATGCAATGACATTGGTGGATCCATGTGTGGTTCATGGGAAGAACACACGTACGATGAAACCGGTGGATCCATGTGTGGTTCATGGGAAGAACACACATGCAATGACACTGGGTGTGCTTCATGATATGGTCTGTGAGCAAAATACACATGCAATGACACTGGTGGATCCATGTGTGGTCTGTGAGAAGAACACACATGCAATGACACTGGGTGTGGTTCCTGATATGGTTTGTGAGAAGAACACACATGCAATGACACTGGTGGATCCTTTTGTGGTCTTTGGGAAGAACACACATGCGATGACACTAGGTGTGGTTCATGATATGGTTTGTGAGAATAACACACATGCAATGACACTGGTGGATCCATGTGTGGTCTTTGGGAAGAACGCACATGCAATGACACTGGGTGTGGTTCATGATATGGTTTGTGAAAGAACACACATGCAATAACACCGGTGGATCCATGTGTGGTCTTTGGGAGGAACACACATGCAATGACACTGGAGATATGTGGTCTGTGAGAAGAACACACATCCAATGACTCTAGCTGTAGTTTGTGAAAAGAACGGACATGCAATGACACCGGTGGATCCATGTGTGGTTCATGGGAAGAACACACATGTGATGACACTAGGTGTGGTTCATGATATGGTTTGTGATAAGAACACATATGCAATGACACTGGGTGTGGTTCATGATATGGTTTGTGAGAAGAACACACGTGCAATGATCCATGTGTGGTCTGTGATAAGAACACACATGCAATGACACTGGGTGTGGTTCATGATATGGTTTGTGAGAAGAACACGCATCCAATGACTCTAGTGGATCCTTACATGGTTTATGAGAAAAACACACATGCGATGACACCGGGTGTGGTTCATGATATGGTTTGTGATAAGAACACACATGCAATGACACTGGGTGTGGTTCATGATATGTTTTGTGAGAAGAACACACATGCAATGACACTGGTGGATCCATGTGTGGTCTATGAGAAGAACACACATGCAATGACACTAGGTGTGGTTCATGATATGGTTTGTGAGAAGAACACACATCCAATGACTCTAGTGGATCCTTACGTGGTTCATGGGAAGATAACACATGCGATGACACTGGTGGATCCATGTGTGGTCTTTGGGAAGAACAGACATGCAATGACACTAGGTGGATCCATGTGTGGTTTGTGAGAAGAACACGCATGCAATGACACCGGTGGATCCATGTGTTGTTCATGGTTTGTGAGAAGAACACGCATGCAATGACACTGGTGGATCCATGTGTGGTCTTTGGGAAGAACACACATGCCATGACACTGGGTGGATCCATGTATGGTTTGTGAGAAGAACACGCATGCAATGACACCGGTGGATCCATGTGTGGTTCATGGGAAGAACACACACATGCAATGACTCTGGTAATATGTGGTTTGTGAGAAGAACAGACATGCAATGACTCTAGCTATGGTTAATGAGAAGAGAATACATGCAATGACACCGGTGGATCCATGTGTGGTTCATGGGAAGAGCAGACATACAATGACACTGGTGGATGCATGTGTGGTTCATGGGAAGAACAAACATGCAATGACACTGGTGGATCCATGTGTGGTCTGTGGGAAGAGCAGACATGCAATGACACCGGTGGATCCATGTGTGGTTCATGGGAAGAACACACATGCAATGACTCTGGTGATATGTGGTTTGTGAAAAGAACAGACATGCAATGACTCTAGCTGTGATTAGTGAGAAGAACACACATGCAATGACACTGGGTGTGGTTCATGATACGGTTTGTGAGAAGAACACACATGCAATGACACTGGTGGATCCATGTGTGGTCTTTGGGAAGAACACACATGCAATGACAGTGGTGATATGTGGTCTGTGAGAAGAACACACATCCAATGACTCTAGTTGTGGTTCATGAAAAGAGCAGACATGGAATGACACTGGTGGATCCATGTGTGGTTTATGGGAAAAACACACATGCGATGACACTAGGTGTGGTTCATGATTTGGTTTGTGAGAAGAACACACATGCAATGACACTGGTGGATCCATGTGTGGTCGTTGGGAAGAACATACATGTAATGACACTGGTCATGTGTGGTATGTGGGAAGAGCAGACATGCATTGACACTGGTGGTTCCATGTGTGGTTCATGGGAAGAACACACATGCAATAACACGGGGTGTGGTTCATGATATGGTCTGTGAGAAAAACACACATGCAATGACACTGGTGGATCCATGTGTGGTCTGTGAGAAGAACACACATGCAATGATACTTAGTGTGGTTCATGATATGGTTTGTGAGAAGAACACACATGCAATGACACTGGTGGATCCATGCGTGGTCTTTGGGAAGAACACACATGCAATGACACTGGATCCATGTGTGGTCTGTGAGAAGAACACACATCCAATGACTCTAGTTGTGGTTCATGAAAAGAGCAGACATGCAATGACACTGGTGGATCCATGTGTGGTTCATGGGAAGAACACACCTACGATGACACTGGGTGGATCCATGTGTGGTTTGTGAGAAGAACACACATACAATGACTCCAGTGGATCCGTGTGTGGTTCATGGGAAGAACACACATGCAATGACACTGGGTGTGGTTCATGATATGGTTTGTGAGAAGAACACACATGCAATGACACTGGTGGATCCATGTGTGGTCTATGAGAAGAACACACATACACTGGGTGTGGTTCATGATATGGTTTGTGAGAAGAACACACATGGAATGACACTGGCGGATCCATGTGTGGTCTTTGGGAAGAACACACATGCAATGACACAAGATCCATGTGTGGTCTGTGAGAAGAACACACATCCAATGACTCTAGTTGTGGTTCATGAAAAGAGCAGACATGCAATGACACTGGTGGATCCATGTGTGGTTCATGGGAAGAACACACATGCGATGACACCGGGTGGATCCATGTGTGGTTTGTGAGAATAACACACATGCAATGACTCCGGTGGATCCATGTGTGGTTCATGGGAAGAACACACATGCAATGACTCTGGTGATATGTGGTTTGTGACAAGAACACACATGCAATGACTCTAGCTGTGGTTCATGAAAAGAGCAGACATGCAATGACACTAGTGGATCCATGTGTGGTTCATGGTAAGAACACACATGCAATGACACTGGTGGATCCATGTGTGGTCTGTGGGAAGAGCACACATGCAATGACACTGGTGGATCCATGTGTGGTTCAGGGGAAGAACACACATGCAATGACACTGGGTGTGGTTCATGATATGGTTTGTGAGAAGAACACACATGCAATGACACTGGTGGATCCATGTGTGGTCTGTGAGAAGAACACACATGCAATGACACTGGGTGTGGTTCATGATATGGTTTGTGAGAAGAACACACATGCAATGACACTGGTGGATCCATGTGTGGTCTTTGGGAAGAACACATGCAATGACACTGGTGATATGTGGTCTGTGAGAAGAACACACATCCAATGAATCTAGCTATGGTGCATGAAAAGAGCAGACATGCAATGACACTGGTGGATCCATGTGTGGTTCATGGGAAGAACACACATGCGATGACACTGGGTGTAGCTCATGATATGGTTTGTAAGAATAACATACATGCAATGACACTGGTGGATCCATGTGTGGTGTTTGGGAAGAACACACATGCAATGACATTGGGTGGATCCATGTGTGGTTTGTGAGAAGAACACGCATGCAATGACACCGGTGGATCCATGTGTGGTTCATGGTTTGTGAGAAGAACACACATGCAATGACACTGGTGGATCCATGTGTGGTCTTTGGGAAGAACACACATGCAATGACACTGGGTGGATCCATGTGTGGTTTGTGAGAAGAACATGCATGCAATGACACCGGTGGATCCATGTCTGGTTCATGGGAAGAACACACACATGCAATGACTCTGGTAATATGTGGTTTGTGAGAAGAACAGACATGCAATTACTCTAGCTATGGTTAATGAGAAGAGCAGACATGCAATGACACTGGTGGATCCATGTGTGGTTCGTGGGAAGAACAGACATGCAATGACACTGGGTGTGGTTCATGATATGGTTTGTGAGAAGAACACACATGCCATGACACTGGTGGATCCATCTGTGGTCTCTGAGAAGAACACGCATGCAATGACAATGGGTGTGGTTCATGATATGGTTTGTGAGAAGAACACACATGCAATGACACTGGTGATATGTGGCCTGTGAGAAGAACACACATCCAATGACTCTAGCTGTGGTTTGTGAAAAGAGCACGCATGCAATGACACTGGTGGATCCATGTGTGGTTCATGGGAAGAACACACATGCGATGACACCGGTCGATCCATGTGTGGTTCATGGGAAGAACACACATGCAATTACACTGGGTGTGGTTCATGACAAGGTTTGTGAGAAGAACACACATGCAATGACACTGGTGGATCCATGTGTGGTTTGTGAGAAGAATACACATGCAATGACACTGGGTGTGGTTCATGATATGGTTTGTGAGAAGAACACACATGCAGTGACACTGGTGGATCCATGTGTGGTCTTTTGGAAGAACACAGATGGAATGACACTGGATCCATGTGTGGTCTGTGAGAAGAACACACATCCAATGACTCTAGTTGTGGTTCGTGAAAATAGCATACATTCAATGACACTAGTGGATCCATGTGTGGTTAATGGGAAGAACACACATGCGATGACACTGGGTGGGTCTATGTGTGGTTCATGAGCAGATCAGACATGCAATGCCCCCGGTGGATCCATGTGTGGTTCATGGGAAGAACACACATGCAATGACTCTGGTGACATGTGGTTTGTGAAAAGAACAGACATGCAATAACTCTAGCTGTGGTTAGTGAGAAGAACACACATGCAATGACACTGGGTGTGGTTCATGATATGGTTTGTGAGAAGAACACACATGCAATGACACTGGTGGATCCATGTGTGGTCTTTGGGAAGAACACACATGCAATGACACTGGTGATATGTGGTCTGTGAGAAGAACACACATCCAATGACTCTAGCTGTGGTTCATGAAAAGAGCAGACATGCAATGACACTGGTGGATCCATGTGTGGTTCATGGGAAGAACACACATGTGATGACACTGGGTGTGGTTCATGATATGGTTTGTGAGAAGAACACACATGCAATGACACTGGTGATATGTGGTATGTGCGAAGAGCAGACATGCAATGACACTGGTGGATCCATGTGTGGTTCATGGGAAGAACACACATGCAATGACACTGGGTGTGGTTCATGATATGGTTTGTGAGAAGAACACAGATGCAATGACACTGGTGGATCCATGTGTGGTCTGTGAGAAGAACACGCATGCAATGAAACTGGGTGTGGTTCATGATATGGTTTGTGAGAAGAACACACATGCAATGACACTGGTGGATCCATGTGTGGTCTTTGGTAAGAGCACACATGCAATGACACTGGATCCATGTGTGGTCTGTGAGAAGAACACACATCCAATGACTCTAGTTGTGGTTCATGAAAAGAGCAAACATGCAATGACACTGGTGAATCCATGTGTGGTTCAGGGGAAGAACACACATGTGATGACACTAGGTGTGGTTCATGATATGGTTTGTGAGAAGAACACACATGCAATGACACTGGTGGATCCATGTGTGGTCTTTGGGAAGAACACACATGCAATGACACTAGTGATGTGTGGTATGTGGGAAGAGCAGACATGCAATGACACTGGTGGATCCATGTTTGTTCATGGGAAGAACACACATGCAATGACACTAGGTGTGGTTCATGATATGGTCTGTGAGAAAAACACACATGCAATGACATTGGTGGATCCATGTGTGGTCTGTGAGAACAACACACATGCAATGACACTGGGTGTGGTTCATGATATGGTTTATGAGAAGAACACACATGCAATGACACTAGTGGATCCATGTGTGGTCTTTGGGAAGAACACACATGCAATGACACTGGATCCATGTGTGGTATGTGAGAAGAACACACATCCAATGACTCTAGGTGTGGTTCATGAGAAGAGCAGACATGCAATGACACTGGTGGATCCATGTGTGGTTCATGGGAAGAACACACATGCGGTCACACCGGGTGGATCCATGTGTGGTTTGTGAGAAGAACACACATGCAATGACTCTGGTGGATCCATGTGTGGTTCATGGGAAGAACATGCATGCAATGACACTGGTGGATCCATGTGTGGTCTTTGGGAAGAACACACATGCAATGACACTGGTGATATGTGGTCTGTGAGAAGAACGCACATCCAATGACTCTAGTTGTGGTTCATGAAAAGAGAAGACATGCAATGACACCGGTGGATCCATGTGTGGTTCATGGGAAGAACACATATGCGATGACACTAGGTGTGGTTCATGATATGGTTTGTGAGAAGAACACACATGCAATGACACTGGTGGATACATGTGTGGTCTTTGGGAAGAACACACCTGGAATGACACTGGGTGTGGTTCATGATATGGTTTGTGAGAAGAACACGCATGCAATGACACTGGTGGATCCATGTGTGGTCTTTGGGAAGAACACATATGCAATGACACTAGTGATATGGGGTCTATGAGAAGAACACACATCCAATGACTCTAGCTGTGGTTCATGAAAAGTGTAGACATGCAATGACACCGGTGGATCCATGTGTTGTTCATGGGAAGAACACACATGCGATGACACTGGGTGTGGTTCATGATATGGTTTGTGAGACGAACACACATGCAATGACACTAGTGGATCCATGTGTGGTCTTTGGAAAGAACACACATGCAATGACACTCGGTGTGGTTCATGATATGGTTTGTGAGAAGAACACGCATGCAATGACACTGGTGGTTCCATGTGTGGTCTTTGGGAAGAACACACATGCAATGACACTGGTGATATGTGGTCTCTGA
Organism: Avena sativa; assembly: GCA_916181665.1. Taxonomy (NCBI): domain Eukaryota; kingdom Viridiplantae; phylum Streptophyta; class Magnoliopsida; order Poales; family Poaceae; genus Avena; species Avena sativa. The sequence continues at coordinate 523,897,118 of OV702292.1, read as the reverse complement.
GAAGAACACACATCCAATGAATCTAGCTGTGGTTCATGAAAAGAGCGGACATGCAATGACACTGGTGGATCCATGTGTGGTTCATGGGAAGAACACACATGCGATGACACTGGGTGGATCCATGTGTGGTTCATGAGAAGATAAGACATGCAATGACACTTGTGGATCCATGTGTGGTTCATGGGAAGAACACACATGCAATGACACTGGGTGTGGTTCATGATATGGTTTGTGAGAAGAACACACATGCAATGACACTAGTGGATCCATGTGTGGTCTGTGAGAAGAACACGCATCCAATGACACTGGGTGTGGTTCATGATATGGTTTGTGAGAAGAACACACATGTAATAACACTGGTGATATGTGGTTTGTGAGAAGAACACACATCCAATGACTCTAGTTGTGGTTTGTGAAAAGAGCACGCATGCAATGACACTAGTGGATCCATGTGTGGTTCATGGGAAGAACACACACGCGATGACACCGGTGGATCCATGTGTGGTTCATGGGAAGAACACACATGCAATGACAGTGGGTGTGGTTCATGATATGGTTTGTGAGAAGAACACACATGCAATGACACTGGTGGATCCATGTGTGGTCTGTGAGAAAAACACACATGCAATGACACTAGGTGTGGTTCATGATATGGTTTGTGAGAAGAACACACATGCAATGACACTGGTGGATCCATGTGTGGTCTTTGGGAAGAACACACATGCAATGACACTGGTGATATGTAGTCTGTGAGAAGAACACACATCCAATGACTCTAGCTGTGGTTTGTGAAAAGAGCACGCATGTAATGACACTGGTGCATCCATGTGTGGTTCATGGGAAGAACACACATGCGATGACACCGGTGGATCCATGTGTGGTTCAGGGGAAGAACACACATGCAATGACACTTGGTGTGGTTCATGATATGGTTTGTGAGAAGAACACATATGCAATGACACTGGTGGATCCATGTGTGGTCTGTGAGAAGAATACACATGCAATGACACTGGGTGTGGATCATGATATGGTTTGTGAGAAGAACACACATGCAATGACACTGGTGGATCCATGTGTGGTCTTTCGGAAGAACACACATGCAATGACACTGGTGGATACATGTGTGGTATTTGGGAAGAACACACATGGAATGACAGTGGGTGTGGTTCATGATATGGTTTGTGAGAATAACATGCATGCAATGACACTGGTGGATCCATGTGTGGTTTTTGGGAAGAACACACATGCAATGACACTAGTTATATGGGGTCTATGAGAAGAATACACATCCAATGACTCTAGCTGTGGTTCATGAAAAGAGCAGACATGCAATGACACCGGTGGATCCATGTGTTGTTCATGGGAAGAACACACATGCGATGACACTGGGTGTGGTTCATGATATGGTTTGTGAGACGAACACACATGCAATGACACTGGTGGATCCATGCGTGGTCTTTGGGAAGAACACACATGCAATGACACTAGGTGTGGTTCATGATATGGTTTGTGAGAAGAACACGCATGCAATAACACTGGTGGATCCATGTGTGGTCTTTGGGAAGAACACACATGCTATGACACTGGTGATATGTGGTCTGTGGGAAGAACACACATCCAATGACTCTAGCTGTGGTTCATGAAAAGAGCGGACATGCAATGACACTGGTGGATCCATGTGTGGTTCATGGGAAGAACACACATGCGATGACACTGGGTGGATCCATGTGTGGTTCATGAGAAGAGCAGACATGCAATGACAATGGTGGATCCATGTGTGGTTCATGGGAAGAACACACATGCAATGACACTGGGTGTGGTTCATGATCTGGTTTGTGAGAAGAACACACATGCAATGACACTAGTGGATCCATGTGTGGTCTGTGAGAAGAACACGCATCCACTGACACTTGGTGTGGTTCATGATATGGTTTGTGAGAAGAACACACATGTAATGACACTGGTTATATGTGGTCTGTGAGAAGAACACACATCCAATGACTGTAGTTGTTGTTTGTGAAAAGAGCACGCATGCAATGACACTAGTGGATCCATGTGTGGTTCATGGGAAGAACACACATGCGATGACACCGGTGGATCCATGTGTTGTTCATGGGAAGAACACACATGCAATGACACTGGGTGTGGTTCATGATATGGTTTGTGAGAAGAACACACATGCAATGACACTGGTGGATCCATGTGTGGTCTGTGAGAAAAACACACATGCAATGACACTAGGTGTGGTTCATGATATGGTTTGTGAGAAGAACACACATGCAATGACACTGGTGGATCCATGTGTGGTCTGTGAGAAGAACACGCATGCAATGAAACTGGGTGTGGTTCATGATATGGTTTGTGAGAAGAACACACATGCAATGACACTGGTGGATCCATGTGTGGTCTTTGGGAAGAGCACACATGCAATGACACTGGATCCATGTGTGGTCTGTGAGAAGAACACACATCCAATGACTCTAGTTGTGGTTCATGAAAAGAGCAGACATGCAATGACACTGGTGAATCCATGTGTGGTTCAGGGGAAGAACACACATGTGATGACACTAGGTGTGGTTCATGATATGGTTGGTGAGAAGAACACACATGCAATGACACTGGTGGATCCATGTGTGGTCTTTGGGAAGAACACACATGCAATGACACTAGTGATGTGTGGTATGTGGGAAGAGCAGACATGCAATGACACTGGTGGATCCATGTTTGTTCATGGGAAGAACACACATGCAATGACACTAGGTGTGGTTCATGATATGGTCTGTGAGAAAAACACACATGCAATGACACTGGTGGATCCATGTTTGGTCTGTGAGAAGAACACACATGCAATGACACTGGGTGTGGTTCATGATATGGTTTATGAGAAGAACACAAATGCAATGACACTAGTGGATCCATGTGTGGTCTGTGAGAAGAACACGCATCCAATGACACTGGGTGTGGTTCATGATATGGTTTGTGAGAAGAACACACATGCAATGACACTGGATCCATGTGTGGTCTGTGAGAAGAACACGCATCCAATGACTCTAGTTGTGGTTCATGAAAAGAGCAGACATGCAATGACACTGGTGGATCCATGTGTGGTTCATGGGAAGAACACACATGCGATGACACTGGGTGTGGTTAATGATATGGTTTGTGAGAAGAACACACATGCAATGACACTGGTGGATACATGTGTGGTCTTTGGGAAGAACACATATGCAATGACACTAGTGATATGGGGTCTATGAGAAGAACACACATCCAATGACTCTAGCTGTGGTTCATGAAAAGAGCAGACATGCAATGACACTGGTGGATCCATGTGTGGTTCATGGGAACAACACACATGCGGTGACACCGGGTGGATCCATGTGTGGTTTGTGAGAAGAACACACATGCAATGACTCTGGTGGATCCATGTGTGGTTCATGGGAAGAACATGCATGCAATGACACTGGTGGATCCATGTGTGGTCTTTGGGAAGAACACACATGCAATGTCACTGGTGATATGTGGTCTGTGAGAAGAACGCACATCCAATGACTCTAGTTGTGGTTCATGAAAAGAGAGGACATGCAATGACACCGGTGGATCCATGTGTGGTTCATGGGAAGAACACATATGCGATGACACTAGGTGTGGTTCATGATATGGTTTGTGAGAAGAACACACATGCAATGACACTGGTGGATACATGTGTGGTCTTTGGGAAGAACACACCTGGAATGACACTGGGTGTGGTTCATGATATGGTTTGTGAGAAGAACACGCATGCAATGACACTGGTGGATCCATGTGTGGTCTTTGGGAAGAACACATATGCAATGACACTAGTGATATGGGGTCTATGAGAAGAACACACATCCAATGACTCTAGCTGTGGTTCATGAAAAGTGTAGACATGCAATGACACCGGTGGATCCATGTGTTGTTCATGGGAAGAACACACATGCGATGACACTGGGTGTGGTTCATGATATGGTTTGTGAGACGAACACACATGCAATGACACTAGTGGATCCATGTGTGGTCTTTGGAAAGAACACACATGCAATGACACTCGGTGTGGTTCATGATATGGTTTGTGAGAAGAACACGCATGCAATGACACTGGTGGTTCCATGTGTGGTCTTTGGGAAGAACACACATGCAATGACACTGGTGATATGTGGTCTCTGAGAAGAACACACATCCAATGAATCTAGCTGTGGTTCATGAAAAGAGCGGACATGCAATGACACTGGTGGATCCATGTGTGGTTCATGGGAAGAACACACATGCGATGACACTGGGTGGATCCATGTGTGGTTCATGAGAAGATAAGACATGCAATGACACTTGTGGATCCATGTGTGGTTCATGGGAAGAACACACATGCAATGACACTGGGTGTGGTTCATGATATGGTTTGTGAGAAGAACACACATGCAATGACACTAGTGGATCCATGTGTGGTCTGTGAGAAGAACACGCATCCAATGACACTGGGTGTGGTTCATGATATGGTTTGTGAGAAGAACACACATGTAATAACACTGGTGATATGTGGTTTGTGAGAAGAACACACATCCAATGACTCTAGTTGTGGTTTGTGAAAAGAGCACGCATGCAATGACACTAGTGGATCCATGTGTGGTTCATGGGAAGAACACACACGCGATGACACCGGTGGATCCATGTGTGGTTCATGGGAAGAACACACATGCAATGACACTGGGTGTGGTTCATGATATGGTTTGTGAGAAGAACACACATGCAATGACACTGGTGGATCCATGTGTGGTCTATGAGAAAAACACACATGCAATGACACTAGGTGTGGTTCATGATATGGTTTGTGAGAAGAACACACATCCAATGACACTGGTGGATCCATGTGTGGTCTTTGGGAAGAACACACATGCAATGACACTGGTGATATGTAGTCTGTGAGAAGAACACACATCCAATGACTCTAGCTGTGGTTTGTGAAAAGAGCACGCATGTAATGACACTGGTGCATCCATGTGTGGTTCATGGGAAGAACACACATGCGATGACACCGGTGGATCCATGTGTGGTTCAGGGGAAGAACACACATGCAATGACACTTGGTGTGGTTCATGATATGGTTTGTGAGAAGAACACATATGCAATGACACTGGTGGATCCATGTGTGGTCTGTGAGAAGAATACACATGCAATGACACTGGGTGTGGATCATGATATGGTTTGTGAGAAGAACACACATGCAATGACACTGGTGGATCCATGTGTGGTCTTTCGGAAGAACACACATGCAATGACACTGGTGGATACATGTGTGGTATTTGGGAAGAACACACATGGAATGACAGTGGGTGTGGTTCATGATATGGTTTGTGAGAAGAACATGCATGCAATGACACTGGTGGATCCATGTGTGGTTTTTGGGAAGAACACACATGCAATGACACTAGTTATATGGGGTCTATGAGAAGAACACACATCCAATGACTCTAGCTGTGGTTCATGAAAAGAGCAGACATGCAATGACACCGGTGGATCCATGTGTTGTTCATGGGAAGAACACACATGCGATGACACTGGGTGTGGTTCATGATATGGTTTGTGAGACGAACACACATGCAATGACACTGGTGGATCCATGCGTGGTCTTTGGTAAGAACACACATGCAATGACACTGGGTGTGGTTCATGATATGGTTTGTGAGAAGAACACGCATGCAATGACACTGGTGGATCCATGTGTGGTCTTTGGGAAGAACACACATGCTATGACACTGGTGATATGTGGTCTGTGGGAAGAACACACATCCAATGACTCTAGCTGTGGTTCATGAAAAGAGCGGACATGCAATGACACTGGTGGATCCATGTGTGGTTCATGGGAAGAACACACATGCGATGACACTGGGTGGATCCATGTGTGGTTCATGAGAAGAGCAGACATGCAATGACACTGGTGGATCCATGTGTGGTTCATGGGAAGAACACACATGCAATGACACTGGGTGTGGTTCATGATATGGTTTGTGAGAAGAACACACATGCAATGACACTAGTGGATCCATGTGTGGTCTGTGAGAAGAACACGCATCCACTGACACTTGGTGTGGTTCATGATATGGTTTGTGAGAAGAACACACATGTAATGACACTGGTTATATGTGGTCTGTGAGAAGAACACACATCCAATGACTCTAGTTGTGGTTTGTGAAAAGAGCACGCATGCAATGACACTAGTGGATCCATGTGTGGTTCATGGGAAGAACACACATGCGATGACACCGGTGGATCCATGTGTGGTTCATGGGAAGAACACACATGCAATGACACTGGGTGTGGTTCATGATATGGTTTGTGAGAAGAACACACATGCAATGACACTGGTGGATCCATGTGTGGTCTGTGAGAAAAACACACATGCAATGACACTAGGTGTGGTTCATGATATGGTTTGTGAGAAGAACACACATGCAATGACACTGGTGGATCCATGTGTGGTCTTTGGGAAGAACACACATGCAATGACACTGGTGATATGTGGTCTGTGAGAAGAACACACATCCAATGACTCTAGCTGTGGTTTGTGAAAAGAGCACGCATGTAATGACACTGGTGCATCCATGTGTGGTTCATGGGAAGAACACACATGCGATGACACCGGTGGATCCATGTGTGGTTCAGGGGAAGAACACACATGCAATGACACTGGGTGTGGTTCATGATATGGTTTGTGAGAAGAACACACATGCAATGACACTGGTGGATCCATGTGTGGTCTGTGAGAAGAATACACATGCAATGACACTGGGTGTGGATCATGATATGGTTTGTGAGAAGAACACACATGCAATGACACTGGTGGATCCATGTGTGGTCTTTCGGAAGAACACACATGCAATGACACTGGATCCATGTGTGGTCTGTGAGAAGAACACACATCCAATGACTCTAGTTTTGGTTCATGAAAACAGCATACATGCAATGACACTGGTGGATCCATGTGTGGTTAATGGGAAGAACACACATGCGATGACACTGGGTGGGTCTATGTGTGGTTCATGAGAAGATCAGACATGCAATGCCCCCGGTGGATCCATGTGTGGTTCATGGGAAGAACACACATGCAATGACTTTTGTGATATGTGGTTTGTGAAAAGAACAGACATGCAATAACTCTAGTTGTGGTTAGTGAGAAGAACACACATGCAATGACACTAGGTGTGGTTCATAATATGGTTTGTGAGAAGAACACACATGCAATGACACTGGTGGATCCATGTGTGGTCTTTGGGAAGAACACACATGCAATGACACTGGATCCATGTGAGTTCTATGAGAAGAACGCACATCCAATGACTCTAGCTGTGGTTCATGAAAAGAGCAGACATGCAATGACACCGGTGGATCCATGTGTTGTTCATGGGAAGAACACACATGCGATGACACTGGGTGTGGTTCATGATATGGTTTGTGAGACGAACACACATGCAATGACACTGGTGGATCCATGTGTGGTCTTTGGGAAGAACACACATGCAATGACACTGGTGATATGTGGTATGTGCGAAGAGCAGACAATCAATGACACTGCTGGATCCATGTGTGGTTCATGGGAAGAACACACATGCAATGACACTGGGTGTGGTTCATGATATGGTTTGTGAGAAGAACACACATGCAATGACACTGGTGGATCCATGTGTGGTCTGTGAGAAGAACACGCATGCAATGAAACTGGGTGTGGTTCATGATATGGTTTGTGAGAAGAACACACATGCAATGACACTGGTGGATCCATGTGTGGTCTTTGGGAAGAGCACACATGCAATGACACTGGATCCATGTGTGGTCTGTGAGAAGAACACACATCCAATGACTCTAGTTGTGGTTCATGAAAAGAGCAGACATGCAATGACACTGGTGAATCCATGTGTGGTTCAGGGGAAGAACACACATGTGATGACACTAGGTGTGGTTCATGATATGGTTGGTGAGAAGAACACACATGCAATGACACTGGTGGATCCATGTGTGGTCTTTGGGAAGAACACACATGCAATGACACTAGTGATGTGTGGTATGTGGGAAGAGCAGACATGCAATGACACTGGTGGATCCATGTTTGTTCATGGGAAGAACACACATGCAATGACACTAGGTGTGGTTCATGATATGGTCTGTGAGAAAAACACACATGCAATGACACTGGTGGATCCATGTTTGGTCTGTGAGAAGAACACACATGCAATGACACTGGGTGTGGTTCATGATATGGTTTATGAGAAGAACACACATGCAATGACACTAGTGGATCCATGTGTGGTCTGTGAGAAGAACACGCATCCAATGACACTGGGTGTGGTTCATGATATGGTTTGTGAGAAGAACACACATGCAATGACACTGGATCCATGTGTGGTCTGTGAGAAGAACACGCATCCAATGACTCTAGTTGTGGTTCATGAAAAGAGCAGACATGCAATGACACTGGTGGATCCATGTGTGGTTCATGGGAAGAACACACATGCGATGACACTGGGTGTGGTTCATGATATGGTTTGTGAGAAGAACACACATGCAATGACACTGGTGGATACATGTGTGGTCTTTGGGAAGAACACATATGCAATGACACTAGTGATATGGGGTCTATGAGAAGAACACACATCCAATGACTCTAGCTGTGGTTCATGAAAAGAGTAGACATGCAATGACACTGGTGGATCCATGTGTGGTTCATGGGAACAACACACATGCGGTGACACCGGGTGGATCCATGTGTGGTTTGTGAGAAGAACACACATGCAATGACTCTGGTGGATCCATGTGTGGTTCATGGGAAGAACATGCATGCAATGACACTGGTGGATCCATGTGTGGTCTTTGGGAAGAACACACATGCAATGACACTGGTGATATGTGGTCTGTGAGAAGAACGCACATCCAATGACTCTAGTTGTGGTTCATGAAAAGAGAGGACATGCAATGACACCGGTGGATCCATGTGTGGTTCATGGGAAGAACACATATGCGATGACACTAGGTGTGGTTCATGATATGGTTTGTGAGAAGAACACACATGCAATGACACTGGTGGATACATGTGTGGTCTTTGGGAAGAACACACCTGGAATGACACTGGGTGTGGTTCATGATATGGTTTGTGAGAAGAACACGCATGCAATGACACTGGTGGATCCATGTGTGGTCTTTGGGAAGAACACATATGCAATGACACTAGTGATATGGGGTCTATGATAAGAACACACATCGAATGACTCTAGCTGTGGTTCATGAAAAGTGTAGACATGCAATGACACCGGTGGATCCATGTGTTGTTCATGGGAAGAACACACATGCGATGACACTGGGTGTGGTTCATGATATGGTTTGTGAGACGAACACACATGCAATGACACTAGTGGATCCATGTGTGGTCTTTGGAAAGAACACACATGCAATGACACTGGGTGTGGTTCATGATATGGTTTGTGAGAAGAACACGCATGCAATGACACTGGTGGTTCCATGTGTGGTCTTTGGGAAGAACACACATGCAATGACACTGGTGATATGTGGTCTCTGAGAAGAACACACATCCAATGAATCTAGCTGTGGTTCATGAAAAGAGCGGACATGCAATGACACTAGTGGATCCATGTGTGGTTCATGGGAAGAACACACATGCGATGACACTGGGTGGATCCATGTGTGGTTCATGAGAAGATAAGACATGCAATGACACTTGTGGATCCATGTGTGGTTCATGGGAAGAAGACACATGCAATGACACTGGGTGTGGTTCATGATATGGTTTGTGAGAAGAACACACATGCAATGACACTAGTGGATCCATGTGTGGTCTGTGAGAAGAACACGCATCCAATGACACTGGGTGTGGTTCATGATATGGTTTGTGAGAAGAACACACATGTAATAACACTGGTGATATGTGGTTTGTGAGAAGAACACACATCCAATGACTCTAGTTGTGGTTTGTGAAAAGAGCACGCATGCAATGACACTAGTGGATCCATGTGTGGTTCATGGGAAGAACACACATGCGATGACACCGGTGGATCCATGTGTGGTTCATGGGAAGAACACACATGCAATGACACTGGGTGTGGTTCATGATATGGTTTGTGAGAAGAACACACATGCAATGACACTGGTGGATCCATGTGTGGTCTGTGAGAAAAACACACATGCAATGACACTAGGTGTGGTTCATGATATGGTTTGTGAGAAGAACACACATGCAATGACACTGGTGGATCCATGTGTGTCTTTGGGAAGAACACACATGCAATGACACTGGTGATATGTGGTCTGTGAGAAGAACACACATCCAATGACTCTAGCTGTGGTTTGTGAAAAGAGCACGCATGTAATGACACTAGTGGATCCATGTGTGGTTCATGGGAAGAACACACATGCGATGACACTGGTGGATCCATGTGTGGTTTAGGGGAAGAACACACATGCAATGACACTAGGTGTGGTTCATGATATGGTTTGTGAGAAGAACACACATGCAATGACACTGGTGGATCCATGTGTGGTCTGTGAGAAGAACACGCATGCAATGACACTGGGTGTGGTTCATGATATGGTTTGTGAGAAGAACACACATGCAATGACACTGGTGGATCCATGTGTGGTCTTTGGGAAGAACACACATGCAATGACACTGGTGATATGTGGTCTGTGAGAAGAACACACATCCAATGACTCTAGCTGTGGTTTGTGAAAAGTGCACGCATGCAATGACACTGGTGGATCCATGTTTGGTTCATGGAAAGAACACACATGTGATTACACCGGTGGATCCATGTGTGGTTCATGGGAAGAACACACATGCAATGACACTAGGTGTGGTTCATGATATAGTTTGTGAGAAGAACACACATGCAATGACTCTGGTGGATCCATGTGTGGTCAGTGAGAAAAACACACATGCAATGACACTGGGTGTGGTTCATGATATGGTTTGTGAGAAGAACACACATGCAATGACACTGGTGGATCCATGTGTGGTCTTTGGGAAGAACACACATGCAATGACACTGGTGATATGTGGTCTGTGAGAAGAACACACATCCAATGACTCTAGTTGTGGTTTGTGAAAAGATCACGCATACAATGACACTGGTGGATCCATGTGGTGTTCATGGGAAGAACACACATGCGATGACACCGGTGGATCCATGTGTGGTTCATGGGAAGAACACACATGTGATGACACTGGGTGTGGTTCATGATATGGTTTGTGAGAAGAACACACATGCAATGACACTGGTGGATCCATGTGTGGTCTTTGGGAAGAACACACATGCAGTGACACTGGTGATTTGTGGTATGTGGGAAGAGCAGACATGCAATGACACTGGTGGATCCATGTGTGGTTCATGGGAAGAACACACATGCAATGACACTGGGTGTGGTTCATGATATGGTCTGTGATAAAACACACATGCAATGACACTGGTGGATCCATGTGTGGTCTTTGGGATGAACACACATGCAATGACAATGTGTGATATGTGGTCTGTGAGAAGAACACACATCCAATGACTCTAGTTGTGATTTGTGAAAAGAGCACGCATGCAATGACACTAGTGGATCCATGTGTGGTTCATGGGAAAAAGACACATGCGATGACACCGGTGGATCCATGTGTGGTTCATGGGAAGAACACACATGCAATGACACTGGGTGTGGTTCATGATATGGTTTGTGAGAAGAACACACATGCAATGACACTGGTGGATCCATGTGTGGTCTGTGAGAAAAACACACATGCAATGACACTGGGTGTGGTTCATGATATGGTTTGTGAGAAGAACACACATGCAATGACACTGGTGGATCCATGTGTGGTCTTTTGGAAGAACACACATGCAATGCCACTGGTGATATGTGGTCTGTGAGAAGAACACACATCCAATGACTCTAGCTGTGGTTTGTGAAAAGAGCACGCATGCAATGACATTGGTGGATCCATGTGTGGTTCATGGGAAGAACACACATGCGATGACACCGGTGGATCCATGTGTGGTTCATGGGAAGAACACACATGCAATGACACTGGGTGTGGTTCATGATATGGTCTGTGAGCAAAATACAAATGCAATGACACTGGTGGATCCATGTGTGGTCTGTGAGAAGAACACACATGCAATGACACTGGGTGTGGTTCTTGATATGGTTTGTGAGAAGAACACACATGCAATGACACTGGTGGATCCATTTGTGGTGTTTGGGAAGAACACACATGCGATGACACTGGGTGTGGTTCATGATATGGTTTGTGAGAATAACACACATGCAATGACACTGGTGGATCCATGTGTGGTCTTTGGGAAGAACGCACATGCAATGACACTAGGTGTGGTTCATGATATGGTTTGTGAAAGAACACGCATGCAATGACACCGGTGGATCCATGTGCGGTCTTTGGGAGGAACACGCATGCAATGACACTAGTGATATGTGGTCTATGAGAAGAACACACATCCAATGACTCTAGCTGTAGTTTGTGAAAAGAGCAGACATGCAATGACACCGGTGGATCCATGTGTGGTTCATGGGAAGAACACACATGCGATGACACTGGGTGTGGTTCATGATATGGTTTGTGAGAAGAACACACATGCAATGACACTGGGTGTGGTTCATGATATGGTTTGTGAGAAGAACACACATGCAATGACACCGGTGGATCCATGTGTGGTCTATGATAAGAACACACATGCAATGACACTGGGTGTGGTTCATGATATGGTTTGTGAGAAGAACACACATCCAATGACTCTAGTGGATCCTTACATGGTTTATGAGAAGAACATAAATGCGATGACACCGGGTGTGGTTCATGATATGGTTTGTGAGAAGAACACACATGCAATGACACTGGGTGTGGTTCATGATATGTTTTGTGAGAAGAACACACATGCAATGACACTGGTGGATCCATGTGTGGTCTATGAGAAGAACACACATGCAATGACACTAGGTGTGGTTCATGATATGGTTTGTGAGAAGAACACACATGCAATGACACTGGTGATATGTGGTCTGTGAGAAGAACACACATCCAATGACTCTTGCTGTAGTTTGTGAAAAGAGCAGACATGCACTGACAGCGGTGGATCCATGTGTGGTTCATGGGAAGAACACACATGCAATGACACTGGGTGTGGTTCATGATATGGATTGTGATAAGAACACACATGCAATGACACTGGGTGTGGTTCATGATATGGTTTGTGAGAAGAACACACGTGCAATGACACCGGTGGATCCATGTATGGTCTGTGATAAGAACACACATGCAATGACACTGGGTGTGGTTCATGATATGGTTTGTGAGAAGAACACACATCCAATGACTCTAGTGGATCCATGTGTGGTCTTTTGGAAGAACACACATGCAATGACACTGGTGATATGTGGTCTGTGAGAAGAACACACATCCAATGACTCTAGCTGTGGTTTGTGAAAAGAGCACGCATGCAATGACATTGGTGGATCCATGTGTGGTTCATGGGAAGAACACACGTACGATGAAACCGGTGGATCCATGTGTGGTTCATGGGAAGAACACACATGCAATGACACTGGGTGTGCTTCATGATATGGTCTGTGAGCAAAATACACATGCAATGACACTGGTGGATCCATGTGTGGTCTGTGAGAAGAACACACATGCAATGACACTGGGTGTGGTTCCTGATATGGTTTGTGAGAAGAACACACATGCAATGACACTGGTGGATCCTTTTGTGGTCTTTGGGAAGAACACACATGCGATGACACTAGGTGTGGTTCATGATATGGTTTGTGAGAATAACACACATGCAATGACACTGGTGGATCCATGTGTGGTCTTTGGGAAGAACGCACATGCAATGACACTGGGTGTGGTTCATGATATGGTTTGTGAAAGAACACACATGCAATAACACCGGTGGATCCATGTGTGGTCTTTGGGAGGAACACACATGCAATGACACTGGAGATATGTGGTCTGTGAGAAGAACACACATCCAATGACTCTAGCTGTAGTTTGTGAAAAGAACGGACATGCAATGACACCGGTGGATCCATGTGTGGTTCATGGGAAGAACACACATGTGATGACACTAGGTGTGGTTCATGATATGGTTTGTGATAAGAACACATATGCAATGACACTGGGTGTGGTTCATGATATGGTTTGTGAGAAGAACACACGTGCAATGACACCGTTGGATCCATGTGTGGTCTGTGATAAGAACACACATGCAATGACACTGGGTGTGGTTCATGATATGGTTTGTGAGAAGAACACGCATCCAATGACTCTAGTGGATCCTTACATGGTTTATGAGAAAAACACACATGCGATGACACCGGGTGTGGTTCATGATATGGTTTGTGATAAGAACACACATGCAATGACACTGGGTGTGGTTCATGATATGTTTTGTGAGAAGAACACACATGCAATGACACTGGTGGATCCATGTGTGGTCTATGAGAAGAACACACATGCAATGACACTAGGTGTGGTTCATGATATGGTTTGTGAGAAGAACACACATCCAATGACTCTAGTGGATCCTTACGTGGTTCATGGGAAGATAACACATGCGATGACACTGGTGGATCCATGTGTGGTCTTTGGGAAGAACAGACATGCAATGACACTAGGTGGATCCATGTGTGGTTTGTGAGAAGAACACGCATGCAATGACACCGGTGGATCCATGTGTTGTTCATGGTTTGTGAGAAGAACACGCATGCAATGACACTGGTGGATCCATGTGTGGTCTTTGGGAAGAACACACATGCCATGACACTGGGTGGATCCATGTATGGTTTGTGAGAAGAACACGCATGCAATGACACCGGTGGATCCATGTGTGGTTCATGGGAAGAACACACACATGCAATGACTCTGGTAATATGTGGTTTGTGAGAAGAACAGACATGCAATGACTCTAGCTATGGTTAATGAGAAGAGAATACATGCAATGACACCGGTGGATCCATGTGTGGTTCATGGGAAGAGCAGACATACAATGACACTGGTGGATGCATGTGTGGTTCATGGGAAGAACAAACATGCAATGACACTGGTGGATCCATGTGTGGTCTGTGGGAAGAGCAGACATGCAATGACACCGGTGGATCCATGTGTGGTTCATGGGAAGAACACACATGCAATGACTCTGGTGATATGTGGTTTGTGAAAAGAACAGACATGCAATGACTCTAGCTGTGATTAGTGAGAAGAACACACATGCAATGACACTGGGTGTGGTTCATGATACGGTTTGTGAGAAGAACACACATGCAATGACACTGGTGGATCCATGTGTGGTCTTTGGGAAGAACACACATGCAATGACAGTGGTGATATGTGGTCTGTGAGAAGAACACACATCCAATGACTCTAGTTGTGGTTCATGAAAAGAGCAGACATGGAATGACACTGGTGGATCCATGTGTGGTTTATGGGAAAAACACACATGCGATGACACTAGGTGTGGTTCATGATTTGGTTTGTGAGAAGAACACACATGCAATGACACTGGTGGATCCATGTGTGGTCGTTGGGAAGAACATACATGTAATGACACTGGTCATGTGTGGTATGTGGGAAGAGCAGACATGCATTGACACTGGTGGTTCCATGTGTGGTTCATGGGAAGAACACACATGCAATAACACGGGGTGTGGTTCATGATATGGTCTGTGAGAAAAACACACATGCAATGACACTGGTGGATCCATGTGTGGTCTGTGAGAAGAACACACATGCAATGATACTTAGTGTGGTTCATGATATGGTTTGTGAGAAGAACACACATGCAATGACACTGGTGGATCCATGCGTGGTCTTTGGGAAGAACACACATGCAATGACACTGGATCCATGTGTGGTCTGTGAGAAGAACACACATCCAATGACTCTAGTTGTGGTTCATGAAAAGAGCAGACATGCAATGACACTGGTGGATCCATGTGTGGTTCATGGGAAGAACACACCTACGATGACACTGGGTGGATCCATGTGTGGTTTGTGAGAAGAACACACATACAATGACTCCAGTGGATCCGTGTGTGGTTCATGGGAAGAACACACATGCAATGACACTGGGTGTGGTTCATGATATGGTTTGTGAGAAGAACACACATGCAATGACACTGGTGGATCCATGTGTGGTCTATGAGAAGAACACACATACACTGGGTGTGGTTCATGATATGGTTTGTGAGAAGAACACACATGGAATGACACTGGCGGATCCATGTGTGGTCTTTGGGAAGAACACACATGCAATGACACAAGATCCATGTGTGGTCTGTGAGAAGAACACACATCCAATGACTCTAGTTGTGGTTCATGAAAAGAGCAGACATGCAATGACACTGGTGGATCCATGTGTGGTTCATGGGAAGAACACACATGCGATGACACCGGGTGGATCCATGTGTGGTTTGTGAGAATAACACACATGCAATGACTCCGGTGGATCCATGTGTGGTTCATGGGAAGAACACACATGCAATGACTCTGGTGATATGTGGTTTGTGACAAGAACACACATGCAATGACTCTAGCTGTGGTTCATGAAAAGAGCAGACATGCAATGACACTAGTGGATCCATGTGTGGTTCATGGTAAGAACACACATGCAATGACACTGGTGGATCCATGTGTGGTCTGTGGGAAGAGCACACATGCAATGACACTGGTGGATCCATGTGTGGTTCAGGGGAAGAACACACATGCAATGACACTGGGTGTGGTTCATGATATGGTTTGTGAGAAGAACACACATGCAATGACACTGGTGGATCCATGTGTGGTCTGTGAGAAGAACACACATGCAATGACACTGGGTGTGGTTCATGATATGGTTTGTGAGAAGAACACACATGCAATGACACTGGTGGATCCATGTGTGGTCTTTGGGAAGAACACATGCAATGACACTGGTGATATGTGGTCTGTGAGAAGAACACACATCCAATGAATCTAGCTATGGTGCATGAAAAGAGCAGACATGCAATGACACTGGTGGATCCATGTGTGGTTCATGGGAAGAACACACATGCGATGACACTGGGTGTAGCTCATGATATGGTTTGTAAGAATAACATACATGCAATGACACTGGTGGATCCATGTGTGGTGTTTGGGAAGAACACACATGCAATGACATTGGGTGGATCCATGTGTGGTTTGTGAGAAGAACACGCATGCAATGACACCGGTGGATCCATGTGTGGTTCATGGTTTGTGAGAAGAACACACATGCAATGACACTGGTGGATCCATGTGTGGTCTTTGGGAAGAACACACATGCAATGACACTGGGTGGATCCATGTGTGGTTTGTGAGAAGAACATGCATGCAATGACACCGGTGGATCCATGTCTGGTTCATGGGAAGAACACACACATGCAATGACTCTGGTAATATGTGGTTTGTGAGAAGAACAGACATGCAATTACTCTAGCTATGGTTAATGAGAAGAGCAGACATGCAATGACACTGGTGGATCCATGTGTGGTTCGTGGGAAGAACAGACATGCAATGACACTGGGTGTGGTTCATGATATGGTTTGTGAGAAGAACACACATGCCATGACACTGGTGGATCCATCTGTGGTCTCTGAGAAGAACACGCATGCAATGACAATGGGTGTGGTTCATGATATGGTTTGTGAGAAGAACACACATGCAATGACACTGGTGATATGTGGCCTGTGAGAAGAACACACATCCAATGACTCTAGCTGTGGTTTGTGAAAAGAGCACGCATGCAATGACACTGGTGGATCCATGTGTGGTTCATGGGAAGAACACACATGCGATGACACCGGTCGATCCATGTGTGGTTCATGGGAAGAACACACATGCAATTACACTGGGTGTGGTTCATGACAAGGTTTGTGAGAAGAACACACATGCAATGACACTGGTGGATCCATGTGTGGTTTGTGATAAGAATACACATGCAATGACACTGGGTGTGGTTCATGATATGGTTTGTGAGAAGAACACACATGCAGTGACACTGGTGGATCCATGTGTGGTCTTTTGGAAGAACACACATGGAATGACACTGGATCCATGTGTGGTCTGTGAGAAGAACACACATCCAATGACTCTAGTTGTGGTTCGTGAAAATAGCATACATTCAATGACACTAGTGGATCCATGTGTGGTTAATGGGAAGAACACACATGCGATGACACTGGGTGGGTCTATGTGTGGTTCATGAGCAGATCAGACATGCAATGCCCCCGGTGGATCCATGTGTGGTTCATGGGAAGAACACACATGCAATGACTCTGGTGACATGTGGTTTGTGAAAAGAACAGACATGCAATAACTCTAGCTGTGGTTAGTGAGAAGAACACACATGCAATGACACTGGGTGTGGTTCATGATATGGTTTGTGAGAAGAACACACATGCAATGACACTGGTGGATCCATGTGTGGTCTTTGGGAAGAACACACATGCAATGACACTGGTGATATGTGGTCTGTGAGAAGAACACACATCCAATGACTCTAGCTGTGGTTCATGAAAAGAGCAGACATGCAATGACACTGGTGGATCCATGTGTGGTTCATGGGAAGAACACACATGTGATGACACTGGGTGTGGTTCATGATATGGTTTGTGAGAAGAACACACATGCAATGACACTGGTGATATGTGGTATGTGCGAAGAGCAGACATGCAATGACACTGGTGGATCCATGTGTGGTTCATGGGAAGAACACACATGCAATGACACTGGGTGTGGTTCATGATATGGTTTGTGAGAAGAACACAGATGCAATGACACTGGTGGATCCATGTGTGGTCTGTGAGAAGAACACGCATGCAATGAAACTGGGTGTGGTTCATGATATGGTTTGTGAGAAGAACACACATGCAATGACACTGGTGGATCCATGTGTGGTCTTTGGTAAGAGCACACATGCAATGACACTGGATCCATGTGTGGTCTGTGAGAAGAACACACATCCAATGACTCTAGTTGTGGTTCATGAAAAGAGCAAACATGCAATGACACTGGTGAATCCATGTGTGGTTCAGGGGAAGAACACACATGTGATGACACTAGGTGTGGTTCATGATATGGTTTGTGAGAAGAACACACATGCAATGACACTGGTGGATCCATGTGTGGTCTTTGGGAAGAACACACATGCAATGACACTAGTGATGTGTGGTATGTGGGAAGAGCAGACATGCAATGACACTGGTGGATCCATGTTTGTTCATGGGAAGAACACACATGCAATGACACTAGGTGTGGTTCATGATATGGTCTGTGAGAAAAACACACATGCAATGACATTGGTGGATCCATGTGTGGTCTGTGAGAACAACACACATGCAATGACACTGGGTGTGGTTCATGATATGGTTTATGAGAAGAACACACATGCAATGACACTAGTGGATCCATGTGTGGTCTTTGGGAAGAACACACATGCAATGACACTGGATCCATGTGTGGTATGTGAGAAGAACACACATCCAATGACTCTAGGTGTGGTTCATGAGAAGAGCAGACATGCAATGACACTGGTGGATCCATGTGTGGTTCATGGGAAGAACACACATGCGGTCACACCGGGTGGATCCATGTGTGGTTTGTGAGAAGAACACACATGCAATGACTCTGGTGGATCCATGTGTGGTTCATGGGAAGAACATGCATGCAATGACACTGGTGGATCCATGTGTGGTCTTTGGGAAGAACACACATGCAATGACACTGGTGATATGTGGTCTGTGAGAAGAACGCACATCCAATGACTCTAGTTGTGGTTCATGAAAAGAGAAGACATGCAATGACACCGGTGGATCCATGTGTGGTTCATGGGAAGAACACATATGCGATGACACTAGGTGTGGTTCATGATATGGTTTGTGAGAAGAACACACATGCAATGACACTGGTGGATACATGTGTGGTCTTTGGGAAGAACACACCTGGAATGACACTGGGTGTGGTTCATGATATGGTTTGTGAGAAGAACACGCATGCAATGACACTGGTGGATCCATGTGTGGTCTTTGGGAAGAACACATATGCAATGACACTAGTGATATGGGGTCTATGAGAAGAACACACATCCAATGACTCTAGCTGTGGTTCATGAAAAGTGTAGACATGCAATGACACCGGTGGATCCATGTGTTGTTCATGGGAAGAACACACATGCGATGACACTGGGTGTGGTTCATGATATGGTTTGTGAGACGAACACACATGCAATGACACTAGTGGATCCATGTGTGGTCTTTGGAAAGAACACACATGCAATGACACTCGGTGTGGTTCATGATATGGTTTGTGAGAAGAACACGCATGCAATGACACTGGTGGTTCCATGTGTGGTCTTTGGGAAGAACACACATGCAATGACACTGATGATATGTGGTCTCTGAGAAGAACACACATCCAATGAATCTAGCTGTGGTTCATGAAAAGAGCGGACATGCAATGACACTGGTGGATCCATGTGTGGTTCATGGGAAGAACACACATGCGATGACACTGGGTGGATCCATGTGTGGTTCATGAGAAGATAAGACATGCAATGACACTTGTGGATCCATGTGTGGTTCATGGGAAGAACACACATGCAATGACACTGGGTGTGGTTCATGATATGGTTTGTGAGAAGAACACACATGCAATGACACTAGTGGATCCATGTGTGGTCTGTGAGAAGAACACGCATCCAATGACACTGGGTGTGGTTCATGATATGGTTTGTGAGAAGAACACACATGTAATAACACTGGTGATATGTGGTTTGTGAGAAGAACACACATCCAATGACTCTAGTTGTGGTTTGTGAAAAGAGCACGCATGCAATGACACTAGTGGATCCATGTGTGGTTCATGGGAAGAACACACACGCGATGACACCGGTGGATCCATGTGTGGTTCATGGGAAGAACACACATGCAATGACACTGGGTGTGGTTCATGATATGGTTTGTGAGAAGAACACACATGCAATGACACTGGTGGATCCATGTGTGGTCTGTGAGAAAAACACACATGCAATGACACTAGGTGTGGTTCATGATATGGTTTGTGAGAAGAACACACATGCAATGACACTGGTGGATCCATGTGTGGTCTTTGGGAAGAACACACATGCAATGACACTGGTGATATGTAGTCTGTGAGAAGAACACACATCCAATGACTCTAGCTGTGGTTTGTGAAAAGAGCACGCATGTAATGACACTGGTGCATCCATGTGTGGTTCATGGGAAGAACACACATGCGATGACACCGGTGGATCCATGTGTGGTTCAGGGGAAGAACACACATGCAATGACACTTGGTGTGGTTCATGATATGGTTTGTGAGAAGAACACATATGCAATGACACTGGTGGATCCATGTGTGGTCTGTGAGAAGAATACACATGCAATGACACTGGGTGTGGATCATGATATGGTTTGTGAGAAGAACACACATGCAATGACACTGGTGGATCCATGTGTGGTCTTTCGGAAGAACACACATGCAATGACACTGGTGGATACATGTGTGGTATTTGGGAAGAACACACATGGAATGACAGTTGGTGTGGTTCATGATATGGTTTGTGAGAATAACATGCATGCAATGACACTGGTGGATCCATGTGTGGTTTTTGGGAAGAACACACATGCAATGACACTAGTTATATGGGGTCTATGAGAAGAATACACATCCAATGACTCTAGCTGTGGTTCATGAAAAGAGCAGACATGCAATGACACCGGTGGATCCATGTGTTGTTCATGGGAAGAACACACATGCGATGACACTGGGTGTGGTTCATGATATGGTTTGTGAGACGAACACACATGCAATGACACTGGTGGATCCATGCGTGGTCTTTGGGAAGAACACACATGCAATGACACTAGGTGTGGTTCATGATATGGTTTGTGAGAAGAACACGCATGCAATAATACTGGTGGATCCATGTGTGGTCTTTGGGAAGAACACACATGCTATGACACTGGTGATATGTGGTCTGTGGGAAGAACACACATCCAATGACTCTAGCTGTGGTTCATGAAAAGAGCGGACATGCAATGACACTGGTGGATCCATGTGTGGTTCATGGGAAGAACACACATGCGATGACACTGGGTGGATCCATGTGTGGTTCATGAGAAGAGCAGACATGCAATGACAATGGTGGATCCATGTGTGGTTCATGGGAAGAACACACATGCAATGACACTGGGTGTGGTTCATGATATGGTTTGTGAGAAGAACACACATGCAATGACACTAGTGGATCCATGTGTGGTCTGTGAGAAGAACACGCATCCACTGACACTTGGTGTGGTTCATGATATGGTTTGTGAGAAGAACACACATGTAATGACACTGGTTATATGTGGTCTGTGAGAAGAACACACATCCAATGACTGTAGTTGTTGTTTGTGAAAAGAGCACGCATGCAATGACACTAGTGGATCCATGTGTGGTTCATGGGAAGAACACACATGCGATGACACCGGTGGATCCATGTGTTGTTCATGGGAAGAACACACATGCAATGACACTGGGTGTGGTTCATGATATGGTTTGTGAGAAGAACACACATGCAATGACACTGGTGGATCCATGTGTGGTCTGTGAGAAAAACACACATGCAATGACACTAGGTGTGGTTCATGATATGGTTTGTGAGAAGAACACACATGCAATGACACTGGTGGATCCATGTGTGGTCTGTGAGAAGAACACGCATGCAATGAAACTGGGTGTGGTTCATGATATGGTTTGTGAGAAGAACACACATGCAATGACACTGGTGGATCCATGTGTGGTCTTTGGGAAGAGCACACATGCAATGACACTGGATCCATGTGTGGTCTGTGAGAAGAACACACATCCAATGACTCTAGTTGTGGTTCATGAAAAGAGCAGACATGCAATGACACTGGTGAATCCATGTGTGGTTCAGGGGAAGAACACACATGTGATGACACTAGGTGTGGTTCATGATATGGTTGGTGAGAAGAACACACATGCAATGACACTGGTGGATCCATGTGTGGTCTTTGGGAAGAACACACATGCAATGACACTAGTGATGTGTGGTATGTGGGAAGAGCAGACATGCAATGACACTGGTGGATCCATGTTTGTTCATGGGAAGAACACACATGCAATGACACTAGGTGTGGTTCATGATATGGTCTGTGAGAAAAACACACATGCAATGACACTGGTGGATCCATGTTTGGTCTGTGAGAAGAACACACATGCAATGACACTGGGTGTGGTTCATGATATGGTTTATGAGAAGAACACACATGCAATGACACTAGTGGATCCATGTGTGGTCTGTGAGAAGAACACGCATCCAATGACACTGGGTGTGGTTCATGATATGGTTTGTGAGAAGAACACACATGCAATGACACTGGATCCATGTGTGGTCTGTGAGAAGAACACGCATCCAATGACTCTAGTTGTGGTTCATGAAAAGAGCAGACATGCAATGACACTGGTGGATCCATGTGTGGTTCATGGGAAGAACACACATGCGATGACACTTGGTGTGGTTAATGATATGGTTTGTGAGAAGAACACACATGCAATGACACTGGTGGATACATGTGTGGTCTTTGGGAAGAACACATATGCAATGACACTAGTGATATGGGGTCTATGAGAAGAACACACATCCAATGACTCTAGCTGTGGTTCATGAAAAGAGCAGACATGCAATGACACTGGTGGATCCATGTGTGGTTCATGGGAACAACACACATGCGGTGACACCGGGTGGATCCATGTGTGGTTTGTGAGAAGAACACACATGCAATGACTCTGGTGGATCCATGTGTGGTTCATGGGAAGAACATGCATGCAATGACACTGGTGGATCCATGTGTGGTCTTTGGGAAGAACACACATGCAATGTCACTGGTGATATGTGGTCTGTGAGAAGAACGCACATCCAATGACTCTAGTTGTGGTTCATGAAAAGAGAGGACATGCAATGACACCGGTGGATCCATGTGTGGTTCATGGGAAGAACACATATGCGATGACACTAGGTGTGGTTCATGATATGGTTTGTGAGAAGAACACACATGCAATGACACTGGTGGATACATGTGTGGTCTTTGGGAAGAACACACCTGGAATGACACTGGGTGTGGTTCATGATATGGTTTGTGAGAAGAACACGCATGCAATGACACTGGTGGATCCATGTGTGGTCTTTGGGAAGAACACATATGCAATGACACTAGTGATATGGGGTCTATGAGAAGAACACACATCCAATGACTCTAGCTGTGGTTCATGAAAAGTGTAGACATGCAATGACACCGGTGGATCCATGTGTTGTTCATGGGAAGAACACACATGCGATGACACTGGGTGTGGTTCATGATATGGTTTGTGAGACGAACACACATGCAATGACACTAGTGGATCCATGTGTGGTCTTTGGAAAGAACACACATGCAATGACACTCGGTGTGGTTCATGATATGGTTTGTGAGAAGAACACGCATGCAATGACACTGGTGGTTCCATGTGTGGTCTTTGGGAAGAACACACATGCAATGACACTGGTGATATGTGGTCTCTGAGAAGAACACACATCCAATGAATCTAGCTGTGGTTCATGAAAAGAGCGGACATGCAATGACACTGGTGGATCCATGTGTGGTTCATGGGAAGAACACACATGCGATGACACTGGGTGGATCCATGTGTGGTTCATGAGAAGATAAGACATGCAATGACACTTGTGGATCCATGTGTGGTTCATGGGAAGAACACACATGCAATGACACTGGGTGTGGTTCATGATATGGTTTGTGAGAAGAACACACATGCAATGACACTAGTGGATCCATGTGTGGTCTGTGAGAAGAACACGCATCCAATGACACTGGGTGTGGTTCATGATATGGTTTGTGAGAAGAACACACATGTAATAACACTGGTGATATGTGGTTTGTGAGAAGAACACACATCCAATGACTCTAGTTGTGGTTTGTGAAAAGAGCACGCATGCAATGACACTAGTGGATCCATGTGTGGTTCATGGGAAGAACACACACGCGATGACACCGGTGGA
Source organism: Avena sativa (assembly GCA_916181665.1). NCBI lineage: Eukaryota > Viridiplantae > Streptophyta > Magnoliopsida > Poales > Poaceae > Avena > Avena sativa. The sequence continues at coordinate 523,871,961 of OV702292.1, read as the reverse complement.
TCCATGTGTGGTTCATGGGAAGAACACACATGCAATGACACTGGGTGTGGTTCATGATATGGTTTGTGAGAAGAACACACATGCAATGACACTGGTGGATCCATGTGTGGTCTATGAGAAAAACACACATGCAATGACACTAGGTGTGGTTCATGATATGGTTTGTGAGAAGAACACACATCCAATGACACTGGTGGATCCATGTGTGGTCTTTGGGAAGAACACACATGCAATGACACTGGTGATATGTAGTCTGTGAGAAGAACACACATCCAATGACTCTAGCTGTGGTTTGTGAAAAGAGCACGCATGTAATGACACTGGTGCATCCATGTGTGGTTCATGGGAAGAACACACATGCGATGACACCGGTGGATCCATGTGTGGTTCAGGGGAAGAACACACATGCAATGACACTTGGTGTGGTTCATGATATGGTTTGTGAGAAGAACACATATGCAATGACACTGGTGGATCCATGTGTGGTCTGTGAGAAGAATACACATGCAATGACACTGGGTGTGGATCATGATATGGTTTGTGAGAAGAACACACATGCAATGACACTGGTGGATCCATGTGTGGTCTTTCGGAAGAACACACATGCAATGACACTGGTGGATACATGTGTGGTATTTGGGAAGAACACACATGGAATGACAGTGGGTGTGGTTCATGATATGGTTTGTGAGAAGAACATGCATGCAATGACACTGGTGGATCCATGTGTGGTTTTTGGGAAGAACACACATGCAATGACACTAGTTATATGGGGTCTATGAGAAGAACACACATCCAATGACTCTAGCTGTGGTTCATGAAAAGAGCAGACATGCAATGACACCGGTGGATCCATGTGTTGTTCATGGGAAGAACACACATGCGATGACACTGGGTGTGGTTCATGATATGGTTTGTGAGACGAACACACATGCAATGACACTGGTGGATCCATGCGTGGTCTTTGGTAAGAACACACATGCAATGACACTGGGTGTGGTTCATGATATGGTTTGTGAGAAGAACACGCATGCAATGACACTGGTGGATCCATGTGTGGTCTTTGGGAAGAACACACATGCTATGACACTGGTGATATGTGGTCTGTGGGAAGAACACACATCCAATGACTCTAGCTGTGGTTCATGAAAAGAGCGGACATGCAATGACACTGGTGGATCCATGTGTGGTTCATGGGAAGAACACACATGCGATGACACTGGGTGGATCCATGTGTGGTTCATGAGAAGAGCAGACATGCAATGACACTGGTGGATCCATGTGTGGTTCATGGGAAGAACACACATGCAATGACACTGGGTGTGGTTCATGATATGGTTTGTGAGAAGAACACACATGCAATGACACTAGTGGATCCATGTGTGGTCTGTGAGAAGAACACGCATCCACTGACACTTGGTGTGGTTCATGATATGGTTTGTGAGAAGAACACACATGTAATGACACTGGTTATATGTGGTCTGTGAGAAGAACACACATCCAATGACTCTAGTTGTGGTTTGTGAAAAGAGCACGCATGCAATGACACTAGTGGATCCATGTGTGGTTCATGGGAAGAACACACATGCGATGACACCGGTGGATCCATGTGTGGTTCATGGGAAGAACACACATGCAATGACACTGGGTGTGGTTCATGATATGGTTTGTGAGAAGAACACACATGCAATGACACTGGTGGATCCATGTGTGGTCTGTGAGAAAAACACACATGCAATGACACTAGGTGTGGTTCATGATATGGTTTGTGAGAAGAACACACATGCAATGACACTGGTGGATCCATGTGTGGTCTTTGGGAAGAACACACATGCAATGACACTGGTGATATGTGGTCTGTGAGAAGAACACACATCCAATGACTCTAGCTGTGGTTTGTGAAAAGAGCACGCATGTAATGACACTGGTGCATCCATGTGTGGTTCATGGGAAGAACACACATGCGATGACACCGGTGGATCCATGTGTGGTTCAGGGGAAGAACACACATGCAATGACACTGGGTGTGGTTCATGATATGGTTTGTGAGAAGAACACACATGCAATGACACTGGTGGATCCATGTGTGGTCTGTGAGAAGAATACAGATGCAATGACACTGGGTGTGGATCATGATATGGTTTGTGAGAAGAACACACATGCAATGACACTGGTGGATCCATGTGTGGTCTTTCGGAAGAACACACATGCAATGACACTGGATCCATGTGTGGTCTGTGAGAAGAACACACATCCAATGACTCTAGTTTTGGTTCATGAAAACAGCATACATGCAATGACACTGGTGGATCCATGTGTGGTTAATGGGAAGAACACACATGCGATGACACTGGGTGGGTCTATGTGTGGTTCATGAGAAGATCAGACATGCAATGCCCCCGGTGGATCCATGTGTGGTTCATGGGAAGAACACACATGCAATGACTTTTGTGATATGTGGTTTGTGAAAAGAACAGACATGCAATAACTCTAGTTGTGGTTAGTGAGAAGAACACACATGCAATGACACTAGGTGTGGTTCATAATATGGTTTGTGAGAAGAACACACATGCAATGACACTGGTGGATCCATGTGTGGTCTTTGGGAAGAACACACATGCAATGACACTGGATCCATGTGAGTTCTATGAGAAGAACGCACATCCAATGACTCTAGCTGTGGTTCATGAAAAGAGCAGACATGCAATGACACCGGTGGATCCATGTGTTGTTCATGGGAAGAACACACATGCGATGACACTGGGTGTGGTTCATGATATGGTTTGTGAGACGAACACACATGCAATGACACTGGTGGATCCATGTGTGGTCTTTGGGAAGAACACACATGCAATGACACTGGTGATATGTGGTATGTGCGAAGAGCAGACAATCAATGACACTGCTGGATCCATGTGTGGTTCATGGGAAGAACACACATGCAATGACACTGGGTGTGGTTCATGATATGGTTTGTGAGAAGAACACACATGCAATGACACTGGTGGATCCATGTGTGGTCTGTGAGAAGAACACGCATGCAATGAAACTGGGTGTGGTTCATGATATGGTTTGTGAGAAGAACACACATGCAATGACACTGGTGGATCCATGTGTGGTCTTTGGGAAGAGCACACATGCAATGACACTGGATCCATGTGTGGTCTGTGAGAAGAACACACATCCAATGACTCTAGTTGTGGTTCATGAAAAGAGCAGACATGCAATGACACTGGTGAATCCATGTGTGGTTCAGGGGAAGAACACACATGTGATGACACTAGGTGTGGTTCATGATATGGTTGGTGAGAAGAACACACATGCAATGACACTGGTGGATCCATGTGTGGTCTTTGGGAAGAACACACATGCAATGACACTAGTGATGTGTGGTATGTGGGAAGAGCAGACATGCAATGACACTGGTGGATCCATGTTTGTTCATGGGAAGAACACACATGCAATGACACTAGGTGTGGTTCATGATATGGTCTGTGAGAAAAACACACATGCAATGACACTGGTGGATCCATGTTTGGTCTGTGAGAAGAACACACATGCAATGACACTGGGTGTGGTTCATGATATGGTTTATGAGAAGAACACACATGCAATGACACTAGTGGATCCATGTGTGGTCTGTGAGAAGAACACGCATCCAATGACACTGGGTGTGGTTCATGATATGGTTTGTGAGAAGAACACACATGCAATGACACTGGATCCATGTGTGGTCTGTGAGAAGAACACGCATCCAATGACTCTAGTTGTGGTTCATGAAAAGAGCAGACATGCAATGACACTGGTGGATCCATGTGTGGTTCATGGGAAGAACACACATGCGATGACACTGGGTGTGGTTCATGATATGGTTTGTGAGAAGAACACACATGCAATGACACTGGTGGATACATGTGTGGTCTTTGGGAAGAACACATATGCAATGACACTAGTGATATGGGGTCTATGAGAAGAACACACATCCAATGACTCTAGCTGTGGTTCATGAAAAGAGTAGACATGCAATGACACTGGTGGATCCATGTGTGGTTCATGGGAACAACACACATGCGGTGACACCGGGTGGATCCATGTGTGGTTTGTGAGAAGAACACACATGCAATGACTCTGGTGGATCCATGTGTGGTTCATGGGAAGAACATGCATGCAATGACACTGGTGGATCCATGTGTGGTCTTTGGGAAGAACACACATGCAATGACACTGGTGATATGTGGTCTGTGAGAAGAACGCACATCCAATGACTCTAGTTGTGGTTCATGAAAAGAGAGGACATGCAATGACACCGGTGGATCCATGTGTGGTTCATGGGAAGAACACATATGCGATGACACTAGGTGTGGTTCATGATATGGTTTGTGAGAAGAACACACATGCAATGACACTGGTGGATACATGTGTGGTCTTTGGGAAGAACACACCTGGAATGACACTGGGTGTGGTTCATGATATGGTTTGTGAGAAGAACACGCATGCAATGACACTGGTGGATCCATGTGTGGTCTTTGGGAAGAACACATATGCAATGACACTAGTGATATGGGGTCTATGATAAGAACACACATCGAATGACTCTAGCTGTGGTTCATGAAAAGTGTAGACATGCAATGACACCGGTGGATCCATGTGTTGTTCATGGGAAGAACACACATGCGATGACACTGGGTGTGGTTCATGATATGGTTTGTGAGACGAACACACATGCAATGACACTAGTGGATCCATGTGTGGTCTTTGGAAAGAACACACATGCAATGACACTGGGTGTGGTTCATGATATGGTTTGTGAGAAGAACACGCATGCAATGACACTGGTGGTTCCATGTGTGGTCTTTGGGAAGAACACACATGCAATGACACTGGTGATATGTGGTCTCTGAGAAGAACACATATCCAATGAATCTAGCTGTGGTTCATGAAAAGAGCGGACATGCAATGACACTAGTGGATCCATGTGTGGTTCATGGGAAGAACACACATGCGATGACACTGGGTGGATCCATGTGTGGTTCATGAGAAGATAAGACATGCAATGACACTTGTGGATCCATGTGTGGTTCATGGGAAGAAGACACATGCAATGACACTGGGTGTGGTTCATGATATGGTTTGTGAGAAGAACACACATGCAATGACACTAGTGGATCCATGTGTGGTCTGTGAGAAGAACACGCATCCAATGACACTGGGTGTGGTTCATGATATGGTTTGTGAGAAGAACACACATGTAATAACACTGGTGATATGTGGTTTGTGAGAAGAACACACATCCAATGACTCTAGTTGTGGTTTGTGAAAAGAGCACGCATGCAATGACACTAGTGGATCCATGTGTGGTTCATGGGAAGAACACACATGCGATGACACCGGTGGATCCATGTGTGGTTCATGGGAAGAACACACATGCAATGACACTGGGTGTGGTTCATGATATGGTTTGTGAGAAGAACACACATGCAATGACACTGGTGGATCCATGTGTGGTCTGTGAGAAAAACACACATGCAATGACACTAGGTGTGGTTCATGATATGGTTTGTGAGAAGAACACACATGCAATGACACTGGTGGATCCATGTGTGTCTTTGGGAAGAACACACATGCAATGACACTGGTGATATGTGGTCTGTGAGAAGAACACACATCCAATGACTCTAGCTGTGGTTTGTGAAAAGAGCACGCATGTAATGACACTAGTGGATCCATGTGTGGTTCATGGGAAGAACACACATGCGATGACACTGGTGGATCCATGTGTGGTTTAGGGGAAGAACACACATGCAATGACACTAGGTGTGGTTCATGATATGGTTTGTGAGAAGAACACACATGCAATGACACTGGTGGATCCATGTGTGGTCTGTGAGAAGAACACGCATGCAATGACACTGGGTGTGGTTCATGATATGGTTTGTGAGAAGAACACACATGCAATGACACTGGTGGATCCATGTGTGGTCTTTGGGAAGAACACACATGCAATGACACTGGTGATATGTGGTCTGTGAGAAGAACACACATCCAATGACTCTAGCTGTGGTTTGTGAAAAGTGCACGCATGCAATGACACTGGTGGATCCATGTTTGGTTCATGGAAAGAACACACATGTGATTACACCGGTGGATCCATGTGTGGTTCATGGGAAGAACACACATGCAATGACACTAGGTGTGGTTCATGATATAGTTTGTGAGAAGAACACACATGCAATGACTCTGGTGGATCCATGTGTGGTCAGTGAGAAAAACACACATGCAATGACACTGGGTGTGGTTCATGATATGGTTTGTGAGAAGAACACACATGCAATGACACTGGTGGATCCATGTGTGGTCTTTGGGAAGAACACACATGCAATGACACTGGTGATATGTGGTCTGTGAGAAGAACACACATCCAATGACTCTAGTTGTGGTTTGTGAAAAGATCACGCATACAATGACACTGGTGGATCCATGTGGTGTTCATGGGAAGAACACACATGCGATGACACCGGTGGATCCATGTGTGGTTCATGGGAAGAACACACATGTGATGACACTGGGTGTGGTTCATGATATGGTTTGTGAGAAGAACACACATGCAATGACACTGGTGGATCCATGTGTGGTCTTTGGGAAGAACACACATGCAGTGACACTGGTGATTTGTGGTATGTGGGAAGAGCAGACATGCAATGACACTGGTGGATCCATGTGTGGTTCATGGGAAGAACACACATGCAATGACACTGGGTGTGGTTCATGATATGGTCTGTGATAAAACACACATGCAATGACACTAGTGGATCCATGTGTGGTCTGTGAGAAGAACACACATGCAATAACACTAGGTATGGTTCATGATATGGTTTGTGAGAAGAACACACATGCAATGACACTGGTGGATCCATGTGTGGTCTTTGGGAAGAACACACATGCAATGACACTAGATCCATGTGTGGTCTCTAAGAAGAAGACACATCCAATGACTCTAGCTGTGGTTCATGAAAAGAGCAGACACGCAATGACACTGGTTGATCCATGTGTGGTTCATGGGAAGAACACACCTGCGATGACACTGGGTGGATCCATGTGTGGTTTGTGAGAATAACACACATGCAATGACTCCAGTGGATCCATGTGTGGTTCATGGGAAGAACACACATGCAATGACACTGGGTGTGGTTCATGATATGGTTTGTGAGAAGAACACACATGCAATGACACTGGTGGATCCATGTGTTGTCTGTGAGAAGAACACACATGCAATGACACTGGGTATGGTTCATGATATGGTTTGTGAGAAGAACACACATGCAATGACACCGGTGGATCCATGTGTGGTCTTTGGGAAGAACACACATGCAATGACACTAGATCCATGTGTGGTCCGTGAGAAGAACACACATCCAATGACTCTAGTTGTGGTTCATGAAAAGAGCAGACATGCAATGACACTGGTGGATCCATGTGTGGTTCATGGGAAGAACACACATGCGATGACACCGGGTGGATTCATGTGTGGTTCATGGGAAGAACATGCATGCAATGACACTGGTGGATCCATGTGTGGCCTTTGGGAAGAACACACATGCAATGACACTGTTGATATGTGGTTTGTGAGAAGAACACACATCCAATGACTCTAGCTGTGGTTCATGAAAAGAGCAGACATGCAATGACACCGGTGGATCGATGTGTGGTTCATGGGAAGAACACACATGCGATGACACTGGTGGATCCATGTGTGGTCTTTGGGAAGAACACATATGCAATGACACTAGTGATATGGGGTCTATGATAAGAACACACATCCAATGACTCTAGCTGTGGTTCATGAAAAGTGTAGACATGCAATGACACCGGTGGATCCATGTGTTGTTCATGGGAAGAACACACATGCGATGACACTGGGTGTGGTTCATGATATGGTTTGTGAGACGAACACACATGCAATGACACTAGTGGATCCATGTGTGGTCTTTGGAAAGAACACACATGCAATGACACTGGGTGTGGTTCATGATATGGTTTGTGAGAAGAACACGCATGCAATGACACTGGTGGTTCCATGTGTGGTCTTTGGGAAGAACACACATGCAATGACACTGGTGATATGTGGTCTCTGAGAAGAACACACATCCAATGAATCTAGCTGTGGTTCATGAAAAGAGCGGACATGCAATGACACTAGTGGATCCATGTGTGGGTCATGGGAAGAACACACATGCGATGACACTGGGTGGATCCATGTGTGGTTCATGAGAAGATAAGACATGCAATGACACTTGTGGATCCATGTGTGGTTCATGGGAAGAAGACACATGCAATGACACTGGGTGTGGTTCATGATATGGTTTGTGAGAAGAACACACATGCAATGACACTAGTGGATCCATGTGTGGTCTGTGAGAAGAACACGCATCCAATGACACTGGGTGTGGTTCATGATATGGTTTGTGAGAAGAACACACATGTAATAACACTGGTGATATGTGGTTTGTGAGAAGAACACACATCCAATGACTCTAGTTGTGGTTTGTGAAAAGAGCACGCATGCAATGACACTAGTGGATCCATGTGTGGTTCATGGGAAGAACACACATGCGATGACACCGGTGGATCCATGTGTGGTTCATGGGAAGAACACACATGCAATGACACTGGGTGTGGTTCATGATATGGTTTGTGAGAAGAACACACATGCAATGACACTGGTGGATCCATGTGTGGTCTGTGAGAAAAACACACATGCAATGACACTAGGTGTGGTTCATGATATGGTTTGTGAGAAGAACACACATGCAATGACACTGGTGGATCCATGTGTGTCTTTGGGAAGAACACACATGCAATGACACTGGTGATATGTGGTCTGTGAGAAGAACACACATCCAATGACTCTAGCTGTGGTTTGTGAAAAGAGCACGCATGTAATGACACTAGTGGATCCATGTGTGGTTCATGGGAAGAACACACATGCGATGACACTGGTGGATCCATGTGTGGTTTAGGGGAAGAACACACATGCAATGACACTAGGTGTGGTTCATGATATGGTTTGTGAGAAGAACACACATGCAATGACACTGGTGGATCCATGTGTGGTCTGTGAGAAGAACACGCATGCAATGACACTGGGTGTGGTTCATGATATGGTTTGTGAGAAGAACACACATGCAATGACACTGGTGGATCCATGTGTGGTCTTTGGGAAGAACACACATGCAATGACACTGGTGATATGTGGTCTGTGAGAAGAACACACATCCAATGACTCTAGCTGTGGTTTGTGAAAAGTGCACGCATGCAATGACACTGGTGGATCCATGTTTGGTTCATGGAAAGAACACACATGTGATTACACCGGTGGATCCATGTGTGGTTCATGGGAAGAACACACATGCAATGACACTAGGTGTGGTTCATGATATAGTTTGTGAGAAGAACACACATGCAATGACTCTGGTGGATCCATGTGTGGTCAGTGAGAAAAACACACATGCAATGACACTGGGTGTGGTTCATGATATGGTTTGTGAGAAGAACACACATGCAATGACACTGGTGGATCCATGTGTGGTCTTTGGGAAGAACACACATGCAATGACACTGGTGATATGTGGTCTGTGAGAAGAACACACATCCAATGACTCTAGTTGTGGTTTGTGAAAAGATCACGCATACAATGACACTGGTGGATCCATGTGGTGTTCATGGGAAGAACACACATGCGATGACACCGGTGGATCCATGTGTGGTTCATGGGAAGAACACACATGTGATGACACTGGGTGTGGTTCATGATATGGTTTGTGAGAAGAACACACATGCAATGACACTGGTGGATCCATGTGTGGTCTTTGGGAAGAACACACATGCAGTGACACTGGTGATTTGTGGTATGTGGGAAGAGCAGACATGCAATGACACTGGTGGATCCATGTGTGGTTCATGGGAAGAACACACATGCAATGACACTGGGTGTGGTTCATGATATGGTCTGTGATAAAACACACATGCAATGACACTAGTGGATCCATGTGTGGTCTGTGAGAAGAACACACATGCAATAACACTAGGTATGGTTCATGATATGGTTTGTGAGAAGAACACACATGCAATGACACTGGTGGATCCATGTGTGGTCTTTGGGAAGAACACACATGCAATGACACTAGATCCATGTGTGGTCTCTAAGAAGAAGACACATCCAATGACTCTAGCTGTGGTTCATGAAAAGAGCAGACACGCAATGACACTGGTTGATCCATGTGTGGTTCATGGGAAGAACACACCTGCGATGACACTGGGTGGATCCATGTGTGGTTTGTGAGAATAACACACATGCAATGACTCCAGTGGATCCATGTGTGGTTCATGGGAAGAACACACATGCAATGACACTGGGTGTGGTTCATGATATGGTTTGTGAGAAGAACACACATGCAATGACACTGGTGGATCCATGTGTTGTCTGTGAGAAGAACACACATGCAATGACACTGGGTATGGTTCATGATATGGTTTGTGAGAAGAACACACATGCAATGACACCGGTGGATCCATGTGTGGTCTTTGGGAAGAACACACATGCAATGACACTAGATCCATGTGTGGTCCGTGAGAAGAACACACATCCAATGACTCTAGTTGTGGTTCATGAAAAGAGCAGACATGCAATGACACTGGTGGATCCATGTGTGGTTCATGGGAAGAACACACATGCGATGACACCGGGTGGATTCATGTGTGGTTCATGGGAAGAACATGCATGCAATGACACTGGTGGATCCATGTGTGGCCTTTGGGAAGAACACACATGCAATGACACTGTTGATATGTGGTTTGTGAGAAGAACACACATCCAATGACTCTAGCTGTGGTTCATGAAAAGAGCAGACATGCAATGACACCGGTGGATCGATGTGTGGTTCATGGGAAGAACACACATGCGATGACACTGGGTGTGGTTCATGATATGGTTTGTGAGAAGAACACACATGCAATGACACTGGTGGATACATGTGTGGTGTTTGGGAAGAACACACATGCAATGACACTGGGTGTGGTTCATGATATGGTTTGTGAGAAGAACACGCATGCAATAACACTGGTGGATCCATGTGTGGTCTTTGGAAAGAACACACATGCAATGACACTGGTGATATGGGGTCTATGAGAAGAACACACATCCAATGACTCTAGCTATGGTTCATGAAAAGAGTAGACATGCAATGACACCGGTGGATCCATGTGTGGTTCATGGGAAGAACACACATGCGATTACACTGGGTGTGGTTCATGATATGGTTTGTGAGAAGAACACACATGCAATGACACTGGTGGATCCATGTGTGGTCTTTGGGAAGAACACACATGCAATGACACTAGGTGTGGTTCATGATATGGTTTGTGAGAAGAACACGCATGCAGTGACACTGGTGGATCCATGTGTGGTCTTTGGGAAGAACACACATGCAATGACACTGGTGCTATCTGGTCTGTGAGAAGAACACACATCCAATGACTCTAGTTGTGGTTCATGAAAACAGCTGACATGCAATGACACTGGTGGATCCATGTGTGGTTAATGGGAAGAACACACATGCGATGACACTGGGTGGATCTATGTGTGGTTCATGAGAAGAGCAGACATGCAATGACACTGGTGGATCCATGTGTGGTTCATGGGAAGAACACACATGCAATGACACTGGGTGTGGTTCATGATATGGTTTGTGAGAAGAACACACATGCAATGACACTGGTGGATCCATGTGTGGTCTGTGAGAAGAACACGCATGCGATGACACTAGGTGTGGTTCATGATATGGTTTGTGAGAAGAACACACATGCAATGACACTGGTGGATCCATGTGTGGTCTTTGGGATGAACACACATGCAATGACAATGTGTGATATGTGGTCTGTGAGAAGAACACACATCCAATGACTCTAGTTGTGATTTGTGAAAAGAGCACGCATGCAATGACACTAGTGGATCCATGTGTGGTTCATGGGAAGAAGACACATGCGATGACACCGGTGGATCCATGTGTGGTTCATGGGAAGAACACACATGCAATGACACTGGGTGTGGTTCATGATATGGTTTGTGAGAAGAACACACATGCAATGACACTGGTGGATCCATGTGTGGTCTGTGAGAAAAACACACATGCAATGACACTGGGTGTGGTTCATGATATGGTTTGTGAGAAGAACACACATGCAATGACACTGGTGGATCCATGTGTGGTCTTTTGGAAGAACACACATGCAATGCCACTGGTGATATGTGGTCTGTGAGAAGAACACACATCCAATGACTCTAGCTGTGGTTTGTGAAAAGAGCACGCATGCAATGACATTGGTGGATCCATGTGTGGTTCATGGGAAGAACACACATGCGATGACACCGGTGGATCCATGTGTGGTTCATGGGAAGAACACACATGCAATGACACTGGGTGTGGTTCATGATATGGTCTGTGAGCAAAATACACATGCAATGACACTGGTGGATCCATGTGTGGTCTGTGAGAAGAACACACATGCAATGACACTGGGTGTAGTTCTTGATATGGTTTGTGAGAAGAACACACATGCAATGACACTGGTGGATCCATTTGTGGTGTTTGGGAAGAACACACATGCGATGACACTGGGTGTGGTTCATGATATGGTTTGTGAGAATAACACACATGCAATGACACTGGTGGATCCATGTGTGGTCTTTGGGAAGAACGCACATGCAATGACACTAGGTGTGGTTCATGATATGGTTTGTGAAAGAACACGCATGCAATGACACCGGTGGATCCATGTGCGGTCTTTGGGAGGAACACGCATGCAATGACACTAGTGATATGTGGTCTATGAGAAGAACACACATCCAATGACTCTAGCTGTAGTTTGTGAAAAGAGCAGACATGCAATGACACCGGTGGATCCATGTGTGGTTCATGGGAAGAACACACATGTGATGACACTAGGTGTGGTTCATGATATGGTTTGTGATAAGAACACATATGCAATGACACTGGGTGTGGTTCATGATATGGTTTGTGAGAAGAACACACGTGCAATGACACCGGTGGATCCATGTGTGGTCTGTGATAAGAACACACATGCAATGACACTGGGTGTGGTTCATGATATGGTTTGTGAGAAGAACACGCATCCAATGACTCTAGTGGATCCTTACATGGTTTATGAGAAAAACACACATGCGATGACACCGGGTGTGGTTCATGATATGGTTTGTGATAAGAACACACATGCAATGACACTGGGTGTGGTTCATGATATGTTTTGTGAGAAGAACACACATGCAATGACACTGGTGGATCCATGTGTGGTCTATGAGAAGAACACACATGCAATGACACTAGGTGTGGTTCATGATATGGTTTGTGAGAAGAACACACATCCAATGACTCTAGTGGATCCTTACGTGGTTCATGGGAAGATAACACATGCGATGACACTGGTGGATCCATGTGTGGTCTTTGGGAAGAACAGACATGCAATGACACTAGGTGGATCCATGTGTGGTTTGTGAGAAGAACACGCATGCAATGACACCGGTGGATCCATGTGTGGTTCATGGTTTGTGAGAAGAACACGCATGCAATGACACTGGTGGATCCATGTGTGGTCTTTGGGAAGAACACACATGCCATGACACTGGGTGGATCCATGTATGGTTTGTGAGAAGAACACGCATGCAATGACACCGGTGGATCCATGTGTGGTTCATGGGAAGAACACACACATGCAATGACTCTGGTAATATGTGGTTTGTGAGAAGAACAGACATGCAATGACTCTAGCTATGGTTAATGAGAAGAGAATACATGCAATGACACCGGTGGATCCATGTGTGGTTCATGGGAAGAGCAGACATACAATGACACTGGTGGATGCATGTGTGGTTCATGGGAAGAACAAACATGCAATGACACTGGTGGATCCATGTGTGGTCTGTGGGAAGAGCAGACATGCAATGACACCGGTGGATCCATGTGTGGTTCATGGGAAGAACACACATGCAATGACTCTGGTGATATGTGGTTTGTGAAAAGAACAGACATGCAATGACTCTAGCTGTGATTAGTGAGAAGAACACACATGCAATGACACTGGGTGTGGTTCATGATACGGTTTGTGAGAAGAACACACATGCAATGACACTGGTGGATCCATGTGTGGTCTTTGGGAAGAACACACATGCAATGACAGTGGTGATATGTGGTCTGTGAGAAGAACACACATCCAATGACTCTAGTTGTGGTTCATGAAAAGAGCAGACATGGAATGACACTGGTGGATCCATGTGTGGTTTATGGGAAAAACACACATGCGATGACACTAGGTGTGGTTCATGATTTGGTTTGTGAGAAGAACACACATGCAATGACACTGGTGGATCCATGTGTGGTCGTTGGGAAGAACATACATGTAATGACACTGGTCATGTGTGGTATGTGGGAAGAGCAGACATGCATTGACACTGGTGGTTCCATGTGTGGTTCATGGGAAGAACACACATGCAATAACACGGGGTGTGGTTCATGATATGGTCTGTGAGAAAAACACACATGCAATGACACTGGTGGATCCATGTGTGGTCTGTGAGAAGAACACACATGCAATGATACTTAGTGTTGTTCATGATATGGTTTGTGAGAAGAACACACATGCAATGACACTGGTGGATCCATGCGTGGTCTTTGGGAAGAACACACATGCAATGACACTGGATCCATGTGTGGTCTGTGAGAAGAACACACATCCAATGACTCTAGTTGTGGTTCATGAAAAGAGCAGACATGCAATGACACTGGTGGATCCATGTGTGGTTCATGGGAAGAACACACCTACGATGACACTGGGTGGATCCATGTGTGGTTTGTGAGAAGAACACACATACAATGACTCCAGTGGATCCGTGTGTGGTTCATGGGAAGAACACACATGCAATGACACTGGGTGTGGTTCATGATATGGTTTGTGAGAAGAACACACATGCAATGACACTGGTGGATCCATGTGTGGTCTATGAGAAGAACACACATACACTGGGTGTGGTTCATGATATGGTTTGTGAGAAGAACACACATGGAATGACACTGGCGGATCCATGTGTGGTCTTTGGGAAGAACACACATGCAATGACACAAGATCCATGTGTGGTCTGTGAGAAGAACACACATCCAATGACTCTAGTTGTGGTTCATGAAAAGAGCAGACATGCAATGACACTGGTGGATCCATGTGTGGTTCATGGGAAGAACACACATGCGATGACACCGGGTGGATCCATGTGTGGTTTGTGAGAATAACACACATGCAATGACTCCGGTGGATCCATGTGTGGTTCATGGGAAGAACACACATGCAATGACTCTGGTGATATGTGGTTTGTGACAAGAACACACATGCAATGACTCTAGCTGTGGTTCATGAAAAGAGCAGACATGCAATGACACTAGTGGATCCATGTGTGGTTCATGGTAAGAACACACATGCAATGACACTGGTGGATCCATGTGTGGTCTGTGGGAAGAGCACACATGCAATGACACTGGTGGATCCATTTGTGGTTCAGGGGAAGAACACACATGCAATGACACTGGGTGTGGTTCATGATATGGTTTGTGAGAAGAACACACATGCAATGACACTGGTGGATCCATGTGTGGTCTGTGAGAAGAACACACATGCAATGACACTGGGTGTGGTTCATGATATGGTTTGTGAGAAGAACACACATGCAATGACACTGGTGGATCCATGTGTGGTCTTTGGGAAGAACACATGCAATGACACTGGTGATATGTGGTCTGTGAGAAGAACACACATCCAATGAATCTAGCTATGGTGCATGAAAAGAGCAGACATGCAATGACACTGGTGGATCCATGTGTGGTTCATGGGAAGAACACACATGCGATGACACTGGGTGTAGCTCATGATATGGTTTGTAAGAATAACATACATGCAATGACACTGGTGGATCCATGTGTGGTGTTTGGGAAGAACACACATGCAATGACATTGGGTGGATCCATGTGTGGTTTGTGAGAAGAACACGCATGCAATGACACCGGTGGATCCATGTGTGGTTCATGGTTTGTGAGAAGAACACACATGCAATGACACTGGTGGATCCATGTGTGGTCTTTGGGAAGAACACACATGCAATGACACTGGGTGGATCCATGTGTGGTTTGTGAGAAGAACATGCATGCAATGACACCGGTGGATCCATGTCTGGTTCATGGGAAGAACACACACATGCAATGACTCTGGTAATATGTGGTTTGTGAGAAGAACAGACATGCAATTACTCTAGCTATGGTTAATGAGAAGAGCAGACATGCAATGACACTGGTGGATCCATGTGTGGTTCGTGGGAAGAACAGACATGCAATGACACTGGGTGTGGTTCATGATATGGTTTGTGAGAAGAACACACATGCCATGACACTGGTGGATCCATCTGTGGTCTGTGAGAAGAACACGCATGCAATGACAATGGGTGTGGTTCATGATATGGTTTGTGAGAAGAACACACATGCAATGACACTGGTGATATGTGGCCTGTGAGAAGAACACACATCCAATGACTCTAGCTGTGGTTTGTGAAAAGAGCACGCATGCAATGACACTGGTGGATCCATGTGTGGTTCATGGGAAGAACACACATGCGATGACACCGGTCGATCCATGTGTGGTTCATGGGAAGAACACACATGCAATTACACTGGGTGTGGTTCATGACAAGGTTTGTGAGAAGAACACACATGCAATGACACTGGTGGATCCATGTGTGGTTTGTGAGAAGAATACACATGCAATGACACTGGGTGTGGTTCATGATATGGTTTGTGAGAAGAACACACATGCAGTGACACTGGTGGATCCATGTGTGGTCTTTTGGAAGAACACACATGGAATGACACTGGATCCATGTGTGGTCTGTGAGAAGAACACACATCCAATGACTCTAGTTGTGGTTCGTGAAAATAGCATACATTCAATGACACTAGTGGATCCATGTGTGGTTAATGGGAAGAACACACATGCGATGACACTGGGTGGGTCTATGTGTGGTTCATGAGCAGATCAGACATGCAATGCCCCCGGTGGATCCATGTGTGGTTCATGGGAAGAACACACATGCAATGACTCTGGTGACATGTGGTTTGTGAAAAGAACAGACATGCAATAACTCTAGCTGTGGTTAGTGAGAAGAACACACATGCAATGACACTGGGTGTGGTTCATGATATGGTTTGTGAGAAGAACACACATGCAATGACACTGGTGGATCCATGTGTGGTATTTGGGAAGAACACACATGCAATGACACTGGTGATATGTGGTCTGTGAGAAGAACACACATCCAATGACTCTAGCTGTGGTTCATGAAAAGAGCAGACATGCAATGACACTGGTGGATCCATGTGTGGTTCATGGGAAGAACACACATGTGATGACACTGGGTGTGGTTCATGATATGGTTTGTGAGAAGAACACACATGCAATGACACTGGTGATATGTGGTATGTGCGAAGAGCAGACATGCAATGACACTGGTGGATCCATGTGTGGTTCATGGGAAGAACACACATGCAATGACACTGGGTGTGGTTCATGATATGGTTTGTGAGAAGAACACACATGCAATGACACTGGTGGATCCATGTGTGGTCTGTGAGAAGAACACGCATGCAATGAAACTGGGTGTGGTTCATGATATGGTTTGTGAGAAGAACACACATGCAATGACACTGGTGGATCCATGTGTGGTCTTTGGTAAGAGCACACATGCAATGACACTGGATCCATGTGTGGTCTGTGAGAAGAACACACATCCAATGACTCTAGTTGTGGTTCATGAAAAGAGCAAACATGCAATGACACTGGTGAATCCATGTGTGGTTCAGGGGAAGAACACACATGTGATGACACTAGGTGTGGTTCATGATATGGTTTGTGAGAAGAACACACATGCAATGACACTGGTGGATCCATGTGTGGTCTTTGGGAAGAACACACATGCAATGACACTAGTGATGTGTGGTATGTGGGAAGAGCAGACATGCAATGACACTGGTGGATCCATGTTTGTTCATGGGAAGAACACACATGCAATGACACTAGGTGTGGTTCATGATATGGTCTGTGAGAAAAACACACATGCAATGACATTGGTGGATCCATGTGTGGTCTGTGAGAAGAACACACATGCAATGACACTGGGTGTGGTTCATGATATGGTTTATGAGAAGAACACACATGCAATGACACTAGTGGATCCATGTGTGGTCTTGGGGAAGAACACACATGCAATGACACTGGATCCATGTGTGGTATGTGAGAAGAACACACATCCAATGACTCTAGTTGTGGTTCATGAGAAGAGCAGACATGCAATGACACTGGTGGATCCATGTGTGGTTCATGGGAAGAACACACATGCGGTCACACCGGGTGGATCCATGTGTGGTTTGTGAGAAGAACACACATGCAATGACTCTGGTGGATCCATGTGTGGTTCATGGGAAGAACATGCATGCAATGACACTGGTGGATCCATGTGTGGTCTTTGGGAAGAACACACATGCAATGACACTGGTGATATGTGGTCTGTGAGAAGAACGCACATCCAATGACTCTAGTTGTGGTTCATGAAAAGAGAAGACATGCAATGACACCGGTGGATCCATGTGTGGTTCATGGGAAGAACACATATGCGATGACACTGGGTGTGGTTCATGATATGGTTTGTGAGAAGAACACACATGCAATGACACTGGTGGATACATGTGTGGTCTTTGGGAAGAACACACATGGAATGACACTGGGTGTGGTTCATGATATGGTTTGTGAGAAGAACACGCATGCAATGACACTGGTGGATCCATGTGTGGTCTTTGGGAAGAACACACATGCAATGACACTAGTGATATGGGGTCTATGAGAAGAACACACATCCAATGACTCTAGCTGTGGTTTATGAAAAGAGCAGACATGCAATGACACCGGTGGATCCATGTGTTGTTCATGGGAAGAACACACATGCGATGTGTAGCACCCCGCAAAAACCACTACTAGAAAATCGCGTTATTTTTGTGCATTGCATCATCATGACTGCATGCTCATGTCATCATGCCACATTGCATTTGAGCATCGTATTCATCATGCATTTGTTTGTCTGAAACTATTTCCGAAAAACATATTTTTGTTAAATACCCCGCAATTTTATTTCAAATCCAAAACCTGGGTCTCTGGATTATTTTGTTTCGTCTACCAATGGATTTCAAAAAGCCCCATTTTAAATAATAAATTTTTTTATTTTATTTGTAGGGGGCAGCCAAACCGGGTCGATCCGACCTAGCCGGCCACCCCCAAAAATTACCCAAAATCAGCCTGTCTAATTCCTTTTCCTACCTAACCCTAACCTACCCAGCCCCTCCACCTCACTTCAGCCAACCACCACCCTCCACATCACACGGCCCAGTCCCCCACTCACTCACATCGCGCCACCTCACCCCACTCACCAATCCCAGCCGCCACCTCATCCCACCTGCACGCACACCCACCCCCACCTGGTCCCGTTTTTCCCGCCCACTCCCCTGGCCAACCCGCCTGGCCCCAACCACGCCAGCCCGCGTGTCCCGCACGACCCCACTCCCGCACGACCCCACGCGCCTGTCCCATCTCCCTCTCTCTCCCTCCCGCTCACGACACCACTCCTCTGCTCTCCTCCCTCACCGCCTCCTTCCTCCTCTGCTGCCCCACTCGCCGCCGTGCATCTCGCCTCCACCCTACCTCCGTGCCGGCCGCGCCTTCCCGCGGGCGCGCCTCCGCCGCCGCGCCAACCGTCCCCGTGGCGCCGGATCCCCTCTGCGCTTCTCTCCCCTGGCGCCTCCTCTCCCCGGCGTGTGCCGTCCGTCCGCGAGACGCGTCGGTCCCGCAACCGCCGCTGCCTCTCTCTGTTCCCCCTCTCCCACCGTCCTTCCTCCTCTTTTGCAACCACCTCCGCCGCCGCCGCCAGATCCCCTCCCCACATCCCCGGTGCCGCCCCTGGCCGCCACCTCGTCCGCATCGCTGGCGCCCCCTCTCCTCTTCGTCGGCCGCCCGCATCACCCTTCCGTTGTCCTCTCTGAGCCGCCACCAAGCTCGCCCTTCCTCCGTCGTCTCCCCGTGCACCGCCGGCATCCTCCCGCGCTTCTGCTCGCTGACCCCTCCTCCGCCTACTCTCCCTGCAACCTCGTCCTGGCCGCCTCCCCAGCAAGCACCTGCCGCTGCCTGCAAGCTCTGTGCCCGGCGTCCACGAATCCCTCCCTTGTCGCCATCCTCCGCCTCGCCTCGGTCGCCGCTCCCGAGCCCTTCGCCGTCCGAACGCCCTCCGCTGCACACCGCCTCTTCCGTGAGGCCCTGATGTCATGCCCTGCGTCCGTGGTGTCGTTGCTGCGACCTCACCGGCATCACCTCCCTGAACCACCTGCCGGCGTTCGGGGTCCTCCTGCGCATGGGCCTCCCGACGAGCTTGCCCAAACCGTGGCCGCCCTATGCTCTGGGCTTCTTAGGTTGAACCATGCACCGCATGTGCTCGTCACTCGAGGCTTATGTCCTGTGAACCCAAGGCTATCGAGGCTCCCGTGTGGGTTTCTTTCCAAGTCTGTCTGTGGCTATACAACAACAAGGAGTTGGTGATCATGAAAAGGTGATGTGGTGTTATCTGAAAGAACTGTGTCGATCATAAGGCCAACCGAAGACCGTGGAAGGGCAGATCCTAAGATCGACGCTGACCCGATCGAAACTGATGAACCACCAGAGCCGGAACCTCATGATCTCCTTCACGGACGTCAAGGCCTCCTTCCGGGAACCCGAAGACATCGAGGCCCCTAGGTGCGGCGACATGGATCCAAAGATCGATATCATGAGACCCGAACCTCGAACCCGGGATTCGAACCCCCCAATGTGTTACCCTTCTCCTCCCTATTTTTATAAATGACATATATAATTGTTCCATCAATTGTTCATGATTGCATTCATACCATGTGGATTTGGGGGCATTATGCCAATTCACCTTATAATTAAATATTGAGACCATATACGGACAAATCTAGCCATATATTAGCTCCATTTAAATTTGTGTAGCGAACCGGTAACTTATCTTGCCCTGTTAATACAACATTTAAAATTGCGGGGTATCTAAATAACTTAAACCACCTAATTAATTGTCGGGACCCTGGTTTCGCTTAATATGGCCTAATTGCATCGCACCTTTGCCATGTCATACATCATACATGCATCATGCCCGATTTTCTACCGTAGTATTAAATAGTGCATCCGGTGTTTGTGCTAGTGTTTTGCTTCTTCACGGGCTAGGCCGATGAGTTGACGCGAGTGTCGACCCGATCTTCGGATGAACCTTCCGCAATGTTTTTTAGGCGAGCACTTCCCCCTTTCTACCTATCTTACTTTTATAGTATTTATTCCCCCCTGTTGATCTATAGCTATCTGTGTTGCGATGCTCTAGTTTTCGTACCCGTGATAACCCTTGCAGCCTTATATTGCCTTGGACACATCCTATTACCTGTTGATTTGGTAGATAGTTGGACTTGCGCGTCGTAGTCGCTTGCTCAAGTGTTGTTGCGTGTCGTCAAGTACCACAGTTGTTGGAGTATTGCCGCATGTTGGATGTTGGAGATGATCATGGCTATAATTACTGTTTAATAACTAAAATTGAAGTAGGTAAATAATGCAGAGGCACCGGTGGGTAATAGACAATATCTGGTTTTAACCGCTCACTGGTGTCCCGTAGGACCCCGAGTTCTTGACACCTGTTCCGAGATCGAGCGCGCTAACCACAGGTGGGGTGTGTGGGCACCCCCATCGATTAGTACCTGATTTCAAAGTATTGTACCGGGGGCCACAAGTAGTTTGGGGCTTTATTACTATCCTGTACTTATGCCATGCTTTACTGCTTTATTTAAGATTGTGCGTGGAGCACCTGTACTGTTTTGGATTGCGGAGTGTTTTCGCGGTATCGACAAGCCCAGTCACACTTTCGGGTTCCCAGTCGTTTACAGCCACTGACGCAAACCCTGAGTCCGTCTCGGAGACCGGCCGACTTTGTTGCGGGTAGCTTAGTGGGGTGGCCCCCATGTACTTGCTTTGGGTCTGGGAAACGTCATGACTTAGGCCCCGCCGACATACCGATGGGTGTATGTTAACTGATCTGGCAAAAACGGTCGAAGTGCGTGTGGATACTTTGGTGCACCCCTGCAGGGTTAAATCTTTTCGAAAAGCCGTGTCCGTGGTTATGGACAACTTGGAGCACAGTTCTCGATCATAGACAACTATAACTAAAGTTTATTGTTATAATTTGACTCGTATCCGATATGACTAGTAATTAGCTTCACTGCAACGGAATGGCGAAATAAAAGTACCAACAACTGCTGGGTTTGGGATATCTCATGCTAATCGTATCTGACTAGTAAGTGTTGCAACTACAACTGAATGGTTAACTAAAACTGCCCACTGCTTATTACATCAGGATGACTCATGCTATCTTTATTTGACTAGTAATTGCCGCAACTATAACAGAATGAATAAAACTGCCAACTGTGTGAGTTCCTCGGTTGACTTCCTCGTTTGGTCTCGAAGGGGAAATACCAGGATGGGTATGCTTGGTGGTAGTATCAGGTTGGTTCCGGATAGGTCTTTCTTACCCCTCTCTGATAGCCGCTATTTGTATCGAGTCTCTATAGGTTGTTTAGTGCATGTCGCGCTGCCGCTTCAGTCCACCATACCTATGTAGGCGAGGACCGCCGAATTCTAGTCTCGCCGTGTACTGGCCTCAGTACTGACCGCTCTCTTTTTCCTTTGCCCTTTGTCGGCACCCTTTTTGTTTAAGCAGGTTTGAGATCGACGTCGTTAGCAGGGTTACCCTTCCGGCTTGGCCTAGGCAGGGTTATGGACGCCATTGGTTATTCTTCACGGCTCTTAGCTCAATTTGCATCTTGTCTGTACTCGGACGCTATATCGTTTTAAAGGTGATTTGGATCTCTGTATTGTATTTCTGTATTCTTGACTCTTTGAGTCGTTGTTGTATATATCTGTTCTCTGGGTTCCATCGTGGACTATTGTGTAATGGTATTACTTCGTTTTCCACCCGCACGAAAGTGCCTGGTGGGCACCTTTGATTCGTTTCTATGCGGGTTTGGCGGGAATCGCTGAAACTTGCATAGGGCCGATTCTGAGGGTGTTACAGAGTGGTATCAGAGCTCAGCAGTTGCAATACCCCACAAGTCCAGCCTGTAGGATAACCTAGCTAACGGCCGAAGTAGAGTGTCAAAACTATTTTTGCAAAATCGGTTGGATAGTTCTGATTAGGTCTGATTTTACTCCTTACCCCTCTGCTGCTCTCCTTTCACCTCTGCGTGTTTTGAATCCGCTCTCTTTTCTCTCATCGAGTCCAGGATTTCTCGTGGTTGGGTTCCATCGTACCTTCAGGGTTTCGCTCCCTCCTTTGGTAACGGTGTTGCTACATCTGGTCTTCATGCTATCCGAGGAATCCTTTGTCTGGTGGACTTCTCTTTGTTCCTTCTCGTGCCTTCCGGTGTTTTCCGACGCGACGACATCATCTACGCCAGATCTGATGCAGAGTCTGCATCACTCCTTTGTTTCTGAACCTCGATTGTCGAGATCTTCAGTCTGATTCCGAGAATGGTTGCACGCTTTTCTACTGATTGTGCGGAGTAATAGTTTGATTGCGTGATGGATTGGCCCCCATGCCGACTACCCCTTCTATTCGCTTTTGAACACTGAAGTGGATGAGAATGCATCGGTTCCCTCTTTCTATCGAAGCTAGAGGTGGCTTTATTTGTTGATACCTCTACCTTCGACCTTTTGTTTCCGGAGTGTTCTCTCGACGATCACGGACAACGACCTCTTGTTAGTGGTGTCGCGAGGATCTACACGAAGCGAGAAGACGTAGATCGCCGACCTTCCTTCCGGTACCATGAGGCGGATCTCGAGGACGAGATCCATTGTTAGTGGTGTCGAATTGTAGCACCCCGCAAAAACCACTACTAGAAAATCACGTTATTTTTGTGCATTGCATCATCATGACTGCATGCTCATGTCATCATGCCACATTGCATTTGAGCATCGTCTTCATCATGCATTTGTTTGTCTGAAACTATTTCCAAAAAACATATTTTTGTTTTCTAAATACCCCACAATTTTATTTCAAATCCAAAACCCGGGTCTCCGGATTATTTTGTTTCGTCTACCAATGGATTTCAAAAAGCCCCGTTTTAAATAATAATTTTTTTTATTTTATTTTTAGGGGGCAGCCAAACCGGGACGATCCGACCTAGCCGTCCACCCCCAAAATTACCCAAAATCAGCCTGTCTAATTCCTTTTCCTACCTAACCCTAACCTACCCAGCCCCTCCACCTCACTTCAGCCAACCACCACCCTCCACATCACACAGCCCAATCCCCCACTCACTCACATCGCGCCACCTCACCCCACTCACCAATCCCAGCCGCCACCTCATCCCACCTGCACGCACACCCACCCCCACCTGGTCCCGTTTTTCCCGCCCACTCCCCTGGCCAACCCGCCTGGCCCCAACCACGCCAGCCCGCGTGTCCCGCACGACCCCACTCCCGCATGACCCCACGCGCCTGTCCCATCTCCCTCTCTCTCTCCCTCCCGCTCACGACACCACTCCTCTGCTCTCCTCCCTCACCGCCTCCTTCCTCCTATGCTGCCCCGCTCGCCGCCGTGCATCTCGCCTCCACCCTACCTCCGTGCCGGCCGCGCCTTCCCGCGGGCGCGCCTCCGCCACTGCGCCAACCGTCCCCGTGGCGCCGGATCCCTCCGCCACCGCCGTCGGATCCCCTCTGCGCTTCTCTCCCCTGGCGCCTCCTCTCCCCGGCATGTGTCGTCCGTCCGCGAGACGCGTCGGTCCCGCAACCGCCGCTGCCTCTCTCTGTTCCCCCTCTCCCACCGTTCTTCCTCCTCTTTTACAACCACCTCCGCCGCTGCCGCCAGATCCCCTCCCCACATCCCCGGTGCCGCCCCTGGCCGCCACCTCGTCCGCATCGCTGGCGCCCCCTCTCCTCTTCGTCGGCCGCCCGCATCACCCTTCCGTTGTCCTCTCTGAGCCGCCACCAAGCTCGCCCTTCCTCCGCCGTCGCCCCGTGCACCCCCGGCATCCTCCCGCGCTTCTGCTCGCTGACCCCTCCTCCGCCTACTCTCCCTGCAACCTTGTCCTGGCTGCCTCCCCAGCAAGCACGTGCCGCTGCCTGCAAGCTCTGTGCCTGGCGTCCACTAATCCCTCCCTTGTCGCCATCCTCCGCCTCGCCTCGGTCGCCGCTCCCGAGCCCGTCGTCGTCCGAACGCCCTCCGATGCACACCGCCTCTTCCGTGAGGCCCTGATGTCATGCCCTGCGTCCCTGGTGTCGTTGCTGCGACCTCACCGGCATCACCTCCCTGAACCACCTGCCGGCGTTCGGGGTCCTCCTGCACATGGGCCTCCCGACGAGCTTGCCCAAACCGTGGCCGCCCTATGCTCTGGGCTTCTTAGGTTGAACCATGCACCGCATGTGCTGGTCACTCGAGGCTTATGTCCTGTGAACCCAACGCTATCGAGGCTCCCGTGTGGGTTTCTTTCCAAGTCTGTCTGTGGCTATACAACAACAAGGAGTTGGTGATCATGAAAAGGTGATGTGGTGTTATCTGAAAGAACTGTGTCGATCATAAGGCCAACCGAAGACCGTGGAAGGGCAGATCCTAAGATCGACGCTGACCCGATCGAAACTGATGAACCACCAGAGCCGGAACCTCATGATCTCCTTCACGGACGTCAAGGCCTCCTTCCGGGAACCCGAAGACATCGAGGCCCCTAGGTGCGGCGACATGGATCCGAAGATCGATATCATGAGACCCGAACCTCGAACCCGGGATTCGAACCCCCCAATGTGTGACCCTTCTCCTCCCTATTTTTATAAATGACATATATAATTGTTCCATCAATTGTTCATGATTGCATTCATACCATGTGGATTTGGGGGCATTATGCCAATTCACCTTATAATTAAATATTGAGACCATATACAGACAAATCTAGCCATATATTAGCTCCATTTAAATTTGTGTAGCGAACTGGTAACTTATCTTGCCCTGTTAATACAACATTTAAAATTGCGGGGTATCTAAATAACTTAAACCACCTAATTAATTGTCGGGACCCTGGTTCCGCTTAATATGGCCTAATTGCATCGCACCTTTGCCATGTCATACATCATACATGCATCATGCCCGATTTTCTACCGTAGTATTAAATAGTGCATCCGGTGTTTGTGCTAGTGTTTTGCTTCTTCACGGGCTAGGCCGATGAGTTGACGCGAGTGTCGACCCGATCTTCGGATGAACCTTCCGCAATGTTTTTTAGGCGAGCACTTCCCCCTTTCTACCTATCTTACTTTTATAGTATTTATTCCCCCCTGTTGATCTATTGCTATATGTGTTGCGATGCTCTAGTTTTCGTACCCGTGATAACCCTTGCAGCCTTATATTGCCTTGGACACATCCTATTACCTGTTGATTTGGTAGATAGTTGGACTTGCGCGTCGTAGTCGCTTGCTCAAGTGCTGTTGCGTGTCGTCAAGTACCACAGTTGTTGGAGTATTGCCGCATGTTTGATGTTGGAGATGATCATGGCTATAATTACTGTTTAATAACTAAAATTGAAGTAGGTAAATAATGCAGAGGCACCGGTGGGAAATAGACAATATCTGGTTTTAACCGCTCACTGGTGTCCCGTAGGACCCCGAGTTCTTGACACCTGTTCCGAGATCGAGCGCGCTAACCACAGGTGGGGTGTGTGGGCACCCCCATCGATTAGTACCTGATTTCAAAGTATTGTACCGGGGGCCACAAGTAGTTTGGGGCTTTATTACTATCCTGTACTTATGCCATGCTTTACTGCTTTATTTAAGATTGTGCGTGGAGCACCTGTACTGTTTAGGATTGCGGAGTGTTTTCGCGGTATCGACAAGCCCAGTCACACTTTCGGGTTCCCAGTCGTTTACAGCCACTGACGCAAACCCTGAGTCCGTCTCGGAGACCGGCCGACTTTGTTGCGGGTAGCTTAGTGGGGTGGCCCCCATGTACTTGCTTTGGGTCTGGGAAACGTCATGACTTAGGCCCCGCCGACATACCGATGGGTGTATGTTAACTGATCTGGCAAAAAGGGTCGAAGTGCGTGTGGATACTTTGGTGCACCCCTGCAGGGTTAAATCTTTTCGAAAAGCCGTGTCCGTGGTTATGGACGACTTGGAGCACAGTTCTCGATCATAGACAATTATAACTAAAGTTTACTGTTATAATTTGACTCGTATCCGATATGACTAGTAATCAGCTTCACTGCAACGGAATGGCGAAATAAAAGTACCAACAACTGCTGGGTTTGGGATATCTCATGCTAATCGTATCTGACTAGTAAGTGTTGCAACTACAACTGAATGGTTAACTAAAACTGCCCACTGCTTATTACATCAGGATGACTCATGCTATCTTTATTTGACTAGTAATTGCCGCAACTATAACAGAATGAATAAAACTGCCAACTGTGTGAGTTCCTCGGTTGACTTCCTCGTTTGGTCTCGAGGGGAAAATACCAGGATGGGTATGCTTGGTGGTAGTATCAGGTTGGTTCCGAATAGGTCTTTCTTACCCCTCTCTGATAGCCGCTATTTGTATCGAGTCTCTATAGGTTGTTTAGTGCATGCTGCGCTGCCGCTTCAGTCCACCATACCTATGTAGGCGAGGACCGCCGAATTCTAGTCTCGCCGTGTACTGGCCTCAGTATTGACCGCTCTCTTTTTCCTTTGCCCTTTGTCGGCACCCTTTTTGTTTAAGCAGGTTTGAGATCGACGTCGTTAGCAGGGTTACCCTTCCGGCTTGGCCTGGGCAGGGTTATGGACGCCATTGGTTATTCTTCAGGGCTCTTAGCTCAATTTGCATATTGTCCGTACTCGGACGCTATATCGTTTTAAAGGTGATTTGGATCTCTGTATTGTATTTCTGTATTCTTGACTCTTTGAGTCGTTGTTGTATATATCTGTTCTGTGGGTTCCATCATGGACTATTGTGTAATGGTATTACTTCGTTTTCCACCCGCACGAAAGTGCCTGGTGGGCACCTTTGAATCGTTTCTATGCGGGTTTGGCGGGAATCGCTGAAACTTGCATAGGGCCGATTCTGAGGGTGTTACACGATGACACTGGGTGTGGTTCATGATATGGTTTGTGAGACGAACACACATGCAATGACACTGGTGGATCCATGTGTGGTCTTTGGGAAGAACACACATGCAATGACATTGGTGATATGTGGTCTGTGAGAAGAACACACATCCAATGACTCTAGCTGTGGTTCATGAAAAGAGAAGACATGCAATGACACTGGTGGATCCATGTGTGGTTCATGGGAAGAACACACATGTGATGACACTGGGTGTGGTTCATGATATGGTTTGTGAGAAGAACACACATGTAATGACACTGGTGGATCCATGTGTGGTCTTTGGGAAGAACACACATGCAATGACACTGGTGATATGTGGTATGTGCGAAGAGCAGACATGCAATGACACTGGTGGATCCATGTGTGGTTCATGGGAAGAACACACATGCAATGACACTGGGTGTGGTTCATGATATGGTTTGTGAGAAGAACACACATGCAATGACACTGATGGATCCATGTGTGGTCTGTGAGAAGAACACGCATGCAATGAAACTGGGTGTGGTTCATGATATGGTTTGTGAGAAGAACACACATGCAATGACACTGGTGGATCCATGTGTGGTCTTTGGGAAGAACACACATGCAATGACTCTGGTGATATATGGTCTGTGAGAAGAACACACATCCAATGACTCTAGCTGTGGTTTGTGAAAAGAGCACGCATGTAATGACACTGGTGCATCCATGTGTGGTTCATGGGAAGAACACACATGCGATGGCACCGGTGGATCCATGTGTGGTTCAGGGGAAGAACACACATGCAATGACACTTGGTGTGGTTCATGATATGGTTTGTGAGAATAACACACATGCAATGACACTGGTGGATCCATGTGTGGTCTGTGAGAAAAACACACATGCAATGACACTAGGTGTGGTTCATGATATGGTTTGTGAGAAGAACACACATGCAATGACACTGGGTGTGGTTCATGATATGGTTTGTGAGAAGAACACACATGCAATGACACTGGTGGATCCATGTGTGGTCTTTGGGAAGAACACACATGCAATGACACTGGTGATATGTGGTCTGTGAGAAGAACACACATCCAATGACTCTAGCTGTGGTTCATGAAAAGAGCAGACATGCAATGACACTGGTGGATCCATGTGTGGTTCATGGGAAGAACACACATGTGATGACACTGGGTGTGGTTCATGATATGGTTTGTGAGAAGAACACACATGTAATGACACTGGTGGATCCATGTGTGGTCTTTGGGAAGAACACACATGCAATGACACTGGTGATATGTGGTATGTGCGAAGAGCAGACATGCAATGACACTGGTGGATCCATGTGTGGTTCATGGGAAGAACACACATGCAATGACACTGGGTGTGGTTCATGATATGGTTTGTGAGAAGAACACACATGCAATGACACTGGTGGATCCATGTGTGGTCTGTGAGAAGAACACGCATGCAATGAAACTGGGTGTGGTTCATGATATGGTTTGTGAGAAGAACACACATGCAATGACACTGGTGGATCCATGTGTGGTCTTTGGGAAGAGCACACATGCAATGACACTGGATCCATGTGTGGTCTGTGAGAAGAACACACATCCAATGACTCTAGTTGTGGTTCATGAAAAGAGCAGACATGCAATGACACTGGTGAATCCATGTGTGGTTCATGGGAAGAACACACATGTGATAACACTAGGTGTGGTTCATGATATGGTTTGTGAGAAGAACACACATGCAATGACACTGGTGGATCCATGTGTGGTCTTTGGGAAGAACACACATGCAATGACACTAGTGATGTGTGGTATGTGGGAAGAGCAGACATGCAATGACACTGGCGGATCCATGTTTGTTCATGGGAAGAACACACATGCAATGACACTAGGTGTGGTTCATGATATGGTCTGTGAGAAAACACACATGCAATGAATCTGGTGGATCCATGTGTGGTCTGTGAGAAGAACACACATGCAATGACACTGGGTGTGGTTCATGATATGGTTTATGAGAAGAACACACATGCAATGACACTAGTGGATCCATGTGTGGTCTTTGGGAAGAACACACATGCAATGACACTGGATCCATGTGTGGTCTGTGAGAACAACACACATCCAATGACTCTAGTTGTGGTTCATGAAAAGAGCAGACATGCAATGACACTGGTGGATCCATGTGTGGTTCATGGGAAGAACACACATGCGGTGACACCGGGTGGATCCATGTGTGGTTTGTGAGAAAACACACATGCAATGACTCTGGTGGATCCATGTGTGGT
Source organism: Avena sativa (assembly GCA_916181665.1). Taxonomy (NCBI): domain Eukaryota; kingdom Viridiplantae; phylum Streptophyta; class Magnoliopsida; order Poales; family Poaceae; genus Avena; species Avena sativa. The sequence goes on along the minus strand of OV702292.1, from coordinate 523,841,347 downwards.
TCATGGGAAGAACATGCATGCAATGACACTGGTGGATCCATGTGTGGTCTTTGGGAAGAACACACATGCAATGACACTGGTGATATGTGGTATGTGAGAAGAACGCACATCCAATGACTCTAGTTGTGGTTCATGAAAAGAGAAGGCATGCAATGACACCGGTGGATCCATGTGTGATTCATGGGAAGAACACATATGCGATGACACTGGGTGTGGTTCATGATATGGTTTGTGAGAAGAACACACATGCAATGACACTGGTGGATACTTGTGTGGTCTTTGGGAAGAACACACATGGAATGACACTGGGTGTGGTTCATGATATGGTTTGTGAGAAGAACACGCATGCAATGACACTGGTGGATCCATGTGTGGTCTTTGGGAAGAACACACATGCAATGACACTAGTGATATGGGGTCTATGAGAAGAACACACATCCAATGACTCTAGTTGTGGTTCATGAAAAGAGCAGACATGCAATGACACCGGTGGATCCATGTGTTGTTCATGGGAAGAACACACATGCGATGACACTGGGTGTGGTTCATGATATGGTTTGTGAGTCGAACACACATGCAATGACACTGTGGATCCATGTGTGGTCTTTGGGAAGAACACACATGCAATGACACTGGGTGTGGTTCATGATATGGTTTGTGAGAAGAACACGCATGCAATGACACTGGTGGATCCATGTGTGGTCTTTGGGAAGAACACACATGCAATGACACTGGTGATATGTGGTCTGTGAGAAGAACACACATCCAATGACTCTAGTTGTGGTTCATGAAAAGAGCGGACATGCAATGACACAGGTGGATCCATGTGTGGTTCATGGGAAGAATACACATGCGATGACACTGGGTGGATCCATGTGTGGTTCATGAGAAGAGCAGACATGCAATGACACTGGTGGATCCATGTGTGGTTCATGGGAAGAACACACATGCAATGACACTGGGTGTGGTTCATGATATGGTTTGTGAGAAGAACACACATGCAATGACACTAGTGGATCCATGTGTGGTCTGTGAGAAGAACACGCATCCAATGACACTGGGTGTGGTTCATGATATGGTTTGTGAGAAGAACACACATGTAATGACACTGGTGATATGTGGTCTGTGAGAAGAACACACATCCAATGACTCTAGTTGTGGTTTGTGAAAAGAGCACGCATGCAATGACACTAGTGGATCCATGTGTGGTTCATGGGAAGAACACACATGCGATGACACCTGTGGATCCATGTGTGGTTCATGGGAAGAACACACATGCAATGACACTGGGTGTGGTTCATGATATGGTTTGTGAGAAGAACACACATGCAATGACACTGGTGGATCCATGTGTGGTCTGTGAGAAAAACACACATGCAATGACACTAGGTGTGGTTCATGATATGGTTTGTGAGAAGAACACACATGCAATGATACTGGTGGATCCATGTGTGGTCTTTGGGAAGAACACACATGCAATGACACTGGTGATATTTGGTCTGTGAGGAGAACACACATCCAATGACTCTAGCTGTGGTTTGTGAAAAGAGCACGCATGTAATGACACTGGTGCATCCATGTGTGGTTCATGGGAAGAACACACATGCGATGACACTGGTGGATCCATGTGTGGTTTAGGGGAAGAACACACATGCAATGACACTGGGTGTGGTTCATGATATGGTTTGTGAGAAGAACACACATGCAATGACACTGGTGGATCCATGTGTGGTCTGTGAGAAGAATACACATGTAATGACACTAGGTGTGGTTCATGATATGGTTTGTGAGAAGAACACACATGCAATGACACTGGTGGATCCATCTGTGGTCTTTTGGAAGAACACACATGCAATGACACTGGATCCATGTGTGGTTTGTGATAAGAACACACATCCAATGACTCTAGTTGTGGTTCATGAAAACATCATACATGCAATGACACTGGTGCATCCATGTGTGGTTCATGGGAAGAACACACATGCGATGACACCGGTGGATCCATGTGTGGTTCAGGGGAAGAACACACATGCAATGACACTGGTGGATCCATGTGTGGTCTGTGAGAAGAATACACATGCAATGACACTAGGTGTGGTTCATGATATGGTTTGTGAGAAGAACACACATGGAATGACACTGGATCCATGTGTGGTCTGTGAAAAGAACACACATCCAATGACTCTAGTTGTGGTTCATGAAAACAGCATACATTCAATGACACTGGTGGATCCATGTGTGGTTAATGGGAAGAACACACATGCGATGACACTGGGTGGGTGTATGTGTGGTTCATGAGAAGATCATACATGCAATGCCCCCGGTGGATCGATGTGTGGTTCATGGGAAGAACACACATGAAATGACTCTGGTGACATGTGGTTTGTGAAAAGAACAGACATGCAATAACTCTAGCTGTGGTTAGTGAGAAGAACACACATGCAATGACACTGGGTGTGGTTCATGATATGGTTTGTGAGAAGAACACACATGCAATGACACTGGTGGATCCATGTGTGGTATTTGGGAAGAACACACATGCAATGACACTGGTGATATGTGGTCTGTGAGAAGAACACACATCCAATGACTCTAGCTGTGGTTCATGAAAAGAGCAGACATGCAATGACACTGGTGGATCCATGTGTGGTTCATGGGAAGAACACACATGTGATGACACTGGGTGTGGTTCATGATATGGTTTGTGAGAAGAACACACATGCAATGACACTGGTGGATCCATGTGTGGTCTTTGGGAAGAACACACATGCAATGACACTGGTGATATGTGGTATGTGCGAAGAGCAGACATGCAATGACACTGGTGGATCCATGTGTGGTTCATGGGAAGAACACACATGCAATGACACTGGGTGTGGTTCATGATATGGTTTGTGAGAAGAACACACATGCAATGACACTGGTGGATCCATGTGTGGTCTGTGAGAAGAACACGCATGCAACGAAACTGGGTGTGGTTCATGATATGGTTTGTGAGAAGAACACACATGCAATGACACTGGTGGATCCATGTGTGGTCTTTGGGAAGAGCACACATGCAATGACACTGGATCCATGTGTGGTCTATGAGAAGAACACACATCCAATGACTCTAGTTGTGGTTCATGAAAAGAGCAGACATGCAATGACACTGGTGAATCCATGTGTGGTTCATGGGAAGAACACACATGTGATAACACTAGGTGTGGTTCATGATATGGTTTGTGAGAAGAACACACATGCAATGACACTGGTGGATCCATGTGTGGTCTTTGGGAAGAACACACATGCAATGACACTAGTGATGTGTGGTATGTGGGAAGAGCAGACATGCAATGACACTGGCGGATCCATGTTTGTTCATGGGAAGAACACACATGCAATGACACTAGGTGTGGTTCATGATATGGTCTGTGAGAAAACACACATGCAATGAATCTGGTGGATCCATGTGTGGTCTGTGAGAAGAACACACATGCAATGACACTGGGTGTGGTTCATGATATGGTTTATGAGAAGAACACACATGCAATGACACTAGTGGATCCATGTGTGGTCTTTGGGAAGAACACACATGCAATGACACTGGATCCATGTGTGGTCTGTGAGAAGAACACACATCCAATGACTCTAGTTGTGGTTCATGAAAAGAGCAGACATGCAATGACACTGGTGGATCCATGTGTGGTTCATGGGAAGAACACACATGCGGTGACACCGGGTGGATCCATGTGTGGTTTGTGAGAAAACACACATGCAATGACTCTGGTGGATCCATGTGTGGTTCATGGGAAGAACATGCATGCAATGACACTGGTGGATCCATGTGTGGTCTTTGGGAAGAACACACATGCAATGACACTAGTGATATGTGGTCTGTGAGAAGAACGCACATCCAATGACTCTAGTTGTGGTTCATGAAAAGAGAAGACATGCAATGACACCGGTGGATCCATGTGTGATTCATGGGAAGAACACATATGCGATGACACTGGGTGTGGTTCATGATATGGTTTGTGAGAAGAACACACATGCAATGACATTGGTGGATACTTGTGTGGTCTTTGGGAAGAACACACATGGAATGACACTGGGTGTGGTTCATGATATGGTTTGTGAGAAGAACATGCATGCAATGACACTGGTGGATCCATGTGTGGTCTTTGGGAAGAACACACATGCAATGACACTAGTGATATGGGGTCTATGAGAATAACACACATCCAATGACTCTAGTTGTGGTTCATGAAAAGAGTAGACATGCAATGACACCGGTGGATCCATGTGTTGTTCATGGGAAGAACACACATGCGATGACACTGGGTGTGGTTCATGATATGGTTTGTGAGACGAACACACATGCAATGACACTGTGGATCCATGTGTGGTCTTTGGGAAGAACACACATGCAATGACACTGGGTGTGGTTCATGATATGGTTTGTGAGAAGAACACGCATGCAATGACACTGGTGGATCCATGTGTGGTCTTTGGGAAGAACACACATGCAATGACACTGGTGATATGTGGTCTGTGAGAAGAACACACATCCAATGACTCTAGTTGTGGTTCATGAAAAGAGCGGACATGCAATGACACTGGTGGATCCATGTGTGGTTCATCGGAAGAACACACATGCGATGACACTGGGTGGATCCATGTGTGGTTCATGAGAAGAGCAGACATGCAATGACACTGGTGGATCCATGTGTGGTTCATGGGAAGAACACACATGCAATGACACTGGGTGTGGTTCATGATATGGTTTGTGAGAAGAACACACATGCAATGACACTAGTGGATCCATGTGTGGTCTGTGAGAAGAACACGCATCCAATGACACTGGGCGTGGTTCATGATATGGTTTGTGAGAAGAACACACATGTAATGACACTGGTGATATGTGGTCTGTGAGAAGAACACACATCCAATGACTCTAGTTGTGGTTTGTGAAAAGAGCACGCATGCAATGACACTAGTGGATCCATGTGTGGTTCATGGGAAGAACACACATGCGATGACACCCGTGGATCCATGTGTGGTTCATGGGAAGAACACACATGCAATGACACTGGGTGTGGTTCATGATATGGTTTGTGAGAAGAACACACATGCAATGACACTGGTGGATCCATGTGTGGTCTGTGAGAAAAACACACATGCAATGACACTAGGTGTGATTCATGATATGGTTTGTGAGAAGAACACACATGCAATGATACTGGTGGATCCATGTGTGGTCTTTGGGAAGAACACACATGCAATGACACTGGTGATATTTGGTCTGTGAGAAGAACACACATCCAATGACTCTAGCTGTGGTTTGTGAAAAGAGCACGCATGTAATGACACTGGTGCATCCATGTGTGGTTCATGGGAAGAACACACATGCGATGACACTGGTGGATCCATGTGTGGTTCAGGGGAAGAACACACATGCAATGACACTGGGTGTGGTTCATGATATGGTTTTTGAGAAGAACACACATGCAATGACACTGGTGGATCCATGTGTGGTCTGTGAGAAGAATACACATGTAATGACACTGGGTGTGGTTCATGATATGGTTTGTGAGAAGAACACACATGCAATGACACTGGTGGATCCATCTGTGGTCTTTTGGAAGAACACACATGCAATGACACTGGATCCATGTGTGGTTTGTGATAAGAACACACATCCAATGACTCTAGTTGTGGTTCATGAAAACATCATACATGCAATGACACTGGTGGATCCATGTGTGGTTAATGGGAAGAACACACATGCGATGACACTGGGTGGGTCTATGTGTGGTTCATGAGAAGATCAGACATGCAATGCCCCCGGTGGATCCATGTGTGGTTCATGGGAAGAACACATATGCGATGACACTGGGTGTGGTTCATGATATGGTTTGTGAGAAGAACACACATGCAATGACACTGGTGGATACATGTGTGGTCTTTGGGAAGAACACACATGGAATGACACTGGGTGTGGTTCATGATATGGTTTGTGAGAAGAACACGCATGCAATGACACTGGTGGATCCATGTGTGGTCTTTGGGAAGAACACACATGCAATGACACTAGTGATATGGGGTCTATGAGAAGAACACACATCCAATGACTCTAGCTGTGGTTCATGAAAAGAGCAGACATGCAATGACACCGGTGGATCCATGTATTGTTCATGGGAAGAACACACATGCGATGACACTGGGTGTGGTTCATGATATGGTTTGTGAGACGAACACACATGCTATGACACTTTTGGATCCATGTGTGGTCTTTGGGAAGAACACACATGCAATGACACTGGGTGTGGTTCATGATATGGTTTGTGAGAAGAGCACGCATGCAATGACACTGGTGGATCCATGTGTGGTCTTTGGGAAGAACACACATGCAATGACACTGGTGATATGTGGTCTGTGAGAAGAACACACATCCAATGACTCTAGCTGCGGTTCATGAAAAGAGCGGACATGCAATGACACTGGTGGATCCATGTGTGATTCATAGGAAGAACACACATGCGATGACACTGGGTGGATCCATGTGTGGTTCATGAGAAGAGCAGACATGCAATGACACTGGTGGATCCATGTGTGGTTCATAGGAAGAACACACATGCAATGACACTGGTGGATCCATGTGTGGTCTTTGGGAAGAACACACATGCAATGACACTAGTGATGTGTGGTATGTGGGAAGAGCAGACATGCAATGACACTGGCGGATCCATGTTTGTTCATGGGAAGAACACACATGCAATGACACTAGGTGTGGTTCATGATATGGTCTGTGAGAAAACACACATGCAATGAATCTGGTGGATCCATGTGTGGTCTGTGAGAAGAACACACATGCAATGACACTGGGTGTGGTTCATGATATGGTTTATGAGAAGAACACACATGCAATGACACTAGTGGATCCATGTGTGGTCTTTGGGAAGAACACACATGCAATGACACTGGATCCATGTGTGGTCTGTGAGAAGAACACACATCCAATGACTCTAGTTGTGGTTCATGAAAAGAGCAGACATGCAATGACACTGGTGGATCCATGTGTGGTTCATGGGAAGAACACACATGCGGTGACACCGGGTGGATCCATGTGTGGTTTGTGAGAAAACACACATGCAATGACTCTGGTGGATCCATGTGTGGTTCATGGGAAGAACATGCATGCAATGACACTGGTGGATCCATGTGTGGTCTTTGGGAAGAACACACATGCAATGACACTAGTGATATGTGGTCTGTGAGAAGAACGCACATCCAATGACTCTAGTTGTGGTTCATGAAAAGAGAAGACATGCAATGACACCGGTGGATCCATGTGTGATTCATGGGAAGAACACATATGCGATGACACTGGGTGTGGTTCATGATATGGTTTGTGAGAAGAACACACATGCAATGACATTGGTGGATACTTGTGTGGTCTTTGGGAAGAACACACATGGAATGACACTGGGTGTGGTTCATGATATGGTTTGTGAGAAGAACATGCATGCAATGACACTGGTGGATCCATGTGTGGTCTTTGGGAAGAACACACATGCAATGACACTAGTGATATGGGGTCTATGAGAATAACACACATCCAATGACTCTAGTTGTGGTTCATGAAAAGAGTAGACATGCAATGACACCGGTGGATCCATGTGTTGTTCATGGGAAGAACACACATGCGATGACACTGGGTGTGGTTCATGATATGGTTTGTGAGACGAACACACATGCAATGACACTGTGGATCCATGTGTGGTCTTTGGGAAGAACACACATGCAATGACACTGGGTGTGGTTCATGATATGGTTTGTGAGAAGAACACGCATGCAATGACACTGGTGGATCCATGTGTGGTCTTTGGGAAGAACACACATGCAATGACACTGGTGATATGTGGTCTGTGAGAAGAACACACATCCAATGACTCTAGTTGTGGTTCATGAAAAGAGCGGACATGCAATGACACTGGTGGATCCATGTGTGGTTCATCGGAAGAACACACATGCGATGACACTGGGTGGATCCATGTGTGGTTCATGAGAAGAGCAGACATGCAATGACACTGGTGGATCCATGTGTGGTTCATGGGAAGAACACACATGCAATGACACTGGGTGTGGTTCATGATATGGTTTGTGAGAAGAACACACATGCAATGACACTAGTGGATCCATGTGTGGTCTGTGAGAAGAACACGCATCCAATGACACTGGGTGTGGTTCATGATATGGTTTGTGAGAAGAACACACATGTAATGACACTGGTGATATGTGGTCTGTGAGAAGAACACACATCCAATGACTCTAGTTGTGGTTTGTGAAAAGAGCACGCATGCAATGACACTAGTGGATCCATGTGTGGTTCATGGGAAGAACACACATGCGATGACACCCGTGGATCCATGTGTGGTTCATGGGAAGAACACACATGCAATGACACTAGGTGTGGTTCATGATATGGTTTGTGAGAAGAACACACATGCAATGACACTGGTGGATCCATGTGTGGTCTGTGAGAAAAACACACATGCAATGACACTAGGTGTGATTCATGATATGGTTTGTGAGAAGAACACACATGCAATGATACTGGTGGATCCATGTGTGGTCTTTGGGAAGAACACACATGCAATGACACTGGTGATATTTGGTCTGTGAGAAGAACACACATCCAATGACTCTAGCTGTGGTTTGTGAAAAGAGCACGCATGTAATGACACTGGTGCATCCATGTGTGGTTCATGGGAAGAACACACATGCGATGACACTGGTGGATCCATGTGTGGTTCAGGGGAAGAACACACATGCAATGACACTGGGTGTGGTTCATGATATGGTTTTTGAGAAGAACACACATGCAATGACACTGGTGGATCCATGTGTGGTCTGTGAGAAGAATACACATGTAATGACACTGGGTGTGGTTCATGATATGGTTTGTGAGAAGAACACACATGCAATGACACTGGTGGATCCATCTGTGGTCTTTTGGAAGAACACACATGCAATGACACTGGATCCATGTGTGGTTTGTGATAAGAACACACATCCAATGACTCTAGTTGTGGTTCATGAAAACATCATACATGCAATGACACTGGTGGATCCATGTGTGGTTAATGGGAAGAACACACATGCGATGACACTGGGTGGGTCTATGTGTGGTTCATGAGAAGATCAGACATGCAATGCCCCCGGTGGATCCATGTGTGGTTCATGGGAAGAACACATATGCGATGACACTGGGTGTGGTTCATGATATGGTTTGTGAGAAGAACACACATGCAATGACACTGGTGGATACATGTGTGGTCTTTGGGAAGAACACACATGGAATGACACTGGGTGTGGTTCATGATATGGTTTGTGAGAAGAACACGCATGCAATGACACTGGTGGATCCATGTGTGGTCTTTGGGAAGAACACACATGCAATGACACTAGTGATATGGGGTCTATGAGAAGAACACACATCCAATGACTCTAGCTGTGGTTCATGAAAAGAGCAGACATGCAATGACACCGGTGGATCCATGTGTTGTTCATGGGAAGAACACACATGCGATGACACTGGGTGTGGTTCATGATATGGTTTGTGAGACGAACACACATGCTATGACACTTTTGGATCCATGTGTGGTCTTTGGGAAGAACACACATGCAATGACACTGGGTGTGGTTCATGATATGGTTTGTGAGAAGAGCACGCATGCAATGACACTGGTGGATCCATGTGTGGTCTTTAGGAAGAACACACATGCAATGACACTGGTGATATGTGGTCTGTGAGAAGAACACACATCCAATGACTCTAGCTGCGGTTCATGAAAAGAGCGGACATGCAATGACACTGGTGGATCCATGTGTGATTCATAGGAAGGACACACATGCGATGACACTGGGTGGATCCATGTGTGGTTCATGAGAAGAGCAGACATGCAATGACACTGGTGGATCCATGTGTGGTTCATAGGAAGAACACACATGCAATGACACTGGGTGTGGTTCATGATATGGTTTGTGAGAAGAACACACATGCAATGACACTAGTGGATCCATGTGTGGTCTGTGAGAAGAACACGCATCCAATGACACTTGGTGTGGTTCATGATATGGTTTGTGAGAAGAACACACATGTAATGACACTAGTTATATGTGGTCTGTGAGAAGAACACACATCCAATGACTCTAGTTGTGGTTTGTGAAAAGAGCACGCATGCAATGACACTAGTGGATCCATGTGTGGTTCATGGGAAGAACACACATGCGATGACACCGGTGGATCCATGTGTGGTTCATGGGAAGAACACACATGCAATGACACTTGGTGTGGTTCATGATACGGTTTGTGAGAAGAACACACATGCAATGACACTGGTGGATCCATGTGTGGTCTGTGAGAAAAACACACATGCAATGACACTAGGTGTGGTTCATGATATGGTTTGTGAGAAGAACACACATGCAATGACACTGGTGGATCCATGTGTGGTCTTTGGGAAGAACACACATGCAATGACACTGGTGATATGTGGTCTGTGAGAAGAACACACATCCAATGACTCTAGTTGTGGCTTGTGAAAAGAGCACGCATGCAATGACACTGGTGCATCCATGTGTGGTTCATGGGAAGAACACACATGCGATGACACCGGTGGATCCATGTGTGGTTCAGGGGAAGAACACACATGCAATGACACTAGGTGTGGTTCATGATATGGTTTGTGAGAAGAACACACATGCAATGACACTTGTGGATCCATGTGTGGTCTGTGAGAAGAATACACATGCAATGACACTGGGTGTGGTTCATGATATGGTTTGTGAGAAGAACACACATGCAATGACACTGGTGGATCCATGTATGGTCTTTTGGAAGAACACACATGCAATGACACTGGATCCATGTGTGGTCTGTGATAAGAACACACATCCAATGACTCTAGTTGTGGTTCATGAAAACAGCATACATTCAATGACACTGGTGGATCCATGTGTGGTTAATGGGAAGAACACACATGCGATGACACTGGGTGGGTCTATGTGTGGTTCATGAGAAGATCAGACATGCAATGCCCCCGGTGGATCCATGTGTGGTTCATGGGAAGAACACACATGCAATGACTCTGGTGATATGTGGTTTGTGAAAAGAACAGACATGCAATAACTCTAGCTGTGGTTAGTGAGAAGAACACACATGCAATGACACTGGGTGTGGTTCATGATATGGTTTGTGAGAAGAACACACATGCAATGAAACTGGTGGATCCATGTGTGGTCTTTTGGAAGAACAAACATGCAATGACACTGGTGATATGTGGTCTGTGAGAAGAACACACATCCAATGACTCTAGCTGTGGTTCATGAAAAGAGCAGACCCGCAATGACACTGGTGGATCCATGTGTGGTTCATGGGAAGAACACACATGTGATGACACTGGGTGTGGTTCATGATATGGTTTGTGTTAAGAACACACATGCAATGACACTGGTGGATCCATGTGTGGTCTTTGGGAAGAACACACATGCAATGACACTGGTGATATGTGGTATGTGCGAAGAGCAGACATGCAATGACACTGGTGGATCCATGTGTGGTTCATGGGAAGAACACACATGCAATGACACTGGGTGTGGTTCATGATATGGTTTGTGAGAAGAACACACATGCAATGACACTGGTGGATCCATGTGTGGTCTATGAGAAGAACACGCATGCAATGACACTGGGTGTGGTTCCTGATATGGTTTGTGAGAAGAACACACATGCAATGACACTGGTGGATCCATGTGTGGTCTTTTGGAAGAGCACACATGCAATGACACTGGATCCATGTGTGTTCTGTGAGAAGAACACACATCCAATCACTCTAGTTGTGGTTCATGAAAAGAGCAGACATGCAATGACACTGGTGAATCCATGTGTGGTTCAGGGGAAGAACACACATGTGATGACACTAGGTGTGGTTCATGATATGGTTTGTGAGAAGAACACACATGCAATGACACTGGTGGATCCATGTGTGGTCTTTGGGAAGAACACACATGCAATGACACTAGTGTTGTGCAATGTGGGAAGAGCAGACATGCAATGACACTGGTAGATCCATGTTTGTTCATGGGAAGAACACACATGCAATGACACAAGGTGTGGTTCATGATATGGTCTGTGAGAAAAACACACATGCAATGACACTGGTGGACCCATGTGTTGTCTGTGAGAAGAACACACATGCAATGACACTGGGTGTGGTTCATGATATGGTTTATAAGAAGAACACACATACAATGACACCGGTGGATCCATGTGTGGTCTTTGGGAAGAACACACATGCAATGACACTAGATCCATGTGTGGTCCGTGAGAAGAACACACATCCAATGACTCTAGTTGTGGTTCATGAAAAGAGCAGACATGCAATGACACTGGTGGATCCATGTGTGGTTCATGGGAAGAACACACATGCGATGACACCGGGTGGATTCATGTGTGGTTTGTGAGAAGAACACACATGCAATGACTCTGGTGGATCCATGTGTGGTTCATGGGAAGAACATGCATGCAATGACACTGGTGGATCCATGTGTGGCCTTTGGGAAGAACACACATGCAATGACACTGGTGATATGTGGTCTGTGAGAAGAACACACATCCAATGACTCTAGCTGTGGTTCATGAAAAGAGCAAACATGCAATGACACCGTTGGATCGATGTGTGGTTCATGGGAAGAACACACATGCGATGACACTGGGTGTGGTTCATGATATGGTTTGTGAGAAGAACACACATGCAATGACACTGGTGGATACATGTGTGGTGTTTGGGAAGAACACACATGCAATGACACTGGGTGTGGTTCATGATATGGTTTGTGAGAAGAACACGCATGCAATGACACTGGTGGATCCATGTGTGGTCTTTGGGAAGAACACACATGCAATGACACTGGTGATATGGGGTCTATGAGAAGAACACACATCCAATGACTCTAGCTGTGGTTCATGAAAATTGTAGACATGCAATGACACCGGTGGATCCATGTGTGGTTCATGGGAAGAACACACATGCGATGACACTGGGTGTGGTTCATGATATGGTTTGTGAGAAGAACACACATGCAATGACACTGGTGGATCCATGTGTGGTCTTTGGGAAGAACACACATGCAATGACACTAGGTGTGGTTCATGATATGGTTTGTGAGAAGAACACGCATGCAATGACACTGGTGGATCCATGTGTGGTCTTTGGGAAGAACACACATGCAATGACACTGGTGATATGTGGTTTGTGAGAAGAACACACATCCAATGACTAGTTGTGGTTCATGAAAAGAGCTGACATGCAATGACACTGGTGGATCCATGTGTGGCTAATGGGAAGAACACACATGCGATGACACTGGGTGGATCCATGTGTGGTTCATGAGAAGAGCAGACATGCAATGACACTGGTGGATTAATGTGTGGTTCATGGGAAGAACACACATGCAATGACACTGGGTGTGGTTCATGATATGGTTTGTGAGAAGAACACACATGCAATGACACTGGTGGATCCATGTGTGGTCTGTGAGAAGAACACGCATGCAATGACACTGGGTGTGGTTCATGATATGGTTTGTGAGAAGAACACACATGCAATGACACTGGTGGATCCATGTGTGGTTTTTGGGATGAACACACATGCAATGACACTGGTGATATGTGGTCTGTGAGAAGAACACACATCAAATGACTCTAGCTGTGATTTGTGAAAAGAGCACGCATGCAATGACACTAGTGGATCCATGTGTGGTTCATGGGAAGAAGACACATGCGATGACACCGGTGGATCCATGTGTGGTTCATGGGAAGAACACACATGCAATGACACTGGGTGTGGTTCATGATATGGTTTGTGAGAAGAACACACATGCAATGACACTGGTGGATCCATGTGTGGTTTATGAGAAGAACACACATGCAATGACACTAGGTGTGGTTCATGATATGGTTTGTGAGAAGAACACACATGCAATGACACTGGGTGTGGATCATGATATGTTTTGTGAGAAGAACACACGTGCAATGACACTGGTGGATCCATGTGTGGTCTATGAGAAGAACACACATGCAATGACACTAGGTGTGGTTCATGATATGGTTTGTGAGAAGAACACACATGCAATGACACTGGTGATATGTGGTCTGTGAGAAGAACACACATCCAATGACTCTAGCTGTAGTTTGTGAAAAGAGCAGACATGCAATGACAACGGTGGATCCATGTGTGGTTCATGGGAAGAACACACATGCGATGACACTGGGTGTGGTTCATGATATGGTTTGTGATAAGAACACACATGCAATGACACTGGGTGTGGTTCATGATATGGTTTGTGAGAAGAACAAACGTGTAATGACACCGGTGGATCCATGTGTGGTCTGTGATAAGAACACACATGCAATGACACTGGGTGTGGTTCATGATATGGTTTGTGAGAAGAACACACATCCAATGACTCTAGTGGATCCATGTGTGGTCTTTTGGAAGAACACACATGCAATGACACTGGTGATATGTGGTCTGTGAGAAGAACACACATCCAATGACTCTAGCTGTGGTTTGTGAAAAGAGCACGCATGCAATGACATTGGTGGATCCATGTGTGGTTCATGGGAAGAACACACATGCGATGACACCGGTGGATCCATGTGTGGTTCATGGGAAGAACACACATGCAATGACACTAGGTGTGGTTCATGATATGGTCTGTGAGAAAAATACACATGCAACGACACTGGTGGATCCATGTGTGGTCTGTGAGAAGAACACACATGCAATGACACTGGGTGTGGTTCCTGATATGGTTTGTGAGAAGAACACACATGCAATGACACTTGTGGATCCATTTGTGGTCTTTGGGAAGAACACACATGCGATGACACTAGGTGTGGTTCATGATATGGTTTGTGAGAATAACACACATGCAATGACACTAGTGGATCCATGTGTGGTCTTTGGGAAGAACGCACATGCAATGACACTGGGTGTGGTTCATGATATGGTTTGTGAAAGAACACGCATGCAATAACACCGGTGGATCCATGTGTGGTCTTTGGGAGGAACACACATGCAATGACACTGGAGATATGTGGTCTGTGAGAAGAACACACATCCAATGACTCTAGCTATAGTTTGTGAAAAGAACTGACATGCAATGACACCGGTGGATCCATGTGTGGTTCATGGGAAGAACACACATGTGATGACACTAGGTGTGGTTCATGATATGGTTTGTGATAAGAACACACATGCAGTGACACTGGGTGTGGTTCATGATATGGTTTGTGAGAAGAACACACGTGCAATGACACCGGTGGATCCATGTGTGGTCTGTGATAAGAACACACATGCAATGACACTAGGTGTGGTTCATGATATGGTTTGTGAGAAGAACACACATCCAATGACTCTAGTGGATCCTTAAATGGTTTATGAGAAGAACACACATGCGATGACACCGGGTGTGGTTCATGATATGGTTTGTGAGAAGAACACACATGCAATGACACTGGGTGTGGTTCATGATATGTTTTGTGAGAAGAACACACATGCAATGACACTGGTGGATCCATGTGTGGTCTATGAGAAGAACACACATGCAATGACACTAGGTGTGGTTCATGATATGGTTTGTGAGAAGAACACACATCCAATGACTCTAGTGGATCCTTACGTGGTTCATGGGAAGAACACACATGCGATGACACTGGTGGATCCATGTGTGGTCTTTGGGAAGAACACACATGCAATGACACTGGGTGGATCCATGTGTGGTTTGTGAGAAGAACACGCATGCAATGACACCGGTGGATCCATGTGTGGTTCATGGTTTGTGAGAAGAACACGCATGCAATGAAACTGGTGGATCCATGTGTGGTCTTTGGGAAGAACACACATGCCATGACACTGGGTGGATCCATGTATGGTTTGTGAGAAGAACACGCATGCAATGACACCGGTGGATCCATGTGTGGTTCATGGGAAGAACACACGCATGAAATGACTCTGGTGATATGTGGTTTGTGAGAAGAACAGACATGCAATGACTCTAGCTATGGTTAATGAGAAGCGCAGACATGCAATGACACCGGTGGATCCATGTGTGGTTCATGGGAAGAGCAGACATACAATGACACTGGTGGATGCATGTGTGGTTCATGGGAAGAACAAACATGCAACGACACTGGTGGATCCATGTGTGGTCTGTGGGAAGAGCAGACATGCAATGACACCGGTGGATCCATGTGTGGTTCATGGGAAGAACAGACATGCAATGACTCTGGTGATATGTGGTTTGTGAAAAGAACAGACATGCAATGACTCTAGCTGTGATTAGTGAGAAGAACACACATGCAATGATACTGGGTGTGGTTCATGATACGGTTTGTGAGAAGAACACACATGCAATGACACTGGTGGATCCATGTGTGGTATTTGGGAAGAACACACATGCAATGACACTGGTGATATGTGGTCTGTGAGAAGAACACACATCCAATTACTCTAGTTGTGGTTCCTGAAAAGAGCAGACATGGAATGACGCTGGTGGATCCATGTGTGGTTTATGGGAAAACACACATGCGATGACACTAGGTGTGGTTCATGATTTGGTTTGTGAGAAGAACACACATGCAATGACACTGGTGGATCCATGTGTGGTCGTTGGGAAGAACATACATGTAATGACACTGGTGATGTGTGGTATGTGGGAAGAGCAGACATGCATTGACACTGGTGGTTCCATGTGTGGTTCATGGGAAGAACACACATGCAATGACACTGGGTGTGGTTCATGATATGGTCTATGAGAAAAACACACATGCAATGACACTGGTGGATCCATGTGTGGTCTGTGAGAAGAACACACATGCAATGATACTTGGTGTGGTTCATGATATGGGTTGTGAGAAGAACACACATGCAATGACACTGGTGGATCCAAGCGTGGTCTTTGGGAAGAACACACATGCAATGACACTGGATCCATGTGTGGTCTGTGAGAAGAACACAAATCCAATGACTCTAGTTGTGGTTCATGAAAAGAGCAGACATGCAATGACACTGGTGGATCCATGTGTGGTTCATGGGAAGAACACACCTACGATGACACTGGGTGGATCCATGTGTGTTTTGTGAGAAGAACACACATACAATGACTCCAGTGGATCCGTGTGTGGTTCATGGGAAGAACACACATGCAATGACATTGGGTGTGGTTCATGATATGGTTTGTGAGAAGAACACACATGCAATGACACTGGTGGATCCATGTGTGGTCTATGAGAAGAACACACATGCAATGACACTGGGTGTGGTTCATGATATGGTTTGTGAGAAGAACACACATCCAATGACACTGGCGGATCCATGTGTGGTCTTTGGGAAGAACACACATGCAATGACACTAGATCCATGTGTGGTCTGTGAGAAGAACACACATCCAATGACTCTAGTTGTGGTTCATGAAAAGAGCGGACATGCAATGACACTGGTGGATCCATGTGTGGTTCATGGGAAGAACACACATGCGATGACACCGGGTGGATCCATGTGTGGTTTGTGAGAAGAACACACATGCAATGACTCCGGTGGATCCATGTGTGGTTCATGGGAAGAACACACATGCAATGACTCTGGTGATATGTGGTTTGTGAGAAGAACACACATGCAATGACTCTAGCTGTGGTTCATGAAAAGAGCAGACATGCAATGACACGAGTGGATCCATGTGTGGTTCATGGTAAGAACACACATGCAATGACACTGGTGGATCCATGTGTGGTCTGTGGGAAGAGCACACATGCAATGACACTGGTGGATCCATGTGTGGTTCAGGGGAAGAACACACATGCAATGACACTAGGTGTGGTTCATGATATGGTTTGTGAGAAGAACACACATGCAATGACACTGGTGGATCCATGTGTGGTCTGTGAGAAGAACACACATGCAATGACACTGGTGGATCCATGTGTGGTCTTTGGGAAGAACACATGCAATGACACTGGTGATATGTGGTCTGTGAGAAGAACACACATCCAATGAATCTAGCTGTGGTGCATGAAAAGAGCAGACATGCAATGACACTGGTGGATCCATGTGTGGTTCATGGGAAGAACACACATGCGATGACACTGGGTGTAGTTCATGATATGGTTTGTCAGAATAACACACATGCAATGACACTGGTGGATCCATGTGTGGTGTTTGGGAAGAACACACATGCAATGACATTGGGTGGATCCATGTGTGGTTTGTGAGAAGAACACACATGCAATGACACCGGTGGATCCATGTGTGGTTCATGGTTTGTGAGAAGAACACACATGCAATGACACTGGTGGATCCATGTGTGGTCTTTGGGAAGAACACACATGCAATGACACTAGGTGGATCCATGTGTGTTTTGTGAGAAGAACATGCATGCAATGACACCGGTGGATCCATGTGTGGTTCATGGGAAGAACACACGCATGCAATGACGCTGGTGGTATGTGGTTTGTGAGAAGAACAAATATGCAATTACTCTAGCTATGGTTAATGAGAAGAGCAGACATGCAATGACACCGGTGGATCCATGTGTGGTTCATGGGAAGAGCAGACATACAAGGACACTAGTGGATCCATGTGTGGTTCATGGGAAGAACAAACATGCAACGACACTGGTGGATCCATGTGTGGTTTTTGGGAAGAGCAGACATGCAATGACACCGGTGGATCCATGTGTGGTTCATGGGAATAACACACATGCAATGACTCTGGTGATATGTGTTTTGTGAAAAGATTAGACATGCAATGACTCTAGCTGTGATTAGTGAGAAGAACACACATGCAATGACACTGGGTGTGGTTCATGATATGGTTTGTGAGAAGAACACACATGCAATGACACTGGTGGATCCATGTGTGGTCTTTGGGAAGAAAACACATGCAATGACACTGGTGGTTCCATGTGTGGTTCATGGGAAGAACACACATGCAATGACACTGGGTGTGGTTCATGATATGGTCTGTGAGAAAAACAAACATGCAATGACACTGGTGGATCCATGTGTGGTCTGTGAGAAGAACACACATGCAATGACACTTGGTATGGTTCATTATATGGTTTGTGTGAAGAACACACATGCAATGACACTAGTGGATCCATGTGTGGTCTTTGGGAAGAACACACATGCAATGTCACTGGATCCATGTGAGGTCTATGAGAAGAACAAACATCCAATGACTCTTGTTGTGGTTCATGAAAAGAGCAGACATGCAATGACACTGGTGGATCCATGTGTGGTTCATGGGAAGAACACACCTGCGATGACACTGGGTGGATCCATGTGTGGTTTGTGAGAAGAACACACATGCAATGACTCTAGTGGATCCGTGTGTGGTTCATGGGAAGAACACACATGCAATGACACTGGGTGTGGTTCATGATATGGTTTGTGAGAAGAACACACATGCAATGACACGGGTGGATCCATGTGTGGTCTATGAGAAGAACACACATGCAATGACACTGGGTGCGGTTCATGATATGGTTTGTGAGAAGAACACACATGCAATGACACTGGCGGATCCATGTGTGGTCTTTGGGAAGAACACACATGCAATGACATTGGATCCATGTGTGGTCTGTGAGAAGAACACACATCCAATGACTCTAGTTGTGGTTCATGAAAAGAGCAGACATGCAATGACACTGGTGGATCCATGTGTGGTTCATGGGAAGAACACACATGCGATGACACCGGGTGGATCCATGTGTGGTTTGTGAGAAGAACACACATGCAATGACTTCGGTGGATCCATGTGTGGTTCATGGGAAGAACACACAAGCAATGACTCTGGTGATATGTGGTTTGTGAGAAGAACACATATGCAAAGACTCTAGATGTGGTTCATGAAAAGAGCAGACATGCAATGACACTGGTGGATCCATGTGTGGTTCATGGTAAGAACACACATGCAATGACACTGGTGGATCCATGTGTGGTATGTGGGAAGAGAAGACATGCAATGACACTGATGGATGCATGTGTGGTTCAGGGGAAGAACACACATGCAATGACACTGGGTGTGGTTCATGATATGGTTTGTGAGAAGAACACACATGCAATGACACTGGTGGATCCATGTGTGGTCTTTGGGAAGAACACATGCAATGACACTGGTGATATGTGGTCTGTGAGAAGAACACACATCCAATGACTCTAGCTATGGTTCATGAAAAGAGCAGACATGCAATGACACTGGTGGATCCATGTGTGGTTCATGGGAAGAACACACACGCGATGACACTGGGTGTGGTTCATGATATGGTTTGTGAGAATAACACACATGCAATGACACTGGTGGATCCATGTGTGGTCTTTGGGAAGAACACACATGCAATGACACTGGTGATGTGTGGTTTGTGGGAAGAGCGGACATGCAATGACACTGTGGATCCATGTGTGGTTCATGGAAAGAACACACATGCAATGACACTTTGTGTGGTTCATGATATGGTTTATGAGAAGAACACGCATGCAATGACACTGGTGGATCCATGTGTGGTCTTTGGGAAGAACACACATGCAATGACACTGGTGATATGTGGTCTGTGAGAAGAACACACATCCAATGACTCTAGCTGTGGTTCATGAAAAGAGCAGACATGCAATGAAACCGGTGGATCCATGTGTGGTTCATGGGAAGAACACACATGCGATGACACTGGGTGTGGTTCATGATATGGTTTGTGAGAAGAACACACATGCAATGACACTGGTGGATCCATGTGTGGTCTTTGGGAAGAACACACATGCAATGACACTGGGTGTGGTTCATGATATGGTTTGTGAGAAGAACACGCATGCAATGACACTGGTGGATCCATGTGTGGTCTTTGGGAAGAACACACATGCAATGACACTGGAGATATGTGGTCTGTGAGAAGAACACACATCCAATGACTTTAGTTGTGCTTCATGAAAAGAGCAGACATGCAATGACACTAGTGGATCCATGTGTGGTTCCTGGGAAGAACAAACATGCGATGACACTGGGTGGATCCATGTGTGGTTGATGAGAAGAGCAGACATGCAATGAAACTGGTGGATCCATGTGTGGTACATGGGAAGAACACACATGCAATGACACTCGGTGTCGTTCATGATATGGTTTGTGAGAAGAACACACATGCAATGACACTGGTGGATCCATGTATGGTCTGTGAGAAGAACACACATGCAATGACACTGGGTGTGGTTCATGATATGGTTTGTGAGAAGAACACACATGCAATGACACTGGTGTGTGGTCTTTGGGAAAAACACACATGCAATGACACTGCTCATATGTGGTCTGTGAGAAGAACACACATCCAATGACTCTAGCTGTGGTTTGTGAAAAGAGCAGACATGCAATGACACTGGTGGATCCATGTGTGGTTCATGGGAAGAACACACCTGCGATGACACTGGGTGGATCCATGTGTGGTTTGTGAGAAGAACACACATGCAATGACTCTAGTGGATCCGTGTGTGGTTCATGGTAAGAACACACATGCAATGACACTGGGTGTGGTTCATGATATTGTTTGTGAGAAGAACACACATGCAATGACACTAGTGGATCCATGTGTGGTCTATGAGAAGAACACACATGCAATGACACTGGGTGTGGTTCATGATATGGTTTGTGACAAGAACACACATGCAATGACACTGGCGGATCCATGTGTGGTATTTGGGAAGAACACACATGCAATGACACTGGATCCATGTGTGGTCTGTGAGAAGAACACACATCCAATGACTCTAGCTGTGGTTCATGAAAAGAGCAGACATGCAATGACACTGGTGGATCCATGTGTGGTTCATGGGAAGAGCAGACATACAAGGACACTAGTGGATCCATGTGTGGTTCATGGGAAGAACAAACATGCAACGACACTGGTGGATCCATGTGTGGTTTTTGGGAAGAGCAGACATGCAATGACACCGGTGGATCCATGTGTGGTTCATGGGAATAACGCACATGCAATGACTCTGGTGATATGTGTTTTGTGAAAAGATTAGACATGCAATGACTCTAGCTGTGATTAGTGAGAAGAACACACATGCAATGACACTGGGTGTGGTTCATGATATGGTTTGTGAGAAGAACACACATGCAATGACACTGGTGGATCCATGTGTGGTCTTTGGGAAGAAAACACATGCAATGACACTGGTGGTTCCATGTGTGGTTCATGGGAAGAACACACATGCAATGACACTGGGTGTGGTTCATGATATGGTCTGTGAGAAAAACAAACATGCAATGACACTGGTGGATCCATGTGTGGTCTGTGAGAAGAACACACATGCAATGACACTTGGTATGGTTCATTATATGGTTTGTGTGAAGAACACACATGCAATGACACTAGTGGATCCATGTGTGGTCTTTGGGAAGAACACACATGCAATGTCACTGGATCCATGTGAGGTCTATGAGAAGAACAAACATCCAATGACTCTTGTTGTGGTTCATGAAAAGAGCAGACATGCAATGACACTGGTGGATCCATGTGTGGTTCATGGGAAGAACACACCTGCGATGACACTGGGTGGATCCATGTGTGGTTTGTGAGAAGAACACACATGCAATGACTCTAGTGGATCCGTGTGTGGTTCATGGGAAGAACACACATGCAATGACACTGGGTGTGGTTCATGATATGGTTTGTGAGAAGAACACACATGCAATGACACGGGTGGATCCATGTGTGGTCTATGAGAAGAACACACATGCAATGACACTGGGTGCGGTTCATGATATGGTTTGTGAGAAGAACACACATGCAATGACACTGGCGGATCCATGTGTGGTCTTTGGGAAGAACACACATGCAATGACATTGGATCCATGTGTGGTCTGTGAGAAGAACACACATCCAATGACTCTAGTTGTGGTTCATGAAAAGAGCAGACATGCAATGACACTGGTGGATCCATGTGTGGTTCATGGGAAGAACACACATGCGATGACACCGGGTGGATCCATGTGTGGTTTGTGAGAAGAACACACATGCAATGACTTCGGTGGATCCATGTGTGGTTCATGGGAAGAACACACAAGCAATGACTCTGGTGATATGTGGTTTGTGAGAAGAACACATATGCAAAGACTCTAGATGTGGTTCATGAAAAGAGCAGACATGCAATGACACTGGTGGATCCATGTGTGGTTCATGGTAAGAACACACATGCAATGACACTGGTGGATCCATGTGTGGTATGTGGGAAGAGAAGACATGCAATGACACTGATGGATGCATGTGTGGTTCAGGGGAAGAACACACATGCAATGACACTGGGTGTGGTTCATGATATGGTTTGTGAGAAGAACACACATGCAATGACACTGGTGGATCCATGTGTGGTCTTTGGGAAGAACACATGCAATGACACTGGTGATATGTGGTCTGTGAGAAGAACACACATCCAATGACTCTAGCTATGGTTCATGAAAAGAGCAGACATGCAATGACACTGGTGGATCCATGTGTGGTTCATGGGAAGAACACACACGCGATGACACTGGGTGTGGTTCATGATATGGTTTGTGAGAATAACACACATGCAATGACACTGGTGGATCCATGTGTGGTCTTTGGGAAGAACACACATGCAATGACACTGGTGATGTGTGGTTTGTGGGAAGAGCGGACATGCAATGACACTGTGGATCCATGTGTGGTTCATGGAAAGAACACACATGCAATGACACTTTGTGTGGTTCATGATATGGTTTATGAGAAGAACACGCATGCAATGACACTGGTGGATCCATGTGTGGTCTTTGGGAAGAACACACATGCAATGACACTGGTGATATGTGGTCTGTGAGAAGAACACACATCCAATGACTCTAGCTGTGGTTCATGAAAAGAGCAGACATGCAATGAAACCGGTGGATCCATGTGTGGTTCATGGGAAGAACACACATGCGATGACACTGGGTGTGGTTCATGATATGGTTTGTGAGAAGAACACACATGCAATGACACTGGTGGATCCATGTGTGGTCTTTGGGAAGAACACACATGCAATGACACTGGGTGTGGTTCATGATATGGTTTGTGAGAAGAACACGCATGCAATGACACTGGTGGATCCATGTGTGGTCTTTGGGAAGAACACACATGCAATGACACTGGAGATATGTGGTCTGTGAGAAGAACACACATCCAATGACTTTAGTTGTGCTTCATGAAAAGAGCAGACATGCAATGACACTAGTGGATCCATGTGTGGTTCCTGGGAAGAACAAACATGCGATGACACTGGGTGGATCCATGTGTGGTTGATGAGAAGAGCAGACATGCAATGAAACTGGTGGATCCATGTGTGGTACATGGGAAGAACACACATGCAATGACACTCGGTGTCGTTCATGATATGGTTTGTGAGAAGAACACACATGCAATGACACTGGTGGATCCATGTATGGTCTGTGAGAAGAACACACATGCAATGACACTGGGTGTGGTTCATGATATGGTTTGTGAGAAGAACACACATGCAAT
This sequence comes from Avena sativa, assembly GCA_916181665.1. NCBI lineage: Eukaryota > Viridiplantae > Streptophyta > Magnoliopsida > Poales > Poaceae > Avena > Avena sativa. The sequence continues at coordinate 523,816,735 of OV702292.1, read as the reverse complement.
GACACTGGTGTGTGGTCTTTGGGAAAAACACACATGCAATGACACTGCTCATATGTGGTCTGTGAGAAGAACACACATCCAATGACTCTAGCTGTGGTTTGTGAAAAGAGCAGACATGCAATGACACTGGTGGATCCATGTGTGGTTCATGGGAAGAACACACCTGCGATGACACTGGGTGGATCCATGTGTGGTTTGTGAGAAGAACACACATGCAATGACTCTAGTGGATCCGTGTGTGGTTCATGGTAAGAACACACATGCAATGACACTGGGTGTGGTTCATGATATTGTTTGTGAGAAGAACACACATGCAATGACACTAGTGGATCCATGTGTGGTCTATGAGAAGAACACACATGCAATGACACTGGGTGTGGTTCATGATATGGTTTGTGACAAGAACACACATGCAATGACACTGGCGGATCCATGTGTGGTATTTGGGAAGAACACACATGCAATGACACTGGATCCATGTGTGGTCTGTGAGAAGAACACACATCCAATGACTCTAGCTGTGGTTCATGAAAAGAGCAGACATGCAATGACACTGGTGGATCCATGTGTGGTTCATGGGAAGAACACACATGCGATGACACCGGGTGGATCCATGTGTGGTTTGTGAGAAGAACACACATGCAATGACTTCGGTGGATCCATGTGTGGTTCATGGGAAGAACACACAAGCAATGACTCTGGTGATATGTGGTTTGTGAGAAGAACACATATGCAAAGACTCTAGATGTGGTTCATGAAAAGAGCAGACATGCAATGACACTGGTGGATCCATGTGTGGTTCATGGTAAGAACACACATGCAATGACACTGGTGGATCCATGTGTGGTATGTGGGAAGAGAAGACATGCAATGACACTGATGGATGCATGTGTGGTTCAGGGGAAGAACACACATGCAATGACACTGGGTGTGGTTCATGATATGGTTTGTGAGAAGAACACACATGCAATGACACTGGTGGATCCATGTGTGGTCTTTGGGAAGAACACATGCAATGACACTAGTGATATGTGGTCTGTGAGAATAACACACATCCAATGACTCTAGCTGTGGTTCATGAAAAGAGCAGACATGCAATGGCACTGGTGGATCCATGCGTGGTTCATGGGAAGAACACACACGCGATGACACTAGGTGTGGTTCATGATATGGTTTGTGAGAATAACACACATCCAATGACACTGGTGGATCCATGTGTGGTCTTTGGGAAGAACACACATGCAATGACACTGGTGATGTGTGGTTTGTGGGAAGAGCGGACATGCAATGACACTGGTGGATCCATGTGTCGTTCATGGGAAGAACACACATGCAATGACACTTGGTGTGGTTCATGATATGGTTTGTGAGAAGAACACGCATGCAATGACACTGGTGGATCCACGTGTGGTCTTTGGGAAGAACACACATGCAATGACACTGGTGATATGTGGTCTGTGAGAAGAACACACATCCAATGAATCTAGCTGTGGTTCATGAAAAGAGCAGACATGCAATGACACCGGTGGATCCATGTGTGGTTCATGGGAAGAACACACATGCGATGACACTGGGTGTGGTTCATGATATGGTTTGTGAGAAGAACACACATGCAATGACACTGGTGGATCCATGTGTGGTCTTTGGGAAGAACACACATGCAATGACACTGGGTGTGGTTCATGATATGGTTTGTGAGAAGAACACGCATGCAATGACACTGGTGGATCCATGTGTGGTCTTTGGGAAGAACCCACATGCAATGACACTGGAGATATGTGGTCTGTGAGAAGAACACACATCCAATGACTCTAGTTGTGCTTCATGAAAAAAGCAGACATGCAATGACACTAGTGGATCCATGTGTGGTTCCTAGGAAGAACAAACATGCGATGACACTGGGTGGATCCATGTGTGGTTCATGAGAAGAGCAGACATGCAATGACACTGGTGGATCCATGTGTGGTACATGGGAAGAACACACATGCAATGACACTCGGTGTGGTTCATGATATGGTTTGTGAGAAGAACACACATGCAATGACACTGGTGGATCCATGTGTGGTCTGTGAGAAGAACACACATGCAATGACTTTGGGTGTGGTTCATGATATGGTTTGTGAGAAGAACACACATGCAATGACACTGGTGGATCCATGTGTGGTCTTTGGGAAAAACACACATGCAATGACACTGGTCATATGTGGTCTGTGAGAAGAACACACATCCAATGACTCTAGCTGTGGTTTGTGAAAAGAGCACGCATGCAATGACACTGGTGGATCCATGTGTGGTTCATGGGAAGAACACACATGCGATGACACCGGTGGATCCATGTGTAGTTCATGGGAAGAACACACATGCAATGACACTGGGTGTGGTTCATGATATGGTTTATGAGAAGAACACACATGCAATGACACTGGTGGATCCATGTGTGGTCTGTGAGAAAAACACACATGCAATGACACTTGGTGTGGTTCATGATATGGTTTGTGAGAAGAACACACATGCAATGACACTGGTGGATCCATGTGTGGTCTTTGGGAAGAACACACAAGCAATGACACTGGTGATATGTGGTCTGTGAGAAGAACACACATCCAATGACTCTAGCTATGGTTTGTTAAAAGAGCACACATGCAATGACACTGGTGGATCCATGTGTGGTTCATGGGAAGAACACACATGCGATGACACCTGTGGATCCATGTGTGGTTCATTGGAAGAACACACATGCAATGACACTGGGTGTGCTTCATGATATGGTCTGTGAGAAAAACACACATGCAATGACACTGGTGGATCCATGTGTGGTCTGTGAGAAGAACACACATGCAATGACACTGGGTGTGGTTCATGATATGGTTTGTGAGAAGAACACACATGCAATGACACTAGTGGATCCATTTGTGGTCTTTGGGAAGAAAACACATGCGATGAAACTGGGTGTGGTTCATGATATGGTTTGTGAGAAGAACACACATGCAGTGACACTAGTGGATCCATGTGTGATCTTTGGGAAGAACACACATGCAATGACACTGGGTGTGGTTCATGATATGGTTTGTGAGAAGAACACGCATGCAATGACACTGGTGGATCCATGTGTGGTCTTTGGGAAGAACACACATGCAATGACACTGGTGATATGTGGTCTGTGAGAAGAACACACATCCAATGACTCTAGTTGTGGTTTGTGAAAAGAGCAGACATGCAATGACACTGGTGGATCCATGTGTGGTTCATGGGATGAACAGACATGCGATGACACTGGGTGTGGTTCATGATATGGTTTGTGAGAAGAACACACATGCAATGACACTCGGTGTGGTTCATGATATGGTTTGTGAGAAGAACACACATGCAATGACACTGGTGGATCCATGTGTGGTCTGTGAGAAGAACACACATGCAATGACTTTGGGTGTGGTTCATGATATGGTTTGTGAGAAGAACACACATGCAATGACACTGGTGGATCCATGTGTGGTCTTTGGGAAAAACACACATGCAATGACACTGGTCATATGTGGTCTGTGAGAAGAACACACATCCAATGACTCTAGCTGTGGTTTGTGAAAAGAGCACGCATGCAATGACACTGGTGGATCCATGTGTGGTTCATGGGAAGAACACACATGCGATGACACCGGTGGATCCATGTGTAGTTCATGGGAAGAACACACATGCAATGACACTGGGTGTGGTTCATGATATGGTTTATGAGAAGAACACACATGCAATGACACTGGTGGATCCATGTGTGGTCTGTGAGAAAAACACACATGCAATGACACTGGGTGTGGTTCATGATATGGTTTGTGAGAAGAACACACATGCAATGACACTGGTGAATCCATGTGTGGTCTTTGGGAAGAACACACAAGCAATGACACTGGTGATATGTGGTCTGTGAGAAGAACACACATCCAATGACTCTAGCTATGGTTTGTTAAAAGAGCACACATGCAATGACACTGGTGGATCCATGTGTGGTTCATGGGAAGAACACACATGCGATGACACCTATGGATCCATGTGTGGTTCATGGGAAGAACACACATGCAATGACACTGGGTGTGCTTCATGATATGGTCTGTGAGAAAAACACACATGCAATGACACTGGTGGATCCATGTGTGGTCTATGAGAAGAACACACATGCAATGACACTGGGTGTGGTTCATGATATGGTTTGTGAGAAGAACACACATGCAATGACACTAGTGGATCCATTTGTGGTCTTTGGGAAGAAAACACATGCGATGAAACTGGGTGTGGTTCATGATATGGTTTGTGAGAAGAACACACATGCAGTGACACTGGTGGATCCATGTGTGATCTTTGGGAAGAACACACATGCAATGACACTGGGTGTGGTTCATGATATGGTTTGTGAGAAGAACACGCATGCAATGACACTGGTGGATCCATGTGTGGTCTTTGGGAAGAACACACATGCAATGACACTGGTGATATGTGGTCTGTGAGAAGAACACACATCCAATGACTCTAGTTGTGGTTTGTGAAAAGAGCAGACATGCAATGACACTGGTGGATCCATGTGTGGTTCATGGGATGAACAGACATGCGATGACACTGGGTGTGGTTCATGATATGGTTTGTGAGAAGAACACACATGCAATGACACTCGGTGTGGTTCATGATATGGTTTGTGAGAAGAACACACATGCAATGACACTGGTGGATCCATGTGTGGTCTGTGAGAAGAACACACATGCAATGACTTTGGGTGTGGTTCATGATATGGTTTGTGAGAAGAACACACATGCAATGACACTGGTGGATCCATGTGTGGTCTTTGGGAAAAACACACATGCAATGACACTGGTCATATGTGGTCTGTGAGAAGAACACACATCCAATGACTCTAGCTGTGGTTTGTGAAAAGAGCACGCATGCAATGACACTGGTGGATCCATGTGTGGTTCATGGGAAGAACACACATGCGATGACACCGGTGGATCCATGTGTAGTTCATGGGAAGAACACACATGCAATGACACTGGGTGTGGTTCATGATATGGTTTATGAGAAGAACACACATGCAATGACACTGGTGGATCCATGTGTGGTCTGTGAGAAAAACACACATGCAATGACACTTGGTGTGGTTCATGATATGGTTTGTGAGAAGAACACACATGCAATGACACTGGTGGATCCATGTGTGGTCTTTGGGAAGAACACACAAGCAATGACACTGGTGATATGTGGTCTGTGAGAAGAACACACATCCAATGACTCTAGCTATGGTTTGTTAAAAGAGCACACATGCAATGACACTGGTGGATCCATGTGTGGTTCATGGGAAGAACACACATGCGATGACACCTGTGGATCCATGTGTGGTTCATGGGAAGAACACACATGCAATGACACTGGGTGTGCTTCATGATATGGTCTGTGAGAAAAACACACATGCAATGACACTGGTGGATCCATGTGTGGTCTGTGAGAAGAACACACATGCAATGACACTGGGTGTGGTTCATGATATGGTTTGTGAGAAGAACACACATGCAATGACACTAGTGGATCCATTTGTGGTCTTTGGGAAGAAAACACATGCGATGAAACTGGGTGTGGTTCATGATATGGTTTGTGAGAAGAACACACATGCAGTGACACTGGTGGATCCATGTGTGATCTTTGGGAAGAACACACATGCAATGACACTGGGTGTGGTTCATGATATGGTTTGTGAGAAGAACACGCATGCAATGACACTGGTGGATCCATGTGTGGTCTTTGGGAAGAACACACATGCAATGACACTAGTGATATGTGCTCTGTGAGAAGAACACACATCCAATGACTCTAGTTGTGGTTTGTGAAAAGAGCAGACATGCAATGACACTGGTGGATCCATGTGTGGTTCATGGGAAGAACAGACATGCGATGACACTGGGTGTGGTTCATGATATGGTTTGTGAGAAGAACACACATGCAATGACACTAGGTGTGGTTCATGATATGGTTTGTGAGAAGAACACACATGCAATGACACTGGTGGATCCATGTGTGGTCTGTGAGAAGAACACACATGCAATGACACTGGGTGTGGTTCATGATATGGTTTGTGAGAAGAACACACATCCAATGACTCTAGTGGATCCTTACATGGTTTATGAGTGGTTTATGAGAAGAACACACATCCAATAAACTCTTGTGGATCTATCTTGGCATAATTTGATGTATGCCACAATGTATTTCATTGTGCAAGACACTCACTTTCCATTTTTATACTACTCAGTATCACCCTTGGTTTTATGTGGTACTACTCAGTTTTGCCCCCCCCCCCTCTCTATCTTTCGTAGAAGCACAAATCTGTGCTCACCCTATCTGCTACTCCCTGATTGGTTATCACAGTTGTCACATGGATCGTGCGCATCAGTCGTTGATTCTGTGCGATCCAATGATGATCGTTGCACACGTTGTGCCCTTTACAGTACAGCGCGAGACAGCACGGACGTCTCCCTCAGCGAGACTTCTACAAGAAGGAACACGATGTCGTCCATGGAAAAAGTCATCGAGCGGTCATGTCATGTTTAATCAAGTCTGAAAAGCCTACTACTACTACTACGCCACAACGCATGCGTCATCGAGTGCACGGTCGTCGATGGACAGCTGCAATTTATTGCCACTTGATTTTAATAAGACATATCCCATTTTTTACGCAGCGGCTCTCAATCGCCAATTTTAGGACCGTGTCAAACTTCGTACATAGAAATTGTGTGTGCGCCCTTTGCATGCGGCTCAATACAGAACTGCCATGCATGGCCCGGGAAAAAATGTGACGTACCGTGCGTGTGTCGCGGTGCACGGTGCAGTCGACTACGCGGCGCGTTGCACGGTGGTGCAACGAAATGTGCCTTGCTTCTATCCACCTTAGCTATAGAGCCCCTCTTCGCACACCCACTCCCACTCTCGCTCACTGTCCCCATGCAACCCTCTCCACTATCCTACCAGCATCCGCAAACTCCCGAGAATACCCCGTCCGCGTCGGCGATGGCCGAGGAGGATAAGGTGGCCATCATCGCCTCCGTGGCCGCCAGCGAGGAGGCCCCCGTCTCCTTGCTGGTCCCCCTCGATGCGTTGAAAGCAGCCGTTGTCCCTGTCCAGGCCCCAGTGGAGGCATCGATGGTAGCCGCTGTTCCCGTCTAGGCCCCCGTCCCAGCTACCGACAGAGACGCCGAAGAGGAGCCCCCGCCGGCGAGGAGGCCCCCGTCGGTCACAAGCAGATCACGCACTTCTTTGGCACCTATGATCCAGATAAGTACATCGCTCCGCTGAACCCCTATGACACCGGCACCGATGACCTATGGTCGGAGGTAACTTGGGTTTGCTCCCCTCCCCTGGTTCTTCTACCGTTTGTTAGAAATAATGGGCTAATCTATTTAAAATTTAGCTGGTATTGTCATGTTTAATATTCTAGAATTAATCATGGAAATTGTGCCTAATTATCCAACACCGTTCCCATCGTTGGATGCTAGATCTTGGTTTATTAGGATTCGCTTGTTCGCATTTCGATTGCTCGATCTTCTTACACCATCTACTCCCCCATTTTCCCTTTCTTCCAATAGGTTTCCAGCAGCAACGTCTGCAGCGATGACGAGTCCATTCACACCAAGGCTCGTCAGGTGCTGAGGAGGCTGCGGGCCGGCAAGTACGACGGCTTCCTCAGGGACCCCTACAGCTGCCCCTTCCGTAAGGGGGGCGTCTACTGATTGACGAGTCGCGCCGCCGGCAGCATCGTCTTGAACACCTTACTGAAGCATGCAGAGGCCACGGGCTCCGACATCCACAAAAGCGGCAATCCCGAGCCCGCGAACATCAACGCCTACATCGCTCAACACCGTGCTCTCTGCATTCACCTCCGAAACCTCCAGCGGGTGGCCATCAAAGAGGGTCGCATGCCTCCAATCAGGCCCAAGGCCCCCAAGTCCAAGAAACTGGGCAGCAAGAAGTGGCGGAAGCACCAGAGGGAGATGGCGGAGGCGCGGGCGCTTGCAGGATGTGCCTGCAGCTGCGGCGGCTGCCCCTGCTGCCCAGCAGCTCCTTTCTAGCTATATCCTATTTCTGGCTGAATGCATCGAACCTCATTAAGCAACCTACTTTCTATCGCTATATCCTATTTAGCTGCGCATAGCTATATCTACATTTGTTATGTTTTCTGAATGAATGTATTCTGCCTGGTGTGGTTTGCTGCTCTAGATTTGCTACCTGTTCGGAGGCAAAAAGAGGTCCAAAAGGGAACGAAATATCGAAGTGAGAATCTTCTCTAGATTTGCTACCAATTTGGGAAAAATGAAACATATATGTTTAGCGAGAGAGGAAAAGGGCACTGTTTCAAACTGCCAGTTAAGAAGCTACCATCTTGACAAGCTACAAGACACATATATAAACATAACACAACGAGGGTTAAATTTATTTTACTAGTATCACTTGATGCGCTAGACATCTTGGCAAGCTAACTGAGTTCCACAAAACAGAAACATAACACTGACAAGTAAAATTTAATTCACTACTCATCAGACCACTTGACGCGCTTGCCATTATTACAGGTACTCCACATCCGACGAACTACTTTGTCCCAAATGGCATCTGACTTGGCTTTCCTATCTTCAGCGTCCTGCGGAACAATTAGCGGTGCATCATAGGCCTGATTGTTGCCGCTAGAAGATGCTGTCTCTCTGTTTGCCGCTTCAGCTGCAGCCTCTCTGTCAGCTGCTTCTTCAGCTGCAAGCTCTCTTTCAGCTGCTTCTGCAACCTCTCTGTCAGCTGCTTCAGATGCAGCCAATTTCTTTGCATATTCAACTTCAAACTCAGCTATTCGGCATTTTCTACAAAGGGCTCCCCTAAGCTCGTCTTCCCTCTTGCAAATAGGGCAAAACACGAGGTAACGTTGAAAAAAATGGATCTTCTTGTATAGCTGGTAGGTCACGTAAGCATCTATGGCTGCATACTTCAGGTTTATATCAGACAACGACCACTCGTTCCAGAAATCGTGCCTATCCGTAGAGAAATCTTCCTTCATTGTGACGTACGACTCATCCAGGATTTTAGTTGCGAGTGATGCCAATCCATCCTTCTTCCTGCCCCCTAGGATCTTGACAAGATGCTGAATATCGATCCAGTTGTGCGCAGGAATTATAATTTCCTCTTGATACAATTTCGAAAAATCAGTTGTTGTGTTGACAGTGCAGAAAACAATTCCCTTTTTTAAGGAACTGGCGCAGCGCCGGACATTTCCTGTCAGTCCTGAAAGTATGTAGTTTGTCATCACCAAAATTTGTAACTACAAATATTTTGTCAATGCAAGATCATCATCTCAATATAATTTTGAAAATTTTAGTAAATGCAAGATCAAGACTCTCAACATTGTATTGTCATAATTTATTCAGTTTTGCTATTTCTCAGTCGACTGAACGAGTTGCACATTTCTTTTAACTATGGTTGCACTTTTCTTAGGTGATTGAGACTAAAGAAAATCTCAGTCGATTGAGACATAGGAAAACCCTAATTTATTTGGTCCTAAATAAAATCTAGTAGTTGCAAGATTAGCAAGTGGATAAAGAACAAGAGGAGAAAACCCTAAAAGCGGTTAGCTACAGAGAGCAGATCTACAAACCGGGAGAGGTGGTAGACGAGGACGTGTTTCCGCATGGCCAGTTGAACGACGGCGACTTCAATCCCTTCATATGGGTGCTCCGGGGTGTACTCGAGGTCCAATCCCACAAACTTGTCCTTGTCTATCCCAAGCCAACCCTCGTACATCCTCAGGACACGCACCACTGTCTCCTCCTCGTTGGTGTAGACAACGTCTATCTTCTTGTTGTCATGGGTAGTGAAGCTTGTCTCTAGCACTTGGTAGAAAGAGGGTCTTTGGTCCAGCACCCAAATTCCATCGGTCCCGGTTCATTTCCATAATCGGGACCATGCCACGAACCAGGACCAAAAACCCCACGACGGTCAGCAGTCCAGGACAATTAATGTAAATTAATTCGGGGCAGAAATTAATTCGAGCCAGAAATTAATTCGAGGTAGAAATTGAATTGATCAGTATTTTTGAAAAAATCTTTCACAAATTAATCGATACAAAGATCTAAATTGAGACATTTTATTATTCGACCACAAATTTTTCCATACAAAGATGCGACTTTACAAATTTTCCTAGTCGACAACACTTCCGCTGTCGCTGTCCTCCGAGCCGTCGGCTTCCTCGTCGTTGTCGGACGAAATCTCCATGAATTCGGTGTTGTTCGGGAGACGGAGCTCCTCTACGCGGCTAGCGGCGTCGATGGCGGTGTAGATGGTCCGTCCAAGGACGGACCAGAACATCTCCCGCCCTTCTTGGTTGCGGCGATCCGGGTGCACGAGGCGCCCGTCCACGATACGGTTGCCAAGCTGGGCCTTCCGCTCCTTCTTGAACAGCCAGGGCCAGTACTCGCTGGCCGCCGCATACCGGGGCAACGCCCTCATGCACGCGGGCAGCTGGCGGCGACGCTCCATGATGACGCACTCCATCTTATATCCGCGGGGGTTGAGGAGCGGAGCCACCGGCACACCTGCCTTGCTGATGTGAAATTCGGCATGCACGGTCGCGCGCGGTGGTGCGAGGATGTCGTAGTACGCAAACATCGCCGACTCGTAGTGGTTGAGCGTGGGCACCTCCATGGCGGCGCGGTGGAGATTGGAGAGGGAGGGGAGGCGAGGCGACGGCACGGTGGAGAGGCGATGGCTAAAGGGGTGGGATGGAGATGGACTGCAGAGAGGCTGAGGCGATGGCGAAAGCGAGCGCTGTGGCCTCATATTTATAGAGTGCGTAGACCTTCCATGGTGGCAAGGAGAAGACGGGAAGAAGATAGTAGATGACAGGAAGAAGAAGAGTGGTTTCTGCGAGGCATGGGAACGGTGGAACAGTCAATGCGCTTTTATGGTAGGGGTTAACGATTGGGACGGAAGTCCAAGGAGAGACGCGTGATGGTGGCCGTTCCAGCTTCTGAGTAAACAAAAAATAATTATAACGCCGATACATGGGCCCTGTTTTGTCACGTCAATACACTGGGTAGGTAGGTTGTCCTATCCACTGTGTCAACACTGCAAGCCTACGTGACAGCCACGCCGCCTAAGTGACGGGAGCGACATAACGGCGAGAACTGACAGGGGGGCCAACTTGATGCCCGTTAGCCTGATTTTTTGTATTGAAACGTAAAGTTAAATTCGTGCCGAAAAAGACCCTCTGAGTATTTGGCACACCAACTGTAGTCATCCCAGCTGATTTCAGGAAACTTGGGTACCGCGTTACCTGTACACCCCAACTTTCGGGCCACAAAATGATATTCTCTAGTGGGTGGTCGTGCAGGTACAGGGTGGGAGGTATGCTGGGAGCACTTTGGTTGCAAAATGGGAGACCAGTTTGGCCAGAACCCTGCTCACTATAGTGTTTGTGGATTTTGCCTGATTTGTGCACAAAAGTTGTTTGACAAAATGGCTGAAAGAAATCAAACTTTGAATTTTGAAAAGATTTTTGGTGAAGTTGTCACATGCTTAAGCATCTGTGGTTGCTTGGGATTGTCAAGTTGAACTCATTTGAGTGGTTTTTGTAAAAGTGGGATCTATGCATATGAACTAGATTCCATTTTCAAATGCCCTTTAAAATTAGTGTTTAAATGTTTTTGTAGGATCACAAAGTGGGCCTTGGTAGATCTTTACTTGTACTAGCAAGGGGTGCAAAGATTTAGAATTGTTTTGTTTGAAGTTGACTTCTAGGAACACCTAAAGTGGCCTAATGGATTAAAATGGCACAAATGACCATTTGCATTTATTAATCTTATTTGATTTCTTTTTCTTTGGATTTTGCTTGGGAAATGATCTAGATGATGTGGACTTCATCTTTGAATCATTTTACAACCATTAGAACAAACAAACATGGCAATTCAAAACAATTCCATATTAATGCAACACACATATGCATTCCTAATTGTTTTAATAATAAAAAGGTTTTGTTAACCCTAAATTGGGTGATTTGGATCTTAATAACCTTGATTAAAGTTTTGGGATGTTACAGAGGCGCGGCGTGGTTGTGTGGGACGGCTCGGCGCTCTAGCGTGCGTGTCGGCATGGCAGAGAGATAAATGGGCACGGCGGTGCTGGTGTCTCCACTAGCTGTTGTTGGCTGAGGCATGTACTGGCGAGTGCGGTAAGGTCACGCCTATCTCCTAGTGGTTGTGGGTGAGGGCGGCGAGGCTTGTGGCGTCGTGTCCATGTCCGGCCGGCATGGTATGGCCGGGTACCACTTTGCACTGGTCATTTGGTCGAGTGAGAGAGGCTCAATTGCACGGGCTGGTACTAGGGGTGATCGCGGGCTAGTAGTGGAGCTGTGTCGAGTACAAAGATGATCACTAGATTGATCAAAACAGTGTATAGTTGTTATATCTGTACTGTGCCTGCTAAGTGTTCGATCAAATGGCTGCATGAAATAAACATTTGAATTTTCAAATTCTTTTTGGTGGGTGTGTTGGTCATATGCTTGAGTATCTCTGGTTGCAAGGATTGGTCAAGTGGAGAAACTTTGAGTGGTTTTTGAAAAATGGCTATCTTGATGTCTATGATGGATTCAATTTTGAAATGTCCTCTAAAAGAATTTGAATTTGTTTCTGTAAGTTTTCAAAGTTCACTTGGGTTCATTGTCACTTGGTCTAGCAAGGTGAGAAAAGAAATAGAGATTTTTCTGTTTGAAATCATTTACTAGAGATGCTCCAAGTGAGCTAGTTGTTAACTTTGGCAAAAATGACCATTAGGTCCTATGCCTTATAATTTGATTTTCTTTTGATTTGATTTGGTTTGGATTTGACCTAGATGATATTGTGTTGATCTTTAAACTAATCCTCATCATATATCACAAACAAACATGGCATAACAAGCATTCATACATCATTAATAAACATACATGCATTCATATAGTGTTTAATAGTAAAAGCTTTTGTTAACCCTAATTTTGGTGATTGGAAAATGATATTCTCCTTTTAATATTTTTGAGATGTTACAGTACGGTACGGTACGGGCGGGCGGTATGGTACCTCTGGTCATACTGCAGGTCGTTAGAATCTGTGTACCCTATAATAAAAATTAAAAAATCCATCCATTTGTGTCGAGATGTGGTACGGGCGGATGGTACGGACGGGTCCGGTCGTATGGCTGGTTGTTAGATGCATAGTAAACATGAAAACTTAAGCATTTTTATTAAAAACTTCATACGCCTTTACACATCTTCTTTAACAAAATAATCACACCAAGAATACTTCACAAAAATTCAGTATTTCCTTTGGCCAAGTGTTAGCAAATATCATAGAGTGAGAGTTACCTTGATTCCTCTCCTCTCTTCAAATGATATTATTGAACACTCATTTATTAAAAACAAAAACAAACCAAAAATAAAACTAACATAAGTAGAACTTTATTTCACATGGGTTGCCTCCCATGAAGCGCTTCTAGTTAAGGTCAATTATCTTGACCCAGAAGGTGATTATTTGGGTTTTGGAAGTGGAACACCCACTCCAAAATAGTTGGCTTTCAAAGTAATGACACCATCATCATTAGGCTTGGCCTTTTTATTTCTAGGGAAGTGCACTATAAAAGGATATTTAGAAGGTAGTCCTATTCTCACATTCCCTTCATGTAAATTAATCAAAGCTTTAATAGTTATTAAGAAAGGCCTTCCTAGAATTATATGTGCTATGGGATCTTCAGGCATGTCCACTATAACCAGATCAATAAGAGCAGGACATCCTTTAATTTTGAGAGTTATATTTTCTTTGATCCCAATAGCTTGTTTATAGGTTGAATCATCAAGACGGGGTATCATTTCAATGGTTTCAAATGTCCCTAAGTTTAGTTTATCAAATAAACTTTTATAAATTGTTGGAACACTTGCACCAAGATCACAAAGTGCAGATATTGCATTAATTCCAATTTTAACTTTAATAGTGGGCTCAAATATATCATCAAGCTTAGCTAGAAGTTTATTAACTAGCCTTTTATATTACAACTCTAATTCACCTACCTTATATGCTGCTTCTTTTATAAATCGTTGGTACATGACATCGTTACATTGTTCAATGCCAGGATTTTTCACGGTGATCATTTTCAGTAGATTTTCCACGGTATAGTCTGGTGATGGCGCATTGCTAGAGTCTAGCTCTTCAGGTTTCTCATATTTTTCTTCTACCCTCATCATCTTGAGGTCTTCCACTGGGTTTGGCTTGGGCTTTCCTGAAAATATTGCAAGAATGAGAGTTTGACTCTCGGTTATCTTGCCCAATTGTGCCTCCATGGTCTTGGTTCTTTCCTACAGAGCTTGCACATCATTTCTAATAGAAAAGGCCCAGTTAGATAATTTACCAATAATATGTTCTTTGTTATTTTAATAAGCATATTATTTTGATCAGTTTGTGCTTGCATAAATGTTTTTGAAGAATTCTGCAAAGGGAGAGTACCATGATTTGCTCCATTATTATTATAGTTATTATTTGGAGCACCTATAGGATTAGCATATTGTTTTTAAAAGTTTGAGCCATAGTTTTGACTCTTCCATGCAGGGTTATAAAGATTACAAGCTATAAAATTGACTTCATTAGTATCGGTAGTGATAGCATTAACTTGGGTATGTTCGTTACCCTTTACAATATTTAAAATATCATCTACCTTTGACGTAAGCTCTTCATTGTGCTCTTCAGTGACTGAATTCACCCTTTTTGGGGAGGTTCTCTCTACATTCCATTGGGCATGGTTGCTTTGCATATCATCAAGAAGTTGCTTTGTAACATTCACTTGTTTACCAATAAAGGTTCCCCCTACTGTGGTATGTAGCATAGACTTAGATATCTGGTTAGGAGCATTATAAAATAAATGTAAAATAAGCCATTCTTCCATCCCATTACTAGGTAGTTCCTGACCGCTTCCTTCATTATCTCCCAAGCAAGCACTAGTGGCTCGCGATATTCTTGTATAAAACTTGTTATGTCGGATATTAGCTGCATAGTCTTAGCTGGAGGGGAAAATTTAGTCATAAAAAGATTAGTACATTCCTCTCAAGATTTAATAGTGCCTTTAGGCAAAAAGCGAGCAACCAGTCTTTGGCCTTTCCTCTTAAATATAAAGGGAATAAGCGTAATTTTGCGCATTTTGGTTGACATCTTTTATGCGCATCATGTCGTATGTCTCTGTGAATGTGTTTAAGTCCAAACCTGAATCGTTGGCAGTTGAGCCTCCAAATTGATTCTATTGAACCAAACTCAACAAGTTAGGTTTAATTTCATAAGTTTCCGCATCAATAGCAGGCTGAGTAATAGGTGCACGAATAAAATCATCATTGGGAGTAGCATACTCCCCAAGTTTCTTTTGAGCCATGGCTCTTTTATTTTTGGTATTTTGGAATAAGAGAAAGAAATAAGTAAGTAACTATTTTTCGGATTTTAAATAGATAAAAAAGTAAACTAATAACAAGAAATAAACTAAAACAAAAATAAAACTAAAAACAAGGTCTCTAGTGACCTCACTAGGATAGCGAATTGCTTGCCCGACAACGGCGCCAGAAAAAGGTTTAATACCTTCGATCTGGATTATGAACGTAGTGAAGGAGATATGCCCTAGAGGCTAATAATAAAGATGTTTTATTGACATATCTCATTTGTTCACAATAGTTTTGTATAATGCTATAACTGTATTAAGTGGAAATGTTAATACAAGTGTGGTACATAAACAAACCAGGTCCCTACTATACTCTAGACTAGTTCTTTGGGCAGCTGATAATCGAGGTTTCCTGATCATGGACTTTACCACGTTAATTAGCAACGAGGTCACTTATGAAGTGATGGACAACACCCAACCCCTAGTATTACAATGTGATCTAGTCACAAAGTTCAACATTGTGATATCTAGCAAAGCATAGTGATTCAGTCCTTCGACCATGAGATCATATTAATCAATATCTCCTGAGGCTGCTTTGATCACATCAACCGTCATGTCCGTAACTAGGTGACCATAAAGGTGTGCGTCAGGAATTCCAGGGGAACTTTTGAGGCATATATATCAAGACCGAGATATGTCCATTCGAGTGATGGATAGATACCCTAGGCCCACTCGATGAGATTACATCTACAAGTTTGCAAACATGTGACTAGGTCATGGTGATGTAATATCACGAGAACAAGTAAATGTGTTGGTTGGTAACAAGATAGAACTTAGGTATAACGATACGAGGAGATCGGATCTTGGACAAACTTGGTATCGTATAGCAAAGGGAATGATACTCGACATTCAAGGTTCAAGCGATGAAGTTAATCGTGAAATGCATGGGGGCCATTATGTGTTTCCAAATACCGCTATTGGTCATTGACCGGAAAGTGTGTCAATCATGTCTATGTATTCCCGAGCCATAGGGTGTCACACTTAAGGGTAGATATGCTTAGGGATTGATCCAAGATCGTAGGAGAAAAGTGAGAGAACTCCAAAATAGTTCTGGAGTCATACCGAAAGTGTTTCAGGGATATCTGAAGATGATCGGAGGAGTCCGAAAGATGTTTCAGAGTGATAGATATTAAATAATATGTATTTAATATTAATTAAATGAATTAATATTAAAAATATTGTTTAAATTGGATCTTGGGGGCAGCCCAACTAATTGGGCCTCGCTAGAGGAGGCCCAAGAGGGGTCGCCGCCCTAGGGATGGCCTAGGAGGGGCCGTCAGCCACATGTGGGCCTCCTACCATGTGGGGGGCTGGTCAGCATGCATTCCCACCTCCTCCCTTTGATTAGTCCCATCGTGGGACATTGAGGGAGGGAGTATCTACCTTCTACCTATATAAAGAGGGGCACCCCTCTCCCAAATCCATACCTTCAATTGGCTTTGCCTTTCTCTCTCTCCCTCTCCCTCGTGTGTGGTTCCCATGTTTGGAATCGCATATGGGGATTGGGGTTTCTCCACCATACGCACGTCGTCGTACTACTGGACTCAGTCCGGATCAATCTTCTTCCGCTGCTTTGCTATACTGGAGCCCGAGAGACGTCTCTACAACGTATGTGTGTAAGGCCACGAGGCACTGCCATTTGCTTGGAGCTTAGAGCTTGGACGTCGACATGACCATGAGGTCGGCTATGTCGTACAAGGAGCAAGGGGTGACTTGCGAGGAGCTTCATGACCTTGAGGTCGGCTACGAGTATGACTACGTCATCCATGTTCCCCTCAGAATGTTAACCACTTTCGGTCTTCAAAGGTATGAACATAGAATTCCCACTTGTTACTATACATCTACATAGATAGATATTGTCTAGGTGTGTTCCCACCGTAGGAATTTTTTGTTTTCTATCGCGGAAGCCCTTCATATAGTATAGTAGCTTTTTCCCTAGAATACCTGGGTTTATCGAACATTGGAAAACGATTACTGCATGGAAATAATAAGGTACGTCTACAAAAATTTGTTTCCTTGTTTTATTTTATGTTTACTATACCTTTCCAGTTTACTTTGGATCATTGGTTGTTGCAATGGATGGAAATAGGACAGGGATGAAGATTCACCTGCAACTTCACATACATATGGGATAAAGATAAAAGTAAGCACATTCATGTGTGAAATGATCTAATATAGATAAGGTTTGTGGGCAGCATATCCGTAAACACTAAAGCCCCTATGAGCCACAGGCATAGCAAAAGTATTTTGATCCAACCATTATACCACGAAGCACCAGGTTATAACAATTATTAAGTAAAATACAAATCAAAACATAAAGAAAGATGATGTTACTGTTACTCCTGAATGGATCCCTAAACGAAGATCGTACTCCCATTTTTGTCACTAGGTTTTGCATGAAAACGCCATTCACCACTAATCTCACCTCAAGCCTTTATAAATCGTGGAATCTCGGGTACCTACAGTTTGAAAGCCGCCAACGATCGCAGACGTTGATTCCTCCGCCACCAAGCCACAATCCCAGTAGATCCGGCCGCCACATGCCCTCCCCTAGACCCAATCAAACTTCCCGCCGGCCAATCGTCATTGACTAGATGCCGCGGCACCGCCACCAATCATGGGGATCCACTGGTTTTCTCTGTGTCTAGATAAGACCTTTTGGCTGCTTTGACGCTGATATCATCCACGGCGGTGTCCGCTGGTGGCTCGGCACCTTCGACTCGGCCAACGAAGCCACGCACGTGTATGATGCGACGACATGGAGGTTTGTCCGACTGCACCGCAACCACAACTTATCTAACATGCAATCGTTGTAGGAGGTGGAGTTTCTCGTGCCGGAGATGCAGTGGGTGAACCGTGACGCGCGCCGACAGCGGCACGACGCTGCCAAGCTTGATAACATGAGGATGTCACAGCTCCACCTTAACCACCTTGAATACGTGCATGCGGAGCTAGCCTTATACGCGTCGGTGTCGGAGAAGAAGAAGAAGTCCCACGACACTAGTGCGTCCATCCCTACGCCACCGCCACTCGTCCCCGTCAACGAATCATCATCCCTAGGTTCCGATTTCTAGAACAAATTTAGCGACTCCGACGTTAATTGGGAGTAGATTTTAGGGTTAATTTGCAGCTTTTATTTAGAATTATGTTGAACTTTGTTTAAATTCTACAATGTAGTTTAAATTTCGTTAATGTCTATGTAGTATACTTTGGCGCACTTCAAAAATTTAAAAGCAGTTGTTGGAGTAGTCAGCGCTGCAAAATGCAGCAGCTAGTAGAGATGCTGCGAAGCAGCTTTCGCATCACTGAAAACTGCTTCCGCATTTTGCAGCAGCTATTAGGGGTTCTCTTAGCCGAATATCATTCCAAACAGCGGTCGTTGACCTGATTTAATGCAACGATTAGGTTACTGAGTTTGGTAGAACTTAACGTTACTTGGAGAAACTTGCTAACATACCTCACACCTAAGAAAGTGTGATAAGTGCAATAAGGCTAAGGACATTTGTGAAAAATGTAGCGCACCTCTCGAGAGTGTATAAATGTGACATGTTACTCCCTATCTAGGGAGTGGATTACAAACGCAGCGTGGAAAGGAACTTAATAATGTTCTAACAATCCGTAAAGACTGGCGGACATAGTTTTTCCAATCTAAAACTTATCTTTTCTAAAAAAATGTTTTCGAAAACCAAGAAACCTAGATGATTGATCCATTGTTACACATCACACACCCAATTATAGAATTTGTTGAGTACTCTCGTACTCAAAATATCTCTTTAGACCCTTGCGAGACTTTGAGAGTTACGAGATAGAGGCCAATGACAAAATCAACGATGGAGAGATCTATTACGAGGAGCCAGATCGTTCAGGAGGCATTAACAGAATATATTACGGTATAGAATATGTAGTGGAGTATGAAGACCCCAAATAGAAGTGTAGTTTATAGGCTAGAGTAAATGAGCCGAGCAGCATAGACTGGCCTAAATAAGTTGTTGAGCTCCCGTGGTACTAAGTATAGTAGTTTGCATTCAAATTCAAATGTGAATCCTCTATATACAAGCAAGATATAGATCTTTTGTACATTTCTAATTTATATTGATAAACACATAAAGTTGCTTACTCACAATGCAATGTTTTTGTTATACCACTCTAAGGGATATAATATTTACAAAATGGTACTTCATGAGTATTATATCAACAATTTGTGCACTATAAAATGTAGTAATGTGTTGGGTCACTGCATAGCTACAATCTGATCATCTCCAATAAAATTAATGCCATGGGTGTTAGATATATATTAGGTATTTTGAGATTATAAGATTTTAGACTAGAATTGTTTATGTGTTATCTGTATGAGCCTTCTTGCCGAGTATGAGCCTTCTTGTCGAGTATTATGGTGGAGCACATGTATGAGCCTTCTTGTCAAGTGTGCGTCTAGGGGAGAAAGGAGAACATAGACCTACCCATTAACCACTTTTTTAATGAAAGCAATCATGGAAAATTCTATTCATTTGGGATAACATTTACATCGTCGGCTAACACCGATACCAACAAATTGGGTGTTTCATCATTGTGATCACCAGAAGAATAGGAGCGTTTAGAGGACTGATGTGTGATCAGTGTTTTGCATATCATGCATTTGCAAAAGTGTGAAAATTTTAAAACTCTGTTTTAAAGAGTTGCAAGTGATTGAGATTGAACTCTAGTGTTGAAGATTGACTTAGGTCCACACTAGGATTTGAATTCAAATTTCAAAGTAAACTTGTAATTTACAAAATTTAGGAATTTAAAATAGTTTGCCATCATATATTGAGTTGATTGCTCAAAACCACACATGCACATACATCATGTTCACTTAGGAAATAATAGTGACTATTGAGTTCAAAATTGAGGTTTGAATAATTCAAACTTGAATTCATATATCCACAAGTAAATTAAAAGATTTCACAAACAATAGAAAATAAAGGAGATAATACTATGAAAGAATCTTTATTGGTATCAATATTGAGGAGGTTCTTTACAAAAGAATATTACAAAGAGAAATACCAATTACAAACTACAAAATAGAAAGAAAAGGAAAAAACATAAACTAAAACCACTACATTCTTATCCATTTATTGCTCTTCTTGCTTTTTAGCCCATCTTTACGTGCAAACAAATAAATACACAAACAAACCAACTTGGGTTTATGTAACATCCCAAAAATCATATTTCAAAACTCATTCATATCATCTTTGCATCATTCATCCATTTAGGGTTTTTCTCAAAATCATTTAGAAGCATAAACTTTGGCTATGATTTCATGTGGGCAATTTATCTCAATTGGCCATCACCCTTTGAGATTTGATTGTCTATGAACTTGTTTGCTTGCCTCCATGGTTGGAAAGATTAGGTGAAGCATTTTTACCCAAGTTTCCAATTTAGAAATAATTTCAAAACCCTATTTCAAACATTTTCAAACTAGAGACGAAGTCTCTGTTTATTTCAAAACCCAAGCTTGACCAAGCCCTTGCAAGGTAACCACTTGGTTTATTGACTGTATTTGAACCCACAGAACCCTGCAAAAATTCCCAAAGCTGTTTGAATTCAAAAGGATTTGAATTCATATCAAATTCATTCCAAAAAATGAAATTAGAAAAAGAAAAGGATTTCTCAAAGGAAAAGGGCCGCGCGGCAGAGTTCTGGCCCAGCTTCGAATCAAGCCCATCAAGCCCACCCGGGGTTTTCTTTTCTCTCTCTCACGCGCGAGTGCACACACCCAGTCACTGACAGCCAGACCCCACTTTCCCTCCGCGCGTTTCGCTGACGAGCGGGCCTCCTCCATGTCAGCATCGTCTCCCCCGCACGACCAGTTCATCCCCAAATCAACGCGGGCGTTTTCTGTGTTTAATTCGCGGCGTTAATTCGATTCAATGGCCGAGTAATTCTCGCTCGTGACCAGGCTATATGAACCCCCTCTGCCCCCTCTCTCTTCTCCCTCAAACCCCGAACCCAGAGCGCCACCAGGCTGCGAGCATTACTCTCTGTAGCCCCGCCGTCTCCGACGACTGCGCCGGCGAATTCCGGTGAGTTCTGAGCTCCCCTCTGCCTCTCGTTCTTGCTATCTGGTTCAGTGAGCCTCTGTGCTTCTTTTTACACACTTCGTTTGCTCTCGCATGAACCGTAGCTCCGACAATATCAACGACTGGCCGCCACCGTCTTCTGCACGAACTCCGGCGAGCTCTAGTGGTAAGACCCGACCGCCCCTTTCCCTCTCATTCACGCACACGACCTTGCCTTGGACCCGCGCATCTAACCGTGTCTTCACCTTGCCTTGGGGTGATCCACAGCGACGTCCACGACGACCACCCGACGCACCCGACGTTGTCCTCCACTCCGGCGAGCAATCGCAGCCGTGCCCGAGCGCCCCTTGACCAACCGCGAGTACGACGAGCTTCGCCGTGACCCCCTGAGCCCGGTGAGCTACTCCTCTTTCTCACTCACCTCCTGCATCGTCGGCAACATCGTCGACCGACAGTTCCGCCGCCAGTTTTTGACCAGGACAATAGGAACCGTTAGATCTGCATCTGATGGCTTGGATAGATTCACTTAACCGAAGGGGTACGCGTTGATCTGAGCCGCACCTGCCCCTTTAAATCCAGCGGTCTGTATCACTCGATCCAGACGAACCGGTACCGACCAATCCCGAAGCGACGCGTGGCTAGGGTTAGATTCAAAAACAGAATTTAAACCAGATTTTGATCCAGATTTCAAATGCCTATAACTTTTGAATGCCACGTTAGAATTTTGCAAACTTTATACCGTTGGATTCAGTAAATCAAGACCTTTCTGCCTATCCTTTTTGTTTAGCAAATAGTAACCATTAGATTGGCTTAAATTGCAGAAACTTGTTTGAGGCCTTTTTGAGAATAGTTTTAGTATAGTAAAATTATTTTAGGGCTATTAAGTTTGTCTTGGCTACTTTGTGACTTGTTTAGTTTCTGTAATCTTGCCCTTGCTTGGTAGAATTTTCAAAAATCACCACTTAGTAGATTCATGCATGCATGCATTCATAATATTTTTGTTTGTATATATTTGTGTGTAATCGTGTGCTATAACTTTGTGTGTAGATTTTGCTAGTGATTGTGATTGTGACGAGTGCTACTCTCCACACTACCAAGGCAAGTGATAACATCATGAATATTCCATTCCTATATTTTATTTATGCATTAGTATTATTTTTCTAAGTATAGGACTTGCATGGAATTTTGCTAAGTATAAACTATGCTTTGGGAAAACCAATTAGGTGAAACCTTAGTGAAAGTTTCCTAAGTCAAGATTCCTATTACTACCAAGCTTAGCCTAGCTACTAGAAAACAAGGGTGGTTTATATATTTACACTATGAAAAAAAAATTATTCTAAGTCTTTGGACTTGTGTTTTATTTTTAACAAAACAACTAAGTTAATGAATCACCTGGGTGGAATGGAAGGAATGGTTTATGTTGAGTGGTTCACAAGGCCATGGACTTGGCTTGTGTATCTCACTTGTGGATGGCCACCCAGGAACAAAGAGATTTGAGATGTCAAATGTTGAGAAGCTTCAAGTGCAACCACTTGGCATTATGGGCTCTGCCATGATCTTAGGTTGCTAGAACTTAGTCTCTTGGACAGTGGGTGGTAGTGGGAATGATAGGTTGGAGCGCGTCCATTTGACTAAGGAAATGCTTCTGAAGGATCTTGTCTTGGGAAACCAAGTCTTGTGGGGAAAGTGCACCACCTCTGCAGAGTGTAAAACCTAAGTACTTAGCCATGTCCCTGGTAAAGGACAAATTGAGCATCAAGACATGGAAACTTCAAGAATCTCATCACTCCAATTTCTAAATAAAACTTGTGGGTGAACAAGGGTTAAAGGATCTTCAGTCCTTGATTGGTAGATGCCCTGAGTGGATCTTCAGTCTTTGATTGGTAGATGCCTTGGGTGTTTTGGGCCAAGCAAAAACTTAGTATTTTCAAAAGTTAAGGAAAAATCTATTTTGAGCAATGCAAGCCTAAGCTCCACCAGCCAAATGCATATAGTATTATAGTCCACTTAATTATATACTAAGGTATCACTTGCCAATACTATTCCAAAGTATTGACCCTCTGTGGCTGTAACTTGTAATGTTGCAGGTTATTCTGATGATGATTAGGAGTCATGAGTCTACACTCAACATGCTTGCCTGTGGCACATGAAGATGAAGACTTATGTTTATTTACATATTCCATAAACTCTTGTATTAGGCCTTTGGCCATGAGTTGTAAAAGACTATGTTTTATCTCTGGAATGACTGTAATAAACGACCTTTGTATCTGTGTACTTCATCTTAAACTATGGATGCTAGCATTGATCTAGGGACTAGCATTGCAATCATAGGGATCTTTTCCTTTACAAAGGAGGGATCTTACAGTTTAAAATGTTGGATCCACAAAGTGGTGAATCCATTTATTATAGAATCCATTGGAGAAGGTCCAGGAAATTATCCTGAACCTCATCAGTTTGAGGTTTGGTAACAAAAGAACCAAGTAATAGTAATAAATCATATTCTAAAAGTACTAGGAAGCCACAATAGAGAAGTAGATACATTAGGAACAGTAGTTCACAATAGCTGATACCAGCAACACAAACTAGTAGTCAATTGTGAGACCAGGCACATGGCTTAATACGATTGATAGAATACTCATACAAACAAGTTGCAACTTCTTTTCTGGAAGCTCATTCGAAAATAACTCTAAGGTTAAGCGTGCTTGGCCTAGAGCAATTCTAGGATGGGTGACCGACCGGGAAGTGGGTAACCGGGTGCACACGAGTGAGGACAAAGTGCGCAGAAAAGACTAGTGTTGGTCTGTGGGGCCAGTCTAGCTATCCTATTAAGCTGCCAGGAGTGACACCCCCGGGGCCCAGGAGTGGACGGGGTGTTACAAAGTGGAATCAGAGCCGACCCTTGCGATTACATGGGGGTGTGCGGGTCAGTGGCGGGACATGTGGAGCATGGCGCGTGTGGCCCGGAGTGGACACGGCATGGCACATGTGCCGGCACTGGACGCACAGACACATGCCAAGAGGGAATGTTCCCGGGGTGTGCTTGATCGATGAGGGCATCGATCTTCTAAAGGGTGGGTGTATGTGAGACCAGGCACATGGCTTAATAGGATTGATAGAATACTCATACAAACAAGTTGCAACTTCTTTTCCGGAAGCTCATTCGAAAAGAACTCTAAGGCTAAGCGTGCTTGGCCTAGAGCAATTCTAGGATGGGTGAGCAACCGGGAAGTGGGTAACCAGGTGCACACGAGTGAGGACAAAGTGCGCAGAAAAGACTAGTGTTGGTCTGTGAGGCCAGTATAGATATCCTATTAAGCTGCTAGGAGTGACACCCCCGGGCCCAGGAGTGGACGGGGTGTTACATCAATACATCTAAGTGGATAACTAGATGATAGTAAAACAATAGTAGCAGTAGATGGAACCATTTAGGCTAATAGCTAACCAACAAGTCAGCAACCTTAGCAACCATAGTATTTAGTACAAGCCACCAACAGATTCAGTAGTAAAGCCCGGGAACATTAGTAAGAACAAAAAAGGAATAGAAAGGAAAGCAAATAAAACACACCTCAAACTTAGGATTCTTTTAAAGAATCAACTGCAGCTAATGAACACTTGCAGTTCATCAAGCTACATAAATAACTTGTTAGAAAAACATCTAGACAACAAATTCAAGATCACTAATAGTACTAAGAATTACACTAAATTTCTCAATTTAAAAACACATGTTTTTCCCAAACTGTATAGGGAAAAATTACAAATATGCCCCTTAACCGACATGTCATATTTAGCATATGACATAAGCTGATTAGGACACTAGAAGTTAATCTGGAGAGACGGGATGAGCAGCTTACTCACTGCATGCAAACAGTGAGGTATCAATAGTAGGTGAATCCTAGAGTACTTTAAATAGCACCCCTAGACCCAACCCCAAAGCTCACAATCCTTGGAGCAAAGCTCATAAAAAACACTCTTAGACCAAAGGTTGAGAGAGAGGAAAAACATCTTTCCACATTCACTAGAGAGGAGTAAGAAGCAAGAACAAGATCCAAGAGAGGGAAGAACTACATCAGATCTTCCTCAAGCCCATTTTTGAGACTTCAAAGGTTTATAGTTAAACGTTAGCATAGAATTAGGTAGAGAGAGTAGTAATTAAGGTAGCACCTAGACTAGCTAGGGCTAGATTCTATGCGACTCCATTATTGGAGAACACCACAAATTCAAGATCACTAATAGTACTAAGAATTACACTAAAATTCTTAACTTAAAAACATATGTTTTTCCCAAACTATATAGGAAAAAATTACCAATATGCTCCTTAACCGACATGTCATATTTAGCATATGACATAAGCTGATTAGGACACTAGAAGTTAATCTAGAGAGACGGTATGAGCAGCTTACTCACTGAATGCAAACAGTGAGGTATCAATAGTAGGTGAATCCTAGAGTACTTTAAATAACACCCCTAGACCCAACCCCAAAGCTC
This sequence comes from Avena sativa, assembly GCA_916181665.1. NCBI lineage: Eukaryota > Viridiplantae > Streptophyta > Magnoliopsida > Poales > Poaceae > Avena > Avena sativa. Next base: position 523,790,693 of record OV702292.1, on the reverse strand, counting down.
ACAATCCTTGGAGTAAAGCTCATAAGAAACACTCTTAGACCAAAGGTTGAGAGAGAGGAAAAACATCTTTCCACAATCACTACAGAGGAGTAAGAAGCAAGAACAAGAGCCAAGAGAGGGAAGAACTACATCAGATCTTCCTCAAGCCCATTTTTGAGACTTCAAAGGTTTATAGCTAAACGCTAGCATAGAATTAGGTAGAGAGAGTAGTAATTAAGGTAGCACCTAGACTAGCTAGGGCTAGATTCTGTGCGACTCCATTATTGGAGAACACCACAGAGCCATGCCACTAAACTAGCTAGTTTGGAACAACCTAGAGCACATTAGGAAACACTTAAGAACTAAGCCTTATAACCAGTCCCCACATCCCTAGGTTTGATCATAAGATTCGCCTAAGGATGAAAACATTGATCATAGAGAAGAAGCTCTGGATATATTAAACCTACATAAAGAAGTAAATCACACCTAATCAACATACTTATAGTAACACTGAACCAATGATTTGGAAGTAAATAATAAACAACATTAAGCCTAACTAATGAAAGCACATTTAAAACTACAAGCTTGGATGTGTATCACAATCACAGACACTATGAATAACCAAATAGCAAAAGGGATGAAGGAAACACAACGTAATATAAGTAATCTATTTGAGTTGTGGAATTTGACCACTCTAATAACAAGAAACCAATTATATGCTTAGTATCTACAAGTAACACTGACAACAACATTAGAGTAGCATAGCAGTATCAAATTAACTATAAAGAAACAAGCATAAATAGTATTCACATGAATTGGAATGTATTAGTACTGGACTAAGATTGGAAATAACATAGAAAACATAATTAACCTAAGCCAGAACAAGGTCATCACTAACTAAGCTTAGAACACTAACTAACAGAATGTCAACTAAAGCAAGCGTCAAACACCAAAATTCAGTAAAGTTTAGAGAGTAGGAACTTAGCAATATTAACCATGTCAAATAGTAGCAACTAACTACCTACCTAGAACAACCTAAAATATTCTAGAAGGCCTAGAATGAATCATGACTAAGAGTCAATATAGTAGAAACCCTAGAATAGGAAACATTGCAGAAGAGATAGTTGTAGAAGAGAAGTAGTAATACAGAGAGAGGCAGGGGAGAAGGAGAACCTACCTGGAGCATGGGAGCCTAGCTCACCAGAACCAAAGAGGAAGAAGATGACCAGGAGGCATAGGGAGTACTGATGTCTACGCACTTCTATTCTTGTAGACAGTTGTTGGGCCTCCAAGTGCAGAGGTTTGTAGAACAGCAGCAAGTTTCCCATAAGTGGATTACCCAAGGTTTATCGAACTCAGGGAGGAAGTGGTAAAATGTATCCCTCTCAAGCAACCATGCAATTAAGATACAAGAAGTCTCTTGTGTCCCCAACACACCCAATACACTTGTCAGGTGTATAGGTGCACTAGTTTAGTGAAGAGATAGTGAAATACAAGTGGTATGGATAATTATAAGTGGTAACGGTGACAGAAAAGAGCTTGATGGGTAGGAAGAGACTAAAGGCAATCTGAAATAAAGATGGAAGCAAGCAAATATGTAATAGATCTAGTTGCAAATGGTGTTTCAATGCTTAGAAACAAGGCCTAGGGATCATACTTTCACTAGTTAACACTCATATAAATATCTTCTCTTTATGATACTACTCTAAACTACTCTCTGGTTGGATAACTCTAATTCATGGTAGGGCTATAACATCACACATCAAAGTTCTCTTTCTCCATCTAGATAACCCCTCACTATCACCTTGAGCGCTAGATGGTTCCAACAAACACCACAATCTCATAGAGACATCCAACTCAAATTATACTCATGACAAGTATTTATGTAACCTTAGCCAAAGTGCCACACGGTGTGCACACTGTCTACTTCACACACGTGGGGATAAGCAGAGACTGATTAAAGCACTTGAGTAGCAGAATAGATATATAGATTACAGAGCTCATGATCTCATAAGATCAGCATAGAGAGAGAGATGAACACATAGCTGCCGGTAGAGCCCTTAGTGTCGAGAGAGAACTACTCCCTCCTCATCATGGGAGTTAGCAATAGCGATGGAGATGGTGGTGGAGTCGATGGAGATGGCTTCGGGGGCACTTCCCCATCCCGGTAGGGTGCCGGAATAGAGACTTTATGTCTCCCAAATCTCCCCTTCGGTGGCGACGATGTTGTGGAGGTTTTCGTGGCTTTCTCCCGAATTACTTAGGGGTTTCTCATCGGGAGGCTTCTTATAGGCGAAGAGGCGAGGCGAGGAGGCAGCCAGGGGGCCCACACCCCCTGGTGGCGCCACCAGGGCTGGCCCGTGCCACCATAGGGTTTGCCCACCCTGGTGCCCTACTCCGTCTCTGCTTCGTGTTTTCGTGTTGCTCTGGAAAAAATAGGCATATTGGCTTTTGTCCCGTCTAATTCCAAGAATATTCATTTTTTAGCTTTTCTAAAACCAAAAACAGCAGAAAACATGCAACTGGCACTTTGGCATCTTGTCAATAGGTTAGTTCCAGAAAGTGTATAAAAATACCTCAAAGTGTAGACAAAGCATAGGACAAATGATATAAAACAAGCATGGAGCATCAAAAATTATAGATACGTTTACGACGTATCAAGTACCCAGTGATGGGGCACTGCAACATGTGTCAGCCCAATCGACTGGCGGAGAACACCACAGAGGCGTACAACACTATCTCCACGACAAGGGAGCACCGGAGCAGCGCCAGCACACGACGGCACCTTGAAACCAAACCCTAGGGTTAGGGCTGCGCGAGGCCACGATAAATATAACTAGATAAATATAAGTGGTAGAAAGGTAGAGCAACGAACGCTGGTTCAATTGCGAACCATGGCGGTGGCGGAAGCGGCCAAGAACGGTGGGGATTAAGCGGCGTGGTGGCGGCGACGTGTAGCCGCTAGAGAGAGGGTGAGCATGCGAGAGATAGACGATTCAGTTGAACCGAACCATATCGGCTGGTTTTGACCAAGTTGGTCTCACCAGTGGGCCCATGGGCAAAATGGTATTTTCACTTTTATTTAAAAGGCCAATTAACCAAAAAATGACCCTAGGCATTTTCTAGAAATAAAGTAAAAATATTTCCAAATAAGGAAATTGCAAGGATTCTAAATCCTATTTTCTGGTATTATTAAAAATATTTTTGATAGGATAAAAATTTCCAAGTTAGTTATTTGACTTAAATAAATACCTTAAAAATGAGTAAAACTACTCAAAAATCCTTATAAGCCTAAATCATATTTCTAAAAATGTGGGAATATTATTTCAAACCAAAAAAACTCAAAAATTTGAATTTGAAGAAAAATTATCTAATACAGATACATGAAAATTCTAAAGTGAAATTCAAATAAAACCTTAAGGAGAGGCAAAATCATAGAAATTCAAATAAAGAGGATTCAAAAGCAATTAAGTGAACATTGCATAGCATATAGTTGCATTAAAAGCATATTGGTTTTAAAAGCATTGCTTTATTGGATAATGATTGCTTTTACAAAACCTAGGGTCAAGGGTCAACTCGAACCTTCGAACTGCATTATCTCGCAGTTACCAGGCAAGTTCAACCTTGCATAGAATTGGCAAATTCAAACTTGCATAACTCTTGCAAGTTATATTTAGCAAATACTTTTCTAAAAGTATCACAAATGTTCCTATAAAAACAAATATTGTTCTATGAATGAAATAAATGAATATAAGGTAAATGGAAACCATGATGTGTGATATTGTGGGAATAGATTCCATTGTATCAGAAAAACTTAGGAGTAAACAACACATGTAGTCATTTATTCCAAGGCGTCGTACAAACTGCGATGACCATAAATCTTGGAATGGGATGAGCGAGTCAAAAGTTTTGCTCAGATGACTAAGTTGGGTTGTATTACCAAGAGGAATTATAGTGGGTGTGAGCCTGTAACGTCCCCATCTTGTGTTGCAAGATGACAACTTTAGTATCTCCAAAAGGACAACATTTGAGTAGCAGTCGTTGACTAGGTTCAGTACAAAGGAACGAATACAGAATTAGGTAGATCTCGACATGACTTGGAGAAACTTGGTAACAGGACACACACCTAAGGAAGTGTGTTACAGCGATAAGGCCAAGAACGTCTCGAGAGTGTATAAAACGTGCCATGATACTCCTTACCTAGGGAGTGGGTTGCGAACACGGTGTGAAAAGGAATTTAAGAAAGTTCTAACAACCCATAAAAACTATAGTAAAAGCAATCTTTGATAAAAACAAATTCAAAACCAAAAAGGAAACATGGATGTCTGAATCCACGTTTACACAACCAACTATATAACTTGTTGAGTATGCTTGTACTTAAATTATCTTCTTAAATCCTTGCTAGACTGTGAGAATATCAAGACAGTAGAAAACACCACAAACGGTGATAACAGAGAGCTCTATTACGATGAACCAGATATTTCTGGAGGCATTGAAGGAGTAAACTACGGTATAGAATATAGTCGGAAGACATGAAAACATGAAAACAGAAAAGTAGTCTTTAAAATAGTATAGCTGAGCCGAGCACATAGACCTAATTAAATAAGTTGTTGAGCTCTAGTGGCATTCCATCTAGTGATGTCTTTGCTACTCAAGCTAGTTAGTTTGAATTTTAATATTCGAAGAAGTCTTTAATGGACCGATAAAGATTCCGAAACATTTGTATAATTTTGTTTGAATATAATGAACATGTAAAAATTGTGGACCCGCAATGTTTTTGTTATACCACTTTGAGGGATGTGATATTTGCGAAACGGTACTTCGTGGATATTATGTCTACGACTTGCGCACTATAATATGCAGTGGTATGCTGGGCCACCGCGCTCATCGCACACAATTGACATGGGGCCTTCTCTATGTCTAGCTAAAATATCGTCAACCATATAGCTTCCCTAGGGCAATGAACAAAGCTCACTTCTACAAAATTGGGACAAATAAAATTACATTCTTCATATATCGCCCGCCCGCTTGCATTAGCTCTATCATGTCCATCCAATATACTATAGACTTGGCTGGTATAAAGGATGCATGGTGAAGCCACTTGCGACCATATGTCTCTTCCATGTGGACCTGCACAAAAATGATACAACGAAGGTCGACTCAAAGGGAGCAGAGGATCAGCTCAAAGGAAAAAAAAAACTATTCTCTTCGTTTCAATAATTACAACGTAAATATTTAGTAAAAGTAAAACTTACTTACTTTGACCAAATATATAAGATAATATGTCGATAGTTACAATATTTGATAAATACATGATGATATATTATATTTTATGGTAAATATATTTAAATTGATTTGATAATGTAATTTTTGATATGTAAACTATAATAATAAACCGTAACTATCTAGATAGTCATCTTTTATCCTCCAATCTACTAGTCAACCACCCTCAGAGAGAACCAGGAGGCGATCGTAAAGGCCCGACTACTGACATATCATAGTTTGGTGCCATTAGCAGAGGTGGAGGGCTAGAGTGCCGTCATAGATAGTGAAACTAAAATCGCAGATGTGTTACGTCGGACTGTGTCACATATCAAAGGATCTGCGAGTGTATTATTACGGTTACGCATGCAGACGGCACGGTGAAACACGCATCTTCGTCTAGTCAGAGTTAATCTCCAATCTGTTAGGTCCAGCAAGGATGAAACCATCGCGGAGCAGCGGCGTCTCTGCTGTGGATGCCTCTGAAACAAAAGGAATGCCTCGACAGCTAGCCGCCACAGCTCCCCGAACCAGAGTCGATACCAAAATAGGCATCGACATTAAGTTTAAGGAAGTCGCCCCTCGGTCTTTGCCAGCCGTGCCTCACAATCCCACCGTCGTCTTCTTCTTCGCCCTTGTGTAGTTCAGAGCCAGAGTAGATATGGCATGCGCAGAACGTACAGGAGACTGAACTGACTCGCCGTGTGTAGCTTGTCTGTGTTCCCACCAAATGTACCAGATCGCCGTCGCCAGCAAATTATTCATGTCGATTTCAGCTAGCAGTGGGGCCTTAGCGCTGAAGAGCTTGAGGATCCTTCCACGTCAGCTTCACACACATGCCATATGATATCAAACATCCCCAAGACCCCAAGCAGCTCCAGATTTCTTTCACTCGAAATGCATGCTGTTTTAAACTCTCTTACAATCAGAGTGGCATAGCTGACACCGAGAACTATGTTGCATATGACGAATTTGCCAAAATACCATTGCATGGGATCGCTCCTACCAAGGACCTCCAAAGGTGTATTTTTATTTTGGCTGGTACGTGAAGAGACCATACCCTCCGCCAGACAGGTAGCGTTGCATCGATGATGTCCCATAGCCACTTGTGTGCCATAATTTTGCCACATGTTGATGTTCCCACTCTGCGTGGTACGCCGACCTGGCCGAGAAAGTCCCGGTTTTTGTCAAGTGCCAGCTTCATAGAAAGAGAGAATGTGAGAACTGATCACACAATCGTGGGTCTTTGGTATCTTGTATTTATAGGCTGATCATACAAGTATACACGGAAACAATCCCACAAATCCTAACCATAATGGTCTAAGTTAATAACAAAATCAAGCACTAATGATGACAGGATATGACCAAATATTGGGGCATATTCGGTTTGGCCAACACCCTCCCGCAGTTGAAACGGGAGATTCTCGGACGCTGAGACTGGATCGAAAGTCCAAGAATAGTGGTGATGGTAGGCCTTTGGTGAAGATGTCCGCGAATTGGCGAGACGAAGGCACGTGAAGAACTCGAATATGCCCAAGCGCCACACGATCTCGAACGTAGTGAAGTTCGATCTTGATGTGCTTGGTCCGCTGATCCTGAACCGGATTCGTGGATATGTAGATGGCGCTGACGTTGTCACAGAAGACTACCGTAGCGCTGAGAAGAGGTTGATGAAGCTCCTGGAGAAGTTGGCGGAGCCAACTGGCTTCAGCGGCTGCGTTAGCAACAATGTGGTACTAATCCTTGGCACTGGAGCGGGAGATAGTGTTGTCGCTTAGAAGATCATGAGACAAGGTTGTCGCCCAGGAACACGCGGCTGGAGGTTGAGCGGGGAGTGTCAGGACAACCGGCCCAGTCCGCGTCAGTGTAAGCCACGAGACGGTCCGTGGTTGACGGCGCGAGCTAAAGTCCATGGCGCAGAGTACCCTTGACGTAGCGAAAGACACTCTTGATCAAAGTCAAGTGCTGATCTCGAGGGTCATGCATGTGCAGACATATCTGTTGAACGGCGTAGGTGATGTCGGGCCATGTGGACGTCAAGTATTGTAGAGCACCGGCAAGACTCTGATATGCCGAGGGATCAGCAACCGGAGGACCAGCGGTAGAAGCAAATTTCAGCGACGTGTCCACAGGAGTCGATGCAGGATGGCAGGCGCTCATGCCAGCACGCTCAAGACGCTCAAGAATCTTGAGAGCATACTGCGTCTGGGAGAGGAACATCCCCTGAGGATCATGTCGAACGGCGAGGCCGAGGAAGTGATGTAGATCGCCCAAGTCTGTCATGGCAAACTCAGAACTGAGAGCGGTGATGATGCGCTCAAGCAATGTTGAGGAAGATGTTGTTGACGTAGAGAAGCAGGTAAGTCGTGCCAAAGGTGCCATACATGATGAAGAGAGATATGTCAGACTTCGAGCAGGTGAAGCAGGTGAAACAATCCCACAAAATTTTAACCATAATGGCCTGAGTAATAACAAAATCAAGCACTAATGACGGCAAGATATATGATCCAATATTGGGGCATATTTGATCTGCCTAACACAGCCCACAAAATCATTCATCGTACCAGGAGCTAGTGGGACGTTTAGAATCAACCTTTGAGTATAGGATATTACCTCTTCTTGTTGCTATCTTTCTACTTGGACTACTAGGCACCCACGGATTTGTGACCCGTCACCCACTCTCCATTAACTGGCCGGAACACCATTTTATAGGTTGTGGACCTAGAAATCTGTTCGCAGACCGTTTTTTTTTTGTCCACAAACTGTTGGTAATTCCGGATAAGACCCCTTAACAAGCTCAGCGATATTTCAAGAGTAGAAATATTGGCTGCTGCTGCATTTTACCTTGTTGCTATCATTGTTGTTACCTCCAATGCTGAAATTCCACTGATACACAACACAGATGGATGTATCAATGTCTTGGTGAAATATACAAGACATCGCAAATGGAAAAGTATTCTTTTGGGATCATTGATAAAGTAAACCAGTTACATGTTGAGTAAAATTGAGGTAAACCTATCGAGAAGATATACACATTTCTGGAATCGGTAAACATGATTGCTCAGCGAAATTTCCTTCTATAATTGAACATCTCCAGTTTTATTTGAGATGGCATGATTGTCTAACCTTTTACCTTTATCAGACTGCAGGGCCTTATGCACATGGATTTGAGTATTCACAGGGAAGAATATCTAAATGTAAATTATATCGAAACGAATCTGTCGGACCCTCCATTTGGGTGTGAAGGCCTGGCGGCCATCTAAGAAGCCGATGTCTCAACATCTCCATCATCAGAGTGCGAAGACCCACCACCATTGACCATCTCAGTATCTCCTATGAATAAGTCTGCCTTGTTACGCCTTAGCGACCCAACCTTTCTTTGTTCTAGGGACAAAGAAGTGAACACAAATTATTGAATGCTATTGCACCATTGCTGCCAGGAAGAAATGACTGAAAATACTTCATAATAGATGCTCTGTTAATGAATCTTACTTTTGTTGGTTATGGTGTTGCGCGTTATCGCCAAGAAGTCCTCCCATGTGTACGTGTCCAGCTCTTTTTTCTCCTCCTCCGAAAGTTCAAAATTTGGCTCCCTTCCACACATAAAAGCTGCCCTGAACGTAGATAACATACTATACTTGTCAAATGATGTTTAATCAAAACAAGAATACCGGTACGGCAACAAACTAGGCTTATCTGGCCTCAAGCATGCCATCACAGCCATATCACTCGATCAAAATTAAGAACCAAAAGTGCAGAAGTATCATAGGAGACATTTCTGGTATTAGGTTTCCTACAAAGGATTGTAAGTCATAACTCAGGCCCAAGAACCAAAATATTTGCGAAACTTTGCTAGCATGACTAATCGTTGACTTTTTCTTGTCAAAAGCATCAAGCATTCAAAAATTATGCAATACACTCTTCCACGATGAAAAATCATTAAAAAAAACTCACTTTTCCTAAGATGAACTTATAATGCATGTTGTTACCATATATGTGGACTGACACCTTTTATCCAGAAGTTTGGATTTTTGGTTCTACTGATTGGTGCAGGAAACTTATCATGGTATCAGAGTAGAGGTCTAAGGTTCAAGTCTCAGCTTTCGCAATTTAATAAAAAAAAATGCGGTTACCCTCTTTTTCTGTCCACGTATAGGCCTTCTTGAGTTATATGTGTGATTCTATTCACGCGTAGACCTAATCAAATCATCAAGTCACACGTGAGAGGGGTCAGGGGTGTTACAGATGTGGATTGTCCACCTTTCCATCAGTTCAGACTTCTGGTTCTACTAATAATGGTATATGTGGATTGCCCATGAGATTCTATTCACGTGTAGGCCTCATCGAGTCACACATGAGGGGGTATATGTGGATTGTCCACCAGTTTGGACTTTTGGTTCTATTGGTTAGTTTTTCGAGAAAACGGAAAGGACCTTTGAGCTTCATTTCATTGAAAAGATAGAGTGGGGTTCTACAGGTTGGTGCATGAAACTTGACACATGTATGCAAAACGAAGATAAAGTGGGGTTTGCTTTGCGTGTTGTCATTTATGATCATATCAATATTGTCGAACCATTATACTGATACAAATATCATTTGAGAGCCAATAAAGGTACTTTATGTAGCAACTAGCAAGTATATTGGTTGTACAAGGTAATCCTACAATATATTGTTATTATAATGAATTTTAGAAATATACTAGGCCAGAACTATTAAACTTTGCAGCCTAGCTCCTTGCTCTTAATGCCATCCAGGAAATTGATGTTCATTCTATGGACGGTAGGTTGTACAAGAAAAATGTTTCAAAAAATTGTGCGCTAACAATGACTGCCATGCTGGTGAAAATGGTCAAGAGAGTTGCATAGACAAGAAACAGCAGAATGCAAATCAAGATGATCAGAAATAAGTATGGTGATGGAAATAACATAATTGTGCGCATGTAATAAAGCTTAGGTCAGCTATAATACCTATCATATAGCCGGGCTGCTTCATCCTGTGTTCCAACAGTGCCCAAGTGAATTTGTTTCTTATCAACTTTTATAGCAGCTTGCCATTTCATGTTTTTGAAATAGACCCCTCTCATTATGCATGGCTCTTGGTCCACATACTGCTTTCTTCTATGTCGCTTTCTGCGCTTAATCTCCTTGCCTAAAATTACAAGGAAAAACAAAAAATATAATATAGTGATCTTCTGTAGAGCAATTGTAATGTTCGTCTCACATGCTGTGATTCTTTAGCAAGAATGAAAACAAGGCTAGTGACACCAATACAGAATGGAAGAAAATAAGAGGCTATGTACTTTTAAAAAAGGCATGATGGGTGAATCCTGTAGAGAAAAGCTTCACAAATCACCTAGTCCAGTAATTGAGTAGTTATAATGTTCAATAAGTATGAGAAAAGAAAGTTAAACATGAATGTGCTGTCTACTGGAGCTCACAAATCTAACTTAGACTCTAAATTATCCTTTGGACAACGAGACTTTGCGTTAGGGTGTGGCGTTTCTTCCCCTCTCTTCTCTATGCATGCATGCATACGATGACATCAGCGATTCACATCGTGTTCAAAAATAAAAACTTTTATCGCTCAAACCGCTAATTCGATCGATGTTCCATTTTCATCGTTGGCTTCAAAACTAAATCTCATGTTGACATCGGTCGAAAATATAAGGGGGGAATCTCATGTTCCGTTTTCATCGAAACTAAATCTCATGTTCCGTTTTCATCGTTGGCTTCGAAACTAAGTGCCGACGAAAAACGGATTGCTAATCAGATTAAGGGTTAAGAAGATAAATAATTTTGAATATTAAGATTTAGTAATTAATGCAATGGTGTCAGCAATGAGGTGGCAGATTCTATATGCATACATGTGCTCTCCCTACAAGGGGGGATTCCAATTGGAGACCCGCCACACCATAAGACTAACTGGGGCACGTGTGCCTGCCCCGGTTAGATTAGCCGATTGAAGAATATTAATACTGTGAAAATGTAGTGCACGAATACTGATTAAAAATTGTTAACCAAATCCTATTTTGCTTGAAGATTTATATGTAATTCTAAAACACATTGCCTGCCATATAACATGACAACAGTAACATGCACTTTACACGGATAAAGGAACTATAAAGAATACCACGTAAGAAACCTGGATAGTATTGGTTTTTGTCTTCCTTCAAAGAGTCAGAACCATTTGAGGATTCTGGGAGTACATCAGAAATCCTGGTCTGCAACAAATAAGCTTCTTTTATTAGCAAAACCATCTTTGCAACTGCAAACAACAAGCTTTAAACTTAACTGGAAACGCAAAACGGTTCCTCGGAAGAATCACTAACCAAACACATCAGGATTTGCACAGATACAGAAGGCAGGAGAAACATAGGAGCTATTACTAAACATGGTACTACAGCCTGTCGATCAAATTTATAACAGGCAATTGCTAAACTTACCAAGGGCAATGGGTGCACACTGAACGGGTTCAGATTTGGGTGTGCGCCTTCCGAATGTTTTTCATTCTCAACAGGCTTAGGAAGATCAACTGGCAATGAATCTTTGCCTGAAACAAAAGCTAAGCTGATGAAACTGTCCAAACGGTAACAGCATACAGAGTTCATTGATCTATGAAGATGCTTTCTATGTAAATGATCTCAAATAGTGCAAATGATCTTAAACAACTTGGTTTCTAAATATTTGAAGGCACATGTGAGACTGAATAGTAATGTTCCAAAAACATCTCATTTTCCAACAGTATTTGAGCAGCACTTTGGTAATTTCTCAAACCAACAATTAACCTAAGAGCCTGGTTGCTTCCATCAGTAACTTAAGTAGCACAGCTGAAATTAGAAGGGCTTATTTCTGTGAATATTTTCATCGGTGTTTTTGCACAAATCTGGTTCTGTTCCACGAACGTTTTCTGTCTATTGCCGATAATACACATGATGTGTACTCTTGCCAAATTTCTTCCAGTAGTCTGTTGCCTCACAAACTGAGTACCAAAACACTTGATACTGCCATTATAAAAAAGAAAGATGCCCTTTGCGCGACGAAAAAGAGAGGCGTAAACAATAGTATTTATGCTTTATCTCAACATGGGTCAATTTTAACTTGCATTGTTGGTTTGCGCAAACTGGCAGTCAAAACATTAGAAATGGGTCCATGTTCAACCATGTAAATTGGACAAAGTGACCACTACACCAGGTTTAATAGCTCATGTCTGTTCTGAAAGGCTAGACCTACTACACCTACTATAACAGGGAGGTGGCAATGGTGTATTGGCATGCAGGACACCACGTTGGATGCATATAGGGCATGTGTGAGCTGGCCTATTTCTCCAAAGCATGAGGTAGGTTTTTGTTCCAGGTGGGTCTGATGTGACCTGGGAGGAATACGCAGGCAGCCAACTGGATGGCGGGATGATCAGCCACTTCCTGATGCCCTATCAGGGTAGGTCAGATACACCCTTCTGATAAGGCACCGCTTGGCTCCACCATGGACAAATAAGCCAACACGGACTTGCAAAATAAAATAACAAAATAACCAGCTCGGAGACGAACCATCAGATTCAATTTGTGCAAATTTACATGATGAAAGGTGGTGTTTTCACTTATAAGAAGTTCAAGCTGCCACTTTGACAAACAGAAGGGGCGCAGTGCAATTAACCAAACAAAATTGATTTTTGAACCCAAAAAGAACACTCTCATACATCTTCAGAGAACTAAGAGAATGGCAGGCTTTGCCTCGTCAATTTCCACGATCAGTTCCGGAAATAGAGTGTACAATAAGAATACCAACTGACAGTGGAATGTTTAATCTAGTTTGATTCCCACCATAGGTAAACATGGAACAGAGAATACTGTGTGCCATGTCGCCTCCAATTAGTGTCCCATCTCCCATGAGGTCAGTACCAGAAATGCCTGCCAAAATTGATCGTAACCACGACTCTTGTACTAGCAGCATTCAATTTGAAACGAACTCCCCGCCCATGAAAACTCTTGATTTAAGTGGGGCGGGTGTGCCACCTAGCCCGCTGGGTGTCCCGCCAACACAACCCACTTAACTCCTTTGCAGGCAACCCACGTTGCACCGGCAGAGTAAGCAGTCAATGCCTGTTTGTCCCGCTTATGCCCGCTTGTCTAGACGAGGGGAGCGGAGCAGCAGCGTGTAAAATACCGGCCATCCTTGGCCCCTCTACTGCTGTTGTGAACTCACTGCTGCCGCTTCTCGTCAGCAGTATGTCACCTGTATGCGGGCGTGACGTCCTCGTAGAGCACGGCACGGGAGTCACTGCTGGTCATGTAGACATACATGGACAAGATCGCCATCTTCACTCAGCCATGCCACCGGGTAGCCCATGACGTACATGCTAGAACAGGCGATGCACGATTTGAATCGCATGCATTCTTCACGAACCTGAGACAGTGCTATTGGATGCATACTATATTACTATTACATGCTTTTATTTATTTTATCTGTAACTGCATGGCTCATAGGATATCTGGAAGATGTGGTTTTGCAGCTTCATATACAATAGGACTGAAAACATTTACACATTTTCACAACATAAATTATTTGAACAATTCTTTACAACATATGAGCAAGATGCTTCAAGTTATTACAGTAACTTTTTCTTACCAGAACAAAGTCCCAACAGTCGACGTCTCCTCAAGCTAACCATACTTGAACTGCCACCTGTAATGGCGTGACCAATATGAGAATATACCAGACAGATTAAAGTCAGTAATACAAAATTGGTAAATAAACAGTATTGGGTTAAAAAAAATGGAGACTTTGAGAAAGCAATGCCTGCAGCGCAAATTGTTCCAAACTAGCACACGTATTTCTGACAAGAACAAGCAAGAATAATCCACAACAAATCCTAGCATATTACCTTTATCCTTATAGTCATTCACATGGTACTTGTAAGAAAAATGGACTAAAGAGGGCAAGTTCTAGCATAACATGGTGTATGTTGCTAACCATAAACCATAATTTTAGCCTGCTTAAATTATGTTCCCAGGGGCAGGAACCATGTAAAAGCTCCATTACTAACGCACACATGTTAAAAGAGGTAAGATATAACACCATTGAGCAAGATTCAGGTCCTGCAAAGGGTTTATAACTCGGAAAATAAAATAAAATCAGTGATTCCACTCAGACAGAAAGATCTTCCACTGGGGCAAACTCCAAGCGCACTGCATTTTTCCCCATGATTCCATTACGTGGAGGCTAATTTTGAGAGCAAAGGGGGTGTTTTTCTTTTTTTTGAATGGTCGAGCAGAGGAAGTGTGGCAGCACTCGATTACCCCTAAAAGTAGAAACAGAAATAAGGTGGTGTACATGTGACTGCTACCAGTTACCCCCTAAAAGTAGAAACAGAAATAGGGTCAAGGTGTAGTACTTGTCAGTGCTACCAGTTGGCAGAACCGATGAAGCACACGCTTTGACTCCAGCCAGGGCATACATACAAAATCCTGCTACACATCTGATAACCCAATAATAATCTCCAAGTACGGTCACAGAGAATCACAAAATCAATCTGCCATCAAGTCAAGAACTACAGAACCGACACTTACTCGTAAAAAAACCGATTTTTTTCAATCCTAATTATCATTGTGTCCATCAATGCAATTGTACTATACCAATCTCCATGCCACGATTTTCAGTTGCAACCATGAGACCCAACGGGGGAAACCATCATGAATCAATCAAGCAATCGCAGACAAGCCAGAAACTAATCGGAGGAATCCAACAAACCCCTCGGGAACACAAGAAAGTCCACCCCCACAAGACGCATCCCCAACCACCGCCACCTTCCACCAATCCAAACGCGCAAGAAGGGACGGGATTGAACTGCAGTAGAGCACAAGCGGGGAAGTATCGCCGCAACCAAGAACGGGCGAGGAATTCACGGGGAAAAAAAAAAGAAACTCCGGCCGGTCCTATAAACACGGCTGGTAACTAAACAATCACGAGGGGACGCTGGCGGGCGGGCTGGCGGCGGGCAGATTCAATGCAGCGCTACGTGCAATAGAGACGGGCGAGGAGGACGGGTACGTACCGGCGGCTTCGGCCGGCCGGCGGCGGCGGCAGGAGGAGGCGTCCCGAGGCGGGCGGCGGCGGCAGGAGAGAGCTTTGGGGCAGGGGAGAGGAGGGGGGAGGAAAAGAAGTTGGTAGGAGAAGTTGGCGAGGGATACAAAGAGGGTGGCTCACATCTACCACCTTTGTTTCTCTCCCCCTCTTATCTCGCTCCGTCTCCTCCCCTCCCGTTAATTGCTGGGGTTTTCTTTGGGCATTTTTTTCTCTCCCTATTTTTTGTGAAGAGGATCGGTGACGTATCCCGCCGTCGCGGTGGTGGTGGCGGCTTGGTTTGGCTGGGGTGCGAAATTACGGGTTTGCCCCTGTTGCTGCCAAGGGGTTCTTTTCGTCGTGGACTAATGCGTGGACTTTTCCTGGTCAAGGTGTCTGGGCTTTTTTTTTGGGGATATAACAGGTGCTATAATTTAGACGAGGGGCAATAGTAGAGCCAGCTGTTGACTATAAGGCATGTCCATGTCATCTAGAGTCAATCTAATAGCCAACATGTACAATAGTTAAAGGTACAAATATACTATTTTATTAATGTATGACCCACTTTTCATTCTCACATAGTGTCTAGGAGCACGTGCTGCAGCTGGCTCTTAACTAAGCACCCACTCCTCTTCTCTCTCCTCTTCTCTCATCCAACTAAGCACAAATATATTATTTTAATTCCTATAGTCTGCTGACCGAACCTTATTGTATTTGCTCTTAGGCATTTTATAAGAAATTATTAGGCAAATTGCAAACGTTTGAAGAAGTATGTATGCATGCCTGTCCAGTTTATGCACCCCAATCTGAACCAACTGTGTACACACGACTGTACCTCGCGCGGATGGAGGTCGAAGCCGCTCTCCGCGTTGCCTGCTTGTCCCGTCGCCTCCCAGCCTCGCACCTGCTTGCGCCGCCGCCGCCACAGCTTGCTCTCCGCCCGCCTTCAAATCCGCCGCGCCGCCACAGCTTGCTCCGACGCCGATGCCGCCGCCGACCGATTTGGCCGCGTCTGTGCCGGCGCTCGCGGGTGTGGCGGGCGGAAGAACGAGGGAGGGAATAGGTTGGGTCGGGTGAAGGGGTGAGAATAGGTTTTTTTTTTTTGGTGAGGGCAGAATTTCGGTGATGCTTTTCTTTACGTGGTTGGTGGAGGGGAACGTGACAAATAATTAAATTTCGAATTTCGGTGATGCTTTTTTTTAGATGGTTTCAGTGATGGTTGGTCAAATTTCTAAATAAAGTGTGTCAAATGATGAAAATGCAGTACTGTAGTTTTTTTTCCCCTCCGAGGCAGTAGTTAGTTGCTCTTAGTACATCAAAAATTGTGCACCAACACAAATGTGACCTCTTGAGGTAACACATGTCATTTATACTTAGCATATCTAGAGATTACATCAATATAAAATTGTTTTTATGTGACTTACTATGTGTGCTCCATGACGAAGTCGGGTGTTGATCTTCCAATGGATAAAGATGGTAAGGCCAACTCCAAAGGCCCTCCCCCAAATCTGACACCGAATTTGTCCGATTTAGTCCGTTTGCGGGGTAGGGTGTACAAAATTCGGATGAGTGTCCGACCCAATTTGACACATACCCCTCAACGGGCTTCTCCCGCATATGGACGTCACCGGCAGCCTCACCGGAGTCGTCGTTCCCATGACATGGTGGACGTGGTGGACCGACTGGAGACGGAGGTCGTCCGGTTCTTCTCGTCGCCGCAGGAGGACAAGGACACGTCGGGCCCCGCCAACCCGTTCTGGTACGGCAGCAAGCGCATCGACCGCAATGGCAACATGGGGTGGCGCGAGTACCTCCTCAACAGCAGCAAGCACATCGTCGGCCGTCCAGGAAGCGGCGGCGTGAGATGCGAGAAGGGCGAGGCGACGACATGAGATGCGAGAAGGGTGCGGCAGGGGCCGTCCAAGAGGTGGGCGCGGCGGCGCGAGTGGGCGGCGACGGCACTGGTTGTTTTGGAGGCAGGAGAGAGCTGATTTTGTGGTAGGTGGAGGAGAGGGACACTGCCACATGGGCCCCACAGTAGACAGGTCGGACGAAGCCAGATGCGATCGTGCGTCGTGGCGGCGCAAACCTGTCTTAACTCTGGTCCCCAAATGCGGTGGTCCGGGCCAGAACGGACAAAAATGAAATATGCAGTATGCCGTTGGGAGTTGGTGTTTGTCCGACCAGACAGAAACAGGCTGAATTGGTCTATTTGCGGAAGAACGAGCGAGTGAATAGGTTGGGTCGGGTGAGGGGGTGAGAATAGGTTTTTTATTTTGGGTGAGGGCAGAAATTCGGGATGCTTTTCTTTAGAAGATGGTTGGTGGAGGGGAACGTGACAATAATCAAATTTCAAATTTCGGTGATGCTTTTTTAGATGGTTTCGGTGACGGTTGGTCAAATTTAAAAATAAAGTGTGCCAAATGATGAAAGTGTCATAGTACACCGAAAATTGTCCACCGACACAAATGTGACCTTTTGAGGTAACACTTGTCATCCATACGTAGCATATCTAGAGATTACCTCAATAAAATTGTTTTTACATGCCTTACTATGCGTGCTCCATGACGAAGTCGGATGCTGCTCTTTCCATGGATAAAGATGGTAAGGCCAACTTCAGAGGCCCTTCCCGCAAATCTGACACCGGATTTATCCGATTTGGTTCGTTTTTGCGGGGTGCGGTGGACAAAATTCGGACGAGTGTCCGACCCAATTTGGCAAATACCCACAATGGCAACATAGGGTGGCTCGAGTACCTCCTCGACGGTAGCAAGTGCAGCGTTGGCTGACATGGGTATGCTCCACGGGCACCCAGGTTTGGCCTATACGATGTGGCCCAGGAGAAGCCTACGGCAAGGCCCAGGACGATTCGGGTGGCCCAAAATCCAGAGGAAGCCGACTCCTTGGAGGACACGGCAAGGAGTAGATAGAAATTTAAAGAGAAAACCCTAGTCTGCACCCGACTTAACCTGTTATCCCGAGACCTGGCCTCCCTATATAAAGGACAAGAGGGAGCAGCGAGAGGACAATTTGCAACCCTAGTTTACACACCGTCAGATTACATCTGACACCCCCTGTAACCTTCGACTCTTCGATAATCTAAGAGCAAACAAGCAGGAGTAGGGTCCCTTCCGAGGGCCTGAACCTAGGTAAACTGTGTGTCCCTGATGTGCTTGTTTGCTAGCCGATTGATGCCTCTAGCGCTCCCCACTTCCTATAATCCAAGTCCATCAACGATGGGCATTGGCGAGTTAACCCCTCATCAATTGGCACCATCGAAACGGGAGTGCTGATGTTGCGGCTTCCTCAGTCCCATCAACTGCGATCTACAACTCTGTTGCAACGAAGAATCGCCTCCTCTTCGGTACCTTCGACTTCACCGTCCACTCACCGGCGACTCGCCCGGATTTCGAGTCCGTGGGCAATGGAATCGGCATGGTGATCGGGTGCCTCCGCTTCCAGGTCGGGCAGATCGGCACGCTTCGCTTCCCCGATCACTCGTCGGCACAATCGATTGCACCTACCTCATGGTTCCCACCACCAATCGGCACCCTGAACAAGCTCAACGCGTCGGCTTTGGCCTACGACACGGATAGCAACAACAGTTGCGACTCTGATATGTGCGACCCGTCGGAGGAGGGCGGCGCCTACGGCTCCGGATCAGAAAGTTGCGGGAGCAACGACCTTCCCAACCACTACATGTGCGCTGTCATCACCTGCGGTGACGGAGGCAATCAAGGAAACACCGGCAACGGAGCACCAACCAATGGAGCTCCCACCAATGGCCCCGCCAACGGTGAGCGCCCCAACCCTCCCAACCCTGACAATCAGGATACCAACACCAACCATGACGCGGAACGCCAACAGATCCGCCTCGACAAGGTTGGGTGGGCGCGAGTCAGGGAAGCCCTGCAGGGCAACCCCCTCCCACCAGATACATCATGCGACTTACTGATGGGATACCACTGGATGCTCATCAAGGAGTTTAATCGCCAGCAGGTGGTGAATGCACAACTCGAGGCCCGCGAGAAGGCCGCAGATGAGTCGAGTCTCCGACGGGCAGCCCTCTCATCTATCGGTGGATCTTCCTCAAAAGGCAATGGTCCCGCAGCTGCTAAAAGACGCTCTCGACTAGACCACCTCAACAACAAAGATCGAGACGAGACAACCAGAGCCCTCGACTTCCCATTCATGTCGGTGGACTCACGGGGTCACATTATCCCGAAAACACCGCAAGCCGCGGTGATAGAAGCTACCACATATCTGCTCACCAACCAGCCACCGGCCGAAGATCCACGATCTACCGTGCACCGGTCTGCCATCGCCGGCCTTTGATTGGTCGAAGCTGCGCTGGCTAAGGAACCAATGCCGGAGCCGAAGAAATCCAAGGATTTAGCTACGAGATATCCCTCGCCATCTTCCAGCGAGGACGACCATGACCTATCCCGGCGACACCGCAGCTCGCGACGACATGACTGTAATTACGACGTGCACGAAGAAATCACACAACACAAGGTCGACAAGATGCGCACTAAGCACGCTTACTCGATAGAGTCAGAGGACGAAGGAACAGAGCTCTGCGGCGCCAGCTGCTTTAGCAAAGCCATACCATAGACACGAATGTCGAAAGGCTTCAAACTTCCTTCGGAAAACCTGAAGTTTGATGGCTTTCAGGACCCGAAAATCTGGTTGGAAGACCACATCTCTTCCGTCAAGCTACACGGCGGAAACAAGTGCACAGCCATGCAATGCCTCCAGCTGCAGCTGCATGGCGCTGCTTGTGCATGGCTCAAAAATCTGCCTCGCGGATCGATCCGCAGCTGGGAGGAGTTGGTGTACAGATTCATCTATAACTTCAAGGGCACTTACAAATGGCCCGCGTCAAATCTAAGAGCTCAGGGCCTGCTGCCAGAAACGAGTGAATCCCTTTGCTCCTACATCCAAAGGTGGTCCATCATTAAAAATTCGGTGGAAGATATCTTCGAAGATCATGCAATCGACGCGTTCAACGATGGTGTACGTCACAGAGAAATTAGGGAGGATCTAGGCCGTATGAAGCCCAAAACAATCGACCACCTGGTAGACATCGTGAATCGGTGGGCTGACCGAGAAGTCTCGCTGAACAACAACCGCGCCTGCTCAGATGACGAGGACGACCTCGGCCACAGACGCGACCGCCGAGGGAAGCGTCAGATGCGTGGTTACAAAGACTGCGAGGAGGTCGAAATGGTCATGGCTGGCTACACCGATAAATGCGACAAAAGTAACCGCAGCAGTGGATACCGTAGCAATAGCTACCGCGACAGCGGGAAAACTGCGCAAGTGTGGCAACACCACATTCGCGGTGATCCAAAAGAAGTTGTATGAACCTTGCAACATCCACTTCTACATTGACAAACACGATGGCAAGAAGAATTCCATCCACCTCCTCAAGAATTGCCGCGAGTTCCAGAAGCTCCACGAGGGTTACGCCCAGCTACATCGCGATGCGATGACTCAGGGGTATGGAGCTACCCCAGGCGCCATAGCTCATGGAGCGCCACCACCACCCGGAGGACACGCGCAGCCCACGATCACCCCGGTACAAAATAATGGAGGCGAACAATACCCACGCGCACTTGGGAACATGGGCATGATCCAGAAGGAGCACCCTCAAACAAGGTGCAGAAACAATCACTTGCCAAGTCAATTTGGCAGTCAACGTCCCACATTCAACCAATGAGTACCTCAATGAGTCTGAGTGTTGCATCACCTTTGATAGGAGAGACCACCCGCGCTAGGTCCCTCACATAGTTCATTCTCCCCTAGTGCTCGAGGCACAGATCGGTAGATTCGAGATGAGTCGAGTCTTCATGGACAGCAGCAATGACATCAACCTTATGTTCGCCACCACTTTGTGCGCCATGCAGATCCCCCCCTCCAACCTGGAAGCATCTGATACAACCTTCCACGGCATAGTACCAGGGAAAGGAGTATATCCCCTAGGCAAAATCTAGTTGGACGTCATCTTCGGCACGCTCGCAAATTTTTGACGAGAATGCCTTGAGTTCGAGGTGGTAGATTGGCCCTCGAAGTATCATACTATCCTCGGGCGCGTCGCATTCGCAAGGTTCATGGCGGTCCCGCATTACGCATACCTCTAGATGAAGATGCTAATACCTAACGATATTATCACAGTCAACGGAAGCTTCACCAAGTCCAATAGCTGCAATAGGGAATTCAACAGAATCTCCCAATCCTTCGGTATGTAAGAATAGTTGACGAGGCTCAAGGAGTCGATAGACAATAGTCTTCCTCCTGTGAGCAAGAAGAACGCACCAGACCAGTCTTTCGACTCAATGGTGAATACCATGGCGGTCCAGGTCCACCCGACGGACCCGACCAAGACGACCCTCATTGCCAACAACCTAAGTCCCGCTGCGGGGTGGACTTGAAGCTTGAGGCTCGAGGCTCGGCTCAGGCTCGACAAGGCTTGGCTCGGGCTCGACTCGGCTCGGAGGTCGGACAAGCCAAGCCTAAACCTTCTGACCAAGGCTCGAGGCTCGACAAGCCTGCTCGATGAAGCTTGCAAGCCGGCTCGAAGGCTCGATGTTATAAAAAAATCGTCATAACATTTGCTAAAAATGTAACATTTTACAGTTATAAACAACAATTGAGCATGAAATTAATAACGACAAAAATAGCATGTATGACAAATTCACCACGTATATAGTGCCAATATAGTCCTACCGGTTCATAGTAACAATGACACTCAAATCACACTAACCATAATGAGAAATTTCTTTAAGACGCCTCCTCACCGGTCCTGTGCGCCCCAATTCTAACACCATGTTGAAGGCCTAATCAGCACCTCCTCGACACTCAGCTGCCCTATGTGGTTCTGTATAACACTGATAATAAAGAAAATCACTGTACAAACGCAACAACAGTCGCTAAGAGTCAAAAGATGCACAAACGCAACCACATACTTAGATGGCTGATTCCTACTTAGTGTAGGACGCAGACTCAGATCAAATACTGAGAAGTACAAACACGTTGTATTTAGGCTTGCATTACAGGAAATAGAGTACATGGACTTACGATTTAAGTAGCCAAAAATATGTACATGTTGAGGAAAAATTCATGATTGGGATCGCAAATAATATGCTATCATGCAAATTGTCGTGAAGCACCCGTATGACACCATGCTGGTCTGCACTACTTGTTGCCCCTGTAATTCTCAACATTCTCCAAACTAAGACTGGGCTTGCAGAAGTTGTGAATTTATGATTGGTCACCCGTAGTCGCTACACCTCATTGCAAAAAGCAGAAGGAAGGAGCTTGATTAGACCAAGCTAGCTCAAAGGTGAGGCAAAAGGGCAAGACCTGCAAAGCTTCAGTACTACTGCAACTCCTGAAATTTTGCCGTGCATAAAGCTTCAGTAGTGCTGGTAGCATATGCCCAGCAGCTGCGATGTCCCCTGCCGCCTTGCCTGGGCCGATATGCACAGCTCCGCCGCCCTCTGCACCATAGCTAGGGCTCCTACCGCTGCTGCCGCCGCCACTAAACGCTAGGGTAGCTGCCTCCGCCGCCGCCCCACTCTCCCGCAGTTCCTCCCACTCCTCGCCGTCGACCGATGCGTCAGTCACCAGTAGCGTGCCTGCAAGAAACTAGGCTAGGGAGTAGGCGAGGTGCATCTAGGCCTCGTCTTTGGCCAGATAGGTGCGTATGGCGGCATTGGTGGCGGCGCCTCTGCTAACACCAGCGCTAGCAAGAGTCTGGAGGATGGGGACATGTTTGGGGAGAGGAATCGAGTAGGGAGAGGGGTAGTTGGGTTGCTGGCTCGCGAGCCGTTCGAGCAGAGCCGGAAGCTTGACGAGCCAAGCCACGAGCCTGTTTCCCTGAAACTTTTTAGTGACAAGCCGAGCCAGGCTCGGCTCGATTTTATGCAAGCCTGACTGAGCCGAGCCACGAGTCGGCTCGGCTCGGCTCGATTCTACCCCTAGTCCCGCATAGGAACTCGCGCTCGTCGAATTCCTCCATGAGTGATGGGAAATCTTCACCTGGTGTCCTGCGGACATGCTAGGAGTTCCCAGGGAATTCGCCGAGCATGCACCCAATGTGTCTCTAGATGCAAGACCAGTGAAGCACTCGATGCGTCGACTGTCGGAACCAAGGGACAAGGTGGTCGGCATGGAAGTCAACAGACTCCTCGACGCCGATTTTATACGTGAAATACAAGAAAGCACCTAGGTAGCTAACCCCGTGCTCATTCCCAAAAATGACACGGATATCCTGCGAATGTGCGTGGACTTCACCTCCCTCAACAAGCACTTCCCGAAGGACCACTTCCCTTTACCGTGGATCGACCAGATAATCGACTCCACCGCGGGACACGAATGCCTCTGTATCCTCGACGCCTACTTAGGCTATCATCAGATACGAATGAAGGAAGAGGACCAGGAGAATACGACCTTTATCATGCCCTTCGGCGTCTACTGCTACACCACGATGCCCTTCAGGCTGAAGAACGCATGAGCCACCTACCAACGATGTATGCAGGCCTGCCTCAAGAACCATCTTGGTCGAAACATTCAGGTCTACGTCGACGACATAGTGGTCAAGACCAAAGAGGAAGCTACACTCATCGACGATCTCCGTGAGACCTTCGACAACCTTGACCGCTATCGAATCAAGCTGAATCTGGAGAAATACGCCTTCGGCGTACCATCCAGGCAATTACTCGGGTACCTCATCTTTGCTAGGGGAATAGAGGCCAACCCAAAAAGATAAGAGCCATATTGGCAATGGAGAAGCCTAGAACATCAAGGGCGTCCAACAGCTGGCTGGGAGAATCGCAGCGCTCAGCCGATTCATCAGTCGGATGGGCGAGAAGGCACTACCGTTTTATCAACTACTCCGCAAACCCGACAAGTTCGAGTGGATGGACGAGGCACAAGATGCATTCGAAGATATTAAGCACATGCTCTCCACCTCGCCTGTGCTGGTGACCCGTAGGGAGAAGGAGTCAATGTTGCTATACATCTCCACCACCAACCAGGTGGTCAGTACCGTGCTAGTGGTCGAACGAGCCGAAGAAAACAAGATCCATGGGGTGCAACGCCCCGTGTACTACCTCAGCGAGGTACTAACACCAACAAAACAGTGGTACCCGCATTACCAGAAGCTGGCCTATGGTGTCTTCATGATAGCATGGCGACTACGCCACCACTTTCAGGAGCATCCCATAGTTGTGGTGAATGATGCCCCGCTAAACCACATCCTCAATAACCCTGACGCTACGGGGCGAGTCGCACTCTAGGGCATCGAGTTGTCCTCGCGGGACATGACATATGAGCGGCGATTGGAGATCAAGTTGCAGATCCTATGAGAGTTCCCCGTCCACTGGATGGAGAATCAGCTCCCCGACACACCAGACATGTCCAACCTCTGTACCATGAACTTTGACAGATCCAAATGCAAGGAAGGAGCTAGTGCAGGCATCATCCTGACATCTCCTCAGGGTGACAAGATGTGGTACATCTTGCAGATGAAGTTCCGCGCATCCAACAATGAGGCGGAGTATGAGGAACTGATCCACGGGATGCGAATGGCCAAGGCCTGCGATGCCACACAACTCATCATCTATGGCGACTCCAACCTCGTGGTCTAACAGACCATGAACATGTTTGACGCGCTGAGCGACGACATGGTCGCGTACTATGAACTCTACAATGCACTCGAAGGGGACTTCGATGGCTATGAACTATGGCATATCGGCCGTGAAAGTAACGAGGAGGCCGACACACTCGCCAACATAGGCTCTACCTGCACCCTAGTGCCACCAGGCGTTTTCCTCCAACAAATATGCGAGTGATCCATCAAGCCGAAGACTACCGTAGGGCCATCTGGTGCAGCAGCGCACTCGGGCGCTATGCCACCCGAATAGATCAAAGGAGATCTAGTAAGGTAGAACAAGGGCCTATACCCGAAGGTCCCATGGAAGTCATGCTCATCGAGCCGTCCCGGACACAGCCGTACATCATGTACCTACTCACCCAAAGGCCGACAGATGACCCAACAGATGCACGGCACATAGTGCGATGCTCCAAGGCCTTCACCATCATCAATGGTGAGTTATACAAACGCAACATCACGGACGTCCTCCACCGATGCGTCACCAACGGATATGTAAGAAGCATCCTCCTCGAGATACATGAGGGTACCTGCGGATATCACGCCGATAGTCACGCCCTCGTTGCTAAAGCTCTACGAGTCAGCTTCTACTGGCCCACCGCGATTCACGACAGTAAGGACATCGTCGAATAGTGCAACGCCTGTCAGCGATTGGCGGATAAGCTGCACGCATCGGACGCGGAACTCAGGCCAATACCGGTGGCATGGCCCTTCGCTCAGTGGGAACTCGACATGGTCGGCAAACTACAGAAGTCATCACCTAGGGGATATGATTTCCTCCTCGTGGCAGCCGACAAATTCACCAAGTGGATCAAGGCCATGCCGATAACCAACCAAACTGGAGCTATGGCCATCAAGTTCTTCAGGTCAATCGTCTTCAGATTCGGGGTGCCACACAACATCATCACCGACAACGGGACGAACTTTACCTCGAACGAGTTTCGGTACTTCTGCGAAAACCTGCGCATCAACATCAGCTACGCCTCTGTGGCACACCCTCAGACCAACGTTCAAGTCGAGAAGGCCAACGGCCTAGTCTGCAATGGCATCAAGAAGCACCTCCTTCGGCCTCTTGAACAAGCGGCAGGATGCTGGGCAGAAGAGCTACCATTTGTACTATGGAGCCTCCGAACAACCCCGAACAACGAAATTGGATACACGCCTTTCTTCATGGTGCATGGCGCCGAGGCGGTCCTACCAGCCGAAGTACGCTATAAGTCCCCACGTGTCATTTCTTACAGCGAGGCCGAATCTACGGTCGCACTTGAGGACTCCCATGGGAAGGACCCTACGTGGTCACCGAAGTGATCCCAGGTGGCGCCTATCGCCTCAAGGACTTAAAAACAGGAGTCGCATACTCCAACCCGTGAAACGTCGCATAGCTGTGACGTTTCTACGCTTAGATGTTTTTATTTACAATAAGGCTATTCAGCCAGACTACTTAGCCACACAATGTACCTCCTGCTATTTTACAATAAAAAAGCTAAGTGCCTCAACCTTATACCTTTTATGATTTACTATTTCTGCATCTTGCACTCGGGGGTTGTGCCTCCCTGATGACCTCGTTGGACAAAATAATCTATCATAGCAATGACCCGAGTAGCTGATTCCGCTTACCATCGAACCCTTCGAAAATCTAGCCCAGTTGTAGTGCAATTGGTAGGCTGGCAACGTGCTGAGATTTGGGAGCATTGGGATAACGAAAAGGAATTACATAAACTATATTCGAAGCATATACAAAGCTATCAAGTTTATGATAATTACAAAGGCCATACAACAGCCAATTGAAACTGTACGACCTTTACAACACCTATACGTTTTGTGCAAGCTAACAAAATGCTCTACTGGCGTTGAAGGAGGACGTTGGTTCTCTCATCAAACAACCTCATGATGTCCTCCGCCGGCTCCGCAACCGCTCGATAGTGCGGGACCATGTTCCATGCCATACCGTCCGGAGGCGCCAGAGACCCTTCTGCAATAGCCTCTAGATCCATGTCCGGACGTTGTATATGCACAAGTACAAGCGTAGATTTAGCACCTACGACAAGTTGCTGGTGCACACACTCGTGGACGGCACCAGCATCATGGAACTTCCGTAGCAGCGATAGCAGAGTCGTAGGGACTATGTCTAGTGGATACATCGCCCTGAAGATATGCCTAAAGGACAACCGTGCCATCTTCAATAAATTCAGCACCTCCAAGATGCGATCCTGCAAGGGTCGCCAGTACGGTTGCCCAATCGCGATCGGTCCAGAAGAAACCCCCAACTTCTAGCTCCGCCAGAGTCAGGAAATTCAGTATGGATGCTAATTCGATCTCTCTCTTTCTGCGGAATGAAATTAAAAACCACACATGCAAAACAAGATACATCAATCAAAACCATGGCAAGCACACAATAGAGTACGACAGTCGAATGATGCTCACATTGTAGACGTTCATTGATCTGAGCAACTTCGCCAAGGAGATACTTCTCCTGCTCAACGGCTTTCTCCGCCTTCGATTTCCAGACATTAGCACTATCACGGATCATCAGTGCGCTCCTCTCAAACTCCTTCACACGGTCACGAAAGCCAGACATTAGCGACAGTTCTTCCACCCTTGAACATGGAGGAGCCAAGGAAGCAGCAGAAAGGGGCACGTCCTGCGCATCACTCGCAGATCCCTAACCAAGGAAGCAGTCGCAGGATAAGAGTCACAGATCAAGGAATACAAGTCTAACAAAAGAAGAGAAGCAATATAGATGCACCAAACATAAAACATGTTTCGATGGGGCACCCCCACAAAAGTACTCCAGGACAGTATGAGTTCATAGCTTAACTATACAACAAAGCAGAAAATAAGCTACGCCTATGCATCAGCACCCGCGGGCCTCGCGGACTCCGTGGTAGCCTCCGAGGTCATGGCCTTTGTAGTAACAGCCCCTGATGATGTGGCCTTTGCCGCTTTCAGTCGCTTTTTTTTCCGCGGGATACTTCCCGAGCGTCTCTATAAGCTCAGACCTGTACTTATGACAGTGAGAAGCAAAAGGAGCGAATGCTACCTCTTCACCATTCGCAGTCACCGACATCTTTGACGTGATCCTACTCACGTTCAGATTAGCACCACAGGCTTGAGCCATAGCCAGCCCGAGGGAAGAGCCTGCTCCTTTCTGCGCCTGCTTGTAATCCGCTAGTACGCCCCCGATGAAGGATCCTGCAAGGCCGCCCATGTTCTCAATATCCTTGGCCTTCGGCATCATCTCCCCCAAAGACGACAAAATGTGGCCTTGGACTTTTCGAGAGCATCAATAGCGGAGGCGCTACGGTCTTCGACCGCAGCTATGACGCCCGCTAGGAAATCCTCACGGGATAGCAATTGATGATCGAAGGTGACGCCGGCCGCATCTACGAAATCATGACAATATCATGACAAAATATAAGAAGAAATCAAAGACCCCAATGCATTCGACAAAAAAGTAGAATCAGAAAACCTACCGGACAGAGCCTGGGTAGTAGAGAGGAGTTGTTCCATGAATCCCTTCTCTCTATCAGCTGCTGCTTCCACCAAGCCCTCCTCGCGCTTCTTCGACTCCTTGAACCGCTCGAGGGTGTCAATTGCTTCTTTCCTCTTTGTCTCCGCCGCGCTGAGGCTCTTTTCAAGAGAACTCAGTCGACGAATCAGAAGACGCAACAATCAGGCATTGTTCCCATTGCCATATGGACAAATTGAAGAGCACATAAACTCACTCTGTAGTTGCTAGTGGTCCGTTTCTAGTCGGACGTGCTCCTTGCCGAGGCAGATCAGGATCTGAAGAAAGGGATGTAGTGACACTACATGTCAAATAACAAGAAAAGTCCCTGGAAGCTCCCTCCTATGACTACATGAATACTTACATGTTCACCTGAAGACTCCGAAGTTTTTTTTGTGGTCATCCGGGTCAGAACCCTGTGTTCCCCTGATTTGGAGGAACTCGAGGAGCTCACACTGGAGTTGGTCGCCGTCTTTAGGGAAGGCGCGAGTTGTTCGATGGCCTTCCCCCTGGAGTCTGTGACTCCCTGATTGTCTAGCTTGCGGGCGGTGTTAGACGAGCATGACACCGTGATACTTTAGTACAAGAAAAATAAATTAAGCAAAAAGGGGAGTGATGCAAAGAACAACCAGAGAAACATTGCCAGAAGAAGGGTAACAAAAACTCACCCGTCAAAATTATCAAGATCAAAAGGCTCCTCCTGCCTCTGCTTCTTCAGCGGAGGCAGACGCACGCTACGGACAGGCATGACAGGAATCGGCTCCGCGATGCCCTCCTCACGAGCAGGATCCTTCATCGTCCCGGGGTGGAGGCATCCGACTCCTCACTCCGCTCCCGCTTCCGTGACTCCAACTTGCTGGACTCGAGGGCTCCCCATGTCTCAACTACAGGCACAGTCATATTCAACTCGTCTGCCCCTGTAGTTTCGAGAGGAATGACACCTTCTGGCTATGGAGGCACGGAGGGCGCAACTTTCTAGTCCTGCAAAAGCAAGGACAATGCCATGAATTAACTATTCAAATCACCCTACGAACAAAAAGGAAACATACATCAATAAATATTACCTCTAGAGGCGCAAAAGAAGCACGAAAATGAAGGGTTCTTGACTCTATGGGCAAAACTTTCTTCATGGTGATCTTGGTCAAGGATCTAATTTTCTTCTCAAGCTCCACCGAAGACATGTCCTCCATACAGACACGAGTCGGGTCCATCACACTTGAACAAAGATACATCGGGTGAGCCCTGGCCTGCAAAGGCTGCACTTGACGCTTCAACCATGTTCGGATGAGGTCTACGTCGGTGACCTCCTTGCCCCGAACAAGTGGAAGATCCAGGACCCGTTGGTACAAGACTTCAACATCCTTCGACTCGCCTGGCATCACGACATTCTGCCATGACCTCTTCTTCTTCAGCTCCACTTTTGGGTCAAATGGGGCAAGGCCGAATCATTGTGACTCTACTTTTTTTATCTCGGATGTAGAACCACTTGTCCCTCCATCCTTGGGTGCAGTCGGTCATACCGAGGGTGAAGTACTAAACATGGGAGTCTATGGATATACCGCACCCGCCAAGATCATATACCACAGAGCCTGACCCAGACTGTCTCTTCAAGCTGAATAACTTCTTGAAGAGACCGAAATGCGGCTCGATCCCGAGCCAGCACTCGTAGAGGGTGATGAAGCACGCAATGTGTAAGATAGAATTAGGAGTCAGCTGATGCAGCTAAATCCCATAAAATCAGAGCAACCCACACACTAAGTCGTGGAGGGAAAGCGAGAGACCTCAAAGAAGAAATGCAATAAACATCATGTGAAACCCAGCAGGGGATCGGGAATTACCTCTAGCCCTGGAATCTGGCAGTCATCTTTGTTGGCCGGAATAAGTCCGGCCAGGCGATAAGGATGAAGCTTGTGTGGCTTCAGAGTGGGACGCCGCTAGGATGTATTGGTCACGTGGGTCCTGACGCCCTTCTTATTCACGGTCACGGTAGGAGTGCCGGACCTAGTGGCGGCGGCGCCCTTCTTTCTTCGCCACAGCGGCGGTGGCACCAGATCCCGCGGCAGTGGTGCTCTTCTTCTTCCCCATTCTTCTTCGACGGAGGGACCAGAGAAAATAGCTGGGAAAAGCTCTAATGACGGCCAGTGCAACGAGGCCGTGCGGAGTAATGGAGTAGAGGAGAGCAACAATGGCAGCAGTGCGAGGAAGATGAAGATGCAAAGTACAAAAGTCACTGCCTAAACTCGCTACTTAAGCAATGGTGAAAGGCCATCCGACGATCGAAATTTATCTGCTTCAACGCATGGCACGCATCAGTGAAGACATGTGGCAGCGCGTGCATTGAACCGCCACGGCATGATCCCCACTCATCATGAAAATCGAGGAGACGCAGTTAAAACCCTGAAACTACACGTGACTAGTCAAATCCTGGTCAAACAACGAGGCCCACTATTATCACGTCCCATCAAGCCCGCTCATGCCGGCAGCTAAGCTCATCCAATTGTCACAATGACGTCATTTGCACTTGCACTAGCAGCAGCTCAGAGCAAAAGTGTCCAATGGTAATTTTTCTTCGACTACTTCAGTTTTTGCTCGAGTCTATTGAAATGGATCGTATGGACACCTAGAGGGGGGTGAATAGGTGCTACTCCAAATTTTACTTCTTTTCAATTTAGGCTTGACATGAAGGTAAATTCTCTAGATATGCAATTAAGGTGAATTTACCTAAATGACAATCTAGCTACAAGCACAACACAAGTAAAGGATCGATAAGAGGAAAGAGGTAACAGAGAGTGAAGCACGCGGGGACATGAGATTTGATTCACCACAGTTCCTTCCTTTTTAGGGGAAGTACATATGCGTTGGAGAGGTGGGCGGTACTAAGACCACCACGCCACAAAGGCCTCACCCTATTCTTCGGTGAACTTCCTCCACAAATGGCCTAGCCCACTTTTCCACTATCGGTACCCTTTGAGGCGGGAACCGGTGCCTTACAACAAGCTTGGAGCAACTTCCCCAAAGAAACGGAGGCTTCCAAGTACAAGGCTAGCTGCCACGATGACAATAAGCAATTTAGAACAAACACCACCACCTAGGGTTTCCTAAGGAACCCTAGAACAAGGGGGCCCTCAAGTGAATGAGGGGGAAATGCAAATCACTTCAGTGAAGATGTAGATCGGTGTCTTCTCCTTAAATTCTCCAAAGATCAATGACTTTGGATGGTTGAGGAGGAAGATCATGAGGATTTGGTGGCTCAACTTCTAGGGTTCTTGAGGTTGGGGGCGAGCGGTTTCCAAAGGTAGAAGAAGGGGCCTTTATATAGGGCCCCAATAAATGTAGCCGTTAGATCCACTTAACCCGGAGTGTCTCGCAGAAACACCCGGACAGTCCGGCCTAGGCCGGACACTCTATTCGCATCACCCCAGACACTCTGACCTGTCAAACAATCTTCAAAGAATCCGGCTAGAGTCCGGGTGGACTCCGATATGGCATACAGAATGGATACAGCCTCAGGGCGAAAACTCGAGGAAATCCCAGGCCGGACATTCTGGCCGACACCTCGTAGACATTCTGGTTGGGCCGGATACTCCAGCCGAAACCAGCCGCATAGTCCAGTGAAACTGAGTATTTGAACATATAAAATCCTGGAATCCTCTTTTCCATTCGAGGGAGCAACAATATAAAAGTATTCTTGACAAGATAATTATGCCTTGAAACATTTTAGCACACAATTAAAACATCCTAGTGTTGTCAACAAACATCAAAACATATGAAGGGCAAAAATGCCCTTTCAATCTCCCCCTTTTTGGTGTTTGATGACAACCCAAGGATTTGCATAGATGATAAGTAATAAACATAGCAACAACTAATTTATAAATAGTAGATAGGTTCCCCCTAGATGTGTGACCATTTGAGTTTCCATTTGAATACAAAATCACACTAACTAGGATCAACACCCACTCTAGTGGTTATAAATTGATGAGGTAAAACAAGATACTAATGTAAAGACTAGACAAATATACAAGGGCACAACATAGTCTTTAACAAGATAAAGATACTAGGCTCGCATGTCTTACCACACACATAGGAGTTCAACACGACATAGTTCACATACAAATAAAAAATAAAGACACAAGCTTCAAAGAGGAAAATCTAATAAACGAGAAGCTTGTGTACCCATGAAAATCCCCGATAGCAGCCTAATATGGGGCTACTTCTCCCCCTTTGGCATCAAGACCCCCAAAAGGGGAAATAGCACTACGAAGGCGTCCCAAACTGACTCTAGCCACTGAAGTCCTCATCATCCTCATCCTCCTCTCCATCCTCATCATCATCGCCCTCATCCTCTTCCTCATCACCATCTAGAGCAGTCTCCTTGCCGTGAGGGCAAGAAGAGGAAGACACATCCTCAAACATAGACCAATCCACTCGACCCTTGGTCCAGTGACCATCAGAAAGAGTACCATCTAAAACCTGCTGAGATGAGTCAATGTCCATGGGCCGGTGATCCTTCTGAGCTCCTTCGTTACATTTCTGTTGGCCTTGTAGGCATCATACTGACCATGGAAGATGTCGATGTTCTGACACAGGAGTAGATTCTTCCACCAAGAAGCTTTCTTCACCTTTTGATGCACCTCCTCACGAGTGTTGTCAAAACGGTATGCATTGCTAGCATGCTTCATGCGAGGACCACGGGGTACAACTTACTGCACTTCTTCAGACTCATCACCACTATCACCATCATCTTCATCCTCATCCTCAAAGATATCGTGGGACAGGGGATAGCCACTGGGTACCTTGGAGGAAGGGCCTCCTTTCTCTAAAGCTTAGCAGGCTTGTGCCTCACGAGGTTTGAGTGGAGCAAAGGAGTTAGAGGATCTTGAGCAAGAATGAGCTTCATCACATAAGGGGCATAGAGAGGAGACTTCTTGTCCATGATGCACTTAAACATATCCTGGTAGATGAAGTCCATGACATCAATAACACCACCTTCATGGTTTGGACCATGAGCATAAACTGAGTGAGCATGAGCCATGACATTGATTTCAGCACCTCTCATCTCGTCCTTGTTGCCCGCCTTGGGAGTAAGAGTGTGGTGGAACATGCGAAGTAGAATGTTGTAGATGAGCTTGATATTGGTGGTTTGGCCAACCACACCATTCTATGAATAAATAGGAGCCAACTTCTTCTTGTCATAAGCCTGACCATGAACATGTATCCGAGCACCACTAGGAGCATTGGGGTTGAAAGGCAAACCAAGGATACCTACAAATTGCATCAAGCTGGAATGACACCTTGTGTTGCCTGACATCCACGCAAGAGGGATGTAACATCCTAGCATGAAAGCTTAGAAATAAGCTGAGCTCAGGTGTGTGCAATGCATTCATGCATATAAAATCTAGATACTTTTCACGCTTTTAAATAAAACTTGTCAAAGTGATTGAAGCTTCTCTTAACTTGGTGGAACTAAAGTATATCATCAAGTTGACTACGATAAGTTCGATATGACCTTTGCTAAAACCTTATATTTGGGTAATATAATTTGATCTAAGGGTAGACCAAATGTAATGAAACTGAGTCATAACACACTACTCAATAAGGAGTCCTAGATCTTCTATAGATCATGACATGGTATTCCATACAATGACTCAAGGATGAATACTTGATCTTCTAAAGATTATATCAAGGTATTATATACAACAAATCCTGAATACCAAGTTAAGTATATAACTTAAGTAAAGAAACTCTGTAACTAAATCTTGATACACTTGCTTGCCATAGTTATTCCTACCATGGGTATCATGGTAGTTCTTAAACATTAACTCTTATCACAAATAGAGTGGAAAAGGAAGGCAAGCCAAGACCATCCAACATATACTCTTAATATCATATTAAGAGATAATATTCCTATTTAACCAAGTCTTAGTGCCCATTGATCATCAATGATTGAGTAACCTATTCCTGACCTAGAACTTATTGACTCATAGTCTTTGACCTATTATATTAACCTTCCAAAGACCTTAAGTAAGTTACTAAGAAGAAGGAGCTAGGGATGATAGAGTGTGACATCATCAATGGAATGTGATCCTTAGTGGTGATCAAACCATTTGATATTAGAGGAGATAACTCACTCATGAGTTAACTAGGAGAAGTATCTAAACCTAAGAATTAACTAATACTTGAGAAATTGTGAGGAATCTAGTCATCGCAGAGAATCCAATGATAATCTTTTTAAGCCAAGTAGGTATAAACCTAAAGTAAGTTTTCTTAACAAGATAAGCCTTATAGAGAGACTAGTACAAATCTAGTACTTAGTGTTGATAGATTTTGATCAAGCAATTAGAAGCCTAAGCTTTGCTTGATCAAAGGTTGGTGGTCATTATTCTCAAGTCATTTGAGAATAGATGACCAGATGATTAAGTAGGGTTGTGAGTACACTAAATTAGACAAGCCTTAGTAAGTTGAATCATCTAGCTTGATCATGAGAAGTCAAGCTAGAGTTTGATGAAGTATATAATATGAGTTTTATGGAGTAGTAGGAGGCATAGTAGTTTAACCGAGCTAATGCAAGAAAAAACTTGTATTATGGAGAGTAGTACCATACCTATCCCAGGGGATTGATATCACATGTGATATAGAGAAAATTGAAATCTTGCAAGACTTGGATGTTGATGCAAGGTTGTTATAAAGGAGTTTATGGAAGGAAGTTAGTAATAACCACTTTGGTGGAGCTATCATAGGAAGTTAAATAATGGAACTTATACTAGAGATGAATGTAGGGGAATATTGTTGAAGTGGATGACCATGTCATCATATGATGATGGATATCGTGGAGACAGATGACTAGATCAATTAGATAGAAAAGATCTTAGTGAACCAGATGGGAGATTTAAATAGAGTATATTTAGGAAAGGAATTCCTTAACTATGATCCAAGCTTAGTAAAGTGTGAGGATTGGAATTCTTTAGAAGCCTTAACCAAAATCATATCAAGCCATGACAAAACCCATGTCTACCTCTTTGTGTCAAATTCTTGAATAAAGAGGGTAGTTAAACCAATTCCTATTTTTAGGCAGCCAATGGCTAGTATCT
Source organism: Avena sativa (assembly GCA_916181665.1). Lineage (NCBI taxonomy): Eukaryota > Viridiplantae > Streptophyta > Magnoliopsida > Poales > Poaceae > Avena > Avena sativa. Next base: position 523,755,122 of record OV702292.1, on the reverse strand, counting down.
CTTAGTTAAATAAAATGTCTAAGAGATAAGTAGAATACCGATTGAGAGTTTATGGATGGAAGCCTTGTCCACCTTAGTGTCTTAAACCTTACTAGAAACCTAGTCTCATGGAATCATCAAGACCACATTAAGAAGTAATCTTTATAGCTCACTCTAAGTTGAGATATAAGCCATGGTCACAAAATATGAAGGTAATATATCTTAGCTCTTTATCTTCATCCATATCCATAATATAATGTAGTCTAATTAAATCTTCTCAAGGCTCATGTTAACCACTTGTAAATGAACATCTTCATTTCTCCACCAATAGTTATTATTCAGGCATAATGACTTAACCAAGATTACTCTATGGTAATTCTAAACACTACACATCAAGTAGAATTTGAATAGGAGAAATCACCAAACCTTGAGAACCATGGAATTCAAATCACGATATTATAAACCCCAGGGTTTAATACCTTGTAATATATTTGCATAGTTACTTTATGAGGCTAAGTATGAGTAGAGTCCTATATATATCATTCACCATTTTAAATACTTACCATTACAATTATCAAGAGAAAACAAAGTCATATTTAAGGGATCCTGAAATAAGAAGTAATTCCTAAAACCCTAATCTCTATTAATATTTCCTAAATGAAAAGGGCTCCTCATGTAGTTATGAATATTTTTATACACAATAAGAAAGGAGGAGAAGAGGGTCATACTTGATTTATACAATAATATTCATGACCTACAAGTTCTCTGGATATTTAAATCCTTGAAGAATTCATATTTGAACTTGAATTGTAAAAAACAGAAAATAGAAATAGAATTAAGAAAAAGAAAAAGGAGGCAGTAGCCACGGCCACGGACCATTTCCTCCTTGCTACCCGCTGCTCACGTGCGCCAGCCGCCACATTTCGCTCACTCTGTGTCGGCCCAGCATCGGCCCAGGCCCACGTACCGGTTTGTCATCGTCACCCCCACGCACACAGACTGCTCGTTGGAGCACCTCGCCGCCCGATGCCGCCCGCCATCGTCAGCAAGCTTAGACCACCGTGATGCTTGCCGCCGTATTCCGGGGGATAAGAACACCACCACAGAGCCTCTCCATCCTCATCCCTTCATTCCCTCCCTCACATCTTCGCTCCTCTCTATTCTGCTCGGTTGAGCAAAACCTAGCTCGCCGAGGTCGTCGTCCTCGCTGTTTCCGAGCACCTCGTGCCTCGCTGAAGCCACCACTGGATGCGCCGATGTCTCCGTGTTCGTCCTCGACAAGCTTTGCAAGCAGACGCATGGTGGGCAGCCTAGAATCGAGCTCGACATCCTGCCAGCCACCACGACCATTGCAGTCGATTCACCGTCTCCTGACTATATCCAGCCTCAGCGACCTCTCCACGGTGTTCATGGTGATATCTTGCATCCTCCCATACCCCTCTCGCTCTCTATAGTGGTCTGGATCGCCGTAGCGCCGTGCACCGTCATCGGCCGCCGCAAAAGAGGGTGACTGGAGTACCTCCGGTGACCAAAAAGGGGCAGCGACACCACTCCTAGGTTCGCCTTGATGCCCTCCATCGAACGCACCCTTACGTTTTGCCCCGCAAGCTCTCCTGCAATCTGTCCTTGCTCGACAAGGGATCTCCGGTCGTTGCTGACGTCACCCTCGGCCACCTCAGCCCGTTTGACCAGTCCACGCCGATGTGGCATATGCCCCACATATCTGTGTCTTGGGCTTGGTTAGGTTCGGTGTAAAAGGTTTAGTAGGAGGCTGACGTCAGCGATGATGCAATAAATCATTTAGTTATTCCATTTTAATAAATCTAGAAGATGATTAAATCTTGTTAATTCATTATCTTTTGTTTTATAACTCGGAAAAATATATATTATATATCAAAATGTTTAGAAAAATAAAATCTATAGTTTAAATTTATTATCATATTGTATTTTCCAACTTAAATAAAATAATTATTAGTAGTAGTAAATAACCTATTAAGAATTAATCTTTTAAAATGTATATTCTATTATTTAAAATTCATAAAAATAAGTATAAGGTATTAAAATTCTTAGAAAGACAAAATATACATTTATAAATTGGTTTCATATAATTTTGTGTCACTTGACTAAAAATTATTATTTATTAAGTCTTTATAAAGTGATAAAACTTATAAAAGTCATATCTTATAAATTAAAAATCATAAAAATATTTATAATATACCAAAATGATCACAAAAATAATATCTACATGTTAAAAATATAATAATACACTTTTGAAATAAATAAAGGTTTAGTACTCCAATACACTTGAATGAAACTTATTTCCTTAATGGATAATTCATAAAAGGATATATAAAATTGCTAATGCTTCTAATATTATCCATTAAAGGTCCAGTAATAGTGTTAATCTTAAGTAATGCTAGTATGAAGTCAAAATGGTCTAAAGCATCCTAAATACAATATTTGTTAAACTCTTATTCACAAATAAGTGTGTATTATTTTCCAAAGGATTTTTTTTTCAAATGTAAAATCCTCAAGAATAATATTTCGACTGATTAAAACCTTTTACTATCATTTCACTCACAAGTTAATAAGTATATTAAAATCCAAAGATAGATCATAAGTAGTTAAGTAAGGTTGTTTCCATATTATGAATTATCACCACTCATTGTAAGGAAATAAATGATTCTATTCAACTATAATGTTAAGAAAACATGACTCAAATAGAAGTGTTACCACTCTTAATTAACCTTAAGAAAACACCAATTCCATAAAAGCAATGCTACTTGTATTCTACCTTTAAAAATCATGAAGAAGTAAACCACATGTAATATGATGCCATATTTAAAATATATAAGTCTACACTTGCTAGTGAAAAACTATTCAAAATGCTAATTACTTTATTCGTTAATACTCATAACTAGTAAGAAAACATTGAAGTGTTAGCTTTAAGTTTAACTGCTTTTACTTTGTAAATTAATCTTTCTTTCAAAAGTTACTCTTTTAAGAAACATTAAAAATAATCCTTAAGCATTTGTATAAAGGCTCTAATTGATTAATAATCTTGCGTAAGAAATCTTTTAGATACCATGCCCCATTTGAGTGCTTTAGTATTGTATACTTGTCGTGGTGTGGAACACGGCAGTGCCATCGGGGATGGCTTGAAGGGGACAATCAGGTTGCTATCGGTGGCTACTCGCAACGGGTTGGGCACAAATACTGCAAACATAGCGATGTACCCAGGTTCGGAGCCCTCTTGGCGAGTTAAAACTCCTACTCCTGCAAGGATCTACTATCAAAGGGGGCAAACACCCAATACAAGTGCTCCTTGAGCTGTTTCCTTAGCTATTTCTTGCTAGGAATTCTCTAAATCCTTCTTTTGGTGTCTATTTTTCCTTCTGCTTGAGCTTACCTAGAACCCTAGCGCTACCCCCTTTATATATAGGTCGAGGAGGTAGATTATAAGATGGGTTCTCGGGTTTACTGTTTGGATTTGGGCCTTATAAAGTGGGCCGGCTAGACAGGGCCAAACGGTAGGCCCGGGTCCAGTCAAGCCTCTAGTACAGGGGAGGACCATGCTTTAGCGCTCAGCGCCCCTGCTTCACTTGTCATCTGGCTCTTTATCCGTCAGCCGACTGTTTATGCGTAAGCCGGAGCTTTCCTCGTCAGCCCTTGCTCTGCTCATCAGCCTCTAGCTTTGGCGCAGTTCTCCACCGAGCCTGCCCTCATGACTTTGACGCTGCCGCTGGCGATGTGCGAGGCGGAGAAGCCAGGGGGTGCGCCGAAGACGGTGACGACCTCACGAGAGAAGGCCTTAGGGACGGTAACGACATAGACGTGATGCTCGCGAAGCGCATGATGGAGCCCCCGCTTGGGAAAGCCCCCCCAGCGAAGCAGGACGCGTTGTCGAGGACGCAGTCGTAGGAGCCGAGAGTGAGGATGAGGCCAGAGGCTACTCTCTCACCAGCGATGAGTGGAAGTCCCGTGCGAAATATGATCCCTGCCGAAGCGATGTGCCCCACGGTGGGTGCCAACTGTCGTGTTGTGGAACACGGCAGTGCCATCGGGGATGGCTTGAAGGGGACAATCAGGTTGCTATCGGTGGCTACTCGCAATGGGTTGGGCACAGATACTGCAAACACAGCGATGTACCCAGGTTCGGAGCCCTCTTGGCGAGGTAAAACTCCTACTCCTGCAAGGATCTACTATCAAAGGGGGCAAACACCCAATACAAGTGCTCCTTGAGCTGTTTCCTTAGCTACTTCTTGCTAGGAATTCTCTAAGTCCTTCTTCTGGTGTCTATTTTTCCTTCTGCTTGAGCTTACCTAGAACCCTAGCGCTACCCCCTTTATATAAAGGTCGAGGAGGTAGCTTACAAGATGGGTTCTAGGGTTTACTGTTTGGATTTGGGCCTTACAAAGTGGGCTGGCTGGACAGGGCCAAACGGTAGGCTCGGTTCCATTCAAGCCTCCAGTACAGGGGAGGACCATGCTTTAGCGCTCAGCGCCCCTGCTTTACTTGTCATCCGGCTCTTTATCCATCAGCCGGCTCTTTATGCGTAAGACGGAGCTTTCCTCGCCATCCCTTGCTTTGCTCGTCAGCCTCCAGCTTTGGCGCAGTTGTCCAGTAGCGCCGGCCAGTCCAGCCAGCCTGTCCGGTCAAGGGTGCGCTCAGCAAGGAGTGTCATCCCCACCGTACAACGTCTAGCGGATTCGAGGCGGCTGGCTAGGAGCGGCCTCCCAGTCAGTTCTTCTGGCTACCCAGCTAGACGGGCCAGCAGGGGATTCTTGAATGCGGACCAGGTGGGAATTCCACCCGGCTGTGGTTCCTTGATCTGGGTCCAGACGACCCGTGCTCCTTGGAGCCGGCCGGTTGGTCCCGACTTGGTCTACCCGGGGGTCATCCCCCCGACACTAGTCCCCGAGCGCGTTAAGACTTGGCCTCATGGAGAAGTTCTTGCGTGCTCCTTTGAAATGATTGATGACACAGATGCCTTGTCGTTTTCGTTTGTCTGGTAGCCTTTGTTTTGTAGTCCTTGTCCTATACCGGCTTGACATTCTGTGATGTTTTCTCGGCTGGGGTTCACCAGCTACGGAGTCGATGGACCCACCCATAGGGTGTGATGGGTGATCTTCTTGACCGGCTGCCGCACCCGGCCGGGAGATGGATCGCCAGTCTGCTGTTGTTGGTGCTTGTGTAAGCGATGCCTGCCGTTTCTGGCGTGCGACGCGTCAGTTTGACTTCTAGGTCTGCTGCTGCAGTGTTTGGTAACCGTGCGCACGCCCCCATGATGGGTTCGTAGCATGGAAAACAAAAAAATTCTACCGCAAGAACGAACAAAACCCAGATCCAATCTAGATAAAATCCAAGATCTAATCTATTAGACATGTGCAACGAGATAGATCTGTACTAACCCTTGTAGACCCGAAAGCGTTATGAGATCGGATCTCGTGGTTGATGTAGTCGATCACTTGCCGATCTCAAGATCGAGTAGACGATCCTTCCGGCACCGCGTTCCGGTAGCGCTTCCACAGTCGGTCACACGTGCGGAGTCGAAGCAGACCTTCCTCTCCCCGTTCCAGTGAGCAGCAGAGGTAGTAGATCTCTCCACGGAATCCCAACAGCACGATGGCGTGGTGGTGGTGGTGGAGTAGAGAATTCTAAAGGGCTTCACCTAAGTCAGAGCAGAGGGAAGGAGGAGGAGAGAGGCAACTTGAAATCTAGAGAATAGAAGGGGCAAGGGGGTTTGTGCCTCCACCCCTCTATTTAAAGGAGGGAGGCGCCATGGGGAGGTGGAGTCCTTGTAGGACTCTCCCCCCACCTCCTTGATCCGCCGGCCAAGAGAGAGTCTTAGCAACGGTGCCTACTAAGGACGAACACTTTATTACTTGATATTTAGTGAGAGGGATCATCTTATAATGCTACTATCGTGATCTAAGCAATACAAGATGCATAAAGGATTAACATCACAGGCAATTCATAATTAGTGTGATATGATATGGCCCTTTCTTCTTATGCCTTTGATCTCCATCTCCAAAGCACGGACATGATCTCCATCATCACCAGTATTGCGTCACGGTTTGTGGCGCTGCTTCATGGTTGTCCATCATCACTAGCAACTATTACAAATACTTGGAATAAAGCTATTACAAGATGAATAGACACGCAGGTCTTAACAGAATTAAAGACAACCATTAGGCTCCTGCCGGTTGCCATATTACAACAAGGATCATTGCATACATCAAATATAATCACAATCACATGATGGCCATATCACATCACAAAACCCCTGCAAAAACAAGTTAGACGCCTCTAATTTTCTTTGCATGTTTTACGTGGTTTGGGGCTTTCGAATAAGAACGGATCTTACCTACGAAACTGAACCACAACGTTGATGCAAGTGCTATCAAGTGCAAAGTGTAGATTGGATCTATACTATGATGGGAGAGACAGACACCCGCAAAGCCACTTGTGCAATATGAGTTGCACGTCAACTGTGGAGCAAGTCTCATGTGCGATGACATGTAAGGTTAGCCCGAGCCGCTTCATCCCACCATACCGCAAGATGCAAAGTACACAAAGCAAAAGACGGCACGAGCACCAACACCCACAAAACCATTGTGTTCTACTCGTGCAACAGATCTACGCATAGACACGGCTCTGATACCACTGATGGGTTCGTAGCATGGAAAACAAAAAATTTCTACCGCAAGAACAAACAAAACCCAGATCCAATCTAGATAAAAGCCAAGATCTAATCTATTAGACATGTGCAACGAGATAGATCTGTACTAACCCTTGTAGACCCGAAAGCATTACGAGATCGGATCTCGTGGTTGATGTAGTCGATTACTTGCCGATCTCAAGATCGAGTAGACGATCCTTCCGGCGCCGCGTTCCGGTAGCGCTTCTGCAGTCGGTCACACGTGCAGAGTCGAAGCAGACCTTCCTCTCCCCGTTCCAGCGAGCAGTAGAGGTAGTAGATCTCTCCACGGAATCCCAGCAGCACGACAGCGTGGTGGTGGTGGAGTAGAGAATTCTGCAGGGCTTCGCCTAAGCCAGAGCAGAGGGGAGGAGGAGGAGCGAGGCAACTTGAAATCTAGAGAATAGAAGGGGCAAGGGGGTTGTGCCTCCACCCCTCTATTTAAAGGAGGGAGGCGCCATGGGGAGGTGGAGTCTCTGTAGGACTCCCCTCTCTCTTGGCCGGCGGATCAAGGAGGTGGGGGGAGAGTCCTACTCCCCCACGAATCCTTGTCTTACCCCACAAGGATTCCTTGATCCTTTCTTGGTTTTCAAGTAAACTACAAGAAATCTTCTAGAACCTTCCGGAACATTCCGAAACATTCTAGAATCCCCATACAAATACTCCAGAACATTTCCTAACTTAGAAAATGATCCCCAATATATGAATCTTATTCCCCGAACAATTCCGGATCTCCTCGTGATGTCCCGAATCCAATCCGAGACTCCGAACAACATTCGGTCTCCAACGTACATTCCATATCTACTTAAAACAACTTCGAACCTTAAGTGTGTCACCCTACGGTTCGTGAATATGCAGACATGATGGAGACACATCTCCGATCAATAACCATTAGCGGGATCTAGAGATCCATAACATCTCCCACATACTCAACGATGACTTTGTGCTCGATAGAACCATTTAACATATGAAACCAATTCCCTTTGTCACGCGATACTCTACTTATCCGAGGTTTGATCGTCGGTATCTCCATACCTAGTTCTACCTCGTTACTGATAAGTACTCTTTACTCGTTCCATGTTATGTCATCCCTTGTGACCTAGTCACATGCTTGCAAGCTAATTATATGACATTCCACCGAGAGGGCCCAGAGTATATCTATCCGTCATATGGATGGACAAATTCCAATCTTGGTCCATGCGCTTCAACACATACTTTAAGAATACCCAATGACACCTTTATAACCACCCAGTTACGAAGCGGGGTTTGATGTCATCAAAGTATCCATCCGGTGATGGTGATTAACATAACCTCATGGTCGAAGGATTAGGTTACTATGCATTCAAAAGCTTGTAGCAAAACGAACTTAATGACTTGATCTTATGCTATGCTTACTATGGGTGTGTGTCCATCACATCATTCTCCTAATGATATGATCTTGTTATTAACGACATCCAATGTCCATGATCATCCATTAATCAACAAGCTATTTTAACAAGAGGCTTACTAGGGACTCTTTTATGTTTACAAAACACACAAGTATTAATGATTCCGGTTAATACAATTATAGCATGGGATGTAAACATTTATCATAAACATAAAGATATAATAATAACCACTTTATTATTGCCTCTTGGGCATATCTCCAACAGTCTCCCACTTGCACTAGAAAAAACACAAGGGGAGTCAAGGACATCTTCACAAGGGGAGTCCCTCATAACCAATCTCTTTACTTTGTTATTTTTGTTTTGCTTAGTTTCTTTTTGATTTGTTTGCTTGTTTCTTTATCAAAAACACACAAAAATTAGTTTTACAAGTTTGCTTTCTTTATTGAAAACACAAAAAAATGACTACTCTTGAAAATACTAAGTTGTGTGACTTCACTAGCACCAACAACAATGATTTTATGAGCACACCTATTGCTCCACCTGTGCCTGAAGCTACTTTCTTTGAGATAAAACCTGCTTTACTCAATCTTGTTATGAGAGAACAATTTTCTGGTATTGGTAATGAAGATGCTGTTGCCCATCTAAATGACTTTGTTGAACTTTGTGAGATGCAAAAGCATAGGGATATGGATGGTGATATTATTAAGCTGAAATTGTTTCCTTTCTCTTTGAGAGGAAAAGCTAAAGAATGGTTGAATTCCTTAACTAGGAATAGTATTGATTCTTGGACTAAGTGCAAAGATGCTTTCATTGGAAAATACTATCCTCCTGCTAAGATTATATCTATGAGAAGTGAAATAATGAAGTTTAAACAATCTGATAATGAACATGTTGCTCAAGCTTGGGAAAGAATGAAATCTTTGGTAAAGAATTGTCCCACTCATGGACTGACTGCTTGGATGATCATCCAAACCTTTTATGCAGGATTGAACTATTCTTCAAGGAACCTATTGGATTCTGCTGCTGAAGGTACCTTTATGACCATTACTTTGGGTGCTGCAACAAAGCTTCTGGATAATATGATGGTTAACTACTCCGAATGGCATACTGAAAGATATCCACAAGGTAAGAAGGTAAATTCTGTTGAGGAAACCTTCTCCTTGAGTGATAAGATAGATGTTATTATGTCTATGCTTGTTAATGGGAAAGCCCATATTGATCCAAATAATGTTCCCTTAGCCTCTTTGGTTGCTCATGAAAAGCAAGTTGATTTGAACTTTATAAGAAATAATAATTTTAGCAACAATGCCTATAGGAATAATTTTGGTAACAACAATTATAAGCCATATCCTCCCAACAATGGTAATGCTTATGGAAATTCTTACAACAATAATAGGAGTGCACCCTCTGAACTTGAAGTTATGCTTAAAGACTTTATTAGTAAACAAACTGCTTTCAATAAAACTATTGAGGAAAAACTCCCTAATGCTGAAAGAAATATATCATCTTTGGCTGAAGCTCAATCTTCTTTGAATAAAATGGCTGCTAAACCTGAAACTATTGATAATCCCTTTGCAGCTACTAATGCCATACAAGTAAGAATTGATGAAAATGTTAGACTATTAGCTGAATTACATGCTAAGTGGGAAAGAGAAGATGAAATTGCTAGAAACATTAGTGTTTCTACTATCACTACCACTAGTGTTGAGGCTAGTAATAGCTCTACTACTTTAGATGGTAATTATGATTTTGATCTTGATGGTTGTAATATCTTTGAAGTTATTAAGTTCCTACAAAAGCTTGCTAAAAGTCCTAATGCTAGTGCTATGAACATGGCCTTTACAAAACACATTACTGATGCTCTCATAAAGATTAAAGAAGAAAAGATGAAACATAAAGCTTCTATTCCTATAAAACAAGAAGATGGTTGGGAACCCATCATTAATATGAAAGTGAATGAATTTGATTTCAAAGCTTTATGTGATCTTGATAGTAGTGTTTCTATTATGCCTAGGAAGATTTATGATATGCTTGATTTGCCACCACTTGAAGATTGTTATTTGAATGTCCCATTTGATGATAATGCTCAAAAGAGACTTATGGGGAGTATTAATGATGTTCTTATTATGGTTAACAATGCCTATGTCCCCGTTGATTTCTATGTTTTGGATGTTAAATGCAATGCTTCTCGTCCTATTACTTTGGGAAGACCTTTTCTTAGAACTGTTGGTGCCATTATTGATATGAAAGAAGGCACCATTAAATATCAACTTCCACTCAAGAAAGGTATAGAACACTTCCCTAATAAGAGAGAGAAGATTTCTTTTGCCTTTCCTATGTTTTTTTTTGGTTTTAATGCTTCTTCATTTGAGAACACTTGATTCTTTTTCTTTTTTCTTATGCCTAACTTAAAGGCGTTAAAGAAAAGTACTTATTGGGAGATAACCCAAAAGTTTTAGCTGAGTCTTGGAAGTTATTACTTCAGTAATAACCGCTCCTTATCCTTTTTATTTGCTTTTTGTGCCAAGAGTAACCTCTAATGAGAGAGAAGTAATGATTGGGAAAGTTGCTGTCCCGAAACAGATTTCTGTGCTTCACCGTAAAAAATCGTGTAAAATCTCTGTACACCCTTTTGAGGCGTGAATTTTTGTGCTTATGCCCCAGGTTGTTATCTTAATTTCGTTAGTTCAACACGTTTCGATTTGAGCAATAGAAGGTCTTCGAAAATATTCGTCTTTACGTGCTGGTCTGTTTTGACAGATTTCTGCCATTTTCTGCATTTGCTTCTTGTTGGTTCCTTTTTGAGTTCTTTTGGGGAATTGAGCTTTTTGAGGGAAGTGCTACAGTAGCTAGTGTTTTAATGGAAGTTTTATTTGTGTTATAACTAAACCTAAAGACTTATTATCTTGAGTGCACTAATGTTGCTAATAAAGATTGTGTGAAGTTTTGTATGAAGGAAAAATTTCAGGTGTATGGAAGGAATGAGTAATGAGATGAAGGATGGACTAAAGCTCAAGCTTGGGGATGCCACACGTGTCACCCCAAGAAATATCGAAGAAGTACAAGCGTCAAAGCTTGGGGATGCCCAAGGCATCCCCGTCTTCATCAATAAAAATCCTAGGTTTCTTCCAAACGCTTCATTTTTATTGTTTCATGCACAGTTGTGTTGTTCTTGGAGCATCTTCTTTTTCATTTTCGTTTTGGTTTTTCATTTGCTTAGTTTTCTGAATAAATTGGTTGGACCCCCTCTTTCATACATTGGTTTTCAAATAGTTTGGTTTGGTTTGGAAAAGAGTAGGAAAGTTCATGCTTAAGTGGTAAAGAGAGCTTGTTTTTGACTGTGGCCTATGCTTTGTCATGCCATGCTTGATATTGTTTTGGTTTTATGCTTAGTATTCTTTGATATAGCATGACTTGTTATAAACAACTGAGATTGCTTAATGTGCCTTTGAAGAATCATGCGTTGTTTTAGCATATTAAAGCATAGTATTGTGGTATTCTCCTTTGATGCTTTATTTGGGTTGACTTGGCGCATGCTCACACCATGTTATGACTATCCCAAGTCACCATAAGCCTTTATGATCCTTTAGTTTTCAACTTGTAGTATCACTCTATGCTTTGATCAATGATGTTTTGTTGCTCTGCATGATTATGGTCATTATTTCTCTCTTAGTTTGTCGCTTCCAGTCTTTTGCTAGCCTCCGCAACCAAGTATGAGTTCCACTCATGCATCCAACTCCCTAAAACCAAGTTATTCCAAAGAGTCCACCATACCTACCTACTAGCATATTCTATTCCAAGTATATTCATGTTTTTATCTACCTTCTGAATTAAACGTGTTATGAGAAAACTAGTGATTAAAGCTGTCACGAACTTGATGGCACACTTTACTTTTCTTGCCCTTAATAAACTTAAACCATTGTGTCATCTATGTTGTATATGCTTGCACTTATTTGTTAGGGATTAGCAGAACCATGCTGTCATGGGGAACGCTTTCAACATTGCACTTGTACTTTGTACCTAGTTGATATCATGCTCTTTTATCTATGGATGTCATCGGTGTGAAATGAAAGGGGAGCTTGTAAGTCCATGGAGTTATGAATATGTGTTAGAGAAACGCCTAGGCCGCTGGTCTAATTCATGCTGACATGGTGGAAACCTGCAGCGTAACCATAATGAGTTGTCTATGAAGCATTCTTCTTATAAAAAAGAGTCAGATATTGAGAAAAAAGAGAAAAAGAAAAAAAAAGATTATGAAAAGAGGAAAGAGATAAAAAGCACCATATTCCCATGGTAAATAAGAAGATTGCTGAGATGATCGTTGTCTGCTTGCCTTGTCATTTTGATATGGGGATTCTTCCGTATCATCGGGCAAGGGGTACCACGTTGGCGGTTCTCTATGATACACATGTACTTACGATGACAAGAACTTACCGGTGACTAAACTTGAGTAGCATGAGGAGCGGCCCTCGTATTCAAGGGACATGAGATTTCTAACTTATACTTCGTCAAGCATGTACACCATAGTTTGTTCACTTTAACCTTAATCACTTCAAGATTCTTATGATAGGGGCAATGAGAGCTGAAAGCTAATAAGTACCATAATTTTTGGAACCTCTTTATGAGACTTGAATCCCTACTTCCTTCTATGAAGGCCTTTCTTTTACTTTTATGTTGAGTCTCCACCTTCTATCTTTATGCACCTACTTTGAAGAGCATAGTGGCCATTCTTAGTTGTATGTGCATTGTCCCAAGACTAGTTGATTGATGCATACCTTGATATTGCTTGTTTTAAACTTTTTATATCTAGTCACTCTTATAAACTTTGAAGGTGTCCTATGCATTTATGTTTGCTACTCTATGAGGGACAAGCTAAATGCCACTATGCTATGTTTTCTTTATGTGAAACAAACAAACGTCTTGCAAAGCATTGTTATCCATGAATCTTTTGTTTGTGCCTTTTCATGTTGCAACATAGTTTCTTTGCCTTATTGCTAGAACTTTGTCTTTCGTGTTATGATTGAAGTACTATGATCCCAGCTTTGAATGTTTTACAAATACTTTGATCAAGTTTATGATGGTGCATGTCACCTAAAAATTATTCTTTCTTTTTATCACTTACCTACTCGAGGACGAGCAGGAGTTAAGCTTGGGGATGTTGATACATTGCAAATGTATCTATAATTTTTGATGCTCCATGCTTGGTTTTATATACTTTCTTATGTTTTGTCCACACTTTGGAGTGCTTTTCATATGATTTCTTGGACTAACCTATCAACAAGAGCCACAGTGCCAGCTGCATGTTTTCTGCTATTTTTGGTTCCAGGAAAGTCAGAAAATGAATATTCTCAGAGTTGGACGGGACAAAAGCCAAAGTCAATTTTTCACCGAGGGACACCTGAAGCCAGAATACGAGACGGAGAGGGGCTGGGGCCCGGCCACACCACCTGGCCGTGTGGCTAGGCCTGGCCCGCGCCAGGGGGTGGTCTGGCCGCCCCAGGAACCCCCTCGGCCTCTCCTTTCGCCTATATATTACCCTCGGGACCAAAACCCTAATTACTCGATCAAAAATCCATGAAAGAGTCTGTGGCCGGCTTCATCTCCATCCCTAGATCGGGAGGGATCTGAAGCTCTTCCCGGCACCCTGCCGGAGAGGGGAATTCACCCTGGAGGCCTTCATCATCACCATGCAAGCCTCCGGTGTGATGCGTGAGTAGTTCATCTTTGGACTACGGGTCCATGTAGTACCTAGATGGCTGGTTCTCCTCCTTTGTGCTTTCATGTCTAGATCTTGTGAGCTCCGTTCATGATCAAGATCATCTATTTGTAATCCATACATGTTGTGTTTGCGGGGATTCGATGGATATAGAGATGCTATTTCAGATTGATTATTGATTCTATCATGTCTTTGTTATTTGTGATCTTGCATGCTTTCCGCTGTTAGTAGCTATCTTGGCCAAGTAGATGCTAGCAACTCCAAGAGTTAGTATTTATGCTCGATAGTGGGTTCATGCCTCTGGTAATCTGGGGAAGTGACATAAATCTCTAAGGTACTAGATGTGTTGTTGCTACTAGGGAGAAAACAACAATCCTTTGTTCATAGAACAATCGTATTGTTTACATTACACGCAATTCATAAAGCAATAATCTGTTGCTTACAACTTAATACTAGAGGGGGTTTGGATGATAATCTGAAGGTGGATTATTAGTCATAGATGCAGTTGGATGGCGGTCTATGTATAATGTTGTAATGCCCAATCTAGTCCCAAAGGAGTCAAGATGATTAGTATATGCATGTATTGCTTTCTCGATGTATGTCAATTGCCCCGCTGTAATTCGTTCACCCAACATGTTATCTATCTTAAGGAGAGCAACCTCTAGTGAACTATGGACCCCGGTCCTTTCTTTTACATACAATCTACAAACTATTTACTGTTTTGTGTTTACTTTCTGCAAACTATTTCTTCCTTCCATTCGATACATTTAATCCTTTGTTTTCAGCAAAACCGGTGAGATTGACAACCTCATCGCAAGTTGGGGGCAAAGTGCTGTGGTTGTGTTGTGCAGGTCTCCATGTTGCTACTAGCACCGGTAGTGCGCCCTGCCAAGGCTCAGCTAGCAACACCTTTGAGGTGTTTCCTTGCTCCTACTGGTTCGATTAAACCTTGGTTTCATAACTGAGGGAAACTTACTGCTGTGCTCATCATACCTTCTTCTTGGGGTTCCCCAACGAGCTCCACATCAACACCGAGCCATCAAGTATTTTTCTGGCGCCATTGTCGGGGAGTCAAGGACATCTTCACAAGGGGAGTCCCTCATAACCAATCTCTTTACTTTGTTATTTTTGTTTTGCTTAGTTTCTTTTTGATTTGTTTGCTTGTTTCTTTATCAAAAACACACAAAAAATAGTTTTACAAGTTTGCTTTCTTTATTGAAAACACAAAAAAATGACTACTCTTGAAAATACTAAGTTGTGTGACTTCACTAGCACCAACAACAATGATTTTATGAGCACACCTATTGCTCCACCTGTGCCTGAAGCTACTTTCTTTGAGATAAAACCTGCTTTACTCAATCTTGTTATGAGAGAACAATTTTCTGGTATTGGTAATGAAGATGCTGTTGCCCATCTAAATGACTTTGTTGAACTTTGTGAGATGCAAAAGCATAGGGATATGGATGGTGATATTATTAAGCTGAAATTGTTTCCTTTCTCTTTGAGAGGAAAAGCTAAAGAATGGTTGAATTCCTTAACTAGGAATAGTATTAATTCTTGGACTAAGTGCAAAGATGCTTTCATTGGAAAATACTATCCTCCTGCTAAGATTATATCTATGAGAAGTGAAATAATGAAGTTTAAACAATTTGATAATGAACATGTTGCTCAAGCTTGGGAAAGAATGAAATCTTTGGTAAAGAATTGTCCCACTCATGGACTGACTGCTTGGATGATCATCCAAACCTTTTATGCAGGATTGAACTATTCTTCAAGGAACCTATTGGATTCTGCTGCTGGAGGTACCTTTATGACCATTACTTTGGGTGCTGCAAGAAAGCTTCTGGATAATATGATGGTTAACTACTCCGAATGGCATACTGAAAGAGCTCCACAAGGTAAGAAGGTAAATTCTGTTGAGGAAACCTCCTCCTTGAGTGATAAGATTGATATTATTATGTCTATGCTTGTTAATAGGAAAGCCCATATTGATCCAAATAATGTTCCTTTGGCCTCTTTGGTTGCTCATAATTTTTTAGCAACAATGCCTACATGAATAATTTTGGTAACAACAATTATAAGCCATATCCTCCCAACAATGGTAATGCTTACGGAAATTCCTACAACAATAATAGGAGTGTTCCTTCTGAACTTGAAGTTATGCTTAAAGACTTTATTAGTAAGCAAAATGCTTTCAATAAAACTGTTGAGGAAAAACTCTCTAATGCTGAAAGAAATATAGCATCTTTGGCTGAAGCTCAATCTTCTTTGAATAAAATGGCTGCTAAACCTAAAAATAATGATAATCCATTTGCAGTTACTAATGCTATACAAGTAAGAATTGATGAAAATGTTAGACTATTAGCTGAATTACATGCTAAGTGGGAAAGAGAAGATGAAATTGCTAGAAACATTAGTGTTTCTACTATCACTACCACTAGTGTTGAGGCTAGTAATAGTTCTACTACTTTAAATGATAAATTTGATTTTGATCTTGATGGTTGCAATATCTCTGAAGTTATTAAGTTCCTACAAAATCTTGCTAAAAGTCCTAATGCTAGTGCTATGAACATGGCCCTTTACAAAACACATTACTGATGCTCTCATAAAGATTAAAGAAGAAAAGATGAAACATAAAGCTTCTATTCCTATAAAACAAGAAGATGGTTGGGAACCCATCATTAATATGAAAGTGAATGAATTTGATTTCAAAGCTTTATGTGATCTTGATAGTAGTGTTTCTATTATGCCTAGGAAGATTTATGATATGCTTGATTTGCCACCACTTGAAGATTGTTATTTGAATCTCCCACTTGATGATAATGCTAAAAATAAACTCATGGGGAGTATTAATGATGTTCTTATTATGGTTAAAAATGCCTATGTCCCCGTTGATTTCTATGTTTTGGATGTTGAATACAATGCTTCTTGTCCTATTACATGGGAAGACCTTTTCTTAGAACTGTTGGTGCCATTATTGATATGAAAGAAGGCACCATTAAATATCAACTCCCACTCAAGAAAGGTAAGAGAGAAGTTTTCTTTTGCTTCTCCTATGAAAACAAAATTTGGTCTTAATGCTTCTTCATTTGAGAACACTTGATTCTTCTTGCTTCTTATGCCTAACTTAAAGGCGTTAAAGAAAAGTACTTATTGGGAGATAACCCAAAAGTTTTAGATGAGTCTTGGAAGTTATTACTTTAGTAATAACCCCTCCTTATCCTTTTTATTTGCTTTTTGTGCCAAGAGTAACCTCTAATGAGAGAGAAGTAATGATTGGGAAAGTTGCTGTCCCGAAACAGATTTCTGTGCTTCACCGTAAAAATTCGTGTAAAATCTCTGTACGTATTTTTGAGTCGTGAATTTTGTGCTTCTGCCCTAGGTTGTTATCTAACTTTCGTTAGTTCAATAGTTTTTTATTTGAGTAACAGAAGGTCTTCCATAAAATTCGTCTTTACCTGCTGGTCTGTTTTGACAGATTTCTGCCATTTTCTGCATTTGCTTCTTGTTGGTTCCTTTTTGAGTTCTTTTGGGGAATTAAGCTTTTTGAGGGAAGTGCTACAGTAGCTAGTTTTCTAATGGTAGTTTATTGGTGTTAGAACTGAACCTTAAGACCTATTATCTTGAGTGCACTAATGTTGCTAACAAAGATTGTGTGAAGTTTTGTATGAAGGAAAAATTTCAGGTGTATGGAAGGAATGAGTAATGAGATGAAGGATGGACTAAAGTTCAAGCTTGGGGATGCCACGCGTGTCACCCCAATAAATATCCAAGAAGTACAAGCGTCAAAGCTTGGGGATGCCCAAGGCATCCCCCTCTTCATCAATAAAAATCCCAGGTTTCTTCCAAACGCTTCATTTTTATTGTTTCATGCACAGTTGTGTTGTTCTTGGAGCGTCTTCTTTTTTGTTTTTCGTTTTGGTTTTTCGTTTGCTTGGTTTGCTTAGTTTGCTGAATAAATTGGTTGGACCCCCTCTTTCATACATTGGTTTTCAAATAGTTTGGTTTGGTTTGGAAAAGAGTAGCAAAGTTCATGCTTAAGTGGTAAAAAGAGCTTGTTTTTGACTGTGGCCTATGCTTTGTCATGCCATGCTTGATATTGTTTTGGCTTTATGCTTAGTATTCTTTGCTGTAGCGTGACTTTTTATAAACAATTGAGATTGCTTAATGTGCCTTGGATGAATCATGCGTTGTTTTAGCATATTAAAGCATAGTATAGTGGAGTACTTTTCATATGATTTCTTGGACTAACCTATTAACAAGTGCCACAGTGCCATCTGCCTGTTTTCTGCTGTTTTTGGTTCTAGGGAAGTCAGAAAATAAATATTCTCAAAATTGGACGGGACAAAAGCCAAAGTGCCTATTTTTCCGGAAGACATCTAGAGCCAGGATACGAGACGGAGCGGGGATGGGGCCCGACCACACCACCTGGCCACGCGGCCAGGGCTGGCCCGCGCCAGGGGGTGGTCTGGCCACCCCAGGCACCCCCTCGGCCTCTCCTTCCGCCTATATATTGCCTCTGATACGGAAACCCTAAGTACCCGATCAAAAATCCACGAAAGAGTCTGTAGCCACCGTCATCTCCATCCCTAGATTGGGAGGGATCTGAAGCTCTTGCCGGCACTCTGCCGGAGAGGGGAATTCACCCTAGAGGCCTTCTTCATCATCATGCAAGCCTCCGGTGTGATGCGTGAGTAGTTCATCTCTGGACTACAGGTCCATGTAGTAGCTAGATGGCTGGTTCTCCTCCTTTGTGCTATCATGTCTAGATCTTGTGAGCTTCGTTCATGATCAAGATCATCTATTTGTAATCCATACATGTTGTGTTTGCGGGGATCTGATTGATATTGAGATGCTATTTCAGATTGATTATTGATTCTATCATGTCTTTGTTATTTGTGATCTTGCATGCTTTCCGTTGTTAGTAGCTATCTTGGCCAAGTAGATGCTAGCAACTCCAAGAGTTAGTATTTATGCTCGATAGTGGGTTCATGCCTCTGGTAATCTGGGGAAGTGACAGAAATCTCTAAGGTACTAGATGTGCTGTTGCTACTAGGGAGAAAACAATAATCCTTTGTTCATAGAACAATCGTATTGTTTACATTACACACAATTCGTAAAGCAATAATCTGTTGCTTGCAACTTAATACTGGAGGGGGTTCGGATGATAACCTGAAGGTGGATTATTAGTCATAGATGCAGTTGGATGGCGGTCTTAGTATAATGTTGTAATGCCCAATCAAGTTCCAAAGGAGTCAAGATGATTAGTATATGCATGTATTGCTTTCTCGATGTTTGTCAATTGCCCCGCTGTAATTCGTTCACGCAGCATGTTATCTATCTTAAGGAGAGCCACCTCTAGTGAACTATGGACCCTGGTCCTTTCTTTTACATACAATCTACAAACTGTTTACTATTTTGTGTTTACTTTCTGCAAACTATTACTTCCTTCCATTCGATACTTTGTTTTCAGCAAAACCAGTGAGATTGACAACCTCATCGCAAGTTGGGGCAAAGTTCTGTGGTTGTGCAGGTCTCCACGTTTCTACTAGCAACGGTAGTGCGCCCTGCCAAGGCTCAGCTAGCAACACCTTTGGGGTGTTTCCTTGCTCCTACTGGTTCGATTAAACCTTGGTTTCATAACTAAGGGAAACTTACTGCTGTGCTCATCATACCTTCCTCTTGGGGTTCCCCAACGAGATCCACATCAACACCGAGCCATCACCTGCCTGGAGCCATATTGGTTATCCGGCTGGTCGTTCTTTCTCTTGTCGTGGCGGTTGTTGTGCTGCCTAGAGTTGTGTCCGTTCCCCTCCGGCTAGCGCCGATCTACGGCGACGTTGATGATTATTTGCCCTATGTCGTCCACCCGGACAGATCTTTTCATTGCTGCGTCGGCCGTGGCATACTTGTCCGCGATGGCCATGGTCTGTGCCATGGTTGTGGGCTCCACCCAGCAAAGCTTATGCTTGAGCATAGTGCCGTCTCTGCAGCCATTGATGAAGAAATCAACCGCCCGATGTCCGCGTACCCCCTCACAGGAGTTGTGCATGCTCGTCCATCGGGTGATGTAGGAGTGATCAGATTCATCCAGGCCCTGCACACAGAGAGCAAGCTCACCAGGACAACCTGGGCGCTTGTAGGTGCCGGTGAAGTTGCGAACGAACGCCTGCTTGAAATCGATCCAAGCGTTGATGCTGTTGTCGGGGAGACTGTTTAGCCTTGTTCTGGCTGTGTCGAGGAGCATGAGGGGGCGTAGCGCACTGCTACCCGGCGGTTGCCGTTGGCGATGCCCATGGCGGTGGTATAGTCCACCAGCTAGTCCTCCGGCTTGACCGAGCAGTTGTACTTTGGCGTATCCCTTAGGAGAGAAAATCCCTTTGGAAACGGTTCGTTCCGGATGCGCGGTCTGAGACATCTTGGTCCGGCTAGACTTTCTTCCTCCAGCGCGCGTGATTCGACTAGCAAGTCGATTCGCGCACGCGCATCTTGTTGTTCGTCCGGCTTGAGCGGTCCCTGCCAGCCAGATAGTCGGGAGTTAGGGAGTTCTTGGCCTTTTCTGGCTTCGTCAGCCGGCTCGCTATTTTTGCTGGTAACAGCTGCCGCGTCGCGGGCGTTGTGCCCACGGCCTGCAGATCCACCATGTGGGCGGTTGCTCTATCTTGCTCCATTTGGGGTAGACGCCTTGCTGCCGCCCGCAGCCGGCTCCGCCATCCGGCGAGCCGGTTGGGTTCTACTGTTACCAGCCATGATGAGTTCTGCCTCGGCCTGCTGCTTGTTTGCCATGACCACGAGGAGCTGGACGCGCGCTTGCTGACAGAGCAGTTCCTCACCCTCTAGGTGGCTAAATTCCACGACTGCTGCCTCCGCGGCCCTCTTGTTTTTGGCGAGGGTGCTGTAGACCGGCTGCACCGCGGGTGTGCGCGGATCAGCGGCACGATCCATCTCCGAACCGAGGTTCCGGCCTAGTGGCTGAGCTAGGCGGTGCCGGGTAAGCGCGCGAAGCTGTGCATGATGTTGTACTCCCGCACGGTGGCATTCATCCGCCGTTGGGCGGCTGCCACCTTGCCGGCCTCCTCCAGAACGTTTTGGTAGGTGGTCTCCAGGGCTGCCACAGCTGCAGCTGGATCCGCCTCGATGGGGGGGGTGATGGGGTTGCGGAGGTGCTTGATGGACGCGTTGATCAAGTCCGGGTTCGGGAAGCGTGAGTTAGTGGTGCGGCCGTCCACGTTGCGCTCCAGAGGTGGGCGGCGGTTCTCCACCGAGCCTGCCCTCGTGACTTTGACGCTGCCGCTGGCGATGTGCGAGGCGGAGAAGCCAGGGGGTGCGCCAAAGACGGTGACGACCTCACGAGAGAAGGCCTCAGGGACGGTAACGACATAGACGTGATGCTCGCGAAGCGCATGATGGAGCCCCCGCTTGGGAAAGTCCCCCCAGCGAAGCAGGACGCGTTGTCGAGGACGCAGTCGTAGGAGCCGAGAGTGAGGATGAGGCCAGAGGCTACTCTCTCACCAGCGATGAGTGGAAGTCCCGTGCGAAAGATGATCCCTGCCAAAGCGATATGCCCCACGGTGGGTGCCAACTTTCGTGCTATGGAACACGGCAGTGCCATCGGGGATGGCTTGAAGGGGACAATCAGGTTGCTATCGGTGGCTACTCGCAATGGGTTGGGCATAGATACTGCAAACACAGCGATGTACCCAGGTTCGGAGCCCTCTTGGCGAGGTAAAACTCCTACTCCTGCAAGGATCTACTATCAAAGGGGGCAAACGCCCAATACAAGTGCTCCTTGAGCTGTTTCCTTAGCTACTTCTTGCTAGGAATTCTCTAAGTCCTTCTTCTGGTGTCTATTTTTCCTTCTGCTTGAGCTTACCTAGAACCCTAGCGCTACCCCCTTTATATAAAGGTCGAGGAGGTAGCTTACAAGATGGGTTCTAGGGTTTACTGTTTGGATTTGGGCCTTACAAAGTGGGCTGGCTGGACAGGGCCAAACGGTAGGCTCGGTTCCGTTCAAGCCTCCAGTACAGGGGAGGACCATGCTTTAGCGCTCAGCGCCCCTGCTTTACTTGTCATCCGGCTCTTTATCCATCAGTCGACTCTTTATGCGTAAGACGGAGCTTTCCTCGCCATCCCTTGCTTTGCTCGTCAGCCTCCAGCTTTGGCGCAGTTGTCCAGTAGCGCCGGCCAGTCCAGCCAGCCTGTCCGGTCAAGGGTGCGCTCAGCAAGGAGTGTCATCCCCACCGTACAACGTCTAGCGGATCCGAGGCGGCCGGCTAGGAGCGGCCTCCCAGCCGGTTCTTCTGGCTACCTGGCTAGACGGGCCAGCCGGGGAAACTTGAATGCGGACCGGGTGGGAATTCCACCCGGCTGTGGTTCCTTGATCTGGGTCCAGTCGGCCCGTGCTCCTTGGAGCCGGCCGGTTGGTCCCGTCTTGGTCTACCCGGGGGTCATCCCCCTGACAATACTCCTGGTTATATTTACATATTGTTTCACACACTCTCACAAGCCTTAACAAGAAGCACAAGTGTGAAGCTGGTATAAAAGTGGAACACATTCTAAAGATATCACCACAAGCTTTCAAACCCTAGATCAGATACGATTACTCCGGGGATTCGCGTTTATCAAACTGCATTACATTACTTATGCATAATTGCATCTTGCTTCTTTAAACATTCGTCCTTACTAGACCAATGATATTATTTACAGAATTTGGATCTTCTAGTGTCTCGAAGACCGTGATTGCATATCTTGTAATCACAAAGGCAAATTCACAACTTGCTCATGTCCTTTGATTATTTTCTATTAAATGCTTGTAACTCAAATGTTGTCATCACCTGCATTTCAAAAAGGTCAGAAAACACTATTTTCATAATAATATGATTATGGATTATTTACCAGATGGTAATAATCTACTGATATAGTTCTAGTGGTAAAGGAACATAATATCTAGGACTTAATCAACCAATGTTGCCAGTGATTCCAGCGTCGCATATTACGTGTTAACCATGAGATTTGGAATGGGACGGAGAAGTCAGCTGTATCTTCTTCCTCTCGCATGTAGCCGGATGCGCAGGTCGTGGCTGTTATCCTCGTAGCATGCATTAATTGGTAATTCGTAGAGGATATGCAGCATATGGGTGGGAACCCTCAACGTCCCACGATAGTTCCGGCATCTGAACGGTCTGTACTAACCATTGCCGTAAATCAAAATGTGGGCATGGCATACACCAAGGAGACATGCGGGGCCGCGAAGGGGCCAGTGATTGGCTTGGATCATCTACTAGGCCCCACATCAAGGAATTGTGGACGGGAATGAGCTGCCCGGTTGTGCAACAAGGATTTGGTCTCTCATGGGTAAAGTAACGCACCTCTGTAGAGTGTAAGAACTGTGACATGTTACTCCCTGTTCCAGGAAGGAGCTACGAACATGGCAGGAAAGGAACCCCATGAAGGTTCTGGTCAACCTATGAAGGTTGTGGAACATAGTTTTCAGAATAAAACCAACCTTTGAAGAAATGTTTACGAAAACCTGCATTTCCTACGACCTTTGGTCTGTGGCTGTAGAGATAGTGCATCATACACTCCTTTTTAGTGAACTTCCTGAGTACGCTCGTACTCAACCGTACCTTCTTCACCCTTGCTAGGTTCTAAGCCGTGGAGACGATGTCAACACCAACTTATGCTCAAGAAACCATCATCGACATCTCAAGTTCTTCAGTAAAATCAATGAAGTCAACATATTCATCAATCGAAGTGAAGACGAAGTTCTGATTAGATAGGAGTAGATACTCTAGCCATAAAACCTACTTCTATAGAGCATTGCGTTAGTAGCAATTGCAAGCTAGATAGTTTAGATGTTGGTCTTTTTAGCCAGATAGTTCTGAGTTATTATTTCTGGTTCTTGTTTGTAAAAAGTTGCTTTCTCTCTCTTTAACCTAGAGTGTTCTCTAGATCTTCTGTAAAGAGTTGAGTTGTAATCTATAGTCATGTCTTGGACCCGCTGTGTTTCTATTGTACCACTCTGAGGGATGTAATACTAGTGAATGGTGTTTCATTGGTGTTATGTCAACGACTATAGTGTACTACATCATGCCGTGGTATGCTGGGTCACCGCAAGGAATGTCCACTGAATCACCAAACACCATTGTGGCATAGAACTGATGTACCAAGTCAGTGTTGTAGTATTCCTTAGCTTGAAACATGGTGACGAGGGTTTAACTCATCAATGCCCATTGTTATGGACTTGGGTTTTGGAGAAGGAGGGAGCGCTAGAAGCATCAATCGTCTAGCAAACAAGCACACAGGGGACTCGAAGATTTACCCAGGTTCAAGCCTTGTAGAGGTCCCTACTCCTGCTTGTCTGGTCGTGGAATTAATAGAGGAATCGAAGATTACAATGGTGCGCAGATGCAATCTGGCGAGGGTTGTGGAAAATAGGGTTGCGTGTGTCCTCCTCGCCGCCCCCTCCTAGCCTTTATATAGATAGGCCAGGTCTCGGGTAGCAGGTCGAGTCGGTTACAGGTTAGGGTTTTCCCCTTTGAACTTTCTATCTTTAGCTTCTTCTTGTTCCTCAAGCAATCGAGAGTCCGTAGGTTACTCAAATTCTCTATTTGGGCCTTGGCGACACCATGGGCTTCCGCCGTATTCAGGCCGTATATACCAAGATTGAGTACCTGTAGGGTATACCCATGTCAGTAGCCCCCGAGTGTCCAGTGGAATCATAGATTCGACTAGGGACTTTATGAAGCCTTTCGAGTGCATGAATGAGTATATTTTCGACTGCTCTGTTTGTGTCATAGGGATTGTTGATGTGCATGCCTGATTTAACCGATGTATCGGTATTAGTTAACTACCTTAGGGTAAAACAATGCAATCTACTCCAACTCGAGTCCCCGGACTCGAATCTGGAAAAGTGCTGGTGTAATTCGACTCAAGCCGCGGAGGTCTTACAGGAGTTGAATTCTAGTATATGGGTGCGAGCACTCGACGCATCCGTCAAGACGTGTTCATCGTGCCTGTAGGTACAGATATATTTCTGGTAGTGCACAGCGAATGCGTTGCCATGCCTTATTCAGGTCTTATCTTCACGCTGCAAGCGCGACATCCGAAATTTATCATAGCGGAGATGATTCGGGTGACCTAGGAGACGCAGTCTCTTTGTAGGGAAGAATTATGAGGTGGTGTCGCCATAAGCTTTGAGTGTGGAGGTTATCGACACACATTGCGATGTACAAATAATCATAGGCTACGCGACCAGCGCTCCCTATGGGAGTAGCCCTCGAGTGCCTGGTTGAGTTGAAGACTCAGGTAGGGAGTAAAGAACTTTTGTGACTGCTGTCGTCTTTTGTTTGCTTGTTTCAGTTGAATTTATTTCCGGCGCTCCCTATGGGACTAACCCATGTCCATAGTCGAATTGCGGATTCGAGTGGTTGGGTATGCTTTGAATGTATATATTCCTGCAGAAGAGAAAAAGAAAAATCATAGGGTGCGCGACCAGCGCTCCCTATGGGAGTAGCCCTAGAGTGCTTGGTGGAGTCGAAGAATCGAGCAAGGACTAAAGTAGTCGAAGTCTTCTACTGCTCAATCTTTGATGACATCAGTGCTGACGATATGATGATCTCATTTGCCCACGTGAGCAGGTTTGACGGGACGTGACGAGCGGTGGGTCCCATTTTCTGACTTTGACTTGATCGGGCGTGCATAATCTTTGTTTTAACTGAACCTCCTCGATTTCCACGCGTAATGGGGGTAGTGGGGGACGGTTCGCGCTTCGGGTCCTCCACGTGTCGATCACGATGGACGCCACGCGTCTGATAGGGTTTTTGCTGGCTGTTGGATTACATCTTCCAGGGGGTTAAGTAGCAGTGCTGCGACGGTAATTTTTCACATCTGCTCTTTTCTCTGCCTTTGCCTCCATCGCCATTGCCGCTGCTCCTCTGCTCCTTTGTGTTCATCTTTCTCGCGGCGCTGGACCAGCTCCGCGTATTCCCTAGTTACTTCCTCCGGTCACACCGCCACCGTAAGATGGGGAAGTAGAAGGGAGGTGATGCGGCTGGCTCCACCGCCGCCACTGTTGCTGCCAAGAAGAAGGGGGGCTCCTCCGCCGCGGGAACCAGCACCACTGTCGCTGGAAAGAAGAAGGGCGCGGGCACTCGCGTCACCAATGGCGCATGGCACGCGTCCGTGATCAAGTCGTCTGAGCTCCGTCTCCTTCGCCAGGACAGAGTTCTGTCCTCTGCGGTCGCTGACTCGCGAGTCCCAGGTGGCGAGGTAACTCCTTGTCCTCCTGCCGGTTTTCAGGTGATGTTCCTAGCGTTCATCATCTGCGGTCTCTCACTGCCCCTGCATCCTTTCTTTAGGGGCCTTCTCTGTTTCTATGGGCTCTAGCTGCATCAGCTGTCCCCCAACTCTATCCTCCATGTAGCTTGCTACATTACTCTTTGCGAGTGCTGGCTCAGAATCGAGCCACACTTTGGTCTTTTCAAACGCCTCTTCAAGCTGAAGCGTCAGTCGGCGTCTGGCTCCGTAGTCTATGATGTAGGAGGCTGCAGTATCCATGTCGACTCCTCCGTCACGTACTTCGACATCAAACTCATGGCGTCCGTCCAAGGGTGGAGGGACAAGTGGTTCTACATCCGCGACCAGAAGGCCGACGGGGACCACTTCAGACTCGCGCCTTTCGATCCCGCGACGCCGTGCAAGAGGAGGCGTTCCTAGAAGAACATAGTGATGCCCGACGAATCCGCGGAGACAGATGTGATGTACGAGCGTGTCTACGACCTCGAGAGTCGCATGGGTAAAGAAGAGGGGGGCTGCGCCCTCATTCGCATGTGGCTGCGCCGTCGCATCCAGCCCCTATAGGCCAGAGTCCACCCTATGTTCCAGTGGGCTGGCACAAATGATTTCACTCGTGTATCTGCCGATGGCATTTCCGCGAGTGAAGTAGATAAGAGGGTGCGACTGCTCACCAAGTACACCGCCAAGGATGTGCTCCCAAGTGAACCAGTCGTTCCTCCATTTGATGCTACTAATCCTCCTCCAGAGGTATGGTTGTGCTATGAAGTAGGTTTGTTTGTCGAATGCTTATTTTTTTCTTGACTTGCTCTGACTTGTTTCACGTATGCAGGATTGGGGGGTGTCGCCCTGTATGCCCCCTCTTCCTGAGGGGGTTATTCCTCGTGAAGCCTTGGAAGAGGACGAGTCGGAGTCGACCGTCCCATCTAATGTGGAGGAGGAAGCCCCCGAGTCGAGCAGTCCGGACACTCACAAGCGTTCGCGCAGCAAGGATTCGGATGCATCATCTCCTTCGACTCCAAAAGGCGCAGCTATTGGTGCGGAGTCGCCGATACCTGCCGTTCCTGTGAGTGTTGTGGCACCGTCTTCCCTCAAGAAGATGCGACTGCCGAAGGAGTCGTCGTCGGAGTCGGGGGATCAAACCTTCGATTTTGACAAGTTTGACTGGTAAGTATACGGGTCTTCCTTTTGGTTCTTCTTTGGAGTTGTATTCTCTTGATGTTGGTTTTGTTCTGCAGTCAACCGGCATCGTCATCTTCTGGCGACGTCCAATTTTTGAAGGAATCTGAAGTCGCGACCTCCAAGGCCAAGAAAGTGGCTGAGCGCACTCCTTCTCCTCCATTTGTGGCCCACTCCGAGAATAAATCATCGAGTTCTCTCACGATGCGGAGCACCAGATGGTTATCCGGATGACCGCGCGTCAATCGACTTTAGAGTCATTGGAGGATCATGTATGTATAGTGTTGCTTCTTCTGATTGTTGCAGTCGAATTTTTTTCATCCATACCATCTGCTGATCTTTTACTATTTCTCTTGTCGCAGCTCATTGTGAAGGAAGCTGCTCACCTGGCGGAGCAGGTGCTTGCGATGGGTCGCCAGCATGCAATGCTGGACAATCGCCATCGCGTGGTTGAAAGTGAGTGTTTTTGCTTCTTATCCTTCAACTTTGTGATATATTCGACCGACGGTCTATCTTTGTTTGTTTCACAGCTGAGCATAATGCACTCCTTCATGACGCCGCTTCCCTTGAAAAGACGCTTGCCACGGCCGTGAAGAGTCGCGATGAGGCAATCGCGACACGTGACGAATCGCGGAAACGCGAAGAGGATCTGCACGCCTCCATCGTGGCTAGGGAGAAGTTGTTCAAAGAGAAGCTTCTCTCGATTGCCAAGGCCCTCTCAGGTATTTCCTTGTCTAGATTTTCGCCATGCCTTCTTCTGATTTTTGCTGTTGTGCTGACTTTTGTGCCAATGCTTGATTCTTGTGTAGATGTCAGCGGTCTGAGCTTAGATGCCCAGGCACTTCATCATGATGATGCCTTGGCGGGCGCCATCTCGGCAGTCGAAGATCGCAGTGCTACCGTTTAGGGGACGCTCCAAGGCCAGGGGCATGCTCAGTCGCCTCCGTGAGGAGCTGGCGCCCAAGGCTGAGCTAATCGAAAATGTAGATGATCTAGTGGCGTCCCTTGCCGGAGGCATTCCTGCAGGCTTCAAGAACTCACTTCGTGCGGCTGGCGCTTCAATGTCACTCGCGATGGTTCAAGCCCATGGAGTCAATGTTGATCCTGTTGCGGTCTCCAAGGCAATGCCTATCAACGTGGATGGCCAACAGGTAGTCTTTTCTCCCTTCGTAGCTGCCTATGGCAAGTACAGGCCGCAACTAATCAATACAGTTGCGAAGTATTCTGAGGAACTTCAGCGAGCCAAGAAGGCCGCGAAGGCTGCGGCGTCAGGGGCCGGCGAAAAGTCTGTGGCGTCTGATACTGCCACAAACTCGATGAGGCCCCCAAAGCCGAAGTCCAAGTCGAAGAAGCCAGTTGCTCCTCAGTGTCGTGTCTGTAATAGTTAAATAGCCTATCTCTTTTGTTTAGAACATGCCTTTGGCGAATGTATCTGTTGATCCTTTCATTATGCCTGAATGCACTCGAGTCTTTTGTCTATGCATCGCCTTAGTCTTCTTATTGTCTCTTGCTTGGCTTGTGATAGGGCACATCGAGTGGTCCTTCAAGTGAACCTCAGAATATGCCACCCACTGATGATATTTTGGCACAGTCGCGCTCAAGGGTGGATGAGCTGTCTCTGCTCTCGCGACTCCGTGACCGCGTGAAGCAGTTGGAGCGTGAACTGCCTGTGCTCCATGGTAACGCGGATGTGTGGAAGTCGAGGGCGGAGAAGGCCGTCGCCCGAGAGCAATATCTGCTAGGGGAGGTGACGCAGCTGGCGACCAATTTAAGTGTTAGCTCTCTTCTTCCTTATCTTTTCCTTATAGTCACTCGCAGTAGTTCGTTGTCTTCTTATTTTTGCCTTTTGCCAGCTATAGTTGTTAGTGCACGCCATCCACAGGATGAGAAGGATAGGATTTCCATTCGCATGAATGATCTGACCCAAGAGCAGCTTCAGGCGAGTGGATACTTCTGGGTGGATCATGATCGTGCAATCGCACTTGCGACCCTGCAGGATCGTGCTTCGCGAGTGCTTCACTTCCTGAAGAAGTCGCAATCGTGCTTGAAGAATATTTATCATACGATGTTCCCGTTGGACGTCGTTCCATCAAGCCTGCTTGCCCTTCTTGCCAAATTTCAAGACTTGAGTGCTGTCCGCGAGTGTGTACGGCAACAGTTAGTGGCTGGTGCCAAGGCTGCTCTATCGCTGGTGCGACTGCACAGACCGGATGTGGATGTTGCAGCGGTTACTGCCGGATCGCCAGCGCCGCCAGCAGGTTCGACTTGGAATATGGTTCCTCACTATCAAGCGGTTGATCGCCCAGCGGAGGAAACCGTCGACTTCTTCGAGAAGTAGACAAACGTTCCTTTGTTGCAATACTAGTTTAGTTTGTATCCTGCACATAGTTTCACCAGTGTTGTAAAGTTCATATATATATATACTGTGTATAATTGATTGACATACAGAGCTTGTTAGCGTGTATGTTTTGCGAGTGCATTGCACTATGCGATTCCTTTTCGTTAGTCTGACTTGTGTTTATCTCAGCACCTTGCTAACCTGTCAGATGCGTTGCAACTGGGTTGGTGTTTGTCAAGGGTTCGATTAATACGTCAGCTACTCAGGGTATCGCGTTGGTTCGTAGAACAGATGTGTATAGGGTGGCACAGCCCTCGAGTGGATAATTTGCAAAAAATAAAAAGGAACACAAAGTTTTGGGGCACTTAGCTTTATTTATTCGCAGAATTGTATGAGGTACAATGTGTGGCTAAGTAGCCTTGGCTGAATTGTCAACACCCGGATTTTTAATCCCAGATGCCTGTTATGTCATACATCGCAATCCCAGGATTACCATTTTTGTGAGACATAATAGATTGGATATCACAGTACATCATCCATTACAAACCATAAATAAGGTCTTACACAAATAAGGATCTCATGATCTAGTCTTAATACAACAAACAACGGAATAAATAATAAGCGTAGCGGTGGGGTCCATCTTTAGGGGCACATGCAATGCTAACGAAGGCAAATAGTCCTAGTTATCATAGCCGTCCTGCTGACCGTCATCTTGGTAGTCTCCTTCATAGTCTGGCCATGAGAATAGCCAGGGACAAAAGCCATGAGTACTCTTTAAGTACTCGCAAACTACCATTAACATTAGTATAGTTCTAAAGCAAAGTGTTAATTCTAAGTTTAACTATCAAGTTAAGCTTGAAACCTAAGCTGAGTTCAGAAACAAAGAAAGATAAAAGAAAGTTCTAGAATCACTTAAGTTGGGAAGCTAGTGTCATAGTCACAACTCTGTTGTGGTCAAGTCAAGATTCATCATTCATTTCATAAGTTATTTTTAAAACATCTGACAACGAAACAGTATGGCCACTCCAATTGTCCATAACTGCGGACGCGGCTATTCAAATAGTTTGACACTCTGCAGAGGTGGTACACTTCACCACAAGATTCGATACATTTGTTAGAGATAACCCTGAATCATCATACTTAGTATGCAGATAATCAAACGTAACCTTTCCTTTACACACCCTAGTATAAGCACCTCTCCTATGAGCATGGCCTCCCAACCATGACCATCTATCATCTTGGGCACTTCATAGGTGGACAACATTGAGAGGTAGCCTCAGCTCAAACCTCTCCCGCGAGGGAACTAGTACTAATGCATATAAACTTCCGGCTAAGCCTTACCCAATTCAGGTATTGTGGTTGTACGGTAAATTTGGAATGGTATCGCATCTGAATCCAACCATCAGTTTTGTAAAAGGGTTAAGGCTCATGCCTCAACATTTTCATCATCATAAACCATTTGTTTTCTCAACACATGTCAAAACATCTCAATAGAATGACTCATCATTCCAAGGTTTTCATAATTCATTTTCACCAAGTGTTCCCATCAAGAGTGACTGAAGTTTTTATCTACTCTAAACTACTAAGTTAAGAGTGTTCACTAAAGTGGAAAGATGAGATCAATCTCATGCCATAGAATGACATCTAAGGTTGTCTAGATAGGTCAAGTTTTATACTTTTTATGCTACCTTCAAAACAAGTAAGGGACTTTAGTAAAGTAAAGAAAGTAAAGCTTGGAAAATAAGACTTGGGGTAGGTACTAGTCAAGTGGGATAACCAAGCATGCCTAGTGCATCTTGCTTAGATTATCTAGGTTAATTATAGCTTGCTAAGCATTATACTTGCAAGTGTTAGCTTGCATTGTTAATGATGGCTTGCCTTGTGCAGTGCAGTGGTTGAAGTTCTCTTCCTCCTCCTCTTGGTAAAACTCCTCCTCCTCGAAAGCTTGGTTGGTACTATCGTCTATAAAAACATATGGAGTATACAATCACGAAAACAATACTTGACTAGTCTACTTAGCACTCTAAGGCACACATTTGATGATCTATTACCATCACAAGCATCACAAGATTTTATTAACTAGTTTCATTCATTTTATTTGAGAAAAGTAATTTCTACTCACTGAAAATTAACTAAGATTTAATATGCACCACTTAAAATATGGGATCATGTGGACACATGTCATCACCACATATTCTAACATGTGGGAATGTGATTTAAGGGTTGGATCACATTTATTTAAGTTTAAGTTTATTATTTAATGATTTAAAGTGACTAGAAATGCCTATATAGCATTATTTTGGTACTAGTCCAAAGTCACTGCATGTAAACCTTAATATTATTACATATTCAGATAGGTATGGTTAAAGGTGATTTTTGAGAGTTGGAATCAACTCAAAAGCTATCATGGTTGATTTTATAAAAATGTTTGAATGTGCAAATGCTTCTGTCTTGTTATTTTTACTAGGAGAGATCTCTAACTCTAAATGAATTATACCCAATGGGCATGGATAGATCTTTCCAGTAGCTTTCCAATACAATTGGAATCACTCCATTTGGATTTTTAAATCTCTTTGAAATGATTTTCAAACTAGGGGACATAACTAAGTTCAAACCTAAATGGAAAAACCTAAATTTGAATTGCTAGGCTAGGGCGGGAAGGAAAATGGGTCGGCCCAGTGGCGTTCCACGATGCAGAGAATAGCTGACAGGGGGGCTCCACATGTCATTGGCTCTTTACACGCGAAGCGGTACAGGGCGATGTGGGCCGTTAGATTAGAAGTGAGATCTACGGCTAAGGAGTGTCGTCTCTGGCGAACAGGTTGCCGGCGAGGACTAACCCTTGCGGCTCGGTGGGGGTGCATAGGGGGCATACCAGGGCTCCAGCTACTGCAGCGAGGCGGGCAAATGAACTGGTGGACGACGGCGAGCTCAGGCAAGGTCGCAGCAGCTCCTGGGGTGGACGAAATTGACGGCGCCTTCTCCTCTTCTGCAGCGGGCTCGTCCGGCTAAATTCCGGCGAACAATGGCTCGAGCGGCTCCGGCGAGAGGTGGGGAAGGATCAGTGAGGAGAGGGGAGTGGAATGGTGTGAGTCATTGGTGCTGGGGAGGGCTCCTTTTATAGGGTGATGAGGGAACCGAGCGGTACGACGGCGAGCTCGTCGGTGACGCGGATACAGGCGGCTATAGGCATGGGCGGCGTAGGCGGATGGTGGCCTGCCTCCTAGCGGTGCTCTACGGCGTTTATGCATGGCTAGGGGTGGTGCCGTTTGGTCGGGAGCGTCCTGCGCTCTAGAAGACAGAGGCGGTGCTCGACGTGGCGCACGGCGACTGTGGGTCACGCGGCGGCGCACGGCCATGTCTGGCGGGGTGCTGGGGTCGAGGCGGAGCGGCATGCGGGATTTTATGTCCAGGGCCTAGGGGTGATCGAGGGATGGATAGGGAGTGGCGGTAGGGTTAGGCGGAGCTAGTGGTGGTGCTGGAATGGCGCGGCGCGGTCTGTGGCGCTCTGTCCACGATCGGCCGGCGACGACCACAAAGTGGCGGCGCTCCACTACTGCTGCGGCTTAGGGGTAGGCCGGTGACCACTTGGTTGGACTCAGGGGTGACAAGGAAGTGCAGAGGGGGTCAAATGGGGGACAATGGCTTAAGTACAAACAGTAATAGTTAGGCAATTTATTTTCTAAATGCCACCTGTTCGACACAATGGCCGCATGAGAAAAGTTTTTGAATTTTTGGTTGAATTTTGGTGGAGTTGCTAGAAACATGCTTAAGCATCTGTGGTTGCTTGGGATTTGAAAATGGAGCTCATTTGAGTGATTTTTGAATAAGTGGGATCTTCCCATATGAACTACATTCAATTTTCAAATGCCATTTAAAATTAGTGTTTGAAAGTTTTTGGTAGATCACAAAGCGGGCCTTGGTACATCATTACATGTACTAGAAAGGGGTGCAAGGATCCACATTTGTTTCTATTAGGTTTTGAGTTCTAGGAATAGCTAAAGTAGGTATGTTGATTAAAATGGCACAAATGACCATTTGGTTATTTTATTCATTTTGATTTGTGTTTCTTTGGGATTTGTTTGGGAATGATCTAGATGATGTTTATTTCACCTAAGAATCATTTTACAATCAATGAATCACTTAAACATGGCAATTCAAATCAACTCCTAATTAAATGCACACACATATGAATGCTATAATAATTTTAAAAGGAAAAGATTTTGTTAACTCTTAATTTGATGATTTGGATCTTAATAACTTTGGATTAAAGTTTTGGGATGTTACAAACCTTCCCCCCTTAAAAAAAATCTCGTCCCGAGATTTACGAAAGAAAACTAGGAACTAAAGAGATCTGGGAACTCTGTCCTCATGTAATCTTCTCGCTCCCAAGTGGCATCCTCTTCGGTATGGTTGCTCCATTGAATCTTGAGAAATTTGATACTTCTGGTTCTGGTGGTTCTGTAGGCTTCTTCAAAGATACTGATGGGCACTTCACGATACGTCAGATCCTTGTTTATCTCCACAGCTCTGTGATCGATGTTCTTGAAAACTTCAGTCTTCTCCGGCACTTCTAGGCATTTGTGAAGTAACGAGATATGGAACAATTGTGGATGGCAGACATCTCTTCAGGCAGTTCCAGTTGATACGATACTTCTCCTCGACGGTTTAGAATCTTGAAGGGCCTGATATATCTGGGGGCTAACTTTCCTTTCAGACTAAAGCGTTGGGTTCCTTTCAATGGCGAAACCTTGAGATATACAAAATCTCCGACATTGAAAGTCAGGTCTCTCCTTCTCTTGTCAGCATAACTCTTTTGTCTGGATTGGGCAGTCTTGAGGTGCTCATGGACCTTGTGCACCTTTTCTTCGGCTTCTCAGAGAATGTAGGGTTTAAAGATCTGACTTTCTCCTACTTGAGACCAATTCAAAGGGGTACGACACTTTCTTTCGTATAGGAACTCAAATGGTGCCATCTGAAAACTAGCTTGATAACTGTTGTTATATGAGAATTCTGCGAAAGGCAGGCAGTCTTCCCATTTTGATCCGTATTCTAACACACAAGCTCTGAGCATATCCTCTAAGATTTGGTTGACTCTCTCAGTCTGTCCATCAGTTTGCGGGTGATAAGCGGTGCTGAAGTTCAACTTGGATCCTAATCCTTCCTGGACTTTCTGCCAAAACCTCGAGGTGAATTGGGTTCCTTGATCTGATACTATGGTCTTGGGGGTTCCATGCAGACTAACAATTCTAGCAATATATAACTCTGCTAGCTTCGAACTTTGGTAGGTTGTCTTGACAGGTATAAAGTGAGCTACCTTGGACAGTCTATCAATGATGACCCAGATTGAGTCATTTCCCCTACTAGAAGTAGGCAAACCGGCGATAAAGTCCATTCCGATGGAATCCCATTTCCATTCCGGAATCTGCAAAGGTTGCAACAGTCCTATGGGTCTCTGATGCTCTGCTTTGACTCTTTGATAGATGTCACACTTAGCGATGTAGCTTCCGATTTCTCTCCTCATCTTGTGCCACCAAAATTGCTCTTTCAAATCTTGATGCATCTTTGTTCCTCCGGGGTGGATAGAATAAAGGGTATCATGAGCTTCCTGCATGATAACCTGCTTCAATTCTGAATCTGCTGGCACACAGATACGTCCTTTGTACCACAGAACTCCTTCTTCGTCTTCGGTAAATCCAGGTACCTTTCCTGTACCAATACGATGTTTGATTTCGTTGATACTTTCATTTCCTTTCTGGGCTTCCTTGATTTGGCTGATTAATGTGGGTTGAAGTTCAATGCTAGCTAAGAATCCTTTGCTAACTAGCTCAGTTCTGAACTGCTCCAACTCCTCATACAAACTTGGTTGCTTCTCCTTGATCATGGTATTTAGCCTACACGGCAATCTGCTAAGAGCATCCGCTACCACATTGGCTTTGCCAGGGTGATAGTGAATGTCAAGGTCATAATCCTTGATTAACTCTATCCATCTCCTTTGCCTCATATTCAGCTCTTTCTGAGTGAAAATATACTTCAAGCTTTTGTGATCTGAGTAAATCTCACAGCGATTACCCATCAGATAGTGACGCCATGTCTTCAATGCTAAAACTACGGCTGCTAGTTCAAGATCATGGGTCGGATAGTTCTGCTCATGCTGCTTCAGTCGTCAAGACAGATAAGCGATGACTTTGCCTTCTTAAATCAATACACATCCGAGACCAATCTTGGATGCATCACAATACACATCAAATGGCTTCTTGATATCTGGCATGATCAGTATTGGGGCGGATATCAATCTCTTCTTTAGCTCCTGGAAACTAGCTTCACACTTGTCGGTCCATTCAAACTTCTTGTCCTTCTTCAACAATTGGGTCATGGGTCTGGCAATGCTCGAGAATCCTTCTATGAACTTGCGGTAATATCCCGCTAATCCGAGAAATGCACGGACTTGGGTTTGAGTGGTTGGGGCTTCCCATTCTTCGACATCTTTGATCTTGGCAGGATCAACAGAGACTCCTCCAACAGACACAATATGTCCTAGGAATCCTACTTCTTTCAGCCAAAACTCACACTTGCTGAACTTGGCATATAACCGATGCTCTCTCAGGGTTTCTAGGATGATTCTCAGATGTTGCTCATGCTCTTCTTCTGACTTGGAGTAGATAAGGATATCGTCGCTAAACACAACTACAAACTTATCTAGGAAATTCATAAAGATATTCATGAGATTCATGAAATAAGCAGGGGCATTGGTTAATCCAAAAGACATAACCGTATACTCGTATAAACCATAGCGAGTAGTAAAGGCGGTCTTCAGAATATCCGTTGCACGAATCTTAAGTTGGTGATAACCAGTCCTAAGCTCAATCTTTGAGAAACCTGAGCTCCGGTCAACTGATCAAATAGATCCTCTATCTTTGGCAAGGGGTACTTGTTTTTGATGGTGACGTCATTCAACTTTCTATAATCTGTGCACAAACGGTTGCCCCCATCTTTCTTGTCGACGAATAACACTGGTGATCTCCATGGTGATGCGCTTGGTTGAATCAAGCCTGTTGGTAACATGTCATCCAACTGCTTCTTCAATTCCACTAACTCTGAGGGGTTCATGCTATAGGGTCTCTGGGCTATGGGTCTGGTTCCGGGGATTAGTTTGATAATGAACTCAATATCCCTATCCGGGGGCATACCTGGCAATTCATCTGGGAATACGTCGGGGTATTCACAGACTACTCTGACCTGGTCTATGGTGGGCAGGGTTAGACTCTTGTTGCACTTGAATTGACGGGGTAAGGTTTCAGATATATGCTCTACTGTGACTCCAGAGCTACTGATCATGGTGATGGATTTCTTAGCATAGTCTATCAGTCTTTTATGCCTTGACATCTAGTCCATACCTAGTACTACTTCCAATCCTTTGGTTCTAAGTACTATTAGGTTGGCATAAAAATCTATCCCATGTATTCTGATAGGCACAGCTTTGCAAATTTTTCTAGCTTTTGTAGTTGATCCAGGAATTTGAACTATCATGACATGCTTCAAGTTGGTTGGGTGGATCTTACTAGTGCATGCAAATTCTTTAGTGAAAAATGAATGCGATGCTCCCGAATCAAACAATACTCTTGCTAAAACTGAGTTGACAGAAAACATACCCAGCACTATGACTGGCGCTTCTTGAGCTTCCTCGGCGTTCATGTGCAAGAGACGACCGTTGCGGTTGTGAGGGTTCCCTGGGGAAAATCTTCTCCCTGGTTGAACACGACGCTGCTATTGAGCTAGGGTATTCACATTGGCAGTGTCAGCAGTCTTCTTGGGACACTCATTGGAATAGTGGCCCTTAACTCCACACTCGAAACAAGTTATCTGAGACTTGTCTTTTGCTGCGACAGGCACATCATTGCTGCCAGTTCTGGGTGCAGTGTTGTTGTTGCTGTTGTTGCTCTTGGGAGGGGCACGGTTGAAATTGTTGGTGTTGCCGGAGTTGTGGTTGTTTCCTACAGACTTCACATTGCCTCCGCTGCAGTTGGGGTAGCTTGGGCGAGACATTGGGGGTCGGTTGTTCCTTGGTGCATATCCTGGTGAGGGTTTGGGACGGTACTTCTGGTAACTGCTGGATCCAGATTGCTACATCATACGATGTTTGCAGTTGTCATTTGCCTGGTTAATCTTCCCTTCCATCTGAATGACAGAGTCGACTAACTCTTCGAGATCCTCGAAGCGGATGTTGACGAGGACAATCTGCATCTCGCCATGCAATCTGTTCAGGAATCTCTCCTTCTTCTTGGCCTCCGTGTTGATATCATCAGGGGCGTACCTTGCAAGTGACAGGAATCTATCATGGTAATCTACCACAGTCATTCTGCCTTGCTTCAACTCTCTGAATTCATCCCTCATTCGGGTGACTAAGCCCTACGGCACGTGGGTGCGGCTGAACTTGATTTTGAAGGCTTCCCATGTCATCATTTGACCATGGTTCATGTTACGGATGCTAGTGCACCAAGCTCTTGCATCTCCTGCCAGGTAGTGGGTGGCGAAGAGAACTTTCTCATTGTCATCAACTCCTGCTACTTTGAAGTTGTTTTCCATTGTCTGCAGCCAGTCATCAGCATCTAGTGGGTTCTCAGCCTGGTTAAAGATTGGGGGATTGGTATTCTGAAAGCTTTTGAGCTTGGATCCATGATGATCCTGATTTCCATGCCCTTGGTTGTTGAGAGCCATCTGGGCGATTTGTTGCAATGTTGCTAGATTAGCTTGGCTCTCTGCCCTGCTTGCTTCTCTGTCTGTGATGAGATTCTGCAAGATCTGCAGCATTGGGTCTTGCGACGAGCTGCTCCCTCCTTGGTTTCCCCGAGTCATCTGAAGATTGAGGTAGATAAAGGGGTAAGAGGGAAAGTTCTAAGGTTCATGGTTTTGGTTTCAAAGCTAAAACTTTGAGTTTGACTCAGGTTTTGCAACTAACTCCATTTCATTCATTCAAACAAGCACACAATACAACACACACCACAATAACAAAAGAAAACATATGGTTTGAAGAACCATTCTGCAAGCTACGATACAGTGGGACCGGTACATCTCATGCTACGACAGTGCTCTAGTGCATATACTCATCGTCGATGAAGTCGGAGTCCTCATCGTCAATGTAGAAGTCCATGGCATCCTCCTCCAGAAAGTCATCATCATTGCTGAGGTAAGAATCCATATCTCCCTGGATGTCTTCACCCTCCTCTTCTTCCTCCTTTGCTGCAAGCTGAGCTTCTTGCTCCTTGACGGTCTTCTCGAGGTCTGCCACCTTCTTGCGAAGACGAGCGATGGTGCGATCCTTCTTCTCGCGTTGGAGGCAAAGATACTGACGGTCCTTGACAAGCAGTGAGAAAGTCTAGGCCTTCTGAGCGGCAATGGCACGGTTGTGGTTGGCGAACTCCCTAGCATTGTCCAGTTCCTTCTGGCGATCATACAACAGGAAGTCAAGGTTCTCCACTTGACGCTTCAGCTCCGAGTGACTGGGCATCTCCATCTGCATGCCCATGAAGTCACGTCTTGCATAGTGAGCAAAACGGGTTCCTTGGATTTGGTTGACATTGCGGGCACACAGATGTGCGAGAGCTTCATGCATTGCCCTGGCTAATCCATCTAGCCAGTTGTTCTCTCTCACGGAGAACTGGATTCTCCTGGATGTTGGTGCTTCTATGCTTCCTCGAAGATCGGCGGTGACTAGCCACTGTAAATCTCCTCCTAGGGGTCCTGGAAGTTGAGCTCCAAGAAACTCCGGATGTCAGCGTCCCAATAACTCAGACAGTGAATCCAGATCCCTCTCGAAGATCAGCTGGCCTCCATTGCCCAATTGGTAGAACTTGCTGAACTGAGTCTCCATCTACAAGATTTTAGGATGAGGAAGTTAGTGAAGTGATGAAGTGTGTCAAATTTTAGGTAGTAATGTAGGAATTGGAGGAACATGAATTTTTGAGAAAGAATGAATTCCCAAGGATAAGAGAGGAAATAGTTTTTCATAAATAATCACTTTGGTTTTGAAACTAAGTTTTTGTTTGGACATCCATTCTAACTAGGGTCTCCTATGGTCAGGATGTCTCTAAGACCAACTTGTCAACACCCGGATTTTTAATCCCAGATGCCTATTATGTCATACATCGCAATCCCAGGATTACCATTTTTGCGAGACATAACAGATTGGTATCACAGTACATCATCCATTACAAACCATAAATAAGGTCTTACACAAATAAGGATCTCATGATCTAGTCTTAATACAACAAACATCAGAATAAATAATAAGCGCAGCGGTGGGGTCCATCTTTAGGGGCACAGGCAATGCTGACGAAGGCAGATAGTCCTAGTTATCATAGCCGTCCTGCTGACTGTCATCTTGGTAGTCTCCTTCATTGTCTGGCCATGAGAATAGCCAGGGACAAAAGCCATGAGTACTCTTTAAGTACTCGCAAACTACCACTAACAATTAGTATAGTTCTAAAGCAAAGTGCTAATTCTAAGTTTAACTATAAAGTTAAGCTTGAAGCCTAAGATAAGTTCAGAAACAAAGAAAGATAAAAGAAAGTTCTAGAAACACTTAAGTTGGGAAGCTAGTGTCATAGTCACAACTCTGTTGTCAAGTCAAGATTCATCATTCATTTCATAAGTTATTTTGAAAACATCTGACAACGAAACAGTATGGCCACTCCAACTGTCCATAACCGCGAACGCGGCTACTCGAATAGTTTGACACTCTATAGAGGTGGTACACTTTCACCACAAGATTCAATACATCTATCAGAGATAACCCTGAATCATCATACTTAGTATGCAGATAATCAAAGGTAACCTTTCCTTTACACACCCTAGTATAAGCACCTCTCCTATGAGCATGGCCTCCCAACCATGACCATCTGTCATCTTGGGCACTGCATAGGTGGACAACATTGAGAGGTAGCCTCAGCTCAAACCTCTCCCGCGAGGGAACTAATACTAATGCATATAAACTTCTGGCTAAGCCTTACCCAATTTAGGTATTGTGGTTGTACGGTAAATTTGGAATGGTATCGCATCCGAATCCAACCATTAGTTTTGTAAAAGGGTTAAGGCTCATGCCTCAACATTTTCATCATCATAAACCATTTTTGTTTCTCAACACATGTCAAAACATCTCAATAGAATGACTCATCATTCCAAGGTTTTCATAATTCATTTTCACCAAGTGTTCCCATCTAGAGTGACTCAAGTTTTTATCTACTCTAAACTACTAAATTAAGAGTGTTCACTAAAGTGGAAAGATGAGATCAATCTCATGCCATAGAATGATATCTAAGGTTGTCTAGATAGGTCAAGTTTTATACTTTTTATGCTACCTTCAAAACAAGTAAGGGACTTTGGTAAAGTAAAGAAAGTAAAGATTGGAAAATAAGACTTGGGGTAGGTACTAGTTAAGTGGGATAACCAAGCATGCCTAGTGCATCTTGCTTAGATTATCTAGGTTAATTATAGCTTGCTAAGCATTATACTTGCAAGTGTTAGCTTGCATTGTTAATGATGGCTTGCCTTGTGCAGTGCAGTGGTTGAAGTTTTCTTCCTCCTCCTCTTAGTAAAACTCCTCCTCGAAAGCTTGGTTGGTACTATCATCTATAAAAACATATGGAGTATACAATCACCAAAACAATAATTAACTAGTCTACTTAGCACTCTAAGGCACACATTTGATGATCTATTATCATCACAAGCATCACAAGATTTTATTAACTAGTTTCATTCCTTTTATTTGAGAAAAGTAATTTCTACTCATTGAAAATTAACTAAGATTTAATATGCACCACTTAAAATATGGGATCATGTGGACACATGTCATCACCACATATTCTAACATGTGGGAATGTGATTTAAGGGTTGGATCACATTTATTTAAGTTTAAGTTTATTATTTAATGATTTAAAGTGACTAGAAATGCCTATATAGCATTATTTTGGTACTAGTCCAAAGTCACTGCATGTAAACCTTAATATTATTACATATTCAGATAGGTATGGTTAAAGGTGATTTTTGAGAGTTGGAATCAACTCAAAAGCTATCATGGTTGATTTTATAAAAATGTTTGAATGTGCAAATGCTTCTGTCTTGTTATTTTTACTAGGAGAGATCTCTAACTCTAAATGAATTAAACCCAATGGGCTTGGATAGATCTTTCCAGTAGCTTTCCAATACAATTGGAATCACTCCATTTGGATTTTTAAATCTCTTTGAAATGATTTTCAAACTAGGGGACATAACTAAGTTCAAACCTAAATGGAAAAACCTAAATTTGAATTGCTGGGCTAGCGCGGGAAGGAAAATGGACCGGCCTAGTGGCGTTCCACGGCGCAGAGAATAGCTGACAGGGGGGTCCACATGTCATTGGCTCTTTACACGCGAAGCGGTACGGGGCGATGTGGGCCGTTAGATTAGAAGTGAGATCTACGGCTAAGGAGTGTCGTCTCCGGCAAACAGGTTGCCGGCGAGGACTAACCCTTGTGGCTCGGTGGGGGTGCACAGGGGGCATACCAGGGCTCCAGCTACTGCGGCGAGGTGGGAAAACGAACTGGTGGATGACGGCGAGCTCAGGCAAGGTCGCAGCAGCTCCTGGGGTGGACGAAATCGACAACGCCTTCTCCTCCTCTGTAGCAGGCTCCTCCGGCTAAATTCTGGTGAACAATGGCTCGAGCGGATCCGGCGAGAGGTGGGGAAGGATCAGCGAGGAGAGGGGAGTGGAATGGTGTGTGTCATTGGTGCTGGGGAGGGCTTCTTTTATAGGGCGACGAGGGAACAGAGCGGTACGACGGCGAGCTCGTCAGTGACGCGGATACAGGCGGCTAGAGGCTTGGGCAGCGGAGGCAGACGGTGGCCTGCCTCCTGGCGATGCTCTACGGTGTTAATGCGTGGCTAGGGGCGGTGGCGTTTGGTCGGGAGCGTCCCGTGCTCTGGGAGACAGAGGCGATGCTCGACGTGGCGCATGGCGACTGTGGGTCGCGCGGCGGCGCACGACCATGTCTAGCGGGGTGCTGGGGTCGAGGCGGAGCGGCGTGGAGGATTTTATGTCCAGGGCCTGGGGGTGATCGAGGGGTGGACAGGGAGTGGCGGTAGGGTTAGGCGGAGCTAGTGGTGGCGCTGGAATGGCGCGGCGCGGTCTGTGGTGCTCTGTCCATGATTGGCCGGCGGCGACCACAAAGTGGCGGCGCTCCACTGCTGCTGCGGCTTAGGGGTAGGCTGGTGACCACTTGGTTGGACTTAGGGGGACAAGGGAGTGTAGACGAGGTCAGATGGGGGACAATGGCTTAAGTACAAACAGTACTGGCAGTGTAAGCAAGTCTTTGAGTGCAAGAGTTGACTCCTGCTTGCTCTAAGCGACCACTCACGGTGCTTTGTATCGTACCTCCGCGGGTAGCACCGCTTCAGCACCGTGCACCATGAAGAACGGGGTGTACCCCGTGGCGCTGTTTGGAGTTGTGCGCAGGCTCCAGAGTACTGATTGCAGCTTGTCTAGCCAGCAGCCTGCGGCTTGTTCGAGTGGCCTGAGGAGTCGCTTTTTGATGCTGCCACAAACGAGCCCGTTGGCTTTTTCGACCTGACCATTGGTCTGTGGATGTGCTACGGAGGCATAGCTTATGTTGATTCCTAGATTCTCGCATAATTCTTGGAACTCCTTGGATGTGAAGTTCGTCCCATTGTCCGTGATGATGCTGTGTGGTACTCCGAAGCGATAGACGATGGACTCGAAGAACTTGACTGTGCTGTATCCTAACTGGTTAGTCACTGGCATGTCCTCTATCCACTCGGTGAATTTGTCGACTGCGTCTAGGAGGTAGACGTAGCCTCCTCGTGAGGACTTTGGGAGCTTGCCGACCATGTCGAGTCCCCACTTCGTGAAGGGCCAGGCCAATGGAATTGGAAGGAGTTCCGCGCCAGGTGCGTGTGGCTTGTCCACGAATCGCTGGCAAGCGTTGCATTTTTGGACGATGTCCTTGGCGTCACGCATGGCCGTAGGCCAGTAGAATCCAGCTCGCAGAGCTTTGGCGACTAGGGCTCGACTGCCAGCGTGGTTCCCATAAGTCCCCTCATGGATGTCGAGTAGAACAGCTCTTCCATCGGCATTGGAGACGCATCGTTGGAGTACTCCTGTGATGCTATGTTTGTACAGTTTGCCGTTGATAACAGCAAATGCTTTGGATCACCGCGCAATGTGCTGTGCATCAGTCGGGTCATTCGGTAGCCTTTTGCTGAGAAGGTACGTGATGTACGGTTGAGTCCAAGATGGCTCGATCATCATGACGCTCATTGGTCCCTCGAGTCCTGTGCCAAGCTCCAGGTCGTCGAGTCCTGTTGGCTCATTGGGCGGCGCAGCCCCCGAGTCCATTATTGCGCTTGTTTTCTTCTGTGCATCCTTTGGCTTGATGGAGCGT
The DNA here is from genome assembly GCA_916181665.1 of Avena sativa. Taxonomy (NCBI): domain Eukaryota; kingdom Viridiplantae; phylum Streptophyta; class Magnoliopsida; order Poales; family Poaceae; genus Avena; species Avena sativa. The sequence continues at coordinate 523,711,093 of OV702292.1, read as the reverse complement.
TCACACATGCGCTCGAGAAATACCCAGGTGGTATGGGGGCGCAGGTAGAGCCAATGTTGGCGAGTGCGTTCGCCTCTTCGTTGCTTTCGTGGCCTATGTGCTGCAGCTCGCAGCCGTCGAAGTCCCCTTCGAGTGTGTCGTAGAGGTCGTGGTAGGCGATCATATTGTCGTTCAGTGCGTCGCACTCATGCATTGTCTGGCTGATGACCAGCTTGGAGTCGCTGTATATTATGAGCCTCTTGGCGCCGCAGGCTTTTGCCATCCTCATCCCGTGTAGCAGGGCCTCGTATTCAGCTTCATTGTTGGAGGCAGTGAACTGCATTCATAGGATATATTTCAGCTTGTCTCCCTGGGGCGATGTCAGTATGACACCTGCGTCAGCTCCGTCCTTTCGCTTGGATCCGTCGAAGTGCATTGTCCAGAGGTAGGACATATTTGGTTTTTCAGGGAGCTGGTTCTCCATCCAGTGCACGAGGAAGTCAGGTAGGACTTGCGACTTGATTGCATCACGTTTTTCATATGTAATGTCTCGTGTAGACAGTTCGATTCCCCAAAGCGCGACTCGTCCGGTGGCGTCGGGATTGTTGTGGATATGCCCAAGCGGGGCGTCATTGACTACCACGATTGGGTGTTCCTGGAAGTAGTGGTGCAGTCGCCGGGCTGTCATGAAGACGCCGTACGCCAGCTTCTGGTAGTGCGGGTACCGCTGCTTTGTTGGCGTGAGTACCTCGCTGAGGTAGTAGACTAGGCGCCGCACTCCGTGGACCTTGTTTTCCTCAGCTCGTTCCACCACGAGTACTATGCTAACCACCTGATTGGGGGCGGAGATGTACAACAACAATGGTTCCCTTTCACATGGGCCACCAGTACTGGCGAGGTGGACAATAGGCGCTTGAGGTCTTCGAATGCTTCCTGTGCCTCGTTGGTCCATTCGAACTTGTCAGCTTTGCGGAGGAGTTGGTAGAAGGGCAGTGCCTTTTTGCCCATTCAACTGATGAATCGACTGAGCGCCACGATTCGCCCGGCCAGTTGTTGGACGCCTCTTATGTTCTTCGGCTTCTCCATGGCCAGTATGGCTTTTATTTTCTTCGGGTTCGCCTCGATCCCTCTCACGGAGATGAGGTACCCGAGTAGTTGCCCGGATGGTACGCCGAAGGAGCACTTGTCCGGATTGAGCTTGATCCGGTAGCGGTCGAGGTTGGTGAAGGTTTCGCGCAAATCATCGATTAGTGAAGCTTCCTCTTTGGTCTTGATTACTATGTCGTCAACATAGACTTGGATGTTGCGACCAAGTTGGTTCTCGAGGCAAGCCTGCATGCACCGCTAGTAGGTGGCTCCTGCATTTTTTAGCCCGAAGGCATTGTGTTATAGTAGAACACACCAAAAGGCGTTGTAAACGCTGTTTTCTCTTGATCCTCCTCCTTCATTCAAATCTGATTGTAGCCTGAGTAGGCCTCGAGGAAGCAGAGGCGCTCACATCCCGCGGTGGAGTCAATGATCTGGTCGATTTGTGGTAGCGACAAGTGGTCCTTCGGGCAGTGCTTATTCAGGGAGGTGAAGTCCACGCACATCCGCAGGATATCCGTGTCCTTTTTTGGTACTAGCACCGTGTTAGCGAGCCCAGTGCTTTCTTTGATCTCGCGTATGAATTTGGCGTCGAGGAGTCTGTTGATCTCCATTCCGACTGCCTTTGCTCTTGGTTCAGACAGTCGCCAAATTGTTTGTTTGACTAGCCTTGCGTCTGGGTTGACATTGAGTGCGTGCTCGGCGAGTTCCCTGGGAACTCCTGGCATGTCCGCTGGACACCAGGCGAAGATTTCCCAGTGCTCACGGAGGAATTCGACGAGCGCGAGTTCCTATGCGGGACTCAAGTTGTTGGCGATGAGGGCCGTCTTGGCGGGATCCGATGGGTGGACCTGAACTTTCTTCATGTGCACCGATGAGTCGAAGGATAGGTCGGGTGAACTTGGCCGGCTCAGGGGAGGCAGACTGTTGTCTATCGACTCCTTCAGTCTCGTGAGCTCTTCCTGCATTCCAAAGGACTAGGAAATTCTATTGAACTCCCTGTCACAACTGTCGAACCTCTCTAAGCTCCCATTGATTGTGATGACGCCATTAGGGCCTAGCATTTTCATCTACAAATAAGCGTAGTGTGGTACTACCATGAACCTGGCGAACGCGACAAGTCCGAGGATGCAGTGGTACTGTGAGGGCCAGTCGACGACTTCAAAGTCGATGCGCTCACATCGAAAGTTTTTCGGCGTGCCAAAGATGACGTCGAGGTTGATTTTGCCAAGGGGATATACACCCTTGCCTGGGACGATGCCGTGGAATGTTGTGTCCGAGGCTTCTAGGCAGGTCAGAGGGATCCTCATTGCTCGCAAGGTACTCGCGAACATAAGGTTGACGCCGCTTCCGCCGTCCATGAAGACGTGGCTCATGTCGAAGCCTCCGATTTGTGCCTCGAGTACGAGGGGACAGTGGCCTGGACGAGGTACTTGGCGCGGATGTTCGCGCTTATCGAAGGTGATGCATGAGTTGCTTCCACTGAGGTACTCAATGGTGGATGGTGGTGAGTTTGTTGCCAGATTCACTTGGCGAGTGATGGCCTTTTGCACCCGATTAGATGGGCGGACCTTTTGAATCATCATGGTACCCATGGCCCGTGGGTACGGCTCGCCTCCGTGGTGCTGGTCCGGCGCAACTACGTTTGGCGGTGGTCCGGGTGGTGGTGGAGGTGCTCCATGTGCCACAGCGCCTGGGGCGGCTCCGTAGCCCCTATTGACTGCGTCGCGATTCATCCAAGCCAGACCTTCATGAAGTTTGAGGAACTCGCGACAGTCCTTGAGGAGGTGGCTGGATTTCTTTTTACCGTCATGGTTGTCGATATAGAAGTGCACAGTGCATGGCCCGGACAGCTTGTCTTCAATGGATGTTGCGGGTGTCTCATCGCGAGTGTGGTGCTTCCATACTTGCATGGTTTTCCCAAAGTCACGGTGTCCACCAGTGCGGTAGCCACTGTTGTGGTTGTCGTCACGTCTGTCGGCATAGCCAGCTGCGACCATGTTGACGTTGTCGCGATCATCGTAGATGCACATTCGACGTTTGCTTCGGCGGTCACGTCTATGCTCGAGTTCTGCTTCATCGTCAGAGTGGACGTGATTTTTTACTGAATCTTCTCCATCTGCCCATTGATTCGCGATTTCCATCAAGTGGTCAATGTTTTTGGGCTTCGAGCGGCCCAGCTCCTCCCTGAGTTCTATGTGGTGAATGCCGCCATTGAATGCGTCGATTGCATGATCCTTTGACATATTTTCCGCGGAGTTCTTGATGATGGACCACCTCTGAATGTATGAGCGTAGCGATTCGCCCGACCTTTGCTGGTAGCATCTCAATTCTTCGATTGACGCGGGCCTTTTGTAGGTGCCCTTGAAGTTGCGTGCAAAGCTGTAGACCAGATCTTCCCAACTGCGAATGGATCCGCGTGGGACGTTGTTGAGCCATGCCCGGGCGGCGCCCTGTAGCTGTAGCTGCAGGCATTGCATGGTCGTGCTTTGACTCCCGCCGTGGAGCCTGACGGAGGAGATATGGTCCTCTAACCAGATTTTTGGGTCCTGCAGACCGTCAAACTTTGGGTTCTCTGTTGGGAGCTTAAACCCCTTGGGAATTCTCTTTTGCTTGATGGCTCTGCTGAAGCATCTAGCACCACAAAGCTCCACATCTCCGTCTTCTAAGTCAGTCGATCGGGCACGTCGCGCCCTTGATTTGTCAATCTTGCGCTGCGTGATGTCATCACGCACGTCGTAGTCGTGGTCGTGTCGCCATGAGCGGCGGCGTCGAGACAGGTTGTGACTGTCGTCGCTGGATGAGGGTGAGGAATAGCGTTTTGCCAGAGCCTTGCCTTTCTTCGTCTCCGGTATCGGCTCTTTGTCGAGAGCAGCCTCGATTGATCCCAAGCCTGCGATCGTAGATCGGTGCATGGCAGCTCGAGGGTCTCCAGCTGGCGGCTGGTTGTTGAGGAGGTACATGGTGGCCGCCATTACCATGGCTTTCGGTGTTTTTGGAAGCACATTGCCACGCGTATCCACCGTCATGGAGCCGAAGTCCAGTACCTTTGCGACTTCTACACGTTCTTGTTCAGTGAGGTGGGCCAGTCGAGATCGCCTCTTGTTAGCGACGTACTCATTGCACTTGGAGGAGGATCCTCCGTGGGAGGAGAGCCCAGCTCGTCGGAGGCTCGACTCGTGTGCCGCCTTTTTACGTGCCTCGAGTTGCATGACTGTTTGCAGTTGGCGTTTGTATTCCTCTTTCAGGAGCCAGTGGTAGCCCATCAGTAGTTCTTGTGGGGAGCCGAAAGGCAGAGGGTGGCCTCGTAGGGCTTCTCGGCAGCGGGCCCACTCGAGATCGTTGAGCCTGATCACGACGCGTTCGCTGGTTTGCTCGTTCACCATGGTGGGGGGTTCTGCTGTCCCTCCGTTATTGATGGGGCGCCGTTGGTAGGGCCGCCATTGGGTGGTCCACCATTGGGTATGCTGCCATTTGGCGGGTCGGCTCCATGGCCACCGTTGCCCATGTTGTCGCGATTGGCGGAGGAATCGCCCGTGTTGATGACGGCGCACATGAAGTGGTTTGTGAAGATGCTGCTCCCACAACTTTCAGATCCGGAACCGTACGCTCCATCTCCGTTGCCAGATCACCCAGATCGGATTCACGACTGCTGTCGCTGACCGTATTCTCGATGGTTGTCGAGGCATTGAGCTTACTGAGGGTGTTGATCGGCGGAGGGAACCACGATGCTAGAGCAATCGATGGTGTTGCCGACTAGTCAGGCATGCAAAGCGTGCCCATATGACCAACTTGGAAGCGGAAGCTCCCGATCGCCAGGCTAATTCCGTCGTCCACGGACTCGAAAGCTGGGCGAGTGGCTGGCGTGTGGACGGTGAAGTCGGATGCGCCGAAGAGCTAGCGAATCTCCGCTGTTGCGGAGTTGTAGATCACGGTTGATGGGGCCGAAGAAGCCGCAACATCAGCACTCCCAATTCCCACAGACGGCGCCAATTGACGAGGGTTTAACTCATCAATGCCCATTGTTATGGACTTGGGTTTTGGAGAAGGAGGGAGCGCTGGAAGCATCAATCGGCTAGCAAACAAGCACACAGGGGACTCGAAGATTTACCCAGGTTCAGGCCTCGTAGAGGTCCCTACTCCTGCTTGTCTGCTCGTGGAATTAACAAAGGAATCGAAGATTACAATGGTGCGCAGATGCAATCTGGCGAGGGTTGTGGAAACTAGGGTTGCGTGTGTCCTCCTCACCGCCCCCTCCTGGCCTTTATATAGATAGGCCAGGTCTCGGGTAGCAGGTCGAGTCGGTTACAGGTTAGGGTTTGCCCCTTTGAACTTTCTACCTTTAGCTTCTTCTTGTTCCTCAAGCAATCGAGAGTCCGTAGGTTACTCGAATTCTCTATTTGGGCCTTGGCGACACCGTGGGCTTCCGCCGTATTCAGGTCGTATATACCAAGCTTGAGTAACTGTAGGGTATACCCATGTCAGATGGTGTGCAGCCCCATCTTCTCGATCACCAAAAGAGTATCATCAAAATACGAGAAAGCCCGCAACTTCTCAAGCTCCAACCACTACATGGGAACCACAGGAGTCCGGAAGGAACTCATCACCTTGGTGAAAAGAAGAAGATACTCATTGCTCCAGAAATGATCATCAGGGGAGGTGTGAGGCTGAGCATAGAATGATTGAATCCCCATCTCCACAAACTTCTCTGTTCTCATCCCTTTCAAGGAAGTCAAGGATTCAAAATTAATGCACTTGGCTTCATCCCTTTTTAGTCGCCTGGTCTTCTCTTGCTTAGCTATTGCATGCTCACGAGATGATTGCCTGACAATAGATGGATCAACATGAACATCACGCTCTTCGTCATATCAGAACACACAAGGATGAGCCTTTTGACTTGTTCGAGACCGGAGAGGATGAGAACCACCTGTGAAATCAGAGGAGGGAGGTAGCATAGGTGGTAAGTACATTTGTCCATGAGTTATCAAAAAGATAGAAGCAATTAAAGTAAAACAGATTTGATCAGACTGAACTTCACCGGACTGTCCAGGAAAAACACCTCGGAGACTCCGCTCGCACCGGATATTCCGGTGTGAATACGTCGGATATTCTGGTTGGATCGGAATGTCCAACGCGTATGCGCTGGAGACTCCGGCTGGAGCCTTGGTGTTTCCTGGACAGTGCGGGGAAGATCAATCGGAATAGATCGACCTTGCTAAGATGACTGCTAGGGGGTACATTACACGTAGGGGAGATAAGGGTATGGATTCAAGCATTGATATGTCCTCAAAAATTCAACGAAGGCATGCCTAGAGGAAAGGGAGAGGAAGGAGCAAATACCCGCATCCATGCAGTGCTCCACCGGTGGGGAAGAGGTCCCAGCGGCGGAGGGAAGGAGATGGCCGGTGTTAGTGGATGGATCTGAGCCGGAGGAGCCCTCCCGGTGACATTCTATGCGAGAGGCGATGGGTGTGGAGAGTGTGGGGTCGGGGGTGGACAAAGGAACTGGTCAGTTCACTTCACCCTGACTCCTTAGCACTCGATTTTAAAACCTCCTTGGTCGTCCTATCTGGGCGAAACATGCCGGAGTGCCTAGGCCAGCTGGATAGTCCGGCTTGTACACAACGAAGAGTCTGGTCTGGCCGGATACTCTAGTTTGTACACGGCGGACTGTCCGGCCCCCTTCGACCAAAAATGCCAGGACAAGTTTGTAGGACAAATGTGTGGCAAGATGAGAATGTTTTAGGGTGGGAACATGTTTGGGATGGAGAACCAATAGGGATAGACTCAAAAATAAGGCAAATCCAAATAAGTTCCAAAAGTACTCCAACAAGGTATGAAAATCCAACTCTTCATAGAGAAGAGGGCAGCTGCCGAGGCCACCATGTAAGACTGTGTGGGATGACACCGCGAAGATGTATCTTGGGTACATAGCCACTACTCAACAATAAAGCTCACATATCTCAAAATGATATAAAGAGTATTGAATAACTTAATGTTGGCATTATGGGGGGAGGGCTAGCCCAATTGATTAGGACCGCACTCCCCTATCTCCATGCCCACACCTAAACCAAATAAAGCATCAAGAAATAAGTGAGTATGCAAAGTGATCAAGTCAAGCTCCTTGAATCTATGATATTTTGCTCATTCCTCAAATAGAAAAATCTTGCTTCATCAAGAGGCTTCGTGAAAATATCCGCGAGTTGATCCTTGGTGCCTACATATAGTAGCTCAATATCTCCACGGGCAACATGATCTCTAATGAAGTGATTTCGAATCTCAATATGCTTGGTTCTTGTATGTTGCACCGGGTTGTAGGTGATGACCCACAAGTATAGGGGGTGTATCGTAGTATTTTTTATAAGTAAGAGTGTCGAACCCAACGAGAAGCAGAAGGTGCTGGCCAGTGGTATGGATCAGGAATTCTCTGCAAATACTTAGCAAACGGATTTTTAGGGTTTTTTGATAATGCAAGTAAATAAAGTACGAGTAAACAAAAGACAATAAGAATAAATGCAGAAAGTGGCCCAATCCTTTATTCAGCAAAGGACAAGCCGGTTGTATTACTTAAGATGACCAAATGTTCTCGAGGACACATGGGAAGACTGTCAAGTGCTTTCGCTTCATATAGTTGATTAATCTTCTTTAGCTTGCTAAGTGTTGTGTGGGTGAACCTGTGCTAATGTACCGACCTTCCTAGGACTAATACATACTTGTCATTATACCCCTTGCAAACATCCGTAAGTACAAGAAAGTAATTAAGGTAGAAACCTAACCACAACTTTAAACTCTAAGTCCCTGACGTCCCTTGTGCAATGGTTTCCTAACGGGGGTTCAGGTTTCTATCACCCCAGCAACCCCTACGATTAGTAGCCAAATACACAATGCATTCCCCTAGGCCCATATAGGTGAAGTGTCATGTAGTCGACGTTCACATGACACCACTAGAAGAAGTACACCACAACTTAAATATCAGACTATTGAATCTTTCTCAACACAATTCCACTACTAACAACATGACTTCTCCCATGTCCTCAAGAACAAAACGAACTACTCACAAGACATCATATGGATCATGATCAGAGATGAAATAATGATGTATAACAATCTGAACATAAACAATAATTCAATGGTTCACTCAATAGCATCAACTACAAAGAGTAATCAACACCGGGAAAGTTTCCCCTATGAACTATGCTAGGGGGTGGTGTGGGCCCCCTATGGCCCATCTCCACTCCTCCTTCTGGCATCCTTCGTCTTCTAGAAAAATAGGATTTTCTAGATATTTTCCCGGATTTTCTGATCTTCGTGAATTTTGCCTCCAAACAACACCTTTTCCATCAGAATCTTGACTACAACGACCCATGCTCCAAAAGTCATCAACCATGCAAAAGCAGATGAAATAACATATGTATCATCTCTTAATATGAAATATATCAATGAATAATAGTGAATTATGATATAGAATAGTGATGCAAAATGGACGTATCAACTCCCCCCAAGCTTAGACTTTGCTTGTCCCCAAGCGAAACTGAGCTCAATAAACATGACCTCGGGTTTATGGAGTGAAGAGTCGATAAAAGAATACAGACAAGAAGCATCACATTCATCAATACATAGATCATAATAGAAGACAACTCACTATTATATAACTTAACTTGCAATAAGTAAAGGAAACACAATAAAGATACATAAAGTGAATCATAATTGGTAATGGAAAACTTAGCTCTTGGACGAAGAATAGTTGATAATTGGCTAGAGTTCACAAATAACTGGTTTTCAATGATAGCTTTCAAAGTATTAAACACCAAGATAAGAGCAACGTGCAAAACAAGGAACATAAGAAACATGATTGAATAAATCATCATATGAATGAATGAAACACAACAACTCAAAATACTTGCTGAGATAGAAGGGAATAGGTTTACTCTCTCAACTAAAAGGTAAAAGAAAGGCCCTTCGCAGAGGGGAGCAAGGATTGCAAGTTTCATAAAGAGCTCCCAAACATTATGATACTTATTAGCTTTTAGCTCTCATTGCCCCTATCATAGGCATATTTAGGTGATTAAGGTTAAAGTGATCAAATATGAGGATATGCTTGACAAGTTGTAAATTGAGAATTTCATGTCCCTTGAATACGAGGGTCGCTCCTCCTGCTACTCAAGTTTAGTCACCGGTAAGTTCTTGTCATCCTAAGCACATGTGTATCATAGAGAACCGCCAATGGGTTACCCCTTGCCTGATGATACGGAAGAATCCCCATATCAAAATGACAAGGCAAACAGACAACAAGCATCTCAACAATCTTCCTATTTACCATGGGAATATGGTGCTTTTTTCTCTCTTTCCTCTTTTCATAATCTCTTTTTTTTCTTTTTTTTTCTCTTTTTTTCTCAATACAGGACTCTTTTTTATAAGAAGAATGCTTCATAGATGCTCGTTATGGTTACGCTGTAGGTTTCCACCATGTCAACATGGATTAGACCAGCGGCCTAGGCATTTCTCTAACACACATGCATAACTCCATGGACTTACAAGATCCCCTTTCATTTCACACCGACGACATCCATAGACAAAAGAACATGATATCAACTAGGTACAAAGTACCCGTGCAATGTTGAAAGCGTTCCCCATGACAACATGGTTCTGCTAATTCACAACTTACAAAGTGCAAGCATATACGCAACATATATGGGCACAATGGTTCAAGTTTATTAAGTGCAAGAAAGTAATGTGTGCCATCAAGTTCGTGAGAGCCTTAATCACTATTTTTCACATAACAAGTTTAATTTGGAAGGTAGATAAAAACAAGAATTTACTTGGAATAGCAATAATGCTAATAGGTAGGTATGGTGGACACAAATGGCATGGGTTTGGTTTAAAGGAAGTGGATGCACGAGAAGAATTCCCTCTCAGTACAGGTTTTTGGCTAGCAAGGCTGGGTAGCAAGTATAAGAATTGAAGGAAACAAACAAACATACAAGTGATAAAGACAAACATGCAATCTTCCTTGGAAGCACAAAAGATCTTAACTATAGAATACTAAACTTATGAGAAAATCAAGAAAGAAAGATGATGAAATTATTTTTCTTTAGAGTACTTTTATCTTTTTCATTCAACTCTCAAAAATAGTGTTGCTACGGACCAAGCCAGGTTTGCCAAAACCAACTAAATTAACTCAATGATCCCAAAGTGCTACCAATACTAACAACAAGATCAATCATATAACCACGAATTGAAAACTAATATAAGCTATGCAAAAGAGTAAATGATAGAACTTCTCATTAATAATCCATAACGGCAAGTCACACCAAGGGATACATATCTAACGCGAGAGGGGACACTTTAATGCAAACCATCCTACATGATAACTTCTCTATTCATGATATGACTCTACTAAAAAGGTAAAAAGATAGAAGATAGTGATGTGATACCGCGACACTCCCCCAAGCTTGGAACAAGCCAAGGGGATGCCAAAACTGATGACGAATTACTCCTTTGGTGGTGGTGGTATCCTCTCATCATCGTCTTACTTCCAGGGTAAGGGCTTCCCATCAACAAAGGACATCATGGTCTCCAGCATCCTTAAACTTGCAGCAACACTTATGCGTTTAAACCTAACCTCATACTCACAGTTTTGATTTTGGACGTCGTAGAGCTATGCTTGCAGTTCGTTGGTTGTTTGGCGGAGTGAGAGGACTTCATCCTTGAGCTCAACAGTCTCCTCTTGGTGCTCGGCGATGAGTTCGGAACAAATCTTATGGATGATATCCACTCCGCGTTCCGCCATGTTCTTGTACCTAAAGACTTCTTGCTCCAGTGCTTCCATCCTGTCCTCCAGTCTTCCTTCACCCTTAGGGCCTTGAACCTCTTTTATCCGAACCTCCCATCTTCAAGCAACAACTCCTTGGGATGAATCTTCAACTCTCTCATGTATAGGTTGATGATATCCTCTAAAGAATCTTCCTTGGCTGATCCAGAGGAAGACATTGTGGCTCCAAATCTGGGACTCTACCTGTCAGAAACAGATCAAAACAAAAACACGACGAGAACACGATATGCGAACCTCGGGGGATCCGAGGGATTATATATTATGAAGTTTCATAACAAAAGGAAGGTACTAGGAGAAAACGGGTCAGAGACGGAGTCCGGGGTGGCCTCACCACCTGGTGGCGCGGCCAGGGGTGGGCCCGCGCGACAGGGTGGTGTGAGCCACCCTGGCTCTGTTTCCGTCCCTGTTTTGCTTCGTAACTTTCCCTATTGACTAAAAACTGCAAAAATATAATTGGATAGTAATTTTGTGGAACTTTTCTTACCAGAACTGTTACCTATTTGGAAATGGACTCTGCAGGTCTCTGAATTTGGTCCTTGATAAATTTTTCCAGAGTTATAACTTGAAAGGCATCAACGTGTTCATTGTAAGAATCTCCAGCAATATAGTGCTTGAGTCGCTGCCCATTCACTACTTGTGTAGCATTATCTTTTAAAGAAGAAATTTGTATTGCTCCCGAACGGTACACTTCTTCAATAATGAAAGGTCCTTCCCATTTTGACAGTAGTTTTCCTGCAAAAAATCTGAGACGAGACCTATACAATAGAACTTTCTCACCAACATGAAATTCTCTCTTAAGTATTCGCTTGTCATGCCATCTTTTAACTTTTTCCTTAAAGAGCCTAGCATTTTCATAGGCTTCACTCCTCCATTCATCTAAAGAACTTAAGTCAAATAATCTTTTCTCACCAGCGAGCTTACAATCTCTATTTAGTTCTTTAACTGCCCAGTAAGCTTTGTGTTCTAATTCTAAAGGTAGGTGACAAGCTTTCCCATAAACCATTTTATAAGGAGACATCCCCATAGGGGTTTTGTAGGCAGTCCTATAAGCCCATAAAGCATCATTCAACTTTTTAGCCTAGTTTTTTCTAGATCTATTAACAGTCTTTTGCAAGATGGATTTAATTTCTCTATTTGATAACTCTACTTGCCCACTAGTTTGAGGGTGATAAGCTGAAGCAATTCTATGATTAACATCATATTTTGCAAGGGTCTTTCTAAAACCACCATGAATGAAATGGGAACCTCCATCAGTCATGAGATACCTAGGCACTCCAAACCTAGGAAAAATAACATCCTTAAGCATTTTTAAAGAAGTCTCCCCGTCAGCACTCTTCGTAGGAATGGCTTCTACCCACTTAGTAACATAATCAACAGCAACAAGAATATGAGTATAACCTTTTGAGGGAGGAAAATGACCCATAAAGTCAAATCTCCAGCAATCAAAGGGTTCAATAACTAGAGAGTAGTTCATAGGCATTTCATTGTGTCTAGAAATATTAGCAACACGCTGACATTCATCACAAGATAAAACAAATTTTCTTGCATCTTTAAAAAAGGTAGGCTAGTAGAAACCTGATTTGCAACACCTTCTGCGCAGTTCTATCTCCTGCATGATGTCCTCCATAAGCACTAGCATGACATTTATGCAATATCTCTTTTTGTTCATATTCTAGAACACATCTTCGCATAATACTGATACATTGCAAATGTATCTATAATTTTTGATGTTCCATGCTTGGTTTTATCCACTTTCTTGTGTTTTGTTCCAACTTTGGAGTACTTTTCATATGATTTCTTGGACTAACCTATTAACAAGAGCCACAGTGCCAGCTGCCTGTTTTCTGCTATTTTTGGTTCCAGGAAAGTCAGAAAATGAATATTCTCGGAATTGGACGGGACAAAAGACAAAGTGCCTATTTTTCCGGAAGTCATCAAGTGCCAGAATACGAGACGGAGAGGGGCCAGAGGCCGGCCACACCACCTGGCCGTGCGACCAGGCTGGGCCCGCGCCAGGGGTGGTGTGGTGGCGCCTGGCACCCCCTTAGTCTCCCCTTCCGCCTATATATTGCCCTCGGGACGAAAACACTAAGTGCCCGATCAAAAATCCACGAAAGAGTCTGTAGCCGCTGTCATCTCCATCCCTAGATCGGGAGGGATCTGAAGCTCTTCCCGGCACCCTGCCGGAGAGGGGAATTCACCCTGGAGGCCTTCTTCATCACCATGCAAGCCTCCGGTGTGATGCGTGAGTAGTTCATCCTTGGACTACGGATCCATGTAGTAGCTAGATGGCTGGTTCTCCTCCTTTGTGATTTCATGTTTAGATCTTGTGAGCTCCGTTCATGATCAAGATCATCATGTTGTGTTTGCAGGGATCCGATGGATATTGAGATGCTATTTTAGATTGACTATTGATTCTATCATGTCTTTGTTATTTGTGATCTTGCATGCTTTCCGTTGTTAGTAGCTATCTTGGCCAAGTAGATGCTAGCAACTCTAAGAGTTAGTATTTATGCTCGATAGTGGGTTCATGCCTCTGGTAATCTAGGGAAGTGACAGAAATCTCTAAGGTACTAGATATGTTGTTGCTACTAGGGAGAAACCAATAATCCTTTGTTCATAGAACAATCGTATTGTTTACTTTACACGCAATTCGTAAAGCAATAATCTGTTGCTTGCAACTTAATACTGGAGGGGGTTCGGATGATAACCTGAAGGTGGATTATTAGTCATAGATGCAGTTGGATGGCGGTCTATGTATAATGTTGTAACGCCCAATCAAGTCTCAAAGGAGTCAAGATGATTAGTATATGCATGTATTGCTTTCTCGATGTTTGTCAATTGCCCCGCTATAATTTGTTCACCCAACATGTTATCTATCTAAGGAGAGCCACCTCTAGTGAACTATGGATCCCGGTCCTTGTCTTTTATATTCAATCTACAAACGGTTTACCATTTTGTGTTTACTTTCTGCAAACTTTTACTTCTTTCCATTTGATACGTTTAATCCTTTGTTTTCCACAAAACACGGTGAGATTGACAACCTCATCGCAAGTTGGGGACAAAGTTCTGTGGTTGTGTTGTGCAGGTCTCCACGTTGCTACTAGCACCGGTAGTGCGCCCTGCCAAAGCTCAGCTAGTAACACCTTTGGGGTGTTTCCTTGCTCCTACTGGTTCGATTAAACCTTGGTTTCATAACTGAGGGAAACTTGCTGCTGTGCTCATCATACATTCCTCCTGGGGTTCCCAACGAGCTCTACATCAACCACGCACCAGTACTTTTCTGGACGCCGTGCATTGAGCCATCAAATACCATCCACTCCTTCTTTATATAAGTGTGGGTCATCCCAAAAATAACGCCTCAAATCATAAAAGAAGTTTCTTCTTTGCTGAGCTGTGAAAGTTGGAGGCAAATACTTGGAGACAATAAAGTTAGCATAATCAGCGTACCAAGGGCTCCCTCGCGAGTTTACCCCTACCGCAACCAACTGTTCATTTGGAAAACTATCATTAATAGGCATAGGGTCAAAGGAGATATTTTCCAATCGAGATAAATTATCAGCTACAGGGTTTTCATCACCTTTCCTATCTACAATATGTAGACCAAACTCTTGTAAAAGTAGCACCCATCTAATAAGCCTAGGCTTAGTATCCTTCTTCGTCATAAGGTATTTAATAGCAGCATGATCAGTATGAATGGTGACTTTTGAGTCTACAATATAGGGTCTAAACTTATCACAAGCGAAGATGACAGCTAGAAATTATTTTTCAGTAGTAGCATAATTCCTTTGAGCAGCGTCTAGAGTCTTAATAGCATAATGAATAACGTTTAGCTTTTTATCAATTCGTTGCCCAAGGACATATCCTATAGAAAAATCACTAGCATCACACATTATTTCAAAGGGTAGGCTCCAATCAGGTGGTTGAACAATAGGAGCTGTAGTTAAAGTCTTCTTAAGAGTTTCAAAAGCTTCCTTACAATCATCATCAAAAACAAAGGGTACATCTTTTTGAAGAAGATGAGTGAGGGGTTTTGATATTCTAGAAAAATCTTTAATAAACCTTCTATAGAAACCAGCATGACCAAGGATACTACAAATACCTTTGATGTCTCTTGGGCAGGGCATTTTCTCAATTGCCTCAACTTTAGCTCTATCCACCTCTATGCCTCTTTCGGACACCTTATGCCCAAGGACAATCCCTTCATTAACCATGAAGTGGCATTTCTCCCAATTAAGAACAAGATTAGTTTCTTCACACGTCTGCAAAACTTTATCAAGGTTGTGCAGACAATTATCAAAAGAAGTTCCATAGACAGAGAAGTCATCCATGACCACTTCCACAATTTCCTTACAAAAACCATGAAAGATAGAAGACATGCATCTTTGAAAAGTAGCAAGAGCATTACATAAACCAAAAGGCATACGTCTATAAGCATAAGTTCCGTAAGGGCAAGTAAAAGTAGTTTTTTCCTGATCTTGTTGTTTAACAGCAATTTGAGAGAAACCAGAATAACCATCAAGAAAACAAAAAATGGGTCTTTTTAGACAACCTTTCCAACATTTGATCAATAAAGGGAAGCGGGTAATGATCTTTCTTAGTAACTTTATTGACTTTCCTAAAGTCAATGCACATCCTATAGCCTACTACTATTATTTGGGGAATAAGCTCATCATTATCATTAGGCACAACAGTAATACCTCCCTTTTAGGGACACAATGAACAGGACTAACCCATTCACTATCAGCAATAGGGTAAATAATACCAGCATCAAGGAGTTTCAATACCTCATTTCTTACCACTTCCTTCATCTTAGGATTTAAACGTCGTTGGTGCTCTACTACTGGCTTTGCATCTGGTTCTATATTGATAGCATGCTGACATATAGTAGGTGAAATCCCTTTTAAATCATCCAGAGTATAGCCCATAGCCCCTCGGTGTTTCTTCAAAACCTCCAATAACCTTTCTTCCTCCTTCCCTAAAAGTTTAGAGCTAATAATAACATGATATATCTTTTTATTATCAATGTAAGCATATTTAAGATCGCCAGGGAGAGGTTTTAGATCGAAGACCGGATCCTTTTTAGGTGGCAACGTAGTACCCAAGTCTTCTACAGGCAAGTTATGCTTAAGCATCTTAGGCTGATTACGGAGAATCTCATCAATCTCGTTCCTTTCTTCCATGAAGATTTCACTTTCATGATCTTCCATAAATTGCTGCAAAGCATTGTTAGGAGCAAGAGAAATAGAAGCAAGTTGTTCGACTCTAAAATCCTCATTATGGGTTTCCTCTTCACAAGGTTCTTTAGTAAATTTCGAAACATTAAACTCATAAGATTCCCCATCAAACTGAGTCAAGATTTTCTCCCTTTTGCAATCTATAATAGCTCCACAAGTACTCAAGAAAGGTCTATGATACGTCCATTTTGCATCACTATTCTATGTCTTAATTCACTATTATTCATTGATATATTTCGTATTGAGAGGTGATACTCATGTTATTTCATCTGTTTTTGCATGGTTAATGACTTTTGGAGCATGGACCGCTGCAGTCAGGATTCTGATGGAAAAGGTGTTGTTTGGAGGCAAAATTCGTGAAGATCAGAAAATCCGGGAAAATATACGAAAATCCTATTTTTCTAGAAGACTAAGGATGCCAGAATACGGAGTGGAGATGGGCCATAGGGGGCCCCCACCACCCCCTGGCGGGGGCAGCCCTAGGTCGCGCCAGGAGGTGGTGTGGCCACCCTGGCCCACTCCAGCCTCTCCCCTATGGCGTATATCATCCTCCCGAAACCCTAAGACTCGAGTAGCAACCATAGAAAGATTCCGCCGCCTCTGCGGGGCGGAAAACACCGAGAGAGAAAGATCTCTCCGGCAGACAGATTTCTGCCAAGGGAATTCCTTCCCAGAGAGGGGAGATCGTCGCCATCAACACCACCATCAAGCTGGACTTCATCGGGATCATCATCATCACCACCATCATCACCATCTCCATATTGCTATAACAATTGAGTTGAATCTTGCATTAGTTCATAGGGGAAACTTTCCCGGTGTTGATTATCTTTGTAGTTGATGCTATTGAGTGAACCATTGAATTATTATTTATGTTCAGATTTTTATACATCATTATTCCATCTCTGATCATGATCCATATGATATCTTGTGAGTAGTTTGTTTTGTTCTTGAGGACATGGGAGAAGTCATGTTGTTAGTAGTGGAGTTGTGTTGAGAAAGATTCAATAGTTTGATATTTAAGTTGTGGTGTACTTCTTCTAGTGGTGTCATGTGAACGTCGACTACATGACACTTCACCTATATGGGCCTAGGGGAATGCATTGTGTATTTGGCTACTAATCGTAGGGGTTGCCGGAGTGACAGAAACCTGAACCCCCGTTAGGAAACCATTGCACAAGGGACGTAAGGGTATTAGAGTTTAAAGCTATGGTTAGGTCTCTACCTTAATTACTTTCTTGTACTTACGGATGTTTGCAAGGGGTATAATCACAGGTATGTATTAGTCTTGGATGGGGCGGTACATTAGCACAGGTTCACCCACACAACACTTAGCAAGCTAAAGAAGATTAATCAACTATATGACGCGAAAGCACTTGACAGTCTTCCCATGTGTCCTCGAGAACGTTTGGTCATCTTAAGTAATACAACCGGTTTGTCCTTTGCTGCATAAAGGATTGGGCCACTTGCTGCATTCATTCCTACTATCTTTTATTTACTCGTACTTTGTTTACTTGCTTTATCAAAAACCCCTAAAAATCCGTTTGCTAAGTATTTGCAGAGAATTCCTGATCCATACCACTAGCCAGCACCTTCTGCTCCTCGTTGGGTTCGACACTCTTACTTATCGAAAATACTTCAATACACCCCCTATACTTGTGGGTCATCAAGACTATTTTCTGGCGCCGTTGCCGGGGAGTGAAGCGCTATTGGAGAGTGGAACTGGTAAAGTAAACTTCTATTGTGAGTATTGTTTACTTCTGTTAGTTGCTTTATTTTCTTTATGGATAATTCGCTGAGTTTCTTATTTGGTAATGCTACTACCACTGCTAAGGTAGTAGATAAGCCACCACATGCTGAGAATGATGTTTTCAAAATACCTACAAGAATTATTGATCGTGTTATGGATAGCTACTATGTTGGGGATGGAACTGTCCATCCCGGTGATCATTTACTCTTTATACACGAATTATGCGGGTTGTTCAAGTGTGCAGGTATTACTACAGATCAAGTCAACAAGAAGTTATTCTCATTATCACTAAAAGGAAGAGCTGGGGAATGGTATAAGCTGCTGAAGAATGGTCAAGCTCTAGAATGGGAGGAAATAGTGCCTCTCTTTTATTCAAAGTTTTATCCTCCTAGTGAGATTCATAAGGATCAGAATCAAATATACAACTTTTGGCCTCTTGATGGAGAGAGTACAGCTCAAGCTTGGGGGAGATTGAAGTTACTAATGCTCAAATGTCCCATTCATGAGCTCCCCAACATTATTATTATCAATAACTTTTATGCAAGGCTTTCTCTTCATGACAAGGATTTATTGGATGCTTCTTGTGCTGGATCATTCACTCGCATGGAAGAAGAAGCTAAATGGGATCTTCTGGACCGTATTCAAGATAATGCTGAAGCTTGGGAGAATGACAAAGGTACAAAGTCAGGTATAAATTATGATTATGAATGCATTGAATCTTTTATGGGAACTGATGACTTTCAAAATATTAAAAATGCTTATGGTCTAGACTCTCAAGCTATTGCTTCTTATTTTAAGGCTTTTTCTTCCTACATTGAAGTGCCTAAGATGCTTAAGCATGACTTGCCTGTAGAAGACTTGGGTACCACGATGCCACCTAAAAAGGATCTGCTTTTCGATCTAAAACCTCTCCCTGATGATCTTAAATATGCTTATATTGATGATAAAAAGATATATCCTGTTATTATTAGCGCTAAAATTTTAGGGAAGGAAGAAGAAAGGTTATTGGAGGTTTTGAGGAAACACCGAGGAGCTATGGGCTATACTCTGGATGATTTAAAAGGGATTTCACCTACTATATGTCAGCATTCTATCAACATAGAACCAGATGTGAAGCCAGTAGTGGAGCACCAACGACATTTAAATCCTAGGATGAAGGAAGTGGTAAGGAATGAGGTATTGAAACTTCTTGATGCTGGTATTATTTACCCTATTGCTGATAGTGAATGGGTTAGTCCTGTTCATTGTGTTCCTAAAAAGGGAGGTATTACCGTTGTCCCTAATGATAATGATGAGCTTATTCCTCAAAGAATAGTGGTAGGCTATAGGATGTGCATCGATTTTAGGAAAGTTAATAAAGTTACTAAGAAAGATCACTACCCGCTTCCTTTTATTGATCAAATGTTGGAAAGGTTGTCTAAAAAGACCCATTTTTGTTTTCTTGATGGTTACTCTGGTTTCTCTCAAATTGCTGTTAAACAACAAGATCAAGAAAAAACTACTTTTACTTGCCCTTACGGAACTTATGCTAATAGACGTATGCCTTTTGGTTTATGTAATGCTCCTGCTACTTTTCAGAGGTGCATGTCTGCTATCTTTCATGGTTTTTGTGAAGAAATTGTAGAAGTGTTCATGGATGACTTTTCTATCTATGGAACTTCTTTTGATAATTGTCTACACAACCTTGATAAAGTTTTGAAGGGATGTGAAGAAACTAATCTTGTTCTTAATTGGGAGAAATGCCACTTCATGGTTAATGAAGGGATTGTTCTTGGGCATAAAGTTTCTGAAAGAGGCATAGAAGTTGATAGAGCTAAGGTTGAGGCAATTGAGAGGATGCCATGTCCAACAGACATCAAAGGTATTCGTAGTATCCTTGGTCATGTTGGTTTCTATAGGAGGTTTATTAAAGACTTTTCTAGGATATCAAAACCCCTCACCAATCTTTTTCAAAAAGATGCACCCTTTGTTTTTGATGATGATTGGAAGGAAGCTTTTGAAACTCTTAAGAAGGCTTTAACTACAACCCCTATTGTTCAACCACCTGATTGGAGTTTACCCTTTGAAATAATTTGTGATGCTAGTGATTTTGCTGTAGGGGCTGTCCTTGGGCAACGTATTGATAAAAAGTTAAACGTTATCCATTATGCTAGTAAGACTCTAGATGCTTCTAAAGGAATTATGCTACTACTGAAAAGGAATTTCTAGCTGTTGTTTTTGCTTGTGATAAGTTTAGGCCCTATATTGTAGACTCAAAAGTCACCATTCATACTGATCATGCTGCTATTAAATATCTTATGACGAAGAAGGACGCTAAGCCTAGGCTTATTAGATGGGTGCTGCTTTTACAAGAGTTTGATCTACATATAGTAGATAGGAAGGGTGCTGAAAACCCTATAGCTGATATTTATCTCGTTTGGAAAACATCTCATTTGACCCTATGCCTGTTAATGATAGTTTCCCAAATGAACAGTTAGTTGCAGTAGGGGTGAGCTCGCGAGGGAGCCCTTGGTACGCTGATTATGCTAACTTTATTGTCTCCAAGTATTTGCCTCCAACTTTTACAGCTCAGCAAAGAAGAAAGTTCTTCTATGATTTGAGACATTATTTTTGGGATGACCCACACTTATACAAAGAAGGAGTGGATGGTATTATGCGAAGATGTGTTCCAGAATATGAACAAAAGGAGATATTGTGTAAATTTCATGGTAGTGCCTATGGAGGACATCATGTAGGAGATAGAACTGCACAAAAGGTGCTACAATCAGGTTTCTACTGGCCTACCCATTTTAAAGATGCAAGAAAATTTGTTTTATCTTGTGATGAATGTCAGCATGTTGGTAATATTTCTAGATGTAATGAAATGCCTATGAACTACTATCTAGGTATTGAACCATTTGATTGTTGGGGATTCGACTTTATGGGTCCTTTCCCTCCTTCGAAAGGCTACACTCATATTCTTGTTGCCATTGATTATGTTACTAAGTGGGTAGAAGCCATTCCTACAAAGAGTGCTGACGGGGAGACTTCTCTTAAAATGCTTAAGGATGTTATCTTTCCTAGGTTTGGGGTGCCTAGGTATCTCATGACTGATGGGGGTTCTCATTTCATTCATGGTGGTTTGAGGAAGATCCTTGCTAAATATGATGTTAATCATAGAATTGCTTCAGCTTATCACCCCCAAACTAGCGGGCAAGTAGAGTTATCAAATAGAGAAATTAAATCTATCTTGCAAAAGACTATTAATAGGTCTAGAAAAAACTGGGCTAAGAAGTTGAATGATGCTTTATGGGCTTATAGAACTGCTTACAAAAATCATATGGGGATGTCTCCTTATAAAATGGTTTATGGGAAAGCTTGTCACCTACCTTTAGAATTAGAACACAAAGCTTACTGGGCAATTAAAGAACTAAATAGAGATTGTAAGCTCGTTGGCGAGAAAATATTATTTGACTTAAGTTCTTTAGATGAATGGAGGAGTGAAGCCTATGAAAATGCTAGGCTCTTTAACGAAAAAGTTAAAAGATGGCATGAAAAGCGAATACTCAAGAGAGAATTTCATGTTGGTGAGAAAGTTCTATTGTATAGGTCTCGTCTCAGATTTTTTGCAGGAAAGATACTGTCAAAATGGGAAGGATCTTTCATTATAGAGGAAGTATACCGTTCAGGAGCAATACAAATTTCTTCTTTAAAAGATAATACTACACAAGTAGTGAATGGACAGCGACTCAAACATTATATTGCTGGAGATTCTTACAATGAAGATGTTGATGCCTTTCAAGTTATAACTCCGGAGAAATTCATCGAGGACCAAATTCAGAGACCTACAGAGCCTGTTTTCAAATAGGTAACAGTTCTGGTAAGAAAAGTTCCGCGAAAATACAATCCAATTATATTTTTGCAGTTTTTGGTCGATAAGGAAACTTACGAAGCGAAAAAGGGACGCAATCGGAGCCAGGGTGGCTCACACCACCCTGTGGCGCGGGCCCACCCCTGGCCGCGCCACCAGGTGGTGAGTCCACCCCGGACTCCGCCTCTGACTCGTTTTCTCCCAGTACCTTCCTTTTGATATGAAACTTCGTAATATATAACCCCCGGATCTTCCAAGGTTCGTATATCGTGTTTTCGTCGTGTTTTTGTTTCGATCTGTTTCTGCCAGGATATACTCTTTGAAGGCTTAGAAGCACAATGGTGTCCTCCAAGGATAAAGGGAAGGAGCCCATGGAGGAAGACCTCTAAGACCCCGGGAAGGAGAAGGAGATCAAGAGTGAAGGTGAAGAGGAGCAAGGCCAACATATGCATACCGGCACTACCATTGCAAGCATTGGAGTGGTGGCAAACCCAGCCATTGGAGGGAAGCCTCCTCATCACCGTTCAGATCCCTGGTCACTTCCTCCACGCACCAAGAATCCCTTCCATACTTTTATCCATAACCATGCAGGAAAAGAAGACTCCAAGAGGGAAGAACAGAAAAAGAATAGCAAGAGATGGAATTCTCAACACGACATGATCATGAGCCACATTGAGCAAAACTCACAGCTGATTCGTAATCTCACCTTCGAGATTGAGGACTTGGGGAAATTGGTCAAGAAGCTCATCGAGAGGATACCACCACCACCAAAGGAGTAATTCGTCATTGGGTTTGGCACCCCCTTGGTTTGTTCCAAGCTTGGGGGAGTGCCGCGATATCGTATCACTATCTTCTATCCTTTTACCTTATTAGTAGAGTCATATCATGAATAGAGGAGTTATTATGTAGTATGGTTTGCATTATGTGTCCCCTTTCTCATTAGATATGTATCCCTTGGTGTGAGTTGCCATTATGGAATATTAATGAGAAGTTCTATCATTCACTCTTTTGCATAGCTTATATTAGTTTTCAATTCATGGTTATATGATTGATCTTGTTGTTAGTATTGGTATCACTTTGGGATCATTGAGTTAATTTAGTTGGTTTTGGCAAACCTGGCTCGGTCAGTAGCAACACTATTTTTGAGAGTTGAATGAAAAAGATAAAAGTACTCCAAAGGAAAATAATTTCATCATCTTTCTTTCTTGATTTCCTCATAAGTCTAGTATTCTCTAGTTAAGATCTTTTGTGCTTCCGAGGAAGATTGCATGTTTGTCTTTATCACTTGTATGTTTGGTTGTTTCCTTCAACTCTTGTACTTGCTACCCAGCCTTGCTAGCCAAAATCCTGTACTGAGAGGGTATTCTTCTCGTGCATCCACTTCCCTTAAACCAAAACCCACGCCATTTGTGTCCACCATACCTACCTAGTAGCATTATTGCTATTCCAAGTAAATTCTTGTTTTATCTACCTCCCAAATTAAACTTGTTATGTGAAAATTAGTGATTAAAGCTCTCACAAACTTGATGGCACACTTTACTTTCTTGCACTTAATAAACTTGAACCATTGTGCTCACCTATGTTGCGTATATGCTTGCGCTTTGTAAGTTGTGAATTAGTAGAACCATGCTGTCATGGGGAACGCTTTCAACATTGCACTGGTACTTTGTACCAAGTTGATATCATGATATTTTGTCTATGGATGTCGTCGGTGTGAAATGAAAGGGGAGCTTGTAAGTCCATGGAGTTATGCATATGTGTTAGAGAAACGCCTGGGCCGCTGGTCTAATCCATGCTGACATGGTGGAAACCTGCAGCGTAACTATAACGAGTATCTATGAAGCATTCTTCTTATAAAAAAAGAGATAGAGATTGAGAAAAAGAGAAAAGAGAAAAAAAAGAGATATTATGAAAAGAGGAAAGAGAGAAAAAAAAGCACCATATTCCCATGGTAAATAAGAAGATTGATGAGATACTTGTTGTCTGCTTGCCTTGTCATTTTGATATGGGGATTCTTCCGTATCATCGGGAAAGGGGTACCCCGTTGGTGGTTCTCAATGATACACATATGCTTACGATGAAAAGAACTTACCGGTGACTAAACTTGAGTAGCATGAGGAGCGACCCTCATATTCAAGGGACATGAAATTCTCAACTTACAACTTTTCAATGCATATCCTCATATTTGATCACTTTAACCTTAATCACCTAAAGATGCCTATGATAGGGGCAATGAGAGCTGAAAGCTAGTAAGTATCATAATTTTTGGGAGCTCTTTATGAGACTTGCAATCCCTGCTTCCCTCTGAGAAGGGCCTTTCTTTTTCTTTGTAGATGAGTCAGTAAACCTATTCCCTTCTATCTTAGCAAGTATTTTGAGGTGTTGTGTTTCATTCATTCATATGATGATTTATTCAATCATGTTGCTTATGTTCCTTGTTTTGCACTTTGCTCTTATCTTGATGTTTACTACTTTGAAAGCTATCATTGAAAACCAGTTATTTGTGAACTCCAGCAAATTATCAACTATTCTTCGACCAAGAGCTAAGTTTGCCATTACCAATTATGATTCACTTTATGTTTCTTTATTGTGTTTCCTTTACCTATTACAAGTTGAGTTATATAATAGTGAGTTGTCTTCTATTATGATCTATGCATTTGATGGATGTGATGCTTCTTGTCCGTATTCTTTTATCGACTCTTCACTCCATAAACCTGAGGCCATGTTTATTGAGCTCAGTTTCGCTTGGGGACAAGCGAAGTCTAAGGTTGGGGGGAGTTGATACGTCCATTTTGCATCACTATTCTATGTCTTAATTCACTATTATTCATTGATATATTTCGTATTGAGAGGTGATAGTCATGTTATTTCATCTCTTTTTGCATGGTTGATGACTTTTGGAGCATGGACCGCTGTAGTCAGGATTCTGATGGAAAAGGTGTTGTTTGGAGGCAAAATTCATGAAGATCAGAAAATCCGGGAAAATATACGGAAAATCCTATTTTTCCAGAAGACTAAGGATGCCAGAAGACAGAGTGGAGATGGGCACAGGGGGCCCACACCACCCCTTGGCGCGGGTAGCCCTAAGCCGCGCCAGGAGGTGGTGTGGCCACCCTGGCCCACTCCAGCCTCTCCCCTCTGGTGTATATCATCCTCCTGAAACCCTAAGACTCGAGTAGTGACCACAGAAAGATTTTGCCGCCTCTGCGGGGTGGAAAACACCGAGGGAGAATGATCTCTCTGGCAAACAGATTTCTGCCGGGGGAATTCCTTCCTGGAGAGGGGAGATCGTCGCCATCAACACCACCATCAAGCTGGACTTCATCGGGATCATCATCATCACCACCACCATCATCACCATCAGCATCATGATCACCATCTCCATATTGCTGTAACAATTGAGTTGAATCTTGCATTAGTTCATAGGGGAAACTTTCCTGGTGTTGATTACTCTTTGTAGTTGATGCTATTGAGTGAACCATTGAATTATTGTTTATGTTCAGATTGTTATACATCATTATTCCATCTTTTATCATGATCCATATGATGTCTTTTGAGAAGTTCGTTTTGTTCTTGAGGACATGGGAGAAGTCATGTTGTTAGTAGTGGAGTTGTGTTGAGAAAGATTCAATAGTTTGATATTTAAGTTGTGGTGTACTTCTTCTAGTGGTGTCATGTGAACGTCGACTACATGACACTTCACATATATGGGCCTAGGGGAATGCATTGTGTATTTGGCTACTAATCATAGGGGTTGCCGGAGTGACAGAAACCTGAACCCCCGTTAGGAAACCATTGCACAAGGGACGTAAGGGTCTTAGAGTTTAAAGTTGTGGTTAGGTCTCTACCTTAATTACTTTCTTGTACTTACGGATGTTTGCAAAGGGTATAATCACAAGTATGTATTAGTCTTGGATGGGGAGGTACATTAGCACAGGTTCACCCACACAACACTTAGCAAGCTAAAGAACATTAATCAACTATATGAAGCGAAAGCACTTGATAGTCTTACCATGTGTCCTCGAGAACATTTGGTCATCTTAAGTAATACAACCGGCTTGTCCTTTGCTGCATAAAGGATTGGGCCACTTGCTGCATTCATTCCTACTGTCTTTTATTTACTCGTACTTTGTTTACTTTCTTTATCAAAAACCCCTAAAAATCCGTTTGCTAAGTATTTGTAGAGAATTCCTGATCCATACCACTAGCCAGCACCTTCTGTTCCTCATTGGGTTCGACACTCTTACTTATCAAAAATACTGTGATACACCCCCTATACTTGTGGCTCTTGTTAATAGGTTAGTCCAAGAAATCATATGAAAAGTCCTCCAAAGTTGGAACAAAACACAAGAAAGTGGATAAAACCAAGCATGGAACATCAAAAATTATATATACATTTGCAATGTATCAACATCCCAAAGCTTAACTCCTGCTCGTCCTCGAGTAGGTAAGTGATAAAAATAAATAATTTTTGAGGTGACATGCACCATCAAAGACTTGATCAAAGTATTTGCAAAAAATTCAAAGCTGGGATCATGGTACTTCAATCGTAACATGAAAGACAAAGTTCTAGCAATAAGAAAAGAAACTATGATGCAACATGAAAAGGCACAAACAAAAGATTCATGAATAACAATGCTTTGCAAGACGTTTGTTTGTTTCACATAAAGAAAACATAGCATAATAGTATTCAGCTTGTCCCTCAATAGAGTAGCAAATATAAATGTATAGGACACCTTCAAAGTTCATAAGAGTGACTAGATACAATAGTTTCAAACAAGCAATAACAAGTTATGCATCAATCAACTAGTCTTGGGACAATGCACATAGAACTAAGAATGGCCACTATGCTCTCAAAGTAGGTGCATAAAGATAGAAGGTGGAGACTCAATATAATGGTGGAAGAAAGGCCTTTTGTAAAAGGAAGTAGGGATTCAAGTCTCATAAAGAGCTTCCAAAAATTATGGTACTTATAGCTTTCAGCTCTCATTGCCCCTATCATAAGCATCTTTAAGGTGATTAAGGTTAAAGTGACACAACTAAGAGGATATGCTTGACAAGTTATAAACCGAAATCTCATGTCCCTTACTTACGAAGACCGATCCTCATGCTACTCAACTTCAGTCACACGTAAGCTCTTGTCATTGTAAGTATATGTGTATCATTAAGAACCGCCAACGGGGTACCCCTTGCACATGATACGGGAGCTTTCCCATAATCAAAATGACAAGGCAAGCAGACAATGAGCATCTCAGGGATATTTTTATTTGCTATTTTCATAGGTTTTTATTGAGGATGCTTCATAGAGTGCTCATTATGGTGATGCTGCAAGTTTCCACCATGATTAGGCATGGATTAGGCTAGCGGCCCAGGCGTTTCTCTAACACACATACAAACTCCATGATCTTACAAGTTCCACTTTTATTTCACACCGCCGGGATCCGTAAGCAAAAGAACATGATATCAACGGGGTACAAAGTACAAGTGCAATGTTGAAAGCGTTCCCCATGAAACATGGTTCTGCTAATTTCAACTTATAAAGCGCAAGAATATATGCAACAAAGAATGACCCAATGGTTCAAGTTTATTAGAGGCAAAAAGTAAAGTGTGCCATCAAGTTCGTGAGAGCTTTAATCACTAGTTTTCTCATAACAAGTGGAAGGTAAACAAAAGCATGAATATACTTGGAATAGCATAAGCTAGTAGGTAGGTATGGTGGACTCTTGGAATAACTTAGTTTAGGGAGTTGGATGCATGAGTGAAACTCATACCTTGTTGTGGAGGCTAGCAAAAGACTGGGAGCGACAAACTAAGAGAGAAATAATGGCCATAATCATGCAGAGCGACAAAACATCATTGATCAAAGCATAAAGTGATACTACAAGTTGAAAACTAAAGGATCATAAAGGCTATGGTGACTTGTGACAGTCATAACATGGTGTGAGCATGTGCCAAGTCAACCCAAATAAAGCATCGAAGGAGAATACCACTATACTATGCTTTAATATGCTAAAACAACGCATGATTCATCCAAGGCACATTAAGCAATCTCAATTTTTTATAACAAGTAATGCTACAACAAAGAATACTAAGCATAAAGCCAAAACAATATCAATCATGGCATGACAAAGCATAGCCACAGTCAAAAACGAGCTCTTTTTACCACATAAGAATGAACTTTCCTACTCTTTTCCAAACCAAACCAAACTAATTGCAAACCAATGTATGAAAGAGGGGGTCCAACCAAATTATTCAGAAAACTAAGAAAACCAAGCAAACTAAAAACCAAAACAAAAACGAAAAGGAAGACGCTCCAAGAAAAACACAACTGTGCATGAAACAATAAAAATAAAGCGTTTGGAAGAAACCTGGAATTTTTATTGATGAAGAAGAGGATGCCTTGGGCATCCCCAAGCTTTGACGCTTGTACTTCTTGGATATTTCTTGGGGTGACACGCGTGGCATCCCCAAGCTTGAGCTTTAGTCCATCCCTCATCTCATTACTCATTCCTTCCATACACCTGAAATTTTTCCTTCATACAAAACTTCACACAATCTCATTAGCAACATTAGTGCACTTAAGATAAATAAGTCTCAAGGTTCAGTTATAACACCAAATAAACTTCCATTAGAATACTATCTACTGTAGCACTTCCCTAAAAAAGCTCAATTCCCCAAAGGAACTCAAGAAGGAACTAACAAGAAGCAAATGCAGAAAATGGCAGAAATCTGTCAAAATAGACCAGCAGGTAAAGACGAATTTTTTCGAAGACCTTCTGTTGCTCAAATAAAAAAGTGTTTAACTAATGAAAGTTAGATAACAACCTATGGTAGAAGCAAAAACAATTACAGCTCAATCCTACGTACAGAGCTCTCTCAGGAATTTTTACGGTGAAGCACAAAAATCTGTTTCGGGACAGCAACTTTCCCAATCATTACTTCACTCTCATTAGAGGTTACTATTGGCACAAAAAGCAAATAAAAAGGATAAGGAGAGGTTATTACAGAGGTAATAACTTCCAAGACTCAACTAAAACTTTTGGGTTATCTCCCAATAAGTACTTTTCTTTAACGCCTTTAAGTTAGGCATGAAAATTTGAGAAGATGCTTTGATAGGAAATATGAATTGAAGTAAAAGAGAGCATCAAGAAAGCAAATTCAAAACACATTTAAGTCTAACCCACTTCCTATGCATAGGAATCTTGTATGCTAATAAATGCACAAAGAGCAAAGTGACAGGCATAGGAAGATAAACAAAAGTAACTTCAAAACTTTCAGCACATAGAGAGGTGTTTCATTACCATAAAAACTTCTACAACCATATTTTCCTCTCTCATAATAATTTTCAGTAGCCTCATGAATAAACTCAACAATATAACTATCACATAAGGCATGCTTTTCATGATCTACAAGCACTAGAGCTTTATTATAAACATTTTCAAAAGAATCCTCAGGAACATAACATTCACCCTCCTTTGATAAGCATGGGGGACAATCAAATAATGTAAGGGATAAAGAGTTACTCTCATTAGAAGGTAGGCATGGGTAGATCCATTCTTCCTCCTTTTGTCCATCAATATCCTCCTCTTTTTCATCTAATGAGCTTTCAGGTTCAGCAATTTCTTCTTCTATGGAGGTTCTAGTAGGCGGTGGTTCACCTAATACCTTAGCAGTCATAATACTGTTCCCAAATAGGAAACTGAGTGAGCTATCCATAATGAAATAGTGATTGGAGCAGAGCTAGTCATAAAGGCAACTTAAGAAAGGAACTAAAATTTTTGTGTTTTTCCAATAAGAAAGCAAACTAGTAGAACTAAATTTTTTGTGTTTTTTTGAAGAACAAAACAAGCAAACAAAGCAAAAAGAAAGCTAAGCAAAACAAAAACAACAAAGTAAAGAGATTGGTTATGAGGGACTCCCCTTGTGAAGATGTCCTTGACTCCCCGGTGACGGCGCCAGAAAATCTTGATGCGCTCGACTTTCAACGTAGAGCTCGTTGGGAACCCCAAGAGGAAGGTACGATGAGCACAGCAGTAAGTTTTCCCTCAGTTATGAAACCAAGGTTTAATCAAACCAGTAGGAGAAAGGAAACACCCCAAAGGTGTTACTAGCTAAGCTTTGGCAGGGCGCACTACCGGTGCTAGTAGCAACGTGGAGACCTGCACAACACAACCACAGAACTTTGTCCCCAACTTGCGATGAGGTTATCAATCTCACCGTCTTTTGCGGAAAACAAAGGATTAAATGTATCGAATGGAAAGAAGTAAAAGTTTGCAGAAAGTAAACACAAAGCAGAAACAGTTTATAGATTGTATGTAAAGACAAGGACCAGGATCCATAGTTCACTAGAGGTGGCTCTCCTTAAGATAGATAACATGCTGGGTGAACAAATTAGAGCGAGGCAATTGACAAACACCGAGAAAGCAATACATGCATATACTAATCATCTTGACTCCTTTGAGACTTGATTGGGCATTACAACATAATACATAGACCGCCATCCAACTGCATCTATGACTAATAATCCACCTTCAGGTTATCATCCGAACCCCCTCCAGTATTAAGTTGCAAGCAACAAATTATTGCTTTACAAACTGCGTGTAAAGTAAACAATACGATTGTTCTATGAACAAAGGATTGTTGTTTTCTCCCTAGTAGCAACAACACATCTAGTACCTTAGATATTTCTGTCACTTCCCCAGATTACCAGAGGCATGAACCCACTATCGAGCATAAATACTAACTCTTGGAGTTGCTAGCATCTACTTGGCCAAGATAGCTACTAACAACGGAAAGCATGCAAGATCACAAATAACAAAGACATGATAGAATCAATAATCAATATGAAATAGCATCTCAATATCCATCGGATCCCCGCAAACACAACATGTATGAATTACAAATAGATGATCTTGATCATGAACGGAGCTCACAAGATCTAAACATGAAAGCACAAAGGAGGAGAAACCAGCCATCTAGCTACTACATGGATCCGTAGTCCAAGGATGAACTACTCACGCATCACACTGGAGGCTTGCATGTTGATGAAGAAGGCCTCCAGGGTGAATTCCCCTCTCCGGCAGGGTGCCGGGAATAGCTTCAGATCCCTCCCGATCTAGGGATGGAGATGACGACGGCTACAGACTCTTTCGTGGATTTTTGATTGGGTACTTAGGGTTTTCGTCCCGACGGCAACTTATAGGCGGAAGGAGAGGCCGAGGGGGTGCCGGGAGCCACCACACCACCCCCTGGCGCGGGCCAGGCCTGGCCGCGTGGCCAGGTGGTGTGGCCGGCCCCTGGCCGCTCTCTGTCTCATATTCTGGCACTTGATCCCTTCTGGAAAAATAGGCACTTTGGCTTTTGTCCCGTCCAATTCCGAGAATATTCATTTTCTGACTTTCCTGGAACCAAAAACAGCAGAAAACAAGTAGCTGGCACTATGGCTCTTGTTAATAGGTTAGTCCAAGAAATTATATGAAAAGTACTCCAAAGTTGGAACAAAACTCAAGAAAGTGGATAAAACCAAGCATGGAACATCAAAAATTATAGATACATTTGCAATGTATCAATCTCCCCTCTCCAGGAAGGAATTCCCCCGGCAGAAATCTGTTTGTCGGAGAGATCTTTCTCTCTCGGTGTTTTCCGCCCTGTAGAGGCGGCGGAATCTTTCTATGGTCGCTCTCCGAGTCTTAGGGTTTCGGGAGGAATATATACGCCAGAGGGGAGAGCCAGAGGTGGGCCAGGGCAGCCACACCACCTGGTGGCGCGGCCTAGGGTGGCCCGCACCATGGGGTGGTGTGGGCCTCCTGTGGCCCATCTCCACTCCTCCTTCTGGCTTCCTTCGTCTTTTGGAAAAATAGGATTTTCTGTATATTTTCCCGGATTTTTTGATCTTCGCGAATTTACCTCCAAACAGCACCTTTTCCATCAGAATCCTGACTGCAGCGGTCCATGCTCCAAAAGTCATCAACAATGCAAAAACAGATGAAATAACATAAGTATCATCTCTTAATATGAAATATATCAATGAATAACAGTGAATTATGATATAGAATAGTGATGCAAAATGGACGTATTAACTCCCCCCAAGCTTAGACTTCGCTTGTCCCCAAGCAAAACTGAGCTCAATAAACATGACCTCGGTCTTATGGAGTGAAGAGTCGATAAAAGAATACGGACAAGAAGCATCACATTCATCAATACATAGATCATAATAGAAGACAACTCACTATTATATAACTTAACTTGCAATAAGTAAAGGAAACACAGTAAAGATACATAAAGTGAATCATAATTGGTAATGGCAAACTTATCTCTTGGTCGAAGAATAGTTGATAATTGGCTGGAGTTCACAAATAACTGGTTTTCAATGATAGCTTTCAAAGTAGTAAACACCAAGATAAGAGCAATGTGCAAAACAAGGAACATAAGAAACATGATTGAATAAATCATCATATGAATAAATGAAACACAACAACTCAAAATACTTGCTGAGATAGAAGGGAATAGGTTTACTGACTCAACTAAAGGGTAAAAGAAAGGCCATTCGCAGAGGGAAGCAGTGATTGCAAGTTTCATAAAGAGCTCCCAAAAATTATGATACTTATTAGCTTTCAGCTCTCATTCCCCCTATCATAGGCATATTTAGGTGATCATGGACCGGTATACCTTTTGATCCACATCTTTATCATTAGGATTGAGCTCAAGATGACATTTGGTTTGCATAGGTGTAGAAACCCCATTGAGGTCCTTCATCTTGAACCTCTTGAGCATGTTTTGAATATATTTGGCTTGGTTGGTGAAGGTTCCTCCAAATAATTTCTTGATATCAAAACCAAGAAACAACCTCATCTCTCCCATCATAGACATCTCAAACCTATCAGTCATAAGCTTTGAAAATTCATCATTAAAAACTTTGTTAGTAGACCCAAAGATAATGGCATCCACATAAAGTTGGCAAACAAAAATCTCCCCATTAACCTTCTTAGTAAATAGAGTGGGATCAATTTGCCCAACCTCAAACCCACAGTCCAACAACAACTCTCTAAGATGCCCATACCATGCACGAGGTGCTTGTTTAAGACCATAGAGTGCCTTATCAAGTTTGTAGACACGGTTAGGGAAGTAGGGGTCCTCAAACCTCGGGGGTTGTTTAACATAAACCAACTCATGCAAAGGACCATTAAGAAAAGAAATTTCACATCCATTTGTTGCAACTTAAAATTATGATGTGATGCATATGCAAGAAGGATATAGATGGAATCAAGGCGAGCCACGGGAGCATAGGTTTAACCAAAATCAATGCCTTCAACTTGGGAGAATCCTTGAACTACCAATCTTGCCTTGTTCCTCACAAAAATGTCATTCTCATCTTGCTTGTTCTTGAATACCCATTTAGTGCCTATAACATTGCGGCACTGCTTGGGCTTCTCTACTAGCTTCCAAACCTTGTTGCGCTTGAAGTTGCTGAGTTCTTCATGCATGGCTTCCAACCAATCCGAGTCTTTAAGAGCTTCAAAGACCTTTTTAGGTTCCACAAAAGAGATGTGTGCTTGATGATCACCAAAACTTGCCAATTCTCTTCTAGTGGACACTATTCTTCTTACATCACCAATAACCCTGTCTAGAGTGTGTTCTCTTAATCTCAGATTTCTTTCCACTCTAGCTTCACGACGGGCCTCGATCTCCTTGTTGTTTCTTGGAGGACTATTTTGATCATCATGACCATTTTGGTCCCCGTCTTGACCTTCAACTTGACCTTGATCACCACCGGATATATCTTCTTCAATATGAGACTCTTGATGATCTTGGTCATGATCAAAGCTACTTTCACTTGATATTTCTTGAACCACATTTTCAGCTTGATCAACAAGAGGAGGGTCTTCATCTTGTTCTTGGTTAGGTGCATCATTTGCTTCAAGTGATGGAGCTTGTTGATCTTGTGAAGATGAGGGATCTATTTGAGTGGAGCATAGTTCTTCCTGGGCTGCCATAAGGGGTTCCTCAACAGGGCGGAAGAATCCCACACCCATTCTTCTTATGGCGTCTTGAGGTATTTCATCATCTACATCACAAACATCAACTTGTCCTACTTGGGAGCCATCATTTTCTTCGAATACCACACTACTAGATTCTATAACACAACGAGTGGTTTTGTTATAGATTCTATAAGTGTGGGATTCGGCACCGTAACCAACAAATATACCCTAAATTTCTTTGGACTCAAATTTAGACAAACAAACTCCTTTTATGAGATAGGAACACTTACAACTGAACACTCAGAAGTAGGAGATATTGGGCTTGTTACCGGTAAGTATTTCATATGGAGTAATGTCCAAGTGCTTGCAGAGGTAGAGCCGGTTGGATGAGTGACATGCGATGGAGATGGATTTGGCCCAAAGGTTGCAAGGAGACTTAAACTCCAACAACATGGACCTAGCCATATCCATCAAAATCTGGTTCTTCCTCTCTGCAACACCATTTTGTTGAGGGGTGTACATAGCGGAATATTGATGTTGAATCCCCTCTTCACTAAGAAACCCATTCAAGGTGTAGTTCTTAAACTCGGAGCCGTTGTCACTTCTTATCACCAATATGGGTACATTGTGTTGACGTTGAACAAGGTTGGAGAAGTCGATGACGGTTTGTTGAGTTTCACTCTTCAACTTGAAGAAATAAACCCATGTATATCTTGAATAGTCATCAATAATCACCAAGCAATATTTATTCCAACCAAGACTTGGATGAGATGGAGGACCAAAGATATCCACATGAAGGAGCTCTAGGATCCTCTTAGACTTGATTTGTGTAGTCGATCAATGGGGAGAATCATGCATCTTTCCTTTAACACAAGCCCTGCAAACACGATCTTTGGCAAAATAATATTGTCTTTTAGTCCCACAATATGGCCACCCTTGTGAAGACTTTGCAAAGTTTTCATATTGACATGGGCTAGTCAGAGATGCCATATCCAACCCACATCAGCCTTTCCAAATAAACACATTGAGCTTGTAGTGGTTTTCCCCGAAAAGTCCACCACATACAAGTCATTCTCAACATACCCAACGAATGCGACCTTTAGAGTCTTGATCCACAAGAGTACCACAATATCATCATCAATAAAGACAGCAAAGCCCATCTTTCCAAGTGCACGAACAGAAAGTAAATTGTAACCAAGGGTCTCAACAAGCATGGCATTCACAAGGGATATATCATGTGCGACTACGACCTTTCCAAGACCCAATACCCTTAGATTTTGATTTATCACCATAGGATACGGTTATATTGTTGACATTTGGCCTCATCTCCGTCATGATTGCTTTGCTCCTGATCATATGAATTTTGCATCCACTATCAAGCACACATATAGAACCACCGGAAGCATGGCCCTACAAAGAATCAAGACTTGGTTTTAGGTACCCATTTTTCAATGGGTCCTCT
Source organism: Avena sativa (assembly GCA_916181665.1). Classification (NCBI taxonomy): domain Eukaryota; kingdom Viridiplantae; phylum Streptophyta; class Magnoliopsida; order Poales; family Poaceae; genus Avena; species Avena sativa. Next base: position 523,675,922 of record OV702292.1, on the reverse strand, counting down.
TTTGTTAGTAACAAGGGTCTTTGGAACCCAAATGGACCAAGCAACATAATCATCATAAGGCCCAACATATTTTGCATAAACATCACCATAATAATCACAAAATAGAACATAGTGAGGGTTAGCAATTCCCAAAAATTCATTATGAGCAGTTTTGCCTTTGGCATCACCACCCACAATGGTGTTATTTATTGCTTGAGCGGCCTTGGCCTTCTTCTTCTTGTTTTTCTTCCTTTTCTTGGATATATAGCCAAGACCCTCCTTCCCATGGTTTGACCTTTGATTACTCAACAACTCATCTAGAACACCATTACCTTTGGGTGGAGAGTACTTGGCAAGCACATCCTTCAACCTAGCATTTTCCTCAAGGATATTTGTATGATCACAAGTAGTCGTAGAGGTACTAGAAGCATAAATGTTAGCTAGTTGAGTTTTAAGTTGTTCAAGAGACTTGATGAGGATAGAGTGTTCACCATCCAAGGCCTTGTGGGCCTTTTCAAGTTTCTCTAGCTCACCGGTTAGTCTAGCTTGAACAACACCAAACTCGACATTTTCTTTCTTAACAATCTTAGCCTTAGCAATAGCATCGTCACGCTCTTTAATGAGTTTAGAGGTAGTTAAATTATGTGATTCATCAATGCCTTCAAGCCTCTCTTCAAGAGAAGCTCTAAGCTCTTCCTCTTCCTTAAGAGCATTTTAAGGATGCTAGTTCAATAGCATCCTCTCTTTCAATTTTATCTTTCTCCTCAAGAAGCCCTTCCATATGAATAAGTTGGCCCATGAGGGCCTCAAAGTGCTTCTTGTGTTCACCTTGCAAGTTAGTTACATAATGATCCAAAGAAACCATTTCCTTCTTAACTTCAAGACTAGCAAGGTCATCCATATCATCATTCAAGGTTATATGAGGGGAGGGGATAGATGATACCTCGGATGCTCTTGCCATCAGGCAACTAACATTCTTGTTGGGGAGATTCTCATTTGGAGGGTCAAATAGGGAGTAGGTGGGTGTAGAGGTGGTGGTAATGGCCGCCACTTCCTTGTGGACTCTTCTTCTTCTTCATCCTCACTTCCGGATGAGAACTCCTCATGAGTTACCAAAACAATCTCTGGAGACTTCTTGTAGGTGGAATTCTTCTTGTTGAAAGGCTTCTTGCGAGGAAGAGCCTTTGAATCGTCCTTGAGAACGAGTCCTCCACCATGATCTTCTCTCTTCTCATATGGGCACTCGACAACAAAGTGAAAGCGGTCACCACAATTGTAGCATGATCTAGCTTTTGGACCACCATCCTTTCTCCCACTTGAGTTGTTCTTGCAATTTAGTTCCAACTTTGCCTTGGTGGGATTCTTCCAAAAGTTTCTTGCATAGAAATCCATATACTCGCCATGAGCATGTTTGACTTCCTCAGGACAACTCATAGAATTGATCTCATCACTTCTCCCTTCATCCTCATATTCCACCACATGTGCCTTCAAAGCAAGGTTCACACTTTTGGCATTCCTAATACCCGAGCACGAGCATCTTTGGCATTCTTGCTGGTAACCTTGAATGCTTGCATTTATTGCACCACTTCATTGGATGTCATGAGATGGTAGTTGTGTCTTCCTTGGATACTCTTCAAGTCGGTGGGATCAAATGACATGAGAGAGCTCACATACTTTCTTTTTATCCAAGCATCATCCACATGAGAGGGACCAAGATTCCTAAAGGCGGTGGCAATATACTTGAGTCTTCGATACATGTCCTCATGATTTTCTCCTTCTATCATGAAGAAACCTTCCGCTTGATTGCTCAAAGAATCATATTGGTTTCTTCTCATACTTTCATTCCCAACGAACAAGTCGATGAGAGCATCCCATGCTTCCTTGGAGGTGTTGAGATGTTTAATGTGAGGGAATCCTTTGGCCCCACACCGAGTTGAATCATGTGCAAATCGGTGGCATTGAGTTGACTATCAACAACTTCTCTTCTTGTCAAGTTGGAAACATCACTAATAGATAGTCCTTCTTCAATAATTCTCCAAAACTCGATGCAAGAGCTGTGAATATGAGATTTCATCAAAGTTTGCCATTGAGCAAAGGAATATGCAGCAAGCTTAGGTGGATCGCCTCTATGGTTTATACTGAGGAATGGGAGGTTCAGGAGAGTACCAAGGGACCGAATGGAACCCTTCCTCCTCCTTTTTCTTTTTGGTAGAGGTACTTAAGTTTTCATTTAGTTCATCCCCTGAATTCTTATCCTTAGGAGGGGTGGACCTCCACCTTAGAACTAGAATTCGGATCCTCGAGTGAAGTAGTGGGCATGGTCGATTTTTCTTTCATGAATTGCATCATTAAATCATGCAACTCACTTATTTGTTTAGACATGGATGATTCCAAAGATTTGAAATCATTCATGGAGACCGTGCCACTAGCCTCACCATCTTGGCTATCCATACTCTCTTAGGCGGTAAAGCCTAAAATAAGACCTGAGGCTCTGATACCAATTGAAATGGATCGTATGAACACCTAGTGGGAGGGTGAATAGGTGCTACTCCAAATGTTACTTCTTTCCAATTTAGGCTTGACACAAATATAAATTCTCTAGATATGCAATTAAGGTGAATTTACCTAAATGACAATCTATCTACAAGCACAATACAAGTAAAGGAACGATAAGAGGGAAGAGGTAACCGAGAGTGAAGCACGCAGGGACACGACATTTGATTCACCGTAGTTCCTTCCTTTTTAGGGGAAGTACGTCTGCGTTGGAGGGGTGGGCGGTAGTAATACCACCACGCCACAAAGGCTTCACCCTATTCTCTGGTTAACTTTTGCCACAAATAGCCTGACCCACTTTTCCACTATCGGTACCCTTCAAGGCAGGAACCAACGCCTTTACAACAAGCTTGGAGCAACTTCCACAAAGGAACGGAGGCTTCCAAGTACAAGGCTAGCTGCCACAATGACAACAAGCAAGTTAGAACAAACACCACCACTTAGGGTTTCCTAAGGAACCCTAGAACAAGGGGGCCCTCAAGTGAATGAGGGGGGAATGCAAATCACTTCAGTGAAGATGTTGATCGGTGTCTTCTCCTTTGATTCTCCAAAGATCAATGACTTTGGATGGTTGAGGAGGAAGATCTTGAGGATTTGGTGGCTCAGCTTCTAGGGTTCTTGAGGTTGGGAACGAGCATCTTCCAAAGGTAGAAGAAGGGGCCTTTATATAGGGCCCCAGGAAATGTAACCGTTGGAGCCACTTAACCCAGAGTGTCTGGCAGAAACACCTCGGACATTCCGGCCTGGGCCAAACACTCTGGTCGCATCACCCCAGACACTCTGGCCTGTCAAACAATCGTCAAAGAATCTGGCTGGAGTCCGGGTGGACTCCGATATGGCATACAAAATGGATACAGCCTCAGGGCGAAAACACGAGGAAATCCTAGGCCAGAAATTCCGGTCGGCACCACCTGGACATTCTGGCTGGGCCAGATACTCTGACCAAAACCAGCCAGACAGTCCAGTGAAACTGAGTATTTGAACATATAAAATCCTAGAATCCTCTTTTCCCTTTGTGGGAGCAACAATATAAAAGTATGCTTGAAAAGATAAATATGCCCTTAAACATTTTAGCACACATTTAAAACATGCTAGTGTTGTCAACAAACATCAAAACATATGAAGGGAAAAAATGCCCTTTCATCTACGACTCAACCAAACACTCGGGGGCTACTCCTAACAGCAATGCTGGTCGCGCACCCGAAGATTTTTCGGGTCTAGTGGGTAAGCCATTGGCACACGAAGACAAGATACTTGTGCCTCAACCCTTTCTTCGAATCAACGATTCGACTATGGACTCGCGGGCTAGTCCCAGAGGGAGCACTAGGAGCTCAATCGACAAGCTACAAACAATGACAGCAGTAGTAAGAACTTAAAGTCCCCACTCGAGTCTACGACTCGAATAGGCACTCGGGGGCTACTCCCATAGGGAGTGCTAGCCGCGCATCCTATGGAAATAAAAATAGTTATTCATGGCAAAAAGCGTTGACCATGTCCACACCATGAGCATCCGAACCTTTCGACGACTTCAGTCCTAATAAAACACGAATTTTCCTAACAAAGGGACAAACGTCTCCTGGGTCACACGAAACACCTTCGCGGTGATAAAACTTCGTATGCCGCGTTTACGACATGAAGGTAAGACCTACGGATACAATCCATTGGTCTAGCAACGCACCTGCTATGCTCCAGAAGTATACCGTACCTACAGGTGTGATAAAAAAGCTTTGACGGATGTGTCAAGTGCACAAATTAATACACTGGAAGTTGACTCTGTAAGGCCTCCATGACATGAGTCGAATTACACCAGCAAACTTCCGAATTCGAGTTCGAGGACTCAAGTTTGAGTAGATAGCGTTGTTTTGCCCTAAGGTGGTTAACCGTTCCCGATTTGTCGGACAAATCAGGCACGCATATCAACTATATCCCTACGACACAGCTAGGAACCTGATAGAATGTTCGGATGGGCACTCAAAAGACTTAATAGTCTCCATCTAAATCTATGATTTGAATGGACACTCGAGGCTACTAACATAGGTATGCCCCATGGGCACCCAGGTTTGGCCTATACTATGTGGCTCAAGAGAAGCCTACGGCAAGGCCAGCACGATTCGGGTGGCCCAAAATCCAGAGGAAGGCGACTTTTTTGGAGGACATGACAAGTAGTAGATAGAAATTTAAAGGGGAAACCCTAATCTGTACCCGACTCGGCCTGTTGTTTCGAGACCTGGCCTCCCTATATAAAGGATAGCAGGGAGCAACGAGAAGGATAATCTGCAACATTAATTCACACACCGTCAGATTACATCTACGCACCCCCTGTAACCTTCGACTCCTCGATAATCTAAGAGCAGACAAGCAGGAGTAGGGTCCCTTCCGAGGGCCTGAACCTGGGTAAACCGTGTGTCCATGATGTGCTTGTTTGCTAGCCGGTCGATACCTCCAGCGCCCCCACTTCATGTAACCCAAGTCCATCAACGATGGGCATTGGCGAGTTAACCCCTGGTCATCGACCGTCCAGGAGGCCACGACAGTGGCACGAGATGCAAGAAGGGCAAGGCGACGACAAGAGATATGGGTGCGGCGGCACGAGATGCGAGAAGGGCACGATGAGGGCCGTCCAGGAGGTGGGTGCGGCGGCGGCGTGAGTGGGCAGCGACGGTGGTGGTTGTTTTCGAGGCAGGAGAGAGCAGATTTTGTGGTAGGTGGAGGAGAGGGACACTGCCACGTGTGCCCCATAGTGGACAGGCCGGACGAGAACGGACGCGACCGCGTGTCCATGCTGGCGCAAACCGGTCCCAATTCTGGTCCCGAAATGCGGTGGTACGGGCCAAAATAAAATATGTCGTATGCCGTTTGAGTTGGTGTTTGTCCGACGAGGCAAAAATAGGCTGAATTGGTATATTTACAGGGGCGTTGGAGTTAGCCAAGCACTAACATATTTTTCTTTCTATATATATATCCACAATTGAGTGGGATCTCACCTAAATCCTACCTCTAGTTCATTTTAAGATTTCTAGTGTAAAATTTTGACAAAATTTTGTACTGCAAAATTCAGAATGAACTAGAAGTGGATCTAGGTGGGATCCCACTTGACAACTTATCCAAAATGAACAAGTCAACCAGCTATACCTTAATTTTTCAAAGAGATTTACACTAGACCACCTCCAAGCATTTCTGGGAGTCCTAATGCTTCTTATAGGGCATCTCCACCGGGTCGACCCAACCCGTCCGAGTGCATCCAAACGCATCCACACGGACATGCAGGACGTGCACGCCCTCCCCAGCGACACGACCTAACCGGACAGACGCGCCCGGTTTGACCCATCCGTGCATCAAATTTGGGCAACGGTTGCGTCGACTCGGACAATGCGCTTGTCCTCGCATGTCCTCCCTTCACCTTTGGCGGTACCTCCTGCAAGTGGCACATAAACCACTCTACTTTTCCCTCCAAAAACGTTCTCCCAAATTTCCACTAGCGGGAGTGGGAGGGAAGGCGATGGATCCCGTCGCCATGGCCGATGCTACGCCCTCCAATGTTCCCGCCGCCAAGAAGTGCGGCTGGCCGAAGAATCTTGGCAAGGACATGACGGTGGAGGAGCGGAAAGTTGAGTCTGATAAGCGCACTGGTCGGTGGGTAGCGGCGAGAGCTCGACTCATCGCTGCTAGGCTCGAGAAGGAGCGCTGGGAGGACAACGACGCTTCCTCGCCGCGTAGAATAGGGTCAACACAGACGAGCTGGTAGTGAATGCCGCCAAGCATGCTATCGACATGATGAAGTAGGAGGCGCGGACCGCCGCTTTCGGTGGCACCATGGCTTTCGATGGTGGCGGTGTCGCTCTTCTCGGCCTATCCATGGTCGACGTGTCCTCTACTAGCTCCGTCACTTCCACGCCTTATGGTCGGCCACCAGGTCAGCCCAGGACACGATGCTTGAACGGCAATGGCGATGGTGAATGGACATTTTTGGGCAGAGAATCCGCCATTCTTTGGACATAGTGTATGATATTGTCCCCTTTTGCACATTTCAGATCCATTAGTCACTTGTTGGCGATGCCCAAAGGGCGATGGCACACGTCTGCCATATTATTTGATAGTCAATTTGTGTGTTATTTTCTTATCAATTTGAGTGTTTGAGCTGATTGGCAAAGACTTGGCCAGTGATGGCGCCAAGAAACGCTAGGGCGGACAGATGGGTCACGCTGCTGGGCGCGCCTGGCCAGACTAGCCGGACCACGACCCAAAATTGACTGCAGACCGACCCAAACAGACAGAAACAGACTATTTCGATCGGCCATTTGGATCGGCCCGGTGGAGATTTCCTTACCACTACATGGGTGTGATGGTTATCGTTATATGCGGTTCAAGATTGATATCAATGGACAGGCGATGATAAAATCATCATGGACCGAAATTGTGCATGCATGCGAGGTCAAGGACAACGAAATTTTTAAACCCTTACGTGGGGTGCGTAGGAAACTGAATGCCCTTCCAACTGCTCTCTTCGAACCATTCAGCAAGGGGCCTCTTTTCCCCTTTTTCGCTCTCGGCCTACTAGATGTTGTATGGGGAAACTTGAGCCAACTTTAGGCTCTTGATTGGTAGCCCGTATTCTTGTTTCTCCCAAAAGGGGCTGACGTTTGGTTCCTCCGTATACACAGGAGGCAATGCGTGTTATGCCTCTAACTAACATACTTGATCTCAATCCCCTCTAATCTACCTGACCATACCTCTATTTGTGATAATGTATAGATAAAAAATGCTCCTCTATGTTGTGAATCCATTCCCGCAAACGATTTGAAAGTACGTTGGTTTCCTTTTTGGATCTTTTTAAACGTATTTTATCAAATTTGTCATACACCGGTTGATCATTTCAAATTTCCTTTGAGGGGAAGGTTCAGTTCATCATTCCACATGACTTTCATGTTGTAAGTTTTCTAGTTTGACATTTCTATACAAGTAGATCTACATATATATACGTATTTTAGATCTATCGTTTATGAATGTCAAAACGAAAAACTTACAACACGAAAGTTATGTGAAATGGTGAGATGAAGCTACACCTCAAAGAAAATTTCAAACGGTCCTCGTATATGATGAATTTGGCAAAATTTGTTCACAAAACGTATAAACATGAACACGTAATAGACCCCTAAAAGGTCAATGTAACTAGGAGCTGATTGTTGGAATGGATTCGTAACATCAATTTACATCTTTTTCATGTACAGCTTATTTTGGACCGGTGTATAGTTATGTAGATTGGGAGGGATTAAATTAGCCACCTTAGATGAGAAATGCTTAGGGTTGGCACCCGGGGATAAAGCTTGTCCCAAATTTTGCATGCCCATGACCTGTCCTGGTGGAAACGCTCGATTTTAGCGTTCCTAGCGAGCCACCGTGGAGAAAACCACCGGCAACAACCACAAAGCGGTGACGCCAGAGCCTATGGAAGAAGAGGGCAAAGGCGCTCATGCGGACTCCTTCAAGGGCATTTGGAGGGGCTCCAAGCTCAAAGCTAATCATCCTTTCCTTGTGTGCCCTTCGTTGGTTTCTTAGTGATTCAGATCATCATTTGAGCTTGTTGGTCTCTCCAGTTGACCGCAAACCATGCATAAAACAATGTGAAAGAATATGTTAGTTTGTGGAAAAATATAGACTCGTGAAAATAGAATGTACTATAGTGTGTGGTTTAGTTCTTTAAGCTGAGAAAAAAACAGCTGCCGAAATGTACAATGTTTTTTAAGAAATTTAAAAAATGTTACCTTGTTTTGATTTTTTTGGACACTTGGAGGCAACTTTGCATCTTCTCCCCGCTTAAGTCTAGCTCTAGTGGAAGTATCATAACTAGTATCATGCATGCCATGTTGGAAAAAACTGATGTGGCACATTAATTAATGAAGAAAGGTTTAATTAAAATATCATATGTAGATACCGTATCATAGCACGCAAAACTAGAAATCCTAATGCAAATAAATCTTGTACACAATTTTACAAAGAGATTCGACAAATCATTAAATATAGTACTATTATGATACTACCATATGATACCATGCACTATAGAGGTAGTATCATACACTGGTATCATACATGATACTAGTGATACCAGTGTATGATACTACTACTATGACCATCCCAATGAACCTGAAAATTAGACAACTTATCGTGGTGGTAACACGGCAGATGCCTCGGACAGGCTTATGTTGGGGCCACTAGACACTGGAGGATCCGAGGAGGGATGATGCAGTGAAGACCGCAAGGAAGAACACTGCAAACACACACAATGTACCCAGGTTCTGAGCTCTCCTATTGAGATAACACCCCTACTCTTGCTTCTCTATCTCGATATCATGAGTAGATTACTGTAGCTACAGTGGTGCTCCTTAAGTTGTGTCAACTATCCTCTAATGGACCTTCTCTGTGTGCCTGAGAGCTAGAGGAAGAAGAGAGAGATCGTAAGGAGCTGGGAAGAAATGAGCCCCCTGGGGAGCTGTACAGATCAATCCCCCTGGTGCTCCTTATAAAGGGATCTCGAGGTACAAGGGATGACCCACAAACATTATTCATGTACCGTTAATGAGTTAACTACTGGGGTCTTGTCGCACTGTAGCTAATGTGACTACTGGGGTCTTGTCGCACTGTAACAAGCATGGGATTGACAGGTCTTGTTTTTCCTTGGCCTTATCCTTTAGCGCTTGTCCTAGGCATCTTCTAGTCACATTGGTCTTATCCTACCCTAAGGATAAGGAGGCATCTTGTACTTGTCGATGTAGTATGTGTCGGTTTGAGCTAGGTGATGGTTGTGAAAATAGCCATATTTCTCCGCATTTAAACTTTGTTTTTAGTCAAGTAATTGACTAAGAATCTCTCTATCCTAGCCACTAATGACTAATTATTGCAAAGATGTGCAATCCATTGTTTTGAATTATGTTGTGCAGGAAATCATGCTTTTAAGGCAAAATCAGGAGCCAATAATGAAGATTTTAGGAAGTCCACACGGCCAAGTAATCTTGGGTCGAAAGACACGCTACTGCAAGCTTAACGACCACTGGTATGGGCAAGCTCCGCCCATATCGTCCGCCCGCACCAAGTGCGTTGGCTTCGTCTCGTCAAACCGTACGACTTTCGTGAAGGCACCTATATATTTTGAGGTCCTAGCCGCCATGTAGAGCGTTGCCATTCTCGTATTGCATCACAACACCACCGAAGGAGATGCACCACCAAAGTTCATCCTCTTCACCATCCATCCTCTCCATATCCATAGCCATTAGCCTGTACTTGAGATCTCCTTGTGATTTAACGACTATTGTAAGAATATTTGATTTCAATCTAAGTATTTTACAAATGTTTTCTATCCTTGATCTTATTATTATGAGTGAGTAGTGCTCACGGGCTACGGGTTGGGGTGAAACCTCACAGCAATTATGTGCATCTAATCCATGGGAGTACTGTGTATTGATTGAATAGAGATTTGTATCTTTGTTTCTTTGTCTCTTGTCTCAATCTATGGACTTGTAGGTACCCAAGATCCCAGAGATCGGTAAGGCTTGAGGTGAGATACTTAGTTAGTGGCAATCTCGTAGGAAACCCAATGAAAGAAAGGGGAGTACGGTCTTCGTTTAGAGATCCATTTGGGCACAACAACAACACCACTTCTTAAGGCTTTGATATGTGTTTTTCACTTAATAACTGTTGTAAGCCCGGTATTTCGTGGTTACAATGGTTGGATCAAAAGACTATTGATATGCCTGTGATTCACAGGGGATCTAGTATATCGGGATGTGTTTCCCACAAATTTTATCTTTGTTAAATCATTACACATGAATATGTGTATTACTATCTTTATCCCATATGATGTGCAGCTGCAAGTGAATCTTCAACCCTGGCCTATCTCCATCTATTGACACAACCCACGTTATAAACTAAACTAGAAACGTTCGGTGAATGAAGGTAAAATGAAGAAACAAGTCCTGTAGACTTGCCTTATTATTTTCCTTTTAGCATTGTTTCCCACGTATTTGATTATACTTAGGTCCACTAGAGAAAAAGCTACTATACTGCATTCGTAAATCCGGATCGAATATATCAACCCCTTTTCTGACGCTGTTGTCGGGGTTACTAGAGACCTTGTTTTTAATTTTATTTTGTTTGTACTTTATTTATTATAATTAGTTTACTTTTTGTTATCTATTGAAAATCCAAAAAAATAGTTACTTGTTTATTTGATTCACTTATTCAAAAACACCAAAAATAAAAGATCCATGACTCAAAAGAAACTTGGGAAGTATGCTACTCTCACTGATGAATTTATTCGTGCACCTATTACCCAGCCTGTTGTTGATGCAGGAACTTATGAAATTAAGCCTAACCTTTCTAGTTTGGTTCAATAGAATCAATTTGGAGTCTCATCTGCTGAGGACTCAGGTTTGCACCTAAATACTTTTACTAAAATTTAGGACTTGATGCGCATCAATTATGTGACCCAAATGCGTTTAAATTACGATTATTCCGTTTCTCTCTAAGAGGAAAGGCTAAGGACTAGTTGCTAGCTTTTCCTAAATGCACTATTAAATCTTAGGAGGAATGTACTAATCTTTTTATGATAATTTTTTCCCTCCAGCTAACACTATGCAGCTAAGGTCCAACATTACAAGCTTTAGACAAGAAGACTGCAAGCCACTAGCACTTTCTTGGGAAAGGATGAAAGAAGCCGTAATTGTTGGGTCCGCAGCATAGAAAACAATAATTTTCCTACGGTGTGAACTACACGCCAAGAAATATCTACTAGGTACAAAGCAAACGGGTGGACATACATCCATAGAGAACTTACCCTCGAAGACAACGAGCTTTGTTAACGAGTAGGAACTCGTGGTTGATCTAGTCGTACACTTGCCGATCTCAAGATCGTGAGGAAGTCCGAGCGCCGCAACTCAGCAGCGCATCCGCACTCGCACACACGTTCAAGCCACCGGACAACCTCCACCTCCTCGCTCCAGTGATCCAGCGGAAGCAGCAACTCCTTCCAGACGAAATGCCACCGGGAACATGTATCTCGCTAATCCGAGACCATGGGTGTTGGGGATGTAACCCCAGGTACCCCAGAGTTGAGGCATAAAGTGATACAGAAGAGTAAAAAGTGTTGTTATAAGGGATGCAAGTAGAAAAAGATAATTATCTATGCAGATATGAAGGATAAAGAGAATAGAATAAAGAAAAGAGGAAGGAAATAGTTCCAGGCCGAATTATCTTAAATCTGGCCTACACAGTACTTCCCTAGGCCAGATTAAGCTCAAAACCCGGCTAGGCCGAAGCATCCTCCCTCGGGTGGGCCGACATCAGCCAAAGTCGGCCCACCGCGGGCCTCCTTCCCCCTTGGCGCAAGCTCCCGCCAGAGTCTCCTCACACCGAACCACCTCGCCGACGTACCTTCTCTGCCGCCCCGACGCTTCCCCGCCATCGTCGCCCGGGTGGGCCGGCAGGGAGTTAGCACGGCCCACCACGAGGCTTCCTCCACGTCGCCCAGAGCCAGCCAGGGGTAACCCGGGTGGGCCGACACCGTAGCCCACCATGGGGTAACTCCTATCGATCGCTCCACTTCTTCGCCTCTCCAGCGAATTCCCGGGTGGGCCGACTCAGTCAGCATCCCGGCCCACACCGGATCGCCTTCTGTCTCCAACGACCAACTCCAACCGGGCCACTTCATTACTCCGGCTGGGCCACCCTAGGCCAGACTTACCTCAACCCCGGCTGGGCTGCTTGAACCTCGGATGGTATCTCCACCTGGGCCGAATTACACCATACTTCGGCTATGAGCAGAGTAATTCGGCCGGGGCATTGTTCACCGCCTAGGTGGGCTCCATTTTACCCCCGGGCCGGATTATTTCCACCCATGTCCGAATTTCACTTTCCCGGGCCGAATTACTTTGTCCCGGATGTCATTTCTCTCGTACCTGGACCCACCAGCAACCTCTACATCGACACGTTACCAAGTCAAGTCAAGCCTACGTCAGGTGCCAGTCTTGGGACGCCACTGGCTCAGACTGGCCCCTTTGGTCCAAGATGTTAAGGAATATGCTGGGCATCTTGGGAGATGCTAGGGAATATGCCAAGCATCTCCTAAAGATGCTAAGGAATATGTCGAAGGATAAGACCAATGACTCAACAAAGGACAAGCTGACTAGACAAGCCCCACAAGACAGCTCATATGAGTACTTTAGATGACATATCTTGTTCCCTGGGCTCCCCTTTATAAGGAGCACCAGGGGTAATGTTACAGGGGAGGCCCCCGGAAGGGCTCCTCTCCCCCTGCTCGCTAGGAGCATGGTTTCTTGTTCCTCTGCTCTCTCCATGAGAGGCATAAGAGTACAGCTCAAGGAGCACCATTGTAGCCACAAGCATGGCAAGATATATGAGATTAGATGCAGGAGTAGAGGTGTTATCTCACTAGGAGAGCCTCGAACCTGGGTATATCGTGTCTCTCTGAGTTCTTCCGTATGAGGTCTTCACTTCATCATCCCTCCCCGGATTCCTCCATCTTCCATTCGGCCCCAACTTTAGCCTATACTAGGCATCTGCCGTGACACCACCACGACAGTTGGCGCCCACCGTGGGGCTGATAAGCGGTGCTGGTTGGGTTACCATCTGGACGGGAACATCTTCATCAAGCTCTGCTTCACCATCGATCTAAGTTCTCTGCATCCTCTTCCTCAACGTACAGAGAGCGGGGGAGTTGGCATACGAGCCTCCCTTGTTGAGGTGTCTCAACCTCCTCCTCAACCTCTTCACCAACAGTACAGTAAGTTGGAACTTAACCCTTTGGGAGTGACTCAACTAGATAACTCAACCAACATACACATGAGATACCCTGGATGTCACTCGGGGACTATCACCTAGTTGTTCACCCTAGGGATGAGATAACTCAACCCGGGGGCTAGCATGCGTGCCTTTTGAATCACCTAAGGGTAGAAAAAGTAGCTCGGGGACTCAGGGTCGCCGTGCATAGAACAATCACTCAGAAAAGACTTAAGATATGCCATGATCTCATATATGTCCACTGCTTTGTGTCTTCAAGCTGTCTTGGACTAAAAAGTAGCTCACCAAGTCATGTTTAACTCGGATTTAACTCGACTCACCAAGTTGCGTAGTAACTAGAGTTATACTTCAACTTGCCAAGTTGCCTTGTAACTCGGATTTGACTCAGTCAACTGGATTACCTGGTAACTCGGTTTTAACTCGGATTGCTGTTTTCAGCTTGCCAGGTCATCCGTAACTCGGATTGGTGTGTGCATCACCATGCCAGGTTACCAGATAACTCGGGTTTTACTTCAATTTGCCTAACTACAGGTTTCCAGGTTACATGGTAACCCGGATTTTACCTCGTTTTACCTAGTTACATGGTAACTCGGATTTTACTTCGGTTTTCCTAGTTACATGGTAACTCGGATTTTACTTCAGTTTGCCTAACTACAGGTTTCCTAGTTACATGGTAACTCGGATTTTACTTCAGTTTGCCTAACTACAGGGGTAATTCGGATTTGTTTCAATTTCCTAGTTACAGGGTAACTCGGATTTTAACCCAGCTTACCAGGTTATCTTATACCTCAAATCAGTTTGTTCCATATCTTGGATAGCATGTGCCAGCATATTATTCATTCATCATATCAAATCTCGGATCTATATCTCGGATCCATATCAATGCAAATATGCCACGATATCATGAAGTCATATCATAACTCTAAATCATATCTCGGATCAATATCTTGGATCCAAATCTTTGACGGTTTGCCAGTCAATCATAAGGCCATATCATATCTCAACCAAATAATTTGGATGTAAGACTTATGTCAGATTCGAGTCAAGAAACTCAAACTCCCATCAAGTAACTCAGATTTGAGTCATGAGACTCGGATTGGAATCTTGTAACTCGGATTTTGGGTCAAGTAACTCAAAACAGAGACTCATGTCAATTTTGAGTCATATAACTCAGCAATTATATCTCGGATGGGATAACTCGGATTACCATTCATAAGGCCAAAGCCGAATTAGGCCAAAAGCCAAAAGACTTACCCAAAAGGGTTAAGGCCAGAGCCGAATTAGGCCAGAAGCCAAAAGACTTACCCAAAAGGGTTAAGGCCAGAGCCGAATCAGACCAGAAGCCAAAAGACTTACCCAAAAGGGTTAAGGCCAGAGCCGAATCAGGCCAGAAGCCAAAAGACTTACCCAAAAGGGTTAAGGCCAGAGCCGAATCAGGCCAGAAGCCAAAAGACCTACCCAAAAGGGTTAAGGCCAAAGCCGAATCAGGCCAGAAGCCAAAAGACTTACCCAAAAGGGTTAAGGCCAGAGCCGAATCAGGCCAGAAGCCAAAAGACTTACCCAAAAGGGTTAAGGCCAGAGCCGAATCAGGCCAGAAGCCAAAAGACTTACCCAAAAGGGTTAAGGCCAGAGCCGAATCAGGCCAGAAGCCAAAAGACCTACCCAAAAGGGTTAAGGCCAAAGCCGAATCAGGACAGAAGCCAAAAGACTTACCCAAAAGGGTTAAGGCCAGAGCCGAATCAGGCCAGAAGCCAAAAGACTTACCCAAAAGGGTTAAGGCCAGAGCCGAATCAGGCCAGAAGCCAAAAAGACTTACCCAAAAGGGTTAAGGCCAGAGCCGAATCAGGCCAGAAGCCAAAAGACTTACCCAAAATGGTTAAGGCCAGAGCCGAATCAGGCCAGAAGCCAAAAGACTTACCCAAAAGGGTTAAGGCCAGAGCCGAATCAGACCAGAAATCATAAATTTACCCAAGGGGGTTAAGACTAGAGACGAAGAAGGCTAGAGGTCGGGGATATATGAAAAGGACTACATGTCGGTAACAACTCTGGAGATTTTTTATTTTGAAGCCTATGCGCGATTCTGCAAATCCCACATAGCCTCGGGTACTAATGTTGGGGATGTAACCCCAGGTACCCCAGAGTTGAGGCATAAAGTGATACAGAAGAGTAAAAAGTGTTGTTATAAGAAATGCAAGTAGAAAAAGATAATTATCTATGCTGATATGAAGGATAAAGAGAATAGAATAAAGAAAATAGGAAGGAAATAGTTCCAGGCCGAATTATCTTAAATCTGGCCTACACAGTACTTCCCTAGGCCGGATTAAGCTCAAAACCCGGCTGGGCCGAAGCATCCTCCCTCGGGTGGGCCGACATCAGCCAAAGTCGGCCCACCACGGGCCTCCTTCCCCCTTGGCGCAAGCTCCCGCCAGAGTCTCCTCACACCGAACCACCTCGCCGACGTACCTTCTCTGCCGCCCCGACGCTTCCCCGCCATCGTCGCCCGGGTGGGCCGGCAGGGAGTTAGCGTGGCCCACCGCGAGGCTTCCTCCACGTCGCCCAGAGCCAGCCAGGGGTAACCCGGGTGGGCCGACACCGTAGCCCACCATGGGGTAACTCCCATCGATCGCTCCACTTCTTCGCCTCTCCAGCGAATTCCCGGGTGGGCCGACTCAGCCAGCATCCCGGCCCACACCGGGTCGCCTTCTGTCTCCGACGACCAACTCCAGCCGGGCCACTTCGTTACTCTGGCTGGGCCACCCTAGGCCAGACTTACCTCAACCCCGGCTGGGCTGCTTGAACCTCGGATGGTATCTCCGCCTGGGCCGAATTACACCATACTTCGGCTATGAGCAAAGTAATTCGGCCGGGGCATTGTTCACCGCCTAGGTGGGCTCCATTTTACCCCCGGGCCGGATTATTTCCACCCATGTCCGAATTTCACTTCCCCGGGCCGAACTACTTTGTCCCGGATGTCATTTCTCTCATACCTGGACCCACCAGCAACCTCTACATCGACACGCTACCAAGTCAAGTCAAGCCTACGTCAGGTGCCAGTCTTGGGACGCCCCTGGCTCAGACTGGCCCCTTTGGTCCAAGATGTTAAGGAATATGCTGGGCATCTTGGGAGATGCTAGGGAATATGCCAAGCATCTCCTAAAGATGCTAAGGAATATGCCGAAGGGATAAGACCAATGACTCAACAAAGGACAAGCTAACTAGGCAAGCCCCACAAGACAGCTCATATGAGTACTTTAGATGACATATCTTGTTCCCTGGGCTCCCCTTTATAAGGAGCACCAGGGGTAATGTTACAGGGGAGGCCCCCGGAAGGGCTCCTCTCCCCCTGCTCGCTAGGAGCATGGTTTCTTCTTCCTCTGCTCTCTCCATGAGAGGCATAAGAGTACAGCTCAAGGAGCACCATTGTAGCCACAAGCATGGCAAGATATATGAGATTAGATGCAGGAGTAGAGGTGTTATCTCACTAGGAGAGCCTCAAACCTGGGTATATCGTGTCTCTCTGAGTTCTTCCGTATGAGGTCTTCACTTCATCATCCCTCCCCGGATTCCTCCATCGTCCATTCGGCCCCAACTTTAGCCTATACTAGGTATCTTCCGTGACACCACCACGACAATGGGGAATAATTCTAGAGGGGGAGAGAGATCCTTCACAAGGAGGTGTGTGGATGAAGGAGGGAATGGGTGGCCTTTTATAGGAGGAGGGGGGTGCCCCCTCTCTCCATGGCCGGCGCATGGGGGGTGACCCCTCACCTCCCCCATTCATGTGGTGGTAACTCCTCCACATTAAAATGCCTCTTCACATTCCCTTTTAAAGTCTCCACTTTAAATGCATTAAGTTTCTCCAAATTTAATGCTCTCTCATTTAATAAAACTCTTTTATTAAATTTATTCAGAATTTTGTTAATTACTTTAATTAACAAACATTCACATATAGCCCCTTGCAATATTTCAATATCACATGCAGAACCACCTTCTGCAATTTCACCCGAAACAATTTCCGGTTTCTATTGAAACAATTCCTACGCTTTGCAATTCTTTCGTCTGAAACATATGTGCTCCAAAATGGTGTCCGGTAACTCTTAAGTGTGTCACCCTACGGTTCGTGAATAATGCAGACATGATCGAGACCCTTCTCCGATCAATAATCAGCAGCGGGACCTGGAGATCTGTACTGACTCCTACACATTCAACGATGACTCCTGTGATCGTGAGAACCTTTAACGCTTGTAACTAAATCCCTTTGTCTCTCTATATATTACATGTCCGAGATTCGATCATCGGTATCTCCATA
The DNA here is from genome assembly GCA_916181665.1 of Avena sativa. Taxonomy (NCBI): domain Eukaryota; kingdom Viridiplantae; phylum Streptophyta; class Magnoliopsida; order Poales; family Poaceae; genus Avena; species Avena sativa. The sequence goes on along the minus strand of OV702292.1, from coordinate 523,658,272 downwards.
CCTAGTTTGATCTCGTTACCGATATGCACTCTTTTCTCGTTCCCGTGATATAACATTCTAGTGATCACATCACTTGCTTGCAAGCTATCCTAATGTGATATCACCGAGAGGGCCCAGAGTATATCTATCCGTCATCTGGATTGACAAATTCCACTCTTGATCCATGAGCCTCAACATAACACCTTCGTAGCACTGAACCCATCTTTATAGTCACCCTGTTACGGTGTGACGTTTTATGTTATCAAGATACTCTTCCGGTGTTAGCAATTAACATGATCTCATGGTCTAAGGATAAACATTACTTCGTATGATGTTATAGCAATATAAACACAATGACTTGATCGTAATGCTATACTTCGGATGAATGTTCATCACATCATTCCACCAATGGTGTGACCTTGTTATTAACAACATCCAATGTCCATGATCAGGAAACCTTGATCATCTTGTTAATCAACAAGCTAGTCTATAAGAGAGGCATGACTAGGAACCCTTTTTGTTTATTAAACACACATGTATTGATGTTTCCTATCAATACAATTATAGCATGTAAAATAAACATCTATCATATACAAGGAATACATAATAACAACTTTATTATTGCCTCTCAGGGCATATTTCCTTCAGTCTCCCACTTGCACCATAATCTAGTTCACATAGTGATAAATCTAACACCCATGTAGTTCTGGTGTTGATCATGTTTTGCCGTAGGGAGTACTTTAGTCAATGGATCTGCTACATTCAGGTTCGTGTGCACTTTACAAATCTTTATATCTCCATCCTTGACATGTTCGCGGATGGAGTGAAACCGGCGCTTAATATGGTTGGAATTCTTGTGAGACCTTGGTTCCTTGGCGTTGGCTATGGCTCCATTGTTGTCACAATAGATCACCATTGGGTCCAATGCACTGGGAACCACACCCAGTTCCGTAATGAACTCTTTCATCCAAACCGCTTCCTGCGCCGCTTCTGAAGCAGCAACATATTCCGCCTCCGTTGTTGATCTAGCCACCACAGGTTGTTTGGAGCTCCTCCAACTAACTGCTGCTCTGTTCAAGAGAAATACGTATCCAGATTGAGACTTAGAGTCATCCGGATCAGTGTCAAAGCTAGCATCGACATAACACTTAGCGACTAGCTCTTCTTCACCTCTGTATATAAGAAACATATCCTTAGTTCTTCTCAAGTACTTAAGGATATTCTTGACCGCTATCCAGTGTTCCGAACCTGGATCAGATTGGTACCTACTAGTCAAACTAATAGCATGTGCCACATCCGGTCTTGTACATAGCATGGCATACATTATAGAGCCTATGGCTGAGGCATAGGGGATCCTATCCATTATCTCTCTTTCTTCTGCCATAGCCGGACTTTGAGTCTTACTCAATGTCTTGCCTTGCAACATAGGTAAGAACCCCTTCTTACTTCCGTCCATATTAAACTTCTTTAATATCTTATCAAGGTATGTACTCTGCGATAGCCCAATTAGGCGTCTTGATCTATCTCTATAGATTTTAATGCCTAATATATATGAAGCTTCACCAAGGTCCTTCATCTAAAATTTGCTGTTTAGATAACTTTTAACACTGTTTAAAAGATCTAAATCATTTCCAATCAATAATATGTCATCCACATATAATATCAGAAATGCCACATTGCTCCCACTCACTTCTTGTAAATACAAGCCTCTCCATAAGTTTGGACAAATCCAAACTCTTTGATCACCTCATCAAAGCGGAGATTCCAACTTCGTGATGCTTGCTTCAGTCCATAGATGGATCGCTGAAGTTTGCACACCTTATTAGCATCCTTAAGATCGACAAAACCCTTAGGTTGTATCATACACAACTCTTCTTCAATCTTACCATTGAGGAACGCGGTTTTGACATCCATCTGCCATATTTCATAATCGAAATATGCAGCAATTGCTAACATAATCCTAACCGACTTAAGCATCACTACGGGAGAGAATGTCTCATCGTAGTCAACTCCTTGAATTTGTCGAAACCCCTTTGCGACAAGTCGAGCCTTATAGATGGTCACATTACCATCAGCATCAGTTTTCCTTTTGAAAATCCATTTATTCTCAACGGCCTTTCGGTCGTGAGGTAAGTACACCAAGTTCCAAACTTGGTTCTCGTACATGGATTCCATCTCGGATTTCATGGCTTCTAGCCATTTGTTGGAATCTGGGCTCATCATCGCTTCTTCATATGTCGCAGGTGTTGGAGATATGCCCAAGAGGCAATAATAAAAGTGGTTATTATTATATCTTTGTGTTTATGATGAAAGTTTACATCCCATGCTATAATTGTATTATTAGGAAACACTAATACTTGTGTGTTTTGTAAACATAAAAGAGTCCCTAGTAAGCCTCTTGTTGAACTAGCTTGTTGATTGATTGATGATCATGGTTTCCTGATCATAGACATTGGATGTGATTAATAACAAGGTTATATCATTAGGAGAATGATATGATGGACATACACCCATAGTAAGCGTAGCATAAGATCAAGTCATTAAGTTCGTATTGTTGTAAGCTTTGAAATGCATAGTAACCTACTCCTTCGACCATGAGGTTATGTTAATCACCATCACCAGATGGGTACTTTGATGACATCAAACGCCGCTTCGTAACTGGGCGGTTATAAAGGTGTCATTAGGTATTCTGAAAGTATGTGTTGAAGCGCATAGACCAAGATTGGGATTTGTCCATCCATATGACGGATAGATATACTCTGGGCCCTCCCGGTGGAATGTCATCTAGATAGCTTGCAAGCATGTGACTAGGTCACAAGGGATGACATAACATGGAACGAGTAAAAGAGTACTTATCAGTAATGAGGAAGAACTAGGTATGAAGATACCGATGATCAAACCTCGGATAAGTAGAATATCGCGAGACAAAGGGAATTGGTTTCGTATGTTAATTGGTTCAATCGATCACGAAGTAATCGTTGAGTATGTGGGAGCCGTTATGGATCTCCAGATCCCGCTGATGGTTATTGATGGGAGAGGTGTCTTCATCATGTCTGCATATTCACGAACCGTAGGGTGACACACTTAAGGTTCGAAGTTGTTTGAAGTAGATATGGAATTTGCGTTGGAGACCGAATGTTGTTCGGAGTCTCGAAATGGATCCGGGACATCACGAGGAGATCCGGAATGGTCCGGAGAATGAGATTCATATATTGGGAATCATTTTCTAAGTTAGGAAATGTTCCGGAGTGTTTGTATGGAGATTCTAGAAGGTTTCGGAATGTTCTGGAAGGTTCTAGAGGATTTCTTGGAGTTTGCTTGAAAACCAAGAAAGGGATCAAGGAGTCCAAGTGGGGCTGGACACGGATTCGTGGGGGAGGAGGATTCCTCCCCCTTCCCACCGCCGGCCCAAGGAGGGGAGTCCTACTAGGACTCCCCCTCCCTAGGCGCGCCTCCCTCCTTTAAATAGAAGGGAGGGGGCGCCCCCTCTTGCACCTAGTCTCACAACAACCAATCTCAGCCGCCTCTCTCCTCCACCTTTCTTCTGCACAGGCATAGGCGAAGCCCTGCAGAATTCTCATCTCCACCACCACCACCACGCCGTCATGCTGCTGGGATTCCGTGGAGAAGATCTACTACCTCCGCTGCTCGCTGGAATGGGGAGAGGAAGGTCTGCTTCGACTCCGCATGTGTGACTGTCTGCGGAAGCGCTACCGGAACGCGGCGCCGGAAGGATCGTCCACACGATCTTGAGATCGGCAAGTGATCGACTACATCACCCACGAGATCTAATCTCGTTAACGCTTTCGGTTCTACGAGGGTTAGTACTGATCTATCTCGTTGCTCATGTCTAGTAGATTAGATCTTGGCTTTTATCTAGATTAGATCTAGGTTTTGTTCGTTCTTGCGGTAGAATTTTTTTGTTTTCCATGCTACGAACCCATAAATGGTATCAGAGCCTTGTCTATGCATAGATCTGTTGCACGAGTAGAACACAATGAGGTTGTTTGCGTTGGTGCTCGTGCCGTCTTTTGCTATGTGTGTACTTTGTATCTTGCGGTATGGTGGGATGAAGCGACCCGAGCTAACATTACATGTCATCGTACATGAGACTTGCTCCACGCTTGACATGCAACTCGTATTGCACAAGTGGCTTTGCGGGTGTCTGTCTCTCCCATCTTAGTATAGATCAAATCTACACTTTGCACTTGATAGCACTTGTATCAACGTTGTGGTTCAGTTTCGTAGGTAAGATGCATTCTTAGTCGAAAGCCCCAAGCCACGTAAAACTTGCAAAGATAATTAGAGGCGTCTAACTTGTTTTTGCAGGGGTTTTGTGATGTGATATGGCCTACATGTGATTGTGATTGTATTTGATGTATGCAATGATCCTTGTTGTAATATGGCAACCGGCAGGAGCCTAATGGATGTCTTTAATTCTGTTAAGATCTGCGTGTCTATTCATCTTGTAATAGCTTTGTTCCAAGTAGTTGTAATAGTTGCTAGTGAAGATGAACAACCATGAAGCGGCGCCACGGACCTTGACGCAATGCTGGTGATGATGGAGATCATGTCCGTGCTTTGGAGATAGAGATCAAAGGCATAAGAAGAAAGGGCCATATCATATCACACTAATTATGAATTGCCTGTGATGTTAATCCTTTATGCATCTTGTATTGCTTAGATCGCGATGGTAGCATTATAAGATGATCCCTCTCACTAAATATCAAGTAATAAAGTGTTCGTCCTTAGTTGGCACCGTTGCTAAGACTCGTCGTTTCGAAGCATCTCGTGATGATCGGGTGTGATAGACTCTACGTGTGCATACAACTGGTGCAAGCCAGATTTGCACATGCGGAAACTAAGGTTAATCTTGACGAGCCTAGCATGTACAGACATGGTCTCGGAACACGGAATACCGAAAGGTAGAGCATGAGTCATATGATTGATATGATGAACATGAAGATTGTTCGCCGATGAAGCTACATCATCTCACGTGATGATCGGACCATGTGTAGTGGATTTGGTTCGTGTAATCACTAAAACAACTACGAGGGATGTTGTTTTGAGTGGGAGTTCACCTAGTTAATTTAAGAATTAAAATTTGAACACTATTTATCATAAACTTAGTCTAAACTACTTGCAAATTTGTTGTAGATTATGGCGAACGTTTCCATCAATTTTAATGCGTTCCTAGAGAAAGAAAAGCTTAAGAACAATGGAAGCAATTTCACGGACTGGTTCCGTGGACTGAAGATCGTCCTCAGGGCTGGTCAGTTAACCTATGTGCTCGAAGCACCGCTAGGTGACCCACCTGCAGAAGATGCCACCGATGACGTAAAGAATGTTTATGCCACTCGGAAACATCACTACTCCACAGTTCAGTGTGCCATCCTGTACGGTTTAGAATCGGAGCTTCAAAAGCGTTTTGAGCACCATGACCCATTTGAAATCATTAAGGAGCTCAAACTCATATTTGAGACTCGCGTGGCCATGGAAATCTATGAAGCTTCCGAGAAGTTCTTTACCTGCAAGATGGAAGAGGGTAGCTCCGTTAGCGAGCACGTGCTCACTATGTCTGGGCACGCAAACAAACTCCGAGAGTTGGGGATACCGATTCCTAATGAATTTGGGATTCACCGTGTCCTCCAATCACTGGCACCAAGTTACAAGAACTTTGTGATGAACTACAATATTCACTGCATGAACAAGACGTTGCCTGAACTATCGTCCATGCTGAAAACTGCTGAAGTAGAGATCATGAAAGAACACCAAGTGTTGATGGTCAATAAGACCACCAATTTCAAGAAATGGGGCAAGCCTAAGAACAAGGGCAACTTCAAGAAGGACGGCAAGAAAGCTTCCGCACCTGCTAAGAAGCCCAAGGCTGGTCCTAAACCTGAAACTGAGTGCTTCTAGTGCAAGGGTGCTGGTCACTGGAAGCGTAACTGCCCCAAATACCTAGCAGATCTAAAGAACGGCAATATCAAGAAGAAAGGTATATTCGATATACATGTTATAGATGTGTATCTTACTAGTAATCGTAGTAGTGCCTGGGTATTTGATACTGGTTCGGTTGCTCATATTTGTAACTCGAAACAGGAGCTGCGGAATAAACGAAGACTGGCAAGAGACGAGGTGACGATGCGCGTTGGAAATGGCTCCAAGGTTGATGTGATCGCCGTCGGCACACTCCCTCTACATATACCATCGGGATTAGTTTTAAATTTAAATAATTGTTATTTGGTGCCTGCGTTAAGCATGAACATTATATCTGGATCTTGTTTATTGCGAGACGGTTACTCTTTTAAGTCTGAGAATAAAGGTTGTTCGATTTATATGAGTAATATCTTTTATGGTTATGCACCTGAGATGAATGGTTTATTCTTATTGAATCTCGATAGTAGTGATACACATGTTCACAACATAGATGCTAAACGAATAAAATTGAATGATAATTCTACATACATGTGGCACTGTCGTCTTGGTCACATTGGAGTGAAGCGTATGAAGAAACTCCATTCTGATGGACTTCTTGAATCACTTGATTTTGAATCACTTGAAAGATGCGAAGCATGTCTAATGGGAAAAATGACTAAGACTCCATTTTCTGGTATAATGGAGCGAGCTACAGACTTATTGAAAATAATACATACCGATGTGTGCGGTCCAATGAGTGTAGCATCGCGTGGTGGATATCGTTATGTTCTCACTTTCACGGATGACTTGAGTAGATATGGGTATGTCTACTTTATGAAACTTAAATCCGAAACTTTCGAGAAGTTTAAGGAATTTCAAAGTGAAGTGGAAAATCATCGTAACAAGAAGATTAAGTTTCTGCGTTCTGACCGTGGAGGTGAATATCTGAGTTATGAGTTTGGCATGCATTTAAAGAAATGTGGAATACTTTCACAGTTGACACCGCCGGGAACACCACAGCGTAATGGTGTGTCCGAACGTCGTAATCGAACTCTCTTAGATATGGTTCGGTCTATGATGTCTCTTACAGATTTACCGTTGTCATTTTGGGGCTATGCATTAGAGACAGCCGCATTCATTTTAAATAGGGCACCATCTAAATCCGTGGAAACGACACCGTACAAATTGTGGTTTGGTAAGAAACCTAAGTTGTCGTTCCTTAAAGTTTGGGGTTGCGAAGCATATGTAAATAAGTTATAGCCTGATAAGCTTGAACCCAAAGCGGAGAAATGCGTCTTCATAGGATACCCTAAAGAAACAATTGGGTATACCTTCTATCATAGATCCGAAGGCAAAGTTTTCGTTGCTAAGAATGGATCCTTTCTGGAGAAGGAATTTCTCTCGAAAGAAGTGACTGGAAGGAAAGTAGAACTCGACGAGGTTATTGAACCTTCTTTTGGAGTTGAGAGTAGCGCAGCACCGGAAGATGTTTCTGTGCTGCCTGCACCAACTGGAGAGGAAGGTAATGATGATGATCATGAAACTTCGAACGAAGTTACTACTGAACCTCGCAGGTCAACGAGGGTTCGTACCACTCCTGAGTGGTATGACTCTGCCTTGAACGTCATGTTAGTGGACAACACTGATGACCCTGCGACGTATGAAGAAGATATGGTGAGCCCAGATTCCGACAAATGGCTAGAAGCCATGAAATCCGAAATGGGATCCATGTACGAAAACCAAGTATGGACTTTGGTGGACTTATCGGATGGCCGTAAGGCTGTCGAGAACAAATGGATTTTCAAAAGAAAAACAGATGCTGATGGTAATGTTACCATTTATAAAGCTCGACTTGTCGTGAAAGGGTTCCGACAAATTCAAGGAGTTGACTACGATGAGACTTGCTCACCAGTAGCGAAGCTAAAGTCTGTGAGGATTATGTTAGCAATCGCTGCATATTTCGATTATGAAATTTGGCAGATGGATGTCAAAACAGCGTTCCTTAATGGTGACATTGAGGAAGAGTTGTATATGGTACAACCCAAGGGTTTTGTCGATCCTAGTGATGCTAATAAGGTATGCAAACTTCAGCGCTCCATTTATGGACTAAAGCAAGCATCCCGGAGTTGGAATCAACGTTTTGATAAAGTAATCAAAAACTTTGGATTTATACAAACTTATGGAGAAGCTTGTATTTACAAGAAAGTGAGTGGGAGCTCTGTAGCATTCCTAGTACTATATGTAGATGACATATTGTTGATTGGGAATGATATAGAACTTCTTAATAGCGTCAAAACCTATTTGAATAATAGTTTTTCGATGAAGGATCTTGGCGAAGCGGCATATATTCTAGGCATCAAGATTATAGAGATAGATCAAGACGCCTAATAGCGCTTTCACAAAGTACATACTTAGACAAAGTTCTAAAGAAATTTAGAATGGAAGAGAGCAAGAAAGGGTTCGTGCCCATGTTGTCAGGTAAGACCTTGAGTAAAACTCAAAGTCCGGCTATGGCAGAAGATAGAGAAAAGATGAATAAAATTCCCTATGCCTCGGCCATAGGTTCTATCATGTATGCCATGCTGTGTACGAGACCGGATATAGCACATGCTGTTAGTTTGACTAGCAGATATCAAAGTGATCCTCGAATGGAACACTGGACAGCGGTCAAGAATATCCTAAAGTACCTGAATAGGACTAAGGATATGGTTCTTTCTAATGGAGGTGATGAACAGCTTGTTGTAAACGGTTACACTGATGCTAGTTGGAACACCGATCCAGATGACTCGAAATCACAGTCTGGATACGTATTTATTTTGAATGGTGCTGCAATAAGCTGGAGGAGTGCCAAGCAGAGCGTTGTGGCGAAATCTTCAACTGAGTCGGAATACATAGCTGCTTCGGAGGCTGCACAAGAAGGCATATGGATGAAGGAGTTCATTACTGAACTTGGCGTGGTTCCCAGTCTGTTAGACCCGATGGCCATCTACTGTGACAACACAGGTGCCATAGCTAATGCACAGGAGCCAAGGTCACATAGCAAGCTGAAGCACATCAAGCTACGTTTTCATGCTATTCGCGAGTATGTCCAAGATGGTGACATAAAGATTTGCAAAGTACACACTGATCTGAATGTAGCAGATCCGCTGACTAAACCTCTCCCTAGAGCAAAGCATGACCAACACCAAAACGCCATGGGTGTTCGGTATATTACCATGTAATCTAGATTATTGACTCTAGTGCAAGTGGGAGACTGTTGGAGATATGCCCAAGAGGCAATAATATAAGTGGTTATTATTATATCTTTGTGTTTATGATGAAAGTTTACATCCCATGCTATAATTGTATTATTAGGAAACACTAATACTTGTGTGTTTTGTAAACATAAAAGAGTCCCTAGTAAGCCTCTTGTTGAACTAGCTTGTTGATTGATTGATGATCATGGTTTCCCGATCATAGACATTGGATGTGATTAATAACAAGGTTATATCATTAGGAGAATGATATGATGGACATACACCCATAGTAAGCGTAGCATAAGATCAAGTCATTAAGTTCGTATTGCTGTAAGCTTTGAAATACATAGTAACCTAATCCTTCGACCATGAGGTTATGTTAATCACCATCACCGGATGGGTACTTTGATGACATCAAACGCCGCTTCGTAACTGGGCGGTTATAAAGGTGCCATTAGGTATTCTGAAAGTATGTGTTGAAGCGCATAGACCAAGATTGGGATTTGTCCATCCATATGACGGATAGATATACTCTGGGCCCTCCCGGTGGAATGTCATCTAGATAGCTTGCAAGCATGTGACTAGGTCACAAGGGATGACATAACATGGAACGAGTAAAAGAGTACTTATCAGTAACGAGGAAGAACTAGGTATGAAGATACCGATGATCAAACCTCGGATAAGTAGAATATCGCGAGACAAAGGGAATTGGTTTCGTATGTTAATTGGTTCAATCGATCACGAAGTAATCGTTGAGTATGTGGGAGCCGTTATGGATCTCCAGATCCCGCTGATGGTTATTGATGGGAGAGGTGTCTTCATCATGTCTGCATATTCACGAACCGTAGGGTGACACACTTAAGGTTCGAAGTTGTTTGAAGTAGATATGGAATTTGCGTTGGAGACCGAATGTTGTTCGGAGTCTCGGAATGGATCCGGGACATCACGAGGAGATCCGGAATGGTCCGAAGAATGAGATTCATATATTGGGAATCATTTTCTAAGTTAGGAAATGTTCCGGAGTGTTTGTATGGAGATTCTAGAAGGTTTCGGAATGTTCTGGAAGGTTCTAGAGGATTTCTTGGAGTTTGCTTGAAAACCAAGAAAGGGATCAAGGAGTCCAAGTGGGGCTGGACACGGATTCGTGGGGGAGGAGGATTCCTCCCCCCTTCCCACCGCTGGCCCAAGGAGGGGAGTCCTACTAGGACTCCCCCTCCCCAGGCGCGCCTCCCTCCTTTAAATAGAAGGGAGGGGCGCCCCCTCTTGCACCTTGTCTCACAACTACCAATCTCAGCCGCCTCTCTCCTCCACCTTTCTTCTGCACAGGCATAGGCGAAGCCCTACAGAATTCTCATCTCCACCACCACCACCACGCCGTCATGCTGCTGGGATTCCGTGGAGAAGATCTACTACCTCCGTTGCTCGCTGGAACTGGGAGAGGAAGGTCTACTTCGACTCCGCACGTGTGACCGTCTGCGGAAGCGCTGCCGGAACGCGGCGCTGGAAGGATCGTCCACACGATCTTGAGATCGGCAAGTGATCGACTACATCATCCACGAGATCTAATCTCGTTAACGCTTTCAGTTCTACGAGGGTTAGTACCAATCTATCTCGTTGCTCATGTCTAGTAGATTAGATCTTGGCTTTTATCTAGATTAGATCTGGGTTTTGTTCGTTCTTGCGGTAGAATTTTTTTGTTTTCCATGCTACGAACCCATTAGCAGGGTCATCCATTTCATCAATCATGAAATTCATAACAGGATTGCCGTACAGTTCAGGAGCTGCACGTGTCCTGCTTGACCTGCGTGGTTCGGTAGTGTCCTCTTTCGGAGTTTCATGATCAATATCATTAGCTCTCTCTTCATTAGGTGAAGTCAACTCCAAAACAACTTCTGGAGCTGTGCTACTCGCCATTTCATGAAGAGAAGGTTCAATAACCTATTCGAGTTCTACCTTCCGACTACTCACACCTTTCGCGAGAAACTCCTTCTCAAGAAAGGATCCATTCTTGGCAACAAAGACCTTGCCCTCGGATCTGTGATAGAAGGTATACCCAATCATTTCCTTAGGGTATCCTATGAAGACGCATTTTTCCGCTTTGGGTTCGAGTTTATCCGGTTGAAGTTTCTTCACATAAACATCGCATCCCCAAACTTTAAGAAATGACAGCTTAGGTTTATTTCCAAACCATAATTCATATGGTGTCTTTTCAACGGATTTAGATGGTGCCCTATTTAAAGTGAATGTAGCGGTTTCTAGTGCATAACCCCAAAATGACAGTGGCAAGTCAATCAGAGACATCATAGATCGAACCATATCCAATAAAGTACGATTACGACGTTCTAACACACCATTACGTTGTGGTGTTCCAGCAGGCGTGAGTTGTGAAACTATTCCATAGTCTTTCATATGTGTGTTAAACTCGTAACTAAGATACTCTCCTCCACGGTCAGACCGCAGAAATTTGATCTTTCTGTTACGATGATTTTCCACTTCATTCTGAAATTCTTTGAACTTTTCGAAAGTTTCAGACTTGTGTTTCATCAAATAGATATACCCGTATCTACTCAAATCATCCGTGAAAGTAACAAAATAACGATATCCACCTCGCGCCGACACACTCATTGGTCCACAAACATCAGTATGTATGATTTCCAATAGATCTGTCGCCCGTTCCATTGAACCGGAAAACGGCGTTCTAGTCATCTTGCCCATAAGGCATGGCTCACATGTATCAAATGATTCAAAATCAAGTGATTCCAAAAGTCCATCAGAATGGAGTTTCTTCATGCGTTTAACGCCAATATGACCTAGATGGCAGTGCCACATATATGTAGATATATCATTATCAAGTTTAATCCTTTTAGCATCAACATTATGAATATGCGTAATACTGCTATCGAGATCCAACAGAAATAAACCATTCAACATAGGTGCATGACCATAAAAGATATTATTCATATAAATCGAACAACCATTGTTTTCAGACTTAAATGAATAACCACTTTGCATCAAACACGATCCGGATACAATGTTCATGCTCAGTGCAGGCACCAAATAACAATTATTTAGGTTTATAACTAATCTCGATGGCATATGGAGAGGCAGCGTTCCGACGGCGATCACATCAACTATTGATCCATTGTCGACCCGCATCGAGACCTCATCCCTTGCTAGTTGTCGCTTGTTCCGCAGCCCCTGAACCGAGTTACATATATTAGCAACCGATCCCGTATCAAATACCCAGGTGCTACTGCGAGTACTAGTCAAGTACACATCAATAACATGTATATCACATATACCTTTGTTTGCCTTGCCGGACTTCTTGTCCGCCAAATACTTGGGGCAGTTGCGCTTCCAATGGCCAGTCCCCTTGCAATAGTAGCACTCGGTGTCAGACTTAGGGCCAGCTCGGGGTTTCTTTTCAGGCGTGGCAACAGACTTGCCACCCTTCTTTCCCTTGTGCTTGCCTTTCTTGTCCTTCTTGAAACCGGTGGTCCTATTGATCATCAACACTTGATGTTCTTTCCTAATCTCCACTTCTGCAGTCTTAAGCATTGACAGAAGCTCGGGAAGAGACTTCTTCATGCCCTGCATATTATAGTTCATCACGAAGCTCTTGTAGCTAGGTGGCAGAGATTGGAGAACACGATGTATGCCTAAGTCAATGGGAATCGTTATTCCCAAGGACACAAGCTTATCGGCGTACCCAGACATTTTGAGTACGTGCTCATTAACGGAGCTGTTTTCCTCCATCATGCAGCTAAAGAACTTTTCTGTAGCATTATAACTCTCTACGGCAGCATGGGTATCGAAAATCATTTTCAATTCTCCCATGGTATCAAAGGCATTGCCATTTTCAAAACATTTTCGAAGTTCTGGCTCTAGCCCATACAGTATGCCGCAATGAACTAAGTTGTGGTCCTCCTGACGAGTTATATAGACGTTCTTTTCCTCGTCAGGGGCATGAGGAGCTGGTGGGGGGCCTAGCGGCGCATCTAGCACATATTGCTTTTGTGCAGCAGTGAGGAGAATCCTCAAATTCATAGCCCAGTTGGTGAAGTTGCTACCATTCGCAGCAAGTTTCTCTTTCTCCATGAACACATTGAAATTAAAAGCAGGTGGTGCCATCTACAACAGAATTTGTAAAGTATATTTAGACTAAGTTTATGATAGATTGAGTTCGACTAATCCAAATTACTAATGAACTCCCACTCAAAAACGACATCCCTCGTGTCCTTTTGGTGATTACATGAACCAAATCCACTACACCAAGTCCGATCATCACGTGAGTCGGTGTAGCTTCAAAGGCGAGCATCTATATGGGCATCATATCAACTATATGACTCATGCTTAACCTTTTGGTCCGTGTTCTGAGGCCATGTCTGTTCATGCTAGGCTCGTCTAGTAAGAACCTTAGTATTTGCGTGTGTAAAACTGTCTTACACCCGTTGTATGAAAGCGTAGAGTTGAAAACACCCGATCATCACGTGATGCCTCAAAACACGATCCACAAAACGGTGCATACTTAAGGAAGAACACATTTTATCTTGATATCTAAATGAGGGATCATCTTATAATGCTACCAAATGCGCCAAACTAGCAATATAAGATGCTAACATCTAATGTGTGAAGTGAGATGATATGGTCCATGCATTTGATCTCTATCATTTGCATCGTGGTATGATCTTTATCATTCCTTTGTGTGTAAGGCCAAGGTCTATGGAACTTACACGTTAAGTGAGTTGTAAGAGTATCTATTATACATCTACTTACAACAATACCATATCAAAACACTAGCCCAGCAACGATCTAAACTAGACGCCTCTAATTTATCAATTGCAAGTTTTACGTGGCTTAGGGCTTTCGGAGATAGAACCTGTCTAACCTACGAACATGAACCACAAAGAGGATAACTAAGTTATTAGCAACTCGTTGTAAATCATATATTGACTATAGTAGGAGAGACAGACACCCGCTAGCCACTTATGCAAAACAAGTTGCATGTCAGGCGTGGAACCGGTCTCATGTACGATGACATGTAAGGTTGGTCCGGGCCGCTTCATCCCACTATGCCACCAATATCCAAAGTACATAGAAGATGCAATAACATGATCATCATCGCCCACATATAAACATATGTGTACTACCCGTGCAAAGCACCTACGCATAGATCAGGCTCTGATACCACTGTTGGGTCCGCAGCATAGAAAACAAAAAATTTCCTACGGTGTGAACTACACGCCAAGATCTATCTACTAGGTACAAAGAAAACGGGTGGACATACATCCATAGAGAACTTACCCTCGAAGACAACGAGCTTTGTTAATGAGTAGGAACTCGTGGTTGATGTAGTCGTACACTTGCCGATCTCAAGATCGTGAGGAAGTCCGAGCGCCGCAACTCAGCAGCGCATCCGCACTCGCACACACGTTCAAGCCACCGGAAAACCTCCACCTCCTCACTCCAGCGATCCAGCAGAAGCAGCAACTCCTTCCAGACGAAATGCCACCGGGAACATGTATCTCGCTAATCCGAGACCATGGGGGAATAATTCTAGAGGGGGAGAGAGATCCTTCACAAGGAGGTGTGTGGATGAAAGAGGGAATGGGTGGCCTTTTATAGGAGGAGGGGGGTGCCCCCTCTCTCCATGTCCGGAGCATGGGGGGTGACCCCTCACCTCCCCCATTCATGTGGTGGTAACTCCTCCACATTAAAATGCCTCTTCACATTCCCTTTCAAAGTCTCCACTTTAAATGCATTAAGTTTCTCCAAATTTAATGCTCTCTCATTTAATAAAACTCTTTTATTAAATTTATTCAGAATTTTGTTAATTACTTTAATTAACAAACATTCACATATAGCCCCTTGCAATATTTCAATATCACATGCAGAACCACCTTCTGCAATTTCACCCGAAACAATTTCCGGTTTCTATTGAAACAATTCCTGCGCTTTGCAATTCTTTCGTCTGAAACATATGTGCTCCAAAATGGTGTTCGGTAACTCTTAAGTGTGTCACCCTACGGTTCGTGAATAATGCAGACATGATCGAGACCCTTCTCCGATCAATAATCAGCAGCGGGACCTGGAGATCTGTACTGACTCCTACACATTCAACGATGACTCCTGTGATCGTGAGAACCTTTAACGCTTGTAACTAAATCCCTTTGTCTCTCGATATATTACATGTCCGAGATTCGATCATCGGTATCTCCATACCTAGTTTGATCTCGTTACCGATATGCACTCTTTTCTCGTTCCTGTGATATAACATTCTAGTGATCACATCACTTGCTTGCAAGCTATCCTAATGTGATATCACCGAGAGGGCCCAGAGTATATCTATCCGTCATCTGGATTGACAAATTCCACTCTTGATCCATGAGCCTCAACATAACACCTTCGTAGCATTGAACCCATCTTTATAGTCACCCTGTTACGGTGTGACGTTTTATGTTATCAAGATACTCTTCTGTTGTTAGCAATTAACATGATCTCATGGTCTAAGGATAAACATTACTTCGTATGATGTTATAATAATATAAACACAATGACTTGATCGTAATGCTATACTTCGGATGAATGTTCATCTCATCATTCCACCAATGGTGTGACCTTGTTATTAACAACATCCAATGTCCATGATCAGGAAACCTTGATCATCTTGTTAATCAACAAGCTAGTCTATAAGAGAGGCATGACTAGGAACCCTTTTTTTTTATTAAACACACATGTATTGATGTTTCCTATCAATACAATTATAGCATGTAAAATAAACATCTATCATATACAAGGAATACATAATAATAACTTTATTATTGCCTCTCAGGGCATATTTCCTTCAGTAATGAACTGTCCTAGTCATGGGATGTAAGAATGGCATATATTACATTTATTTTATAATGGTCTTAACTCAATATCTAAGTCTATGCTAGATACTGTCGTGGGAGGAACTATCATGGGAAAGAAAGTGAGTGTTGCAAAGAATTACTTGATGATATGCAAGACAACCATGCCCAATGGCATGTAGAAAGATCCTCAAAAGGATGAATTCCATCACCGAGGAACATAATGAAGAGCTTACGGCAAAGGTAGATGAGTTACTCAATATTGTGAAGGGTAAGAAAGCTACCCAAATTAATGATATCACTACCAATGTTAATGATGTTAATTGTATAACTTGTAATCCCTATAATCATGTTTGGAAGAGTCAAAACTTTGGCTCAAACTTTCAAAAATAATATTCTAATCATGTAGGTGCTCCTTATAATAATAATTATGATAACCATAGTGGAGCAAATCATGGTAATCTCTCTCTTTAAAACAATCTTAGAACTTTTATGCAATCTCAAACAGAGCAAAATAATATGCTTATTAAAATTATGGAGAACCATGAGACTAGTATTGGAAAATTATCTAATCAAGCCATTGCAATTAGAAATGATGTGCAGGATCTACAAGAAAGAGCCAAGACCGTGGTGGCACAATTGGGCAAAGTAGCTAAGAGACAATCTCTAAAACTTACAAAATTCACTGGAAAGCCCAAGCCAGACTTGGTGGAGGACCTCCAAATGATGAGGGTAGAAAATAAAGATGAGAAGCATGAAGATCTAGACTATAGCAATGCGCCATCACCAGATTATACCATTGAAGATTTGTTGAAGATGATCACCGTGAAGAATCCTGGTATAGAACAAGGTAACGATGCTACATACCAACAATTTATAAAATAAGTAGCATCTAAGCTAGATGATATATTTGAGCCCACTATAAAATTAAAATTGGGGTTAATGATATAGCTACTCTTTATGACCTTGGAGCGAGCATCTCAACAATTTCTAAGAGCTTATTTGATAATATAAACTTAGGGCCATTTACAACCACTAAAATGAGACTCCATCTTGCTGATTCAACCTATAAACAAGTTATTAGGATAAAATATAGTTGTTGAAATTAAAGGATGTCCCGCTCTTATTGATATTATTATAGTGGACATGCCTGGATATCCCATAGCACTTATAATTTTAGGTAGGCCCTTCCTAAGAACTATCAAGGCTTTAATCAATTTACATGAGGGGAATGTAAGAATAGGACCATCTAGAGATCCTTTTATAGTCCACTTCCCGAGAAAAAAGAATGCCAAACCTAATGATGATGATTGTATAATCACTTTAAAATCCAATTACTTTGGAGTAGGTGTTCCACTTACAAAGCCTAAATGATCACCATCTTGGTCAAGCTAATTGACCTTGACTAGAAGCACTTCATCGGTGGCAACCCATGTTAAATAAAGTTTCTATCTTGTGTTAGTTTTGTTTGTGTTTTGTTTTCTTTTGTTTTAAATAAAGAGTGTTCAAGGATATCCTTTGAAGAGAGGACAACAAATCAAGGTAATCCTCGATCTATTATATTTGCTAACACATGGCTATAAGCTACTACTGTTTATTATGAAGTTTATTTGCTATCATTTTGTTGTTGCTAAGATGTGTAAAGGCATGCGAAGCTACTAACTTAATTCTCTAAGTTTTTGAAGCTTACTACAAACTTAACAATCACTGGTACGATCGGAATCGATTGTACCACGCGCTCGTACCGCATCGTGGCACAGGAAAATGCAAACTTTGATTTTTGCTAATGGACACAAGGGCCATAAAAGCCACTAGTACGACCAGAGCTGACCTTACCATTGATTTCTATGCACTTCTATTCTTGTAGACAGTTGTTGGGGCTCCAAGTGCATAGGTTTGTAGAACAGCAGCAAGTTTCCCTTAAGTGGATTACCCTAGGTTTATCGAACTCATGGAGGAAGTGGTCAAAGGTATCCCTCTCAAGCAACCCTGCAATCAAGATACAAGAAGTCTCTTATGTCCCCAACACACCCAATACACTTTTCAGGTGTATAGATGCACTAATTCGGCGAAGAGATAGTGAAATACAAGTGGTATGGATAATTATAAGTGGTAACGGTGCCAGCAAAGAGCTTGACAGGTAGGAAGAGTCTAAAGGCAATCTGAAATAAAGATGGAAGCAAGCAAACATGTAATAGACCTAGTTGCAAACGGTGTTTCAATGCTTAGAAACAAGGCCTAGTGATCATACTTTCACTAGTGAACACTCTCATATAAATATCTTCTCTTCATGATACTACTCTGAACTACTCTCCGGTTGGACACTCTAATCCATGGTAGGGTTATAACAGCACTCCTCAAAGTCCGCCTTCCCCATCTAGATAACCCCTCACTATCACCTTGAGCGCTAGATGGTTCCAACAAACACCACAATTTCATAGAGACATCCAACTCTAAATATAACTCATAACAAGTATTTGTAATCTCTAGCCTAAGTGCCACCATGGTATGCACGCTATCACTTTCACACACGTGGGGAGAGCCAGAAATCTATTAAAGCACTTGAGTAGCAAGGTATATCTACTTGATTACAAAGCTCATGATCACAATATGATCATGCATACAGAGAGATGAACACATAGCTACCGGTAGAACCCTTAGCCTTGAGGAAGAACTACTCCCTCATCATCATGGGAATCAGCAACGGCGATGGAGATGGTGGTGGAGATCGATAGAGATGGCTCCAAGGGCACTTCCCCATCCCGGAAGGGTGCCGGAACAAAGACTTTCTGTCCCTCGAATCTCCCCTTCGGTGGTGGCGGCGCTTTGGAACTTTTCATGGCTGGAGGCTGGATGATGTAGGGTTTTTTCATCGGGACGCTTCTTATAGGCGAAGGGGCGATGTCAGAGGGTGGACCAGGGGCCCACACCACCTGGTAGTGCGGCCAGGGGGCCCATGCCACCACATGGTGTGGCCAGCCCCTGGCCCCTCTCCGTCTCGTCTTCTGGCTCCGTGTTCCCCTCGGTGAAATATTGACTTTGGCTTTTGTCCCGACCAATTTCGAGAATATTCATTTTCTGGCTTTTCTGGAACCAAAAATAGAAGAAAACAGGCAACTGGCACTGTGGCATCTTGTTAATAGGTTAGTTCTAGAAAGTGTATAAAAATACCTCAAAGTGTGGACAAAACATAAGAAAGTAGATATAAAACAAGCAGGGAATATCAAAAATTATAGATACGTTTACAACGTATCAACCGTCTGCATATACCATATACATGAGCAAAACATTGAGTTTGAGGTAAGCATATTGAACTGTTAATGACCAGTAGTATGGGTACGTGCGACCGTACCACGTGCCCATACCAAGTGCGCTGCTAGAAAGGTCCTTCGACCCCAAGGCTAGACACTTGGTACAGGCAGGCTCCGGCTATACCGCCTGCCTGTACTGCATACCAGGACACTCCTTGAACCTAGGGAGAGGTAAACCTAAAATCCCAAATCAAAAATTCTCTCTTTATTCTTCCTCAAAACTCCAATATACCACAATTGGATCTTCAATTGTGTCCATTATTTCTTCAATTTCTTGCACCCAATCGATCTAATGTATGTTTCTCCTCTAATCCCTAGCTTGTATGCACCAAAAGCTTGCTCAATCTTTCACTATTACCAATCTAGACTTAGGTCTTGTTCTTGGGATAATATCTATTATGAGCATGCTTAGTTTTGACTTTAGAGGAGATTCTTTTGTAAAAAGTGTAGAGGATCATTTATGCTATGTTTCTATTGGATAATTTTTTAATAAGCTTTATTTTTGTCTTAAATGAATACGAGAAGTCGTACATGTGCAGCGGCTGTGGAATGAGCTATACCACCCATTGATACGCTAACCCCCGAGTCATTTGACATCGATTTCACCAAGGAGTTTTAGCTCAATTGTTTCGACCGTCTCAAGCACCGAGAGATCAAGTCCACCAAGTGGATGTGTCCTTACATCCTCAACCAATTGGGCATTCGTCATGATTTTAATTTAATTTGCAACAATTATGGTTTATATGATTTTTTTTCAAGACGCCACGACATATCACCGCTTGACACTTGAGTTCCTTAGTACTTTGACACATATAGTGAGTTCACACTACTACTCCGAGGAGCATGTGCAAAAAGTTGATTGCATCAACTTCCGCCTTATGAACTGTGAGTATTCCTTGACACTCGACCAATGAGCTCATCATTTCGGGTTGCCAACAACACCACCGACATATGCTCCACCACCTTTGTCCTTAATCCATCACTCTTGGATTACTTTTGTAGAATGAAAATCCATGGAAACACCCCCAAGGAAATCCAAATTAACAACCCTGCTATTCGATATTTGTTATATGTAATTGCTAACACTTTTCAGGCACATGGTGAGTTTACTAGAGTCAATGAGGAGGATATGATGATCCTTGCAAGAGCTACTATTCCAAACTGTGATTTAACGCCAAACTTGGGCGCCCTTCTATTGTTCTATCTTAATTATCAAGCTCTTCAATCTCGTGGTCCTATATGCAGAGGAGGAGTTGTCACCGTCCTTGCATGCATGCTTCAAGTCTACATAGGTAATATCCAACCGTTGGCTGGAGACCACCGTCTCGGTTTATCTACCCTAAGAGCTTGTGGTATATTTTCCAAATAGAATGGTAGATACTTTCTTGATATACCTGGAGCGGATCATTTGATCCCAACTCCTTTTCCTAATCGTTTTTTCTCTATCGAGGATGGACGTTTGCGTTTTGACGCATAGGTTGAAGCAAATCTACCCCAACAAGAAGAACACATGGAAGAACAAGGAGAAGATGAAGAAGTAGAACAAGAGGGGCCGAACAAGGTGATCAACCACCAAACTACTACACCACCACCACAATGAGCAACAAAAGGGCTTGCAAAAGTTTAAGCTTGGGGATGTGTCCCCATGTAATTTTATTTTGTAATAATGAGGTTACAATTCAGCTTCTTGTGAGCTTTGAAACACTCGTGTTGGTTTGTTCCAACACTTTGTTTTTTCTTTTGTTTTTTGTTTGCTTTCGTTTTCATTTTTTAGTTTTCTTTTCTTGGTTCCTTGCTTGGCCACAAGTTAGTTTTAGTTTTTTCTATTCTTTAATCCCTATCCTCAAAAATACAAAAATATTTTTCCTTTTAATTCTTTTTCACAAAGTGGATTTGCCTATTACCTCTTTGCTTCAATATTATTATGAGAGTGATTTTAACTTGAGTTTTAAAGGAACACATCCCCATAAGGAAGAGAAATATGAAGTCGCTCATTAGAGGTATGTCCTATGTCTCCCACTTTTGAAGTTTGAATTGTTTATCTTATTCAGTTGATTTTCTAAAATGTTATGCTAGTGGGAGTAATTCAAAATAGTTAGAGTAGAGCTTTTTATTTGCATGAGTAAGTAGTTGTGGAAACTTTTTCTCTAGTTATTATAGTTAACCGAGTCTTGCCTTGGAAATAATTTTGCCAAACAAGTACAACAAGAAAAATTTATGACTTGTTTGCTGATTGATTGTCTTAAGAGTAAACCTTTGAAGATAAGTAACCCCATAGATGTTTCGATAGACTTGATGGCTGATGGATCCAAAAATAGCCATCTTCCACCATGTATAAACATTGTTTTTAGTCAAGCAATTGACAAGATACTCTCTATCCTTGCCACTAATGACTCATAATTGCAAATATATGAAAAAAAATTGCTTTGATTTGTGTTGTGCAGGAAATCACGCGTTTGAATGTGAAATCAGAAGTCATAATGAAGGTTTTTCAGGAAGTCCACACGACCAAGTAATTGTGGAGCAAATGCTAGGTGACTGCAGCCGTAATGACCACTGTACGGGCAGGGCCTGCCCGCATCGTCCGCCCGTACCATATGGCGGTGGCTCCATCTTGTGAAACCCTACAACTTTCGTGAAGACGCCTATATATTTTGAGGTCCTAACCGCCGCGTAGAAGGCCGCCATTCTCATATTGCATCATAACACCACCAAAGGAGATCCACACCATTGTTCATCCCTTCCATCTTCCATCCCCTCCATTAGCCATAGCCATTACTTTGTACCTGAGATCTCCTTGTGATTTGGTGACCATTGTAAGAATATTTGATTTCAATCTAAGTATCCTGCACAATGTTTTCTATCCTTGATCTTATTATTATGAGTGAGTAGTCCTCACAGGCTGCGGGTTAGGGAGAAACCTCGTAGTGATTATGTGCATCTAATCTATGGGAGCATTGTGTATTGTTTGAAAGAGAGTTTTGTATCTTTTGTTTCTTTGTCTCTTATCTTGATCTTTGGACTTATAGGTACCCAAGACTCTTGATATTGATAAAGGCTTGAGGTGTGATACTTGGCTAGCAGCGATCTCATAGGAACCCAAGTGACAGAAAGGGTAGTATGGTCTTCACTTAGCGACCCATTAGGGATCACAACAACATCACCACTTAATTCTTTGATCTGTGTTTTACACTTAATAATCACTTGTAGCTCATGGCTTCGTGGTGCACTCAGTTGGATCAAAAGACTATTGATATGCCTGCTGCATCACAGGGGGCTCTAGTATATTAGGATATGTTTCCCAAAAGAGATTATCCCTATTAAAACATTACACATGACTATGCTTATTATTATTATCTTTTATCCCATATGATGTGTAGCTAAAGGTGGATCTTCAGCCCTGGCCTGTCTCTATCCATTGAATCAACCGACTATAAAAGTAAACTAGATTGGTCTGGTAAACAAAGGTAAAACAAAGAAACAAAGTCTTGTAGACATGTCCTTTTTATTTCCTTTTAGCATTTCTTTCCGAGGTTCGATTAAACCTAGGTCTACTAGGGAAAAAAGCTATTATACTACATCCGTGAATCTGGATCAAAGGTATCAACCCTTTTTTCTGGCACTGTTGCCGGGGAAGAAATTTCGCTGTCCTGGTGAGGTAACTAGAGACCTTGTTTTTAGTTTTATTATTTGTTTGTAGTTTATTTCTTGTTATTAGTTTACTTTCTAGTTATCTATTTGAAAACCAAAAAAATTACTTGTTATTTGTTTTCTTTACTTAAAAAATACCAAAAAGAAAAGAGCCATGGCTCAAAAGAGACTTGGGGAGTATGCTACTCCCACTGATGATTTTATTCATGCACCTATTACTCAGCCCGTTGTTGATGCAGAAGCATATGAAATTAAGCCTAACCTTTTAAGTTTGGTTCAGCAAAACCAATTTGGAGGCTCATCTTCTGAGGATTCAGGTTTGTACTTAAATACTTTTACTGAAATTTGCGACATGATGTGTATTAAGGATGTAGATACAAATGTTGTTAATTATGATTGTTTCCTTTCTCTCTTAGAGGAAAGGCTAAGGACTGGTTGCAAGCTCTACGTAATGGAACTATTAAATCTTGGGAGGAATGCACTGATATGTTTATGACAAAATTTCCCCTAGCTAAACTATGCAACTAAGATCCAACATTACAAGTTTCAGACAAGAAGATCGCGAGCCACTAGAGCTTGCATGTGAAAGGATGAAAGAAGCTATAATGAACTGTCCTAGTCATGGGATGGAAGAATGGCTTATATTACATTTATTTTATAATGGCCTTAACCCAATGTCTAAGTCTATGCTAGATACTGCAACAGGAGGAACAATCATGGAAAAGCAAGTGAGTGTTGCAAAGAAATTACTTGATGATATGCAAAACAAAAATGCCCAATGACATGTAGAAAGAACCTCGAAAAGGGTGAGTTCAATCACTGAGGTAAACAATGAAGAGCTTACATCTAAGGTAGACGAGTTACTCAACATAGTAGAGGGTAAGGGAGATACCCAAATTAATGCTATTGCTACCAATGTTAATGATGTTAATTTTCTAGCTCACACTCCTTATAATCCTGCTTGGAAAAAACAAAAATTTGCTTCTAATGTTCAAAAATATTATTCTAATCCTATAGGAGCTCCTTACAATAATTATGATAATGATAATGGAGAAAATCATGGAAATCTCTCGTTTGAGCAAACTGTTAGAACCTTTATGCAAGCTCAAACCGAGAAAAATAATATGCTTATTAAAATCATGGAGAACCATGAAAGTAGTCTTGGAAAATTATCTAACCAAGCCATTGCAATTAGAAATGATGTGCAGGCTCTACATGAAAGGACAAAGACCATGGAGGCCCAATTGGGAAAGGTAG
Organism: Avena sativa; assembly: GCA_916181665.1. NCBI lineage: Eukaryota > Viridiplantae > Streptophyta > Magnoliopsida > Poales > Poaceae > Avena > Avena sativa. The sequence continues at coordinate 523,634,068 of OV702292.1, read as the reverse complement.
CCGAGAGCCAAGCTCTCATACTAGCAAAGTTTCCTGGGAAGCCCGAGCCAAATCTGGTAGAAGACCTCGAGATGATGAGGATGGAAACAAATGAAGAGAACCCTAAAGAGATGGATTGTAGCAACACGGCAACACCTGAATATACAGTGGAAGACTACTAAAGATGATCATCGTGAAGAATCTCGGTATAGAACAAGGTAATGATGCTATGTATCAACAATTTATTCAACAAGTAGCATCTAAAGTTCGAGATTTAGAGATGGAGTATAAAAGGCTAGTTGATAAGCTTTCGATTAAGCTAGATGATATATTTGAGCCCACTATTAAAATTATAATTAGGGTTAATGAGATATCTGCACTTTGTGATCTTGGTGCAAGCGTCTCAACAATTTCCAAAAGTTTATTTGACAAGTTAAACTTGGGGCCATTTGCAAGCACTGAACTAAGACTCCATCTTGCGGATTCAACTTATAAACAAGCTGTTGGGATAAAAGAAAATATAGTTGTTGAAATTAAAGGTAGTCCCGCTCTTATTGATCTTATTATTGTGGATATGCCTAAAGATCCCATAGCACCTATAATTCTAGGTAGGCCCTTCCTAAGAACTATTAAATCTTTAATCAATTTACATGAAGGGAATGTGAGAATAGGACTACCGTCTAGAGATCCTTTTATAGTCCACTTCCCTAGGAAGAGGAAGGCCAAACCTAATGATGATGATGGTATAATTACATTCAAAGCGAATTACTTTGGAGTGGGTGTTCCACTCATCAAACCTAAATGATCACCATCTGAGTCAAGCTAATTGACCTTAACTAGAAGCGCTTCATGGGAGGAAACCCATGTGAAATAAAAGGTTTTACTCTTGTGTTAGTTTTGTTCAGTTTTGTTTGTTTTTGTTTTTGTTTCGTTTTTGTTTTCAATAATGGGTGTTCAAGAAGACCTTTGGAGAGAGGAGAAGAAATAAGGTAATCCTCGATCTTTTATTTTACTAACACATGGCCTAAGAAGTATTGCTGATTTTTATAAAGTCTATTTGTTGTTATTTTCTCCTTTGTTAAGATGTGTAAAGACGCACGAATCTACTAACCACATTTTATGAGTTTTTAGCTTACTGGCCGGATAACGACCAGTGGTACAGCTAGAAGGACCCGTACCGTGCGCCCGTACCACATCGAGGCATTGGAAAATAGAAACTTTGTTTTTTGCCATAGGACCCAGGGGTCGTAATGACCATTGGTACGGACGAAGCCGCCGTACCACGCGCCCGTACCGTACCCTCTAGCAGAACATCAGAATTCAAGCAAAAATACTGCCCGCATACCAACCAGTAGTACGGGCGCGCGCGCCCGTCCCGAGTGCATCGCTGGAAGGGATTAATCACCCCCAAGGTTTGTTACTCGGTACGAGCGGGCTCTGGCCGTACGGCCCACCCGTACCACGTACGCGGCCGCCATATCACCCAAGAGGAAGTAACCTAAAATCCCCAAACACAAACTTCTCTCTTTCTTCTTCCTCCAAACTTCAAACCACCTCCATTGGATCTTCAAATTTACTCAATCTTTTTTTGATTCCTCGCACCCAATAGATCTAAGGTATGTTTTGTTGGAAATATGCCCTAGAGACAAATAGTAGTAAGGACTATTATCATATTTCATATAGTTTATGATTAAGTTTTATATTATGATATAACTGTATTGAGTGGAAACATCAATACATGTGTGATATACAAACAACCAGGGGTTCCCAGTGAAACTCTAGTCACTGGTTCATTGGTCAACAGATGATCAAGTTTCCTGATCGTGTGGAATTTATGCCAGTTGGAAATGAGGTCATCTCATTCGGAGAATGAGATGATGAACCAATACCCAACCTAAACATCATGACCCAATCATGTCACGAAGTTCAAGTTACAATGATTAGAAATGGATCCTCGTAGACTATTCCTTAGACCGTGAGGCTATATCAATCACTGTCTCCCGAGAGTGCTTAGATAGCATCAAACGCCATCTGGTAAAATGGTGGTTATAAAGGTGTGTTCAGGTATTCGGAGGAAACCGTAGAGGCAATATAAGTCAAGAGCGGTATTTGTCCGTCCATGTGACGGGAAGATACTCAAGGGCCCACTCGGAGAGGTTATATCCAAAAGCTGCGCAGCGTGTGATTTGATCACGGGGATATCACTTGTCGGAACGAGTCAAGTAGCATTGTTCGGAAACGATATTGAACACGACATGGTAATGTCATTGATCAGAACTCGGGCAATGCAAGTATCGAGAGACAAAGGGAATAAGACACGACTGTCCCGGTTCAAACGACAAAAGATCTTCGTGGAACGCACAGGGGTCACATGGCCATCCAGGTCCCTCTGTTGATCATTGGTGCGGGAGTGTCCCGACCATGTCTGGAGTGTTCCCGAACCGTGGGGTATCACGCTTAAGGGCTTGATGATGCTTAGAGAGTGTTTATAGGATCAGTAGAATCACCAAAGAAAAGAAGAGAGAAAACCGGAAGGGTTTCGGTAAGTCTGGAGGATGTCCGGAGTGGAGGTGGAAGGTGTTCCATGTCCACGGAGGTTGAATAATATGTGAATGAATGTTAAATATTGATTTAATCATTTATTCATAATTATTTAATAAAGATAAAAATCAATTAAAAGGTCAAAGGCTTAATTGGCCAATTCCCGGAGGGGAAAAGGCCCAAGAGGGGATCCCACCCCTAGGAAGGGCCTAGGGGGTGGCCGGCGGCCCTAGTGGGCCTTTCCCCACGTGGGGCCCATGGTGGGGGATGGCCGGCGTGCCACCCCACCCCTCTCCTATGTTTAGTCCCACCCCGGGACTTTGAGGGAGGGTGTACCTCCCCTCCCCCTATATATAGTTGGGTATTTGGCCTAGAAAAATACACCAATAATCAATAAAGGTCTCCCCACTTTTGGGAGGACCTCCAATTGATATTTTCTCTCTCCCCCTCTCTCTCTCGTGACCATGGTCCCAAGTCTGGACTGCGCGAGCGAGAGACATCTTCACCGCGGAGCGCCGTCGCGCTGCGGGATTCGGATTCGGGAGCTCTACTTCCGCAACTGCTGCTGGATCGGGGAAGCGGGAGTCATCATCAGGCACCGGACGTGTGTAACTCCCCGCGAGGTGTCGCACTTGAGGCACTCAAGTCGTTGGAGCCAGAAGGAGCACAAGGACTTCATCACGACCTTGAGGTCGGCTTCGGCTCGTCTACATCAACCATGCTCTCCTGAGCGTTGACAACGCTTTTCAGTCTTCAAGGGTAAGTTTGTGAGAAGCCCCTCCTGTTACTGTATTACTAATAGATAGGTCCTGGCAGCTTCAGGAGTTCAGGGGCGTAGGGTAAAATTTTATTGTTTTCATGTGTGGAACCCCTACAGTGGTATCAGAGCTAGATCTATGCGTAGTAATGCTAGTACGGGTAGAACACACGAGACGTAGCGTGTGGGCGTTGATCTTTTAGTTGTTACCCTCCCACGTGTACTTGTGTATACCGCGGTAATGCTTGATGAAGCGGCCCCCAACCGACTTTACACGTTCATTCGCGAGACTGGTCCACGCTTGACATACGGCTTGTACCGTATAAAGTGGCTTAGGGGGTGTCTGTCTCTCTTGCATTAGTTGGTATGCCATTTGCAACGGAGGGCCCCGAAATGGGTGTAGTAGAGACAACTACTTGATCAGCGTTGTGCTAAAAGTTCATAGGTAAGAACGGTTCTTGTGCGAAAGCCCATTCAGCCACGTAAAACATGCAAAGATAAAGTAGAGGCGTCTAACTTTGTTTTGCAGGGGGCATTGCTTTGTGATATGGTTGTGGCAAAGGTAAAGTAATTACCTTTTGTTGCATAGTAGTAGATAGTCACGGTAATGACGAACTACCACGCCGGAATGACACCGGTACCCTGGTGTCTACAGCGCCGGAACCCGGTGACGACGGATGGAGATCACGACGTGAAGGACCATATCACATAGCATTTACATTCAATGTTATTGTTTGTATGTCTTATTGTGTGCTAGTATTAGATACTCGACGATAGCCTAATAAGATGATCCCTGTTAAAATTACCAACGATTGTGTTCCCCCTTAGTGTGCACCACCAAGAAAGTTCTTCGATATGAGGCGATCCAGGGTTACAGGCCTGGGTGTCATACATATCTACGTTCGCATACAGTGGGTGTAAGCCATGTTGCACAGCGAATACACTAAGGTTGAGTTGGCGAGCCTAGCACGCTAGAGAAGCGTGGCCTCAGAACACGGATGGTCGAAAGATCGAGCATGAGTCGCATGAATGATGTGACCGACGTTTAGCGTCCACCCTTGAACCCACATTGATGGCCGTGACGATCGGGGGAGATGTAGCTGATAGGGGTCGTGTTATCACTAGGAACCCTCACTGGGGATAGGTGTTTCTGAGTGGAGTTATTATTAACTCATTTAATTATAAACTTAGTCTAAATTCCTTTTGCAATTATAAATGTAGATGGGACCTTTCGTGTTGACAATTGAATGGTTAGAAGGAGAGAAGCTCAGATTAGATGGATCGAACTTCTCCATTTGGGTTGCTAGTCTCCATGTTCTCCTTAGCGAGAACGACGTGGTCGACTACATACTCGACGGGATAGATTTGGATCAGCCCATGGACCTTGAGACCCCAGAGGAGCGGAAAGACCGCTATCTCCGTCGTGAGATGGCCTCCTATATTTCAGTTGTGATGCGTTTCGGAATGGTGGACGATCTGTGGCCTTTTCGTGGGTGATGTCAACCCTCGTTCGGTGATGCTACAGCTTAGGACACATTTTGTGGAGCAGACACGCATCTGGGAGCATGAGTTGATGGGAGACTTCCTCTCCATTAAGATGGAGGAGAACTCATCACTGGACAACCACTTGCAGCACATGCATGATGTGTACATGAGGCCAGCATACTTCCTGGACGTCTGGATTACAGGCTCTTTTGCAAATGCTGCTGTGCTGCGGTCGCTGCCACCAAGCTACCAAGCACAAGTCAAGACTTGCATAATGAGGGGCGACACGGAAACAATGGAGTTCCACCGGTTCATGACACATCTCAGGAATGTGTTGGTTGAACCAGATGTCGCTCAGGTCGTCAACGACAAAGGTATATATTTGATATACAGTTTTATAAATGTTATAATCTTGCAAACACATTTGAAGTGTTACGTATATATGATACTTGTTCTATTTTGATGAAAACAGGTCCTTCTGCATGAGAGGTGCTTGCTGGAGAGGAGGTGACGTTGCGTGTTGATGGCGAGCATGATGATGATGGCCGACGACACTCTCCCTCGACATTTATCATTTAGTTCGTGTTTAGGATGATTAATGTAATCAAGAGATTGTGAACTTCTTTAGTGTGTCTCACACTTCGTGAGATGGTTATTCATATGAGTTTGTAACAAACAGTTGTTCCACTTTTATGAATGATTTCTATTCGTGTTCATATCTTGTTTGATTATGTGTGAATTATCCTTGTTGTTTGAAACTAATTGATAATGTATGAACATTTGTAAAACATTAAAAATGCCTTGTTTAAAATACCCAACTTAATGATATTTCATTAATGAATGAAACCATTGTTTGAATTCAAAGTTATGTGATAATATGTGAAAGTCATTCGATTTCTTATCACATATAAATCATGCCTAAGTTCGGCAAAATAACTTGAACACCGTGTATTACTTGAATACAAAGTGTTTAAAGAATTGTTAAAAGTAAATACATATTCGATGTATTGTGTTTAAAGAAAATGGTAATTATCATTAAATGATTGTTTAAATGTGTAAAGTAGTTTACCAAAGGAAACATGAATATGAAACTATTTGATTTGATCAAAGTGTTTCATCAACAAAGGGTATAAATATAAAAGAGAATCCAATTACTATGATTTGATCAATAGTAATGAAATTTAACTTTATAAGAATGGCATAAAAGTAATTGTGAAATGCAAAGTGTTTTGAAACGTCAAAATACAACGCATCACAATGTGATATTACATATCAAAGGGGTTGAATGGAAGGCTCCAAATAGATTGTTGTAGTGTAGATGTAGAGACCATTAGCTTAGAAATAGTTAGCACTCAATTAGAATGTAGTGAACCATTTGAATTCGTGAAAGTTTTGGGGTTATTCGATATAACCAAAACAATAGCGAATAAGTCCTTGTAGTGTACTCATTGGAAACTTTGAATACGAAATCCATAGCTGAAACCAAAAGGAAAGCAAAACTTGTATTGCTTGGATTTTGGTGCATTCTTGAGAAAACTCACTTTTAGTGATGTTTCTCGATTATGGAGCAAATGGAAGATAGTGTAAAACATGATGATGATTCAAAACCCTGCATCAGAGTGTTGAGAAGCGCAACGGACAATGTTCCTGAACAATTTTCTTCACAGAAGGAAAAAATCAATGATTTCGATCATTGTGTTTTCCCCACTAGTGTTTTCACTACATGAAGTAGGATTCAAAATGTGATCCATACCTTATATGGAGACATTTGTGAATCATTTGTCATGATTATTGGAATATGACATACCTACGAAGTACTAAGGAAATAATGGTAAACTAAATTATGAGAAATCCTAGAAGTAAAATTCCCTTGAGATTAGAAAGCAATTTGTTGCTAAATCTCACAAGTAAAAGGGTTACTTGAATTTTCCTAAATGACTGCAAAGTCATAGTAGGAAAAGGGGTGAATGACAAAAGCACAATTTGTCAAGTATTGGACAAATTCAAATGAATTTGATTCAAATGTGCTAAATGTCTACTGGATTTAAAACTAGTAACAACACTAGTATCTCATAGTAAATCTCCAAGTTTGATATTTGGTCAAAGGTTTTTGAAGTTATTCAAAAATAGTGAGAGGACATGCAATTTGCATAAAATTGAGTGGGAGCTATGAAAGTCTTCCTGAAACAATATGTGATTGACATATTTTTAAGTGGGAGCAATATAAGACTCAAATTAAAATATGTAGGAACATATTTTGAGTGGGAGCTTATAGGAGTAATTCTTAAGTGTGTTAAGGATGAAAGCACAAATACTTACAAATAATGATTTATAAGATGTAGAAGTTTATAATAGGTGTATTATGATATTATGTAGTATTCCTTAAGGGATTCTGAAAAGTGTTTCAAAATAGAAGTTAATTAAGGAACTGGTCCTTAATAACTTAGATTAGGAATAGCATTAAGTTTAACATCAATGGTTGAAAGAAAGAAAAGGATGATTGTCATCCACTATGTTGAGACATAGGTTGTATCTTAGTAAACCATGATGATAACTTAACATAATATATGATCAAGTAAGGAACGTTTAAAAGTGATTAAGTTCGAATCACGGAACGTTGAGCTGAGTTTTGTCCGCAGTGTCTAATAGAGAACTGTAGACATATTTTCCAAATCCATAAAGGATGACATATCTTAAAAGCATAAAGAGTTATGTTATAAGGGAATGTGTTGGAAACTCCTGTAGATTCCAATTAATGTCAAGTAGGAAGCGAGGTGAACAAAACATCGAAAGTTGCACAGAATGCACTAGTGTTTCGATGAATACATTTATAATAATAGATAAGGGTATCATCTAAAGTGTTGTATAATGTTATGGCGGGGCTAGTTCGCTTTTAACGTAGAATGATGTGTCCCAGGGCACAGTGCCCATGAGAAAGCCCTCGAGGTTGATCTAACGTCACTGTAGGCTCCTAGAATCAGGCCTCGTTCTGCTGCCATAGCAACGATGCATACACACAGATGTTGTCATGTGATGATAGAATATTAATTTCAATCAAGGTGACATTAGTAAGTTGCAAAGGATTTGGGACTGTAAAGTACAGACCCAAGACTCAACCTCTTCTATGAGCAAGCATGTTCATGGTACCGGGTATATGGTGCCAAAGATTGAGAACAAATGCAACTAGTGTATTTGTACTCTAGTGCAAGTGGGAGACTGTTGGAAATATGCCCTAGAGACAAATAGTAGTAAGGACTATTATCATATTTCATATAGTTTATGATTAAGTTTTATAGCATGCTATAACTGTAGTGGAAACATCAATACACGTGTGATATACAAACAACCAGGGGTTCCCAGTGAAACTCTAGTCACTGGTTCATTGGTCAATAGATGATCAAGTTTCCTAATCATGTGGCATTTATGCCAGTTGGAAATGAGGTCATCTCATTCTGAGAATGAGATGATGAACTAATACCCAACCTAAACATCATGACCCGATCATGTCACGAAGTTCAAGTTACGATGATTAGAAATGGATCCTCGTAGACTATTCCTTAGACCGTGAGGCTATATCAATCACTGTCTCCTGAGAGTGCTTAGATAGCATCAAACGCCATCTGGTAAAACGGTGGTTATAAAGGTGTGTTCAGGTATTTGGAGGAAACCGTAGAGGCAATATAAGTCAAGAGCGGGATTTGTCCGTCCATGTGACGGGAAGATACTCAAGGGCCCACTCGGAGAGGTTATATCCAAAATCTGCGCAGCGTGTGATTTGATCACGGGGATATCACTTGTCGGAACGAGTCAAGTAGCATTGTTCAGAAACGAGATTGAACACGACATGGTAATGTCATTGATCAGATCTCGGGCAATGCAAGTATCGAGAGACAAAGGGAATAAGACACGATTGTCCCGGTTCAAACGACGAAAGATCTTCGTGGAACACACAGGGGTCACATGGCCATCCAGGTCCCTCTGTTGATCATTGGTGCGGGAGTGTCCCGACCATGTCTGGAGTGTTCCCGAACCGTGGGGTATCACGCTTAAGGGCTTGATGATGCTTAGAGAGTGTTTATAGGATCGGTAGAATCACCGAAGAAAAGAAGAGTGAAAACCGGAAGGGTTTCGATAAGTCCGAAGGATGTCTGGAGTGGAGGTGGAAGGTGTTCCATGGCCACGGAGGTTGAATAATATGTGAATGAATGTTAAATATTGATTTAATCATTTATTCATAATTATTTAATAAAGAGAAAAATCAATTAAAAGGTCAAAGGCTTAATGGGCCAATTCTCGGAGGGGAAAAGGCCCAAGAGGGGATCCCACCCCTAGGAAGGGCCTAGGGGGTGGCCGGCGGACCTAGTGGGCCTTTCCCCACGTGGGGCCCATGGTGGGGGCTGGCCGGCGTGCCACCCCACCCCTCTCCCATGTTTAGTCCCACCCCGGGACTTTGAGGGAGGGTGTACCTCCCCTCCCCCTATATATAGTGGAGTATTTGGCCTAGAAAAATACACCAATAATCAATAAAGGTCTCCCCACTTTTGGGAAGACCTCCAATTGATATTTTCTCTCTCCCCCTCTCTCTCTCGTGACCGTGGTCCCAAGTCTAGACTGTGCGAGCGAGAGACATCTTCACCGTGGAGCGCCGTCGCGCTGCGGGATTCGGATCCGGGAGCTCTACTTTCGCAACTGCTGCTGGATCAGGGAAGCGGGAGTCATCCTCAGGCACCGGATGTGTGTAACTCCCCGCGAGGTGTCGCACTTGAGGCACTCAAGTCGTTGGAGCCAGAAGGAGCGCAAGGACTTCATCACGACCTTGAGGTCGTCTTCGGCTCATCTACATCAACCACGCTCTCCTGAGCATTGACAACGCTTTTCGGTCTTCAAGGGTAAGTTCGCGAGAAGCCCCTCCCATTACTGTATTACTAATAGATAGGTCCTGGCAGCTTCAGGGGTTCAGGGGTGTAGGGTAAAATTTTATTGTTTTCATGCGTGGAACCCCTACATGTTTATCCTCTGATCCCCAACTTATGTGCAACAAAACCCTACTCAACCTTTCATCATTATCAATCTAAACTTAGGTCTTATTCTTGAGCTAATCTTGATATTGAGCATGCTTAGTATTGTTTTTAGAGGAGTTTCTTTTGTAACAAGTGTATAGGATTGTTTATGCTATGTTTCTATTGGACTAAAAAATAATTAGCAATTTTTATTTATTTTGTTTTAGATGAACACGAGGAGTCGTACACGTGTGATGGCTGCGGAACTTGCCGCACCACCCATTGATACGTTGACCCCCGAGTCACTTGGTATTGAGTTCACCAAGGAGTTTCAGTTGAACCATCTCAAGCTCCGAGAAATCAAGTCCACTAAGTGAGTGTGTCCCTATATCTTGAACCAACTTGGCATTCGTGCTGATTTTGATTTACTTTGCAACAATGTTGGTTTGTATGACTTTGTCTTTCAGGATGTAGCCACGTATCGCTGCTTGACACTTTTGTTCCTCAATACCTTGATGCATATGGTGTGCTATCACTATTGTTCTGAGGAGCAAATGCCTGGAGTTGATCGCATCAACTTCCATCTTATGGACTATGAGTACTCCTTGACACTCGACCAATGGGATCAATGTTTTGGGTTTGCCAACAACACCACCAACATACGCTCCACCACCTTTGTTTTAAATACTACACCTTGGGAGTACTTTAATAGAATGAGAATCCGCGGAAACACACCCAAGGGGAACCAAATTGATCATCATGCTATTCACTATTTATTTTATGTTATTGCTAACACCTTGTAGACACGTGGTGAGTTTACTAGAGTCAATGAGGAGGACATGATGGTCCTCACAAAAGCTTCTATTTTAATTGTAACTTAACACCAAATTTGGGCGCCCTTCTTGTGTTTTACCTTAAGCATCAAGCTCTGCAATCTCAAGGACACATATGTGGAGGAGGGGTTGTAACCATTCTTGCACGCGCACTTCATGTCAACCTTGGTAACATCCAACCGTTGACAGGAAGTCACCGTGTTTGTTTTTCTAAGAGATTGTGGTATGATTTCTATAACTAATGGTAGATACTTCCTTGATATACCTGGAGAAGATCACTTGATCCCACCTCCTTTGCCTAATGGTATATTATCTATCGAGGATGGACGTTTGCATTTTGATGCGCAGGTTGAGGCAGGTCTACCCCATTATGAAATACCCATGGGAGAGGAAGGAGAAGATGAAGAAGTAGAACAAGAGGGACCCGAACAAGATGTGTAGCCACCAAACTACTACACCACCTATGAAGATATCTATGCTCTAGAAGGAAATATCCAAAACATGAACAACCTCTCCATCAACCTTCGAGACGCTTCTGGCAACCTCGCCACCCAGTTCCATGATTGGAGCAGCCAATGGAACATGTGATATTATCCACCACCACCACAATGAGCAACAAAAGGGATTGCAAAATCCTTATCTTGGGGATGTGTTCCCCTGGCAATTTTATTTGTGTAATAATGAGGTTGTACTCTAGCTCCTTGAGAGCTTTGAAACACTCGTGTTGGTTTGTTCCAACACTTTGCTTTTTTCCTTTGCTTTTGTTTTTAGTTTGCTTTTGTTTTTGATTTGTTTTTCTTTTCTTAGTTCCTTGCTTGGTCGCAAGTTCTTTTCTATTCTTTAATTCCTATCCTGAAAATACAAAAGGATATTTCCGTTTTTCCTTTTTTCGTGAACGTGGATTCGCACTTTGCCTCTTTGCTTTAATATTATTATGGGAATAATCGTACTTGAGTTTTTAAGGAACACATCCCTATAAGGAAGAGGATTATGAAGTCACTCATGAGAGGTATGTCCTATGTCTCCCACTTTTGAAGTTTGAGTTGTTTATCTTAGTTGGTTGATTTTCTAAGATGCCATGCTAGTGGGAGTAATTCAAAATAGTTAGAGTAAAGCTTTTTTATTGGTATGGATGATTAGTTGTGGAAGATTTTGCTCTAGTTCTTTTAGCTAACCGAGTCTTGCCTTGGAAATAATATTGCCAACCAAGTACAACAAGAAAAAGTCTGAAATTTATGACTTGTTTGATGAATGAGTGTCTTGAGAGTATACCCTTGAAGATACTTAACCCCATAGATGTTTTGGTAGACTTGACGACACTCTTGAAAGAAGTGGTTTGATTTAAATGAAGTCTAGTGTAATTGTGATGCATGCCAATCTAACCTTGTGGATCAAACTGTGGTACTAGTTAAAAAAAGTTCTATGTTTCTCATGCACACCTTTGGATGCCAACAACACCGCTAGCCTTTGAACGATCAATGGTATAACCCCAGATTTCGGCTCTGAGTTGATGACATGAGTGGCATACGTGTCAATATATGGGCAAAAGTATTGGTACTCTCAAAGGTTGTGCAATCACTTGTAAAAGAAACACTCAATGATCCTTGAAGAAGGAAGAAATATATATATATATATATGAAAATTCACATAACAAGTCCTTGGCATGGTCTCGTTACTACTTATGAATTTTCTTGAAAAATAATGATTGGATTAGAACTATTTTGATAGCCTTGATTTACTAATGTGGGCATCAATAAGACACTTCACTGTTATGCTACTTAGGACATGAACTCTCTTACTCAATCATGCTATTAAAACATCCTAGTGTTCCTTGGCAAGCTAAGAGTTAACTAGAAGAATTGGATTGATTGTTACACTTCTAGTTATTTATGATTATATTAAACTCTACTTTGATTGTCTTGACTTACCAAAGCTTGTATAGTATTCTTGTCATCTCTCTAACTTTGATAAGCCTTTCAAATGGATGAAGTGTTGGACGCATATGACTACCAACCATAAGTGAATTCTTATTCTTGTTGTTTCAAGTTTAAACTCTGAACCTTATAGTTCTTTTGTTTTTCTCGAGGGCGGTCAAGGTTTGAGCTATGGGAGGTTGATGGCTCCAAAAATATCCATCTTCCACCGTATTTAAACATTGTTTTTAGTCAAGCAATTAACAAGATACTCTCTATCCTTGCCATTAATGACTAATAATTGCAAAGATATGCAAACCATTGCTTTGATTTGTGTTATGCAGGAAATCATGCCTTTTAATGTGAAATCAGGAGTCATAATGAAGATTTTTGAGGAAGTCCACATGACCAAATAATTATGGAGAAAATGCCAGGGGACTACAGCTGTAACAAAATAAGGACCACTAGTAAGGGCAGGGCCCGCCCATACCATGTGGCGGCGGCTCCATATCGTCAAACACTACAACTTTCGTGAAGACACCTATATATTTTGAGGTCTCAGGCGCCGCGTAGAAGGCCGCCATTCTCAGATTGCATCACACCACCACCAAAGGAGATCCACACCATTGTTCATCCCTTCCATCTTCCATCCCCTCCATTATCCACAACCATTACTTTGTACTTGATATCTCCTTGTGATTCAGCGACCATTGTAAGAATATTTGATTTCGGTCTAAGTATTTTGCACAATGTTTTCTATCCTTGATCTTATTGTTATGAGTAAGTAGTCATCATGGGTTGTGGGTTGGTGAGAAACCTCGCAGCGATTATGTGCATCTAATCTATGGGAGCATTGTGTATTGTTTGAAAGAGATATTTGTATCTTTTGTTTCTTTGTCTCTTGCCTCGATCTTTGGACTTGAAGGTACCCAAGACCCACGAGATTGATAAAGGCTTGAGGTGAGATACTTGGCTAGCGGTGATCTCATAGGAACCCTAGTAACAGAAAGGGTAGTATGGTCTTCGCTTAGCGACCCATTCGGGATCACAACAACGTCACCACTTAATGCTTTGATCTGTGTTTTACACTTAATAATCATTTGTAGCCCATGGCTTCGTGGTGCACACAGTTGGATCAAAAGACTATTGCTATGCCTGCTGCATCATAGGGGATCTAGTATATTAGGATGTGTTGCCCACAAGAGATTATCCCTATTAAAACATTGCACATGACTATGCTTATTGTTATTTTTTATCCCATATGATGTGCAGATGCAGGTGGATCTTCAACCCTGGCCTATCTCCATCCATTGAATCAACCCACTATAAAAGTAAACTAGATTGGTCCAGTAAACAAAGGTAAAACAAAGAAACAAAGTCCTGTAGACGTGTCCTTTTTTTCCTTTTAGCATTACTTTCCAAGGTTCGATTAAACCTAGGTCTACTAGGGAAAAAGCTATTATACTACATCCATGAATCCAGGTCGAAGGTACCGACAACACTCTTGAAGGGATTTATTTGATTGAAATGAAGCCTAGTGGTAATTGTGATTCATGCCAAAGTTAACCTTGTGGATCAAAATTGTGATACTATTTAAAAAAGTTTAGAAGTTTTGAAACACACCTTTGGATGCCAACAACTCCGCTAGCCTACGAACGATCAATGGTACAACCCCTGATTTCGGCTATGAGTTGACGACATGGGTGGCACTTGTCACCGTAATTGGCAAAATTATTGGTGCTCTTGAAGGCTATGCAAACATTTGTTAAAATAATCACTCGATGATCCTTGAAGAAAAATAAAAATCCACACTAAATTATCTTTGGCATGGTCTTGTTACTACTCTATGAATTTTCTTGAATCACAATGATTGGAATAGTAGTGTTTTGATAGTATTGATTTACTGATGTGGGTGTCAATAAGATACTTTATTGTTATTCTACTTGGGACATGATCTCTCTTACTTAATTCTGCTAGTATAAAACATTCAAGGGTTCCTTGGTAGGCTGAGAGTTAACTAGAGGAATTGGATAGATTGTTACACTTCTAGTTACTCATACTTATATTGAACTCTACTTTGATTGCTTTGAGTTAACAAAGCTCGGACAGGATTATTAGCATCTCCCTAACTTTGATGAGCTTTTCAAATGGAAGAAGTATTAAACACATATGACTACCAACCGTAAGTGAATTCATACTCTCGTTATTTCAGTTTAAACACAGAGTTCTTTATGGTTTTCTTGTTTTCTTGCTTGATGGCGATCAAGGTTTGAGCTTTGGGGAAGTTCATGGTTGTGAAAATAGCCATATTTCTCCATGTATAAACTTCGTGTTTAGTCAAGTAATTGACCAAGAATCTCTCTAGTCTAGCCATTAATGACTAATTATTGCAAAGATGTGCAATCCATTGTTTTGAATTGTGTTGTGCAGGAAATCATGCTTTTAAGGAGAAATCAGGAGCCAATAATGAAGATTTTGAGGAAGTCCACATGACCAAGCAATCATGGGTCGAAACATAGGCTACTACAAGCTTAACGACCACTGGTATGGGCAAGCTCTGCCCGTACCGTCCTCCCATACTAGGTGGCGTTGGCTTCGTCTCGTTAAACCCTACAACTTTCATGAAGGCGCCTATATATTTTGAGGTCCCAACCACCGTGCAGAGGGTCGCCATTCTCAGATTGCGTCACAACACCACTAAAGGAGATCCACCACCATAGTTCATATTCTCAACCATCCATCCTCTCCATAGCCATTAGCTTGCTTGAGATAACCTTGTGATTCGGCGACCATTGTAAGAATATTTGATTTCAATCTAAGTATTTTGCAATTGTTTTCTATAGTTGATCTAATTATTATGAGTGAGTAGTGCTCACAGGCTGCGGGTTGGGGTGAAACCTCGTAGCGATTATGTGCATCTAATCCATGTGAGTATGGTGTATTGCTTGAATAGAGTTTTGTATCTTTTTTCTTTGTCCCTTGTCTCGATCTATGGACTTGTAGGTACCCAAGATCCTAGAGATCGGTAAAGTCTTGAGGTGAGATACTTGGTTAGCGACAATCTCGTAGGAAACCAAGTGACACAAAGGGTGTACGGTCTTTGTTTAGCGATCCATTTGGGAACAACAACAACATCACTTCTTAAGGCTTTGATCTGGGTTTTTAACTTAATAATTATTGTAAGCCCGGGATTTCGCGGTTACAATGGTTAGATCAAAAGACTATTGCTATGACTGTGATTCGCAAGGGCTCTAGTATATCAGGATGTGTTGCCTATCTTTGTGAAATCTTTACACATGAATATGTGTATTACTATCTTTATCCCATATGATGTGCAACTGCGGGTGAATCTTAAACCCTGGCCTATCTCCATCCATTGGCACAACCCACATTATAAACTGAACTACAAAGGTCCAGTGAACGAAGGTAAACCGAAGAAACAAGTCTTGTAGATGTGCCTTATTATTTTCCTTTTAGAATTGTTTCCCAAGGATCCGATTAAACCTAGATCTGCTAGGGAAAAGGCTACTATATTGCATCGGTAAATCCGGATATCAACCCCTTTTCTGGCACCGTTGCCAAGGAAGCAATTAGCTATCCTGGTGAGGTCACTAGAGACCTTGTTTTTAGTTTTATTTTTGTTTGTAGTTTATTTATTGTTATTAGTTTACTTTTGTTATCTATTGAAAGTCCAAAAAAATAGTTACTTGTTTATTTGATTCACTTATTCAAAAACACTAAAAAGAAAAGATCCATGGCTCAGAAGAAACTTGGGGAGTATGCTACTCCTACTGATGAATTTATTCGTGCACCTATTACTTAGCTCGCAGTTGATGTGAAAACTTGTGAAATTAAGCCTAACCTTTTGAGTTTGGTTCAACAAAATCAATTTGGAGGCTCATCTGCTGAGGACTCAAGTTTGCACGTAAATACTTTTATTGAAATTTGCGACATCATGCGCATAAAATATGTTGATCCAAATGAGATTAAATTACGCTTATTCCCTTTCTCTCTAAGAGGAAAGGCTAAGGACTGACTGCTATCTTTGCCTAAAGGCACTATTAAATCTTGGGAGGAATGTACTAATCTTTTTATGACAATTTTTTCCCTCCAGCTAAGACTATGCAGCTAAGGTCCAACATTACAAGTTTTAGACAAGAAGACCACGATCAAGAAGAGCTTGCTTGGGAAAGGATGAAAGAAGTTGTAATGAACTGTCCTAGTCATGGGATGTAAGAATGCCTTATATTACATTTATTTTATAATGGTCTTAACTCAATGTCTAAGTCTATGCTAGATCCTGTCGCAGGAGGAACTATCATGGGATAGCAAGTGAGTGTTGCAAAGAAATTACTTGATGATATGCAAGACAACCATGCCCAATGGCATGTAGAAAGATCCTCAAAAAGAGTGCATTCCATGACCGAGGAACATAATGAAGAGCTTACGACAAAGGTAGATGAGTGATACGTTGCTAACGTATCCATAATTTTTGATGTTCCATGCTCGGTTTTTATCTACTTTCTTATGTTTTGTCCACACTTTGGAGTACTTTTTATACACTTTCTTGGACTAACCTATTAACAAGATGCACAGTGCCAGCTGCCTGTTTTCTGCTGCTTTTGGTTCCAGGAAAGTCAGAAAATGAATATTCTCGGAATTGGACAGGACAAAAGCCAAAGTCAGTTTTTCACCGAGGGGGACACAGAGCCAGAATACAAGACGGAGAGGGGCCAAAGGGCCGCCACACCACCTGGCCAGGCCTGGACCACGCCAGGGGGTGGTGTGGCCGCCTAGGGCACCCCCTCGGCCTCCCCTTTCGCCTATAAGATGCCTCCGATACAGAAACCCTGAGTACCCGATCAAAAATCCACGAAAGAGTCTGTAGCCACCGTCATCTGCATCCCTAGATCGGGAGGGATCTAAAGCTCTTCCCGGCACCCTGCCAGAGGGGAGAATTCACCCTGGAGGCCTTCTTCATCACCATGCAAGCCTCCGGTGTGATGCGTGAGTAGTTCATCCTTGGACTACGGGTCCATGTAGTAGCTAGATGGTTGGTTCTTCTCCTTTGTGCTACCATGTTTAGATCTTGTGAGCTCCGTTCATGATCAAGATCATCTATTTGTAATCATACATGTTGTGTTTATGGGGATCTGATGGATATTGAGATACTATTTTAGATTGATTGTTGATTCTATCATGTCTTTGTTATTTGTGATCTTGCATGCTCTCCGTTGTTAGTAGATATCTTGGCCGAGTAGATGCTAGCAACTCCAAGAGGGAGTATTTATGCTCGATAGTGGGTTCATGCCTCTAGTAATCTGGGGAAGTGATAGAAATCTCTAAGGTACTAGATGTGTTGTTGCTACTAGGGAGAAAACAACAATCCTTTGTTCATAGAACAATCGTATTGTTTGCTTTACACGCAATGCGTAATGCAATTATCTGTTGTGTGCAACTTAATACTGGGGGAGGGGTCGGATGATAACCTGAAGGTGGATTATTAGTCATATATGCAATTGGATTACGGTCTATGTATAATGTTGTAATGCCCAATCAAATCTCATAGGAGTCAAGATGATTAGTATATGCATGTATGCTTTCTCGATGTTTGTCAATTGCCCCGCTGTAATTTGTTCACCCAACATGTCATCTATCTTAAGGAGAACCACCACTAGTGAACTATGGACCCCGGTCCTTTCTTTTACCATCAATCTACAATTGTTTACTGCTTTCTGTTTACTTTCCGCAAGCTTTTACTTTCTTCCACACAATACGTTTAATCCTTTGTTTTCAAAAAACGGTGAGATTGACAACCTCACTGTAAGTTGGGGGAAAAGTTATGTGGTTGCGTTGTGCAGGATTCCAAGTTGGCAACAACACCTTGGAGGTGTTTCCTTGCTCCTACTGGTTCGATAACCTTGATTTCATAACTGAGGGAAAACTTGCTGCTGTGCTCATCATACGTTCCTATTGGGGTTCCCCAACGAGCTCGATATATTTTGGGCCATCAATGAGTTACTCAATATTGTGAAGGGTAAGGAAGATACCCAAATTAATGTTATCACTATCGATGCTAATGATGTTAATTTTATACTATCTCCGTTTCAAAATATAAGATGTTTTAGCTTTGTGAAAAGAGTGTATCTAGACCCCTTTTAGTGTGTAGGTTCACTCCAAACCAAGATGAACCTACACACTAAAAGGGGTCTAGATACACTCCTTTCACAAAGCTAAAACATCTTATATTTTGAAATAGAGGAAGTAGCTCGTAATCCTTATAATCCTGCTTGGAAGAGTCAAAACTTTGGCTCAAACTTTTAAAAACAATATTCTAGTCTTGCAGGTGCTCCTTATAATAATAATTGTGATAACTAAAGTGGAGCAAATCATGGTAATCTCTCTCTTGAAAACAATCTTAGAACTTTCATGCAAGCTCAAACTGAGCAAAATAATATGCTTATTAGAATTACAGAGAACCATGAGACTAGTATTGGAAAATTATCTAATCAATTCATTGCAATTAGAAATGAAGTGCATACTCTACAAGAAAGAACCAAGACCATGGAGGCACAATTGGGGAAAGTAGCTAAGATCCAAGCTCTCATACTTGAAAAATTCGCTAGAAAGCCTGAGCCAAACCCAGTGGAGGACCTCAAAATGATGAGGATAGAAAATAAAGATGAGAAGCCTGAAGAGCTAGACTATAGCAATGCTCCATCACCAAATTATACTGTAGAAGATTTGTTGAACATGATCACTATGAAAAATCCCGGTATAGAACAAGGTAACGATGCTACATACCAACAATTTATAAAATAAGTAACATCTAAGCTAGATGATATATTTGAGCCCACTATTAAAATTAAAATTGGGGTTGATGAGATAGATGCTCTTTGTGACCCTGGAGCGAGCGTCAACAATTTCCAAGAGCTTATTTGATAAGATAAACTTAGGGCCATTTACAACCACTGAAATGAGACTCCATCTTTCTGATTCAACCTATAAACAAGTTGTTGGGATAAAAGAAAATATAGTTGTGAAAATTAAAGGATATCCCGCTCTTATTGATCTTGTTATGGTTGACATGCCTGAAGATCCCATAGCACCTATAATTTTAGGTAGGCCCTTCCTAAGAACTATCAAGGATTTAATTGATTTACATGAGGGGAATATTAGAATAGAACTACCATCTAGAGATCATTTTATAGTCCACTTCCTAAGAAATAAGATGGCCAAGCCTAATGATGATGATGGTGTAATCACTTTAAAAGCCAATTACTTTAGAGTGGGTGTTCCACTTGCAAAGCCTAAATGATCACCATCTTGGTCAAGCTAATTGACTTTAATGAGAAATGCTTCATGGGAGGCAACCCATGTTAAATAATTTTTTTATCTTGTGTTAGTTTTGTTTTTGTTTTGTTTTGTTTTAAATAAAGAGTTTTCAAGAAGATCCTTTGAAGAGAGGATAAGAAATCAAGGTAATCCTCGATCTATTATATTTGCTAACACATGGCTATAAGGTACTATTGTTTTTATGTAGTTTATTTGTTGTCATTTTGTTGTTGCTAAGATGTGAAAAGACATACGAAGCTACTAACTTAGTTCTCTATGTTTTTGAAGCTTACTGCAAGCTTAACGAGCACTGGTACGATCAGAGTCGACTGTACCGCACGCCCATACCAGATCGTGGCACAGGTAAATTCAAACTCGATTTTTGCTAATGGACATAGAGGCCATAACAACCACTGGTACGACCAGAGCTGACCGTACCGTCTGCCTGTACCGTATACACGAGCAAAACATTGATTTTGAGGTAAACATATTGAACTGTTAATGACCAGTAGTACGGGCGCGCGCGACCGTACTGCACGCCCATACCGAGTGTGCCGCTGGAAGGGTCCTTCGACCCTAAGGCTGAACACTTGGTACGGGTAGGCTCCGGCCGTACCGCCCACACGTACTGCATACCTGACCACGACTTGAACCTAGGGAGAGGTAAACATAAAATCCCAAATCACGAATTCTCTCTTTCTTCTTCCTCCAAACTCCAATCTATCTCAATCAGATCTTCAATTCTATCCATTATTTCTTCGATTCTCGCACCCAATCGATCTAAGGTATGTTTCTCCTCCGATCCCCAGCTTATATGCATCAAAACCTTGCTCAATCTTTCACCATTACCAATCTAGACTTGGGTCTAATTCTTAGGCTAATCTCTATTATGAGCATGCTTAGTTTTGACTTTAGAGGAGATTCTTTTGTAAAAAGTGTAGAGGATCATTTATGCTATGTTTCCATTGAATACATTTTTTAATAAGCTTTATTTTTGTTTTAGATGAATATGAGGAGCCGTACATGTTCAGTGGTTGTGGAACGAGCCGTACCACACGTTGATATGCTAACTGCCGGCGGATTGAAGACATGTACGCCGAGAGGGGGTCCTTAAGGCTTTGAGAGAGATGGGGTCTAAGATGCTGGTGTTTTGGACAGTGAGCACACAAGCTTTACACAGGTTCGAATCCGCCAGCAGTGGATGGATCCTACTCCTGCTAGAAATCTAGTAATATAGCAAAGCCGGAAGTACAGATTACAAGAGAGGTTTTGCATGTGCGAGTTGAGGTTGTAAGTTGTGGGGTGCCCTAAAGGCTGGTCCCTAGGACGGCTTATATAGATATCTCTCCTAGGGTTCAAGGAGAGAAATATCCGACTATGATACAGAGTCGGTTCCAGGGTACATCTTGGACTACAAGTAATTATACATGCCTAAGTCGATAAGTCTTCTGGATCTTCCCGTAGCTGGACGGGCTTCCATCATCTCTCCCTGACTGGGCCGCCCGTGAAGCAGAGCTTTAACCTGAAGTGGTACACTCTGGTCAGTGAGTCACACTGGGTATACCCGTAAAGTATATCCCCAACGCTAACCCCTGAGTCATTTGACATTGAGTTCACCAAGGACTTTTAGCTCACTGATGTCTACGCACTTCTATTCTTGTAGACAGTTGTTGGGCCTCCAAGTGCAGAGGTTTGTAGAACAGCAGCAAGTTTTCCCTTAAGTGGATCACCCAAGGTTTATCGAACTCAGGGAGGAAGTGGTCAAAGGTATCCCCTCTCAAGCAACCCTGCAATCAAGATACAAGAAGTCTCTTGTGTCCCCAACACACCCAATACACTTGTCAGGTGTATAGGTGCACTAGTTCGGCGAAGAGATAGTGAAATACAAGTGGTAACGGTGATAGAAATAGCTTGATGGCGTGGAAAATACTAAAGGCAAACTGAAATAAAGATGGAAGCAAGCAAACATGTAACAGATCTAGTTGCAAATGAAGTTTCAATGCTTAGAAACAAGGCCTAGGGATCATACTTTCACTAGTGAACACTCTCATATAAATATATTCTCTTCGCGATACTACTCTTAACTACTCTCCGGTTGGACACTCTAATTGATGGTAGGGCTATAACAGCACACCTCAAAGTAAGTCTTTCCCATCTACAAAACCCCACACTGTCACCTTGAGTAGTAGATGAGTCCAACAAACACCACAATTTCATAAAGACATCCAACTCCAAATATAACTCATAACAAGTATTTGTAATCTCTAGCCTAAGTGCCACCATGGTGTGCACACTGTCAATTTCACACACATGGGGAGAGCAGAGATCTATTAAAGCACTTGAGTAGCAAGGTAGTTCTACTAGATTACAAAGCTCATGATGACAATATGATCATGCATAGGGAGAGAGATGAACACATAGCTACCGGTAGAACCCTTAGCCTCGAGAGAGAACTACTCCCTCCTCATCATGGGAATCAGCAATGGTGATGGAGATGGTGGTGGAGATCGATGGAGATGGCTCCGGGGGCACTTCCCTGTCCCGGCAGGGTGCCGGAACAGAGACTTTTTGTCCCCTGAATCTCCCCTTCGGTGGCGGCGGCGCTGTGGAACTTTTCGTGGATTTCTGATTGACGATCTAGGGTTTTGGTATCGGGAGGCTCTTATAGGCGAAGGAGGCAAGGTCGGTGGCCAGCCAGGGGGCCCACACCATGCCCTGACGCGGCCTGGGGGGACCCGCTCCATGGGGTGGTGTGGCCACCATGTGGCCCCTCTCCGTCTTGTCTTCTGGCTCCGTGAGTCTTCCGGTAAAATAGGCACTTTGGCTTTTGTCCCGTCCAATTCCGAGAATATTCATTTTCTGACTTCCTAGAACCAAAAACAGCAGAAAACAGGCAACTGGCACTGTGGCATCTTGTTAATAGGTTAGTCCAAGAAAGTGTATAAAAAGTACTCCAAAGTGTGGACAAAACATAAGAAAGTAGATAAAACCAAGCATGGAACATCAAAAATTATAGATACATTTGCAATGTATCAACATCCCCAAGCTTAACTCCTGCTCGTCCTCGAGTAGGTAAGTGATAAAAAGATAGAATAATTTTTGAGGTGACATGCACCATCAAAGACTTGATCAAGGTATTTGTAAAACATTCAAAGCTGGGATTATAGTACTTCAATCATAACATGAAAGACAAAGTTCTAGCAATAAGTAAAGAAACTATGATGCAACATGAAAAGGCACAAACAAAAGATTCATGAATAACAATGCTTTGCAAGACGTTTGTTTGTTTCACATAAAGAAAACATAGCATAATAGTATTCAGCTTGTCCCTCATAGAGTAGCAAATATAAATGCATAGGACACCTTCAAAGTTCATAAGAGTCACTAGATACAAATACTTTAAGAATAAGCAATATCAAAGTATGCATCAATCAACAAGTCTTGGGACAATGCACATAGAACTAAGAATGGCCACTATGCTCTCAAAGTAGGTGCATAAAGATAGAAGGTGGAGACTCAATATATAAATGGAAGAAAGGCCTTCATAGAAGGAAGCAGAGATTCAAGTTTCATAAAGAGCTTCCAAAAATTATGGTACGTATAGCTTTCAGCTCTCATTGCCCCTATCATAAGCATCTTGAAGGTGATTAAGGTTAAAGTGACACCACTAAGAGGATATGCTTGACAAGTTATAAACCGAAATCTCATGCCCCTTACTTACGAAGACCGAACCTCATGCTACTCAACTTTAGTCACAAGTAAGCTCTTGTCATTGTAAGTACATATGTATCATAGAGAACCGCCGACGGGGTACCCCTTGCACATGATACAAGAGCTATCCCATAATCAAAATGACAAGGCAAGCAGACAATGAGCATCTCAGCGATCTTTTTATTTGCTATTTGCATAGGTTTTTATTGAGGATGCTTCATAGAGTGCTCATTATGGTGATGCTGCAAGTTTCCACCATAATTAGGCATGGCTTCGGCTAGCGGCCCAGGCGTTTCTCTAACCCACATACAAACTCCATGATCTAACAAGTTCCACTTTTATTTCACACCGCCGGGATCCATAAGCAAAAGAACATGATATCAACGGGGTACAAAGTACAAGTGCAATGTTGAAAGCGTTCCCCATGAAACATGGTTCTGCTAATTTCAACTTATAAAGCGCAAGCATATACGCAACAAAGAAGGACCCAATGGTTCAAGTTTATTAGAGGCAAGTAAAGTAAAGTGTGCCACCAAGTTCGTGAGAGCTTTAATCACTAGTTTTCTCATAACAAGTTTAATTTGGAAGGTAAACAAAAGCATGAATATACTTGGAATAGCATAAGCTAGTAGGTAGGTATGGTGGACTCTTTGGAATAACTTGGTTTAGGGAGTTGTATGCATGAGTGGAACTCATACTTTGTTGTGGAGGCTAGCAAAAGACTGGGAGCGACAAACTAAGAGAGAAATAATGGCCATAATCATGCAGCGCGACAAAATATCATTGATCAAAGCATAAAGTGATACTACAAGTTGAAAACTAAAGGATCATAAAGGCTATGGTGACTTGAGATAGTCATAACATGGTGTGAGCATGCACCAAGTCAACCCAAATAAAGCATCAAAGGAGAATACCACTATACTATGCTTTAATATGCTAAAACAACGCATGATTCATCCAAGGCACATTAAGCAATCTCAATTGTTTATAACAAGTCATGCTACAACAAAGAATACTAAACACAAGGCCAAAACAATACCAAGCATGGCATGACAAAGCATAGGCCACAGTCAAAAACAAGCTCTTTTTACCACATAAGCATGAACTTTCCTACTCTTTTCCAAACCAAACCAAACTATTTGCAAACCAATGTATGAAAGAGGGGGTCCAACCAATTTATTCAGAAAACTAAGCAAACAAAAGCAAACGAAAAACCAAAACAAAAACGAAAAAGAATACGCTCCAAGAACAACACAACTGTGCATGAAACAATAAAAATGAAGCGTTTGGAAGAAACCTAGAATTTTTATTGATGAAGAAGGGGATGCCTTGGGCATCCCCAAGCTTTGACGCTTGTACTTCTTGGATATTTCTTGGAGTGACACGCGTGGCATCCCCAAGCTTGAGCTTTAGTCCATTCTTCATCTCATTACTCATTCCTTCCATACACCTGAAATTTTTCCTTCATACAAAACTTCACACAATCTTTATTAGCAACATTAGTGCACTTAAGATAAATAAGTCTTAAGGTTCAGTTATAACACCAAATAAACTTCCATTAGAACACTAGATACTGTATCACTTCCCTCAAAAAGCTCAATTCCCCAAAAGAACTCAAGAAGGAACCAACAAGAAGCAAATGCAGAAAATGGCAGAAATCTGTCAAAACAGACTAGCAGGTAAATACGAATTTTTTCGAAGACCTTCTGTTGCTCAAATCAAAAAGTGTTGAACTAACTAAAGTTATATAACAACCTGGGGCAGAAGCACAAACATTTACATCTCAATCCGACATACAGAGCTCTCTCACGAATTTTTATGGTGAAGCACAAAATCTGTTTCAGGACAGCAACTTTCCAAATCATTACTTCTCTCTCATTAGAGGTTACTCTTGGCACAAAAAACAAATAAAAAGGATAAGGAGAGGTTATTACAGAGGTAATAACTTCCAAGACTCATCTAAAACTTTTGTGTTATCTCCCAATAAGTACTTTTATTTAATGCCTTTAAGTTAGGCATGATAATTTGAGAAGATGCTCACATAAGAAATATGGATTGAAGTAAAAGAGAGCATCAAGAAGCAAATTCAAAGCACATTTAAGTCTAACCCACTTCCTATGAATAGGAATCTTGTAAAGAAACAAGTCATGAAAGCACAAAGCAACAAGCATAGGAAAGAAAAACAAGTGCAGCTTCAAAATTTTCAACATAAAGAGGGGAAACTTAATATCGTTGAGACACATTAAACCATGTTTCCCTCCTCATAATAACTTTCAGTAGCATCATGGATAAAGTTAACAATATAACTATCACATGAAACATTCTTATCATGAGACACATGCATATAATAATTATTACTCTCCACATAAGCATAGTCATTCTTATTAATTGTATTGGGAGCAAATTCAACAAAATAGCTATCATTATTATTCTCATCACCATAATCATCAAATATAGGAGGCATATTGTAGTCATAATTAATTTTCTCCTCAATAGTAGGTGGACTGAAAACATCATATTCATCATTGTAATCATCATATATTGGAGGTTTGGTATCATCATAAGCAATAGAATAGCTATCTTCCAAAGCTGGGGAACTAAAAAGATCATTTTCATAAAAACTAGCTTCTCCAAGCTTAGACTTTTCCATAGCATTATCAATAATGATGTCCAAAGAATTCATACTAACAACATTGCTATTAGCATGCAAATAAAGTTCCATAGGTTTTTTAATTTTCTCTTCAAACACTTCATGTCCTAACTCAAGATAAATACTATAAAGCTCTCTAATTTTTTTGTTGTTTTCCATTAAGCCTAACTAGTGAAAACAAGAAACAAAAAGATAAAATTGCAGAATCTAAAGGAAATAACTTCGAGCACTCACACCGGAGGATGTGAGTACCTTTTACCTTACCTCCCCGGCAACGGCGCCAGAAAATAGGCGTTTGCCGTGGGAGGTTCTTCTTATTTAATCCTCCGATGTGAATACCTTTTACCTTACCTCTCTGGCAACGGCACCAGAAAATAGCTTGATGTCTACGCACTTCTATTCTTTTAGACAGTTGTTGGGCCTCCAAGTGCAGAGGTTTGTAGAACAGCAGCAAGTTTTCCCTTAAGTGGATCACCCAAGGTTTATCGAACTCAGGGAGGAAGTGGTAAAAGGTATCGCCTCTCAAGCAACCCTGCAATCAAGATACAAGAAGTCTCTTGTGTCCCCAACATACCCAATACACTTGTCAGGTGTATAGGTGCACTAGTTCGGCGAAGAGATAGTGAAATACAAGTGGTAACGGTGATAGAAATAGCTTGATGGCATGGAAAAGACTAAAGGCAAACT
The DNA here is from genome assembly GCA_916181665.1 of Avena sativa. Taxonomy (NCBI): domain Eukaryota; kingdom Viridiplantae; phylum Streptophyta; class Magnoliopsida; order Poales; family Poaceae; genus Avena; species Avena sativa. The sequence goes on along the minus strand of OV702292.1, from coordinate 523,607,177 downwards.
GAAATAAAGATGGAAGCAAGCAAACATGTAACAGATCTAGTTGCAAACGAAGTTTCAATGCTTAGAAACAAGACCTAGGGATCATACTTTCACTAGTGAACACTCTCATATAAATATATTCTCTTCGCGATACTACTCTTAACTACTCTCCGGTTGGACACTCTAATCGATGGTAGGGCTATAATAGCACACCTCAAAGTAAGTCTTTCCCATCTAGAAAACCCCACACTATCACCTTGAGTACTAGATGAGTCCAACAAACACCACAATTTCATAAAGACATCCAACTCCAAATATAACTCATAACAAGTATTTGTAATCTCTAGCCTAAGTGCCACCATGGTGTGCACACTATCAACTTCACACACATGGGAAGAGCAGAGATCTATTAAAGCACTTGAGTAGCAAGGGTAGATCTACTAGATTATAAAGCTCATGATCACAATATGATCATGCATAGAGAGAGAGAGAGAGAGATGAACACATAGCTACCGGTAGAACCCTTAGCCTCGAGAGAGAACTACTCCCTCCTCATCATGGGAATCAGCAATGGTGATGGAGATGGTGGTGGAGATCGATGGAGATGGCTCCGGGGGCACTTCCCCATCCCGGCAGGGTGCCGAAATAGAGACTTTCTGTCCCCCGAATCTCCCCTTCGGTGGTGGCGGCGCTGTGGAACTTTTCGTGGATTTCTGATTGACGATCTAGGGTTTTGGTATCGGGAGGCTCTTATAGGCGAAGGAGACAAGGTCAGTGGCCGGCCAGGGGGCCCACACCATGCCCTAGCGTGGCCTGAGGGGACCCGCGCCATGGGGTGGTGTGGCCACCCTGTGGCCCCTCTCTGTCTCTGCTTCTGGCTCCGTGAGTCTTCCGGTAAAATAGGCACTTTGGCTTTTGTCCCGTCCAATTCCGAGAATATTCATTTTCTGACTTCCTAGAACCAAAAACAGCAGAAAATAGGCAACTGGCACTGTGGCATCTTGTTAATAGGTTAGTCCAAGAAAGTGTATAAAAAGTACTCCAAAGTGTGGACAAAACATAAGAAAGTAGATAAAACCAAGCATGGAACATCAAAAATTATAGATACATTTGCAATGTATCACTCACTCATTTATACCCTTACATCCTCAACCAACTAGGCATTTGTCATGATTTTAATTTACTTTGCAACAATGTTGGTTTAGATGATTTTGTTTTTCAGGACACCGTCACATATCATGGCTTGACACTTGAGTTCCTTAGTACTTCGACACATACAGTTAGTTCACACTACTACTCTGAGGAGCATATGCCAGGAGTTGATCACATCATTTCCGCCTTATGAACTATGAGTATTCCTTGACACTCGACCAATGGGCTCTTCATTTTAGGTTGCCAACAATGCCACCGACATACGCTCCACCACAATTGTACTTAATGCATCACCCTTGGACTACTTTTGTAGAATGAAAATCCATGGAAGCACCCCAAGGGAAACCAAATTGATCACACTGCTATTCAATATTTGTTCTATGTTATTGCTAACACTTTGGAGGCACGTGGTGAGTTCACTAGAGTCAATGAGGAGGATATGATGATCCTCGCAAGAGCTGCTATTCCAAACTGTAATTTGACGCCAAACTTGGGTGCCCTTCTATTGTTCTATTTTAATTATCAAACTCTTCAATCTTGTGGTCCCATATGTGGAGGAAGAGTTGTCACTGTCCTTGCACGGGCGCTTCAAGTCAATATAGGTAATATCCAACCGTTGGCAGGAGACCGCTGTCTCGGTTTCTCTACCCTAAGAGATTGTGGTATGATTTCAAAATCCAATGGTAGATACTTTCTTGATATACCTGGAGCAAATCATTTGATCTCGGCTCCTTTGCCTAATGGTTTGTTCTCTATCGAGGATGGACATTTGCGTTTTGACGCACAGGTTGAAGAAAATCTACACCAACCAGAAGAACACGTGGAAGAAGGAGAAGATTAAGAAGTAAAATAAGAGGGATCCGAACAAGGTGAGCAACCACCAAACTACTACACCACCACCAAAGTGAGCAAAAAAGGGCTTGCAAAAGTCTGAGCTTGGGGATGTTCCCCCAACAATTTTATTTGTGTAATAATGAGGTTGTACTTCAGCACCTTGTGATCTTTGAAACACTCGTGTTGGTTTGTTCCAACACTTTGCTTTTTCTTTCATTTTTCGTTTGCTTTCATTTTTCATTTGCTTTCATTTTTCGTTTGTTAGTTTTATTTTCTTAGTTCCTTGCTTAGTCGCAAGTTAGTTTTAGTGTTCTCTTTTCTTTAATCCCTATCCTCAAAAATACAAAAATATTTTTCCATTTATCCTTTTTTCGCGAAGTGGATTTGCATATTGCCTCTTTGATTCAATATTATTATGAGAGTGATTTTAACTTGAGTTTTGAAGGAACACATCCCCATAAGGAATAGAAATATGAAGTCACTCATTAGAGGTATGTCCTATGTCTCCCACTTTTGAAGTTTGAATTGTTTATCTTATTTAGTTGATTTGCTGAAATGTTATGCTAGTGGGAGTAATTGAAAATAGTTAGAGTAAAGCTTTTTATTTGCATGAGTAAGTAGTTGTGGAAGCTTTTGATCTAGTTCTTGTAGTTAACCGAGTATTTCCTTGGAAATAATTTTGCCATACAAGTACAAAAAAATTATGACTTGTTTGATGATTGATTGCCTTAATAGTATACCTTTGAAGATACTTAACCCCATAGATGTTTTGACTCGACGACACTCTTGAAGGGAGTTATTTGATTGAAATGAAGTCTAGTGGTAATTGTGATTCATGCCAAAACTAACCTTGTGGATCAAAATTGTGATACTATTTTAAAAAATTAGAAGTTTTGATACACACCTTTGGATGCCAACAACTCCGCTAGCCGACGAACGATCAATGGTACAACACCTGATTTCAGCTATGACTTGACGACATGGGTGGCACTTGTCACCATAATGGGCAAAAGTATTGGTACTCTTGAAGCTATGCAAACCATTTGTTAAAAGAATCACTCGATGATCCTTGAAGAAAAATAAAGATCCACACTAAATTGTCTTTGGCATGGTCTCGTTACTACTCTATGAATTTTCTTGAAAGAAAATGATTGGAATGGTAGTGTTTTGATAGTCTTGATTTACTGATGTGGGTGTCAATAAGATACTTCACTATTATGCTACTTGGGACATGATCCCTCTTACTTAATTCTGCTATTATAAAACATTCAAGTGTTCCTTGGCACGCTAAGACTTAACTAGAGGAATTGGATTGATTGTTACACTTGTAGTTATTCATACTTATATTAAATGTTACTTTGAGTGCTTTGAGTTAACTTTGAGTGCTTGTAGTTATTCAAACTGTATAGGATTCTTAGCATCTCCCTAACTTTGTGAGCTTTTCAAATGGAAGAAGTGATGAATGCATATGACTACCAACCGTAAGTGAATTCATACTCTCGTCATTTCAGTTTAAACACTGAGTTCTTTATGGTTTTCTTGTTTTCTTGCTCAAGGGCGATCAAGGTTTGAGCTTTGGGGAAGTTGATGGTTGTGAAAACAGTCATCTTTCTCCGTGTTTAAACTTCGTGTTTAGTCAAGTAATTGACCAAGAATCTCTCTAGCATAGCCACTAATGGCTAATTATTGCAAATATGTGCAATCCATTGTTTTGAATTGTGTTGTGTAGGAAATCATGCTTTTAAGGCGAAATCAGTAGCCAATAATGAAGATTTTGAGGAAGTCCACATGACCAAGCAATCCTGGGTCGAAACATAGGCTAATGCAAGCTTAACAACCACTGGTACGGGCAAGCTCCGCTCGTACCGTCCGCCCATAGTAGGTGGCATTGGCTTAGTCTCGTCAAACCCTATGACTTTCATGAAGGCACCTATATATTTTGAGGCCCCAGCCACTGTGCAGAAGGCCACCATTCTCAGATTGCATCACAACACCACCGAAGGAGATCCCCCACCATAGTTCATCCTCTCCACCATCCCCCACCATAGCCATAGCCATTAGCTTGTACTTGAGATCCCCTTGTGATTTGGCGAGCATTGTAAGAATATTTGATTTCAATCTAGGTATTTTCCAAATGTTTTCTATCCTTGATCTTATTGTTACGAGTGAGTAGTGCTCATGGGCTGCAGGTTGGGGTGAAACCTCGCAGCAATTATTTACATCATCTAATCCATGGGAGTACTGTGTATTTATTGAATAGAGATTTGTATCTTTGTTTCTTTGTCTCTTGTCTTGATCTATGGACTTGTAGGTACCCACGATCCCAGAGATCGGTAAAGACTTGAGGTGAGATGCTTGGTTAGCTCTAGGTGAATCATCAACCCTGGCCTATCTCCATCCATTGACACAACACACGTTATAAAGTAAAGTAGAAAGGTCTAGTGAACGAATGTAAAACAAAGAAACAAGTCTTGTAGACGTGCCTTATTATTTTCCTTTTAGCATTGTTTCCCAAGGATTCGATTAAACCTAGGTCTATTAGGGAAAAATCTACTATACTGCATCCATAAATCTAGATCAAATGTATCACCAGGGACATCCCAAGACCGACATAGAGTGGCAGCGAAGTACATGGAGGGGTCTTGGATTGGTCGAGGTACTTTTATGAAGAGGTAATGGCCGGTGGTTAATGTGGAAGTGTCGATGCAGTGCAGTGGTGCCTAGGTTGTTTCTGGGAGCCGAGAAAGAGCTTGGGATTGTCAAGGTAGCCACTTGGGTCGATGTGGAGCTTAGGTGGTCGAGGAAGCACTTGGTGTTGAGTAAGCTGATGGAAGTGGCAATCTAGAGCAAGGGGCCACGAGGTGGCGTTGAGAGAGCAGCTGGGGGCGACACTGTTGGGTTCGCAGCATAGAAAACAAAAAATTCCTACGATATGAACAACTAAGCACCAAGATCTATCTACCTAGATACAATCAACGGGTGAATATACATCCATAGAGATCATACCCTCGAAGACCGAAATGCTTTGTTAACGAAATCTGATTTCGTGGATGATGTAGTCGTTCACTTGCCGATCTCAAGATCGTGACGAAGCCCAGCACCACAAAGCAGCAGTGCATCCGTGATTACACACATGTCTGGTACCCCAACCACCTCTAATTCCCTGCTCCAGCAAAATAGCGGAAGCAACAAATCCTTCCATAGAAAGCCATCGGGAACATGTACTTCCTAATTCGAAGCCATGGGGAATAATCTAGAGGGGGAGAGATCCTTCACGAGGAGGTGTGAGTGGAGAGGAGGAGAAGGCCTTCTTTTATAGGGGAGGAGGGCTGCCCCAAGGGGCATGGCCGCCGACCATGGAGGTTCCCCCACCTCTCCCTCCATAATGGTGAGTGGAGCTTCCACTAAGCCCATTACCATTACTTCCAACTCCACTCAAAGTTGCATTAATTTTCCACCAAAATTAATGCATCTCTCATTTAATAAAACTCTTTTATTTATTTTATTCAGAATTTTTTAATTACTTTTATTAACAAATATTTGCATAAACCCCCTTTGCAATACTTCATTATTACATCTCAAATCCTTCTCAGCAATTTGACCCGAAAAAATTCCAATGTCCATTGAATTAATTCCAGCACTTTTATAATATTTATATGGCATCATATTTGCTCCAAATGGCATCGGTATCCCTTAAGTGTGTCACCCTACAGTTCACGAATAATGCATACATGATCGAGACCCCTCTCTGATCAAAAATCAGCAGCGGGACCTAGAGATCCGTACTAACTCCCACATATTCAACAATGAATCTAGTGATCGTGTGAACCTTTAACATATCGTAACTAAATCCCGTTTTCTCGCGATATATTACATGTCTGAGAAGCAGAATCGAGCATCGGTATCTCCACACCTAGTTTGATCTTATTACCAACAAGTACTCTTTTCTCATTCCCGTGATATAGCATTATGTAATACCTCGGACCCTACGCTCTAAGAAACAAGCCAAGATGAACCCAAAAGTGGATAAGGGATTCTATCGTGGAGGCCCAAGGCCACCCACATGTAGGCCCGTAGAAGCGGAGCAGGGCACGATACTGGCCAACCACCCTACCCACTTCCAAGAACATCGTGACAAGAGCGAGCGACATAGTCGACAGGTATGTGAACAAAACATACACAAGTGTGTATGCCAGCGACATACAACAGTACATCAGAGACAGACCATCTAAAAGAAATATAAATATTCAACACCATATGGCAAGATCCAAATATCCTAGATAGAGATAATAGTTTAGGATACATCCTTATACATCACACATCAAAGTATCAAGCGGAAGCGGAAAACAAGATCTGAGTATGGACAAGAATAAAAATGGCATAAGATGACCCTAAAATAAGCACATCCCACCCACAGATCTCATGGATCTCCAACCCCGGAATCTCTACATTCGATAGTCGTTGTCACCATCATCGGTCTCTTTGACCCAATAACCTTCATGTGTGTAAACCTATCCATCTGAACCAAAATATTTATCGTGTGAGACCCTAGGGGTACTTAGCAAGTCTTAATGCACCTAAAGGGAACAACCTAGGGTGACACAATTGCAGTGAAAGATAATATCTAATAGTTCTATAGAGATACGCTACAACATCTGCCCAACTAGAGATGGACAGATGCTCGTTAATTAGTAACAACAGTTATGTAGGTATCATAAATAAACATCGCTCGACCTCCTTCTCGCTTACCGACGAGAAGGCGGAAGAACATCACATCCGTTGGCAATTTTATCAACCATTCCATGAGTGTTGCACTATTTACTAGTCATGTCTTAGTCAGATTAAACATGGTACTTTAGTTATACTTGTCTATGATTGATAAACTGTGCTCCAAGTCGTCCATAACCGCGGACACAACTTTCAGAAAGATTTACCCTACAGGGGTGCACAAATAGCAACACACGCACGATCAACCTCGGGAAGAACCAAATAAAAAGCAACGAGGCCTCACGACAATGCATTCACATAATTCATAAATTATTTTAGGGGGCCACCCCACTAAGCTACCCGTAGCAAAGTTGGCCGGCTTTGAGACGGACCTAGAGTTTGCGCCAATGGCGGTAAAAGACTGGGAACCCGAAAGTGTGACTGGGCTTATCTATACCACGAAAACACTCCACATTCCAAAATAGTATAGGCAGTCCACGCGTAATAGTAAATAAAGTAGTAAAGCATGGCATAAGTACATGATAGTAATAAATCCCCAAACTAATTTGTGGCCACAAGAAATAAAGTGTGAATCAAGCTCAGGCGAAGGGGGATCCATAGAGTCTCCCACATGTGGGTAGTGCGAATAGTCAAGGAACAGGTATCAAGTACTCGGGTCCTACAGGACACAAGTGAGCGTGAAAGAACCAAATAACAGCTATTGCCCACCGTGGGCCTCTTAGTTATCCCATTACTACATAGTTTAAGTTGTATAGGTACCTTATTATCAAAAGACTCGCACAAACCCTACACATGCAGTTCTATGACTCATATGGCTTAAACAACTCATCTAGTAATGGATCATAGGATTGAGGGTACAAGTTTCGGTGGGATTTAAAAGTAAAGGTTATGCAATACTTGGGATTCAATTTAATGCAATCGTGACTCAATGATGCAACAAATAAGATAGATGCATAGGTGCTATATGTATGCAAACATGGGGAATCGCTTGCCTGTCAGATAAGTAGTAGGGTAACCGGGATCTAGGTAGTACTCTTGGTTCTCCTGATAGTTCCCTTGTCGGCATCTGTTCGGAATTAAAACCAAATAACAAAGGGCCATAATAAATAAAGTACGCAATCATATGAATTATGCAACAAGCAAACAAGGTATGCCATGATGGAATGATGCACAATTGCATGGTATAACATAGCATGGCATGGGTGAGGTGTGGAAACAGAAAATAATCATTTTTATTAGTTGTTTATTCATACTTTGCTCCCGTAAACCTTGTTGCCCCTTTAATATTTATATGATACATGCTTCAACTTATATCATGGAATGCATAATTAGAACGGGCTCGTCGCGCTGATCGATTTAGCATATTATTTGTTGAATTTGGAACTACAGAATTAAATTTATGAATTAATTAAGAAAAAGGTATCTATTAGCATTTAAAATATTTCAAAATTTTAAATTGCTCAAAAATTATTTTGGATGGTATATTTGAATTCCTAGCATTTTTCTGGTCAGAAAACATATATTATTGGTATTATTTGAAATTATGAATTTAAAACAATAATTAAATGCAATTAATTCAAAAGGGGTCAAAAGTCAAAGGTTTGACTAGTTTGAATTAGTTTTGGAAATATTGGAATTTACATTTGAATTCACATTTAAAAACTAAACACATTTCATATTAAACTTTTATTCAAATTCGAATTTATATTAAAGTTATGAATTTATTTGTATTTAAACACAATATAAAAACTAATTTGAATTTGGGTTTAAATTTAAGCCAAGGTTTTTGTTACTCAGGGGCCAGCTACCCACAGAGACTAACGAGGGGGGCCAGGTCTGCGAGGCCACACGTGCACACAGCCAGCGGGCGTGTGACACGTGCGCATGCCGGGGGCACGATTGGAGTTTTCTTGAACTCCGGGTACCTTTTCGTAAAAAGCATGAACGGGGCTTTGTTCTGTGTATGACAGGTGGAGCTGCAGGGGATTGCTGATTGAGGAAAGAATTGCCTAGGGGGCTAACTGCAAAACTGTGGTGGCTGCTAACTGAATCTGCCTTGCTGTTCTTTCTGAACTCTCATAAGAGATGGACGACGACGATGAAAACTGGCCATGCTAGCGCCGACAGTTGCTGACCATAGGAGGGGCGCTACGACTCGATGGGAAGCTAGAATCACCAGCTACCTCTGCATGCTATGGGTTTTATGGGCGGAGGTTTGTGCACGAGCGGAGCTTGCTGTGAATGAGGGCGGAACGAGCGGCTGCTGTTGCTACTATCGGTGCGCGCGGTGGCTGCTAAAAGTACCGGCGGCGAGGCATCATCGGTGACCAAGAACTACCGGAGGAACGGACCCATGGACATAGGGTATGGGTAGGGAGAGGTAGGTCGTGCTCACAATGGTCGATTCCCGCAGGATTCAAGGCTAGGGCAGACGGAGGCGGCGGCGAGGTGAGGGTGATGGCGTGGAGCTCTTGGTTCAGACAGGAAGAAGAGGGGGACGAGGTCCTGCTTCTTCGGCTCTTTCCTAATGTAACAGATGAGCATAGTAGGTGCGGTGATGCGGTTCCCGGCCTTAGCAGCGCTCAGCGATGGCCATGGCGAAGGAGCAACGACGAATTCAGAGGTGGCTGCGTGAAACTGTAGAGAGATGGGGAAAAGGAACTATGGTGTGAGGAAGGGAAGGAAGCTAGGGTTCCTGGTGCAGCGTGGGGTAGATAAAGGGGAGGAACACGTGGGGCATGAGGGGTGACGAGGACAACGGCGCGGGGACGACGACCAGCTCCTTCTGTCTGTCACAGAGATAGAGGGAGGAGATGGGGAAGACGGTGACCAGTAATGGGTGTCAAAGGGATACGGGCCGGTGGCGAGTTGGGTTGGCCCAAGGAAGGGAGGAACAGCGCCAGGGTGGCTGGGCCCTGTGCTGCTGGACCAGGTTTGACTCTCTCTTTTTTATTTTACCATTGTTAGCTAATTAATGTTTAAACAATTTCAAATAAGCAATTTAATTCAAAACATTTTGAAACTTTTGTAGGTTATTTTGAATATAGATTAGGCTAAGTAAATGGACTAGAGGGAAATAGCAAAGAGGGATGCACCATGCATACATGTCCATTTGGGCACATACAAGAATGTAAGAATTGGGGTTTTATGATTGATTAAAACATATGTAAAATATTGGACCCTAGCAAATGGATCCCAACCTGTAGGAAACCAAAATAGATAGTTTGGAAAGAGGGGAGAGAGGTATTGGTGATAACATTAATACAATCAAGATGAAACCAATGCAAACCTGATATGATGCTCAAATTCAATGTTGCATGATGACATGAGCATGATATAGTGATGATGCAATGCAAGAATGATATGTAGGAAGTAGCACCATATAGACTAGGCGAGTAAGATTACAATCCCCCACTAAATAAGAATCTCACCCCGAGATTCCTAGGAAAAAGAAAAAGGCACAAGGAGAGGCGGGTGTTCGAAACGAAGGTGATCCTCGCGTTCCCAAGTTGATGAACAACGAAATGTTACGACCATTACACCTTGCAAAACTTGCTAGACTTGTTGCGAGTCTTGCGTTGTGCTTCTTAGAAACAAAGGACTTGAAGAATTGAAGGATTGTTGGGAAGAAAGGAGGTAGGATGGACATAGCTCCGGTGCTCTCGAGAAACACGATAAAAGAATAGAAACACTTCCTAAAAGAATTATGAAAGACGGTGTATCGAGGAGAAAGAAAGACACGTTGTTAGGATTCAAGATCAAAATCTGTAAGTGAGGATGATTCTTTCTCTCGCCAGAAGAAAGGAGCAACTTTGGAGAAATTGTCAACCACTATGAAAATAGCATTGTTTCTTCCTATAGATTTAAGAAATGAAGTTTGGATAAACAATATTGCCTTCAAACAATAGAGTCCCTTGATACCATGGAAAAGATTTGGTTTAGGAGTTCTCATATTAGATTCTTCTTGCGCTGGTAAGAAACAAAGGATCACGCAATTAAGGTGTGCAGATATATATTCAAGAGAAAGAGGTGACCCAAGTTTATGGTGGAATCCTGAGGAAGAAGTGGAATGCTAAATATCTGGAGTTTATTATAAAGATGCCTATTGCTCTCCGTAGCCATGAGGTTATTGCAATATATTTGCGATGGATGGCATCGACCATAATTGGCTTTACCAGGAGAAAAGGATTTGACAATTGAAGTCGCATATATCTTCCATCCATCTTGTTTGACGACGTCGAGCACTAGTAGAAAGAAGAGGACGGAGAAGATTTTGCATTTGTTTCCACTAGATTGTTGAAGATTTTTGCTCCATCTTGAAATAGACGATACCTACCAACAAGAGGTTATTCATTATGTTCTTGAGAGAACACTCTGGAAAACAAGGACGGAAGTAAAAGTCTCAAGAGATAGAGGCCACTTTTGACTTCCGTGGAATGAGTAAAATCGCATTAATCCACCAATTAAATGTACAAGAGCGAATGGTAAGAGTACTCGGGTGGGGATCAGTCCATCGCGCAACCAAAGCATTACTCTGTACATGAATATATAAATCGTGCAACCCACTCTCGAATTTTGGACTGAAGATCTTGATAAGAACTCATGAAGCTCCATAAGAACACAAAGATGTGATGCAAAAACTTCATCAGATCCAAACTCGATAAAGATGATGATGTTGTCGTCATGTTGGAAGTCCCAAGCCATCGGAAAAGATATGAAGGAAGATCACGGAAACAGATGAAAGATTCAATAGATAGACGAGAAAAACACCAAGGTCTTGAATAGAGGAATTATGAAAGATCTGGAAACTCTTCGTGGCATCCGGCGGATTGAGAATAGAAGATAAAACGAGAGGGTTTCAAAAAGGTTTCTTTATGAGTAGAAGACCAACAAAATTTCTCGTCCTTCTTGAGAATATCTGAGAGAGATTTAGCCGCCTTGAGGAAATCTTCAGCAGAACAACGATGATAACTTGCCAACACAAGGAGAAGCTCCGGTTTTGGTTGAAGGTAGAGGATGGAATTAACAATTGACTTGATGATTCCAGAATTGTAGCGATGCCTTTAGCAGAAGGACGTGGCTGAGATAGGTGACTTCAAAAAGTCGGAAGTTGCACTTTGAGAACTCTACATAGATGCGGTGTTCTTGAAGCTTGAGAGGATGAAAATAATATGTTCTTCATGTTCTTCCATTGATATAGAATAGGCGAGAATATCGTCAAGATATACCACCATGAATTTTTGAGATATTCTAAGAATACCAAGTTCAAGAGGTGGAAGAAATAAACAATTGCTCGAAACACTTTCTAAGCTCAACGCTCTTTGAAAGACAAACATTACAAGCAATGATTTGTGTTGGAAGAGATGTATTGGAAGAATAGATTATCTCACCCTTCAGAATATAGAAGAGATGTTGAATTGTCCACATAGTTGATCAGATCACCGGTTCAAAAGATAAATAGATCTTGGATAAAGAAACAATGATAACTCATCCTTAAGCAAAGCTATCAGAGATGAAAATAATGAGATTCTCTTGTATCAAAGAGAACCTTGCGGATATGGAGTTCAAAAGGATATGAAGCACGACAGTCGATGAAAATCCCACATAAGTGCATTAAGAAACCTCTGGATTGCTGAAGATACTTGAATATGATATAGATATGATCATGGTATAACTCAAAATCACAAGAGATAATTGCCGTCATTTTGGGGATTAGATTGAATGCATTGACCATATTCCACACATGATAAGTGTCATATATCTATACCAAGAACCAAATTACAATCACGAGCATCGAATCGACGCAAGTTATGCATTTAGCCCAAAAGAATTGAAGATGAAGTAAAAACTCCAGAATGAAGCGCCGGTAGAAAAAATCGAGTTGGCATGGACATGCTGATAAAATAAGATAGATAGCGTATCCCACACGACTGAAAAGGAGTGTGGAAACACAGATGTATCAAATAAAAAAATCCGCATTTTTTGGCATTAAAATACCAACTAGATGCAAAAACAATTTAATTGATAGATATTAGCAACTCCAAATTCTGTGAAAGCATGCAGGAAGGAAGAACACCCTTAACAAGATTGCGTCGGTTAACAAAGAGTCAGATAGATTACGTCGGTTTACACAAAAGCCTATCAGTATGGAATGTATCAACAGTTGATAACCAAAGGCATATTGCGAAGCAAGGTTGGATGCAACAGATCAACAAAGGATTAACACATCCTATGGTACTACAAATACCCCAAACACGTGAATCCTCTTTTGAATTTTTAGAAGAGGATAGACAAACGTTACACTTCCTTACTAGAATAGGGTGGGTGGATGGGTAAGAAGGAAAATGGAAGCAGTCCTACTCACACGTTTAGTTTTTCCCTAATATACATAGCTACAAAAAATATTTTCTAGACTGACAACGACCACCTTGGTTGAGACCCTGAAGGGCAGAATGGCTCTGATACCAATTGTAATATCTTAGACCCTGCGCTCTAAGCAACAAACCAGGATGAACCCAAAAGTGAATAAGGGATTCTACCGCGGAGGCCCAAGGCCACCCACGTGTAGGCCCATAGAAGCGGAGTAGGGCACGGTACCGGCCAACCACCCTATCCACTTCCAAGAACATCGTGACAAGAGCGAGCGACGTAGTCGACATGTATGCGAACAAAACATACACAAGTGTGTATGTCAGCGACATACAACAGTACATCAGAGACATACCATCTAAAAGAAATATAAATATTCAACGCCATACAGCAAGATTCAAATATCCTAGATAGAGATAATAGTTTAGGATATATCCTCATACATCACACATCAGAGTATCAAGCGGAAGCAGAAAACAAGATCCGAGTACGGACAAGAAGCAAATTGGCATAAGATGCCCCTAAAATAAGCACATCCCGCCCACAGATCTCAAGGATCCCGATCCCCGGAAGTAGCACTATATAGACTAGGCAAGTAACATTACAATTGTTAGATAATTGGGATACTACACATTCCTTGTGATCAAATCATATGCTTGCAAGCTATTATGAATGTGATATCACAGAGGGCCCAGAGTATATCTCTCCGTCATCGGGATGGACAAATCACACTCTTGATCCATGAGTCTCTATATAACACTTTCGGAGTATTTGAACCCACCTTTATTGTCACCCTGTTATGGTGTGACGTTTGATATTAACTAGTTACTCTCCCGGTGTTAGTGATTGGCATGATCTCATGGTCTAAGGACTAAATTTACTTTGCATGATGCTATAGTAATTTAAACATAATGACTTTGATCATATTACTATATTTCGGATGAATGTTCATCACATTATTCCACCAATGTTGTGACCTCGTTATTAACAACATCCAATGTCCATGGTCACGAAACCTTGATCTTGTTAATCAACGAGCTAGTTTATGTGAGAGGCATAAATAGGAACTCTTTATTTGTTTATTAAACACACATGTATTAACATTTCCAATTAACACAATTATAGCATGAGAAATAAACATTTACCATAAACATGGAATAAGATAATAAGCACTTTATTATTGCCTCTCGGGCATATTCCCTTCAGGCGCATGCCGACCCAAGAGATGGTGGCAACGAGGTGGAGAAGCAGCCCAGTCAGGATCAAGCTATGCCGGCCTATGCGGGAACGATAGCGAGGAGGTGAGCTGGGATTGCAGCTGGGCTGCCGAGATCGGATATGTCGGCTCGTGGTGGACCGGACGGGTTGGAGGAGATGCTGGCCCACCCGAATTCAGGCAAAGTCGTCCCGACGAGGAAGCGACGGTGATGAGGAAGGAGCCCAACCGGGTTAGTTCAATACCGGCCCAGGGGAGATTCGGTGAGGAAAGGCCCGACCGAGAATCAATGTAGTCTAGCCGAGATGGGCCGATGCCAGCCCAGCTGAGAAGATGATGTGAGGAGGTATTCCGGCCCAGCCGGAGGCATGCCGACCTAGGAAAAGCGATTTGTCCAGAGAGAGAGTTAGTGTCGGCCTAGGATGAGTTTCGACCAGGCCAAGGTAAGTCTATATCGGCCTAGGTAGGTTTTCATCTTATCTATATTCTTTTTATACTACTTCACTTTATGTCTTCTCTCTATATATGTCTTCTATTGAACCACTTATACTCCAACTCTGGGGTACCCGGGGTCATATCCCCGACATTAGCCACCGAGGCTATGTAGGACTTGCAAAGTCGTGCATAGGCTCTTTACCTTAATCACATATCATCACTAGGGTTGATATCGACATATAGTCTACACTCTCAGATTTCACATATGACCTGCATGGGTTGTGTCGGTATGGTACTTTGCCTGAATAAGCTTGATCGATATATGGCCTGCATGGGCGAGTTTGACATATAGCCTACATGGGAAAATTTGACATATAGCCTGCTTGGGCAAGTTTGACATATAGCTTGCATGGAAAAGTTCGACATATAGCCTGCATGAGCAAGTTCGACATATAGCCTCCATGGGCAAATTTTGACATATAGCGTGCTTGGACAAATTTGACATATAGCCTGCTTGGACAACTTTGACATGCAGCCTGCATGAGCATCGTCATATGGTCTGCATGGGCAAATTTGGCATATAGCCTACTTGGACAAGTTTGACATATAGCCTGCTTGGCCAACTTTGACATATATCTTGCATGGGCATCATCATGTGGCATGCATGGGCAAGTTGACATATAGCCTGCACAGGCAAGTTGACATATAGTCTGCTTGGAATTTTTTTATGTATAATCTGCAAGGGCAAATTTGACATATAACCTGCTTTGGGCAAATTTGACATATAATCTGCATGGGCATCGTCATATAGCCTGCATGCGCAAGTTGACACGTCATATAGCCTGCATGCACAAGTTGACATATGGTCCGCATGCGAAAATTTGACATATAGCCTGTATGGACAAATTTGACATATCTTGAGAGCCGGGTACTTGATAAGCCGACATACATGTTAAAATTTGAAATACATGTCAGAATCAGACATATATGTCAAAATTTGACATACATGTTAAAATATGACATACATATCAATATCCGACATATAAGTCAAAATCTGACATATATGTGAATATCATCAGTGCCACGCATCCTGGCGGTACTAGATATGAGAAATCCGACATATGTCGATCTCATGATACTTACGATTTGAGATATGTATGAGCTGAGATAACTTATGATAATGCCATGATATTTTTGGTGAACCGACATACACGGCGATTTGACATTCTTTATGATGATGGCATGATACATTGGCAAACTGACATAAACGGTGATTTGAGATAATTTACGATGATGCCATGATATATTGGCAATCCGACATAAGCGGTGACTTGAGATAATTTATGATGATACCGTGATATATTGGCAAACCGACATAAAGGGTGATTTTAGATACGATATGATGCTATGATACATTGTCAAACCAACATAAACGGCGATCTGAGATATGATATGATGTTATGATGACTTGGCAATAAGTTTTCTCAGCAATAGACATTTCAAATGACATAGTTAGTAAATATATATATAACAGATACTGAAAAGTAGCAGTAGACATACTAAAAGACATAGCCATAACATATGACACAAAGCAACTAACATATTTTGAAGGAACAACAAATGACATAACGGACGCATGATGAATGCCAACTTAAACCACATTTCTACTCATGGGAATGCCGGCTAAGTAGTGACCAAGACCCCGAGATAGTTTTCATGCCTACGGGAGATCCTATGTCGGATTAGCCGGCTAGGCCCCGGGTTGAGACATCTCTTTCTTGGGATGAACAACTAAACAAGTGATAAAGGGTGATAGTCCCCCGAGTGACGTTATTCGGGGTTACCTCATGTGCATGTCGACGATAGAGATTGTAGAAACTGACGTGAGTATAGTCAGTAATAATGTTGAGGCCGACATATTTCGATGGGGAGGCTTGCATGGCAGCCCCCTAGACTTGTTTAATACTGGACGGTGATGAAGAAGAAGATGCTGCACCGACGGTGATGCAGATATTGATGAAGATGGTCCCGTCCGGATGAAACTCCAACCAGCGCCGCTGCTAGTCCCCCGGTGGGCGCTAACTAGTAGTATGATACTACCACTATGACCAACCCAATGAACCCAAAAATTAGACAACTTGTTCCATAAATATAGTATTCTACCGAGAAAACAGTTAAATGCGTTGATCACAACTTAATTGTCTTCATTGCTACATAATGTCTTAAAAAGCTGTCTAGAAAATAAACAAAAAGAGTTACCACTAAGAACCAAATAAATGTGCTTTTACAATAATTTAAATTCCCTCCATCGCTACATAATTTGCCTATCATCACAAAAAAAAAGTTATGTACTCCCTCTATCTTGAAATAGATGTTAGAGATTTGTCTAAATGCATGTAAATCTATACAAATCTCTCACATCTATTTCAAGAAGGAGGAAGTACTAGTTATTCTACAATGATTTTAAGTGTAGTCTATAGTGGAGGATTACTATAGACCATTGCTCATGCCCTAAACCGCACATGGCCTAAAACTAGATTACATTGGTATAGGTGAACACGTGTAAGGTTGTTTCTGCACAATAGAGGTGCATCGCTCCATCAAACATACCTGGCCAACGGTCTAACCCGCGACACGATGCGGCCTAGTAGGCTTACCTTGCCTGGCAGGACACAGCTCACCAGGGCATGTTAGTAAACGGGTCATACCGTGCAGGCTAATGGGTTTTGACTTGAAGCCCATGCATGACATATTGATGCCCATGCACGACGCACTAGCTAAATGACCCTAACATGTCAGCCCGCTAAGGCCTTTTGGATTGTTTCTTAATGAAAAGAATAAAATAATTAAATAAAATTAGTGAAAAAACTATAAAAGAGCCACGCCAACGGGCTTGAGGTTACGTCCTAGGTTCGGCCCTGCTGGTTCGTGGGCTGGTCACGGCCCGTTAAATGGCATGCCGGACCGGCTCTTGATTGGCCAAGGCATGCGTGCCCACCTACCGGCCCACGTAAGCATAAACCGATGGCCGTGATTTAATCTAGATACATGCGCAGAGAATATGGTTGCTATCATTAGGGATGGGAAGGGTTTCTACAAGCTGATGTAGGATCGATGGTGGAGGCGAGGATGCTCATAGATGGGCTGATTTCGGGAGCAAATTGGACGTTGTCGTATCGAAGTATATTCAGACTGCAAGGATACGATCGAGGTAATGCATAATGGAGGGAATTCTCTTGACGTTGCAATTGCTATACACGAGGAATGTACTACTCTCTACCCAAATTTTGTAGAAGTTCTATTTTTCTACTATATGTAGGGTTGATAGTTTAGCTACACACTCGGAAGGGCCTCTGTTGGTTGTCGGTTGTATGGCAGGCGGAACCCCTAGATTTTTTTGGTTTCTACTCTGTCAGACGACGTATTTGTTTTGTCAAAGTAATAAAACCAGCCTGATGGCTTTTTCAAATAAAAAAACACCGACACGAGTCCAAGTGGCGAAGGTCCTCTTGCCTAAAGCTGGCCACTGGGCCGGGATTTTTTAGCCCAGCCCGAAGCATGGCCAGCTAGCCGACACGAAGCACGACCCGATACAGGATAAATCAGGCCGGGACATGTCCGAAGCCCGCAACTGGCCATGTTTTTTCATTTCTAGGCATGTGGGTTGGTCCGAGCCCAACACGACTTTCTTATATTTTATATACTCTCTCCGTCTAGAAATAACTAACTTGAGTTTTTCTAGATTTGAATGTACCTATACAGGTACAAATGAATTTAGACAAACTCAAGTTAGTTATTTATGGACGGAGGGAGTATTTTTATTAATAATAATTTAAATAAAAAATAAAGGCTAAAATAGACAAAAACAGGCCAAAACGTGTGAAAACAGGCCGAAACAGGCCGTACTTTTTAAGCCCAGATCGTACTCAGCCCAGGCACGAAATAAGTCGGGCCGGGCTTTTTTGAAAAGTCGGCCCGTCCCAGCACAAAAGAAACCGGGCCGCATCAGGCCGGGCCGTGCCTGGCACTGTTCGTGCCTGGGCTGTGCCGGGCCGGCCCGATGGCCAGATTTACTTGCGCCTCCCTCCCAGGCTCTCACCGGTTGCATTTTGCGCCCGTTTCGCGCCAGATACACCGCCCCCTCCTTCCCAATCTCCTCCCCTGCCCCATCCCGTCCCTCCCCATAACCCCTCACCACTCTCAGAACCTGCTGGCAGCAGCCATGGCCTCGTCCCTCTCCAATGTCGCCCTCAAGGCTGCATTCGACGGCAACCTCCGCCTCCTCCAGAGTAATCGCCACCGCCTCTCTCTCTCTCTCTCTCTCTCTCTCTCTCTCTCTCTCTCTCTCTCCCCGCCGTTTATGGAACGATGTATGATCGATAAGTCTTCCTTGTTCCGGATGCTCGCGTGGTGCCGTTGTCGTACGGACGAACTTGGGGCCGGGTGGTAGGCAAATCTATTGTTTCATGTGGGGCGGTTGCGAGTTTTTCTAAGAAAACTTCGATCTGTTAATCTAGGCGGAATCCCCCAAATTATTTTGAAGGAAGAAACCCTAGATTCGGCACCGGGTGGAATCACTTCACAAAATATTTCGAATGAATCGCCCTAGTGTCTCCGATTTCGGAATGGTTGTGTTGTCTGACTTCAGTTGTTCCTGCCATTTCCCCCCTTCCTAGTAATGGCGAAGAAGGTGGACCTGCGGCGAGCCAAGGACTCCAAAGGGCAGACCGCTCTTCATTTCGCTGTGGACAAGGGGTACCTGGAGATGTGCAAGTTCCTGGTGGATGAATCAGGGCTTGATGTCAATTCTGTGACTAAAACAGGTCCGCGTGCCTAGTTGGAGTCGTTTGCATCCACAGCAGGAATTTTTGTTTCTGGAAGTAATGAGATGCTGTGTGCCCCTTGTAGGTGTCACACCAATGTTCTATGCAGCGCTTGGGGGAAATGTCCAGGTTATGAGGTACCTTCTCGACCATGGCGCCGACCCTGTGATACCCGAAGAGAGGGGCTCCACGCCGTTGCATAATGCCGCGGAGGAAGGTGGGCTTTCTCATCCTTGAGTTTGCTTCCAGTCCCTTAAACCGAAGGAATGACATTGATTCCATACAAAAGGAGTTACTCCGTAGAAGCTCTGGCTCTGATCTACTTTGGTCTGCACTATGTTTGTTGTTCCTCCAGGACACTGCGAGGCTGTAAAGCTATTGCTGTCCAAAGGAGTTCATGTCGATCCTATGGATCATTGGGGTACGCCATTACACTTGGCGGTTTCAAAGGACCTTGTTGAGGTTGTGAAGGTTCTGCTGGAGCATGGTGCTGATGTAAGTTTGTCTATTCCATCGTCAGCTAGTTCGATGCATGTTATAAATTGGAAAAGCAAATACAATAAACTGTGTCTGGCTTGATGATGCAATTGTTAATTCTTGGAGGTGCATCACAATACTACTAAGGCTCATTTTAAAATATAGTTTATTTGATCTAATTGATTCCTTTCAAAACTATGTTTATTTCTCTTTTCAGCCCAGCAGAGTGGCTAATCACATCTTTTCACCACTCATGATGGCTATCTGTGGAGAATCCTTGGAGTGCATGAGGCTACTGATTGAGGTCTAATTACTCATTGACTTGATGAATTTTCTTATGTTTTTTATGTTTGAATGTGTCCATATTTCATAGAGTAAGTTGTTTTTTTCTGTTGGATATGTCATGACTCATGATTAAGTTATTTTACTTTTATTCATAGGCTGGTGCTGATGTGAATGCTCAGGGTTACTCTGGGCCAACCGCGTTGACAGAGGCAGTTGATGATGGCTTGACCGACTTTGTCAAGGTGCTGCTAGAGGCTGGAGCTGACCCTAACATTCCTAACGAGGTGTTTATAGCGCTGTCAACATCTCTCTGTTTACTAGCTTCTATGCTTCAAGAGTTGCATTTTTGACCCCTCTCTCCTTGCATAACCAGTGTTGAATGGCATACTAAGGTTTCCTAATAACCAGTGCATTGTATAGATTGTTCTTATGTCAAGTATTGTACTGTAGGATTGTATCCAAGTGCATCTATTTTGGTTAGGTTCAGAGTTCAGACTGCACTAACCTAGTCAGACATCCGAGATTGCAGTTCGCAATTATCTCATGAAAATCATGATACTAGCATGCCACTAGAATTCTATTCTTAGTGTTTGTGTAAGTCCATGCACTATCATTTTACTTTTTCCTCTGGCCTTTGTTGTAAATCGAGTTGTATTCTCTGTGGAGTCTTTTGGCTCCTGGTTTAACATACTGTGGGTGGTTTTAGAACAAAATGCGCAGACTAGGATTCAAGAGGTATACTTACTTGGTCCAGCTTTCCTTCAAATTCTGATATGTTCATTTAGCAGTATCTAGGACTGGATGAATTCAAGAATATATCGTTCTCCCTTAGTATTTTTTTTATGTCAGAAGACCAATTATCTAATGATGTTGATCGCTTGGCCTTTTTCATGCTTGATTATTTAATATGGTATCTTCTGTTTGATGATATAGCATGGCGTAATTCCAATCGAGCTAGCAGCATCTCGTGGTCAACGTGAGCTTGTTGAAATGCTATTTCCTAGGACAATACCAATTCCTTCCCTGCCAATTTGGAGTGTTGATGGGATAATGAATACTGATAGATTTCCACATATCGAGCCTCAGGTGTGGAGATGATTTCCTCACTACTTAATTCCACCATAACCTGTGTTCCTGAAGTTGCATAATTGGTTCGTATTTTGTATTTAAAATGGAGTAATATGTTATGCTGCATTCTCCTTGACAGAGTGAAAAGTTCACCTGGCAGTACCACACGCTCATGGCCTCTGTTTACATGCATATATCAGACCGGGTTTTCGATTTATCACTGGTCCACTAATAGTTTTTCACTTTAATACCGTTAGAGAACAGGGCAATGAAACATGATAGCAATGGGGAAATTTTAGCCTCCAGTTCTCTCTGCAAGCCAGCATGTTCTTGATAAATTTAAGAGCTGGTACCCCCTCCGGTCCGAATTAATTGACGCGCTGGTGCTTTTGCGAAAAGGTACCCGTACAATCTCCGACAAACCACTCAGTCCCGCACGAATCGTCTTCCTCAATCGTATCTTGCTCTCCTCCGCCGGTTCGCCGCCGTCGCCCCCGCCCCAAGCCGCTGCACCCCCTCCCCCACGCCCAACGCTGCTACACCCTCCTTCCCCACGCCGCCGCTTCCCCTATTCTGCACTGCCGCTACCTAGCTCTCCCGCTGCTGCCTACTACGAAGGCACCACCGCCAAGGTTGAAGCTTTCTGTCCAATTCCTCGCCGCCGCCTTGCTTCTCCATGTCGGCTTGCTGGATCTGTGAGCAGGGATACTCGATGTGCTCTCCTACAGCGAGAAGAAGCTCCAGGTGTCCATCCTCTTTCTCACCGACGCCGGCGAAGCACGGATAGGAGATGGCGGGCCAGTGGAGTTGATTTCGTCGATGGAGGTGCTGATGGTGGTCGTTGAATCTAGGAGGTATCGCTCTCATGCTTTAATTCCTAATCTAGGAGTATTTTTAGTCTTGTACTCATAGCCTTCAAGCTTCAAGGAGTCACATAATTGCATAGCATGAATTTGGTGAATATGTTGCTGAACCTACTTAGGTTAATGATTTCTGTGATGGGAACCTGCTTAGCAACATCTGGATGAGTGTGCATCATACCAATAAAGTATAGTTGGATTCTTAGTGTTGCACATAGAATCTATCAATTTCTTCCGAAAGCTACCCTTATCCTGAATATAACTCCTTACCCAAGACCAAATCAAGCATATGATTAGACCTTGTAAATTTGGAATATACCTAGTCCACCAAACTATTTCTTCATACATATCGCTTTGCAGCATATTGGATGCAAGGGTTCTTAATATTTGGATTTTTTTATTAACCTGTAAGGCACATATATGCTTGGGCCTTGAGATGATACGTATGATTGGGCCTTGAGATGATAGGACGGATAATCACATGGGGTGTATCACCGGTCGTTTTGCAAGATTTTAATGACGAGAATAGGATGATAGGTATGCTTGGTCCTTGAGATGTTCAGTAACAACTGAACATGGCCACTGTTTCCGTGTATTCTCCATTTGAGTTAAGAGAAATTTCTGCTCGGGAGCTCTCTGTTCTGTGGATGAAGGAAGGTATCATGGAAGGAAACAGCATAACTACTTTTGGATACTCTTTGCGCGCATTCCAGTAGTCACTGACATGCATGAAAGCTGGCAGGTATCCATTTGGTTGCGTTAATCCTATATGCAAGGAAGTTATTTTCTGTTTTGCAAGAAAATTCTCCTCTGTTTTGCAAGCAAATTCTGTTGTGCACTTTCTTAATATTTCTACATACTTAGCAGTGTATGTTACTGTTAGTGATGTTTCCTTTCATCGAGATGTTAATTAAGATCATCAAGTTTAGCATATATATTAAGCTCACCAAGTTTTCTATATCTTCAGAACATCGCGGTCATCAAGTACTGGGGGAAGCAGAACGAGGCGCTCATCTCCCCGTCACCGACAACATCAGCGTCACCCTCGACCCCAACCACCTCTCCGCCAAGACCACCGTCTCCACATGTGGCTCAACGGCAAGGTCAGCATCCCTCCCTGCTTTATTAGGTGTCCTTGTAATCAAATGCAGTCAAATGATGATGTAATTCTGAATTGGAATAAGTATGACATTTGTATATATCCCATGTTGCTTGTTCATTTTGAACATTTGAAGTTTATATATCATTTGAATATTTGAACATTTGAAGTCTATGTTGGAATCTGGGTTAGCATAGCAATGTAGGAGAGTCTGGAATATTCTAGTGAGTGTTGGAGCCTAAGTTAGTGTAGTAGTAGTACTCCTACTAGAGTATTCTAGGGAGCGTTAGTATAGTAGTAGTGTCCTACTAGAGTCTAGATCATTCCAGTATATGAGTGAATATGTAAGGCTAAGTTGTGCTATATATAAGAGGGTGTGGAGGTCCATGGGACTATGCCCATCCAGAATTTTTCCCCAAAGCCAACATGGTATCAGAGCTAGGCTCCTCCTATCCCTAGCTACCACTATTTCACTACTCAGCACCCACACCGGCTCTTGTTGTCAACAACAGCAGGCACATTGTAGTCACCCAAGCGGCGGGAGGCCGCACCATATTGCTCTCTGCAGGCAGTAGCCACCTCGTGTTGCACGGTGCGTTATGTGAGGTTTGGTTGCTGCTCTGCATGAGGGTTGCTCAGAAAGCTAGTTAGAATGGTGCAATTGAGGTTCTGATAGGAGGATAGTAAGTTGGCGAGGTTGGATTTGGGGACCAAGAGAAACTGAGGATGGAGGAGGACCTCTGATCTGGTCGGAGATGGGCAGATGTTGAGGCGATGCCGGCGGTAGTGAAGTAGTTGGGCATCTTTGTTATGGAGGTGATGGCTGTAGCGCAGTGGTGGAGCTTGAAGAGAAGATGTTGGTAGAGGTGTGGTAATGTAGATGGTAAGGGAGGAGCTTGATGGTGATGCTGAAATTGTGTTGCTGGAGTTGTCCAAAAGAGATGGTAGAGGCCGTGGTGACCGAGGTGAAGATGGTTGAGGCAAGATGGCCGGAGGGTTGATGGAGAGGAGGTAGAGGTCAAGCATGTGACCGTGTTGGAGAGGTGGAAGGCATGTGGAGGTCAGGAGAGTGTGGAACTGTGGATAGCTGACCGGTGAGGTGAGGCGGCTGTGGCCCTGTAGGAGCTGTTGTTGAGGTGAAGCAGCCGTGGTTCTGCAGGAACCAGATTTGATGAAGAGGCAATGGCGATGCTCAAGCTGATGATGGAAGGCGTGTGGTGCCGCTGTTGTAGGCGCCGACGTGAGAAGGCGCATGGTTGGAGAGGCAACAGTGGACCAACACAAGAAGGATTAGAGGTGGCTAGCTTGATGCAAAGTTTGTGCATGGTGATGTTTATGGTGAGGCGGCTGTGGCTCTGTAGGAGCTGTTGTGAGGTGAGGCAGCCGTGGTTCTGCGGGAACCGGAGTTGATGAAGAGACAATGACGATGCTCAAGCTGGCGAGGGAAGGTGTGTGGTGCCGCCGTTGTCCGCGCCGGCGTGAGTAGGCGCATGGTTGGAGAGGCAACAGTGGACCAACGCAATAAGGATTGGAGGTGGCTAGCTTGATGCAAAGTTTGTGCATGGTGATGGTGTTGTTGATGCGGCATGTGGCGTAGCTTGAACGGTCAGTGTTAGATGGGTGCTTGACCGCAAATGGTGAAAGACCAATGGAGCAAGAGCTAGAGTAAAATACTCTCATGTATCTGTGGGCGCTTGTAAGCTAGAAGTGTAGTGGTAGTAAGTGTCATGGAGTTGTGGCAAGATGGTCATGGTGACTGACCCATGCTCATCTTGAGGGGGAGTGTTGGAATCTGGGTTAGCATAGCAATGTAGGAGAGTCTGGAATATTCTAGTGAGTGTTGGAGCCTGAGTTAGTGTAGTAGTAGTACTCCTACTAGAGTATTCTAGAGAGCGTTAGTATAGTAGTAGTGTCCTACTAGAGTCTAGATCATTCCAGTATATGAGTGAATATGTAAGGCTAAGTTGTGCTATATATAAGAGGGTGTGGAGGTCCATGGGACTATGCCCATCCAGAATTTTTCCCCAAAGCCAACAGTCTATATATCATTTGAATATAAACATCAGGAGCTCTAGTTAAAATCACATGTAGTGCTACTTCCTGAAACAGTCACCTACTACTCTGAAACTTTCAGAAACAAGCAGTTTGTGTTTCAGAAACGACAGGTACGTACTCTGCATAATGTCTAGTTGAGCATCGCCTTTTCCTTTTCATGAAATATCTTCACCAACTTCACCAACTAACCAACTAACCAACCTGCTACAGTGTGGCTGTGGTGGAAACAACATTGTATCAGTGAGTGGCCAAACCTGAACATTTTTCTACTGTATCCTTATTTTAATTTCAGTCTTACATTCTGAATTGTTCGAAACATAGACTAGTCCCTTAGTAATCTTGGATGTTTGCCTTGAACTGGATCAATTATTGCGCATTTGATTGCACAAGTATGAAATAATCAAGTTCATTGCAGGAGCATCGATCTATTTCACCTTTCAGGAGCTGCGGCCAGAGCGCGGAGACGATGGAGACTTCAGGTCGAGGATGCATGAGCGCGGAGTAGGCTAGCCATTGGAGGGAGCTCAGAGCAGGCTGTAGGAGGGATCGCGACCGTGCAACGCAGAGCAAGAAGGCCGGCCAGCCGGCCGGCCGGAGCCGGGCGAGCGGACTTGGAAGAACGCGACTGCACGAGCTTGTCGTGTCGGGATCCCTCCGACGGCGGAAGAGCGCGACTGCACTAGCGAGCGCGGAGCAGGCCGGATGACGGGATCCCTCCGGCGGCGACCTGGCGCCGGAGGACGCAGGCACGGATTTCTCCAACGGCGACCTGGTGCGGGTTGCTGGAGCTAGCGTGGAATGGCCTGGGGGGTTGCAGCCCTTCGGAGAGCTGGCACGGGAGCGCGCCTGTGGACCGTGGGAGGCCGGAGGAGCGGGATCCCCCGACGGCGACCTGGCGCACGCGACGGACGTGGAACACGGGGACGACGGAGACGAGCCAGAGAAGATCTCAGCTTGAATTTTGAATCTGGGGACCAAATCTGTAATGTTTTGCATGTATGAAGGTTTTTTTTGCAAAATCAGTTTTGTTATACGGCTGCGTCAATTAATTCGGACCGGAGGGAGTAAAAGAAAGTACAATATCAGCACTAGTTAGACCTTGAACCGAGTGGTACAGGCGCTCTTTTGGGTATTAAGATGGTGGCTGTTATACCTAAGCAGACTTATGTATTCATGACCGAAGTTGTTGTTTTGTTTAGACAATTTTGCAATGGTAACAGAGGAAACAATATATATTTGTTATTCAAGGATTTTCGACTAAGAACATTATTTTAACTTTCCAATTTTAACAGTTATTGTGCTATTTTTTTTGGCTGAACACTTATTGTGTGGTTGGAACCTGTCATTCATTACGCATGCCTGTAGCTGAACATGGTTCTTTGTTCAGGACGCACTTCCTGTGGAACGGCGGATAGCTGATTTGAAGTCACAAGGAAAGGAAGCATTTGGAAAAGGGGACTACCCTACAGCTATGTACTTCTATGGCCTGGTAATTGCTTTGAATCATCTAATACATGTTTTGAACATCAGATTTGGGGTTGAGGAGTGCTGGCTTGTAGTTTCTATTATAGCTGTACGACTAAATCTACTTAATGACTGCTCATTGGACTGACTGGTGGTATATGTTGAAAATTCCATAGAAGTATGGTTGCCTTACATCAGATTGTCGGGTGATTACACTGCACTTCATAGGATTTACCAAATGTTTAGCACTTTATCTGGAACCAGCCACAAATTATCTGTAGTTTTGTTAGATCAGATGATATGTTGAACTAATGGAAAGACAATGATATGCTCCGTAGAGCCTGTTAGATCCATTTACCACTGCTTCAAGAAGACATCCAAAGCTGAGCTTGCTGGTTGTAAATGCAGATAATGGAGATAGACCCACTTGATGCCACCGGAGCCTCTGCTGGCTGCGGATGCGGGAAGGGGACAAAGCTTTGGAAGATGCGCGGCAGTGCAGAATGATGCAACCCAGTTGGCCCAAGGCATGGTACCGCGAGGGCAAAGCTCTCAGTTTCATGAAGGTACAGAGTTAGCTGCTACTCCCTCCGTTTCAAAATATAAGACGTTTTAGCTTTGTGAAAGGAGTGTATCTAGACCTAAAAAAGGTCTAGATACACTCCTTTCACAAAGCTAAAACGTCTTATATTTTGAAACGGAGGGAGTATATGTGAACTCTACCCTGAGCAATCCGATTCAATATCTCGGACTTCTGTGTGCCTCCGTCTCGTGATTCCTTGTTTCCATGTGCAGGATTACAAAGGAGCAGCCGGCGCGTTCCTGAAAGCACTGCAACTTGACCCCAAGAGCGACGAGATCAACGTAGCGTTGAGGTAGCAATGCTGGTCAAATGATTGAATCCGTTGTATCTTGTGTGTGGAGAAAGATGAGCATCTAATAGATCTCTTTGAGATCTGCCGATGGTGACAGCTATTTTTTTGACGCCTTTTGACTGTCGCGACTTGCTTGCAGGGAGGCCGTCAAGGCTATGGAGGAGCTGCACGTTTGATATAAGCAGCTGCTGATGCTGGGTCACTCAGGCGGGAGGAAGAGATGAGAACATTCTGGATTGATTCTTCTCGCATCTCTTTAACGACCCTGCTGTATAGTATATCCCTGCACTAGAATACTGGATACTACCCTAATAGAACTAATAGGTAATGCTGCTCGGATGTTAGAAGGTGTTGCGCGGACAGGCAGGAAAGCAGACAAGGCTGCTGGCTAGTTTCAAACTGTGCTCGATCAGAGGTCTTGGTTTTGGCAGGTTATGGTGATGAAACCTCAGTGTTGTATATATAGATGGATGGTCTGCTATGTTACCGAGTCGGTTGGGATGTTTGTGTTAGAAAAAACTGACGCATGACTAGTCACTATTAAAAAGTGATGCGCAGCTAGTGTTAACTACGAGAGGAATGTGGCATGTATCTCTGTTTCGTGGAGAACTAAGCGTTGCCTTGGTGGCAACTGTCAAGGCTAGCGAGTGCGCAACCAGCTCACCTTGATTCGAGTACCTACGGGGACCGAATTAAACGAGGTGTTATCCACGCACGAGCAAAAGCAAAGACAGCTACATGGAAACTAGCAAGGATTAACCGAACGGCTAGAAAGATTAAAGGGATTAAGGAGTGGGATTAAATGGGGTCATTGGGGTTTGGGTGGCAGGTTGGGATTAACCCAATCCATGGCTGGATGGGTTCCATGTCTGGATTCAATCCAAGAAAAACGAACGAGGCCCCCACAAGCCCCTAAACCAGCCATTGGGATATTTATTTTGGATAACTTGCGTACTTGAGGATGATGGTAGCGAAAGTTGAAAAAGAATGCATAGCTAGTGTAAACTGCGGGAGAAAGGGGCGGTACTTGTGTTCCGTGTCAGCATTGCCTTTTCTTGAATCAAAATTATTCATAAATTCCATTCAAATTTGTGTATGGGGCAGAGCTGAAGGGCTCCTGGTGCTGATGAGGTTGCCATGGATTGACGCGAAGAACACTCACATCAACCCTTTGCAGGTCTCGGCTGAAGACTAAACAACACAACAACACGAGGTAAACAAAATCGAGCCGAACAAAGGAATCAGTGGAATGCAAGATAAACTTGCCCAAACAAAGACTCCCAACAATGAAGATATTTGAGGGACTAGGTTTACCATCCGCTCAAAGTGGCGTGCCGTTAGACGTTAGTGACTCTCTGGAGATCAAAATGTAGAGTAGCATTCCAAATATATTGCACGTTACAGGAACACATACTCTAGAACAGGGGATATAACTTACAATATCGTACTATCAAAGCTAGAAAAAGACCTACGGAGATGAGAGAGACCCTGGAAACCAATCCCACGAAATCCAACCAAAAAGTGGATAAATTCCGCTGACTGGGAGTTAAACCCAAACTGGTCTATCAGCTAATTTCTCCTACACAGCTAGAAGGGAATAACCATACTACACTTAATATCATATATGCACACACCACAACCGAGATTACACATCAGCAGATTCGTACTGAACCTATGCTTGTACTAATACCATAATAAAATACTTGACTTCATCTTATACTTCTCGGAGCTCCGCTGAGGAATCACCTTGTGCACCAGTGAAACTTGTATTACCCGGTTAGTATTCAGCATACCTGTTCCCTTCACAGAAAGGAAAATGTTAAAATTGCACACGTGTAACTGAAGTTTTCTTGCAGAAAAATTACATATGCAAATAAATGCTGTTTTCTTTTTTTAGTGGTCATTACCATTTTTTATCTAATTTCCTCCCTAAAGAGGTTTGAACTAAACGATTTTCTTGCACAACAAGTACGCAAATAAACGCTATTTCCTTTTTCTAGTGGTCATTCCTTATTTCATTATTTAATTTCCTCTCTAGACAGGTTTTAACTAAATACCAAAACTTATCCACCTTAAACAGGTTTCCTTGCTCTATCAAATGTCCATGTGTTCCTTTCATAAAGTTACTATAAGTTTCTACTGACCTGCTTTAATTCCTCTGCTTGAATCTTAGAATAGACATTTTAAATCTTTCTCAGCCAGTCAGTATTCAGTTACAAGCAGAAAACAATATGCAACTCTGGAAACACGTAATGTTTCTTCCAAACTAGTAGCTGCCCTTCTCCATCCACAACAACCAATATATTTCATAAGATAGCATGATAAATACGCCAACTTTATCGGTAAATACATGATCCCAGTTATGCAATGTGTTTTTTCACAGAACTCATAAATCAAGTTTAGGGAACACTGGTTATGTTATTCTTACCTAACAAAACAAGGGTTTAGACAGCTAGGTTCTAAAACAAGTTTGACAATACACAAGTATTAGTAGAAAAAATCTATTCGACTGGTTACTTGTATAAACTACCCACTTTAATCCTGAAAATTTTGAAATGTCAAGTTAGAGCATTGCAAGAGATAAGAAATCATAAGATCAAGTGAAACTTTTTGCGAATACTCTTCAGTTGTAGTATATGGGGACATTATCCCATATAAGAACAAGTACACAAACATCACATGCGTACCAAACACAGCGGGGACTATAATCTCATATAAAAAGGGACTCTGTAGAAACATCATATACATACCTATAAGAGCACAGCTTAAGGCAGATAATTTTTGAACCACGAAAGACTCAGGTCAACTTGATCATCATTCATACTGGAGTAATTGGTCTCCAGGTAGGTTGTAACCTCAGGGTGTTGATCATGCTCAAAGAAGATGTAATCATCAATTAGCGGTACATTAAATCCTGAGGTAGGGTCTTTCCTAAATAGTTCAGCCATTTTAGGGTCTCTGTCCTCAATGTAATCACGCTGTCCATTGAACTCCTCGTCAACAGGATGGATAAGTTTTATTCCCATAAACTCACAAACAAAGCATCCACCTGATTACCAAGAAAGGAAAATTAGCTTGGTTCGCAATGCAAGAATTCACTTACCAGTAAATTGTTGTATTGCCTCTGTCCCAAATTAATTGACTCAAGATACGCATGTATCTATACACTAAAACATACACATCTAGACAAAGTTGAGTCGATTAATTTGGGACAGAGGGAATATTATATTCTTCATAATTTCATATTGAATGGAGGATACAATACAAAATTTCCGCTTATTTTAAAATTAATTGGAATATACCTGTAATAAGAAGGTTGTCTACAAAATTAGATGTTCTAGCAAAAATATGCTTGCCCCACAATTATAGTCTTAGAGAAATAAAATTCATGGTAATGAGTAAATCTGTTTCAAAATATGTGATCTTAAAAAACCAAATCTGGTCTTAAGTGAAAGTTCAGTTGCTAATACCAACAACCCTATTACTCCCTCCGTTTCAAAATATAAGATGTTTTAACTTTTGTAAAACTAATATATCTAGACTGCTTTTAATGTGTATGTTGGGAGTGAAACTACACACTAAAAGTAATCTAGATACATTTGTTTCACAAAAGCTAAAACATCTTATATTTTGAAACGGAGGGAGTATATAATAGGAAATTAGAAAGTCCATGTTTAACACAAAAATTAATTTGAATGTAACTGCAGTTAATCGATTTGCGATTTTTTCCCTAGTTTCTGCCTACTCTCTTCCAGTACCGGAAACTCACACAATCTGTAAAAAGGAAATAAACAGACTCTAACCTTCCAATAGGAAAATTCAGATAATAATACGATTGCATAGACTCCCGGTCAAATGTAATTTGAGAATTCTGTTGCATGAACAAATGAGAAACAAGGAAAACTTAGCATACCAGTTCCTCCTGACAATGTCACAGGACAGCACAAGGTCACGTCATCTACACCTTTAAGTGAAGCGCGGACTTCGGCGAAAAACAGCTGATTAGGCCCGCCCTCGCGAGATGCCAGGAAATTGACGTGATAATAGCTACCGGAAGGGAGAGTGAGCAGATTTTGGCCACATAGTAGATGAATCTGATAAGGTTCCTGAATAACAGAAACCAACACCATGTTATGGATGCAGCAGACAGGAGAATAACAAAATATAAATCAGCGATCGACAAAGCAAAAGGGATGCAGCAGATAGAAGAAAAACAAGATATAATCGAGTACAATTACCCCAGACTGGGTGAAAAGCTTCTCAAGTGCCATGTTCACAATATTAAGGCAAAACTCCTGATCTATCTTGAAGCTATGCATCTTGAGCCTTAACGCTCTATATGCTCCTCGGCTTAAGCTCGATGAGTTTGCTGTCATCGGCAGTGGGCGAAGTAAATGAGACACATCGGACTTCAGAAAATCGAGTAGTAAAACCGATGCATTGCTTTGTGACAACCTCGAGTCAGACAATCCAAAGGCCGCCAATGGGTGACCACAAATTCCGTGCTTTCCCAGAAAAGCATCAGTAGGAGCGCAGTTAACAAGAAACCAAAATTGGGCTAAGCGGGCTGCGGGACTAGGTAGGTTCGCAGCCAGAATTGCAGCCCTGAAGGCGCCATCCATGGTGTCTGTGTGGCTGACACCTTCTCTGTCCACACGCATGGCGGCATGGCGAAGATTCCCATGGCTTCTGCTCAGGTAGGAGATGGCCTCTTCAGCGGACAGGCTGGGCGCGTACGCCGTCATGAAGGCGACAAGGGCGTCGAGGGAGCGGCGAGCCAAGCGGAATATGGCCTTGCAGCTCAGGAACTTGGGCTGAACCTCCTCCTGGCTCGAGGAAGGGGGGAACACCGCATCGTACCAGAGACAGTTGGCGACGATGTTGCAGACGGGGTCGTAGAGGCCGTAGGCGTAGCCTGCGAGCACCATGCCGCGCGCGTGCCGGCGGACGATCTCGCGGTCCATCATGGCGAGCGCCTGGAGGTGGTGCCGGTGAACGGTGTCCAGCAGTGCTGCCTCGAGCGGGCTCGGGTTCCCCCGGCGGTGAAGCTTCGTGCCGGCGGTAGGAACTGGATGGGGCGGCACCTTCACGACGCGGCGGGGCTCGACGAACGACGAGCCGAGGGGCAAATAGTCTATGGTTCCGGGGGTCACTCCATACTTCTTCGCCAAATCCATCATCAGGCTGCTCCTCTCCGCCGCGAGATCGGGTTGCATCGCTGACGGAGGAGGGGGAGACGGCAAGACTGATAACAAGGGTTTCTCTGAATTGAAGATCTGCGGAAGCGAGAGCGGGGGTTGAGGAGCAATATCAACGCAAGAGAAGAGGAAATTTAAAAGTATTATTACTGTAGTAAAAGTGCATAAGGAGTAAAAGATTATTAATATAGACAATTATCATCAAAACATAAAAGAGTTTTAATATCATTATCCAAGTAAAAATCAAGATGTAACAAAATCTTCACACGTATATAAGGGCAACTCCAACTCCTCTGGCAAACGGATTAGGCCGTCTGATTCTGTCCAACGACAAGGACGACGCCACGCAAAAGGACCACGCCGCGCAAAAGGACCGCTATGTTTCCCCATGTTTCCGGCACGGCTTTGCGGTCCAGCGGATAGACCTCGCTTCCAGGGCGCCGACTTGGGCCCTACAGGCGGCACACACCGGCCAGACCAGCCCCATACGTGTATTTCTCCTCCACTCTCACCCAGGCGCCACCCGCTGTTGTCGAACCCTAGATTCATGGACACATGTCGCAGCCGTGAGAGCAGTCCCTCCTAGAGGCCGGAGAACGGGAGCTTAGCTCGGCGGCATCTCGGACCAGCCTCTCGGACCATCGGCCGCCCCTTTGGGAGGGATGTCCTCAATGAAGTCATCCTATCGGAGCACCTCCGGTAGCAGGAGCTCGACGAGGCTGTGCCTCCGCGAGGTGCACGCGGACCTCAATTACGCGGCCACGCATTTCCATCTCGAGCAAGCTCAGGAGAAGCTCGATAAGCAAAAGGCGGTCGTCCGCTCCCTTGAGGAGAAGTAAGGCCTCGTTGGACCGTCGAACCTGCTCGACGAGGTAGTATCCTGCTCCCTCGACCTCTGAAGACCTGTGATCTGACGACGATGAATAGCGATGCCCTTCCGCTACCTCGGCATCTGAGGGCCTACGCTCCAACAACGATGAATAGCAGCGCCGATCTAGGGTTATTGGGTTATAGAACTAGTGGACCAAGATCTACTAGTTTAGTTTGCAT
Organism: Avena sativa; assembly: GCA_916181665.1. Lineage (NCBI taxonomy): Eukaryota > Viridiplantae > Streptophyta > Magnoliopsida > Poales > Poaceae > Avena > Avena sativa. Next base: position 523,573,210 of record OV702292.1, on the reverse strand, counting down.
GTTTTACTAGACTAGCACAAATGCCCGTGCGTTGCAACGGGAGAAAAAACTTTTTGCATGACGAACATTTGAGACCCTGATCGTTCATACCTCTGAATTCTGGTGGATGAAAATTTTCCTCGACTACGCGCGGGTTCTCATTTGTTTTCTTTCTCTACCATGTCTTGCAGACAAACCAATCTTGTCGTTGCGGCCTTATCGTTTTTCGCATCATTTGGAGGCTGGCGAGCTCGAACTGGAACCGTCTACAACTCACCACTATTCATGTGTCGCTCTCCTCGTCGCCGTAGTTGGTGACATAGCTAGTCTAAGTCATACCCTTTTACTCATCGGCTCATCGGACCCATGACTCACCCTTGAGGTGCAGCCAGCTTTTTTCTTCAGTTTCTGCAGTAGAAACCAACCAGCTGAGAAAAAATAAGTAGCACATGACCACGAGTTTTCATGCAATCATCTCTCTCTCATCATAGGTGTCCATCGTTTTGTAAAAAAAATCTTATCATAACATGAAAATCGTTTGGTCATAATTTTTTTTAATAGTTCTTCGGTGGTATAACACCTCCGCTCACGTGGGTGGCTTTTTTCACAGCGAGCCAGCTTTTTTATACGGGAGGCACCAAACCAGCTAGGCCAGTCAAGTTCGTCCCAGCCAGGCCCAGTCCGAGAGTAACGCACCATCCTCGCTCGAGTCCTCCATCCTCCTCCGCCTCGCGCCGCCAGCACCCTCCCTGCTCGCTCCCGCTTTTCTCATCCTCTCATCCAACTCGCTTAGCGATCTAGGCGGCGACCCTCTCTCCCTCGTCAACCCCTCCCCCAGGAGTACCTATGGTCGTCGGCGATGGTTCTATGTCACTGCGTCGGCCTTTACTCTACTTGTCGCAATCATATGTTATCGAGCATCTATCGCTTGGCTTGTTGACAACGAATCTGTAAAAGTATATAAACCGGTGAAATTTAGTCTACCGGAGCGAGGTGGTACTATTCAATACACGCCTCGCCAGCGATTCGGGCCAGAGAAGGGCCGCGAGATTAGCGACGCCCAGCGGTTCGGGCCAGAGAAGGCCGCGAGATAGTGACGTGGAGTCAAGCACCGAACAGTTCAGTTCCCTTTAGAGGTGGCATGACATGTAAAATCTTCAAATTAAAAGGGTAAATCTGTCCAAAAAAGTGTCGGACCGGAAGAAACAATCCGTCTTTTATTATTAGGTATAGATTTCAACCATGCATTGCAAGATCTACCTCGTAATGTTGCCATTTTAATTAAATAAGAACTATGTTTGTTATAAAAAATATACCTAGCCGCAGACAAATTGAGGGCAGCGTTGGGTGTGGTGGCCTGTCCTGGTTGCATTGGGTGCAGTGGCTGTCCTGGATGGACATGGGCCTCCGGCCTAGCTACGGGACATCGCAAACGGATCAGATCAGACATTTTTGGTGTCCGAAATAGGGATATCCTTGGAGTTTCCCTAATAATGTAGGCACTCGTGTTCAAAGTAACTGAACCGACAACTTGAAAGAAAAAATCTATCCCAATAAACTTGACCAGATCTTGTACAACTTGGGGATGTCTCTTGCTTCAGATTCGGTGTGTCGTGAAAGTAGTCAGCATGTGTACCAATACCTTGTTTAGCAGGTCGTACTAGTTCTGCAAATACTCGTTATATATAACCATCGCGAAAGATCTCAACCATGCTTCCATTATTCTATTGAAGTTTAACTGCTATTCTATGCGTACTATATATTATATTTTTTTCTTTTGAGAAACACAGTACAACCGTAGACGTTCACAACACGTACATGCATCCACCCCGTATGAACACACACGCACACCCTACCCCTATGAGCACCTCCGAGAGACTGAGCTGGTGGAACGGATCTTGAGATTGACGAAGTCACCACGGGCGTCTCGCTGTCGACGGGAACGTCGCCTCCCACTGAAAAAATATTCCGCCTGTTATGCAACACACAGTGAACTCTGGTGAGCTAGGGGTACAACCACCCTCCTAGCCACCCAACCACAAGTTGGTTTGCATATATATTTTATATTTACATACACTTGTCTCATGTTTCTTAAATTTACACCCAGATGTTGTCGGCAAGTCATGAGTTATGTTGGTGCAGCATGAAATCTATGACTCAAAATAGTCATGCTTCATATGTATCATACTTCTATTTAAGTAATGATGAATAGTTTGTGGCAATAGATCCCTGCTTCTACTTATATCGGTAGTTTTTATTGCCATGAGCACGTATTTAAACGTTACCATCATGCTTCCTGCATTTCCTTCTCATATGTGTTACTCATGATGCAAATCCAAATCTATCAGATTACTTGCCTTTTCTTTCAATGGGCACACAACAGGCTTGCCGAACTAGCTTTTACAATAAAATAATAATACATGTAGATTTATTTGTTCATGTGAAAATCCTCCCTCCATTTTTTAAATCAGCTAATATGCTTGTCGGTCTAGACTAGAGCACTAGAACATTACGTACCCCTCGACCCCTCGCGTCGCCCCCCTCCTGGCGACCGAGGGGGCTAACCCCTAGCGCCGCCGCCACCCTCCCCTTCCTTGCCCTCCCCCTCCTTGCCCTTCCCTCCTCGTCGCCCTCAGAGGCCCGCCGGCCTAAGAGCACAGCACCGGTGATGGGGGCGGCGGGGATCCGGCCTCCCAGCCCCAGCATGGTGGAAGGGAGGGATTCCCCGGCGTTGGACGTGGCCTGCGTAAGGTGCTGGTGCCTTGGCTGCTCTTGGCGAGGTGGAGGGGCGGCGGTTGGGGCGGAGCGGCGACTCAGATCCGGTTGGCGGCGCGGCGATCTAGCGGCCCATCTAGTTCGATCTGGGATGGTGGGCTGCGGGTCGGTGCTCGCTCATCTAGTCTCCACCTGCGGTGTTGTCTCTTCATCGAGCTAGTGGTCATGGCGGCCTGGGTCACCATGGATCTGTCGTTCTTTTCTGGTGGGTCTTGGTGGCCGGTGAAGACCGGCGGTGTGGGGGCTTCCGGTCTGGCTTTGAATAAAGGGGGTTGGTCCTAGGATCCCTCCCGCGTCAGGACGAAGATCTACCTGCTCCATGACTTCATCGATATGGTCGGAGTGTTGTGTTCCGAAAGATTCCGCTGGTGAACTCCAATGGACGACATGCCGGAGTTCGCCAGATTGGATGGATCTTGGTCGCGCGCAACCATGTTTTTATCTGACCGTTTGGTTTCAGAGGGAGTGTTGTGAAGCTTTACAGACTGTTGCTATCAAGGACATGCCATTAGTCCCATGGTGAAGTCAGTCGTGGAGAATGACATGAAAGCCAAGGTCCGAAGAATGGTAATGGTGGTGTGAATCCTGTTTGCGATGAGGTTTTGGCTTGGCGTTCTAGGTCTTGGAGCAGCGACATTGGAAGGTGGGGGCGACAGTATAGGAGATTTCTAGAGTTCAAGCTGCAGGGTGAAAATCCAAGGTCTAGCTTTAATTGGTTGTGCCTGACAATGACCTTGTTGAAGGCATTGTTTTGTCATTGTGGACTTTCTCCAGGGTGAAAACCTATGATCGATGATCAGGACGATGACGGTGCTAGTGCACTGTTTCCTTCTTGGAGGCATCGCTTTTGGAGAGGATGGATTTCTGGTGCTGCCTTGGTGGTGTTTGGTCGCTGTTGTAGGGCATAGATCTCTAAAGCGGGACTTTTTTTCTGTAATTCTTCTTTCTTTTATTGGCTGTGTGCATCCGGAATACCATTAGGGTAATGTGTTGTTGTAGAGACTGGGTGTAATTGGTATCTCGCGATATTAATATATGCTTTTTTCCAAAAATAAATAAATATATTTGTTCATGTAATGTTATGCAGTGGTTACTCTTTTATTCATTCATATGCATGTTGTTCTTCCATACCATCCATACTTTTTAATGAACTGACTAATTCAAACTTCTTAATCTTAGTTCGACCATTTGTCATCATCAAGGAGCCGAAATAAATTTTATATGGGGGAATGGTCTCGCGGTACTTCATTTCAATGATATTTTAAAAGGGCACACGCCACAATGCAGAGCCCCTGTTCACATACTTGGTTTCTGAAAGCTCAAACTTTGGGACTTTTTACCAAGCTGAACAAGTGGCCCAAGCATATGGTTGTTTCTTTCAAAGATACAAATTTCATGTACATATGAAGCGAAGATGCTTAGTACTTGAAACAACGTAACCTCGAACAGTTCATCTATTTGCTCCCAACTTGTGTGCAGTGTTGTGTTATTTTGTGTTTGATGAAGAATTTATATTAGCACAACAATAGAAAAAATTATGAGCACCTGAGTGTAGGGGTTCCATGGTAGAAAATATTTTTTTCCTAACGACGAGAAAACCATAGTCAAGATATATCTATGCAGATGTAAAGTAACGAGAGTGATTTGGTGTTCATACCCTTAAAGACCAAAATCGGTTAACGTTTCTCGAGAAACATGGATGTAGTCGTACAACGAGCGACTAGCACCATAAGTGGCGATGCCTCATGGCTTTACACGCACCCGATGTAAACATGTCTCTCGGGCACCGGTCCAGCAAACCAGTGAAATAAGATTGATCCGGACCGAGAGTCCAGCAGCACGACGTTGTGCGTATGGTGGAGAAACCCCTTTTCCTATATGCATGTTCCTTCATGGGAACCACACATGAGGGAGAGAGGATATAGAGAAATAGGCAAAGCCAATGGGTTGGGATGGATCGAGGGAGAGGGTTGCCCCTCTTTATATAGGTGGAAGGAGGAACCACCTCCCTCAAAGTCCCGGGGTGGGACTAATCAAGAGGGAGGAGGAGGCAGCGGTCGGCGATGGGGCCGGGCCCTACCCACGCGCCTTGGCCTACCAAGGCCGGCCGGCAGTGAGGATGGGCCCCACCCCATGCGCCTTGCTCCTTGGGGCGTTTAGCCCCCTCGGCCCTTCCCTCCGGGAAGGCCCATGTAGGTGGGCTGCCCCGTAAATCCATTTAAATATTATTTAATATTAACTCATTTATTTAATATTAAATACATATTATTTAATAATTGTCATATTGTTTAATATATATTATTTAATACTTGTCATTATTAAACACCTTTCGAACCCCTCTGATCATTATCGGATATCCCCGGAACCATTCCAATACCACCCCAGAATAATTCTGGAGTTTTCTCTCTTTTTCCTACGACTTTGAATCAATCCCTAAGTGTCATCTACCCTTAAGCGTGACACCCTATGGTTCGGGAATACACAAACATGGCCGAGACACCTCTTGGATAAATGACCAACAATGGTGTCCGGAAACTCATGATGACCCCATGCATTCCACGAATAACTTGATCGCTTGAACCTTGAATGTCGAGTCTCATTCCCTTTGCTCCATGATACATGGTTTGTTCAAAACCTGATCTCCGGTATCGACATACCTAGTTTGATCTTGTTACCGACAAACACATTTACTCGTTCTCATGATATTACATCCCCGTGAGTGGCCTAGTCACATGTTTGCAAACTTATAGATGTAATCTCACCAAGTGGGCTCAGGGTATCTATCTGTCACTCGGATGGGCAAATCCCGATCTTGATGCATACGCCTCAACATATCCATCTAGAATACCCAGCTGTTGGAAATATGCCCTAGAGGCAAATAATAATATAGATTATTGACATATTTTATTAAGTTTATAATAGGTTTTATATCATGCTATAACTGTATTGATAGGAATGTCAATACACGTGTGATATGTAAACCACCAGAGTCCCTAGTGATCTTGTAGACACTAGTTCATTGGTCAATCGATGATCGACGTTTCCCGATCATGGACATTTATGTCAATTGATAATGGGGTCATTTCATTAGGTGAATGAAAATGATGGGAATACCCAACATAGGAATTGTAACACGATCAGGTCGCGAAGTTCACTGCTACAATGACTGGGAAACGTAGTAACCAATTCCTTAGACCGTGAGACCATATTTAATTACTGTCACCCAAAAGTGCCTTGTTTGCATCAAGCGTCACTCGATAAAACGGTGATCATAAAGGTGTCTTCAGGTATTCAGAGGGGCATGTAGAGGCGTATGTAGCAAGAGTGGGATTTGTTCTTCCGCGTGACAGAGATACTCTATGCCCACCTGGATACATGACATCCATAAAGTTAAAGCGTGTGACTAGGTCACGGGGATGGCATAGCTCAGAACGAGTAAAGTTGTACTTCTCGGTAACGAGATTCAACTCGACATGGCAATGTCGTTGATCAGATCTCAGACAAGTAAAGTATCAAAGTAACAAATGGAATATGACTATATGTTTAATGGTTCAACGACAAAGATTCTCGTGGAAGGCACAAGGGTCATTATGGGCATCCATGTCCTGCTGATGATCATTGGTCCGAGAGGGGTCTCGACCATGTCTGTAGTGTTCCCGAACCAATAGGGTATCACACTTAAGGGTTTGACAATGCTCGGAGATCGTTTTGGTATCATAGGAATCATCGAAGAAAAGAGAAGGGAAAACCGGAAGAGGTTCCGGAAAGTCCAGCGGGTGTCCGGAAGGAGTGCCGGTGCAACAGGAATTAAATAATATGTAAATATATGTTAATTATTGAATTATACATTTATTTATATTTATTTAATGATTTAAATGGTAGCCCATGCCTAATGGGCTAACTCCCTAAAGGGAAAAGGGCCCATGAGGGAATACCCCCCAAGGGAAAAGGAGGGAGTGGCCGGCTGGGCCATATGGTGGCCGGCCAAGCCTCCCCCTCTCCTTGGTTTAGTACATATTGCTAAGGCAATGGACTTGGGGGCTCCCCTTCCCCTATATAAAGGAGGGCATAGGGAGGGATTTAAATACACCAATTAATCCCAATCTTTGAGGATTCCCCCTCCAAGTTCCCTCCTTTCTCCCTATCTCTCTTATGAGTGCGGACTCACTATAAGGGTTCGCGAAAGAGAGTGTTTTCATCGCAGATCATCGTCATGCTACGAGGATTCTGGATCCAGGAGATCTACTTACGCAACCTCTGCTGGATCAGGGTCTAGGAGTCGTCGTTAAACACTGTATGTGTGTGACCCCCTACGAGGCTCTGCAATTGTGGTGCTCGAGTCGTTCGAGCCATCGAAGTCATTGGAGCAAGTGGATCCAGAGCTGGTGGAGCCGTCCGAGTTCAGAATGACCTTGAGGTCAGCGTCGGTACGAATACATCAACCACCTTCTCCCGAACGTTAATAAAGCTTTTCGGTCTTCAACTTGGCGAGTTTGCAAAAAGCCCCTCCCATTACCGCATTACTAATAGATAGATCCTAGCATTAGGGTTGTTTGCGTAGGAAAAATTATTGTTTTCAAGCGCTAAACCCCAACACCAACATACACCTTTATGATCACCATGTTATGGTGTGACGGTTGATGTAGTCTAATCAGCCTCGAGTGGTAGTGATTAAACATGATCTCATAGTCAAAAGAATAAGTTACTACGCTTTACTAGATATTGCAATGTTGAATTTTGTGACTGGATCACATTGAAATACTACGGTTGGGTGTGTGTCCATCACATCATTTATCTAATGAAGTAACCTCATTGTCAATTGACATAAATATACCATGATCAAGAAACCTCGATCATTGATTGCTCAACGAGCTAGTCTTCTAAAGGATATTAGGGACTTGGTTTGTTTACATACCACACATATACCAATGTTTCCAATTGATACAGTTATATAATGGTATAAAACTACAAACTAATGTGATGTGACAAAAATATCTTTATTATTGGCCTCTAATGCATATCTCGTCCAGTCTCTCACTTTCACTAGAGTCAATAATCTAGTTATTGTTTCACACATTTAACACCTATGGCATTCTGGTGTTGTCCACATGCATCACTTGTGGTAAACCTAATCTCCATAACTGACACTTTGAGCTCTCTGTGTGTTTGCATGTCTATGCATCATTACGCATCACTCATTTTCCAGTGAGATGATATTGTATAAATTAAGTCTTCTTCTGAGACTTCAATTCCTTAAGCCAAAACTATGTTGACACAAAAGCCCTCTATATGTTGCTTCTATAGCAGTCATATACTTAGCCATTGTTGTAGTACTCATCACAGTGTTACACTTTTGGAACTAGTACAAATCCATCATGTAACTTTCTTCCATTTCACTATGCCATCTTATTTATTAACACATAGCCTAATTGAGATAAACTTTATTTGTATATGTGGCAAAAACTTGCATCAATGCAACTCATTACATTTGAATTATTTCGTCATATCTAGATACCAAGAATATTCTTGTTCCTTCCAAAGTACACAAGAATATCATCACTATTGTCCAATGATCATCTTATGAATCACTCTGGTATATGCTCCTAACACTTAGAGCATATGACTTATCTAGGTATGTACATATCATGACATTCATTATTAATCAAATCATTCACAAGGTTTCACTTACCAATTTTCAATACAATTGATCTTGCTACCATGTGGCAAGAACTTTTCTTATCTAATCTTGACTAGGAAACTCACAAAGTTCCCACTCAAATATGTCACCATATTGAACCAGTTCAATATCTATGTACTTCGACATAACTATATTAGCATTACAATCTATATGTATATACTTTGATGTCTAATATTCTGGTTCTTCCTAAGTCTTTCATCAAAATCCAATTTTAATGAAATTCTTAATTCGTGCCTCTCAAAAGATACATCATTTATAATCGACAAAATGTCTTTTACATAAAGCATTGTAAATATGTCTTAACGCTCCCACTTACTTTCTTGTAAACACAAGCAACTTCATCATTACTGATGAACTTAAACTCTTTAATAGTTTCATCACGGTGAAGACTCCAACTCCATTATGCTTACTCCAACATTAAAGTTTGCATATATTTAAGCACCCTTTGAATTAACAAAACCCTTTGGATACTGTCATGTACACATCCTAGGTGACCATTCTATTAGAAGAATTTTTTTATGTTTATTCAACTACCATACCTAAATATGTAGTGGTTGCTTCAATAATCCGTACAGACTAACTATCACTACGAAAGACCAAATCTTGCCGCAATCAACTCTTTGAACTATGTCATAAATTTCTTTCCGACTTGTCGACCATTTCACAACTGTAAACATGCATGTCTATTTATTTATAGATCCATTTACATTTTCAAAAATCTTGATGCCTTCCTGAGGGTGTATAAGTTCATAACTTGATTTTCGTATATGGATACTAGCATGGTTTCTTATGGTTTCTAGTCATCTAACATATTCAGGGCTTATCAATTCTTCTTTGCATGTATTTGGTATATCATCGCCTCACAATGACACTTTGTCCTCAAATCTAGCTATTTCATCTCACCCGATCCACATGGTTTAATAGGAACTTAGATTTCTGAAACATACAACATTTGTAGAAACGACAGCCATGAGCATTTTAGAAGCCTCTAGAACACTTTCTGACACTTTCCTACTCTGATCATGTCACTTAGGTTAAGATAACCTCATCAAGATATGCACGTCTTTGTAGGTTATCCCAAAAGTAATCGTTGGGAATTTCTCCACCATAACACTAAAGACAAAAGTGTTTGTCACTAGAACGACGAGTTATTTGAGAAGGAAATTTTCATAAAAAGTTAAGTGGGAGGACAATAGAAATCTTCCGACTTTAGTTTTGTAAACATTTACATATGCCTTGCATACCAAAATTTAAGGAAATAAAAACTAGGTTTTACCCCTTGCCATTCCAATGGATCATAATGTTGCTCCTTTTTAGTGTAAAAGTGGTATGTCACTATAGCATAATCTTTTAATTCATAATGGCAGTTTATATTTGATATTCACCAAGGCAAACTAGGTTTGGTTATATTCTCAAAACATTCCATACCATTATGGTGTTTCAGGAAACTCAAGTTTATGAAACAATTTCTCAACTTTCAGATGTTTGCTGAACTTGTAACTCAAAAATCTTCTTTCATGATCCAATCATAAAATCTTGATTATCTTGTTACGGTGATTTCTACTTTATGCTAAAACCTTTTAACATGTTTCAAATATCTTATACTTCTTCCTCATTAAACAAATATACTCATATATCTATTCAAGTCCTCGGTGGAAATATACGAAGTAGAATAATCCACCACACATGGCTTTTCATAATGGACCACATATATCAATATGTATTACTTCCACTAAGTTGGTCGTCCATTCACCTTTTGTCTATGAATAGATTTTTAGTTGTCTATAGGGAAGTCTTACAAGCGCCAAATTCGTTCGAAAACAACTTGACTTCAAAATTCCATTAACATGGAGTTTCTTCATGTATTTCTTTCCAATATAACTTAAATGATGGTGTCATACTTAAGTGAAATTCCAATCATTTCGTCTTGCAATATTTTTAGCATTTAGTTTTATGAATATTATTTCACCAAGAAGATTTATAATGGTTCATCCATCATCTATGTAATAGAGTAATTATTTGAACAATAACTTGTTCACACAATATTGGAACTAGATAAAAATTATCAGAATAAATCTAGATGGCTTGGTTCTTGATGTAGATGACAAACATAATAACATCTTATTTGTTCATCGATGAACATCATCACCATATTCTTTTGCTAGATATTTGGATCATCGTATTTCTTATATTGAGTTGCTTTGTATGATACTTCATACCAACCAATCCAGTATCCAATGCTGAAGAATTACATTGGTTTAACAAGTAAAGAATATATGTATTCATAACATGTATATCTTCTATATACCCAAGCTGGCCAATTCCAGTCCATTAATTTCTGCCAATTACATTTATGGATTCTTTTTCAACGTGTTTTCCTCTTTTTTCAGAAGAATCAACCAACATCAATAGTGGAACCAATCACATGGTACTTGGTCCAAGTGTATTAGTCAAATACTAATATCCTCAAACTTACACTTTGAAGTGGATCACTATTGTCACATGATTCGTGTTCTTCCGGATTCATTTTTAGTGATCTTTAGTATGGTAAACATTTTACTTATACCTCTCATTCATCCTTCCATGACAACTTTCATGATGAACTACTATAGCTCACAAAGATGAACGTTTGTATAATTTTAGTTCCCAAACCTATTGGGTCATAGGTACGCTTAGCGTCACCATTATTCACAAATGCTCATACAATATGAGAACCTATTTCCAACTAAATTATACTTTATCATGTTGCAATCAAATAGTGTTTCAGATATCAGAATATCTTTTACACAAGATGATTTCTTAAACAAATCTTTTAGCTCCCAAATAATCTTGATACTAAAAACTTGCTTTCTAATATCAAGCATCATGGAGGCAAGCATGATCTTTTGGACACTAACTTCAGAATCAATTAATCTAGGATTAATAGACTTATTAAACCTTATTAAGTAAGTGAGGTTTACTTGAAAGTTTGCTTTAGGACTTTTTATCTTTAATTTGACACTCAAACAATATGGTACTAGTTCGTAAAGTAACACTACAAAAATACCACCCCAATACCCATCAGATTTTTCTGGCGGCATAAGAAAGAAGAATTGGCAATAGTTGGTTACGCAGCGGATGAGCTTTGGCGAAACCATTTTGTCTTGGTGGCTACTTATACACCGTGGCACACATGGTAGCGGAGGATTTTGGTGTCGTGGTACATGGACGGGGAAGACGGTGTTTTTAACACCTCGCTTGGCTAACAGAGGCATTTCCAATATCCACCGCCCATTTCAAGTGGCATTAATTGTTGATGTCTGCTGGAGAATGGTCAATCACCGCCCGCTAACTGGTTAGGCTTGTCTGGCTGACAGGTGCGAACCACCACTGCTTACCCGAGCTTCCGGATACCGATGTATGGGCTCTATGAACCGATTCGGCCCACGTTAGTGGGGCACACGTGTTATATAACCCATAAAGCAAACATTAAATCTCACCAACATCCACCCCGCACTGCCCACCGGTGACGCTAGCGCACCAATAGCCTACTCCATCCCCACTCCCAATACTCGCCCTCCTATGCTGGACGTCGGCCTCGAGCTCGCCTTGCCGCCGTCCGCTCACTCCCCTGCCCATGGACCATGTCCCTAAGGAGGTCTAGCTGGCTCACCCGACACCATCATCGTGGCGTCGTGCATCCCCTTTCCATGAATGGGAGGTGTGCCTCCATCTAGATCGACATGGCTCTCTAGTGCTCCTGACTAGCCCCGACACCGCCCCTATCCCCATCTCATCACCGTCCCACACGATACATGTGCTGCCGACTCGATCACCGGAGTGATTCCCACGATTCCAACGCCACCACGCCTCCGACTGCTCCTAGAGGATGACCACGAATCCCTGTTGTGTACCTCGAGGCCCAGCTCGAGCCCCTAGTGTGCTGCTCCCACAAGTTTTTTCTACATGCGGTTATCGGTGGTGCTACCAAAGGGCACCATCGCTGGTACATATAGTATTGAGGTTTGCTATGTACGGCCGGCAGTGGTGCTACAAGTGACGTCTGCACTACTAGGAAAACAGCTATAGGTAGACAAGATATTCTGTGGCACATATCCAAAACCATGCGCCATAGACAAGTATCAGTGGCGCATTAGGAAAAATGCGCCACAGAAACTAAATACATCTGTGGCGCATTACGGAATCCATGCGCCATAGAAGTTAGGTGGGACCTGCCAGCCGGGGTGGGGCGATCCACTTTTTGTGGCGCATAATGACATATGCGCCACAGAAGGGACAAGATCTGTGGCGCATATCTCCTTATGCGCCATAGAAAGTGGAGGCGGGCCCCACCACAGAATCTTTTTGACCCACTTTCTGTGGCGCATATTCAGAAATGCGCCACAGAAAGTTGACCTAGGTCCCACCACTTTAAAGTGCACCACCTTGTTCTGTGGCACATATTGCAATATGCACCACAGAAGTTTGAACATCTGTGGTGCATAATAGCAATATGCGCCACAGAACAAGGTGTCCAAATCCATGAGAAAAAGGTGGCAAGCTCACCTCCTATCTATCCACCACCACCCATTTCACATCTCTTCTTCCTTTCTACCTCCTCCCAGCTCATCTTCCTCCTTCCTCCCACCCCATTTTGCCCATAGTTTCTCCATTTTTTGTAACTAAACCTACTTTAGTCCATAGATTGGTAAGTGGAAGCCTCCCTCCAACTTGTAGATCTAAAAGTTCCTTACTTTTCTCTCTCACATCTCTATTTGTTTACTAATTTCCTCTCCACCAACTTGTAGATCTATTTGTCCACACTCTCTCATCGTGCGGCCACGTCTCGCTATTATTGAGTCTACTAGGTGAGTACTTGGCCATGAACATGTAGGTGAAGCTTGTCGTGCGGGCAGTGTGTGTGCGATGCATGGCGAGACAATGCTTGTGTGGTGCATGAATGTTTGCATTGGGAGGAAGTTTTTTGTTGCTTTCTTGTTGTTGTCCCGGCTGGTGTGGTGCATGGATGTTTGCCAAAATGTTGATTCACTTTCATTTCGGCAAATTCTTGCACTACCCATATGTCCTAATTTTAGGAAAGGTCATGTCGAATTTTTCAGGCTAGCATTCATCATGTGTGTGTGCATATGGTGTGGTTCTAACCTATACTCTCTGTTGTGACCGCTCAGGCAACCATGGTCCTCACCATGAGCGAAGGTCGAATTGCTAGGTACAAGAAAGACACGAAGGAGGACATGATTCTGAACAACAAGACCATGATAATATGTCCATGTTGAACATGCAAATTCTAGCGCTAGATCGACCCTGATTCTGGACAATTGGAGGGTCACCTGCTCAGGGGCAGTTTCATGCGCGACCTCAATGAGGCTCCGACAGGACATGGTGGTCACGAAGACGTGGGCGCGCGAGAAGACGAAGAGTCTACGGGGCATGATCATCATGACGAAGAAGATGTCGGCGGGCATGATCAGCATGATCATCATGAAGAAGGAGATGCCGACGGGCATAATCATCATGAAGAAGGAGAAGACGCGAACACACAGACGCTGCTAACTTCGGCCTTGTAGGACCCTCATGTTCAAGAACTGCTCCTCAAGGATATGAGCAATGACAAAGCTACAGCCAGAGAGAAAGCCAAGCTGGCCCAAATGGAGATAGATGGGATGACTCCCTTGTATCCTAGGTGTCGCCCCGAGGATACACGTTTGAGTGTAACGCTCAAGGCTCTGGAGATGAAGGCCGAACACAAATATACCGATGTGAGCTTCAACGTGAACATGGAATACTAGCACGACCGACTTCCTAAGGGGAACACATTTCCAACAAGTATCGAGGAGGCCAAAAAATCGTGTGCCCTCTCGACCTACCACACATTAAATACCACGCATGCATCAATGATTGTGCACTTTATGGGAACGAGTACGCGGATAGAACCACATGTCCGGTGTGCGGCCAAGAACGGTACAAGAGAGGGAACAAGAAAGTTCCTCGAAAAGTGGTATGGTACTTTCCTATCACCCCCGTCTGCAGCGATATTTCGTAGATCCTAAGGAAGCAAAGCTCATGCAATGGCACGCGGAAAGGGAGAAATCCGAAGATGATCCAGAGAAGGGCAAGATCCTGACATACCCTTCAGACACTAGCCAGTGGAATGCATTAGACATCGAGTTCGAAGAGTTCGGGGGCGATGCAAGGAACGTCAGGCTGGGTATGAGCACCGATGAACTCAATCCTTTTGGAAACCAGAGTAGCACGCATAACACCTGCCCGTGTTTATATGGCCGTACAACCTCCCCCCTTGGCTATGCACGAAGCAAAGGTACGTACACATGAGCATTCTTATTCAGGGGACGAAACAACCAGGTATCGATATGCATCTCTATCTCGGGCTGTTGAGAGAGAAGTTAGACAGCTTGTGGGAGACGCCGACCCGTACGTGGGACGCCTACACTAAATAATATTTCCATCTAAGAGCCGCGTTGCTCACGACGGTGTAGGACTATCCTGGTTATGCATATGTATCAGCCCAGGTGAACCACGGACACAATGCATGTGTCAAGTGCATGTATGAGACACTGCATCTCTAGCTACCAAGGGATCCCGGGTCTTCAAAAACCATGTTCCAAGGTACTCGAAAGTGGCTCCGCATGGATCACCCATGGAGAAAACGCGGTGACCTGTTCAATGGTAAGGACGAGCTCGAAAGAGCCCCGCATCCGAGGAGCAGCGAAGAAATCAAGGAGCTTTTGAATAATTGGGTAGATTGCCCTGCACCGGGAAAAACGACCAAGGACAAAGCCGCTGCTGGGTGTATGGAAAGCAAGGTCTGTTTTCTGGGACCCGCCGTACTAGAAGGTCCTCCACACTCCCCATAGCCTCGATGTAATGCATATCATGAAGAACATTACCGAGAGTCTGCTTGGCACTCTACTGAACATGCCGGAGAGGACCAAGGATGGGCTGAAAGCAAGAAAGGACCTTCAATTGCTTGGCATCAAGAAAGATCTTTAGTACCCTGATAGTGATGATGATGATGATGATGATCAGATGGAAGGGACTCAAGGTCACCGCAAAAGAGTTAAGAAGAATGAGGTGGTGCTTCGCGCTTCCTGCTTCACTCTGAGTCTGGAGGAGCTCGAGCAGTTTTTCAGGTGCCTCCTAGGAGTGAAAGTTCCTCACGGTTACTCGGGGAAGATAAGCAGATATTTGGACATGGCGAAGAAGTGGTTCAGCGGTATGAAGTCTCATGACTGTCAAGTGCTGATGACGCAGATACTCCCAGTTGCGATCCGCGGGATAATGGACGAGCATGTCCGTGAGACGTTGTTTGCCCTCTGTAACTTTTTCGACGTCATATCTAGGAAGTCGATCAGTGTGAAGCAGCTCAACATGCTACAGGAAGAGATCGTGATGATACTATGCGAGCTCGAGATTTACTTCCCGCCCGCATTCTTCGACATCATGGTGCATCTGCTTGTACATGTCGTGAATGACATCATCTAGCTCGGGCTGACATTCCTGCACAACATGATGCCGTTTGAAAGGCTAAACGGTGTCATCAAAGGATTCGGTCACAACAGGACCCGTCCAGATGGAAGCATAGCCAAGGGCTTTCTGATCTATGAGTGCATCTCCTTCTGCTAGAATTATCTAACTACTAAGAACGAGGATGTTGGAATACCCCCCAAGAAGCACCTCGGCAGGCTCGGTGGATATGGTCACTGCGAGGGCTACCGCTCACTGCATGTCGGCATTGATGGTCAACGCACCGACTTTGACAGGGCACACCGAGTCACGCTACAACACATTGAAGTGGTTGGCCCTTGGGTGGAAGAGCACATAAGCTTAATCAAGCAGGAGTACATCGACCAGGGCCGGCCGAGGAAGAAGGGAGACGTAACCAGAGAGCACAACTCCAGCTTCACGGGTTGATTCAAAAAAGGCAACTGGACAATCCCCCACAGACGCCTTCTACGTAAGATCAAAAACTCATATTCTCCTTGTCGCAGGGCCCAAGGCACAACCTAAGGACCTATCAGTCATACGACATAAACAGTTACAAATTCTACACCGAGGAAAAGGATAGGAATAGTGAATATCAAAACTCAGGAGTAACTATGTTATCCTTCGCCGATGACGAGACTACTGTCATGGAAAGATTCTACGGAAGGATCGAGGATATATGGGAGCTCGACTACTATGGAGAGATCGTACCGATGTTCCGTGTTAGATGGGCCAAGAACGTGGAAAAAGAAGGCTGGTATTTCACCACAATGGTTATACCAGATGCCAAATCGATGAAGAACGCCTCCACAAAAAATGAGCCTTGGGTACTCGCTAGCCAAGTTGATCAATGCTTTTTTATTACCGACCCGTCAAAGCCCAACCGTGTTGTAGTTAGGAGGGGCAAGAGGAGCATCATCGGAATGGAAGGAGCCGCCAATGAGCAAAACTTCGACAAAAACAGTGAACCGAAGATCAAAGAGGAATTTAACAAGTACTTTGACATGCCTACTACTACTAAAGTAAGAAGGAAGACCACACTACCTACTAAAGGTTGTCCATTCACAATAAGAAATCTCAAAGTGCACGGGCTAAAGTATTCAACCGCGACGAAAAAGGGCAAGAAGATTGTGAAGAGACGCTAGCAATTGTGTGACTTTTTTGTGTATTAATTCGTGTGGGTATAATGTGATATTAGTGTGGGTATTAGTTAGAGACTAAAACATATAATATGATATTCGTGTAGGTATACAAATTCACATTTGTGTGTGACAAGCACACACACACACACACACATATATATATATATATATATGATTCAGGAGGGTTTTTTGAATAAGTATGCATGTGTATGTTCTTGCTTTTTTTGAATAAATATGCATATGTGTGTATGTTCTTGGTTTTCTTGAATAAATATGCATATGTGTGTAATTAACAATATTTTAAAAAAAGAAAAAAAAAGTCCAAGACAGCTAGGATTCGAACCTGGTTGCCCCAGGTTGAGAGCTAGCGAGCATGACCACTAGGACATGTATGCGATCTTGTCAAACTACGACACCGTGCTGTTTTGGACTATGTCCAAAAGTTCTGTGGCGCATATCGCAGTGATGCGCCACAGAAGTTGAACTTCTGTAGCGCATTCTGTGGAAATGCGCCACAGAAGTTTCACACTTAGCCAAATAAATGGTTCGGCCTCTCCCCCTAATCCCCTTCTTCTCTTGATCCAATTCTCTTCCTCTTTCTCTATTGTTGCCCGTGCGCAACCCTAGTAGTCACCGTCGTCGCCGGAGCCACCGTGGAGGAGCCCTGCCACCGCCACGCCGGAACCCTAGCGCCGCCCGACGAACCAGTGGAGGAGAGCCCTGCCACCGCCGTGCCGGAACCCTAGCGCCGAGCCCATGGAGGAGGAGCCGCCAGAGCCCGTCCACAACAGGAGGAGGAGGAGGAGGAGGAGAAGGGTAGTGCACGTCCTCGCCAGCCGTAGCAGGAGGAGAAGGGAACCTCGCCATCCGCAGCAGGAGGCACACCTCGCTCGGCACCACCACCAACAGCCACCTCGATCATCGTGCGTCGTCCATCGTCCCTAGGTAAATCGCTGCATTATCTCTCCTCCCCTCCTAGATGATTTGTGCTTGTTGTTAGATGCCCTATGTTTTCTCTGTGATTATTAGTTTCTACATGATCTCCTCCCCTCCTAGATGCTCTGTGCTTGCTCTGTGATATATGCTCCCCTCCTAGATGATCTCCTCCCCTCCTAGATGATAAACTATGCTTGCTTTGTTATGTGATATATGTTGTTATATGCAGTATATATTAAGTAAAAAATATACATGGATACATTATTCTGTTATGTGATATATGCAGTATATATTCAGTAGAATGTATATGTAGAATGTAAACATTCTGTTATATACATTATGTTATATATGTTTTCCAGAGCCCGTGGAAAAACTGATATTTCCTCCTACTAATCAGTATCAAGGTAGGCTAGCAAAATCATTAACTAAATAGAAGAAACTAAAGATAAAATGTCAGCTAACTATAAGGAACATGCTTTTGTTAATTCAAGGAGTAAGATAGGGTAGCATGGTTCTGTTAATCTTGTAGCTGAAAGTGTGTGTCCTCGCTGGAGATGGTTTGACATGGTTATTTAAACCCTACATGTGTGTATATGTGATGTGTGGAAGTGTAGGTTCTGGTAAGATATTCAGTGTAATTTATTTTCAAAATAGATACTCCCTCTATCTCAAACTACTTGTCACAGATTTGTCTAGATACGGACATACCGTATCGAGACAATCTAAGAGAAATAATTTTGTGCTTACATGTGTGTATATTGTGCAATTAGTATCTATACTAATACTAGGGCTAGTTGTGCTTACTTGTTTCTTGGTTGGTTCTGTAGGCAGTGGTGCTCCTTATTTCGTCAAACAAAACAATAACATGTATGTAATCGGTGTTGACAATTGGTAATTTAGTGACAAAACACAATTATGGTCCCATCTTTAATTTGGTGGAATGCTTTGATCTACTAGCAAAGTTGTATCATTGCTTGTATCATTGTTCCAAAACATTACAGCTATGGTTTCCCTAGTGCCTCTTCTATTCTGCTATGCTCTGTATGCATCTCCAGTTCACCCACATTCCAATCAAACTACTACTACTAGACAAAAAAGACTGAGAGGGGTGAGTGTGTGTGCATTTGGAATAATGACCCTCTTATTCTAGGCTTTGTGGAGAGTATGTGTTCTGCCTAGAAGTTTAGCTTCCACGACAACACTTCCTCTTATTCTATTTTGGTGCATTGCTCCTGTATTGACAGCACAACATGTGCATGTTGTGTGTGTGCTGCTTGCAAGTGGGACCCTTCACTTGTGGATCAGCTCAACTCTGAAGATATTTTCTGGCTGGTTATTACTATTTTGTTTTTACCTGTTTACTAACTTGGTGAAACTTGCCCCTTAAGGCCTGTGATGGTGATCTGAGGTCATTTAATATAAAACAAACAGATTCTACACTTGTTCCATTTCCAAACACTCAATGATGAGCTGAAGTATATCATTAGTATGCTAAATCTGAGAGTAAGCTGCTGTTTACTTGTATACTTGTATCTGTTGTACTTGTATCTGTTATACTTGCTATTTTTAAAGTTGTTGTATACTTGCTGATGGTACCTGGAGTGTATAACCCTTCACTTGTGGATCAGCTCAACTTTGAATATATTTTCTGGCTGGTTATTACTATTTTGCTTTTACCTATTTACTAACTTGGTGAAACTTGCCCCTTAAGGCCTCTGATGGTGATCTGAGGTCATTTAATATAAAACAAACAGATTCTACACTTGTTCCATTTCCAAACACTCAATGATGAGCTTAAGTATATCATTAGTATGCTAAATCTAAGAGTAAGCTGTTGTTTACTTGTATACTTGTATCTATTATACTTGCTGTTTTTAAAGGTTGTTGTATACTTGTTGATGGTACCTGAGTGTATATCTGTTATACATGTAGCTGATGGTACCTGTTATATATATACTGAATGTGGATGATGGATGATGGATACTGGGGTCAATGCATGGGGCTGTCAATATGGGGATGGGGTGTTTTGTCTTGCAGGGATATATTTCTTCAATTGAGTTGCCCATTTCTCCCGAAGTGTTGATTCACTTCCGTTTTGGTTGAGAAATGGGCACTCCTAGGTCAAAAAATTAGCAAAGGTCATGCCGAATTTTTCGGCCGAGATTTGTGCTAACCTTTTGCCTCTTTTAAATAGAGTTCAAACATGTCGGGCAACAACGAGGCCGGCCCTTCTACGCACATGAGCATCGAAGAACAAGCTAGACATGCCAACGAGTCATTCTGGCGGGGATACCAACAGTAGGAGGAGGAGGAGATGAGGATGACACCACCACCGGAGGAGGAGGCGACCGCCACCAGAGCTGCTGGGGGCAATGAGGGAGGAGATCCTGATTACGAGGGGGACGAAGATGACTACGATGGAACTAGTGAAGACGGTGGCTGTAACTACCTCGGTGAATTACGCTCTTAGTTACAAGCCTGGATGAGCGAAAGTGGTTAAAATAGTACGGTGGGGCCAAGGGCCACTCACAGGTAGACCTTTCGGCCGTCCTAACCACTTCCAGAACATCAGGACAAGAACGAGCGGCGTAATCGGCAGGCGAAGGGATCAACTACATACACAAGTGAGTATGTATGCAAGCCACATACAACAGTTCTCAGAGCCATTCCATCTAAAAGAAATAGAAATATTGCAATGCCATATGGCAAGATCCAAATATCCTAGATAGAAATAATAGTTTAGGATAGCTCCTCATACATCAAACATCAGAGTATCAGGCGGAAGCGGAAAACAAGGTCCGAGTACGGATAAGAAGCAAATCAGCATAAGATGCCATATAAATAAACACATCCCGCCCACAGATCTCACGGATCCCTGTTCCCGAAATCTCTACACCGAGTGATTGTTGCCAACATCATCCGTCTCCTCCACCCAGTATCCATCTTGCGAGTACACCTGTTCATCTGAATCAAACAATTTATCGTGTGAGAGCCTAGGGGTACTCAACAAGTCTTTATGCCTCTAAAGGGGACATAACCTGGGGTGACGCAATTGCAGCAAAAGATAATAACTAACAAGTCTATAGATACTCGCTAACCATCCGCCTAACCAATGATAGACGGATGTCCGTTAATTAGAAACAACAATTATAATAGTATAATTAATAGATCCATCCTCCTTCTCGCTTACCAACGAGAAAGCGGATGAACAACCCATCCGTTGGCAGTTTTATTAACATTCCATGAGTATTGCACTATTTACTAGTCAGGTACTTAGTCAAATTAAAAGCGGTACTTTAGTTATACTTGTCTATGATCGAGAAACTGTGCTCCAAGTCGTCCATAACCGCGGACACGGCTTTCAGAAAGATTTACCCTGCAGGGGTGCACAAATAGCAACACACACTCGATCAACCTCGGAAAAACCAACTCAAAACCCAACGAGGCATTCACGACAAAGCGATCATAGGATTCAGAAATATTTCAGGGGGCCACCCCATTAAGCTACCCGCAATGAAGTTGGCCTGCTCCGAGACGGACCCAAGGTTTGCGCCAATGGCTGTAAACGACTGGGAACCCGAAAGTGTGACTGGGCTTGTCGATACCGCGAAAACACTCCGCAATCCTAAACAGTACAGGTGCTCCTCGCACAATCTTAAATAAAGCAGTAAAGCATGGCATAAGTACAGGATAGTAACAAAGCCCCAAACTACTTTGTGGCCCCAAGAAATAAGAATGAATCAAGCTCTGGCTCAGGGGGTCCATAAGGCCTCCCGGATGTGGATAGTGCGAATAGTCAAGGAACAGGAATCAAGTACTCGGGGTCCTACGGGACACAAGTGAGCATAAAAACCAAATAACAGATATTGCTCACCGGTGCCACTTTCATTAGTTATCCCATTACTACTCCGGTTAAGTTGTTTAGGTACCTTGTGATCTATCAGACACTCACATACCCTACACATGCTGTTCTACGTCTCGCATGGGTAAAACAACTCCTGTAGTAATGGCTCATGGGATGGAGGAACAAGCTTCGGTGGGGTTTAAAAGTAAAGGCTATGCAGTACTTGGGATTCAATTTAATGCAATCGCGACTCAATGATGCAAGAATAAGATAGAGGCATTAGGTACTATATGTATGCAAGCATGTGGTAGTGCTTGCCTGGCAGCCCAGTTGAAGCGAGAGTCGGATCTAGGTAGTGCTCTTAGGATTCCTGATATATCACCTGCGCAGCGTCTATTCGAAGAAGAACCAAACAAACAAGGGCCAACATAAATAAAGTGCACACGCATATGAATTAAAATGCGACAAGCAAACAAGCATGCCATGATGAATGATGCATAATTTACATGGCAATAATGTAGCATGGCATGGGTGAGGTGTGGGGTACAAGATTAAAGCATTTTATTAAGTTTTAGTCATGTTTTGCTCTCATATAAGTTGCTGTCTACTTATTATTTATATGATGCATGCTGCAATTCAGAACAAGGAATGCATAGATAGAACAGGCTCGTCGCGCTGATCGATTTAGACATATTATTTGCCAAATTTGGACTTATAGATTTAAAGTTATTAATTTATTAAGAAAAGGGCATTTTATTGTAATTGTTAAACAATGTCGAAATTTAATTTGCCTAAAAGATATTTTGAATGGCATATTTGAATTCCTCACATTTTTCTGATTCCAAAACATATATCATTTGTATTATTTGGATTTATAATTTAAAGCTATTAAAAACAGATTTAAATCATATTAAAACATTTTCAGAAATTGTTTTATTAAAACAAAAGGAACACAGAACTTTTTATACCCAGGTGAAGCTAGCCCGAGCCGCTGACAATGGGGCCCGACGCGGAGAGAGGCTGAGCTGGCAAAAGTAAAACCGCGGGGCACTTTTCTCACCGAGCCCGGCTGTACCCACGCTCAATGGCAGGTGGGGACAGTGGTCTCGCGGGTCCACTGCGCGCGTGGCTAGCTGGTGGGCGACACGTGGGCGATCCCGGACAGGCGTGGCCAAAAACAGAAAAAATCCGGGTCCCTATTTGTAAAAAGACACGGGAGAGTGATAGGTGGGCCACTGGGGACCGCGGGTTGAGGCGGGAAAAACTGTAGGGGCAAACTGCAAAATGGCGCCGACTGTTGTTGCTCGCTGACGGAAAAGAGGTCGTGCTGGCGGCGGATCCGGTCGTTTTCCGACGACGGTGGCGACGAATCTGCGGGGCGGAACACGTTGCTCCAAAAACGAAAAATGTAGAGGGGACAACGATCTACGTTTTACGTGCAGGAAGCATCTCCGAAGGATGGCTGTGCTGGCCGGGCTTCGACGAGGAACAGGGGGAGCAGAGGTGTCTGCTGCGCGGCTGCTGCTGCTGTCGGACAGAGCGCGGCACGCGTCGGTGCACGGAGGCTGCTCGACGAAGCGCGGCTACGTTGCGACGAGCTAGAAGGGAAAGGGAGATGTTCGGGAGGTAGAGGTGCTCACCAGCGACCATCCGGTGCAGACAAGCATGCTCGAGGCGGACCAAATCATCAACGTGGCTCGCGGCCGGCTTCATCGGCTCCCTCGCGGCATGGTGGCGACGGCGACGATCCGGCGAGGTCCAGGCACGGCTGCAGGTTCAGGCCGACGGTGAGGTAGCAGGGGAGGGTCCTGGTACTGCGGGTTCGCCTTGGGGGTCACCAGGTCGACGGGGACAGCAGGTGGACAGCTAGGGTTTACTAGGTGGAGAAGATGGCCATGGCGGCGTGAGAGGAGAAGGAGAAGGGGAGAGGGATCGGGGCGCCTCCTGGATGGAATGTGAGGTGGGGGAGGCGGTAGAGAGGAAAAGGAGGAGCACATGGGGCTAGTAACTTTGCAAAAAGTGAGAAGGAGGGTGATCGGGTATGTTCTTCCTCCCTCCTTCTTCTCTTTGTCTTGAAGCCAAAGAAAGGAGTGGGGAGGGCAGATGAGGGGTGAGACATGGTGGGGCCTGCCTGGTAGGGAGAGAGGGAAAGAAACCGAGAGAGAGAGAGGGGGCCAAGAGAGAGAGATGCTCGGCAAGGGAGTGGTTGAGCAAGGGGAGGCTCGGCATGGGTAAAGAGGAGAGGGTAGATGGGATAGATCATGGTGTGGTGGTAGGGTGGTTCGAGTGTGGGCTAGGGTTAGGGTTTGGAGCACGCACAAGCAAGGGGTGGTGATGGAAAGAGAGGAAGGTGAGGGTGAGGTTAGGGTTAGGTTTTAGCTTAGGGTTTGCGATAGGAAGATAAGGTGGTTAGGGCTAGGGTAATGCACATGCACAAGTACAAGCTCAAGCAAGGGAGAGGTGTGGGGTTTTTGGGGTAGAGAGAGAAAGAGAGATGGGTTTAGGGGTTTTAACATGATCATATGCAAGGTCAAGCCAAAAAGTGGAAAAGAGATGGTGAAGGTGAGGGGATTGAGTAAGAGAGAAAGGGAAGCTCACAAAAGAAAGTGTTCACTCCAAAAACCAAAAAGAACCAAAGGAGAAAAGATGGGGTGCTTTGCATGGCCCATGCATAAGTATTACGTGCCATGTTATAATCTTGTGAAAACAATAATAATTCACATGGCATTGATTTCCAAGCATTCCAAATATGGAGTATGGCCAAGCTAGAAAGAATTAAAAAGAATGTTCCATGTGGGGTAGATGGAGATGCTCAAGTTTGAATAGAATGTGGACAAGCTAGTGTGTATATTCCACTAGGTGCATATTATCCTCAAAACATTCCAGCATGAACATTCACTCAAAATAAACCCATATGGAAGCTTGAAAACGGGGTACCACTCATATAGCATGCTAAGGTGGCCATGTGGCTCCTCATATTAATGATGTGAAAACAACATGATGCTAATATGAGAGCATGTGGAAATCAAAGTGGATCCATCTCAACCCACATGAGCTAGAGGTAAATCAAATAAGATGCAAAGCTCACATATAGTTGGACGGTGGAATTATGGGGTGGTGACAAGAAAGGTGGTGGAGTTAATAAAATATATGCCCCTAACTCAACTTGGGCATCCAACATTTATCAAGAACCAAATACAATATATCAAGAGGCAACTACAATTAATAATGCATATGGGATAAGAACCAAAATAAAAGGGTTTTATATGATGCTCAAATGCAAGGTGGCATGATGACATGAGCATGATATAATTATGATGCAACAATTATATGTAGGAAGTAGCATATATATAGACTAGGCTAGTAGCATTGCAATTGTTAGACAATTGGGATGCTACAACTCTCCCCCACTAAACAAGAATCTCGCCCCGAGATTCCTAGGAAAAAGAAAACACACAAGGAGAGGCGGGTGTTCGGAACAAAGGTGACTCTCACGTTCCCAAGTTGATGAACCACGGAATGGTGCGACCCTTACACTTTGCAAAACTTGCTAGACTTGTTGCGAGTCTTGCGTTTGCTTGAGACACAAAGGGTTAGAAGAATTGATGAAACAAAGAGAGATATTTTCCTCCATCTTGTTTGGGAATGTCGAGCACCGGTATAAAGAAGAAGACAGAGAAGATTTTGCACTGGTTTCCACCAGATAATTGAAGATTTGCTCCGTGTAGAAAAGACGAGATCACCAACAAGAGATTATTGCTTATGTTCTCCAAGAGAGCACTCGGGAAAACAAGGACGGAAGTAGAAGTATCGAGGGATAAGGCCACTTCCAACTTCCGTGGAATGAGTGAAATTGCATTAATTCACCAATTCAATGTACAAGAGCGAATGATAAGAGTAGTGGTATGGTAGCTACTCCATCCCGCACCCAAAGCATTACTCCGCACATGAATAAGAAAACCATGCAACCCAACTACCGAAACAGACTGAAGGTCTTGACAAAGAGAATCTCATGAAGCTCCGTAAGAAAACAAGGATTTGATGTAATGATTCACCGAATCCAAGATAGATAAGGATGATGATGTTGTCGTCATGTCAGAAGTACCAAGCCACCGGAAAGATGTGAAGGAAGATTACGGAGAACAACTGCAAGATTCAACAGATAAAGGAAAAGATAGCACCAACTTGAACAGAAGGATTACAAAAGATCTGAAAAGTCTTCATGGCCTCCGGTGGATTGAGCATAGACGATAGAACGAGATGGATCCAAAGATTACTTAACGAGACAGAGGTGAAAAGACAACTCCATGTTCTTATTGAAATGATTGAGAGAGATTTAGCAGTCTTGAGGAAATCTTCAGCGGAACGACGATGATAACTCGCCAACAAGGAAAACTCTGGGTTTGATTGAAGATGGAAGATGGAATTAACAATGGACTTGCTGATTCCAGAATTGAAGCGATCTATTTAGCAGAATGACGTGGTCGAGATAGGTGACTTCAAGAAGCCAGAATTCACACTTTGAGAACTTTGCACACAAGCGGTGTTCTCGAAGCTTGAGAGAAAGAGACACAGATGATCTTCCATGTTCTTCCATTGATATAGAATAGGCAAGCATATCATCCAGATATACCACCACGGATTATCAAGATATTCCAAGAATATCAAGTTCAAGAGGCGGGAGAAACGAACAAATGCTCGAAACACTTTCTGAGCCCGATGCTCTTTGAAAGATCGACAATACGAGCAAGGATTCATGTTGAAAGAGATGCACTGGCAGAATAGATTATCTGGTCCTTCAGAAGAGAACAAGAAATGCCACCTGGTTCACATTGTCGATCGGATCGCCGGTTACAAAGATAAAGAGATCTTGGATAACAGAACGATGATAGCTCCTACCTTAAGAAAAGCTACCGGAGGCAAAAAAATGCAATTCCCTCGTATCAAAGAGAATTTTGCGGATATGGAGTTCAAAAAGATGGGAAGCATGATAAACAGATGATAAACCATCGTAATGCCTTGCAAAAACTCCGGATTGCCAAAGATACTTGAATATGCATAGATATGATCACGGTGTAACTCAAAATCACAGGAGATAACCGCCATCATTTGGAGGATGCAATTGATAGCATTAACCATACTTCACTCACGATAATGTCATATAGATATGCCGAGAGCCACTTTACAATCACAAGCATCAGATCGACACTTGTTATGTAATTAGCCCAAGAGAATTGATGATGAAGTAAAACTCCAGGATTAAGCGTCGGTGACAAAGAATGAGTTAGCATGAACATGCCAATAAAAGGAAGATAGATGATGTTTCACATACGACTGAAGAGGAGTGTGGAAACACAGATGTATCAAAGAAAAAATTTCCGCATTTTTCGGCATTAAAATACCAATAGATGCGCAAAACCACTTAGCAGATAGAGATTAGCAACTCCACATTCTGTGGAAGCATGCTAGAAGGAAGAACACCCTTAACACGATGACACCGGTTAACAAGGAGTCGGATAGATCGTGCCGATTTACAAAAGCCTGTCGGTATGGAATGTACCAACAGTTGATAACCAAAAGGCAGATAGCGACAACAAGTTGGATGCAACAGATAGACAAGGAATTACACACACACACACACACAACATATGGTACTACGGAACCCAGAACACGTGAATCCTAGTTTGAATTTTAGAAGAGGATTGAAAACGTTACACTTCCTTACCAGAAAAGGGTGGGTGGGTGGGTAAGAAGAAAAATGGAAGCAGTCCTACTCTCACGTTTTGTTTTTCCCTAGTATACATAGCTACCAAAATATTTTCTAGACTGAGAACGACCATTTGGCTGAGACCCTGAAGGGTGGGCTGGCTCTGATACCAATTGGTACCTACCTCGGTGAATTACGCTCTTAGTTACAAGCCTGGATGAGCAAAAGTGGTTAAATTAGTACGGTGGGGCCAAGGGCCACTCACAGGTAGACCTTTCGGCCGTCCTAACCACTTCCAGAACATCGGGACAAGAACGAGAGGCGTAATCGGCAGGCGAAGGGATCAACGACATACACAAGTGAGTATGTATGCAAGCTACATACAACAGTTCTCAGAGCCATTCCATCTAAAAGAAATAGAAATATTGCAATGCCACAAATATCCTAGATAGAAATAATAGTTTAGGATAGCTCCTCATACATCAAACATCAGAGTATCCGGCGGAAGCGGAAAACAAGGTCCGAGTATGGATAAGAAGCAAATCGGCATAAGATGCCATATAAATAAACACATCCCGCCCACAGATCTCACGGATCCCTGTTCCCGGAATCTCTACACCGAGTGATCGCTGCCAACATCATCCGTCTCCTCCACCCAGTATCCATCTTGCGAGTACACCTGTTCATATGAATCAAACAATTTATCGTGTGAGACCCTAGGGGTACTCAGCAAGTCTTTATGCCTCTAAAGGGGACATAACCTAGGGTGACGCAATTGCAGCAAAAGATAATAACTAACAAGTCTATAGATACTCGCTAACCATCCGCCTAACCAATGATAGACGGATGCCCGTTAATTAGAAACAATAGTTATAACAGTATAATTAACAGATCCATCCTCCTTCTCGCTTACCAACGAGAAAGCGGACGAACAACCCATCCGTTGGCAGTTTTATTAACCATTCCATGAGTATTGCACTATTTACTAGTCAGGTACTTAGTCAAATTAAAAGCGGTACTTTAGTTATACTTGTCTATGATCGAGAAACTGTGCTCCAAGTCATCCATAACCGCGGACATAGCTTTCAGAAAGATTTACCCTGCAGGGGTGCACAAATAGCAACACACACTCGATCAACCTCGGAAAAACCAACTCAAAACCCAATGAGGCATTCACGACAAAGCGATCACAGGATTCAGAAATATTTCAGGGGGCCACCCCATTAAGCTACCCGCAACGAAGTTGGCCGGCTCCGAGACGGACCCAAGGTTTGCGCCAATGGCTGTAAACGACTGGGAACCCGAAAGTGTGACTGGGCGTGTCGATACCACGAAAACACTCCGCAATCCTAAACAGTACAGGTGCTCCTCGCACAATCTTAAATAAAGCAGTAAAGCATGGCATAAGTACAGGATAGTAATAAAGCCCCAAACTACTTTGTGGCCCCAAGAAATAAGAATGAATCAAGCTCTGGCTCAGGGGGGTCCATAAGGCCTCCCGGATGTGGATAGTGCGAATAGTCAAGGAACAGGAATCAAGTACTTGGGGTCCTATGGGACACAAGTGAGCATAAAAACCAAATAACAGATATTGCTCACCGGTGCCACTTTCATTAGTTATCCCATTACTACTCCGGTTAAGTTGTTTAGGTACCTCGTGATCTATCAGACACTCACATACCCTACACATGCTGTTCTACGACTCGCATGGCTCAAATAACTCCTGTAGTAATGGCTCATGGGATGGAGGAACAAGCTTCGGTGTGGTTTAAAAATAAAGGCTATGCAGTACTTGGGATTCAATTTAATGCAATCGCGACTCAATGATTCAAGAATAAGATAGAGGCATTAGGTACTATATGTATGCAAACATGTGGTAGTGCTTTCCTGGCAGCCAAGTTGAAGCGAGAGTCGGATCTGAGTAGTGCTCCTGGGATTCCTGATATATCCCCTGCGCGGCGTCTATTCGAAGAAGAACCAAATAAAACAAGGGCCAACATAAATAAAGTGCACAAGCATATGAATTAAAATGCGACAAGCAAACAAGCATGCCATGATGAATGATGCATAATTTACATGGCAATAATGTAGCATGGCATGGGTGAGGTGTGGGGTACAAGATTAAAGCATTTTATTAAGTTTTAGTCATGTTTTGCTCTCATATAAGTTGTTGTCTACTTATTATTTATATGATGCATGCTGCAATTCAGAACAAGGAACGCATAGATAGAACAGGCTCGTCGCGCTGATCGATTTAGACATATTATTTGCCAAATTTGGAGTTATAGATTTAAAGTTATTAATTTATTAAGAAAAGGACATTTTATTGTAATTGTTAAACAATGTCGAAATTTAATTTGCCCAAAAGATATTTTGAATGGCATATTTGAATTCCTCATAGTTTTCTGATTCCAAAACATATATCATTTGTATTATTTGGATTTATAATTTAAAGCTATTAAAAACAGATTTAAATCATATTAAAACATTTTCAAAAATTGTTTTATTAAAACAAAAGGAACACAAAACTTTTTATACCCAGGTGAAGCTAGCCCGAGCCGCTGACAATGGGGCCCAACACGGAGAGAGGCTGAGCTGGCAAAAGTAAAACCGCGGGGCACTTTTCTCACTGAGCCCGGCTGTACCCACGCTCAATGACAGGTGGGACAGTGGTCTCGCGGGTCCACTGCACGCGTGGCCAGCTGGTGGGCGACACGTGGGCGATCCCGGGCAGGCGCGGCCAAAAACAGGAAAAATACGGGTCCCTATTTGTAAAAAGACATGGGAGAGTGACAGGTGGGCCACTGGGGACCGCGGGTTGAGGCGGGAAAAACTGTAGGGGGCAAGCTGCAAAACGACACCAACTGTTGTTGCTCGCTGACGGAAAAGAGGTCGTGCTGGCGGCAGATCCGGTCGTTTTCCGACGATGGTGGCGACGAATCCACTGGGCAGAACACGTTGCTCCAAAAACGAAAAATGTAGAGGGGACAACGATCTATGTTTTACGTGCAGGAAGCATCTGCGAAGGAGGGCTGTGCTGGCCGTGCTTCGACGAGGAACAGGGGGAGCAGAGGTGTCTGCTGCGCGGCTGCTGCTGCTGTCGAACAGAGTGCGGCACGCGTCGGTGCACGGAGGCTGCTCGACGAAGCACGGCTGCGTTGCGACGAGCTAGAAGGGAAAGGGAGATGTCCGGGAGGTAGAGGTGCTCACCAGCGACCATCCGGTGCAGACAAGCATGCTCGAGGCAGACCAAATCGTCGGTGTGGCTCGCGGCCGGCTTCATCGGCTGCCTCGCAACATGGTGGCGACGGCGACGATCTGGTGAGGTCCAGGCACGGCTACAGGTTCAGGCCGACGGTGAGGTAGCAGGGGAGGGTCCCGGTA
Source organism: Avena sativa (assembly GCA_916181665.1). NCBI lineage: Eukaryota > Viridiplantae > Streptophyta > Magnoliopsida > Poales > Poaceae > Avena > Avena sativa. The sequence continues at coordinate 523,542,242 of OV702292.1, read as the reverse complement.
CTGCGGGTTTGCCTTGGGGGTCGCCAGGTCGACGGGGACAGCAGGTGGACAGCTAGGGTTTACTAGGTGGAGAAGATGGCCATGGCGGCGTGAGAGGAGAAGGAGAAGGGGAGAGGGATCGGGGCGCCTCCTGGATGGAATCTGAGGTAGGGGAGGCGGTAGAGAGGAAAAGGAGGAGCACATGGGGGTGGTAACTTTGCAAAAAGTGAGAAGGAGGGTGATCAGGTAGGTTCTTCCTCCCTCCTTCTTCTCTTTGTCTTGAAGCCAAAGAAAGGAGTAGGGAGGGCAGATGAGGGGTGAGACGTGGTGGGGCCTGCCTGGTAGGGAGAGAGGGAGAGAAATCGAGAGAGAGAGAGGGGGCCGAGAGAGAGAGATGCTCGGCAAGGGAGTGGTTGAGCAAGGGGAGGCTCGGCATGGGTAAAGAGGAGAGGGTAGATGGGATAGATCATGGTGTGGTGGTAGGGTGGTTCGAGTGTGGGCTAGGGTTAGGGTTTGGAGCACGCACAAGCAAGGGGTGGTGATGGAAAGAGAGGAAGGTGAGGGTGAGGTTATGGTTAGGTTTTAGCTTAGGGTTTGGGATAGGAAGGTAAGGTGGTTAGGGCTAGGGTAATGCACATGCACAAGTACAAGCTCAAGCAAGGGAGAGGTGTGGGGTTTTTGGGGTAGAGAGAGAAAGATAGATGGGTTTAGGGGTTTTAACATGATCATATGCAAGGTCAAGCCAAAAAGTGGAAAAGAGATGGTGAAGGTGAGGGGATTGAGTAAGAGAGAAAGGGAAGCTCACAAAAGAAAGGGTTCACTCCAAAAACCAAAAAGAACCAAAGGAGAAAAGATGGGGTGCTTTGCATGGACCATGCATAAGTATTACGTGCCATGTTATAATCTTGTGAAAACAATAATAATTCACATGGCATTGATTTCCAAGCATTCCAAATATGGAGTATGGCCAAGCTAGAAAGAATTAAAAAGAATGTTCCATGTGGGGTAGATGGAGATGCTCAAGTTTGAATAGAATGTGGACAAGCTAGTGTGTATATTCCACTAGGTGCATATTATCCTCAAAACATTCCAGCATGAACATTCACTCAAAATAAACCCATATGGAAGCTTGAAAACGGGGTACCACTCATATAGCATGCTAAGGTGGCCATGTGGCTCCTCATATTAATGATGTGAAAACAACATGATGCTAATATGAGAGCATGTGGAAATCGAAGTGGATCCATCTCAACCCACATGAGCTAGAGGTAAATCAAATAAGATGCAAAGCTCACATATAGTTGGATGGTGGAATTATGGGGTGGTGACAAGAAAGGTGGTGGAGTTAATAAAATATATGCCCCTAACTCAACTTGGGCATCCAACATTTATCAAGAACCAAATACAATATATCAAGAGGCAACTACAATTAATAATGCATATGGGATAAGAACCAAAATAAAAGGGTTTTATATGATGCTCAAATGCAAGGTGGCATGATGACATGAGCATGATATAATTATGATGCAACAATTATATGTAGGAAGTAGCATATATATAGACTAGGCTAGTAGCATTGCAATTGTTAGACAATTGGGATGCTACAGCGGCAAAGAGGATGACACCACCGATGGTGGCGCCCGCACCGATGGCGGCGAGCGCACGGATGGCGGTAGCGGCAACCCGGCCGCTTCTCAAAAGAAGAAGAAAAAGGAAAAGAAGGATCGGAAGGTGCCAGTGCTCGCCACCATTTGCGATGAGTTCACTGAAGTCATAGAAAGTGGCCAACCCATTGGGCCAGAGGCATTTGCCAAAGGGTACTGCCTGCAACTCGGGTGCATCGTCCGGGAAAGCATGTCGATCAACACGAAGTACATCAGACATGCTGACAATGCAGCTTTGGTCAATAACCTCCTTAAGAAGCTTCACAAGCGATACAGATTTCTAGAGCGGTTTAGAAACCTGGAGAGAAAGAACCCGGTGAACAAACTAGCCCTCACGAAGATGAGCAACGCCTTGAGCAGCTAGAAAACCCCGGTAAAGAATAGCATTAACAAAGGTGAAATCTGATGCTCGACGAAGAGGAGTTTAAGATATTCAAGGGTACGACTATGCGGGAACATAACATAGGTAACCACCGGCTTGGAAGCGGCGGTTACAGAGGGAAACAGGCCATTTGGGACAAGGAGGATGCCAAACTTGAACGCTTGGGTAAAGACAACCCTTGGCTTAAAATCACGGACTTGCAGCTTAGGCAATTTGTCCGGGCCCGCTACTACCTGGACAAGGAAACAGGGGAGTTCATCACCGATGATCCGGAGGTGAAGGAATTCGAGAAGAAGCTAGTAAGGAATTTATCACCGATCTCAAGTCTATTGCGTTATAATTAAAATAATGAAGCCAAGAATCTAAATGGGTTCACCTTTCCTTGTCTCTGCAGGAGGATGAACTGAACGCTCCTGCCAAAGAGTCATCCTAGGATTCGACGGAGCCGTGGGACATGGTTTTCCACAGGGCAATGAATGCTTACAAGAAGAGGGACAAGGGGTTGCCGCCATCCTCAGCTGGCCGTGTGTCCGGCTTCGGTACGAGCATGAAGTTCAAGGAGTACTACAAAGAGTACGCCAAGAAAAGAAGGGAGAGGAAGAACCAGTCGTCGGCTAAGGATAAAGCCACTATTGAAGAGCTGAAGATGAAGGTGCAGATACTGGACGAGAAGGCAGTGGACAAGAAAACAGTGGACAAGTTAGTGGAAGAGAAGCTCCACGCGATGATCCCCCTGAGTTTTTCGAGGGGCTAACTGTTTGGAATGTGGGAGGTCGACAGGGGCCGATACATCTGCCCAGCTTAAGCGGTAGCAACTCAGGCATCAATGTTAACATGTCACCAGGCCTGGTGACCCCGCCGGCCATCAACGCCAGGATGCAGCTGCTCATTTTGGTCACATCAACGCCCCCTCCCGCCAAAGATACCAATAAGGCGCAGCCGATGGTGGTGGTTCTTCGTGAGGCACCTGAGCGGGAGAATGCAGATGATGATAGTCCGGACACCGGCATCGGCCGTGTATCTACATTAGTAGAGCTCCATGCCATCACCAAGGTAACTAATTAATTAGTGCACGTCATCTCCTTTAGGCCTTTGATGCTTGACTGCTGCCATCTCATGATGCCCAACAACATGTTTTGCCTCAGGAGACTTCTTGCGTACTACTGCTTAAAGATGTCGGCGGTGAGTTGAAGGATGTTGCCAAGGGCACTCTCATACAACCGGCGAGCCACATGATGCACAACAATCCAATGGATGATGACATGATGAGGGTCAGGTTGGCTCGGGTGTTGCCAGGGTGCGACGACATGGACCCTCCTTTCAACCTCAGGGAGTCGACGAACACAAGACCCTTGGAGAATGCTACAACTGGCCCTTGACATGGCTGAAGACCCAGATTCGTCTTGCAAGGGGGAGCACCGGCGCCACCTCTCGATCGATCGCCCGACCACCACCTCGGAAGCCAGCAGCCGCCATCGTCGCCACCACCAGCCGTCACCAGCAACTCTTGGCAGCGTGTGTACCGACCCATGGCAAAGACGTTGTGCCGCAACCGCCGTCGCCTCCGCTACCACCACCACCACCACATGATGGCACCCATGAACATGATGATGAATTGGTCAACGTTGACGACTTCATCAACACCGACACCAACAAAGGATTGTATATGCCTTCTGTGGATGAAGAACCCTTCACATCTCGCGACCATCAAGCTGATCGGCCCAATACATGCATGCAGCGGTTGGTCTTCCATGGTTTTTCTCAAGAGACGCCTCCGGCCGCCGATCCACCATAGGAGAAACCGGGATTGGTTTTCAGTGCCAACACACTCCAAAAGGAGGCCGATGAGCAAATGGCAGTGGAGGACACTATTGTGAAGAAGAAGCACAGGAAGAGAGGTAATAATAATAAGAAGAAGGGTGCGAGCCAGCCTCTTCCGAAGAGGATCCGGGCTCAGGACATCGTCATCGTACCATCCACACAATATGGCTTGCCCCGAGTGCATGTAGCTGGTGATCCAATATTGACTCCGGATATGCTCCACATCACGGTTGGACCCATGTTAACTTTGCATGAGGGTGTCAAGACAGTAGAGGGCATCCTTTTTAAAGACAAAGATCTAAACTACCCGATTTTCATGGCCAAGGTGCCATGGATGTGAGCTTCATCGATGAACCCCCTGCGGATCTATTCTTCATAGCGTACTAGGACATCTTCAAGTTGTTTCTCTCGAAACGGCTGGACTATAACTTGGTCCGCCTATACGCGCTCAATCGGGCGATCAAGATCAAGAGAGAGAGTACCCCGGAAGTCGCGATAGTGGATCCCTACTACATGCGGGATAGTCAGTTGGTCGAAGGATCAGAGACACGGACCAAGGCGACGACGTACCTCGAGAAGTTCATGGTGGACAACAAGAGGAAGGACACACTTTTTTTGCCTTTCTTTCCCGAGTAAGTACACACTCGCTCATCGCCGCCGTAACTTATGCATTTCTTATAGATTTCTTCCTTTGCTCTTTTTCCAACATTCCGTTCCAATTGTGTTGCGTAGAGACAAATACTGCACACTCATCGTCCTTGCCCCGAGGTATTCACTAGCCACGTATTTTGACTCGAGGAGTTTGACGAAGAAGAAAGATTACACCAGAATAAGGGGTGTTCTCAATGAGGCTCTCGAGGGCTACGCCAAGAAGGGATGCACCTTCGTAAATAAGGGGGATGTATCAAGGATGGAAACACGTGTTCAAGCACGTGCTCGAGTTCCCCTACGTCAAGCAGCCGGCTACCGGTAGCGCCAAGGAGGCCTTCTACGTCCTCCATCACCTTAAAGGCTATGTTCGGGATTGCTTGAACCTAATGCTGCCATCTAGTCTCTGAGGATGGGCCGAAACTTTGGCGCAAAGCGACGATGATGATCTTAGAGAAGACTTCCATCGCATTCAGCAGAAGTTGTCGCAAATCATCATTGAAGATGTCAACACAAGAGGAGGGCTACAACAATCCAGAGGGTTGAGTAAGAAGCAGATCGAAGAACGCCTCCGTAAGTAGGAAGTGGATGACGAAAGAGGGCTATCTACCGTTCCCAAAGCCGAGCGAGAAGAAGTCTTCATGATCGATGTGTGCCTCTAGCATGATCCAGTGTGTGTATATTCTCGATGGACGCCTACTGTAGTGTGTGTGTCATAAACTTTACTATCTTGTGGTCGAAATGGTCGTTGTTTTTAGACTTAAACTATCTTGTGGTCGTGTTGTCGTTGAACTTATTACTTCTATGATGATCGCGAGATGCTATCTTTTAGGTTTATGGATCCTTTGTTTTATATTTTGTAAACATACATATATATATATATGGATGTGAACCCTTTATTAATTCTTTTCATTGCATTTTTACTAATATGCCTTGTCGTCTATAGAGATGGCGACGAGGTGGTATGTGGTGTACATGGGTAGGGTTCCAGGAGTCTACGAGGAGTGGGAGGATTGTCACAAACAAGTGAATAAGTTCAATGGCAATATCTATAAAGGATACGCGACTAGAGAGAAGGCGGTAGCCAAGTGGAGGAACCACCTATGGAAGAAGAACCAGATGAAGATATTGGTCGGGCTCATGCTCTTGCTCACCATCATCATAGTTGTATTCTATTTGATCCTAGTGTAGGCGGAGGTGACCACTTCATATTTGTAATGTGATATGATATGAACTTTGTATTCGGCACTTGACACTATATATGTATCTCGATCAGGCTCTAAGTGTGATGACATTATACTTGTGTTTGTATTATATGTCGGTTTTTATCTACTACATGTGCAATGTACTGTTTATACTGATCTGGATAAATACTGTATAAATCATGTATAAATACCTGATTATACACCAGGAACGCATTTTACTTTGAATACATGTAATATAGTCAGTGGCGCATATATAAAATATATCTGTGGCCCATATACTTTTTGTGGCACATATGAAGAAATGCGCCACTGAACATAATTCTGTGGCGCATATGAAGAAATGCGCCACAAGAAGATATCAGTGACGAGGTAACAGTGGCGACTAAGATATGCGCCACAGAAGATAGATATACATGCGCCATAGAAGAGTTGTTTCCTAGTAGTGCTGGTTGTGCTACATGAGACCGGCGACGGATCTACAAGTGGGCGCTGGGTTTGCTATGTGCAACCGACGGTGGAGCTATGAGACCCTGTGGCGGTGCTATCTGTGTCAGATTTTTGCTACAAATGTTCTATTGTTCTGCTACAATAGTATAAAGGTTTTGCGACGAGATCTCTGACGAGGTCTCCCGCTAAGTTGGGTTTGCTACAACAGTTGATTTTTTGTTGCAATCGTTTTGTGATTTTGCTACAACAATACAAAGTTTTTGCCACAAGATCTCTCGACGAAAGTCTCTGGCGATGTCTCCGACGAGATCTCCAGCGAGACAATCTCTTTTATTCTATTTTCGAGAGTGAACCTTTTTTTGCTACAAAAATGGGACATTTTCTAGCAAAATCGGAAATTTGGGCAAAAAATAAAGAACGCGTGGCGGCTGGGAAAGTAGGACGAATGAAATATTCTATCATCCGGGGACGTCTAGTACTCCCCTTGGGGAATAGGGCTGGTCGCTACTTTGCACATGTAATACTCTTGCTTTTATGAGTTTTGCATCCAACATTATCCAATTCTCCTTCTAGAAGGATGATGTCTGTGTTATCCAATAACCAAATGTTGCGAATTTTGTAAATACTATAATCCCTACATACCTGAACAAAGTTCACGTTACACTAATCAAGTAATCATGCTTCAAACATTAGTTCAGTGTGCTTCAGACGTGGATGAAGAAAGCTGATGTTACACACTAACCAAATATATAGTTCATTCATGCGTCATTACTACTTAAGTCTTGCTTCGACCGTAATCAACTTGTGCTTCACTTGACCCAAGAAGTGTTTCGGTATTACAACATTCATGTGATACTAGGGTCTAGCGACTCGATGGTCATTGACTCGTTGGTGTGTCAATAGAATAAATCACCGGTGACGCAGTTGATTATTTGCCCTAGGCACAGAATATATGTATGCCGACAGCTTAATAGTTTTCCTCAAACCTAGCTTAGGGCTACTTCTTTTGGGCTTGTGCTTATGGAGAGGAAAGCTTAAGAATTTTGGTGAAAATAAACTGCCGTGGGTAGAAGCTCTTGAAAACTGTTAGGACACTTCTTTTCGGCTTATGGGGTCTTGTACCCTCAATCTTTTATATGACATACATTAGTCAAAATACCATATGTATTCATATTTTTCTTGTCAAAATATTTCAGCAAAAACAATATTTGAACACCTTTTTCTTGTCATTATTCATCTTGGTACTCCTCACGATTAGCTGCCGTATCAAACATCCATCAACAAGTAAAATCATACTAGGATGTTCTGTCATTCAAAGATAAACCAGGATGTAGTGCTCCGAGTAAATGTATGGGTAATATAGCACATTTACATTTTGTTATCTTCTGTTACGGTAAATTCCCAAGTGCTCTTGTTATGTAAAAAATTTAAAAATCATCCTTGCAAGTTTCAAAAAAAACTGAAAAAACATCTGGATGTAGCCAAATCCAATGATGTACCCCACAAACATGAAATTTTAAATTTTAAATACTTCGTATTTCAAGCTACACTAAAATAACAAAGGTGTGGATTTGTGCATCGTATTTTCAAATCCCCAAATTTTATCAGATTTTATCTTTTTTTGGCCCACAATACCAAGAATTTTGCATGCTTGTGGGATCCAACATTGACTATGCCCAGAATTATTTTCAATTTTTTCTGAAACAAATAAATATGATTTTTTAATTTTTTTAAACTAGGGAACACTAGATCTCAGGAGCCAAAGACACTTTCTCCCAGTGTTATGCGGTACTCTATATGTTAAAGATTATACTACGCTAAAAGCTTGCAGATTTACACCTGTTTCAAGAGGGATTTCCAATTACAGATTTGGCCAACAGTGAACACCAAACATCTCGAACAAAGTGTGCGACAAGAGCATTACACATATAGAAAACATTAGACTTTATATAACTTGAAATCTTGCACAGGCGTTACACGGCAGAAGAAGGTTTGTACTGTTTATCCAACTTCGTAAGAAGGATTAGTGTTCTTGTGACTATTAAATTCCCCAAATTGTTAAATAACAGCCAAGGCTAAGCCTGAAGACCTAAACCAAATGGTTGGACTCGACTGACGACCTGACTCAACCAGCACACGACCTCAACGTGATCAATCTCCTGTAACTCTCGATCATCGATCGACTACTCCCCAGTGTGCCTCCCTCCGCACCCGTCTTCGACCTGCAAATGACAGTAAACGAAGAATAGCAGCAATACAATTCCCAAGAAGATTGAACTAGGCATGGAAGAATATGACAGAAACCGAGTGAGGAATTGCAAATCGAAAGAGTAACGAAACCACCTGGTTAAGACGCCGCCACGACGGGCAAAGCACGGCTGCGGCGGGGGTCCTCCTCCACCGCCGCCGCCTTCCTCTTCTTGTTGCGCTTCGGCCCGTCCTCCAGGCGCCCGCAGAACCGAAGGAACTCTTCGTCGGTGACGAAGAGGCGGTAGTCGATGACGCGAAGGAACGGCCGCTCCAGCGCCGCAAACTCGCCCGGCAGGATCGACTGGCGAGAGCAGACTGGAAGTACCTTCGGGCTGTTGGGGGCGTACGGAGCGTTCGCGAACTTTGCGGCGACGAGGACCGCCACGGACACGAGGCAGTGGGCCGTGGACGGCTCGATCAGGATCCCCGCCTCGCGGGCGTCGCGGCTGCGCAGGAAGCGGGTCAGATGCGCCGCCGCGAGGACGTAGACGCTGCCCTCGCAGTGGAGGTAGCGCTGGATGCTCTCTAGAAATTCGCCGATCCCGACGTCGGGGGTCGCGCCGCCGCGGAAATCCCTGACGAGCTCGTTCTCCGCGGGATATTGAAACATGACCGATAGGGATTGGAGATCGACCCAAATAAACCGACCATCCCTTGTGAACCCAAACAACCTAGTGAGTATTTTATTTGAGGAAATGCCAATTCCTTTTCACTATTTTTCCCTCTTTGAAACAGGTTTTTGCCTCGGTTTGTAAATAAACTCACAATGGCGAAACCAAGACAAAGTGAAGATGGCGCCCTCTTACAAAGCAGATTAAAGATACAAAAGAAAGAAAAAAAGCCAACTTGCTACCGAAGATATCGAAACAGGACCGATGGATACTAGAGCTCCACGACAACGCCCCCATCGTCGTTCAGACAAAAACATACAAGAGTTTTCACCCGAAGCCCTTACGTGGAGAGGTGCCCATAATGACGCCCCTAAATGGGTTACGGTACCCACAGACGTCACCACTGTTGGCGCCGGAGCGATGAGCTTTCGTTTGAAAAAAATCTTCTAACCATTCCCAGTATATCGAACTACCAATTGTCCCCGAGCCAGGCATTTATAACACGATCTAGGAGCTGCCTTCGTTGAAGCACCGCATGACGTCGGATTGAAGACATGTACGCCGAGAGGGGGTCCTCGAGGCATGTGGAGAAAGAAGGTGTGAGACGACGATATTCCGGGACGGTGAGGACACAAGCTTTACCTAGATTCGGATCCGCCGATTATGGATGGATCCTACTCCTGCTAGCAATCTAGTAATACGGCAGAGCCGGAAGTATAGATTAGAAGAGAGGTTCGCCTTGTGCAAGTTGAGGTTGCAGATTGTGGGGTTGCCCTAAAGGCTGGTCCCTAGGACAGCTTATATAGACATCCGGCCTAGGGTTACAGGAGAGACCTAGCCAGCTATGATACAGAGTCGGTTACAAAGTATATTTGGACTACAAGTAACTAAACAGGCCTAAATCAGTAAGTCTTCTAGGCCTTTTTTAGCCGGATGGACCTCCGTCTTCTCTCCCTAACTGGGGCGCCCGTGAAGCAAAGCTCTAACCCGAAGTGGGCCACTCTGGTCAGCGAGCCACAGTGGGTATACCCAAAAAGTATATCCCCAACAGTAGCCCCGGAAGCCTTCAAGATCTAAAGTCGGATTTTATCGTCTAGCTTGATCTTTCTTCGGCTGAGTTCTTGAAACTCCAAAACATCATGGCAGCGTATTTAGTATATTTATTCAATTAGTTTTTTTACGGAATATAAGGCTTAATAGGCCCACATAAACCGGCCGGCTCTTTATGCGGACCCAAACAATCATGCGAGAGTATTTTTTATTCGAACCCTTTTATTTTCTTACTTTCTCTGTCCAAAAAGAATTGATTTGAATTTGTCTAGATTCGAATGTATCTATAGTATTTTTATGTATAGATACATTTAAATCTAGATAACCTCAAATTAGTTATTTCTAGACGGAGGAAGTATTTGAAATATGTTTTTTCTCGCTTTACAATTAAACCCACAAAGACCGAACCGGAAGACCGAACCGGGACAAAGAGGGGACCCTCACAAAGCAGGTCAAACATACAAAGAAAAGAACCAAAAAGTCGAACTTGCCTGGAAATACACATTTGATCCCATGTGCATTTGCTCTTTTTATTAAAAACACATATTTCAAATTGTTAAAAAATCCAAAAAAATATTTGCGAGTGTATCTACACATTTGGTGTTCTCACATGCGGTTTCACGAAAAACCGATATTTTTGTGGGCAATGTAAAGGGGACAAAAACATGTGTTGTGGAGAACCTTATTTTAGCATCGAATTTTGTCTTTTTCACAAGCCACACAAAATCTTATTTTTTGTGAAACAACTTTGTGTGAATCTAAAATGTGGAGATGAACGCGCAATTATTATTTTTTTGAATTTTTTTTGACATTTCAAAATTTGTTAAAAATAAAATTCAAATAAAGAGAGAATATGCACCCCAGAGCATATTAGCCGCATCCAAACTTGCCACCAAAGATATCGAAACATGACAGATAGGGACTAGAGCTCGGCCCAAATAAACCGACCATCCCTTGTGCACCTAAAGAACCTAGTGAGTATTTTATTTGAGGAACCGCCAATTCCTTTTCACTATTTTTTCCTCTTCGAAACAGGTTTTTTCCTCGATTTGTAAATAAACTCAGAACGGCGGAACCAAGACAAAGTGAAGATGGAGCCCTCTTACAAAGCAGATCAAAGATACAAAAGAAATAAAAAATTCCAACTTGCTTCGAAGATATCGAAACAGGACCAATGGGTACTAGAGCTCCACGACAACGCCCCCGCCGCCATTTAGACAAAGAGGTACAAGAGTTTTCACCTAAAGCCCTCACGTGGAGAGGTGCCCATAATGACGCCCCTAAATGGGTTACGGCACCCGCAGACGTCACCACCGTTGGCGCCGGAGCGATGAGCTTTCGTTTGAAAAAACCTTCGAACCATTCCCAGTATATCGAACTACCAATTATCCCTAAGCTAGGCCTTTATAACACGATCTGGGAGCCGCCTTCGTTGAAGCACCGCCTGTCATCGGATTGAAGACATGTACACCGAGGGGGGGTCCTCGAGGCGTGTGAAGAAAGGGGTGTGAGGCGACAGTATTCTGGGACGGTGAGCACACAAGCTTTACCCATGATTGAATCCGCCTCCTGCTAGCAATCCAGTAATACGTCAGAGCCGAAACTACAGATTACAAGAGAGTTTCGCTTGTGCGAGTTGAGGTTGTAGATTGTGGGGTTGCCCTAAAGGCTGGTCCCTAGGACAGGTTATATAGACATCCGGCCTAGGTTACAGGAGAGACCTATCCGGCTACGATACAGAGTCGGTTACAGAGTACATCTTGGACTATAAGTAACTAAATAGGACTAACTCGGTAAGTCTTCTGAGCCTTCCCGTAGCCGGATGGACTGATGGCCCAAAATATATCGAGCTCCTTGGGGAACCCCAAGAGGAAGGTATGATGAGCACAGCAACAAGTTTTCCCTCATTTATGAAACCAAGGTTATCAATCTAGTAGGAGCAAGAAAACACCTCCAAGGTGTTGCTAGCTAGCCTTTGGTAGGGCGCACTACCGGTGCTAGCAGCAACGTGGAAACCAGCACAACACAACCACAGAACTTTGCCCCAACTTACAGTGAGGTTGTTAATCTCACCGGTTTTGCTGAAAACAAAGGATTAAACATATTGTGTGGAAGAAAGTAATAGTTTGTAGAAAGTAAACAGAAAGCAGTAAGCAGTTGTAGATTGATGATAAAAGAAAGGATTAGGGTCCATAGTTCACTAGTGGTGGCTCTCCTTAAGATAGATGACATGTTGGGTGAACAAATTACAGCGGGGCAATTGATAAACATCGAGAAAGCATACAAGCATATACTACTCATCTTGACTCCTTTGAGATTTGATTAGGCATTACAACATTATACATAAACCGTAATCCAACTGCATCTATGACTAATAATCCACCTTCAGGTTATCATCTGAACCACCTCTGGTATTAAGTTGCAAGCAACAGATAATTGCATTATGCATTGCGTGTAAAGTAAACAATACGATTGTTCTATGAATAAAGGATTGATGTTTTCTCCTTAGTAGCAACAACACATCTAGTACCTTAGAGATTTCTGTCACTTCCCCAGATTACTAGAGGCATGAACCCACTATCGAGCATAAATACTAACTCTTGGAGTTGCTAGCATCTACTTGGCCAAGATAGCTACTAACAACAGAAAGCATGCAAGATCACAAATAACAAAGACATGATAGAATCAATAATTAATCTGAAATAGCATCTCAATATCCATCGGATCCCCGTAAACACAACATGTAGGATTACAAATAGATGATATTGATCATGAACGGAGCTCACAAGATCTGGACATGGTAGCACAAAGGAGAAGAACTGTAACACCCCGTCCACTCCTGGGCCCGGGGGGTGTCACTCGTGGCAGCTTAATAGGATATCTAGATTGGCCCCACAGACCAACATTAGTCTTTTCTGCACACTTTGTCCTCACTCGTGCGCACCCGGTTACCCACTTCCCGGTCGGTCACCCATCCTAGAATTGCTCTAGGCCAAGCACGCTTAACCTTAGAGTTCTTTTCGAATGAGCTTCCGAAAAAGAAGTTGCAACTTGTTGATATGGGTATCCTATCAATCCTATTAAGCCATGTGCCTGGATCTCACATACACCCACCCTTTAGAAGATTGATGCCCTCATCGATCAAGCACACCCCAGGAACGTTCCCTCTTGGCACGCGTCTGTGCGTCTAGTGCCGGCACATGTGCCATGCCGTGTCCACTCCGGGCCACACGTGCCATGCTCCACATGTCCTGCCACTGACCCGCACACACCCGTGTAATCGCAAGGGTCGGCTCTGATACCACTTGTAACACCCCGTCCACTCCTGGGCCCGGGGGGTGTCACTCCTGGCAGCTTAATAGGATATCTAGACTGGCCCCACAGACCAACAGTAGTCTTTTCTGCACACTTTGTCCTCACTCGTGCGCACCCGGTTACCCACTTCTCGGTCGGTCACCCATCCTAGAATTTCTCTAGGCCAAGCACGCTTAACCTTAGAGTTTTTTTTGAATGAGCTTCCGGAAAATAAGTTGCAACTTGTTGATATGGGTATCCTATCAATCCTATTAAGTTGTAACACCCCGTCCACTCCTGGGCCCGGGGGGTGTCACTCTTGGTAGCTTAATAGGATATCTAGACTAGCCCCACAGATCAACACTAGTCTTTTCTACGCACTTTGTCCTCACTCGTGCGCACCCGGTTACCCACTTCTCGGTCGGTCACCCATCCTAGAATTGCTCTAGGCCAAGCACGCTTAACCTTAGAGTTCTTTTCGAATGAGCTTCCGGAAAAGAAGTTGCAACTTGTTGATATGGGTATCCTATCAATCCTATTAAGCCATGTGCCTAGATCTCACATACACCCACCCTTTAGAAGATCGATGCCCTCATCGATCAAGCACACTCATGGAACGTTCCCTCTTGGCACGCGTCTGTGCGTCTAGTGCCGGCACATGTGCCATGCCGTGTCCACTCCGGGCCACACGCGCCATGCTCCACATGTCCCGCCACTAACCCGCACACACCCGTTTAACTGCGAGGTCGGCTCTGATACCACTTGTAACACCCCGTCCACTCCTGGGCCTAGGGGGTGTCACTCTTGGTAGCTTAATAGGATATCTAGACTGGCCCCACAGACCAACACTAGTCTTTTCTACGCACTTTGTCCTCACTCGTGCGCACCTGGTTACCCACTTCCCGGTCGGTCACCCATCCTAGAATTGCTCTAGGCCAAGCACGCTTAACCTTAGAGTTCTTTTCGAATGAGCTTCCGGAAAAGAAGTTGCAACTTGTTGATATGGGTATCCTATCAATCCTATTAAGCCATGTGCCTGGATCTCACAAGAACCAACCATCTAGCTACTACATGGACCCGTAGTCCAAGGATGAACTACTCACGCATCACACCAGAGGCTTGCATGGTGATGAAGAAGGCCTCCAGGGTAAATTCTCCCTTCCGACAGGGTGCCGGGAAGAGCTTCAGATCCCTCCCGATCTAGGGATGGAGATGACGGTGGCTACAGACTCTTTCGTTGAATTTTGATCGGGTACTTAGGGTTTCTGTATCGGAGGCATCTTATAGGCGAAAGGGGAGGCCGAGGGGGTGCCCTAGGCGGCCAGACCAACCCCTGGCGCGGGCCAGGCCTGGCCGTGCGGCTAGGTGGTGTGGCCGGCCGCTGGCCCCTCTCCGTCTCGTATTCTGGCTCCGTGTCCCCCTCGGTGAAAAAACTGACTTTGCCTTTTGTCCCGTCCAATTTTGAGAATATTCATTTTCTGACTTTCCTAGAACCAAAAACAGCAGAAAACAGGTAGCTAGCACTGTGGCATCTTGTTAATAGGTTAGTCCAAGAAAGTTTATAGAAAGTACTCCAAAGTGTGGACAAACATAAGAAAGTAGATAAAACCGAGCATGGAACATCAAAAATTATGGATACGTTTGCAACGTATCAACATCCCCAAGCTTAACTCCTGCTCGTCCTCGAGTAGGTAAGTGATAAAAAGAAAGAATAATTTTTTAGGTGACATGCACCATCATAAACTTGATCAAAGTATTTGTAAAACATTGATAGCTGGGATCATAGTACTTCAACATAGCATGAAAGATAAAGTTCTAACAATAAGACATAGCAACTATGTTGCAACATGAAAAGGCAGAAACAAAAGATTCATGAATAACAATGCTTTGCAAGACGTTTGTTTGTTTCACATAAAGAAAACATAGCATAGTGGCATTCAGCTTGTCCCTCATAGAGTAGCAAACATAAATTTATAGGACACCTTCAAAGTTCATAAGAGTGACTAGATACAAATAGTTTAAGAACAAGCAATATCAAAGTTATGCATCAATCAACAAGTCTTGGGACAATGCACATAGAACTAAGAATGGCCACTATGCTCTCTCAATAGGTGCATAAAGATAGAAGGTGGAGACTCAACATAAAAGTAAAAGAAAGGCCTTCATAGAAGGAAGTAGGCATTCAAGTTTCATAAAGAGCTTCCAAAAATTACAGTACTTATTAGCTTTCAGCTCTCATTGCCCCTATCATAAGCATCTTGAAGTGATTAAGGTTAAAGTGAATAAACTATGGAGTATATGCTTGATACGTCCATTTTGCATCACTATTCTATATCATAATTTACTGTTATTCATTGATATATTTCATATTAAGAGATGATACTTATGTTATTTCATCTATTTTTGCATGGTTGATGACTTTTGGAGCATGGACCGCTGCAGTTAGGATTCTGATGGAAAAGGTGCTATTTAGAGGAAAAATTCGCGAAGATCAGAAAATACATGGAAAATCCTATTTTTCTAGAAGACGAAGAAAGCCAGAAGGGGAAGTGGAGATGGTCCACAGGGGGCCCACACCACCCCCTTGCGCGGGCCACCCCAGGCCGCGCCACCACGTGGTGTGACCGCCCTGGTCCACTCCAGCCTCTCCTCTCTGGCATATATTATCCTCCCGAAACCCTAAGACTCAGGGAGCAACCACAGAAAGATTCCACCGCCTCTGTGGGGCGGAACACACCAAGAGAGAAAGATCTCTCCGACAGACAGAATTCCGCCGGGGGAATTCCTTCCCGGAGAGGGGAGATCGTCGCCAGCAACACCACCATCAAGCTAGACTTCATCGGGATCATCATCATCATCACCACCATCATCTCCACCAACACCATCATCACCACCTCATACCACTATAACAAGTGGGTTGAATCTTGCATAGTTCTTAGGGGAAACTTTCCCGGTGTTGATTACTCCTTGTAGTTGATGCTATTGAGTGAACCATTGAATTATTGTTTATGTTTAGATTGTTACATATCATTATATCATCTCTGATCATGATCCATATGATGTCTTGTGAGTAGTTCGTTTTGTTCTTGAGGACATGGGAGAAGTCATGTTGTTAGTAGTGGAATTGTGTTGAGAAAGATTCAATAGTTTGATATTTAAGTTGTGGTGTACTTCTTCTAGTGGTGTCATGTGAACGTCGACTACATGACACTTCACCTATATGGGCCTAGGGGAATGCATTGTGTATTTGGCTACTAATCGTAGGGGTTGCCGGAGTGATAGAAACCTGAACCCTTGTTAGGAAACCATTGCACAAGGGACATTAGGGTCTTAGAGTTTAAGCTATGGTTAGGTTTCTACCTTAATTACTTTCTTGTACTTGCGGATGCTTGCAAGGGGTATAATCACAAGTATGTATTAGTCCTAGGAAGGTCGGTACATTAGCATAGGTTCACCCACACAACACTTAGCAAACTAAAGAAGATTAATCAACTACATGAAGCAAAAGCACTTGACGATATTCCCATGTGTCCTCGAGAACGTTTGGTCATCTTAAGTAATACAACCGGCTTGTCCTTTGCTAAAGAAAGGATTGGGCCACTTGCTGTATTTATTCTTATTGTCTTTTATTTACTCGTACTTTATTTACTTGCATTATCAAAAAACCCTAAAAATCCGTTTGCTAAGTATTTACAGAGAATTCCTGCTCCTAGCCATTCGCCAGCACCTTCTGCTCCTTGTTGGGTTCGACACTCTTACTTATCGAAAATACTGCGATACACCCCCTATACTTGTGGGTCATCAAGACTATTTTCTGGTGCCGTTGCCGGGGAGTGAAGCTCTATTGGAGAGTGGAACTGGTAAAGGAAACTTCTACTGTGAGTATTGTTTATTTCTATTAGTTGCTTTATTTTCAATATGGATAATTCGCTGAGTTTCTTATTTCGTAATGCTACTACCACTGCTAAGGTACTAGATGAACCATCACCGGCTGAGAATGATACTTTTAAAATACCTACAAGAATTATTGATCGTGTTATGGATAACTATTATGTTGGAGATGGAACTGTCCATCCCGGTGATCATTTGCTCTTTATACACGAATTATGCGGGTTGTTCAAGTGTGCAGGTATTACAACAGATCAAGTCAAGGAGAAGTTATTCTCATTATCATTGAAAGGAAGAGCTGAGGAATGGTATAAGCTGCTGAAGAAAATGGTCAAGATCTTGAATGGGAGGAAATAGTGCCTCTCTTTTATTCAAAGTTTTATCCTCCTAGTGAGATTCATAAAGATCGGAATAAAATATACAACTTTTGGCCTCTTGATGGAGAGAGTACAACTCAAGCTTGGGGGAGATTGAAGTTACTAATGCTCAAATGTCCCATTCATGAGCTCCCCAACAATATTATTATCAATAAATTTTATGCAAGGCTTTCTCTTCATGATAAGGATTTATTGGATGCCTCTTGTGCTGGATCATTTAGACGCATGAAAGAAGAAGGTAAATGGGATCTTCTGGACCGTATTCAAGACAATGCTGAAGCATGGGAGAATGACAAAGGAAGAAAGTCAGGTATAAGTTATGATTATGAATGCATTGAATCTTTTATGGGAACTGATGACTTTCAAAATATTAAAAATGCTTATGGTCTAGACTCTCAAGCTATTGCAACTTATTTTAAGGCTTTTGCTTCCTATATTGAAGTTCCTAAAAAGAAGTGGAATAAGTATCATGAACCATATAAAGATGTTGCTAAGTGTGTTCCTGCAAGAAATACTGAAGTTTATACTGCTAATCATGTTTTACCTGAACCTTATATTGAGAAATACCTTTCCCGGTTAAAGTGAAGGAACATTCTATGATAGCTAGTATGGTTAATAAAAGTACAAATAAAGCTATTAAACCTGATAAACAAATGGATGATGAACCTATAATAGCAAATGTAAAATATTTTGTCATTAAATATGTAGAAGATGGACACACTATCCTTTGTAAGGATAACCCTAATATTGTTTCACAAAGTAGTGTTATGAGAGCTAGTGTCCCTATGTTTTCTGTTAGGATAAGTGATCATTGCTACAATGGTTCTTGTGATGTTTTCTGTTAGGATAAGTGATCATTGCTACAATGGTTCTTGTGATAGCTATATCATTAAATTTATGCATGATACTGAAAGTTATTATGAGAGAGGGAAGACTGTTCTTATGCATCTCAATAATATCAAGTTTCCTCGTTTTATGCTGAAAGTTTTTATGTTGCACTTCTTTTGCCTTCCTATGCTAGTAGCCTCTGGTTTCAACAACTTGTTTGTTTACAAAATTCCCTTACATAGGAAGTGGGTTAGACTTAAACATGTGTATTTTTGTTTCTTAATGCTCTCTTTCACTTCAATTCATATTCTTATGTGAGCATCATTGAAATTATCACGCCCATCTTAATGGCTATAAAGAAAGAGCTTTTTGGGAGACAACCCAATATATTCTTGCTTTCAGTTTGTTTTTGTTTCTTTGAGTCCTGGAAGTTATTACTTCGGTAATAACCTCTCCTTATCCTTTTTGTTTGGTTTCTGTGTCAAGATCAACCTCTAATGAGAAAGAAGTAAGATTTGGGGAAGTTGCTGTCCCGAAACAGATTTTTGTGCTTCACCGCAAAAATTCGTAAGAGATCTCTGTGTGTCGGATTGAACTGTCAGTTTTTGTGCTTCTGCCCCAGGTTATTATTTAACTTTCATTAGTTTTGAACCTTTTGATTTGAGCAACAAAAGATTATCTAAAAAATTAACCTTTACCTGCTCGTCTGTTTTGACAGATTTTGCCACTCTTGCATTTGCTTCTTTAAATCGATTTCCTTTTTGAATTCTTTTTGGGTTTTCGGAAGGAGTTTCTATAGTAGGTTATGTTTTGATGGATTTCAGTTGAAATTAGACTTAAAAAGGTTTATTAACTTGCTTACACTAATGTTGCTAATGAGAACTGTGTGAAAGAAATTTTCAGGTTAGTGGAGAAAATGGTGTAATAAGATAGTGAAAGGTTTCATGACTCGAGCAATATGTGTATGAAGATGAAGATATTGATGTTATTCAAGCAGTGACTCCGGAAGAATCTGCTAAATGCCAAATTCAGAGACATGCAGAGTCTGTTTTCAAATAGGTAACAGTTTTGGTAAGAAAACCACCACAAAAATTATATCCAATTATATTTTTGGAGTTTTTATCCAACAAGGGAAGCTACGAAGCAAAAGAGGGACAGAAACGGAGCTAGGGTGGCTCACACCACCCCTGGCGCGGGCTCCCTGGCCGCGTGATACGTTGCTAACATATCCATAATTTTTTATGTTCCATGCTTTGTTTTATCTACTTTCTTATGTTTTGTTCCAACTTTGGAGTACTTTTTATACACTTTCTTGGACTAACCTATTAACAAGAGCCACAGAGCCAACTGCCTGTTTTCTACTGTTTTTGGTTCCAGGAAAGTCAGAAATGAATATTCTCGGAATTGGACGGGACAAAAGCCAATGTCAATTTTTCACCGAGGGACACACAGAGCCCGAATACGAGACGAAGAGGGGCCAGGGGGCTGCCACACCACCTGGCCGCACGGCCTAGCCTGGCCCACGCCAGGGGGTGGTATGGCCGCCTCCGGCACCCCCTCGGCCTCCCCTTTTGCCTATAAGATGCCTCCGATACAAAAACCCTAAGTACCCGATCAAAATTCCATGAAAGAGTTCGTAGCCGCCGTCATCTTCATCCCTAGATCGAGAGGGATCTGAAGCTTTTCCCGGCACCCTGCCGGAGAGAGGAATTCACCCTGGAGGCCTTCTTCATCACCATGCAAGCCTCCGGTGTGATGCGTGAGTAGTTCATCCTTATACTACGGGTCCATGTAGTAGCTAGATGGCTGGTTCTCCTCCTTTGTGCTATCATGTTTAGATCTTGTGAGCTCCAGTCATGATCAAGATCATCTATTTGTAATTCCTACATGTTTTGTTTGCGGGGATCCGATGGATATTGAGATGCTATTTCAGATTGATTATTGATTCTATCATGTCTTTGTTATTTGTGATCTTGCATGCTTTCCATTGTTAGTAGCTATCTTGGACAAGTAGATGCTAGAAACTCCAACAGTTAGTATTTATGCTCGATAGTGGGTTCATGTCTCTAGTAATCTAGGAAAGTGACAGAAATCTCTAAGGTACTAGATGTGCAGTTGCTACTAGGGAGAAAACAACAATCCTTTGTTCATAGAACAGCCGTATTGTTTACTTTACACGCAATGCGTAATGCAATTATCTATTGCTTGCAACTTAATATTGGAGGGGGTTCGGATGATAACCTGAAGGTGGATTATTAGTCATAGATGTAGTTGGATTACGGTCTATGTATAATGTTGTAATGCCCAATCAAGTCTCGAAGGAGTCAAGATGAGTAGTATATGCATGATTGCTTTCTCGATGTTTGTCAATTGCCCCGCTATAATTTGTTCACCCAACATGTCATCTATCTTAAGGAGAGCCACCACTAGTGAACTATGGACCCCAGTCCTTTCTTTTATCATCAATCTACAACTGTTTACTGCTTTCTGTTTACTTTCTGCAAACTATTACTTTCTTCCACACAATACATTTAATCCTTTGTTTTCACCAAAACCAGTGAGATTGACAACCTCACTATAAGTTGGGGCCAGTGTTCTGTGGTTGTGTTGTGTAGGTTTCCACGTTGCTGCTGGCACCAGTAGTGTGCCCTGCCAAAGTTCAGCTAGCAACACCTTGGAGGTATTTCCTTGCTCCTACTGGATTGATAACCTTGGTTTCATAACTGAGGGAAAACTTGTTGCTGTGCTCATCATACCTTCCTCTTGGGGTTCCCCAACGAGCTCGATATATTTTGGGCCATCAAGCACTTTTTTTGGCGCAGTTGCCGAGGACTAAAAGAAGAAGAAGCTCCCACGTCAACAACGCGCCATCAAAGATACTTTTTCTGGCGCCATTGCCGGGGAGTCAAGGACATCTTCACAAGGGGAGTCCCTCATAACCAATCTCTTTACTTTGTTATTTTTGTTTTGCTTAGTTTACTTTTGCTTTGTTTGCTTGTTTCTTTATCAAAAACACAAAATATTAGTTATACTAGTTTGATTTCTTTATTAAAAACACAATTTTTTAAGGCTTTTTATAGTTGTTACCTCTTTCTTAGCTCACCATGTTGATCCCTAAATTAACTTTGAAAGACCTTTCAATAGGTTTTTTTTGGAAATGAGCATATATTAATATCACACGGATACCAATTACACCCAGCCTCTGCAACAACGCATACCCTAATGGCAATACGGATGCACACAGCCGAAAAAAAGAAGAAGAATTACAAAAAAGAAAAGTCCCACATACGGATGCGACACTACCACCACCAAAACAACACCAGGAGTCCAACCCTCCAAAAGCGACGCCTCCAAGAAGGAAATAGTACACAAGCGCTGTCATCGCCCGATCAAAGATCTAGATTTTCACCCTAGAGAAAGTCCTCGCTCGCAAAGCAATGCCTTCTGCAAGGCCATTGCCAGGCATAACAAATGAAGGCCAGACCTTGGGTTTTCACCCTGCAAGGTAAGACTGTGAACTCCTCCTATGATGTCGCCCCCTTAAACAGATGCTGCTGCGAGTCACGTATATCCAAGCCAGATCCTCATCACCATAAAGACTCAATCCACCATAGCTCGTCCACATGTCTCTGCCTTCATGACATTCTCCACATCTGACTTCACCATGTGTATTGTCAAAGACATGTCGCATGATGGTAACAGGTAGCAGAGCTTCACCGCGCTCCCACTGAAACCAAATGGCCAGCAAAAAACATAGGTGCGCATGACCGAATTCCTTCCGATCCAGCAAGCTCCAGGCATATGCGCCCATGGGAGTTCGCCGGCGGAGCCTTCCGGAACCAGACACTCCGGCCAGATCCATGGAGACACGCATCAAGTAGATCTTTGTCTTGGTGCGAGAGAGATCCGAGGACCACCCCCTTTATTGAAACCGAGCCAGCAGCCCCCACGCTACCCGCCGGAAACTAGCAGGATCCGCCGCATAGCGGCAAGATCGCCAGGTCGACCACTCCGACGAAGAAGGAAGTGACCACCACCATGCTAGGGCCAGTAGCCCCAAGCACCCTAGCATCGCGAGCATGGCCCGGAGATCCTGGGCGTCGGCGTCAGCGACAAATGGAATAGATCTCGGCCGTAGGCACGGATTCCCGCTGTCGCGTGTAGTCGTCTGGACCAAGGACCCCCAGCTGCCGCCAGCAACGACGCCACCGCTGAACCAGCGTGGGCATGGACGCCGCTGCCGCCATGCTGCCAGATCGCAGCAAGGGTCACCGCCGCCGCCACGCCGCCAGATCTTTGCCCGGCGATGCCCCGAGCGGCGGCGACGGGCGGGAGGCTCTTGAGGGGGAGGTCAGCCGGGGAGGAGGAGGACCACTCGGCGCAGCACGACACCGCCGTGCGGGTGCGGGAGAGGGGACCTTTCAATAGGTAGTGGCTCTATAATTAGAAAAGATAATATTGAAGAATTCTTTAATCATGTTAGTAAGCATGAGTATATTGAGGATAGATCCCTTGCAGAACTTGCTCCAAATTATGAAATTGCTGCAGCTTCTTTGGTTCACATGTTGGAAGCTAGGTTGTTTAACCTTAACCCCTTAATTCAAGTAATGTTTCTTAAACTTAAGGAAATTGAGGACCCTGAAAAGAGAGATTTTATTCTGGAAACTTTGCTTAAGGAATTCTATGATGTTGCCAAGGAAGCTAGAAAAGTATTTGAACGTTTTAATATGATAGGCTCATGTGTAGATGTTATTGGTACACGAGAAAAGATGAACAAAACTGAACCTAATGGGGAGGAAATTAAGATATCAATACCTTTCAAACTTGTAGCAATGCATGAAGCCATAGAAAAGAATCTTAATTGGATTGTTCCTAAAAACCCATTTGATGAAAGTAGTGAACCCAAAAGCATTGAGAGAGGATCCTATAGAACTTATTTGGATGAGATAACTTGCCTTGTTGAAGATATTTTTGGTATTAATCTTAATGCTTCTTCATTTGAGAACACTTGATTCTTTATCTTGCTTCTTATGCCTAACTTAAAGGCGTTAAAGAAAAGTACTTATTGGGAAATAACCCAAAAGTTTTAGATGAGTCTTGGAAGTTATTACTAACCGCTCCTTATCCTTTTTATTTGCTTTTTTGTGCCAAGAGTAACCTCTAATGAGAGAGAAGTAATGATCGGGAAAGTTGCTGTCCCGAAACAGATTTCTGTGCTTCACCGTAAAAATCCGTATGAACTCTCTGTATGTTATTTTCAGGCGTGAATTTTTGTGCTTCTGCCCCAGGTTGTTATCTAACTTTCGTTAGTTCAACACTTTTCGATTTGAGCAACAGAAGGTCTTCGAAAAAATTCGTCTTTACCTGCTGGTCTGTTTTGACAGATTTCTGTCATTATTTGCATTCGCTTCTTGTTGGTTCCTTTTTGAGTTCTTTTGGGGAATTGAGATTTTTGAGGGAAGTGCTACAGTAGCTTGTGTTTTAATGGAAATTTTATTGGTGTTGGAACTGAACCCAATGACTTACTATCTTGAGTGCACTAATGTTGCTAATAAAGATTATGTGAAGTTTTGTATGAAGGAAAAATTTCAGGTATATAGAAGGAATGAGTAATGAGATGAAGGATGGACTAAAGCTCAAGCTTGGGGATGCCACACATGTCACCCCAAGAAATATCCAAGAAGTACAGGCGTCAAAGCTTGGGGATGCCTGATACATTGCAAATGTATCTATAATTTTTGATGTTCCATGCTTGGTTTTATCCACTTTCTTGTGTTTTGTCCACACTTTGGAGTACTTTTCATATGATTTCTTGGACTAACCTATTAACAAGAGCCACAGTGCCAGTTGCCTATTTTCTGCTGTTTTTGGTTCCAGGAAAGTCAGAAAATCAATATTCTCGGAATTCGACGGGACAAAAGCCAAAGTTCCTATTTTACCGGAAGACTCCTGGAGCCAGAAGCAGAGACGGGGGAGGGCCAGGGCCTGGCCACACCATATGGTGGTGCGGGCTAGCCCTGGCCACGCCACCAGGTGGTGTGGGCCCCCTGGCACTCCACCGACCTTGCCTCTTCGCCTATAAGAAGCCTCCCGATGCATAAACCCTAAGTAGTCAATTAGAAATCCACGAAAAGTTCCACAGCGCCACCGCCACCGAAGGGGAGATTCGGGGGATAGAAAGTCTCTGTTCCGGCACCCTGCCGGGACGGGGAAGTGCCCCCGGAGCCATCTCCATCGATCTCCACCACCATCTCCATCACTATTGCTGATTTCCATGATGAGGAGGGAGTAGTTCTCTCTCAAGGCTAAGGGGTCTACCGGTAGCTATGTGTTCATCTCTCTCTCTATGCATGATCATATTGTGATCATGAGCTTTGTAATCAAGTAGATCTACCTTGCTACTCAAGTGCTTTAATAGATCTCTGCTCTCCCCATGTGTGTGAAAGTGGTAGCGTGCACACCATGGTGGCACTTAGGCTAGAGATTTCAATTCCTTGTTATGAGTTATATTTGGAGTTGGATGTTTCTATGAAATTGTGGTGTTTGTTGGACTCTTCTAGTACTCAAGGTGACAGTGTGGGGTTTTCTAGATGGGAAAGACTTACTTTGAGGTGTGCTGTTATAGCCCTACCATGGATTAGAGTGTCCAACCGGAGAGTAGTTCAGCGTAGTATCATGAAGATAATATAATTATATGAGAGTGTTCACTAGTGAAAGTATGATCCCTGGGCCTTATTTCTAAGCACTGAAACACCGTTTGCTACTAGATATGTTACATGTTTGCTTGCTTCCTTCTTTATTTCAGTTTTTCTTTAGTCTTTTCCACGCCATCAAGCTATTTTCTATCACTGTTACCACTTGTATTTCACTATCTCTTCATCGAACTAGTGCACCTATACACCTGACAAGTGTATTGGGTGTGTTGGGGACACAAGAGACTTCTTGTCTCTTGATTCCAGGGTTGCTTGAGAGGGGATACCTTTGACCAGTTCCTCCCTGAGTTCGATAAACCTTGGGTGATCCACTTAAGAGAAAACTTGCTGTTGTTCTACAAACCTCTACACTTGGAGGCCCAACAACTATCTACAAGAATAGAAGTGTGTAGACATCAATGCCCAAGGCATCCCCTTCTTCATCAATAAAAATCCCAGGTTTCTTCCAAACACTTCATTTTTATTGTTTCTTGCACAATTGTGTTGTTCTTGGAGCATCTTCGCTTTTTGTTTTTGCCTTTCGTTTGCTTGGTTTGCTTAGTTTGCTGAATAAATTGGTTGGACCCCCTCTTTCATATATTGGTTTTCAAATAGTTTGGTTTGGATTGGAAAAGAGTAGGAAAGTTCATGCTTAAGTGGTAAAGAGAGCTTGTTTTTTACTGTGGCCTATGCTTTGTCATGCCATGCTTGATATTGTTTTGGGTTTATGCTTAGTATTCTTTGCTGTAGCATGACTTGTTATAAACAATTGAGATTGCTTAATGTGCCTTGTAAGAATCATGCGTTGTTTTAGCATGCGTTGTTTTAGCATATTAAAGCATAGTATTGTGGTATTCTCCTTTGATGCTTTATTTGGGTTGACTTGGCACATGCTCACACCATGTTATGACTATCCCAAGTCACCATAAGCCTTTATGATCCTTTAGTTTTCAACTTGTAGTATCACTTTATGCTTTGATTAATGATGTTTTGTCGCTCTGCATGATTATGGTCATTATTGCTCTCTTAGTTGGTCGCTCCCAGTCTTTTGCTAGCCTCCATAACCAAGTATGAGTTCCACTCATGCATCCAACTCCTAAAACCAAGTTATTCCAAAGAGTCCACCATACCTACCTATTAGCATATGCTATTCCAAGTATATTCATGTTTTTATCTACCTTCGGAATTAAACTTGTTATGAGAAAACTAGTGATCAAAGCTCTCACGAACTTGATGTCACACTTTACTTTTCTTGCCCTTAATAAACTTGAACCATTGTGTCATCTATGTTGTATATGCTTGCACTTATATGTTGGGGATTAGCAGAACCATGTTGTCATGGGGAACGCTTTCAACATTGCACTTGTACTTTGTACCTAGTTGATATCATGCTCTTTTGTCTATGGATGTCATCGGTGTGAAATGAAAGGGGAGCTTGTAAGTCCATGGAGTTATGTATGTGTGTTAGAGAAACGCCTGGGCCGCTGGTCTAATCCATGTTGTCATGGTGGAAACCTGCAGCATAACCATAATGAGCTGTCTATGAAGCATCCTTCTTATAAAAAAAGAGTTAGATATTGAGAAAAAAAAGAGAAAACAAAAAAAAGAGATATGAGAAAAGAGGAAAGAGAGAAAAATCACCATTTTTCCATGGTAAATAAGAAGATTGCTGAGATGCCCGTTGTCTACTTGCCTTGTCATTTTGATATGGGGATTCTTCCGTATCATCGGGCAAGGGGGTACCCCGTTGGCGGTTCTCTATGATACACATGTACTTACTATGACAAGGACTTACCGGTAACTAAACTTGAGTAGCATGAGGAGCGGCCCTCGTATTCAAGGGACATGATATTTCCAACTTATACTTCATCAAGCATACACACCATAGTTTGTCCACTTTAACCTTAATCACTTCAAGATGCTTATGATAGGGGCAATGAGAGCTGAAAGCTAATAAGTACCATAATTTTTGGAAGCTCTTTATGAAACTTGAATCCCTGCTTCCTTCTATGAAGGCCTTTCTTTTACTTTTATGTTGAGTCTCCACCTTCTATCTTTATGCACCTATTTTGAGAGCATAGTAGCCATTCTTAGTTCTATGTGCATTGTACCAAGACTTGTTGATTGGTGCATAACTTTGATATTGCTTGTTTTAAACTATTTGTATCTAGACACTCTTATGAACTTTGAAGGTGTCCTATGCATTTATGTTTGCTACTCTATGAGGGATAAGATGAATGCTACTATGTTATGTGTTCTTTATGTGAAACAAACAAACGTCTTGCAAAGCATTGTTATACATGAATCTTTTGTTTCTGCCTTTTCATGTTGCAACATAGTTGCTTTGTCTTATTGTTAGAACTTTATCTTTCATGTTATGATTAAAGTACTATGATCCCAGCTATCAATGTTTTACAAATACTTTGATCAAGTTTATGATGGTGCATGTCACCTCAAAAATTATTCTTTCTTTTTATCACTTACCTACTCGAGGACAAGCAGGAGTTAAGCTTGGGGATGTTGATACGTTGCTAACGTACCCATAATTTTTGATGTTCCATGCTTGGTTTTATCTACTTTCTTATGTTTTGTTCCAACTTTGGAGTACTTTTATACACTTTCTTGGACTAACCTATTAACAAGAGCCACAGTGCCAACTGCCTATTTTCTGCTGTTTTTGGTTCCAAGAAAGTCAGAAAATGAATATTTTCGGAATTGGACGGGACAAAAGCCAAAGTGAATTTTTCACCGAGGGACACACGGAGCTAGAATACGAGATGGAGAGGGGCCAGGGGGCTGCCACACCACCTGGCCGCGCGGCCCAGCCTGGCCCACGCCAGGGGGGGTCTGGCCGCCTCCGGCACCCCCTCGGCCTCCCCTTTCGCCTATAAGATGTCTTCGATACAGAAACCCTAAGTACCCGATAAAAAATCCACGAAAGAGTCTGTAGCCGATGTCCTCTCCATCCCTAGATCGGGAGGGATCTGAAGCTCTTTCCGGCACCCTTTCGGAGAGGGGAATTCACCCTAGAGGCCTTCTTCATCACCATGCAAGCCTCCGGTGTGATGCGTGAGTAGTTCATCCTTGGACTATGGGTCCATGTAGTAGCTAGATGGATGGTTCTCCTCCTTTGTGCTATCATGTTTAGATCTTGTGAGCTTCGTTCATGATCAAGATCATCTATTTGTAATTCCTACATGTTGTGTTTGCGGGGATCCGATGGATATTGAGATGCTATTTCAGATTGATTATTGATTCTATCATGTCTTTGTTATTTGTGATCTTGCATGCTTTCCGTTGTTAGTAGCTATATTGGCCAAGTAGATGCTAGCAACTCCAAGAGTTAGTATTTATGCTCGATAGTGGGTTCATGCCTCTAGTAATCTGGGGAAGTGACAGAAATCTCTAAGGTACTAGATGTGCTGTTGCTACTAGGGAGAAAACAAAAATCCTTTGTTCATAGAACAATCGTATTGTTTACTTTACACGCAATGTGTAATGCAATTATCTATTGCTTGCAACTTAATACTGGAGGGGGTTCGGATGATAACCTGAAGGTGGGCTATTAGTCATAGATGCAGTTGGATTACGGTCTATGTATAATGTTGTAATGCCCAATCAAGTCTCAAAGGAGTCAAGATGAGTAGTATATGCATGATTGCTTTCTCGATGTTTGTCAATTGCCCCGTTATAATTTGTTCTCCCAACATGTCATCTATCTTAAGGAGAGCCACCACTAGTGAACCATGGACCCCGGTCCTTTCTTTTATCATCAATCTACAACTGTTTACTGCTTTCTGTTTACTTTCTGCAAACTATTACTTTCTTCCACACAATACGTTTAATCCTTTGTTTTCAGCAAAACCAGTGAGATTGACAACCTCACTGTAAGTTGGGGGCAGAGTTCTGTGGTTGTGTTATGCAGGTTTCCACGTTGTTGCTGGCACTGGTAGTGCGCCCTGCCAAAGTTCAGCTAGCAACACCTTGGAGGTGTTTCCTTGCTCCTACTAGATTGATAACCTTGGTTTCATAACTGAGGGAAAACTTGCTGCTGTGCTCATCATACCTTCCTCTTGGGGTTCCCCAACGAGCTCGGTATATTTTTGGGCCATCACCGCGCCAGCAGGTGGTGTGGCCACCTCGGACTCCGTCTCTGACCCGTTTTCTCCCAGTACTTTCCTTTTATTGTAAAACTTCGTAATATATAATCCCCCAGATCCCCCGAGGTTCGTATATCGTGTTCTCGCCGTGCTTTTGTTTCGATCTGTTTCTGACAGGTAGAGTCCCAGATTTGGAGCCACAATGTCTTCCTCTGGATCAGCCAAGGAAGATTCCTCAGCGGATATCATCAACCCATACATGCGAGAGTTGAAGGTTCATCCCAAGGAGTTATTGCTTGAAGATGGGGAGATACGGATAAAAGAGGTTCAAGGCCCTAAAGGTGAAGGAAGTCCGGAGGATACGATGGAAGCACTGGAGCAAGAAGTCTGTAGGTATAAGAAGATGGCGGAACACAAAGTGGATATCATCCACAAGATTTGTTCTAAACTCACCGTCGAGCACCAAAAGGAGACTGTTGAGCTCAAGGATGAAATTCTCTCACTCCATCAAACAACCAACCAACTGCAAGCACAGCTCTACGACGTTCAAAATCAAAACTGTAAGTACGAGGTTAGGTTTAAACACATAAGTGTTGTTGCAGGTTTCAGGATGCTGGAGACCACGATGTCTTTTGTTGATGGGGAACCCTTACCTTGGAAGTCGGACGATGACGAGAGAATACCACCACCACCGAAGGAGTAATTCGTCATCAGGTTTTGGCATCCCCTTGGTTTGTTCCAAGCTTGGGGGAGTGTCGCGGTATCACATCACTATCTTCTATCTTTTTACCTTTTTAGTAGAGTCATATCATGAATAGAGAAGTTATCATGTAGGATGGTTTGCATTATGGAAGTGTCCCCCCTCTTGTTAGATATCTATGTATCCCTTGGTGTGAGTTGCCGTTATGGAATATTAATGAGAAGTTCTATCATTTAGTCTCTTGCATATCTTATTTTAGTTTTCAATTCATGGTTATATGATTGATCTTGTCATTAGTATTGGTATCACTTTGGGATCATTGAGTTAATTTAGTTGGTTTTGGCAAACCTGGCTCAGTCAATAGCAACACTATTTTGAGAATTGAATGAAAAAGATAAAAGTACTCTAAAGAAATATAATTTCATCATCTTTCTTTCTTGATTTGATCATAAGTTTAGTATTCTCTAGTTAAGATCTTTTGTGCTTCCAAGGAAGATTGCATGTTTGTTTTTATCACTTGTATGTTTGTTTGTTTCCTTCAACTCTTATGCTTGCTACCCAGCCTTGCTAGCCAAAAACCTGTACTAAGAGGGAACGCTTCTCGTGCATCCAATCCTTAAACCAAAACCTATGCCATTTGTGTCCACCATACCTACCTACTAGCACCATTGCTATTTCGAGTAAATTCATGTTTTTATCTACCTTCCAAATTAAACTTGTTATGTGAAAATTAGTGATTAAAGATCTCACGAACTTGATGGCACACTTTACTTTCTTGCATTTAATAAACTTGAACCATTGTGTCCATCTTTGTTGCGTATATGCTTACGCTTTATAAAGTTAAAGTTAGCAGAACCATGTATCATGGGGAACGCTTTCAACATTGCACATTATATTCCGTTGATATCATGATTCTTTTGCTTATGGATCCCGGCGGTGTGAAATAAAAGGGGAACTTGTAAGATCATGGAGTTTATATGTGTGTTAGAGAAACGCTTGGGCCGCTAGCCTAAGCCATGCCTAATAATGGTGGAAACTTGTAGGATAACCATAATGAGCACTCTATGAAGCATCCTCAATAAAAACCTATGAAAATAGCAAATAAAAGGATCGCTGAGATGCTCATTGTCTGCTTGCCTTGTCATTTTGATTATGGGATAGCTCTTGTATCATGTGTAAGGGGTACCCTGTTGGCGGTTCTCTATGATACATATGTATTTACAATGACAAGAGCTTACTTGTGATTGAAGTTTAGTAGCATGAGGTTCGGTACTCGTAAGTAAGGGGCATGAGATTTCAACTTATAACTTGTCAAGCATATCCTCTTAGTTGTGTCACTTTAACCTTAATCACCTAAAGATGCTTATGATAGGGGCAATGAGAGCTGAAAGCTAGTAAGTACCATAATTTTTGGAAGATCTTTATGAAACTTGAAATCCCTGCTTCCCTCTGCGAAGGGCCTTTCTTTTACTTTTTTTAGTTGAGTGAGTAAACCCATTCTCTTCTACCTCAGCAAGTATTTTGAGTTGTTGTGTTTCATTCATTCATATGATGATTTATTCAATCATGTTTCTTATGTTCCTTGTTTTGCACTTTGCTCTTATCCTAGTGACTACTACTTTGAAAGCTATCATTGAAAACCAGTTATTTGTGAACTCCAGCAAATTGTCAACTATTCTTCGACCAAGAGCTAAGTTTGCCATTACCAATTGTTATTTACTTTATGTATCTTTATTGTGTTTCCTTTACTTTTTGCAAGTTAAGTTATATAATAGTGAGTTGTCAGTTGTCTTCTATTATGACTTATGTATTGATGAATGTGATGCTTCTTGTCCGTATTCTTTTATCGACTCTTCACTCCATAAACCTGAGGTCATGTTTATTGAGTTCAGTTTTGCTTGGGGACAAGCGAAATCTAAGCTTGGGGGGAGTTGATACATCCATTTTGCATCACTATTCTATATCATAATTTACTGTTATTCATTGATATATTTCATATTAAGAGATGATAGTTATGTTATTTCATCTATTTTTGCATGGTTGATGACTTTTGGAGCATGGACCGCTGTAGTCAGGATTCTGATGGAAAAGGTGTTGTTTGGAGGCAAAATTCGCGAAGATCAGAAAATCCAGGAAAATACATGGAAAATCCTATTTTTCCAGAAGACGAAGAAAGCCAGAAGGGGAAGTGGAGATGGGCCACAGGGGGGCTACACCACCCCCTAGCGCGGGCCACCCCAGGCCGCGCCACCAGGTGGTGTGGCTGCCTTGGTCCACTCCAGCCTCTCCCCTATGGCGTATATTATCCTCCTGAAACCCTAAGACTCGGGGAGCGACCACAGAAAGATTCCGCCGCCTCTGTGGGGCGGAAAACACTGAGAGAGAAAGATCTCTCCGGCAGACAGAATTCTGCTGGGGAAATTCCTTCCCGGAGAGGGGAGATCGTCGCCATCAACACCACCATCAAGTTGGACTTCATCGGGATCATCATCATCATCACCACCATCATCTCCACCAACACCATCATCACCACCTCATACCTCTATAACAATTGGGTTGAATCTTGCATAGTTCTTAGGGGAAACTTTCCCGGTGTTGATTACTCCTTGTAGTTGATGCTATTGAGTGAACCATTGAATTATTGTTTATGTTCAGATTATTACATATCATTATATCATCTCTGATCATGATCCATATGATGTCTTGTGAGTAGTTCGTTTTGTTCTTGAGGACATGGGAGAAGTCATGTTGTTAGTAGTGGAATTGTGTTGAGAAAGATTCAATAGTTTGATATTTAAGTTGTAGTGTACTTCTTCTAGTGGTGTCATGTGAACGTCGACTACATGACACTTCAACTATATGGGCCTAGGGGAATGCATTGTGTATTTGGCTACTAATCGTAGGGGTTGCCGTAGTGACAGAAACCTGAACCCCCATTAGGAAACCATTGCACAAGGGACGTCAGGGTCTTAGAGTTTAAAGCTATGGTTATGTTTCTACCTTAATTACTTTCTTGTACTTGCGTATGCTTGCAAGGGGTATAATCACAAGTATGTATTAGTCCTAGGAAGGTTGGTACATTAGCACAGGTTCACCCACACAACACTTAGCAAACTAAAGAAGATTAATCAACTACATGAAGCGAAAACACTTGACGATATTCCCATGTGTCCTCGAGAATGTTTGGTCATCTTAAGTAATACAACCAGCTTGTCCTTTGCTAAAGAAAGGATTGGGCCACTTGCTGCATTTATTCTTATTGTCTTTTATTTACTCGTACTTTATTTACCTGCATTATCAAAAAACCCTCAAAATCCGTTTGCTAAGTATTTACAGAGAATTCCCGCTCCTAGCCATTCGCTAGTACCTTCTGCTCCATGTTGGGTTCGACACTCTTACTTATCGAAAATACTGCGATACACCCCCTATACTTGTGGGTCATCAATGCTTGACAAAGTATAAGTTGGAAATCTCATGTCCCTTGAATACGAGGGCCGCTCCTCATGCTACTCAAGTTTAGTTACCGGTAAGTTCTTGTCATAGTAAGTACATGTGTATCATAGAGAACCGCCAACGGGGTACCTCTTGAAGGAAATATGCCCTGAGAGGCAATAATAAAGTTGTTATTATGTATTCCTTGTATATGATAGATGTTTATTTTGCATGCTATAATTGTATTGATAGGAAACATCAATACATGTGTGTTTAATAAACAAAAAGGGTTCCGAGTCATGCCTCTCTTATAGACTAGCTTGTTGATCAACCGGATGATCAAGGTTTCCTGATCATGGACATTGGATGTTGTTAATAACAAGGTCACACCATTGGTGGAAGGATGTGATGAACATTCATCCGAATTATAGCATTACGATCAAGTCATTGTGTTTATATTGCTATAACATCATACAAAGTAATCTTTATCCTTAGACCATGAGATCATGTTAATTGCTAACACCGGAAGAGTATCTTGATAACATTAAACGTCACACCGTAATAGGGTGACTATAAAGATGGGTTCAGTGCTACGAAGGTGTTATGTTGAGGCTCATGGATCAAGAGTGGAATTTGTCAATCCAGATGACGGATAGATATACTCTGGGCCCTCTTGGTGATATCACATTAGGATAGCTTGCAAGCAAGTGATGTGATCACTAGAATGTTATATCACGGGAACGAGAAAAGAGTGCATGTCGGTAACGAGATCAAACTAGGTATGGAGATACCGATGATCGAATCTCGGACATGTAATATATCGAGAGACAAAGGGATTTAGTTACAAGCGTTAAATGTTCTACGATCACAGGAGTCATCGTTGAATGTGTAGGAGTCAGTACGGATCTCCAGGTCCTGCTGCTGATTATTGATCGGAGAAGGGTCTCGATCATGTCTACATTATTCGCGAACCATAGGGTGGCACACTTAAGAGTTACCGGACACCATTTTGGAGCACATATGTTTCAGACGAAAGAATTGCAAAGCGCAGGAATTGTTTCAATAGAAACTAGAAATTGTTTCGGGTGAAATTGCAGAAGATGGTTCTGCATGTGATATTGAAATATTGCAAGGGGCTATATGTGAATGTTTGTTAATTAAAGTAATTAACAAAATTCTGAATAAATTTAATAAAAGAGTTTTTATTAAATGAGAGAGCATTAAATTTGGAGAAACTTAATGCATTTAAAGTGGAGACTTTAAAAGGGAATGTGAAGAGACATTTTAATGTGGAGGAGTTACCACCACATGAATGGGGGGTGAGGGGTCACCCCCCCATGCGCCGGCCATGGAGAGAGGGGGCACCCCCCCCCTCCTCCTATAAAAGGCCACCCATTCCCTCCTTCATCCTCACACCTCCTTGTGAAGGATCTCTCTCCCCCTCTAGAATTATTCCCCCATGGTCTCGGATTAGCGAGATACATGTTCCCGGTGGCATTTCATCTGGAAGGAGTTGTTGCTTCTGCTGGATCGCTGGAGCGAGGAGGTGGAGGTTGTCCGGTGGCTTGAACGTGTGTGCGAGTACGGATGCGCTGCTGAGTTGCGGCGCTCGGACTTCCTCACGATCTTGAGATTGGCAAGTGTACGACTATATCAACTACGAGTTCCTACTCGTTAACAAAGATTGTTGTCTTCGAGGGTAAGTTCTCTATTGATGTATGTCCACCCGTTTGCTTTGTACCTAGTAGATAGATCTTGGCGTGTAGTTCACACCGTAGGAAAATTTTTATTTTCTATGCTCCGGACCCAACAGTGGTATCAGAGCCTGATCTATGCGTAGGTGCTTTGCACGAGTAGTACACATATGTTTATATGTGGGCGATGATGATCATGTTATTGCATCTTCTATGTACTTTGGATATTGGTGGCATAGTGGGATGAAGCGGCCCGGACCAACCTTACATGTCATCGTACATGAGACCGGTTCCACGACTGACATGCAACTTGTTTTGCATAAGTGGCTGGCGGGTGTCTGTCTCTCCTACTATAGTCAATATCTGATTTACAACGAGTTGCTAATAACTTGGTTATCCTCGTTGTGGTTCATGTTCGTAGGTTAGACAGGTTCTATCTCCGAAAGCCCTAAGCCACGTAAAACTTGCAATTGATAAATTAGAGGCGTCTAGTTTAGATCGTTGCTGGGCTAGTGTCTTGATATGGTATTGTTGTAAGTAGATGTATGATAGATACTCTTACAACTCACTTAACGTGTAAGTTCCAAGGAATGATAGAGATCATACCACAATGCAAATGATAGAGATCAAATGCATGGACCATATCATCTCACTTCACACATTAGATGTTAGCATCTTATACTACTAGTTTGGCGCGTTTGGTAGCATTATAAGATGATCCCTCATTTAGATATCAAGATAAAATGTGTTCTTCCTTAAGTATGCACCGTTTTGTGGATCGTGTTTTGAGGCATCACGTGATGATCGGGTGTTTTTAACTCTACGCTTTCATACAATGGGTGTAAGACAGTTTTACACACGCAAATACTAAGGTTCTTACTTGACGAGCCTAGCATGTACAGACATGGCCTCGGAACACGGACCGAAAGGTTAAGCATGAGTCATATAGTTGATATGATGCCCATATAGATGCTCGCCTTTGAAGCTACACCGACTCACGTGATGATCGGACTTGGTGTAGTGGATTTGGTTCATGTAATCACCAAAAGGACACGAGGGATGTCGTTTTTGAGTGGGAGTTCATTAGTAATTTGGATTAGTTGAACTCAATCTATCATAAACTTAGTCTAAATATACTTTACAAATTCAGTTGTAGATGGCACAACCTGCTTTTAATTTCAATGTGTTCATGGAGAAAGAGAAACTTGCTGCGAATGGTAGCAACTTCACCAATTGGGCTATGAATTTGAGGATTCTCCTCACTGCTGCACAAAAGCAATATGTGCTAGATGCGGCGCTAGGCCCCCCACCAGCTCCTGATGCCCCTGACGAGGAAAAGAACGTCTATATAACTCGTTAGGAGGACCACAACTTAGTTCATTGCGGCATACTGTATGGGCTAGAGCCAGAACTTCGAAAGCGTTTCGAAAATGGCAATGCCTTTGATACCATGGGAGAATTGAAAATGATTTTCGATACCCATGCTGCCGTAGAGAGTTATAATGCTTCTTAAAAGTTCTTTAGCTGCATGATGGAGGAGAACAGCTCCGTTAGTGAGCATGTACTCAAAATGTGTCTTTGGGAATAACGATTCCCATTGACTTAGGCATACATCGTGTTCTCCAATCTCTGCCACCTAGCTACAAGAGCTTCATGATGAACTATAATATGCAGGGCATGAAGAAGTCTCTTCCCAAGCTTCTGTCAATGCTTAAGACTGCAGAAGTGGACATTAGGAAAGAACATCAAGTGTTGATGATCAATAGGACCACCGGTTTCAAGAAGGACAAGAAAGGCAAGCACAAGGGAAAGAAGGGTGGCAAGTCTGTTGCCACGCCTGAAAAGAAACCCCGAGCTGGCCCTAAGTCTGACACCGAGTGCTACTATTGCAAGGGGACTAGCCATTGGAAGCGCAACTGCCCCAAGTATTTGGCGGACAAGAAGTCCGGCAAGGCAAACAAAGGTATATGTGATATACATGTTATTGATGTGTACTTGACTAGTACTCGCAGTAGCACCTGGGTATTTGATACGGAATCGGTTGCTAATATATGTAACTCGGTTCAGGGGCTGCGGAACAAGCGACAACTAGCAAGGGATGAGGTCACGATGCGGGTCGGCAATGGATCAAGAGTTGATGTGATCGCCGTCAGAACGCTGCCTCTCCATATGCCATCGGGATTAGTTATAAACCTAAATAATTGTTATTTGGTGCCTGCACTAAGCATGAACATTGTATCCGGATCGTGTTTGATGCAAAGTGGTTATTCATTTAAGTCTGAAAACAATGGTTGTTCGATTTATATGAATAATATATTTTATGGTCATGCACCTATGTTGAATGGTTTATTTCTGTTGGATCTCGATAGCAGTATTACGCATATTCATATTGTTGATGCTAAAAGGATTAAACTTGATAATGATATATCTACATATATGTGGCACTGCCGTCTAGGTCATATTGGCGTTAAACGCATGAAGAAGCTCCATTCTGATGGACTTTTGGAATCACTTGATTTTGAATCATTTGATACATGTGACCCATGCCTTATGGGCAAGATGACTAGAACGCCGTTTTCCGGTTCAATGGAACGGGCGACAGATCTATTGGAAATCATACTACTGATGTGTGTGGACCAATGAGTGTGTCGGCGCGAGGTGGATATCGTTATTTTGTTACTTTCATGGATGATTTGAGTAGATATGGGTATATCTATTTGATGAAACACAAGTCTGAAACTTTTGAAAAGTTCAAAGAATTTCAGAATGAAGTGGAAAATCATCGTAACAGAAACATCAAATTTCTGCGGTCCGACCGTGGAGGAGAGTATCTTAGTTACGAGTTTAGCACACATATGAAAGACTGTGGAATAGTTTCACAACTCACGCCTGCCGGAACACCACAACGTAATGGTGTGTCAGAATGTCGTAATCGTACTTTATTGGATATGGTTCGATCTATGATGTCTCTGACTGACTTGCCACTGCCATTTTGGGGTTATGCACTGGAAACAGCTGCATTCACTTTAAATCGGGCACCATCTAAATCCGTTGAAAAGACACCGTATGAATTATGGTTTGGAAACAAACCTAAGCTGTCATTTCTTAAGGTTTGGGGATGCGATGTTTATGTGAAGAAACTTCAACCGGATAAACTCGAACCCAAAGCGGAAAAATGCGTCTTCATAGGATACCCTAAGGAAACGATTGGGTATACCTTCTATCACAGATCCGAGGGCAAGGTCTTTGTTGCCAAGAATGGATCATTTCTTGAGAAGGAGTTTCTCATGAAAGGTGTGAGTAGTCGGAAGGTAGAACTCGAAGAGGTTATTGAACCTTCTCTTCATGAAATGGCGAGGAGCGCAGCTCTAGAAGTTGTTTCGGAGTTGACTTCACCTAATGAAGAAAGAGCTAATGATATTGATCATGAAACTCCGAAAGAGGACACTACCGAACCTCGCGGGTCAAGCAGGACACGTGCAGCTCCTGAACTGTACGGCAATCCTGTTATGAATTTCATGGTTGATGAAATGGATGACCCTGCGATGTATGAAGAAGCGATGATGAGCCCGGATTCCAACAAATGGCTAGAAGCCATGAAATCCGAGATGGAATCCATGTACGAGAACCACGTTTGGAACTTGGTGGACTTACCTCACGACCGAAAGGCCGTTGAGAATAAATGGATTTTCAAAAGGAAAACTGATGCTGATGGTAATGTGACCATCTATAAGGCTCGACTTGTCGCAAAGGGGTTTCGACAAATTCAAGGAGTTGACTACGATGAGACATTCTCTCTCGTAGCGATGCTTAAGTCGGTTAGGATTATGTTAGCAATTGCTGCATATTTCGATTATGAAATATGGCAGATGGATGTCAAAACTGCGTTCCTCAATGGTAATATTGAAGAAGAGTTGTATATGATACAACCTAAGGGTTTTGTCGATCCTAAGGATTCTAATAAGGTGTGCAAACTTCAGCGATCCATCTATGGACTAAAGCAAGCATCACGAAGTTGGAATCTCCTCTTTGATGAGGTGATCAAAGAGTTTGGATTTGTCCAAACTTATGGAGAGGCTTGTATTTACAAGAAAGTGAGTGGGAGCAATGTGGCATTTCTGATATTATATGTGGATGACATATTATTGATTGGAAATGATTTAGATCTTTTAAACAGTGTTAAAAGTTATCTAAACAGCAAATTTTTGATGAAGGACCTTGGTGAAGCTTCATATATATTAGGCATTAAAATCTATAGAGATAGATCAAGACGCCTAATTGGGCTATCGCAGAGTACATACCTTGATAAGGTATTAAAGAAGTTTAATATGGACGGAAGTAAGAAGGGGTTCTTACCTATGTTGCAAGGCAAGACATTGAGTAAGACTCAAAGTCCGGCTACGGCGGAAGAGAGAGAGAGATAATGGATAAGATCCCCTATGCCTCAGCCATAGGCTCTATAATGTATGCCATGCTATGTACAAGACCGGATGTGGCACATGCTATTAGTTTGACTAGTAGGTACCAATCTGATCTAGGTTCGGAACACTGGATAGCGGTCAAGAATATCCTTAAGTACTTGAGAAGAACTAAGGATATGTTTCTTATATACGGAGGTGAAGAAGAGCTAGTCGCTAAGTGTTATGTCGATGCTAGCTTTGACACTGATCCGGATGACTCTAAGTCTCAATCCGGATATGTATTTATCTTGAACGGAGCAGCAGTTAGTTGGAGGAGCTCCAAACAACCTGTGGTGGCTGGATCAACAACGGAGGCGGAATATGTTGCTGCTTCAGAAGCAGCGCAGGAAGCGGTTTGGATGAAGGAGTTCATAACGGAACTGGGTGTGGTTCCCAGTGCGTTGGACCCGATGGTGATCTATTGTGACAACAATGGAGCCATAGCCAACGCAAAGGAACCAAGGTCTCACAAGAATTCCAAGCATATTAAGCACCGGTTTCACTCCATCCGCATGTCAAGGATGGAGATATAAAGATTTGTAAAGTGCACACGGACCTGAATGTAGTAGATCCGTTGACTAAAGTACTCCCTAGGGCAAAACATGATCAACACTAGAACTCCATGGGTGTTAGATTTATCACTATGTGAACTAGATTATTGTCTCTAGTGCAAGTGGGAGACTGAAGGAAATATGCCCTGAGAGGCAATAATAAAGTTGTTATTATGTATTCCTTGTATATGATAGATTTTTATTTTGCATGCTATAATTGTATTGATAGGAAACATCAATACATGTGTGTTTAATAAACAAAAAGGGTTCCTAGTCATGCCTCTCTTATAGACTAGCTTGTTGATTAACAGGATGATCAAGGTTTCCTGATCATGGACATTGGATGTTGTTAATAACAAGGTCACACCATTGGTGGAATGATGTGATGAACATTCATCCGAAGTATAGCATTACAATCAAGTCATTGTGTTTATATTGCTATAACATCATACGAAGTAATCTTTATCCTTAGACCATGAGATCATGTTAATTGCTAACACCGGAAGAGTATCTTGATAACATCAAACGTCACACCGTAACAGGGTGACTATAAAGATGGTTTCAGTGCTATGAAGGTGTTATGTTGAGGCTCATGGATCAAGAGTGGAATTTGTCAATCCAGATGACGGATAGATATACTCTGGGCCCTCTTGGTGATATCACATTAGGATAGCTTGAAAGCAAGTGATGTGATCACTAGAATGTTATATCACGGGAACGAGAAAAGAGTGCATGTCGGTAACGAGATCAAACTAGGTATGGAGATACCGATGATCGAATCTCGGACATGTAATATATCGAGAGACAAAGGGATTTAGTTACAAGCGTTAAATGTTCTCACGATCACAGGAGTCATCGTTGAATGTGTAGGAGTCAGTACGGATCTCCAGGTCCAGCTGCTGATTATTGATCGGAGAAGGGTCTCGATCATGTCTGCATTATTCGCGAACCGTAGGGTGGCACACTTAAGAGTTATCGGACACCATTTTGGAGCACATATGTTTCAGACGAAAGAATTGCAAAGCGCAGGAACTGTTTCAATAGAAACTAGAAATTGTTTCGGGTGAAATTGCAGAAGGTGGTTCTGCATGTGATATTGAAATATTGCAAGGGGCTATATGTTAATGTTTGTTAATTAAAGTAATTAACAAAATTCTGAATAAATTTAATAAAAGAGTTTTTATTAAATGAGAGAGCATTAAATTTGGAGAAACTTAATGCATTTAAAGTGGAGACTTTAAAAGGGAATGTGAAGAGACATTTTAATGTGGAGGAGTTACCACCACATGAATGGGGGGGTGAGGGGTCACCCCCCCATGCGCCGTCCATGGAGAGAGGGGGCACCCCCCTCCTCCTATAAAAGGCCACCCATTCCCTACTTCATCCTCACACCTCCTTGTGAAGGATCTCTCTCCCCCTCTAGAATTATTCCCCCATGGTCTCGGATTAGCGAGATACATGTTCCCGGTGGCATTTCGTCTGGAAGGAGTTGCTACTTCCGCTGGATCGCTGGAGCGAGGAGGTGGAGGTTGTCCGGTGGCTTGAACGTGTGTGCGAGTGCGGATGCGCTGCTGAGTTGCGGCGCTCGGACTTCCTCACGATCTTGAGATCGGCAAGTGTACGACTACATCAACCACGAGTTCCTACTCGTTAACAAAGCTCGTTGTCTTCGAGGGTAAGTTCTCTATGGATGTATGTCCACCCGTTTGCTTTGTACCTAGTAGATAGATCTTGGCGTGTAGTTCACACCGTAGGAAAATTTTTGTTTTCTATGTTGCGGACCCAACACCTCTTGCCCGATGATACGGAAGAATCCCCATATCAAAATGACAAGGCAAGCAGACAACGAGCATCTCAGCAATCTTCTTATTTACCATGGGAAATGGTGCTTTTTTCTCTCTTTCCTCTTTTCTCATATCTCTTTTTTTATTTTTCTCTTTTTCTCAATATCTGACTCTTTTTTTATAAGAATGCTTCATAGACAGCTCATTATGGTTATGCTGCAGGTTTCCACCATGACGGCATGGATTAGACCAGCGGCCCAGGCGTTTCTCTAACACACATACATAACTCCATGGACTTACAAGCTCCCCTTTTATTTCACACCGACGACATCCATAGACAAAAGAGCATGATATCAACTAGGTACAAAGTACAAGTGCACTGTTGAAAGTGTTCCCCATGACAGCATGGTTCTGCTAATCCCCAACATTAAGTGCAAGCATATACAACATAGACGACACAATGGTTCAAGTTTATTAAGGGCAAGAAAAGTAAAGTGTGCCATCAAGTTCGTGAGAGCTTTAATCACTAGTTTTCCCATGACAAGTTTAATTCGGAAGGTAGATAAAGACATGAATATACTTGGAATAGCAAATGCTAATAGGTAGGTATGGTGGACTCTTTGGAATAACTTGGTTTTAGGAGTTGGATGTATGAGTGGGACTCATACTTGGTTATGGAGGCTAGCAAAAGACTAGGAGCGACCAACTAAGAGAGCAATAATGGCCATAATCATGCAGAGCGACAAAACATCATTAATCAAAGCATAAAGTGATATTACAAGTCAAAAACTAAAGGATCATAAAGGCTATGGTGACTTGGGATAGTCATAACATGGTGTGAGCATGCGCCAAGTCAACCCAAATAAAGCATCAAAGGAGAATACCACAATATTATGCTTTAATATGCTAAAACAATGCATGATTCTTCCAAGGCACATTAAGCAATCTCAATTGTTTATAACATGTCATGCTACAGCAAAGATCACTAAGCATAAAGCCAAAACAATATCAAGCATGGCATGACAAAGCATAGGCCACAGTCAAAAACAAGCTCTCTTTACCACTTAAGCATGAACTTTTCCTACTCTTTTCCAATCCAAACCAAACTATTTGAAAACCAATGCATGAAAGAGGGGGTCCAACCAATTTATTAAGCAAACTAAGAAAACCAAGCAAACAAAAACCAAAACGAAAAATGAAAAAGAAGACGCTCCAAGAACAACACAACTGTGCATAAACAATAAAAATGAAGTGTTTGGAAGAAACCTGGGATTTTTATTGATGAAGAAGGGGATGCCTTGGGCATCCCCAAGCTTTGACGCTTGTACTTCTTGCATAATTCTTGGGGTAACATGGGGTGGCATCCCCAAGCTTGAGCTTTAGTCCATTATTCATCTCATTACATCATTCTCTCCATACACCTGAATTTTTTCCTTCATACAAAACTTCACGCAATCTTTATTAGCAACATTAGTGCACTCAAGATAATAAGTCTTTAGGTTCAGTTTCAACACCAATAAAACTTCCATTAAAACACAAGCTACTGTATCACTTCCCTCAAAAAGCTCAATTCCCCAAAAGAACTCAAAAAGGAACCAACAAGAAGCAAATGCAAATAATGGCAGAAATCTGTCAAAACAGACCAGCAGGTAAAAACTAATTTTTTCGAAGACTTTCTGTTGCTCAAATCAAAAAGTGTTGAACTAAGAAAAGTTAGATAACAACCTTGTGCAGAAGAAGAAAAATTCACGCCTCAAAACGACATACAGAGATTTTACACGAATTTTTACGGTGAAGCACATAAATCTGTTTCGGGACGGCAACTTTCCCAATCATTACTTCTCTCTCATTAGAGGTTACTCTTGGCACAAAAAGCAAATAAAAAGGATAAGGAGATGTTATTACTTAAGAAATAATTTCCAAGACTCATCTAAAACTTTTGGGTTATCTCCCAATAAGTACTTTTCTTTAACGCCTTTAAGTTAGGCATAAGAAGCAAGAAAAAGAATCAAGTGTTCTCAAATGAAGAAGCATTAAAACCAAATTTCTTGCCCTTACCTCTCTTACTTTTATTCTTAACCTTGGGGAACATATGATTGTTTGGTGGAGAAGAAAAGTGCATGGTGCCCTTTTCCACATCTATTATTGCTCCAAGGAGTTTCAATAGGGATCTTCCAAGTGTAATTTGTCCTTTCCCTACACATTCAATAACAAGATAATCAATAGAAACCATTTTCCCTAGGATCTTTGTAAACACTCCTTCAGCTATTTCAATTGGTGATATTGTGGCATTATTAGCAAGAACTATTTCTTCTCCTCCTTCAGAAAGTCCCCAAAGATTTAAAGATTAATAGATATCTTTAGGCATAAGACATAATTCAAACATGATATCACAGCGAGCATGAAAAGTTTCATTATTTATAGCAATCTTTACTGTGGGAAGCCATTTTGAGGGCTCAGAATTTATTGGAACATAGTCATGATGCTCTCTAAGTGTACTATAGCAATCTTTTAAACTAGCAGTGCTGGTCTCAAGAGTATTCAATCTAGCAAATATGTTTCTGAAGGAAGAATCAGATTTGCTAGGCAAGTTGTAAGTAAAGACCAACTTCTTTATGGCATTAAAAGCATCATCCTCATTGCATTGGAGGAAATGTCCTCCCACTACAGCATCCAAAGCATATCTACAGCAAAGAGCAATTCCAAGGTAAAAATTGCTAAGGAACAAGCTTTGAGTCATTTTAGGTTCAGTTTTTTCATGTAGATCAGTGATTCTAGACTAAGCTTCTTTGAAACTCTCTTAAATTCCTTGTTTAAAAGTGAGAATCATTTCCTCAGGTGACATAGTAGCTGGAGCAATGCTAGACATAATGGCAACTTAAGAAAGAAACTAATTT
Source organism: Avena sativa (assembly GCA_916181665.1). Taxonomy (NCBI): domain Eukaryota; kingdom Viridiplantae; phylum Streptophyta; class Magnoliopsida; order Poales; family Poaceae; genus Avena; species Avena sativa. Next base: position 523,497,488 of record OV702292.1, on the reverse strand, counting down.
TTTTTGTGTTTTTAATAAAAAAGGAAAGTAGTAAAACTATTTTTGTGTGTTTTTGATAAAGAAACAAGCAAGCAAAGCAAAAAAGTAAACTAAGCAAAACAAAAACAACAAAGTAAAGAGATTAGTTATGAGGGACTCCCCTTGTGAATATGTCCTTGACTCCCCGGCAACGGCGCCAGAAAAATAGCTTGATGGCCCAAAATATACTGTAGCATCCTAATTGTCTAATAATTGCAATGCTACTAGCCTAGTCTATATAAATGCTACTTCCTACATATAATTGTTGCATCATAATTATATCATGCTCATGTCATCATGCCACCTTGCATTTGAGTATCATATAAAACCCTTCTCATTTGGTTCTTATCTCATATGCATTATTAATTGTATTTGCTTCTTAATATATTGTATTTGCGTCTTGATATATTGTTTCATGCCCAAGTTGAGTTGGGGGCATATCTCTTCTTGACTCCACCACTTTTCTTTATCACCACCTTATAATTCCACCATCCAAACTATATGTGATCTTTGCATTTTATTGGGTTTACCTCTAGCTCATGTGGGTTGGGATGGATCCGCTTCTATTTACACATGCTTCCATATATGCCTCATGTGGTTTTCACATTGTTGATATGTGGGGAGCCACATGGCCACCTTTGCATGCATGTGGTTAGTTTCACTTGTCCTATCTTCCATATGGTTTGTTTTGGGAATATTTGAGCATTGTTTAAATATAATTGTGGCCAAATGATCTTCTAGTGGAACATACACACTAGCATGCCCTATTATATTCATTATTGCTTAAATCCACCCTTGCCATATTTTATCAAGCTTGTAGCTTATGTGGTGGTCTTTATTCAAGTATGGATGTGCATGGGGGTAATAGATGCCCATATAGATATGTAGTTGTTTTCACAACTAATGAATGTGGCAAGTATTCTTCATGCATGGCCCATGCAAGGCCCTCACTTGTTCTTCTATTTTGGGATCTTTTGGAATATTTTTGGGTGGAGTTTGTTTGAACTCAATTGAACAAATGAACCAATTAAATACTTTTTTTCCACTTGTCTTCCACCTTGCCCCTCTTTTAGTGGTTTCCTCTTTGTCAAGTATACATGGGATATATTTGTTTTCACAAAATATTATCATGTGCATGAGGCATGCAAGTTCTTTTTCTTTCTTCCACCTCTCTCTCGTTTGGTCTTATTGTTTCTTCCTTGTCATAGGTTAAACCTTTTGGTGTTTCTTAGCTACTCTAAACCCTAGCTTTTACTCCTTCCTAGCTTCGGCTAATACCTAACCCCCCCTCTCTTTTCTCACCACCACCACTACCAGGCCGAGCCTCCCTGTACACCACCCTGGCTCGACCCAAAACTCTCCCTGTCTAGACCTAGCCCTATGCCGAGCCTACCATGCCACCCCTCTTGCAAACCTAGCCGAATCCCATCCCTTCTTCCTTTGGCTTAGGCCAGCAACCACCAGACCCCCCAAGTTACTCCCCTCTGGTCCATCTCCCCTCTCCACTCGTTTCTACAGGACAAGAGAAAGAGGGAGGGAGGAAAACCTAACCCGATCACCTCCTCCTCACCTTTTGCAAAAGATACCACCCACCCATGTGCATAACCTCCTCCCTGTCCTTATCTACCCCACCCCGTCCTGGCAGTGCCATCCAGATCTCGCCTGGGCTCTGCCCTCACCACCCCAGTTCCTCACCGTCCCCTGTTGCTAGCCTACCTGCCACCCTCGCCGTCTATCTCGGCCACCCCGTAGCACCGGTGCTGGAGAGGAGGAGAAGAGGAGCCGTGTGTCGAGGAAGGTCGAGGAGACTCCTAGAAGGCCGCATGTACCCGTCGCAGAGGAGGAGAAGGACCAGAGCCAAAGATCACTGTCGAGCCCGACACAAACCCTAGCTTGTCGTCCGCTAGCATCGTCATCGCTCTCCTGCGAACCAAGCCGATCCAACGCCACCGAGAGCCCCACGGTGAGCCACTGACCCCCTAGACATGCCCCTGTCCATCTTTGCTTCCCGGTTGCGTCGATCGTTTAGTCGAACGCCCTGTGGTCGTCGCTGCTCGCTAAAACCCCAGCCGCTTGCCGTCGCTTCCATGTTCTGCTCCGCAGTTGCGCACACGCCCACTTCCGCCCCGCCTAGCCGCATCGACCAACCCTATCCGTGCTTCCCGGGAACCTCGTCTCCGTCGCCTCCGTGCATGCCTGTAGTTGACGCGTGCGAGGTAGACGACGGACGCCTCGCCACACCTCACCTGGCCGCGCAACCACTACCTAGCATCAGCCCGCTAGTACCGCGGTGGCTCCGACCCACCAGCTCCAGCGTGAGGTCATGGGATCTAGCCTTGGGCGCCCCTGTTCTCCTCTGTTGAGCGGCACCATCAGTTTCATCAGAAACGGAGGAAGAAAAACAGTAGCGCATATCCTTTTGCACATACCCCCTACATGTTAGCTTTTTCAACCCGCGGTCCAGCCTGGTCCCACCTGTCTGCCTCTGTGTAGCTTTTACAGAAAAGCACCCGGGTTTTGTTGCGACATCACAAGCGTGCCCCTGTCCATGCCGCGTGGCACGCCCTGGCTGGGTCGCGCGCGCTGTGGCCCCGCCAACCTCAGGGCCCGCAAGTCAGTCTCTGGGGCTGGACAACGTCGTGGTGCAAAAAGCCCAGAGGAGTACCCCGTTGCCCACCGCGCTGACTCAGCATCTCGGGCCCACCCGTCAGTGGTTGTGGCTAGCTCCCTCTGTGTACAAAAAGCCTCTGATCTTTTTCTGTTTAATAAAAATGTTTTCAGAAATTGTTAAATATGTTTTATATCCAAAAATTAATAACTTTTTATTAACAAATCCAAATAATACAAATGATATATGTTTTTTAATCGGAAAAATGTGAGGATTTCAAATATGCCATCCAAAATAATGTTGGACTAATTTAAATTTTTTGAAATTGTTTAATTGCAATAAAAATGCCTTTTCTTAATTAATTAATAACTTTAATTCTATAACTCCAAATTTGACAAATAATATGTCTAAATCGATCAGCGTGACGAGACCGTTCTAACTATACATTCCATGTTATGAATTGAAGCATCCATCATGTCATTGTTAAAAATCAGAACTGTTTATGGCAATATAACTTGACCAAATAATTAATAAAATGATTTATTCTTGTCCCCACACCTCACCCTTGCCATGCTACATTATTGCCATGTAATTTGTGCATCATTCATCATGGCATGCTTGTTTGCTTGTCGCATTTTATTTATATGCTTGTGCACTTTATTTATGTCGGCCCTTGTTTGTTTGGTTCTTCTTTCGAATAGACGCCAAGCAGGGGAAATATCAGGAATCCCAGGAGTACTACCCAGATCCATCTCTCGCTTCAACTGAGCTGCCAGGCAAGCACTACCACATGCTTGCATACATATAGTACCTATTGCGTCTATCTTATTCTTGCATCATTGAGTCGCGCTTGCATTAAATTGAATTCCAAGTACTGCATAGCCTTTACTTTAAACCCCACCGAGCTTGTTCCTCCATCCCATGAGCCATTACTACATGAGTTGTTTGAGCCATGCGAGTCGTAGAACAGCATGTGTAGGGTATGTGAGTGTCTGATGGATAACGAGGTACCTAAACAACTTAACCTGAGTAGTAATGGGACAACTAATGAAAGAGGCACCGGTGGGCAATATCTGTTATTTGGTTTTTATGTCCACTTGTGTCCCGTAGGACCCCAAGTACTTGATACCTGTTCCTTGACAATCACACTATCCCCATATGGGACCAGGAATCCCCTTAGCGCGAGCTCGATTCATTTCTTATTTCTTGGGGCCACAAAGTAGTTTGGGGCTTTATTACTATCCTGTACTTATGCCATGCTTTACTGTATTATTTAAGATTGTGCGTGGAGCACCTGTACTGTTTAGGATTGCGGAGTATTTTCGCGGTATCGACAAGCCCAGTCACATTTTCGGGTTCCCAGTCGTTTACAGCCATTGGCGCAAACCTTGGGTCCATCTCAGAGCCGGCCAACTTCATTGCGGGTAGCTTAATGGGGTGGCCCCCAGAACTATTTTGTGAATCTTGTGATTGCTTTGTCGAGAAAGCCTCGTTGGGTTTTGATCTGGTTTTTCCGAGGTCGATTGTGTGTGTGTTGCTATTTGTGCACCCCTGCAGGGTAAATCTTTCTGAAAGTCGTGTCCGCGGTTATGGACGACTTGGAGCACAGTTTGTCGATCATAGACAAGTATAACTAAAGTACCGACTTTAATTTGACTAAATATCTGACTAGTAAATAGTGCAATATTCACAGGATGATTAATAAAACTGCCAACGGATGGGTTGTTCGTCCGCTTTCTCATTGGTAAGCGAGAAGGAGGATGGATATGTTACTTTATACTGTTATAACTGTTGTTCCTAATTAACGGACATCCGTCTATCATTGGTTAGGTGGATTGTTAGCGAGTATCTATAGACTTGTTAGTATTATCTTTTGCTGCAATTGCGTCACCCCAGGTTATGTCCCCTTTAGAGGCATAAAGACTTGTTGAGTACCCCTAGGTTCTCACACGATAAATTGTTTGATTCAGATGAACAGGTGTATTCGCAAGATGGATACTGGGTGGATGAGACAGATGATGTTGGCAACGATCACTCGGTGTAGAGATTCCGGGGATGGGGATCCGCGAGATCTGTGGGCAGGATGTGCTTACTTATGTGGCATCTTATGCCGATTTGCTTCTTATCCGTACTCGGATCTTGTTTTCCGCTTCCACTTGATACTCTGATGTTTGATGTATGAGGAGCTATCCTACACTATTATCTCTATCTAGGATATTTGGATCTTGCCGTATGGTGTTGCAATATTTCTATTTCTTTTAGATGGTATTGCTCTGAGAACTGTTGTAAGGTAGCTTGCATACATACTCACTTGTGTATGTATTTGATCTCTTCGCCTGTTGCCTACGCCGCTCGCTCTTGTCCCGATGTTCTTGGGAGTGGTTAGGACGGCTGACGGGTCTACACGTGGGTGGCCCCTGGGCCCCGCTGTACTATTTTAACCACTTCTGGTTCATCCAGGCTTGAACTTAGAGCGTAGGGGCCGAGGTTGTTACAATTGGTACCAGAGCCATCCCGCCCTTCAGGGTCTCAGCCAAATGGCCGTTGTCAGTCTAGTAAATATTTTTGGTAGCTATTTATACTAGGGAAAAACAAAACACGAGAGTAGGACTGCTTCCACTTTTCTTCTTACCCACCCACCCACCCTTTTCTGGTAAGGAAGTGTAACGTTTTCAATCCTCTTCTAAAATTTAAACTAGGATTCACGTGTTCTGGGTTCCGTAGTACCATAGGTTGTGTGTGAGCGTGTGTGTGTGTAATTCCTTGTCTACCTGTTGCATCCAACCTTGTTGTCACAATCTGCCTTTGGTTATCAATTGTTGGTACATTCCATACCGACAGGCTTTTGTAAATCGACGTGATCTATCCGACTCCTTGTTAACCGGCGCAATCTTGTTAAGGGTGTTCTTCATCCAGCATGCTTTCACAAAATGTGGAGTTGCTAATCTCTATATGATAAGTGGTTTTGTGCATTGATTGGTATTTTAATGCCGAAAAATGCGGAAAAATTTTCTTTGATACATCTGTGTTTCCGCACTCCTCTTCAGTCGTGTGTGAAACATTATCTATCTTCCTTTTATCGGCATGTCCATGCTAACTCATTCTTTTGTCACCGACGCTTAATCCTGGAGTTTTACTTCATCATCAATTCTTCTGGGCTAAATACATAACATGTGTTGATCCGATGCTTGTGATCGTAATTTGGTTCTCAGCATAACTATATGACACTTAGCATGAGTAGAGTATGGTTAATGCTATCATTTTCATCCTCCAAATGATGGCGGTTATCTCCTATGATTTTGAGTTATACCGTGATCATATCTTTATCATATTCAAGTATCTTTGTCAATCCGGAGTTTTTCTCAAGGCACTACGGTGGTCTATCATCTGTTTATCATGCTTCACATCTTTTTGGAATTCCATATCTGCAAAATTCTCTTTGATACGAGGGAATTGCATCTTTTCGCCTCTGATAGCTTTTCTTAAGGTATGAACTATCATTGTTCCTTTATCCAACATCTCTTTATCTTTGTAATCGGCGATCCGATCGACAATGTGAACCAGGTGGCATGTCTTGTTCCCTTCCGAAGGACCAGATAATCTATTCTGCCAGTGCATCTTTCCAACATGAATCCTTGCTTGCAACGTCAATCTTTCAAAGAGCGTTGAGCTTAGAAAGTGTTTTGAGCATTGTTCTTTCTCCCGCCTCTTGATCTTGATATTCTTGGAAGATTTTGTTCACCCCTGGTGGTATATCGTCATGATATGCTTTCTTATTCTATATCAATGGAAGAACATGGAAGATCATCTGTGTCTTTTCTCTCAAGCTTCATGAGCACGGCCTGTGTGCAAAGTCTCAAAGTGTGAATTCTGACTTCTTGAAGTCACCTATCTCGATCACGTCTTTCTGCTAAATACATTGCTTCAATTCTGATATCAGCAAGTCCATTGTTAATTCCATCCTCCACCTTCAATCAAACCTGGAGTCTTTCCTTGTTGGCAATTTATCATCGTCGTTCCGCTGAAGATTTCCTCAAGACTGCTAAATCTCTCTCAATCATTTCAAGAAGAACATGGAGTTCTTTTCACCTCTGTCTCGTTAAGTAATCTTTTGAAACCCTCTCATTCCATCTCCTATCCTCAATCCACCGAAGGCCGTGAAGACTTTTCAGATCTTTTGTAATCCTTCTGTTCAAGTTGGTGCTATCTTTTTCTTTATCTGTTGAATCTTGCAGCCATTCTCCGTAATCTTTCTTCGTATTCTTCCGGTGGTTTGGATCTTCCGACACAATGACAACATCATCATCCTTATCTATCTGGGATCCGGCGAATCATTTGCATCATATCTTTATTTTTCTTATGGAGTTCCACGAGTTCTTCTTGTCAGGATCTTTAGTTTGTCTTTGGGAGTTGGGTTGCATGATTTTCTTATTCATGTATGGAGTAATGCTTTGGGTGCAGGATGGAGTAGCTACCATACCACTACTCTTATCATTCGCTCTTGTACATTGAATTGGTGGATTAATGCAATTTCACTCATTCCACGGAAGTTAGAAGTGGCCTTTATTCCTTGATACTTTTACTTCCGTCCTTGTTTTCGGAGTTTTCTCTCAAGGACATAATCAAGAATCTCTTGTTGGTGACCTCGTCTTTTCCCTACACGGAGCAAAATCTTCAATTATCTGGTGGGAACAAACGCAAACTCTTTTCTGTCCTCGTCATTCTATCGATGCTCGACATCCCCAAACAAGATGAAAACAAAACTATCTCTCTCTTTGTTTCATAAATTCTTTTTCTGCGGTAAAGCCAATTATGGTTGATGCCATCAGCCGCAAATCTATTGCGTTAGCCTCAAGGTTAAAGAAAGCAATAAGTATCTCTACAATAAACTCCATATCCTCCATATTCTTTTCTTCTCGGGATTCCACCATAATCTAGCATCACCTCCTTGTCTAGAAGATATATCCGCGCATCTCAATTGCGTGATCCTTGGTTCTTACCGGTGCAATAAGAATCTAATCCGACAACGTCTAACTAAATCTTTCCATTGATATCAAGGAACTCTATTGTTTGAAGGCGATATGGTTTCTGAACTACCTTTCTCAAATCTGAGGGAAGGTAAAGTGCTATTTTCTTAGTGGTTGATAACTTCTCCAAAGTAGCTCTTTTCTTCCGGCGAGACAAGATTTATCTTCTCTTGTATCTGTAATCCTTAATCTTAATGGTGTGTCGTTCCTTTCTTCGTGATACATCATCTTTATATTTCTTTCACAAGTGGTTCTATTCTTTTATCATGTTTCTCGAGAAAACCGGAGCTATGTTCATCCTATCCTTCTTGTCTCATGAAAATCCTTCAATTCTTCTAACCCTTTGTGTCTCAAGCAAAACGCAAGACTCGCAACAAGTCTAGCATGTTTGCAAGGTGTAGTGGTCGCACCATTCCATTGTTCATCAACTTGGGAACGTGAGGGTCACCTTTGTTCCGAACACCCGCCTCTCCTTGTGTTGGTTTCTTTTTTATACGAATCTCGGGGCGAGATTCTTGTTTAGTGGGGGAGAGTTGTAGCATCCCAATTGTCTAACAATTGCAATGCTACTAGCCTAGTCTATATAAATGCTACTTCCTACATATAATTGTTGCATCATAATTATATCATGCTCATGTCATCATGCCACCTTGCATTTGAGCATCATATAAAACCCTTCTCATTTGGTTCTTATCTCATATGCATTATTAATTGTATTTGCTTCTTAATATATTGTATTTGCGTCTTGATATATTGCTTCATGCCCAAGTTGAGTTGGGGGCATATCTCTTCTTGACTCCACCACTTTTCTTTGTCACCACCTTATAATTCCACCATCCAAACTATATGTGAGCTTTGCATTTTATTGGGTTTACCTCTAGCTCATGTGGGTTGGGATGGATCCACTTCTATTTACACATGCTTCCATATATGCCTCATGTGGTTTTCACATTGTTGATATGTGGGGAGACACATGGCCACCTTTGCATGCATGTGGTTAGTTTCACTTGCCCTATCTTCCATATGGTTTGTTTTGGGAATATTTGAGCATTGTTTAAATATAATTGTGGCCAAATGATCTTCTAGTGGAACATACACACTAGCATGCCCTATTATATTCATTATTGCTTAAATCCACCCTTGCCAATTTTATCAAGCTTGTAGCTTATGTGGTGGTCTTTATTCAAGTATGGATGTGCATGGGGGTAATAGATGCCCATATAGATATGTAGTTGTTTTCACAACTAATGAATGTGGCAAGTATTCTTCATGCATGGCCCATGCAAGGCCCTCTTGTTCTTCTATTTTGGGATCTTTTGGAATACTTTTGGGTGGAGTTTGTTTGAACTCAATTGAACAAATGAACAAATTAAATACTTTTTTTCCACTTGTCTTCCACCTTGCCCCTCTTTTAGTGGTTTCCTCTTTGTCAAGTATACATGGGATATATTTTGTTTTCACAAAATATTATCATGTGCATGAGGCCTGCAAGTTCTTTTTCTTTCTTCCACCTCTCTCTCTTTTGGTCTTATTGTTTCTTCCTTGTCATAGGTTAAACCTTTTGGTGTTTCTTAGCTACTCTAAACCCTATCTTTTACTCCTTCCTAGCTTCGGCTAATACCTAACCCCCCTCTCTTTTCTCACCACCACCACTACCAGGTCGAGCCTCCCTGTACACCACCCTGGCTCGACCCAAAACTCTCCCTGTCTAGACCTAGCCCTATGCCGAGCCTACCATGCCACCCCTCTTGCAACCCTAGCCGAATCCCATCCCTTCTTCCTTTGGCTTGGGCCAGCAACCACCAGACCCCCCAAGTTACTCCCCTCTGGTCCATCTCCCCTCTCCACTCGTTGCTACAGGACAAGAGAAAGAGGAAGGGAGGAAAACCTAACCCGATCACCTCCTCCTCACCTTTTGCAAAAGATACCACCCACCCATGTGCAACACCTCCTCCCTGTCCTTATCTACCCCACCCCGTCCTGGCAATGCCATCCAGATCTCGCCTGGGCTCTGCCCTCACCACCCCAGTTCCTCACTGTCCCCTGTTGCTAGCCTACCCGCCACCCTCACCGTCTATCTCGGCCACCCCGTAGCACCGGTGCTGGAGAGGAGGAGAAGAGGAGCCGTGTGTCGAGGAAGGTCGAGGAGACTCCTAGAAGGCCACCTGTACCTGTCGCAGAGGAGGAGAAGGACCGGAGCCGGAGATCACCGTCGAGCCCGACACAAACCCTAGCTCGCCGTCCGCCAGCATCGCCGTCGCTCTCCTGCGTACCAAGCCGATCCAACGCCACTGAGAGCCCCACGGTGAGCCACTAACCCCCCTAGACATGACCCTGTCCATCTTTGCTTCCCGGTTGCGTCGATCGTTTAGTCGAACGCCCTGTGGTCGTCACTGCTCGCTAAAACCCTAGCCGCTTGCCGTCGCTGTCGTGCTCCGCTTCTGCAGTTGCGCGCACGCCCGCTTCCGCCCCGCCTAGCCGCATCGACCAACCCTAGCCGCGCTTCCCGGGAACCTCGTCTCCGTCGCCGCCGTCCATGCCTGCAGTCGACGCGCGCGAGGTAGATGACGGACGCCTCGCCACACCTCACCTGGCCGCACAACCACTACCTAGCATCAACCCGCTAGTACCGTGGTGGCTCTGACACGCCATCTCCAGCGTGAGGTCATGGGATCGAGCCCTGGGCGCCCCTGTTCTCCTCTGTTGAGCGGCGCCGTCCGTTTCGTCAGAAACGGAGGAAGAAAAACAGTACCGCATATCCTTTTGCACATACCCCCTACATGTTAGCTTTTTCAACCCGTGGTCCAGCCTGGTCCCACATGTCTGCCTCTGTGTAGCTTTTACAGAAAAGCACCCGGGTTTTGTTGCGCCATCACAAGCGTGCCCCTGTCCATGCCACGTGGCACGCCCTGGCTGGGTCACGCACGCTGTGGCCCCGCCAACCTCAGGGCCCGCAAGTCAGTCTTTGGGGCTGGACAACGCCGCGGTGCAAAAAGCCCAGAGGAGTACCCCGCTGCCCGCCGAGCTGACTCAGCATCTCGGGCCCATCCGTCAGTGGTTGTGGCTAGCTCCCTCTGTGTACAAAAAGCCTCTGATCTTTTTCTGTTTAATAAAAATGTTTTCAGAAATTGTTAATTATGTTTTATATCCAAAAATTAATAACTTTTTATTAACAAATCCAAATAATACAAATGATATATGTTTTTTAATCGGAAAAATGTGAGGATTTCAAATATGCCATCCAAAATAATGTTGGACTAATTTAAATTTTTCGAAATTGTTTAATTGCAATAAAATGCCTTTTCTTAATTAATTAATAACTTTAATTCTATAACTCCAAATTTGACAAATTATATGTCTAAATCGATCAGCGTGACGAGCCCGTTCTAACTATGCATTCCATGTTATGAATTGAAGCATGCATCATGTCATTGTTAAAAATCAGAACTGTTTATGGCAATATAACTTGACCAAATAATTAATAAAATGATTTATTCTTGTCCCCACACCTCACCCTTGCCATGCTACATTATTGCCATGTAATTTGTGCATCATTCATCATGGCATGCTTGTTTGCTTGTCGGGTTTTATTTATATGCTTGTGCACTTTATTTATGTCGGCCCTTGTTTGTTTGGTTCTTCTTTCGAATAGACGCCGAGCAGGGGAAATATGAGGAATCCCAGGAGTACTACCCAGATCCATCTCTCGCTTCAACTGAGCTGCCAGGCAAGCACTACCACATGCTTGCATACATATAGTACCTATTGTCTCTATCTTATTCTTGCATCATTGAGTCGCGCTTGCATTAAATTGAATTCCAAGTACTGCACAGCCTTTACTTTAAACCCCGTCGAGCTTGTTCCTCCATCCCATGAGCCATTACTACATGAGTTGTTTGAGCCATGCGAGTCGTAGAACAGCATGTGTAGGGTATGTGAGTGTCTGATGGATAACGAGGTACCTAAACAACTTAACCTGAGTAGTAATGGGATAACTAATGAAAGAGGCACCGGTGGGCAATATCTGTTATTTGGTTTTTATGTCCACTTGTGTCCCGTAGGACCCCAAGTACTTGATACCTGTTCCTTGACTATCACACTATCCGCATATGGGACTAGGAATCCCCTTAGCGCGAGCTCGATTCATTTCTTATTTCTTAGGGCCACAAAGTAGTTTGGGGCTTTATTAATATCCTGTACTTATGCCATGCTTTACTGTATTATTTAAGATTGTGCGTGGAGCACCTGTACTGTTTAGGATTGCGGAGTGTTTTCGCGGTATCGACAAACCCAGTCACATTTTCGGGTTCCCAGTCGTTTACAACCATTAGCGCAAACCTTGGGTCCATCTTGGAGCCGGCCAACTTCGTTGCGGGTAGCTTAATGGGGTGGCCCCCTGAAATATTTTGTGAATCCTGTGATTGCTTTGTCGAGAAAGCCTCGTTGGGTTTTGATTTGGTTTTTCCGAGGTCGATCGTGTGTGTGTTGCTATTTGTGCACCCCTGCAGGGTAAATCTTTCTGAAAGCCGTGTCCGTGGTTATGGACGACTTGGAGCACAGTTTCTCGATCATAGACAAGTATAACTAAAGTACCGTCTTTAATTTGACTAAATATCTGACTAGTAAATACTGCAATATTCATGGGATGATTAATAAAACTGCCAACGGATGGGTTGTTCGTCCGCTTTCTCGTTGGTAAGCGAGAAGGAGGATGGATCTGTTACTTTATACTGTTATAATTGTTGTTCCTAATTAACGGACATCCGTCTATCATTGGTTAGGTGGATGGTTAGCGAGTATCTATAGACTTGTTAGTATTATCTTTTGCTGCAATTGCGTCACCCTAGGTTATGTCCCCTTTAGAGGCATAAAGACTTGCTGAGTACCCCTAGGGTCTCACACGATAAATTGTTTGATTTAGATGAACAGGTGTATTCGCAAGATGGATACTGGGTGGATGAGACAGATGATGTTGGCAATGATCACTCGGTGTAGAGATTCCGGGGATGGGGATCCGTGAGATCTGTGGGCGGGATGTGCTTACTTATGTGGCATCTTATGCCGATTTGCTTCTTATCCGTACTCGGATCTTGTTTTCCGCTTCCGCTTGATACTCTGATGTTTGATGTATGAGGAGATATCCTACACTATTATCTCTATCTAGGATATTTGGATCTTGCCGTATGGCGTTGCAATATTTCTATTTCTTTTAGATGGTATGGCTCTGAGAACTGTTGTAAGGTAGCTTGCATACATACTCACTTGTGTATGTATTTGATCTCTTCGCCTGTTGCCTACGCCACTCGCTCTTGTCCCGATGTTCTTGGGAGTGGTTAGGACGGCCGGCGGGTCTACACGTGGGTGGCCCCTGGGCCCCCGCTGTACTATTTTAACCACTTCTGGTTCATCCAGGCTTGAACTTAGAGCGTAGGGGCCGAGGTTGTTACATATACCGAGCTCGTTGGGGAACCCCAAGAGGAAGGTATGATGAGCACAACATCAAGTTTTCCCTCAGTTATGAAACCAAGGTTATCAATCTAGTAGGAGCAAGGAAACACCTCCAAGGTGTTGCTAGCTAGCCTTTGGCAGGGCGCACTACCGGTGCTAGCAGCAACATGGAAACCTACACAACACAACCATAGAACTTTGCCCCCAACTTACAGTGAGGTTGTCAATCTCACCGGTTTTGCTGAAAACAAAGGATTAAACGTATTGTGTGGAAGAAAGTAATAGTTTGCAGAAAGTAAATAGAAAGTAGTAAACAGTTGTAGATTGATGATAAAAGAAAGGACCAGGGTCCATAGTTCACTAGTGGTGGCTCTCTTTAAGATAGATGACATGTTGGGTGAACAAATTACAGCGGGGCAATTGACAAACATCGAGAAAGCATACAAGCATATACTACTCATCTTGACTCCTTTGAGATTTGATTGGGAACTACAACATTATACATAGACCATAATCCAACTGCATCTATGACTAATAATCCACCTTCAGGTTATCATCCGAACCCCCTCCAGTATTAAGTTGCAAGCAACAGATAATTGCATTACGCATTGTGTGTAAAGTAAACAATATGATTGTTCTATGAACAAAGGATTGTTGTTTTATCCCTAGTAGCAACTGCACATCTAGTACCTTAGAGATTTCTGTCACTTCCCCAGATTACTAGAGGCATGAACCCACTGTCGAGCATAAATACTAACTGTTGGAGTTGCTAGCATCTACTTGTCCAAGATAGCTACTAACAACGGAAAGCATGCAAGATCACAAATAACAAAGACATGATAGAATCAATAATCAATCTGAAATAGCATCTCAATATCCATCGGATCCCCGCAAACAAAACATGTAGGAATTACAAATAGATGATCTTGATCATGACTGGAGATCACAAGATCTAAACATGATAGCACAAAGGAGGAGAACCAGCCATCTAGCTACTACATGGACCCGTAGTCCAAGGATGAACTACTCACGCATCACACCGAAGGCTTGCATGGTGATGAAGAAGGCCTCCAGGGTGAATTCCCCTCTCCGGCAGGGTGCCGGGAAGAGCTTCAGATCCCTCCCGATCTAGTGATGGAGATGATGACGGCTACAGACTCTTTCATGGAATGTTGATCGGGTACTTAGGGTCTCTGTATCAGAGGCATCTTATAGGCGAAAGGGGAGGCCGAGGGGGTGCCGGAGGCGGCCAGACCACCCCCTAGCGCGGGCCAGGCTAGGCCACACGGCCAGGTTGTGTGGCGGCCCCCTGGCCCCTCTCCATCTCGTATTCTGGCTCCGTGTGTCCCTCGGTGAAAAACTGACTTTGGCTTTTGTCCCGTCCAATTCCGAGAATATTCATTTTTTGACTTTCCTGAAATGAAAAACAACAGAAAACAGGCAGCTGGCACTGTGGCATCTTGTTAATAGGTTAGTCCAAGAAAGTGTATATAAAGTACTCCAAAGTGTGGACAAAACATAAGAAAGTAAATAAAACCAAGCATGGAACATCAAAAATTATGGATACGTTTGCAATGTATCATGGACCTCCGTCTTCTCTCCCTGACTAGGCCACCCGTGAAGAAAAGCTCTAACCCGAAGTGGACCAACCTAGTCAGCGAGTCACAGTGGGTATACCCAGAAAGTATATCCCCAACAGTAGCCCCAGAAGCCTCCAAGATCCAAAGTCGGATTTCCTTGTCTAGCTTGATCTTTCTTCGGCTACAGAGTCTTGAAGGGTTCCTAAAACTCCAAAACAAAAGTAGGATCCGGGTCTCAAATTGAGTCGGACATGTGAGTGTTTCATTACAGTTTCCCAGCTTGATTTCAAACTAAGCTAGAAACTGGTCTTTGACGCAATCTGACATTAATCAAGGTAAAGTCTTGTCACTGACACACATTCCTGCTAGTGTGACCGTTGGTGGGTCCGCTTATCACGGAACTGAGGCGTCGTTTAATATGCGCACGGAGATCGAGGAGGCATAATCTTCTCGAGAAAGTTGCCCAGTTCTTTCCATGATGTGTGGCATGTTTATTATTCGTTTCACACGAATCTTGACGCGGGTGAGGTTCATAAGGGCTCTAGATCTCCTCATTCTCTTCTCACCAGCGCCCCTACCATCTTCTTCCTCCAAACGATGCAACGCCCTCGCCTCCTTTTCCTTCCCCCAAACCCACTTCGTCGTCCACCAAAGGTCACCACCCTCGATCAAATGGCTGGCGCATGTTCATCTGGCGTGGAGGTGGCAACAGTGATGACATTCGTGACCGTGGAGAAAGAAAACTTCCGTGGAGTATGGATCTCCTGCGTCCTTGATGACGAGAAATTGTGTGCCATCAAGAAGGAAGGCCTCCTATGCGCCGGTGACTAGTGGAGCGGTTTTGATGAGGTCGTCCCCACTCCTCGCGCCGGCGAGAGGGTTCACTTCGGCACCCATCTGGACCGAGGTTTGATTTTTCCTCCCTCAGAGTTCTTCTCTAAGGTTGTAGATCACTATGGAGTTCAACTCCACAACTTCCCCCCAAACACGATTTTAGATCTTAGTGCTTACGTTTCCTGGTGTGAGGGTTGTCTCGGAATAAAACCGAGTCTTATTTTGTTCCGGTACTACTTCGGTACCCGGAGAAATTATATCACCGCTGGTAATCCGTATATTACCGGAACACTGAGCCTAACCCTTAGGAGAGAATGAGTCTATCCCAAGGTTATAGCTAGTGAGTCAGTGAAGAGGTGGCCATCCACGTTCTTTTATCACAAGGACAAGCCGGCTCCCCGCAAGCAATAAGCTTTGCCAGCTTTTGTTGATGGTGCCGCCACGCCCCAAGAGTCTTGGGATGTAGATGCTTCGGCTCTCACTGAAGGTTTGATCCATGCCAAGAGGCGGATTGAATAGTCCATTGTTGGCTGGCACGTTGGATTCGACCCCTCTAGTACCATGGTGACCGGCTCATGCACACAATCACCAAGAGTAAGAATGATAGCCTGAGGATCAACTTGCTTCTCATCCTGGATAAGGAGTACGATACTCGGATCAAATGGTTGATCAAGGAGCGGGTTGAGAAGAAGATTCCAGATATTTCTCTGGATATGTTTGCTGCTGGCAAACCTTTGACACCAGTAAGTTTTCCGACTAATTCTTCCACACTCAATAATTTGCTCATCTATACTTTGTTACTTTCAATACTGAGATAACTTGTCTTTCAGCTTGCTGACCTACTCGAGTTGGAGCTTGCTGACCTCCCCGAGTCGGGGCTTGCTCCTCTCGATGGATATCCACATGAGGATCTAGTTCCTCAGGAGGATGAAGATCTTGAATTGCCACCGGAGGAGCTTACCCGGAAGAGTAAAAGTCTGACTGTCTCTATGGGCACTCAAAAAGTGCCCGTAGTAAAGAGGTAAACTTCTTCACAAGGTTTCGTGTATTCTTTCTGAATTGCAACGATCTTACTTTGTTACCATCCAGGGCTAAAACAATTGCCAAGGGTAAGGGAAAAGGAAAATCGGGGAAGACTTTGCGCTAGCAGAAGTTGACTCTAGTTTCGCCTACTGCCCCGCCTCCGACTCCTACCCCTAAGCCATCATCAGTACCGGAGGATACTCCATCTCCTTGTACTAATGATGTTCCGACTCAATCTTCTGAGCTAGCGAACCTTGGTTCGAAGACCGACGTCACCATCGGTGACTCGGGACTTGATAAGGGTGAACCCTCAAAGGGTAATGATACCTCAGTCACGGAAAACCTTCTGCAGAATCTGGGTATTGTGAAACTTGGCCTTACTCGGAAGAGCACCGAAAAAAATCCATAAGCTGGCTCTCCATTGCTTGAAGACCCGGAACATCATAGCCGAGGAGGAGGCACAAGAAGCCGTGGACATCAAAATCGTTGAGCTTCTTGACCAAGTTCATCTTCGTGATGACAAGTTGAAGGCTGGCGTGGCCCCGCCACCACCAGTGATTCCTTTGACTCTCATCGAGAAGGTTTCTTCTGAGGTGAACATGAACCTTAACAAACTGACTCATGAACATTATGTAAGTCATGATCCGACACTTTTTATTGTATTTCATATCATATCATCTAGGCCTGAAGCATGAAGTTGGATAGGAATCTGGATTTATGCTTTTATAGGATGCCAAAGAATAAACTAGTATAGCACCCCCAAGGCTCGTGCTGATATTTAATTTAGTTAAAATATTAGCCCGAGTCTTAGTAGACTTCTGACTCTGGTTACTATTCTGACTTACAGAAAGTTAATGCTTATAACCAAGAATTGTTGAAGAATATGTGCAACAAGCGGAGAGAGATCAGAGCTCTCCGACTTGAAAATGCGCAACTTAAAGTTGCCAAGGATGAAGCTGAAGGTAAGCATTTCAGGCTCCATTTTCATAGTCTGTATTTTGAGTTGTAGCCGAGTATTTATTCGACTTTATTTCTTGCTGCTCCAGAACTTGTGAAATAGTCCTGCAAAATAATTGAACAAGTTGAAGATTATAAAGTCTTGGAGGTGGAGAATGCTGACTTGCACGCTGAGCTGGAAAAACTCAAGGTAGATCACGAGTCCAGCATCGCCATTGTTCTTGAATCCAGCAGTCACGCTACTAAGGCGCATGACCGCACCATAGCCAAACAAGACAAAACAATCTTGGAGTTTCAAAATGAATTGGAGAAGCAAAAAGATACCACTGAAGCTCTTTGGAATGAACTCCGAAGTCTTCGGGAGGAGAAGACCAAAGTAGATGGCACTATCTTTGATAAATTTGTTGTCTCTTAATTGTTGTTTTTTCGACTTTATTTTCTCAGACATATGATTGACCTTGTTTTCTTATTTGTAGGTCCTCTCAACATTCTTGATGCCTCTTCATCCGAGTCTCGTACTAGCCGGCTTGTTGCCGTTGGGGACATGATCCAGGACTTACGCTAGTCCTTGGAGGAAATCAGTGAATCTGTCCAGCTCTCCGGCCTAAACTCAATGTCAGCCTTTGAGGTGCGAGATAAGGCGAAGGATATGCCCAGGCTTGTCAAGGATTGGAACATGTCGCATCCATGCATAGTGGCACAGAATGCCCTGACAATGGTAATGAGCCACCATAGAAGCATGGAAATATGGCACGTTACCAAGGGTTATTCGACTGTTGATGAAGGCGGCAATCCAAAGAACATCAAAGAGATCTGAGATTCTTGTGCCGGATACGCCTGCCGCGTGGCTGAGTTGACCAGCTATGATGATCCATTCTTCACGCTCGTTGAAGTGCCACCTCCCCCCAGGGAACAAGTTGATGAAGTTTTCAAAGATGATGAGCAGACTGAGTCTGATATACTCATCTCGGAAAGATATCGGGGTGATACGGGTGATGTATCCAGCGAACAGACAAATCCTTTGTCTTCACCTGCATCGTAGAGTGTACCATAAAAACAATGTGTTATTCTAAAAAACAAATTTGATGTAATAAGTAGGATATTGTTTTGTTGGTGTTAAGATTGAAAGAACTTATGCTTTACTCTTTTAGCACTTTTGGCTTTTGCTTTTTGTTCTTGAAAAATACTCAAGCACTTGTTTTGTCTATACTTATTGTTTAATTGTCTTTCTGTTGTGCCTTGTTCCTTTTGTGAGCCGCCAAACCTTCAGCACGGAAACATTGCCGAGCAACGGAGCTCAATTGCTAAACCAGTTTAAACCCAAAATCAAAGCCAGCTTCTAGTACCAACAATTCACTACTCACAAAATACCCGCATCCAGCAATCAGACAAAAACCCAAGTATAAATTAGAAAATTTAGACTTATATCCAAAGGTAATATTTTTGGAATCGGAAATCTAACCAGAACAAACATGAACATAAAGTACTTTCAAATATTTTGGGATTTTCGACTATAACATGATTGTTCGGAAATAAGATGGCACATAAAAAACATCTTAGAAAAAACATTGAGGATACCAATACTTTATTTTACTTTGAACATGTACATGGATATGATTACAAAGAAAGAAATTTAGGAATAAAAGAGACGTAGCTGAGCAATATTCTATGGACGGTCTATTTCATCCGGATTTGTACTGCCTCCAGCTCTCTTTCTCTTCTTAGTAGCAAGTCTTTCTTTTTCTAGCCTCATGTCAGTTAGGTAGTAAGAAACATTGTGCAGTACTCAACTAACCATAAAGGGCCCTTCCCATATAGGGGGCAAGTTTGTGCTCTCTTTTTTGCACTAGCCATAGAACCAGATCGCCCTTCTTGAAAGACCAGTTTCTGACTCTCTGACTATGATACTTGTGTAACTTCTGCTGATAGGCTGTAGATCTCTGCTCAACAACAACGTGAACTTCCTCGAGCATACCGAGGTCATATTGTCGAGCGACTTTGACATCCTCTTCGACATACGCTGCGACTCGGGGAGAAGTATGAATAAGTTCACTCGGAAGAACGGCTTCTGCACCATGGACCAAAAAGAAAGGTGTATATCCGGTTGACCTGTTAGGAGTAGTTCGTAAACTTCATATCACAAACGGTAATTCTTCCGCCCAAGCCCCCGTAGCACGATGTAGTGGTGCTTCGAGTCTTAGTCATAGGCCTTGAAGAATTAAATCATTTGCCCCTTTGACTTGTCCATTAGGTTGTGGATGTGCGACTAATGCAATATCAAGTTGGATCCATTGTTCATTGCAGAATTCGACTAGTTCTTCCATGGAAAAGTTACCCTCGTTGTCTGTAATAATACTATGCGGATACCCAAATAGGATGATCATTTCCTCGATGAACTTTTTGGTTGTTGCGCCATCACAACTTGTGACGGGTTTTGCCTCAATCCATATCGTGAAATTTTCCACCATCACAAGAAGGTGAGTGTATCCACTTTGAGCCTGTTTAAACGGTCCTACCATGTGAAGCCCCCGGACCGCAAAAAGCCATGTAATCGGAATTGTTCGCAGTTGATCAGCCGGAACATGGGCTTGTTTAGCATATTTTTGGCAACCTTTGCACGTCTTAACCAGCCGTTCGGCATTTTCCTTAGCTGTAAGCCAGAAAAATCCATGTCTGAAGGCCTTTGCCACTAAAGATTTGGCTACGACGTGATGTCCGCATTCTCCTTCGTGGATTTCCCTTAGGATTTCCACTCCTTCCGAAGAAACACAACACTGAAAGAGCCTAGACGCACTCCACTTATAGAGCTCACCTCCGACCACTGTGTAAGATTTTGCTCGTCGGACGATCTGTCGGCTCTGAACTTCGTCTTTCGGTAATTTTCTATCTGCCAAGAAATCAAGGTAGGGTTGTGGCCAGCTGGGAATTACAACCAGAACTACTATAAGTGGTGAGTCGGATTTGGTCAGATACTCCTCATCAACTCCTGTGATAGAGGGAACTCTCAAGTGCTCCAAAAAAGCACCATCCAGGACGTATTTCCGTGCTGAGCCTATTCTTGGTAGATCATCTGCTTCCTCATTTTCTATTCGGGGAATGTGTTGGACTTCAAACCCTTCAAACGATTTAGATAGTTCATCCACGATAGCTCTATATGCTGCCATGTGCTTGTTTGCATTGCAGATATCGGATACTTGCTAGGCAACTAAATCCGAGTCTCTATAACACAACAGTCGGCGAATGCCGATGACTTTTGCAATTTGAATTCCATGCAGCAGGGCTTCATACTCGGCAATGTTGTTTGTCCCTGTGAAGTGAATCTGCAATACATAAAATATTTTATCACCTTGGGGTGACTTGAGCACCACGCCAACCCTTGAGCCCCCGAGCGCTTTAGACCCGTCAAAGTGTAAGGTCCAAACTTCCGTCTCTAGGAGACCTGTGTTTTCTACTGTCTCTATCCAATCAGCAACAAAGTCAGCAAGGATCTAGGATTTGATTGCTTTGCGAGGTTTATACTCAATATCAAAACCTGCTAGCTCTATGCCCCACTTAGCGATGCGTCATGTGGCATCTCTATTGTTGATTATGTCTCTTATGGGAGCTGTTCTCACCACGGTAATCTTGTGATGTTGAAAATAATGTTGTAGCTTTTTGGATGCGAAGAACACACCATAGGCTAACTTTTGGTAATGAGGATACCTTTGCTCTGATTCAGTCAAGACCTCTCTGAGATAATAAGTCGGACGCTGCACCAGGTGTTCCTGTTTTTCCTCTAGCCATTCCACCACCATGACAACACTAACGATTCTATTTGTCGTAGCTAAGTAGAGCACCATCATCTTCTGTGGTTCCAATGCTGCAAGAATAGGGGCGGATGAAAGTACGACTTTTAGATCCTAAAGTGCAGCTTCAGCTTTATCAGCAGACGAACTTCTTGGTCTTTTTCAAGAGCTTGTATAATGGTGCGGCTCTTTCACAGAGCTGGATTACGAACCGACTGACTGTGGCAATGCAGCCAGTTAGCCATTGTACATCCTTCAGGCGAGTTGGCCTGTCAATGTTGATTATAGCCTTTATTTTGTCACGGTTCACCTCTATGCCTCTTTTAGAGACAATGAAACCTAACAATTTCCCGGTTGGTATTCCAAAGAAACACTTCTTCATGTTAAGCATTATGTTGTATTTTCGTAGATTGCTGAATGTTTCCTCCAAGTTAGAAATTAGTGTTTCCTTCTTTTTGGTCGTCATAGCTATGTTGTCCACATATGCATGTACATTGCGTCCGATTTGATCATGGAGGCAACGATGCATAGTGCACTGATATGTAACTCCTGTGTTTTTTATCCCAAAAGGCATTGTTACGTAGCAGAAGGTTCCAAAGGGAGTGATGAATGAATTCTTTATTTTGTCTGACTCCTTCACCCGAATTTGATGATATCCGGAATATGCATCAAGAAAACATAGGAGTTCCGAGCCTGCTGTCAAGTCGATAACTTGATTGATTCTAGGCAAAATGAACAGATCTTTGGTACAAGCCTTGTTCAAGACAGTATAATCAATACACATCCTTAAATCAGTGGTGTCCTTTTTAGGGACCATTACAAGATTGGCCGACCAATCAGTATGGATGACTTCTATGAATCCGACTAACTCGAGCCGGGCTAGTTCCTTAGCTATTGCTTTGTGCTTTTCATCACCAAAACATTGTAAGGACTATTTGATGGCTTTAGCATTTGGGTATACATTGAGACTGTGCTCGTCAAGTTCCCTAGGTACTCCAGTCATGTCAGACGGCTGCCATGCGAAGATATCTTTATTGGCTTTGAGGAACTCGGCGATCATGCTTTCCTATGTGTGGCCAAAACCTGCGCCTATCTGAGTCACCTTGGAGGGGTCATCTTCCTTCAACGGCATCGTCTCCGTATCTCCCGATGCCCTAAACTCCAAAGTCGGCTTAGTCACCTCCTTCTTCGTCGTGGGCATCTCTGATGGGTCGATGTTCTTCTTGATCTCCTGGTACTCCTTGGCATGTAATACGGCTTCAGCAAAGGTGGCATTTCCGTCCTTGCATTCTCTTGCCTTCTTCGGGTCTCCCGGGATCGTGATGACGCTATTGGGACCTGGAATTTTCATCATGTTGTAAATATAACAAGGGCGAGCTATAAAAGCCTAGTAAGTCGGACGCCCAATGACGGTGTGGTATGCGCTCTTGAATGGGGCCACTTCAAAGGAAAGTGCTTCCGTCCGATAGTTCTTTGGAGTTCCAAAGGTAACATCCAAAGTGATCTCTCCTAGAGAATTTGCTTGTCTTCCGGGGAGAACTCCATGAAAAGTCATAGAGCTGTGATTCAGTTGTGTTTCCGATATCCTCATCCGGCGCATCGTTTCGATGTAGATGATGTTGATGTTGTTGCCACCATCCATGAGGGTCTTGGAGAACCCATAGCCGTTGATAAGTGGATTGACGACCATAGCTGTAACATCCCAAAACTTTAATCCAAGTTAATCAAGATCCAAATCACCCAATTTAGGGTTAACAAAACCGTTTTCTATTTAAAATCTTTAAGCATGCATATGAGAGTTGCATTTAAATAGGAGTTGTTTGAGATGCCATGATTGTTTGTTCTAAGGGTTGTAAAATGGTTCTATGATGAATGTCACATCATCTAGACCATCCCCAAGAAAAAACCAAAGAAAAAGAAATCAAAAAGAATTAAATAAAGGAAATGGTCATCTTTGCCATTTTAATCACCTAGCCCACTTTGGGTGTTCCTAGCACTCAATTTCCAATAGAGACAATTGTGGATCTTTGCACCCCTTGCTAGTACAAGTAGTGTTGTACCAAGGCCCACTTTGTGATCTCCCAAAAACATTCAAACTCTAATTTTAAATGACAATTGAAAATGGAATCTAGTTAATATGTCTAGATCACACTTTTTCAAAAACCACTCAAATGAATTCCATTTAACAAATCCTAGCAACCACATATGCTTAAGCATGTGACAAACCACTCCACCAAAATTCAGTTCAAAATTCCAAATTTGAATTCTTGCGGCCATTTAATCAAACACTTGACATGCACTAATCACACTCTAGTTTAGGTTCACTGTTTCTACAGGGTTTTGCCACCCATTTGCACCCCATTTAATCCCTTTGTCCCTCTTTGATCTAATCAGGCAGCAACCAGCCCATCACCTAGCCCCTGGCACCAGTACCACGCCGCCCTAAGGACATGATCACCGGCCAACCTTGCCAATGCCACAACAGACCGCCAGCCCCTCTCCGCCGCTCCAGGAAGCAAGGCGTGACCTCACCGCCATCCACGGTCCACCCCACGACCACTGCCATGCCCTGGACCACCCCAGACAAGCCCCGCACTATCCTCTCTGCTCCGCGCCAGAGCACGCCAGAGCGCCATCACCGCCAGCACGCCACACGCCGTGCCTCGACACTAGACCGCGCGCGCCACTCCGTCTTGACCACCTCACCCCGCCAGACACGGCCGTAACCCGCTGCGCGACCCACACTCGCCGGGAACCGTGTCGAGCACCGCCTCTGTCCCCCAGAGCGCACGACGCTCCCGACCGTTAGCCACCGCCCCTAGCATCGCCATAAAGCCGTAGAGGACTGCCAGTAGGCAAGCCACCGTCCGCCTACGCCGCCCATGCTCATAGCACCCTGTATCGTCGTCACCGACGAGCTCGTCGTCGCCCCTTTGGTCCCCTCGTCGTGCCTATATAAGGAGGCCTTCCCCAGCCTCAATCACCACACCATTTGACTCCCCTCTCACCACCAGTCCTTCCCCACCTCTCGCCGGATCAGTTCGAGCAGCCTCTCACCGGAATTGAGCCAGAGACAACCACAGAAGAGGAGGAGAAGCTGTCGTTGATTTTGTCCACCTCAGCCTCTACCGCGACTTCGCCTAAGATCGCCGTCGTCTACTCGTTCGTTTGCTCGTCTCGCCGCACTAGTGGAGCCCCGGTACGTCCCCACTGCACCCCCACCGAGCTGCTAGGGTTCAGTCTCGCCGGCGACGAGTCCGTCATCGACGATGACCGTGAGTCGTTGATCTAGTTCTAATCCTGCGGTCCTTATCGCCCCGTACCGCTTCGCGTGTAATGAGCCACTGACAGGCGGGACCCCCCTTTCAGAAGCCCTCAGCGCCGCAGAATGCATCTGGGCTGGCCCAATTAGTTTCCCGCGCGACCCAGTTAATTCAAATTAGGATTTTTCTTTTTAGACTTAGACTTAGTTTTGTCCCTTAGTTTGAAAATCAATTCAGGGAGATTTACAAATACAAATTGAGTGATTCCAACTTTGTTGGAAAGCTAATTAAAATATCTATCCAAGTCCGTTGGATTTAAATCATTTAGAGTTATAGATCTCTCCTAGGTAAAATAACAAGACAGAAGCTTTTTCACATTCAAACATTTTTCTAAAATAAACCACAATAGCTTTTGAGTTGTTTCCAACTCTCAAAAATCACATTTAGCCATACCTATCTGATTATGTAATAATATTAAGGTTTGCATGCAATGAATTTGGACTAGTACCAAAATAATGCTATATAGGCATTTCTAGTCACTTTAAATCATTAATTATTAAACTTAAACTTATTAAAATATGATCCAACCTTTAAATCACATTCCCATATGTTAGAATATGTGGTGATGACATGTGTCCACATGATCCCATATTTTAATTGGAGAATATTAAATCTTAGTTAATTTCAATGAGTAGAAATTACTTTCCTCAAATAAAATAAATGAAACTAGTTCATTAAACCTTGTGATGTTTGAGATGATAATAGATCATCAAATGTGTGCCTTAGTGTGCTAAGTAGACTAGTTAAGTATTGTTTGGTGATTGTGTATTTCCGTATGTATTTATAGACGATAGTACTGACCAAGTCTACGAGGAGGAGGAGTTCTACCAAGAGGAGGAGGAAGAGAATTTCAACCACTGCACCAACCAAGACAAGCTAGCATTATACAAGTTAACCATGCAAGTGATTACTTGCAAGCCATCATTAACAATGCAAGCTAGACCTTGCAAGCTAGATAACTTAAGCAAGATGCTTTAGGCATGCTTTGGTTATACCATTTTGACTTATACCTACTCCAAGTTTTATCTACAAGCTTTACTTTCCTTACTTTACCAAAGTCCTTTACCTTGTTTATAGGTAGCATAAAGAGTATAAAACTTGACCTGTCTAGTTAGATTTAGATGTCATTCTATGGCATGAGATTGATCTTAGCATCCCACATTAGTGAACACTCTTAACTTAGTAGCTTAGAGTTATACCAAAAACTTGATCACTTTAGATGGGAATACTTGGTGAAAATGACTTGTGAAAACCTTGGAATGATGAGTCATTCTATTGAGATGTTTTGACATGTGTTGAGAAGCACAAAAGGTTTATGATGATGATGAAAATGTTGAGGCATGAGCCTTAGCCCTTTTATAAAAACTGATGGCTGGGTTCGGATGCGATACCATTCCAATTTTACCGTACAACCATAATACCTGAATTGGGTAAGGCTTAGCCGGAAGTTTATATGCATTAGTATTAGTTCCCTCGCGGGAGAGGTTTGAGCTGAGGCTACCTCTCAATGTTGTCCACCTATGCAGTGCCCAGGATGATAGATGGTCATGGCTGGGAGGCCATGCTCATAGGAGAGGTGCTTATACTAGGGTGTGTAAAGGAAAGGTTATGTTTGATTATCTGCATACTAAGTATGATGATTCGGGGTTATCCCTGACAGATGTATCGAATCTTGTGGTGAAAGTGTACCACCTTTGCAGAGTGTCAAACTATTCGAATAGCCACGTCCACGGTTATGGACAGTTAGAGTGGCCATACTGTTCCGTTGTCAGATGTTTTCAAAATGAATTATGACATGAATTGTGACTTGACTTGACCACAACAGAGTTGTGACTATGACAACTAAGTTCCCACTTAGGTGTTTTCAAACTTTATTTTATCTTTCTTTGTTTTTGAACTCATCTTAGGTTTCAAACTTAACTTTACAAATAAGCTTAGAACTTAGCATTCCTACTAGAACTATCTTACTTGTTAGTGGTAGTTTGCGAGTACTTAAAGAGTACTCATGGCTTTGTCCCTGGCTATTCCCGTGGCCAGACTATGAGGAGGACTACCCTGAAGGAGGACAGCAGGACGGCTACGTCAACTAGGCTCATCTCCCATTGTCAGCATTGCCTGTGACCCTGAAGATGGACCCCACCACTACGCTATTTGTTCCACTACTTGATTGTATTAAGACTGGATCATGAGATCCTTTATTTGTGTAAGACCTTATTATGGTTTGTAATGGATGATGTACTGTGATATCCAATCTGTTATGTCTCGCAAAAATGGTAATCATGGGATTGCGATGTATGGCATAACATGCATCTGGGATTAAAAATCCGGGTGTTGACAAGAGCGTACTTTCCTCGCATGTGTGGCTTAGGCGGATGATTGCTTCGGTCAAAGGTAATTGTAACTTCCGACCAGTCTAGATACTGAGGAACGGCTGAAACGGTTTTGTTGAGCTCATGCATCACCGCCTTTTTGACCTTAGCTGGTTGGGATCCAAGGAAGCAAACATAAATGTCTTTCTTGGTTGGGAAGGTATTCTTTCCATCGGACTTGGGATTTGAGGCTTCTGCCTCCACCATGTCGGAATCTTCCTTGGACTCTTTGTCTTTGTCTTCTTTCCTTTTCATCGCTTGGTCCTATAGCCAGCGTATTCGTCTTTCTTGATGTCGTCATTGAAACGACACTCGGCATTGGTGTGGGACGAGCCCCCGTTGCCATCCAGGTGGTGCATGCACATATTGTTGGCGATGTCGGCCCAAGAGTAGGTTTTGCCAGGTTGCTGGTCTCCTCTACCTTGGACTCTGGAAGTTCCACGGCCTTGTCCCCGGCCGCCTCCGCGGCCTCCTCGACCTCCAGACCCGAAGTTTGCATTGACTGTTGTGGTTTCCGGATTGGGTTTTTCCTCCGAGGTGTTCTTGCGTTTCAGGGCCTGATGCTTTGGCTGCTTACCTGACTGTGGCACAGCCAGTACATTTAGCAGTCCATCTGAATCATTGTCGGCATCAGTGTATTTCCTTGCCGTCTCTATCATCTCCCCCAAATCAGTCACTTTGTCACACTTTAAGCGATGACGTAGTAAACCAATTGGGAGTCCCGCGATGAATGCTTCAATCGTGGTTTGATCATTTACTCCCTCGCAGGAGTTCTTCGTGTCAATCCATCATCCGAGGTAGTCCCGGCAAGTTTCTCCGGGTTTCTGGGTGCACCGCTGCAGATCTCCGACCATGCAGGGCCTCCTATATGTTCCCTCGAAGTTCTAAAAGAAAACACTTTGCATGTCATACCAGTTGTGGATAGTGTTTTCTAGGAGTTCATTGAGCCATAATCGAGCCGTCTTCCTCATCATAAGCAGGAGATACCAGGTCGCGACCAAGTTGTTTCCTCCTTTGGCGATGCAGCAGGCCTGGAAGAAGTCCTGGAGCTAGGTGTTTGGCCGAGCCACACCATCGTAGGGCTGGATGAGCCTTGAGATGGCAAACCCTTCCGGAGAGTTTGTTTGTCGTATGCGCGGTCCGAAGCATTTTGGACCCACATAGATGTTATTCGACTCATAGCGTTGCACCTCTATGTTTGAGTTCATCCGGTGCCTGGCGTCACTTGGTGATAGGGCGCGCTGTATCGGTTGTTCGATGTGGCTACGGTGTCCATGAGCCAAACTTATGCTCCTTCTACTGCCTCCTCCATTGTGGCGCCCCTGGCCTCGATGGGAGCCTCTATGGTGGCTGCTTGGCGGAGAGGGTGGTGGTGGTGGATTATTACCCCCAGCTGGGGCTTCGTGATGATGACCATCATGCCAGCTTGATCCAGCACGATGTTTGTCGTTTCTTCGTCTGTCGTTGCCGTCATTGTGACATGGCTCGGCCGGACGGCTTGTATGCCTAGGAGGGGCATCCTTTGTTGGTCCCGCTCCCAACGTTGAGCTTCTTCATCTTCCATGCGAGTGTTCGACTATTGCCGTGACGGCGTCTCGCTCTATGGCCAGAGCGACGTTGCTCCAGCTTCGTGCGGGTTTCTGCCAGTGCCCTAAAGATCTGGTTCTTGAATAGTTTTCCTCCCGAGCGTCGGGACTCTAGCATCATTCCGGCTCCCATCAGGGCCTTACATCTTGCTGTCGACCTATGTCTATGAGGCATTGGTCGGATTTGGAGACCAGCTTTCTGCTGCCGGACGTGGCAACGTTCTGTTGCTCTAGGCCCTTGGTGAGTAGCTTCACACTTAGTCGGACCTAGTCTGGACTTGGATTGTTTACAAAGAGATCTCGGGATGCGACAACGGTTTCTACCGGCATGCCATACACCCGGTTTGCCTTGTTGTCGATCTGAGATTTACCCATGGCTATGTCTCCTTCGAAAAGGGTTTTGTGCACGTTCGGATTTTTGTTAGCCAGCTCAGGGCCGTTCCAAGTCTTCTGATGCTTCCGGGTGCTAGGCTGCCCTGCAACTACAATGCGCTGCTTCTCCTCGAGGATATTTGCGGTTTCCTAAAGAAGTACTTGACCATGCGCTTCTAGGGCTTGGGCCCTGTCCTCCAACTCCGCAAGTGTTAGTTCTGCAGCTGTCAGGATAGGTGTGGTAATCGCCTCTCCGAGGAGTTTACAGGCACCAGGAGTAACCACGTGTCCATCCAACGGAGTGCCCTTTGGCGCATCAGGATCAAAGCTCCATCTGAGTCTTCTTCATATTCTTCGGCTATTACCTCATCAGTTGGAAGGTCCTTAGCCGGAGTCTTCTTCTTCTTTGCCTTCTTGGATGCTCCGGTAGCAAATATGGCTTTGGGTCCGATTCCTGGAGTCAAGCTTCTATTAGTACTCTCAGACATCTGGATGTCGGGATTATCTCTGAGATCCATATCGTCATGTGGTTCGGGAGAGTTTTCTCCGGATCCTTCATCTGTGCTATTGTGAGGGCTTTGATACATACCTTCTCCTTCTTCCGCAAGCTTCGAGTTGAACTCTTCTTCATATTCCACAGAGAACTTTCAGAAATCCACTAATGTCATGGAGTCATCCGAAGATGCCGGTAAGTCGGTGTTTGTTCTGATTGCCTCCAGAACCGAGTTGTTATCGTCTCCAGCATCAGCAGAGCCGAATCCGGATCCGACGAAGTGCGATGCGTGCGTCCAGAGGTAGTTGCGACTTTCTTCATTGGCTTCCTCGAAACACTTGATGGTCTCAAGGATCTCTTCCATGCTGGCATTTCCGCCTAGCATCATACGCCTCAACATGTGCCTCACGAGTGATTTTCCTTCTCTAGCATTGGCAGAGCCAGATTCAGAGTTGTTGTTGCTTTGATCTTTCTGAGATTCAATCTCATTGGGGAGAGCCTCCTAAGATTCGACCTCCTTAGGAAGATCTGCTTCAGGTTTAGCCTCTTTGGGGAGATCTTCTTTAGATCCGATCTTCTCCACTATCTCTGCTTCAGGTGCGGGTTGAGTGGCATTAGGGCTTTCTAGGACCTGGAACTCTGTTGCTTCCGCAGACAAAGGTTGGTCCCTATGATGACTTATATAGACATCCGGCCTAGGGTTACAGGAGAGACCTATCCAGCTACGATACAGAGTCGGTTGCAAAGTACATCTTGGACTACAAGTAACTAAACAAGCCTAAGTCAGTAAATCTTCTAGGCCTTCCCATAGCCGGATGGACCTCCGTCTTCTCTCCCTGACTGGGCCACCCATGAAGCAAAGCTCTAACCCTAAGTGGGCCACCCTGGTCAGAGAGTCACAATGGGTATATCCGGAAAGTATATCACCAACACCGTCAGCACCAGGATCACCCACCGTCCACTCCTCGTCATCCACATAGCTAAAGAAGAATGCCATCACCACCACTACGTCGCTTTTCGTAGAGACACCTGTGCACTCTACCTTCTAAGGTCGTTTCCCTGGAATCCAAGCACTCGCATCTATGGCATCCAAGCACAAAGTGGAGATATGCTACAATGGGAAAAATATGAAAGTTAGCATGTACCCGCAAAATTCAGCAGTTTATATGGCAGTTTGCACGCAACAGCCTCCCCTTAATAATGAATATTAAACAAGGGGATGAAATGTGACACACGCTATGTGTGGTATCAGATGCTTGACAAGGATGGGGGTCATCTTATCCCAGTGGCGGAGGTACAGCACGGCAAATAGCTAGCTTAATTGACAGTTGCTTAGGGAAAACTGAGATTAACATGGCCATGCCAAATTTCTGCCCAGGCTCGACGAGTAGGCTAGCTCCGCCACTGTCTTTTCCTCAAATGCAAGGAAGTGAAGAAGATTTGGAGTGAGCTGAAGCTAGAGAAGGAGAGGGAGGAACTCTAGCTCTGCCCATACACGCGAGCAATAGTAAATCACATACTCCATCTCGGAGAGGAGAAAAGCACCCTTATTGCATGTATAATATGGAGATGGTGAACTAGGAGAAATAAAATAAACAAGATATAGTGGTGCGCCTTAGCACACGATCCCGATGAATTTGAGCTAATTTAGCGATTATAGATGAGCAAATAATAATAGTACAACCTTTAGTTTTTACCAAATGGATGGCCCTAGGTCAAGGCTCAAATTTGACAAGTGACTAGAAAACATGACCATGCGTTGCAACGGCGCACAAATATTATAATGGTTCTATATAAATCATGTTAAGAATTTAATTTTAGAATTCCCGCCTGCACGAAGCAAGGTTAGGAAAAAGCTATATAAGAAAGGCGATTGGCATTCACCTAGTGCTATACAGGCTTAGTTTTTAGTTTTTACCATGGAGAGTATATGAATACTCATTAATTAGATCGTGTAAGTAAAATACAAACGGCTACCATTGGAGTACGGTTCACCTAACTCATCAGTGGCCTGGGACTTTTCCAAACATAGACATCAAACACAGTCAAGTTTTTAAGCAAAGGTATAATACTCTCTCCGTTCAGAATTAATTGACTGACTCATATTTGTCTAGATTCATATGTATTCTCACAATAAAACACATTAAGATACATGTGAATCCAGATAAATGCGAGTCAATTAATTCTGGACGAAAGGAAATACTATTTCATAATGTGCTTTTTGAACAAAGGCATGCTAATGCCCCTTCCGACCCTTGTGTATTCCATGCCATAACACAATGGAAACAATTTTCACCCATGTTTAGCAATACCCAAAAACAAGGAGCTGGGAAGGGGACACGACATAAGAAAATATGCACGTAGCACTGATATTTTTTGAATATCTTTCATCCCATGGAGAATTTCACTACTAAAATAAAACAGAAGATCGACACAGAAACCATGATCGACTACACTCTTTACAAAATAATCTTGAATTAGCATTGTAGGGATAGCTTCTAAAATTTCATCAAATTTCAAAAAAAAACCCGGAGGATCGCTCTAGGAGCCTGCAACCATATTCAGCAAATCAACTTTATAATATGAGATTCGTCAGACTTCTGATGGTTACTATACAAGAGAAAGCTTGTAGCCTGTCACGAACTGACCAAATGTACAAAATGACTACAGTGAGTGGATAAGAGAAATATTTAAACCAGTATTAGCAGCGGGCATCTCATATCATACATGAAACAAACTCAATTGACAATTAGTGAATAATATTACAGTGGCAAACAATTTGCTAAAATGAAAAATAAAATAAATATTGTAGATAGCTAACTCATCTAATGGTATTGCTATGAAGTCAACGAACATATAAATATGTAAACCTACAACCTCGCAACAAAAATATTCATGTTGAAGCTACAAGTGTTGTAGCTATAGACCCAGAAGTACTTAACCCAACATGGAGTACTTGATGTGCAAGGTCTCTGAAGAAAACATTTGATATCCTGCAAGTGCAAATCCATGGACAGAATGCCTATGCAAACAATCATTACCCCATTACCCCAGCTTGAATAGTTTCAGCCTAAAGAAGCATTCCTAGCAAATCTCATCGTGCCTACTTCCTACAGCTTCAGCGCAAGCCAATTGGACTGTTGTCGCTGACTCTTACATCCGTAAGAATGTAGGAATCATGTACCTGTCAATGATGAATTCTGACGTGAGCAAGTAAACCAATCACCAACATGTCAAATGAACAAGAAGATAAATAAAACAAGATAAGTGTTCATCTTGGCAAAAAAATGAAAAAGGAAACAAGCTTCTAATGCCTTTATTTTTAAAAAAATATGGTTGTAACTAAAATACTCCTACGTGTTAACAAAATTCAGAGAGAAGGGAAATTGCATTAGTGATTTGATAAACGTAATCACTAAGGGGTCCATAGTTAGAATTGTAGGAAAAGTACACACATATGTTTTCTTTTCACCAAGGAGTATCCTTGCTGTACATGATAGGGGACATGTCATTCGAAAACTTTGCAACTTAGTTACTCCCTGTAACTAAGTGTGCTGCCAAGAATTTAAAATTTGACTACCTGAAAACCTGCATTTTATAACATGTGTTTGCACGAAAGAGGTTGCACAAACAACAGCAATATAATCTGCAACATACAAAGGACGTATGGTTGATCGATGTTCCATACAGAATTAAGCTTCAGTGCAAAATCAATATTACTTACTGTATCTAAACTTATGGTAGGATCTGCTTGATCATATTGATACGTTTCCACTCACAATTGATGTTAGTTGTATGAACGCAGGACATGAAAATTTAAGATATTAGACTATTGAGGCCTCATACATTTGTAGACAGTCGATGCCAAGTCATTATCACTTTATCAGGATAAAACTTTTATAGCATGATATCTTACAGACCTGAGGGAATGTAAAGGAATTTAGAGTAACAATATTAAGTTCAGCCCTAATCTCATATGAAGGAATCCGTTTTACAAGTTTACCTTGAATCACTGGATGAAGATGTGAGTGTAACAGCTCCATGAGTCCGAGTGTAGAGAAAATTGATATGATAGCCAAAGCATCAGACACATGCTTCTAGTGCAAAGTTACATAAAACAAATCTGTCATATCCACAACGGGATGCAGAGGGAGATGCAGCAGCGCTGCCTGCCCACATACCAGATGCAAAAATTATAAAGCGGGAATGTGGATAGGTGCAAGGAAAACCAGAAATAAAGTGCCCTAAAGACCAACCTCTTTGGATTTCAGAGTGTAAGTTTAAATGATGAGATACGAAATACACTGGCTCAATCTTGCTTAAACATTCCCAAAATACAGTTAGAAACTCTACCTTTGAATTTAGCAAGATTCTGGACCTGTCAACAGATAAGGGATGAAATAAATAAATACTCCCTCCATTTCAAAATATAAGATGTTTTAGCTTTGTGAAGAGAGTGTATCTAGACCCCTTTTAGTATCTAGGTTCACTCCAAACCTAGATGAACCTACACACTAAGAGGAGTCTAGATACACTCCATTCACAAAGCTAAAACATCTTATATTTTGAAACGGAGGGAGTACAACCCTGGAGATATGCAGCACTGACATTAGCTGATGCTTGAGAAATTGAACTTCCTCTTGTGATGGCAAGTACAATAGTGATGCTTATGATCTTCCCTACAAAGAAAATTCATGTTTTGAGAATGGATTCAATAGCTATGCATTTGGCATGATCATCATCATGTTGAGAATATACAGAGGAACATTATTAGAGGCTTCAAAAACATATTAGCATTACAATTATGATGCCTGCTTCTCAGGCTCATGATTTCCAATACACAGATGAAGAAATAATAAGAATCTGAAAACAGAATAAGAAACTGCTAAATAAAACACTCCAACAAAATCTCATTTGTTGCATGGATACATATATTCTCTCGTACGCTCTAGCCTTGTAGTATTGATGCATTGCTTGATTTTCCTGGTCACATGAAAAAACAAATTAATATCTACAAACTTGAGTCGAACCTGAAACCAAGGAGCCACCGTTAGACTCTCCATAGCATTCAAATATTTCTCACTAAGAGCAGACAACAGCTCAGTAACTTCAAATGACAAACTATATCCTCAACACCATATAATAGAGTTCCAATCCCCAGTACTGTTTCATTTGAGTTTATTTTCAGGCCTATCGCCGATTGTGAATTGAGGTGATACTAAAAGGTCAGTTGAAACCAGAGATGATTATTTTCGATGAAGTGTGTATGAAAGATTAAAACATAACAACATGTATAATACAACCCAATCCTACTGTATACTTATTATGACAACACTTATGTCACATGCAACCAACTCTGAAGTCAGCATTTGAGTTGCCACTTGATAAAATAAGTTGAAACCAGAGTAGAACAGATCAGAAGAAGCAGATCTGCTTCGCGTTACTGCTGCAGTTTTGTTAGCAGATTTATAATCTACACACCAACTGAACAAAAAGCACGGCGTCAACACTACGAGGTTGAGACACACTTGAGCCACTGTTGAAGTAGGTCATCAGAATAATCACACTCTAACACAAAGAAAACAAACAAACAAGCAGCAACAGCGGCATTATCAGCCAAAAACAAGAAATCGGGGAGGTGTATTACCAAGAGGAGCATGCGATGGTGAGCATGGGTGGGGAGCACGACTTAGGGTGGAGAAGGTACATGGAGGAGACCCGGTGGCCAGGGTTGACCGACCTCCTCAACATCCCCCACTTCTTAGACCCCACTCTAGTCCACCATCAGAGCAAGCTCTCCCTGACCGTAACATCCCACATCAAATTGAAAAAATCGCATAGAAAATCCCCAGAATGCCACACCAAATCTGAAGCACAAAGGCGCACGGGTGTGAACTCCACGGCGTAAACAGACATGTTGGCTGTAGAAAGGTTCAGTCCTAGTAATACACATACTATTGGCTCAGCGTCGATACTACTGAACATCAGCTTGTTGGCCGATTAAGGTTGCGGTACGTCCTCCTATCAGGCAACCTCTTCGGATGCAAGATCTGCGAACATGTTCAGAGAAATATTACAGAATAATAAAAGTACAAAGAAACATTAGAGACGCAACAAATGAGGGGAGCTCAATTTTAAAATAAAGGAATGAGGTTTGTAGGTACCTTTGATTGAGGTTGTACTTGGTGTTGACGCGTGATCCTTCTCCTCAAATTTATTAGGTACCTAGAGTTGTAGAGAAAGGAAAGCAAAAGAGGGTTAAAATTACTTCACACTTCATAGATTCCATTCAGGATTCAGCTAAAGCAAAAAAAAACTCGTTGTGTTGTATGGGTCTGCACAAGCAACACAATTTGCATAGATGAAGTAGTACTTCATTAGTTCTGATGCAGGATAAATAAACACAAAAGTCTCAGAGGTTCAGGCTACAACATCCTTCTCTGTCATACCATTGAACATATTCTTAGCCAAATTAACGTGACCACTTCTCCCAATTACACATTGAACAAAACTTGAATACAAAGAGAACCTTGAGATACCGAGATTTCAGAATAAAGGAGTGTACCTACATTGCCTCTAGACCAGCAAACCGATCAGCCAAACAACTCAGGACAGTGGCAAAGGTAAGATCAACTCGTCAGGCCGAACCTCCAGACCTCATACCGCAGTCTAGAGAACATTCCACAACATCAGATCTCCCAGCGGCATACAATCGAACACCTTTCACGCTTCCTCCATGACGTGCAGCTCTGCACAACACCAATGCAAGTGTCCGCGACAAGAACACCGCGGCCTTGAGAGCCCTATAGACGGGGCACACGGGCGACATGGGGAGCCAGTGGTCTATGCAGGCCGCGTGGAACGCGTGGCCGCAGGGGGCAATGCTCGGCACCGCTTGCCGGCACACGACGCAGTTTGGCGGCGCGGTGGATGGTCCGTCTCAGGGAGAGCGAGCAGGGAAGAAGGCCGATTTAGGCGGCCGAGACGCGGTACCGCCTGCCCTCCGGCCAACGTCCTAGTCGTGCTGGGTCCTGGCACCGGTGAACCCCGAAGCCGATAAAACTCCACCGCCACGGTCAGAGAGAGAGAGAAAAGGAGACGTGAAGCGGGATAGGGTTTGTGTGGGAGACGCCTGATGAATAGAGGCCATTGGGGCTTGGCCCATTTGGACGCGTGCGGAGCGAGCCAAGCGCAGTGCGACGAAAGGACGAAACGGAGTGGCAGGAAATGGAACAAATGATACCCGAGTATTATTATGGATCTAAGAGCATCTTTACTCGCAACTCTCAATTTAATCCCGGCGTAAGACTATATGGAAGCGTCGGCACAAAAACCGGCTATAGAGAGGAGCCGGTCTCTAGCCGTGACTCCCAAATCGGCCCTCAAATTAGAAATTTGAAATTCGAGCAAAAAAATAATATGACGGGTAGAACAGCCGATCGTCGATCGCATAGCCGAACATAAATAGTCTGGGCGTTACAAAACAAAGTCTCGACGATCACATCGTCACAAATCGCTCCAAATCATCATAGTCTAGCGATCAAAAGAAGCCGCGCCGGCATCACAGAGCATAGCGACGCATCAGACGGCGACGTCGACATTGACGGCCGGTGGGAGAGTGCATGTCGCCAATGCGCTCGCAGGTGCTAGGGTAGTGGATGTCGTAGGTGATGGCGAAGTGGATGCCGGTGGACCTCGGACCTCGTATAGGATCGCGTTGCGCTGGGCCTCCCACCACGCCCGCACGTCGGCGTCCATGTCCTTGGTGTCGACCATGAGAATCGACAGGTCCTCCCTCCTCTTCTTCGCGGCCACATTGGCCCTGATCAGCTCGAGCTTGGTGTCCTGCCTCTCGATGACCGACGCCCACCTGACCGCGGCAACCTGCTCGAGTCGGTGGCACGTCTGGGTCGTACTTGCCCTTGGCGAGCGCCGTGCGCGTCTCGGTCCACTTGTCGCACGTCTCGATCCTGGCGAACACATGTATGAACTTGAACTCGACATCATCGTTGTCCTCGCGGTAGGCGGTGATCATGGCGCGCATCTACGAAAGCAATGCAATGCAGCGAACAAACGACCGTGATCAATGGCCGGCGACCCAACACAAGGCTACGATGGACAGTGAACACGGTGGGTTCACTTACTTGGTCCTCAAAGTTGGTGTCGCTGACATGGACACGGCGCACCTCCTACACGACGCCATGCCACTTATTGCAAGCATGCTGGATTATATGCCAGCGGTGCGACATGTTGGGTCCGCAGCATAGAAAACAAAAAAATTCCTACGATGAGAACTACATGACAAGATCTATCTACTAGGTACAAAGCAACGGGTGGACATACATCCATCAAGAACTTACCCTCGAAGACAACGAGTTTTGTTAACGAGTACGAACTCGTGGTTGATGTAGTCGTACACTTGCCGATCTCAAGATCGTGAGGAAGTCCGAGCAGGTCCGGCTCCAGCACGTCCTTCAGATCCAGCTCCAGCACCACCAAGTCCAGCACCGCAAAACAGCGGTGCATCCGTGATCGCACACACGTCCGGTACCCCGACAACCTCCGTCCCTCGCTCCAGCAAAATAGCGGAAGCAGCAACTCCTTTCCAGATAAAGTCACCGGGAACATGTATCTCGCTAATCCGAGACCATGGGGGAATAATACTAGAGGGGGAGAGAGATCTTTCACAAGGAGATGTGTTTGAGAAGTGAGGAGAGGGTGGCCTTTTATAGGAGGGGGTGCCCCTCCTTCATGGCCGGCGCATGGAGGAGGTGCCTCTTCACCTCCTCCATTCATGTGGTGGTAACCCCTCCATATTAAAATGCCTCTTCGCATTCCCTTTTAAAGTCTCCACTTTAAATGCATTAAATTTCTCCAAATTTAATGCTCTCTCATTTAATAAATCTTTTATTATTTTTTATTCAGAATTTTGTTAATTACTTTAATTAACAAACATTCACATAAAACCCCTGCAACATTTCAATATTACATGCAGAACCA
Source organism: Avena sativa (assembly GCA_916181665.1). Taxonomy (NCBI): domain Eukaryota; kingdom Viridiplantae; phylum Streptophyta; class Magnoliopsida; order Poales; family Poaceae; genus Avena; species Avena sativa. The sequence goes on along the minus strand of OV702292.1, from coordinate 523,459,065 downwards.
ATTTCAGCAATTTCACCCGAAACAGTTTCGGTGTCTATTGAAATAATTCCAGCGCTTTCTTAAATCTTTATCTGAAACATATTTGCTCCAAATAGTGTCGGTATCCCTTAAGTGTGTCATCCTACGGTTCGCGAATAATGCAGACATGATCAAGACCCCTCTCAGATCAATAATTAGAAGCGGGACCTGGAGATCCATACTGACTCCTACACATTCAACAATGACTTCTGTGATCGTGAGAATCTTTAACGCTAGTAACTAAATCCCTTTGTCTCGCGATATATTACATGTCCGAGATTCGATCATCGGTATCTCCATACCTAGTTTGATCTCGTTGCCGACATGCACTCTTTTCTTGTTCCCGTGATATAACGTTCTATTGATCACATCACTTGCTTGCAAGCTATCTTAATGTGATATCACCGAGAGGGCCTAGAGTATATCTATCCATCATTGGGATTGAAAAATTCCACTCTTGATCCATGAGCCTGAACATAACACCTTCGTAGCACTAAACCCATCTTTATAGTCACCCTGTTATGGTGTGACATTTGATGTTATTAAGATACTCTTCCGGTGTTAGCAATTAACATAATCTCATGGTCTAAGGATAAAGATTACTTCGTATGATGTTATAGCAATATAAACATAATGACTTTGATCGTAATGCTATACTTTGGATGAATGTTCATCACATCATTCCACCAATGTTGTGACCTCGTTATTAACAACATCCAATGTCCATGATCAGGAAACCTTGATCATCTTGTTAATCAACGAGCTAGTCTATAAGAGAGGCATAACTAGGAACCCTTTTTGTTTATTAAACACATATGTATTGACGTTTCCTATCAATGCAATTATAGCATGCAAAATAAATATTTATCATAAACATGGAATAAGATAATAACCACTTTATTATTGCCTCTCGGGCATATTCCCTTCAGTCTCCCACTTGCACTAGAGTCAATAATCTAGTTTGAAAAACTTTGTGTATTGAACACTTATGGCTTTCTTGTGTTGCATATACGCTATTGCTAGTGGTTAACATAATCTCTGGATCTGACAGTTTCAGGTCCGTGCGTATTTGCATGTCTTTGCGTCTCTACGCATCACTCATTCTCAAATGAGATGGCATTGTATAAATTTGGTCCTTTGGTGAGACCTTTAGTTCGTTCGGCTCAAAATATGTTGATATTATTGTCACACAATATATCTTCATAGTATTAGCCCACTTTGAACCACACCTAATTTGATAACAAACTACTTAACACAAATGCCCTCCTTTGCTGCTACTATATCAGTCATATACTTAGCCTTTTTGATAGGTTCGTAGCATGGAAAACAAAAAAATTCTACCGCAAGAACGAACAAAACCCAGATCTAATCTAGATAAAAGCCAAGATCTAATCTATTAGACATGTGCAACGAGATAGATCTGTACTAACCCTCGTAGATCCGAAAGCGTTACGAGATTAGATCTCGGTGTTGATGTAGTCAATCACTTGCCGATCTCAAGATCGTGTGGACGATACTTCCGGCGCCGTGTTCCGGCAGCGCTTCCACAGTCGGTCACACGTGCGGAGTCAAAGCAGACCTTCCTCTCCCCGTTCCAGCGAGCAGCGGAGGTAGTAGATCTTCTCCACGGAATCCTAGCAGCACGACGATGTGGTGGTGGTGGTGGAGTAGAGAATTCTGCAGGGCTTCGCCTAAGCCTGAGCAGAGGGAAGGAGGAGGAGAGAGGCGGTGGCTAGGGTTTGAAGTGGAGGGGGCAAGGGGTGGCGCCCCCACCCCTCTATTTAAAGGAGGGAGGCGCCATGGGAGGGGGAGTCCTAGTAGGACTCCCCTCCCTCCTTGGCCGGCGGATTGGGAAGGGGGAGGAGTCCTCCCCCACGACTCCTTGTCTTGCCCCACAAGGACTCCTTGATCCTTTCTTGGTTTTCAAGCAAACTCCAAGAAATCTCCTAGAACCTTCCAGAATATTCCGAAACCTTCTAGAATCTCCATACAAACACTCCGGAACATTTCCTAACTTAGAAAATGATCCCCAATATATGAATCTTATTCTCCGGACAATTCCGGATCTCCTCGTGATGTCCCAAATCCAATCCGAGACTCCGAATCAACATTCGGTCTCCAACGCATATTCCATATCTACTTAAAACAACTTCAAACCTTAAGTGTGTCACCCTATGGTTCGTGAATATGCAGACATGATGAAGACACCTCTCCGATCAATAACCATCAGCGGGATCTGGAGATCCATAATGGCTCCCACATACTCAACGATGACTTCGTGATCGATAGAACCATTAACATACGAAACCAATTCCCTTTGTCACGCGATATTCTACTTATCCGAGGTTTGATCGTCGGTATCTCCATACCTAGTTCTACCTCGTTACTGATAAGTACTCTTTACTCGTTCCATGTTATGTCATCCCTTGTGACCTAGTCACATGCTTGCAAGCTAACTAGATGACATTCCACCGAGAGGGCCTAGAGCATATCTATCCGTCATATGGATGGACAAATCCCAATCTTGGTCCATGCGCTTCAACACATACTTTCAGAATACCCAATGACACCTTTATAACCACCCAGTTACGAAGCGGTGTTTGATGTCATCAAAGTACCCATCCAGTGATGGTGATTAACATAACCTCATGGTCGAAGGATTAGGTTACTATGCATTTGAAAGCTTATAACAATACGAACTTAATGACTTGATCTTATGCTACGCTTACTATGGGTGTGTGTCCATCACATCATTCTCCTAATGATATAACCTTGTTATTAATGACATCCAATGTCCATGATCAGGAAACCATGATCATCATTTAATCAACAAGCTAGTTCCACAAGAGGCTTACTAGGGACTCTTTTATGTTTACAAAACACACATGTATCAGTGTTTCCTTATAATACAATTATAGCATGGGATGTAAACATTCATCATAAACACAAAGATATAATAATAACCACTTTTATTATTGCCTCTTGGGCATATCTCCAACACTTTTGTTGTAGTATCCGTCACAATGTCTCAACTTTGGAACTCATCCAAAACCATCACGGAACATCCTTTCCATTACATTGTGCCACCCATAGTCTAAATTGAGATAAATTTAATTTGTATCTTGTGACAAAATTAGTATCAATGTAACACTTTACAATGAACTACCTTTAACTATTTGTCACTTATACATGATATATTCTTAGTTCTTCCAAAGCTCATAAGAATATCTTTACTATTGTCCAATGATCATCTTATGAATCATTCTGGTATATGCTCATAACATTTAGAGCATAGGACATTCTGGATACATATCATGGTATAATCGATCAAAATCTTCATGTGATTTTACTCACCAAGTGTTGAAACACTTGAATCTTGATACAATTCTTTCCATGCAGCAAGAACCTTTCTTGTTGTTTCCATATTGAACCCTTTCAATATCTCATATATGTATGTCTGGCACAACCATATTTGCGCCTTAATCTATCCATATAGATATTGATGCCAAATATTCCGGGTTTGCCCAAGTCTTTCATTGAAATCTTATTTTAATGAAATTCTTAACTTGTGTTAATACAAGATACATCATTTCCAATCAACAATATGTCCTCTACATAATGTATTAGAAATATGTCTCAGCGCTCCCACTTAATTTCTTGCGAATGCAAGCATCTTCATCATCTCCGATGAATTTAAACTCTTTTAACAGTTTCATCATGGTGAAGATTCCAACTCCGCTATGCTTACTTCAACTATTGAAGTTTACATGCCCTTTTAGCACCCTTTTTGAATTAACAAAACCCTTCGGACCATGTCATGTACATGTCCTAGGTTACCGTTCTATTAGAAGAACCTTGTTTTGTTTATTCAACTATCATATACCAAATTATATGTAGTGGTTGCTACATTAATCCGTCAAGACTATATATCGCTATGAAAGATCAAATCTTGTCATAGTCAACTCCTTAAACATTGTCATAAACTTCTTTCCGACATGTCGACTATTTCATAGATGTTAAACATCCATGTCTTATTTATTTATAGATCTAAACATGACCGATAGGCTTCACGCCTTTCCGGAGGGTCTTCCAAGTTCAGAAACTTGATTTCTCGTGTATGGATACTATCACGGATTCTATGACTTCTAGTCATTTTATGGAGTCCGGGCCCATCATCGTTTCTTTGCATGTAGTCGGTTCATCATTGTCAACACAATAACGACTTGCTTATCAAATCTTACTATTTGATTCTTACCGACCCACACGGTTCAATAGGAACTCTAATCCCTGAGATCACACCCTTTGTTATCACGGGAGCCATGAGCATTGTGGCCGCCACCGGGACACTTTCCGGTGCTGCGCTACTTAGCACATATAGCTAAGGTTCAACAACCTTATCAAAGTTCTATTGTCCTTCCACTTAACTTTTCATGAAAAATTTCTTCTCAAGAAACTTAACGTTCCAAGTGACAAACTCTTTTATCCTTGGTGTTATGGAGAAGTTCCCAACAAATTCTTTGGGATAACCTACAAAGATGTGCTTATCCAGCTTTGGTTGTAAACATTTTACTTATGCATAACATACCAAAATTTAAGAAAAGACAATTCGGGTTTTATCCCAAACCATAACTTATATGGTGTCATTTCAACGGATCACGATGGTGCTCTTTTCAGTGTAAAAGCGGTAGTCTCTAAAGCTTTAATCCTTAAAACATAATGGCAGTTTTATAAATGTCACCTTTAATCTTACCATGTCAAACATGGTTTGATTTCATTTCTCGAATATGCCATACTCCTATGGTTTATCGGGAAACACAAATCATGGAACAATTCCTCAAATCTTAGGTGTTTTGCTAAACCTATAACTCAAATATCTTCCTTTATGATCAAATCATAAACTTTTTATTTTCTTGTTACAATGATTTTTCACTTCATCTTGAAAGTATTTGAACAATTTTCAAATGTTTCATACTTCTTCCTTATTAAGTAAATATACAGATATATTCACTCAAATTTTCGGGGAAAGCATATGAAGCAAAAAGATCCATCGCATATGGCTACACATAATGGACTATGCACATCAGCATGCACAATTTCCAATAAGCTAGTCATCCGTTCCTCTCTGGCCTATGGACGGAGTTTCAATTATCTCGAGGAAAGTCTCACATGCGTCAATTGATCAAAATCAAAGACTCCAAAATTCCATCAACATGGAGTTTCTTCATGTTTTCTTTCCAATATAATTTAAACAGCGATGTCACTTCATAAGTGATCTTTCAATCATTTGTCTTGCGACATTTTAGCAATAGTGTTTATGGATGTGATTTCTCCCACTAGACTTGTAAAAGTTCATCCATCCTTTATGGAATACGGTAATTATTTGAACAGCCATTGTTCTCATAATACCGGAACAAAATAACAATTATTTAAACACATCTTGAAGGCTAGGTTTGATGACAACGAAAAACACAATAACACTTTATTTGTTTTCGATGAACATCATCACTCATTCTCTTGCTAGTTACTTAGGCCATTGTAGTTCATGAATTGCGTTGTCCTGTATGACACTTCATACCAACCAATTTGGTATCCAATACCGGTATCCAATACCTAAGAACCATATTGTTTAACAAGCAAGGAATACATCCATAACATGTATATCTTCTATATACCTAAGTTGGACATCTCCAACCTTTTATTTTCTGCCAAATATTTTATAGATTCTCTTTCAGCAATTCCTTTTCTTTTAAAAGAATCTATCAACATCAATTGTGGTGTCATCAACATGACACATGGTACAAAGCTTGTATATAGTCAAATACTAGTACCTTTGGACTTGCACTTTGAAGTGGATCACCATCATCAAATGTTTGGCATTCTTTCAAAAATCCATTCTTTAGTAATCTATTAGTGTATTAAACATTTTACTTACATCTTCTATTCATCCTTATCATGACAACTTTCATGATCAAGCTACTATAGCCTATAAGGAAGAATCGCGAGTATAATATCAGTTTCCAAAACCTTTTTGGTAGATTAGGACGCCTAGCATCTCCAACCTTCACAAATTCTCATACAATATGAGAACATGTATTTTGCTAAATTATACTCTATCATAATGCAACCAAAAAACATTGTTTCAGATATCACAATATCTTTCACACATGATGGTTTCTGAAACAATTTTCAGCTCCAATATAATCTTAATATTAAAACAACTTTTGAATATCAATAATCATGGAGGCAAACATGATACTTTAGATACTAACATTGGAACTCTTACTCTTGATTTAATACTACTTATTAAACTTCATGGAGTAAATAGAGTTTGCTGAAAGTTTGCAATAGGACTTATAAACTTTAAATTGACATTCAAAACAATACGATACCAGTTCATAAAGTAAATATCCAGAATTCTATAGTTCTATTATCTCAAATAAAAACTAAGCATAAGGTAGAAACGAATGCCAATGACTACAATAAATTATGCAAATTTACTTCGATTTATTTTATGACAAATTGAGTTCTACTAATCCAAATTAAAAATAAACTCCCACTCAAAAACTACATCCCTCGTGTCCTTTTGGTGATTACATGAACCAAATCCACTACACCAAGTCCGATCATCACGTGAGTTGATGTAGCTTCAAAGGCGAGCATCTATATGGGCATCATATCAACTATATGACTCATGCTTAACCTTTCGGTCCGTATTCCGAGGCCATGTCTTTACATGCTAGGCTCGCCAAGTAAGAACCTTAGTACTCGCATGTGTAAAACTGTCTTACACCCGTTTGTATAAAAGCGTAGAGTCGAGTACACCCGATCATCACGTGATGTCTCGAAACACGATCCACAAAACGGTGCATACTTAAGGAAGAACACATTTTTATCTTGATATCTAAATGAGGGATCATCTTACAATGCTACAGAAAGCGCCAAACTAGCAGTATAAGATGCTAACATCTAATGTGTAAAGTGAGATGATATGGTCCATGCATTTGATCTCTATCATTTGCATCGTGGTATGATCTCTATCATTCCTTTGTGTGTAAGGCCAAGGTTTATGGAACTTACACGTTGAATGTGTTGTTAGAGTATCTATCATACATCTACTTACAACATTACCATATCATGACACTAGCCCAGCAACGATCTAAACTAGACGCCTCTAATTTATCAATTGCAAGTTTTACGTGGCTTAGGGCTTTCGGATATAGAACCGTTCTTACCTACGAACATGAACCACAACGAGGATAACCAAGTTATTAGCAACTCGTTGTAAATCAGATATTGACTATAGTAGGAGAGACAGACACCCGCCAGCCACTTATGCAAAACTAGTTGCATGTCAGTCGTGGAACCGGTCTCATGTACGATGATATGTAAGGTTGGTCCGGGCCGCTTCATCCCACTATGCCACCAATATCCAAAATACATAGAAGATGCAATAACATGATCATCATCGCCCACATATAAACATATGTGCACTACCCGTGCAAAGCACCTACGCATAGATCAGGCTCTGATACCACTGTTGGGTCCGCAGCATAGAAAACAAAAAATTTCCAACGATGAGAACTACACGCCAAGATCTATCTACTAGGTACAAAGCAACGGGTGGACATACATCCATCAAGAACTTACCCTCGAAGACAATGAGTTTTGTTAACGAGTAGGAACTCGTGGTTGATGTAGTCGTACACTTGCCGATCTCAAGATCGTGAGGAAGTCCGAGCAGGTCCGGCTCCAACACGTCCTTCAGATCCAGCTCCAGCACCACCAAGTCCAGCACCACAAAGCAGCGGTGCATCCGCGATCGCACACACGTCCGGTACCCCGACAACCTCCATCCCTCGCTCCAGCAAAGCAGCGGAAGCAGCAACTCCTTTCCATATAAAGCCACCGAGAACATGTATCTCGCTAATCCGAGACCATGGGGGAATAATACTAGAGGGAGAGAGAGATCCTTCACAAGGAGGTGTGTTTGAGAAGTGAGGAGATGGTGACCTTTTATAGGAAGAGGGGGGGGTGCCCCTCCTTCATGGCCGACACATGGAGGAGGTGCCTCTTCACCTCCTCCATTCATGTGGTGGTAACCCCTCCACATTAAAATGCCTCTTCACATTCCCTTTTAAAGTCTCCACTTTAAATACATTAAATTTCTCCAAATTTAATGCCCTCTCATTTAATAAAACTCTTTTATTATTTTTTATTCAGAATTTTGTTAATTACTTTAATTAACAAACATTCACATAAAACCCCCTGCAACATTTCAATATTACATGTAGAACCAATTTCAGCAATTTCACCCGAAACAGTTTCGGTGTCTATTGAAATAATTCCAGCGCTTTCTTAAATCTTTATCTGAAACATATTTGCTCTAAATGGTGTCGGTATCCCTTAAGTGTGTCACCCTATGGTTCGCGAATAATGCAGACATGATCGAGACCCCTGTCAGATCAATAATCAGAAGCGGGACCTGGAGATCCATACTGACTCCTACACATTCAACGATGACTTCTGTGATCGTGAGAACCTTTAATGCTAGTAACTAAATCCCTTTGTCTTGCGATATATTACATGTCCGAGATTCGATCATCGGTATCTCCATACCTAGTTTGATCTTGTTGCCGACATGCACTCTTTTCTCGTTCCCGTGATATAACATTCTAGTGATCAGATCACTTGCTTGCAAGCTATCTTAATGTGATATCACCGAGAGGGCCCAGAGTATATCTATCCGTCATCAGGATTGACAAATTTCACTATTGATCCATGAGCCTCAACATAACACCTTCGTAGCACTGAACCTATCTTTATAGTCATCTTGTTACGGTGTGACGTTTGATGTTATCAAGATACTCTTCCGGTGTTAGCAATTAACATGATCTCATGGTCTAAGGATAAAGATTACTTCGTATGACGTTATAGCAATATAAACATAATGACTTTGATCGTAATGCTATACTTTGGATGAATATTCATCACATCATTCTACCAATGTTGTGACCTCGTTATTAACAACATCCAATGTCCATGATCAGGAAACCTTGATCATCTTGTTAATCAACGAGCTAGTCTATAAGAGAGGCATAACTAGGAACCCTTTTTATTTATTAAACACACATGTATTAACGTTTTCGATCAATACAATTATAGCATGCAAAATAAACATTTATCATAAACATAGAATAAGATAATAACCACTTTATTATTGCCTCTCGGGCATATTCCCTTCAGTCTCCCACTTGCACTAGAGTCAATAATCTAGTTTGAAAAATTCTAACCCTCATCTCCTTCCGTGAGTCGCCCCCTGGTTGTCTGGTGCGCCGCCGATCTCCCGATGCGCAACTCTAGCGCCCCGCCTCCTCGGCCCCTCCCGCCGGAATGTACGGCCCCTTCGCAAGATCCCCACCTACCTTCCTACATCAAGCCTAGCCACGTACTTCCCGCTGCGCCCTCGCCCTCGGCCAGCCTCCTGGCCCCGATCCACGACCCCATAGCGCCGGCCTCCTGGCTAGCCAAGGCGGACGAGATCCTCACGTGGTTCCGGGATCAGCGGTTGGAGGACGCACAACCGCTATCTGAGTTAACCGACGAGGTCGTGCTGCCGGACGCCGGCATGTGCAAGGAGGTCGTGGCGGCCAACTTGGAGCGCGCCCTCTCATGGCAAGCTTGGCGCGCCGCGCGGCCACCGGCAGCGCGGACCGTGACCTGGCCTGGTCCGGCGTCATCGCGTTTGCGCCCCTCTTTAGCAGTGCGCCATCCCGTCTCAATGGCGTCATCTCGAAGCGCACCGGCGAGAAGGTGGCGCCTCTGGTGTCCGGGCAGATGTTGTCGCTCTACTTCGCCACCAGCAGGCTTCACACCAACATGGATAGCATCCCTCGGCATTGCGGCGTGGGGTTGTGGCGGAGCTAGCTCACCGTTGAATCCTGGGAAAGTCTACGTGCACCTAGATGTGTCGTGGCGGTCTCCTGGACCGGCATGGGAAGGTGTTTGGCCATGAGTGCCATCGCGCTGGTGGAGCTTATCATGCTCAACACACGAACTTTGTCACTACTGCATGTCATTATGTACGCGGACTAACTCGAAATTTAGTTGTTATCTAGCAGCATGACAGCATTTAGCAGTTATCTAGTTACTAACACTAAAGAATTTAATCCTTGGTGGCAGGCTCAGCCACTCATTCAATGCTCCGAGTTGTCCAGGGAGATCAGGGGAGAAACATCTTTTTTTGTCTTCAGAAGGTAATTCTGGTTTACCAGAGTGCAAAGGAGAAAAGATACACAAACTCGCAGCTTGTTGGTGATATGATGAGCTTGCGAGTTGCAACTACTGTCAACTCTTGAGAGCTACCATCTAAACTTTCTGAGACCAAGGGTTGTCTAGGGCCAATTTCAAAAAGTTATTTAATGTTACTCCTTCCGTTTCAAAATATAAGATGTTTTAGCTTTGTGAAAGGAGTCCACACGGAGGGAGTACATGGTAAACTATTTTGAACTTCTCTCTTCTTAGCCTAACCTGCATGAATGATTATAAAAATAAATGTGTAATAATAACTGAATCTACTGTTTGTGCAGCATGTTCGTCTTGCGCCAAGTCCTCATGTGGTGTTCACTAACTTACCCAGTTAGGCCTAGTTTACTTCTCTCATATTTTTATCCACTAGAGTTTTGGAAATATGCGGAATTTGGTATTCACCTAATACTCGCTAATCCCCTACAATACGCTTCCCAAAAATACTCTACCTTAGAGGAGAGTTTTCAATCTAGACAAAAACATGAAGGATTTGTGGGGATATCTCAGGATTATCCCTACCAAACCCGGCGTGGTAAACGGACTACGAGGATTTGGGAGGAATTGGAATAATCCCGTCCGATCCCCGCGAATACACCTAGCGAATACGAGAGAATTAAACAAGGCCTTATTGTGCACGCAGAGGATATGCTTGATAGGTCCCCCCATCCTCACTAATCATTTGCCGCTCGATGTTGTCGATGATAACCGGGACACGACTCGGATGCATTGGTTCCAGTTTGGCTCAGCTGGATTCATGGCAACATTCCTAGCGACGAGGTGGAATGGATGGCAAGCTCAGAGACGACAACACAGTTTGAAGATTCAGTTTCGACAGTGTTAGTTGCATTAAGTTTTGTCAGTTTAACTTTACTCGATTTCTGTCAGTGTAATTTGAATTCAGCTACGTCGGTGTACTCTTAGTGCAAACGGGGCACCTCGAGGAGTATTGGAATGTGACAGAATTGACAATGGAAACAGTATGTGACTGCAGTATTTGTGTGTACTTCTCAAACATATATAGTTACTGCACAAAGGATACGTAATGCATCATTTGTCGAGTTTATTAATCAAATATATACATTGATAGGTCAACTTTAATATTCCTTTTGATTCATAATAAGTGGATCGGAGGGAGTAACATATGCCAAATATGTGTAAGAAAATTAAGATCTCACAAGGAAAATATATCGATTAACAAAAATCAATATCAAGTGGTAAATACACATAACTCATACTGCTTTCATAATCAAATTAAATAACTGGTGCTTCGTTCATTTGGCACCCGGGCTGGTCAAGATGAATACTAGATGTAAAGAAACTGGTACTATTTTGTTTGGAAGCATTTTAGCATGTTTTTCTTTCTAGAATCGACACAGTTCCACCCTTGTCCCTGAAGGTGAACTTCATTCGTCATAAATACTACATCCAGTATGTCCTAAAAATATCTCTTTGCTGAAGTAAGTTCTTGATTTGTGTTGCTTCAAACTCCCACCAATATAGACCATGCAGTGTGTGTTATATCTTATTTCACTGTTGTTAATGTATATTGCATTCTGCTTTTATAATCATGTATTTCGAAACCAAGCCAAGGTTTCATGCCAGCATGGCAGCAGCGCCATGACAACTGATGTTAAGGCTTCTGCCTGGATGACAGCCCGCCGTGCGTTGTTCATCAAGGGGCAATATCAAGTGGTATATACACATAAATCTTACTGCTTTCATAATCAAATTAAATAATTGGTACATCGTGGTCAAGATGAATACTAGATGTAAAAAATCCGGTACTATTTTGTTTGGAAGCATTTTAGCATATTTTTCTTTCTAGAATCGACATGGTTCCACCCTTGTCCCTGAAGGTGAACTTCATTCATCATAAATACTGCATCCAGTATGTCCTAAAAATATCTCTTTGCTGAAGTAAGTTCTTGATTTTTGTTGCTTCAAATTCCCACCAATGTAGACCATGTAGTGTGTGTTATATCTCATTTCACTGTTGTTAATGTATGTTGCATTCTGCTCTTATAATCATGTATTATGAAACCAAGCCAAGGTTTCATACCAGCATGGCAGCAGGGCCATGACAACTAATGTTAAAGCTTCCGTCCGGATGACAGTCCGCCATGGGTTGTTCATCAAGGGGGTTGTGCCTCAAGTGCAGCTGTCATGTTTTTTTGGAAACGAGTATATATTAATATCACAGAGCTACCAATTACATCCAGCCTCTGCAACAACGCATGTCCTAGCGGCCTTACGATACACATAGCCTAGAAAGAAGAAAAAAGAATTACAAAAAAGAAGAAAAGTCCCGCTACAGAGAACTATTTCTCAAAGCAACGACATTGACACCACCAGAACAACACCAGTAGTCCTCCACTCCAATAACAACGCCTTCAAGAAGGAAACAGTGCACAAACGCCGCCGTTGTCCGATCAAAGATCATAGGTTTTCACCTTGGAGAAAATCCTCGCTCGCAAAACAATGCCTTCAACAAGGCCATTGCTAGGCACAACCAGTTAAGGCCTGACCTTCGATTTTTACCCTGCAAGGTAAGATTGGGAACTCCTCCAGTGTTGTCTCCCCCCCCAAAATAGTCGATGTTGTAAGTCACAGATCATGCAGCCAGTTTGCCGTCGCCACAAAGATTAAAATCACCATTGCTGCCCTCATATTTCTGCTTTCCTGACATTTTCCGCATTTGACTTCACCATGGCTCATTGAATGGCACTTGGTGGGAACAAACAACAGAGCTTCGCAACACTCCCGCTGAAACCAAACAACCAGAAAAACAAGGTGCGCACGACCGAATCCCTTCCTATCCAGCAATCTCCACGCATAATGCACCCATGGGAGTTCACCGCAGAGCCTTCCGGAACCCGCCTCTCTAGGCTAGATCCACAAGAGCAAGCAACAAGCAGATCTTTGTCTTCACGCTGAAGGAACCCTAGGACCGCCCGCCATTATTGGATAGAACAACAGGCCCCCTCGCCGCCGTCCGCCGCCCGTCCCCTCTGACGAAAGAGGAGGCAAGCCTGCAATAACCACGTGCCCCCGCCGGTCTATCGGCCCGAGCAAGAAGCAACGTGCCACCTCCCCACGCACCTTCAGGCAACCAAAAGGTCACGCCGATGGCGGATCTAGGCAGAAGCCTAGACCTACGACCACAGCCGCCACACCTTGCGTCGATACCCGATGGGAAAGCCGCCGCCGCAATAGATCTGGGCATCGGCCTAGCCGCCGCAAACAACTGATCTCCATGATCGGATCGCACGTCCAGGGGCAGCCACTGCCGCCACACGACCAGTGGCGCCGCCCTGGCCGTCGCGCGCAGCCGAAGAACCAGCGCCGACCCCAGTCGCCACCAGAGAAACAGCCACCACGATCTACTCTCCCCGGCCCCTTCGGCGCCGGGCTCGCCACCATCGCGGTCGGCGCTAGCGGCAGCGGCGGAGAGGTGGAAGATCAAGGAGGGGGAGTGGTAGGCGACGGGAGGGGAGACCCCGGGTGGCGCCCTGGGGTGCGCCGCGGGAGGGGAGGGGAATTAGAGTCAAGATAAAAATCATTGCAGCTGTCATGTTGATGGGCTGATCTTGATGCTGGAGCTGCAGCTCCATGTAGGCCATCAATAAATTCCTGTTTTATAGAAAGAAAGAGACAATAAATAAGCATGGTATAGCACAAAAATATTGATACAAAGATAGTTGGTGTTCATACCATGGTGCACCTTACATGGAGCATCTATGAGAGTTTATCGGTATTGGATCCGTGACTTTGCCGGTAAAAGCTTGGTTCAACCATGAAAAATATGCAGGCATAAGACCAAATGTTTTTGCCTCAAATTCTCGTCATTTTCACCGGCCTCATCATTCTAGTCATTCTAGGCGTCATCATACGAAATACTCTTATAAAATTCTATCACTCCGTGTGATTCTTCCGTGGTCATTGAAGCTTTGAATAAAACTGTATGTGAAACAGGAAAGCTCAGTTGGTTTCATCGATTTTATCTTCAAACAAATTTTGCACCGAGCAATATCCCATATATGCTGACATTCCATGAAATATAGAGGACACAGCCTTGTCAGATTACATCGGCTGACAGAAACAACAAACAGCACAAGCGACGGGAGCATCATCCGCCGATTGCCGCCGAGTTCAAGAAGCAGGGCTGGAGGAAGGATTTACCGGATGCACGGGGAGCGTTTGCGTTGCAGGAAGCGTGTCACGCGGCTGAGAAATCGGTGGCGCCGCCAAGTACAAGGGACGTCGACGGATGCAATCTCCCGAGTGGGGCGGCAGTGGCGTGGAGTCGGACTTGGAGAGCAGAGAGGGGGTGGCCACTGCGCGAATGCGGGTTGGAAGCAATCGATGGACGTGACCACCCGTTGAGGCGCCGGCGGCGGCGCATTCGCTCGACGACGACAATCGATGGAGGCGGCGGCAGGTTGTATGGGTTTTGTTCGTCAACAACTCAACGCATGTCTTGCTAGTAATTATTTTTTTCACGTAATTATCATCTGAGCCTGCTGGGCCTAATCGCTCTTGACCGTTAGATCAGATCATACTTGCCATGCTTCAGCAGCAGTAAAAGGTACAGTAAAATATGCCTAAGGACTATAATCCTTTGGCTCTTGCACTAGTTTCTAATTTTTATAACATTACTCGTCTCGACTCTTCATGGTTTTTGTTGTAATAAATAATTTGTAAAATATCATATTAATGTTCACAATAGCTGGCAGCATGTGTTAACATTCTGTAAGCTTAGCTTCACACTTTTGCAAGTTCACTCAGATTAATGTTATCCACAAAGACACTGCCTATCTTCTGTAGATAGATAAGGGCAGCAAGTTTTGCTGACTCGAGAGCTTCCTCTTCTAGTAGTTTATAATCTCCGAAGAATTATATCTGATGCAACACTTATGTTGCCCGTGTACTGGGACATCGATGCAAACATAGCCAGCCAGCTGCTTATCTATATCTATACTACTTATAAAAGAGCCAACGTAAACTTCTCTAAACATACCCCACTACCCACACGGACCGACTACGACCACAAGATCAGACCCACTAAACACAATTTAATGGCTAGATTTAGCCTAATCTATTGTCCGGTGTGCACTTAGCAATTTACTACGTCGGACACATTTATCCCAGTTATCCGGCAAAGGAAAATCCCGAGTACGCGGCCCCTCCCATCGTGCGGCCGTCGCGGAAAAAAAGGGGCTCTCGCCTCCCCTCGCACGCAGCCCCGTCTCTTTCCTATCCTTCGCGACCCCCTATCGCTGGCCTCGAGGTCCGTCGTTCCCATACCACTCGGCCGTCCTTCTGCGGGTGGCTGCGTTCTATGTGGTCGTCCCTCCAGGCGTCGCCTACCTACATCGAAGCCGAGAACCTCCTAAGGCCTGCCCCTATTCTTGCATCATTCTCAGAACTGGGTCGTTGCTTAGATATGGTCTGCTTTAGAATGACCCGTTGACACTGCTGATTGAACGATGCGCTAGAAAGCTTCTTGATCTATTTCGTGTGAATCTGGATTTCATTGGACAACCTGAAGAATGCAAGCTCAACGTGGTATGCCCCCCATCCCCTGTTTCCTGTTTTTTTCTAATCTATCTAGGCTTTCAGTTTTGGTCAATGCTCTCTATGTGGATCTAATCAAGTGAAAATCATTAATAATGGGAAATCAATGGGCAACAAGAAAAATATTGGCTGGGCTCATGTAGCTAACTACTTGGTGAAGTTATCAGAAAAACTACAGATTGAGTCATTCATTGAAATTTTCTTTTGTAGATCTTGTTTCTTTGCTCGATGAATAACTTTACTATAAGTTGTGTCAACCGAGATAGTTGAAACTACCTACTGTAGGCAAATTCCATATGCAACCCATATATTCCACATAAAAAACACATAGACTGGCCTATCAGGCGTGTCATGTTCTGTTGCAACTTGTAAAAGAGTCAGTCATGCTCCTCCCATATCTTTGTGGCATGTCGAAACTATTCCTGTCAAACAAGAGGAGAAAGCAGAGCCACCAAAAATTGCTCTACTGTAGCATCCTTTAAAGCACCACTGAATATCGGCTCACTCAATGTCAGTTCATCAACCGTTCAATGAGTAAAATAATTCTATGTTCTACATTTATCTGTTGGGTCATACCATAAACTACAGTTCAGATCATCATATGTATTCCTCCTCTTGAAAGTTAATTTGGTCTAAAATTTGACTCAAGGCTATTGTTTAGATCATCATTAAGCATGTCTTATCTGAAAGTTTCAGCAAGCCCGGTTGTTGTGTTTCACCCCGCAAGAATTCCCCAAGCTCTTAGCCCTGACCCACGATCTCAGACCATCGGCTGGAGAAAATGTCTCCATGGCTATAGTGCACTCGCCCTCTCCCCGCTGCTCACCTGCTCCCCCATGGGCCTGCAGCTCCTCGACGAGGACGATGACCTGCATCTCCATGACGAGGATGACAACCCACTTCTCCCTACACCTTTCTCATATGACTACAAATCCCCAGCAATGACTGGTGCTGCTCCTCAACGACAGGGTCCTGCAATCCTACAGACGGATTGATGCTGGGAGAACACAGCACCGGTCCAAGTTAGTTTTGATTTATTTGTATGATCCTCTTAAACACACGTATGTTGGATTGAATTTTTTTTTTTCATTTTGCCTTTGATTTTGTAGATATAAGAAGATACAGAGTTATGCACATCATATTGTATCATGTTTTCCACAATCTTCAGTGCTTGTGGTTAACGGATATTTTTGTTTGCTGATTGTACTACTTTCTTTAAGCAGGGTCGGCTGACATGACTTCTATATTACTGGTTGTCTGAAGCTTTCATCGAAGCACTGAGAGACTGAGCCGGCGGGTCTTGAGATTGACGAAGTCACCGCAGGCGTCTCGCTATCGACGGAAACGTCGCCTCCCACTGAAAGAATATTTCGTCTTAATGAGACACCAAAGCGTCAAACCTGAGGTTTGAACTCTGTGGACTAGGGGTACCACTGCCCTCCTAACCATCCAACCACGGGTTGGTTCTCAACAATTTTTGTTTTTGAAAAGAAAGAGAACACAGTCAACTACCTAATCATCCGAAGATGAAGCTAGACTATATATGGACACTAGCAGGTGCACCAATATCTTTGGTAGACCAATATAGAGGTACACATTCTACACGGGTTGAAGCTGTAGCTAATTTGGTTCGACCTGTATGGCAGCAAGCTTTGCACGTACTGATATGTTGGTAGCTATGGAAGGAAAGAAATAGGCGGTTTTTATATTTTTGAAAAGAAGGAGCACACGGTCAACAACCTAATCATCTGAATCAAAGATGAAACTAGACTATATGGACGCTAGGAGGTGCACCAATCTGGTTGTTTTCCTAAGTTTATAGACCGCATGGCCTTTCCTTGATACATTAATGTTTGTCTAAGTAATTAATTGTTCTGATTATGAAAAACAAATGTTATCAGGTGATGATTTGAAAAATTGGTGATGGTTCCATGGGTATCGGATACTAGCAGATAGCGGTGTGGTGGCACACCAATACCCTCACATAATACATGTGTCTAAACATCAACTTCCTGTATTACAACTGTCTAATTTATAGTCCTATTTTGTGTATCTGTGACTAGACTTAATCAACAACTAATCAGGATGGGAGAAATATTTCCCCCGGAATTACACGTGGGTGACACGTGCACAATTACTAGTTGCCAACAATGCATGCCTTGGCTTCATGGATTTTAAGAGACAAGCTCTCCAAAAATTTGTTTAAAGACATCCTATTTGGAAACGTACACACGATTTCGCTGCAACCTGCAAGTGTGAAGAAAGTCGATTAGCTTAAACCGTGACATGACTCTCCATGAATTATGTACAACTGTATGAAAATAATTGATATAACGATCAAAT
Source organism: Avena sativa (assembly GCA_916181665.1). Taxonomy (NCBI): domain Eukaryota; kingdom Viridiplantae; phylum Streptophyta; class Magnoliopsida; order Poales; family Poaceae; genus Avena; species Avena sativa. The sequence goes on along the minus strand of OV702292.1, from coordinate 523,440,825 downwards.
ATCTGTCACATTTGGAACTCCAGAAATAAGAGAATTAATATTCGTTCGACTACTTTATCCACGTTCATCGTGAACATTAAACTCTTTCGGTCTATAAGGGTATGTCACCGAAACTTTCCCGTTACAGCATTACTCCTAGATAGATCCTGGAAGTTGGCGTAAGCTAGTTAGAAAAATTATAGTTTTCTGCTGCGAAACCCTTCACTTCGACCCGTTGCTAGCCAGTCTCGCCCACCTAGTGCGCCGCCCATTCCCTAGTGCGTGGCCCACCCCCTAGTAGTCACCCACCTAGTTCTCATCCCGCTCTCATTGTCGATTCAATGCCACTGATGTTGCGACCGGGAGATCGCCTGCCACCGGCCGATGATGCCCCGCCACCCTTCTCGTGAGAGTCCATTTGAATTGTCCGTGTCTCTTCATCGCTGCGACTGTCTCTAGGGCAAAAGGCGCGCCCCTCTCGTTCGCAAGTCGAGTCGAGATCGCCGTGCATGGAAGGTGCTCGACCTTTTTCCTGGGTCATGGATAGCAACGATGAGCTCATGATTGTGCAAATGCTGAAAGAGGAGGCTGATGCACAAGCCGATGAAGTAGAGTGTATTGCGATCATCGGCGGCCACATTCGCCTACATGCTAGCCGACGAGCTCAGCGACAGGAAGGATCAAGGGCAAGGAAGAACAGAGACCGACAACGGGTGACCGACGCCCTAATGTTGGAGGCAGATTAGTTTCATGATGATTCAACCCATGGGCATGCGGTGTTTTGGCACCGGTTTAGAATGAACAAGGAGTTATTCATGAAGATTGTGCATGGAGTGCGAGAGTTTGATGCATATTTCATTTGCAAGAAGGACTGCACTGACATGGATGGTTTCATCTTTGTTCAGAAGTGCACGATTGCCTTGCGATGTCTTGCATATGGAGCTCTTGCAGATACTCAATATGACTATCTGCGCATGGTCGAGTCCATGACATTTGATGCGTGTACAGGTTTTGTCATGCAATTATCGGATACTTTGGGCCAACATATCCGAGGGCACCAAATGAAGATGATTCATCTCGTATATTGGCACAGAACTTAGTTAGGGGATCTCTTGGGATACTTGGGAGCATCGACCACATGCATTGGGGGTGAAAGAATTGTCCTTTTGCTTGGCAAGGTATGTACAAAGGCTATAAAGGAGAGTGCAGTGTAATACTAGAAGCCATGACAGATCATGGCTTATGTATTTAGCATGCTTTCTTTGGCACGTCCGGAATGAACAATAACATCAATGTGCTGTCGCGATCTCAAATGTTTGGCAGACATACAGAATGCCATATGTAACACCCTCGAATCGGCCTATGCAAGTTTTAGCGCTTCCCGCCAAACCCGCATAGAAAGGATTCAAGGATGCCCACCAGACACTTTCGTGCGGGTGGAAAATAAAGTAATATTATTACACAATAGTCCACGATGGAACCCACAAAACAGATATATATATACAACAACGACTCACTGAGTCAAGAATACAGATATACAATACAAAGATCCAAATCACCTTGAAAACGATACAGCATCCGAGTACGGATAAGAAGCAAATTGAGCTAAGAGCCCTGAAGAATAACCAATGGCATCCATAACCCTGCCCAGGCCAAGCCGGAAGGGTAACCCTGCTAACAACGTCGATCTTAAACCTGCTAAAACAAAAGGGGTGCCGATGATACATTGCAAATGTATCTATAATTTTTGATGTTCCATGCTTGGTTTTATCTACTTTCTTGTGTTTTGTTCCAACTTTGGAGTACTTTTCATATGATTTTTTGGACTAACCTATTAACAAGAGCCACAGTGCCAGTTGCCTGTTTTCTACTGTTTTTGGTTCCAGGAAAGTCAGAAAATGAATATTCTCGAAATTGGACGGGATAAAAGCCAAAGTGCCTATTTTACCGGAAGACTCACGGAGCCAGAAGCAGAGACGGAGGAGGGCCAAGGCCTGGCCACTCCATATGGTGGCACGGGCTAGCCCTGGCCGCGCCACCAGGTGGTGTGGGCCCCCTAGCACTCCACCGACCTTGCCTCCTTCGCCTATAAGAGCCTCCCGATACCAAAACCCTAAATCATCAATCAGAAGTCCACGAAAAGTTTCGCAGCGCCACCGCCACCAAAGGGGAGATTCGGGGGACAGAAAGTCTCTGTTCCGGCACCCTGCCGGGACAGGGAAGTGCCCCCGGAACCATCTCCATCGATCTCCACCACCATCTCCATCACCATTGCTGATTCCCATGATGAGGAGGGAGTAATTCTCTCTCGAGGCTAAGGGTTCTACCGGTAGCTATGTGTTCATCTCTCTCTCTATGCATGATCTTATTGAGATCATGAGCTTGTAATCTATAGATCTACCTTGCTACTCAAGTGCTTTAATAGATCTCTGCTCTCCCCATGTGTGTGGAAGTGACAGCGTGCACACCATGGTGACACTTAGGCTAGAGATTGCAAATACTTGTTATGAGTTATATTTGGAGTTGGATGTCTTTATGAAATTGTGGTGTTTGTTGGACTCATCTAGTACTCAAGGTGACAGTGTGGGGTTTGCTAGATGGGGAAGACTTACTTTGAGGTGTGCTGTTATAGCCCTACCATCGATTAGAGTGTCCAACCGGAGAGTAGTTAAGAGTAGTATCATAAAGAAGAATATATCTATATGAGAGTGTTCACTAGTGAAAGTATGATTCCTAGGCCTTGTTTCTAAGCATTGATACACCGTTTGCAATTAGATCTGTTGCATGTTTGCTTGCTTCCATCTTTATTTCAGTTTGCCTTTAGTCTCTTCCACGCTATCAAGCTATTTTCTATCACCGTTACCACTTATAATTATCTATACCACTTGTATTTCACTATCTCTTCGCCGAACTAGTGCACCTATACACCTGACAAGTGTATTGGGTGTGTTGGGGACACAAGAGACTTCTTGTATCTTGATTGCAGGGTTGCTTGAGAGGGATACCTTTGACCACTTCCTCCCTGAGTTCGATAAACCTTGGGTGGTCCACTTAAGGGAAAACTTGCTGCTGTTCTACAAACCTCTACACTTGGAGGCCCAACAACTGTCTACAAGAATAGAAGTGCGTAGACATCAAGCTATTTTCTGGCGCCGTTGCCGGGGAGGTAAGGTAAAAGGTACTCACATCCTCCGGTGTGAGTGCTCGAAGTTATTTCCTTTAGATTTTGCATTTTTGTCTTTTTGTTTCTTGTTTTCACTAGTTAGGCTTAATGGAAAACAACAACAAAATTAGAGAGCTTTATAGTATTTATCTTGAGTTAGGACATAAAGTGTTTGAACAGAAAATTAAAAAACCTATGGAAATTTATTTGCATGCTAATAGCAATGTTGTTAGTATGAATTCTTTGGACACCATTATTGCTAATGCTATGGAAAAGTCTAAGCTTGGGGAAGCTAGTTTTTATGAAAATTCTCTTTTTAGTTCCCAAGCTTTGGAAGATAGCTATTACATTGCTTATGATGATACCAAACCTCCAATATATGATGATTGCAATGATGAATATGATATTTTCAGTCTACCTACTATTGAGGAGGAAATTAATTATGATTACAATATGCCTCCTTTATTTGATGATTATGGTGATGAAAATAATAATGATAGCTATTTTGTTGAATTTGCTCCTACTACAATCAATAAGAATGACTATGTTTATGTGGGGAGTATTAATTCTTTTATGCATGTGGCTCATGATAAAAATGTTTTATGTGATAGTTATATTGTTAATTTTATTCATGTTGCTACTGAAAGTTATTATGAGAGAGGGAAACATGGTCTTATGTATGTCAACATTATTAAGTTTCCCCTCTTTATGTTGAAAGCCTTGAAGTTGCACTTGTGTTGCTTTTCTATGCTTGTTGCTTTGTGCTTTCATGACTTGTTTATTTACAAGATTCCTAAGCATAGGAAGTGGGTTAGACTTAAATGTGTTTTGAATTCGCCTCTTGATGCTCTCTTTTACTTCAATTCATATGTCTTATGTGAGCATCTTTTCAAACTATCATGCCTAACTTAAAGGCGTTAAAAAAAGTACTTATTGGGAGATAACCCAAAAGTTTTAGATGAGTCTTGGAAGTTATTAACTCTGTAATAACCTCTCCTTATCCTTTTTATTTGCTTTTTCTGCCAAGAGTAACCTCTAATGAGAGAGAAGTAATGATTGGGAAAGTTGTTGTCCCGAAACAGATTTTTGTGCTTCACCGTAAAAATTCGTGAGAGAGCTCTGTATGTCGGATTGAGCTGTAATGTTTTGTTCTTCTGCCCCAGGTTGTTATCTAACTTTCGTTAGTTCAACACTTTTTTATTTGAGCAACAGAAAGTCTTTGAAAAAATTCGTCTTTACCTACTGGTCTGTTTTGATAGATTTCTGCCATTTTCCGCATTTGCTTCTTGTGGGTTCCTTTTTGAGTTCTTTTGGGGAGTTGACCTTTTTGAAGGAAGTGCTTCAGTAGCTAGTGTTCTAATGGAAGTTTATTTGGTGTTAGAACTGAACCTTAAGACTTATTTATCTTGAGTGCACTAATGTTGCTAATAAAGATTGTGTGAAGTTTTGTATGAAGGAAAATTTTCAGGTGTATGGAAGGAATGAGTAACGAGATGAAGGATGGACTAAAGCTCAAGCTTGGGGATGCCACGCGTGTCACCCTAAGAAACATCCAAGAAGTACAAGTGTCAAATCTTGGGGATGCCCAAGGCATCCCCTTCTTCATCAATAAAAATCCCAGGTTTCTTCCAAACGCTTCATTTTTATTGTTTCATGCATAGTTGTGTTGTTCTTGGAGCGTCTTCTTTTTCGTTTTCGTTTTGGTTTTTCGTTTGCTTTTGTTTTCTTAGTTTTCTGAATAAATTGGTTGGACCCCCTCTTTCATACATTGGTTTGCAAAAAGTTTGGTTTGGTTTGGAAAAGAGTAGGAAAGTTCATGCTTATGTGGTAAAAAGAGCTCGTTTTTGACTGTCGCCTATGCTTTGTCATGCCATGCTTGATATTGTTTTGGCTTTATGCTTAGTATTCATTGCTGTAGCATGACTTGTTATAAACAATTGAGATTGCTTAATGTGCCTTGGATGAATCATGCGTTGTTTTAGCATATTAAAGCATAGTATAGTGGTATTCTCCTTTGATGCTTTATTTGGGTTGACTTGGCGCATGCTCACACCATGTTATGACTATCTCAAGTCACCATATCCTTTATGATCCTTTAGTTTTCAACTTTTAGTATCACTTTATGCTTTGATCAATGATGTTTTGTCGCTCTGCATGATTATGGCCATTATTGCTCTCTTAGTTTGTCGCTCCTAGTCTTTTGCTAGCCTCCACAACCAAGTATGAGTTCCACTCATGCATCCAACTCCCTAAACCAAGTTATTCCAAAGAGTCCACCATACCTACCTACTAGCTTATGCTATTCCAAGTATATTCATGCTTTTGTTTACCTTCCAAATTAAACTTGTTATGAGAAAACTAGTGATTAAAGCTCTCACGAACTTGATGGCACACTTTACTTTTCTTGCCCTTAATAAACTTGAACCATTGTGTCGTCTATGTTGTATATGCTTGCACTTATTTGTTGGGAATTAGCAGAACCATGCTTTCATGGGGAACGCTTTCAACATTGCACTTGGTACTTGTACCTAGTTGATATCATGCTCTTTTGTATATGGATGTCGTCGGTGTGAAATGAAAGGGGAGCTTGTAAGTCCATGGAGTTATGTATATGTGTTAGAGAAACGCCTGGGCCACTGGTCTAATCCATGCTGACATGGTGGAAACCTGCAGCGTAACCATAATGAGCTGTCTATGAAGCATTCTTCTTATAAAAAAAGAGTCCTATATTGAGAAAAGAGAAAAAAAGAGATACTATGAAAAGAGGAAAGAGAGAAAAAAGCACCATATTCCCATGGTAAATAAGAAGAATGCTGAGATGCTCTTTGTCTGCTTGCCTTGTCATTTTGATATTGCTGTGTTTGGATGTAGGAAAGTGGGCTCGAAATCGTCCATTTGGAATTACCGGACCGAATTCATTTATTTGGGGTGGCCGTGGAAACTCAGCCCGGAAACACCGGGAAATTCCGAGGCGCGGCCCCGCGCGAGCCCGCCCGGCCTCGTAACTTTCCGACCTCAGAGCCTCGGAAAGGCTCGGAATCTCTCCCCGCGGCACCGCTTCGACTCGAGATGGGAGCAAGGCTTTCTCTTCCTCTCGACCTGCGACCAGGAGGAAACCGCGGTGGCTCCGGTCAGTACCATCCCGCCCCCTTCCCCGTGCTGTTCATCCTCTACTCGGCCCAGTCACCGTCGTATTCTCCCTCTCCCTGTCATTCCCTCTCTGTGTCACATCCAGCGCATGCCCCGCCCACGCCCCGCCCCCAAACCCTAGGGGGACTGTGCCGGATGGGGAGCGGCGACGCCCGCCAGCGGCATGGGAACCGACTGTGGGATGGCGGCGGCTCCCCTGCCCTCCCCAAGCTGTCCTCTCCCTGACCCTTCTCTTCCCCTTCTCTACCTCTTATTCTAGCAAATCTGAAAAATTATTTGGTGTCTAATACTTGATCTGATTGAACCGCAGATTTCAGGAGAATTGTTAGTACATAAGTCCAATTGAAGGTATAAATTTCATATTCCCTACTCCTATTTTGTTGTTTTCATATGAATTTGTTATATGCACGTGTTGTTGCTTAATGTCAAACGTTGAGTGCATGCTTGATTTGAAGTGGTTATGCTCCGATTAATTCCTGTACAAATGGTGTGTGCATTGTAGCCTAATCATGTCTCAACAAGAGTTGGTTGCTTACATTACCGAAGAGAACAAAAGAAGAAAAAGGAAAAGGATATTATTGACCAAGAAGTTTTATGAGATGTCATTTCTTGCTCTAGCTCATCTTACTATGCAAAGGGGGACGAGGAACCTAGGATGCTTCAATGATGATGAGGAGAAGGTTGCATATAGGAAGTACATCTTGAAAAAAACATATGATGGGTCCGAGGCAAATTGCTATGATAAACTACGCTTAACTAAAAGAAACTTTCATGATCTTTGTGCTATGTTGCGTGAGAAGTGTGGTCTCAAAGATAGCATCTATGTGACGGTAGAAGAAAATGTTGCTATGTTCCTACAAGTCGTTGGACATGGAATTAAAATGAGAGTGTTAGGTGGCATGTATCAACGCTCTATAGAAACTATTAGTAGGCACCTCTCCACTGTGTTGTCAGCTATCCTATCTCTAACTAATGAGTTCATCAAGCTTCCCGATCCTTCTGTCAACCCTCCCACTGATTATAAATGGAAGTGGTTTGGCAATGCACTTGGAGCACTAGATGGATGTCATATTCCTGTTCATGTTAATGCCGCTGACAAAGGGAGGTATAGGAACAGAAAACAAGATATCACCACTAACATGTTAGGTGTGGTTGATTGGAATATGAAATTCCTCTATGTTCTACCTGGTTGGGAGGGATCGACATCAGACTCTAGAGTGCTAAAAGATGCTATGAGAAACAATCGCCAAGAAGCATTTGTGGTACCACAGGTACGACTCTTTCTCTTGGTTTTTTATTTCTCATATTTAATTGTTAGCTAACTTATTTACTTGACAATAGGAAAGTACTATCTAGTTGATGCTGGCTATACCAATGGACCTGGACTTCTATCTCTATTCAGATCCACTCGGTACCACTTGAAAGAGTGGGTTGCAAGTCAACAACAACCCCAAAATGAAAAGGAGCTATTTAATTTGCGCCATGCTCGTGCTAGAAATGTTGTGGAGAGAACTTTTGGCTTGTTGAAGAAAAAATGGGCCATGTTGCGTTCTTGTTCTTTCTTTCCAATAGAGGACCAGGTAACACATGTCCATATGGTGTACAAATAATTAATACGAAACAAAAAATGCTGACTATGAATTAAATATTTGCAGATTCGACTTATTAATGCATGTTGTGTGTTACACAACTATGCAAGAGATAGGCAGCATGTCAGGGATAATTTGTTGTTGCAGGAAGTCGACGCTGAACTAGCTGCTATGGCTCCTGAACCTATAGACGATACTAGTTTAATTAGGAGTGTACAACAAACTACTGCATGGTCCAATTTTAGGCAACAATTCTCTGATGAGATGTATGCCGAGTACCTCGTGGCGCACGGTGAACTAGAGTTTGAGTAGATAAGTACTGGAATAGATATGTAGTGGGGTAGATGGGTATGGCGCATGGTGCCTTTTTTGCTAGCTTCTTGATGGTTCTTCCTTTTGTGTGATAGCATGCCAAGTTGTTGACACATGATGGTTCTTCCTTTTGTGTGATCTTTTGTACATGGAAACAATTGGGAGTAATATATATGCTTAACCATAGCTTGGTATTTCGTCCTTACTTTAATTATGCATATTCATTTATTATACTTGTAGAAGCATGGCTGAACCAAAAGGAAAGAAAGGTACTAGGAATTATCTTACATGGACTCCTGAGATGGACACGACATTGCTAGCTGTCCTTGTTGAGCATCACAACAATGGTGACCATGCTCAAAATGGTTGGAAGCCCATGTGTATAGTGCTTGCATTAGGAATGTTAAGGAGAAATCTGAAGTTGACATCTCGAAGGAGAACATAGTTGGAAGAATTAAAACATTTGACAAGCATTATGATATTATTTCCAAGATGCTTGCTCAGAGTGGCTTTGGATGGGATTGGGGAAAAAAACATGGTGATGGTTGATAGTGATGAAGTGTGGTCTCGATATGTGGAGGTACTTAACACTAAATTTTGTCGCTACTTATGCAACTTCACTATCATTTCTTATATTTCTATTTATTGTGCAGGCTAATAAAGATGCACGTGGCTATAGGACCAAGGTAGTGAAGAATTGGGAGTCAATAGTCACTATATATTTAAAAGACCATGCGACTAGTACCGGGCCTAGGACAGGAGCTGAGTGCGTTCAAGAACAAGACACATCGGCAGCTGAAGAAACTCCTGAGGTGCCTCCGAAGAGGCAACGTATCAGGGATGCTATCTTATGCATGATGGGACAAATGAAGACATCTTTTGATGAGGCTTTGAAGACAACTGAGCCACTTCCTATGCCAAAGGTGACTCCTCCAACAAAAATTCTTGATGCACTCAAAAAAGTACAAGGTTTGGGAGATTCTGATATCATAACGGCTTGTACGAAGTTGACTGCCAATGAGCGCTTGTTCGAATCGTTCATGGCGCTCCCCGAGAACTTGAAGAAGAATTATCTATTGGCCTTACCTTGATCGTTGCTAGGATGAGTGCATGTCGAGTTGAACTACTATGTTACGTACGCGGTCGATTATGAACTATCTAGTTGTGTTATGTGTAATAGACATAAATTATCCACTTGTGTTTATGAACTACTCTACTATGTACAGGGTTGATTATGAACTATCCACTTGTGTTATATGTGTGCTATTTGTTAGAGAGAAAATTATTACTCATGATGTGTACGCAAACTTGTACTTTTTTACAGAGAAAATTATATGTGTGCTATTTGTTAGAGAGAAAATACTATAGTCATACATGTACGCAAGTTTACATTGTCAAAACTCAATAAAACTTTCAATTCCATGATTTGCACATCCAAACAGAATTTGGAATTGGGTGGTACTCTTTGATTCCAACAACAAATTCCGTACACATCCAAACATCGGAATTGAAAACGAAGGACATTTCCTTTTCAACTTGGAATTGGAATTTTCAGGCCAATTCATTTTCGAGCTCACTTTCCTACATCCAAACACAGCAATATGGGGATTCTTCCGTATCATCGGGCAAGGGGTACCTCGTTGGCGGTTCTCAATGATACACATGTACTTACAATGACAAGAACTTACCGGTGACTAAACTTGAGTAGCATGAGGAGCGGCCCTTGTATACAAGGGACATGAGATTTCTGACTTATACTTCATCAAGCATGTACACCATAGTTTGTTCACTTTAACCTTAATCACTTCAAGATGCTTATGATAGGGGCAATGAGAGCTGAAAGCTTTAAGTATCAGAATTTTTGGAAGTTCTTTATGAGACTTGAATCCCTACTTCCTTTTACAAAGGCCTTTCTTCCACCATTATATTGAGTCTCCATCTTCTACCTTTATGCACCTACTTTGAGAGCATAGTGGCCATTCTTAGTTCTATGTGCATTGTCCCAAGACTAGTTGATTGATGTATAACTTGATATTTCTTGTTTTAAACTATTGTATCTAGTCACTCTTATGAACTTTGAAGGTGTCCTATGCATTTATATTTGCTATTCTATGAGGGACAAGCTGAATACTATTATGCTATGTTTTCTTTATGTGAAACAAACAAACGTCTTGCAAAGCATTGTTATTCATGAATCTTTTGTTTGTGCCTTTTCATGTTGCAACATAGTTGCTATGTCTTATTGCTAGAACTTTGTCTTTCATGGTATGCTTGAAGTACTATGATCCCAGCTCTGAATGTTTTACAAATACTTTGATCAAGTCTTTGATGGTGCATGTCACCTTAAAAATTATTCTTTCTTTTTATCACTTACCTACTCGAGGACGAGCAGGAGTTAAGCTTGGGGATGTTGATACATTGCAAATGTATCTATAATTTTTGATGTTCCATGCTTGGTTTTATCTACTTTCTTGTGTTTTGTTCCAACTTTGGAGTACTTCTCATATGATTTCTTGGACTAACCTATTAACAAGAGCCACAGTGCCAATTGCCTGTTTTCTACTATTTTTGGTTCTAGGAAAGTCAGAAAATGAATATTCTCGAAATTGGACGGGACAAAAGCCAAAGTACCTATTTTACCAGAAGACTCACGGAGCCAGAAGCAGAGACGGAGGAGGGCCAGGGCCTAGCCACACCATATGGTGGCGCGGGCTAGCCCTGGCCGCGCCACCAGGTGGTGTGGGCCCCCTGTCACTCCACCGACCTTGCCTCCTTCACCTATAAGAGCCTCCCGATACCAAAACCCTAAATCATCAATCAGAAGTCCACGAAAAGTTCCACAGCGCCGCCACCACCGAAGGGAAGATTCGGGGGACATAAGTCTCTGTTCCGGCACCCTGCCGGGACAAGGAAGTGCCCCCGGAACCATCTCCATCGATCTCCACCACCATCTCCATCACCATTGCTGATTCCCATGATAAGGAGGGAGTAGTTCTCTCTCGAGGCTAAGGGTTCTACCGGTAGCTATGTGTTCATCTCTCTCTCTATGCATGATCTTATTGAGATCATGAGCTTGTAATCTATAGATCTACCTTGCTACTCAAGTGCTTTAATAGATCTCTGCTCTCCCCATGTGTGTGAAAGTGACAGCGTGCACACCATGGTGGCACTTAGGCTAGAGATTGCAAATACTTGTTATGAGTTATATTTGGAGTTGGATGTCTTTATGAAATTGTGGTGTTTGTTGGACTCATCTAGTACTCAAGGTGATAGTGTGGGGTTTGCTAGATGGGAAAGACTTACTTTGAGGTGTGCTGTTATAGCCCTACCATCGATTAGAGTGTCCAACCGGAGAGTAGTTAAGAGTAGTATCATAAAGAAGAATATATCTATATGAGAGTGTTCACTAGTGAAAGTATGATCCCTAGGCCTTGTTTCTAAGCATTGATACACCGTTTGCAATTAGATCTGTTGCAAGTTTGCTTGCTTCCATCTTTATTTCAGTTTGCCTTTAGTCTCTTCCACGCCATCAAGCTATTTTCTATCACCGTTACCACTTATAATTATCTATACCACTTGTATTTCACTATCTCTTCGCCGAACTAGTGCACCTATACACCTGACAAGTGTATTGGGTGTGTTGGGGACACAAGAGACTTCTTGTATCTTGATTGCAGGGTTGCTTGAGAGGGATACCTTTGACCACTTCCTCCCTGAGTTCGATAAACCTTGGGTGATCCACTTAAGGGAAAACTTGCTGCTGTTCTACAAACCTCTGCACTTGGAGGCCCAACAACTGTCTACAAGAATAGAAGTGCGTAGACATCAGCCGACAAAGGGCAAAGGAAAAAGAGGAGCGTCAGTACTGAGGCCAGTACACGACAAGGCTAGAATTCGTCGGCTCTCCCCTACATAGGTATGGTGGACTGAAGCGGCAGCGCAACATGCACTAAACAACTTATAGAGACTCGAAATCACTGTTGGCTATTAGAGAGGGATAAGAAAGACCTATTCGGGACCAACCTGATACTAACACCAATCATACCCATCCTGGTATTCCCCCTCGAGACCAAACGAGGAAGTCAAACGGAGGAACTCACACAGTTGGCAGTTTTATTCATTCTATTATAGTTGCACCACTTACTAGTCAGATATAGATAGCATGAGTCATCCTGATAGCATAAGTAGTGGGCAGTTTTAGTTAACCATTCAGTTGTAGTTGTAGTACTTACTAATCAGATACAATTAGCATGTGACATCCCAAACACAGCAGTTGTTGGCACTTTTATTTCATTCCATTGGAGTTGCGATACTTACTAGGTAGGTATAACATGACACGATACACCCTAGTTCCACCAGTTGTTGACAATTTTATTATCCATTCCATTGTAGTGAAGCTGATTACTAGTCACATAATAAGTCAAAATTATAACACTACTTTAGTTATGCTTGTCTATGATCGAGATACTATGCTCCAAGTCATCCATAACCGCGGACACGGCTTTTAGAAAGATTTACCCTGCAGGGGTGCACAAATAGCAACACACACACGATCAACTTCGGAAAAACCAAATAAAAATCCAACAAGGCTTTCACGACAAAGCAATCACAAGATTCATAAAATATTTCAGGGGGCCACCCCCAATAAGCTACCCGCTACGAAGTCGGCAGGCTCCGCGACGGACCCAGGGTGTGTGGCGACGGCTGTAAACGACCGGGAACCCGAAAGTGTGACTGGGCTTGTCGATACAGCGGAAACATGGCACGGGGTTCCTAAATAGTACAGGCGCTCCACGCGCAATCATAAATAAAGCAGTAAGACATGGCATAAGTACAGAATAGTAATAAAGCCCCAAACTAGTTTGTGGCCCCAAGAAATAAGAAATGAATCAAGATCTGGCTAAGGGGATTCATGGTCCCACATGCGGATAGTGCGATAGTCAAGGAACAGGTATCAAGTACTTGGGGCCTACGGGACACAAGTGAGCGGTTAAAAACCAAATATTTGCTATTGCCCACCGATGCCTCTTCATTAGTTATACCTATTCCCAGCAATTAATCAAGTTGTATTTAAAGTCATGATCATCTCCACCATTAAGCATCTCCATCATTAAGCATGTGCCAACCTTTTATCAACGGTGGAACAACAACGACGCAAAGCAGCACCTGAGCAAGCAACTACGACTCGCTAGGCCGACTGTCTATCAATCAACTGGCAATAGGATGTGTCCAAGGCAATATAGAGGCTGCAAGGAATATAAATGGTGCATGGAAACTAAACATCGTAACACAGATAGCAATAGAGCAACAGGAGGAAGTAAAGACTATAAACGCCAAATAGGTAGAAATGGGGAGATTGCTCTCCTGGAAACACTCCGAAGGTTCATCTGGAGATCGGGTCGACACTCGCATCAACTCATCGGCCTAATCCGCGAAGAACCAAAGCACTATAAGAAACACCGGATGCACTATTTAATACTACGGTAGAAGATCGGGCATGATGCATGTATGATGTATGACATGGCAAAGGTGCGATGCAACTAGGTAATATTAAGCGGAACCGGGGTCCCGACAATTAATTATATGGTTCATGTTATTTAGATACCCCGAAATTTAAATGTTGTCTTAACAAGGCAAAGCATGGCATCTGTTCGCTACACAAATTTAAATGGAGCCAATATAAGACTAGATTAGCTCACATATGGTCTCCATATTTAATTATAAGGTGAATCGACAAAGTACCCCCAACAAATGAATATGTATGAGAGCATGAACAATTCATGTGCAACAAGTTTATAGCATTTAATAAAATAGGGGCTCGGATAGGGATCACACACAGGGTATCGGTGACCTTGGGGTCTGAGGGTTCGACGGGATCGGTCTTCGGATCCGTGTAGATGGTCATGGCATCCGGGAAGGCGATCTCGGGGCTTCACATACTTGGAACCAGGGTCATTGGTTTCCTCTCGACGATCTTGGGGTTTGTGGCGGAGATCTCAGAGTTCTAGCTTCATCGGGCGATGGTGATCTTGTGTGTCGCCGGTGGTCTTCAGGTACTCGCGTACATCTCCTCGCATCGGAGTTTGCAGGTGAGGACACACGAAGGAGTGGTCATTGGACCTGAAACACACACACAAGCAACTAAGTCATGCATCACGCACATCAACAACAAGGAAAACACGTCACGAGCCTCATCTCACGAACGAGACAACAACCTATAGCGGCAGGGGCGACCATGTCGTCGAACAGGAGGAGTCCCTCAGACCAGAGGTGGCGAGGACGGCAGGGACGCGGCAGCTCGGGGCGGTCGATGGCGGTAGGAGACAGAGACTGCAGGGTCAAGGGCGGATGCACGGCAGCGGGTGTTGCGGGCCAGAGATCGCGCCATGGGCGCGTGCGGGAGGCGGAGTGCGCAAGTGTCGCCGGAGCAGAGGAAGCTCGCCGGGCAGAGGAAGGGTGGCGGCGAGGCGAGGCTAGCGGCGGAGAGGCTCACGCCAGGGCATGACAAGCGCGAGTACCGAGCGGCGGCGCGCACCTAGCGGGAGGCGAGCGGTGCAGAGGAGGACATGGCGGCGCGACCAGCGGCAGGGTCGGGGACGCGCCGCTGACGGCACTCTGGGTCCAGCCAGAGATGCAGGGCGTGGCGGCGGGGCACTTGGGGCTCAAGGAAGAGGCCGAGGGCGACGAGCTCCGCAGGCGGGGTTTCACGTCCTTGACGGCGGCCGAGAGGAGGAGCTTGAGGCGGCGCTTGGTTGAGCGGTGGTTGGGGACGAGGCCTAGAGAGGGGGGCGGCACCATACGACCGGGACCGGGGCGGCTCAGAGGGAGGCGAACACGGGTGAGGGCGATCAGCGGGGCCGGACTTGGCGGGGATCGATGGAGGTGGTCTCCTGGCGGTGGCGCTTACGGTGGGGAGGTCGAGCAGAGGAGCTCGGGAAGGAGAGGACGCGAACGGGGGGCTTGGGCTCCTGCAGGTGGCGGCGAGGTGAGGGAGAGAGCGCTGGGGCGGGGGTTGCGTCGCAAGGTGGGGGACTTGGTCAGCAGGGTGGGGCCAGGGTCACACGAGAGAGGTGGGAGGTTTGCGCGTCACATAGACGAGTCGGGGTGGGGCCAGGGATTGCATCAAGAGGAGCGGGAGCGATGGTCTCGAGGTTGTCGGTCAGGGTTGGTCTCGCGGCGCGATGTGGCGCGCGTGGTGGGGCACGCGTGGGGCCACGCAGTCGCGTGCGAGTGCGGCGCTGGGTGAGCGTGCAGGCGCGCCGGTGCGGCTGTTGTGTGGATTAGGGTTAGGTAGGGGTAGAGGCTGGGTTTGATCTAGGGTTTAGTCTAGATGGGCCGGGTCGTAGGTGGTCTGGTTGGTTGGGCCTCTGGCCTGACCAGCTGGACTGCCTCCCCGGACAAAATCTTTTATTTTTGTTAGATTACTATTTATTTTAAAGCCTTTCGTAAATAGTATTTAGACAAAACAAAATATCCAGAAGGACCAGGTTTACATTGAAATAGAGAGGGGGGTATTTAGAAAACAAAGATAGGCTTTTGGGAAATAGTTTTAGGCAAACAAATGCATGATGACATGATGATGCTCAAATTCAATGTGGCATGATGACATGAGCATGTTATCATGATGATGCACAAGGGAGAAACATAGCGATTTTCTAGTAGTGGTTTTAGCGGGGTGCTACAATTCGACACCACTAACAATGGATCTCGCCCTCGAGATCCGCCTCATGGTACGGGGAAGAAAGCAAACGGTCTGAATCTTCTCGATCCTCACAACACCACTAACAAAGATTCTTGCTCCATCTTGAAATCAGCGACACCACCAACAAGGGGTCATTGCTCATGTTTGTCCGAGGACACTCCGGAGAACAAAGATGGAGATAACGGTATCGAAAGGTAAGCCCACCTTTAACTTCCATGTAAGGAGAGAAAAGGGGCAACCTAATCCACTTCAATATACAAGAGCGAATAGAATGAGTAGTCGGAATGGGGGCCAATCCATCACGCACCCAAACTATTACTCTGCACATGCAGTAGAAAAGCATGCAACCCATTTTCGAAATTCAGACTGAAGATCTTGACAAGCGATGTTCGGAAACAAAGGAGTGATGCAGGCTCTTCATCAGATCTGATGTAGATGAGGTCGTCGTGTTGGAGAACACCAGAAGGCACAAGAAGGAACAAAGAGAAGTCCAACCGATGAAGGATTCCTTAGATAGCATGAAGACTGGATGTAGAAGCACCGTTACCAAAGGAGGAAGCGAAACCCTGAAGGTACGATGGAAACCCAACCACGAGAAATCCTAGACTCGAAGAAAGGTAAGAGAGCAGATTCAAAACACGCAAAGGTAAGAGGAGACTAGCATAGGGGTAAGGAGTAAAACAGACCTACTCAGATCTATCCAACCGATTTTCAAAATAGTTTTGACACTCTACATCGGCCGTTATCTAGGTTATCCTACATGCTAGACTAGTGGGGTATCGCAATGGCTGAGCTCTGCTACCACTCTGTAACACCCTCGAATCGGCCCTATGTAAGTTTTAACGCTTCCCGCCAAACCCATATAGAAACGATTCATGGACGCCCACCAGGCACTTTCGTGTGGGTGGAAAATGAAGTAATATTATTACTCAATAGTCCACGATGGAACCCACAAAACAGATATATATACAACAACAACTCACTGAGTCAAGAATACAGATATACAGTACAAAGATCCAAATCACCTTGAAAACGATACAGCATCCGAGTACGGATAAGAAGCAAATTGAGCTAAGAGCCTTGAAGAATAACCAATGGCGTCCATAACCCTGCCCAGGCCAAGACGAAAGGGTAACCCTGCTAACGACGTCGATCTCAAACCTGCTAAAACAAAAGGGGTGCCGACAAAGGGCAAAGGAAAAAGAGGAGCGTCAGTACTGAGGCTAGTACACGGCGAGGCTAGAATTCGGCGGCTCTCGCCTACATAGGTATGGTGGACTGAAGCGGCAGCGCAACATGCACTAAACAACCTATAGAGACTCGAAACCACTGTCGGCTATTAGAGAGGGATAAGAAAGACCTATTCGGGACCAACCTGATACTAACACCAATCATACCCATCCTAGTATTCCCCCTCGAGACCAAACGAGAAAGTCAAACGGAGGAACTCACACAGTTGGCAGTTTTATTCATTCTATTATAGTTGCAGCACTTACTAGTCAGATATAGATAGCATGAGTCATCCTGATAGCATAAGTAGTGGGCAGTTTTAGTTAACCATTCAGTTGTAGTTGCAGTACTTACTAATCAGATACAATTAGCATGTGACATCCCAAACCTAGCAGTTGTTGGCACTTTTATTTCATTCCATTGGAGTTGCGATACTTACTAGGCAGGTATAACATGACACGATAATTTTATTATCCATTCCATTGTAGTGAAGCTGATTACTAGTCACATATTAAGTCAAAATTATAACACTACTTTAGTTATGCTTGTCTATGATTGAGATACTATGCTCCAAGTCGTCCATAACGGCGGACACGGCTTTCAGAAAGATTTACCCTGCAGGGGTGCACAAATAGCAACACACGCACGATCAACCTCGGAAAAACCAAATAAAAATCCAACGAGGCTTTCACGATAAAGCAATCACAAGATTCATAAAATATTTCAGGGGGCCACCCCCAATAAGCTACCCGCTACGAAGTCGGCCGGCTCCACGATGGACCCAGGGTGTGTGGTGACGGCTGTAAACGACCGGGAACCCAAAAGTGTGACTGGGCTTGTCGATACAGCGGGAACGTGGCACGGGGTTCCTAAACAGTACAGGCACTCCACGCGAAATCATAAATAAAGCAGTAAGACATGGCATAAGTATAGAATAGTAATAAAGCCCCAAACTAGTTTGTGGCCCCAAGAAATAAGAAATGAATCAAGATCTGGCTAAGGGGATTCATGGTCCCACATGCGGATAGTGCGATAGTCAAGGAACAGGTATCAAGTACTCGGGGCCTACGGGACACAAGTGAGCGGTTAAAAAACCAAATATTTGCTATTACCCACCGATACCTCTGCATTAGTTATATCTATTCCCAGCAATTAATCAAGTTGTATTTAAAGTCATGATCATCTCCACCATTAAGCATCTCCATCATTAAGCATGTGCCAACCTTTTATCAACGGTGGAAAAACAACGACGCAAAGCAGCACCTGAGCAAGCAACTACGACTCTCAAGGCCGATTGTCTATCAATCAACATGCAATAGGATGTGTCCAAGGCAATATAGAGGCTGCACGGAATATAAATGGTGCATGGAAACTAAAGCATCATAACACGGATAGCAATAGAGCAACAGGAGGAAGTAAAGCCTATAAACGCCAAATAGGTAGAAATGGGGAGATTGCTCTCCTGGAAACACTGTCGAAGGTTCATCTGGAGATCGGGTCGACACTCGCATCAACTCATCGGCCTAATCCGCGAAGTACCAAAGCACTAGAAGAAACACCGGATGCACTATTTAATACTACGATAGAAGATCAGGCATGATGCATGTATGATGTATGACATGGCAAAGGTACGATGCAACTAGGTAATATTAGCGGAACCGGGGTCCCGACAATTAATTATATGGTTCATGTTATTTAGACCAACTTAGTGGATACAAAAGTAAACCAAACCTCATAGTAAAGAATAAGTCAAATGCAATCTTGAGTATGACTAAACTAATCTATCTATAAAATGTTGTAATGTGTGGAATTAGTGTGCGGAAACATGTAGATGTGCTACTCCTAGTCTCCATGCATGTCTTCCTCAGTAGTACCTAAAAACATAGAAGCCACAAGGGTGAGTACAAAGTACTCAGCAAGAATATAAAGAAATAATAAGCTAAGCATAAAACACGACACCAACAGTTATTCTGTAACACTCGTCATAGCGCAATGAGTGTCCTGTATGCCTACATGCTCTTTGCTTTCACTTTCTTTGTGTATTACCGGTATCGTTTGAGTGACATCCGTCGGCATCCACTCGTTCCACCTTGTGGAGATTGCCCACAATGTGGGGACCTCAAGTGCCTACCTCAGTAGGTCACAACACTATATTTTTTCTTTAAGATGTAGTGCAAAATGCAAGCGGAGTTGTACTCTCTATCATAACCACTTTGTACCCACACATATAAACAATAGGGATTTCTATTTTCGTGTCCCTAGCTCGTTAGTTGTACTCAGTTTTCCCCAGCCGCTTAGTTTTTCCTCACATTTCCCATCCCTCCATTTAGAAACCCTCGCATGCGCTCGGACGGGGGGATGCCGTCAGGTCAAAGACTTGACCGTTACATGTTGACAGGTGGGACCGTGTTGGGCGGGTCCTGTGTTGAGCATTACGTTACGTCGCCTCGACCGTTACATGTTGACAGGTGGGGCCAGGATACACGGCGGACCAGCCATCCGTCTCCCGCTAACTTGTGGGCCCCATTTTTCCTAATTGTGAGGTCGGTGCAACCAATGACAAATGGGGCCGTTCTGTGGGGCCGTCGAAGCCAATGAACGATGGGGCCGCTATGTGGAGCCGTTCTGTGGGGCCTTCGTAGCCAATGACCGGTGGGGCCGTCATGTGGGGCTGGAGGGGGGATTTGCATATTTGCCACGTTTTACTTTGCAACTTGCATATTTTCCATTCTGTGTGTCACTGGCATGTGGTGGTCATGTGGGAAATATGAAAATTTCAAAGAAAAAGTTTGGCAAATATGAAATAATTGACAGGTGGGGTCGTGTATGACACATCGGCTCTCTCTCATCTGTTCCCAGCCCCAGCCCCGAGCAACTCCTATCCCACTAGCGGACAGAGCAGCCATCGTCGTCGCATCGCCGGATTTGTCCTAAGGCGGTATCAGACGGACTGTCGCGCTGCACATCAACCACGGCTCCGACATCTGTTTCGTCCGCACACATTGTACGTTGAGGCAGTACCGACTGCAGGCATGTCCACCGTCCACGACGACCGGGATTTGGTTCCGCCACCATAGTTCGACGAACAGTCGCAACAATTGCTAGTAGTGATTGTTAAGACCTCCGTTCCTGCTCCTCCCACCCTAATCGATTTGTTTCCCGTAATTTCCTCGATATTGTAGGTGCAAATTAATCCTCAATGTCTGGTCACAGCGGGTACACCGGCGAGGGTGGGGAATCGATCATGTCGTGAACACATTCTCCTTCTCCTACCACGTCGAAAATGCATGTAGTTCCTTCTCTTTGTACTACCATTGAATTTGAAGTGCTGACATGGCCTATCAGACTGATTCTAGTTTAGTTTGTTTTGGCATTGTTACAGTGTGCTATGTAGGCCTATGATCCATGGTACATTGCATACCAAGATGAATCAACTCAGTGGTCTAGCCATAGGATGGATTTGGAGGAGATGGTTGCTAAGAGAGGTGATGAATTGGCCCGTAAAAATCTGTTGATATTCGAGCTGAAGCGTACTGTCGAGGAAGAATTTAGAGCTTATTCGCAAAGAGAAGTTGACACCAGAGGTTGATCTTGCCGTATCTGATCAAGTCATAGAAAATCTAAAACAAGAAATTCAAGTGAAGAGCGGGGATAGTAGATTCATGTGGGTATTTTTAGTAGTTGTCATCCACGTCCTAGCAGTTACAGTATGCGGTTGTGGTGAAGGGTGGCACATGTAATGATTAGTTGAATAGATAGCTAATTTAGAGAGTAGAATTGTTATTCAATAGATTGTTGTGAGTTCCTGCTAATTTAGTCACTTTATGGTCCCAAAGTTGTTGAGAGAATGCATTGCGGTGCCCGAGTTGCTTGCCATTGGATCTAGCGGTCCCAAAGTGGTCGAGAGAATGCATTGCGGTACCCGAGTTGCTTGCCATTAGATCTAGCGGTCCCAGGGTTGTCGAGAGAGTGCATTGTGGGGCCCGAGTTACTTGCCATTGGATCTAGCTGCCCATAGTTGGCATGCCAAATTCCTAGAGGGTCAAGTTGGGGCCTATCAGTTTTAACTGTTCGGTTGCTACCATCATGGCTGCCATGTAGAGTTGCAGCGTTGGCGGCAGCATCCATTCCCCATTCCAAAATAGTGGCTGAGATTGTCAATCCAAGTTAGTTGACTCAAATTCCTCAAGATACAATCGAATCTAGTCAAATCTAAATCAACTAATTTGTGGCGGAGGGAGTACTACTTATGAATTAGCTTTAGAGCATATCCACCGTCCTCACTGCTCAAATACATATCAATTTTGATTCAAATCATATATATTTCGATCAAATTTATACAAGCCCACTGGAGATTGTCAAAGCAAGTACTACTACTTATGAATCAACTTTAGAGCATATCCACCGGTCTCATGGCTCAAATACATGTCAAATTTATTCAAATCATACATATATTTTAAGTCACAGAATTTTGGTTCAAATTGGGCTTAAATTTGTCCTAATTTTAAGTGGACGGTGAGCTAACCGCCCTCCCTGCCGTATGTGTACTCCAAGAAGTACGGGACAAGTGGTCCTATCCGGCCTTCACTGTTGAATGCACCTCGACGTGCCAGCCGCGGCCTACCTCCCACAGCTTCGGTTCACGAGGGCTTGATCTGCGCCGTCATAGTGTTGTTCCGGCTGATGGCTTCAATCGTCTTTGCATCAATGACCACTGTCGGCACCACAGCCGTAGATCCTCACTGCTGCACATCGTTCTAGAAGCGTGCTTAGATCCGCGCCGCCGCAAGCCGTTCCGACCCCCATGTGTAGGTCCACACCTCCGTACGTTGATAGGAGGGGAGGAAGATGCGGCTGGTATACGTGCGACAGGGAAAGCGAGGGAGAGACCTCCAGCCCATCGGATCATGATGTATCCAATGGTGGTTGTCCAAGATCTGTGTGACATACATCTCGACCAATCAGAGCGCAACCAAACTGAGCGCTAGTTGATGCGGCTGGTATACGTGCGACATGGAAATGGGGGGAGAGACATCCAGCATGTTGGTCTCTCCTTTCCGTACAAGGTTAGGTGCGCCCATCGGGAGAGAGAGACCTCTAGCCTATTAGATCATGATGTATCCAACGATGGTTGGCAAAGATCTGTGTGACATACATCTCGACCAATCAGAGTGCTAGCCAAACTGAGACACGTGAGAGGGGAAAAGTAAGGAAAACTTTAGCGGGAGGGGAAAACTGAGGAAAACATTAGCAGGAGGGGAAAACTGAGTATACTAAGGAAAACAAGGACGCTCAGATAAAAAATGACTAAGGGAAATTCAAGCTTTTGGCATAACAAATGGAAAATGTGTTATTTGAACAAAATAATCCATCTTGGCCGACATTATATTGTTTGCAACTCAAAGATACACAAGTGTGCCAAATTTGGCCTCATTTAGACAAAGTATGTTTTGGGATGGGTTATCTTAGAGGTTGACTGAGTAGAAAGCCATGCATCTTCATAGCTAGTAGCTCATTCCAAGAAGTGGTTTAGGGGAGAAGTCCATTTCTCTTTATTTCCTTTTCCTTTATTATTCATGCTAGGTTTTAGTTAACATAACAAGACTCTATGCAAAGGTTGCACTATGTTTTGACTTCTTTTTTGAATTAAACTAACCCTAAAACCATTTATTTGAATTTAATCATTGAGAAAAAGAAAAATGTGGATGATTACAAGTAAATCCAAAATTTCCAATTTCATATGGTAAATCAATCCAGGATACACAAGTGTGCCAAATTTTGGATCAATTGGTCAATGTTTTCTATGGTTTAAGCTATGAACTAGCTAAACCCCATGTGTTAACCACATGTCAAGGGCATAACTGAGCAGTGCTAAGAAACTAGGTGCATGACAATAGAAACTTGCAATAACACAAACATTATGGGGTTATCCAACATACAAACTTGGAAGCGTCACAAACATTCACAGTAGTTCAAATTCAATACAAACATTGACAGTAGTTCAAATTCATCATACAAATTCAAATTCATTTTTTTCTTGCTCCTAGTGTTTTCCGCTGGAATATTCTCGGAGTTCACCACCTTCCTCCAGGTGATCCTGGCTAGAATATTCTCGAAGTCCACCATCAGCTCCTTCCATTTGTTCCCTTTGTTCTTTTTCTCCGCATCAAATGAATCAAGTGGTTCAGTCTGTCGTACAATTGGTTCAACCACGTTTCGATTCATTAGTTCATATGGTTCAAAACACATTGGCATCATTTCTTCAATATCCTCTTGTGTAATTCCTTTACTTTTGAACTCTGCTTCCAATGAATAAATTGCTTCAATCTCCCATGCATTTGGTGTAATCTCCCCTTCATTTGGTTCAATCTCCTCTCGATCCATTGGTTCAATCTCCCCTGCATCTGGTTCAATCTCCCCTGCATTTGGTTCAATCTCCCCTGCATCTGGTTCAATCTCCTCTCGATCCGTTGGTTCAATATGCAATGTATCCATTGCTTCATTCTTCTCTCGTTCAGATACTTCATTCTCATCTGCATTTGCTTCTCCCGCCTGATCGTCCATTCCATAAGCTAGGTCCACTGCATTTTTACAAGGCCTAACAATATGCCCTAGGATCCCACAATGTTTGCACTTACATCGTCGAGGTGGTGCACCACCCTCTGCACCAGCTCTCATCCTATTCTTCCTTGGCCTACCTGCTAGTCTAGTAAAAACTGGAGGGTATGGCTTGAAGCCTGGATTCACTTCCATCCATTGGTCTTTTCCCAACAAGGCTGGAACATTCTGAGCATATGCTGCCCTAAATTTGGCAACAGAGAAATACTCCAACACCTACTGATCAACGTCACCCTCTTCACCTCTTAGAAAACCCATGAAAAACAATGCATGTATGTAGGGTTTCCCACGGAGCTGCCATTGCCTGCAATGGCATGTCCTGTCAGCCAAACTCACTGGATACCTCCATTGCCTATCTTTACTGTCAGTGTACGTTACCTTAGCCTCCATTCCTTTTCTAATGCATTTCATCTTCAATTGTTTTGCCCTGGCATGCAATGCCTTAATAAAAGATGGGAGGATGAGATGGCCAGCATATACTGTTGATGCAATTCTTTGACGCAAATCGATCTTTATCATGATCATCTACCTAATCTTATCAAATATTTGCCACATCATAAGCCCTTTCAATTACTTGACCTTTGCATTGAAACTCGCTGCAAGGTTACTTATCACATAGCCTACCTTGCAAATTTCATTGAATTGGCTTCTTGACCACACCATTCCATGATGTGCATCCAAGTACTCCTTCACCGTAGGTTTTTGTTTATACAACACTTCCAAATGATACAGATGCTTCCTCAAACTGCATGTGTATGAAGCTGGCCATAGGTTGTTAGTATAAACTTTACCCTTGAATTTGTTTGTAAAATTCTGCACTGAGTGTTGCATACATTCCCTATGCTCCACTCCAGGGAATACTGCTTCTACAGCTTTCTCCAAACCTTTGCAAGCGTCCATGTCAATAGTAAGTCCTGATGGATGACCTATAAGGTCGCGCAAATTCTCTAGAAACCAAGTCCAACTTTCCTCTGACTCAATCTCCAAAACTCTAAAAGCAATAGGGAACATCCAATTGTGGCCAACAACTGCAGTAGCAACTACTAGCAGTCCTTTAAATTTGCCATGAAGAGTTGTTGCATCCACGGCCAAATAAGGCCTGTAACCATCCAGAAACCCTTGCCAGCAAGCTTCGAAACAAACAAAAGCCCTTCTAAAGCACTCCTTATCCATTGTCTTCCCTATTATTTTGTACTGAACTGTATGCCTGTCTATCTGTACAACAATACCTGGACTAGCCATCTCCACTTCAGCTTTGAAGTTGTAAAGCAACTGAAAACTTTCATTCCATGGACCATTGATCCTATCAAGAGCCATTTCCTTTGTATAGAACATCCTCATGTAAGGTACTGTAATATTAAACTTTCTAGAAACTTTTTTATGAGCGCTGTTGCACCAAGTGATGGGTTCACTCTCATCCAATCCATGATTGCATCTGCCAACCACCTAGTCTTTGCTAGTTTTGGTTTGTCCTTTGGATGTCCCCCTTGAGGTGAACAAGAATGTTCGAACCGGTTACCTTTGCCTGACCACCAGATGATGCTTTAGCCCTCTTTCCCGTGTGTTCAACTTTAGGTTGCACATGAAGATGAATTCGACCAAAACTTTTGGCAGCATTCAAAGAGAAAAGCATTACCAGATCAGCTTTGCTAGTTAGTGGGAGCAATCTTTGCTCGCTAATGTTGAAATATTGCAAATCATCTGAATCGCCTTTGCTCCAGGAGAATTTAGAATATATTTTATCTTTCAAATCTTTGAGAGTTATGGAGGTTGCAACCACCGCTAGGAAGTAAAATCCATAGAGATACCATTCACAACCACGAATTATGCTAGTATCCAGTTTAACCGCCAGCCGAAATACCAGCGCTGGATCAATTCTATTTGAAAAGCAAGGCAGTTAGCTGAGCACCAGCGATTCATGCTCAATTACTGCCTATAATCAATCCACAAAGGGATACAATACTTACCAAGATGGAATCCATGCGTTAGATCCCTCCGATTCCACCCAATCTTCTCCGCGCTTGACGAGGAGGACTGGTACACCTGCTGACATCACATATTGTTCCACGAAAGGGGTAGATCTAGCGGGGGAGGAAGCGGAGCTAGAGTAGGCTCCGTGGCTAGGGGAGGGGGTGGCTCGGGGGCCGAGGAAGACATAAGGTAGGAGGGCTCTCAGGTAGGAGGGCACGATGGTGGGGAAGCAGAGCGGAGGGGCAGTGTGGGAGCTGTTCCAGGCTCGGAGCAAGAATGGTCGGTTCGATGTGTCTCCATGCGGCCCCACCCTTCACCATGTATGCAAGACCCGTCCCAACGCGGCCCCACCCTTCACCACATATGCAGGACCCGTCCCAACACAGCCCACCTGTCAGCATATAATGGTCGAGGCGACATAACGTAATGCTGTGAACACCCGGATTTTTAAGTCCAAATGACTGTTATGCCGTACATCGCAATCCTAGGATTACCATTTTTGTGAGACATAATAGAATTGATAACACAGTACATCATCCATTACAAACCATAATAGTCTTACACATAGTTGATCTCATGATCAAGTCTTAATACATATCAAAGCAGTGGAAAATAGCATAGTAGAGGCTCCATCTTCATTGTCACAGGCAATGCTGACGATGGGAGATGATCCTAGTTATCGTAGACATCCTGCTGTCCGTCCTTCGGAAAGTCCTCTTCATAGTCTGGCCATGGGAATAGCCAAGGACAAAGCCATGAGTACTCTTAAAGTACTCACAAACTATCACTAATGTAAGTAAGATAATTCTAGTAGGAATCCTAAGCTCTAGGCTTATTTGCAATAAGCTAGTTTTATTTCAGAAGTACTTTGTAGTAAAGACCTATTTTAGTTATCTAGATTACTCAAGTGGGAACCTAGTTTCATGTCCATAACCCTGTGTGGTCAAGTCAAAGTCATATTATAAGTCACAAGTTATTTTGGAAACATCTGACAACGGAACAATATGGCCATCCAACTGTCCATGACCACGGACGCGGCTATTCGAATAGTTTGACACTTTGTAGAGGTGGTACACTTTCACCACAAAATTCGATACATCCGTCAAGGATAACCCTGAATCATAATACTTGGTATGCGGATAATCAATCCTAACCTTTCAATTACACACCTTAGTATAGGCACCTCCCCTATGAGCTTGGCCTCCCAGCCATGGCCATCTGCCATCCCGGGAACTTCATAGGTGGACATTCACATTCACGAGGTAGACTCAGCTCAACCTCTTTCCGTGAGGGAACCCATACGAAGACATATAAACTTCCAGTTAAGCCCTGCCCAACTCAGGTATTGTGGTTGTACAGTAAAGTTGGAATGGAATCGCATCTGAACCCAACCATCAATTTTTATCAAAGTCAAGGCACATGTTTCATTCAGTATCATCTTCAGATCATTGTGTTTCATAACACACGTCAAAACATTTCAATAGAATGACTCATCATTCCAAGATTTTCATAATCATTTTCTCCAAATGTTCCCATCTAAAGTGATCAATATTAGTTTAGCACTAGAAACTACCAATGAAGGTGTCACTATTGAGGGGCGCTAATCAAGTGTAAATACCCAAACCTAGTTCTATGCTCTTGATAGCATCTATCCTATTTTCCCACTAATCACCATTTAATTAACTACTTGAGGAACTTTAGTAAAGGGAAGAATAAATCTTACAGATAAAACTTGGGATTGGTATATTCAAAGTTGCATCCCATAGAATGCATAAGGTATCTTGCATAGGCTAGCTTGCATAGTGGGTCTTGCATAACTTAGCTTGCATAGGATGGCTTTCCTTGGTTGGTGCAGTTGTCGAAGTTCTCCTCTTCGTCTTTGTAGAACTCCTCTTCTTCGTAGCCCGGGTTGGTATTAGCGTCTATAAATAAATACGAGGTACACAATTGATACGTCCATTTTGCATCACTATTCTATGTCTTAAATCACTATTATTCATTGATATATTTCGTATTGAGAGGTGATACTTATGTTATTTCATCTATTTTTGCATGGTTGATGACTTTTGGAGCATGGACTGCTGCAGTCAGGATTCTGATGGAAAAGGTGCTATTTGGAGGCAAAATTCGCGAAGATCAGAAAATCCGGGAAAATATATGGAAAATTCTATTTTTCTAGAAGACTCAGGATGCCAGAAGATGGAGTGGAGGTGGGCCACATGGGGCCCACATCACCCCATGGTGCGGGCAGGCCTAGGCCGCGCCAGGGAGTGGTGTGGCCACCCTGGCCCACTCCAGCCTCTCCCCTCTGGCATATATTATCCCCATCAAACCCTAAGACTCAGGGAGCAACCACAGAAAGATTCCAACGCCTCTGCGGGGCAGAAAACACCGAGAGAGAAAGATCTCTCCGGCAGACAGATTTCTGCCGGGGGAATTCCTTCCCAGAGAGGGGAGATCGTTGCCATCAACACCACCATCAAGCTGGACTTCATCGGGATCATCATCATCATCATCACCACCATCATCACCATCAGCACCCTCATCACCATCTCCATATTGCTGTAACAATTGCGTTGAATCTTGCATAGTTCATAGGGGAAACTTTCCCGGTGTTGATTACTCTTTGTAGTTGATGCTATTGAGTGAACCATTGAATTATTGTTTATGTTCAGATTGTTATGCATCATTATTCCATCTCTGATCATGATCCATATGATGTCTTGTGAGTAGTTCGTTTTGTTCTTAAGGACATGGGAGAAGTCTTGTTGTTAGTAGTGGAGTTGCGTTGAGAAAGATTCAATAGATTGTTATTTAAGTTGTGGTGTACTTCTTCTAGTGGTGTCATGTGAACGTCGACTACATGACACTTCACCTATATGGGCCTAGGGGAATGCATTATGTATTTGGCTACTAATCGTAGGGGTTGCCGGAGTGACAGAAATCTGAACCCCCGTTAGGAAACCATTGCACAAGGGG
Source organism: Avena sativa (assembly GCA_916181665.1). Classification (NCBI taxonomy): domain Eukaryota; kingdom Viridiplantae; phylum Streptophyta; class Magnoliopsida; order Poales; family Poaceae; genus Avena; species Avena sativa. Next base: position 523,412,132 of record OV702292.1, on the reverse strand, counting down.
CGTAAGGGTCTTAGAGTTTAAAGCTATGGTTAGGTTTCTACCTTAATTACTTTCTTGTACTTACGGATGTTTGCAAGGGGTATAATCACAAGTATGTATTAGTCTTGGATGGGACGGCACATTAGCACAGGTTCACCCACACAACACTTAGCAAGCTAAAGAAGATTAATCAACTATATGAAGCGAAAGCACTTGACAGTCTTCCCATGTGTCCTCGAGAACGTTTGGTCATCTATAGAAATACAACCGGCTTGTCCTTTGCTACATAAAGGATTGGGCCACTTGCTGCATTTATTCCTACTGTGTTTTATTTACTCGTACTTTGTTTACTTGCTTTATCGAAAACCCCTAAAAATCCGTTTGCTAAGTATTTGCAGAGAATTCCTGATCCATACCACTAGCCAGCACCTTCTGCTCCTCGTTGGGTTCGACACTCTTACTTATCGAAAATACTACGATACACCCCCTATACTTGTGGGTCATCAAGACTATTTTCTGGCACCGTTGCCGGGGAGTGAAGCGCTATTGGAGAGTGGAACTGGTAAAGGAACTTCTACTGTGAGTATTGTTTACTTCTGCTAGTTGCTTTATTTTCGTTATGGATAATTCACCGAGTTTCTTATTTGGTAATGCTACTACCACTGCTAAGGTAGTAGATAAGCCACCACCTGCTGAGAAAGATGTTTTCAAAATACCTACAAGAATTATTGATCGTGTTATGGATAACTACTATGTTGGGGATGGAACTGTCCATCCTGGTGATCCTTTACTCTTTATACACGAATTATGTGGGTTGTTCAAGTGTGCAGGTATTACTACAGATCAAGTTAAGAAGAAGTTATTCTCATTATCACTAAAAGGAAGAGCTGAGGAATGGTATAAGCTGCTGAAGAATGGTCAAGCTCTGGAATGGGAGGAAATAGTGCCTCCCTTTTATTCAAGGTTTTATCCTCCTAGTGAGATTCATAAAGATCGGAATCAAATATACAACTTTTGGCCTCTTGATGGAGAGAGTACAACTCAAGCTTGGGGGAGATTGAAGTTACTAATGCTCAAATGTCCCATTCATGAGCTCCCCAACAATATTATTATCAACAACCTTTATGCAAGGCTTCCTCTACATGATAAGGATTTATTGGATGCTTCTTGTGCTGGATCATTCACTCGCGTGGAAGAAGAAGTTAAATGGGACCTTCTAGACCGTATTCAAGACAATGCTGAAGCTTGGGAGAATGACAAAGGTAGAAAGTTAGGTATAAATTATGATTATGAATGCATTGAATCTTTTATGGGAACTGATGACTTTCAAATTATTAGTAATCTTTATGGTCTCGATTTGCAAGTTATTACAAATTGCTTTAGAGCTTTTGCTTCCTATATCGAAATTCCAAAAAGGGGATGGAACAAATACCATGCACCTTACAAAGATATTGTTGACTATGCTCCTATTGGAAGTGTTGAGTATTGCATTATTGATCCCATCTTACCCGAACCTTATATCGAGAAGATCTCCTTTCCCGAAAAGGTAAAGAACCGTCCTATGATAACTAATGTTATCACCAAAAGTGGAAAAAGAACTATAAAACCTGATGAACAAATAAACATTGAACCTGTGGTAGCAATTGTGAAAGACCTTGTCACTAAAAGCGTAGAAGATGGGCACATAGTCTTTTGTGAAGATGCTTCTAATATTGTTTCACATCCCAATAGAACTAAAAAGGCTAGTGTTCCTGTGCTTTATGTTAGAATTGGTGATCATTGCTATTATGGTTTATGTGATATTGGTGCAAGTTCCAGTGCTATTCCTTATGAGCTTTACAGAGAAATTATGCATGAGATCAGTCCTTGCGAGTTGGAAGAGATTGATGTGGTTATTCACCTTGCTAATAGAGAGACCATCTCTCCAATTGGTATTGTGCGAGACATGGAAGTTCTTTGCGGTAAGATTAAGTACCCCGCTGATTTTCTAGTACTTGGTTCAGCTGCTAGTAAAACTTATTTTATCATTTTTGGTAGACCTTTCTTGAGTACTTGTGGGGCTATTATTGATTGCAAGAGGGAGAAAATCTTGACTAAGTTTGATGGGGAATCCTATGAGTTTAATTTTTTGAAATTTGCTAAAGAACCTTGCGAAGAGGAAACCCATAATGAGGATTTTAGGGTTGAACAACTTGCTTCTATTTCTCTTGCTCCTAACAATGCTTTGCAGCAATTTATGGAAGAACATGAAAGTGAAATCTTCATGGAAGAAAGGAATGAGATTGACATGATTCTCCGTGATCAACCTATGATGCTTAAGCACGACTTGCCTGTAGAAGACTTGGGTACCACGATGCCACCTAAAAAGGATCCGGTTTTTGATTTAGAACCTCTCCCTGATGATCTTAAATATGCTTTTATTGATGATAAAAAGATATATCCTGTTATTATTAGGGGAGGAAGAAGAAAGATTATTGGAAGTTTTGAAGCAACACCGAGGAGCTATGGGGTATACTCTGGATGATTTGAAGGGGATTTCACCTACTATATGTCAGCATTCTATCAACATAGAACCAGATGCGAAGCCAGTAGTGGAGCACCAACGACGATTAAATCCTAAGATGAAGGAAGTGGTAAGGAATGAGGTATTGAAACTCCTTGATGCTGGTATTATTTACCCTATTGCTGATAGTGAATGGGTTAGTCCTGTCCATTGTGTTCCTAAAAAGGGAGGTATTATTGTTGTCCCTAATGATAATGATGAGCTTATTCCTCAAAGAATAGTGGTAGGATATAGGATGTGCATTGATTTTAGGAAAGTCAATAAAGTCACTAAGAAAGATCACTACCCGCTTCCTTTTATTGATCAAATGTTGGAAAGGTTATCTAAAAAGACCCATTTTTGTTTTCTTGATGGTTATTCTGGTTTCTCTCAAATTGCTGTTAAACAACAAGATCAAGAAAAGACTACTTTTACTTGCCCTTATGGAACTTATGCTTATAGACATATGCCTTTTGGTTTATGTAAAGCTCCTGCTACTTTCCAAAGGTGCATGTCTGCTATCTTTCATGGTTTTTGTGAGGAAATTGTAGAAGTGTTCATGGATGACTTTTCTGTCTATGGAACTTCTTTTGATAATTGTCTACACAACCTTGATAAAGTTTGGCAGAGATGTGAAGAAACTAATCTTGTTCTTAATTGGGAGAAATGCCACTTCATGGTTAATGAAGGGATTGTTCTTGGGCATAAAGTTTCTGAAAGAGGCATAGAAGTTGATAGAGCTAAGGTTGAGGCAATTGAGAAGATGCCATGCCCAAGAGACATCAAGGGTATTTGTAGTATCCTTGGTCATGCTGGTTTCTATAGAAGGTTTATTAAAGACTTTTCTAGGATACCAAAACCCCTTACCAATCTTCTTCAAAAAGATGTACCCTTCGTTTTTGATGATGATTATAAGGAAGCTTTTGAAACTCTTAAGAAAGCTTTAACTACAGCCCCTATTGTTCAACCACCTGATTGGAGTTTACCCTTTGAAATAATGTGTGATGATAGTGATTTTGCTGTAGGTGCTGTCCTTGGGCAACGTATTGATAAAAAGCTAAACGTTATCCATTATGCTAGTAAGACTTTAGATGCTGCTCAAAGGAATTATGCTACTACTGAAAAGGAATTTCTAGCTGTTGTTTTTGCTTGTGATAAGTTTAGGCCCTATATTGTGGACTCAAAAGTAACCATTCATACTGATCATGCTGCTATTAAATATCTTATGACGAAGAAGGATGCTAAGCCTAGGCTTATTAGATGGGTACTGCTTTTACAAGAGTTTGATCTTCATATAGTAGATAGAAAGGGTGCTGAAAATCCTGTAGCTGATAATTTATCTCGTTTGGAAAACATCTCTTTTAACCCTATGCCTGTTAATGATAGTTTCCCGAATGAACAGTTAGCTGCAGTGGGGGTGAGCTTGCGAGGAAGCCCTTGGTATGCTGATTATGCTAACTTTATTGTCTCCAAGTATTTGCCTCCAACTTTTACAGCTCAGCAAAGAAGAAAGTTCTTCTATGATTTGAGGCATTATTTTTGGGATGACCCGCACTTATACAAAGAAGGAGTTGATGGTATTATGCGAAGATGTGTTCCAGAATATGAGCAAAAAGAGATATTGTGTAAATGTCATGGTAGCGCCTATGGAGGACATCATGCAGGAGATAGAACTGCACAAAAGATACTACAATCAGGTTTCTACTGGCCTACCCTTTTTAAGGATGCAAGAAAATTTGTTTTATCTTGTGATGAATGTCAGCGTGTTGGTAATATTTCTAGACGCAATGAAATGCCTATGAACTACTCTCTAGTTATTGAACCTTTTGATTGTTGGGGATTCGACTTTATGGGTCCTTTCCCTCCTTCGAAGGGTTACACTCATATTATTGTTGCCATTGATTATGTTACTAAGTGGGTAGAAGCCATTCCTACGAAAAGTGCTGACGGGGAAACCTCTCTAAAAATGCTTAAGGACGTTATCTTTCCTAGGTTTGGAGTGCCTAGATATCTCATGACTGATGGGGGTTCTCATTTCATTCATGGCGGTTTTAGAAAGACTCTCGCTAAATATGATGTTAATCATAGAATTGCTTCAGCTTATCACCCCCAAACTAGCGGGCAAGTAGAGTTATCAAATAGAGAAATTAAATCTATCTTGCAAAAGACTGTTAATAGGTCTAGAAAAAACTGGGCTAAGAAGTTGAATGATGCTTTATGGGCTTATAGAACGGCTTACAAAAATCCTATGGGAATGTCTCCTTATAAAATGGTTTATGGGAAAGCTTGCCACTTACCCTTAGAATTAGAACACAAAGCTTACTGGACAGTTAAAGAACTAAATAGAGATTGTAAGCTCGTTGGTGAGAAAAGATTATTTGACTTAAGTTCTTTAGATGAATGGAGGAGTGAAGCCTATGAGAATGCTAGGCTCTTTAAGGAAAAAGTTAAAAGATGGCATGATAAGGGAATACTTAAGAGAGAGTTTCATGTTGGTGAGAAAGTTCTATTGTATAGGTCTCGTCTTAGATTTTTTGCAGGTAAGCTACTATCAAAATGGGAAGGACCTTTTATCATTGAAGAAGTATACCGTTCAGGAGCAATAAAAATTTCCTCTCTAAAAGATAATACTACACAAGTAGTGAATGGACAGCGACTCAAACACTATATTGCTGGAGATTCTTACAATGAAGATGTTGATGCCTTTCAAGTTATAACTATAGAGAAATTCATTGAGGACCAAACTCAGAGACCTGCAGAGTCTGTTTCCAACTAGGTAACAGTTCTGGTAAGAAAAGTTCCGTGAAAATACAATCCAACTATATTTTTACAGTTTTTCGTCAATAAGGAAAGCTACGAAGTGAAAAAGGGACGGAAACGGAGCTAGGGTGGCCCACACCACCCCATGGCACGGGCCCACCCCTGGCCGCGCCACCAGGTGGTGAGGCCACCCAGGACTCCGCCTCCGACTCGTTTTCTCCCAGTACCTTCCTTTTGATATGAAACTTCATAATATATAACCCTCCCGGATCTCTCGAGGTCCGTATATCATGTTTTCGTCATGTTTTTGTTTTGATCTGTTTCTGCCAGGACATACTCTTTGAAGGTTTAGAATCACAAAGGTGTCCGCCAAGGATAAAGGGAAGGAGCCAATGGAGGAAGATCTCCAAGACCCCAAGAAGGGGCTGGTACCTTTAGTCTCTTGCCCTGCATCAACAGAAGCCCTACGAGTCACTAAGGAGTTTGGCGATAAGTACCGAGACTTGAGGAGGAAGGTGGACATGCTTCAATGGGAGAATAATAGGCTTCGCAAGATGCTGGAAGATTTCCTCACATCAACTAAGAAAATATTACCACCACCACCGAAGGATTAATTCGTCATCAGGTTTGGCATCCCCTTGGTTTGTTCCAAGCTTGGGGGAGTGCCGCGGTATCATATCACTATCTTCTACCTTTTTACCTTATTAGTAGAGTCATATCTTGAATAGAGGAGTTATTATGTAGTATGATTTGCATTATGGAAGTGTCCCCTCTCTCGTTAGATATGTATCCCTTGGTGTGAGTTTCCGTTATGGAATATTAATGAGAAGTTCTTTCATTCACCCTTTTGCATAGCTTATATTAGTTTTCAATTCGTGGTTATATGATTGATCTTGTTGTTAGTATTGGTATCACTTTGGGATCATTGAGTTAATTTAGTTGGTTTTGGCAAACCTAGCTCGGTCAGTAGCAACACCTTTTTGAGAGTTGAAAAGAAAAGATAGAAGTACTCTAGAGAAAAAAATAATTTCATCATCTTTCTTTCTTGATTTGCTCATAAGTCTAGTATTCTCTAGTTAAGATCTTTTGTGCTTCCAAGGAAGATTGCATGTTTGTCTTTATCACTTGTATGTTTGTTTGTTTCCTTCAACTCTTGTACTTGCTACCCAGCGTTGCTAGCCAAAAACCTGTACTGAGAGGGTATTCTTCTCGTGCATCCACCTCCTTTAAAACCAAAACCTTTGCCATTTGTGTCCACCATACCCACCTAGTAGCATTATTGCTATTCCAAGTAAATTCTTGTTTTGTCTATCTCCCAAATTAAACTTGTTATGTGAAAATTAGTGATTAAAGCTCTCACGAACTTGATGGCACGCTTTACTTTCTTGCATTTAATAAACTTGAACCATTGGGTCCTTCTTTGTTGCGTATATGCTTGCGCTTTATGAGTTGAAGTTAGCAGAACCATGTATCATGGGGACTGCTTTCAACACTTCGTTGGTACTTGTACCTAGTTGATATCATGTTCTTTTGCTTATGGATCCCGGCGGTGTGAAATAAAAGTGGAACTTGTAAGATCATGGAGTTTATATGTGTGTTAGAGAAACGCCTGGGCCGCTAGCCCAAGCCATGCCTAATCATGGTGGAAACTTGCAGCATAACTATAGTGAGAATTCTATGAAGCATCCTCAATAAAAACCTATGCAAATAGCAAATAAAAAGATCGCTGAGATGCTCACTGTCTGCTTTCCTTATCATTTTGATTATGGGATAGCTCCTATGTCATGTGCAAGGGGTACCCCGTTGGCGGTTCTCAATGATACGCATATATTTACAATGACAAGAGCTTGCTCGTGACTGAAGTTGAGTAGCATGAGGATCGGTACTCATAAGTAAGAGGCTTGAGATTTCAACTTATAACTTGTCAAGCATATCCTCTTAGTTGTGTCACTTTAACCTTAACCACCTAAAGATGCCTATGATAGGGGTAATGAGAGCTGAAAGCTAGTAAGTATCATAATTTTTGGGAGCTCTTTATGAGACTTGCAATCCCTGCTTCCCTCTGCGAAGGGCCTTTCTTTTACTTTGTATTTGAGTCAGTAAACCTACTCCCCTCTATCTTAGCAAGTATTTGGAGTTGATGTGTTTCATTCATTCATATGATGATTTATGCATTCATGTTTCTTATGTTCCTTGTTTTGCACATTGCTCTTATCTTGAAGTTTACTACTTTGAAACCTTTCTTTGAAAACCAGCTATTTGTGAACACAGCAAATTATCAACTATTCTTCGACCAAGAGCTAAGTTTGCCATTACCAATCATGATTCACTTTGTGTATCTTTATTGTGTTTCCTTTACTCATTACAAGTTGAGTTATATAATAGTGAGTTGTTTTCTATTATGATCTATGTATTAGATGAATGTGATGCTTCTTATCCGTATTCTTTTATCAACTCTTCACTCCATAAACTTGAGGTCATGTTTATTGAGCTCAGTTTCGCTTGGGGACAAGCGAAGTCTAAGCTTGGGGGGAGTTGATACGTCCATTTTGCATCACTATTCTATGTCTTAAATCACTATTATTCATTGATATATTTCGTATTGAGAGGTGATACTTATGTTATTTCATCTATTTTTTCATGGTTGATGACTTTTGGAGCATGGAGCGCTGCAGTCAGGATTCTGATGGAAAAGGTGCTGTTTGGAGGCAAAATTCGCGAAGATCAGAAAATCCGGGAAAATATACGGAAAATTCTATTTTTCCAGAAGACTCAGGATGCTAGAAGATGGAGTGGAGGTGGGCCACAGGGGGCCCACACCACCCCATGGAGCGGGCAGGCCTAGGCCGCGCCAGGGAGTGGTGTGGCCACCCTGGCCCACTCCAGCCTCTCCCCTCTGGAGTATATTATCCCCACGAAACCCTAAGACTCGGGGAGCGACCACAGAAAGATTCCGCCGCCTCTGCAGGGCAGAAAACACCGAGAGAGAAAGATCTCTCCGGCAGACAGATTTTTGCCGGGGGAATTCCTTCCCGGAGAGGGGAGATCATCGCCATCAACACCACCATCAAGCTGGACTTCATCGGAATCGTCATCATCATCACCACCATCATCACCATCAGCACCCTCATCACCATCTCCATATTGCTGTAACAATTGCGTTGAATCTTGCGTAGTTCATAGGGGAAACTTTCCCGGTGTTGATTACTCTTTGTAGTTGATGCTATTGAGTGAACCATTGAATTATTGTTTATGTTCAGATTGTTATACATCATTATTCCATCTCTGATCATGATCCATATGATTTCTTGTGAGTAGTTCGTTTTGTTCTTGAGGACATGGGAGAAGTCTTGTTGTTAGTAGTGGAGTTGCGTTGAGAAAGATTCAATAGATTGTTATTTAAGTTGTGGTGTACTTCTTCTAGTGGTGTCATGTGAATGTCGACTACATGACACTTCACCTATATGGGCCTAGAGGAATGCATTGTGTATTTGGCTACTAATCGTAGGGGTTGCCGGAGTGACAGAAACCTGAACCCCCGTTAGGAAACCATTGCACAAGGGACGTAAGGGTCTTAGAGTTTAAAGCTGTGGTTAGGTTTCTACCTTAATTACTTTCTTGTACTTACGGATGTTTGCAAGGGGTATAATCACAAGTATGTATTAGTCTTGTATGGGGCGGTACATTAGCACAGGTTCCCCCACATAACACTTAGCAAGCTAAAGAAGATTAATCAACTATATGAAGCGAAAGCACTTGACAGTCTTCCCATGTGTCCTCGAGAATGTTTGGTCATCTATAGAAATACAACGGCTTGTCCTTTGCTGCATAAAGGATTGGGCCACTTGCTGCATTTATTCCTACTGTCTTTTATTTACTCGTACTTTGTTTACTTGCTTTATCGAAAACCCCTAAAAATCCGTTTGCTAAGTATTTGCAGAGAATTCCTGATCCATACCACTAGCCAGCACCTTCTGCGCCTCATTGGGTTTGACACTCTTATCAAAAATACTGCGATACACCCCCTATACTTGTGGGTCATCAACAATCACTAAACAATACTTAACTACTTCTATTTATCACACAAAGGTTCATACTAGATGATCTAGCATCATCTCAATCACCACATGAGATATTGATATGGCCTTATTTATCTTATTTTAGGAATGCAATTTCTACTCATTGAAAAATACTTAAGATTTAATATTCTCCAATTATAAAATATGGGATCATGTTGACACATGTCATCACCACATATTAGATACTTGGGAATGTGATTTAAATTGGTTGGCATATATTACAAAGTTCAATTTTCTATTTTAATATGATTAAAATGACTAGAAATGGCTATGTAGCATTCTTTTAATCCTAGTCCATGATTACTGCATGTAAAACCATATATTTTTATATATTCAGATAGATCATGGTAAATGTGATTTTTGAGAGTTGGAATCAACTCAATAGCATATATGGTTGATTTTAGAAAAATGTTTGAAGTTGTAAAAGGCTCTGCCATGTTATTTTTACTATGGGTGATCTATATATTCAAATGGTTTGAATCCAATGGGAGTGATTAGATAATTTCATTACCTTTCTAACAAAATTGGAATAATGCAATTTGGTTCAGTAAATTTCCTTGAATTCAATTTTGAACTAACTGACAGAAAAGGATTTTGAATAAAAAGGAAAATCTATATTTGAATTCATGGGCAACGCGCGGGAACGTTATTGGGCTAGCCCAACTGTGCAGCACATGTGCAGCGGGCTGCACTGGTGGTGGCCCCACCTGTCAGTGGCTAGTCGTCGTCGTCTCCGTCAAACGGCACGCGGGGGATTAACCCTAGCTCTACGGCAGGGGTCGTCGGAGTCTTACCAGGGATCCGGCAGGGGTCGTCGGAGTCTGACCAGGGATCCAACTGGGTACGGCGGTGCGGGCGAACGAGCTGGTAGACGACGACGGTTCGAATGGTGGTCGCGGTAGCTCCTGGGCGGCTCTAATGGCTGGTTCCCTTCCTTCACTACGACGGCGGGCTCCGGTGAAATTCTGGCGATGTAGTGCTCGCCTTGCTCCGTGGATGGTCAGAGGGGTTTTTGGGGGGAAATGTGAGTCAAATGGTGTGCGTTTTGAGGCAGGGAGGGGCCTATTTATACCCCTGACGAGGGAGCATTGCGGCATGCTCGGGCTTGTCGGCGACGTTGCTACATGGGCGCTATCGGCATGGCTGCAAGCGAAGGTCGACACGGTGCTCTGCGGTGATCGTCATGCGCATAGTGGCACGGCGAGGCGCGGTCTTAGTCGGACGGGAGACGTCCATGCTCTGCTCGGGTACCACGTCGTTCTTCATGGCGTACGGTGGTCACGGGGCGGCGGGGACAAGCGGGCATGTCTAGGAAGTCGCTAGCGAGGCAGCGAACACATGGGTGCAAGGAGAAAGTGAGGCATGGCATGGTTGCGTGGGAACGGCTCGGCGCTCTAGCGTGCGCTCGACATGGCAGAGTGATAAATGGGCACGACGTTGCTGGCGTCTCCACCGGCTGTCGTTGGCCGAGGCGTGTACTGGCGAGTGTGGTTAGGTCATGCCTATCTCCTAGACAGCATGGGCGAGGGCGGCGAGGCTTGTGGCGTCGTGTCCATGTACAGCCGACGTGGCACGCTCGGGTACGGGCTGGCACTAGTTCAATTGCCAAGTGAGAGAGGCTCCACTGCACGGCTTGGTACTAGGATGATCGTGGGCGAGTAATGGTGGCTAAATCGAGTACAAAGATGATCACTAGATTGATCAAAACAGTGTATAGTTGGTATACTTGTACTGTGCCTACTAATTGTTTGATTAAATGGCCACATGAACTAAACATTTGAAGTTTTAAATTCTTTATGGTGCGTGTGTTAGTCATATGCTTGAGTGTCTCTGGTTGCAAGGATTGGTCAAGTGGAGATGGTTTGGTTGGTTTTTGTAAAATGGCCATCTTGATGCCTACACTTGATTCTATTTTGAAAATTCTCTCAAATGGATTTGAAAATGTTTCTGTAAGTTTTGAAAGTTCACTTGGGTTCATTTTCACTTGGTCTAGCAAGCTGAGAAAAGAAATAGAATTGCTTCTGTTTGAAATCATTTACTAGAGATGCCCAAAGTGGGCTAGGTGTTAATTTTGGCAAAAATGACCATTAGGTCACATGCTTCACCATTTGATTTTCTTTTGATTTGATTTGGTTTGGATTTGACCTAGATGCTATTGCTTTGATCCTTAAACTATTTCTCAACATATATAACAAACAAACATGGCATAACAAGCATTCATACATCATTAATAAACACACATGCATTCATATAGTGTTTAAGATTAAAAGTTTTTGTTAACCCTAATTTTGTGTAATTGGAAAATGATAAACTCCTTTTAATATTTTTGAGATGTTACAAACCTTCCCCCATTAAACAGAATCTCGTCCCGAGATTCAGGAAAAACTAGGAACTAAAGAGATTTGGAAACTCAGTCCTAATATAATCTTCTCGCTCCCATGTGGCTTCTTCTTCAGTATGGTTGCTCCACTGGATTTTGAGAAACTTGATACTCCCGGTCCGGGTGGTTCTGAAGGCTTCTTCCAAAATACGAATGGGTACTTCATGATAGGTTAAATCCTTATTAATATCTATGGCTCTGTGACTGATGTTCTTGAAAACTTCGGTCTTCTCTGGAACTTCTAAGCATTTACGAAGTAACAAGATATGAAACACATTATGCACGGCTAACATCTCTTCAGGCAGTTCTTGCTGATAGGATACTTCTCCTCGGCGACTTAAAATCTTGAAGGGTCCGATATATCTAGGTGCAAGCTTCCTTTGATTTGAAAATGCTGCATTCCTTTCAAGGGTGACACTTTGAGATACACAAAGTCTCCAATGTTGAAGGTCAGGTCTCGACGTCTTTTGTTAGCATAACTCTTTTGTCTGGATTGAGCGGTCTTGAGGTGTTCACGGACCTTGTGAACCTTCTCTTCGGCTTCTCGTAGGATGTCGAGTCTGAATATCTGACTCTCTCCTACTTGCGACCAATTTAGGGGGGTATGACACTTCCTTCCATACAAATACTCGAATGGGGCCATTTGCAAACTGGCTTGATAACTGTTGTTGTATGAGAATTCTGCGAAAGGAAGACAGTCTTCCCATTAGATCCATATTCTAATACACAGACTCTTAGCATATCTTCTAGTATCAGGTTTACTCTTTTCGTTTGTCCGTCGATCTATGGGTGATAGGCTGTGCTAAAGTTCAGTTTGGTTCCTAATCCTTCTTGGACTTTCTTCCAAAACCTTGAGGTAAACTAGGTTCCTTGATCTAACACAATGGTCTTGGGGGTTTTGTGCAGATTGACTATTCTAGCAATATACAACTATGCTAGCTTGGAGCTTTGATAAGTGGTCTTGACAGGTATGAAATGAGCTACTTTGGACAGTCTACCTACTATGACCCAAATAGAATCATTTCCCCTACTAGATGTAGGCAAACCGGTGATGAAATCCATTCCAACTGAACCCCATTTCCATTCTGGAATTTGCAATGGCTGCAACAGTCCCACGGGTCGCTGGTGTTCCGCTTTGACTCTCTGACAGATATCACACTTGATGATATAGCTTCCAACCTCTCTCTTCATTTTCTGCCACCAAAATTGCTCCTTCAAATCCTGATACATCTTCATTCCTCCCGGATGAATAGAATAAAGAGTATCATGGGATTTTTGCAAAATGACTTGCTTCAACTCTGAATCTGCTGGCACACAGATGTGTCCCTTATACCACAAAACTCGTTCTTCATCTTAAGTGAATCCGGGTACCTTCCTTGTACCGATACGACGCTTAATTTGCATCAATACTGGCATTTCCTTTCTGAGCTTCCTTTATCTGACTGATCAAAGTGGGTTGAAGTTCGATACTGGCTAGAAATCCTTCGCTAACTAGCTCCATTCTAAAATTCTCCAACTCCTCATACAAACTTGGCTGATCTTTCTTAATCATGGTGTTTAATCTACACGGCAGTCTACTAAGGGCATCCGCTACCACATTGGCCTTGCCGGGGTGGTAGTGAATGTCAAGGTCATAATCCTTGATTAACTCTATCCATCTCTGTTGTCTCATATTAAGCTCCTTCTGTGTGAAAATATACTTCAAACTCTTGTGATCTGAATAAATCTCACAGCGATTACCCATGAGGTAATGACGCCATGTCTTCAAGGCTAAAACTACGGCTTCCAGTTCTAAGTCATGGGTGGGATAATTCTTATCATGTTGCTTAAGTTGTCTGGAAAAATATGATATTACTTTGCCTTCCTGCATCAACACACATCCGAGACCAATCTTGGATGCATCACAATATATGGCAAAAGGCTTCATGATATCCGGCATGATCAAAATTGGGGCTGAAATCAATCTCTTCTTGAGCTCTTGAAAACTTTCTTCACATTTGAAAGTCCATTCAAACTTCTTATCTTTCTTCAACAGCTGGGTCATCGGCCTTGCGATGCTTGAAAATCCTTCAATGAACTTGCGGTAATATCCTTCTAATCTAACAAATGCATGGACTTCGGTTTGAGTGGTTGGGGCTTTCCATTCTTCAACATCCTTAATCTTGGCGGGGTCGATGGCAACTCCTCCTGCCAACAAGATATGGCCTAGAAAACCTACTTCCTTTAACCAGAACTCGCATTTGCTAAACTTGACATACAACTGATGCTCTCTAAGGGTTTCAAGGATGATTCTTAGGTGTTGTTCATGGTCTTCTTCCGACTTGGAGTATATCAGAATGTCATTGATAAAAACAACAATAAATTTATCCAAGAAGTTCATAAAAATCTTATTCATGAGATTCATGAAATAAGCGGGGGCATTGGTCAATCCAAATGACATGACATTGTACTCATACAATCCATATCGGGTAGTGAAAGCAGTCTTTGGGATATCCGTTGTGCGGATCTTTAGTTGATGATAACCAGTTCTAAGATCAATCTTAGAAAACACTCTGGCACCAGTCAGCTGATCAAATAGATCTTCTATCTTTGGCAATGGGTACTTGTTCTTGATGGTGACGTCATTCAGCTTACGGTAATCCGTACACAAATGGTTGGCACCATCTTTCTTATCCACAAACAAAACAGGTGACCTCCACAGCGATGCACTTGGTTGTATCAGACCTTTCCCCAACGTGTCACCAAGTTGCTTCTTTATCTCCACTAATTCAGATGGGTTCATACTATAGGGTCTCTGAGCTATGGGTCCAGTTCCAGGAACTAGTTCAATGATAACCTCGATATCCCGATCTAGGGGCATACCGGGTAATTCATCTGGGAACACATCAGGGTATTCACAGACTACTCTAACTTGGTCTATGGTTGATTGGGTTAAACTCTTGTTGCACTTGAATTGATGGGGCAGCATCTCAGACACATGCTCTACTAATACTCCGGTGCTACTAGTCATGGTTATGGCTTTCTTGGCACAATCTACTAATCCTTGATGTTTCGACATCCAATCCATTCCTAGTACTACTTCCAAACCTTTTGTTCCAAGTACTATTAAATTCGCATACAAATCTATTCCATGTATTCTGATAGGTACGGCCTTGCAAATTTTTCTAGCTTTGGTAGTGGACCCAAGTATTTGAACTATCATAACATGCTTCAAATTTGTGGGTTGAATCTTACTAGTGCATGCAAATTCTTCTGTAACAAACGAGTGCGATGATCCAGAATCAAACAACACTCTTGCAAGTACTGAGTTAACAGAAAACATACCCAGCACGACATCTGGCGCTTCCTGGGCTTCTTCCGCATTCATGTGGAACAGACAGCTAGTACAGTTGTGCGGGTTGCCTGGGGCAAACCTCTTTCCAGGGTGAGCACGGCGCTGCTGCTAGGCAGGTGTAGTGACATTGGGTGCTGCAGCAAGCTTCTTGCGAAACTCATTGATGTCTATGCACTTCTATTCTTGTAGACAGTTGTTGGGCCTCCAAGTGCAGAGGTTTGTAGAACAACAGTAAGTTTTCCCTTAAGTGGATCACCCAAGGTTTATCGAACTCAGGGAGGAAGTGGTCAAAGGTATCCCCTCTCAAGCAACCCTGCAATCAAGATACGAGAAGTCTCTTGTGTCCCCAACACACCCAATACACTTGTCAGGTGTATAGGTGCACTAGTCCGGCCAAGAGATAGTGAAATACAAGTGGTATGGATAATTATAAGTGGTAACGGTGATATAAAATAGCTTTCTGGCGTGTGGTTGACGTGGGAAAAGACTAAAGGCAAACTGAAATAAAGAAGGAAGCAAGCAAACATGTAACAAATCTAATTGCACACGGTGTATCAATGCTTAGAAACAAGGCCTAGGGATCATACTTTCACTAGTGAACACTCTCATATAAATATATTCTCTTCATGATACTACTCTTAACTACTATCCGGTTGACACTCTAATCATTGGTAGGGCTATAAAAGCACACCTCAAAGTAAGCCTTCCCCATCTAGATAACCCCACACTGTCACGTTGAGCACTAGATGGTTCAAACAAACACCACAATTTCATAAAGACATCCAACTCCAAATATAACTCATAACAAGTATTTCCAATCTCTAGCCTAAGTGCCACCATGGTGTGCACACTGTCAACTTCACACACATGGGGAGAGCAGAGATCTATTAAAGCACTTGAGTAGCAAGGTAGATCTATAGATTACAAGCTCCTGATCTCAATAAGATCATGCATAGAGAGAGAGATGAACACATAGCTACCGGTAGAACCCTTAGCCTCGAGAGAGAACTACTCCCTCCTCATCATGGGAATAAGCAATGGTGATGGAGATGGTGGTGGAGATCGATGGAGATGGCTCCGGGGGTCACTTCCCCGTCCTGGCAGGGTGCCGAAATAGAGACATTCGGTGGCGGCGGTGCTACGGAACTTTTTGTGGCTGGAGGCTTAACAATTTAGGGTTTTCGCATCAGGAGGCTTCTTATAGGTGAAGAGGCAAGGCCGGTGGGCGGCCAGGGGGCCCACACCACCTGGTGGCGTGGCCAGGGCTAGCCCGCGCCACCATATGGTGTGGCCACCCTGTGGCCCTCTCCGTCTCGTCTTCTGGCTCCATGAGTCTTCCGGTAAAATATCGACTTTGGCTTTTGTCCGGTCCAATTCCGAGAATATTGATTTTCTGACTTTCTGGAACCAAAAACAGCAGAAAACATGCAACTGGCACTGTGGCTCTTGTTAATAGGTTAGTCCAAGAAATCATATGAAAAGTACTCCAAAGTGTGGACAAAACATAAGAAAGTAGATAAAGCCAAGCATGGAACATCAAAAATTATGGATACGTTAGCAACGTATCAACATCCCCAAGCTTAACTCTTTCTCGTCCTCGAGTAGGTAAGTGATAAAAAGAAAGAATAATTTTTGAGGTGACATGCACCATCATAAACTTGATCAAAGTATTTGTAAAACATTCAAAGCTAGGATCATAGTACTTCAATCATAACATGAAAGACAAAGTTCTAGCAATAAGACAAAGAAACTATGTTGCAACATGAAAAGGCACAACCAAAAGATTAATGAATAACAATGCTTTGCAAGACGTTTGTTTGTTTCACATAAAGAAAACATAGCATAGTGGCATTCAGCTTGTCCCTCTTAGAGTAGCAAACATAAATGCATAGGACACCTTCAAAGTTCATAAGAGTAACTAGATACAAATAGTTCAAAACGAGCAATATCAAAGATATGCATCAATCAACAAGTCTTGGGACAATTCACATAGAACTAATAATGGCCACTATGCTCTCAAAGTAGGTGCATAAAGATAGAAGGTGGAGACTCAACAAAAAAGTAAAAGAAAGGCCTTCATAGAAGGAAGTAGGGATTCAAGTTTCATAAAGAGCTTCCAAAAATTATGGTACTTATTAGCTTTCAGCTCTCATTGCCCCTATCATAAGCATCTTGAAGTGATTAAGGTTAAAGTGAACAAACTATGGTGTATATGCTTGAAAAAGTATAAGTTAGAAATATCATGTCCCTTGAATACGAGGGCCGCTCCTCATGCTACTCAAGTTTAGTCACTGGTAAGTTCTTGTCATCGTAAGTACATGTGTATCATAGAGAAATGCCAGCAGGGTACCCCTTAACCGATGATACGGAAGAATCCCCATATCAAAATGACAAGGCAAGCAGACAACGAGCATCTCAGCAATCTTCTTATTTACCATGGGAATATGGTGCTTTTTTTTCTCTCTTTCCTCTTTTCATGTATCTATTTTTTTCTCTTTTTCTCAATATCTGACTCTTTTTCTATAAGAAGAATGCTTCATAGACAACTCATTATGGTTATGCTGCAGGTTTTCACCATGACAACATGGATTAGACCAGCGGCCCAGGCGTTTCTCTAAGACATATACTGTGAGACCAGGCACATGGCTTAATAGGATTGATAGAATACTCATACCAACAAGTTGCAACTTCTTTTCTGAAAGCTCATTCGAAAAGAACTCTAAGGTTAAGCGTGCTTGGCCTAGAGAAATTCTAGGGTGAACGACCGGGAAGTGGGTACCAGGTGCGCATGAGTGAGGACAAAGTGAGCAGAAAAGACTAGTGTTGGTCTGTAGGGCCAGTCTAGATATCCTATTAAGCTGCCAGGAGTGACACCCCCGGGCCCAGGAGTAGACGGGGTGTTACAAAGTGGTATCAGAGCTGATCCTCGCGGTTAAACGAGTGTGTGCGGGTCAGTGGCGGGACATGTGAAGCATGGCGCGTGTGGCCCGGAGTGGACACGACATGGCACATGTGCTGGCACTGGACGCACAGACGCGTGCCAAGAGGGAACGTTCCTAGGGTGTGCTTGATCGATGAGGGCATCGATCTTCTAAAGGGTGGGTGTATGTGAGACCAGGCACATGGCTTAATAGGATTGATAGAATACTCATACCAACAAGTTGCAACTTCTTTTCCGGAAGCTCATTCGAAAAGAACTCGAAGATTAAGCGTGCTTGGCCTAGAGAAATTCTAGGATGGGTGACCGACCGGGAAGTGGGTACCGGGTGCGCACGAGTGAGGACAAAGTGAGTAGAAAAGACTAGTGTTGGTCTGTGGGGCCAGTCTAGATATCCTATTAAGCTGCCAGGACTGACACCCCCCGGGCCCAAGAGTGGACGGGGTGTTACATATACATAACTCCATGGACTTACAAGCTCCCCTTTCATTTCACACCGACGACATCCATAGACAAAAGAGCATGATATCAACTAGGTACAAAGTACAAGTGCAATGTTGAAAGTGTTCCCCATGACAGCATGGTTCTTCTAATCCCCAACAAATAAGTGCAAGCATATACAACATAGACGACACAATGGTTCAAATTTATTAAGGGCAAGAAAAGTAAAGTGTGCCATCAATTTCATGAGAGCTTTAATCACTAGTTTTCTCATAACAAGTTTAATTCGGAAGGTAGATAAAAACATGAATATACTTGGAATAGCATATGCTAGTAGGTAGGTATGGTGGACTCTTTGGAATAACTTGGTTTTAGGAGTTGTATGCATGAGTGGAACTCATACTTGGTTATGGAGGCTAGCAAAAGACTGGGAGCGACCAACTAAGAGAGAAATAATGGCCATAATCATGCAGAGCGACAAAACATAATTAATCAAAGCAATAAAGTGATACTACAAGTTGAAAACTAAAGGATCACAAAGGCTATGGTGACTTGGGATAGTCATAACATGGTGTGAGCATGTGCCAAGTCAACCCAAATAAAGCATCAAAGGAGAATACCACAATACTATGCTTTAATATGCTAAAACAACGCATGATTCTTCAAAGGCACATTAAGCAATCTCAATTGTTTATAACAATTCATGCTACAGGAAAGAATATTAAGCATAAAGCCAAAACAATATCAAGCATGGCATGACAAAGCATAGGCCATAGTAAAAAACGAGCTCTTTTTACCACATAAGCATGAACTTTCCTACTCTTTTCCAAACCAAACCAAACTTTTTGCAAACCAATGTATGAAAGAGGGGGTCCAACCAATTTATTCAGAAAACTAAGAAAACAAAAGCAAACGAAAAACCAAAACAAAAACGAAAAAGAAGACGCTCGAAGAACAACACAACTGTGCATGAAACAATAAAAATGAAGCGTTTGAAAGAAACCTGGGATTTTTATTGATGAAGAAGGGGATGCCTTGGGCATCCCCAAGATTCGACGCTTATACTTCTTGGATGTTTCTTGGGGTGACACGTGTGGCATCCCCAAGCTTGAGCTTTAGTCCATCCTTCATCTTGTTACTTATTCCTTCCATACACCTGAAAATTTTCCTTCATACAAAACTTCACACAATCTTTATTAGCAACATTACTGCACTCAAGATAAATAAGTCTTAAGGTTCAGTTCTAACACCAATAAAACTTCCATTAAAACACAAGCTACTGTATCACTTCCCTCAAAAAGCTCAATTTCCCAAAAGAACTCAAAAAGGAACCAACAAGAAGCAAATGCAAATAAAGGCAGAAATCTGTCAAAACAGACCAGCAGGTAAAGACAAATTTTTTCGAAGACCTTCTATTGCTCAAATCGAAAAGTGTTGAACTAACGAAAGTGAGATAATAAACAGGGGACGAAGCACAAAAATTCACGCCTCAAAAGGACGTACCGAGATTTTACACGAATTTCTACGGTGAAGCACAGGAATCTATTTCGGGACAGCAACTTTCCCAATCATTAATTCTCTCTCATTAGAGGTTACTCTTGGCACAAAAAGCAATAAAAAGGATAAGGAGCGGTTACTTCCAAGACTCATCTAAAACTTTTGGGTTATCTCCCAATAAGTACTTTTCTTTAACGCCTTTAAGTTAGGCATGATAGTTTGAGAAGATGCTCACATAAGAAATATGAATTGAAGTAAAAGAGAGCATCAAGAAGCAAATTCAAAGCACATTTAAGTCTAACCCACTTCCTATGTATAGGAATCTTGTAAAGAAACAAGTCATGAAAGCACAAAGGAACAATCATAGGAAAGAAAAACAAGTGCAACTTCAAAATTTTCAACATAAAAAGGGGAAACTTAATGTTGTTGAGATATATAGAACCATGTTTCCCTCTCTCATAATAACTTTCAGTAGCATCATGAATACAATTAACAATATAAAAATCACATGAAACATTCTTATCATGAGCAACATGCATAAAACAATTATTACTCTCCCTATAAGAATAGTCATTCTTATTAATCATAGTGGGAGAAAATTTAACAAAATAGCTGTCATTATTATTCTCATCACCATAATCATCAAATATAGGAGGCATATTGTAATCATAATTAATTTTCTCCTCAATAGTTGGTGGACTGAAAATATCATATTCATCATTGTAATCATCATATATTGGAGGTTCGGTATCATCATAAGCAATAGAATAGCTATCTTCCAAAGCTAGGGAACTAAAAAGATCATTTTCATTAAAACTAGCTTCCCCAAGCTTAGACTTTTCCATAGCATTAGCAATAATGGTGTCCAAGGAATTCATACTGACAACATTGCTATTAGCATGCAAATAAAGTTCCATAGGTTTTTTAATTTTCTTTTCAAACACTTCATGTCCTAACTCGAGATAAATACTATAAAGCTCTCTAATTTTGTTGTTGTTTTCCATTAAGCCTAACTAGTGAAAACAAGAAACAAAAAGACAAAATTGCAGAATCTAAAGGAAATAACTTCGAGCACTCACACCGGAGGATGTGAGTAACTTTTACCTTACCTCCCCGGCAATGACACTAGAAAATATCTTGATGTCTACGCACTTCTATTCTTGTAGACAGTTGTTGGGCCTCCAAGTGCAGAGGTTTGTAGAACAGCAGCAAGTTTTCCCTTAAGTGGATCACCCAAGGTTTATTGAACTCAGGGAGGAAGTGATCAAAGGTATCCCCTCTCAAGCAACCCTGCAATAGAGATACAAGAAGTCTCTTGTGTCCCCAACACACCCAATACACTTGTTAGGTGTATAGGTGCACTAGTTCGGCCAAGAGATAGTGAAATACAAGTGGTATGGATAATTATAAGTAGTAACGGTGATAGAAAATAGCTTGCTGGCATGTGGTTGACGTGGGAAAAGACTAAAGGCAAACTGAAATAAAGAAAGAAGCAAGCAAACATGTAACAGATCTAATTGCAAACGATGTATCAATGCTTAGAAACAAGGCCTAGGGATCATACTTCACTAGTGAACACTCTCATATAAATATATTCTCTTCATGATACTACTCTTAACTACTCTCCGGTTGGACACTCTAATCATTGGTAGGGCTATAACAACTCACCTCAAAGTAAGCCTTTCCCATCTAGATAACTGATGTCTACGCACTTCTATTCTTGTAGACAGTTGTTGGGCCTCCAAGTGCAGAGGTTTGTAGAACAGCAACAAGTTTTCCCTTAAGTGGATTACCCAAGGTTTATCGAACTCAGGGAGGAAGTGGTCAAATGTATCCCCTCACAAGCAACCCTGCAATCAAGATACAAGAAGTCTCTTGTGTCCCCAACACACCCAATACACTTGTCAGGTGTATAGGTGCACTAGTTCGGCGAAGAGATAGTGAAATACAAGTGGGATGGATAATTATAAGTGGTAACGGTGATAGAAAATAGCTTGAAGGCGTGGAAAAGACTAAAGGCAAACTGAAATAAAGATTGAAGCAAGCAAACATGTAACAGATCTAGTAGCAAACGGTGTATCAATGATTAGAAACAAGGCCTAGGGATCATACTTTCACTAGTGAACACTCTCATATAGATATATTCTTCTTTATGATACTACGCTTAACTACTCTTCGGTTGGACACTCTAATCGATGGTAGGGCTATAACATCACACCTCAAAGTAAGTCTTTCCCATCTAGAAAACCCCACACTGTCACCTTGAGCACTAGATGAGTCCAACAAACACCACAATTTCATAAAGACATCCAACTCCAAATATAACTCATAACAAGTATTTGTAATCTCTAGCCTAAGTGCCACCATGGTGAGCATGCTGTCACTTTCACACACATGGGGAGAGCAGAGATCTATTAAAGCACTTGAGTAGCAAGGTAGATCTATAGATTACAAGCTCATGATCTCAATAAGATCATGCATAGAGATAGAGATGAACACATAGCTACCGGTAGAACCCTTAGCCTCGAGAGAGAACTACTCCCTCCTTATCATGGGAATCAGGAATGGTGATGGAGATGGTGGTGGAGATCGATGGATATGGATCCGGGGGCACTTCCCCGTCCCGACAGGGTGCCAGAACAGAGACTTTCTGTGCCCCGAATCTCCCCTTCGGTGGCGGCGGCGCTGTGGAACTTTTCATGGCTGGAGGCTTGACAATTTAGGGTTTTGGTATCGGGAGGCTCTTATAGGTGAAGGAGACAAGGTCGGTGAACGGCCAGGGGGCCCACACCACCTGGTGGCGTGGGTAGGGCTAGCCCGCGCCTTGGGGGGGTGTGTGGCTAGGCCCTGGCCCTCCTCCGTCTCGTATTCTAGCTCCGTGAGTCTTCCGGTAAAATAGGAACTTTGGCTTTTGTCCCATCCAATTCTAAGAATATTCATTTTCTGACTTTCCTGGAACCAAAAACAGCAGAAAACAGGCAACTGGCACTGTGGCATCGTGTTAATAGGTTAGTCCAAGAAATCATATGAAAAGTACTCCAAAGTGTGGACAAAACATAAGCAAGTAGATAAAACCAAGCATGGAACATAAAAAATTATAGATACATTTGCAATGTATCAACATCCCCAAGCTTAACTCCTGCTCGTCCTCGAGTAGGTAAGTGATAAAAAGAAAGAATAATTTTTGAGGTGACATGCACCATCATAAACTTGATCAAAGTATTTGTAAAACATTCAAAGCTAGGATCAAAGTACTTCAATCATAACATGAAAGATAAAGTTCTAACAATAAGACAAAGCAACTATGTTGCCACATGAAAAGGCTCAAACAAAAGATTCATGAATAGCAATGCTTTGCAAGACGTTTGTTTGTTTCACATAAAGAAAACATAACATAGTGGTATTCAGCTTGTCCCTCGTAGAGTAGCAAATATAAATGCATGGGACACCTTCAAAGTTCATAAGAGTGACTAGATACAAATAGTTTACAACAAGCAATATCAAGTTATGCATCAATCAAATAGTCTTGGGACAATGCACATAGAACTAAGAATGGCCACTATGCTCTCAAAGTAAGTGCATAAAGGTAGAAGGTGGAGACTCAATATAATGGTGGAAGATAGGCCTTCATAGAAGGAAGCAGAGATTCAAGTTTCATAAAGAGCTTCCAAAAATTATGGTACTTATAGCTTTCATCTCTCATTGCCCCTATCATAAGCATCTTGAAGTGATTAAGGTTAAAGTGAACAAACTATGGTGTACATGCTTGACGAAGTATAAGTTAGAAATCTCATGTCCCTTGAATACGAGGGCCGCTCCTCATGCTACTCAAGTTTAGTCACCGGTAAGTTCTTGTCATTGTAAGTACATGTGTATCATAGAGAACCGCCAACGGGGTACCCCTTGCCCGATGATATGGGAGAATCCCCATATCAAAATGACAAGGCAAGCAGACAACGAGCATCTCAACATTCTTCTTATTTACCATGGGAATATGGTGCTTTTTTCTCTCTTTCCTCTTTTCATAATCTTTTTTTTCTCAATATAGGACTCTTTTTTATATAAGAAGAATGCTTCATAGACAGCTCATTATGGTTACGCTGCAGGTTTCCACCATGTCAGCATGGATTAGACCAGCGGCCCAGGCATTTCTCTAACACACATACATAACTCCATGGACTTACAAGCTCCCCTTTCATTTCACACCGACGACATCCATATACAAAAGAGCATGGTATCAACTAGGTACAAGTACCAGGTGCAATGTTGAAAGCGTTCCCCATGAAAGCAAGGTTCTGCTAATCCCCAACAAATAAGTGCAAGCATATACAACATAGACGACATAATGGTTCAAGTTTATTAAGGGCAAGTAAAGTAAAGTGTGCCATCAAGTTCGTGAGAGCTTTAATCACTAGTTTTCTCATAACAAGTTTAATTTGGAAGGTAAAACAAAAGCATGAATATACTTGGAATAGCATAAGATAGTAGGTAGGTATGGTGGACTCTTTGGAATAACTTGGTTTAGGGAGTTGGATGCATGAGTGGAACTCATACTTTGTTGTGGAGGCGAGCAAAAGACTGGGAGCGACAAACTAAGAGAGCAATAATGGCCATAATCATGCAGAGTGACAAAACATCATTGATCAAAGCATAAAGTGATACTACAAGTTGAAAACTAAAGGATAATAAAGGCTATGGTGACTTGAGATAGTCATAACATGGTGTGAGCATGTGCCAAGTCAACCCAAATAAAGCATCAAAGGAGAATACCACTATACAATGCTTTAATATCCTAAACGACGCATGATTCATCCAAGGCACATTAAGCAATCTCAATTGTTTATAACAAGTCATGCTACAACAAAGAATACTAAGCATAAAGCCAAAAGAATATCAAGCATGGCATGACAGAGCATAGGCCACAGTCAAAAACAAGCTCTTTTTACCACATAAGCATGAACTTTCCTACTCTTTTACAAACCAAACCAAACTATTTGCAAACCAATGTATGAAATAGGGGGTCCATACAATTTATTCAAAAAACTAAGCAAACAAAAGCAAACGGAAAACCAAAACGAAAATGAAAAAGAAGACGCTCGAAGAACAACACAACTGTGCATGAAACAATAAAAATGAAGCGTTTGGAAGAAACCTGGAATTTTTATTGATGAAGAGGGGGATGCCTTGGGCATCCCCAAGCTTTGACGCTTGTACCTCTTGGATATTTCTTGGGGTGACACGCGTGGCATCCCCAAGCTTGAGCTTTAGTCCATCTTTCATCTCATTACTCATTCCTTCCATACACCTGAAATTTTTCCTTCATACAAAACTTCACACAATCTTTATTAGCAACATTAGTGCACTCAAGATAAATATGTCTTAAGGTTCAGTTCTAACACCAAATAAACTTCCATTAGAACACTAGCTACTGTAGCACTTCCCTCAAAAATCTCAAATCCCCAAAGAGAACTTAAAAAGGAACCAACAAGAAGCAAATGCAAATAATGGCAGAAATCTGTCAAAACAGACCAGCAGGTAAAGACGAATTTTTTAGAAGACCTTCTGTTGCTCAAATCAAAAAGTGTTGAACTAATAAAAGTTAGATAACAACCTGGGGCAGAAGCACAAAACATTACAGCTCAATCCGACATACAGAGCTCTCTCACGAATTTTTACGGTGAAGCACAAAAATCTGTTTCGGGACAGCAACTTTCCCAATCATTACTTCACTCTCATTAGAGGTTACTCTTGGCACAAAAAGCAAATAAAAAGGATAAGGAGAGGTTATTACTGAAGTAATAACTTCCAAGACTCATCTAAAACTTTTGGATTATCTCCCAATAAGTACTTTTCTTTAATGCCTTCAAGTTAGGCATGATTGTTTGAGAAGATGCTCACATAAGACATATGAATTGAAGTAAAAGAAAGCATCAAGAAGCAAATTCAAAACACATTTAAGTCTAACCCACTTCCTATGCATAGGAATCTTGTAAAGAAACAAGTCATGAAAGCACAGAACAACAAGCATAGGAAAGCAAAACAAGTGCACCTTCAAAATTTTCAACATAAAGAGGGGAAACTTAATATTGTTGAGATGCATAAAACCATGTTTCCCTCTCTCATAATAACTTTCAGTAGCATCATGAATAAAACATTCTTATCATGAGCCACATGCATAAAATAATTAATACTCCCCACATAAACATAGTCATTCTTATTGATTGTTGTGGGAGCAAATTCAACAAAATAGCTATCATTATTATTTTCATCACCATAATCATCAAATATAGGAGGCATATTGTAATCATAATTAATTTCCTCCTCAATAGTAGGTGGACTGAAAATATCATATTCATTATTGTAATCATCATATATTGGAGGCATAGTATCATCAAAGTAAATTTTCTCCTCCATGCTTGGGGGACTAAAAATATCATGCTCATCAAAACGAGCTTCCCCAAGCTTAGACTTTTCCATAGCATTAGCAATAATGGTGTTCAAAGAATTCATACTAATAACACTGCTATTAGCATGAAAATAAAGTTCCATAGGTTTTTTAATTTTCTCTTCAAACACTTCATGTCCTAACTCAAGATAAATACTATAAAGCTCTCTAATTTTGTTGTTGTTTTCCATTAAGCCTAACTAGTGAAAACAAGAAACAAAAAGACAAAATTGCAGAATCTAAAGGAAATAATTTCGAGCACTCACACCGGAGGATGTGAGTACCTTTTACCTTACCTCCCCGGCAACGGCGCCAGAAAATAGGCGTTTGCCGTGGGAGGTTCTTCTTCTTTAATCCTCCGGTGTGAATACCTTTTACCGAACCTCCCCGGCAACGGCGCCAGAAAATAGCTTGATGTCTACGCACTTCTATTCTTGTAGACAGTTGTTGGGCCTCCAAGTGCAGAGGTTTGTAGAACAGCAGCAAGTTTTCCCTTAAGTGGATCACCCAAGGTTTATCGAACTTAGGGAGGAAGTGGTCAAATGTATCCCCTCTCAAGCAACCCTGCAATCAAGATACAAGAAGTCTCTTGTGTCCCCAACACACCCAATACACTTGTCAGGTGTATAGGTGCACTAGTTTGGCGAAGAGATAATGAAATACAAGTGGGATGGATAATTATAAGTGGTAACGGTGATATAAAATAGCTTGAAGGCGTGGAAAAGACTAAAGGCAAACTGAAATAAAGATTGAAGCAAGCAAACATGTAACAGATCTAGTAGCAAACGGTGTATCAATGCTTAGAAACAAGGCCTAGGGATCATACTTTCACTAGTGAACACTCTCATATAGATATATTCTTCTTTATGATACTACGCTTAACTACTCTCCGGTTGGACACTCTAATCAATGGTAGGGCTATAACATCACACCTCAAAGTAAGTCTTTCCCATCTAGAAAACCCCACACTGTCACCTTGAGCATTGGATGAGTCCAACAAACACCACAATTTCATAAAGACATCCAACTCCAAATATAACTCATAACAAGTATTTGTAATCTCTAGCCTAAATGCCACCATGGTGAGCACGCTGTCACTTTCACACACATGGGGAGAGCAGAGATCTATTAAAGCACTTGAGTAGCAAGGTAGATCTATAGATTACAAGCTCATGATCTCAACAAGATCATGCATAGAGAGAGAGATGAACACATAGCTATCGGTAGAACCCTTAGCCTCGAGAGAGAACTACTCCCTCCTTATCATGGGAATCAGCAATGGTGATGGAGATGGTGGTGGAGATCGATGGAGATGGCTCCGGAGGCACTTCCCCGTCCTGGCAGGGTGCCGGAACAGAGACTTTCTGTCCCCCGAATCTCCCCTTCGGTGGCGGCGGCGCTGCGGAACTTTTTGTGGCTGGAGGCTTGACGATTTAGGGTTTTGGTATCGGGAGGCTCTTATAGGCGAAGGAGACAAGGTCGGTGGACGGCCAGGGGGCCCACACCACTTGGTGGTGCGGGTAGGGCTAGCCCGCTCCTGGGGGGGCGGTGTGGCCAGGCCCTGGCTCTCCTCCGTCTCGTATTCTATCTCCGTGAGTCTTCCGGTAAAATAGGAACTTTGGCTTTTGTCCTGTCCAATTCTGAGAATATTCATTTTCTGACTTTCCTGGAACCAAAAACAGCAGAAAACAGGCAACTGGCACTATGGCATCTTGTTAATAGGTTAGTCCAAGAAATCATATGAAAAGTACTCCAAAGTGTGGACAAAACATAAGAAAGTAGATAAAACCAAGCATGGAACATCAAAAATTATAGATACATTTGCAATTTATCAATAACCCCACACTGTCACCTTGAGCACTAGATGGTTCAAACAAACACCACAATTTCATAAATACATCCAACTCCAAATATAACTCATAACAAGTATTTGCAATCTCTAGCCTAAGTGACACCATGGTGTGCACACTATCAACTTCACACATGGGGAGAGCAGAGATCTATTAAAGCACTTGAGTAGCAAGGTAGATCTATAGATTACAAGATCATGATCTCAATAAGATCATGCATAGAGAGAGATGAACACATAGCTACCGGTAGAACCCTTAGCCTCGAGAGAGAACTACTCCCTCCTCATCATGGGAATCAACAATGGTGATGGAGATGGTGGTGGAGATTGATGGAGATGGCTCCGGGGGCACTTCCCTGTCCCGGCAGGGTGCCGGAACAGAGACTTCCTGTCCCCCGAATCTCCTCTTCAGTGGCGGTGGCACTACGAAACATTTCATGGATGGAGGCTTGACGATTTAGGGTTTTTGCATTGGGAGGCTTCTTATAGGCGAAGAGGCATGGTCGGTGGGCGGGCTAGGGGGCCCACACCAACTGGTGGCGCGGCCAGGGGTAGCCCGCGCCACCATATGGTGTGGCCACCCTGTGGCCCCTCTATGTCTCATCTTCTAGCTCTGTGAGTCTTCTGGTAACATATCAACTTTGGCTTTTGTCCGGTCCAATTCTGAGAATATTGATTTTTTGACTTTTTGGAACCAAAAATAGCAGAAAACAGGCAACTGGCACTATGGCTCTTGTTAATAGGTTAGTCCAAGAAATCATATGAAAAGTACTCCAAAGTGTGGACAAAACATAAGAAAGTAGATAAAACCAAGCATGGAACATCAAAAATTATGGATACGTTAGCAACGTATCACTCATTGGAGTAGTGGCCCGTGATTCCACATTCAAAGCAGGTTATCGTTGACTTGTCCTTCCCGGCAACAGGCATAACATTGCTTCCACTCCTTGGGGCAGTATTGTTGTTGTTGTTGTTGTTGTTGGTGGTGGTGGTGGTGGTGGACCTTGGCGGTGCATGGTTGAAGTTATGGGGGTTACCGGTGTTGTTGTTGTGGCCTCTGAGCCTCGGGTTTCCTCCTCCACGATTGGGAAAGTTCGGACGGGACATAGGTGGCATGTTGTTTCTTGGTGCAAATCCTGTAGATGAGCTGGGGCGGTACTTCCGGGTATGGTGTGGTCCAGGCTGGTGCATCATACAACGCTTACGGTTCTCACTGGCTTGATTGATCTTTCCTTCCATCTGGATAGCAGAATCCACTAGAGCTTCTAGATCGTCAAAGGGAATGTTGACTAACACTATCTGTGTCTCATCATGCAGACCATTCATGAATCTTTCCTTCTTCTTTGCTTCGGTGTCAATCTCCTCAGGGGCATACCTAGCTAGAGACAGAAATCTGCCACAGTACTCTACCACAGTCATTCTTCCTTGCTTCAGTTCCCTAAATTCATCCTTCATCCTCTTGATCATACCTGGGGGCACATGGGTCCTGCTGAACTTGAGATTGAACTCCTCCCAAGTCAACATTTGTCCTCCGTGCATTGTACATGTGCTATTCCACCATGATCTTCCATAACCTGGCAGATAGTGGGTGGCAAACAGTACTTTCTCAGCAGCATCTACTCCTGCAACTTCTAAGTTGTTCTCCATAGATTGCAGCCAGTCATCAGTATCTAAGGGCTCTTCAGATTTGCTAAACATAGGCGGATTGGTGTTTTGGAAGTTCTTGAGCTTAGATCCATGGTGATCCCAATTTCCATGGCCTTGGTTGTTGTGGGCCATCTGGGCTATCTACTGAAGAGTGGCGAGATTGGCTTGATGCTCGGCTCTACCGGCTTCTCGATCTAATACAAGCATTTGCAGAATCTGGACCATTGGATCCTGGGATGAGTTGCTTCCACCGGGGTTGCCGCGAGCCATCTGAAGATTGAGATATATCATAAGATAAGAGGGAAATTTCTATGGTTCATGGGTATGTTTCAAAAGCATTAAACTTTGAGTCTGGCTAAGGTTTGAAAACCACAACTCCTTTTCATTCATTCATTCCAAGCAACACACCACAACTACTACGCATATGGTTTTAAGAACCATTCTGGCATGCTACGATACATCGGGACCGGATAAAAACTCACACCTACGACAATGCACTAGTGCGACTACTCATCATCGGAACTGGTGGGCTCTTTGTCATCCAGGAAATCAGCGTCATCCTCATCAGTGTGGATCTCCATGTTGATGTCCTCCAGATAGTCATCATCGTCACTGAGGTAAGAAGTGATATCCCCATGAATATCTTCACCTTCGTCTTCCTTCTCCTCGAGCTAAATCGCCTGGTCATGGATGGTTTCTTCGAGAGTGGCCACCTTCTGGTGGAGACGAGCGATGATGCGGTCCTTGTTGTCACGCTAGCGACGAAGTGACTTGCGCTCCTTAGCTAGGATGGCGAGGGTGTAGTTCTTCTGGGTTACAACAATGTGCTTCTGGTTGGCGTAGGAACAGGCATTGTCCAACTTCTTCTGAGTCTCGTGTAGCATGAAGTCGAGGTGATCCACGTGATGCTTTAGCTCCGGATGTCCTGGCATGGCCAAGGGCTGTCCCATGGAGTCACGTCTTGTGTAGTGAGCGAAGCGGGTGCCAACGATCTGGTTGATGTTCTGCCCACACAGATGGGTAAGTGCCTCCTGCATAGCTCTAGCTAGCCCATCCAGCTAGTTGTTCTCCCTCAAGCTGAATTGGATCTTCTCCAAGGTAGGTGGCTCCATTTTGCCTCTTAGATCGGCAATGATCAACCACTGCAGTTCTCCTCCGGGCTGGTCCTTGAGCTGCGCTCCAAAGAACTCCGGGTGCGAGCGCCCAAGAAACTCCGTGAGCTGGCCCAAATCCCTCTCGAAGATGATCTCCCCTCCATTGCCTAGCTGGTGGAATTTGCTGTACTTGACTTCCATATATAAGCAATTAGGATGAGTAAGTTAGTGAGGTGATCAAGTGTGTCAAATTTTATGTAGGATTGCAAAATTTTTGAGGAACATATGACTCTCTTTTGGAAAGAATCAAAAAGATAAGAGTGAGAATAGGTTTTCATAAATACTCACTTTCTTTGTTTTGAAACTAAGTTTTTCAGACATCCATTCTAACTAGGGTCTCCTATGGTGAGGATGGCTCTGATACCAACTTGTGAACACCCGGATTTTTAAGTCCAGATGCCTGTTATGTCATACATCGCAATCCTAGGATTACCATTTTTGCGAGACATAACAGAATTGGTAACACAGTACATCATCCATTACAAACCATAATAGTCTTACACATAGTTAATCTCATGATCAAGTGTTAATACATATCAAAGCAGCGGAAAATAGCGTAGTAGAGGCTCCATCTTCATTGTCACAAGCAATGCTGACGATGGGAGATGATCCTAGTTATCATAGACATCCTGATGTCCGTCCTCCGCATAGTTCTCTTTATAGTCAGACCATGGGAATAGCCAGGGACAAAGCCATGAGTACTCTTAAAGTACTCGCAAACTATCACTAATGTAAGTAAGACAATTCTAGTAGGAATCCTATGCTCAAGGCTTATTTGCAATATGCTAGTTTTATTTCAGAAGTACTCTGTAGTAAATACCTATTTTAGTTATCTAGATTACTCAAGTGGGAACCTAGTTTCATGTCCACAACCCTGTGTGGTTGATACATTGCAAATGTATCTATAATTTTTGATGTTCCATGCTTAATTTTATCCACTTTCTTGTGTTTTGTCCACACTTTGGAGTACTTTTCATATGATTCTTGGACTAACCTATTAACAAGAGCCACAGTGCCAGCTGCCTGTTTTCTGCTGTTTTTGGTTCCAGGAAAGTCAGAAAATGAATATTCTCGGAATTGGACGAGACAAAAGCCAAAGTGCCTATTTTTTCGGAAGACTCACGGAACCAGAATACGAGATGGAGGAGGGCCAGGGCCTGGCCACACCCCCCAGGCGCGGGTAGTCGCCGTCATCTCCATCCCTAGATCGGGAGGGATCTAAAGCTCTTCCCGGCACCCTGCCAGAGAGGGGAATTCACCCTGGAGGCCTTCTTCATCACCATGCAAGCCTCCGGTGTGATGCGTGAGTAGTTCATCCTTGTACTATGGATCCATGTAGTAGCTAGATGGCTGGTTCTCCTCCTTTGTGCTTTCATGTTTAGATCTTGTGAGCTCCGTTCATGATCAAGATCATCTATTTGTAATTCTACATGTTGTATTTGCGGGGATCCGATGGATATTGAGATGCTATTTCAGATTGATTATTGATTCTATCATGTCTTTGTTATTTGTGATCTTGCATGATTTCCGTTGTTAGTAGCTATCTTGGCCAAGTAGATGCTAGCAACTCCAAGAGTTAGTATTTATGCTCGATAGTGGGTTCATGCCTCTGGTAATCCGGGGAAGTGACAGAAATCTCTAAGGTACTAGATGTGCTGTTGCTACTAGGGAGAAAACAACAATCCTTTGTTCATAGAATAATCGTATTGTTTACTTTACACGCAATTCGTAAAGAAATAATCCGTTGCTTGCAACTTAATACTGGAGGGGGTTCGAATGATAACCTGAAGGTGGATTATTAGTCATAGATGCAGTTGGATGGCGGTCTATGTATAATGTTGTAATGCCCAATCAAGTCTCAAAGGAGTCACGATGATTAGTATATGCATGTATTGCTTTCTCGATGTTTGTCAATTGCCCCGCTGTAATTTGTTCACCCAGCATGTTATCTATCTAAGGAGAGCCACCTCTAGTGAACTATGGATCCCGGTCCTTGTCTTTTACATACAATCTACAAACTGTTTACTGCTTTGTGTTTACTTTCTACAAACTATTACTTCTTTCCATTCGATACGTTTAATCCTTTGTTTTCCAGAAAACACGGTGAGATTGACAACCTCATCGCAAGTTGGGGACAAAGTTCTGTGGTTGTGTCGTGCAGGTGTCCACGTTGCTACTAGCACCGGTAGTGCGCCCTGCCAAAGCTCAGCTAGTAACACCTTTAGGGTGTTTCCTTGCTCCTACTGGTTCGATTAAACCTTGGTTTCATACTGAGGGAAACTTGCTGCTGTGCTCATCATACCTTCCTCTTGGGGTTCCCAACGAGCTCTACATCAACCACGCACCAACACTTTTCTAGGCGCCGTGCATTGAGCCATCAAGCATTTTTCTGGCGCTGTTGCTGGGGATGTAAGGTAAAAGGTATTCACACTGGAGGATTAAAGAAGAAGAACCTCCCACGTTAAACGCCATTTTTCTGGCGCCGTTGCCGGGGAGTCAAGGACATCTTCACAAGGGGAGTCCCTCATAACCAATCTCTTTACTTTGTTATTTTTGTTTTGTTTAGTTTCTTTTTTGCTTTGTTTGCTTGTTTCTTTTTCAAAAACACAAAAAGTTAGTTTTACAAGTTTTGCTTTCTTATTTGAAAACCCAAAAAAAATGACTACTCTTGAAAACACTAAGTTGTGTGACTTCACTAGCACCAACAACAATGATTTGATGAGCACACCTATTGCTCCACCTATGCCTAAAGATACTTTCTTTGAGATAAAACCTGCTTTACTCAATCTTGTTATGAGAGAACAATTTCTAGTATTGCTAATGAAGATGCTGCTTCCCATCTAAATAACTTTGTTGAACGTTGTGAGATGCAAAAGCATAGGGATATAGATGGTGATATTATTAAGCTGAAATTGTTTCCTTTCTCTTTGAGAGGAAAAGCTAAAGAATGGTTGAATTCCTTAACTAGGAATAGTATTGATTCTTGGACTAAGTGCAAAGATGCTTTTATTGGAAAATACTATCCACCTGCTAAGATTATATCTATGAGAAGTGAAATAATGAAGTTTAAACAACTTGATAATGAGCGTGTTGCTCAAGCTTGGGAAAGAATGAAATCTTTGGTTAAGCATTGTCCCACTCATGGACTGACTGCTTGGATGATCATCCAAACTTTTTATGCATGATTGAACTATTATTCAAGGAACCTATTGGATTTTGCTGCTGGAGGTACCTTTATGACCATCACTTTGGGTGCTGCAACAAAACTTCTGGACAATATGATGGTTAATTATTCTGAATGTCATACCGAGAGAGCTCCACAAGGTAGGAAGGTAAATTCTATTGAGGAAACTTCTCCTTGAGTGATAAGATTAATATTATTATGTCTATGCTTGTTAATGGGAAAGCCCATATTTATCCAAATAATGTTCCTTTAGCCTCTTTGGTGGCTCAAGAAGAGCAAGTTGATGTGAACTTCATAAGAAATAACAACTTTGGCAATAATGCTTATAGGAGTAATTTTGGTAACAACAATTATAAGCCATATCCTCCCAACAATGGTAATGCCTATGGAAGTTCCTACAACAATAATAGGAGTGCTCCCTCTGAACTTATGCTTAAAGACTTTATTAGTAAGCAAACTGCTTTCAATAAAACTATTGAGGAAAAACTCTCTAATGCTGAAAAAAATATAGCATCTTTGGCTCAAGCTCAATCTACTTTGAATAAAATGGCTGCTAAACCTGAAACTAATGATAATCCCTTTCCAGCTACTAATGCTATACAAGTTAGAATTGATGAAAATGTTAGACTATTAGCTGAATTACATGCTAAGTGGGAAAGAGAAGATGAAATTGCTAGAAACATTAGTGTTTCTACTATTACCACCACTAGTGTTGAGGCTAGTAATAGTTCTATTACTTTAGATGATAAATTTGATTTTGATCTTGATGGTTGCAATATCTCTGAAGTTATTAAGTTCCTACAAAAGCTTGCTAAAAGTCCTAATGCTAGTGCTATGAACATGGCTTTTACAAAACACATTACTGATGCTCTCATAAAGATTAAGGAAGAAAAGATGAAACATAAAGCTTCTATTCCTATAAAACAAGAAGATGGTTGGGAACCCATCATTAATATGAAAGTGAATGACTTTGATTTCAAAGCTTTATGTGATCTTGATAGTAGTGTTTCTATTATGCCTAGAAGGATTTATGATATGCTTGATTTGCCTCCTCTTGAAGATTGTTATTTGAATGTCCCACTTGATGATAATGCTAAAAAGAAACTCATGGGGAGTCTTAATGATGTTCTTATTATGGTTAACAATGCCTATGTCACTGTTGATTTCTATGTTTTGGATGTTGAATGCAATGCTTCTTGTCCTATCACTTTGGGAAGACCTTTTCTTAGAACTGTTGGTGCCATTATTGATATGAAAGAAGGCACCATTAAATATCAACTCCCACTCAATAAAGGTATATAACACTTCCATAAAAAGAGAGAAAAAATTTCTTTTGCTTCTCCTATGAAAACAAAATTTGGTCTTAATGCTTCCTCATTTGAGAACACTTGATTCTTTCTTGCTTCTTATGCCTAACTTAAAGGCGTTAAAGAAAAGTACTTATTGGGAGATAACCCAAAAGTTTTAGATGAGTCTTGGAAGTTATTACTTCAGTAATAACCTCTCCTTATCCTTTTTATTTGCTTTTTGTGCCAAGAGCTAATGAGATAGAAGTAATAATTGGGAAAGTTGTTGTCCCGAAACAGATTTTTGTGCTTCACCGTAAAAATTCGTGTAAAATCTCTGAACGTCTTTTTGAGGCGTGAATTTTTGTGCTTCTGCCCCAGGTTGTTATATAACTTTAGTTAGTTCAACACTTTTTTAATTGAGCAACAGAGGGTCTTAGAAAAAATTCGTCTTTACCTGCTGGTCTGTTTTGACAGATTTCTGCCATTTTCTGCATTTGCTTCTTGTTGGTTCCTTCTTGAGTTCTTTTGGGGAATTGAGCTTTTTGAGGTAAGTGCTACAGTATCTAGTATTCTAATGGAAGTTTATTTTGTGTTAGAACTGAACCTTAAGACTTATTTATCTTGAGTGCACTAATGTTGCTAATAAAGATTGTGTGAAGTTTTGTATGAAGGAAAATTTTCAGGTGTATGGAAGGAATGAGTAACGAGATGAAGGATGGACTAAAGCTCAAGCTTGGGGATGCCACGCGTGTCACCCCAAGAAACATCCAAGAAGTACAAGTGTCAAATCTTGGGGATGCCCAAGGCATCCCCTTCTTCATCAATAAAAATCCCAGGTTTCTTCCAAACGCTTCATTTTTATTGTTTCATGCATAGTTGTGTTGTTCTTGGAGCGTCTTCTTTTTCGTTTTCGTTTTGGTTTTTCGTTTGCTTTTGTTTTCTTAGTTTTCTGAATAAATTGGTTGGACCCCCTCTTTCATACATTGGTTTGCAAAAAGTTTGGTTTGGTTTGGAAAAGAGTAGGAAAGTTCATGCTTATGTGGTAAAAAGAGCTCGTTTTTGACTGTCGCCTATGCTTTGTCATGCCATGCTTGATATTGTTTTGGCTTTATGCTTAGTATTCATTTCTGTAGCATGACTTGTTATAAACAATTGAGATTGCTTAATGTGCCTTGGATGAATCATGCGTTGTTTTAGCATATTAAAGCATAGTATAGTGGTATTCTCCTTTGATGCTTTATTTGGGTTGACTTGGCGCATGCTCACACCATGTTATGACTATCTCAAGTCACCATATCCTTTATGATCCTTTAGTTTTCAACTTTTAGTATCACTTTATGCTTTGATCAATGATGTTTTGTCGCTCTGCATGATTATGGCCATTATTGCTCTCTTAGTTTGTCGCTCCTAGTCTTTTGCTAGCCTCCACAACCAAGTATGAGTTCCACTCATGCATCCAACTCCCTAAACCAAGTTATTCCAAAGAATCCACCATACCTACCTACTAGCTTATGCTATTCCAAGTATATTCATGCTTTTGTTTACCTTCCAAATTAAACTTGTTATGAGAAAACTAGTGACTAAAGCTCTCACGAACTTGATGGCACACTTTACTTTTTGCATCTAATAAACTTGAACCATTGGGTCCTTCTTTGTTGCGTATATGCTTGTGCTTTATAAGTTGAAATTAGCAGAACCATGTTTCATGGGGAACGCTTTCAACATTGCACTTGTACTTTGTACCCCGTTGATATCATGTTCTTTTGCTTACGGATCCCGGCGGTATGAAATAAAAGTGGAACTTGTAAGATCATGGAGTTTGTATATGTGTTAGAGAAACGCCTGGGCCGCTAGCCTAAGCCATGCCTAATCATGGTGGAAACTTGCAGCATCACCATAATGAGCACTCTATGAAGCATCCTCAATAAAAACCTATGCAAATAGAAAATAAAAAGATCACTGAGATGCTCATTGTCTGCTTGCCTTATCATTTTGATTATGGGAAAGCTCCCGTATCATGTGCAAGGGGTACCCCGTTGGCGGTTCTTTATGATACACATGTACTTACAATGACAAGAGCTTACTCGTGACTGAAGTTGAGTAGCATGAGGATCGGTCTTCGTAAGTAAGGGGCATGAGATTTTGGTTTATAACTTGTCAAGCATATCCTCTTAGTTGGGTCACTTTAACCTTAATCACCTTAAAGATGCTTATGATAGGGGCAATGAGAGCTGAAAGCTATAAGTACCATCATTTTTGGAAGCTCTTTATGAGACTTGAATCCCTACTTCCTTCTATGAAGGCCCTTCTTCCACCATTATATTGAGTCGCCACCTTCTACCTTTATGCACCTACTTTGATAGCATAGTGGCCATTCTTAGTTCTACGTGCATTGTCCCAAGACTAGTTGATTGATGCATACTTTGATATTGCTTGTTTTAAACTATTGTATCTAGTCACTCTTATGAACTTTGAAGGTGTCCTATGCATTTTTATTTGCTACTCTATTGAGGGACAAGCTGAATACTATTATGCTATGTTTTCTTTATGTGAAACAAACAAACGTCTTGCAAAGCATTGTTATTCATGAATCTTTTGTTTGGGCCTTTTCATGTTGCATCATAGTTTCTTTGTCTTATTGCTAGAACTTTGTCTTTCATGTTATGATTGAAGTACTATGATCCCAGCTTTGAATCTTTTACAAATACTTTGATCAAGTCTTTGATGGTGCATGTCACCTCAAAAATTATTCTTTCTTTTTATCACTTACCTACTCGAGGAAGAGCAGGAGTTAAGCTTGGGGATGTTGATACATTGCAAATGTATCTATAATTTTTGATGTTCCATGCTTGGTTTTATCCACTTTCTTGTGTTTTGTCCACACTTTGGAGTACTTTTCATATGATTTCTTGGACTAACCTATTAACAAGAGCCACAGTGCCATCTGCCTGTTTTCTGCTGTTTTTGGTTCCAGGAAAGTCACAAAATGAATATTCTCGGAATTGGACGGGACAAAAGCCAAAGTGCCTATTTTTCTGGAAGTCATCAAGTACCAGAATACGAGACGGAGAGGGGCCAGGGGGCCACCACACCACCTGGCCATGCGGCTAGGCCTGGCCCACGCCAGGGGGTGGTGTGTCCGCTCCCGGCACCCCCTCGGCCTCCCCTTCCGACTATAAGATGCCCTCGAGACGTAAACTCTAAGTACCCGATCAAAAATCCATGAAAGAGTCTATATCCGCCGTCATCTCGATCCCTAGATCGAGAGGGATCTAAAGCTCTTCCCGGCACCCTGCCAGAGAGGGGAATTCACCCTGGAGGCCTTCTTCATCACCATGCAAGCCTCCGGTGTGATGCGTGAGTAGTTCATCCTTGGACTACGGATCCATGTAGTAGCTAGATGGCTGGTTCTCCTCCTTTGTGCTTTCATGTTTAGATTTTGTGAGCTCCATTCATGATCAAGATCATCTATTTGTAATTCTACATGTTGTGTTTGCGGGGATCCGATGGATATTGAGATGCTATTTCAGATTGATTATTGATTCTATCATGTCTTTATTATTTGTGATCTTGCATGCTTTCCGTTGTTAGTAGCTATCTTGGACAAGTAGATGCTAGCAACTACAAGAGTTAGTATTTATGCTCGATAGTGGGTTCATGCCTCTGGTAATCTGGGGAAGTGACAGAAATCTCTAAGGTACTAGATGTGCTGTTGCTACTAGGGAGAAAACAACAATCCTTTGTTCATAGAACAATCGTATTGTTTACTTTACACGCAATTCGTAAAGCAATAATCTGTTGCTTGCAACTTAATACTGGAGGGGGTTCGAATGATAACCTGAAGGTGGATTATTAGTCATAGATGCAGTTGGATGGCGGTCTATGTATAATGTTGTAATGCCCAATCAAGTCTCAAAGGAGTCAATATGATTAGTATATGCATGTATTGCTTTCTCGATGTTTGTCAATTGCCCCGCTGTAATTTGTTCACCCAGCATGTTATCTATCTAAGGAGAGCCACCTCTAGTGAACTATGGATCCCGGTCCTTGTCTTTTACATACAATCTACAAACTGTTTACTGCTTTGTGTTTACTTTCTGCAAACTATTACTTCTTTCCATTCGATACGTTTAATCCTTTGTTTTCCGCAAAACACGGTGAGATTGAGAACCTCATCGCAAGTTGGGGACAAAGTTCTGTGGTTGTGTTGTGCAGGTCTCCACGTTGCTACTAGCACCGGTAGTGCGCCCTGCCAAAGCTCAGCTAGTAACACCTTTGGGGTGTTTCCTTGCTCCTACTGGTTCGATTAAACCTTGGTTTCATACTGAGGGAAACTTGCTGCTGTGCTCATCATACCTTCCTCTTGGGGTTCCCAACGAGCTCTACATCAACCACACACCAGCACTTTTCTGGGCGCCGTGCATTGAGCCATCAGTGGTTAAGTCATATTTCAAGTCACAAGTCATTTTGAAAACATCTGACAATGGAACAGTATGGCCATCCAACTGTCCATGACCGCGGACGCGGCTATTCGAATAGTTTGACACTCTGCAGAGGTGGTACACTTTTACCACAAAATTCGATACATCCGTCAGGGATAACCCTGAATCATCATACTTGGTATGCGGATAATCAATTCTAACCTTTCAATTACACACCCTAGTATAGGCACCACCCCTATGAGCTTGGCCTCCCAGCAATGGCCATCCGCCATCCCGGGAACTGCATAGGTGGACATTCACATTCACGAGGTAGCCTCAGCTCAACCTCTTTCCGCGAGGGAACCCGTACTAAGACATATAAACTTCCAGTTAAGCCCTACCCAACTCAGGTATTGTGGTTGTACGGTAAAGTTGGAATGGTATCACATCCGAACCCAACCATCAATTTTTATCAAACTCAAGGCACATGTTTCATTCAGTATCATCTTCAGATCATTGTGTTTCATAACACATGTCAAAACATTTCAATAGAATGACTCATCATTCCAAGATTTTCATAATCATTTTCTCCAAGTGTTCCCATCTAAAGTGATCAATATTAGTTTAGCACTAGCAACTACCAATGAAGGTGTCACTATTGAGGGGTGCTAATCAAGTGTAAATACCCAAACCTAGTTCTATGCTCTTGATAGCATCTATCCTATTTTCCCACTAATCACCATTTAATTAACTACTTGAGGAACTTTAGTAAAGGGAAGAATAAATCTTACAGATAAAACTTGGGATTGGTATAATCAAAGTTGCATCCCAATAGAATACATAAGGTATCTTGCATAGGCTAGATTCGATAGTGGGGATTTGATACATTGCAAATGTATCTATAATTTTTTGATGTTCCATGCTTGGTTTTATCTACTTTCTTGTGTTTTTCCACACTTTGGAGTACTTTTCATATGATTTTTTGGACTAACCTATTAACAAGAGCCACAGTGCCAGCTGCCTGTTTTCTGCTGTTTTTGGTTCCAGGAAAGTCAGAAAATGAATATTCTCGGAATTGGACGAGACAAAAGCCAAAGTGCCTATTTTTCCGGAAGACTCACAGAGCCAGAATACGAGATGGAGGAGGGCCAGGGCCTGGCCACACCCCCCCAGGCACGGGTACCCCTAGGCCGCGCCAGGGCATGGTCTGGCCACCCCAGGCACCCCCTCGGTCTCCCTCTTCGCCTATAAGTTGCCTTCTGACCTAAAAACTCAGGGGGGTTTGACATTTTTCCAGAAGGAGTTCTGCTCCGCCGCCACCACCAGATTCCACGAAACAGCACCAGAAACTCTGTTCTGGCACCCTGCCGGGACGGGGAATTGGAGGAGATCATCGCCATCATCATCACCATCGCTTCTCCATCGACCATCCATGTTTCCCCCATCTATGAGTGAGTAATCCCCCGCTGTAGGCTATGGGGATGGTAGAGATTGGATGAGATCGTTCATGTAATGGCATCAGATTGTTAGGGCATGGTGCCTAGTATCTTTTATTAGTGCTTTATGACTTTGTTGCGACTTGTTATGCTTAATGCTTGGCACTAGGGCCCGAGTGCCATGATTTCAGATCTGAACATGTTATTGATTCATTATGATAGTATTGTTTATGGTCTTATCTACAAG
Source organism: Avena sativa (assembly GCA_916181665.1). NCBI lineage: Eukaryota > Viridiplantae > Streptophyta > Magnoliopsida > Poales > Poaceae > Avena > Avena sativa. The sequence continues at coordinate 523,370,510 of OV702292.1, read as the reverse complement.
TTGTATACACACGGTGTTGTCCGGAACCAATGGCCTCGAAGTGATAGAAATCGGGATAACCAGAGGGAATGGCTTTGATGTGAGGATCACATGTGTTCATGGAGTGTTAATGCTTTGCTACGGTGCTCTATTAAAAGGAGCACCTTAATTGTCAGTAGTTCCCTTGAGGCCCTGCTACAAACGGGCTGGCAGGACAAAATATGTTGTGCAAGTTCTCATTGCGATCACGTATGACTATATATGGAACACATGCCTAGGATTATCTAGTACTTGGATGCTTTATCTTATTTATCTGCAATTGCCCTATGTTCTGATTGCTATGTGAATTGTCTTGTCTATACAACGCCCGCCCATCCATCCCTATGCCTACCGCACTCGAATCCTACTGTTTACTGCTATCGTTACTACTGTCTTTACTTTACTACCGCTGTTACTTCACTATTCCTACTACAAAACTGTTGTGAGCAAGATTGTTTCCAGGTGCAGCTGAATTGACAACTCAGTTGTTAAGGCTTATAAATATTCTTTGGCTCCCCTTGTGTTGAATAAATAAATCTGGTTTCACTTCCCTCGAAAATACTGCGATACACCCCCTATACTTGTGGGTCATCAGGCTTGCATAGCTTACCTTGCATAGGATGGCTTGCCTTGGTTGGTGCAGTTGTCGAAGTTCTCCTCTCCATCTTTGTAGAACTCCTCTTCTTCATAGACCGGGTTGGTACTATCGTCTATAAATAAATACGAGGTACAAAATTACCAAACAATACTTAACTACTTCTATTTAGCATACAAAGGTTCACACTAGATGATCTAGCATCATCTCAATCACCACATGAAATATTGATATGGCCTTATTTATCTTATTTTAGGAATGTAATTTCTACTCATTGAAAAATACTTAAGATTTAATATTCTCCAATTATAAAATATGGGATCATGTTGACACATGTCATCACCATATATTACATACTTGGAAAAGTGATTTAAAGTGGTTGGCATATATTACAAAGTTTAATTTGCTATTTTAATATGATTAAAATGACTATAAATGGATATATAGCATTCTTTTAATCCTAGTCCATGATTACTGCATGTAAAACCATATATTTTTATATATTCGGATAGATCATGGCAAATGTGATTTTTAAGAGTTGGAATCAACTCAAATGCATTTATGATTGATTTTAGAAAAATGTATGAAGTTGTAAAAGGCTCTGCCTTGTTATTTTTACTATGGGTGATCTATATATTAAAATGGTTTAAATCCAATAGGAGTGGTTAGATAATTTCATTACCTTTCTAACAAAATTGAAATCATGCAATTTGGTTTAGTAAATTTCCTTGAATTAAATTTTGAACTAACTGACAGAAAAGGATTTTGAATTAAAAGGAAAATCAATATTTGAATTCGTGGGCAACGCGCGGGAACGTTACTGGGCCGGCCCAACTACGTAGCGCGCGCAGCGAGCTGCACTGGCGGTGGCCCCACCTATCAGTGGCTACTCTAACGCGAAGCAGTATCAGCTAATCTGCGCTGCACGATTAGAGCGCGATCAACGGCTGGTCGTCGTTGTCTCCGTCGAACGACATGCGGGGGATTTTAACCCTAGCTCTACGACAAGGGTCATCATAGGCTTACCAGGGATCCAGCTGGGTATGGCGGTGCGAGCGAACGAGCTGGTAGACGACGACGGTTCGAATGGTGATCGTGGCAGCTCCTAGGGCAGCTCCAATCGCTGGTTCCCTTCCTTCACTGCGACGACGGGCTCCGGTGAAATTCTGGCGATGTAGTGCTCGCCTTGCTCCGTGGATGGTCAGAGGGGTTTCTGGGGAAGAGGTGAGTCGAATGGTGTGTGTTTTGAGGCAGGGGCGTCTATTTATATCCCTAGTGAGGGAGCATTGCGGCATTGCTCGGGCTCGTCGGCGACGTTGCTACAGGGTGCTATCAGCATGGCTGAGGGGGTAGGTCGACACGGTGCTCTGCGGCGACTGTCTTGCGCATAGTGGCACGGCGAGGTGTGGTCTTAATCGGACGGGAGACGTCCATACTCTGCTCGGCTACCGCGGCGTTTGTCATGGCGTACGGTGGTCACGGGGCGTGCGGGGACAAGCGGGCATGTCTGGGCGGTCGCTGGCGAGGCGGCGAACGCATGGGTGCAAGGAGAGAGTGAGGCGTGGCGTGGTCACGCGGGAACGGCTCAGCGCTCTGGTGTGCGCTCGGCATGACATAGAGATAAATGGGTGCGGAGTTGCTGGCGTCTCCACTAGCTATCGTTGGCCCAGGTGTGTACTAGCGAGTGCGGTGAGGTCACGCCTATCTCCTAGACATCATAGGCGAGGGCGGCGAGGCTTGTGGTGTCGTGTCCATGTTCGGCCGGCGTGGCACGCTCGGGTACGGGCTGGCACTAGTCCAATTGGCGAGTGAGAGAGGCTCCACTGCACGGGTTGGTACTGTGATGATCGTGGGCCACTAATGGTGGCTGAATCGAGTATAAAGATGATCACTAGATTGATCAAAACAGTGTATAGTTGGTAGACTTGTACTGTGCCTGCTAAGTGTTTGATTAAATGGCCGCATGAACTAAACATTTGAAGTTTTAAATTCTTTTTGGTGATTGTGTTGGTCATATGCTTGAGTGTCTCTGGTTGCAAGGATTGGTCAAGTGGAGATGGTTTGGTTGGTTTTTGTAAAATGGCCATCTTGATGCCTACACTTGATTCAATTTTGAAAATTCCCTCAAGTGGATTTTAAAATGTTTCTGTATTTGAAAGTTCACTTGGGTTCATTTTCACTTAGTCTAGCAAGGTGAGAAAAGAAAATAGAATTGTTTCTATTTGAAATCATTTACTAGAAATGCCCAAAGTGGGCTAGGTGTTAACTTTGGCAAAAATGACCATTAGGTCATATGCTTCACCATTTGATTTTCTTTTGATTTGATTTGGTTTGGATTTGACCTAGATGATATTGCTTTGATCCTTAAACTATTTCTCAACATATATAACAAACAAACATGGTATAGCAAGCATTCATACATCATTAATAAACACACATGCATTCATATAGTATTAATATTAAAAGTTTTTGTTAACCCTAATTTTGTGTAATTTGAAAATGATAAACTCCTTTTAATATTTTTGAGATGTTACAACCGCTCAACGCAGGACCTGTCCTACGATGTCCCACCTGTCAGCATGTAACAGTCAAGCCTTTGACCTGACGACATCCCCCCGTCCAAGCACATGTGAGGGTTTCAGAATGGAGGGAGGGGAAAAGTGAGGAAAAACTAAGCGGCTGAGGAATACTGAGTACAACTAACGAACCAGGGGCACGAAAATAGAAATCCCTAAATAATAACCATCCACTAGAATAAATAACAGGTGATAGCAAATAAAAGTCAAGTGAGGGGATCATGCAAAGTATTGTTCCGTTATAAACTTGCCTTAGCCGTTGAACAAACTCAACTCTGAATTGTAGGATTCCTACCCGGAAATATCAACACCTGTTATAGAAACATATTTCAGACTCAATACACTTCATCCTTCAAAACCATACAAGCAAATATCGCATCACTCCTACTCACAAAACCCCGAACCAAAACCTTTATTTCTTTTATTCTAGAGAAGACCCATATGCTGGGTTCTATGCTAATACCTTGAGCAGTAATTAAGAGAGTTGTGCATAGAGTTGATGGATTTAATTAAACTCAGCTTACTAGCAATACCAACAGGTACATGCGACTACACATATATTAAAATTTGTTGTCTCGGGCTTGGTTCTGGCACTAATATAAGAAAGATCTACATGCATATAACTTATGGTCCGTTCTAGATATTGACCTAAGAAAAACAAGTTATTTGCTAGTAACCTGTAGCCTTAATCCCTTTAATAATAATCCACAGCTGGGGAAACTAGCAAAACAATCTGCTACAACCTACAGAGGAACCCACGATGGATTCCAGCACGCCCATGTGCAGAAAAAAAGCTCGTCATCTCTAGTACTATTTACAAAGCATCTGATTAGAGCTGGTATATAACATATCCCTAATACAAATTAGCTGCCCAACATTTATTCTGAAGAAAACCGTCCGACCCTCAATCTCACACACACGTACGTGAGGCCTATTATCTGGTCCGAACTGTTGATTGATAAAGGTTGGAAAACCTGCTCCTTTTTGAGTCTAGCCACAGATACTACTCTAGAAAAGGCTATGAATGAAACGTTGCAAAACAATTGGGGACTAACCATCGGGAGGCGGATGTCTGGCTAGCGACGACGGCCGCAGAACAGCTTGACGGAGGCGGGAGAGAGCAGCGTCATAGCCTCACAACAACTGCAGCAACAACCAGACATCGGCGACGGCGCAGAACGAGGAGACGCAGGGATGGCGGCTTGAGGGAACTCTCGCTGGACAGTAATTTGGGCAGATGGATGGAGGCCGCGTCCTCCATCTGACTGTACTAATCGGCAAGGACATGTGGGCAGTACAAGTCCCCCTCTCGGGTAAGGCGCGCGCTACGCGTCCCCCGGGGGATATTTGCCCCCGATCCCCCGGGTCCGGAGCCGCCCGATCAAAACTTCAAAACCGTCTGATCAACCGGTCGACCTCCTCCACCCCCGTTTTTGCTACGTCGCAGCAAAAACCGTTTCAGAGTAGCAAAACAGAGGCTGACCAGCTGGGAGTCGCGCATACAGCCTGACCGTTTCAGAATATTGCTGATAGCAAAAATATTTCCACTTTGAAGCATACAGCCTGCATTTTGTATATAAAATTGCTACCATAGACAAAACTTGTTCTTATGAATGAATGTCATAGGTATATTTGCTACATTAAACCTAGTAGCAAATCTTGTACACCTGGGTAGCACACCATTTCTATGCATGTAGCAATATGGCTACACAGATGTAGCAAATTAACACCTGGGGTGGCAAAAAAAATTGACAGCATGTCTAGGTAAATACTCATTTTTAGCATTTATGCAGCATGTATGTAGCATGTACAGAACTTATAAAAACAATCACACTATTTGAAGCTTCAGAAGACAATAATCAACATTCCAAACTTCAAAAGCTTCCATTCCAAACATGTAGCACTTATCCATCCAACATAAACTATCCACAAAAGATAATCCATAGATGCTGCAGCAACGAACACATCCACGATTACATCAGTTTGAACCATTACAAAGTGCAAAATAAGATCACAAGGACGACATCAGTTTCAACGATTACATTAGTTTCAACCTAACTACGCTTCTTCTGTAACTCTTCTTCCATCAGCTGTAGCAATGATCCTTTGTTTTGCCTTGCCTCAATCAGATCAGATGCAAGAAGTTTCCTTAGAAGTGGTATACCATTGTTGTCGAACTCCGCCATGACCTTGCCGGTGAAGCTATCCTTGAAGAGCATGCTGAAGAATCCACAATCAAATCTGTCAAAAAACAAACAGATAGATTAGTTAAAAACAAGCAAGTGTAGGAAGCTAAAGTAGCAAGAGTTGTAAACTTAGGTAGCAATTAAAAAACAATAATGTAGCAAAAGTTGAAACTAGTGATCAGGACAAGGATTGAAAAAAGGTGAGCAAAATCTTACATGGTAGTTTGCTGTGGGTGATCAGGATTGGTTAGCAGGTAAGTGTCGAAGTTGATATTGTCTGCTAGTTTTGATTGCTTCACAAGAATTGCAAAGTTTGCGAACTGGAAAACAAAGCAAACACACTGCATGGTTAATGATATGCAGCAAAAAAAAGGCCCAACTATAAATGTAGCAAACACAATGAACAAGTATAGCTGGATTACTAACCAGATTACGTGCACAATCATCAATCACACTAGCATTTTTGGACCCTTTCATTGAATCAAAAATATGCATCTGCTTTGCTACTAGGTTGATACAGGGAACTGCCCAATGGTTGAACTTCACAATAGGAAAGTATAGCTACATTCAAACATGAATTAATATTTAGCATCTTGTAATAGAAAGCAAACACGAACAAGATAGAAAGCAAGGATGTTATCTCACAAGGTCACACTTGAAAATCTTGAACTTTGCATTCTGCTCTTTCAACTCATCCATACATGCTTTAGCATTGAATGCTTTTGGATCAACAATAAGCTTCTCCTGTTTTGTGTTGAGGATAAAAAGTAGTATGAGGCAGCAGCAAAAGCAAGTAAAATTTGCTACTATCTGTATTGGTTCAGCAAGCACACAAAAGGTAGCAAAATGCTAGCAGAGTACCTGTCATATGCATATTGAGCAAGTAAAAGATCAAGAAAAGTGCTACTTACCACAAAGTGCTGCGTGAAAGCGTACTTCCTCTTCTGCCGTGCACTTTTCTTGCAAACAATGTCTGACTCATGGTTAAATTTCTCAATCCAAACATTCATCAACTCACTATCTAGATTTTGGCGCGGCCGAAGCGATGTTTGGAAAGTTCTGTAGCAACAATAATACCGCCCAATCTCCACAAAAACTGGCCTGCACAAAGGAATGCACATGTAGCAGATAGTTATACATAAAGTAGCAAACATTTCAATGTAAAGTAGCAAAAACAATAAACTAAAGTAGCAAACAGTTCAATCTAAAGTAGCAAAACCTGTAAACTAAAGTAGCAAAAAGTTCAATGTAAAGTAGCAAAAACAATAAACTAAAGTAGCAAACAGTTCAATGTACAGTAGCAAAAACTATGAACTAAAGTAGCAAACAGTTCAATGTACAGTAGCAAAATGAATGAACTAAGGTAGCAGGTAGTAAAAACTATGAACTAAAGTAGCAAACAGTTCAATGTAAAGTAGCAAAAAAAATGAAATAAGGTAGCAGGTAGTTCAAGCTGTAGAAGATTAAATGGAAAACTGTATCCTACAAGTGAAAAAAGTAAGTAGCAAAACACATTGACACATGTAGCAATCAGCTAGATGTAAGGTAGCAAAAACATTACTTCAGAGTAGCAAAAAACATAAACTTACGATGCCCTATCCTTCGGATGGCCCTTGAATTTCCGACCATTCATCACAAATGTGGAGTATTTTTGTTCTACATCTTCAGAGACCTTCATCTTTTTCAACTTTGGAGGTGTGAGCTCCTCCTTGGCAGCCCACTTAAACCTTGTCTTCTTCTCATGTATCAACAAACCCGAGCTACCATCTCCTTTAACACTTGACTCAATGTTAACAACAACTGCAAAAACAGAAAACAATTGTCTTAAGCAAACAAGCGGAATCATATCTAAGAAGCAAACAAGCGGAAGCATATCTAAGAAACTACAATAAAATGTTCATACCAGGTGCAATGGGAACATCAGCTGTCGCAGGCTCAGTAGAGCCGAAAGGAGCAAGATCCACTGGTGATGCTGGAATACTCTCAGAGGCATCAGAGGCAGTGGTCACGGCACCAGTTGGGGCATCACAGGAAGGTGGGAGAGACTGTGAAATGCAAAACTCTGCATACTCATCGGTCCCAGGCTTGAAAAGATCAAACGGGGGTTTGTCCGGAGCATTGGCCCAAGCTTCATCAGAAATATCCTTCCTGGGGCTGTGAATTGGAGACCTGTCAGGGCTAACAACATCCGGCTGCTCAGTAGCATCAGCTCCCTTGCTCATAGAATCAATGATTATTGCTGCTTGAGGAACATCGGCATGTTTTGTTGCTACAGGACCACCTGGCTCCATAGAAGCATCTGTAGCACCACCTTTCTCCACAACATCATCTGCATCACCATCTGCTTGAAAAACAACACTTGGTCCAGCTTCTTCTTCTTTACTTGATGATTCAACATCAACCAAAAGGGCAGCCATGCGTTGAGCCTGCATGCGCTTCAATCCAGCAGAAAGGTTCTTCATTGTCACATCAACATCTGCTTCAAAAATAGCCTTGTGCTTCTCATACAATGTTTTGAAACGAGCGGGAACCTGTTAGCAAACATTAGAAGCAAGTTAGTAAACCAGAAACAAGATAAATGATGAAATTCTAAGCATAGCGGCTCGGATTCGTCACCCGTCGCCGCTATCGCGGTGTACGGGCGACGAATCCTCGAAAAATATGGTGTAATAAAATTCTATTAAGCTTCTTTTGCATACGGGTAGATAATTTGGGGTAACTTATCCACCACCCCCATCCTAAGTCGTCAACATACATAAAGCATAAACTCTAGTCCAGCGGCTCGGTTTCGTCGCCCGTCGACGCTACCGCGTCGTACGGGCGACAAAACCTCGAAGGGTGTTAGGGTACCGAGGCATCGTCGCCCGTCGCCGCTATCGCGTCGACGGCGACTCCGCCTCGGTACCCTAACACCGAGGCTAACGCATAAGGAGTACCAAATTCATAAAGCTAATGTAGCAAAACCTGTAAACTAAAGTAGCAAAACCTATACACTAAAGTAGCAAAACCTGTAAACTAAAGTAGCAGAACCTGTAAACTGAAGTAGCAAAACCTGTAAACTGAAGTAGCAAGACCTATACACTAAAGTAGCAAAACCTATACACTAAAGTAGCAAGACCTATACACTAAAGTAGCAAAACCTATAATACATGTTCACTGATTGCAAAAAGAGGTAGCAGAGCAATGTAGCTAAGTAGCAAAATCAAATGCACTGAAGTAGCAATCAAAAAACAGTTCAGTAGCAATTTCATACCTGCAAATCCTGGCTGCTAGGGAAATTTAGCCATTCATTCAATGAAGCAGAAGGATTAACATCAACATCTTCCACTGGACAGGTTTGTTGAAATCATCATCACCAGGAGCAGTACCATAAGGTGTTGCAGACAATGGGAGGAACTACACACAATAAAAAGTAATGTTAACATTAAGAGGATTAACGAAAGAATAGAATGTTTGTGGTGCTGGAAAGAACATTACATCTCGCCTGCCGAAAACAGTTTTGTTCGATAAAATCTTCCTATCCGAGTCATGTTGTACAACAAAAGTGAAGTCACTGGTCTTGACAGAGCATACTCTAGGCAATGACTTGTCAAAAGTGTGATCGCAGGGTGGGAAATCCAAATGATCCATATAAGCAATCTACAAAAAGAGGCCAATTAAAGTTAGTAGTAGCAAAACAAACGCTGTAAACCGCTACAAACAAATATAAAAGATGGGAGATAACTTACACCAAGAAGAATGAATGGGCCAGTTATCCAAAACTCAAATTTGCTACAGTCCTTTGGAAGAACATGTGCTTGCTTCTTCTTCTTCTTCTGAATATTGCTCACAGTTTGCATCAACAAACCCAACAAATGCTCATCCCAAGCATACTCATCTGTTTTGGTTGGGTCAGCCATGAGACCAACATATTCCAAGTTAACATGGTTTGAGCTTTTTGGAACAACAACAGTGGCCAGGGAAACAAGATCCCAAGTGCGAATGATGGTTTCCTCATCTGTATCAGCACAATTCTTTAAGATATTGATAGCAGTTGCTAACTCTGCCCTCTTCTTCCCACCATGGTAGAGGGCTCGAATATCATCAAGCTCTGCACCTCCAGTAATAGAAAGATCAATAGGCTTGCTCCCGCAGCGGATTCCAAACACTTTCCTCACCATATCCGTGGTAAACACCATCTGGTTCTTCCGAAGCTTGTACTCACGGAGACGAGCAGAAGTATGTGCAGCAACAAAATCCGTAAGCTCATTAGGAATCCTAAACTGTGCAACATTCAACAATGCTCGAAATGCACTCTTTGACTGAATAATCTGTTTCTTGGCTGGAGAAAGGTTGTCCGCAAGGATACTCAAACGCTTGGCACCGAAACGGTCCTTCGACATCCAAATATCCTCCTTGACATTACTCGCTCCCTCGCCAACTTTCTTGCGGTTCACAACAACCTTTTTGCCCTTTTGGATCTTATCAACAGCAGCAACCTGCAGCAAAAGGAAAATAGAAACATGTATGGTTATAGCAAAACTACTAAACATTGGCCTACTAATCATACTACTGGGATTACAAAAAATGCACAAGTAGCAAGTAGCAAAACTACTGGGATTACCAATCATACTACTGGGATCAAAATCATATTGCACAACTAGCAAAACTACTAGAATAGCAAATCCTAGTACTAATCATAGTCCTAGCACTAATCCTAGTACTAATCATGCTACTGCAGTAGCAAATCCCAGTAGCAAGTAGCAAATCCCAGTAGCAAATCCCACTACACTATATCATACTAGAGTAGCAACTACTGGGATATACACTATATCATACTAGAGTAGCAAATCCCAGTACACTATATCATACTAGAGTAGCAAAAAAAGAACTAAAGTAGCAAACATATACACTAGAGTAGCCACTACTGGGATCAATGCACAAGTAGCAAAACTACTAGACTAGCAAATCCTAGTACTAATCATACTCCTAGTACTAATCAACAAGTGTACAACACAGTAGCTTGCTCCTAGTACTAATCAACAAGTGTACAACACAACAAGTGTACAACACAACCAACACAGTAGCTTGCTAGGAAGGACTAGCAAATCTTCCTAGTACTAATCAACAAGTGTACAACACAAACAGATAGCTTGGCCAAATAAATGCCTAGTACTAATCAACAAGTGTACAACACAAGTGTAAAACAAACAGTAGCTTGGCCAAATAAATGCCTGGTACTAATCAACAATTGTACAACACAACAAACACAGTAGCTCTTTTGCTGCAGCATCTGTTTGACATGAGAAAATCTGCTAGATGTACAATTTTCTGGGTAGATTGTCTGGACTATACCTTGCTCCATAGAAGCAAATTAACACAGTTTTCTGGACTGTACACCAGTGTTGCTAAATGGTGTGCTACATGCATAGCCATGTTGGGAAACAAAGCATGCTACAGCAAAAGGGCCACCTTGCTCCATAGAAGCAAATTAACACAGTAGCAAGTAGCAATGTGGAGTATGAATCATACTCCTAGTACTAATCATGCTACTGAGTAGCAAAACACAGAGTAGCAAGTAGTACTAATCATACTCCTAACTATCTGAGTGTGTAGCAAAACACAGAGTACTAATCCCCATAGAGTAGCAAATATGAGTATAACACAGAGTACTAATCATGCTACTGAGTAGCAAAACACAGTGTAGCAAGTAGCAAAAATCCCCATAGGAAAATAGCAAAAAATGGAAGCGAGGAGAGAACGGCGGCTGCCGCCGGGTGATCACCTCAACGTTGGCGCCGCCGGAGGTGCTCCCTCCTGCCGCATCGCTCGTCGGCGGCGGCGGTCCCATCACCTCCTGTACCTAGGGTTCCTGCACAAAATCAGAGAGAGGAGGTTAGAGAGGGGAGGTTACAGAGGGGAGGTTAGAGAGGGGAGGACGGCGCCACAGACCGAGGATGGGCGGCGGCGCTCGACAGCGGTTGGCGGCGGGCGAGGATGAAGGCTTCGGCGGCGGCGCGGCGGCGCAGCGCGGTCGCCTCCTCGGTCGCCTCTCAGTCGCCTCCGCGGTTCGAATCAAGCGAGCAAGGAAGAAAGGCCCGACCCGTATATCCCGGATCGGTGTAGCAACCGCAAAAAAGAGGGCCACGTGGTGCAAAAATAACGGCCGGATCAGAACATATCGAACGGTTCCAGACCCGGGGGACGCGACGACAGGATCCCCCGGGGGAACCATATCATTTTCCCTCGGGTAAACAATAAAAAGCCCAGCCCGTTTCTATATTTCCTCTAGTATTTCTCCTTCTAACAAGGTCCTATTCAGGTATTATGCTAACAACACTAGGAAAAAAAGTTCCACTTTACTTTCTTTTTAATTTCCCATTTACATATCAGATATCCTCGCGGTCCTATTTATATGTAAGATTAAATAAACACAAAATAGTTAGCATTAAAGTTCAGGGTATTATAAATACCATATATCATCTTCTTCTACTTCAAAAGAAGAGACTTAAGAGGACGGTGGATCCAGTATTCATGTGCGCAGATAATGGATTTAAAAAAATGCTCCAATAGGGATATTTATGTGGACATGTACAAATGAAGCAAATAAGATCCATACTTTATTTATCTGTCCAGGCTACAAAAAAATAGACTTTCGTAGTGGCAGATGCAGCAGCTTATTAATCCCACTATGTTCTAAGTTGCTATATTTAACTGGTGAAGAATTATGCTTTTTTTAGGTAACTGACTGTTTTCTTGCACATACACAATGTGTCAAAATCATCTGTATACACACACTTCAAATATCATTGACAGAGTTAGCAAGCAAATCTCTACTGAGAAACATTGGTCTAAGAAATATCTTATGAATTACTACCTCCGTCCTGAAATATAAGCCTATTTAGATAACTAGTTTAGCTATCTAAAAGGGCTTACATTTTGGAACAGAGGTAGTAGAAGATACTATATTTATAGTTAACAACTCCTCTCCCAAGAGATTTTGATCACGTGCATTACACAATTCCACCATTGGTTTTCTATATTTAACAATTTACAATCCCGAAATAATAAAGTATATATCATATTCTTACGGGCAGAGATTTCAATTTGCTAAGATTTCATCACGAGAAAAGCCGAGACCGTTTTAATGAACATTGGCCTTTTCTATTCAACGTTGTTATTGAAAGTTTGGATCTAAGACAGTTTACCTTGGCTAATAGTATTTTGGAGCCGACGTAGGAGAAACTGGATAGAGTACTTATGGATACGACTGGGAAGACAAGTTCCCTATGATAACTGTTCGTGCTCATGAACGTATTGAGGCTCTGTCGGATCATCCGCCTATCATGTTATTTGTTGGGTTTCCTACTCCAAAGAACAAACACGTGTTCAAATTTGAACTTGGTTGGTTGCATCGTGATAGCTTTCATAACATGGTAAAGAATATTTGGGACATACCAGTAAGTGGTCACACGCATATACAGCGATGGAATAATAAATTGCGTGCTTTGCGCAAACTCCTGCGTGGTTGAATGAGACATACTGTTATTGATTTGGAGGCTTTAGCAGAAATCGGGCCTTTATCTGTACAAGAAATTGAGATTAAAACCCAATCTAATGTAGAAATTGCGCGAATATTGCCTGAAGAGAAATTCAAATGGTACCAACGATCTAAATCGAAATTCATTCTCAAAAGAGATACGAATACAAGATACGATCTATAGTATGACCAATGGCAAACACAAGAAGAAACGTATCCACTCTCTGGTATAGGACAAGAGTATGATTGAGGATCAAGAGCAACTTAAGTCTTATACTACAAATTATTATAAAGGTTTGCTTGAGCCTCCTTCTGAGAATTCTTTCTTGATGGGTGAGGCCCAAATTGTGGATATCCCCAAAGTTTCTATGGAGGAAAACAACTTTCTGACTGCTACCTATACAGAGGAGGAGGTTAAGGAAGCTGTTTTCCAAATAGAATATAATAAAGCACCATGTACTGATGGTTTTCCAGAAGAATTTTACCAAAATTTATGGGACGTAATCAAGATGGATCTGATGGACTTGTTTGGGGGTTCTACATGCTGGTCAACTTGACTTATTTTGACTTAATTTTGGCAATATTTTTTTATTACCTAAGGTTAATGATGTAGAACGAATACAACAATATCGTCCTATCTTCCTTCTTAATGTTAGTTTTAAAATATTCACAAAATTGGACACGATTAGGTTGAATTTAGTTGCTGACCACGATGTTAGACCTTATCAAACGATATTCATGCAAGGAAGAAATATCTTGAATGGTGTAGTAATTGAATATGAAACGGTTCATGAACTCTACTCAAAAAAGATAAATGGAGTAATGTTCAAAATTGACTTCTGAGAAGGCTTATGATAAAGTTAAGTGGTCTTTCCTTTAGCAGACACTCTGTATAAAAGTTTTTTCAGAAGAGTGACGGGCTCTAATACATCCTTCGTGTCTAGAGATAATGTTGCCATTAATGTCAATGGTGATATTGGTAAATACTTTCAGACAAAGAAATGGTTGCGACAAGGAGATCCACTATCGCCGATACTATTTAATATAGTGACGGATATGTTGGCAATCCTTATCGAAAGAGCAAATACTGATGGCCAGATTGAAGGATTAGTGCCTCATCTAGTGGATGGTGGACTTTCTATTCTTTAATATGCTGATGATACAATCCTATTTATGGATCATGATTTGGAGAAGGCAAAGACTCTAAAATTAATCTTATCAGTATTTGAACAACTCTTCAGATTTAAGATAAATTTCCATAAGAGTGATTTGTATTGTTTTGGCAAGGCAGAAAACGAGGCTTACCTATATGCTGAGTTATTCGGCTGTGGACAAGGGAATTTTCCAATCACCTATCTAGGAATCCCGTTTCATTATCGATGTCTCACGATTGCTGAATGGAAACTCGTTGAGTAAAGATTACAAAAACGGATTAGTAGTTAGAAAGATAAATTACTATCTCTTGGAGGAACATTGGTGCTCATAAACTCAGTACTTACCAATATGGTATTGTATATGATATTGTTGTTCCTATTACCAAAAGTGGTCTTACATAGATTGGATTACTTCTGAGCAAGATTCTTTTGGTAGGGAGATAGTGAAAAAAGAAATATCTACTGAAAAAATGGAATGTTGTTAGCCGACTGAGGGAACAAGGTGGGCTAGCTATACATGATATACAAGTCAATAATACTGCTCTTCTAGGTAAATGATTTTTTAAACTACTTATAGAAGATGGTGTTTGGCAAACCATTCTGTGAAGAAAGTATGTTGGCTCAAAAGTGGTTGTCAGAAGTGGTTTGGAAACCTAGTGATTCTCCCTTTTGGACTAGACTCATGGATTTCAAAAAACATTTTTTTTGTTTTGGTTCTTTTAATACCAAAGATGGCTCTCATACATGCTTTGGGAGGATAAGTGCCTTCGCCATGGTACCTTGCGACAGCAGTATCTAGCTTTGTACACTATTGTTAGGCATAAGGGGGATACAATATCCAAAATTCTGGAATCCAGTCCTATGAATGTGTCTTCCAGAATAGATCTCATTGAACATTGATTTACATCTTAGATTAATCTTCTACTAATATTAGCCTCGGTTCAGTTATCGGATGGTTATGATGAGTTTAAATGGAAACTAATCGATAATGGTAAATTCACAATAGACTCTATGTATAGATCTTTGATACAACCTGATAATCCAGTCGATGATGAAAATAAGAAAATTTGGAATATGAAGATACCTCTAAAAACGAAAATATTCGCATGGTGTCTAGGTCATGGTGTTATCCTTACTAACGATAATCTTGTTAAACAAAATTGGCAAGAAAGTAAAGAGTGCATTTTCAGTCATCAAGATGAGATGATTAAGCACTTATTCTTCCAATGTCAATTAGTTGACTCTATATGGTCAATCATCCAAGTAGCATCTGATTATCTTCCCGACAATCGGTTGCTAATGTTTTTGGTAACTGGTTACATGGGATAAATGACAAGTACAAGATTATGTTGTGGGTGGGGGCACTTGCCATTTTTTGATCGCTATGGCTATATAGAAATGACAAGATTTTTAGTAATATTTTGTCTTCTAACATGCAGGTTATCTACCGGAGTATGGCTACTTTATAATAAACCGGGCAGTGTGGGATTTCACTATTTCTTGGATGCCCATAATTTGATTGTTGGTCCATCTTAATTAACCAATATAAAGTATAATACGTATCAGAATTTCATTAGCTATTATCTTTATTCCTAAATATAAGATTTTCTAGCAGTTCTTTCTCTTCGAGATTCAACCATAGTAATAAGATGTCGTTTGGACTGCCGCAGGTGATGGCATCGGTTGTTGATGGTGGTCATTGAGGAAGTTTATGTTAGGAAATCTGGTGCACTGAAGGTGAATATAAGATTGGTCCAGACGTGCATCCAGATCACATTGAAGTAGATGTGGTTACTTCCTGCCTAGTAGGTGCAAGTGAAGTGCAAATTACTATACGCATTGATGACGTTCATTCCTTTTGTTCGAGGACGATCATTTTCATTCTGAGGATGCATATACATACATAGGTCGTCAAGAGCAACAAATGTGTTATACCACTGTGACTATGAATCTGATTAACTTCAGCTTCGTTTTTGAAAAAGGAATATATAGTCCAACAGGGAGTCTGGGACGTCAGAGCACGCGCGTGGGCATGGGTGGCACTTGGGGTAGAGTTGTGCGTCGGATGGAATTGTCCAGCTCGATGATTCCAGTTAACACTCGCATACTCGCGGGAGAAGATGGGCTGAACGGGAAAAAATCAACTGTTCTGATGTGATTGGCTTGATCGAATATGGATCTGTGTCACAGCTACCCGCATGGCTCTCTTCGTAGTCACCTCCTTCTTCGGTCTATGTAGCGAGTTATCTCTGGAATAAAGGCTTCAAGTTGATCTTTATATCATTCTTGTAAGATTTTGTTGAATAATCTTATCGAAGTCCCTAAGTCATGGGTAGTTGTGACCTACGTTACGTCGTAGTCACATTGCTAGCCGTTCATTTTGGCACGCGCGCTAAGATGGTGCTGGGTCGACTTGCATTTGGTTTACTATTACGCCTCCCGTCGCGGACGCAGCCCGTCAGGACTGGTTAATGGGTTTTTTTTGTCGCTGGTTGTTGTTGGACTTTTGTTGTGGGCTGGCCCGTGTTGTATTGGGTGAGTTTTTTTTTGATTAACTTGTCTCCACGAGTTCGGAGGCGGAGGAGCCTATGCTGACAGCTGTGATCACTTTTCAGAAGTACTCCCTCCGTTTTAAAATATATGTTTTAGTTTTGTGAAGTGAATGTATCTAGATTCCTTTTAGTGTGTAGGTTCGCTCCAAACCACTCCGAACCTCTACTATAAAAGTGGTCTAGATACATTAGCTTCATAAAGCTAGAACATCTTATATTTTGAAACAGAGGGAGTAACATGCATTGCGATGTTTGCTAAGCTCGTCATTGTTTTGCTCCGATTTGTCGATTTTTTTTACTCTCTTCCCGATCCAAATTAATGTAATTAGATTTGTTTAAATTCGATGTTTCTAGTCATGTTTTAGTGTTAGATACATTTGAATCGAGACAAATCTAAGACCATTAATTTGAACAGGAGGGAGTACTTTGCTTTTTATCCGATTGTATGTATTGTACTTTGTTATTGTTTTGCGCTATAATCTACATTTGTAGTTTGTTCAGGAGGTTGAAGAAGAGGATGATTTTGACAAAATCATCAAACAAGTTTTATAGGTAGATAGTTTTATTCAGGTTTTGTCCGGGATGTGTTCAAGTATGAGTTGATTTTCATTAACTATGCTAATGACTCGCTTACTCCGACTGCCAAACGAACACCTGCGCCGAACCAATGCTGGGCTCGGGGACTACTGATGGGGATATGCCAAACAGGGTATGCACAGCAGGACGGCGACTGGAATGCGACTGAAGAAGGAGCCTGGCGACTAGAAGCTGGAGGCCTAGAAGCATAGTTAGGCCTAGTCGGATTAGGTCAAAACCTCCGTGTCCTTAACTGATTCGGTTGTATATCTGTAAACCCTAGCGAGGCACCCCTATATAAGCCTCCCTAGGATAATCTATGTACTCACGTTCCATCATACACCCCATCACTCGTCGCCTAGCCGCCGAGCTCGCCACCTTTGTACTCACTCGGTAATACAATCTAGCAGGAGTAGGTCTTTACCCTACAGGGGGCCAAACTTAGGTAAACCCCTGTGTCTTTTCCCTCATCACGCTTCGTAGATGGCTGCCCACTCTTGCCCCAAATCCTTTCAATCGCTACCCCTGGTAGCGACTGGCATGGTCATTCCCACGACAATACCAATTACATCCAGCCTCTGCAACTACGCATTGCCCTAACGGCCTTACGGATACACACATCTAAAAAAGGAAAAAGAATTACAAAAAAGAAAAGTCACGCTACAGTTTCTCATTCATTGAAACAACAATACTACCACCACCAAGACAACACCAGAAATCTATCTTCTCCAAAAGCGATGCCTCCAAGGAGAAACAATGCACAAACATCACCATCGCCCGATCAAAGATCTAGGTCGTCACCTTGAACAAAGTCCACACTCTCAAAATAATACCTTCAATAAGGCCATTGCCAAGCACCACCAATTAAGGCCAGACCCTGGGTTTTCACCCTGAAAGATAGGATCATGATCTTCACCTATATTGTCGCCCCAGCTTGCATACCACTGCACCAAGTCACGAGTCACCAGGCCAATTCCTCATCACCACCCGGACTCGAACCACCATTGTCAGTCCTCAGATCCCGGCCTTCATGACATTCTCCGTCGGCACCATGGAACGAGAAAATGCCCCATGATATTAACATCCAACAGAGCTTCGAAGCGCTCCCTATAAACCCAAATGGTCAGATTAAAAACATAGGTGCGCACGACCGAATCCCACCCGATCCACCGATCTCTTGGCATATGCGCACTGTGGAGTTCGTCGGCGGAGCCTTCCGGAACACAACACTGCAACCAGATCAATGGAGACAAACATCAAGAGGTTCTTCATCTTGGCGTGAGATGAACCATAGGACCACCCCCTTTATTCAATCCGAGCCAGCAACCCCCTCGCCACCAGCCGCAGGTAGAGGAGAAGACCGTCCAGCATGCCGCCAAAGCGGCTCGCCAAAACCTAGCGTGCAGCTGCCTCCGTAGCCAGAGGTCCAAATCGGATCCGGGCAGATCCGATGCAACCGCCGCCCGCCATGGTGGCCGAACGTCAGCGCCACGGAGGAAGTCCTCACAAGATCGCCTCCAATGCTGCCACCACGACAACTCCTCCTCCCCAAGCCCTCGATCCGTGCCGCCCGGAAGACGACAGGCCTAGGCAGACGCCCTAGGCCCAGGGCTTGATGTCGCCGCCTGAAGCAGCTGCAGGAGTACCCGCTGCCGCCTGGCCGAGGTCGCCGCCCCGACCGCCGCCCCTGATCCGCTCCGTCGGTGCCGCCCCAGCCGCCCATCCGAAGAAGACTACCGCAGCCGCTACCCCTAACACCTTAGGTACTAGGGGGCCGCCGCCACCGCGGACGATGCCGGTGGCAACGGCGGAGGGATGGGATCTAGAGGAGGGAGGTCGGCGGCGGCGAAATCTAGGGGCCCTCCGGCGGCGCCTGGGGGTCGCCACGGGAGGGTTACCAAGAGAAACATAGCAACAAAAGCCGGTAGGGAAATTGATAAAGGGGTTGAACTAAGGCTGGAGGGAGCCTTCAGACCGTGAGTTGTTTGGAGAAGTTGAAATAATAGGAGAACAAAAGGAGATTGATTAGGCAGAAATAAGAGCCGTTGAAGGGGATTCCCAAAATATATAGGATCTTCAGCTAGCCACATTTTGCTTTCTCTCATATGAGTGACTAACAGAATTGTGATCTTGTTGTGGAATGAAAAGCCCCACCGAGGATGAAAAACTAATATCTCAAGCATAGATGTTGGAGCATTATTAATGCAGGCATAAGAGGTACCCATTGTTCATGGTGGATATTTGCCTGCACAGGGGGAGGACAACAGTATTGATCCCTTTGTGAAGAGACGTTGAGACGACTTGAGCCATACATATGACGACATCATTAAGTACATGGGACACCTTATTTAACTGTACTTTGCTATCTTTAGCATTTTCTCCAAGTGATATGGACGAGTAGTATCATATTTTACCAAGCATTTTTTGTAATTTTGTTTTCCTGATGAAATTTGTGCGAATAAAAGGGCAGGCATGTTGGTGGTAAAATACTTTATGCCAAGAGAACATCGATTTTAATTAGCTTGTTGTTCAAGGACCCTACCTTATAAGTAATCCCTTTGAAATCTCTTTTTGTCTTGTTTTTAAGAGAATTTCTGCAAGTTAATGATTGGATTTAACTTAAGCAACTCAAAGCTTGGCGTTGATGCCATATGCTTGAGCTTCATCCACAACGCATAGGCAAGGGGAGGTGGTACAACATTGCTGTTCGGTCTGTCATTTACTAGAGAAACAGTAGCCATGGGAGAACACATGCACGCTCGAATTTAGAAACCTAGCAACTTGCTCAATTCATGGTGCATTAGATTCTGATCTACATGTGAACAACTAGACCTGAAACTGTAGGAGATCACATGACTCCAATTTTTTTTTTAAATTTGATGGTTGAACATAGGGTTAAAACTTGGGTGATCCAGTGTGTCCTTAGAATGTTTATTCGGATTATTTATTCCACTTATAGATAGAGAAAAAAGTAAAGAAGAATACTTAATAATATGGTGAAGCATTTATACAGAACGCCTATCCCGGGCACACACAAGAGAACCATAGACAGGCAAGTGAAATCTAATCCATGAAATAATTTGATCCATGGATGACACAATTTTGGTAAAGGTTGTTATTCCAGAGGGATCATTACCGCAAGAAAAACTAGTTTTTATATGGAATCCAAAAGACATATCAGGTAGAATTGTAACCATAGAATACAAACTTAATCGAAATACATGCATTTGTCTCATACACTATGGGATTGTGAGAAAATATATATTTAACATGATGGATGGGATATAATTAGAGATACTAATAGATGATGAAAAGCTATTTTTTGAAAGGATAGGATAAAATATGATTTGCTGTATGCAAATAACGATGAACTCCACTTAGGTAAAATATGCATGTATTTGATAAGTCATTCTTAGCTGCAATGTTTTATGTTACAAGATACTCAAACCATGTGTAACCATAACACAGGTCACAAGTCTCCACTCATCTATTCACATGTGGCCTTGATGGAGCTCTTTGCTGATTATTTGATTCTTCCACAATTGTTTTACTCTGAATAAGCTAGCCATGATTTCTGCAAGGATGTATTAGCTATAAATTTCCGATCATTCATTTCTAATAATGATGGTCTGGTTATTTTGATATTCATCGAATTATGTCCGCTAGCAAGTTGATCAAGTGACTAGCACTATAAAAACCAAGACTCTACCTTATTAGGTCTTGTTGCTTTACTAATGTCACCGTGGCACCGGGTCCGGCAACCGATCGAGAATTTTAGGATCTTGTGGCATATGCCTTGCCATATGCACAATCTGTGGAATGATGATAGACCACAATGATCAATGCTTTTCGTTCAAGTGACTATCCACTGACATGTCATCTGAAGGACTTCTTTCCGCATGTGCCATCTACATCGACCACTAGGACGTCTCTCGTGGGTGGCCAAAGCTTTACCGGTGCCTTTCACTCCTATTCTTACATTGTTCTTGCCCTCACCTCGCCTTACCGTCTTGACATTCTTCACTTCCATAAGGTTCTAACGTGGCTAGGAGTGTTATATATAAGGTCAATTATGTGCAGCTAGTAATTAATGCAATCCAAGAGCTACGTGTTATAAGATGGAGAGGGAGTAGTTGTCCCATATCGAGCTCGGTGGAAGCAAATGAGTTGGTGAGCCACGTTAAGTTTTACACTCCGCTATCCAATCATGTACACTGTCTAGGTAAGGTTCAAAATAAAAATACATATGTAGTCCACAAACAGAAAATGTGGTTTGTATAATTGCCTCTCTATCCATATCAACCGGTCCACCTCACACTTGAACACGCACATGAGAAGATGTGCTGAACCAATAGTTCATAATGCTTAGGAACTGATCTGCTTGAACGAAGATTGATCTTTCTTGCGTGTCAAGATCGTGTAGTAAACTTGTTGCTGACCTAGCGCCATACTTATTGCTATTTACTTATCCCCTAACTTGGTATAATAAACTATTTTGCTCTTTAACCATGATATATCTCCCTACCTCGGTATTTCAGGACAATATTATGTTCCATCGTGAGTGATTAGTATTGTTGACACACCATAGGAGAATTAAGACAAAGAATGAGTTGTAGCTTTGTTGTTCGAATTCCCCATCACACATTATTATTTTTATTCACCTAATCACCTTACACATTGTTGAACAATAAACAAAAAGTATTTGCCAAAAAGACTCATTTTCTGTCGAGTAATCACCAAATTCTACCCTATAACACGAATCACGACGAGGAAACTGCACACCAACATGACCCCAAGTTTTCGCCTGCTAAAGAACAATCAGTACCTAATTATCTATAGGAATTCAATAGTTATCTCCGTTTATGATGGAAATGGGTAGGGCATTGTAATTGTAGAGAAATATTATACTCATACCCTTATAACTCGTGGGCATTCAAAATTCGACCCATACTCTTAACTATGGGTATAAAACTGCACCCAAGCCTATAACGGTGGGTACACTTCACCCACCAAGCACCCATCAGTAGATCAATAGTACACTAGTATATCACAGTCATCGACATCACATTGTCTCAACTAGATAAAAGAAGTAAACATTGTCTAAACTCAATAAAATAAGTACACAAGTAGGCCTTAGGACGGGTAGATTTTTAGTATACCCATGCGCCACGGAATGTACTACACATGCTCTTACCCATAACTTAGCGGTATAGTATGGGTATAAAAACGTGCCCCATGGGTTTCCTATGCAGAATTACATTTCTTGAATTGAAATTGACGACTTTCCGTTGGAGAGAAGCCAAACATGGAAATATTGGTCGAATAGTTGGTCAAATCTGACAAAACGAACCATGACGATTCTACATAAAATGAAACCAGTAGTTTTTTGAGAAATTAAATATGCCAATAATATTAGCCACAACACTAGATTTTCCCTCAGTTGTATGCATGAACCACCAAGACCTCGTCCATCACACCCACCTTGAAGCACTATCACGTAGTGAATCTTGTCTAGTCGATCTAATGTTGACTCTTTCGTGGTTCTGTTAGGCGTGTTGGGATTGTGGCGGAATTAGATCATAATCTCAATATGTACGTAACTATAGGAGAGAAAGAGTGTGATATGTTAGAAATTTGATGCTTTGAACATGACGGGCTTGGTGCCGATATCCAGGTCACCATTGAATAATACGTGTTTAGTGCTGAGTGTATGGGTGTTTTGTTATAATAAGACCCCCTGACTGCCAATTTGCAATTAGCTAGTTAATTAACTTTCTCCTGAAGTTCCATTGGTGCCGATATCCAGGTCACTATTGTATCTTACAGGAGGGAGAAGATTAATCTGTACTATGAGTTTCACAGGACGATTCAACCTTTCGTCCTTTGACAAACTGAGTACCACTGGCAGCATTCATCTGGTATGTTTTTTAGACTGTCTAACAAAATTTACTATCACATTAACATGTGAATGGACCACGGGAGCTGAATACAGAGAAAGCTGTAGCAAACATTTTTGTCATTTTGTTTTTGCGATGAAAGTTATGTGAATAGAAGGGCATACATGTTGGTGTGATAATACTTCATGCTGAGAGAACGTCGAGTTTAATTAGCTGGTTGCTCAAGAATCCATCCAAACCTTCTAACAATTCCCTTTTGAATTTCTTTTTGACTTGTTTTCAAGGGAATTTTTGTAAGTTAATGATTGGATTTAACTTAAGTAATTCTGGGCCGGTGTCAGCACTCGAACGGGTGGCACGGTTGGGGACGGTCCGGTGGAGGCTACACGAAGTTTAGTCCCACATCGTCTTCGGAAGGAGGCCACACCCACCTTATAAGGGAGAGATTCATTTCTCCTTTCAGTCCGGGTTTTTGGGATGGAGTGAACTCTCTTCTTATAGTTGGGCCGTGAGCGCATGAACGTCCAGAACGTAGGCTGAGTGTTGGGCTGGGCCAAGTGGACGCTAACAGCTGGGCTTCCTCCACAGTGGATGGGTAAGGGGAAGGTGTGGTACAGCATTGCCGATCTGCCTGGGATCTGCTCGAGAAACAGTAACCATCAGGGAAGACATGCACGCTCGAATTCAGTAAAATAGCAACATAGTAGATTCATGGTGCAATTCTGATCTACATGTGCTTGCACGGGATGTTAAGACGAATCAGTGGAATTGATCGGTTGTGCCTGCCCGTGCCCAGAACACTAGGTCGACTAGCGCCGCGGCAGCCAGAGCAACGGCAGAACCTCGCAACGACGAAGTGCACGGTGCACCCCAGCGAGATATATGGTAGGAAGCAAAGCATTCGGTAAATATGGGCCTAGCATATCGGCTCACGATCAATGGGTTTTACAAACAAAAGAAATGGTTTTACCCTGAAAATATCTTAACGTATATACTACTACCGTCAATAAATCGACGGCTGGATGACATATATAGTACTTGCTCCCCGCTAGCAGTATATAGGGTTTACAAGTGTGACTGTGTGAGGCAGCCTGAGTTTGCAAAGACACACACCACGTTCTTTGGAGAGACCTAACGAGAGCCAGGAGGCATGCGACCAGGAGTAAGTTGAGATCAGCGAACGTGAGACACAGGGCCTAGTGGCTAGCGAGTGTACTACACAACTAGTACTAGACATGGAAGGTACCGGGAATGTATCAGATATCTCTGGAAAATGTCCAGTTTCACTTGGGCGGGCAGATTAGCCCAAAGATATTGATCAGGCTCCGAACCTATCGTCAACCAGAGGGAGGTATCAACCCCTCATTTGATTAGCTTGCTCGTATGATACCAGATATCTCTCGTTTGCTAGCCTTCTCTTCCTGATCAAGTCGCGGTTACTCCGCTGTTATTATTGGTGTCTACTAGAACTCTAAAATATGTGTACATGTGTAATCAGATGTTGTTTGGTTGACTAATCAACTGTATTATTCCACCACCCACAACTTTTTTGGCTGGAAGAATTTTTTTCATAAATGACGTCGTAATTCCCTTCGAGGAAAAGGCAGTGAAAGAATTTCGACTGAGATTTTGGTCCATGGCTTGTCTGTCTCACCCAGTACACATGCACGGAATGATGGGCACAACTGACGGCAGTGAGTGTTGGTGAGACATAATGCAATAGATGAGGATGTTTAGTCAGGACATCCCGTGCATCGAAGGCAATAATAAGCCTGGTGCCAACATGCATTCAAATCAAACTGAATCAGATGTGTTCAGTACCGAGCTTATATGGATTTAAGTGACTGAGACTGATGGCTCTCGTTCATTTTTTTTAGACGGTAGGCTCGAGGCTCTCGTTCATTCAATTCGACCTAGGACGACCGTCTACACGTTGAATTTTGCATATATATAACATACGAAGATCGTCCCAAAAAGCCAATGTGTATTTTCTAGGTTTCTAGTTGTAGTTCCCTACCATTCAGTTCTCGAAAGAAGTCTAGTTCAGTTTGGACGTTAGCTGGGCGGATGATGAAGAGATATCAGGTTGACATGGGGGGCATTAGGAAAACATCATTGCTATTTAACAACCGACTGTTTTCCTTTTCGTAAGTGGTTAAAATTTTCATCCGTGCGCAATTCTCACGTTCGCGAAGACTCTGCGTGGGCTTTCCGCTCCCAGTTTTTTCAGCGACCCCAATCGCTACTGGGTTTTCGCGAGGTACCCGTGGTTTTTATTTGTCGCTGTTTGGGCTGAATAGATTTCCGAGAAGGAACCAAAACCATAGTGAGCATAGGCTTTTCCAGAAGGAAGAGTTAGTTGGTTTTGCTCGCACTTATGATAAAGTTCTACAGTGAAGGTATTTGTTCGCTTTTGGCGCACCCATTCCTCATGTAAAAGTTTATGCTACCACTTGGTGAGTAAATATTTGTTTTTGTATCTAAAAGTTCTACACCTAGACCGCCTTGGTACCGGGGTCCAAGATTATATTCCATTTTGTTAGTCTATGTTTTCGTTTATGACCATCACTCTGCTAGAAGAATCATCACCTAAAGAAGTCTATTCTTTTTCGTACCCCTTTCGGTATTTCCAAGAAATACAACATGAACATAGGCTGACTAGTATCTCCGTATGATCTTGAAATGGTCTTCTACGTGTCTCTATTCTCCATTATTAAATTTTTCAAAGTGAACTGGAACCAAAGATATCAAAATGGGAGAGATCCTGATTCACAAGTAAATAATTCAATGTATTAATCTTCAACATATTTTGTTTTCTCAAAGAAAATAAATTGTTCACTTTTGTGCAACTTAATCTTCAATCAATAAAATTTCTCAAAAATACGTAAATTCATGTTTAGAAGTTTCTCGAGATAATGTTCCTAAAAATAATAGTATCATAAATACTCCTCTCTCCACTGCCCTACCAATTAAGATAGCCAACAAATCTGCAATAACATTAAATTAAATACGAAAGATTGGTTCTTCCTGTCTCAGGCCTTTTTGAGTTTAGAAATAATGACAAATATCATCGTTTTGTCCAATCCCTACACTTCCTTATTGCATAAGTTGGTTAATCTAGTCACACTGTTTTGGATGGAGGCCTTTCATACGAAGCGTTTGTTGTAGAAAAAGACATTTTACCCTGTCATAGCTCCCATGTACATGGAGGAGATCAGGCGTACCCTGCAGTTGATTGTACACAAAGGTCTTGATTGTATATACCACTCATCAGTTCTTCTCCTTCCCGCTGACTTTTCTCATATGTGTTATCTAGTGTGTGCTAAGGAGCAGAATTATCTTGGAAATAAAGCTAAGTTTTCTTTTGAGCTAGCATGGTTAAAACAAGCGGGTTTATTTGAGATTGTAGCTAATGACTAGCTTTCCGTTTCTAACGGAGCTAATGCGATGGAAAAAATGGCTGAATAAGATATGCTACATTTGTCAATTTCTTAGAGGTTGGGCTAGAAATTTAATTAGTTCTTAGAAGAAAGATAGGGAACACCTTCTTAATATTATTCATACCCTAGATTGAAAATCTGAAACAATACTTCTAAATGAATTTGAAAGAAGAAGTTTGCGAGATACCAAGGATGAAGTTAAAAAATTAAGACACGATGAGGAGTGTAAGTGGGCTCTGTGTGCAAAGGATAAACATATTCATGAATGAGGGGGATAATACTAAATGCTTTCACCTTACTACAAACGACAAACATAGGCAAACACAATATTTCAACTAGAACAAGATGAAGGAACCATTGTAGGAAAAGATAATCTAATAGTCTTTATTTTGGAATTACTAGAAATCTCTTTTTGTTGCTCCTACAATATTTGAATGATTGAACCGGTTAACCAAGATATACCGAAGCTAGCAAATGAAGAAAATGTTATCTTAACGATTGATTTTACCAAGAAGTAGGTTCATGATGCTATAATGCAAATGGAGAAAGTAAAGCTCCGACACCATATGGTTTCTCGACTGAGTTTTATCAATATATTTGGGATATTCTGAGAGTAGACTAGATGGATATATTTGATATTTTTTAGAAGGGAGAACTACCTTTATTCCATATTAACTATGGCACGATAATTCTATTTCCAAGGAAAGAGAATGCAGACCAAATTCAACAATATCATCCCATTTGTTTGCTTAATATTAGTTTTAAAATATTCACCAAAGTGGGGATGAATCACATATATAATATAGCGAACAAAGTTTTTACGCCTACTAAAACTAATTTTATGTTAGGTAGGTATATCTTTCAGGGGATGGTCATTCTCCATGAAACCATCTATTAACTTGATAGGAAGATGTACGGGTCTTGTTAAAGATAGATTTCTAGAAAGCGTATGATAAGATTAAATGGAAATTGTTGTGACAAGCTCTTCGTTTGAAATTTTTGGACCCAAAATGGTGTGATTGGATATATTATTTTTTAGAGAGAGGGAGTGTGGGTGTTAGAGTAAATGGTGACATATGTCATTATTTTTCATACTCAGAAAGGTTTATGTCAAGGGGGTCCCCTTTATCCTATTCATTTCAACATCATTATAGACGTGTTATCCCTTATCATTGCTCGTGCTAAAGAATATGGAAAAGAGTTGGAATCATCCCTCATCTAGTTGATGGTGGTCTGTCAATTTTGCAATACGCGGATAATACCATAATATTTATGGAACATGATTTCGATAAGGCACTTAATATGAAATTATTTGTATGCATTTTAGCAGTTGTCTAGTTTGAATATAAATTTCCATAATAGTGAAATACTCTCCTTCAGTAAAGAAAAATAAGTGGACGATGAATACAAGATGTTATTCAGGTGTTTTTATAGGGGTCCTACTGTATAGATATCTAGGGATTCCTATTCACTTCCCTAAACTTAGAAATGGAGAATGGAAACCGAAAAAAGGAAGATTCAAGAAAAGCTGAGTAGTTGGATTGGAAGTTACATTCTTATGGAGATTATCCGGTTCTTATTATTTCGGTCCTTATGGCTTTACCCATGTTCTTGCTCTCTTTCCTAGAAATACCAATAGGGGTACAAAAGAGACTTGATTTCTTTAGATCTTTCTTCTTTTGGAAAATTGATAATAATGAAAGAAGTATAGATTAACGAAGTGAAATATTATATGACCAAAACATCACAAGGTTGGGAGTAGAAGTTTTAGACTTACAAAATAAAAGTCTACTTAGCAAGTGGATTTATAAAATTATTAATGAGGTGAGTATCGCAAGAGATTTTATAGAGTAAAGATCTACGTTCTAAAACTCACTCTCAGGTTTTAGCTAAACCAACTATCTCACCATTTTGGAAAGGCTTGATGGATGTTAAGGAAGATTTCTTTGCAAGAGGAGCGTTTGAAGTTGGCACGGGATGCATACTAGGTTTTGGAAGGTAATTGATTGGGTGATCTGCGTTTGTCCGAACAATATCCATTATTATATAAAATTTCCTATAAAAAATGTCAACATAGCAAATGTTTTGTCAATGTTTCTTCTGAACATAAGTTTCAGGAGTGCTTTGACTGGAAACAAATGGGATAGATGGATACACTTGGTGCAGCGTATTATGTCAGTCCAGCTGTCCTAATATGAAGATGTTTATAAATGGAGCCTAACTACATCCTGCATTTTTAGTATCAAATCCATGTACTTGGACTTATTGATTGGCCACACATTTTTCCGTCAAAAATTCATTTTGAAGAAAAAGGTGCCACTAAAATTTTAGATTTTTATGTGGATCCTTCATAGGATAGTGATTTTAGCTAAAGTTAATATTGTTAAGAGATATTGGCATGGGTGCACGAAGTGTTATTTTTGTGATCAATATGACACATTACAACATTTATCCATATCATGTTCTTTTGGAATAATTGAGACTTGTTTTTATGAAATTATACTTGGAATGCCAAGTGATACTACAATATTTTTTGGAAATTGGTTGAACTGAATATCTAAGAGAGATAAAGGCCACATCAGAGTTGGTGTGGGTGCTTTGTTATGGGATGTTTGAAATATACTAACAATTTTATCTTTAGAAAAACAAGTTTTTACTTATTTTTGTAGGTTATCCCACTAACTACACATTGGATCCACTTGTGATATTTTCTCCAGTTGGTGGAGGAGCATCAAACTATAGATATTGGATGCAACCGATTGGCAATGGTAGCACGGAAATTTTACATACGAATGCGGCTGAGTACCAAGAGGTGGCTAGCATGTTGATGCCAAGGCATTGCATTTTGATAGTCATCTTCAGATCGCTCATTTACGTAGGAACTTTTCCATGATGTTTAATACTTTGTAACTCATACCTTTCGAGTAAACATAAAAAGAGATCATATGCATCTACTGATGCAGAAGCCGGGTCGCCCCTCTTCGAGAAAAATGTGTCCAACAAGAACTGCAGCAACATTGCCGGTTGTTGTTTCAAATTTTCGGTAGGGAGTGTAAGTAAAACATGTCAATCTTGATTGAATATATTCAGTCAAATGTGGAAAGAATCGGACGTGCCGATTGCATATAAAACTCCCGATCCACCAAAACCATGGGCCACGGCAGGGGCGCCAGTAGCAATGAATCCCGCAGGTTGGAACTATCGAGGATTGGGGTTGGATTCGACAATAGGTGAGCTTAGAGATTATACTAGATCTTACAACCTAGAGGTGGTCTTTCTCAGCGAGATGAAGAAGCGAGACAAAGCTATGGAGAGGCTAAGATGGAGTCTTGGTTACAAGCATGGTGTTGCTGTAAACTTTCAGGGCGAAGTGGAGGCTAAGTCCTTTGGTGGAGAGAAGGTTTGGAGGTGTAGACCGCGGAGTCAATATCACATAGATATCATCATCACCAAAGATGGGCATACATGGAGGCTCACTGGAGTCTACAGGAAACCAAAGACTGAACTTCGTGGGAAAACGTGGGAGATTCTGCGGTATTTGCGCACACAAGATGGTCTGTTGTGGATCTGTTTTGGGGATTGTAATGAAATAACCTGCCAGGATGAATGGTTAGGCCAAAATGATCGATCTGAGGCGCAGATGATGGCCTTTAGGGAGTTCCTCCAAGATTGCAAACTCGGTGGCCTTGGCTTTGCGGGATAACGCTGTAAGTCCGTCTGGACCGAGCGGAAGCTTTAGTTTCTTTCCTTAATATGTTTAATTAGCACACACCGGCTCCATTCCAAAATGTAATACATTTGAACTTTTGTGAAACAAATATATCTAGACACCTTTTATGTGTAGATTCACTCTGAACCTACACACCAAAAGAACATTCATTTCCCAAAAGGTGGAAGTAGTTAGCTACAGGAAATAGATTGATCAATTTTCACCACAACTACAAGGTGGTAGTTGTTTTCCCTATGCTTTTTAGGAACGTATATATTCAAGGGAAAATCTTCTACCGCAATTTTGGACTAAATTCTGAACTAGCGACTTTATGTTGGGAGCCAAACCAAAACATACCAATCTTGTTGAATATTGGATCAAGTTTGGAAACGACGAATGTGATGTTTCTATACAAAACAAATCCAATAATACTCACAACAGACCTACCTAGAGTGCATAGCAGGTGTAATCTTGACTGGACAGACAGCACATGGTAGGATTTTTTCATGAACATATATATATGGTCCCAGACGGTGCAGTACGTTGCATCGAATCAGACAAGCTTAGAGCATCTCCACTCGTTGGCTATTCCCAGGCTGAAATCCGGACCTAAATAGTGCCGGATGGACGAAGGTTTCAGCCTGGGAATGGCTGATTTCCCACTCGCGGTCCCAGACCGAGTTCCCAGGCGAAGCCAAAAAGGCGACATTTTGAAATTTTCTCGTTCCCGCGACGAAATCTTGGCCATAGGGTGTTCGACAGAAATACGCCCAAAGTAGTTCGGCCATTGAATTATTACAGAACAAGATAAAATGGTCGACGATCAGTCATCGATGGGGGTGATCTCCTTCGGCGTGTCCGGTGCAACGGGGATGGGTTTGTCGGCGTTCCAGCCGGTTGACTGGTTGGAGGAGGTCGAATCGGATCGGCGAGGGCACGGGGGCGGAGGTGTTCGGCGCAGAGCTTGGCGCGCTCTCGGCGTTGTCCTCCTCGAGGATGTCCTTGCGCCGGGCCAGATACCAGGCCTTGACATTCGAGCTCATCGCCGAGGTGTCTTTGCCATCCATGAGAAACTACAGATCCGTGTTCCTCTTCTTGGCGGCGAAGTTTGCTTTGAGGAGATCGAGCTTGCGGTCTTGGTTCTGTAGCAGCTGCGCCCATCTCTGCTTGGTCTTCTCCTCTCTCTGCTTGGTATGGGCCTTCATGTCGGTGATGCACGTCTCGATGGATTCCTGGAGGCGCTCAGCGGGAGGTCCTGCGGCTTTGAGCATCTTCGCCTTCTTCTGGCCGAGTTCTGGCCTTCCTTCGCCAGCGGCAGTTGGAGGGGCGGCCGGGTTGTACACGCTGTCCTTCGTCTTGCTGAGGGTGAGCCAAGTATCCGCCTATTTTTGGCATTTCTCAATCGAAGGGAATACGTGATAGAACTTGAACTCCGTCCTAGTGTCAGCCCGGTACATGCCGAGTACGCGGAGAAGCTGCAAAGACAAGGCAAAGTGTGTCAACATAGGCATGAAGAAGTGCCTTCGGCTAGTGTTCGGCGTAGTACCTTGGCATCCATGATCTCGCCGCTGACGGGTGTGCGCTCGACCTCCTCGAGAAGACTGTGCCACTTGCTGCACGCCTATTGGATGAGTCCCCAGTGGTTGGTCATGGCTTTCTCGCCACGCTCCATGTGGGTTTTGTTGTACTTCGGGCCACAAAGGTTGCGCTCGTCGAACACTAGCTTCACGCGCTTCCAGTAGTTGTCCGAATTTTGGTTGGCGCCAATGATCGGGTCCATGCTCACCGATTTCCAGGCATCGGCGAGGGAAAGGTCCTCATTCGGCGTCTACTTGATCCACGGCTCCGTCGCCGAGGTTCCCACCTTCTTCTTGCCTTTGCCTTTGCCCTTCGCAGGAGCTAGGCCAACGCCTTCCTCTTCCTCATCGGTCTGGGTCTGCTCGGCGAAATCCTGGGACTCGACGCCATGTTCGGCGTTGACCCGGGGCTGTTCCTGGGTGAAGAAGCTGGCGTTGCTGGCCGCGGCGGCTGCCGAGCCTTCGGCGATCATGCCCTGCATGTAGGCTTCATTAGACATTCCGCCGTGCATATTCTGGGCGTCCGCCTCGCCATGGGTCGCGTGCGACGAGCTCCCGGTGAACATCAGAGGACCGCGGCGCGCCATCGATGAGGAGGTGTAGGGGGCGTTGATGTCGATGCCGAACGCCAAAGGAGGACGTGGTGCGGGGCAGGGGAAGACGTTATTCGGGTTGAATCCGCCGTCGAACTTGGCGGAGGAGTACTACCTCTTGATGACCCACAAGTATAGGGGGTGTATCGCAGTATTTTCGAGGGAAGTGAAACCCAATTTATTGATTCGACACAAGGAGAGTCAAAGAATATTTATAAGCCTTAACAACTGAGTTGTCAATTCAGCTGCAGCTGGAAACAATCTTGCTCATAGCAGTTTATCAGTAGCAATAGTTTTGTAGTAGCAATAGTAAAGTAACAACAGTAATAAAGTAAAGGCAGTAGTAATAATAGCAGTAAACAGTAGGATTCGAGTGCGGTAGGCATAGGGGTGGATGGACGGGCGTTGCATGGATGAAACAATACATATAGCAATCAGAACATAGGACAATTGCATATAAATAAGATAAAGCATCCACGTACTAGATAATCCTAGGCATGTGTCCCATATATAGTCATACGTGCTCGCAATGAGAACTTGCACAATATCTTTTGTCCTGCCAGCCCGTTTGCAGCGGGGCCTCAAGGGAACTACTGGCAATTAAGGTGCTCCTTTTAATAGAGCACCGGAGCAAAACATTAACACTCCGTGAACACATGTGATCCTCACATCAAAGCCATCCCCTCCGGTTATCCTGATTTTTGTCACTTCGGGGCTATTGGTTCCGGACAACAACGTGTATATACAACTTGCAGGTAAGACCATAAACAATACTTCGGGGCCATTGGTCCCGGGCCCTAGTGACAAGAATTAAGCATAACAAGTTGCAAAAAAGTCAAAAAACACTAATAGAAGATACTAGGCATCATGCCCTAACAATCTCGATAGCCTACAGCGGGGGATTACTCACTCATAGATGAGGGAAACATGGATGGTCGATGGAGAAGCGATGGTGATGATGATGGCGATGATCTCCTCCAATTCCCCGTCCCGGCAGGGTGATAGAACAGAGTTTCTGGTTCTGAATCGTGGAATCTGGTGGTGGCGGCGGAGCGGAACTCTTTCTGGAAAAACGTTGAACCCCCTCTGAGTTTTTAGGTCAGAAGGCATCTTATAGGCAAAGAGGGAGACCGATGGGGTGTCTGGGGCGGCCAGACCACCCCCTAGCGTGGCCAGGCCTAGCCCGCGCGGCCAGGTGGTGTGGCTGGGCCCCAGCCCCACTCCGTCTCGTATTCTGGCTCTGGGAGTCTTCTGGTGAAATATGATTTTTGGCATATTTTCCGAGATTTTTCCTGATAGTTGATTTTGTGCACAAAAACTAGACACCAAGGCAATTCTGCTGAAAACATCGTTAGTCTGTGTTAGTTGCATCCAAATCACACAAGTTTAGAGGAGAAACAATAGCAAAAATGTTCAGGAAAGTAGATACGTTTTGGACGTATCAACTCCCCCCAAGCTTAGCTTATTTCTTGTCCTCAAGCAATTCAGTTGAAAACTGAGAGTGATAAAAGAAACTTCCACGAACACATTTGCTTCATATGATGAATATATTCTCAGCATATGATCAACTACTTAGACAATTCATAATAAGGAGTATGCAACTAAGTTTACTTAATAGGCATTGCAAGCTATGAAGAGATTCCAACTCAAAAATAATAAGTAGCATGAAACATAAACATAAGCAACATTACAATGCTCATAACAAGGTATGATAGAGTGGTATCTCGCTTGCCTTTTTATTGTGAATGCCAAGGCACCTCTAAAATTCAGGTGAAGACTAGAAGTAAAGATATCAAAGATACAAGCATCAAAGTCATAACACAAATAATCAAGTTTTGAGACAAGCACATTACACTAAGAATGACAATTATGCTCTCAATAAGGTGCTCATAGAATAGGTGGAGACTCAACAAAGAAATGAAAAGGTTTTGAATAGTTTAAAAGGCTTCCAAATGCTGAAAGTATGGTACTCATTAACTTTGAGCTCTCATTGCCCCTATCAAGCATATTTAATATGGTTAAGGTGAAAGTGAGGTCCAATGTGAGTTATATGCTTGACAGACTATAAACCAGAAATCCCATGTCCCTTGAGTACAAGGGCCGCTCCTCATGCTACTCAACTTTAGTTACCGGTAAGTTCTTGTCATCGTAAATACGTGCGTATCATAGAGAACCGCCAACGGGGTACCCCTTGCCCGATGATACGGAAGAATCCCCATATCAAAATGACAAGGCAAACAGACAATGAGTATCTCAGCAATCTTCTTATTTACCATGCGAAAATGGTGTTTTTTTCTCTCTTTCCTATTTTCTCAAATATCTTTTTTTTTTCTTTTTCTCAATAGCTATCTCTCTCTTTTTTTATAAGAAGAATGCTTCATAGATACTTATTATGGTTAAGCTGCAGGTTTCCACCATGACAGCATGGATTAGACCAGCGACCCAGGCGTTTCTCTAACACACATACATAACTCCATGGACTTACAAGCTCCCCTTTTATTTCACACCGACGACATCCGCAAACAAAAGATCATGGTATCAACTGAGTATATATTTATAGGTGTCGAAAGCGTTCCCCGTGACAGCACGGTTCTGCTAATCCCCAGCCTATAATTTGCAAGCATATAACTTTCATGGACAGTCACAATGGTTCAGGTTTATTAAGTGCAGGAAATAAAGTGTGCCATCAAGTTCATGAGAGCTTTACTAACTAACTTTCTCATAACAAGCAAACATTTTATTCGGAAGAAAACAAGGCA
Source organism: Avena sativa (assembly GCA_916181665.1). NCBI lineage: Eukaryota > Viridiplantae > Streptophyta > Magnoliopsida > Poales > Poaceae > Avena > Avena sativa. Next base: position 523,335,359 of record OV702292.1, on the reverse strand, counting down.
TATTGAATATGCACGGAAATAGCAAATGATGCTAATGGGTAGGTATGTGATACATTGCAAATGTATCTATAATTTTTGATGTTCCATGCTTGGTTTTGTCCACTTTCTTGTGTTTTGTTCCAACTTTGGAGTACTTTTCATATGATTTCTTGGACTAACCTATTAACAAGAGCCACAGTGTCAGCTGCCTGTTTTCTGCTGTTTTTGGTTCCAGGGAAGTCAGAAAATGAATATTCTCGGAACTGGACGGGACAAAAGCCAAAGTGCATATTTTTTCGGAAGGGATCAAGTGCCAGAATACGAGATGGAGAAGGGCCAGAGGGCGGCCACACCACCTGGTCGCGCGGCCAGGCCTGGCCCGCGCCAGGGGGTGGTGTGGCCAGCCCAGGCACCCCCTCAGCCTCTCCTTCCGCCTATATATTGCCCTCGGGACAAAAACCCTAAGTATCCAATCAAAAATCCACGAAAGAGTCTGTAGCTGCCGCCATCTCCATCCCTAGATCGGGAGGGATCTAAAGCTCTTCCCGGCACCCTGCCGGAGAGGGGAATTCACCCTGGAGGCCTTCTTCATCACCATGCAAGCCTCCGGTGTGATGTGTGAGTAGTTCATCCTTGGACTACGGATCCATGTAGTAGCTAGATGGCTGGTTCTCCTCCTTTGTGCTTTCATGTTTAGATCTTGTGAGCTCCGTTCATGATCAAGATCATCTATTTGTAATTCTGCAGGTTGTGTTTGCGGGGATCCGATGGATATTGAGATGCTATTTCAGATTGATTATTGATTCTATCATGTCTTTGTTATTTGAGATCTTGCATGCTTTCCATTGTTAGTAGCTATCTTGGCCAAGTAGATGCTAGCAACTCCAAGAGTTAGTATTTATGCTCGACAGTGGGTTCATGCCTCTGGTAATCTAGGGAAGTGACGGAAATCTCTAAGGTACTAGATGTGATGTTGCTACTAGGGATAAAACAGCAATCCTTTGTTCATAGAACAATCCTATTGTTTACTTTACACGCAGTTCGTAAAGCAATAATTTGTTGCTTGCAACTTAATACTGGAGGGGGTTCGGATGATAACCTGAAGGTGGATTATTAGTCATAGATGCAGTTGGATGGCGGTCTATGTATTATGTTGTAATGCCTAATCAAGTCTCAGAGGAGTCAAGATGATTAGTATATGCATGTATTGCTTTCTCGGTGTTTGTCAATTACCCCGCTGTAATTTGTTCACCCAGCATGTTATCTATCTTAAGGAGAGCCACCTCTAGTTAACTATGGATCCCGGTCCTTTTCTTTACATACAATCTATAAACTGTTTCTGATTTGTGTTTACTTTCTGCAAATTATTACTTCTTTCCATTCGATATGTTTAATCCTTTGTTTTCCGCAAAACACGGTGAGATTGACAACCTCATCGCAAGTTGGGGACAAAGTTTTGTGGTTGTGTTGTGCAGGTCTCCACGTTGCTACTAGCACCGGTAGTGCGCCCTGCCAAAGGTCAGCTAGCAACACCTTTGGGGTGTTTCCTTGCTCCTACTGGTTCGATTAAACCTTGGTTTCATAACTGAGGGAAAACTTACTGCTGTGCTCATCATACCTTCCTCTTGGGGTTCCCAACGAGCTCTACGTCGAAAGTCGAGCGCATCAAGACATTTTCTGGCGCCATTGCCGGGGAGTCAAGGACATCTTCACAAGGGGAGTCCCTCATAACCAATCTCTTTACTTTGTTGTTTTTGTTTTGCTTAGCTTTCTTTTTTGCTTTGTTTGCTTGTTTTGTTCTTCAAAAAACACAAAAAATTAGTTTTACTTGTTTGCTTTCTTATTTGAAAACCGAAAAAATGACTACTCTTGAAAACACTAAGTTGTGTGACTTCACTAGCACCAACAACAATGATTTTATGAGCACACCTATTGCTCCACTTGTGGCTCAAAATACTTTCTTTGAGATAAAACCTGCTTTGCTCAATCTTGTTATGAGAGAACTATTTTCTGGTATTGGTAATGAAGATGCTGCTTCCCATCTAAATAACTTTGTTGAACTTTGTGAGATGCAAAAGTATAGGGATATAGATGGTGATATTATTAAACTGAAATTGTTTCCTTTCTCTTTGAGAGGAAAAGCTAAAGAATGGTTGAATTCCTTAACTAGGAATAATATTGATTCTTGGACTAAGTGCAAAGATGCTTTTATTGGAAAATACTATCCTCCTGCTAAGATTATATCCATGAGATGTGAAATAATGAAGTTTAAAAAACTTGATAATGAGCATGTTGCTCAAGCTTGGGAAAGAATGAAATCTTTGGTAAAGAATTGTCCCACTCATGGACTGACTGCTTGGATGATCATCCAAACTTTTTATGTAGGATTGAACTATTCTTCAAGGAACCTATTGGATTCTGCTGCTGGAGGTACCTTTATGACCATCACTTTGGGTGCTGCAACAAAACTTTTGGACAATATGATGGTTAATTATTCTAAATGGCATACTGAGAGAGCTCCACAAGGTAAGAAGGTAAATTCTGTTGAGGAAACCTCCTCCTTGAGTGATAAGATTGATATTATTATGTCTATGCTTGTTAATGGGAAAGCCCATATTGATCCAAATAATGTTCCTTTAGCCTCTTTGGTTGCTCAAGAAGAGCAAGTTGATGTGAACTTCATAAGAAATAACAACTTTGGCAACAATGCTTATGGTAATAATGCTTATAGGAACAATTTTGGTAACAACAATTATAAGCCATATCCTCCCAACAATGGTAATGCTTATGGAAATTCTTACAACAATAATAAGAGTGCTCCCTCTGAACTTAAAGTTATGCTTAAAGAGTTTATTAGTAAACTAACTGCTTTCAATAAAACTATTGAGGAAAAACTCTCTAATGCTGAAAGAAATATAGCATCTTTGGCTGAAGCTCAATCTACTTTGAATAAAATGGCTGCTAAACCTGAAACTAATGATAATCCCTTTGCAGCTACTAATGCTATACAAGTAAGAATTGATGAAAATGTTAGACTATTAGATGAATTACATGCTAAGTGGGAAAGAGAAGATGAAATTGCTAGAAACATTAGTGTTTCTACTATCACCACCACTAGTGTTGAGGCTAGTAATAGTTCTACTACTTTAGATGATAAATTTGATTTTGATCTTGATGGTTGCAACATCTCTGAAGTTATTAAGTTCCTACAAAAGCTTGCTAAAAGTCCTAATGCTAGTGCTATGAACATGGCTTTTACAAAACACATTACTGATGCTCTCATAAAGATTAAAGAAGAAAAGATGAAACATAAAGCTTCTATTCCTATAAAACAAGAAGATGGTTGGGAACCCATCATTAATATGAAAGTGAATGACTTTGATTTCAAAGCTTTGTGTGATCTTGATAGTAGTGTTTCTATTATGCCTAGAAGGATTTATGATATGCTTGATTTGTCTCCTCTTGAAGATTGCTATTTGAATGTCCCACTTGATGATAATGCTAAAAAGAAACTCATGGGGAGTCTTAATGATGTTCTTATTATGGTTAACGATTCCTATGTCCCCGTTGATTTCGATGTTTTGGATGTTGAATACAATGCTTCTTGTCCTATTACTTTGGGAAGACCTTTTCTTAGAACTGTTGGTGCCATCATTGATATGAAAGAAGGCACCATTAAATATCAACTCCCACTCAATAAAGGTATAGAACACTTCCCTAAAAAGAGATAAAAGATTTCTTTTGCTTCTCCTATGAAAACAAAATTTGGTCTTAATGCTTCTTCATTTGAGAACACTTGATTCTTTCTTTGCTTCTTATGCCTAACTTAAAGGCGTTAAAGAAAAGTACTTATTGGGAGATAACCCAAAAGTTATAGATGAGTCTTGGAAGTTATTACCTCTGTAATAACCTCTCCTTATGCTTTTTATTTGCTTTTTGTTCCAAGAGTAACCTCTAATGAGAGTGAAGTAATGATTGGGGAAGTTGCTGTCCCGAAACAGATTTTTGTGCTTCACTGTAAAAATTCCTGAGAGAGCTCTGTATGCCGGGTTGAGCTGTAATTGTTTGTTATTCTGCCCTAGGTTGTTATCTAACTTTCTTTAGTTCAACACTTTTTGATTTGAGCAACATAAGGTCTTCGAAAAAATTCGTCTTTACCTGCTGGTCTGTTTTGACAGATTTCTGCCATTTTCTGCATTTGCTTCTTGTTGGTTCCTTCTTGAGTTCTTTTGGAGAAAATTGAGCTTTTTGAGGGAAGTGATACAGTAGCTAGTGTTCTAATGGAAGTTTATTTGGTCTTAGAACTGAACCCTGAGACTTATTTATCTTAAGTGCACTAATGTTGCTAATGAGATTGTGTGAAGTTTTGTATGAAGGAAAAATTCCAGGTGTATGGAAGGAATGAGTAATGAGATGAAGGATGGACTAAAGCTCAAGCTTGGGGATGCCACGCGTGTCACCCCAAGAAATATCCAAGAAGTAGAAGTGTCAAAGCTTGGGGATGCCCAAGGCATCCCCTTCTTCATCAATAAAAATCCCAGGTTTCTTCCAAACGCTTCATTTTTATTGTTTCATGCACAGTTGTGTTTTTCTTGGATCGTCTTCTTTTTCGTTTGCTTTGGTTTTCTTAGTTTTCTGAATAAATTGGTTGGACCCCCTCTTTCATACATTGGTTTGCAATTGGTTTGGTTTGGTTTGGTTTGGAAAAGAGTAGGAAAGTTCATGCTTATGTGGTAACAAGAGCTTGTTTTTGACTGTGGCATGTGCTTTGTCATGCCATGCTTGATATTGTTTTGGCTTTATGCTTAGTATTATTTGCTGTAGCATGACTTGTTATAAATAATTGAGATTGCTTAATGTGCCTTGGATGAATCATGCGTTGTTTTAGCATATTAAAGCATAGTATAGTGGTATTCTCCTTTGATGCTTTATTTGGGTTGACTTGGCACATGCTCACACCATGTTATGACTATCTCAAGTCACCATAGCCTTTATGATCCTTTGGTTTTCAACTTGTAGTATCACTTTATGCTTTGATCAATGATGTTTTGTCGCTCTGCATGATTATGGCCATTATTGCTCTCTTAGTTTGTCGCTCCCAGTCTTTTGCTAGCCTCCACCACCAAGCATGAGTTCCACTCATGCATCCAACTCCCTAAACCAAGTTATTCCAAAGAGTCCACCATACCTACCTAATAGCTTATGCTATTCCAAGTATATTCATGCTTTTGTTTACCTTCCACTTGTTATGAGAAGACTAGTGATTAAAGCTCTCACAAACTTGAAGGCACACTTTACTTTACTTGCCCTTAATAAACTTGAACCATTGTGTCTTCTATGTTGTATATGCTTGCACTTATTTGTTGGGAATTAGCAGAACCATGCTTTCATGGGGAACTCTTTCAACATTGCACTTGGTACTTGTACCTAGTTGATATCATGCTCTTTTGTATATGGATGTCGTCGGTGTGAAATGAAAGGGGAGCTTGTAAGTCCATGGAGTTATGTATATGTGTTAGAGAAACGCCTGGGCCGCTGGTCTAATCCATGCTGACATGGTGGAAACCTACAGCGTAACCATAATGAGCTATCTATGAAGCATTCTTCTTATAAAAAAAGAGTCCTATATTGAGAAAAAAGAGAAAAGAAAAAAAGAGATACTATGAAAAGAGGAAAGAGAGAAAAAAGCACCATATTCCCATGGTAAATAAGAAGAATGTTGAGATGCTCGTTGTCTGCTTGCCTTGTCATTTTGATATGGGGATTCTTTCGTAGCATCGGGCAAGGGGTACCCCGTTGGCGGTTCTCTATGATACACATGTACTTACAATGACAAGAACTTACCGGTGACTAAACTTGAGTAGCATGAGGAGCGGCCCTCATATACAAGGGACATGAGATTTCTGACTTATTCTTCGTCAAGCATGTACACCATAGTTTGCTCACTTTAACCTTAATCACTTCAAGATGCTTATGATTGGGGCAATGAGAGCTGAAAGCTATAAGTACCATAATTTTTGGAAGCTCTTTATGAGACTTGAATCCCTACTTCATTTTACCAAGGCCTTTCTTCCACCAATATATTGAGTCTCCGCCTTCTATCTTTATGCACTTACTTTGAGAGCATAGTGGCAATTCTTAGTTCTATGTGCATTGTCCCAAGACTAGTTGATTGATGCATAACTTGATATTGCTTGTTGTAAACTATTTGTATCTAGTCACTCTTATGAACTTTGAAGGTGTCCTATGCATTTATATTTGCTACTCTATTGAGGGACAAGCTGAATACTATTATGCTATGTTTTCTTTATGTGAAATAAACAAACGTCTTGCAAAGCATTGTTATTCATGAATCTTTTGTTTTTACCTTTTCATGTTGCATCATAGTTTCTTTGTCTTATTGCTAGAACTTTGTCTTTCATGTTATGATTGAAGTAATATGATCCCAGCTTTGAATGTTTTGCAAATACTTTGATCAAGTCTTTGATGGTGCATGTCACCTCAAAAATTATTTATTTTTTATCACTTACCTACTCGAGGACGAGCAGGAGTTAAGCTTGAGGATGTTGATACATTGCAAATGTATCTATAATTTTTGATGTTCCATGCTTGGTTTTATCCACTTTCTTGTATTTTGTTCCAACTTTGGAGTACTTTTCATATGATTTCTTGGACTAACCTATTAACAAGAGCCACAGTGCCAGCTGCCTGTTTTCTGCTGTTTTTGGTTCCAGGAAAGTCAGAAAATGAATATTCTCGGAATTGGACGGGACAAAAGCCAAAGTGCCTATTTTTCCGGAAGGGATCAAGTGCCAGAATATGAGACGGAGAAGGGCCAGAGGGCGGGGCTTGTTCGTTTGCGGTAGCAAAGTTGGCAGGCCAACGCATGGCGGTACCTAAGTTGCCTGAAATCACCGCGTTTCAAAAAGTTGGGCCGCCAACTACTGAGAGAGGCCATTTTGAGGCAAACTCATCTCACCCCGCCAAATACAAACATTCCGTTAAACCACCCCGTGAAGTAGACGGTCGGGACCCACATGTCGGTTATCTGTCCGTGACGTGGGCGCCAACGCGGCAACCTCTTAGGCAAATCGAGCAGCTAAGTGGATCGGATGTGTTGACCAATTTCAGAAATCCATTCCCAGCTTTCCCCTAGCACCGTTGGTGTCAGAATCCACCCTCTAGGCTGGACGATCCCTTCGGACATTTGACTTCCGGGGCCAAGTTGCTGCGCCCAGTTGCTGCGCCCAGTCGTTGATACCGAGCTCCAATGGTGCATGCCATAGCCGCCGTTGCGAGGTTCTAGCCCGCCTTCGCCGCCGACGAGCCGAGCAGCTCGGAGGATGGCAGATCCTACTATCAAGAAAGAAGAAGTTCTGTCTACAAGCGGGTGAGCTACCCTTATCTTTGCTATTCGCACTAAATACAACTACTAGCTGGCTACTGAACTTCAAATTGTTTGTTAGCACAACACTGACAAACATATTTTGTCCACAGTATTTTGTCAAGTGGGATCTGCACGGACCCCCCTTACCTAGTTACGGTAGTCCTCTACAGGTACGACTCTAATGGCAAGTGGTATGAAAGCCATTGTTTCACGATGGAAGAAGCGCCTGCACAGATCTGCACTATATCTAGTATGGTTTCTGCTCTACGTAATCATGTTGAATTATGGCCGAAGCAGACAGCAAAGTTCAGCTTCATGGATGAACGTGGCATCATGGTTCCTATAACGTGTGACAGTCAGCTAATTGGGTTGATGAAAAGGTATGCTTCGGCTGCCATGTTTAACCTGAAATGTCATGTACTGGATGTGGAAGCTGCTGCAACTGGGAGTCGCCCTTGTATTCTTGGACAGGGTGGTTGCTCGAACCCAATTAGCTCCTGGTAAGCAAAGGTCGCTTGGGGTTCGCATGTTTGTGCTGAATTGTAATTTTTGTTTTATTTACTCTATAGATATTAGGCAGTTATGCAGTAGTCTTGTTTCTTTGACAGGAAGCGTCGCAAGGTTAGAAACATGACTGCCGGGTCAGTGATTTTGCTGCCCGAAGAAATTAAAAACAAGTGGAAAGATGATGTTGGACATGATTCTGGTGCCCATTGTCCCGACGATGCAGAGTACGCGAAGCTAAGAAAATTGGCACCGAGGAAGAGGAAGAAGGCATGAAATGAAGAAGCCAGTGGACATGAAGGCTTGGCACCCAGGCTGCGGAAGAAGGCTGCTGGCAATGAAGATGCATAGTAATGTGTTGAACTTGAACCTATATATGTAATTATGTTAAATTCTGATCGCTCTGTGTGTGGCATGTTTCTGGGCGAAACAATCTACCCACGTTCTCTGAGTAAAATGTACCGCGACTTAGGGTTTGGAAATGCCCGAGTCAGTAGTTGAATCCGAAATTGTGATTGTGCCACTGCTATCTGAAAACAATGATCCACCGGTTCCACGATTGCTGAGGGGCAGGAGGTCTCCAAATACGACGGAATGTAAGTGGTGATTGTGCCACTGATATCTGAAAACAATGATCCACCGGTTCCACGATTGCTGAGGGGCAGGAGGTCTCCAAATACGACGGAATGTAAGTGGCACATAAATAAATTATTTAAGCTGCCACATTCCACGAAGCAGCAAATTATTTCAGATGCTGCACAACGACGTGGCAACATAAACAACAATGTTCTCACCGATAATGCCCAGATGAGGAGGAAATGGGTACCACTTTCTGGCCTAATCTTGAGCCCGTCTATCTCACCGCCTCTCTGCTCCTGCATCCCCTGCATCTGGCGAAGCTCCCGGATCTCCAGTAATCGGGTGTACGTGCTTCCACTTTATAAATTATGGTTGTGCCATTTGCATGCGGCACAATCCACGTAGATTACGTTTAAACAAACCACCAGTGTCAGAATACACTAGTAGAAAAGGTGTCTTTGGTCCACGGTTACGTTCCTAATCCGGGACAGAGATCTAAATCAAGGCAGAAATTGATCTAAATCACAAAATTCTTCCACAAATTAATGCGGGGTCAGAGCAATTTTTTTCCTCCCTGGAATCCGGGACCAATAGTTCAGACCGCTAGGTCAACAAGTATAAATATTACAACTTAAAAAGGCACGGAGCTTAAGCTAAATAGAACTAGTTATCACACATCTCCTTGATCCTCCTAATCTTTGCCCGATGCGCATCTTCCTGCGAGAGCAAGGATTGAATTGCCTGCTCCTTCCTTTTAGCATCTTCCTTGCATAGCTTCAATTGTTTCTCTGCATTTTTCTTCATGCACTTGTCAATACTCATAGTTGTGTACTGCAGGACTTTGGCCTGGTGGAGATCGTTCCTTGCTTGAGTCAGTTCTTGCTCTGCTTTAGCCTTCAGGGCCAACGCCGGGTTCCTCTCCTTCTCGACTTTGATAACCTTGTCTTGCACCCACGTGAGATCTAGTTTATGCTTGGTCTTGTCAACTGATTCCCATAGATTCATCTCAACACTGTCAAGAAGTGAGCCGAATACGGATTCTTTCAACTCGACAGTCATTTCCCATAGTTTGTCCAGCGTTTTCTGCATCGATTTGGGCCACTCTGGATCTACCCATTTGACAACACCGCAACTTCCGCCTTACATCATTGCACGATGTCCTTGACACCGTAGAAACCTCCTGCCTGCGTTTCGTCCTTCGAAGGCTACAAATTTAGCGGGCACATGTCCATGTTTACATACCAGAGGACTGTCTTCATCCTCTAAACTGTGATAGTCGGAGTCATACATCGTCTGGTTGTCCTAACACATCATACGCGCATGAGTAAACAGATTAGATCTAGCTCAAAAAATAGATAACTGGCAATAGATGATAGAAATAGAGATGAGACGACTCACATCGACATCACCGTCCCTGTCGTCACGACGCGTTTCCTCGCCGTCTCCCCTTGAACCCATGGCGAGAGGGGTGGGGGGATGGCTGCCAGAGAGAGGATTGGGATGGATGCGCTGTCGGCTAGCGGCTACGGCAGGATGGGAGTGAAGTGGGGAAAGTGGCTTCGAGGGTAAGGAAGAGAAGAACGGGGAGGAAGAGAAGTAATGGGGACATGACACTAGGATGTGTCCCACTGAACTCGTGAGACGTGACACTCGAAACAGGGGAGCGCCCGGTGTTGCCAGTTTGTCTAAAGCAAGCGTGGCCAATCATGCCGCAGAACACCCTACTCGCGGATCGCTCTCACGAAGACCATCCCAATCGTCCAAGCGCCCCAATCGAACGGTATGTAACAATCGTCAAGCAGAACAACTGTGTGAGGGCGTGCCTTCTAGAAGACTCGGTCTAACGGCTACCCATGCAATGACACTGGGTGTGGTTCATGAAAAGAACAGACATGCAATGACACTGGCTGTGATTCATGAAAATAACAGACATGCAATGAAACTGGTGGATCCTTATGTGGTTCATGAAAAGAACAGACATGCAATGACACTGGTGGATCCTTATGTGGTTTGTTTAGAAGAACACACATGCAATGACACTGGGTGTGGTTCATGAGAAGAACAGACACGCAATGACACTGGTGGATCCTTATGTGGTTTGTTTAGAGGAACATACATGCAATGACACCGGTGGATCCACATGTCGTTTATGGAAGTAAAAGACATGCAATGACACTGGTAGATCCTTATGTGGTTCATGAATAGAACAGACATGCACTGACACTGGGTGTGGTTCATGAAAAGAACAGACACGCAATGACACTGGGTGTGGTTCATGAAAAGAACAGACATGCAATAACACTGGTGGGCCCATCCTTATGTGGTTCATGAAAAGAACGGACATGCAATGACACTGGTGGATCCTTATGTGGTTTGTTTAGAAGAACACACATGCAATGACACCGGTGGATCCACATGTGGTTTATGGAAGTAAAAGACATGCAATGACACTCGTAGATCCTTATGTGGTTCATGAAAAGAACAGACATGCAGTGAAACTGGGTGTGGTTCATGAATAGAATAGACATGCACTGACACTGGATGTGGTTCATGAAAAGATCAGACATGCAATGACACCGGTGAGCCCATCCTTATGTGGTTCATGAAAAGAACAGACATGCAATGACACTAGTGGATCCTTATGTGGTTTGTTTAGAAGAACACACATGCAATGACACTAGGTGTGGTTCATGAAAAGAACACACACGCAATGACACAGGTGGATCCACATGTGGTTTGTTTAGAGGAACAGACATGCAATGACACCAGTGGATCCACGTGTGGTTCATGAGAAGAACACACATCCAATGACTCTGGTAGATCCTTATGTGGTTCATGAAAAGAACTGACATGCAGTGACACTGGGTGTGGTTCATGAAAAGAACAGACATGCACTAACACTAGGAGTGGTTCATGAAAAGAACTGACAGGCAATGACACTGGTGGATCTTTATGTGGTTTATGGAACGAACAGACATGCAATCACACCGGTGGATCCACATGTGGTTTGTGGAAGTAACACACATGCAATGACACTGGGTGTGGTTCATTAAAAGAACAGACATGCAATGCCACTGGTAGATCCTTATGTGGTTCATGAGAAGAACAAACACGCAATGACACTAGTGGATCCTTATGTGGTTTGTTTAGAGGAACAGACATCCAATGACACCGGTGGATCCACATGTGGTTTATGGAAGTAAAAGACATGCAATGACACTGGTAGATCCTTATGTGGTTCATGAATAGAACAGACATGCACTGACACTGGGTGTGGTTCATGAAAAGAACAGACACGCAATGACACTGGGTGTGGTTCATGAAAAGAACAGACATGCAATGACACTGGTGGGCCCATCCTTATGTGGTTCATGAAAAGAACAGACACGCAAGGACACTGGTGGATCCTTATGTGGTTTGTTTAGATGAACACACATGCAATGACACCGGTGGATCCACAAGTGGTTTATGGAAGTAAAAGACATGCAATGACACTGGTAGATACTTATGTGGTTCATGAAAAGCACAGACATGCAGTGAAACTGGGTGTGGTTCATGAATAGAACAGACATGCACTGACACTGGGTGTGGTTCATGAAAAGAACGGACATGCAATGACACCGGTGGGCCCATCCTTATGTATTTCATGAAAAGAACAGACATGCAATGACACTGGTGGATCCTTATGTGGTTTGTTTAGAAGAACACACATGCAATGACACTGGGTGTGGTTCATGAAAAGAACACACATCCAATGACACCGGTGGATCCACATGTGGTTTATTTAGAGGAACATACATGCAATGACACCGGTGGATCCACATGTGGTTCATGAGAAGAACACACATCCAATGACTCTGGTAGATCCTTATGTGGTTCATGAAAAGAACTAACATGCAGTGACACTAGGTGTGGTTCATGAAAAGAACAGACATGCACTAACACTTGGAGTGGTTCATGAAAAGAACTGACAGGCAATGACACTGGTGGATCCTTATGTGGTTTATGGAAGGAACAGACATCCAAGCACACCGGTGGATCCACATGTGGTTATGGAAGTAACACACATGCAATGACACTAGGTGTGGTTCATGAAAAGAACATACATGCAATGACACTGGTAGATCCTTATGTGGTTCATGAGAAGAACAGACACGCAATGGCACTGGTGGATGCTTATGTGGTTTGTTTAGAGGAACAGGCATGCAATGACACCGGTGGATCCACATGTGGTTTATGGAAGTAAAAGACATGCAATGACACTGGTAGATCCTTATGTGGTTCATGAATAGAACAGACATGCACTGACACTGGGTGTGCTTCATGAAAAGAACAGACACGCAATGACACTTGGTGTGGTTCATGAGAAGAACAGACATGCAATCACACTGGTGGGCCCATCCTTATGTGGTTTATGGAAAAGAACAGACATGCAATGACACTGGTGGATTCTTATGTGGTTTGTTTAGAAGAACACACATGCAATGACACCGGTGGATCCACATGAGGTTTATGGAAGTAAAATACATGCAATGACACTGGTAGATCCTTATGTGGTTCATGAAAAGAACAGACATGTAGTGAAACTGGGTGTGCTTCATGAATAGAACAGACATGCACTGACACTGTGTGTGGTTCATGAAAAGAACAGACATGCAATGACGGCCCATCCTTATGTGGTTCATGAAAAGAACAGACATGTAATGACACTGGTGGATCCTTATGTGGTTTGTTTAGAAGAACACACATGCAATGACACTGGGTGTGGTTCATGAAAAGAACACACACGCAATGACACCGGTGGATCCACATGTGGTTTGTTTAGGGGAACAGACATGCAATGACACCGGTCGATCCACATGTGGTTCATGAGAAGAACACACATCCAATGACTCTGGTAGATCCTTATGTGGTTCATGAAAAGAATTGACATGCAGTGACACTGGGAGTGGTTCATGAAAAGAACAGACAGACAATGACACTGGTGGATCCTTATGTGGGTTATGGAAGGAACAGACATGCAATCACACTCGTAGATCCACATGTGGTTTATGGAAGAAACACACATGCAATGACACTGGGTGTGGTTCATGAAAAGAACAGACATGCAATGACACTGGTAGATCCTTATGTGGTTCATGAGAATAAAACAGACACGCAATGACACTGGTGGATCCTTATGTGGTTTGTTTAGAGGAACAGACATGCAACGACACCGGTGGATCCACATGTGGTTTATGGAAGTAAAAGACATGCAATGACACTGGTAGATACTTATGTGGTTCATGAACCGAACAGACATGGAGTGAAACTGGGTGTGGTTCATGAATAGAACAGACATGCACTAACACTGGGTGTGGTTCATGAAAAGAACAGACATGCAATGACACCGGTGGGCCCATCCTTATGTGGTTCATGAAAAGAACAGACATGCAATGACACTGGTGGATCCTTATGTGGTTTGTTTAGAAGAACACACATGCAATGACACTGGGTGTGGTTCATGTAAAGAACACACATGCAATGACACCGGTGGATCCACATGTGGTTTATTTAGAGGAACATAGATGCAATGACACCGGTGGATCCACGTGTGGTTCATGAGAAGAACACACATCCAATGACTCTGGTAGATCCTTATGTGGTTCATGAAAAGAACTAACATGCAGTGACACTGGGTGTGGTTCATGAAAAGAACAGACATGCACTAACACTAGGAGTGGTTCATGAAAAGAACTGACAGGCAATGACACTGGTGGATCCTTATGTGGTTTATGGAAGGAATAAACATGCAATCACACCGGTGGATCCACATGTGGTTTATGGAAGTAACACACATGCAATGACACTGGGTGTGGTTCATGAAAAGAACATACATGCAATGACACTGGTAGATCCTTATGTGGTTCATGAGAAGAACAGACACGCAATGACACTGGTGGATCCTTATGTGGTTTGTTTAGAGGAACAGACATGCAATGACACCAGTGGATCCACATGTGGTTTATGGAAGTAAAAGACATGCAATGACACTGTAGATCCTTATGTGGTTCATGAATAGAACAGACATGCACTGACACTGGGTGTGCTTCATGAAAAGAACAGACACGCAATGACACTGGGTGTGGTTCATGAGAAGAACAGACATGCAATCACACTGGTGGGCCCATCCTTATGTGGTTTAGGGAAAAGAACAGACATGCAATGACACTGGTGGATTCTTATGTGGTTTGTTTAGAAGAACACACATGCAATGACACCGGTGGATCCACATGAGGTTTATGGAAGTAAAATACATGCAATGACACTGGTAGATCCTTATGTGGTTCATGAAAAGAACAGACATGTAGTGAAACTGGGTGTGCTTCATGAATAGAACAGACATGCACTGACACTGTGTGTGGTTCATGAAAAGAACAGACATGCAATGACGGCCCATCCTTATGTGGTTCATGAAAAGAACAGACATGCAATGACACTGGTGGATCCTTATGTGGTTTGTTTAGAAGAACACACATGCAATGATACTGGGTGTGGTTCATGAAAAGAACACACACGCAATGACACCGGTGGATCCACATGTGGTTTGTTTAGAGGAACAGACATGCAATGACACCGGTCGATCCACATGTGGTTCATGAGAAGAACACACATCCAATGACTCTGGTAGATCCTTATGTGGTTCATGAAAAGAATTGACATGCAGTGACACTGGGAGTGGTTCATGAAAAGAACAGACAAGCAATGACACTTGTGGATCCTTATGTGGTTTATGGAAGGAACAGACATGCAATCACACTCGTAGATCCACATGTGGTTTATGGAAGAAACACACATGCAATGACACTGGGTGTGGTTCATGAAAAGAACAGACATGCAATGACACTGGTAGATCCTTATGTGGTTCATGAGAATAAAACAGACACGCAATGACACTGGTGGATCCTTATGTGGTTTGTTTAGAGGAACAGACATGCAACGACACCGGTGGATCCACATGTGGTTTATGGAAGTAAAAGACATGCAATGACACTGGTAGATACTTATGTGGTTCATGAACCGAACAGACATGGAGTGAAACTGGGTGTGGTTCATGAATAGAACAGACATGCACTAACACTGGGTGTGGTTCATGAAAAGAACAGACATGCAATGACACCGGTGGGCCCATCCTTATGTGGTTCATGAAAAGAACAGACATGCAATGACACTGGTGGATCCTTATGTGGTTTGTTTAGAAGAACACACATGCAATGACACTGGGTGTGGTTCATGTAAAGAACACACATGCAATGACACCGGTGGATCCACATGTGGTTTATTTAGAGGAACATAGATGCAATGACACCGGTGGATCCACGTGTGGTTCATGAGAAGAACACACATCCAATGACTCTGGTAGATCCTTATGTGGTTCATGAAAAGAACTAACATGCAGTGACACTGGGTGTGGTTCATGAAAAGAACAGACATGCACTAACACTAGGAGTGGTTCATGAAAAGAACTGACAGGCAATGACACTGGTGGATCCTTATGTGGTTTATGGAAGGAATAAACATGCAATCACACCGGTGGATCCACATGTGGTTTATGGAAGTAACACACATGCAATGACACTGGGTGTGGTTCATGAAAAGAACATACATGCAATGACACTGGTAGATCCTTATGTGGTTCATGAGAAGAACAGACACGCAATGACACTGGTGGATCCTTATGTGGTTTGTTTAGAGGAACAGACATGCAATGACACCAGTGGATCCACATGTGGTTTATGGAAGTAAAAGACATGCAATGACACTGTAGATCCTTATGTGGTTCATGAATAGAACAGACATGCACTGACACTGGGTGTGCTTCATGAAAAGAACAGACACGCAATGACACTGGGTGTGGTTCATGAGAAGAACAGACATGCAATCACACTGGTGGGCCCATCCTTATGTGGTTTAGGGAAAAGAACAGACATGCAATGACACTGGTGGATTCTTATGTGGTTTGTTTAGAAGAACACACATGCAATGACACCGGTGGATCCACATGAGATTTATGGAAGTAAAATACATGCAATGACACTGGTAGATCCTTATGTGGTTCATGAAAAGAACAGACATGTAGTGAAACTGGGTGTGCTTCATGAATAGAACAGACATGCACTGACACTGTGTGTGGTTCATGAAAAGAACAGACATGCAATGACGGCCCATCCTTATGTGGTTCATGAAAAGAACAGACATGCAATGACACTGGTGGATCCTTATGTGGTTTGTTTAGAAGAACACACATGCAATGACACTGGGTGTGGTTCATGAGAAGAACACACACGCAATGACACCGGTGGATCCACATGTGGTTTGTTTAGAGGAACAGACATGCAATGACACCGGTGGATCCATGTGTGGTTCATGAGAAGAACACACATCCAATGACTCTGGTAGATCCTTATGTGGTTCATGAAAAGAACTGACATGTAGTGACACTAGGAGTGGTTCATCAAAAGAACAGACATGCAATGACACTGGTGGATCCTTATGTGGTTTATGGAAGGAACAGACATGCAATCACACCGGTAGATCCACATGTGGTTTATGGAAGTAACACACATGCAATGACACTGGGTGTGGTTCATGAATAGAACAGACATGCAATGACACTGGTAGATCCTTATGTGGTTCATGAGAAGAATAGACACGCAATGACACTGGTGGATCCTTATGTGGTTTGTTTATAGGAACAGACATGCAATGACACCGGTGGATCCACATGTGGTTTATGGAAGTAAAAGACATGCAATGACACTGGTAGATCCTTATGTGGTTCATGAATAGAACAGACATGCACTGACACTGGGTGTGGTTCATCAAAAGAATAGACACGCAATGACACTGGGTGTGGTTCATGAGAAGAACAGACATGCAATGACACTAGTGGGCCCATCCTTATGTGGTTTATGGAAAATAACAGACATGCAATGACACTGGTGGATCCTTATGTGGTTTGTTTAGAAGAACACACATGCAATGACACCGGTGGATCCACATGTGGTTTATGGAAGTAAAAGACATGCAATGACACTGGTAGATCCTTATGTGGTTCATGAAAAGAACAGACATGCGGTGAAACTGGGTGTGGTTCATGAATAGAACAGACATGCACTGACACTGGGTGTGGTTCATGAAAAGAACAGACATGCAATAACACTGGTGGGCCCATCCTTATGTGGTTCATGAAAAGAACAGACATGCAATGACACTGGTGGATCCTTATGTGGTTTGTTTAGAAGAACATACATGCAATGACACTAGGTGTGGTTCATGAAAAGAACACATACACAATGACCCCGGTGGATCCACATGTGGTTTATTTAGAAGAACAGACATGCAATGACACCGATGGATCCACGTGTGGTTCATGAAAAGAACACACATCCAATGACTCTGGTAGATCCTTATGTGGTTCATGAAAAGAACTGACATGCAGTGACACTGGGTGTGGTTCATGAAAAGTACAGACATGCACTTACACTACGAGTGGTTCATGAAAAGAACTGACAGGCAATGACACTGGTGGATCCTTATGTGGTTTATGGAAGGAACGAACATGCAATCACAGCGGTGGATCCACATGTGGTTTATGGAAGTAACACACATGCAATGACACTGGGTGTGGTTCATGAATAGAACAGACATGCTATGACACTGGTAGATCCTTATGTGGTTCGTGAGAAGAACAGATACGCAATGACACTGGTGGATCCTTATGTGTTTGTTTAGAGGAACAAACATGAAATGACACCGGTGCATCCACATGTGGTTTATGGAAGTAAAAGACATGCAATGACACTGGTAGATCCTTATGTGGTTCATGAATAGAACAGACATGCACTGACACTAGGTGTGGTTCATGAAAAGAACAGACATGCAATGACACTAGGTGTGGTTCATGAGAAGAACAGACATGCAATGACACTGGTGGGCCCATCCTTATGTGGTTTATGGAAAAGAACACACATGCAATGACACTGGTGGATCCTTATGTGGTTTGTTTAGAAGAATACACCTGCAATGACACCGGTGGATCCACATGTGGTTTATGGAAGTAAAACACATGCAATGACACTGGTAGTTCCTTATGTGGTTCATGAAAAGAACAGACATGCAGTGAAACTGGGTGTGGTTCATGAATAGAACAGACATGCACTGACACTGGGTGTGGTTCACGAAAAGAAGAGACATGCAATGACACCGGTAGGCCCATCCTTATGTGGTTCATGAAAATAACAGACATCCAATGACACTGGTGGATCCTTATGTGGTTTGTTTAGAAGAACACACATGCAATGACACTGGGTGTGGTTCATGAAAAGAACACACACGCAATGACACCGGTGGATCCACATGTGGTTTGTTTAGAGGAACATACATGCAATCACACCGGTGGATCCACGTGTGGTTCATGAGAAGAACACACATCCAATGACTCTGGTAGATCGTTATGTGGTTCATGAAAAGAACTGACAAGCAGTGACACTGGGTGTGGTTCATGAAAAGAACAGACATGCAATGACACTAGGAGTGGTTCATGACAAGAACTGACAGGAAATGACACTGGTGGATCCTTATGTGGTTTATGGAAGGAATAGACATGCAATCACACCGGTGGATCCAAATGTGGTTTTTGGAAGTAACACACATGCAATGACACTGGGTGTGGTTTAGGAAAAGAACAGACATGCAATGACACTAGTAGATCCTTATGTGGTTCATGAGAAGAACAGACACGCAATGACACTGGTGGATCCTTATGTGGTTTGTTTAGAGGAACAGACATGCAATGACACCGGTGGATCCACATGTGGTTTATGGAAGTAAAAGACATGCAATGACACTGGTAGATCCTTATGTGGTTCATGAATAGAACAGACATGCACTGACACTGGGTGTGGTTCATGAAAAGAACAGACACGCAATGACACTAGGTGTGGTTCATGAGAAGAACAGACATGCAATGACACTGGTGGGCCCATCCTTATGTGGTTTATGGAAAATAACAGACATGCAATGACACTGGTGGATCCTTATGTGGTTTGTTTAGAAGAACACACATGCAATGACACCGGTGGATCCACATGTGGTTTATGGAAGTAAAATACATGCAGTGACACTGGTAGATCCTTATGTGGTTCATGAAAAGAACAGACATGTACTGAAACTGGGTGTGGTTCATGAATAGAACAGACATGCACTGACACTGGGTGTGGTTCATGAAAAGAATAGACATGCAAAGACGGCCCATCCTTATGTGGTTCATGAAAAGAATAGACATGCAATAACACTGGTGGATCCTTATGTGGTTTGTTTAGAAGAACACACATGCAATGACACTGGGTGTGGTTCATGAGAAGAACACACATGCAATGACACCGGTGGATCCACATGTGGTTCGTTTAGAGGAACATACATGCAATCACACCGGTGGATCCACGTGTGGTTCATGAGAAGAACACACATCCAATGACTCTGGTAGATCGTTATGTGGTTCATGAAAAGAACTGACAAGCAGTGACACTGGGTGTGGTTCATGAAAAGAAACAGATAAGCAATGACACTAGGAGTGGTTCATGACAAGAACTGACAGGCAATGACACTGGTGGATCCTTATGTGGTTTATGGAAGGAATAGACATGCAATCACACCGGTGGATCCACATGTGGTTTAGGGAAGTAACACACATGCAATGACACTGGGTGTGGTTCATGAAAAGAACAGGCATGCAATGACACTGGTAGATCCTTATGTGGTTCATGAGAAGAACAGACACGCAATGACATTGGTGGATCCTTATGTGGTTTGTTTAGAGGAACAGACATGCAATGACACCGGTGGATCCACATGTGGTTTATGGAAGTAAAAGACATGCAATGACACTGGTAGATCCTTATGTGGTTCATGAATAGAACATACATGCACTGACACTGGGTGTGGTTCATGAAAAGAACAGACACGCAATGACACTAGGTGTGGTTCATGAAAAGAACAGACATGCAATGACCCTGGTGGGCCCATCCTTATGTGGTCATGAAAAGAACAGATAGGCAATGACACTGGTGGGTCCTTATGAGGTTTGTTTAGAAGAACACACATGCAATGACACCGGTGGATCCACATGTGGTTTATGGAAGTAAAAGACATGCAATGAAACTGGTAGATCCTTATGTGGTTCATGAAAAGAATAGATATGCAGTGAAACCGGGTGTGGTTTATGAATAGAACAGACATGCACTGACACTGGGTATGGTTCATGAAAAGAACAGACATGCAATGACACCGGTGGGCCCATCCTTACGTGGTTCATGAAAAGAACAGACATGCAATGACACTGGTGGATCCTTATGTGGTTTGTTTAGAAGAACACACATGCAATGACACTGGGCGTGGTTCATGAAAAGAACACACACGCAATGACACTGGTGGATCCACATGTGGTTTGTTTAGAGGAACAGACATGCAATGACACAGGTGGGTCCACGTGTGGTTCATGAGAAGAACACACATCCAATGACTCTAGTAGATCCTTATGTGGTTCATGAAAAGAACTGACATGCAGTGACACTGGGTGTGGTTCATGAAAAGAACAGACATGCACTAACATTAGGAGTGGTTCATGAAAAGAACTGACAGGCAATGACACTGGTGGATCCTTATGTGGTTTATGGAAGGAACAGACATACAATCACACCGGTGGATCCACATGTGGTTTATGGAAGTAACACACATGCAATGACACTGGGTGTGGTTCATGAAAAGTTCAGACATGCAATGACACTGGCGGGCCTATCCTTATGTGGTTCATGAGAAGAACAGACACGCAATGACACTGGTGGATCCTTATGTGGTTTGTTTAGAGGAACAGACATGCAATGACACTGGTGGATCCACATGTGGTTTATGGAAGTAAAAGACATGCAATGACACTGGTAGATCCTTATGTGGTTCATGAAAAGGACAGACATGCAGTGAAACTAGGTGTGGTTCATGAATAGAACAGACATGCACTGACACTGGGTGTGGTTCATGAAAAGAACAGACATGCAATGACACCAGTGGGCCCATCCTTGTGTGGTTCATGAAAAGAATAGACATGCAATGACACTGGTGGATCCTTATGTGGTTTGTTTAGAAGAACACACATGCAATGACACCGGTGGATCCACATGTGGTTTATGGAACTAAAACACATGCAATGACACTAGTAGATCCTTATCTGGTTCATGAAAAGAACAGACATGCAGTGAAACTGGGTGTGGTTCATGAATAGAACAGACATGAAGTGACACTAGGTGTGGTTCATGAAAAGAACAGAAATGCAATGACACCGGTGGGCCCATCCTTATGTGGTTCATCAAAAGAACAGACATGCAATGACACTGGTGGATCCTTATGTGGTTTGTTTAGAAGAAGACACATGCAATGACACTGGGCGTGGTTCATGAAAAGAAAACACACGCAATGACAATGGTGGATCCACATGTGGTTTGTTTAGAGGAACAGACATGTAATGACACAGGTGGATCCACGTGTGGTTCGTGAGAAGAACACACATCCAATGACTCTGGTAGATCCTTATGTGGTTCATGAAAAGAACTGACATGCAGTGACACTAGGTGTGGTTCATGAAAAGAACAGACATGCACTGACAATAGGAGTGGTTCATGAAAAGAACAGACAGGCAATGACACTGGTGGATCCTTATGTGGTTTATGGAGAACAGCCATGCAATCACACCGGTGGATCCACATGTGGTTTATGGAAGTAACACACATGCAATGACACTGGGTGTGGTTCATGAAAAGAACAGACATGCAATGACACTGGTAGATCCTTATGTGGTTCATGAGAAGAACAGACACGCAATAACACTAGTGGATCCTTATGTGGTTTGTTTAGAGGAACAGACATGCAATGACACCGGTGGATCCACATGTGGTTTATGGAAGTAAAGACTGCAATGACGCTGGTAGATCCTTATGTGGTTCATGAATAGAACATACATGCACTGACACTGGGTGTGGTTCATGAAAAGAACAGACACGCAATGACACTGGTTTTGGTTCATGAAAAGAACACACATGCAATGACACTGGTGGGCCCATCCTTATGTGGTCATGAAAAGAACAGACATGCAATGACACTGGTGGATCCTTATGAGGTTTTTTTAGAAGAACACACATGCAATGACACCGGTGGATCCACATGTGGTTTATGGAAGTAAAAGACATGCAATGCCACTGGTAGATCCTTATGTGGTTCATGAAAAGAACAGACATGTAGTGACACTGGGTGTGGTTCATGAATAGAACAGACATGCACTGACACTGGGTGTGGTTCATGAAAAGAACAGACATGCAATGACACCGGTGGGCCCATCCTTATGTGGTCCATGAAAAGAACAGACATGAAATGACACTGGTGGATCCTTATGTGGTTTGTTTAGAAGAACACACATGCAATGACACTGGGCGTGGTTCATGAAAAGAACACACACGCAATGACACCGGTGGATCCACATGTGGTTTGTTTAGAGGAATAGACATGCAATGACACATGTGGATTCACGTGTGGTTCATGAGAAGGACACACATCCAATGACTCTGGTAGTCCTTATGTGGTTCATGAAAAGAACTGACATGCAGTGACACTGGGTGTGGTTCATGAAAAGAACAGACATGCAATGACACTAGGAGTGGTTCATGACAAGAACTGACAGGCAATGACACTGGTGGATCCTTATGTGGTTTATGGAAGGAACAGACATGGAATCACACCGGTGGATCCCCATGTGGTTAATGGAAGTAACACACATGCAATGACACTGGGTGTGGTTCATGAAAAGAACAAACATGCAATGACACTATTAGATCCTTATGTGGTTCGTGAGAAGAACAGACACGCAATTACACTGGTGGATCCTTATGTGTTTGTTTAGAGGAACAAACATGAAATGACACCGGTGGATCCACATGTGGTTTATGGAAGTAGAATACATGCAATGACACTGGTAGATCCTTATGTGGTTCATGAATAGAACATACATGCACTGACAGTGGGTGTGGTTCATGAAAAGAACAGACACGCAATGACACTGGGTGTGGTTCATGAAAAGAACACACATGCAATGACACTGGTGGGCCCATCCTTATGTGGTCATGAAAAGAACAGACATGCAATGACACTGGTGGATCCTTATGAGGTTTGTTTAGAAGAACACACATGCAATGACACCGGTGGATCCACATGTGGTTTACGGAAGTAAAAGACATGCAATGACACTGGTAGATCCTTATGTGGTTCATGAAAAGAACAGACATGTAGTGAAACTGGGTGTGGTTCATGAATAGAACAGACATGCACTAACACTGGGTGTGGTTCATGAAAAGAACAGACATGCAATGACACCGGTGGGCCCATCCTTATGTGGTCCATGAAAAGAACAGACATGAAATGACACTGGTGGATCCTTATGTGGTTTGTTTAGAAGAACACACATGCAATGACACTGGGCGTGGTTCATGAAAAGAACACACACGCAATGACACCAGTGGATCCACATGTGGTTTGTTTAGAGGAATAGACATGCAATGACACATGTGGATTCACGTGTGGTTCATGAGAAGAACACACATCCAATGACTCTGGTAGTCCTTATGTGGTTCATGAAAAGAACTGACATGCAGTGACACTGGGTGTGGTTCATGAAAAGAACAGACATGCAATGACACTAGGAGTGGTTCATGACAAGAACTGACAGGCAATGACACTGGTGGATCCTTATGTGGTTTATGGAAGGAACAGACATGCAATCACACCGGTGGATCCACATGTGGTTTATGGAAGTAACACACATGCAATGACACTGGGTGTGGTTCAGGAAAAGAACAAACATGCAATGACACTAGTAGATCCTTATGTGGTTCGTGAGAAGAACAGACACGCAATGACACTAGTGGATCCTTATGTGTTTGTTTAGAGGAACAAACATGAAATGACACCGGTGGATCCACATGTGGTTTATGGAAGTAAAAGACATGCAATGACACTGGTAGATCCTTATGTGGTTCATGAATAGAACATACATGCACTGACACTGGGTGTGGTTCATGAAAAGAATAGACATGCAATAACACCGGTGGGCCCATCCTTATGTGGTTCATGAAAAGAACAGACATGCAATGACACTGGTGGATCCTTATGTGGTTTGTTTAGAAGAACACACATGCAATGGCATTGGGTGTGGTTCATGAAAAGAACACACACGCAATGACACCGGTGGATCCACATGTGGTTTGTTTAGAGGAACAGACATGCAATGTCACCGGTGGATCCACGTGTGGTTCATGAGAAGAACACACATCCAATGAATCTAGTAGATCGTTATGTGGTTCATGAAAAGAACTGACATGCAGTGACACTGGGTGTGGTTCATGAAAAGAACAGACATGCACTGACACTAGGAGTGGTTCATGAAAAGAACTGACAGGCAATGACACTAGTGGATCCTTATGTGGTTTATGGAAGGAACAGACATGCAATCACACCGGTGGATCCACATGTGGTTTATGGAAGTAACACACATGCAATGACACTGGGTGTGGTTCATGAAAAAGAACAGCCATTCAATGACACTGGTAGATCCTTATGTGGTTCATGAGAAGAACAGACACACAATGAAACTGGTGGATCCTTATGTGGTTTGTATAGAGGAACAGACATGCAATGACACCAGTGGATCCACATGTGGTTTATGGAAGTAAAAGACATGCAATGACACTGGTAGATCCTTATGTGGTTCATGAATAGAACAGACATGCACCGACACTAGGTGTGGTTCATGAAAAGAACACACACACAATGACACTGGGTGTGGTTCATGAAAAGAACAGACATGCAATGACACTGGTGGGCCCATCCTTATGTGGTTAATGAAAAGAACAGACATGCAATGACACTGGTGGATCCTTATGTGGTTTGTTTAGAAGAACACACATGCAATGACACCGGTGGATCCACATGTGGTTTATGGAAGTAAAAGACATGCAATGACACTAGTAGATCCTTATGTGGTTCATGAAAAGAATAGACATGCAGTGAAACTAGGTGTGGTTCATGAATAGAACAGACATGCACTAACACTAGGTGTGGTTCATGAAAAGAACAGACATGCAATGACACCGGTGGGCCCATACTTATGTGGTTCATGAAAAGAAAAGACATACAATGACACTGGTGGATCCTTATGTGGTTTGTTTAGAAGAACACACATGCAATGACACTCGGTGTGGTTCGTGAAAAGAACACACACGCAATGACACCGGTGGATCCACATGTGGTTTGTTTAGAGGAATAGACATGCAATGACACCGGTGGATCCACGTGTGGTTCATGAGAAGAACACACATCCAATGACTCTGGTAGATCCTTATGTGGTTCATGAAAAGAACTGACATGCAGTGACACTGGGTGTGGTTCATGAAAAGAACAGACATGCACTGACACTAGGAGTGGTTCATGAAAAGAACTGACAAGCAATGACACTGGTGGATCCTTATGTGGTTTACGGAAGGAACAGACATGCAATCACACCGGTGGATCCACATGTGGGTTATGGAAGTAACACACATGCAATGACACTGGGTGTGGTTCATGAAAAGAACAGACATGCAATGACACTGGTAGACCATTATGTGATTCATGAGAAGAACACACACACAATGATACTGGTGGATCCTTATGTGGTTTGTTTAGAGGAACAGACATGCAATGACACCGGTGGATCCACATGTGGTTTATGGAAGTAAAAGACATGCAATGACATTGGTAGATCCTTATGTGTTTCATGAATAGAACAGACATGCACTAACACTGGGTGTGGTTCATGAAAAGAATAGACACGCAATGACACTAGGTGTGGTTCATGAAATGAACAAACATGCAATGACACTGGTGGGCCCATCGTTATGTGGTTCATGAAAAGAACAGATGTGCAATGACACTGGTGGATCCTTATGTGGTTTGTTTAGAAGAACACACATGCAATGACACCGGTGGATCCACATGTGGTTTATGGAAGTAAAAGACATGCAATGACACTGGTATATCCTTATGTGGTTCATGAAAAGAATAGACATGCAGTGAAACTGGGTGTGGTTCATGAATAGAACAGACATGCACTGACACTGGGTGTGGTTCATGAAAAGAACAGACATGCAATGACACCGGTAGGCCCATCCTTATGTAGTTCATGAAAAGAACAGACATGCAATGACACTGGTGGATCCTTATGTGGTTTGTTTAGAAGAAGACACATGCAATGACACTGGGTGTGGTTCATGAAAAGAACACACATGCAATGACACCGGTGGATCCACATGTGGTTTGTTTAGAGGAACAGACATGCAATGACACCGGTGGGTCCACGTGTGGTTCATGAGAAGAACACACATCCAATGAATCTGGTAGATCCTTATGTGGTTCATGAAAAGAACTGACATGCAGTGACACTGGGTGTGGTTCATGAAAAGAACAGACATGCACTGACACTACGAGTGGTTCATGAAAAGAACTGACAGGCAATGACACTGGTGGATCCTTATGTGGTTTATAGAAGGAACCAACATGCAATCACACCAGTGGATCCACATGTGGTTTATGGAAGTAACACACATGCAATGACACTGGGTGTGGTTCATGAAAAGAACAGACATGCAATGACACTGGTAGATCCTTATGTGGTTCATGAGAAGAACAGACACGCAATGACACTGGTGGATCCTTATGTGGTTTGTTTAGAGGAACAGACATGCAATGACACCGGTGGATCCACATGTGGTTTATGGAAGTAGAAGACAAGCAATGACACTGGTAGATCCTTATGTGGTTCATGAATAGAATAGACAGGCACTGACACTAGGTGTGGTTCCTGAAAAGAACAGACACGCAATGACACTGGGTTTGGTTCATTAGAAGAACAGACATGCAATGACATTGGTGGGCCCATCCTTATGTGGTTTATGGAAAAGAACAGACATGCAATGACACTGGTGGATCCTTATGTGGTTTGTTTAGAAGAACACACATGCAATGACACCGGTGGATCCACATGTGGTTTATGGAAGTAAAAGACATGCAATGACACTGGTAGATCCTTATGTGGTTCATGAAAAGAACAGACATGCAGTGAAACTGGGTGTGGTTCATGAATAGAACAAACATGCACTGACACTGGGTGTGGTTCATGAAAAGAACAGACACGCAATGACACTGGGTGTGGTTCATGAAAAGAACAGACATGCAATGACACTGGTGGGCCCATCCTTATGTGGTTCATGAAAAGAACAGACATGCAATGACACTGGTGGATCCTTATGTGGTTTGTTTAGAAGAACATACATGCAATGACACTGGGTGTGGTTCATGAAAAGAACACATACGCAATGACACCGGTGGATCCACATGTGGTTTATTTAGAGGAACAGAAATGCAATGACACCGATGGATCCACGTGTGGTTCATGAGAAGAACACACATCCAATGACTCTGGTACATCCTTATGTGGTTCATGAAAAGAACTGACATGCAGTGACACTGGGTGTGGTTCATGAAAACTACAGATATGCACTGACACAAGGAGTGGTTCATGAAAATAACTGACAGGCAATGACACTGGTGGATCCTTATGTGGTTTATGGAAGGAACAGACATGTGATACATTGCAAATGTATCTATAATTTTTGATGTTCCATGCTTAGTTTTATCCACTTTCTTGTGTTTTGTTCCAACTTTGGAGTACTTTGATTATGATTTCTTGGACTAACCTATTAACAAGAGCCACAGTGCCAGCTGCCTGTTTTCTGCTGTTTTTGTTTCTAGGAAAGTCAGAAAATAAATATTCTCGGAATTGGACGGGACAAGAGCCAAAGTGCCTATTTTTCCGGAAGGGATCAAGTGCCAGAATACGAGACGGAGAAGGGCTGGGGGCCGGCCACACCACCTGGCCGCGCGGCCAGGCCTGGCCCGCGCCAGGGGGTGGTATGGCCGACCCCAGCACCCCCCCGGCCTCTGCTTCCGCCTATAAGATGCCCTCGGGACGAAAACCCTAAGTACCCGATCAAAAATCCACGAAAGAGTCTGTAGCCGCCGTCATCTCCATCCCTAGATCGGGAGGGATCTGAAGTTCTTCCCGGCACCCTGCCGGAGAGGGGAATTCACCCCGGAGGCCTTCTTCATCACCATGCAAGCCTCCGGTGTGATGCGTGAGTAGTTCATCCTTGGACTATGGATCCATGTAGTAGCTAGATGACTGGTTTCTCCTCCTTTGTGCTTTCATGTTTAGATCTTGTGAGCTCCGTTCATGATCAAGATCATCTATTTGGAATCCATACATGTTGTGTTTGCGGGGATCCGATGGATATTGAGATGCTATTTCAGATTGATTATTGATTCTATCATGTCTTTGTTATTTGAGATCTTGCATGCTTTCCATTGTTAGTAGCTATCTTGGCCAAGTAGATGCTAGCAACTCCAAGAGTTAGTATTTATGCTCGATAGTGGGTTCATGCCTCTGGTAATCTGAGTAAGTGACAGAAATCTCTAAGGTACTAGATGTGTTGTTGCTACTAGGAAGAAAACAACGATCCTTTGTTCATAGAACAATTGTATTGTTTAGCTTACACGCAGTTCGTAAAGCAATAATCTGTTGCTTGCAACTTAATACTGGAGGGGGTTCGGATGATAACCTGAAGGTGGATTATTAGTCATAGATGCAGTTGGATGGCGGTCTCTGTATTATGTTGTATTGCCCAATCAAGTCTCAAAGGAGTCAAGATAATTAGTATATGCATGTATTGCTTTCTCGGTGTTTGTCAATTGCCCCGCTGTAATTTGTTCACCCAGCATGTTATCTATCTAAGGAGAGCCACCTCTAGTGAACTATGGATCCCGGTCCTTCTTCTTTACATACAATCTACAACTGTTTACTGCTTTGTGTTTACTTTCTACAAACTTTTACTTCTTTCCATTCGATACGTTTAATCCTTTGTTCTCCGCAAAACAGGGTGAGATTGACAACCTCATCGCAAGTTGGGGACAAAGTTCTGTGGTTGTGTTGTGCAGGTCTCCACTTTGCTACTAGCACCGATAGTGCGCCCTGCCAAAGCTTAGCTAGTATCACCTTTGGGGTGTTTCCTTGCTCCTACTGGTTCGATTAAACCTTGGTTTCATAACTGAGGGAAAACTTGCTGCTGTGCTCATCATACCTTCCTCTTGGGGTTCCCAACGAGCTCTACGTCGATCGTCGAGCGCATCAAGCTATTTTCTGGCGCCGTTGCCGGGGAGTCAAGGACATCTTCACAAGGGGAGTCCTTCATAACCAATCTCTTTACTTTGTTGTTTTTGTTTTGCTTAGTTTCTTTTTGCTTTGTTTGCTTGTTTTGTTCTTCAAAAAACACAAAAATAATTAGTTTTACTTGTTTTGCTTTCTTATTTGAAAACCCAAAAAAATGACTACTCTTGAAAACACTAAGTTGTGTGACTTCACTAGCACCAAGAACAATGATTTTATGAGCACACCTATTGCTCCACCTATGGCTGAAAATACTTTCTTTGAGATAAAACCTGCTTTGCTCAATCTTGTTATGAGAGAACAATTTTCTGGTATTGGTAATGAAGATGCTGCTTCCCATCTAAATAACTTTGTTGAACTTTGTGAGATGCAAAAGCATAGGGATATGGATGGTGATATTATTAAGCTTAAATTGTTTCCTTTCTCTTTGAGAGGAAAAGCTAAAGAATGGATGAATTCCTTAACTAGGAATAGTATTGATTCTTGGACTAAATACAAAGATGCTTTTATTGGAAAATACTATCCTCCTGCTAAGATTATATCCATGAGAAGTGAAATAATGAAGTTTAAACAACTTGATAATGAGCATGTTGCTCAAGCTTGGGAAAAAATGAAATCTTTGGTAAAGAATTGTCCCACTCATGGACTGACTGCTTGGATGATCATCCAAACTTTTTATGTAGGATTGAACTATTCTTCAAGGAACCTATTGGATTCAGCTGCTGGAGGTACCTTTATGACCATCACTTTGGGTGCTGCAACAAAACTATTGGATAATATGATGGTTAATTATTCTGAATGGCGTACTGAGAGAGCTCCATAAGGTAAGAAGGTAAATTCTGTTGAGGAAACCTCCTCCTTGAGTGATAAGATTGATATAATTATGTCTATGCTTGTTAATGGGAAAACCCATATTGATCCAAATAATGTTCCTTTAGCCTCTTTGGTTGCTCAAGAAGAGCAAGTTGATGTGAACTTCATAAGAAATAACAACTTTGGCAACAATGCTTATGGTAATAATGCTTATAGGAACAATTTTGGTAACAACAATTATAAGCCTTACCCTCCCAACAATGGTAATGCTTATGGAAATTCTTACAACAATAATAAGAGTGCTCCCTCTGAACTTGAAGTTATGCTTAAAGAGTTTATTAGTAAACAAACTGCTTTCCATAAAACTATTGAGGAAAAACTCTCTAATGCTGAAAGAAATATAGCATCTTTGGCTGAAGCTCAATCTACTTTGAATAAAATGGCTTCTAAAGATGAAACTAATGAGAATCCCTTTGTATCTACTAATGCCATACAAGTAAGAATTGATGAAAATGTTAGACTATTAGCTGAATTACATGCTAAGTGGGAAAGAGAAGATGAAATTGCTAGAAACATTAGTGTTTCTACTATTACTACCACTAGTGTTGGGGCTATTAATAGTTCTATTACTTTAGATGATAAAGTTGATTTCGATCTTGATGGTTGCAACATCTCTGAAGTTATTAAGTTCCTACAAAAGCTTGCTAAAAGTCCTAATGCTAGTGCTATGAACATGGCTTTTACAAAACACATTACTGATGCTCTCATAATGATTAAAGAAGAAAATATGAAATATAAAGCTTCTATTCCTATAAAACAAGAAGATGGTTGGGAACCCAACATTAATATGAAAGTGAATGACTTTGATTTCAAAGCTTTATGTGATCTTGATAGTATTGTTTCTATTATGCCTAGAAGGATTTATGATATGCTTGATTTGCCTCCTCTTGAAGATTGTTATTTGAATGTTCCACTTGATGCTAATGCTAAAAAGAAACTCATGGGGAGTCTTAATGATGTTCTTATTATGGTTAATGATTCCTATGTCCCCGTTGATTTCGATGTTTTGGATGTTGAATACAATGCTTCTTGTCCTATTACTTTGGGAAGACCTTTTCTTAGAACTGTTGGTGCCATCATTGATATGAAAGAAGGCACCATTAAATATCAACTCCCACTCAAGAAAGGTATAGAACACTTCCCTAAAAAGAGAGAAAAGATTTCTTTTGCTTCTCCTATGAAAACAAAATTTGGTCTTAATGCTTCTTCATTTGAGAACACTTGATTCTTTCTTTGCTTCTTATGCCTAACTTAAAGGCGTTAAAGAAAAGTACTTGTTGGAAGATAACCCAAGAGTTTTAATTGAGTCTTGGAAGTTATTACTTCAGTAATAACTGCTCCTTATCCTTTTTATTTGCTTTTTGTGCCAAGAGTAACCTGTAATGAGAGTGAAGTAATGATTGGGAAAGTTGCTGTCCCGAAACAGATTTCTGTGCTTCACCGTAAAAATTCCTAAGAGAGCTCTGTATGTCGGATTGATCTGTAATGTTTTGTGCTTCTACCCCAGGTAGTTATCTAACTTTTTAGTTCAACACTTTTTGATTTGAGCAACAGAAGGTCTTCGAAAAAAATCGTCTTTACCTGCTGGTCTGTTTTGACAGATTTCTGCCATTTTCTGCATTTGCTTCTTGTTAGTTCCTTCTTGAGTTCCTTTGGGGAATTGAGCTTTTTGAGGGAAGTGCTATAGTAGCTAGTGTTCTAATGGAAGTTTATTTGGTGTTAGAACTGAACCTTGAGACTTATTTATCTTAAGTGCACTAATGTTGCTAATGAGATTGTGTGAAGTTTTGTATGAAGGAAAATTTTTAGGTGTATGGAAGGGATGAGTAATGAGATGAAGGATGGACTAAAGCTGAAGCTTGGGGATGCCACGCGTGTCACCCCAAGAAATATCCAAGCAGTACAAGCGTCAAAGCTTGGGGAT
Source organism: Avena sativa (assembly GCA_916181665.1). Taxonomy (NCBI): domain Eukaryota; kingdom Viridiplantae; phylum Streptophyta; class Magnoliopsida; order Poales; family Poaceae; genus Avena; species Avena sativa. Next base: position 523,302,716 of record OV702292.1, on the reverse strand, counting down.
GCCCAAGGCATCCCCTTCTTCATCAATAAAAATTCCAGGTTTCTTCCAAATGCTTCATTTTTATTGTTTCATGCACAGTTGTGTTTTTCTTGGAGCGTCTTCTTTTTCGTTTTTGTTTTGGTTTTTAGTTTGCTTGGTTTGCTTAGTTTTTTGAATAAGTTGGTTGGACCCCTCTTTCATAATTTGGTTTGCATTTAGTTTGGTTTGGTTTGGAAAAGAGTAGGAAAGTTCATACTTTTGTGGTAAAAAGAACTCGTTTTTGACCGTGGCCTATGCTTTGTCATGCCATGCTTGACATTGTTTTGGCTTTGTGCTTAGTATTCTTTTCTGTAGCATGACTTGTTATGAACAATTGAGATTTATTAATGTGCCTTGGATGAATCATGCGTTGTTTTAGCATATTAAAGCGTAGTATAGTGGTATTCTCCTTTGATGCTTTATTTGGGTTGACTTGGCACATGCTTACACCATGTTATGACTGTCACAAGTCACCATAGCCTTTATGATCCTTTAGTTTTCAACTTGTAGTATCACTTTATGCTTTGATCAATGATGTTTTGTCGCTCTGCATGATTATGGCCATTATTGCTCTCTTAGTTTGTTGCTCCCAGTCTTTTGCTAGCCTCCACAACAAAGTATGAGTTCCACTCATGCATCCAACTCCCTAAACCAAGTTATTCCAAAGAGTCCACCATACCTACCTACTATCTTATGCTACTCCAAGTATATTCATGCTTTTGTCTACCTTTCACTTGTTATGAGAAAACTAGTGATTAAAGCTCTCATGAAATTGATGGCACACTTTACTTTATTGCCTCTAATAAACTTGAACCATTGGGTCCTTCTTTGTTGCGTATATGCTTGCGATTTATAAGTTGAAGTTAGCAGAACCATGTTTCATGGGGAACTCTTTCAACATTGCACTTGTACTTTGTACCCTGTTGATATTATGTTCTTTTGCTTACGGATCCCGGCGGTGTGAAATAAAAGTGGAACTTGTATAGTTTGTAAGTGTGTTAGAGAAACGCCTGGGCCGCTAGCCTAAGCCATGCCTAATCATGGTGGAAACTTGCAGCATCACCATAATGAGCACTCTATGAAGCATCCTCAATAAAAACCTATGCAAATAACAAATAAAAAGATCGCTGAGATGCTCATTGTCTGCTTGCCTTGTCATTTTGATTATGGGAAAGCTCCCGTATTATGTGCAAGGGGTACCCCGTTGGCGGTTCTTAATGATACACATATACTTACAATGACAAGAGCTTACTCGTGACTGAAGTTGAGTAGCATGAGGATCGGTCTTCGTAAGTAAGGGGCATGAGATTTCGGTTTATAACTTGTCAAACATATCCTCTTAGTTGTGTCATTTTAACCTTAATCACCTTCAAGATGCTTATGATAGGGGTAATGAGAGCTGAAAGCTACGAGTACCATGATTTTTGGAAGCTCTTTATGAGACTTGAATCCCTACTTCCTTTTACAAAGGCCTTTCTTCCACCATTATATTGAGTCTCCACCTTCTATCTTTTTGCACTTACTTTGAGAGCATAGTGGCCATTCTTAGTTCTATGTGCATTGTCCCAAGACTAGTTGATTGATGCATAACTTGCTATTGCTTGTTTGAAACTATTGTATCTAGTCACTCTTATGAACTTTGAAGGTGTCCCATGCATTTATATTTTCTACTCTATTGAGGGACAAGCTGAATACTTTTATGCTATGTTTTCTTAATGTGAAACAAACAAACGTCTTGCAAAGCATGTTATTCATGAATCTTTTGTTTGTGCCTTTTCATGTTGCATCATAGTTTCTTTGCTTATTGCTAGAACTTTGTCTTTCATGTTATGATTGAAGTACTATGATCCCAACTTTGAATGTTTTGCAATTACTTTGATCAAGTCTTTGATGGTGCATGTCACCTCAAAAATTATTCTTTTTATCACTTACCTACTCGAGGACGAGCAGGAGTTAAGCTTGGGGATGTTGATACATTGCAAATGTATCTATAATTTTTGATGTTCCATGCTTGGTTTTATCCACTTTCTTGTATTTTGTTCCAACTTTGGAGTACTTTTATTATGATTTCTTGGACTAACCTATTAACAAGAGCCAAAGTGCCAGCTGCCTGTTTTCTGCTGTTTTTGGTTCTAGGAAAGTCAAAAAATGAATATTCTCGGAGTCAAGATGATTAGTATATGCATGTATTGCTTTCTCGGTGTTTGTCAATTGCCCCGCTGTTATTTGTTCACCCAGCATGTTATCTATCTAAGGAGAGCCACCTCTAGTGAACTATGGATCCCGGTCCTTCTTCTTTACATACAATCTATAACTGTTTACTGCTTTGTGTTTACTTTCTGCAAACTTTTACTTCTTTCCATTTGATACGTTTAATCCTTTGTTTTCCGCAAAACACGGTGAGATTGACAACCTCATCGCAAGTTGGGGACAAAGTTCTGTGGTTGTGTTGTGCAGGTCTCCACGTTGCTACTAGGACCGGTAGTGCGCCCTGCCAAAGCTCAGCTAGTAACACCTTTGGGGTGTTTCCTTGCTCCTACTGGTTCGATTAAACCTTGGTTTCATAACTGAGGGAAAACTTGCTACTGTGCTCATCATACCTTCCTCTTGGGGTTCCCAACGAGCTCTACGTCGATCGTCGAGCGCATCAACATGCGAACACACCGGTGGATCCACATGTGGTTTATGGAAGTAACACACATGCAATGACACTGGGTGTGGTTCATGAAAAGAATAGACATGCAATGACACTGGTAGATCCTTTTGTGGTTCATGAGAAGAACAGACACGCAATGACACTAGTGGATCCTTATGTGGTTTGTTTAGAGGAACATACATCCAATGACACCGGTGGATCCACATGTGGTTTATGGAAGTAAAATACATGCAATGACGCTGGTAGATCCTTATGTGGTTGATGAATAGAACAGACATGCACTGACACTGGGTGTGGTTCATGAAAAGAACATACACGCAATGACACTAGGTGTGGTTCATGAGAAGAACAGACATGCAATGACACTGGTGGGCCCATCCTTATGTGGTTTATGGAAAAGAACAAACATGCAATGACATTGGTGGATCCTTATGTGGTTTGTTTAGAAGAACACACATGCAATGACACCGGTGGATCCACGTGTGGTTTATGGAAGTAAAATACATGCAATGACACTGGTAGATCCTTATGTGGTTCATGAAAAGAACAGACATGCAGTGAAACTGGGTGTGGTTGATGAATAGAACAGACATGCACTGACACTGGGTGTGGTTCATGAAAAGAACAGACATGCAATGGCACCGGTGGGCCCATCCTTATGTGATTCATGAAAAGAACAGACATGCAATGACACTAGTGGATCCTTATGTGGTTTGTTTAGAAGAACACACATGCAATGACACTGGGTGTGGTTCATGAAAAGAACACACACGCAATGACACCGGTGGATCCACATGTGGTTTGTTTAGAGGAACAAACATGCAATGACACCGGTGGATCCACGTGTGGTTCATGAGAAAATCACACATCCAATGACTCTGGTAGATCCTTATGTGGTTCATGAAAAGAACTGACATGCAGTGACACTGGGTGTGGTTCATGAAAAGAACAGACATGCACTGACACTAGGAGTGGTTCATGAAAAGAACTGACAGGCAATGACACTGGTGTATCCTTATGTGGTTTATGGAAGGAACAGGCATGCAATCACACCGGTGGATCCACATGTGGTTTATGGAAGTAACACACATGCAATGACACTAGGTGTGGTTCATGAAAATAACAGACATGCAATGACACTGGTAGATCTTTATGTGGTTCATGAGAAGAACAGACACGCAATGACACTGGTGGATCCTTATGTGGTTTGTTTAGAGGAACAGACATGCAATGACACCGGTGGATCCACATATGGTTTATGGAAGTAAAAGACATGCAATGACACTGGTAGATCCTTATGTGGTTCATGAATAGAACAGACATGCAATGACACTGGGTGTGGTTCATGAAAAGAACAGACATGCAATGACACTGGTGGGCCCATCCTTATGTGGTTCATGAAAAGAACAGACATGCAATGACACTGGTGGATCCTTATGTGGTTTGTTTAGAAGAACACACATGCAATGACACCGGTGGATCCACATGTGGTTTATGGAAGTAAAAGACATGCAATGACACTGGTAGATCCTTATGTGGTTCATGAAAAGAACAGACTTGCAGTGAAACTGGGTGTGGTTCATGAATAGAACAAACATGCACTGACACTGGGTGTGCTTCATGAAAAGAACAGACATGCAGTGACACTGGTGGGCCCATCCTTATGTGGTTCATGAAAAGAACAGACATGCAATGACACTGGTGGATCCTTATGTGGTTTGTTTAGAAGAACACACATGCAATGACACTGGGTGTGGTTTATGAGAAGAACACACATCCAATAAACTCTAGTGGATCTATCTTGGCATAATTTGATGTATTCCACGATGTATTTCATTGTACAAGACACTTTCCATTTTTATACTACTCAGTTTTGCCCTTGGTTTTATGCGGTACTACTTAGTTTTGCCCACCCTCCTCTCTATCTTTCGTAGAAGCCCAAAACTGTGCTCACCCTGTCTGCTACTCCCTGATTGGTTGTCACAGTTGTCACGCGGATCGTGCGCATCAACCGTTGATTCTGTGCGATCCAACAATGATCGTTGCACACCTCGTGCCCTTCACAGTACAGCGTGAGACAGCACGGACGTCTCCCTCCGCAAGACTTCTACAGGAAGGAACACGATGCCGTCCATCGAAAAAGTCGTCGAGCGGTCATGTCAAGTTTAATCAAGTATGAAAAGCCTACTACTGCTACTACAACTCATGCAAAGGGCAACGGGGTCATCGAGTGCACGGTTGTCGACGGGACGCTGCAATTTATTGCCACTTGATTTTAATCCGACATATCCCATTTATACGCAGCGCTCTGAATCTCACTTCCAACTGGGCCCTACCGCTAGTAAATTCCATGAGTCAAGGGCCCCCCTCGAGTAGATCTAACGTTGCTGCGCCACTTGCATGCAGTGGAATCGAGGTCTGCCATGAACGTGTTTTCAATGCAGCTCTAAAGTGGAGATCATGGCTGTTTCAAAAAAAGGGAGCCGAAAAAAGGGTGGAGATTGCGGTAGCCCCCCGCCCCTCACCCCCACCCCCCCGGCCCACCACACGTGTCCACTCGAGGACTACGAAAGGTCCGGTGTTTATAACCCCCCTCGACCTTCTTCTTCCATGAGCTCATGTCATTTTCCCCCAATCTGTCTAGTCCCAAGACCCCAATCTACACCTGCCGCGCGCGCCGAATCTCCCTTGTTTGCACTACCTCCTTCCCTTGGTGCGCCATGAAGCATACGCGTGGAGAAGATCCGGAGGTGAAGCCAGTTGAAGGCGAAGCAGCAGATGGCTCGGTCGTCGCCAAGCAGACGGAGGCGTCTTCTTCGGGCACGAACACCGCTCGTTGCCGCGCCGTCGTGGGTGTGAACTCATCCGTCCAGCCAGTAGTCGTCGCCGCCGAGCAGCAGGTGGTAGTCGTCGCCGCCGAGCAGCAGTTGGTAGCCGTTGCCGCCGAGGAGCAGGTGGTAGCCATCGCTGCCGAGCAACCGGTAGTAGCCGTCGCCGCCGAGCAATAGGTGGCCGACAACGTCGTGGCCGACAACGTCGTGGTGCCAGCGGCAAATCTGGATGGGGGCAGGCGGCAGGCGGAGGCAATCCGGTGATCTACATTAACGACCCATCACCATTCAAGAAATCTTCGACGCAATCGCGGAGAATGATGAGTTCGAGGAGGAGGTCCCTGATGAGGAGTCCGAGGTACTACATTGCTAGCTTCTCTAGTCGCAGCCACAGTTTTCACTGTTCATATATAGGATTTGCTCAATCGTGTATAGATTCTTTTGCTCTTGAAGTAGGGTAGTATATATATGATTCGATCGGTTGATTGATGCATCTTCCATCTAGTCACAAAACCCCAATCTGCTCATCTGCCATCTAGTTGAGTTTGCTAGTTGAGTGTTGATTTCGATACACAGCAGGCCTATAACATTACATTTTTATTCCTTATTGAGCCCAATGATTCAATTTTGCCCCAAAATAGTGCAAGGGCATCTGATGGTCCCGTTTTCTTAGGGATGGTTAGTGGCCCTAAGGCAGCAATGCACATAAACAATATATGTTGTGCTGTTGGTATTTTGGTTCTCCGACTCCATCGCTGAAAAAAATGAGGCCCTAATTTTTTCTCTCATATGGAACCTAAATATATAATATTTGTATTGTTTCTGATCTATGAATGTGTTGTATGATGCATTTGTATATCCTTGAATATTGTTTGGTATGATTACATTTCAATTTCTTATTATGGCCAATGATTCAAATTTGCCCCAAAGAGAGGCAGACACATTGGTGTCAAATTTTTACAGGGATGAGTGAGCGAACCTAGGGCCATGTACACGATCAATATAAGCTGTGCAATTGTTACTTGGTTCGCTTACGCCATCTCTATAGAAACTTATGAGGCTGCAATCTTTATTCTACATTCATAGAACTATGATATTTGAATTATCTATTCCATGCATTCATAGTGTATAAGAATTACATTTTAGTTTGTCACCAAGGCCGATGATTGAAATTTTCCCCAAAAGAGTTCAAGGGGAGACAGGTATGACGGTGTCGTGTTTTAGGGATGGGTTGGTGAACCTGAGGCAGCAATGCACACAAACAATATAGGTTGTGCTATTGGTACTTTGGTTCTCCAACTCCGTCTCTGAAACAAATTATGAGGCCCTTGATTTATTCTCATATGGAACTACATATATGATCCTTGAATTGTTTCTGATCTTTTAATGATTGGTATGATGCATATGTATATGAATGGTTTTGATCATAAGTATTTTTAACATGTACCTGAAGATTAATTGTTTGGTTTTTAATTATAATTACAATATTTAGGCTTGTTTTTGTACCTGACTATGTATAAACCTGAATAATGTTTTGTACGATTTCATTTCAATTTCTTATTGTGGGCAATGATTCAAATTTTCCCCAAAAGAGAGGAAGACACATCGGTGTCAGATTTTTTCAGGGACGAGTTAGTGAACCTGGGGTGATGTACAAGAACAATATAGGCTATGCAATTGTTACTTGGTTCACTCACGCCGTCCCTGAATAAACTTATGAGGCCGCAATCTTTATTCTACATTCATAGAACTATGATATTTGAATTATCTATTCCATGCATTCATAGTGTATAAGAATTACATTTTAGTTTGTCACCGAGGCCGATGATTGAAATTTGCCCCAAAAGAGTTCAAGGGGAGACATGTATGATGGTGTCGTGTTTTAGGGATGGGTTGGTGAACCTGAGGCAGCAATGCACACAAACAATATAGGTTGTGATGTTGGTACTTTGGTTCGCCTACTCCATCTCTAAAACAAATTATGAGGCCCTGGATTTATTCTCATGTGAAACTACATATATGATCCTTGAATTGTTTCTGATCTTTTAATGATTGGTATGATGCATATGTATATGAATGATTTTGATCATAACTATTTTTAACATGCACCTGAGGATTAATTGTTTGGTTTTTTATTTATAATTACAATATTTAGGCTTGTTTTTGTACCTGACTATGTATATCCCTGAATAATGTTTTGTACGATTACATTTTAATTTCTTATTGTGGCCAATGATTCAAATTTGTCCCAAAAGAGAGGCAGACACATTGGTGTCAGATTTTTTCAGGGAAGAGTTAGTGAACATGGGGCGATGTACAACAACAATACAGGCTGTTGAATTGTTACTTGGTTCACTCACGTCGTCCCTGAATAAACTTATGAGGCCGCAATCTGATGCAATTATTTGTCATTGTGTTGAGATGAAATGATATATGAACCGATCAAACTATTGCCGAGATGCTTTATTTTTGATATCCACGGATATATTGTCTTACATATACACGTTGTCAATTCTTGAGTTGTAATACAATTCAATCATATGTACGAGTCTAAGTTATGTTCTTAAAAATCAACAGGAGGATGATGATGAAGTGGACGCTAGCAAGGAATCCAGGGACAACAAGAGCCGCTACGTGCTGAGGCGGTTACGGTGTGGGCTAATCTGTTTCCACCGTAGGGGGAGACTGTTTTGCCCATTCTGTGGCAGAGCAATCAACGTAGACCTCAACAGCATGATCCAGCACGCGGAGGGCATTGGCAGAGGCAGAGGCAGAAGCCATAGGCCGATTACCTTGGCGCGGCACGCAGCCTACAGCAAATTCCTCCGGAAGTATGTCAGGACTGACCTGTATCCCATCGACTAGGCTCTCGCTGCCTCCTGCTGATAAACCCATGCCCTGCTAGGCGTCTCCGTGTCCCGGCCTCCTGCTGTAGCCCCTGCTTTTATTTTGTTCTAGTTAATTATTACCTGTGTGTGGCATGTAAGACAATATATCCGTGGTGTCTCTAGTGAACCTTATATATTAATCTACTCCTTTATATGGAGTGCCTTAAAGTTTCTAGTGTTAAATTATATTTACTTATCACGCTCATGCACACTACAAAATATTTCTAGTGCTCGATTATATTATAATTGTCAAGAAATACATCAACAAGTTAAATTGGTTCAAATTTTGTATTGAAGTAACTAAATGTATCACACACATAATAAACTAGAAACTAAAATCTAGTTCAAACACGTAATGTATCACCACCACTTGTTGTCGTCCTTGACTTGCTTCCCCTTCAGCCGCTTGATGTCGCCACCGTCGCAAGATCCCTGCTCGTCCTGAAACCGCTTTCTGTCCTCCTCGCGCTTCTTCTCTTGGGCTAGCTTGCAATCAGGGCATAGCTCTCTCGCGAAAAACCCCGCCTTAACCATCCCATCTTTCATGGTAATGAGCTTACTGTACAACCCGTACGCCATGTAGGCGTCTCTGGCTGCATACTCGAGGCGCACATGGCTCATCGGCTTCCACTCCCAGTAGTCGTGATCGATTCGCTTCAATTTCTTCAGTTTTTCATAGGATTTATCGATGATTTCCGCTGCCAGATCACCCCTGCCATCCTTCACTGGGTATGATTTGATCTTGTACAGATTTTGGATGTCGATGTGGTGCCCCTCTAGGATTTTTATCAACGCACGAGAAAGCATAATTGTGTCATTTGTGATATCCACGCTAGTGAAAGTTATCCCTTTCTTACACAAGAACTCGACCAGAGCCGGACAACGCATCTCAGTTGGTTTACTCCTGCACTTAGATGGTTCTAGGGATGTAAGGGAACAAGGGATGCAGAAGTGGTGATCTCAAATTTAAATTTCACATACCTGCAGAAGTGGTAAACGAGGACCTCCTCATGTATGGCGATTTGCACGACAGCGATCTCTTGTGGAGGATTTTTTCGCTTATTTGCACGGGTGTACTCCAAGTCTAGCCCCACAAACTTGTGCTTCTCTTTCTCAAGCAATTGCTCAAACCTGGCAAGAGTTGTCTCCACAGTCGCTTCATCATTTGTGTACACCACTGTCAAAGTCGTGGTGCCATGGGAAGGGACCAAGTGGGTCTCTGTTGTGCGTTTCCCATCGTCCATGCCTGCAAGGAAATGGGTGAAAGGAACTGCCCGCAAGGAACTGCCTTCGAGAGGAAGAAGAAGATGAACCGACGGTTCCAGAATAGAGGAAGAATAAGCGCCCAGGAAAAACTGCAGAGGAATGACTGCAGAAGAAACGTGGTAACTGCAACTTTCGGTTCGAGAACTCACCGTGGTTACGTGGAGATCGTGGCAGTGCCGCAGGTTCAACAAGTGGGGCCAGTTCCTGCGAGAATATGAAATTAGCTGTGCATTTTTCTATGCGAGAAATTGAGAGAAGTCATTTATATTTTGTCTTTCATAATTAAACACAATGAAGTTGGTACAGCCCAAGAGATTTGAACAAACGAGATTTGCTAGTTTAACATACAACAACACTTACAGGCCCAACATGGCAGAACTTGGAGAGCCCCAGAACTTGAGCTACCACAGAGACCTCGACAGAGGTGGCAGAATTGGTGCGGGTGCAACCACGGTGACGGCGAGCTCGGATTCTAGAGGAGGAAAACAGAACCGAGCATGGTCGACAAGGTGATAGATCTCACCGGGAACCAATTCTCGTCCCCGACCGTGCCATGGGTGCGTCCATGGTGAGGGCGAGCTCTGACTCGGGATGGGGAGGAGAGTGGGGCCGAGCAGCTTTGTCACTTCCCAGCTCTGCGCCATGGCCGCGACCACAGATTGCCGCTCCGGGGAAGAAGGCGAGATGGAGGTGCCAACGCTGCAAGCCTACAGGGAGGAGAGCTGGGCCGAGCAGGTTCGTCCATGTCCCAACTCCGTGTCATGGCTGCGACGCCCCACAGATTGCCGCTCCGGGGAAGAAGAAGACGCGTAATGGATGGAGGCGCCAACGCTGCAAGCTTAATTTACACCTAAGCGACGGGAGCGACAGGAGCGACATAACGGCGAGAACTGACAGGGGGCCCAACTTGACGGCCGTTAGCCTGATTTTTTGTATTGAAACATAAAGTTGAATTAGTGCCGAAAAAGACCCTCTGAGTATTTGGCACGCCAACTATAGTCATCGTGAATGATATCAGGGAACTCGGGTACCACGTTGCCTGGACACCCCAACTTTCGGGCCGCAAAATGATATTCTCCAGAGGGCAGCCACACCACCTGGCCGCGCGGCCAGGCCTGGCCCGCGCCAGGGGGTGGTGTGGCTAGCCCAGGCACCCCCTTGGCCTCTCCTTCCGCCTATACATTGCCCTCGGGACGAAAACCCTAAGTACCCGATCAAAAATCCACGAAAGAGTCTGTAGCCGCCGTCATCTCCATCCCTAGATTGGGAGGGATATGAAGCTCTTCCCGGCACCCTGCCAGAGAGGGGAATTCACCCTTGAGGCCTTCTTCATCACCATGCAAGCCTCCGGTGTGAATCTCTAAGGTACTAGATGTGTTGTTGCTACTAGGGAGAAAACAACAATCCTTTGTTCATAGAACAATCGTATTGCTTACTTTACACGCAGTTCATAAGGCAATAATCTGTTGCTTGCAACTTAATACTGGAGGGGGTTCGGATGATAACCTGAAGGTGGATTATTAGTCATACATGCAGTTGGATGGCGGTCTATGTATTATGTTGTAATGCCCAATCAAGTCTCAGAGGAGTCAAGATGATTAGTATATGCATGTATTGCTTTCTCGGTGTTTGTCAATTGCCCCACTGTAATTTGTTCACCCAGCATGTTATCTATCTTAAGGAGATCCACCTCTATTGAACTATGGATCCCGGTCCTTTTCTTTACATACAATCTATAAATTGTTTCTGCTTTGTGTTTACTTTCTGCAAACTATTACTTCTTTCCATTCGATACGTTTAATCCTTTGTTTTCCACAAAACACGGTGAGATTGACAACCTCATCGCAAGTTGGGGACAAAGTTCTGTGGTTGTGTTGTGCAGGTCTCCACGTTGCTACTAGCACCGGTTGTGCGCCCTGCCAAAGCTCAGCTAGCAACACCTTTGGGGTGTTTTCTTGCTCCTACTGGTTCGATTAAACCTTGGTTTCATAAGTGAGGGAAAACTTACTACTGTGCTCATCATACTTTCCTCTTGAGGTTCCCAACGAGCTCTACGTCGAAAGTCGAGCGCATCAGTATGGTGGACACTTTTGGCAATATCTGGTTTTAGGGAGTTGGAAACACGAGAAAAACATACTCAGTGTAAGTGAAGGCTAGCAATAGTAAGGGAGCGACAAACAAGAGAGCAATAGCTGTCATAATCATGCTTGCAACAAAACAGGACTAATCATGGCATGAAAGTGATTCAAGACCGTCAAGGTAAAATAATTCATCGAGGCTTAACTGATTATTTCAGCCATATGCATGCATGAGCATGTGCCAAGTCAATTCAAATGAAACATTCAGAGGAGGATACCACGGTGTCATACCAAGTTATGAATAGAATAATGCAAGCAAACATTCATATGACATGCTACAAACTATTAGCAAGCTGGAACTAATCATATGAAAGCAAAAACTACTAAGCATCCATAAATAACATACACCCTACACGAACAGGCTAAGCATGCCCACAATGATGAGTATTGATACGTCCATTTTGCATCACTATTCTATATCATAATTCACTGTTATTCATTGATATATTTCATATTAAAAGATGATACTTATGTTATTTCATCTGCTTTTGCATGGTTGATGACTTTTGGAGCATGGACCGCTGCAGTCAGGATTCTGATGGAAAAGGTGCTATTTGGAGGCAAAATTCGCGAAGATCAGAAAATCCGGGAAAATATACGGAAAATCCTATTTTTCCAGAAGACGAAGGCTGCCAGAAGAGGGAGTGGAGATGGGCCACAGGGGGCCCACACCACCCCCTGGCGCGGGCCACCCTAGGTCGCGCCACCAGGTGGTGTGGCCGCCCTGGCCCACCTATGGCTCTTCCCTCTGGCGTATATATTCCTCCCAAAACCCTAAGACTCGGAGAGCAACTACAGAAAGATTCCGCCGCCTCTGCGGGGCGGAAAACACCGAGAGAGAAAGATCTCTCCGGCAGACAGATTTCTGCCGAGGGAATTCCTTCCCGGAGAGGGGAGATCGTCGCCATCAACACCACCATCAAGCTGGACTTCATCGGGATCATCATCATCATCACCACCATCATCACCATCAGCACCCTCATCACCATCTCCATATTGCTGTAACAATTGGGTTGAATCTTGCATTAGTTCTTAGGGGAAACTTTCCCGGTGTTGATTACTCTTTGTAGTTGATGCTATTGAGTGAACCATTGAATTATTGTTTATGTTCAGATTGTTATACATCATTATTCCATCTTTGATCATGATCCATATGATGTATTGTGAGTAGTTCGTTTTGTTCTTGAGGACATCGGAGAAGTCATGTTGTTAGTAGTGGAGTTGTGTTGAGAAAGATTCAATAGTTTGATATTTAAGTTGTGGTGTACTTCTTGTAGTGGTGTCATGTGAACGTCGACTACATGACACTTCACCTATATGGGCCTAGGGGAATGCATTGTGTATTTGGCTACTAATCGTAGGGGTTGCCGGAGTGACAGAAACCTGAACCCCCGTTAGGAAACCATTGCACAAGGGACATAAGGGTCTTAGAGTTTAAAGCTGTTGTTAGGTTTCTACCTTAATTACTTTCTTGTACTTACTGATGTTTGCAAGGGGTATAATCACAAGTATGTATTAGTCCTAGGAAGGTCGGTACATTAGCACAGGTTCACCCACACAACACTTAGCAAGCTAAAGAAGATTAATCAACTATATGAAGCGAAAGCACTTGACAGTCTTCCCATGTGTCCTCAAGAACGTTTGGTCATCTTAAGTAATACAACCGGCTTGTCCTTTGCTGCATAAAGGATTGGACCACTTGCTGCATTTATTCCTACTGTCTTTTATTTATTCGTACTTTATTTACTTGCTTTATCAAAAACCCCTAAAAATCCGTTTGCTAAGTAATTGCAGAGAATTCCTGATCCATACCACTAGCCAGCACCTTCTGCTCCTCGTTGGGTTCGACACTCTTACTTATCGAAAATACTGCGATACACCCCCTATACTTGTGAGTCATCAAGTATATGTACAAAAATGAAAACAAATAGAGTTCGTTACCATCCTCTTACAACACCTCAAGTTGTCATTAATCCTCATTATTGCCCTTCACTTGTGTGGCTTGAATAATAACATGAAACCAAGTCCCACTGAGGACTGCTGAACCCTGAACAAACTCACAAAACCAAAGAAGAACAACAAATATTTTTGGTGTTTTCGATTTTTAAAACAAAAACCAAAAAGGAAAAACGAGCGAAGCAAAATCTTTTTGGGGTTTTCGAATAGTTCAAACAAAGCAAAAAGGGAAAAACAAACCAAGGCAAAAACAAGAAGCAAACAAAGAGAAATAACAAAAATATTTTTGGTCTTTTTGTGTTTTGAGAAAGCAAAAACAAAGAAAGAACGAAAACTAAAAAGAGAACGAAACATGAATATCCAAAGGACTGATGCAAAATGATATGGAGATGAGTGCGATGTCGGCGTACCTCCCCCCAAGCTTAGGCTTTCGGCCTAAGTGGGTATCAATCCAGATACGAGTAAGGGTTCCAAGCAGGCGGGTCATTGTAAGCATGATCGTAGTTGGGCCCTTGGGAAGAAGAAGAAGCTCCCCAATCATAGGTAGGCTGCTGATATGAAGACTCCCCCTCATTCGAGGGCTGGACCGAATCATCTGTGACCTCCCTTCTAGTATCCTGCTCATGTTGAGAGAGCTGTGGCTCTCATGAATTCGGAGCATGGATAGATGGAAGGAAAAACTTCCTCCTCTCGGTGAACCTTCATAACCTCAGGCACCCTCAGTTCATGTTGGTTTAGTTGATGCTCATTCATCTTCTATTCTGAAATTTAAACATCTATTAAACAAGTGTTTGCAAAGTGAATATATAATGAAGGGCACTACTCATAGGGACTTGTAAGAGGCCTAAACATGCATCAAAACTATATCTCTAAGCATCAAACAAGCTTACAAGCTCTCATAACCTATCACCTACAATAGCAAAATACTCAAGATATAAACCACTAAACACAAATCTACTTGGACAAGCGGAGGAGTCACATACCAGAGAACAAATGCTCCAAATTTCAGCAGCAAAGATGGGCTGAGCAAGGAGATCGAAAAATCGAGGGCAAGCACAGCAAGAACGCGATTTCGAGCAATGAACTGGTGTTTACTCGGGAGAGAGAAGAATGTGGCAAGTGAGAGAGTGAGTGGAGGGCCAGGGGTGGCCCACACCATAGGCAGGCACGCCCCAGGGCTGGCCGCACCACCAGGTGGTGTGCCTGCCCGGTGGGCCCCCTGGTACCTTCCAGGCACTCCTCTGCCCCTTTTTCACGTAAAAATTTAATATGAATTTTCTAGAATTTTTCGAGACACTTTATTTTTGGGCATTTTTCAGATATAGACGAATGATTTTCTGACAGAAAAATATTTTCTGGAATGATGCAATGACAAAACAAGGCTAGAACTACAGAAGTTCTAAGACACCCTAATATGCAAGCAACTAACAACAGAAAAGAAAACTAAACGAAAGCAAAAAACTAAAATGGATAGAATAGAGGTAAGCGGAGATAATCATGGTGAAAACATTGTTTTGTTCAATGAAATCCTTTTGTTAACAAGGTTGATCAGGTCTTGTTACCAAAACAATTTCATATGAGACAAAACTTGTATTCCACTAATGATTATGTTACCTCAACTTTGATAGCAATGGTCCCAATCATAATAGTTTCAAATTTTTCTTTTGGTATGGGACAATATATTTCTCCAACTTGAATGCCCTCAACATGTTCAATTGAATTCAAACCATAAGTCCTATTAATCTTCTTGGGGAAATAGACAGTATGTTCCTTGTCAATAACATTGAAAGTCACCTTTCCTTGATTACAATTAATAACAGCTCCTGCAGTATTAAGAAAAGGTCTCCCAAGAATAATAGACATATTATCATCTTCATGCATTTCAAGCACAACAAAATCAGTTAATATCAAGCAATTATGAGCCACTTGAACAAGTACATCATCACATATACCAACAGGAATAGTGGTAGATTTATCAACCATTTGCAAAGATATATCAGTTGGTATTAATTTTTTCCAGTTGAAGTCTCTTATAGAGAGAGAAAAGCATAACACTAACTCCAGCTCCCAAATCACACAAAGCAGTTCTAACATAACTATTCTTAATAGAGCAAGGGATAGTTGGAATCCTTGGGTCTCCAAATTTCTTTGGAACCTTACCATTAAAGGAATAATTAGCAAGCAAAGTAGAGATTTCTTCATTAGGGATCTTCCTTTTATTCGAGACAATATCCTTCATATACTTTGAGTAAGGAGGCAATTTAATAGCATCAGTCAAAGGAATTTGCTAGAATAAAGGTTTCATCCACTCACAAAACTTGTTATAGTGTTCATCTTCCTTTGACTTGTGTTTCTTATCAGGGAAAGGCATAGGTTTTTGGACCCAAGGCTCTCTTTCACTACCATGTTTCTTAGCAATAAAATCTTCTTTAGTGTATTTAGTATTCTTAGTGTGCTTTTCAGGTTCTTCTTCAACTTTTTCTTTATCAGGAACATCATTTTCTTCATTACCACTTTCAGTTTCAGCATCAGAGATAGATATACTATTAGGATCTTTAGCAGGTTCAGAGGGTTCTACAATAGTTTTATGTTTCTTTTTTCTTTTCTTACGAGTAGTACCACTATTTTCAGCTTGTTGAGATTCCTTCTCAATTCTTTTGGGATGCCCCTCAGGATATAGAGGATCCTGGGTAGCAGCACCACTTCTAGTTCTAATTTCATAAGCATGTTTTTCTTTGGCAGCATTAACTAGCAAGTCTTTTTGCACTTTAATAAGTTGATCTATTTGAGTTTGAACCATTTGAAAATGTTTAACAATCATTTTAACATCATTAGAGGTTCTTTCCACAATATCCTTCAACTCAATAATAGCTCTAGTGTTTTCCATTAGATGATTTTGCACCCTTTTATTAAAATTATCTTGCTTAACAATAAAAATATCGAATTCTTCTAAGCATTGATCAAGAGGTTTAGATTAAGGGATATCACTTTCATCAAAGTGTTGGAGAGAGTGTACCTCAATAGTGGATGAGTGGGGAACTAGCTTACATAATTCTTCTATAGGAGGTAAATTCTTGACATCTTCAGCTTTAATTCCCTTCTCCTTAAGACATTTCTTAGCTTCCTTCATCACTTCATCATTTAATTCAATAACTCCCATCTTCTTAGATGATGGTATAGGCGCCGGTATAGCTGGTTCAGGTATAATTGTTTCAGGTTTAGCTAGTTCAGCAGGAGTCCAATCTTCATAGTTCTTGCTTATTTTAGCCATTAATTCCTCAGCTTCCTTGGGAGTCCTATTCCTAAAAACACAATCAACACAACTATCTAGGTATGTCCTAGATTCTTCGGTTAGTCCATTATAAAATATATCAAGAAGCTCATTCTTAGGTAATGGACTTCCAGCCTGTGCATGAATCGAAGCACAAAACCTTGCCCATGATTCAGGCAATATCTCTTTTTCTCTCTGTTTAAAATCAAAAAGTTCCTGCAAAATAGCATGTCTAGCACTAGGAGGAAAATATTTTTGCAGGAAAGTACTAATCAAGCAATTAGGGCTATCAATAGATCGAGGAGGTAAATTACTAAACCAAGTTTTAGCTTCTCCTTTCAGTGAAAAGGGGAAAATCTTAGCAACAAAGTAAGTACGCATCTTAATATCATCAGAAAACAGGCCACTCATGGTAGAAAGCTCAGTCATATGTGCTACCACACTTTCATTCTTAGTCCCACAAAAAGGTTCTTTCTCAACAATAGCTATGTAAGATAGATCAAGAGAGAAATCATAATATTTATCTTTAATGTTTATGGGAGAAGCAGCAAACTTAGCAATAGGAGACAATTTGGGTCTAATAGTACGCCTCTCAAGGAGACTCTTAGCAGCACTCCTATCATGGGTGTTTTTACATTCTTTAATAAATTCATCGGTCATCTCAACAGAACCATCTTCAATATCATAACTCTCACTAGACTCAGGTGAACTAACAGGTGTAGTAGTGTCTTCATTAGGAGTTTTAGTATTTCCAGCTATAGTTCTAGCAATCGTAGCATCTAGGAAAGGACCTAATAAACAACTCTTATCAAGCACAGTAGAAGCAGCATCATAAGTATTAGAAGTTTCAGATTCAGCAGTAGTAGCAGCGTGTGTAGCATGTGTGTGTGTGGTGGTGTAACGAGCTTACTCATAACAGATGGTGAATCAAGAGCAACAGAGGTGTTCAGAACCGTACCTCTTCTTGTAGTGGATGGTAAAATAGGAACCTTGCCATCACGAGACTTACCCATGATGGATGGATGGCAGGGAACAATAATGAATCCAAGTGAGCTTGATAAATAAAGCTATGCTCCCTGGCACGGTGCCAGAAAATAGTCTTGATGACCCACAAGTATAGGGGGTGTATCGCAGTATTTTCGAGGGAAGTGAAACCCAATGTATTGATTCGACACAAGGGGAGCCAAAGAATATTTATATAAGCCTTAACAACTGAGTTGTCAATTCAGCTGCACCTGAAAACAATCTTGCTCACGGTAGTTTACCAGTAGCAATAGTTTGTAGTAGCAATAGTAAAGTAACATCAGTAATAAAGTAAAGGCAGTAGTAACAATAGCAATAAACATTAGGATTCAAGTGCGGTAGGCATAGGGATGGATGGACGGGCGTTGCATGGATAAAACAATTCATATAGCAATCATAACATAGGGCAATTGCAGATAAATAAGGTAAAACATCCAAGTACTAGATAATCCTAGGCATGTGTCCCATATATAGTTATATGTGCTCGCAATGAGAACTTGCACAACATCTTTTGTCCTGCCAGCCCGTTTGCAGTGGGGCCTCAAGGGAACTACTGGCAATTAAGGTGCTCCTTTTAATAGAGCACCAGAGCAAAGCATTAACACTCCGTGAACACATGTGATCCTCACATCAAAGCCATTCCCTCCGGTTACCCTAGTTTCTGTCACTTTGGGGCCATTGGTTCCGAACAACAACGTGTGTATACAACTTGCAGGTAAGACCATAAACAATACTATCATAATGAATCAATAACATGTTTAGATTTGAAATCATGGCACTCGGGCCCTAGTGACAAGAATTAAGCATAACAAGTTGCAACAAAGTTAAAAAGCACTAATAGAAGATACTAGGCACCATGCCCTAACAATATGATGCCATTACATAAACGATCTCATCCAATCCCTACCATCCCCATACCCTATAGCGGGGGATTACTCACCCATAGATGGGGGAAACATGGATGGTCGATGGAGAAGCGATGGTGATGATGATGGCGATGATCTCCTCCAATTCCCCGTCCCGACAGGGTGCTAGAACGGAGTTTCTGGTTTTGAATCGTGGAATCTGGTGGTGGCAGCGGAGCGGAACTCTTTCTGGAAAAACGTCGAACCCCCCTGACTTTTTAGGTCAGAAGGCATCTTATAGGCGAAGAGGGAGACCGAGGGGGTGTCTGGGACGGCCAGACCACCCCCTGGCGCGGCCAGGCCCAGCCCGCGCGGCCAGGGGGTGTGGCTGGACCCCAGCCCCACTCCGTCTCGTATCCTGGCTCCGGGAGTCTTCTGGTGAAATAGGATTTTTGGCATATTTTCCAGGATTTTTCCTGATAGTTGATTTTCTGCACAAAAACTAGACACCAATTCAATTCTGCTGAAAATAGCGTCAGTCCGTGTTAGTTGCATCCAAATCACACAAGTTTAGAGGAGAAACAATAGCAAAAGTGTTCGGGAAAGTAGATACGTTTTGGACGTATCAGCTCTGCCACAGGTTCGCCTGGTTCTCCTGGAACATCGCAGGCGAGAACCCGACAGGCGAGTATCCGGCCGGCGACACGACGCTTGGCTGGCTCCCCCAGACGCCGCCGTACTGCGCATGGGACGAGGCCAATGTCGCTTCCCTCATCGCCTGAGCCTCGACCGCCTCTTCCCTCATCGCCTGAGCCTTGGCCGCCGCTCCCCTCATCGCCTGAACATCGGCGAGCTCCTGCGCCTGCTTGGCCCTTGCCTTCTTGTCCCTACGGCTCTCCGTAGCGAACTTTCTGTTCGTGGATAGGGCCAACCAGTCGGGGGCGCTCATGCCATCAGGTTTCATCGCGGGCGCTCTCGGCTTCTTCACCTTTTTCTCCTTTGGTTCGCCGGTGGCGGATCGGGGTTTGGCGAAAGCCTTGGGCGGCATGGCAGGCGGGAGCTCGGCGAACTGGCGGGAGATGTGGGGGATTGTGGAGGGAAGGCGGGAGAAGAAGAAGAAAAGGGCGGGAACTCGGCCTTCCCTCGCCGACAGGGCTGGCCCACCCACGTTTTCTCTCCATCCGGCGTTCCCAGGCCATTTTCGGCGCCTCGGGTTCGGCCTAGGAACGCCGGACCGATTTTGGGTTAAATCTGGATGAAACCGACGTCCTGGGAACGCGACTAGGCGAAAATTCGCTGTTCGGACCAAAAATACGTCCTGAGAACGACGTCCTGGGAACACGAGTGGAGATGCTCTTACTCCCCAGTACTCTGGCTCATATGGATTATTTATTACTACTACTTTTTTGTTTTATGTTTGATTGGTATGGTTGTCCATTACCGGACAGAGAGGCTGGGCTTTCTCCCCATTTCCAAAAAAAAAAAACTACCGGGCTCAGCACCTCGATGCTTCCAGAGTGTCTAAGAAAGAAGAGAGATTTAGTGACACAATTCGTTGCACAAATACTTTATTAAGTAACTGAGTGTAAAGGTTAACGTGGCTCAGCAACTCAATGCTTCCATCTAGCTCGATGTGGCAACAACTTCGTGGCCATCTTATAGTATCATATAGCTCTTCGATTGCAGTAACTGCTACTCCGCTGTGATGTTGGTGCGGCGTGCCTATATATATATACTAGATCATTGATGGTGCGCGCTGCCGCACCCTTCTATTTAGGCACGAGAATTTAAGTTAGTGACCTAAAGAAAATTCCAGAAGGATAATAATTTTTAAATATAATGATGCAGTACCTAAGGACTGGTCATAACTTTATTCATAAGTTCATAAATTAATCCCCAACTTTCTTTTATTAATTATTGGAACCAACCAATATTTGAGACATGTCTGGCAAATTTAATTTACAATCAACCAAGAGCCTTAGAGTGCTTGAAGCAAATTCCAAACTTGTATAGCAAACTACCTTTTTTTCAAATAAGGCGCACAATAAGTTCTACAAGCCAAGAGATAAAAAACAAAACCGATAAAAAAATTGAGGACGCTATCTGAATGGTCATTGTGGTAGCCTCTTGGATGTCATTGTCTGTGCATCATGACCTAGTGCAACTGCTTATAGTAAGCACACTGCTACCATAGATCCATGTTCCCCAACGTTCTCTCCATTAATGAGCATGAGCTAGTTTGATGAAGAATCCTGATAACATAAATTAAAAATCAAATCTAATGTTAAATAACAGAAAATAGTCAAGTACTTGCATAAATAACTGGTATCCCACATTATGAAGCGTAAGAAAAATAGGATGCTGAGTGCAACATTACTACTAATTGTGATGCTTGTGTGCCTATTACATTGGGCTATTATTGTGCATCAAATCTTCATCTTTGTAATTAATAGAGGTAATATATGTATATTCTACACAACAACAAATTTGGTGGATTACTAATGCTGGTAAGGAGCGTAATGCAATACAAAAGTAGAATTTCTAAGAGGAAGCTTGGTTCAATGTCCTCATTGAAACAAATTAAATTTACTTACCAAACATTATCTCCTTATTTAGCCTCCTCTATAAAATTGCAAGAAAGCAGTTGAGCCATGACTTGATCAAGCATAGAGAAAATCCATCCAAAGGAAAATTCAGTACATATCGGCTGGAGAAGTCAAAGAATTGTTTTGTTAGAAACAAAAATGGAACGATAAGCTACAAACTGATACAAATAATATCACTAAAAAATTAGAGATCACCATATCCGGACCAAATTAGGTTTCCAATGGGAATGGAACAAAAGCAGCCACATGGAAAAATTACTGAAGCATAGTAGAATAGAACAATAGTGTACGATTAAGGACATTTCCTTGTCAGCAAATAGATTATTGTCTTAGGTTGGTATGTCATAATCAGATGGACATGCAGCTATCTCCAGAACAAAAAAGTGCACTTACAGGAAAGAAAAACCTAACTTCAACCGAAGCTAAACCATAAAATAATACTGGTTGATGGAAGACTAAACTCAATTTAGGATGCACCTCATGGCAAGGGCTGAAATGATAGCAGTACTACAGAATAGTTGGAATGCTAGCTATGAAGTTACTTTGCTAGCATCAATCCAACTAGAGTAAACAAAGGTGTGCTTTTCACAAAACTAATCCATAGCTAGTCACTTTCTCGCACAATAATTAGATGGTGGGGTTAATACAATGCTTATAAGTAAATTATTAAAAATCTAGGGAAAATAATTGTTGTTTTATGTTAAAGGTACATAATCACCAATAAACAAAGGCCATAGATTGTCCATTTTGATAAATACCACCAAAGGCTAATAAAGGATACAAGTTTAAAATCGGCACACAATCTATATGACAATGGTTGTTGCCCTGCTAAGCATGAATACTGAAACCTGCAACATTTTCTTATCATTTCACTAAGCATGTAAGAAAACACATGTCTAGAGCCGTACTGGTCAAAAGATGCTCTATTCATTCTTCCTACATATGGCTTTTCAATTTTTTTTTGAAACCAGACCATATATTGGAAATATTTATAATTTACCAGTTACAGAACAAATCAATATTAAGAAGATCTCAGAGATGGAGGTACATACAGTCTAGAGTAAAGGAAGACGCTATCATAAGCTTCGTTCTCAGTACCAGCGATGCATCTTACATATTTTTCTAGGGATGGAGGGAGCACAATATCATCAGGGACGAGCGGCCCTGGTTAGCACCAATTCGATCCAATTCTCAGGCCTAGCCAAGGGTCGGTGACATATATTGGGGCCACATGGCTAGATGGGAAGAAAGGGTTGAAGTCGACAGCGTCGAGAAAGTGGCAACTGGAATATCTTAAGTGACCTACACATCAAGCAAGCAAGAATTGGGGTTGAAAACAAATAATAGAGAAACTCACATTAGAGTGGAGAATTGAGCTAAGGACATGAAAGCTACACCGCTGAGCTAAATTGCCTAATTAATATTCTTCATTATGCAACAAAATTGAAAATATGTACTGTTGACTTCACATTGTGAAATTGATAATAATCCATGTATAACTGTAGATGTTTTTCTATTGTTTGTTCCAAATCACATGGATAGAACACAATTAAAAATTAGAGATAGAGATACAAGCAGGGCAAAAGAGGGACCTGAATTGGTAAAAGGTTGTGGCTGCATTAGATGTCGAGAATCCACATCAGAGAACAGAAATCATGCAACCTGCAAAAGAAAATGTGAGCATGTGCTTTTCCACAGAGCTATAATACAAATCATAAAAGAAATATACACATGATCCTCCAACCTCCTCTGTCCTCATGTCGTGCAAGAATTTGTTTTTTGCCCGCAAAAAGGGATAAATTATCCATCACCTAAGCTGAACTTTATATAACCAAAACTTTATATTTTAAGTTCAGAATACCAATTTGTTCTCCTCGAAGCATTGCTCTTCTCGCATGTAAACTACCACAGGTTGATCATCTCAAGGTTGTCTTTACTGTACTGAACAACTGATGCTCTTCCTTGGCCTTTGCTATCTGATCAACCATCCATACAAGCCATGGAGATCAGAAAGGTTTCAAAGCAGTGAGTGAAAATGAACTCCCTGCAACGTGAAGCCTAAGCCTTGTGCAGATGCCCATCGCGACGTGGAGGAGGTAGTGATCGAGCGGTTGTAGATGATGGACAACAGGACGAAGATGGCCCCATCGCCATCGACAACTCCAGCGTCGGGCGGGTCGTCCACCTGCGCCGGCAGGGGCACCTTAGGGCATGACACCGCATGTGAGGGAGGGAGGACCAAGGAATCCACGTCCTGGTCACTTCACCGCCCCGCCCCCTGCCGAAGGCCACTGCTTCGCTGGGAGGCGAGGGCGAATCTGCGGAGGGCCGCCCTAGGATGGCGATGAGGGGATCAATTCCACAGATATAGGCGCCAAGAGGAACATCGCAGACAAATGAAAGGATGGTGGTGCCGGCCGGCGGCGGCGGTGGTCGCTAGAAAAGAGGTATCCGGCGGCTGGTGGGGATGAGTGGAGAGATGAGGAGTCGGGGAGGACCGAAAAGGTGTCGTACGATCCTATCTAACCGTACATAATTTCTTGGGCTTTAGCGGAAGTTTTGGGGCCTCATTAACCACGGTAGACCAATTTGATCTCCAAAGTAGCTGGCCTCCGGGATATTCGGCTCACTGCGGGACATAGGGTCATCCAACAGCCATAAACAGCAGGAAGGTTGATCGAAGGCTAAAATTGTTCAGCTCGTGAGGAGCCACCTCTTTGGCTCAGTTATAATATCCCTAATAACATATGAGGGCATAGTGAAGTGAACAATATAAATGTATTAAAGGTGAGATGAGACCAAGAGAAGTGCTTAATATAAGAGAACATTTACGGTACGCTGTACTCTCCAAATGGAGGCAGGAGTACCAAACAAATCTAGCCATCAATTTAAAAGGGTAGTTTTATATTTTTCATTGGTCTCATCTTCATTATTATATTAATGTAAAAAGAACTATTCCCCGTTCAAGTCATGCTGGTAAAGTTTTGGCCACCGAGTGAGATTTCTTGCCGGTTTGTGTAGATGGCACATGCACAAAGAAGACCCCAAGACCGTGAATAATCTTCCATCACGTACTAACTTGATTGAAAAGCTTTGGTCGTTAATGGAGTTTTAAGCTTCGAATTGGATGTGCATGTTTCATGCAATTATCTGTTTAAGTAACTTTCTCCTTATACTATTTGATAGTCACCCTCTTGCCGAGGGACAAGTATACTATTCTAGCTTTGTGTGCAAAAATTGTACTCCATCCAATCCAAATTAATGTTCTCATGTTTGTCTAGATTCGGATGTACTAAAACATGACTAGATACATTCGAATCTAGACAAATCTGAGAACAATAATATGAATCGGAGGGAGTATTAGTTTCACAAGATTATTCAATTTTTCGGGATTTGACAGCTGATGACAGCATTTCTGTGTTTTCGTTTCTAAAACGATTGGAACTGTCTAAGAACATTTACCATTGTGGAAGATTAAAGCACCTCGAACAAAAGACATTTCTATGTGTCCAATTTTTAAGAATCGTATTCCCTCCAAGGGTAGTTTTGTTGCATAGTCTTCAGACATGTAGTTATG
Source organism: Avena sativa (assembly GCA_916181665.1). NCBI lineage: Eukaryota > Viridiplantae > Streptophyta > Magnoliopsida > Poales > Poaceae > Avena > Avena sativa. The sequence continues at coordinate 523,277,641 of OV702292.1, read as the reverse complement.
TTTGTGTGGCAGAGCTTAAATTTTATTTGCAGTTTTATAGAAGGGATTCACCCCTGCTTCAATAATGGAACATATGTTCGGCTGCATTATTTTTGGGAACAGACAGTAAAACCAGCCTCTATCATACTGTCTCCAAGAGCTCGCACCATACTACAGTAGTCTAGATTGTTACATCACTTGCAAAATGAGACGTCTAACACAACCTAGATACAATCATTCATAATGAACCTATTCATTATCTATTCTTAGCTTGCGCGCTATTTCGGTGCTAATTCCGCGTCATAGCATTGTACACTGATTCATTCTATTCTTAGCTTAAAAAATGTCCAGTTTCGGTCGGACATGCAGATTGGTTGAAAGGTAATCTAAAATTGTGTTTGTTCATTCTATTTGGATCTTCGCCAATTCTCTTCAAAAGTATCACACTTAGGGCATGTAGAATGGTAGAGGAGCTGAGTCTTCTCTTAACCATTCACTTCATCTAGAAAAGCTAATAAAAATAAGTCGTACATTGTGTTATCTCTTATTTTCATCTCTAACAATTAATAAAAATTGATAAATTTAGTAGAAAATTATCTTAATAAGGGAACACATATGGACAACGGGGAAAATTGTCTTGTCTTATTTTCTATGGGATGATCCCTTAAAGGAAGACAACTTTTCTTTACCCTCTCTCCTCCAACTAAGTAAGAATGTGATGGCAACTCTAAGAGAGAAGGCTGACATTACTCCATTGTACATGCCCTTATTAGTATACATCCTTCTTTTCTTCCAAACTAGCATGGTGGTCCTCGCAATTGCGAGGGCATCATCTTTAATGTATCAAAAGTGACTATAATGAATTCATAGTTTCATGGACTTTCACATTATACTATAGATAATAATACATGTCAATTGTCCACGTAAATAAATAGATAGATGTTAGAACTCCATTTTTCTAATGATTGTGTTGTAATCTATTTATATTTTCTCTAACAATTTGCATATTTATTGAGCACGTGTCCATTTTGACCAGACACTTAACATAAGTTAAATAGGCAATGCAACATTCACTTTTACCCTTATTGTAATTGTAGTGATTCTAACATGCCTAGTTAAGTGTAGAACATCCAAACTCTTTATCACATAAAAATATGATGTATACAGATTCTCCACCACTTCAATATTCGCCAGGTTTTCTCATATCGATCATAACAGGGTAATCATTTACCAACCTCTCGCATAGTAGTTTTATTAGTACCATGACTCTAAGCTATAAAGTAGTGATGCTTGCGATGGGGTCGTGCCAGTAAAGTAAACTCCGCGACCAGATGTCTGCGCCTTATTCTTAAGGAAGAAATGCTTGAAATTTGGACATAAATGTGATAATATAAGAACTTTCAAAATCCAATATTTTGGAAAATGATTGATGGATTGGTTTTTAAATCAAATATGTGATCCTAAAAAAAGAGACATCTAGTTAAATATCTCACAAAAAGGTAAAACATCGAGACCTCTTTTCACTATGGGATTACAACTGGAATTGTAACTATAAACTAATTATAGAAGGTGCAACTCTGATATTGTGTTTCAATAACAATATCAAGGTTCAAAAAAAAGGAAATAATATCCGTATATCATGGAATTGAACCTAGCCCTATCACAACTACGATATCTTACTATTTTTATAACTACATAAATGTAAATTTTCGACATTTCTCCAAAATTACAAGTAATCATCATCCGACTATTATTCAACAATTTATTATTTATTTTTTGAACATCCCTTAAGCGATAGTTATAATTTCCACATGTTAGGCTAACAATAGTACACAAATCAAAACCTGCATTTATGATAAAGAAATTAACCCATGAAAGATTTATTGTAATCTTATTACTATGCTGAATATTATAGCCAGATGTTTAACCTTTTTGTGATATTTTTTACATATCTTTCCTTTTCATAAGGACCATGTTAAATTCGAAAAAAAAGTCCAGTAATTATTACCATTTTTAATAACATCTGTATTTTAAGTCATTGTGATTATCTAATTGCATTAATGTGTAAATTTCAAGGTTTTTCCACAAGTATAAGGCGTACAGACATGAAAGAAACATTTTGGTAAATAAAATTTCCCTAAGATTGTACGTATATATTTATTTACTGGTTACTTGGTTGTTTTTTATATACTCCCACTACCCGGAATTAGTTTTCAGATTTGTTTAGATAGGCATCAAGCAAGACTGGTTTGATGACTATTTTGATTTCCTTGACTTGCATCCCTCTCATCTATATGCATTCAAACTCAACATTTGGTTGTAATGTGCATGTGGTATGTTTCCTAGGGATAACAGTTTTTGTGACTTATGTGTCAACCGTACCTGCCCCTATATACATCATTATGTGGTAAGATCGGATTTCTTTCCGGAACACTTTTTTTTTCTGAACGGAGTCAGCTGGTTATTGATACATTCCTGCAAAAAATTGCTCATCACGATTTAATCAATTAGGTGTGTCCACGCTTTAAAAAGAAAACTCTAGACAAGTTTCCTCTTTTTTTTGCGGAAATAGACAAGTATCCTCTAGATATAAACCATGTGAAATAGAGACTACATGGTAAAGAAATTAATTATTTATTGAATCATAACCACTAATTTAGATCTACCAGCTAAAATAATTGAGATGATGTGGCATAACCTGGTACCATTATTAGGCTTTTGTATATTTCTTTTCATATATAGCAGATAGATGATAGATAAAATAGATGTTAATGCTTCAGCTCTCATCGCCCACGTGAACAAGTATTTACCTTATATCTTCGCAAATACAAGGCCATCATATTTACCATGTGAGAAGTGATAAATATTTAAAATACTCTTATATGTGAATATTTCTTTCTATATTTATACTGTTCATTATAATTTACACAAAGATTAGTTATGGATATAACCTTGAACATGTAACTTTGACATTTGTTTTATATGTAAACTTGTGCCAGTAAATAAAACAATTAATATTAAACTTTCTTTGATAGAAATGTAATCATAAACTTTTTTCTCGGGGTGGACTTGCAATGACACCAATAGGACTACCCACGCCTGCTAGATCAATTGACATTTGCTCCTCCATGTCGATCAGCGGCTCTATTCATATTTTTATTTTTTCTGCATCGAATATGAAAAATTAGTTATCTCAATGTCATGCCGACTTTGTTGGGACCGAAATTTGTGTGACTGGATGTAGAAGAAAGACAAATGAATCTTTTCAATAGGGTAGATTGAAAATAAACCTAATAAAAAAATCCTACGGGATATTCCTAAAAGTCAAATAACATGCATAAGTAGTTCTAAAGATTCCAATTATCCAATTTACATACGCAAATCTTTTGAGCCAATTTTTTTACAACTGATAATTAGAATGTTATTTGTGAAAGATTGATATTATAGTAAGAATAGTAGGTAGAACATATATGTTCAGTTTGGTGCATAACAAAATCTCCAGATCTGTGGAGTTCACCCTTATCTCCATGCCACTTTCCCTTTAGTTGTTAGGTATAATCGCTTCTCAAATATTGATGGCGCGTATGTCCCACTAAATGATACTTCTAAGGATTGTACATGTACGACTTGTTTAAGCGATAATATAATGACACTGATTAACTTATAAAACATAGTAAAAAAGAAATGTTAGGAAAATGAGATCATATATCGAGAACGTGCTTAAATTTTAGTATGTTTTATCCCTCTAAATAAGATAAGAACCATATGCATGAATATAACATGTGAAAATATTATGATTTGCTTCTAAACCTTTGATCATATGACAACATAAAAAGCAAGGACAAAACCAAGAATTTACATGTCCGGGTCCGTTAGGAATACGTGATGTCTTAGATAATGACAACTGGGCATGTGCAGATTAAGAACAAATGCTGTTTTCTACGGCGGCAAAGGGATGTGCAGTTAGAGAACCATGAGAAGATATGAATTTCAATGTAATGCTAGAAGAAAACTATGTTTACCATGTAATGGTAGAATACTGTGTTGCCGTGCTGATAACCCCTTATCACAATTCCTATATCACCCGTTCCGCTATGCCGGTCAAAAGGAGGTGATTGTTTATCTGGATCTTTTTTTGAACTGTAGTACTTAACGTGATCAGCTAGTGCTTAAATTCTTAGTTTCAAGTTTGATCAATTATGGAAGTGCATGTGTGCCCAATGCGTCGCTTTCGCAGAGTTAAATCTGTTGCAAGATTGCTATGCCAGGAAACCTCATCCACCGGATGTAAGGTCTGTTGCTTTGCAAGGAGAACAACAACACATGATTACTAAAAATCACATGCAACAGTTCGAGAAAAAAATCTTACCTGGTTAATGACCTTGAAGGACGAATATGCTACCTGACATGGCCGCGTATCAGCCTCTCCGTTCATGCACCGCCTACACCACGGACGACCGTCAATCTCGAAGTTGCAACCATCGGCTACTCACAATTCTCCCTGAATCCTTATTAACTGACGTTGATAATGAGGTATAATTCTTTCCGGGCGGCCGGAAACAACGGAGACGACGAATATCTGAGATTTGTAGAGTCCTCAAAGCGCTCGTGTGTGGACGAATAGATCGCAAGTTTTGCTGGATGGGCTTCCTAATTCTTCCATGGAAAGTCCGCACACATCAGGTGAATAGATAAGGGTACTACGTGGCTGGTTATTGTACTTGCCATGGACTCTATAGATGTAAACTCCACAAACATAATTACGTGACTTATTATGGCACGTGTTATCTGGTTTAATCACAACCACAGTTTTTAAATCTAACCATCCAAATAATCTTGATGATGTGGATTAACCTGGTGCCTCGAAAAACAATCTTATATTACTTTTAGTATATAATAGAAATAGAATAGATATATTCAGCGTGTACTTGTTACTCCCTCCATTCGACAGTTAGTGTTGCAAATTTTTGTAGATGTACACATGCACTCCGTTTGGAAATAAGTGTCGCAGATTTGTCTAGCTACGCATGTAACATGTATAATTAGAGAAATCTGCGGCACTTACTTCCGAACGGAGGAAGTAGTATATACTCATGTGATTCATATGACTAAGAGAGTAAGAGATCTTGTTCATTCAATTCGAAAAAAAGAGATCTTGTTCATTCAGTTCGATGGAGTTGGTTGTTTGCATTCCGAGGATACATATATACGTATGCAGGTTGTCACAAACAACAAATGTGTTACATCATATTGTCTCTTGGAACCTAGTTCACTTCAGTTTACTCGAGAAAAAGATCTAGTCCAGTTGGGACTTGGGCAGAACGCGCGTGCAGGCATGATAGGCACCGGGAATAGTGTTAGGTGCAAGCAGAAAATGTCCAGCACCCCGGATCTCTGTGATACTCCAACAAGCAAATGGGAAGATGGGCTGAGCGGAGCAAATTTTAAAGCTGAGAAGCTGCCTCATTTACGGTAACCAATCTTAGCTAAAAAAGGTGTAATAATCTTAGCTAGAAGATGGCCTGGATCGCTCGATCTTACCCCGTCTAGTTGTAGTTGTTGTGCCGACACAAACGGATGAAATCTAAGCTTCCTATAAAAACGAAGATGTTGGGCTTGTGTCCTGTTCACTTCACTTTTGGATTAAACCGGTTACTGACGGAGCACCATACTTAGTGTGTTCTGTTGGCGTCTCTCTCCCATAATAAACTGTCGTGCTTCAATTCTTTGTTCACTTTTGATATGTAATACTACGTAATTATCCACGTTCAGAATTAAACATGGAATAATGCATCGCAAGCTCATTGTTCACAACAATATTTTGTTCGGTCGTTACACACGACAATTAAAATGGCAAGTTAGTGAATTTACCGAAAATTGAACACCCACTCAGCTCATTGCCTGTGGCAAGACAGTTGCACCTGGTAACCTGAACCATGGTGCCAACCAAGACATGAAGGTTGAAACGTAGTGTGTGCTATAAAAAGTGCATTTACTCCCTCCGTTCCATAATATAAGATGTTTTACCTTCTGTGAAACATAATCCATTTAGATATCTTTTAATATGTAGATTCGAAATGAACCTACACACTAAAAGATGATTCGATATATTAGTTTCACAAAAGCCAAAGCATCTTATGTTTTAAAACGGAGGGTGTACATACATGCCCCCCTATATTACCATAACCAATACCTTAAAAGAAATATTGCATAATAACCCTACATTGACTTGACCCCATGTATTTTCCTACTGAGGAACAATTGACAGCTAGATGGGATGATCGCCAAAAGAAAACCTAGATGGTATCACATGACCAAGAATACGTAAAAGTTAATCCCTCACATGCATATTAAAGAACTCAAATTTTTTCTAGGTACAGATGCATCTAGTGTAAATACATAACTAGATACATATGAATTTAGATAAAATTGAGGCCATCAATATGGACCGGAGGGAGTAACAAAGACACATCGAGGAAGACAGGTATTTTGTATTGGTTTTGTGGTCTGGCATCATCACGGTAATCTTTTCTCTCTCTCGAAATAGCCTTTTGGCCCGCTATATTAATATAGAAACTTCCCGGTACAACGATACAACTGCTGGGGCCTTAACACAGAAGCCCAAACTAAAGAAGAGAGAAAACAAGAAAGAAAAACAATGCCAACAATGGCAGATTGACTTAACAAAGACGGTTCGCAACCGTTGCGCCCTCCGAAGATGTCCTACCACACTTCTAAGCCTTCGACGCGTCGCGTAAGAAGCAACACCTCCAAGAAGGGATGCGACGATGACGATGCTCCTGCTCGAAATGTCCTAGGGTTTACCCCATAGGCGAAGGTTAGTGAGAAAGGGGTACACCCGACGCCCTTCACGAAGGAATGGCGGCACCCGCATGCGTCACCCCGCTGGTGTCGGAAAACCGACAGGGATTTCTCTCGACCACAAAACAACCCGACCGCGCCGAAGGCTTCCACCCATCCACGCTGCCCACGAGCATGCGCCACCACGGTTTTGAAGCCACCATCGTCGTCTCGCTGTGAACCGATGCGGGGCCTCGAGGACGGAAAACTTGGAATAACCGGTAATGGGGCGACAGTGACGCAGCCGACGGGAGGAAACAGCCTCCACCGCTGTCGCGGTAGCCGACCGGACGCGGCAGCAGGGGCACACCAGGCCCAACAAGGCCCGGCCAGGCCTAGATCAGGCCCGTAAAGCCCCCGCCGCCACACTGCAGCAGGCCGGTTCAGCACCGTCAACCCCCAGAACCTGCCGCCCCGAGCCCACCTCGAGGAAGCAACGCCATCTACAGAGCAGTCGGCCCGCCCGAACCTAGATGGGGCCCAAATGGGCCCAGATCTGGGCCGAGCGGGCACCACCGGCCGCCTGCGCGAGCAGCGTCTCTCCACCGCCAAGCAACGGCGCCAGCCGCCTCACTGTCCACCCGAGGTCAACACGCCGCCGCCGGACACGTCGCTGGCCGAGGAGCACCACCGCCGGCCGCCCTTGCCCGAGCTAGGGTTTGTAGAGGGCGGGGAAAAGCAGAGGGAGCCACCTCCGCCGGCACCGCGCGGGCAGCGCCCGACAGCATGGGCCGACGACAGTGGGAGGGGGGCTTGTGGAGGGGGGCGGTCGACGGGAGAGCAGGGGAGCCCCCGGTCGCCTCGCTCGGGATCGAAGGAGACGCGGGGGTGAGATCCCCAGGGGTTTTTTCTCGCTCTCGCGGTAATCTTTTGAGGGACCATGTTCTTTGGCTTGAATATGCTCGTAGTGCCTTGGTCACGGAAGCCCAAACAATTGGAGAAGTAGTATGAGTAGCTACTGATATGCGCTACCATTCTATCATCACCGAGAGTGACGCAATGGAGGTGGTAAATGTTTGCAAGGGTGAAGGCTAAGAAAAATCTGTGATCTTTTCAATTTCCCAGCATATTAGAGAGTTGAGAATAGTTTTTTTCTAGCATTAGCATTTCTTTTGTTGGGCAGGAGTATAATTATGCATGACATGTGTGTTCTAAACAAGCTAGTTCACAGAGGAGGATATGCATATTGATTAATTATATCTCAGGATTCTTACATGGCATTCTATAAAATGATGTAAACATCATGGCGGGTAATCAGTAAAGCTCGGAATTCACAAAAAATAAAGCCGAAACAAAACATTATTTTTAGTCACCTTAGGCGATGTGAAACACTTGACAGATTTTTTTTTGGCAATGGGTAGATAAATCATCAAGAAATGTGACTTCATAATTTATGATGCACGGTATACATCTTTAAGTAGTTTTCATTGCTTTTGAACTTAGAAGAATTATACACACAATAATTCTTCATTTTCCTTGTGGGCAGGAAATCTAACTTACCAGATTTAACCATGAAATCTAACTTCCCTAAAGCATACCACGCACAAACATCCACACTCTTGTCCACCATAGCCACAAGCCACCACCTAGTCCTGCCCGTGTGGTTTTTAATCTGGCGGGTGTAATCTCGACTCTCAAATGATGGGCGAATCAAATCAAATGGTCACAAGACCTCGTTCCATATATAATTAGAAATTAAAAAGTGTGTATGTTAGAAATCCCATGCATTATACATGACATGCTTATTTTCAATATATAGGGTCAGCATCCTGTTGGGCCATGTCCCTCCACATGGAGGTGTGTTGGCAGCCCAATATCAGCACATGAAATTCCAACACGTTTCAACTATTGATCGATGTTTGTATCCAACGACTGAGGTGCTTCTTGGGAGAGGAGTAGAAAAGAAAACCCTAGCCACCCTTGTTGGCTGCGTGTATGTGACTCAATCAATGAGTTTGAGATATGAGAAAGCAAGCTATTATGGCTGCTGTGTGAGAGGGTGAGAGAATACACAAGAACACCACAATCTAGTGAGAAGAGAGGAAGAAGGAGAGATGATTTCTGTCCAGATTTCTAAGATCTGATCGGTCTACCTTCAAGATGGTGTTTAGAGGCTCAAAAGTGCTTGGATTGGCTCCAAACTTGGTGATCTTGTTCCTTACTTTGAGTACTTCGATATGGTTAGCTGATTTGAGGTTTGGGTCAGTGTAGCATCTGATTTGGAAGCAGTCTTGTCAGTTCGGACTGCTGCAGTTTCAACATAGATCAGTTTTGGTAGATGAAAAGATTGGACATGCAAACGGTATCTGAGTGAGATAAAACTTAGCGTGTATGTTGGGAACTCGTATTCCTACTTGTCTACCAATTTTGGTATTGATTGGATCTATGATTTAAGAGTAGTTTTCTAATTACCGAATGAAACAAAATCTGAGATACTCTGCTTTGCTATAATCTTTCTTTCAAGTGGTTGTTGTTGTTGCTAATTTTTTTAAATAATACATTTAATTTCCGAAATTTCACGAATAATACGCGATCTGAGGGATTACGGAATCTAGCACGACGTCGTCTATTCAGAAACCGACCGCGCTGTCTCGTCTTTTGAACCGCCGAAAGGTGTGAGAGTGGGCCCCACTCGGCCGGGCTGTTGGGAGACAGCGACTCGTCTTTAATTGAAAAGCCGACTAGCCCTCGTCTTTAATTGAAAAGCCGACCAGCCCTCGTCTTTAATTGAAAAGCCGACCAACCCTCGTCTTTAATTCAATAGCCGACCCGCCCCTCTTCTTATCCACGCGCGCACCGGCCAGCCCCGCGCGTCCTTCTTCTTCCTCTTCCTCCTAGCTTCTCGTCTTTAATTGAAAAGCCGACGGACCTCGACGGTTATTTAAAAGCCGACTCTGGCCCTGACACCCACCGACACGGTAGTCGGTTTTTCAAAAACAGACTAGTCCTTTCGGCTTATCAAAAGCCGATACCGCGCTATATTTGACAATCCCTCAAATCGCGTATTATTCGTGAAAATTATAAAAAAAAATGTATTATTTAAAAAAATTAGCGTTGTTGTTGCTGTTGCCGGTTGGCAACATGATACGTGTGTTGTACATCTCTAGATATTCTACGGGAAGACTCTGTATCTAGGTTGCTCATAGTGAAACCCGCGTTGACCGGTTAGTCCACAACCGTAGTTTGTTTTCCTCCTCACCTTGAGGAGATTTTTCCACGTAAATCCTTGTGTCTGCATGTGCCCATTGTTTTAATTCCGCTGCATATCCGTTGATTCAAGTTATTCCGAGAGTTCCTTGCAAGCAGGTGCGGGTTGTGTACCTTCCCCCAACACATTCATGATCAAATGAGTTCACCGTCGAGTGTATCCATGAGAGAGAAAGAGTTGGTGGTAGTGTTTATAGCTCCAATATCTTGAATAGTTGAGTGTAAGTGTTGACGTGGCCTGCCAACATATTTTTGGATGGGAAACAACTTCCTCGCCATCTTCTAGCGTCTACTCCCTTCGTCCACAAATAAGAAGCTCTTGAATTATATTAACTGCTATCCATTGTAGGTGCCTTTGTATATAAATGTCCAAGGGACACCACATCTGTTGAGAAGTAGGGAAGACCAAAATGGTAAAGGTGAGCTGAGGGCAAGATCATTGTATAGTGTATACTTAGGAGTGGAAGGTGCCGGAAATGTTTTGTCCACCCAAGAAGGATGTCTCGCCGGTGGGTGTAGATGATACAGGCTGAAAGAAGACCCCCATACCACTTTGTTGTTCTGATGACTAGCTTGAATGTAAAGCTTGGGTCACTCGTGATTGATTCAGCTCTCCATTCGTGACTAAGTTCAGTTTAATTAGAAACAAAGTTATCTTTCTCCCAAAACTCCATTCCATAGTATATCTGACTTATTTCGATTATGATATACGCTCATAACCTAAGTGGGATACAAGAGGATATTTGTTAGACATAGCCAATTGTAGCTAGTTTTTTTTTTTTGCTAATCGGCTAGTTTGTTCCATGCATGGATAGAGAACATGATGAAGTTGTATGTTAGTGCGGCAAAGGCCATTTTTCAATCTAAGGGAGCCGAGAAATAGGCTAATTCTCATCTAGCTGACGTCAATGGTTCATCCAGGAACGATAGCTGCGCGCGCGTTGCTTCTCTCATCATGTGAACTGATGTATGCTTGTACATGCCAGTTTTCAATCTTTGTTTCATTTGTTGGACCAGATTGTTTGTGGGCTTAGTAATTTTTGCATCCTCAAGCTAACCTGTTGCTACCCACGGAACTCTCCCGACCTGCCCGCTCTTGGCTCCTCCACCGCCTGTAGTTTATATTTAGTTTTCTGATTAATGACATACTGATTTTTCCAGTATAGGCTATGGGCGTTTTATTGCATGTCGGTCTGGCTGTTACATATTGGTCGTTTGGACATATATAGTCTAGTTTCATAATTTGTTTTTGCTATAATAACACCTAAGAAGCTACTAGTACCTTATTCTATCAAAACATTATATATTTTATAACAGACAGTTAGTATTCAACAACCTGATATACAAAAAGAAAAAGAATAAAAATACTAAAACCAATAACCACACATAGTTGTAACCCCACTTATTAACTCTCATCTGGAACGAATCACGACACAAAATCCAATATTGAATTCACATTTTTCTTAGTTACAAACCAACTTGCAAGTAGAAAAATCTCAGTTTCAACCTTACTTGCAACTAAAAAACTCAGTTGTAATCTGATTTGTAATTGGAAAAAAAACTCAGTTGCAACCCTACTTGCAACTGGAAAATGTATCGGTTGCAACCTGACTTGTAATTGGAAAACAAACTCAGTTACAACCCCACTTGCAACTGAAAAATGTATCAGTTGCAACCCGGCTTGCAATTGGAAAATGTTGGTTGCAACCCTACTTGCAACTAGGAAAAACTCAGTTGGATCCCAACTTGCAACTAGAAAAAAGTCAGGTGCAACCCTACTTGCAACTGGAAAAAACTCAGCTGCATCCCTACTTGCAGATAAAATCTCAGTTGCAACCCTACTTGCAACTGGGAAAACTCAGTTGCAACCCTATTTGCAACTAAAAAACAAAGAAGTATCAATTAAAATTCAATAAAAAAACGCAGGAAAGACCTACCTAACCCCACAAAGGACCATATATATAGGGTGCTCAAGGCAACCCCAAACAACACAGCGTACAAAGGGAACCATGCGTCAAGAAGTGCAACGATAATAGATAACAAAAGGCCATGAGTTGGTTGCCCTGTAGATAAAACAGGAACATAAATCTTAGGAACCCGAATCTTGTCGCTCTTGGATCCGACGGTTAAGTGAGCATGTCGATATACAACTTTTAGTAAAGAAAGGGGGTCACGAAAATAATCACCAGTTGCACCCCCACTTGCAACTGCCCCCTGAGAAAAGCCAGTTGCATGTTGATATGCAACTGACCACAAAAACAATCCCCAGTTGCAACCCCACTTGCAACCGCCCCTTGAAAAATTCAGTTGCATATCGATATGCAACTCTTAGTAAAGAAAGGAGACTGCAAAACAATCCTCAGTTGCAACCCCACTTGCAACTACCCCCTGAGAAAATCCAGTTGCATGTCAATATGTAACTCGTAGTAAAGAAAGGGGACCACGAAAACAAACCTCAGTTGTGACCCCACTTGCAATTGCACCCTGGGAAAAGCTAGTTGCATGTTGATATGCAACTCATAGTAAAAAAAGGGGACCATGAAAAGTCCAGATGCAAAAACTCAAAAAAGTAAAAGAAGGGACCATGAAAAACAATCCTCGGTTGCAACCCCCACTTGCGAGTGCCACTTGAGAAAAGTCAGTTGCATGTCGATATGCAACTCATAGTAAAGAAAGGGGGCCATGAAAAAAATTCTCAGTTATAACCCCACGTGCAACTGCCCCCTTAGAAAAGCCAATTGCATGTCATTATGCAACTCGTAGTAAAAGAAATGGGACCAGGAAAAGTCCATATGAAAAAACTCACCAAAGGTAAATAAGGGATCATGAAAACAATCCTTAGTTGCAACCCCACTTGCAACTGCCCCTGAAGAAAAGCCAGTTGGATGTTGATATGCAACTCATAGTAAAGAAAGGGGGCCACAAAAACAATCCCCAGTTATAACCCCGCATGCAACTACCCCCTTAGAAAAGCCAGTTGCATGTCGATATGCAACTCGTAGTAAAGAAAGGGGACCACGAAAAGTCCATAGCAAAAACTCAAAAAATGTAAAGAAGAAACCACGAAAACAATTCTTGCAACCCCACTTGCAACTGCCCCGTGAAGAAAAGCCAGTTGCATGTCGATATGCAACTCGTAGTAAAGAAAGGGGATCCCGAAAAGTCCAGAAGCAAAAACTCAAAAAGGTAAAGAAGGGACCACGAAAACAATCCTCAGTTGCAACCTCCGCTTGCAACTTCCCCCTGAAGAAAAGCTATTTGCATGTCGATATGCAATTCGTAGTAAAGAAAGGGGACACGAAAAGTCCAAAAGTGATCACAAAAAGAATGAATCCTCGGTTGCAAACCCACTTGTAACTTCCCTCTGAGAAAAGCCAGTTGCATGTCGATATGTAAGTCAGAGTAAAGAAAGGGATCACAAAAAGTCCAGAAATGCCCAGTACAAAGGCCAAGACAACACGGGCCATAATTCTGCGGCGAGAGTCTCGTCCTAGGACAGATAAAATACAATGCATGTTAGCACCAATCTCAACGCGTGGGATGAAAATTAACGGACCATGAGATATGTATGCAATGCCAATAAATGTTATTTGTAAAAAATTCAATTGCAACACATACATGATAATCCACTAAAAAATATACACGCAAACTTACATACATTTATAAACAAAAATTAACAAATCAATGTCTACGTAAAAAATAACCATTTCACATTTAACAACACATTAAAACAGAAGAAACAAGACAAAAAAAGATGTTAGACCATCCATGAATAATTAGTACGAAAATAGTCTTGCATGAAATGTTGAATAATGATAACAATTATAATAATAAAACATGTTGAATAATAATAACAGGTGAGGGATCAAAAAGATAAAAATCGAAAAACAAAAACAAAAAAGAAACAATAACATAGAATCCCGTCCTGCTAAAAAGCCCAAAACTAGCCAATAGCCCACGCTCACACATCCCCATAACAAAATAAAACGGGTCAAATTGGCACACGAGCAACACGGCGCAGCAACACAAAAAAAAGACCAACACGGGCCAAGCAATGCACCAACCAAAACCAACACGGGCCAAGCAATGCACCAACCAAAACCAACACGGGCCAAAGCAATGCACAAACCACCACGCACGGATCTTGGCGCACGAAGACGATCGTATGGTGTTTGAGTTAACTGCGCTGTAAGTTAAATCTCAGCTAGCCGAGAATTAGCAAATTCCTTAATCTAATGTGCAATGCCCACTCAAGTTGCAAATGCAGTTACAACTAATGGGTAAAAACTTTCTCAGTTGCAAGTCAAGTTTCCAATGGAAAAAAGATTATCTTAGTTCTCATTTTAATTTAAAATGTAATTTCATATAAAGGTATCAAGTTGCAAGTGTAGTTGCAACTGACGGGTAGAAGAAAAATCTCTCAGTTACAAGTCAAGTTGTAACTAAAAAGATTACCTTAATACTTCAATTCAAAAATGTGATTTCAAAAGAAGATCTCAGTTGCAAGTGTAGTTGCAACTGATGGGTAAAGGATTTCTCAGTTGCAAGTCAAGTTGCAACTGGGCAAGAAAAATATAATTTAGAAAAAGATCTCACTTGCAACTGCAATTGGAACTGATGGGTATAAGAAGAATGTCTCAACTACAAGTCAAGTTGTGACTGGCAAGATTATCAATTAAAAAATTTAATTTCAAGAAAAAGATCCCAACAACTGATGGATAAAAGAGTTTCTTAGCTTTAAGTCAAGTTGCAACCGAGAAAAGATTAGCTTGATTCTCAATTTTTAATTTTAAAATGAGAACTCGTTTGTAACTACAGTTTCAACAGCTGGGTAGAATAAAAATATGTCAATTACAAGTCAAGCTGCAACTTAGGAGATTAGCTTAGTTCTCATTTTCAATTTAAAAATCTAATTCTCATTTCAATTTTAAAAAGAGATCTCAGTTGTAATTGCAATTGCAACTGCTGGGTAGAATAAAAATGTCTCAGTTACAAGTCAAGTTGCAACTTGAGAGATTAGCTTAGCTCTTATTTTCACTTGCATGTTGGAAAAAATGAACCAGTTGCAAGTTGGATTGCAACTCGTAAGAAGCACGAAAAAACGTGATCTAGACAATTTAGTGTACTAGCATAATTCCCAATCAAAAAATTATATAAAATTCGAAAATTCTTGGTTGAAATTCCATTTATTAATTCAAAAAGATAAACTAGTTACAAACTCCGATTGCAACTCAAAAAACTGAAAAAAGATAACACAAAAAACTCTAGGTAAATCACTACCGTAATAAAAAAATCACTACATAGGAACAACGGAGAAACTCTTGGTGAATCATTAAAGCAGCGTGATACTTATAGACGCTCGCATGGCCTTGTATTTCTCTTTAAAAACTAGAAAGGACAAAAAAAATTACCACTAACCCAAATCAATTTTTATAGGCAAATCTCGTCCCTTGTTTATTTGTCAAATTACTAAAAGCAAACGTATAGTTGGAAAGAAGCCATTGCATGGTTACATGATTCCAGGGACTCATTTGTTTAGCCGCATTAAAAACAACAAACAATCCCTGAACAAAAAACAAACGATCTTATCGTTGTTTTGGTTAGCATGTACAAGATTTGTGGCCCTGATCCAGTTTACCCCCATCAAACCAACAACCAAACAAACAGGCCAACAACTAGCGACCAGGAGAACAAACGGCCCAACAACTGACCAAAACCCATGTCACAGCCCAAAACACAATGAAACGACCTAACAAACCAAGCAGATGAAACGCTGGCCGGGACAGACAACGACTTGGACAAAACTCGGGACAAAACCTGGACAGCAAACAGGTTCACCAATCTTGACTCAAATGCATAATCCGACGGACTATGACCTGACTGTGACATAAGTTAAATCTCAGCTAGCTGAGAATTAGCAATTCCCTAAAAATAATGTCCCTAGAGGCCAATCTTGGACAAAAATGGAGGGTGGGCTCAAAAGATTGAGGTTGCCACGACGAATAAATTCTTGAAGATTGAGGTCTCCATTTGTTTATCTAAATAATTGAAAACCCTTTAGCGAAATGTTGGACTAAATTCCTTTTTTATGGAACAAAACCAAAGCATGGTAATATTGGTGGAATATTAAGTCAAAATTGGAAACATTAAGTATCAGGATTCTACACACAAATCCCATAATGCTAAACACGATGTTGGAGCTTCCCAAAGCGCGCACAACCCTTCATACACTCGTCCACCACATCCACAAGCCACCGCTTGTTTGTGTGGTGTCTAATCTGGCAGGTGTAATCTTGACTCTTGAACGGTGTCTGAATCAAATCAAATTGTCACATGCCCTCATTTCATACTTAAATGGAAATACAAAAGTGTGGTGCGTTAGAAATTCCATGAATTATACATGACATGCTTAGTGTTAATATATATAGGGCATCATCCATGATCAGCAAAAAAATCCATATGAGTTGGTGGCAGCTTTTATAGCTCCAATATTCTACTTGAGTAGTTGAGTTTAAATGTTGATGTGGCTCGCCAACATATTTTTCGATGGGCAACAAGTTACCCCCTCCGTTCGCATATAAGTAGGTATTGCATTGTATTAACTGCTATCCAATGTAGGTGTCTTTGTTTATAAAAATCCTAGGGATACCGCAACCGTTGGAAGTAGGGAAGACCAAAACGGTTAAGGTGGGCTGAGGGAAAGAGCATTGTACAATTTAGACATAGGTGTGGAAGGTGCCGGAAAATTTGTGTCCACCTAACATGGATGTCTCTCCAGTGGTTGTGGATGATACAGGATGTAAGAAGACCCTCATACCACTTTGTTCTTCTCATCTTCTTGAATGAAAAGCTTGGGTCACTCATTACCGATTCAGCTCTGCATTTGTGACTAAGTTCAGTTTAATTAGTTTCTCCCGAAACTCCACACCATGGTACATCTATGCTGAAGCCAAATGTCGACTCTATTGAAATTAATTAGTTTCATGTGCGCCTTTTCTTTTGACGAGGAGGAGACTAGGGGCTTCCCCATCATGTAGTCGATTACCGCGGGAAAGCTAGAAAGCAACGGTTGAATGAAGAACAAAAAACAACGCTGGGTTACTGGCTAGCACATCTGATGGTATGTTCGTCAGCTATAGTTTGAGAGTCACACTTGCTTTCATTTGTTTTTTGGTGTGTAAATGTTCACATGGCGTGATGGTGTATTATATTCAGTTATTACGAATGTACTCCCTCCGTTCAGGAATATAAGACATTTTTCCTTTATAAAATAAATGTATCTAGACGCTTTTAGTGTATAGGTTCACTCCGAACCTCTACGAATCTATACACTAAAAGATGTCTCGATACACAAATATCTTATATTTCTGAACAGAGGGAGTAGTAGTTAGATAGTTTTCCTATTTTGCTAATAATTGTAGTCAAAAAAATAATTGTAGTCAGTTACTTTATATTTTTGCTAATCGGCTAGTTTAATTATTTGTTCCATGGACACAGAACAAGATGAAGTACAGTTGTATGGTAGTGTGACCTCACACGCCAAAGGCCAATTTTGTCCCGAAGAAAACAAGGTAGCAATGCACACGTTTTCCCGCAAGCAAATGCAACAGCACACAGCAGCGGCTCCCACCTGGCCTCGCTGCCATCGCCGGTTGTCTGACGCAATGAACCAGTAGCCCTGTTCTGAGACATACGGAAGTTAATCGTTTAACGGTTACTTCTTAGGTTTTGTTGTGCCTGACTCTTTACTTGTAGAGGAGGAGGAGTTGCATGCCACAGTAGATGGTCAACTTCTCTCTCACTTAGTCGGTAAAGTGTCAGATGTGGGCTTTGATGAGATGGGACTGGACTCATTATATGAGCTTAAAGCTTCTAATCGTAAATCAAAAAGCCTGAAGTCTCGAAAGAGATCCCTTGTATCCAAATCTCGTATTGTTTCTCAATGAATAGCATGTTTTCAAATAGCAGAGGTCTTCGTGACTTGGCTAAACATCTGGTTTTTGCCGATTGTGTGAGAGATTATCGATTGGATTTTCTAGATATTTCTGAGACTGGTAGACGAGACTTTTCACAAGCCCTACTCAGTAGCCTATCTGGTGGAGTGGACTTTACGTCGATATCTCGTTCGCCGCGTGGTAGATCTGGGGGGATATTGTTAGGCGTCCGTGATGAAACTATGGAAGTCTTAGCTAGTCCGGTTGAATATTTTTTTATAAAACTCCACATTCGTAACAAGGCTGATGATTTTGTATGGTCTCTAGTCGCCGTTTATGGTGCCGCCTAGGATGTTTATAAACCTGGCTTTCTACGTGAATTGGTAAATCTAGCAAAGGACAATATGTACCCTATACTCATAGGGAGGGATTTCAACTTGTTAAGATTCCCTCATGAGAAAAGTCGAGGAAGTTTTGACGAACATTGGCCTTCATGTTTAATGCTGCCATAGACAGTTTGGACTTAAGAGAGATGACAATGTTGGGCAGACAATTTACTTGGGCTAATAGTCTACCGGAGCCAGCATACGAAAAACTTGATAGAGTACTTAAGGATACTGAATGAGAAGATAAGTTCCCTATGATAACTGTTCGTGCTCTCGAGCGTATTTAGACTTTATAGAAAAATGCTCCTTTACTTTTGTATGTTGTTTCACCACCACAAAAATCAAAACATGAGTTCAAATTTGAACTAGGTTGGATGATTCGTGATGGTTTTTATGAGACGGTAAAGGCTATTTGGCAAAATCCGGCTAATGGTCAAACACCTATACAGCGATGGAATAATAAAATGCGTGCTTTACGTAAATTCCTTCGAGGTTGGGCTAGACATACTGCTGAAATGCTTAAGAAAGATAAAATACGCCTTTCATCTATTATTAATGATTTAGAGGCTTCTGCGGAAGTCGGGCCTTTATCTACACAAGAAATTGAGCTTAAAAGCCAATCGAATGCGGAAATAGCCAGACTACTTCGTGAGGAGGAACTCGAATGGTACCAACGCTCTAAAGCAAACTTCATTCTTGAAGGAAACGTGAATACAAGATACTTACATGATGTTGCTAATGGCAAGCATAAGAAGAAACTTATTCACTCGTCAGTTCAAGATGAAGGTACGATTGAGGGTCACGAGCAACTAAAATCTTATATTACTATTTATTACAAATCCTTATTTGGGGCACCGCTAGAAAATTCTTTCTCGATGGATGAGTCCCAAACAACAGATTCCTCAGGTTTCTGTTGTGGAAAACAACTTTCTAACCGCTCCTTATATGGAGGAGGAGGTCAAGAAAGCTGTTTTCCAAATGGAACATAACAAAGCACCAGGGCCTGATGGCTTTACAGCGGAATTTTATCAAAAATTCTGGAAAGTTATCGAGGAGGACCTGATGTATTTGTTTGAGTTTTTGCAAGCTGGTCAGTTAGACCTTTTAGACTCAATTTTGGCAACATAATCTTACTTCCTAAGGTTAATAATGCAGAATTATACAACAATATCGTCTAATCTACCTTCTTAACGTTAGTTTTAAAATATTCACAAAAGTTGCTACGATTAGACTAAGTTCTGTAGCTGACCATGTTGTGAGCCCATCTCAAACTGCTTTCATGCAAGGAAGAAACATCCTAAATGGTGTAGTAATCCTGCATGAAACAATCCATGAACTACACTCAAAAAAATTAAATGGTGTACTATTCAGGATGGACTAAGGCTTATGACAAAGTTAATTGATCTTTTCTTCAGCAAACACTCCGTATGAATGGTTTTTCAGAGGAGTTGCATGCTTTCATACAATATTTTTTGTCTGGGGTAGTGTTCCTATCAATGTCAACAACAACACTTGAAAGAACATTTCATGGTTCCTTGTGTTTTATGTGTTAGATAACAATACCGTGAAGTTTTCTCATGTGTGCTAAGTGTGCAGGGAATTATTATTGTGTTTGGGGTTGGATTATCCGCCCCCATCAAGGGCCGGATAATCCGGCCTGACTCACTTGGCAAAGGCAGGCATGGCGTGATGCTCTGACTGGGGGTGCATTTTCCCCCAGAAAATCCGAAGGGGGCGGTTTTTCTTCCCCTGACCAGATAATACGGCCCTCACCTTGGGCCGGATAATCCGGCCCCCAGGAGGCGAGCAAGGGCTGGCATGGCGCAACGCTATAACTGGGGGTGGATTTTCCCCCAGAAAATCCGAAGTGGGGTGGACTTTCTTCCCCCGACCGGATAATCCGACCCTCACCTTGGGCCGGATAATCCGCCCCCCAGGAGACAAGCAAAGGCTGGCTCGGCGCGTCACTCTGACTAGGGGCGGATTATCCCCTAGATTGTCCGAGGCTGGGTGGAGTTTTCCCCGGGTCGGCTAATCCGGCTCGAAAAATCTCCAACGGCTCCTTCAGGGCAGGGGGTATAAAAGCCTCGTCTTCCCCTCCTATTAGAGCTCTTGGTTCATTCGAAAAAGATCAGACCTGTTACAAAATCTGTCTCTCTAGATCTCCGACTTCAACCACCCGAAGCCTTCTATCTTTGGGGGAATTGAAGGAGGAGACATCATACATCGTCATCACGAATCAAGTGAATCAACTCCTCTCCATTCACTTGGAGAAATCCCCGATCAAGTATTCTTGTTAATATCTAGATCTTGTGTTTTTGTTATTGATAACTATTGTTGTTGTGGCAGCTTGTTGTCATTACGGGAGCCTCCAATTTGGTTGTGGAGTTGTGCCCCGCTAGTTGTGTAAGGGCGCCGATTCCCGCCTTGAAGGGTTCCTATAGTGGAAAGGTGGATCAGGCCTTTGGTGGCGGGATCCATCGGTGAACATGGTGACGCCTATTCTGGCGTGGTGGTCTTAGTACCGCCCACCCTTTCAACGTAGATGTACTTCCCTTAACAAGGTAGGTACTTCGGTAAAACAAATCATGTGTCTCCGCGTGCTCCATTATGGTTTACTCGTTCCTTTATCTCACTCGCCTTTACTCGCTAGTAGTTAGGTTTGCATATAGGGAAATTCTCCATAGTAGTATATCTAGAGAACTTACCTTTCGTGTCAAGCCTAAAATTGAAAAAGCATTAAAATTTGAAGTAGCACCTATTCACCGCCCTCTAGGGGGCCTGTTCGTCTACGATACCAAAGTTCGCAGGCCAGCACATGGCGGTATCTAAGTTGCCTGAAATTACCACGTTTCGAAAAGTTAGGCCGCCAACTACTGAGAGGGGCCATTTCGAGGCAAACTCATCTCACCCCTGCCAAATTCAAACATTCCGTTAAACCGCCCCGTGAAGTAGACGGTCGGGACCCTCATGTCGGTCATCTGTATGTGACACGAGCGCCAACGCGGCAACCTCTCAGGCAAATCGAGCAGCTAAGTGGATTGGATGTGTTGACCAATTTCACAAATCCATTCCCAGCTTTCCCCTAGCACCGGTGGCGTCGGAATCCACCCTCCAGGTAGGACGATCCCTTCGGACATTTGACTTCTAGGGCCAAGTTGCTGCGCCCAGTTGCTGCGCCCAGTCGCTGATCCCGAGCTCCAATGGCGTGTAACTACCTCGGTGAATTACGCTCCTAGTACAAGCCTCGATGTTCAGAAATGGTTGAAATAGTACGGTGGGGCCCAAATGCCACTCACAGGTAGACCTTTCGGCCGTCCCAACCATTTCCAAACATCGGAACAAGAACGGGCGGCATAATCGGCAGGCGAAGGGATCAACTACATACACAAATGAGTATGTATGCAAGCCACCATACAACAGTACATCAGAGCCATTCCATCTAAAAAGAAAGGAAATATAGCAACGCCATACGGCAAGATCCAAATATCCTAGATAGATATAATAGTTTAGGATATCTCCTCATACATCAATCAACAGAGTATCAAGCGGAAGCGGAAGACAAAATCCGAGTACGGATAAGAAGCAAATCGGCATAAGATGCCCCATAAATAAGCACATCCCGCCCACAGATCTCACGGATCCCCGTTCCCGGAATCTCTACACCGAATGATCGTTTCCCACATCGTCCGTCTCTTCCACCCAGTATCCATCTTGCGAGTGTACCTGTTCATCTGAACCAATAATTTATCGTGTGAGACCCTAGGGGTACTCAGCAAGTCTTTATGCCTCTAAAGGGGACACAACCTGGGGTGACGCAATTGCAGCAAAAGATAAACCCTAGCAATTCTATAGATACTCGCTAACCATCCGCCTAACCAGAGATAGACAGATGTCCGTGAATTAATAACAACAGTTATAACAGTTATAACGGTAATCTCCACAGATCCATCCTCCTCCTCGCTTACCGACGAGGAAGCGGACGAACAACCCCCCCCATCCGTTGGCAGTTTTATTATCCATTCCATGAATGTTGCACTATTTACTAGTCAGGTACCTAGTCTAGTCAGATTCAAAGCGGTACTTTAGTTATGCTTGTCTATGATCGAGAAACTGTGCTCCAAGTCGTCCATAACCGCGGACACGGCTTTCAGAAAGTTTTACCCTGCAGGGGTGCACAAATAGCAACACACACTCGATATGCCTCGGAAAAACCAAATCAAAACCCAACGAGACAGTCACGACAAAGCGATCAGAGGATTCAGAAATATTTCAGGGGGCCACCCCATTGAGCTACCCGCAACGAAGTTAGCTGACTCCGAGACGGTCTCAAGGTTTGTGGAGCCGGCTGTAAACGACTGGGAACCCGAAAGTGTGACTGGGCTTGTCGATACAGCGAAAACGGGTCACGGACCTAAACAGTACAGTGTGCATTACCTCGCACAATTTAAATTAAAGCAGTAAAGCAGGGCATAAGTACAGGATAGTAAATAAAACCTCAAACTAGGTTGTGGCCCTCAAGAAATAAGAATGAATCAAGCTCTGGCTCAGGAGGGTCCATAAGGCCTCCCGGATGTGGATAGCGCGAATAATCTTGGAACAGGAATCAAGTACTCGGGGTCTTACGGGACACAAGTGAGTCTGAAAAACCAAATAGCGAATATGGCTCACCGATGCCACTTTCATTAGTTATCCCATTACTACTCAGGTTAAGTTGTTTAGGTACCTTGTTATCCATCAGACACTCACATACCCTACACATGCTGTTCTACGACTCGCATGGCTCAAACAACTCCTGTAGTAATGGCTCATGGGATGGAGGAACAAGCTTCGGTGGGGTTTAAAAGTAAAGGCTATGCAATGCTTGGGATTCAAATTAATGCAATCGCGACTCGATGATGCAATAATAAGATAGAGGCAATAGGTACTATGTGTATGCAAGCATGTGGTAGTGCTTGCCTGGCAGCTCAGTTGAAGCGAGAGAAGGATCTGGGTGGTACTCCTGGGTGTCTTGATAAATCCCCTGCTCAGCGTCTATTCGAAGAAGAACCAAACAAACAAGGGCCAACATAAATAAAGTGCACAAGCATATGAATAAAATGCAACAAGCAAACAATCATGCCATGATGAATGATGCACAATTTGCATGGCAAGGAAGTAGCATGGCATAGGTGAAGTGTGGAACACAAGAATAAACATTTTTATTTAGTTTTGGCCCCATTTTATGCCCATAATAGTTGCTGTACACTTTATATTTATATGGTGCATGCTTCAAATTAAAACATGGGATGCATAAACAGAAAGGTCTCGTCGAGCTAATCATTTTAGACATATTATTTGTTAAATTTGGATTTATAAATCAAAAGTTATTAATTATTTAAGAAAAAGGGGCATTTATTGTAATTTAAATAAACTTGGAAATTTAAGTGTTCAAAATATATTTTGGATTGCATATTTGAAATTCTCACATTTTTCTGATTTGAAAACATATATTATTTGTGTTATTTGGATTAATATTTGAAAAGTTATTTGAAAACAGAATTTAAATTAGATTTGAATTAAATTGAAAAGATTTGATTTTGAAACAGATTTGCCGAATTACTTTTGGCACCCAGCCCATGTCTAGCCGCGGACACAGACGAGTGGGGCCTCCCTGCTGACTGGACCAGACGCGCGCAGAGGAGGTTTCCTCACCGCGAGCTGACCCAGCCTAAGCGAATGACAGGTGGGCCAGAGACTTCGCGGCCCAGCTGCCAGCGGGTGAGTGCGCAGGGACCGATAGGTGGGGCCACGGCTGGAGCGCGGGCTGCGAACGAGAAAAGCCAGGGGGTTTCCTGTAAAAGCGCTAGCGCGGCTGACTAGTGGGCCTAGCTGGACCGCGGGTTGAGCAGAAAAGAAACGGAGGGGGGTATGCGCAAAAAGGGGGCCCGTACTGTTTCTCTTCCCGGCGTCGCTGGCGACCGATCGGTGCGCGGCGCAGGGTGGGGGGGTCGAACCCTGGACCTGGGGCTCGCGCGCAGAGGCTCTGACCGCTGCGGTGGCTGCGGGGGCGCTGGCAAGAGAGGGCTACGCAGCTAGAAAAGGCTGGCGTGGTGCGGGGAGGCTGCAGACAGAAGCGAGCAGCGGCGCGCGGAGGGCGTTCGACGGCCGGTCCGGCGAGGCTAGGGCGAGATCGGCGAGCGGGGGTTGTCTGGGAGGTGGGTCTGCTCACCGAGAGTTGCTTGACGTGGACGGATCGGCCTGGGGCGCAGGGAGACGGCGATGACGCAGACGGACGGCCGGCTAGGGTTTCGTGTCGGCCTCGCGGAGTACAGCGGCGTACAGGTCTCCTTCTCCTCGACGGCGGGTACGGGCGGCCTCCTAGGCGTCTCCTCGTTCTTCCTCGACACCTAGAGCCCCTCGCCACCGGCTGCAGGTAAGGGGAACGGAGGGGACCGACGGTGGCCGGTGTTGGGGGGGGGGTAGACGGTGGTGGAGAGGAAGGGGAGGAGAGGCAGGCCACGGGGTAGATCTGGGGGACAGAGGAGAGCCAGGGGAGGTGGTAGACAGCAGCGAGGGAGGGGTGCCGTGGGGGAGCGGGCAGATGGAAAAGGTGGCTGGGTGCCACCTTTCCCTCCTCCACCACGTGCTCGGGCTGGCTCAGGTAGGGCAGGGGCAGGGCGAGGTGGTGAAGGGGAGGCTGCCAGGTGGGGTAGGGCAGGCCAGGGTCGGGGTGGTTCGGGCTGGGGCCCCTAGGGCAGAGAGAGAGCAAGAGAGGGAGAGGTGGTGGACTTAGGGTACTTAGGGTTTGGTCTAGGTTTTAGCTTAGAGCTAGGTTTAGAGGGAATGGTAGACTAGATGAGATGGAGGGGTAGATTTAGGGTTTTAAAGAGAGGGGGAGGTTGGATGCTAGGGTGTTCTTTTGTCAAGATCAAGCCAAGCACAAACCCAACCCCAACAAGATCGAGACTAGAGAAGAGAGGACAAGGGTGATGTGGTTTAAGCATGATCAAATAAGATCAAGCCAAAAGAAAAGATAGAGGTAGAGATGATCCACCCCAAGAACAAATAAAATCCAAAAGACAAGCAAAAGGTGGTGCTTGCATGGGTCATGCAAAACATTTAATGCCATGTTGATACTTGTGAAAACAATATTATTTCATGGCATTATTATTATGCATCCCAAATTATGGAGTAAGGCCCAGGCAAAGGAATTTAGAAGAATTCCAAGTGGAGTATATGGAGATGATCACATTGGATTATATTTGGGGCTTGCTAGTGTGTATATGCCACTAGGTATTTAATAAGCCCCCAAAAATACCCCAACATGATGATAACCCCAAAACCACACATATGGAAGCTAGGAAAAGGTTCCACTCACAAGGCATGCAAAGGTGGCCATGTGGCTCTCATGTTTCAATATTGTGAAACAACGTGATGCTAAGATGAGAGCATGTGGTAAAAGAATTGGATCCATCCCAACCCACATGAGCTAGAGGTAAACTCAAATAAAGTGCAAAGCTCATATTTAGTTGGATGGTGGAATTATAAGTTGGTGAAAGAAAAGGTGGTGGAGTTAATAAGAGATATGCCCCCAACTCAACTTGGGCATTAAACAATATATCAAGAACCAAATACAATATCAAGAGGAAAATACAATTAATAATGCATCTGAGATAAGAACCAAATCAAAAAGGGTTTTATATGATGCTCAAATGCAAGGAGGCATGATGACATGAGCATGATATAATTATGATGCAACAATTATATATTTGAAGTAGCCATTATATTACTAAACCAAGTAGCATTACAATTGTTAGACAATTGGGATGCTACAACTCTCCCCCACTAAACAGGAATCTCGCCCCGAGATTCTAGGAAGAAGAAGAAGACACAAAGAGGGTAGGATACTTGGCACGGAGCTCATCTTCACGTTCCCAAGTGGCTTCATCAACGGAATGGTGCGACCACTGCACCTTGCAGAACTTGATGGACTTGTTGCGAGTCCTTCTTTCTGCGACTTCAAGGATTTTTGTGGGGTGTTCTTGATAAGACAGGTCTTCTTGGAGATTGATAAGCTCATGGTCCACGGTCCTGCGGGGATCCTTGAAGCACTTCTTGAGCTGAGAGATGTGGAAAACATCATGGACCTTGAGTTTTTCCGGGAGCTCAAGAGCATAAGCAACTTCTCCTCTTCTTCCACGAATTTTGAAGGGACCGATGTATCTGGGAGCCATCTTCCCTTTGATACCAAAGCGGTGCGTGCCTCTCATGGGAGTGACACGAAGGTAAACGAGATCACCGGGAACATACTCCATGTCCGTGTGCTTCCTGTCATAATTGCTCTTCTGGCGACTTTGAGCAATCCTCAGATTTTCCAGAATGATGTGAACCTTCTCCTCCGCTTGAGTCACAATGTTAGGGCCAAACAAGATCCTTTCACCTGCACCCGACCAACCAATCGGAGTTCTGCATTTGCGACCATAGAGAGCCTCAAATGGTGCCAGCTTTAGACTTTTCTGGAAGCTGTTGTTGTACGAGAATTCAGCATAAGGAAGACATTCTTCCCACTTCATGCCAAAAGAGATGACGCAAGCACGAAGCATATCCTCCAGAATCTGATTGATCCTTTCAACTTGTCCTTGCGACTGAGGGTGGTAAGCTGTGCTGAAGTTCAACTTTGTTCCCAAAGCATTTTGGAAACTCTCCCAGAACTTGGAAGTGAAGATGCTTCCACGGTCTAAACTGATCTCGAGAGGAACCCCATACAGAGAGACAATTCTGTTGATATAGAGCTCCACTAACTGAATTGCCAAAATGGTTTCCTTGACGGGGAAGAAGTGAGCCACTTTAGAAAGCCTGTCGATGACAACAAAGATTGCATTGTTGCCCTTCTGCGACCTAGGAAAACCAGTGATGAAGTCCATCTCTACTTTCTCCCATTTCCATTCCGGGGGTTTCAATGGCTGTAGAAGACCGGAAGGTTTCTGATGAACAACTTTCACTCTGCGGTAGACATCACACTCCGAGACATACTTGGCACAATACCTTTTCAAACCGGGCCACCAATATTGTGTTTTCAAGTCCATGTACATCTTTGTGCTGCCAGGGTGGATAGAAAGAACAGAATCATGCGCCTCCTTGAGAACTTGCTTTCTCAAACCCGGGTAGTTCGGAACAAACATCCGGTGTTCAAAGAAAAGCATGCCTTGATCATCGACGTGGAAGGACTCATACTTCGGAAGCTGAATCCTGGAGATGATCTTTCTTGTGTACGGATCACCAAGCTGAGAAGAGCGAACCTTTTCTTCTAAGAGAGGTGTTGCTAGAAGGTTCAGGAGATACCCTTGTTCCACAATTTCCAGGTTGAGCTGACGGAATTCCTCGCACAAGAGAGGTTGTTGTTCTTCCATCATGAGGTTGTTGACATAAGCTTTGCGGCTGAGAGCATCTGCCATAACATTAGCTTTGCCCGGAGTGTAGTTGATGGTCAAATCGAATTCATTGATTGCTTCAATCCATCTCCTTTGCCGAAGGTTGAGATCAGGTTGAGTAAAGATATACTTCAGACTCTTGTGATCAGAAAAGATCTCACAACGGTTGCCAAGCAAGTAGTGCCTCCATACTTTCAAAGCAAAGACAACTGCTGTGAGCTCGAGGTCATGTGTAGGATAGTTGATCTCATGCGTCTTCAACTGTCGAGAGGCATAAGCAACAACTTGTTTTTCTTGCATAAGGACCGCACCCAATCCATGCAAAGAGGCGTCACAGAAGATCTGGAACGGCTTGGATGTATCCGGAGGAACCAAGACTGGTGTGGAAGTGAGCTTCTCTTTGAGTGTCTCGAAGCTTGCTTGACATGCAGGAGTCCAAAGGTATTTCTTGCCTTTCTTAAGGAGATCGGTAAGAGGCTTCGCTATCTTCGAGAAGTTCTGAACGAAGCGACGGCAATAACTTGCCAAACCAAGGAAACTCCGCACTTCTTTGACATTAACAGGAGGAAGCCATTCAACAATTGTCTTCACAGTTTCCGGATTGACTGCAATGCCCTTGGCAGAGATGACATGACCAAGATAGGGTACTTGAGGCAGCCAAAACTCACACTTGGAGAACTTTGCATACAAGCGGTTCTCACGAAGCTTGCTAAGGACACACCGAAGGTGTTCTTCATGCTCTTCCTGTGACTTAGAATAGACTAGGATGTCATCCAGATAGACCACAACGAACTTGTCAAGATACTCCATGAAAACCGAGTTCATGAGCCTCGAGAAGGTGGCAGGTGCGTTGGTGAGACCGAAAGACATGACCGTGTACTCATACAGGCCATAGCGGGTGGTGAAAGCTGTCTTCGGAACATCTTCCTTGCGAATCTTGATTTGGTGATAACCACTTCTCAAATCAAGCTTAGAGAATACCACAGCTCCAGCTAGCTGATCGAAGAGATCATTAATCCGCGGAAGGGGATATTTATTCTTGATGGTTTTAGCATTGAGAGCCCGATAGTCAACACAAAGTCTATCAGTCTGGTCTCGCTTCTTCACAAAGAGAGTTGGGCTACCCCAAGAAGAAGTACTATGCTGAATGAAACCCAACTTCTCTTGTTCATCAAGCTGTCGTTTGAGTTCAGCCAACTCAGCAGGGCCCATCTTATAAGGCCGCTTGGAGATAGGAGCGGTACCAGGTTCAAGCTCAATAACAAACTCAACCTCACGATCCGGAGGCATACCTGGCAACTCTTCAGGAAAGACATCTGGGAACTCATAGACCACCGGAACACTCTGAATAGCTTCCATAGCATCAACATTCAGAGCCGCCAAAGAGAAAAGCTGGATAGCAGGAGTCAGACTTGGGGAAAAGACTATATGGCCTTCAGGGATCTTCAGAGAAACCGAGCGTTTAGCACAATCAATCACAGCTGCATTTGCTGTCAACCAATCCATGCCCAAGATGACATCAATGTCAGAATTGCCCAGAAGGATTAAGGACGCCGAGAACGAAGAGCCACCAATCTCAATTTGATTGCCATGGCTGATATGAGCAGCCCTCATGTTTAAACCAGGAGATTGTACCACCAGACGACGTGATAAAGGAACCTTAACCAGATCCCGCTCTTGTGCAAACTTATGCGAAACAAAAGAATGCGAAGCACCAGAATCAAACAAAACTCTTGCAGGAACTGAGTTCACGGGAAGCATACCCATCACAACTCCAGGTGCATGCTCAGCTTGAGCGGCGTTGATGCAGTTGGCACGAGCAACAGTAGACCCGGGCTTGGTGTTGATGTTGAGAGCCCGAGGTGGTGGTGCACGAACCAAAGGAGAGCTTGCCGCAGATCTTGGAGGTGGTGGAGGGAGAGCCTTGTTCTTCATCGGACAGTTCCATTGTTGATGCCCAGAGTCTCCACAAGTGTAACAAGCACCAGCTGGACGTGGAGCAACGTAGCCAGGGACTCCGCCAGGCGCTCCAGGGTAGTGGTGGTTGTAGCCCCTGGGAGCAGCAGTGAGAAAGTTTGGTGGCCTTGCCGCGTAGCTTGAAGGTCTTGGTGGAGCCGGGAGCGACGGTGGGGTGTTAGGAACCCAGACACGACGCTTAGAAGGAGCTGACATAGCTAAAGAGCCTGCTGCATCACGGCTGTGTTTCTTTGACTCCTCAAATACTTGCCTACTTGCCTCTTCCTGCAGAGCTGTATGCTGAAGTTCCAGAAAAGACGCCGGCCTTGCATGTGTGATTGCATACTTAATCGATGCATTGAGCCCTTGCCTGAACCTCTTTTGCTTCTTCTTGTCATCAGAGATCTCATCGCCACCATAACGAGAAAGGTTCATGAAGTTCCTGATGTAGGTGTTGACATTATCATTGCCCTGCTTGAGGTTGAGAAACACTTCCTTCATCCTCTCCATGACAATTTCTGACAGATACTGCTCTTTGAAAGCTCCAGTGAACTGTCCCCAAGTAGGCTGAAAACCAGTGCAGTTTGCCTTTAGGTAATTCTCCCACCAGAGAGCTGCATCTCCCTTCAGAAGGTGAGTAGCACACTTTACCCATTCTTGCTCAGGAACATCAGCAGTCATCAGTAGCCTTGACATCTCACGCAACCAATCATCAGCATCAAGTGGTTGATCAGAAACATCAAACTGGCGAGGGTTGAACTTCAGGAAGCTTTTGATGTCTCCTCGCTTGGGAGGTGGAGGTAGCGGCACAAACTCGTTCCTCCTGACACTTTCCTCAAAGCGCTGCTGGTTCTGCTGCATTGCTGCCAAGGCATTGGCGATGCTTGACAACGCTGCCCCCAGTTCAGGTTGTATGTCCTCCTCAGAGCGACGTGGTGGTGCCATCCTGTTATTGATATAAAACACAAGTCATTACTATGATGGAGAATAATAATAATCCAAAATAGTACCAAGATGGAATTAATCAAGATTAAAGGATACAATTTACTAAGATGATATTAAAATATCAACGAAGTTCAAAGCACCTAGAAGATATTAAGCATATCGCACACGACTGAAAAGGAGTGTGGTACACAAATATATCAAAGAAAATTTTTCCACAAATTTCGGCATTAAAATACCAATAGATGCGCAAAATCACTTAACGAATCAAGATTAGTGACTCTACCAACTCAATATACAAGAGCGAATGATAAGAGTAGTGGTATGGTCGCGACTCCATCCCGCACTCAAATCATTACCCCGCACATGAATAAGTAAAACACATATCTCAACACCTTCTTCTCACGATAACCTAAAGATTAGCAACTACGGAAACGAACACCACAAAGAAGATAACGTCGGATAACAAAGAGTAAGACAGATCGCGTCGGTTTACAACGAATCAGATAGATCGCGTCGGTTTGCAAGAGCCTGTCAGTATGGAATGTACCAACAGTTGATAACCAAAAGGCCGATAAAGATAACAACTTGGATGCAACAGATAGACAAAGAATTACACACACACACACTCACACACACAGATACACAACCTATGGTACTACGGAAACCTAGAACACGTGAATCCTAGTTTGAATTTAAGAAGAGGATTGAAAACGTTACACTTCCTTACCAGAAAAGGGCGGTGGGTGGGTAAGAAGAAAAATGGAAGCAGTCCTACTCTCGCGTTTTGTTTTTCCCTAGTATACATAGCTACCAAAAATATTTGCTAGACAGACCACGACCATTTGGCTGAGACCCTGAAGGTCGGGATGGCTCTGATACCACTTTGTAACACCCCGTCCACTCCTGGGCCCGGGGGGTGTCACTCCTGGCAGCTTAATAGGATATCTAGACTGGCCCCACAGACCAACACTAGTCTTTTCTACGCACTTTGTCCTCACTCGTGCGCACCCGGTTACACACTTCCCGGTCGGTCACCCATCCTAGAATTGCTCTAGGCCAAGCACGCTTAACCTTAGAGTTCTTTTCGAATGAGCTTCCGGAAAAGAAGTTGCAACTTGTTGATATGGGTATCCTATCAATCCTATTAAGCCATGTGCCTGGATCTCACATACACCCACCCTTTAGAAGATCGATGCCCTCATTGATCAATCACACCCCAGGAACATTCCCTCTTGGCACGCGTCTGTGCGTCCAGTGCCGGCACATGTGCCATGCCGTGTCCACTCCGGGCCACACGCGCCATGCTCCACATGTCCCGCCACTGACCCGCACACACCCGTGTCATCGCAAGGGTCGGCTCTGATACCAATTGTAACTACCTCGGTGAATTACGCTCCTAGTACAAGCCTGGATGTTCAGAAATGGTTGAAATAGTATGGTGGGGCCCAAATGCCACTCACAGGTAGACCTTTCGGCCGTCCCAACCATTTCCAAACATCGGGACAAGAACGGGCGGCGTAATCGGCAGGCGAAGGGATCAACTACATACACAAATGAGTATGTATGCAAGCCACCATACAACAGTACATCAGAGCCATTCCATCTAAAAAGAAAGGAAATATAGCAACGCCATACGGCAAGATCCAAATATCCTAGATAGATATAATAGTTTAGGATATCTCCTCATACATCAATCAACAGAGTATCAAGCGGAAGCGGAAGACAAAATCCGAGTACGGATAAGAAGCAAATCGGCATAAGATGCCCCATAAATAAGCACATCCCGCCCACAGATCTCACGGATCCCCGTTCCCGGAATCTCTACACCGAATGATCGTTGCCCACATCGTCCGTCTCTTCCACCCAGTATCCATCTTGCGAGTGTACCTGTTCATCTGAACCAATAATTTATCGTGTGAGACCCTAGGGGTACTCAGCAAGTCTTTATGCCTCTAAAGGGGACACAACCTGGGGTGACGCAATTGCAGCAAAAGATAAACCCTAGCAATTCTATAGATACTCGCTAACCATCCGCCTAACCAGAGATAGACGGATGTCCGTGAATTAATAACAACAGTTATAACAGTTATAACGGTAATCTCCACAGATCCATCCTCCTCCTCGCTTACCGACGAGGAAGCGGACGAACAACCCCCCCATCCGTTGGCAGTTTTATTATCCATTCCATGAATGTTGCACTATTTACTAGTCAGGTACCTAGTCTAGTCAGATTCAAAGCGGTACTTTAGTTATGCTTGTCTATGATCGAGAAACTGTGCTCCAAGTCGTCCATAACCGCGGACACGGCTTTCAGAAAGTTTTACCCTGCAGGGGTGCACAAATAGCAACACACACTCGATATGCCTCGGAAAAACCAAATCAAAACCCAACGAGACAGTCACGACAAAGCGATCAGAGGATTCAGAAATATTTCAGGGGGCCACCCCATTGAGCTACCCGCAACGAAGTTAGCTGACTCCGAGACGGTCTCAAGGTTTGTGGAGCCGGCTGTAAACGACTGGGAACCCGAAAGTGTGACTGGGCTTGTCGATACAGCGAAAACGGGTCACGGACCTAAACAGTACAGTGTGCATTACCTCGCACAATTTAAATTAAAGCAGTAAAGCAGGGCATAAGTACAGGATAGTAAATAAAACCTCAAACTAGGTTGTGGCCCTCAAGAAATAAGAATGAATCAAGCTCTGGCTCAGGAGGGTCCATAAGGCCTCCCGGATGTGGATAGCGCGAATAATCTTGGAACAGGAATCAAGTACTCGGGGTCTTACGGGACACAAGTGAGCCTGAAAAACCAAATAGCGAATATGGCTCACCGATGCCACTTTCATTAGTTATCCCATTACTACTCAGGTTAAGTTGTTTAGGTACCTTGTTATCCATCAGACACTCACATACCCTACACATGCTGTTCTACGACTCGCATGGCTCAAACAACTCCTGTAGTAATGGCTCATGGGATGGAGGAACAAGCTTCGGTGGGGTTTAAAAGTAAAGGCTATGCAATGCTTGGGATTCAAATTAATGCAATCGCGACTCGATGATGCAATAATAAGATAGAGGCAATAGGTACTATATGTATGCAAGCATGTGGTAGTGCTTGCCTGGCAGCTCAGTTGAAGCGAGAGAAGGATCTGGGTGGTACTCCTGGGTGTCTTGATAAATCCCCTGCTCAGCGTCTATTCGAAGAAGAACCAAACAAACAAGGGCCAACATAAATAAAGTGCACAAGCATATGAATAAAATGCAACAAGCAAACAATCATGCCATGATGAATGATGCACAATTTGCATGGCAAGGAAGTAGCATGGCATAGGTGAAGTGTGGAACACAAGAATAAACATTTTTATTTAGTTTTGGCCCCATTTTATGCCCATAATAGTTGCTGTACACTTTATATTTATATGGTGCATGCTTCAAATTAAAACATGGGATGCATAAACAGAAAGGTCTCGTCGAGCTAATCATTTTAGACATATTATTTGTTAAATTTGGATTTATAAATCAAAAGTTATTAATTATTTAAGAAAAAGGGGCATTTATTGTAATTTAAATAAACTTGGAAATTTAAGTGTTCAAAATATATTTTGGATTGCATATTTGAAATCCTCACATTTTTCTGATTTGAAAACATATATTATTTGTGTTATTTGGATTAATATTTGAAAAGTTATTTGAAAACAGAATTTAAATTGGATTTGAATTAAATTGAAAAGATTTGATTTTGAAACAGATTTGCCGAATTACTTTTGGCACCCAGCCCATGTCTAGCCGCGGACACAGACGACTGGGGCCTCCCTGCTGACTGGACCAGACGCGCGCAGAGGAGGTTTCCTCACCGCGAGCTGACCCAGCCTAAGCGAATGACAGGTGGGCCAGAGACTTCGCGGCCCAGCTGCCAGCGGGTGAGTGCGCAGGGACCGACAGGTGGGGCCGCGGCTGGAGCGCGGGCTGCGAACGAGAAAAGCCAGGGGGTTTCCTGTAAAAGCGCTAGCGCGGCTGACTAGTGGGCCTAGCTGGACCGCGGGTTGAGCAGAAAAGAAACGGAGGGGGGTATGCGCAAAAAGGGGGCCCGTACTGTTTCTCTTCCCGGCGTCGCTGGTGACCGATCGGTGCGCGGCGCAGGGTGGGGGGATCGAACCCTGGACCTGGGGCTCGCGCGCAGAGGCTCTGACCGCTGCGGTGGCTGCGGGGGCGCTGGCAAGAGAGGGCTACGCAGCTAGAAAAGGCTGGCGTGGTGCGGGGAGGCTGCAGACAGAAGCGAGCAGCGGCGCGCGGAGGGCGTTCGACGGCCGGTCCGACGAGGCTAGGGCGAGATCGGCGAGCGGGGGTTGTCTGGGAGGTGGGTCTGCTCACCGAGAGTTGCTTGACGTGGACGGATCGGCCTGGGGCGCAGGGAGACGGCGATGACGCAGACGGACGGCCGGCTAGGGTTTCGTGTCGGCCTCGCGGAGTACAGCGGCGTACAGGTCTCCTTCTCCTCGACGGCGGGTACGGGCGGCCTCCTAGGCGTCTCCTCGTTCTTCCTCGACACCTAGAGCCCCTCGCCACCGGCTGCAGGTAAGGGGAACAGAGGGGACCGACGGTGGCCGGCGTTGGGGGGGTAGACGGTGGTGGAGAGGAAGGGGAGGAGAGGCAGGCCATGGGGTAGATCTGGGGGACAGAGGAGAGCCAGGGGAGGTGGTAGACAGCAGCGAGGGAGGGGGTGCCGTGGGGGAGCGGGCAGATGGAAAAGGTGGCTCGGGTGCCACCTTTCCCTCCTCCACCACGTGCTCGGGCTGGCTCAGGTAGGGCAGGGGCAGGGCGAGGTGGTGAAGGGGAGGCTGCCAGGTGGGGTAGGGCATGCCAGGGTCGGGGTGGTTCGGGCTGGGGCCCCTAGGGCAGAGAGAGAGCAAGAGAGGGAGAGGTGGTGGACTTAGGGTACTTAGGGTTTTGTCTAGGTTTTAGCTTAGAGCTAGGTTTAGAGGGAATGGTAGACTAGATGAGATGGAGGGGTAGATTTAGGGTTTTAAAGAGAGGGGGAGGTTGGATGCTAGGGTGTTCTTTTGTCAAGATCAAGCCAAGCACAAACCCAACCCCAACAAGATCGAGACTAGAGAAGAGAGGACAAGGGTGATGTGGTTTAAGCATGATCAAATAAGATCAAGCCAAAAGAAAAGATAGAGGTAGAGATGATCCACCCCAAGAACAAATAAAATCCAAAAGACAAGCAAAAGGTGGTGCTTGCATGGGTCATGCAAAACATTTAATGCCATGTTGATACTTGTGAAAACAATATTATTTCATGGCATTATTATTATGCATCCCAAATTATGGAGTAAGGCCCAGGCAAAGGAATTTAGAAGAATTCCAAGTGGAGTATATGGAGATGATCACATTGGATTATATTTGGGGCTTGCTAGTGTGTATATGCCACTAGGTATTTAATAAGCCCCCAAAAATACCCCAACATGATGATAACCCCAAAACCACACATATGGAAGCTAGGAAAAGGTTCCACTCACAAGGCATGCAAAGGTGGCCATGTGGCTCTCATGTTTCAATATTGTGAAACAACGTGATGCTAAGATGAGAGCATGTGGTAAAAGAATTGGATCCATCCCAACCCACATGAGCTAGAGGTAAACTCAAATAAAGTGCAAAGCTCATATTTAGTTGGATGGTGGAATTATAAGTTGGTGAAAGAAAAGGTGGTGGAGTTAATAAGAGATATGCCCCCAACTCAACTTGGGCATTAAACAATATATCAAGAACCAAATACAATATCAAGAGGAAAATACAATTAATAATGCATCTGAGATAAGAACCAAATCAAAAAGGGTTTTATATGATGCTCAAATGCAAGGAGGCATGATGACATGAGCATGATATAATTATGATGCAACAATTATATATTTGAAGTAGCCATTATATTACTAAATCAAGTAGCATTACAATTGTTAGACAATTGGGATGCTACATGGCGCATGCCGTAGCCACTGTTGCGAGGCTCTAGCCCACCTCCCCCGCCGACGAGCCGAGCAGTTCGGAGGATGGCAGATCCTACTATCAAGGAAGAATAAGTTCTGCCTACAAGCGGGTGAGCTACCCTTCTCTTTGCTATTCGCACTAATTATAACTGCTAGCTGTCTACTAAACCTCAAATTGTTTGTTAGCCCAACGCTGACAAACATATTTTGTCCACAGTTTTCTGTCAAGTGGGATCTGCGCGGACCCCCTTACCTGGTTACGGTAGTCCTCTATAGGTACAACTCTAAGGGCAAGTGTTATGGACACCATTGTTTCATGATGGAAGAAGCGCCTACGCAGATCTATACTATATATGGTATGGTTACTGCTCTGCGTAATCATGTTGAATTATGGCCGAAGCAGACTGCAAAGTTCAGCTTCATGGATGAACGTGGCATCATGGTTCCTATAACGTGTGATAGTCAGCTAATTGGGTTGATGAAATGTGATGTAATGTATGTTGAAGCTGCTGCAACTGGGAGTCGCCCTTCTATTCTTGGACAGGGTGGTTGCTCGAACCCAATTAGCTCCTGGTAAGCAAAGGTCTCTTGGGGTTTGCATGTTTGTGCTGAATTGTAATTTTTGTTTTATTTACTCTATAGATATTGGGAAGTTATGCAACAGTCTTGTTTCTTTGATAGGAAGCGCCGCAATGTTAGTAACATGACTGCCGGTTTAGTCATTTTGCTACCCGAAGAAATTAAAAACGAGTGGGAAGATGTCATTTTGTTGCCCGAAGAAATTAAAAACAAGTGAAAAGATGATGCTGGACACGATTCTGGTGCCCATTGTCCCGGCGATGCAGAGTACATGAAGCTAAGAAAATTGGCACCGAGGAAGAGGAAGAAGGCAGGAAATGAAGAAGCCAGTGCACCTGAAGGCTTGGCACCCAGGCTGTGGAAGAAGGTTGCTGGCAATGAAGATGCATAATAATGTGTTGAACTTGAACCTATATATGTAATTCTGTTAAATTCTGGAGCTCTGTGTGTGGCACGTTGCTGGGCGAAACAATCTACCCACGTTCTCTGAGTAAAATGTACCGCGACTTAGGGTTTGGAAAAGCCCGAGTCAGTAGTTGAATCCAAAATTGTGATTGTGCTACTGCTATCTGAAAACAAGGATCCATCGGTTCCACGATTGCTGAGGGGCAGGAGGTCTCCAAATACGACGGAATGTAACTGGCACATAAATAAATTATTTAAGCTGCCACACTCTATGAAGCAGCAACTTAT
This sequence comes from Avena sativa, assembly GCA_916181665.1. NCBI lineage: Eukaryota > Viridiplantae > Streptophyta > Magnoliopsida > Poales > Poaceae > Avena > Avena sativa. The sequence continues at coordinate 523,239,704 of OV702292.1, read as the reverse complement.
TTCAGATGCTGCACAACGACGTGGCAACATAAACAACGATGTTCTCACCGATAATGCCCAGATGAGGAGGAAATCGGTACCACTTTCTGGCCTAATCTTGAGCCTGTCTATCTCACCCCCTCTCTGCTCCTGCATCCCCTACATCTGGCGAAGCTCCCGGATCTCTAGTAACCGGGTATACGTGCTTCCACTTTATAAATTATGGTTGTGCCATTTGCATGCGGCACAATCCACGTAGATTACGTTTAAACAAACCACCAATGTCAGAATACACTAGTATAAAAGGTGTCTTTAGTCCACGGTCACGTTCCCTATTTGGGACATAGATCTAAGTCGAGGCAGAATTGATCTAAATCACAAACTCTTCCACAAATTAATCGAGACAGAGATCTAAATCGAGGCATTTCATTACTTCAACCACAATTTCTTCTAAACAAAGGTGCGATTTCACATCCTACATTAATTCAATCACTAGTCAACAATTTCACTTCCGCTGCCACTGTCCTCAAACCGCCGGCTTCCTCCTCGCTGTCGGACGGAACCTCCACGATTTCCACATTGTTTGCAAAACGGAGCACCTCTTTGCGGCGAGTGGCAACGATGACGGTGTACTTGGTCCGTCCAGGGACGGACCAGAACCTCTCCCGCCCTTCTCGGTTACGGAGATCCCGGTGCACCACGCGCCCGTCAATGATGCGGTTGCCAATCTTGGCCTTCCGCTCCTTCTTGAACAGCGCCGGCCAGTACGGGCTGGCCGCCGCGTACTAGGACTGCACCCTCTTCCACGCGGGCATCTGGCGGCGGCGCGCCGCGATTTCGCTCTCCATCTCGGCTCGGCCAGGGAGCTGAGCCACCGGCACCCCCGTAGAGCTGATGCGCCATCCGTGGGGCACCGTCGTGGCTGGCGAAGCGAGGATGTCGAAGTTCGCGAACATCACCGCCTCGTAGAAGTTCAGATTGGGCATCTCCATGGTGGCGCGGTGGAGATTGGAGAGGGAGCGAGGGGATGGACGCCGAAGTGACGGCGCGGTGGAGATTGGAGAGGACGAGGGGATGGACGATGAAGCGACGCGCTGTGGCGCCTCCTATTTGTACACGGGGACGACGAAGCGACAGGCGGAATATCCAAGGGGCATTGGTCGGACAAAATAAGTAATGCGGGGTCAGACTAACGAGAGAGCAATTTTTTTCCTCCCTGGACTCCGGGAACAATAGTTCAGACCGCTAGGTCAACAAGTACAACTATTAGAACTTAAAAAGGCACGGAGCTTAAGCTAAATAGAACTAGTTATCACACATCTCCTTGATCTTCCTAATCTTAGCCCGATGCGCATCTTCCTGCTAGAGCAAGGATCGGATCGTGCTCCTTCCTTTTAGCATCTTCCTTGTACAGCTTCAATAGTTTCTCTGCATTTTTCCTCATGCACTTGTCAATACTCGTAGTTGTGAACTGCAGGACTTTGGCCTGGTGGAGATCATTCCTTGCTTGAGTCAGTTCTTTCTCTACTTTAGCCTTCAGGGCCAACGCCGCGTCCCTCTCCTTCTCGACTTTGCTAACCTTGTCTTGCACCCACTTGAGATCTCGCTTATGCTTGGTCGTGTCCACTGGTTCCCATAGCTTCATCTCAACATTGTCAAGAAGTGAGCTGAATATGGATTCTTTCAACTCAACAGTCATTTCCCATAGTTTGTCCAGTGTTTTCTGCATCGATTTGGGCCACTCTGGATCTACCCGTTTGACAACACCGCAACTTCCGCCTTGCATCATTGCATGATGTCCTTGAAGTACGGGGAGAGGGACGCTACATTGCAACCCCTTCGAACGCTACAAATTTAGCAGGCACATATCCATGTTTACATAGCAGAGGACTGTCTTCATCCGCTAAACCGTGATAGTCGGAGTCATACATCGTCTGGTTGGCCTAACACATCATACGCGCATGAGTAAACAGATTAGATCTAGCTCAAAAAATAGATAACTGGCCACAGATGATAGAAATAGAGATGAGACGACTCACATCGAAATCACCGTCCCTGTCGTCACGACGCATTTCCTCACCGTCTCCCCTTGAACCCATGGCGAGAGGGGAGGGGGGTGGCTACCGGAGAGGGGATTGGGATGGAGGCGCCCTCGGCTTGCGGCTACGGCATGATGGGAGTGAAGTGGGGAAAGTGGCTTCGAGCGTAAGGAAGAGAAGTACGGGGAGGAAGAGTAATGGGGACGTGACACTAGGATGTGGCCCACTAAACTCGTGAGACGCGACACTCGCAACAGGGGAGCACCCGGTGTTGCCAGTTTGTCCAGAGCAAGCGTGGCCAATCATGCCGCAGAACAGCCTACTCGCGGATCTCTCTCACGAAGACCATACCAATCATCCAAGCGCCCCGATCGAACGGCATGTAACAATCGTCAAGCAAAACAAGTGTGTTAGCGCGTGCCTTCTAGAAGACTCGGTCTAACGGCCACCCATGTAATGACACTGGTGTATCCATGTGTGGTTTGTGAAAAGAACAGACATGCAATCACACTAGGTGGATCCATGTGTGGTTTGTTTAGAGGAACACACATGCAATCACACTGGGTGTGGTTCATGAAAAGAACACACATGCAATGAAACTGGTGGATCCATGTGTGGTTTGTGAAAAGAACAGACATGCAATGACACTGGTGGATCCATGTGTAGTTCATGAAAAGAACAGACATGCAATCACACTGGGTGGATCCATGTGTGGTTTGTTTAGAGGAACAAACATGCAATGACACTGGGTGTGGTTCATGAGAAGAACACACATCCAATGACATTGGTGGACTCTAGCTGTGGTTCATGAAAAGAATAGACATGCAATGACACTAGTGGATCCATATGTGGTTTGTCTAAAGGAACACACATGTAATGACACTGGGTGAGGTTCATGAAAAGAACAGACATGCAATGACACTGGTGGATCCATGTGTGGTTTATGGAAGTAACAGACTTGCAATGACTCTAGCTGTGATTCATGAAAAGAACATACATGCAATGACACTGGTGGATCCATGTGTGGTTCATGAGAAGAACACACATCCAATCACATTAGGTGGATCCTTATGTGGTTTGTCTAGAGGAACACACATGGAATGACACTAGGCGTGGTTCATGAAAAGAACAGACATGCAATGACACTGGTGGATCCTTATGTGGTTCATGAAAAGAACAAACATGTAATGACACTGGGTGTGGTTCATGAAAAGAACAGACATGCAATGACACTGGTGGATCCTTATGTGGTTCATGAAAAGAACTGACATGCAATGACACTGGGTGTGGTTCATGAAAAGAAAAGACATGCAATGACACCGGTGGATCCATATGTGGTTTATGGAAGTAACAGACATGCAATGACTCTAGCTGTGATTCATGAAAAGAACAGACATGCAATGACACCGGTAGATCCATGTGTGGTTCATGAGAAGAACACACATCCAATGACACTGGTGGATCCTTATGTGGTTCATGACAAGAACAGACATGCAGTGACACCGGTGGATCCTTATGTGGTTTGTCTAGAGGAACAAACATGCAATGACACCGGGTGTGGTTCATGAAAAGAACAGACATGTAATGACTTATGTGATTTGTTTAAAAAACACACATGCAATGACACTGGGTGTGGTTCATGAAAAGAACAGACATGCAGTGACAGTGGTGGATCCTTATGTGGTTTGTTTAGCGGAATAGTCATGCAATCACACTGGTTGTGGTTCATAAAAAGAACACACATCCAATGACACTGGTGGATCCTTATGTGGTTCATGAAAAGAACAGACATGCAGGGACACCGGTGGATCCTTATTTGGTTTGTCTAGAGTAACACATGAAATGACACTAGATGTGGTTCATGAAAAGAACATACATGCAATGACACTGGTGGATCCTTATGTGGTTTGTGAGAAGAGCAGACATGCAATGACACTGGTGGATCCTTATGTGGTTCATGAATAGAATTGACATGCAATGACACTGGGTGTGGTCCGTGAAAAGAACACACATCCAGTGAAACTGCTGGATCCTTATGTGGTTCATGAAAAGAACAGACATGCAGTGACACCGTTGGATCCTTATGTGGTTTGTCTAGAGGAACACACATGCAATGACACTAGGTGTGGTTCATGAAAAGAATAGACATGCAATGACACTGGTCGATCCTTATGTGGTTTGTGAGAAGAACAGACATGCAATGACATTGGTGGATCCTTATGTGGTTCATGAAAAGAACTGACATGCAATGACACTGGGTGTGGTTCATGAAAAGAATAGACATGCAATGACACCGGTGGATCCATGTGTGGTTTATGGACGTAAAAGACATGCAATGACTCTAGCTGTGGTTCATGAAAAGAACAGACATGCAATGACACCGGTGGATCCATGTGTGGTTCATGAGAAGAACACACATCCAATGACACTGGTGGATCCTTATGTGGTTCATGAAAAGAACAGACATGCAGTGACACTGGTGGATCCTTATGTGGTTTGTCAAGAGGAACACACATGCAATGACACCGGGTGTCGTTCATGAAAAGAACAGACATGCAATGACTTATGTGGTTTGTTTAGAAGAACACACATGCAATGACACTAGGTGTGGTTCATGAAAAGAACAGACATGAAGTGACACTAGTGGATCCTTAAGTGGTTTGTTTAGAGGAACAGACATGCAATTACACTACGTGTGGTTCATGAGAAGAACACACATCCAATGACACTGGTGGATCCTTATGTGGTTCATGAAAAGAACAGACATGAAGTGACACCGGTGGATCCTTATGTGGTTTGTATAGAGGAACACACATGCAATGACACTGGGTGTGGTTCATGAAAAGAACAGACATGCAATGACATTGGGTGTGGTTCATGAAAAGAACAAACATGCAATGACACCGGTGGATCCATGTGTGGTTCATGAGAAGAACACACATACAATCACATTGGGTGGATCCTTATGTGGTTTGTCTAGAGGACCAGACATGCAACGACATTGGGTGTGGTTCATGAAATGAACAGACATGCAATGACACTGGTGGATCCTTATGTCGTTCATGAAAAGAAGAGACATGCAATGACACTCAGTGTGGTTTCTGAAAAGAACAGACATGCAATGACACCGGTGGATCCTCATGTGGTTCATGAAAAGAACTGACATGCAATGACACTAGGTGTGGTTCATGAAAAGAACAGACATGCATTGACACCGGTGGATCCATGTGTGGTTTATGGAAGTAACAGACATGCAATGACTATAGCTGTGATTCATGAAAAGAACAGACATGCAATGACACTGGTGGATCCTTATGTGGTTTGTGAGAAGAACTGACATGCAATGACACTGGGTGTGGTTCATGAAAAGAACAGACATGCAATGACACTTGGTGTGGTTCATGAAAAGAACAGACATGCAATGACACCGGTGGATCCATGTGTGGTTTATGGAAGTAACAGACATGCAATGACTCTAGCTGTGGTTCATGAAAAGAACAGACATGCAATGACACTGGTGGATCCATGTGTGGTTTATGGAAGTAACAGACATGCAATGACTCTAGCTGTGACTCATGAAAAGAACAGACATGCAATGACACTGGGTGTGGTTCATGAAAAGACCAGACATGCAATGTCATTGGGTGTGGTTCATGAAAATAACAGACATGCAATGACACCGGTGGATCCATGTGTGGTTCATGAGAAGAACACACATCCAATGACACTTGTGGATCCTTATGTGGTTCATGAAAAGAACATACATACAATGACACTGGGTGTGGTTTGTGAAAAGAACACACATGCAATGACACCGGTGGATCCTTATGTGGTTCATGAAAAGAACTGACATGCAATGACACTGGGTGTGGTTCATGAAAAGAACAGACATGCAATGACACCGGTGGATCCATGTGTGGTTTATGGAAGTAATAGACATGCAATGACTCTAGCTGTGGTTCATGAAAAGACAAGACATGCAATGACACTGGTGGATCCATGTGTGGTTCATGAGAAGAACACACATCCGATGACACTGGTGGTTCCTTATGTGTTTTGTTTAGAAGAACACACATGCAATGACACTAGGTGGATCCTTATGTGGTTTGTGAAAAGAACAGACATGCAATGACACTGGTTGTGATTCATGAAAAGAACAGACATGCAATGACACTGGTGGATCCATATATGGTTTATCTAGAGGAACACACATGCAATTACACTGGGTGTGGTTAATGAAAAGAACAGACATGCAATGACACTGGTGGATCCATGTGTGGTTTATGGAAGTAATAGACATGCAATGACTCTAGCTGTGATTCATGTAAAGAATAGACATGCAATGACACTGCTGGATCCTTATGTGGTTTGTGAGAAGAATAGACATGCAATGAGACTGGTGGATCCTTATGTGGTTCCTGAAAAGAACTGACATGCAATGACACTGTGTGTGGTTCATGAAAAGAACAGACATGCAGTTACATCAGTGGATCTATGTGTGGTTTATGGAAGTAACAGACATGCAATGACTCTAGTTGTGGTTCATGAAAAGAACAGACATGCAATGACACAGGTGGATCCATGTGTGGTTCATGAGAAGAACACAAATCCAATGACACTGGTGGATCCTTATGTGGTTCATGAAAAGAACAGACATGCAGTGACACTGGTGCATCCTTATGTGGTTCGTCCAGAGGAACACACATGTAATGACACCAGGTGTGGTTCATGAAAAGAACAGACATGCAATGACTTATGTGGATTGTTTAGAAGAACACACACGCAACGACACTGCGTGTGGTTCATGAAAAGAACAGACATGCAGTGACACCGGTGGATCCTTATGTGGTTTGTTTAGAGGAACATACATGCAATCACACTAGGTGTGGTTCATGAGAAGAACACACATCCAATGACACTGGTGGATCCTTATGTGGTTCATGAAAAGAACAGACATGCAGTGACACCGGTGGATCCTTATGTGGTTTGTCTAGAGGAACACACATGCAATGACACTGGGTGTGGTTCATGAAAAGAACAGACATGCAATGACACCGGTGGATCCATGTGTAGTTTATGGAAGTAACAGACATGCAATGACACTAGCTGTGGTTCATGAGAAGAACAGACATCCAATGACACTGGTGGACTCTAGCTATGGTTCATGAAAAGAACTAACATGCAATGACACTGGTGGATCCATGTGTGGTTTATGGAAGTAACAGACATGCAATGAATCTAGCTGTGATTCATGAAAAGAATAGACATGCAATGACTCTGGTGGATCCATGTGTGGTTCATGAGAAGAACATACATCCCATGACACTGGTGGATCCTTATGTGGTTCATGAAAAGAACAGACATGCAGTGACACTGGTGGATCCTTATGTGGTTTGTCTAGAGGAACACACATGCAATGACACCGGGTGTGGTTCATGAAAAGAACAGACATGCAATGACTTATGTGGTTTGTTTAGAAGAACACACATGCAATGACACTGGGTGTGGTTCATGAAAAGAACAGACATGCAGTGACACTGGTGGATCCTTATGTGGTTTGTTTAGCGGAACAGACATGCAATGACACTACGTGTGGTTCATGAGAAGAACACCCATCCAATGACACTGGTGGATCCTTATGTGGTTCATGAAAAGAACATACATGTAGTGACACCGGTGGATCCTTATGTGGTTTGTCTAGAGGAACACACATGCAATGACACTGGGTGTGGTTCATGAAAAGACCAGACATGCAATGTCATTGGGTGTGGTTCATGAAAATAACAGACATGCAATGACACCGGTGGATCCATGTGTGGTTCATGAGAAGAACACACATCCAATGACACTTGTGGATCCTTATGTGGTTCATGAAAAGAACATACATACAATGACACTGGGTGTGGTTTGTGAAAAGAACACACATGCAATGACACCGGTGGATCCTTATGTGGTTCATGAAAAGAACTGACATGCAATGACACTGGGTGTGGTTCATGAAAAGAACAGACATGCAATGACACCGGTGGATCCATGTGTGGTTTATGGAAGTAATAGACATGCAATGACTCTAGCTGTGGTTCATGAAAAGACAAGACATGCAATGACACTGGTGGATCCATGTGTGGTTCATGAGAAGAACACACATCCGATGACACTGGTGGTTCCTTATGTGTTTTGTTTAGAAGAACACACATGCAATGACACTAGGTGGATCCTTATGTGGTTTGTGAAAAGAACAGACATGCAATGACACTGGTTGTGATTCATGAAAAGAACAGACATGCAATGACACTGGTGGATCCATATATGGTTTATCTAGAGGAACACACATGCAATTACACTGGGTGTGGTTAATGAAAAGAACAGACATGCAATGACACTGGTGGATCCATGTGTGGTTTATGGAAGTAATAGACATGCAATGACTCTAGCTGTGATTCATGTAAAGAATAGACATGCAATGACACTGCTGGATCCTTATGTGGTTTGTGAGAAGAATAGACATGCAATGAGACTGGTGGATCCTTATGTGGTTCCTGAAAAGAACTGACATGCAATGACACTGTGTGTGGTTCATGAAAAGAACAGACATGCAGTTACATCAGTGGATCTATGTGTGGTTTATGGAAGTAACAGACATGCAATGACTCTAGTTGTGGTTCATGAAAAGAACAGACATGCAATGACACAGGTGGATCCATGTGTGGTTCATGAGAAGAACACAAATCCAATGACACTGGTGGATCCTTATGTGGTTCATGAAAAGAACAGACATGCAGTGACACTGGTGCATCCTTATGTGGTTCGTCCAGAGGAACACACATGTAATGACACCAGGTGTGGTTCATGAAAAGAACAGACATGCAATGACTTATGTGGATTGTTTAGAAGAACACACACGCAACGACACTGCGTGTGGTTCATGAAAAGAACAGACATGCAGTGACACCGGTGGATCCTTATGTGGTTTGTTTAGAGGAACATACATGCAATCACACTAGGTGTGGTTCATGAGAAGAACACACATCCAATGACACTGGTGGATCCTTATGTGGTTCATGAAAAGAACAGACATGCAGTGACACCGGTGGATCCTTATGTGGTTTGTCTAGAGGAACACACATGCAATGACACTGGGTGTGGTTCATGAAAAGAACAGACATGCAATGACACCGGTGGATCCATGTGTAGTTTATGGAAGTAACAGACATGCAATGACACTAGCTGTGGTTCATGAGAAGAACAGACATCCAATGACACTGGTGGACTCTAGCTATGGTTCATGAAAAGAACTAACATGCAATGACACTGGTGGATCCATGTGTGGTTTATGGAAGTAGCAGACATGCAATGACTCTAGCTGTGATTCATGAAAAGAACAGACATGCAATGACTCTGGTGGATCCATGTGTGGTTCATGAGAAGAACAGACATCCCATGACACTGGTGGATCCTTATGTGGTTCATGAAAAGAACAGACATGCAGTGACACTGGTGGATCCTTATGTGGTTTGTCTAGAGGAACACACATGCAATGACACCGGGTGTGGTTCATGAAAAGAACAGACATGCAATGACTTATGTGGTTTGTTTAGAAGAACACACATGCAATGACACTGGGTGTGGTTCATGAAAAGAATAGACATGCAGTGACACTGGTGGATCCTTATGTGGTTTGTTTAGCGGAACAGACATGCAATGACACTACGTGTGGTTCATGAGAAGAACACCCATCCAATGACACTGGTGGATCCTTATGTGGTTCATGAAAAGAACATACATGTAGTGACACCGGTGGATCCTTATGTGGTTTGTCTAGAGGAACACACATGCAATTACACTGGGTGTGGTTCATGAAAAGACCAGACATGCAATGTCATTGGGTGTGGTTCATGAAAATAACAGACATGCAATGACACTGGTGGATCCATGTGTGGTTCATGAGAAGAACACACATACAATCACATTGGGTGGATCCTTATGTGGTTTGTCTAGACGAACAAACATGCAATGACACTAGGTGTGGTTCATGAAAAGAACAGACATGCAATGACACTGGTGGATCCTTATGTGGTTCATGAAAAGAACAGACATGCAATGACACTGGGTGTGGTTTGTGAAAAGAACAGACATGCAATGACACCGGTGGATCCTTATGTGGTTCATGAAAAGAACTGACATGCAATGACACTAGGTGTGGTTCATGAAAAGAACATACATGCATTGACACCGGTGGATCCATGTGTGGTTTATGGAAGTAAGAGACATGCAATGACTATAGCTAAGAATCATGAAAAGAACATACATGCAATGACACTGGTGGATCCCTATGTGGTTTGTGAGAAGAACTGACATGCAATGACACTGGGTGTGGTTCATGAAAAGAACAGACTTGCAATGACACTGGGTGTGGTTCATGAAAAGAATAGACATGCAATGACACCGGTGGATCCATGTGTGGTTTATGGAAGTAACAGACATGCAATGACTCTAACTGTGGTTCATGAAAAGAACAGACATGCAATGACACTGGTGGATCCATGTGTTGTTTGTGGAAGTAAAAGACATGCAATGACTCTAGCTGTGATTCATGAAAAGAACAGACATGCAATGACACTGGTGGATCCATATGTGGTTCATGAGGAGAACACACATCCAATGACACTGGTGGATCCTTATGTGGTTCATGAAAAGAACAGACATGCAATGACACTGGGTGTGGTTTGTGAAAAGAACAGACATGCAATGACACCGGTGGATCCTTATGTGGTTCATGAAAAGAACTGATATGCAATAAAACTGGTTGTGGTTCATGAAAAGAACAGACATGCAATGACACCGGTGGATCCATGTGTGGTTTATGGAAGTAATAGACATGCAATGACTCTAGCTCTGGTTCATAAAAAGAACAGACATGCAATGACACTGGTGGATCCATGTGTGGTTCATGAGAAGAACACACATCCAATGACACTGTTGGATCCTTATGTGGTTTGTTTAGAAGAACACACATGCAATGACACTAGGTGGTTCCTTATGTGGTTTGTGAAAAGAACAGACATGCAATGACACTGGCTGTGATTCATGAAAAGAACAGACATGCAATGACACTGGTGGATCCGTATGTGGTTTGTCTAGAGGAACACACATCCAATGACACTGAGTGTGGTTAATGAAAAGAACAGACTTGCAATGACACTGGTGGATCCATGTGTGGTTTATAGAAGTAATAAACATGCAATGACTCTAGTTGTGATTCATGAAAAGAACAGACATGCAATGACACTGGTGGATCCTTATGTGTTTTGTGAGAAGAACAGACATGCAATCACACTGGTGGATCCTTATGTGGTTCATGAAAAGAACTGACATGCAATGACACTGGGTGTGGTTCATGAAAAGAACAGACATCAAATGACACCGGTGGAACCATATGTGGTTTATGGAAGTAATAGACATGTAATGACTCTAGCTGTGGTTCATGAAAAGAACAGACATGCAATGACACCGGTGGATCCATGTGTGGTTCATGAGAAGAACACACATCTAATGACACTGTTGGATCCTTATGTGGTTCATGAAAAGAACAGACATGCAGTGACACTGGTGCATCCTTATGTGGTTTGTCTAGAGGAACACACATGCAATGACAGCGGGTGTGGTTCATGAAAATAACAGACATGCAATGACTTATGTGGTTTGTTTAGAAGAACACACACGCAATGACACTGGGTGTGGTCATGAAAAGAACAGACATGCAGTGACACTGGTGGATCCTTACGTGGTTTGTTTAGAGGAAAATACATGCAATCACACGGGGTGTGGTTCATTAGAAGAACACACATCCAATGACACTGGTGAATTCTTATGTGGTTCATGAAAAGAACAGACATGCAGTGACATCGGTGGATCCTTATGTTGTTTGTCTAGAGGAACACACATGCAATGACACTTGGTGTGGTTTATGAAAAGAACAGACATGCAATGACACCGGTGGATCCATGTGTGGTTTATGGACGTAACAGACATGCACTGACTCTGGCTGTGGTTCATGAGAAGAACACACATCCAATGACACTAGTGGACTCTAGCTATGGTTCATGAAAAGAAGAGACATGCAATGATACTGGTGGATCCATGTGTGGTTTATGGAAGTAACAGACATGAAATGACTCTAGCTGTGATTGATGAAAATAACGGACATGCAATGACACTAGTGGATCCATGTGTGGTTTATGGAAGTAACAGACATGCAATGACTCTAGCTGTGATTCATGAAAATAATAGACATGCGATGACACTGGTGGATCCATGTGTTGTTCATGAGAAGAACACACATCCAATGACACTGGTGGATCCTTATGTGGTTCATGAAAAGAACAGACATGCAATGACACTGGGTGTGGTTTGTGAAAAGAACAGACATGCAATGACACCGGTTGATCCTTATGTGGTTCATCAAAAGAACTAACATGCAATGACACTGGGTGTGGTTCATGAAAAGAAGAGACATGCAATGACACCGGTGGATCCATGTGCGGTTTATGGAACTAACAGACATGCAATGACTCTAGCTGTGGTTAATGAAAAGGATAGACATGCAATGATACTGGTGGATCCATGTGTGGTTCATGAGAAGAACACACATCCAATGACACTGGTGGATCCTTATGTGGTTTGTTTGGAAGAACACACATGCAATGACACTAGGTGGATCCTTATGTGGTTTGTGAAAAGAATAGACATGCAATGACACTGGCTGTGATTCATGAAAAGAACAGACATGCAATGACACTAGTGGATCCATATGTGGTTTGTCTAGAGGAACACACATGCAATGACACTTGGTATGGTTATTGAAAAGAACAGACATGCAATGACACTAGTGGATCCATGTGTGGTTTATGGAAGTAACAGACAAGCAATGACTCTAGTTGTGATTCATGAAAAGAATAGACATGCAATGACACTGGTGGATCCTTATGTGGTTTCTGAGAAGAACAGACATGCAATGACATTGGTGGATCCTTATGTGGTTCATGAAAAGAACTGACATGCAATGACACTCGGTGTGGTTCATGAAAAGAACACACATGCAATGACACCAGTGGATCCATGTGTGGTTTATGGAAGTAACATACATGTAATGACTCTAGCTGTGGTTCATGAAAAGAACAGACATGCAATGAGACCGGTGGATCCATGCGTGGTTCATGAGAAGAACACACATCCAATGACACAGGTGGATCCTTATGTGGTTCATGAAAAGAACAGACATGGAGTGACACTAGTGGATCCATGTGTGGTTTATGGAAGAAACAGACATGCAATGACTCTAGTTGTGGTTCATGAAAAGAACATACATGCAATGACACTGGTGGATCCCTATGTGGTTTGTGAGAAGAACTGACATGCAATGACACTGGGTGTGGTTCATGAAAAGAACAGACTTGCAATGACACTGGGTGTGGTTCATGAAAAGAATAGACATGCAATGACACCGGTGGATCCATGTGTGGTTTATGGAAGTAACAGACATGCAATGACTCTAACTGTGGTTCATGAAAAGAACAGACATGCAATGACACTGGTGGATCCATGTGTTGTTTGTGGAAGTAAAAGACATGCAATGACTCTAGCTGTGATTCATGAAAAGAACAGACATGCAATGACACTGGTGGATCCATATGTGGTTCATGAGGAGAACACACATCCAATGACACTGGTGGATCCTTATGTGGTTCATGAAAAGAACAGACATGCAATGACACTGGGTGTGGTTTGTGAAAAGAACAGACATGCAATGACACCGGTGGATCCTTATGTGGTTCATGAAAAGAACTGATATGCAATAAAACTGGTTGTGGTTCATGAAAAGAACAGACATGCAATGACACCGGTGGATCCATGTGTGGTTTATGGAAGTAATAGACATGCAATGACTCTAGCTCTGGTTCATAAAAAGAACAGACATGCAATGACACTGGTGGATCCATGTGTGGTTCATGAGAAGAACACACATCCAATGACACTGTTGGATCCTTATGTGGTTTGTTTAGAAGAACACACATGCAATGACACTAGGTGGTTCCTTATGTGGTTTGTGAAAAGAACAGACATGCAATGACACTGGCTGTGATTCATGAAAAGAACAGACATGCAATGACACTGGTGGATCCATATGTGGTTTGTCTAGAGGAACACACATCCAATGACACTGAGTGTGGTTAATGAAAAGAACAGACTTGCAATGACACTGGTGGATCCATGTGTGGTTTATGGAAGTAATAAACATGCAATGACTCTAGTTGTGATTCATGAAAAGAACAGACATGCAATGACACTGGTGGATCCTTATGTGTTTTGTGAGAAGAACAGACATGCAATCACACTGGTGGATCCTTATGTGGTTCATGAAAAGAACTGACATGCAATGACACTGGGTGTGGTTCATGAAAAGAACAGACATCCAATGACACCGGTGGAACCATATGTGGTTTATGGAAGTAATAGACATGTAATGACTCTAGCTGTGGTTCATGAAAAGAACAGACATGCAATGACACCGGTGGATCCATGTGTGGTTCATGAGAAGAACACACATCTAATGACACTGTTGGATCCTTATGTGGTTCATGAAAAGAACAGACATGCAGTGACACTGGTGCATCCTTATGTGGTTTGTCTAGAGGAACACACATGCAATGACAGCGGGTGTGGTTCATGAAAATAACAGACATGCAATGACTTATGTGGTTTGTTTAGAAGAACACACACGCAATGACACTGGGTGTGGTTCATGAAAAGAACAGACATGCAGTGACACTGGTGGATCCTTACGTGGTTTGTTTAGAGGAAAATACATGCAATCACACGGGGTGTGGTTCATTAGAAGAACACACATCCAATGACACTGGTGAATTCTTATGTGGTTCATGAAAAGAACAGACATGCAGTGACATCGGTGGATCCTTATGTTGTTTGTCTAGAGGAACACACATGCAATGACACTTGGTGTGGTTTATGAAAAGAACAGACATGCAATGAAAGAATAGACATGCAATGACACCGGTGGATCCATGTGTGGTTTATGGACGTAACAGACATGCACTGACTCTGGCTGTGGTTCATGAGAAGAACACACATCCAATGACACTAGTGGACTCTAGCTATGGTTCATGAAAAGAAGAGACATGCAATGATACTGGTGGATCCATGTGTGGTTTATGGAAGTAACAGACATGAAATGACTCTAGCTGTGATTGATGAAAATAACGGACATGCAATGACACTAGTGGATCCATGTGTGGTTTATGGAAGTAACAGACATGCAATGACTCTAGCTGTGATTCATGAAAATAATAGACATGCGATGACACTGGTGGATCCATGTGTTGTTCATGAGAAGAACACACATCCAATGACACTGGTGGATCCTTATGTGGTTCATGAAAAGAACAGACATGCAATGACACTGGGTGTGGTTTGTGAAAAGAACAGACATGCAATGACACCGGTTGATCCTTATGTGGTTCATCAAAAGAACTAACATGCAATGACACTGGGTGTGGTTCATGAAAAGAAGAGACATGCAATAACACCGGTGGATCCATGTGCGGTTTATGGAACTAACAGACATGCAATGACTCTAGCTGTGGTTAATGAAAAGGATAGACATGCAATGATACTGGTGGATCCATGTGTGGTTCATGAGAAGAACACACATCCAATGACACTGGTGGATCCTTATGTGGTTTGTTTGGAAGAACACACATGCAATGACACTAGGTGGATCCTTATGTGGTTTGTGAAAAGAATAGACATGCAATGACACTGGCTGTGATTCATGAAAAGAACAGACATGCAATGACACTGGTGGATCCATATGTGGTTTGTCTAGAGGAACACACATGCAATGACACTTGGTATGGTTATTGAAAAGAACAGACATGCAATGACACTAGTGGATCCATGTGTGGTTTATGGAAGTAACAGACAAGCAATGACTCTAGTTGTGATTCATGAAAAGAATAGACATGCAATGACACTGGTGGATCCTTATGTGGTTTCTGAGAAGAACAGACATGCAATGACATTGGTGGATCCTTATGTGGTTCATGAAAAGAACTGACATGCAATGACACTCGGTGTGGTTCATGAAAAGAACACACATGCAATGACACCAGTGGATCCATGTGTGGTTTATGGAAGTAACATACATGTAATGACTCTAGCTGTGGTTCATGAAAAGAACAGACATGCAATGAGACCGGTGGATCCATGCGTGGTTCATGAGAAGAACACACATCCAATGACACGGGTGGATCCTTATGTGGTTCATGAAAAGAACAGACATGGAGTGACACTAGTGGATCCATGTGTGGTTTATGGAAGAAACAGACATGCAATGACTCTAGTTGTGGTTCATGAAAAGAACATACATGCAATGACACTGGTGGATCCATGTGTGGTTCATGAGAAGAACACACATCCAATGACACAGTTTGATCCTTATGTGGTTTGTTTAGAAGAACACACATCCAATGACACTAGGTGGATCCTTATGTGGTTTGTGAAAAGAACAGACATGCAATGACACTGGCTGTGATTCATGAAAAGAACAGACATGCAATGACACTGGTGGATCCATATGTGGTTTGTCTAGAGGAACACACATGTAATGACACTGGGTGTGGTTAATGAAAAGAACAGACATGCAATGACACCGGTGGATCCATGTGTGGTTTATGAAAGTAATAGACATGCAATGACTCTAGCTGTGATTCATGTAAAGAACAGACATGCAATGACACTAGTGGATCCTTATGTGGGTTGTTAGAAGAACAGACATGTAATGACACTGGTGGATCCTTATGTGGTTCATGAAAAGAACTGAGATGCAATGACACTGGGTGCGGTTCATGAAAAGAACAGACATGCAATGACACTAGTGGATCCATGTGTGGTTTATGGAAGTAACAGACATGCAATGACTCTAGCTGTGGTTCATGAAAAGAACAGACATGCAATGACACCGGTGGATCCATGTGTGGTTCATGAGAAGAACACACATCCAACGACACTAGTGGATCCTTATGTGGTTTGTTTAGAAGAACACACATGCAATGACGCTAGGTGGATCCTTATGTGGTTTGTGAAAAGAACAGACATGCAATGACACTGGGTGTGGTTCATGAAAATAACAGACATGCAATGACTTATGTGGTTTGTTTAGAAGAACACACACGCAATGACACTGGGTGTGGTTCATGAAAAGAATGGCCATGCAGTGACACCGGTGGATCCTTATGTGGTTTGTTTAAAGGAACATACATGCAATCACACTGGGTGTGGTTCATTAGAAGAACACACATCCAATGACCCTGGTGGATCCTTATGTGGTTCATGAAAAGAACAGACATGCAGTCACACTGGTGCATCCTTATGTGGTTTGCCTAGAGGAACACACATGCAATGACACCGGGTGTGGTTCATGAAAAGAACAGACATGCAATGACTTATGTGGTTTGTTTAGAAGAACACACACGCAATGACACTGAGTGTGGTTCATGAAAAGAATGGCCATGCAGTGACACTGGTGGATCCTTATATGGTTTGTTTAAAGGAACATACATGCAATCACACTGGGTGTGGTTCATTAGAAGAACACACATCCAATGACACTGGTGGATCCTTATGTGGTTCATGAAAAGAACAGACATGCAGTGACACCGGTGGATCCTTATGTGGTTTGTCTAGAGGAACACACATGCAATGACACTAGGTGTGGTTCATGAAAAGAAGAGACATGCAATGACACTGGGTGTGGTTCATGAAAAGAACAGACATGCACTGACACCAGTGGATCCATGTGTGGTTTATGGAAGTAACAAACATGCAATGACTCTAGCTGTGGTTCATGAGAAGAACACACATGCAATGACACTGGTGGACTCTAGCTGTCGTTCATGAAAAGAACAGGCATGCAATGACACTGGTGGATCCATGTGTGGTTTATGGAAGTAATAGACATGCAATGACTCTAGGTGTGATTCATGAACAGAATAGACTTCCAATGACACTGGTGGATGCATGTGTGGTTTATGGAAGTAACAGACATGCAATGACTCTAGCTGTGATTCATGAAAAGAATAGGCATGCAATGACACTGGTGGATCCATGTGTGGTTCATGAGAAGAACAGACATCCAATGACACTGGTGGATCCTTATGTGGTTCATGAAAAGAATAGACATGCAGTGACACTGGTGGATCCTTATGTGGTTTGTCTAGAGGAACACACATGCAATGACACCGGGTGTGGTTCATGAAAAGAACAGACATGCAATGACTTATGTGGTTTGTCTAGAAGAACACACATGCAATGACACTGGGTGTGGTCATGAAAAGAACAGACATGCAGTGACACTGGTGGATCCTTATGTTGTTTGTTTAGAGGAACAAACATGCAATGACACTGGTTGTGGTTCATGAGAAGAACACACATCCAATGACACTGGTTGATCCTTATGTGGTTCATGAAAAGAACAGACATGCAGTGACACCGGTGGATCCTTATGTGGTTTTTCTAGAGGAACACACATGCAATGACACTGGGTGTGGTTCATGAAAAGAACAGATATGCAATGACATTGGGTGTGGTTTATGAAAAGAACAGACATGCAATGACACTGGTGGATCCATGTGTGGTTCATGAGAATAACACACATACAATCACATTGCACTAGTGGAGAACGGGCCTCCAGTCCTGGCCCGTAAGGGGCGTTAGTCCCGGTCCTAGTAACCGGGACTGGAGGGGCGGGACTAAAGGCCCACCCACTAGTCTCGGCCCTCTTACCATCCGGGACCAATGGGCATCCACGTGGCCATCTCTGCGGGCGCTGGGTGCCCCACATTAGTCCCGGTTCGTATTACGAACCGGGACAAATGGTTCTCTGCCGCGGCAGAATTTTAGGCACTTTCTCTGTCGCGGTAGAGAATTCAATTTGTATCCTTTTTTCATTTCAAAATAGTTTTCTATGCTACCACATACCGTACATGTTCGTGTATACATAAGATAACTTCTCTTAAGATCGAGCATACAAATATATACACGATAGTTACACATGGAGATCACAATTATCGGGACTAGAGCCCGTCTATTCAATTACACGGTCGGGGATCGTCGGCGCCTATTCACACTTAATTCTCCAGCGTCATCTATCATCTCGTTCATCAAGAATCCTGCCAGTTCTTCAGCAATTGCTGCTACGCGTTGCTCTGGTAGGAGCTGACCCCGCATTTTCTCGAACTATATAAGAAAAGGAGATCAATATGAATATCAATCATGATAACAAAAAGTGACGGTAATAAAATAATGTTATGAATGTATTGCTTACATCGACTCTATAATCATTCATCTCACTAGTAAACGTGCGAATGAACTCGCAAACGTAGAATCCACATAGATTCGTCTTTGGTGGCTGCCTCGCGCACTTTACAAGAATAGAATTCAATCAAAATAATAATCCAGCATCATAATTGTATTGAAACTAGAAGTAAAGAGATGCGCGTACTACTTATCGAGACCGGCTTAAACGTCAGCTTCTCACTAAAGTCACCCGTAACCGCACTCTTGAACTGGTTCCAAACCCTACCCGGTAAAGAAAATGAATGAGTTATTTATTACGTGATATCTCAGGAAATCAACGAAAGAGACCGATGTAGCGCGAAAATTACCTCTGGAGCATGTCCTGCATGTCCCTAAACATTTCCAGGGGTCTCTTTAATGGGTCCATGACTTCAACTCTTCCCTTATCAAGTTGAATGTCTAGCAGAATCCAGTGGAAACTGTACACGTTTATATATACATCAGTAACTCATCAATTACACTTAACATCGAGTAAGCAAAAGAGAATGTGTACAATAGAGTAAGACCCTCACGCGAAATTGTAAGGAAACAGTACGTGGTCACAGAAATTTTGCTCCATTAGAAACCTTAGAAGGTTTTCCTGTGTCTCCTCGGGTTTTGTCATTAGCGTCTTTACATGTATTTTATCTGGGTCAATGAACCCAACACTAAAGATTGACCTTCTTTTACATTCCATGATCTTCATTTTGCATAATAATAGAGTACAAAAGGATATAATTAGGATAATTACATGCAATGAACTGAACAACTGAAAAAATTAACAACTTATATATAGACAATGAATTCAACAACTTACAGACAATAGCAACTCATGAGACTTTTGTCGAGGGCGTCGAAAATGTATAACTGGAAGAGTTCTGGAAACTCAACATGGACCTCTTCTTCTCGGAAGTAGCAGTCATGTGGGACTTTTGCCACGATCATTATTCTCTCCTGCTTTACGGCTTTCAAGTACCAGTTATGTAAACTCCGCATTTGTGTTGGCAGTTGTTGGAACTGCTCAAAGATGACCAGAGCCTTGGGTAACTTGTCGTCCTGGGAACCTAGCAATTCCTCAACAGTCACATTCATAGAGGCCGCAAGCTTCGCAGCTTCTTCCTTATTCTGCTGGGGAATGTCATGGGATACCACCTTGAGGGGTGGGGTCGATTTTTTGGCCTGTTCCCCAAGCTAGGGGACGTCCTTTCTTTTCCCGGTTGCACTTTGACTTGATGATTTTCTCCCGCTTGCACTTCTACTTGATTTGCTCTTCTTCACTTCCTTCTGAAGTGTGCGTTGATATTCATCTGTCTTATGGTGCAAGTCATATTGCGATTTTGTGTTTAGAAAAGAAAGTGCATACGCTTTTTGCTTCTTGGTGTATACCGAGGCGGTCTCGGGTTTCTTCTTTTGAAGCTGCACAACACATTCGGCCTTTCGATCATGTCGGTTTCCTCGTCACTATGGTCGTAAGGTCTGATAGGAAGATTCTTATGAGGTACTCTTGGGAGGGGCGACATTTGTCGTTTTGGGCTCCTGCGTCGTTTAGTACTAATCGGAGGCTGCGGCGGAGATCGAGATGGACTCGGGTTGTGGTGGTCGTAGTCATGGGGTGGGCTTCTTGGAGGTGATGGAGGTGAAGGTGACATGCGACCACTCAGAGGCGGTGTTGGCTTTGGCGTCCAGCCTGGAAGCTTGATGTTGTTCTTGTCCCATAGAATGATACCACCCAGTACTTCTCGGAGTGTCCTTTCACCTTCATGTCCAGGGATGTCAAGCTCCATTGAGTCCCACCCCATTGCGATTTCATCCACAGCAACTTTAGCATAGCCAGCTGGAATCTCACGGCCATGCCAGCGTGCGCCAGGTGGACAAGGTAAAGCACATCCGACCGCCACCTTGATGGATAGGTTCTTCACCTTATGATGGAGCTCACAAGATGCCTGCTCCTTGATTCCATCCACGGGGTAGCCGGGACCGCCATCTACCATACATGCATTGTTAGAAGGGACCTCCGATTCAGCCACGCTGCTTCTCCGCTGAGATGGGACGATGGTAATATCGAGTACAGGATCTTGTAGGCGCGCTGCTCCTCGAAGTTCGTCAATCTGTTGCTGATGCATTCAAAGTGTTCCTAGCAACTCGGTGAACCTGTCTCCCTCCTCCTCCTACCGTCGCCTCTTTGCTCTCTCTCGGCTCCTATAAGTATCTCTGTCTTTGGGAAACCCCATCTCCCACGTATAACTAGGGCCAAGGCCTCGTACACGTCCTCCACGTTCGTCATTCCCGAGGACCTTTGTCAGCAAGTCATTCTCTCTATCGGGACGGAACTTTGTTGTCCCCGCTTAATCTCCTTCACCACTTTCTGCCATGTATCCCGGGGTATCCTAATCCCGTCACTGCAAATAAGGTCCCCTGTACTTTCGTCATACTCAATCCCATGCCCAAGGAACCAATTCCTTGCCCTCAGATCCCATTCTTCGCGTATTGGTTCTGGAGTGATCCCTTTAGCAAGCAGCTCATTCTCTTTAGCATCCTACTTTGGCATGGCAGCCGTGTAGCCCCCTAGCCCCAGGTGATGGTGATATTTCTTCATCGCGGCATTTTTCTTGTTTTTTTCCGACATTTCCATAGCAGGTTGTGACTCCTTGTACTTCACAAATGCATCCCAGTTAGCCTGCTACTTCATTAGATAGCATTCAAATTTAGGAGGAGTCTTCGTCTTCTGATACTTTTGCCATAATGCTTTCTTCCAGTTCTTGAATAGTTCGGCCATCTTCGTAAGAGTCCACTGCTTGACTTTCTTCCTCAATGCAGCTGTGTCGGCATCATCCTCACATTCTGGCAGGGTGAAATGTGTCATGAGGTCATTCCAAAGACCCTCTTTGCACCTGTCGGCGACATACTCACCCTCTTTCGCCCCTTTGGTCTTATTCCACTCTCGAATGGTGATCGGATGCGATCCCTAACCATAATTCCGCATTGTTGTTTAAACACAGTTTTAGCCTTTTCGGGTTCCAACGGTTCACCCCGTGGTGATACCCGCGTAATTGTATAACGCATAGATGCGTCCAACTTTTTGGCCGGGCCTCGTTTGGAATATTTTTTGCTCGATGTGGAGGCGTAAGAGAAGAAACATTCGTCAATTTATATATATACAACTCAGTTAATGCATCTACTGATCACCAGACTTCATATATATACCTCGCCGTCTGCTTCTCCACCACCGGAGCCGTCGGCTTCTCCACCACCGGAGCCGTTGGCTTCTCCTTGATCATTTCGGTCGACCTCCTCTCCCTCACCGGAGGGGTTCAGATAAATCGACGGAGATTCGGGTGGATCAACATGGGGGGTGTCATTGATCATATCCTCGAGAATTTCTTCCTATGCTAGGTCTCTCTGGATTGGATCCATAGTTTTCTACAAAATGCACACAATAACATTTTTCATTCAATATTGCTGCATAAAATAATACTAAACAATAATATGAACACGCAATTTGCTACAATAATACTAAACAATAGCAAAATTATAGTGATTCCCTAACCCTAACCCTAAGTCCGGGGGCCCGTGAGCACCACCACCCTAACCCTAAGTCCGGGGGCCCGCGAGCACTACCACATTAACCCTAAGTCCGCGTGCCCGCGAGCACCACCACCCTAACCCTAAGTCTGGAGGCCTGCGAGCACTACCACATTAACCCTAAGTCCGGGGGCCCGCGAGCACTACCACCCTAACCCTAAGTCTGGGGGCCCGCGAGCACTACCACATTAACCCTAAGTCCGAGTGCCCGCGAGCACTACCACCCTAACCCTAAGTCCGGGGGCCCACGAGCACTACCACATTAACCCTAAGTCCGGGTGCCCGCGAGCACTACCACCCTAACCCTAAGTCCGGGGGCCGCAAGAACTATCACATTAACCCTAAGTCCGGGGGCCCGCGAGCACTACCACCCTAACCCTAAGTCCAGTGGCCCGCGAGCACCACCACCCTAACCCTAAGTCCGGGGGCCCGCGAGCACTACCACATTAAACCTAAGTCCGGGGGCCCGCAAGCACCACCACCCTAACCCTAAGTCCGGGGGCCCGCGAGCACTACCACATTAACCCTAAGTCCGGGTGCCCGTGAGCACTACCACCCTAACCCTAAGTCCGGGGGCCAGCGAGCACCACCACCCTAACCCTAAGTCCGGGGGCCCGCGAGCACTACCACATTAACCCTAAGTCCGGGGGCCCGCAAGCACTACCACCCTAACCCTAAGTCCGGGGGCCCATGAGCACTACCACATTAACCCTAAGTCTGGGTGCCCGCGAGAACTACCACCCTAACCCTAAGTCCGGGGGCCCGCGAGCACTACCACATTAACCCTAAGTCCGGGTGGCCGCGAGCACTACCACCCTAACCCTAAGACCGGGGGCCCGCGAGCACTATCACATTAACCCTAAGTCCAGGGGCCCGCGAGCACTACCACCCTAACCCTAAGTTCGGTGGCCCGCGAGAACCACCACCCTAACCCTAAGTCCGGGGGCCGCGAGCACTACCACATTAAACCTAAGTCCGAGGGCCCACGAGCACCACCATCCTAACCCTAAGTCCGGTGGCCCGCGAGCACTACCACATTAACCCTAAGTCCGGGTGCCCGTGAGCACTACCACCCTAACCCTAAGTCCGGGGGCCCGCGAGCACCACCACCCTAACCCTAAGTCCGGGGACCCGCGAGCACTACCGGACTTAGGGTAGTTATTTCTTTAGCTTATCTTTATTTAGCACTAATGCTTGTCTGTCTCAATCGACACTATAATACTACATACTATATAATATACTACTATATATATTATTACTAGTAATAAATATAAATACACAAACATATATATATATAATATATTTATATACTAGTAATAAATATTACAATATAAAAAAGATACAAGAAATAAAAAAACATACACTAGAAATTAATATATACTATACTAGAAATATATACTATACTAGAAATTAATATATACTATACTAGAAATTAATAAAAAAAACATACACTAGAAATATGAAAAATATACACTAGAAATTAATATATACTATACTAGTAATACTAGTAATAATTCTATCTATTACTAGTAATAATTCTTAATTAATATACAAAAAATACAAGAAATTAATATATATACTATATCTATATATACTACTAATAATTATTAACATATAGTACTATAATTAATAAAAAGTGGCGGGCGGTGTGGGTGCCGCCCGGGCTCGCCGGTCGCGGGGCGCCGCCCGGGCTTGCTGGAGGGATGGAGGCAGCGCGCGGTCGCGGGGCGCCGCCCGGGCTCGCTGGGGCCAGGGACGGAGAGGAGCCAGAGCGCGCAGTGGGGGAGGGATTACCTCCCAGCAGTGGGGCGAACGTGCACGCGTCTCGAGAGGCAGCGGCGCGGCGCGGCAACACGACAGGGTGGCTACACGGACGGGCGGAGAGGCGGCGAGGTAGCGAGGTAAATTTCGGCAGCCTGGCGGGGTAGTGCTACTCCTCGCTCCGGTCGATGGATTCGACCGGGGAAGAAGGCGGCACAATAAATACCCCCCACCCTTTAGTCCCGGTGCATGGCATAAAGCGGGACTAAAGGGGGGGTCTTTAGTCCCGGTTCCATCCACGCACCGGGACTAAAGGCTTTGGGTGCCTTTTCGCCTGCAGAGCCTTTAGTCCCGGATGGTGTTCTGGGCCGGGACTAAAGGCCCAAATTTGCGCGCGCTGGGCCTAAGTTGGCGCCTGTTTTTTCAAATATTATAATTTGTAGCTATTTGATTTTTTTAACATTTGAATTATACAGTTTTTGCATACTTATGAATTTGAGAAAATTTTCAACATGAAAAGTTTTTGAATTTGAATAAGTAATCCAAATCTATTTTCTGTTTTATAAAATAATTATTCTAACTAGTGAAACTAATAACCATTTTGCCATTTCCAATTTAAAAATGAATTAACTATTATATTTTGCATATTTTTGAATCTCACTAAATTTTTAACATAAAAAGTGCTTGAATTTGAATAAGAGATTCAAATCCATTTTTTGTTTTATAAAATAATTATTCTAACTAGTCAAACTATTAACCATTTTGCCATTTTCATGTGATTCCGACGCTCCGGTGGTCTTCCTCCGGCGAAACCCTAGACCGGGGGCCCCGGATCGTCTACCCCTATAGCTTTCTCCGTACGAGGGTAGCCCCTTTAGGGTTTAGGGTTTAGGGTTTAGGCTTCCCTCCTCTGACTTCCCGCCATTTCTCACTATATATATGTAGGCTTGGTCGTTGCCATAGCACATCTAGACTCATATCTGCCGCCTCTCTCCACTCTATCCCATGGATTCCACCATACCTCTAACCCCAGGGAGGCGGAGATGGAGTCTTTCACGGGCTAGCAGGAAAATATTTTCCGAGGCGGAACTTCCGAAGATGCCATAGGGCGTGTGCACCAAGGGCATCTTCGAGAAGTTCCACCACGGGAGATTTCCCAACCCTTTCCTCCATCCATGGGGATGAAACTCTCCATCCATGTTGGCTTGTTGAGTTGCTTGCCATGGCGTATCGATGCTCCTTTTATAGGCACGGCGCCGCTTCTACTTTGTCTTCTTCCTCTGACAGGGCGTCATGCGCTACATGCTTTATCTCATCGAGCAGTGCGTCCACCCACGCGTCCTTATCCTACTGACAGCTTTAGTCCCGGTTTGAGCCCCCACCCGGTACTAAAGGTTACCCACGCATCCTTATCCCACCGATAGTTTTGTTAGATGACACAAAAACCACCTTTAGTCCCGGTTGCACCCACCAGCCGGTACTGAAGGTTAGCCACCCCCAGATAAGGCCCTCCCAGATAAGCCTCCCCCAGATAAGGCCCCCCATCTTTTGTCCCGGTTTGAGCCCGCACCCGGGATGAAAGTTTCCCGCCCCACTGCGTTCCCGCGCTTTCCACCGGTTCCCACCTCTGTCTTCCCGCCATTTTTTCAGTATATATATGTATGCTTGGCCTCCATTTACATATCACATCTAGACTCATCATTCTCTTCCCATGGCTTCCATCGTATCTCTAACCACCCGGGAGGCGGAGGCGCTTTGCGCCTCGAACTACCCCTGCCCACCGGGCTACCGCGTCCCCACCGGCTGGATGCTGAGTGCCGGAGGCGTGCCGGTCCCTCCTGTCCCTCTAGGTGTGGAGCGCCGGATGGCCATCACGAACCACTACTACCTCGAGCTCACGCCAGAGCAGCGGAGGAATCCCAACTGGCATCCCAACTATTTCTCGACTTGGGAACCCTTCTTCATCAATCGCCGTGAGAGGGCGCTCACCAGGCACGAGGAGGACGACCCACCTCCTTCGAACTTCAACGAGGTCGGCCGTCGGCTGTGGTGGCGCGGCCGGACTCTCTAGAGTGTCATGGCCTACAACACGAACGACAATAACCCCTGCCCGTGGTACCCTCAAATCCAGCCCACGCGTGCCCAACCTTCAAGGTTCGACTACGGCGACCCCGATGACGACAGCGACGATGGCGCCGGCGACTACGACGACTACAGTGGCGCGTATTACAGGGCTAGGCAGGAGCATGACTGAATCACTCCAACATTAGGCATGTTTCTTAATTTTTAGTTGTGCTATGTATCTTAATTTTCAGTTGTGCTATGTATCCTTAGTGTTTGTGGGTTCCTTCTCTTATGATGGTTCCTTCTCTTTGGGTGATCACCTCCCACGGCTCAGAACCCGGTCGTCAACATCTAGTTTGATTGAGCAAGATGTATTACATGAAAAGGGACCTTTATGTCTCAAATAAAAGGTTTAATACATTACATAGATTTATGTCTCAAATAAAAGGTTTAATACATTATTACACATCACCAACATCTAGTGTTGTGGTTTTCTTCTGAACCGTAGCCATGGAGAATCTTCATCATTTAACAGGATGCTTGGGTCAGTTTTCACTTTGAACGGCGGAATTTCATGAAACTTATTGTAATCTTCTGACATGTCTGTCTTGTCATCCACTCCCATGATGTTTCTTTTCCCTGAAAGAACTATGTGGCACTTTGGCTCATCGTATTCTGTACTCTTTTGCTTATCTTTCCTTTTTCTCGGTTTGGTAGACATGTCCTTCACATAGAAAACCTGAGCCACATCGTTGGCTAGGACGAATGGTTCATCCATGTACGCAAGATTGTTGAGATCCACTGTTGTCATGCCGTACTTTTGGTCTACATGTACCCCGCCTCCTGTCAGCTTGACCCATTTGCACCGAAACAAAGGCACCTTAAAAGTAGGTCCATAGTCAAGTTCCCATATCTCCTCTATGTACCCATAATATGTGTCCTTCTGCCCATTGTCATCTGTTGCATCAAAGAGGACACCACAATTTTGGTTGGTGCTCTTTTTATCTTGGGCGATCGTGTAAAATGTATTCCCATTTATCTCATACCCTTGGAAAGTACATATAGTCGAAGATGGTAACCTGGCCAACGAGTACAACTCATCTCCAATAGTGGTGTTATTCATGAGATGTGTCTGCAACCAATTGCCAAAATTATTCTCGTGTTCCCCTTTAATCAAGGTTTCAGGCTTCCCCAGGTTTTCGGAGCATAGAATATTCTTGTGTTTCTCGATATACAGAGCCACCACGGTGGAATTGTGTAGAAATGTGTAGTGTGCTTGAGTGAAAGAATGCCCGTCCCTACATACCATTGATTTCCTTCCTAGTGTGCCTTTTCCAGTCATCCTCCCCTCATACCGAGATTCAGGAACACCAATCGGCTTAAGGTCAGGAAGAAAGTCAACACAAAACTCAATGACCTCCTCTGTTTCATAGCCCTTGGAGATGCTTCCTTCTGGCCTAGCATGGTTATGAACATATTTCTTTAAGACTCCCAAGAACCTCTCGAAGGGGAACATATTGTGTAGAAACACAGGACCGAGAATTCTAATATCTTCGACTAGGTGAACTAGGAGGTGCGTCATAATATTGAAGAAGGATGGCGGGAACAACAACTCGAAGCTGACCAGACATTGGACCACATCAATCTGTAACCCTGATAGACTTTCTCGATCGATTACCTTCTGAGAAATTGCATTGAGGAATGCACATACCTTCACAATGGCTAGTCGAACATTTTCTGGTAGAATTCCCCTCAATGCAACCGGAAGCAATTGCGTCATAAGCACATGGCAGTCATGAGACTTTAGGTTTTGAAATTTTTTCTCTTTCATATTTACTATTCCCTTTATATTCAACGAGAAGCCAGATGGGACCTTGATACTGAAAAGGACTTCAAAAAAGATTTCCTTCTCTTCTTTGGTAAGAGCGTAGCTGGCAAGCCCTTGAAACTGCCCTGGATGCTTGCCGTCTCGTCCTTTATGATGTTGCTGGTCCTCCCGTGCTGCCGGGGTATCTTTTGACTTCTCATACAAGCCCAGGAAGCGTAGAATATTCACGCAAAGATTCTTCCTCAGGTGCATCACGTCGATTGCAGAGCGGACCTCATGCACTTTCCAATAGGGTAGCTCCCAAAATATAGATTTCTTCTTCCACATGGGTGCGTGTCCGGTAATGGGGTCTTTCGAAACAGGTTGTCCTCCAGGACCCTTTCCAAAGATTACATCCAAATCCTTGACCATACCAAATACATCAGCACCACTACGGGGGACAGGCTTCGTCCGGGTTTCTGCCTTGCCATTGAAATGCTTGCCTTTCTTCTGTAAGGGATGACTGGGCGGAAGAAAACGACGATTGTACGGGTACACATTCTTTCTACATTTATCCAGATATATACTTTCAGTCTCATCTAAACAATGCGTGCATGCATTGTATTCTTTGTTCGTCTGTCCTGAAATGTTACTAAGAGCAGGCCAATCATTGATGGTTACGAACAGAAATGCTTGTAGGTCAAATTCCTACTGTTTATGCTCATCCCACACACGTACACCTGGTTTGGCCCACAACTATAGAAGTTCATCAACTAATGGCCTTAGGTACACATCAATGTCGTTGCCGGGTTGCTTCGGGCCTTGGATGAGCACTGGCATCATAATGAACTTCCGCTTCATGCACAACCAAGGAGGAAGGTTGTAGATACATAGAGTCACGGTCCAGGTGCTGTGACTGCAGTTCTGCTCCCCAAAAGGATTCATGCCATCGGTACTTAGACCAAACCATAAGTTCCTTGCGTCACCAGCAAAGTCCGGAAAGTCTCTCTCGATTTTTCTCCACTGCCGACCATCAGCAGGGTGCCTCAACATCCTGTCTTCCTTACGGTCTTCCATGTGCCATCGCAACAACTTGGCATGCTCTTTATTTCTGAACAAACATTTCAACCGTGGTATTATAGGAGCATACCACATCACCTTGGCAGGAACCCTCTTCTTGGGTGGCTTGCCCTCAACATCACCAGGGTCATCTTTTCTGATCTTATAGCGCAATGTAGTGCATACCGGGCATTTATCCATATTCTCGTACTTCTCACCACAGTAGAGGAAGCAGTCATTAGGGCATGCATGTATCTTCTGCACGTCTAATCCTAGAGGGCAGGCAAGTTTCTTTGCTTCGTACGTCTGGAGGGCAATTGGTTATTTCTTGGAAGCAGTTTCTTCATTATTACCAGCAACTTTTCAAATCTCGAGTCAGTCATACCGGTCTCTGCCTTCCACTTCAACAATTCCAATGTGCTACCCAGCTTCTTCTGGCCATCTTCACAAGTTGGATACAACAATGTGTTGTGGTCCTGTAACATCTGCTCGAACTGCAACCTCTCCTTTTCTGTGTCGCAGTCTCGCCTTGCATCACTAATGACCCGACCAAAATCATCAACGGGCTCATCTGGTTCCCGTTCTTCACCCCCTTCTTCTTCATTATCTTCAACTGCGGTATCATCGTATTCAGGGAACATAGATCGGTAGTTGTCATCATCGTTCTCTTCTTCATCACCGTCTTCCATCATAACCCCTCTTTCTCTGTGCTTGGTCCAAACATTATAGCCGGACATGAAACCGGACCGAAGCAGGTGGCTCTGAATGACTCTTGAGGAAGTGTGAGCGTGCTCATTCCGACATTCAACACATGGACAACACATAAAACCATCCCGCCGCTTGTTCGCCTTGGCCACAAGGCGAAAAGAACGCACGCCTTCTCTGTAAGCGTCAGAGCGTCGGTCACCGTACATCCATGGGTGGCTCATCTGCATCATACAACCATGCATATATATCAAACGCAATCACGATGCTTAAATTAGTACCGCGCGGTCAAAACAAGAAAATAGTTGCTAACCTTTTAGGACACTTCAAAACAAAGAGGAGAAACCTTAAGTGTCGCTCTGGCACCTCATATCATATTTTGTCTTGTGTGAACTCAAGTGGCATCGCTCTAACAGGCATTTCACCAAACACCTCTAGTGCATATGAAGAAAAAAAGTTAGCACAAAGTTATACCCACCTCTCACATAGGAAAAAAACAGGAGAGAGTGGAGGGCTGGGTGCATATATATAGGGCCCGGCCATTAGTCGCGGTTTGAGATACAAACTGGGACTAAAGGTTCTGCCAGGAGCACACGCGCGTTCCCAGACCCAATTGTCCCGGTTTGTATCTCAAATCGGGACTAATGGTTCCTTACGGACCAGGAAAAAGTACCTCGGCCTCCTCGGGCCGTCTGGTTCAGACCACTAGTCCCGGCCCCAGCCACGGCCGGGACTAGTGCTCGAACCAAAGGCCCATTTTCTACTAGTGTTGGGTGCATCCTTATGTGGTTTGTCTAGAGGAACATACATGCAATGACACTAGGTGTGCATCATGAAAAGAATAGACATGCAATGACACTGGTGGATCCTTATGTGGTTCATGAAAAGAACATACATGCAATGACACTGGGTGTGGTTTGTGAAAAGAACAGACATGCAATGACACCGGTGGATCCTTATGTGGTTCATGAAAAGAACTGACATGCAATGACACTGGGTGTGGTTCATGAAAAGAACATACATGCATTGACACCGGTGGATCCATGTGTGGTTTATGGAAGTAAGAGACATGCAATGATTATAGCTATGATTCATGAAAAGAACAGACATGCAATGACACTGGTGGATCCTTATGTGGTTTGTGAGAAGAACTGACATGCAATGACACTGGGTGTGGTTCATGAAAAGAACAGACATGCAATGACACTGGGTGTGGTTCATGAAAAGAACAGACATGCAATGACACCGGTGGATCCATGTGTGGTTTATGGAAGTATCAGACATGCAATGACTCTAGCTGTGGTTCATGAAAATGACAGTGGTGGATCCATGTGTGGTTTATGGAAGTAACAGACATGCAATGACTCTAGCTGTGATTCATGAAAAGAACAGACATGAAATGACACTGGTGGATCCATGTGTGGTTCATGAGAAGAACACACATCCAATGACACTGGTGGATCCTTATGTGGTTCATGAAAAGAACAGACATGCAATGACACTGGGTGCAGAAGGCGGACCTAGAAAATTTTCAAAGCCTGGGCAAGCCTGAGTGTGACTACAATTTTTTGCATACGCATCAACAAATATAAATATTACGTACTTAATTTTTCAAATGTAAAGATGAACACGGTAGATAAAAACACAATAGCACACATGCAAATGTTCATAGGTACTAAATATCATATTGTTAACATTGGACCACAAAAGCTGAAATGTTCATCACTACTAGATACTATTGAAGCTCCAATGACTACAAAAGCTCACATGTCCAAATGCACCAAGAGGACTCTACAAACAAGAGGAAAAATGGTTAGTAGATTATATGATGGTACCTTCGGAAAACAATCATCACAATATAATAAACATACCATGAATCATGTGCTAACAAGGCCTAGACCTTTTAGGTAAATGTCCTTTCCTTGTCTTCATGGCTTGGGACCGTTTAGCAATATCATCACTATCAATTTCTCTAAATATCTCCCGCTCGGTGTAGCATATCATCAAGTCATTGAACCAACCGTTCCTCATCTTGTTCCGTAACTTTGATTTGATAATTTTCATTGCCGAGAAAGCCCTCTCAACGGATGCCGTTGACACTGGCAATATCAAAGCCAACTCAATAAGTTTGTAGACCAATGGGAAAACCAAGTGCTTCTCCGTTTCAACCATCTTCATAGCCAAACTTTCTAGATCTTTGCAAGTAGAGAAGGCGGCATGGATTCTCACATTGTGAATGTAAGTCTCAAGTTGGCCTCTTATGGTTGCTCGGTCTCCATTAGAGAAATCCGTATGATAAATTGTAGATAAGCGAGCAAGCTTGTCCAGATCAAACATCAAGAAAGAATTCTTCGGATTGAGGCAAGAGAAGCAATCTAATACCTCTATAGAAGCTTCACAAAACCGATGATTCATCTCAACACATATCTTTCAACGGCAACATAGAAAATCTCAACTTTGTAAAAATGAAGCTTAGTGTATGTCATCCCATCAACCCTCGAACGACCCCGAACCGGTATTTGTTCATCCATATGAGGCACTAGAATACCCTTACCAATGGAAAATTGTTGGACCTCATCAAACAAGACCTCCCAACCACTATTTCTCATGGACATCAACCGATCTTTCACATCACTAACTAGTTCCATTGCATGAACAATATTAAGATCCTTACTTTGCAAGACATGTGAAAGCTCATTTGTGATGGAAAGCAACTTTATCATAAGCTTCCAAATGAAAGCAAATTTGAAGTCCTCCATCTTCTCAATTAAACCCGCCACTTGTGATAGTCCACGGCTCTCATCATTAACCTCGTGAAGAATTTTTAATGTTGCTAACCACATCCCTTCCAAACGGAGCAAAGTTGTATAATGTGAACCCCACCTAGTGTCCCCGGGCCTAGTGAGACATGTTTCTTGATTCAAACCTCTTCCACTAGATATCTCACCCCTCTCAAGCATATCCAAAATATTTTTATGATGTTCTTCTGTAAGCACATCCCTTCTTTTGTAAGATGCACTTGATGTGTTCACAATCAATGTGGTGTACTCAAAAAAAATCATGAATGTATGAGCAACAACGAGCAATGGAGACAACAACCAATTGTAGGCGGTGGGCAAAACAATGAACATAGAAAGCATAAGGATTTTCATCAAAGATCTTCTTTTGTAGGCCATTAAATTCACCCCTCATATTTGAGGCCCCATCATAACCTTGCCCTCGGATTCTATGAATAAATAGCTTATGGTAATCTAGAATACCAACAAGTGCTACCTTTAGTGCTTCGGATGTAGTCTCATGGACATGATTTATAGAAAGAAATCGTTCCACAACCTTCCCTTCATTGTTCACATACCTACAACAAAATGACCCCTAAAGGTTAAATGGAAGTATGAAACAATAGACAAATTGAATAATGAAGTAATGAAGCACTACTAACCTCAACATTACCGCCATTTGATCTTTTACGGATATGTCGCGTGACTCATCAATGAGAATGGAGAAATTCTTTTTGCCAAGTTCTCCCATAATTACTTTGGTGACTTCTTGTGCACAACACTTGGCAAGATCCTTTTGAATTTTCGAAGAAATCATCTTGGAATTTCCACCATGACCATAAGCATGCTTTACCTTTTCATCCTTCCCTTTATACCATTCTACCATCTCACAAAAGTTTCCCATGTTTAATGAACCCAAAGATTCATTATGGCCATGAAAGGCCAAGCCTTGATCAATTAGAAATCTAGCACAATGCATGGAAGAAGTCAACCGGATTTTATATAGTTCTTCGGATTTCTTGGTAGCACGAGATAGCTTGCTAGACACACTTTGCCTTTGATTACGAAAAGCATCACAATTCAATCTTGCATTATTGTGGTCACTAGTTATGCCCCCAAGATGGTTGGATAAAGCTTTGTAAGCATGCTTCCAATCACTAAATCCGGTTTTGGTGAAGACTTCATGACCAAAACGTTGTGTACTTTCCACTTTCTTAAAAAGAAAGCAATAGAAACAATATGCCTTATCTTGAGACTCGCTATATTCTATCCAATCATACTTGCCATACCAATCTTTTGAAAAACACCTACATTCCTTCTTAGGAAAGTTCACAATTGGTTGTGTTGGACCCTTCAAAAGATATGCTCTTCTCACTTGGTCTTGAACATCCGGATGGTATTCATTAATTTGTTGACGAAGAGCAGGATCACAAACTATATCATCCGGATTAAACACACGTGTTTCCTCATTTTGCGGTTGTGCTTGTGGTATGCTTCTTGTATCAACCAAAAATCTTGTCATATCTGAAATTTAACAATTTTATGTTCATTAGTAGTACTACAAGTAGGTTCATTTTAATTATGTAGTATGAAATTCATCTAATTTCAGCAAGAACTATCAGTGCTAAAATTGGAACTTGAAAAGTATAGCAAACTTCAAATCTGTAATTATGCAAACCTAGTTGTCTTCTACCCGTAGCTGCCGAGGTCGAGCCAGCCCGCCGGCCCTGGCTTGAGCTGCCGTCCGCCGGAGTTCGCCCCTCACTTCCGACCACCGTTGTCGCTGGTACGGCCGAGCCGCCGCTTTGCTTCCGCTTTCGGCTGCCATCTGCAACAACATGTGGGTGCCGGGCTGCTGGTGTGCCTTGATGCCTGGTCCGCTCGCCGGCGTCGCCGCCACCGTGGTCATCCATCCTCTGAATCGGGGGCCGGAGGTCACCGCCTCGCCGGCTCACGTCCGCCGATCGTACGAGGAGGGTTGGGAAAAATACGATTGGGGATATGATTTAGGAATTGGGAAGCGACAGAGTCTAGATCGATAGAATCGATCGTGACCGGTTTCCACTTTCCAGCGACTAATGTTCCATTAATTATGGCCCATTTTGTGGTCCAATATGGCCTGGTCATGTGGCGTGGCCCAACTAGTAGGAATTGGCTGAATATAGCCCAGGCAAAGCTATTTCTGATCGTGACTTGTCCCTAAGAAAATCGCTGTTTACCAGCGTCGAGTGTGAGCAAAGCCCGGGCGACTGCCCGGGCAACAGGCATGCTGCGTCAGTCGATGACTAGGTGTGGTTTGTGAAAATAACAGACATGCAATGACACTGGGTGTGGTTCATGAAAATAACAGACATGCAATGACACCGGTGGATCCATGTGTGGTTTATGGAAGTAACAGACATGTAATGACTCTAGCTGTGGTTCATGAAAAGAACAGACATGCAACGACATCGATGGATCCATGTGTGGTTCATGAGAAGAACACACATCCAATGACACTGGTGGATCCTTATGTGGTTCATGAAAAGAACAGACATGCAGTGACACTGGTGCATCCTCATGTGGATTGTCTAGAGGAACACACATGCAATGACACCGGGTGTGGTTCATGAAAAGAACAGACATGCAATGACTTATGTGGTTTGTTTAGAAGAACACACACGCAAGGACACTAGGTGTGGTTCATGAAAAGAACAGACATGAAGTTTCACCGGTGGATCCTTATGTGGTTTGTTTAGAGGAACATACATGCAATCACACTTGGTGTGGTTCATTAGGAGAACACACATCCAGTGACACTGGTGGATCCTTATGTGGTTTGTGAGAAGAACTGACATGCAATGACACTGGTGGATCCTTTTGTGGTTTGTGAGAAGAACTGACATGCAATGACACTGGGTGTGGTTCATGAAAAGAACAGACTTGCAATGACACAGGGTGTGGTTCATGAAAATAACATACATGAAGTGACACCGATGGATCCTTATGTGGTTTGTTTAGAGGAACATACATGCAATCACACTGGGTGTGGTTCATTAGAAGAACACACATCCAATGACACTGGTGGATCCTTATGTGGTTCATGAAAAGAACAGACATGTAGTGACACCGGTGGATCCTTATGTGGTTTGTCTAGAGGAACACGCATGCAATGACACTAGGTGTGGTTTATGAAAAGAACAGACATGCAATGACACTGGGTGTGGTTCATGAAAAGAACAGACATGCAATGACACCGGTGGATCCATGTGTGGTTTATGGAAGTAACAGACATGCAATGACTCTAGTTGTGGTTCATGAGAAGAACACACATCCAATGACACTGGTGGACTCTAGCTGTGGTTCATGAAAAGAACAGACATGCAATGACACTGGTGGATCCATGTGTGGTTTATGGAAGTAACAGACATGCAATGACTCTAGTTGTGATTCATGAAAAGAACGGACATGCAATGACACTGGTGGAACCATGTGTGGTTTATGGTAGTAACAGACATGCAATGGCTCTAGCTGTGATTCATGAAAAGAACAGACATGCAATGACACTGGTGGATCCATGTGTGGTTCATGAGAAGAACACACATCCAATGACACTGGTGGATCCTTATGTGGTTCATGAAAAGAACAGACATGCAATGACAGTAGGTGTGGTTTGTGAAAAGAACAGAGATGCAATGACACCGGTGGATCCTTATGTGGTTCATGAAAAGAACTAACATGCAATGACACTGGGTGTGGTTCATGAAAAGAAGAGACATGCAATAACACCGGTGGATCCATGTGCGATTTATGGAAATAACAGACATGCAATGACTCTAGCTGTGGTTCATGAAAAGAACAGACATGCAATGACACTAGTGGATCCATGTGTGGTTGATGAGAAGAACACACATCCAATGACACTGGTGGATCCTTATGTGGTTTGTTTAGAAGAACACACATGCAATGACACTAGGTGAATCCTTATGTGGTTTGTGAAAAGAACAGACATGCAATGACACTGGCTGTGATTCATGAAAAGAACAGACATGCAATGACACAGGTGGATCCATATGTGGTTTGTCTATAGGAACACACATGCAATGACACAGGGTGTGGTTAATGAAAAGAACAGACATGCAATGACACTAGTGGATCCATGTGTGGTTTATGGAAGTAACAGACATGCAATGACTCTAGTTGTGATTCATGAAAAGAACAGACATGCAATGACACTGGTGGATCCTTATGTGGTTTGTGAGAAGAACACACATGCAATGACACTGGTGGATCCTTATGTGGTTCATGAACACAACGGACATGCAGTGACACTGGTGCAACCTTATGTGGTTTGTCTAGAGGAACACACATGCAATGACACCGGGCGTGGTTCATGAAAAGAACAGACATACAGTGACACCGGTGGATCCATGTGTGGTTTATGGAAGTAATAGACATGCAATGACTCTAGCTGTGGTTCATGAAAAGAACATACATGCATTGACACTGGTGGATCCATGTGTGGTTCATGAGAACACACATCCAATTAAACTGTTGGATCCTTATGTGGTTTGTTTAGAAGAACACACATGCAATGACACTAGGTGGATCCTTATGTGGTTTGTGAAAAGAACAGACATGCAATGACACTGGCTGTGATTCATGAAAAGAACAGACATGCAAGGACACTGGTGGATCCATATGTGGTTTGTCTAGAGGAACACACATGCAATGACACTGGGTGTGGTTAATGAAAAGAACAGACATGCAATGACACTGGTGGATCCATGTGTGGTTTATAGAAGTAACAGACATGCAATGACTCTAGCTGTGATTCATGAAAAGAACAGACATGCAATGACACTGGTGGATCCTTATGTGGTTTGTGAGAAGAACAGACATGCAATGACACTGGTGGATCCTTATGTGGTTCATGAAAAGAACTGACATGCAATGACACTAGGTGTGGTTCATGAAAAGAACAGACATGCAATGACACCGGTGGATCCATGTGTGGTTTATGGAAGTAACATACATGCAATGACTCTAGATGTGGTTCATGAAAAGAACAGAGATGCAATGACACTGGTGGATCCATGTGTTGTTCATGACAAGAACACACATCCAATGACACTGGTGCATCCTTATGTGGTTCAAGAAAAGAACAGACATGCAATGACACTGGTGCATCCTTATGTGGTTTGTCTAGAGGAACACACATGCAATGACACCGGGTGTGGTTCATGAAAAGAACAAAAATGCAATGACTTATGTGGTTTGT
Organism: Avena sativa; assembly: GCA_916181665.1. Taxonomy (NCBI): domain Eukaryota; kingdom Viridiplantae; phylum Streptophyta; class Magnoliopsida; order Poales; family Poaceae; genus Avena; species Avena sativa. The sequence continues at coordinate 523,201,259 of OV702292.1, read as the reverse complement.
TTAGACGAACACACACGCAATGACACTGGGTGTGGTTCATGACAAGAACAGACATGCAGTGACACCGGTGGATCCTTATGTGGTTTGTTTAGAGGAACAGACATGCAATAACACTAGGTGTGGTTCATTAGAACACACATCCAATGACACTGGTGGATCCTTATGTGGTTCATGAAAAGAACAGACATGCAGTGACACTAGTGGATCCTTATGTGGTTTGTCTAGAGGAACACACATGCAATGACACTGGGTGTGGTTCATGAAAAGAACAGACATGCAATGACACTGGGTGTGGTTCATGAAAAGAATAGACATGCAATGACACCGGTGGATCCATGTGTGGTTTATGGAAGTAACAGACATGCAATGACTCTAGCTGTGGTTCATGAGAAGAATACACATCCAATGACACCGATGGACTCTAGCTGTGGTTCATGAAAAGAACAGACTTGCAATGACACTTGTGTATCCATATGTGGTTTGTCTATAGGAACGCACATGCAATGACACTGGGTGTGCTTCATGAAAAGAACGGACATGCAATGACACTGGTGGATCCATGTGTGGTTCATGAGAAGAACACACATCCAATCACATTGGGTGGATCCTTATGTGCTTTGTCTAGAGGAACACACATGCATTGACACTAGGTGTGGTTCATGAAAAGAACAGACATACAGTGACACCGGTGGATCCATGTGTGGTTTATGGAAGTAACAGACATGCAATGACTCTAGCTATGGTTCATGAAAAGAACATACATGCATTGACACTGGTGGATCCATGTGTGGTTCATGAGAAGAACACATATCCAATGACACCGGGTGTGGTTCATCAAAAAGAACAGACATGCAATGACACTAGTGGATCCATGTGTGGTTTATGGAAGTAACAGACATGCAATGACTCTAGCTGTGGTTCATGAGAAGAATACACATCCAATGACACTGGTGGACTCTAGCTGTGGTTCATGAAAAGAATAAGCATGCAATGACACTGGTGGACCCATATGTGGTTTGTCTCGAGGAACACACATGCAATGACACTGGGTGTGGTTCATGAAAAGAACAGACATGCAATAACAGTTGTGGATCCATGTGTGGTTTATGGAAGTAACAGACATGCAATGACTCTAGCTGTGATTCATGAAAATTACAGACATGCAATGACACTGGTGGATCCTTATGTGGTTCATGAAAAGGACTAACATGCAATGACACTGGGTGTGGTTCATGAAAAGAACAGACATGCAATGACACCAGTGGATCCATGTGTGGTTTATGGAAGTAACAGACATGCAATGACTCTAGCTGTGGTTCATGAAAAGAACAGACATGCAATGATAATGGTGGATCCATGTGTTGTTCATGAGAAGAACACACATCCAATGACACTGTTGGATCCTTATGTGGTTTGTATAGAAGAACACACATGCAATGACACAAGGTGGATCCTTATGTGGTTTGTGAAAAGAACAGACATGCAATGACACTGGTGGATCCATATGTGGTTTGTCTAGAGGAATACACATGCAATGACACTAGTGGATCCTTATGTGGTTCAGGAAAAGAACAGACATGCAGTGACACCGGTGGATCCTTATGTTGTTTGTCTAGGGGAACACACATGCAATGACACCAGGTGTGGTTCATGAAAAGAACAGACATGCAATGACTTATGTGGTTTGTTTAGAAGAACACACATGCAATGACACTGGGTGTGGTTCATGAAAAGAACATACATGCAATGACACTGGTGGATCCTTATGTGGTTTGTTTAGAGGAACAGACATGGAATCACACTGGGTGTGGTTCATGAAAAGAACACACATCCAATGACACCGGTGGATCCTTATGTGGTTTGTCTAGAGGAACACACATGCAATGACACCGGGTGTGGTTCATGAAAAGAACAGACATGCAATGACACTGGTGGATCCATGTGTGGTTCATGATAAGAACACACATCCAATGACACTGGTGGATCCTTATGTGGTTTGTTTAGAGGAACAGACATGCAATCACACAGGTGGATCCATGTGTGGTTTATGAAAAGAACACACATCCAATGAACTCTAATGGATCTATCTTGCATAATTTGATGTATTCCACGATGTATTTCATTGTACAAGACACTTTCCATTTTTATACTACTCACTTTTCCCCTTGGTTTTATGTGGTACTACTTAGTTTTGCCCCCCTCTCTCTATCTTTCATAGAAGCCCAAACATGTGCTCACCCTGTATGCTACTCCCTGATTGGTTGTCACAGTTGTCACACGGATCGTGCGCACCAACCGTTGATTCTGTGCGATCCAACTATGATCGTTGCACACGTCATGCCCTTCACAGTACAGTGTGAGACAACACTTCTACAGGAAGGGACACGATGTTGTCCATGGAAAAAGTCGTCGAGCGGTCATGTCAAGTTTAATCAAGTCTGAAAAGCCTACTATTGCTACTACAGCACATGCACAGGGCAACGGGGTCATCGAGTGCACGGTTGTCGACGGGACGCTGAAATTTATTGCCACTTGATTTTAATAATACATATCCCATTTTTACGCAGTGCTCTCAATCTCACTTCTAACTGGGCCCTACCGCTAGTAACTTCCATGAGTCAAGGGCCCCCCTCGAGTAGATCTAACATTGCTAGAAATTGGTTCCGTGCCACTTGCATGCAGTGGAATCAAGGTCTTCCATGAGCGTGTTTTCAATGCAGCTCTAAAGTGGAGATCGTGGCTGTTTCAAAAAAAGGGAACCCAAAATAAAGGGTGGAGATCATGGTAGCCCCCCGCCCCCTTCCCACCACACGTGTCCACTCGAGGACTACGAATGGTCCGGTGTTTATAACCCCCCTCGACCTTCTTCTTCCATGAGCTCGTGTCATTCCCCCCAGTCTGTCTAGTCCCAAGACCCTAATCTACACCTGTCGCGCACGCCAAAGCTCCCTCGCTTGCACTACCTCCTTCCCTTGGTGCGCCATGAAGCGTACGCGTGGAGACGAGCCGGAGGTGAAGCCAGTTGAAGGCGCAGCAGCAGATGGCTCGGTCGTCGCCAAGCAGGCGGAGGCGTCTTCTCCGGGCACGAGCGCTGCTCGTCGCCGTGCTGTCGAGGGTGCGAGCTCATCCGTCCATCCAGTAGCCATCGTCTCCGAGCAGAAGGTGGTAGCCGTCGCCATCGAGCAGTAGGTGGTAGCCATCGCTGCCGAGCAACAGGTAGTAGCCGTCTCCTCCGAGCAGCAGGTGGCTGACAACGTCGTGGTGCTAGCGGCAGATCTGGATGGGGGGCAGGCGGCAGTCGAAGGCAATCCAGTGATCTACATCAAAGACCCCATCGCCATACAATAAATCTTCGACGCAATCGCGGAGAATGATGAGTTCGAGGAGGAGGTCCCGGATGAGGAGTCCGAGGTACTACATTGCTAGCTTCTCTAGTCACAGCCGCATTTTTCACTGTTCATACATAGAATTTGGTCAATCGTGTACAGATTCTTTTGCTCTTGAAGTAGGGTAGTATATATATGGTTCGATCGGTTGATTGACGCATCTGCCATCTAGTCACAAAACCCCAATCCGTCTAGTCACAAAACCCCAATCTGCTCATCTGCCATCTAGTTGAGTTTGCTTGTTAAGTGTTGATTTCGATACACAGCAGGCCTATAACATTATATTTCTGTTCCTTACTGAGCCCAATGATTCAATTTTTCCCCAAAATAGTGCAAGGGCATCTGATGGTGTCATTTTCTTAGGGATGGTTAGTGAACTTGAGGCAGCAATGCACATAAACAATCTAGGTTGTGCTGTTGGTATTTTGGTTCTCCGACTCCATCGCTGAAAAAAATGAGGCCCTAATTTTACTCTCATATGGAACCTAAATATATAATCTTTGTATTGTTTCTGATCTATGAATGCGTTGTATGATGCATATGTATATCCCTCAATATTGTTTTGTATGATTATATTTCAATTTCTTATTTTGGCTAATGATTCAAATTTGCCCCGAAGAGAGGCAGACACATTGGTGTCAGATTTTTTCAGGGATGAGTGAGCGAACCTGGGACCATGTACAAGAACAATATAAGTTGTGCAATTGTTACTTGGTCCGCTCATGCCATCCCTGAATAAACTTATGAGGCCACAATCTTTATTCTACATTCATAGAACTATGATATTCGAATTATCTATTCCATGCATTCATAGTGTATAAGAATTACATTTTAGTTTGTCACCAAGGCCGATGATTGAAATTTTCCCCAAAAGAGTTCAAGGGGAGACACGTATGATGGTGTCGTGTTTTAGGGATGGGTTGGTGAACCTGAGGCAGCAATGCACACAAACAATATAGGTTGTGCTGTTGGTACTTTGGTTCTCCAACTCCATCTCTTAAACAAATTATGAGGCCCTTGATTTATTCTCATATGAAACTAAATATATGATCCTTGAATTGTTTCTGATCTTTTAATGATTGGTATGATGCATATGTATATGAATGGTTTTGATCATAAGTATTTTTAACATGTACCTGAAGATTAATTGTTTGGTTTTTTATTTATAATTACAATATTTAGGCTTGTTTTTGTACCTGACTATGTATATCCCTGAATAATGTTTTGTACGATTACATTTCAATTTCTTATTGTGGCCAATGATTCAAATTTGCCCCAAAAGAGAGGCAGACACATTGGTGTCAGATTTTTTCAGGGACGAGTTAGTGAACCTGGGGCGATGTACAAGAACAATAGAGGCTATGCAATTGTTAGTTGGTTCACTTACGCCATCCCTGTAGAAACTTATGAGGCCTTAATCTTTATTCTACATTCATAGAACTATGATATTCGAATTATCTATTCCATCTATTCAGTGTATAAGAATTACATTTTAGTTTGTCACCAAGGCCGATGATTGAAATTTGCCCCAAAAGAGTTCAAGGGGATACACATATGATGGTGTCGTGTTTTAGGGATGGGTTGGTGAACCTGAGGCAGCAATGCACACAAACAATATAGGTTGTGCTATTGGTACTTTGGTTCGCCAACTCCATCTCTGAAACAAATTATGAGGCCGTAGATTTATTCTCATATGGAACTACATATATGATCCTTGAATTGTTTCTGATCTTTTAATGATTGGTATGATGCATATGTATATGAATGGTTTTGATCATAAGTATTTTTAACATGTACCTGAAGATTAATTGTTTGGTTTTTTATTTATAATTACAATATTTAGGCTTGTTTTTGTACCTGACTATGTATATCCCTGAATAATGTTTTGTATGATTACATTTTAATTTCTTATTGTGGCCAATGATTCAAATTTGTCCCAAAAGAGAGGCAGACACATTGGTGTCAGATTTTTGCAGGGATGAGTTAGTGAACCTGGGGCGATGTACAACAATATTACAGGTTGTGAAATTGTTACTTGGTTCACTGACTCCATCCCTGTAGAAACTTATGAGGCCCCTAGATTTATCCTACATTCACTCTGATGCAATTATTTGTCATTGTGTTGAGATGAAATGATATATGAACTGGTCAAACTATTGCTGAGATGCTTTATCTTTGATATCCACGGATATATTGTCGTACATATAGATGTTGTCAATTCTTGAGTTGTAATACAATTCAATCATATGTATGAGTTCTAAGTTATGTTCTTAAAAATCAACAGGAGGATGATGATGAAGTGGACGATAGCAAGATATCCAGGGACAACAAGAGCCGCTACGTGCTGAGGAGGTTATGGTGTGGGCTAATCCATTTCCGCCATAGGGGGAGACTGTTTTGCCCATTCTGTGGCAGAGCAATCAACGTGGACCTCAACAACATGATCCAGCACACGGAGGGCGTTGGCAGAGGCGGAGGCAGAAGCTATAGGCTGATTACCTTGGCATGGCACGCAGCCTACCGCAAATTCCTTTGGGAGTATGTCAGGACTGTATCCCATCGACTAGACTGTCGCTGCCTCCTGCTGATAAACCCCTGCCCTGCTAGGCGTCTCCTTGTCCCGGCCTCCTGCTGTAGCCCCTACTTTTATTTTGTTCTAGTTAATTATTACCTGTGTGTGGCATGTAAGACAATATATCCATGGTGTCTCTGGTGAACCTTCTATATTAATCTACTCCTTTATATGGAGTGCCTTAAAGTTTCTAGTGTTCAATTATATTTACTGATCATGCTCATGCACACTACAAAATATTTCTAGTGCTCGAGTATATTATAATTGTCAAGAAATACATCAACAAGTTAAATTGGTCGAAATTTTGTATTGAAGTAACTAAATGTATCAAACACATAATAAATTAGAAACTAAAATCTAGTTCAAACACATAATGTCTCACCACCACTTATTGTCGTCCTTGACTTGCTTCCCCTTCAACCGCTTGATGTCGCCACCATCCCAAGATCCCTGCTCGTCCTGAAACCGCTTTCTGTCCTCCTCGCGCTTCTTCTCCTGGGCTAGCTTGCAACCAGGGCATAGCTCTCTCGCGAAAAACTCCACCTTAACCCTCCCATCTTTCATGGTAATGAGCTTACTATACAACTCGTACGCCATGTAGGCGTCTCTGGCTGCATACTCGAGGCGCACCTGGCTCATTGGCTTCCACTCCCAGTAGTCGTGATCGAGTCGCTTCAATTTCTTCAGTTTTTAATAGGTTTTATCGATGATTTCCACTTCCAGATCACCCATGCCATCCTTCACTGGGTATGGTTTGATCTTGTACAGATTTTTTATGTCGATGTGGTGCCCATCTAGGATTTTTATCAACGCACGAGAAAGCATAATTGTGTCATTTGTGATACCCACGCTAGTGAAAGTTATCCCTTTCCTACACAAGAACTCGACTAGAGCCGGACAATGCATCTCAGTTGGTTTACTCCTGCACTTAGATGGTTCTAGGGATGTAAGGGAACAAGGGATGCAGAAGTGGTGATCTCAAATTTAAATTTCCCATACCTGCAGAAGTGGTAAACGAGGACCTCCTCATGTATGGCGATTTGCACGACAGTGATCTCTTGTGGAGGATTTTTTCGCTTATTTGCATGGGTGTACTCCAAGTCTAGCCCCACAAACTTGTGCTTCTGTTTCTCAAGCAATTGCTCAAACCTGGCGAGAGTTGTCTCCACAGTCGCTTCATCATTTGTGTACACCACTGTCAAAGTCATGGTGCCATGGGCAGGGACCAAGTGGGTCTCTATTGTGCATTTCCCATCATCCATGCCTGCAAGGAAATGGGTGAAAGGAAATGCCTGCAAGGATCGCCTGCAAGAGGAAGAAGAAGATGAACTGATGGTTCCAGAACAGAGGAAGAAGAAGCGCCTAGGAAAAACTGCAGAGGAATGACTGCAGAAGAAACATGGTAACTACAACTTTCGGTTCGAGAACTCACCGTGGTTAAGTGGAGATCGTGGCAGTGCCGCCGGTTCAACAAGTGGGGCCAGTTCCTGCGAGGATATGAAATTAGCTGTGCATTTTTCTATGCGAGAAATTGAGAGAAATCATTTATATTTTGTCTTTCATAATTAAACACAATGAAGTTGGTACAACCCAAGAGATTTGAACAAAAGAGATTTTCTAGTTTAACATACAACAACACAAAATTTTATGAGCATGTATTCTTGAAATTTAGATTCTGATGATTTTTTCAGAAGTTCTGAGCTACAACCGACATTACAGAGCCAACGCTCTCGTCTTCGTCCTCCTCGTGCTGTTCGTCGTTGTCGTCTTCCGCATCCTCCTGTTTCCTCTGCCGGACCGGTGACCACCTCAATAATTAGCTTGATATAGTTCCTCATCACCTTGACCTGGACGATGAGCATATCATCAAGGCAAATTCTATTTTTAGCATAGAATTCAGCCCAGGGGTCAGTGAACTCAATGCAATCGTCTTATACTTCCTATATGCGATATCGCCCCAAGATTTTCAGGCGTTTGTTACAATTTTTCTCCATGCATACACAATAGAACCCTTACAGGCCCAACATGGCAGAACTTGACCTACCACAGAGACCTCGCCAGAGGTGGCAGAATTGGTGCGGGTGCAACCACGACGACAACAAGCTCGGATTCTAGAGGAGGAAAACAGAACCGAGCATGGTCGACAATGTGATAGATCTTAGCAGGAACCAATTGTCGTCCCCGCATTGTGCCATGGGTGCGTCCACGGTGAGGGCGAGCTCCGACTCGGGATGGGGAGGAGAGCGGGGCCGAGCAGCTTCATCATGTCCTAGCTCTGCGCCATGGCCGTGACCACAGATTACTGCTCTAGGGAAGAAGACGCGTAATGGATGCAGGCGCCAACACTGCAAGCCAGAGGGAGGAGAGCTGGGCTGAGTAGGTTCGTCCACATCCTAGCTCCGCGCCATGGCTGCGACGCCCCACAGATTGCCGCTCCGGGAAAGAAGAAGACGTGTAATGGATGCAGGCGCCAACACTGCAAGCCTAATTGACACCTAAGCGACGGGAGTGACATAACGGCGAGAACTGACAGGGGGGCCCAACTTGACGGCCGTTAGCCTGATTTTTTGTATTGAAACATAAAGTTGAATTTGTGCTGAAAAGGACCCTCTGAGTATTTGGCACACCAACTGTAGTCATCGCGGCTGATTTCAGGGAACTTGGGTACCGCGTTACCTGGACACCCCAAAATTTGGGCCGCAAAATGATATTCTCCCCTCTAGGTGCCCATACGATCCATTTCAATTGGTATCAGAGCCCCGACTCTTTATTTGGGCTTAAACGCCTAAGAGAAGTATGGGTACTAAGGAAAATGGGAATGAGGCTGTGGACAAGGTCACAATGGATGACCTCAAGACGTTGGAAACAACCTTGTTGAAATCCTTTGAGACCAAGATGGAGGAGATGCAACAAATGATTGCTCGCCTCACATCATCTACAGCCCCATATCCATCTTCCTCTGAGGCCACCACTCCTTCATCCAAGGATAAGGCTCATGCCGGATCTAAGGAAGATGAAGTGGTAGGTGAAAAACATAATGGTTCCGCCTCCAAGAAGGGAAGTGGTAAGGAGGACTATAGTGAGGTTCCTCACCTATATTCTCCTGACCCACCTATCACTCATCCTCATATAAACAATAGGGGTGATCCACCCAGGCTTACTGCATCTACATTTAATCAATGGCAATTCTTAATGAAATCTCATGTATGTAGTTCGTCAGTTGAACTTTGGAGGATTATCGAAGATGGTCTTCATATTGGAGACCCCACCAACTTGACTAGAAGAGAAGTTGTGGATAGTCAATTGAATGAAACGGCTCTCCACATGATACTGCTCGGTGTGGGTCGCAAGGATATGCCCCACATTGAGCATTTCAACACCGCCAAAGAATCTTGGGATGCTCTCACCAACCTATTCATTGGGAATGAAAGCATGAGAAGGAATAGGTACGATGCTCTTAGTAATGAAGCTGAAGGTTTCTACATGTTGGATGGTGAGGACCATGAAGACATGTATATAAGGCTCAAGAGCATTGCAACAACATTTAGAAAGCATGGAGCCACTCACATTGATGATGCATGTATCAAAAGGAAATATGTGAGTGCCCTCATGCCATTTGAGCCAACGGATCTGAAGAGTTTGCAAGGTAGACACAACTACCATCAAATGACTTCCAATGAAGTCATGCAAGAAATGGCAACCTTCAAGGTTGCCGCCAAGAATGCCGAAGATGCCCGTGCTTGGGCTATTGGAATGCAAAAAGGAGTCAATGTGGCTATAAAAGCAAATGTTGTTGAGAAAGATGAGGATGAAAGAGGATACGATGTTGTCTCCATGGGCTGTCCCGAGGAAATCAAGCATGCTCATGGGGAGTACATGGCCTTTTATGCAAGGATTTTTTGGAAGGATCTAGCCAAGGCCAAATCTAAACTTGAACGCAAGAATGGGTCTAGTGGAAGAAGAGAGAATGGCCCAAAACTGAGGACATGATACAATTGTGGAGATAGGTTGAAATTTGTGGCTGAATGTCCATATCAAAGTAGAGAAGACAATGGTGGCGGGCTCATCCTTAAAGAAAAATCCAAAGCTCCTTGAAAGAAGCCATTTAACAAAAAGAATGGTCCTTACAAGAAGCAACCCAAGATTGTTTTGGTGGCACGCGAAGAATATTCCTATGCAAGTGAAGACGAAGAGGATGAAGATAGTTCTCGAGAGGTGTCTTCTATAGCCACCACATATACCCCGTCATCTCTTTTCAACTCTCTTAACGAAAATGTCATCAACAACAACGTCACTTGCCTTATGGCAAGAGGGTCCGAGGTATCATCTTCTATTTCTTCATTTCCTAAGAGTAATATAAATATGGATATGGATTATCATACTAGTCTTAAGATAAATGAAGAAGTTTTGGACAATTTTTTCACTAACTTGCAAGATGAGCACAAACTTCATTTTGATGCTCTTATGAGTCAACTTGCTCATTCCGAAGAACTTCTCGAAGAAAAGGGTAGAATTGAAAGAGAAGATGCCTTGGAGATAGCCTCCTTAAAGAATGCTTTGGAAGAAGAAGAGGAAGCTAGAGTTTCCTTGGAAGAGAAACACGAGTCAATTGAGGAGTCCCATGAAGAGGTTGTTGCTCAACTCATTAAAGAACGTGACGACGCTCTTGCTAAGGTAAAGAAACTAAAGAAGGAAAATATTGAATTTGGGGTTGCTCATGCTAGACTCTCGGAGAAGTTTGAGAAACTTGACATTTCTCACAAGGCATTGGAGAGCGAACATTCTACTCTAAATGAGTCTCGTGACCAGCTCCAAACTTAATTGGACAAGCATGATATGCCCAGCACCTCCACTCCATCTTGTGGACAAGAAGAACTTGTAAAGGGATCTCAACATAAAGGTAAAGAAGTTCTCGATGAGGTGCTTAGCAAGAAATGGACAAACAATGGAAAAGAAGGTCTTGGTTATGTTCCCAAGACAAAGAAGAAGAACAAGAAGAAGAAGAAGAAGAGCAAAACTGCTCAACCAAAGACAAGCACCACCACTAATGACAATACTAACTATGATGGTTTCGCAGGTGCTAATAATCCTAACTATGAATTATTTTGTGATTACTATGGTGATGTCTATGCTAGCTATGTTGGTCCTTTTGATAGTTACATATCTTGGTCTATTTGGGTTCCCAAAACCCTTGTCACTGACATGAGAGGACCCATTGAAAAATGGGTACCTAAAACCAAGAAGTAACTTTCTTGCAGGGATATGCTTCCGGTGGGTCTAAATGGGTACTCGATAGCGGGTGCACTAGTCATATGACCGGAAGCAAGGAGATCATATCGGAGATGCGGCCAGACCATGATCACATAACCATCTCCTATGGTGACAAGTCTAAATCTGAGGTATTGGGTCTTGGAAAAGTTGTGGTTCCTCACGATATCTCTCTCGTGGACATCATGCTTGTTGAGACCCTTGGTTACAATTTACTTTCAGTTCGTGCCCTTGGTAAGATGGGCTTTGTAGTTTTCATTGATGCTGATTTGGTGGTACTCTTGTGGAGCAAGTCTCTAAAGGTCGCTTTTGTGGGATATGTCGAAAATGACATGTACGTGGTGGACTTCTCGGGGAGAACCACTACAGGCCCGATGTGTCTTTTCGGAAAGGCCGATGTGGGTTGGTTATGGCATCGCTGACTAGCCGACGTCAATATGAGAACTTTGCAAATTCTCCACAAGGGTGGCCACATCCTTGGACTAAAAGAAAATGTTTCCTTTGCCAAAGATCATGTTTGCAGGGCTTGTGTTGAAGGAAAAATGCATGACTCTCCCCATCGACGGAACACCATTATTTCATCAACGAGGATTTTGGAGCTCCTTCATGTGGATCTCTTTGGTCCTCCATCTCATGCAAGCCTCGGTGGGAAGAAATATTGCCTCGTAATTGTTGATGATTATTCAAGACATACTTGGGTCTATTTCTTCAAGTTGAAGAGTGAGACTCAAAAAACGGTCATTGATTTCGCCAACGAGGTTCAACGTCAACACAATCTCCCAATTTTGGCAATTAGAAGCGATAACGGCTCCGAGTTCAAGAACTACACATTAAATGAGTTTCTAAGTGAAGAGGGGATAAGACATCAATATTCCGCGGTGTACACCGCTCAACAAAATGGTGTTGCCGAGAGGAAGAACCGGACCTTAATGGATATGGCAAGATCTATGCTAGCTGAAATTCAAGTCTCCGTATAACTTCTGGGCTGAAGCAATCTCTACCGCTTTCCATTCATCCAACCGGCTATATCTCCGTAAAATCTTGGACAAGACTCCGTATGAAATACTTACCTGTAACAAGCCAAACATCTCATACTTCCGGGTATTTGGTTGTAAGTGTTTCTTTCTCATCAAAGAAGTTCGTTTACCTAAATTTGAGTCTAAGGATTTAGAAGGCATTTTTGTTGGTTATGGTGCTGAATCCCACACTTACAGAATCTACAATAAGCTCTCCGGAACTGTTGTAGAATCTTGTAGTGTGGTGTTCGAAGAAAATGATGGCTCCCGTGCGGGGCAAGTTGATGTTTGTGATGCAGATGTGGAAATACCCCAAGATGCCATAAGAAGAATGGGCATGGGATTTTTCCGCCCCATTGAGGAACCCCTTGTGGTGGATCGGGAAGGACAATGCTCTACTCAAGTAGAGCCCTCATCGACACAACATCAACATGCTCCAATGACTGGAGAAACTTCTTGTTGGGTAGGGTCACTCCGGGGTATAAAGGCCGAGTTAGCCGAAGGTCGGCAGGGTCAAAGCGGATGCTGGCCGGGTCACCTCAAGGCAGGTCGGATCACGGAGTAACCCGGACCAGGGGGAGGTCACCTAACATTGTCTCAGCCGACTTAAGGAGTAAGTCGGAAGTGCTTGTTTAACTTGTATGCAGGAACAAGTGTGGCCGGATCTACCATGATCTGGGTCCCGTTTAGCTTCTGGGAGAAGGAAGGAATCTCTCTGGTAAAAAAGAAGGCCCGGTACGCACTGCATGAGCGAAGAAAGCACGGGCAGGACCACCGGGTCATAGCCGACAAGGGTGACGACGCCCGTGTCGGCTGACGCGGGCTCCGGAGAGGCTCACGTAGCTAAAGCATGTATGACGCGGGGGAAAAGCACCCCGGTCGGGTTACTACTTTGAGAGGAGGCATATTCTTAGGAATATGCCTCCACGTATGCCCTAGTCAGAGACCGAGCCCCCTCTATATAAGGGGGCTAGGGTTCCCGTAGAAGGGAGGGAGTTCGAGTTTTGGTTGGTCTTTCTTCGATACAGATTTCGCTAAGATGCTAGGGGTGAATGGTAGTTGAGAGTAAGAGAGCTTCTTCTTCCTCCTGTCGCCAATACAGCTCTAGGAGCACTTGTAAATTTGAAAGGAATACAATCTTCTGTGTGGAGAATCACTCCACTATCCCTCCCTGGATTCCCCTAGCGTGTATTAGTCCCCACCTTTAGCCTATCCATGGCATCTGCCGTGACACCACCACGACAGTTGGTGCCCACCGTGGGGCTTGCGGTGCTAGCAAGGGTGAAGATCCGGACGGGAAACCTCATCGGCACCAGCGAACGCATCGTCTCCGGGCTCATTCAGCGCTTTGGAGCGCTGGATTTCTTCAGCGACAACGCTGGCTGCTTCGGCACGCGCCCACTCCCGCGCAACGGCCTCTTCGTCAAGATGGAAGAACACAAGGTCTACGTTGCGGTGGACGTATCATGCGTTCACCCGCGGCGCGTCGTCGAGGCAGGGGAACTGATGGGTTCGTAGCATGGAAAACAAAAAAATTCTACCGCAAGAACGAACAAAACCCAGATCTAATCTAGATAAAAGCGAAGATCTAATCTATTAGACATGAGCAACGAGATAGATCTGTACTAACCCTCGTAGAACCGAAAGCGTTACGAGATTAGATCTCGGGGTTGATGTAGTCGATCACTTGCCGATCTCAAGATCGTGTGGACGATCCTTCCGACGCCACGTTCCAGCAGCGCTTCCGCAGTCGGTCACACGTGCGGAGTCGAAGCAGACCTTCCTCTCCTCGTTCTAGCGAGCAGCGGAGGTAGTAGATCTTCTCCACGGAATCCCAGCAGCACGACGGTGTGGTGGTGGTGGAGGAGGAGAGAATTCTGCAGGGCTTCGCCTAAGCCGGAGCAGAGCGAAGGAAGAGGAGAGAGGCGGCGGCTAGAGCTTGTTATGGGAGAGATCTAGGAGGGGGCGCCCCCTCCCCTCTATTTAAAGGAGGGAGGCGCGCCATGGGAGGGGGAGTCCTAGTAGGACTCCCCTCCTTGGCCGGCGGGTTGGGAAGGGGGGAGGAGTCCTCCTCCCCCACGAATCCGTGTCTAGCTCCCACAAGGTTTCCTTGACCCTTTCTTGGTTTTCAAGTAAACGCCAATAAATCTTTCTAGAACCTTCCAGAACATTCCGAAACCTTCTAGAATCTCCATACAAACACTCCGGAACATTTCCTAACTTAGAAAATGATCCCCAATATATGAATCTTATTCTCCGGACAATTCTGGATCTCCTCGTGATGTCCCAGATCCAATCCGAGACTCCGAACAACATTCGGTCTCCAACACATATTCCATATCTACTTAAAACAACTTCGAACCTTAAGTGCGTCACCCTACGGTTCGTGAATATGCAGACATGATGAAGACACCTCTCCGATCAATAACCATCAGCGGGATCTGGAGATCCATAACGGCTCCCACATACTCAATGATGACTTCGTGATCGATAGAACCATTAACATACGAAATCAATTCCCTTTGTCACACGATATTCTACTTATCCGAGGTTTCATCGTCGGTATCTCCATACCTAGTTCTACCTCGTTACTGATAAGTACTCTTTACTCGTTCCATGTTATGTCATCCCTTGTGACCTAGTCACACGCTTGCAAGCTAACTAGATGGCATTCCACCGAGAGGGCCCAGAGCATATCTGTCCGTCATATGGATGGACGAATCCCAATCTTGGTCCATGCGCTTCAACACATACTTTCAGAATACCCAATGACACCTTTATAACCACCCAGTTATGAAGCGGTGTTTGATGTCATCAAAATACCCATCCGGTGATGGTGATTAACATAACCTCATGGTCGAAGGATTAGGTTACTATGCATTTGAAAGCTTACAGCAATACGAACTTAATGACTTGATCTTATGCTACGCTTACTATGGGTGTGTGTCCATCACATCATTCTCCTAATGATATAACCTTGTTATTAATGACATCCAATGTCCATGATCAGGAAACCATGATCATCATCTAATCAACAAGCTAGTTCCACAAGAGGCTTACTAGGGACTCTTTTATGTTTACAAAACACACATGTATTAGTGTTTCCTTATAATACAATTATAGCATGGGATGTAAACATTCATCATAAACACAAAGATATAATAATAACCACTTTTATTATTGCCTCTTGGGCATATCTCCAACAGTCTCCCACTTGCACTAGAGTCAATAATCAAGATTACATGGTAATATACCTAACACCCATGGCGTTCTGGTGTTGGTCATGCTTTGCTCTAGGGAGAGGTTTAGTCAACGGATCTGCCACATTCAGATCAGTGTGTACTTTGCAAATCTTTATGTCACCATCTCGGACATACTCGCGAATAGCATGGAAACGTAGCTTGATGTGCTTCAGCTTGCTATGTGACCTTGGCTCCTGTGCATTAGCTATGGCACCTGTGTTGTCACAGTAGATGGCCATCGGGTCCAACGCACTGGGAACCACGCCAAGTTCAGTAATGAACTCCTTCATCCATATGGCTTCTTGTGCAGCCTCCGAAGCAGCTATGTATTCCGATTCAGTTAAAGATTTCGCCACAACACTTTGCTTGGCACTCCTCCAGCTCACTGCAGCACCATTCAAAATAAATACGTATTCAGACTGTGACTTCGAGTCATCTGGATCGGTGTTCCAACTAGTATCAGTGTAACCATTTACAACAAGCTGTTCATCACCTCCATAAGAAAGAACCATATCCTTAGTCCTATTTAGGTACTTTAGGATATTCTTGACCGCTGTCCAGTGTTCCATTCCAGGATCACTTTGATATCTGCTAGTCAAACTAACAGCATGTGTTATATCCGGTCTTGTACACAGCATGGCATACATGATAGAACCTATGGCCGAGGCATAGGGAATATTATTCATCTTTTCTCTATCTTCTGCCGCAGCCGGACTTTGAGTCTTACTCAAGGTCTTACCTGACAACATGGGCACGAACCCTTTCTTGCTCTCTTCCATTCTAAACTTCTTTAGAACTTTGTATAAGTATGTACTTTGTGAAAGCGCTATTAGGCGTCTTGATCTATCTCTATAAATCTTGATGCCTAGAATATATGCCGCTTCGCCAAGATCCTTCATTGAAAAACTATTATTCAAATAGTTTTGACACTATTAAGAAGTTCTATATCATTCCCAATCAGAAATATGTCATCTACATATAGTACTAGGAATGCTACAGAGCTCCCACTCACTTTCTTGTAAATACAAGCTTCTCCATAAGTTTGTATAAATCCAAAGTTTTTGATTACTTTATCAAAACGTTGATTCCAACTCCGGGATGCTTGCTTCAGTCCATAAATGGAGCGCTGAAGTTTGCATACCTTGTCAGCATCACTAGGATCGACAAAACCCTTGGGTTGTACCATATACAACTCTTCCTCAATGTCACCATGAAGGAACGCTGTTTTGACATCCATCTGCCAAATCTCATAATCGAAATATGCAGCGATTGCTAACAAAATCCTCACAGACTTTAGCTTCGCTACTGGTGAGAAAGTCTCATCGTAGTCAACTCCTTTCGTGACAAGTCGAGCTTTATAGACGGTAACATTACCATCAGCATCTGTTTTTCTTTTGAAAATCCATTTGTTCTCGATAGCCTTACGGCCATCCGGTAAGTCCACCAAAGTCCATACTTGGTTTTCGTACATGGATCCCATTTCGGATTTCATGGCTTCTAGCCATTTGTCGGAATCTGGGCTCACCATAGCTTCTTCATACGTCACAGGGTCATCAGTGTTGTCCACCAACATGACGTTCAAGGCAGAGTCATACCACTCAGGAGTGGTACGAACCCTCGTTGACTTGCGAGGTTCAGCAGTAACTTCGTTCGAAGTTTCATGATCAGCATCATTAGCTTCCTCTCCAGTTGGTGCAGGCGGCACAAAAACATCTTCCGGTGCTGCGCTACTCTCAACTCCGAGAGAAGGTTTAATAACCTCGTCGAGTTCTACTTTCCTTCCAGTCACTTCTTTCGAGAGAAACTCCTTCTCAAGAAAGGATCCATTCTTGGCAACGAAAACTTTGCCTTCGAATCTATGATAGAAGGTATACCCAATTGTTTCTTTAGGGTATCCTATGAAGACGCATTTCTCCGCTTTGGGTTCAAGCTTATCAGGTTGTAACTTCTTTACATACGCTTCGCAACCCCAAACTTTAAGGAACAACAACTTAGGTTTCTTTCCAAACCACAATTCGTACGGTGTCGTTTCAACGGATTTAGATGGTGCCCTATTTAAAGTGAATGCGGCTGTCTCTAATGCATAGCCCCAAAATGATAGCGGTAAATCTGTAAGAGACATCATAGACCGAACCATATCTAAGAGAGTTCGATTACGACGTTCGGACACACCATTACGCTGTGGTGTTCCCGGCGGTGTCAACTGCGAAAGTATTCCACATTTCTTTAAATGCATGCCAAACTCATAACCCAGATATTCACCTCCACGGGCAGAATGCAAAAACTTAATCTTCTTGTTACCATGATTTTCCACTTCACTTTGAAATTCCTTAAACTTCTCGAAAGTTTCGGACTTATGTTTCATAAAGTAGACATACCCATATCTACTTAAGTCATCCGTGAAAGTGAGAACATAACAATATCCACCACGCGATGCTACACTCATTGGACCGCACACATCGGTATGTATTATTTCCAATAAGTCCGTAGCTCGCTCCATTATTCCAGAGAATGGAGTCTTAGTCATTTTTCCCATTAGACATGCTTCGCATCTTTCAAGTGATTCAAAATCAAGTGATTCAAGAAGTCCATCAGAATGGAGTTTCTTCATACGCTTCACTCCAATGTGACCAAGACGACAGTGCCACATGTATGTAGAATTATCATTCAATTTTATTCGTTTAGCATCTATGTTGTGAACATGTGTATCACTACTATCGAGATTCAATAAGAATAAACCATTTATCTCAGGTGCATTACCATAAAAGATATTACTCATATAAATCGAACAACCTTTATTCTCAGACTTAAACGAGTAACCGTATTGCAATAAACAAGATCCAGATATAATGTTCATGCTTAACGCAGGCACCAAATAACAATTATTTAAATTTAAAACTAATCCCGAAGGTAGATGTAGAGGGAGCGTGCCGAAGGCGATCACATCAACCTTGGAGCCATTTCCAACGCACATCGTCACCTCGTCTCTTGCCAGTCTTCGTTTATTCCACAGCTCCTGTTTCGAGTTACATATATGAGCAACCGAACCAGTATCAAATACCCAGGCACTACTACGACTACTAGTAATAGACATCAATAACATGTATATCGAATATACCTTTCTTCTTGATGTTGCCGTTCTTCAGATCTGCCAGGTACTTGGGGCAGTTACGCTTCCAGTGACCAGCACCCTTGCAGTAGAAGCACTCAGTTTCAGGCTTAGGACCAGCCTTGGGCTTCTTAGCAGGTGCGGCAGCTTTCTTGCCGTCCTTCTTGAAGTTGCCCTTTTTCTTAGGCTTGCCCTGTTTCTTGAAATTGGTGGTCTTATTGACCATCAACACTTGGTGCTCCTTTTTGATCTCCACTTCAGCAGTTTTCAGCATGGACGATAGTTCAGGCAATGTCTTGTTCATGCAGTGCATATTGTAGTTCATCACAAAGTTCTTATAACTCGGTGGCAGTGATTGGAGGACACGGTGAATCCCTAACTCATTAGGAATCGTTATCCCCAACTCTTGGAGCTTGTTTGCATGCCCAGAAATGGTGAGCACGTGCTCGCTAACGGAGCTTCCCTCTTCCATCTTGCAGGTAAAGAACTTCTCGGAGGCCTCATAGCTCTCCACGCCCGCGTGACTCTCAAAAATGAGCTTGAGCTCCTTAATGATCTCGAACGGGTCGTGGTGCTCAAAACGCTTCTGGAGCTCCGTTTCTAAACCGTACAGGATGGCACACTGAACTGTGGAGTAATGATTTTTCTGAGTGGCGTAAACATTCTTTACGTCATCGGTGGCATCATCTGCAGGTGGGTCAACTAGCGGTGCCTCGAGCACATAGGTCATCTGACCATCCCTAAGGACAATCTTCAGACCACGGAGCCAGTCCGTGAAGTTGCTTCCATTGTTCTTAAGTATTTCCTTCTCAAGGAACGCATTGAAATTGATGGAGAGATTCGCCATAATCTACAACAAATTTGCAAGTAGTTTAGACTAAGTTTATGATAAATTGAGTTCTACTTTAATTCTTAAATTAACTAGGTGAACTCCCACTCAAAACAACATCCCTCACATTGTCTTAGTGATTACACGAACCAAGTCCACTACGCCAAGTCCGATCTTCACGAGAGAAGATGTAGTTTCATCAGTGAATAATCTTCATGTTCATCATATCACTTATATGATTCATGCTCTACCTTTCGGTATTCTGTGTTCCGAGACCATGTCTGTACATGTTAGGCTCGTCAAGATTAACCTTAGTTTCCGCATGTGCAAATCTGGCTTGCACCCATTGTATGCACACGTAGAATCTATCACATCCGATCATCACGAGATGCTTCGAGACGGCGAGTCTTAGCAACGGTGCCAACCAAGGACGAACACTTTATTACTTGATATTTAGTGAGAGGGATCATCTTATAATGCTACCGTCGCAATCTAAGCAATACAAGATTCATAAAGTATTAACATCACAGGCAATTCCTAATTAGTGTGATATGATATGGCCCTTTCTTCTTATGCCTTTGATCTCCATCTCCAAAGCACGGACATGATCTCCATCATCACCAGCATTGCGTCAAGGTCAGTGGCGCCGCTTCATGGTTGTCCATCATCACCAGCAACTATTACAACTACTTGGAATAAAGCTATTACAAGATGAATAGACACGCAGGTCTTAGCAGAATTAAAGACAACCATTAGGCTCCTGCGGTTGCCATATTACAACAAGGATCATTGCATACATAAAATATAATCACAATCACATGATGGCCATATCACATCACAAAACCCCTGCAAAAACAAGTTAGATGCCTCTAATTTTCTTTGCAAGTTTTATGTGGTTTGGGGCTTTCGAATAAGAACGGATCTTACCTACGAAACTGAACCACAACATTGATACAAGTGCTATCAAGTGCAAAGTGTAGATTGGATCTATACTATGATGGGAGAGACAGACACCCACAAAGCCACTTGTGCAAAGCAAGTTACACGTCAAGCGTGGAGCAAGTCTCATGTGCGATGACATGTAAGGTTAGCCCGAGCCGCTTCATCCCACCATACCGCAAGATGCAAAGTACACAAAACAAAAGACGGCACGAGCACCAACGCCCACAACATCATTGTGTTCTACTCGTGCAACAGATCTACGCATAGACAAGGCTCTGATACCACTTATGGGTTCGTAGCATGGAAAACAAAAAATTTCTACCGCAAGAACGAACAAAACCCAGATCTAATCTAGATAAAAGCCAAGATCTAATCTATTAGACATGAGCAACGAGATAGATCTGTACTAACCCTCGTAGAACCAAAAGCATTACGAGATTAGATCTCGGGGTTGATGTAGTCGATCACTTGCCGATCTCAAGATCGTGTGGACGATCCTTTCGGCGCCGCGTTCCGGCAGCGCTTCCGTAGTCGGTCACACGTGCGGAGTCGAAGCAGACCTTCCTCTCCCTGTTCCAGCGAGCAGCGGAGGTAGTAGATCTTCTCCACAGAATCCCAGCAGCACGACGGTGTGGTGGTGGTGGTGGAGGAGAGAATTCTGCAGGGCTTCGCCTAAGCCGGAGCAGAGTGAAGGAAGAGGAGAGAGGCGGCAGCTAGAGCTTTTTATGGGAGAGATCTAGGAGGGGGTGCCCCCTCCCCTCTATTTAAAGGAGGGAGGCGCGCCATGGGAGGGGGAGTCCTAGTAGGACTCCCCTCCTTGGCCGGCGGGTTGGGAAGGGGGGAGGAGTCCTCCTCCCCCACGAATCCGTGTCTAGCTCCCACAAGGTTTCCTTGACCCTTTCTTGGTTTTCAAGTAAACTCCATGAAATCTTTCTAGAACCTTCCAGAACATTCCGAAACCTTCTAGAATCTCCATACAAACACTCTGGAACATTTCCTAACTTAGAAAATGATCCCCAATATATGAATCTTATTCTCCGGACAATTTCGGATCTCCTTGTGATGTCCCGGATCCAATCCGAGACTCCGAACAACATTCGGTCTCCAATGCATATTCCATATCTACTTAAAACAACTTCGAACCTTAAGTGTGTCACCCTACGGTTCGTGAATATGCATACATGATAAAGACACCTCTCCGATCAATAACCATCAGCGGGATCTGGAGATCCATAATGGCTCCCACATACTCAACGATGACTTCATGATCGATAGAACCATTAACATACGAAACCAATTCCCTTTGTCACATGATATTCTACTTATCCGAGGTTTGATCGTCGGTATCTCCATACTTAGTTCTACCTCGTTACTGATAAGTACTCTTTACTCGTTCCATGTTATGTCATCCCTTGTGACCTAGTCACACGCTTGCAAGCTAACTAGATGACATTCCACCGTGAGGGCCCAAAGCATATCTATCCGTCATATGGATGGACAAATCCCAATCTTGGTCCATGCGCTTCAACACATACTTTCAAAATACCCAATGACACCTTTATAACCACCCAGTTACGAAGCGGTGTTTGATGTCATCAAAGTACCCATCCGGTGATGGTGATTAACATAACCTCATGGTCGAAGGATTAGGTTACTATGCATTTGAAAGCTTACAGCAATACGAACTTAATGACTTGATCTTATGCTACGCTTACTATGGGTGTGTGTCCATCACATCATTCTCCTAATGATATAACCTTGTTATTAATGACATCCAATGTCCATGATCAGGAAACCATGATCATCATCTAATCAACAAGCTAGTTCCACAAGAGGCTTACTAGGGACTCTTTTATGTTTACAAAACACACATGTATTAGTGTTTCCTTATAATACAATTATAGCATGGGATGTAAACATTCATCATAAACACAAAGATATAATAATAACCACTTTTATTATTGCCTCTTGGGCATATCTCCAACAGGAACCACCCCTTAGCGTGGTTCAGGGGGCGCGTATCCCTCGCTCCCTGAACCATGCTGAAGTGATGATGACTGCACCGGGGGCAGGCGCAAGCAAGGATCCAACACCGGACCCGGAGGTAACACCTAAGGCACCGAGGAAAGGTAGAGGGCCACCACTAGAGAGGCCTGAGAACGTACTGAGAGAAGCTATGGATAGCTTGGCTAACCCGGTAGCAGCAATGGTAGATCCGGCTCAGGCACAGGCCGAGCTAGAGGAAACTAGGCAAAAGATACTAGAGGGCGCAAAGAAAATAGCCGCGGCTCAGCAGTCGCTGAACATGACGCTGCGTGAGTATGCAAAGGCAAACAAAGTTGATACGGTAAAAGTAAAAGGGAGAAATATCATGAGCGAGATGAAAAGAGAAGGTGATGATGGAGCCGAGGGGTCGGAAAACTATTTGTCTGTGGGATTGCCGAGGTATAGTACCCCGGCGAAGAACCTCAGAGCAGCGGATGCGACTGCATTCGAGTTGGAGGGTCTGACGGGTGAGGCCCGTCAAATACAGCAAGATAGGGTTAATGAGTTAGTTTGGATCGCGAACAGACAGAACGAAGAGCTACTCAGAGCTAACCCGGAGAGAGATGGAGCTTCCAAAATCGTCCATTCGGCGATGGGTAACCCGGAGAAATCCGCTGGAGCCGCGTCGTCACCTCATGGTGGTCCAAGGAGAGAAGAGGTAGTAACCTCGGCCAGACGGAACAAACAGATCGTCCCGTACGACCCGACGCGTGCAGGAAAAGAAAAAGAAACGCGGAAAAATGATGATCGACGAAGTGTGAGCCGAGGTGAAGCTGGCCGAGGTAACCACGACCAAGGCAATGCCGGTCAAGGGAACGCTGCCAACGGCAATGCCGGACAGCGAAACTCCGCAGGAGCAGGACAACCGCGGCAGCGGAATATACCAAGGCAAGAGCAAAGCGCCGACCGAGGTATGCAACAGAAAGGTGCGCCCCAAGTGCAAAATCGATACAACGACGGTGATTCGGAGATGGTGAACGCGGGGTACCCGAGACCGGACTATCATGTGATAGGGTCAGGATTGGGAAGCAGGGATTTAATACCGGATGACGCCAGGTTGAAACTGGATCGCCTGTATAGGTCGGAATAGATCGAATGTCAAGGTCCCCCGGGTCCAGCGTGCTTTGGACCAAGGATCATGAAGGAGCCACCGGTACCCAACTTCCAGTTGCCCAGAGGCACAAAGACGTATGACGGCAGTACCAAGCCAGAGGATTGGCTGATAAACTATGCTACAGCTGTGAAAATTGCCACTGGCAACGTAAGATGGGCTGTACGATACGTACCCCAGATGTTGGAAGGTCCGGCCAGAGTATGGCTGAATAATTTACCACCCGGAAGCATCAACTGCTGGATAGATTTTGAAGAAATGTTTATCAGCAACTTCTCAAGTACATATCAGAGGCCGAATAGGTCGCAGACCCTAGCAATGTGCAAGCAAATACCTAATGAGACAGACCGTGAATTCTTGACCCGGTGGTGTACCATGAGAAACTCGTGTGAGGGTGTCATAGAGTCACAGGCCATAGCATGGTTTGCACAAGGATGCAGATATGGCAGCGATTTGTGGATGAAGTTGCAAAGGAGAATGCCAATTACGTTGGCAGAGATGATCCGGATTGCTGATTCGTATGCTTTGGGTGATCCGACTCAACCTAGGCTCGCGTCAAACGAGTCAAACGAGGAGAACTATCAGAGGGACGGAGCCGGGTCATCTTGGAGGAACGATTACAGAGGAAAAAGAAGAGATGATAGACCGGATCATCGCTACGGTTCACAACAAGTTGCAGCTGTGAATCAAGATCAACCCAGAGCATGGAGCAACCAACGCCAGAGAACGGGAGGGCAATGGACTCCAAGAAACGATGGCAAGAAAACATGGACTCC
The DNA here is from genome assembly GCA_916181665.1 of Avena sativa. Taxonomy (NCBI): domain Eukaryota; kingdom Viridiplantae; phylum Streptophyta; class Magnoliopsida; order Poales; family Poaceae; genus Avena; species Avena sativa. Next base: position 523,176,962 of record OV702292.1, on the reverse strand, counting down.
GGAGCAAAAGAAACAGTGGAAAGAAAAGAAAGACCGTCCGAGGTATACCTATGAGTCGATGTTGGACCAGCCGTGTAAGTTTCACACGCCAAATCTGAATAGCCCAGCGGGTCACACAATGAGGCAATGTGAGTGGATGCATAAGATAGAACAAGGTGGTTCGGGGAATGCTCAGGCACCCCGGAATGATCAACCTCGGCAGCAATTGCTCTCTGGAGCGAACACGCAGCAGTTAATATTGCCTCCCCCTCCGCCGAGGTATGACAACAATGAGAGAAGGGATGCAGTGCATCGGGTGGAAAATCAGCAACAGCCGGATCAGAGGTACCCCGGAAACGAGGGAAGGAATGAGTACAGAGAACATCACCAGAGTTATTGTGTGTTCACAACTGAGGAAACAGATAGAAAGAGCTTGCAGCACCGACATATGGAGGTCAATGAGGTAATGCTGGCAGTGACGAGATACATGCCTTGGTCGGACCAGGAAATCACCTGGAACATCAAAGATCACCCTAAGATTATGCCGAGTCCAGGTTCGTATGCGCTAGTGCTAGATCCGACATTCATTGGACCGAACATCAATGTGAGGTTCTCCAAGGTACTGATTGACAATGGCAGTAGCATTAACATCATGTATGCGGATACGATGCGCAAGTTGGGCATCTCGGAGAACATGCTCCAGGCTACGAGAACAACTTTCCATGGCATTGTACCAGGCATTTCTTGTGAGGCCATAGGCAAAGTCCGGGTCGACGTGCTATTCGGCACAAGGGATAACCGCCGAACTGAGAATCTGGAGTTTGAGGTGGTGAACTTGGAAAGTGCGTATCACGCGTTACTCGGAAGACCAGCATTGAACAAGTTCATGGCAAGCTGCCACATCAGTTATCTGAAGATGAAGTTGCCCAGGCCAAATGGAGTGATTACCATTGCTGGAGATTTCCGATGTTCCATTGAGTGTGCTTCAGCCAGGTCTAACCTAGCCGAGTCACTCATGATTGCGCTAGAGAAAAGAAAAATCCAAGATGTGGCGGCTTTAGCTCAGTCCGCGCAGCAGTATATGTCGGCGTTGAGTAACCCGCATGGCAGCATTTCATTCCAAGCCGCAAAGGACACCAAGAAGGTTCCAGTTGATGACATGTTCCCGGAGCGCACCATAACAATTGGTTCCGGGTTAACTGACAAATAGGAAAGCGAGCTCATCAACTTCCTCCGTGAGAATCGGGATATTTTTGCTTGGTCTACACAGGACTTGCACGGTGTTCCGAGGGAGTTGGCCGAGCACTCTTTGAACGTAAGACCTGGAGCAAGGCCGGTGAAGCAACCTCTCCGCCGCTTCGTCGAGGATAGGAGAAAAGTCATTGGAGACGAGATAGCTCGGTTACTAGCAACAGGATTTATCATGGAGGTGCTGTATCCGGATTGGCTCTCTAATCCGGTGCTGGTAGAAAAGAAGAAGGACGATCCGAACGTGGCAGTGGTTTGGCGTATGTGCATCGATTACACGAACCTGAATAAGGCGTGTCCAAAAGATCCATTTCCACTGCCGAGGATAGATCAGGTCATATACTCAACCGCGGGATGTGAACTGTTGTCATTCATTGATGCATATTCTGGTTTCCACCAGATACCTCTGAACCCGGATGATCAAATAAAGACTGCGTTTATTACCCCGTACGGGGCTTATTGCTATCGCACTATGTCGTTCGGTTTACGTAATGCAGGTGCAACGTACCAAAGATGTATGCAAAAATGTTTGCACGACCAAATAGGTCAAAACGTACAAGTATACGTGGATGACGTGGTTATCAAGACCAAGGAAAGAAAAACGCTCCTTGACGACATTAGGCAGACATTCGCGAACTTGAGAAGGTTCCGGATGAAGCTTAACCCGGAAAAATGTACCTTCGGTGTCCCGGGTGGAAAATTACTCGGATTTCTTGTCTCCAGCCGAGGTATCGAGGTTAATCCAACTAAGATTCGGGCCATTGAGCTAATGGAGCTGCCGAAGTGTCTTAACGATGTCCAGAAGTTCACTGGGTGCCTAGCATTGTTGAGTCGGTTTGTATGTCGGCTGGGAGAAAAGGCATTGCCTCTCTACCAACTCATGAAAAAGTCGGATAAGTTCGTTTGGACACCACAGGCCGATGAAGCCTTTGCCCACTTAAAAAAGATGTTGGCCACTGCACTAGTGTTAGCCTCTCCACTATCAAAGGAGCCAATGTTGCTCTACATAGCCGCAACCAACCGAGTTGTAAGTGCAGTGATTGTAGTGGAGCACAATGAAGAGGGTAAGTCGGTGCAGAGGCCAGTATATTACTTGAGCGAGGTATTGTCTGCCTCAAAACAGAACTACCCGCACTTTCAAAAGGTGGCATATGGTGTCTATATGGCGGGAAAGAAGTTAAAGCATTACTTTGAGGAGCACCCCATCAAAGTGATATGTGAAGCTCCCATATCTGAGATAATGGGTAACAAGGATGCGAGTGGCAGAATTGCAAGATGGGCAATTGAGTTAGCCCCTTATGCGCCCCAATACGATAGAAGAGAAGCGATCAAGTCTCAGGTTGTGGCAGACTTTTTTGTAGATTGGGACGAGGTACAATACGAACCACCGCCACCAGATCCGAACTACTGGAGGATGCACTTTGACGGGTCAAAAACCAAAACCGGATTAGGCGCTGGGGTTGTGCTTACCTCGCGAAAGAAGGACCAGCTAAAATACGTATTGCAGATCCATTTCGCGGCATCGAACAATGTCGCTGAGTACGAGGCTCTTGTGCATGGGCTCAAAGTGGCAAAAGAGATTGGCATACGTCGGATAATATGCTTTGGCGACTCAGATTTGGTGGTGCAGCAAGTGTCCGGAGTGTGGGACGCCCTGGATCCAAACATGGCACTATACAAATTTCACGTGCATAAGATATCTGTTTACTTTGAGGGGTGTGAATTTAACCATGTACCCCGAGTGGAAAACGAGGCTGCCGACATGCTGTCGAAGCTCGGATCGACCCGACAGGCAATTCCACCGGGTGTAGCATTGGAACACCTCAGAAAACCATCTATCAGGCCGTCCCCAGGAACCGACTCGATCTACGTCCCAGAAGATACGGAATCCGGAGCTGAGCCCATGGACATTGACGCGGGAGGTAGTACACAAGACCCAGGGACTGCATCAGCCAACCCGGGGACTACTCAGCGTGATCCGGCGGAAGTTATGCCGATGGATCAGATGGAAATCGATGAGGACATGTTCCCTGCACGAGCGATACCATCTTGGGCACTGCCTATATTCCAATTCCTGAAAGACGGAACGTTACCCACTGAGGAGGTGTTAGCCAGGCAAACTCAGAGGAGAGAAAAAGCATACACAATTATCAATTCCGAGTTGTACAAACAGAGTGTAACCAACGTCCTCCAGCGATGTGTTGACCCGGAAGAGGGGCTTGACATCCTCCGAGATATACACCAAGGAGAGTGCGGGCATCATGCGTCATCCAGAGCCTTAGTGGCAAAAGCATTCCGGCATGGGTTCTACTGGCCAAGTGCCTTAGAACAAGCAGAAGATCTGGTGAGAAAATGCAATGGTTGTCAAAGATATGCTACTAAGACACATATGCCAATGTCGGAACTCAAGACCATACCAATTACGTGGCCATTTGCTGTATGGTGCTTGGATATGGTTGGCCCGTTCAAACCAGCAAGGGGAAACATGACACACATTTTGGTCATGGTGGATAAGTTTACAAAATGGATTGAAGTGAAGCCTATAAGAAAATGTGATGGAGCTACGGCCGTAACATTTCTCAAAGACATCATCTTGAGATACGATTATCCTCACAGTATCATAACTGATAATGGCACAAATTTTGCTGAAGGAGCATTTGCACGATTCTGCCGAGATAAGAAGATCCGGCTGGACGTAGCCTTGGTAGCCCACCCCGCATCGAACGGACAAGTGGAAAGATCCAACGGATTAGTATTATCAGGGATAAAACCACGGCTCATTGAGCCACTGCAAAGATCGGCGGGGTGCTGGATAGAAGAACTACCAGCGGTACTGTGGAGTTTAAGAACAACTCCGAATTGATCAACAGGCTATACGCTGTTTTTTCTGGTATATGGGGCAGAAGCTGTATTACCAGCCGACATAGAGCATGATTCGCCTAGGGTCACCCAATACACAGAAGCCGAAGTGCAAGAAGCCTGGCAAAATGATGTTGATCTGCTGGAAGAAGTGAGAGAATTGGCACTGTCCAGATCCGCCATATATCAGCAAAATCTCCGACGCTATCATAGCCGGAAAGTGTGCCCCCGAGTCTTTCGGGAAAGCGATCCGGTGCTCCGGTTGGTACAACGTACTACTGGCATGCATAAATTACCCCCCCCCCATGGGAAGGGCCATTCATTGTGAGCAAAGCATTGCACAATGATTCTTACTATCTTATAGATGCAAAGCCACAGGAAAAGAACAAGGCGGACAAGTCCGGAGAGGAATCTAAGCGACCGTGGAATGTAGCACTACTTCGTCCCTTCTACACTTAGCTAAGAAGTGTATGTATCCGAGTCGTCTCATATGTCGGTATGTATGTCGGAAATGAGCTTATCAATGAAATAGAAGTGCCTCGAGCAGTAACTCGGGGACTGCCTTAATAATTATTGTTGTTATCTCTCGTACGTTAGCTGGAATAAGTTGTTCTACTTAACCCGGATTAGTAATGTGTGAGCACCAAAAACCCAATTCTTTGACTTGCTGCTGTCCAACAAGAATTGGCTTCATGGCAAGCAAGAGAACAAGTTTGGAATTGCGTAGCACATGAAAAACGACTAAGGAAACGAATTTATTCGAGATAACGTTTGTTTTTCGGACTAACCCTGTATTTATTTTCAAGTTATTATGCTGAATTATTTTGAGCTAAGCCTAAAAGTTTCTAAGTATTGTTAAAACAATTTTTGAAGCTCGGATTCGTAAGTCGTAATACCGAATCAAGGTAGACACGGACCGAGCCAGAGGATTGGACGAACAAGAAAATGAAACTCGGGGACTACGCCCAAGTTAATCCGGCATAGAAACGTAGTAGCAAAATATCACATATACAGCATACAGTTGCACCCGGCATACCGGGGATCTGATAAGTTTTCAAGTTTTTTGACCTAAGGAGCAGCAGGAGGAGGAAGTTCGGCGTCGTCGTCACTGTCTTCAATATCCGAGGCATCACCTTCTCCGTCCTCATCCGACCCATCTTCAACGTTCTCAACGTGCTCGTCCCCAGCGGATTCCAGGAAGCTCGGTCCTTCAACCTAGTCATGGATAGGAGAATATTCGACGAGGCTGTAGGCGCAAGCCTGGCGCCGAGCTACCCACTCCGGATCATCGGTCCATCTGGATCCGGTGCACCGGCGTGTAAGGAGGCTGAGGTCGATCTTCTCGTACCATGTGAGTATATGGTGAAGGATAGTATCAGCTGCAGCACGCCCAGCGGACTCCCTCCAGAGGTCGAGATGGGTCTCGATATCTGATAGCTTTTCAGCAAGAAGTGTGATCCTCTTCGGAGCGCTCTCACTGGCCCAGAACGTGTTGAAAATCCGGACTGAAACGTCGAGGAGATATTTGCCGTAGTTCTTGATGATTTCCACGCGAGATGACAGGCTGACCAATAGGTCCTCCATGTCTAAAGGAATGCTCTCACCATCAAGAGCGACGGGAGTACCCCTCTCTCGGCGAAAATTGGCAACAACAACGCTTGCAATAGGAGTACCCTCTAGAAAGTGGCCTGGAAACAAGGCAAAGCAAGAATCTGAAGAAAAGACATATGAAGTAACCCGGAGAATTATGTCGGATAAGGGAAAGGAACTTACGTGAAATATGGCTGTGGATCCGGGTCAACTCCTTGATGCAATCACCGCGTCTCTTTCGAAGTTGTTCAAGCTCAGCGATCGCTGATCCAAGCTGGATGTCGGATTCTTTGAGTAGGTCCTGGTCCTTGGAGATCTAGAGAGTAAGGCGCTCACGCTCTTCTGTGAAGTTCTGGCCAACCTTTTGGAGCTCGGTTTGGTGCTGGGCCTTCATCTTCTCCATCTCAGCCTTGAGCTTGGCAATCTCGTTGTCCTTAGCCCGGAGGAGAGTAAGCTCGTCATCTTTCTTCTTCAGCTTGGCTTGATGCTGCCCTGCTTATTCGAGAAAATGCAGCATCATATCAGGCACGAGCACACTATCCTCAAGCGAGGCTGAAATAGTATGTTGACCCGGCAGAGCAGAGGAGTGAATGTTTGTCGAGCCAAGGAGAAGAGGAAATGGAAAACACTACGAGGTCGGACAAAAAAGGACATACCCCTGATTTCCTCCATGTTCTTCCGCATGATCTTGTTCTCAGCCTCCACCCCAGCTACAGAAACTGAATGAGGAGATTAGTTCGGCAGAAGAAGGTGAAGAAAAACGGAGAAGTGCCAAGGGAGAAACTTACCCCTCTTTTCATGTTCTGCAATAAGTGCAACGTGCTTTGCGCGTAGCATCTTGTGGGTATCCAGCAGACGTTGGAATTCAGCACTCCGGCGATTGGTAGTTACCTAAAAAAAGTATAGAAGCGTAAAATTATCTTAGTGCATATTCGAAGTGTACAAAATCCGGGCCAAGTGGAACCTAACCCGGCTCTAGGTGTGTGCATATTCGAAGTATACAAGACCCGGGGCAAGTGGAACTTAACCCGGCTCTAGGTGTGTGCATATTCGAAGTGTACAAAATCCGGGCCAAGTGGAACGTAACCCGGCTCTAGGTGTGTACAATTTCAAAGTGTACAAAATCCGGGCCAAGTGGAACTTAACCCGGCTCTAGGTGTGTGCATATTCGAAGTGAACAAGATCCAGGCCAAGTGGAACCTAACCCGACTCTAGGTGTGTGCAATTTCGAAGTGTACAAAATCCGGGCCTAGTGGAACTTAGCCCGGCTCTGTGCATATTCGAAGTTCACAGGGAGCTACGTTAGTTTTCTAATGAGCATCCGGCCGAGTAACAAGCTACTCCACCGGAGGCTCGGGGACTAATGGTTATTATCTATAGCATGTAAAGGAGAAACAACATACCTCCATCATTCGCCCCGCGAGGTTAATTGCCTTAGCGGCGGTATTCATTTGGGCGGAAAATTCTGCGGGGCCGAACTTTTCCAGGAGATCGTCGTTGTGGACGAACTCCGCCTTGTTCCAGTTCATGACGAACTCAATAAGGCTCGGAGGGTACCGCTCACCGGTGGGCATATGGGGTGCCACCAAGACCTTCGCGTGCGCTTCTTTCCTCTCAACCAAGGCAAGGGCTGGGCTGGTATGCAGAATCATCTGTTGCGCATCAGTTGGCTTGTCAGGAACATCCTTCGCTGCTGGAGCATTCTTGGGAAGCATCGACGCTAGGGTTCGCTTCCCAGCCTCGACAAATGCAGACTTGGTAGCATCCGGAGCCTTTTTGCCCTTAGCTTGCTGGGAAGAAGTAACTGTAGTGGATTTCCCCTTAGAAGCTCCTTTAGTAGTTCCTCGCCGAGGTTGAGACGACTCGGACAAGGCGGAAGAACTTGGCACTGGAGCTCTTGTAGCTGGACTTGGAGCTGTTGTTGGTTTTCTTGGTGCCGGAATAGGTGCTGGTGCTGGTTCGGTCACTGTTACTGGAACTGCTACTAGTGCTGGTGTTGAGATAGACTCGGTGGCTGCTGGTTGCGGCGATGCCGAAGTGGTGGACGTCGTCGCCTCGGCTGGCCGACCCCTCCTGCTCCGAGGTCGCGTTCCTCTCGACGAGGTAGTGCGGAACCCAAAGCAGCCGCAGAACCCTCTAGAATAGGGCTCAGCGGACGGGACTCGTCGTCACGAGGAGGAGAAGGGCCAGATCGAAGTGGTGAAGAGATGCTTGATCCGCTCTGAGGGACATCCACCGGAGCCCTGAAGAAGAGAATAATGTCAGAAGAGAAATTACCACGATGCAAGGAAAAGTGAGTTACGCAACGAAAAATGACTTACGCATCCGAGGTTTCGGCTTCCTTGGGTTTCCGGGCTCTTCGTGTCGGGGCTTTCCCTGCCGGCTTGGAGGCAGTCTTGTCTCCAGCCTTCTTTCGCCTTTTTGTGGGCTGAGAAGGTTCGAAGGAGGAACTTGGTGCGGTTCCGCTCTTCTTCTTCGACGCCACCGGAACCGACTCGCCCGTAGCAAGTGGAGGATCCTCGTGGATATGCCCACCAGGGTTAGCTGATGCCGGAAAGGCAAAAGAAAGAGGGACATCCTCAATAGGTTCAATCACGTCGACATCCGAGTCATCCTCATCATCGGGCCACTCTCTAAGAGAAGAGAATTTACTGCTAGGTCGTTTTGTAGCGTCGGTCATAGGGAGAAACATCTCCTGGTCCGGCTCCTCCTCACTTTCTCGGTTCGACGCCCACTTAAGGGTCGGATCCATACCATCCTCAAGAGTTTGCTGGAGGAACAACTGAGAGAAAGCATGAAGAACAGAGTCAAAAATACAACAAAAACCGACACATATTTGATACGAAATAAGTTTGCCCCGCGAATCCTACCGCGGGAGGGAGCCTATCACGACAGAAGTGCTCAATTACCCACGTCCATTCGGCGGAGAAATCCTTGTGGGTGGTGAAGAGAGCCTTAACCCGGCGAAAAATCTCCGTGTTCCTCAGCTCGAAGGAGGAGGTCCGGTTGGGGTCGCGACCGAAACTCATGTGGCACACCTTGTGGGTGCTCTTCTAGAGGGGAGAGATTCGGTTGCGCACGAATGTGATCATAGCATCCTCGTTCCGCAATCCGAGTTTCTTCAGTTCCACGAACATCTTGTTAACTTGGTTGGCTAGAGCCGTGGGCTTCTTGGAGACCTCCTCCCAGAATTCCGGATCAGGTGGACCCAGAGTGTAGGGGAGCAACCGGATCAAATCTTCAGTGCCCGAGTTCCGGACATAGAAGAAGGTCCGGGTCCATCCTTTTCAGGAGTCAAGCCCGGTGACCCAGGGGAAAACGGAAGTCCTCCGGGGTGAGATGGACGCAGCTCCGAATTGGATGAGCTGCTTGTCCTCGGATTCAACTTGGATATTGGGGATGACGTTATGACGAAGGCCGAAGAACCGGATCCACAGCTCCTTCGTGGGCCACAGTCCGGTGTAGCCTTCGATCGTAGAAGCAAAGGTAGAGAGAGAGGTGATAGCATTGGCTGGAAGATGTTGCGGCTGCAGGTGGTAGGTGCTAAGCCAATCCCGGAAGAAATCGCTCACCGGCAGGCCGAATCCCCGTTGAAAGTGGGACAAGAACATGACGAACTCACCGGATTGGGTGAGGGGCCAGTTCGGCGGAGGGGAGACGAGCGGTGACGCCGGCAGGAATGCGTCTGGTCCGGTAGAGCCAGTCAAGGTCATCTTCACAGACCCATGATCCGTCCCACGCGCCACGGTCCGCCGCAGCGGCGTCCTCCTCCATTTCTTGCTCGGCAACGACGAGCTCCTCCTCTGTCATCTCGTGGTCGCTACCCTCGCTGGCGCTGGTGGTGGCGGGGATCTGAGGCCTGGATTGGCAAGGACTCATGGCGAGGAAGTTGCGCAGCAGTGGCTGCGATGCAGAGGCACGGGGAAGAGTGCGGCGGCGGCGCTGCTGCTAGGGGCACTAGCGGCGGCGCGGTCGCGAGGAAGATGAAGAAGAAGAGCAACGGGCAGAGGGGCGCAGAAGAGGGGAAAATTCTAAGGGGTGCGCCCCTCCTCTACTTAACCACTCCCTGAGAGGGTGAGTAGGATCGCGCGCTGCCAATAAGCAACATGGTGTGGCTGTGTATCACACGCCTCAGCCAATCGTAGAGGAGCCACACAGAGGGCCACAGAGCAGAAGCTATCCCGTGACGTGATGCACATATGCGGTAAACGAGGAGGCAGGCGTGACGTGACCCACGCACAGTGATAACTGACAATTACTGCGGCGGTTACTGTGCAGGCCCTTAAAATAAGGCAACATAATGATTAGCCTCCACGTGGGTTGGCGTATGAGAGAAAGTAAAACCATGAGATCCGAGTCACAGTGGTAACCCGGCCAGCAAGTGAAAACTTGGTACGTGCGAAGGGAACATAAATCCATATAATCCGAGATAAAGAGCTAACCCGGAAATAAACGTCCAAGGCTCGAACATAAATAAACCTGATGTGGCCTTAGCGGCCAAGGCAGCTAAGACCGCACCAGCTTCAGGGACTAATGTTGGGGGGATACCCCCGGGTAGGGTCACTCCGGGGTATAAAGGCCGAGTTAGCCGAAGGTCGGCAGGGTCAAAGCGGATGCTAGCCGGGTCAACTCAAGGCAGGCCGGATCACGGAGTAACCCGGACCAGGGGGGGTCGCCTAACATTGTCTCAGCCGACTTAAGGAGTAAGTCGGAAGTGCTTGTTTAACTTGTATGCAGGTACAGGTGTGGCCGGATCTACCATGATCCGGGTCCCGTTTAGCTTCTAGGAGAAGGAAGGAATCTCTCTGGTCAAAAAGAAGGCCCGGTATGCACTACATGAGCGAAGCAAGCAAGGGCAGGACCACCGGGTCATAGCCGACAAGGGTGACGACGCCCGTGTCGGCTGACGCGGGCGCCGCAGATGCTCACGTAGCTAAAGCATGTATGACGCGGGGGAAAAGCACCCCGGTCGGGTTACTACTTTGAGAGGAGGCATATTCTTAGGAATATGCCTCCACGTATGCCCTAGGCAGAGACCGAGCCCCCTCTATATAAGGGGGGTAGGGTTCCCGTAGAAGGGAGGGAGTTCTAGTTTTGGTTGGTCTTTCTTCAATACAGATTTCGCTAAGATGCTAGGGGTGAACGGTAGTTGAGAGTAAGAGAGCTTCTTCTTCCTCCTGTCGCCAATACAGCTCTAGGAGCACTTGTAAATTTGAAAGGAATACAATCTTCTGTGTGGAGAATCACTCCACTATCCCTCCCTGGATTCCCCTAGCGTGTATTAGTCCCCACCTTTAGCCTATCCATGGCATCTGCCGTGACACCACCACGACACTTCTACACTAACTCCACAAAATGCTGAAGATCAAATTTCTCCTGAATGCTCCAGGCTGTATTATCCGGTGGACACCGGATTATCCGGGCAACCTTCCTCTGCTGAAAGAAATGCTCAAAATGGTGAAGTTTCTGCTGCGAGCCCTAGGCCGGATTTTCCGGTAGGACCCGGATTATCTGGCCCCTCCCTAGTTCGTGCCAGGACAACTCAAGACGGTGATGGTGATTCAAGTTCTCCCAGGCCGGATTATCCGGCCCCTCCCTCGGCCAGATTATCCGGCCCTGAAAGTCCTGAAGACTAGCAGCCTCCTGTGACGGTTGTTGATCAACATGACGTGCATGATTCATCATCTCCTATTCCTGCTAATCAAGTTGAATATCAAGTCCAAGCAAATGACTCCACCGAAGTCTCTCATGATGAAGTTATGCCCCCAAGAGACAACAAGCTAATTGAACTTCGTCGCAAAGCTCGTGCAGATAGGAACCTTGAACTAAGGGGTCACACTCTTGACAAAGTTCTAGGTGATCTCCGATGCAGGGTGTCCACAAGAAGGGATCTAGCAAGTTTTGGTGAGCACCAAGCTCACATATCCATGGTGGAACCCAAGAAAGTGTTTGAAGCTCTTGAAGATCCGGACTGGGTTGTTGCTATGCATGAAGAGTTGAATAATTTTGAGCGCAACAGGGTCTGGAAATTAGTAGAGAAGCCCAAGGTTTGCCGCAATGTTATCGGCACAAAGTGGATCTTCAAAAATAAGTAAGATGAAAATGGAATTGTTGTAAGGAACAAGGCAAGACTCGTGGCACAAGGATATTCTCAAGTGGAGGGCATCAACTTCGGCGAGACTTATGCTCTAGTGGATCATCTTGAGTCCATCCATATCCTTCTTACTTATGCTGCTCATAATAATTTTAAATTACAGCAAATGGACGTTAAGAGTGATTTTCTTAATGGTCCTCTACATGAGTTGGTATATCTAAAGCAACCCCCGGGATTAGAGGATCCTAACTTTCCGAACCATGTCTACAAACTTGATAAGGTACTCTATGGCCTTAAACAAGCCCCACATGCGTGGTATGAGCACCTTAAAGAGCTTTTGCTAGACCATGGCTTCGAAGTTGGGCAAATTGATCCCACTCTTTTTACTAAGAAGGTTAAGGGGGAGCTCTTCGTATGCTAACTATATGTGGACGGCATTGTCTTTGGTTCTACTAATAAAGCTTTTAATGATGAATTTTCAAAGCTTATGACTGACAGGTATGAGATGTCTATGATGGGGGAGTTACGGGTCTTTCTTGGATTTGAGATCAAATAACCTATAGAAGGAACCTTCATAAATTAAATAAAATACATCCAAGACATGCTCAAGAGATTCAAGATGACGGGTCTTTATGGCATCGCCACTCCGATGCAAACAAAGTGTCACCTTGAACTTAATCCCCATGGTAAAGATGTGGACCAAAAGGTATGCCGGTCCATGATCGGCTCTCTTATTTACCTCTGTGCATCTAGACCCGATATTGTGTTGAGTGTAGGGGTGTGTGCAAGGTATCAAGCAGCTCCTAAAGAAAGCCACTTAGTGGCGGTCAAGAGGATCTTCCGATATTTGGTTCATTCCCCTAATTTCGGTCTATGGTATCCCAAGGGCTCCAATTTCTCTCTATGTGGCTATACTGATTCAGATTGGGCTGGTGATAAGGATGATCGGAAATCAACTTCTGGAGCTAGTTAATTCTTGGGAAGCTCTCTAGTATGTTGGTCTTCTAAAAAACAGAATTGTATATCTATCTCCAGCACCGAAGCTGAATATGTGGCTGCTGCTAGTGCATGTACTCAATTATTATGGATGAGGCAAACTTTAAAGGAATACAGTGTCAATTGTGACAAAGTGCCTCTTTTATACGATAATGAAAGTGTAATCAAAATTGCGTACAATTCGGTACAGCACACAAGGACGAAGCATATTGAGATTCGGAATCACTTTATTCGGGACCATGTAGCTCGAGGCGATATTGATCTATCTTTGGTGAGCATGAAAAACCAACTTGCTGATATTTTCATGAAGCCACTTGATGAAGCAAGTTTTTGTTACTTGAGGAATGAGCTAAATATCGTTGATTCAAGGAGCTTGTCTTGATTACCCATGCACTCATCCTTACGTATCATCCTTATTTGGCCTAGGTGTGGGCATGGATATAGGGGGAGTGTGGTCCTAATTGTGTGGGCTAACCCTCCCCCCATAATGCCGAAAGCAAGTCAAATCATTTCTCTTAATATCATTTTGTCATATGTGAGCTTATTGATGAGTATTGGTCATGAACCCAAGATACATCTTCGCGGTGTCATACCATGTACTCCAATAAGGTGGCCTCGGCCACCGCCCTCTTCCACGAGAAGAGTTGGATTTATGTGGATCTTTTTGGTTGTTTTTGCTCATCTCATGTTCTTATGGAAATCACACTCAATTTTGGCCTTTAGTTGATTTGATTCTTGCAATTCTGAGTGTGTAGTACCATCTCAATTTGGTTCGATAATCCCAAGCCTCTCCCTACCCCTAAGACAACTATTCTAGCACACAAGTCCTTTGTTTACCATGTGGGGGTTTTTGTTTGGGGACACACGGTCATGAATCTGTGTGTAACATTATTTCAGATTTTAGGCCGGATAATCTAGCCCAAGTGTAGGCTGAATAATCCGGCCCTGGCGGCTGCAGTCTGTAAGGGCTGGGTCAGGTGGAAGGGCTCATAACGAGCAGCACTTCTCCCCCGACCCTCTCCATCTCCCCAGTCGCCACCTGCCGCCACCCACACTCCCCGGAGCCTCTCCGTCCGCTGGATTCTCCGGGCCTCCCCGGATCTTCTTGTCCGCGCCTCCGGGTACCTTCTCCTCCGTGTTCTTCCTCCAATGACTAAGGGTAACTCCCTCTTTCCCCATCTTTGTCTTGATGTGTCACTTGTTGGGTGGAACGTTGTCTAGAAGGTTGTTGTTTCGTGTAGAAATTGTAGTCTTGTAGTATCTAGGCCCGATCTATGTTTTTTATTCAATCTAGGCGATTCTGAAATTTTCTTCCAGGGCCGGATTATCCGCCCCTGGCCAGGCCAGATAATCCGGCCTGACAGAGTCAAAACTGCTTCAGTTTCGTATGGATTTTGTGCATTGTGTATGTTTGGCCTATGAACTATTTGCCTACTATTTCTATGTTTTTTCTTGGACTTGTTTTGTGCTTATCCCCATGCTATCTGTCTTGTTTGCTTCATAGGTGGTTCTAGTGCTCCCAAGACCTACAAGCATCGTCCTCGTGTTAAATACTTTTGAGACGACGGTGTAGGTAACTTAGTGGATGAGGTTGAGCTGAGGAGAAGGAAGAACGAGGCAAAACACATGGATGAACATGCAAAGAGGGATAGGACCAGGAAGAGTGTGTCCAAGAGGAAGGGCAAAGAGCCCAAGATTGACTATAAGAAGATGGATCCTGTTACTTTCTCTTCCATTCGTCATCAGGATCTGTTTGATGAATTCGCGCATGATACTGAGCTGGGTGACTCTCGTTTTTGGTGTGCTGAACAAAAGGTTATCTATGAAGATGTATATGCTCGGCAAAATATTCGGCCTATGCATCCTCTGATTCTTGCTGAGGCCATGGAGAAGCCTCAACTTGTTGATGCCATGTATGTGACTGAGAGGATGGGGCTGCACCATCTCATGGCCCTTCAATGCTCCTATGATTCTGAGATTGTGAAGCAGTTCTTCTCCACCTTGGTTATTTGTGGTGATGAGCACCGCCCTATGAAGTGGATGACTCATGACAGACCTATGCAAGATGATTTTCGTGTTTTTGCTGGGGTGCTTGGATATTCCTTCCGCAACAGGGATCGTGCCAGTAGCCACCATATCATCACCCAACTCAAACCCAATAAAGATGCAGTTCTCTCTCCATGCACAGTCGATAACGATATTGTGGGCACTTTTGCTGGTCTCTCTCCTTTGTATGCTAGCTTGGTGGCACTCTTCCATGATTCTATCACCCCGAGTGCATGGAACAATGACAGCATTCGTGGTCACCTGGTTCAGCTTCTTGCCTTCTCTCATGAGGTGGCGTCTTGTGAAGATGCGTCCGTTTCGTAAAAGCTGGATGTGATGGACTTTATTTACCATGAGTTGATTGATGCCATGTTCAATAGGCTATCCATCCCATATGATCCATACATCATGATGCTGATAAAGCACCTGCTTCCCACTGAAGAGTTTAACATCGATGTGGAACACAAGGCGAAGAAGATCTACAACAAGGTGAGGAAGACCTCACACCCATCTTCTGCTCCTGAGGGTCTCATGAGGGATGCTCGTGCCAGTGCTCGTAGGCCCCCAGTGCCTCCTATTGCTCGTGAGATCAAGCAGCTGAATTGGTTCCAGCGGAACATTATTTGCATGGGAGTGGACACTTGCAAGGGACATTATGAGTCATACAATCAGCGCCACGAGATGGCTCACACTCAGCAGCTCATTCTCCACCATGTGTCCGGTGCATCAGGCGATCCCCCTACTCCTACTACTCCCACACCATATGCTCGGTGGAATTCTTCCTCTGGGCTCAACTATGGTGAGATTGAGTGTCACATGTTTCCTTCTACGGCCACTGCTGATGATGAGGAGGATGACACCGAGGAGCTTGAGGATGAGAATGAGGACAGGGACGAGGATAAGTAAGGGGGTGTATCGCAGTATTTTTGATAAGTAAGAGTGTCGAACCCAACGAGGAGCAGAAGGTGCTGGCTAGTGGTATGGATCAGGAATTCTCTGCAAATACTTAGCAAACGGATTTTTAGGGGTTTTTGATAAAGCAAGTAAACAAAGTACGAGTAAATAAAAGACAGTAGGAATAAATGCAGCAAGTGGCCCAATCCTTTATGCAGCAAAGGACAAGCCGGTTGTATTACTTAAGATGACCAAACGTTCTCGAGGACACATGGGAAGACTGTCAAGTGCTTTCGCTTCATATAGTTGATTAATCTTCTTTAGCTTGCAAAGTGTTGTGTGGGTGAACCTGTGCTAATGTACCAACCTTCCTAGGACTAATACATACTTGTGATTATACCCCTTGCAAACATCCGTAAGTACAAGAAAGTAATTAAGGTAGAAACCTCACCACAGCTTTAAACTCTAAGACCCTTACGTCCCTTGTGCAATGGTTTCCTGACGGGGGTTTAGGTTTCTGTCACTCCGGCAACCCCTACGATTAGTAGCCAAATACACAATGCATTCCCCTAGGCCCATATAGGTGAAGTGTCATGTAGTCAACGTTCACATGACACCACTAGAAGAAGTACACACAACTTAAATATCAAACTATTGAATCTTTCTCAACACAATTCCACTACTAACAACATGACTTCTCCCATGTCCTCAAGAACAAAACGAACTACTCACAAGACATCATATGGATCATGATCAGAGATGGAATAATGATGTATAACAATCTGAACATAAACGATAATTCAATGGTTCACTCAATAGCATCAACTACAAAGAGTAATCAACACCAAGAAAGTTTCCCCTAAGAACTATGCAAGATTCAACCCAATTGTTACAACAATATGGAGATGGTGATGAGGGTGCTGATGGTGATGATGGTGGTGATGATGATGATGATGATCCCGATGAAGTCCAGCTTGATGTTGGTGTTGATGGCAACGATCTACCCTCTCCGGGAAGGAATTCCCCTGGCAGAAATCTGTTTGCCCGAGAGATCTTTCTCTCTCGATGTTTTTCGCCCCGCAGAGGCGGCGAAATCTTTCTGTGGTCGCTCTCCTAGTCTTAGGGTTTCTGGAGGAATATATACGCCAGAGGGGAGAGCCAGAGGTGGACCAGGGTGGCCACACCACCTGGTGGTGCGGCCTGGGGTGGCCCACGCCAGCGGGTGGTGTGGGCCCCTGTGGCCCATCTCCACTCCCTCTTCTGGCTTCCTTCGTCTTCTGGAAAAATAGGATTTTCCGTATATTTTCCTGGATTTTCTGATCTTCGTGAATTTTTCCTCCAAACAACACCTTTTCCATCAGAATCCTGACTGCAGCGGTCCATGCTCCAAAAGTCATCAACCATGCAAAAACAGATGAAATAACATAAGTATCATCTCTTAATATGAAGTATATCAATGAATAACAGTAAATTATGATATAGAATAGTGATGCACAATGGACGTATCAATGATGGCTCGGTGTTGATGTAGAGCTTGTTGGGAACCCCAAGACGATGGTATGATGAGCACAGTAGCAAGTTTCCCTCAGTTATGAAACCAAGGTTTAATCGAACCAGTAGGAGCAAGGAAACACCCCAACGGTGTTGCTAGCTGAGCCTTGGTAGGGCGCACTACCGGTGCTAGTAGCAACATGGATACCTGCATAACACAACCATAGAACTTTGTCCCCAACTTGCGATGAGGTTGTCAATCTCACCGTGTTTTTCTGAAAACAAAGGATTAAACATATCGAATGGAAAGAAGTAATAGTTTGCAGAAAGTAAACACAAAGCGGTAAATAGTTTGTAGATTGTATGTAAAAGAAAAGGACCGGGATCCATAGTTCACTAGAGGTGGCTCTCCTTAAGATAGATAACATGTTGGGTGAACAAATTACAGCGGGGCAATTGACAAACATCGAGAAAGCATACAAGCATATACTAATCATCTTGACTCCTTTGAGACTTGATTGGGCATTACAACTTTATACATAGACCGCCATCCAATTTCATCTATGACTAATAATCCACCTTCAGGTTATCATCCGAACCCCCTCCAGTATTAAGTTGCAAGCAACAGATTATTGCTTTACGAATTGCGTGTAATGTAAACAATACGATTGTTCTATGAACAAAGGATTGTTGTTTTCTCCCTAGTAGCAACAGCACATCTAGTACCTTAGAGATTTCTATCACATCCCCAGATTACCAGAGGCATGAACCCAATATCGAGCATAAATACTAACTCTTGGAGTTGCTAGCATCTACTTGGCCAAGATAGCTACTAACAACGGAAAGCATGCAAGATCACAAATAACAAAGACATCATAGAATCAATAATCAATCTGAAATAGCATCTCAATATCCATCGGATCCCCGCAAACACAACATGCAGAATTACAAATAGATGATCTTGATCATGAACGGAGCTCACAAGATCTAGACATGAAAGCACAAAGGAGGAGAACCAGCCATCTAGCTACTACATGGATCCGTAGTCCAAGGATGAACTACTCACGGATCACACCGGAGGCTTGCATGGTGATGAATAAGGCCTCCAGAGTGAATTCCCCTCTCCGGCAGGGTGTCGAGAAGAGCTTTAGATCCTTCCTGGTCTAAGGATGGAGATGACGGCGGCTACAGACTCTTTCGTGGATTTTTGATTGCGTACTTAGGGTTTTCGTCCCGAGGGCAACTTATAGGCGAAAGGAGAGGCCGAGGGGGTGCCTGGGCTGGCCACACCACCCCCTGGCGTGGCCAGGCCTGTCCCGCACGGCCAGGTGGTGTGGTGGCCCCCTGGCTCCTCTCCGCCTCGTATTCTGGCATCTGATGACTTCCGGAAAAATAGGCACTTTGGCTTTTGTCCCGTCCAATTCCGAGAATATTCATTTTCTGACTTTCCTGGAACCAAAAACAGCAGAAAACAGGCAGCTGGCACAGTGGCTCATGTTAATAGGTTAGTCCAAGAAATCATATGAAAAGTACTCCAAAGTGTGGACAAAACACAAGAAAGTGGATAAAACCAAGCATGGAACATCAAAAATTATAGATACATTTGCAATGTATCAACATCCCCAAGCTTAACTCCTGCTCGTCCTCGAGTAGGTAAGTGATAAAAAGAAAGAATAATTTTTGAGGTGACATGCACCATCAAAGACTTGATCAAAGTATTTGCAAAACATTCAAAGCTGGGATCATAGTACTTCAATCATAACATGAAAGACAAAGTTCTGGCAATAAGACAAAGAAACTATGATGCAACATGAAAAGGCACAAACAAAAGATTCATGAATAACAATGCTTTGCAAGACGTTTGTCTGTTTCACATAAAGAAAACATAGCATAATAGTATTCAGTTTGTCCCTCATAGAGTAGCAAATATAAATGCATAGGACACCTTCAAAGTTCATAAGAGTGAATAGATACAAATAGTTTAAAACAAGCAATATCAAGTTATGCATCAATCAACTAGTCTTGGGACAATGCACATAGAACTAAGAATGGCCACTATGCTCTCAATGTAGGTGCATAAAGGTAGAAGGTGGAGACTCAATATAATGGTGGAAGAAAAGCCTTCATAAAAGGAAGTAGGGATTCAAGTCTCATAAAGAGCTTCCAAAAATTATGGTACTTAATAGCTTTCAGCTCTCATTGCCCCTATCATAAGCATCTTGAAGTGATTAAGGTTAAAGTGAACAAACTATGGTGTACATGCTTGACGAAGTATAAGTTAGGAATCTCATGTCCCTTGTATACGAGGGCCGCTCCTCATGCTACTCTAGTTTAGTCACCGGTAAGTTCTTGTCATCGTAAGTACATGTGTATCATAGAGAACCGCGAACGGAGTACCCCTTGCCCGATGATACGGAAGAATCCCCATATCAAAATGACAATATAGGTGCTTATTTACCATGGGAATATGGTGCTTTTTTACCATGGGAATATGGTGCTTTTTTCTCTCTTTCCTCTTTTCATAATCTTTTTTTTCTTTTTCTCTTTTTTCTCAATATAGGACTCTTTTTTTTTATAAGAAGAATGCTTCATAGACAGCTCATTATGGTTATGCTGCAAGTTCCACCATGTCAGCATGGATTAGACCAGCGGCCCAAGCGTTTCTCTAACACATATACATAACTCCGTGGACTTACAAGCTCCCCTTTTATTTCACACCGACGACATCCATATACAAAAGAGCATGATATCAACTAGGTACAAGGTACCAAGTGCAATGTTGAAAGCGTTCCCCATGACAGCATGGTTCTGCTAATCCCCAACAAATAAGTGCAAGCATATACAACATAGACGACACAATGGTTCAAGTTTATTAAGGGCAAGAAAAGTAAAGTGTGCCATCAAGTTCGTGAGAGCTTTAATCACTAGTTCACTAGCTTTAACCAAGGGGGTTTAGGGGTACTGAACCTACAGATTCAAAATAATTCCCTCCTTCTGAAAAATTTGGACAAATTCTACAACCACAAAGAAATACCTTGGGTTCATCTCATATGGGAGACTTATTACAAAAATGGAAAGTTACCTGGAAGAAGCATGGAGGGATCTTTCTAGTGGAAGTCACATATCAAATTAATTGATAACTATAAAGGCATGGCCAAACGCAATCTGAATTCAGGCAAATCTGCTTACTTCTAGACTGACCTTTGGCAAGAGGAGTGCTTGATGAATAAATTCCCTCACCTTGTGTCCTATGCTAAGTCTACAATCATCAATGTTCATGATTTCCTTCATGCTGAATTCCTTGAAGATAACTTCCACCTACCTCTCTCTCATCAGGCTTTCTCTGAGTTTTTAGTCCTGGAAGAAAAATGCCAGGAATTCAGACACGACACTCAGGACACCCATGATAATTGGAACTATATATGGGGAACAGATAAGTTTGAAGTTAAAAAGGCATACTCAGCCATGATTGGACACTCACCATCACCACCACACTTTTCCTAGGTTTGGGCAACCTCCTGTCAAAATAAACACAAGTTCTTTTTCTGGCTTTTGTTACTAGACAGATTGAATACAAGAAACCTATTGATGAGAAAGAATTTCAACCTTCCTGATTACAATTGTGTTACATCAAACTGCATCACAGAAGAATCAGCAAATCATCTTTTCTGGGATTGTCCATTTGCAAAAAATGTTGGGACCATATTTCCAGAAACAGAATTGCAAATCTAACAGGATTAGAAGCTATTTCAAACATCAAAGAAAAGTTACATCTACCATTTGCAATGGAAATCATTATCATGACATCCTGGGGTATCTGGATTTGCAGAAATGAGAAGATTTTTAATGACAAAAGACCCACTTTTGATAGATGGAAAGCAATTTTCTACCAGGAAATGAGATGGATACAATTCAGAATCAAAGGAAAATACAAGGAGAAATTCAAAGCCTGGCTCAGTCAGCAATTAGATCAGGGATAGAATAGATTGTTTCAATTTAAATATAACTGTTTATGATCTACCTTAGATCATTTTCTCATTGTAACATACACATATATAATTAAAAAAATTGCAGTGGGGATTTTCCCTACTGTTTCACCTCAAAAAAAAATTGGAAGGTAAACAAAATCATGAATATAATTGGAATAGCATAAGCTAGTAGGTAGGTATGGTGGACTCTTCGGAATAACTTGGTTTAGGTAGTTGGATGCATGAGTGGAACTCATACTTGGTTGTGGAGGCTAGGAAAAGACTGGGAGCGACAAACTAAGAGAGCAATAATGGCCATAATCATGCAGAGCGACAAAACATCATTGATCAAAGCATAAAGTGATACTACAAGTTGAAAACTAAAGGATCATAAAGGCTATGGTGACTTGAGATAGTCATAACATGGTGTGAGCATGCGCCAAGTCAACCCAAATAAAGCATCAAAGCAGAATACCACTATACTATGCTTTAATATGCTAAAACAACGCATGATTCATCCAAGGCACATTAAGAAATATCAATTGTTTATAACAAGTCATGCTACAGAAAAGAATACTAAGCATAAAGCCAAAACAATATCAAGCATGGCATGACAAAGCATAGGCCACAGTCAAAAACGAGCACTCTTTACCACTTAGGAATGAACTTTCCTACTCTTTTCCAAACCAAACCAAACCAAACTATTTGAAAACCAATATATGAAAGAGGGGGTCCAACCAATTTATTCAGCAAACTAATCAAACAAAGCAAACGAAAAACCCAAATGAAAACGAAAAAGAAGACGCTCCAAGAACAACACAATTGCGCATGAAACAATAAAAATGAAGCGTTTGGAAGAAACCTGGGATTTTTATTGATGAAGAGGGGGATGCCTTGGGCATCCCCAAGCTTTGACGCTTGTACTTCTTGTATATTTCTTGGGATGACACACGTGGCATCCCCAAGCTTGAGCTTTAGTCCATCTTTCATCTCATTACTCATTCCTTCCATACACCTGAAATTTTTCCTTCATACAAAACTTCACACAATCTTTATTAGCAACATTAGTGCACTTAAGATAAGAAGTCTTTAAGGTTCAGTTCTAACACCAATAAAACTTCCATTAAAAAAATAACTACTGTAGAACTTCCCTCAAAAAGCTCAATTCCCCAGAAGAACTCAAAAAGGAACCAACAAGAAGCAAATGCAGAAAATGGCAGAAATCTATCAAAACAGACCAGCAGGTAAAGACGAATCGAAGACCTTCTGTTGCTCAAATCAAAAAGTGTTGAACTAACGAAAGTTAGATAACAACCTAGGGCAGAAACACAAAAATTCACGCCTCAAAAAGACGTTCAGAGATTTTACACGAATTTGTATGGTGAAGCACAGAAATCTGTTTTGGGACAACAATTTTCCTAATCATTACTTCTCTCTCATTAGAGGTTACTCTTGGCACAAAAAGAAAATAAAAAGGATAAGGAGCGGTTATTACTGAAGTAATAACTTCCAAGACTCATCTAAAACTTTTGAGTTATCTTCCAATAAGTACTTTTCTTTAACACATTTAAGTTAGGCATAAGAAGCAAGAAAAAGAATCAAGTGTTCTCAAATGAAGAAACATTAAGACCAATACCAGAAATATTTTCAACAAGGCAAGGTATATCATCCAAATAAGGTATATCATCCAAACAAGGCACTATTTTCATCAAAAGGGTTTTCAGGAACAATCCAATCAAGATTCTTTTCTATGGCTTCATGTATTGCTACTAGTTTAAAGGGTATTGGTATCTTAGGTTCCTCCCCATTAGGTTCGGTTGTGTTCATCTTTTCTCGTGTACCAACAACATCTACACATGATCCTAGCATATTGAAACATTCAAAGACTTCCTAGCTTCCTTGGCAACATCATAGAACTCCTTAAACAAAGTTTCTAGAATAAAATCCCTCTTTTCAGGGTCCTCAATTTCTTTAAGCTTAAGAAACATCACTTGCATTAAGGGGTTGAGGTTAACAAACCTAGCTTCTAACATGTGAATTAAAGAAGCTGCAGCAATCTCATAGTTTGGAGCAAGTTCTGCAAGGGATCTATCCTCAGTATCTTCATGCTTACTAACATAATTAAAGAATTCTTCAATATTATCTTTCCCAATTATAGAACCACTACCAATTGAAAGGTCTTTCGGGGTGAATTTAGGGATCAACATGGTGAGATAAGGAAGAGGTGACAACTAAAGGAGACTTAATTTTTGTGTTTTTGATAAAGAAAGCAAACTTGTACAACTATTTTTTTTGTGTTTTGGATAACAAAACAAGCAAACAAAGCAAAAAGAAACTAAGCAAAACAAAAATAACAAAGTAAAGAGATTGGTTATGAGGGACTCCCCTTGTGAAGATGTCCTTGACTCCCCGGCAACGGCGCCAGAAAAATGCTTGATGGCTCGGTGTTGATGTACAGCTCGTTGGGAACCCCACGAGGAAGGTATGATGAGCACAGCAGCAAGTTTCCCTCAGTTATGAAACCAAGTTTTAATCGAACCAGTAGGAGCAAGGAAACACCCCAACGGTGTTGCTAGCTGAGCCTTGGCAGGGCGCACTACCGGTGCTAGTAGCAACGTGGAGACCTGCACAACACAACACAACAACAGAACTCTGTCCCCAACTTGCGATGAGGTTGTCAATCTCACTGTGTTTTGCTGAAAACAAAGGATTAAACGTATCGAATGGAAAGAAGTAATAGTTTGCAGAAAGTAAACACAAAGCTGTAAACAGTTTGTAGATTATATGTAAAAGAAAAGGACCGGGATCCATAGTTCACTAGAGGTGTCTCTCCTTAAGATAGATAACATGCTGGGTGAACAAATTACAGCGGGGCAATTGACAAACATCGAGAAAGCATATAGGCATATACTAATCATCTTGAATCCTTTGAGACTTGATTAGGCATTACAACTTTATACATAGACCGCCATCCAACTTCATCTATGACTAATAATTCACCTTCAGGTTATCATCCGAACCCCCTCCAGTATTAAGTTACAAGCAACAGATTATTGCTTTACGAATTGCGTGTAATGTAAACAATATGATTGTTCTATGAACAAAGTATTGTTGTTTTCTCCCTAGTAGCAACAGCACATCTAGTAACTTAGAGATTTATGTCACTTACCCAGATTACCAGAGGCATGAACCCACTATCGAGCATAAATACTAACTCTTGGAGTTGCTAGCATCTACTTGGCCAAGATAGCTAATAACAATGGAAAGCATGCAAGATCACAAATAACAAAGACATGATAGAATCAATAATCAATCTAAAATAGCATCTCAATATCCATTGGATCCCTGCAAACACAACATGCAGAATTACAAATAGATGATCTTGATCATGAACGGAGCTCACAAGATCTAGACATGAAAGCACAAAGGAGGAGAACCAGCCATCTAGATACTACATGGATCCGTAGTCCAAGGATGAACTACTAACGCGTCACACCGGAGGCTTGCATGGTGATGAAGAAGGCCTCCAGGGTGAATTCCCCTCTCCGGCAGGGTGCCGGGAAGAGCTTCAGATCCCTCCCGGTCTAGGGATGGAGATGACGGCGGCTACAGACTCTTTCTTGGATTTTTGATCGGGTACTTAGGGTTTTCGTCCCGAGGGCATCTTATAGGCGGAAGGAGAGGCCGAGAGGGTGCCTGGGGAGAATATCATTTTGCGGCCCGAAAGTTGGGGTGTATAGGCAAAGCGGTACCCAAGTTCCCTGAAATCAGCTGGGATGACTACAGTTGGTGTGCCAAATACTCAGAGGGTCTTTTTCGGCACAAATTCAACTTTACGTTTCAATACAAAAAATCAGGCTAACGGGCGTCAAGTTGGGCCCCCCTGTCAGTTCTCGCTGTTATGTCGCTCCCGTCACTTAGGCGGGATGGCTGTCACGTAGGTTTGCAGTGTTGACACAGTGGATAGGACAACACCCCCTACCCAGTGTATTGACGTGACAAAACAGGGCCCATGTATCGGCGTTATAATTATTTTTTGTTTACTTAGAAGCTGGAACAGCCACCGCCATGCGTCTCTTCTTGGACTTCCGTCCCAATCGTTAACCCCTACCATAAAAGCGCATTGACTGTTCCACCGTTCCCCTGCCTCGCAGAAACCACTCTTCTTCTTCATGTCATCTACTATCTTCTTCCCGTCTTCTCCTTGCCGCCATGGAAGGTCTATGCACTCTATGAGGCCACAACGCTCGCTTTCGCCATTGCCCCGGCCTCTCTGCAGTCCATCTCCACCCCACCCCTTTAGCCATCGCCTCTCCACCGCGCCGTCGTCTCGCCTCCCCTCCCTCTCCAATCTCCACCGCACCGCCATGGAGGTGCCCACGCTCAACCACTACGAGGCGGTGATGTTTGTGTACTACGGCATCCTCGCACCGCCACGCACGACCGTGCCCACCGGATTTGGCATCAGCGAGGCGGGTGTGCCGGTGGCTCCGCTCCTCAACCCCCGCGGATACGAGATGGAGTGCGTCATCGTGGAGCGTTGCTGCCAGCTGCCCGCGTGGATGAGGGCATTGCCCCGGTACGTGGCGGCCAGCGAGTAGTGGCCCCGGTTGTTCAAGAAGGAGCGGAAGGCCAAGCTTGGCAAACGTATCGTGGACGGGCGCCTGGTGCACCCGGATCGCCGCAACCAAGAAGGGCAGGAGATGTTCTGGTCCGTTCCTGGACGGACCATCTACACCACCATCGACGCCGCTAGCCGCGCAGAGGAGCTCCGTCTCCCGAACAACGCCGAAATCGTGGAGATTTCGTCCAACGACGACGAGGAAGCCGGCGGCTCGGAGGACAGCGGCAACGGAACTGTTGTCGACTAGGAAAATTTGTAAAGTCACATCTTTGTATGGAAAAATTTGTGGTCGAATAATAAAATATATTTATTTAGATCTTTGTCTCGATTAATTTGTGAAAGAGTTTTTCAAAAATACTGATCAATTCAATTTCTACCTCGAATTAATTTTAGCCTCGAATTAATTTCTGCCCCAAATTAATTTACATTAATTGTCCTGGACTGCTGACCGTCGCGGGGTTTTTGGTCCCGGTTCGTGGCATGGTCCCGATTATGAAAACGAACCGGGACCAATGGAATTTGGGCGCTGGACCAAAGACCCTCTTTCTACCAGTGCTAGAGACAAGCTTCACTACCCATGACAACAAGAAGATAGACGTTGTCTACACCAACAAGGAGGAGACAGTGGTGCATGTCCTGAGGATGTACGAGGGTTGGCTTGGGATAGACGAGGACAAGTTTGTGGGATTGGACCTCGAGTACACCCCGGAGCACCCATATGAAGGGAGTGAAGTCGCCGTCGTTCAACTGGCCATGCGGAAACGTGTCCTCGTCTACCACCTCTTCCGGTTTGTAGATCTGCTTTCTGTAGCTAACCGCTTTTAGGGTTTGCTCCTCTTGTTCTTTATCCACTTGCTCATCTTGCAACTACTGGATTTCATTTAGGACCAAATAAATTAGGGTTTTCCTATGTCTCAATCGACTGAGATTTTCTTTAGTCTCAATCACCTAAGAAAAGTGCAACCGTACTTAAAAAAATGTGCAACTCATTCAGTCGACTGAGAAATAGCAAAACCGAATAAATTATGACAATACAATGTTGAGAGTCTTGATCTTGCATTTACTAAACTTTTCAAAATTATATTGAGATGATGATCTTGCATTGACAAAATATTTGTAGTTACAAATTTTGGTGATGACAAACTACATACTTTTAGGACTGACAGGAAATGTCTGGTGCTGCGCCAGTTCCTTGAAAAAAAGGGAATTGTTTTCTGCACTGTCGACACAACAACTGATTTTTCAAAATTGTATCAAGAGGAAATTATAATTCCTGTGCACAACTGGATCGATATTCAGCATCTTGTCAAGATCGTAGGGGGCAGGAAGAAGGATGGAATGGCATCACTCGCAACTAAAATCGTCGATGAGTCGTACGTCACAATGAAGGAAGATTTCTCTACGGATAGGCACGATTTCTGGAACGAGTGGCCGTTGTCTGATATAAACCTAAAGTATGCAGCCATAGATGCTTATGTGACCTATTATCTGTACAAGAAGATCCACTTTTTTCAACGTTACCTCGTGTTTTGCCCTATTTGCAAGAGGGAAGACGAGCTTAGGGGAACCCTTTGTAGAAAATGCCGAATAGCTGAGTTTGAAGTTGAATATGCAAAGAAATTGGCTGCATCTGAGCAGCTGATAGAGAGGCTGCAGAAGTAGCTGAAAGAGAGCTTGCAGCTGATGAAGCAGCTGACAAAGAGGCTGCAGCTAAAGCGGCAAACAGAGAGGCGGTATCTTCTAGCGACAACAATCAGGCCTGTGATGCACCGCTAATTGTTCCGCGGGACGCTGAAGATAGGAAATCCAAGTCAGATGCCATTTGGGACAAAGCAGTTCGTCGGATGTGGAGTACCTGTAATGATGGCAAGCGCGTCAAGTGGTCTGATGAGGAGTGAATTAAATTTTACTTGTCAGTGTTATGTTTCTATTTTGTGGAACTCAGTTAGCTTGCCAAGATGTCTAGCGCATCAAGTGATACTAGTAAAATAAATTTAACCCTTGTTGTGTTATGTTTATGTATGTGTCTTGTAGCTTGTCAAGATGGTAGCTTCTTAACTGGCAGTTTGAAACAGTGCCCTTTTCCTCTCTCGCTAAACATATATGTTTCATTTTGCCCAAATTGGTAGCAAATCTAGAGAAGATTCTCACTTCGATATTTTGTTCCCTTTTGGACCTCTTTTTTCCTCCCGACAGGTAGCAAATCTAGAGCAGCAAATTACACCAGGCAGAATACATTCATTCGGAAAACAAAACAAATGTAGATATAGCTGTGCGCAGCTAAATAGGATATAGCGATAGAAAGTAGGTTGCTTAACGAGGTTCGATGCATTCAGCCAGCAATAGGATATAGCTAGAAAGGAGCTGCTGGGCAGCAGGGGCAGCCGCCACAGCTGCAGGCACATCCTGCAAGCGCCCGCGCCTCCGCCATCTCCCTCTGGTGCTTCCGCCACTTCTTGCTGCCTAGTTTCTTGGACTTGGGGGCCTTGGGCCTGATCGGAGACATGCGACCCTCTTTGATGGCCACCCGCTAGAGGTTTCGGAGGTGAATGCAGAAAGCACGGTGTTCAGCGATGTAGGCGTTGATGTTCGCAGGCTCGGGCTTGCCGCTTTTGTGGATGCCGGAGCCCGCGGCCTCTGCATGCTTCAATAAGGTGTTCAAGACGGTGCTGCCGACGACGCGACTCGTCAAGCAGTAGACGCCCCCCTTGTGGAAGGGGCAGCTGTAGGGGTCCCTGAGGAAGCCGTCGTACTTGCCGGCCCGCAGCCTCCTCAGCACCTGACAAGCCTTGGTGTGAATGGACTCATCATTGCTACAGACGTTGCTGCCGGAAACCTATTGGAAGAAAGGGGAAATGGGGGAGTAGATGGTGTAAGAAGATCGAGCAATCGAAATGCGAACAAGCGAATCCTAATAAACCAAGATCTAGCATCCAACGATGGGTACAGTGTTGGATAATTAGGCACGATTTCCATGATTAATTCCAGAATATTAAACATGACAATACCAGCTAAATTTTAAATAGATTAGCCCATTATTTCTAACAAACGGTAGAAGAACCAGGGGAGGGGAGCAAACCCAAGTTACCTCCGACCATAGGTCGTCGATGCTGGTGTCGTAGGGGTTCAGCGGAGCGATATACTTATCTGGATCGTAGGTGCCCAAGAAATGCGTGATCTCCTTGTGACCGGCGGGGGCCTCCTCGCCGGCGGGGGGCTCCTCTTTGGCGGCTCCATCGGTAGCTGGGACGGGGGCCTGGACGGGAACGGCGGCTGCCATCGATGCCTCCACTGGGCCTGGACAGGGACAACGGCTGCTTTCAACGCGTTGAGGGGGGCCGGCGAGGAGACGGGGGCCTCCTCGCCGGTGGCCACGGAGGCGACGATGGCCACCTTATCCTCCTCGGCCATCGCCGGCGCGGACAGGGTATTCTCGGGAGTTTGCGGATGCTGGTGGGACAGTGGAGAGGGTTGCGTGGGGACAGTGAGCGAGAGTAGGAGTGGGTGTGTGGAGAGGGGCTCTATAGCTAAGGTGGATAGAAGCAAGGCACGTTTCGTTGCACCACCGTGCAACGCGAAGCGCAGTCGACTACACCGTGCACCGCGACACGCGCATGGTACGTCACATTTTTTCTCGGGCCATGCATGGCAGTTCTGTATTGAGCCGCATGCAAAGGGCGCACACACAATTTCTATGTACGAAGTTTGACACGGCCCTAAAATAGGCGATTGAGAGCCGCTGCATAAAAAATGGGATATGTCTTATTAAAATCAAGTGGCAATAAATTGCAGCTGTCCATCGACGACCGTGCACTCGATGACGCATGCGTTGTGTCGTAGTAGTAGCAGTAGTAGACTTTTCAGACTTGATTAAACATGATATGACCGCTCGACGACCTTTTCCATGGACGACATCGTGTTCCTTCTTGTAGAAGTCTCGCTGAGGGAGACGTCCGTGCTATCTCACGCTGTGCTGTGAAGGGCACGACTTGTGCAACGATCATCATTGGATCGCACAGAATCAACAGTTGGTGCGCATGATCCGTGTGACAACTGTGATAACCAATCAGGGATTAGCAGACAGGGTGAGCACAGATTTGTGCTTCTACGAAAGATAGAGAGGTGGGGGGCAAAACTGAGTAGTATCACATAAAACCAAGGGCGATACTGAGTAGTATAAAAATGGAAAGTGAGTGTCTTGCACAATGAAATACATCATGGCATTCATCAAATTATGCCAAGATAGATCCACAAGAGTTCATTGGATGTGTGTTCTTCTCATAAACCACTCATAAACTATGTAAGGATCCACTAGAGTCATTGGATGTGTGTTCTTCTCACAAACCACATATCACCAGTGTCATTGCATGTGTGTTCTTCCCACAGACTACACATGGATCCACCGGTGTCATTGCATCTGTGTTCTTCTCACAAACCACACATGGATCCACCAGTGTCATCGCATGTATGCTCTTTTCATGAACCACGGCTAGAGTCATTGCATGTGTCACAGACCACACATGGATCCACCAGTGTCATTGCATGTGTGTTCTTCCCATTGACCACACATGGATCCACCAGTGTCATTGCATGTCTGCTCTTTTCATGAACCATAGCTAGAGTCATTGGATGTGTGTTCTTCACACAGATCACATATCACCAGTGTCATTGCATGTGTGTTCTTCCCAAAGACCACACATGGATCCACCAGTGTCATTGCATGTGTGTTCTTCTCACAAACCATATCATGAACCACACCCAGTGTCATTGCATGTGTGTTCTTCCCAAATACCACACATGGATCCACCAGTGTCATTGCATGTGTGTTCCTCTCACAAACCATATCATGGACCACACCCAGTGTCATTGCGTGTGTGTTCTTCTCACAGACCACACATGGATCCACCAGTGTCATTGCATGTGTGTTCTTCCCATGAACCACACATGGATCCACTAGTGTCATTGAATGTCTGCTCTTTTCATGAACCATAGCTGGAGTCATTGGATGTGTGTTCTTCTCACAAACCACATATCACTAGGGTCATTGCATGTGTGTTCTTCCCAAAGACCACAATTGGATCCACCAGTGTCGTTGCATGTGTGTTCTTCTCACAAACCATATCATGAACCACACCCAGTGTCATTGCATGTGTGTTCTTCTCACAGACCACACATGGATCCACCAGTGTCATAGCATGTGTGTTCTTCTCACAGACCATATCATGAACCACACCCAGTGTCATTGCATGTGTGTTCTTCCCATGAACCACACATGGATCCACCGGTGCCATTGCATGTCTGCTCTTTTCATTAACCACAGCTAGAGTCATTGCATGTGTGTTCTTCTCACAAACCACATATCACCGGAGTCATTGCATGTGTGTTCTTCCCAAAGACCACACACGGATCCACCAGTGTCATTGCATGTGTGTTCTTATCACAAACCATATCATGAACCATACCTAGTGTCATTGCATGTGTGTTCTTCCCATTAACCACAGCTAGAGTCATCGCATGCGTGCTCTTTTCACAAACCACAGCTAGAGTCATTGCATGTGTGTTTTCTTACAAACCATATCATGAACCACACCCAGTGTCATTGCATGTGTGTTCTTCTCACAAACCACACATGGATCCACCGGTGTCATTGCATGTCTGATCTTCTCATTAACCATAGCTAGAGTCATTGCATGTCTGTTCTTTTCACAAACCACATATCACCAGAGTCATTGCATGTGTGTTCTTCCCATGAACCACACATGGATCCACTAGTGTAATTGCATGTGTGTTCTTCTCACAAAACACACATGGATCCACCTAGTGTCATCGTATGTGTGTTCTTCCCATGAACCACACATGGATCCACCGGTGTCATTGCATGTCTTCTCTTTTCATGAACCACAGCTAGAGTCATTGGATGTGTGTTCTTCTCACAGACCACATATCACCAGTGTCATTGCATGTGTGTTCTTCCCAAAGACCACACACGGATCCACCAGTGTCATTGCATGTGTGTTCTTATCACAAACCATATCATGAACCACACCTAGTGTCATTGCATGTGTGTTCTTCTCACACACCACACATGGATCCACTAGTAGTATTGCATGTGTGTTCTTCTCACAAACCATATCATGTACCACACCCAGTGTCATTGCATGTGTGTTCTTCCCATGAACCACACATGGATCCACCAGTGTCATTGCATGTATTCTCTTTTCATCAACCACAACTAGAGTCATTGCATGTGTGTTCTTCTCACAAACCACGTAACACCAGTGTCTATGCATGTGTGTTCTTCCCACGAACCACACATGGATCCACCAGTGTCATTGCATGTGTGTTCTTCCCACAAACCACACATGGATCCACCGGTGTCATTGCATGTCTTCTCTTCTCATTAACCACATTTAGAGTCATTGCATGTCTGTTCTTTTCACAAACCACATATCACCAGTCATTGCATGTGTGTTCTTCCCATGAACCACAACCAGTGTCATTGCATGTGTGTTCTTATCATTAACCCCACATGGATCCACCGGTGTCATTGCATGTCTGCTCTTTTCATTAACCACAGCTAGAGTCATTGCATGTGTGCACTTTTCACAAAACACATATCACCAGAGTCATTGCATGTGTGTTCTTCTCACAGACCACATATCACCTGTGTCATTACATGTGTGTTCTTCCCAAAGACCACACATGGATCCACCAGTGTCATTGCATGTGTGTTCTTCCCTTAGACCACACATGGATCCACCTAGTGTCATTGCATGTGTGTTCTTCCCATGAACCACAGCTAGAGTCATCGCATGCGTGCTCTTTTCACAAAACACAGCTAGAGTCATTGCATGTGTGTTCTTCTTACAAACCATATCATGAACCACACCCAGTGTCATTGCATGTGTGTTCTTCTCACAAACCACACATGGATCCACCGGTGTCATTGCATGTCTGCTCTTCTCATTAACCATAGCTAGAGTCATTGCATGTCTGTTCTTTTCACAAACCACATATCACCAGAGTCATTGCATGTGTGTTCTTCCCATGAACCACACATGGATCCACCAGTGTAATTGCATGTGTGTTCTTCTCACAAAACACACATGGATCCACCCAGTGTCATCGTATGTGTGTTCTTCCCATGAGCCACACATGGATCCACCAGTGTCATTGCATGTCTGCTCTTTTCATGAACCACAGCTAGAGTCATTGGATGTGTGTTCTTCTCACAGACCACATATCACCAGTGTCATTGCATGTGTGTTCTTCCCAAAGACCACACACGGATCCACCAGTGTCATTGCATGTGTGTTCTTATCACAAACCATATCATGAACCACACCTAGTGTCATTGCATGTGTGTTCTTCTCACACACCACACATGGATCCACCAGTAGTATTGCATGTGTGTTCTTCTCACAAACCATATCATGAACCACACCCAGTGTCATTGCATGTGTGTTCTTCCCATGAACCACACATGGATCCACCAGTGTCATTGCATGTCTTCTCTTTTCATCAACCACAGCTAGAGTCATTGCATGTGTGTTCTTCTCACAAACCACGTAATACCAGTGTCTATGCATGTGTGTTCTTCCCACGAACCACACATGGATCCACCAGTGTCATTGCATGTGTGTTCTTCCCACAAACCACACATGGATCCACCGGTGTCATTGCATGTCTGCTCTTCTCATTAACCACATTTAGAGTCATTGCATGTCCGTTCTTTTCACAAACCACATATCACCAGTCATTGCATGTGTGTTCTTCCCATGAACCACAACCAGTGTCATTGCATGTGTGTTCTTCTCATTAACCCCACATGGATCCACCGGTGTCATTGCATGTCTGCTCTTTTCATTAACCACATCTAGAGTCATTGCATGTGTGCACTTTTCACAAAACACATATCACCAGAGTCATTGCATGTGTGTTCTTCTCACAGACCACATATCACATGTGTCATTGCATGTGTGTTCTTCCCAAAGACCACACATGGATACACCAGTGTCATTGCATGTGTGTTCTTCCCTTAGACCACACATGGATCCACCGGTGTCATTGCATGTGTGTTCTTACCATGAACCACACATGGATCCACCGGTGTTGTTGTATGTCTGCTCTTCCCATGAACCACAACTAGAGTCATCGCATGCGTGCTCTTTTCATGAACCATAGCTAGAGTCATTGGATGTGTGTCCTTCTTACAAACCATATCATGAACCACACCCAGTGTCATTGCATGTGTGTTCTTCTCACAAACCACACATGGATCCACCGGTGTCATTGCATGTCTGCTCTTCTCATTAACCATAGTTAGAGTCATTGCATGTCTGTTCTTTTCACAAACCACATATCACCAGAGTCATTGCATGTGTGTTCTTCCCATGAACCACACATGGATCCACCAGTGTAATTGCATGTGTGTTCTTCTCACAAAACACACATGGATCCACCCAGTGTCATCGTATGTGTGTTCTTCCCATGAACCACACATGGATCCACCAGTGTCATTGCATGTCTGCTCTTTTCATGAACCACAGCTAGAGTCATTGGATGTGTGTTCTTCTCACAGACCACATATCACCAGTGTCATTGCATGTGTGTTCTTCCCAAAGACCACACACGGATCCACCAGTGTCATTGCATGTGTGTTCTTATCACAAACCATATCATGAACCACACCTAGTGTCATTGCATGTGTGTTCTTCTCACACACCACACATGGATCCACCAGTAGTATTGCATGTGTGTTCTTCTCACAAACCATATCATCAACCACACCCAGTGTCATTGCATGTGTGTTCTTCCCATGAACCACACATGGATCCACCAGTGTCATTGCATGTCTTCTCTTTTCATGACCCACAGCTAGAGTCATTCCATGTGTGTTCTTCTCACAAACCACGTAATACCAGTGTCTATGCATGTGTGTTCTTCCCACGAACCACACATGGATCCACCAGTGTCATTGCATGTGTGTTCTTCCCACAAACCACACATGGATCCACCGGTGTCATTGCATGTCTGCTCTTCTCATTAACCACATTTAGAGTCATTGCATGTCCGTTCTTTTCACAAACCACATATCACCAGTCATTGCATGTGTGTTCTTCCCATGAACCACAACCAGTGTCATTGCATGTGTGTTCTTCTCATTAACCCCACATGGATCCACCGGTGTCATTGCATGTCTGCTCTTTTCATTAACCACAGCTAGAGTCATTGCATGTGTGCACTTTTCAAAAAACACATATCACTAGAGTCATTGCATGTGTGTTCTTCTCACAGACCACATATCACCTGTGTCATTGCATGTGTGTTCTTCCCAAAGACCACACATGGATCCACCAGTGTCATTGCATGTGTGTTCTTCCCTTAGACCACACATGGATCCACCGGTGTCATTGCATGTGTGTTCTTCCCGTGAACCACACATGGATCCACCGGTGTTGTTGTATGTCTGCTCTTCCCATGAACCACAGATAGAGTCATCGCATGCGTGCTCTTTTCATGAACCATAGCTAGAGTCATTGGATGTGTGTTCTTCTTACAAACCATATCATGAACCACACCCAGTGTCATTGCATGTGTGTTCTTCTCACAAACCACACATGGATCCACCGGTGTCATTGCATGTCTGCTCTTCTCATTAACCATAGCTAGAGTCATTGCATGTCTGTTCTTTTAACAAACCACATATCACCAGAGTCATTGCATGTGTGTTCTTCCCATGAACCACACATGGATCCACCAGTGTAATTGCATGTGTGTTCTTCTCACAAAACACACATGGATCCACCCAGTGTCATCGTATGTGTGTTCTTCCCATGAACCACACATGGATCCACCAGTGTCATTGCATGTCTGCTCTTTTCATGAACCACAGCTAGAGTCATTGGATGTGTGTTCTTCTCACAGACCACATATCACCAGTGTCATTGCATGTGTGTTCTTCCCAAAGACCACACACGGATCCACCAGTGTCATTGCATGTGTGTTCTTATCACAAACCATATCATGAACCACACCTAGTGTCATTTCCTGTGTGTTCTTCTCACACACCACACATGGATCCACCAGTAGTATTGCATGTGTGTTCTTCTCACAAACCATATCATGAACCACACCCAGTGTCATTGCATGTGTGTTCTTCCCATGAACCACACATGGATCCACCAGTGTCATTGCATGTCTTCTCTTTTCATCAACCACAGCTAGAGTCATTCCATGTGTGTTCTTCTCACAAACCACGTAATACCAGTGTCTATGCATGTGTGTTCTTCCCACGAACCACACATGGATCCACCAGTGTCATTGCATGTGTGTTCTTCCCACAAACCACACATGGATCCACCAGTGTCATTGCATGTCTGCTCTTCTCATTAACCACATTTAGAGTCATTGCATGTCCGTTCTTTTCACAAACCACATATCACCAGTCATTGCATGTGTGTTCTTCCCATGAACCACAACCAGTGTCATTGCATGTGTGTTCTTCTCATTAACCCCACATGGATCCACCGGTGTCATTGCATGTCTGCTCTTTTCATTAACCACAGCTAGAGTCATTGCATGTGTGCACTTTTCACAAAACACATATCACCAGAGTCATTGCATGTGTGTTCTTCTCACAGACCACATATCACCTGTGTCATTGCATGTGTGTTCTTCCCAAAGACCACACATGGATCCACCAGTGTCATTGCATGTGTGTTCTTCCCTTAGACCACACATGGATCCACCGGTGTCATTGCATGTGTGTTCTTCCCATGAACCACACATGGATCCACCGGTGTTGTTGTATATCTGCTCTTCCCATGAACCACAGCTAGAGTCATCGCATGCGTGCTCTTTTCATGAACCATAGCTAGAGTCATTGGATGTGTGTTCTTCTTACAAACCATATCATGAACCACACCCAGTGTCATTGCATGTGTGTTCTTCTCACAAACCACACATGGATCGACCGGTGTCATTGCATGTCTGCTCTTCTCATTAACCACAGCTAGAGTCATTGCATGTATGTTCTTTTCACAAACCACATATCACCAGAGTCATTGCATGTGTGTTCTTCCCATGAACCACACATGGATCCACCAGTGTCATTGCATGTGTGTTCTTCTCACAAACCACACATGGATCCACCCAGTGTCATCGCATGTGTGTTCTTCCCATGAACCACACATGGATCCACCAGTGTCATTGCATGTCTACTCTTTTCATGAACCACAGCTAGAGTCATTGGATGTGTGTTCTTCTCACAGACCACATATTACCAGTGTCATTGCATGTGTGTTCTTCCCAAAGACCACACATGGATCCACCAGTGTCATTGCATGTGTGTTCTTCTCACAAACCATATCATGAACCACACCCAATGTCATTGCATGTGTGTTCTTCTCACAGACCACACATGGATCTACTAGTGTCATTGCATGTGTGTTCTTCTCATAAACCATATCATGAACCACACCCAGTGTCATTGCATGTTTGTTCTTCCCATGAACCACACATGGATCCACCAGTGTCATTGCATGTGTGTTCTTCCCACAGACCACACATGGATCCACCAGTGTCATTGCATGTCTGTTCTTCCCATGGACCACACATGGATCTACCAGTGTCATTGCATGTCTGCTCTTTTCATGAACCACAGCTAGAGTCATTGGATGTGTGTTCTTCTCACAGACCACATATCACCAGTGTCATTGCATGTGTGCTCTTCCCAAAGACCACACATGGATCCACCAGTGTCATTGCATGTGTGTTCTTCTCACAAACCATATCATGAACCACACCCAGTGTCATTGCATGTGTGTTCTTCTCATAGACCACACATGGATCCACTAGTGTCATTGCATGTGTGTTCTTCTCACAAACCATATCATGAACCACACCCACTGTCATTGCATGTGAGTTCTTCCCATGAACCACACATGGATCCACTAGTGTCATTGCATGTGTGTTCTTCCCACAGACCACACATGGATCCACTAGTGTCATTGCATGTGTGTTCTTCCCATGGACCACACATGGATCCACCAGTGTCATTGCATGTCTGCTCTTTTCATGAACCACAGCTAGAGTCAATGGATGTGTGTTCTTCTCACAGACCACATATCACCAATGTCATTGCATGTGTGTTCTTCCCAAAGACCACACTTGGATCCACCAGTGTCATTGCATGTGTGTTCTTCTCACAAACTATATCATGAACCACACCCAGTGTCATTGCATGTGTGTTCTTCTCACAGACCACACATGGATCCACCAGTGTCATTGCATGTGTGTTCTTCTCACTGACCATATCATGAACCACACCTAGTGTCATTGCATGTGTGTTCTTCCCATGAACCACACATGGATCCACCGGTGTCATTGCATGTCTGCACTTTTCATTAACCACAACTAGAGTCGTTGCATGTGTGTTCTTCTCATAAACCACATATCACCGGAATCATTGCATGTGTGCTCTTCCCAAAGACCACACATGGATCCACCAGTGTCATTGCATGTGTGTTCTTCCCACAGACCACACATGGATCCACCTGTGTCATTGTATGTCTGTTCTTCCCATGAACCACAGCTAGAGTCATCGCATTCGTGCTCTTTTCACAAACCATAGCTAGAGTCATTGCATGTGTGTTCTTCTTACAAACCATATCATGAACCACACCCAGTGTCATTGCATGTGTGTTCTTCTCACAAACTACACATGGATCCACCGGTGTCATTGCATGTCTGCTCTTCTCATTAACCATAGCTAGAGTCATTGCATGTCTGTTCTTTTCACAAACCACATATCACCAGAGTCATTGCATGTGTGTTCTTCCCATCAACCACACATGGATCCACCAGTGTCATTGCATGTGTGTTCTTCTCACAAACCACACATGGATCCACCCAGTGTCATCGTATGTGTGTTCTTCCCATGAACCACACATGGATCCACCAGTGTCATTGCATGTCTGCTCTTTTCATGAACCACAGCTAGAGTCATGGGATGTGTGTTCTTCTCACGGACCACATATCACCAGTGTCATTGCATGTGTGTTCTTCCCAAAGACCAGACACGGATCCACCAGTGTCATTGCATGTGTGTTCTTATCACAAACCATATCATGAACCACACCTAGTGTCATTGCATGTGTGTTCTTATCACACACCACATATGGATCCACCAGTGGTATTGCATGTGTGTTCTTCTCACAAACCACGTATCACCAATGTCTATGCATGTGTGTTCTTCCCACGAACCACACATGGATCCACCAGTGTCATTGCATGTGTGTTCTTCCCACAAACCACACATGGATCCACCGGTGTCATTGCATGTCTGCTCTTCTCATTAACCACATTTAGAGTCATTGCATGTCTGTTCTTTTCACAAACCACATATCACCAGTCATTGCATGTGTGTTCTTCCCATGAACCACAACCAGTGTCATTGCATGTGTGTTCTTCTCATTAACCCCACATGGATCCACCGGTCTCATTGCATGTCTGCTCTTTTCATTAACCACAGCTAGAGTCATTGCATGTGTGCACTTTTCACAAAACACATATCACCAGAGTCATTGCATGTGTGTTCTTCTCACAAACCATATCATGAACCACACCCTGTGTCATTGCATGTGTGTTCTTCTCACAGACCACACATGGATCCACCAGTGTCATTGCATGTGTGTTCTTCTCACAAACCATATCATGAACCACACCCAGTGTCATTGCATGTGTGTTCTTCCCATGAACCACACATGGTTCCACCAGTGTCATTGCATGTGTGTTCTTCCCACAGACCACACATGGATCCACCAGTGTCATTGCATGTGTGTTCTTCCCATGGACCACACATGGATCCACCAGTGTCATTGCATGTCTGCTCTTTACATGAACCACAGCTAGAGTCATTGGATGTGTGTTCTTCTCACAGACCACATATCACCAGTGTCATTGCATTTCTCTTCTTCCCAAAGACCACACATGGATCCACCAGTGTCATTGCATGTGTGTTCTTCTCACAAACCATATCATGAACCACACCCAATGTCATTGCATGTGTGTTCTTCCCATGAACCACACATGGATCCACCAGTGTCATTGCATGTGTTATCTTCCCACAGACCACACATGGATCCACCAGTGTCATTGCATGTGTGTTCTTCCCATGGACCACACATGGATCCACCAGTGTCATTGCATGTCTGCTCTTTTCATGAACCACACCTAGAGTCATTGGATGTGTGTTCTTATCATAGACCACATATTACCAGTGTCATTGCATGTGTGTTCTTCCCAAAGACCACACATGGATCCACCAGTGTAATTTCATGTGTGTTCTTCTCACAAACCATATCATGAACCACACCCAGTGTCATTGCATGTGTGTTCTTCTCGCAGACCATACATGGATCCACCAGAGTCATTGCATGTGTGTTATTCTCACAGACCATATCATGAACCACACCCAGTGTCATTGCATGTGTGTTCTTCCCATGAACCACACATGGATCCACCAGTGTCATTGCATGTCTACTCTTTTCATTAACCACAGCTAGAGTCATTGCATGTGTGTTCTTCTCACAAACCACATATCACTGGTGTCTATGCATGTCTGTTCTTCCCACGAACCACACATGGATCCACCAGTGTCATTGCATGTGTGTTCTTCCCACAAACCACACATGGATCCACCGGTGTCATTGCATGTCTGCTCTTCTCATTAACCACATTTAGAGTCATTGCATGTCTGTTCTTTTCACAAACCACATATCACCAGAGTCATTGCATGTGTGTTCTTCCCATGAACTACAACCAGTGTCATTGCATGTGTGTTCTTCTCATTAACCCCACATGGATCCACCGGTGTCATTGCATGTCTGCTCTTTTCATTATCCACAGCTAGAGTCATTGCATGTGTGCACTTTTCACAAACCACATATCACAAGAGTCATAGCATGTGTGTTCTTCTCACAGACCACATATCACCTCTGTCATTGCATGTGTGTTCTTCCCAAAGACCACACATGGATCCACCAGTGTCATTGCATGTGTGTTCTTCCCTTAGACCACACATGGATCCACCGGCGTCATTGCATGTGTGTTCTTCCCATGAATCACACATGGATCCACTGGTGTCATTGTATGTCTGCTCTTCCCATGAACCACAGCTAGAGTCATCGCATGCGTTCTCTTTTCATGAACCACAGCTAGAGTCATTGGATGTGTGTTCTTCTTACAAACCATATCATGAACCACACACAGTGTCATTGCATGTGTGTTCTTCTCACAAACCACACATGGATCCACCAGTGTCATTGCATGTCTGCTCTTTTCATGAACCACAGCTAGAGTCATTGGATGTGTGTTCTTCTCGAAGACCACACATGGATCCACCAGTGTCATTGCATGTGTGTTCTTCTCACAAACCATATCATGAACCACACCCAGTGTCATTGCATGTGTGTTCTTCTCGCAGACCACACATGGATCCACCAGTGTCATTGCATGTGTGTTCTTCTCACAAACCATATCATGAACCACAGCCGGTGTCATTGCATGTGTGTTCTTCCCATGAACCACACATGGATCCACCAGTGTCATTGCATGTCTACTCTTTTTATTAACCATAGCTAGAGTCATTGCATGTGTGTTCTTCTCACAAACCACATATCTCCTGTGTCATTGCATGTGTGTTCTTCTCACAGACCACACATGGATCCACCAGTGTCATTGCATGTGTGTTCTTCTCATAGACCATATCATGAACCACACCCAGTGTCATTGCATGTGTCTTCTTCCCATGAACCACACATGGATCCACCGGTGTCTTGCATGTCTGCTCTTTTCATTAACCACAGCTAGAGTCATTGCATGTGTGTTCTTCTCACAAACCACATATCACCAGAGTCATTGCATGTGTGTTCTTCCCAAAGACCACACATGGATCCACTAGTGTCATTGCATGTGTGTTCTTCCCATAGACCACACATGGATCCACCAGTGTCATTGCATGTGTGTTCTTCCCATGAACCACACATGGATCCACTAGTGTCATTGTATGTCTCCTCTTCCCATGAACCACAGCTAGAGTCATCGCATGCGTGCTCTTTTCACAAACCACAACTAGAGTCATTGCATGTGTGTTCTTCTTACAAACCTTATCATGAACCACACCCAGTGTCATTGCATGTGTGTTCTTCTCACAAACCACACATGGATCCACCGGTGTCATTGCATGTCTGCTCTTCTCATTAACCATAGGTAGAGTCATTGCATGTATGTTATTTTCACAAACCACATATCACCAGAGTCATTGCATGTGTCTTCTTCCCATGAACCACACATGGATCCACCGGTGTCATTGCATGTGTGTTCTTCTCACAAACCACACATGGATCCACCTAGTGTCATCGCATGTGTGTTCTTCCCATGAATCACACATGGATCCACCAGTGTCATTGCATGTCTGCTCTTTTCATGAACCACAGCTAGAGTCATTGGATGTGTGTTCTTATCACAGACCACATATTACCAGTGTCATTGCACGTGTGTTCTTCCCAAAGACCACACATGGATCCACCAGTGTCATTGCATGTGTGTTCTTCTCACAAACCATATCATGAACCACACCCAGTGTCATTGTAATGTGGGTTTAACTCGTCAATGCCCATTGTTATGGACTTGGGTTTTGGAGAAGGAGGGAGCGCTGGAGACATCTATCGGCTAGCAAACAAGCACACAGGGGACAAAGGATTTACCCAGGTTCAGTCCTCGTAGAGGTCCCTACTCCTGCTTGTCTGCTCGTGGTATTATCGAAGGAGTCGAAAGTTACAATGGTGCGCAGATGCAATCTAGCAAGGGTTGTGGAAACTAGGGTTGTGTGTGTCCTTCTCGCCGCCCCCTCCTAGCCCTTATATAGATAGGCTAGGTCCCGGGTAGCAAGTCGAGTCAGTTACAAGTTAGGGTTTTCCCCTTCAAACTTTCTATCTTTAGCTTCTTCTTGTCCTTCAAGTAATCGAGAGTCCGTAGGTTACTCGAGTCCCTCCATCCGGCCATTGGCGACACCGTGGGCCTGTATGTATTTGGACCATATATACCAAGCTCGAGTACTTGTAGGGTATACCCATGTCAGTAGCCCCCGAGTGTCCAGTGGAATCGCAGATTCGACTGGGACTTTTTGAAGCTTTCGAGTGCCTAAATGAGTACATTTCGATTGCTTTTATTTGTGTCATCGGGATTGTTGATATACGTGCCTGATATAACCGAAGTATCGGTATCAGTTAACCACCTTAGGGTGAAACAACGCAATCTACTCAAATTCGAATCCCCGGACTCGAATCAGGAAAAGTGTTGGTGTAATTCGACTCATGCCGCGGAGGTCTTAGAGGAGTCGAATTCTAGTTATATGGGTGTGAGCACTTGACGCGTCCGTCAAGGCATGTTCATCGTGCCTGTAGGCACGGATATGTTTCTGGTAGTGCGCAGTTAAATGCGTTGCCAGGCCTTATTCAGGTCTTACCTTCACGCCATAGGCGCGACATCCGAATTTTATCATCGCGGAGACGATTCGGGTAACCCAGGAGACGCAGTCTCTTTGTAGGGGGAAAATTATGAGGCGGTGTCACCATGAGTTTCGAGTGTGGATGTTATCAACACACAGTTTATTTGTACAAATAATCATAGGGTGCGCGACCAGCGCTCCCTATGGGAGTAGCCCCCGAGTGCCTGGTTGAGTCGAAGACTCAGGCAGGGACTAAAGAATTTTTGCGACTGCTGTCGTCTTTTGCTTGCTTGTTTCAGTCGATGACTCGGGCAGGTACTAAAACACTTTTGCGACTGCTGTCGTCTTTTGCCTGCTTGTTTCAGCCGATGACTCAGGCAGGTACTAAAACACTTTTGTGACTACTGTCATCTTGTGCCTGCTTGTTTCCGGCGCTCCCTATGGGAGTAACCCATGTCCATAATCGAAATGTGTTTCGAGTAGTTGAGTTTGCTTTTGTGATTGTCCATGTGCCTGCAACAAGAAAAAGAAAAATCGTAGGGTGCGCGGCCAGCGCTCCCTATGGGAGTAGCCCCAGAGTGCTTGGTGGAGTCGAAGACTCCAGCAAGGACTAAAAATAGTCGAAGTTTTCCACTGCATAGCCTTGGTGACGTCAGTGTTGACGCTTGTATGACCTTAGTTGCCCGCGTGAGCGATTTTGACGGGACGTGACGATTGGTGGGTCCCACTTTCTGACTTTGATTTGACTGGGCGTGCGTAATCTTATTTTTAACTGTGCCTCCTCGATTTCTGCGCGTAATGGTAGAAGTGGGGGGACGGTTCGCGCTTCCTCTTCTCCACGTGTCCAACGCGATGCGTGCCACGCGTCCAATATGGTTTTTGTCAGCCGTTGGATTGCATCTCCCAGGGGTTAAGTAGAGATGTTGCGGCGGTAATTTCCCATCTGCGCTCTTTCTTCCTTGCTGCCATCGCCATTGCTGTTGCTTTTCTGCTTTCCCCTGCGCCCATCTTCTCCACGACGCTGGACCAGCTCCGTTTGTTCCCGAACTACTTCCTTCGCTCACATCGCCGCTGCGCAATGGGGAAGAATAAGGGAGGCGTTGTCGTTGATTCCGCGGCC
Source organism: Avena sativa (assembly GCA_916181665.1). Classification (NCBI taxonomy): domain Eukaryota; kingdom Viridiplantae; phylum Streptophyta; class Magnoliopsida; order Poales; family Poaceae; genus Avena; species Avena sativa. The sequence goes on along the minus strand of OV702292.1, from coordinate 523,132,541 downwards.
ACCGTTGCTACGGCGAAGAAGAAAGGTGGCTCCGCTGCTGCAGGCACCAGCACCGCCGCTAGCGGGAAGAAGAAGGTCGCGGGCACCCGCGTGACGAATGGCGCATGGCGCCCCTCTATCATCAAGGCATTGGATCTCCCTCTTCTTCACCAACATGGAGTTATCTCTGCGGCAGTCGCTGATGCGCGCGTCCCTAGCGGTGAGACCATTCTTGCTCCTCCCGCTGGTTTTCGAGTGATGTTTCTTGCATTCATCATTCATGGTCTTTCCTTGCCTCTTCACCCCTTTCTTCGGGGTCTTCTTTGTTTCTATGGGCTCCAGCTCCATCAGCTGTCCCCAAATTCGCTCCTCCACATCACTTGTTTCATCACTCTCTGCGAGTGCTGGCTCGGAATCGAGCCACACTTTGGTCTTTTCAAGCGCATCTTTAAATTGAAGCGTCGGTCCGCATCTGGCTCTTTAGTTTATGACGTAGGTGGTTGCGGAATCCACGTCGACCCATCTGCCACCTACTTCGATATCAAGCTTACCAAGTCCGTCCAGGGATGGAGGGACAAATGGTTCTATGTTCGCGACCAGAAGGTTCAGGGCGAGCACTTTGGACTCGCGCCGTTCGATCCCGCGACTCCCTGCAGGAAGATGCGTTCTTGGAAGAACGTGATCATGCCTTCCAAACTCGCAGAGACAGACATGCTATATCAGCGCGTCTGCGACCTCGAGAGTCGCATAGGCACAGAAGAGGGAGGCTGCGCGCTTGTCAGGACTTGGCTGCGTCGTCGCGTCCAGCCTCTCCAGGCCAGGGTCCATCCCATGTTTCAATGGGGTGGCATTGATGATGCCACTCGTGTGTCTGCTGATGGCATGTCCGCGAGTGAGGTAGATAAGAGGGTGCGACTGGTCACAAAGTACACCCTCAAGGATGTGCTTCCGAACAAGCCAGTCGTTCCTCCTTTGGATGCTTCGAATCCCCCTCCTGAGGTATAGTTGTGCTATGTAGTAGCTTATTTTCTCGATTGCGTTTTTTGTTGCTTATCTGTTATGTTTGCTGATCTTTACTGTTTGCATGCAGGAGTGGGCGGTGTCGCCTTGTATGCCTCCCCTCCCTGAGGGGATTATTCCTCGTGAAGCTTTGGAATAGGACGAGTCTGAGTCGACTATCCCTTCCGATGTGGAAGAGGAAGCCCCCGAGTCCGAGAGTCCGGATACTCGCAAGCGTTCGCGTAGCGGGGATTCTGACGCGCCGACTCCTTCAACTCTAGGAGGCGCGGCTGTTGGCGCGGAGTCGCTAATTCCCGCCGTTCCTATGAGGGCTGTGGCACCGTCTTCTCGCAAGAAGATGAGATTGCCCAAGGAGTCTTCGTCAGAGTCGGCGGAGGCCATGTTTGATCTTGACAAATTTGACTGGTAATTTTGTTAGTGCATTCATTCTTCTATGTTTTCTTCTTGCTGGCTTTGCCCTGGAGTTTGCTCTTTCTGAGTGCGGATTTTGTCTTGCAGTCAAGAGGCGTCGTCATCTTCTGGCGACATCGAGTTTTTGAAGGAATCGGGAGTCGCGACTTCAAAGGCCAAGGTAGAGGTCGAGCGTGCTCCTTCTCCGGCGGCGGCCCACTCCGGGCACAATTCTTCGAGCTCTCCTCACGTAGGGGAGCATCGAGTAGTTGTTCGCATGACGGTTCAGCAAACTTCTTCGGAGTCGCTAGAGGACCATGTAAGTATAGCTTTCCTTCTTTTTTAATGTGGTAGTCAATCGCCTTTTGTTGCCCTCTCTGATTCCTTGCTTTGTGCAATAGCTCCTTGTAAGGCAGGCCGCGCAAGTGGCGGAGCAGGTGATGGCGATGGGTCGCCAGCATGCAATGCTGGAGGCGCGTCATCGCGTTGTCGAAAGTGAGTGTTCTATTCTTATTCTTTTCGTCTTCTCTCTGTTTTGGTATAATCGACTGACAACCAATTATTGACTGCCATGTAGCTGAGCATAACGCTTTACTGCGCGATGTCTCCATGTTGGAGAAGACGCTGGCCGCAGCTGTGAAGGGGCGCGACGAGGCAATCGCGGCTCGTGATGAAGCCCAGAAGCACGAAGAGGATCTGGGCGCCTCCTTTGCGGTCAGGGAGAAGTTGTTCGAAGAGCAACTGTTCTCAGTCGCCAAGGCCCTCTCAGGTACCTTTACTGGTAGATATTTTATTGATGTTCTTCTCTTCCTCTGTAGTGCCGGTGGCACTAGAAGTTTGATCCATGTGTGTATTTTGGTGTAGATGCTGGCGGCTTGAGTTTTGATCCACAAAAGCCCTTTGTCGCGATAACGCTCTGGCGGGCGCGGTATCTGCGGTTGAGGATCGTAGTGCCGCTGTCCAAAATACGCTGTCCAAGGCCAAGGCCACCCTGAGTCGCCTCCGGGAGGAGCTGATGCCGAAGGCGGAGCTGGTCGACAATGTGGAAGAGCTGGTGGAGTCGCTCGCTGGGGGTGTGCCTTCCACGTACAAGAACTCCCTCCGTGCAGCTGGCACGACCATGTCGCTTGCCATGGTGCAAGCCCACGGAGTCGAAGTAGATCCTTCTGCGGTGTCGAAGACGATGCCTGTTGGCGCGGATGGTCAGCAGGTAGTATTCGCTCCCTTTGCGACTGCCTGTGCCAAATATGGCCATTCCTTGATAAACACTGTTGCCAAGTATTCGGAGGAGCTCAATCGTGCAAAGAAGGCAGCGAAAACTTCGGCCTCAGGGGCCAGCGGAAAGTCAGTGGCATCTGATACTGCCACGGATTGATGAAGCCCCCGAGGTCATCGAAGTCGAAGAAGCCAGCTGCTCCGTAGTTAGTTTCTTGTAATAGCTGATGAACTTGCTCTTTTGATTGGAGAACATGCCTGTTGGCGAATATGTTTGTAGATACTTTTATTGATCCAGAATGCATCTTTTACTTTTGACTTTTGAGTTGGTCGCCTTATTTGCCCCTGGCTTGATTTTTGGCAGGGTACATCAAGTGGTCCTGTGGGGGGAACCTCGGACTCGCCATCTCTTGAGGATACAATGGCACCACCATGCTCCAGGGTAGAGGAGTTGTCCTTGCTTTCGCGACTTCGTGATCGCGTTAAGCAACTGGAGCGTGAGTTGCCCGTGATCCGCGGTAGCGTAGACGTGTGGAAGTCAAAGGCTAAAAAAGCCGCCACCCGCGAGCAATATCTGCTTCGCGAGGTGGCGCATCTGGGCGACCAGTTTAAGTGTTAGTTTGCTCATCCTCGTCTTTTCCTTTGTAGTTAATCACGATGGTACGTTGTACTCATGTTGTTGATGCTGCTTCGTGTAGTTGTTAGCGCACGCCATCCGCAGGAGGAGAGGGATAGGATTGCCATCCGTCTTCATGATCTCACCCAGGAGCAACTTCAGGAGAGTGGATACTTCTGGGTAGATCATGATCGTGCGACTGCGTTGGCGACCCTGCAGGATCGCGCTTCGCCAGTACTGCTCTTTCTGAAGAAGTCGCAGTCGTGCTTGAAGAACATCTATCGGGTGATGTTCCCGCTGGATGATACTCCATCAAGCCTGCTGGCTCTCCTGACCAAATTTCAAGATATGTCCACGGTTCGCGAGTGCGTGAGGCAGCAGTTGGTAGCTGGTGCCAAGGCTGGCCTTTCCATGGTGCGTTTGCACAGGCCTGACGTGGATGTCGCCGCCATTACCTCTGGGCCACCGGTGCCACCAGAAGGATCTTCCTGGAACATGGTGCCACATTATTAGGCGGTGGACCGTCCAGCCGAGGAGGTCGTCGACTTCTTCGAGGAACAGGCTAATGCTCTTCTGTTGCAAGGGTAGCCGAATATGTATCCTGCACATAAATGTACTAGTGTTGTAAAGCTCGTATACATTTGTAGATAATTTACTGTTGAATGTGTACAAATAGCTTTAAGCGTGGGGTGCGTTGCACTTATGCGAGTCCTTTTCGTTAGCCTGGCCATATTTGTATCATTCCCTTGTCAACCTGTCAGGTGCGTTGCAGCTGGGTTGAGTTTGCGTTAAGGGGTTCGATTGATGTGCCAGCTACTCAGGATGTCGCGTTATTGTTCGAAGAACATATGTGTATAGGGTGGCGTAGCCCCGAGTATGAAAATTGACAAAGTAAAGGAGAACACGGAGTTTTGGGGCACTTAGCTTTTATTTATTCGAAGAACAGTACAAAGTACAATGTGTGGCTAAGTAGCCTTGGCTGAATAGCCTTATTTGCGATGCAAAAGTAAAGAAAACGACTAAGGGTAGAAGCATCGTAGTTGTGCGACGTTCCAAGGGTTGGAGTATGCGACTCCTGTCTCTAAATCTTGAAGGCGATAGGCGCCACCTGGGATTACTTCTGTAATCACGTACGGTCCTTCCCAGGGGGACTCAAGCTTGAGATGCACCTGCTGCTTCAGTCGCAGGACTAAGTCACCTTCGACGAAGGATCTGGGGCGAAGCCTTCTGCTATGGTAGTTGCGCAGGTTCTGCTGGTAGATCGTAGATCTTTCTGCGGCGATTTCTCTTGCTTCGTCAAGGAGGTCGACGGAGTCTTCGAGTGCAAGGGATGACTCCTGCTCGCTGTAGGCGACTACGCATGGCGCTTTGTACCGTACCTCGGCGGGTAGTACTGCCTCTGCTCCGTGTACCATAAAGAATGGTGTGTAGCCGGTGGCGCTGTTTGGAGTTGTACGCAGGCTCCAGAGTACGGATTGCAGTTCGTTTGGCCAGCAGCCCGCGGCTTGTTTGAGTGGTCGGAGGAGTCGCTTCTTGATGCCACTGCAGACGAGCCCGTTTGCCTTTTCCACCTGACCGTTGGTCTGTGGGTGTGCCACTGAGGCGTAGCTGATGTTGATCCCCAGGTTCTCACATAATTCTTGGAACTCCTTGGATGTGAAGTTCGTTCCGTTGTCGGTGATGATGCTGTGCGGCACGCCGAAGCGGTAGACGATGGACTCGAAGAACTTGACTGCGTTGTGCCCTGATTGCTTGGTCACTGGCATGGCCTCAATCCACTTGGTGAATTTGTCGACTGCGACCAAGAGGTAGACGTAGCCTCCTTGCGAGGACCTTGGAAGTTTGCCAACCATGTCGAGTCCCCACTGGGCGAAGGGCCAGGCCAATGGAATAGGCCGGAGTTCTGCGCCTGGTGCGTGTGGCTTGTCTGCAAATCGCTGACAAGCGTTGCACTTTTGGACTATATCCTTGGCGTCGCGCATGGCCGTGGGCCAGTAAAATCCAACTCGTAGAGCTTTGGCAACGAGGGCGCAACTGCCGGCGTGGTGCCCGCAGGTCCCTTCATGGATGTCGAGGAGGACTACTCTTCCATTGGCTAGGGAGACGCATCGTTGTAACACACCTGTGATGTTGCATTTATACAGTTCGTCGTTGATAACGGCGAATGCCTTGGAGCGTCGCGTGATGTGTCGTGCGTCTGTCGGGTCGTCCGGTAGGCGCTTGCTGAGGAGGTACGTAATGTACGGCTGCGTCCAGGATTGTTCAATCATCATGACGCTCATTGGTCCCTCGAGTCCTGTGTCGAGCTCCAAGTCATCGAGTGTTATTGGCTCATTGGGTGGCGTAGCCCCCGAGTCCATTGCTGCGCTCGTTTTCTTCTCTGCGGCCTTTGGCTTGATGGAGCGTTCGCATATGCGCTCGAGAAATAACCCAGGTGGTATGGGTGCGCAGGTGGAGCCTATGTTGGCGAGTGCGTCCGCCTCCTCATTGCTTTCGCGACCTATGTGTCGCAACTCGCAACCATCGAAGTCTCCTTCAAGTGTGTCATAGAGGTAGCAGTATGCGATCATGTTGTCGTTCAGTGCGTCGCACTCGTGCATTGTTTGGTTGACGACCAGCTTGGAGTCGCCATATATGATTAGCCTCTTTGCGCCACAGGCTTTTGCCATCCTCATCCTGTGCAACAAGGCCTCATATTCAGCCTCGTTGTTTGAGGCTGTGAACTGCATTCGCAGGATGTATTTCAGCTTGTCCCCTTGAGGTGATGTCAGTATGACACCTTCTCCTGCTCCATCTTTCCTCTTGGATCCGTCGAAGTGCATTGTCCAGAGGTAGGACATGTCTGGCTTGTCCGGGAGTTGGTTTTCCATCCAATGTACGAGGAAGTCAGGGAGAACTTGTGACTTGATTGCGCCGCGCTTTTCGTATGTGATGTCTCGTGGAGACACTTCGATTCCCCAAAGCGCGACTCGCCCTGTGGCGTCAGGGTTATTGAGGATATGTCCCAATGGGGCATCGTTGACTACCACGATTGGGTGTTCCTGGAAGTAATGGCGCAGTCGCCGGGTGGTCATAAAGATGCCGTATGCCAGCTTCTGGTAGTGCGGGTACCGCTGTTTTGTTGGCGTGAGGACCTCGCTGAGGTAGTATACCAGGCGTTGTACGCCGTGGACCTTGTTTTCCTCGGCCCGTTCGACGATGAGCACTGTGCTAACCTTTATGTCCGCAGGACACCAGGAGAAAATTTCTCAGTGCTCACGGAGGAATTCGACGAGCGCGAGTTCCTATGCGGGACTCAAGTTGTTGGCGATGAGGGCCATTTTAGCGGGATCTGATGGATGGACCTGCACCTTCTTTGTGTGCACAGATGAGTCGAAGGAGAGGTCAGGTGAGTTTGGCCTACTCAGGGGGGCAGACTGTTGTCTGTCGTTTCCTTCAATTGCGCGAGCTCCTCCTGCATGCCGAAGGACTGGGAGATTCTGTTGAATTCCCTGTCGCAACTGTAAGATCGCTCGAAGCTCCCGTTGATCGTGAGGACGCCGCTGGGACCTGGCATTTTCATCTGCAGGTAGGCGTAGTGGGGTACTGCCATGAACCTAGCGAACGCGACGCGTCCGAGGATGCAGTGGTATTGTGAGGGCCAGTCGACGACCTCAAAGTCGATGCGCTCGCGCCGGAAGTTCCTTGGTGTGCCGAATATGACGTCGAGGTTGATTTTTCCCAGGGGGTATACGCCTTTCCCTGGGACGATGCCGTGGAACATTGTGTCTGATGCCTCCAAGCAGGTTAGAGGGATCCTCATCGCTCGCAAGGTACTCGCGAATATGAGGTTGATGCCGCTTCCGCCATCCATGAAGACGCGACTCATGTCGAACCCTCCAATTTGCGCCTCGAGTACGAGGGGGCAATGACCTGGGCGAGGTACTTGAGGCGGGTGGTCGTGTTTGTCGAAAGTAATGCACGACTCACTGCCACTAAGGTACTCAATGGTGGATGGTGGCGAGTGCGTGGCCAAATTGACTTGGCGAGTGATGGCCTTCTGCACCCTATTGGAGGGGCGCCCCTTTTGGATCATCATGGTACCCATGGCCCGTGGGTACGGTTCGCCTCCGTGGTGTTGGTCCGGTGCAGCTCCGTTCGGGGGTGGCCCAGGTGGTGGTGGTGGTGCGCCATGTGCCACGACGCCTAGAGCGGCTCCGTAGCCTCTTTCAACTGCATTGTGGTTCATCCGAACCAATCCCTCATGTAGCTTGAGGAACTCGCGGCAGTCCTTGAGGAGGTGGCTGGACTTTCTCTTGCCGTCATGCTTGTCGATGTAGAAGTGTACCGTGCATGGCCCGGACAGTTTGTCCTCGATGGAGGTCGTGGGTGCTTCATCGCGAGTGCGGCGTTGCCACACTTGCGTGGTTTTCCCGGAGTCGTGATACCCGCCGCTGCAGTATCCGCTGTTGCGGTTATCGTCGCGTCTATCGGCGTAGCCGGCTGCGACCATGTTGACGTCATCGTGATCGTCGTAGACGCGCATGCGACGCTTACTCCGGCGGTCGCGTCTTCGTTCGAGTTCAGCCTCCTCGTCAGAGTGAACGCGGTTCTTCACCGAATCTTCTCCATCATCCCACCGATTCGCGATCTCCATCTGGTGGTCTATGGTCTGGGGCTTTGAGCGGCCTAGCTCCTCCCTAAGTTCCATGCGGCAGACACCACCGTTGAATGCATCAATTGCGTGGTCTTCCGAGATGTTCTTCGCGGAATTCTTGATGATGGACCACCTTTGGATGTAGGAGCACAGCGATTCGCCAGATCTTTGCTGGCAGCATCTCAGTTCTTCGATTGAGGCGGGGCGTTTGTACGTGCCCTTAAAGTTGCGCACGAAGATGTAGACTAGCTCATCTCAGCTGCGAATGGATCCGCGTGGGAGGTTATTGAGCCATGCCCGGGCGGCGCCCTGCAGCTGTATCTGCAAGCATTGCATGTCAGTACTTCGACTGCCTCCATGTAGTCTGACGGAGGAGATGTGATCCTCCAGCCAGATCTTGGGGTCCTACAGACCGTAAAATTTCGGGTTCTCTGATGGGAGTTTGAACCCTTTAGGCATTCGCTTTTGCCTGATGGATCTGCTGAAGCATTTGGTGCCGCAGAGCTCCCCATCTTCTTCTTCCAAATCAGTCGACCGAGCACGTCGTGCCCTTGACTTGTCGATCTTGCGCTGCGGGAGTTCATCGCGTGCATCGTAGTCGCGATTGTGTCGCCGTGAACGGCGGCGCCTAGACAGGTCGTGACTGTCATCGCTGGACGAGGGCGAGGAGTAGCGCTTTGCTAATGCTTTGCCCTTTTTCGGGTCTAGTACCAGTTCCTTATCGAGGGCGGCCTCGATTAGCCCCAGGCCCGCGATCGTAGATCGGTGCATGGCCGTTCGGGGATCTCCAGCTGGTGGCTGGTTATTGAGAAGGTACATGGTGGCCGCTGTCACCGCGGCCTACGGTGTCCTCGGAACCACGTTGACTCTTGTGTCGACTGTCATAGAGACAAAGTCGAGGACTTTTGCGGCGTCTATGCGTTCTTGTTCGGTGAGGTGAGCCATCCGCGATTGCCTCTTCCTAGCAAGATGCTCGTTGCCTCTTGAGGAGGATCCTCCGTAGGAGGAGAGCCCAGCGCGACAAAGGCTTGACTCGTCCACCGCCTTTTTACGCGCCTCAAGTTGCGCGATTGCTTGTTTTTGGCGCTTGAATTCCTCTTTTAGGAGCCAGTGGTAGCCCATCAGCAGTTCCTGCGGGGACCCGAAGGGTAGAGGTGCACCTCGTAGGGCTTCGCGGCAGCGTTCCCACTCTTGCTCGTTGAGCCTGATTACGACGCGTTCGCCAGTTTGCTCGTTGATTATGCTGGGAGGTTCGACTGCTCCTCCATTGCCGCCGTTGGCGGCGTTGGGCGGGTCGATGCCGTTGCCGGTGTTACCACTGTTGCCGTGGTTGGTGGAGGTGTCGCCTGCATTGATGACGGCGCACATGAAGTGAGTCAGGAAGCTGCTGCTTCCACAACTTTCAGATCCGGAACCGTGGGTTCCATCTTCAGTGGCCAGATCGCTTAGATCGGAGTCGCGACTGCTGTCGCTGACCATGTTCCCAACTACCGCCGGAGCATTGAGCTCACCGTGGGTGCGATATATGGAGGGAACCATGATGCTGGGGCAATCGCCGGTGCCGTCGGCTGATCGGGCATGCGAAGCGTGCCCATCTGACCAACTTGGAAGCGGAAGCTCCCAATCGCCAGGCTGATTCCGTCGCCCACGGACTCGAAGGCCGGGCGGGTAGCCAGCGTGTGGATGGTGAAGTCGAAGGCGCCGAAAAGCTGGCGAATCTCCGCTGTTGCGGAGTTGCAGATCGTGTTTGATGGGGCCGAAGAAGCCACAACATCAGCACTCCCAATCCCCACGGACGGCGCCAATTGACGAGGGTTTAACTCGCCAATGCCCATTGTTATGGACTTGGGTTTTGGAGAAGGAGGGAGCACTGGAGACATCTATCGGCTAGCAAACAAGAACACAGGGGACAAAGGATTTACCCAGGTTCAGGCCACGTAGAGGTCCCTACTCCTGCTTGTCTGCTCGTGGTATTATCGAAGGAGTCGAAAGTTACAATGGTGCGCAGATGCAATCTGTCAAGGGTTGTGGAAACTAGGGTTGCGTGTGTCCTTCTCGCTGCCCCCTCCTAGCCCTTATATAGATAGGCTAGGTCCCGGGTAGCAGGTCGAGTCGGTTACAAGTTAGGGTTTTCCCCTTCAAACTTTCTATCTTTAGCTTCTTCTTGTCCTTCAAGTAATCGAGAGTCCGTAGGTTACTCGAGTCCCTCCATCCGGCCTTTGGCGACACCGTGGGCCTGTATGTATTTGGACCATATATACCAAGCTCGAGTACTTGTAGGGTATACCCATGTCACATTGCATGTGTATTCTTCTCACAGATCACACATGGATCCACCAGTGTCATTGCATGTGTGTTCTTCTCACAAACCATATCATGAACCACACCCAGTGTCATTGCATGTGTGTTCTTTCCCATGAACCACACATGGATCCACCAGTGTCATTGCATGTCTGATCTTTTCATTAACCACAGCTAGAGTCATTGCATGTGGGTTCTTCTCACAAACCACATATCACCGGATTCATTGCATGTGTGCTCTTCCCAAAGACCACATGTGGATCCACAAGTGTCATTGCATGTGTGTTCTTCCCACAGACCACACATGGATCCACCAGTGTCATTGCATGTGTGTTCTTCCCATTAAGCACACATGGGTCCACCAGTGTCATTGAATGTCTGCTCTTCCCATGAACCACTGCTAGAGTCATCGCATGCTTGCTCTTTTCACAAACCACAGCATGTGTGTTCTTCCCATGAACCGCACGTGGATCCATCGGTGTCATTGCATGTGTTTTCTTCTCACAAACCACACATGGATCCACCCAGTGTCATCCCATGTGTGTTCTTCCCATGAACCACACATGGATCCACCAGTGTCATTGCATGTCTGCTCTTTTCATGAACCACAGCTAGAGTCATTGGATGTGTGTTCTTCTCACAGACCACATATCATCAGTGTCATTGCATGTGTGTTCTTCCCAAAGACCACACATGGATCCACCAGTGTCATTGCATGTGTGTTCTTCTCACAAACCATATCATGAACCACACCTAGTGTTATTGCATGTGTGTTCTTCTCACAGACCACACATGGATCCACCAGCGACATTGCATGTGTGTTCTTCTCACAAACCATATCATGAACCACACCCAGTGTCATTGCATGTGTGTTCTTACCATGAACCACACATGGATCCACCAGTGTCATTGCATGTCTGCTCTTTTCATTAACCACATCTAGAGTCATTGCATGTGTGCTCTTCTCACAAACCACGTATCACCGGTGTCATTGTATGTCTTCTCTTCCCATGAACCACAGCTAGAGTCATCGCATGCGTGCTCTTTTCACAAACCATAGCTAGAGTCATTGGATGTGTGTTCTTCTTACAAACCATATCATGAACCACACCCAGTGTCATTGCATGTGTGTTCTTCTCACAAACCACACATGGATCCACCGGTGTCATTGCATGTCTGCTCTTCTCATTAACCACAGCTAGAGTCATTGCATGTCTGTTCTTTTCACAAACCACATATCACCAGAGTCATTGCATGTGTGTTCTTCCCATGAACCACACATGGATCCACCGGTGTCATTGCATGTCTGCTCTTCTCATGAACCACAGCTAGAGTCATTGCATGTGTGTTCTTCTCACAAACCACATATCACCAGAGTCATTGCATGTGTGTTCTTCCCACAAACCACACATGGATCCACCGGTGCCATTGCATGTCTACTCTTCTCATTAACCACAGCTAGAGTCATTGCATGTGTGTTCTTCTCACAAACCACATATCACTAGAGTCATTGCATGTGTGTTCTTCCCACAAACCACATATCACCGTTGTCATTGCATGTCTGCTCTTCTCATTAACCACAGCTAGATCCACCCATGTCATTAGATGCATGTTCTTTTCATAAACCGCATATGGATACTAATTAACCTTAGGAGAGCCCTAACCTTAGCGTTAGACCGAGTCTTCTAGAAGGCACGCCCTAACATAGTTGTTTTGCTTGTCGATTGTTACATACCATCCGATCGGGGCGCTTGTTCGATTGGGATGGTTTTCGTGAGATCGATCCGCGAGTAGTCTTTTCTGCGGCATGATTGGCCACGCTTGCTCTGGACAAACTGGCAACACCGGGGGCTCCCCTATTGCGAGTGTCACGACTCACGAGTTGAGCGGGCCATATCCCAGTGTCACATCCCCATTACTTCTCATCCTCCCCATACTTCTCTTCCTTCCCCTCGAAGCCACATTCCCCACTTCACTCCCATCCTGCTGTAGCCGCAAGCCGACGGCGTCGCCATCCCAATCCCCTCTCCGGCAGCCACCCCCCCCCCCCACCTCCCCTCTCGCCATGGGTTCAAGGGGAGACGATGAGGAAACGCATCGTGACGACAGGGATGGTGATTTCGATGTGAGTTGTCTCATCTCTACCTCTATCATCCGTGGCCAGTTATCTATTTTTTGAGCCAGATCTACTCCGTTTACTCATGCGCGTATGATGTGTTAGGCCAACCAGACGATGTATGACGCCAACTATCATGGTTTAGCGGATGACGACAGTCCTCTGCTATGTAAACATGGATATGTGCCTGCTAAATTTTGTAGCGTTCAAAGGAAGAAACGCAGGCAGGAGGTTTCTATGGTGTCAATGACATCGTGCAATGATGCGAGGCGGAAGTTGCGGTGTTGTCAAATGGGTAGATCCAGAGTGGCCCAAATCGATGCAGAAAATGCAGGACAAACTATGGGAAATGACTGTTGAGTTGAAAGAATCCGCATTCAGCTCACTTCTTGACAGTGTTGAGATGAAGCTATGGGAACCAGTTGACATGACCAAGCATAAGCGAGATCTCATGGGGGTGGAAGACAAGGTTAGCAAAGTCAAGAAGGAGAGGGACGCAGCGTTGGCCCTGAAGGCTAAAGCAGAGCAAGAACTGACTCAAGCAAGGAAGGATCTTCACCAGGCCAAAGTCCTGCAGTTCACAACTACGAGTATTGACAAGTGCATGAGGAAAGATGCAGAGAAACAATTGAAGCTGTGCAAGGAAGATGCCAAAAGGAAGGAGCAGACGATTCGATCCTTTCTCTCGCAGGAAGATGCGCATAGGGCTAAGATTAGGAAGATCAATGAGATGTATGTTAACTAGTTCTATTTAGCTTAAGCCTCGTGCCTTTTTTAAGTTGTAATAATTGTACTTGTTGACCTAGCGGTCTGAACTATTGGCCCCGGAGTCCTGGCAGTAAAAAAATTGGTCGCCCGTTAATCTGTCTTAACGCTGCATTACTTCCTTTTGTCTGACCAATGCCCCTTGGATATTCCGCCCATCGCTTCGTCGTCCTCGTGTACAAATAGGAGGCACCACAGCTCGTTGCTTCGTCGCCCATCCCCTCGCCCTCTCCAATCTCCACCACGTCGTCCACCCCCTCGCTCCCTCTCCAATCTCCACCGCGCCGCCGTGGAGATGCCCTCGCTAAACTTCTACGAGGCGGTGATGTTCTCGCACTTCGACATCCTCGCGCCGCCGGCCGCGACGGTGCCCCACGGATGGTGCATCAGCTATGCAGGGGTGCCGGTGGCTCCACTCCTCTTCCCCGGTGGAGCCGTATGGAGAGCGAAATCGCGGCGCGCTGCCGCCAGATGCCCGCATGGAAGAGGGCGCTGCCCCGGTACGCGGCGGCCAGCCTGTACTGGCCGACGCTGTTCAAGAAGGAGCGGAAGGCCAAGATTGCCAACCGCATCGTTTACAGGCGCGTGGTGCACCGGGATCTCCGCAACCGAGAAGGGCGGGAGAGGTTCTGGTCCGTCCCTGGATGGACCAAGTTCACCATCATCGCCGCCACTCACCGCGAAGAGGTGCTCCATCTCGCGTACAATGCGGAAATCGTGGAGGTTCCGTCCGACGAAGACGAGGAAGCCGGCGGCTCGGAGGACAGCGGCAGCGGAAGTGAAATTGTTGACTAGTTGGTTGAATTAATGTAGGATGTGAAATCGCACCTTTGTTTAGAAGAATTTGTGGTTGAATTAATGAACTGCCTCGATTTAGATCTCTGTCTCGATTAATTTGTGGAAGAATTTGTGATTTAGATCAATTTCTGCCTCGATTGAGATCTCTGTCCCGGATTGGGAACGTAACCGTGGACCAAAGACACCTTTTCTACTACTCCCTCCGACCCATATTAGTTGACTTGAATTTGTCTAGATTCAGATGTATCTAGACATATTTTAGTACTAGATACATCCGAATTTAGATAAATCCAAGTTACCTAATATGGGTCGGAGGGAGTAGTGTATTCTGACACTGGTGGTTTGTTTAAACGTAATCTATGTGGATTGTGCCGCATGCAAATGGCACAACAACAATTTATAAAGTGGAAGCACGTACACCCGGTTACTGGAGATCCGGGAGCTTCGCCAGATGCAGGGGATGCAGGAGCAGAGAGGCGGTGAGATAGACGGGCTCAAGATTAGGCCTGAAAGTGATACCCATTTCCTCCTCATCTAGGCATTATCGGTGAGAACATTGTTGTTTATGTTTCCACGTCGTTGTGCAGCATCTGAAATAAGTTGCTGCTTCATGGAGTGTGGCAGCTTAAATAATTTATTTATGTGTCACTTACATTCCGTCGTATTTGGAGACCTCCTGCCCCTCAGCAATCGTGGAACCGGTGGATCATTGTTTTCGGATAGCAGTGGCACAATCACAGTTTCAGATTCAACTACTGACTCGGGTGTTTCCAAACTCTATGTCGTGGTACATTTTACTCAGAGAACGTGGGTAGATTATTTCACCCAGCAACGTGCCACACACAGAGCGATCAGAATTTAACAGAATTACATATATAGGTTCAAGTTCAACACATTACTATGCATCTTCATTGCCAGCAGCCTTCTTCCGCAGCCTGGGTGCCAAGCCTTCACGTCCAATGGCTTCTTCATTTCCTGCCTTCTTCCTCTTCCTCGGTGCCAATTTTCTTAGCTTCACGTACTCCGCATCACCGGGACAATGGGCACCAGAATTGTGTCCAGCATCATCTTTCCACTCATTTTTAATTTCTTTGGCCAACAAAATGACTGACCCGGCAGTCATGTTTCTAACCTTGCGGCGCTTCCTATCAAAGAAACAAGATTGTTGCATAACTGCCCAATATCTACAGAGTAAATAAAACAAAAATTATAATTCAGTACAAACATGCGAACCCCAAGCGACCTTTGCTTACTAGGAGCTAATTGCGTTCGAGCAACCACCCTGTCCAAGAATAGAAGGGCGACTCCCAGTTGCAGCAGCTTCCACATCTAGTACATCACAATTCAGCTCAAACATGCAATCCGAAGCATACATTTTCATCAACCCAATTAGCTGACTGTCACACGATATAGGAACATGGATGCCATGTTCATCCATGAAGCTGAACTTTGCAGTCTGCTTCGGCCATACTTCAACATGATTACGCAGAGAAACAACCATACCAGATATAGTGCAGATCTGCGCAGGCGCTTCTTCCATCGTGAAACAATGTCTTCCATACCACTTGCCCTTGGAGTCGTACCTGTAGAGGACTACCGTAACCAGGTAAGGGGGGTCCGTGCAGATCCCACTTGACAGAAAACTGTGGACAAAATATGTTTGTCAGCGTTGGGCTAATGAACAATTTGAGGTTCAGTAGCCAGCTAGCAGTTGTAATTAGTGCGAATAGCAAAGAGAAGGGTAGCTCACCCACTTGTAGGCAGAACTTCTTCTTCCTTGATAGTAGGATCTGCCATCCTCTGAACTGCTTGGCTCGTCGACGGCGAAGGCAGGATAGAGCCTCGCAACGGCGGCTATGGCATGCGCCATTGGAGCTCGGTATCAGCGACTAGGCGCAACAACTTGGCCCCGGAAGTCAAATGTCCGAAGGAATCGTCCTGCCTGGAGGGTGGACTCCGACACTGCCGGTGCTAGGGGAAAGCTGTGAATGGATTTGTGAAATTGGTCAACGCATCCAATCCACTTAGCTGCTCGATTTGCCTAAGAGGTTGCCGCATTGGCGCCCGCGTCACGGACAGATAACCGACATGTGGGTCCCGACCGTCTACTTCACGGGGCGGTTTAACAGAATGTTTGTATTTGGCAGGGGTGAGATGAGTTTGCCTCGAAATGGCCCCTCTCAGTAGTTGGCGGCCCAACTTTTTGAAACGCGGTAATTTCAGGCAACTTAGGTACCGTCATGCGCTGGCCTGCCAATTTTGGTACCACAGACGAACAAGCCTGTGCCTGGGCTGGCCACACCACCCCCTGGCACGGCCAGGCATGGCCCGCGCGGCCAGGTGGTGTGGTGGCCCCCTGGATCCTCTCCGTCTCATATTCTGGCATCTGATGACTTCCAAAAAAATAGGCACTTTGGCTTTTGTCCCGTCCAATTCCAAGAATATTCATTTTCTGACTTTCCTGGAACCAAAAACAACAGAAAATAGAGTCGATAAAAGTATACGGACAAGAAGCATCACATTCATCAATACATAGATCATAATAGAAGACAACTCACTATTACATAACTTAACTTGTAATAAGTAAAGGAAACACAATAAAGATACATTAAGTGAATCATAATTGGTAATGGAAAACTTAGCTCTTGATCGAAGAATAGTTGATAATTTGCTGGAGTTCACAAATAACTGATTTTCAATGATAGCTTTCAAAGTAGTAATCACCAAGATAAGATCAATATGCAAAACAAGGAACATAAGAAACATGATTGAATAAATCATCATATGAATGAATGAACACAACAACTCAAAATACTTGCTAAGATAGAAGGGAGTAGGTTTACTGACTCAACTAAAAAGTAAAAGAAAGGCCCTTCACAGAGGGAAGCAGGGATTGCAAGTTTCATAAAGAGCTCCCAAAAATTATGATACTTATTAGCTTTCAGCTCTCATTGCCCCTATCATAGGCATCTTTAGGTGGTTAAGGTTAAAGTGATCAAATATGAGGATATGCTTGACAAGTTGTAAGTTGAAAATCTCATGTCCCTTGAATACGAGGGCCGCTCCTCATGCTACTCAAGTTTAGTCACCGGTAAGTTCTTGTCATAGTAAGCACATGTGTATCATAGAGAACCGCCAACGGGGTACCCCTTGCCCGATGATACGGAAGAATCCCCATATCAAAATGACAAGGCAAGCAGACAACAAGCATCTCAGCAATCTTCTTATTTACCATGGGAATATGGTGCTTTTTCTCTCTTTCCTCTTTTCTCATCTTTTTTTCTTTTTCTCTTTTTCTCAATCTCTATCTTTTTTTATAAGAAGAATGCTTCATAGATGCTCGTTATGGTTACGCTGCATGTTTCCACCATGTCAGCATGGATTAGACCAGCGGCCCAGGCGTTTCTCTAACACACATGCATAACTCCATGGACTTACAAGCTCCCCTTTCATTTCACACCGACGACATCCATAGACAAAAGAACATGATATCAACTAGGTACAAAGTACCAGTGCAATGTTGAAAGCGTTCCCCATGACAACATGGTTCTGCTAATTCACAACTTACAAAGCGCAAGCATATACACAACATAGATGGGCACAATGGTTCAAGTTTATTAAATGCAAGAAAGTAAAGTGTGCCATCAAGTTCGTGAGAGCTTTAATCACTAATTTTCACATAACAAGTTTAATTTGGAAGGTAGATAAAAAAATAATTTACTTGGAATAGCAATAATGCTAACAGGTAGGTATGATGGACACAAATGGCATGGGTTTTGGTTTAGGGAAGTAGATGCACGAGAAGAATTCCCTCTCAGTATAGGTTTTTGGCTAGCAAGGCTGGGTAGCAAGTATAAGAGTTGAAGGAAACAAACAAACATATAAGTGATAAAAAACAAACATGCAATCTTCCTTGGAAGCACAAACGATCTTAACTAGATAATACTAAACTTATGAGCAAATCAAAAAGAAAGATAATGAAATTATTTTTCTTTAGAGTACTGTTATCTTTTTATTCAACTCCCAAAAATAGTGTTGCTACTGACCGAGCCAGTTTTGCCAAAACCAACTAAATTAACTTAATGATCCCAAAGTGATACCAATACTAACAACAAGGTCAATCATATAACCATGAATTGAAAACTAATATAAGATATGCAAAAGAGTAAATGATAGAACTTCTCATTAATATTCCATAACGGCAACTCACACCAAGGGATACATATCTAACGAGAGAGGGGACACTTCCATAATGCAAACCATCCTACATGATAACTTCTCTATCCATGATATGACTCTACTAAAAAGGTAAAAAGATAAAAGATAGTGATGTGATACCGCGGCACTCCCCCAAGCTTGGAACAAACCAAGGGGATGCTAAACCTGATGACAAATTACTCCTTCGATGGTGGTGGTATCTTCTCATCATTGTCCGACTTCCAGGGTTAGGGCTCCCCATGAACAAAGGACATCGTGGTCTCCAACATCCTAAAACTTGCAGCAGCACTTATGTATTTAAACCTAACCTCATACTCACAGTTTTGATTTTGAACATCGTAGAGCTATGCTTGCAGTTTGTTGGTTGTTTGGCGGAGTGAGAGGACTTCATCCTTGAGCTCAGCAGTCTCCTTTTTGTGCTCAGCGATAAGTTCGGAACAAATCTTATGGATGATATCCACTTCGCGTTCCGCCATCTTCTTGTACTTAAAGACTTCTTGCTCCAGTGCTTCCATCTTGTCCTCCAGACCTCCTTCACCCTTAGGGCCTTGAACCCCTTTTATCTGGACCTCCCCATCTTCAAGCAACAACTCCTTGGGATGAATCTTCAACTCTCTCATGTATGGGTTGATGATATCCTCTAAAGAATTTTCCTTGGCTGATTTAGAGAAAGACATTGTGGCTCCAAATCTGGGACTCTACCTGTCAGAAACAGATCGAAACAAAAACACGATGAGAACATGATATACAAACCTCGGGGGATCCGGGGGATTATATATTACGAAGTTTCATAACAAAAGGAAGATATTGGGAGAAAAACGGGTCGGAGACAGAGTCCGGAGTGGCCACACCACCTGGTGGCGTAGCCAGGGGTGGGCCCGCGCCACAGGGTGGTGTGAGCCACCCTGGCTCCGTTTCTGTCCCTTTTTCGCTTCATAATTTTCCTTATTGGCTAAAAACTGCAAAAATATAGTTGGATAGTATTTTCGCGGAACTTTTCTTACCAGAACTGTTAGCTATTTGAAAACGGACTCTGCAGGCCTCTGAATTTGGTCCTTGATAAATTTTTTCGGAGTTATAACTTGAAAGGCATCAACATCTTCATTGTAAAAATCTCCAGCAATATAGTGCTTGAGTCGCTGCCCATTCACTACTTGTGTAGTGTTATCTTTTAAATAAGAAATTTTTATTGCTCCCGAACGGTACACTTCTTCAATAATGAAAGGTCCTTCCCATTTTGACAGTAGTTTTCCTGCAAAAAACCTGAGACGAGACCTATACAATAGAACCTTCTCACCAACATGAAATTCTCTCTTAAGTATTCGATTGTCTTGCCATCTTTTAACTTTTTCCTTAAAGAGCCTAGCATTTTCATAGGCTTCACTCTTCCATTCATCTAAAGAACTTAAATCAAATAATCTTTTCTCAGCAGCGAGCTTACAATCTCTATTTAGTTCTTTAACTGCTCAGTAAGCTTTGTCTTCTAATTCTAAAGGTAGGTGACAAGCTTTCCCATAAACCATTTTATAACGAGACATCCCCATAGGGTTTTTGTAGGTGGTCCTATAAGCCCATAAAGCATCATTCAACTTTTTTGCCCAGTTTTTTCTAGATCTATTAATAGTCTTTTGCAAGATGGATTTAATTTATCTATTTGATAACTCTACTTGCCCACTAGTTTGGGGGTGATAAGCTGAAGCAATTCTATGATTAACATCATATTTAGCAAGGGTCTTTCTAAAACCACCATGAATGAAATGAGAACCTCCATCAGTCATGAGATACCTAGGCACTCCAAACCTAGGAAAGTTAACATCCTTAAGCATTTTTAGAGAAGTCTCCCTGTCAGCACTCTTCATAGGAATGGCTTCTACCCACTTAGTAACATAATCAACGGCAATAAGAATATGAGTATAACCTTTCGAGGGAGGAAAAGGATCCATAAAGTCAAATCCCCAGCAATCAAAGGGTTCAATAACTAGAGAGTAGTTCATAGGCATTTCATTGCGCCTAGAAATATTACCAACACGCTGACATTCATCACAAGATAAAACAAATTTTCTTGCATCTTTAAAAAGGGTAGGCCAGTAGAAACCTGATTGTAGCACCTTTTGTGCAATTCTATCTCCTGCATGATGTCCTCCATAAGCACTACCATGACATTTACGCAATATATCCTTTTGTTCATATTCTGGAACACATCTTCGCATAATACCATCCACTCCTTCTTTATATAAGTGTGGGTCATCCCAAAAATAATGCCTCAAATCATAGAAGAACTTCCTTCTTTGCTGAGTTGTAAAAGTTGGAGGCAAATACTTGGAGACAATAAAGTTAGCATAATCAGCGTACCAAGGGATCCTTCGTGAGCTTACCCCTACCGCAGTCAACTGTTCATTTGGAAAACTATCATTAACAGGCATAGAGTCAAAAGAGATGTTTTCCAATCGAGATAAATTATCAGTTACAGGGTTTTCAACGCCTTTCCTATCTACTATATGTAGATCAAACTCCTGTAAAAGCAGCACCCATCTAATAAGCCTAGGCTTAGTGTCCTTCTTCTTCATAAGGTATTTAATAGCAGCATGATTAGTATGAATAGTGATTTTTGAGTCTACAATATAGGGTCTAAACTTATCACAAGCGAAGATGACAGCTAGAAATTCTTTTCCAGTGGTAGCATAATTCCTTTGAGCGGCGTCTAGAGTCTTACTAACATAATGAATAACGTTTGGCTTTTTATCAATTCGTTGCCTAAGGACAGCACCTACAGCAAAATCACTAGCATCACACATTATTTCAAAGGGTAAACTCCAATCAGGTGGTTGAACGATAGGAGCTGTAGTTAAAGCTTTCTTAAGAGTTTCAAAAGCTTCCTTACAATCATCATCAAAAACAAAGGGTACATCTTTTTGAAGAAGATTAGTGAGGGGTTTTGATATCCTAGAGAAATCTTTAATAAACCTTCTATAGAAACCAGCATGACTAAGGATACTACGAATACCTTTGATGTCTCTTGGACATGGCATTTTCTCAATTGCCTCAACCTTAGCTCTATCAACTTCTATGCCCCTTTCAGAAACCTTATGCCCAAGGACAATCCCTTCATTAACCATGAAGTGGCACTTCTCCCAATTAAGAACAAGATTAGTTTCTTCACACCTCTGCAAAACTTTATCAAGGTTGTGCAGACAATTATCAAAAGAAGTTCCATAGACAGAAAAGTCATCCATGAACACTTCCACAATTTCCTCACAAAAACCATGAAAGATAGCAGACATGTATCTTTGAAAGGTAGCAGGAGCATTACATAAACCAAAAGGCATACGTCTATAAGTATAAGTTTCGTAAGTGCAAGTAAAAGTAGTTTTTTCTTGATCTTGTTGTTTAACAGCAATTTGAGAGAAACCAGAATAACCATCAAGAAAACAAAAATGGGTCTTTTTAGACAACCTTTCCAACATTTGATGAATAAAAGGAAGCGGGTAGTGATCTTTCTTAGTAACTTTGTTGACTTTCCTAAAATCAATGCACATCCTATAGCCTACTACTATTCTTTGGGGAATAAGCTCATCATTATCATTAGGAACAATGGTAATTCCTCCTTTTTTAGGAACACAATGGACAGGACTAACCCATTCACTATCAGCAATAGGGTAAATAATACCAGCATCAAGGAGTTTTAATACCTCATTTCTTACCACTTCCTTCATCTTAGGATTTAGACGTCGTTGGTGCTCTACTATTGGCTTTGCATCTGGTTCTATATTGATAGAATGCTGACATATAGTAGGTGAAATCCCTTTTAAATCATCCAGAGTATAGCCCATAGCTCCTCGGTGTTTCTTCAAAACCTCCAATAACCTTTCTTCTTCCTTCCCTGAAAGTTTAGAGCTAATAATAACAGGATATATCTTTTTATCATCAATATAAGCATATTTAAGATCATTAGGGAGAGGTTTTAGATCGAAGACCAGATCCTTTTTAGGTGGCAACGTGGTACCCAAGTCTTCTACATGCAAGTTATGCTTAAGCATTTTGGGTTGACGACGGAGAATCTCGTTAATCTCATTCCTTTCTTCCATGAAGATCTCACTTTCATGATCTTCCATAAATTGCTGCAAAGCATTGTTAGGAGCAAGAAAAATAGAAGCAAGTTGTTCAACTCTAAAATCCTCATTATGGGTTTCCTCTTCACAAGGTTCTTTAGTAAATTTCGAAAAATTAAACTCATAAGATTCCCCATCAAACTTAGTCAAGATTTTCTCCCTCTTGCGATCTATAATAGCTCCACAAGTACTCAAGAAAGGTCTACCAAAAATGATAGGATAAGTTTTACTAGCAGTTGAACCAAGTACTAGAAAATCAGCAGGATACTTAATCTTACCACAACGAACTTCCACATCTCGTACAATACCAATTGGAGAGATGGTCTCTCTATTAGCAAGGTGAATAAAAACATCAATCTCTTCCAATTCGCAGGGACTGATTTCATGCATAATTTCTCTGTAAAGTTCATAAGGAGTAGCATTGAAACTTGCACCAATATCACATAAACCATAATAGCAATGATCACCAATTATAAGGGAAAGCACAGGGACACTAGCCTTTTTAGTTCTATTAGGATGTGAAACAATATTAGAAGCATCCTCACAAAAGACTATGTGTCCATCTTCTATGCTTTTAGTGACAAGGTCTTTCACAATTGCTACAATAGGTTCAACATTTATTTGTTCATCAGGTTTTACAGTTCTCTTTTCACTTTTAGTGATTACACTAGTTATCATAGGATGATCCTTTACCTTATCTGGGAAGGGAATCTTCTCGATATAAGGTTCAGGTAAGATGTGATCAATAGTGCAATACTCAGTACTCCCAACAGGAACACAGACAACAATATCTTTATAAGGTGCATGGTACTTGTTCCATCCCCTTTTTGGAATTTCAATATAAGAAGCAAAAGCCTTAAAGCAATTTGTAGTAACTTTTAAATCAAGACCATAAGCATTACTAATGTTTTGAAAGTTATCAGTTCCCATAAAAGATTCAATGCATTCATAATCATAATTTATACCTGACTTTCTACCTTTGTCATTCTCCCATGCTTCAGCATTGTCTTGAATACGGTCCAGAAGATCCCATTTAGCTTCTTCTTCCATGCGAGTGAATGATCCAGCACAACAAGCATCCAATAAATCCTTATCATGAAGAGAAAGCCTTGCATAAAAGTTATTGATAATAATATTGTTGGGGAGCTCATGAATGGGACATTTGAGCATTAGTAACTTCAATCTCCCCCAAGTTTGAGCTGTACTCTCTCCATCAATAGGCCAAAAGTTGTATATTTGATTCCGATCTTTATGAATCTCACTAGGAGGATAAAACTTTGAATAAAAGAGAGGCACTATTTCCTCCTATTCAAGAGCTTGACCATTCTTCAGCAGCTTATACCATTCCTCAGCTCTTCCTTTCAGTGATAATGAGAATAACTTCTTCTTAACTTGATCTGTAGTAATACCTGCACACTTGAACAACCCGCATAATTCGTGTATAAAGAGTAAATGATCACCGGGATGGACAATTCCATCCCCAACATAGTAGTTATCCATAACATGATCAATAATTCTTGTAGGTATTTTAGAAGCATCATTCTCAGTAGGTGGTGGTTCATATACTACCTTAGCAGTGGTAGTAGCATTACAAAATAAGAAACTCGGCGAATTATCCATAACGAAAATAAAGCAACTAACAGAAGTAAATAATACTCACATTAGAAGTTTCCTTTACCAGTTCCACTCTCCAATAGCGCTTCACTCTCCGACAACGGTGCCAAAAAATAGTCTTGATGACCCACAAGTATAGGGGGTGTATCGCAGTATTTTCGATAAGTAAGAGTGTCGAACCCAACGAGGAGCAGAAGGTGCTGGCTAGTGGTATGGATCAGGAATTCTCTGCAAATATTAGCAAACAGATTTTTAGGGGTTTTTGATAAAGCAAGTAAACAAAGTACGAGTAAATAAAAGACAGTAGGAATAAATGCAGCAAGTGTCCCAATCCTTTATGCAGCAAAGGACAAGCCGGTTGTATTACTTAAGATGACCAAACATTCTCGAGGATACATGGGAAGACTGTCAAGTGCTTTCGCTTCATATAGTTGATTAATCTTCTTTAGCTTGCTAAGTGTTGTGTGGGTGAACCTGTGCTAATGTACCGACCTTCCTAGGACTAATACATACTTGTGATTATACCCCTTGCAAACATCCGTAAGTACAAGAAAGTAATTAAGGTAGAAACCTAACCACAACTTTAAACTCTAAGACCCTTACGTCCCTTGTGCAATGGTTTCCTAACGGGGGTTTAGGTTTCTATCACTCCGGCAACCCCTACGATTAGTAGCCAAATACACAATGCATTCCCCTAGGCCCATATAGGTGTAGTGTCATGTAGTCGACGTTCACATGACACCACTAGAAGAAGTACACCACAACTTAAATATCAAACTATTGAATCTTTCTCAACACAATTCCACTACTAACAACATGACTTCTCCCATGTCCTCAAGAACAAAACGAACTACTCATAAGACATCATATGGATCATGATCATAGATGGAATAATGATGTATAACAATCTGAACATAAATGATAATTCAATGGTTCACTCAATAGCATCAACTACAAAGAGTAATCGACACCAGGAAAGTTTCCCCTAAGAACTATGCAAGATTCAACCCAATTGTTACAGCAACATGGAGATGGTGATGAGGGTGTTGATGGTGATGATGGTGGTGGTGATGATGATGATGATGATCCTAATGAAGTCCAGCTTGATGGTGGTGTTGATGGCGACGATCTCCCCTCTCCGGGAAGGAATTCCCTCGGCAGAAATCTGTCTGCCGGAGAGATCTTTCTCTCTCGATGTTTTCCGCCCCGCAGAGGCGGCGGAATCTTTCTGTGGTCGCTCTCCCAGTCTTAGGGTTTCAGGAGGAATATATACGCCAGAGGGGAGAGCCAGAGGTGGGCCAGGGCAGCCATACCACCTGGTGGCGCGGCCTAGGGTGGCCCGCGCCAGGGGGTGGTGTGGGCCCCCTATGGCCCATCTCCACTCCCTCTTCTGGATTCCTTCGCCTTCTGGAAAAATAGGATTTTCCGTATATTTTCCCGGATTTTCTGATCTTCGCGAATATTGCCTCCAAACAGCACCTTTTCCATCAGAATCCTGACTGCAGCGGTCCATGCTCCAAAAGTCATCAACCATGCAAAAACAGATGAAATAACATAAGTATCATCTCTTAATATGAAGTATATCAATGAATAATAGTAAATTATGATATAGAATAGTGATGCAAAATGGACGTATCACTAGCATCGCTCTTCTTCCTTTTTGGCATTTTGATGCCAAAGGGGGAGAAGTTGTTCTATTAGGTCTTCGTGGATTTGCATGGGTCGGGTACAAGCATTTCTACTTTATCCTTTCGTCTTTCTCTCGCTTGTGCCCATTTAACGTTGAACTTTTTCTGTGATTTGTGTTGTATGAGACTATGTTTGTGTGTCTCTGGATTTATCTTGTGGGTTATCCTTATGGATTCATATATCATATTTGCTATCTTGGATATCTACATCGAGGGAGGCGCTCATTATGGCTATCATTGGATATTCTTATAATATTTTGAGGACGCGTCTATCTCTCTCCCGGTGGTATGAGTTTTTCGCGTATGTTTCAATGAAATAGACTTTTACCTTCTTGTGTATATTTGTAATCAAATGCAGTTTTTAGTATGCACACATTGAGGGGGAGTCTTTTTCCTTCATTCAATATTGTTGTTTTGAGAACTATCTTGCCAATCCTAGTATTATCATCTAACACCAAAAAGAGGGAGATTGAAAGAACATTTCATGGTTCCCTGTGTTTTGTGTGTTAGATAACAATACCGTGGAGTTTTCTCATGTGTCCTAAGTGTGCAGGGAATTGTTATTGTGTTTGGGGGCCGGATTATCTGCCCCCATCAAGGGTCGGATAATCCGGCATGACTCACTTGGCAAAGCTAGGCATGGCGCGATGCTCTGACTGGGGGCGGATTTCCCACGAAAAATCCGAAGGGGGCGGTTTTTCTTCCCCTGACCAGATAATCCGGCCCTCACCTTGGGCCGGATAATCTGGCCCCCAGGAGGCGATCAAGGGCTGGCATGGTGTGACGCTCTGACTGGGGGCGGATTTTCCCCCGAAAAATCCAAAGTGGGCGGTCTTTCTTCCCCCAACCGGATAATCCGGCCCTCACCTTGGGCTGGATAATCCGGCCCCAGGAGACAAGCAAAGGCTGGCTCCACGCGTCGCTCTAACTGGGGCGGATTATCCCCCAGATTGTCCGAGGCTTGCCGGAGTTTTTCCCCGGGTCAGATAATCCAGACCTCACTTAGGTTGAATAATCCGGCCCCAAAAAGCTCCAACAGATCCTTCAGGGCAGGGTGTATAAAAGCCTCGTGTTCCCCTCCTGTCTGAGCTCTTGGTTCATTCGAAAAAGATCAGACCTGTTGCAAAATCTCTCTCTCTCTCTAGATCTCCCACTTCAACCACCCGAAGGCTTTGATCTTTGGGGGAATATAAGGAGGAGACATCATACATCGTCATCATGAATCAAGCGCATCAACTCCTCTCCATTCACTTGGAGAAATCTCCGATCTAGTATTCTCGTTATCTAGATCTTATGTTTTTGTTATTGATAACTATTGTTCTTGTGGCAGATTGTTGTCATTACAGGAGCCTCCAATTTGGTTGTGGAGTTGTGCCCTGCTAGTTGTGTAAAGGCGTCGGTTACCGCCTCGAAGGGTTCCTATAGTGGAAAGGTGGATCATGCCTTTGGTGGCGGGATCCATCGGAGAACAGGGTGAGGCCTATTGTGGCGTGGTGGTCTTAGTACCTCCCACCCCTCCAACACATATGTACTTCCCTTAACAAGGAAGGCACTGCGGTAAAACAAATCCTATGTCTCCGCGTGCTCCACTACGGTTTACTCGTTCCTCTATCTCACTCGTCTTTACTCGCTAGTAGTTAGGTTTGCATATAGGGAAATTCTCCATAGTAGTACATCTAGAAAATTTACCTTTCGTGTCAAGCCTAAAATTGAAAAAGCATTACAATTTGAAGTAGCACCTATTCACCCCCTCTAGGTGACCATACGATCCATTTCAACACTGGCAAATACTTCCAGACCAAAAAAGGGCTAAGACAAGGGGATCCATTATCGCCTATACTATTCAACATAGTGGCTGATATGTTGGCTATCCTGATAGAGAGAGCCAAGGATGATGGACAAATTGAAGGATTAGTTTCCCATCTTGTTGATGGTGGTCTCTCCATTCTTCAATACGCTAATGATACAATCTTATTTATGGAATATGATCTGGAAAAGGCGAAGAATCTGAAATTAATTTTATCAGCTTTTGAGAAACTCTTTGGATTGAAAAATTACTTCCATAAGAGTGATTTGTATTGTTTTTGTGAGGCTCAAAACGAGGCCCACCTATACGCCGAACTATTCGGCTGTAGTCAGGGACATTTTCCAATCAATTATCTGGGAATACCGATCCACTATCAGCGTCTCACGATTGTTGAATGAAAACTCGTTGAGGAAACACTACAAAATGTCTTAATAGTTGGAAAGGTAAATTGATATCCCTTGACGGAAGACTTGTACTCATAAATTCAGTACTCACCAATATGGTATTGTATATGATCTCATTTTTCTAGATACCAAAAGGTGTCTTGAATAAAGTGAATTATTTCCGATCAAGATTCTTTTGGTAAGGGGATAGTGAAAAGAAGAAATATCACTGGCCAAATGGAATGTGGTTTGCCGACCGAAAGAATACGATGGACTAGACATACATGATTTGCAAGTCAAAAACACCGCGCTTCTGGGTAAATGGTTATTTAAACTACTTACCAAAGATGGCATCTGGCAAACTATTCTATGGAGGAAATATGTTGGTTCCAAAGTTGTGTCTCAAGTGGTTTGTAAACCCGGTGATTCACACTTCTGGGCTGGACTAATGGCGTACAAAATGCATTTCTTCCATTTTGGTGTTTTTAATATTAAGGATGGATCGCAGATTAGGTTCTGGGAAGATAAGTGGCATGGGAAAACTTCTCTACAGGAACAATATCTGGCTCTATATTCGATTGTTAGACATAAAGGGGATACACTTTCCACTGTATGGAATATACTCTTCCTAATGTATCTTTCAGAAGAAGACTCATATGTCCTAGACTGGTATCCTGGAACAATCTTTTATTACGATTATACTTGATACAGCTGTCGAACGAGGTAGACGAGTTCAAATGGAAATTACTCGATAGTGATAAATTTACAACTGACTCAATGTATAGAGCTTTGATACAACCTGATATTCCGGTCGATGATAATAGTAAAATTTGGAATATGAAAATATACCCCTGAAAAAAAGATATTCGCTTGGTATCTCTGTAATGGGTAATTCTTACTAAAGATAATCTTGTTAAGGGGAATTTGCAGGGAAGTAAACAATGCATTTTTTGTCATCATGATGAGACAATCAAGTATTTATTCTTCCAGTGCAAATTTGCTCGTCATATATGGTCGATCATCCAAGTAGCCTCTGGGTTATCTCCTCCACGGTCGGTGGCCAATGTATTTGGTAACTGGTTTCATGGGGTTGATGATATATACAAGGTTACGTTTAGGGTGGGAGTCCTTGCTATTATTTGGTCGCTATGGCTATGTGGAAATGACAAGATTTTTAATAACGCTGTGTCTTCTCCCCTGCAGGTGATTTATCGGACTACGGCTATGCTCCGTTCATGGACTATTCTCCAACGTGTGGATTTCCGCGACTTGTTGGCGGAGGGGTATACGCGATTGGAGGATACGGCGAGGGATATCTTCTCCCGACATGGGTGGAAGCGTGATCTGCGGATGATGTTCGTGTCGGGGTGGATGATGTTCGTGTCGGGGTGTGTTCATGTCGGGGTGGATGATGTTGTTCCGGGTTATGAAACAGTGGAGCTTGATTTTCCTGGAGGTGACGAGGAGAAGACATTGGCCGATGTCAAGCGAGGTTTCTCCCTATGGTCCAAGAAATACATCATCCTTTTGCAAAGGCCACCGACTCCTCCTCGTAGCAGTCCACATGAACAGCAAATTCCGCATGAGCATCAATGGCCATCGACTCCTCCTGGTAGCAGTCCACATGAGCAGCAAAGTCCACACCTACCTTAGAGGGACCCCAGCGCGAGTCCACCATCTCGAGATCCTCCACGTAAGACTGCGCCCGTTAAGCGAAACTGTACGCCGCCTAGGAAGATACCTAGCAAGGAGAAACCACTGCCGCCTAATGAGAAGTTACCTTGGGAAAAAACTATCGAGGAATGCACCAAAACCTCTAAGTCCGAGGTGGAAAAACATTTTGCTAAGAAAGTGCAATACCTTTTGAGAAGACTCTAGATCCGGTCAAAGTTGTGCGTACCGTTGAGAATCTATATGACCCTGTACCATCGCCGCCATCTGACTATAGGCGTTCTATTGAAAGGTCGTATGACGATATGGTGGAGGCGAAAAAACCCGATAAATCGGTGGTCTCGGGTATAAAAAGAAAACAAGTGCACCAGCTCGGAGAACAACCCATTCAATCGGTCCCCCCTCTCAAGGTGTTTGACGAGAAGGCCGTTCAAAGTTCTCGACAAAACACAACCGATTACCCCATCACTGAAGTAGCATATAAATTTGTTCTTGGGAAAGATTTGGTGAGAATATCAGGTCGCTACCAACAAGTATGCGTAATTTGCATGCGTGGTATAATAATGCCACAAAGAGAGGGATCGAGGCTATCATGGTGCGAGTTAAGGATGAGCACTACTTCCAAGAATACTCTGTGAGCGTTGACTTCTGTGAACTTTTTCAGTTATACAATCTTCGGGCCCTCGACAAATCTATCATCAGTTGCTATTGTCTGTAAGTGATTTATTAATGTAATTTGAGAAGTCTTTAGCTCAGCTCGTTCATTGTCTACAAATTATCCTCAATTTAATCTTTTGTGCACTATATTATGCAGATCGAAGAAGCTCGAATGCAAAAGGGATAAAATCACGGACATTGGGTTCATTGACCCAGATACAATGCATGAAATAACCATAGAAGATCCCATCTTTAACAAGGATACACCGGAGCTTTGCTAAGGTTTTTGAAGCGACAACGTGACAAAAAGATAATACTTTGACCTTACAACTTCAAGTGAGTGTTACTGTCTTATGATACATTCTATTTTGCTCACCATATGTTAAATTTTTAACGGATGACTTATATCTATGACACTGCATATTTAAATGTGCGCAGGTTCCATTTTATTCTTATCGTCATTAAAATGTACGATGGAGAAGTTGAAGTCTTTGACTCACTAACCAAAGAGCTTACACTATACAAGACGACTTTTGATATGCACAAAAAGTAATTTTAGTTCTTATCGGTTTTTTCGTTAATTTCCTGATATCAGCAAATTGATAACTCTTTTATGCATTTTCTTTTGTCGGGCAGCGTATGGAAAAAATTCATCGAGGAAGATCCGGCCAGTGGATGGAAACAGAAGCTGATATGGCGTGCGAACAAAGTAAGTAGTACTACCTAGATCCACACACCTTTATCATACCTGATTATTGTTTGATTGAATTATATTCTTGTACAGAAATGCGTGAAACAACCAAAGGGGACTAATCTATGTGGATACTACGTTTGCGAAAACATCCACAAGATTGTCAGCGAGAGAACGAACAATCAAAGAAATAGAGAGGTACGAAAACAATGTTCACAAATTTATTTTGTTACCATAACTTGTGCTGAGTTTCAGTCATAATTGTTTGATTGAGATTTGATATATATATATATATATATATATATATACATAGCTCGTGTATTCATTTGTATCTCATTCTTTTACAGTTGGCAAGAAAGCGGGAAAGGATCTCAATCGAGCACCGCTTCAAAGCAATTGGCGAGGAATTGGCGGGATTTTTCCTTCGAGACGTCATACCTAACTTCGCAGAGTACCACTATGAATGAAGATCTACATGTAATATATACTATGCCTCGGAGAGTACCACTATGCTACATGTAATAGATAGTATGCCTCGGAGAGTACCACTATGCATGAAGATAGATCTTCATGCATGTACTATTTAATTTTGCGATCTTATGCAATTACATGTGTTATATTATATGCATAAAGTTGATATGCATCACCTTGATCTTCATGTACTACCTAAACCCAAACGCGTTTCTGGCGCATCGACGCGATCCTCGTACGATGAAACGGCCCGATACCCCTAAACCCCTCCTAAAACCCTAAACCCTCGATTGTATGCCGCGGCAGAGATTTATGCACTTTCTCTGCCGCGGTAGCCAACCTTTGGTACCGGTTCGTGTTACAAACCGGTACCAAAGGTTCCTAGCCCTGCGGTCTCCTGGGTGCCCACGTGGAGGCCGCTTTAATACCGGTTCGTAAGGAACCGGTACCAAAGAGGGGGGGCTTTTGTCCCGAATTCTTTTGTACCGGTTGCCTTTCCGGTACAAAAGGGCCTCTGGAACCGGTATTAATACCCATTTTTCTACTAGTGGGATTGATCTCCCATAGCTTGTGGTCACTCGTTGTGTCTAAACCTGCTGTATTTCTTGGCTTTGTTATTTTTTAGACTTGTGTGGTTTGATCGGTTGTGTGCATCCTAGCTATGCAGAGGTCGGGTGTAAAACATTACGTATGTAATAAAAGCGTCCATTTCTAAAAAAAATGGAACACGTAGTAGTATATAGGCAATAGGCATTGAAATCAGAGGAATTGCCTGGACATAAGATTGTATTATTATTTTTTTCATCATTGCAATCTAAATTCTTGTGCAACAGTGTAGTGTCGCCCTTTGTTCATGGTGCCAGGCAGGATATTTGCCTGCGCAGAGGGAGAGACTGCAGTATCCCTTCACGAACAGATGTCTTACTCCATAGACGAGTGATACAATCTGCTACATCGATCATTTAGTACACAAGGCAACATTTTCAAATATATTTAGCTATCTTTACTATTGTGTGCTTGTTCACGTGAGTGTGACAGGAAGTGTGTTTATACTAACAGCAGTCCCTAATGTTTCTTGCGATCAAGCGCACGAGGTGTTTGGTTTTCCCTCCGATTCAAATTAATATTCTCAGCTTTTCCTAGATTCCGATGTATCCGGCGCTAAAACATGACTATATACATCCAAATCTGGACAAATCTGAGAACACTAATTCGGATTGAAGGGAGTAACTGATTTGGAAATCCAAATTTCAGATACAGCACTTGCTTTAGATGTTACACTGAGCCTAAAAGAGGAGGCACGTCAGCTCTTTGAACACAAGCATGTTGTCCAAGATTAAGGTGTCCGGGCCAACTTTGGCATTATAAGAACACCGGATAGAGCTCTCAATTTTCTCCTCTCAATCATGCCTTCTAGCCATTCTCGTTCTCTGCACCTGTTCTTCTCACCATCTTCACAAGGTCACGCCGTTCGCCCTCGTTCTTTGCTCTCACATGTGTAAACTCGTTTGGTGGTCGCAGTTGTTATCGCTGTAGTTAGGATGTTTTGGCATAGGCATTTCCATATGTGTAACTTTTGGACTGTTGAGACACAAGAGAAAACTAATGATTTCATTCAAGCAACCGATGATGGAGTTGTGGTCTGATGGCATTCTTTCATCCTGTGTCATCTACAACGACTGCTAAGTCATTTCTTCCAGGTGGCCAAAACTTTACCGATACCTCCCACTCTCATTCCTACACTGTGCACTGCTCTCTGACTTTACCACCCTTGTTCGTCTTCATTTTTGTATGGACCCATCTCTGCTAAGATTGCTATATATAAAGGCAACTATAGCTCATCTAGTACTTAATACAATGCAAGAGGTAAATGTTATAGGATAGCGAAAAAGTTGTTGCCCCACAGCGAACTGGAGGTAAGCAAACGAGTTGGTGAGCCACCTTGACATAGAGTGTTGGAGAATTAAAATGTGCAACCAATTTTTCCTACTTTTTCTCTGTAGTGGGTAACCATTGTTAGAGATAGGATCGGTCGTATATTTCAAAGCCTCAGAGGCGGTCACGTACATATCCTATTGTAACGCTTGCATCGCAAAGTGTGTACATAAATACCAGAGCAGAAGGCCTCGGCAATCGTCCGAGTAGAATCAATCTGCCTGATCGTATTACGTTTTATATGGTATCAGAAAGCGGCTCTTCCGCCGACTTCCTCTGATCGCGGAAAAAGAAATCCATCCTCGCTCGACGACTCCCCTCGCGCCATGACTTCGTCCTCGAGTAGCCATGTCATCAACCTTGGCTCTCCCCCATCAGACAAGCTGACGCCCGCCAATTATTCCATGTGGCATGCCCAAATTTTGCCGCTGATCTATGGAGCTCGACCCGTCGGACTCGATGGTTCCAACGCTGCTTCGCCTGAAACGCTGGTCGTGGAGCCACCAAGAAAGCCGCCAAGATGACGCCTAACCCGGCGTACGACGCCTGGATCTCCCAGGATCAAATCGTCCTCGGATATCTTCTACAATCGCTCTCCACTGAGGTACTTCCTCATGTTCATAGGATTGAGCATGCCGTTGGAGTCTGGCAGGCTGTGGAAGAGATGTTCGCCTATCAAAGCGAAGCCAAAATCACCAAACTTCGGATTGCTCTTGCAAACACAAAGAAAAATACCTTGTCTTTGTCAGCGTTCCTCACCAAGATGCAAGGAATCGTTGATGAGCTCGCAGCTGCTGGATGCCCTATCTCTACTAGAGAGCATGTCTCCTTCATTCTCGCTGGCCTTAGGCGCGGCAGCTATGATTCTCTCGTCGCTGCTTTTGGGGGTGTACACAATTTTGTATAGAGATTTACAAAGAATAAATATAATAACAGTATGATATTAATACATGATACAATGCATTGTAGAGATAGTATCGGGCGCCTTATTTTTTCGGATGGAGGGATATATTAGTAATTAATACTCAGGATCAAATTTAGTATGTCCCTCCGTCCCAAAATATAAGACGTCTAAGAATTACTAAAAGTCAAATCTTACTAACTTTGACCAAATATTTAGGTTAAAATATCTACATCTACAATATTGAGTGGACACATTAAAAAAAATACTATATGGTGATCTATTGATATTGTTTTTAGTATTGTAAATGTTAATATTTTGTATATAATCTTGGTCAAATTTAGAAAATGTTGACTTTTGACTAATCCTTAATTTTGCGAGGGAGTGAGTACGATGCTGCCCATTGTAACTACTAGAGTTAGGGATTATAAGACGTGAGGACCAATTTGATAGAACAAGAATATTTAATTATTATCTCCTATTAATTACTGCATCCACCAATAGTTTAAGAACAGAAAGAAAAATAAGACATGCATTTAGATGGGTGAGCCCTTGTATAATCTCTAACAATTTAAAAAGAGAGACATTATATACTCCCCAATCGGAGAGAGTATCCATGTAAGGAAAATTATCATGGATCCCCGAAAAATGTCCAGCTTGACTCGAACATGCAGATTGGCTGAAAGATACTCTAGAACTGTGTTTGTTGATTCTATCCGGATCTTTGACCCCATTGTCTTCCAAATTAACCCAGTGTTTCATTGTAGGTCTACCTTAGTTGGTATGTATCCGATACTTAGGACATATACAATGAAATACCATCTACTTTATTTAGAGAAGACAATAAAAATAAGTCTTTCAATGTGTTATATCTTACTAAGGGCATGTACAATGGTATGTATCCTAGCCATTAAGGAAAATTAATTTACTTTTAGTAGAAAATTATGTTAATAAGAGAAAATTAATTCACTTTTAGTACAACGGAGAAAAAGACTTCTCTTATTTTTTAAGAAATAAGAGAAGGAAACTCTTTCTTTATTCTCCCCCTCAAACTCAGTAAAAAATCCGACGTGGCAACTCTAATAGAAGGTTGACATTACCTAATTATACATGCCCCGAGACTCTTCGGATAGGATGATGGTGACGTATGTGTCGTCACCCTGTGGGGGCATCATCATTGAAGACATACGTCGACTGGATGGACATGTGGATGGCTTTGGTGGCTGGGCGCCGGTCTCCGTGTGCTTCTCGCACGAGGACAAGGTGGAGCAGCGTGGCATCTACCATTACTCGATAGCTAGTATTAGTGGCATGGTGCAATAGGGTCTTGACGGAGAACGTGGGACAAGGACACACGTAAGACGGTGACGGCGTCTAGCATCGTGATGGCGTCGATGACAGGTCTAGCAAGGTCAATGCTATGATACCTCTTGGAGATCGGTTCGTGGAAGATAGCGATAGCGATTTGTACGACTTGTGCGCTGGTGCGCACAGAGGATCTGCTGGACTGATTTTGCCCCTTGCTCGTCCATAGGCACCGGGAATAGTGTTGGGTGCAAGCAGAAAATGTCCAGCACCCTGGATCTCTGTGATACTCCAACAAGCAAATGAGAAGATGGGCTGAGCGGAGCAAATTTTAAACAAGCTGCCTCACTTACGGTAACCAATCTTAGCTAAAAGAGGTGTAATAATCTTAGCTAAAAGATGGCCTGGATCGCTCGATCTTACCCCGTCTAGTTGTAGTTGTGTGCCGATGCAGACGGATGAAATCTAAGCTTCCTATAGACAAACGAAGATGTTGGGCTTGTGTCCTGTTTGTGGAAATTACTGAATCCCTAATATTTCAGTGTATTGATTTGACCCTCGTGAGAGTATATATAGAGTTACACGGGGGTAGGTGGAGACTTGGAGTACAAGATGTAGAGTCCTAGTCTATCTCTAGCCATACACGTATACGTACTCTAACATCCCCCTCAGTCAGAGCGGGAGTGAAGCGGACGCTTACGACTGAATTTGAATTCTTGCGCTTCCGTCGTCCTCACCTCCTTGTCATCATCACCTGCGTGGACATGATCATGGCTGGCACCTAGGGACGGTGACTGCGTCCCCTTCAGGTGCCTCTCTTCCCTCCCGCAGTCACAGCGGGAGTGGCGTGAACGCAAGTGACGACGCGGACGCCGTTGATTGGAGTTCTTGAGTTGCTGTAGACGTTGTTCTTGATGTCGATGTCGAGGTAGCCGGTCGTGATGTAGCCGTGGTCGAGGTTGTGGTGGTCATTGTAGCCGCGCCGAAGGCGCAAAAAAATTGCGCGGTTTGTGTCGTAGGGTTTTAGGGTTTTGTGCGGCGGCGGCAGGAATCTGCGGCGGCGGCGGGTTTCTTGGTCGTAGTGCGGCGGCGGCAGTAATCTGCGGCGGCGGCGGGTTTTTGTGCGGCGGCGGCAGGTTTTTGGTTGTAGGGTTTTTGAGGCGGCGGCCGGGGCACAAGGCAAGCGGTAGCGGCAAGGTTTTTATGGAGGCGGCGGCGGATCACGTAGGATCAGCGGCGGCGGCGGGTTTTTTAACCAGGCGGGCGAGGCGATCGTGTGATCGCCCTAGCAGAGCGCCTGGCTGCGGCGGCGGTGGTTTTGACCACGTGATGTAGACCTTGGCGATGATTTTTTGTTGGCGATGTAGAACTCGACGAAGATCTTGGTGTAGTTGTATAGCTTGACATAGATGTTTGGATCGATGTAGTCCGGCTTGATGCAGTGCAGATCTTGGTGTCGGTGTAGCCCCGTCTCGGAGCAGTACAGATCTTGATGTCATGTAGTAGGGCAGGTGTGGATCGAGGGCGTCGCTGCAGTCGTACGGTGCCAGCTCATGCCGTTGTGGAAGTAGAGGCCGGTGTTGCTGCTTGTGCATGCGATGACGTGCACTTTGGCTGGGCACGCATGCTCTTCTCCACATCCGTGCGTGTACCTTCATGTGGATTAGATGGAGTTGCTGGTGTTGCGGTCGTCGATGCAGATTTCTCCCAGATGGATTGACACGGCTCCAGCGCATGGCGATACTTGCTCCTGCACGTGGCGTTGATGCCTCGGAGCCGAGGCCTAATCCTCTGTCCTGCACCGTCAGTAGCACCATGGATCTTTAAACTGCTTTTCACCGGAGAGAGTCCTAGGGATTTAGGGATTTATGGTAGCTAATTGCATCTAATCTACGTAACTAGGATTTCGAAAATTGAGTCTAATCTAGAAAATTAGAAATTGAAATTGGATCTAAACTAAAGAACCGATCTGATCATTGATCGAAATCGGGTGTCGCGCCCCCGAGGAGATGATCTCCTTGGGGCGGCGCGTGTTGCGGAAGTGGTGGAAGAAACTAGGATCGGCGCCGTGAGGCTAACCGCTCTGATACCATATGAATTGATGCACTAGCTATCTAGACCAAAAGTCCGAACTGATGGAAAGGGCTAGGCGTGTATTATATTCTTAACACTCCCCCTCACGTCTAGGCTATTTTAGTCCTTAGCGTGGGTTCGGTGCAGGCCGCAGAATTTTTTTTTTTAATACTACGTGAGCAGGTTCTTGAACTTGAGACCTCTTGGCTCTGATATCATGTGGAAATTATTGAATCCCTAATATTTCAGTGTATTGATTTGACCCTCGTGAGAGTATATATAGAGTTACAGGGGATAGGTGGAGACTTGGAGTACAAGATGTAGAGTCCTAGTCTATCTCTAGCCATACACGTATACGTACTCTAACACTGTTCACTTCACTTTTGGAATAAATCGGTTACTGACCAAGCACCATATTTAGCGTGTTATGTTGCCGTCTCTCTCCCATTATAAACTGTCGTGCTTCAGTTTGTTTGTTCACTTTTCATACTGCTATGTAATACTACCGTAATTATCCCTGTTCAGAATTAAACATGGAATAATACATCGTGAGCTCATTCTCCACAACAATATTTTGTTCAGTCGGTACACACAAATATGACAATTAAAATGGGTATTGAATGAACGCATTGCCATAGCGGTCATACGGACGCACACAGCCAAAAAAAAAAAAGAATTACAAAAAAAAGTTCCGCTACAGTTCCTCATT
Source organism: Avena sativa (assembly GCA_916181665.1). Taxonomy (NCBI): domain Eukaryota; kingdom Viridiplantae; phylum Streptophyta; class Magnoliopsida; order Poales; family Poaceae; genus Avena; species Avena sativa. The sequence continues at coordinate 523,094,473 of OV702292.1, read as the reverse complement.
CATCTATTATATACTAGTAAAGTGCCGTGCTTCGCTACGGGCTAGAGGTTCAATAGATGTCAAAACGTCATGTTTGTTAAACGTATGCGGTGTTATTATGACTTCTCATGTATCTCTCCCGTCGTCTTACCTTCTCGACGACCAATGTGCATGATTTTACCTTTATCTTTGGCACATGCTTTCTCTCAACTCTTGCTTTGGCTCCACACTCTATTATACTACACATTTACCTTTGTCACATAAACCTTTTTGCACAAGAATGAAATTAAAATTAATCTGTGGGCATAACAAAATTAAATAGATAGGGACACATTTCGAAATCATGAAAAAAGCTATATAGAAACAACAACACTCATTATCATTCTTTATTCTCAAAACACATACGAATGATTGAAATTGCTAATGTTGCGTCTCATTTCTACATCCTAGATCAATTAGCACTTCCAAATGGAATCTTGTGCAGGTTTGTTGTGTCAGAGACAAAACTTTATATATGCGCCCCTTACTCCATTTTTCTCATAAATAAACACAAACATAAAGTTTTAGGAAAACATCATTATTTTAGTTTGTAGTCCACGATAATGTACATTTGAAGTGGAAAAGGAATTATAGAGTACAAGCTTATTTTCACTTACTCTTCATGTTTCAGATGAATATTAATGCAAAATACAAAATTTTGCAAAACTTTGCACTAAATCCTTCGGAAACCACTGTACGTTTGACAAACTAAAACTGACCTTTGCATCTTTATGTAGAGCCCGTGTTATTTAACGTACTCTAGTCTTTTGTTTACAAAGTTAACATTAATCATCACAATTCTACCCTTTTTATCACGTCCATAACCGAATAATAGACACACTGTTTATTATGTAACTTTATTACAGATCGCAATGATCCAGCAGCCCACATGAAGGCAAGAGAATAATCATCTTTTTTAGTAATCAACTATTTCCCCAATTACGATTGCCTGACACTTGCACGTCTAAAATGCACTGCTCAATAACCCCAGGATAGATGGGTGATGATGAATCAGCATGCGGCCACTCTTCATGTTCTCAGGAGAGCCTGCAGGTAGCTGTTGTCGGCCAAGTTGGTGAACTCGACCAACCTCAACGGGTCCGTGGGTCCTTCCTTTGGCAGAAGATCATGAGCCTCCTCATAGATTATAGGTACTACCTGGTCATCTCGATGGTCATCATGTGGGCCACATTGTTGGTGTGGATCTTCTCAGGGACAGACAGCTTGTGTATGCGCCCATCGGCCACATCAAGTTGGCAATCCGCATGCTTGATTTAGTAGTCTGTTGCAGATAGGTAGTCTCGCCATATACGTCGACTAACACTCATTGGAGATAGGTACTCATCTTTATGGATGTCATTCTCGTCTAAATTTCTGTGGCAATACAATGACAAAAAATTATTAGTCGTCAGATGAGTACTTAAATGTCTTTGGCCACCGAGTTGGAGTCTTGGACCATCTAGGCTCAAGTGTCTTTGGCCGATTGGATTATCAGTCATCGGATTTACTTATAAAGGGGGGACTGTATGTAAGATAGGATATGCTCATGCATGTAACATATAATCTCTAAATAAAGGCCAGAAGGTGACATACAAACCTAGACAAATTACACTTTACATGGAAAGCAAATCATAGTGAAGATTAAAAAATGTAGTCACCATGCCATAGCCGCAAGAAGCTTTGGCCATCTGTGAACTCTGTAAAAATCTGGTTTTAAAAACCTTTGTGTTGTTTATATACTCCCTCGGTTACAATTACCTCGCGTTCTGGGTTTAGTCAAAGTCAAACTTGACTGAGAATATAAGAAAAAATATGGACATCTATTATTTTTGGTGCATATAATATAAAAATATAGATTATGAAAATTCTAATACAATTGATTATATATTTTTTGGGTTGATATTTTTTTCTAAATATATGGTCAAAGTTTACAAATTTTGACTTTGACTAAACCTAGGATGCGAGGTAATTGTGAATGGAGAGAGTACTCACATCTAGAGAAAAGAGTTGTCAAGAGGTAAGGAGACGCATGAACCCTACTAATGTCACCTCTCCACAAGTAGTCTCCTAACTATAGAATTAGGCATATAGGAGGTGAGAGATAATCTTGTTGGATGGATACAAAGTATGTCCTACAAATCTACATTTTAGACAATTATAACAGGATAAAATCTGCATGAAGAAGGATTAATTTTCCTTGCTTTGATTTTAGACAGGTCCAAAAAATATGAGCAGAAAGGAGAAGGATCATAGCTTTTCGTACTCATATAACAGGAATCAAGTATTATGTGGATCATACTCAGAAACAAAGAGGAAAAGAATACATACATGCAAAAATGGAAGCAGGAAAATCTAGTGAAAGTAATCTTGTACTGCTTGGCTGTCACCTCGTAAGTAGAACTGAAATCACAATAGCAAATACTCCCTTCGTTTCAAAATATAAGATGTTTTAGATTTTGTGAAGTGAATGTATCTAGACACATTTTGGTGTGTAGGTTCGGAGTGAATCTACACTAAAAGATATAGATACATTCGTTTCACAAAAGGTAAAACATCTTATATTTTGAAACGGAGGGTGTAGGACGGTTCCTCATACTGAAAAGAGAATATACTTGCAGCCTTGAAAGTAACATAATGAAAACCTACACAAATGACCTTGTGGTTTGAAACTTGGAAGATGGTAAAAGAAAGTAGAGGTGTATAAGTTTTTCTCTTTTTAAAGCAGTTGATTGAGATGTTAAATAATATGCTCACCAATTCATCATGCTCCCCAAAATGCTGCTTAGCCTCAATTAGTTATATGATGTCGGATACCAACATAAAGTACCATATCCCACAACCTGGTATTAAGAGGAACCGGAAGATATCAAATCAGAACAATTTATAGCCCCTAAAAGGAAGAGGAAATATAATCAACCATATAATTTACCGTGCTGACAATAGTTGAATCGACACATGCCACCTTGACTAAACATACTATTTCTTTCACCAGTTAATGATGCAAACATAAGTGAAGTGTAGTGTTTGATGCTGGTGCATTTTCACTTGCTAATGGTAATAGATAATCCATAAAGGAGAGATTAAAGTAACTTTCCTCACGCTAGCCCTTGACTAAATAACTTATTTAAGTGTGCTGCAAACATCAGCCCATGAATACAAGTATTCCATCGTCGCCCCAAATTAACTGGGCTTACTCGCCAATGTCGTGGAAAGCGCAGTGGCATTTACATCAGTTATGCTTGGAAATGTTGACCGCAGAACGGAGAAGATGTCCAACTGGCATCTCGGTGGACCTTCGCCAACGCTGCCAGGCCAAATGGGTGTGCGGACCGAGCAAACATTGTGCTGCTGCAAAACAGTTCAGAAGTTAGGCCACGACATTAAGTTCTATGTGATCTAATAACATCGAAAAGAGAACCGAGAAGTACTATCATTCCCGTAAAGCTAAAAATTTAGATGAGCCATCAAGAACACAACATATTTATGATTTAAGTCTAATCCGTGACCATGTAGTCTATGCATTTTGATGATTAGGACAAAGAACTAAGAAGTACTATCATTCCCATAAAGCTAACAATTTAGATGAGCCAACAAGAACACAACATATTTATGATTTAAGTATTTCTCAAAGTAAGATATGTATTTTATTACACACGCACTCATCAAGGTGCGTCGTAAATTTTTAACCGACCATTTTGATGAAAATTTTGAGACATGTATAAATGAAGATACAGATAAAAAAAGGCAGGTAACACCGAGCTATATGGACTGAACAGTCTCATCTACCCTGAAGGTATTGCATCAGCGTGCAATTATAAACATTGTCAGATAAAGAACCGTTATATATGTGGACAAACTCTTACTTCTTCAGGTACTTTTATAACCTTTTCGAAAAAAGGTACTTTTATAAACATTGTCACGTCAAGGTTCGGAAAACCAAAAATGGCAGTAAAATTCATTTTGGTTACTACGTGGTAGCAAGAGATTGAAATACTTATATTATTTTTAAAAAAACTGATTATCAAAATATTGTTTGAGGAAATTTTGCAGTTTGAAAATATTGTTACTTTCAGAATTGAGGTTTAGCATACCAGAGGACATAGACATCGGGCAGTAAATTGAGACACTTCACATGAAAATAGGTCCTGGACTGAAAACAATTTCGAAAGCACCCAGGATATTTGCAAATCACTATATTAAAAGATAGCATAAAGGAGGTAAACACTACACCACCTAAAAAGAAAATAAGCTACTCTGGGTAACCTGGCATTGCTCTTGTACGTACAAAGGAAGAACCCATTTTGAGTTCGGGAGGGACATCTTGCAGCAATAATGGTAATAACTGTGTCTAATTTTCTTAAAATATCTAATGACATCTTACTGTACTTTGATTTTGTGAGACTATTTCTGTTAGAATAACAAAGTTCATCAAGAGAAACAATGATTGTTCCTAACCAGGGGAACCTCTTGGTTCATCAATAAGAGGACAGGGAGAAACAACTGCAGCCGACATATTCAACAATTCAAGTATACCTTGCTATACGTAAAAGGGATCATTCTAGCCAATTGAGGCCAGCAATTTCCACCGGGCACTGGAACACCATACTCTCCTCGGCTTATCACTGTCTCCAGATAGTGTCACTACAATGCACATACAAACTTCTAACTCGAGGCACTTTTATGGCTCTCGAGGAGCTTTTATGGCTCTAGCTTTATAAACATGAGCTCCCTTTCAACTTGTGGTTCCTTTGAAAAATCGGCAAGCTGTTTAATCAATATCTCAAGCTATGAATATCAGATACACTCATGACTTGAATAAACACAAACTGAAACGTGCGAGTCCATCTATGATGACGTCTAGCTATTACTGAGCAAACACATTCAGAGTTCACGTGATACTCGAACGATATACTGACATGTATATAATATAAACAAGTTTTTAGAACTGCTCAACAACATGTTAGAGTATTTTCCGGATACTACTATTTTGAAATGACACCTTACCCTTGTTCAGCCCAACGACCAATTCGAATTATCATCCCACTCTCATCCCCAAGAAACACTGATACAGTGTGGTGCTTTACAGTACTACCACACTGAGAAGAAAAAGGTACCTCAACTTGAAGATCAAAAGGGCATAAGAAATCTAGTCTTCAGCAGGGGAGAAGCTTACAAGCCTGTGGGGCGGGTAGGCACCGGCATGATGCCGCCGGTGGTTGGAGAAGTGGACGTAGCGGCGCCGATCACGTGGCTCTGATTTGTCAAGACTTGAGGCAACCATCGATGGCATCAACACACATAGATACCACGGATATAGTGTCCGAGGAAAAATGAAATCATAAGTACCGAAAAAATATCTCATACAGAAAGGGTGCATAGAAACGAGCAGCATGCGAATTATAATTAGCATATTGTGACTGATTTATTCCTAAAAAAGTACGCATAGAAAGTTGGTTCATGATCTTCCATGGTCAGAACTATAAAGTTGGTTCATGATCAAATATCGATGATCAACTGAGCATCCACTTGAAATAAATATTGGAAGTATAACGTAACCAATTCAATTTACCATGCTCTACCCGGGTGATCTGTTGTTCAATACAAATGTGGTATTTGAACGAAAAAATACACTGTTTATCTGCTACCAGCTAGCTTGCTTAGGGCCCGCATAGGCAGTCCTAAATTTGAAGGGGAGTTACCTTCCAAACAAGTCTCTTCAAAAGTAAGGGATTTAGGACTACCAGCTAGCTGTAGAGAGAACCCATATTTGTCATCTTCAATCTCTGATACTGGGTGAGATATGAGATCGTCATATAACAGATTTGTTTATGAAAATAGATAGGTCAATCACTAAACTGAATTGAAGAGGAAAAATCTGTAGAGAGATAGAGAGAAGCAAAACATATTGTCATCTTAATTCTGCAAAGAAAAAAGAAAGCAAACATGATTCAGATCTTTGGCTAAACAATAAAATTATTCCAAGCACTAAGTGGCAGTAAGCTGCATGTATGAAACAACAAACAAATCAACTGGAGCGCGCTGCATCCATTCGTGATAACCAAACTGACCTGATTCTGTAGGTATGGGTCGGATCTTCGGAAGGAGGTGGTCTTCCGGCTTGGGGGTGCTCGGGCTGGTACTGGAGGAGGCCGAAGCTCTTGCTGGAGAAGGACCGGACTTGGAGGAGGAAGGACCTCAAGATGGAGGTCACCCGGCGGGGAGGAGTCGAGGAGACACTCTGCTCGCTGTGTTGAGAGTCCGGCTGCGCGGAGACAGCGGTGGGAGGGCGGCGGCTAGGACCTGTGCTATGGTTCTAAGGGCATGTACAATGGTCTTATCTTAGCAATGCCACATAGGATGATTGTTGAGTTGGAGGAGAGAGAAACGAAAAAAAGACGTCTGCCTTCTCTTGGCTAAGAGATCATCTCTTAGTTATAATATGTCTCACCACATATTTAGGAACATCTAGTGATAGAGATAAGACTAAAAAAAGAACTCATTGTATGTCATATTTTGTTATCATATCAAATGATATGACATGTATAAGATAAGACTGTCTTATCAACCATTGTACATGTCCTAAGAGATTAGGTCGGGGCATGGGAGATAGGGGATGATCGGCAAAGTTTTTTGGGCTTGGCCCATTTACGCGTGTGCGGGACGAGCGGACAAGGAGCGACGAAGGAAACGACGTATCACGCGTGCGGGGCGACGACGGAACACGACTTCTTTTTTGGGTAGTAGAGATAAAGATTAAAATTACATGACGGGTATCAGAAAGAGAAATAGACTAGAAAATCTCACAAAATTCAGAAACATCTAACCATTGGTTTAACTATCAAACAGATGACAACCGATGGATCTTTCAAAAAAATTATTGAAAAAAAAGTTAAGAAAAATTACGCACCAATGCCCTCTATAAGTTATCTCTTACCTCTTCAATATTTTAGTACCTAACCTGCTTATAAGCTCAGGGATTGTTCCATCGACATGGAAATAAACCGTATGTCCTCACGCCACCGCCGCCGTGTTCATCATGGTGTGCCCGGCCAGCAGACGTGCAAGCGCACATCGGAGGTTTAAATTTGAATTTTTGTTGCCTGATGCACGCACCTTGGCCACCTCTTCAGGTGCAGCCTGCCAGATCGATATGATTTGTCTCAGATGAAGTTCAGAGCTACTAGCTCAAATCAAAATATAGGTCCGATTGAAAAGGAGATGCAGTCTATAAAATTCGATTGATGATTTGCCTCACCTGGAGCGTATAGCTATAGCTTGGATTGAAGACATGTGTCAACACATGTATACTTCCTCCGATCTAAATTAGTACATCTAGATTTGTCTACATTCGGATGTACCTAGCCTAAAACATGACTACATACATATGAATGTAGAAAAATTTGAGTCCATTTGTTTAGATTGCAGAGAGTATGTTTTCTGATGGATCCATATATATGCATACAGTAGGTGCGATCTTTATAATTTGTCACAATCAGCATCAGCAATGTAAAACAACAGATAGTAATCAATCATGGGTATGTGTATACCATTGTGCAAGAAATAGTCCGCACGAACAATTTTAGCATCCAAGTTTGCTGCCGCCTTTTCTCATGGATAATTCTTTGATCAGGGTGCCACTGATTATCTTTGATTAATAAATCAATTGATCAAAGCACATATGTCATATTCAGCAGGTGTAGTTGCTGCTAGCATGAGTTGTCGACGCCGTGCCAGATAGAGCAAGGAAATCAAGATAGAGATGCCGGGGCGGCCCATGCAGCTATAGCAATGGAAGAGGTACCAATGTCGGCCATTGTAATATTATCCTTTTTCCTCCACGTATGTACTTGTATCTGTGGTTAGTCCTACTTAAATTCTCCTAAATATTTTGGATCTAGAAGCTTTTCAAGTCTCAGTTTAATCCCATGTAGCAAAAGGAAAATAAAATAGTCGGAAAGACAATCTTACAAATCCATCTTATTGGTCAGCTGCCTCGCAAGTTGGGTATATGGACTCCAAGTAATCGTCCATGCACACCGACCGGGTCAGGCAAGAAGAAATGCATCTTGCATCATGCTGGTCTGGCGAGAAGATTTGACTCATGCATTAGGTGCAGTAGAACTACGAAAAAGGCATAGGTAGTGGTAGCACATATACATTTCCCTTTTTCTAGATAAGCCTAGGCAGATTAAGTTTGAGATTAAGTTTGAGCTGCTCACAGGCATAAAATATTACTTCTCTGATTCATAATGAGTGTCATTGGATTACGGCGGCACTTATTAGGGATCGGAGGGAGTAGTACTTCTTAGGCGAACACATGGTGAAGATGTGCCATGCTAATTGCATATCGACCTTAAGAAGAAATAAGATGGATATGCTGATTTTATTTTTCTTTATTTTAAAGGGAGAATATCCAGAAAGATGGTGGTCTACTGGATTATATACAATGTACAAGTATAATAAATATATACAACCCACGATGTAGGTCTTTAAATTTTTTATTCATTTTTGCTTTCTCAAGTCATGGTATTGTTTATAACTTGCAAGTGAACATCAACGTATTATTTATGATACAGGGTTGATGTGATATGTGTGCATAACTGAACAGGGCCGTCCTGATGCTTCGAGGCTACGTGCAGGCCTACAGGTTTGTTCACCTATGGTGACCCCTTAATTACCTTTCAAAACCTCCACCTACAGTCTCATAGGGCTAGCACCCTCTATGGGTGGCCTAATGGCTTTGATGATTTTTTACGCCCTCTAATTTAATTAGTAGTTGTATCATGCAGCGTCTCAATTGCAATTCAAAAAAGAAAGTATATGTATTTTTCATGAATATGTTTTTCCGGGCGAAACAATTAGACAATGTGAATATGTCAAAATTAACAGTATCACTATCTTTCTAACCGTTTGTTATAGTATCACAATTAGCATTACTATCCAGTTTGTCTATATAATTCATAGAATTATAATATAATCCAAAGAACCCATTTTTATGATGTTGCAGTTTTTTTTGTTGGGCTTGACATGATTAAATAGTAAAAATGATTATATTAACAAGTGGCATAAATGTGCATGTCTTGAAATTTTTATTATTCTTAGAATTATATTATATATAATATAATCCCGAAACCTTCCCATTTTTACTGGTGTTGCAAGTTTTCTTTGCTGGATATGACATGATTAAATAATAAAAAGATTATATCAACAAATAGCATAAATTTGCATGTGTCAAAAGTTTTATGGTGTTGCATATTTTCTTTGTCAGATATGACAAGATTAAATAATGAAAATAATTATGTTAACAAGTAGCATAAATGTGCATGTCTTGAACTTCTTATTCGATATTGTCATGTATTATATGGTTATATGATAGTATCACCACGTTATTTTATTGAGAAAATATTGTCATCATGTTGTGATCATATATACATATTAGAAGATACAAGCATATTATGTTGCACTTAATTTGGTACGGTTGGCACCTTAGTATGTGATGGAAAGTGTTTCATTCCTCATACGATCATAATAAAGGAATGAGCTGCAGTGATACCATATCTATTAGTTTGTTATGTTTCGCTAGATGGATTTGCATAATCTTTCATAACTTAATGGTAAATTCGAAAGGTGGTATACATTGAAAAAAAGGGAATGCATACAAAGAGTATAATAATTATCAATACTAAGATCATTCAGATATTATGGACTATTTCAAAGACGGTGAGAATTTTACGTGTAAAATAGAGCATAATTCCAACTGAATAAGTGCATGATTGAGTGAGATAAAGTAGGTTAGTTTTTTCCATGCACTATATAATTGTTATTCTAAGCATAATACTCTTAAATATATATTGTTTCTACTTTGGTGAATATGTCTTTACAGTTTTTGTGGAATAAAGTTATTAGGCTTCGACAACGATGTGTTTGTAAAACTTAATAGTAGAGCACTTGGCACTCGATACACACATCCAAAACAACAATTTACATATGTATCGAATCATCAAAATTTCTCTGTACTAAAATAAGAAGATCTAACATTCGATGAAGCGTCACGCTATAGCACAACATGGTATTATTCTCATGCTCTCTCAGCTTGAGAAATGGATATGCTAGCGATTAAGATGGTATAAACTAATTCCACAATTTAATTAAATTTTATGGTGTGTTGTTATTAAATCTATTTATTGTTTGGATAACATTGTACAAGTATAAAAATATGATGCTTCGCTCTAGAAATATACTATAATGAAACAGTCTTATATTAGCAAAGATACCTAGAATATAAATAATGGCTACTAATTGTTAAACATTTTTAACCTACAAACAACACAATGACTATACATACTTCAAATATGTTGCCCGCGCATCGCGCGGACCACTGTACTTGTTGAAACAGTAGTACTACTACCAGCAAGACAACACCAGAAGTCCATCTTCTCGAAAAACGACGTCTCCAAGAAGAGAACAGTGCACCGTCATCGCCCGATCAAAGATCTAGGTTTTCACCTTGAAGAAATTCCAGGCTCTTAAAGTAATACCTTCAACGAGGCCATTGTCAGGCACAACCAATTAAGACCAGACCCTGGGTTTTCACCCTGGAAGATAGGACCATGATCTTTACCTGTACTGTCGCCCCCGTTTGCATACCACTGCACCAAGTCATGAGTCACCAAGTCAATTCCTCATCACCACCCGGACTCAAACCACCATTGTCGGTCCTCAGATCTCGGTCTTCATGATATTCTCTGTCGGCACCATGGAACGAGAACATGCCCCATGATATTAACAACCAACAGAGCTTCAAAGCGCTCCCTCTGAACCAAAACAGCCAGATAAAAAATGGGTGTGCACAACCGAATCCCACCCGATCCAGCGATCTCTCGGCATATGCGCACTGTGGAGTTCACCAGCGGAGCCTTCCGGAACACGACACTACAACCAGATCAATGGAGACAAACATGAAATGGGTCTTCATCTTGGCGTGAGATGAACCATAGGACCACCACCTTTATTCAATTCGAGTCAGTAGCCCCTCGCCACCAACCGGAGGTAGAGGAGAAGACAGTCTAGCATGCCACTGAAGCGGCTCGCCAAAACCCAGCGTGCAGCTGCCTCCGTAGCCAGAGGTCCATATCGGATCCGGGCAGACCCGATGCAACCGCCGCCCGCCATGGCGGCCGCACGTCAGCGCCACTGAGGAAGTCCTCGCAAGATCGCCTGCAATGCTGCCACCACGACATCTCCTCCTCCCCAAGCCCTCGATCCTTGCCGTCCGGAAGACGACGGGCCTAGGCAAACGCCCTAGGCCCACGGCGTGATGCCGTCGCCCGAAGCAGCTGCAGGAGCATCCGCCACCGCCTGGCCGAGGTCGCCACCCCAACCCGCTCCGTTGGCGCCGCCCAACCGCACATCCGAAGAAGACCGCTGCAGCCGCCACCCCTAGCACCTTAGGTACTAGGGGGGCGCAGCCACAGCGGCCGACGCCGGCGGCAGCGGTGGAGGGATGGGATCTAGGTGCCTCCACGGGAGGGTTACTAAGAAACAATTGACAACTAGAAGGAATGATCGCCAAAAAAAGCTAGATTGTATCACCGGACCGAGAATACGTAAAAATTAACGAAGACACAAGGTTCATCGAGGAAGACAGGCTATTTAGTATTGGTTTTGCGGTTTGGCATCATCACGGTAATCTTTTGAGGGCCCAAATGATTTGGCTTGAATATGCTCATAGTGCATTGGTCATGAAAGGCCAAGCAATGGTAGAAGCAGTATGGATAGCTGCTGAGATGCGCTGCCATTCTATCCTCGCCGAGAGTGATGCAAAGGAGGTGGTAACGTTTGCAATGGTGAAGGCTAAGAAAAATCTGTCAATTTTCCAATTTCCTAGGATATCAGAGAGTTGAGAGTAGTTTTTTCCAGCGTTAGCATTTCTTTTGTTGGCCTGGAGGATAATTGTGCATGACATATGTGTTGTAAACAAGCTAGTTCTCAGAGGAGGACATGCATATTTATTAATAATATCTCAGCAATCTTACGTGGCATTCTATAAAATGATGTAAACATATAGGGTAATCTCAATAAAGCTACGGATTCACAATATTTCTGCTGTACATATGTATACAAGGTGGGCTCCACCCTAATAAGCTAAGGAAGGTAACAATGATAGACTAAAAGTGAAGAAAATAATTGGAGTGGTGTAAATTGTATCACATCTTTTTAATATCTGTTGTACAATGAATTTTTCATATTATAATCAGACCCGAGTATACAATGACTCACGGTGTAGTACGGCTGAAACTTTCCAGTTTTCATTAACAATACAACGTGCAAACCGATGTACGCTAGGAAAATTGTCCATTGCACGTGTAGTGTATAAATGTGAGTTCTTGCTCTCCACATGTGTTGCATTGTTGAGTTTTATTTGTGCAATTCCTAATATGATGATGGTGATTCGGTATTCTTGCCAGAGATTTGTACTGCAATTTCTTGCCATTTAATGCTAAATTAATTCTAAATATTAAGGAACCGGTGTTAATTCGTATGACATGTGTTTCACTGCTAATTAGACTACTAGTGAAATTGACCTTTTTTCCCCAACATACTGCATTTGTTTGCAAGATAAATTGTTATAATGAAAATTGAAAAGTTTCAGATGTCCTGCCACATGACTTGTTTTATATTCGGGTTTGATTATGATATGAAAAAAATCATTGTACCCTATCGCAAACATATATTAAAAATATGTGATACAATTTACACTACTTCTATTCTTTTCTCCAATTTTATTCTGTCACAGTTAGCTTCCTTAGCTTATTAGGGTGAGGACCACCATGTATACGTATGTACGGCAGAAATACGAGTGTATATTGGTCAGTATATGTGTTTAAGTGGGCACAATAGCGTTTATGGAATGTATCGAGAATTGCAGTGGTGTTTGTCAAAAGATGAAAGTTATAGTGGTGTTTCTCAAATAGCCAGAAATTGTAGTGGCATCTATCCAATTAACCCATTAAATTACTTGTAATGAAGGATGCGAGCGTGTTTTGTAAAAGTGGAACGTATGCAGGTTAGAGTTAGTCACAATGTTGCAAATTTGTGAGATTAGAGAACTACACGGCTACATGGTTAGGATCTAGTCCTGATATTGTTCTTCGGGACCTCGATTTTGATCGACTTGTAAACCCTCCTGCTTAATAAAGTTCTTTTCTTAGCGGCAAAAAAGTAGTTTTTGTTGCTTTTGAACTTACACCAACTATACCCCCAATAATTGTTCATTTTGGGTGTGTGTGTGCTGCTCGTGCTGCTCCAAGTTTAACACGAGAGGGTGGAAGGCATGTCTTCTCGCTCAAGTCCTGTAATTAAACCCTTCTTCAGCTTAATATGATGACGTGCAGAGCTCCCTCGGGTTCTCAAAAAATAATTATTCATTTTCCGTGTGGGCCAGGAAATCTAGCGTACGACACGTAACCATGAAATTTTACAGGGTAACTCGAACAATGGTGGCAACCGACATCCTAAATTAAGAAGACTCGTGTGTACCATCAAGAAGAACACAATGTTGCCATGATGAACACCATAACACATATAATATACACCACAACAACGACAAACCATAAATATTTGACCATCTGTTTCCCCCTACTAAAGAACAATTAGCACCAAGATAGTTGTAGAAATTCAATCAATGGTTAGATTAAGTCAAAAAAGTGTTCGGTGTGTGGTTGCTATTACTTTATTGTGCAACATAGGAAAATATCTAAATAATTGAAAACCCTTTAGCGAAATGTTGGACTAAATACCTTCTTGTATGGAACGAAACCAAAGCATGGTAATATCGGTGGAATATTCGGTCAAAATTGGAAACATCAAACAAGATGATTCTACACACAAATCCCATAATGCTAAACACGATGTTGGAGCTTCCCTAAAGCATACTACACACAACCTTCCATACTCTCGTCCACCATAGTGACAAGCCACCACCTACCAATGTGGTTTCTAATCTGCGGGTGTAATAATCTTGACTCTTGAGCGGTGGCCGGATCAAGTCAAATGGTCACAGGCCCTCGTTCCATATGTGATTGGAAATAAAAAAGTGTGGTGTGTTAGAAATTCTATGAATTATGTATGACTTTCTTCGTGTCAATATATAGGGCAGCATCCATATGATCAGATGTAGGTGTATCTGTATATAAAAAATACTAGGGATATTGCATCCATTGGCAAGTAGGGAAGACCAAAATGGTAAAGGTGTGCTGAGGGCAAGAGCATTGCACAGTGTAAACATGAGAGTGGAAGGTGCCGGAAAATTTTGTACCACCCAAGAAAGATGTCTAGCCATTGGGTGTAGATGATACAGGCTGAAAGAAGAACCCCTCATACCACTTTGTTCGGATCGCCAGCTTGAATGAAAAGCTTGGCTCACTCATGACCGATTCAGCTCTGCATTTGTTATTTAGTTCAGTTTAATTAGAAACTAAATTAACTTTCTCCCGAAACATCTGACTTTTTTCGATTGTGAGCTGTACATACAGTGCTGACCTAAGTGGGATACAAGAGGATAGTTGTTAGACATAGAGAAGATATGTTAAAGGTTGTTCATAGAATATATGTATAAACCCAACGTCATTATAACATGGTTCTGTCTCATCTCAATGACTAAAATTAAGATACACGGATAAGATCATGTTGTGGAATGGAAAACCTGGATATTGAGCTCAAGCCAAATCTCTACTCTGTTGAAATTAGTTAGGTTTCATGTGCGCCTTTTCTTTTGACGAGGCTTCGCCACCATGTAGTCGATTGAACCATGGGAAAGCTAGTAAGCAACGGCACAATGTGTGCATGGTTGAATGAAGGAAAGTGAAAAAACTCCGGGTTACTAGCTAGCACATCTGATGGTTTGTTAGGCAGCTAGATTTCGATACTCATACTTCCTTTCATTTTTTGTTTTTTTTTGTGTGTACATATTCACATGAACTGATGGTGTATTATATTCAGTTATCACGAATGTAGTAGTCACATACTTTTCGTGTTTTGGCAATTGTAGTCAGTTTACTTATTTGTTTGCTAATCGGCTAGTTTAATTTGTTCCATGGACCCAAAACATGATGAACTAAAGTTGTATGGCAGTGTGATTTCACACGTCAGAGGGCATTTTTTCTGTAAGATACCAAGGTAGCTATGCATACATTTTCCCGGAAGTAACCGCAGCAGCAGCAGCTCCCACCTGGCCTCGCCGTTCGTTGCCGGTTGTCCGCCGCATGGATGAACTGGTAGCCCTGAACCTGCTTTCCATGACACACGTTGTGGCAGCTATCGCCTGTCCATCTGCTAGTATATAGCCTTTGAGAGGCATTGCATTGACGTAAGATTATAATGATCTACTACTAATAAGGGTTGTCGTGAGTGTGTTCTTTATGTTTTCGTCATTGCAATCTAAATTCATGTGCAACGGTGTAGTGTCGCCCTTTATTCATGGTGCCAGGTAGGATATTTGCCTGCACGGAGGAAGAGACTGCAGTATCCCTTCACACAGAGATGTTTTAGTCCTGAGCCGAATGACACAAACTGCTACGTCCATAATTTAGTACACTAGCAACATTACCTAATGTTTCTTGCGATGAAGCGCACGATATCAAGGGACATGGTGTTTGGTAACCGATATGCAAATCCAAATTTCAGATACAATACTTACTTTACATGTTATACAGACCCTACAAGAGGAGGTACGGCAGCTCCATGAACACAAGTGTATATGTTGTCCAAGATTCTCTGGAGCACTTCAAGATCCCACTCTAGTTAGGATGCCGTGTCACATGCATTTCCGTATGGGCAACCTTTGGACCGATGAGACAGAAGAAAGAACGACACTTTCCGTTGAAGCTACCGATGATGTAAATGTTAATACAATCCAAGAGGTAAATGTTATAGGATAGCGAGAAAGTTGTTGCTCCACAGCAAGCTGGAGGTAAGCAAACGAGTTATTGAGCCACCTTAACATAGAGTGTTGGAGAATTAAAATGTGCAACCAACTTTTCCTACTTTCTCTATGGTAGTGGGTAACCATACCAAATAAACAGAAACACATAGAAACTATTACAAAATTACTATACGCTCGACATCCACTCATATGGTATGCTAATTACATTAGTAGAGAAACCTTGTAGTGTCGAATATTAGTAGCAGGTCGGTAAAAGGTAACACCGATGGTAACGCTTAGTAGGAGCGTTGTCCATATGTGTTGGGACGCTGCTGGTGAGTGGAATCCACTGGCCTAATTGGGCTCACCGTACTGGTACTGTGTTGACCATAACGCCACTATTACGCTGACATGGTTGCAATGTGTCCACACCGGGTATATCGCGGATGTTCTTGGGTGGCGTGCCGTGGGTGGACAAGCCACGAACACGTGCCACACCACATTTGCGCACTGGTGGCCCTGTAGGTGGGCGGTCAACTTTTACGGTGCCACACGACATGGGGAGGCCCACCTACCGGTGATATAAAAATGTCTAGGGGCGGTCATCCTAATTTATACATCGTTGCATTGGCGGTCAGATTTATTTTATGTCCTACCTACTACACGTCTATGGAGAGAGCTAGCATGGTTTCCGACCAGCCAGGAGGGCAGCTTTATTTATTAACATATTAATCTCCTCTGTCGCACTGACCCGTCCCTATGCATACCATCTCCTTCCCGATGCCCACATAGTCCATGGAACATGACCATTAAGCTGGAGGCACTGCCAGCGCGGGGACTGGCCATGCAGCCCAAACAAGGAGTTGGTGGAGGAAGTGGCCGAGTGGGGTCTCCTCGTCTCCCCGGCGGGTGGCACATAAGCAAGGGTTGCTCGTCATGCCGCTGCTACCTACTAATCACCGTCTGGCTTTCCTTATCCATGAGTGGTGTGCCAGTTTACGCCCCGAACAGCCCCGATTGGGCGTTGACTCACGTATGGCTGTAGGAGTGGCCTCCGCAAGCTGGAGCACTGCAGTTGGTAGTGCTACTCGCGTACTAAGTCGAGATTTCCAGTGTGAAAACCCAAGGTCTGCTATTTATTAGTTGTACCTGGCAATGGACTTGTTCAAAGCATTGTTTTGGGAACTCAGACATTCTTTGGGGTGACAACCTATGATCTTCAATCTGGCAACTATAACACTTGTGCATTGTTTTCTCCTTGGATGCCTCTCTTTTAGATACCTTCTTTATAGTCCGAGTGTTGCTCTTGTGGTTAAAGTGTTCCTGCTACGAGTGATTGATCGCCATGGCAGGGTCTTGTCTTTTTTTCATCTATGTGCATCCTCGATGTCTTCAGGAACTTTGTTCGTGTAGAGCCTGGGTGTAATTCGTAGCTTCGCGATATTAATATATTCGCTTTATGAAAAAATAGGGCCTTTGATAGGCATTTCCTTGACATAAGATCGTAATGATATAATACTAACAAAGGTTGTCGTGAACAAGTTTTTTCTCTCGATCAACTTTTTGTGGGAGGGCACCAGAAGTACAGTTACTGCAAATATTGAAAATCTCAGTTCTTTACTGACATGGGTTATCCACGGCAATGGCCACGGATGATGGACTTGGATTTTAGGGAGAAGGAGTAGGCTGGTGGATTCATCTACTAACAAACAAGAGTGAGAACGATTTACCCAGGTTCAGGCACTTGGAGGCAAAATTCTACTCTTGCTTATCTGTTCTTGATTATCAGAGAAGGTTACAAGGACTCTATGATGGTTATGGTGTCACATATTGGATCTTTCCTTGGAAAGATTGCGTATAATTCGGGAGAGACTCCTCAGTGGCTCCTCCTGTCCATTATATGAGAAGTTAGGTCTCATGTACCATGATCGAGTCGGTTAGAAGTTAAGAACAAACACTAAAATTTCTAATTTTGGGCTTATTGTTGCTCCATGCGCCAAGAGTCCGGACTTCCGATGCCCTATAGTTGTCATCTCATCTTGGGCCACGAAATCTTTAGCCGATCATCATGTGGGCCTCTTGTTGGGCCAAGACAGGTATGGCAATAGTGGGAACCGAAGGGTTATACCCACGTCATTTACCGACTTTCCACTAGACCATGAATTTCTATTCGTTTAGTAGCACGTGTGTGCTATTTGATCCTTATGTGAACATCATTTTTTTGGTCCTATAGCAAATGTCTCGGTGAATGAAATTTCGGTTTTTGATCGGTAAATGGAAATCTCTCTCGAGGAAAGAAAACCATGGCCGTGAGTGTGCAGTTCGTTTTTTTAATCATTGCAATCCAAATACCTATACAACGGTGTAGTATTGCCATATTTCATGGTCCCACGAAGGATATTTCTTTTGCTGCACAGAGGGAGAGACTGTAGTATCCCTTCGTGAAGAGATGTTTTAGTCTTGAGACGACTGACACAAACGGCTACATTGATCATTAGTACAGAAGGCAACCACCTTTTCAAATGTAATTAGCTATCTTTAGTATCGTGTGCTGGTTCCTGTGTGAGGTTGTGACAGGAAGTGTTGTTTGGTAACCGTCCCTAATGTTTCTTGCGATCAAGCGCGTGACGTCAAGGCACGAGGTGTTTGGTAACCGATATGAAAATCCAAATTTTAAATACAACACTTGATTTAAATGTATCCTACAAGATGAGGCACCTAAGCACGTACACTCTTTGAAGACAAGTATGTTGTCCAGGATTAAGGTCTCCAGAGCAACTTTGGGATTAGAAGAACCAATACCAAATAGGGCTCTCAATTTTTTCCATGTCATGTGTGCCTTCGGGACGTTCTCATTCTCTACACACGTTCTTGTGTCTGTCTTCACAAACTGATCAGGCCATTCTCCTTCCTTTGCCCTCGTGCGTTTAAAATTGTTTGGCAGTCGAGGTCGTTGTAGTTATGGTGTTATGACACATGCATTTCCATATGCGCAACCATTGGACCGATGAGACACAAGAAAGAACAATGCTTTTCATTGAAGTGAATGATGAGGGAGATGTGGTCCGACGACATTCTTTCATCATGTGTCATCTACACCGACCGCTACTTCATTTCCTTGGGGTGGACAAAACTTTACCGGTACCTCCCAATCTCATTCCTACACTGTGCACTGCTCTCTTGACATTACCACCCTCATCTTCTTCACTTGTCTATGGATCCATCACCGCTAAGATTTCTATATATAAAGGCAACTACACCTCATCTAGTACTTAATGCAATCACAAAGGTACATTTTATAGGATAGTGAGGAAGTTGTTGCCTGACAGCGAGTTGGAGGGAAGCAAATGAGTTGGTGATCCACCTTAACATAGAGTGTTGGAGAATTAAAATGTGCAGACAACTTTTCCTACTTGTCTGTAGTAGTTGGTAACCATATCAATTAAACCGAAGCACATGGAAATTATTCCCTCTATCCATAAATAAGTGTTTTGGATTTGTCTAGATTCGCATGTCGATATGTTTTTAGTATCTAGATACATATTAATCTAGAAAAACCCAAGTCATTTATTTCTGGAAGAAAGGAGTAGTACAAAATTACTATACACTCGATAGTATAATCATATGATATGATGATGTAAAGAATAGTATTTGGTCCAAGTAAGTGTAGAAGCCTCTAACCCCGGCATCCATCTTTGAGGCGACACGTGGGAACCCTACCTGGCGCCACCACCAGCCTTCTTCCCCGCCATGTCTCCCCTATCAGCATCGGAGGAGGCCTTTAGACCGCGTAGGAGGCAGTGGCGGGAAGGCCCCATTTTCCATTTTCCCTGCACCCTCGCATCTCGCTCTACTCAAGATCTGACTTGCCTCCGCAGGAGCAAACATCTGGTCTAGATTTCCGGCATTCCATGGCGGGTTGTATTCTTGCCACCAATTGTCCAAGTGAACATGTGGCTTATGCGACCACGGTAGGTAGTTAGGTGCCTGTTCGGTATGCCTGGGATTTGGCCCTAGCACCTGACCCCGTGGACACGGCGAACCCTACCCCGGCGCCGCTACTAGCCTCCTTCTTCGCCCTCTCCTTCCATCCTAGTCGCCACTGTCATAGGAGGACGTTCGATGGCGGATGACAGCGGTGGGGAGGCCCACTTTCCATTTTCATGTGCCCTAGCATCTCGCTCTAGTCGAGATCCTGTTTCTCCGCATGGGCGAGCATATGGTATAGATTGTCAGCATTCCATGGTGGGTCGTGTTCTTGCTATCAGTTGTCCAAGTGTCCACGCAGCTTATACGACCATGGTAGGTAGTTGAGGGCCGTTGTTAGATTGGCCCTGGCATTTGGCCCTAGTGTATGTCCAATGATTTGGTTGTCGGTGTGCTAAATCTAGGGGCCCTCCGAGTGGCACCATCATTACCGTCGATAGCGGTGGGCCATATTTTTTTATTTTTTTGCTAATCGGCAAGTTTGTTCCATGGGCACAGAACATGATGAATTAAAGTTGTAAGTAAGTGTGATTTCACGCGCCAAAGACCAAATTCCTTTGAAAAAACCAAGGTATACCTGTGCATAAGTTTTCCTAGAAGCAATCGAAGCAACATCAGCTCCCACTTGGCCTCATCGTCGTCACTAGTTTTCTGGCGTGGATGAACTAGTATTCCCGAGCCTGCTTTGATGATACACGTTGGATCCTAAGCCAAAGGGATACGGCATAGGGATTCTCGCTTGGAAATAATGGTGTTTGGTACTAGTGTTCTTCTACCGCTGAGTCGCCCATCTGCTTGATGATGGCATCCCGATTTAGTTGCCGACGAGTTCCGGTCTTCTCATGTTAGAGATCTTCTTGGTTTGGCGCATGGATCCCCTAGATATCTTGATCAAGAATGGTCCAGTCGTAAGCGGCCATATTATCTGCTACTACAGCTTGAACATGATGCGGTGCAAAGCTTCGCTTTCCTCTCAATGCCATGGAACATGTCTAAATCTATATTTTCATGGTAGTGACAGAGGTTGTGAAAGTCATGGCAACTGCGATTGGAAATCTTGAAGTTATGACTGAGTGGTATTTTGACGCAATGAAGATCATTTGTCAAGTGTTTGGTTGCCACAGATTTCTCATCGCGTTCTTCCTCGATTTTACAAAGAGATCCGTGAACATTAGGCCACCCTTGAAGTTGATCCTTATCATATGGTATCAGCAGCTTTTAGTTGCCACGGATTTATTGTATTTTCCTTGTAAATTCGAAAATTTCACCAAAAATAGCCTATTTTTGTGTTTTCGATTGATCTGTGATTTGAGTGAGTTTTGGTAGGTTTTGATCCGTTGATTACTTGCTAAACCAGTTGAACTACCTTCCCTTGCTTTTCGATAGTCTAATTCCTTGATTTCCTCTATCATTTGAGGTTTTGGTTTGAATTTTTCTGCCCAAAATGTGCCCCGGACGAATTCTTAACGTCATAGAATCAATTGGACCGTAGTCTCCGGTCCAGGACTGGAGTCTCCGGGGTTAGCGAGCTCAGACCAGAGTCTCCATCCCCTGGTGCTAGTGAGACGACGTGACACTGTTGCCATTGAGACACCGTGACACGAATGCTAGACGAAGCCTGACACGTGGATGAGGAGGTGGCATGACCGAGTGGCAAGGGGTAGAGCCCGCCTTGGCTTCCACCGATAAGAAGAACTCTCCTGGTCGCATTGTCCTTAACAAGGAAGAAATATTTATGGAACTCAATAAAGATATCATTATCCGACATGAGACGGTAAACTGATAAAAGGTGTTGGCTAATGTGTGAAACATGCATAATATTATTTAAACGGAGAGAAGAACCGGCTAAGGTCGAGTGTCCAATATGCAAAATAGACAAACCTTAGCTGTTGGCCACCTGAACCTAGTTGTTGCCACCGTAGCGCTCGCGAACGTGGAGACGCTACATGTTGTAGAAAATATAGAACCCTAAAATATTGTGTTGTATTTATTTGACCCTTGTGGGGGTTTATATAGAGTTACACGACGTAGGTGGAGACTTGGAGTACAAGATGTAGAGTCCTAGTCTATCTCTAGCCTATACACGTAACGTACTCTAACATCCCCCCTCAGTCGGAGCGGGAGTAAAGTGGACGCTTGCGGCTGGATTTGAAGTGTTGCGCTTCCATCGTCTTCATCTCCTTGTCATCATCACCTGCGTGGACATGATCATGGTTGGCACCTAGGGGCAGTGACTACGTCCCCTTATAGTGCCTCTCTTCCCTCCCACAGTCACAGTTGGAGTGGCGTGGACGCAAGTGATGACACAGTTGTTGTTGTTGTTGTTGTTGTTGTTGTTGTTTTTGTTGACGGAGCTGCGGTTGTGGACGTTTTGCACCTTAAGAAGGTACCGCCGGGGCGTCTCTTGGACGGAGTCATAAGTGAGATCACCGGTTTTGCCAGGACCACAGAAACCCACCAAGCACACACGGTTTTGCCAGAACCGTATGCGTGGTCATAGGGGCATCACAATTGTGATGCCGGTTTGTTGATGCAGTCGTCGGGGTCGTGGACGCGGCCATGCCGTCGTCGTGCCTTGCAGTTGTACTGTCAGAGGGCGTCGTAGTTGTATGTCCATCGTGTGGACGGGTATCGCGGCAGCAGCGGTGTGTTGACGAAGATGTTGATGAAGACCACATTTACGTAGACCTTGGCGATGATGTGTCGGCGATGTTGCAGCTGGCGTGACGTAGATCGTCGCTTAAAGGCGTCCCTCGCGACGGCGATGTTGAAACCTGGTTCATAGTTTGACGATGTTGTACAGCTAGATGGCGTGGTGGGTCTTTGTTGTCCGGCTCGATGCGGTGGATATAGGTCGATGTAGTGATCCGACTCCATGACCCGGATCATCTGGATTTTGTCCGGAGTTTCCTGCATGCAAATTGGAAAAAAACAAATCTTGTGGTTGTGGGTGCGTCGCGTAGAGTTGATCTTGATGCCTTGATCAACCGGCCAGCATGCTCCTCCGAGGCTAATGCATGCACGCAGCCCCACGTAGGGCTTCGGCGTCCATGCGCAGCAGGAAGCGCCGCCGGCAGCTCCTTGTGTAGGCCCGCCTGGCCCCGTTTGTCGCTTGATGTTGACGCAAGCTCCGGGTGTGCCGCTTTGAGTAGATCGATTTGGACGGATTTTGGTATTGATCTGCACCGGACGAGAATCTTATGTCTAGGAATTTATTGTGTAGCTAAATTGGATCTAATCTAAAGAATTGGGAATCTTAAAAATTTGGATCTAATTTAGTCTAAAGAACCGGCCAAATCTTTGATCGAGACCGGATGCCGCGCCCCTCGGGGGCGGCGAGTTGCGAAAGTGGTGAAAGAACCTAGGATCGGCGCTGTGAGGCTAACCGCTCTGATACCATATTGAATTGCATGCACTAGCCATCTGAACCAAAAGTCCGAACTGATGGAAAGGGCTAGGCGTGTATTATATTCTTAACATATTGAATTGCATGTACTAGCCATCTAAACCAAAAATCCGAACTAATGGAAAGGGCTAGGCGTGTATTATATTCTTAACACTCCCCCTGACGTCTAGGCTATTTTAGTCCTTAGCGTGGGTTCGGTGCAGGCCACAGAATCTTTTTTTAATACTGCGTGAGCAGGGTCTTGAACTTGAGACCTCTTGGCTCTGATACCATGTAGAAAATATAGAACCCTAGAATATTGAGTTGTATTGATTTAACCCTTGTGGGGGTTTATATAGAGTTACACGGCATAGGTGGAGACTTGGAATACAAGATGTAGAGTCCTAGTCTATCTCTAGCCTATACACGTATATGTACTCTAACACATGTCACTGGTCAAGTGATCCGTGGTGTTGGAATTCATGACCTAGTGTGTGGAGTTGTTGGAGGAGGTCGAAGCTGGAGTAGTCGTGGTCAAAGTGCTTGCGGTAGTTGTCTGCTTCATGTCCCCAGTATTTGCAGATCTGACATTGGGACGGGAGTGCCTACGACCGTTGCGGCCATTCTCGCGTCCTCCACCACCACCGCCATTGTTACGACGGGATCCGAACCACCTTGCCCGCCATGTCCCTACTGAGGCGGGTAGTTCTTTCCCTGATTAGGTAATCCTCCCACGGACGTCCTTCAAGCGAGCGACGAGCATACGACGCACGTGGGTGATTGACAGTGGTCGGGTGGCCGTACAGCGCCACGACATTAGCTGATGTGGTCCACTCCTCATCATCAGTCTTCTACAATAGTTGCAGCGCCTCATAGTTGAGCACCATGGAGTAGAAAGCGTCGAGCGCAACTGGAGTGGTTACGATGCTAAGCGAAGCCACGATCGGGGTAAAAGCCTTCCCCAATGAGCATGTAATCGATGACCTCTTCATCGCTGAGTGGAGATCCGACCGCTGCCATGGTGTCAGCCAGATCCTTCACCTTGTGCATATACTAGCCACCGGTCATGTCGAGCTTTTGTAGCCAGCGTGGGAAAAAACTTCCACATATCGCGTATATATATCTGACTAACATACAAAGTTACAATTACAACCCGACAAGTATCCATATACAGGGCCGAGCCGGCAAAATCCGAGCCCTGTGCGAAATCCTAAATCAGGCCCTATCTTACTCGAAATTTTTAACTATTTAACAACGATAATGTATATATATATATATATATTAGAATATCTTACAATGTAATTGAATATATCAAGTATCATACCTAGTCAACTTTTCGGATGCATAATGTTTATTTGAATAACATCACTCTTTTAGGATTCTTCGAAATAAAATCTTCAATCATATCCTCATAATCGATCTTCTCCAACACTTCGCTCTCAAGTGATATTGCGGCCAAATCATTGAGTCTTTGTTGTGTCATCATTGTACGCATATATGACTTCAAAAGCTTCAATTTAGAAAAGCTTCGTTCTGCTGATGAAACCGTGACAGGAATGGTCAACAAAACTCTATATGCAATACTTGTCTTGGAAAAACAATCATGTCGCTTTAAAAAATTCAGAACTTCAATTGGCCCCATATTTTCTTTTGGAATGAAATCTTGAAAAACTTCAGCTCAACATATAGATAATTTGCATCAATGTCAGTTTTTTTATCTTTTCTAAGGGTAGCCTCAAGATCCCCACAAAAAGATTTCAAGCTATCATTATCCAGTGACCGCAATTATTCAGATGTAAATAAGAAACCAAAGATTTTCTGGTAGCCATTATATTGTTCAAACCTGCTTGCGAGAGAGGAAACAAGAGGTATAAAATAGTTGACTCGAAATGATTCCTCCGCAAACTGCGTGGCAACATTTGTGTCATCTAGGTTCTCATCAAACTGTATCTTTCTTTTAATTTGCCGCCTTTCACAAAATGATGCAGCAATATCCAACTCAAGTGCAATTTCCTTGGCTCTGTCCAATGCCTCTAAGAAACCAGTTTCCATGTACCCCTCGGGCCGTATACAACACATATATGTGTCCCTTTCCAACACTACCCACAACCCTCCATACTCTCGTCCACCATAGCCACAGGCGATGACCTGCCCGTGTTGTTTCTAATATTGCCGGTGTAATCTTTCTTGACTCTTAAGTGTTGGCGGCCGAATCAACTCAAATGGTCACATGCCCTCATTCCATACGTAAATGGAAATAAAGAAGTGTGGTGTGTTAGAAATTCCATGCATTCTGCATGACATGCTTAGTGTCAATATATAGATCAGCAATTCAGCGTCCATATGATCAGATGAGTTCACTATAGAGTGTATGCGTTAGAGAGAAATACTTGCTGGCGGTGTTTATAGCTACTTGCTTCGTGGTCAGTCTGATTTGTATTTATACACACTACAAGGAAGAAAGTACAAGGAGTTGGCAACACAGTTTATTGCTCCAACACTCTAATTGAGTAGTTGGGTGTAAATATTGATTTGCTCGCCAACATATTTTTAGATGACAACAACTTCCTCGTCATCTTCTAGCATGTACTCCCTTCATCCACAAATAAATAGGTCATGAATTGTATTAACTGCTATCCAATGTAGCTGTCTCTGTATATAAAAATCATAGGGATACCGCATCCGTTGGCAAGTAGGGAAGACCAAAACGGTAAAGGTGAGCTGAGGGCAAGAGCATTGTACAGTGCAGACATGGGGGTGAAAGGTGCCGGAAAAGTTTTGGACACCCAAGAAAGATGTCTGGCCATTGGGTGTAGATGATACAGGCCGAATCAAGACCCTCATACCACTTTGTTCTTATCACCTGCTTGAATGAAAAGTTGGGACACCCATGACCGGTTCAGCTCCGCATTTGTGATTAAGTTCAGTTTAATTAGAAACTGAATTAACTTTCTCCCTAAACTTCATCCCATAGTACATCTGACTTATTTCGATTTGCGAGCTGCACGTACAGTGCTGACCTAAGTGGGATACAAGGATAGTTGTTAGACATAGACAAGAGATGTTAAAGGATGTTCGTAGAATTTATGTACAACCCAACGTCATTATAAAATGGTTTTGTCTCATCTCAACGACTAAAATTAAGATGCACGGGAAGAAATTAGGATTATGTCGTGGAATGGAAAACCCTGATACTGAGCTCAAGCCAAATCTCGACTCTATTGAAATTGGTTAGTTTCATGTGCGCCTTTTCTTTTGACGAGGAGGAGCCCAGGGGCTTCGCCATCATGTAGTCGATTACCACGGGAAAGCTAGTAAGCCACGGTTGAATGAAGAACAAAAAACAACGCTGGGTTACTTGCTAGCACATCTGATGGTATGTTTGGCAGCTATAGTTCGAGAGTAACACTTTCTTTCGTTTGTTCTTTTTTTTGTATACATCTGAAGAAAACAAGGTAGCAATGCATACTTTTTCCCCTGAAGCAACCGCAGCAGCACACAGCAGCAGCTCCCACCTGGCCTCGCCGCTGTCTCCAGTCGTCCGTCGCGGATGAACTGGTAGCCCTGAGCCTGCTTCCATGAAACACGTTGTGTCAGATATGGTTGGTCCATCTGCTAGCTAGTATATAGGCATTGAGAGATGAGAGGAATTGCCGGCCTGAACATAAGATTGTAATGATATACTAATAATAATAAAGGTTGCCGTGAGTGTATTATTTATTTTTTCATCATTGCAATCTAAATTCCTGCGCAAGGGTGTAGTGACTAGTGTGGACCTTTGTTCATGGTGCCAGGCAGGATATTTGCTGGCACGGAGGGAGAGACTGTAGTATCCCTTCACGAAGAGATGTCTTACTCCCGAGACTTGTTACAAACCGCCACATCGATCATTTAGTACACAAGGCAACATTTTCAAATATATTTAGCTATCTTTAGTATTGTGTGCTTGTTCATGTGAGGTTGTGACAGGAAGTGTAGTTATACTAGCAGCACTCCCTAATGTTTCTTGCGATGAAGCACATTATATCGAGGCATGAGGTGTTTGGTAACCGATATGTAAATCCAAATTTCACATTCAACACTTGCTTTAGATTAAGGTGTCCGGAGCAAATTTCGGATTAGAAGATCAAAAACCAGATAAGGCTCTCAATTGTTTCCTCATCACGTGTGCCTTCTGGCCGTTGTCGTTCTATACACATGTTCTCGTGTCTGTCTTCCCAGTTGATCTATCCGTTCTCCCTCCTTTGCTCTTGCACGTGTAAACTTGTTTGGCAGTCGTGGTTCAGATCGCCATAGTTAGGGTGTTGTGCCATAGGCTTTGCCATATTCGCAACTTTTGGACCGATGAGACATAAGAAAGAACAATGCTTTTCACTCAAGCTAATGATGATGGAATTGTGGTCCAACAACATTCTTTATCTTGTATCATCTATAACCATTGCTAAGTCGTTTCTTCCACGCGTCCAAAACTTTATTGGTACCTCCCACTCTCATTCCTACAATGTGCAGTGCTCTTGACTTTACCACCCTTGATATTTTTCACTTCTCTGTTGATCCTTCACTGCTAAGATTGCTATATATAAAGGCAACATCACCTCATCTAGTACTTTACGCAATCCAAAAGGTATAGGCTATAGGATAGCGAGGAAGTTGTTACCACACAACGAGTTGGAGAGGGAAGGAAATGAGTTGATGAGCCACCTTAACATAGAGTGCTCAAGAATTAAAGTGTGCAGCCAACTTTTCATACTTTCTCTTTGGTAGTTGGTAATCATACCAATTGAACTGAAGCACATAGAAGTAGTACAAATTACTATACACTCGACAACATACTCGTATGGTATGATGATGTCAGGAATAGTACTCGGTCCAAGTAATTGTCAGGAGCCCCTAACTCTAGTGTCCCGCTCCAAGGTGACATGTGGGAACCCTACTCGGACGCTGCCGTTATCCTTTTTCCACACCCTCTCTTCCCAACCACCATCGTAGGAGTCCTTTCGATGACGGAGGCAGCAGCTGGGAGGCTCCATTTTCCGTTTTCCCCGCAGTATAGCATCTCACTCCAATCGAGATCCGATTCCTCCGCAGGAGCAAAAATCTGGTCTAGATTTCTAGCATTCCATGGTGGGTCGTATTCTTTCCGCTAGTCGTCCAAGTGCCCATGCGTCTTATGCGACCATGGTAGGCAGTCAGGTGCTCGTTCAGTTGGCATAGGATTTGGCCCTAGCATATGGCCTATATATGATTTGGTTGGCGGTGCGTTGAAGGTAGGGGCTCCAAGATCGTTATAGATGATATGGAGGAGGTCCTTTGGCGGCTCCAAGATCCACTTTTCGCTAACACCTTAGGCCTCGTTCGGTTTCACTTGGTACGAATCCAGACATGGAACGGATCCAGCGTTGGATTGGGTTGATCCAATCCGCTCACCCAATCCCAACTAACCCATGTTAATCTCTTCCCTGTTATCTCTAGGCGGTTCGGTTAATCCAGCATGTTTCAGATCGCTGTGTCGCCGTGCTACTTCGCACGC
Organism: Avena sativa; assembly: GCA_916181665.1. NCBI lineage: Eukaryota > Viridiplantae > Streptophyta > Magnoliopsida > Poales > Poaceae > Avena > Avena sativa. The sequence continues at coordinate 523,065,631 of OV702292.1, read as the reverse complement.
TCGCTCGCGTCGTGGAATTCCATCCACAGGTCACGTGGCGATAATTTTTTTCCAGGCCCAGCTAGTACAAGATAGACTGGATAGATAGGGCCAAAAATTCTGCCCGGGAATAACCAAAGACTAAAATTTAGGTGGGCTAGAAAAACACCTCATATGGCTGATTTGGTATGGATTGGGAAGCAATCTAGATCAATCCCTGGCTCTTGGGGATTAAACAAACGGGGCCTTAAGGTATGATTATCATCGTGTGTTTGGAGGTGGGCTTGTTAAGGAGACTCGAGAGCCCAAGGGCCTCCATACTCAGGCTGAGTGAGGTATGCGAGGTGCTACCGGCGAAAATAGATCAAGATGGATGGGGTGAATACATATGTGTGTCTAGTAGTCAATAATCTGTAGCTTTTGGAGTTCTGTAGCTCCGTGTCTGGAGTGAAAACACTAGGTTTGACTTTTGACGGTTGTACCTGGCAATGGTAGCTCCTTAGTCACCTCCTTTTTGAAAACATTGTATGGAGATTAATATTGGACCTTCTTCAGGGTGAAAACACAGGATCAGACCATGTTGGTTTGATTGGACGATGATGGTGTTCGTGAACTATTTACTTCTATGGGGCATTGGAGAAGATTTTTCGCATTCGAGGCGTTGTCTCGAAATGTTGCTATTGTTGTTGTTGCGAGCAATTGTTTTCTTCGGAGGTTTTTTTGTATTTTATTTTTTGACTGTGTGCATTGTTCATGTGTAGACTTGATCTTGAGATTTTGATATTGTAGAGGATAGGTATAATTTATACTTTCTTGGTAATAATATATTTCATTTATCAAAAAATATGATACAATGGTGATCTGGATATTTGCATCAAGCATGTCGAATTAGATAGACACCACACAGTTTTGCTCTTAGTTGCGTAGGTATTGAGAGTCTAGAGGATCTGATTCTACCACAATCCAACCATTATGGCAGTCATTAATACCTACCAAACTAGATACACATGTCCTAGTGGTGGCTCATGGTTGTGGTGGGCCACACTCATGACGCTATGTATTTTTGATTTTTTTCCGTAGAATCATTATGTCCATGTTCATAAATTTATCCTAAGGTTTGACAAAAGTTGCCATATTTTTGTTCCACACCCTACCAAAAACCATTAATTTTGGGATTTGGTCCCAGAAAACCCTGAAAAGCTTTCTCTAATCAGATATGTTCCTCTCTTGCACAGGAAACCAATGATCACATGTCAATTACGATAACGATCAAGCTAACCAACAAGTGGATTCCTTTAGCTATCTGGGGAGAGAGTTGTGCTCTGACGGCATACTTTTGTCATATGTCATCTACAATGAATTGTAAGTCATTTCCTCCAGGTGGCAAAAACTTTACCAGCATCTCCCACTCTCATTCCTACACTGTGCATCATCGATCTGCTTCACTTGTCTATGGATCAACCACCTCTAAGATTGCTATATATAAAGGAAACAACATCTCATCTAGGACTTATTGCAATCCAAGAGGTACATGTTATAGGATATCGAGGAACTTGTTTCACCACAACGAGCTAGAGGGGAGCAAATGAGTTGGCGAGCCACCTTAACATAGAGAGTTGGAAAATTAAAATCTATGACCAAAATTTTCTACTTTCTCTCTGGTAGTGGGCAACCATACCAATTAAACCGAAGCGCATAAAATTAGTAGTACAAATTTACTATACACTCAACTGTAGACTCATACGATATGATAATGGAAGGAATAGTACTTGGTCCAAGTAAGAGTTAAAAGCCGTTGACCCCGCATCCCTCGATGAGGAAACATGGGGAACCCTATTTGGGCAGCGCTGCCAGCCTCCTTCCCTGCCCTCTCCCACCCTCGATCCTCCCCGTCACTGTTGGAGGAGTCTATTTGATGGAAGACGATGGAGGCGGTGAGGCCTCCTTTTCCATTTTTCCTATGCCCTAGAATCTCGCTCTAATCGAGATCCGATTTGTCCATAGGAGCGAGCATCCGATCTAGATTATCGACATTCCATAGTGGGATATGTTCTTTCCGCCGGTTGTCCAAGTGTCCACACGGCTTATGGGACCATGGTAGGTAGTTGGACGCATGTTTGGTTGTCCTTATCATATGTCCTCAGCGTATGGAGAATGATTTGGATACCGGTGCGCTGAATCTAGGGGGCTTGGAGTTGCACTATCGTTGCCACTGATGGCGTAGGGCCACATTATTTTGATTTTTTCCTAATCAGTTAGTTTTCTCCATGGTCAGATAACATGATGAAGAAAATTTGTATGTCAAAGGACAATTTTCTTTGAAGAAACCAAGGTAGCTATGCATAAGTTTTCCTGGAAGAAACAAAGTAGCAGCAGCTCCCACCTAGCCTCAGCGCCGTCACTTGGCTTGCTTCCGCGACACACGCTGGAGCCTAAGCCCAAGGGAGACAGCTGACAGCGAGGGGATGCTCTCTTGGAAATAATGGTGGTTGATCCTAGTGTTCTTCTAGTGTCAAATATCCTATCTTCTTGATGATGACCTCCCAATTTGATTGCTGGCGAGTTCCCGTCTTCTCACGTCGGATATCTTCGTGGTTTGGTGCATGGCACCCATAGATATCTTGATCGGAAAGGGTACGGTCGTGCTTTCCCATATTATCAGCTACTGCAGCTTCAACATGGCGTGGCGCGAAACTTCGCTTTCTTGTCAGTGCCACGGGACACATGTCTAAATCTACATTTTCATGGTAGTGATAGGAGTGGAGAAAGTCATGACATCTGCGATCGAAAGTCTAGAAGTTTTGGCATAGTCGTATTTTGGATGCGATGAAGATCACGTGTCAAGTGTTCTGTGACTTGCAACAACAGTTGAAGAACAGGGCGGCTTCACTGGAGGATTGCATTTTTAGTGGTGCTCCTCGAGTACGGAATAGTCTCTGGTGAAAATACATGTTATGGCCTTTATAGATTGTACCTAGTAATGGCCTGGTTCAAATCATTGTTTTGGCAACTCGGCCATTCTCCAGGATGATAACCTATGATTGTCGATTTGGCGATGATAGCGCGTGTTCATTATTGTCTTCTAGGAGGCGTGGCTTTTGTATACATGTTTTGTAGTCCGGGGTATGTCCTGGTGGTGGTTAAAATTCTGGTACTCCCAGTGACTGGTCACCATGGCGGGGTCTTTTATTTCTCTTTCTTCTTCTATTTTCAGTTGTGTGCATCATAGATGTCTTGAGGCATCTTGTTGGTGCCAAGGCCGCGTGTAAAGTATCTTCACGATATTAATATATTCCTTTATCGAAAAAATATAGTCTTTGAGAGGCCTTGCCTTAACATAAAATCATAATAATCTACTACTAACAAAGGTTGTTGTGATCAAGGTGTTTTTTCGATCAACTTTTTTTTCTGAGGGTACCGGAAGTACCGGTTACCATAAAATTTTGGAAATCTCAGTTGTTTACTAGCTTTCCACTAGACCATGCATTGATATCGGTTTGTAGTAGCATGCGTGTGCTATTTGTTCCTTTTTCGAACTTAAAATTCAAATCCATTTTAATTGTTTTGGCCAGTAGCGATTTTTCTCGGAGGTGAACGAAACTTTGGTTTCGGTCCGTAACCAGAAATCTCTGACAGAAAAAAATAAACCTTGAATCATGAGTGTGTAGTTTATTTTTTCATCATTGCAATCTAAATTCCTGTACAACGGAGTAGCGTTGCCATTTTCATGGTGCCCGGTCGGATATTTCTTTTGCCTTCACACGGAGGGAGAGACTACAGTATCCCTTCACGAAGAGATGTTTTAGTCTCCAGATGACTGAAACAAACGGCTACACCGATCGTTTAGTACACACGGCAACATTTTCAAATATAATTACCTATCTTTAGTATAGTGTGCTTCTTCCTCTGAGGTTGTGACGGGACCTGTAGTTACAGTTGCAGCAGCCCCTAGTATTTCTTGCGAATAAACACTAGTAGAAAAACTGCCTTTAGTTCACAGCGGCCGAGAGCATTAGTCTCGGTTCCTCCTCGAACCGGGACTAATGGGACCGAGCGACACACGGGAGCCAGGGGTATTCGTCCCGGTTCTTAAGGGTGTATGGACCTTTACGAACCGGGACGAATAGCCCGCCTATAAATGCGCCGCCGCCCCAGCCAACCCTCCCTCTGTTTTTTCTCTTGGTTAAAGGAGCGAGGTGTGGTGTGCTAGTTTTTTTTTCCTATACACATTAAGTGTTCGACGAAATGTCTGAGAGAACGATACGCTTAATTTCACACAAAATAAAAATTATATGAGGTGCCCGAGCCACACTTAAGTCTCTGCCTTCCTCTTTCTTTCCTTCTTGATCGAGGTTAGCAATCTTATCCTTCATCTGTCATTGATATAAAAATGCATGCGTCGACGTAAAGTGGTCATCTCACTATTCATGATGTTCTGTAATGATGCAGATGAACCGGCGGGGATGGATGTATGGTGACCGACGTGAATCCGTGTTCATTCAAGTCGTGGATAAATTTATCTATGTGGCTAAGGCAAACAAAGCGAATGGATTTATGTGTTGTCCATGTGTTCAATGTCGGAACATCAAGGAGTACTCTTCCTCGAAAATCATTCGCGGCCACTGGTTCGGAGAGGTTTCATGCCCAGCTATAATTGCTGGACCAAGCACGGAGAAAGAGGGGTTATGAGGGAAGACAATGAAGAAGAAGAGCATGATGACAACTATTGTCATATGTTCTGCAATGGAAAAGAATAAAGAAGGAGGAGGTGAGGAACGGGCATCAGATGATCCCGTTGATGATCTTGGTCGGGTCATTTCTGATGCAAAGCGAGACTGTGAAACAGAGAATGAGAAGTTGAAGTTGGAGGGCATGTTAGAGGATCACAAAAAATTATTGTACCCAAATTGCGAAGATGACAGCACAAAGCTCGGTACCACACTGGAATTGCTAAAATGGAAGACAGGGACTGGTTTATCTAACAAGGGATTTGAGAAGTTACTGAAAATAATAAAGCCGAAGCTTCCAAAGGATAATGAATTGCCCGAGAGTACTTACGAAGCAAAGAAGATTCTTTGCCCTCTAGGATTAGATGTGCATAAGATATATGCATGCATAAATGACTGCATCCTCTACCGCGATGAGGAGTATGAGAATTTAGATAAATGTCTGGTATGCACTGCATTGCGGTATAAGATCCGACGAGATGACCCTGGTGATGTTGATGGCGATGACGAGCCCCCTAGGAAGAGGGTTCCTGCTAAGGTTATGTGGTATGCTCCTATAATATCAAGGTTGAAACGTCTGTTTAGAAACAAAGAGCATGCCAGGTTGTTGCGATGGCACAATGAAGACCGTAAGAAACACGGAAAGTTGAGACACCCCGCTGATGGGTCATAGTGGAGAAAAATCGAGAGAGAGTTCTCGGACTTTGCAGGTGACACGAGGAACTTATGGTTTGGTCTAAGTACAAATGGCATGAATCCTTTTGGGCAGCAGAGCTGCAGTCACAACATGCCAGAAGATTATAATAAGTTCGATGAAATTCCTCCCTTCACAGTGAAAACTGATCCAAGCATCCCGTTAAGCAAATAAGATGCTCCATGGTTACGGCCGAAGCGACCATAAACGGGCATAAGAAATTCAAAAACGGTCCGAACTATGTAAATCCTTCGCGCGGTGTCATATTATATGACATAGTTGCAATAAAAAAACCAAAATTGGTATATTGATTATGTCTCAAAAAAACCTTCATAAAATGACCTATCATGTTCGAGGTTTCATGGCTTTCGGTCCAAATGACCAATGTTATGTGTATAATCGAGGCATAGTTTGTGATATTGTGCCCATATTGTGCATGCAGGTGCATCTTTGGATGGCTAACAATGTTGCAGGAAGAAGTTTTATTTTTCGTCGCATGGAAAAGGCATTTTCTATTTTCTGAATGCCAAAATCGAGGCGTTTTGTGAAGCAACACCAAACGTTAAATAAAAAAATGGTACCATTTTTCAAAAATACTAGACCATCTTATATGAACAATATCCTAACAAGGGATTTTAAAACCTTTCTGTCCACCCTGAAGAAAAAGACAAATGTCTACCAAATCGGTAGGAAGTGGGTTCGGTTTGACCTATAGGTACATGATCTAATGCTCGTGATTTTTTGAAAAAAAAATTATTTTTAGACTCATAATGTGATGTTTCTTCAGATATCCAATGCAAGTTTTAACGAGGCTCATCCCCTATCTTCATGCCCGCCGTTATGACCACAGTTGGAAACAGGTAAATTTTGAAAAGGACATAAGAAATTCAAAAAGGGTCCGAACAATGTAAATCCTTCGCGTGGTGTCATATTATATGACATAGTTGCAATAAAAAATACCAAACTTGGTATATTGATTATGTCTCGAAAAAACCTTCATGTTCGAGGTTTCATGGCTTTCGGTCCAAATAACCAATGTTATGTGCATAATCGAGGCATAGTTTGTGATACTGTGCCTATATTGTGCATGCATGTGCATCTTTGGATGGCTAACAATGTTGTAGGAGGAAGTTTTATTTTTCGTCGCATGGAAAAGCCATTTTCTATTTTCCGAGTACCAAAATGGGGGCGTTTTGTGAAGCAACACCAAACGTTAAATAAAAAAATGGTACCACCCCATTTTTTAATAATACTAGACCACCTTACATGAACAATATCCTAACTAGGGATTTTAAAACCTTTTCGTCCACCCCTGGAGAAAAAGACAAATATCTACCAAATCGGTAGGAAGTGGGTCCGGTTTGACCTATAGGTACATGATCTAATGCTCGTGATTTTTTGAAAAAATCATTTTTAGACTCATAATGTGATGTTTCTTCAGAGATCCAATGCAAGTTTTAACGAGGCTCATCCCCTATCTTCATGCCCGCCGTTATGACCATAGTTGGAAACAGGTAAAATTTGAAACGGGAATAAGAAATTCAAAAACGGTCCGAACAATGTAAATCCTTCACGTGGTGTCATATTATCTTACATAGTTTCAATGAAAAATACCAAACTTGGTATATGGATTATGTCTCGAAAAAACCTTCACAAATGACCTATCATGTTCGAGGTTTCATGGCTTTCGGTTCAAATGACCAATGTTATGTGCATAATCGAGGCATAGTTTGTGATACTGTGTCCATATTATGCATGCATGTGCATCTTTGGATAGCTAACAATGTTGCAGGAGGAGTTTTATTTTTTGTCGCATGGAAAAACCATTTTCTATTTTCCGAGTGCCAAAATCAGGACGTTTTGTGAAGCAACACCAAACGTTAAATAAAAAAATGGTATCACCCCATTTTAAAAAAATACTAGACCACCTTACATGAAAAATATCCTAACTAGGGATTTTAAAACCTTTCCGTCCACCCCTGGAGAAAAACACAAATGTCTACCAAATCGGTAGAAAGTGGGTCCGGTTTGACCTATAGGTACATGATCTAATGCTCGTGATTTTTTGTAAAAATCATTTGTAGACTCATAATGTGATGTTTCTTCAGAGATCATGCAAGTTTTAACGAGGCTCATCCCCTATCTTCATGCTCGCCGTTATGACCATAGCTAGAAACAGGTAAATTTTGAAACAGCAATAAGAAATTCAAAAACGGTCTGAACAATGTAAATCCTTCACGTGGTGTCATATTATATGACATAGTTTCAATGAAAAATACCAAACTTGGTATACTGATTATGTCTCGAAAAAACTTTCACAAAATGACCTATCATGTTCGAGGTTTCATGGCTTTCGGTCCAAATGACCAATGTTATGTGCATAATCGAGGCATAGTTTATGATACTGTGCTCATATTGTGCATGCATGTGCATCTTTGGATGGCTAACAATGTTGCAGGAGGAAGTTTTATTTTTCGTCGCATGGAAAGACCATTTTCTATTTTTCGAGTGCCAAAATCGGGGCGTTTTGTGAAGCAGTTAAATAAAAAAATGGTACCACCCTACTTTTCAAAAATACTAGACCACCTTACATGAACAATATCCTAACTAGGGATTTTAAAACCTTTTCGTTCACCCCTGGAGAAAAACACAAATGTCTACCAAATCAGTAGGAAGTGGGTCCGGTTTGACCTATAGGTACATGATCTAATGCTCGTGATTTTTTGAAAAAATCATTTTTTAGACTCATAATGTGATGTTTCTTCAGAGATCCAATGCAAGTTTTAACGAGGCTCATCCCCTATCTTCATGCCCGCCGTTATGACCATAATTGGAAACAGGTAAATTTTGAAACGGGAATAAGAAATTCAACAACGGTCCGAACAATGTAAATCCTTCGCGTGGTGTCATATTATATGACATAGTTTCGATGAAAAATACCAAACTTGTTATATTGATTATGTCTCAAAAAAACTTTCACAAAATGACCTATCATGTTCGAGGTTTCATGGCTTTCGGTCCAAATGACCAATGTTATGGGCATAATCGAGGAATAGTTTGTGATACTGTGCCCATATTGTGTATGTTTGTGCATCTTTGGATGGCTAACAATGTTGCAGGAGGAAGTTTTATTTTTTATCGCATGGAAAAGCCATTTTCTATTTTCCGAGTGCCAAAATCGGGGCGTTTTGTGAAGAAACACCAAACGTTAAATAAAAAAATGGTACCACCCTATTTTTCAAAAATACTAGACCACCTTACATGAACAATATCCTAACTAGGGATTTTAAAACCTTTACGTCCACCCCTGGAGAAAAACACAAATGTCTACCAAATCGGTAGGAAGTGGGTCCCGTTTGACCTATAGGTACATGATCTAATGCTCGTGATTTTTTGAAAAAAAATCATTTTAAGACTCATAATGTGATGTTTCTTCAGAGATCCAATGCAAGTTTTAACGAGGCTCATCCCCTATCTTCATGTCCGCCGTTATGACCATAGTTGGAAACAGGTAAATTTTGAAACGGGCATAAGAAATTCAAAAATGGTCCGAACAATGTAAATCCTCGCAAAGATATTTTCTGCCATTTCCCACCGCTTCCCGCTATTCTTTCCCGCCATTTTCATCTAACCGGGTCTTTTAGTCCTGGTTGGAGGCACTAACCAGGACTAAAGATATTTCCCGCCATTTTCCACCGCTTCCCGCTATGCTTTCCCGCCCTTTCATCTAACCGGGTCTTTTAGTCCCGGTTGGAGGCACTAACCGGGACTAAATATATTTCCCACCATTTCACGCCGCTTCCCGCTATGCTTTCCCGCCCTTTTCATCTAACCGGGTCTTTTAGTCCCAGTTGGAGCCACTAACCGAGACTAAAGATATTTCCTGCCATTTGCCATCGCTTCCCGCTTTGTTTTTCCGCCCTTTACCTCTATATCTAGGCCAACTGTGTCATGGCTATCCACACATCCACACCTTCATCTCTCAACAATGGACACCGTATACTAGGCCATTCTCACACTCGAAGAGACCGATGCGGTGTGTGCCTCCAGCTACCCATGCCTGCCGGGCTACCGGGTACCCACTAACTGGATGCTGAGCATTGGAGGAGTTCCTGGCCCTCCTGTGCCTCAAGGTTGCGCCTGCCAGGCGACCATCACGAACCACTTCTACCTAGAGCTCACGCCGGAGAAGCAGATGGATCCCCATTGGGATCCCGACAACTACGACACCTGGAATGCCTTCTTTGCTAACCGGCAGAAAAGGGAGCTTGCTAGGTACGAGGGTGACGGCCCGCCCTTGGTGAACCACAATGAAACCGGTCGTCGCGTTTGGTGGGCGAACCGGACTATCGCCGGTGTGATGCGCTATATCGCTGAGGGAGATCATCCTCGCCTGCGGTACCCACACTTGCACCCGCCGCAAATCCATAATAATGGTGGTTGTGGTGAAGGCCGCGGGCGTAGAGGCATCATCATACGGGATCCCCCCTCCCGCGTCGTGCATCCGAGGACAGAGTGGCAGGTGCCCCCGGAATATGTCATGGTTCACGGTCCCTGGTTCCCCCCTACACAAGTCGGGGAAGGGCTGAGGATCCCTGGAATATGCTATAGCGACGACGACGAAGATGATTCGGAAGATGACCCTAAAGCTGTGTACTATAGGTCTAGATATGATTATGACTAAATCCATTGGCTGGGACAAATGGTTCGTTTGTGTACCCAAGATTGTCGAGAGATCCACTGTTTTCATTATGTAATGCATTTTTATTTGAAAATGGCTAAATGGAAAATAGTTTGAACAATTCTTTTAGGAAACAGAAAATGGTTCTGCATTAGTTATTCAAATTCAAACAATTTTCATGTTGAAAGTACTTTCAAATTCAAACACTTTTCATGTGGAAAGTGTTTTCAAATTCAAATTTAAACCATTTCAAATTTAATAGTTTGAATAATTATTTTATAAGATAGAAAGTTGTTTCAAATTCAAATCATTTCAAATGTGAACACCTAAATAAGAAATAAGGCGGGAACATTTGAAAAGTTTGAAAAACTTTTGAAAAAAGGACTTTTAGTCCCGGTTGGTGCCACCAACCGGGACTAAAGGTCCTCTGCGCGCGCCCCTTTGGTGGCCATCATACGTCACAGTTGGTGGCTCCAACCGGAACGTATGCTCTGGCCTTTCGTCCCGGTTGGAGCCACCAACCGGGACGTATGGCCTTTACATCCTGGTTGGTGACTCCAACCGGGACGAAAGGCCCTTCCTTTATAACCGCGTGACGCTCCTTCTTTCCCATCCTTCTCCTTTCACGCAATCGAACAGAGCAGGAGCAGATGCGCCGCTGCCCACGAGGACCTCCACGCGCGCCGTCAGGCTGCCCAACCACCGCCCCGTCGCCGGCCTCCACACGCCGCCGCTTCCCCGCCGTCGGCTGCCACGATCCGTCGCTGCCCGCGTCGCCAGGGAGCTCGTCGCCATCCCCCGTGCCACACCATCCCCGCGCCGCCGACCCTGCACCATCCCCGCACCACCGTCCCCGCGCCGCGCCGCCGCCCCCCTCCCGCGCCATCCCAGGGAGGTACGACGTCGCCGCACCTCTATTACTAGTAGTACTAGTACTAGTATTAGTACTAATACTAGTGTTTAGTTTAACTAGACTAGTTAGTTAGTAGTACTAGTGTTTAGTATTAGGGTAGTTAGTTTAGTACTAGTTAGTTAGTAGTAGTAGTAGTTAGTAGTATAGTAGTTAATTAGGTAGCAGTAGTTATTAATTAGTTAGTAGTAGTTAGTTAGTTAGTATTAGGGTACTAATAGTAGTTAGTTAGTACTAGTAGTAGTAGTTAGTTAGTAGTAGTAGCTAGTTAGTAGTATTAGGGTAGTAGTAGTAGTTACTTAGTAGTAGTATTAGTAGTATTAGTAGTAGTAGTAGTAGGGATGCTACCCGCCGGGTTCGGGCTGGGTCCCTTCGGGTTTGCGGGTTTCGAAGTTATTGCTTTCCTCTTGGAGTTATATGATCCCACCAGCATTTGAGGTTAGGGACGGGCGCGGCAATGCACGCCATATAGGGACGATGGATGGGCGCGGCAACGCGTGCCATATAGGGACGATGGACGGGCGCGGCAACGCGCGCCATATAGGGACGATGGACGGACGTGACAACGCGTGCCATATAGGAACGATGGACGGGCGCGGCAACGTGCACCATATATTAGGGTTTCGTTGAATTATGGTTTACATCCCTAGCCCGTCAAACCACGCCTACCTAACCTCCTCGCTTGGCCGCTTCGACTCATCCGCTTTTCCCCTTTTGCAGAAATATGGAACCCAGAGACGAAGAAAAGGAAATGTCGCTTGAGGATATGATCAACGAGGGAGGACATATCGATAACGATGTCACCTCGCTATATCTGAACAACTCCGGTGAGGGAGATCTGGGTTTGGACTGAATAGACGGCTCCAGCGAGGGAGAAGCCGGCGAGGTGCATATATATTAATAAATTAAGCCTCTATTGTCTATATACATATATGTTAACGCTCTTTCTTCTTTTAGCCCTCCAGATCGATCAAATCTTCTAAAAAGAATAAACGAGGCCTAGCCAAAAAGTTAGGAGACCATGAAAGGTACAGGATCGAAGAAATCGCTCTAGATGGTGAACCGAAGGCTCCCATTGATGCTGCAAATAAATTTATAAGACAATGTGGAGTTATTGTTAGGGACTACGTCCTAATCACCGTCAGAGAATGGAATAGGTCATCGAAGGATCCAGAGGCTCTATATGTCAGTGACTTAGTCAAAGACACTCTTTGGAAAAAGCTCATGGTTAATTTCACTCTACCAACGTTAGAGGTGATGACTACGCTCCAGATGAGGAGATTCCAACTCAGGAGGAACTACAGAAACACATGGAGCAAGCCGTCAAGGAGTACGATCTTAAGAAGATGGCCCAGCAATTCAACAACTGGAAGAAAAGATTGCACCTTGACTTTGTCGTGAAAGAGAAGACTCCGGATTTCACTACTGGAGCGTATGAGAAGATAAAAGACTACTGGGCTGATTTTGTGGCGTACAAGACATCGGCGCCAGCTAAGAAAAGGTCTGAAACGAATAAGCAAAATGCTGCTAAAAAGCAGTATCACCATACTATGGGGGAAGGTGGCTACAAGGCTAGCAAGCCTAAGTGGGAGAAACTCGAGGCCGACCTGATAGCTAAAGGGATCACCCCAGAGCCATACAATTGGATCGAACGGGTAAGGAATTGGTTTTACGGGCACAGGGACACGTTGGAATCAGAAGGGAAGTGCATATATAACATAAGACATAAAGAAACTCCCATACCCATCGAAGATATTAGAAATGCAGTAAAGGCTATTGAAGATGGGGAGTTCATTCCCGATAGAGAGAATGACGAGCTCCCACCCGCCCTTGGGAACAAGGAACACGAGGGACGAACACGAAGCACATAAGGCTCCAAACCATGGAACCTTGGTTTTGCCGACCATAGGAAGAAATATTCCGATAGAAGCCGTCAAAGGAGAAAGGAAAGGGAGGAACTTGAAGTAATGAAGCAGAAAGACCGGATGCGCGAAATAGAACAACAATTAAAGCAGCATCAGAATCAACTTGAGAAACTTAGCCAGCAAGCTACTGGCCCATCTCAGCGGCACATGGTAGACGAAGCTGCCTTCGATGCTACCGGCCCATCCACTAAGCAAAAAAGCAGCGTGGCTTCCATGGAGCTCCCCGGTGATGATGTTGATGATGCACCGGCGATGGCTCCTATTCGCTACCCAGTGGATGATATCATGGAGATGACACATTGTGAGCTGCATGTAAAAGTTGCCAACATAACCATGAAGGTGGCGGTCGGCTATGCCTTACCATTAGTTGGACTGGTACCAACTTACCATTGTTGTCCGGTTCCACAGGGCTACGCTATTGCCGGGTTGGATGAAGTTATGGACGGATTCGCGCAGCTCAAGCTTGACTACCCTGCAGGTGAAGGGGATGTTACTGAGCTGGCAGAAGCAAAAAAAGACCATTCTATGGCGAAAGGAACACATCGCGCTTTCAAATCGGACGATAAGGCTATCCACTCCTCAGAGCACAACTCCATCTTCGTTGTTGCCTCACCCGTCTCCAACTCATCAGCCGTCTTTGCCGTCGCCGCGATAGGTGCCGTCTCCGCCACTGCGTCAGCCATCTCCAGCACGGCCGTCTTTGCCGACGCGTCAGCCGTCTCAGCCTCTCCCAAAAGTACAAAAGGGTCAGGGCCAAAAGCGAAAGAGTAACCGATCACCAAAGCGTCTACTAGAGCCCCTCCCAAAACTACCAAAGGTTGCTCACAAGAGAGCTTACGACTATACTGAAGAGGAGAATGCGGTGATCGCAAAGGCCCAAATGCAACAGTGGTTTCATAACCTCAAGCAGACGAAAGAGCCACAGTTCCCCAGCACTAAAGAAGAAAAATCCAAAGTGCAAAAAATGTTGAAGACCCTTCATCAACCCGAGCCAAGGCTGTCATCAGACTATGACCGCTCTATTGTCAAGTCACATCAGTCAATGGTGCGGTCGAAAAGCAGTAGTGCAAGTGGGAATTCAGTTCTCCAGCTCGGTTTACAGAAAAACAAGGAATGCCCCCCGCTCAAAGTGATTTCCAATACCGGGGTAAGGTCGAGCAAATGTGCGGGCAAGCAGTATGATCCGGAGTTTGTTGTAATGTATGGAGAAGCAGCTGCTGCTCAAGGTATGACTATTGCTCAGTACGTAGCCCAGTTAGAGTTCCCGTTGACTGAGGAAAAATACAAATACGAGTACGGGAAACCTCTCGTCAGACCTGAGGACGTCAAGTATCTACCAACAAAAATACGAAGATTACATAATTGGTACATTAAAGCCACAAAGGAAGGGGAAAACTGGATAGTGATCGGAGTTCGAAACTAGCATTACGGGTATGGAGATGTCCAAATACTGATTGAATTTCCTGAAGTACATCAGTTTTTCAATCAAGACGCCCTCGACAAATCGATTGTCAGTGCCTACTATCTTTAAGTATTATTTCTCTAATAATTAAGTCTCTAGTTATCTCACCTCGTTTATATCGCATGTATAATCATACTCACTATATTATGCAGACTGGAGATTTTTGAATGCAGAAGAGGACAGATCTATGACATTGGGTTCATTGACCCATATTGGGTTCATGAACTTACTGTGAAATTTAGTCCCAAGGACACAGAGGATAAAATTGTAATGGCGTTAAGGTTTCAAGAAACCAAAAGGGAAATATTATTACCTTACAACTTCGAGTGAGTGTTATTGTCTTGTACACATTCTATTTCGCTTACTCGATGTTACGTGTATAATTGATAAGTTATGCATGCGCAGCTTCCATTATATTCTGCTAATCATTCAATCTAACAATGGAGTAATACAAGTCATGGACTCTAAACGTAAACCCCTTGAGAAGTGGGCACCCATGCAGGATATGCTCCAGCGGTAATTTCAGTCATTATAACACTATATTAGAAACTTTCGTTCATTTACTGATATCAAGTAATTAATAACTCATTTTATTCATTTTCTTTACTGGGCAGTGCTTGGAAATGGTTCACCGACAAGGCTAAGGGTGCCTTGAAAGAAAACCTTATATTTAAACCACTAAATGTAAGTACTACTAGCTAGATTCGCGCATCTCTTTGATTCTAGTTTCGATACCATTATCATGCTTAATTATTATTATTTTGATTGAACTTTGTTCTCGTAAAGTGTCTGAGGTAGCCAGACGGAAATAACTTATGTGGATACTATGTCTGCAAGTTCATTCGTCAGACGACCTATGAGAAGGGCAGAAACTTAGAACAACTTTAAGTATGTAAACAATATTCAGAAATTTGTTTTATTACCATCAATTGTGTTTAGTTTTATTCATACATGTTGACTCATTCTTTTAAATTAGATCGAACGGTTGCGGGACAATCTTCTACCAAAGGATCGCATACAAGCAATCCAAGAGGAAATTGCGGGATTCTTAGATGTAGAGGTCCTAGATCCAAAAGGAGAATACTATCGGAAGATGATGATAATGTAATAGGGATCATAAAAGACTTTATATTGTATATATGCATGAATGTAATATATTCAATACTTGCTGTGTAATATAATCGAGAGATTTTTATAATATAATGATTCCCTTAAGGTAGATGACACTTACCCGGCACTATGTTGTGAGGAATGCTCGTCCTCATAGTAGATGGTGTGAGGCTGAGGTAAGTGTCACAAAATAAATGCTGCCCAAAACACAAAAAGGAAATAGATAAAGGGGAAACAAAATAAATAAAATATACAAAATAATTCTCTGACGTGGCACAAAAAGTGCCCAAAATGCTGCCGCGGCAGAGACGCATAGATCTCGATTCGTATTACGAACCGGGACAAATGCCCCTCCCCCTAGCGACAGCCAGCAGCCACGTGACCGCCCTTTTGTCCCGGTTCGCAGCCCAACCGGGACTAAAGGTTTGGGGCTTTAGTCCCAATTGCCCCATCCCGGTTGGGCAACCGGGACTAAAGCCCCTTACAAACCGGGACTAAAGGCCCTGTTTCTACTAGTGAAAAAACACGATATCAATCAATCAGGGCCCGAGGTTTTGGTGACCGATATGGAAATCCAAATTAAGGATACAACACTTGCTTTAAATGTTATACTGAGCCGACCAAAGGAGGCACGTCAGCACTTTGAACTCAAGTGTACATTGTCCATGATTAACGTTTCCGGAGCAACTTTGGGATTAGAAGGACAATACTGGATAGGGCTCTCAATTCTTTCCTCATCGTGTGCTCTCTGGCCGTTCCCGTTCTCTACACCTGGTCTAGTGTCTGTCTTCACAATCTGATCAGGTCGTTCTCCCTCATTTGCTCTCGCACGTGTAAACTTGTTTGGCGGTTGTGGTCAAGGTCACTGTAGTTAGCGTGTTGTGGCACAGGCATTGCCGTATACTCAACCTTTGGACCGATGACACACAAGAAAGAACAATGCTTTCCATTGAAGCTAGTGACGAGGAATTTGTTGTTTGCTGGCGTTCTTTCATCATGTGTCATCTACAATGACCACTACATCACTTCCTCGAGGTGGACAAAACTTTACCGGTACCTCCCACTCCCATTCCTACACCGTGGACTGCTCTTGACTTTACCACCATTATCTTCTTCACTTGTCTATGGATCCATCACCGCTAAGATTGCTATATATAAAGGCAACTACACCTCATCGAGTACTTAATGCAATCCAAAAGGTACATTTTATAGGATAGTGAGGATGTTTTTGCCTGATGGCGAGTTGGAGGGAAGCAAATGAGTTGGTGAGCCATCTTAACATAGAGTGCCGGGGAGTTAAAATATGCAGACAACTTTTCCTACTTCTCTGTGGTACTTGGTAACCATATCAGTAAAACTGAAGCACATAAAATTTACTCCCTCTATCCACAAATAAGCGCTTTGGATTTTTCTAGATTTGTATGTATCTAGACGCGTTTTAGTGTGTAGATACAGACAAACCCAAGTCACTTAGTTCTGCATGGAGGGAGTAGTACAAAATTACTGTATGCTCGATACTATAATCATATGCTATGATGATGTCAAGAATAGTATTTGGTCCAAGTAAGTGTCAGAAGCCTCTAACTCTTGCGTCCCTCTCCGAGGCGACACGTGGGAACCCTACCCGGCACCATCACTAGGCTTCTTCCCTGCCATCTTTCCCCCTGCCACTGTCGGAGGAGACCTTTCGATTGTGGAGGCGGCAGCTGCGGGGAGGTTCCATTTTCCCAGCACCCTAGTTGTGGGTTGTATTCTTGCCACCAGTCGTCCAAGTGAACATGTGGCTTATGCAACCACGGTAGGCAGTCGGGTGCCCGTTCGGTTGGCCTGGGATTTGTCCCTATCCCGTGACCACACATCCCTCTATGAGGAGACACGGGGAACCCTACCCCGACACCGCTGCGAGCCTCCTTCCTCGCCCGCTCCCTCCCTTCTACCCGCCACTGTCAGAGGAGGTGGTTCGATGCCGTACGACAGCGTCGGGGAGGCCCCCTTTCCATTTTTCATGTGCCCTAGCATCTCGCTCTAATCGAGATCTAATTTCTCCGCAGGAGAGAGCATATGGTATATATAGTCGGCATTCCATGGTGGGTTGTATTCTTGCCGCCGGTTGCCCAAGTGTCCACCTTATGCCATGGTAGGTAGTTGGGCGCCTGTTTGGTTGGCCAAGCATTTGATCCTAGTGTATTGCCACTGATTTGGTTGCGCTGAATCTAGGGGCCCTCAGAGTGGCACCATCATTGCCGATGATAGCGGAGGGCCATACATTTTTATATTTTTACTAATCGGCTAGTTTGTTTCATGGACACGGAACATGATGAAGTAAAGTTGTATGCCAAGGCCAATTTTATTTGAAGAACCAAGGTATCTATGCATAAGTTTTCCCGGAAGCAACAGAAGTAGCAGCAGCTCCCTCCTGGTTGTGGCATCATCACCGGTTTTCTGGCTCGGATGAACTGGTATTCATGAGGCTGCTTCAATGACACACGTTGGAGCCCGAGCCGAAGGGAGACGACTGACGGCTCGGGGCTTCTCACTTGGAAATAATGGTGGTTGGTCCTAGTGTTCTTCTACCGTCAAGTCGCCCATCTACTCTATGATGGCCTCCCGATTTAGTTGCCGACGAGTTCCGGTCTTCTCATGTAAGAGATTTTCTTGGTTTGGCGCATGGCGCCCCTAGATATGCCATGGGACATGTCTAAATCTACTGTAGGTTCAATAGGGTGTGACGGGAAGCTTCGCTTTCTTCTCAATGCCATGGGACATGTCTAAATCTACATTTTCATGGTAGTGACGGAGGTGGTGAAAGTCATAGAAGTTGTGACTGAAGTCTTGAAGTTATGACTGAGTGGTATTTGACGCGATGAAGATCATGTGTCAAGTGTTCGATGACTTTCAGCAGTGGTCTCGGCAAACAGGGCAGCTTCACTGGGGGACTACATTTTTAATGGTGCTTCTCGAGTACCAAAATCGAGATTTCCCAGGTGAAAATCTAAGTTATGCCATTTATTTGTTGTACCTGGTAATGGCCTTGTTCAAAGCAACTTGGCTATTTTTCAAGGTGATAAACTATGATCTTTTATCTGGCGACGATGATGCTTGTTCATTGTTATCTTCTAGGAGCCCGTGCTTTTGGATAGCTGTTTTGTAGTCCGGGGTATGTTCAGTTGGTGGTTAAACTTTTGCTACTGCCAGTGACTGATCATCATGGCGGGGTCTTTCCTTTCTCTTTTTTTCTTTTCTTTTTCAGTTGAGTGCATCCTAGATGTGTTCAGGGATCTTGTTGGTGGAAAGATCCGGTGTCATTGATATCTTCATGATATTAATATATTCTCTTTATCGAAAAAAATATAGCCTTTGAGAGGCATTGCCTTGACATAAGATCATAATGATCTACTACTATCAAAGGTTGTCATGACCAAGGTATTTTTTATCGATTAATTTTTTATCAGAGGGCACCGGAATACCAGTTACCATGAAATCTCGAAATCTCAGTTGTTTACCGACTGGTGACTAGACCATGCATCGCTATTCGTTTGTAGTTGCACGTGTGTGCTATTTGATCCTTGGGTGAACTTCAAATTCAAATTCATTCGTTTTTTTGGCTGGTAGCCATGTTTCTCGGAGGTGAACAAAATTTCAGTTCTCCGGTCGGTAACCGGAAATCTCTCTAAAAAAACCTTGATCGTGAGTATGTAGTTTGTTTATTTTCATCATTGCAATCTAAATTCCCATACAAGCGGTGTAGCGTTGTCATTTTTTTTATGGTGTTGCCTGCACAGAGGGGGAGACTACAATATCCCTTTTTAATAGATGTTTTAGTCCCGAGATGACTGACACAAACGGCTACATCGATCATTTATCACACAATGCAACATTTTCATATATATTTAGCTATCTTTAGTATTCTGCCTCTCTGAGGCTGTGCAGGAAGTGTTTTTTTTAAATGGGAAAGATCACCCCGGTCTTCAAATCTAAGAGATGCACACAACCTTTTTATTACATTATACACAACGACTTACAACAGGAATTGCAAAGATCAAACTAGAGCCACCAAACTAGTGACAACTCGCTACTACCACAACTATGATGAAGGGGCTATCCATTAATAGGACCAACACCCTGACATCACACCAACATGTATCATCTATAAACCGAAGGCCTCGACAAGTCCCTCAATGGCGAGCAAGTAGCAGAATCTGTCCGGCATACCCTCCGCGCGTACCATCATACACGCTACAGAAGTCCTCATCACAGCTATCTTTCGCATACCCATCTTCTAGAGAAATCAACGCAATGACCTTGTGAGGCCTGTCGTCAGTGCCACCATGACGCCAAACTGATCCACCGCTCTGCACGCGTGCAAC
Organism: Avena sativa; assembly: GCA_916181665.1. Taxonomy (NCBI): domain Eukaryota; kingdom Viridiplantae; phylum Streptophyta; class Magnoliopsida; order Poales; family Poaceae; genus Avena; species Avena sativa. The sequence continues at coordinate 523,045,776 of OV702292.1, read as the reverse complement.
ACACACGCGAGGTCGGCATCGAGACTCCTCCACACCATGCCGCTAAGTCCTGCCATCCAATGCATCTTGAAACCATCAGGCGATCCGTTCTGTGTAGCACCTACCGAACGAGGCATGACCTTACATCTCCACCAGAGTTTCCGTAAAAGACGAAGCCGCTCCACCTCTTTCCCACTACCATCCAACAACTGCTCCAAAAACAATGCCCCCAAGAGGGAGAGGGACACCCGAGGCGCCACCGTTGTCCAATCCGGTAAAACCGGGTCTAGGGTTTTCCTCGGAGTAGCGTGAGTTGGTAGACAGTAGCTGCAGCGGCGATGCCTTCAACAAGGTAATGACACGAAGATGTCGCCATCGCCTACCATGTCTAGGATCAAAAGACGGTTTCACCAGCAGGCACGCCTCCCCCATCTCGCTGCCGGTGTTGAAAGCAAAGACTATCTGCCCTAGCCAGCCGATCATCTTTGGCGGAGGAGGAAGACACCACAACCATGCTTGGGGCAGGAGCCTCCGGCTTCCTCGTACAGTGAAAACAACCCAGGAGGACCACCGCATACCGCCGCTATGATCAACGAGAAGCAACAACTATGGAGGAGGAGGCCCTGCTGAGCCCATTGGGTCCAGATCGAGGCCCCCCTGCACATGGCCATCATCTCCACACCTACCACCACCAACATCCCCAGGAATCCACCCGGCTACCAAAGATTAGCCGCACCGCCGTCAGATAACCGACGAGGAAAGCTACCTCCTCTGTCACCTGACACGAGTAGCACCGCCGCCACAGCCACACCCACACCACACGGGCTTTGCTCGGTGGCGCTCCCATCGACCACGGGGGCAGAGGAGATCTTCTAGGAGGGGGCTAGAGGTGGCTAGTGGGGGATCCCAGGTGAGGAGCGGAACCACCGCACGGGGGAGGTTAGGGAAGGGGTCGGGTGAGGTTCATAAGAAGGGGTGTGATAGGACGTGTAATATTTCTTGCGATGAAGCGTACTATATCAAGGTCCAAGGTATTTGGTCACCGATATGGAAATCCAAATTAAGATTAGAACACTTTCTTTAAATGTTATACTGACTGTACAAAGAAGACACGCCGGCTTTTTGAACACAAGTATGTTGTCTAGGATTAAGGTGTCCGGAGAAACTTTGGGCTTAGAAGAACACCGGATAGAGCTGTGAATTATTTCCTCATCAATTGTGCCTTCTATCCGTTCTCGTGCTCTACACATGTTCTTCGCACTGTCTTCACAAGCTCAGGTCGTTCGTTGTCCTTCTCCGCTCTTGCACACGCAAACTTGTTTGGCGGTCACAATTGATATTTCTGGAGTTAGGGTGTTTTCCCACATGCATTGCAATATGTGGAATGTTTGGACTGTTGATACACAAGAAAAACCAATGCTTTTCATTCAAGCTAGCGATGAGGGAGTTGTGGTCTGATGGCATTCTTTCATCCTGTGTCATCTACCGTGACTACTAAGTCATTTCTTCCAGGTGGCTAGAACTTTACTGGAACCTCCCACTCTCATTCCTACAATGTGAACTGCTCTTGACTTTACCACCCTTATCTTCTTCACTTGTCTATGGATCCATCACCGGTAAGATAGCTATACATAAAGGCAACTACTCCCTCCGTTTTATAATATAAGATGTTTAAGTTTTGTGAAAGGAGTGTATCTAGACTCATTTTAGTGTGTAGATTCATTTAGATTTAGAGTGAACTACTTTACACACTAAAAAAAAGCTAGATACACTCCTTTCACAAACCTAAAACATCTTATATTATGAAACGGAGGAGTACAACTCATCTAGTACTTAATGCAATCTAAGAGGTACATGTTATAGGATAGTGAGGAAGTTGTTGCCCCACCGCGAGCTGGATGGAAGCAAAAGAATTGGTGAGCCACCTTAACATAGTGTTGGAGAATTAAAGTGTGTGGCAAAAAAAATCTACTTTCTCTCGGGTAGTTGGTAACCATACCAATTAAACTGAAGCACGGAGAAAGTAGTACAAAATGATTATACACTCGATAGTAGACTTATATGATATCATGATGACATAAATAGTATTCGGTCCAAGTAAGTGTCAGAATCCCTAACCCCTATCCCTCTCCGAGGCGAGACGGGGAACCCTACCGGCTTTGTCGCTAGCCTCCTTCCCTGCCCTTTGTCCTCCTACCACTGAAGGAGGGCCATCCAACGGCAGACGGTGGTGGCGGCGAGGCCCCATTTTCCCTTTTCACTTCTCCCTAGCATCTAGCTCTAATCAAGATATGATTCTTCTTCAGGAGCGAGCATCTTCTCTAGATTTTCGTTATTCCATGGCAGGCCATAAGGCTGGACACTCAGGGGCGAGCTTTTGGCTCGGCCCAGTCCAGCGCTGGCTCGCCCCAAGCTGGGCTCGGCCCGAGATGATCAGCTACCGAATCGAGCCCAAAACTCTGGACCGTCGCGGGTCAAAAGCTCGGACGGCTCGGCTCGGTCCAGCCCGCGAGCTCGTGAATTTTTTCTTGTGTCAGCACTAATCCATCACCATAGGACACACAACCTCTCTACCCACGCGCCACACAGGACGAGCATGTCTAAAATCTTCTAAATTTCGAAAAAATATGCTAAAACATGTGGTGTGTTGTTACATTTACTGTCCTGTGTAGTTAATGGTAAAAAATTTATGTTCGTAATTGTTGAGTCTATTCATTGGAATGGATTCATACATAGTTTAATTGTTATTCTGTGAACTTCCATGAAAAAAATTGAATGTTTACTTGCTCGATTTTGGTGCACAAATTTGAACTGGAGCCTGTACTCATCATCACGGGTCAGCTCTGGAGCGTTCTCACCTAGCTCTGGTCGAGCCCATTTTCATGGACCGAAGGCCCAACGAGCCAGCCCGAGCAGAGCCAGTTTTTCGCGGGCTAAAAGTCAGCCCGCACCGAGCCCAGCCCGAGCTGGCCCGTGTCCACGCTTAGCACACCGTGTTCTTGCCGCCAATCCTGCAAGTGCCCACGCGGCTGCCCACCCGGCTGATGCGACCATGATAGGCAGTTGTCTTCCCGTTCAGCTGGCCCTCGGATTTGCTGAATCTAGGGGGCCAAGGCCATCTTTGCCGCTAATAGTGGAGGGTCATTGGCAGTTCCAATATCCACTTGCGTCGATACCTTACTGTCTGATTACCGGTCGAAGGAGAAATTGTCAAGGCAAGTCGAGGGCCAGAAGGCCTCCATGCTCATATTGGGTGAGGTATGCGAGGTACTGGGAGTGACAAGATCATCATGGATGGGATGAAGACATATGTGTGTTTGGTAATCAGCAATTTGCAACACTCATTGCCATGTGATCGTGATTAGAAGACTCCCTTTTGGCGGTGCTATTACACTTGTGTGTCTCAGCATCTGGGCTAAAATCCCTAGGTATGACTTTCAGTGGTTGCACCTGGTAATGTTGGCTCACTAGTCATCTCCTTGTTGAAGGGATTATCTAGAGACTAGACCTTCTCCAGGGTGAAAATCCAGGATTTAACCATTCTGGTTAGACCATACGATGACGGTGTTCATGCACTATTTCCATCTACGAGGCTTCTTTTTTGGAGAAGATTTTTCGGAGTCAAGGTGTCGTCTCGGATTATTTTATTGTAGCTACTGCGAGTCTCTGTTTGCTTCAACGAGTTTTCTTCTTTTCTTTTTGTGGTTCTATGCAACCTTCATGTCTAGAATTGATCCAGGAATTATGTTATTACAGAGGTTGTAATTTATACTTTTTAGTATTAATATATCCCTTTATCCAAAAATATGATAAGATGATGACATGGATATTGGTACCAAGACCGTCGAATTCAGTGGATACCACACACTTTTCCTCCTAGTTACATAGGGACTGAGTATGAGAGCATATTATTCTGTTGTAATCCAACCATGTGTGGCGACCAAAAGTCAAGATTATACCTACTACACCAGATACCACATGCCCTAGTGGTGGGTCGTCATGACTGTGGTGGCTACATCGATTTTGCCGGGAGTGCAACAGTCTCTGGATGTGGTGACTTCAGTAAAGTGAACAACCATGATGAACATTAGGGATCTCGCAATAGATCTGATCTGATTCCCAGATGGAACAATTCCGTGATTGCTTGGATGTTTAGAGCTTTGGTTGATTTGGGCTTCTCTGGATCCAACTTTACTTGGGCTAATTCTCAAGATACAAATGATAGAGTTGTGGCTAATGGGTCCTTCTCAACAAGTTTTGATGGATGTTCAGTTGGAAACATGAGCTGTACTTAGTTTGACCACTACGCCTTGGTCATTCGTCTAGACTCAGATGTGCCAATCCATGGATGTACATCGGGGAAATTGGGGTTTAGATGTGAGGCAATGTGAAGGAGAGACAATGTGTGTTGAGAAGTGGTGAAGTCGGCCTGGAAGTCAAGAACTTGTGAGCCGAATCCCCTACATTGAACATGAGAGAACATGGCTTAGATGGTTATCCCACTTAAAAATTGAAGCAGAGCAGCCTTCAGTTCTGTCAGTCGCCAAATTAATATAATGGATTGAAGATTGCGATCAGTTCACAACACTTTTGTAGATGCGGTGATAATTTCATAAGAAAGGGACGTCGTAAGACAACTCTGTGAGCTCTTATAAGAGGGATGGAATAATTAAACGCCAGAGGTCACGCGTGACGTGCTTCCGCGAGAAAGACCGAAATACTGCCTTTTTATTTGCATAAGGACCAGCACGTAGAATAATAAATTATATCAGTGCTCGTGTGTGGGATAATGGCTCCGTCTATAATGATCAAGATGAAATAAATGTTATGATCCATAAATTTGATGAGGGCCTGTTTATGTCATAACCTTATCCGTCTATGGAACCGGTCCTCGAGACTATTCCCAACAAGGTGGATGACCATATGAGTTCTGAACTCTACAAGCCGTATACAAATGCTGAGATTAAGGCGGCTTTATTTCAGATGGGACCCACTAAAGACCACGGGCTTGACTACTTCTTGGCTATATGTTTTATCAAGTTCATTAGGAGCTCATTCAAAATGAGGCATGTGATAATGTTCGAAGATTTTTGTATGGCTTAGAGACACCAGCGGGTTTTTGTTATCCAGTCGTTATCCTAATAACAAAGGTATCAAAGGCCAAAAAAAATTCCAAATTTATACCTACTAGTCTATGCAATGTGTTGTACAAAATTTCCTCTAAGGTGGTGGGAAATATATTGAAAATCTTCCTACACGAAATTATATCACGGTACCAAAGTGCATTTATTCCGGGATGATTTGTTATATATAGTGCTCTCATTGCCTTCGAATGTCTTCACACGGTTCATCGCCAAAAGAACAAGATGATTTTTCGCATTGAAGATTGACATGATGAAAGCGTATGATCGCGTTGAGTGAAATTTCTTTACGGATGCCTAAGTAAGTTAGGATATGCACCTTGATGACCAACTCAATGATGAGATGTATCACTACAACCAAGTATGCAGTGGAAGTTAATGGTGTACTCAATTCTTCAGGGTAGCATCTCGGTGTATCTGACAGGGAGATCTAATCATCACATAATTATTTCTCTTGTGCACGGAAAGGTTGTCATGTTTACTGCAAAAGATGGAGGGTCTTAATGAGCTCTGAGGTATACGCAATGGATGGCAAGGCCCTTTTGTATATCATTTATTATCTGCAGATGATAACATCTTCTTGGCCGAAGTGACAATTAGAGTGTGGCTATTTTAAAATCAGCTCCTGATACATGTTATTAGGCGTCTAAGCAGAAAGTTAACCAGCATGAAGTCCTCTCTTTTCTCATGCGAGAAATGCCCGGATAATGTCAAGCTCTATGTGAAAACAAAGTTGGCTTTGGCTAGCGATATTTCTTCAAGCCAGTGGCGGAGCCAGGATTCGAGCAAGCCCCGGGCCAAAAATTGACGGCTTATAAATATTCTAAAAGCAATTCATAATAGAATATATTTTTACTAAGTCAATTGTACGATTATTGTAGAAATTGACCTCGATCTTAGTAATCTAATCAAACATATAAAGCCTACATAATAAAGGAATAGAAATAATAGTAACACTGGTTTGTTGAATTCGAGCCTCGTGAGCACATCAACATAAAAACTGATGCAAAAGATTGTAATGGTCTATGTAGCCTAGCTCCGGTGTTTGGGGGACAAGGACACCGACGGGCCTTTGGCTCGTGGTGGCATATGTAGTCATCGGTAGGTGTTCCAAGATTTTTTTGTAATTTTTATTATTATTCGGATACTTTATACTGTTTGGTTGATTATTATTAATAAATTAGTAAAAAAATTGCACAAAAAATTAATTTAGCCGAAACTATTCTTCTTAATTTTTAATTCATATGCAGCCAATTTATAAGAAATCAAAGCATACGGAAGGGAACAAACAGAGGATGATGTCTTAGAAAAAAAGGCACCCGGTTGGCAGGAGACCAAGACTTAGATCGATGCAGCCATGCATGCTGGTAGGGAATGGTGGACGGTGCAAGTGCGACGGCAACACAGTGGAGGCGTGCACGTCCCAGCAGGATTTTTAGCTACTAGTAGGAGAAATTGACTGTTTAGTGTTTACGTTTACTAAGCTGGCTAGCTATTTACTGCCCGGGCCAAATCTAATACGGACGTACATGCAACAAAGCAAACTTACCCAAGCCCCGGGCCATGGCCCTCGTTGCCCAGGGTGTGGCTCCGCCCCTGCTTCAAGCCATATATCTCGTTATGCTAAAGGAAATCGCGAGGGCCTTGAAGTCATGACCTGGTTGGCCGAATCACCTGCAGTCAACATTGGCCAACATAGCTCAAATGGTTAGCTCGTTAAGAATTAGAGCATAGCATCCTTTGGTTGAGCCCGTTGCCAAATTCAAAAAATGGAGAGGAGATAGAGATTACTTCCAAACTCTTTTGTGGATGCAGCGATAATTGCAGTAGAATGGGACGTCGAAATACATTTGTGCAAGATCTTCCACACCAGGGGTCGCACATAAATTGGCTCCAAGAGGGATACTGGAATACTGCATTTTTCATTCCAAAAGCATCGTGTAAAAGAACAAATCGTATCAATGCTCATGCGGGATAATGGCTCTGTCTATAATAATCAATATGAAATAAAAATTATGGTCCATAAGTTTTATGATGACCTCTTTATGTCAGAACCTTGTCCTTCTATGGAATAGGTCTCGAAGCTATTCCCAACAAGGTTGATGACCATGTGAACTCTAACCTCTACAAGCTTTATACAAATTTCATGCGGGGCCCACTAAATCCCCGGGGCCTGACGACTTACCGGTTATGTTTTATGAAGTTAATTGGGATCTCATTTAAAATGAGATAGGTGATGTTGTTCGAAGCTTTTTGTCTAGCTTAGAGATACTGGAGGTTTTTTTGGTCATTAGCCCTTCCATTCCCATTTATTATTTGTGGAGAATAGCATCTTCTTGGCACGAAGTGATAATCAAAGTGTGGTGGCTTTGAAAGTTCTCTTTTCTTCTGCAAAAAATACCCAGATAATGTTAAGCTTGAAGTTAAAACAAAGTTGGGTGCGGCTAGCAAGATTCTTTAAGATATATATCATGGTATGCCGACTCACGAGGGTTGTTATGCCCTCATTCAAGTTCTTACCTGAAAAGGTTTGTAAGTGTATGAATGGTTGCTCAGAACAGCCTCTCTCGCGTGTTGGAAAGGAGAGATGGATGAAGGAGGTGGTTCATTCTACTCCTAACCATGTAACGAGTTGTTTTCAGGTTCCAGTGGAAACATGTGACAAAATGCAATCAAGTATTGCTACTAATTGGTGGGGCTTTGAAGATGGCAAGAATAAAAATGCATTGACGCTCTTGGGAGTGGCTCTCATCGCCTAAGTCCTTAGGTGGAATGGGTTTCAGAGACTTTGTTCTTTTTAATTAAACCATGCTTGGTAAACAATGTTGGTGTCATATCATTGTGCTAGAGCGCTCAAGGGCTGGTACTACCCAGATTCCGACTTCTTGTCTGCACCCAAACCTAGAGCGCCCTCATTCTTGTGGCGTTCTATATTTTTCGAACGAGAAGTATTGCTGAAATGGATCATATGGGGCATAGGTAATCGCCAGAATGTTAGTATTATAGATGATAACTGGATCACAGGCTTCTCCATCAGTGCGTTCAAAGCATTGGCGCCATTCCTAGAGAATGCAAACGGTCAGTTTCTTACTGAATGATATTGCTCACAGAGCTAGAGTTAGATGTGGAAAGTAAATTGTTTCTTCCATGAGGATTTGGCCACGATACGAAGTTATCGTTGGAAGGAAGTTTGTAATTTACACGCCATGGTAGTACATGCGTATGGGTTGAACAAACGACTTGATTCTCTTTCAACATGTACGCACTGGACAATCTTTTGTCAATAAAGATTTCCGATCTCTTGCTAAATTCTGAGAGTAAATTATTGCTAAATTCTGAGAGTAAATTATTGCTAAATTCTGACCGTAAACTAAGAATCCTATATTAACACAGACCGTGTAAAACCAGATTATACAGTTACATAACTATTAATCTGTTGTTAAATTCCCCCCCACCCCCACAATGGTCCCTTCATCTTGTTCTAGTTAGAATATTTTCTTTTTTCTATGTTTGCCATTAGCAATCAGATGAAAATACTTAGTATTATTACCTCCCTCTTGAATGTGTTTAACCTTAGCCCATTGCGCCCATTTGGATTCCTCATCACGTCTCAATTTTGCCACTTGGTCATTTGCACTTCTTAGATCCCTTCTTTCTTTCTCCGAAAGAGGACAACTTTCAACTTTTATATCCAGTTCATCAATGATGGATAAAAGCATCTCCTTCTCTTTTTTATATTTTCCACTAAGATTTTTTGCCCACCCACGCAAGAAGCGCCTTAGGTGCCTAATCTTGTTTTGCCAAATTTTCATAGGTGTATCTCCATGTGTTACCGAAGTCCATTCGGTAGCCATCAGGTCAAAGAAACCATCCTGTTTTAACCACGAGAGTTCGAAGGAGAATCTCGGATTATTGCCCTTGTGAGCTTGGGTCCCTGAATCTATCAGAAGGGGTGTATGATCTGACCCTGAGCGTGTAAGGGCCTGCACTGAAACTAGTGGAAATTTTTGTTCCCAATCAGGTGTGGTGCATTAGAAATTGCATACACTAAATGTGGCAGGCTTAGTGCCGATATCCATGTCACCTTGACTTTGTCGTATGGTTGGCTAGTATCAGGGAAGCACAAGAAATAATTTGTGATACAATTTGGTCCTCCAACACTCTTTTGCACCCCAGATTTTTGTCCCCTACTAATCTGTAATCAGCACCTAGCTAGCTATAGGAAATCAATAAAAAAATATGTGTGACTAGATTGGTCCTCATTGCAATGTATGGTGGTCGTCAGTTTACATGGTTTTAATAGTGAGAGGAAACCTTTCAGCGAAATTTTGAACTATTTTCTGATATTATCAATTTCAGGTACAATGCAAACCGAAACATGGCAGCTCTGATTTATTATGAAGTCACATCAGGAAACATGGGGTGTGATGATTATATATAGAACAATCCCATAATACTAATCTCACTAGAGAACATACCTTGAAATGCATCTACGGTACGATCTTGCATTTGCCACGTGTGGTCGGATATTACATAATCACATGGTCTCATACTCCCGAAAATAGGGAGGAAAAGAGCACGTTAGAAATTGCATAAACTAAATGCGATAGGCTTGGTGCCAATATCCATGTCGCCTTGACTTTGTCGTATGGTTGCCCAGCACTAGAGAGTTGAGCAGAAGAAATAATTGGTGATACAATTTGTTGCTCCAACAATCTTTTGCACCAACATAGCAACTTACTTCATGGTATATAACATCTTATAACATTGCGAAGTTGGGGCGGCATGCCTCTACATATAACACTTGTAGGTATACTGTATTCGGAGGAAAGTGAATTAAATAAGCGGTAAATGTGAGATGAGGGAAAGAGAGATGTAGAGTGTACGCATGGGAGTGGGAGGTATCGGTAAAGTTTTGGCAACAAAGCGCAGATGTCACATATGTCCGTGCAAATGACAAACGCCAAAAGAAGGCCCTCAAAACGCCAGCTTCTTGTCTAGGACTCCAATAGCAAGATGTAGTCGCTCATGGATGATGAGTGCATATTTGTATCATGTTTTATATTATTATTTTACATTGTAGTTGTAGGATTTTGGTATTTTACGGTGTTCAAGCGCACATTTTAAGTCTATTTTCACCAGGATCAGGACAAATGATGGATACAATGGACACAATTTTTTGGAGCAGTTGTATTAGGAAGAAAAGGAGTCAAAAAAATGTAAATCACTTATTTGGGAAATATCAATAATACCAGAAGAAAACCCTGAAGCAATCGAGGCGTCCAGACGGTTTAACGACCAACTATACGACGTGAATAATTTTCTGGCCATATAGTTCCCGCCGTATAGTTGGCGTCGCCTCCGCCTCCTCAAATAGTTTCACCCTGTGCATATGTGAACACCCAGAAATCGCCAAAACCTCACCTCCGGAAGGCACCTAGAAAGGGAACTTGCCAGAGGGATCCATCTTCACCCTACGCAGATCTAGGAGGCCAAGGCATCGATCTTCATCTTCATCCGCCACTGCACCACCATCATCTCCATCGATCCCATATCCACCCCATCTAGATTTTGTTGTAATTTCCGTACTTGTTGTGGATTTATCCAAGAACTATTCATTTACAATTGCTTCCATTACCATCGCCATGATGTTGATTGCCTCCATATCTGAGTAGATCTTTAGTTCTTGGGGAGATAGAGAAACCCTAGCATATGATTGAGATAAGATAGATATTATTATGTTATATATCATTATGTGTATGTGTTAATTGTCTTCATCTTGATGTTAGGAGTTGTGCACCTCCTTAATATTTGCCTCTTATGAGGATACGATGAAGGAGATTTTGTTGGTAGACGGAGGGATGATAACACTTACTGTGACTATAAAGCTGTTGTCATATTTTACGTATCACTTGGATAAACAAGGAGAACTCATAAAGCCATGTCCGTGTCACAGGAGAAATCCCTTAATAGCGGGATAATACGGTTGATGTTGTTTTTCCGTCAGCTGTGGTTATGTAGGATGATGTGAGCAGTGATTGCTGCCTATTTGTCCATATATGGAGATCCTCCCACATACGTACATATCATGAGAATATTTGTTATAATAATCTTTATTTCTTAGTCTAAATTGCTAGCGATATATCCACCACTCCCTGAGAACGTCTTTTTTCCTATTGCAGCTCTCAGCTCTTTTACACCTGCGATTCTTAGTTTCTGCATTAAGTTTTACTTTACTTTAATTGCTCCATTCAATCAAAACCCAAAAACAACTCTACTTTTCTTGCATCTTAAAGTTATTCCTTGAGTACTTCGTTTAGTTTTAGTTAAAAGCATTTTAGTCTTTCGCCTACTGCTCCCTGTGGGATCGATATCTTTATTTTGAAACTAGCTATAAATGATCTGTGCACTTGCAGTCATCAAGCTATTTTCTGGCGCCGTTGCTGCGGAGCTTAGCGCTATAAGTCACTTTACTTTTAGTTATTTACTTTTGATTGTACTAATTTTTAAGTTAAGTTGCAGAATCGCAACAACGGACAACACTCAGTATTTAATCCAGCTTGAGGCAGTGAGGAAAATGGGTTCGCCCATGGACGTTTTTATAACTATCAATAAAAACATAAATCCGGATGAAATTGAGATCCACCCTTTATTATTTGAACTACTACACTCTAAAAAATTTGCAGGAACCGATGAAGAGAGTCCATATCGACGTTTACAATTCTTTGAAGATGTTCTTTGTTCCTTTATATTCAACGACTGTAATCTTGATATCATTAAAACCCATTTGTTTAGACAAACTCTCTCTAATAATGTTTGCGACTGGTATAGATTTTTTTGTGTAGAAGCACCAAGGATTTGGACGAAATTAACAACCAAGTTTCTATCAAAATATTACTCAAAAAGCAAATATCTAATAGGGTTCGATTCCGGCGTTCAGACACACCATTGCGCTGTGGTGTTCCGGGTGGCGTGAGTTGTGAAACGATTCCACTTGTTTTGAGATGCGTGAGAAAATCATAACTCAAATATTCGCCCCCACGATCGGATCGTAGAAACTTAATCTTTCTGTTACGATGGTTCTCCACTTCATTCTGAAATTCTTTGAACTTTTCAAACGTTTCAGATTTATGTTTCATTAAATAGATATACCCATATCTACTTAAGTTATCGGTAAAAGTGAGAAAATAGCGATATCCACCGCATGTCGAAACACTCATCGGTCCGCATACATCGGTATGTATGATTTCCAACAAGTCCGTTGCTCGCTCCATCATATCGGAGAACGGGGTTTTGATCATCTTGCCCATAAGGCATGGTTCGCATGTGTCAAATGATTCAAAATCAAGAGACTCCAAAATTCCATCAGAATGGAGTTTCTTCATGCGCTTTACACCAATATGACCTAGACGACAGTGCCACAAATAAGTAGTATTATCACTATCTACTTTGCATCTCTTAGCCTCAATGTTATGGATGTGTGTTTCATCCCTTTCGAGATTTAGAAGAAATAAACCATTCACAAGAGGTGCATGACCATAAAAGATGTTACTCATATAAATAGAACAACCATTATTCTCCGATTTAAATGAATAACCGTCTTGCAATAAACACGATCCAGAAATAATGTTCATGCTCAACGCAGGCACATAATAACATTTATTAAGGTTTAAAACTAATCCTGAAGGTAAAACTAAGGAGAGCGTGCCGACGGCCATCACATCAACTCTTGATCCGTTGCCAACGCGCATCGTCACCTCATCCCTCGCAAGCCGCCGTCTATTCCGCAGCTCCTGTTTCGAGTTACAAATATTAACAACTGAACCGGTATCAAATACCCAGGCACTACAACGAGGGCTAGTAAGGAAAACATCAATAACATGTATATCAAATATACCTTTGATGGTGCCAGCCTTCTTGTCCGCTAAGTACTTCGGACAGTTGCGCTTCCAGTGACCCTTGTCCTTGCAATAGAAGCACTCAGTTTCCGGCTTGGGTCCAGACTTGAGCTTCTTCTCAGCAGGGGCAACGCGCTTGCCGCCGCTTTTCTTGAAGGGCTTCTTTGCACCTTTACCTTTCTTAAAGGAGGGCTTGTTGACCATCAACACATGATTATCCTTCTTGATGTCCACCTCCGCAGCCTTCAGCTTTGCTAAGAGCTCGGTGATCGTATCAGTGGAACCAATCTGATTATGAGTCACTACAAAACTTTTGTAGCTGGGAGGGAGTGATTGCAGAACCCTGTCAATCTTGAGCTCCTATGGAATCTTGCAGTCCAGTTGCTCAAGGCGTTGAGTGTAGCCCGACATCTTAATGGCGTGCTCACTAACGGAACTCCCTTCCTCCATCTTGCAGTTAAAGAACTTCTCGGAGATCTCATATCTCTCAGAACGGGCCTGAGTCTGAAACATGGTTTTCAGCTCCTCGAGAATCTCAAAGGGCCCGGGATAGTTTTCAAAACGATTTTGAAGTTCCGGTTCCATAGCAAACAACATGGTGCTCTTAATCACACCATAATCATCTTTGCGCGACTGATAGACAGCTTTCTCATCAGCCGACGCAGTTGCAGCAGGGGGGTCACCTAACGCTTTCCCAAGGACATAGTCCTTTTGTCCGCCAGACAGAATGATTCTTAGATTGCGGAACCAGTTGGTGAAGTTAGACCCATTGTTTCTAAGCTTTTCTTTCTCAGCAAAAACGTTGAAGTTGAAGTTGGACTTGGCCATGTGATCTACAGTATTTGCAAGTACAATTTAGACTATGTTCATGATAAATAGTTCAACTTAATCAAATTACTAGATGAACTCCCACTAAATTCAACATCCCTCAAGTTGTTTAGTGAACACGATCCAAATTCACCACACCTAATCCGATCATCACGAGAAGAGATGTGGTTTCAATGGTGGACAACGAAGTGTCGATCATATCATTCATATGACTCATGCTTAACCTTTCGGTTCTTGTGTTCCGAGGCCATGTCTGTACATGCTAGGCTCGTCAAGTTAGACCCAAGTATTTCCGCGTGTGCAAAACTGGCTTGCACCCGTTGTATGTGAGCGTAGAGTCTATAGCACCCGATCATCACGTGATGCTTGGACACGACGAACTTTCGCAACGGTGCATACTTGGGGAGAACACAGTTTTTATCTTGATCTTTAAGTGAGGAATCATCTTATAATGCTACCGTCGCGATCTAAGCATAATAAGATACATAAAAGGATAAACATCACATGCATATAACTTTATGTGACATGGTATAGCCAATCTTCGCGCAATGATCTCCATCTTGTGCGTTCCGGCATGATCTCCATCACTCCACCATGATTGCCTCCACCACGAATAGCAACTACAACTATTGCTAACTACTTAGTGATAAAGTAAAGCTATTACATGGCGTATAAGAAGTTGACTCGCAGGTCATACACAATTATAAAGACAACCATATGGCTCCTGCCGGTTGTGTACTCATCGACATGCAAGTCGTGAAACATTACAAAACATGATCATCGCATACAATATACACATCACATCTTGGGCCATACCATATCACAGAAAACACTCCCTGCAAAAACAAGTTAGACGCCTCTACTTTGTTGTTGCATGTTTTACGTGGCTTATGGGAGTAGATGCTAAGAACGATTCTTACCTACGGAAAGCCACAACGGTGATATTATGGTTGCCAAACTCCGGTGTTAATCCCATGACAACTATAGTGAGAGAAACTGACATCCACCAGCCGCATGTGTGGTACAAGCCACACGTCAAGTGCGGAGCCGGTCTCGCGAACGACGTCGCGTAAGGTTGGCCTGGACCGCTTCAATCTCACTATCCCGCGTCATAAGAAGAACACAAACAAGAGGCTTGCAACAGAAAACATCAACGCCCGCAACAACCATGTTGCGTTCTACTCGTGAATCACATCTACGCATAGATCTAGCTCTGATACCACTGAAGGGTTTCGCAGCATAGTAAATCAAAATTTTCTACGGAAGCGAACAAAGGGAAAGCCAAGATCTAATCTAGGAGATGCAAACAACGAGAGAGATTGGATTAGATCTTCATACCCTTGAAGATTCGCACAGCGGAACGTTCGTCGGAACGTGGGTGATGTAGTCGTACTCGCTTCTCCTCCTCGCGATCCGATCCGATCTAGCACCACAAGTGGCGGTGCCTCCGTGAGATGCACACGTGCAGCACCTCGACGTCTCCTCCGTCCTCGGACCAGCAAGTAGGGTGGAGAGATAGATTGGATCTACAACACGACGGCGTGGTGTATATGGTGGAGAATTTCTGCAGCAGGGCTTCGCCTACAAACAGTCGGGAGGGAGAGAGGAAGGGCAGCAGGGCAACTAGGGTTTGGAGGAAGGTGTGTTGGTGTGGGGGGAAGGGGGCGCACCAGCCCTCTATATATAGAGGGGGGTGCGGCCAGCCCTTGCCCATCCTCCAAGCCTATCTTTGGTTTAAACGAATTAAACTCTCCCTTATCCAGAAACCCTATCTCTAGTTTAAACGATTTAAACTTATCCCTTATCTAGAAATTCTATCTCTAGTTTAAACGAGTTTAAACTTATCTAGAATCGGCTGGGCCCTACGGGGCCTTGTGCCCCTGGCCCAATGCGGCCAGGACACTCCCTCATAGGCCCATGCCCCCTCCCGGAATGTGGGGCCACGTTGGTCCCCTTCCGGAAGGTTCTAGAAGCTTCCGGTACAATACCGATTAACCCGGAACAATTCCGAACTCCAAAAACTGCACTGCCTTATATGAATCTTATTCTCCGGACCACTCCGGAACCTCTCGTGATGTCCCGGATCCCATCCGAGACTCCGAACAAAAAATTCATAAACCAAGTATCCAATCTATCCTAGCGTCGAGACACGTTAAGTGTGTGACCCTGCGGGTTCGAGAATATGCAGACATGATCTTCTATCAATAATCAACAGCGGGGTCTGGGCACCCATATTGACTCCCACACATTCATCGATGATCATATCGGATGAACCACGATGCCAGGATTCAATCAGTCCCATATATATATTCCCTTCGTCTCGCGATATTTTACTTGCCCGAGATTCGATCGTCGGTATCGTCATACCTAGTTCAATCTCGTTCACAGCAAGTACTTTACTCGTTCCATAATCCGATATCACTTTGTGATTAACTCCTTAACCACATGCTTGCAAGCGGTGTTGATATCGATTACCGAGTGGGCCCGAAGTATATCTCTCCGACTTGGGAGGGACAAATCCCATCTCGATACATACAACCCAACAGATACTTTCCGATTACCTGAGAGACACCTTTATGATCACCCTCTCATAGGATGATGTTTGATGACCTCAAAGCTTTCTTCCGATACCAGGGAGTTGTATTATCTCATGGTCTAAGGAATACAATATTTGACATAAGAAAAACTTCGCAAAGACGAACACGATGACACGATCTAATTGCTTTGCTTAGTTTGGGTCTATCCACCATATCATTCTCCAATGATATGATCTCATTATCAATTGACAACTCATGTCTATGGTTAGGAAACCTTAACCATCATTGATCAATGAGCTAGTCCATAGAGGCGTACTAGGGACACGGTGTTGTTCACAAACCACACAAGTATTAAAGTTTCCGCTTAATACAATTCTAGCATGGAATATAAACTTTATCATGAACAAGAATTATAATAATAACATCTTTATTATTGCCTCTAGGGCATAATTCCAATAGTCTCCCACTTGCACTAGAGTCAATAATCTAGTTTACATTTGGCAACAATCTCACACCCATGGCACTGAGGTGCTGATCATGTTTTACACGTGGAAGAGGTTTAGTCAATGGATCTGCGACATTCAGATCTGTATGTACTTTGCTGATCTTCAGATCTCCATCTGCTATATAATCTCGGATTATATGAAACTTGCGGTTGATATGCTTGGTCTTTGGATGATATCTTGGTTCCTTAGCGAGTGCTATGGCGCCAGTGTTGTCACACAATATCTCTAGTGGGTCCAATGCACTTGGAACCACGCCAAGCTCAGTGATGAAGTTCCTGATCCAAACTCCTTCACTTGACGCTTCTGCAGTAGCCATGTATTCCGCTTCTACTGTAGATCCTGTGATCACGCTTTGCTTGCAGCTTCTCCAGCTCATAGCTCCTCCATTCAAAATATACACGTATCCTGTCTGAGATTTACAATCATCCTTGTCGGTGTCGAAACTAGCATCGACGTAACCTTTTACGACGAGCTGTTCATCACCCCCATAGACTAAGAACATTTCTTTAGTCCTATTTAGGTACCTTAGGATGTTCTTCACGGCTGTCCAGTGTTCCACTCCTGGATATCTTTGATATCTGCTCGTCAAACTAAGAGCATTGGACACATCCGGTCTAGTACACAGCATGGCATACATGATGGAACCTATGGCCGAGGCATAAGGCACTTTGCTCATAGCTTCCCTATCATTTACCGTAGCTGGACACTGAGCCTTGCTCAATATCTTACCTGACAACATAGGCACTGAACCTTTCAATGCCTTATCCATTCTGAACCTTTTCAGAACTTTGTCTAGGTATGTACTCTGGCTTAAAGCTATCAGCCGTCTTTGTCTATCTCTATAGATTTTGATGCCCAATATATAAGCAGCTTCACCTAGGTCTTTCATTGAAAAACACTTGTTCAAATAACTCTTCACATCGTTAAGCATGTTGATGTCATTTCCAATAATCAATATGTCATCCACATATAGTACCAGAAACGTCACCGAGCTCCCACTCACTTTCTTGTAGATGCAAGCTTCGTAGCAATTTGGAACAAATCCAAAGCTCTTGATCACTTGATCAAAACGAAGGTTCCAACTCCGAGACGCTTGCTTCAGTCCATAAATGGAACGCTGAAGTTTGCATACTTTATCAGCATCCTTAGGAGCGACAAAACCTTCGGGTTGCATCATATACAACTCTTCATCAATGTTGCCATTGAGGAAAGCAGTCTTGACATCCATTTGCCATATTTCATAATCATGAAACGCAGCAATTGCTAATAAAATCCGAATGGACTTAAACATCGCTACGGGAGAGAAAGTCTCATCGTAGTCAACACCTTGAACTTGTCGAAAACCTTTCGCAACAAGCCGTGCTTTATAGACGGTAACATTACCATCCGCGTCCGTTTTCTTCTTGAAGATCCATTTGCACTCAACGGCCTTTCGGTCACTAGGAGGGTCCACCAAAGTCCATACTTGGTTTTCGCTCATGGATCCCAATTCGGATTTCATGGCTTCTAGCCATTTCTCAGAGTCTAGGCTCATCATCGCTTCCTCATAGTTCGTAGGTTCGCTGTCTTCTACTAACAAGACAGTCAAGACAGGGTTGCCGTACCACTCAGGAGGGGCACGTGACCTTGTCGACCTGCGACGTTCAGTAGCAGCATCGTCCGAAGCTTCATGATCCTTGTCATTAGCTTCCTCTATTGTTGGTGCAGGCGGCACTGGAACAATTTCAGGTGCTGCGCTACTCTCCAATTCAAGAGAAGGTTCAATAACCTCGTCTAGCTCTACTTTCCTCCCACTCACTTCTTTCGAGAGAAACTCCTTCTCAAGAAAGGAACCGTTCTTTGCGACAAACACTTTGCCTTCGGTTCTGTGATAGAAGGTATACCCAATAGTTTCCTTAGGGTATCCTATGAAGACGCATTTCTCCGCTTTGGGTTCGAGCTTGTCCGGCATCAACTTCTTGACGTAAGCTTCGCATCCCCAAACTTTAAGAAACGACAACTTAGGTTTAGCACCAAACCACAGTTCATACGGTGTCGTCTCAACGGACTTAGATGGAGCCCTATTTAAAGTGAATGCAGCGGTTTCTAATGCATAACCCCAAAATGATAACGGCAAATCAGTGAGAGACATCATCGATCGGACCATATCTAATAGGGTTCGATTCCGGCGTTCAGACACACCATTGCGCTGTGGTGTTCCGGGTGGCGTGAGTTGTGAAACGATTCCACTTGCTTTGAGATGCGTGAGAAAATCATAACTCAAATATTCGCCCCCACGATCGGATCGTAGAAACTTAATCTTTCTGTTACGATGGTTCTCCACTTCATTCTGAAATTCTTTGAACTTTTCAAACGTTTCAGATTTATGTTTCATTAAATAGATATACTCATATCTACTTAAGTCATCGGTAAAAGTGAGAAAATAGCGATACCCACCGCGTGTCGAAACACTCATCGGTCCGCATACATCGGTATGTATGATTTCCAACAAGTCCGTTGCTCGCTCCATCATACCGGAGAACGGGGTTTTGATCATCTTGCCCATAAGGCATGGTTCGCATGTGTCAAATGATTCAAAATCAAGAGACTCCAAAATTCCATCAGAATGGAGTTTCTTCATGCGCTTTACACCAATATGACCTAGACGACAGTGCCACAAATAAGTAGTATTATCACTATCTACTTTGCATCTCTTAGCCTCAATGTTATGGATGTGTGTTTCATCCCTTTCGAGATTTAGAAGAAATAAACCATTCACAAGAGGTGCATGACCATAAAAGATGTTACTCATATAAATAGAACAACCATTATTCTCCGATTTAAATGAATAACCGTCTTGCAATAAACACGATCCAGAAATAATGTTCATGCTCAACGCAGGCACATAATAACATTTATTAAGGTTTAAAACTAATCCCGAAGGTAAAACTAAGGAGAGCGTGCCGACGGCCATCACATCAACTCTTGATCCGTTGCCAACGCGCATCGTCACCTCATCCCTCGCAAGCCGCCGTCTATTCCGCAGCTCCTGTTTCGAGTTACAAATATTAGCAACTGAACCGGTATCAAATACCCAGGCACTACAACGAGGGCTAGTAAGGAAAACATCAATAACATGTATATCAAATATACCTTTGATGGTGCCAGCCTTCTTGTCCGCTAAGTACTTCGGACAGTTGCGCTTCCAGTGACCCTTGTCCTTGCAATAGAAGCACTCAGTTTCCGGCTTGGGTCCAGACTTGAGCTTCTTCTCAGCAGGGGCAACGCGCTTGCCGCCGCTTTTCTTGAAGGGCTTCTTTGCACCTTTACCTTTCTTAAAGGAGGGCTTGTTGACCATCAACACATGATTATCCTTCTTGATGTCCACCTCCGCAGCCTTCAGCTTTGCGAAGAGCTCGGTGATCGTATCAGTGGAACCAATCTGATTATGAGTCACTACAAAACTTTTGTAGCTGGGAGGGAGTGATTGCAGAACCCTGTCAATCTTGAGCTCCTATGGAATCTTGCAGTCCAGTTGCTCAAGGCGTTGAGTGTAGCCCGACATCTTAATGGCGTGCTCACTAACGGAACTCCCTTCCTCCATCTTGCAGTTAAAGAACTTCTCGGAGATCTCATATCTCTCAGAACGGGCCTGAGTCTGAAACATGGTTTTCAGCTCCTCGAGAATCTCAAAGGGCCCGGGATAGTTTTCAAAACGATTTTGAAGTTCCGGTTCCATAGCAAACAACATGGTGCTCTTAATCACACCATAATCATCTTTGCGCGACTGATAGACAGCTTTCTCATCAGCCGACGCAGTTGCAGCAGGGGGGTCACCTAACGCTTTCCCAAGGACATAGTCCTTTTGTCCGCCAGACAGAATGATTCTTAGATTGCGGAACCAGTTGGTGAAGTTAGACCCATTGTTTCTAAGCTTTTCTTTCTCAGCAAAAACGTTGAAGTTGAAGTTGGACTTGGCCATGTGATCTACAGTATTTGCAAGTACAATTTAGACTATGTTCATGATAAATAGTTCAACTTAATCAAATTACTAGATGAACTCCCACTAAATTCAACATCCCTCAAGTTGTTTAGTGAACACGATCCAAATTCACCACACCTAATCCGATCATCACGAGAAGAGATGTGGTTTCAATGGTGGACAACGAAGTGTCGATCATATCATTCATATGACTCATGCTTAACCTTTCGGTTCTTGTGTTCCGAGGCCATGTCTGTACATGCTAGGCTCGTCAAGTTAGACCCAAGTATTTCCGCGTGTGCAAAACTGGCTTGCACCCGTTGTATGTGAGCGTAGAGTCTATAGCACCCGATCATCACGTGATGCTTGGACACGACGAACTTTCGCAACGGTGCATACTTGGGGAGAACACAGTTTTTATCTTGATCTTTAAGTGAGGAATCATCTTATAATGCTACCGTCGCGATCTAAGCATAATAAGATACATAAAAGGATAAACATCACATGCATATAACTTTATGTGACATGGTATAGCCAATCTTCGCGCAATGATCTCCATCTTGTGCGTTCCGGCATGATCTCCATCACTCCACCATGATTGCCTCCACCACGAATAGCAACTACAACTATTGCTAACTACTTAGTGATAAAGTAAAGCTATTACATGGCGTATAAGAAGTTGACTCGCAGGTCATACACAATTATAAAGACAACCATATGGCTCCTGCCGGTTGTGTACTCATCGACATGCAAGTCGTGAAACATTACAAAACATGATCATCGCATACAATATACACATCACATCTTGGGCCATACCATATCACAGAAAACACTCCCTGCAAAAACAAGTTAGACGCCTCTACTTTGTTGTTGCATGTTTTACGTGGCTTATGGGAGTAGATGCTAAGAACGATTCTTACCTACGGAAAGCCACAACGGTGATATTATGGTTGCCAAACTCCGGTGTTAATCCCATGACAACTATAGTGAGAGAAACTGACATCCACCAGCCGCATGTGTGGTACAAGCCACACGTCAAGTGCGGAGCCGGTCTCGCGAACGACGTCGCGTAAGGTTGGCCTGGACCGCTTCAATCTCACTATCCCGCGTCATAAGAAGAACACAAACAAGAGGCTTGCAACAGAAAACATCAACGCCCGCAACAACCATGTTGCGTTCTACTCGTGAATCACATCTACGCATAGATCTAGCTCTGATACCACTGAAGGGTTTCGCAGCATAGTAAATCAAAATTTTCTACGGAAGCGAACAAAGGGAAAGCCAAGATCTAATCTAGGAGATGCAAACAACGAGAGAGATTGGATTAGATCTTCATACCCTTGAAGATTCGCACAGCGGAACGTTCGTCGGAACGTGGGTGATGTAGTCGTACTCGCTTCTCCTCCTCGCGATCCGATCCGATCTAGCACCACAAGTGGCGGTGCCTCCGTGAGATGCACACGTGCAGCACCTCGACGTCTCCTCCGTCCTCGGACCAGCAAGTAGGGTGGAGAGATAGATTGGATCTACAACACGACGGCGTGGTGTATATGGTGGAGAATTTCTGCAGCAGGGCTTCGCCTACAAACAGTCGGGAGGGAGAGAGGAAGGGCAGCAGGGCAACTAGGGTTTGGAGGAAGGTGTGTTGGTGTGGGGGGAAGGGGGCGCACCAGCCCTCTATATATAGAGGGGGGGTGCGGCCAGCCCTTGCCCATCCTCCAAGCCTATCTTTGGTTTAAACGAATTAAACTCTCCCTTATCCAGAAACCCTATCTCTAGTTTAAACGATTTAAACTTATCCCTTATCTAGAAATTCTATCTCTAGTTTAAACGAGTTTAAACTTATCTAGAATCGGCTGGGCCCTACGGGGCCTTGTGCCCCTGGCCCAATGCGGCCAGGACACTCCCTCATAGGCCCATGCCCCCTCCCGGAATGTGGGGCCACGTTGGTCCCCTTCCGGAAGGTTCTAGAAGCTTCCGGTACAATACCGATTAACCCGGAACAATTCCGAACTCCAAAAACTGCACTGCCTTATATGAATCTTATTCTCCGGACCACTCCGGAACCTCTCGTGATTTCCCGGATCCCATCCGAGACTCCGAACAAAAAATTCATAAACCAAGTATCCAATCTATCCTAGCGTCGAGACACGTCAAGTGTGTGACCCTGCGGGTTCGAGAATATGCAGACATGATCTTCTATCAATAATCAACAGCGGGGTCTGGGCACCCATATTGACTCCCACACATTCATCGATGATCATATCGGATGAACCACGATGCCAGGATTCAATCAGTCCCATATATATATTCCCTTCGTCTCGCGATATTTTACTTGCCCGAGATTCGATCGTCGGTATCGTCATACCTAGTTCAATCTCGTTCACAGCAAGTACTTTACTCGTTCCATAATCCGATATCACTTTGTGATTAACTCCTTAACCACATGCTTGCAAGCGGTGTTGATATCGATTACCGAGTGGGCCCGAAGTATATCTCTCCGACTTGGGAGGGACAAATCCCATCTCGATACATACAACCCAACAGATACTTTCCGATTACCTGAGAGACACCTTTATGATCACCCTCTCATAGGATGATGTTTGATGACCTCAAAGCTTTCTTCCGATACCAGGGAGTTGTATTATCTCATGGTCTAAGGAATACAATATTTGACATAAGAAAAACTTCGCAAAGACGAACACGATGACACGATCTAATTGCTTTGCTTAGTTTGGGTCTATCCACCATATCATTCTCCAATGATATGATCTCATTATCAATTGACAACTCATGTCTATGGTTAGGAAACCTTAACCATCATTGATCAATGAGCTAGTCCATAGAGGCGTACTAGGGACACGGTGTTGTTCACAAACCACACAAGTATTAAAGTTTCCGCTTAATACAATTCTAGCATGGAATATAAACTTTATCATGAACAAGAATTATAATAATAACATCTTTATTATTGCCTCTAGGGCATAATTCCAACAAATATTACTCAAAAAGCAAAGCTCGCAGGATGAGAGATATTATTATCAGTTTTAAAAATAGTCCTGATGAGAGTTTGTATGAAGGATATCTAAGGTACAAAAGCTATCTAGATAATTGCCCCCACCATCATTTGCCTGATTGGTTAATCACTCATACTTTTTATGGAGGGCTTAATAATAAAAAAAGAGCGAACATAGATACCACTTCTGATGGTAGTTTTCTATCTATGATCAAGCCTGGAAATTAATAATGAAAATGAGAGAGACAACGGAAAATTTTAAAAATGAGGAAAACATTATGAATAATTCTTCTGAATATGCTTGTTTTAACAATTTCCTTGCAGATGAAAGGGCTTGTGCAATAATTAAAACCCTTGGTATTGATTCTTACTTAGTGAAGAAAATTATTAAGAATAATGCAGGGCATTTACAGGTACCTACAGAATGGAAACCCCATAAACCCCTTGAAGAAAAGAAGCGTGTAAGACAAAGTGCGCTAATGGAAGAGTTCTATTTTGCACCTATTCAAAAGAACATCAAGAAAAAGCAAAAAGAGGAAGAACAAATAAAGAAAAGAGTAAAGAAACCAGAAAAGAACCCCGAAGCTACCAATATAAATAATGTTATATTGAAGGATCTTATGGAAATACGAATAGTGGACAATGAAGTGGTTATGCTAGACCTTGAAACCTCAGAGTTCATCGAAGGTAAGGTACGAGGTAATGAAACTTCTAAACCTATGACTCCTATATATTGTGGAGAGACTTTCTTATACGAAATTTGTGAGCCGATTTCCACTATAAACATTATGCCTTCATCACTTTATGAGGAACTTCGCTACAATTTAAATAATCTAGATGTGGAACCGGTAGACACTACTATTAAATTGTTTAATAGAACTGGCATAAAATCAGAAGGTGTATCAGAAATATCTATGTCTTTATTGGATCACTCATGTACCCCCTTGATTTTCATATTGTTGATATGCCTCGAGATTATTTTTGTCCTATTCTTTTAGGCAGTCATTTTGTTCCATAACCAAAGCTAGAATTGATAATAAGGAGACTATTTCATTGATGTTTGGAGAAGAGGAAATGACATTTCACTTTGCCAAACTAAAGAAGAGGCCATATAAAGTGGAAGATATCAAGGAAGAGAAAATGATTGCCAAGCTGGCAGCAATTCATTTCAGTAGTCCACACGATGAATTAGAGAGGAGCCTCATTAATTGGGAGGAAGCACAAGATGATGAGGAGAGAGAAGACATGGATGATTACCTTGATTCAGTTCGGGAAGCACAAAATCCACATGACTATGAAGAACTGGTAAGAAAAGAAGATGAAGAACCTCTACCAATTGAATTAAAACAACTTCCTGACGATATGAGGTATGAGTTTTTAGATAATGATAATAAATGTATTGTAATTATTAGTAAAAATTTATTATAAAATGAAACAAATAAACTCATTTCGGTCTTGATTAAGCATCATGAAGCCTTTGGATATACTCTAAGTGATATTAAAGGAATAGATCCATCTATTATAACACATAAGATTACCATGCTTGATGATGTTGAACCTGTAGTTGACACACAAAGAAGGCTTAATCCGAAAATGAAGAAAGTAGTGAGAAAAGAGGTTATAAGCTTATTAGATGATGGCATAATATATCCTATTTCAGACAGTAAGTGGGTTAGCCCAGCTCATTGCATACCATGACAAGGGGGTCTTGATGCTGCTATGAATGAGGATGGTGAGCTAGTTCCTGTAAAACCTATTGTTGGATATCGCATGTGCATTGATTTTAGGAAACTAAACTGTGAGACACGGAAAAATCATAAACCTATACCATTTATGGATAAAATTTTAGAAAGACTTAGTAATAATTCTTATTTATGTTTACTTGCTGGTTATTCTGGATATTCTCAAATTGCTATACAACCAGAAGATCAAGAGAAACAACTTTCACATGTCCTTATGGCACATATGCTTATAGGTTAATTCCATTTGGCTTATGTAACGCAGTTGCGACTTTTCAAGAATGCGTTTTAAAAATCTTTGATGATCTTGTTGAGAAAACTATGGAAGTTCTAACAAATGATTTCGTTGTTTGTGGAACAACATTTGATAATTGCCTCTATAATTTCACCAAAGTTTTGCAGAGATGCAGACAATCAAATTTGGTTTTAAATTGGGAACAATGTCATTTTATGGAAAGAGAAGGTATAGAAATAGATAAAACTAATATAGATGCTATAGAAAATCTTCCAATACCTCATGACATAAAAAACTTAAAAATGTTTCTGGAACATGCAGGTTTTTATAAGCGTTTTATAAAATATTTTGCTAAAATAGTTATGCCTCTCAGCAACCTTCTTGAGAAAGAAACTCCGTTCTACTTAGATCATGACTGCATTGCAGCTTTTGAGAACCTTAAAAACAAATTAGTTTCAGCACCCATCATGCAATCTTCAAAATGGGATGAACCTTTCGAAATCATGTGTGATGCTAGTGACTAAGCTTTAGGGGATGTGTTAGGACAGTGAGATGGAAAGAATTTAAATGTTATTTATTAAGCTAGTAGAACTCTTACTAAGATTCAGAAAAAGTATGCTACTACAGTAAAAGAGTTCCTAGCTATAATTTTTGCTTGTGATAAATTTAGATCTTACATCATTAATTCTATGTTAATAATTCATACGGATCACCAAGCTTTGCGTCACCTCGTGAAAATGAATGCGAATCCCAGGTTGATTAGGTGGGTTTTATTACTACAAGAATATGATTTGCAAATAGTAGATAGGAGGGGTAAGGATAATTCAGTAGCAGATCATCTCTCTAGGATGGAGGGAATAATCACTAACCCCGTACCTGTAAATGAGTCATTTCCAGAAGAATATTTAGCAAACGTTGAAATCACTGATCCTTGGTTTGCGGATTATGCTAACTATCTCGCAATAAAATTTATACCTCCTGATATGACAAGAAATCAAAGAATGAAATTCTTTAATGATCTTAAATATTACTTTTGGGGTGACCCGTATCTATATCGTCATAGACCTGACGGAATGATTCGGAAGTGTGTTCCTAACTAGGAAATGAATGCGATTTTGCAAGCTTGTCATGACAGACCGTATGGAGGACATCATGCAGGCAAGCGAACTGCAGCAAAAGTACTTCAATCTGGATTATATTGGCCCACCTTTCTCAAGGACGCACACAGATATATAGGACAATGTGATGCTTGCCAAAGAAGAGGAAATATAGGTAGGAGACAAGAGATGGCAATGAATTATAGTCTTATAATCGAACCCTTTGATGTATGGGGAATGGATTACATGGGACCTTTTATAGAATCAAATGGTTACACTCATATTGTTGTTAATGTCGATTATGTTACTAAATGGGTCGAAGCTATTCCAACAAGCCATGCGGATGCAGTCGCCTTAGTGAAGATGATCAAGGATGTTATATTCCCTAGGTTTGGAGTTCCTAGATTTTTAGTCACTGACGGTGGTTCTCATTTTATGACATGAACTTTCAGGAAAATCCTCAGCAAATATGGAGTAACTCACCGCGTTTGTTCACCATATCATCCTCAAACGAATGGTCAAGTGGAACTCTCCAATAGAGAATTAAAGACCATACTCGAGAAGACGGTGGACAAATCAAGAAAAGATTGGTCATACAAGTTAAATGACACTCTATGGGCTTACCGTACTGTGTTTAAAAATCTAATGGGTATGACACCTTATAAGATGGTATACGATAAGGCATGCCATTTACCTTTAGAATTGGAACACAAAGCTTTTTGGGCAATCAAAAACCTAAATTATGATCTTAAAGCAGTGGGAGAAAAACATTTATTAGATATTCATGCTTTAGATGAGTTTAGAAGTGAGGCTTATGAGAATGCTAGATTGTTTAAATAAAGAGTGAAAAAATGACATGATAGAAAAATAGAAAATAAGACCTTTACAAGTGGAGACAAGGTGTTTCTCTATAATTCCCGTCTTAAGTTGTTTCCAGAAAAGCTCAGATCAAAGTGGGAAGGCCCATATATAGTCGAAGAAGCTTATTCATCGGGGAGCGGTGAAGCTCCAGGGAAAAACACCCTCTCTTTCATGGGTGTTAAATGGAAAACGCTTGAAGCATTATCGAGCAAAAGAAGATATAAGTGTAGTCACCATACAAGCCCCAAAAGAGGTGATTAAGCAAAGATATACAAGGAATGGCAACTGCAAGAAGGATAGAATCGAGATGAAATGATAAACACTATGGTCAAGCTATTGGCCATAAAAGAGCGTTTCATGGGAGGCAACCCATGCGAAATAAAGGTTTGAGTAAGTTTTTAAATTTTTAATTAGGTCTTAGTTGAGCTTGTGTTGGAAAAGGAACATTTAAAGCTCTAGCGAAGAAAAATAAGATTGGTAATGCTAATATTGGTCGAAAATTTAAGCTGTCATTTTTCTGTCAAAACTTGATATTTCATTAAGTTTCAGATTAATAAAGAATTCTCCGAGAAGCAGGTTATTTTTGGTGGATCCGGAAGGACGACCAACTATACGGCAGGAATAATTTTCCGGTCGTATAGTTGCGGTCGTATAGATGCTTCGACGTCACCCTTTCCATTTACAAAAGGTACAGAAGGTTTAACGACCAACTATATGGTGGGAATAAAAAATCCGGCTATATAGTTGTCGTCGTATAGATATCAATGCCTTCGTAAAAATTCTTTTCTTGCGTACTGATAGTTTAACGACCAACTATACGATAGGAATAAAAATTCCAGTCATATAGCTGTCATCGTATAGATATCGAACCGTCACCAAAAAATTTATTCGAAGTACTGAAGGCTTAACGATCAACTATATGGCGGGAATAAAAGTCTCCGTCCGTATAGTTCCGGCCATATAGTTGGTTCCACTGTAAAAGGAAAATCTATAGTCGGTTCATAACTATAGGCGGGACCTATACGGGTCGTTCCCGTATAGTTGCTCGTTACGTACGGCGGCTAGGGTTTTAGACCTCCCCTTTTAAAGATGACCGCATATAACCTTTTTCATTGAGTTTTCACAGAGCTACAGCCTGCAGCCTTGAAAAATCCTCGCCATCGATCCCTATACAAGCCCCTTCTAACAACATTTTTGCAACGAAGCCATGTAGCCCTTACATATCAACAAGATTTGGAGGAAGAAAGAAGAGAAGCTCGTGAAGAGGATCGAAGAGGTAGAACCTAAAGGATCATCATCATCATCATCCAGCCCAGAGATCAAGCCTCTCCCAAACTGGGAGGACATGTTCCCGCAAAGGATGGAGATGATGAGGCAAGAAGAGCAGCGAAAGAGCAAGGATGAATATCTCCATAATCCCTATCACCACAACATAGGATATTATTATAAACCTCCTCTAGGTCTGTTGCCTCTTAAGCCTAAGAAGGTGCGGCAAGATGAGATTCATGATAAGATCTATCAGTTGGAAAAAGCTTCGAAAGCATGTGTTGAAACAATTGGAGAAGGGATTGACTCCTACTGGATGATAAGCAAAGTCCTTGAGAAAAAGGTCAATGACATGGATGGTAGAGTTGGTTTCTTGATTAAAACTATTTTTGAGTTGACAGATGAGAATAAATTCCTCTAGATTTTTTTTTGAAGCTTCAATATGACATGGTCGAGCTCAGCATCCGCCTAGAAAGCATGGCTAAAGTTTGCAACACATGGTAAGAAGGCAATACTCTTCCTACCCAGTAGGAGGAATAGGTACCAACAAGGAGTTATTTGATCCCGCTTGGCTTGATTCTAAGCTTGGGGATATCTTTAAGACCTTGTAATCTATCTTATAAGTTTTATATTATTATTCTAGTTTTGCATTAGTTTGAGTTTAGAAATTAAGTTTGCATCATTTGAATTCCCTTAAGGAATAGTCGATCCCATTTGTGAAATTCCGAGTTTATTATTGTATATGGAGCATTATTGAGTTTGTGCTTGTCTTATTGGATATATGAATGGCTTGAGTATAACTTTACTTGCATTTGATGATAGCAATAGGAGTGTTCCACACCATTGGTATTAATGGAATATACAAGGATAATTTGGTTAATATGTTGTAAGTTGGTGGTTTGATTTACAAAAGTAAAAAATAATCTTATTAGTCAAGTTGAGAAAGAAACCTTGAACAAAGTAAAAGTAAAAGTGCTATCAAAGTAGAGTGAGAACAAGTTGAGATAGAGTCTTCAAGTCATAAAGATACTTCATATACAATTGGAATTTGATAATTGAGATCGTTAAACCTTGAAATTCTACATAAAGTGAAATGTATGGCTAGCTCCTTTGCAAAACACTTAAAGAAAAGTGTGAGCATATATATAAAAAAAGAACAGAAAAAGAGCGAATGTGCAAAGAGCAAATAGGCATATACCACTATATTGTAGTGAGTGATACGTCGTAAACGTATTTATAATTTTTTATGCTCCATGCTTGTTTTATATCAACTTTCTTATGTTTTGTTTACACTTTGAGGTATTTTTATACATTTTCTGGAACTAACCTATTAACAAGATGCCGCAGTGCCAGTTACCTGTTTTCTGTTGTTTTTTAGTTTAGAAAAGCTAGTAAGGAAATATTCTTGGAATTGGACGGGACAAAATCCAAAGTCAATATTTTACCAGAAGGAACACGGAGTCCGAAGGGCAGCCGAAGTGGGGCCATGAGGTGGCCACACCTAGGGCTATCGCGGCCACCCTAGGCGCGCGAGGCCCTAGTGTGGGCCCCTCGGGCAGCCACCGACCTCGTCCCTTCGCCTATATAAACCCCCCGAGACGAAAACCCTAAGCGGAGGATGAGAATTCCACGAAAAGTTCCGCAGTGCCACCGCCACCGAAGAGGAGATTTGGGGGACGGAAGTCTCTGTTCCGGCACCCTGCCGAGACGGGGAAGTGCCCCTGGAGCCATCTCCATCAACTCCACCGTCATCTCCATAGCCGTTGCTGACTCCCATGATAAGGAGGGAGTAGTTCTTTCTCGAGGCTAAGGGCTCTACCGATAGCTATGTGTTAATCTCTCTCTCTATGCGTGATCTTATTGAGATCATGAGCTTTGTAATCTAGTTGAATAAGTAGATCTATTCTGCTATTCAAGTACTTTAATTAATCTCTGCGTATCCCCACGTGTGTGAAGTTCACAGTGTGCACACCGTGTGGCACTTAGGCTAAGGTTACAAAAATACTTATCATGATTATAATTTGAGTTTGATGTCTCTATGAGATTGTGGTGTTTGTTAGAACCATCCAGCACTCAAGCTGACAGTAAGGGGTTATCTAGATGGGAAATGTGAACTTTAAGGTGTGATGTTATAGCCCTACATCGTCCAACCGAAGAGTAGTTCAGGGTACCATAATGAAGAGAAGATATTTATATGAGAGTGTCCACTAGTGAAAGTATGATCCATAGTCCTTGTTTCTAAGCATTGAAACACCGTTTACAATCAGTCCTGTTACATGTTTGCTTGCTATCACTCTTATTTCAGATTGCAATTACCACTTAAAATCATCCATATTGCTTATATTTCACTATCTCTTCGTTAAACTAGTGCACCTATACACCTGACAAGTGTATTGGGTGTGTTGGGGACACAAGAGACTTCTTGTATCTTGATTGTAGGGTTGCTTGAGAGGGATACCTTTGACCACTTCCTCACTGATTTCGATAAACCTTGGGTGATCCACTTAAGGGAAACTTGCTGCTGTTCTACAAACCTCTACACTTGGAGACCCAGCACTGTCTACAAGAATAGAAGCGTGCATAGACATCAGTGAGACAAAGAGATGTTTCGAGATTTTGAATCCCAAGTGAATATGTTAACCCTAAAACACTTGGGACTACCTCGCTAACTCATTCGGTCGAACCGGATACTTTTACATCATGTTGAGATTTATCCTTTATAACCTGTTGATCACTAAGGTGTGGAAGCCTATTAATATTATTCAGATGGTTTGAGTAAGTTACTATTCATGAACTCATTCTATGTATCCTAAAGAATAAACACATGCTACAATTGCCTCATTTATTTTATCGACTCAGCTTCATGAATATGAGGATCACATTCACTAAGCCAGCCTTGCTGGGGACGAGCAAGAGTCTAAGCTTGGGGAAGTTGATGAGTGCATATTTTCATCATGTTTTATATTATTATTTTGCACTGCAGTTGTAGGATCTTGGTATTTTACGGTGTTCGTGCGTATATTTTATGTCTATTTTCACCAGAATCAGGACAGATGATGGATACAATGGACACAATTCTTGGAGTAGTTGTATTAGGGAGAAAAGGAGTCAAAACACAACGTAAATCGCTTATTTAGGAAATATCATTAATACCAGAAAAAAACTTGAAGCAATCGAGGCATCCAGACGGTTTAACGACCAACTATACGGCGGGAATAATTTTCCAGGCGTATAGTTCCCGCCGTATAGTTGGCGCCGCCTCCGCCTCCTCAAATAGTTTCACCCCGTACAATTGGATCAGGGAGACGACATACAGAACACCCAGAAATTGCTGAAACCTCGGCATCTGGAGGGTGAACTTGCCCGAGGGATCCCTCTTCGCCCTACGCAGATCTAGGAGGCCAAGGCATCGATCTTCATCTTCATCAACCGCTGCACCACCATCATCTCCATCCCATCTTCACCCCATCTAGATCTTGTTGTAATTTCCGTACTTTTTGTGGATTTATCCAAGAACTATTCATTTACAATTGCTTCCATTATCATTGCCATGATATTGGTTGCCTCCATGCCTGAGTATATATTTAGTTCTTGGGGAGATGGACAAACCCTAGCATATGATTGAGATAAGATAGAGATTATTATGTTATACATCATTATGTGTATGTGTTAATTGTCTTCATCTTGATGTTAGGAGTTGTGCACCTTCTTAATATTTGCCTCTTATGGGGACACGATGAAGGGGATTACTTGTTGGTAGACGGAGGGACGATAGCACTTACTGTGACTATAAAGCTGTTGTCATCCTTTACGTACTAATTTTAGGAAACAAGGAGAACTCATAAATCCATATCCATGGCACGGGAGAAATCCCTTAATAGCGGGATAATACGATTGATGTCGTTTATCCGTCAGCTGTGGTTATGAAGGATGATATGAGCAGTGGTTGCTGCCTATTTGTCCATATATGGAGCTCCTCTCACATACATATATATCATGAGAATATTTGTTATAATAATCTTGATTGCTTATTCTAAATTGCTAGCCCGTGTATCCACCACTCCCTGAGAACGCCTTTTTTCTTATTGGAGTTCCAAGCAATTTTACACCCGCGATTCTTACTTTCTGCATTAAGTTTTACTTTACTTTAATTGCTTCATTCAATCAAAAACCCAAAAACAACTATATTTTTCTTACATCTTAAAGTTATTCCTTAAGTACTTCGTTTAGTTTTAGTTAAAAACATTTTAGTCTTTCGCCTACTGCTCCATGTGGGATCGATATCTTTATTTCGAAACTAGCTACAAATGATTTGTGCACTTGCAGTCATCAATGGACAACAAAGTTTAGGGTTGACAATATCCAGCTTTATATTCGATTGTTAGACACAAAGGGGACACACTTTCCACATTGTTGGGATCTAATCCACCTAATGTGTCTTTCAGAAGAAGTCTAATAGGTCCTAAATTGGTGTCGTGGAACAATCTCCTTTTAAGATTATCCACGATACAGTTGTCGGAGGGTATGGACGAGTTCAAATGGAAATTACTAGAGAGTGGTAAATTTTCTGTGGACTCGATGTATAGAGCTTTGATCCAACCTGATATTCTATTTGATGATAATAGTAAAATTTGGAAGATAAAATATCCCACAAAACAAAGATATTTGCGTGGTATCTCCGTAAAGGATAATTCTTACAAAAGGTAATCTTGTTAAGAGGAATTAGCAGGGAAGTACACGATGCATTTTTTGTCATCATAATGAGACAATCCGATATTTATTCTTTTAATGTAAATTTGCTCATGCTATATGGTCAATCATCCAAATGGCCTCTGGTTTATCTCCTCGGTCGGCAACCAATGCATTTTGTAACTGGCTACATGGGATACAGGATAAATATGAGACTTTGTTTAGGATGGGAGCGCTTGCCATTATTTGGTCGCTTTGGCTATGTAGAAATGGCAAGACTTTTAATAATATCGTATCTTCTTCTTTGCAGGTTATCTATCGAGCTCTGATCATGGACTACCCTCCAGCGTATGGAGCAGCGCGACTTATTTGTGGAGGGTGTACGCGATTGGAGGACACGGCGAGGGATATTTTCTTCCGACATGGATGGCAGCGTGATCTGCGAACGATCAAATTTAGCTCGTGGAGTTTCATTTTATAGCATGTTTTGTAATTTTCGTACATTTGTGTTGATATTTGGTGTGGTGAATCGGCTATGTGCATCCTAGCTATGTAGAGGCTGTGTGGAAACATTACTGAAGTAATATATGCGCCCATTTAAAAAAAGACTATTTTTTTTGCGAATAAAAAAAAGACTATTAAGTAGTATTGATTAATAGCTACTTAGTTAAGTTTGTCGTGAAACTAGATAGAAAAGATTCAGCTAGCGTTTTGGACTCGGATAGCTTTTGTGTGGTACCCCTTTTAAGTAGAGTGAAACTGTCGTCATACAGGCTTGTTGGATATTGAAGTGAAGTACTAACATAAAAGAATTTCATATAGGAGAGTTCCCACACGGATGACAATTTCCTGCACTGAGGCAGAAGGGCCCCTCTGTAGGGCTGCAGACTGCGAGTTGTGTGGACAATCTGAAGCAATAGGAATGCAAAAGGAGATTAGCTAAGCCATAGGATCTCAAGGCCGACACCATTACACGTGGTTTTGACTCATCTGTGCGACTAAATAAAATATACACGGGAATGTAAAATCTTACGACTGAGCTCATGCCAAACCTCTTTTTTCTTTGTCGAAAAGGGAGTGTTCCCAGACAAGCTAAACCTCCTAACTAACCTGCATAATGGGCGACGAGATCCCTGCAGTTAGTTCGTTTGATTCGATCTGAAATGTGTTCCATCTTCGAATCATAGAATCTGAGGCATGGAAGCCGCACCGGAAAAGTGTTGGAAAACTATCCCAAATCGAGCAATCAATCTGGAGCTCACGCACTAGGTGTAAGTTTGATTCAGTACCAGATGGACCTAGGGCTTTGCTGCGCCACGGAATATTGCTGATGATCCGCCACTACAATGTCGAATTAACCGAATATGAGAACAGGTGTACCGTGCTTTCATTATATAAATGTGAAGCATAAATGGAAGAACTCAGTTGCAAGGCACAACTCCATGTGTCTAAATAAAAATACCGACTATAAAGGCTTAGTTTCTAGACTTGCGTGAAAGTAATACCAATGTAAGCATCTGGGAGAAGTCATTGTAAAACCAAGACACTATCAAGTACTCCCTCCGTTCGGAAATATAAGACATTCTAGCTTTGTGAAACGAATGTATCTAGACACCTTTTAGTGTATAGGTTCACTCCGAACCTCTACGAACCTATACACTAAAGGACGTCTAGATACATTTGATTTACAAAGCTAAAACGTCTTATATTTCCGAACGGAAGGAGTAGAACTGAATCTGCACAATATCAAAAGACCTTTGCTCTTATTTGGCTCAAGAGAGATTCCTTGAAGAAGATTTAAAAAAAGTTGCTTCTGTTCACAACTCAAAGCAGAGAACAAAAAAAATCCAAAAAGTGTCTAATCTCCCCATCTCTTGTATCTAGCTGGTTGCAGGCTTTCAATACATCAACATCACTCTTAAGAAATATAGTTAACGAATTCAGCAGTCTTGTCCATTTTTAAACTATCAGTTTAGCAACGTGACACCATCTTTGTACTGCACTGACTATCAATAGCTACAACAAGCACCATGTAGTTGTACATGTAGACGCACAACAGATATTACGAGTGTATATCGGCCAATGGTTGGAGAAAAAATAAATTAAAATGAAAAAGAGGGGAAAGAAGACATTGGTATAGCTGTTTTTTGTAAGCACATAACATGAATTAGATAGGTCGTAATGAGGCATAAAATGGAGTCATTGCATTGTTAGATTCAAGGAAGCATGTGTACGAACCTTTGTGAGATAGATGGCTACATATTAGGACCCGAAATTCTGCCACACGTGATTGTTGTTTTCCGTGAAAGAATATGTCTTGGGTATTGTGGATTAGCTTACACTTTCCATTATTTTGAGAGGAAAAAGTGTTGCTTGGAAGCTACTACCTCCGTTCCGAAACGTAAGCCTTTTTAGAAAGCTAAACTAGCTATCTAAAAAGACTTATATTTTGGAACGGAGGTAGTAACTCTTATGTAACTTGCCCATTAACTTTAGAGAAGCACAAGATTCTGGACATCGTGTTTACGGAACTCACCTGCGTGAATCACCCTAAAAGGAATATGCATAACCTAGACTCAAGAAGTAGATGCAAATGGTCCTGGAAATAAAAGGTGAGGGCAATTCCATACTAGTGGCGACTCCGGAGATCCCCCATGCTGAAACCTAAAGAACCCATGCCAGCAGCCACCCCATCGACGCAGGAGGAGGCCGTCCAACGGCGGTGGCGGGGTGACCATGTCCACCTTTTTTTCATTTGTTTCCTTGGTAGTTTCTTCTTGGATCTGGTTGGATGATATCCAGGTCGTCTCACTGCTCAAGGTCTGCACCATGCCCTCCAGCCTGAGTTTTTCCTTGGAGTGCTCCTCATCACCGAAGCTTCAGCGGGATCTATCCCAGCGAGGTGAACTAGGTTGTTCGAGGGGGAAGAGTGATCTGGTGATCCGCTTTGGTCAACCATGGTGTTGGCCAAGATCTTTGATTGTCCGTGGACTTGCAAGCGCGCCGTGGTGCATGTTGTGGCCCACTGATGCTCGCCCAAGATGTACCTAATCTACCTCATGCCGCCATCGAAGCCATGACAGAGGCAGCGCGATGGGATCTTACCCTATTATGCCTCCGACATGGGAGTGGATTTACATTGTGGTGCTCTCCATCCGTCGTCAGTTAGCCTTGACATCTTCTTTGACATGAGTACTAAGGTGTTGATGGGAGATTATGGGCGATCATGTTTGAAGAAGACAGGGTAAGCTCTGTCAAGTCGAGAAGATCCCACAAAGTACTTGCAACGGATCAGACGAAGTTTTTGTGTTGGATAATCGGCGTTCTGCATCAGTCTTTTTGACAAGTGGGAAGTCCCTGATATACTCCTTTCTTGACGGTGCTTTTGAGCTCTGTGTCTCAATTTACGGGGTGTAAACCCTAGGTCTAACCTTAAGTGGTTGTAGCGGCCAATAGTGGTTCATTTCCTTGTTGGAGGCTTTGTCAAGAGATTGGACCTTCTCTAAGGTGAAATCTAGGCTCTAGTTACACTGGGAGACGACGGTGCTCATCCATGTTTACCTTCTTGGAGGCATCATTTCGGAGAAGATTTTTTGGATTCGAGGTGTCATTAGCACCAGTGGAGCTACTACTACTGAGAGACTTAGTTTGCTTTGGCGGGGTACTTGTTTTCTTTTTCTTCTTCTTTCATTTTTTCTGGCTGTGTGCATCCTTGGTGGCTAGACTTGCTCTAGTTAGTATGTTGTTGAAGAGACCGGGTATAATTGATATCTTCTTATTATTAATATATTCATGTTATATAAAAAATTCCATAACTGGAACATATCATAGAACAAAGCATGTTCAAAATCATTTAGATTCCAACTATGTTGATTCTAATATTATGAAAAAAACATCAATAAATTAATATCTTGATCAATAGGATATCCCAAACTAACATTGTGGAAGCCAACAATCAAAACGTGTTAAGAAAACCAAAGGCGGTCCCTAAACACACGGCCAC
This sequence comes from Avena sativa, assembly GCA_916181665.1. Lineage (NCBI taxonomy): Eukaryota > Viridiplantae > Streptophyta > Magnoliopsida > Poales > Poaceae > Avena > Avena sativa. The sequence goes on along the minus strand of OV702292.1, from coordinate 523,008,020 downwards.
CACAATGATAATTGAGAGGCAAGTAAGTAAAATAAACACAGAGGAAGAAGAAATCAGGGAGAGGATGATCTCACAGTGGCTTCATACCATCAAGTCGGTGAGTAGGATGAAGCAAGGGCAGTCAAGAAAGGATGAACATCCTCCTTGACACCCTATGCAGATGCAACATGGGGGCGAGGGAGTGGACAATTTGATCGGGGAGCATTGGAGAAAATGATAACATGGGAGACGAAACAAATTTCCAGCCAACAAGGTGGCTAGAGAGAGCCGCGATGTGGCACTGGACTAACCCTACGTCAGTTGTCTCCTGTCATGTGGCGTCGAAGGGGAGAAGTGGGAGCGGGGATAGAGACAACCAACGTCGTGTGTGGAGGTGAGTAGAGAGATCATCCAAAAACTTTAACGACCCTAAGTAACAGTTTTACACCAACCATTTTGTTTTCCTCCACACACATCCTTGGAGAAAGCTTAGAGATGACCTGGCTAGCCCCACCCCGGCCCCTACCCCCAAACAGGCTATGGGACACCAGACGTGAAAACCATGTCCAGCCGAGAACGAAGCAAAAGTGGGGAAGAAACAGAGGATAAAACAACGATTGAAAAAAAACATAAACGAGTAGAAACCCGCAAGGTGCACAGAAGCACCATGCGTAGCCATGAACGACTAGGATCCCGCACGTCGCTTATGTCCAAGGCAGCGCTAGAGCCAAGACGCCTAATCCGTGAAAGGTCATCGAGCTAGAAAAAGCGGTCGAGGACAACAAATGCACCGCTACGTCTAGCCCCCAAGTAGCACCTACACATGTGAAACATATATTACAAACGCAAGACCGCTTCACGCGGGATGAACGAACTATTGATTGCACTTCGGAGAATGATGGAGGTTAGTCACATCGCCAGAGGGGAAACAGTACCTACTAAATTTCAATCAGTCACCTATGGCACGTACTACATACAGCAATGTGAGCTTTCGCTTGTACCACCCCTTAGCCTAAAAGGAACCATCGCTGGCACCCAAAACGCGTCGAATATAGCTAGGCTTCATTTGGGTTGTCTGGTGTTATTTATTCGAGGAATATGGGCCACAGAAGATAGGCCACAATAAGGGAGGAGTGAACCTAACATGATGCAAAAAAAATGACGAAGATAGATGCGTGTTTATAGGAGAAGGTATGCATTGATGTCAATGATATGGCTGGCGGTAGTGTTGCCATCAATGTCAATGATGACACTAGCAAATACTTCCAGACCAAAAAAGACTGAGACTAGGGGATCCACTATTGCATATACTATTTAACATAGTGGCTGATATGCTAGCTATTCTGATTGAGAGAGTCAAGGCTGCTAGCCAAATTGAAGGATTAGTTCCCCATCTGGTTGATGGTGGTATTCCTATTCTTCAATACGTTGATGATACAATCTTTTTTATGGAACATGATCTAGAGAAAGCTAAGAATCTGGAATTGATTTTATCAGCATTTGAGCAACTCTCTAAATTAAAAATTAATTTCCATAAGTGTGATTTGTATTGTTTTGGCAAGGCCCAAAACGAGGCTTACCTATACGCTGAACTATTTGGCTGTAGCCTAGGGCAATTTCCAATCAATTATCTGGGAATTCCGATCTACTATCGGCGTCTCACAATTGCTGAATGGAAACTCGTTGAGGAAAGACTACAAAAACATCTTAATAGCTGGAAAGGTAAATTGCTATCTCTTGGCGGAAGACTTGTACTGATAAACTCAGTACTCACCAACATGGTACTGTATATGATCTCATTTTTCCAGCTCCCAAAAGGTGTCTTGAAGAAAGTAGATTATTTCCGGTCAAGTTTCTTTTGGCAAGGGGATAGTGAAAAAACGAATTATCGACTTGCCAGATGGAATGTGGTTTGCCAACCGAAAGAATACGATGGACTGGTCATACATAATTTGCAAGTCAAAAACACCGTGCTTCTGGGTAAATGGCTTTTCAAACTGCTAACAGAAGATGGTGTCTGGCCAACCATTCTTTGCAGGAAATATGTTGGCTCTAAAGCGGTGTCTCAGGTGGTTTGGAAACCCGGAGATTCACACTTTTGTGTTGCACTTATGGCGTCCAAAAAGTACTTCTTTCAGTTTGGTGTTTTCGATATTAAGGATGGATCGCAGATTAGGTTCTGGGAAGACAAATGGCTTGGCCAAACTTCCCTTAGTGTACAATATCCAGCTCTTTACTCTATTGTTAGACACAAAGGGGATACACTTTTCACTGTTTTGGAATCTAACCCTCCTAATGTGTCGTTTAGAAGAAGTCTCATCGGGCCTAGACTAGTATCATGAAACAATCTTTTATTATGATTATCCACGATACAACTGTCGGAGGGGTGGACGAGTTCAAATGGAAATTACTAGAGAGTGGTAAATTTTCTGTTGACTCAACGTATAGAGTTTTGATCTAACCTGATATTCTTGTCGATGATAATAGTAAAATTTGGAAACTGAAATTACCCCTTAAAATAAAGATATTCGCTTGGTATCTCCGTAAAGGGGTAATTCTTACAAAAGACAACCTTGTTAAGAGGAATTGGCATGAGAGTACACAATGTGTTTTTTGTCATCATAATGAGACAATCCGGCACTTATTCTTCCGATGTAAATTTGCGTGTACTATATGGTCAATCATCCAAAGTAGCCTCTATTTTATCTCCTCCAAGATCGGTTACCAATGTATTTGGTAACTAGTTACATGGGATACAGGATAAATACAGGACTTTGTTTAGGGTGGGAGCGCTTGCCATTATTTGATCGCTTTGACTATGTAGAAATGACAAGATTTTTAATAACATCGTTTCTTCTTCCTTGCAGGTGATTTATCGAGCCACGGCTATCCTCCGATCATGGACTATTCTCCAACGTATAGAGTTTTGTGACTTGTTTGCGGAGGGGTGTACGTGATTGGAGGACACGGCGAGAGATATTTTCTCCCGACATGGATGACAGCGTGATCTTTGGATTGAACTACCATAGCTACAGGTCGTTTTATTTTATTTTATGGATTGTAATACTCATATTTTAGTTTGGTACTTGTTGTGTGGTTGATCGGTTGTGTGCATGCTAGCTATGCAGAGGACGCATGTAAACATTGCTTTCGAGTAATAAAGCGCCCATTTCTAAAAAAAAAAAGGAGAAGGTATGCATTGTGAGGCAATGCACGGACGAGAGAACAACGTGCGAGGCATGGCACAAAGACGAGTGTCCTGGTGAGAAGTGATGGAAAAGTCGTGTGATGTGTGGCCTCTCCCGAGAGGCAATCATCAGTCGATGGTACCAAGCGCATACATGAGGCATGGCGTAGATCCGGATTCACGCGTACATGCATTGTATGCGAGAACACCTCTCCCACGTAGGGCCCCACCCCAGTATCTCACCGCGGAGACCCGCAAATGACTATGACCTGGAAAAGCCAACTTGGATCATGACGGTACGCATGCCACGGAGGAAGCGGAGCTCATGCTAGCTCCAGCCTCACCTCGACGTGTGTGCTCCTACCAGTGTCCGATGATGCTATGGCCCACACGGTTGCGGGTGCTAGCGTCCAGCTACATGGGTAAGGACATGTGTTGGTGAGGAAAGATCTTTGGGGAAAATTTCGCCACAGGAGACACAGTGGGACGGGGCATGTGAGGCCCGCTAAGGCAGGCGCGGACATGTGTTCGCGAGGGGAAAATCTGGGTATCGAGGGCCAGTTCGGGCCTGCGAGGCATCCATCCAAGTTGTTTAAGGTTTGCAAGAGGCTTTGGAGGGTTGGCCTTGGGAGGCCAGATTCACTGATGGTTTGACAGTGCAAGTCAATGAAATCACATGGTGAGAAATAATTGTGGCGACATGGATAGAGGAAAACTCTGAGAGTTTCAAAAACTTTCATTTATAATGATCTTTTAACTAAGTTGAAAAAGAGAGAAGAGAAGTGGGTTGTGGATTAAGAGCTGCAGTACGTGCTCCAAAAAATATTGTGAGAAAGGTGGATCATGTTTTCATAGACTAGTACATCTTTATAGCTAAGGAATTATCATATAGCCAGCCATTTGTCCGGAAATCCAATTCGGCCCATGGGTACAGATGAACCCATTGTTTGAAGATTCGTGAAAAGAATAGAAAAACAGTATTTGCATGAATATCCAGACATTCTATGCCCGCACAGAATTTTTGAGTAAAAACATTTTCTATCTCTAGGATCAAAACAAATTCAGATGCTCCAACATGATTAGTCTTAGACATTTTTTTTATCTTTTTACACAAGTCACATAAAATGTTCCTTTTCCTGAAAATTTATGTACGAACAAAAAGGTCCGGATATACACGTTTTCTCTCAAAATCCTTTGATAATTATTTTCTATGTATTTTAATAATAGATTTATTTGAACCCGCGAGCCAAATACCACCTCGGCAATCCTTGCTCTTAGAGGAGAGAGAAAAAGAGGAGGCAGCATTGAAAGAAAAACTCACGTGGGGAGAAAGACAGAAGATAGAAAATATTATTAATTACTCACACGAAGTAAAGGCAACTAAGGAGATTATATAAAAACAAAGAGGGAACTGGGATACAAGAATATCATAAAGGGTTGTGGAAAATTAAAGCAAAGAAAATAATATTTTATTGAACTGAGGCTGAAGATGGTATGCAGATCCTGAGTTGTGCAGACAAGCTGAATAAATAGCTGGGGTGGGGAAATAAGGTTTCATAGTTTGACTGGTTTAAGGTTAGTCCTTGCGTCTAAACAAAAGCTAAGTCGGTTAATTTAGGAAGGAGGGACTACTAAACCATATGTAATGATTGGATTTGTGAAAGGAAATGAAGTAACCTTCCCAGCCCGTTTGCCGCGGTTTCACCGGGTGTGGAGGGATGACCATATGAACAACAGAATATAGGCGTGCCTTATCGTAAAACACAACAGCAATTTGGACTGAACTTGTTCACATTGGTGCACAAAATACATGTTTGTATCAATATATACATGTAAAAGTTACTCTGAAAAATCATACTAAAATATAACTTAACCATGGACGTTGTTATCATATGAATTGATTATAATTTCTTTTGAACAAAAGTTAACCACTAAGGCACTAACTTGTTAATTAGCTTAACATTCACCTCTTTATTTTGTAAAATTACTCAATATTCCCCCTTAACATTCACAGTAACTCACGTAGAAACATAGAAATTTGCAAATCAAATATTATTCGGTACAAATTCTGAGACCTAATCAGAACTTTCCCAACCAAAAAATTAATCTAAACCACTAAGGCCGTGTTTGGATTTAAGGGATCCTGGCGGGCCATGTCCTTTTCCGAGGCAAGAAACCTGCGCGAATACTTTACCAGTTTCATAACCAATCCATTTGGTGGCATGGCGGAAGGGATTTCTTGGCCCAATCCACCCGAACTCCCCGGGTTGCTTCCTCCCGCCTCCGGACATTGGGAGAAATATCCCTTGTCTTTCTCGTGACGATGCGATAGCCCACCTCCGCCTCCACCTTGTGTTTATTCCAGCGCCTCCAGCACGCATCTGTTCTTCCACTGCCTCGTCCTCCCCCCAAGAACCCAGTCCTATGGGGCCTGCTACGTCGACCTCTCCCAACAGCGGCCAACATCCTCCGCTAGTCCAAAATCCATCATGTGTCCGCCTCTTCTGAAGCTACAACACGAGTTGCTTCTCTTCCACTTGGTGTGAATTTCCGTACTCTAATTTAACCATCTCCTGATCTTCTCTATCCCTTCTCATGATTCATGGTTTCTATAAGCTTCTCTCAGATCTATGCTTCTAGGGTCCGTGCTCTTAAGGAAAGAGGAGAGGTGACCTCTGCTTCTCGTGAGGGAGATAGTCTCGTTCCTGTTATCTCCAGGATGTGTATCTCTAGGGCTGTGTATTAGACTTTCGCGATGTTGTTCTATGCAGGGTTTATAAGCCAACTAGTGAACATTCTCAAAGAAATGCATGGTTGAAGTTAACAGTAGAAACAATTCGGCATTGATAGGTTATATAAATGGGCAATGCCCACGCAACAACTGCTTCCTGCAGATGTCTCTTGCTAAGATATAATGCACCCTGGGAGATGTTGTTCTCGTGATAGTGCTAGACGGAATCATGCCCATCGTTCACATTCATTGCCGTTGTGTTGTCATTATTCCATGATGCCAGAATAGGTTGTTCGATATCTTCTTCATCAGACTAAGCATAATCATCAGCGATATCACCGTCGCCATCTAAATCTTCGGCTTCCATCTGATTTTGCAAGAAACCTTCGTATATCTCATCCTCATCCGCCTCACCACTAAAAATGTCTTCTCCTATTGCATCACTGCTCTCAACTGATTCATAATCACCACCTCTAGTGTGTGCATAACTACTCTAATGAGAATCATAACCACCACCTCCATCTTGGCCTAGACTGCTATGGCCATGATGGTAGCCACCACTACCTCCATCTTGGCCTTGACTGCTCTGGCCATGATGGTAGCCACCACCACCTCCATCTTGGCCTTGACTACATTGCCCATGATGGTAGCCACCTTCACCTCCATCTTGGGCTTGTCTGTTCTCGCCATGATCATAACCACCATCGATGGGATATCCCCATAATGGGTCTGACTGCTCTGGCCATGATCATACCCACCCTCTTTTGCCACATAAAGCACTAAGGCGGTGGGGTTAACTCTCCTTGTTTGGCAAGCTTTCATACATTTGAGCCATTTAGAGTCCTCTTCAAATGGTCTCAAATAAAACAAAGCGGTAGTTCTTGACTTAGACCATAATGCATGCACACCGACAGTATGGGTCTGAGGGATCCCTAAAAAGCAGATAGCCAATCCTTTAACTCACTAAGGGACCATGTTTTAGGAGCCTGTAGGCCTTTATCAATGCATTGAAACTCGCCCAAATCATTTATGTGCTCTGTTGTTCTTACGGCACTATGACCATAGTAAAACCTAAGCAGTACATTATCTGACATAACTTTTGACCTAAAAAATACCAAAACTCGTCAAATACTTGTACCATGCCGCATTATAGTCTACAAATATACTTCTAATCCTCTAGCCCAATATTCTTAACGCTAATAGACCACATCCAAGTCTATCCATCAACATACACAAATGACTGTAAATAGCAAGATATTAGGCTGTATCCGTGAAGCGTGCGAAGTCCTGCAGTGTAGTAGCCTCCAGTCACCGGATCGGTATCTCCACCATGCAGCTACCTCAAGCTGCAGTCCCAGCCTCCACCATAGCCAATGCTCCTCAAGAACACCACCACCTTCCTCCAAAAAAATGCCCCAAATACAATTCACCAAGTTATCCCATCAGTAGATTGGCCTTTTCTAGCTTTCTACTGTATTTCAACCCCATGTTCTGGTGGAAATCGTAGCAAAAATCAGCTCAAAATGGAGCAGGAAATGGTGCAGGCAAGCTGGAAATGAGGAGGAAGGAGGAAGGAAGAAGAAGAGAAGAAAGAGAGGAGCGCCGTTGACCGGCGCCGCGTGGGCGGATAAGGAGGAGGGCTAGCCATGAGCTAAAACCACGTCAGGAGTTGTCGGGGGGCTCAAAGTCCGACAGGGCCCCGCTCCTCCTCTGTCGGCCGACAGCCTAGCAGGCGGGGCCCGCGCGTCGCTTTAGTCGGGGTCTCAAGTTCCGGTGAGGCCCAGTCGGTGGCTCAAGTACCAACGAGTAATAGTCGGGGCACCAACCTCCGAGGTCGCGCCCCCTTCCGAAACTTAAATTTTCCGTATTATTCCTAAAATTGGTTAAACAATTATCCTCCCCCATCCCCTCCTCCCCTCCCCAGGACCTCAGTCGCTATGGGGACTGCTACGTCGACCTCTCCCAACGGTTACCAACATCCTCTGCTAGTCCGAGATCCCTCCTGCGTCCGCCTCTTCTGAAGCTGCAACACGAGTTGCTTCTCTTCCACTTGGTGATAATTTCCGTACTCTAATTTAACCATCTCCTGATCTTCTCTATCCCTGCTTATGATCCATGGTTTCTATAAGCTTCTCTCAGATCTATGCTTCTAGGGTCCGTGCTCTTGAGGAAAGAGGAGAGGTGACGAACTGACGTCTGCTTCTCGTGAGGGACATAGTCTCGTTCCTATTATGTCCAGGATGTGACGAACTTTTGCGATGTTGTTCTATGCAGGGTTTATAAGCCAACTGGTGAACATTCTCAGAGAAATGCATGGTTGAAGTTAAAGTAGCAACAATTCGGCATTGATCGGTTACATAAATGTGACATTTTTTCGTACAATACAATATTTTTTCATGACTTGTAGCGGTAATTAGTATTTCCAATGTAAAACATAATTAGCACACTAATTTTATAGCCGGGGTTGTGTTGTTTGTGTGGCTAGGTCGGCGCTAAATTTCGTGATTTTTCAATCATTATTTGTGTATATCATGTTTCCTATTTTTTTCCTGACAATTTCTGAGCTCTATATCATGTTTCCTAATTTTTATGGGTTTCTTACGAGAAACTGAGCTCGTTTCCATGGCCTTCAAACATTATGGTTTCTCATAAGAATCATCATGGCATTTTCCTGATCGTGATTTCCTTCTGATCCTAGTTTCCTATCCTCCCCATTGACGTCCAAACTGACATGCGGATATCTCCCCCATGGTGGGAGGGTAAACCCTACGCACACGAGAAATCCCCCTCGTGGAAATAGAACCCTGGAATACCTTCCCCTTCAACCAAATTAGCAGTTAACGGAATGTGGTGTTCCATGTCAAAAAAATATAGATATTAATATATATGGTGCACAGGCCCGGCCCTGAGGGGGGTCGAGCGGGGCAGCCGCCCTGGGCCCCCGATATCAAGGGGCCCCAAATCTCATGTACGCTGGGGAATGAGCTGGTTTTGGGGCGCCATTAGAGCAGAAATTTTTCTTCCATTCAGTGAAACGATGAGGACGAAGCTTCGCTGTGTACCTATTGGACTGTATTTTGGGCCTGTCTTAACATGGGTTTTACTCTCCTTTACATTTGGTTAGCTATCTTTTTTTATTAAAAAACTGGGTCAAGGCCGGTGGTTAGACTAGGGCCAGGAGACCGATGCAGAAACACAGCGCACAATCAACTATTTATCCTTCCACTAATGGATATAGACTTATTTCATTTTCAATTACGTGCTGATTTCTCAACTGCATGACCATGGGTAATTCTCTAATTTAATGTGAGTATAAGCTGCTATTTTGTTCTACCATTCGGCGACCGTAGCGGAGGTGACCCATCATCGGACGTCACACGCCACTTGGAGAGGCCGGAAGCCAATTCACCGAGATGAGACCACACTGCGTGCACATCCTCCACGATAACACGGTCCAAGAAGGCCGTCCTAATAATTAATAAGATTGCTATCGTCATACCATCATCAAT